>CM054410.1:29298644-39298644 GCA_028858755.1 Ara ararauna | reverse complement strand
ATAACACCGATGTTTGTAGCTGCTGCTTAGTAATGTTTAGTCTGACCAAGGACTGAGTCTCATGTTCTGCCAGGGAGGAGGGGAAGCAGGAAGGAAGCAGAGTCAGAACACCTGACCCAAACTGACCAAAGAGGTATTCCATGCCACAGCACATCATGCCTACTATATAAACTGGGGGCAGTTACTTGGAAGGGTGAGATCACTGCTGGGTTGGGACGGGTATCATTTGGCAGGTGGTGAGTGGTTGTATTCTCTTCCCTTGTAATTTCCCTTATCATTATTATTATTGGTGGTAGGAGCAGTGGTTTGTGTTTTACCTTAGCTACTGGACTGCTCTTATCTCAACTTGTGGGAGTCACATTCTTTCAATTCTCCTTCCCATCCCTCCAGAAGCAGGGGGAGGAAGCGGGCAGGAGTAAGCTAATGGCTGCGTGGTTCTGGATTGCTGGCTGAGCTTAAACCACGACAGTTTAGATAAGGTTTACATAGTTTGCATCTAATTCTCAATGCTTCCTTTGGACAGTATTTAATTTGGAAACTATTTCCTGTCGTCATAAGTTTCTCCCTGGAGTGTCTTCCAAGGTAATCAAATGTTAGTGTCTTTTTGCAATTCAGAGATGCTGGTCTTCTTTTTATTTTATTTTTAGGCTTTACATTCCTAACATGATGCTTATCCTTACTGATGGGGTGCTTAGAATTGTAGAATCATAGAATAGAATCATAGAATAGTTGAGTTTGGAAAAGACCTTTAAGATCATCTAGGCCAACAGTTAACCTTCCACTGCCAAGTCTATCACTAAACTATGTCCCTAAATGACACATCTACACATCTTTTAAACATCTCCAGGGATGGTGACTCCACTGTTCCAGTGCTTGGCAATCCCATCAGGGAAGAAATTTTTTCCTAATACCCAATCTAAACCTCCCCTCATACAACTTGAGGCTGTTTCCTCTTGTTCTATTGCTTGTGACTTGGGAGAAGAAATGAACCCCCACCTCACTACAACCCCTTTCAAGTATTTGTGGAGAGTGACAAGGTCCCCCCTCAGCCTCCTTTTCTCCAAAGTAAACATCCCCAGTTTCCTCAGCCATTCCTCATCACACTTGTTCTCCAGACCCTTCATCAGCTTTGTTGTTCTTATTTTGACCTGCTCCAGCTCCTCAATGTCTTTCTTGTAATGAGGGGTCCAGAACTAAACACAGGATTCGAGGTGCAGCCTCACCAGTGCTGAGTACAGGGCAATGATCACTGCTCTGGCCCTGCTGGCGACACTATTGCTGATACAGGCCAGGATGTCATTGGGATCCTCCTTCTGGCCCTTCTTGTAGATGGGTGTCATATTTGCTAACCTCCAGTCAACTGGGACCTTCCTGATAACCAGGACTTCTGATAAATGGTGGAAACTGGCTCAGTGAGCAATTCCACCAATTCCTTCAGTACCCTTGGGTGGATCCTGTCCAGCCCCATAGACACATGTGTGTCTAAGTGGTGTAACATAGACACATATGCTAGCTATTTTCTCTTGGTTGCTGATTATTTCCTCTTGGATTATGGGGACTTCATTCTTCAACCTGTCCCTGTCTTCCAGCTCAAGGGGTGGTTATACAGAGAACTACTTGCCTTACTCTTAAAAAATAAGGCAAAAAAGGCATTAAGTTCCTCAGCCTTCTTCTCATCGTATGTCACTATGTGTCTCCCCACATCCAATAAGGAATGAAGATTCTCCTTAGCCCTCCTTTTGTTGCTAATGTATTTATAAAAACATTTCTATTGCTTTTTATGGCAGCAAGCACATTTAGTTCTAGTTGGGCTTTGGCCCTTTCAGTTTTCCCCTTGCATAACCTCACAACATCCTTGTAGCCCTCCTGAGTTTCCTGCTTCTTGTTCCAAAGGTCATAAACTCTGGTTTTGTTCCCTGAGTTCCAGCGGAAAGTCTCTGTTCAGGCAGACTGGGCTTTTTCCTGCTGGCTCATCTTTTGGCACATGGGAATGCCTGCTCCTCTGCTTTAAAGAATTCCTTCTTGAGGAATGTCCAGCCTTCCTGGACTCCACTGTGCTTCAGGGCTGCCTCCCAAAGAACATCAGCCAATCTCCTGAACAGGCCAAAGTCTGCCCTCTAGAAGTCCCAAAGCAACAATTCTGTTGATCCCCCTCCTTACTTCTCCCAGAACTGAGCACCAAACATGACCGCTATGCCCAAGACAGCCTCCAACCACCATATCACCAAAGTCTGTCTCTGTTTGTGAACAGCAGGTCCAGTGGAGTGCCTCCCTTAGTCGCCTCACTCACCACCTGGATCTTCCACACACTGCAGGAACCTCCTGGACTGTTCTCTTTCTGCTGTGTCGCACTTCCAGCAGACATCTGGTAGGTTGAAGTCCCCCAGAAGAACAAGGGTTAGTAATAGTGAGACTTTTCCCAGCTGTAGATGCAATATTTTGACTGTCTCTTCCTCCTGGTTGGGTGGTCTGTAACAGACTCCCACCATGATATCTGCCTTGTTGGCCTTCCCGCTTATTCTTACCTGTAAACACTCAATTCTAACATACAGGGCTCACCTCCTACTGAGGGACCAGTGATTAAGAACTGAGAAGTGTTTGGGCAAAAGAGTAACTGAAGATGTTGTATTTTTAATCCTTACCTTGAGATAGATACACTCTTGTCTCTCCTGCTTGGAGCAGTGCATTGTCTGTGATAACAGGAAGGTTTATAAAATTGTTGTTGTTTTAAGAGCAATTACTGTGAGAGGTTTAAAATTTTTCACCTGAGACTCATGGGTCTGGATCTAACAACAAGTGAATCCAGTAGGAGTCTTTGCATGGTCTTTAAAGATGGTTTGATCAGGTTCACTACAAAGTGACTGGTTTAGAGAGGAATGGTGGCATTTCCAAGTGTAACCAGAGAAGAGTATGATTGTGTTTGTTCCTGCTACTCTCCACACTTCTAAGGTTTCATGCATTGTGCCTCTTTCTGTAAGCACACTTATGAATCAGAGAGCATTAATGAAAAAAATGCAGAGAAATGCCATTGGTGCCTTGATCAGAATGTCTTCCATCCTGGAGTCATCAGTTGTCCCCCTGTGGAAACAGAACCAGGAGCCAGTGTGTTGGAGGACAGACTTATTTCCTGTGGGTTCTTTTTGAAGAAGGTCCAATAATTTCAGGGTGGTCAGAAACTCACTTTTAAAAACATTTAACTGTGGTAGTATCTGAATACCTGTAAATCTAAAAGTGTCGGGCTCTGCCTCTTTGCTTAAACAGCTGGTGATCATAGAGCCCTCTTCCTCCCCCAGCAGTCTCTGTCATGAGACTAAGGAAGGAACAACAACAAAGAAAAGGGATGATGGCAATTTGTTTCTTATCAAAGGAAGTCTACTTCATGACTGACTCACAGGAGTAATTATCTGTCAAATTGTCTCTATGTGTAGGAACAATCACATTCCCTTTCCTCAGCCTGAATTCATTATGGTTCTTACCAGGCTGGTCATTATTTCAAGAGGATTTCTTTGTTATTTGGTGGTTTCTCAGTGCTTGGGAGGGGAACTGATTCTTGAAGTGAGTTTTAAAATCCTAGTATTCTGCAATGCCCAATACCTTACAAAAAAATTGCAGGAACAGTGTAGCCATACTATGTCAGGCCACTGGTTATTTTCATGCTGAGTTTGACGGAGTTCAACTGCAAATGAATAAGTGGAGGGCAAAATCTCCAAAATGCAGTTAGGCAGTTAGTCTTCTACATCCATCTGAACTGTTCATATACAGAGGAAACACTGAGGTCTACCTACCAGTTTTTTAAAGCTATTTGGGAACTGGTGGAAAAAAACAAGAGGAAAAAAGAAATGCTGGGGTTTTTTGTTTTGATTTGTTTTGTTTTGTTTTGTTTTTTTAACATTCTCCCATCATTGAAAAAGGTATTTGAAAAAAATGTCCATAAAAAACAGAGTTTTGAAGAAAATTCACTATACTTTTTGTTGTTAATGTAGCCAAGAACATTGTAGCCATCAGGGCATCAAGACACTATTGCTGAAGAAAACCTACAAATGACATGCAGATAGCCTCCACAAGTGGTGTCCATGGGTGTCATTAAAAACATTACCTTTCTTTCTATTTAACATCTTGGCTTGAAGATTTGTCTCTATTCTACATCAAACAACAGGGTTGAAAACAGGACCTTAACATTATCCAGCTCACTTCCATCTTTTATCTGATTCTTCTTTAAAGAACTCTTGGATGGGTGATCTGTCATTCGTCATTCACCACTTGTATCTTGCTTTTTTATTTTCTTCCAAGATAAGTCATCAAAGAGGGATGGGAGTTAAAATGTAATGTGGAATAGCATCACAGATTGCAAGGCCAATGTTGCCTGGCTTGCTGCATGACACAAGCAAGAGAGTAGCCTCCAGGAAATGGTGTTCCAAGTCTGCATTTATCTTCTCCCTATGGTAGTGAATTAAAGCAGCTAGTGACAGCAATCAAAGGTGAACAACATAGTCTTTTTTCCATTACTCTGCAGGGTGGAATCCAGAAATATTTCTCTTGGCCACAGAAGAGCTTTCTCCCAAGCACTGTGTGTGTTTAAGTAAATAGAAGGAGGTTTACCTTTGAAGGTCATGTGAAATCATTCAAACTTGAGATCATTCTGAGCCATAGTGTGAAAACAGGTTACATACACTGTGCCTTAAGCCATGGAAGTGAATGCAGCTGATCAATCAGCCATAAGCAGACCTTACATTTCAGGAACCCCAGAGCCATGGAGATAACCATGAGTAGCCAAATACTTGCCTCTTTATTTAGCAATCCTGAAGTGCAAGTTGCTCAAAGTCTGTTTAACAGGTTTTCTAATCAGACCTGCTTAGAATGGATTTGTGCCAGAGAGTCATTGGTAGTAAAAGAGAGCAGCAGATGAGACTGCATTCAAGAGAACACAACACTTTGAGTTAAAATATAACATATTTCTATGGTGTATGGAGATTGTCCTCAGGTGCTAACCTCATCTCTTCAGCGTAGTTCTGAGGTGAATAGCTATTGCCTACTTATATGGTAAAGAAATCTTTCATCTTTTCCTCCCAGGATTAATTTTGCTAGGTGCAAAGTTGCCGGACTTCACATTTAAGCCAAATGTGAATTTGGAGTTCTGTCTTTACATATCAGCCACTTTACCCAGAAATTCTCTTGGGGTTGTAATGGCACTGGAAGGTGTTTAAAAAGCAGAGATATACTGGCTAAACCTTATGTTCTACATGCTCAAATTATGTGTTGAGCTACCAGCTTTGCATCAAAGGAAGAGAGATTTTTTAGGACAGAAAGGTAAGGAAAAAAAAAACCATCCAAGAGAAACACTGGGAAGGTCATTAGCAAGGCAGGAATACCTGAGCTGGAGACAGGGCAGGACACAGGTGGTGGTGTTTGTACATATGTGAAAAATGTGGTGGGATCTGTAGGCGCATATATTTCTATAACTCTATCTCTGTCTCTATCTGTGTCTATCTCTATATCTCTATCTCTCTCTATCTCTATCATCTCTATCTCTATCTCTATCTCTATCTCTATCATCTATCTCTATCTCTATCTCTATCTCTATCTCTATCTCTATCTATCTATCTCTATCTCTAGCTATCTCTATCTATCACTATCTCTATGTCTATCATCTCCATCTCTATCTCTATCTCTATGCTTCTGTGTGAACTTACCAGCTCAGCCTGAATAATGTACCTGGTGAGAAACAGAAGTGGGGCTGGAAGGAGGGGAAAGACATAAAAAATGGGTCTAATTGTCTTCTAATTTTGTTTCCTTTTGGTAGTTGTAGTTCATAAAAGAAGTGTTTACATGCCAGCAGTGCATTTAAGTATATGCAAATACGGCATGTTCTTTGCACTTCTTCAGAACAGCTGAGTGCGCAAGCACAGGCTTGTATTTTGTAGACATAGTTTGGTGCTTTCATCTATCCTTTCTTCAAATCTTGTCCATGGTGGTTCAGATAGCATTTTTAGAAGTCTTCTCAGTATCTGATTTATGACAGCACCCCAGGAGAACAGCATTATGCTGACTCAGCTGGAGGGAAAAAAGGTAGTTATTATTTAGCGTGCACAAAGTAATAGGTAGGTCAGATCGTCTGCTGATGTTTCTCCAGCAGCCAAGTTACAGCACTGGGAGCCTGAGCAGAGGTAGCAGTGTGGTGTTAAAGCCAGTAAAGCAGTGCTGCTTTACATCAGCTGGGGATCAGACCACCTGCCTTCAATACCATGGCAGTACCCTTAAAAATAAACCAAGCAAACAAGAGTCTGTTTGAGCTGCAGTGTGCTTTTTCAGAGAGTCCATAAATTTCTTCTACTGGCTGCCAAACACAGATCACCTGCTATGTTGAAAGAACAAAGAAATGAGCTTGACGAGTGCTAAAAAACATGAAGGAAGAGTGGGAGAAAAGCCTAGCATCTGACTGACATCCTTCATAAGGGGCAACTACTGCATGAACACAGGAAACAGCCATTCTTGCTAAATTCTCTTTTTGATAAAGGTCATGTCACCAGCTGGCCAGCCCAGCTTGCATCCTCCCTGACCAAAGAAAGATATGTTACTTGACAACATCAGTGGAACTGGAAGGGGGAGTGAGTTTGGTTCCCCAGCCAGACACTAAATTGTTCAGGACAGATTTTATGATTTGGCTTTCTGAAATAAACTAGGATATTTCTACGATATTCTAGGATATTCTTGATTTTCAGTTCTCTTTAACTGATACAGTTATTCCCTCAGATGTGGATAGCAACCAAGTATTTAACTTTGGTCCATACTGCCTCGTCCTTTTCATAAGAAGGTTTCCAGACCATGATGAAGGGACACATTGAAAAATACACCTTGAAATGTATCTTGGAGGAAATTGCTCACATGTAAATAAGTGCATTAGGTTTTGGTTGTCTGAATAAAATGAAGTTGTTAAGCAAACAACAAAATCTGCCAGCTCAGAGGTCTCAGCACAGCAGATGAATTAAAGTTTATCAAAATTGTAGTGAATTAGATGAGGTGCGTCTTGCATAAGCAGGCTGGAGATTTGTCCAGATTTTACCTGAGGTCTGGTTAAAGAGAAGAGTCTCATTACGGAGTACTAAGGGCATGTGATCTCATAAGATCTCTCTTGACTTTCAGCTTGACAGGAAACTGCAGGAACACATCAACACGTTGGTATATATGCTAACATGGTTAGTATGTTCAACACACTAAGAAATGAACCCCTGACTAGCAGATTCCATTTGAAGTTTGTTACCGTAGCCAGTGGAGAGAGCCCTTCACGTGTCCAGTGCGCAGATACATGTTCCACACACCTTTTGGCGGCACCTTTTTGGAGGGAATACTACTGTAACAGGAAAACACCAGCCTAACTTGCAGGAGGGGAGCTTGATTTTAGAATGTGCCTAGGGCAAACATGCAGGAGACTGACACATCCTTATCTCTGCTACCTTATTGTGTACTGCTGAAGAAGGAGTTGCTGATCAGCACGTGTTGAAGAAGACCATTTTTTCGTAGTTCTTGATCAAGGCAATCGGAGTACAGCTTCACCTCTGGACCCAAATCAAACACAGACATTGGTGAAGCTGGCTTTGCTGATAGCGTAGGGCGCATCTGCTGCTGGTGTGTATTTTTAGGTTTTCTGTGATCTTTATCTTCACAGGGAGCATCTGGAGTTCCAGAGAAGAAGGTGAGATGTAGGTGCTTGTAAATAAAGGACAGAGGTGTCTTATAATGACCTACAGTCCCATTGCTTCAGAAAACATTGAGCCTGCTCTGGTCACAGAAAAGCAGATAGAATGGTTTTAAAGGCTGTCAATTGCCTGTGCTTTTATTTCAGAGGCATTAATGGAAGCTTCTTTTTGCAACTAATGCTAGAAAGCAGGTTGTCTGTTTTTATGGCAAAACATATTTTTGTTGAATTGTGCTTTTTTGTGTGTTGTAATAAGCTTGATCTCTCTGCTTCTGAAGAGCATGAATCATTATATTTATCCCTAATCTGTGCTGAAGTGAACATAATTTCTTTATTTTTTCCTGTTCTGAGTCCTGCCAGAGCTGTGCTTGGCCTTAAGTGCAGCTCAGCTTCCAAGCCTCACTCCAAATAAATAGAAAGGAACCTTAAATATGGATCCACATATCTGTGTGTGACTCTGATCTTGTCCACCCTATTTTGCCTCATGAAAAGCACCTCCAGAGCTTACTATTAGTTTATGTCTGAGTTATTTGGCTGCAGTTAACATCCGGGGGGCTCACTCCTTTCTGGCATGGGAGTGTCTTACAGCTGAGAAAAATTAGGCCTTTCTCTACAGAACCATTACATTTTAGATAGTGCTCCTCCAGGCTTTTGTATGTGTAAAAGTCAGTCTTAGACTGGATGGATCATTTTAGGAATGAGAGAAGAGTTTAACACCATTAAGTTTGCTTTCTCCCTCCCAATTTTCCTCACAAAAAACTCTTGTTACTGTCAGTGGCTGTGGTGGTATCATGTCAGGGTCTGGCAAGACTGAAGTTCTGGCAGTTTTATGTCACTGCACTTTGTACTAGCTTTTGATGAGTCTCTGGATCATACACTGGCATTTACTCTATTATCCTGTCAATTTCCCACCTTGGTATTTTTTTATGGGATATTGGCTCCAGGCATCTTGTCTTGCATTTCTGACTCTCTGCAGGATCATTGCTGGTTTACCCTCATGTAGAAGTAGTGAGTGACAGCTGTAGAAATGGACTACCTGGAACCTCACAAAGTTCAGCGAAGTCAAATACAAACCCCTGTGCCATGGATGAGACAGACCCATGCATTGGGCCAGGCTTGATGAACAGAAAGCTGCATGGGCAAGAAGGGTGAATGGCTGGGCTCTCCTAGGAGGCACACACTGACAGGCTGTGGGGACACAGCTTACAAAAGGGGATGTTACAACAAGGCAAGGAAGGCACGTTTGGTACCTGGGACAGTGGCCTGACCCAACAACAGGTTGCCCAGAGTGTCCATGAGGTCTCCATCCTGGGTTAGTCTCTTCGTTCTAGAGCTTGTTTTGTGTGGGGTGGACTTGGAGACCAGCTGAGGTCCAGTCTGACCCACTCTGTGACTACTGGCTGAAGTACAGACAGAGCTTATGGGTGGCACCACTGGTTATTTCTGCAATTTTTTGACCCCAGAGACATTTTTCTGCCTAATTAATTTATTGAAATAAAGTATCTTGCAATAGTTTTCACTCAGAAGCTTTTAACTTAGTGATGATTTCCTTGAGTGGGAGAATTGTATTTAAAGGAAACTCCACTTGGTTATGGATGATATGTTTGCGTGCTTGTGAAATGTGGTTGCTCAAATATCCTTAATTTGCTGCTGCCAACTGCCAGCCCTGTACAGATCTTGTTCTCATGTGCCTTCCTGGTGGCTTCCCTGAGGCTTCCGCAGACATACAGCATTGGCTGCCATGAAGCTCACCGTGGGATCGGAGTCAGGACAATCTTGTAGCGTATAGATAATCTGAAAGATGGATTCTTATTCGTGAGAAATGCCATTCCAGGGTCCAAGGTGCCCCTTTTGTGTTAATCGGCAGGTAAGGAAATGGAAATATTTCTTCACACCCTTCTTGCTGCAGATTTCTTTCAACTAAGCTATTTTATTTCTGTTTCAGTGGGACAGAGAGAAGATGCTGTGTCTTTTATTTCAAGGCCTTAGGGTTAGAACTTCACCTTTGGCTGTCTTTAGGTTGCTGCATCAAAGTAGGCAGTAAGAAATTAAAACCACCAGGATAACCTAATAAAAAAGAACAAGCCATTTAGGAAAAAAAAAAAAAAAGGAAAAAAGAAAAATCAATATTTTGTCTTTTAGATCCCCAGTGAGAAACACCTGTGCAGAAAAGACAGGGAGGAAAACATGAACAACAGGCTTCTCTAGTCCTAACTGCAAGTACATCAAGTATGTCAAATGTGCATTTGAGAAACAGTTAAGGACTTTTTTGTAAACAAGAGCAGAGCTGGTGAAACAGAAGGAAAATCTCTTATGGTCATCCTGTAGAAGAAACCTCACTGAGGTGGAGGATCACTATAGCCCTGTAGGTATAATTCCAGATCAATACATTTTTGTTTTATCTCCTGCTGGATGTCCTTAGTTTACTTTATCTGAAATGTGCTTGTATAAGTGGGTTGCATGTTTTGGAAACACTTCCAGGTTCGGGAAAATAGGTGGAGAAATGACTGATGTCTGGATTTCACTCAGAAGAAGTTAAAGCAGTGGCTGGATTTCTGAGCTGCTGCAACTACATTTGCCCTAGACCTGTTCTAAAGCAGTTTTGGGGGCATGAGAGGGTGCTAAAGTCCATCTGGGCTTCTTATGGGTTACTGTCCATAGTGTTTTGCATCCAGAGGCAGAGGAGCAGGCACTTTTTGAAACATGATATGTTTGAATTTAGGGACGTCTTTCCTATCCATTTGGTGGATATAACTGCTCCTCTTTATTGACATTGTGGAGTGAAGGGTAACTGCTTTACCAGTAAAAATAAATTTAAACTAGAGTAGTAGGAATATTGCCTCTGAGTGTTACAACTATATAACACAGGCTAGGCAGCAAGTTATTTAATATAAAGGGAAAATGGTGAACAGGTTAAAAAATTTTCAGGTAAGTTAGATATATTCAAGTCAGCAGGTCCTGATGAAGTTCATCCTGGAGTACTTCAAGAGCTAGCTGAAGTGATCTCTGAACTATTAGCAATTATCTCTGAGAGCTCAGTGAGGATGGGTGAGTTCCCAGAGGATGGGAGAAAGGCAAACGCAGTACCTATCTTTAAAAAGGTGAATTAGGAAGACCCACAGAATTATAGGCCACTCAGCTTGACTTTGATACTGAGAAAAATGCAGAAGCAAATTATTGAACAATCAATTTGTAAACACCTAAAGGAAAGTAAGGTGAAAAGAAACAGCCAGCATGGGTTTGTCAAGAACAAATCACATCAAAGCAATCTAATTTCCTTCTTTGACAGGGTAACTGGCCCAATGGATATGGGGGAAGCAACAGATGTGATAGATCTTGACTTTAGCAAGGCTTTTGACACACATCCAGATGACATTTTCATAAGTAAACAGGAAAAATATGTTTTAGATGAAGTTATTATGTGAGAGGTGCGAAACTATTTGAAAAATTTGGCTTATCGTTAAAGCAGTTATCAATGGTTTGTTGTCAAAGTGGGAAAACATATCAAATAAGATACCACAAAGGTCTGGCTTAGGTCTGATATTATTCAATATTTTCAGCTTTGATTATGATATATGTAGAAAACCTTTTAAAATTGCATATGATACTGAACTAGAAGGGGCTGAAAACACTTTAAAGCTTGATAAGTTGAAGAAAAGATCTGAACACCAAAGGAAGAAATTCAATAAAGACAAGTGTAAAGTATCACTTTTGAGGAGGAAAAAAATTAAATGCACAAATATTAAATGAGAAACAATTAGTTTGGGAGCAGTTTTTAGAAAAGAGGCTTAGCACAGACCATAAACAAAATAAAATCCAGAAATACGAAGATAAATAAAAAGTAAACTTCTTGATGGTATGAATTAATACTAATATTGTGAATAACTGGGAACTAACTATTTAGTTTTGCCTTGGGTAATGAGGCCTGATCTAGGAATACTACATCTGTGTCCAATGATGACGACACTTTTTAAAATATGCACAGTTTGGAAATCATTCTCCTTTTCAAAAGTTTAAAAGAAAGCTTAGAAAACATCTTCTATGAGGAAAAGCTGAATTAACTGAGTTGCGTTTTCCAGAAAAGAGGCATAGTGCACACAAAGTCTGAAAAAAATGTCATTAAAAATGTTAGAAAGAAAAGTACTTACCTGTTCTCTCTCTCTAAAAATGGTGTAAAAAAAAATGGTTGGAGTAATCTGAAGCAAGAGATACTCAGATTAGATAAAATTCAGATAGATGCCCTAGCTATGAGGCTATTACAGCGCAGGAACAGGGTTTCTAAGGATATTATGGAATCCTTGTTTCAAATCCTGAAAATGGGTCAGACAGACATCTGTCAGTGATGTAAAACAGATGTCCTCTTGAGAGCATTTTTTCTACTGCGGCATTTTTCTACATTCTTCTACTTTTACGTTTCTACAGTAATTCATACACCTCGGTCAAGAGAAAAACTCGCATAAACAAGATAAACAAGAATTGCAAGCATACACATACAGACACGTATTTCCCCCAAAACTCCCACCCTTCCCCTAAAAAAACCTTTTAAAATTTATGTACACTTATGTACTCTCCTTTTCGCCTGTCTTTGACTTGAAACAGGGGTAAGTGTCTCTAGTCATTCCATACTTGCATAAAAGATAATGGAGATAGACAGGGCTACCTTCTAGAAGCCAAACATGAAATGCAGCATGTTGGTTTTCTTGGACTGGTTTTATAGTTGTGTAAAAAGCAAGACCCAAAACCATTAAAAAGCCTTTTTTGAAAGTATCTGTTGTAAGCTTCTCTAAGAAGTACTTTGTTTTTCTATTTGTATTTTTGATGAAGCTACAGAGTACAAGAGTGAAGCTTTGCTTGCGCTCTCCTAATGATAAACATGGAACAAACTGGATGGTACTTTTATGCGGCTTTATTGGCACGATTTTGAACTGATCTGTTATTTATGGGACTATCCTAGACAGAATGCAACAAACTCTTGGTATTTTCCTGTTAAGCTTTCTGTGTGAGCCACATGTATCTCAAAACGTGTCTTGAAATATATAATGAGAAGTGGGAGCTTCTTTTTGGGCTGTAAGGCCAAAAATCTTAGTCATCAAGTGCTGATTTGTGTGAAGGCTGTGATAAGAAAACACACTGCTTAAAATGACGGATCTAAACTGTCTAAACAATAATTAATTGCCGGATTTGCACACCGCGTTATGGGGAATGCTGTCTCAAAGTGACACTTGAAGAACTTAATGTGTCCTCCTTGATATGCTTGCCTTTCTAATGATACCTCTGTAAAATAAATTTGGGAAACCCTTTTTTAAAGGCTATGGGACCATGTGTACGGGTAAATAATTGCTTGTCTTGCCATGAAACTGGGATTCTTACTTTTGCATCTCTATGAAACTTTCTGGAACTGGTACCAAGGATGTTAAATTTTGCATAGATGTTGGTGAGATTAATATATTTTTTTCCAGGTTTGGGACTTGGGCTTCCTCCCACATGTGGATTCCTAAGGAAAAAAATTTATATGTAGGGAGAAGGGACATTTCCCAAGTAAACTGGCTGATAGGTAACTGCATTCGCATGGGGTCAGCTCATAATTCCCCGGGAGCCAGTTTGTTCAGGTTGTGTGGTAAGTGTTCCTGTGCATCCAAAGGTGCTCAAGTTAGCCTAAGCCAGGTTCATGCATAGTGCTAAGGCTGCATTCATGAGGTGCTGTGCTTCATGGATGTCTATATGCCAAGGTTAATAGTGTTACTGATGTTTCTTTTGTCTGTTTTGCTCTGGTCCTGTTCTTATTCACATGTTTTTAGCATACATGCTGTAGCTTTACCTGATTTTTAACAGTCTCTTATTACTCTTTGCTATTGAGAGTTTGTCAAAACTGAGCCCCCCAGGCTCTATTAAAGTGCTAGCAAGATTTTATGCACCAGCTAAGTCTTACTTAAGTGAGAATATTTTAAGACTTTACTGATGTTATGTAGAAAAGAAACTTGCAGTTAGTGACTTCTCCATGGAATAAATTTGGCTAGTAGGAAGATATACCACTACTCACATTTATAATGAGGTCTACCGAACAGAACTTTTAAGAGGGAATTTTGGGGCAGGAGGTTTTGGGAGGTCACTGGTAATATTGTCATTAGCTTGCCAGTGAGGAGATAGGACCATATTTAGAGTCACTTTTACCCTTGCTTTCTGTAATCTAATAGGTTTCAAACTTTCATTAGGTACCACAAATGAAAGATTTGTGGTAATATGGAACCAAGAGTGTTCTTCTCATCACTTGAGAAAGGTATTATTAAAGATAAAGTAAAATAGAATTTCCTGAGTCTAAATATAGGCTGGACTAAATTGGCAGATTTCAGTAAGCATTCCTGCTTAGTAATGGAAACAATGTTAAGTGAACTTTACAGAAGAGGAAAAAACGTAACTAAATAAAAAATCTTGTCTGAAATGATGCCAAAAATTAATGCATTTTCCCCCCTCTATGGGACAAAATTATCCTTGCTTTCCATCTCAGCCAAATAGAGACACCTCCTTGGAAGACATTTTCCCCTATCTGAAACACATCTTCAGCCTGTTCCATGCTAAAAATATCAAACATAAAGGTTGTGTCATGACAGAAAGAAAAAAATCCAACAGTCTAAGGGTTGCTTAATTCCTGACCAGATTTCTATATTTTGTATAATTAAGGCTGGATTCACAGAATAACTTGGGTAGAAAAGAGTAATGTCTAGGAAATCATCTGGTCAGATGCTCCTCACAGAGGAGATACAGCATAGAGATCCCCCATCATAGATATAGCATATCTTAAATTGTAGGGGTGACATTGGCTAAGATCAAAGATGTCTTCTTACGTGCAGCATTGGCCAGGAGAGGTTAGGTCAATTTCTGAAGTTTCTGAAATTATCTCACTGAGGCTGAGGCTTCACTTGAGATTCCCATCTATCTCCCCTCACCCCAAGCCTTCAAGGCTGAGTTCTGTATTGTGCCAACACGGAGCATGTAGGAGAGCCTGCATGAGTACAGCCACCCCGGAACTAGGACATGGCGTGGCTCTGCCCATTTCCAGTGCCTTTTCCATCTCCTTTCCAAAACCCTGCGGGGACAGACGGTATCTCCTGTAGATTTCTGGGATTTACAAGGTGGACCTGCAACACGCTCCTACACAAACAATGGGAGGACACTCATCCAGATGTTGCAAGGCTGTGCCTGAGAAAAGTCAACAACACAGCATACAGCAGCCCAGCTTGTGGCTTGCTTGTCAGTGTAATTCAACTCAAGTGTGTCCACTGAAATGACTGTATTAGTAAGAGCAGACTTTGTTGAGAGGTACAGCCCACCTATGATATATATGCATATATATATGTATATATAGACACACTATCATGGTGATATATTTTAATGAGAACTTCATCATGACCAGCTGGCGTTGTTTGAAATAAATTACATTAATCATGTGGCTGAATTTTCAGTATAGACCAAATAATGAGATCTGTAAAGCTGCAACATAATGTGGAGTCAACAGTTTAGGGAGCTGACGCTCCTACCTTAGGCAAGTCTGGTGGTGCATCACCCTCCTCCACACCCCCTTCAGATGTCACAAAGGTATAGTCCTCTGGCACTTAGGAGAAATGCTGAGATATCTGACAGCAAGGTCTGTATTAACACTTCAGGTAGCAAATCTATTTTGGGACCAACAGGCTGACAGCTTCTTTCTATGTGATACTTCTGTCTCCCTGTTCTGGTATGTGCTGGATCCTGCTAGTGCTGCATCATGGTGCATGGAAGAGGTGGTGAAAGTCACAGCACTCCCTTCCTTCTCCTGCTGTCCTGGTAGAGAGTGGAGAAGTGAGCTATGGTTTCATTATGCTGCAGGGCAAAGGGTCCAAAAGCTCCAGTGAGGTACTCAGACAGAGATTTGCATCATGCTGACAATCTTGCCAATCTCCATGGTGGAAAGGCTCTATTTCTGTTAATGTAAAGCACAGGGTACTTTCCACAGGACCCCAAGGCAGCAAGCTTTCTGTGACTGCATAGCACCTCTGAGCTGTGCACTTCTCACCTACTCTCAAAGCAAACCTCCAGCTGGATGGAGAGATTTCACCACTCTTCTTATTAATATTCTTAGTACATGTACTTAGGGCATGCTAGATCCTCTCCCTCCTTCACTATGACTTCTGCTGGTCGCCTCTAAGAAAGAAGGTCAGCATGGACTCATTTGTGCTCCTTATTCCATTCTGGTCTTAAATGTAGGCTGGTCCTTTATGCCTAACTACCCAGATACCTCCACAGGAATATATGATAAATGGCATGTGTGAGCACAGTAGAGCACCTCTTTCTAATTGTAGAGTTACTCCATGCATATTGTACTACCTATGACTTAGTTCTTTCCCTCAGTATTATATGACTCATCTGTCTTGATGCTTAACCAAATGAATGTTTTCTTTACTTTCTAAATCATTTATTAAATTAAAAGATTTCTAGGTTTCCTCGCAATATCTTTTTTTTTTTCTGAGACTAATATTCAATTAATAAGGAATGTGAGCATATAAATATAAAATGTCTGTTCTGTGTTTTTCTTGCAATAAACCTGATCATTCTTTATACTGCTGCTCAGTGTATCTCCCCTAAGGTATGCTGCATTTGATCAAATTACTACATCACTGGAATCTTGAGCGTTACTCATTTGTGTGCTAATTATTCTTAATCTGGGTCCTTTTAAAAAGGTCATCAATTAGACTTTATTGAATTGTCAGCATTCATAGCAGCAAAGGGAATCTGGTAGCTGGTGTAACGATGTCACAGATGGCTAAATACCCTGGAGTCTGAAGGGAAAAATGAATTAAATACAGGTTCAAGTTACAGAATGTGGTGTGAAAATATGGGAGCCAGGCTTTTTGCAGAGGAAACCGCTGTTCACATTTGATAGAAGCTGATTCTAAAGACTTCTTTTATGGCACCCTTTGGGAAGAGCTATGAATAAATGACCCTTTCTCATCTAATTCCCACGGTTCATGTTGAAATAGGTCTCTAGATAGTGCAGGTCTTCCGCCTTCTTAAGAGCATCTCAAAGCCACCTTGTGCTGCTTGTTTTCCTTTACTATTGATTCAGGGCCACTGCTTTCTGGAGTAATTTCAGTGCTCAAAGGCTGTCATGTGACATGCCTTATGCCTTCCTCCTTGTCTACCCTTTATGGACATTACCAAGCAGTGATAATGATAGTGACCTCACCTGCAGTATTTTGGGATGAACATCATAGAGTGGCCAAGAAGGTAAAAACCTGAAGCAAGAATTATTTGACACCCAGCATTTTTAAACCTTAACCTTATCACAGCCAGGAATTTTACAGGTATTTTGAGGACCTTAAGTAAATGTATAGGCACCTTATAACTGAGTCTTTCCATGAATTTGCTGTTCAGAACTGCTGGCAGTGTTTCACAAAGAAGAATATGCAAGTAATTTTGTATTTTCTAAGAAATTTTTTGGTAAATTTGTCCGAGGCAAATTTTGAACGAAGAACACTGCAACCAGAAGATACCTGGCAATCAATACTTTGTTTCAACATAATGCATGCTTGAAATTATACTTAGGTATGAATGAACACAATAATGGTCAAAATTCTGAAGTAAGTAAAGATTTTTTTAAATTTCTGGTAGTGAGTTTTTTGGTTTATTTGACCTTATTTATTATTAGATATTATAATTGCCCCTGAACATTTAGCTCACATGTTTGATTCTTATATGGTTAAGTAACAGAAATTCATGTTCCTATTAGTTGTAATATTACACATTTAAAGAGTGTTGAGAAGAGTCATAGAAAGAAGATGTAGTCATTATCCTGATCAGAAAACAAGGCAGTGACCAGCCTATGATGTGTGTACCTTACAGAGCTCATTAATGGGTGCAATTTAGTTAGTCCTGAGGTAAAGATTCTTTAGGTCATTTTTGCTGCATAGGAAGAGAAGGCAGAGTTAATTTAAAAAGGTTACCACCTTTTCTAAAGTATATTCAAAGCTCTGAGAGCTGAGAAATTTGAATAAGAGGAGGGGTCATAGTTACTGGGTTTTAATAATTTTTCTCTTTCTCATTCAAATCAAATCTGTCCAGGACTGAGAGAAAGAGTAAGAATCTATCTTCAAAAAAGATATAAAGTTCCCAAATGAGGAAACTGCTAGCAGAGAACAGCACACAGTGCATGTAATAACTTTCAGTGGCTCTGCTAGCGGGAACAAAAAAAAAAAAGAAGCAGTGATGTTGGTAAGCTGCTCAGATGAGACTTCAAGGGTCTCTTCAGTGGCATGTCAATTAAATTGTTGTCTGATTAGTCTTTTGGTAAATCAAGCTGGCACAGAAGTCATTCATTCAGCTTAGCATTTAATATAAAAGAAGTTTTTTGAAAGTGCAATGAAGAAAGGGCTCGTGGTATAGCAAGAGATTCAGTTGTGGTGGTGAATGTCAGCATGTAGTCACAGAACAGAGAATGAAAGCACTTGAAGATTTAGACTAAAGAGCTACAGTGGGCTGTGTTTGTGAAGCCAGGGAGTAATGTCCCTTATGCTTGGGTATGAAAGTAACTGAAGAATAGAAAAGACCAGAAATAGCTGTGAGCAACCCTGTGAAGCTTGCAAGGGGGTATCTCTGAGAGGCAGTCCCTGAAGCAAATACGAGGGTGTTCATAGTCCGTTTGCTCTGGTACTTCTGAACCCCAGTGGCAGCAGCTAAATTCCATAGTTCCCATTCTGGCAAGAAGAAAAAGGAGGATTCTCACTCTACCGCTCACAACTGAAAGGCCTGGTGTGCCTGAAGTCAAGCTCTCTAATGAAGCTGAAAATCTGGACTAGCACACTGGTGTTTCCCTAAGAAGGAAGTATTTAAAACTTGACAGGTATTGATAGGAAGATGATGTCCTGTTGTGGTCTGCAGTCTGACACTGTGCATGGTATATGGTTACAACACTGTCCTACACAGAAAAACTAAAAAGAGCTGGAAAGGCTGGTTGACTGTGTCTAAGCCCATGTCATATCCTTTGGATGTCATTTTACATGGGAAGGTACAACATGAGCTTTTCACTAAGGTCGTGTGGGGCACCATCTGGACCTTATTTAACATGAAGGCGTATTAACTGCTCTTAAGGCACATCAGGTAGACAACAGCCCAGCAATGGGCCCCCTCCTTAGTGTGATCTCAGCAACATCTCTTATATCAGCAATGTCAGTTACTGTTTAGACTTGAGTTTGGCGGAAGATAACATTACTGTTATTCGTGGTCAAACAAGTAAAATTGGCTTGGACCAATAGATGGTCTGCCTGTCTATTCATATGTGCATTTATGCTCTGTTCATCTGATCTGCTGGCAAGAGGCAGAAGTTTGTTTTGCTGGGGTTTTTTTTCCTTCTAATGAGGAAAGAGTTGTTAGTGAAATGGGAATAAAATTAATTTAATTTATGGAATTAATCTTCACTGTTTTTGGCTTTCTTTCTAACCATTAAGAGGGTGTCATTTCTTTGTGTCTCAGATGTGCTGCCCCACTGATTTTATTTTCCTCATTTTCTATTAGTCCCTGTAGTGGTTTTCAGCAGTTGGTTCACCGATACTGCTATTTCCTGGGTGTGAAGATACTGTGCTTCAACTGTTGATAAACTTTTCCTCTCTACAAATAGAGTGCAACCTTCTTTCTGAAGCTTTTAATTACTGCTTAGTTAATTATAGTCAGTTTGATGTACTTTGCAAAGAGAAGAAAGTTCAGTAGCTCAGAGAGACTCTTCCAGTCACAGTGTTATGTTTTTCTCTGCTTAAAATGAGCAAGCCAAATTGCCCATGCAAATTTGTAATTAATACACATTTTTGGATTTCAGTAGCATTTGTACACAAGCAGTATTTTTTTAATAACCTCAAATTCTCTTCTATTTTTCTCATAATAATAACATCTCTTGCAGATCTCCATTAAAGTTGCTCCAAAAAGGCATGGGAGAAAAGGTGAGCTACTGAGCTAATCTTCTATTTTCACAGTGAATAACTGACTAGAGAGGGAAAGGGTACTTGACCCTGTAGGTTAGTTGCCTGTAGTTTAGTCTGATTCACACATTAATGTGTTCATGCGTTCTCTCTTTCTTACTTATAAACCATCTCTGTGTCTTTTACAGTAATTTATGACATTGTTTTCTTTCTTAGTGTGGTTTAACCTAACAATTTCGTTTGTGTTGTGTCCTTGAACATATATCTGATAATGCCTGGTAGCTGGGCAGCCACCTAGCAGAGTCAAATCTAATCCTCTGCCATGAGGCAATAACTGTGAAATATCCTACATGTAAAGAGTCTTTAAACAAAAACCTGCAACACCAAGGCTTGAGAGGTACCTAATGAGCTAGGCGATTCCCCACTGATCATCAGGCAATATGTGTACCATGCCTGTGAAACACTGTAGTGGTGGTTGTCACATAAGGTATGCAGTGGTGACAGGTAAGAATTGAACACTGCATTAGCTCTGAAGATTTTGTTTCTGTCTCCACTACTGAACTGTATATGACCGTGTTGCATAGCCAATCATTCTTTATGCACATTTGTCTGGTTATGCTACTGGATCATAACCTCCTTGGAGCAGACACTATCTAGTATTACATACTTAGCAAAGCGCTCCTGCTCTCTAATCAACACCTATATGCAAATACATAGTGTAGATGATTTGCTAACAGTCATATAGGATATTGCAGTTATTTTCTGGTGTGTGTGGATGGCTGCAGTATCTTAGTATGTAAACCACTGGAGAATGCCGACACTTTTTTTTATGGTGACTACTGTGAGATATGCTGCTGGAATTTCCTGTTTACTTTTAACTTTAGGCTGATTCTGATTCCTTTCACTTTACTCCTGAGCTGAATAGAACCTTGTTCCACAGATGGTCCCATTGGTTCAATGGGGTCATTCATGGATGGGAGAGTACCATTCAACATGGCTAAAAGCCTTGGAATCTGGTCCTTAAATCATATTTGCAAGTTGAACTATATGTGTGTGTTTGTGCATGTGTCTGTTTTTAAGCTTTTTTTTTTTTTTTTACAGGAGACTCTAGTTTACTCTGTTAGACTTCACCAAAACCTTTCATTATTAGTACTACTGTTAGGTCACAAAAGCTTCATAATGTTTTTCTCTGTTGTTTGCTACATGCACTGAATTAGAAATTAATTCTCTCTCAGATTCACTGGCATATGCTTCTAAGTTATATTCTCCATTTAACGTATCCCATGGTATGTGTGTCTCATCAAATGTGACAGATTGGGGTGATTTTGTCAATAATTCATATTTGATATAGAGTAGAACAAAGTTAAGGGGGAATGACAAAGTAATACAATCCTCATCCCTTTTAAAACAGACAAAGTTGGACTAAAATAGATACCTTCGACCAGAAGACTTAACATTCAAAAGCTAAACCTACCAGCACAGGGAGTGATAGATGCTTGTTTCAAAATAATGTGGGAAGTCAGGGTAGAGGATAGCTATTGACGTTTTCAAAAGAAGTCCTCTGGGCCTCACTTTTCAGAGGTGAGGAAGCAGCCACAGATCTCATCAAATTCCACTGGAGTCCCAGGTGTTCAATACCTCTGAATTTCAAGAAATTAAGTAGGGCATACAAACTGGGTTGCTGTAAGCTGACAACAGTTGAGGCTGATCCACTTGAAGGGACTGCCAAAGCAGTTGCTGAGAAACTAGAGGCTGAAAAGGAAAATAGTGAAATCAGTTCTGTGAAGCCAAAGACCCTGCAAACATCTTTGACTTCTTTGATAGAGATTCAGATACTTTCATTAGCATAGAGAGATAGCAGCCAAGGAGCTTTTTTGAAGCAGCTCTAAATGGCCAGAAGATGTAAGGACTAGAGGCTGTTTCTCTATATCTGGAAGGGGAAATTTCACAGCTGTATGTCAGGAGTTTGCTCCATGATCCTTGATGGAAAGCAGGGACTCCTGCTAAGCTATACAGACTTTGAGTGAAGAAACTTCTTCAGAGAGGGGACAGCTGTGATTTTGTGCGTGCTGTATGTGCAGATTGACCTCCAGTGCTTCACCAAGCCTTTTCTTTCCAGCTACAAGTGGTTTTTCTTCCAAGGGCATTTGCTAGAGCTATTAGTCTGGTCTATGACTGAGGTATAGAAGGGAACCCTTGGATGTTCCAGAGAATGAGAAATATTTTGTGACCCCCTGGAGAGCTAGGGAAGTACAATTTTGCTGCAGTAGAAGTAATAGCAAAGGCATCTTCAATCCCATGAGATCAGCGTCTGCCTATATGGAACTGCCTGACACTGTGTGTTTCTTCCTTGTCTCCTGTGGGATTCTTCTGCTGCGTCTGCAATGTTCTGCAGCACTTGATGCTCATCTTTTGTAGGTAGATAGTACACCCTGAAAATGTTCTGTAATTTCCTGTGGAATTGTCTGTTGAGAAGGTTCCATTATCACAAAAAGCACCTTGAAAATTTTAAAACTATAAAGTTTCTGGGCTCCTGGGCTTTTCCCAGCTCTCTGATTTTCTCAGCCAGACTTAGAAGGGTTAGCCCCTCCTATGCAACTGAGGCACTCCCCCCTGGATCAACACCACTTCCCTGGGGCCTCTCAGGGGCTGATTTATGTGCTGACAAAAGCAACCACGTGTAAGGAAGCAGTCTGTCTTCCCAAGCCTTTCTGGAGGCTGAAGATTTCTGTTGCACAGATGCTACTCAAGAAAACATTGTGTAATTCAACTGCAAGAGCCTCAGAGGGTTGGGAAAGCAAAAATCTGGCTAAGACAATCAAGTGTGATACAGTGTGACCACACAGAGGAAGCTCTAAGCTTTCACGTCTTTGTGTCATATTAATAAGATACGGCAGTACAGGGAAAAGCACTGTGTCCAGAAAACGGTAACTGTCTCCTCCTTCAATTAAAAGAGGTCTGATGAAAAACTGAGCACTCATCACCTGTTAAAAGATAAATTTACCCTACCGTTTATGTGATACTTCCTTGCTAAATGTATCACAAAGGTTGTGATGCAGTCACATGTGCAGTGAGGCTAGTGTTGATTGAGGTTTTTCTCCTTGAAGGTGCTGAATACACAAAGAGAATATGTTAACAAACGGCAGTGGTTAATTGATGCTTAGGATGGGTGGGGATGCTAGGCATGCGGAATTTGCTGCACACACATGGTGTCTAAGACTGCTGGCATCTCTTGCTTATATTGGAGAATCATCAACATCTCCCCTCTGCCCAAGTATAATACCTTGTTTCTCTAAGACCCCAGTCTGTTTTAGAAGACACACATCGGACTCCAAACTGCAACTTGGTGCTCAGTTTGTATTATCCCATGGTATATTTATTTAACTTACAGCTCAGTGAAACCAATTCTTTGTTTTGCACAGCTTTAGGGTGGCAGTTTCTTGAGCAAACTTCATGGGATTATCCTTGTATAAAACCCTTTTGTTGTTTTTTGTTGTTTCAATGAGGGTAAATTGTGTAGCTGCCGTAAAGCAAGTATTGGGGTTTTGTTTTCTGCTTTGAAGTTGAGTCTGATGGAGGTAACTCCTAGCTGTTATTCATGCTGCTTTCACTGAGGTCAAAAATTGGGGTGAATTATGGGGAGAAAAGGATTGTGTCTTGACTGTAGTAAGAGAATACAAATGCTTCACTTCGAGTGATCTGGAATGGGGAGAAAAAGAGGAAAGTGCTGGGTGAGGCCTTCAGTCACCAGGTAACATAAATGTCTGAGAGCAGGCATTTACAGGCTTTCATGAAAACATTCTCCTTGCACCCCAGTGTAGAAGAATAATAATTTGAAACACAGGAAGTTGCCAGGGAACAGAACTATCACCCACTGATGAGCTTTATTGCCTCATAATGTGTCAGCCTAAAAAAAGTCACAGAAAATGGTTGAGATACTTTCTGTGGGGACAGACCAAGGCCATGGCACTGTCTTATGTCTTACTCAAAAGGTGTAATAATAAGCATCTTTCCTCCTGTCATTTTCTGATTCACAGTGTTTTCCCCCAAAAAAGGAGATTAACTCTTCAGAAGAGTGAAAAGTTGCAAACAAGGAGAACAAAAAAACATTTTCCCAGGGAAAAATATTCTGTTATATAACAAACCAGAAAGATTACTGTGTGCTGGAAGGGAAAAACATACTTGAAGAGCAAGATGAAAACAAAACTCAAAGGGGTGAGTTTTGAATGTATCTTTACTGTAAACTGGGAAAACTGCAGTTAAAGATCGTAAATGATGCACCAGTCATGGCACTCTGCTTACAGACTGCAAATCTAAACGTCATATGCTGTAGGTCCTTCTTGTTCCCCAGTCCACAGGAGAAACTTGTTCCTCTCCACTCCCTGACCATGAATACTAGTCTGCAGCCTATACCCCAAACAAATTATTCTGGTTTCAATATCAGCAGTTTTACTTATTCTATGGTTTCAGACCAACTAAGCAGACTCTTTCTCTTTGCAATCTGAAAATCCAGAAATCTCAGCCTAATCTTCTGATGTCTTCCAAGTTTTGATGAGGTTGTTTTATCTGTCACTGTTATTAGACAGCAGGTCAATGCTGCTCCACTTATCCTGTAGATTTTTACTGCTCTATGGTTGTCAGGAATATTCTTTTTATCTTCTCTTTTGAAACCCCTGTTAATCATATCGTGATGCCCCTTTTTCGAATCTATAGTTTTATTGAATGGGGTTTTTAATCTTTGCAGAACTCCTAACTAGTCACATCCATAAAGAAATGGAAAAAAAATGGAATTCACATCACCTGATGTGGTTGGTTTTTTGGGCTCTGCAAAGATTAAAAACACAGTAAGACTTGAGAGCATCCTAGAGGGAATATAGAAGTTGCTATTAATATGTTCTTCTTTTGAACAGAACTGATCTGAGGGCTTGGAAATAGACAAAATGTGACTTTTTAAAGCAACAGACAAAGTTGAGGGTTTAGATATGTACTGCAGAATATTATGGTAAGAAGAAACTGGGAAAATGATGAGGGCCAATGCTGAAGCTACTCCTAGGCTCATCCTCATTTATGTATGCTCAGACAGGCTGCTGTGTGTTGTAGGATTACAGGACAATCGTTGAGCTGGTGTTAGTGGTGAGATGACTTCTCATGTGGTCATGGAGAGTGCTCCATGGGATGGCCAAGGAGGTTTTAAATGTCAGGCATAGTTCCCTGTGTCACTCAGCTTGAGCAGAAGCTCTGTGCTGCTGTTACTGATGTTGACGCTGCCTGAATGCTGCTTTTGGGAATGGCTGCTGGTGGGAAAGGACAGCAGTCATCAGCCTCTTTGGTACAGCTATTTGGTCCCAATTTCTGACCTTCAGGTAAAAATAGGCTTTCTTTTTCTTGTGCTGGCTTCATTAGATCTTTACCGGCCAAGGGTTTTTCTTGAAAAATCAGAGAATGGTTGGGGCTGGAAGGGACCTCCAGAGATCAGCTAGTCCAAGCCCCCTGTCAAAGCAGCTTCACCTTCAGAAGGTTATATCAGACCACATCCAGGTTTTCAATATCTCCAGAGAAGAAGACTCCACGACTTCTCTGAGCAGCCTGTTCCAGTGATCTGTCACCCTCAAAATAAAGAAGTTCTTCCTCATATTCAGATAGAATTTCCTGAGTTTCAGTTTGTACCTGTTGTTCCTTATCCTGTTGCTGGGAACCACTGGATAGAGTCTGGCCCCATCCTCTTGATAACCACCTTTTAGATATTTGTATGCATTGATGACATCCCCTCTCAGTCACCTCTTCTTCAGGCCAAACAGGCCCAACTCTCTCAGCCGTTCCTTGTAAGAGAGATGCTCCAGTCCCCTAATCATCTTCGTAGCCCTCTGTTGGACCCTTTCCAGTAGCTTCTTGTCTTTCTTGAACTGGAGAGCCCAGAACAGGACACAGTACTCCAGATGTGACTTCACCAGGGCAGAGAAGAGAGGGAGGATGATGCCCCTTAGCCTGCAGCCACCCTCTTCCTAATACATCCCAGGATACCATTGGCCTTCTTGGCCACAGTGGCACGCTACTAGGTCATGGTTAACATTACAGGTCCTTCTCTGCAGGCGTGGTAAACAGCACTTTATTCTGGTTAGGATATGCACAATCCCAATTCTTCTGCAAAAGACATTGGTGCAGTGTTCAAGATGGTCCACTGTCATGGAAGGAACCCATGACATCCACAGAAAAGAGGGGGGGAGGAGGGGTAGACAAAGGGCCTGGTGGAAAGCACAGAGGAAAGCATGAAGGGAGCAGGACAGGAAGGGGATGAGAGCTTTAAAGAGAGAAAGGGAGGAATGGAAACACAGCAGGGACAAAGAGCATTCCTGTCGGGAATCCTGGGGTTTCTTTTCAGGTCTGGGCATAGATTTGTCATGCAGCCTTTGGAAAGTCATGTCACGTTCCTGCCTGCAGTATGTCCTCAGGAGCCTGGAATGTGTGCTTAACTGCTTATTATTGGACTCCTTATTTACAAAGCTATGAGGGCCGGTTTTGATCTTTTATTCTGATCCTTTTTGCAATGCATGCAGTTGGACTTCCTAAAATTAATTCCTGCTTAAACTGCAGCCTATCTTCTAAGGGGAAAAATCCAGTATTTGTGAGGGAAATCCTGTGTAAATCTTTAAATCCAAATTGGGTGTGTTTATCTAGCAGCTAATTGTCATGCCTGTTTTCTACTCTAAAATGTTTTACCTTCAAATTCAGTAGATGTTAAATGTTGATGTGCCTTTGTCTCCTGACCAAAACCTCGATTATAAAATTTTTATTCCTTGTAGGTGGTTGTAATCGCTAATTAATTCATCCCTTTAATGTGTTTCTCACAGAGAAAGACCCGGTTTATTTAAGCTATAAGGCACATTTCCTGATGCTAACTGTTCTCACGGTTCTTCTCAGATTTACCTCCAGTTTGCTACCAGCTCCATGGATGGCAGGTCCTGGGGTGTGCAAGCACTGCTGGAGGAGAGCTGCTTCCAGTGGGAGACATCCGTGGAGAGAACAGGCATGGGGAGGCCAAAAGCAGTGCACCTCACAAAGAGCACAAAGACCTGCCTGTGGGCAGACATCAGGAAATCCTTTGTGACCAGCTCCCGTCCTTGTCTTTGTCAGGCAGGCGTGACCATGGCTGCAGCCTGCAGGCAGAAGGACTGCTTTTCTTTCCCAGCCGTAGCTGGAGGTGTCTGGTGTCTCCATGTCACTCTGGCATTTGGGCAGGTCAGAGAGTCTGCGAGCAGCCCTAACACTGTCCTGTAGAATACTCCTTTGTCCTGGACGGTTTCAGGAAACACTTTGCTGTTCTGAGGATGGAAACTCGCTCTTCATTACAGTATCTGACTGCTTTTGTTTGGTCCTGTGTATTTAAATGTTACTCTGCAGCTGTTTCCCACCCACTTTTTTAATCTGTCATCTTCCTACATCTGCTGCTGGAATAAATATGCAAGGATTTGTCTGACTCCCTCTGTTGTTTTTTTTTCCCAAATACATTTCTGAAGTCTGAAATGAAAGACAAAGAAATAGGAATAAAAGATCAGCAGATCTTAAATAGCACAAAACGGAGTCTGGAACCAAACCCCTGGATCAGAACCCCAGACTCCAGGGAAGTTGAGGCTCAACCTGTGTCCAAATCTACAGGCTGTGGTTTGCTTTCAATTATGGGCCAAGACAGAAGTCTCGTTCAGTGAAGAATGCAACATGAGCTGGGAAAATTTGGGTCTGGCTCTGAATTTTGTGGTGTAGGCCCATTGACAACTGGTAGTGATAAAATATATTTAGAAAGGAACAAATTAAGAAAGTGAAACTCATCACCAATGAAAAACCAATGCAAGGCTGCAGAAGGAGAATGCAATTCCAACCTAACTCACATGGCCAATCTGCAGTTGTTGGCTGACAGGAGTGATTTTCCTCATGTGCCTCAGATGTCCCAAACACCCTGGACCTTATTCTCCTCTTGTTTTTACATCGCTATAAATCTGCTGACTTTGGTGAAGCTATTCTTAATTTATACAACTTTAAGTGGCCAGAGAATAGGTGTACTACGTTATCAGTGTCTCGTCCATGTCTAATGAAAAACACTTACTAAAATAAAAAATTATTTAAACACTTATTTTTAAAGAGTTGTATATAAAAATATAAGTCACAGTCCAAGTAAACATAAAAAAGCTGCCAAATCTGCCTAAATTAATCTCAGTAATTTCAACATTTAATTAAAAAGGGAAGCATTCACACTCTGTATTAAGAAGGAAGAGAAAAGATTGGATTATTTTAGCTGTTTAAGAACAACCAATGATGTAAATATTTGTTCAAAACCCAAAATATTAAAATCTGTATGCACTTAGAAGAAATATAATTGATATTTTAGGTTAATTACTATTTCATATTAGAACAATAAACTATTTTTTATTTGGTCTCACAGGCTGTTTGGTTTTTGGTTTTTTGGTTCATTGGTTTATTTTGTTTTTTTTAAAGAAAATAAAAAAGACATCAAAATCCAATGTCCATTAATCAATTAAAGGACAAATAGTAGAGTTCATGGAAAAGCAGGCATTGACACACATTGGAAAAAAAAAAAATATTCATTGCTGCTTTTCCATTCACAACTGACTTGTGAGCTGATCAATGCTTCTGAAAACATATTTTACTCTCAAGATTGCCAGCAAGCTTGTGAGAAAAAATTTCTGAGAGAGTTTTCTCTCTGTATATCTGCTGTATGTGGTTACATGCTTGGTCTGTTAATTCAGGAGGTTGTGGGTTTTTTGTTCCACAATTTGAATCTGATTCTTTAGTGTCATAAGAAGCACCAGTGTTTCCAGAGATGGGGTGCAATTTCCAAAGCCTCTGTGCTGTGAAGTTTTGACACTTTTACCAGTTAAACCCATTTCTTTCTATGCGCTTTTTCACAGCATTTCATAACACACTTGCAATGGCAGATGCTCTGATTTAATTATTAACTCATTCTCCAGATACTTCTATTTTCTTACTCGATAATTTTCAAGAATCATTGTCTGAGGAGTCTGCATTTTTTATAAATGCATTCCCTTCAATATCTAGTATTTTTGTACTTATTTCCTTTGAAAACATTCAGACATCTGCCTATACTTCTGATGAATTTATAGATTTCACATCCATATGCCAAGGTAGAAATAACATTTGAGGTAAAACAAAAAAAGTGTTTTCTGATCTTCTAG
Source organism: Ara ararauna (assembly GCA_028858755.1). Lineage (NCBI taxonomy): Eukaryota > Metazoa > Chordata > Aves > Psittaciformes > Psittacidae > Ara > Ara ararauna. The sequence continues at coordinate 39,269,803 of CM054410.1, read as the reverse complement.
TTGTATTTTGTTCATGATCAGGTGCTGAATAAGCAAGAATCTGCAGCTGTCCCCTTGCTAATTCATGATACTTCTCTCTTTTCGGACACCCTTGTTGACCTCCTCACTGTTATTAAACCAATGAAACAAGCCTATTTAAAATAGATACTCACCTGAGAGTGGCCAGAGTTCTGATTAGATGAATTTTTTTTCCTGCCTGATCATTTAACGCATAATTTTTAGCGATGCTGGACAGTTTTTCTATCTCATGTTTTCAGGTTCACTAAGTTGTCACTTTGGACAGCATCTTTGCAAACTCAATAGCATGAACAAAGTGATGCTGGTATTTCAGCTGTCTATGTTTTTTTCCACTGGTGAAGCCCCTGACTTAAATGTTTCAATCTGCAATCAGGAAGATGAGAAATAATGACTAATATCATTCATCTTAGTGCCTTCAAGCACCAGTAGAAATTAGGAGAAAACAGGGTGTGATAACTTTCGCATGAGACAGATATTTGTGTTAAGTGAAAACTTGTCTGTGTTCAGGTATTTCTATGATGGTAAGGAGAACCTGAGGAAATGATATAAAATATTCAGATGGCCATGACAGGAGATTGCTATGTATCTGGCTTCTGTCCATCCCTCTAGAGTGTGTCTGAGCTGGAGCAACAGTCATAATTTCTTTGTGCTTTTGTTGTGCAAGGTGTTAGAAACACTGACTTTGCACGAAATTAAGCCCTACAAGACACCTTCAGTCCATGTATACTCTGTGCATCCTCTACTGTTCACTAGACAATACTGCAAACAAAATGCCCACTCCAATAAAAGTTTTTAAAAGATATATAATAATTACAGAAATGAGTGAATATTTGCAAATGGAGCTGCTGGGATATTTGACCAGCTGAAAGTGTCTGTTAGTGCCACAGGACTGCATGGGAGTTTCTATGGAAGACCAGTCTGTTAGAACATTGCAGCGGAACTCACTCATGGTGGATGATGGATGTTGGTGGATGTTCTGATAATTAGCTAGGTCTTCCAGTTTTGTGGAAATCTTCAGATTCATTGTGGGATAATTTAACAGAAGTATGCTGGAGTCTATGGAAATGCACCACATTACAAGAGCCAGAGGTCTGAAATTACAGTAATTGCACAGGATAATTTTTCTGACACTAGGTACTTTGATCAGGAAAAGTCAATGAGACTAAAATTTCAGCTTTTGGTACAACTTAGGTAGGAAGTTGTAACAATACTTTTAGCATTACTTATGCTTGCAAACTCATTCAGAAATTATGTCTTCCAATGAATGAAATCTGCATTGTGGCAACTGTGTTCTTCATGTCAATGCTCTCTCTAAAGAAAACTATTTTTTTGCACTATGATACTAACATCATAACATTATAATCTCTAGTCAGCAAATGATTCTTAGAACAAGCATATTTTTATTCTTTGTTTAAATAACTAAGCAAGTAATTGCATCTTTTTATGGTAAAGCAACTTAGATCACTTATTTCTAGATATCTAAATCTGAACTAATAATCTAGGTTGTGTTTTATAGGCAATGGAAAGGAATAAATCTTTTTAGGGTATAATCCAGTGTCTGATTTGACATATCTGTTTTAGGATGAGGTGTTCTGTGGTTTAGAAATGCCTGCTAAGGAAGACTATGCTAGTGCCTCTGGTAGTGACGTCTTTCTTGTAGATGTCTGCATCAGATAATGCCCACACTGGCTCTATTTTTCAAACTTTGAGATAATTTTCCTTCTTCTCAAAATGTTCATGGAACAGGCTTATACTCCTCTTGTCCTCATTCCAGCCTTTCTGATTGTACAGATCTGCAGCTGCTACAGCTTGATGCAATTGTGAATCTGTAGCATATGCATAAATCCACAGTGATGTGATAGTCACAGGCATAGCACCATTTTATAAGCCTGGAGACAGCTTTGGGCATTGCTGATACAGTTATTCCTTTGCATTTCCAAATTGGTTTTGGCACTAGTTGTCCACTCACAGCTTCTGACCAGGCAGGTTCTGTTTACACCTCAAAACATCTCTACATAACTGCGCTTGCTTAAGACCAGAATGATTTTATATGGAAAACCAGACATTTTTTTAAACTCGGAGTTTGGATTTTGACTTTTTGGTGCAGAAGGCTGATAACAGCAGCCACTGTTGTTACACTTCTGGGACCTCCAGATGGCATGTTAACTCTGAAGCTTCTGAAGGATCTGAGAGAAAGCTTCTGTGTTTGTAAAATCAAAAAAAAAACATTATTGTGCAAGTATTAAAGTCCTTTGCTCTCCTGCCACAATACTGGTAGGGTGCCACTTCAAAAAGATGTTGGTAAGCTGCATGCATCAAGCCCAAGGGACTGTGCTAAGTTTGGTTTAAGATCAAGACTAAGGTCAGTGAATCCTATGAGTGATTCAAGAGTTCCATCTTTCTCATGCAATCAGCAATATGTCAGTTTGCTGAAGCCTGTTGGGTGTTCAGCAGAGACTATGATTAGTATCCTTTATTTCAAGCACATAATGAAGGAGATGATTTTAAATGTTTGATTTCTTCATTGGGGTCTTCAGTGATCTTGAAGATGAGCTGTTCATGCATGGCGTACAGAGAATACTGTAATACAATCTAGCTTTGCAATCTGCTATGTGTTCTGTTCTTCGAGCAAGAAGAAATGTAATTTCTTCCTGTGGCTATGCAAAATTGTGGTCTTTGATTGGATTGTGGCACCTGGTCCTCTGTCCTGGCAATCAATGCTTGTGTCTTCTGTGCTGCTCATGTGAGCACCTTTTAACTTTAAGGAATTTGACACTGCTTCATTTCCACAAATTTCTGCATCTTCATTTCATACTAATAATAACCGGAGTTTTGCAAAGTCTGCAAATGTCTTGTGAATGACTTTCCAGCTGTGGACCAAGCCTGTTCCATCACTAGAGCAGACAAGTAACCTGGAAATGGCTTCAGGAAAGTATACATGCTGTGATATTTCTCTAGTTGCAGTTGCCTTTTTTGTTTTCATAGTGAACATTTCATTATTGCTAGTACCCAGAAAATAGAGCTTAGTGTCTAGTTCTCTGGTCTGCGTCACGAATTATGTATCTGCAAGTTGCTTCTCACAACCTTTAGATCTGACATTCTCATCAGCCTCTGTTTTCTAGCTTATGTCTGAAAACATTTTCGAACTTGCTGTTAAGACATCAATTCATTAGAAGTCTGTGCAGAAAGATCACTCCTGAGATCATCATTCCTGCAATCATCTTATGCTGGCACCAATGCTTTGTTTTCCATAGACCATCAGCAATGTCTATCAGACTGATTGGTGTGTCAGGGGACAGACAAGATTTGCCTTATCAGTAAGAACTGGATTTTTCTATTTGCACTCAGTCTTTCTGAGCAAGGCTTCAGATTTTGTGTGTATCTTCAAATTCTAGATCTTTCAGATCTGCAGATACCTGAATTAGAATGATTCAACTGTTGCTGTATCGCATACAGAAACTCTGGAGCTCATCAGTATAAGATTAGCAAGTGGTAGCCCAAGGTTTGAAGCTAAATTGCTCTTCTTGTCCTTTGAGTGCCTTTGATTGCTGATCTATCACAGTTTTCCCAAAGGTATAGAGATTCAAGAAATGAGAACATTTTATTTCTACGGAGTAAGGAAAATAACTTGTGGGTACTGGTAGATGAAAGATGGGATATGACCCAGTAATGTGCATTTTCAGGCCAGCAGGTCAACTGTAGCTTGGGCTGCATCCAAATAAGTCAAGGGAGGTTAGTCTACCCCCCTACTCTGCTCTGGTAAGACTCCACCTGCAGTACTTTATCCAGCTCTGGAGTCCTCAGTGCAGAAAACACATGGACCTGTTGGAGTGGGTCAAGAGGAGGCCACAAAAATGATGAGGATTGGAGAACCTCTGCTGTGAGTTGCAGCTGAGAGAACTGGGGTTGTTCAGCCAGCTGAAGACAAGACTCCAGGAAGACCTTACTGCAGCTTTCAGTACTTAAGAGGGGCCTATGAGAAAAATGGGGAGAGACTTTTTAGCAGGGCTTATTGCAGTAGGACAAGAGGTAATGGTTTTAAACTGAAAGAGGGGAGATTCAGGATGGGTGTGACGAAGACATTTTTTACAATAAGTGTGGTAAAATACTGGAAGAGGTTGCCCAGAGAGGTGGAGGACACACTATCCCTGGAGACATCCAGGGCCAGGCTGGATGTGGTTCTGGAAACATGATCTAGATGAAGATGGGTTTACATCTGAAGATGCAGCAACCCCCCTGCTCATTTCAATGGGTTGGACTAGACGAACTTTGAAGATCTCTTTCAACCTAAACTATTCTATAATTCAGTAAGATTCACCACCAGAGAACCAGATTCACCAATGTAGAGATCAGGTGGCTTTTTTAGTAGAGAGCAAATACGCAAACAGAACTGGTAGGTGTTATCCTATTTTCATTTCAGTGACTATTGTGGAAAAATTACCAGCCTGGCAAAGCTATCACACGTAAAACAGATTCTAGGAAAGTGCACCAAAAAAGTCTTTCAAGTTCAAATTTTTCACTTCAGCTTAATGCTTATCTACTCTTTTCCTATGGCTATAGCTCTGTTTCAAAGAAAAATACCAAGGCAGTGTAGGGCCCTCAGTGGTGACAATGCTACACTTCTGCTATGGCAGATGAATGTTTCAGTCTGTTACCTGAACTTTTATTTGGCTACAGAAGCTGCTGTGTCTAGTTGCCTGTAGTGCAGCCCAGGGCTATCTCTACATCTTTGACTCTCCTCAGGGGCAATGGTTCCACCTTCTGTTAAGCTTCTCTCTCAGCTACACCAAGAGTCATAATTTGTATCCATATGACAGTACATAAGGATGGCAGATCATACCAAAGGCAAATGTAATTCCTTATCTTGCCTCTGACAGCTACCAGATTCCTGGGGAAAGAGGCAGGACACAGAGTTTGTACAGGATGATTATTTTATCCAAAGTGTTCATCTGGCTTCCAACAAATCCTAGGCTTCCTAAATTTGTCTGTCTGGATGTTGAGCATAGGTTTGGGCTTAGCCTAGTGCTACAGATGCTCTACCAAAAAAAAAAAAAAAAAAAAAAAAAAGGAAAAGCAAACAGATCTGCTTGTTTCAAAGAGAATTTGTGGCTCCTGGGGCATCTTTCTCTAAATTCTCATCTTAGGCAGGGATGTTAAATGAGACATTTCCTACAGACCTAAAATTTATACCCAGCCTTTTGAGAATCAGCTATACATTTGATATCTAATGCATAGTTTGCAAGCAATTTATGGAGATTTCTCCTAGAAACAAACAAAAAACTGCAGCTAAAAAAACCCACCAACCTATATCTTGGAAAAATAGAAGCAAAAGTTTTAGGTTTCAGTTGCAAGCTTCAACTCAGTGTATGTCAGTTAGGTCATAACTACCTGGTTGCTTCCAAGTCTCTGCAAACATTGTTTTATTTTTGTACATATAAATGGATTGGCCTCACTAGATTTAACTTCATGTGACTGGATCTATTCATGGAAGATTAGATGACAAATCCTATTGGGTTGACCTAAACCAGATCTGATATAATTATCATCATGAATGCATCTCTTGACTGACTGTAATGGAGACGATCACAGTCCTGTTCGCTCAGAAGATATGTATGACATGCCCAAGAAGACCCAATTAGTTGTAATTGTATTTCACCACTAGAAAACATCCTCACTGATAAAGTTCATGTATCTTTGCACTGCTATCTCCCTAAGCACATTTTTGAAAAATTTATTCCTGGTTTTAATGAATCTGGAGAAGGACATTGGTTAAATTGTTAAAAGATTTAAAAAACTCAACGTCCTTAGCTCAATAAAATATTTGTTGAGTTTATTTTAAAAATGCAGCTATCCTTTGCATGGTTTTTTTCTTTTTATTTTTTCTTTTCTTTTTGCCTAGATTGGTGATTAAGTAAATACATTGGTACCTCCAGTTTTCTATCTTTTTCAGTTTGCTATACGTAAATTAACGATTTTCAGAAAAAGTCTCAGATTTGGTATCACAACCTCTAAACCTGCTGTTGCTTCTTTCCTTGCCAATCTTTTACACACCTTCTGAAGAAATTGCCTATCAAGGCAAATAAGAAGGTCAGCCTCTCTTCTCCTTGTCTAATGGTATTATAAAATACTTATTTGCAGTCGCACTCTCTTCAATAAGTGCTGGTCTAAATCCCTGGGCCTCTGGTTTGTCTCTGTTTACAAGGGATACCTTTTGTAAATATGACTTTTCTGATGTGGTCATAAAGGCATTCACCAGCTCTGTTCACATGAACTATGACTAGGAACTGCTTTCAGCCTGCAGATCAGGACAGGAGTTAAACCATGGGCCAAAAGGTGAAAAGCTCTCTGTCTTCTCTCCATCTCTTTCTACTGCCCTGGGCCTATGGTGATGCCCTGCAGTCACTTTCAACTCCAACTGCAAATGTGTTCTCACTTCCTTAGAATAAGGAAAAAAAGGAAAGGAGTTACAGCTTTGCCAACATTTTCTTTTTCTTTTTTTTCCCCCCGATAAAATACAGTTTATATGTTTTATGAGACTAGTGTCCCTTGTTTCTGATTACCAGAATCTGATCAGCAACTTAATAAGTCAAAAATAAAAAAACCCATCAAACTATACAATAGCTGCTATTCTGCTGCTGAAGCCATTCAGAGTACGTATTATTTATGAGATATTTATTGTAATAGAGGGATTATCTGAGACTGTGTGTGTGCACACGTGTGTAACTTCGAGCTACCATTAATACAAGTTATGTCTCTTCTACATAATACATGAGCGCATGCAGAGGAGGATAGCCGTTGTGTGGCCTGGTGGAAAGAATGTAGAGCAAATTGTAGTTATTCTGGTGGGACAGCATGTGGATGGAGGTAGGTTTGTCAGGGACTGGAAGTGTCAATATGTGGCAGTAAGAAAAAGCAATAAGCTAAGGTCATGTTTCAGAAGGTGTACTATTATGTTTGTTTGTTTTGTGAGAAGCCCATAACTCTTGTTAGACTGTGTGCCAGACTTGGGGTAAAGATCTGAGGAAACCCTAGTCAGTTAGAGTTGGTGGATCAGTTCAGCAGATCTCAGAAACACTGTGCTAATGAGATACCCACATTATTTGAAATGTGTTTATGTGGTCTGCATATTTGCAACAGGAACTTGATATGCCAAGGAACAAAAAGGTGCAAAATGATACAAAGTTGTAAATGTGACCTGCAGGTTGAAGTATTTTTTTGACCTGGTCTTTACGTATCCTGATCCAGCAGCATAGGAAGGCTGTTAAAGATATTGGAGTTTCCTTTGAAGCCAACATGACTGAGCTGTTCAGCATATCTCAAGCTCATTGTGCAGCAGCTGCTTCACCTTCAGAAGATAATAACTGTGTTGCAAACACAGAGAAGTGGTCAGTCCATACATGTGCACTTTAGCAGCTACGTTTTTAAGCTGAATGAACAATTTTGCCTCCTTCATTCCCTTTTTCTCCCTGAAAAGAGTCAAGGACAGTGGAGAAGCCTGAGAGTAGAAGACATATAAATCGAATTCCTATACATAGTTAAAATAGAAAACTATTTTATCATGACTGAAAGTTACTTCACTCGTTGCTGTAGAAACCCTGGCAAATGCATTAACCCCAATGCCCAACTATTGCATTCTTTTAACAGCTTTATTTTTAATAGCTGTTTACTTAAGAACATGTTTCAGCTGTGTTGCCGTATTCTTTTTGTACTTCTGCACATATAAAGGTGTTATTTGTTCTCAGGTAAGTTGCACAAATAGCTCAACTTACTAATGCCAGTAACTTATTTGCTTAAGTGGCATATTCCCTGAATGTGTCTGCTGCCTCTGCAGTGTGATATAAATACCCATTCGTGCACAACCAGGGCAAGCATTCTTTTCTGCAGCATTCAGAACAAATCAGGACATAGAGCTGAAAGAATATGAGGCTTCAAAGAATCCTCTTTGGTGGGATTTCACCCTTGCAGAAGACAAAATAACGTGGGGACTGGGGAGAAGCCAGAAAGTTCTGCTGTTTTGTTTTGGCAAGATATTTGTACGTCCACTTGTCTTTCTCCTCTCACCAGCCACCCCCATCAGGGAGTGTTGATGCTGGTTTGATGCCCAGAATACATGATCCCTCCGCAGAATGATAAGAGACAATCTGGAATAAGGGCTAATGTCTGCTGTTGCTTAAAGGAATGAAAAACAAACTTGGATCTTGAATACTATGTTATTGTTCATACTAATGGATTGTGACCTGGATATACTTAAGGGTGTGTAAATTAGAGCAGGGTTAATCACTCATGATTGAAAAACAAAACTAAACACAAACTTGGGAGACTGCACCATCGTTTTGCTCTTCAGGTTGTTCACATGCCTTGCACAAGTTTGCCCATTGTTTTATGTTGACTCATGGAGTGTCTGCATGTCACTGGTGTCCAACACTTGAGTTCCTGTAAGGGCCCTGTCTAAGGCAGCAACCCCTGGAAGCACACAGCAGTTTCACTCAGTGCTGACACCACACAAATGCTCAGCACCTTGCTGGTTCACTGCGTGATTGCAATAGACAGAGAAGACGTGATCAAGTCATTTAACCTTAGATTCTCTGCATGGCAGCAGATGATGGAATTAGGAGGCAGACAGGCAAGTTTAGGGAATTACTACAATATTGTAACTCTTTCTAGTGTCTGCCTGATGAATTGTTACAAAAATAAGAGCTTTATAATGTTGGCTAGACTTGAGTTTCTTTAATGTATCTTTTCCCATTGTTGCATATGTGCCATGGAATGATCAGTGGTGTCTGTGGCCCCAGATGTGACGGACATGCTATTTTTCTGTCTGATTTATTTAATTACTTCTGTGTCAGGGCTCCAGCAAGGGTCTTTACAGGATCCAAACTCTGAACAGTGCAGTCATGATCCTCTGTCAGTCATTCTTCAACTCCATTGTCAGAGGTCTAATATAGGGCTGAGGAACCTAGTCCCAGTGGTCGTTTCTTAATTGTTGTGCCTTACCCCATATGCTTGCCAATTGTATTTACCAGTTCACTATTAGTTCTTGATTTTCTGTTACCTTTCACCCTAGTCATAGTGAAAAATAAGCTGGTAATTTTGATAACCCAAGTTCTAATTGTAAAGCATGTGATTGGATTTCCGTAATAACCTTAATGTCATTGCTGCTGGAAAAGTGCCAGAAGGTCTGTTCCTCTGTTGGGTCAGTAAAGAATTGCTTTGGGTTGTTTTTTTTTCCCTTACATTTTCTAGTCACCAGCTCAATACAGAAGGGGAAAAGGCATCTTTAGGAGTAGGAGGATTTGTCTGAAAGACACAAACTACATGTGTCCTGGGATTTGAACAGCAGCAGGTTATGTATCACATCCTTATACCTCAGTTAGCAAAAGCCCATGCTGATCTGTAACAAGTATTTTCTTGATAAGCTGATGAGTACAGCAACACTGACATTTTATTGTCATAAAATGAAGGATTTCATTTTATGACAAAGTAAATTTTGGATGCAGGTCTGAATGTTAGGTTCTTTTGGTTCCCTTGCCAAAAATTTACCTCTTGCTAATTTTTAGCTTTAGTGAATACCTTTGAATGAAAGCTAAAGTGAAGTTCATGTGTCATGGATGTTGAAACAATGAGCTGAGAGTGACAGGAGAGAAAAAGTTGGAAGTGGCAGAAAAATAAACAGTTTTACAATGTATTATGCTTCTGTCTTCCGCAGAAAAGTCTGAATAGTTATATGACATTGTATAAGCAAGAAATAATGCTCTCCTCTCCAGTCTTTATGGTACATTGCTAAATATGTAACACAGACAGAAAGGAAATTCTGTACGCTTTCACAATGTTATCTTTGCTGATCATCTGTTCCCTGGAGACCTTATCAAATGACCATGGAAGTTATGTGGGATTTCTTCTTTCAAATAGTTTCAGCTCGTATCTGTAGCTTGTCTGCTTTTGCCACCCTCTCATGTCCTCAGCAATCTGAGATGGGCAGAGAAGACCTTCTTCTACTTACGCTTTGCTTTTCTTGGACTCTGTAGAATATCTGTAGAATGAGACACTCTGTGCTGTATCCAGCTGTATTTTTCCTCACTATTGGCTTGGACAGAGTTCCTAGTTTCCATGCAAATACACACAAATATGCACTTGGATATCTCTACCAAGAAAATCTCTTTGCTGTTAGGAGCAGTCTGCAACAGGTTCCTACTAACTGCAAAACTTACAGACAAGGTACTTATCTATCTCCCATCAGCCAAGTTCTTGTCCAGTAGCACACAGAGATGCTTAATGAGGAGAACTCACCATTGAGCAGTGTAGGCACCCTCTTTTTGAAAACAGAAATTCATTTTCCAAGTTCTACAAATAAATGGTCATGATCCTTCTATTGGAGAAGAAGGGAGGAAAAAAGGATTATGATGACCAATCAAATGACAAGAGCAATAGCTTCTGTTTACAGTCAGCATATATGCGTTATATAGATACAACTGAGAGACCACACATTGGGAAGACAATTGCCTGGGAAAAATACACAGATGTGCCCTACAACAGATGAGTAACAGAGTCCCTTTATTACAAGGAAAATGCATTCTTTTTGATCATGATTGAAGTCATTGTTGCTTGTATTTAATTAGCAAAACGTAAAGCCCCTCAAATAAAAGATATTTGTGAAAGAATAGACTTACCATTTAAGTACAGGGCTGAGAAACACTGGTATGCACTTTAGCTTCTGTCAGTGGTGATTATTCAATTTCTTTGTGCCTCAGTTGCCCAGCTGTAAAATAAGAACACATGTTTTTTTCTATTTGTTTGATTTGAAAACATCTAAAGAAGGAACTAACATGATTTCTAACCCATGGCTGTGTTCAGTGGGACCTGGCCCCCCTGGCTCATTCAGGTGTCCTTAATACAAATGCTAATGCCATATTAGCATGGATATATTAAAAAGCCTTACCTTTCCAAGAGAAAATTATTTCCCTTCATGTACTAGATCTGAGAAGCATTCTAAATTTTGTATTCCCATTAGTACAAGACACCATCTTCAATTTCTACAATCCCATAAAATTCATGGAAAAAATACTCTTTATGACATAAAATTGTTGTAAGGAAGGGTACTTGTATTAGGCACTTACATGACATGCTGACACAGGCTTTCATTATACAGAAGTTTCCCCAATGGGTTTCTGAATGTTCCCTCTCTCTGTCAGATGGGGAAGTGCTGACACTGCCACCAGAGGTAATGTCAGAAGGAATAGAGGCACAGAGATGTCAGAAGGTTTGCCCAGTGCCAAAAAATAGTGCAGAAACATAATTCTCTCTCGCTCCAGACCAGGACCACTCCAACATTTGCCAGACTCTGCTTACTGACTCACAGCCAAGAGCCACTGGACACCTGCAAGAGCTAGGACTTCTGTAGGTAGGTGATGGGAAATTGCAGGGTGATCTTGGGCTGGGTGCGCAGCAGGCTTGGACTGCAAGTCAACAGCACTGCTCTCAGTGGCTCTCTTCCTCCTAAAGTGGGGAATTCAGGCTGCTCAGGAGTGCCAGCTTCTGCACAGCCTTTACGTGTGGCAAAGCCTTGACAGAGAACCCATTATAAGCTTGTCTGACAACCTAGGGGAGAGAGATCTGAGTTATGTTTGGCCATTGTCCTTGCATAGGCAAACCTGCAATGAAGTCATCCATCCCGTTTACCCAAACCTCTGCCAGGCAAGCTTATCCCTGTTCATCAGGTATAAGACTTCACATCAGTATGTCCCTGGGAAGGCAGCAGCTTGTATTCCATATCTTTGATAATTTCTTGAGTCTGTAACTCCTGCTTTTCCCTGCTCTGTCAACATATGCCCTTATGTCACCACTGGGTCTGAGGTCCCCCCCTTTTTCCTCCATTTCTCTTAATTTTTACCTCTCATTTGCCAGATACTTTCCCTAGAGAGGTCAAGCCTGGAGACAGCCTGAAGCCTGAAAGATCACACATAGCTGGGAAACTGAAGACATATAACCTATGTCCTCAGTCAGTTTATGAACCTCTCACTGCTCAGGGTGTCCCTTTTGGATTCAGCTGTCCTCTCTCACCTAGTATGTTTAGCTGTGGAGGAGTTGTATGATTCAGTCATGTCCAATTGTGCATGGTTACTCAAACGTCAGTCTCCCCTGACTCCCCTGAATAACAAGATGAAACAATAACAGCTTGAATTAAGGATAATTACTTTGACACTTTGGGAGAAAAGTGCTGCTTATGAAATTCACTGCAGCTTTATGAACTGTCTTTTTATGTCTAAACACTATCTTTGTGTACTGCTCATGCTTCTTACGCTAAGAAGGAAGAGAGTGGCATCTTGGGCTCTGCCAAAAGAGGCAGTCGTTAAAGACAATTAGGCAGTGAAATAGGCAAGGTCCAGGCAGAACAATAGTGTGGCTGTAGCCTAGAAAAAAGCTGCTTTTCCCCTGGTGCCCCACAGGAGCCCAGGAAAGGTGGAATTTTCCCAGCAGCAGAACAAAGAAACTGGGTGCTGGTGTTGGGGCATACAGCCTGAGAGGGTACTTGGGGGAAAGACAAAGGAGAGGCAGCCAGAGCAGTGAGGAAGCTGAGTTGAACTTGGCAGTGGGAGCAGCAAAGTTCAAAATAACATCAGGAAGGGCAGGGGAGAGCTGCAGGACACACGCGTGTACATACGCAACGTGTTCAGGGGGAGATGCAGCTTGCAGAGAAAAGCTCCTAGCCACCCTGTAGGACTCAGACCCCAAGTCCTCGAGGAATGGGACATAGGTGAGAAATTACACCGGTCTGTGCCTACTGCTTCTTGTAGATCTTGTGCTGCTGACTTGACTTTATGCAGGTGCTTGCATCATCCACACCCCGGCCTTCAGCTAGCCTGTCATCCTGAGCTGTCCCAGTTTGCATCTCCAGGAAAGGGAGCTGTGTTTGGACATGTGCCCGGGAGCTACTGGAAAAAAAACAAGTGCAGAATACATGTCAAGGCTTGTAAAAACCATGAGAATGGCCAGTGGAGAACTGCTTGACTAGGGCTAAGCAACCCATTGCTGCAAGCAGCCAAATACTCTGACACACTGTAGAACCGTACTTACAGGTAGTACTTCTGGTCCTAAGGGCCTGGAGGCAGCCCAGCTTCTGCTCACCAGTAAAGCGCAGTAAAACTTCCTCCTGGCCTGGCCTGACCTGACAATTTCGGGTGTGCTCTTCCTCCCACCAAGGAGATTAGGATCATGTGAAAGGTGTTTTGTCTAATGGGACTTAACAAGGGATTGTTGCCCAAATTATCGTATAGGCTAATTGGGACAACAGAACACAAGTACAGCCCTTGAATAATTCAGCAACATTTTGTTGATGACAAGTAGTGGTGGACCACTATTTCAGTAATGATAAGAAGTTTTCTGCCTTATCTGAAAGACTTTGTCCCATAACATCCAGTAAGACTATTGATTCAGATGTGATCCTGCCCCAAAGGTGTGCCTTATGGGTGATATCTGGCAAGATAAAGCTGGTGTGTACCATGGTTTCAGAGTTTTAAGCACTTTTGCATGAGCATTTTAGTTAGGAAATACATTCATTTACATGTTTTAAATTGTCTCCAGATGTAAAATCACTATAAAAAGATAAAAAACATCTACAGATTTTAAGAAAGGTTTCAGAAAGGTCGAAGAGAAAGGTCAGATATTGGGCTTCTTATCAGCTACAAAAATGGCTAAGTGCCTGTGCATGGCAAAAGAACATCACTCCTACCCTATCTGAAAGCCACAGAAATGTGTTCTGGACGCGGTGACAAGTCCCTCCTCTATCTTCCTACCTACTCTGTTTACAGCTTCTGTCTGTCTTACAGAATGCTGAATCACAATAATCGGCTTTTTTTTTTGCATATATATAAAATAAAAGCAACAACTCAATAACGGAAAACCTTGAGCTAAGGGTGCTGTTTTCAGGACTGTGTTTATTTTCCTTCAATGCACGAGTTGTGCATTTGAAACTATTCCCTCTGGCAACCCATAAAACAGAAACCTTTCCATTTTTTCCACCCCAGGAAACATTCAGTCAGCAATTCACTTGCAGCATTCATCTATGAATATTGAGATGGTTATTTTGTGTCTTGTTCCTCATATATTAGCACAAGGTGCAGTAAGTATCTACAGTATACTACAAACTGCGTGAATAATTACAGCCTGAACAACAGTAAGCCCAATCAGGAAAACACAGAAGGATGGAATGAAATTTTCCATGCACAACAGGACCTGTGACATTCTAAATTTATTCTATTTCTGTTCCACTGCTGTCAGAAAACCCATTAGCTTTAAGGCTGTGGTCTCGTATACTTCAGTATTTCTGCATATATTCTTCAAGCAGGTGCTACTCCAAGTTTCAGTGAGGGTGCTTATGTGCAGGGGGATCTGGACATGCCTTGTTGTTACTGTGCTGTTACAGATGCATGAGGTTGTATTAGTTGGGAGTGGAAACAGGTTTTACACATGCAACACAGAGGTCTGCAATGCCTTAAAGTTTGCTACTGAAAGTTATGGGTGACAACTGCAAGAATTCATGGTACAGTTTCACCTGCCAGCTAAGCCAACTTCAAGTAATGTTATATTGCAGCTTCCCTGTGGGAAGACTGTGTGCACCACTGGTGTCTCAGTTAACGAGTGATAACTCCTGAAGCTGCAATAACTTGACTGTGACTTTTTCATCCATACCCCAAGTATAAGGCTGGAGAAGATGAGCCAGGAGACAGGAAAATATAAGGTATCAGTGTATCTTTAAAGGAGACCTGGCAGAGCATCAGCAGCCTAGGCAGCATTTGTGCTCTCCAGGCTAAGTTTTAAGGTGATGTATGAGATGAAATGATGTATTGGCTCTGCAGACTTCCACTGTAAGTAACTGCAATGCATAATGGTGCTGATTAGATAGGGCAAGAAGTTACTTGTGGGAACATGTGATAGACAGACAATGACAGACAACATTTCGGATGGAGTCAAAGCAGTGACCAATCACTTAAGAAGATATAAGAGCTGGTATATAAATGCTGTTAGGATTAGGTTGTTGTTCTCCCAACAACTAATGGAACGTTGTGAGGAGAGGTCTTCAAAGTCATAAATTGAATCTCAACAATCACCATATCACTCTAAAAATTAAGTTGCCTACTTTTTCTTCATTTTTTAGTAATCGAACAACATTCTTTTTGTTTTCTCATTTCTCAGGTCTGTGAGAGTACCTTCTTCCTGTATTTTCATTAATTTTTTTAATGACAAAAAAATTATGATTTTTAATTAGAAATGTAAACTGCTTTATTTCTGCTCAAGCTAGGGCATCAAGGAAATGTCAAGTGTCATGAGATTCATGATAAAAGGATAGCTTTGGCAAAACAGAAAAACATTTTTTGGGGGGGGGAGTTTGGGCTGGGCCAAATATGTTTGCTTCATTTCCAGGTTTGCTTCATTTCCAGGTTTTATTCATTTCCATGGAAATATTGTTGGATAACTATTTCATATCAGAGCTGTTGTTCTGATGAAAGTATGCACTTCTTTCAGGAGCCTCCTGTTGAAGCAGACTGCCTATTGCAGCACAGATGTATTTTGAAAATGGCTGTTCTAACACTCTCTCCTCTTGGTGATCATAACATGCCCAGGAAAAAGTGTCCACCTCTGTTTTGGAAGTGGTGGGTGCTACAAAATTTGCACTGAAGTACGGATGTAATCATGGAATAAGTACCCCATTTTGGGTACTAGGGAGTTTTGAAATTCTGCATCCTGATCAGAAAATGAGTTTCAGCATCTATAGCTGTTTAGGTGACAGCAAAATTTTCAAAAGCAGAAGAAGAGGGAAAGAAATCAATGAGTAGAAATGATTAAGCACAAGCATGGAATAGCAGGAAATGGTGGCTTTACCCATCTGCATTCTTAACCATCACTCATCACAACTAGTTATTGCGCAATACCTGCAACTATAGTTTTCGTTTGACCTTTTCTGCTGCTGTTGAGTACAAACTATGCAGATAAACCTTTGAACACTTCCACATTTTTCAGGTATGAAACAATGCATACTTTTACAACAGACTAGCAGAAGACAGCAGCAGTCACCTGCGTGGGTAGCCTATTGATGCTTGAGGAGTGAGTTATGGCACTACCTCCTTCACCGGTAGTTTTTTGGGCAATGTGTGCATAGGTGTACAGAGCTGCTGAGGTCAGTGGAATGACCACTTTGTAGAACCTGTGTGAGTGGACATGGCAGGACTGAGACGGTTTTGCCTTTCCCTCCCTGCAGGCCCCTGCAAGCTCCACACTTGCTGCTCATTGTTGGCATGGTCCCTCAGGGTCAGCACTGCCTTCCTATCACCGAACCTTATATCTTGCAACTGCATCTAATCCTTCCACTCATAATATTACATATTATATACTGCCACTGCCAAGGGAGCAGTTTCAAAAGACCTGGGTTTTAGGGTTTCCAGACATGGCTTCAACTTAGGTAATTCCCTTTTTTGTCCTGGACTCAGTGTTGTAAAAATTGTCTGCTTAAAGGTACTGGATGGTTGTTTATGCTAATTAGCATGACCACGCATGACAGAGAAAATAAGCTTTCTCCTTAAAACAAGCACTAGTGGGTTCAGAGGGAGCACTCAAGAGCTATCAGTAGCCATGTACAACTACCTGAAAGGAGGTTGTAGTGAGGTGAGGGTCAGTCTCTTCTCCCACATAACAAGAGATAGCACAAGAGGCAGTGGCCTGAAGCTGCACCAGGGAAGGTTTAGGTTGGATATCAGGAAAAATTTCTTCCCTGAGAGGGTGCTCAGGCATTGGAACAGGCTGCTCAAGGAAGTGGAGGAACCACCATCCCTGGAAGTGTTCAAAAAACATGGTTTAGTAGTGGCCTTGGCAGTGCTGGTGTAAAGGTTGGACTTGATGATCTTAAAGGTCTTTTCCAACCTAGTTCATTCTATGATTCTGTGATTCTATGACCCTATGACCAGGGTTACTCCAGCTAACTCAGGCTGAGGTTGCAACATGGTGAAAGGAAGTGAAAATTTCCTATCTATGTGCTAGTCATCAATATATGGCAGATTTGCAGTCCAGTTTGTCCCATTTATCCTGCATAAAATGGGAAAGAACCTAATTTAGGATTAATTAATGGGGATTCCTGCACATGCTCCTGTACATTTCCCTCCTCATTCCTTTTCTTGATAAGAAATTGTGGTTTAATGCTTTTACTTGGAAATACTCACAGAAACTGAAAAACATTTGGCCAGTACAAGACTATTTATCTAGGACGGAATGGAAAGAACAAATGAATCTTGTGCTGTGGTCTAACACCATGGTCAGTTTCTCCCTGTGATATTTTTGCCTCTTTATTTTTAAAGAAATGAAACAGACAAGCAGAATGTTCTTCTGCCTATAGACATTCTCTAAATCCATGCAAATGTTTGTGTGTATCTTGGTTTTCTGTCTCTTCCACCGTTTTACTTGCCAGATGCCTCTACTGTCTATCATGGTGCAGACTTTCTCTACAGCTTGTGTGAATAACTGCTCTAATAATACCTTGTGCAAGCATTTGCCATCACAAGAGTGTCTTAAATTTATTTTTAAACTGCACCATATGAAAAGACTTCTAACTGCTAGCACTTGTGCTGCAGTACACTGTTACAAAAATATGTGCATAGTTAATTGCTGGTATTAAATTGCATCTTGCAATTTAGCTGGGCCTGCACTTAATACATTCTTTGAAATAGATATGCATGTGTGTGCACACCATGTGTTTTTCTTGAACATGAATGGCTATGACCATTTTAGTGTATGATGTGTTAAGCAGTAAAAAAAGACATAGACCTGGCCAGAGCCTGTGACTTAGAGCAACCTTGTGACGCAGAGCAAATGAGCAAACCTCAGTGAGATGTGTTGTGGGTGCTGAGTTGGGGTGGAAGCTGAAGGTAGGCTATAGTAGAAGAAAACTTGAGTGCAGGTGTGAGATAAGGGAGATGGGAAGTCCTTGTCTGTCCTCTTCTCTCTAAGGGCTTCAGAGTAGTGTAACTGTAAATTTGAATGTTAAGATGGTTTCATTCTGTATGCAGTAAAAGAAAACTAAGGAATCCCAAAACTAACACGAAAGCTCAAGTACCTTAGCAACCACATAAATTTTATTAAAACACTGTCTTGCTTCCACTACTGCTGCCTGTTTCTCTTTTTTCTGGAAGAGAATTTGCTTCAAATCTTTCCTTAAACTGTAAGAAGATAGTTCTGCATTCCTGTTCAGTCTGGGGCCTCTCGGCTGAGCCTGCAGATGTGTGATATGGTGGCTCACATGACACTGATATATATGCAGTATGAATGGAGGAGACATCACTATACTCGTTTGTATAGGCCAGAAAGCAGCCAGTGATTTAAGTGGCTGTTGCCATTGCTTATTGATGGCCCTGATTTGCCAGGCTCTGAACAAACTTCATCTTTCTAAGAAAAGTCCATCTTTGTCTTTGAGAATATCACCATGAAGTCATTCATCTTTTCAAAACATTTCCTAGATGCAGAGCATTCTTACTATTTCACTTGATTATGTTTTATACTTACACTATTTTTGTTGTATTTGGGTCACCCCAGCTTCTTATTACCCTAGACAAGCAAGACTTGTCTGTAATGTGTTTTGCCAGGGCCTTCCACCATAATACATTAGGATATTCCTTGTCAGCGATGAAACATTCACTGCAAATTGCTCTTGTTTTCTAGCTACCAAGGGTGATGCTCTACTTTTATGTGCCTTCAGAAAAGGAGGGAAATGAATCCATTCCAGTAGTTTGCATTCAAATGTCAGGTTTTCCTGTGTGATTATTCTCGTGTTATTACACGAGGGCTCTGGCAGCCTCTGTCACTGATCAGAGCCTCATTGCAGCTATGCTCTGAACACATCATCAGAAAGACAATCTTTGCCATAAAGAGTGCAGGCAGTTTGTGTCCTAAAGGTCATATTTCCATACTACTACTCTAGCTGGTTGGGTTCCCAGTGCAGGGATGTGAGGTCAGGGAGCCAGCCCTATGTTTGGCAATTTGTGGAGACTCTCTTTACCTATAGGATCCAGTGAGGCATAGTGCAGGTACAAGGAAAACCTTCTGTATTCCACTGAAGAGCCATGGGAGAGGTCTAGCTGAGCCTCTTCACTCAGCAGCCTGTTTGATTCCCCGAATGGCAACCAGTTAGTTTGGTTTGCTTTTAAACTTGGCTCACTTTTACATTTATCTTTCAATAGCAGAAAAGGAGCTGAATAATCCATCTTGACATGCTACACTGCACTGGGTAAAATGGGGTGAAATGGTTTGAAGCACCCCCAAACCTATTTCTGCATGTTGAAATTTCTGATTGTCTGATAGCAGTGATATGAAGTTAATTCCCTGAGCAGCAAAGATAGATTTCTCATTTGAGTAGCCATGCTCTCCACAGAAGTATCCTTTCCAGTTATGTTTTGAAAGTCATCAGACATGCTGTTATAAATGATCACTGAAGATTACTGGAGATGCTGCAAAATAATAGTGAACCAAGTAGCATCTGTAATTTCCACTGCTGGTTTGCAATCATCACTCACAATGAACCCTGTCTCAGTTGTAGGGCTAAACCTTTTTTGCCTTCCTCTTTACTGCTGTGTAAGACAGTTGAAATAGAGACTGTCTCATGATTTTTTATGCAAAAAGCTGAGCTACAATCTAGTGTACCAACAGCTAGCATTCCTTGTGAAGATCAAGACTAGCTCAGAAAATACTGGAGGGAAGTTTACATTTCCAGTTGCTATGAGGTTGTGTTCTAGCTCAAGTGACTCTGAGATGTATATCTCTGATGTTCTTTCTTCTTAATTCCCCTAATATAAATCAGATGCTGCTTATGCCCAATATTAATCACCATTCCTGTTTGTTAGTACTTTTTTATGAGCATGATCACCTTCATAGCCGTTGTTTTCTTGTGAGTCACTAGTGTCACAAATGCTTTTAGTGCAAAAAAACTAGACATGAACCAATTTTAATGGAAAATGAGCTGCGATACCTGTGTTCTTCTAAATTTTCAGTCCATTTAATTGTTTCACAATAGTGTCTTGGGCCTTGCTCTGGTAATATGCGCAAGCAGGTGTATAACTTAAATCATGAGTGTAAACCTGGTGGCTATTAAGCTATGAAAGCTTAAATGCTTCATTAGGGGAATGGTATCTCCATCTGACCTGGAGACATCCTAGTGTTTCTGGTACAAATCCCTGTGTGTGCTTTTAATTTCCACATTGTGATCTGGACTTGCTACAGAGTTTTAGGAAAGAAACCTGATCATATCTGGCTGTCAGGAATGGGAAGATGGGATGGCAAAACTCCGAAGTCTGTTCTTAAACTCCCAGATTAAAAACTCAGGTGTTGCCAATCAAAGGCAAAACCAGGGAGCAGTGTCACTGCCAGGAGGTTATCTTTTGATTTTGTATTTCATCCATAGCAAAGGCATTCTTTGTGCTTCCTTCATTTTTCTATAATAGAAAATTCTGTTGTTTCAATCTTCTCTTTCTAGAGTTAATGCATTGCGTGTAAGATTTAAGGGCCATTGGGAAAAGAAAAAGACTGCACCAAACCATATCCATGGTTTAGAATTTTCTGAAGCCCATATTGTGCTACTTCGTTTTTTTTGAAAGTCTCGAGAAACTCATCCCTACCTAAAATAGACACCCCACCTCCTGAAGTGGGACCCAAACTGCACGTTCTTTTGAAACAGGTAGGGCAGTTGCTGTTCATATCAAGAGGCACAGATAGATTTTACTCCTGGCTTTGGTGAAGAGGGAAAGGAAAAAGTATAATAATGGGAGCAATTGTCTGACTTTATCAGACACTCTTTCGCACCTGACTTTCCAATTGCCTTTTTAAATAATTTCAGAGGAATAATTTCTCAAAAGCTGCTTGGTTTTGTGAGAAGCTGTGCTCCTGTATTTACTTTGCTGCATTACTTCATACTGTTGGTGAGACTATCTTGACTGCTGTCCTTTATTGCTGTGCTCTTCTGGTTCTCCTGCATTAGGTGAAGCTGCCTGGAAACCTGGGATACTCCTGTGTGAGCATTCAGTGGGATGCATGTCCAAGAAGTCTTAGTTTTGGCTGGGGTATGTCTTGCACTCTTATGCCCTAAGTTTTATGATGGACTGCAGAAAAGCCAGCAGATGCTGAAGTGGGTAATCTGAGGTGGTGATAGTTTCACTAAACCCTCCTCTAAGTTGAATTAGCAGCATGGGCCCCTGAAAACTACATGCCATGGGCAATGGTCTGGTGCAGTCCTTCTCCTGTTAGAATTACATGTAACACACAAGCCTCAGAATGCGTCCTTCATGAACAAAGCCACTTTGTTTTAATCCTCTTTTCTCCGAAGTCACTTTTAGGACTTCTCTGTATATTACCTGTTTGTTTACAAGAGGGTGCCATTGTGATTATCAGAGGCAACTTAAGAGTTTGCTGAGTTATATTCCCTGCTCTTCTTCCAGTGTGTTATGTGATCTTCAGTTTAGACTTATTTTTGTACAGATGATAGGCACTTTAGGGTGCTTTTGAAGTCCTCCAACTGCTTGTCTCCTGTAAAATTAGATGCTCAAATACCCTTGAAAATATGTCTGGGTGCTAAATTTTTACTCTTAATTTTCTACTGATTTTTTATGTTAGTGACTTAATTTCCTCATTTAGCAGAGGTTTGATTTGAAAACTCCTCTTTCACAGTGATAAAGGTAATGCTAAATTTTAAAATAAGAATGTTATGCTTTTTAATTGTGAAGTTTATTTTCAGTCACTGCTGATAGTTTCAAGTGGATCAAATTTAATGATCTCTCATTCACAACTTAGCTCCAGCAGCATCAGTAGCCTCTGTTCCAACTGGCCATATCTTCTCAATAGTTTCTGTAAATGTATTGGTTTTGTCAAGCTACAAAGCTTGCAACATTTCCTACAGAAAATAAAACAAGAATCTCTGGCAGCATCTGACAAATCACACATGGTACCAAAGCAAAGTGATTTGTACTGTCTATTCTCAAAAGTTATTCTATTTATTTTTTTTTTCTTCACATTCCATGGAAACTTTATTTTGGGCAAATTCTGCACCACGGATTCTTTAAATGGGTTGGTAATGAGGTCACTCTTTTATATGAATTTGTGAACTTCACTGTCAATTCTGATCAATAAATCCTGAACCAATTCAGTTTTTTAACATTACATACTGAAGAAGAAAGTACTATGGATTTGATCACTTTCTCCAGCTTTTGAAATGTAAAAGAACAAACACAGTATCAGAATAAAGATTTTTTTCTCTCCAGGTTAGGCTTCTGTAGTATGTATTTAGTCATTCTGGCTGATTCATAGCCAGTGTTTTGCATCTTCAAGAGCGAGTACAAGGTGTTCCTTCTGAGATACAGTGATCAATTCTGCAAACACTGCCTAAATAGTATCTCACCATATTATGGCAGGTCCTGCCAGGCCCTCTGTAAATTAAGACTTGTATCAGAAGTTCTATTATAAATACAACATTTACACTACTACCACCTTCCTTGATTTATATTATGCTCCTACACTATAACAAAGACTCACATTTGCCTTGTTCAATGCAACTACACAGTGCTGTATAGGCTCAAGGGATTTTTCTCCAAGTGCTACCAAATCTCTCTCCCGCACTATAAAATGCAGCATTGCATTTTCAGCAAATATTGATGCTTTTTATTCTTTGCTTCAAGATGTTACTCTGTTTACATGCTATGTACCTGGACTAAGGTGTATTTGCAATTTACTGGTGCACGTACTGCAGGTGCTTTAAATCCATCTGTTTATTATCTACATTGTCAGTCAGAAGGAACAGATGTCTTTCTGCACCAAAGACCTCATTCTGCTTTCTCCATGTCTTCATGTCTCAATGGCTTTGCTATTGAGTCAGGATGCAGGTCTTAAAGCACAGGATGTCGAGAAGTGACAGAAAAGGAAATGGAGTACAGGAATGCAACTTTATTAAATTCATGCATAATAAGTATCCACTGTACTCATGGTCCATTTATATATCATTACAAATGGTTAATAAATCATTGATACATGATGCTACAGACCCAAGTAACAAGCTATTATAAAAGTTACCATTATTCTATCAGCAAGTGGTGTTGGAAATTTCATTTATAAGCACACAGTTGGGCCCAGTGGCTTTCTGTGACAACTGACTTTCCAGTCCTCTTCTATTTAAAGTCATTAAAATGTCTAATTTATCAGTTATAAGCTATTTAGAAATGTGCACTCTAACATGTAATTCATCCCCCCTTATATTTACTGATTTTTTTCTCAGTGGTTTACTGAATTATTTTCTTAGTGGTCTTTTTTCTCCTTTTGCTTCATATGATTTTGTACCTTCAACATTTCTTCTGAAGAAAAGCATTTGTGAAAAGCTTGTTTGCTCACACTGAGGGTAGTGAAAACCTCTTTACTAGTTTTTGATTGGAGGTACAAAGTGCTTGGGAAAAACTCTATTTTTAACCACAAACCTTTAAAACCCCCTTTTTAAAAAAAAAAACACCACATTTTTTCCTTTTTTTAATTGTAAGTGAAAAAGAATATCATCAGAGAGCTAGTCTGCCTAACTGGCTTTTAGTTTTGTCTGGTGACACAGCGTGAAAGATCTTGAACTTTTGGTCACATGTGCTGAACTGCAAGTATCCCCTCCATTTCTTGAGGACACGACTGAACATGGTCAGGGTAGTTGTGTTGGTCCTTCCAGGGTCTGTACTAACCAGGATTTCATGCCAGCACCCAGGCATCTGGAGCAGGAAAGGCAAAGGCACAGTGGGCATGGGAATCAGCCTGCTCAACCCTTCTCCCATCCAGTCCAGGACAGAGCATTGGAGGAACCTCATTTTGCAGGTACGTAGGTACCACTTGTCCAGTGGAATAAAAGAATAGTTCTGCAGATTTTGGGCTATGAATTCAGTACCCTTTAAATATTCATTTAAACTAAGAGGAGGAAGAAAAGAAGAAAAAAATTAAAGTCTTTCATTACAAGAATTACCCAGCAAGGCTCCTACATTCTTTCACCTGCTAACACACAAGCAACTTTCTAACCACCTCACAAATTATATTTACAGTTTCGTTGTGGTTTTTGCCCTGAAGTCAATTTTCACTCCAGCAACTTTTCTTCTGTTCTGTGCCTTGGCTCCTTAGGTCATTAACTTCAAGCAAGGAACTTTGTCAAGTACTTTGAAAAAAGAAGTCCACTTTATTTCCCTTGCCTGTCCTGGTGGCAATACAGCACATTCAAAGAATTCCAGCAATTTTCTGAGGCATGACCTCCTCTCCTGAAACATGCTGGTATCTTTGCAATCTTTCAGCAAGCTGTGCTGTACCAAATGTTCCTCCATTTGATCTTCTTAAATATTTACTCAACTGTTTCCAGTGACTCTCATTCAGCTAACTGGTCTCCAGTAACTTGACAAACTCAGGCAGCTTGATGGCTTGCTTGTTTATTTTTAATAAAAATCTCAAAGTAAACAGGAAAATATTTTATTCTCACTGCTTACAGTCACTCCTAATGTAGAAAATTGCTAATCATTCTGCAGCTTTGGGGAAATATGGTTGTATGGTAGAAACAGTCTCATCTCTTAATATCCTATCCAGGAGAGCTAACTTCTTAAATAACTGCTGCCCACATTTACTGTTATGAGCTGTGAAAATACCACCTTTCTAACAAATGCAGTAGAATTGGTGTTACTTGTGGAAATGCGGTGATTATTATGAAATGATAGTGTAGTTGGCTTTCCTAGCAATAAAATGCTTCAAGGAGTAGAAGCTTGAGGCAGTGGAATGGCTTCCATCAAATTTAGCATAGTAAGTGGGCGTATAATATTAATCCACTGGATCAAGTCTGAATGGACATGGTGAGGAGGGGGATGCAGGGGATAATTCTGGGCTTTCTTTAACCAAAACCTCAAATAACTTGTGTCTATATTGGGATGCTCAGGAATTATCCACAAAATGAACAAACAGGGGTTTAAAATACATTACTGGGCCAGATCCTCTGCTCTTTTCTGGTGGTATCACATCATTGACTTCAGTGCAGAGCTCCTTTCCTCTGTCCTGTAGGATATGGCCCTTGTTTCGCCAGCACAGAAGATAATTTTAAGTTATGAGTGAAGGAAATTTTTAGACAGCTCTGTTCCCATGTCCATATCTCTTCAATGCTCACAGGCAGTGAATGCTCCCCTTTTACTTGAGCATAGGAAATTTTGGAGTGTTTAGCTCAGAAAATCCAAGCTTCTTCTCTGCTGTCACTGGGAAGCTTTGAATGGCTGTATTGTAGAGCACTAATCATAATGTCTGAGCTGGTCACTGATCTTTGCAGACACATTCTTCTAACAGGGGAATCATCATGGCATGATGAACGGAATACGAATTTAGGAAGAAAACATACTAAATCAATCACAGGTGGCTCCTTCAGTCTCCAAGCTGGTCACCTCCGCCCTGTGAAGCTTCCTGAGAGAAGCAGGTGAGTGAAGGATGCAGCAGCAAAGAAATATGGAAGAGAGGAAACAGGAGGACCTGAAAACTTCTTCAGGGTGGGGGAACAGTACATCTTTGGTATTTCTGTTACTTTTTTCTTGGGCTGTGGAGAGTGACTGATGTTAGTGTTTGCCTGGTGTTTAGTTTTCAGCATTTTCTTTACTCCCACCTTCCCCGTATCCACCTTGTGTCATAGCACTTATTGGCTTGCAAACTGAGCAGTATTTTTCTTCCAAAGATAAAAAGATTGAGGTCCATCTCCTCTGCATCTACCACAGGGGCAAACCTTTTCTTCCTACTCTGTTGCAATGGGCGTAATTTCACACCTCAAAGCACTACTCTGCTGTTTGGTGATAGCTAAATATGTGCCTTTGAAGCTTACTCTAATTCTCTCCTGAATAAGTAGCAGTCATTCTTGTTTGTTTGGCTAAATTAATTCTCAAAAAGTCACCCCAATAAAGCAGATGGCACAATCAAGCATGTACAGATTACGCATAATGTAATTTGTGTTAATCAAAATGTTTTTATTGAAACTATTTTTTTATAAAGAATGACATATCAATCAGACTAATTTTTTTAAAAAATATTAATTTTCAGAAGCTGAGATTTTTTCCTTCAGCTACTGAGAAGTTAAATTAAGTTTTCATGGATTTTTGAAAGAAAACTTTAAAAGGAAATGCTGATATGAGTGAAAGGAAATTTACTTTTTTATTTACTTCCAGGGAAACAAACTTAAGTTGCTTTTAATACACTGCAGCTGTAAGAGAGAATCTGAGATCTGATTTGTCAGTTTGTAAACAGTATGGGAATTCTCCATATGCAAACTGGTTCACCTTAGGTTGCCTGTTTTAATACTGATTTTCTTTTATTATTTGTTGAAGCATCTAACGCTGTCAATTCACTTCAGATAACGTGTATAGACACAGCAGTATTGCTATCAGTTTTCTGATGCAAAGATCTGCTAATGATAATGCAAGAGAAACATTGCTCCTGGGAGCCTGTGGGAGAAATTGAAGTAGGTATTTTTTTGTGGACCTTGCAAATACACTCTTCGGGTCTGCCTTGGAAAGTATTGCTATTTTGCTTGGAATTGAGATGCATTTTGGTCCTGCTCCTGTATTTCAGTTACAAATGCTTAATTAATTTACATACATAAATCCTTTCCCTCCAGTGCTCAACACATATTAGTAGCCCAACCTGCCTTTTTAATAACTGAAATCACCTTACAGTGTGGACATCAGCTCTCCAGTCAAAGGCTTCAAATGATGGAGGATCTGAGACTGCCTACTGGTACTGGCCAATGGTGGCCATATTTGTTGGATCTCATGCAAGTCTGCTGCTTCTTGTTACTGATGTGGTACACATTTGGTTCCAGCTGATTACTGACAATCATCTCCATCACCTCCTCTCACTGATGCCCATTCTCTCTGTCATTGCCAGTTAGTGAGGATCCCCGGCACTGGCATATTTCTCTAAGCTTTCTATGTACTTTGTTTGGTCCTCCACTGATCAGAACTTCCCCATTTTCTTTCTCTGTTAGGTTACGATCACAACTCCTGTAAACTCACAGCTGTGCTCCCTGGGTTTTGCAGCAAAAGTAAAGAAGGAATTCAGAGGTGATATTGCTGCTCTGTATTTCTCGCTGTCAAAAGTTATGGATGCATACCTTACAGTTGAAATGGCACAGTAAGAGAACTGCTTGCACCTGAAATGTGTTGCTGTTTGCTGTCTGCTGTTCTCTTCCCTTTCCTGTTTCCAGTTTCTGCGCACCATTTCTTAGGAAGTTACTCTTTATAATTTCTTCAGGGTTCAATTTTGATTGTGACAAGCAGATACTTTGATTCTTTCCACTCCTATATACTCATTTCTGTTCCTGATCCAAGAAACTTTTCTTCATTCTTCTTTAAGAATTCAGCAACCCCTTTGTTCGTTACAATGCCTTTTATTTGTGTCTAATGCTGCTCCATATCTCTCCCTACATAAGTTGCCATTTTCACCTTCTGACATTGAAAAAGTTTCTTAGAAATACAGGTAGAAATAGTTAGGAGAGAAGGCAAAGTAATGGAAGGTTTCAGTGTGCCAGCCCTCTCCCTGTCCGGTGTGTGCAGACCTGATGCACTTTGTTCTCCACAGTGTATTAGGGTGTCCATTATCAACAATGGAAGCTTGTTAACATGGTTACATGGAGACTATCCATTATTCCTCCTGCTTCTTTGTAAAAAGGCCATTAAAATAGTGCCAAGCTCCTTTCCCTACAGGTTGAAATTTGAACAAATTTACTTTCTATTTGTTAGGGAAACTCGTGCTGCTGGAGGAAAAAAGACAGACTGACAGTTTTGGAATATAAAGTCCTTTATTCATCAACAGCGCAGGTAGAGGAAGTGGCTGTTTCTCTTGTCTTGCCAATTTTTGCTGATGTCTGACCTACAGGTATCACCTCAAGCTTGGAGTTCATCCTCCTTGTCTTTCTAATCATTGAGCTCTCTGCTGAGGTAGGTGCCAATTAGCTCAGGTTATTTCTTTGATGTGGACAGCTGACCATTACAAGAGGACAGGAACCATGAATTTTATTTTGTGCAATCACAGTTCGTCATCATGGCTATGTTGGACAGATTTGTATTGCTGCCCTGGAACAGTTTGGCTGTGTTTGTGTTGCATTACCAAGTCATTTCAGGCATCTCAACCCCACCAGTTGTGCTAATCTCTACACAGAAAAAGCAGTTCTCTTCCAGTGAAGTGGCCACCACAAGCCTGAGCTTTGCCTTTGTCTGCTTTCTGCCTGAGGGTCTGTGTCATTTCAGGCTAACCAGGCAGTGTTATATCACTGGCTCCCAGTGCCTAGGGTCTTCTAGAAAGAAAGGTTACGAAGACCCAAAATACCCAGAGGTGGAGGAAATCCAGTGAAAACCTTGTTTTAGGTTAATGAGAAAATGCTCCTTAAAATATCATCATGGTGTTTCATGCTGGAGGTGGTGATGGTGGTGTTTATTTGCAATCAGGATGAGACTGCAAGATCAGGTGTTTCTGGTCCCTAGAAACCCAACTGGAAGGGAAGACTCTCAAAGGTCATGAGCAGGGTCTGGGCTGCTGTCTATGCAGCAGTGAATGAGCTTGAGGTGACCACTGCCTTGGACATACTCACTGGTTTTAAGTTTACGCTGAAGTTAATGTATGCAGAAGAGTCTACTATAATTGCAGATGGGTCCTGCATCGCATATTTGCACAGCAAGGGGCCAAGCAATCCAAGCAGGCTTTGAAATGTGCTTCTAAATCAGCAAAGGAGGGGGTGGAGAATGCTGGCACTTTTGGGCAGCATTACTGACATGCACACAGAGTTGCTCAGTCAAAGGAATTTGCAACCAAAGGCTTCTCATTGAGCGTGGTGGGCAGTGGAAGCCCAATCTTGTTTGGAAACTTGAAAATGTCCCAGGCTATAAATCTCATTCATTTGCATTTCCTTTCAGAGGATGAGGTGGAGCGTGGAGGATAGCAGTATTGACGAGGATTAACCTAGCAAGTGGGATGAGCTTGTGGAATACCTAGAGCTATGCCAAAGTGCTCTGCTTCTGATACATGTACCAAACAAGACAAGGAGGCTCTGTGAGGCATGGCTCAGTTCACACTGGGTTGTGTAATTGTTTTCGAAAGGTGAAGAGAAGCTGGACCACCATCCAAAATATGAAGACTTCTTTTTTTTTTTTTTAATGAAATTTGCATAGATTGAGTTAGTATTTTCTGATCTTTTATCTCTCTCTCTTTTTTTCTTTTTCTTTTTTTTTTTTTTTAATTTTGGTTGGGGCAGTATGTTGTTGGTTTGGGGATTTTTTTGTTAAGGGAAAAAAACCCCAACAGCTCTTGAATTCGAAATTTCCCAACCTCTTATCTATTCTCACCAGTCACATTCCATTACATGACAATGGTGATGTAAAGTGGACTGATGGAACTAGGTGGGACATGTCACAATGTGGAGCACGATATGTCAATCTGATGAGTGTAGGAGATATTGTTTCCTTTAACCTGATTTACTTAGTTTTTTTGGTTTTGTTTTTTTTTAAACTCTTTTCCAGAAAACAAAAATGTCAAGCCAGCCTAGCACTGAATGAGAGAACTAAAATGGAGTCAGATGTTGCTTGCATGGAAACCAAGCAGAAAAATGTCTTTGAGAACACAGTGCAGCATTTTCCTGGTTAAGGAGGCAAGTGGTACTTTGTCTGAATCAGTGGGGAGAGAAACAGATGTAGCCGGGTAAACAGGGCTGAGAATGTTGTACATCTAGATGCACACAGATAGGGAGAAAACCTATGTCAGCCACACAGCATGATCTCTTCTCCAGATTACAAATTACTCCAGGTAGGTTACAGAGGTACCCGTGCTGGCTGTTTTGTGTTGCAATGTTTGATTTGCAATGTGAAACACTGGCATTATTGAAGGGTGTACCTAGCAAACTGGAGCTGGTGCTCTCAGAGATGGGTGGAGACGTTACTTCCCCTTGGCTGGAAGGTCTCCATGCAGGTGTGCTGTTCTATGTGCTACTATCACTAACACATCATGTGCAGTTAGATAGCTTGACCAGTGAGCATTCTTCTTCCTCCCCCAGCGCTTCCCCAGAACTGAACAAAGATGCATCCCACGCTGATGTTGTATCTGATTTAAAAATGACTTGTATGACGATAAAATCAAAATCTCTGAGTAAGGGGAGAGACTCCCATCGCTGTTGCAAATAAAATATACTCCAGTCTTTGAATGAACATTCAGGCTGTAGCTACAGTCAACATGGAAAACTGGTAGGACTCCAAGTATGTGCTGCATAGCAAGAGCCTGACAGAGTCACTCTTATGTTTGTTGCATGGTACAAGTAAAGGAAGGTTCTTAGAATATTAAAAGCAGGTCATGTAGACATCTGTCTCCCTGTCTCTGCGCTTCACTCAAGCTTGATGTATGACTTCTCCAATGGCAGTTTTAAGGCAGTAAATTTAATTTCAGGAGACTGTGCAGATTTCATCAAAAGCAAGGACTTTTGAAGCTGCTTGTTTATGAGCTGAATCCTGTTTTCTATTCATGTTCATTTTTTCTGCTGAAATATCTTGCCATGGAGAGATTTTCTTTTTGGCAGCCACTAAAATCACTTGGTTATGAACTATCCAGATTTTAGCAGACAATTAGCAAATCAGCTCAGTGTTTGTGTGTGTGCATGTGTGCGTCTGTTCGCATGTGTGTGTGTGGTAATTGATGTTCATGATGTACGGCTGGCTGGCTGGAATATCTCACTACCCACACAAAATGATTGCTGATAAGGAGGCCTTTTCCAGCTCAGTATTAGTATGCTTCATCTGAAATTGGCTTTGCTGACAAGTCTTTGATTCTGATTGTGTGCTTCTGATGCAAAATATATCATTGTGCCTAATTTCAAGCGTAATAGTTCTGTAATAATCTCCTGAGGAGATATTAAGTTATATTTATTTATGCTGTCTTGGTTGATCATGCAAGATGCTAGCATGACAGCAGTATCAAGACCTGGATATAGAACAGAGAAAGAAATGCCTTGCCAAATCCTCAAATGTGTGCTCCAATTGTGGTGGTAATATACGAGGTACATAATATGTCTTTTTAGGAATGCTGGGTTCCCAGCCTCTGCAGGTTAAATATTCCTCTCTGTCTCATGTCAGATGAATTGATGATTTTGCCACCCAGCAGCCCCAGGAAGATAATAACTGTCAGTCACCAGCAATCTGCACTGCATTTATAGTAACAAATAGGATGCTGGTTTGGAGAGCAGAAGATATTCATATAAATATGAGGTAAGTTACCACATATTTTTGCAACGGTTGTTCTCCTTTCATACATATATGTGTGTCCAGATGCATGAAACAAGTAAGTATGTGTTAAACACACACCAGTCAGGGCTGGATCTGGGCTTTAACAAAGCACCAGTAATGAAGTAATTTCTTCACCTGCCTTGATGAAGAATGTGACGAGGATGCGGAATCCTGCAAAGAAGTGCATTATGAGATTTCTTTCTTACTGGTTCAGCCCTATTAATCTGTTCAGCATGAGCTCGAGTGTTTTAATAACTGGCATGGAATATTATGCCTGCTCTAAAATAGCTTGTTTTTAAGCACACTTGGACTGTGTTTACTTTAACCTAGTTGGGTTAAAAACAGGTTTTGAGCTTATCCTCCTTTTCTTTTCCTAATCACAGCTACAGGGCAGAAAGCACCAAGTATCTAATAAGAGAAATAGCATTATCGTATGCTAATTTACAGTAATGTTGAGAATAGCACAAGGAA
This sequence comes from Ara ararauna, assembly GCA_028858755.1. Classification (NCBI taxonomy): domain Eukaryota; kingdom Metazoa; phylum Chordata; class Aves; order Psittaciformes; family Psittacidae; genus Ara; species Ara ararauna. The sequence goes on along the minus strand of CM054410.1, from coordinate 39,238,004 downwards.
CAAGCCTCTGACTGTGTGTACGTGTTGAAATCCATGCATGTGAAGAGAGCTGCGGCATGGCTGGTTGTCCTTTTGGGGATAGAATTTGTCCTCCTGAGGCCACAGCAGTGCACAGATCAGTGCTGGTACAAGAGACCTTTCTCATTCAGGAGCAGATTTTATTCTGATATTACCTATATTTGTTTTCTGCTGAATATTACTGCAGGAAAAGTTAATCAGCTTGCAAAAAGAGACTATTGGCTCTCTTCACTCAAGAGCAACCTCTCCATCTCTTACAGAAATAGACACTGACAGCTTCCGAAAGAGTATCTCTCTGTTCCTCTCCCTCTGGAGAACTAAGAGCTGCATTAGAGAAGTCCAAGGGTGAGAGAAACTGCAAATGGAGAAGAGAAAGGACATCCGAGAGTCTTCACTGAATAATCAGAGGACTGACTGACTTCAGACAAAGGCAGGAGTTATATAATACATTCTTACTCTGTGAGTAATCATATGCAGAGATTGACATGGTTGTGAGTGTTCCCAAAACTGATTCTGGGCTTACTGTGGTCATTCCTGCATGCAAAAAAAACAATAGTTAAAGAAGAAATAAGTAAATATGAGAAAAAAAAAAAAAAGTGATTGTACTCCTAGGACAACATCCTGAATTTTTCCCTGGTGGACCCTTGCCATTACCATGGCAAAACGCCTGGAAACTGCTGTTCATTTCTACAAAAAATGTTTTGAAGGAAGAACAAAAGAAGTTTGAGCTTTTGGCAGATCATTGGAGATCACTGTGTTCAGATCCTCAGCTGGTGTAAATCAAGATAAGTGCAGTATTGCTACAGTAGTTAAAGCTGACTGACTCTCCCTTACATCATGGCTGGCTGCTATGGAGAATATTCAATATTTCTTTGCAGTTTAGATGGAGATGGTGAAGTAATTGCTTCTACTGTATGGTACATGTTTTCTTCTAAAGGAAACAATGCTTATTATTAATTTCTTAAACTTCCTTGTATGGTGGTGTCTTCTGTCACATAGGCATTTGCTGTGTGTGGTGCTTTGCTTTATTTCTTCTGTTCAGTAGTAGAATGACATATTTGTCTGCTATGAAAATGTATAATAGGACCAATGGAGATCAGGATATATGCCTTAAATTTAAAAGGTTCTTTCTTTGTCTAACACACATTTCTGTATTATGTCACAACATATGTGGCAAAAGAGTACCCCCACTAGGCCAGTAAATAATAATCTGTAAAACTGAAAGGCATTATGTTTAAAAGTGAAAGGATGTTTTTGTAGCTAATGGTGGACAGCAGGCAAGCATGCTGAGACCTCTATAAATCTAAAGAGTTTATGATATTTTAAATACAAGGGCTTGCAAATCCAGTTTTTCAGTTGCAGAGCGATGAAATACATAAACCCTCTTTTGCATACGAAGTCAGGTACAATACATCTGACTAGTGTGCAGCAGTGAGATTTCCACCCCTACCCCACCCTCTTTTACATAGAGAGAAATGTCCTGGAGAAATTAGACTCATCTGAAGTATGTCAGGAATTGTGTGTGCCCACAACATTATTTACATAAGCCTAAAAATTCCATTATCAATTTATATCCCTCATTATTTCATGGCCAAACCTGGCATCGTAATGCTGTTCAGATCTGAGCACAAAGTCACTGAAGCGGGAAAGGCAGGTATGTATCTCCACATGCCAGTGTAGTGGGTGGTAGCTGTGTGGATCAGCAGCAGTGTGTCGCATTGAGGTGATCACAAGGGAGTCAAAAGAGTGGAGAGTCAGTCTCAGAGATTCCTCATTCCCTTACATTCCAAATCCACTCAGCTCTGGCTACCCTTTGCAATGCAACCTGTTCTCCTAAGGTTTTCCACAGGATGGAATAATGCAGCAAATTTTATCTTTAAAGACATTTCGGAATCCAGATTTTCATTTATATTGAAACATCTAATTCCGAATGTTGCATCATGTTTATATATGCATTCGCTTGTTTGTCTTCTGTTGGTAAAGGGCATTATTTCAGCATCACATAACAGCTGATTTGATTAGCTGTGTGATCTTCCAGAGTGCTCTACTACTGCTTTCCCACATACCAGAGAAATACATGATTAGAGGGTAAGAAACAAAGACAGCAAATAAAGTACCATTAAGACGAAGAGAATGAAACTGAGGTAAGGAGTAACAGACACAATTCCCCAGGAGCGTCCCAGGTGCTGTGTGGTGACAAAGGAGACAAAGTGGTTCCCTCAGTTAAGCCAGGAGTGCGACCTGCTCTCTGGTGAAGTTGTGGGTCAGGCTTCAACTAATGCTGTAACCATGCAGTGGTGTCTGTGACTGGTCCAGTGCCTACCCAAAGGTCATCTGAGTGATGAGCGTCATTGTGAGGAACATGTATGGGCTGTTCTAAACCCTTTGTGTCGACAGAAAGTGACCAGATTGTGAGAAATCTCCCATCTTGTGGTTTTAATACATTTGGAATTTAATATCATTCCTTTGTTGCTTACTTTCACTTAAATGTACAAAATAGCATTGCTCATGCAATCTTTTTTTATTCATGCGTTTGTTCTCAGAAACACTGTGCAAAAAATAAATAGACAGAACATGGGACTATTTATGGGGAGACTGGAATTCTCTTTCTGACTCTGCATATTTGCTGCTCTGTTACCTGAGGCATATCACATTATCTTTTTCCACCTTGATTTCCTGTTTGTAAAACAGTAACTACATATTTCAGTAAAATTTTACAGGTGGAACCTACCACAATGGAGCATTTCCAGTAATGCTCCCAGTTGCCCTTGGAACTCTGAAGAAAATTCAGACAACTCAATGAGTTAGAGCCTTCTGATCATAGTATTTAGGAAGAGTCCACTGATCAAAACATGGACTGTTACTGCTGTTTCCCACTACTCTCCTTTTGGCTCTGAGGCTCTCCTTTATAAGCCCGGAAGCTGACCCTCAGTCTGACCACCAACCTTACTGAATCCACCCACGACCTCCTCCACATGGTCATTTCTTTCTGAAGTTCTGCCCACTTTGGCCTTGCACTAATTTTTCTTCTGTGCTTTCTAGAACTTTCTCTCCTTGGTGCTCTCAATCAGGCCCAAAGAGAAAGAAGTTTCAACATAATTTCTGTCCGTTGTATTTATACTGTAACTTGCTTGAAATCTTCCTTTGCTTAGGCCTTGCCTCCTGTGTAACAGCAGTACTAAGCATTTCCAGCTAGCTAGCCTGCCCAGCTTGGTCTGCTCATCCACAGCTGGTGTGTGCCACAAACAGTTCTCTTCCCATGCATTGAGGTCTCTTGCATCTTCATGCTAATTTTGATTTGCCTGATACATTTAGTGCATGATGGTTTTGGTGCACCATACATCCATTCATGCTGCATTTGATAATTCTGCTTCCAAGCTATGTCTTTGTCTTCTTGTGATCTGACCCTGTCCAGATCTCGCTCTCAGAACAAACAGTGTTTGGGGATACATGTTATATCCATCCTGAAACAAGAGTGTGTCTGATCTAAGTTCACTCCTGAAGATCCTGGAGAAGAAATTGAACTCAGGAATATCTTGTAGGCAGGCTGAATTGTCTATGTAAGTTCTCTGCACTATACACAGGTGCGCTTTTCTCATGTCTCCAAACTGCTAGTGATTTCTGAGAGCCATTCTGTTCTGCAAGACTTCTCATTAACAAAAGTGCCTGGCACCTTCAGTGTGGACTGACTGCACTGCTGTCTATGCCTTACAGCATCAGTCCACCTGCTGTTGAAGTCAGGAATTATTTCTTCAACACTTTTCTTAGGCCACGGGCTCAGACTATATCCTCATGCTGGGGATATTCCCATGGCTTGAATGCTGTACCTGTATAAGTGGTTTCTTGATCTTTCAGAAAGAGAGCCGCAATGAGCTGTGAGAGCTGAAGAGATGAGTTGTGGAGTGGAATAAGTATGCTAGAAGGTTTGCTGGTATTCCTTGCAGGTTAATGCAATCACTAAGATAAAACCTCCCCAACAGAAAGGTAATGCAGCTTCCCTTTCTTTACCTACACATTAAGAGTGCTTCTTACACATACATAATAGATACTAGAGAAATATTGGAGGTGAGTCATCTCAAACTTACATTAATGGCTGCAGAGAGTAACAATAGGTTACCATTTCAGCCAAGAGGTCTTGAAAATGTAATAGGGCAGCTAACATTTCAAGAAGACAGCTATATTTGTCTCTGTCCCTACAATCTTTTCCTTCTACTTTTCTGCACATAAGGCCTGTATGAAACTTTAGAAGAAATTCTGGGTTTGTTTTTTTTTTGTCTCTGCTTAAATAATTTGAGAAGAGGAATTACACTGTGTTGAAAGAGCTACAGTAGGACTTGAAGGATCTGGCATTATTTTCAGGCTACTATATTCTTAATTCCCAGTGTCTGGCTCTGCCACTGTCTTCCTGACAAAGGCAGCAGTGGGGGGTAGTAAGAGCATTGTTTCTTCATCTTGCTTAATCTTTCTTGCCTCTTTTTTGCTTTTCCCCTTGTCTATAGGGGCAACCAATATTGGCATGAATTGATCCTCTGGTTTAGCTGCAGTGATTAGCACTGTGGTTGGAGTGCCTGCAATATCTGTTGTTGGGGTTTGGGTAGCTGCTGTACTTGTTGCTGGGGTTGGTGTAGCTGCTGTGCTTGGAATTGGATTAACTGTGTTGTTTCTTGTAGTCAGAGTTTGAGTAGCTGTTTACTTGTCACTGGGGCTGGTGTAGCTACCTTTCCATCCAGAAGAATGCAATCATTTTAGTATGGATACCACTCAGCTGATTTGCTGAATATGAGGAACTATTGGTATATTTGCTTTGAGTGAGCACACATCAACATGGCCACATTTCTCCTCATTTCTGAAACTGTTCAAAGCTATCTGTGTGCATGAAGTACTGCCATGGGCTTACACCCTCTCTGTCTGAAAACATCTCCTTCCCACCCAGATTTAAGAGCAGCGGCACGACTATTTTCCCAACCTCTGCCTCTTTCACTCATTTTCATTAGAAGCCCTTTTTGCAGAAACTGTCTCATCCCCTGTCTTTTTCGGTCCGTCTCTCAAAAACGTCTTACATGAAGGGTGGAGGATGAACAAAGGATGGTTGTGACAAAAAAAAAAAAAAAAAGCATATCTATATTTGTCTGCCAGTTGATGCAGTTATTACTTTGAAAGCTGTTTGTGAGGAGAAAAAAGGTCTGTGATACAAAACCAACTTGTAGTGGATACCAAAGAGGTGACACCCACTTTTGAAATGAAATACTTTGCATCTTGAGCACTTGAACTAGTAAACAACCAGCATCCCTTCCTAATGTAGACTGAGACAATGGCGGTGTGCTGTTAGAAAGGGAGTTGTTCGGTTTTCACCCCTGCTGGCTGGAAGGAGATCTGCGGCCCTGTGTAACTGGCAGACGAGTCATTCGCCCTCCCCCCCCGCCCCATATGGATCCGGGAAGCCAGAACGCTCCTTTTTCCTTGGCAAATCTGTAACAGGGAGGTATGTTTTACTACCAAAGCTGACATGATGCAGCTTTGCTGTGACTGAATTAGAGAGAATATGAGCAATTCTCCTCTTCCAATATCTTTTCTGTGACTCTTAGATATTGGGATCATCATTTACCTACGCAATCACTCTCTATCTTATTGTTACCCCATAAAACATGCCTTTAGAAAGGATGAACAGTTGTCAGTTTGTTGCCTGCACTGTCACTTTGCAAACTCTAAATAATAGTGAGATTATGGCATGCTATAAAAATACCTTGAGATAAAGCTGTCTGAGTGCAGGGCTGATCTTTGCTTTTGGACTAGATTTTAGTATGATTTTTTTTTTTAAGACAACTCTTTTAATTCTCTTAGAAACACAGAGAATAGCATTGAGAGTGAACCTGCAGAACACATTGTTTAGCCAGGAAAGGAAGACTGAACTAAGTTTATTTTCAGCTGATTTGCTTGTACTTGTAGCTGAGTTACTCGGGCTTTCATGTAGTTCTTCCATGCAAGTACTAATCTTGTTTGCTGGCTTTTGAGATCTTAAAGGTTCCTAGCACAAGTCTGAACAAAGCACATGCGGTGTCTAGACAGAAAGCTTAATTCGCACTCAGACTGCAAAAAGCAGTGTAATGTTCTTTGCTTTTACATTTGAAAGGCTGAGCTTGCTTAAAGCTTGACTTCTAGAGCTTGAGCTCTGGCCTCCTGGGAATAACAGGCAGTGCTTATTAAAACAATTAAAAAAAGGTACTCGACATGGACAAGAAATACCATGTTGATGATGGTAAGCTGATTGAAAGTCAGAATGTCAGACCCTGGAAGGTAAACATAAATAAAAAAACTCCATCAGTGCTCTTTCCCTTCTTTTCCACCTTGTCCAGTTATGCTTTTAGAGTGGAGCCAGAAGCAGCTGGTGGTTCTTGTTTGTGCCTGGTTCTACATCTGTTGATGTTTGGCTTCTTTTTCCTCTATTTTGTTCAACCTAAAAGAGCAAAGACTGTTCTCCTCTGGAGAGACCATCCTCCTCTGGGATAGACTGAAAGTCTCCTCTGGTCCCAGAGAGATGTATGCCATTTGCTCTCCATAAGTAGGTGAGTTAATATCTGAGGTATGGCAAGGAAGAGTGAGCTTGGTGAGACTTTCTCATTGAGAAAGGTGGGAAGAAAATTAGTTTCTTGCAATGCCTTCCAGAGGCATGGCAGCTCCCTCATGGCTGAGATCTCAGATTGCATCACAAACTCATTTGGGAAACCCTGTGTTTGTTTTACATTTATGTGAAATATCTTATCCTTCATTTCTTATTTTTCGGGTGTCACTGATAGAGTCCTGTGCATTTGCTAAATGCTGTGAGGTCTGTTAATGAAGAATGTGATACTTTTGTAGATTTAAAGTAAAAGAAAGCATATTTATGGTGAGCTTAGGCTGGAAGCTTATGTTGTAATTAGTGCTGGAAACTGGAATGACCTTTCACCTTTCTTGCCCAAAGCTTGCAATTATGTTCCCAAAATTACAGTGAGAACCAGTATCCATGGACAAGAACAACTGGAGATGCCTTGGCAGTTTTCACATGGGTTGCCCTGGTACTGCAGTCAGTGATTACATCAGCTATCTTGTTTTTCTAAACCCATCCACAAGAGGCTAATGTGTAAAAACCCCAAGCCATTTCATATCATCTGACAAGCAGCCATGCAGGAGTAGTGGCTTTCATTACTTATTAACCTGGAATGGCTGTGAATTGACCACATAGAGGTATAAGGCTTTGTATCACACTGTCAATCCCTTGGGCTGCTGAGCACACCTAAATATATTTTAGTGTTCAGAACAAAGCACTTTGCTGAAATCCATTGCTAATCCTCTACCACCACCTCCAACACATCATTAGCTGAAAAGTCAGGCTCTCATCAAATTGAGAGAAAAACAAATAAGAAACATGAGAGCACAGAATGTGGGTGAACCTGAAGGATTGTTCAATAATTATTGTCTCAGCTGAAGAATAGGAACAGTACTTTGGAAATGAAGCCACATCTCACTTGACTATTTGACTACCTTATCCTAGGGGCCTTGGTTGAAGTTCTGACATCATTGTCAGCATTTTTCTTATTTCAGGCTCACTGAGTTTCCTGCTGTGGAAGAAAAACTGGCAAAAAAAAGAAAACTGCTAGAGCTTAAAAGCACTCTGTTAGCAAAAGCCAGCAGTGGAGGCCTTGGTTGATGAGTCATTTCACTCAAACAAGTCCCACACTAATCAATGAGAAATACTATAAGGGACATTCACAGGCAGGAAAAAGCAAAATGAAATCTATGGGGATGCTAAGGGTGGGGAAAATGGGGAAGAATGTGTGCATGTGCATGCTCATGTGCTACTGTTTGGGTACATATGTGATCATAAAACAGGTAGAAGTTGGAAAGAGGGATAATTCATTGGAGCACACTGTTCTGGGGGGGAGGAACAGGTACCCAAATATTCTGTGGCTTGCAGCCTTGCTTCTGATAATACCTTATCTAGGGATTTCATAATGGGGAAGTGTGTGACATTTTCAACACATATTTATGACCTGCTGTAGAGAACTTTCCATACGCTTTTGGAAATCCAGTCACTAACACAACTGGCTTCGTTATCCTTAATATGAATTCTGTCATTATATATCTGTTAAGTATGTATTGGCAATTTATTGACATTGCTATTCAAATTAAATTCTTGAGTAATTAGTCACCAGTGGATTTGCTTTCCCAAGTTGCAGCAATATGTCTCAAAAGCTTTTCAAGCTTCTTCCAAGCTTCTCTCATTGGCATTTTTCCAAGATGTTTCTTAAGAACAAGCACTGAAGCTGGTATTTAGAACATATGGTGATGATGTGTTTGTATGTTCATTAAATCAAGATACCAATGAAAGAAAAGTGTAAGGCTTTCTATCCTTTTAAATGAAATTGTCAACCTAGATATCTATTGCCTTTGCTGAAATCCAGCCTGAAATGACTTGTAAGCAGTGCTCTGTTATGATGACAAATTAATTCACATCAGACTTTGATCACTGCTTGAAAAGTTTTCAGACATCAATTTCCAGCAATTGCATTTAAAAAATGAGAATTCTGTTTGGAGCCTCAGATTTAAAACAACAAAAGCAGAACTGCCTTCATGTATCTGGTATGCAAACCTCTAGAAAAATGCAGGGAATTCAGCAGAAGCTTCTTCCATATGTAAGATAAAGAATTTCAGCAACACTGGCTGTTACATGCAATTAAAGTTCTACATACGCCTCGCTTTACACAAAGCCTCTCGTGTTGCTGTTGCTCGTGTGTACGAATGCATGCACACACAGAGAATATATCTGTCTGTCTGTCTTTTCCCATTGGTCTTTCTTCTTGCCATGTAACATGTCAAAAGGAAATGAAAAAGGGAGGGGGACTGGATCTGGCTTAAAATAGAATAGAATTATATTAGCCAGCCTAAGAGTGAAGGTGAATTTTGGAAATGCAGTTCTTTATATCTAATGTTTACCACTTGACTACTCATGCCTCAGGCTCAAAATGCATAATAATGCAAATTAAAACACAGAAAATGGAAGAGCTAGAATCTCAAAGATAACCATACCTAATGCAAAGTATGACAGAACATCTGCTCTTTAATTAATCTTAACGTAAAGACTGAAGCTGTGCATTAAGATGCAGAGTGTTTATGACAACTGTTTTTTGTAGTTAACATGCTCCTGGCCTCCTGCATGTAATTGCTTCTGCTTTGTAGCACATACAAAGCTCTGATAAACAACAACAACCACCTAGAAATAAAAATGTTGTGAAGGGAATAGTTCAGGATCACAAAGTCAGAATGTTTCTGAGGAAGCATAGGTGTAGCATTTAAGTATATGGAAGTGGATTTTGATGATGACAAGAATCTAACATCTGGTTTTGAGAGTATACTGACGATAGGTGAAATTCCGCATTTAAGATTAAATTAACGAAAAGCAAGAAAGCCCCTTTGCTTTAATGGATCCTCAATTTTTTGGTGGTCAATTTGAGATTTGTTTTAGGAGTCAGATTTTAAGAAAGCATTCAGGCCTCTTTTCCACTGCCTTTCAGAAAAGGAGGGCTACTTGTCTGCATTTTGATTTAGCTACCGAAAACCACTACAGGTTTCTGAAGTTCTTTACCGTTTATTCAGTTTCCTCTTCATCGTCCAGGAGTTTGTGTGGATACAGTTGCTACAAAGAGCGAAAAGTATATCTGGAACCTCTGCATTCATCTTGATAAACTGGTTTCCTTGTTCCAGGACCATCTATTTTATTTTATTGAAAAACTAATTTTCTAATTAATTCTCCAGTTATAAACATGAATATAATTGCACTGTGATAGACACACTATGTGGAGATTAATTTGGAGACAAAACCTGGCAAACTATTTGCTTTAATCAAGATAACTGTAAAAACAATTTAGGTAACTGTTAAAACCCCTATTTGTCTTTTGTCTAGAGTAAGGAGGGTTTGAAACTGCTCTTGGCCTCAATGAAAAGTGAGTAAGAGAGTAGAGCACAGCAAAACATGAGAAGAGTTATCAGTAGAACCTCATTCTCCTTGGCTGTAGTGCAAAGCATTGTCACCATCAGAGGCTTCATCCAGAACTCATGAAAGTTAACAGGTTGACTGTTAGTGTGGCTTAGACCTCTGGGGAGAAGAAAACTTCCTTCATCTTTATTTCATTCCACAGAGTAGTGCAGGCTTGGACACAATCTGATACTCAAGTGGCAGTTACTTCCTGTGCATCCATCTGGAGCAAAGGTGTTCTCATCTAGATTTGTGAATCCAAATCTCATCCAATATAAATTCAATCCAAGTCTGAATGAGAAGCTCAACTTTATGTTATTAGGAGCTATCTAGTTGCAAGACATATGCCAGTTGTATAATCTGTGAAGAAAAAGAGAAGAAAGGAGGTGAAAGATATGTAGAAATATCATCTATATTGTGGGTTGGTTGTGTTTTCCTAAGATAGTGTTTGGGACCTTCCATATAGATCCTAAGGAAAGACATCTAGTAAGGTATCTTGAAAACTATTTCACTTGGTATAAATGGCTGAAGTCCTGAATAAAAATTATAGGACTCACTTTAAGCTGAACGAAAATAGGTTACCTGCAGAAAATGTGAAGCTGTCATGTGGACTACATCTGTAAAGAATCATTTTTATTTGCTAAATATGTATAAGAGAGGAAGACAGATAAATTGAAAGAAAAATGCCATCACAGTAGTATTCACTCTGGCAAAAGGTTTACAAAAACGTAAAATATCTGCTTGTCTGAAATGATAGCTTTACTTAAAGTTTGTCCAATATATGTACGTATATGCACTTACATATATCAAAGGTAGATTTTTGCTATGGGAATTGTAGGCAATTATTCCCCCTTTACACTCTGTATTATAATTAGCAATTCCCATTTCATTATGGGATGATGCAATGTAAACGCAGGCTTTCTGTTTATCCACTTCTTCCCATTTGTAGCTTTATTCCTCCAGCTGAGCCTGTGCAGCAGATGCCAGAGTGTTCACTGTAATGAGGGACTGGAGAAGGACCTAAGCTTTACCGGCATTTGAATTGCTCTGAGCTGCTCATCACCACTCTAATTTATACCCTTAGAGAGATGGCAACAGGGTGTATGTCTCCTATGGAAGTGATTTGAAAGCTTGCCAAGAAAGAGCCTCAGTCCTTTCCTCCTTATAGTCCTGGCAGTAAAACCACAGAAGAAAACAAAAAGCATTTGTGAAGAGTCATCCAGGAAGAAAGATTAACAATATAAACCAATGGAGGAGAGAGAAAAGGCCCTTTCCTCATTGAAAGTGGGTCTGTGCTTATTCTAATGGAACTTTTACAGACCCTGAATGTCCTCTAATCTGAACGTAATGCTCCTTGCTGTTTCTGCTGCTTCTTTGTTCAACATCCTGCCCGTTCTGCTTGTGGTAGGGCGAGAGGAGGGGGGAAGCACAGTCACTGACCAGCTTTGTCTTTGTGTGAGGAACAAATGTTGTTGTCATCCTCAAGGTTGTGGAGCATGTCTGCTCTGCAGAACAAAGGGGTAGGCAGGGCCTTGTTTGTCCACCTTGTTCTCAGTGCACCCTGGACCTCTTGTGAAAAACCAGGAAGGTTTCTAATTTTTTCTTTTCCTGAAACACATCAAAGGCTGTGAGTAGAGGAGGGAGATGTTTCCCCTGCTTCCTATAACCTCACCCCTCCCCCCTCCTTCCCCCTGCCATCTTTTTTTGGTTCAGAAAATTTTGTGACTTTAACCTTGCTGGTCTAATAATGTGTGACCTTGAGTCTGTGTGGGTTGGAAGGATTTCAGAGTTGGTTTTATCAGGATTAGCTTTTTATCTGCACAGAAGTATCCAAGGAAGTAAGTCATCTCATCTTCTTTCACCTTAGACTCCTAGCTTTCTCCTCTAGTTCTTAGAACAATGAAGAGAAAATAGACTGAATTATTGTGATGGGTATGGTGATATCAGATTCACTGCAAGGCAAGAAAGATGAAGCCATCACTTGGTGCTGGGCTCAGGCTCAGTGCAGTCGATTGCATACAGCAGCCTCGAGCAGGAGTGCAGAGCTCTTCTGACACCATGTACTTCTTTTCATGTGCTCTCTGCACAGGCACCATTGCAGCCTGTGCTTGCAGGAGAGCAGAGAAGTAGGGTTGTGAAAACCAAGTATAGAGGATTTATACCCCTACATGTCTGCTTCTCGCAACACAAACTGACTTTGAAAGATTGGCTCGGAAAATGAATACCCAGGACATTGTTCTCTGTTACTTTGCTGTGAAATTACTTTCTTGAATGAAAATATTGGATTCCTTTGAAAGCAAGTGCATAACATCTCTGGAAATGAAAATCCTGTGGAAATCACAAAGGACAGAAGACTGAGAGATATAAAAGCTTTATATATCTAAATGTTAGTCAGGCTGAGCTTCTTTTACTTTCTTTTTGTGTATGTTTGTGTGACAACAATCATAAATTCTCTTTCTTATGTTGATTTAGTGAGTGCTGGAATCCGTGCTTATGTTAGATTTATGTTTTATCTACAATAAACAGCCAATAATATGATCTTTAATTAATTGGAGAGCTTATGAACACTCTCAGCTAACACAGTCCAGTTGTTTAGCAATCCCAACCTGCTTTCATCATACCTTGTGGAATTTATTGACTTTCATAGAAGACTGCCTCATCATTATGAGACAGCATATGAAAGTTACTTTCAGTGGTCCAGCTCCTCAAGCCCTTAGCCTTGGTGAGTAACGCCTCATTCCTCCTCACATGTTCTCATGGTTTCTGTGCAACTTCCATCAGAGTAAGGTACTATTCCATATGGGAGATCTAGCAGTGTGTATAAACCTCAGTGAAGACTGATGAAATGTATTGGACAGATTTTTGGAGGTAACTGGCACCTTCCTCCTTATATATATATTCCTTCTGCATAGCCAGGCATTAGGGGATGATGTTGCTGCCCATGATAAAAGTATACAGCCAGAGCCCTGGAAAGCAATAGCAATTTGAGCAACCAAGAGGACACAGGACTGTGGACCTTTGTGACTCTGGCCACCAGCTGCCTCTTCAGTGTTCCACTTACCAGACTGGAAACAGTCTCTTGTTGGAGGCAGCCACACCCTTTTGTTGTTAAATGCAGTTTTCCTTCCTCACTTTTTCCCCCACCCCCCAAAGTCTGGTATGTGTAATATACATAGAGCTCTGAAGTGCTTTAAATCAAAATGTCCAAACAACTTCTGGGTATTCTTTAATGGAGTCTCAGAGGGTTTATTGTGTGGGAAAGGGAAGTCAAGGGATGCTGTAAGGGAGTGAGGGGTCATGCAAATTTTAGCCTTCTTTTCTTTAATAGAATACTACCAGCCTTCGAGAAGTAACTGAAATTCATGTGGAAAAGTGGTTTTTAAGTGTGACTACCAAGCAAACTTTTTGTATATTTTCAGAGGAAGGTAAGCAGGTTCCACTGTAGGGGGCATGGATTAATTACTTCTGTAATGCATTCTTATCTTACTACTCATTTATATAGCTATGCTGGCCTTTCTCATGCTCCTGATTTACATCAGTGACACTAAGAAGAACAAGATACTGATATGTCTTGTTACCACTTTTCCTCCCCACAATCCTCATTCACATTGAGCAAGATTCTGAAAATGTAGAATCTGCTGTAACTGTATTTGATGAAACCAGCAGAAGATTCACTGTGTAGAATTAAATCAACACAAAGTACCTTGGAAGTTCTTTCTTTTAGACTTGTAATTCAATGCTCTTTTTAACTGTAGACTGGGAACCTTATTTTTGTCCAGTTACATATGTTTCTGGCCATTGTCAGAAGCAGGATATTGATAGTTTGCCTCATACAGCTAATATTCTTAGATAGGCACAAAGACACACATACATGTGGAATGAAGAGCCAGTGCTTTCATTTTTCTTGTTGGCTAGCTCTTTTATGAAGACTGAACTTGGTTTCTATCTCTGTTATGCTGATGACAAAGAGATCAATATTGCTACACACACCTGTCTTCTTCCCTCTGATCTAGAAACTAAGACTCTTTCTGAAATCCCTGTATCTAGTCCTTGGACCAAGAGTCCTAGATCCCAAGTATCTAGTCCTTAGACCCAGGTCTGCATATGTAGAATGGAGTTCTTAAATGTGCATCCACTGTGCTTTTGCACTGACCTCTTTAATTCGTCACAGTGGCAAGTCACCTGTCACATAGGGCACAATGTGGGCACACAAAGACTTCAGCTTTCTTCATAAACTTATATCCAGGTTATGATTTAACCTTGCTTATTCTTGTCATATCATATATTGCATGATTGTGTCTTTGCCTACATCATCTACAGCTGGTCAGGCTCTCACACCTTCTGCTGTAACACAAACATTCTGGTCTTTGGCAGGGACTACAGTCACCTTGTCTCACTCTTATAAATATTTCCAACTTGTCATTTTGAATGCAACTTCCTTGAATTATTATGTCTCCACTTATTTTTCCTCTTTCAGTATTACTTACCTTCATTTACAAGACCATTCACACCTGTTGTATGTATCACCTCTCATTCACAGGATAACATTCTCATTCATTAAGATAACATCTCCCAGGGCTGATTAGCGCTATCTGCCAGCTTCCACCTTTTGTGTAAATCTCAAAAAGGGAACATTTATGCTTTCCAAGTGCTGCTGCATAAACTTGAAATGAGGTCTCCATTAGCATCGGCCTCATCTCCGCCACAAATCCTTTCTCAAACCCCTTATTTATCACAGTAGCTATGGTCCCTGCTATGAGGGAAGAGATGTTGGTATGTGCAGATAGCTTCCCCTCACAGTAGCAAATGACAGCTCTGCTGTTTCCTTCTCACCCATCAAACCTTTCTATCCTGTCTTTGTCCTTCTCCACTGTGGCTGTCTTAATCTGTTTGCTTTCTAAAGCTTTCATTTATTTTTATCCCGAGTTTGGACAGAATTTACCAAGGTGAATTCTTAGTCTGGACTCTGAAAACTCATCTGAGCGACTGGAATACAAATAAAGAATATGTATTTAGAGATCATATGTAACTTTTGGGTCTTGCAATTGGAAAAGATAATCCTGTCATAAAGACTTTGAGCAGAAACTCCAGAGGTCCGTACTCAATTTTAGATGTCACAGTCCTCTTGTATGGCCATTAGAGAGTCACCTAATCTCACTGTTTTTCAACACTCCCCTCAAGACTGATGAACATTCTCTAATATTTAGTTATGTTTGAAGTTGTTAATTATTGAACTAAGGCTGTAACAGCATTTAGATAAAAATGTAGGGAAAACTCTTGATTATCTGGATATGCAGTGGAGAAAACAAACTTGTTACATGTAGCAGTATCTATGACAGTTAATGTCAGTGTAGAATGGTGATCATAGTAAAAAATATCTTTCCAGTGTCTCAGCAATATTTCCTTTGCAATCAAGAAGTTAAAGTTGAGCTACAAACATTTTCTTGCTTTGTGGATGAATATTTCCTTCAAGGTCTCCTGAAATCCTGGGTGTGCAATGGCTCTAACATTCCTTTTCCCACAGAAATTGTTTTGGTAAGCAAGAAATAAAATTAAGCACAAGCATAGTGTATTTTAAAAGGCAAAGGCAGTAGCCCTGAATTATCCATGTTGATTTGACAAAGCCAGGGATGCTGCAGACATAATACACAGCACTGTTGTCACATCACCAAGTGACATCTTTTTATCCAAAGTGAAAATGAAATGTGAAAGTGAAGAAGTTCTGCAAGTGTTCTAGTGCTATTTGCAAGACACGTAAAGCTCACTTTTGTGCAGCAGGGTAGGTGTTTATCAAAACCTTGCTTTAAATTAGAGGTTGTTCAGGTAACAATGTCTGGTTAAAATTGTCTAACATTCTTCTTACCTAGGACTTCCTGTCAGTTGCTTTTTAGCAACCCTTTCCAAGCATCACTTTTTTTGGCTTGAAATTTTCAGTGCTTCACCTCTTTTCTTCAAGTTTTTATTTCAAATGAAGTTTTTTTCATTTAAGCTATTTTTAACAAGTTTTCAAGGGTTTCTGGGAACGTTAGCAGAAGGAACACATCCACAATAAATGTTTTATAATTGCTTTTATGGTATGCCTCATTGTTTTGGAGAGGTTCTTCTTATTTGTCAGAATTGCTTCCCTGTAATGGGATGCTGTTGCTACCCATATGAAGATTTCCTCCAAAGTCCAGGCTGCAATGCTTTCCAGTTTCTATGTCCTCAACAGGATCTTTTGACTTATGATCAACCTCCTGTGAGATTTTGGCTGCACTGAGAGACAGCTGCCATTAATGAAGGTGTGTGCAAGCCATTGCCAAGGAGTGGCAAGGTCCAGTCAACATTGCTGTGCTTTGGTGATCACTACCATAAGCCTCTGAAACTCAAATGGAAAAACCCTAACTAACCAATCAAAACCCCAACAAACCAGATAAAACAGACAGTTGCCCTTAACTGAGCCAACTTTACAGGGAGAAATGCTGGTAGTTCTCTGGTCAAGATGCAGAAAGGTGGGACATGTAGAAGAAAATAGGGTTTGATTGTTAAGCTGAAGTTTGATTGTTAACCATAATGGATGCTCAACAGCCACTAAGCTGAGGTATTTTTTGTAAGAGCTGTTTTTAAGTTGTCTTAACTCTTGTGGGTTTGATCTTGCAATCTTACACACTTCTATCAACACAGCTTTTGAAATGGTCGCAGAAATCAGCATATGCAACTTGCAAAAAAGTTCAGTTTGGTGTTTGCTCTGTTGAGCTTCTATAAATTTATAGGCTAGCTACACTAAAGAGGAAGACTGAAATATTTCCTAGGCCCATATAACTTTATCAGCAGGAGAGAAAAGCACATGTATATGTAATATAAATAGAAATATATTTAAATACACCTATTTTGCCCATCTATTTCTCACCAACTTTTCAAAAGCTAAACTGGACCAAGTAGTCAGAACATCGTTAGACCAGTTAAGAGCAGATTTACGAGACTGAAAATGTTTGACTGACACCAATAAGTACTTTGGTTTCCTCACTTGTTCTTTTGAAATTCTGAATCTGTTAATTTGCCTGTAACTCTTACAGGAGAAGGGCACAGGGTATAAAAGATTTTAGCTGGTTTTCTGCACTTTGTATCAGACCATGAATGACATGATCATTCTGCTTGCATTGCTTTTAAGGTCCATCCTGGCATTGCTGTTGCTTCTATTATAGAACTGCCTGAGGTCCAAATGTGTTGCAGGTCATATAACAGAAGAATATTGTCAATTGCAATTTACACGTAAGGAACTGAGACATCGGGAGGAGAAAGTGACTTAGCTTACATAGCATTCTGCAGTCAAGAGGAGAGCAGGAAGCAATCAGGCAGCTGGTAGTTTCCATGCAAGGGACTTCACTAGGTTGCCTCTGCCTAACATCTTAACTGTTAGCTGGACAAGTGTGTGCTGCTGTTTACTACAGCAAACTGTTCCTGAGCAAGATCACCTTCTCCAAGAACAGAGTGTTGAATATTAAATAAAAGATCTAAAATTCATACTTAATATTTTCTCGAAGTGTAGCTGTCCAAGCTTATTTTATTAAAAATAAATCTTTCCTTAACAAAGCTCATCCTCTTCTTTGTGAAGTCAAATTTACTCCAGCTCTGTTTCTGCAAGATACAGATGAATCTTATTTGAAATATTGGATTACAGTAGTCATCACAGGTTTAAACAATTGCAGGAAAAATGGATGTGCTTACACTGGAATGTACAAGACCGTATCATGACCAAACCAGCATTACTTCAAGGTCATTAACAAAGTGATTGCTGTTAAGAAAAAAGTCAACATTTAGCATATGGTGATATTTGACATCTTTTTTCTGTAAGTTTTGGAGAAGAAATTGTGATATTGAGCACCAAGATATACTGAAATAAAAATCCTGTAATAACACAGGATAATACAGATTTAGAAATTAAGTTCTTTAACTCTTCAGAGACAAAAAACCCCGCATATAACATGCGCACAGTACAGCTGTATTAAATTCATTGATCATCAGATAATCTACATCTTATTAGAAGCTGGTAAAATCTGTATCTCTCCTACTGGGTAGAAATTCTAATTAAATATGTTATAGTCTTCATGATGGCCATAGTAATTTAAGATAACAATAATTTGGTTTTAACAACAATTTATCATTTTTTCTGAACCCAAAATAGACACTAATAAGCTTGCCATTTTACTCATCCTTTCATGACAAGTCTTAACAGATACAAAAAAATGTCACACGTTTGGCCAATTTTTAAAAATATGGATGCCTCAAACGAGGAGGTTTAGAAACCAAAGTATTTTTCTGTTCTGAGAAATCTTTCTCTTGCATGAACAAAAATACAAAAATATACACCACTCATTAATTGAAAGACTCTTTAAGCCACTTCAGTAAGCATTGTTAATACATGCTTTTAAAGAACCTAAGTTATTGTTTCAGTCAGACTTTGTAAAGTAAACTTCAGGTTGCTTTAGGTAATATTCAAGAAGCACTAAAAAGAAAGTAACTGATTACTTGTTTACTTCTTTTAAGCTGTATCTGTCTGCTTGCTTTTTAAGTGTATCACCTCACATAGACTTGTTTTTGGATGATGAAACAAATACCATACAGCAGTGGTACAACATCTGAAAATCCCATTTCAGTTTGAATGGACATAGTCACAAGCATCTCATATGACTAGACGTGCAGAATTGTACTTAGGAGTACTGCAACAAGGCAAGATATTGATCAAGACATATCCAATAAGGTGTTACAAGATTTGCATGTTGTTTGCCATTCTTCTTGGGTACCTTTCTCCAGGAATCTAGCGTCTGATAAATAGCATATTGATGTAGGCATGTCTGTGTTATGCATAAGCAGATATGCAGATATGCATATTCTACCAGTAGCTTGACTAACTTTGGTGAATACTCCACTTATGTCTAGACTGATCTTGGTGAAACCACCTGTGAAATGAGTTGCTGACAGACATGGACAAGAGTATCAGAAGCTGTATGTATAGAATGTGTGATGAAGGCATTTCAACAGTGATTACTACCTGATCCAGCCATTCCCTGTGAATGGAGATCTCTCTCTTTGTGAACACATCTCTAGGAGAAGACCAGGCAAGATGTCATGTGGTTGGTCACTGAAATGTGATTTCACCCATTCCCTTGGTCACTATTCAGAGCAGAAGTCATTCAACAACCGTGATTAACAGCCTGGGCATAGGTGCTGAGCCTGAACACCTCCATGCTTTGGTAAGAATGGTCTTAGACCTGGCAGTCAGATTCTAGTCTGCATCTTTGGCTGCTCTGTCACTGTGGTTTTAAAATATGGAGCTTGTATTTTAACCTGTCCTTGTCAGTTCTGGGGGACCGACATAGTTGCACAAAAAGAACCCAGCACGCTCAAGGACATTTATGTTGCCTGTTATGGAGGCTGCAGCCCTTGAAGTTCACCCAGCTCATCATCCCCAGAAAGAAAGCTCATGTTCATTCTTTAGTTTCAATTATCTGGCATATAGCTGAGCTTAGAGACAGTTTCCAAATTCTATCTGGCTTGTAAAGTTGTTTCCTCTTGTTGGAGGTGGATGAGAAATAAAACTCACTGGACTCACTAGAATCAGAAAAAACATCACAGGATGGTCAATGAACATTTGAAATATACACAGACTCCTGCTGGGACCAAAGAAGTGTTGCCACTAAAAACAGCCAGCAATTTTAAAAGTTGATGTACCATGATATTAGCATCAGGCAGTGTTTCCCATATTCAGAAAGAGAAACTTTGGGGTTTCCTGTTTACCCCTGATAACTACTGGGTACCAGGAGGTTTTTCAGGTTGTGTGTGTTGTCTATAGAGCTGTAGTTTTCAACTGATTCTCTTGCCAAAGCTGGATTAGGGAGGAGAACTCTTCATTGTTCACTTGTTCACTGTCTGAGATGAGATAATGGGGGAAGGCAATGCTCCTCCCCTGCTATTTCCCCACAGGCTTTGAACAGGTAACTACCTGGAAAAGTCTTTGAATCTCTCAGAGAGAATTCATGGGTCTCCTTTGTCAAGCTGAAAGTGCATTTGCTCTTGCCAATGCTGAATGGTATGACAGTGTGCTACTAAATCTGCTTTTAGCTGCTTCAGAGATACATGAAGCAAGGAAGAAAGCAAAGTACCAGTAGGTGAGCTTTTAATGGGGTGGGAGACAGACTGCTGCTCTTTTCTCCATCATTCTGGAGACCATCAGGAAAAATGTTGTTATTTCCTTCTCTTTCACGAGGTTTTGCACTGTTATTGTACCTTCACTCCAAACTGTCATTCTCCAGGTGTGCCACATTGAGTGATCCCTCAGGTGTCTGTGTGCCTTTGCAAGTAGATGCAATACTCTGCACTTTCATGTCCAGTTTGGTGAGAAAACAAGTACAGCACTCCAGCAATCTAAAGTAAGTCTGCTGTGTTTTCCACCTTTAGTAATATTACAGCAGATTTAGAAATATGGTGAGAGGGGGAAAGTAAGAGTCACTAGACATAAATCTGTTAGTTGCAGTTTGGAACTTCTGCTTGAAGCAAAGCCATAATCCAGCTCCGTGTTAACATTAGGTGTCCATCACTCTTTTAACGTACAATATCTGAACATGTTTGTCTGGGACCTCTAAAATCCTGAGGGAGTAAAAAGTTGTCTTCTTCAGGGACACTAGTTTAATGTTTACCTGTCTTCTGTACCTAAGTGAGTATTTCAAATAAATCTGTTCAAAAATCCTTCTTGCTGCATGTGTCATGTTGATTACATCTGGTTTGATTTTCCACTGTTTTGGACAGTTAGATGGAAGTAGTTTTTTCTTTCTACTAGATTCCAAATTTTCTATTTTTCTTCTTAAAGAAAATTTTCTTCTTAAAAGTGGTGTAGAAGATTGTACTCCAATTCCAAGACTTAATTTCTTTTGTGGGTCATTAAGACCGATTTATTTAGAGCTAAATCATTGCAATAGGAAACAGTGTTGTCCTGTTAGCTTAGTGTTTACCTCTCCACTTTGCACAGATGTTTGTGTGGTAGATTTACAGTAATGACGAATTGAAAACCAATCCCCAGGTCTGGCACATTTAGCCTGGATATAAACTGAGATCAGAGTAAAGGATTTTGTACTTTAGTGAATGGGATGGTGGTAGACGGGGGAATGTGATAGCATGTACTGTACTACACAGCTATTTCTTGGCTATAGACATCACATTCCAGGTCAGGAATACATCACTCCTTTACTTTGCATTTTTCTTCAGTCCTCACCAGGACATTATTTTTTTACTACAGTGACAACTTTGCTTTCCATTGGAACTGCTACTGAAATCAATCCTGTAACATAAGGTTTCTGCTAGAGATCATATTTTTGCTTCATTGTACAGCTCCTTGAAGATGCAGAATCTTTTTAGAAATGTTAGCTTGCTCCTCTTTTTAGGTCTTTATGTTCATCAGGCATTCAGTGGGTAGAGCTCCGTGGAGTGTGGTAGTCATGGAGACTCACAGAATCACAGAATCGTTAAGGTTGGAAGGGACCTCTGGAGATCATCCAGTCCAAAACCCCTGCCAAGGCAGGGTCACCAAAAGCAGGTTACACAGGAACACGTCCAGGTGGGTTTTGAATGTCTCCAGAGGAGGAGACCCTTCTCTCCAGAGAAGGAGACCCTGGGCACCCTATTCCAGTGCCATGCCACCCTCAACGTAAGGAAGTTTTTCCTCAGGTTGAGGTGAAACTTCTTGTGTTTTAGTTTATGGCCATTGCTTCTCGTCCTGTCACTGGGCACCACTGGAAAGAGTCTGCCACCATCCTCCTGACACCTGCTTTTGAGACGTTTATATGCATGAATGAGATCTTCTTAGTCTTATCTTCTCTAGACTAAACAAGTCCAGCTCTTGCAATCTCTTCATAAGAGAGGTGCTCCAGACCCCTGATGTTGTTGGTTGTGGCCACCATCTAAAAAAAGTAGAGGCTTGATACCTGGTAGCACAAAATTGAACCATATCTTATACTGAATATAATGCATTTGGTTTCAGTAAGATTTCTGTCACAGTATGATCTACTGAGCATGGTAGTGTCTGCTTTTTTGCCTTGTAAGCTTCCATTCTCACATAGAGGCAGCAACCCTTGCCAGCATAGGGATGAGGAAACAAATTGCTCAACAAAATCATTGCATTCATAATTGGAAAAAGTAACTTGTAGTAGAGCTCTGGCCACACAATTCAATCCCAAGAACAGAAACAGAGTCTTTTGTAGTTCTCAAATCATATTCCAAATGTCTTTTGTACCAGTACTCTTCCTTCTCCATGATATCATGTGAAAGCAATATCAGAGGATGTGTATGTGAGAGTGGAATGTGACCCATGCTTCATAAGCTCTTAAAGATTAGTTGTTATGGACATTCAAAAAGGAACTGAACATCACTTCCTCCACCAGTCCATTTTTAAAGAACATACTCTATTTTTTTGTCTTTTTTTAGCATTAGGAAAAGTAGACCTCAAATACTTGTAAAAATGTGGATACACACAGTAACGTCTCCTCAAGAAATTAGGTTGCTCTCTCTCATGGGATGAAGACATGCTTAATTCTAATCATCACTGTTATAGAAACACATTTTAATAAGAAAAAAATAAATTAATACAAACACCCATATCCTTTTATTAATCCTACACTTAATCTGACTAAGCGCTGCTAATTTTGTGTGTGAGATGTGTCTTTGACAGGGAGTTTGAGAAAGTGACAATTTAACTGGCAATTCCCCTGTTGCTACAGAGATCAAAGGCACACCAAAACTGCTAACCTGGAATATGAAGTGTGCTAAGAAAGTGTGAAAAGAAGCAATGGATACTTCAGGAAAACAGCTACTTTACAGTATTGCTGCAAGAACTGAATTTGTTCGCTTGTTTTTGGCATAGCTCACTGTATCTGAGTCAGTGATATTTTCTTAGCTGTCCTTATCGTATTTTACATACTTGCTCCTAAGAACCAGTTTTGGTAATAATGGCCCAGTAATAACTAGTATTTGTCACATGATCTCTAGTTTTCCCATACTGTATGGCTCGAGCATACTGCTTTTACAATGTAAACAGGCCTTAAAATACAGTGCTGCTGCAGTATTCTTCCTCCTTCAGCCCTCTGATACAAAATTGGACCAAGTACCTGAAACTTTACCTGCAATGGGCCACATGTCCTACCGATGTAAATGGTACGGTTGCATGGACTTATATCAATCAGACAATCTTGCCTTTAACTGAGCACTCTGAAAGTGTCTCTCTGTTGTGGAAGAAATATTTGCTTTTGGCTGGCAAGACAAAACTGTAGAAAGAGGAAATGAGTCTGTTCTCCTTATTTAAATGTTTCTCCTTTCTTGAAATCATTAGCTGGTTAGATTTTCACTTCATTATTCATCAGGCCCTCGCTGCCTACATGAAGAGCAGCAAGCCGGTTGGGGTTTTCGGAACTGTGGCTTTACCTTGGCAATTCAGACCCATGAAAACGTTTTCACTGACCTAACTAAGGGCAGTCTTGAACCTTTCAGGCTTTGAAGTATGCTTTGTTCTAGCAGCAAAATACAGGAAAGCCTGTTTTGCACATGAGCTGGGTTCCATGTGGCTGCTGCTCTTTGCCCAGGACTCCCCCTGCCGCCACTGGATTTGGATTTGCCCAAGGAGGGAATTCAGACTTTCCCTGCAAAACAAATAGTAGAGGAGAAAACAAAACTGATGGGAAGTACAGAATATTCTTCCTTGTGTGAATGACTTTAATTTTTCCTTGCGCTTTTTCAAAGAGAAACCGACCCTACTTTACAGTGAAACAATAAAGGTTTGGTAATATGAACAAATGAACTTTGAATTGCGTTATTGAGCCTAACAGACTACAGTATCAGGAGCTGTATTGTCTTCATCTCTTTAAAAGTGCAATTTGTTCCTAAGCCACAAATTCTCTAAAACTTCAGCCATTCTGTAGAAATCAATGACAATCTTGCAGACACATTTCAGAGTATCATTTCAGCCATAAATCATGCAAATGATGAGCCCCATCCCATGGTCACAGTAAATAACAGAAGACCACAGAAGTACAGTAACCTTGTTTCTTTTATTTCCATTCCATATGCTACTTCCAGTGATGGTGAATTAGAGTGAAACATCATCTATAAACCTTTTGCCTCTGGAAGACAGGCAACATTCTTAGTGAGGTAGTTGAAAAAATGGTTTCAGAGGAATTGTATACAGCATATAATTCAGCATATAATTTATCTTTCAAAAGTTCTGTCAATTTTTCCATTGAGACAACTCCTTAGGTTTTCCAAAGCTATTCTTCTCTCCTATGAGCTCTGTTCTTTTCTCAACAGTGGCCTATAATCCTTCTTGCAGCCGTAAGGAGGTGGTTAATCAGTTTTACCTGACAGTTCTTAAGACAAGCCAGCAAACTGGTGATCTCACAAAAAATCCAACAGACTCCCAATAATCTCTTGATATAATTTTAGTTATATGGAGTCTAATCTGCCAGTCTAATCCACAGGTCATCCGCAGTTCTGCTTGAACATGAGGATTGCATGACATGGTCCCACACAAGGTAATTAAAACCAAAATCAATTCTATATCTGGACAAGACCAAAACTTGTGCATAAATTCATTTTCAGATAAAGAGGGAAAAAATAAAATTCTTATTATTTTACTGTTGAAAAGGATTAGAGGACACTGGATTAAACCCCGTGAACTTTTTTTCTTTTTCTTGTTCAATTGTTTCATAAAAATTCTCTTACCAGTGTTTTTCTTTCTATTTGAGCCAATTTTAAAGGATTTGTTACTGCCTTACTCTGAAGGTCACTGAAATCCTCCCATATGATGAATGTGCTTTCCTCTGTGTGACCGGTTGTCCTATTTATGCTTGTCCACCAGGTGGTAAGGGTTTTCCAGTTGGTAGTGATGTTCACTTTTTACATACGGTGCTCAGTTATAAGATGTCCAGTCCTTCTCTGTGCTCATCCTTTTTTTCGATATATACTTCTCATATGACTGGAGGCCTGTATTTTGGTCACGTTATATTGCAAATCAAGACACATAGCAAAAAGATAATGCCCTCCCTTTGCATAAGCTTATGGGACCTCTCTGGCCTTGGTCAACATCTATCAGTGCAGATGAGACTAGAAAGCTGTGAGAGCACAGTCACCTCTTTTCCTCGTTATGGAGACAAGCACAAGTCTTGAGCTTTTGTAGATGAATAAACTCAGCTATCCCCTGCATTTTTCTGTCGTTGTAGTAGTTGATCGGGAAGTAGATGGAAACATGAGTACCAACAGCCTGGAGTACAAAAGCCAATCAGCCAGCTTTGCTGCTGGAAAAAGTGGTAATTTACTAATGAATTCAGGTGAGTGATGTCCTCAAGGAGAAAATGGAAGAAGCGTATCTGAAGAATAGTGTGTTTATGAATGCATCAGCTTGGAGAAGAAAACTCTTGATGGATTTCCCCCAGAGCAGGAGGCCTGGACAGGGTAGTGCTCTTGGCTTGTTGTGTTCATGCCTACTTAGCAAGATCAGCAAGAGACACTGGATGCAAACAGCTACACAAAGATGCAGATGAAAACATTTAAAATAAAAAGAAGAAAGATAAAAATGATCTTACATCAGAGATTTTTCCTCAAAATCTGTCACTGGTTTTCACACTGGAACAAAAAAGTATGGAGCATTTCAAGCATCTTCTTGGCAAGTCCTGTAGATAATATGCACCACACTTTTCTCTCCAAAGAGAAAGAGGCCATAAAAATACAGAGGAAAACATACCCATAATGAAGTTTCACAGTCAGCCACTGATACAGGAAGCATTACTGGCAAAAATGCATCTTACACATGTATAAATGAGGTCAGTTTCTTCCTTAATACTTTTTGATCCTGCATACATATTTTTCATTTTTTGCATAAAACCTGTGTAACTGTTGCTGTGACCAGTTGGTTCTTCATTTGAGTCATCCCCTCTCAATACTCAAAACAGATGGTGGCTGTTCTTAATGAAAAGGGCTATGTTTGCACCCTTTTTTGCTAGTAAATGTGGTTTTAATGACTTAGGGAAAAATATCAACTTTTGTTTATTAAAAAAGTTTTCATCTCTCGATTTTATGCTTTTAACAACAACAAAAAATTGCAATTTCAGTTTATCAAAACCTCAGGATTATACTGAAGTTTTTAAAATCTATTTTGGTGTTTTCCAGTGGTTTTCAATGATAACATGTAAAAAGAAAGAAGAATATTTGCTTGTTTCTTTTAAAGCCTTCATTCTAAAGCTTTTGAAGTGAAACCAGCTTTAAACCCTTTCGTAAAAAATACTTTCCATTTTCAACCAGCCCCAGTGTACATTAATGCACAGAAAAGCGTATGCTGATATGTAAGTTATGAAACCAGAGTGAGCTAAACTCATGTTGTGTGGCTGCAACTCTGACACACTAATTTTATTTTTTTTTTAGTATTTTACTTGAATGCCTGCTGAGTTTTACAAAACGTCCTCTTACTGCTCCTGAACACTGCTAGGAATAGATTATAACTCTTGGGGAGTCTCCATCTCTAGAAGGTCCTATAAAAAGGATTTAATGAACTTCTGACAGGAATAGTTTTGGTTTTCCTGACCCAGTTTTAGGGTAGTGGGGTAGGATAGATAATGACTTAGTATCCCTGACAGCTCTGTCTTCAAAAAGGATGGTCTTACTGATCATTTGTAAAAGTCAGTAGGCTCCAATAATTATGGAGCTACAAAACTCCTGAAGCTCAGAGGAGGCTGCAAAACAGGAACAACATTCTGGTTAAGCACTTAGAAAGCTAACCCATTCTGACCGTGGAGCTGCTCTGATATGTATAGTTATCAGTGTCCCAGCTGGTTACTTAGAAGAGGCTATTGCTTCCTGGATTACCTGGAAGTATAAAAGTTTCTCTGCAAGATTAAGTTATTCTGAACAAAGAAAAGATATGAAGTCAAGATGCAATAGCTTAATACAGAAAGAGGTTAGCAGACTAGTCCTCAACAAGGACACAACATCTTTTGTCTTCTTCACTGATAGGGCTGCAATGCAAGAAGAGATATTGCCTTGCTTCTCTTTGTCCTCTTTGCAAAACTTCGTGCCCTCAGTGTGCATGAACTTCCTGAACAGAAAAATGGAACTGAATGACATCTGAATAAGAGCTTTGCTCTTTTCATTTCTGTAGGCAGAAGCTCTGGTCTTCTGGGGACATATCTGACTAACAGAAGGGTTTGTCTATGTAGTGAGGCAGCAGAACCTTGTCTTGTCTCCTGTTTTCTTTCTAATACCCTTGTGTATATCCAGGGCAGGTTTATTCTATATTTCAAATGTACAGCAATTTACTGAAGAGATAAAATAATTGTAAAGTTGGACTTTTTAGATGTTACTGAGAAGTGGTTAAGAAAAATATTCTCGTTGGAGTATCTTCACTACTTTCATGTAGTCTTGAAATTATGCCCCAAAGTTCTGAGGCTTGCCAAACTGGTCAAGAAAGCTTTAAACTAGGTGTGTTGGGGAAGGGGGGCATCATTCCATCCCAACACACCCAGTCAGCTGCCAGCACCTATAATAAACGCTCGGAGCAATGTAGAGATATTGCAGCCACTCCAGCCAATGAGCTGGCTTCATTTGGAGCTCAGCTCAGATGCCTCTATACAAAAGCCCATAGTATGGGGAATAAACAAGAGGAATTAGAGATGTGTGCACGTCTACAGGGATATGATAAAACAGGTATCACAGAAACATGATGGGATGGCTCCTATGACTGGAGTGTTGGAATGGAAGGTTACAGGCTCTTTAGACAAGACAGGCCCAGCAGACAGGGAGGGGGAGTTGTTATTAATGTTAGAGATAGGCTGGAGAGTATGGAACTCTGTCTGGGGACTGGTGATCAGTTAACAGAGAGTTTGTGGGTCAAGGTTAAAGGGAGAACAACAATGGGAGACATTATTGTGGGGATCTGTTACAGACCGCCTGATCAAGAGGACTCTGTAGATGAAGCACTCTATAGACAGATAGGAACAGCCACACATTCTCAGGCCCTTGTTCTCATGGAGGACTTCAACCACCCTGATATCTGTTGGAGGGACGGTACGGCCCAGCACAAGCAATCCAGGAGGTTTCTCTATTGTATGGAAGACAGCTTCCTTCTGCAAGTGATAGAGGAGCCGACAAGGAGAGGTGCCATGCTTGACCTTGTCCTCAGCAACAGGGAAGGGCTGGTTGGAAATGCGACGCTTGAAGGAAGCCTTGGTTGCAGTGCTCATGAGATGGTCGAATTCGAGATCCACAGGACAGTGAGAAGAGCGTGCAGCAAGCTCATTGACTTGGACTTCAAGAGAGCAGACTTTGGCCTCTTCAGGAACCTGCTCAGTAAGGTTCCATGGGAAGTAGCCCTACAGGTCAGGGGTGCCCAAGACAGCTGGTTGATATTCAAGGATCACCTTCTAGAAGCTCATGAGTGTTGAGTCCCAGTTAGAAGGAAGTACAGAAGAAGTGCCAGGAGATCTCCTTGGATGGATAAGGAGCTGCTGAGGAAAATTCAAAGGAAAAAAGAGGCTTATAAAAGATGGAAGCAAGGACAGGCGGCCTGGGAAGAATACAGGGATATTGTCCAGGAAGCTAGGGACCAGGTTAGGAGAGCTAAGGCCCAGTTAGAATTAAACTTGGCTAGGGATGTTAAGGATAACAGGAAGGGATTCTATAGGTACATTGCAAATCAAAGACAGACTAGGGACAATGTGGGCCCTTTCCAGAAACAACCAGGAGAACTGGCTATCCTGGATTTGGAGAAGGCTGAGGTTCTTAATGACTTCTTTGCCTCAGTCTTCACCGGAAAATGCTCTGACCACACCACCCAAGTCTTGGAAGGCAGATGCAGGGACTGTGAGAATAAGACCTTGGGCCCACTGTAGGAGAGGATCTGGTTCGAGACCATCTCAGGAACCTGAATGTATACAAGTCCATGGGACCTGATGAAATCCATCCGTGGGTCCTGAAGGAGCTGGCAAATGAAGTTGCTAAGCCACTGTCCATCATATTTGAAAAATCATGGCAGTCAGGTGAAGTTCCTGAGGACTGGAAAAAGGGAAATATAACCCCTATTTTCAAGGAGGAGAAAATGGATGAGCCGGGGAACTACAGACCAGTCAGTCTCACCTCTGTACCTGACAAAATCTTGGAGCAGATTCTCCTGGAAGGCATCCTGAGGCACATGAAAAACAACAAGGTGGTTGGTGACAGCCAGCACGGCTTCACTAAGGGGAAATCCTGCCTGACCAATTTGGTGGCCTTCTATGATGGGACTACGGAACTGATGGACAGGGGGGGTAGATCAGTTGATGTCACCTACCTGGACTTGTGCAAAGCGTTTGACACCGTCTCACATGACATCCTTGTCTCTAAGTTGGAGAGACATCAATGTGATAGGTGGAGCACTCGGTGGATAAAGAACTGGCTGGATGGCCACTGCACGCAAAGAGTAGTGCTCAATGGCTGAATGTCCAGCTGGAGACCAGTAATGAGTGGTGTCCCTCAGGGATCAGTGTTGGGACTGGTCTTGTTCAACATCTTTGTTGGTGACATGGACAGTGGGATTGAGTGCGCCCTCAGCAACTTTGCTGATGACACCAAGCTGTGTGGTTCGGCTGATACACTGGAGGGAAGGAATGCCATCCAGAGGGACATTGACATGCTTGTGAGGTGGGCTGATGCCAACTTTATGAAGATAACCATGCCAAGTGCAAGGTCCTCCACCTGACTTGGAGCCATCCCAGGCACAGCTACAGGTTGGGCAGAGAAGAGATTCAGAGCAGACCTGTGGAGAAGGACTTGGGGGTGTGGGTTGATGGGAAAATGAACATGAACAGCAGACTGAGCTTGCAGCCCAGAAAGCCAACCATATCCTCGGCTGCATCAAAAGGAGAGTAACCAGCAGGTCGAAGGAGGTGACCCTGCCCCTCTACTCTGCTCTTGTGAGACCTCACTTGGAGTATTGTGTGCAGTTCTGGTGTCCTCAACATAAAAAGGACATGAAACTGTTGGAACAAGTCCAGAGGAGGGCCACGAGGGTGATCAGGGGACTGGAGCGCTTCCCATATGAAGATAGGCTGAGAAAGTTGGGGCTGTTGAGCCTGCAGAAGAGAAGTCTGTGTGGAGACCTCATAGCAGCCTTCCAGTATCTGAAGGGGGCTTATAAAGATGCTGGGGAGGCACTCCTCATTAGGGACTGTAGTGAGAGGACAAAAGGTAACGGGTTCAAACTTAAACAGCGGTAATGGGTTCAAACTTAAACAGCAGAAGTTTAGATTGGATATAAGGAGGAAGTTCTTTGCTGTGAAGGTGGTGAGGCACTGGATTGGGTGCCCAGGGAAGTCATGAATGCTCCATCGCTGGCACTGTTCAAGGCCAGGTTGGACAGAGTCCTGGGTGACATGATTTAGTGTGAGGTGTCCCTGCCCATGGCAGGGGGGTTGGACCTAGATGATGTTAAGGTCCTTTCCAACCCTAACTATTCTATGGTCCTATGATTCTAAATTCATTATAATCCAACCTTAGTCAAAGACAGTTTACACTGTGTTTTCTAACTGACAAGCTGCTTTTTCGGAATTCAAACACTGAGATGGAAGTACTTGGTACACTTTCCCATAACACACTGAAACTTTATGTTTCTCATAATCAATGAACCCTACTAAGTCCTTTTAGCGTTTCAAACACAGATTTTAGGTTTTTTGTGATTATTCTTTGTTGACATTTTGACCAATTCCTTCAGTTTTTTACTTTATTGAATATTTGCTGTCAAAACAACGTTCTACACAGCATAATTCAAGTATATATGCAAAAATCTCTCAATTTGTACTAATTTCTACCAATATTCAAACTCAGTGTAGCAACTCATTTTCAGTCCCAAAGGAAAGAAATTGATCAGTAAACAGAGACTTCTTCATTGGCCACTGAGAGAAGAAGAAAATTATTCTAAAGTCTGCTTACAAGGGAAAGCCTTAAGAAGTCCAGGTGTGCATGTGTATGACAGAGTGATGCTACTTCAGAAATGCATCTTGTTGGGTAGCCATGTCCCCCACAGAATGAAATATTTTGGTATAAATAATAGCATTAAGTATGATACCAGGGTTTCTTGCTGAAGTGTCATCACCTTTTATACACAGCTTTCAAATAAATATCAAGCAGATCATTCTGACCTTAAATCTATGTAGGACTGGTTTTTTAATTAGTTCAGAAACCACTGAAAGGGTATTTTAAATTGGGAATGAGTTGGCTTATTGTTTTAAAAAATTAACTTAAGTCAAAATCTAAGGTAGGCAGTTCATTCTTGTATGTGCATGGTGGGCTATTTCTCAGCAAATGTTTTGGAAGGTACAAACACATAAAGAGGTGCAGCTCAACATTTCTGAAATCATAATAATTTTTGGTTATTTTCATGGCCTGAGCTATAATTTAAAAAGATTCAAAGACCAACCATGATTAATAGTCACCATGTCGAATATGTTCAGCTTTACAGTTTTGAGCCAAGAATGAGTGGTATGTGCATACCAGAGCAAACTGACGAAAAGGTCTGTGAGTAATAATTGAAATTCAAAAGACAGTTTAAACTCAATGATGTTCATGGAATGCTCCCATTCACTTCCGACAATCAGATTTTGGGCATTTGTGTAAGAAATCAAGAAGTGTCACAATTTTGCTGTGGGCTTTCTTTGCAAGTAAATTTTAAGCATGGTATTAATAAGAAGTTCAAGCTGGGTTTGGTTGGTTAGATGATCTCATGATACTCTGCCAGTTCCCTATTTGATGGTTTTTATGCATGACCAAGTGTCTACAGATCAAACTAAACAGGCAGATCCCCCTACTACATTCTACTCCTGATTTCCTGCAATACCCAATGTATTATTTTTCAGTAATAGAGTCTTAGGGCTGGGACACCATAAATATGCTAAGGAAACTAGGTAGCTTTAAATTTAAAAAAGTCAGGAATCAAAAGTGTATTTGTTCCTAATTTTTTTTGCACTGGCTTGATTCAGGAAAGGTGACCTTGACATTGGTGTAGTGGCACAGGACTGGGCAAGCTGAGTGTGATTCACTCTGTCTACATACAGGTACAGGATACTCCCATGGCAGAAAATTCAGATTATTCTAAGTCTGAATGGCTTTTTTTTTTTTATTTGCTTGTTTGATTGGTTCTTTTAAAATATTGCCTCAGCAGTGCTGGAATTTTGCCTTTACCATTTGCAAACACGTAAGTGTGAAGCTGCCGTGGTGGAAGGAAGTGCTGAATTCTTAAGTCATAGTAGTACTTACTGAGCTACAAAACCCCATATAGGTCCTATATATCTGTCAAGAACCAAAAGAAGGATGAAGAGAGCTTGGTAGGTGATAATATATGTGACAAATATTCTTTGGGAGAGAAAAAAATACTCTATTAAAGAAAAAAGATATCATTTCATAAGGAACAGTGAAGAAATTAATTTTCCAAGGTATTCTTTTAAACTTTGAAAGTTTTTGACATGTGAAGGGCTTAGCAGCTCCACGAAATAGTGTAATCTTTTGGTTATACTGCTACTGTCCATGTCAGTCTATTTATATATCTGCCTAGGGTTAAGATCAAGGACATTTTTCAAAAACTTCTTTTAATTCCTGGATTGCAATTCAAGTGAAAATCAAAGATATGTAAGAACATTTTGTGACTTGAAAAGTTTTCCCTTCTTGATGTTAAAAATGTGGTTGGAGGTCTCTCTTCCTTATCTTATGGTCAGTGCTACCCAGTGTGATCTGGATTACTCAGTTCTCGCTAAGATTCTTTGGTAAAGAAGATTCTTTTTTTTTTTTTAATTATATATGAATTTTCAGATGTTTTGTTTAATATATTTCTCCTAAGCCTAAGCTCCACTAATGAATTGTAGAGGACAGAGAAATTTAATCATTTGTTTTTTTAAAAAACAGAAATGCAGAGTAGTGAAGTTCAGTGACTGAAGTTGCAACTGCTGAGAATACCACTGACAGAACAAATTAAAGAGTCATGAGTATCACATGAGAATTTTACCTACTGTAGTCTTTCAGGGTATTCCTCAAGGAATGATCATTTATAATCCTGTGGCATATGGTAAGAATGAGGACTGCGGTTTTTGTGATTGTGTGGCTATGAGGACAGGGTCTTTCTGCATGTGTAGGATATATGCATGTGAACATGTGTGCACACTCCCATTCTGCTCCCTGAATAATGGTCAACATCTGTCTGCTGAAATGTCATGAGCTGATTGCATTTTTTAGAAGGATATTAAAGCAGATTGTACAGCACCATTCTCTGTTAGGGTAGTTTTTTGCACATCTTAAAGTTAGATGTGAAATGCAACCTGGTGTCAGTGCATTAAAAGATCCTTTCATTGGAAAAATCTGGAGGAGATCTCTAATGATGATTGCAAAAGCTTTCAGTGAGAACATTGGGCACTTCTTCTCAGCTGTCATCTCAGTTTCTTCTGAGTTAGGAAACAGACTTCACTGTGGTTTTCATATGGTGCACACCTGGAAGACATTCCAGGCCCTGCAGAAGCTTTGCTGCCATATGGAGAAACAGTGGTAAATATAACAGCAGCTTGAGTGGAGGATCCAAACCATAGTTTTATATTAATCCATGACAGGAGACTCACAAAGTCATTCAAACCGGGCAAGGTTGCACGAGACTAGGCTAGAAAGCCAAGAGCTGTGTGACTGTGCTTTTAGGATTCAGGTGTGCTTAAGGCAACCAACCTGCAACACTCAGAAGTATGTGCAAGCCAAAATGTGCCCCACATATCCACCAGCCAGAGCCCTAATGCATGCCTATTTGAGAATAGTTTGGCATTTGTACAATACGAAGCAATCAAGCAGGTTATTGGCCAGTCTGTTGGCCAATTGCGGTCTCAATTCAGTGTCTGCAACCTGTGTCCTTAATGCTGCTGCATAGATATAGAATCATAGAATCATAGAATAGTTAGGGTTGGAAAGGACCTTAAGATCATCTAGTTCCAACCTCCCTGCCAGGGGCAGGGACACCTCCCACTAAACCATGCCACCCGAGGCTATGTCCAATCCAGCCTTGAACACTGCCAGTGATGGAGCATTCACAACTTCCCTGGGCAACCCATTCCAGTGCCTCACCACCCTCACAGTAAAGAATTTCTTCCTCATATCCGATTTTTTTTGTGTGTGTTACATTTTAAACCACAAATGTGTTGAAAACCTAGGAAAAGTTGGAGCTACTGTTTCACAAAAGAGATACTAATCAAGTTATGAACTGGCGATTTTACTTTATTAGGCTTCCTGATAGAAGAGTAAGAAATGAAGGTAGGAACATTTCCACCAGGCAGGATGCCTCTTCTATACTCTTTAATTTTTTTACCTTAATTAATAATGAAGCAATACCTAGATTATTCTGCTGTACTTCATAGAAATGAAGTATCTGTATTATGTAATAGGATACTTTAGAGGATGTGGCCTGCAAGGTGCTTCCCATTTTCTCTACATTGTTATGTGCTATATTGATATATGTTGCTGTAGATCATTGATTATGGCAACTTCAAATGTGACAGTAAGAGTAAACATTGCCTTCACATGCTCATGCTCAGATAGCTTTTGGTGGTGGCCTTTGTAGCATGGGTATCTTCTACATCTAAAAAACATTGTTCAGTATTTCTGGTTCTGCTAGGCAGAGGTGCATCTGCAGATCTCCAGTTCATGCTGAACTTCACAGATAGCCCCTATATCCTATGCTGAAGGTCAATTCAATTCTTTTGTGTTTACCTGCTCATGGCAGTAACTTCTACAGATCTTAATTTTTTCCTCATTTTTAATAGCTTAAGTGCAGTTAAATGTATGTTTTTCAAGGATATTACACTTTCAGAAATAATGTGGCTTTGGAAGCTTTTGATGGTGACACAGGCTTTTGTGACACATTTTCTCTGGATCTGCTATTCCCCATTTCCAACAGTGCCTTAGAAAAAATGTCCTGAGAAAGGAGAGTGGGAACAGCTGCCCACTTCTCCCACATCTCTATTTAACCCATAGTAGTTTGGGATAGGTAGGACTTGATGCAGACAGGTACAGCAACAGGAATAGATACTAGGCATGGCTGTTTTGAGGTCAGTGTTCAGTTAGGTCAAAAATCTGCAACAGTGATGGCATTCAAATGAAGAAGGCAAATTTACTGGGAGATGTTCCTTATTTTAGAGATGTACCCTCTTATTTTCCCAATCTCTGCTTACTTTATAGCTTAATTAGGTCCAAATGCTCCTTACTTTTTACTCCTCCTGTTCCTCAGACCTTGAAATACAATGCCATAAACTGGCAGTTTGTCCTTTCTGTGACCTTTGCACTTCCTGACTGCTGGTGGCTGCTGTTGACTATCTTCAAGTCACAAACAATTGCAACTGTCACATACTTTTACATTTGACTTTGTCACTCCCTTTACATGTCTGGTGATCTGCTTGCCACATTTCCTGCTGCCTCAACCAGGTGGAAACTTGCTCACGCCTAGGAGAGGAGAGATAGAGGAAAGCAGATTATGTCCTTGAGATAGTAGCCAGCCTTCTATTTTGGCTCTGGTTACTCCCTGCTTTGACTGCTTATGGGAAATCAGCTTATGTGGAGATGAGCAAAGACATTGAACTTGCATGTGCAATTTAGCACAGCATGGGACAGAAACAAGGGAAAACTGCCTTTTGATTGGAAGATGGACATTCAGCTCCTGTTTCTTTTGATGTTGAGAGTTGGACTGGGCAGAGCAACACACAGAGAAATAGCATCTAAAGGCTTGGCTTTTAGTGACTGGGACAAGGCATTTTAAAACAGCCCATATTGCGTGGTTGGCTTATTAACATAGCTGCTGCAGGGGAAAGAGGGAGACAGAGGATGCATGGAGCTGTGAGTTAGCTTCAGAAAAATTTGTTCAGAAGTTGCAAGCAGCACAATTTCTGGAAAATTTTGTGCTGATGACAGTGTAACCTCTGGGCAGATCCTGTGCCAATGATTTAGAATTTCCTGAGGAAGAAATGTTGTGTCAAAACAAAACGTTTGACCACCTCTAATGCTCAGTTGGTATAACATGAGTGCATGTAGCACCTCTTGTGACATACCACAGAGCTATGCACCTCATTATGCCATTTCACTCTCTTGAATTTAAGATCTCTTAGCAGCCAAAGGAAGATGGTTGGTGTGTTTACCCGTATTATTTTAAGTCATAAACCTGACAGCAAAATAATTCCTCCTTTGCAATTACTATGTTCCCTTAGGAGAGACCATCTGTAATGTTCTTGTGAACCATTCTGATTCCTGCACAAAAAAAATGGGTTAGAAAGCCTGATACGTGATGCTGTGCAGAACATTAATAGAAGTAGTCCTAATGCCATTCCTCAGTAACAAGGCCTTGCTCATAGGGTTTTTAAGCAGCTCTAAGGACGTGATACAAACTCTGGTTCTCGTTCACATAGGTGGTGTTACCTAACAAGTCTGTGCTAAGACCTAAACTAAAGCTAAGAATAGCAATCTGCCTTGGTTCTTTTAGTGTGGTGAGGAAGTATATAACTGCATAATTGTGTGATAATTACAGCACAGCTATTTTCTACTTGCAGAGCACTTCCCTATGGCATTTTTCTGATATGACCATGCTGATATTCTTGCAAATTGCACAAAACCAAATGAAAGTTCTGTCTCTGTCTTTCTGGTTTTGATTTATATCTTGCTGTCTTATTCATTTATATTTGCACATGCTAATTATCTCTCATTATTTAAGAAGGTCTTGGCAGAAAAAGATTTTCCTTCCCCCATACTGTACGGTCTGGACTGCTTCCTATGACCACATAGAGGGTCTTCCTTGACAAATTCCTTATTTGTTCATGTATCTAAAATAGTGGCAATGTTCTTTTTCTGCCCTTATCTCCCCCTGTGCCAGTCTGTAGGTTCTGGACATTTGGGTATTTTGGCTGCCGTGGGTTGTTCTGTGATTCCTAGAACATCCCGGAGCTGCTTTCTTGTAGCACTTCTGATTAAACAGTGGCCCTTGGGCTGGACTCTGTGAGCTTCGTGGTGCCTTGCCAATTTCATACTCTGCTGGTTCAAAAGAAAAATTAGAGCCCAGTGGTGCCCTTGGATAAACACATACATTTCTGCCTGGGTTCAGTGGCCTGCTGGTGTCATTTGCTCATTATGTTGCACTGCGCAGCTGCCCTTGAGTTGCTCTTCAGTTCAGACAAGACCTACATGTAAGATCCTTCAGCAGAAGTATGCAACTTTGTTGAATTACAATTTCATGGTGTTATTTGGAATTTACAGGATTCACTGAGGTCAGAAAGTAACCTGTTGTAGACCCAGCTAAAAATATTAGCTTTTCCTGGGCATCAGCGTTACTTCCTAGCTGTGTGTGAAGAGGGTCTTTGAAGAAAACTTTTTCTCAGCTTGGCTTTTTGTTGGAAACAAGGTTTTCCAGTCACCATAGCTATTGTTAGCAGCCTCCATCCAGGTGCACTCACCCTTTTTCTGGTTTTGTTTTATAACCCAATGCTAGTCAACGTCTACAAGACTCAAATATATACAGATGCACCAAATTAATTTCAATAGTTCTGTTGCTTGGATTCTGACATGTAGTAAGAAAAAAATGCTGTAATTTTAAGTTTATGAACAGCTACTCCCTGATAAGTAAATGCATGCTCTGTTTTAAATGCCTACCATAATGGTGAAGCATTTTTTGGGTTTCGGGGTTTTTTTTTTTTTTTGTCATAAGCCCACATCACATATTCTACTTTTTGGTTAGTACCAACACTCTCAATCTAAACATAGCATATAGGTTAAAAGATAACTAGAATTTTATTTGAAGTTGACAGTGAAGAAGTATATTTCCTGGGGCTTCACTTTTGGAAATGACTGAGCTATTTTGCATTCAGTAAAGAATAAAAATCAAATAAGTTAAGGCAGATAATCATCAGAGAAAGTTATGGAATAAGTGGTTTTGGTTTGGCAAAGTTATAAACAGCAAGATTTAATAACACAAGTGTAATGGTATAGGGTTCTACTAATCACGTCTATTGCCTGTCCACACACACTGCTGAATGGATATATGGAATGGTATATAAAATATTATATAAAAATATACTATTTACACACATGTTAAAACACATAATAATTTGAAGTATTTGCTTCATCAGCACTTTCCAGTTGTAAAGAGCCATTTTGTAGTAGTCTAGTGTTCTTAGGGACCACCTTTATGAAAATAATCTGGTAATCTGGTACAAATAACATTATGTTCTTATGCCAAAAGTTCCCCTGTGCACAAGGATATTTGCATTTTGCAAAGCAGTAATGGGGATTCAAGTTTGATTTTCCTTCTTCAAAACTCTTATTGCTCTCTCCTGCTGCTGTGACTGCTTTGGGCTGACTCCAAACCACTGACTCTTCTTTCAAATGTACTGTTAATATGCTATTATGTTAAACAGGCTGATAGAGTAAAATGGAAATGAACATGTGCAAAAGACATTTAGGTCAAATGAAGTAACATGCTTTCAAAATATTAGCCAAAATTTTAGCATAAAACTTTGATGAGGCTGAGAAATCCTCTATTGAGCGGGAGCATGGAATTAGCCCTTGTACAGACCATGTTTAGAACCTTATGATACTGTTTAATTCTATGGTTCCCCAAGGGCTACTTATAACTGAATTAAAGGGCGTCTTGTGCATGTTCTGGACACTGATTACGGTACCACAGACTGAAGCTGAAGACAGCTCTACAGCCACGAAGTATGTAAGTAGAGACACCCCTTAATTCAATTATATGTACCCTCTGGGATCTTGGTAATTATAATAAGAAGACATTTTGCAATTTATTCACAGCCAGATTTAGAGCTGGTTGGTGGGGTTTTTTTTGTATGTGTGTGTGAAGAAGATATTTTCTCAGCCTCAGAAGATTCAGCAACTCACCTGTGTCTGCTTTGCCTTGAGATATTCATGGGATTGTGGTTGCCCTGCAGAAATGCCTCAAAATGCCTGTGGTTGTTGGAGTGCTATACTGAGAGCATTCATGAGCTCACGTCTTCATTCATTCTGGTTTAAGAGAATATGTTCCTGGGATTACAGCTGTGCTGCACAGACCTATCATTTAAAATATGCTGTAGGTTGTCAGCAAGTCTTTGCCAGTCTGGAGATCTTGGGATGCATCAGCTGAAATGGCATTCTAATAGCCTGAATGTCCCTAAATGGTTTGTCAAACAATAAACACTACAGTGTGTAGGGGATATAGGGAAAGGAGACTTCAGTTGCATTTCTCTATGCATTTCTCTACATCAGATTTTGTGCTTCATGAGTATAAATCAGTACAACTTTGTTGACTTTGGCAGAAGTCTGCCAGTGTACACCATCTGAAGATTGGTCCCAGTCAGTAAATCAAGTTTTTGAAACAAATATGCACATTTTAGTGCAGTGTCTGGGCATAGTGATGTGTTTTTTTCCCAAAGATGAAAAAGCAGATGTTCTTTTAGATGATTATCGCGGCTCCTAGGACCAGAGACACTGTCACGCATTTTCCGTGGTTACATCTGGTAGATCTTTGTGTAAACCAATTTTTACACTCTCTTTTCCTTGTCACTGAAGGGCATATATTGGTATATATATTCAGTGTTCAGCTGAAGCTAGGTGCAAATAATCAACTTTGCATTCCATAATGTTTGTGCAGATTTCACCGGTTTCAAGCCAGTAGGTTAAACCTTTTTTTTTTTTTTTTTTAATGATACTAAAGCTGCCTTGTTTCCAGATGAACTAAGAATAGAAGCTTCCAGAATAAGCTAAAAATTATTTTACCTTTCTGTTCCCCAGTCTGTTCTAATAGAAGTGGAAATTCCCATCTCACTGTTACTTGCAATGGGTTTATGCCTGCTGAGGATCTGGTTCTACTGGGTTTGGTCTCAGCTGCAGGACCAGAACCAGCATATGGTGTGCCCTGTTACTGCTATCTCCATTTCCCATGAACTCATCTTGCTCAGACAGCGGGCAGTGTACAGAGCAGAGAAAGCTGATCAAATACATAAGGGTAACAGCTATAAGCAGTTTACATAAGAGTGGCACTGGGTGAAATTGCAAAATACATCTTGAGCACATTTTGATGGGAGACAATAACTAAATTGTACTGTTCAGCCCCGGGTCCAAGTGCTGCACACTAGTGCTTCTTGAGCACTCCTACCTCGAATTCATAGAATCATAGAATCATAAAATAGTTAGGGTTGGAAAGGAGCTTAAGATCATCTAGTTCCAACCTCCCTGCGAGGGGCAGGGACACCTCACACTAAACCATGACACCCAAGGCTATGTCCAATTCAGCCTTGAACACCGCCAGCGATGAAGCATTCACAACTTCCCTGGGTAGCCCAATCCAGTGCCTTACCACCCTTACAGTAAAGAATTTCTCCCCCATATCCAGTCTAAACTTCCCCTGTTTAAGTTTGAACCCTTGTCCTCTCACTACAGTTCCTCATGAAGAGTCCCTCCCCAGCATCCCTGTAGGCCCCCTTGAGATATTGGAAGGATGCTATGAGGTCTCCATGCAGCCTTCTCTTCTGCAGGCTCAACAGCCCCAACTTTCTCAGCCTATCTTCATATGGGAAGTGCTTTAGTCCCCTAATCATCCTTGTGGCCCTCCTCTGGACTTGTTCTAACAGTTCCGTGTCCTTTTTATGTTGAGGACACCAGAACTGCACACAATACTCCAAGTGAGGTCTCACAAGAGCAGAGTAGCTAAAGGTGGAAGTGCAAAGAGCTAAGTAGGAGACTGTGAGAGACTGATCTGAAATCAGACTCCACTGTCCATTGTCTCAAAGATTGGTATGAGAAGCTGAGATGGAAATCCACCTATCTTTTGTCTCAGAGATGGGTGGGAGGAGTTAAGATAAGACTCTTCCACTGTTACTTGCCTGATGGATGAGTGGGAAAGAGCTAAGACCTCCAGAACTGGTGTGAGGAATTGCCCATTATCCCAGGAATTGCTGCAGACCCCTGCAGTTGAAAAGCTGGCTGCAAGGTCAGGGAAAATGGTCCACCAGGAATGTGTAATACATGACATCAAGAACAGAGATACTCCCCCCTAACTCATTATAAAAGAGGAAAAGTTAATCATCAAGAGATATCGCCAAGGAGACATTGCCTTGAGGATGGTTCCAGGAGGTCACGTCTGTGAGGACACTATTCACTGATTACTACGAGTCCTGAGGGACACCCTCCATGAGACATCTCCATGAGGGCAACTCCACGAGACACACA
The DNA here is from genome assembly GCA_028858755.1 of Ara ararauna. Lineage (NCBI taxonomy): Eukaryota > Metazoa > Chordata > Aves > Psittaciformes > Psittacidae > Ara > Ara ararauna. The sequence goes on along the minus strand of CM054410.1, from coordinate 39,196,711 downwards.
CAAAGGGGTACCTTCAAGGAAATGACTCCAGAATGACGCCTCCATGAAGACATCCACCTCTGACTACTACTACAGACTCTTGGGGGATATTGCTGAGATACTGGCTACAATCCCTGAAGTACTCCCACCACCGACAACGATGGTTACCCGGGACACCGTTGGATCCACAGTAGTGACTACCTTTCTCTCTCTCTAATAATTGACCTTTCATAACAAACGAACTGACCAATTGCAGTACTTGACCTCGTTTGCGTCTTAATTTTACTCTTGGGATCACAGACTGACACAGGGTCTGACACAGGTTTTCTCCAGTCTGACCTGACATTAAATTGGTATCATGGACAAAATCCCTTGCAGTGAAAAGAACCATAATGTCACATAAAGTGTTAGGTATTATGTGTGTATCTCTCAGGGATATAAGGGGTAGATTTCATTGAAACAGATGTGCTGGCTCCCTGAGACGACTACTCCAACCTCTTGCTGCATTTCCCTTGCTTTGTATTACAAGGGTACCTCTTAGGGACTTAAGGGGTGGATTTCGTTGAAACAAAATGTGCTGCTTTCCAGAGACGACTGTCCCATTCAGAAATTAATAGCATTGATGCTGCCCCTCAGGGCTCAGATGTGTTGCATGGTGTTTTAGAGAAACATAAGGCTTGCCCCTCTCTGCCAGGGGCAGAATGGGCAAAGAAAACCTGCTATAATTTACAAAGTGTAACAAACCAAGTAAGTGCCCTACAAAAGCACCCAAAACTCCTGCCAGAAACGGTAAACCTATCATCTGTGCCATTATGGGTGCCAGTTTGGCTGCTGCAGTAGAGGCTACAGAAGAGCAATAAACAGCTGAATCTCAGCTCATACAAACCTCACAAGACCTGGTCCAAGCCCTACATGACCAGGTAGTTAACTTAAGAGAACAGTTAAACAAAGAGAAAAATCAGGCTAACTACTTACAATTAGCCCTGAAAGAGCAACTCCTAGCAGAGAAAAGTGCCTCTCCAGGGTCCCAGAAAACAATTAAATACCCCACAGTGACCTGGAAGAGGTGAGACTAAGGTTAGAAAAATTCAAGGTTCCTGCCTTTTCTCTCCCACCCTTGAGAAAAATTGAATATACTTACAACGGCAGAGAACACAAATTCCCACAAATTGCAATGAAAGAGATTTCGTATACTGCTATGGATTAGCTAAACTTAAAAACGAATTCAGCTGTACTCCAAAAGAATCAGAAACTGAATGTGTTTGGAGAGTATCTCTGTTTGGGGGAGATCACATTTTACTAAGTGAGCAGGAAGCTTAGGGATATAGGGGGGCCAAGTGTATTTTTAACCACTGGTAACCACCGCACACCCTGGTCTTTAACTCAAAGAGCAACTTATTGGCCTGGAGGACTAAGCCCTTTGGAAAGTGGAGATCCCTTCTCCATCACAGGGACAGTCGACCAGTTGGTAGAATATGTGCAGAAAGCGTCATGTCTACAAAAGATGTATGATCGGAAACTTAGACTTAAACAGGAGTCCCCTATGATGATACCGGTCAAATCCGGATCTACAGATTTGGCTGAAATTTCGGAACAGAGAAATCTTACACCAAGTCACCAGACATGATAACTCATGGGTTTTGAAGAGTTATGGTACAAACTTACTCTTGGCTACCAAACTGGACATGGTTAAAGAATTTGTTTGCAATAACTACAATAATAATTATTTGTGCTTGTATCCTAGCAGGCATGACTCAATGTTGCTGTTCACAATGGTGTTTCAGATTTAAATATGGGAAAATAATATGAGACGAGGCTTATAGGATATATGTGTATCCTGTAAACCTCAAAGGAGGGAATTGTAAGTTGAAATGTTAAGTTGCAAATTAAAGCTGCTCTGTTAATTGTAAGCTGTAAGTTGGGACAGCCCTGCTGAGAGGAAGATGAGGCTGATTCTTCATGGTAATGAACAAATCAGAACAAACTGACCTAAACTGTGTGTATAGTTGTTAAGTAATTCACAAATGTAAGTATTTTTGTACTATCTCTTTTCCAAAAGCCGCCTGGATGCAGAACAATCTTTGAGACAGAGGTGGTGTGAGAGACTGATCTGAAATCAGACTCCACTCTTCATCTCAAAGATTGGTATGAGAAACTGAGATGGGATTTCACCAATCTTTTGTCTCAGAGATGAGTGGGAGGACTGGAGAAAAGACTTTTCTATTGTCCATTGCCTGAGGGATGAGTGGGAAAGAGTGGAGGTAAGACCTCCAGGATCTTGGGATCATGAACTGAAATGGGGTCCGACTCTGGGGTTTTCTTAGGGAGTCATCCTCATGGCAATGGCTCCTTGGTGATGTCTCTTGTTGATTACCTTTTCCCACTTTTATAATAAGTTGGAGGGAGGACCTCTGTTCTTCATGTCACGTATTACACATTCCTGGTGGACCAGTTTCCCTGATCTTGCAGCCAGCTCTTCAACTACAGGGGTTTGCAGGAACTCTTCATGGCAATCCTGGAGGTCTTATGTCAGCTTTCTGACTCATCCCTCAGGCAAGAAACAGTGGAAGAGTCTTATCTCAACTCCTCCCACCCATCCCTGAGAAAAAATGAAGGTGGAATCCCATCTCAGCTTCTCATACTAATCTTTGGGACAATGGACAGTGGAGTCTGATTTCAGATCAGCCTCTCAAACCACACCTCTCAGGACCACAGACCGAAGCAGGGTCCGACAGTGGGTTTTTTTTCATTTGAGCTCTGACAGGGACAAGTTGTGAGGGTATAAGAGGGTCCTAGAGACTTGTTTCTGTCATCCTTGATTTCAGTGTGATTACACAACAGAAAGGAACTACTCACTCTAAATAAAACTGGCCATGTGTTAAGAGTTGTGCAAAAGTCTTACTACTCACGCTCTAGAGGTTAGTGCCTAAGAAGCTCTGTAGTCTAGGGTGCTCTGCAGCAAGCAACAGAAATTAGAACAATAATAAAAACAAGCATGCTGCTTACCAGTATTGACATTTCTAAGCAACTCTGTTTTCTCTAGTTCTCCTCAGAGTGCAACATGTCATCTGTGAGGAAAATGGCTTTCCCTAAAAGTCATGTTTTGGGGAACGATAGACTTCCAGTGTTGTCAGAGTTAATGACGGTCGTCAGGGGTGGGACAAGTCCTCAAAAGAAGAGGAACTTGGAGCTGTTGGAGCAAGTCCAGAGGAGGGTCATAAGGATGATAAGGTGAGGCGTCCCCGTTCATGGCAGGGGGTTGGAACTAGATGATCTTACTGTCCTTTCTAATCCAAACCATTCTGTGATTTTATGAAATTGAATTATTGAGGGAAGACCATACAGACAGACCAAAAAACTAAACAGTTCAATAAAATTCAGAAAATGACAAGGTTTTATGTAGACCAACTATTGCTAACTGAGAATTTGTCCCTTTGGCTGTTGAAGGCATTTTAAGCAAGCTTCTATTTATAGATGATGGTAACTAGCTAGGGTTTTCATCCAGGTTATTGGAGTTTGCTAGATGTGTGTGGACTTTCACTGTTGTCCAAGGTGAACATGCTGCTTGGGAGTATTAGATGATGAGATACAAATCCATTCCTCCCATATGAATAGATTTTGTTTGTTATGAAACATCTAGAATTTTCATCAGAGGTATCTGCCTAGGGACATATCTGAAGCTCTGGTATTTCCCCCTGACCTGCCCTGGATCAAAATATGAACTGCTGTTCAGGTGAAACATTTATTAGGCATAAACAGAGGTAGGTTGGTTGCTTTGGTTCACGAGCTGTCATTTCTCTTCTGTGAGTGCCCATTTTGCATGCAGGGAAATCCAACTGTGCAATGCTACTGAAGCCCAAAGAAGCAACTTTGTGTTGGACGTGGAAAGGTATAGTATGAGAAGTATCAATATGTGCTTTCTTTGCTCTTACATCCTGCATTAGGATGTAAAAGTAACTGCTACTTGTTCCTTCATGAACACACTTCTGAGGTAGGGGAATTTGAAATCTAGTACAGATGTTCTTACACTGCCAGAAAACCTTTAAAAGTGGTTTAAAAATCTTGTCTTTTGAGTGGAACAAATCAAGATTTTTCTAAGAAAAATGTTGATGTGTTTAGATGGAAAACATTAGAGCTGTAGCCTGGAGAAATGAAAAGACCAAAATACAAAGAGCACGTCCTACCAAAATGCTTTGCAAGCCCTCAGGCAGCTCATGGCTTTTTCTGGCATTCAGTCCAAAAATGCATTTCACCCACTAGGAGTTTATTGTGCCATATGTTCCCCTTGGCACTTCTCTCGTCTCTCTGAACAAAATTAACTTCTGAAACGGGCAACTGATAAATTCTGGTGAACACTCCAGGCCTCCTCTCAGAACAGCCCACCTGGAAAACATCAGGTTGCCATCTCCAAACCCTCAAATTTCCTGTTTGCTACTGTTAAACAAAGCATATCCTTCCTCTCTTTCTAACACCTCATGACCTACAGTGATCAGAGGTATCCTTCCTCACATGGACGTGGAGGTTTACTAAGTACGCAGCATATGAAGGATACACTAGTTGCATGTTCTTCCAGTAAAAACAAATCAATGCTTATGCCAAATGATCATCTTATGACAGGATAACATTTCTTCAAGAGCCTATACAGATATTTAGTTGGACAAAAATGAAATTTAACCTAACCATGAGGGCTCTCCTGCAACAGTGGTGTGTATTACATTGGCATGAAGGCAGAATGTGTTTCTTTGTACCATTAGAGTTGCTTAGAAAGAGAGGAAGCTCTCTTTTCTTCTGGCAAGTCTGCTAGAAAGGAGGTTTCTCTCAATGATATTTCAGAGGCTGGTTATCCTACAGAGAGTGAAACAAGAGACACCATTGTGTATTCAAAGATTTGCTGTTGGAGACATGACTGTTTCTGTCTGCAATAGAAAGAAAAAATAAAGTCTATTTCTAGTTCTAATGGTTGTAAATAACTTGAAAAGTTGACCTCTTCAGACCTTCATAACAGAAAGCAAATTAAAGATAAAAAGAATGTGCTTAAAATTATTCAGGTCTTTATGTGGTCTTACTTGTGAATTTTGGGTACCTCAAAGGTGATGATGATGTATTTCAGTTCTCTTGTTCCCCACTGAGTAAACATAGCTCAACTAAGTTTCAGGCTGATTACTTGGCAGTTTTCATAGTGGTCAGTTTGGCGACCCGTTAGGTGAGCAGAGACTAGTCACAAATGATAAAACAAAGTTTTCTTCATCAAAATGACAATTACTTTGGCAGGATTTGTTGCAGCTAGTATATTTTTTCTTGCTGTGGACTGTACTAGTTTTCCTCTAGTGTGGACTAAATGCAAGTTTAGAGACTGTTACCATAGCTCAGCAAATGAGCAGTCTCCTGACGAAGCTTGGTAACTTGAGGGCATACCAGAATTTTTAGGCAAAATATGTGTCTCAGGTGACATATTTTGCACTTGTATGGGAAGAAATAAAAATGGAGATAATTTTTCATAGGGGTTGGGATGGAGAGAGACATAGAAAGGGGAGGGGAGGAGAGGAGAAGGGAAAGAAGAGGAAGGAAAAGGAGAGGGAAGAGTAGAAGGGAGGGAAGGGAAAGGTAGCATAGAAGGAAAGGAAGGGGAGAGGAGGGGAGAGGAGGAGAGGAGATGAAAAATCCCTGTTACTTTATTTTACAGAATTTGAAGGGAAACCCAGATTTGAAATAATTCAACTATCTTTTTTTTTTTTTTTTTCCTATGGCACAGTAAGACTGTTTGGATTCCCTGTTGATTAGAGGTCATCCATTTCAGGTTTCTTCTCAGTAGAAACCCATAATATTGGTAATACTACATCCACACTGTTACAGTGTAATCATAATAGTATGATAATCCTTATAATTACAATGAGAAGCAATGCAGATTGGATCATAATTATCCGTATCTCACGTAATCATTGAAAATTCATGTTATTTTCGTTCTACTGATTAATAGGTCATGCTGGCATCAGCTATGGACATCGTAACGCTGTCTCTTGCTGCCTCCCTAGAAGGCTTCCAATGAGGTACCTCAACCTTGAATAGCAGTCCAGGCCCCCAGCTGACAGGTATCAACAACGGTTCACCTAACTTAGTGCAACTGCCAAATCATAGCTGGGTAGCATGTATTTTTTCCTACTTCTTCCTGAAAACACAGAAAGAATTGTGATGTCAAGAAGCGCAGAGAAGGACAGTTCAAGTGATTTGTGAAAAGTCTGATGAAAGATAGACTATGTGAGACTGCAAGAGGTGTGGATTTCCCCATTATGCCTGTCTGATGGATTTTGAGAGGAGAAAAGTATGTGGGTTTAGCATTAAGAGAGGGCTGAACACCTGTGTGCACCCATGTCTCTGTTTGCTGCTGGAAGGTGGTACCAAGGAATTCTAAGCAAGAATCTGGCCAGGAGAGATCACCATGAATAAACCTGTATTTCCTAAGTAGGTCAGGAAGAAATATAGAATCATAGAATCAGAATAGTTAGGCTTGGAAAGAACCTCAAGATCATCTAGTTCCAACCCCGCTGCCATGGGCAGGGACACCTCACACTAAACCATGACACCCAGGACTCTGTCCAACCTGGCCTTGAGCACCACCAACTTCCCTGGGCAACCCATTCCAGGGCCTCACCACCCTCACAGTGAAGACCTTCCTCCTTATATCCAATCTAAACTTCCCCTGTTTAAGTTTGAACCCGTTACCTCTTGTCTTATCACTACAGTCCCTAATGAAGAATTCCTCCCCAGCATCCTTATAGGCCCCATTCAGATATTGGAAGGCTGCTATGAGGTCTCCACACAGCCTTCTCTTCTCCAGGCTGAACAGCCCCAACTTTCTCAGCCTATCTTCATATGGGAGGTGCTCCAGCTCCCTGATCATCCTCGTGACCCTCCTCTGGACTTGTTCCAACAGTTCCGTGTCCTTTTGATGTTGAGGACACCAGAACTGCACATGATACTCCAAGTGAGGCCTCACGAGAGCAGAGTAGCGGGGCAGGATCACCTCCCTCGACCTGCTGGTCATGCTCCTTTTAATACAGCCCAGGATACGGTTGGCTTTCTGGCCTGTGAGTGCACACTGAAGCCGGCTCATGTTCATTTTCTCATCGACCAACCCCCCCAAGTCCTTCTCCTCAGGGCTGCTCTGAATCTCTTCTCTGCCCAACCTGGAGCTGTGCCTGGGATTGCCCCGACCGAGGTGTAGGACCTTGCATCTAAGATCATCTGTTTCTTCTCTACATACAGGTTAATGGTGATCTTTCACTGGCATTTATTGAGGGTAATGCAAGAAAAACCAAGTTTCTGAAAACATTGTTTCCCTTCAGACTGGAAGTATGAGCTTCCTGATGGACCTGAGATACAAAAAATGCAAAACAAGTGACTGCACATGAATGACCTCAAATGTAAAGACTTGCAGAGGGTGAGGGTCAGTGTGACAGGAGATGAAATAAAGTGAATTTTGGTGTCTCCACGGTGTGATACCCAGTGTATCACACTGGCTACTGCTTATGTTCTTATGTCATAGGAGGAGATCAGAAATGTGCATGCTCTCCCACTGTCCTCCTTCATCCCATTTATGACAAAACTGCTCCTATCTCTTTCAGAAGTACAATTAATCCTTGAAAGTCACCAGAGCAGAAAATTATGCAAATTAATTTTCAAGTTTGAAAATGGATTAGGAATAAAGAGGAGTAAAAGTAGAGGACTAAATCCTGGTCTTGCGCACTATACTACACTTTCTTCTCTGTCTCAAACAGGTGACCTGATTCGTGAAGATTCTGCCTCTGTAAGAGATCTTTTTAGAAGAATCCAGGTCTTCTGCAGAACAGTAACAGCAGAGACTCACAGAGCTTATACTAGTTCTTTTTCTGGAACTACTCCTTCACACCATGGATTGCTGGGACTTTCCTAAATTACTTTGGTAACAGAGATAGTTAGCATCTGGTTTACAAATGAGAGTGTCACAGTGGTGAAGCAATATTTCTACTCCCCCACTGAATATCTTGGAAATGGTGTCTGCTGCAACCATTTTCCCTATACTGCTAAGGCTAAAATCACAACATTAGAAATTAGTCCTGGGCAGTCTCAGAGGCTTTCCGCTTGCAGAAAATTCCTTTTACTATGAATGTAAGTTATGTAAACAGTGGGTGGTGACACGTTATGCTGCTTTTTTTTTTTTTTCTTTTTTTTTTTCTTTTTTTTTTCTTCGCAATACCCATTGATGTTAGACACCATGGGATTAAAGCATATATGTTTTTCTTTCTACTTCTTCCTTCATTCTGGTCTAGCAGTTTTTGCTTGTCTTTGGATTTTAGGGACAAAACAGTACCTGTTTTACATGTGGATTCCAAGCCTGTTCGCTGATTGCTCTGCTCCCATGCTTTGGCACTCATCACGCCATGTATGTGCTGTGTTTTTACAGTGCTGAACCTCACCTGTCACTTTCATCTGCTAACAAGGTTTCTATAACAAGTGATGGTGTGCTGTGGAAAATGCATACGTTATTTCCTTTCACTATCATTCCTCCTCCTAACTGCTTGTATCAGGTAGAGCACTCATGCTGGCTACTTACATCCTCCTCCTCACACCCTTCTGGATTTTCGTCTACTAAGCTAGAGTACTTTCACCCACAGAACAGAAGCCGGAATTTGCACTGATGGGTGGTAGTGGGATTCATCTGCTTTCAGTAGATGTGGTTATACATCACCCTGCTGGTTCCAAACAGCCCTTTTGCCCTTTTAAGCCTTTTACATACTCAGTCAGATTCCCAAATATTATCATGTATCTTTGAATGACTGGGAGAAGAATCATGAAGAAAAAAGGGAAAAAAAAAAAGAAAAAATCCCCAAAGAAATACTTACGCATGATTGAACACCAGCTTACTGCCCAGTATAACTTCTTTCTGTATTGATGTCAATCTAAAGTAATTAGCATTTCAACATTAACCAGTTCTTCTTCAGAGAAACTGGAAAGGCAGCCATCACACTGTTCATTATGTCTGATCATGTTCCTAGAAGAAGCAGGCTTTCCTGAAGGTATCAGATATTCAGAAAATTTGCTGTAGAATATGTACCACATGGGCCCTTTCATCAAGAGATTATCTCAGTTAACTCCTACATTTGCACTAAGCTCAAATCTTCAATGTCATTATTCATTTAGGATGATATAAACATCAGAATTTCGTGTTTTTGAAGTCAGAAGTTGGTAAAAGTCATCTGCATTATTTTTGAATTTCATCAGGGTGTTTAACTTTCTGTACCACTGGTAAATGAAAATTGTGTTCACTGGATAACTAAGAATACTGAGCTGTGTATGAGGGCTTCATTTTGAGAAAGTGAACTATCAGGGAAGTAAAAAATAAATTAAAAATATGTTACTTTTGTGTTTATATTTCTCTTATAATCTATTTGCAAAAACTTTTTACTAGAAGTGACATTATGCAGAAAACAGTTAAACATTAGTGTTACTGGGTAGTGTTTAAGTGAAGATATGCGCGTAAGAGTCATCTTTATATTCATCTGCTTCTTACTTTGCAATCATCTTTGCTGAAATTATAGGCAAAACTCTACTATGACATAATAGGATACTATGTTCTGCCAGGTCAACACAGTATTTCTGAATCTGACAAACAGATAGAACAATAACATTTATTTGTGATGCCATTGCCATACAATATGATATAAATCAGAGATATTTCTGCTTTGTTATGCTTCTCTGAGTCCAAACCAATAACTAATTTTACTAGAAGACATATCTGCCCCCCTGTGAACAGGGGGCAATCTAGTGAGATAAAGTGCCTCTTTCACTTGGGATAAAGAGATGGTAAACCAAGCTAACAAAATCTATGCTTTGATGTCAATCAATGATTAAAAGTCAGACTCTAGCAAGTCCAATACTCATATTAGTGCCCTGCATATCCAAAAGCTAGTCTCCATTAGTTGCACCAAGTTAGTACAGCTGGGGTGAGGTGTGCAAAGAATTCACTGACTTTGGAATCTTTTAAAAAAGCTTAGGAGACAATTCATTATAATTTTGATCTTGGTGAGGTGAAGTAATCTATGCTGTTTTGAACATCAGCCATCTTGCTGCCTATAACTGGATTTCATATGCAAGATTTAATTAAGGGCGAAGGATTTGGTTGCATGTTGAGAGCCAATATTGTTCATTTTGGGAGTTTTTTCAATTTGGGGGTGAAAATCTAGAAAAAGTAATCACTCTCCAAAGACACTTGGATGGAAAGAACACTTAAACACTCATTGAATTCAGGAAACTGAATAATTGTCTCTCTCCTAGCCTGGAAGGTTTAAGTAGAATAGATTTATTTTTCCTTTTCTCCCAAGTGGTTCCTCTGCTCAAAGCATGGGTTTGTTTTGTATTTCCTTACTGTCATAATTTTCACCATTTTAGTTTATTTGTTTTCAGCTGGTGGGTTGTTGTTCTGAGTGGAAACAAAATACCTAGTCATGGCTTAAAAAGAGAAAGATTATAGAGTGCTTTCTAAGGATGGGTTAAAGAAAGGCAGTCTGGACTTTATCATCGTTATCACTCAGGAGGCAATGACTGTCTTTGCAGCTTGTAGCTGTGATTCAGGTCACACACAATTTGAATTTAGAGGTACTGACATTATGATTATTTAAGATGATGCTCTCCTCACAAGTTAGGTTTTTGCCTGTTTTCAGCCTGTTTCTGGTTTTCAGGTGTTCACCTGAATCAGAAAAATGATTCCTGGAAGCTTTCTTTCCATGTTCATTTGAGAGACAGCATGAAAACAATCTTGGGTATTGGGAAGAAGAAAAGTATTTTACGAGCAGGAATCATTAAAACTGAGTATCTCTGAAAGGCTGGTGGCCATTCAAAGAATGTAAAATGAAGATGGCTGGTAATGTTCTTTGTAGTAATGTCTATTTTCTGTTTCTCCTCTTCCGTTCCTTACTACCTTTACTGTTTCAACCGGTTGAAAAAGTCTCCAGTAGTTTCCATTTCCCCCCATTTCAACACTGATAGAGTTTTCTATTACTTCTTTTCTATTCACGTTATTCCCCTTTTGTCTCCTTGGATTGCCTTTGGCATTTTTAGCCGTCACTCTAGCTTGTCATTTGTGTGATCAAGCATGCAAACAAAGGTGCCTGTGAGCAGACACACACACACACATGGATTCACACACTCAGTCACTTGCTCCCACTCTCACTGGTAGCAGTGAGAGTAGGAGTTCAAAAATTCCTCTCTTGGTTCCTCCCTGATTGCACAAGAGATTAACACAAAGTCTGGATGCTTAATTTGACATCACTGTTTTTCATCTTGTTTTATTTAACTGTAATTGTGGCCTTGGAGGAATTTTGGCTCTTTTCTTGTTTTCTTCAGCCAAAGCTGATTTTTCCCTCATTTTTCTCTCTGGTTTTCTATTTGTTATTTCATTAAATTGCTTAAAATGAGAGACATTTTGATGGGCCATTAAAGAATGTAGATGGTGTAAAGGTGTAAAGGACATTGTTGCTCTGAAATTGAAGGTCAGCATCTACTCTCTCATTCTCTTTTTGATTGAGGGTGAGCAGGCAAGAGATGCAGAATGATGTGCCCACTCATTCATACTCTTTCTCTCAGAATATATAGCTTGCTATTATCTCTGTGCCACTGGAAAAAGAAGGGGGTAGTATCTGTAAATTTCTAGAAGTGTGATTACTTCTAAATAACCATGACTGTGTCATACCTGATTGCTCAAATATTCCTGGTACTTGCGTTTCCCCATTGCTTTATAACTGTGGATACTATCTTGAATTAAGCCTTGAAGGAATATAAGTGTGCTCCATAGTCTACACAGGCTAACACTTTCATAGAAAGAGTACATGTATACATATATACACACACACTCACAAAGAGCGGTGAAACATTGCAATAGGTTGCCCAGAGAAGTTGTGGCTGCCCCATCCCTGGCAGTGTTTAAGGCCAGGTCGGATGGGGCTTTGAGCAACCTGGTCTAGTGGAAGGTGTCCCTGCCCATGGCAGCAGGGCTGTAACTAGATAATATTTAAGGTCCCTTCCAACCCAAGCCATCCTATGATTATATACATCTGCTGAACCTTTTGGCAACCAGTTCAGTTCCTCAGCAGCTTACAGAGAGCTTGGCTTGAAGGCTGCTCCAAAAGCCTGAATTGCAGTGCTATCATTTCTCCAAGCTACACACTCACTGAGTGTTCTACTGTTTCCACAAATGATTAAAAGCCTTTTCTGCTTTAAACTGTTCCCCCCCCCCATCCCCATGGCCCCTCTTCCAAAAGAAACTGTGCATTATTGTGCTTTCTGGGTGGGTGACTTCAGTAATGAAAGATGACCTTAGGAAACAGTTTAGATAATATACTTATGTGAAATTCTTATGCAAAAATGTGTAGGGCTGGCTGACCTGGTTCACTAGGCTGGTTCTGTTCCTGCACTGAAGGCAGGATGGAAAGGATGGAAAGGCCGTATGCTTCCTTGTGACTTCAGTAAAGTATATTTTATTGCTCTATGTTATCTTTCTATTATGCATTTATAAAAGTCTTTGGGTGACTAAGTAGTTTGCATAACATGTTATATTTTTGGCAATAATTCTTGCCGCAGGAGGAATGTGTACGATAGCATGCTTTGCAGCTGCCAGTAGGTACTTTTCAATTGCAGAAGGAGAATGAATATGCTGTCCAGGTGAAAATTTTTACATCATTGCTCTCTCCTGGCAGTTATTCTTAATGCGGGTGAACTGCTAGAGGACTGTATGGCTTCTGTGTACTCCTGGAGCACACTGTGTCTGCAGTGTGTTCAGTGCTGAAGGAATACATCCTTGGTATCCAAGGGCTTTAGCAAACAGTGCTCAAAGCAGCATAAATTCCTCATCAAATGAAGCAAAATCCCAACTCCTCCCTGAACCATAATGGCTGCTGGATCAGGAATCTTGTTAGGTTTGTAGCTTTTGGATTAGCAAGGCCCTTTATTAACTGGGACCAAAAAAAACCTTCTCTGAATGGCTAAATCCTGAATTACTGAGCCTTATTCTTCTGGTCTCCAGGAAAGGTCACTGGTGTAGGCCTCCTTGCATCTTCAGTGTAAAAATGTGTCACTGTGGGTGGTCACTCTCAGCTACTGTTCACCGGCTTTGTGGAAGTCATGGCCTATTGACACTGAGAACGTCTCTACCTTCCCTGTATAGGAATCTGAGTTTAAGCCATGGGGTATTTGTATAGACAGTTAATGGTTTAACTAGTTATTCATCTTGTAGAATAAATCAAGTTTAAAATTAGAAGTTTGCAGGGAATGTCTTGAATTACTTCAACAAGATATGTATGCTTAGTTAATAAGCACATGTAAAATAATAGACCTAAACCCCAAACATTTTAATCATGATAATAGAACTTTGTGATACATGTAGTGTGAAGGTGACATGTGTAGATAGAGTAAAATATTTTCACAGGATTTTTAGATAAATCAAAATGTTTAATCTCACAGGTATTTTATAATTAACTTTGCAAGACAGGTAAACTTTCAGCAATTTGTTACGTGTGAGTGGTCACAATGCAATTCTTTTATACCACAACAGGGAAAGTAGATAAACACCAACAAGCAGATACGAAGAGTCATAGAATTTCATATGTTAAAAAGAATTAATCTCAGGTCTCATTCTGCCCTATTAACTTTAACTCTTCACTGTATTGTGCAGGGAGTATCTTTTTATTCGCCACCCCATAAATCCATGTTTTGTGCAAATACTGATGAATGCAAAATCAAGATTTCTAAAACAGCCATGTTTGCATTTTTGCATTTTCATTGATCATTGGCAAGAGCAAACAATTTAGGGTATGTGGAATAAAGTAAACTTGGGGTGAACACAAGAGATTTAGATCAGCTTTGTTCCTGCAGCTGTATATGCCAGCCATGCACGACATGTTACTTCTTTCACACACAAGGCACAGAAGAGTCCTGTGTACTGCATAACTTTACCCAGGAATCACAGGTTGGAGCTTATGTGGTACCCTTGAAAGATCTTTAATAAAGTAAAGGAGTTGTCGTCATGACCCTGTTTAGACAGTGGCAGAAGAACTACAACATCTCACTGACACTCTATAACTCCTCAATCATCAGAACCTGAAGCACTTTCATTTTGTTGAGAAGAGTTGGATGCATCCAATTTATGCACAGGGCTGTGCTGTGAAGCACATTTCAGTTATCGCTGTTCTCCCTGGTGAAGTATACATCTCTTGAAACTTAAACTGATGAAGAACAACTAAAGGTGTGCAAAGTCCGAGGAGGCTGGCAGATCTTTCAGGGAATCAGCAGACCACAGAAGACGGTAAATTGCAGTGTGACAGCCTGCTGCACGCTATCCTGCATATACACTAACATAGGATCAAAATAGCCCTTCTGACACCACACACATATGCAAATAATTGGAGATGCTTTTTGAATTACGAGTCAAAGAGTTCAATGAGAGGGTTGGTTTGGGGAGGCTGGGGCCTGAAGTGATACATTACTGGTCACAGTAGTCATTTGTCTTGGTGAAGACAAAAGTCTGCAGGGAGCATGAATGGATTAGGGGATGTGATGTGCCAACAGGAAGAGTTGTCACTCTTGCTTGCTATAGTAATGGTTGTCTGTTTCCTCCAAATACCAGTCTCTTTCTTTGTCCTCTTCTGATACTTCTGATCCTCCTACATCCTGTTTCTTTCCTCTCTTTAAAGCTCAGTGTAAATTCCTCCTCTTACTCTTGCTCTTTGTTAGTTGCCTTTCCTATTATTCTGTGAATACATGCAAACACCCAGGGACTTGAAGCAGATTCAAACTGATAACTGTTTAGCTCTAGAACCCAAGCTCAGTTTTGTGTATTCTCTCCCACTTTATTCTGGTTTATTGTATCTCTTCCTTCTGCATTGCTTTGAATTGTGCACTGAGGAATTTTAGTCTTTATTTAACGATTTAGCAGAGCTGCTCTCTGAACTCACAGTAAATTTCATTCAGTATCAGTGAGTTTGAATTTTTGTCTCGCTCTGAATTCTTTCACTTACAGTGCATGGGTTTATAGCACTCTTAGATTAATTTAATCTTGTGTAACACATGAATGATCCCACTCATTCTAAGGGGCACATGCATTATTTGGTAATTACTATGGGACTGTCTTTGACTAGTTTGTTTTTGTTTCTTTGTTTCTTGCCTGTTACTTAAATATTTCGTAAGATCTTGAGGTATCTTATCTCTCATCTCCAGTCCATACTATTATTTACTGCTCTCTTTTAAACCAGAAATTTGAATTCCGTTGAAGTAGTAATGATTTAAATATTTTTTAAAAATGCTAACCCCAAGTTTAGTTTATCAGTTTTGAACCCTAAGATGACATCCAACACATTACTTAAACCCTTTCACACACGATGTTCTCGTTCTTCTAAGACTATATTTAGGATCCAGTAACTTGGTGATTTTGTAAGTCATAGAATCATAGAATAGTTAGGGTTGGAAAGGACCTTAAGATCATCTAGTTCCAACCCCCCTGCCAGGGGCAGGGACACCTCACACTAAACCATGACACCCAAGGCTATGTCCAACCTGGCCTTAATACCACCAGTGATGGAGCATTCACAACTTCCCTGGGCAACCCATTCCAGTGCCTCACCACCCTTACAGTAAAGAATTTCTTCCTCATATCCGATCTAAACTTCCCCTGCTTAAGTTTGAACCCATTACCCCTTGTCCTCTCACTACAGTCCCTCATGAAGAGTCCCTCCCCAGCATCTCTATAGGCCCCCTTCAGATATTGGAAGGCTGCTATGAGGTCTCCACACAGCCTTCTCTTCTGCAGGCTGAACAGCCCCAACTTTCTCTGCCTATCAAATGTCGAGGCAATGACCGGGTATGCGCTAGACAAACTTATGAGAAAGCATGAAGTTTACTGACTCCAATTCTTCACAAATCCTCTCTTCAAGTTCTCTCTCCTCTACAAAAAAAACCAAACAAACAAAAAACCCCTTCCACTACCTTGCATTTGCCTTCAAAATAATTGTCCTGGTTTTGCAGGTGGATGTATGTGCGCTTCTGCATGTGCAGAAATGTTAGGACGTTCCTTCTATAGCCATTTAACAAGCCTACAGGCCTGAAACACAGGCCACCTCCAAGTGTCTTGAATTCCCTTCTGTGTCCCAGCCCCTGGCAACAGAGAATGCTAAACATTTCTGAAAAGTGATTCAGAAAGTATAGGCAGAGGCTGCCTGGGGATATGCACATAGCTGGAGCTGTAGCCTGCTGCAAAGGGCTCTTCATTCACCTTCATTCTCTCCCTTCCTCTCTTTCTTTTCTCCTTCCCCCCTTCTTGCCCTCACTCCCCCTTTCTCTCCATCCCTCCCTCTATCCCTCCCTCCCTCCCACCCTCCTACTCTCCCTCCCTCCCACTTTCCCTCTGTCTCTCTTTCCTTCCTTCCTTCCTTCCTTCTGTCCCTCTCTCCACTCTCTTTCTCCCCCCTCTTCCCTTTCAGATGAAATCTGAGACTTGCAAGTCCTCATGCTATGTCGCAAGTGAAAGCTTTCTGTACATGGCCAAGAAAACAATAAATTTGTTGAGTTGACAGCAGTGTATTGGTAAGAAGACAGATCAAATTTTGCAAGTTGACAAAGCCCGCAGAGCTAGCCAAGATTGCAGAGATCATGAAATATTCCTGAAGAGTTCATTCTGATTCCTGCTCCACCTTTGTGGAGATGCTCCCCTGAATTCTGGGTTATTCTGCTTTGTGTGCGTGTCAAGGTGTGTGATATTCAGGCAAGTGAAGGAGACTTATCATTTCTAAGAGACGAAATGTCTGCAGTTGCAGATTGAATGCTGCAGTCCTGAGTATGTAATTTTGTCTTGAGCAAAGTGATCTTTAAAATGTACAAGTGTAGCACGAACTACATGACAACTAGGACAAAAGGACCTTATTTTGGAAATGAAAAAGCTTTTCATCCAGAGACTATGAGAGACTATGAAATTTGTGATATGATGATTCAGGTGTAAGTGAATAACTGGACCATCTTCTAACAAAGATCTGAATTTGAGATAGGTTTAATCTCCAAATTTAAGATCAGAAGAACACACATAGAAAACCTTGCCTGTCAAAATTTTGATCAAACTGACAGTCTTTCATTTTGCTGAAAATAGCTAGTGTAGTTTTCTGATACATTTAATGAAATGTTTTGAACTAAAAAATATTTTTTTTGATTCAATACAAAATAGAGCTGCAAAGAAAATAGTTAATTATTGTGAAATTTCCTCCTCCTTTCTTGCACTCCCTCTTCCACCTACTTGACTGAGGAGATAAACAGGAAAAACCAAATTATATTTATTTTAATTTCTTCTGATTTGGAAGGAAGTTAATATTGTTTCCAATTGATGAGAAATACTTTTTAGCATGAATCATTTAATTGAAAAAACAGTACATTAAAATATTAATATATTTGCATATTTTCATATGCAGATTTTCTCCCAGTGAATATCTTTCAGCATTTATAACTTTTCCAGTGCCTTCAGCATTTTGGGAAGGCTTGGGGGTACTGATGCTCACACTGACCAACTCCATAGTCAAATGTTCTAAAGTCAAGATTGAGGTCTTTCTCTAACACTCCAATTTCAATGAAAGAAGTTTCCCAAATATGAATTTGGAAAGGCTCTTTAACTCCCAGAGGATAAAGCAGTTGCTCAAATCATTGCAAATCATTGAACTCCTGAGGTAGAGGAGCAGCTTGCCCTAGAGAAAAAACAAACTCCACCAATTTTCATTTTTATGCTGCACTGTCTTATGCCATTTTACCAAGTTCTAAGTTTGACCGATCCTATAACCTCTTGTGATCTACCTGAAAATTGAACTCATGATGATGGCTTGGCTGCGGGGTGGGTTGGGGTATATATGAAGCATGACACTGATTAACATGCTGAGATAAACTCCTCTACCAAACTCTGCTAAGGCAAACTCTACCTAGGCAAACTCTGCCAAGGCTGCATTTGCGATGCTGATGGTGGCTTTAGCAAATCATCTGAAGCAGTATACATGCACATAAAAAGAGAAGCAGAGGAAAAGAGGTCCTTTACCAAACTAGCTGTCTTGTGATTATATTTTTTCACTTGTGAGGATCTCGTTCTCCAGAGCAGTAATATTTCAGGATTCCACTGTGTGTGGTGATCTATATCTGAATTTGGGAAGTCCTTCAAGGACTTTCCTAGTTGTCTAGAAAGATTGCCAACCTGCAGTTTCCAAGGCTTTTGTCAGCATCAAGTTATAGATGGTCTGAGCGGTTTTGTTCTCTTGCCCAATGCAATGCACAACTAAAATAGCTTTCTATGTCTCTCTTAAGTATTTGTCTCCAGAAATAGCTACCAAGGAAGTCTGAAATATCTCTCACCATGGCTTCAAAACTGTGGTAGGAGTTCCTATGTTAGGCAGGAGAGCATGCAGGGGGTTGTATTTGGGATTCATCTTCTTCTTTTTGTTTGCTTCAGTACTTTTATTCACTTTTGAATGTGGCCAGATGGTTAGAATTAGAACAAAATCCCCATATTCTCTCTGCTCCCTGCTGCATGTGGAAACTCCTCTAAGAGTATTTTCCCAAAGAAGCAGTCTGGCAGCCTGTGAGAAGAGAACAAGCCTGGTTCCCCTCTGCACTCTTACCTCACTTCAGGTCATGTGAGACACTTCCCTCCAGCAGTACATCATGTCCTTGGAGAAAACAAGTCCTCAGCTCCTCAAGGTCAATGGTATTGTTCTGTCTCTTGCACAGGCAGCTTGTTCTTGAAACCAGACTTCCTTGATGTCCTTCTCTCATTGAGGGAATCAAAGAACTCCGTTTGTGAAAGGCTGACAAGCCCTGGCATACTTGGAGAGACCAAACAAAGGTTAGTGTGAGTGGATATCATGAGTCATTTCTATGACTAAGAGGCTGGTATAAACTACCCCTTCCTGGTAATCTAAATTTATTAAGGTCATGGGCTGCCTAATGAGTCAGTGTGTCTAAATGAATCCAAGTGTGATACTCATGATGTTAAACATACACACAAACACACACACACACACACACACACACACACACACACACACACACAAACAAAATCAGGTGAAGTTAAAGATTTAGTTCTCTGTGATCTAATTAAGGATGAGAACTTTATTCCTGCATATGCTACCAAAATGTGGTTAGCTGATACTACTGATGTGGTGCTTCTGTTTCCTGCTATTTCCTGTTATTGATGCTGGACTTCAAAGTCAGCACTTATTAGAAGCCACTAAAATGCCTTGTATGGTCTTTGAAAAGACTTTTCTGGCCAAACAAGAATGGAGAAGATTCCTCCACTTTTGTGGTTCAAAAAATCATGGACTTGCTAAATCCCAAACTACTCTTGAGCTATTTCTGTCCTTATTAGTAGAATTTTAGTTAACAGCAGGGAACTTAGAAAGTGGTTTAACTTTAAAGCCATGAATTAATTGTGGGCAATGAAAGTTGTATCCAAATGCAAAAGAAAGCTTCACACACAATATATCAGCTGGTATCAAGCACTGGTGCTGTGGACACAGATTGCATTTGGGAGATCGCAGGTTCTGGATCCTTAGAAGAGGCCAATTGCTGTTCTTAAAAGTTGATGACTTCTACAGTAATCTCCCTCCAAAGAGAGGGAACACTTACAAAGTATGCCCTGCCAGACCCTTCTCTGTGCTGTTGCCCAAGTCACAGCTCAGTCGTGACCTCTGTCAGCCCTCTTAAAATGACAGATCTAAATACACTCCCACCACAGAAATGCTGAGCTTGCTGCTTGGTTGCATCCAGGCTTTAAAGCACATTTCTCTCTTTCTTGCCTGCCTCACTCTCTCTTGCTGGCAGCCAGGTGATGCAACATACACTTCGCTCATGTGTGGTCACCAAATGAAGTCAACAGGTCATTTAGGGAGATGGAAGTCAGCAGGTCATTTAGAGAGATGAAGTGGCTGCCTCTGAGTGGCAGCAGAGCCGACAGCAGCAGCCCATAACCTTCCAGTTAGCAAGTAGGAATGGTGGGGCTGGCCTTTTGGAAGTCACCTGAAAGTCCTTGTGTAGAAGATGAAAAACATCTTGTTCTGAGTGTCTGGCATCCAGGAGAGGAAATGAACTTGGGTTTATGACATGGGTAGCAAAACAACAGGAGATCGGGTTATGGAAATGCCTTTAATTGATGTTTGTTCTCTTGCAACATTCAAAGCAGCTGATAGATCTTTCTTTAGGAAGGACTCAGATGACTAACTAGGCAGAGGACCCCATAGTTTCTCACCTAGCTCCCACCACTACTGATGAATAAGTGTTGGATGTCAGGCTGCAGACTTCACTTTTAAAAAGCAGGAAGTTTTGACTGCTTTTCAGGATCCAGCTTCAGACTCTCAGGCCTTCTGATGTTTTCAGATACATAAGAACTATGGATTCTTTGTAGAAAGAGGTTCATGTATAAGGCTTGAAGAGATGCAATAAAAAGCCCGCATAAACAATAAAGTTCTATCTGATAACCCTAGCTATTGTGTTTATGATAAACTTTCCTATCTTTGTATGTGCATGGTACCCTGCTATTACTTGTGATCTTCAAGCTAGGTTCACGTTTATGCCAGTATGCTTTGATTAATGCCTTATTGTTAGTCTATAGAATGCAACCCTGAGTAGTCTATACACCCATTTTGCTTGGTACAGTTTTACTTATATACATTATGTGACAAAATATTTTTGTTGTTTTGCTTACAATGGTAAGTGCTCTTCTTTCTAGGATCACCACCAATGCTTTTATATTCTGATAGCCTCAGTGTTGCTGCTGGCACATTGTGACTTCATGTCCAAAATGTATGCCTTGTTAGGCATGCTGAAAAGATGTTTCATTATTGCAGTGGAAGAGTACACTCAAGTTATCTCTAGTTGAAACAAAAAGGTGGATTGAAGTGATTTTTTCCCCCCTTTTTCCTATCAGCAGCTCTCTCTTTCTGCATGTGTGTGTGTATATGCATTTGTGCATTTGTACATTTGTGTATATGCGCATCTAATACCCACATCAGCTACTTAGGAATTTTACACAGCTTTTGATGTATAAAACTTCAATGGAAAACAGATCACCACAGAGATTTGCAGTTACAGGTGAGAAACTGAAGCATAGAAAGATTCAAAATCAGACTTTCTCCATTTTGAGAAATAAATTCTGAATGAGGAACTGACACTTGGAGGGCTACTGCATGCACTTTTTATAGGCTGTCTTTAACCTGGCATAGCAAATGGTAAAAGGAATAGAGTTGAACCAAGCTCTCCTGTTTTGTAGTACCCTGTTGCTGAGACATTTGTCATGTGTATTTGTATATTTGCAAGTGCCAGACTGCAAGACTGAGCAGGGCTAATTCTAACTGAGGATTCTGCCTGAAAATGCTTGTTTCCAGTTTCTGTTCCACCATTTTCTTCTGACATCCTGAAAGCTGTCCTTAACCTTCAGAGACTCAAAATATCCAGACTTCTAAGTTAGCTGCTTATTGTTTTCTATCTGAGCATTGAAGTATCACTCTTGACATCCTCATGAGCAGGGTTGGATATCAATATGCTACCCAGCTTGCAAGCTGAGATTGGGTGATGACTATATGTCAGACACGGAGATTGAAAGTGTTGTTTGTCCAGGGTATTTGTCTCTTTGATTTGCTTTTGATAATTAGATCACTCCTAAACTTGTAATGCGTATGTGTACGGAGTACAGGGAGAGGACTTGTGTGCCATCCCTTCCCATGTTTTCATCCAAAAAATCTAATCTGTATTCATGGAAGTAATTTTGTTGACCAGGCAACACAAATCTGGAAGAGGATGAAAAGACACTCCCAAGTAGTTATGCTCCGGCTGTGCTTTTACCTGATAACATGGTGTGGGGCAGTATGAGCCAAACTTTCTCAGGAGTAACCTGAAGGCTGCTGGGTGATAGTCTGACTTCACAGATAAGAGAGTGAAGTGACAGAATTACCAGTGATTTTTAAAATGAACCACAATTAGTAATCATCTATTATAACAACTGACAGAACTTATCCTGCACACTGGATGCAGAGCAGACTGAAAGCAGATAGAAGAGAAATAAAAATACTGTTGGGCAACAACAGAATGTTGACCACAAGGGTCCCTCCAGTGCTAAATGTTCTGGAATACTAATAAAAATAAATAAATCCTTCCAGGGAGCCAACTTAAATATCCTTTGACATAAAGAATTTAGATTCACTATTTTTAAACACTGAAGAAAAAAATTATCACTTGTGCAATGTTGCTACAAGGTTTCTCCCATAGCCCTTAACTCAGGCATATTTTATAGTGTACATTAATACATAAGCAATCACATATCCTGGTTTATATTTCATAAGAAAACAGGAAAAGAAAATTATAATATGTGCAGAATAAGAGAGGATTGAACTTTTTCTGGGCCATTGGATGTTAAAACCTTCTGTCTCCATGGTGGTTTGCCAGAATTCCTCCTTGCTCTAGCAGCAGACAATGAACTAGATTGTGACTCCATGGAGCTGAATCCTTTCAAGCAAATAGTTGGGATGGATAACATGCCATCTCCTGAGCTCCGGGTACAGTACTTATTACTCAGAATTTTCTAGCTTGTAGACATGTCCTGTTTTGTGGCATTTAGCTGCTCAGGGATTTGAGATAAAACTACACACTAGAGAGGTGCATTTATGTCAGAAAGGGCATGAAGAAAGAGGGACATCATTGCTCATTAATGACCATTGAAACAGGAGAGAAATAGGCAACAGAAATTTCATTGCTGCATGTGCTGTCTGCCAAAGAGAATTGTTGCTTGGAGGGAGCTATTCTCCATTACTGGGAAGAGCAGGATGGCTAGAGACAGTCAGTGCTAGCAACCAGCTCATCTTCAGGTTTGGGGATGGTAGTACTGGCTAGTACCTCTGCTTAGGGGGCAGCAATGTCTCTGTCACACCTGCCCTGCAGGTGTGTGACAAAAGTCTGAGAGAAGACTGTCACAGCTGAGGCAGTCTCTGCAAAGAACAGGACATCTTAGTGTTTGGTAAAAATTGTGTTTGTCTGATGAAAGCACTTGAAAGAGATTAAACAGGGGAAGTTTAGACTGGATATGAGGAAGAAATTCTTTACTGTAAGGGTGGTGAGGCACTGGAATGGGCTGCCCAGGGAAGTTGTGAATGCTCCATCGCTGGCAGTGTTCAAGGCTGGATTGGGCATAGCCTTGGGTGGCATGGTTTAGTGTGAGGTGTCCCTGCCCCTGGCAGGGGGGTTGAAACTACATGATCTTAAGGTCCTTTCCAACCCTAACTATTCTATGATTCTAAGAAAGAAGTAAACTGCCCTGCTGACACATCATACAATCTGTTGGCTGTCATTTGAATACATCTTGTGCTGAGGAAACAGACTTGAGTTGCAATAGGAAATACTAAGGCGTTGAAAACTTGATCTCATAGCACTGGCAAGGTGGCCACAAAGAGCATTACCATGTATTAGGCCATTTCTCTTCCTGCTGTGTACACGATGTGCATGGATGCTAGAAGTCATGCATACCCTGCAGTTCTTTATTTGCCTGGGACCCAGCAGAACTTGTCAGTAACATGGAGGACTGACCATAGTCCATTGAAATTTTTCCACTGAAAAAAAATTGTCATCTTCTGCGGACTCAAAAGGTATAATTTCCTTTTTATTTTTGTGCACTTATTTTCAGTGTAGCCATAGTATTTGATAATAATTTTCAGGGAATGGAAAGCAAATTGCTTGCAATAAGGAGCCAGTCAGAAAAGCAATAAATGATGAAAAGGATGAAATTTATCTTTATGGCCGGTGGTTGACTCTGTACTCGTTTTAAAAAAATTAGCATGTCCAAAGATTAGCCAGATACAGTAGTCACAGTTTGTAATGTCACCTTACATGGATTGAATTAATGTGGCAAATAACCCTTTCTGTTGACAGCCAAACCTGTCATCTCTTACCAGAAGTTAACATTTTGGGTGCTTTGCCTCTCAGAGTGGGCAATGAAGACACCTGAAAGCCCAGCTGCTCCACGGAAGCTGATCTCGTTTAAGACCTGTGTCCATATCCTTGTGTGGCTGTGACTATATCGTGAATTGCAGATGAAAAAGCTGGGTCATGGGGGCTGCTTTTCCCTCCTTTTGGCAGTATTGTTGTTGTCAGATGGTCTGCAGTCTGAAGTACCTCCACCATGCTCAGAAGGAGCTGCATGTAGGGTGGGACTTGGATGTGGTGTAGTCAGCCCCTTCCCCAAGCCTGGCCCCTTCAATTCACAAGATAGTGTCCTTGAGGCTGTGTTTGGATAGCAAGCCAGCCACTGTTTTTGTCTCCAGCGGCCTCTGAGCTCCAACTGTGGCTCAGCCCATGGCTCCCTGAGAACACCTTGGGCAGGATGTGAACCTGGAGAACAGAAAGAGCCCAGCTATGTCTTAATGCATAGTTTGGGTCTTCAGGGGGATAATGGCTTTCAGCCATGAGTATTGCTCTTGTTTTCTCTAGCTGCCCTATCTAGGGTGAAAAGATTCAGTGAAAGACTGGGTTTCCTTACTTTCAGCACAGGGCTACTCAAGCTAAAACTTATGCTACAAGGGACATGTTTTGGTAAACTTTTGGATAAACATGGCAAAGCTGTGCTTCTGCTCTGATGTAAAGCAGGAAGGATGCCACTGCAGTGTAAAAGTTGGGCCTGAAAAGCACTTATCTGTACTTTAATACCTTAGGCTGAACCTGTGAGTTGAACTTGAAGCAGAAGTCTCTAGTTCTCAGAGAAAGTAGTTGCTGCTTTGGCTGGGCACTGAAGGTTAGCAGCCTCCAAAAGTAATGCAAACCACAGAGGCAAGCCTGTGATGACTAGACACCAAAGAAGGTTGCCAAGTGGCTCTTCACTGCAGCAGGAGGTTCAGCCAACTGCCTTAGGGTTGACCAAGTCCTGCTGGGATGATTGCAAGGTTGCCCATTGATTCAGTGAGGGCTGGGTTGAGGAAGAGTCTGAGACAAAGGAGACATTAATCAGGACAGGGATATGTGAGAGAGGCTGCAGATTTCAGAGTGAATGAGAAAGGATGACATTTTCTACAAAGCACTTGACAACTAAACATGGGGAACTACAGATAGGCCAAATCTTCTCCTCCAAGCCCATGCAGCTCCACACCCCATCCTACATGTGCACTGGAGATGTGGGGAATTGCAGGTCACTGTGAGAAAGAATGCGCATGATTAGCGCAGTCATGGTCAGCAGTCAGGGGTTGCTGACAGGGGTGGGGTGCCATGATCTACTGCTGTGTGTCTCTGTGCAACATCTGTCCTCAGCAGGACACACTCTGGTCCTAGCACATGGGCAGTTCTCCTGGCGTACCTGGCAGCCTTATATGTACACCAGCTCTCAGGAACTTGCAGCTTTCTGTCTAGCTGGTGCTAGGATAAATCACTGGGGCAGGCAGTTGGGATAAGATTTTGGGCATGGCTTTCATCTTGATTGACTTTCCTTATTCAGAGACAAGGCCTGAACTCTGTGTGCCATCCTTGAGCCTAGCAAGTAGACAGGGCACAGAAGATGGAGCAAGTCAGAGGCTTTTCAGTGTAAAAAATACTTCCTGATATTCTATCAAACTCTTGGGGTTTATTTTTATCTTTTGCAATGAACCTACTGAGTTCATGGTGTTACATTAATTCCTGCAGCTACAGGAAGATGTTTAAAGGTTAGATACTTCGTTGATTTAACCTGTCCATTGACTTCCACGTGTGTTGCCTATTTCCAATAGCTGTAAGTATAGTTCAGGCCTCTGCTACACCAAGGAGGCTGGAGTATACCTATAAGAGCTGTACTCGGGACAGTCTGAATTGGGCTCCAAAAATTACACGGTCATATATTTGAAAATGTAGTGTTTGTCAGACACAGCAGCCTCACTTTTCTGAAATACCAAATAGCAAAGGAAAATTTATGGGAAAAAAATAGAAGCTTAGGGAAAATTGTATTTAATTAGCATCAGTCTCAGTGAGGAAAACTTCCTGAAATGAAATGGAACTTACATAAAAAAGAAAAAAAAAACCAAACCAAAAACAAACCACAAAACCCCGAACATGTAAAGCAAATGAACTTTGCAATACAGCTTTGTACTAGGTTCGCCATTAAGATTTATGCCATAGATGATGAAATCTACAGGTATCATCCTGGCAACAGGACTCATTTTGACTGCACATGGACCTCACTGTGTTATAGAATATTAGAAAGTTTGCCTCAAATGGTCAGTTTCCAGCCACTTTTTACTTTCATGGTTGGAGCACGATTCTATGCATCTTTGTTGAGAAAGAGAGCTTCATGCTAAATCATAGAACCATAGAATAGTTAGGGTTGGAAAGGACCTTAAGATCATCTAGTTCCAACCCCCCTGCCATGGGCAGGGACACCTCACACTAAACCATGACACCCAAGGCTATGTCCAACCTGGCCTTAATACTGCCAGTGATGGAGCATTCACAACTTCCCTGGGCAACCCATTCCAGTGCCTCACCACCCTCACAGTAAAGAATTTCTTCCTCATATCCAGTCTAAACTTCCCCTGTTTAAGTTTGAACCCGTTACCTCTTGTCTTATCACTACAGTCCCTAATGAAGAGTCCTTCCCCAGTATCCTTATAAGCACCATTCAGATATTGGAAGGCTGCTATGAGGTCTCCACACAGCTTTCTCTTCTGCAGGCTGAACAGCCCCAACTTTCTCAGCCTATCTTCATATGGGAGGTGCTCCAGTCCCCTGATCATCCTCGTGGCCCTCCTCTGGACTTGTTCCAACAGTTCCATGTCCTTTTATGTTGAGGACACCAAAACTGCACACAATACTCCAAGTGAGGTCTCACAAGAGCAGAGTAGAGGGGCAGGATCACCTCCCTTGACCTGCTGGTCATGCTCCTTTTAATACAGCCCAGGATACGGTTGGCTTTCTGGCCTGTGAGTGCACACTGAAGCTGGCTCATGTTCATTTTCTCATTGACCAACCCCCCCAAGTCCTTCTCTGCAGGGCTGCTCTGAATCTCTTCTCTGCCCAACCTGGAGCTGTGCCTGGAATTGCTCCCACCCAGGTGTAGGACCTCACACTTGGCATGGTTAAACTTCATAAAGTTGGCATCAGCCCACCTCACAAACATGTCAAGGTCCCTCTGGATGGAATTCCTTCCCTCCCACGTATCAACCGAACCACACAGCTTTGGCGTCATTGGCAAACTTGCTGAGGGCACACTCAATCCCACTGTCCATGTCACCAACAAAGATGTTGAACAAGACCAGTCCCAACACCGACCCCTGAGGGACACCACTGATTACTGGTCTCCAGCTGGACATTGAGCCGTTGACCACAACTCTTTTTGTGCGGCCATCCAGCCAGTTCTTTATCCACCGAGTGCTCCACTTATCAAATTGATGTCTCTCCAACTTAGAGACAAGGGTGTCATGTGAGACAGTGTCAAACGCTTTGCACAAGTCCAGGTAGACAGCATCAACTGCTCTACCCCTGTCCATCAGTTCCGTAGTCCCATCATAGAAGGCCACCAAATTGGTCAGGCAGGATTTCCCCTTAGTGAAGCCATGCTGGCTATCACCAATCACCTTGTTGTTTTTCATGTGCTTTAGCATGCCTTCCAGGAGAATCTGCCAGGGTAAATGCCAGGAACCAGAAAAACTCTTAAACTGCTCTCCACAGAATCTGCAGAGAAAGCAGATTGGAGAGAGCTCTTGTTATCTTTAAGCAGTCCTGTTTGTATTGAAGGATCAAAATCACTCACAAAGAAAACACAACCATCTCATCTCCCCTTACCCCCATTATGTTTCCAATTATCCAAGGTTGATGCCTCTCTCATTGACTAGTAGCCTGTCAGCCTTTTCCCTAGAAAGACTCAAAGAACTTTGACTCCACACATTTGGACTGAAAGTAGATCATACCATGGGCTTACTGTACACGTAGCAGGGATATGCTATTTCTGCCACTCCTGAGGCCATCTTCTCTGTCAGCAATAAAGGGGCAAAATCCCAGCAGGAGAATGAGGAGCTCCATTCCCAAAAAGAGGAGATAGGCTAGAGATTCTCCATGTGTGCTTCACAGGAGAGCACAGGTCCCGCTTTAAAGCCAGCAGGAAGTTTGGTATATTCCTTCTGGATGAGGGATGAGATCTGTGACTTGTATGAAGAACTCATCTATCTCCTAATACATCAGAAACCAGCTGAAGATCAAAGATAAAAAGTTACAACCTAACATTCATTGAAGTCTCTGTGGTTGCATCAAACCCAAAAAAAGCTCTGGGACTTACTCCGGTAGCACACAGCAACTGAGTGGTTTATCACAGATTAAAATCAGACCTCTCCCTCTAACCATAAGGTTTCACCACATCCTCTTATTTGCCACTGTTTAGCTGCACACTGATGGCCACTGAAAGGAAACAGTGAAAAGAGACATGGTTATGCCACACCTGGCAAACGTCTGCAGGGGCAGAAACCTCTTCAAATGCTGTACATACTTATAAATGTCTCGGAAGGCACCATGATCCTGTTTGTGTTCATGTCTGTAAAGTCACATACCCTTTCCAGTGCACATTACTTTTTATGTTTTAATGATATGCCATTGTGAAAAAAAAGCTACTCAAGTGCTTGTAAAAACCCAGAAATCTTTCAGAACAAGCAAATTACTCCAACTCATAATTTCATCAAAAACACTTTAAAAACAGCCATACCATTCACATCCCAAGGAGGAAAAGGTGATGGAGATTTATGTTTTTCCTTGAACACACAGATTTATAACAGTGTGTAATGTACATTCATTTCATCCATATTTATAACTGCATTGATGCAGAGTCTGGTATCCATTACTTTAATCAATGCAACTTGATCATCAGAAATTTAAACCTCAATTTTTAACACATATTACCAAGAATTTCAGTTGGATTCAAAAAAGAAGAGTGTATCAAAGTCCCAGCTGCAATTAGTTATTAAAACTGAACTTCTTTGCTTAAATACATCTGTTTGTTCACATAGACTCTCTTCCATTCTGCCGTGTGCTGAGTATTTTACTTCAGGTTAATCCTACAACAACTCACTACAAAATACCTTAAGGGTAGAAGGAAAAAAAAATGCAGTTAAGGATCATATTTGGGAGAATTCTTGTAAATAAATCTTTTACATCTTAGCAAAGTGAAATCAGAAATTGAAGAGTCAGTGACAGCAGTAGCCTCTAGTCACTTTGAGTGAAGTGGAAAAAATAATTCCAGGCCAAGATCAAAGGCTACAATTGACAGACAGCAGAAATTAAACCCAGATACCATTTTATAAACATGGAGCAATTGACTCTCACCACATGGTTATTGTCCAGCACTGGAAAATAAAACATCTGTACTCCTAGAAGTCCTGAATGGATGACCCAAAATTGAAATTATTCAGTTGCCTGATACAAAGAAGGTGTTCCATTGTTTTTCTTCTCTCTTTTTGATTTTATTAAGTCAGCAACATGAAAAGGTGAAATACATGGATTGTTAGAGAAGAGTGGATTAAAATGAACATACATTCATTTTATAATAGAAAAAATATATAGAGGCCATCTTTAGGCCTCTATTTTACTATTTGTACTGCAGGTGAATGCCAGTAACTCTACAAATTTCAGTGGGTTTAGTTTGGATATAGCCAGGAACACAATCTTGTATGTAACTGATGCGAAGAGGATGCTGTCTATGATGTTGTAGGAGCATTGCTTAAGCAAATGCACTTCATGCTTTCTAAGGTATGTAAATGACATATTTCAGAATAATTTTTCACAGCTTCTTTTTGTTCCTCTGCCTTTCTCATTGTTTTTCTTCTTTCAATACCATTAACTTGTACAAATAAAAACAATGGAAACGAGGAGACCATATGGGAGCTTGGTGAAACCTTTGTATTATTTTGAGCAAGGTGATAATTTTTAGGGAAAGCTGCAAAATATGAAAATGAACACCGAAAAGGACAAATCATTTGCCATTTAGAAAGAATTTTTGATTGAAAACTTTGATTAGTTCTGTCTTACTGTTCTCAGTACTCACCCAATTGAGTTATCATTTGAATAAGTCCTACAAAATTTGCTTGCTGTGCTGGCTGTTAAATTATTTTCCTTAGGTAAGAAGTAGAAGGAGAAAGACAAAAGACTTACAATGTGTGACACCAAGAACTCCAAAAAAAAAAAAAAAAGGAGAGTGTCCTGTTGCAAAATCCTATTTTTGTTTGAATAACATTATTTCTTTCTTTACATTAACCTTTAAGTTTAGGTATGGTAAATGCAGAAATAGCTTATTAAATCAGAGGCATGGGGAACATCTTCTTCAGAATTTTTTAAAGTTTGCTGCTGTAAGAGAAAGATACTGACCACCAAAACAAGAGTGTATTCCATGGCCACGCTAGCCCTATTATATGAGGGCTAAACTCCTCTGGATCACTGAAGATACACTGAAAATTAGAAGATTTAAAAAAAAAAAAAAATTGGTCCTTCTCTACTTAAACTTCAAAGCATCTCCTACACAGTTCATTAAATGTAACGACTGGCTGGATTCAGAACTATGGGTGCTCAAAATAAGGTTTTATGAAAGTCATGTTGTTCTGTTTCAGATTTGTCTTCAGCTGCAATGCAGTTGCCCTCCTCAGCTGCAGATACAGAATAAAACACCAGTGTGGAAGAAAAAGACATGTCTCTTCACT
This sequence comes from Ara ararauna, assembly GCA_028858755.1. Taxonomy (NCBI): domain Eukaryota; kingdom Metazoa; phylum Chordata; class Aves; order Psittaciformes; family Psittacidae; genus Ara; species Ara ararauna. Next base: position 39,166,013 of record CM054410.1, on the reverse strand, counting down.
TTCAGAAATGTGGGAGGTATTCTGGGTCTCTAAAAAGTTGCCATTTTCTGTTTGATTTGGAGAAGCTCCAAGAAATTCAGCTACTCACCAGAAACCCATCTAAAATGTTAATTTAACCACATTTAACAGAACATCTTGAAAGCACTGTGTCACCCATGAGCTTCCTCCTTTGTTTCTGCTGGAAAGATCATGAAAAGGGTCTCTTTTCCAAAGCTAGACAAATGATTTCAATAACAATGATGAAAACTCCAGATATTTGCTTCCTATATCTTCCATTTTTTCCTTTCTTCTATCAGCCCAGCTTCTAGAAAGCCCAAAATACTTTCTCACTTAAGCTACCTTCTGTTGTATCCTATTGCTATAGTATTGTAGCAGCCCACACAAATCAGATGTAGCAGGGGAACAAAGAAATCGCTTGCACATTTCAGTACCTACAGATACTTAATTTTAGACGTTGTTCTAGGAGTGGGCAGAGGTCCACATATTCATCATGATGTGTGCCAATTCAGTCCTCCCTAGCCAGTACACTTCATGACTTGTTACCATAACAGCCAATGTTGACCATGTTGAACAACTCCTACCACTGAAAACATGTAAAATGATAGTATTGCACCTCTATTGTGCCGTGTTTGCTGAAGGAGCCATTTGCTGTATTATCTGCACCTACGTGGTGAAGTTAAGATACAGCTGCTGGGTTTTTAAAGACATCTAAATTTTTCTGTTGGTGAGAGGAACAGCAATTTTCTGTCAGTCATCAGGTTTCCCACAGCTGCCATCACACGACTTGAAAACAGACCCCAGGTGACCTGAATCCCAGATCCCCTCAGCCTAGGCAATATGTGAGCTGCCATATGTCGCTATGGGTAATAGCTGACGCTGAACAGGTGTATGTCATCACAGTAGACCATCTGGAGGGCAAAAGATATAAAACAAAAAAAATGAAGGTACATTTCCACTGTACAAAGCATTTCAATTACTTTTTCCAAGCAAACCCAGGCATCTCATGGCTGCTTTTTTGTTTTCTTTCATTCAAGTACCTTTCAAAGACACTACCTAAAATGAAAGAAGCAGTTACACATATATTACTGGACCTGATTCTGCTTTTGTTTATCAGTGGTCTACCTTGTAACATGATTGGATGAAATGTGCCCAATAACCATACTGAAAAATGCAAAGATTGCATTAAGGTTTTTTGCTTTAGGTTTGTTCCATTACCATTAGCAGTGGAATGAATGTAATAGAAGGATGCACAAAACTAGCAGTTGTATATAAAGCAATAGTTAAGCAAGTAACAGCCATGCTGAAGAGACTTTCTGAAACATCTCCCGCCACTCATATTTAACTTTGCTTGGTGGAGTGGACTGAGAAAGTTGTTGAAAATATTCTGATCATCCCACTTAGCTCTGTGAGCTGAATCAAAGCAAAGCAATGAGAACAAATGTTCTCTGATAAGAAGCTTGCAATTTTGAATGGTTCTTGAGTGTTATATCAGAAAATGTTAATCTAGATGCTCAAAATTATATAAGGTGGGGTTTTTTTGTTTGTTTTTTCTGTTTTTTCCCCTCCTCTAGGCAGAAATCTAATTTCAATAAAGGTGGGACATCTCTCTATAATATCTTTGAAGTGAAGTAAAAAGTATGTCCTCTCTCAGTTTGGTATATAATGTAAAAGGAAACTGATGGTGACAGGCTTTGATCTGACAACAAAACCCCTAACCCAAATGTAGAATTTGTAGGATTCATCACTTTTAACATCTCAAGGTGTTGTGTTATAAAGCTGTGCTACCTCCAAACCTGGGACATTTGAATTTAACATCCTGGCTGAGGCTGCACTGCAAAATTTGGTTGTATCTAGGAACTTCTCGAACAGTTTTTTATCTGATTTTATTTAGACTCCATATACAGTAGCACTGTAGTCCATTAAAAAAGTCATTGTACAAATAAAATCTGGGTAGCATCATTTATGTACATTTTCAAACCTCAGTGTGACTGACACATTTTTATTAGAGTAATCCAGTTGTTACTTACCAAGTTTGAACTATACGGGAATTTTTTGGGGAGGTTAGGGTTTAATTTAACATATTTTTAAAAAATATCCCTACGAAAACCTACTGAGTGCCTTCAGTTTCGTTTGATTGTTTCTTTTGCAACAATTTACACTGTTCATGAATTTTATGTTTGAATTATAAAAATATTTTTAATTATTTATCCAAAGTTTGCAAGAGTCAGTGAAAACCAGTCCATTGTCTTTATGGAGCTTTTTTATTCTTTTAGAGTTTTATAAATCAATATTATTTTCTAAGTTAATATTTTGTGCTTTCAAAACAATAATAGACTGATGTGTAATATTTTAGGTAGCCTTTTGTTTTAAAAAAAAGAGAGCATAATACCTCTGATACTCAGAATGAAGTGATTACACTGTTTCTTATTACCATGGTTTCCAGATGAATGAGACTTACAAAGTGTGGTTTCAGAACTTATGAACAAAACAATGAATTCCTGGTGTAACTCCACCGAATATAACAGAGTTTACATCAGGGAGTAATTTTGCCCAGCAGGATTAGACGAGTCATTTACATAAAATTGGTACTGTACATCATGTGTCGAGTTGATGAATTTGCTGAGAGATTGACTTTATAACAGTGGGTTTGCATCACACATTATAATTATTTGTATCATCCTCAGCTTCCTATTGGGATGTGCGTTACACATCCCAAAGGAGTCTGATAAAAGACATGCAATGCAACAACATGCCACTGAAAACGCGGCAGCTGGAGAAACAACACATAGACTTTCTCTTTGGAGATTGCATATCCATCTAGAAGTTTTATTTTTACGAGAGAGGGAATTAGGTGGAATGAATGGCTTGACTGAAAAGCACACTTCACCTCTGTTCTCATGGGTTTTGTTGCTAGATATTTTTTATGCAATTTAAATTAATTGGATATTTGGCAGTATAAGGCACCTCGAACCCTAAGTCAAGTAACGTTTTCTTATTGCTCAGAACCTTAAATACAATTAATGTTATTTTTACAAGGAGCTGTTTTATCTGATGTTATCACAGATTCTTAGTTGGTCCAGAAATGGAAAGGAGCAAAAAAAGCCAAATGTGAAAATAATGGCAGCTGATATGAGAAAATACCTGTAGAAAATACCACTTACCTTCTGTGCACCCACGGCAGAGTCTCAGAAGGCAGTGAATGGTCTGTAGAGGAAATCAGCTTGGATAAATGTGCAGCTGAAAAGAATAGATCCCATTGTCTGGAAGAGCAAGCCTGTCCAGTCTGCTCTTCCTGTTTTGTTAAATAGATCTTTACACAGCATTAGGAGGAGCTTGATGAGTAAACCCTGGAGCACTATGCACAGGTGGGAAGAGAATGCACAAACAAAAGGAAAGAAGCAAAAAAGATATCAGGGAGATTTGAAGGAAGAGAAAGGAGGGACAAAGCTTGGCTCACATCAAATAACTGAGGAGATCCAATAGTTCTCTGTCACCAACTTGAATGCCTGTATTCATGGAGAAGTTTCCAGTCTTTTTTTCATCACTGACCTCAGAAACATTGTAGTAAGAGCTATCTTTTTTTGTCCGAAACATAGCAGTATCAGTTCATATGCGCAGCTCTGCTCAAAAGGTATCAAGTTTCATTATAAATCTTGTGTCATTTGGTACTAAACTCTGATGAGACCGCTCATGAGCTGAGCAGCTGCCTCAGATGCTGTAGTAAAGTTGTTACTGCTTTAAAATTGCACAACTGAAATTACCCTATATTTTAAGGTATCATTTTGACCAAAAAGAAACTTCCCTACCAGAAAGAATCCCTCCCTGGCAGTCCTGAGGGAGGTCATCACCTTGGTGCACAAGCTCCATGAACATCCCTCCACGGCCAGCTCCCATGTGCTGGAACGAGAGAGCATCTAGATTCCAGCCACCTGGGGACTGCTACTGCCACAATGCTTTGCATCCCTGCAGGCCATGCACAGACAGTGTTACTACAGCTGAGCAACTCCTGGAGCAAAAAGAGTTAACTTTTGCATCTTCCCATATGCCTGTTGGCTTGACACATGAAACTTCCATGAACATATTTCCATATTAGACTTTGTGCCAATCTGGGATGTTACCCGTACTGATTTGGTGGTTCCAACCCAAATTAAGTAAATATATATATATGCAGGTTGTGCATATATAATAGGTGGTGCAGCCTATTTACCATCCAGCCTGTTTCCAGAGTAACCTTCAAAAGCATAAGACATGAGAGTGCTGAGCTTCTGAAGAAAAACACTAATTCCTGAACCTCAAGATTGCAACTGTAGCAACAAATCCAACAAAGAATAATCTATTTTGTTTCCACATTTGTAAAAGGTGATATGAATGCTCTGTTTTTGTGTAAAGCATGCTTACTATTCAGTGCTTTGAAGCTATTCAGGGCGAGCAGGCACTTATTCACTGTGCCACTAATACTTCTAAAAATAGACTATAGATAGTGCAAGGTGACTGCTTTCTTTTGAAAAACACTATGACCTCAACATGATCATAACATGTCCAAAAGTCATGCCAAGTCAGCTGCAGTTATAGTGTTCAAAGGGAAGTGAATCTGGGCACATCACTGTTATAATTTCAGGGAACAGTTCAAGGAGGGTAACTAGATAAATTACAAGTAATTATTTTTAGGCTCTGACTTCTCTGATTGTCTCTAAATCCAGAAGAGAACAAGAGCTGTCTAAAGACAAGTCAGCTTTTTTTTGTATCTGCATGTGCTACATTGCCTTGTAGCTAATCAATATATGTAAGGCAACTTCAGAAGTACTGCAAAATAGATGTGCTTCAACTGAAAGAATAATGGTAGATGAGCTCAATAAATCTTCAGCAATGTGAATGGCCTTACATGAAGGCAAAATAAACATGTAAATGGAACAAAAACAAATGAAAAAGCAGCAATAGTAGACAGCACAATGTGAAGTCCCCTGAACTTCTGTTGTACGGCCAATCTTACATTTTATTTCACCTGTAAAGATGTACATCCACCATCCTGAACACACTCTAGGTACTGCTGAGGTTAACAGGGGCCACGTGAACATGCACACTTGCAGATGGATCAATTTGTCAGCCACAGAACAGCCACGGATTAAGCATTCTAATGTCAAAAAGACAGCCCCAGATTGTTTAAATGTTACTAGCATTGCTAGCACTGGAAGAATTTTACTGACAGATGTGAATGCAGTCAGTAGCCGTGTTTATCTGAACTTGTTTGACTCATGGGTCATGAGATGTTCTATTTTTCTTTCTCAGGTGAACCAGGGTATAAGAGAGTAGTGTTTTCTATCAGAAATCTCCTTACAGCTGTGACAGAACCTAGCTCCAAGAAGACCCAAGTGCACGAATGTCCATTTCTGGCAAATTAGATGCAGAGTAGGCTCCCCTGAAGACGTCTCAAAAAGGGGTGATGGCTATGATGGAAGCAGGAATAGCTTTTGAACCTTTTGTGATGGCTGGAGATGAAGATTTGAAATTGGCATGCTTCAGAAACCTTGGTCTGCCATAAGGACATACTCAAACGATTCATCAACTGGGATGAATTCAGAGTAGTCTTTATTTTACACAGTGGAACAACTGCTTGTATTCAGCTTTCACCAAATTTATGGTGACACTTAATCTTGTGGTAAGATGCATGAAATTATATACCCTGAACGTGTGCTTCTCCTTTCCTTCTCATGTTCTCCACTTTAACACTGAGTCTTTGAGGCCTTTGCCAGTTTATAATATGTCTAATTTCCTTTTGTTACATAATCAAGCCCTGGAAAGAGTGAAATTAATCTTTGGCAATCACAGTGAAGCTCTTCATGCTGGCATCTACCCAACTAAAAAACTGGGCAAGAAGTATAGTCTAGCTAACAGTCAGAATCACAGAGTCATAGTATGGTTGAATTTGAAGGCATCTTTGGACATTGTCTAGCAAACCCCTTCCTCAAAGCAGGGTCAGTTAGAGCAGGTTTATCAGGACATCTTCAGTCCGGGTTTGAATGTCTTCAGGGAAGAAGACTATGACTTCCACAGGCAACTTGCTCCAGTGTTTCACCACTCTTCCAGTAAGGAAGTTTTTTATGACATTTAAATGGAATTTCCTGTGTTTTAATTTGTGTGTATTGCCTTGTGCCTTTTCATAAGGGGACATAGAATAGGTGAACAGGAGAATAGGTGGTTCTATCTTCTTTACATCTTCTGGTCATTTATTTATGCATATTGATAAGATCCCCACAGAACCTTCTCTTCTTCAGGTAGAACAGTCCCAGCTCTCTCAGCCTCTCTCCACATGACAGATGCTCCAATCATATAATAATCTTCATGACCCTTTTCTGGACTCTCTTCAGTAGGTGCTTATATTCCCTGTTGTGTGAAGCCCATCACTAGACTTGATCCACTCACTCCACATCTTTCTTGTACTGAGGAGCTCAGAGCTCCGTATGTTTCTCCACAGTGCTCAGTAGAGCGGAAAGATCACCTCCCTTGACCTTCTGGCAATGCTTCTTCTAAAGCAGCTCAGGATCCCACTGACCTTCTTTACCACAAAAGCACATTCTGGCCCATGATCAGCTTGGCATCTACCAGATTCTTCAGATCCTTCTCTGTCAAGCTGCTTTTCAGCCAGCTGGTTGGTAGCATAAAGGGAAGTTATTCCTGCCCAGGTAGAGGACTTGTCTCTTCCCTTTGTTGAACAATACCTATCAGCCCATTTCTTCAGCTTGTTAAGGTTCCTCAGAATGGCAGCACACTCATCTCATATGTCATTCTCCCCTCCCAGTTTAGTATAATTTGTAAACATGCTGAGAGTGCACTCTGCCCCATCATCGAGTTTATTACTTGAGATGTTATACAGTACTGACTGCAGCATAAACCCATGGGATAGACTAGTGGTGGCTGGTCTCCAGATGAATTTTGTGCTGCTGGTTACAGCCCTCTCAGACAAGCAGCTCAGCCAGCATTAAATCCACCTTACTGGCCACTTATCTAGTTTGTGCTTCATGAGTTTGTCCATGAAGTTATTATGGGAGGCAGTGCTAGAAGCCTAGTAGAATTCAAGATAAACAACATCTGCTAATCTCCATCTATTGAGCCAGTCATTTCATTGCATGTTGGTCAGGCATGATTTCCCCTTTACAAATCTTTGCTACCTACTCATAATCTCCTTGTCATTAATGTGTCGGAAAACAGTTTCTAGGAGGATTTGATCCATTGCCTTTCCAGGGTTACAGCCAAGGCTGATTGGCCTGCCATTCCACAGATTCTCCTTCTCTCCTGTCTTGAAGACAGGAGTGACATTTGCTTTCTTACAGTCCTTGGGAGTTTTCCTCTATCTCCTTGACCTTTCAGAGATAATCATGGGTGGCCTCACAGTGACACTGGTCTATTCCTTCAGCACTTGTGGATACATCCCATCAGGTCCCACAGACTTCCACACACTCCACCTGTTTAAATATTCTCCAACTTGATCTTCCTGCCCTGAGGATAAGTGTTCCAGTGAACCAGATGTTCCAGGACTGGAAAAGCCAGGTATGGTGATTAAAGTGAGCTTTCTTCAGCAAAGACATTACAGGTGAAAGGATGGAGTAGTTAACTTTTTTCCACAGGAGTGGAAAGAATTCCCCCAAAATCTTGTATTAAGACACCTCTCTAGTGGTTTAGGGCTTTCCAAACTTTAAAAGGAATAAAATGGTGAGAAGATTGCAGTGACTATGTGTTACGGTCATACTTTTGGTCTGGTTTGGACTAAAAAATAGCTCTCCAAAAGAGTAATATCTAAATCAGAAGGAGATTAAGTAGGCTTTGACGGATAGCTACGGATGAACAGAATTCCTGAAAATCACTCCAACAGTGTGCCCTCCATTTACAATCCAAGAAGGTTAATGTTAACTATTGTATACTAGTCACTTTTTTTCTTTCCAAGTTTGACTCTGTGAATCAACATCAGGCAAATACGACACAAAATTATTAGCTGAATATTGTACAAGTAACACAGCAGTAAAATACGTGGTTATTTTAGTATTATGAAATCTGCATGACTGAAGCATGCAACAGACACATTACATAGTAGTGATACAGGCTAGTGGTTTTTTGTTCCCTTGATAATACTGGTTGATATTTACTTGTTGAAGCTTTTACTTTGTGGGTTGTCTTGCAAAAGATTTTCCTGAATTAATCTTAATTCTGATCTGGGGATTGAGAGAGCTGTGTCACCATTTCACCAGTTGTTAGCCTGTGTAATGAGTAAGAGCTACATGGCTAACTTTTTCCTCAGAAAGATGTTACAGGCTGCTAGTGTGGTATAACCTTGCGGATAGTATAAAGAGAAATAATTTATTGCTTGTGATTTGCTGTAGCACTTGTGAATTGTTCTGCATACTCCAGTGTCCAAAAGACTTGGACACATCTAATGTGATGTAACAGTAGAATTATATTGTACACTCAATAACTGTGCAGTGAGTGAAACAATTTGCTGCATCATCAGAAGCACCCTTGATGGGATGTCCTAGACATGTTACTTGTTTGGTTGATTTATTGATAAAAGCTGTTGGTTTTGCAATTATAATGGAACCATTGCAAAGCCCAGGAATCTCACTAAGCTTATTGATCCTGAGGTGTAGAGAACTGTTGGCACAAGCAACTTACTCGACTGCCTGAGCTTCAGAAAAGACTCCAGCCATTATCCTTGTGTCAAAATCCAAATGAGCCCACTATCAGTCCCTTGGAGGAGGGATCATTTATGTTTCCAAAGTCACAGCAACAACACTTTAAAAAGCATAGCATCCTGCTTTTTGGAGTAAGCTGCCTGCTCCACTGAGATAGCAGACTGAGGATAGGCAAGACACAGGACAAGACACAAGGGATTCTGATTTATTTTTCATTCTTGCATGCAATGGCCCATGTTGCCTAATCAACTTGCTTGAAATTTCTCAGGTTATTTTCAAGCACAGTCTTTGGTTCTTTTCATACTCTGTATTGTGGTGAATGTTGGATCCTCTACTAAGCCCTGATGAGCTTGAACCCCTTCTGGGACATATTGCATTTACAAGACTTCCCACTGCCTCCTGCTGTCCCAAAACCAGAATAAGCCTTCTCCAAGACAGCACAAGCTGTGTCCCATCATTCTTTTGAAGTTGCTGATGATGGGAGTTCTTTCTTACTGATCCTTTTGTCATTTTGGATAGAGCTTACTGTGATGCAGCTGCATCCTGGAATCCATGTGTTAACAAAATAGTGCATTTTTCTTTACCAGCTTGGTGTGCTCTCACGATGTTGCTGAGACAGATACTGATGGGATAGGCTTGTTTGGCAGTTTTAATGCATCTGCTGAAGCAGGAATGCCAAGCAAGAAGAAGAGTTCGGTTGTTCAGGTTAGGAAGAAAATGTTGGAGCAGATAAATGATGAGATGGCATCTGTGTGGAAGCAGCTGAAGATGGGAGAACCCAAGAGGATAATTAATGTGCTGAAACATGAGCCAGATGTCAATAGAGTCAGCTTTCCTGGTAATTTGAATGCTGATTCTGTGGTCTGTGTTGATGGGGAAGACTTGTCAGGCAGGCTGTTTGTGAAGTTCAGTATAGCCCGTTTTATTAATTTGCTAGGGGTACTTGACACTTCCCACTGCAGGTACTGTCTGCTGAAGAAAAAATAAAATTTGAAGAACTGGTTAGAACAAGCCAAAGTTTCATTTTTTCCATGGAGAGCCCTTCTGCTGCACAGTATCCTACCTGATGTGAAACAACCTGCCAAAAACCTCTAGATCTCTTGTTTAAAAGCAAAGGGGCACAGCAGGAGCCCTGTTTGGAGCTCCGCTCCTCACTCCTTTTTCCTGTGGCCCACAAAGGAAAGAAGGAAGGCAGGAAGGAATAAATGCAGGAAGGCTGTTGCCAGTGCTCATGTGGTTTTGTTTCAGAAAGGAACAGGAGTGTGTGTATTTACTCACACACATCCTAGGTAGGCAGGCAGTGTCAGAGCCCACCTGCCTTGCACACAGCTCAGTCCAGCCATTACTGCTGAAAAACCATGTCCAACTATCACACTTCCTCATGGGAAAACAATCCTCAGCTCCCCAGAAAGCCAGCGAGGGGACGGAAAGAGTGTTTGCTCTTTGTGACACTCAGGACCTCTCTCCTGTCCATGCAGGGTGGCAGCTCAACATCAAAGTAAAGGAAGCTTTGACTGGCAAGGTGCTTCACACGTGGTTTCTGTTTTAGAAAGCTCTTAAGAGTGTTGGAAAAGCTGCCTGTTTGCCATTCCTATACTATTCTCATTTTTATCTAACATTGACATTTGCAATTATTAAATATCCAATCGATAATCGGGGTGCCACCCAACACCCCTGATAGAACAGAGTGGGTGTAAGGGGCTTTGGCTCCAACCTCTGTGCCTCACTTCAGTAGTCGTGAAGCAGACGTAAAAGGCAAACTCATAACTTTTGCATCTACTGGGCATTCATTAGTTTTGTAAAAATGAGTATCTTGTGCATGCATTATTGGAGAACAGACGTGTTCAGGACAGCTGGCTTTTAAAAAGTATAAGAATACATGGAAAATGCTTCTGTTCATTGGTACCCCACAGTGAGATGTTTTACACACATCTGTCCCTCTTCTCTTTGCAGGGTGTGGCTGTTCAAATTTTGCCCCTGGCCCTGAAAGTCATACCACTGATGGGCAAGATACTTTATCATTTACATGGAACTTACCACTTTTTCAGAAATATCAGGGGACAAACTGTTATTTCAAATGTGCTGGTATGAATCTGGGCTACAAAAGATCTTAGTTTAATCTGAATTGTGCTCATGGTAATAAAACCTGATATACCTAATGGGAGAGGGTTTATGGCTCCTGCCCTGAGCTGATGTAAATCAGAACAGCTCCACGGAAGTTGGTGGAGATTTTTTACATCCATCCCCTAAAGATCTGACCATGCAAGCTCGCAGGTTTTCTTATAGTTTGCACTGGTGTTTACTTTGGCCTGGCTGTGGGACAAGAATGCACATACCTCCTGCTTCCTTATGCAAGACCAAGCAGAAGACAGTAATCTGGCTACCAACCTTTCACAGCAGCCTGGGCCATAGTGGTATAGTGTGCTTGAGGAGCAGGTCATTGGAAGATAGCAAGTCTAAACTTGCAAGTCTCAACTACCCTTCATAATTCAGTGCTGAGGTCAGGGGACCTGTGAGAGACTTTATGCTCTTCAAGAATCTGAGTTAACTATTGGCTAGATGTTCCTATGTCAACAAAGAGTGACTCCAAGCTGGGGTATGCTTCGCATATTTCTGTCCAGTAAGGCTAGGGAGCATGTCTTTCCTGGTAGAGTTGTTCCAGATGAGTGCTTGGGAACATGGAGGCATTTCCACTTCCACTGTTGAACTGGAAAAGCAAAACTAGGGATGTACACAGTAAATAAATAAAGCCAAGCCCAACACAGGTAAGCAGTAGATAGAAGATATCTTTGCAAAGACTTGAAAAAAATTCAAAGAGTTAGTTCCCTGAAATCCCTTAAAAATCTCTTAGAAGTATCTAGGAATGATTCGTTTCATATAATTTTCCAGAAGTTTGAGCAGGAGTTAATATTACTGAAGAAGTGTAAAACAGTGTTTTTTAAATACACTGAAATTTATCCTTTTTCTTAGAAAAGAGGACTGTGTTATCAGCCTTAAAAAAATGTAGCTGTCTGTGTAGACAGCTACATTCAGAAGTTTATTTATTTTAAAAGTATGTAGCTTATTTTATGTGGTATGTTATATATGTAGTAATGCCTGTGGTATGTTGATATACTATTCAATTATTCCTTGATTAGCATGATCTGTATGGCCTTCACCCACTCTCATGTATGTCACAGGCAAGATTGCAAAAGTGGGATAACATCTGTGAAAGTAAAGTAAGGTCTGAACCAGGGCTGCTTGGCCTGTTACCCACATAGGACTCGCATCTTGCTGCAAGACAAGGAGCTTTCAGTAAGTAGCATCACGCAGCTTCTCACTGGCATTTTGACATCTTTAAAAACTGCCAGTGGATAGACAATACCGCCTGTTGTATCCTCCACCAGTGGGCAGAGCTCGATGCTTCACAAAAAGTTGTGACCCTCCTGTAACAATTCATATCTGCAATTTATAAGGACTTCCAAGAAACTGCCTGAAGTTCTGCAATTAACAAGAAATTACTCCTGAGGGAATTCTGTTCCTCAGCTCAGCTGGCGTTCGCCTTATCTGTGAAGAATATACACACTCAGCCTATATTCTTTTTATCTTGGTTTAGTTTGATAGTAATTAAAATCTTTCCTGAGCCTGAAGTGCTGTATATATATTTATTTTAGGTCTTGCTGAGACTGGAATACAGACCTGCTGTGTGATCTCTGGCAAGACATTTCAACTATGTGTACCTTGGTTTCCCTTCCAACTCCTGGTCTGCCTTGCTCTGTCAGTGAACCTGCTTGATGTCCCCACTGTGTGCACATGCTGCCCTAGAATACCAGGACCTCAATGTTGGCTGGATCCTACAGGCCCCATTAGAACACAAATTGTTAATCATTAGTGAGAAGATTAATGCACTAAGAGTGTTTTCAGTCACAGTGCGTATAGTTTGGGACCATTTGCTAATCCCTGAGGTAATATTAATTTAAAAAAATCTCAACGTGTAGCATTGTTGGCACTAGTGATTTCATCATGAGTCTCCTGATATTTGGTATTTCTTGTCAAGATCCACTACCTGGAAACCTAAGCATCTTGGCTTGCATTTTGAAACAAGCAAGTTTTTAGCACCTACTGCAACAGTGAGGCTGGGAAACATTTTCCAAGCATGCTCTGGAGACTCAGAAAGGGAAAGAAAAATACCTTAAAATGTGTTAATTAGAAAGCAAAACAAGGATTCTACACAAAAAGCTTTTAATTTTTTTCCATTATTTGTGTGGCTTGAACTGCTTTCTGTGCAAAAATATGTATGTTGGAGTGGGAGAGGACCCCCCCAGTGGTTCTGAAGGAAAGAAAGATAAAAGTAAACTGATTCTAATGTCATAGCTATGCCTAGCTTGGTACTGCACCTCTAAATGTATCAATTTTGTTCTTTTTTTTCATCTTGATTTATATTTAACAGCCTCAAATTTCATATTTTCCCCCTTGTAATTCTCTTTCTTAATATCCTTGGGGTTTACTTTTTCTTCACTTTGTTTCTGCCCTTGTTGGTTTATTTTTTCTCCACCCTTGATAATGTCCTCAGACTTGATCCAGGTTGAATTTACGTCAAGGAGTAGCATGAAAGGCATGAAACAGACATCAGTGGTACAGAAAGCAGTTTTCTCTTACTGTTCTCCACGGTGATCTAAAAAGAGCCTGGAATAGTTAAGAAAATGTCCTGGACTAATTTATGCTCAGCTGTATGTGTCACTGGCTGAAGATTTCCCATTAGTTGAAGGGAGATGTTCCACAGGCCACTGTGCTCTTTTAGTAACTAATCTATTTCAATGCTTCTTATGTAGACAGGCCAACAAATTTCCAAACAACCAGAAAGCTTAGGCAAATAATGTTGAAAGCAGAGTACTGGACTTACACAAAGCAATCTCTGTTACTCCAGTACCTTCTTTTAGGGCTGGACTCCGATAATCAGGTCAACTGATTGTTGAGGTAGAAAGACAGATGTTTGTCAAAGAGCAAAATTCCTTCTGGGGACAGAGGGGGGTCCTGATGGCATCTAAAGCAAGGAAGATTGTTCAAGTGGGCTGAGGGCTTACTAGTTGTGATGCTTGGATGTTACAACCCCTCTTTTATCACAAGACTTTGAAGTGTTTTACAGAAGCAATGACTATAACCTGAATTTTACAGGGAGGAAATTGAGGCCCAGAAAAGCATCTCGCTTTGCCCAAGGTCACTGTAGTCCCACTCTGCTCTTCTCCCCTACTCGGCCACAGTGCTTGCCAGCAAATGGAGGGCTGGGGAGAGCTCGGAGCGTGGGCTGCCAACACGTTTTGCAATCAGGGATATGGTGGGGATGAGAGGGAAGGAAGGGAGGGGGAAAGAAAGGGAAGGCAAAGAGTAGCAAAGGGTGCCTGTGAGAGGGGAATGGAATGTTGTACATGTTGGAGATGTCGCTTGGAGGCCTCAGGAGCCAAGTGGGCAGTAGCTGAGGTAGGAGGGAAAGTGGGAGTAGCTTTGTGCAGAGGGACATTCTTTGTCCTCATCCGCTTATGCAAGTTTCATCAGTGGCTGGAAATGTTTCTGCAAGCACTGATGGGAATTTTCTATGGAAACCCTCCAATCTATTGGCATGAGGCTCTGTTTCCTTACACTCAAAATCATGTCTTTGAAGAAATAAAACTTCTGTGTTTTGTATTTTTGGTAGGATGTGATGTATTTCCCCTTAACTTTGCTAGCATTTTTCTTGGTTCTTTTTTTTTTTTTAATATTTTCCTTGTCTACTGCCAGACTTTTCAAAGGGAAAGCAAGCTCTGCATTTAGTTTCTCGTTCCTCCACTCTAGATAACTTATCATTTTAGCCTGTCTGGAAATCTGGAAATCCTTATGCTTGGAAATTTATCATAGACATTTCCGCTGCAGGAAGAATGATCAGACCAACAACAGCATCTTGAATTGAAGGCAGAGGAAATGGATGACTGCATAGCTTGGATTTGCTGTTTAGGTATTCTGCACTTAATGGTCTGATTCTCATCTATGTGTCATCTCCTTGGACAAGAACCACAAACTGCACTCAGAACTTTGCATCACATATTATGTGGACCGACCTGTCTGCTGCCCACTCCTCCTTCAGCCCTCTGGAAAAGGTGCATGTTCTAGGTTCCTTCTCACAATAAAAAAGGAGAGTTTTTGTTTTGATCTGTTATTTTTATCATTGCCAGTCCTTGTGTGGGACAGAACAGCCATGGGCACCAGAGAAGTTTGCCTTCTGGCTTGCAAGCTGTTTGAGCTTCAAGTGATCAAGCCAATGCTTAGCAAGTGCAGGGTCATCAGCAGTCACAAATGCACAGTGTTGACTTACTGGGATATGTTTGCTTGTGCTATGAAATGTGTGGAATGAGAAAGCACACTGGGGATTTGTTCATTTTAGCAAACCTGGCAAAACCTTCCTGTGACCTAAATAGAATACCTTGCTCTACATAAAGCATGCATATTTTCTGATTTATTCATGAAAGGTTTGCTTTACAAAGGCATTTGGAACTGTGTAATCTCAGAATACATGATACATGTAGCTGGCTGCTCAGCTGGCATTTGCACAAATTGCTTTGATATATGGCTGTAATGTATGAAAGCACAGTGAGGCCAATTTAAATACTTGATACTGGAGTAAACTGGTTAAAAGAGTAAATTAGATCTAAACTACAGATTTTCTTGCTACTGCTTAGAGAAGGTTGCTCTTCAGAATGAATAATTCATAAAGGGATGGGAGACTACACTGTAGTAAGCAATAAAATCTTCAAATATTAAAGGGGCAGGGTTGAGGGCAGATCCATCAGTGGGATGCACTGGTGTCGCGTCTTTCACTTTGGGGGTCCTTCACTGTTTTACAACAAATCAGGATCCAACACATTGTGTTAACCAGATCAATAACTGAAGAACTCCGCTGCTTTTTACCTGGGACACTTTGTACCCTTGGTTACTCTTTCCCAGTGATAGAAAAGAAAGTCTAAGGTAATACTTCATCAAATCTGTGAATTTATCAGTGAATGTCCAAAGTATATCCTTAATGATTGGCCCATATATTATTCGTACATGTTTCCTGCTGTAGTGTATTCAGCAGCAAGGTAGATGGGGCTGGTTGCTTGCAAGCAAGCCTTATTTTGGAGCTTTGGAAGAAATTTGGGTTAATTTACAATAGAATGAAAGTGACATTTGGAAAGATGGTAAGAAGGGAATGCCAGAATCCATTACACTGATGATCCTACAAATGCACTGGCATTCTCCATTGGTGAGTTAATGTTCAAATCCTATCAGCATTACTTGCTGAACTAACTGCAACTTAATGGCAAACTTCCAGATTTTTATCATGCCAAATATCTTATAATAGATGGGACTGCACAAGTTATTCAGAAAAAAATTCTCTGTTAAGCTCACTGCCATAACATAGTAAAAAATCATCTCTTTTTTATATAAAAGTGGACGTAGCATGATCAAGAATGTCTTCTGTGTTTCCCTTGATGAGACTCAGGGGAAGCCTGCAGTGGTTTAAGTGGTCAGCTGTATGCTTGCTTCCATTTTTGTGTCAAGCAATGCACTATGGTATGTCTTTAGTGCAGTGTGGTATTAATTCAGCACAGAATTTTGTATCCTCGCAGAAAGTTGGTACAGAGCTGATTGTTCTTGATGCTTTCTTATGGAGAATTCTGTGAATTCTGAATCTGAGCTACTAACAGCACAGAAAAATATCTCTGTGTGGAAATCTGCAGCTTTTGTGATATTCTTCAAAACTTCCAGATGTGTTAAATGATCATACAGAAAATATGGTTGTGTTTCAGAAAAGTCATGTAGCCTGCCTGATACTGGGGTAGAAACTTCGATTACTTTCATGAAAATTATCTTACTAAGCATTCCATGAAACAAACTGTCTCAATTTTCAGTTTTGTGGTTTTTTGTTTGAGAAGGACTTTATCTTGAGTAGCTTTAAGAGTAAACTGGAGTAAGACTTCTCTGATTCCTATGTTTCTCAAAAAACAAAACCAAAAAACCCAATAAAAAAGCCCACAAAAAACAACCAAACTGTTTCCTAGGAGGTTACCTGATTGAATGGTGATTTAAAATTAATACAATTAATACTGCATTTGTCAGTATTCACTCAGCAAATGCAAGGGGCAGGAGAAACCTTGGCTCTCCATCCTTCAGATAGTATCAAAATTTTTAAAAACAGTACTGACACCACTGGCTGCCCAGAACAAATGGGAACTATAAGATTGATTCTGTACTTTGTGGTTTTCTTATGGCGTACTTTACAATATGAAGCGATGTTTCATCTGTGTGCACAGAAGACATCAAATGAAGTGCAATTCTTTCCCTATTTTTACTTTTAACTTTATCAGTTCCAAGCAGTAAGCAATTAGAGGTCTTTCTCGTTTCTCTTCCCTCTCCCCTTCCCTTCTACATTCTTGACTAGAAAAGATCTGTTTCTCCACTGCCTTTGTAAATCTGGGCATTTTAGAGTTAATCAGGACCTGAAAGGAGCAGGATGACATGAGGTTTGCATTAAAGAGTGGTATGTGGACAAGTGGCAAAGGCATGGATTATGTGGTAATAAAAACACACTGGGTGATATTTTTGTCAGAGGGCCTCACTTGACTGTCTCTAAAACGCAAAAGTATCAGGAACTCAGACTGCTGTCTCTAAGACATGATTGCAGAAGCAGATCAGTATGCACCTTACTCCCAACTCATTGAACTGTGTTTAGCTTTGTTCTGCAATATCAAAAACTGTCCAGGTGCAGTACTGATGGTGAGAAAATGGGGTTTAGTGTTGCTTCTGGGTTAACAGAGCACCCCTAAATTGAAGCCAAACATTTCACTAAAGAAAGTGGTTTGGCTTGCCAAAGGCTTGACTAACCAAACTAGAGATAAAATTGTGATGCTAAATCAATCTGGCTTCATGTGGGGATTTTTTCCCCATGAGTAAAAGCTGTTGTTACTGTTGCTGTTTACCTGGATTCTGTTATTTCAAATTCAGCGCAAACCTGTAAAACTCTTCAGACTCAAGCATTTGTTGGCATAAACCAGTGTGCCCACTGAATATAACGTTGCTGACAACTCTATGTAGATCCTATAGTTCTGGCTACCCGTTTTCAAAGTCAGATCTTGCTGCAATTTTCTAAGCTGATCTCCTGTGGAATACATGGCACACATACAGCACTGCTTGTTTGTGGTGGGACTGCCTGACTCCCCTTGTGTCCCCTTGCCCCATGTCCCAGCCTTCTGCAGTGGGAAAAGACTGTCTCTTTGACCCATCCATCCAATTAAAGCCTGTTGTTGACAGTAGCCTTTCTTTTCCTTTTTGTGGAAACAATGTGATTTTATCATGCTGCCACTGAGCTCTGCTTCCCTTGTCTGAAGCTGGAACTGGATGCAGAAGAGTCAAAGAGCGAGAGATGAGTAGAAGAGAGACAGTGTAATGACAGAATGTTTCACATGCCTTTGAATTTCTAAGGGGATTAGGCGCTCCCCTGGTGCTTTGACATGGAGCCTATGGCAGCTGCTTTGGCAAAGCCTGCCAGCGGTTACACAAATATGTTATTTTCCCCTCATTTTCCCAAGGTGCAGAGGACACAACAACCTCTGTTACAGAGCAGCAACAAAGAGCATTTGGAGCTGTCAGAGTCTGTATAGTCATGCTCCACGGTCTTTCTCCTACTCACATGCAGGAGTGCCCCTGAGAACTTGTGTATCCATTTGTTTTGTAGTCAGACACCTACCACTTCCCTTGTTGAAGCATAATTCTGCAACACTTACTGAAAGAAGTGCCAGAGTCAGGCAAGTCAGTCTTCACCCCAGCCTCTACATCTCCTGAAAGAGCTTCTCTGGGTCAATCCTTTTCCCAAGCATCAGCTGAAAAAAATCCTTTAAGTTGTTGTAACTTTATCTGCCCCACATACTCCAGAGAGTTCTTTGCACAGCAGAAGTCCTTTCCCTGAAAGCAGGGCAGGGACAGCAGGTGTGCTGGTGTCCCTTCAGTGGAATCTGATTACTGGTTTGGTTGCTTTTCTCTATTTGATATGGTTGTTTAGGAAGCTGTGGCTGATGGTGCATTTTTAAGCCAAGGACTGACAGAAATCAGGTGTCTTCTCTTTATAAAACAAGCATTAACCCACCAGTTGAGATCTGCCTGCAGCATCATCGGCAAACATGAAACTTAAGTTTTTCTGCAAAATGATTTAAGTTCTTCTCTTATTTTAAAACATTTTATGGATGTCTCAGGTAAAAAGTTTAAACATTTAACAATAATGCTAGTGGAGGTGTAGCAAAGAAAGGACTCCCTCCATAAGAAAGGACAAGAGATGGAAGAAAAGGAGGTGATCCCTCATCACTGCAGAAATGGGCAAGGAAAATTACCACAAGGGAGAAACATCAGTATTCATCGCTGCAGTGAGAGTTGAAATGATGGTCAGAGCCTGTCAGTCCCAATACTGCATCCTTGAGTCACATACACTGATTCAGACATTAATTTGGACCTCAGATGTGCATGTCTGTCTCCCAGTGAGCCCTCCTGGAGGGCAGTGTAGTCTTCTGAATATAGTGGGTGAGGGTATAAAGCCCCATAAAGAGCATGCTCGACAGTTGTGAATGCAAAACCTGCCTCATCAGCATCTGCAGGAGACAATGGCATTTGGATCTTTGGACAGTACTTGGTTTACTGATCTCAGTGCAAGCCACACACACATGCACAGAGCGTTCACTCTAGCACCAGAATGCTGTTAGTGTAAATGAACACTGTCACAGCCAGAGTGGCTGGTTTTATTTTTCTGTAGGTGTTCCCCTTCCCCCAAAGCCCACCCCCCCCACCCCCCCCACCCCCCCCACCCCCCCCCCCGTCCCATTCTGAAACAACCAGCCAATTTAAAAGCACAGTTCAGAGGGAAGAGATTCTTGTTATGCTCATGAATCTCAAAGATTTCCTAAAGGAAGAACAAAGAAAGGCAGAGAGACAGAGTGAGCTGGAAAACCAGGAGTGGGCAGCAGACTTGGAAAGAAATGTCCTCCTTCTCCCCAGCCCAGGAATGCAAACAGGAAGCCGCCAGCAGAATGTTTGGAGTGTGTGCAGCTGCAGTTGGGTCTGAAGACACTAAAACTGCGCCGAAAGTATTCAGCTTGCCTCTTACAATGGAGGGGAAACACTTGCTTTGACACTGCATTTGATAACCATTTTGTAGCAGGAGTGCAGACCCTTTCATTTGCAAGGAAAGGGAAGACAGCTGTGGCTGTCTTCAGCGAAACTTGCTATTTTATACGTGAGAGAGTGTGCTTGTTAAAGGAGGACAAAAGGGTGCTTACTGAAGTTCTGCAGGTGGCTTTTGGTTATTAACCAAAGGAGCTCATCTCGTCCAGAATGCGTTGGGCTGCCTAATTCCACACTAAAGGAATCTCAGTTGCTGCTTGGGATAAATGGTGCCTTTTTGGGAGACTGCACTGTGTATTCCCTGAAACACTAAGCTACTCCCTTGGAAACAGAAGTTTCATATCTGCTAGATCATTCTTCCACAGCACATGTTTTCCATGTGTGAGTTCTGACTTGGGGAGTTTTAGGGAGAAAATTATCTGTAACAATACCTTCTAATTCATATGTAGATCAACCTCTTCAAGGTACCAGGATAAAGCCACTTGAATTATGTAAATTGAGATGATTTCTTATAAATTACCTTTCTAACAGGTTGGATCTGTGTCTTAATTCAAACAGCTTTAAAATTATCTCACCTAGTTTTCCTCCATTGTTCTTGATCAGCAATTGACCTCGAGCTGACTTCATTCTTAAAATAGATCAAATAAATGTATCACTTCTTTTGATTATAATACAAGTTCTGTTTTTAAAAAGGCTTGCTGAAATGAGTCTTGCAGGTTCTTTGGTTGCTAAAATTTTATTACTATACTTTGAAGCTGCCTGTGATTGTGCATATGACAGAAAATCCATATTCCTAACTAACTGATTGTTTTAACATGTATTTCTGAGAGACCTGCATGGTGCTGCGTATTGGTACTTGGGTATTGGTTATATATATTAATTTGCCTTCTTATGGATCTGATAATCTGGATTGCATCTTCATATTTCTGTCTTCTGATGGGTCAAACACTGAAGTTTACATCTGCAACACTGCTGGAGAGTTTGCTAAAGGTAAGACTTTGCTTATGAGATGCTTTTGTAAAGGAACCCTGGGGGACAGCATCACCTTTACTGGGACTAATTGCGCTATGTGTTTTTTGGGTCTAACATGCCTGAATTTTACTAAATGAGGAATTATTGTTCCTGTTTAAGTAAGTAGGTAGAGCAGTTAAATATAGAGGAAGTCAAACTGGGGGGGAGGGGGGGAAAGCTCTAGTTTCAATGACTGCAGAGGAGAAACATGCACCAGCAATACTGCAAAAAGCATACCCAAGCTATTATTCTGGTCTGACTCCTTGTCCTCCACACCCACCAGACAGCAAGGTCCTCCCCCTCTCTCCTGCCCAGAGCTCCCCACAACACATCCTTCCAGCAACCCTGATGCCAGATGCTACTCTTGATCTTATGCTGCCCCAGTATTTGTGGCATCACCTTGACTGCCTGCCCAAGACCTATGCTCTGCTCTTCAGGACTCAGAGTTTAACTCAACCCTACCACTGTTGTAGTATTTATGGAGAGATATTTATGGAGATATATATTTAACACTTGGTAGTTCCACTGCACAGCTCCATGTTTCAAAAGCAGGAATGAGCAAACACTATTTCTTTGTGCAATAAGTTAGTAACCTCAGATTAAGGAAAGGATCTGTAGGTAAGGATCAGTCATGTGTCTGGGATCAGGCAGGAAGCTGTGAATGGAAACCTGCTCATGTGATTCCCGGTCTGCAGCTACAAGTCTGAGGTTGCCATTGTCAGCGGGAATGATACCAAATTTAGAGGCAAACTTGCAGCAAAAAGTGTTAAGAGCAGGAAGAAATCATAGATTTTTGAATGTGGAGGGAAGAATGGAAGTTGGAAAAGGAGGAGACACAGGAGAAATTGAATGAGATTGCATTTTAATCAGCCTTTAGGAAAGGTTAGTAGGGAAGGCTACTGGACGCACAGAATGAGACAAGACTACAAAACACCTTGATAAGAGAAGAAAACCCTGTGTCAGCACAGTTGCCCACAAGGCAAGAGCTGTCAAATCACTGTTTTCTGACACCTTCTGTCTCTTCAACACCTCTTGTGCTGTTTTTCCCTTCTTGTCAGGGTTTGGCTGACAGGGTGAAAAAAAGGGTTTTCAGAGCAAATCACAGCCTGAGGAGCTTCCCCAGTTGCAGATTGTTGCCCAAGGGAACTCCAGACCTAGATCTCAACCCATTCCTCAGTAAACAGCAAGTGTCTCATGAGATAGAGATTGCCATTGCCACATCTTATGCAACAGCACAGATGTTGATTCATAGTTCCTATCTGTGCTCCAGTGCAAAGCTCATCCGTCAGCAGCTAGATGTTTGGAGAAGGGAATTTGTCTGGGGCTCTCGCTAACCACAGCCATGAGCTCTCACCATTGCAGTCACAGATTTAGGAAAAAAGTGCTTGCAATTATTGTATGGAAAACAGCAACATTTGTCAGTTTAGACAGTGACTGGGGAAGGTGATTAAGGCATGCTCAAAGAAGCTGGTTTTAACAGCTGGATTATGATTTGAGACACTTTGAAGGGAATCTGATTTTGAAAACAAATAGTACTGTACTCTATAAAACTGATGAAAACTGCTTTCCTATTTTTCTCACTGGTGTGGATTGTATTATGATCAACCTGCAATTTTTCCTCGTAGAGACACACATCTGGGTCTGTCTTCTACCTTGTGACCTATTTTCTTTAAATGTGAGAGAATGTAATATCTGCAAAACGTTTGCCCCTCCCTCTGACAATGTGATTGAAATCGATTGACTGATTCAAAAGCAATTAGGTGGGGCTGACAGACAGACAACACACAAGTTTTCTTCTCTCAGAAATGAGGAAAAAGCCCTCCATGGCCCTTTGAGATATCCTAAGGCCAGTGTCAATACAATTATATTTCAGATGTGAAGAAAGTCTTGCATGTCTGATACCTTGCCCTTTTTATCCCCAAAATCTATCAGGTGGTCTAATAAAAGATATTGCCTCTTTCTACAAACCTTTCCACTCTCTATAAAATGGGGCACACAAAATCCCTTGTTGCTCGGGAGTATTTATAGTGTGTATCCCTATTTTCTGTAACGGAGGTTTTATTTTCCTTTGGTTTCAGTGCAGAACCTTGCTGCCCTGAGTGCTGGAACTACCAGGGATAAACCAAACCAGCCATGTGCTTTTTGTTATTCTCAGCCTCATGAACAGCACTATATTCCCCACAAGGTGGTGGGCAACATCGAATTTTCTCTGGGGGATCATTTCCTTTGTATCTTCTCCTTGTAAACAAATATAATCTCAGAGCCTGGCTTGCTGTCTTGGAAAGTTTCCAGAATAAGGTGATGTGCACAGCGTTATATGGGATAAGCATGTTTCACTGGTTGACAGCATTTGCAACAGCAGCATCTGAAATAGAGGGCCAGAATAATTCCCGCTGCAACACGAGTGACTGGGTGATGTTCCCTGACCTGTGTTATGCAGGAAGTCAGAGTGGATGATCAGAGCAGTCCCTTCTGGCCTCAAAATCTATGAATCTATGTTCTGATTACACATCTGAGAATGTGCAACCAAAGTTGAAAGTGGTGATTTATTGAATGCTAGCTACAGGCAGCTTCTTGTTTCTGAGCAAGAAACTGCTTTTAAAAGAGTCCCTGTAGCTCAGTGGGGTACAGACAGCTGTCAGGTCTTTCGGGGCAAAGTACTCACCAGTCTATTTCTGTAAAGCACATTTTAAATTTACAGCTCTGTGCAAGTGATGTTTTATAACAAGGATTGACCCTTTCTGGAGATGGCTTTGTGGTTGATTTATAGATATATCCCCAATAAGACTGCTTTGGGATGAGGCCAAGGTGGGTGAGATCCATCTTTTCTCTCCTGGCTTATGGATAAAGTCATATATGAAAGCATCTTGGTTTGGCGGCATGACTTTTGTTGTTGGATCCTGCTGCGGACTATTTGAACCATAGTGTAACAGACGATGTGTCAACAGCTCTTAGGAGGCTTGTCTTCAGCCTGTTGTTTCATTTGCTTCCAAAGACATCACATGCAGAGCAGAAGATGTCTGCAGCTGCCATGAATCACTTTAAAGATGCAAACTCCAACATCTTTGAGCAAGGGAGCTCCTGTCATACCCTCAGAGGTTTGAAGGAGTATGATGCATCTCAGATACTTTCTGAGAGCTGTGGTCCTTTAAAATACTGGGGACAGAATAGCAGAAAAATGCCCTGGTGTGCTGGTGGGCCAGTGGTAGTACAAAAGGTGAAGGTCTGGGAGAGGTGGCTTCATGGACAGCCAGAATTTTTACTCTAGGATGCTGTTAGGATTTCAAACACCATCTGTTGGTCATGTTATTGACTTCAAAATAGTGGGAGAGGTATTGGCCAGATTTGGAGCAACAAAGATTATCAGAAGCCTTTGTAAAACCAACAATGGACCAAAGAACCAGCATTAATAACACATCTATCTCTCAAATACGGAAGCCATGGTAATATTCTGCTTTGAATAGTGGAAGTCATAAAATCATAGAATCATAGAATAGTTAGGGTTGGAAAGGACCTTAAGATCATCTAGTTCCAACCCTACTGCCATGGACAGGGACACCTCACACTAAACCATGACACCCAAGGCTATGTCCAACCCGGCCTTAATACTGCCAGTGATGGAGCATTCACAACTTCCCTGGGCAACCCATTCCAGTGCCTCACCACCCTCACAGTAAAGAATTTCTTCCTCATATCCGATCTAAACTTCCCCTGTTTAAGTTTGAACCCGTTACCTCTTGTCTTATCACTACAGTCCCTAATGAAGAGTCCCTCCCCAGCATCCTTATAGGCCCCCTTCAGATATTGGAAGGCTGCTATGAGGTCTCCATGCAGCCTTCTCTTCTGCAGGCTGAACAGCCCCAACTTTCTCAGCCTGTCTTCATACGGGAGGTGCTCCAGCCCCCTGGTCATCCTCGTGGCCCTCCTCTGGACTTGTTCCAACAGTTCCATGTCCTTTTGATGTTGAGGACACCAGAACTGCACATGATACTGCAAGTGAGGTCTCACAAGAGCAGAGTAGAGGGGCAGGATCACCTCCCTCGACCTGCTGGTCATGCTCCTTTTAATACAGCCCAGGATACGGTTGGCTTTCTGGCCTGTGAGTGCACACTGCCAGCTCATGTTCATTTTTACATCAACCAACCCCCCCAAGTCCTTCCCTGCAGGGCTGCTCTGAATCTCTTCTCTGCCCAACCTGTAGCTGTGCCTGGGATTGCTCCCACCCAGGTGGAGGACCTCACACTTGGCATGGTTAAACTTCATAAAGTTGGCATCAGCCCACCTCACAAATGTATCAAGGTCCTTCTGGATGGCATTCTTTCCCTCCAGCAAATTAACCGAACCACACAGCTTGGTGTCATTGGCAAACTTGCTGAGGGCGCACTCAATCCCACTGTCCATGTTACCAACAGAGATGTTGAACAAGACTGGTCCCAACACCGATCCCTGAGGGGCACCACTTGTTACTGGTCTCCAGCTGGACATTCAGCCATTGAGCACTACTCTTTTTGTGCGGCCATCCAGCCAGCTATTTATCCGCAGAGTGCTCCACCTATCACATTGATGTCTCTCCAACTTAGAGACAAGGGTGCCATGTGAGACAGTGTCAAACGCTTTGCACATGTCCAGTTAGATGACATCAACTGTCCTACCCCTGTCCATCAGTTCCGTAGTCCCATCATAGAAGGCCACCAAATTGGTCAGGCAGGATTTCCCCTTAGTGAAGCCATGCTGGCTATTACCAAGCACCTTGTTGTTTTTCATGTGCTTTAGCATGCTTTCCAGGAGAATCTGCTCCAAGATTTTGCCAGGCACAGAGGTGAGACTGACTGGTCTGTAGTTCCCTGGCTCATCCATTTTCCCCTTCTTGAAAATGGGGATTATATTTCCCTTTTTCCAGTCCTCAGGAACTTCACCTGACTGCCATGATTTTTCAAATATGATGGACACTGGCTTAGCAACTTCATTTGCCATCTCCTTCAGGACCCACGGATGGATTTCATCAGGTCCCATGGACTTGTATACATTCAGGTTCCTGAGATGGTCTCGAACCAGATCCTTTCTTACAGTGGGCCCAGGGTCTTATTCTCACAGTCCCTGCATCTGCCTTTCAAGTCTTGGGTGGTGTGGTCAGAGCATTTGCCGGTGAAGACTGAGGCAAAGAAGTCGTTGAGAACCTCAGCCTTCTCCAAATCCAGGGTAGACAGTTCTCCCGATTGTTTCTGGAGAGGGCCCACGTTGTCCCTAGTCTGTCTTTTATTTGCAATGTACCTATAGAATCCCTTCCTGTTATCCTTAACATCCCTAGCCAAGTTTAATTCTAAGCAGGCCTTAGCTCTCCTAACCTGGTCCCTAGCTTCCCGGACAACATCCCTATATTCTTCCCAGGCTGCCTATCCTTGCTTCCACCTTTTATAAGCCTCTTTTTTCCTTCAAATTTTCCTCAGCAGTTTCTTATCCATCCAAGGAGGTCTCCTGGCCCTCCTGCAGCACTTGTTCTAGTCCAGATGCAACACTCATGAGCTTCTAGAAGGTGATCCTTGAATATCAACCAGCTGTCTTGGGCCCCCCTGCCCTTTAGGGCTATATCCCATGGAACCTTACTGAGCAGGTGTCTGAAGAAGCCAAAGTCTGCTCTCTTGAAGTCCAGGGCAGTGAGCTTGCTGCACGCTCTTCTCACTGTCCTGAGGATCTCGAATTCGACTATCTCATGATCGCTGAAATCAAGGCTGCTCTAGAGCATCACATTTCCAACCAGCCCTTCCCTGTTGGTGAGGACGAGGTCAAGCATGGCACCTCTCCTTGTCGGCTCCTCTAATACTTGCAGAAGGAAGCTGTCTTCCACATAATGGAACAAGTGCAAAGGAGGGCCACAAGGATGATCAGGGGACTGGAGCACCTCCCATATGAAGATAGGCTGAGAAAGTTGGGGCTGTTCAGCCTGCAGAAGAGAAGGCTGTGTGGAGACCTCATAGCAGCCTTCCAATATCTGAAGGGGGCCTATAGGGATGCTGGAGAGGGACCCTTCATTAGGGACTGTAGTGATAAGACAAGAGGTAACGGGTTCAAACTTAAACAGGGGAAGTTTAGATCGGATATGAGGAAGAAATTCTTTCCTGTGAGGGTGGTGAGGCACTGGAATGGGTTGCCCAGGGAAGTTGTGAATGCTCCATCACTGGCAGTGTTCAAGGCTGGATTGGACATAGCCTTGGGTGTCATGGTTTAGTGTGAGGTGTCCCTGTCCATGGCAGTAGGGTTGGAACTAGATGATCTTAAGGTCCTTTCCAACCCTAACTATTTTATGATTCTATGATTCTATAATCGAGGAAATTCCTGGATTGCTTGTGCCGGGCCGTACCATCCCTCCAACTGATATTGGGGTGGTTGAAGTAGGCAAACATCGTTGACTAAAGAGCTCTGCACATTCACGAGTGTTAGGCCTTAGTTCTGGAAATTTCTCTTAAAACAATTATGGCTTTACTGTACTTGATTGAATGGTTACAAGTATTCTAACAACTTGAATTGCAACATTATATTCTAACATTTTGAATTAGAAGAGCAACTCATTCGATTGTAGAACATGTAAATATTAAGGCAACCATATTTCTAGGTGTATATATTATCTTTATTTACAGTACTCCCTTAATTAAGAGGATTAACTGAGTAGAGATTGCACTCTAAACTGTTCTATAATTATTAAAATGCATGTTTACATTTGCCTAAATTGTGGAAAAGTAATTTAGAAGATGAATTCAAGAAATATTGAAGAAATCTGCATACAGAGAATGTAATTATTATTGATATTTGCATACCTTCCTTTTCTACTTTCACGCACTATTACAAACCATGCAGAAAATGACTAAAGGAATGATTGGAGAAGCTGCTGTAAGTACAAATATGGTTTCATCAATAAATGTTCAGGCTTCCAGGTGGAAAAAAAATGGCATGGCTGTGGAGAAGAAATATTGCATTTTATTTAGATATTTATTTGGAATGGGATCTGCACAGATAAATCCATACTCAGAATACAGCAGTCTGTTCTGACAAAGATGAATGTTGTTGAAAAGAATAAGCATAACACAGAAAAAATTACAAGTGTCAATGGAAGCAAGCAGAAGAGCTAGCAGATAAGGTAGCTGTGCTCCAGGTAGTGGGGGCTAGAAATGGACAACAGTGAGATAAGCTTTCACTCCAGCACTGATGAAAACAGCTTGATTCAGAGGTGCTCCTGTACCAGTGTTAAGTAGAAGAAGACTCCACTTACAATAGGACATT
Source organism: Ara ararauna (assembly GCA_028858755.1). NCBI lineage: Eukaryota > Metazoa > Chordata > Aves > Psittaciformes > Psittacidae > Ara > Ara ararauna. The sequence goes on along the minus strand of CM054410.1, from coordinate 39,137,889 downwards.
CTTGCTTGCTTGAAAACAGGAGGACCTTGGTGATACCTGAGTTCACAAATCCTGATGGACAACTATGTGTCTCCTGCAACCAAGCAACTGCTCTGTGTTTTGGTGAATAGCAGACTCCAGCTGCCATCCAAGGGCAGGTGGAACATGGGATTTTGTGTATTCTTGGGGGAAAGAAAAAAAAGAAAAAGATGAAATTGTAAAATGCAGGTGAAACAGAAGAAGAATGAAATGGCAAAAATAATTAGTGGAGTACCCTCTGAAGAAGCAGCTACACCCAATATTAGGTTTCCAAAAAAGCCCAGTGTTAAGTGACTGACTTCCCCTTCTGCAAATCAGGACTCTTTAAAAGATATATGGAGAGGGCATCCAAATTCAGCTGGTGCTCTTTGGAGCCCTGGCTGATACATTCTAACCTGAGCTGCAAGAAAGAGCTGAGAATCGAACAAGGTCTTGCAATGCGGCTGATATGGGCCCTTGCACAGAAAAGGATCCTGTGTGTGTCTATTTATATTTATGTGCTGTATCTAGTGAGACAAGCAATAGAAAAGAGGAGCCTTGTCAAGATTATCTGTCATGAGATAGGAGAAACCCATGTATCACTCATCCTGAAGGCTGTGCACCAAGGAGCAAAAGAACCTCACGCTCCCCTGGCAATGAAAATAATGAAGTCAGATTACCCAAGGAAACTGTGAGTTTGCCTTACCCACAAACCTCAGCCTGAGGGAGGGAAGAAGAATTATCAGAAAGGTCATTCTGAGCAGTCAGATTCAAGGACAGAGCTGAACAGCCACTGAAACCCGTAAGGAGCAAACACGGAGCTTACAAAGAGGGAGAAAGTGGTAAGTGTTCAAGGGAAATAAATATCAGCATGAAAAATTTTAACGCTACTAAGGAAACATAGGAGAGATTTCTCTCCGTGTTGTGAAGACCTACAATGGCATGCTGATAGGATCCCCAGAGGGAGCACATCATCTATAACTATGCAGCATTGAACATGCTGATACTACTAATAAAAGAACAGTTCAGATCACAAAAATTAATTAGTTTAGAACTGCAACCACCAGGAAGAGAGCATGCACACAGCAGCATCCCAAAGTGTGTTCGTATTAACAATTCTCTGTCTGGTGTGCTGTTGACAGAATCCTGTCTGTCTCAACAAAACTCTGGAAGCAGCTTTAAACTTCAGGCCCCCGTCAAACAGCAAGCGGTCTCCCGGCAGCGTGCCTGTATGGAAGCTAGTAAATCCAGCAAATAAGGACTCGACAGCATCTCCTGCTGTCATGAGGAAAACTTCAACTGCTATTCTGGAAATGTCCTTTCTCCTTGAGGAGCCATCTCTTAGCATGTACTTATCACACCTGAAAAGAAGAGCTGTGCTGTTAGTTCTGGAAGCACCAAGAGTCCTTCCTCCCTAACAGGATCCATCTGTGGGCAAAAGGGGCAGAAATCTTGGGAGTCTCCAGCACCCTGCAGGATGGAGCCATGCTCCTCACAGGGTTTTGTGCTACAGAAGACATGCTTTTCCTGTACCGAGAAGCAGAATGAAGGCTTACATGCATTTTCCTGCTTATCCTTCAAGCAAGAGGGGGCTCAGCATTCTGGAGTCCGGAGCTCATTTAGAGGCACCTTGGCAGTTCAGAGTTCCCATGTCCGTTACTTCATCAGCCACAATTTACTGCAGTGTGATGTGATATACAGCAGGGCTATTTCATCTCCCAGAACTTTAGAGAGGGGGTCTGTGTTTTAGCATCTACCAGTTTTATCTCTGCCATCTGAATCTCATTTCCAGGATAACCAACGGTCCCTCTAATTACTGCTCTGTTGAATGTGTATTGCTTGAAGTCCTTGTGTTTTGGCTGAAATCAGGGGAAATGCAAACTGATGTCATTAGTCATTTCTTCAGGGGAAACCCACTGACATCCAGTGAAAAATCACAATAAAGTTGTATCAATTTGACTACTTATCTTACTACCTTGTAGAAGTATAAAGTTTGAAGAATATGCCTGAGTTTTGTAGATATTTAAGCACAGAATGCACCATTGTAAGAACTCGATGGCTGACAGCACGTTCTTATTCAGATACCAGAGAGGACAACAGTATTTTATATAGCTAACCATGACTTGTCTCTTTGCCAGAACATACATTACAGGTCATGATGCAGGGCCTCTGATGCTCTAGGCATTTGCTGCTGTGGTTTAGTGACAACAAAATATATGGGGTCTGCTCCCAGCTCTGCCAATGATTTGCCATGTGACTTTGGGCATGTTGTGTCCCCTGCCTCAGTTTCCACATCTAACATGTAGCATTTTAAAATCAATTATCTATGTCAATGAGACTAAAAAGAATGCAGCATTGATTTATTTTTTTTCCTTCTCCCCATTGGACATGAGGATTGTGATTTATCTATTACATTGGAGTACGTATCTATGCAGCACTCAGTGTCTTGTACTCATTAATGTCCTTGGAAAACCCCCATGAGGTTGGTAAGCAATACCATTCTCATTTTGCATTTGAATCACAGCAATATGAAAGGCAAAAGGACACATTTTAAAAGCAATCTTTTATCTTTGTATCTACCTTTATTTGCATCAACCTGTTCTTTTAAAAGCTGGCAAGATGGAGATTCCACAACCTCCATGGACAATCTTCTCCAGTCTTTAACTACTCTTACCATCAGAAAGTTTCCCTTGATGTTTGCCTGATCTGAATCTTCTTTGCTGCGTTTTAAATCTTTGGGTGTGCAGAAGCATTTGTATCTTTCCTTTCTGCAGCAACTCAGCTGTAGGTAAGGATTACCCTCATGACTCACCACAGATTTTTCTTTTCAGAAAGAAAAAAAAAAAACCAATTTCTTTTTAGAGAGAAACTGGTTGTTCCTTCTCAGTCACTTTTTTAAGATTTTCGATTGAACTGTCATTCCTCCAGGGGAGTCTCTTTGTCCTTTCAATTGTAGTGCTGAAAGCTGGACACTGTGTTCTGGCTGAGAGGTTGCATAGAGAAAGATTACTTCATGTGCCTGCTAGATAACACTCCTATTCATACATGTGAGTATCATGTCAGCCTTTCTTAGTAGTGTGACATTGTTGACTCATCTTCATCTTGTGACTGACAGTCATTCCCAGATGTTTCTCTTCACAATTGTTGGTGAGCCAGTTATTGCTCCATCATGTATCTATGTGGTTAGTTATGCCCAGCCTGGTCCTTGTGAATTGTATTCAGCCAATTTCAGACCACCTGTTAGCTGCCAAAATAATTTTTATTCTTATTAGCTCACTTGCAGCCTTTCCAATCTCAGTGCTCTCTTCAGATGTAACTGTGTTTCCACTGATCATCTAAGTTATTAATGAAAATAGTGAATCATAGAATCACAGAAACAGTCAGGTTGAAAAAGACCTTTAAGATCATTGAGCTCAACCATTAGCCTAATGCTGCCAAGACCACCACTAAACTACTTCCCTAAGCACATGCCCCTAAATGTTCCTAAAGGACCTCCAGTGGATGGTGACTCAACCACTTCCCTGAGCAGCCTGTTCCAATGCTTGACAACTCTTTTGGGGAAGAATTTTTTCCTAATACCCAATCTAAACCTCTGCTGGTGCAGCTTGAGGCCATCTCTTCCAATTGCTTGTTTCTTGGGTGAAGAGACTGACCTCCACCCTGCTACAACCTCTTTTCAGGTAGTTGTAGAGCAGTAAGACCCCCTCAGCCTCCTTTTCTCCAAAGTAAACACCCCCATTTCCCACAGCCATTCCTCATCACACTTGTGCTCCAGACCCTTCACCAGCTTTGTTACTCTTCTCTGGGGACACTCCACCATCTCAATGTCTTTCTTGTAGTGAGGGGCTCAGAACTGAGCACAGGATTCAAGGTGCAGCCTCACCAATGCTGACTACAGGGGGATGATCACTGCCCTGGCCCTGTTGGCCACACTATTGCTGATACAGGCCAGGATGCCGCTGGCCTTCTTGGCTGCTTGGGCACATGCTGCTCATGTTCAGCCATCAATCAGCACCCCCAGGGCCTTTTCCATCAAGCAGCTTTCCAGCCACTATTTGACAAGCCTGGAGTGTTGCATGGGGTTGTTGTGTCCTAAGTGAAGGACCTGGCATTTTGCCTTTTGAACCTCATACCACTGGCCACAGCCCTTGGAACCAGCCTGTCCAGATCCCTCTGTAGAGCCTTCCTACCCTCCAGCAGATCAACACTCCCACCCAGCTTGGTGTTGTCTGCAAATTGACTCAGGGTGCACTCGATCACTTCTTTCAGATCATTGACAAAGACACCAAACAGATCTGGCCCCAGTACTGGGTCCTGGGGAACACCACTTGTGACCATCTGACAACTGGATTTAACCCCACTCACCACCACTCTCTGGGCCCCACCATCCAGTCATTTGCTGTTTTTTACCCAGCACAAGCACATTCGTCCAAGCCATGAGCAGCCAGTTTCTCCAGGAGAATGCTGCAGGAAATGGTGTCAGAGGCTTTTCTGAAGTCTAGGAAGACAACTACAGCCTTTTCCTCATCCACTGGACAGGTCACCTTGAGATAGAAGGAGATCAGGTTGGTCAAGCAGGACCTGCCTTTCTCAAACCCATGCTGATTGGGCTGATCACCTGGTTGACCTGTACATGGGAATGCCGGTTCCTGTGCTTTTAAGAATTCCTTCTTGAGGAATGTCCAGCCTTCCCAGACTCTTTTGCTCTTCAGGGCTGCCTCCCAAAGAACTCTGTCAGCCAGTCTCCTGAACAGGCCAAAGTCTGCCCTCTAGAAGTTCCAAAGCAACAATTCTGTTGATCCCCCTCCTTCTCCCAGAACTGAACACCAATCATGACCACTATGCCAAAGACAGCCTCCAACCACCATATCACCAAAGTCCATCTCTGTTTGTGAACAGCAGGTCCAGTGGAGTGCCTCCCCTAGTTGTCTCACTCACCAGCTGGATCAGGAAGTGATCTTCCACACACTGCAGGAACCTCCTGGACTTTTCTTTCTGCTGTGTTGTACTTGCAGCAGACATCTGGTAGGTTGAAGTCCCCCAGAAGAACAAGGGTTAGTAATAGTGAGACTTCTCCCAGCTGTCGATGCAATATTTCAACTGTCTCTTCCTCCTGGTTGGGTGGTCTGTAACAGACTCCCACCATGATATCTGCCTTGTTGGCCTTTCCCTTGATTCTTACCCTTAAACACTTAACTCTATCATCACCTCTAGATATTCAAAAGCATTCTCTAGCATACTGTGCTACTTCACTGCCTCTCCTCCTTTGCCTATCCCTTCTGAAGAATTTGTAGCCGTCCACTGCAGCACTCCGAGTCATCCTACCATGTTTCCATTATGGCAATTATGGCAACTATATCATAGTTTTCCCACCGCATAATAGCTTCCAGCTCCTCCTGTTCGATCCTCATGCTGTGTACATTGGTGCAGATGCACTTCAGTTGAGTTATTGATCCTGGCACCTTTCTGGGGGTAGAAGTCCTAATTCCTGTGTGACGATTCTCAGACACTTCTGTGGTTTCTAACACATCAATAGCCCTGGTATCTTTGGTGTCACATGTATCTCCATCCCCTACTTACTTCCATTGAGACAGCAGAGTGATGCACCTCACTATCACAACAGGGCTCCTTTGGAGACAGAATCCTGCAGAATCGCCTTAGAAACATCTTTAGATTTTGACAGTCAACCATTAATGGTTATTGTCCAAGTACAATTTTCAACCACCTCACACCAAATTATTTCATTTTTATTTAGATATTCTTAGCTAGAATGTCTTCTTATATAAAGTAAAAAGCCTTATAAAATTTGAGATCGATGGGACCTATTATCTCCATCCACACAAGGTCTGTTTCTTTGTCAGAGAAAGAAATAAGGTTGCTTTGACATAATTCGCTCTTCATAAACTTGTGTTGGCTGCTGCTCATTTGTTTTCCTCGAAGTTCTTACAAATAAGTTTACCTAGGATGCTAGCACAACATCTAGCAGTAGTAGAGCTCACCCTGACTGGTCCACAACTCCAGCTCCCTCTTTTTATTTTTAGGGCCACATGTGGTATCCACTCTTTCTCAGTGTTCTAGGACATAATACTTTATTCTCGCTTCTCAGACAAAACCACTAACAGCTCTGAAATTGCTTCAGCCTGCTCTTTTAAGTAGTGGGGGAGAAAATTCATCAGGTGGAGATAATTTGATAAGACCAATTTATCAGAGTTTTCTCTAACACGCTATTTTCCGTTTTGGGCCTGACATTACCTCTTTGTTGCTGGCATTCATTGGATTTGCCACCTGGTTGCAGTTGACCTCTTTTTCATAGAGTGAAGCAAAAAGACATCAAATGCTTCCACCATTCTGGCATCATCTGTCAGTGTCTTTCCGCAGACATCAGCAGACCAAGACCTCACTTTGTTGGGGTTCTGGAGAGTTTTTGTTAAGTTTTTTCTCTTTACTGAGAAACATTGTCATTTTAGTTATTCTCCTGTCCTATTTGCATCATTGTTTTGTATTTTGTGGTGTTTTGGTCCTACGTGTTCATGCTATTCTTCAGTGATTGTCTTTGCGACCAGACGTATTTTATGCTTCCTGAATGGTTTTTATCTCGTTCTTCACAAAATCCAGCAGTTCTGACACAAATTTTTCTCTCCTCCATTCTGTCTACCTCCTCAGTTTTAGCATAAGTTGTTCTTGTATTATTAGCATTACCTGATTACCTTTTTTTCTGTGGGTTTGTCACCCATGGGATAATATCAACCCCCTAACTTTACTGATGGTTGTTGTTTTGAATTCTTCTGGGGTTTGTTTGGTATTCTCTGTACCATGTATCTGGGGTATAATTGCTTTCACTTTAATTCTTACTTGATAGTGAAGACTGATATGGACTGTTTTTAGCAAAGAGGCTAATTCATCATCAAACAGACCAGCTCTTGTCATGGTCAGACTTTTCCACTTTTTCAAAATAATATTTTAATGGAGTGATGAAGGCCACATGTGGAAAATACTAGATGGTGCCTCCTCACTTTTAAAACTCAGTATTTAAAACTGAAGTTTACACAGGTATTTGCTGGCTGTTTCACAGAAAAACTGCAACAAAGTCAGTGGTAGAACCAAATTCCTATGGCCATCATTACTCTCTAAATGACTTCTTTGGCACTTAGAGAATTTAGGCTTCCCTGCATTTCAAGGAAGTGGCTTTCTTCCCTGAACAATCACCCAAAACCAAGCAGTCCACAGACTGAAAGGGCAATTTGATGTATTGACAGGTAGAGATTTGCCATTAGAACCTGATGCAGTAAAATCCATCAAAAGTAATTCAGAAATCACTTCAAAATTTGCTGGTAACGCATGACTTCTGGAGTGAGATAAATTTCCAAATCCATTTTAAAACCTTTACAAAGAACACAAACCATGATTTGTTAGATCGTACTATATGTTTAATATATCTGCTCCTTTGTTTGAGTAAAGAAAAGCCATGTGCTTCATTATATGGGCTTGTATGGATCCATGTCTTCATTTTTCCTCTCATATCTTTATTAAAATCAAAACAGAAAACACTAATCCCTCAAATAAATGATAATTTATTTCTTTGTGTACAAATTATGAAGATTCCATGGTTGCTGTTATACTGATCAATTCAATGATTTTAATTAAAATTAAATGGTTTAAACATAAGACATAATTAAATAGATGCCTGCTGCAGTTACCACACTGGTATGCTTCCTTTTGCTGTTTTGAGCACACATTTCCTCCACTGAATTCAGTTACTGCCCATACAAATTGATTTCTACACCTCTTCCTACATTCTGTGAGTGTCTGCAGAATCTGGGCCTATGTTCCCTTTCTGATCTCATGCTGATGTAATTCTGCTGATTTTCAATGGAATTAGATCAGTGTTAAATCGCCGGCTTTATTTGGGTTGTTCACTGAGATCCATGTAGAATGGGTCATCTAAAAGGTCATGCATTCTTCTTGAATGAAAACAGCAAGTGTTTTTGGCCAAAGAATGTCTTTTTTCTTCCACATTTTATGGGTCTAACACCTAGTCTGTAGGTACAACTGTAATATAAATATGATCACTCTTAAGAACAGCTACTAGACAATCCCTTCCATGAATTCTTGAAAATTTGTGTGTTGCTAGGAGCTGACTCCAAATAGCAGAGAGGATTTGAGATATTTGCAGTGGAGGGAACATTCCGCCACTGATGTCCATCTCCTCTTTTTGAAGAAAACATTCTCATGGTCTTCAGTGGGACCAGGTTGGCTGTACTTCCTCTTCTGATCACTGTGACTTAAGAAACACATATTCATGCTGCAAGAGATGACATACATCAGCTTATTCATTTGCAGGCTTCTCTTGATGGGAAAAATTTGGACAATTGTATTCACCTTAGTGTTGCTACAGCCATTTCTGAGGATGCAGTGGTGGCTAAACCTTGTTTAGCTTCACACCAGAAGGAGCTGCACCATGCTAAGCATTTTTTAACATCACTAGGACTATATTTCTGCAGGAGGTTTTGCTGGTGTGATTGTATTGGTGCCAGAGTCCCAAGCAGATATAGGACCTCTCTGCATCTCAGCTTTCTGGGAATGAAACCGTGACAAAATCTGAAAACCACAATTCTGAAAGTCCTGTTAAAATTTAATGCTCAGCCTTTCATGTTATTTTAAAACTATGGCATTTTTTCAGTTTTTCCAAGTCTGGGAATGGTCAAAACAGACTGCTGGGTTTTCTAATGCCTCATTAAGTATGTCGTATAAACGAAACCTTATTTCCTGCATTTGTGTTACTGCTGTTGTTGACCCACCTGGAGTTTTTGCTTCACTTTCATATTCTCTGTCTCAGTTCTGGGTCAAACTTGGCAGAATGAACTGATTTAGTGTAAAAATTAAAATAAAATATATAAAGCCCACTAACCAAACAAAACAAACCCAAGCTAAGCAGAAGAATGCCCCAAAATAAATGAATGATCTCTGCCTCACCTTCACAACAAGTACTGAAACACACGTAGCCATTATGTTGTGCTGAGCTGAGACAGCACAATACTCATTTCCATTTTGCCACATCCTATCCTCACTGTAGAGGGCCAACAATGAGGACTATCTGCTCATATCAGGAAACGTTTACTCTGTGATGTATTCAAGTTTCCTCATGGGTTGTATCTACAAAACAATGTCACTGCAACTTATGAACTCTGTAGTACTCTGTTAGGGTTATATTTAAACAAATGAACTGCATGCATTGAAGTGACCAGAATGAGAACAAACGGTTTTGATGTAGTTAAAGCATAAATCACAGAGTTAATTTTATTCAGTTGGAGGTGGACAGCATTATTTGAGAGTTACAGTTACTTCAGAGTAATTACCAAAGAGCACTTGTAATTTACTATTTGTGCTCACATATTTTTGTTTGTTTGTTTGTTTTAATGCGACTGACCTCACATACTGAAAGCAAACCAGCAAGAAATGGCCATAAAATTTACACTTGCATAAGGAATAAACCAAAATAAGAATAAAAGCTAGCCAGACCTTGGCTGAATTGCTTCACAGTCTACCACCCAGAATGATTCCTCTTGGGAACATAGCAGGCCCATACAAGCATGGCATGGCTTGGTGCTTTCTCAAAAGTCATTTGCCTGACATTACTCTCAGACCTGTGGAACTCTCACGTGTAAAAGACAAGTGAGGGAGAGACTGACTCTTAGAACATAAAGTCTGGCTGACCTGAGGTGAGGCTTATCTTTCAGGTAAGGGAGCCGCTCTGTGTCCTTGACAGTGGCTCAACTGAATCAAAAAAGTGCTCAAATGCAGTCCCCTCTTCCAGCCTGGTAAGACTGTTGGTGTCTCACATGGGTTTCTCAGAGATCATCTGACTCTCAGTTTTGCTGCTTAGTGAATTATTGCTTTCTGTTGTAGAGGGTGTTGAGACCCTTTGCGATGATCACAGGATCAAAGGCTAATTTAGGCTGGAACGGTTCTCAGGTCATGTAGTCCAATCTCCGGTTCTAATGTTCCAGAAAATTGATCAGAGTTTAACACCACTTTTTAAGCACAAGAAGACAGTTTGGTGCTCTACAGATAGATTTGACGTTCATAGAATTAGCTAATTTAAAGGATTTTCTAGTCAGCTTGTTGTCATGATACTTGACAAGTCATTATATATATATAATTCATTGTTAAAGTATCTTGTTCTTTAGTAATTTTTTTCTTTACAGTGACCTCTGGAAAGAAATTTCACTGATAAAGTCCTTTGCTATTAAACATAAAGCTAACTTAAGCTGGAGTTGCCTGACACTCACTGCCATGTTTTAGTGCTTTCAGAAGCTGCTGCACCATGATGTCTCTGTCTTGAGTTGGTTGTAGTCTACTCCAGCTAGACTGCATTGAAGGTATGTAGGTGACTTCTTTGCATTACTTCAGCTGTTCTTCCAGAACATTTAGATAGCTCCAGAAAAACTAAAAGTCGTTTTACACGTGAATGCCTCACCCAGGATCACCATGACAAAACTTCCTTGATTAAGACAGCAAGGAATTTCTCTGGCATATGTACATGATTTGGATTTCACTCTTGGATGGGTTTTTTGCCTCTGCTGAGCCTGAAAATTCATTAGAGCAAGGATTGTCTCTTTCAAATGTATTAGCACAGTGAAGCCATGCTTTATGAATGGAAACAGACATGCTGTCTTACATGGCACACCCCAGTATGCTACTCATCAGTACATTGGATTGCAAGGTGATTGCTTGCTGGATTGATAATCTGACCATAAGGATATGACAGAGTTATGTGTTGTTGACCTCTGTGAGGACTTGTTGTTGTAAACTTCATTTTAACTGTTTCTGGGCTACTCAGAAAGGTTTAGGATTCAGTAACAACGTAGACTTCAGCCAGTTCCCAACCTGCCTGTTCTAGGATCTGCCCTAAAGCCCCTTACAATTACTGTGTTCTCTATTTGAATCAAATGCTGTGTTCAATAGTCGTTGTACAGTGCTCTTGACTGTCCTGATTCTTTGATATGAAAGAAGTGCCACAACTCCTTCTTCTCTTCCTTCATATTTTTTGTCTTGAATTGCATTTTCCCTCTTGATTAAACTTGGTGTTTTCTGCTTATGCTCATTTTGTGACCTCTCCTAGCTTCTGATCATGTCCCTGCTGAGTATATGCCTCTATTATCATACTGTCTGCAATGCTGTAGACACCTGCTAAGACTGAAAAAAGCACCGTTTTTCAGCTGAAACAATTCCCTAGCAGTCTGTGATTCCAAGAGTTAAGCCGTGGAATTTGAATTTTTCCCACTGGGTGTTAAAAGTGCTCAGCATAAGTAACTTGCTGTCTAAGCTAACTTGTCAATACTGAGACATGTCAGCTGACATTTGAGCAATTTTATTTCCAACTGGTTTGTTAGGTTTAAAATAATGGTGTCTTTCTTCAGAGTTGTAGGATTCAAGCAGACCCACTTTTAACCATATTCCTTCTTGTTAACTCTCTAAAATGTGAAATAGGGATATTTCTCACTGGAGGTTGGATGGACACTTCCTGGAAATTATTTAGATGTGACTAAAATACTGATTTAAGTCAGGCGGAAAGATTAGATAGCCCCTCAGGATTCTGTCCAGTCGTGTTTTCTGTGCTAACCATGGGAAGGGCTAGCCCACTTTATCAAAAGACTTACATCTGTGTGTACATAAAATGTGTTTCTCCTTTCATTTACACTCATTTGATCTCCGAATGTATGTTGGTACTTGCATTGTTACTATCTCATTTCTGACTGTTTATGTTCAGCTGTCCCAAAATTGATTTCCCTTTCAAGAATAATTCCTATGGATAAAGTACTCAGCTCAGGTTTCAGAGGGATTTTGTGATTAATTATTAGTAATTTTCCATCCATAACTCTTCCACAAATGATTTAGGTGAACTACTCAGGGTAAAATGTTCCAAGGATTTGGGCACGGCACCTTTATTATGGAAGGTGTAACTGTAACTGCAAGATTTGCTCAAGAAAAAGAATCATGAGATTAAATTTGAGTATTTCACTCACCAGCTATCTAGATCAAGTGGAGAGAAGTATGTTTAGAAATATGCCTGCAACTCAACTGCAAGTTCATCTTCAGTGTGAAAAAAAAAAAATTACCAATTTCTTCATGCCTTGCACAACACGTAGTCTATATCCTGAGTAAAAAAAAACACAAAACAAAACAAAAAAACACATTAAAAAATCTGGAAATGTGCACCATAGCTTACCATTTCACACATATTTGTCAATATCATCATGCAGCAGGCATGTTCTATTGTACAAGTTCATTTAGTTCTTCCTGATGGTGTTACTGATGGAACAGCTGGATTTGATTATAGGGCAACTACAGCCACTGTTTGCTTTGGATGCTCTCAACTTCTATGGCAATTGCTGTACCAAACATAATGAAGTGGAAGTGGAAAACAGAGAAACAAAAATAACCATATTAGTTTACATTAAAAAGTATTGATCAAAATATTAGGTTTTCTAGTCTCTACATATAATATCATGTGTTCCAGCCTCTGAAAGGGTTTTGAATGCAGTGAAATCAGAACCTCTAAAGCAGGAGAGACTTTCAGAATTCAATTTCATATTAAATACTGTGATACCCTATTGATACTGGTGCTGTATAATGATTTCATCGTATTTTGATATCAAGAGATAGAATTATTTCCTAGAAACTAGAAGTATCTAGAATACCATTTGCAGCTGAAAGGTCAGATCTCCTTTCTCTGAGTCTAAATCAAATTTATTTTCCTCTTGATTGTCAGTTTCAGTGAAATATTTTTCATTATTGTTTAGAATTCATTTACTTTCATTATTTTATTACTTATGGGCAAAATATTCAATAGTGTTGAATGGTACATGGAGATTGGATTAAAAAGAGAAAAATAATCAATTAAATTACAAAATATGAAAAAAAAACCCTATAAAAAGCATTATAACATCTTTGTCTAAAATCTAGGCCACACTGGACATAAGAACAGTATTCCTCTGCTCATGTGACTTTAGTCTCACTTTGTATTTTCCCTTAACAGTTACTGAGAATTAAACCCATAGAAACACAATTAGCTGCTGACCTGTAAGTATTGATGAATAGCAACATGTTTAACAATTCGGTAAAATTTTACTTCAATATCTATTCCCACAGTCTTTTATAGAAATTAAGCACTGAAATTGAACAGCATGCATATGATGAGTTCCTTGCTGAAGATAGTTTATCCAGTTTTTTAATATTGTTATCACTGAATATTTCCATATGTCTTATCTACACAGAATTCTTGAGAGGGTATTTATAGATGTCCTCTAGGATAGGGGATGTGTCAGATTGACATTAAATACCCTGTTGCAAAAGCTCAGTGGTTAAAATATATTGAAGCAGGTGGCAGAGCTCTTACTATACCCAAACAGAAAACATGGTATTTTTTATTTTTTTCTTTAAGAGGAGTAGAGAATACCTGTTTTCCCCATTAACACTCTTTCAAACATTAAAGTCCTGTACAATCCTCCATCTCTCAGAAGCCTGAATTACATCATTTCTTATTGGATAATATCACCACTAATTTGAGATCATAATTGAACAGTGTGCTTTTAGATCTGACCTAAAACATTTGGAGTCCATATGGCAGAGCTTGTCTTGCTTCACAGTGTTGTATAAAAGCCAACAAGTTTTCTTAAGCAAAATAACTGAAGCCTGGGCATGTAACACACCATTTTCACCACTTGGAACTAATGAACTTGCCACAAAGATGCTGCCCACTTCTCATCTTTGGTGTACCCTGTCCTTTGCTGAGTTCATGGGTAATCTCTCCCTATGCTAACAGTTACTGATCCCAGAAGATTTATTAGCCAAGGGTATCAATGGTGCCTGCATATTGACTGGACAAAATTGAATGTTCTACATATTGTCCTGTCCTCTAGACACCCTTTTTTGCTATTATAACAAACTTTATTTGGTATTTTTGTTCACAAATACAAGCTTCCAATAAAATAAAGCTTACTTATCCCTTTGAATTGTTTTTTCTGGGGAATATACTTATTTTTGATTATGACAACTACATAAAAAATAACTGCAATTTAGAAAAAAAAAATACGTAAATCATTTTTCTGTCCTGTTTTAAAAGGAAAAAAGGAGCTGTACTTCACTTTCCATATCTTTGGGGCAAAAATTCAGAAGAAATTTAAACATGCAATTTTATATGAAATTTTTCCTCAGCATCTTACGTTCTGCTTCAGATAGCCAGCTATATATCCCTTACTAAACTAAATATTGACTTCCCCTCCACAATTAATTTTATTTTTCTACAGAGTTAGTTAATATGATCAAAATAAGCAAGACACACGCACACTTGTAATATGAGACAAAGCAAGCTAGTGAATAAACCCCAGTAGTCTAGGTTCCATATCCTTTATTACCTTTGGTTCTTTCATCGGCTACCTTTACAAATTAAGAAGAAAACTCTGCCCTCCTGACACACTGGCTTTTTTGCACACACTTTGCGAAAGCATAGTTAACAGTGGGTGCACAGCAACTTGGAATCATGATTGCATGGGTTTTTTTATGTAAATGTGTTTTGAGGAAGTATCAGAGTGGATGGATGTGTTAAAATAAAACACAAGGACATGTTAGAATGGAACACAATGCATGTTTAGATTAAATTTGTTTCTATCATGAGCCCCAATCCTGCTGTTACTGCATTCCAAAAATACGTTGCTTTAGCATTCTCTCATAAAATGTGAACCATTATTTGATGTCTCCCCCTCACTGCCTATATTTTCATTTTCCATATTCCCCTTGCACTGCAGACAAGTGGGTCCAATATGCATGGTGGCATTTTCTACTGAACAGCCTGATCTGCTAGTCCATGGAACATCACATGATATCGTGACTGAATATTATCCCCAACCTCACTCATTCTCTCTGTGTGAAGATGAGAATGATGATTTCATACAACTTAAGAGAGTTCCACCAGGGATATATTTGCCCCAACCAGCTGCGGGTATAATGACAGCCAACCCCTCCATGCTGCAGAAGGCTTCCCTCTGGATGAATTCTGCTCTCTGGATTGGCAATTTTCCTTCTTTGGCATGAAGAGCTCGCATATGGGATTCACTATTGTGCTGATAATTCAGTAAACAGTGAAATTAAATCTTCTGACGGTCTCCTACAGGAATTTCATTTACTGCAGGCCCAATTATAGAACATCATTGCAACTACGGCACAGGGATGCTATTTAGCTGCCTTATGGAAAATGTGTTCTCTACTTCCTTTGCTAGTAGGATGGTCTGTTCTCCATAGGTTCACATGTGCTTTCCACCTCTTGGCAGGGGGGAATGTTTGTTTTTCCCAAGGCTTTGAACTCATAAATGCTTTTGAACAGATAACAAGAGTTTAATATTTATCATCCATATGGGTAGTAGAAGGATACAGTATACCATCATTATACACTGAAAGTGTGCAGGAAGTTCAGATATGTTTGACTATCTAATAGTAAGTCATGTTTTCAAACCATGATTAGTTTGGTACAAGTGAAAGGGTTTCAGAAGCTTCAGATCCACCAAGACGAAAAGTCCAACTACACAGAATCACTTGAAAATGTAATCAATTAAGAGGACAGAGGAAAAAAAAAAAAAAAAGAGGGAGGTCAGGAATGAGTTTTAAAGCACTGCTAAAATGCTTCAGCCTCTTAGCAGGTCAGATAGATAGTTGTAAACATGGCCAGTCACTAAACTGAGTAGTCATCTGTACCAAGCTGTCATAGTCCCACAGGAAAAATAGAGGCTGGGAGAGATGCAAGGTGGTCTGTGTGCTGTATCTGCCTTGTCTTTGTGCTGCAAGATCCATGCTGCAGCACTAAGACGTAGTTGTGTCAATGTCCAATAGGAAAAGTATTGGGAAGCCACCAATATTATATGCAAGCTGCAATCATCTCATTAACTCTTTTCAGGAGTGCTACACAGAGGCAGTTAAATCCTTACAGATGTCTATCTATTCCTTTTGCCAGGTGGGGCAAAAGCTATGAAACAATAAGGACATGAGTAGATTTGTAAGACAGAAGTAAAATAAGAGTATTCTACTAATGGATATTTCTCAAGTCCTGCAAGCACTGGATATTGTCAGTGGTGGTTTTGGAGAGCTTACCTTTTACCTTATGGCAGAATATTCAGGAAATTTTCTGAGACACATTTTAAGATCAGACAAGAGATAGCAATCAGTGTGCTGAATCTGTAAATGATCTGCGTGGAGGCTGCAGTTTATGATATGGATATAAGATCTGAAAACTCTGGTAGTGGAGAGAGTGGCCTGAACTCTGAGAGGGCACTCCGTTACTTAGGGTGTGTCTTTAAGGCATTGAGAAGAAAGAGGCAAGAGAGAACAGGGTAATAACCCTTTATGATACCACCAACTACTGCATGGGAAAAGTCAAAGAAACAGTAAATGAGAGCCTCACTAACCTGGGGTATAAGAAGAATAATGGGTATATAAGCAAAAGGATCATCTTTGCAGAGAAGTTAACACATATCAAGGAAAATAGAAATTTAGAGAAGCCCCTTAGGAGACAAAAAAATGCAGAATAATTTTTAAAAAAAATATCCTTTCTCATTTAAAAGACATTTGCAGAAACCAGCAGTGATTGAAACTCATTTCCTTCAGATCTGTAGATTAATGTCTTTACAATACCTTTTGTTGGTTCTTCAGCCCGATACTGCTTTGATCACATTGGCTGGGGTAAGTCGTGTTTCCACCCCCCCGACCCCCCTTCAGTCACTGCTTTCAAAGACCAGAAAGGTCTAAGAAGCAATTGCTGAGCAGAGGCAAGCTGCCTTGTGCAGCAGCCTTTCCACCTAATCTTTCCCCTGGAATGAACAGATGAGAAGTCTCACCATTCCCTATTATGGGATGTTACCAAGCAGCCCTATGGAGAAGCATTAGCTGGCCTTGTATCTCTTCTGTTCTAGCAGAGGAGATGACAATATGGTATGGTAGTTTGCAAGTCAGCTGCCAAGAAAGAGCTTGCATGCTTAAAATGAGTAAGCGATTTTCTTCTGCAAGTAAGACGGAAGTGGGATAGACACATGTTTTAAGTATGTGTGTCTGGAGGCATGAAACTGAGTCTTTCTACAGACTCATGCTGAGAATTTTTCATAACTAACTCAGCTGCAAATGCATACTCACTATTTTTACCTGTAGAGTCCAAAGCAGACAAACATGACTGTGATTGTATCAGCATAGAATCATAGAGTCGCAGAACAGTTAGGGTTGGAAAGGACCTTAATATCATCTAGTTCCAACCCCCCTTGGGCTGTGGGAGTGGAAAACCATCAATGTGGTTGAGTGGGCCAAAGATGTTCTAGAGTGCCTTTGATACCTCTTCTTCCAGGAACCTCCTCCAAGTGCAATGTCATCAAGGAATAGGGAAAATATTTTGTACACAGCTCAGTCCGTGTACACTCTGAAGTCAGACTACACCCTGAAGTTATTGCATTGTGCTGAACTTTTTTCAGTGCCAGGGCTCTCTTGTTGACCTGGATTCATGAACTACTTTGAAACCGCAATTACTAACCTGCGCCAAAACAACAAAGTTAACAGGCATTTTGTCTACAACATAGCAGGACCAATCCACACAGGTAGTCAAAGAGGCTGACCAAGCTCTTTCTCATTTTTTCTCTAACAAGGCTGGCTAGCTCCTTCTGTATCTAGTTGAAAGCCAGATTTTCTGGGTGAATTTGCCTAAAATTCAGGGTTAAAGAAGCTTCATATTCCAAAGAACATATCAAATGAGATATATAAAAAAAAAAAACCAAGTAAATATACTTCAAACCCCTTTTGACTTCTGTGAGGTTTGTATAAGTTCAAAAGAGATGCCTAGAACTAGAATTTGGTGTTTCTACCAAACTGTTTATTTGCAATGTATTACTCAGCTTCTTCCTCTGTGGGTTTTGTAAAAATCTAAGCTGTGTGTGGTCCCTGGTAGATATGGGAGGCAGAGCTGGAACTTAAACTGTCTGTGTTTGTAGCTCCATTTATTGTCTTTAATGGATATTTGCATTGTGTTATCAATACTGTAAGTCTTTTCCCAGCCCTGTTACACCTACCTGTATTTATATTATGAACAGAAGATTCACAGCTAGTCAGTTGCAGAAGTTTTCATTGACACTGCTAGATCTCAACATGTTGGTCTCTCCCTCTCCTTCTCAGCCCCCTCTACCAGTTTTCCTCTTAAAGCACAAATTCTGGCCCAAGAATAGAGCCTGGAGTTGAATCAGATGACATGCAGTATCATCAAAGATTGAATATTCTCTTTATCAATTTTTATTGCTTAGTTATTGCATAGCCAGTAACAACTGCCAATAGGTCCTATTGTTCATTTTGTAAACTTTGGATTATCAGTAATAACAGAACTGCATGATCTGCTTGTTTATAGAATTCTGAAGCCAATTGGAAGCATTCACCTATACAGTTCTTAACATCTCTTGGTCCTATCTGGCATTTTCTCCAAGGAGATTAAAAAAAAAAAAAAAAAGAAAAAAGGAAAGAAGGACAGTAAAGCTGCATTTCTTCCTCTACACAATTACTCACTCTGTTCCTCTGAGATTGTTCCTGAATTTTCAGGGTAATGATGTGTTACTCTTCTCAGCGAGCTACTGACATGGGGGAAGTTCTTATGCACTGGCTAGCCTTGTACCATGTAGAATAATTCTCCACTTTCTGTTGCTGTCAAGAATGTGATATATTAGTGACAACAATTTGTTGTGATACACTAGAGCTACTGCTGTTTTCACATGTACTAGAAGGATCAACTCTAGGCACTTATGCAGTAGGTTCTGCCCAATCCAAAACAAGATGGGGCAGGAAATTCTGGGATGCCTCAGCTTTTTGTTTGACAGGTTTCTTCAGAAGTGATTAAACTGCACCTTTCCATTTAGGATCCCTCCCCTTATAAAGTATCCAACATGTGTTTGATAACAGCATAGTGAGGAGCTGATGCAAAGGAGATGACCAAAAGGAAAGGATAAGGAAAAGAATTCTCTTCTGTTTATCAAACAACAATTGATGTTCCTCCATTCTGACATGTTTTGATGGCAGATAGCTTAAAAGGAAGGCAGGAAGCCAACTGCTGACTTACAGTACTTAGCAACGAGTTAGGGTTTGGAGGGAATGTGTCCTGCCTTTGGAGCAGCTGACTTGGTTGGGAATTTTGAATAGCGTGTCTGCATTATAGCTAGACCTTGGATATGTGGCAGTGACAGTATGATGAAATTGTTGGCATCCTTTGTGACTTACGTATGTCCCATGAGTTGACGTTTTAAACTTCGCTCTATGAGGGGTCTGTAGGAATAAAAGAAGGCAGTCAATAATTATGGAAGGGTATCCATCAGGGCATAAAGACACTTGTTGTGGAAGGAGTGGGAAGATTGCTGCTCTCTGCAGGAAGCTCATTAACCTCTGGAGATGTGCTTTTGCTCCCTCTCACTGCTTTTCTTGGTTTAAGCCAAGCGTTTAGGTTTCTCTGTAGTGAGTGTCTAAGACAGCACTACAGCAGTCACTGCCTGGTTTTTCTCTTGCTCTTCAAAACTTTGCTTTATCTGGAGTTATGACATCAGACTGTCTGTCTCTATATACAGACATGTATATACACCTTACATCTTTGGGACATTTCAAAATTCTTCCCTTCTGCCATTTTACTCTTGTCCTCAGTTGTGACTGTTGCAAGCTACCCAACAGTTCCTTCTCAATAAAAACAGAAAAAGGCCTGTAGCGAACAGGGCAGCTACTTACGAATGAGGAGACTTTGTGTGCTTTTTCTTGATCACTTGATTCTAGCCTATATAGGAAATGTCTTTTATTCAGAGTTTGTCTAGATCTTCAAAAGATTATGCAAACCCAGTCATGGCTGCCAAAAGGCTGAATGGCACTTCAGTCATGACCATGCAAGCTGTGTCTGGATCTGAGCACACCCCAGCACCACAAGGGCTGCAACTGGTAGAAAATGATGGAAATAGTGACTTTTGGACACCAGACAAAAAGGCACTGGAGAATTTCCCATGTTCAGATTCAAAGCCTATACACACTAAGGTGAAAGAAATAAAAGAGCAAAAGCCAGGTAAAATCCTGAATGAGCCTTTCACTGAAATTGTATCAGTAGTCCCTTGGGTTGGTATTCATGAAACTCCAGGAGTTCCTATAGCATGCTCCTCAAGGGACTTGTAAACAATTATTCCATACACTTAATAAATGAGCATCCCAACACTGTTCTGAGCAAGCTGTTTTGTACCTTCCACAAGCCAGGGAGTCTCCTGTGCCCATGTGACTGATGGTAAGGGGCCTTTCCGAAATGCTGGTGCGTGGGAGGCTGGTTGGATGTGAAACCCCAGGACACTCTGTGGTTTGGAAAAGAGGCACCAGAAGAGCTGCCAGCACCTGGAGCTAGTGCCAGCTCCTGGCAGCTGGTGGGAGAAGGTGGCAGGCTAAGGCAGGGGGAAGCATGCTGAGAGGGCAAGCAGCCTGCTGCTGCAAAACAACACGTGATGGTCAGCAGGCTCCTGCACAGGCACCAGGACATTTCTGCAGTTTCTTGGCTGGCAGAGAGGCTTCTCTGGGTCTGTTGTGTCTCTTGAGTCCCTGCTGTTGCTACCATTCCTTCTTTCCTAAGCAGAAACTGACAGGACTTCAGCCAGTCCTGTCAGTTCTGTGACACCTTAAATTTCTGTGCGTTTCAGTGAGCAGGCCTTGAAAACAGCTCTGTGCAGACATACTTAGATACAAGAACGTTTTAAAGTTCATTTATTTATCATATTGCAGTTTCAAATTATTAACAGATTTGTATCTCCAACATGCTGGTATTACTAAGACAAGAAAAGGAATAAAGAACTAAGAAACAGTCCAAATACTTTGGTACAACATTTTTATAATGAAGCATTTTTGGGTAGAGTTCTGATTCAGCACATAACTAAACTTAAATTTCTGAAACAGAAAACTCTACTTTATCCCTAACTTAAAATATCTGATCCTGAATGAAATCCCACAGACAACCAGCGCTACTAGGGTAGTGGTAAAAAGTGGAGAAAGTAGGGGTTTGGAAACAACAAAGTATCTAAGCAAGATTATAAAAAGGAAAGATAAGAAAAAACAATGCTAGCTACTGCCAAGCTCTAGATGTAACTCTGCCTGCTACTGGCTCCTTTGGTTTGTCAGTAGCTTTTGTCTAGGACCTTCTGAGTACAGCTTCTGAATTTTCTGTGTCCATCTACATTTAGAGAGGAACTAACATTACCTCTGTTCAGCTCAATGATGGAAAACAGAACAGAAAAGCCCTGTCTCACAGCTGCAGCTAGATATGGAACCAGGTCACTGAGGCATCATTTCCCTCTCTGATCACTGGCCACATTTCATCAATGGGTGATACTGACTGTGAAAGCACTGGCTGCACAGCTCCTGTCACATCCCCTTGAGGCAGTATATTCCAGCTCAACGTTGCATGCCCATAGCTTTGTAAACCTGGTGAGTTATTATATTCAACAGCCCTTCAGAGTCTTACAGCAGATGTTGCAGTCTTAAGTAAATGTAGAGGCCTTTATTGTGAAATCTCACCCGCAGTCTCTGCAATGTGGAGAGTTACTCTATTTCACGTTACTAGGGCTCTCATTTTGATATACTTTAGATTAATGAGACATCAATTCTCACTTAAAAGGCTATTTAAAAACATTCCTAATTTGATGGGTTGTACAGATAAATTAGTTCATTCAACTTTTGTCATTTATTCTGGTGATAGGATGGGTTATGTGACTCCCGTGTTTGGGATTCTCCCCTTCTTTGTGGAAACTGTTTTAACCTTGTCTAGAAATAATTGGCATGATAAGCATCTTTTTCTTTTCATCATCTCAGCTTCAGCATTGAGAATCAGACTACATGTGTGAATATCCATAGAATATGGATATATCTGAATATATATGGATATATATATAAGCTGCATCAAAAGGAGCATGACCAGTAGATCAAAGGAGGTGATCCTGTCCCTCTACTCTGCTCTTGCGAGACCTCACTTGGAGTACTGTGTGCAGTTCTGGTGTCCTCAACATAAAAAGGACATGGAACTGCTGGAACAAGTCCAGAGGAGGGCCACGAGGATGACCAGGGGACTGGAGCACCTCCCGTATGAAGATAGGCTGAGAAAGTTGGGGCTGTTCAGCCTGCAGAAGAGAAGGCTGTGTGGAGACCTCATAGCAGCCTTCCAGTATCTGAAGGGGAGCTTATAAGGATGCTGGGGAAGCACTCCTCATTAGGGACTGTAGTGATAGGATAAGAGGTAACGGGTTCAAACTTAAACAGGGGAAGTTTAGATTGGATATGAGGAAGAAATTCTTTCCTGTAAGGGTGGTGAGGCACTGGAATGGGTTGCCCAGGGAAGCTGTGAATGCTCCATCCCTGGCGGTGTTCAAGGCCGGGTTGGACATAGCCTTGGGTGTCATGGTTTAGTGGGAGGTGTCCCTGCCCCTGGCAGGGGGGTTGGAGCTTGATGATCTTAAGGTCCTTTCCAACCTTAACTATTCTGTGAAAAGGGGGGATTTTCTGGAAATTAGGTGATCAAAATGAACATTGAACATTGGATGTTTCAGAAATATCAGATCCCTTTGGTTTCACACAGAGTGTTAAGCCCTCTGGTATCCAGTGACACCTGTGGACCAGAAATTTGTCAGTAGCAGTTGTTCTCTAGTTTTCTTTCTACATGGAAAAAAGGCTTTCCTCTCACTTCTACTCCATCTAGGCCTGCCATGCCAGATGGTCTTACCACTGTTTCTGCAGGAAAGGGTAGAAATGTTACCTGGATCCTGGCTAATGACCAGGAGAACCCAGAGCAAGAGCATGTGTACAGCCAGGAAACTGATCTCTTCCAGGAACAGAAAAGTAACTGCTTAAGAAAGAGCAGGCATTTTAGTTCGTATATAAGTCTGTCCAGTTGTCTGTGTAAAATATAAATGTGGTGGCCATCATGTAGATCTGGATCAAAACATATCCACAGCAGAGCCCTACTTTACAACAGCTGATAGCACCCCTAGAGATATCAATGACTGAATGGGTAATGAAAGCAACCATATCTGGTATTGCAGGCAGGACAATGTTGAGAAGTGGTCATAGTTACAGCCAAATTGTATCTGTTTTGCTGTGAAAGAAGGCTTTCATCTCTGCAGTTAGTGGTCAGAAAAGAAAGAATGCATTGCTTCTAAACCCAGCAGGATCACCTGCTGTGGTCCCCTGTGTGATAGAGGTGGTAGATATGACAGCTTCTATTGTTTACTTTAAGAAACTGAATTCTTCTAAGTGGCTTATTTTGGTATGTTTTAATTTTGTAGGCTGTTTTCTATCTCAGTATCCTATATGCATTAGCAGCCACTGATGAATAGAAGTGCCTCGATTATATGCATGATGAATTGAATACCAATGTATTTTACAAAATTTACCCTTATGCAAGGATTGTGTGGTGGCACTTAAATGATGGGGTTTTAAGCCAAGTTGGAGGTTACAAAAACATATGAGATCCATTAGGCCTTGGAGAAATTAATGAAATAGAACAAATTATTGAGCTACAAAGGCTGGGAACTTGAGGTGGAAGGGAAGATGCATTTAGATGAGCCATTGCGTCTTTGCAGTAGGCCCTAAGAATTAAGGGTGTGGGAGAGTGACCTCATGGAGAAGGGCACAGACATTCCAGATACACAGAGATCATGAAGTTGCAGGAGACTAGGAATTCAAATTATGAAGTGAAGGAAAAATTCCCGTGCTTCTATTTGCTCTGTCTGGGAATTCTTGGGGTGGGTTTGATTGTAGGAGAGCCCCCCAAAAATTCCTTGGCCTCAGGACCAGAAGAAATGAGAGTCTCTGAAGAGAAGCACAGATCTGCTCTAGAGTCAGCAAATAGAGCAGGAGAGCAACCAGGTGGGGCATTCTTTGGACAGCTGATTCCTTTGGAGAAATAGGATCAACTATCAGCTACCTCAGTCATTCATCAAAAAAGGTATCTGGAATGGCTCTTGATGTGACTGCTGGGACAAAAATTTGCCATGTTGTGTGCAGACTGGTGGATGTGAACATGAGAAGGGATGTTTACATGATCTGCCATTAGTCATTCAGTTGAGGGCTCTATTCTTGACCCTGGCCATGCATTGTCATCTCAAGCAACTTGGGTTTAGAAAGCAACTTGGTTTTCTGGTCCTTCATTTCTGAGTGCTCATGGCAGGACATAGCAATAAACAGAAAACTCCTTCTATAGATGGTCTGAAAAATGATTAAAAATGCAGGGCCCAGTGCCTTAATGTGGTGCTGTGAATTTGGAAGAATCCCAAACTTCAAAGCATATCTGAAATGCTGGCTTAGATGAGTGAAGGTCTCAGTTGTTCTGCTTCAGGTGGACAAAAAGACATCTGTGAACTTCTGTAGGACTCTGAGTTGTGCAGAGGAAAATGGAGATGCAGAACAGAGACTGTTCTGCTGCAAATTTATATTATGCTTTTGTTCCACCTAAACCCCTGGGAACACAAGGGAGTTCACACTGTTCTGTCATGAGTCTGCGACTCAGTGAACAACAACAGCTGGACATGTTGAGGCTGATGTCAGTTTCTGGATCCTCTCCGATGACAGTCTGAGTCATTGGTCTCTATCTGATCTTGTGCAACATGTGGGTGGAGTAGAAGACATATATGATTGCAAGGTAAAATTATTCATAGATGACCCTGATTCTGTGTCAGAGAGACCTTGCTGCTATGTGAAGGCTTTCCTTCCTGCATATCTAGGTGTTAACCAGTGAGAAGGTTTCTCTCCTCTCAATAGTCAGATTTGGATCTTCATCCTATCAAGATGACATGGTGTTCCAACACCTGCTTAGCTCCTTAGATAACCCCAGCCATTATAGATTTCAATCCACCTTCAGATTTGGTCCCCTGCCAACTATAGGAAGAGGAAAAAAATATCAGTTGTGGCATGAATTAGATTATGTACGTGAGACTGAAAAGGTCACCTTTGGCTGGGCTGGGGCCTGGACTGGAGTCTTGACTTGGGCTCATAGCTTGCTGAACTGCTTCTGTATTCCAGAGTGCAGGTGGAATACACTAAAAACACCCACATTACAAATGCTGGAGAATTCTTGCTGATGAGGAAATTGCTAGGCCATTGCTTATATTTCTAAGTGCCACAATCTTGCAGTCACTGATGTATGCCATGTATGGAATTGCAAGATGCTCTGTTCAGCTTTTATTCAGCTTTAAAGAAAAGCCTGATCTAAACTGCTTAGTGGACACATTTGCTACTTGCTTTTTTAGTCGTGAGGCTCAAAAGTGGCATCCAAAGCTACGCACAGAAGAGGAATGAGCTCAGGAGAGAGACGGATGGGCACTGTGGCTCATCAGAAGTTCAGAAGGTTTTGTGCAGTCTTATCGTGACCGGTCTGAAGCAGACTCTGCTCTCCTGTCGGAAGTGCAATGGGCCAATGGCTATAGCAGGCAGTGCCAGATGATATGTGCATAGGCTGTAAAAACATCTTTAAAGCATCTCACTCTTTGCCAATAAAAAACAAAGGAAAAAGACTTCCTGTGGTTGGTAAAGAACAAGAAGAACAAGATGTGACATCTTTATCACTGGAGAAAAGTTATTTCTTTCCTAAAGTCATTTTGCTGAAAATCTTCCTTCTATTATTAAAAAAAAAAAAAAAAAAAAAAAAAAAAGAAATAGAAAAAAAAAAAAAAAGAAAAAGAAAAAAAAAGGCAAAAACATCAACAAAACATTAGGGTTTCTGCAGACTGTTTTGCCTCCACAACTCTGAGCACCTGAGAGTCAAAAAGCCCTGTGTTTGAAAGACCCTTAGTATTTATTTACCACTTAAAATTGGTAAAAGGCTGCTTTCCCCCCTCCCCCTCTCCCCGTAGCATACATTGTGTATCAGTTGGTTATTCTTCTTACCTTTTCCCCTCATATTTTATTGGGGGGTGATGAAGGAGGGGGTGCTGTTGCTATTGTAAGGAAGATTCTGGAATCTGTTAACACAAAGTAATAGTATTTTAAATAATGAGAAAAAATTCCACATGGAAAGCTCATCTGGCTGTGGCAGTTTGTGACTGAATGAGAGAAAAGTGCCCTAGAAGCTATTCATTAGGAATTCACTGGAAGCTCTCAAACAAGCCTGGCAGAAGCTGAAATTGAAGTGGTCTCTGACCTAATTTTCTTCTGCATGAAACATCTGCATCAAGGCACTCTTTGATGTATTCCACTTGGCTCTGTCTACAGTATTGTATCACATGGCTTCAGTGTTGCCTCAGTTTTAAAAGACATTTCCAGCCTGTAGAAGGTAATGTGATGTTACTGTTACCCAAACTAATCACTCAATGTGCTCCCGAAATAGAAACAATAGAGGTTCAGACAACGATGTCTGCTTTGCAGTCATTGTTGCTGCCTAAGCTCACGGTTTAAAAAGCCCAGATCTGTGATATTCATCTCATGTAATTCATCAACACCAGGAAGGGGAGGGAGAGGGGGGAACTGTGAGCCTTCTGTGTAATAGTATGTCAGAGGACACAATGCTTTACATGTGTGAGCTTTGCATTCTTTGCCGCTCCAGCCATACAGCTAGTTTAGCACATTGAAAACAAAAACAGGAAAATGTTGGAGGACATTATCATAAAACCTCAACAGAAGGAGCTCCTGGTTTTCATTTTGCTGTTTGTTCTCTGCTGATTGACACCCAAAGCTCACAGTGAAAGAAATGCGAGCATGTTTGTGTAGATGCGTGGATGATGTGTGATGTATTTTGAATATATATGTATTTTTTTCCTCTCCTTTTCTTTTCTGCACTACAGTACACATTTCAGATCGTCTCCCAAGCTCTTCTCCAAGTGGTGTATAAAGCATAGCTGCACAAAGATATCTCTATGTACACATACATTTACATATATATACATGGATAAATGGTTAAATAAGAAATGATTAGGGTCACTTCTTTACTTTGAATGAATAGATCTTAGCCTTCTCCAGAAAGGTTTTCTGCTCAGTCTTACCTAATAGCATGCTGCTGTTTCCCCAACCTTGCTTGTATTATGTGAATAACTGCGGTGTCTTTTGTATTCCACCCCCTGAAGAAGAATCCTTTGAAATTCTAAATGACTGTGCTGCGGATTTTAATGTCTGTCTCTTAGAAATAGCCGAGCAATACCCACTCATGGAGCAAGATGCAGCAAGCCTTTTCAAAGTTATTCAGCCTGCTTCCTCAGCCTCATGAGCATGTGCGTGTGTGTGTGCATGTGCTGTTTAATTCTCTGAATGTATGGCAGGAATACATTATTTCCCTGTGAATCACTTTATCTCTCCTCCTGTCCACCTACTCCACCCCCCAAATCTCTCCTACTTTTGTTGACATGAGAAAAACAAAGCTAACTGGCTAGGGAGCTTGTATAGGTCTTGCGGGTACAGCATGAGATGAGTTGGTAGCTTCTCAGTATAGTTCCTTGCTGAGATCAGAAAGAAAAGGCAGCCGTATTGCTACTAATTAGATGCCTCCAGGGTAATCACAGCAGAAAAGCCATGGCCCATGAGCCTCAAAATAGCCTGCTCCCTGGGGTCATTTTCCCAAGTTTGGGCTAAAACACAACAGGAAAGCAGAGTGAAAGGAAATAGTCTCACTCCTGTCTGACTTCACAGCTGGCAGATACCTGTGTCCTCTCTCTGGTGCTTCTCCTTTAAGCCCATGCTTCTTTGCTTCACTGATCAGTGGAGGACTTCTATCTGGTAGCGATGGTGTAATTGATTCCTTATACAAACAGCTGCTCCATCCCTTGTTGAAGTGATGTGTTTCGCTGTGCTGGGAGCTGTATGCACTACATGACAGACAGCTCCAGCTCTGGAGGACTTCCTTAGGAGCGTACTGTCCTCAAACAACTGGGGCAGGCAGGGAGAGGTGAAGGGATGCCAGGGAGAGGCGAAGGGATGCACCCAAGGTCAACCCACCAGCAGCCAGGAAGCAGACTCCAACTCATCTTCTGATGGCGAAGCAGCGGCACTTTACGGTGAGAACACCCTGTTTCATCTTCTGCAGACAAGCACCAAGACAGCCCTCAGTGTCTGTTGCCAGCAGTAAACCTCCTTGAACTGATTTTGTAAAGGACAAAAACGACACTGCGCAAAAAAAAAAAAAAAAAAATAGAAATAAAAAGAAGCCCCACAGCTTCTTTGCACGTCTGTTGTTTCTGGAAGGGCAACGAGGAGCAGGGAACCTCTCTCCCACCGCATTCACAGATGAGAGTTATTTCAGAGAACATATTTGAATGAGAAAAGGCAAGGTCTCGCAGCAAGCACTGAGGTTGATTTACACTTCGGCATGGACATGGTTGGCTGCGGATGGTGCTTGGCAGTAGCTTATTGTGCCCACTCTAAAAATAATGATTTCCAATGGGCAAGATCTGCTCACTCAGAGCCAGCTTTGGTTCTTAGACAGTGACATGATGTTCAAAGCTGGCTGAGAGACACTTTGGAAGGTCCGTGATGTTGATTATCCAGACAGCCACAGAGGCAGAGCTTGAAGCTAGTGGCTTCTGCCCAGGGAGAAGCCAGTTTGCTCCCCAAGACTGGAAGATGTGGAGGGCTGGAGTTTGCTTTCTGTTGTTGGTTTATCTTTTTGTAATTATTATGTTTCCCCTAAATCACCCCGTTCTGCCCTCTTTCTCTGTTCCCCACCCCTGCCTTTTATCTGGGTTTTACAGTGGAGTCAGAAACCTGCCTCGTATAGGGAATGGTTATGCCTTCCAAGTGTTCCCCACCCAGGCCCTGGTCATTGGGTAAATTAAAGCCATTGTTCTTTCTTACTGGTTGTCTTGAGATCTGGAGACCTCTGTTTTGCAGTGCAGTAAGCTCCAGCCTCTTCACCAGTGCGATGTTTCCTCTTTAGCCACCCCCTTACATCTGAACCCTGGAAGACAGGCTGGGTTTTGTCTATTCATTTGGCAGATGGTTAGATTCAGATCTTAACGGGAACATAATGCCAGAAAGAGAGCATGTGTATGTTTGTGTGCGGTGGGGAAAGGATCCCAGATCATTTTCTTCCTCTGTGATCTTATAACTGCTAGCAGTTTCACACAATCTCCTGTAGGTAACAGGAATAAAAAAGCGGCCTTTTTTTCTCCCCCCTCCCCAGTTTTTTCCTCCCCCAAGTCTGTGCTGTGTATACCAGCAGTGTGGTCTAGGCCAATGCTGAACATTTGTGCCTTGGACAATAGCACAGCCTGGCCTGACTATTATCAGCTGCTGTTTTCTGGTTAGCTTTCCTTTTATTCAAGTGCACAATGCAAGCCTTTATCACCCTTCAGTCATAGTGACTCTTGAGGAATACATCTGGTTTTCTCTTTCAGCAGCTCTGAAAAGGTCAGTCTGTTCATTTCTTATTCGCAGGACACCACATTTTTTTCTGAGCTGGAAAGACAGGCCTACACCTTTTCATTCCATCTTGTACATAATTAGACACGGTGTCGCTCTAGAAACCTGCCCTTGAAATCCTCCCGAGTAACTCTTTCAGGGACAGAGGAGATGAAGCAAGGGAGAGACTGAGTGGGGGGACCACTTCCATACGGTCTTAAATCTCATTGTGTGGTCACAGAAGCACTTCCCCAGCATTGCCAGCCTGCTTTTTATTGCTTCTTCTCCTTCTACCTTTCCTTTTTTCCTGCTCTCCTCTTTTCCCTCCTAACACTGGCTATTGCTTTATGAACATACCATGCATGGTAGAGGCTCTCACATAAAGAAGTTCTCAGATTATTTGTACAAACGAGATTGCAATCATTTTCCCTTCTGCAACATCTCACATTCTTCAGGCAGACTGTAACACAATAACTAGTGTGCCCAAGAGGACAGGCTCACAGCAGCTGGTGTCTGACAAATTACCCTGCTTCAGACAGGCAAATGGTGACTTGAGCTCCAGCCATTCAGGGGATCTGTGTTTTGGTGTCTCTCTCCATGCTGGGCAGAGTGGGCCAAATCCTGTGGTGGGAATCTGTGCTGGCCGCTTGGATCGAGAGGGTCCCACCTCTGCTGCAGGTTGTTTTCCCTTCCCTTCGCAAGCACCTTCATGCTGCTTGTGCGTTTCAGCATGAGAAGCACCAGACAAGGCTGTCACAACTGCCTGGGTGATGGCTGTTCCTGCCACCACCATGTAGGGAAGGAAAACAGTCAGAGAACTTGGATGGTTCCATGCTCCTGAGGAGTGATAGTCAATATTGTCTGACTTCACTGAGAACGGGTAGGATGTTTCATGAAATTAATTATTGACCAGTATGAAACAAGCTAGGAACATAAAATTAATTTCAGGCAGACAAGCTTGGAGTTATTGACACTCAGTCAAGGGACACTTGGTATAAAACCACTGGTTTATTAACTTGTCCTTCCAGAATCACTAAACTATGGGGGTATGACTCTTGAACTCTTGAACATACCCAGGTTGCAGAGTTTCTGGTTGGCTGGTTTTCTTTTCATATTTCATCTTTTCCTCTTTTTTGCATCCTAATTTCTCTCAAGTGGCAGAAAAGCCAATTGTAGGGTAAAACCAGAGAGAAAGCTGTCTGGTATTCTTTGTGGCCACCCCATTTTTATGTGTTCATGGTGACATGGTTGCAGCCCATCAGGGCAGCTTTCTTGGGATGAAATTCTTTCCCCTTTTATCCTTTGCAAACACCACAGGACTTGAGTACTTGGTTCTGGGCTTTTTCCTAAGCAGGGGGAATCCCCACAGCTGAGATCTCATAACATTCAACCTGAACTTCTAGAAATCACAGTCACTGTTTATTTTGATTTTTTCTATTAACAATTTCTATCTCAAACTCAGATGTACATATGCCTCCATCACCACACCACCAGCTTGCTGTAGTGCTGACAAGAAACCAATGAGTAGGAGGGACAAAATGCAGAGTAGGAGAGCAGTATCAAAGTGGCTGATGCATATCTGAGCAGAGACTTCCCATTTCTTCTCCAGCATTTCCAGGGAGCTGATAGGTCTGTTCCTCCACAACTGAGCCCACAAACACAGCCTGGCCCCAAGGAGTTCACAGCAGACTGAAAGGAGAAAATGAGCTTGAAGAGAAAAATTAATTTTCTACCACACACTCAATGAGCTTGCTGTGAGACTAGGAACAGAACCTCCTCTTCTTGCATGTACTTATTTAGTTGCTGGACCGTGTCTTCTATAATGGACAGCCCTTATTGTTTGCTTTGCATAGAGGATTCGATCTACTGCTCCAGTGTGGCAGATGTGTTTAAACAGCCACATTTCTTATCTGAGTTTTTATTTTAAAGCAAGAGACAGACTAAAGACAGAAGGAATTTAGTTTCTGGTATTAAATTTCTTGATTGGTTTAGAGGTATATATTTTTTATATATAGATTTCAAATTAAAGTCTTCTGAGACTTTTTGTGATTTTGTCATTTAGCAGTGAATAATGGCTTTGGGACACAGAAGGAATATTTGAAATCTTTATTAAATTGTCTATATAATAGCAGCCCCTGCTAATACAGTCAGTCTTTGGGGTTTATCACAATTTCTATCAAGTATCCTGATTTTCAGGGGTTTAGAACAATATAGTCTTAAAACCTGCCCACAGCTAAAATACATTTTTGGTCTTATCACACCAGGCTTACAGTAAATTGCAATAGAAATTAGAAAAGTGCAAAACTAGTTATGAGATCTCTGGTTACTTTTTGTAGAAAAACATGAAAGTTCAGAGTCTCGGCCTGTTGTAAAGCATAATCCTCCCTTTATCCCAGCATTGCTTATCTAACAATTTATGTTTTTTTCATTATGTTGAATTATCGTTGCCTTGTCTTACACAATTCGCCTGCACATGAGATAGCACAACATGGAAAGAAAGATTTGGATCCTGGCTGAAAGCCTGAGGTGCAGTCATCCTCACTATGCTCTTGTCTCCTCGGTAAGGATGTAAGTCTTCCTTGAAAGTACATCTCTTTAACTTTTTAACCTATTGAGTTTCATAAGTTCTCCATAGGACATAGCCATTTAATTTTTCAGTGTGCACTACTCTTTTACAAGCATTAATTTCTATTGATTTGTGTTTTCAGAATAAAACAAGCCATGGTGAAAGCCTTTTTTAAAATACAAAACTGTGACTTTTTTTTTTTAATTATTTTTTAGACCAATGGAGGCACCTTTCTCCAGAAATCACAGAATGTAAAAGAAATAACAGTGAATGACAATGACAAGTAAGAGACACACCAGTAAAAGCTGATTTAACCACTCATTGTTAAAAGCAATAGATCATTAATGTATCTGTCCAGCAATAGAGTATTGGTGTAATAATTTAAACCTTTATGGAAAAAAACCCCACATATTCTGTTGATAATTTTGCATTAGAATTATTTTTAATTTGGAAGTGGTTGCTGTGAAAAACTTGAAAGATTTCATGGATTTTTTTATTTTTTTTTAAGCTAGCTGTCTTTGTAGTGGTCAAAACCATAAGACCAAAAAGAAGCATTCCTATAAGGGGGGTAGCTTTACTGCAGCTGTGATAGTCTCAGGACATAAGCAAGAAAAAGTTTATAGTTTCCAATTAACTTTTCTGTCAGAGATGGCCTAACAAATACATATCTGATTTGGCTCAGGGAAGTTGTT
Source organism: Ara ararauna (assembly GCA_028858755.1). Lineage (NCBI taxonomy): Eukaryota > Metazoa > Chordata > Aves > Psittaciformes > Psittacidae > Ara > Ara ararauna. The sequence continues at coordinate 39,105,243 of CM054410.1, read as the reverse complement.
TGAAGTATTTCAAGCATAAGCTTTGAAGAATTTCAAACTTAAAGAAAAGTTTTTAAGTGTGGAAATATTTTCTGCTCTTTCTATCTACACCTGGCTTGACTGTTTAAACATATGACTTCAACTGGCAAGTGTTGTCTTCAGCAAGGTCAGTTCGATATTTCTGGAACAGTGTGTTTAGAAAACTTGGTTTCATAGGTAGTTTCCAGATTTCATTCCAACTAGAGGTGAGTGACATCAAATCTGCTAGCAGTTTTCCACAGGGTCTGCTACAAAGATGGGCAAGTTTATTCAGACATAGGCACTGTACTTCATCTGGCAATCTTAAAAAGTTGCAAGCCTTTCTGGCTTAGGAGGTGCCCAAGCAAGCCTCATCTGTGGTTGAGTAGCCACAGTTACAAGCCAGAGGTGTGCACTTGCCTCCAGCACTCTAAGTTTCAGAGCACCCTCTCTTTCTGTGAGAAGCCCCAGAGAGCTTTCAAGCATCCTCACTCCTAACATTTCAGTGTGGGAAAGGCAAGAAGTTCTCAGATGGGAAGTCTAAACCTTGTCTTGCCTGCCTCTCTGCAGCTGTGTGTCTGTCTGCATACATGCTCTGGGAAAATGCATATAAAGGTAGGTATATGCATTTACATGTGTGTAAATAAGACCATAATTGTCTTGCTGGGCACCTTGTATCTCCTCAAAAGGTAGGCTGACATCGACCAGGGATAATGTTTCCTTTACGGGAAGCCAAACAAGCTTTTTGCTCCTGCTGTTGGTGGACTACCCATTTATACATCCCTCAGTAGAAGTCCAGAGTTTCACTTTCCAATTCCTGCCTATCTCTCTCCTCAAAATAACATCTGCATGGACATATAAAATGAGGTTACAGGCTACATCCAGCCCACCAGCTGTAAATTCCACAAGCTAATGTGACAGCATTATAAGGCTTTTCAGTTGTTTTACCTTATATTTCTTCCCAATCAATGAATCCTGATGAGGCTGATGTTGAAGTATTTTTTTTTCACTTCAGAATTGTTCACGTTACCATTGTAAATGTTGCTGGGTTGCTAATTAAATGCTATTTAAAGATTATTCAGATTTTTGCACCATTTTGTGCTTTAAATGTGATGGAAACCTGCATGATTTTAGCTTTTTTTAAGTATGTTCATGGTCAGATACATATCTTCATAATTTCATTCAGAGGAAACAGCAACAAAGACATTATCTTTAAAGTCCTTTTCAATAATTCATCATTCTGTAAATGTGGAAAACGTCACTTATGTTTATGGATATAGTTTTTGTCTTTTTATTGGAAAGCATAGGCATACTTAAAAGTGCCCCACTGTTGAGCCTCTCTGCATAGGTTTCCTATGCAACCCAGGTGACCAGGTGAAGTTCAAGTTCACATATAGATGGAATTTTAGAAAATGTAATGAGTTTGCCCTGTCCACCAACATCTGTAAAGTTTAATATGCCACAAAACCACAAGAAAGCCTGATTATTTGGTGGGAGTCCAAAATAGTAGGCCCAGTTCTGACATGTCTTGAAGTTCTTTACACTGAATGGGACAGCAAAGATAACACTTTGTGGTGTAACATCAGTAGAAGCATTCTGTATTTCGGGTGTGAACTAACAGACTTCTGTAGGATCCAGAAGACCCTGATTATCTGGACTCCAATAGTCTTTCTAACCTTCCTCAGTTTCCATACACAGAATTTGAATAAAGAATATCACAGTATTTGAGTCTATTTTCAGAAAACCTTCAGTTCTGCAGCTGCATGGCTAGAGATGACAAAGTGAGTCCTGCCTGTTGTGATCACAGGGGAAAGGACTTGAAAATTCAGGTTATTTCACTAGTACTGAAGGCTTGATTCATGATGTCATACCACTTGGTGACAACAGCAGTGGTCTCTTCCACTCCTCTGTGTGTATCACACCTGCACTGCATTTTGCTAGCAGCTGAAATCCTAAAGTTTGTAAGGGCAAGAGATATCACTTGTGTACATATGTGTGTGGTGCCTAGCAAACAGGACCCCTGCAGAGAGCTTCAGTAGCAATGTTATGCAGATGTTATTAACAATGTACTGTGATGAATCATAAAAGACTGATGCAAGATCTAGGGATGGACTCAGGTCAGATTTCTGGACTCAAACACTCTTGAAGCTCAAGGTTTTGAAAATCCAAGCTCAACTATACATAGGATGTCTCTTACACCCGGAAAGTGCCAGGCTAATGCAGAAACATCTCTCAAACTGCTGGTGTTTCTGTAAGGTGCAGGTGACAAAGTTGAAGCCTGCAAAGATCTCAGCAAGCAGTGATTGTAAAGTCAGGGTGTGGATTTCTGTACTCTGGTAATATAAATTAAGCACTTACTTATTGTTCCTTCTTTGCAGTTTCTTATGTGTTAATCCAGCCAATACTCCATCAGTATGTGAGGGGGGCTGCTCACTTTCTTAGCACTCAGCATCATTTGTTTTCCTTATTCCTTGTTCCTGTCAGAGGGCAAACACTATTGCTGTCACTGAGAAAAACAGGATTTTGCCTGCTGTGCTTGAGAAATCTTCAGCACCAGGCTGATTGTATAGGTTACAGTAACTCCTGCTGTAAGGCTGGGATTCAGCCTACTGATCTATAGCTGCAAAGGTTCACTGCTTTACCGCACCAGCATAAAATGGAAATGTAGTAACATTCCCATCCGTGAAGACTTGCCAAAACAGTTTAGTGTTTCAAAAGCTGTGTACTGAGGGAAGACAAGATCTCACTACAAGCTGTGGGAGCTGGGAGAGTTTATGAAGCAGAAAGTATGGGCTAGGGGAGAAATAAGACCAGTGATAGTTTACTGGCCTTGCAGTTCTTTTAAGAGGCACTAATGGTAGTGGACTGCTACAGTGGAAGTAGGCCCAGACTCATTTAAGGCAGTAGCATGAAATTGGTTGCAATAAAATTATGCATTAAATGTGCATTATGTTTAATAAGACTGTATTGCACTCCCAATGTTTACTCTGTGCCTATTGAGGCTGATCCAATTTTCTAAAGTTCTCCAATTGGTTCGCTATCAGGTTTTCAGCCAGAAGGTCAAATTTCGCTTGCTGTTAGTACATGTCTCCATTACTTTGCTAAGGCATTTACACTCCATATTCATTACCTCTTCTTCTTTTTTATCTATCTCCTGTAAGTTGACTGCTCCAAAATGCTCCCTGTAGGTGGCATGTTTGACACAAATGAGATCAGTCTTTAACAGATGTCAACTCAAGAACATATACATGTGCAAACACACACTCATACAAACATGAAAAGAGAAAGAGGGGGAAGGTTATTTCCAGACCAACTTCAGAGGTAATTTTATGTTACTTCACTCAAGGTGTACAAGTGACCTCTGTGAAATCACGGGTTTCGGATATGAAACTGGGAACATAAGTAGAGAGGCTGGAATATATGTTTAGAACAGTATGTGATCATGACTATACCAAACTGGGAGCTGGATTGTTTTAATCAGAGGCAATGATAGTTTTAGTGTTCCAAAAACACATTATTTCCCAACATCTCAGCAAACTCTGTCAGCACTGAGCTGAGTGTGGGTAACGCAGGCGAGGAACCAGCAGGCATACTTTCTTAGGGCTTTGTATTTCTTCACAAATGCATTAGCAGGAGAATACAAGCCTGCTTGCATTCTGTTCTCTTCTGTTAGGAGATCATGTTGAGAGAATTCAGCATGTCTAAAAAGTTTCAGCAAATAACATAGCATTCATCACTCCAAAGCAGACTGTCCCTATTAGCAAAGCTGGCTGGGCTACCCAGAAGGAGCCATCGTCTGGGACACTCCGTACTCTGCCTTGGCAGTGAGGTCTATGCCTAGCCTTCAGCTTGATTAGTTAAGGAAAATGCAGTGGAGGCCCTAAAAAGTCTTGCCAACACCTCAGATAATGAAGTGTTTGAATTAGCTAGCTGCAAGGTATGTCCACCCTGCTGTCGCTGGCTGATGCAGATGTACCCATATTCACTTTAAAGGTATCTGCTGGCAGACTGCTAGCTCTACACTCTCAAAACCTGCTGAGTTCCTGCTAGGAAGCCTGCAGGGCATGCTGGAGCTTGGCAGTCATCCTAAACACCAAGGCTGAGCCAACACAGAAGCACAAAGTCATGACATAGGCTGCTGACCTCTCCACACCAGATGAGATCTCTTTTCACCTGCATCTTCAGAGGGGAGCCCTTCTAAAGAGAGGTGCTGCATCACCTCAAAGCACATGCTAGGGCAGAAGACAAAGCATCTCTGACTCATGGCCAATTTTCTCCACCACTTTTGTCCCTGCAGGTACAGTCTGTGAGACAAATTGTGCTACCTCTGTATGGAGATAGCCATGTTTTGGTGTCACTCTTTTGCAGTTTATGCAATTATTATGTGGAAGTAGTAGTCTACATGTTCAGGGTACCACTTAGAACAGAGGGGAACATTGATGATCATTTTAGAGCTTACAATGTGTTATTTTCATAATATATTGAGTACATGACCTATTTTAGAAAAGCGCTTTGGGTGTTGTGAGCAGGATACCAAAACCTACATTCCCCCAAAGTCATTACTTTCAAAAATCCTCAGAGAAATTTTGCTACCAAGCTCCAAGAGGGAATAACATATTTCTGAAACACCATCTTTCATTAGAGATGTGTCGTGATCCTGATAGCACTTTAACAAGGGTTTGCACATCCAGCTATGGGCACCCACCCTCTTGGAGTGCCTTTGCTTGGGGCCCTGACTCCCTGCTGGAAGGTGTGGAGAACCAAGAGGCTGAGCAGGAGATGCACTTGCTCCTGAGCTGCTGCAGCCTCTGCAATGCACCTTTGGTCCACGGGTCCATGGAGACAAGTGGGTCTCCATCGCCTTCAGACAGCCCAGAATATCCTTTGGCAAAGGACTGAGACAAACAGCTGAGACAGCGGCTGCCTTAGCTAACCCAGCTAAATCCATCTGCATCCATGAGTCAGAGCCCTAAATCTATGTACTTCTAGTCCCCACCTGCTTTGCACTTGTCCTTTCATTTTTACTCAAACACTGAGCTGAGGTCTGTTTTCTTCTGGGTGTCTGTCAGGCTCTTGTGCAGTACTTGTCTTATCTGGTTTAGGATGTCATTCTGCTGCAGAAGATAGTGCTGCTATTGATCAGCCCCATGCATATCCCAAAGGTCTCGCATGGAGGGACAGCATCAAAGAGCTCTGAGGAAGAAAGGGGACAGCTGTCCCTTTGGTTGCATGTAGGGTCCTGAATGAGATGCATTGTATCAAGTTTGCACCTCTCAAGAGCCTTCCCAGTACCAGGCAATCAGCCTGAGCAAAGAGTCTAGGCTTCTTCAGTGGGCACCATGCTTTGGACATGCATAGTCCCCACTAAGAAAGATGTGTTCACGTACATGTGTAATTATTTTGCTTGGCTTTTTCTTTGGGGTGCAGTTTTCTACCTCATAACAGCTGTTTGTATTTGCTACTGCTAACCTGAGTCTAAGGGGTTGAGGAAGGACTAAACTTCATTGGTGTCTGCTAGTCAAAGACTTACAAAAAAGGGTACAGTTTTGGTGTCTGCTAGTCAAAGACTTACAAAAAAAGGTACAGTTTTGGTTTGGGTGAATTAGATTAAACTGCTGAGACAGGCAAAAGCAAACAGCCTCAGCTATCTGATTTCCATGCATAGGAAATAAGGATCTACTCCTTTTCCCACTGAAATCAGGAGACGGGATCTCACTGAACTCAGTCTGCATTTCAGCAGGCTTCAAGTAAATACTTCTCATTCTGCTGTTTGGTTGTTTTTTTTTTTGTTTTGTTTTGTTTTTTTTTTTTTGTTTTTTTTTTTTTTTTTGTTTTTTTTTGTTGTTGTTGTTGTTTTTTGTTTTTTTTTTTTATTTATTATTATCATTACAATCTTTGAGTTCTTTTTTTTTCTTTTATTTTTTTCTGATTTGCTTTGGCATCTTTGTGTTCCACCAGAAGAGTGGGCTATGGAACGTGTTTGTATGATGATAGATGGTCTGTGCTATTATGTTCCATGATTTACATGTAATTGTATAATTTACATGTAATTGGTAGAATGCCAGTGTAGTCATGAAAGCACAGCTGATATATACTTTCAATTAAAACTCCCTTATCAAATGACAATTGCTCACACACACACACAAAAAAAAAAAGTAAAAGGAGATGGGCTGCTTTATATCAAATACAGATTTGTAATTTGTGGGGGGTTTGTGATTTTCTTGTTTTTTTCATTTTTTGTTTGTTTTTGGTTTTTTTTTTAATAATGTATATATAATCTACCACATGAAGGAGCAGTCATGGTAGTCAGCCTTAAATTTTGTTATGGTCTTGTGCAGGTGAAAATGAATCTTAACTCCACAGCAACCCATGGAAAAAAAATTGTTGTGACTTGCATGAAGCCAGATTTACTGTAGAAACCCACAGTGTCCTTCAGTGAAACCATCAAAGCAGAGGAAAGAAGACTCTCAGGCATATAGCCTTCTGTTCAAAGGACAATAAAGCCCTGTTTCAGCACAGCACAAGCAAAATCATTTCAACCTGAGTAGATGTAAGGCTGTAATTCAGGAAGGTGCTTACACACATGCCTGCCTGTAAACAAATGCTTAATCCCATTGGAATCAACTGGGCCCCAGCTCAGCTTGAGCCTTCTTTGCTGTACTGAACTTAAACATACGCAGTGAACGGAAAATTGCTCACAACACCCTCATCTTTAACAAGCACGATGGAAAAAGTTTGCAGTGAAAGCAGCAGGACTTCAGCTAATGTGATTAAGACCCTTTCTGAGTCCGGCCTTCTGCAAACCCAGGCCCATGGATGCTATTCAAAGCCTGCTGTGGATGGGTGCTGGTCAGACCCTGAATGCAACTGATTTTCGTGTACTTCTGCAACTTCAAAAAAAGGCTGAAAAGATTTGAGAAGGAATGAAAGGGTAATCACGGGTGTGTTTTATTGCTTCACCACCCCTCAGAAAAACAGCTGGTGAATGAAACAAGTGAGGTTATGAGAAAGTAGCTGGTTCCAAACTAATTGTTTTATTTCACTCCTTCAAACAACCTGCAGGCTGCTAGTTTTCGTTTCTACTCTCCCCAGAACTATCTGAGATCAGCAGGCTGTGGATCACATGAAGAGCAGAGATTACTCAGGAATGAGCTGTTCTCTCATTCCTTCCAGCCCGTCTCTTCTGTGTGTTCCCTGTTCAAATTCAAGGTTCCTTCCCTTTCTGTTTCAAGGTGTTTGTCTGATTAAAACTAAAGAGGAGCTGGATGACTAGATGTTGTCTGTGGCTCATGCCCATGTTTCCTATAAACTGCTGGCAAGAATGTGAAGTGTTCTCCAAACTGACAGTGCACACAATGTCCAGATCTAATTTGAACTGCATGGTGCAGCTTCAGCTTTCAATCACACAGCACTTCCTCTAAAACAGTGTCTGCAGCTACATTTCCAAATTGGGACATTTTTGAAATTGCTCATCACGCAGCTCCCTCAATAGACCAACATATGTTTCAGCAGAATCAACAGGCTGACAAAACCCAGGCCACTGAGAATTTTATGTATCGGAGAGCGCGTGTTGTACATGAATCAAAGTGTGTGTCATGGTTCAGGACTTGGTATGTGTACATCTAGAAACATTTTCCAGTACGGTTATTAATTTTTTGGGATGCTGTAAACAAGTCACTCTTCCACACACATCTTGTCTCAGCTCCATGAAGCAACAGAGAGCTCATGCCAAATGACATAGTCAACTCAGAAAGGCTCACCCACCTGCTTCACTCCAAACGCTGTGAATGATCTTATTGTGCGTGATGGGACCTGCTTGTTAAAATTAAGGACACTGTCTGGTTTTGTGAGGCTGACATGTAAAATTCTCGGAAAAGCAGGGGTGGGTGTGGGGTGGGAGGGTAAAGAAGACCAGTCTTCTGCATGGCACAAAGGAGAGGAGTTCCAAAGAACTGGGGATATGTTCCCATTTCCAGCTAAAGTTTGACCCTGTGGCCCTTCTCAGTGTCCCAGCAATGAGGACATTACTTGTGTCTGACTTCCATGGGGTGTTGTGACAGTAAAGTCATTAATGTCTTGGAAGTGGTCAGAGACAGCAGTGATGAGCACTATAAAAAGTCTACAAATAATAAATAGTTTGCTTCTGCTAATATATGTTGTCGTTTATCTTTTACCACATCAGAAATGAACAATTTAACTAATACATAAAAACACTTAGGTAGAAATCAGTTTCAGCACAGGTTTGGAGAAAGGTAGGTCATAATCAGGGAGCTGGTGAAAAGATCTGTGAACCAAATGGTTTTTCTTAGGTGGAAACCCATAGTTTTTGCCGCAAAAACGACTTTTACTTAGCAAGTTGGTTTTCTTTAGGAAAATTTTTTTTTGTCTTCAGTTAGAAGTGAGATTTGGGGGGATTGGGGATTTTGTTAACAGTGTCAACAATGTCTCCCCCTGTCAACAGTAGGTGCCAGAGTAAATGGCAAGTAGTAGGGACGTTGAATTTACATTTTTCTTCCTTCTTGTGGAACTGCCCTAGAAGGCTTATTGGTACTCATCACAGAAACAGTTCTGGGCCATAAAAGGCCATATCTTGGAGAACTACTCTGCTATAGACTTTCTGTGTGAGAACTGTCGCTAAAAGCCTTCATTTTCCACACACTTAAAAAAAAAAGTATATATAAAAGGGGGTATATTGGGAGAGTGAGTTAGCAGCACGGATTGTGCTTTGATGGGTGTACTAATACCTGCAAAGATGGGCACTGACTTCAACTTAGAGATAACTTTTACTCTCTTAGAGAACAAGTAATACTTGAACTGAGTTTGCTGCTGCTGAAAGTTCAAGTTTGCTAGACTTAGAGACTTGAGTCCAGCTTTTTTATTGGAATTTGTGTTGCTATAAATTAATTTTCTAACTGTTGATAGATGGTTCTTTTGTCATTTTAGTATAAAATATAGCTAAGCTGTGCATTAAAGATTCCAGAAGGTGGAAACTGGGAGTCTCAAGTCCTGGTTTGGATTTTGTGGTGTCTTAACAAATTCCAACTACATTAGGAAATTATTCCTTCCATTAGGGCTTCAGGACATCATGTGTGCACTAGTGTCCATGCACATGTAGAGACAGTCTGTGAGACCAAAATACTTCACTGAGACTTGACAACTGTATTTTTCCAGCTATGCTGTTGTCATGCCATGCTACTTTGGAAACATTCGTTATCTCTTAATGACTCAGTTTCCCTATCTGAAAACTACAAAACTTATGTATTTCTTCCACTGTAAAGAATTTAAAGTGATGGCATGTTAAAGCTACTTTAAAATAGCTATTATATGCATGACACATGAAAAAAATTAATGACAAATCCCAAGATGACGTTTAATCTAGTGGCGTGTATGCACCAATATGCCAAGTTTGATATCCCTCAGACATTTGCTCATCTGACTTTTGTTTCCAGAAATTGTCCTTCTGTCTTGTTCACCTCTGCCATGTAAAGGTGGAGACAGAAAAATCCAGGGGTAGGGATCATCAGTTGGATGAGCTCATCTTCCTGAGATGTTTATCCATTATTCTTATTTGTTCCACCACCTTTTTGTTTGGAAAATTTCTGGGTGCTTGTGTTTTTATTTCTGGCATGCTATTTCAGGTCAGTTGCAGCAATGTAGGGCAGGTCTTGTTATTGGCATGGTGAAGATGGGTGGGAAGAAATGTTTTCTAATGCTAGAAAACAAAAGGTATGTGAAGGCAAGCACTTGCTGTTTTCCATTTTCGGACTAGAGGAACATGATAGTATCCTGAACTGTGCAGTGGCTTTGAGTCCTAGAGCTTTGGTCTGTGGAACCTATCTGGGATTTGGCTTCCCAAGTGTTCCAGTTGGCACAATATTGTAGCCATGCACAGGGGAGTTTACACCCAGCACACAATCCTCCACATAATGGATATAAATATGATTCTTGGAACTTACCAAACAATAGGCAACAACAGTATTCCCAACAGGCTGGAGGGGAGCAGTTAAGTACGAAGGAAACACCTGCAGAAGTGGGTATCCATTGTTTCCTTTTGATGTTTATCACTGTGCCTAAATCTGGAAAGAATAGGCTTCTGGCCTTCAAAAATGATTTCCTTCCTAGCCTTTATTGCTTGGAGGATTCTGTCCTTCTCAAGGATTCCTGTTTTGGAGACAGTGAAAATTATCTCTGTGCCTGGGTGAAATTTCATCTCTGCTTCTCTCAAGATGAAGCAGGTAACTTTTACGGATCAGGTGATTTAAAATGAAGGGCTCCTGTGAGTGACACTTGTGAGGTTCCTCTCACGATGGCACATGCTGTTATGTCGGGATAGCATCGTAGTATCAGCACTAGGAGGGAGGTGCCGAGCTGGATGAAGATTGGGACCTGGCTGAGACTGCTATGTGAAGGTTTCCAGACTAGGGGTCTGACAGGCACAGTCCTGTCCTCTGGCATTTCTTCAGCACTGTGACAGATGAAAACCACAAGGAAACAAAAGGACAACCCAATTGTCATGCATTTTTGATCAGTGGAAGGGCCTGACCCCTGCATGGTGTGAGGTCATGAGCAGGCCCTCCCTTTGCCTTGTCACCTTTGGAGACAGAAAGCATGTCTGTAAAGCCAGCTACTTCTGGAAGTCCCTATATGCTCACGCAGCTTTAGGAATCCAGCTCTGACCGCTGTTCCTTCTGGCCAGTCCCATTGCTGCTCTGACTGCTGGAGATTTGTCTTCTCTTTATAGCACTTTTTATTATTCTTTTGACAGGCCTTGAATAGTGACGATGAGGAGGCAGGGGCAGCCATCCAGTGCTCCCAGTGGTACTGCTTAATTGTATGGTTGTTTTTCTCAAGCTGCCAGCTGGTCCTGACACTCTGCTTGTTTTCTCCCCCCTCAGGAGGCATTCTTTTGGTGGAAGTTACCTCACTGACATTTAACTGGAGCAGCAAGTGCTGCTGAGCTGCCTTCTCCTCCACTTCAAGAGGAGCCATGTGCACAGCTTTCCCTTTGACCATGCCCTGCCACTTCTCACCCAGTGTCTCTGCATTCACAGCAAACCAGTTGGTTTTAGCTTCCCTCTCTTTCCCTTACCCTCCAAAATCTTTTTTCTTTCTCCTCCTCTGCCAATCTTCTCCCAGGCTTAAAAATCTCTGGAATAAAAGGTTTGATTCTCTTCTCCTTTGCGCTTACAGAAACAGGAACAAGGCAGCAAAGGGCTGTAAATTGGACAGAATACCCCAGCAAGGCTCTGCACATGGCTTTAGTTCTCTCCTTTCTGCACTTTCAGCACCCTGTATGGCTCATTCGGGCTGCCCCCAACCACAGAAGATGACAAACATATGCATAGTGCATGGCTTGCAGACCTCAGCTTACTCTGCCTACACTGTAAATTAGCAGAGCATGAGCCCACCCTATTGCACTCATCACATGGTCATTTTTGCCTGCCACTGTTATCCCCACAGGGCTTATTAGTTTGGGCATGGTGCTCTGTTCATGCTGTCTCAATGGCTCACAGCCTTCACAAAGTATGGGCAATGCAAAGTATTTTTTGTGGATACGCCCAAAGTGTTTTCTTTATTCAGACAAGGATCACAAGGGCACATAAGTTTGGTCTCCATCCAGCTCCCACTGACTCCCATAGCACTTGCCCCTGTGCCATCAAACTTCCTCCCATGCTGTTGTTAACTTGGTGAAAAACTCTAAGTTGTTGAGATGATCATGAGGGCACCAGGTCACACCCAGAGACCAAGAATGACTGCATGAGAAGAGGGGACGTGGATAGGATGCAGGAAGGGGTCCCAACAGCCAACGCATGTTGAGAAAGTGATGAATGCCACGTAACTGCCATTGCTTTTCCATCTAGCCTTCTCGCTGGTCCTCCACCTTTCCTCTGGGTAGTTGCTTCTGGAAACCATAGGTGTGTTTATTGACAAATTCCAACCAAAAGAAAGAAATTAGCTCTAAGTCTCTTTCAAGATCATTATTGTCACAATGTATATGTACAGTATTCATGTACTATAGTGAATTAGACATATACTGTTATGCATACAATGCAACATATATATTTGACACATTTCATGCTATGTATTAAAGTAGATTTTATATGTGATACCATTTTTAATGCATGTTCTGACCCCAGTTACCCCAATGTAAATGTACTGTGATGATAGCAGCTTTACTGGTGCCATCTTTGATTAACATAGTTGAACTGCCATCAGAAAGCACCAGCCACAACAGGCCAAAATGTGCCTCACAGCCCCAGGTTTATTTACAGTATCAGAATAAACAATCAGTATGAGATGGCATCTCATTCAGACTGTTAAAATCACCTGAAAACTAAATCCATCTTCCTGCTGCTGCAGCAAATGTCTGAGAAGTCTTTGAGGCTCCCCGTCTTCAACAAGACATCAGGAATGCATTCATGCAGTCACATTTCAGTTTACAATGCACAGCAAGGCAACCAGGAAAACACATTAAACTGTCACACCTGGAAGAACAGGTTGGTCAACAACATGCTTCTGTATTTTTGGATCAACTCTAAATTATATGCAACTTTTCCCCAGCATTTGTCATCTCTACAATAAATGACTGCAGGAGTAAATACCAGCATGCAACTGTGGCATCTGTAAATGTTTATGCAGTCAGCAGAGTAGGGATCCTTGATAATTTCAACCTCTGGCCTTTTTAAATACATAGTTATAATTGCCTTATGAGATACGCCATGGCATGCCAATGTATCCCTTTGCAGTTACTTAGATCGCAGTGCCATTAGAAGACCCCAATCACAGTTGTTTCCCACTGAGTTCAGCCCTGGATTTACTGTAACATATGACCCAGCACCAAGACATTCACCTAAGGGCCTATCTGGGAAAGCTGCTGAGATGCTCCTTGCACAGACTCTCTATTTAACATTGGCCACAGAGACTTGATTTCCTCCAGAACACAGAGGTGACCGGTTTTGATTTCTAAACGTTTCCCTTGGACTTCATTTTGTGTAAGTTTCACTATACTGGAGCAGATGCCTTTCTTTCTGTCTGTCTCTCTGACTCTTCTGAGAAGACTTTAAAATTACCTGTCATTGGAGCCATGTCCATGCTTTGCAGCCACATAGATCAGGAGTACTTCCCCAAGAGGACAGCACTGCTGGGAGTAAAACAGTGCAAAGTATGCAGTCACAGTTTGAACATGGCCTCTTACATTTATAGCACTAAATTAAAACCCTTGGGATGCAATAATCTCAAAGGGAAGATGACACAGTTCAGCAGTTATTTCGGAAGCTATTTATGCGGTCTTTCCTCAGCTAGATCTAGAAGACCTTACTCAGTTTTCATTATACTTTGCTCTCCAGAAGATTCACTGTATCTAGAGAAGGAAATCCTCTTGGCCACACAGCTTTTGATTTTATTGAGGTCAACATTTTACTCAAGGATACTACTTGAGAACAGAGTAAGGAACATGGAAATTACTTTAATCTGTCTTGATATACAGAGAGTGTGCAAAGATCAGGATTATGAGCTGATTGATGCAATCTGTGTAAAATAACTCAACACTTCTCATTTAGACTATTTCAATCTGAAACTTACTACCTAACCTGTCTCATTCTCTTTCACCACTCTTCCACATACACCTCATCTGCTCTATAGTATTTCAGCAGATAAAGCCTCTCTTTTTCATTCCTACCACTATTCCAGGATACTTCCCAAATAGATATAGCCATGCTGACAGTGAACATGTTTTGTTGGCTCAGCCTGCATCCTTTGAAGAAGTAGTGTAACGACACTAACAGAAAAACTCTTCCTGTTGCTGTCTATGCTCGGAAGTGACAACAGCATAGGGACTGTAGCATGGGCAAATTCTTATTGCTGCAAATCCCAGTGGTCAGAATTGGGTTAGTACTCAAAACAACCAGCCGGAGAAAGTCACATAGTGTCAGATGAGCACCATTTCGCATGTAAAATCCATCAGAAAACTTTGTATCTTTTTTTCTGCTGATTGGTTAAGTTTCTGCTTGTTCATGTTCATGCTAACATTGGTTTGTGACTGCCTGAAAGAGGTTTGAAGGTTCTAGAAGGACCAACCTACTTTTACCCTTCACATTTTTGCATATTATAACAGTGTTTTGTGAAAGAGTGTAGATTTAGATTAGATATTAGGAAGAAGCTTTTTACTACTAAGAGTGGTGAGACATTGGAATGGGGTGCCCAGAGCATGGATACCCCATCCTCAACATTCCATGAGGCCAGGCTGGATGGGGTTTTGATCAACCTGGTCTTGTAAATGGTGTCCCGGCCCAAGGCAGAGGGGTCGGAACTGGATGAGCTTTAAAGTCCCTTCAACCCTAACTATTCTCTGATTTTGTGATTTGTTGCATTTTTGAGCAATTCCATCTTAATTTTTCAATGTTCAGTGACCATTGTACCTCACTCCTCCCTTACCCATTCTGTCAGAACAAAATTATACTTTTCATTCACTTTATTTTTTGTGACCGGGGACACAATGATGATTTTTTTCACAATAGATATTAATGAATGTGTGAAAATTCTTCACTAGTCTAGATGAATACATCAATTAAGTAGTTTTAAGGAAGCCTTAGATGGCCACATAATGATTACAATGAAACAGCATGTCTTGCAAATCATCTGAGTGTTGCAGCTAGGATTCTTGAGAGATACAAGCCGTTAGTCTTCTGCTGGCTTCTTGGGTAGTTCCCTAGATTTGTCTGGTTTTATGCTCATACACAGAAGCTGTGATCATGCTTTTAAAAAATAAATTGAAGGACTTAAAATTCAAAATGCTGAAAATGCTGGAAATAAATAGTAAAAATTATGAATGTTCTGGCTCAACTTACAGCAAGCACTTAGGTTTTCCTTCTGCCATTGAAGCAGCACACAGTTTAGAAATCTGTGTATGAATCTTGCATGTCTCTGTCTCCCACTTTACAACAAAATGATATTTGGCTCTATTCCAGATCTCACAGAGCCCAGCAATTTTGTGTAGGATATGTCAAGCTATAGGAAATTTGGTAGGGACTGCAAGCTACGTAGGAAAGGAGACAACAGTTGTTGAACCTCTCTTGAATTGTAAAGCACAATACAGACATATACCACACTGTGGTAAAGCAGTTCAACTTTTTTTCAACCATGTGACTGTATTTATGGGGTGCTTTATCTTTGGCTTTACCAAAAACATGTTGGGGATTGTTGACTAGTTCCAGCCAGAACTGCACTTCTGGAGCAGGTTCAGGTCCTGCAGAGCTGGCCATAACTACAGCCTGGAGCAGGAGGTCTTGTCACTCTTATGCACTGAGGAATCTGTGTCAACCCCAGGAACTGTGGGATTAAGCTCATCAGGTAGTTCAAACGATGATGTTGGCAGCACTCGGACTGGGCCAGGTTCATTTCTGCTTTTTGGAAAGTTTCAGTGCTGTGCTGAAATACCCTGTGCTTTCAGATTGTGTTCAGAGGTGCACAGCTGTTGACACAGGGGTGCGCTTCATTTCCTCAGCATTTCTGAGCATTCTTTAAGATTGTGGTAAGTGGTTTGCTGCTGGATGACAAAAGAGACAGAGTCATTACATGTACCTCAAAAAGCTGACTAGAAGTTTCCAGAACAGAGTTTGCTGAGTAGAGTCATCGTATCTGCTGTATGAGCATGCTTAGAGGCAACCAGCCACAAATACTTTGGGATTTCTTAAACTGTTAGAATTCAACAGCGAAACCACATTCCTGTGTTCTAGTCACTTGTCATGATTGCTTTTGTAGGCTATGACAAAATAGAAACATATATTAATGGAAACAAAGTACTTTAAGTTTTTTTTTAAATATAGATTTTTTCTGTTCCTCAGGCAGCAGTTTCTACCAGATTACAATATTCACTAGTTTGTCAGTGTTTCATTTAATAAAAAAAAACTGTTTTCAAAGGTTATTTAAATGAGCTTTATAAACTTTACTGCTCAATGAAACTTAGTTTACAAGGTATGTGACTGGGAGTCATTTTTAAAATCCCAATTAAAATATATATATAGTTTGGTATTTTTCAATTATCTAAATGTAAAACAAAATTGAGAGTTTATAAGTTTCAGATGGATACTTGAGGCTTTATATCTTTGATCTAAAGATGAATTTGCCCTCCTACCATTTTTTTTTAAACAAACAAAAACCCAACCAAAACCAGGGAAAGTGTTGTGATTTTAAAACTGATTACCAAAGGTATGCAGTAAATTTTGTCCACACTTTTTATTAGGGTATTTGCTGGCATGGATCCTAGGCAGGCACCACATCAAAATCTGTAGTCAGTCCACAGGTGCTGATCCATGTCCCTATTCATACTGCAATCAGAATACTTGTGGTAGTCTATGGCTTCTGGGGCTGGGCTCTGCTTTCATGCCCAATGGTGCAAATCCACAGGAAGATTAGGTAAACCTACAGATAGCCTTTTCTGCCAAAAAACAAAAACATAAAAAAACCACTGTCCTTGTTCTCCCTCAGACACTGTCAGGTATAGCGGGACATGAAAAGCCCTTTGTTCTGCATCTCTTCACTGGAAAAGACGGAAAATAATCTTTGAAAGCAGGGCTTCTTCACCTTCCACTGCATACCAGGGGTGAAGCTGGTAGATGTGATGAATCCAGAGATGAGCACCAGATCCATGCAAGGCGGCAGCAGCAACTTTGGAATCAAGCCAAAGCAGTGTGAGTGAGAGACAGGGAAAATTAAGAGTTGTCTACTGGACCAAGCACAGGCTTTCCCAGCAGACAAGCAATGAGCATCAGGAGGGAACACAGCTCATTCAAGAATTTTTAATAGCCAGTTCCCAAACTGGCTGTAATTTTAGCAGCCAGTCTAACTAGACTGGACTGAGCTCATTCCAGCATAGCCCTGTTCAAAGTGAGCTGAAGAAATCCTTTTGCCTGCTGCTCAAGACCAGATGAGAAGCACATTTCTCAAAGAAGCCTTTAAAATAACACAAATAAGACCAAGTACTACAGTTGCCATCACAAGTTCAGTAGGCATCCTTCTGCTTGTAGCATGCATTTTACAGCTTCCTAATCTCCTGTATCTGAGATACATCATGCATGCAGCAGTTTTAAGTTTCATTCTGATAGCATGCCTTTCAGGAGGGAATTTTTGAGAAATCAATAAATCCTCAGTCAAGATTGCGCTATGAGGTACAAATACTACCCCATTTTGCAAGGGGCATAGTTTTACACTGTAATCCTTTTTTGCCTGGAGAGCAGATCCTTTTCCCCAAGTCCTTCTTTAAGGAGCAATCAGAATCGTACAAACATTGTTCAGCGTTTTGTCTCCAAATGAAGTGTCTGAAGGCCTAGACTGCCTTCTCCTTACTTAACTTCATTCTCATGAATTGGTATGCCCATTTAAGGCAAGGGAATCCAGAGCTGAGCAGATTCTTAGCATTTTGATCTTTGCTGTAGACCCACAGCAAAGGTAAGAGGAAAGGGCATTTGGTAGAGGTGTTTTTCTATAGCTGGGGCTGATACAAGAATGCTGGAAGACCCTGCTCCAGCTTTTCTTGCAATATGGAAAAGGGCATAAAACTCTCAGCCAGGTCATCTTCTGGTGGTCCCCAGCTTTATGACTAATCTTATGATCTCAGAAGTTTTCAATACTCTAGGATGTGCCTTGGCTTGTAGGCAGATCTAAACCTGGGGCCATAGCTTACATCTAAATCACCATCCCAAATCTCTTTGGCCTATGTCTAAAATAAACACTTCCAGCTGCATGTTTAAATAATGTCAGGGTCTCAGTACAAACTGATAAGAGCCAGAGAATTCAGCCTAAAGGTGAATGACCTCGTTCTCTGTAATGTGTTATCCTCCTCCTCCTCTTTTTCTCACAACACCCAAGTGTTAGCACATTACATCATCAAGCCTTTGATTGTCTAACACTCCTTTTTACGTGTTGCCTCTAAGCTCTTGCAGTAAGCAAACCTACTGCTGACAGATGGTGGAGAAAAGTGGGCTGAGCTGGACTGTTTCCAGAAACTATGTCTAGCTACATGATATGTAAAATACGAGCTCTCATTTAAAATCTAGTCCATTTTTGTTTTTGTTGATCTTTTAGAGCTATTTTTATTTTGGGGAGGATTATTTTCTGTTGGGGATCACTGTTTGTTTGGGCCAATGACAGCAGTGTACTTTCTGGCTTATATGTCCTGCTTTTGGCAGTTTCTGAACTACCAGACAGGAAATTCTCCAAAGTATTGCAGCTGAGAATTGGCCCATTTTCCTGGAACAGAGATAAAATGGAATAGTTTTGTCAGGTTCTTCCCTTCATATGGAGAAACCCACAGTAATGCATATAAGTCTTCGATCCAGAAATCCTCAGTAAAGACTGCTGATTGATAAAATATCTGTCAGCAGATGATTTGACCATTGTAAAGGCAGCCTCTAGAGTTGTAGCTTATTATGTTTGATTTTTCTTCCTAAATATTTCTCCCTGAACAGTATAATACATCAAGCAGTTTCCGGTGAAACCTCTGAAAATGCAGCATTACTTCAACGGAATTATGTGACTTCCCATCAAACCTAGAAAAATATTTATGAGATTACTTTGTATTTATTTACTTCTTTGTTCAGAAGTATTTTTTTTTCTTTCTGAAGTTAAAATTAATACATGCATCATGAAATGTCACATCTCATTTTCTTGGAAGACCTAAGGCTAGGAAGATATGCAAGCATGGTAAATGTTATGTTGGCTACACTTTCATATTTTTGAAAGATCATCTGAAACCTCAAGATGAACATATAAAATAACAAAAAAAATTTAATACATTACTAGTACAATACACTGTAGGATGTAAACTTGCATGATCCCCTAACATCCTTCCAGCCAGCTTTATTTTGTACCTGGGACAAGGTGTGGAAAAGACAATCCTACTTTTACTTGTTCATGTTGGATTGCCTCAATGTGAATGAAGACCATAGATGAATGCATACACTGGAAACCAACTCAAGGAGTAGATCAGTTCCTAAACAGAAGTGTAATGGGCAAGGCATCGATTAGCTGAGTCATCACTGCACTACATAAAAGATAAAACTTATGTAAAAATGTGCATTTAACATAGGATTGTGTGCTGTTGTATATTTAATGAT
Source organism: Ara ararauna (assembly GCA_028858755.1). Lineage (NCBI taxonomy): Eukaryota > Metazoa > Chordata > Aves > Psittaciformes > Psittacidae > Ara > Ara ararauna. The sequence goes on along the minus strand of CM054410.1, from coordinate 39,086,134 downwards.
ATCAGGCCGTAAAGTGTGGTTCCATGACTGGTAATAATTAAACTTAACAGATAAAGCCAATTTTATGCTTCCTTCTAGAACAGCTGCTTCTGGAGCAAGAGAAATTTAGCGTGCTGAAGGAACCAGTTAGACATGATTGAAGAATGCAGCTCAAGCAAAATGTTCACAAACTTCTGTGCATTTAGGGAACAACTCTACCGGCTGTGTAGATAGATAGATAGATAGAAGATGGGTGATGGAAAACACGAATGAGGGGAGTATACTGGGGTACTACTGGTAGGTGGACAAGGCAGGTGGCAGCAGGACCAACCAGGGACAAGGCTGTCTGTCTCTGAGCAAGTGCACTGTTTCCTGTCTAAAAGAATACAAATCATAGTTAAGTGCCTTCGCTATCGATACCCAAGGACTGTAGAGTCTTTAGGTCAGGGCAGTGAACAAAACATTGGAGTCTTGGTGCTTGACTAGTCTGCTAGCAATACAGATATTGCTTTTAGTGCAATCATCTTTGTATATAACTGGCTATGGAAGTAGAAATGTAAGTATAGTTGGCAAATATAAAGGCCTTTAGTGTGGATAATGGGCAGTTACATTCACAGGGAAGCTCAGCACCTGTAGATGGCAAGCCTGACCTCTAACTGTTCCCTGGCAACACAAAAAATCACTAGTATGATATTACATTTATTCAGTACTTACTTTAGTAGATGATAAAGGCCTGTGAGAGGCTGGGACCCCACTGTGTCATGCATTGAACACCAAGAACATGATCCTAGGAACTTCTGTGCACGATGTATGCACAATAAATAAGTCTTACTACCAAGTTATGAAATGCCTAAATCATGTAAAAATGAAATACAGATTCAGATAAAAAAAGAAAAAAAAAAAAAAGAAAAAAACAATAAAGAAACCCCAGCAAGGATATATTTCTGCTTTTTATTTAAATGGTTGGAATGATGTCATTTTAAAAATATATTTTCTTAAAAAAAAAAAAAAAGTCTTAAGGAGTTTGGAAGGAAAAGTTTCAGAACTATTATTTTCAGCAATTTCTAAGCCTACTTGTGTACCAGAAATGCCCACTTTGTAAATGAATAATAGTTTTATAACATTCAACAGTGTATGCTAGTAGAAATGCAAAAAGCATGCAATGAAAAAATGCATCATTTTACAGTTTAAACATGTGTAGAACTGTGTTGTGTATGCTCTCACTTTCAAAACCTTATTGGCCCTGGGTTAGATCCTGAGAAAAATTCAATTTTTTTAAGAAAACAAATTGATTTCACTAGAATTTCCAAATTTAGAGGAAAAAAGTAGAAAAGACACAACAGTCAGAAGTGGCTTGCAAATTATTGGTTTAACTGTAGATATGGTGAAGGCAAAATCGCAAAGATGATTTTATGAATTTGTTTCTTGATGATTGCCACATCCTCTGTGTTGCAATAAGGTCTGTATGATAATTTATAGAGCTGTACAATAGTGGAATGTATTCAGGACTTACAAATATGAACACAGACAGACATTAAAAAAATGTTTGTTTGTTTGTTTGTTTGTTTTGTTGGTTTTTTGTTGCTGGTTTTAAATGTAATATTTTTCTGGGATTATTATCCTTCCCTGGTTTGCAAAAGACTGCAGCTTTATTGGTAGTGAAATATATACTAAAAAAGATAGCTTCAAAGCCCACAATTTTGTTCCTTTCACATAGCTGGGCAAATTTAAAGGAAGGTATAATATGTTGGAAATGGAACTGTGGCCTCCATCATCATTACAAAGACCTTTATACACAGCTAAGGGAAATGGAAGAATTTGCAGAGTAAGATCACTTTCCAGCTTGTGCTGTGATATGACATTACGTAGCTTCTCATACCTCATCTATCAGAAGCTGAAGTGGGTTCTTTTTTCTGGACTACCCTATTTGAACTGCTAGGTAAACAGAAGGGACTGCTTGCCTTTGTAGGAGCATTGTGTCATGACATCAGGGATGCTTTGTTATAGAAGAGATCTTGGGCTGATGTAAATCAGAGAATTTCCATAGAGAGAGCACCTATTTAAATGCAGTATAAAATCATTACCACTTTTTGGATTTCTTCTTCAGTTCTTGCTGGAGTTAACCTGGTGCTATGGTTCAGAAAAACAGAGTCTTGTGAAAACAATTAATTGCAAACATTTTTATCTGTGTCCTTCAGTCTTACCAGCCACAGAGCACCAAGAAGAGCTTGGTCTGGCAATAGCGCCCTGGCTGGACTTCTTTACAGACTTCACTTCATGGGCTGCCGCTTTGGCGGGGTGTTGGGTGCTGGAGTAGCACCTTCCCTTGGGACAGTTTTGTTCAATAAATACAACTTCCAGAAATACAAGTTACTAAGTTCTGCTACAAAGTTGAGCTATCAGAGCAAGAAAGAAACATTGACAAGAGACAAAAATAGACAAAGACTCAGCTTTCTTTATTTTTTTCTCTCTTTCTTTCCTTATATGCTTTAGGTCCCTCAGATTATCATCCAAACCTTCACATGGCCATTAACTATCTCTGGAGCAGATCAGCAGCAGCATTTGACTGTCATGTGTGGTGTTGAATGAAAACACCTTGCTTCCTTGTGCCCCACGTCATGGGATTCTTACTGAGTCTTGGCCTTGCTGTGCATGAGCTGAGCTTTGGAAAGGTTGTGAAACACAGAGAAGAAGAGGGAGAGGAAGGAAAAAAAGACTTGTTGGTGAGCACCCAGAACAGAAATGATCCTGAGAGGGCAGAAAGAAAAGGCATGGGGGCAGGGAAGGGTCAGGCAAGGAAACATCCCAGGGAGCACATACATGTGTGCATTCTCCCTTTTTTCACAAGCATCAGGCACAGGGTGTCATATGACCTTTCACAAGTCATTTCAACTCTCTTTGCCTCTCCTCTGTCTTATATGTGCAAACCACAAATGCATTGGAGCAAGGGCTGCCTCTCACTCAAGGTCTGCTCAGTGACCACATAACCTTGGTATGCATCTGTTCCCTAAGGTGCAGCGGCTAACAAGGCTGGATATCCTATCTTTCAATGGTGGAACTCATTCCACAGCCAGATCGTGGAAGAGTGTGAAAAAGACAGCAAGCACACACGTCCACCACTTGATTCCAGTGCCTCAGATATGTCGCGTGTACAGGCTCACTGCAGGAGACTTGGGTCAAGAGGACAAGCCTGTGTTGCTCAAAGCCAGCCCTAACATTCAAATCAGTCTTGCTGCCCATTCAGAGCTGCTTCTCCCCAGCTCCATCTTCATCCACACCAGCAAGGACCCACCTTTGTTCATTATAAAAGGCTGTAAGGCCAGACCTCATTAATTTTTTAGAACAGGCATGAGTTTACTGCTAGAGAAGAGGTAATATGGGGATTGTTGTACTCCGCCTTTTACGTAAGCAGATGTAGCTCAGGGTGAAATGGCTGTGCACAGTCCTCCCAGCTAACCTGGAATCACTGGAATTAAGGTCCGAATGAACCAATGGCAACATACGACTCAAAGCAGAAAAGAGAAAAGAAAATTAGCAAAGAAAGGTAACCTCATATCTAATAAATAAATAAGGCATCTGAAAACCGGGCTAGCTAAGGAAAAGGTGCTTTTCCACAAAGGCCCTGATCCAGCAACACTCTTAAGACACTGTGAAGGATTCAAAGCATAGGAGGAGACAAGTACTCAGGAGCTAAAGTGCTTTGCTGGAGCAGGGTCCTAGTACATAAAAGGGCAGCTGGATCTTGAAGCCAGTGTAGTATGTGTTTTTAGCGCAGAGATAGGTTAGCCCTGAAGCTTTTCATCAGAGCTAGGTATTATTTCCTCAAATGGCTGGTTTTTAGTGGTCTGTTTGGTTCATGCAGTGGGAGGTGTTTGAAGGAATTACTCTCCAGCAGGAAGCAGAGGGAGATTCAGCAGGACCAGAGGTCAGCTGCAGGAGAACAGCAGAAGTGAAGACTCGTCAGCTTGCACCAGTCAAACTGCAGCTTTCAGCAGTGCCAGCAAAACTCCTGCCAAGGAGCCAGCTTCCCTCAGAATAAGGGAGGGTTGATCCATATTGCTGCACAACTGGCCTGGTGTCCCATTTCATAGGGGCAGAAAAGGCGAATTCTTCGAATAGCCTTGCAATTCCTGCAGTTGGTTTTTTTGGCTTAACAGCTGGCAGTTCCAGCTCTTTGATGCCACACTCAGATCAATAATATTTCATGGGAGGTAAGTGGAAACAAATACACACTCATCTAGTCACTGATTGCCAGTGAAATAACATCTCCCACTGCTTGCCAGCCATGTCCCTGGTGTAGCTGTCAGCAGCTATGCTGCTTGAGGAAATAGACAAAGAGAGAGGCAGGGAGGAGGATCCTCCTTAGTATAGGTTACAGTGATGCATGGTTATGAAACCCTCCCTCCAGTGCCAGAAAACAGAGTTCAAGCTGGCCCAGTTGGTTACTGAAATGTTGGCAGTGTAACCCTGGTTCCATTGAGACTGAAGAGAGTTTTGCCATTAGCATGGGGAGGAGGAGAATAAAACCTTCATAGGAAATGACATTGCCATAATTTAGGTATGTTTTACAGATGAGTCCTCTAGATGGAGGGCTGTCCTCTGCTACCCCCAGGCTAGTATTTACATGGTAACTGGCTCCTGTGAATGAGAGTAGCTGCCACCCCCTGAATCCTGGGGTGTACAGACATCAGGATATGGGAAGTCTTTAGCTCACAGCAAGATGTCCAAAATCTTTGGGGAACCACACTGGCTACTAAAGCTTGTCAAATATTGGGTGAAAAACTGGAAGGGAAAAACTTTGGTCCAAATCCAATAACTTTTTTCTGCGAGTTTGTTTTTAACTACTAGACAGCAAATGGAAAAACACATTTTAGACTGCTTCAACCCAGAGTGCTTGATTTGCCTTGAACAGAAAGGTTTTGCATAACTTTTTGGATCTCAGAAATCTTTGGTGTGGCTTCCTCCTCCTTTTTAATTTAGGTCAATATTTTAAGTGATGTTCACTTCTTTCACACAAAAGATCCACCAGCTTCTTCCTGGACTGTCAAAACAAATTATTTCAGCCCTTTGGAAAGGGGGTGCAGAACCCAAAAACTCCAAACGTAATTAAACTGCTGGAAAATAGTATTACAGCACAAAACACACACCCCAAAAAAAAACCCAAACCCTCCCTCATCTACTTCCCCAGCCAAAATTATTTAACTGAATTTATGTTCTTGACCCAAACTGTAAATACTTACAGTCACCTGCAAATTCCTACTCTAGAGGGAAGAATTATTATTGATTTAGGGTTTTTCTCTTTGCACCACCTACTACGAAGGAGAAAAATGACTGCTGAACCCATGACACTGGGCTCTTGACTTTATAATTTTTTCCTGTTGTGTGAATTTTACAGGAAGGGTGGACATTGTCTCTCAAGAAGAGATGTGATATGGTGGCATTTGGAAGGGTACTGCACTGCCTTGTCCATCCATCAGCGGCACTTCTGCCATGTGGTCAGGACCTGCAAGTCTTGGGCCCAGTGCAGCCTGTATTGTTTCCACCCAGGGTCCAGCCTGCTCTCCAGGCTGGCAGCAGTGGTGGGAAACAAGCTGTGGAGAGAAAGATGTTGCCAGAATCATTAAAAGGCAGGAAGAATTGGCTGACAAATGAGGAGAGGCAGGCTTGGGCAGCTGTTGAAAGAGGACTTCATCTCCTCCACTGCTTATACCTGGGGAGATTAGGGTGAGAGCAGAGAGAAGGGAAGAAGTGTTTTCTTAGGCTGTGAGAATGGAAAGCAAGGGCATCAAAGCAACAGGGGAATGAGAGCCAAATTTCCTTGGCAATCATCCCTCAGCTTTAAATTCGCTGAGAATTCTCATCCTCAGCACTTGTTGGCTTATTAATAGTTGTCCTGTAGTTGGATTTAAATCTGCAACCTAGGTTGTCAAGTCTGAATTAAAGAACCAAGCGGAAGAGGAGGAATGGCTCATGATGGGCCATGAGCCAGCTTGGAAGAGTGCTGGTGGGAGGTTTCATTGCCTCTAACATAAGCTCAATCCATTTGATGTGGGAAGCATCTGCTGAGAGTCAAATGGATTGGGCTTGGGATGTCCCTATCTAAAAATAACTGTCAATGAGCAGTTCATATCAGGGAAACTGCTCTTTGGTGAATTGTTTTCATCTGAATTTGCTTCTTGTTTTTACTTACTCAGCAAGAATTTCTGGTTTTGTTTCAGTACTGCTGGTGGCACAAGGACAGCAGACAACCAATCATCTGGGACCTTTATTTTACATAATAATAGGTATTGTTCTGCATATTCCATTTTACCTATGCAACATCATTGACAAGTGACCTGTGTCATAGAACAAAGTACTTTTGACTATTTCCTATTTCACAGTAAAAAGACATGCAGGAACATGCATCTTAACCATTCAAAAGAGTTGTCCAGTGCCTGAATGTGGCCCCTACAGACTCATCTATTCAAGCCAGATTGTGGCATTTGCAGCCCATTTGGTAGAGGGCAGCATGGCTCTTTGTCCCTTGAATCTGCCAGTCAGGGAAAGAGGCAGTGAGCTGGTCTTAACTCTGCCAGCAGCCTCAGGAGAGGCATGGAAACGATGCACATTGACAGAGAGAAACTGTATACTGCTTTCACTCAAGAGCCAGCTCTGTGTTAAAAACTACACTTTGCCTCTGATTCAGGAATAGTGCCAAAGCCTTCCCCAGAGAAGGTGTTTGCAAAGTCCTTGGAAAGTATGTAGCACAGTGGTGTTTAGTGTATGTGTTTTCATTTTGTTTGTAGATAAAAAAAAGAGGCTGCATGATTGCTAAGACCTGTCCCTTTGGTTGAGGAGAGAAGGGGGAGCAAAACAAAACAAAACATAACAAAACAAAATGAAGCAAAACAAAACAAAACAAAAAACAACCAAACTGAGAGCTAAACAGCTTTACAGGAAGAAGTAAGGATTGACCTAACATGATCAAGTATCTTTTTCTGCATCTACTGAAAAGGCAACATTTCATTCCTCACTGTCTGCATTCAGGATAAAATTACAAAGCATTAATCCTGCTAAAGGGATACTCCTGCTTTGGGAAGCAATGGAGGGAATGCCCACTGATTCAGGTGAATAACTGATAAAATGACATTTCTTTCTAATCACCGCAGAGTTCCTTTGGAAGGCAAAAGTTTGTGTTGTGTTTGTGTATTAGCACTGCAGGTTGGTCATTCCAGATGCATTTTGGTTAATTCAAAGCCACAGACTGCCAGGATTCTGCTTCAGCTTTTTTACATTAGACTTCTCTGACACAGGTGGATGTCAGGTCTGATCTGAGTGATGTTCACTGAGCCAATAATTTTCACTCTGTGTCTGCTCTTCATTTGACGGGACCTGGAGGAGTTCAGGGCAGGCAGGCTTGCTGAGTGCAGAGTAGCATATCTGTTTGATAACATAGCTGCCTTTCTGTAACTCAAGAGAAAAAAAGAAAAACTCTCCAGGTTGAAAGAAACATTCTGTTCAGTCCAAAACATGTTACCTGAAATTTCAGGGTTTCTGTCACATTTTCCAAACCAAGAAAGGATTGTTTGTTCTCACTTTGGGGCTTTGTTTTTTGTTGGGATGCTTTGACTCAGCAGACCAAATGGATGAATTACTAACTTTACTCTCTCCTGTAAATCCCTGGGACAGTGGTCGATCCATAGTGCTATGGGGGTTTTAAGGTCGAGCTATCTGAAGCCACAGTTTAATTTACTTTTCTTTCAATGGTAATGCTAGCATTACTCACCCCCACATTTCTGTTGATCTCCTCTCCCTCCTGGCTGCTTCCCCAGATGTATTACTAAAATTGCTCATGGGTTTAAGGATAACAAAGAAAAAAAGAAAAAGAGAGAATGTTTTTAATGAAGAATGTTTTCTTCATTCTGTCCAGCTGTGACCAACTTGTCCTAGTACAACTGACTGGGCAGGAATGAAAGGTAAAGGACAAACTATGAACAAGCTGTCCTTTACAGTAGAAGGGAATGTTCATCAAAGTATGGTCTTGAATTTTTTCTGTTGAAGCTGCTCAGTTTTCTACAAATAGCTCACCACATAGGGGACAGAAAGAGAGAGAAGCGGTTTGCTAGGTGGTGAGCAGGAAAAGCGGTGCATTTAAGCCATTACTTGACAAACCAGCAGGCACTTGAATGAAATGGCCTAAGAAAGAAGATAAATAATCTCTGGGATTATTTCCCCTCTTCGCTGTGCCTGTTAAAGATGGAAATTTGCCATGAGTAGCAAAATAAATATATTGAGAAAAGCAGGTGTACGGAGGCACAAATACTCAGAAGAAATGTGGCATCATGACAGTTTTAACCATGTGCAAAAACAAGGAGGCAAGCAAGTAGCCAAGCCTGTAAGTCTATCACCATCCATCTGTTTCTGATACTTTCTTTTACATGGCAGAGAAGGCAAGGAGCAACACTGCATGAGTGGGACATGAAGCTTGACAAAATTAGAGGAGAAATACAAGGAAAGACATCAGGAGAATGACTGTTCTAGGAGTTTGCTGGTTTCTTCTTTCCAAAAGGTTAAGCTACAGATCAGGTTATGGATTTAATGGAGAAATCATTGGGATAGACCCCTTGGATCACCTTAGTTGAAAGAAACAAAATAAGTGACTGTGTTTTCCTCTGTGTGTTGTAACACCCATGAGAAGTACAAGTAAACGAATTATCAAGAACGAAAGATGATTAAGAAAATCTCTACGTTTTGTCAATGCTTTTGCTTAAATCTCTGATCACATATGTTTTGTGCTTATGCTTGATAACAGCAGTGGACACTCCCAGGTAAGCTTATGATCAAGGTAATGGGACCTCCTTGTTCCCATATGCATTTCAGTTCCTTTCTCTCAGTTACACTGCAGTAAGCCAAAGTGCTGAACTTCCAGAAAGTAAGGTTGTGGTTTTGTCTGGATGTTTGAGTGACTGGGGAAGATGAAGGAGAACAAGAAAGCCTTCCAGGGGGAACTCATGAAAGGTGGGTTACTCAGTCTTTCCTGAGAATTACTGGGTATATCCACTTAACTGCAACAGCAGACCTTCGGAGGAGACTACTGATGCTAGGAAACAGAACTAGGCAAAGCCAGTGTGAATTATTTATATTTGAAAACATATAACAATTTAAGCTTGGTGACACTGCTGATAGGAAATATCTGCTAATACTGAAAAAAATAAAGAAAAGAAGCTGCCTTTGTTCATCATCAGGGGTTCATTTATGAAGAACTGCATTCCCCCCCAAAAAAACTCACACGACAAGTGGACATTTCACTATTGTCTAAGAGTTTACTTGCTTGTCCTCTAATGACATATACGAATTAAGAGTCCCAGTTTCAGTTTTGAATTACTTGAAGCATATTTTTGTATTCTCTTTGACATTTCTGGAGAATAACATAAATAACAAAGCATAATGTAACAGTATATATATACACACACACATACAGTTGGCACTGTATAACAGAAAATCCAAAATTATTGATAAAATAGTATATGACTATAATTAATTATCAATTACATTATCATGTCACTGAGGGTCTGTGGCTCACTGACTACAGTAGCTTTGAAGGATTTTATATAAGATGTCTATAGTGTCTGGAAGATCTGGCAAAATATGAAGATAAAAAGACAGACCAACTACAAGGCCTTGGGACGTTTTATTTCTGGTGCCTGCACAGCTTCATTAGTTGCCTATTAGACTCCTTTTGCATGGTCACAGATGTTTCAGGAAAATTTAGATGTACGCTGTGGGAGAAGTCACTCTGCCCGTGAGGTCTTTTTGCTTTATGCCTACTTCTATCTGCACCACAGGAGAAGAATGTACCTTTTCCAAAGACCTGATGCGAAAAAAGTACTCTGTGTAATTGGTCAAGGTCCTAAAGCCTTAGAGTAGGAATTCATTTTTTTACCACCTGCAGTATTCTCTGTTGTGGGACTGTGAACAGGAGGACTGTAGAAGAGTGGCTCAGTGGCAGTGACTGTTTGCTCTTCCCATTCAGAAAGCAGAGGATGAAGGATCTGCCCCTCACATTTTGTGGACTTAGGTGAAACACACACACACTGGTTTCTTTGTTTTTATAGTTAGGAATGCCTTGCTGCTTTCAAAGTGGGCTAAAGTGAACTATGAAAAAGAGTGCTTACTCTGAATACAGATATTCCTTCGTGGAGCTGATTTGGAATAATTGCATGCAGAGAAGCTTTAAACAGCCTGAGGACAAAAAAGGAAACAACTACTGGGTGGGAGGTCATCATATTAATTCAAAAAGCCTAATTCTGCAGCAACAAAACTAAAGAGAAGAATTGAAGTATTCCTGTCGACCTCCTAACAGCTATCCCTCACTACCTTGATGAAGAAGGAACCCCAAATATTTGTGTGAAGTTTTTGCAGAAAAACAAAATGCCTGTACGTGATTGTTCTCCTGTGTAGCAATAGATTACTTCGGATGTGGAGTCCTCTTTGAACCATGACCTGCCCACCTAAAAACATACAGTTGACTGTGGTTTGAATTATATTCTGTCCCCAACAGTGATACCAAACCCAGCTCCAGGTGCCATTTCCTTCACACATCAGTAGCTTCACAGTTAGCATGAGTAAGACTTCAGATACAGTACCCCATAAAACCTGTTGCAGGCAGTCCAGCATGATTAATTTGCTATATATAAGGACAGCAGGTTATTGTAGTATCTTAACAGCTCAAATTCTCATATTAAATTTCAGGAAACCTGAACTGAAAGTACTTGGAAAAAATATGAATAATAATTCTGCACTCAGGACAGGTTGTTAACTCTGAGTTTTCTGTGATGTTAAATAAACATTCTTTGTCTGATCAAGTCAACTGGAGTGTCTCTATAGACTTTCATGGGCTTTGCTCTGGACTCCCTCTGAACAATACCTTATTGCTAAGGGAAACCAAATCCCTGTGATATATAATGCTGCCTTCTTAATGTACTCTTGTAAATAACACCAACAAACTGGAAATTTTTGTTGCTGGGAATTGTTAATGAAACAATGCCTGCAGACTGATTAGCTCCATGAAAAAAACCCAACTCATACATAATCTAAAAATTTTCCTGGTAAAAAAAACCACCATGAGATAAAATTTGAGCATGAGGAACACTGCTCAGAGGGAACGCCTCTTGAGTCCACTTGAAACAAATGATGTCTCGAGGCAGTGTTGGGTTCTTTCCCCTGATCTCTGGTAGGGAGTTTTTAGCTAAAAAGTTCATCTAACACAAAAATTAATCTGTTTAAAATTCTGAGTTATCAAAACAATGTATTCCTTCTAGCTTGTATAGTAAAATTCTCTGAGAATCCAAGCCCATGTAGAGTTAATTAAACCAAATGAAAGAAACCATATAAAATGCTTGGTTCAGCCCATGAAGCTGACCAGCCTTGACAGTGGGGGAAAGAGGGGTGAGGTGATTGTACTATAATTTTTCCGAGAGAGCTCTTCTTTTTAAGAGGAAGGAAGTATTAATAAACCTCAGTAAAAAATGACTTCTTGACTGATGCCAATGTGGGAACCATTGTGGGCCTTTCCCTTTGGAGAAATTAAAACTTCGTGGATGAAACCAGGTGACCTTGTTTTCCTCAGAGTAGTTTTATACACCTCTGCTATCCTAGATGAGTATTCTTACACACACACAGAGCATTAGAGGGAGCTGGCACACCAGACTCTGAATGACAAGCATTGCTGCAAACACTGCATGACCAAAACAAGGGCTTCTGATGGTGTGGAAGGTCTCTGCATGGAGTGGAGGTTCTGACATTCCTGGACATAGCTTTCCAAATCTCTGCTGGAGCGGTAGGAGTACTTTTTCCAGCCAGATGGAAGGAGCAGAGGAAGGTTAGACATCTCTTGGCTTGTGTGCTTAAGGGATGGATAGCTGAGGAAGGAGCCGGAGCTATGCCTTACTTGATCTGGAGAGACCATAAAGCGTTTGATCTTTCAGGTGATTTTTTTAAACAAGTTCTTTAAGCCATTTTGTTCTTGCCTTTAAGTCCTTTGTCCTTTCTCTCTGTAGGGCTCAGAGGGTCCTAGAGGTGGAGGTGAAGCATCCTGGAGATATCTAATGACATTCTTGAACACAGCAACCAGCTCCATCCTCTCCTGCCTCCAGTTGGGTCAATTTTAATCCATTCTAACCTCATTCAGATGAATTTTAATCCATTCTAACCTCATTCAGATGACTTTATTTCACAGACCCACAGAGATGAAAAGACAACACTTCTACAGTATTGCATTATTTCAGCTATGGCCAGGTATCACCGCCCAGAAATCACCTTGACCCTCTGACATTATAGAATGCCTGGCTCATTATGGGAGCCAGATTGGTAACCATTGTGAGAGAGAATTTGCAAAGCAGCCTAAGGGAATTTGGCGCCCCATTCCTGTTGAATTACAATGGGATTTGTGCATTGAATTTCCTTAGCTAGTCCTTTTAAACTTCCACTTCTCTTTAAAGTAATAAAGGTGGGTTTTAATAAAGAGTCTGTGTTGGCTTACCTTTGTTTCTTTTGAAGTTGCTGGACATTTTACTTCTTATTTCAATGAGAGCATCATTTGACCAGTGCTATACAACTTTGAAAAAAGTCACGGCGGAGATTTTGTATTATTTGCTCTTAAATTTATGACCTAAACCTTTATCCAAAAGATTAATTTAGAAAAAAAAAAAAAAGAAAAAGAGGTGAAAGGAGGAACTGAGTGCAGTAGAGAGAAGTGAACTTGATGAAATTTAATAAGTAAATTCCAAAGTGCTCTCCAACTGCACCTTGGTTATCTCAGTCTCAAATAGCCTTGAAAGCCCTAATATTTATTTAACTATGTATGATATGAAAGGGTTTTCAAGATACTTTCCAGCTATGGTGTACCAGTATACAAAAAAAGTCAGCTTTGAAGACAGAAACCTAATTAACTTTCAAGATGCTTTATCAGCTTCATCTAGCTATTTGGTAAAAACCTCTTTTAAGCTACACATATAGATTATTAGCTCTTAACTAAATTGTGTGGCTTTCGGTCAATTCAGAAAATCTTCTCTGAAATCAGATGTGAACCAGAGTCTATTGCTACAGCTGCATATTTGGATATAGCTTGAACTTCTTAATTCTGCTTGACAATGCACGATTTTATCTGGCAGACTGGAAACCCTGCTTTGAAAGTAAGCAGTTATCCCTCCTGGCCATGTTTTTACCACCATTTTGAACTGAAATTGCGCATGGCGGGGGTGGCACATGGTTAACAATGGAAGGTCATTAACTTAAACATCTTCCATTTACGTGAAAGCATTGGCAAAGCAATGGGAAGGCTGAGGCCATGAGTCCATGCTGAGGGCAGGCTCCAGGGAGTGGAATTTTCCCAGAGCCAGAACAAAGGAGCCAAGTATCAATGCAGCTCTCTAAAACATGGCAGGGGGTTTGGAACTGGATGATCTTAAGGTCCTTTCTAATCCAAACCATTCTGTGATTCTGTTAACATAAGGGGTGAGATGCAGGAGAGGAAGCTCAGAAGAGGACCCCTGAGCAGGATGTAGTTGCTTGGCAGGTAGGTTTTCTTGGCTTGCAGGATTAGCCAAGGGAGAAGAAAAATAGCTCGGCTGCAGAGAAGTTGATCCGCGATTCAGAGAAGGACTTGTGTGGAGGAGGGAACAGCCTGAACTCCTTAATAGATGCCCAGAGCCAAAAAGGAACAAGAAGAGTGAGACAACGGGATAGATATGGTTTTAAAGCCGTATTTTCCTTCTGTGAGATAAAGTGCTGGAAGAGTGGCACATAACTCCTAGAGAGGAGATGTATCTCACTGCCCTCAGTTATCTCTAGTGTTGAAAAATGCCACATGCTGAGAAGCTAGGATGACCAGCATTGCTTCAGGCCTCCAGGATGGATGGATTGTTTCTCCCGTTTTTATAGAGAGATGACATATGGAGAGTTTCAATGCTGCGCAAAGCAAAGGGGCCAAAGGAGAATGTTGTAGCTTAGACTACTGGAATTTTATAAGAACAAAAGTGAAGCAATTCTATGAGCCCTAGCTAAGCAGCTTAATGAAGTATCCACCCCTGGAGATTCCATCTGGGCTTCATTGATCAGTGTCTTCAATAATCAGAAAGTTAACTAAACTCTTCTGCATTTATTCAACTAATTACTTTCTCTGTATCAGTTGTGATTAGCATCAAAATGAACAGAGGCTCATGGAGTGTATTCGTTATATGTTCCTTCATATGTTGTATTCAAAAGTTATTGCACTCAATTTTTGAAGTCTGTTACCTCAATGAACTATGGACCTAGCTCTTATCAGCAGATTGGGTTTCTGGTACTAGTAATCTTTGGAAACAGGACCAAAGTAGGAAATAATCTACTTTCAGTATATGTAGAAAAATCTCTTTGTAGTGGGAAGAAGCAAGCTCAATGCACAGAGAGATGTGTCCACTCCAGCAAATGTGCTCAAAAAAACCCCCAAAGAAATGTAGAGATAAGTGGAAGTTGCAAAAAGGTTCTCCAGGAAAATGTTGAGCTAAAAGGAGAAACTTTGAGATGAAGGAGAAAAAACTTTAGGTGGGAGTGAAGGAAGGCAGGAGAACAAGATCTAATTTTTCACCTTTTCTTTCTTTAATTCCATGAAGATGAGATCTATAATGACTGAAAAACTCTCTCAACAGGTTTTTTGACTTTAGGCTGAACAACTCTCTCCATGGCAATCCTTCTTAGTATTTAGTGCTGCAAAAAGAGAGTCATGCACAAACATCTAGAGGAAAGAGAGCTTCTCACCTACTGGCTGTCATTCAGCTAACTAGATTTTGTTTTGTCAGCCTCAGATGCACATAGTTTCATCTCCTGTTTGGACTCAGCTCCATAGAAGAATTTTTACACAGGAAGAAACTGCAGTTCAAGTGGAGAACTCTGATTTGGCACTAAAGAACCAGTTCTCCCTGTAGCTAGCAATGAAGCACATATCTACTGAATGTATGATACTGCACGTTACACTGACAGTAGCTCTCCTCCTGCGTATTGCTGACCAGAGATGTTTCTTAAATTATCGCAAAAGTTGCTGGAGTGTATAGGACCCAAGGTCTGACGCAGGCTGTACCCTCATAGTCTCAGTTAAAAGCATTCTTCTCTATCTTCCATGTAGGTTTAATTGTCTAATGTGTCTGATTGTGGATACAAAACACTAATTCTCTTTGATTTTTCCTAAATGTGAGAGTTGAAAAAATAACAAACCAAACAAAAACAACCTGACAGTTTTAATAATTCTGGTTACACTGACAGTTTTATTACAAGCCTCCTTATTGTGGACAGCTCAATTCAAATAGGAGGCTACTCAGATTTGCTTACAAGTGTTCTAACAGTGTAGAGCTACCCAGAGTAGTTTAGTCACATTTAAGCCTAGACATATTAGTAATGTATCATGCGAGTAATACCTTTGGTATATAGGTAGAAGGGTCAGCTAGTATCTGTGTGTGTATAGAGCCCCTCCATTTTTCCCTTGGGTACAGCATTTGTAGCCCTGGCAACCAGATTCAGTATTTCATGAGGAAAACTCCAATGACTTGTAAGATCATCTGTCACCATCTTCTCCTCAATGAATTCACAAGGTGTTAATGTAGTCACAGCTCCATTCCCTTGTACCTTATTTCCCCTCTGGTCTGTTTATTATCTGTCTGTTGCTGCAAAACATTTGCGTGAAGGCTGTTATAGTTCCTCCTTGGTGCCCACCACAGAGACACTTTGCTCCAAACTGGTTTTTCTCCTGTGCAAATAATGCTGAGTAGATGTCATATTAGATATCTTTTGCATAAACTTTTCCGGCCAGAAAGCTCATATGAGTTGCTCTGCTCAGTCTTAGGTTTGCAGAGTGTTTGAACAAGAGGGCTAAGAACAAACCTTATGTCAGTCTTCAGGCCATCAGGAACATATGGAAAGGATAGAGCCAGACTTTTCTTGGGCTTGCACAGGAATAGGGTGGTATAATGGATACAAACTGCAGTAAGCTAAGTTCTGATAACAGATTAAGAAGGAGAAAGAAAAATAAATAATCACAGTGTAGGTAGTCAAACACCCGAACAGAGAGAACAGAGGCCCAGAGATGTTATGGGATCTCTCTCCTTGATCTTAAAAACTCAACTGGTCAAGACCTGGAACAATTTGACTTAACTGATATGAGTAGAATGCTAAAATGCCAGATGGCTTCCAAAGATCTCTTCCAACCCAAATTATTTAATCATTTTACATCTGGTTATCTTACATATTTCGTCTGGTAAGCTTTTATACAACATAGTAATATTAAAAAAATTACAATAGTCTGCACAAATGAATTTAAGGATTTTAAAGATCCAGAACTTGTTTTTGATATCTAAACATCGCCTTTATGCCACTGCATATTTTGCTCTCTCTGGTTAATTTTAGTATAACCTGTACTTCAGAGAGATGAAGTATGCCAATTAACTAACTTTTGCTTTAATTCTTGAAATAGAAACTGAGCCAGCATTGTTTTTGAAAATGATTCTCCCTGCATTTACAATGTCAAAACACTAAATGATGCTTTTGGATTTCCATGCCGAAACTAACATGCTAATGTTGCTAGGTAAATTTTCCAAAACTTTTTTTGTATTTTGTATCATAATAAATCCTCAGCTTGCATACACTGAGAAATTGTTTGGATGCAACAAATCATGATATTCATTGTTTTTCCTGTCTGTAACGTTGAAGAATCAGGACATTATTGTTGTTGGAAGTCTTGATAAAGCCCATTGAATTCAGGACATTGACTGACTTCAGGTCTGCATGAACAAGAGCAACAATCTTAATTTTGAATTTCTTATCTTTCTGATTATTTTTTTTTAACCTATGTGTTCTTAAAATTTATTATGAACTCAAACTGTTCATATGCTCCTTCAGTCTTAAAGCTTTGGTTTCTCCCCTCTCTTTGAAGAGAAGAATAGACCTTATAAGAAAATAGATCACATAATTGATGGCAATTCCATCAGCTGAACAGAGAAGTTAGCTCTCATAAACTGTATGAAGCTGACTCCCTGGTTCCTCAAGATACCTTCTTTCTCTAATTTGATGGAAACTGTGTGAAATGAAACTAGATCCCCCCCCAACAATTCTGTGGGAAGCCAGCAGTCCAGCTGTAGAGAGAATGTAGGAGAAGAATAAGCAGCCTATAGCCCTAGTCAGACCAAACCAATAGACAAATCCCTAGAGAACAGCTTTTTCATTCAGGCAGGCTTAAGGAAGGGAATATTCATACAAAAGCCAATTTACTTTGCTGGTAGCTGTTTTGCTTATTAATACCACTGAAGACACGAATGCTTAATTTCTCCCAGCCCAGGTTTCTTTTCAGCCTGACCTTCTGTCACATGACTTGAATAGTATAATGTTGCAATGAGTTACCATGGAAATGATGCTGATGATGGCATGTGTTCAGCATAGCCAAATTTCAACCTAATGAGAGCAGATGTGACTTTGAGCTTTCATCCCTAAAGAGCAGACATGGGTTATATCATCATATCTTTTCTTAGAAATCATGAAGAAGGCTCTTAAACACAAATGTCTATGATTGTACTAACTGTGAACACCAATATGAGTGTACGAAAATGATTTCTACTTGCTGTAAACATCTTATGAAGACAAACACACGCACATCAGGAAAGCCATGAAACAGGACAAGCCATGAGGAAAACAAGAACTCTTAGCCATCTGTAGTTTCCATTGCTGATGTGCATTATCTTCTCTAAACATGTGCAGATTCCTGTACGTCACTGTGTGTTATCAGTTTTGGTCTCCACACTTTCCTAAGAAAATAACTACTTCCAGTCACTGCAGGCCAGTACGACATGCTATGCAATGCTGCATAGCACCATGAATAAATTGTGGCTGTCACCAACTTCTCTGTCTAAAAAAGACTGTTACAAAAATAAATTAGCACTGCCCTTGAGCATTGCTAAGAGTAAACATCTCACACATGACTTTCCTAACTAAAAGAATAAGACCTCCATTTCACCACAGTGAAGCCTACACAAGCAATGCATTCTCCATGTGAGCGAACAGCCACTGTGCTAACCAACCACAGAGGGAGAAAGGGTCCTAATGCAAGAAAGGAGCATTCAAACCAGACATTTTAGAGCCTGTTCCAGCCCTGCTAACTTGGAACAGAATCAAGAACTCAGCTGGATCACGATTAGGAGAGAAGTCTAAGGCTGCTTCGTAATTACTCTGGATAATGCCTTCTCTGTAGCTTCCTGGAGACTGAACCTCTGAAACTTCTGCCTCCAGTGTGTTTTCAGATGGGGATACCTGAAATTAAGTAGCTCTGAATCTCACCCATCACTATGTGGGAATGATCTTGTACTGCGGGTATTGTGGCTTCATCTCTAGGTTTCTGAAACACAAGACCAACTTTGGCTTCAGGAACAGTACTAGAAAAAATCATTTACAAACAATGACATATGTAACTGCTTATAGAGATAGAATAAATCATCCTACCTTTGTGTGTGAAGTCTTCCTCTCTGCATATTTTCTTTCTCCTCGAGATTTCAAAAACTTGTTATTCTAAGCCAGAAGTTAAGATGGAAACATTCATTGCTGTATCTGTGAGAACTTTCTACTGCAACTCCCCAGTGGGCTTTCCAGCAGTGCACCACCCAAAGATCTTTGGAGAAGCCAATTTAATCCTCTTGGTATCACAACATTGGACCAAGACTAATTAAAACAAACCATGAACTTCTCAAAAGGCAGCTGAAGGCTGTGTTTTCTTTTCAAGCATCTACTGCTACTTCTCCTATGCTCCCTGTAGCTCCTTTCACCTCCTTTCTTAAGAAACTCATCATAAGTTTAAAATAACTCCAATGTCCAGGCTCTAAACTTAAACTTCAAAACAACTCAGCTCAGCAGTAAGGGAGGTGCAGGTCAGCTGTACTTTCCCTTTGAAGCCTTGCTCCTCGCACTCCACTTCCCATACTTGCAGCTCAGCATCTTCTGGCAAAATGACTCTCTAAGTGTTTCTGCTAGTAATTTAAAAGAGTGGATTGTAAGGTGCCCTTCCTGAGCATTCAGAAGGGCAGAGCAGTGCCAACACCGGGCAGCATCCTTGTCTGCGCTTTCACCCAGGCCATGAAGTTCTTACTGTCCTTGGGTGGGATGGAACAGCAGAGAGGTTTGTGCTCCAGGACAGACGGAGCATCAAAAACAGAAGGCAAAACCTGTAGAGGTTGCATTCCAGCACACTGAAGGGCTTGCCACCACCCTTCCTTAGCACTGGCAAAAATCAACACAACTACACATTCCCTGTACACTTAATATTACACTAGTTGGGTGGATTATTCTTTATGGTTCAGAGTGACATTGCTCTGTGCCTGGTTTTGACGTCCCAGTGCCATGGTGAGCACTGAAGTATGATGAATGATGACTGTAGCTAGCAGCCATAGTACTGTAGCAGGCCAGGCACATCAGCAGCTATAGCTGAAATGTTAGCTGAAAGCTGGGTGAAAGGAATCTGTTTAACAGGTGGGCTAGGAGTCTGGCACAGAGACTTGGGCTAGGGCCAGTACCACTGAATGTCTGCTGTGTTGATTCGCTGGCTGGCTAGAGTTACAGCAGGGTAGAGGGAACTGAACGCAAATGCTTCTTCATCTGCAGCAGCTTCTTGCTTGCTAGAAAATTCCCCCAGTGTTCCTAAGTCATCTACTACCCAGGAGCTGCAGCAGTTTTTTTATGCTAGTTTTCTTTTTATCCTCCAAGAACCCATGCAGCTGCCTTTGCCAGGGGTTGTTCCTCTGCAGTCCCAGTTTAACACCAAAAAACACTTAACAGCAGGGAGCAACAGTCCTGATATTTGGCTGGCCCAGTGCAGCCATCAAAATCTTCCAGATTTGACTTTGACTAGTAACGGTGGGGAGATCAATGTCTGCTTATTGGTGAAATAAGTTCAGACTAGGGATTTATGCAACGGACTCATGTCTCGTATGCAGTTCTTTTCAGGATTTCCAGAACTACCTTAACCCCATCAAGTAAATTACTCCAAATTCTGGACTATCATTTCAACCTTCTCACCACACAACTAACAGACAAGAATAGGAAGAGAACTAAACACATTAGGCTTGAAAAGTAGGGACAGTTTAGATAGCAAGCTGAGTAAGAGCTTTCCAAGCCAAAGCAGTATCCTCTTCATCCTCATGACTTCAACCACATTAGCCAGCCCTAATGTGTGAATATGCTAGACAGTGAGCTGGGAGGCTTCCTGATGTCCCATTGACCTCACTGGGAGTTTTGGGTGCACATGACCAGGTGACAGAAGAACTAGGGAAGCTTTTTTTGATCTGGAGTTTTCAAATATGACATTACCAATTATTAGATAAAAGCTTGACTTTGTATACCTAAGATCAATAGGAGCTTTGCTTCTGATCTAAGTGGACTTTTCGGAAGAGCATTTAATAATTTCTGTGTTCCCATTCACCAATTACAAGTACAACAGAAACCTTTTTACTAAGTGCTAGCACTACATCAGGCAAAGAAATAAGCTAGAAAAGAAAGGGTTGCTGTACAAATGGCTCAGTTGCCTTGAGAAAAAAAACCTGAAATCGGAAATAAGTACCCCCGTCTCCACAAATTTTGCTGAGTGTAGACAGCCACATATTCAGTCCACTGTAAATCTTTGCAGGACCAGAGCTATAATTTCTTCAACTCCATATGATTTTATTCTCATTCTTACTATCCTGCTTCTTGACTGATCTCCTAGAATAATGAAGAGTAGCAGAATCTGTCCAAGATTTGTTCAAATTGAAGGTATCTATCTTTCCAGCCCCTTAGAACAAGTAGAACCAGAAGCATAGGTTATACAGGTAAATGTTCCTAAACAAACCCCTTTCCTTAATTCTTCAGAACAGTAAGTATGCAATCAGGTCAGGGAAAATTGCTAACCTGAAACAATAATTATGATTTGCCTTTTGTGATTTAGCAATTAATTAGCATATGACTAGTGAACATTAGGCTTATACAACATTGCAAATCTGTAGTCCCAACCCCAGCTGGAGGCTCTGTTAGACTATACTACTGACATAAGTCTTAATAAGTAGATTGGTAATCTTTGTTATGGCTTCTTTCCTGTTCAGAGGGTAAGAAACATGCCATTCCTCTAGGTCTGAAGGAGGATTAATTGATTGGTCTCATATGAACCTGAAAGCCATTAAGAGCATGAAGGATGAAAAGCAATTCAAACTGCTTTATTACCATTTTCTGGTAAAGTACCAGTTTAGACTCTGGACCTACTGTGAAGCAGCAGGTTTCCAGATATTGACTGTGCTGGCATGTGCTTCTGGAAAACAGGAAGCAACTGATTCCTAAAAGCAGAAACATCTGCTCAAATCATGAACACACTTTCTGTCTGAGGCTAAAGAGGAGGATGGCTAAAGATGTCCATGTGCTGCCAGCTCTATTGTCCAGAGTGACAGCAAAAGGGTGGCAAACAGTGAGCTGCACTAGCTCTCCTTCACCCTCAACGGAACACTAGATAAAAATTAATTTTATGGGGCTCACCATAGTCCTTACTCTGCTGGCTTTTACAACTAAGGCAAGGAGAGTCTTTCTTTTCCCCTCATATGGCTGGAAGAGCAAAGCTATTTGTGCAGGAGACTTGTGAACTTCAGAGAGGCAAAACTGGCCTAGTTACCAGTCTGGGCACTGCATTGGAAGAACTCACATTTTTTCCTAGAGTGGTTCTCTTACACAGTGTTTTGATTTTTTGGGCTCTTTGATCCAGTTGTTTCCCCATTTAAAAAAGTATGAGTAAACTGCTGAAATCTCACTGATGGGGTGGTGATACAAGTAGAAGAGAATTCAGCCAAATAAATACAATGCTGGTATTATGACCCCATTTCACCTGCTTTATTTGTCTACCCAGAGTTCAGTTTAATTGTCAGAATGGTGAAAGTAAATCGGGGGAAGTGACCATTCCTACTCTGGAACACAGCTTTGCCAGTAGCACCAGAGCTGCAAAAATCTGGGTGTAAGTTGCAAGATATTTTTAGTAGTTTAGCACCACTGGCAAGTGAACATGATTGAATAACCTGACTACCATTGGGATATCAGTCTAAGGATCTTAGCGGGAAAATTCTTCCCATCTTTTATACTGAATTAAGAGGATGAGGGTTTTCATTTGTATCAGAAGGAAAACTTACTTAAAATCAAAAGAATGACAGCAAAGTTTGAAGGAAAAGAATCAGACAGTAAAATTCAACCCTATATCAATGAGCAGTATGTTTAGGCTGTTACTCTGCAAAAGCAGAGCGTGAGCTGAATTTTGACCATGGTTAATTTTCCCATTGAAGTCATCAGTTACTAAAGTAAGCATTTGCCAAAGCTGTTGCAGGATGAGCATCATAGGATTGAATACATCCCAGACAGAAGAAAAGTGCACAGCCAGCCTCTGGGACATGTTTTGCAGTTCCTAGTACACCTTCCCTTACAAATTATTTACCCTTGTTTTCTGCTTCACAGCATTATGTGGACATTTCCTGCTTCAGAACTAATGCTACAGCCTTTGATTCTGCAGTGAGTCCTATAAATGAGACCTACAGAAAGGGGCTCTTTCTTCTTCTTGCTTCCAGCACTCATGAAGCTGTTTCTCCACCCTCACTTCAGCAATGCACTCAAGCACGTGCTTAACATTAAGGTCATGCAGGACTTATGTATGTGATTAAAATTAAGCATGCATTTAAATGCTGTGTGGAACTGGCCCCTCAATGAGGATGGCTGTTGGATCAACCTGCTATGACCTCTGCTGAGCTGATTATAAGTCAGCTTTTGTAGCATTCTATTTTTCCACAAAAGTTGTAGTTTATTCACTCTGTCTTGTAACATAAATTTAAATGGTTCTGTTTCTTCTTTTTTTTCCTATAACTCTTTGAAAATTATATTGATTTTTCTAGCCCTGTAAATATTTGAGATGATAGGAAAGACTTCCCGCATCCCCTATTCCCCCCAATTCTATAATAACTTTTGTGCATCAAGAAGGCATATGAAGTATAAAAAAATTTCAGATGCTTTTAAAATTCTATCAAAAACCCCAAGTTTCTGCTAATATTTTACATTTCTGCAAACCGAGTGTAGAAGAAAAAGATGGAAGTTGAGTTTGTGCCTGCAGCAGAGCAAAGAAGAATGCCTAATCACCCATACCACAAAAATTCTTGTACTGTCCACTTTTGGCCACTGAAAAATTTGGAGGCATTAATAATGAGGCAGATTTCCATCACGTTCTCTTCTGAAGGAACATTTCTTTCTTGCTGAGAACTCAGAGAGGACTCTGAATATGCCTGTAGGATTGAGAAGCAGAAGGAGATTTTTAATTTTTGTTCTGCAGATTCAGATCTATGGATTATGCCAGTCTATTCCCCAAAGAAAAACAAAACAAAAGCAAAAGCAAACAAGCCATGAGATCATCTACAACACTGCTGTAAACAGATTAGCCCCATGTCATGTGAAAACTCCTTATCACACAGCTGGGATTTAACATATGAGGACTTACTCTTTGCAGTGTGGTCCTGCATGTCTTTTCATCCTGATGTTCCAACTGCAAAATATTTTAACAGTGCTTTTTCCAATTTACCTATCACCCATATTATGAACAGAGACAGTTGATCTTCCTTCTGATTTTTAATCCTTCCCCCTTTCTGTCCAGAAGGACTGCTTAACCTAAAACCTTAATCCTTAAGCTTGGAAAGTCTGTAGTCACTTGCCTTCATAACCATGTTAGCTTTATCACTGCATCATCAGAAGTACTATTTTTTCTAACAGAAAAGTCGATGTGTTAAGCCTCTCCTCCAGCATTGCAGCCTTCTGATATTTCACCCTGAGATAAAGCTAATGTCTTTGCCCAGCCACATAGCTAGGGCAATTTTTAATTTTGGATTATTTTAACTCATCCATGGACAGCTGGGAAATCTTGGCTAATCAAGAACCAACAAGCTATTAAACATTTCATATCTTACCCTGACAGAAAAGAACAAGAGTCATTTACCTTAAGCAGATAATTAAAAATAGGTATGAAAGCTCAACATTGTAAAGTCAGTGAAATTTTTGCCATTCACTTCAATAGGCCATAATTTAACCAGGGATGTTTTATTTGATTCCTGGGTGTTCTTAGCCTTAGCTCCACTCTACTTCTATAGGCTTTACAATAGCTTCAGCCCTTTTTTTCCAGTGAGAAGCCATTCGTATTACTGATTGCAAGATGTTTCTCATTTCTCTCCCTGAGAGTGGCTAATAACCTCGCCCTTTATTATAGAAGTGAAAAAACACATTGAAAAAGATGCTGAAAACGAAAATTCATTATTTCTGCTACTCTTGGAGGACTTTTTCTTCATTAAGCGAAATATCTTGAGGACACAGGAGATCTTTAAAATCCTTTTCCTCTGGTTTAGAGTTCTGCTTTGATATCATTTTACCACTCCATCTACCTATTTTTCCACTTACAGCACTTGCAATTCATTTTTTGGTCTTTCCATTCTGCCTCTTACTACACCACCTCTCCCCAGAATTGGTTCTTTCAAAGATACACAGAAATTCTTGATGATACATGAGATGCCTCGCTTTATACATGAGATGTAAAATATATGCTTCACATTTTTATACTCCACTATCAAATTAAGTAATAGGAGGTTAAATCAAGTGGGAAGCACAGGGATATTCTTATTTAGCTCTCTGGTATTTATACTAATGAAAACTGAAATCTTTTTTTCTGAATATTTACATTCTGAAATTTAAACATGTTCATAGTTTAACTGCTCACAATAGTCTTTTTTTTCTCATTAAAAAAATCACAAACAATATATTCCACTTGTTTTGAAAAAAATGTTAACTTTTCATTAAAAATAAAGAAAGTTTGGAATATAGCTAACAAAGACTGACAAGTTTAGATTTAAGTAGTGACTTAATGCCAAAGAGTCCATCTTGTAGAATTTCCATGATTTTATTAAAAAGTCATGAGGGAAAATGATGGTCTAGTAGTTAATATCTGACACCATAAATTTATCAAAAGCTGAACAGGGTCTATAAAATAAATGGGAGTTCATCACAGGACTTCTGTGAGAGAAGCGGAGAGGTTATATCTTCAGTCCTTAGCATCTAGAGCTTCATGTCTGATCAACAGGGAAGGCACGCAAATATAGCCTTCATTGCACGGAATTTTCTGGAATTACAAATTATCATATGCTGCTGGCATGACTGTGTGCACTTGTCTGGATTCCTGCAGTGGAATGGGCACTTTGTAAACCACTGCAATTAACCCAGCTCCGTTGAAGCCAATGTCACCACACTTAAAAACTGGCCAAGGATGTGGGGCATAAATACAGATCCCCACAGCACTGCCAGTGTGCCCACAACAAATACAGGTGGCTCATGTTTCCATCGCAAGGATGCCTTGAATTCCTCCTCTGAAAGGATGCCTGGCTTGTGAGCTGCCTGGTAAAATAGAAAAAAACATAAGGGTCCTCTTACTAACCTATATCTCAGCCTTATCTAAAGAGCATGTCTTTGTACAAAAGGATATGTTTGTCAATTTGAAGAGTTTAATAACAATGTATTTAATCTGAAACATAAGCACCCCTAATTAAATGAATAGAAAGTCATCAGAAAACCTGTGTAACTTCTGCTGAAAAGTTGAAGCCTACTTTGGCTTAGCTGAACGTATAGGTCAGTTTTTTATGGTGGTTGTGTTCTTATGGCAGAAAATCATGCCATAGGGAGGTCATAGTGCCCTGACGCTGGAATTTAATCTGTTCCCTTTTCCTTTACTAATACTATTTCTTTTAACAGCACCAGGCAAGATCACGATTCTGTCTTGTTTGACCATTCATCAGAATGGTCAAGCGAAAAAAGAATACATTCAATAACCTAAGGTATGCAAGATTTGTCATATTAGGTCAGATTGGTCCTGTCTCTGACAATGACCAATAGCAGATTTTTGAGGAAACAATATGAGGCCAGAACAGCTACAGAGCCATATTTCCCTAGTACAGATTTCCAGATTCTGAAAGAAATCATGAAGGTAAGCCTTTAAAATACCAAATATATTACTGTACTCTGTGAGAATTGTGTATTATATACTTGCGTGTGTCCATATGCTTAGCATCATGCATGATTGGCTAGAATGGACTTTCAGACAGTTTACTCCAGCCACAAACTTCGAACAACAGTTGGATTACAGGACAAAAATACAGCAAAAAATATCTGACCTGCTGCACCCCATAACAGCGTTTTAAAACTGAAGCCTTTGAATGTGGTATCAGAAAATAACACCTTCTCAAGTTATTCACCTTTCCTTGAACAGAGCTTGAATTTTTAGCTCTGGGTAGGCTGATTATATTCACCTCAGGAAGCTCAAACATTGCCACCTCCTGCACTGCCCCCCCCCCCAAAAAAAAATAGATTTAATTGGGAATGAGACAAAACACGCATCTAAACAACAGAAGCAAAAAACACATGGATTCAGACTACTTACTGTGAAGTGGAAAAATCTAAACTCAGAGGAGATTGTGGACCTCCAGGGAGTTAACACTGTGAGGATGGCAGTCATTCTTAAACCTACATGTTGCTAATATTCAACCCTGTGAACTATTTGGCCAAAATGTTTTTGGGTGTTGGTCGATGAGAAAATGAACATGACCTGGCAATGTGTGCTTGCAGCCCAGAAAGCCAACCGTATCTTGGGATGCATCAAAAGTACCATGATCAGCAGGTTGAAGTAGGTGATCCTGCCCCTCTGCTCTGCTCTTGTGAGACCTTACTTGGAGTATTGTATGCAGTTCTGGTGTCCTCAACATAAAAAGGACATGGAACTGTTGGAACAAGTCCAAAGGAGGGCCACAATGATGTCCAGGGGATTGGAGTACCTCACATTTGAAGATAGGCTGAGAAAGTTGGGGCTGTTCAGCCTGGAGAAGAGAAGGCTGTGTGAAGACCTCATAGCAGCCTTCCAGTATCTGAAGGGGGCCTATAAGGATGCTGGGGAGGGACTCTTCAATAAGGACTGTAGTGAGAGGACAAGGGGTGACGGGTTCAAACTTAAGCAGGGGAAGTTTAGATCAGATATGAGGAGGAAGTTCTTTCCTGTAAGGGTGGTGAGGCACTGG
Organism: Ara ararauna; assembly: GCA_028858755.1. NCBI lineage: Eukaryota > Metazoa > Chordata > Aves > Psittaciformes > Psittacidae > Ara > Ara ararauna. The sequence goes on along the minus strand of CM054410.1, from coordinate 39,059,021 downwards.
AATGGGTTGCCCAGGGAAGTTGTGAATGCTCCATCCTTGGCAATGTTCAAGGCCAGGTTGGACATAGCCTTGGGTGGCATGGTTTAGTGGGAGGTGTCCCTGCCCATGGCAGGGGGGTTGGAACTTGATGATCTTAAGGTCCTTTCCAACCCTAACTATTCTATGATTCTATGATTCTATAAGAGAAAATGGACAATCCCTTAATTTCTATAGGATAATCCACATTATTTGAGCTTGGACTGAGAAGCCTGGATCTTGCCAAAACTTTGATTTTATCAAAAGTTCTTTGGTAGCCCAGCCAAAATCAAATTACTTTGCATGGTTGAAGAGCTTTTTGTCTTTTCTACTTGAGGTTTATATAGCATAAGCATCACTTGGGTGTCTGAATGTACACAGTAGAGCATTAAGCAAGCTGACAGAGGTGTATTGCATGTCCCTTGTTTCTTACCCTCTCTAAACAGGTTGTTTGGGCTTGCAGGTATACTACTTACATAGTTACAGGTGTCTGCATACATACAGTTTTCACATATTCACATATTAGATAAAACAATTTCAAAGAATTACAGTTTCCTTTTTAAACAGTGGTGCAGTTTGCAATTGTCTTTACAAGGCCATTTCTTATCATGGACTCAAGCCCTGACAAGATGCTCTGCTCTGTCCAGCAAGTGTGGCGTTTGTATTGTGGGGATCCACTCTGCTGCAGAAATGAAAGGAACTCCTTACCTTGGACAACAGAGGAAAAGCTGATTAGAGTCCATGGGACACTGTTCCCCAGATTAAAATCCTTTCCGTACTAAGGGATTGGTGGGTTCTTTTGCAAAAGAACCAAGTGGTTCTAAAGGTAAACACATTTTCTTTTTTCCTCAATTGGTTTAGAGGTGTGAGAGGAAGGAGCTAATCTTTTGGAAAGAATCATGTCAAAATGCAAGCGAAACCATAACAAGCGACTGCAACAGGCAGCCCATAAGCTCTGCTCATCCTTTTGTTTTGTGTGCTGAAGCTTTTGATGACTTGTGCTGTGAGGTGAGACATGAAACAGGGTCATGGAGGAGGACAGAGGGGAAGCATCCTGTCCCTGCTCATAAAGTTAAGGCCAACGGGGGCCATACTGAAAACCGGCAAGGATGTTCCACCTCCCCACCCCACCCCTAAAGCAGGTGGTGCTTCCAGTCCACATGGCTGAAGGAGAAATGAGCCAGTGAGTGAGCTGAGGAAGAGGTGGCAGAGGCTGCTAGAGAGGACAGTGGATCTACATCCAAAGTGAAGCATCACTCAGTGCAAGAAAGCAGATGCATCAGGCCATCAACGTTTAAGTCAAACCCATTGTGGTTGACAGAAAGCTTTCCATTTATTTGAGTGAAATAAATGAATGATTCATGACATATATTGTTTAGATGGTAGTGATTGAGTAGTTTCTAAGACAGGAATGAATCAGGAAAGTGCAAGCTCATAATGTGTATGAAGTCTTTTTTAGATACAGATCACACTACAGGAAGCCTTTGATCTTCAAGAAAAATCTTGCTTTGCTTTCACCAACATGGAGTACATATACAATGCAGCAGATACGTCCCCCTGAAAAGCATAGTTTCTGTTATTACACTGACTTTACTTCTACAACCAAACATAACTGACAAAATGGCAGGGCTGAAAAACACTGAGTAGAAGGAGGACAGGAGTGCAGGTGAGGACTCTTATTTTATTTATGAAAAGTGGCTTCCAGATTGATCAAATTGGACTGGGATTCATTTTCCCACAAATTGTTTTCTATATTTGGCAACCTAATATCCAGCAAGCATCCTGCACCCAATCCAACAAGTTGCTAAAGGACAGGACTTATAGGTGCTCACAGAATTAACCAGGACTGCTCACACATCAGAGGCAGCAATAGATAACTGATGCTTCGCAAACTTCCTCAAAAAGCATTAGCAGTATGCAGATCAAGGATAGCTTGTGCCACTCCTTGCTACACATAGTAAAAGTAAAGTGCTTACAGATGCCAGAGGTGGAATAACTAGTGACTATTCCTTTCCTTCTTTATTTGCTTACTCAGCCAAATCCACCTATGCCTTAAATTGAGAACAGACACTCTTTTCCTGATAACTGCATGCTTTCTCAGGCAACACCGGTATTGAAAAGTTGAGTTTAGCTTTCATGTTGTTTCATCCTTATTATAACTCAACTGTAGTCATTCAAACTTTGGTTAATTCACCTTCCTGTTTTACTTCTCTGTGCTCATTATTTTGAATATACTGATAAGCAACTTAATTTTGATAATGCATGCCTGAGAAACTTTACTTCAACGAGCATTAGTCTTCAGTATCTGCCATACCTACCCAATTTTAAAGATGCTTACTTCACTTTTATGCTGAAGTTGTTTATATGTCTGTTATACAAATACTTCTACCAAATTTGCTATGATCAATGAAATACGAATTCCACTTAAAATGAATGTTAATCTCAATTACGGTGGTTATAATTTTCCCAGATTCATATACTAGGAGATGATCTGTTTAATAAACTGCGAAGTTAGTAACTTCTGAAGTGGTGTGAAAATATTCAGTCCATGTTTTAAAACTCTTAAAATTGCCACCTCTACATTCACAAAAATTTTATGAAAGATTAAGGTATTTCAATACAACTATTATTCCATTCTCTAACCTCTATTAGAGAAGACCAAGCTAGATTTTTTAAAACCTATGTGGCTATCAGCAAGTTATTTGGATTCAATTTATATGTTGCTAATGAGTTACCTTTAAAATTGTATCAACTAGAATTAGTTTATCATTTACCACTAGACGCACGCATAGATGCATACAAGAATTTTTGAGTAAACAGTTTTCTTTAGAAAATATAATTTTACCAAAATATTATAATTTTGGTTATTTTTAATCAGAAAATGAATCATTAAAATTAAATATGCTGAAATATTAATTAGAATTTTTTTTACTTCCTCTTCTGAGTAAACCCCAAGACCAATTTGAAAATACCCAAGCACTTGTGAAAACAAAAGTGTGTTTTCTGGCCAACTTTATTTACTGTTTATTAAGCATAATATACCTAGAAGAAGGCTTAAGGAGATGTTATCACAATGTTCCTGTATTTAAAGGGTGGCTACAAAGAAGATGGAGACTTTCTTTTTACAAGGAGTTTCATGGAAAAGATGAGGGGAACTGAGCACAAGTGAACTCCTGGGGAGACTCTGATTGACATAAAAGGAAAATTTTTCACAACAAGAACAATCAGACATTGGGATCACTTGCTCAGGGAAGTGGTGGTTTCTCCAACATTGGACACTTTTAAGATTCAGCTGGACAGGGTGCTGGGACATCTTGTCTAGACTGTACTTTTACCAAGAAAGGTTGGACCAGATGATCCTTGAGGCCCCTTCCAACCTGGTATTCTACTGTTCAATGATTTAAGAAAGGAAACCTGAACTAAGAAGTGCCAAAATTCATTGGTGGCTTTTTGTGGTGTTTTTCTAGCCTTTAGAGTATTCTTAATTCAGTTTCATTGTATGGCTGAAGTGACCCAGTGTACCCATTGTTCTGAGGAAGATCAATGGAAAGCCATTGCATCTTGCTCTCTAATGTTTCTAAGGAAAGAACAGAGAATGATTTATGCTCCCAAGACCTGAGAAGAAGGCCAAAGAATAGATAGCAGAACAGCATGAAAGACATGGTTGAAAGTAAGGAGACATCCCTTGCTCCACTTTAAATGGAGAGTAAGTGGGTCCCTCTCAGGCCATGGGATTAGTGAACCCTGTTTAAAAAGAGATCCTTATGAAGGACAAGTGGAGGCTGCTTGTTAGCGTGGTCGCCAGAACCTGGGACAAATGAAAGAGGAAAAACCTGACTGGCAGGTGTAAGTCTGGTGACAGTCAATGATGGAGTTTTAGACCACCTTGGGGATGCAGTGAAAGGCCCTGACAATACCATATCTTTGTATTATTTGGTAGAAATAAGATTGAAATTGCAAAGAAAACAGCATGGGCTGTGATCTTGATGTGGCTACATTTTTTTATGCACTGAAACGGCAGCCTAGCAGGCTGCAGGAGTTACTACACTTACTACCTGACAGGATTTGAGCAGTGGCTTTCTCTAGTACTGATGAATTTTGCACAGCAAGAAGAATTACTAACATAGAGTGGAGCTTGTTTATCTATTACTATCTTCTTTATATAATGCATGTCCAGAATGCTAACATCTCCATTAAACTTGCTCTTGCTACTCTGGCTGGGAATCTATTAAGAAAAAATAAAAATTAGGGATACCGTGTGAGATTAACTAAAACTAAGAATTACACTATGCCAATGAAAATAAAAGGCCACTCACTCTGTGATGTGTACTTGCATTTAGGTGTCTTCACAAAATACGTTTATCGGCACGACTGCAAATCTGGTAGGTATTATGGTGGTTTTGATGGGTTTTTTTAAATGTAATTTGATAATCTGCAAAATAACCTAAAGCAAAAATAGTGTGATGTAGAAAACCATGAAATAAAGTGCGGTAAAAATAATGTTATCTTTGCTGTTTTCACAGGGGTAAGTTGATGAAATCAGTGTCTGGTGCCTAAACTATGAGGAAAAATTGAAGAAGAATGATGGAATTTCTTGTTTTCACAGGTAACATTAGAGACAGTGGAGTTATTGATGCCTTTCTATCAACTCAACTCTGTTAGGAACAGGGACCTCTAAATTCATCTATTTGAAAGCTAGCAATGAGGGAAAGGAATAGACCTGTTCCAACATGCATTCTAGCCTCAAGCTGTCCATTGCTCAGTTTGTTCATGTTTGAACAAGGTTAGATATCCATGGACAGAAGAACAGCGAGTGATTTTGAGCTTGGCAAAAACAGAAGCATCCTGGTGGCAGGACGTATGTGGCTTGGCTGAAGAGTCTTGGCTGATTGGCAAAAGATCTCGAATCAGATGGGTTAGAGGGCTGAAATGGCAGGAAGCCTTGAACAAAATTAAAAGGTTTGGCAGGCTTCATAACCTAGGAGTGGAGTAAGACTCCAAAACATGTTCCAAGATCTCTGCAACTGGGGCCATAGGTCAGGCAAGAAGATTAGTCTAAGAGTTCGTCTACACAGGAAATGGACTGGTTTCATTGAAATAATGATTCTGCTATAGCTTGGCTGGTCGGTTTCCCAGTGTAAACAAGTCCTTCGCAAGGCAAAGAAATCATTATGAGAGAGGAAAGGCACAAGGTTTGATAGATTTATCCATCAGTCTAAACTGTGGCTGTCTCAGAGCTGGTTAGCCAAAGACATCTTTCAGTCCTGTTTGTTAGAGAAGACCAAGGAAAGCCACTTCTGACAGATGGACATGTTAGCTAGGAAAATTAAGTCCTCTTTGTGAATACAGAGACAAGAGCTGCACATTCCACAGGAATGGCAGTGTACATCTCCTATGCCTTATACTTCCTCTTCTTGTCTTCTCCAGTCCTCATGGCCAAGAGATGAAGAGCAACTATTTAACAAGAGATGAAGAGTAATTAATTAGAAGAGGAGAGTTTGAATAAACTTGTAGAATACTAAAGTTATGTGAATTGGTGTTTGGTCAGTGCAATTAAGTAACATTTGATGGAACAAAAACAGTTAACACTAGCCCTCTAAACCAGAGAGTGTATGGCAAAGACTGAGGAAGAGATTTAGAGCTCCATTCCTTCTCACCAGCAAACCACCCCTGAATTGGTATGCCAAAAGATTATTTTTGCTGTGAAATTATATGGCAGCTTGATTTTATACTGAAGATATTGAAATCCGTGATTAACTGGCTATGAAGGCATTTAATCATTCAGTACATTAATCCCAGGGACAATTAAGTAGGTAGGAAAACCAACTAATTTATGGAGTCCCTATATTTTTTCTAGTATGCCATGAGTTCTTGCACTGGCAATCCCCATCTGCAGCTTGAAAGATGTCAAGAGTGAAAATTGCAGCTCTAGAATTTCTCACCTGGAGGGCACAAGAAACACTTTGAAATTAGGGAATAAAAACTTCAGAGGGCTTCTGTGAAATGATCAAAAGAGAAACAGTTAAACATGTGGGGCCAGGTCTAAAGCTGATGATTAAGTTAGAAGGTGAAGAATGACAATTTAAGAACATATTGAGATGAATGAGAAGATTCAGACCTCTTGGAGCTATTGCTCCAGGCTCTCTGCAGACTCAGAAGTACCAGTATCAGCTGGTGTTTGAGGTACATTTATCAGAATTTCCTTTGCAGTCACAATGACTTGAAATACATTTCACAACATGCACACTTGGACCTTGGAGAACAACTGGGTATCAGAGAGGAGCTTCGGTAGACAACAGCACCTGCAGCAAAAATCACCACCTGAGAAAAGAACAGGCAAGCAGTGACAGGTATGATGATCCAATCTAGAGACAGGGAGCACTTCTGAGTGCAAATTCAACTGAACTGGATCTAACTGGCTGCAGCATAGACCTAATTAAATTCCCTGCATATGTAATCCACTTACTTTTTTTTTTTTTTTCTGAAGAGCTGGTGATGGTTGCTTAACAACCTTCCCCCTTCCCTTACCCTACTCCTTCCCTTCTGTGCTCCTTCTATTCTCTTCTCTTCCTTTCCATTCTCCTTCCCTTCTGTTCTCCTTCCTTTTCTCCTCTTCCTCTCCCTTTCTCCTTTCCCCTTCCCTTTCCCTTTACTCTTCCCCTTATTCTTCCATTTTCCCTTTCTCCTTCCTTTCCCTTCTTTTCCTTTTCCTGTCTACTTTTCTGTTTGCCTTACTCTTCCCTTTCTCCTTTCCCTTACTCTTCCCTTTTCCGTTTCTCATCCCCTTCCTTTTCCTCTTCCCCTTTAAATAGCACCTTGCTCTTCTTTGGCAGTTGTATGCTTCCTCTCCCTCATTTTTAAGGACTAGACAACACTGGTGAACTCCTCACTATTGCTTGCAGTACATTACCGGAAGGACCTGAAAAGTGTAACTGGATCCTGTAGAACTAGGGACCGTACATACGTCAAACTCTTCTATGTGGCTACTTAAAATCAGAGCATTCTCCCTATATTCACCGTATTTTCTGTATTTTCTTTCTTTTATCTTCCAAGCCTTTCATTAGGGTACACTTTCCACAAGAAATTGTCTCACTCACCATCATCTCACTCATGTGTTTGTGTGTGTGTGTGTGTGTGTGTGTGTGTGTGTGTGAAGGATTTCAAGACTGAGAGCAGAAATCATGCTAATATAACTAGCATATCTGTTAAATCTCTGCTCAATCATATCACTTCTCATTACATTCCATGTCAAGTTTTGATGCTCATCATGTTTTACTATTAGAATAGAAAGTACCAGCTTGATTGCAGCAATACCTTTTGTAAGACTACACAAAAAAGAGTACCACCCACTTGCAGTTGTCAGATTTTCAGATAAATTAGTTCATTACTGAGGAAATTATGGCTTTTTTTTCTGCCATCTTCTTTTGAAATTAATTCAAATATTAATATATTTATTGGACAGGTGGCATTTACATAGAGACTGATATGTATAAATAATTGTTACCTCTATGAATACAGAATGGGATACTGAAGCGTTTTTGTAATTATAGGTGAGGATTTTTTCCAAGTGTACAGGTACTATTTATGGACTGCCTTTCACATTCTTCATTGCATCTTTCTTTTGTCCTACCTTCTCCCTGTTAGCAGGACCCACCCAGTCACCTTGAAGGCTGAAATGTAGCCTGGATTTCCATAAAAGAACTTGGAAGTTCTGGAGATACTGAAATGGTGCTGCCAAAAAGGAAGCAAAGCACACAAAGCCATTTCCATGTGTTAGAAACTTTATTATGGGCAATCTCAAGTCAGATAAGAATGGCCATAGGTTATGAACTATATTTTGAAGTCGACACTATAGCACCTGCCTTCTTATATATGCAGTTATCTTTCATGACAATATCACTGCCCACCTCTGACTAGATCAGTATCTAATGGGCATTGTAAATAGGAATTCACATTACAAATCATGTCTCTTCAATTCTAGAGAACACAACAGCTAGCTGTAAAATGAAACCTGGAAACAATGTATTAGTGAGATTACAGAAAAAAGGCTCATTTCAAATACAGCACATTGAAATAAATTAATCAAGAGAGAAACAGCAAAATCCTACAATTTAAAACACAGGAAGTCAAGGTGAGCACCAGGAAACTGAATAACTTTGAGGAGATCAGAAAGGGTAGCAGAAAAGAAATGTAAATTTTAAAAACAGAGTAACACATTAAGAGATCAGTGTATCATAGTGAGAACATCAATGGAGAAAACCATGTGATTTCAATACAAGTAAAAAGAGAAATATCTAAACTACTGAAAGTAATTGGTAAAGATTATTAACCCAATTAGATGCAAGAATGAGCCTGGCAGAAGGTTTAAATTAGCAGTATATCCATTGGAGTCAATGAAGCCTGCCAAATTGCATCAGCTGAGGTTTTGGATGATCATGTAGAGACATGGAACATAAAAAGAAAAAAAAAGAAAGAAAATAAGGGAAAAAAAGTGCCGTAAATACACAGGAGTAGAAAAAAAATAAAATCAATCTTTAAAAAGAGATAAATGGACAGCAGATGAATGGTGAAGACCTCAGCTTTGTGTTGGTCACAAACTTAAGAGCATGAGAAAAGTCTTCAACAATATTTGTTCAAACATCTCCAGATTATCAGGAGCAGTGAAAAGCTCACAGATAGAAAAGGTGCTCAAAACGAATGACATTATTAGGAGAATAGTGTTTTGGCATGCACTTCAGCAAAGTTTAACTTTCTGCAGTGTGTGTCCCAGTGCTCACAGGGAAACTGAACTGGAATTGACCCACATATACAACTGGGACTTCAGCAAAAGCTGAAGAAGAAACAACTTCATTAGGAAATAAACTGTAAGCTGAAGTAGTTAAAAAATAGGAAATAAAATGCATTGTTTCCTTTTTTTATCTTCAAAGACATGCAAGATGGGAAATCAGCTATGCATGAAATGCTTCCACGGGAAATGAAAATACCTACTGGAGTTGCTTCAAAAAATGAAACTTGGGCTAAATTTGTAATGTATCAATAAAAATGTCATCAAACTGCATATACCAGACAGATTATTCAGCAGTACCAGGCACTTCCCTACAAAGCCAGAGATGGCCTTGTTCAATTTTATGGTGGGTGCAGAAAAATTAGATACCAGAAAAACTGGCTAGGAATAGAACTGAAATCTATCAGAGGCTGTATATTACATGGGTAGATTAGGGCATACAGAATAAAAATTTTTTGTCTGGAATTTGAAAGCTTAAGTTTTTGAAAAACCTTTGAGCGCTGGGGAGGCAGATGAAGAGATGCAAGTGTTGCATTAGAGCCTGAAGAAAAAAATAAGGAAAAGATACATTTTTCAAGGGTATACATGAAAGAATAGCTTTGCATTGAATTGCATAAATCTAGTAAAATATAGAGGGTGGGGGGGACTGACCAGTAAATATAGCCAGAAAAAATTTGTATCTGACAAATAAATTCAAAACTATTTCACAAATCACTCAGTATCTATCTCTTCTGAAGACAAAATCAAACTGTTTCTCTCTTGGTATCTTCTTAGTAGCAAGTATAATATCATGTTGGAATATAATGTCCCTGTATTAACCAGCAACCTAGTTGTCATGATCCAGAAGGTCAGATGCTGTAAAGTGACTGCAGTTTCAACCTCATTGACTTCATCTAAAACCACACAGTGGTTAGATGAAATCCAGCTGTCTTTGGAAAGACTGAATTTCATAAAACTATATTTGCACTTACTGCAAAGGATATTTTGCTTCTAAAGATTTCAAAAGTGCAAAGCAAATTTAATTAAGCTTCATGGTCACTGTTTGTTAACAGTAAGGCATGAAGTCAGGATGCACCTTTAGTTGCTTAGCAAACCCTTGTGGCAATTATGGATTTTCCAAAAATCATTTTGTTACTTGTCTTCTGACGACGGATGAAACACGCCTCTGACTGGACTACATCTTGCTCTTTTGTTGAATCTAGTTGATCACTGAAAAGAGGATATATACTGATGAATTACTCACTAAACATCTAGGGCCATTTCTGCTTCATGTTTCGGTTACTATGGATGTGCTCTGTTCACTTCCAACCCAGTTTTTTGTTTGGTTGGTTTTTTTTTTCCATTAATTCTACTGGGAGTTAGGGCTCTAAACACTAGGTTTTCTGCTGCCTGCACTTCATAGACATGTTCTTAGGTTAGAGAAGTGATGACCTGTGGTATTCACCAAATCAACCCTGAAATGTACCCTAGCCTTCCAACACCATATATCTGTTACTTTTGATTCACACCCAAATTAAAAGGTTTTGGAGCAGGACTATTTCTCTTTGTAAAATGACTTCTTGGCTCCTGATCCTGGTGTAGAGTTTCTGAGGAACCCTCGGGACAGGTATAAAACATAACCATGAGTTTACCCAAATAACTGAGTGCTGAAGAGTCAAACAATTTCTAACAGCTGAAACCTATACATCCGTCAGATAAGGAAGTGATTTCCAGGGCCCAACCTGGTCCTCACTAGTACACTTCTTTTAAACAATAACATAAAAATTTATCTTTCTATGGGTCTGCAACACGTGCACTACATTCTGCTTCCAACCGACTAGTTTCTCCTCGAAGTCCTCCACAATAAGGAAGTCCTTGGAGGTTAAAGAAATAAGTGAGTTGCCAGGGTAAAGGTCAGAACAGCACAATTCTAATCTTCTTAGATAGGAAAGTGAAATTCTTTCAATAGCTGCAGACAATAATATTCTAGAGAAAGAGTGATATTTAGTTCTTCAGTGACCTGATACAATGCTTTCTTCTTGCATAAGGTCTGTGAAACCTCGCTCTGGTAGGATAAAATAACCACAGAGATGTGGAGAATAAATAGCAAGTTCATTCTAACTTGTTGCAAGAAAAGGAAGAAACTTCTCCAAATCTGGGAAGGAATAAAAGAAGCCGCTTTCAGTTCAGTGAGAGGCCATTAAAAACACTGCCTCACTGTTAATCATGTATAAAGAAGCGTGCTTTCAGCATCTTACTTTCCACATGGCTTTCCTCATGTCTCCTGCTCACTAAGGCTATGCTCACTGTCCATGCTAAATGTACCAGTTTCCTATCCTGAGAATTAGATAATTAGAAGTCATGGAGGAATGGGTCTGGCTAGAAAAAAAAAAATAATAAAAAAAAGGAAGGCAGAATAGCACCATCTTGAGCTTTCTGCAGTTTGCTCACCCCTCTGCCTCTGGCCTTGCTGCCATGGGGCTCACTGTGCAGCCCACCATTGGGCTTCCAGTGGCTACAGGTGCAGGTTGCAGGTGTCAGCCAGGGCCATGCAAACCTGTATCACTGCATGTTAGCAAAGACCTGGCCTGGGGATAAAATAGTTGGGCTCAGGTGTAACCAGTGCAAGAGACTGGAAAATGTGTTTTCCCTCACCCCGTGCCCTCCTTCCCCTGCCTACCTGGTGGAAAATCGTCCGTCTACCCACGGTCGACAGGGAAGTACTCCGGTTTTTATTTAAAACCAAGAACATCCCCTTCCTTTGCCTTCAGCCAAAGCCGCGGTGGGACACAACCGCTGCTGGGAAGATGGGCAGAAGCCGAAATCCCTTCTCGCCGCTCCCCACCTCTCCGTACCCAGCCAACTCTGTTTGGGGATCGGGGAGTTCCGAGCGTCACCGTCAGCTCTGGCCCGTCTTCCCCACTGCCGTCCCGCAGGCGGGCAGCCAGGACAGAGGCGATATCGGCGCCTTTGTCTACACCCCAGCTTCCCGGCGACCCAAATGCCAGCACTCAGGAAGGTGCAAACTACTTTCATTGGCCGTAACGGGGCCATTAACATCGCGGGGTAATTAGGGCCAGGGGTCTGTCAGCACTGCTAACCCTTTCACTGCTGGGCAAGGTAGCGAAAACCCTCCCTCGGAGGCCACCACCGCGGAGGGTCCTGCGTCCTCCGGACCTGCCCCGCTCGTCGCGGCTGGACAAGGCTTCAGACCTGAGCCCCCGCGCTGCTTTCTGGCGCCGGGGTGCCTCTGTTCGCCCGGCATCTGCCCCGGCACCAGCAGACCGGCGCTTCCCCCGGAAAACGGGGATACCCCACGGGACCGGCTCCCCCTCGGCCCCCATGCTCAAAAAAAAAGGGGGACAGGGCGGAAAAACATCTCCAGGTTACCATCATGGAGATTTTAGGTTTTACTTGCATTTTATTTTTCTCTCTTCTTTTTTTTATTTTATTTTTTTCTTTTCCTTCCTTATGCTTCCTTGCTTATCCTTCCTTCTCTATTCTTCCTTCCTTATCTTTCCTTCCTTCCGTATCCTTCCTTTCCAATCCTAGCTTCCTTATCCCTCCTTTTCATTCCTTCCTTAGCCTTCTCTATAATTCCTTCCTTATCTTTCCTTCCTTCACTATATTTCCTTATCCTTGCCTATTATTCCTACCATATCCTAGCTTCCTTAATATTCCTTATGTTCCCTCCCCTTCCCTCCTCCCCTCCTTCTTTCCCTCCCTCCCTCCTTCCTTCCTACTTCCCCTCCCTCCTTCCTTCCTTCTTTCCTCCCTCCTTCTTCCCTTCCCTATCCCCTTCCTTCCTTCCTTCATCCATTGCTTCATTCCTCCATTCCTCCCTCCCTTCTTCCCTTCCCCTTCTTTCCCTTCCCTTCCCTTCCCTTCCCTTCCCTTCCCTTCCCTTCCCTTCCCTTCCCTTCCCTTCTCCCCTTCCCTTCTCCCCTTCCCTTCCTTTCCCTTCCCTTCCTTTCCCTTCCCTTCCTTTCCCTTCCCTTCCCTTCCCTTCCCTTCCCTTCCCTTCCCTTCCCTTCCCTTCCCTTCCCTTCCCTTCCCTTCCCTTCCTTCCCTTCCCTTCCCTTCCCTTCCCTTCCCCCTTCTTTCCCTCCCTCCCTCCTTCCTTCCTTCTTTCCTCCCTCCCTTCTTCCCTTCCCCTTCCTTCCTTCCTTTCTTCTCTCCCACCTTCCCTCCCTCCCCTCCTCCCTTCCTTTTTTCCCCGCTTCCCTCCATCCCTCCCTCCTTCCCTCCCTCCCTCCATCTCTCCCTCCCTCCTTCCCTCCCTCCCTCCTTCCTTCCTTTCCTCCCTCATTCCTTCCTTCCCTCCCTCCCTCCACCCCTCCCTCCTTCCCTCAATCCCTCCCTCCTTCCTTCCTTCCCTCCCTCATTTCTTCCCTCTCTCCCTCCATCCCTCCCTCCTTCCTTCTTTCCCTCCCTCCCTCCTTCCTTCCTTCCTTCCCTCCCTCCATCCCTCCCTCCTTCTTTCTCTCCCTCCATCCCTCCCTCCTTCTTTCTCTCCCTCCTTCCTTCCTTCCCTCCCTCCTTCCTTCCTTCCCTCCCTCCTTCCTTCCCTCCTTCCCTCCCTCCTTCCTTCCTTCGTTCCCTCCTCCCTTCCTTCCTTCCCTCCCTCCTTCCTTCCTTCTTTCCCTTCCTCCCTCCTTCCTTCTTTCCCTCCCTCCCTACTTCCTTGCTTCCTTCCTTCTTTCCCTCTCTCCCTCGCCCTCTCCCTCCCTCCCTCCTTCCTTCCTTCCCTCCCTCCTTCCTTTCTTCTTTACTTCCTTCCCTCCCTCCTTCTTTCCTCCCTTCCTTCCCTCCTTCCTTCCTTCCTTCCCTCCCTCCTTCCGTTCTTCTTTCCCTCCTTCCCTCCCTTCCTTCCTCCCTTCCTTCCTGTCTTCCATCGTTCCCTCCTTCCTTCCCTCCCTCCTTCCCTTCCTTCCTTCTTTCCCTCCTTCCCTCCATCCCTCCCTCTTTCCTTCTTTAATTCCTTCCTTCCTTCCTTCGTTCCTTCCTTCCATCCTTCCTTCCTTCCTTCCTTACCTCCATCCCTCCCTCTTTCCTTCGTCCTTCTTTCCTTCTATCCTTCTTTCCTTCCTTCCTTCCTTACCTCCCTCCGTCCTTCCTTCCTTCTTTCCATCCCTCCCTCCCTCCTTCCTTCTTTCCCTCCTTCCCTCCATCCCTCCCTCTTTCCTTCTTTCCTTCCTTCCTTCCTTCGTTCCTTCCTTCCATCCTTCTTTCCTTCCTTCCTTACCTCCATCCCTCTCTCTTTCCTTCGTCCCTCTTTCCTTCTATCCTTCTTTCCTTCCTTCTTTCCTTCCTTCCTTCCTTCCTTCCCTCCCTCCGTCCTTCCTTCCTTCTTTCCATCCCTCCCTCCCTCCTTCCTTGTTTCCCTCCGTCCGTCCTTCCTTCCTTCTTTCAATTCCTCCCTCCCTCCTTCCTTGTTTCCCTCCCTCCCTCCTTCCTTCCTTCCTTCTTTCCCTCCCTCCCTTCCTTCCTTCCTTCCCTCCTTCCCTACCTTCCTTCTTTCCCTCCTTCCCTACCTTCCTTCTTTCCCTCCTTCCCTCCTTCTTTCTTTCCTCCCTCTTCCTTCTTTCCCTCCCTCCCTCCCTCCCTTCCTTCCTTCCTTCCCTCCTTCCCTACCTTCCTTCTTTCCCTCCTTCCCTACCTTCCTTCTTTCCCTCCTTCCCTCCTTCTTTCTTTCCTCCCTCTTTCCTTCTTTCCTTCCTTCCTTCTTTCCTTCCTTCCTTCCTTCCTTCCTTCTCTCCCTCTCTCCCTTCCTCCCTTCCTTCCTTTCCTCCATTCTTCCCTCCTTTCTTCCTTGCTTCCCTCCCTCCCTTCCTTCTTTCCCTCCTTCCCTTCCTTCCTTCTTTCCCTCCTTCCTTTTTTACTTCCTCCTGCTTTCCTTCTTTCCTTCTTTGCTTCCTTCCTTCCTTCCCTCCCTCCTTCCTTCCTTCTTTCCCTCCCTCCCTCCCTCATTCTCTCCCTCCCTTCCTGCCTCTTTGCCTCCCTCCCTCCCTTCTTCCTTCCCTCCTTTCCTCCTTCCTTCCTTCCTTCTTTCCTTCCTCCCTCCTTTCTTCATTCTTTCTCTCCCTCCTTCCCTTCCTTCATCCCTCCCTCCCTCCGTCCTTCCATCCCTCCTTCCTTCCTTCTTTCCCTCCCTCCCTCATTATCTCCCTCCCTTCCTGCCTCTTTGCCTCCCTCCCTCCCTCCTTTCTTCCCTCCTTTCCTCCTTCCTCCCTCCTTCCTTTCCTCCTCCCTTCCTTCTTTCCTTCCTCCCTCCTTTCTTCATTCTTTCTCTCCCTCCTTCCCTTCCTTCATCCCTCCCTCCCTCCGTCCTTCCATCCTTCCCTCCCTTCATCCCTCCCTCCCTCCTTCCTTCCATCCCTCATGCCCTCCTTCCTTCTGTCCTTCCTTCCTTCTTTCCTTCCCTCCCTCCATCATTTCTTCCTTCCTTCTTATGCTCCTTCCCTCCCTCCCTCCTTCTGTCCTTCTTTCCCTCCCTCCCGCCCTTCTTTCCTTCCTTCCTTCTCTCCTTCCCTCTCTCCTTCCTTCCTTCTTTCCCTCCTTCCCTCCCTCTTTCCTTCCTTCCTCCCTCCCTCTATCCTTCTTTCCCGCCTTGCTTCCTTCCCTCCTTCCCTTCCTCCCTCCCTCCTTCCATCCTTCCTTCCTCCATCCCTCCTTCCCTCCCTCTCTCCCTTCATTCCTTCTTTCCCTCCCTCTCTCCCTTCTTTCTTTCCCTCCCTCCCTTCTTTCTTTCCCTCCCTCCATTTCCTCCCTCCCTCCCTTCCTCCCTCTTTCCCTCCCTCCCTCCGTTCCTCCCTCCCTCTTTCCTTCCCTCCTTCCTTCTTTCTCTCATTCCTTCCTTCCCTCCATCCATCATTTCCCCATTCCTTCCTTCTTTCCCTCCCTCCCTCCTTCCTTCCTTCTTTCCCTCTCTCCCTCCTTCCTTCCTTCTCTCACTCCTCCCTCCCTCCTTTCTTTCTTTCCCTCCATCCCTCCCTCCCTCTGTCCCTCCCTCCTTTTCTCGATCCCTCCCTCCCTTCCTTCTTTCCCTCCCTCCCTTCCTCCCTCTTTCCCTCCCTCCCTCCTTCCTTCTTTCCCTCCCTCCTTCCTTCCCTCCTTCCTTCTTTCTCTCCCTCCTTCCCTCCCTCCATCCCTCCTTACTTCCTTCTTTCCCTCCCGCCCTCCTTCCTTCCATCTCTCCCTCCATCCCTTCCTCCATCCTTCCATCCCTTACTCCTTTTCTCCATCCCTCCCTCCCTCTCCCTCTCTCCCTCCTTCCTTCTTTCCCTCCCTCCCTCCCTCCATCATTCCTTCCTTCCTTCTCTCCCTCCTTCCCTCCTTCCCTCCCTCTTTCCTTTCTTCTTTCCCTCCTTCCCTCCTTCCTTCCCTCCCTCCCTCCTTCCTTCCTTCCCTCCCTCCATCCCTCCTTCCCTCCCTTACTCCTTTTCTCTATCCCTCCCTCCCTCTCCCTCTCTCCCTCCTTCCTTCTTTCCCTCCCTCCCTCCATCATTCCTTCCTTCCTTCTCTCCCTCCTTCCCTCCCTCCCTCCTTCCTTCCTTCCCTCCCTCTTTCCTTTCTTCTTTCCCTCCTTCCCTCCTTCCTTCCCTCCCTCCCTCCTTCCCTCCCTCCCTCCTTCCTTCCCTCCCTCCCTCCTTCCTTCCCTCCCTCCTTCCTTTCTTGCTTTCCCTCCTTCCCTCCCTCCCTCCCTCCTTCCTTCCTTCCTCCCTCCCTCCCTTCCTCCTTTCCTCTCTCCCTTCCTCCATTCCTTCCATCCCTCCCTCCTTCCTTCTTGCTTTCCCTCCCTCCCTCACTTCCTTCCTTCTTTCCTTCCCTCCCTCCCTTCCTTCTTTCCCTCCTTCCCTCCCTCCTTCCTTCCTTCTTTCCTTCCCTCCCTCCCTCCCTCCTTCCTTCTTGCTTTCCCTCCCTCCTTCCTTCCTTCCTTCCTTCCTTCCCTCCTTCCCTCCCTCCCTCCCTCACTTCCTTCCTTCTTTCCCTCTCTCCCTCCTTCCTACATTCCTTCTCTCCCTCCCTTCTTTCCTTCTTTCCCTTCTTCCCTCCCTCCTTCCTCCCTCTCTCCCTCCCTCCTTCCTTCCTTCTTTCCCTTCCTCCCTTCTTCCTTCCTTTCCTCCCTCCTTCCTTCCTTCTATCCCTCCTTCCCTCTCTCCCTCCTTCCTAGATTACTTCTCTCCTTCCCTCCCTCCTTTCCTTCTTTCCCATCTTTCCTCCCTCCATCCATCCCTCCCTTCCTTCCTCTCCCTCCCTCCTTCCTTCCTTCTTTCCTTTCCTCCTTCCTTCCTTCTTCTTTCCTTCCCTCCTTCCTTCCCTCCTTCCTTCCTTCCCTCCTTCCTTCCCTCCTTCCTTCCTTCCTTCCTTCCTTCCTTGCCTCCTTTCTTCCCTCCCTCATTCCTTCCTTCCTTCCTTCTTTCCTTCCTTCTTTCCTTCCTTCCTTCCCTCCCTCCCTCCTTCCTTCCTTCTTTCCTTTCCTCCTTCCTTCCTTCTTCTTTCCTTCCTTCCTTCTTTCCTTCCTTCCTTCCCTCCCTCCTTCCTTCTTTCCTTCTTTCCTTTCCTCCTTCCTTCCTTCTTCTTTCCTTCCCTCCTTCCTTCTTTCCTTCCTTCCTTTCCTCCTTCCTTCCTTCTTCTTTCCTTCCCTCCTTCCTTCCTTCCTTCCCTCCGTCATTCCTTCCTTCCTTCCTTCTTTCCTTCCTTCCTTCTTTCCTTCCTTCCTTCTTTCCTTCCTTCCTTTCCTCCCTCCCTCCTTCCTTCCTTCTTTCCCTCCTTCCCTCTTTCCTTCCTTCGTTCCTCTTCCTTTCCCTTCCCCTCTTTTCTTTTTTCCTTTTTCTTTTTTCTTTTTTCTTTGCCCTTATCCTTTTTCTTTTTTCCTTCCTTTTTCTGTTTCCTTTTTCTTTTTTCTTTTCTTTTTCTTCTTATTATACTCCTTGTCTTTCTTTTCTCTACTTTACTTTTTTTTCCCTTTTTTCTTTACTTGTTTTTCTTTAAGTTGTTTTTCCTCTTTTCCTTTCTTTCATTCTATTTTCTTTTTTTTTCCTTTCCTTCTTATGTTTTTTTTACTTTTTCTCTTTTTTCTTTCCCTGCTTTTCTTTTTTCTTTTTTCTCTTCTCTTCTCTTCTCTTCTCTTCTCTTCTCTTCTCTTCTCTTCTCTTCTCTTCTCTTCTCTTCTCCTCTTCTCTTTTCCCCTTCCCCTTCCCCTTCCCCTTCTTCTTTCTTTTCCTTTCTTTCTTGTTCTTTTATTTTCAATTTATTTTTTTCTTTTTTGCTTCTTTTTCTCTTTTTGTTGTTTCTTTATTTAGTTTTTCTCCTCTCCTCTCCTCTCCTCTCCTCTCCTCTCCTCTCCTCTCCTCTCCTCTCCTCTCCTCTCCTTCCTTCCTTCCTTCCTTTCCTTCTTTCTTTCTACCCCTTTCTTTCTTTGTTTTCTTTCCCTTTCTTGCTTTCTATCTCTCTTCCCAACCCCCAAAGTTTTGATACCCACTGCTTCCAAAAGCCTACATTTTGAGATGTGACTGCTTTTTCTTGGACGAAGGTTGATCACCATTCAGGTGTTTTAGGGTTTATGGTTTTGTGGTTGCTCTATTTTCCTTTCCTTTTCTTTCCTTTTTTTTTTTTTTAATAAAAAGAAAAACGAAAAAAGTAATGCTGAGAGACAAAGAGGTAAATTATCTGCCTTGGCGTTGATGGTACGTCAAAGATTGCAAAGCCCAGGCGCTCTCTTCCTGCAAAGAGGATGATTTATAGAAAATTGCAGGCAGAACACATGCACATTCTGGCAGCCGTAAAGACAGTCCCTCCCTTTTCCTTAATGTTCTTTTATCAGCTTCTTAGGAGGTGTCCGCTTCATTTGTCTGCATGAAACTAGTAGTCTTAGTAGGAATCCCCAGTTCTGATGTTTTTTCCCCTTTTCCTTAAGAAGGATTCTCTAAATCCAACAGTGCTCCTGCCCATATTTTATTCTTCCTCCTGTTTCTCACAGCACTTGTTTGGGGCGAGGAGGGGGGGAGCGGAACGAGGGGAGAGAGGAGGGAGAAGATCTTTCTCCTGTTTAGTGATTAACTTGCACAGCTCAAAGAAAGAGAAGATTTAATGGGAGAGATCCTGCCTGTGTGCTTTGTACTCACAGCAGTCCTGTGGATGGGAATATCAGAGAGTGCATGGCTTTAACATTTGACTAGTACCTGGGCGACCAATTTTGGTTATTTTATTCCATTGCTGTTGTTAACATTTCTGCATTTGGTCTTCAGCTGAGCTGGGAAAGTTCAGACAATGAAGTTCGAACATTCCTGACCTCTCCCAGAGCCACTAAATCTGGTCTCTTAAGAAGAGCATCTCAGCTTCACCGCTCACAGAAAACTTCCTCAGATCATGGGACGGATCTCCCCCTTCATCTAAACCAGAGCTTTGTGGTTCTAGTTTCTCTTCCACCCATGCAAACTGCAGTGCTTGAGGGCTCAGGAAAGCCCAGTGATGTTCCAATACCTTTCATGCCCTTGTGCTCAAACTGATTTTGCCTCACTCCCAAGTATTGATTTACTGAGTCTGCACATAACCCCTAATCCTCCTCTCCCACTTCCCCCCTCCTCCCCCTTCAGTGCGAGACATAACCCTAGAAAGAATCTGACCTGGTGCTGTAGGAAGACTGAAGAGAGGGGGTGGTGTATGGAGCAAAAGAAGTAGCTGAGCACAGTGCTTAATAAAAACGAGACCAAATAAAAATGCAGGCTACAGCTGCTTTGTCTTTGCCTGCTTGCCTTCATCACCAAGATACCTTTCTTTGTGAGCCTTGATCGTTAGTTTCCATGGTTTAAATAATCAGTCACAAAGGAGCAGACAACTAGGTGTTGGAAGGCATAAAAGTTATTTTAAGTAGAAATATTTATTTTATTTTGCAGCCAGAAACGTTTCACCAACATAGGAAGTGATTTTGGTGCTCAGTAGTACAAGCTCTCTTTTCTCTTAAATGCTTGTGAGAAATAAAAAACCTGGAGATGACTGTCTTTATTTCCGGGAGTAGACTTCAAAATACGTGCCAGAAATGGACAATTCGAGTGTCCTTTCTCCACATCAAATGAGAGCTGGAAGGGGGATTAAAAACCAACCACGTGGTAGATCTGGTTTTATACTTTGCAACCTCCAGCTCCATTTATGTTCTTTACCCTGCTCAGGGAAGATTAGCCTCTAGATGGATGTGTCTGAGGGATCACCTCAGGGGCAGATCTGCATGCAGAAACCGGTTTTTGCCATGACTGGAGGAGAGCTATGACCTAACAGAGCACTCTATCCCAGCGGCTCCCCGAGCATCGCAGGAGCTGCTGAGCGATCCTGCACAGGAAGCTTTGTGAAGGCAACAGCTTGGAAGGGGAAGCTCTTCAGATCTTTCCCCCTTCTTCTTCTCCTCCCTGGCCAGTGAGTGATTCAGTGTCCCAAATCTTAACTTTTTGTTACCACCTTCCTATCTTAATCTCCTTCATCTTCAACACCTCCTCCTCTATCACTACCATCTTCTCCTCCATCTGTCTGCCTCCTGGATCTCTCTCTTGTTTGCTTGCTTTCCCCCCTCCTCTTCCACCTCCCTCCTTCTCTTTCTTCTTTCCTTTTCCTCCTTTCTTTTCTTCTCTTTTCTTTCTCTTTTTCCTCCTCTTCCCCTACACGTTGTTGTTGTTGTTAGAAAGGATTCTTGCACCCCCTGGTGCTCTTGCGTTTTGTGTGGTAGGAAAGGAGATTGTCTTCTTTCTCTCTCTCCCTCTGGTTGCTCATTATTCAGAGAGAGACACAGAGGGTGAGTGAGTGAGAGAGAGAGAGAGAGACGGATATCTCAGGTCATCTGCAGCTGCAGCAAACCAGTGAAGGAGAGAGAGGGAGAGGGAGAGAGGGAGAGGGGGGGAAAAGCAGGGAAAGATGGCGATCCTCCATTGCTGAGACCTGGCAAGGAGCACATGAGACTCACAAAACAACTTCCACAACAATAACAAGAAGAAGAGCTAGGCAGAGAGGAAGAGGAGAGGAGGCAGCAGCAAGAGCAGCAGCGCCGGGACGCTCCCGTAAGTTCTTGCAATTAAAATCCATCTCCGGTTTGGCATTGGAGAGATCATCTTTCGTGTGTGTGTGTGTGCATATATATTTATTTGTTTGGTGTTTTCTGTCTTTCTTTCTTCCCACCACCTTCCCCTGAATCCATTCATTCGGTCAACGGAGGAAGGAGGAGGAAAGAAAGGAAGGAAAAAAAAAAAAAAGAAAAAAAAAAAAGAGGAGAGGGGAGCAAGAGCGGGGTGTTTTGTTTGAGAGAGAAGTCTTGCATGGAGGAGGAGAAGAGGAGGAGGTGCTGGTGGTGGTGGTGGTGGTGGTGGGAGGAGGAGGAGGAGGAAGGCGGTTAATTAATTTTTTGTTGTTGCATTAAGGGGGGGGGCACATGGGGAGATAAGTGAGATATCAGCCGAGCTTTCGGGGTGGGGGGTGCCCGGGAGGATATGTGTGTGTGCGCGCGCGAGGTCTGGATGGTGCTGTGCGTGTGGACTTGGATCAGATACGGGAGAGACACGGAGAAGAGAAAAGCTCCGTGCTGGCACGACCCAGGCAATCGGGTGACCTCTTTCTTCCTTTCTTTCGTTCTCTTTCTTCTTTTTTCTTTCTTTCTTTCTTTCTTTCTTTCTCTCCCCCTTTCCTTCTCTTTCTCCTCGTCCCCTCGCTGCCCTCCTCCTCTCCGCTGGTGGGGCTGGTCCTTCACCCCGGTGGTAGTGCCCCCACCGCGGCTCTCCTGGAGTTGGGATGCGGGGGTCCCCGGCAGCGTCGGGGCTGGGGGGCTGGTGGTGCCCGCAGGAGGTTGCTTGGAGGAGGACAGCGTTCAGCTGGAGAGCAGGAGCCATTACACACGCTTGTGCTCTCCTTTGAGAGAAAGAGAGTGAGAAGGGAAGAAAGGAGAGGGAAGGAGCCCACTTCTTGCTCAGTTCCCTGATGTCCCTACCTTTAAACTAGGCGAGGGAGAAGGCGCTTTCTCCCCTGCCCCTTTCTCAAGCACCCGGAGTAGCTTGCTCTCTATTTCTCCCCCTCTTTCCCTTTCTTTATCTCCCTGTCCTCCATTTGCAAGCTGTCTGCTTTGGTTCCAGTCCAGGCTCCACAACACAAAGCTTCTCCTCGCTCTCGCACACATGCACACACACAGTCTACAGGCTCTTTATGTCTTCTGGAGTAACCTTCTTCTCCCTCCCCCCACCCCCCCGCCGCTCCTCTTAGCATTGTGGTTTCTATTCTCCACACAGATCCTCCTGGAGGTTCATGTAGTTGTGATCTGGTAGGATTTCTCCCCCCCTCACCTCCCTCTTTTGGGGGAGAAAAAGGAAAAGTTTCATTCGTTTTTCTGGTGTTTGGAAGGAGAGAGACCATCAAGTTTTTGAGTGCTTTCTGCTGCTGCTTTTGTGTGTGTGTCTGGGGGGGGTCTGTTTGTCTCATGGAGCTGCTTGCATGTCTAAGAGGAAGTGACTAGTTTGGCAGAGAGCTGTGATCTGAGTCAGGTAAGCCATGTCATGTTCTCTAGCTCCACCAGAAAATGGAGGAGAGAGAGAGTAGACAAAGCTGAGATGGGAAGTGCTCCTAACATCGTGGATGTCTCTCCATGTTTTGAAGCTTTGCTGGCAGTAGCTGGCTTAATCATGATTTTTTTCCCCAAGGTTTCTTTCAGTTTTTTCAATGTACAAGATTGTGATGGGTCTTCTCTCTGACTTCATGCTATCAGGAAATGAGGATTGGAGGAAATTGCTCAGATTCTCCTTCACACAGAGAAACACATCCCCAGGCTTTTTTGCTCTTATGCTTTCATGCGGAGGTCACCTTTCTAGATATTTTTCTTTGGTTAAAGACCACAGAATTTAGGAGGTTGATCAGTTGGCCAAAGAAATAGTGTATATGTGCGTGTATTTATAGATGTTTGAAAGCATTTGGAGGTAAGTGCACACAGCTTGAGGCTGCTCAGGTTCTTCCACAGAACATCATGAAATGTCATTTTTTTTCTAGGTGATGATGGTGATGCCTGATTTTGGGGACTTTTAACATCTGATTTTCAAGAGCAGTCCTTCTTTTGGATGTATTTTAAATTAAGATGGAATATTTCTCCCCACTCACAAGGTTGCATTAAAATTATATTGGCAAGCTTTTAGTAGGTTCCTCAGAGCATCGTAACACCTAATTTCTCTCAGAAAAAAACCCAAACAATTTTTACAGCTGTCTTTTTGGTGTCTTAAATTATTTTTTTACTGAAAACTTACCGCAGCATTCTTGTTATAATTTTAATGTCATTATGGAAACCTAAGATCTTTAAAGTGAGATAGGAGTTGGACAGGAATCTGTGTGCTTTTTTCTAACCCACTTTTTAATCTGAATTCTTTTTTAGTAGACTCAAAACAGACTTCACTCTTTTTCCACCAACCTAAATTTACACATTGATTGCATAGTAGATGCAGTTCCTCAAAAAATTCAAACTACATGATGAAACACATGAGGGGTATACTGAAGTGCAGTGCTACTGAGCTTGAAGACACAGCTTCATAAAGCTGTATCAATACTGTTCATGCATAAGTTACTCTGAAGAGTTTAAGAAGGAATGTGTTACATGCGGGAGGTGTAAGTGACAAGTTAGGGAACCAGTGAATCTGAACTGGATCACACTCCCAGATGTGCAAAAAGAACAGAAAGATTTGAGGATTGCAGTGACTGGTGATGAACTTGAGATCCAGCTGTTGCACAGTTAACATCAGTGGCCTTGTTGAGTTTTTGCTGTAGAAGAAATGGTTTAATATGTAATCTAATATACTTGGGAAGGATATTGCATTATCAGCTGTGCATTTCTTGAGTTCTGCTTGCTGATATGTCACCCAGATTACTGAGATACTGTGGTTGTCTCTCATCTTTCAGAACTGGGCCATGGAACATACTATTTCAGGTACGCTTAATCTGACATTTTGACAAAGAGGGAGGATATCTGCCTTGATTTGGGTTTTGGGTGATGTTTTTTTATGGGTTTGGTCTAAATGAACAGCCACTGAAGAAACAGAACAAGTCTCCACTGACCTTTATTCGTTTGGGTCAGATCCTAAATATCCATCCCCATGTGAGATGACTGTATGCAGTCTTCTTGGGTATCTGCTTGTATTTCACAGTTCAGAACTCTGAATCTCCTCTTACTTCTTGAGAAGTCAACTCAGCGCTTGCACTACAATGTGCCCTGCAGATACATTGTTCTCAAACATAGCATGAGCAATCCAAGAACAAACTTGAGATTTAAGCTGAGGATCTTCATGGGAGGGCTTCTTGCCACTCTCTTGCCCTGGAAAACCAAGCATCATTGCAATAGTTTGAATGGTGCTATTTGTATGGGGAGTTTCTTTACTATACGACCAAAACAACTTCAGAGAATATTCTTTTCAATTATGTTTCTTGCTGTAGCTCTGCCTAGACAGCCTGAAGTTTACCATGCTGTTAAAATGCTAGCTTACTTAGTAAGGGGAACTTAATTTTTAAAAACAAAGCCAGTAAAACCCATCCGACTAATCAACCAAAAAAAAACAACAAACAAAAAAAGTAGAATCAACCAAACACCACCACCACACAACACTCCCTACAAACCAAAACTGATTTTTACAGGTCTAGAAATAGAATCTTTATTCATGAGATGCTGGTGACTTGAATGTTTCTTGCAGGCAGGCACAAGTTTCTTCATTTGGATTATGGCTTTCAATTGCTTTTGATTTGTGGGCACCCAGAACTCAGGGTGCAAGCTCTAACAGAAACTGCATTCATAGCTTATTCTTCAGTATATAAACTTGGGGGTTTTAATCACTTTTCTCAACCCCATTAGATGCAGCCTACGGACCACTGCTTTAAATAGGTTTAAGCAATGGTTTGATTTCCTCATGCAGTTTCACTAGGTTCATAATGAATTGCATTGTTGGGAAATTTAAAATGTCATGTTTATAATTTCCTTCCATAATTTTAAAGAATTATTTTGTTACAAGAGGAAACCTAAAAATATGTTGTATCTGCTTAGACTGCGAAGAATATGAGTGCATAATTGGATGCTGGAAATGGAAAGTAGAACAAATGCAAGTAGAAGAAGGGGAAAAAAGAGAAAGATCATTTCAATTCAGTAAAGTTTACAACAAATTCTTTAGTGTTGTGAACTTTGACTTATAGGAGGATTGACTTTTATAAAGGCATGAGTGATTGAAAACAGAGTTGATAAGTATTGGAGAAGAACTGTGTTCAACATGCTTGTCTGGACATCTGGCAGATGTTACTCTGGGCCCCAAGGAATGGACAAGTTTAATTTTAGACTTAAAAAGGAAATGGGAAGAACTAAAGTCTTATAATAGTACAACTTACAGTTTGAGGAAGGTTACTTCAGAAAAGCCCAAAGTCTCTTGAAATTTGGTACTCCCAGAAGCATGTCTAAATGATTTTTTCTTATTGAGTTTTCCAGTTATTCTAAACAACATATGAAGAGTTACAATATAAATTGAGATTGCTCCAGCTTGATGTAAGACTTTCTCTTTGTGGTGTTGTGGATAATTTCTTTGATTGAGCAGAAGATCACTGCTTTGTGGTAAAAAACTGCATAAAAAGGACTTAAAAATGTGAAACTGGTGAATAGCTGTGTAGTATTAATTAACCAACACTGCCCTCCTATGAAGCTTAACTTAGGGACAAAACCTGTAGTATCCTCAAACTTCCAGTGAAATAGTGAAAAAAGAGTGATTTGAAGAAGCATGTTGAAATACAAAGGAGATCCTGTTCTGACAGATCAGGAAAAGCCTACGAAGGCCAGTATGTCTTTGTGTCTTTTCAGGTATTTTGTTCCCTTGCTCTTTGTTATACTTCCAATCCATTGTAAAATAATATAAGTGCGCTCTTTGCTAATATTTCTCTATTTTGAAATTAAATAATGTATTTTGTGAACTTGTTCTGGATGAACACAGTCTGCTGCTAGTGCCAGAGCTATATGATTTGCTTAACTTGCATACCTGATCAAAATGTGATCAAGTGTGAGCTTCTAACTGCTGGCTCCTGTGAAAATGTTGAACTTCATCAGTCTAAATGCTTGTTTACTTTTCAAACAGTTGTTTCATTCTAGAGTTTTCAAACAGTTGTTTCTTCTAAATTACTAAATAATCTATCCAAAAGAGTGTGTTTAATGGAAATCTTTAATACCGGTAGCGTTAAAATACAACATAGGCCCATAGGAGGTGAGCAGGAGGTCTGTGAAGTGTTGATTGAAGAGGGGCTGAGAAATTCCATGTTACTCTAAAAGGACTAAGAATAGCTTTGAAGGAAAACAAGGAAAGAGTATGATGAAAATGAAGGTTGCTTAAACATCTGCTAACCTTTCAGAGACAGGAACTTAAATTATTTAATCAAGAGGTGCTGGAGAAGGTGATGTGATGCAAGTCTTCAGCTGCTGGCAGAGACACAGTTAACATTGTAAACGGTTGAACTTCAGCATGGCACTTCTCCAAATGAGTTGACTGTTGAAAATAAAATGTTCCAGAAGAACTGGGAGAACAGGAAAGAAGTTAAAATAGCATGGTTTGTATGCCAGTGCTGAAAGAAGAAAAGGGGGGAGGAAGGGAGATAGCTCAACTTATGATAATTGTCTTGTTGGTTGTAGTGAAAAGGCTTTAGTAGAAGTTTCCAAATGAGGGAACTAGATTTAATAGAATGCAGTCTTCATTTGTGTCCTGAGTTTTGGAGGTATTCTTCTGCTTTCAACTTCTGTTTGAAATTGAACTCATAGGTAAATAAAAAGTCACATGAGGTTGTTTTGGGTTTTGTTCCATCTTGTTCTTTTAACCTTAAAACAATACCAAAGATCTAAAGTCTGCTCTTCATTTTATGAGGCCGTGCCAGATGTTGCGGCACATACACAACTCTGAAGAGGTTTGAAAGCAGGGTTCAGATGGGAAAAATGGAGTCTACTTCTGGTGTCTTATATTTGAAGCACAGGGTCTTATGTACAATTTTTTGTCTGTGTGTACTCTTCAGCTCCTCAGGAGTTGAAGATCTTGCTACAGTTGTTTTGTTCAGCTTGAGGCAGGATGTGTTACGGCAGTAACTCAAAATATCCTTGCCTGATCACTCACTAACGGAATGAACTTTTCTTCAAGCAGTGTTTGGAAAAGAACCTTCCGTCATTATTGGTTGTGATTGCTTTGTAGTATTCTTTGAAACACATTAGTTATCAGAACATCAGTCCCCGACCTAACAACAGTGCTATGCATTTTATTTCCAGTTGATCTGAAAGTCTCTTTGGTTTTGGCTAGACTTTGTGATATAATTATGGACCTCCACAGCTGCTGTCTAGGGAGAATACAATAGGTTTTTGGCTTTCACTAAAAGCAGCTTTTTGGGTAGTAGATGGAAAGATCCCTCAAGGAAAGCAATCAGTTTATGTTTATTTGGTAATTTGAAGAAGATGGAGATGAGACATCGCAGGAGGTGTGGTTGTTGTTCTTGAGTGGAGTCAAATATAGTCTCTTTAAGAATACATGTTTAATAATGTCAGCAAAAAGAGCTGTAGGCACAGCATCAATGTCATAAGTGATTAGGAAGGACTTACTGAGAGCTTATCAGGGTAGCAATCATTGCAAGGCCAGTGTGTTGAAGACAAATAATTCTGAGAAAACACTTGATTCACTGGACTGCTCTATTAGTTTTGAGCTAGTTAAAATAAGAATTCACTTGTTAAAGCATGTTGTCTGTTACTTCTTGGTGGAAGATAAAACAATCAAATTTGGATTATGCAAAAAAATAGAGAGTTATTTCATGCCTTTGGGAGAAGAAGCTAACTGTTTGCATGGTGTGCTTGCGTTTTTTCTTCTTTCAATGCCAGGAATATGCAATTAATAATTTAC
Organism: Ara ararauna; assembly: GCA_028858755.1. Lineage (NCBI taxonomy): Eukaryota > Metazoa > Chordata > Aves > Psittaciformes > Psittacidae > Ara > Ara ararauna. Next base: position 39,031,340 of record CM054410.1, on the reverse strand, counting down.
TAGTCATAATGGTTGGTCAGCAACACTGGACAGTGTGTTGGTGTATTTACACCACTTGTTGCAGGTATAGGCTAGGCTCATGCTGACCTGAAGATTAAGAAGTGGGATGTTCAGTGATGGCATTACTGTTGCTATTAAAAAGCTCTGGAAAGGGGCCTGAGAACCCCAGCTGCTGTCATGGTGGAGGAAGTCAGGCCTTCAAAGGATACAAGGATTAGAGTGTCAGGAAAAGTAAATGGTAGCATCAGCACAAGTAGAAAATAGGCAGAGCTATTCAGCAAACAGAAAAGTAGGCTAAGGCATGCCATAATTATGTGTAGTGGAAACTTGCTGCTAATAGAGCAACTGCGTGGGGTAGAGAGGCAGGAGAATGAGTTTTCAAGACAAACATTGCAGAGAATGATATAGGAAGACTGGGGATTCAATGTGCTTGTGATAACGTGAAAGAGAAGACTTTGTTTTGAAAGATGCTAAAAATGGAATCTTCTAATGTACATGTGGTCACTATTTCCCTGGCCTTGTAGGACAATGGGGGCTTCTTTGCACTGAGCAAATTAGCAAATTCTTCCTTCCCGCCTGCAGCTCTTAAGATTCAAGTAGTGCTGCTTCAGGGAGGTATCGGTAGTTGTGGAAAGACGGCATCACAGGATGTTCCTTTGGGAAAGAAGATTGATCATACTGGGTTGGACTTTTGTCATGTAAATGGATTCAAAATACAAAAGCTACTTATCATAGGAGCCAGGCAGACACATTCCTGCACTCCTTGTCCCTAGACTTCTTTCATTGCTGGCAAAGAAAAGAGCAGAATGGAGGATTGTGACACACAGAACCTGTGCTCCAGCAGCCCACATTTGAAGTTTTCTTATTTATCAACTAAACAGGGCAAGACATATTTATCAAATAAACATCTACATGTGCTGGAAGATTTTGGTCCAGCAGGAGTGTGACATGCAGGGTGGTGCATTTGACTTCTAATGACATTGCCTTGCTGAAGACTTTAGTTTAGTGTCTAGCTGGGAAAGGGATCATCAATAAAGGCCTTGCTATGGTCCAAATGACAGAACTTAGCTGTCTGATGATGCTGAAAAGTGTTTTGTTGGGTTTTTTCTTTTTTTTTCTGCCTCTGTGCCATTGATCTTCAATTGATAGCTTGAACAGATCCCAGATTAGAAGTTCTGGAGGGAGTGCTCAAGGTGGCTTATGCTGGTGGTGTGTACTTGTCAAACTTCCCTTTCCGTGCTCCTTCCCTTTCCGTGCTCCTTCCCTTTCCGTGCTCCTTCCTTTTCTCCTCCCCTTCTCTTCTCTTCCCTTTCTTTCCCTTCCCCTATGTGCTCTTTCCTTCTCTTCCCTTCCCTTCTGTGCTCCTTCCCTTCACTTCCCAGTGCACACTCCAGTCTGGACTAAACATGTGAGACAGCTTGGAGAAGTGCTGGTCTAGAAGTGGATGCAGTGAATAAGGCATGATTGTTCATCTCTTGTGAGCAAACTGCTTCTAGAGGGAACTTAAGAAGGTCCCATAATATTTTACTTCAACACAGGCCTGGATTCTTCAGTTCCGGTCAGACTCAGCTAGATCTATGGGTATGTTGCTCTTTATAATGGAGTTTTAGGCCTCTCTGACCCAAAACTAAAGAGACCAAAGAATTAGTGTTCAGCCTTTGAAATCTTTGTCTTAATTTTTTTAAAACTCCTTCAAGGATCCATCCCTCTAACCCAGTAAAACAGACATACTTAGAATTTAGCAGGATATTGGAAAACAAGATTTTGGTGCTGGATTCTGTTGTTCCGTGTGTTGAAACAAACCAGTATGTAGATAAGAAAAGTTTCCTTTTGGGAGTGCTGTTATTGTGTGAGACTAGAGCAGACCTGCTCTGCTGTTTGCAAGCACTTGAGAGATGGGAACCGGAGCTACCTGCCACTTTGTTTCTATGTCACTGCAGCCATTCTGACTGATCATGTGTTCTCAGGTGTATTGCTACTTGTGGTGAGTATAGAAGAACTATGTATACTAGATACATATACTATATCTGCTTAGTTTAGTTGGTAATGCAGCAAAGTTTGGAAGGCAGTGGCCATAAGGAGTCATCATGTTTTCTTCTGTGTTGTGTGACAAGTGCAACTGTCAGAAAAATAAATAAATGTCAATATGAACAAATCTGGAATGATTTCGCTCCTTATTTGATTGGAAGCTCTGAAGCATTTTAGTTTTTCCCTTCCTTGTCTACATCTGGGTGGCTCTGGCTGCAGGATTTAGAACCTCCAGCACTGGTGGGCTCTGAAACTGTGCTTCTGTCATGCTCAGCTAAATAACTTGACAAGTGTAAAAATGTTAACAAATGGCTGATGGAAAATTGAGAGGAGCCAGACAGCTCTCAGCCTGGTAAATTGGCTTCTTGACTGCTGAGTTGTTCCTGCCCTCTCATGGCTGTGGCTTGCAGCCCTATGAGAAAGGGTTTGGATTCCTGGCCAGGAGTGCATCCCAGAAGTTGAATTCATGTAACTTGAAGTCCTCGTGGACTGGTTCCTTTTGGTCTAAATGACCTTTTATCTTCTTTGGGGGAGGGCAGTGGGGAGAAAGCATATCAGTTTTCAGCTATGTCAGGTCATACAGAGGTCAAGTTCTCTTGTCTGTGATCAAGCATGTGGTGCAAAACCAGCCCAGTGTGCGACTCTGTGTACCAGGACTCTGTAGAAGAGGACTTTATCTGGCCTTCTGGAGGTAAATATGACTGAAGGCCATGTTGTGAATCAGTATATATGATGGCTCTAAGCTGGGGCTTGCAGCATTTGTGTATTTAACTCTTTGGTGGTGCTGGGTCCTGGTGTGTTTCCCCCTGGTATGTTGAGAAGAAACTGTTTATCAAGAACATGCAGATTTCTCCTGCTAGTTCTTCATGCATGTGTGAGATCTTCTGAAATCCCTGGCTCCAAGGCAATAACTGTGTTACTCACTGGAGCTGCTGAAAGAGAGTGAGTCAATATATTTGGGTCTCCCAGCTGCATGAATAAATGAGTAAACCTGAATTATTTTTAAATTACCAGATTACGGAGGTGATAATATACTACAATGAATTTTCCATTCCACGCCCTCTATAAATGTGCTGCTTTCCTTCCAGTGTGGAGCAGAGGGGGGAATACAAGATTTTCAGTGTGTTGGTCTCCCAAGAAACCACATAAAAACTGCTGAGGTCGCACTCAGAAAATGTCTTGCAGACCAAAAGCCTTCAGTCAGAAGTTGCTTGGCAAGGTGACAGATAGATTGACCAAAGGTTGCATGTGGTGTGCTCTTGCAAAATGAACATGAAATGCTCATTGCCCTCCATGGTTCTTCAGTGCTTCCACAGGTTCACCCATGTTACTTCAGTGGTGGACAGGACTAGAATTTGCTGGTGGTATTCTGGTCTTATCTCTGAAGATATTTATTTTAAGAATTCATGTCTACATTGGTTTGTTAATACAGTACTGTAATATCAGATGGGCTGCTGAGACCTCAAGGGGGTGAGGAATCTATTTTTAGTGTGTTTGAAGGGTAGATGATGTTTCAGGTTGTGGAATGAGTTTCTGGGGGGCCTGTCACCATATACTGAAGTTTTGTATGTCATGGCAGTGGAGGCCAGTCATATGATGATGAGTTAGTAACTTAAATGGGACATTAAAAAAAAAATCCTACTCTTTGGATAAATTTTAAAGATAGATGGAGCTAAAATGCCACACACTGTTGTCATGCTTGTTTCCTTGATGTGCTGAAGACATCTAATCCTCTTTACAGGTGAAATAAGCAGTCTGCTTAAGAGCTGAAGGCAATGCCTACTGATCTGTTGACTTCCAGATTGGAGGCTTATTCATGTCTGAGTAAGAATTTTAGTAATGGGTGACCAAAAGAGTGTTTTAGTTGCCCAGGTGGTGTGAAGAAGATGATTTGTGATCTTCCATATCAGAAGTTAGTCACATGTGGGAAGTTGGATAATAGCAGTGATGTCCTATGTAAACATATTTGACACCCCAGCCTGCAGAGAGTTAGAGGTTTAGGTTGAGAAGACTGCCTCATATAAATGCATGCATGCAGCAATTTGAACAGTGAATCCAGCCTTACTTTGAAAGCACTGCACTGTAGTGGTAGCCATAAGGAACAAATTTTAATGGTTTATTATGGTTAGATTTTATGTGGATTGGCTTCCTATTTTCTTTGGAAGGCAGTAAAACTGCAACTTTTATAGGATTTTTCTGGCATTCCTAGGATTTTGTTTTGTGTGCAGTCATGTGCACTTTATTTATTTATTTAATAAATCCTCACTGCCACTGTTAGGAACATTAATAAAGGCTTTTTTAATGGGTCAGACCTCAGCCACCATTGCATTTTCGTGTTACTGTAGTACAATTTGGCAGGTAATAGAAGACAGGGGGCTAAAGCCCTTGTACTGTAGAAGCTTATTCATGTGAATTGTTGCTGCAATCTCATTTTGAATTTCACTGCAGCTACTCATGTGAGTGAACATTTGAAGATCAAATCCTCAGCTGCACCGACAAATACTTGTGGAGTTTTCAGGGAGGTGTAGGAAATTACATCTTGAATAGAAGATGCCCTTAGCTTATGTTGCTTCGTAACAACTACCACCTACATACATGAGATGTTCATTTGTGGTTGCATGTGAGGGCCTGATTGTAACTGATTTGCAAGAGCCAGCAGGAGCTTATTCATTAGATAATTCTTTCACTTTCGTTCATATGCTCCTTTCCTTTCATTCTCACTTTGTATTTTGGCAGGGGGAGCACATATGTTATAAATACTCAACTTTGACTTCAACTGATGGTGGCATGTCCCTAAAATAAGACTTCCTATGAGCTTTAATGTGTTCTAGTCACAACATTCATGTTACTATGCTGTCTGTAGATGATGTTCATGCCTTCCGGAGTCCCATCACTAACTGTGGTGGATTTGGAAGCCATGTTTTTTCACATTTTTTATTTTTGGGATAAAGGGATTGGTTTGAATAGATACTAATATGGTAATTGTCTGTTCAAAAGAGAGGTGCTTTGGATCAGGGAAAATGCAACCTAGGCTCTTTTACAGTGACAGAAGGGTGAACCTTTGCATTTGTGTAAATAATACAAGTTACTATCCATGTGGTTCATACTGCTATGGCAGTTCATCTGGCAGATCATTTAAATATTTACTCCAAAAGACCTTGTTCTCTGTTGGTGTGAAGCAAATTTCCAGTTATTTTTAGGTCATTTTCATCTTAGCAACCCTGTTGGAGATAAACCAGACACAAGTGCTGTAAATTGTCCCTGCATTTTGGTAGAAATTAATAAAGTTTAATGGTTTGGTCCCAAGGGAGAACAGACCATCTGGTTAACAGAAGGTTAGACCGAGTAATACAGTGCCACAAACCAACCCAGAATAGCTGGTAGTGTGTCCAGTTGCTGCATGTATCAAGCATTGAAATGGTGCTTTCAGATTTGCAGAGCCAGCAGTTCTGTTACCACTGCTGTGACGCAGGAGATAATTCTGTTGGGCAAGCATCAGCATGGGGGTGGATCTACAGTACAGGATGTGTAATGTCAACATGAAGCATGGGAGCTGGCAGTAAGAAGGAAAGCAGCCATTTCATGCCAGTGCAGGAAGCCTAAATAGATTTTTCCCCTCTGCATCTTGTCCTTTTATGCTGCTTTCATGCTTGGTATTAAAAGATTACGTTCTGCTTTGTCATCTGAAAACTTCATCCCAGCGGGGCTTCATTTCTTTCTCTTTTTGAACCTGTTTGTTGGTTTTCTTTTCCTTTTTCTTTAAACAAGTGAAGTGCACTCCAAAAGCATTTCGGATGGATTATAAAAGAGGCTGGGGGAAGGCTGAAGGGCTAAGCAGATCTGGAGAAAGACAAGAGTTCAGTCATGTGAAAGTCCTGAGTTTCAGATGAAGTTTCATTGTAGATCCTTTCTGCTTCAGTGCAAAGACAGTTTGTTCAAAGCTGTAACATTTGAGAACATTGTACTGCAGTTGCAAAATACAGAAAGGTATGAAATACTGCAAGTGATACTGTGTAGAACTGTAAAACTCTGTAATTATTAAGAAACTGTAGAAAGCTATAGTAATTGCTTCTGCTTCCTTTGTATCAAGAATGTCCTATAGAATTTCTTATTTGGTTAAAGCTAGTGGCAAATTACCATGTTACTTTTTTTTTTTTTTTTTTAAGAGCCAAATATTGTTATATGACCATCTAAATCATCAGAAAAAATAATTTCTAAGTAAGCTTGCTAAGCTTTCTGTGGACTTACAAAGATTAGGACTTACTAGATATGTAGACATATCTAGTGTAGGTGTATATGTAGACATATCTAGTATCGTATATGTAGACATATGTATTATCATATATGTAGACATACCTAGTGATATGTCTGCTGTCAGCTCAGTCACAGACTGGACAGCTGGTTTGGATTTTTTATTGTTGGGTTTTCCCAAAAAAAAACATTTGGAGATGATTTCTTGCAGCTGCAGCCTGGGAAGCTCTAGAATACCAGAGCTTGCTTCCTGAGGGGCATGGTAGAGCTGAACTCCATAAACAGAGTTCTCATGATTTCTATTGCCTGTTCAGCAGGATGTTCAGAGAATAATATTCCAACTCCCCTTGAATGAATCCTTGTCTTAGATGCTGTTCTGTGGTAGCCCTGCAAACTTATGACTTTCTTCATAAGTCATAAGTGGAGTAGTCAACCCACAGGTATGTTTTCCCAGTTGCAATTTGGTGATTGGAGGAGGGGGTGCATATAAAACATGGCTTGTGTGTGTAGACTGTTTGTTCAGATCTGCAGGAGCTTCATCCTCCTCGTCCCTTTGGGCCCATTCACAAGATTTTTTGGTGGAAGTTATGGGAGTCTAGCACTTCTGCATGGGGCAGTTGAAAGAAATGGCACTGAAGAATTATGTGAAACTCAAACACCATCTCTCAGGGCAGAACTTTTTCTTGGTTCCATAGATAAGTCCATGTTGTGCTAACTGTTTCAGCATCAGAAGTATTAAGGATGTAGGCAAATCAAGAGGCTTTTTCTGAGGTATGGTTTCTCTGTCATGTCTGTCCACATTATTTCCCCACAGGTTGTATTTTTTAGAAGCTTGGAATTTTGTAGGTTTTTTTCTAGTGATGTTGAACAGTTCTTGGAACACAATACTGGAGAACATTTATCAGAAGTGTTTCTTCATATGCAAATGAATAATGCTTCTAGTTTTTTGTCTGTACCTTTTCTCATAGAACATCTCTATATTGCAAAGAAAATACATTGTCCTTGACTTTTTCCTTCCAAAAAAGGTGATACTTGCTTTAGATAGTTTATTATAAATAACTACTAAGATGATAATCTCACCACAGCATGCTTGGCAGTCTTCCACTGAGTTAGCCTGTTTCAGCAAGGAGCTGTCGCTTAAGATACAAAGCAATCTGCAGGGACATATGATCACACATACTGACTGTTTTCTCTGTCATCATGGATGCCTCATCATTTCCTGTGTCTGATAATTAGGAATTGGAATTATTGTCTGGTAGACCAGCAGGATCTAGCACCAGAAAGATGGACTTGAGTTCGTATCTCATAAACATCAGGTTACAGAGAAGCTCTCAGTTATGAAGGCACTAGAAGAATGTCTGTTGGACACCACTGTGGGGTTTTTTTTGTTGTTTCATTTTTGATGTCACAAGGACAGATGTGAGCTACTGGGGAAACTCTTGAGAGACAGATACATAGTTACAGCACAGTCTCCTACTAGAAATTATAGAGAAACATAAGTGGTGGTGGTATAAAGAGGATTTTTTTGGTGATGTCATTCTTTGGGTAAATAATGACTTCAAGATATCTGGATGCTTTGTTTTGTAGAAATATCATCCAAAAGAAAGACTGTGGTAAAGAAATAAGAGGCTGTATCCCTTTTTCTAGGGGTATTAAAAAAACCTAATATTAATCCACTAAACTAATAATAATAAACTAATAATATATGATTAGTGTCAAGATGTGACTGTAGTCACATAGTTTGATGGTGACTTTTTTGAGTTTGAAATGTTGATACCGCTTTGTGGTACATGGCTGCTGAGTTACCACATTATTGCAACTGTTGTGTGATAGCTATTAGTGGCTGTTGTGTGCAAACTTCTTTTCAAGTAGAGTGCTGGCAAGTGTTCATGTTTATTTGTTTTGAAACAATTTGATCAGGCCATCTCTACTGCTTTGTTAACGTGTAATATGAATCAGAACTTTTTCTAACCTCTGTGTTACTTGTATATTCTGTTTGTTGGCACCTGATGCCTATCAGAATCCTAATTACTTATATTTCAAGCCTGCACATTTATGGTTGTCTAAAATACGCCTAAAATACAATTAGTAAGATTGATGTGCAGCAAATGAAGGTATCAAGAATGGTGTTGGAATTCTTTTCTCCCTGATTCAACAGATCATGTTAAATCTTGTATGTATCTCAACAAGATCAAGGGGGAAATAGGACATGAAGAATGTAGTCAGACACCGCCTTGCAAACCTTAATATCAGCCTTTTTTTCAAGGTCCAAAAGTGTTTGGAGTTTACACTCATTGGCGAAGTAATTTGCCATCCTCTGAAAGGAAAACATGTGAAGAGGCAGAGATGGTGACTCTTTATCTAGTGAAGGTATCCTTCCCCACAGGCTCTACGAAGGCAAATTCCTTTGTTCCTTGCTGAAATTGTGGGAGTAGATTAATGATGGGATAGGTTCTGCTTGCAGATAAGAAGGAATTGAACTGGTTCCTGATGTTCAATGACCCATGTATGATTGTGGAGTGCTCTTCATCTTATAACATCTGACTTAGATGCCTTTACACTTTGGGATGGCTGTTCAGATTATGTCATGTCCAGAGGCTGCATAATGTGGGTGACCATGTGGCTTTAAAGAAAATCCTGTGGAACTGTTAGTTTCAACCTTACTGAAGGACACATTCTGAAGACCTAGCTCATTAAGTAAGCTTTGAGGGGTGTGCTCCGCAGAGCAGCTTCCTGTTATTTGGTTAATGGTTGACCTAGTTCTATTGCCATATGCCTCCTGGAACACATTCTAATATAAAATATGTGCTAAAGGAAGACTAGGATAATAGAAGAAAAGTCAGAGCCTCTATGAAACAGAAGTCATATAATGCTGTTGCATTTTTGGGGGTATTTTAGTTACTAAAAATGGCGTTATCTTCATAGAATTGTATTGATTTCTGATTGCAAACTCAGAAGCGTTAATCAGACCCACCTACACATTTTTTTCAGACTGGCCTTGTACTAAATGTTTGTATCTGTAGTTCCCTGTGCTCCATATGTGAAGCTGAAGTTAGGGAGTGAAGTACTCAGTGATATTATAGCTGTGAGGAAAGATTAGATTAGCATTGGCTAAAGGCAGGAGGATTTTTCTCCCATGGTAGGTGTTTGTTTCATTGCAAACCATGGATTAGCAATCCTTTTTTCCTCTTTAAATCCTGGCTAGAAGCCAGAAATGGGGATTCAAGCTTTTACCTGGTATGAGAGATGACATGGCATACATACACTTCGGCAAAAATGTAAGAAATTTGAAAGTACTAGATAAAGTTCAACTTCCAACCTGAGTGACTACTTTCCAATAAGATGAAGTTCTGAAGAACCTATAGGCTGTGTTTTCTGGCTAATTTGATTTTCTGCCCTAGGAGAAGGAAGGATGTGTGATAACAACTGATTTTGTAAGTAGTGTGTATTATGGTAGAACTGGAGGAAGGGAAAATTAAAGCCATGCTTCGTAACCTTTTGAGAGCTCCTGACTCTTATCATCAGATGTGGTGATTTATTATTCTTCTGTCAGTGTGGGAATCTGAACTGCTTACCAGACATACCGCTTTGAATATTCATAAAATCTGGCAGTGGCTAACCTGTGTCTCTTCGGTTGCAGATGGCTTGCAAGCAGTCCAGGTGTGAATTCTGGGCAAAGGTATGTCACCACAGTGGTGGGGGTGGCTGGGGCCAGGCCAATTTGTCTGTGTGGGAAGAAGTAAGCTGTCAGGACCTGTAAAGGCAGCTGTTGCTGATCAGCATGGGGAGTGCCTAACCTACAGAGAAGTAGTGGGATATCTTGGGAATCATAATCATCTTGTACCCATGTAACTAATTCAACTCAAGGCCCTTCACGTTCTTATGACTTTGGGCTTGTTTAGTGAGGCTATGAATATTTTGGCTTTTTTTGGCTAGGGTACTGGTAGAGACAACATTGCACATTTTCCCCTTCTTCCTTCCTTTGTATATTTGTAGGAGAACTGGATCTGGTGGAAAACAAGCTGCAACATTTTTAGTAGGACACAATGTGTTGTGTGAGCTGTAATCATATTGGTCATGAAAAAAATCTCTGCTCTGGGGACTGACACAAGCACAGCTATTTGTGCAACCTGATCAGAACAAAGGATAATGCTTCTGCTGCAAGATCAGACAGATCTGACTTTTCAGCAGGCTAAGCAAATGAATGGAAGAAGTGGTCCGCCTCCTCTTATCCATTGTCTCAAAGATGCAGGCTCATAGAGAAGAAAGGGAGGTTGAATAGAGCTTCTGAAGGAATATGCTGCTTTGTGTTCTGTGGGAAGAGAGCAAGCAGGAGTTCTAGAAATTCTCTGCATTGGCAGGCTGACAAGCTTGTGATTGGAAAGTGTGGCAATGCACTACTGGTATTGAAAGAGTACTTTCTCTTCTGTAGCCTGCCTAGAAAACCTTAACCGTTATCAGGAAGCTGATGAAATGTTCCACACCAGAATACGGTACCAAGACTACCTTGAAGAAAGCTCAGTGGGTATAAATCCAATTAACTCTGACCTCCTAGTAAAGAATGATTTAAGACTTTTTCTGTACATGAGGAAATAATTTTTTTTCACTTAGTTTTTCTCTTTTCCTTTTTCTCTCTTTTCCTTTTTTCTGTTTTCCTTTTTTCTTTTCCCTTTTTCTCTTTTTTTTTTTTTCCTTCTCTTTTCCTTTTTCCCTTTTTATACTCCTGTCTCCCCTGAATAACTCATCTGTGTCTTCTGGGATACCTCTCAGTGATGTTCCTGATGTGATTTTTACATAGAAAGAGCTGGGCTAATCAAATTACAGGGACAGTCAGGATCTTCTGCTTGGGAGAATCCTTCTGTTTCTCTTGCTCCAGCTGTCAAGCTGTCAGAGCCAAATTAACCTAAATGTGATTTTAGTGACAAGCACCTCTTTTAAAGGTATAATGAGGCCAAGGAAATGTGAGAGGAGGTGGAAAAGGACAGGGATTTTTGAAAAGCTGCACAGAACAGAAGGTTATTTCACATTTTTGAGCTATAATATTTACTTCCAGCCTCAAGAGGGATTTCAACTGAGAAATGAATCCTTTAGAGGCAGGGGTGTAGAAGTTCTAACAGTATCGTAACTGGTTAGATCTCTGTGTATTACCTGTTTGCGTGGTCATGGAGACTCGAAATTGTTATCAGTTAGGCTTTTCATGATCAGAAGATTTTAATATGGTACTTAGTTTCTTTAAAATGAAACTTGTTTTGGCTCAGGGTCCTGTAGCTGTCATTTCTTTAGCAAGCATGTTACCTTTATTTTTTTCAAGTTAATGGAGGTTAAATTTATGTCTGTGATAACAGAACCGGTCTTGGTGATCCATGAGATCCCTTTCACCATTTGGTGAACCAAATTTGGACCACCATATATGGTCCAGAAGGTTATGTTGATTCAAAAGCGAAGTATTTAGTTCCACAGGATACTGACAGAGTCTATCACTAGTGTGCAGTGAGGATGTAGATGCTGCTTTAGGAGCCCACTTATAAAAGCACATCACACAGTCATCAGACTCCTTGAGTCTGTGTTAAAACTTTTAAATATGTGATGACTGGGACCATGACTGCATGTTTAGCATCCAAAAGCAATTGCAAAATTCTTAGGAGAGGGTTAAAACCTTTCCCAGAGAGCGTGCAATGCTGAATTTGACCCAACAGAACCTTCAGTATGGGTTTGAAGCTGCTTTGACCTACAGGAAGTACTGTTGGGGAGAAGACATAGTGATATGAGTTGCTTTGTCTCCTTTATTCAACCACAGTTACACCATGTCTAAGCTAAATGTCTGTTACTTGGACAGGGTGATAAAAAATGCATATACTCTAGAAATGTCTAATGGAAAAGAGTTCAGTGAGCTTTCAAACAATACCTGAGAGTGAGGACAAGAAGAAAAATCTTCAGGGTGGACATAAATCTCACAAGTAGATCAAGGAGCAGTCTCCAAATTGATGAAGATTTGGGTCTGAAAGTGAGTGCTTTCTGGTGCTAAGCAGAGATAAGGCTGCAAAAGAATTTCTTATTATCTTGTGCTTTCTCACCTCTTCAGGAAATAGGAGGCACAACAGAGGATCTCGACTAGTTTTGGAGATCTTCAGGAAAGCGTCCTTTGAAGCTATTGTATTTCCCAACTTTTTATTAAGTAGATCTTATCTTTGTGTTGTGGGATGTTTTTATTATTTTCTTAATAATAGAACTTCTCGATAGAAGGCAGTTGGACCAGTCACTGTTTTCTGAAAAGCGAGAGCACTGTCCCACAAAATAAGGCTATATCATGGCCTAGATAAAAGAGGAACCATGGAAGGTTAGCTGGCCTGAAACTTTGAACAAGAGTAATTGTGCTTCATTTCTTTGTCATCCATCAGGTCAAATAAGGTGGATGTTAGAAATTCCTGTGGCGAAATGCTGAATTTTTGAATTTGCCCATTATTCTTAAAAGGCAACAGCAAATTTTTGGGCTGTAGTCAAATGCTCACAAAGCGGTCGGGCTGAAGAAGGGAAATCATCAAAATATCTATATGCACAGTCTTTAGATCTAAGTCTAACATCTTCTGTGCTTTATTTTTTCCAAGTAAAAGGGGTTGAGAATTGGGTTAGCTCCTCAGGGATCATCCAGCTGCTTTTGCAGCTCTGGGAGAACGGGACTGTGGGATGAGAAAACCTGATGCAGAAAAAGCAGAGGAATCACAGGTCTCATTGGCCATTGGCTTTTCTAGCGTATCAGAAAAAAATATTGGGGCTTTCTATGACCAAAGCAAATAATGACCTTGCTTTGATAGATTAAACAAATAACACCAGTGCTGTGCCTTTGAGAGCCCTTGATCCCAGAGAGAAAAGCAAGAGTTTTCCTTTTTATTTTGGACTCATTCCATTGCAAACAAAGCATCCCACGGGTTAGACAAGAAGGGTGTCTGACAGGGTTTAAAGAGTCTTTTCCTTTTTCCTTCTGTTCTCTACACCAATAATTTATATTAAAAATACAACAAATCTAAAAGCTCCTCATTCAGTTTATATCTGCAATGGATAGAAAATGTGGAATAGAAAACGCTCTGTGGCTTACTCAAGAAATGTCTCAGCTTTATAGCCTATGTGGATTTTAAGAGTCCTGTCTTCCTTTTGAATGAGAAAAGAGTGATCCTGAAAAGCAGTAGATATCATTCAAAATTGTTGGAATAGCTAAGTGGACTAGGATGGTATTTAGATGTATACACACAGGAGACACTGTCATCTTTTTGCTGATCTGTGCAAGTACAACTCTTGGAATACTAAATCCATTCCTGATGTTGGCATGCCTGTAAAGATCAGTGTGAAGATACTGGGGACAGTCATGATTTGAAGTCTGGAAAATTCTGCTTCACAGTGACTGCTTTCAGGTAGTCCATTTTTCCCTTTCACAGGTTTTCAGAATGACATTTAGAGGACTAAAGCAATTAATTTGACAGGCTATGTCAAATATTACAGGAATCTGGAACCTGTACCAACCTGTAACAAGATGCAGTGACTGGAATGTGAGACTAAAAAATGTTTGCTACATAAATAGTTCTTTATTTCTAATATAATAGTGGAGAAAAGAGCTATTAGGGTAACTAATGGACTCTGACGAAAGTCCTAAAATGTCAGTCTAAGTGTAGCTTCTCTTCAGGTGCTGTAGTGGGAGACAGACTTTAGACTGTTACCATTGAGCTTGATGTGGACAACTGTCTAGTTGTAAAAGGCTAACTTTCACCAAGAGGCCTCCCACTGCCACTATCTCAGGTTGGAGATTAATTGTCTTAAGGAACAGCTGATGGGAATGCTATAACTTGGAGATGTAGAGTCTAAGGAGGAGATTTGAGTTTTACCAGAAGGTGCAAGAAGACTCTTTCTCACCAGGCAAAGAAAAGGGAAGCAAATAACCAAATTAAGTGAAACAATAAGGCTGGCTGCAGGTTTGTAGTTACCAGTTTAGGCTTGATTATCTGTAGTGGGTTTTCCTCTGTTTCTGAATTCTAGGTTTAGAACTATGGACAAATTATTTGCATTTTGTTCTTGGAGTGGAATCTGTGCACACAATTGGTGGAAGCTGCCGTCCTCTAAAAAATTTAATGTATTTTTTTGCTGTTTCAGTAAAAGATAATAAGAAATGGAATAAGCTTTCTGTAGTCCTGACAGAGCTACTATAGACTTTCACATTGTGGTTTCTAAAAGATCAGTAAATTCCCCAGAGAGAAGACCTTCGGTTTCCTCTGGACTCTCAACCCAGCACTTCAGTCATCCAGAACCTTAGTCCTGGTTTTACACGCAGGAACTAGAGACTTTGGTCTTATAGTTACCACAGACGTAGTTGTGGCATAAAAACCAAGTTTGAACTTGTTAATGTCAGTTTCCTAAAGTAACCTATTAGAGATATACCATCAGTTATGAAAGCATTTCTGTAGATTCAGTAGATTACCTTTTCAGGAATAATCTGTTTCACTTTTTTATTAGATACCTCTTAAAATCTTAGACTTTGATTTGTTAAGGATGATAGATCTAGAAAACTTAGAAATTAACTCTTTTTGTCTTCTGTGCTAATCAAGGATTTTAAGAGTAAGCACTATCCCTAGACCATCATTATAATTAATGCACAACAAGTCAGTTTCTGTGAAAAATGGTACATTAGCTTGGTTTCGAAGGTCATGCTGCAGTTGAGGCCTCACTATAAATGCTTTTCTCTTGAACCTTATAAACCAGTTACTATGGTAGGATGAAGGACAGTTTTGATTTCCTAATTGACAAATTGTTTTCAGTTCTTAATTTGTAGTTTCACTTTTTGAAGACTGCTTTCAAGATTCAGAACTCTATTGCAGTAGTCTCTGGAGGTGTTAGAAGACAATGGAAAAACAAAGGAGTTCAGTAACGAAGAAGGAGAAAGAGGTCTGAGCTGTTTCATCTGTTTCTTGGTTTTGGAATGAGTGACTATTTTAACCTGTAAGTAATGATGAGATTAGTGGCTGTCTTCCATCATAAAACGCAAGTAAAGATAAGAAAATAACTTCCTTTTGGCAACCTATTCCCACTCCATTTCTCTCCTATATTCTGAGTAAAATCTTTTCTCGCAGAGATAGGTGCAAAGGAGCCTTCTTGTCTTTAACTTGACTATTTCCTTTCTTCTAGTAATCAGACCTACAGATAAAGCCACTGTGTGCTCAGCTGAAAAGGAAACACTTTTTTTTTTTATTTTTTTTTTTTTGACAGTGAAGCTTCCCTGCCAAAATGATCTTGTGGTGCAGGTGGCTACAGGTATATGATATAAGTTAGCTTGTCAGCTTTGCAGCACCTCTGAAGGACAGGGTCTTCAGGAAGGGTGAATCATAACTAGTCCTATGATTAGTAAGTCTGGTTCTGCCTCCTTCAGCTTCTGGGACCCTGAAGATCCATTGCAGGTTCTGTTTCCAGGTGAAGAGAAACTTACTTGTATTTTTACCCTCCACTTCCTATAATAAAAGGCTGTAGTAAGCAGTGATCCACATAAAGGTCTGGTCCTCAGCTGAGGAAAAATTGCAGAACTTTAACAAATTTATAGAAATAAAAACCTGGAGAAATCTCTAAAACCACAGCAGTTACTGGGACTTACACGATATTTTGCAGCCTGTAAGAATAAAGCAGCAGGAAGTTGAAGTGACCCTGAGGGCTTAATCTTTCCGTGATCTCCTGGTTTTTTTTATAAGAGAATGAAAACTTTTAGGAGAGGACTTTGCTACTGTTCTCTTGGTGGTATTGGCTTGCCTGGCTTTGTTTTTCTTTGAAAACTGATAGCAGAAGACTATCCAACCTTCAGGAGTGGAGCCATTATATGTGGGCCTGTGCAACAAGAGCCAAAGTTTAAAAATAAAATACCAGGCTGCCTTCCTGAGGATCCAGACATAGCATACATACACGCACACATATACACAATATCTTGGCTGACCATCAGTTACTGAGTTATATCAGTTACTGGGCTCAGAGCAACAGACAATGAGAACCAAAAGGACAGACTTGTTCCTCTGAAAGAAAGAGGAAGAAATGTAAGACCTCTGCAGCCTCAGATACCAGTTTCTGGAGTGCATGGGAACCTCATCAGCAGCATAGTTGAGAGACTGTAAGACCAGATGACTGTCAAGTCATTCCTGGTAGTGTCTGCTGTAGCTACTTCCCAGCCTTATGTTTCCTTTTCCTCATTTTCTCTGCCCTACTGAGTAATGGTTCTGGACAAAGTGGTCTTTTTTTGACCATTTTTTTTTCTTCTTAAGAGATAAAAACAGTGGTTTTTATTTCATACTGAGTGCTGAGTGACCAGCACACCAAACATCTTCAGAAGAAATGAAAGACCAGCTCCTTTGTCTTCAGAGCTACCTTAAAGATACACATCACGACCATCATTCTCTGTTAGGCTGTGGAAATAGATAATTAGTTTGCATGTTGCTGAAAGACCTGGAGAAGGGCAGGCTTACAGAGGAGGTATAGATAGACAAGGAAGAATTATTTACGGCTCAAAAGCCAAAAATTAGTGTTTAATGACAGGAATACAGCTTAGCAGGTGAGATAAGTTGTTAGAAAGGAATATCTTTTGAAAGAAAAGGTGACACTACTCAGTCAAAGAAAAGTGAAAGATACAGTTCTTGATCACTTATGAATGTAGGGAGGGATGAAGAATGTGAAAGTTTTTAACTTTTTTTTCCTGCTTCTCCAAAAGGCTAATGTCATATCAACTTTGCTTGATGATTGTGAGCTGGGCTGACAAGGGTGGGAAGTCAGGGTTTCTCCAGTGGCTCAGTGTGAAACAGCAGGGAGTGTGCTTCTCTCAGGTGATGTGACAGAAACTGTGTGCAGGTAGAAGCTGTGCAGTCTTATCTGCTCGTATGCTGCCTCAAGCTAGTGTGCTAAAAAACTGGAGCCTACACTTTTGACTGCATGGAGTGGGCAGATGTAGTTTCCAGAACCCACCCACCCCAATCTGTGGGTGTACCCCATAGTAAAGGTAAACTGTGTTTTTAGCTAGGCTTCTTCCAGCTCCAGCAAGCATGTTTTATATCTCAGTTGACAGCTACAGGGGGAAAAAAACCACCCCAAAAACAAAGAAGAGGTGTTACCCCTTCACATCTCTGCCCAAGCAAAGTAACAGTCAAAGCTGCCCATGACAGACTAGGCTTTTGGCAGAGCTCAGGCTGGTTCTGCTCTACAGACATAGGATGAAACATGCTCAGTATGCTTCCTTCAGCAGGAATGCCAGCAGTGTTTTGGATTACTACACAGACTGCTCTGTGTCTTGTGAGCGCCTTCTGCAGAGTTTGGGTTCGCATTAAATGGAATCAGGAGTCCTTGGTAGGCTGTGCATGGCTCTGAGCACAGACTGATCACCTTTTTTGGAAAGTTATGTTTTCTTAGACATCCAGCCTCTCAAAACGGAACATTTATTTTATTGCAGCTTTTCAGAAAACACATCCTAGCATTGCATGCTGGTTGAACATCCACTGAAGGTGATACTGTAGCTTAAAGGTTTTGTAGGCTTGATTCTTTTACAACCTGAAACACTTTTTAAAAATTCTGTAAAATATCTGGGTCTTGTTTGTGGTGATGTCCTAACAATGAAGGGTTGGTGCGACTGTCAGCATGTGAAAACTAATTGCTTGGTTTGTTCTCATAAATTTTGTCAGCCAGAGTGGAGTGGAAGTGTGCACATCCTTTGTGGCTCCAGCTAGCATCTGTGAAAGAGAGGTTTGATTAAATCAAACTTCCTCTTCTTTGGTCATGAATACCTCCTGCTTACGGAAGACATTGAGGAAGACCTAGGGTGTTCCTTTTGCAGGTATTTTTATAAAGGTGCCATAAAGAAGATTGTGTTTGATGACTTCCAGTAAGTTTTGACAGTTTTTTTTCCAGACATTTGCTAGGCAAAAGAATTGTCACCCATTATTTACAAGAGTTTGGGAAGAGAGTAGAAGGATTCAGCAGTTTGGGCAAGATCTTATTAAGAAGAAAGCCTCTCAGACCATATAATAATTTCAGTTTTTCTAACTGTCAGTCCTTCGACGACAAAAAAAAAAATCCTTCCTCACCCCCACATAAAGGTCCCTTTTTGGATGACACCCTTTTTTCCATGTCCCTCCTTTCACTGTGATATCAAGTAATATGAGGGCTAGAACATGTTCACCGTCCCTAAGCTCTGTCTCCTCTGGGATTCTGCTCCTCAACTCTGCAGACATTTGCTGAGTTGACCTAAATTCTTCAGCAAAAGGCCTGGATTCTGAGCAGAAAGCTGGAAATGGAAACTCCAGTTAAGAAGCAAATAAAAAGATAAATAAAGAGCATCAGTTATTTATATCCTTGTGTGTGGTGTATGATTTACCCCTGATTCTGAAGTTTTAAATTCTGGTGTACTGGAGAACCTTCCATTTGTAGTTGTTGTGGGAAGTTAGCACTGGGATTTCAGGGGCAGTGGCACAGAAAGGTAATGTGGTGTAACTGGGAAGGGCTGGAGTCTGGAAACCCACTTTCTGCTGCTGGCTGTGCCATAAACTAACTGTACGACCTGGAGCCAGGCTACTTCACTTCCCTGTGCTTCTCCATTACCAGGTAAAGAAAGAAGGTTCTCCATGGTGAAGACTTACTAACCTTGCTTGTCACACAGAGGGAGCCTACAACAATGTGGTGTGGTCTGAGATTGCATGAGTCACATAAATAGGTAGTAACTGCATGGAATTGAGTGTCAGCAATACTTGGTGTACTTAATTCTTTTTGTTCCTTATGTGTTACCTAGAGGTTGTGAATCTTCAGATTTTTTTCAATGATTTGAACCTGTTTGAAAACCAGGGGAATAATTCAGTCTTTTCTCTCCCTGAGAGCAAGTCACTTCTGCTCACTTAAATGAATTATGATAAATAAATGGAAACCTGAAATATATGTTAATTTTTTTTGTCTTGCTTTGCTGTTCCATAAACAGCAGAAGGAAAAATGAATTTTCTGCAGGATGGATTGTATACTATTGGCATAGACTCTTGTCAATGAAGTCCTAAATTAATGTGAAACTTCCACTCTGCGTACATTCCTGCAAACAAGAACCCACGCTTGAATGAATGCTTGTGCAAGAAATAAATAAAAAAGTACAAATGCCTTTTATTCAGATGAGTTTTAAAGGAAACAAAGTCTACAATGGATTACAAACCACATTACATTTTTGCCTTTTTTTTTTTTCCTCTTCCATAGCGTAAAATGATGTTTGCTAACATAAGTGAAGTATCTCAAATTACTCTCAGTATGGTTTTGGACTCATGAGGTTCATGTATGCCTCTTTGGGGATGAAAAAAAAAAAGGAGATTCACCTGACTGGCAAGAGGTATTGCTGAATCCTCTGTCTGAAGGATTGTTCCCTTACCT
The DNA here is from genome assembly GCA_028858755.1 of Ara ararauna. Classification (NCBI taxonomy): domain Eukaryota; kingdom Metazoa; phylum Chordata; class Aves; order Psittaciformes; family Psittacidae; genus Ara; species Ara ararauna. Next base: position 39,011,654 of record CM054410.1, on the reverse strand, counting down.
GGTCCCATACTAAAAAGAGACACGTGTTGTTTATGTCTCCTCTCCATGAGTAGTTGAAAAGATGCATCCTGTCCTTTCAACCAGGACAAATCTGAGGACACGCAATTTTATAACAGTTGCATCTATCATCTTTGTGGGTCTTTTTGTGTGTGGGGTTTTTTTTTTTTTTTTTTTTTTTTTGTCTTCCCCTCTTGCTTGTTTCCATCTTTGTTCCTTTGGTAAGAAGAAAAAAGAAAAAGGAATTTCTTTATATGGTTCTGCTTTGAAGTAATCCTGGTTTATTTTAAAACCTCCTGAGCTGGAGGATTCAATGACACTTATCTGCTGAAAGTATTTATGTACACCTCCTGGAAAAGCAGTAAGTTGGGAAGTTTGTAAGTTTCTTCCCTTTAAGTCAAACTTTGGTTCCTTTTTTAAGTGGTTCTATAATCATCAGTAAAACCAATTACAGTTATGTACCCCTTTGCTGTGGAGCTGCAGAAAATAGCATGTGCATTTCATCAGGTTGGAAATTCTGTTGGGTGTTTAAAACCATCATAGGGGTTGAATCTTCTTGTGTTCTTTTGCGTATTTTTTGAAATTCACAAAAAATGTTAGCTAAAAATGTTCTTATCCACTTCCATCTACTTTCCATGCAGAGTAAATGTCAAGGTTTTTCTACCCATAAAGTTACTTTAAACAGAGGTACTGCATTTTCAGAGAACCCTTCTTAAGTCCAAAAGCACCTCCCAAGTGTGGGTGCAACCTCATTTCTGGTTCTTCTCACACACATAGCTTGGTGCGTGACATGCAGGATGACCAGGAGGCTTGATGAAAGTGTCTGTAGGAAGACATGCTAAGGTCAATTGCAGAGGGCTTCTAGTGAGAACTGTAACACTAAGAGGAGCCTTCAAAATAAAATGGATCTGCTCCATATGCAGATACACAATGACCTGATTGTATTTCTGTTTTGTTTGTGGATCTGTTGGCAGTCAAGCTGTTCTGTCCCCTCCATTCCAGAAAGCTAATATTCCCTGGAGCAGTTACTCTCTTTGCAGGCAAAGCAATGGCTAAGTGTACCAACGGGAATAGAGGAAAACTCTTGCCCAGACTGGTTTCCTAGAGCCAAGTGTACATGGGCTTCTGGTTGTAGCCAAAAGCATGTAGCCAAAAGGAATATCTGTCCTGAAGAGCCACTGTCCCCTGAATTTTCAATTACATGCCTGCATTTGCAATCAGGGTATTTTTTTCTTATTTGGAGAAGGCCCCATTTTTGACTAAGTGTATACATGAGGACTTTTTAAAAAGTCCTTCTGCTTTGATTTTACCCAAGAAGTCTCCTCTTTTAGGCCAGGAGAATTGAAAATCTCTTCCAGTCTTCATCTTGCTTTAGACAGAGTGCTCTTTGGAGGCATGTGTTGAATTTTCTGTATCCAGCCTCTTACAGAAATCATGCATTTGGGTTCAGTTTCCAGGTTACACATATTTTCAAAGGTTAGGAAACTAATTTATCCCTTCTCTCTGGAGTGGACTGTCCTATGCGTTTCTTACTCCATAACGAAGAGATGCCATCTTCTTTCAGAGTGTTTGAATAAAACACGGTGGCCAGGTTTCAAATTTGTAATGACCTGAGGTAGCTAAAATTTCTAATGAACTATTTCTAAATTAAGAGAAGTTGTTAGTTTAATTCACTGGGTTAAATAGAAGAATTGGGTGGCTGGAAAACATAAGAACAGGGTGTTCATGGTGTCCCTTTAATTTTATTTTTTTTCCAAAGAGATACTTCTTATGTTGATGAACTGGTCTTGAACTAAACCGTCCTTACGACAAGAGGCATTCTTTATTTTACATGTAGTTTAAAAATTGTTTAGATACTCTGGGATAGAGTTTTGGCAACTAGTTTCTCTTATCAGCTTTCACCTGTATCTTTAGGGTAAAGAAAGAATAGTTTCATTTTATTCAAAATGAAGAGTAATCTCATGAGATTAAGAACTGATTATCTTACTCTAAAACTGAATTTTGTTACCTTCCTTGTTATTTAAAATGCTTGAAAATATTTCAGTTTTTAATGATTCAATGTAGAGCGTTTACAACAGCAAAAAAAACCAAGGTGTTGTGTAATAAACTTGCAGAAAAGAAAAAAGCCGCAGTAGTTCTGTAATGTCTACATGCTTGCAAGGATTGTAGCTTTTGGAGGATGCTCAGCCCTTCTTAGCCATGGGCCTTATTACAAAGAAAGGCTTAGTTATTTTTTGTTCTTTATAGTCCACTTCCTGTTTGGGTATTTCTTAGGAGGAAGAAAAAGAAATTGGGTCTCAGTGTCTGACCCTCAAACACCTTATTTAAAGCAAAATGGATTAAACTAGGACAGAAGAACTCCATTAGGAGCTTCAACATCTTATCACTTTTGATTCAACTCAGTTTTAATAATAGTTTTCTCCTTAATTTGAGTGTGTACAGAGTAGTCAGGGGAAAGGACTACTTACTATTCGAAAGATGAGAAATAAGGCTAAAAAGAAGTTGTTTTTTTTTCTTTTTGTAGGGCGATCATTCTTTATTACCTGCATAACAAAATATGTTTCTCTTTATAGTCAGGGAATATCACCTTTCTCCTGGTTTAATGTAATAGCTTCTAATGCCCCTTTGACCCAAACACTTTCTAGCTGGAGAACTTCCATTAAACTTATTCCATTTGTAGATATTGTGATCCATAGTCCTAGGATCACTCAGAATTTTTCTGCACCACCTCACTTGCCTCACTCTGAAATGGACTGTAGATGTTCCACTTAGAAAGTGTCTGCTGTCTGCGTATTACCATAAATTGAGCCAGCATGCTATTTTAATTGTTTTGTACTTGGACTTTATATATGACACCAACTGAAAAAATTTCCATCCTGGGAGGACGACGTGGATGGAAGTAGATCTTGATGGGGGAGGAAAAGAAGCAAGGTTCTCCGAAGTGTTTGTTGCAATTTGTTCCTCCTCTTCAGCAGTATCATACCAGTGATAGGACTGACATCTTGCTTCCACCAGCCCAGAAAGACAGAGGATCTTCACTTGCACAGGTGGAGAAGATCTTTAGGGAGGGTTGTCAGGGAGAAGTGTGGCAGCCATGTAGTAATCAGTAGTCTGAGATCTGTCAAGATACTGAAAAAGTATATATTCTACTTGGTGCTTAGATGCTGCCTGCCATACTGCGAATGAGTCAGTGGGCAAATAAAATTGTATGCTGCCTGGCATTATAAATGGGTCAGTGATGGATTTGTATTACCTGAGGAAATGAACTGGCTGACAGAGAGGCTTCTGCTTACTGCCCAGCAAATGTCAAATACAGCAGGAAGCTTGGGGGAAGGAGACAGATAGCTGGAGACAAAGGCAGTGTTAAAATAGCTAGAATGTCAGTGGAGCTCCTCAAATGAAGTGTTTCTGAGGAGTAGACTGGGAAAGTAGAATGATCTTTAGACATTGTTCATCAGTGTTTTCTTGTCCTCCAGTAGGGTTTCAGTCACAGATCATGCTTCTTTATAGAGTTATGCATGAGGTGTGGGTCTGCATGACGTGATGTGCTGTTCTACTCAGCTTTGTTTGCTGATACAGAACATGACTTCTGGTGCTTTGGTTTTATAGGGTTAAACCCATTCCTCTGAATGCCCTTTTTCATCCTCTCCACATGCGCTCTGTACAGGGTTAACCCTTTAAAGGAGTGGCTCTGGAGATGTATGATGTCAGGATGGACTGCAGGAGACAGCTGCATCATCCCTAGGGTCCTTATAAAGCCTGAGCTCTTATGGTGTGAAAGGCAGGCAATTGACTTTGGCTCACTTGGATCTGATCCACACAACATTTCTTTGGTTCTCAAACACCCAGCGAATATCTCTTACTTGGAGAATCTTGAATGTCTACCAAACTGGGGGCTTGGTATTTGTGGTTTCTGAGTGCTAGTGACTTGATTTCCACCTCTGTTACTACACTGAGGGTCCCTGCTTGTGTTTTAAACCAGCTGTGTTGACTGGTATAATCTCGGATCTCTTAAAATCAAGATTCTGTGATCCCTAGAATATTTCAGCTGTTTATGAGTCCCTATAGTTTGGTTGTCACCAGCTTATAAGCTGTATTTAGCCTCTGCAAAAACACAGTGCTTCTTGCAAACTAACATTGGTCTTCTCGAAAGCATCTTTGCAATTCGCCAGCTACATCACTGCAAGTGACCATGGAATGGAATGGATCATGTACTTCTGAGTTGATTACTTCTAAAGGTAAGATTATCTAAAGGCACTGTCTGTTTTAAGGGCAGATGACCATCAGGACAGAACCTTTCCTGTCTTCAGCCACAGCTTTGCTCTTTCCCGCTTCAGTTCATGGTCTAGCAGGGTATGTAGCTGAGTTTGTCATACCCAATTTGCTACTGGCAGGACCCCTTTTATAATAGCTCTGACTTTCCTTGGCAAGAAAGAGATCTTTTCTGGAATTATGCCAGGCTGAGGAGCCTGCTCCTCCCCCTGCTCCTTCCAGGGTGAGGCTGGTAATGCATCCTTTGTGTAAAGAGCCTCCAGAAGATGTTATTTGCAATGCATGAGAAGGAATTGTGTTGTCCTGCCAGCATCCAGGCAGAGTGCAGTCGTGCTCTTCAGCACCACCTACTGGCATCTTCCTCTCCCACGTCCGTGTATACGGGGCAGTGCGCTTCTCTTAATTCACAGAAACTGGATTTTTTGAGTAATTAATAAAATGCTTTTGGCTGGAAATAAGAAACCTCAGGCCCACTGCTTTCAGTTTCATTATGCCATATAGGGAGCATTAAGGAGCAGGGCACAAAAGTGAAGTTGCTTGGCTCTTGTATCTGTTTTCCTAGGTTGGATCAGCCCACTCACCTCTTGAACATGTATGTCCATTCCAAAGGGTGTTGAGAGGTTGAGTTGTGTCAGTGAGGTGAATAACTTGCACATTTCATGTGACTAGTACGGCAACCAAGAAGGAGACCACATGTCTACTCTAGAGTTTTGCCCTATGCTATAACATCCTCTTAAATCTAAAAATTGGGAGGAGTTAGACATGTTTTATTTGAAGGTGTTTTGACTTGAAAAATTATTTAATGCTTTTAATCTGTGTTTTCTTCCTCTTCTTCACCTTCTGGTAGGAAAGGAAACTAAGTTTATTCTATAAAAATGGGGGCACTTCTGATCAAAATTCCCCACTTTGTAGCAGAATTATTGTTGCATCTTCCTACACATGGCCAAGGCAGTATTCTGTTTATTGACTCTGGTGAACTACAGGAAAACATGAAAAAATTGTCTCTATGTCTGTATTTGCACCTCCACAACTACTTTTGTGCATTAAATACCTGACATACTTATTTTAGGGAAAAGTCCTACTCTGACCATTTACTTATTCAGATTCTCCCACATATTTAGCGTCTTTTTGATTCCTTTAGGGATTAATACCTTGGCAAGAAACTAATTCAGAAGATCAGAAAAACCCATCCTAGTCTTGCTTGGAGCAAGAGTATTTAATATTTGAGAGCCTTCTCACAGGTGAAGTTCTTATTAAGACTCAGTTGCCCGTGCTTTGTACCATTGTAATACCTCATAGATAACCTTCAGGAATGAAAGACAAAAAATTGTCAGAATCATACTTTGTATGACACTCTCAATTTGTGTTCTAATTAAGTTGTGGTGCTATTTTTTTTTTTAAATTTAGTTTTATTTTAAAAGTTTGAAGGTATTCTTCAGGTATTTGGATAACCTTTTCATGTATTTTTTTTTTTTTTTTTTTTTTTTTAAGACACCAGAAACCCAAAGAAAGCAGAAAAGACATAATTTGTGAGAACTGGAAAAAGAGTGATCAACATTTAGGTTGCTTGAATCAGTAAAGCCCCAGCCTGAAATTCTTTGTAGTTTGGTTGCTTATATCTGAATTGTCTTTGTTGATTTGATTTCCTTGCAAAGAACACTTGCGTGTAAGATCAAGTATTCTACCTTGGACTTTTTTCTTGCTAGCAAGTTTGTGTTTTCTGCAGTGAGACAACTGTTATAGCTTGCTTAAGGCTGGGGACTGCAGTCTTTTCCTCAGGGTACCTCTCAGAATATGACATTGTGCTCTTACCTGTGAACCTCCTTTCTTTCATACTTCCTTGTAAAATCTGGGGTTTTTTTCTGCTAGGGTCTTACAGTGAGGTGGCTAACATGCATTTATGTTAAGTACCCATGTTTGTTGTCTTTTTGTTTGTTATTTGGGGGGGGAAGGATTGGTTTTGTTTTGTTTGATTTGATTTGTTTTGTTTTGTTCAGTTGTTTTCTTGGGGGAGGTGGAGGAGTTGTGTAATTGTTGGTTTTATTGTTTGGTTGGGTTTTTTTCCATTTTTTGAAAAGTCATAGTCTTGGAGAACCAATTGAGCCTATTGCAGTATTCATCATTTGGACTCATTTCAGGTCACTTATGTGGTTTTGGAGTAAGTTCCCCAAAAGAAAAATAACCAGAGGTTCCGTAAATCCTTATTCTCCTCTTGAACTGAAAAACCCACCTATGCCTCTTGTAGTTTCTCTTCCACAAGCTTTAAGAGTAATGTGGTTTGTATTGCCTTTAAAATGTAGAAGATTTTGCTAGCTATGCAGTACTTTACAGTGATACATAGTGTGGTATCAGGTATGTTAAATGAATGCATGTATTCAGGAGCATAAGTAAATAGTAGCTCTATAGGGATCAAGCAAATTGGTCTTCCTGTTTTCTGTGACTGGCAGATTTCTGGAAAGTTTGGAATGTAATATACAATGAATGTGTAGTAGGAAGACCTTCTTTTGTGGAATCAGACCTGGAGCCCACTTCAGGTTCAGACTGCCTTTCAGATGGTTGGAAAGTTACATTTTAGGAAAAAAATGTGCCTGTCTCTGCTCTATTTATATAATTGTTTTTACTGTTGAGCTGTAAAGCATTTCTAATACACATTCTTTCCTGAAAATAAATATTGTAATGCATATTTCCAGGTAGGTCAACAGAAATATTTACTGGAAGACATGGGTGGCAGGATCACAGGTACCAGCACTGGCATAACTGTTGAATATCAAAATGTAATAAATGACCCAAAACTGGACATTAATATGGAGATATTGATAATAAAAGCTGTTACTGATGATAACATTTTACCGCAAGTCCTTTCCATGAAAATATGAACCACAAAGTAAGTATATTGGAGTGGACAGTTGCCACCCAACCCATGGAGTTCTATCAAAATCCAGTTCTATGAATTTAAAATAAAAAGTGAAAAAAGAAATGGTATTTTATTTTAGTTTGTTTTGATACCACCTTGGAGGAGTAACTCCAAAGACAGCCTTCAAAGGACCAAGATTCCCAATAGCTTGACTGGAATTTGGTCATTGGAAAAGACCCAGAGTTGAGTGGATTTGCCTGACTGTAGTTGAGAATTGCACTTATTCTTTGAATTCCTCATTAATTAAGCTTTTTTTCATTAATGGAAGATGAGGCTGGCTTCCTCCAGTTAGAATAGCCATCAGGTTTCCAGTTTCTCAAAACGTACAAATCTCTGCACTGTTCCCATGATTTTACTCATTATTTTACTTGTTTAGTCCTTGTTCTCCCTGTTGTGAGAGGAGCTTCCAGCAGCTCTGTCATGTGTGAGCTGAACCTGGTCGGGAGCCCACATGGCATGTCTGGAAGGTCCTACTGCAGCTGTAGGCGCTGGTGTCCTGTAAACCCCAGGTTTCTCTGGCAGGGAAAAATGCCTGTGGTGTTACTCATGGGAATTTTGAAAACTTCACATGTCTGTAATGAGTTGCTTGTGAATCACATTGCAGTAGCGTTTGGTAGTTTATTTCTGGTAGCTTGATCTCCCAACAGCAAGGAAAGGGTACTGGGGAGATGAGACCAGTAATGAAGCTTCCTGCATGCTTTGAAGGAAAATTATGACTGTGGTGCATGATGCCAGTCTTTGCTAAGACATTTTGTTCATGCTGATCTGTTCTGACCCAACATGTTATGTGGGAGCTGCCCAGGCTCCCCATGAAGAGGAAGGTAAGGGCGTGGTAGCCTGGGACCATCCCACAGCCCCAGCAGGGAGCAGGGCAGGCTCAGGGACAGCTTCAGCCCCAGGCATTGGGAACCTCCCTGGGCACCATCGCGGGCTATGAATGTGGCTCAGCACAGCCCTGGTCAGGCTGGTAGTGCTGGGTGGGGTCTGATGGTGCCAAGGGGTGAAATGGTGTCCTGGGCTGTGGGGGAGCCCCAGGAGGGCCATTCAGGAAGAGGGAGGCTGTAGGTGCCTTCAGAGGCCTGACACTTGCTGCATCTCCTGGGGGACTTAGTCCAGCTTGAAAGGGGCTTGGCAGTGTTTCTGCTGGTGTGATGGGGTGTGTAATATCACAGAGTCGTGGAATCATAGAATCATTTCTGTTGGAAAAGACCTTTAAGATCGTTGAGTCCAACCATAAACCTAACCACTGCCAAGTCCACTGCTAGCCATGTGCCTAGCTGCCATATTTACATCTCATCTTTTAAATGCTTCCAGGTATGGTGACTCAACCACTTCCCCAGGCAGCCTGTTCCAGTGCTTGATAACTCTTTTGGTGAAGAAATTTCTTTCAGCTCCACCTCGGCACAGAATAAAATGAAATCTGTGCGCGCAGGCTGTGTGTATGCAGCAGGGGTGAGGATGCCTTTGATCATGTGACCAAATAAGGCTTTCAGAGGTAGAGATTTCTTTGTTTTACAATGTTACTAATACTAAGCTGGAAGTTCACATAGTGTGTGTGGTCCGACTGACCTTTTCAGTTGCGGTTGTGCGTGTGCATATGCTTAACTTCTAGAAGCTCTGCTGACTCCATCTCAAAGTATAACGGATGGGTAGTCAAACCACAGAAGCTCAATTTTGAGGTCAGTGCCTTGGGCTTCACAATTAATTGTGTATTTTGAAGCTTTAAAACCAAACTTAAACATAATGATTTGTGCTACTTTGACTGCTGCCAAGTCCTGTAATGACTGTTGTTCAACAAGCATAATTTTCTTTTGTTTTGGATTTTTAAAAACCCAGAAATCTAATGCAACTGTGTATCTGATGTTCTCATGCATTTATGAGTGTAGAAGAGGATGTCAAATACAATTTTAGACTTCACCTTGGGTCTTTAAAAATGTGGCTTTGAGAATCTCTGTTACCCAGCATTTTGGAAGGTTTCTGCTCAAAGAAAAACAAGAATACATCCATATTAAACATGAAAACCATATCTTTTAAGAAGAGGTTGTAAATGCAAATTAGTCAGACAATGGCATTTTAATAATCTGTTTGGTGAGGTTAGCATCCCATTAGTAAGGGTGTTTTAGAAGCCACATTATCTGTAGGCAATGTAGTCTCAAGAGATTGATTGCAAGTATATTAAAGAGCTTGTGGGATTTATGGATTCATTTCATGGTGGTTGTTTTTTTTTTGGGTTTTGGGGTTTTTTTTTGTTTGTTTCCCCCCCCCCCCCCCCCCCCCCAACTTCCTGTTCTGCTGTTGAGTTGGTGGGTTTGGTAACTATCACTCCACCTCCATTCTCCTCTAAATTTTCTTATTGTGCTGTGTGAAAGTTTGATGGAATATAGAATGTGCTGTCTTAGCTGGTCATGATGGAAATGTGCAAATTGTCTTCTTTGCTTGGGGTGTATTTCTTGCCAGTGTGTTAACATCTGCACTCAAAATGCTCTTTCCTGGTGGGTAGGTGGGTCTCTCGTTTTGTGTACCATGCAGACCAAAAAGAAGGAAGACATACATTGTGTTTCAGGGGGTTTGTGTGGTTGGTTGGTGGGATTTTTATTTTTTTGGTTTTTGTTTGTATTAGTTTATATATATATACACATATATATTTGAGCTCAAAATAGCAGTTTGCTTTTTTCTCCACCTTTGTGCAATGCCTAAATTTTAAAGAAAAATGTGGAAATCGTAAAGCAGAATTCTTTATGGAATGCTTTATCCTGTTTCCAGTGTAATGCATGGTGAAAACATCTAACTGAAGTCCATTCAGCTATACCTGAGGTTCGTTCCTCATAGCTGCAGTAAGATTAACCTCTCCTCTGACTTACTGCTCCCTTTGTGATATAGACCCTGCTGAGATTCAAGCTGGAACCCACTAGAAAGTCTCCATCAGTTTTTGTAATCAGCAGCTATTAACGATCTGTCAACTCTTCTTCTGATTTGTAGCAGGAGGGTGTTATTGGTTTAAGGTTGTCTAGACAGTGTCCAGCATCTTTGAGAGACCTTCTCCAAGCATCAGTGTATCATGGCTGCTGGAGATGGTGATGGTGGTGGTTTTTAGCTCTTGAAGCTGCCAGGATCATCTTTGTTCAGAACCTCAGGTTTGCTCTCCTGGTTTTCTACTTTGTAAGCTGGCCTGAAATTTCCAAAAGAGACGGGGCTAAAAGCATTTTGCCGTGGTGTTTCTAAAGGGTCTGAAGTTTCCCGGGGGGGTGGGGTGGAGTGTAAGGGGGGAAGAGCAGATTTGTGTGTGTGTGTGTGTTGTTTTTCCTCTCTTCTACACAATGGAGCTTTCAGAGAACGTCTCTTAAAAGGCATAGCTACAGCCTTTGTGTGAAGGGTGTGTCTGCTGGCAGGGTTTGCTGATGCAGACAGGCTGGCTGGTGATTAACAAAGGTCATTAGACTTTGGAATCTGGCAGGGGAGTGGGGTGGTGTGTCTTCTGCGCCAAGCAGGAGGGCTCTCCAGGGACAGGGCAGGCGGGAGGCCCCCCGCCTGCCTCTCCTCCCTCCCCTCCTTCTGGGAGGCTCAGCTGTGTGTTGCCTCTGTCTGTAGGACAGCTTGGACCAGTGTCTTGATGCTGTAATGCTGTGTTTCTGGAACAAACCATCACATTTGTCATCCATGGGACAAGGGGAGCCAACCCGAGGAGATGGTTGCAGGCGATGTGCTCAGGAAAGAAGGTGCTTCCTGGGCAGTGCAGGGAGACACAATTTGGGGGACAAGTCATGCAGGAGAAGGGGAGATGTGTTCTAGGGATGCTGATTTTTCAAACATCACCCATGGAGGAGGAGGAGGAGGAGAAAAAAGGGGGGGAAAGAAAGAAAAGGCTGGTGTGCTTGAGATGAAGCTGAGATGAGTGAGGCCATGTTGTGCACAGGCAAGAAGCTCTGAGCCTCGGAGTGCAGGAGTTGTCTGAGCTAAAATGGCTGCTCCCAAAGCTCAGAGGACTAGGGCAGCTTAGTGAGTCTTAAAGCTTCAGTGACGCAGGGGCTCATATCTCTTGAAAGTGTGATAAACACATTCAGCAGAGCTGTGGCTTGTTTGGCTGAGATGAAAGGACTAAGCTTGGGGGATGGGTAGTGAAAACTGGATGATCTGCTTTTCTGTGAAGTGCTCTAAATGCAGGAGTCGTCTGCTCCATGGAAAAATTTGTTTTCAGGTCTAATGGACTGTGGTAAAGGAGACGTGGGGTGGGGCTTCACTCACTGCTGTAATTTGATCCAGAGCAGATAGCAACCTCTTCCACACAATTTGGTCTGGTGCTTGCGCATAAAAGCTGTAGTATCTCGATTATTGTAACTTTGTTAGCTGAAAAGAAGCTTCTGCAGCGTTCGTTTTCTTGATTGGTGGTGGGAGGGTGTGGGGGGAGAGAAAGGACGCAGTGCAGCCTGCAAAGTAATGTAGGTAAATATGTGGAGAGCCTCTGTGCTCAGACTGTCCAGAATTTGACCTGCTAGAAGTTTATTTTAGCAGGCTATCTGAAGAAGCATTCTTTCATATAAAAATCCTGATGTATTACCCTGTCTCGCTTCAGTGCCCTAATGTTTTGGAGCATTCTCCTTGCTGTGGAAGTAGCTTCGTACTCCACGTACAATAAACACATGGATTTTTTTTGTGTTTTAGGCTGCCCTTTTGTCTTGGACATCTGACTGTTCGGTTTGTCATCCTTTCCCAGCACAGCACATGGAAGCTTAAAGAAGTAATCTTTAACATGGGAAGGTTGCTCTCATGCCTAAATACTGTGCAGTGCAGGAGTGTCAAAGTCTTTTGTCTTGCTTGTGCTTTGTTTCTCTGCTTCTTCATGGCAGTGCATAAACATACATTGGTCACAAGCTGAACCACCGCCCTTCTTCTTACCATATCTTACGTTGCTTTGTTCTTCAAGGTATGCAAGGCTGTGGGATAAGTCAAAGAAGTCATGATGTCTCCTGAGTCTTTATAACTCCTGTTTTCATTGTACTTTTTCAGCATTCCTGTTCTCATTCCTGTCCTTCTCTCCCTCCAGCCCTCTCTTTCCTCCAGACTGCTAAGATTGTTTCCCCAGAATAAAATGAAATTGTAAACATTTTAACAATGAATAGAAATGTGCCTACAAAGCTTGGGGAAAGTAGGGCAAAGCATTCTACCTTGGGCTTGTGTAGCTGCATCTCACCCTGCAGTTAAGTCTAGGTTTTCCACCAACATCAGGACCGATAGGATGTTGAGAAGAAAGGCAGGTTTCTTCTTGTAGAGGCTGTTGGTCTATGGTAGTAAACCAGGCAGGACTTGTCAACTTCCAGGAAGGTTGGGTTGGTCTCATAAGATTGTAAATTTCCGTGCATGTCTGGGAGTAATTGGGTCTTTCTGTAGCATATGGGTTATGGTCTTAAACGGCACAAAATTGTGAACAACAGCCATATCCTCTCTAATGAAAAAGCCAAGGGGGCACAGACTATTAAGTCAATAGTCACTTGTCAGAAAGTTGGTTCTAGAGTTGAGTCAGCAACTTGTGAGCTACCTAGGTAGCACTTTCATGTGAATCTGAATTAATGTCTCTTAATTGGTAAGTAAAGGTTGAGTTTTACCCCACAGTATTTGCAGAATCTCTGGAAATGACAGTCATCATAGGTTTGGTGTTACCTCTTTTCAGGATTTGTTGTAATGGCATTGGTGTAGAATATATCTACTTCTTCTTTCCCTGTTTTTCTTGCAGGATTTTCTAATGTAAAAGGTCATCCCTGAACCATGGAGGTGCTGCAGTGTGATGGCTGTGATTTTCGAGCTCCATCTTATGAAGACCTAAAAGCTCACATTCAGGATGTTCACACTGCCTTTCTGCAGCCAACTGATGTCTCTGAGGAAAGTCTTAGCCAGCCAAGGTCTGGTTCCATGAATGCTAGCAACCAGACTGAGGTTGAATTTTCTTCTGTAAAGGATGAATTTGCAATCGCAGATGAAATAGCAGGTAAGTCTCAACTCAAAGACTGACATCAACTCTTAAGATCTCAACTCTAGCTCCCTATTTTACATGTATCTTATTTCAGTATGTCTTAGTTTAGTTTGAAAAACTCATGTTGTCTTTATTGCTATATCAGCAAAGCAGATATCTAGCTTCAGAGCCATATTGGTTCTGATCTTGGCTTTTTCTATAATGCAAGCATGAAGGATGGTTTTATTTCCCAACTGCTTTTCATGTAGTTTTTAATACTGCTTTTTGTTTTCAGATTTGTGGGTTGTTCTTCATTACTGTGAACCACCTCAAAATTTTCAAGTTTATAAGTGTACTGGGTTTATTTTTTCCTCAAGATTATTTTGGAAATTATCTATATCAAACTGTATACCCCAGTCATGGATATGTACAAATTATGCATAATAGTAATTTTTATGATCATTGGCAGATATGTAAATTTCACCATAAGTAAGTGAGGGAATCCTAGTATAATTGTTATCCATTGAGGATGTGGTTGCATTCTTATGCATACAGGGTGGGTGGAAAAGAAACCTTTTTACTCGGCTTACTGTATTAACGTCCATACCTTAATTCTCATTTTAGGGCAAAATGCAGCAAGTCAGATGGGGACTGGAAGTTACTATAGCCAGAGCCAGACTTATTATGGTCAGCATGTGGCTCCAAATCCTAAACCAACCAACAAGTTTTTCCAGTGCAAGTTCTGTGTGCGTTACTTCCGTTCCAAAAATCTCCTCATAGAGCACACACGCAAGGTTCATGGAGCACAGGCTGGGGGGAGCTCAGCAGGCCCACCAACGGCTAGTTCCCTAAATTACAGCATCATGATGCATGAAGGGTTTGGCAAAGTTTTCAGTTGCCAGTTCTGTACCTACAAGTCACCCAGGCGCGCGAGGATTATTAAACATCAAAAAATGTATCACAAAAACAACCTGAAAGAGACTTCAACTCCTCCTACTGCTGCTGCTGCTGTGTCTGAATCAACATCTGCTTCTGTGCCAGTGCAGGAACCCTGCAAGGAGCTGCCTGCAGAAGTGGTGGAGCGGAGCATTTTGGAATCCATGGTTAAGCCCCTGACAAAGTCTAGGGGCAACTTTTGCTGTGAATGGTGTAGCTACCAGACACCTCGAAGGGAGCGCTGGTGTGACCACATGATGAAGAAGCACCGTAGCATGGTAAAAATACTATCAAGCCTGAGGCAGCAACAAGATGGAACCAGTGCACCTGATGTACAGAGTAAGAGTGCCCAGAATGCCTCCCCAAACTCTAATTATATGTCCATGAATACAACGGGACGTGAGGTGTCGAATGCTAATGTCTCAAACTTCAGGAGCTCTATGGGCAATTCGCTTATCAGGCCCAACTCTTCTACATCTTCTAAGTTTTCTTCTGTGTCTTACCCTCAAATGAAGCCTAAGTCACCTCACAACTCGGGCATGGTTAATTTATCTGACAGATCCCGCTATGGAATTGCTGATATGACAAATTCTTCTGCTGACCTGGAAACAAGCAGTATGCTAAATGACTCCAGCTCAGATGAAGAACTAAATGAAATGGACAGTGAGAATGGCTTGAACTCCATGGATCACCAGACCTCAGGAATGTCTGCAGAGCAGCTGATGGGATCTGATGGCAATAAACTATTGGAAACAAAGGGGATTCCCTTTAGAAGGTATATGAACAGGTTCCAGTGTCCTTTTTGCCCTTTCCTGACGATGCACCGCCGCAGCATATCCCGTCACATTGAGAACATCCACCTGTCTGGGAAGACAGCTGTGTACAAGTGTGATGAATGCCCTTTCACCTGCAAGAGTTCATTAAAGCTTGGTGCCCACAAGCAGTGTCACACAGGAACGACGTCAGACTGGGACACTATGAACTCTCAGACTGAAAGCATCGCCTCTTCTTTGAACGACAGCACAGTGTCTTACGAGAGTGGAAATATAAATGGCAGGAAGTCAGCTGGGATGATGGAACCGGTGCAGCCACAGCAGCAACAGCAACAACAGCAATCACCCCAGCCCCATTCACAGCATCCATACAAGTGCACAATGTGCAACTATTCCACCACGACTTTGAAAGGCCTCAGAGTTCATCAGCAGCACAAGCATTCATTCTGTGACAACTTGCCAAAATATGATGGGCCGCCATCAAACATACCACAGGAAAGTGAGGCGGATGCTCACCCCTCTGCCAGCACAGTGAAGAAGAGCCAGACCTCCATCCTTGGTCTCTCATCTAAAAATAACTTTGTAGCAAAAGCCCCACGGAAAGTGTCAAATGACTTCCCTTTAGATCTCTCACCAGTGAAAAAGAGAACTAGAATCGACGAAATAGCAAGCAACCTGCAGAGCAAAATCAGCCAAAACAAACAGCAAGAAGATGCTGTGATTAATGTAGAGGACGATGAGGAAGAGGAGGAGGACAATGAGGTGGAGATAGAAGTGGAGTTAGACAGAGAAGAAGAACAAACAGAACCAATGATAGATGTTTCCAGTACTTATGCACCCCAACAAATGTGGGGCAGAGAGGCTAATGATTCCCAGAAGGAAACAAACTTTAGAACCATGCAACATGACTACAATTCCACCAATGGAGCGGAGATTGAGCTCACTTTATCTGAAGATGAGGAAGACTATTACTCTTCTGTCAGCATGAAGGACCATCAGAGCCCTAATGCCTCTGTTCTGGGGAGCCAGTCGAACATATATGGTACGGATCAGAACAATGAGAATTCAGAGTTTAATGACTCTGGCAGACTTTACTATTGTAAACACTGTGATTTCAGCAACAAATCTGCCAGGAGTGTTAGCACCCACTACCAGCGCATGCATCCCTATATTAAATTCAGCTTTAGGTATATCCTGGATCCCAATGATCACAGTGCAGTATACCGGTGTCTTGAGTGCTACATTGACTACACAAACTTTGAAGACCTACAGCAGCATTATGGAGAGCATCATCCTGAAGCTATGAATGTACTGAACTTTGATCATTCTGATCTGATCTACCGGTGCCGCTTCTGCTCTTACACAAGCCCCAATGTTAGAAGCCTGATGCCACATTACCAAAGAATGCACCCCACAGTGAAAATTAACAATGCAATGATATTTTCAAGCTATGTTGTTGAGCAGCAAGAGGGTCTGAACACAGAGTCCCAGACACTGAGAGAGATCTTGAATTCTGCTCCAAAAACTATGGCAACTTCCACCCCCGTGGCTCGCGGGGCTGGTGTGCCAGCTGGTTTTAACAAAAGTGCCGCCAAGAGTTTTAGTCCTGAATGTGAAAACCAGAAGGAACTTTCAGTCAATAGTGTGGTTGTTTATGACTGTGATGTGTGTTCATTTGCAAGCCCTAACATGCATTCAGTTCTGGTGCATTACCAGAAAAAGCACCCCGAAGAAAAAGCATCATATTTCAGAATTCAGAAGACTATGCGTGTAGTCTCTGTTGAGAGGGGCTCTGCCTTGGCTCAGATGTCTTTTGAGTTGGGAACACCCATTTCCCCAAAATTGTCCAACTTGGGTTCTCCACCACCGCCACCAGACCTCTCTACTGAACTCTACTATTGCAAACACTGTTCATACAGCAACCGTTCAGTTGTAGGGGTGCTTGTCCACTACCAGAAAAGGCACCCAGAGATAAAAGTCACTGCCAAATATATCAGACAGGCACCCCCCACTGCAGCCATGATGAGGGCTGGTGAATTGCCACCTGGTATTCAAAGGCCACCAATGTCAATGCAGCAGTTGAGCCGGGGTGGAACTGAGACCTCTGTGAATCCTCCTGAGAATGAAATGTTCTTCTGCCAACACTGTGATTATGGAAATCGGACAGTGAAAGGTGTGCTCATTCATTACCAAAAGAAGCACCGTGACTTCAAAGCTAACGCAGATGTGATTAGGCAGCATACAGCCACCATAAGAAGCCTTTGCGATCGTAGCCAGAAGAAATCGCCTGGCAGCATGCCTGCTCACACCTCCAGCACTGAACGGGACAAGTCAAAGCTGAGAGCCCTCAAATGCAGGCAGTGTAGCTACACAACACCTTACTTCTATGCACTGAGAAAGCATATTAAGAAAGATCACCCGACTCTGAAGGCCACAGTCACATCCATTCTGAGATGGGCATTTTTGGATGGCTTGATAGAAGCTGGTTATCACTGTGAATGGTGCATTTATTCACACACAGAGCCAAGTGGTTTACTTGTGCATTACCAAAGGAGACATCCCGAGCATTATGTTGACTATACATATATGGCAACTAAACTCTGGGCAGGTCCTGATCCTTCCCCTCCTGCTCTAGTGATGCCAACAGAGATAAAGACCTATAAATGCAGAGACTGCATTTTTGAAGCATCTTCCATTTGGGATATTACTAATCACTACCAAGCATTTCACCCTTGGGCCATGAATGGAGATGAATCTGTGTTGTTGGATATCATTAAGGAGAAAGATGCTGCTGAGAAATGCATCCCACAACCTGATGAAGGCGGGGTCAGGATGGATGCTGAAGACCAGATAACAACATCACAAATGGATCAGGATGCAGAGTGTGCAGAGGATCCCAGCCTTTCCCAGGAAAAAACTGTCCAGCTGGCTTCTGCCAACCCTGCCATCTCCTCCACTCCATATCAGTGTACAGTTTGCCAGTCTGAGTACAACAACTTGCATGGCCTCCTGACACATTATGGCAAAAAGCATCCTGGCATGAAAGTGAAAGCTGCGGACTTTGCTCAGGATATAGACATTAACCCAGGGGCTGTATATAAATGCAGACATTGCCCATACATCAATACACGTATTCATGGCGTTCTCACACACTACCAGAAACGGCATCCATCAATAAAGGTCACTGCTGAAGACTTTGTGCATGATGTGGAGCAGTCAACTGATATTGCTCAGAATGATGTGGAAGAGACAAGTAGGATTTTCAAGCAAGGCTATGGTGCTTATCGGTGCAAACTCTGCCCTTACACTCATGGAACACTTGAGAAGCTGAAAATTCACTATGAGAAATACCACAATCAGCCTGAGTTTGATGTTTTTGCCCAGTCACCACCAAAGGTGTCTGCCTCAGTGGAGCCAGACCTGGTGACTGAAATCAAGGCCTCGCCAGAAATTGCTGCTGAGGATCTTGGGGAAGTATCTATGTCAGGACCTCATTTCTCCAGTTCTCATTTGGTGTCTCACACAGTTTTCCGGTGTCAGCTCTGCAAATATTTCTGTTCTACCAGAAAGGGGATAGCTAGGCACTACCGCATTAAACATAACAATGTCCGGGCACAGCCAGAGGGCAAAAACAACCTCTTCAAATGTGCCTTATGTTCGTACACCAACCCTATCCGCAAGGGACTTGCGGCACACTACCAGAAAAGACATGACATTGATGCTTACTACACTCACTGCTTAGCGGCCTCCAGGACTGTTAGCGACAAACCCAATAAAGTGATCATTCCGTCTCCTCCCAAGGATGACACTCCTCAGTTAAGTGAGGAGCTGAGGAGGGCTGTAGAGAAGAAGAAATGCTCACTTTGTTCCTTCCAGTCCTTCAGCAAAAAAGGTATTGTGTCTCACTACATGAAGCGTCACCCTGGTGTCTTCCCTAAGAAGCAGCATGCGAGCAAGCTGGGGGGTTACTTCACTGCTGTCTATGCTGATGAGCATGAAAAGCCAACTCCAATTGAGGAGAGGAGTGACTTTGAAAAGCCTGAGGTGGAGACTGAGGCTCAGGAAATTGAGTGGCTTCCCTTCAGGTGCATAAAATGTTTCAAGCTGTCCTTCAGCACAGCAGAGTTGCTGTGCATGCATTACACCGACCACCACAGCAAGGATTTGAAGAGGGACTTTACTATACTGGGAAGTGGCACGCGCTCCCAGAACCCTGTCTACCAGTGCAAGCACTGTGATATGAAGTTGCATAGCACGGCAGAACTGACCGCACACTTGAATGGTCACAATGAGGAATTCCAGAAGCGTGCCAAACGTCAGGAGAGGAGGAAGCAGCTTTTGAGCAAGCAGAAATATGCAGATGGTGCTTTTGCAGATTTCAGACAAGAAAGGGTAAGGATCTGTGTGTCTGATCACTTTCCCTGCTCCCAACTCTCTGCCAGGGAGCCCACTACTGCCCACTTGCATGTTCTTTTTGACAGCCAAATGACCACAGGCTAGCGAATGACTCAGAGTGCCAGTGAGCTCTACAAGTCAATTGCACATTCTGCTTTAATTTCCTCATCCATCCTCTTCATTTCCTTAGGTTCTGCCCTGCTTTTTCTTGGTGCTTCCTTCAGTATTTTCTTTACCTTCTTTCCTTCCTCCCGGCCTTCTGGAAGGCCATCTGTATTGGACAGTTAACTTGCTCTTTTGTGGGAAGGCTGCTGTGTACTTTGTTGCAAATTCTTTGCAAAATGTCACATCCTCCTCTTCAGCATGCTTCTGAAAAATGCCATCGGTTGCCTTCCGTATCTTCTTTCTTTCTCAGTAGTTTCTCTGATTAAGCACTCAGTATTAACATGATGTGAATCTATCTGGTGACTGAAGATTGGGGCAGGTGCCTCATAAGCAGAGGACCAAATTGTGCTCTTTTTCTTGCCTGCTTACCCCGTTCTGCTTCAGTTTGAAATATACTTGCTGTAGAAAAGCTCTGCAGAGCTGTGGGGAAGTTGTGATGTCATGGAAGAGCAGTTTTGGTTCAAAGTGAATGGTCTTCTAGGGGACCACTGTTAGGCAGAAACTGCACAGATGTATTGTGTGTTTATTTTGGAGGCATTTGAAGATGTCAACAAAAATTAACCTTTGCAGTTTTGCAAAACAGGACGTATATACATTAAGTGTAATTTCCCTTCAGGTGTAAAACCTGGCCTGTGTTCCTAAAAATGAGGTAGCGAAGCATGCTTCAGTGCCTTATGCTTGTGTCCTCAAACAGGCTTTTGGACACTTGGAAGAGGTTTCAAAACTTAAGGAGAGGAAGGTTGTTGGCTACAAATGCAAATTCTGTGTGGAAGTCCATCCAACACTTCGAGCTATCTGCAATCACCTCCGCAAGCATGTCCAGTATGGGAATGTCTCTTCTGTGTCAGCTACGGTAAAGGTAAGAATTGTAAAAAGGTGACTGAAGGTGGCTGCAACTTCTTGCACTGTGAAAATAAAGGGCTTGTTGAAAACCTATGAAGGGCTCTTGTGAAGTTAAATGGGTTTTGAACTGGGTATTCCAGTTCAGCATGAGGTTTTGATTCAACACTAAGTTTCTGAAGTGCATTTGGTTTATTTAAAGATGTTTTAACTTTTTTCCACTCTTAATCCAGGGGAATGAAGGCTATTTAATTCTCATTTCTTCTCAGCCACAAAGGAGTTGATGTCGCTGATGACTGAAAGACTTGGTTTATGAGCAGGAGGCTTTCTCTTTCATCTATTCTGGGCAACTTTTGGAAGCGTGGGAAGTGTGTATATGGAAATGTGTGGAGTTGCTTATGGTACACCTTTCCACATGAAATTTGCATACTGGCTCCAAACAAAACATTCAGTCGTCAGCTGAGCCAGTGGTCCTGTTCAGGTGATCTGGTGTACATGTGTTGTTCTTTTCTCCCTGAGGAAAGGGATGACTTCTAGGACATCTCAAGGACAGGCCATACTCCACAGCCTTCTTTCCAGGATGTTGGCAGGGGTAGTGAAAGTGCAACAAGGCTGTTGGAACTAGCTGTATGTTCCTCCTCATTCTGCAGTGGGCTCTTGGCAAAGACTCTTGCTGCCTGACTAAAAAGTGCTTCTTTGGCAACAATGTCTGCTTGTTGTGAGGAAGCCAAGTCCTTCATGGCTTTACTTCTCCTACCTGAGAAACCTTCCATTGCCTTACCACTGACCTCTCTTTACCCAGTACTACTGACAGATTCAGACACTTCCCTCCTAACAGACAATTTACTCTTCTCCTTGCGTCTCAAGTGAAGTTTACATAGGGTCAATGCATTCTTTTGAGTAGATAGTTTTGCGGCAGGGAACAGAAGCTGAAATCCATGGCTAAAAGAATATCATGGAAGAACTCTTGTAGGTTGCTAAAGTTGCTGCAAAAATGTATGCTCAGGTTAGAAAAGGGAAGGAAAGTTAGGAAAACCAGTAAAAACCAGACTTGTTCTGTTTGCTTTTTATTTTTAAAGAGAAACTAGGGTCTTAGAGTACTGACTTTTTTTTTTGTTTGACACTGATGGACAAAGTATACTGTAAACTACAGTATTAGTCTGCAGAGTAGCTACACTGTAAGCTAGAGCAAAATAAACTAAAATTAACTTGCTCTATACCTTACTGAAGTTTATCTGTTCAAGTTTAGAAGGTTTATATCAGGACTGTTGGAAGTTGGTTCAGTTTCTTGTATTTTTTCATTATCTGACTCAAATTAGATCAAGGAGTGAGACTTTTTTTGTTTACATCTGCATGTGTGTATATAGTAGATGTAATAACATTTTTCCCTCCCAAAAGTAAACCTTTTTTTTTTTTTTCCAGGAAGCCATTGGTGTGGAGTTTGCATAGGGATATATTTAGAAAAATAGTGCAGTGGGAAACCTAGGCATTATAATGAACACATGGGAAAAGACCAAGGGGAAGAAGGGAGAGAGAATTGATGGCTTTGGGGGGGTATGTGTTTTTTAGCAGGAGGCTGAAGATTCTTCAAACACAACTTTGATGGAGGGTTTTGAGGGAGCCAAAGACCCTGGCATTATGGAATTTACAGAAGCTGAATTTGGAGCATCCTTGGAAGATGAAACCAGGCCTGGGGGCTACCACTGCAGCCAGTGTGACCGGGTTTTGATGTCTATGCAGGGTCTGCGATCTCATGAGAGGAGTCACTTGGCTCTGGCCATGTTTACCCGGGAAGACAAGTACAGCTGCCAGTATTGCTCCTTTGTCTCTGCTTTCAGGCACAAGTAAGTTGTTTTAATTTTGTCTTCAAAAGAAGTACAAACTAGCACTGCTGTTTTGCAGGTTGACACTGAAGAAGAGAGCAATCAACTTGATCTTGAGCAGCACTTTTCTCAGCATTTAGGTATTTTCCATGCTGCAAAATCTTTGGTCATTATGAGTGGCTGTTTATAAAAGGTTGCATATTTGTATCTTGAATTTATTTAAGCCATTGTTTTATGTTTTTTTGTTTTTGGGGTTTTTTTTTGTGTGTAGGGTAAAAGCATGCAAGCAAAAGAGTAAGACCTCTTTCAGTAGGCAAACAATGAAGCCCACCACTTATGCAACCTTGTCAAATGTATGAGACTTAACAAGTTTTTAAGAAGAAGAGGAAAGTATTTTTCTTGTTAATCTTTCATGTTTAAGGAACTTCTGCACATAACTACCTCGTTTATGATTACTGCAACTCTTTGATGATTGAGTTTTCATTTCTAATATTAAGTAACTGTTATGAACTTACCTTAAAATTAGATTTTTTACAAAAATTTAATTATGATGTGTAATTTCAATCTACAAATATTTCAAGTTCACATCAGTGTGGTATACTAGTGACTCCCTAAGCCTGTTTTCTTGTCTGATACAGCACATGGAAAATACACAGTCATCATTAATGGTCATGTTTTTTGTGGTTTGTTGCCTCAAGACTGGCTTTGCCTTAAGTTTGGTGTTTTTAAAAATTATTTAAATCATAATCATATATATGTCATACCCCCCCAAAATGGAGTTTGTGGGATATTTTCTATTAGCATCTTGGACTGACTCACAGGTATATTGTTTTTTCTGATTTTGTGGGAAGAGAACATCTTATTTACTGTTTTAACAAAAGAGAGATCCAGGTGCTCATTTGATGTAGGCATTCATAGCACTGTCAGTAGCACTCGTAAATTTGATGAAGATGTCACTGGATTGCAGTCAAAGGCATGTGGGAGGGAAGGCATGGTAAAAAGCATTTTTTTATTCCTTGTGTTAAGAAGTGAGATTCCTGCTGGTTTTTATAGCATCATTGTGAATTGATGCCACAGTTTGGTCTGCCTTGTTGAAAAGGACGATGGGGTTAAGCAGCCAACACTAAGAAAGGGACTGGAGGAAGGATTGGCACTACTGGGAGTATCCCACCCTTCTTTGGCAAGTCTGACAGTGGAGGATGTCCCTACCTCACATAGCTTACAAAACCTTTGACTTGCCTAGTAAATGCTTCCAAAACCAGACTTGCATTAAGTTTGGTCCCTAGTCACTCTATTTCCTACTTAAGAAGTGAATAAAGTCATATCCTGCAATAGAAGGATGGGTAAGTCAGAAAGTGGTGGATTGCAAGGAAGAACTCTAGAGGTGTCACCTAACTTGATAATAGGTGTTGTTGCTGTTGTTGAAGTTGTCTGCTTCATATATTGTATTTGTGTCTGATGCAATTACTCTTTTGGGAAGTAAAGTCTGTGAAAGAAACAAAACCAAATGTTTAAGTAGCTCACTGTTTTCCCACATCTGACCAAAACTTTAAAATCTGCCTTTGGAAGAATTTTTCTGGCAAAGTATGTGGATGTGAATATAGTTTTAAATGTTACAGTGTAGAATACTTCAAGGTGTGTATCTAGAGTGGCTTGATATGTATTATATGCATCTTTGGCAGTCTGCTTTAATTCCTAAGTAAGCTCACACTTTTTCAAGTATTTTAAATAAGTTTTGTTCTGTGCAGTATTCACTACAAGTGTTCAGTGTCTTACTTATTTAGGAGACGTTTTATCTTGTATATCTCAAAAAGCTGTACATCTGGCCTTGCCACGAACTCCATCCCAGGTTTCTATTAAATTGTATTTGTATGAAGTGGCCCTGTGAGGAGCTGCAAAATAATTTTTTATTATTTTTCTGTCATCAGATCTTTAAATACACAGACTTCAGTGTTAGCTCTCATAAACAAGTATTTTCTGGCTCAAGCTCTTGTCAGTGTGGGACTAAAGATCCCGTGACTATCTTGTGTAGTATGAGAGGACTGGAACAATTGCCACTTGATCTACATGTTGATATTCAGTAAAAAAAGAACAGGACAAATGAGGGAAAATAAAAGGAAATATGGATGAAATGCACCTGGAATTAAGGTGTCAGGTGGGGGGTTGTTTTGGCAAACTGCCACTCCTCCACTGTGCTATATCTCCCCTGCTTTTGTTCCATCACCATGTACAAGATTACTCAAACTGATACTAGATCTCAAAGAAGAGGCTCTACTGGAAATGTTAACAATTACCTGCCTGCCACCTGGAGACTCTGAATTCATGACTGTCAGCCATAGTGTAGGAACAGCAGAGCTGTGCGGGATTCACTCAGAATGAATTTGATCTTCTGTTAGAAAATGTGAAAAACATCCTTTTTTCCCTTCCAAACTTTACTGAGCTGTGACAAGAAACTATGGAGAGAGAGCAGGTTCTGATCGTCCCCCAGTATTCAGGCTGTTGGTAGCTTCCATTTTCCCTGAAGAAAGTGGAGGCTGGTCTTTGCTACCTCTCCATCTCTTGTTGAGATTCATGCAGAATCTCCCACACTGTTACTTCTGAAACTCTGCTGCCTTTTCATTCTGGAACTCATCAACTGCAGCCTGTTGGCACCCTCCCCAGAGCATGATCTCTAATCTGCTTTTGCTGCTGAAACCCAAAGAAGGCTTCCTCACTAAAGCTGGTCAAAAATACTCTTCCCCTCCATCAACAGGACAAAAGGGGATCTATTTTATAAAAATGTTTGCCAGAAGATTTCTATAATGACATTTTTACTGTTCGTGTCTGTTTTTACTTTCTTCAACTGGTCCTTTGAGTCTGGATCAAGTACAATTTAACTTATACTAATCTTGTGCTATAAGTTTATTTAAGTGGCTTGTTTTATGCATAACAGAATTGGTGTCAGCTCTGCTCCTTTTCCTCAGATTAGATTCTACTTTGTTCTGTAAGCAGACCTATTGAATTTGAAGAGAGAGTATGAGAAATGATAGTTGACTGTGGTCTGCCTCTTATTTAATTTATTATTGCTGTTAAGTGTTTTGCTTTGCATCTGAAGGAATAGTTGAAATTATTTACTCTTTTGTGTTTCTTCTTTTCTGTGTTTCTCTTTTCAAGTCTGGATCGTCATATGCAGACCCATCATGGACACCATAAGCCGTTCCGTTGCAAATTGTGCCCATTCAAGTCATCTTACAATAGCCGCCTGAAAACACATATACTCAAGGCTCATGCTGGTAAGTTTTATCTGTCAGTTTTGCAGAGCAGCAGCTGAAATGGCCCATGTATTCTTGTTGCTGGTCAGAGATGCTGATTTCAACCGCATGTTTTGTCACCAAAGTTGGGTAAGCTTTCCAAAGTCAAGTCAGTATAGGCCAGCCTACGTGCCTGTTGGAATCAGTGGCAGTTTGGATAATGTTTTTGGAAGTACAAGAATTTAAAACAGCGCTGAGTATTTCAAGAACTTAATTTTTCTATTTTCTTCCATATGAATGTGGGTTTTTTTTTTTTCCCTGGTTTTGGCTTGTTTCCGAAAGAATTTAATCAGTCCTCTTATACCATCAGTGTCTCAACAGATTGGTAGTGAGCTTTGCTCTGCCATGTTTGTTTTTATGTTTGTGCTTTAGGTGACTCTGGGGAAAGGATTGTGGATTGCACCTTGGTTTTGGTAGAGTCTTACTCTAGCTTTCATGTTAAAACCAAACACTGCAAACTTTGGGGGTCAGGTCTATCTGCAGCAGACTGAGAATGGCATGATTCCATTATCGTACATGGAAATTTGTCTTGCAGATCTCTGTATTGCAAGGCAAATAGACATGCTTCTGCTAAACAGAATTGGGAGGGTGATGTGTCATACAGGACAGATCGTCTCAAAGTGTTGCACCTTTAATTTTTATTAAAAAGTGCAGGAGTCAGAATGACCTCAGCTTTATTCCATGGCCCTAGACTCGTGGCATCATCATACATCACGCATTGAAAGGTAGATTGAGGAAGAAGATTGAGTCACTGGCTCCACAAAGATGCAGCTGACACAGTTACATCTTTGTGGTTAAAAGAACAAAAAAAAAAAATCAACCCTCAAACCACAGTCCAAACATGCACTCTGATGCAAATAACAGAATATTGACCAATCTAAATACCTGCAGATTAGCCCAGTTGTTAAGAAGTTGCACAGAGAAACTCCTGGAACAGATGACAAAAGGGCTAGACATAAGTTCCTTTCTTTATTATTTGTTTACACTACGTCACATACACAGGTTGGGGTGGAGGAGGAAGATGGAAAAATGGGGAGAAAAGGCAGAAGTTATGTCTGTCTGCTGTGGGGAAAAAAAAAAAAACAGAAAAAAAGAAAAAGAAGAAAAGTAATTGTCACCATTTATCCAAAGGTGCTTTTCATATACAAAAAGGTCAGAGGGATTGAGGATTGATGCTCGCTTGTACTTTGTTTCCTGTATTGATTTCAGATTTCACAGAGATTGTGCCAGGGCCCTTTTCTGTACTTAGATGGGTATTTTGGATTAGCTTAATTTTTGCGATCTCCTGTTGTAGTGGGGCCCATGGCATTCTATCCCTTCTAGGAAATCCAACTGTATGCAGCAGTTCCAATTTACAGTTCCACATCCTGTACAGAGGTGACATGGTTCTTTATCTTTGCCAACCATAAGATAATGTTTTCTTTTATGTTAATGTGCAGTTGGGCTACTTTGTGTTACCTTGTTTGAACCTTCCAGAATTTTAGAGTCAAGTTAGCATGCAGCTAACATTTACTTCACACTCCTCTTCATGTAAGTCTTTGATTTATTTATTATGAATTCATGCTCTTGAACTTGATTACTGGACATGCCTCAAAGGACCATGTTTTGCAATGTGCAAGAACACAATGATTTTCTAGATTGTGCTTGCACAATTACTTCTATAGCAAGTTTTCCAAAGGCTTATGACCTGTTTCTGCCTCGTTCCGTTTCTACCATTTCACATCACAGACAAGTTGCTTGTCTATTTTTCAGACAAAGCTTTGCTTTGCTGTGTTTCAAATCACTCCTTCAGAAACATGTACTACTGAATAAACATGTTATGAAGACTTTTCCTTCAGCCTCCCCAGTTTTTCAATAACACAGTGATTCTCTGACTTCTTTTGTGACCAATTTTTGGTGTCTTGTCAGTCATCTAATTACCAGTTTATTTAAAAGTAGAATTATTCTGAAGTCTCCTGGAGATCTTTAAAATTCAGTAAAATACAGAATCCTGAAGTACTTTACTCAGTCTGCCTTTCCCTTATTTTCTGGGGATGGATGAAAATTCAGTACACTATAAAATGCGTTCTTGCCTAACAGCTGGTACTACTCAGTGGTTTTGGCATTTGTTTTTCATCCAGTATGTGCCATCTCCTTTGGCATGAAGCAGAAGTGTTTGCAGTATCTCTAAATGGGCTACATGTTGTTTTAATCTGATTTTTTTTTACCTTTTTTTATATATTTTGCGCAGGACTTTTGTTAGAATTTTCTAGTGTTCTTGCTTCATTAGTAATGACACTAGATGCACTGAAAGCATGCTAAGGCACATGAAAAACAATGAGGTGGTTGGTGACAGCCAGCATGGCTTCACTACAGGGAAATCCTGCCTGACCAATCTGGTGGCCTTCTATGATGGGGCTATGGAACTGATGGACAGGGGTAGAGCAGTTGACGTCATCTACCTGGATTTATGCAAAGCATTCAACACTGTCCCGCACAACATCCTTGTCTCTAAATTGGAGAGACATCTATTTGATAGATGGACCAGTCAGTGGATAAAGAACTGGATGGATGGCCTCACACAAAGAGTTGTGGTCAATGGCTTAATGTCCAGCTGGAGACCAGTAAGGGGTGATGTCCCTCAGGTATCACTGTTGGGACCAGTTTTGTTCAACATCTTTGACATGGACAGTGGGATTGAGTGCACCCTCAGCAAGTTCGCCGATGACGCCAAGCTGTATGGTTTGGTTAATACGCTGGAGGGAAGGAATGCCATCCAGAGGGACCTTGACACACTTGTGAGGTCAGCCAATGCCAATATTACGAAGTTCAAATAAGCCAAGTGCAAGGTCCTACACCTGGGCTGGAGCAATCCCAGGCACAGCTACAGGTTGGGTGAAGAAGTGATTCAGAGCAGCCCTGTGAAGAACGGCTTGGGGGTGTTGGTTGATGAGAAACTTAACATGAGCCGGCTTCAGTGTGCGCTCACAGCCCAGAAACCAGCTGTATCCTGGGCTGCATCAAAAGAAGCATGACCAGCTGGTCGAAGGAGGCGATCCTGCCCCTCTACATAGACCCCGCCACTTGGAGTCTGAGTGCAGTTCTGATGTCCTCAACATAAATAGGACATGGAACTGTTGGAACAAGTCCAGAGGAGGACCGCGAGGATGATCAGGGGGCTGGAGCATCTCCCATATGAAGACAGGATGAGAAAGTTGGGTCTGTTCAGCCTGGAGAAGAAAAGCTGTGTGGTGACTTCATAGCAGCCTTCCAGTATCTGAAGGGGGCCTACAAGGATGCTGGGTGGGGACTCTTCCTTAGGGGCTGTAGTGACAGGACAAGGGGTAACAGGTTCAAACTTAAACAGGGGAAGTTTAGCTTGGATATAAGGAAGAAGTTCTTTACTGTAAGGGTGGTGAGGCACTGGAATGGGTTGCCCAAGGAAGTTGTAAATGCTCCATCCCTGGTGATGTTCAAGGCCAGGCTGGATAGAGTCTTGGGTGACATGGTTTAGTGGGAGGTGTCCCTACCCATGGCAGGGGGGTTGGAACTTGATGATCTTAAGATCCTTTCCAACCCTAACTATTCTATGATTCTATGATTCACTGCACACACAAATGGGTGACTGTAAGGCAGAGCCCTGCTCTGTTTCTGTGTAATCTGGAACATAATGTTTTGTGTACATATTGGGTGTTGAGACATACTACATATATTTTTTTAGATTTCTTTATATATATACTTATTAACCATTCTATAAAATGCAAAACTAGCAGTCAAAAAAGTACAGAAGGCTTCTGTTCAGCCAAACTGTAGCCTTCCCTCTGCAATCAAATGCATCCTTTCATGCTGATGTCTGCCTAAACTGTTATGGCTGAATAGTGGGTATATTTATTAGTTTTATGTCGACTGCTTAATATGTAATCATCCTCTATTTAGCTCTAATGTCTTGTGGTGCTTTAAAGTTAACAGTTGCTATCTACTGTTGTACAGGAGTCTCTTGTACTGACAAACCATGAAGGTTTGTCTATATCTGTATCTCATGGGTATCTTATACTTTGGAGTTTCTTTTGTTCTTAATAATGCTGTCCCATTGAGCAACTTGCGTTATGTTATATTCAAAAAATGCTTTATTTCTATTTATAAGAAGTTAATATATAACTGATATGCAGGTGAGGAATGCCACTGAAAGAACATGGGGCAATTTCTTGTTTCATCATTTCTGATTAACTGACCTGTACTTTTTCAGATGTAGCAAAAGAAGGTTTTTAAGAGATTGCATTTTGTCTCCTTTATTAGTATAGTCTTTTTGGAAGAAGGGGCAAGAGTTATTTTTATGAAGGATTGCAATTCGGTTGTTAATCTTTTCATGTATGCTTACTCTGAAGTGCTACAATACATGTGTTTTCACATTCTCTTTTTGTTCACTTATTTCTGGTGTTGGAAAACAATGCTGTTTGAGAAACTTCTTTGTTGAGTTTGTTGAGACATGGAAAACATGTTCTGTTTCGTTCATTACCTGAACTCTTGTTCTTCTGTTACTACTCATGAATATTTCACTCCTGTATTAGTTTTGGCACTTCATGTACGACTCATACGTGGCCAGTGTTACTCTTGTCCATGGAAGTGGCACTTTCAAAACATGCCTTGGCACCTGTATAATATCACATTGTGTTGGGATGCTTTCACTTCTTGTACCAGTTGCCTCCATGCTTAACACAAAACAAATCTTGTCTTAGGATTTGTTTCCTCTTGTTTGCTGTCTCTGGCTCGGAATGTATTCAAAATGAAGTTCACTACTGTTCATTACTTCCGTTCTTTCACTCCTTTTAGTGCTTTTCCAAAACATGCTTTCAAATAGCCTTACAGATATGCACTGTTCTTGGTATTGCCATGTTTACTTCTTGTAGTAAACCAACCTTGACTTGACTGCCAGTTCTTTGAAGATTACTGCTAAGATTACTGCTGCCTAATGTCAGGTTTTTCATTAGGAAAATGCAACCTACCCAAATGTAAATTTTGACAGCCCCCTCCCCCACTTTTTTTTCTTTTATTTTTTCATTGGGACCTTTGTTAGCATTTCATAGTGTTCATGCTTCATTAATTATGACGTTGGATGTGCTGCATGCAAAAACTGTTGACTTCACCACCTCTAGTTGCTGTGCTCCCAAAGAAATTTGGAAGTGCTATAGTTAAGTGACTCCATTTTCATCCCAAAGTCTGTTTTCTTCTCATACCATTCAATGCAGGTGTGCTAAGAATCTGGCCTCTGTTTTTTGGCATCAGTCACTTTACAAGGATCTGCGGCTGTCAGAAAGTGATACTTTGGTCCAAAGCAGGTGTCTACCCATGTACTCCAGAATGGTCCAACACGGAAATGCACATAGCTTGTTCTCTTTGGTTTCAGTCTTTTGCGGAAGAATCCATGGGAGTTTTACTGCTGAGTTCAGTAAAAGAAGTATGGGGGCCCCATTTTGTTTCTTTTGTGAGCTGATGACTTGCCTGTATTTCGCTCACCCAGGTGAACATGCCTACAAATGTTCCTCCTGCTCATTTTCCACCATGACAATCAGCCAGCTGAAAGAGCACTCCTTGAAAGTGCATGGGAAAGCACTGACCCTACCAAGACCCCGCATTGTCAACCTTGCAGCCTCACACGCCCATCACACCTCCAAGAACCACACTCCAGCTGAAGAAGTGGAGGACTCTAATGGTAAGAGGTGCCTCAAAGCAAGAATTTAATTGTCTAAGGTGCCACTTAATACTTTTATTACAAAAAAAAAAAAAAAAATACAGCGGGCAGCTTGCCGAAAAAGCAGATTCAGTTGATCACCAAGAAAAAAGAGAAGTTGCATCAAAACCAAGAGTAAACATGGTATTGTAGGAAGTGACCTGCTTTAGATCCTCACCAGTTCATTCTCCTTGTCAATTTGTCCTGTCCCCCGTTGACTTTGATATATGTCAGTGCTGGCTCTGCTTCTTAGGAGAGATTTAAATTGTAGAAAATTTTCAAAGGCAGAATTTCTGTTTATAGCCAGTGGGAAAGGGATCATCTAATTCCATCCATGTTCCTGAAAAACACCCCTTTATTTTGTTAGTAGAGTACTTCAATGAAACCACATGATTAGGCTTAAAATGTTAACCTGTAATGACAGTGAAAGTAGTCATTCTCCTTGTCCTTGCTACAGAGGACACCAAAAGTGCCTTCAGATATTAAGCTGCATCTGCAGGAATGAGAATCTCAGAACTATTTTCTTGTCCATGCCCTCTTTGAAAGCTGTTAATCTCCTTGTGCTGGAAGGTTATGCAGAAGATACTTGGAACACAGCAGAAGGAAGGGACACTGTTAACAATGAAAATGCAGACTCATAGAAAAGGTGTTGCATGGTATCACAGCAAGCTTTAAGCCTTTTTAAGTGGTAACTTATTAGACATGTTTTGGGTGATGTTTTCTGCCAATCAAGAAAAGAGCTAAGTCTTTGGGGAAGAAACTTCCTGGATGAGTTGCATTGACATAGGAGGAGAATGTAGGTGACTATAAATAGAAGATGACCTGCAGATGTTCAAGACACTGGGATGGATAGATGGCATAATACAGGAAGGAAAACAAATGCCTTTTTTCTTGAACTTTGGAAGTTTCTTAAGGTTTTTTGTTGCTGCTGTTTTGCTTATGTTACTGGCAAACTGAGAATGGGGGAGGTAAAAACTATCAGTAATCATTCTGCAGCATTTTTGGTCTCCCATCTTCCTTTCTTTCCCTTCTCACCAGAAAATGTGTGAATTGAGAAAGAGTGAAAGATAAGAAATAAGTTTAGAAAATAGCAGGAAGGAATTTAAAGAAAAAAAATCAACATAGAAATACTTTATTGAAGAAAAAGAGAGACGTGAATAATATTTTTGTGGTTCAGCAAGTCATTTCTGGGGTCAGCATTAGAATCTTAGGAAAAGATTTTGACCAGCTGCTCTCACACTACCTTTTATCAAAGGGTTGCCTGTAACAGTACAATGAAGACTTACTAACTGAGCTTTTATTTTTGCTAATGCTAGCTTTAACTAATCCAGCAAGCACAGTACCTCTTGTGATGTATTTTGCTGCTTTCTTATTGCTTTTTTTCTTTAAAACAAGTTCCATTACTGGCTAAGAAGTAGAGAATAATTCTCAAGGGCTGTCCTAGTCTTTCTGAGTGTTGGCAATCTTTTAACACCAATAATGTCTTAAAAGGTACAGAAGGGCAATATTTGAATTTGGGAAGGCTGGTTTATTTATTTTTTTTTTTTTTTTTTTTTTTTTTTTGGTTATCCCAGAAGCTCAAAGTCATGATTAATAGAGTTAAAATTCAAGTGCAGATCTTTATAGAAGATAATTTTGCAGCCTTTAAGAAACCTCTTCCTAAAAATACATAAAATGATGACTCTGTTAACAAAAGCATTTCATGAGATTGACTCTGTTACCTAGATCTGTATTGCAACCCGAAACCAAGGCAGAAGTTGTCCCAGTTAGCTTGATCGTCTTTAAACAGGGTTAATGTTTAAGTCATTTTGACAATAATAGAAGCCACCCACTGGGGAGCTAGTCAGCAGAGTACAGGTGTTATGATAATCGTGTTAACATTTTCAGCCTTACTTAAGGAAGTAATAACCTTTTTTAAGTAATTATTTTACATTAGGAAGGTGGCGATAGATCAGGTTAATGGTTGGTGCTCTTGTGACATTACTTGGTTTTGGGTTTTAGAAGGGAATAAATCCATGTCTCTGTAGCTTAGGTGTGCAAGTTGCAGGTGATGTTAGGACTAGATAAAAAACTGATCTCAATAACAGAAAATTCAGGTGTGTGTGATGGGCACTATTATGTCTAGCTGGAGCAAATAGTAAGTGGGGCTCACAATGTAGCGTAGTTGGATTTTGCATGTGTTGGTGTGTACAAATAACCTTCAGCAAGGGCTGTGATCAAGTTAATTCACTGGGGATGAAAAATTGAATTAGGGCTGTGGTGAAAGACAGACAAATGGTTGTGTTATATTGTTCTGAATTTGATTTTTAGGTTGGTAGGTCTGCAGCAGGCTAGTATAACTGAAATGGTTGAACAAGGGTTCTGTTCTTGTCTGTGGATGAATATTGTGGTTGGAGTAGGAAATAGAGCAGGATGACTTGGGGGAGATTTGAGGAGCTAGAACTCATCTTGCCAATTGTCTAGCCCTGTAAAAAGGGAGAAAAGGAAAAAGGGTACTGAATTGTAATAGGGAGTGAATGTCTCAATAGAACTGTTCTGGGACAACAGCCCAGTGGAACTTCTGCTGATGCTTTTTTTCCCTGCAGAAAATGTTTCCTAAGGGGCCTTTCTTAGAATATTTCTTTTGTTCTTTTAGATTGATCCATTCATTAAAAGATGTGAATATATTTAAATTTCTGTGAGTCATCTCTTTTAGTTCTGTGTTGGTAGCAGCAAGCATATCTGAAGTTTTCAGCTGTGTATCCTGGAGATGTTTTGCTGTTTGATGTACTTTTCATGGAAGTGAAGTTAAAGAGGAGTGGGTGCTGAACATTTTAGGTGGGCCCATCCCTGGCAACTGCATTGTTGTTAGAAAGCAAAATACCTACTTCAGTGCTTGTGTGTATGGCTCTCTGTCCTGGATTCATCACGATATTCTGCCAGCACAGTACTGTAAGGTATTTGTGTTGGTCTCTGTGAGTCAGCAGAGAAAGCCTTCTCACAGAGACATCATTGGAAAATGCTGCTTTTTGTATCTTACCTCTCTTTGCATGTTAGGCAATATTTGGCAAGTATGGAACCCGTTTTCAGTATCCTAATGTAATTAGGAACCCATATCCTAAGATAATTAGAAGCAAAGCACTTGTTTTTTGAGGGAATGATGATGTCTTTTTTTGGGGGGGTGTTTTGCAAACAGCCACATAAAACAGTGAATGTTAATCACAAGTGCAACTTTTCTCTGTTTTGCATATCACAAAGGCACTGCATGTTTTGTGGTGTTCAGCTTTTGTTGAAATGATAAGGCTGCCATTGTGGTAAAATGTTCTTTTGCTGTTCCAGTAGCTTACAGGTATTTTTCTTCATCCAAGGAAAAAATAGTGGTGTTTGACTATTTATTCACATTTGTGTGGTTGGCTTGTTTGTCTGTTTGGATTTACTTACTTATTTTCCCTTTACACTGAAATGCGGCTGAACACTTTTGATAATTTACTTACAGAGTAAAAATACAGTGTAAATTGAAATATCACAAACTGCTAGAAGACTGGGTGAATCCCTTTACAAGATGTCCTTTCACAGTCTTCATGAGAATCAGAACTTATATTCACCTCACTTGGAGTATTGTGTGCAGTTCTGGTGTCCTCAACATAAAAAGGACATGGAACTGTTGGAGCAAGTCCGAAGGACGGCCACGAGGAGGATCAGGGAGCTGGAGCACCTCCCATATGAAGACAGGCTGAGAAAGTTGGGGCTGTTCAGCCTGGAGAAGAGAAGGCTGTGTGAAGACCTCATAGCAGCCTTCCAGTATCTGAAGGGGGCCTGTAGGGATGCTGGAGAGGGACTCTTCATGAGGGACTGTAGTGATAGGACAAGAGGTAACGGGTTCAAACTTAAACAGGGGAAGTTTAGATTGGATATGAGGAAGAAATTCTTTCCTGTAAGGGTGGTGAGGCACTGGAATGGGTTGCCCAGGGAAGCTGTGAATGCTCCATCCCTGGCAGTGTTCAAGGCTGGATTGGACATAGCCTTGTGTGGCATGGTTTAGTGGGAGGTGTCCCTGCCCCTGGCAGGGGCGTTGGAACTAGATGAACTTAAGGTCCTTTCCAGCCCTAACTATTCTATGATTCTATGATTCTGTGTTAATCTCTGCCCAGAAAGTCTTTATGGATTTACTGATGATACTATCATCCTGTGGGCCAGTATGTGTCACAGATAAGGGTTTCCAGTGTTGCGCTGTGCAGGATCAGCTCTGTTCCTGATGACTTGAGTTCAAGCCAATGGAATCCCACGGTCCATTGTCTAGGCATAACATGAGACTGCTGTCTCTTCCAGCAAGAAGGAGTTGGAAGCAAAGTGAAGACACAAAATTTACGTGAATGAACACTAGAAAACAGGAATAGGAGCAACAGTCATTATCTGCAAAGTGATCAGCTAAGGAGAAAGCGCATGGCCACAGACACTGTGTTTGTGTAATTCCTGGTGTTACAAGTTTGCTTGTATTCAAGGCCTGTGGAGGTGGTGGACTGCCTTCCTCTTGTAAATTTAGAAATCTAGGAGCGCAACCTATCATCATATAGACCATGAAGCAGAACGACTCAGTAGATTGATAAACTGTTTCATGTTATGAATTCACCCTTAGCAAAACCATCTTGGAAGTGTGTAAAATATCTGCGCTAAACTACTATAGCTAGTACTACTGCTTTTTTTTAGTCGCTCTTTATTTTGTGAAAATAATCCCTTTGGCCTAACTGTATTGTAGAGCAAAGTACTATTCTTTAGTCATATGGTTTGCAGATTTGAAGCCTCATAAAACTGTTTGATCATGACTGTGCAGTAATTCAAAATAATAGTTTTTTAATGTTACTGGTTAATATTATTGAATTGTCAAAACAGTAAAGTGCAAGTGATAGATTAGACAGACCTGGATGTGGCTTTTAATGTCTTCTCAGTCATGCTGCTATTGTACAAGTTCATTTCTTTTTAGTGGTAACCAGTTCCTGAAATGTAGAAAGCAGCACACTTTCTGTGTGCCCTTGAAGCTCAATAATGCTTTTCACTGTTGTGCAAACCAAACGGGATCTATCATTAATACCAGCACACATCACAAAACACATGCAGGGTCAGAACTAGAAGATTTCTTGAGTTTCCCAGTACATGGTATGTCAACATCCTCATTAAATTTAATTACTTGCAGCAGCAAGTGTTTTGAAAACTGCTAAGTGAAACACCCATTGCCCTGTTCCAGCTTTTCCTGAACTTTAGCCTTTGCCAGTGGAAAAGAACTCTGCCTCATGTAGAGACTGAAATATAAATATATCTGCTTGCTTTGCCAGAGTCAGGCTGGGTACAGATCTGCTTGATTAAGTCTTGTTTTCTGGGACTGTTGTTGGAGAACTGTAAATCCCTTCCCATTTCAAAGTGGATAATGCATAATCGGGATGTGTGTCTTCTGTACTGTTTGACAGATGAAATCCTGGGGGGTGCAGAGGGCCTTTAGCAGGTGTGCTAAAGCAATTGCATGTAGTAGCAGAATGAGAGGAGAGCAGGGAGACGCAATGAGACCTTTCAACAAAATCTTCTCAGCTGATGCCAATAAGGCAGGATTGTTAAAGTGATCGACACATCTCTCTCTTCCTTCCGTCTTTCAGAAGAGAATCAAACTTTCCATATGCTCAGACACACTACCCCTGATTTATTTATTTATTTATATTTAATCCATACCATAGTTTGTGGCCGAATTGTTTATTTCTATTCATCTGCACTATTGTTCTTGATTAAGGGATATTTTTCTAACCTTCCAATCAGGGCAGAAAATTCCAAAGGCTGTCCTCTCCACCTTTGGTGCTGGTTCTCTCTCACTGTTGCTACTGCGTCTTAGTGTGTTACGGCTGCTAATGTTTGGGGAAGACCACAAGGGTCAGAATCTTCACAGTTCACAAATCTTGTATCAGAGCAGAATATATTTCTTTTGGAGTTTGAGCTTTTTTCAGGGAGTGGGGTTTGGACCCCACTCTTCTGAAGTTTGAAACCCTTTCGTTTGGCTGGTTTTTAATGGGGGAGGCAAAGTAGTGACTACAGGGCAAATTCAGGCAAACCTTCAATCACTGGTTGCTTTAATTGCACGGTGAGTTGGAAGGATGCAAGATGGTGATCTGCGCACTGAAGAACAAAAGATGCTTTTGCTTTTGTCGTTACAGTCAGGCTGCAAAAGCTGTCTACTTGTCCTGCCTGTTTTCCTGTTTTTGTGCCCCATAGTAGTGATGTTGCATGCTCACTTTGAAGTATCAGATTAACCCTTCTTCCTTGCAGGCTGCTTTTTTTTTTTTCCCACCTGTGTTCCTTCTTCCTTTAACCTAGACCAAGTTTCTGCTTTCCCCTCAGATTTTGCCAGTCTTTCCTTATCACAGTGGCCAGACTGCCTGCCAGTGCTTGTTAAAACTCTCCGGTATTTGTTGGTGTGTCTTACTTCTTGTGGTCAGTGTTAAACTAATTATCAGATGTTGGATCAGATGGGAACTTTTCTCCTGCATCAGATTGGCAAGGCCTGGTGGAATAAGTGCAGGGCTTGTTCACCTCCAAGTTTACTGAACAAACTCCTCACTGTTTCAAGGACCTAGGGCACTGGAGATGACCTTGTTCTCTGCAGCTCTCTTCCACTGGTGCATACTTGTTTGGCTTCTGGCCTTTTCCTGCAGCATGTTGAGAAGAGTTTTGTGGCTAGTGGAACAGAGGGAGATGTTCATTCTGTCATTGGCTGTGCTAGGGTGGGGAGGGGTGGGGGGGAGTGTCAGCTTGCCGTTCATTGTGCTTTCTTCTGCTCCTGAGTTCTTTGTGCTTGAACTGAATGGGTAAATGCAAAATTGAGATTCAACAGGATGGAGACAGGAACTCATGCAGCTGGGACAAGGTTGCTGTCAGTCTTTGTATGGATTTGACCAGCCTGCTCTGATGGGATTGCTGTGATACTGAAAGACTTGCCTAGGGTGGAGAGAAGACAGGATAAGTTGTTTGGTAGATCAAGTAATAAATGAAGGAAGAAACATCTTCTGGATTCCTTCTGGGCAGATGGGAATGATCTGATTGTATCCACAGGGGAAAGAAAGAAGCATATCTAGACTCCTGTTGATTTTTTACCTGAGGTGTTTACTTTCTTTGGGCTCTGATTTTTGTGTGCAGTATAGGGGATGAAGTGGTAGTGATGCTCTCTTAGCTGTCATGTACTACCTCTGTCCCTGGAATTTGTGATCACTCTATCCAGATAAAAAGGATTCTATTGCTGTAAAGGGCTTGACCAATGTTGTGCAAGAGAGCATTTCTGCAGGCTATCGTTCCCACATGTCAGTAGCCTTCTTATGTAAGCTAGCTGATATTCTCCCTGTCCCCTGAGACTCCAGTTACTTTCTATTGATCTAAAACCTGCTAGAGGAATTTTCTGCTTGATGAAGAGATGAAATTCCTTTGCTCATTTTAGCCCGGTTGAAATGGACATATGTCATCATGATAGTTGATGACCCAAAGTTTGATGTTTAAGTAACTGGTTTTATTTCTTCTTTAAGGGACATTGTTACTACATTTTCATAGCAGTGCTTAAAAAAACTGCCCAAATTGATCTGAGCTCAGAGCTGACAATAGAGATGAGGTCTTTCTGTTGGCAGTAGTAATAAGAAGAAGAAAAAGGAGAAGGAGGAGGAAGAGAAGGATGATGTCAAGGTGAATGCTGGATATCTCCAGGACAAGCTGCAAGTTCCTGAGCTCTAAGATTAGAATGGATCCTCAGTACCCATATATCATCACTGAAATTTTAGGGCCAGTTTTGAAGCAGAATGCAAAAATGTAGCACTTGATAAAGCTGTATTTATTTCCCCTCATCATTTCAAGCTTAGAGGCAAGTGAGCATTTAGGTGACAGCAGCATATTTGTGGCTCTGTGTGTTCATTAGTACAAAATATGTCAAAGGCTGGAGCAATAGAGAAACAAATGTGGAGTGCTCTCAAAAAATTAACTGCCCTTAAAAATGTGAAGGAAATCATGGAGCATGGGGCAGATTAACAGCTTGCAATGCCACAGAAGGCAGTGGGTAAAGAGATGAAATAACGTGAGTACCAGGGCCAGGGGAACATGATGCACTTCCATGTATCATCTCTGTATTATAAGGAAAAACAGCAATGGGCAAAGCAACCTGTGGGGTTAGAAAGCTTTGGTGGCCTGGCAGGGATGTTGCAAAGGTTGCAGGTTGTAAAGCAGCTGCTGAAAGAGCCTAGTTTATAGTGAGAGGGTTGTGTGCAGTCTAAACGTGACTAATAAGTGGCCCAGTCATCTAAAGAACTTCAGGAAAGCTAAATTGAGTTGAAGGCAGGCAAAAAATTTATTGTGGGGAGGACAGATGAAAAGAAGGGGTAACTAAAAATTAAATGGCTGTATGATGTAGTGTTTCTTGACCCTTAAAAACCAACACTTACAAATCACAGTATTAGCAGAGCAGGGTAATTGGGCAGTGTTCATGACCATGTTGTGCCTGTCTTGAAAGCTAATGCTAATAGGAATTCCTGGTAGTGTTAGGTACTCAAAATCAGAAAAGGATGGGAAGCTCTTGGACTGATACTTCTGATAGAGCTTATATAGTATAACTTATTTCACCAATTATGTTACTTCTTCCTAAGTCTTATACAATTCATACTGATTTCCTTTGCATCGTGTTACAGAGTATTATAGCCACTCCTTGATCTCAGCCGTGAAGATTCTTCAGTAGGCATCAGTATGAGACTTTCTCTGTGTAATGGAATTAAGATGATAAAATGAATTATTATTTTCTTCTTCAATGATATTTATGTAGCTTTGAAATTAGTGTTGATATTAGTATGAAAGTACTAAGTACTTAATGCTGTGAGAGTGGTGAGGCACTGGCAGTGGTTGCCCAGAGAAGCTGTGGCTGCTCCATCCCTGGTATTTTTCAAAGCCAGGTTGGACAGGGGTTTGAGCAACCTGGTCTAGTGTGAGATGTTACTGTCCATGGCAGGGGGGGGTGAAACTAGATGATTTTTAACATCCCTTCAAACCCAAGCCATTCTGATTCTATGAAAAAGCTGCACGGTGGAAATGACATCCTATATCAGTTCCATTCAGAGGAAGGTGTGCACATAACTCAAAAGGGAATTCAAAAGTATTAAAAAACATGGATATAGTTTCTCACCTCTTGAATAAACAAGATTGCATAGTCCGTATATCTTTCTGGTTGCCCTCTTCTGAGCTTTAGACGTATACGTAACGTCTTTCTCACAAAAGCTAATCCAAAATGATCTAAAAAGTGGCCTTCATAGATAATGTTGAAATAAATTCCTCCTGCAAGGTTTTTAGATTTTGGGATTGTTTGGTTGGTTAGTTGGTTGGTTGATTGGTGTAAATCCTTAAAATGGCAATTTTATTCTAGGTCTTTATTTCCTCTGTGATTACTCTTCTTTTGTCTTCTGGACTGTGTGAACAAGGGCACAAAGTTTGTTTCAGTTGCATCTCGTTCACAACATCCTAGGAATGTAAAGGTTCTTTAGTAGAAATCAGAA
This sequence comes from Ara ararauna, assembly GCA_028858755.1. Taxonomy (NCBI): domain Eukaryota; kingdom Metazoa; phylum Chordata; class Aves; order Psittaciformes; family Psittacidae; genus Ara; species Ara ararauna. Next base: position 38,971,065 of record CM054410.1, on the reverse strand, counting down.
TTTAGGTAGAGGAGTAGGTTCATATTCTGGGTTTAAACATGTAATGAATAAAACTTCCTTGTGCTGTGTCTTTCCCTAAGCTTCTTCATGAGTGTTTTGTTGCATCCCTCTGAATCCTAGCTTCTTCTGTCTTCCCCTCCCCTCAGCTTAATTTATTGCCAGAACATTTCACCCTCCTACATAATATCTTCCTTCCAGGTCAGTGCTGCATGGCATAAAGTGAACAAATGTGTGTAGTCTTGACAATCTTTGTATGACACCCTGCTTTGCCACCTTCCCACTTTTCAAGCTGTTGCCATTCATGACTATATGCTATCCTAAACTCAACGAGCTGGTAATTTTGAGTCCCATTGAATTTGAGAAGCAATTATGTTCCTAAATCTCGTAGATTCCACTCCTAGACTTATATTACATCTTTAAAAATAATAATTATTGTTAGTTCAATCCTCTGTGTTTGTGGCCATATATTTCGTGTTTGATGATATTTTTTAGTATAATATTGCATCTTGATTTGGTTTTACAAATTTGTTTCTCTCCAGAGGAAACCATTTGTCCGCTTCTTTTCTTAATTCCTTGGATTTTTTCTGCCTTTCTATATATAAATCTTCTGTTTATGTGAATGAATTAAGAGAAAATGAAATATAATTCCAAATATTTTCTTATTAGTCTCTTCTTTTTCTCACAGATTCATAATGTCTTAGGCCTTCACAGTTACTACATTCCCTTCCCCCCCCCCCCCCGCCAAGGCATTTTAAAGCTTTTTTTATTTAATTTTTATATTCTGTTTGGTTTTTTCTTATCTTAGGAGCCAAGCATCCCCATTCCTGACTTCATTCGTCGTACAGATGCTCTTCTCTTTTGACTTTGATTGACATTTCTGTGTGGATGTACAGGAAAGTGTGATGTCTTCATTTTTATCGCCCACTGTCTCCTGGTTATTGAGCTGTTCATTTATTAGTAGTTTGCAAATGCAATAAGCTTGCTTTCCAGTGTACTCAAACAGTTGCTTTTTGTGAACGGTGTTTCTCCCTCCATCCTTATCCCTCATTATGCAGGCGTTCAAATACATCTATTAGATGTGTCTAGTTCTGTTCACTCTAAAAGGATGAGATAATGGTTTGATTTCTTTCTTTTAATCGGTACTTTTTCCTCTGGTTTCTGACCTGCTGTTCAGTGTCTCTTACTTAGACATGTCCACATGTACTTCTTGTCATCTTGTTCAGTTGTCTTCTTTTAGTCTTTTTTTCTGTTGTGTATATGTTCATTGGTAACTCTGAAAATACCTACAAATAACTAAAACATTTGATTTCTGAGTAAATTTATGTATCTGCATCAGAATCTTTAATTATTTTTTTTCTTCTGAAAAGATCCCAGGTTTTTCTTCTTTTAGATATCTGAAACCTGTTACATGCTGCAGAGCATCCATGAAAACTTGGATTTTCATTTTTTCATCTGTGGTGGGTTTTCACTGTGCATTTTTTCCCCAGTGTATGATCCCAGGGTACTAAGGTGTGTATCAAGCTGCATTTTCATGCTTACATTGCATTGCATTTTAGTGGAGATGGTGAATGCTCTTTTGGATGAGGTAGTAACTTCCAATATTGTTGACAGACTCATTGTGCCAGGTTTTATGTATGTACTCTGAATAAAGTTTTCAGTGTGGCAACATCACTTACCAGGTATTTAAGTGTTTTAGACACTCTGGAAATACTGTCTCACTTCACCTCGTGCAGAGACACTATGAGTCTTACTTATGTATTATTGTCAGCATGTAGTAGTAATTTAGATAGGTCTGTGTGGGTAACTCACCATGTGGACAGTTATTTCTTCTGCTTTCCTTTCAGCTGGTCATTTGGACATGAGAATGCTGTTGTATATTAAGCATAGATTCTGTGGTTTTTTAGATCCATAGGTGTTGGCAGATATTACTACTTGCTAGCCTTGTTATTCTTCCTCTGCAGGTAGTCTGTAGGTAGATGTTTTATGTGAAATACCAAAATTGAGATTGGCAGCATCGATGCTGTTCTTCCAGGCTTTACTACATCAATTACTGTTAATTTTTGCCTCTTAGCATGACTGTAGGTGTCCTACCTCTTGTATGAGATCATTCCATGCTGTTACCTTGCTTTTGGAGTTGAACAGCAAAGTCTTTCCATTCATTTTGGATAAAATTACTTCTAAAATGGGTCTTGGCCTTTCTGGTGTGGGCTTTTTTTGTTTGTTTGTTTGTTTTAAATCAGTCAGGGATAAGTATTCTGATTTCTTTACTTGCATTGCATGTATAATCATGCTTTTTTTTCTTGTGGTATCTCAAGACTGTTAAAAAAAATGACAATTTTTTTCTTAACATGTAATCGGTACTTCCTGGTGTTTCATTTTTCTTGTTTTTCTTCACCTTTGTGTTTTCTTATTTTACATTACTTGACATAAATTCTCTCAACTCTTCCTTTTGCTTAATTTAAAGTCTTTCTTATGATTTCTGATTTTGAAGTAGGCTTCTAAGGCCATTTTACTTTTTTCAGACGTGGATAGTTAGACCACGTTCCTGCTCCAGGCCAAGGTTGTTGACACTTTCCTAGAGTGCTCCCAGCTGCCTATGCTTGGGGTGCAGGAAAAAGACTGAGCTAGAACTTGCATTGTGTACAGCCATGACTCAGTTGTTGATCAGTTCTGAGGAGAAAGGTCTGCTCTCTTCTGACTTCTTTTCTACTCTTACATTCAGGTATCCTGTTGTTACAGCAACACCGCCAAAAGGTGTCCAGCAGTTTGGTGCACAGCAGCTCAAGGTTTGCATAAGTGCCAGGGCTCTTACAATACTCAGTCAACAGCAACGTACAAACTCAGCCTAGCACTGAAGTACGTGCAGAGCCATTTGAAACTTCAGCGTGCTCTTTCAACCGGAATAGAGAAGGTGCCCATGTAGAAGTGCTCTGCCAGTTTAAGGCAGCACTGTTGCTCCTTGGCTGTGGATTTGTCTCCCTAGTCCTTCTCTTAGGTACTGCTTTTGAAAAATAAAAAATAAAAAACGTCAGCCCTATCATCTGTTTCTTATTTGCTGGCAGTGCATTCTGTGCTGTGTGCTAAAATGCACATTTGGATGCAAACTCAAGTCAGTAGCTATCTTTCCACTGCCTCCACTGGTTTTGGAGGGGGCACGAAAAAGCGTGGTTCACAGAAGTCAGTGGAAAACCTCCCATGCCTTTAGTCGGCTTTGGATTCTGTCCGAAGTGTTCCTGGTGAAGCTGGGTTGCACCTGCGTATTAGGATAGCTGTCTGGCGAACTGATTCCCAGAAACCAACAGAAGCCCTATACACATGTGTTAATCCCGAGTGGTTTTCTTCAGGAAGTGCTAAATCTTGCACTCCAGAAGGATTGCAAAATAATAAAAGCATTTGGCAGGAGAAGAGGGGAAGAATACACAGGCAGAAGAAGGGACATGCATGCAACTATTGTTTAAGTGTAAGACTTTCTGTATAAGCTCTTCAGATGGCTTTTTACAGTTAACTATCTTAATTGTAATGGAGGAATGTACTAAAAATTCTAAGGTAACCAGCACGAGTCCTGGTTGAAAAAAAGTAAGAATTCAAATATTAAAGGTAGAATTTACTTCTGTCTATCCCTGATGACAAGGAGAGCTACTTTGTGTACTTTTTTTTTTTGTCTGTGAGAATAGACATTTAGGTATCTGCTTTTCAATTTTCACATTGTTTCCATAGAAGTGTGTAAGTATCTGAATGTTTGAAAGCTGGAATAATAAACACCAAGTAACAGGAGAAGTAAGACAACCTGAAGTATATTAAATCTTCCAATCAACAAGAAAACCTATTTGTTCTGAAAATAATAATTTTTAGACCTGTAACTTTCTTAGCAATGGGCATCACTGAAGTTTTGGCTACGAACCTTGATGATGTGATGGAAATTTTTGATCCCTTCTTCCTGAGAAAACAAACAGTAAGCTACAAAGTAGACTTTAATCAGTGCCCCACAAGAAATTTTACTAGTGCATATACAAAAGGTACTGTTTCCAGTGCTATGAGCTTCTTTTAGGTTGTCCTGTCCTTGTCAGGAAATGTTAACAGCTTTTAGAAGCATGGAACCTGGTAGCCCAGACATCAGGCTGCATACATACATGTCAGCAAATCTGCTATGAACCATGCATCATTTAGGCTTCAAGGTCCTGTTCTAAAAGAGGGTGAATGCACAGTTGCTGCCTTAGAGGGAGAAGAGACTTCTGCATCTCCTCAGGCCTGTCCAGTGCCAAAATAAAGTAAGTGGGGATCCTGTTTCAAACACAAGGAAAAGAAATCCTTGACATTTGAACAGGTGGAGCTCACTGTGAGCCCTCACGGTGAGCAAACCTGCTGTAGGAGTGATGCACAAGAGGTGATAAATGCTGCATTGTAATCCATCCTCAGTTTATACGAAAAACAAAACCTATTTCTTTCATTTTATCAAGGTCTTTCTGTGTCTACCTTTGTCTTTGCTTCATCACACCAGGTGATGAGGCCAGGGGTGCCCAGAGACATTTATCTCCTGCCTGAGTTTTGTCTATGTGCTTGGTTTTGGGGTTTTTCTGTTGTTGTTTTTAGTTTGTTTTCCATTTTTCAGTCATGTATAGCCACCTTCTGTCGTGGTGAGAAAAGAATGCAAGTATTTTACTCGTGAAGACAGGTGGAGAAGTCCCCACACTGAGTGCTATATAGGCCTGGTTGCCTTTTGTGTCTCTGTACTAATTGGTTAGAATGGATGGTGTTAAGTTCCCACAAGTATGTCTGCTAGAGAATTCCTACACATCTAGCCTTGGGGAATTAAGCTTTGGAAAATGTAGTACCCATCAAAGCAGGAGGTGGCTTGTACATTTTGTATACCATCTCCCCAGAACCCCCTTGCTCACTCCACCCCCCACTTTCTTCCAGAAAGCTTAAGAAAAGAGCCTTTTGTCTTCTTTTCAGGAAAGTTACACTGAAATTCATCTGTGCTTTATTTGTCTGCTTTCATTTATGCCATTCATCGGCAGCTGTGGGTTTTATAGGACAGCGCAGATGAATTCCTAACCTCCACATTCAAGCAATGTGTTGGGAAAGGTTCAACACCACCCTCCCCCCTCCTTCTTGTTTTTTTTTTGGGGGGGGGGGGGGGTGAGAATCCAACTTAAATATTATAGCTTTCAGTTTCAGTACTGAGACATCCCTGGAGTGTGCTTCTCTACCTGCCATTAAAGTGGTGTGACAGTTTTGCTGGGTTGTAGAAGGGGTACATCTGTACAGACACATCTATGTAAAGAGATCTTGTTCTCAGTATGGCAAAATTTAGCATCTTCTAGGGAAATTTGGTTTAGAAGTTTGCTTTATGGGATTTTATGATTAAATATTTTTTTCCCCAATAATACCTTTATTTCAAGCATCATCAGCTAGAACTTGAATTTACCTTTTGAAGACTGCTTCAAATGTGATACAGTAAAATTGTATAATTTCTCTAAAGTTAATTTTTGATGTGGGATTCTTAAATAATTGCATAAATAAATAGAGAAAAGTATCATTTTTTTTAATCTCTGGTCTAATTTATGTACCAAACACATAAACACCTGGCAGCATGATTAACATGCTTTACCTTCACAAATTGAAAGTGTCTTAAACCCAGACTTCTTTTTAGACTCTTAATTTAGGTCTGTCATTCCTTTCCTCCCCAAATCAGATCTAAAAAGCATAATTTATACTCATCACAATTAAAATTGTAGAATACAGATCAGATAAGATTAAGGAGTGCCACACCTCTTTTTCTTAATCCTTTCAGAAAGCTTTCGGCAGATTTAATAACCAACGTCTTCATCAACCCTCTTAGAGCCACTAGGTGCTGGAGCCGGCCTTAAATCTTTTTAGATTTGTTGATCCACCTGGAATAACAAATTCCTTCTGTTTCTCTACAGACTCTTCATACTCTGAGCCTCCTGATGTTCAGCAGCAGTTGAACCACTACCAGTCTGCAGCTTTGGCCAGGAACAACAACAACATCAGCCCAATCCCACTTTCTGGAAGTGCTGCAGGATTGGACAAAACAGAAGCCATCCTTAACTGTGAATTTTGTGAATTCTCCTCGGGTTATATACAGAGCATTCGGCGTCACTACCGTGACAAGCATGGAGGGAAAAAGCTCTTCAAGTGCAAAGATTGTTCCTTTTATACAGGCTTTAAGTAAGTACTGTGCAAAACAGATAAACTGAACTCAAAAGGGTTTTTTAGCACTTGAAAAGACTTCTGAGGTCTTTGAGAGCTGGCTATAGCTAACAGAAACATGGCCACTGCAGACCAGGGAGGGGAACATAGGAAATGCCATGCCAGATCACAGCAGCATCCATGTAATCCATTTTCCTCTCTCCTACAACAGCTGGTACCATCTGCTGCAGACGAAAGCAGAGCAAGTCCTTGCAGGATTTAGAGTCACTGAAATAGAATAATTTAGGTTGAAAAAGACCTTTAAGATCATAAACTCCAACCATTAGCTTAGCACTGCCAAGTCCATGGCCTAAGCACCACATCTACACATCTTTTAAATACCTCCAGGGATGGTGACTCAACCGCTTTCCTGGGCAGCCAGTTCCAATGCGTGACAATCCTTTTGGTGAAGAATTTTTTCCTAATATTCAATCTCAGTCTTCCCTGATGCAGCTTGAGGCCATTTTCTTTCACAATATCTCTTGTTACTTGGGAGAAGAAACTGACTCCCTTCTCACTACAACCTCCTTTCAGGTAGCTGTATAGAGAGATAAAGTCTTCACTGATCCTTCTTTCCTCCAGACTAAAACAACCTCAGTTCCCTCAGCTGATCCTCATCCCACTTGTGCTCCAGACTCTTCACCAGCTTTGTTGCTCTTTCCTGGACAGACTCCAGCACCTCAATGTCTCTCTTGTACTGAGGGGCCCAAAACTGAGCACAGGATTTGAGGTGCAGCCTCACCACTGTACAGTGCAGGGGGATGATCACTGCCCTGGCCCTGCTGGCCTAACTATTTCTGATACAGGCCAGGATGCCGTTGACCTTCTTGGCTGCCTGGGCCCAACCTGGCTCATGTTCAGCCATCAATAAGCACCCCCAGGTTCTTTTCCACTGAGCAGCTTTCCAGCCACTCTTAGAATAATAGAATAGAATCATAGAATATTTAGGGTTGGACAGGACCTTAAGATCATCTAGTTCCAACCCCCCTGCCATGGGCAGGGACACCTCCCACTAAACCTTGTCACACAAGGCTCTGTCCAACCTGGCCTTGAACGCTGCCAGGGATACAACATTCACAGCTTCCTTGGGCAGCCCATTCCAGTGCCTCACCAGACTTACAGTAAAGAACTTCTTCTTATATCCAGTCTAAACTTCCCCTGTTTAAGTTTGAACCCATTACCCCTTGTCCTATCACTACAGTCCCTAATGAAGAGTCCCTCCCCAGCATCTCTATAGGCCCCATTCAGATACTGGAAGGCTACTATGAGGTCTCCACACAGCCTTCTCTTCTCCAGGCTGAACAGCCCCAACTTTCTCAGCCTGTCTTCATATGGGAGGTGCTCCAGCCCCCTGATCATCCTCGTGGCCTCCTCTGGACTTGTTCCAACAGTTCCATGCCCTTTTTATGTTGAGGACACCAGAACTGCACACAATACTCCAAGTGAGGTCTCACAAGAGCAGAGTAGAGGGGCAGGATCACCTCCCTCGACCTGCTGGTCACGCTCCTTTTGATGCAGCCCAGGATACTGTTGGCTTTCTGGGCTGCAAGCGCACACTGCTGGCTCATGTTCATTTTCTCATTGACCAGCACCCCCAAGTCTTTCTCTGCAGGTCTGCTCTGAATCTCTTCTCTGCCCAACCTGTAGCTGTGCCTGGGATTGCTCCCACCCAGGTGTAGGACCTTGCACTTGTCATGGTTAAACTTCACCAGGTTGGCATCAGCCCACCTCACAAGCATGTAAGGGTCCCTCTGGATGGCATTCCTTCCCTCCAGCATATCAACCGAGTGAGCCTGTAGAATTGCATGGGGTTGTTATGCCCCAAATGCAGGACCTGGCGCTTTGCCTTGTTGAAACAACTCACACAACTGGCTTCAGCCCATTTATCCAGCCAGTCCAGATCCCTCTGCAGAGCCTTCCTACCCTTCAGCAGATCAACACTCCCACCCAGCTTGGTGTTGTCTGCAAATTGACTGAAGGTACAGTCAATCCCCTTGTCCAAATCATTGATAAAGACACTAAACAGAACTGTCCCCAATGCTGGGTCCTGGGGAGCACCACTTGTGACCATCTGACAACTGGATTTAACCTCATTAACTACCACTCTCTGGGCCCCAGCATCCAGCTCTTTGCTATTTTTTACCCCGCAAACAGCGCACCAGTCCAAGCCATGAGCAGCCAGTTTGTCCAGGACAATGCTGCAGGAAATGGTGTCAGAGGCTTTTCTAAGATCTAGATAGACAACATCCACAGCCTCTCCCTCATCCGCTGAGCAGGTCACCTTGTCATAGAAGGAGATCAGGTTGGCCAAGCAGGACCTGCCTTTCTCAAACCCATGCTGACTGATCAAGTGGTTGTCTTATATGTGCTGCATGTTTGCACTCCAGATGATCTGCTCTAAAACCTTTTCTGGCACCGGTCAACTGGGACCTCCTTGGTTAGCCAGCACAGCTGATAAATGATGCAGAGCCACCTCGGTACTTTTGGGTGGATCCCATTTGGTCCCTTAGGCTTGTGTGTGTTTAAGGTGTAGAAGGTTGGTAACCGTTTTCCCTTGGATTATGGGGCCTTCGTTCTCCTTCCCGTTCCTGTCTGCCAGCTCAGGAGGCCGGGTACCCAGAAAACAGCTAGTCTTCGTATTAAAGACTGGGGCAAAGAAGGTGTTAAGTACCTCAGCCTTTTCCTTATCCATATCACTGTATTTCCATCTGCATCGAGTGAAGGATGGACGTTCTCCTTAGTCCTTTTGTTTCTAATACATTTATAGAAACATTTCTATTGCATTTTATGGCAGTAAGCACATTTAGTTCTAGTTGGGCTTTGACCTTTCTAATTTTCCACCTGCATAACCTCACAACATTCTCGTAGCCCTCCTGAGTTTCCTGCTCCTTCTTCCAAAGGTCACAAAATCTGTTTTATATCCTGAGTTCCAGCTGAAGGTCTCTGTTCAGGCAGACGGGATCATCTTTTGGCAGATGGAGATACCTGCTCCCGTGGTTTGAAGAATTCCTTCTTGAGGAATGTCCAGCATTTCTGGACTCCGTTGCCCCTCAGGACTGCCTCTGGAAAAACTCTGTCAGCCAGTCTGCTGAACAGGCCAAAGTCTGCCCTCTGAAGTCCCAAAGCAACAATTCTTCTGATCCCCCTCCTTACTTCTCCCAAAACTGCGCACAGATAATTTCATGACCGCTATGCCCAAGGCAGCCTCCAACCACCACGTCACCCAGGGCCATCTCTGTTTGCAAACAGCATGTCCAGCAGGGCACCAAGTTACTTGCTGAAAGAAATGGTATAGGTAGTACTTTTTCCTCAGCAGGAGCAATAAGAGTGCTATCCTTATCCTCAAGCGTGAAAATTTCTCTGCAAAAATAAGTTCATTTCCTGGTGTAACCAGCGTGAAGCATGGGACAATCAGGTGTCCTAGGGTGACAGGAGAATTTTTATCACCTCTCTGAAGAAAACTCTCTTATGTAATTTTATTTCTCCCACCACCTATCTAGGTCAAATGCAAAGTATTCTCTGCCATATTTGATGACATAGACATTTCAGAAAATCCAATTAGATGTGCAAAGTTTAAAAACTCAGTGCTGTGTGTGTTTGTGTGTGTGTGCATGTTTTTAGCTGCTGTTCAGTAAGGGAAAAATGTGCACCTGTGCTGTTCATAATTTCCTCTTGATATGCTGGACCCCCAGGCGCAACACCCTCAGGTAACATTTGAGGTCTCTAAGTTCTTAGGGGTCTGGTGACGGTATGCAGTAAGGCTGGATAAAGGAGAGTGGTTCTGTTGAACAAAATGTTGAGCACAAACCTGGCAGAATCTACAGAAGATAACCTGTAGTTATATTTCTCTAACCTCTATTGCTACCTTGCTACCTTAATGGTAAAATTTACTATTATAATAGTAAAATGACTGTTTCTGCTGAACCCAAGACAATCCTGGTTGCTATTTATCTAGCAATTGCTAGGTCCATTCAAACTGTTCATATCTGGCAAATGCCATTTTCTTCTACCTGGATGAAATAAAATAATCTTAAATCAAGCAATATTTAAAAGCATTCATAATTGCATAAGGGAGAAGTGTTCTTTCAGGTGATGTTTCATTCAGGAATTAAGTCTTCATTTTTTTGGAGAATCACAGTATGTTTTCTGTCTTTAAGAAGGGGGAGGGGAGCAAAAAAACCACATACCAATCCCCTCTTCAACTCACCGTAGAAACTTAACTGCATGAAAGGATTCACTGAAGTTGATAGAAATACACCTGTAGAATTCAGTGGTCATTGGGTTAGGCCTAAAGCCAGTTGTGTTAGTAAGTTGTTTTGTGTTCAAGCTAAGTGTTGAAGAATTTCAAAGAGACTAATTACTCTAGTTCAGTGTGGTGAGGTCCTTAGATTTTGCAAGCTTTACCACTGCTTTAGGAAAAAATGACCAAGTGCCCCAAGTTTACAGACACCTCTCCTTTCACTTGTTGAGCTTGTGGTTATAACTGTACAGTTAATTTCCTCTGTTTGCATGTCTCTTGAAGCTTTTAAGTGTGAAGCCAGTGCAATGCCAGCATGATTTTTTTGCATGTATAAAAGTACTGTGGAGTATTCATTCATTCCTCCACATTAATAAGTACAGTATTCTTAGTCTTGGGTTTTCAGATCCTTATAGGTGATCCTTTAAACCTTAACTACTCAGAGCCAAACTTACTGTAAACCCAAGTCTGTTTTGTAACCTGGATCTTAACATTTTAACTGATTTTTGACTTTTCTGACAAAGACAGAGGTGGTTAAGGATGTTACCTGCCTCCAGAAATAAGTCTATCCTCTCCCATGCAAGTCTAGAATAGTTGATAGGTTTTGTTCAACTTGCTAAAAATTTAATCTTTGCCAGAGAATGTACACTGAATATTTCAGCCTGAAGGCTAATAATGAGCATGAAAGATGGGAATTCTTTTGCTGTCTTAACTATAGCAATGTGACTATGGAGCAACTCATGCAAAAGAATATCTTGTCAGAATGAGTGTTTGTTACTTGAGGATACAAGCCTGCAAATACCTCTGCTCATGTGTTACTCATGTGAGTAGACCCACTGAAATACCATGTGGCACTCTGAAGATAAGGCTGAGAGCTATCTGTACCATTTTACACAACACGTCCTTTATAGAGCTATGACACTTCATCATTCCCTGCACACCTCTTCTGACTGCTTCCATTTCTCCCTCCTGTTTCACAGATCTGCTTTTACTATGCACGTGGAAGCTGGGCATTCAGCAGTTCCTGAGGAAGGACCCAAAGACCTTCGCTGTCCTCTTTGCCTATATCACACCAAATACAAACGCAACATGATTGACCATATAGTACTGCACAGAGGTAACGTCTGCATATGTGTCTGTATCTGATGAGGGGTCTGCTGAGCAACACCTTTGTCTTTCAGACTGGTTTAATTAAATTTTCCTCTCTGTACGCAAAGACAAGTATGTTGAATAAGTCATCAGCCCTTGAGTATCTTTTGTTTCATTTCTAAATGATGCATCTTATTTATTTACTGTAAAATTCAGAGTTAGCCAGTGCTGAAACAATGCAGCTTGAAAATGGTTTTTAAGCTTTTTCTCTAGAGAAGTTTAGTCTTCAAACACCTGTAGCAAAAGTTGCCCGAAGCTGCAGCTCTGAATTAGGGTAGGGTTGTTTCCTGCTTATATTCTTGTTATCGTAAAGGCCTTGCTATCATAAACTCTGTGACAATGTATATCACTAACCATAGAGGCCCCAGAATATCCCTTGATTACTTGCTTGAATTTTTTCTCTTCAGCATTCTTAGGATCAATTAAGAATTAGAATATTTTTTGTTTTCTTTAAGACACCTTTTCTATCTTTACCTCTCCCATCTTGATTTTAAAGACAGCTAGAAGTAAGATTAGGAATTTCTATATTCTATTAACCGCAGGCTTGCTAGCTCAGAAGAGACAGCTGTTTGGGCTCTCTGGGCTGGGATTCCTGCCCATAGCTATCACACTTGATGCTTGTAGATGGTCTGTTGGCTGCCGAAATCCAAACCCATGTGTTGGGATGGCACTCTGCCTGCTCGCAGGTTGGGCAGAGTTTCACAGTAGGGTATTGGTGGTGAGCAAACACAAGTTTTGCATGCCATCTTTTTCCTGGAGGAGATCCTGGTGTGACAAGCGCTATCATAATTCCATGTAACATACCACTTTCCAGTGTTGGTAGCTTAAAGTCCTTCATGTACCGAAGCAGTGAGGTTGGCAGAGATCATCTAAGTTTCTATCTGCTAGCAGGGCTATTCTGAGGGAACATCTGGGGAAAATGACCTGTCAGTGATTCAGAAAGCACATTACAAAGCTGCCTTATTTGGTTGTAAGAGTTTGGCAGATGCTTTAGCTTTTGCTTCCTGTCTTTGAAGGTGTTGCTGTATCAATTTTGCCCAGCTTCAGGCTAATACTCCAGAATTAGCTCACTTCAGAGAAGTGGAGGATTTAGTTAACCCCTGCACAGAGGACCATACAGTTCCAAGTGCTGCCGAGGTGTGCTATGTTTTGTGGCTATGCCAGGGCTCCTGTGGATACTGACAGACCTTTAAAATACATATAGACAGGCTGAGGGAGAACTGGATGGGCCTAGTATGGGTCTTTTCCATCATGCCTAGAATTGACTCTGGAAATGTCCAGTTGCAGAAGTGGAAGAGCACTTCATGAGCTCAGGCAACTGTACTGCCTGTGCAGAGATGTTTCTGACCACTTTCAAGCAGGTGCTTACCTCCTAGGTAAGTGAAACTGTGGATCTGTTCTTTTGTAGAGCTGTTGCTTCAGTTGCACAAACCAAATCTCAAGCCTTTGTACTGCTGAAACAAAGCTGATAGCAAAGGACATAATGGAGAGGTAAAACAGAGTAAAAGAGGTTTTAATGTAAAGCTGATAGTCAAAGGTAACTGCGGGAAGGACAACGATTTTCTCTGGCATCAAGCTTCCAGGTAATAAAGGAAAGAGGGTCCATCCTCAAAGTCCTTTCTAGCGCATATATCCCGCTAAAAACCCCTCTACTGTTGTGTTTAATTGTGTGGCAGCTGAAGCAGACAATTTTGGCAAGATTTAACATACACTGAAAGAAACACTGTGGGATGGTGAATGTAGTCTGAGATAGCCTGCCTTTTTTATAGCCATTGCATTGGTAAAACAAGGGCAGAGCCCTGAGCTGTGATCCAGGAACATTAGTTTTGACATAGATGGAGTGATGCAGTGTGTAAAAGAAAGAGTGAAGGATTTGATCCATTCATAGTTAATGTTCCTCCTGTGTAAAAAGACATGTTTACAGTTACGTGACTCTTACATTGCTTCCAAGTTGTTGAAGCCCTAACCCTTGGTGAAACAGTATGTGCTTGAAATGGAGAGAATATATTTCCCTCTTAATAAGTAGCTACAGAAGCCACCTTCAGGTTAGAATTTTTGTTTGTGTTTGCTTTTCTTGTTTATTTGTGCTGCCTTTGATTTGGGGAGTGTTGGTGTGAGTGAAAGATAATAGGTTTTGCTAATCTGAATTAAGGAATGTTGCATTACTCCAGACTGGTAGGTAAAAAGCTTTATACTATCTCATGTTTTAGGATTTTTAGTCAGTGCCAGGTGCTAGAGGAAAAGTGAATTTTCAAATATATTGATTAGTATTTCTCTTTTTGAAAACTTCACTTGAGTTTTTCACTTTTGAAACTAGCTGTGTCACTTATTTCAGCGAGTTCAAAAGCACACAGCTGCAAAAACCTTGTAAAAAGTCTCCTTATGACCTCGGAATCATAGCTTTAAATTCTGTTGTCTCTTAGACCCTATTGTCCCCTCCCCTTTTACCACCCTGAACGGCCACAACTTGGTGTCTTTATGGCTAGGGAAACTGTTGTTGGTTTAGAAAAGAATTACAATTCCACAGGGTTTTTTCAAAGGCATAGCTTTGGGGAAAACTTCCACTTTCTGAAATGGCCAAGGAGGAAGTTATGAGATAGAATGACTTTTTTCTTCAGGAGAAGTTGAGCAAGATGGAATATTTTGTTGGGCTGTAGTAGAAGTCTTGTGAGCAGCAGTGACACATGGATTGGCCAAAAGTGAATGAACAGTGCAGCTTTTGCCACCTTCTAGAAACCTTGGGGAAGTCTGTATTTCTGTAGTTGTCTTTGGATATGATATTACCCTCCTTACTAAAGATAAGAGCACATTGACTCAGATCCATATGTGGATTGCTGCATCTCACATTCCTCTAGCTTCTGTGTCTGAGATTCAGGCCTGGTTTTTCATTTGTTTGTTGTAATCTGTCATTAGGGATGAACCTGCATGAGGGGGATCAAACTCCTGCTTTAATCTGCAGTCCATAAGGAGCAACAATACTAAATTTCAGTGTTCTAGTTCAAAAGGTCAGTTGAGTAACAGAAGGCCATAAATGAGGATTTTCTGGTGACCCTTAGCTGAAGGATCAAATTTGGGGTTTCTCTTGTGCATTCAGCTAGGGAAACTGCAGTGTATAAGTATTATGCACATCAGATTCTGGCTCTATCAAATGACTGAAATTAATTGCTGCTCTGTTAAGCGTCAGTGCTTTGTTTGAGAAGTGGAGAGTTTGAAAACTCAGCAAGAGCTTTTTCAGTGCATCATGCATGCCAATTTTGAATCAGAGCTTTCTGAAAGCTGTGGGTGTGTAGGGAGGTTTCTGCCCCTGGCTGAACTGCACAGCCTCTTGAGGAAAAGGTGCTGCCTTGCTTACCCTCTCATTCCTCAGAGACTTCAGAGGTGATTTAGGTGTGATGGTGAGGATACCAGCTTTGATTTTTATAGAGCCAGCAGGGTGATGCATTGGGAAGCACCCTGCAGCTTCCCTGTTTATTACATTTCTAGCAGCCATTCCTTGCTGCCGTCAAGTACTGAACCAAAATGGACTTTTGGTCTGGCTGATTTATGGCTGGTTTTGTATTCCCACGCTTTGCTACTCTGACTCACAGATGGAGCCTCATTTGCCCCCAGAACTTCATTCCTAACCTCTTCACCCCATAAGCAATTACATTTATGAGGACACCTGCATCTGTAGCCTTGGAGGATTACCCCTGTCATTGAAGAAAGAATTGTTGTATTTTGGTTTTGTTTGTGTTGATCCAGCTTAGTTGCCATTCCTTTGTAGATGTCCTGCATATCCATACAGCAGATCTTCCTCTTTGGGTTGGTGGTAGTTGCCAAACTGTTGACAGGTGGTGTTTCATAAAGTTTGTTAAGTGAATGTTGTCCTGTCCCTACAGAAGAGCGGGTTGTTCCCATTGAAGTCTGCCGTTCCAAACTGTCGAAGTACTTGCAGGGAGTTGTTTTCCGCTGTGACAAGTGTACTTTTACCTGCTCCAGTGATGAGAGCTTGCAGCAGCACATAGAGAAGCACAATGAACTGAAACCTTACAAATGCCAACTCTGCTACTATGAGACCAAACACACAGAGGAGCTGGATGCTCACCTTCGAGATGAGCACAAGGTAACATCCAGATAGTTTTCACTTGTAGCAGTCTACTCCTTGCAAATGCTCTATTAGTTTACTTGCATGTAAACTCTTGAGTAGCCAACTTGACATTGCATTTTTTCCCCTATCCCTCCACAAATCTGGAAACTAATTCCATGTTGGGCTTCACTTCCTCTGTTTTCTATTATTTCTTTCTTTTTCTTTAGAAACTCAAAATTCAGGATTTCTAAAGCTGTTCAGATTGATCAGAATTAGCAGACTGTTGTATGCAGAGTATGATTATCCGGAAAAGGCTCTTGTGTATGCTAGGTTTATTTAGAGAGGGGGAAAAGAAAAGGTTGTGAAACAATATTATGGCTGTGTGATTCAGCCTCTCTAAAAGGCAGGAGATTCCAAACATAAGATTGCTCTGGCAACTTCAGCAGCAATGACATGCCATGCATATTTTAATAACAAAGAGGGTAATACATCCCTGTTTACATTTAACAAGGGAAAGATAAACAGCAAGTAAAACCAGGTCCTAAGTCAAGGCTGCTTTGGAGTTCTTGTGGGGTGCCTGAATGCAGACCTGATACAGTCTCTGAGAAGTCATTAGAGGCTTTCCACAGACTGTTAGCTTTGAATTTCTGTAGCTGTGAGCTGTTCAGCTGAGAGACACTTAAATTATAGAACTGAAATGTGTTTTGGAGTATTTGTTAGGCTGCTTCCTTGTCATATTTCCACCTGTTGGAGGGAGCTGAGCTGCCCAGGTCCTCCCTAAAAACTCACTCCTATTTCATTGACTGAATGACACAGCCAAATACATTTATATTAACAGAATTAGCATCAGAATTCCTAGCAAAACTTGTAATGCTTAAAAAATATTTGGCTGTCTTAAAAAAACAAACTCTGTAAACTTATGTTGAGCTGCCATCCTTATCTACCCTCATCTTTACTACTTCTGGAGTCTTCCGTAATTAGCATGAGATGTTCCACACCTCCTAGTCACCACAGTAAGGTGCCTGGCATATCCAGAAGGCATTATTCCTCATTCCTTTGACACAGTACATCAGGCTAAGAAAATTATTCCCTTACTTGGCTCTCCCTTCCAATCTAAATGTGCAGTGATGGTGTTTAGTAGTTCAGGATATCTTTTTCCCATTTCTCTTTGGTAATTTATATCACACTAATTTGTGTCCACGTTCTGGGCTTAGATACTCAAGTGATATATTGCACTTTAAAGAGTTCCTGCACATGAGCTGATTTGAATTAAGTGCCTTGCATGTGGTCTTGTTTGTTTAAATCTCAGTGGGTAATGTTGTAAGTCAAGAGAACCTCATCACAGCTGCCTGTATGTAGTACTAGGAATCTGCACACCAGGAGAGTTTGCTATTTGGAGATATACTACAGTCTGATACACATGGTCCTTATGTTCATTCACATTCCCTTTCCCACTGAGGGATAAAAAATGGGCAGTGAGTGTTGATATTTCATTCAGCATCTTGCAAGAGATGGTGTACTGCGCTCCATTTCCATCCTCTCTGCCTCTGTGGCTCAGTGCCTGTGCTGCTGAAGTGCTGTCTCTTTGCATGAAACATGAATCCAAAATCCTTCCCAGCAGTGATCAATGAGCTCAGAGGGCGCTTGTCATCCAACAAGTATTAGCCCTAGTGTCCTGGTCATGCTCCATGCTCTCTGCCTCTGCTGTAAATCTCAGCTGCTCCTCTGCTGTTTCTCTTGGATGTGGTGGAGTTCCTGACTTCTGAGCCCTAAGCTGCTCCTTTCATGCTGCTGCTGTGAGCTGTTAAGTAGCTGATGCGTTTCACCCTAGGGTTAGCTGAATTTGACTGCTGGGTGAAGTGTTCCCATTATAGCCTGTGTATCAGTTCACAAAGCACTTTGCAGCCCTTTATAACGAAAATTAATCTGTTATTAATGAGTGAAAGTGTATGTGGCACACAGCAGCCATGTGCTTAATAAAAGACCCATCTTCTCATGAATGAAGCTGAATGAACCAGTCACAAAGAATTTTCCTTCAGTGTGGATATACAATAGTAGTGTTTGATCACAGTGGTTGAATGATGCCATAAAAAGAGGATGAAACTTAAAAGTGTTTTGCATTTCTTGAATTTTGTGTTGTTTTAATGCATCAAAACCAGGAAAAAAAGAGGGGGGGTTGTTTGCTGAAGGTCATTAATTTTTGAAAACCAAAAATGAGAAATGCAGAATAAGCAGCAAAATAATTAAAAATAAAGTGTTAATTTGAGCAGCTGACTTCATGTCACCTCTAACTGAGCAGGCGTTGGGGTGTACTCTGTTTTGTTTTACATATGTGGTGATTTTTCTGAATAGCTGAGGATTGTGCCGATCGCTGAAAAAAGTGTGTCTTTCAAAGGTGAGTCGTAATTTTGAGCTGGTTGGACGTGTTAACTTGGACCAGTTGGAACAAATGAAGGGGAAAATAGAGAGCTCCAGCAGTGATGAAGAAGAAAAAGAAGAAGAAGAGTTAAGCCCCAAGACTGAAGAGAGAGGTCAGTGCAGCTTTTTTTGGTTTGGTGTTCTTTTCAGTTCAACATGCCCCACCAGTCTCACCAAACAAGGTCAGCTGTTGACTCTACAACACATTTCTGTAGAGCCATGCAGGCATGGCAGCAGGAGCAGAATGGGGCTTTTGTAAAGACAGTGCTCCTCTCATGTTTCTAATCCTTATTACAAGTTTTCTGTCTCTTAAGAAAACATGTACTATGAGAAAACACAGATAGCATCTGTGACTTATCTGCCCATGCAGATAACATCTATAGGAGCCTGGAAAACTACGTAAGTGGAGTATTTTAGTGTTCTTTCAAATTTTCTGTTTTGGTAACAAATTGTCAGCTTTTCACTCAACATTGTTCAAGTGAATGATGGAAGGGGTCATGCCCAAACTTTTTTATGGGCTGTTATTAGTTGTGCCCAGCATTCCTTGTCAGAGTCAGTCCTGTTGCAGTTGCTGCAGTTGGCAGATCTGGAGCCAGGGCACTTCCATGCATGCCCTGTAACATTCTGTGTTCAAATATGTGCCTAAGCTCATACCTATAACTAATCCTACTGACTTAGCAAGGATAGGCCTTGTACTTGCTAATGCTTCTGGTTTGGTCAAAGTTAGATTTGCAGGGGAAAAGTTCTCTGTAAATTGAATCCTTTTGAACTAAGGGTTTCTTGACTTTCCCTTCCAACAACCTTTCCGCTTGAAAACCAGGTTATTGCAGTATCTGGTGTAAACTGTGTGTTGTCTAGTCTGCTCTAGTGCACAATTCATCAGTTAAATGCAGTTCATCAGTTAAATGCAGTGTGCTCACAAGTCTTTAACATCTTTAGCCCTGTGATGTCTGAATGTCAGGTTCCTGGAGTCACCCACCCCCTTGATTCTGATGCCTGCAGTTAGCCATGTTCTATGTATTTTAACTAAAGGTATGATACCATATTTATCTTTTTCCTCCTGAATTTTCAGCTTTCAAACTTATAAAAGAAAATGTGTCTCCCTTCATCTTTTCAGATGTTGAAGAATTCACATTTCTGAATTCACGGGTTGTTTACAGAATAGGGGGGGATCAGGTCATGCTTCTTCCCTTTTAATAGCAAGACCCCAGCATCTTGGCTTTTATTTAGCATCCCTGCAGCATAAATTCAGTCTGCACTCATCACCAGCACTTGACTTCAAGAGTGGTTAGTGATAGCTTTCATATAAATGAGAAAGGAAGTGAGTTGGGTAGGCAACAATTTATGTTTCATGAAAAATATCCTTCACAAGATCTTAGGTGGAACAGTAGAAAAATCAGAGAAGGACCTAAAGGAATGTTTGTTCTATATGTATTTCAAAGTTCAACATTAGTAACTTGTGTGGAAACATGCTTGGGTGTCTGTTCAGGGACAGCTTCGACCCCCATTGCTTCATGACCTGAGCAGTGATTGTGAAATGATTTGACTAAAGGACCTTGGCTGCAGGTGTAGCAGGCTGATTAATGTTTTGTATAGACCCACAGCTAGCAGGGGACGAAGAGTCTGGCTGTCCTTGTGAGGATTACCCTAGCATTACGTACAAGCACAGGTGCTGAAGTGACCTTGGAAGCCATGGTATCTAGATCAAGGGGAAGAAGGTGCTATCTGACAAGCCTTGCAAATCCCTGTAAAATGCATCATGGGGAGTGCACAGCCCAAGGTGAAGTTCGGTATTTAAATTGGCTTTAGGTTACACTGTGAAAACATAAAAATACCACTTTCTATGCTAGATATTTAAATTTGCAAGGATAATAGCTAAGTGTTATCCCCCTGTTTCATATGATCAATAATTAGGCAAGGGATAGTGTCTTAATACTAAATTTTATTTTGTACTTTTTCCAGCTGTGTCTGTGCTTTATTGATCTGTAACTGGCTAAAATGATTTCTGCATGCTTGTTCTAATGACCAGCCTAAAAAAATCATGCATATTTCCATATTGATTTGCAGATACTCTTTTCTGACTGGCCTGTAGGGTCAATGTTTCACGATTGTTACTTTTAATCCCTTTTAATTTGTTACCATATGCAATACATTACACCAAAATAGGTAGAAAATGCAGACAGCCCTTCTCTCTGCTGCAGCAAGGGTGTTTAGAAAATATCCAGATGTATTGACTGTATTTTTCTAGAGAAGTTACGGATTACTACTAAAGGTGCAAGATGCAAGGTACACTTTCAAACAATGCCCCAGTTAGACAGGAGCTGAAGGTATGGTGGTTGCTGAATGCTGAGTTGTATGCTGGCATCTCTCTATGGATTTTAGGAAGATAGATTTAACACAGAAATTGTTCGCCCTGTTAGCAGAGGACCAGAACTATGGTTTTAAATATAGCCTGTCACAATGGCTAATGCTTTCACAGCTTTCAAACCACATCAAATTGTGTGATCCTGTATGCCACTTGGGCGCTTTTGGCAATTCTAACCTTTGTGGTGTTAGCAGGAAGTGGGATTTGCTGAGTGCCTCTGTGTGCTCTGAGTATTTGGAAGCAAATGCTGTCTGACCTCTCTGAAGTCTGTGACTGTCAGAACCAGGATTTCTTCCCATGAGTCAAGCAGCTGCCTAGATTCAGCACTTTGACTTCAGGCTGGTATGTGCAGTACTGAAGGTGCAAAGAAGAATGTATTGCTTCTCCAAATGGGCTGTTGGACAGTGAACCAAAGAAGGGCTGTTGCCCATGTGAACAGCAGAGTTCAGCAGAGCTGAACTGCTATCTTGGATGGGAAAGGAAGGGAGTTGTTGTCTGTTAATAAAGAATAGTAGAAAATATATTGACTTGGGTGGAAGAAGATGGGGGGGGGGAAAGAGGGTGTCTGGCATGCAGCGTGGAAAGAACAGCTCTTCCTGGTAGAACTGCAGCCTAGAGGGACTGTTTGTCTTTACTGACCTTTATGTCTTGGTCTTGGCAGAAAGTGGAATCGAGAGGTGTTTTTCCACAGTAGACAAAAATAAATGTCCATGAGTGCTTGTGTGTGTGATGCAGGAAAACTGCAGAGAGGTTAGGTGTCTGAGCAATCTGTTACCTCTCCTCTGCAGGCTCCACAGAAGAGCAGTTCTGATAGTCCTCCAGAGAAGCAGTCGAAATTCACATCTCTCAAAACAAAACTAAAACACTGTTTTTAAACTTAAACAGGGGAAGTTAAGACTGGATATAAGGAAGAATTTCTCTACTGTGGTGGTGGTGAGACACTGGAACAGGTTGCCCAAGGAAGTGGTAAGTGCTCCATCTCTGGCAGTGTTCAAGGCCAGGTTGGACAGAGCCTTGGGCGACATGGTCGAGTGTGAGGCATCCCTGCCCATGGCAGGGGGGTTGGAACTAGATGATCTTAAGGTCCTTTCCAGCCCAAACCATTCTGTGATTCTATGATTCTATGAAAACTGATTGGGAAGTAGGGTGAACAATACAGTGTTTTCTGAAGAGGATATCTATTTACTAGAGTTGCACTTGATAGTCTTAATGGGAATTGTGAGTATAAATCATGGACTGGTTTGCATTGGAAGGGACCTTTGAAGGTCAATCCCACTGACATAGGCAAAGACATCTTTCACTAGATCCAGTTGCTGAAAGACTCATCCAATCTGACTACCTATTGATGGGACATCCACACATTATCTGTGGAACCTGTTCCAGTACCTCAACACCCTCATGTTAGAAAATTTCTTCACTGTGTCCAATCTAAATCTACTCTCTTTCACTTTAAAATCGTTAGCCCTTGTCCTGTCACTGCAGACTCTGATAAAAAGTCTATCTTTCCTAGAAGCCCCTTTAAGAACTGAAAGGCCACAACAAGGTCTCCCCAGAGCCTTCTCTTCTTCAGGCTGACCAACCCCAGCTGCCTGTTTGAGCAGAGCACCCTCTCTGTTGCATATCAACTTTCTACAGAGATACTGAATAAACTTTTTATTGTTTGCCATACTATTCTTATACAGAACAGCAGCATTTGCCTTTAAAACTTTTACCCTCCATAAATATTTGTCCCTGTACCATGACTAGTCTGTGTGTTGCAGTGTGTCTGTAAATTTACATCCTACATAAGGTATTAAAATGCATATGAAAACTTAACTTACTTTCTGGTCTTCCTCTTGACACAGCACCTTGCTTTGTGATAACCACATAATAAATTACTGACAGAAAGAAATACAAGGGGTTGTTTTTCTTTTTTCTTTCGGGGGAAGAGGCAAAAAAGTATTATAAGAATCATTTTGTATAGAACATTAGTAAAGGTTAACTAGTAAAAAGTGTGTCCCAAAAATACATTTACAGCACTTTCATACAGATAATAGGGAACGTGTGGGCATTTTAAGCTCATAGGCTGATCTTGGAAGAGATTACATCTGAGAGTGAAGAAATCAAGTGAGCGGAGATCAAAACCAAAATGAAGCAAAATCCCTTTTCTTTTATTATGTAGTTTGGGAGGAGTCAGAAAGACATTCTGTTGATTTCTTGCTTAAGATAATCCCTGCTAAGGAATTAATGCTCTGAGCAGATGGTGCTGTCTCATTTCCAGCAAAAGAATCAAGTGAGATAGTCCATGCAATTATTTTTAATGGCTTTGTGGTGATCTTCTTAATTTGTGAGAAAATGTTTCATCTTTTGTTAAAGCTGGCTGCATTCACATAGAGTTTGGCTTTCAGGAATACCGCTCCCAGAGCTGCCAGTGACTTCACTTGTATTACTAGGTGCTTGAGACTTCTAGAAGTGAGGCCCCAAGCACTTTGTATAAAAGATTAGGATGGGTTGAAATACCTATGCAGTTAAGATTTAGAACTTAACCCATGAGACTTTGTGACGAAGGAATATCTATTTATTACAAGGAACACATGTTAAACATAGGAAGACTTTGTTTCCTAAAATTTTACTGCCAATTTAAAAATTATAGAAAGGCTTGGTGGTTTTATTTTGCTTTCAAGGTATTTTGGCCCTAAACTTATCAAGTTTGATGAATTAAAACTCCACAATCATGCCATTTGTTGAAATACAGGAACAGCGAGGAGAAACTTGTTACCCTTATTTGCAGATATGTTTTAAGACTTCGGAAAGGGGGCCTACAAGAAAGGTGGGGAAGAACTTTTTATAAGAGCAAGTAATGATAGGACAAGGAGGAATGGCTTTAGAATGAAGGAGGGTAGATTTAGGTTAGACATTAGGAAGAAATTCTTTAGTGAGATGGTGGTGAGGCACTGGCACAGGTTGCTCAGAGAAGCTGTGGCTGCCCCATCCCTGGCAGTGTTCAAGGCTAGACTGGATAGGGCTTGGAGCAACCCGCTCTAGTGAGAGGTGTCCCTGCCCGTGGCAGGGTGTTGGAACTGGATGGACTTTAGGGTTCCTTCCACCCCAAACCAGTCTGTGATTCTGTGATCCTGTGCTTTTTCACTTGCTCTGTTGCTTTGCTTTGGGGGAGTTACATTTTTACACACACATTTATTTGATAGGTAAGTCCTTTTGTTTCTCAGGGATGAGAAGGTGCAGCAGAGGGTATCGGAGTAGGGTCATAGTGGTCCCTTCTTGCCCTGGCTCTTCTGGATTCATGGGCTGTGTTGTCTTTTTCCAGATCCCATGATGTTTCCTGAGAGTGGTGCTCCAGAGAAACGCTTCCCGTGTGAGTTCTGTGGCCGATCATTTACAGAAGGCTCTGAGTGGGAGCGACATGTGCTGAGACATGGCATGTAAGTTGGTTTACATTCCTTTGAAAGACAACCAAAGGTAACAGTAGATCGCTCTGTGTTCTCCCCACACTATTCCTTACCTCCCAAAAAGCCCTGTGATGAAGGCAAACACAATTCTATAAAGAGCAATTCTGTTATCCCAGGTGTGGACACAGTCATCAGATGTTTCTGCATGGGAAGTTCCTGTTCGTCCTTTTTAGCACTGCTGCCTGAGGTGGCTGTAGATTGTAGGGTTTAACTGTGATTCTAAAACTTGAGATTGTCCCAAGGTTAATACCACTTGCCCAGGATTAACTTTTGCCTAAGTGTATGTTGATCTTGGCAGCCAGCAGAGCAGCATAAAAATGGCAGAAAATTACATGAAATGTTATAGGAAGGAACTGTTTGGGTTGGGGTTTTTTTCCCCTTTATTTTTATATCTTGTGCTTGCACCTAAACTTGCATAGCAGTGAAAGGAATTATGTGCAGAGAAATGTCCTCAAGAAAATCTTCAAGGGATGAAAAAAATGAACTCCTCCTAAAATGTGCATAGTGAACTTCACTAGTTCATAGAGAAAATCTTTGCCTTTGTATAGAAGTTTGCACAGTGTGGGATGCTACGCATCACAGATAAGATAGACATCTCTGAAGAAATACTTTTCCTTTTTTGATGAAGATCTCGTTGGTAGCAGAGATCTTTTTGCTGGCCAGGGTTTCTTCAAAGAGTAGATTTCATTTGAGGCTCCTGACATGTGGAAGACAGTCGAATACAGTATTGTATGTTAACTGTGATGGGATGGGAAACATTACTTATATTTTCCTTAATCTTGTTCTTCTAAATATGAGTACTTGAAATATTTCAACCTATAAAAAGTTCTGTTGGATCACTAACTGTTTGGGGAAAGTACTCTCTTCCTGTGCCTTTGATTGGTGCCTGTAAGTATTGTTTACACGGGACTGGGGAAAGGGGAATGCATTTTTAAAAGTCACAGTTGGGGTTCTTTCCTCAACTCCTATCAGTCCCATTGTAGAACAAGTGAAGATTTGATTTCAAAGCTTGGATGTTATAGGTCCCACGGGTAGATTCATTCCACTGTCTCTCCTTTTGAGTGTGAGGTGGCAATGGTGGGGCTGCTTGCATCTATGTTTTCAGGAAGTGAACTTTTTTCTACCTTGTGTGATATGCACAGATTGGCTTTGCTGTTCTCTACATTGACTGTGTTTCTGTTTTCTGCTGGTTGGCTTTCCAGGGCACTAAACGAAAACAAGCACAGGACCAGTGAGGACAGCCAGCCAAAGGAGGACATAGAAGAAACTGTTAACACACTGCCAGAAGAGAAAGAAGGCATTGAGAAAATGGTGGTGGACTATTCCCACAGCAGTGAAACAGCAGTCAGCATGGTAGCTGCTGACAAACCTCTCCAAGACAACTCGGAGGCCAAAAACGAATAAGCATTTGGTGTGATTCTATTCAACGTACTTGAACAGTGATGAATGGGGTGAGGTGGGTGGGTGGGGTGGGCAGAAGGAAGAAATAAAGCTGCTTTTAGGACTGAATGATCTATTTTCAAAGCACTGGTACCCGTGTGAGTGTGTGTATATTAAAGTTATTTAAGTGATGGAATAAGTGGCTCCATTACATCACTGCATCTTTTCTTCTGGATTATGACAATGGGAAGTTACATTCATCTTGGACTAATGAAGCAACTCCCGGTATTCCTACATTACACATCGTGCTTTGCAGTGGAGACGTGGATTGTTTGTGAATGGAAGCGTCGTGAGCATGGAAGAAGTGGGAGGGGGACAACTCTTCAACGCACAAATTTGTGTGCGTTTTTCTAGTTTTAATACATAACGCTTTTCCAGACTGAAATGCAACTGCTTTAGAAAAGAAAAAAAAAAAAGAGGAAAAAAAAAAAGAACAAAAACAAAACAGAAACTGCTTTGCTTAAAACAGTCACCTGTTTCCTAGTACCTCAGAATTAACCAAGGGAGATCTCTGCATTTGTCAGTACTACCTGTTGTTGTTGTGGTTAAATGTAGAGAGACTGCTGGGCAAGTTGGTGAATGGAGGAAGAAAAAAAGTTTTAAAGAAAGCAAAACAAATTGTGCTTAAAATCCCAGTGTGGGTTTTATTTCTTAAAATACTGTGATTTTTTTAATTATTTTAGTAAAAAAAAAAACAAAAAAAAAGAGAGACTTTAATTCCTAGATAACTGTTTGTGAATTGTCATCCTTTATTCCAGGTAAGCTGTTTGTTAGTATTCAGTTATAATTTTAGGATTTGATAGATTTCATGTGACTGATTGTGCAGTTTTGTTTGCCACATGTTTATTTTCTATCAGTCTTTGAGGTGTTACAAATACAGCACAATTAAGTTTCTCATGTAAAACGAGTATTTCTTTTTTGAGGGGGGGGACAGGGAAAGGAGACTAGATCTTGTGAATAGAACTTTTTGTTGTTGTTGTGTTGTTAATTTTAAACATGGAAATAACAAAGAAGTTTTAACTTTTTTTTATGAAACTAAAGAACCAAACTTACGGCACAGCTATGCAGCTCGCGGGCCAAACACATAGGTCCTCATAACCATTCTGTTGCTTGTCATATTAACATCTATCAGTCTCACACCAGTAACTTTTTGTTAAGATTGGCTGCCTTTTTTTCTTCCGTCTGTGGTGTGTGTGTTTTCTTTTTGTTCTGATGTGGTGGGAGGGAGGGGTGTCTGTTAACACATCTTTTTGCAAGCGGAGGTGAAATAGTTACACATGACATTGAGCCTGAAGAACTACTTTTACTCGATTCAAGATGGAGTTGCGAAGTTTTTCCCCTCCTCCTTAGCTTTTAGCGTGAGGGGAGCAGCATAGAATGAATAGGTACCTGCATACCTAAGTGGCTGATCCTGCACCACTTCTTGGGTGGAAAGCCTACCAAACTTAACAGGAATTTTGCCTGAGCAATGAATACAGGATCTGGTGCCCATGGTATGTTCTGGTTGTGAACAAAAATAAAAAAATAAAAAAATAAAAAAAAAAAATAAAAAAATAAAAAAAAAAAAAGAAGTTTCTTTCCAAAAAGTAGAAAGTACTTGACTGAAACCTAGTTTTAGAAATGCATGTGTCTTTGTTTGTTTTTTTTGTTTTGGGGGTATCTGGGGGAGGGGGAGGGGGGAAAATAGGAAGCTGCTGAGGAAAGGGTGTCCTAGAGAGCTTCACATAAAATTGATGGCAAAAAATGTTGCATTTGTGGAATAAGTGCTACTTGAGAAGCATGGTGTTTTGCTTTTGGGGATTCATCAGTTGTGTGTTAGGGGGATACTTTTGAATTCTTTTGTTGGGGTTTTTTTGTTTTCTTTTTCAACGTAGGGAGGGAAGGTCATGGAAAAACATTGGAGGGGCAAGTATAAATACACATTTTGTGTCTGTATTTGTTTTTTAATTGGCCTCATTTCAAATGTATTTAAACAGTTCCATACCTGGATTGGTTGTTTGTAATGGTTACCAAAAATGAAAAAAAAAAAAAAAAAAAAAAAAAAAACAAAAAAAGAAAAAAAAAAAAAGAAAAAAAAAGAAATAATGATTGTGACATGCTTTTATCACTACTTAATTTTTCAAATAACATGTAAATATTGTAATCCATTGGATTTTGTTTTGCTAACCTGTTAATAAAAAATATGGGACCATTATCATTTTAACAAGTCTAGAATGTCATATTTTTTTTTTCCTTTTTTCTTTTCCCAAAAATGTATACCTGATATATTGTGGTCACACATTTTAGATGCATTGTTATGATTCTGTTGACTGTAATGACATAGAATTGAAAATAACATTTTTTTTTCATTGTTTAATTTATACAGAGGACTTTTTCAGAGTTTGACAGAAGGAAATAATAGCAAAATGCTAACCCATTGGCTTCAGCACTCGGTATTTCCTCATTTTAAAATTACTGCTTACTGATGGGGGATAGGAAGGGGATACTGAACTGTTGCACTGACGGGTTTGTTTTTTTAAAAAAAAAAACAATGAAAATTAATAAAAACTTTTTAAGAGTGCGCTCATGTGTGTGTGGTTTTGTTTTGGGTGCTCTGATGGTAGTTTTGTACAAATGTCGGGTGCTGCAATCGACAGCTCTTGGAGGGAGCAAAGCGCACGTTTTCCATTCTGCACCCTTTCCTCCCCTATTTTACAGGGAATTTTGGATTTCTAGGCAGGGAGAGTAAAAGAGGGCAGTGGAGAGGAAGTAGTGAATTCCTTTAGCTCACACAGGTATTGGGTCTACCAAAGAATGCCTTGAATATCCACCAGCCCAACATCCATTAGAGGTCAAGGGCATACTGCCAAGGTCTGCTGACTCCTTCTGAACACAAACATAGAAATGAAGGAATTTTGCAGGCTGTCTTGAAAGATCAAAATAGATGGAGACAGGCTGGTATTTGGATTATCAACTCTTTAGTCACTTCATGAGTAGGGATACTGTATACTTCAATGTCTGATGGCCTGCTGGATCCCGCACTGAGGTTGTGCAGGATCTAGTTGTTAACTGGAGTCAAACATACATCCAGTAAGATGGAGCACATGGCATTATTTTACTCTTTCTCAATTTAAATCTTAAAATGGTGCTTAAGGTGCTGTCTTGGGATCTTTATTTGTTAAATATATTTATAAATGCTCATTCAGAAGATGTCAGAGGTGTTTTTCTGGGTGTGTTTTAATCAGATCCTGTTTCCAGTTTAAGTAGTTTTTTGGTTGGTCTGGAACTGGATCTCAACTGAATGTGTATGATATTAAACAGCATGAAAGCTTTGATCACCTGATAGCTTTACATGCTTCCACTTCACTCCATAGGAGTTAAAATATTTCTCTGTTAAAATACTCAATTCTTTATCTCTGTGTTTACACAGGAAAAAAAGAAAGAATGTGATTTAGGATGTTAGATGTTGCCCTTTTTCAGTGGTCTCTGGAAATACTTGCTTATGAGAGAGGTTTAAAAATCATTTGTGTGTTGTATGTTATAGCCCAGAGCTAACCTGGACTTCCACCAATTTAAAAAGAGAAAGGGTTGCTCAGTGGTACATCACTAACAAGAATTAAGTAACTGATGTAATGAAAGACCTTGGGATGATTTGCAGAGCATTACAGTTGCATTACCCCATTCACCTCAGTTTTTGGTTTCTGACTGAGAATGGATCATCTGCCTTGATATTCCTGTGCTGAATTGAAATACAACAAGGGGGTGGAAGGGAAGAGGCAAAGGGAATAGTTACTAATGTGATCCTTTACTCACATCACTCCTCTGCCTTGCCAGTCAGCTCCCTTTCTCGTAACTGGGAGCCCTGGGCACCGCACAAAGCATTTGTGCCGTGGGACAACTGGTGTTTTGCACACACTGTATTCCCAGGGTCATTGTCCTTCCTTTTCTTAAGAAGTCTGGGTAAATGTTTGCCACATTATTGCTAGCTGACATTTTCTTTTGGCCCAGAGGTGCATTGCCTGAATGCTCCCCATGCAAGGATTTTGCCTTCGTATTCACGGTGGTGCAAAGGCTTTGCAGGAGTTGCTATGGGAAGTGAGACCGCTGTCTCCCTCCCTTGCAAACACACAACCTCTCTGGAGAAGAGCTGAGCAGTTGAGGTTACCCTGTGACTTGGGGACCAACACCAGGGATTGGCAGGGTCACAGTAAGTAAGAATTGTAGGTCTGAAACTGTAGGGTTTCCAGTGGAAATTCCTCTCATTGTGAAGTGGTAGGGATTAGGTGAAACACTGATACTTATGTCCCAGTTATCTTGGAAACTGTATCATGCAAAAGACTTAATGTGAACTTGAGCAGCAAAAGTCAGTCTTCAGGCTCCAAGAAAATATCTAAATACCATTGCAGATGTTCAGTACATTTCAAATGAAACTGCCTCAAGTTTCTTCACTCTTCCTCACTCTGAAGTCTTTCTTCAGTATTTTTCTGATAGTGCAGGACTTTCACACCACAAAACCCTCCAAAGCAGCAAGATTACTGACATAGGAGATTCTGGGTAAGAAGATTTTGGGAAAGGGAATGTTTTAGTCCAAGATAGATAGGCTTAAGATCTTAGAGAAATCTCTCTGTAGCATGGTTAGTTCCATGCCCCCATACCAACCACTGCTGGAAAGAGGGATTTCAGTTTGAGCAGTCTGTAGTACAAAGTTTAGCCTAGAAAGCTACAGTCCTGCCAGGATGCCATTTGTAAACTTTTTATTGTCTTCTCATCTGTCACATACCAAACTGTTCTCAAATAAATGAGCGGGTGCAGATACCCTGTGAACCAAAGGTGGGGCTGGGTGGCATAAGTCAAAGTCATCCCGGCCAAAGTCTTGGTGTAGAAGGCTAACGTCTATTGGAACCAACTGGTGTTTGGGAAGCCCAGCTGAAGGCATTGTCTTTCCTGCTGCATTTGCAGTTATTTTCCTGTCTGTGGGAATGTAGGGGTAGAGGGAGAGGAGGAAGCCTGATACATCAGATATCAGGACATAGGCATATAAGGCTATAAAGGAAAGAAGCATTCAGGTAGAACAACCTGAGTAGGATAACTTTTCTACTGGAAAGGATACTAAAGGATAGCTTTTTACTCGAATCGTGGTGCAGCAGTGGGCAGGTCAACCCATGACTGTACGATATCTTCACTGCTGGTGGGTTTTTTGACTCATACAGAAAAAGCCATGACTGACCTTGCCTACTGTGTGCAATAATCCTGCTTCTGGCAAGTGATGGGACCAGAGACATCCAGAACTCCCTCCGAGGTCCATTTCCTATTTCAGTTTCCTATTTTGTTATTTCGTTGGTGTTCTCTTGACTTTCAGTTTCCCCAGCTTGCCTCTGACTTTCTGCTAGCCCACGTTTCTGGTGAAGTATGAGTTACCGTAAGCACTTTAAGTGCTCACTGACTCATAGACTCTTCCCTGAGCGGCATTTCTGTCTGTCCTGTGTCAAATCATTTTTGACCAAAAGGCATGCCTTCCATCTAAATGTGTGCTCAGTGACATAATGTCCCTAAGGCAATGATCTCTTAGCAGGATCAAAGCAAGTTTTACCAGACTTTCATTACGGGTTTATATGCATCATTAGCAGGGGACTGCACCAAACAGCTCTTAGATGTAGAAAATAACTATCATGTAGGAGAAGATAGTGATCTGTATTTCTGCATTTTATCTTGGTCCAAACTATTTAATTAGTTACTACTTGAATCCTACAATTCCTTTTCTCCAGTACTCCCACAATATGCTACAAATCAAGTGAAATACCCAACAAAATATTGTCAGTGTGGTAGGGTTTTGGTTTTGTTTTGTGTTTGTGATTGAGCCAGTATTCTAGCTTGTACAACTGGTGGAATCCAATCCAAAGTTCTGTCAACATGGAAATAAATGAGGAAAACAGCACAGAAAGTAAGCAAAATTAAATAACTTCTTATGAAATGCACTCCACTGTGTGGCAAGAGATGGAGTATGCAAACAAATGGCAGGTAGCACTATTTGTTTTTCTTTAACTGTTAGATCCATTTTGTTCTAGCAGAATGTTGGAATTGATCAGATCAGGTCTGCTCCCTGTCTAGTTCAATGTCTTGACTCCTGAAGCAAAAAGGAAATCCCATGGTGAGCACGGAGAGAATACTCTGTCCCTATTGAAAGTCTCATCTTAATCTGTTTTGACGATAGCTTTATGCACAGAAGCAGAATGAATTCTACCTCTTTCACATTCATTTTGTGCTATAGTAATGTAAGTTACAGTACTTTTGCTGCTGATTCCATTTAAAATTTTGCTGAACTCTCAGTTTCTCTGAAGAGAACTGAAAAATAAAATATATTTGTGTTAAAAAAGTTAATATTTTATCATCCTTAAAAAAAATGCTTCTCAGCAGTTAGTTGCATGATCTGTCTAATTCTTACGTTGTTGGTAAAACACATTTTTATGTACATAAAATGATCTGTTGAGATTTCTAATTGATTCATTTAAGCTAGGATGCTTAGGAAAAAATGAAGTCAGCTTCTGGAATGGGAAAACACATGCTTCTCTTCTCAAATAATTTGCTCCTTTGAATAGTTGGTGTAAAAGCAAATATGCCTCAGCTTGATTCTTCAATTCTCTATTGAGTTTACACTTTTATTAATGAAGAGCTTAGCTCAGTCTAGCCAACTGTACATGCGTGACTTCCAAATCTAAGTGAAATGTGTCTCTTTGCAGCTGTTCTGTTGTGCTCTCAGTAGTGTTTAAAGAGAGAAATGTATTTACCAGCCATGCCTCAAATTAATTTAGCTTGTGTTGAAAATGATGGACTGAAATTTTAACTTTTCCCTGCAACTGAAGGAAATAATTTTAAGCCACTCGGCCAAAGATCCTTCAAGTCTTTGTGGAATCATTTGGACCTAAGTCACCAAAGACTCCTATCAGAGATGCTGTGGTAAAAAGAGTGGTAGATTTGGTCTGTATGAACCAGTAGATAATTAGAAGGCAAGCTACATAAAGCAATGAGTCTTTGATCTGTTATTCCCAGATAAAATGTTTTCCTCTGCTTAGACTCTTCAGGACCTCAGGTATGTGATTTTTGAAACCACATGATTCAGGTAAAAATAGTCATTCAAAAGTAGGAAGGATCTGGTTTCTCATAGATCAATAAATACACAGCACTAAAAGCATGTTGACTACAGAAAGAAGTAAGGTCTTCAAGAAACTTTGCTGCAGCTGCAGTATATTTCTTGCTGTTACTATAGGAGTCTCCTTCTGGAAAACATGTTAGAAACTGATATTTGCTTCCCCTATTCCTTAGCTGCTCCTGTGATCTCCTCTTCCACCTTCCTTTGAGGGATTACTTGCAGTAACCAGAGGAAAAACTCTGGCCATGCTGGATCTGGTAGGAGTTGGGCTATTGTGTTTAGTAGACTGAGAACAACATCATGTTGTTGGTGCTAGAGGAAGCTCAGGCTTATGTACATGCAAGATTGAACCTGTCCCTTCCTGGAAGGGAAGACCACACAGCTAGTCAAGAAAACACAGTTGTCTGCTAGGCTTTGCTTGGGACCAGACATAATCTGTCTGGCGATCAAAAGATTATCTTTGTGCTTGCCTTCATCAGTTCTTATGATCTGTTCTGGAGGGGAGGTGTAAAAAGGATGTGTACTTTCTTGGCTCAGTCACAGAAAAAGCTTGAAATGTTCCTGATCCTTCTCTGAGGAACTGGTTGGTCTTCTGTCATGTTCACCAAAAGCAGGAAGGACAGGCTATCAGATGTAGATATCATATCCCATATAATTAACTCAACAAACAACAGCAACAAAAGTATAATTATGTTCTTATCATCAGATGAAGTGTATGTTGTTATTTAATCCATTCAACGTACATGTTTAGCAATTAGGACCTTATTCTGCAGGGATTCATGCTGCAACTTAGATTTCTTTCCATGTAATTTAATCAGAAAGCTGACTAAAAGATTCGCTTTTCTCATTAATTTATATCAAATGAATGTTGTCCCTGAGTGAGTGGGCTGCTCACAAGGACACTGTGCAGCCTGGCAAAGCATTAGAGTGAGATGGAAAAGAAGGAAAAAGGGTAAAGCTCACCAAACTAATATGGTGTTTACACACATGGTGGCAAAAGTAAGAAAACACATTAATTCCTCAGCGGCTTCCTTGCCTTTCAACCATCATAACGGCAGTGTGGGATTTTTGGAAGTCTCAGGGGGCCTCTTGGCACCCTTTAGCACCCTAGTGTTTTTGGGAACATCTGAAAATCATGCTTTCTATTGCACGAGGTATGGATTTAGGACTTAATATTGGATTTCATATTATAAGTGTGCTGGTGACCAACAGAATCTCCTGGCACTTCTTTCTAATCTCAGACATAGAAGAGTCTCATGGAATGTCTCCATTCACCTGCAACAGAGAACTTCAGTCACCTGCTGCAGATCTTTTGGTCTTTGCCTAGGAAAAAAGGTAGATGTTCTTCTCAGTTTCCTCCTTGAGAGTGAGTTCTGTGCTTACATACTCTGCATTCAAGTAGAAGCATGATCAGGTACCACCATCAGTCAAGAATGGAAAAGTGCTGTACTCACAGGTGGTTAATCTGTTCAGAGAAGAGCCAATTGATTCAACTTTCATGCAAAAGGGGAACCTTGATTAAGATGAGCCTTCAAGATTTCTCAATTAAAATTTTCAGATTCAATTTCAGAGAGCTCCATCCTTAAATGAACACTAGCAAAGGCTGTAAATGAAAACACAAGGACGTATCAGCTGTTCTCCACCACTCGGCTGAGTTTCTGCTTTATGAGAGTTTACTGTGGTTTAGTCATTTTTCCTGCAAATAACAAGAACTCATTTTCATTGCTGGTTGTCATGCACATGTAGTTGGTTTGTCTTTTTATCAAGATGACTGACATGTCTCAAAGTTGGCCATTATGCTTATATTTTCCAGATCTTTAATGTCATCTGAAAGCTGATGATTGAAATAGGAAAATGCAAAACCAGAGAGTCACAGTATATGATTTCTTCAATTCTTTTTCCTGTCCATGGGGTTATCTGTTACTACTATCCATGCTGACATACTGCTTTTTCTCACAGACCTCAAAGCAGAGGATGAAGTGAGGTACAATGCAAGTACTTTTTTCAGTACTGACAGGTCTGATCTCTTGGAGCTGGATCTTGGTGCAAGCTACCCTCTCAGATCTGAATTGTAAATAAGTTTTGGAAAAGTCAGGAGCTGAATACTGCCCACTCCTGGTAGGTCTTGTCAGACTGAAAACTTACTTACACCATGTCTGAATCCTGATCACAATTTTGTGGCTCACATCCATCTCTAATCTGAACATCTAAATTGATGATTCCGAAATAACCTCTCTGTGCAGCTGTTTTATTGCTGTACTGATTTGTTCTGTTTAGCTTTCCAGACATCTTTAGCTGTTTCAGAGCAGACAAGAATCCTGTTGGCTTCTTCAACAGATTTTCAGCACAGCATTGGTTAGTCCCAACTGTGTCCAATTTCAGGCTGGGATTTCTTTCTTTTAAAGGTAGTGATAGTCCTCTCTTGACTAACTTTTCTGTGTCACAAATAACATTTACTAAATCTATAATATTTAGATTTCAAGTCCTCTCAAAGCAGGAAGAGTTGTATAAACTTCCACTCAAAATTCCTAAACCTTAATTCCTGTTTATATGCCAGTGACAGAAAAGGCTTAATAAAATAAATGTCTCCTACCACCATTTCAAAGTTCCCTTCATGGGGGATACATAGCACTAGGAAGGCTTCTGTTGTTAAAGAAGTACCTCAATTATTTTAATTCTAATGTTTCTATTCACTAATGGTAGTCATAATTTAAGCAAGAGCCATTTGTATTTTGTTTTAGGATCCATAGCTCTAGGAAAGCTTCTGTTGTTAATGAAGTACTTAAATTATTTTAATTCTTATGTTTCTTTTCACTAATGGTAGTCATAATTCCAGCAAGAGCCCATAAGTATTTTGCACTAGTATCCTTTATCACTAATGCTCTCTCAAAAAGAGTAATTTACAGGACGGAATAAAAAATGGAACAAGGCACTAATTTTCTGTAAATGACAATAGCATAAAGAAATCATGACACACAAGTATTTTTGTAGTGCTTGAAGAGCTTGCAGTATGAACAGATCACAAACACTTCATTCTTTACCTTCTTGCCACCTGAAGGACAAACAAGTGGTGGCTTACTGTCAGAGCATAAGGAGTTTTTAATATCTTCATTTTATAGATGAAGAACTGGTATACGAAGAAAGTGAAATTATTTTGTCTTGGGGAGGCCTATCATAACTGGGAATTCTGGGAAGTAGGATCCTTGTCCATTGGTGAAATGGACAGTGGGATTGAGTGCGCCCTCAGCAAGTTTGCCAATGACACCAAGCTGTGTGGTTCAGCTGATACGTTGGAGGGAAGGGATGCCATCCAGAGGGACCTTGACACGCTTGTGAGGTGGGCTGATGCCAACCTGATGAAGTTTAACCACGACAAGTGCAAGGTCCTCCACCTGGGTGGGAGCAATCCCAGGCACAGCTACAGGTTGGGCAGAGAAGAGATTCAGAGCAGACCTGCGGAGAAGGACTTGGGGGTCTTGATTGATGAGAAAATGAATATGAGCCAGCAGTGTGCGCTTGCAACCCAGAAAGCCAACATTATCCTGGGCTGCATCAAAAGGACAATGACCAGCAGGTCGAGGGAGGCGATCCTGCCCCTCTACTCTGCTCTCGCGAGACCTCACTTGGAGTACTGTGTGCAGTTCTGGTGTCCTCAACATAAAAAGGACATGGAACTGTTGGAAAAAGTCCAAAGGAGGCCACAAGGATGATCAGGGGACTGGAGCACCTCCCATATGAAGACAGGCTGAGAAAGTTGGGGCTGTTCAGCCTGGAGAAGAGAAGGCTGCGTGGAGACCTCATAGCAGCCTTCCACTATCTGAATGGGGCCTACAGGGATGCTGGAGAGGGACTCTTCATGAGGAACTGTAGTGAGAGGACAAGGGGTAACGGGTTCAAACTTAGACAGGGGAAGTTTAGATTGGATATAAGAAGAAGTTCTTTACTGTAAGTCCGGTGAGGCACTGGAATGGGTTGCCCAGGGAAGTTGTGAATGCTCCATCGCTGGCGGTGTTCAAGGCCAGGTTGGACATAGCCTTGGGTGGCATGGTGTAGTGGTAGGTGTCCCTGCCCATGGCAGCTGGGTTGGAACTAGATAATCTTAAGATCCTTTCCAGCCCTAACTATTCTCTGATTCTATGATTCTATGACCTTAGTCTGAAGACCATCCCTTCTCTTTCACATAAGAATGTAGAACCAGAAGGGACTGTCTGCATGATGGAGCTGGATCCTGCCAGGTGAAGCTAACCATAAAACTGGTGCAGCCCTGAAAAATGCACTGAACATCTGCTTTGTGCATAGAAGGACACTAAACCCACCTCAGAACTTGGCAACAAATGTCAGGGTAAAAATATCACCCCCTGAACAAAGAATGTAGACATAGAATCAAAGAACAGTTAGGGTTGGAAAGGACCTTAAGTTCATCTAGTTCCAACACCCCTGCCATGGACAAGGACACCTCCCAATAAACCATGACACCCAAGGCTATGTCCAACCCCGCCTTGAACACCACCAGGGATAGAGTATTCACAGATTCCCTGGGTAACCCATTCCAGTGCCTCACCACCTTCACAGTAAAGAACTTCTTCCTCATATCCAGTATAAACTTCCCCTGTTTAAGTTTGAGCCTGTTACCCCTTGTCCTCTCACTACAGTCCCTCATGAAGAGTCCCTCTCCAGCACCCCTACAGGCCCCATTCAGATAGTGGAAGGCTGCTATGAGGTCTCCACGCAGCCTTCTCTTCTCCAGGCTGAACAGCCCCAACTTTCTCAGCCTATCTTCATACGGGAGGTGCTCCAGCCCCCTGATCATCCTCATGGCCCTCCTTTGGACTTGTTCCAACAGTTCCATGTCCTTTTTATGTTGAGAACACCAGAACTGCACACAATACTCCAAGTGAGGTCTCACAGGAGCAGAGTAGAGGGGCGGGATCACCTCCCTCGACCTGCTGGTCACGCTCTTTTTGATGCAGCCCAGGATAATGTTGGCTTTCTGGGCTGCAAGCGCACACTGCTGGCTCATGTTCATTTTTTCATCAACCAACACCCCCAAGTCCTTCTCTGCAGGGCTGCTCTGAATCTCTTCTCTGCCCAACCTGTAGCTGTGCCTGGGATTGCTCCCACCCAGGTGGAGGACCTTGCACTTGGCAAGGTTAAACTTCATCAGGTTGGCATCAGCTCCCCTCACAAGCGTGTCAAGGTCCCTCTGGATGGCATTCCTTCCCTCCAACATATCAGCCGAACCACACAGCTTGGTGTCATTGGCAAACTTGCTGAGGGCGCACTCAATCCCATTGTCCATGTCACAGACAAAGATGTTGAACAAGACCAGTCCCAACACCGATCCCTGAGGGACAACACTCGTTACTAGTCTCCAGCTAGACATTGAGCCATTGACCACAACTCTTTCCATGCAGTCACCCAGACAGTTCTTTATCCACCGAGTGGTCCACCTATCAAATCGATGTCTCTCCAAATTAGAGACAAGGATGTCATGTGGAACAGTGCCAAACGCTTTGCACAAGTCCAGGTAGATGACATCAACTGCTCTACCCCTGTCCATCAGTTCCGTAGCCCCATCATAGAAGGCCACCAAATTGGTCAGGCAGGATTTCTCCTTACTGAATCCATGCTGACTGTCAACAACCACCTTGTTGTTTTTTTTTAGCATGCCTCCCAGGAGAATCTGCTCCAAGATTTTGCCATCCATCCACCCCTGGCAGTGTTCAAGGCCAGGCTGGATGGGGCTTTGAGCAACTTGTTCTAGTGGAAGGTGTCCCTGTCCATAGCAGGTGGTTGGAACTAGATGAGCTTTAAGGTTTCTTCCAACCCAAACAGTTCTCTGGTTCAGTGATTGTATATTTTTCTCCAATGACTTTCAAGACCCAGGAGAGAGAAGAAATGCATTCCTTACTGAAACTATTTGTTTCCTTTGAGCAGTTTTGCATTGTCCAAACACTTGTTAAGGACACAATTAGTTATGTTTCAAGTTAGATTTTATCAGAATTGCTGGTACTTTTGCTTATGGTTATTGAAGATGTGAATCAATTTCCAGGGATTAGCAGTGTATTGGGTTTATGTGGCAAGGCTTTGGTAGTAGAGAGTGCAGCTTCTGTGAGAAGACACAAGACACTGTCCCCATGTCAGACAGAGCCAGCTCCAGCTGGCTCCAAGACGGAAGCTGCTGTCCAAAGCTTAGCCCATCAGTGATATTGACAATGCCTCTGTGATAGCATTAAAGGAAGGGTAAGAAATGCTGCGCAACAGCAGCTGTGAGAAAGGAATATGAACATGTGAGAGAAACAGCCCTGCAGACCCCAAGGTCAGCGCAGAAGGATGGCAGCGGTGCTCCAGATGTTGGAGCAGAGATTCCCCTGCAGCCCATGATGCAGCCCATGGTGATGCAGGCTGTGCCCCTGCAGCTCATGGAGGTCTATGGTGGAGCAGATATGCAGCTGGAGTCTAGGGAGGACCCCATGGCAGAGCAGGGAGATGTGCCCTGAAGAAAGCTGCAGCCCATGGAAAGGAGTCCATGCTGGAGCAAGCTCCTGGCAGCAACTAAGGTCCATGGAGAGGAGGTTTTCTGGCAGGACCTAGGACCCTGTGGAGGACTCATGCTGGAAAAGTTTCTTCTTAAGGTCTGCACCCCATTGGAAGGACCCATGCTGGAGAAGATCATGCAGGACTGTCTCCCATGGGTGGGACCCCAGTGAATTTCCTCAAGATGAGTCCATTTTGCCCATGATGGTAAGTGACCTCCCCGTTCTTATATTGACCCGTGAGCTCTGACATATTTTCTCCCCCTGTCCTGTTGAGCAGGGGGAGCAATTGAGGAGCTTGGTCAGCAGCTTTCAGCAGCCAAGGTCAACCCATCAGAGGGAGCTATCCACCTTTTGGTCCCACAGCTGCTCATATTTAAATCTGAATTGTTGGAAAGTGCACAGATATCATTATATCAGGAGGGAAAATGCTTCAAGTTAAAACCTTTGTGCATGAAAGGCACGTAATTTTTTGGGTTTTGTACGATCATCTTTGAAGCTGGTGGGGTACCATAAATTCACGTTTACTATGAAGGTGAGTAAAAATGCAATCAAATGCAGTCAAAAAATTTAGGCAGAAGTAGTGACTAGACACCCTTTTTCTGAGGGGGAACAGATCTGCCAGCCTCCTTGGGGTCTGTTAAATGACACTTCTGAGGAAATGGAGGTTTTTCTACCCACTCTAGTGAGAAGCAACCATGCATTTGTGTGTCTGGGGCCAAGACATGACCCTCTCTTGTTGGACCTTCACATTTACTAGGCACTTACACACCTGCCCCACAGAAGTCAGGTGGCTGGTTGGATGTCCTTTCTCTACCACAGCGTTCTGCAAGTGGAGAAGCACAGTAGCACAGGTCTTTCTCCAACAACCCATCCAGCTTGCTGGCAGCTCTGTGCTGACTATTAGCAATCCCTACTTTTCTCTGGGTCACTGGTACAAGTCCATGACTCTTCACAGACCCAGAACAGTGATGGGACATGCTAGCTGCCTGCAAACCCCTTCTACACCTGTGCTTCTTCTGTGAGTCTGTATGCAATAGCTGAGAGCCTCTGTGAAGAAAACTGTCTCTTGACTGCACTTGACAGCCGTAAGCTATGTTGCTTAAGGCTGCCAGGTTGCTGAGGTGAGGATGTTATCTTGCCTGGAAAATGGAATTTATCCTTTCAAAACTAATTGTGATGGGGAGGATGGTAACATTAGCTTGGGCAGCAGATGGTTTTTTAAGGAAGACATTCTGGGAACGTGTTCAGGTTTCGCCTTTCATGTGGTGTATGTGCATTCTGGCAGCTGATTTAGACTAAACAAAGGGTAATTCTGTGTTGTGGTTTCCTTCTGTCAACAGACAGGGTGATTGGATGAAGTTCCCAGTGGCATATATTGGCAATTATTTTCCTTCCTTCTGGGATCCTTAGTAAGGATCCATCTTGACTGCAAGTCTAAGGTGTCCCCTTAGCTCCTTTTTGTACTTCTTCAAACTCTTATCCTAGTGATATCTAGTCACTCGGTCTCCTCCTTTCAGTGCTGGAGGCCTCCAGCTCTCCAGTTTCAGCTCCCCTCTTCTTGGCCTCTGGCACAGGCCTGCCTGCTGGTGTCGTTTACACTAATCTTTTTTTCCAGATGCGGACCTTCACTGCAGATTTACTCTCCTCTCTCTCCTGATCTGCTTATAGCTACTGATGAAGTTCTCCACGTTGTGAATCACTATAAACATAGCTTTTACTGGTTAGATTTTAAATACAGC
Source organism: Ara ararauna (assembly GCA_028858755.1). NCBI lineage: Eukaryota > Metazoa > Chordata > Aves > Psittaciformes > Psittacidae > Ara > Ara ararauna. Next base: position 38,930,327 of record CM054410.1, on the reverse strand, counting down.
TTAACAGAGATGAGAGCTGAAGACCTAGCTCAGGAGCATCCCATCCTTCTATCCTTTCTTTGTCTTCTGGCTTTCTTGGGAATGTCCTGTATTATAAGAAAGGTGATTCTGGAGAGAGTGAAACTGGATAATAGATAATTGTTCAAGACAGAGCATGGGGCACTGCTGATATAAAATCACTGAACAGTAGCTGAAAGCACCTAATTGCTAGAATGACTTGAGCATTGCTTGTTGGGGGGTTGTTTCACATGGTTAATGAAGAGCTCAACAGTATTTTAGTGATAATTTGATACTTAACTTTTAGCCTGTGTAAGTGCTAATTAAATGTTTTAACATGCTGTACATGTTTTATGTATTAATAAGCAATAAGTGTACAAGTTACACTTTTAATGTGATTTAGAATTAATTGCAGGGTGGTGAGATTTTCTTCTTTATATACTTATTAAACCCACATAACTGCTGTTTTTACAGTTGATGAGTGTTCAGTTAACATACAGTAATTGCTCTTTAAAGGCTTTAGTAAGTGCATATTTGAGACAATTTACAGTGTTAGCAATTTCCTGGTACAATTCCTCAGAGGTACAGGGAAGCTAATCATGTTCAACTCTGGAATTCGTTACAAGTCTGCCATGCATTCCCCACTGTGCACTGTGCAAGCTTCGTTCAGTCATAAGGGATTCCACCTTCAAGGATGGTGAAAACACAGAAGGAAACACTTTATTTGCTATTATAGACCCATAGGATCATTTAGATTGGAAAAGACCTGCAAGATCATCAAGTTTAATTGTATACCTAGCACTGACAGGTCCACCACTAAGCCATGTCATCTACACATCCTTTAAATACCTGCAGGGATGGTGACTCCACCACTTCTCTGGGCAGTCTGTTCCAATGTTTTCACTGAAGAAATTTTTCCTAATATCCAATCTAAACCACCCCTGGTGCAGCTTGGGGCCGTTACCTCTTGCTCTATTGCTTGTTACCTGTGGGAAGAGACTGACTGCACCTCACTACAACCTCCTTTCAGGTTGTTGTAGAGAGCAATAAGGTCCCCCTGAGACTTCTCTTCTCCAGACTCAACACCCCCAGATCCCTCAGCCACTTATCAATAAGACTTGTGCTCCAGACATCTCAGTGCACAACGTGCTACAGTGAGGCAAGCAGCTGGGAGGTAGGGACACACTGTGAGAAAAACAAATCAGGAGGGGCATCACTCAGTGCCTTCTGGTTTATCCTATGAAGCCACAGAGAAAAGCAAACAGCTGTCCTCTTTTTTCTTGGTAGATCACACAGTCCCTCTGTGTTTGCCTCCAGTTCAAAGATAAGGAAGCTGTAAGCCTGAGTCCCTGTTTCTCCATGCAATCACAGTGTGACCTCAGGCAAATCACTCAGTGCCTCTGTGCCCCACTTACCCTTCTGTGGATGTAACACTCTGCATGTCTTTGAGCGAATATTGTTCATTTCAGACTCCAACACTAAAGAGATGAAATGCATATTCAAGAAAGGTTTAAAAACAGACAAACAGCACCACCCTCCTGCCTCATTAATTTGGAAATTTTGAGGGCAACAGAAAACTGATTGCTGCTTCTTAAATGACTGAGGCAGCAAGGCACACAAAGTGCCTGGTATTTAATTGACACAGCCATCTGAAATCCAATCTACTGGGCAAAGCAAAGGAATATAATTTGAAATCTGTATGAAGTAAAAGTGCATGGAAAAGAAACCAATTTATTGTTCCACATCATTCCTTTTGCATAATGTTGTATCCTTTTGACAAGGCAGCATAATAAAGCTTAACTCCCCCTTTGCTCTCCACCCTCCAATCGCTGACTTAAAAGAAAACAGCAAAGCCCTATCTTTAGCGTCAAAAGAAAAATGGGCACTCTTCCAGCAAGAAGAAATGAGCTGCTTTTGAAAGAGTTGTGGAGGAAAGTGCAAAATGTTCTAACTTCTCATGAAATAAATATTTGAATGATAGTCACTTGGCTCATCCTCTGAGATGTCAGTGTCGGCTTTGCACTCCAGGTTTACGTTAAATATTGGTTGGAGTAGATAGGAGGGCCAGAAAGCCCATAGTGCAGATAAGAAAAGACAGAGATACAGTAACATGAAAGATTTCCACTTCAGAAATAGTAACTAATTAATATTTCCACTACAAGATGGTATATTTCATCCTATCTTACTCATGAAGCTTTGCCAAAACTTTTCAAGCAGCCTGGAGGATATTGAGACCTTGATTTTAACAAGACTTGGGAAACTCAGTCCCTTAGGCAGCTCTGTGTACTTCAGCAGAGGCTCAGGGCTACGCTGCTCCAGCTTGAACTAAGCTGTAGGAAGTCACTCAGCACAAGGCAACAGGCAAAGTGCTTTCTGCTACAGGGTGCTGAAGACTTAACAAAGAAGCATGGGTTGAGACCAGCCAAGAACCTGTTTGACAGAGTTCAGGGCTTGATCCAAAGTTCTGCTGAAGCCATAAGGCACTCAGACCAAGCACAAGCATGAGGAGCTCGCTGCCCAGAAATAGGTAGAGCCTTGGTGCTCAAACTGCTTCCCTTATTTTGTCTCATTTTTGGTATTTTTATTTTTTCCTTAAACTCTTCAGCATGGAAAAAACCCCAAACTTTGTGTCCAGGCTTCTGTTATTGTTGTTGAAAGCTAACAGAAGATTTCAGAAAAGTTTGAAAAAGCTAATTTAAAAGAGGTTCCGGCAGGCTAAGGGGTTGTGTAATTCCCCATATTATCATGGTGTATTCAATATTTTTGAACGAGTGCCTTCATTTAACCCCCTTTAGAGAGTTTGGTGGAGACTTCACCAGTTTTCTTTCTCTTCCAGAAACAGGCACTAGTGAAATGCAGTTTCCACACTTTCTCCACAGAATGATAATAAAAAGAGTAGCTTGTGTATTTCAGCTAGTTCTTGTGCCCACATGAAAATGCATATAAGAATGATAATTTACCTGCCTGTGCATAATGTCAAACCGTAAAGTTGTCCTGAGCAGCAGCCATGGTTCTGGCAGTTCTGCATTGTCCCAGTTATTTTCATGTCTCCCATTATTTTCCTCCCTCAGTGCGGTTACATATTTCCCACTGACAATGATATATTGAGACTTGCTGCACACAACTGAAAGAGGGAAAATAGTCTTAAAGGTCAGGTTTGGGGGTTAAGATTCAGATGAACTGTGTTCAGTCTTCTGTACCACACCATGGTTCATGTTGAAGTCAGTGGAGACAACGCTATCCTATGGAGCGGGAATATGGTGAAAGAGAATTCCTTAGGAAGTTCAAGGCTGGCAAAGGCTGACTTTTGAAAAGCAGATGATCATCAAATGCCCTGTATAAGCCTGGCTCACAACTGCTGGTTTAGGTAGTTCTTTGCTTACTTCTCAGTACCTACCGTCTGATAGAACAGAGACTGTAGAATGATATATGAAAGAGCAAAGAGCAACAAAATACGTGCTCAAAGCAACTTGTTTTTACAAAACTTAGAAATATCTGATATTCTGGTGTTTCCACAAAATCTACAGTTTAAGCTTGTTTGTTAGAACAGAGTTTGTCACTGGGGTTATAGCTAAATTTAAACATTTATCCTGGTTGCTTTCAGTGCTTCTAAAACTCTCTCTTGCAAGTAATTTGCATTGCCTAGAAGCTCCTATGGTGGTGAGAACGATCATGTTAATTTCACAGACAGCAACAATGTAAACACTTTAAACAATGCTCGTTGCCCTTTGCAAGAACTGGAAGTGGAAAAAAGATTTGGCAGCAAGGGTGTGGTGAAACAACTTACTCTGGAAATCCTCTAGCTTTCTATCTCCATCTGAACTATGATTCAGTGTTGATGTGGCAGTGTGATTTGCCCTAAAGCACTGTTTCCAAAGCAGAGGTGGATGGAAAATTTCCAAAGGCAAAGCTTTCTGCTGTGAGATGCTGATTCAACAAATGCAAAACCTACCATGCAAGAGCATTGTTCTGGCTGGAATCTCCTTGAGAGTCAAAACAATTGGTTTAAATTGTTTGAAGTCCTGAAAGGGAAGGCCTTTGCTTGTAGACAATAAGCTGCTGAAAGTTCCATTTGAAATGGAAGATTTTCGTTTTCACCTAAGCACACTATTTCCTTTCTGCTCTCTGGGAGGGCCCAATCACCTTTTTGATAGTTCCAACTGTTTGTCAGCATGTATGAGGAACCAAAGGACAATCTCAAGGTGGTGAAGGATTAGGAGCTGTCCCAGCAACTTGCTCTGTGGGTGTGTGGCCCCTCACACCAGCTGCCTGGGCTGGCAACGTCCTGGATGGGGAGTGATGGCTCTGACCTGCTGCAGAGCTGGTGCTTCTCTTTCCCTGGGCTTTGGCACCCCTTCTTAGATTGCTTGTGGACTTCCAGTTTCTTCTTCCCACTGCCTGGCTGTAGAATCTTCTGGCCCCCTTTGTGGGGAGCAGTGGGGAGCAATGGGGAGGGGCAACACAGGCTGGCAGAGTCTGATCACATTTTGCCTTGTGTGTGTGACAAATATGAGCCTAAATTCTGCTCTCCCCTGCCTGTAGGTGCCACAGCCTGCAGCATGTAGCATAGCTGCACAGGGAGCAGAGAGTCTTATCTAAGCAGGTCCTCTGGCAGTCCCTGCTTGGTGGTGATACTCTTGCCTATCCCCAACCAAACAGACTTCTCCAATTTCGCGCATTCCTGTTTCATCAAGTCCCACAAATCTGCCTGTCTCAGTGCAGGGCACACTTGATACCCTTTAACAACTGGAGACTTAATTAAAGAGAAAAAGATACTCTTCAGTAGGAATCCATGTTCTCAAATTTCTATTAGACGTAGTACAGAGTGTGGATGCCTAATGGGAGCAGAGGGAACAGGAGGGAGTAAAGTCGCATTATCTAATTGCTGTGGACCTAGAGCAGAGGCTCAGGGAGAAGGAGGAGTTAAAGGTTGACCGTGTTTCAGCCACAGCAGCAGAGGAAGCAGGAAGTAAGTGCCCTCACACTCACAACTGCTCTGAAGCTTGGTAAAGTGGCAGGCAACTGAGATGACAAGCTTCTGTTACCATCTCTGGATCCAGGCTGGACACCAGAGAAAAGGATGAGGTCAGGATTACAGAAACAGCACAGGCTGAGGAAAAGCAGAGCATATCAAGCATCATTTCCCTGGTGTTTTTCCATGATCTCACTAGGCTCAGTTTCTTACCTTCTGAAGCCCAGAGAGTGTACCAGGGAGTCACACAAACACTGGATCCTGAAGAAGTGCATGCACTTCACACTATCCCGCAGAAAAATACAAATGTGACAGAGAGCTGGAGCATGCCTTATAAGTCATGTAAGCATTCCATAGCAGTCGTCTCCTACCACCAGCTCCTGCCTGAAAACTGGAGTCTTTTCCTCCCTCTGTGCCTTGACAAAGATATAACCAAGAGCAGTGAACAGTTTTCAACAGTCAGTGGACTTGGTCTTCTTAAATATTTTTTCTTGTTACACAGATGTTTCCTTTGTTCAGGAAGTGCTGAGGATCACACAATGCCCAGAACTGTAATGCTCCCTTACAATGACACATACCTTGCTCAACTGCATGTCTGTGTCCTGTTCCTCTCAGCGAAGGAGACTGCTCAATCACCCAGAAATTTTGTCAGCATCTCCATCCTCACCCACACTGGTCAGCATTTACCTCCTGCAGTACTCTGTGATGGTGCACAAAAAGATTATGAGCTCTGTCAAATTATCTCCAGGAGGACTGAATAAAAACAATAAACCCCTCAGTACTATTGAGAGAGTTTTGCAATAAGAGAAAGAACAATGCAGTGAAAGGACACCTCCTGAATATTTCCCTGTTTACAGCAATGACAGAGAAGCTGCTGACCTCCAATGTGGGCAGCTATGGCATTAATTTTTTTTCCATATCATGCGCTGTGGTGCCTGACGCATTGCCAGAACAAGTGTTGCATGACAGAGATGTGGCATGTAGGTGGTGCAGAACACGAGGTTAAGAAGAAGCATTGGCCATGGAAAAACGAGAAAGGCGAGGGCCTAGCAAGTGCAGGCTTAATAAGGATCATGAGCATGGAAAGGTGGGTACATCAGAGCATGGAACAGGAAGGTGGGGAAAGACCTAGTGTTTGAATAGCTGGCATACAGTCCATAAGCAGCCTGGAAAAAGCTATTCCCACCCAGTGACAGAAAAAAAAAAGACTTTGCTATGTTCACACATGCACACACATGCATCTTGCAGTGTCTTTGCAAGAGAAATTTCCTGATGAACTGGAATGTGTGAGTAAAGCATTTGCAAAGTTTCCCCAAGGCATCTGCTTTTCCACTGATACAAATCACACCTCTCCATTGACTCTGATGGATTTACTTCCCTTTGTGCCCCCCCAAGAATCTAGCCAGAGGCATACACTACCCTTTGCTACCCTGCTGGATATGCAAAGGGGCAGATTTGCATGGTCAGGTACTTTGAAATTCCACCCTCTGGTTCCAGTGACAAAAAGCCTGGAGATTTTTCAGTGATTTGGAAGGTGCTCAGATGTCACTCTATAAATAGCTAGCCAGATCTAGCTCTTAAATGTTTCTAACGGTGATTGCAGTGAAGTGAATTGTGGTTCATAAATCTGAGGTCTGTGAGTCACTGCTCCTTGTATTCTGGAATGCAAAAATTGAGGATCTTTCACGATCTTGCTGCATGCATCATTTCAAAAGCATAGAGCACTGCTGGAGCTTCTGCTAAACTAAGTGGCTTCGTGTAATAGTGCTGAATATCTGTATGTGAAGTGGAATGAGTAGCATGGTCTCAACTGTGTCTAAGCGTTGCCGTCTGAGGTTGAGTGCTACTTGATGCAACTCATGGCAGGAGAATAATGACACCTGCATTGTGTTCTGCTTCTGGTGGTTTGAAAAAAAGAAATACATCCTTCTTGACAAAGAGATATCCCCGACCAAGACTCAGCCTTGCCCTGTTGAAGTATGGCTCTGTTCTCAGAAGTGCCTGGAGAAGCATGCTGGTGAGTTGCGTGCTCAGTTTGCTGGTGACCTTCCCATCTAGGATGCCTGAACGTGCAATGACATGCTCCTTATTTCTCACCTGCCCGGTCTGTGTGCTTTACCTCAAGTGCTGAGACCACGTGGGATGTGCTCATCCTCCTTTGTAAGCAACAGAAGTGAAAGGTCTGAGAGAAAACTGCCTTTCATTCCACTCCCATTAATCTTTACAGAGTGGCAACAGGAGCTCAGGAAACAATTTAGTGATGACCCACAGTTAAAGACCAAACCCCTACCTTGCTGCCTCAGGGATCCCTAAGGAAGAAAAAAGCTATGAGGTACTTCTATAATTACTTGGATCACCAAAGTAGATGCATATACACAGAGGATCCCTGCTCTGCAGCAGTTGCCTGGCAGATGGAGAATAAATGTAACCATTAGAATTAAGTAATAATAACAATGAAAATCACCACTACCAATAATAATACTAGTATTAGCAACAATGGAAATAATAATAATAACAATAATAAGGGTGAGGGAAAAACATTCATAAGTACTTTCTATTTGGGATTCTCACCAGACCATTCAAGGCCATGTGCTGACTTACCCTATTCAGTCTGCATAACACCTCAACCTTTTCTACACATCCATGCAAATAAAACTCTTGCATGTCAATTACTACCCAAACATTTCTCTGACCTGAACAAACACTACTTTCCCTTACTGATTTCTGTCCAGATCATTCTGCAGTGGCTGTTTAGCTATTTAATTGTTTTTGCAGCTATATAATTGTTTTTGCACCTTTTCATTAGCTGCTTTTTCTCCCTAGCATCACACACAAGACTGCTGCTTCCCCTGACTCTCAGGTTCTCCACATCATCCCATTTAGTCAACACTCCTGCTTGGGAGGCTTTTAAACAGGTATCTGATGTTTACTCCGATACCTCTTCCATTTGCTGCACTGCCTGCAAAGCTGCTCTCTCTTCTCCAAATCCTTCCTTGAAATTTTTTTGCCATGGAATCTTCTAAAAGCCCCTTCAGAGTGTTTGGGTTTCTGTTGTGCTGAGAGCACTAGCTGGCCTATACTGACCAATGGATTTGCTGTTTCTGTACTCTTCCTCATCCATATGTGCCTTTCTCATGTTGAACAACTGCACTAATGCTTGCTTCCAGAGGGCTATATCTGCAGCCTCGGCACAGGATCCAGGATGGCTGGATCCAGGACCCTGAGCCAGGCCAGATGCAAACAGTACAACACAGTACAGTTTCTAGAATTTAGGGTTCTTGCCACAGTTGTCAGAATTGCTGTCTCTGCTTTCTAGAAAGGAAGGACTGATAAATCCAAAGCCAGTTTTTATGCCAGAGATTTTGGTTTCTGCAGTCCCAAGCCAGTATCATTGTAGTTCCCCACCACTCACAACCTGGTGAGAAATAGGGAGTGGGATTGGAATGGTTAAAAAAAGAAAAAAGGATATATTTTTGCATTCCTTTACATTTTGTAAAATCTATCTCTGATTTAAATACAGCTTTGATAAGCTCCTGTAGCCATCTCTTTGGCTCCAGCTGTTAGGTCCCAGATCTCCTTGCTGGGCAGGGAGGGTGCTGGTTGACCTTTGAGAGCTTTGCTCCCATTTTCTCAGCATGAAGACTATGCCTAAGGTCACGCTGTGAATGTACAAAAAAAGAAAGGAATACCATAGCTTCCACTTTCCATCCCACTGATCCTGAAACCCTTGTTCTCTAGGTTGCACCAGTTTTAACCTGGATGCTATTTGATTCCATCAGCCAGGTGACAGCATTGTGATAGGATGTACGGGATGGCTCTCAGGAGATTACCAGGTAAGCTGGGGAGGATCCTTTGGTTTGCATTTGCTGTTTTATATTATTCTTGGAAATCAGACAAGCTTAAGATTTGTCCTGATTTCACAGAAGTGTTGGATGATTGCAGGTGCCTTTGATTTATGGGAATTGGGTGCTTTCATTAAAAATCAGGTCAGCCTGCGGTTTCTGTGAAGTAGATTTAACTTTTTTTTTTTAACTGAAATGAAAGAACTTCTTTCCTTATCAAAATTAATCTGTATGCAGGTCTTGCAATCCCCAGCAGCTTGCCACCTTGTTAGCTTGCTGGCTGCAGAAGTTTTTGCTGCATGTTTTAAGTTGTTAAGCACACAAACACTGTTTCCCACTAAAAGTTTTGCAAAGCTTCTGGGCTGGTTTTGTAGATCTGGAACTGGGTGATGGAGCGAACATCAAGTTCTCCTGTTGGAAACTATCTACTATAGCAGTCTGTGGCTCCAAATGAATTTATCTGGAATTAGAGGGGATTTTATCTGCACTGGTAGATAAGTAATATGAGAATTTGGCTCAGTGTCTTACAAAATCTGACGGCAATTGAGCACAACACAGGGATTCCTGAGGTGGTGCCAATCAACTATTCTATTTACAAAGTGTTTTCAGCTCCCTTAGGTATGCTAGCTTGGGTATGACACTGATGAACTTATTCTGATGCCAGAGTGAGGTTGGTTGGTACTGGTTTGAATGCCTCTGAACGACACCCAGCTGGTGACTCAGCAAACCTGACATCTCTCATAAAACTGGTCAGAGTGCAATAGGCCAGCTAACAGCAAGACGGATGACAAGTTCAGACCTAGTTACACAATAAGCCTCATGTTCCCAGTGTTTATATTTGCAGACTTTAGACTTTCACTGAAGATACACTGCTTCAGCCCACCTTGTCACCAAAATATGACCGCTTGAGGTGCTGAGTATTGTTTCACACTGTATTGATTTGTATTGAATGAAGAGCTGCATCATCCTTCTGCCATTTCATCTCAATACATGAATTTATGGAGTAGAACAAGTTCAGATGACTGAGTACAAGTCATTGTACCTGACATGTCAGTTACTAGAGGCTGGGGTAGAGTGTGAGAACAGTTATTCAGAGCCTGACAGCAAACAGGTGATAGACCTGGCCTTCTTGCTCTTCAACAGCAAGCCAGAACACTGCCTTCATGAGTCAGGGTTGCAAATGAGTCTACAACTTTATGTTGCCACCATGCACAGCCTTGTTTTAAAAAACCACAAGTCTCCTCTGTTCCAACTCTGAAGAGTGGGAGTAGCTGTTTATTGAGGCTTAAATAACTTCTTTGCCTTCATGTTTGCTGATATTGATGGTAACATCCCAGAGAAAGAGCTGCCTGTTCTGGAAGAATGTGATATTTAGAAGTGATTTGGTTTTAAAACTGAGCGGACAGGGCAGCATCAAAACTAGGGCAATGATGAAAGCAATGGGCTTAAAAAAAAAAGGGATCTCAGAATTTGGAAGGAAGCAGTAGAAGGCATTAAAGTTTTCTTCCCTGACAATAGGAATGGGACTAAAGGAATGGGAAAGGGATCATTATGATGGAGTTATCTTTAAGTGGATAGCTGCTTGTAATACAGAGCAGAAACTAAAAAGAAAGAGGGAAATTAAGGTTTCTGATGATCATATTGGTAAGGAAAATGCTAGAGAAAAGTGTCCACTTATCTGAATTTAAGATCCAAAAATTGTGTGCACTTTTCCTTATTACTTTGTCTTTGGAGCAGTCTCAGATGAATGCTTGCACTTCAACACTTGTATACCGTCTTCTGCTGGCATCCATGGGTACCTTTTGTGTGCGTGTTTAGGTGAGAATTGGATCTCCTGGTACTGTTAAAAAATACAGCAGCATGTGATAACTGCAGGGTCCTGGCAAGATGCTCCCTCTCCAAAGCACATTCCTGGAGGTGCAGTCAGTGCTGTTTCACACCCTAGGACAGCCTTGTGTGTGTGCAGTTGGTGTTGAGCACCTAAACCCTTGGTGAGCTACCTTGGGTTAGTGTAAATGATATTGTTTGGAGGTGTCTGCTCTTCTTTTCTTTTCAGCCCAAAACAATTGGGGTAATAGATGAGGCTTCCTGGATGGATGAGTGTGACTCACCCAGCTTGATATACAGAAGGGAGAGGAAATGAAGTAAGGGGCCAGAAATAGTCCTAGAGACATTAGCTTAGAAGGAAGGACAAAACAGAATACAGACTAGAAAATAAAAGGCCTACAGTGATGTGACATTAAGACCATCTGGACAATATTTGGCAGCATTTGAAAAGCAAACAAAGCCCTGAGAAGGATTTCTAAAAGTGAGGGGAATATAAATGACATACTGCCCAGCAAGCGCTTATAAAGCTTTGAGCTCTTCTGACCTATCTGTACTGGTGCATTCAGTTTTGAAAAGGGGCAGCCTAAAGGCAACTAAAAAAACTGTATCGGGCAGTATCACAGTTTGAAGAGAGATTCAGCCAAGTCTTGGCTTGCTTATACTGAGAGAAGCTCTCTGAGAGATCTGGCTGAGACAAGGGTGTATGAAAGGCAGGTAGTATAGTAACACTAACCAGCTTTGCAAATAAGTCCCAACAATAAAACAAGATTTCAGTGGCTGACATGCAAAAAAGTGTAAATGAACCTATATGTTTGCTTAACATCTGCCAAAATGATTGAAGTAGCTATGTGCCATTGCCAGAGAAATGAAGTAATAGTGATATTATCAAATGTGGTGTAAGAAGAACTTCAAAGCTTTGATATTCTTCAGAAGAAATAACCCTTTTGGGGTAGTCCTTGATATTTACTATATTTATCAAGTTGCTTTAAACATGACAATTGACCACGAGAAATGCTGCATTTGGAGGGAAAGAAGGTGTTGTTGGATGTTTTTCTGAACCGAAAAAGGTGGTTTCCTAAAAATGTTTTTTCTAAAGAAAGTCCCAAAGCAGAAAATGTTAGGCTTTTTGAGCTAGTGCTTTGGAGGGTTTTTTTTCCCTACTTTTCTTTTTCTTAAAAAAAACCAACCAAACAAACAAACAATCAACCATCCAACAAAACAACTACCAAAAATCCTCCATATTCTAGCTACAACTTTTCAGGTTGTGAGATAAAAGATAAGGAGAAAGAAGAGATGCTAGGAAAAAAGCTGTTTGATTCCTCCTCCCCTTTCCTCTGATAACACTCATTTTGATCCAAGTGCCACAGCAACACTGTTGGGAATGTTTCTCCTATCTCTAGTCCAAAATTAGAATGAGGGAACTTTGCTGGCAGCCAGCTAAGCTTTGTGTTGGGGAAGCATATCTGTACAGACGATCATGAGCTACACTGCTTTTGGACAGCTGCTAAAGGATGTGGGCCCTTATCCACACAGACTGATGGATGGAACAGAAATTTTCCTATCCAACAATTGCCACAAATTAGACCAAGCCTTCAAAAACACCACAACTACTAATGTGGATAGGTGACTTTCCATTAACAGAAATTGCTTTGGATAGGGTAATGGTTTAACAACCCTCCATACAATGCATGCATCCCTCCCTCCTTTCACTTAAGGAATCGTAAAAGATGAATATCAGTTTTGGGGTAAGCCATATGTTTTGTAGGTTTCTGGCTGCTATTTTTTTTCCCCTCTCTTCCTCCATGCTCAACAGGAAATTCCTCCTACCTCTTTCTACTTCTGACTCTGTTCTTGTCCCCTCATCACTGATTTCTGGATCCTCTTATCACATGGCCCTGCTGCAGAGTTTCTTCTTATCTAAATTAGTGTGTGTGATCTTGTATCTGAATGCCCAGCACAGAGGATATGATTCATCACAGGGACACAATCCACAAAGATTCAAACTGTTGATTTCACACTGATTTCCCTGCAGTTGGCAAGCAAAGCCATAATTTCCCAGTTGGACACTCCCAGTTACTAGACTCACAAGAACTGGAAGTAGGAGTTGAATCATGAGGATATTTAGGGAGGGGAATAAAGGCTCATTAATTAAAATTAGTCTCTACCAAATATAAGTGAAATTTAGATCTCTGCCTCTCATCCAGCACCAAAATTTTGAGAGGGTATGGCCTTTCCAAACACTGCCACCGCAGAGTTTTCAAGCTCTTCATGAGTAAATAGAGTTGGGAAAGTAACATCAGGATAGTCAGGGCTCAAGCACATGACCAGTCATGGCTTGAGGAGATGTCTTGTACCATCTGAGCTGTGGCAACTCATGCTGAGCACCCTAGGCTTGTTCCAGCAGAGAGGTCAGGCTGGCCAGGTCAGACTCCTCACAGCAGATCTCTTCCCTCACTTTCGGTTTTGCTATGGGTTAGGCTCACACCAAGCAACTCATTAAGCAAAAGTAATGTCACCATGTAGTTGGAGACTTCAGGGTACCTTCACCTCACATTTTGTGACCATCTCTTACACTACCATCTTCAGCTATGTCAGTCCTCAAACAAGGGACATGCTTGCAGTAATTAGGCAGCTAGGAAAGTCTGCTCTCAGGTTGCTTGGAATGTGAAATGTATAAATGAACCTGAGAAAAATGAAGAATCTAATCTGAGCATCATTCATACAGCAAAGACTAAAAGAATTTTCTGAGGAAGGTGATTAATTTAAAAATTCAATTTGTCATCAGGAAACCACAGAACGCAGGTCTGGAAGAGGTATCTGCTCTATTGTCGTGCCTCAAGGCTGTTTCAGCCTTGCCCTAGTTATCCAAGATTAATGTTTGTCTAGTCACTTCTTTGAGCTCTCCAAAGCTGGAGGTGTGACATCTACACTCTAGGGCTCAGATGTTACTGATGTTTGAATGTTTGTTTCCTGAAGCTGGAGCTAAAGACCTTTTCCTGCAATTAACAGCATAATTTTGTGTTCCATCTGCAATGGAAATGGAAAACAAGTTATTCCATTCTTCCTCAGATCAGCCTGGGACATATCTGAGGAGTGCTCTCATACCTTCCTTTGCTCTCCCTCAGCTGAACAACCACCAATGCTTTCAGTCTGCCTTTGCAGGTCATGATTTCCATCCTTTCCATCTCCTCTCCATTTACTGCAATAGATTCTCATTTTTCTTGAAATTTGATGCCCTGAAATGCCCAACTGAGGAAACACACATAAAGCCTTTCTAGTGTGAAGAAGTAGAGGGATGACTCCTGATGTCTTTGACATAACAACTATGTTCCTGTACTCAGGCATATATTCTCTGTGTCACTCTTGGCTTACATTTAGTTTGTGGCCAGCTATACCCACCCCCAGGTATTTTCATCTTGTATTTGTACGGTTGATTACTCCTGCCTAATTTTCTTTATTAATTTTTAAGATAAATTACTTTAAAAATCCTCATTCCACATTAATTTTCTATTTTGTGGAGATCAGTTTGAATTCACAGCCTGTTTTTCAAATCCCACAGGCCCTCTTCTCACCATCTACAAACTGATGAACTTACTTTCAAGTCCCTCAAGTCAATAAAAATATTGAATAGTAAAATATTGAGCATAGGTTTATACGAACGTTGTTGCAAATTGACTTTTAATTGGGCAAAGGTAATCTCCATTTCACTGAATAGTCTCCCTAAAAGGAAGCACACAAGGATGTCTCAGTTTTGCCTCATGCAGCAAAATGACAGTTTCAGACATGGCTCATAGGAACAGAGATTAGTGTAAGGAAAGGAGGCACAGTTTAGATGCAGATCTTGTTTATAGCTGAGGTTTCATGCTGGCTTCGGGTCTCACCAAAATCACTAAAGAAATTAGGAATCTCTTCCTCACCAAGCAATATAACCTGGAATGTGACTTTCACAGACTGCCAGAGTATGGTGACTCACTCAGCATTGAAAAGGGACAAACTTTTAAAGTGTCATTCTTTCACTTTCTTTAGTACTTGACAGTGGTCCAAAACGTCCTGTAATATTCACTAGTAATTACAGAGACTGCCCAAGACTATCTGTTACCATGAGTATTTTGTATGAATAATACAGGTTTTTCTGTTCCCCACTGCTCCTATGAATTCCTTTGATTCTTGAATTCATTCTTAGTGCAACAGCCAGAGGTGGAAGGGCTCATATAAAAAGAGAAAAGGTGATAATGGATATGTCTGCATATTCTACCAGCCAAAGATATGGCCTAAGACACATATTTATTACTGATTCTTTTAGCTGATGTTCCGTTGTATAAGAAATCTCCCAACTTTTTCAGGACTTGAACTAGTTTGCACGATTTCAGAACTTCTTTAAGGAGTAGTACCTACTGTTTTAGTGGAATGCACTAAGATCCAGTTTACCCTCTCAGTTTGAAATCATGGTGTTGTTTCAGCTCTGAAGTACATATTTCATTATAGAAACACGTGGACTTTTTCCTGATGCAGTAGTAGCTAAGCCCTGATTTCTCATGGGATTCTGACTCAATTAAGTATATCACACAGGCATCCAGATGTGTTTCAAGAGTTTCATTTTTGTTGTTTGCTGGAATTTGTTTCCTCTGGTCTTGCAAATAACCACCTTTGGAAAGTATGTAGGTAAGATTTCTGTCCTTTCAAACTTAGGCTGGATAACTACACTGATGCTGTAACTGTTATTATTGATTAGGAAAAGCATTTGGTGCCAGCATAGCTCACTCTTCATAACCTCCTTACATCACATCCAGTGCAGCCGGTGGAAGCAGTTAAAAATACATGAAGAACAAACAGAGTCTATCTAATATTTTGTCTGCAGTAATCCCAAGTTTTCTTCAGGCTCTACTAAGGACTGGGGTAGTATGTGCTACTTGCCATGTGAGAGTTGCCTTACATTCAGTAATTAGTAGCTAAATGGCCCAATGGCAAAATGCACTACTGTTCACAACTCTGCTCTCCTGATAGCAGTCAGCTAAAATCAGCACACTGTGAATGTAGCTTGCCTCCTGCAGGAGTTTCCAGCCTTATCCACTGTTGACACAAACCAATTCTAATGACTGGGATGGAGGCCACCAGGCTTCAGCTGATCTGATCCACACCAGTGGTGTGGACCTAATTTCTCATGGTACCTGAGAAGTTTATTTTCTTGGTGAGGACAGGATACCAAAGAGAAGGGAATTTCTTTGAATCCAGTTATTTTCTGCCTATAATGAACATAAAGATTCTTTCAGATGGTTGAGCTCATCTTGTTCTTCTCAGTGAATGCTACCTTTAATTTTCATACCATATGTACTGTGGGATTTAGGGTGTTGTTTGATTGGTTGTTGTCTTGCAAGAGTAGGAGCGCTCCTACAATTATGCTGTATAATTACAGTATTAATGGTGTTACCTTACTCTGGGTAACCACCAAGACCAAAAGAAAAGACTGTTCTTATGTTCAAGAGGCCCAGGCACAGGTGGGAGGGAGTCTAGCAGGTCTTTTAGACCAACACTTTTTGCGTTACAGCCATGTTCAGACATCTAGTACTGTCTCTGCACAATGTCAGTCACCTACTAGCACTGGAAACATGGGTGTTCATCGGACCTCCTTATCCTTTCAGGATATATGCAACCCTCAAGCAAATTATCTAAGACTTATTGGAGACCTTACCTATGTTCCTTGTGCTTGTGTCTTAACAGCCCCTATTATAGTAGAGTTAGTACCCATCACAAGATTTCTGTCAATTTCTTAATCTCAGAAACTGTTGGGAAGATGCAAATGTTTTGCCTCCTAGTTCATAAATAAGAAAATCACATAATGGACCTAGATGGAATAGATCTTATCCTAACTTTGGATTTCTAACAGTCCAGCATGATCATCTTACTTTACAGTCAACAAACAGTGCAGAAGGTAATCAGTGAATCCAGCCCTCAGTCAGGAGGGGTGCCTGTGGCATAGCAAAGGACATGAACTGGTGTCTCTCTCCCAGAAGAGCAGGTTAATCCCCAGGCTATTCTTTCTGTCAGCTTTTTTGAGATAACTTTTGGCTGGGCAGAGAGGAGGAAGCCTTAGCATGTAATCCCGTAGCTGACTGTCCCCAGGGCATCTTTTAAATTATCTCCTACAGCTCTGGATCTCTTGTGTGCAAATTATACTCCTACCACTATGTGATGAGCTCTACCTTGCATTAACTTATATCAGCGGTAGGAGAAGCTGACTCAAGCAAATGAAGCCACAAGGAGAAGGCAGATATTTGTGGCAGTGTTGCATGCAACAAATAAGGGTTGTTTTAGTTATCTCTTTGAAGGTGGCATCATCTGGCTGCACAAGGAGTTGTAGAGGTGAAAATAAGGCCGTGAAATCTTATGATTAGGTGATTTTCTCCCTGCGATGAAAACTAAATTAAAAATAGACATTAAACTGTTCAATTAATTAGAGTGCAATAATGTAGTCTGTTCTCATGCTCTAATTTGTACCATGTTGAAAGTAGCTGCTTCTTCCCCTCCACCTCCTTATAAATAAACCATATGCTTTCTGGATCAAGTCATCCAATCATATCCTAATTGTTTCTAGGAGCAAACCTCACTACTACATTAATTGTCATACAAGGACTTGTTCACACACGGACAGATTCCCATTGGTGCTATTTTAATCATTATTACAGTGCAAATATGGACTTCAATATCTTATTAACACTAGAGGGTTTAGTAAACTTTTACCTGCAAACAAATACCAAAAAGGGTGTTTCCTGTGAGGAGGCTGGCAACCTCTGCTTATTCCTTTCTAACATCTCTGAAGAAGCTGGAAACCTGAATAGATCTCAGAAGCCTGATTTGGGTGTTAGAGACACATAGGGTGATGTATCTAACACCACCAACCCCACAATGATGTTTGACAAGCATTATAGTCATACAGAACAGACTGTGAGGCAGACAGCATAAAGAGAAAAGTAGTGGTTGTTTTCTCATTTTGTTACATCTCTAAAGAGTGGAGGGCCACATAAGGTTTACAAATAACATTTTGTCATGTAGTTGCAGATTTAAATCCAGGTTTACACCCAGTATTTTAGTGGTTTTTTTTTTTTTTCCTCAGTGGGGCTTACTCTTCTACATCTCTTAGACAGTTTTGAATATGCAGATCTTCCATGTGTATTTTAGCCTATGACAATAGCTATGTGGTTGAAGATAAGAAGAGAACAAAAGATACTGAAACTTGCAGTGTCTTAGCTATATTAGAATTTGGTTAGCCTGAAACTTTGTAAAAAATAGGTCTTTATACTTATTTTAGTTTTACTGGCCACGTGACAATTTGTAGAACTTTTGTTAGACTGTTCCCTTATAAAACAGGAAGTAGTGGAAAAAACTGATTTAGAGGCACTAAATGTTTAGTCTTGAATTAAAACATTTATTTTTATTTGAGACTTGAATTTTGAAAGCAAATAAATAAGCAAAAAGAGTTTTGGCAGCAGATGTCATTTTGACATGAGGCATCAAAATGTGATATTTAGGCAGTAATGGATCAAAAGTAGGCTTCATTTTGCTTGCTCTCCCTTTCCTCCTTCTAAAAATTTCCTTCCCGGTGAGTTAAATCTGAAGCTGCTTTCTGCTGCAGACCTAAACTCCTTGGCTGACTAGGTTTTGCATTTTCAGTGACAGGGTGGGAGATATAAAATCTGCCCAGCTAGAGCACACTGGCTAATAATAACTTTGTGATGGTGAGAAATGAGCATTCAGTCTGTACCACATCCTTCAAACAGGTCAAATCCATCCTCTCTACAAAGCGAAAGCAGCAGCAGCAGCAGTGTGAGTTTCCTCAGACCTGCCCAGATGCGCTTCTCACCCCCTCTGAGAAGCGCATCTCAGATGCGCTTTTCGTGGGACTGAGGGGGACTGTCCACTCACTTCCTCCCCTTCAATGTCTTTGCTGAGTTTGGATAAGGACAACTATGACGTCAGTTTCACGTCACCTAAGGAATGCCAGGAAAGTCTTGAAAATAATCATGGATGGGAATCATTTAACCACCACCTGGAACTGCACTTCCGCAGTGTGCCCCCACTGTCTCCTACAGCACTATGGCATTCCTAGCTTGCATGAGGGTGACAGTGGAGAGAATTAGCTCCTGAAAGATTTATTTTGCTAGGGATCCTATCCATGAAGAAACTTACCAAAAGATGTTGGAAAAGGCTTGCTCTCGTTCTGGTCTATTCTTTTTGCTTTGCAAAAGGAGAGGTTTGCCACACCAGCTCTCTACTAGAATAGCTGGTGTGAGCTCCTAACTCCATTCTCCATGTGGCTCCGTGAAGTGCTCTCAGTCTGAAATCAAGCTCATTTGTCACCCACAGCTCTGCTTTGAGCTCATTCAGGGAAGCAGAGTGCTTTTTATAGAGCCTAGCATGATGAGGCCATGTTCTTGGGTTAAGGATTGTCTGGGCGACTTTATTGATTAATCAATAATGATACAGTTAGATAATAGTGATACAGTCAGAAATAAGATGAAGAACAGCAGCCTTCAGTGTGGCAGCTCTCTGGCTGGCAGAGCTAGGCACGTGATGTGGCTCCCTCAAGGTCAAAGAGCAAACGTTAAATAAAAGTTAAGTTTGAATATACTATTATTTCCCTTTCAGTCATCCGCTAGCACATAATCAAATAAATGCAACATGAGAGAGGAGAGAAACCTATTGCTGCTGTGATAACTTGAGCAGAAATAAAAACTGAAGACCAACAATAAAACACAAGTATCCAGACTCAGTAGACTGGAGCAGGGTTAAGCAAAGTGCCAGTCCTGACACAAGTGTGGAGGGAGATGTGGAGCTTGTCACAAAGGCAGTCACAGGCCTGCTGAGAGACCTTCCCATTCTTTAGGAGTCACTAATGGGGCAGCCATGCTCCATTCCCATCCCTCTGTGCTGTGGGAGCAGCGAAAAGGGAAAGCCACGCTGAAGAGAAGAGCAGCCTGTCGTTGCACGTATTGAACCACTCACAGGAGCTGAGCAGGGGTGTGTGCTATTCACTATGGCTAGCTCTGCTGCCTGAATACTTAATCACCAGTGAGAAGACAAGTGTGAGAAGTGGGAGAAGACACCGGAGAAAATGACAAGTGTGATATTATTAACTTCCAGCAGAAATGAGAAAAAAAAAGGACAAGGAAATTTTAAAAGGTTAGGTTACATTGTCTGGATTTATTCTCCTGTGACAAAAAAAAAAAAAGTAAGAATTGAGACTTCTAGCCCTTTCTAGCTGTAAAGACAACTTGGCATCTCTAATATGAAGGTGTAGACTGACTCCTTGTGTCTGCAGCCAGATGAACTGAACTAATAGCACTCAGAGAGCCAGACACTTGCCCCATTTCAGAGCTGGTTCCCACACCAAAAGAAATCCAGCTCACGCACTTTATCAGGCACAGTCAGAGACATCACCATGAAAGCCCCACTCCTGTGTAAGGATACTGTGCAGGACAGTGTCTGCAATCAAGCAAGCAACTATTTTGCCAAGTAGTTATTCCCTTAAGGAACTGTGGGTGCTTGCATAATCCCACTGCAAGTGGTGTTGCTTATATGACAGGTAGTTCTGGCTCCTGCTGGGGTGCAAGTTGGGAAGGACAGTGGCATTTGTGGATGGGGACACACCTAACACCTCAACTCAGCTCTCTGTTCCACCTGTGGGTGTTTCATATGGGGTTCTTTGGTCCTTTGGTGCAGCAGTTCTCCACCTGAAAAAAAGGCAGATTTCCACTACCCCCCTCCCAATGAGAATGAAAGGAAAATGAAGAGCATGAGGTATTCAGATCCTTCCACTGACGCACAGTAGTAGTATGCAGAGCTGAGCTCATTACAGTTTTTTCAAGACTTGTTCGTGTTGCATTATAACCCCTCATAGCATCTCAATTAGTAATCTGATGGAGACAATCTTGGCCTATTCTTCTGTTATTTCGTGGCTGCTTTTTGCTGTCTTGGTAGCACAAAGGAGCCTTATTTCAGGTGGGGATTTGTTTTTTGAGGTCAATATCAGAAATAAAACTTCTGACATTCAAAGATTTTGTAACCAAACTGAAGAAGTTCTGAGAAACCCAGCTGGGGACCTGGAGAAGAAGCTGAAGAAACAGTATGAAACCTCTCCCATGGTCCAAAATCCTCTGCGTTGTTGTCCACAAAGCCCTGAGGACCTGGGTTACCCTTACTCCACCCTGCGTCAGTGCCATTAACAAGCAGGGTGGGGAGACCAGTGGAAGTCACTACTGAAGACACCAGCCTACCACGGAACAGACAGCCTTGTGCATTCTTCCAGACTATGTGCGGCAGTTTATAATCTGACCCTAAAATGTTGGTTTTAAGCCAAACAGAGGTCTGTGATTCATAGTAATTTTAGACAATATCCCTTGGCATATTGCCAAATTGGCACAAAGAGACACTTTAAATATTTAGAGTACTTATGTATAGTTGTATTTACATTTCTGTTAGGTTATCCTTTTCCATCTTCCCTGTGTATTTGCTTTTCATTCTGCCTCCCCTTCCTAGTCCATACAATGCTGTAGCAGTGCTCTTCTAATACTTGTGTTTCTTCTTCAGTTGCAAAATAGGGACTTTTGATGGTTGGAGGTTTAAGCACAGAATCTCAGGTGCTTCACTGTAATTTTCAAAGCTAATTTAACCTCTTGTGAACTTAGTGTCCAACTGGAAATGAGTAAGACTTAGGATTTTAGATTTCTAATTCTCTTTGGTTAAGGACACAGAAACTGCCTGTCTTCAAAGAGCCGTAAGTGATATTAATCCATGGGCCAGTGCTGTTCCCAGTGAGAAACTCGTGTGTTACTGCAATGATAGGCAAGAGGTAATCAGAAATCTTTTTACTAGATTTTTATGTAAACCTTTCCCCACTTCATTCATCTGAGTTTGTAAAGTATGCCAAAACTTTCAGCTGGGCAACTCCGCAATGCTGTCTTACTGCTGTGAATATTGGTTGAATTTTCACTAATCTTCTGCACTGTTTCAGACTTTCATATTTTAAAGGCATAAATTTCAGCTTCAAGAACAAAAGCTAATCTCAATGCAATTGCACACAATAATCATTACAAGAGGCACAAAATTAATTACAGCTGTTAGGAATACACTTTCCACTGTTTTTCACAACTAACACTATTATTTGCTCTAGCAAAGACCACTGGGCAATTAATAGCACACAAAACATAATTATGATATTGTTATTTCCAAGAAAAAAATATCTATTTGATTACTCAAGGTTCCTCACCTTCACCTCTGTTCATATGTTTTTTATCAGCATATTTTCTTGACTAAGAATTTATTTATACTTGATAGGATATTTTTACTGTTGCCACTAGAGGTCTATTCACCACTACAAATACCACAAAGAAAGAGGCAAGCAATGCATTTTTTTTCTCTGGATTTTACTTCCTTTAATTCCTTTTCAGTGACAATATTGAAAAGTAGTAATTTTAGATAGTAGCAACTATATAAAGTAAAATGGCTGCGGATGCCTTATAGTGGTAGATGTTAAGTCAGCATTATTGTGTTTTTAGGTTGTATGCAATTTGGTGTTAGTAACTTCATCCTCTTGGTTTGGTAATGGGCACTTCTTGGGTTTTACGTTCTTTTCCTTCCAGGAGATCAGTTATTTGCTGCACCCAGATCTGTGCAGTCCAGCTATGACACCTAATAGGTGATAAATATACTCCCCTGTGGGAAACAGAAGACAAAGCAAGTGTTCCATCCTTCCCATATTTGCTCCTGGGGAGATACATTCACTTATTACAGACTTCATCAGGATTAGTTTCAGCTCGGGTAAGAGCAGAGTCTGGTCCTTTGTCTCCCAAGCTTTCCTGCTCCCTTTTTCCCTCCTTCCATCTTTCTTTGTCAGAGTCTGTGTGAACATTGTCTTCACCCAGTTTATCTTCATCCTTTGCTCAGCACAGCCTCCTGTTTCATTGCTACATCCCAGGGTTTCTATGTGGTTTCTAATACTAACACTTTCTCTCCTTCAGCTGACATTAAATGCAGGCTTTCCTGCTGATGATCCGAAACATGCTTCTGCTCATCTCTGCAGGGAAAGAACATTTACTGCTCTGTAAAGATGGGGTTTGCTCATCCCCAACTTCGTTCTCTTCCTATTGTTAACCAGGAGTAAAATTCTTGCTGACTTCAGAGAGATCAAAGTTAGGCTGAAACTCCTGGCGTTTGAAAGTCTGCTCTTCACTTCCTTTGGATCCATTTTCCTGAAGGACTGAAAGTGGAATGCACTTGAACTTCACCAGTTTTTATTCCAGTCAGTTAAAAAGCTATATTGCTCATCCTTTCCTCTTCAATCTGTGTAGATGATCTTAGCGCAGGACAGGATTATGTCCCATCCTGAGAGAAGCAGTAGGAGGAAATCTCTTACAGGGGACAGACTTTCCTGAAGCATTTTTTCCTGCCTCTCTCTGGAATCAATGAGTGTGAAAAGCACAGGGCCGGCTCTTGTATTTGTCCCCATAACCATTGTCGAGCATGACTTCTCACCCCACACTGGCCCCACACCTATACCTGTGCCTTTCCTGGACACACCCTGGCTCGGCTCCATCCACAACCTCAGGTCCACTACCTGGCCTCCTTACACAGTAGGAACAGTGTCCTGGGGATTAGAGGAGGCAACAGGACAGCCCTATTTTCTGAACCTCTTAATTCCAGTGTACAAATGGGACTGGGAGGAGGAACACCATCTGGGCCAAGGCTTGCTGCCTGAGATTTACAAAACAATAACAACGCAGACTTGGATGTTTAAACTTGTGATTTGGGTACTGGAAACTTCAGGCTTACTCGGTTTTAATCCCTGTCCCCTTTGCTTCATTGCTGTTTCCATGCAATATGTCACCAGAGTCCTTGCGGTTCTTGGCATCTGTGCGGGAGGTTCCGTTCTGGGAATCAGGCACTCAGCTCCAGACTCAAAACCCTCAGGTCAGCCTGTGCTGCCTGGGTGGCAGCTCTGTCTTTCCAATAGTGGGGGTTAGTCGTGTTGCATTTCCCAGTCCTCACCCCTAAAGCCTCTTGACAGCTGGAAGATGATGCTAGTGGTGGTTCAGCAGCAGCCTCCCAGCCTCCACCTCTTTACCCTACTCTGCTCAGCCTGCATTACTTACCCCATCCCACTCACTCCTTTTTTGTCCTGTGGGCTGTAAAAGCTTGGGAAAAATCTGTTTGGATAGGGAACCTACTTTTATCCAAGTTGCCTGCCAAACACATGAATCTCAGGAAATTTAACCCTTTGAGTACCTGCTCACGTGTTCCTGTCCTGACCATTGGACTGACTGATTGAAACATCAATTTGAACATGTCAGCCAACAACCTGCGGGCATTTTACAGATGAATTTCCAAGTTTCCTGTTCCTCTACCAATGAAGACTGGTAGCTAAACTGAACACATGTAGGGAGGTAACCTCAGGGTTAAGTGTTTTCACAGTTCAACTCGGTGTCAAAATGGCAAAGTTTGCAGCAAGAGAGGCTAAGCATCCTGCACAAAGACTTCTCATTTGTCAGGCACTTACACCATGGACAGACCATTCTGACACATGAAGCAATACAGACAAACCATCCCTGGCAAGTGGTGATCCTTAAGATACAACTCACAATTCCTGGGCAAATCCTGTGAGCACTGGGGCTGTCTTACATATCCTGCCCTGTGACTCTACACAGTCCTCTCCTCATCTGCCTTGCCTCGCTTAGCCTTGTCTCACCTTCCATCATTACATGGTATAAATTCTTTATCCCACAGCAAGCTGTTGTGGTGAGGTGAGGAGGGTGCTGAGACCCACTTGGACAGCATGAGAAACTTCTGCCCTCTTACTTCTTTTGGAGCAGACTTGTGGTGGAGCTCTGGATGCTGCTTGTGGGTGGCTACTGTGTGTCTCCTGCTTTGCTTGATGCAGAGAAACGGTGCTTCTCCACTGTTCCAGAGAGAGAGCCACTGTAGGAAGCTGTCGCTGCCTGCCAGGTCCAGCCATCCTGACAGGCAAGGGGCATGCCTCCTTGAACAAAATGTCCACATGGTCCTTTTTGAGTGATTGCGTGATGTCAGCCATTTCCCCTTCTGGGCACAAAGCTCCTGCATTCAAGCTTTGGGGTGATGTCTCGTGTGGGCTCTTCACTCCACATGCCTGCAGAGCTGAGGTCATGACTGGTTGTGCCTGGCTGTGCCTTCACTGTTTCCTCATGCCATTTGATTGTGGGACAGATGACTCATTATAGCTTTGTGGTGTACAGCCATTTCTAATATTTGAGTCTGCTTGCTTCCCTTCTGCAGTGCTCAAAAATTGTTCCTCTCTGTGGTTTTTATAGACATGCTTCAGACCATGTGTGCAAAGAAGGGATAATCCTGCCCTAAGAAGCTGACATGCAGTCATTCCTTTGGGACTTAAGGATTGACTCCCCTTTCTCTTGCATTCAAAGCAGTTCACTGAGACTCAAACTGGCTTCAGTGACAGGTGAGGAGCTCCTGCTTTGGCAGAAGTTTTAAGGTATTTGTTTAGGATAGCGCTAATCCTGCTGTAGCCATTCCAATCAGACAGACAGGCTCTGACAAACACACACACCTCCATTGGCTTGTATAAATCTAAAAACAGGCCCAGGAAGGACTGGCAGATACTTCAGGTCCCCCTGTCCCATATCAGACCAAAGAGGTCAGGATAGCTCCTGATGCACATTTCTCTGTACTGTTCCTCCTCACCTACCATAACCCTTTTAAAAGCCCCAAATACAGTTCCTTTGCTTTCTGCCCTTTATCTCGCCTTCTTTCCCACTGTGGCATTCCCAGGAATCCTGCTTCAATTCCCACCCACTTTCTATATCTGCTTTGCTGAACCATGGGGAGTGGCCTCTTCCACTGTGCCATACAGAAGACCTCTGAGAATTTGAAGGCTTATTCCCCAGATCCCCTTTGGCTCCTTGTGTGCACATTAAACAGGCACAGGTCTTGTTACCCTCCTTCACAGGCTGCAAGAAGATGAGATGATAATGGGGCCCTACACACTCAGTGCCCTTCATACACCAAAAGGATGCCCAGGCAGACTTAAAAGAGTATTCAGGTCACGGATCTACACACCACTGTTTTCCTTCCAGTCACTCTTCCCCCAAGCACTTACAAGGGCAACATTTAACAGTGACTGGCTGTGCTATTAAACCGCTGAGTTTCTACACCCCAAAATCAGGAAGGGCTACCCACACAGCAGGCTCAGGCAATGACTCCCTAGAAGACACTCCTCCAAAAGAGGAGAAAAAAGGAGAAATGAAATTTAATCATGCCTTTTGTGAAAATGCAAAGAGGACAGATACTCAAAGTGCTCTTATTATGGGTGATAGGATTTTGTTAGTCAGCCACTGCGTTAATCAGGACGGTTATGAGGCAATCGTAAATTTGAGTATCAGAGAAAGAAAATGTGATCTGTACATACAAGAAGAGAAAGATCTGTCACTTGAGTAGCAGAGGAAGTCCCACCCTTATATATTTGAAGTATTCTCTATTTAAATCCTCATTAAAAAATAACAACCAAACACAGGAGCCTCTGTCCACACAGATTTTTTATGCTGATGTTGGGTTAATCCATTTCAAGGATCTTGTTTGGGCTTTTTGATTTGCAATTCCAATGGCCATTTTTTATTCTGTTACTGTTTGCATAGAAATTAGCAACAAAATGTTGAAATAGAACTGTACCAGAAAGGAAGTACATTTAAGGACACCAAAGACAGAGGGAGCATTACATTGCATTGGATTACCCTGAGCCAAAGGTTGCTGAAATTGTCCATGCAAAGTCCCCATGGAGTTTTAGGGAACGCAACTCTCGAGAAAGACACTGAAGCTGGAGTCTGGCTTTGCACATTCATGCTAAGAGATTTCCTTCTGCTGCTAAATGTAGGCACATTTGTGGCCAGACCTACTGAACTCTGTCCATCCTTCTGCTCTGTGGGAAGCTCGCTCTGTGTGCAGACTCTTCTTGTCCAGCTAAGGGGGAACAGATTGTCTCATCCTTTCTCCCACCCACATGGTTGGGAAGGTCTGCCCATGTGGTAGGTAGAAAGAGAGGTGTGGTTAGGTCTGGAGGAGCCTCAAAGAAGAGTGCGTTACTTGAACTTGCTCCTGCTCTGACAGAGCAGTCTCATCCTTGCCTTACTTCAGCACAGCTTCCCAGATTTACAGTGGGTTTTCTGCTTTCCTCTTTTTTTAGGTGTTAATTGGTTGGTTTTTTCTTGTTTTTAATTCCCATTTCCTAACTGCTTGTTTGAACAGGACAAAACTAGAACGAAAATCACCTATTACCTTTATGGCAGCATTACTAAAGCTCCCAAACAATACCATGGCATCACCAAGCTCTTTACAACCCTGAGCAAGGAGCAATGTGCTGCCATGAACGGCTTTTAATCTAAAGCAAGATTTTTCAGTCCTGTTAACCTAGGCTGTGTTACAATACAGTCAGTTACCGGTTTTACAGCTTCCATCATAGCACAGATCTCTATGGGCAGACAGAAGATGCTTTCTACTATGCTCTCTGTTCCCAGTGTGATTGATACAGCACACAGCTGGAGGAGTGTAAACCTAGACAGATAATAGAGGTAAAGGCTAGAGGATACATCAGTAATATTCAGAAGACAAATAAAAAGAATACAAAATGTATTATTCTCCCTTCAAATCTTAACGCTGTTCAAGCACACCTCTGGATTTTGCAGTGTGTGAACAGCTGGACATGGCAAAGAGTGTTTCTCCATGGAGGCTTACAAGTACTGGTTGTGCTCCGCAGTGGAAAGCACAAGCCCCACAACAGCTTTTATTTCCCCTTTTGACATTTCCTCGAAGACTGTTGACTTTGGTCTTCACCTGACCAAAATGTCATATTAGGGTAGGTCCTGTGCTGTTGACTGTGACCTGTGTGAAAGAAGACATCAGCACACCCACATGGGCCATGAACACCAAAAACCACTCCACTGTGTCACCTTGAGCCATGCCAGTAATCTGTGACTTAAAGGCTTTCTGAGTCATGGAGGAAACCAGGCAATTTTCCCAATCTGTAATGATAAGCTTCTTTACATTCATGCTCCGAAAAAGCTCAACAGGAATACAATGGTGAAAGGGTCATATCTTCACTGCATGTGAATCGGGGTAAGTGGGGAGCAGACAGGTAGGTGCCCCAGTATACAGCAGCTGGGAAGCAGCCAAGTGAAAGCAAGCAGAGCGCTTGTCCTGACATACTTTGTTTTGCATCCAGATGTTTAAAAGAAATCCTGATGGCCTTGATTCTGGAGCTGTTTACTGATTTTAGGCTTCACAGCATATTATTAACTGCAATGGCAGAGAGCACCATCTGTCTTTTCCTGAGCTATTTGATCACTCTGTGTATTGGAGGTTTTGGATTTTTAGAGGAAAAGTTTTAATGGTCCTGATTTGGTGAAAGATTTTGAATTCCTATCTGAAGCAGAAATTTAAACTCTCAGACTTGTTTTCTTTCCTTTATGACCTCTCAATATCCTGAGGCCATTTTCTCTTGATAGTTTACTACTTTTAGTAAATGCACAGTGTGGGGTCCCACTCACAGGAGACAGTCCTTTACGACTGAAGCCTGAGCCTGGGAGGAAGGGAGGGGTGAGGAAAAGGTGTTTGTAGTCTTTTTAGTCTTTTCTCCTTACTTCTCTTTATCCTAATCGGTTTAATTAGCAATAAATTCAATTAATTTCTTTGTTTTGTCCATGATGGTATGTGCTAAGTGATCTCCCTATCCTTATCTTGACCCATTAGCCTTTCATCATATTTTTGATCATATTTTAATCTTCCTGTCCACTGAGGAGGCAGCAACAGAGCATCTTGGTAGGCACCTGACAGCCAGACAAGGTCAACCCAACACAGTAGGTTCAAAACTTTTGGCAGGCTCTTTATTCAAGGTGAATGCAATTCTCACTAGCACTGAGGGTCTCTCTAGCCATACAGCAAGATGAAATGAGGAGGGGGAACTGGTTTACAAGTGAGAATCGAGTTCACTCAGATACTGACTTGCTGACTTCCTGAACAAAACTCCCTGCAATTTATTCACAGGGAAGATCCTTCCCCTGTGCATGTTTGCTCCCTACTGTCTTTGCCAACATAGTGGAACACTGTGTGTCGTTGCTGTGCATGTGTCATGCTGTCTCAGTACAATCCCAATCACCAGTGTGTGGTAGTGTTGCTTTTGCAAAAGCAAGGAGAAACTTCTATGAGCAAACAGGTGTCAGGTTTTCTTATAAAATGCAAAATAAAATAGCACAATGTTGATTTTTACATCCTCCTCCCCTCTTTTCTTTTTTGGTACTGCTGTTGTGAAGAATTATTCTCCCAGCCACTATGTAAAGCGTTACAGTTGTTTTCAACCTCTGCTCAGGCAGAAAGGATGGACTGTCTCCACCTCCACCCCCAAAATGGGAGCTTCCCTGATGAGGGTGCTTGGGGGCAACTGCTGCCTGCCACGGGACATGGGGGCCCCTGCCTGCTTGCTGATGGCTCCTCAGGGGGTTTGTGCTGTGGGGACCTGCCCCAGCTTATTATTAATTCACAACAAATTAATTATTTTATACTGAAATAGTACTTCACAGTTCCCAAAGGGAACTGGGACTGCTAATCACTACTTCCTTAATGCAGTAAATATTCAAATGCAAAAGCCAGCTGATATTGTGATTCTAGAAATCCTGATAGGTATAGTGGAGATAAGCATTTTTTTCCTTGCACAGTTTTGAAGAGAAGTTAAACATTGTTCTGTAATAGTTGAGAAAAACAAAAATGAGCCCTCCACACTTTGCTTTAATATGAATAGTTGAAAACTGTTTGACATTACATTGAAAATGAGATGTTTTACTTTAAAGTTGGTATTTTGATAACCAAAACCATACTTTCAACAGCAAAATTGAGTATTTTTTAAAATACTGTTCTTTTGCTTGTTTTCTAGAAAACAAACAAAAAAGTCCCAACTTTTTGCATTTTTTATCTTGCTGTAAAGGCTTTTCACTGGAAAAGGTAAAGAATGCATCAGTACCACTTCTGGGTGGGATTATGATCCATAATGAATTAGTAACAGCAATGTAAACTACATGTCCAGTGTGCTGAAAAAAGAAAGGAAGCTAGTCTAGTGATTTAGGAAACTCATATCCACATTGCACCCTCTAAGGAAACATGCCCATGAAGTGTTCTGACACCACACACAGTGAATCATAAGACCTGAGTGCCAGGTCCCAGCCCTGCTGTGGCTGGGAGGAAGGGGGTTTGTGGCTGCAGACTTCTGTAAGAGGTGCCACAAAGCTTCAAAGATTTTACAAGAGGAGCTGCATCAGCTCATCGCCTCCTGGAATTTATCAGAGAGGTGATGCGACCTGGGTGCCACAGACTTGGCTGCTCCATATGACTCCCTTTACCAGGAAAAGACACTCAAGTGTTCGTTGTTATTTTTGGCCTGGATAAGCAGTTTCTGAAATGTTTTTTTGGTGAAAAAAAGAAGGACATGGTCTCCACGCTCCAGCATGGACTAGATGAAGTGTGATATGCTGGGATGAGCAAGGAATGTGAGAGGGAAAGCAGAACATCAAGGACTTTCTTCACTTAGGCACTGAATTCTGCTTTTTTTTTAAGGCAGCAGCAGAGCACTGGTATAAGCATCGATGCCATTGCCTGCCTGCCTCCTTGCAAATCTTGCCGAAATGGATCTTGCAAGAGGCTTCTCAAGCATTAATGAGTTACTGGTGAAGTCAGCAATATTATCTCCACTTGATAGGCACACTGCATCAAATCAGGGAAACTTTAGCATGCCTTTTGGGGCAGGCAAATGCAATGAGACAACAGCTTCTCTAGACAAACTCCCGTGTTTCAAAGGGACACCACTTGTTACTGGTCTCCAACTGGACATTGAGCCATTGACCACAACTCTTTGTGTGCAGCCACCCAGCCAGTTCTTAATCCATCAAGTAGTCCGCCTGTTACTAGGCTGAAAGGTGTAAGGGAAGCTGAGAGGAAGCAGCACTGCTTCCTCCAGGACCAGACTGTGCAGCGACCTCAAGCGTCTATTGTCGCTCATGCAGGAAAAGAGGCCGCTAACCCAGGAAGCTGGGAAACAGTAACAGAAAAAAAAAAACAACAAAAAAAGGAGGGAGAGGACAATTAAAAGCAAGGGGCTTCCTCCTAAATCTGTTGTCCCCACCCAGAACTGCTTTTCTGTCCTGCAGGGGGCTGATGAGGAACCACACTCGCACCAGGAACAACAGGCTGATGCACTGGTAAAGATCACTACTGGTGCTGCCAGGAAAAAGTGGCGGGCCATAGTAGTAGGGGACTCTACTCTGAAAGGAACAGAGGCACCCATCTGTTGGCCTGACCCAGACTCAAGGGAGGTTTGTTGCCTACCAGGGGCTCGGATCAGGGATGTTGCAGAGAAGCTGCCTGCTCTTGTCAGTCCCGCTATTACCCACTCCTAGTGGTCTGTGTGGGTGCCAGTGATATAGATAGCACTAGCCCAGAGAACATAAAGAAGGACTACAGAGCCCTGGGAGAGGTGGTTAGGGGCTCTGGAGCGCAGGCTGTCTTTTCCTCAATTCTCCAGGATAAAGGGCAGGACCTTAAAAAGGCTAGGAGGATTGGCCAGGTTAATAAACGGTTAGAACGGTGGTGTCATAGTCAGGGATTTGGGTATTTAGAACATGGGACTCAATTTGGGAGGGCAGGACTACTGGAGGCTGGTGGAGCTGGTCTGACAAAGAAATGGAAGAGCGGCTTTGGCAGGAGGCTTGCCAGGCTGGTCAAAGATGCTTTAAACTGATGTGATGGGGGTGAGAGGCATCATTCCATCCCAACACTCCCAGTCAGTTGCCAGCACCTATAATGAACGCTCGGAGCAATGTAGAGATATTGCAGCCACTCCAGCCAATGAGCCGGCTTCATTTGGAGCTCGGCTCAGATTCCTCTATACAAACACCCAGAGTACGGGGAATAAACAAGAGGAATTACAGATGTGTGCATGTCTACAGGGGTATGATATAACAGGCATCACAGAAACATGGTGGGATGGCTCCTACGACTGGTGTGTTGGAATGGAAGGTTACAGGCTCTTTAGGAAAGACAGGCCTGGCAGACGCGGAGAGGGAGTTGCTATTTATGTTAGGGATAGGCTGGACAGTATGGAACACTGTGTGGGGGCAGGTGAGCAGTTAACAGAGTTTGTAGGTCAGGATCAAAAGGAGAACAGCAATGGGGGACATTACTGTCGGGATATGTTCCAGATCGCCCGATTAGGAGCACTCTGTGGATGAAGCCCTCTATAGACAGATAGGACCAGCCTCACGCTTGCAGGCCTTTGTCCTCATGGGGGACTTTAACCATCCTGATACCTGTTGGAGGGATGGTACGGCCCGGCACAAGCAATCCAGGAGGTTCCTTGATTGTGTGGAAGACAACTTCCTTCTGCAAGTAATAGAGGAAGGAGGTGCCATGCTTGACCTCCTGCTCACCAACAGGGAGGGGCTTGTTGGAAATGTGATGCCTGAGGGCAGCCTTGATTGAAGCAATCATGAGATGGTTGAATTCGAGATCCACAGGACAGTGAGAAGAGCGTGCAGCAAGCTCACTGCCCTGGACTTCAAGAGAGCAGACTTTGGCCTCTTCAGGAACCTGCTCAGTAAGATTCCATGGGATATAGCCCTAGAGGGCAGGGGGGCCCAAGACTGTTGGTTGATATTCAAGGATCGCCTTTTACAAGCTCAGGAGTGTTGTGTCCCAGCTATTAGGAAGTACTGCAGGAGGGCCAGGAGACCTCCATGGATGGATAAGGAGATGCTGAGGAAACTCAGAGGGAAAAAAGAGGCTTATAAAAGGTGGAAGCAAGGACAGGCGGCCTGGGAAGAATACAGGGATGTTGTCTGGGAAGCTAGGGACCAGGTTAGGAGAGTTAAAGCCCACTTAGAATTAAACTTGGCTAGGGATGTTAAGGATAACAGGAAGGGATTCTATAGGTACATTGCAAATAAAAGGCAGACTAGGGACAACGTGGGCCCTCTCCAGAAGCTATCGGGAGAACTGGCTACCCTGGATTTGGAGAAGGCTGAGGTTCTTAACGACTTCTTTGCCTCAGTCTTCACCGGCAAATGCTCTGACCACACCATCCAAGTGTTGGAAGGCAGACGCAGGGACAGAGAGAATGAAGACCCTGGGCCCACTGTAGGAGAGGATCTGGTTTGAGACCATCTTAAGAACCTGAACATGCACAAATCCATGGGACCTGACGAAATGCATCTGCGGGTCCTGAAGGAGCTGGCAAATGAAGTTGCTAAGCCACTGTCCATCACATCTGAAAAATCATGGCAGTCAGGTGAAGTTCCCGATGACTGGAAAAAGGGAAATATAACCCCCATTTTCAAGAAGGGTTAAATGGATGAGCCGGGGAACTACAGACCAGTCAGTCTCACCTCTGTGCCTGGCAAAATCTTGGAGCGGATTCTCCTGGAAGGCATGCTGAGGCACACGAAAAACAACAAGGTGGTTGGTGACAGCCAGCATGGCTTCACTAAGAGGAAATCCTGCCTGACCAATCTGGTGGCCTTCTATGATGGGGCTACGGAACTGATGGACAGGGGCAGAGCAGTTGATGTCATCTACCTGGACTTGTGCAAAGCATTCAACACTGTCTCGCCAGCTGGTTGTTCATGGGATGAGAAGTGTTTCCTCACACCCCCTCCCCTCCCTCCCCCCCCCCCCCCAGAACTGTGAACCAGTTCTGGGCGGGGACAACAGATTTAGGAGGAAGCCGCTTGCTTTTGATTGTCCTCTTCCTCCTTTTCTCGTTTATTTTTGGTTGCTGTTTCCCAGCTTCCTGGGTTAACGGCCTCCTTCTTTCCTGTATGTGTTATGATGGACGCTTGAGGCTCCTGCACACTTTGGTCCTGGAGCAAGCAGTGCTGCTTCCTCTCAGCTTCCCTGACACCTTTCAGCCTATTGACAGCGGCCCGCAGCTCAGCCATCTGCTGCATGAGGACCGCCACCCGGCAGCACAGAGTGCAGCCCTGCCCATTGCGCACCCTCCCCTCAGGAGAGCAGCGCAGGCGCTCTCTGCACTCCGAGCTCCGCGCGGCAGCCTCCGCTCTCATCGGCTCTGTGTGCTGCTGACGCTGCCACCGCGAGGGCAGTCAGAGCAGAGCTCTCAGACCAGGCGAGGCCCGGGCGTGGGCCCTGAGGCGGATGCTCCCTCCCCACCACACCTGCTCGCGCCGCCGGCGCCAACTGCCGCGCCTCGCGCTCTTCCCGCGCTGCCTGGGGCGGGTTTTCCCCGCTCAGGGCGGGCCTCCCTCCTGGCTCCGCGCCCTGTGAGTCCCCGCTCGCCTCAGCGGAGCTGCTGGTCGCTGGGCGAGGCCTGGCAAGGGCTCGGGGCTCCCTCGGTCGGTGTCGCCGCTGGGAGCTGAGGCTCCTGCACGGTGAGCTTATCCCCGCTCCCGTGTCGAAGGCTCCTCTCTGGAGCTGCTCTCCTCAGCAATTCAACAGTATCGAACACCACTCAACAGACGGGGCTGGTGGGGGAGAGAAGGGGGTGTTTGACTTCCAAACTAATTCTAGCGACTGGTCCTATCTTTAATGGCTCAGATGTTACACTTCTTGCTGGCATCCTTACTAAAAGGCAAGCAAGGCTTTGAGAACAAACAGCAGGAGATAAAGTTTGCCTTCAGGGCCCAAGATGGACTCAGATGTATCTAGATTATTCTCAGTGACGGTTTGTTAAACTTGCTCTCAAAGACATCCCCACCATCTCTCCCACTGCCTCACTGCTGTGGGAATGTTTCTCTTTAGGTCTAGTCCAAGCATCATAGATACGGCTTCAGCCCATCACCCCTCCAGCTGTGGAGTCTCATTCTTTTCCTCCTTCTTAAGTATTTGAAACTTTCTGTCGTGTTCGTCTTGGATCATTTCTATTCTCAAGCAGGACAATCTTTCTCCCAGTCTGCCACTTTCTTCTCATTATTCTCACTTGTGCTATGAACTGGCAATGATGTCCAAAACAGGTTACAGTACTCTTGTACAGTGGAGAAGGAATTGCTTTGGGTGTGTGGCATAGGAAAACCCTGTGTCATGGGTTCAGCAGCAGCAGTCATTTTTCTCCTTCTTGGTTGCTGGTGCAGCGCTATGTTTTTGATTTTGGGCCTGGAAACAGCGCTGATAACACCAGTGTTTTCAGTTACTGCTTGGTGATGTTTTGATCTGGCCAAGGACTTTCTGAGTTTCATGCTCTGCCAGCGAGGAGGGGAGCCGGGAGGAAGCAGAGACAGGACACCTGACCCAAACTGACCAAAGAGGTTATTCCATACCACAGCACGTCATGCCCAGGATGTAAAGATGGAGAGACCTGGAAGGGTGGGGGGTGCACTGCGTGGTCGGGCTTGGTTTTAGGTGGTGAGAAATTGTATTCTTTCCTTGTATTTGCCTTGTCATTATTATTATTGGTGGTAGCAGTAGTGATTTGTGTTATACCTTAGTTACTAAACTGTTCTTATATCAACCTGTGGGAGTTGCATTCTTTTCGATTCTCCTCCCCATCCACCCGGGAGCAGGGGGAAGAAAGAGAGAGGAGTGAGTGAGAGAGCGACTGCGTGATTTACGGCTTAAACCACGACACCCTGTTTGCACATTACAGACTTACTTTCTTTTTCCTGTTTTTTCCCACAGCAGCCTACCACTGCTGTCTCCTCTCAGCTTCTGCTTCACAAGGACCCTGATCAGCTGTGGCTTCTTGGTTTCTGGGCAAACCAGGTGGTGAAAAGCCATCTCCATGGTGTGTCTGAACTTCAGCGCTCTTCAAAAGGCCACTTCTAAAGTGCATCAGGGATGAGTTCAAGTGTGTTGCTGAGCTGCCTTTGTAGCTGCCTACCTAGTTTTGGGCTGCACAAAGTTCTACTGGGTAAGCAATTGCATCTCTGTTTCATAATGTCATGTAAAGCAGGCAAAAGACCTGGTTAAAAGTTACATACATCCTACCCAGCCTACCCAGCAGGGGAGCTGTGAGTTGGTGTCTATGATAGTGTACTACTAACAGCAAATAGAGCTGTAGCTGGCATTGGGTGAATCCCTTGATGTCCCACCCAACATAAACAGCAGAGATTTATCTAGCAGCTGTGACTCAAGGCCAGCTCACAGTCTCCAAGGAGTCCACAGATGGCTTGGGAAGTACAATGACCCTGGCATACTTGATATATTTGCCTTCTGTGTTTTGGGGATTTTATGGATCTTGCTGACATTTCTCATGAATTCGCGTAACTCTTGGATGTAGTGACTTTCAAGTGAGTTCCAGATACCTCAGGAATTGCAATTAAATATACATTAAAAAAAAAAAAAAAAGGCAAAACCAGAACTTTCTTCTAGCTGTTATGTGCGTTAAAAGCTCTTTTAAACACTTTGGAACACATGCTAAGGTACACGAACACTGCACACCTTTTGCCTCCATCTAAATAAGTCTTTATCATTCCCACCACCCCACCAGAAAGTCTACATCCTGAACAGAAAAATGCCTCAGAAAGCTCCTCACCAACTTGCAAAACCCACTGCCCATATCCGTCATGGAAGAGAGCGCTTCCCCTTCATAGCTCACTCAGCAAAACTTTTAATATCTACAGCAGAAACAAATGCTAGAGAGAGAATGTGAGACTTGGAAATGAGAGTTGCTGGTCCTTGCCTGCTCAGTGGCTTGATTTTGTTGGGTTTTTCTTAACCACAGACGTAAAAGTATGCATCACAAAGAAAACAGGACAGAAGGGAGAGAAAGGAGAAGAAAGCTGGTTCATTACTCCTCCTGGGGTACAAATTTAAGTTCTGCAGTCTCCTGCAGCACAGCGCTGACTTAATCTACATGCTGTTGCTCCTGTGTTTTTGTTGCACTCACAGTTTGCCAGCCTTATTTGGTTTAAGCGGCGGGAAAGGTATGTTCCAATTACATATAGTCAGACGCTGTGGAAAATATGATAGCTCACAGAATAGACCTCTGCCAATAGAAAAAAATTGACAGCATAAACCCACATTTTATCCTTTCTTCGACAAACCTACCCTTTAAGTTCTTGCTACCCTCTTTGATGCTGGGCTGAGGCTTCTTTCTCAAACCCACTTCAAAGCTCCTACTTTGACAGCTTTTACTAATGTGGCCCATCTTTCCCTAACAGAGCTGGATTATCCTGATGCAGTATACAAGTGACAGATTTGATGCAAGCATCCCCTGCTCGTGTTGGGTCAGAAGATTTAAGCACAAAGATGAAAACAAACAAAATCCAACCACAGTACTTCTGTAACAGTAACAGCTGGAACCACAAGCAAGCTCAGGGCTCCACAGCGCTTGAACTTGTAAGGTAGACAAAAAAGTAAAAATACTTTATCTCTAGAGGCAAGAGAAAAGATGGCAGACAGTAGCACATGGATCCAGTCCTAGGGCTGAGTAAATACAGCCTGTAGCTAAGTAATTTGCCGAATTTTACACAAAAAAAAAAAAATTTAAAAAATTAAAATTGCTGAGGCAGGAGTCCATCAGAGGCTCTGCTTTAAGTGCAAGGTATCATTCCCGCAGATTAGACCTCTCAATCCACATAACACTTAAATGGGACACATCTCATTGATACTGTCCTTTCATTTGTGCTTTCATATAAGATTAACTTGTCGTTAGGGTTTGGGGTTTTTTTTCTCTAGAATAAAACAATTTATATCATAACTTCTGTGTTATGAAATTTTGCTTCGTCAGTCGTTCTGGTCACTGCTCATTGTGTATCGTTTAACTACTAAGTTACTCTGACATCAGAGCTGTTTGCTGCTGGGTAAACACTGCAAAACTGCTACCACAGCTCAGTCTGTCTGGCAAATATCTATAATGGGATCCCAAGCCAAATTATTTTCTACCCCTCATCGCACTAAGCCAATAATATTAGCAGCTTCATTAAAAAAAGTCAAACTCTTTCTTTGCAGTACTACACCTTTAATCATTTCTTTCTGAATGCTTTAACAACTTCCCATCTGACAATCTTTGGTATAAGAAAGTACCCACTTTACTCACTGTTTAAGAAGAAAGTCCCTGGATGAAGCAGGATGGTGAAAATACAACCTACATGGTCAAAGTAGTGGATTCGTACCTTGCGGCTGTGTTTGGGTCCTTCCTGTCTGAATACTTTCACCTCTAGATTATTACTATTTAAATACAAGCTGGATACAAGGTTTGAGCAGCCACAAATCAAAACACACCACCTGCTTTGCAGACCTTAGAGTCTGAAAATAGGTAGGATGAGTTAATACAGTTTAAGAGGGAAGAAAGCAGGTGAAATGACTTGCCAAATTCCACCCACCAGAGAAAGAGCCTCTTAAATACAAATAAAGAAGGTAACCCAGTACAGTAAATTAAATTTTATTAGACTCCTGC
The DNA here is from genome assembly GCA_028858755.1 of Ara ararauna. Lineage (NCBI taxonomy): Eukaryota > Metazoa > Chordata > Aves > Psittaciformes > Psittacidae > Ara > Ara ararauna. The sequence goes on along the minus strand of CM054410.1, from coordinate 38,892,262 downwards.
TCATTCGATCATATAGCTTGTTCAAAGCCAAAGACTCTGTTTGTTATCTTGGTTTGACCAGTGTCAACCAGTAAGACGTGCAATCAAAGAAGAAACATTTGAACATGTTTAAAAGTCAACAAAAGGCCTATCAGCTGTAAAAGATAAATCAAAATCCTTGAGGAACTTTGCAAGGACAGGTCTAATTTTGACCTTTGTTATAGAATGAAAATATCTATATAGAATTGTTTTTCCGCAATTAGAAATAAATTGGTCTGACGCATTAAGATAAGAAAACATGGATAAAGTTCAGATGATTTCTACATCAAAGTTCCAAATACGGAGGACAAAAGGGTGTAACCTGGCATAACCCTAGCCAGGATGCATGGGGGCATCCTTCTGCCATGGCCATCAGTTGGAGCTCATTGTTTTGTTGCATGAGACTTGTTCACTCATGCCCTCCTGTGTGGAGGTGGTTGGCAGTCCACCTATGAACAGCTACGAGGTCTGGTCATACAGAGACAACGTGCTGGCTTGGACCACTGCAGCTGCTTCCACCTGGCTCGGTGAAGGCCACCATCCAGCCATCCTGCTTGCCAGGGCCAGGAGCCCTTCGCTTCCTAAGGGGGCTGGGAAGAGCCACCCAGGGTCTAGAGGCACGGGGTCAGGGGACAGCATGCAGGGGTGTGTGTGGAACTCTGCCAGTACACTTCTTTATCAGCCTGCTCTGGCACTGTGCAAGAATTTGTCGCTTGCCCCCCCCTTGACCTCTTCTCCACATGTGGTCCATGTGCACAGTGCCAGAGCTCAGATGTAGTACTGCTGCATTCCTTGGAGTGGACCAAGGTTGTTATTATTAAATAAATAAAAGGGAAAAGGAAAAGAAAACCTAGCTCTCTCTTCTGAGAATGGGATGGTGTGCAGCAGATGCAAAGAAAAGAAATTATATGATACTAATTTGTTGATGGCTTACACTGCCATGAACATGTCTAATAGCAAATTCATAACCTGACTACACCCCAGCTGAAAAAAATCTCAGCACCTGGAAGAGGAAAGCACCATAAGAGCACTGCTGTGTTGCTTCACTGCTTTTTCAATGGTTATGACCCACCTCCATCCTTTTTGTACAAGACACCTCTTTTTCTTTTCTGCTCCAGGTTAGTGGGTGCCTGGTGCAGGAAAAGGAAAAGGAAATGAGGCAAACCTGGAGGAGGACGGAGGCAAAAGGGTGGGTGGAAGCAGGGCAAAGGGAAATGGGGACATCATCTGAACAATGCTCAGACTTGACACTTTCAGGTTTTAACATGTGACAAAGGCTTGTTCACAGGAGCAAGGCTGGACCTGGGGGCCTCTGAAGGAAGACAATGTTGTCGCAGGAAGCAGAGAGGAAGAGGCCATTGCTCTGACTCTTCTATTTGCTCATAAGGCTGGAGGAAGTAAGATTTCCTCATGTTAAATGCCAGCAAGAACGAGTCCCCTTAGCAGCAGAGAAAAAGCAGCAGAGAGGACTTGTTCCTCTGATTTATCTCTGGGTATCAGATTGGCTGCTCTGGAGGCCAGAATGACTCCCACATGCTTCCTGTTTGAGGGCTACAAAATAAACAGACAGAAAGAGACAGCTTTAAACCTACCAATGCTACATCACTGAGGGGAGAGCATCTCTTCAATGTTTCAACTTTTATTTTAAAAACTTGAATATTAGCTCTTAATACCACAGCAAATAAAAACAAAATGAGGACATGCCTAAATACAGCAAAAAGAATGGTTTATCGGAACTGCGTCAAATATGGAGGGAAGCTTATCCTTTCTTATCTGCATCAGCAATTCCAGCATTCGAGTGGGAGGATCAAGAGGAAGTTACAATTTCTGCCAGAAAGGATTTGGCTTGCTTGTGAATGGGACAGGAGGACACCAGAATTAATGACCTTCAGGACCAATCAGTGTTAAATACGTGCATATGTAGGAAGGTGTTGCTAATAACCTGTAAGAAGCAACACTGAATTACACTGCCTGGGAGCAGATTTAGTCAGAGTTGTGAACTTACTTTGTTTTTCCCTGCCTTCACCCCAGGGAAAAAAATTATCTGCTCTTGCCCCTATTCTGGCTCTTGCTCATTTGCTCCTTCTCTTCCAAGCTGACTCTGCCGAGCTGTTTGCAGCACTGGCAATTATGAAACCACATTTCTCTCCCCTCTTCATCCTGTTGCCTACAGGAGTGCCAGGTTCTGTCTGACAGGCTGCTCTGCCTGGGTACTTGTGAAACAGAGAGGCTGTGCCAAGGAGTAAGCAGTCTGTCTGAAAACTGAGCACATGGATCAGTGTTTGGCCCTAAATAAGGACATAAAATACATTATGATGTGTGAGTGTTAGAGCTGATCCAAGTTTTCACATTTCAAAATCCTGAAGGGAGTTACTAATCTAATTTCAAGGAAAAAAAAAAAAAGACATTCAGGGGGAGCTGTTCTTCAAAAACATTAACAATTTCTTGCCCCTTCATATATGCCCCTATTGGCATGATGTACAGATGTGAAGACCAAAGTACTCTGCAAACCTCAGGCTGGGTATGGATTAGGTGCAGGCGATGATTCTGGTGTTGGACTGAGACCAAAGCAAGACCAGGGGTCATGTTCAGCGTCATCAGCACGGAGTTTTACAAGCTGCTCTCTGAAGCAGCTGCTGGCAGGAAGCTCTTAGGAGCTGTTTGATCTCATCAGATTTTCTTTACCTGGTATGCCAGCAGTTCTACAAGATAACACTTCTCTAACCTCTAGGAAAACTTTCAGGAATTTTCACAGGAGAAAAAGAAAAACAAATAGGAGGCAAGGCTTTGCAGCTGCTCTGCAGCAATAATGACAGAGGCAAGTTTAGAGGATTCACATCTGGAATTCAGAGAAGATTCCTGACAGCAGCAGTGCTGGCCTGCAGAGGTGATATGGCCTTGTGTCATGGTTTAAGCCATAAATCACACAGCCCATTCTCTCACTCACTCCCCCCTCTTTCTTCCCCCCACTCCTGGGTGGATGGGGAGGTGAATCAAAAGAATGCAACTCCCACAGGTTGAGATAAGAACAGTTTAGTAACTAAAGTATAACACAAACCACTACTGCTACCACCAATAATAATAATGACAAGGCAAATACAAGGAAAGAATACAAATTGCTCGCCACCCAATACCAAACCTGACCATGCAGTGCACACCCCGCCCTTCCAGGTCTCTCCTCTCCGTTTTTCACATCCTGGGCATGAAGTGCTGTGGTATGGAATGACCTCTTTGGTCAGTTTGGGTCAGGCGTCCTGTCTCTGCTTCCTCCCGGCTTCCCCTCCTCCCTGGCACAGCGTGAGACTCAGAAGTCCTTGGTCAGACCAAAACATCACTAAGCAGTAACCGAAACACTGGTGTTATCAGCACTGTTTCCAGGCCCAAAATCAAAAACACAGCGCTGCACCAGCTACCAAGAAGGAGAAAAATGACTGCTGCTGCTGAACCCATGACACCTTGTCTGCATGGCTTTGGGCAGGCCACTTCCTCCCTGGGCAAGCTATGTTGGTGTAGGCTGTAAAGGCTGCTGTCTCTTACTAGATGCCTGCATGGCAACTGACACCAAGTAGTAGTTCTGTAGTTATTTCAATATGCAATAAGGCTCGGGTGCAGAGACTTGTGCTTCCCAGTTGCAGTTTGTTACCTTGTGTTCAGCTGCAGGAAAGGAGCCAAATCCTTGAGCTTTTAAGCACCCTAGCTGAACTGGAAGGGGTTCACCAACAGCTGCCAAGGCTGCAATCCTTGCATGATCTGCAAGGGTAGGTCTGCAAGAGTACAAAACCATAAAGGTTATTAAGACAGTTGAAGACACTGTTAAGGTAGCTTCATTAAAAAAGCCTTCTGGAACTCCTCAAGGGTCCTTTGCCCAAAACTGCTATATTCAGCTGCTTCCTTTTTACAGCCATTGAAATGAAGAAATCCACTGAAAAAATAGCATGGCTAAACATCATGAGGAGGCACCAGGCAAGAGGCTAGAATTAGTTCTCTTGGAGCACAGTACATCCTATGAATGAGTCTCCTACCAAAAATAAGTACAGGACATCCAGTACATGAGAACATTACTACACGTGGACCTAGGAGCTTAAGTGTATCCCAGGACATTTGTTCCAGCTACTGGGGCCTATAAAGCTGGCAATGGCTTAGTGAAGGCCCCTGCTTTACCCCCTGCTTTTACCTCGCTGGTGAAACAGAACAACTCATTGTTAGCAACAAGTTGAAGTACACTATACATGGGAGGTGAGACAAAACAAGTGTAGTGTTTTTTCTGACATTGCTTTCCATGGCGTGGATTTCACAAGAAGGTTTTGAGCAATGAAACTGCAATGGCTATAAGAAAAGTTTGAAGTTGGAAGCTGCCATCTCCCACCAAGCAGCAGTGTCCAGTACTCTGACTGCTCCTGAGTCTGAGCTAGCTAGGAGTAAAATTCCTGAAAAATCTATACCAGAGTAAGACACATCCAAGCACATTTCCACACTGAGTGGAAATTCCCTGCTCTATCAGCTGCAGCAGGGAATCAATTCTTCAACTTGAGAATTTCAGTGGATAGTATTTTGTGGAAGAAAGTGAACAAGTAGGGAAAGCAAAGGGGATAGTTAGATGATCCCATGCTGACTCATGAATATCTACTCTTTCATGACTAAGCAGTCAAGACTCCATAAATCTGAAGCCTGCCAGCTTCTGCTTTGAGTCTAAGAAATCACGAGTGCCAGGGTATAAAGCATAGGTTCTGTGTGTGTGTGAGATGGGGAAAGAGAGGAGCTCATCCTAAACAAGAAAAAGAGGACTGTGCATGGCACAACATTTATAGTTCTATTCCTTATAGCTGTCTTCCTAGAGAAATTGTGTACCTTGTCTTCCAGGAAAAAAACCCATGCAGGAGTCAGACAGATGGTAGCATGAGACCCACCTGGATGCTAAGCAGCTCTCTTGTACTCCATCTTTATCCAGACCTTGAACAACTGTAGCTGTCTAAAATAGGATACATCTTTTTTTTTTATGGTGAGCCAAGTTTACATACCAAACCAAACCCAGTGGATGTTTTAAAATCAAGAAGATTTTTCAGACTGTGGTTATTTATCTTCCAATTTTTTATTTTTTTTTTAAAGCGGGCTCATAAGATTGTCAGCATCAGTCATACAATGGGTATTAGGTGTCTGCTGCTCTTCATCAGCTGTCAGTTATGTGTGCTCTTTCTGTGGCATTTTACAGCAAATGAAATTGCTTGCTTTTCTTCTAATATAGAGAACTTTGTATTACCCTGCATTTATTGCAGGTAAGAGCATCCAAACATGCCAACAACACAGTGCATCACATCTTGTGACCCTTTGGTAACTGGTAGCTTTGCGCTATTGCACCACTGGGTAAATGGAAATTTATCTTAAGTTCCTGTCTCAGGACCTCTGGCAGGTGAAAAAGACATTGCTGTGTTGATTAATGTCTCCTTTGTTTCTCAGAGAATTTCCCCATAACTGCAAAAGTTAAAATTTGATATATGTACAGGAAGTTACTGCCCAAATTAAAGGAGAGGGAGGCCAGAGCATATGTCTGTGCCTCCACTGTTCTGTTCTCAATCAGGATTTTAGCTTTGCCTGCCAGTAAACACGCTGGGCTGTGACCGGTGGCAGCTGACGTAAAGACACATATTCCCCTCCAGCTGCCCCTTCCATGGAAGCAGAAAACCTTTGGTAGGAGGAGACTGAACATAAGATGCACCTCAACCCCTGCCCAGCAAGGGTGGAGAGGGGACTCTGGGCAGAGCCACAACACACAGTTTCTGAATTAGAGACCAGTGTCAGGCAAGAACAGCACAGAGAACTGGAGAAGAAATTGCAGGTGTTGTGTTTCATTATCCAGGTACTGCACATTAAGCGAAGTGTACTGATGCCCTGGAGAGCATGCTGACTTCCCCATAGTGGTTTTGTTGGTTTTGTTCTTATTGTAAAAAACATCTGAGTCTTCACTGCTGGCTACTGTTCAAGAAGTGTTTTGCTCTAAATATACAATCTCTGAGGTCTATGAAGAGTTCCGCTAAATGTGTTACTTTGACAAATACTGTGAAATGTGATTCCATTATCACTGACATGTGGTTAGAAAGCAATACCACATGATCTGTTTTGGGGTGCTTCAGCCTAATCTGCAGCCACATTTTGCTATACAGATGCAATTTCCAGATTTGCACCTGCAGAAGTGAAAACAGAATTCAGTCCAAGCCAGCCACTGAAACAGTTGTGCTGGGTAGTTAGACCTGCATTTGCTGTAGGGTGAAACGAACATTTCAATGCATTTCTGGATGATGCAGAGTATGAAAGCCAGCACAATCCAAATGGAGATGGACAAGATCAGATCTCAGAACATGCTATTTGGCCAATGCTGTTTTAATAAATATATTCTATTTTTTATTATAGAAAAGAATATATGCTAGATAGAGAAGTCAGCAGGTTTGAGATCAGAATTTCCATCAAAACAGCCTGCTCTTTGGAAAACCAGTACCATTCGGTAGAATCAGATACTCTTTTACTTCCAGTTGGAATTCTGCCCTTTCCAAACTGCACAGCATACTCAGAGATCTAGACTGTATGGCATATAAAATGTCATTAGTTTTTTGTTATCTGCTCACCTGGATATCTCTTATGGAATATAAATGGACTTGCTGTCTGTGGCCTGAACAACCGCACTGTTGATTTGTTTACTTATTCCCCAGGGTAGAATAAAAGAACAATTCCTGCTCGATTCAATGCTATCCCCTAAGAGGAGTTCCCTGCCCTATGAGACAAGATAGAAGCTGAGTTGTACCTAACCCTCATCAGCCTAACAAGGATCACTGTTCTTTCAGCAATGATCTATGGGATTTCTAAGGCTTTGCATCTTATGACTCCAGGATGCTGGAATAATTTTTCAGCAAGTTTTTATACAGCAGATCAGAAGAACAGAAGAACTCATAAAAATGCTGCAACTTTGCTCTGAAGTTCATTTCTTTGTTGCTTCATTTGGATCCAAACCACTTTCAGTCAATAAGTCTGGCAAGTGAAATGGCTGAAGAACACATGAAGAAGTGGAGGAAGTCAAACGTTACTGAGGAAGAGGAAACCATAAAGAAAACCTGCACATACAGCACAAATAAAGGATGCTACCAAGAATTTCAAGTGATAGGACCCCTTGTTTTCTGCTGGGGCAGTTCTTCGTTGGTTGTGTTGGTAGCACAGTGCCCTCTGAAGGTACCACTCCATGCTATCCCTCAGCAGCACTGTCCTCTCACATGTATATGTATCAGATCAGTCATTCAGGATACGGGTTATCTGCAGGGGTGTACTGTGTCCTATCTTATTCCTGCCTGCAAGCTTTGTGCAGTTTGTGTGCTTTGCTTGTACTGATCTGATTAGCTCAAGCAGAGTGGGGCATTGCTGAGGTTAGACTTAATATTACACTGTACTTTGTGGTGTAAGTGCACCCCAGAACTGTCATGACCTCTTGCAACTTTCTACATACACATCTGCTTCTATGACCATGCAAATGAAACAGCAAAATTATTGCATGATGTCCTCAGCCTGTGCTTGACAAGATCTTCACTAAAGGAGTGAAATGTTGCTGTCAGCCGAGGTATATAGTGGCATGAGTTGGAGTTTCTGCTGATGGTTCATTTTGTCCTATTACCTTTATCATCGTGTTGTCCTTTGAGGTAGAAGAGACAAAACACACACCTTAATTACTACACAATAATAGACTCCAAATGAGGAAGTGTTTATTGCCTCAATGAAACACTGGTTAATAGTGCAGAAAATGCTGCAAAGTTACATGCATTAAAGCAGTTATGTCTACTTCCCTGTTCCCTGTGGACAGGAGCTGGGTTCTCAGTGGTTGGGAGAAGCAGGGTGCTGAGCATTGTGGCTTTGGCAATGTGATCTTGGTTTCATGCACCTCTGGAGGTCCTCCATGGTGAGTTGTGCCATTTTGGACAGATTGATAAGGATGAGAGCATCTTCCAGGCTATTGGATCTTTACCATTCCGTGGGCTGCTCTGAGCTTTTGTTCATTGATTCTAATAGCAAAATGCAGAGAAAATAATTTCATGTTTGTTTAGTTCTGTTACTTCTCTCAGTTACACCTTTTTATATTGCACCTGCCCAATTGTCCTTCATCTAATAAAAAATACATCCCTAACAACAACGTAGCAACATACTGACAGTCAAAAAATGTGGGCTTCTGGCATCTACCAGACTACTGGACCAATGCCAGCTCTACTGGCAAGGACACACCAGCATAGAAAAGAATACACAGCCCAGTCAGAGAGGCTGGCAGAAATGACCATGGTTTATCTATCCAGCTGAGCCTTTCTTGTCTGAGTTAACTCTGCTAGACAAGAGCTCAGACCTCATATGTTGCCAGTTTCCATTTAAAAGGAGCACTGAATTTTGCTCTGCTGATCCTTGTCTAGTTTAACTGGTAAGACACACCTTCTTTTTCAATGTTTTCCAGGTCTACTGTGTTATATTTCAGAGTGTTCAAAATCTACACTTACTAGGCACTCTATAGGTGCACATCAGAGTTTTCACTGATTCTAGGTCATCACAACATCTGAGGATCTGACTTTTTAAGCTGACCATTTCAGTATTGCCCTTCTACATCTGTATGTTAGTTTCTGTTCTACAAACACTCCTGGAATAAACATGATTATTCGTATTGGTAAGATGGGATTTTTCCCGAACAGCCAAATTAAGATGTGATATCTCATAAAATGCAAGGCCTGATATTTGCTACGTGAGAATGATACCTATTTTAAATGTTAATTTACAACATCTTTACTATAAATCACTTGGACAACTGCAAGGTCTTGTTTTTGTTCCCATAAAGGTCAAAGTGTCCTAGTGAACATAAGTTCTCTACAAATAGTAGGAGCTAATACTCTGCATGACTAAATGCCTGATAGAGACAACACATCATTTAGAGAAGATCTGGACATAGCAGCAGAGTTTATAAAAATCTTTGATTGGATTTTCTGATACGCCTGTCTGCAGACAGCATGCCTGAAGGGCAGCCGAAGTGGCATAAATGGCGTTATGCCATCATCGCATAATATATCTTCCTCATGGCTTTATCTCAGACCTCATCTGATCTGAAAGGCAATAGCACTTAGATTAAAAGCATGTGTATGTATCTCAGTATAGTCTTGAACTCCCAGTTACTGCTTAAAAAATGTATTTTAGAAAGACTGTTGGTCACAGAAATGACAAAACAAAAAGAAAGGCCCAATTTTGATATCACATTTATTTTTATCTTCACAAAATTCATTGCTCAGAAAAGATGGGGGGAAGCAAGAATCAGGATTATTGTTTTTTTTTTATTTATTTATTTTATTTTATGGCACTATTTAGAACAGTTTTACCAGGAAAGCTGAAAACTAAATTGTATTGCAGAAAGCTTTCAAGAGCAACTTTTTGTTATAAGACCATAAAAGGTAAAAATAAACTGCCTTTTTGTCTATGATCAAAGACCCAGCATAAAAAGCATCAGGAGGACTTTAAATGCCAGTTCCTGTGCTCCCAATGTGTGTATCTTGGATTTCTTCCAATATGGGAGCAAGATGGATTTTTTTGTTTTTATTTTCTTTTTAAATGGAAGAAAGCTGCCAAAATACATAAGAAGAAGGATTAGAGCCAATTGCTTTTTGTTGGGTTTTGGGTGGGAACATTGCCAGGCAAAGCCGTATGCTGAATTCCCAGGGAATTTCACTCACAAAAGCCAGCTTCTGGATTTCCTTCATTTGGGAAGCTCTCCCTGAAAGGGATATTCATATCTAGGAATCAGCTCAATACAGAATTGTTGTGCTGGCAAATTGGCTGCTGGTTATTCATATGCTGCTCTACATAGCAGCCTTTGCTGATTTTTTTTCTCTGTAGGTTGGGATGACTGGTGAGCTGGGCATGTTTCGAAAGCAAGATTGCAGAGCACCCTGGGTAATCCAAAGTGTACTCTTATAAAAGCAGGAAGAGAGTGTTACTCTTCCTATCAATAGCTTCTAACACTGAATCTCCAGGATCACTTGCCAAGGCTGAACAATTGACCACAGACACATTATTTCTGACTTCTCGGAGCCTGTGATGGTATTGCAGCTGTTACCCTATAAAGAGACAGAGGGCTATCTCTTGCTACTAATCTACCCAGTGCCAATCATTCTCACTATTCTGTATCTCTCCTTTGTTGTATTAGGTAGCCAGATTTGTGGGGGAGAAAGGAGTATTTTTAAAGGAAGCTGCATCTTCTCAAAATCTTTTTGCAGTTTGCATAAGCAGAAGCAAAAAAATGTGAAAAATCAGACAAATTATGCAATTCTGAGAACTGTCTTGAGATGGTAATGGTTTTGCCAACTCAGGAATTACAGTTCACATTTTTCATATATCAAGCAGGCATTAGAGATCTTCAGAGATTTCCTTGAGGCTTTGCAATAAAATTTGGTACTGTAGAAAGGCTAGACCCATAATTAAAGTATTAGACAGTGCCTCTGGATTTTGCTTCCTAGAAGAGTAACTAATTTGTTTCATGTCCACGGACCACTTTGTGCCTCTCTATATATTTCTGCCTGTAAAATGGGTGCAATAATATCTATGTACCATGGATAAATTCTTGAGCTGTTTTGAGGCTTTCAGAGGCTCCAGTGATGAGAACAAAAAATGCTAAGAAATAACAAAATATACTACAGATATTGCTCAGTAAAGCTAAATAACTTGTCAAACATTTCAGCTGGCTTCAGCAGATAGCACAGAAAGAAAGCAAGAGCATACATCATTAGCCAAGCATGAAAGCCACATAATTCACCTTTAACCTACAAACTTCTGTGATTTTGAAATAAATTGTTTTTCTGTTCATTAATCTGAGGCATTATTAACTTTGTAATAAAGTCCAAATGTTCTTATTATTGCTGAACCCTGATGCTGAAATCTAGCTCTTTTAAAGTCAGCAGTAATCACATGCAATACAGTAAGCAGATGGAGACCCCATCAGAAATCAGTGTCCCATTGTAATAGGTCCTGTGTGTCTAGACAGTCAGAGACGGTCCCAGCCTTTGAAAATAATACAGGCTGAATAGACAAGAGAAACAAAAAGTGTGGAGAAGAAGCCAGCAGACCACAAATGAAGTGTTGTGCTCAGGTTCCCACTGCTGGTCCCTGGTTAAACAGAGATGGGGATATGCCTGGGGGTGCTGTGGCTGAGGGCCTCACACGTTACCTCCCACTTAGGACTCAATGTAAAGGACTGCTGACGGGCTCCTGCTGCCTGTGAGAATAACAATGAAAGAAAGATAACAGGATCAGCCAGGGATTCTGCAGCTGAGGAGAGCTGACATGATATTTATCAGCTGTCTGCAGGAGGGAATCGTATTTCTTTTGCACAGATGGATGTGCACATAATCAACTTCTGAAAATGCAAAACAAGAGTTTCTGATTCCCACCCAGGTGACCTAGTAATTACATTAAATCCAAGGATGTTCGTACCTGCATCTGAATAATTAGCGAAAAATAATTGGTGCATGTACATGTGTCCTGGCTTCAGCAGTAGCAGTCATCTTTCTCCTTCTTAGTAGCTGGTGCTGTGCTGTGTTTTTGACTTTCGGCCTGGGAACAGCGCTGATAACACCGATGTTTTTAGTTGCTGCTCAGTAACGTTTACTGTGACCAAGGACTTTCTGAGTCTCATGCTCTGCCAGGGAGGAGGGGAAGCTGTGAGGAAGCAGAGACAGGACACCTGACCCAAACTGACCAAAGAGGTATTCCATACCACAGCACATCATGCCCACTATATAAACTGGGGGCAGTTACCTGGAAGGGTGAGATCACTGCTCAGTTGGGCTGGGTATCAGTTGGTGGGTGGTGAGCGGCTGTATTCTCTCCCCGTGTTATTTCCCTTGTTATTATTATTATTGGTGGTAGGACCAGTGATTTGTGTTATACCTTAGTTACTGGACTGCTCTTATCTCAACCCGTTGGAGTTACATTCTTTCGATTCTCCTCCCCATCCACCCAGGAGAAGTGGGGGAAGAAAGGGGGAAGAGTGAGCTAACGACTGTGTAGCTGATTTGCTGACTGGGCTTAAACCACGACAACATGGAAGTACCTGCAGGTGTAACAGACTTGCTTTAACTAGTTCTTCTTACGATTAAGCTTCTGTGAAAACAGTCTGTATGATCTCCAAACCTGTTCACCAATTTTATCAAAACTTAGCAATGGTGTTCCTGTAAGATCTGTGAAAATATGTGGGTTGATAGGAAAGACAGGAATAGTGTCAGTATCTCTCCAGCTGCATGCCCTTATTCCATTGCATATTTGGGTTTCCATGCAGTCAAACAAAATAGGAATTGGTGTTACATTTGTTCATGGTATGACTTGTCTTTAAATGAGCCCATTGTACCTCATGTCAATAGGATTGAACCCTGGCTAAGTCAAATTTGGGTTTTAATATGAATGTTTTCACTCTGACAGGTTTTTTATAGATATTATTTTTCTTCTCAGCATCTTACCCTGAAGCCTTGAGAAAAACCTGAGGTCCAGAAGCAGTCCTGTCAATCCTGGGAAAGTCACTATGAAGCAACAATCAGTAATGATCTGAAAATGTAATGGCTTCGGCTTACCTTACTGGTCCAGGACCTTCACAGTGTAATCACCCTGAGTAGACTCTGAAAAATCTGTCCTTTGCACTGGGAACATTTCAGGGCAAGGAATACGCCACTACACACATGGACACTACCTGCATATTGCAGATGCCAGAAGAATGTGAGTGCATGATAGCAGTTTTCTTCATTAATTTGAACATAGAAGGTCTTCAGTGATTCAGTTTTCTCATAAAGAGGACTTTGGTTTAGTGAATCATTGCTTGGCTGTTTGTAATATCAAGGAATGCAAGAGGGACTGCTTTGCAGGCACATGATTGATTTAATAGATCAGATCTACGCTCCAACTTCAGAAGTGACATCGGTGCTGTGGCTAATTGTCTTCAAACAAATATTTGCTGAAAGCATTGCTTAATAGATTGTATATAAGGACATTGTGATTTCTTTTCTAAACAAGACACTGAACCATTGACATCCTTTCCTGATGTGCTCAAATATGCTGGCTCAGACTGTAGATTAATCACTCACAGTGTTTCAGTCTGAGACTTATAAAAAATATTTAGTTTTATAAGTTTCAACAGCTGAATTAAATACATATTAAACAAAACCTGGTATAGACACATTAAAAATGGACTATGCTTTTTTCAATGATGCTTTTTGAGGGCATAACTTAAAACTAGGTAACAAATATATAAGTTCTGGTAGAAGAATTTGGGAAACAAACACTTATTTCTTAGTCATACATGAAGAATCCATTTTCCTGAGCATATATAAAATATAAAGCATAAATATATTATATATTTATATTTAAGAGCATGGTTTGATCCTGCTGGATTAAGAGGGGGTTTAAAATTAGGAAAGAAAACACAGTTCTTATAAGCAAATCCATTTTGTGCTTTGATTTGTGTCTTTGCATGTGTGTACAAAACAACCTGTTAACCACTCTGCTTATGAACTGTTTGGTATTAGGGACTCTCTATGCTATTCTATATCACACTGAAAATTCTGTTCTTACTGTTGTGCGTGCTTGTGTCCTCTGTGACCTTTTGCCTCCAGATTCAGCTGAAGTCCCCTGGGAGGTGACAGAAAGAAAAAAATCTTTAACTTGGCTTGATATAACAGTGGAGGGTCATTAAATCATGGTGATCAGCTATTCAATTACAGTCTATTTAATCATACAGCAGCAAAATAATTGGCAACAGCTCAAGGCAAACTAATTGTTCCAACCTGAAACTTGGCAGGGTGACAAGTGAGCTGTGGATGAAGTGGTAATGGATTCTGAACATCTGACAGTTCTGATCTGGGAGACTCCTGACAAGTAGACTACTGGCAATCCAGGAAGGGTTCTCCCTTCAGTCATGTCAAAATATGCAGAAAGATTGGGGGCAGAAAAACAGCTGCTGGAAGGAGAAGAGACCACTTTCAGGAGGAAAGGGGAGAGGAAGAAGGGTGGACTCTTCAAAAGCATCTAATCTAAACTTTAAGATTGCTTTCCAACAAGGGCACAGAGACAGGCCAATGTGTGTGTAGAGTTTGCCCTTTTTTTGTTGTTTTTTTTCCTCTCTGTATTTCTTGCATCAGCCAAAAAGAAATTAGGCTAGATGGAACTTATGTATGTCCTGGGAGAACCATATGGTAAGCTCAGAGAACTCCTGGTCTTGCAACTGCAGGAAGGAAATAGCTGAAGCACTCTGGATATCAGCACCAGTGCTGGAGGCTGGCCTGTGAAACTCTTGCCACAAAGGTTGTGGCGTGTCCAAGAGACAGAGACAGAGGCTGGAACCACACTCAGTCCACTGGGACTCAAAACACAGCAGCTAGGTGAGGATCTGCAAGTTAATGGCAGCCCAGCCTTTCCCTATACGAAAGGTAAGCACACACACCAGTGCCGTCAGGTGAGAACCTAATCAGCTCTAGCATGTGTTGCATGCGAAGCGTGGTGGCCTGGTTCGGGAATGGCGCAGGCGACCAACCCCCTCAGGCCGCGCAGGCCATCAGCACGCTGACACCAATGTGGTGGACGGCAAAATGGCGTTTATTGATGAACGACACAGCATTATATAGCCAGGGTTTACAGCGTCACTTCCGTCTGCTTACATCATAAGTCGAACGCTATTGGCTATTGGGAGAGGGGCCCTGTCTTTCCGTACAGCCCGACATCTTCCGGCCGCCAGGCCTTAGCTTGTGCCACAACAAGCATGCCTTAGAGAGGAAATGCTATTCACTGCTGGAAAAGCATTGAGGTTGGATGGATATTGTGCTTTTTCAGGCTGGAAATTCAGATGTTCCTCACTAAGACCTCAAAAGTCAGGAGACATGCCAAAATGTTTGAGGAGAGTTTTGAGGATAGAATTTCCTGGAATGGAGGTACAAATGCTTGCGCTGCTCTTTCCATGTGGTAGCACAGAAGCTTTCCAAAATGCACAGTTAGAGGTACCAAAACAACAGACAGATAAACAACTCAAGTGGGAGCTATGAAGAAGTTAGTACACCTTGTTTTATAAGGCATAACCTGGTGATTAGTTGCAAATACCAGAAATTACAATAAAATTTTATTATTAAAAAAATGTGGTTTTCAGAGGGCAACAGCCATTGCCAGAAACCAGAGGTTGAACATTATGAGCAAATAAGTCAGAATAAAAATTTCAGGTTTTGGGGGAACAAACTTTTCTCTTTACAGCGTCTACTGTGATGTTTAGTGGAGCAGCAAGGGACTGCAAGGGATGCAAGAAAAAATTAAGTAGAGCATAAGCCTAAGGGATGAGTTATGTACATGTTTGTATTAAAGTGGCCACTAGAGATGGAGGACAGTTTTGTAATCAGATCACTTGTTTCTCATTCATTATAATCCTGCTGCAGAAACCTGAGAGGATCATAAAAATGACAGAATGTTCCAGGTTTGAAGGGACCTTTTCACAGAAGGGGACTCCAACCTTCTGTGGAAAGCAGTGCCTTATCCATGCTCTGTCGACTGAGTCTTGAATACTTTCCTCAAGGGGAGGTCCACCACTTTCCTGGTTCCCATGCCTAACTGCTCTCATGATATTTTTTTTTTCTCCCCTGTATCCAGACAGAATTTCCTCTGAAATTAGGGAAGGTATCTCTATGTCTCCAACTTGTAGATGTGGTCCATAATTTAGTTACTGGTAGTTCCACATTTGTTTGTCATTATTTCTCAGTGTAGAGATTTGGAGGCTGATCTCACCCATGATGACTAACGCAAAGAAGGCACTGAGTACTTTTGTCTTTTCTGTAGGCATTTTAAATTGACCTTTCAGCCCCACTCAGCAACATACCTACAGCTTCCTTGTACTTCCACTTGGTAACACACCAGTAATAGCCTTGTTTGCTCTTCTGATACATCTTCTGCTAGTTTGAACTCTGGCTGTGTTTTTGCTTTCCTAACTACATTTCTGCATGCAGGAGCAGTATTTCTATATTTCTTCATGGAATTCTCAGCTTTTCCATCTCTCTCATACTGCTCTTCTGCATTTGAGCTCACTCAGTGACTCACTTTTTAACCAGGCTGTTTTCTTGTTATGACTGTTACTCTTTCTGATGAAGGGTGTAGGCTGCTCTTATGCTTTGAAAAGGCTATCTCTGAAAATCCCTGGTACTCGTGAACTCTCTGCCCTCCAAGGCAGTCTCCTATGGATTTCTCCTAACATATCCAGGAGAAGCTAACATCTGCCTTTCTTTAATTCAGGGTCTTCATTCTGCAACTTGTCTTCTTTAAGACCCTTAAGACCTTACACATCACAATCTCGTAGTCACTGCAGGCTAAGCGGCCAAAAAGTCTCCATTATTGGTAAAGAGACGGTCCAGAAGAGCATCACTCCTAGTCAGTATATGCAGCAACTGCCTTAGGACACTTGAGACATGTCTTCAGCACAGAAACGTAGATTGCTTATGCACCAACGTGTTGCTTTCCCAGGAAATATCAGAGTAGCTGAAGGATGGGTAGCTGCTGGCATGTGCCACTTGAGTGAACTGCTGATAATCAGATGTAGCCTTTTCTAACAAAAGGATGGTTTTCTTGCAGAAGGCATGGGAACAGAGCCTGAACTGGATGTCTGTGCAGAATTTGCTGTGAGTCTGTATGCTATTTCTCTAACAAGCCGAGGTAGAGAGACAAAGGATTGGTTAGGTGGCTTTGAGAGCTGATCATTCACACATAAGATAGACCTAATCCAGATTTATGGTTACAGGTGACCACCAGAGACTTCAAAATGAAAGGCAGAAAAAGATCTTTTCCACTGACAGTTATGAGTAGGAATAGGAGGACTCTGAACTACAGCTACCAGCTGAAGGAACAGGCAAAGCCTTTTAATTGTCATTTACTTTGTACACCTGAGACAATGAAAGCTGACTGATTCTTACCGCCTATGCTTACTCATAAGCTGTACTGCCTCCATGACAAAGAGGGAAGCTGGGAACATCAGTACAATTTGGCTGAAAGCAAGACCTATCTCTGTTTGATCCTCCCTACCATTTCACTGACTTTGATAATGGCGAAAAAAGAACCTATAGTTAAAATGTGCTCACAAACTCAACTTGTTCTCCTGCAGCAGAATTGGCAATCTGGATATTACCACCCTCCATTTCATAAAAATGAGAGCTTTAGGATGTTTATATGAACAGGAATTCTGCTGGAACGATAGAAACCCCATTGTTACTTGTATTGCAGCAGCAACTAAGTGCTCAAATGGAGCTCTCTGCCCATTCTTATGTGGCAAAATCCATGTCTGAGAATGCCAGCTACCCAGAACAAGCAAGCAAACTGTGGGAGCAGTGTTGGGGAGGAGCTGCCCTGCTGCAGGCACTCAAACTCTTGGAGCTGTAAGAAGGTTTCGGACAGAGCAGTGGCCACTCACAGTGAATGTAAGCAGTGAGACCTTGTCCAGCAGCCTGAACCAAAACCTGATTCTGATGAATGTCTCCCCTGTTGAAGGAGACAAGAACCTGTCATGCCTTCTTTTTCAGAATTCCAATTTGTTCTGAGAATAGACACTGGCTTCCAGCAGCAAACTACTGATGCAGTGACATGATCACATACACTGGTAGTTTCCAGTACTTACTAAAAATTTCACAACCAGTATTCTGCATTATGTTTTCTACAGTTAGTTTTATCTATGCCAACGGTAGAGTATAAATGAAATTACTACATCTGTTAAATGAGTAATTACAAAATTTAGAGTATTTTAGAAGCATCTTTTGAGTATTATTTGTCTTAATGGAAAGTTACGCAAATATGCAACCATGTAGATGTACATAAAAAGAATATTATTAATGCCTGACATATTATTTACTAAGAACATGATAAATTCTGTCATACTACATACCTGAAAAAACCCTGTTGTTAACAAGCATGGATAACCTCAGTGAAACAGAATTAAGCACAGAAAATTAGAATACGTATGAGGAATAGAGTTAAGAATAAATAAAATTAGAATTATTATTAGATGTAATTCTTAACAATGTGGAAAACGATCACAGAGGAAAAGGTGAATTCAAGGATGTGTTATATAACCTTGCCAAAACCTAAGCAATACTTCAAGACACGCTTAATGAGATATGTTGATCAGAATGCATGCCACTGAGGCATATAAAAAGTTGTTGATCCAGATGTTTATGTTTTATCAACATTAGTAAACAAATTTATAATGGAAAAACAGAAAATAGACAAAAATTACTTATAAAAAAAACTAGGTACAACTTGAGCAATCTATAATTGAGAAAGTCAGGTAAAATCCTATTGCCAGAAAAGGTGGCTTGCTATCTTATTTATGGAGAAATGGACATCACTTCTTAAACTTCTGTTTTCTACTTAATTATTCATTGTTACCACCAGGAAGTCACAAAAAGATACTTGAGTACTACAGACAGACTTGCTTAAATAGCATGGATGATTCAATGGTAAGGCTGACTCCCATCACAGCTGAAGATATTTTACCTTGGAGTCTTCAGATTTGAAATTGAGGGATGAACTATAATTGCCTATTAATTATTTTATCAGTGCATGGGGATAAATGCCTCAATTTTTTTTTTTTTTTTTTTTGCTAAAGAACTATTTGAATTGCATATTCCAGGGTTCAGAAAAAAAATCTTCTACCAAACATTACTCCTATTGAACTGAAAGTATTGTTTTGACTTCCTTCATACATAATACAATATTCCTGTGGTTGGTAGTGTTAAAATGATTTTCTTAAAAAGAATAACAGGAAAAAGCCATCACTTTACTACTCTTTCTTGCCTTGGCAGCCTTTAGAAGTGTTTGCTAGGGAAGAAACTGGCATAAGAGACTTTTTATGAAGAGTAGTGTAGGTGGGATTAAACACAGATAAGCAGCTGTCTTTTGCCATCTTGAAAATGGAAGAGCAAATTGATTATATCATACTTCTTGTAAGAACTGAAGTGATAATTACAAATTCCTTTCTGCTAATAAAGTATAGAAATTAGAGTCAACTAAACAAAGTATGACACTGCAAATGAATTTATTGGACCTTCTATAGTCATAATAAGCTTTTGCATTAGCTTTTTTTATTAAGGCATATAAGCAGTAGTTTTGAACTGAGCATTCATAAGTTATTAAATGCTAGACATAAACTGGGCCACCACTGTGAAGTCCATCAGGAAGAAATATGATTTAAAAGTAATATTATTTCAATAGTTTGATTAACATTTGCTATGTTACCTATATGTTCACCACAGCCAGAATACTGCATGTATTTGGAGTACAGACATCAGTTTAATAATGAACTTGAAAAATCAGCTTCAAAATGAGAAATAAAATATAACCTCACCTGAAAGCAGTAAAAGAGAAATTCTTGAATTTGCTGGAAGTACACTGAAGAAGAAAAATAAAATTTCCAGATTGTTAGGCTTCAGGAAAAGATCACCAACTTTTAAAAATACATACATATACAAGTTTTCTAAGTCAACGAAAAACTAAATTTAAGTCTTCTAAAATAATCCTGTTGGCATAATTATCTTTCAAATCGAAAATAACAAAGAAAGGAGGATCTCAGCAGGACCCGACAGTACAAAGAAGCGTGAGCTTTTCTAGAGCTCCGATGCCATCTGCTGGACGGGTAAAAAGAATGCAATGAGCCTGAATGTGGTTCTGCCACATGGAAATCCGAGGACGGGCTGTCACCAGAATGCCGGTACATAAAAAGATAACTTCAGAATTAGGAAACAAATCCTTCATGGGACTGAGCAGCTTTCCAGGGAATGGAAGAAAGGCGAATAAAAGACGCAAAACGGTGAACTGACATCTTGGTTCCATGCAAAGGGAGAAAAAACATTTCAGAAAATAGGAAAAGAGACACCAACTTCACATCTTTTGAAAAAGTTCCTCCAGCAAGACTCCTTTCCAGACAGTAATCTCTCAGTTTGGGCCCTAAACTTAGCACTTAAGTCTAGCTTTATGCAAGAAGACTTATTCTTCAAAGATGAAAGATACAAGAAGAAACTGCAACAAAACTACAGGGACAGATTATTTAAGATTTACAACTTATTTGTAAACTACTGAAGAATGACAAATCAAGTTCCAAGGATAAAAGTTTTCCGAAGGACCTTTTGTCCTTTGAAAGCACACAAAGGTGATATTTTTAGTCTATTTAGCTGCACTCCAGATTTCTGTTCTGCAAGTTTGGACTTTCATGCTGATAATGGAATATATGCAAACCAGCAAGTCTTCTAGGATACTCCCACTTCAGAGAGCAAATGTCAATGTCACTTGGGTGAGAACAATGAGACAGTTTAATAAGTGAGCACCAAGATTGGGAATCTTCTTCCTGAAGCAGCAATCAGATACTTGAGGCATAACCTAACTATTTTTCCAAACCCAATACAGTCATGATTTGCATATTAAGATTGACAAAATCATCACTTATCATATTAAAATTACACTTTTACTGTAGTAAATTGATTTTAAAAATTGTTTTCTGTGGGAAATGCAGACATGAATCTTCTAGCTAAGCCAATCCATCTCCATTGCAGCCTTGGTTGGGGAACTTTCTGGCTCTTTTCAACAGTCTTTTACTTTCTTGTTTTTCACCAGCTGGAAACGAAGAGTGTTTTCTGCACTGCTAGAAATCTCTGATGAGACCACAGCATTGCTTGAGCCATGGCAACCATCTGCAAGTACTGTGTGTGGCTGCTGGGCTGAGTATCTGTGGCTGAAAACTGCTGGGCTTCCATGCAGGTGGGACATACTGTGTCCTGTCTCCTCAGCAGGTATAAGTGATTTGCTGCATATTGAGGGCACTGGAAGTCATGTATACACGTAAAAGTGTGTAATTTACATGTTTGTCTCTGGTGCCTCAGCTGGAAACATTAAGGCCTTGTCTCATCTAATAAGTAGCACACTGCTACGGTTGTGGCAAATTTTACTTTTCTGCTTCTCAATGTGAAGTGCTATTGATCATGTACTAACTAGTATTGCTTCACTATCAGTTTTACTCTGTTTATCCCATCACATCTCCACTACTTCTTATCATAAGTGTGCACAACTATAGAAAAAAAATCCTCTCAGTTTCTCCTCTTACGGAAGCCATTAAACAGCAGCAAGCAAAGAAGGAATAATCTGTAACTCCTGATAATTCCTTTAATTTCTCCCCTCAGTGCGGATTAACCTGGACAGCATGACATCTCCATTGCATTTCACTGAAGCTTGGTTAAATTCTGCTTGCTTTACCTGATTTGGTCTTTATGCTAAACTTGGAGGAGTTTATGCCCATGAGTTTATGGGAATTAGTACTATCTTGATATGCCAGGTAAAAAGGTGATAAAGGAAGAAGTACTGAGGAATCTGTAATGACAGCAGGGATCATTAGCTTGTAAGTTATTTGAGAAATTATTCAGGGATTGCTGTTTGGACCCATCTTGCTGGAAATTTTCCTTAATGACTGTGTTGCAAAAGATGAAGAAACATTGTGATTAGTTCAAAGGTTACAGGCTCAGTCCAGGTGGGAAAAGATGTGACTCTGAGAACTGGAAGAAGGAATATAAATTAAACAGTACAAACTGCAGAGTCATCCCTTTGGACAATAGCAAGAATTTCTACTCTCAGTTGGTGATCAGTGGTTGAAAACTGCTGAGACAGCCAGGCAAGTGTGTGTAACTGGTCCTAACAGATACAAGTCACTAAGAAGGCAGTGCTGTGAGAAGGGAAAGTGCTTTCACAGGGCAGGTGCAAAGCAACATGCAGAAGCACAAATTGTACTAGAGAGGTGTTGTGTAGGGTCCAGCTCAAGTCCAAGAAAGATTAAGTGGGTCTGAGAGAGGAGTAGAGGACAACTAAAACACTCATAGGAAATAAGGCAAAACTACAGAAGCCTGGCATGTTTAGCCTCACAAACTGAAAGCCAACAAGAGTATAATTACTATACACAAATGATGTAGGAATCCCAAATGGCCATGCTGGCCCAAGGCCAATTAGGTTTAAACTTATCACAAATACATTTATGCATGAGAGAGGAAGACCTTCAGTTTCAGAAGATGGGGTATCTGACTCATCATACCTTATTGCTAGAGTCAGAAGGACCAAAAAGCTCTGAACCAAACACAACCACCACCAAAACCAACAAAAATACAATGTCAATTTTTTTGAGATGTTTCTAGTAAATAAGGAGCCCTATTGGATCTTTTGTCCCTGTCTCATATTCCTATTTTCTACGTTTGAGCCAGAGCACCCTGTGTGTACACAGCACCACAGCGTTCCTGGTACGGCTGAGTTTCTGGTCACTAGCCATGGTTATCCTTGGGACTTCTAAACTCCCTGGCACTTGCTGCAAGGAAAAGGCCATCATGAGATTTCTGAGGTTGTCAGGGATAACACAGATGCTGGATGAACCAACATGGTGTGATGCTGTCCTGGGTGTGCTACTTAACAAGGAAGAACTGGCCAAGGCTGCAACAGTGAATAGGAGCCGTGACTGTAATGATCCTGACACAGAGGAGTTTAAGATCCTGGGGAGGGGTGGGAGGATAGTAACATTGTCACTACATTGTCTATGAACTACATGTCACTACATGAACTACATTGTCAGGAATACCAAGATGGTTTCTGTAGTTTTCATACATTTATCATATCATTTGATCCTTAGGGCTAGAGTTATAATGACAGCAGCCCGGTGCTCCTGAGGGCTGGAGGATGCGCAGCTGCTGACCCAGCCCTGGCTGGGTGAGAACAGTACCTGGGTATAAGCAGCAAGGGATGCATGGTCCCAAACCATTGCTCAGGGACATCACCATGGGCCATACTCATGCACATGAGTCTGGGTTTACCACAGCGTCACTGTATTGTCTAGTGCTCCAAAGAAACCAGCTATCAAATAAGGAAACTTTTCACAGCTAAAAAGAATTGTTCATCTCCAAATAAGCCACTGCCCACTCCATCCCTCCATCTCTCCTTTTGTGCTCTGTGTCATTGTTTTGTGCCAGCCACCAAGGCGTCAGCTGCATCTTCTCAGGGCCCAGTCAGGTCACTCTGGCCATGGCAGACATCCCCAGGCACATTTGGCAAGAGGGTTCATTCGATAACACCTCCTTCTTCCCTGGGTGGCTGCCGGAGAAAACCTCACAGGCTTTTCCGACACCCTAGCACTGCTTGCCATCTCTCTGGGCTCCCCTGCTTCCTCCCATCAGAGTTCCTCCCAAGTTCTGCATCACTTGGCTCACTCTGAGGGATTGTCACCCCTATCCAGGGAGGGTAGAGGCAGGCAAGTGTGATCCTATCCGCTTAGCACCCATCAGCCTTCATCCAGGTACTATGTCCTCTTTGGGTTCACACACAGGAAATACATTGACAAACCAGAGGGGCTCAGGGCAGGCCGCTGTGACCATGAGACTGAAGTACTCGACCTGAGAGGATGGTCTGGGGGCTGGAACTGGTTCAGCATGCAGCAGAGAAGAGCTTTGGGCACCTCACAGTACACCCTGGTGCCTATGGGGATGCAATTAAGAGGATCAAGACAGGCTTTTCCCAGTGGTGCAAGCAAGAGGGTAAGTGACAGTGACATCAGCTGAAACAAGAGAGGTTCAGTATCAGGTTAGTAGAGGAAAAAAATGAGAATAATTAAGCTCTGTAGCAAGAGCCAGAGAGGCTGTGGGTTTGTGCACTCACTGAGTCAGCATAAGAACTGTTGTAAATGAAGCCAGTAAGTGTGATCCTCCAGTCTGAACACAGGGCAACTATCCAAAATACTTCAGATACAAAATGTAAAAGATCCCAAGCACTGCTGTCAAGGAGAACCACTATGAAACTACAAGACAAGAGTACTCTGTGAAAAAGAAAGAAAACCAGTCCCCAGTTCTCCAACAGATGGGAAGCAGCCTGAAGAAAACCTGGAGAGTCAAGCTCTGCCGTAACCTATTTTATGGAGCTGAAAGGGCTGACCCAGAGGAAACACCAAGAACTTGTTTATTTAATTTAGGCCCTATACAGTGAGTTGCCCTAAGGTTCCCCATACCACTCAGCAGGAAAAAAAAAAAAAAAAATCCTACCTTTTTTTATCTTCATTCTATTTGCTCAATGTTCAAATAAATGGTCAGGAAAAACTTCATCCTTCACAGTTCACAGCCTTTGGGGTTGATTCTCAGTTATGCTGAGGCTTCCACACGCCCTCACACCGGAGCTGAAGAGCAACCATGTAAATGAACCCTCACCCTCCCACAAACTGGGCAGAACTAATTCAGAGCAACCACAAAAATCAGAATGAGTAGTTTACATTTAACAACTTCAGAGCAGAAATAAGTAGTGAAACTCACACAACCCCTCAGCACAAGGTACTTTCATTTGCATGTGAAGCTCAGCATTAATACATGATTGAGTGCTGAATGAAAAGTAAAAAAAAAAAAAAAAAAAATCCCTTTATTTTATATGCAAACTACAGAATTAGATCCAGTATCAGGCAATAGTGAAAGTGAACAAGCAGCATATTGTAAGTTGCAACCACCCATGCAAAAAATAGCAAGCAGTATTTTATCTCTTCTATTCCTTTTAAAATATCTCTTCATGCAATGCAAGCAAGTTATTCTGTGCTCCCAAGAATCTGGCTTCCTGCTAGCAATAGTCAGCAGTTTGTTTTGGGTTGCAAAAGCCCTAAGAGGCTGTGGCTGTCCAGCAGCTGTGTATCAGACTTTCAGGTGGACGATGACAGAAGCAACACCAGCTGTGTGTGGAATACATGCACAGGTTCAAACACCAGCTGTGTGTCCAATATGCACATAGGTTCATACACTCCCACCGGGAGAGGTGTCTCCCACTTTCCCTTTGTATTGCAATGCAGCCTTCTGGCCCCTTCCCCACTATGCTGATGGCAAGGCGGCAATCTTGCTCTAATAATGAGTTAAAAGATGAGTTTTATTACATTGACAAAGTGGCAAAGTAGAACTTGTCAAGCCATTGCAAAATACGAAGAAACCTGTGGTTTAAGTCCATTACGGTATTGACTTAGCCTAAGTTCAGTGTCCTCTTTTGCAAAAAGCCAGCCTTGGTTACAAAGAAAATGCACTGGGAGATTCCACACCTACTGATATAAGAGGTTGTAAAGCAGAGATCATTATAGCCGGCTCAGCTTTAAGGGTTATTTGTAGTAGGGCTGTCTCTTCACTGCCTAAGGAGTACTAAGGGAAGCAGAGGTTAGTAACTCATTAAACGTAAGGACTAACTACCGAAACCAGCACTGGCAGAACTCAGGTGCTCCTTTGCCCCATCCCCTGCACCAGTTTCTGTGATAAGCCAGTGACATCCTGGGCTGTTTGTGTCCGCGGGATGAAGGTAGAAATGATAATGCAGAAAAGATGAAACAGACTTTAGGAAAAGCAGGCAAACAGCTTATAAATGGTAGTTAGAAAGCTTGGGATTACTGTGGCAGAGAACTAGTCTCAACTATTGCAGTATGTGCATGTGGTGGTTTAAGCCCAGCCATAACCCATGCAGCCTCTCTCTCACTCCCCCCTCTTCCTCCTCCCCCGCTCCCAGAGGGATGAGGAGGAGAATCGAAAGAATGTAACTCCCACAGGTTGAGATAAGAGCAGTCCAGTAACTAAGGTATAACACAAACCACTGCTGCTACCACCAATAATAATGATGAAAAGGAAAATAAAAAGGGAAGAGAATACAACCATTCACCACTCGCCGACCGATACCCAGCCTGACCGAGCAGTGATCTAGCCCTTCCTGATAACTGCCCCCAGTTTATATAGTGGGCATGACGTGCTGTGGTACGGAATATCTCTTTGGCTAGTTTGGGTCAGGTGTCCTGTCTCTGCTTCCTCACAGCTTCCCCTCCTCCCTGGCAGAGCATGAGACTCAGAAAGTCCTTGGTCAGAGCTAACATTACTGAGCAGCAACTGAAAACATCGGTGTTATCAGCACTGTTCCCAGGCTGAAAGTCAAAAACACAGCACTGCACCAGCTACTAAGAAGGAGAAAAATGACTGCTGCTGCTGAACCCAGGACAGTGCACCAATAATGCTTGTCGTGACTTCAAAAAGATATTTTACCTTCAGCATGTTTTAGGTGTAACAGCAAGCTGCTATCACCACCTTGGAGGAACGCTAACCCAGAGGGTTGCTTTGGTGACAGGTAGTCTTCCTTCTGATGAGACAGTTGAGGTCTCTGTGCGTCAGTCAATGCTTCCCACAAAGGGTACCGACGCTGCACTGGCACTCCGTCATGCAGCAGCACCGTGGGGAGTGACTGAGAAGGAAATGTCCTGCCCACGGCACATCCACGGGCTGCCTGAGCCCATAGAACTCCCATATGTGCGCACGCACCAACCCGTTCCCGAGGATAACCCACCCGCGCTGCACACACCCGTACACAACCCCCCCCCCCCCCCCCCCCCCCGGCACCCCTCCCTCACACCTCTCCTGCGCAGCAGCCCGGCCCCGGCCGCGCGGCTCCCCGCGCCTGCGCATGACGGGTGCGCCGAGCGGAGGGGCGCGCGCCGCGCCGGCGGGGAGGGAGCGCTCAGCCCAGGCTCCCGCGGGCTGCCGGCGGGGGAGCGCGGGCTCCGCGCAGGCGTACGCCGTTGCCTCGTCGAGTGAGAGCGGGCACCCGCCACTCCGAGCCTGGGTGGCGGGGCCGAGCGTCCCCTCAGTCCCGCCCGCCGCTGCGCTGGAGCGTGACTGGCACCCGGGGCCGCGCGGCACAGGGCGAACCGTTGCTCCGCCTCCTCCTCCACTTTCTCCTCCTCTTCCTCCTCCTCCTCCTCCTCCTCCTCCTCCTCCTCCTCGCCTTCCTCCTTCTTTCTCTTCGCTTCCTATATTAGCTTCTCCTCTTCTCTCCCTCTTCGCTCCTTTCCTCCCGCTTACTCTTGCGTGCTTGGTCCTGCTGTGCTGTGGGGACACGGGGGCAGGAGCGTGGCCTGCCGCCGCCATGCAGATCACACTGAAAACGCTGCAGCAGCAGACCTTCCGCATCGACATCGACCCCGAGCAGACGGTGCGGGCCCGCGCAGGAGCGGGAAGCGGGAGTGGGGTGTGTGTGTTCCGTGCTCCGTCCCTTCCCGGCCTCCGGCCTCGCTGCCTGCTCCTACGGGAGAGCGGCATGGCTGAAGGCTGAGGGGGCTCTGGCCCTGGGCCGGGGAGGACGGGCCCTCCTCTGGGGGAGGGGCGGGCAGCGAGTGCGGGGGGAAGGGTGGCCGGAGCCTCTGTGAGGGCCTGGGGCCGGGGTTGTGTGTTTGGGGATGCGGTGGATGCCCGGGAGGAGTTTTGGGGGTGCGGGTTGTGAGCTGCTCCGTGGGGACGGGGAGCGGGGCGTCTCACCGGAGGGGTGTGGAGCGGGCCCGTTTCCGCGGGGCGCAGCCCGTCGTGGCGGTCCTGTTTTCCTTGGGGTGCAGAGGGGTCTCCTGCTGGGGGAGGGCGGCTCCTCCTAGCTGGAGGAAAGGGGCTGTTGTGGCCGTACCCCCCGCGGATGGACCGACTGTCCTCGGTGGTTTCGGAAAGAACGCCTAGAAGGTGGAAAGGAAAGCAGCTGACGCTGTGCTGCGGAGGAGACGCTCGAGAGGGCTATGGGAAGCTGAAGTTTTTCCTTTTGGGAATTTACGCGCCAGCATCCATGGGTTAGTGGGCAATGGGGGATCGTAATAATCTCTGCTAATTTGTTTTGGGAGTGGGTCATGACCACTTGGGTGAAGGGGGAGTAGTGCAGCAGAAGAGAAACTTGGTGGTACCTTTCCACTGATTCCCACCTGGGCAGGAAACGTGGGGAGAGTTGTAGGGTGATTCACCACGGGAGTGTGTACCGGAGAGGAGATCGTGAGCATCCAGAATGCATCACTGTACGCTTAAATAAGCGTACACTGTGTTTGATGAAGGTGGTTGATTGCAGGGAGGCTTTTTTGCTTTGCCTACAGTGTGAGCCACGGTGATTAATCAGCACCTCCGAGGTGAGGGAGTGCATGTGAGATTCCACGAACCACTTAGCATGAACGCAGGTGTCTCCTGCAGAGCAGACATTTGGGTGAGTGGTGAGGTTTGTAATAGTCTTACTGTCCCTTGCTGACAGGTTGCAGTAACTGTGTATCTCTGTTCTTACAAGACTGGGAGTGGGGAAAGGGCAGGCTTTGATTGCAGGTGAGTGTTTTCTGTCGGCCCATAGGAGTCTGCTGAAAAATCCTGAGGGGGAAGTTCAGGGTTCTGAGGCAAAAAGGGCTTTAAGTGAGTTTTCGGGGCTGGAAGTTGGCTTGTCACTTGCCTGAGCACAGATGATTGCCTCTGATAGTGAATCCCAGGCATCCTTGTGGCTGCCTTGTGGAAGATTTGGGGACTTTGGCGTCTGAAGGTGCGTCTGCAGCAGCCCTTCACGTGACATCGGGGCAGTGAAGCTCTGGAAACCATGGAACACTATATCTGCTTTTATGAAGTCTGTTGGTTTACTCTCTTTCATCTTAAGAAAAATAGAGGGTGGCAATTAAACTTGGGGTAAGAGTTGGGTTGGTTGACTGGTATGGGACAGGTGGCATATGTCTACTTTAAACAGATGTTGGAAACCTTCAAGGATTTAAGGTATTAGCCTACTTGTTCATGAGGGTTAGGTCTCTTTCCATCTTTTTTTCCTATTCTCTGTATTCAGTAAGGTCCTGAGAAGTAAAATCAATGAGAGGACGTAAGGCATGTTGCCAGTCAAAACCCCCACCAGCTTATGAGGCAGCAAAATGCACTAGCTAGGAGCTGGATTGTGGGAAATCAGACTGCACTCTTTGTAAGTATAGTTTCTACAGTAGCTCAGTAACTGAAATGAATTATTTTCATGAGCATAAGACTTCAGGTTTTATCTAGGGATGGGTGGTGAAACAGGAAAGGGGTAGGATTTGAGGAGGCCTTTGTCTTAAAGTGAGAAGGGTGAATTCATCTTGTTAGCTGTAAAGGTGTGGAGGTGAGAAATGTATTCAACATTACCTACTTTCTAAAGAATCACAAAGGAGTTCTAATTGAAAGTGTTAAAAATCATGGAACTTAATAACAAACAGTTTTGAGCCTTCAGTTAGAAACCAAATTCGTTAAAATGGGAGAACGCTTCAAAATGTAATTGGTTAATCAAGTGTTACACAAGTGTGTGTTTGAAAGTTCTCAATCTGACTTTGAAAAATACTAATTGTACTAAGTGCACTGGTTTCTTAGATTAATTTTCCAACACCTTGAAATGAATGTGAGTGCTGCGGAGGTAAGGAGAATTACTTCTACTCTTTGAAGTTTGTGTGTTTCTCTGCTAGAGGTAGGCTTATTTACTTGGAGTTGTGCCCTATACTGTGACAAGGCCAGAAATCATCTAGCTGTGATAGGCCCAGCAAACTTGTTGTTCAGAAACTGGATTCTCATTCTCTAAAATTGATTTCTGGTTCTAGCATTTTCTCCCCATAGTCTCAATTAAAAAAAAATAAATATCCAAACAGACTTGATATTACAGTGCAAGGTAGTAGTCTGACAAATGTTCATGCTTGTAACTGAAGGCTGTCATTAATAGTAAGAGGTATTTAAACAAACCTTCCAGTGAGAATTTGAAGCAGCACACTTCATAGTAACTAGGCTTGCTAAAGCTTTTGAGCAGTTCACTGATATCTTTTTTTTTTTTTTTCCTTAATTGGACAGTTGAATTTTTAAGTTCAAAATGTGCTTTTCATAATGTGACTTTAGTTTTAGTTTAGTTGTGTTTTAAAGTATTGGTCAACTGAGTATTTTAACAGAATAAAAATTAGACCTGAAGCATGGCATATTGTTCTTTATGAAAGTGCTAAGTGAAGACTGTCAATTATTTTAACTGCCTAAAAAAGTTGAAACGATTTAGTGTCAGACCCTGTTATTTGAGGAGGCTTATTAAATGCAGGAGTTTTTGCAGGTATGGCTGTGGGGTTTTTTTGTGGGTTTTTTTGTTTGTTTTGTTTTTTTTCTTTTTTTAACTTTTGGGGGAAATTTGTGGAGTGCGTGGGAATTAATGTACTGATTGTGCTCCTCAGAGAGGTGGATTTGCCCGTTGTAATCATTATCATGTTCGTAGCGGGGCAGTTCAGTACTTGAAAATTCAGATTTAACCAGGTAAAGCATGTATTTATCTACACAAGCTACTTTTTATGTGGTTTTGACTGTGAGAGAGTAAATGCCTCAAGTGTTGTGTTAGGAGCAAGAAATAAGCTCTATCTGAAACTCGTTCAGACCTGTGTAGGCACATCTGTTGTCTGAGGTGACAGTGATGACACTGCAGGCTTCAAAATCTAGTGCTGCTGTTGTAGTTATCACTGTGTAGACATGAAATAGGCTTTTAAAAAATCTTAACAAACATTCTTAACTTTCTTTAGAAATGAAATGCCAGTTGAAAGTCTGTTCTATTTCATTTTCAGCTTCTCTGTGCTGTTAACCTAAAGCCACAATGTCAAAATGCAGAGTATTGCAAGGAATATTCAGGATGCCTTTGGCCGCAGTCTCTATGGTGCATAATATGGGCTTTCATGTTTCACTGGTCTGCCACAATGTTTCAACACCCAGGAAGTTCTGGCTTGTTTAACACCAAGTCAACTGGACAATTGGTTGTGGAAGTTTGTTCTTCCACAGAGCTTCTGTATGTTCTGGTGCCTCTTTAACAAGTTTATGCTTTATTGCCAAATGTGTCTGGGGATTTTTGGATGCTAATGTTTTTGGCCCTTGGATTTTAAGTTTAGAAATTTAGGCTAGATACTAACCAAAGCTGTATTAAATGTGTGAGAAGTATGATCCAGCAAAAATGAAGCAGGATCTAAAGGTTATATAATAATAACAAAAGCGAGGTTTAGCATGTATTTAATTTTACACAGTAAAACAGGTATACTTCAGGGGAAAAAGAGATACTACTTGAATTTTTGAAAGACAATGTCATAGCAAAGAATTTGTATTTTCTGATTTGTAGGGGGTATAAAAACATTTTGGCTTTTTAATGAGAATGAGGTGGTGTGTACAGTGGAAGTACTTTTTGATATGTCCATAGTGGGTACTGATAAAATGGCAGGCTGCTTCAGTTCTTTTCAGAGAGTGCAGTTCTGAATTTCTGAATTACTTCAGTCTATAATCTGAATGCACAGACTATGATTTGTGAGTTCATATGAAAGCTAATGCTGTTTGTGAGCCCACAAAATCATGGGAGTTACATCTGTGTCCCCAGTACATTGAGTGCTATACTAAAGCATCTAATAAAAAAAAAAAAAGAAAGGGAAATGCATATTGAAAGCCTATGTAATCTTAAAGTATACTTTGCACCAATGCTTGTTCTATCTGGGGCTAGGAAGGATGCATGGAAACAAATAATGGGGTGTTGTAAAAGATATTTATCATACTTTTTAGAGCTCTCCTGATAAACTGTGGGCCTCTGTTGGAAAACCATGTGCTGGTACAGTAGCATTAGTAAAGAATAAATTAACAATTCAATATAATGAAATTGAAAGAATTTTAAGTGAGTAATAGTATGATTCCTTGTGATATAAGAAGATATAAAAGCAGTAGATTTAGTTTTGGTCATTTTAGTTCTGAATATATTATATTCAGTATATAGTATATATAGTATATGTAGAATATATAATATATATAGTATAGAGTATATAGTATATACATAGTATGTTGTATTTTTCAGAAGAATTAACTTCAGAAATAGTTCTGCAACAGCCAGAGAATATTGTTGGGTGAAATGGTAAAATCTGACTTGGAGGCTTGTAACCTCTAAGAAAGTATGAACTTATGCTTACAATCTCCTTTCTACATGTGTTTCAGTGTAGGTTAATCCTGCAGCAGTTGCTAGTTAGAGAATTGGTTTTGTAATTCTGAGAGTTTATAGTCTTAATGGTTAGAGGCAAAGTGCTCCTATGATCCTGTTCAAGACTCCAGAGATACTCTTCTAGATTACAGATGTTTTTCTCAAGTCCTGAGTATATTTTTCTTCAGTTCTTCTTTGATTTTACAGCAAGTATCTTTCTCATCTTCTAGAGGCAATGCTCTTGCATTTCTTAGGATTTTATTGTTGAGTGTATGTACTCGCACAGTCAGAGGAGGTGTGAATTTACAGGGCATGTAGTTGCTGCTTGAGGTTTCATAGATGACTTTGCAAAAAGTGTAGCTTTGGAGATTAGCAGAATGAGTTTTGGGATGCTTTCCCTCTCCCCCTCCCCCTCCATTATTGTTATACATTCTTTGCAGACCATACATTTTCAAATTATGTTCTTGATAATCCATGTTTATTGTATTAACTTTGTTTGTTTGTTTATTTGTTTTCCTCCTAGTGCTTTTCTTCAGTAGCTAATCTTTTTTTCTGTTTCCTGCCTAGAGTTAGAATTTTCAAGCAAGGGGCATTGTTCAATTGTTCTGATTCGTGGCTGAAGAAGGCTAGGTTTTCACATATTTAGGAATATTTCCCTGAAATTTTAGTGAGTGTTCTAATTTAATTTCCAAAGAACTTCAGGGAGACTGACACATATTATTAAAAATTTAATAAAGGAAACGCTAAAGTAGCATAAATTAAGGATGTAACTGATTTTATTCATATTAGAATAGGTTTTTACATGTTACCTAGTTTTTCAAATGCATTGCTGTGACCGTAATTTTACAACTATTTTATCTGGAATGTTCTCATCCAATTTAGCTGCCAGCAAGAAAAAGTAGCCTTTGTACTCTTAGTAATTTGTCAATATTATGTGTTGTATTTCTGAACAATCCAGTCTTTCCTAGACCACCATTCACAAGGTGGCCAGTAAACTAAGAAGTTAAATTGTACATGTTGTGCACACTTACAGATAGCTCTGTACTTAATTGTGCCTTACATTTAATCTATTTTGCAGGAACGATAGGTAAGCAAACATGCCCATCCTTCATGTGGATAACAACGGGTTGGAAGGTTTTGTTTTTGGAATTTACAAGGAGTGGAGAGTACATGTTAATCAAAGAATAGCCTGAGCAGATAACCTTCCTATTTCAACAGTACCGTTGCCGCCCTTGCCCATACAAGGGCGTAGAATCATGAAATAGTTAGGATTGGAAAGGACCTTAAGATCATCTAGTTCCAACCTCCCTGCCATGGGCAATGACACCTTGCACTAAACCATGTCACCCAAGGCTCTGTCCCTTTTGAAGATTTTCATTGTCTTTCAGAAATACAGGAAAATAATTTCCTGCAAGGAAATTTATAGGGCTATGTAAAGTTACAGGACAGAAAGATATGGCTCCGATATCTTCTTCTTCTGCCAAAGTTTGTATCTTGGGTCACTGTTGCAGACAGGATACTTGGATGGACTGAAACACTGAAAGAAACCACTTTTTAATTTTACAGGATATGATGAAGTGCAGCATGTCTTACCTAGGTCCTATAAGGGACAGACAGGAAGCCTTAGCTGCTTTCCTGTGCATGCTGCCCTGCAGGGAGAACCAAATGAATGTGAAAAGGAGAGGGCTTGAGGCATACCTCAGTTTCTGAGCTTCGCACCTTCTATTTCTAAGTGAAGGCCGTTAGTACATATCTAAGTAAAAGTTGTTTTACCCCTCCAAGTGGTTTGCCATAATGCAGCATTGGGAAGGGTTTTTTTTTTAAGTGTCTTTTAATAGTTACTTTAAATGTCTTACCAGTTTTGTTTGTTCTCAAACCATTGTATTGCTTTTACACTTGTAAATCAGTTTGTAGAGAATGATCCTTGTTGTAAAAATTGTCTTCTTAAAGGTACTGGATGGTGGTTTATGCTAATTAGCATGACCATGCATGACAGAGAAAGTAAGCTTTCTCCTTAAAACAAGCACTAGTGGGTTCAGAGGGAGCACTCAAGAGCTGTCAGTAGCCATGTACAACTGCCTGAAAGGAGGTTGTAGTGAGGTGAGGATCAGTCTCATCTCCCACGTAACAAGAGATAGCACAAGAGGCAGTGGCCTGAAGCTGCACCAGGGAAGGTTTAGGTTGGATATCAGGAAAAATTTCTTCCCTGAGAGGGTGCTCAGGCATTGGAACAGGCTGCTTAAGGAAGTGGTGGTACCACCATCCCTGGAAGTGTTCAAAAAACATGGTTTAGTAGTGGCCTCGGCAGTGCTGGTGTAAAGGTTGGACTTGATGATCTTAAAGATATTTTCCAACCTAGTTCATTCTGTAAGTCTATGTCTTCCTGTGTTTTTGGAAGGTATAGATAGCTGAGTTTTATTTACCTTACTGCTAAAAGGTTTGCTTTAATCTATGTGTTCATGTGTTACTACAGAGCTGCATGTATGCAGCTACATGTAACTAAACTAAAGATAACTAAAGTCTATCTAAATGGTGGAACTTATAGACTATCTTTCACTCACTATTTAGCATCAGAGAACTGACGCTAGTGTCTCCTCTTTTAAACAGGGCTTAGATCAATTTTGAAATGCAGGTTGAAACTGTGTGGAGGCTAACTTTGAGATGAGAAATTAATTTTGTTGATCTCTAGGCAATGAATAACAGCAAATGCTAGACTGATGAGCTTCACCTAGGTGTAGATGAGCTCAATTTTGGAGAGTAAATTAGAAAGGCAGAGGTAATTGCTCAGGAAGTAAATGTCAAGGCTAAATTTGGATTTGTATCTTGCCAATTTCAGACTATTTATTTTCCAGAGAATGGAGCTGCTTTCTTTGTATACAAACTTCAGCACAGTAAATGCAAGTAGCAAATACAGAAGTTTATGAATTCTTTATATTGTCTGTGAGGCTGTTTTAAAATAATGGATTAATTTTAAACGCATTGTTTAGTTGAGTAATTCTTTTTTTCCCCCAGTCATTCACTAATCTTGTAAACCTGTCTGGATTAAAAAATAGCTTCTCCTATGGTCCGGCTCTCTTACTGTATCTCTTATGCCTTTGGAACCTGAAGTAGGGCAGCAATCTGTTCATGCAACTGTCTAGGTGGTCTCCTGGCTGAATATGAGTGTCCTGTTTAGGAAGACAGTATAAGAGATTAATATAAGTTTGTGCCAGCAAATTGTGCTTTTTATTATTTGTAGAAGTAGCTAGAATCAAACGTGTTCTTGTAATTAAAGCTACTACAAAGCATTTAGATACAAGCTAAGTAGTTTCTTATCCTCTGGACATTTCAATAGTAGGCACAATATATGCCATTAATCTGTTGCTGATCATGGTGTTTGAATAAGGGTAGTAAAATGTGTTGCACTGGTCAGTTTGTTGCTTCATTAGCTGGTTTATTGTCTGCTACAGCTGCATCATCCTCACCTGACTGAACAATGTCTATATGGCAGTATAATGTGTGGTAAATATGCTTTCAAGAGCTGTGGGAGGAGATATTGAGCTGTTCATGCAGTTAGTCAGTAGAATTCCTGGGAAACTGCCCATGGGGACAAAGGAGCAGAGCAGAGCTGGCAGATCTTTAAGGACACTTTCTTTAGAGCACCCGAGCTCTCAATCCCCAGTTCTAAGAAATCAGGAAAGGAAGGGGAAGGCAAGAGACTGGCATGGATGAGTGAAGACCTGCTGGTCAAACTAAAGGGCAAGAAGGAAAATGCACAGGGAGTGAAAGCAAGAGTGTGTATTCTGGGAAGAGTGTAAGGATGCTGCCTGGTTGTGCAGGAAGGGGCCAGGAAGGCCAAGGCCTGACCGGAACTGAACTTTGCATGGGACACAATAATAAGGGCTTTATAGTTATACCAGTCAGAAAACAAGGGGTAAAGAAAGTGTACCCCCCCCTGGATAAACACGTCTGGCAAACTGGTAACAACAGATGAGAAGGTTGAGGTACTCCACAGCTTTGCCTGTTTTTACTGGCAACTTCTCTTACCACACCTCTCAGGTGGATAAATAGCAGGACAGGGAATGGGGGAACAAAGTCTATCACACTGTAAGATCAGGCTTATGACTGTCAGAGGAACCTGAACATAGGTAAGTCCATGGGATATGGCAAGATGGATCCCAGAGTCCTGAGGGAATTGGCTGATGTAGCTGCCAAGCCACTCTCTGTGATGAGAAGTCATGGAAGTCAGGCAAGGTCCTTGGTGACTGGAAGAAGGGAAATATTGCACCCACTTTTCAAAAGGGTAGAAATGAAGACCCTGGGAACTACTGACCTGTCAGCCTCCCCCTTGTGCCTGGGAAGATCATGGAACAGATCCTTCTAGGAGCCATACTAAGGTACATGGAGAACAAGGAAGCGATTTGAGACAGCCAGCATGGCTTCACTGTGGGCAAGTCCTGCCTGGCCAACCTAGTGGCCTCCTGTGATGGAATGGCTGTGTCAGTGGACAAGGGAAGAGCTACAGGTGTCATCTGTCCGGACTTACGTAAAGCCTCTGACACAGTCCCCCACAATATCCTTCTCTCTAAACTGGAGAGATATGGATTTGATGGGTAGACTGTTTCAGTGGATAAGGTATTGGCTGGATGGTCAGTTGCATCTTGAGGGTAGTGATCGGTGGCTCAGTGATGGAGATCAGTGACAAATGATGCGTCCCTCAGGGGTCTGTGCTGGGACCCATTCTGTTTAATACCTTCATCAGTGACACAGAGTGGGATTAAGTGCAGCTTCCACGGGTTTGCAGATGGCACCAAGCTGGTTTACACACCTGAAGAGACTAGATGCCAGCCAGAGGGGACCTGGACAAGTCAAAGAAGCGAACCCATGCAAACCTTGTAAGGTTCAACAAGGTCAAATACGAGGTCCTCTCCTGGGTCAGAGCAGTCCCTGATACCAGCACAAACTGGGGAGGAAGGGATTGAGAGCTGCCCTATGGAAAAGGACTTAAGGGTGCTGGTGGATCAAAAGCTGGACATGAAACAGCAATGTGAGTTTGCAGCTCAGAAAACCAATTGTATCCTGGGCTACATCCAAAGGAGCATGTCCAGCAGGTCGAGGGAGGTGATTCTGCCCCTCTACTCTGCTCTGGTGAGACCCTACCTGCAGTACTGCGCCCAGCTCTGAAGTTCTCAGCACAGGAGAGACATGGATGTGTTGGAGATGGTCCAGATGAGGGCCACAAAAGTTACCAGAGGGATTGAGCCCTGCTTGATTGCTTCTCTGTGGCCTAAGGAGACTGTTCAGTTTTGAGTGACTTCTGACCTTGAATGATAATTGAGGAGGAATTCACAAATTAGATTTCTAGCTTACAGGGAAATACTCTTTAAAAATAAACATAAATCCAGTGGTAGAACAGACTTGCGTAAAGTAAGCACATGAGAGTGGCAATCAGCAAATTATTATTAAAATGAACAGTGGTTTGACTGCCTGATGACTTAGGGATGGCAGTAAGCTGCTATTTAGTTTTGCTGTGGAAAAGCAACTGGCTGGGTGGAGACCATTTCTAAAGCTTTTAGCAGGTGCTGGAATGATATGTGTAAGAGCATCCTTCCTCATCTGCCAAGGGGAAAGAATTGGCTTCCTATTGGTGTAGTTCCATAGAAGGAAATTGTGTTGTGTTCTGTATCCTTGTGTGGCTAGTGATTTAATCACCTATATCAGGTGTAAGTTTACAGAAGAGGTTGATTCTGCCAGCCTCCTTTTCTGAGTCATAAAACCTGGTAAAAACACTTTTTTTTTTTTTGTGTACTGCTGAAAAGATGAAGCTCCACTGTGAGTGTAAAAAGTTTGGTTTAACCCTTTTGGACCAAACATCCAAACTGAAAGCATTAGCCTGATAAAGAAACTGATAAAGAAACATGGGAAAATACCTGAGAGGGAGAAGTGATGGGACCAATGAAAGAAAAGGGAAAAGGTAACACAAAGGTTTAAGATATCATGAACAGAAGAATAAAGTGAAGGCAGGAAACATGACTTAAGTGTGGTTAACAGATTTTAATTATACTGAGAATCACAAAGCTCCACGTCTCCGTAAGTGTTTACCACTTTGCATCTGAAAATACTGTTCCAGTATATTTACTCCTCAAGCAACCCTAATAGGGAGCTACAGCTTTAAAAATTAGCAGAAATGGTAGTACTAAGGTTGCCTGTGGCACAAGTAGTTGTCACTCTGATTTTAGCTAGGTATATGCACCTCGATTGCAGTGTTTCATGAAAAAAGCTTATGAATATTCAGGAGAAAAAACTTTAGAAAATGGAGTTATTTTACAGTAATAAGTTTATAACAGATTACTTTTGTTCTACATGTATTTGGAGAGTGTGTCAGGAGTATTTAATGTTTGTATACAGGCAGCTTGTCTTAAGCTATGATTTCAAATGTATCGATACAGAAATGCTTCTAAAGGACCATCCTTTGTCTTCTGGGGATGGCATTATGCAGCCTTTCTATAGAATATGGGCATTCTGATGCA
Organism: Ara ararauna; assembly: GCA_028858755.1. NCBI lineage: Eukaryota > Metazoa > Chordata > Aves > Psittaciformes > Psittacidae > Ara > Ara ararauna. Next base: position 38,853,905 of record CM054410.1, on the reverse strand, counting down.
CAGTGTCATTTGAGCTATTGTATGTGGTGTTCTAAAGTGTTGACTATGGCAGAGATCTTTATAAGCAAGTAAGTAAGACAAAACACTTTCATGTGAAAGCTTAAAATTGCTATGCAGAGCTCTAGAGGGGAAAGAGTTGAAAACAACTTACAGAATATTAACAACTTGGCAGTTTGCACAAGCCTCTGCATATCAAGGCTTCAGGTCATGACAGTGAATGAAATTGAATGTCATGGTGACCTTACCTTAGAAACATTCTCTGAAGAGTCATTATGATGAAGAAAGCAGTGAGCTGTATATAGCATCTGTACCATCCTGTGTTTACAGAAATAACAGGGAGGGGAAATGGGTCAAAAGCATTTTTGCCCTATTTTTTTTTTTTTTCACTGTATTTTAAACTAGTATATAGTCCTCTCATGGAGAAATTACTTACAATTTGATTAAGCACTAGGCACTATTTGGGAAGGGAACACATTGCTGTTCAAAAGATTAAAGTGGTATATTTGAAGACTGATGTACTTGACATGAGATATGACTGAAAACAACTTTTCAGGATTTAAAACTTGGAACAAAATGTACATAAACAGGTTTGTATTATGAAACTTTTTTTTTCCCCCTCATTAAGAATGTTTCTGTTATTTAGGTGAAGGAACTGAAAGAGAAGATTGAGTCAGAAAGGGGGAAAGATGCTTTTCCAGTAGCTGGCCAAAAACTGATTTATGCAGGTAATGGATATTCTGAAGATACTGTATATGAATCTATGTTGATTTTTATGTTATTGTTTGATTTGGTGTTAATGTTAAGTCTTCTAAAGATTATAAGTACTGAAATGCAAACAGGTTAAAAAAACAAACAAAAAAGCACCACAAAACAACAAATCTGTTGTCAAAGGGAACTCTTAATTTTGGATCAGAATTGTTCAGGGTTTAATACATGTTGTCTGTTTTTATCTTTGCTCTTGCAGCATGATAAGCTAGCAGATTTAGTGCTGGATGAGGTGTGCTTGGTGAAGTGGAAATAGCTTTTGTTACAAGACATTGGTATTTAAGCAGATCACATCTGATATTCTGGGTTAACTGTCTTTTCTACAGTTTATGCTGTGTATAGCTGAAGCATTTGTGCTATACCTCAGAATTAATAATCTAATTTCTTTTGTATTAACAAAAGAAACCTACCACCAAACGTTTGGTATACTAAGGTACTTTCAATACTTTTAAGCTGTGTCACTAAAAAGCAGGCTAATGTTAAAGACATGAAGTTGCTTTTTTTGAGCTAACATAGCTCTAATATTTTTAGGTTTTTTTTTTTTTTTTTTTACTGTTTTCTACCTGACTGGTCCATTCTGGCACTCATACATAGTCCCAGGGTTTTTGTTCTTACTTCATGTCAGAACTTAAAGTTCTATTCCAATACCCCCTCTTGTGCTTTTTCCTCTCAAATTGTGCTTGAAAGAAGTTTTAGTGGTTTTTTTACTTCTTCAGTGTACTACTTTGTAAACAGCATTGATTTTCCACTTCTATGAAGCTAAAGCCACTAATCACAATAGAAAGATTCTAATTAATGGAAGAGATATTGGAGTCTGTCTGTGTTTGTATGGACTCTTTACGACTATGTTTCTTAGCGAGTGTTATGTCCCATGTGCTTCAGTGAAGGGAACGTATGTCAAGAACAGGAAGGTAAAAGTCATGTATAAAACCAAATATGAATAAGGCAGAAAGCCTTATGCAGTATGTATAATTGCATGATGCTGTTAATACTACATTTCTGTGATTAATAAAAACAAGGGTTGCATATGATCATATGATGTGGTAAGTATTTTTAGAAGCCTGAATTTATCTTCAGCACTGCATAATCCTCACAAACATTAGGAAATAGGATTCAGAATCGAAGACTATATAAAAAAATGATTCTGTGTTTTGTTTTTGGTTTTGTTTTTTTCTTGGACAAGAGATATGACAAAGGTGCATTAATGACATTTTTACTTTGATTTAAATGAGCTTTAGAATTTTTATAGTTTGGTAAAGGAGAGTAATATCCCAGCTGAAAGTAAAAGTATGAAAGTATACCATTTGTTATTAAAAAATGCTTGCGTTTTTTAGTTATGTTAATGAGAGGTGGGATTGATCTGTTGTGTTATCTTTACTAAGGTGAAGTTTAGAAACCCTGTGAGTGGTGTGTCCTTAAAGTGTAGGATGTCTGCATATATACTTTGTGCAGGCTCCTTCCCCAAAGTGCTTATAAACCTGAAAATTGTAAGGAAACCTGTGTAGGTTCTGAGTCAGATGCTGTACCATCTGCTGCAGCTATTACTACTGCTACAGTATATATAATACGTTCAGTATTTGACCTGCAAGACTGGTGGAACCAGTAGAGTAAGACAGTGGCACCTCATCTGTTTTCAAAGTGTCATAATGTGTTTATGTTGCTTGATTTCTTTGCAATCATCAGGATAAGGTTGTATCCTGCTATACACAGTTAAGTGGTGTATTCCACTAGCACTGAGACGGGTTATGAAAATTCTCATTTTGAAATGGGGAAGTGTTGTGAAATACACATAGTTTTGATTTGCAGTACTGCCTCTAGATCAGCTTAAGTTAAAAAAAAAAAAAAAGTCTGTGATTTAATGTGTTTCTCAGTTCTTCTAAGCGTGAGACAAATCTACTTCACCACAGGACTATCTCCGAGTATGAAGCTTCAAAAGTTTTTCTTTCTGGGCTTTTTTGGGTTTGTTTTTTTTTTTTTTTTTTCATCTGTCAGGGTGGCAGGATGTGGAATGGTTCTCACTTCTTCTAAAGCTTTAGCCTTCTTTTAGATTGTTAGTGTTGCAAAGTCACAAATATATGCAGATAAATTTAGTCTGTGGCGAACTCTGGGAACTGTAAATAGTTTACTGCATCTGAGCAGCAAACAAAAGCAGAAAAGAATTTTCTTCCTGTGTCTAGAGTGTGTAAGCAATCTTAAGTTAATTAGTTAAGATTACTTTATGGTGAAGCTTTTCGTCTACATTACTTGTATCTGTGTTAAAGGTCCAATAAATCTTTTGCTAGATATTTAATGCTTCTGTTTTGAATTATTAGAGGCATCTTCAACACTTGGAGCAACTGCCTTCAAGCTAATTAGTCCTGTGGACAGTATAAGAGGAAAATTATGGCAGCTTTACTGCTGAAGCTTAATATTTAAACCACTTTTTGTAGGGTTATTAGTCTGCATAAAATGTATTTTTTATGGGCTTTTGTTTGGACTTCGTGAAGGAATCTCGAGATCATCTAATGATCTGTTTAATAACTTCTTAATTTATATTTGTTTTATTTGCCAGGTAAAATCCTTAATGACGATACTGCTCTTAAGGAATACAAAATAGATGAGAAGAACTTTGTGGTTGTTATGGTGACAAAAGTGAGTAATTATTTTTGAAAAAGCAGTTGCATTATTTTTCTTTTAATTGTGATGACTAATTGGATGTGCCTGTCCTTAAAACAAGTAGAGTTTGATCATGTGCCTGTTTTTGTCAACAGTAAAAGTAAATGCTTGTGTGAATAGGTATGAAATATTACTTCAAAGTTCTAGCTTGCCTATGCTGATTGCTATTTTTGTTCTGTGCTGAATGTTTACATTGAATACAAAATTTGTCAGTGGCTGATTTTATTGTTTTTTCTTTATTGTCTTTGTACTATATTTCCCGTGATATTATTAAAAGGAAAAAGGGAATGGTTGTTACTAAATTCTCTGTATAGAACTCTTCCAGTCTTGCCATGTTGCTTTTCAAAACTGATGGCTGTTTCTTTTGTCAAACTCAACAGCTTAAACCAGTAAAGAAAGGATACCTATGCCAATCAACAAACCTGTGAATTTTGAATTGCTACAATGGCAAACAGGGTCATGTGGTGTATATTTGGAGTATCTCCTCTTAACCACTTGCGAGATTGCCTCTGGGAATCAAGCCACTGATTTTCTAGGCATTTCAGGCCTTTGGGATCTCATTAAAACTGACTTTGTCTCTGTCATGACATAAGTTAATTTTGGAGTTAGAAGTCCTCCTGTTAAAGAAAACACATATTCAGTTGCCCTTCATTTCTATTTGGTTTGACTCATTAGATTCTCTGTTTGAAATTAGCTGTTATTGCTGTCTTCCTGAAGAAACAATGTTTTAGTCTGTGGGTTGTGTGGAGAAGAGGCATTTATCAGCATAAGAAAACAGGTGCAGATGGGATTTCAGAGTACAGCTTGCATTTTGGTTATAGCAGAAGAAACACAGATTTTCATGAAGACCTGTTAAATGCAGTACCTTATATTAAAAAGGACCTGTGTTTTGGAGTTAGGCATTTCTTCGGTATTAAAGTCTTTTTGCGAAGTCTTTTGACCTCAGTTTCCCTTTGTTTGATTTGTCTCTAGATAAGACATGCCCTGTCACGTAAGCAGAACTGCTGACTTTGTCTGATGCTCAGACATGTTTCAGTGTTTTTCTTTGAATGCTTCTTAAAATGTTCTTTATTTTGTGAGTCATGTTGGAAGCCATTTACTCTCAACCTCTCGTTTCCTCTAGACAAAAGGAGGAAATATATCTTTCTGAGTTTAAGCAAACATTGTCTGAAAGTGACTCACCTTGAATAAGTAGTTGTGTTTTGTTAAAGTTCAGCTATTTCTCTCGGTAAGGCAGAGATGGGGTCAGTCTTGTTGCTCAAGGGTAGTCATAGGACACAGCATTCAAGAACATAATCCTTTACCTTAGCTGAAAGTTACATGCATTCTGAAAAGTGTAATTTCTGTATCATAGGATAAATACTGCACCAAAGCAAAATTCGTGTTTCCAATAGAGATGTGATGATTAAGTCCCAATTATATGATAGTACTAACCTCTCTAAATTTATTGCTATAGATTTGGTAGTCCTTGATTCAGCTGGATTTTTGGTGCTCGCTATAGAACTCAAGTATATGTACTGTTATTTATCATATAACACCCGCTTGGAAGGGACCTCAAGGATCATCTGGTGCAACCTTTCTTGGCAAAGCATGATCTGGACTAGGTGCCCCTGCACCCTGTCCAGCCAAATCTGAAAAGTGTCCAATGCTGGGGAATCCACCACTTCACTAGGGAGGTGATTCCAATCGCTGATTGTTCTCATTATGAGAATGTCCTGTCAGAATCTCTTGGGAGTCACTTGTGACCATTACCTCTCTTTTTTTCCATGCGACTCCTTGTAAAAAGGGAATCTCCATCTTCTTTGCAGCCACCCTTTAAATACTGGAACTTGATGATGAGGTCTCCCCTAACGCCTGTTTTCCCTGTGCTGAGCAAACAAATTTCTCTCAGCTTTTCCCCACACAGCAGGCTGCCTACTCCTTCGATCATTTTTGGGGCACTTCTCTGGACCCTGTCCAGCCCCTCCACATCTTTCTGTATAGCAGGGACCAGAACAAAACAGTATTGTGGTTGTGGTCTGACAAGCACTGAGTGGAGTGGGGTAATGATGTCTTTAATCCCTGTTGGCTTTCTTCGCCGCAGCTGCACACTGTTAACTCACATTGAACTTAGAATCATAGAATCATAAAATAGTTAGGGTTGGAAAGGATCTTAAGATCATCTAGCTCCAACCCCCCTGCCAGGGGCAGGGACGCCTCCCACTAAACCATGCCACCCAAGGCTATGTCCAATCCAGCCTTGAACACTGCCAGCGATGGAGCATTCACGACTTCCCTGGGTAACCCATTCCTCACCACCCTTACAGTAAATAATTTCTTCCTCATATCCAATCTAATCTTCCCCTGTTTAAGTTTTAACCCATTACCCTTTGTCCTTTCACTACAGTCCCTAATGAAGAGTCCCTCCCCAGCATCCCTATAGTCCCCCTTCAGATACTGGAAGGCTGCTATGAGGTCTCCACGCAGCCTTCTCCAGGCTGAACAGACCCGACTTTCTCAGCCTGTCTTCATACGGGAGGTGCTCCAGCTCCCTGATCATCCTCGTGACCTCCTTTGGACTTGTTCCAACAATTCCATGTCCTTTTTATGTTGAGGACACCAGAACTGCACACAATACTCCAAGTGAGGTCTCACAAGAGCAGAGTAGTGGGGCAGGATCACCTCTCTCGACCTGCTGGTCACGCTCCTTTTGATGCAGCCCAGGATACGGTTGGTTTTCTGGACTGCAAGCACACACTGCTGGCTCATGTTCATTTTCTCATTGACCAGCACCCCCAAGCCTTTCTCCGCAGGTCTGCTCTGAATCTCTTCTCTGCCCAACCTGGAGCTGTGCCTGGGACTGCTCCCACCCAGGTGGAGGACCTTGCACTTGTCGTGGTTAAACTCCATCAGGTTGGCATCAGCCCACCTCACAAGCATGTCAAGGTCCCTCTGGATGGCATTCCTTCCCTCCAAAGTATTAACCGAACCACACAGCTTGATGTCATCGGCAAAGTTGCTGAGGGCGCACTCAATCCCACTGTCCATGTCACTGACAAAGATGTTGAACAAGACTGGTCCCAACACCGATCCCTGAGGGACACCACTTGTTACTGGTCTCCAGCTGGACATTGAGCCATCGACCGCAACTCTTTGCGTGTGGCCAGCCAGCCAGTTCTTTATCCACTGAGTGCTTCACCTATCAAATTGATGTCTGTCCAACTTAGAGACAAGGATGTCATCTGGGAGAGTGTTGAACGCTTTGCACAAGTCCAGGTAGATGACATCAACTGCTATACCCCTGTCCATCAGTTCTGTAGCCCCACCATAGAAGGCCACCAGATTGGTCTGGCAGGTTTTCCCCTTAGTGAAGCCATGCTGGCTGTAACCAAGCACCTTGTTGTTTTTCATGTGCCTTAGCATGCCTTCCAGGAGAATCTGCTCCAAGATTTTGCTAGGTACAGAGGTGAGGCTGACTGGTAAAACACAAGATTGTTTTCACATTTAAAATATTGCAGTCTGTAAATATTTAGTCTTAACTTTGTATTTTACTTCATGCTCAAATAGTGTGGCTGCTTAGATGTATAATTAAGTACTTTACTGACAGCGTCTGTCACTTGTTTAAACGCAGTTATACATTATGGACCTGATGTTTTAATGTTATGCTGGATGTTGAGGCAGCAGTGTCAAATACAAATGGTCTTAACAGAACTGAATTGGTATGTTGACTGTGGAAAGCATGAGTTTAGGAGCTTTGTGCTCTGAACTCTGTTGTCCTCCTGTAGGCCAAAGCAGCAACTGGAGCAACTCAGCAGTCAAATGCTACTACTGCTACTAGCTCAACTACTGCAGCTCCCACACCAGTCACTGCATCACTCCCTGATGCTGCCCCTGTACCAGCTCCTGTTCCTCTACCACCAGCACCAGATGTAGTTGCATGTGAATCAGAACCTGTGAGTGATCCTAAAGAAGAGAAGCTAGCAGAAGAACTACCTGAGGCACCAGCTGCTGTCAGTCCATCGTCAACTGACAGGTACAAATGAGACTCCAAAAATGCTTTCCCTGTCCATTTCTATTGCTTCTAGTTTTGATTTTATTGAGTTTTCCATTACAGTATTACTTCAGTCATTTTCTCAGTTCTACATAATTTTTCCTCTTTCTTAGCTGTAACTTCAGACTTTGGCTCAAGTATAACATTATAATATGCTGGTAAGAAGTGCCCCACACTGCTTACACCTTCTCTGGTGTGATCTTGGGGGAGTGTGATCTTGGGACTAAACCAATGGAGTGGAGACTTGCATGACACGGGATTGTACTCCTGTTAGGCATTTCAAAGTTACTGTGGCACAAGTTTCTTTCCAGACTGAGGATATTCACCTGCATGGAGATCTACTCATAAAGCTCTTAAAAGACTTACAGGGATGTGTCCTATCCTGTTCATAGACTTCTGATTGTGTTTTAAGTCTTGCTGGTTAGACTTAAACAATAAGTTCTTTATTGTTGTAAGAATCTCTTAATTTCCGGAGTGTTTTTTGGTGGGTGTTTTTTTTTGTTTGTTTGTTGGTTTTCTGTTTTGTTTTGTTTTGTTTTTTGAGTTTTGGTTTTCCCAAAATGCAGTATTGCTCTTAATAATGTAATGTGTTAAAACTACAAGCTTATTTGTTCTGAATGCTCTTTGACCCATCTGCAGATAGCTGTGGGAGCTGGGGTAGTTTTTAACCTAAATTCTCTAAATTTAAGAAAATCAAATGGAAATTTGAAGTTTCATCCGTGTTGTATACTGTGGCTTATTTTGCTCACTTTAAGTTGCTTAAGTTTGCACGGGATAAAAATGCTATTAACTGTAATGGCACTTGCAGTGCTACATAGCATTATACATTTTCATACACTGGTTTTCTATCTGTGTGTTATTTATGTGGTGCACAAGACATTAATCTTTGAAGTGGTTGTATTTAGTCACTATCAAATAGTGATAAGGAAACAAAACTTGCAGTTGCCTAATATCTTGAAAGTGCCACAAATTTCTTGCACTTAGTAGCCGAATGAATGATTTAATTTTGGAATTCTGAGAAATAGATGTATTTTTTAAATGGAATACAAATGAAGCTTTATTTAACAGTTGAATAAATTTAGATTTTTTTTTTTTTTAATGTTAATGGGTGGTTGGGTTTTTTTGGTTTTTTGCTGCTCAGCTTGTCCAGTAAGTTCAAAGATCAATCTAATATTTAATACTAAAACAAGTGCTTTCCAGGTTTTCCATGTACAGATTGCAGTATGTAAAGCTGCGGTAAGGAAGCCTTACATACCTAACAGGAGGCAAGAGGTAATTTAACAAATATATTATAGTTACCACCTGCCTTAATTTCAGTGAGTACTGCTTGTTTCTGATTTGCTTTAGCAATTAAATTACTGAGGCTGGTGAAGGCTTATTGAACCATGGCCAGGCAAGCTGGTGTCTTGTTTCACCTTTGATCTTTTTTAGTTATAATTCATACTGGTGAAGCATTCTTGTTGGAACTAATTTTTTTTTCTTAATAAAATGCATCTCTGTAAATATCTTCTTTGATATTTTTAGTGGCATCTTCAGAAAACTCATTCAGATTAATCTGATGATCTTTCATTTGCTGATAGGAGTTGCCAGCTCTGGTAGCTGATAGATGCGGGGCTGGTGCAGCTCCATGTCCCCAGTTCTATCAGGTGTCAAGACTGAACACTTATTCCCAGTACATATACACAGATATGGCAGGCTGTATAGGTCAACACAGGCACAGCAGTTGCATTTTGTTCCCCTCAGGCTACTCAAGGCAAAGCCTACTAGTGCAGAATACATATGTGCAGGCATACAAATGAGCCATACAAATTTGTCCAGTAGCTGGTCTTAATCTATTCGAATACCTGGCCCTTAGATCTCCCAGTCTCTTAAGTTTTTGATACCTGGGCATGTGGCAGCCTGAGCGCTGCAACCCCACTCCGGTTGCTGATAACTCAGATTCTCTTTGCACGCATATGCATGCGTGCACACGCACAGAAAGGAGGTTAATCCAGGAACTGATTAGATATTCACTGAACCCTGATAGCTAGTCCGCTCTGGTCTCCCAGTTGCCTCATTCATTGCCATATGTGAACAGATCTCTCCACTAGCTGATTGAGGCCTATAACCTTACCAGTGGCTGACCCTCTGACGTTACAGTCTTTCCAGTAGTTCTTCTCTCAGACACTCCACTCTCTGCGACAGCTGGCTCTTAATTTACAGCCAGTCAATAACCGGCTCTCAAGCATCAATCCTACTACTGTAGTCAAGGTTGATGCTTTTGGGTGATTACACACATGCCAGTGTATGGTTCCACAAAGAATACGCATGTGTCGTCCCTTCAGTTGCCAGTAGCTCAGGCACATACGGAGCCCTTGGTCCCTTTCCCAGTTGCTGGCACTGAGACTTCCAGAGTGTCTGGTCTCTGCAGTTGCTGGCTTCGCAGGCATGTGGATCCCTGTGGCTCATTGTTCAGTGTCCAGCTGTGGGCAGTGAAGACTTCTGTACACACACATGCATGTGGAATGCAGACGCTCCCAGCATGAAAAATAGTTATGGTAGTTGGAATTTAATTAGAAGGCAGGATGGACTGGTAGTCAGGTGCAGGGCATGGCCAGCAGGTGCTGTTTATGTGTGACTGTGGCCCATTTTCCCCCCACCCCCTGTTTCTGTTTTTGGGTTTTTTTTCCTCTTCTCTTTTTAGCCATGCTTTTCATCTGTAGGGTGCCTTGATGCTTCCGTTTACCTGCCTTTGGTTCTTCCCCATGATATCCCATAATAAGTCTTGCACAATTGCCAAATGCTTTTTTTTGGCACCCCGTGGCGAGTTGCCCTACCCTGTAGGCAGTAATGCTCTTTGGTCTGTGTGGAGATCTGGAGAGCCTCTCCTGTTGACCCATTGGGGTGTCACCCTGAGACCAAGGGGCTGGTGCTTTCAGTGGCAGCCCTGGGAGGAGCCCGGAAAGGGGCACCCTTGGCTCTGTGTTAACAGACATTCCTCTGTCTGGGGTTGTGCCTTTGTGTTCCTTGGTGTTCGTGGAGATGAACCTTTAATCCTTTAATTTAACAGCTTTGATAACTTGAGATGGAGTAATTGCAAATATAGCAGTGTATATTCCTCATTGAGGTCAAACCAGCGACTATGGGGAAGTAGTTAGTGAGACTGCTGTGTGCTTTGAAAATCTACCTTGTTCTCCCACCCTTTAAATCATTCAAACAGATGGCCAATCCTTGAGCAGATGGGCAAGAGCCAAACTACTGGGGGGTAGTGGGGAGGTTTGTGAGTTTGTAAAGTCTGATCTCACTATAAGTCTAAGAGAGAGCTCTTTGGAAAGCTTTGTTGTTTTTTATAAACAAAAGGGGCTATTAGAGTTACAGCTGCTGCTGCTTTTTTGAAAAACAGGAAGTTTTCCAAAGTTTTGTAATTACCATTGCACTTGTCTTCATCTTACAGTACAACAGGTGATACATCTCGATCAAATCTTTTTGAGGATGCTATAAGTGCACTTGGTAAGTGGAGTGTTTTTTTAATGTAGACGTTATTTTGGTGCAGCAGAAACAAATGACGGATTAGCAGATACTGGCATTCTCCTCTGTATCTGCCATTGTTAAGTTATAATCAAAGTACTCTTCTTTAAGACCTGAAGTTGATACCTTAGAATCAGCATCAAGAACTTCTTTACTGAAGAATGTTGCACTTCATATAGTTTTATTGTGTAAAAGGAGAAGATCCTTATAATTTCTGTTTTCTTTTTTTCCCAATTTGCCTTAATTTCTCTTCAGTTTGAAGTGGCTTGAATAGAAGACTGGATGTAAATATGTATATACTTTTCACCTTTGCTTTCCAGTGTGCAGGTTTGATAAAATGGCTGCCTTTATTATTCACGTTTCACCTTTGACAATACTGTCTTTTGACATACTTAGATTAGATAAATGAAGTGCTATCTGGGCTGACGAATGAATGCTTTTGTGTACTTACAGTCAGTTCACTTTTCTTTTGACAGTTTAAAGTGTCTTTGTTTATCACTGGAATAAAGAGGGTAAAAACAATAGGTAGGAATTTCTGCCCCACTTTTATGCTGATTCTGGTGGGTAGGAAATCACTAGTCAAACCCACAACTCCTACCTAAATTTTTCAGAAGGGATTTTTGTTTTGTGTGTAGCATTTTAAGACACAGAAATTAAGGGGGAGTTTTTTTTTACCTTGTCTTACTTCTGTAAACGTTAAGCTGCAATTTGGTACAAAGAGTTACACACTGATTAAAGAGTTTCACTTACGTATTTGTGTAGGGGTGTGTTGATACATTGGAGGTAGGTGCTGTGATTAAGAAGGCCAGAGTGATTTTTGAGCAGCAGTAGTGTTTTATGCACATCGGTAGTAGCCACAAGGTTTAGTCTGTCTATTTGCAGCTTAGGTCTTATGTTACAACATACTGTTTTAGGCTGAAGAAATAGATGAGCTGAAATAGCTTCTAGATACTGTAGGAGACAACCAGTCGAGTTCCATTACATTTTTAAAGTGCTACTACCAGAGAAGCTGCAGGCTTCATTAAGCATTCATTATAACTTGGTGGCCAAAATCTGGTCATCACAGATACACATGTTAACAATAATGACTAACAAGTTTGTTTAAGGTGATGGTCCTCATTCAGTTACCTTCAGAATAAAAAAGAAAAAAAATAAAATCTTTCAATGTGAGCATCACCTCACTATTCATTTCATATGAAAGTTTTCTGATTGGTATCTGATACAGTAAACCCACATGTCCCTAACAGTTTGGAAATACCCAGGCATTAAGTGTAATTTCCTGGATAAGCATACTGCGAGGGTTAGATGCCAAAAGAATTTCAAAGACAATAGGCATGAGCTCTATGGTTCTTTTTCTTTAGATGCTGTCTTAAAAGAAATCTGCTTACACAAATTTATTTAGCATTGTCCTAAGTAGGATCCTAGGCATGCTCTTACTATGGCTTCTCAATTACATTGTCTGAAGATAATTGACTTCAGTTTAAAAACAGGGATTGATTTCTACAAATTTGCTTTTGTTTTCAGTTAGATATGCTGACTGAAAACTCATGTGGCTTTGTGTGCTGCATGAGGATCTGCACATCTTGCAGTTCCTGTGCAACTGTATCTTTCACTGGAGCAGCCTAAGCTTTATTTAGGGCATGGGACAAGAATTACTGTGGGGAGTGTTATGAACTGGAATTTGTAAGTTAATCCAGCTTTAAAATGTTCTTTCAAAAGACAAAAACAAAGTGCAGAATCCATTCAGCATTGTCCTCACATTCCCAGTAGCACTATGTAGAGATAGGCATGACTCTATATCGTGACACTGATGGTGTTCAATTCCTAAATTATTATTCTTATTTTGTATGACTCGTGTAAGTAGATTGTATACGAAGTACATGTGCCTAAAATCACAATAATTCCCTTTTCTTCTTTGGCTTTTAATTATGGCTTATGTAGCAGTCTGTCCACAGCAAGTTGACCTTTTGGCAGGGTTTTTTTCTACCAAATACTTCATACTGCTCTAGTCTCTACCTAGCTTATACTGAAAGCACGCTACAGAAAGGTTTGAGTGCTAAGTAATTAGATCAAAAGATGTTCTGCCTGCTGTTTGCCTTGATGAGTTTGTTAGCTAAAACAAAGTAAACAAGCTAAACTAGAGCTGTCTAAGAAAGAACATGAGTAGTAATAGCAAAACTATTGTGTTGGGGCAGTTATTGACTTGGCTTTTTTGCTTCTCTGAAAATACGTACAGAAATATGTATCTTTAGACTGAAGTTTAGGCGTTTTAAATTTTTTTTAATGTCTTTGAAAAAATGAAGGTAGATGTAAAATGGTAGTTTTATATGCAGACATGAACTTAACCATTCCTTAAACTCAGGTCAGCAGTATCATTCTGAGAACTGAACAGTAATACTCAAATTAGTCAAGGGTTATAAATCCATTGTTTATAGATAATGCACCAGTATCCTTGGGGTAGGGCTGTTTTATTATTTTTTTATTGAGTATTTTGCCCTCAGTCATACATCCACTGACTTACAAGCATCCTTTAAAAATCAAGCAATGTGGTTATGTTAATGTTGGCTTGAGCTCAGCACCTTCTCCCTAAAGGAAATAAAACTTGAGGTTTTACTTGGTTCTTCTAATTGTGACTTACTTGTCTTAATGGAGTAGCTCTAACAGGATTTGTTTCCTCTACTTTTTTTAATCTGTTGGGCTTATGATGACTGATAATTATTTAACTCTCTTGCCACTATCTTGCTAGTGTTAAAGTCAGTATTAGGGTTCCACTGAGATGAGTAATACGTTTATCCAAGGGAGGACATGGTATTTTATCACCTGGGCTTTTTGGCTTGGTTTGTTGCTTCTGTACACACACACTTCTGTGTTTGCATGGGAAGATAACGTTTAAGATATTACTTAATTAGAATTTATAATAGGGTAGTTATTTTTTTCAGTTTTGTTGAATTTGCTGTACTTGATTTTAAGAAAGGGGAAAAAATGGGTTGTGAAAAGAGATAGTAATTTTCCCTACAGTACCATTAGTGTAGTGATCAGTTGTCCTTCAGTTGCATCACACATAGTGTGTGTACGCTTTTCTCTTGCTAGTTGCAGATATGGGCCAATTTTAGTCCATTTATGCTGTAAGACGTGGGGGATTTAATGTGATGGATGCCTAGTCAAATACACATGAATTAAACGAGATAACTTGTTCTCATCAACCCTAACTTTAAATCTTCTACCTGACTTGAGTTGGTCCATATTAAGTTACTTTGGTCATCAACAGCAGCAGCAGGGAGCAATACACTGTTGTAACTTGGTTGTCACTGTTTGTCATCTATCTGACCATAGCATAGTGTAAAGTCCACATTTAGAAGAACCTCAATAGCTAGCAGTTCCAAAGGCAGATTTCTGCCTAGAAAGTTTGATTTCAAATTTACACTGCAGGAGACTTTTCTTGATTACATCAAGAATTCAGTATTGAGGAGGCCCTTGACCTTAGGTAAAATCATAGGGAATATTATTTCAATTATAAGTACAGAAGTATCACAAGTGCTGCTTTTATCAGTAGAAGTTTGCATTGTGTTTGTTACCTTCTACGATTCTGATCAAATGCATAATGAAAAAAACAGTATATTTGGGGTTAAAGCAACAGAACCATGTCAAGTTTAATACAAGCTATTCTTTATTCTTCAATGAACGACTTGGATTTGGGTAGAAATGAAATTTATCCATTGAAACTTTTTTGTGCCTTTTTTGCCTTATTCCCTTAATATGGTGGTTGTGTTACTTCTAGTGACAGGTCAGTCCTATGAGAATATGGTGACTGAGATCATGTCAATGGGATATGAACGAGAGCAAGTAATTGCAGCGCTGCGGGCTAGCTTCAACAATCCTGACAGAGCAGTGGAATACCTTTTAATGGTGAGCATTTTTTTTATCTACACCTTATTCTTCCACTTTATTTTGTCCTCACTAGAGAATAATTTTAACTGTGATCTACTTGATTGTTTTGTGTATTAGCCAATCAGTGAGAGTAATACATGTTCATAGAGGAATAGCAACAGTGCATCTGGAAGTCTGAGATTTGAATTTTGAGGGTCATAATGTGTTGCAGGAAATACTGAAGTAATCGCTAATTGCTTCTATCACTACTTTTATTCTTTGTTGATCTGTATGGATATGTATCTGAAGTGTGTCCAGTTACAGTGATAGTTTTAACTGCCAGTGGCTGGCCCAAGGAATGATTTCATCACATCTTGGTGGCAGCTAATGCTGTCACCACAAATTTTATATTAGTATCTATAATGTCACAAAGGCCTTTTTTTGAAGTTCCAGTTCATTGTTTTTACTAGTGATGCACAGTGTTCTTGATAATAGACTTTCCAAACAAAGGTTTGAAAGTTTTTTTTGAAACATTTTTAATTTAACTGGTGTTTTAATTTAAGCAGTGTTTTGGAGAAGAAATAATTTCTCATTTGGTATATAAAGTTTGAAGGGTGAAATGAACTTCATTGGCATGAGAAGAAATAGAAGATTTCACTTTAATTAAAATATTGTTGGTTTAGGGGTTTTTTTGGATTACTTCTCATTGTATGCCATAATCTGACAGGCGTATTGTCTGTGTCCCAGAGACTCTGTTCAGGAGCTTGTTGTTTAATCAGTATTTCTTTAGTTTTAAGTCTTTAGTTTTTTCTCTAGCATACCATTTTTTCACTGATGTGCTTTTTCCTTGCTCCAGATCTGAACTCTATTAAACTCTTGAAGCCAGATATCTTGAACCAGTTCTTACAAAATATATGTGGATTGAATTTCTGATAGATTGATAAGAAAACTGGCATCTTTATCTGCCATTATAAAACTTCCCTTTTGTCACTGCTGAAAAAAACCTTAACAACTGCAAGTCACTGGCATGCTTGCTGCTTACATTAATAATCCCAAGACTTTGTAATCTGCAGATTTTAGACAGCAAATGTTTTCAGTACATGAATGTAAATCATTCAGTTCTCATCTGCTATAAGGCCAATAAAAGGTGATATATATTGTCTTGCCCTAAGGACAAATGCAGTGGCTCACATCTACCTGCTATTAGTCTGGAATATCAAGTGTCTAGACTATCAAATGTTTGTTTATCATGCCTTAAAAACATTGATTTTACTCTTCATTTACTCTGTACATATACCATAAATCCAGTGCCTCCTGTAAGTGTTGGGCTTCCTTTGTCAGTCACATGCAGTGTGCAGTACTTGTACACTCAGTCTGGCATTTCCCTGCTCTACTTCATTCCCATTCAGGAAGTCCAGAATAGAAATAGAGCGTCCCTATGATGGAGTTCAATGCACGGCATGTCTGCCAAATGGATTAAGTCTGACTGGTCTGAACAGTTCATTTCTGTTCCTTCAGTAGGTTTTGTGTTTAAGAGAGGTCCATCTGCTGCATAAGCTGGTCCTTTTCTGTTTCATGTTCTACTTTACTAAAAGTATCTTTCCCTTATTATTCCTCTTCCTGATGGAAGAGGGAGTAGGGAGCAGCAGTCTTGCTCTTCAGAGACCCTATAAGATGGCAGACTTATATTGTCCTTCTAGAAAAATTCTGTTGTTGCAAAGTCTTTCAAACTGCTCTTGATCTGCTGGGGTCTAAACATGTTCCTTACCATCCTGCCGCATCAGAGAAGCTTTTCTTCAGTTAATCGTCATCCATTGATGACATTGTTCTTTGACCCTCTGCCTACCTGCAAACTGTCATCAGTGTTATCTTTTACACAATATGCAGAGTAGGATTAGGGTGTTCAGAGCTCCCAAGTGTATACCACTGTCCTGGTTTAAAGAACCAGTACACCAGAGGTACCTATAAAATACTGGAAAGAAAGTGTCAGTAGAGTATCTTTACTTAACATGTAGCTGTTGCTTAAATGAGACCTGAAAGATTCCGCTTCAGTTTTCATGGCTTCATGGCTGATGATCTAGGTGTAATCTTGTGTCCTTGAGCTGTGGTCATGGAAGTAGGTCTCAATTTCAAAAGGCACCATTGCTTTTTCTGTGCCCAAATTGATCTTTGGAGTCATTTGAATTCAGATCTCCTTTTGACCCAAGGATTTCCTAACCCTTAATTAAGAATGAGTCCTGTCTTTCCTCCAACAACCAGGCTGTTGGTTATAGCCTCTTTGTCTGGAAATTTTTAGGAAACGTTTCTTTTACTGTGAGGGTGGTCGAATACTGAACAGGCTTCCTAAAGGGGTGGTTGATGCCCCATGCCTGTCAATGTTTGAGGCATTTAGACAGTGCCCTTAATAACATGCTTTAAGTTTTTGGTCAGGCCTGAAGTAGTCAAGCAGTTGGACTACATAATCACTGTAGGTCCCTTCCAACTGGAACTATTCTGTTTTAAATGTGGACATTCTTTGTGCTGGGCCTGATGTGATTATTCCTCTGTGGAGAGCACTGTCAGCTGAAAACTGCTCTGGTGCTCAATTAAACAGTAAACGATTGTGTAATCCACTGTAAGGTGCAAAAAAATGGCCCTTTTGCTGTCTGAGCAATATTTACATTCAAAATTAATTGTATGTGAATTATCATTCTTTATTCCGTTGCATAGCTGTATGAACAAGATGCATACACTTCACTGGTCTTTTTAAGACTACAGTTGCACATAATGTTACTTATTTGGAGAGTGAAACTTCAAGCTTGTATTTAAGAGTTAAGTGCTGTTCAAGATGACAAATAATTTCAAAGTAAATTTGGTTGGACTAGTTTCCGTAGTGCTTTCATTCAAGAGCAAACTTAAGGTTTAAACAAGCATATGTTGTTTGATCTGGGCACGGATCACAGTCTCAACGTATGCCTGTGAATAGGTGAAATCAACCAGTAATTTCCTCAGATTAATCCAAGTTCCTACATTATACTTAGATTCCCTGAAATTACTGATTTTATGCGAAAATGTGTTTAAGCAGTGCTTTGTAAGGTACTGATAAGAGTGAGTTACCTCAGTTATGTTATGAATGGAATTTTCTTCCTGCTCTGCAGAGGAAAGGATATGTAGCAAGCTGACCAAGCTATATAATGGTAATGAAGTGTCTGACAGGGAACACTTGCACTTATTCCTCTGAGAGGCTTAAATATAGACTTGATGATTAGCTGATTTTATACTTTGATGCGCTTCTTATCTCACAGGTAAAGCAAAGTTTTGCCTGGGGCACTATCCATTTCTCCCCTTCTAGATGCAGCCTTTATATTTGCTGTGTATTTTTTTTGTTCAGCTATGGTGATGAATGTAGCATATGAAGAATATGTTATAGCAGGATTTTTAATCTACATTATGTACCAATGATTTCTATGGTAGGCTTGCCAAACCTCTTCATTGTCTGGTTACACTGAGGTTCTATGATAGATTTCCACCTACCCTGTTCCTTATGTTTTCTGATTCCCAAACTGAAGGATGCTGCCTTCAAGGTAGGTGAAATACATTGTTATACCAGTTCTGCTGCCTTCTCAGGCTTAGCTGCATTTAACATGCTGGAAGACTGTAGAAAAAAACGATTTTTTGATGCCATAGAAACTGAGTATTGTGAGGTAGAGGATCTTGTATTGTCTTGCCCTTTTGGGGCTGGGTTTAACATAGCTCCTGCCACTGTGATTCTGTGTGTATCAGGAGGTTTACTGCTCTGTAATCTGCCTCTTTTTTGTTCCTGTCAGTCAACTTCCTTTGCCTGTGTCACCAGGATTTGTAGTCAGTCCTTCTTGATGTCTGTTCCATGCCAGACTGCCCAAATTTCTAGGCTTCAGGGAGGAGGATGGAAAGGACAAATTTGGTGCAGGACTTCACTGACAGAGAGACAAGCATGGTTAGGGTATGAAATTTGAAGGATTCCCATGCAGGAGAAAGGCAATAGGGTAAGGTCTGTCTCTGTTGTATAACCCACATTCTAGTTTACTATAATTGTTCTTTTTCAGATTAGTCAGTTTCCTTCTCTTGAGCAATTAGTTCCTGTATAAAGTTTGTTTGCAAATGGAAAATAAACAAAATTCAAGTCAGCTTTTTTATACTGTCATTATTTGGTAACATACAGGCCTTTACACACTTAAGATACAGTAGATGACATTTGTCACACTGTTGTCTTGAGGAAACGGGTCCAAATAGCTGTGTTCTTATGTCCCTTCTGAATTACTTGCAGATTGTATGGCATCTGTAACCTCACTGTTATCATCCTGTACAACAATTCTGTTGTTGTAATGTAACATTATTTGCATAACACTATAACATAGTAACAGTATATTTAGTTTAACTTTTTCATTCATCAAATATCTTAACAGGATGCAAAGCACGTATTTGTTTATAAAGTAAAATGCATTTTTAACTGATGCAGTGCATACTTTACTACCTCACTACACAAACAACATTTTTCTTGTCAAAAAATGTTACTCTTTTCACAGTATTTTTTCAGTTGTAAATGCATACCTGTCACAGCATCTTGCTTTGTCTTTGCAGTGAAAGCATTAATGTGTTTTCCTTTGTTCTTAAATTAAAAAAAATCATGCAGTAAAACAAGTATCTTTCAGCATTTTGTGGATTAATTTTGTGAACTGTGGCTTTAGGGCATACCCAGAGATAATCAGGCTGTGGCTGAACCCCCTCCTTCAGCAGCAAGCAGTGGTGCCTCTCAGTCTTCAGCAGTGGCAGCAGCTGTAGCAACGATACCTACAACTACTAGTTCATTGGGAGGTAAGAAAGGTTATATTTGATACGTTGTGAAAAACGCATGCACTTTAGCATTCTCTTCTTCAGGGAGTTTTAAGTTTCTCTTGTTTGCGAACTGATCAGAGTGAATTGGATAAAAGCTGTAACATGGAAATTCCAATTCTGGTACTTGCTTGTAATTAATGGCTTGTTGTGGATATATCTGGAATAAAGCATGAAGCTTCTAAAAATGCTGTGAACTTGCACAATTCCTTTGATTCAATATTCTGGTTTTAAATGTAAGACTGTAAATGTGGGGATGGTGTTTTCTCTCACTTTAAATTCTGGCTTCCTACTTCTATGGCTAATTGCATTGTCAACTGACTATACTAATGCATTTACTGCTTAGAAATTGGAATATTAAGGAATAAATCTTCAGTAACTCTGTAAGGTGTAGCACCCAAGAGACCTATCCAGGATCTGGGACTCTTCACTCAGCAGTGCAGCACATGGGCAGAGTGATTTGTGCCTGAAGAGAATTGTCTAGGGAAATACATATGAAAAAGGAGCATAATCAAGGACTAGGAAAGGTCTGTCTTAGGGTGTGGCAGAGATACGGTGTTCAAGATACAAGGCATTTTTAAACATACAGGTAGAAGTGACAAGCATACATGATATCATCCATAAGGAGAGAATGGGGGAAATGGAGTATTTTGGACCACTTTAGACACTGCTGTGTTCAGGGTAGTACCTAAATATAGGATATATGGGAAGGCAGGACTCACTTGAGAAGGACAGAACTGTTCTATTGCAGCAGGAAGAGAACTGTTGTAGGCATAGAGACAAAACAGTAAGCTGGGTAGGTGCCTCTGAATCAGGTTACTCAGAGATGAGACCTAAAAAGTGCTGGAGATAAAGGGCAGAAGGCTGGGTGAAAAAAATGCATTGTTTAACCATAGTATAAAGAATTCTTGCTTAAAGTTAGAGTAAGTTAGTGTGAGGAAATAAGCTTTTATATTGTTTAGTGAGGGGTGTATTGCCTACTTTCATGTGTTGATTCTATCAACAGTTATGGTTTAGGTATGTATTTTATTAAAAATCTGTAACTTTAAAACACAATCTGTTTCATTCATTTTTCAGGACATCCACTCGAGTTTTTACGAAATCAGCCTCAGTTCCAGCAGATGAGACAAATTATTCAGCAAAATCCTTCTCTGTTACCAGCATTGCTACAGCAGATTGGAAGGGAGAACCCTCAACTACTGCAGGTGAATCTTGAAATAACAAAATAATCCTGCTAATTTTGATTTAGTTTTACAAGAAAGGGTTATGTTTGTTAGTAATAGTGTGTTAATAACAGCTATAATGTTCTATTGTTGGCTTTTCAGCAGTTGTTGCTGTATAGAATGCATTTTCTATGGCATCAGAAATGGGTCTCAATCTCTTTAGAAGAGATGCAGAGGGCATGAGGCAGAGGGAAGCATCACTGCAACTGAACTGAAGCAAAGTTGCATTTCTTATATTTAATCACTTCTCTATGAACTTTTTCCATACTCTCTTGACTACTTCATTCACTGAAAAATAAATATTCTTACTTGCCTATTGGCAGGCTTAAACATGTTTTATTTCAATATATTTATTTCTTTTACTCTCCCATGCATCACAGCAAATAAGCCAACACCAGGAACACTTTATTCATATGTTGAATGAGCCGGTTTTGGAGTCTCGCCAAGGTTTAAGTGGCAGTGATGATGGTGCCAGCACTGGAGGACTAGCAGAAGCTGGAAATGGTCACATGAACTACATTCAAGTAACACCTCAGGAAAAAGAAGCTATAGAAAGGGTGAGCCTTTTTCATTTGAAATGTTGCTTGGCTGTTGCTGTAGGGTATGCGCTTAAGACATGCCTTAACTTAAACTTTGCTTATATTCAGTAGATCTGCATAATTTTTTATATTTTATGTTTGGTATTTCATAGCTGCTGTAGTCTTGTTTCAGATCACATTTTTTCTTGCTTTATAGCCATTGAGTCTAAAATCTGTTGAATCTCTGTTACTGAGAAGTTGTAGAACCTTTAAGTGATCACAGCCTGTAATAAGCGGTGGTTGAATGGGTTTCCCTAAGGAACGGGAATTCGGGCAGTAATTTCGCTTGCAAAAGCTTCAGATAGTACTGTTGTAGAATGTGCTGTGAAAGGTTTCCAGGTACAAAGGTGTGTCTGCTGAGCACTGTTTGCAAAGTACTTGGATAGTAAGAGCTCTCATAGTTAAGTAGATTAGTTGAAATCGCTGCTTAACCCAGTTATTTGTCTATCCATGAGAATTAGTTAATTATAGCTTTCTAAAAATGCAGGTAAACATGTCTATAAAAACACATTTGGGGGTGGTATATTATATGCATAAATACTGTGTGTAACACTGACCGAATACATATTTGCATAGATGGTAATGCCTCTGAGATTTTTCTTAGGACAAATTGCAGTGTCATGCTTTGGTACTGTTCTTGCATATTAAAGACAGTCTTTTTCAAGTGCCAAAGTGAAAGGTTATATGAGGAAAAGAACTATTTTAGTATAGGTGTCAATTCTCTAGATCTCTAGGAAATTGACAAATAATAAAATCAGCCTAATAAAACTGTCCATGTATTTCTTCACAGATCATCCTCTCTAGTCTGCTGCATTTCCATTAGAACTATTTTATGCAGTAGAGTATTGCCTCTACAACCTCTCCAAAGGTTGTATGCTATTTCAAGTTTCCATGAAAGACACACCTCAAAATTTAGGTGCCTTAGTATTACAGCTGACATTCATGCTGTTTGTAAGTATGAAGTTAAATCTAAGAAAGGTTAATAATGGTTAATAGGACATTATTTCTTACAGAGATTTGGTCTGCTATGTATGTAAAATGCCTTGCAGGTGCTGTGATGATTTTAAGAAAAATCTCCAAATGGTTGCATGTGTCTGCCTTTAGGTTAAAGATAGGCAATTGGTTTGCTGAATGCCTGTAAGTGCAGGTTAAACCCATTTCCCTTGGCACAGTAATAAGCTCTTCTCTAGTATTCCTATGCCAAATAGTCACCGTGTCCCAGACATCAAGTAGTTCTTTGACTTATGAAAAACAGATTGCTCTCACCTTATTTCTTATGGCTTCCATGTGTAGTCAGTTTTATAGAAAGTGAAAGTCCAGTTGGAACAATTGAAAGTATGGCTTAATGTAATGTGTTGGGCTACCTACTAGTAACCACAGGATGGGAACTTTTGTTTCAGGCAATTCATATTAAAAATCTTGAGTGTCATATAATTAATAGTTTTAAATGGGTGGTATTTGAAGTTTTTATTCTGCAACAATGCAGTGTGCTGTTACTTCCTAACGTTACTGTGACCTAAGTCTGGTTTAGTAACTTACTGTGTCAATGAAATAAGTGGTACATTTTATGTTGCTTCACTAGACTCATTCAAGTCACTTTTTCAAGTGAAAATTCTGTGCTCGGAGGCAACACCTTCTTATTCTTTACTCACAAAAGGCTGCATGTATTGAGCTAGGCAGCAATTTTTGTTTCAAGAAGGTAGTAATTGCTAAAGTTGCCTGTCAAGATACTAGACATATAAAAAAGCTTAATATACAAAATGTATTTTCTAAATGTGTTTCTTTTCTTCAGTTAAAGGCATTAGGATTTCCTGAAGGACTTGTGATACAGGCGTATTTTGCTTGTGAGAAGAACGAAAACTTGGCTGCCAACTTTCTCCTACAACAGAACTTTGATGAAGATTGAGAGACACTTTCTTGTTTCACATCTCACACCAGTGCATTACACTAAATTTGCTCACTCGATTGTCTGGGATTTTGGGCTTACATTCATAATGCTTGGTGTATGGTATATAGGGAGGGGCAAAGAAGGTAATCTAGGCAGCAGAACAAAGAAAGCAGCAAGTGTGTCTGCTTTAAATTAGCAGATGCAGAAAATGAAAAATAATACACAACCAAAAATCAGCTCCTGCAGACAATTAGTTCCGTCTCTAAACTGTAGGTTGACTTTTTCTAGGTGTTCATTCTTGCCGTGTACTAGTTCCAGCAATGTAGTGTAATGCCCTGCTTCATGTTCCTTTCTACTTAGTATTGGTATGGGAAGTAGCCTGTGCTACTAGGTTCTACAATGTGTATTTTGTGGCAACACTGGATAGCAGCTTTGTGAAATCTAAAAGATTGAGCAAATGTAAACATGAATGCCAAAATAATGGGTAGTTATTTTGCTTTTAAGGTCTGTTAAGGCAGTGCAAGAAGCACAGTGTTTCGCTTAATGCTGGATTAAAGTAATGTTGGGCTTTTTTCCAAATGAAAACCCATTTCAGTTAAAAGCATCTTGATCATTGAGAAACACCACACCCTTCTTTGCCCCTCTCAAGTGATCTGAGAAGCTATATGCATACAGGTAAAATTACTATCCTGTTTACATCTTTTGTTTTGCGGAATTACTATTGACCTCAATGTTATGTTACAGTAAAAGTTTTCAAAACAAGTAATTGCATGTTTGGTTTTGTTATATGCACTCTTGTGAATTGAATATTCTTTTTTTCTGCCAGCAAATGAAATGCAAGCTTCATTTTTGTTCAGCTTTTACAATACAGATGTAAACATAGGAAGATATTTGCATTCTGTTGCTCTTGAGTAGGTTGTAATGCTCAAGCTATTTCTGTTCAGTAAAGACTTTCTTGGGTTTAGTCACTTTATGAGGAAGACAAGTTCATTACTTGAGGTATGAAGCAGTCAATCTATTCCAACCCAAAAAAATCTTCACTCATTAATACCTTTCATTTAAAATAAGCTGTAGTTACAGAGTTTTGAATCTTACTTCTTGGTACCTGCTTGTCATGTATTTTGTTTAGTCATCATAAAATGTAAGAATCTTCCTTCTAATACCTTGAATTTTGGAGACAATTTTGCCCGTCATTGCAATGCTAGCAACGAAAACAAATTTTAGTTTAATCTAAAGCTATTATCTGCAATATTTCTTAAACACAGCTTTGGGGATATTTTGTGGTTTTACTGTTGTACTCCAGTTACCTGGATTACAAATTTATCTCTACAGTAACCACGAAAGTATTAGTGGTACAGCACAGAGATATTGTACCACTAATGATATTAACCATTTAGTGGTATAACTAAATAATTATTTTCTGCTTAGGTTATGTATCAGTGGATTAACTACTTAACTGCTACTTATGCTCAAAGTACAAGTCCAAGTGTCTTGAGAAAAGAAAATGAGAAATGCTGAAATGTTTGTATTTGTTTCTTCATTGTCGTCTGTAGTCTGTTAAATAACTATCTGCACAAAATAGTGAAATGTATTAAAGCGTTTTACTTTCTCTTTCTATCCTTAGACATTTGTGATGTTTTTTCTAGATAGTGTTTCAATAATTCAGATTTTATTCTTTTAAAATTTCATAGGTGTATAATGTCTAAGCAGTCAGTAGCACAACCTAAATCTATCAGTAGGAGGTGTCATATCACTAAATAGAAAATTAAGTCTTTCATAATGCTTTAATTTTAGAGAAGTTAACATTAATACCTGAATCAACCAGTAGATTTCTACTAAATAGGATTCTCAGTATATTTATGGACTGGAAGAGATGACCTTTGGTTGAATACTTGGCCGGCAAAAAGGTGTTATAAGTAAAAGGACCAACTGCCAAGTACTTGAAAAATGCCAAATTGGTACAAGGACTTCTTGAATGTACTTTACTACATAGCTAATATCTAATCAAAAGTTTTTTTGTTTGTGGGAGTCTTCTGTGCTAATCAAACTGCTATCAGAAATAACCATTGCTTCTCTAGAAGTGTGGAGAGTAAAGCACGAATGTCTGGGTGTTTCAGTGCACTCCCTCCAATTTTGATTCTGAAATATATTTGAATTAAAGACTGTTAAGCTCGTTCTTTGTAAAAATGCTGGTAGCTTTGGTGATTTGTAACTTTGTATGCTGAATGACTGAAGGGTTTATAGCTGCTGTGGTTGAAGCCTTGCTAGTAATTCTGTTCCCGTTTTTCAGCAGTGAGATGATGTTTATGCGACTTGTGATGAACAACAGGTGCCTAAACTTACATGCTAGCAAAAACCATTCAATCTCTTCAATAGTGGGATACTTGCCAGGGAGAATGATTTCTCTCTCTTTGTAGTTGCTGCCAAAATGGAAGAATATATGGCACTTGTACGGTGTTGAGAAGGTGCAGTCTGAGCAAGTTGCCTAGATAGGCTGTGCCTTGTTTTCTACTAAGTACTACTAGGAATTGTGAGCACAGAGTGTTTTTCAGCTTGTTTGCTGCAGATCTCTTAACAATTTGGGGAGCAGTTTCCTCAGGGCTTTGGAAACAGTAGCTAAAAAAATAAAGTATTTCTTTCTATATTTTGGTACTGGAGGCCTTACTTTCTTGGAAAACTTCAGTGAAAAGCTATTCCTGATGTACTTTTAATTGCATCATTAATTTAAAAAAGCTACTCTGAAGTCATACTAATTCTATAGCTGCCTATTCTTATATCCTCTGTGCAGCTGCATTTTAATGATATGGTTCCTTAGTCCTTGTCCAGGATCATTTTATGAATCCAGCTAAAACCCAAGCAATGGGATTGATGATATGCTTTATTCTTACCACAGTAAGAGAACTTTTTAGGAAGGTGAGATAATCACTTACAAAATCAAACTATGGCTCTGATTTTAAAGTGTCGAATTGAGCTTTCCTTCAAGAACACCCGTCAATGCGTGAAACTGGGGGATACAAAGCCAAGTCCTCAAAAGCAAGCAGATCTGTCACCTGTGTTTACACTGTGTCTTTCAGTTTGTTTTACAGATATTTGGAGGCAGGCATGTTAATGTTTACATTTTCTTACTGTTTTCTTTCAAACCCAGCTTTGTTTATGCTCAAAACTAACCTAGAGTTTCTGCACTTCAAAATACTATATTATTCAATGGAAACAATAAGTTGGGATTGAAGAGAGAACAGTTTTGTCAGTAGCATTTTCAGTTCTTCTTCGCCTGGTCTGGCATGTGAACAAAGTATTTAACATACTGTCTTTTGAAATATGCAATTTTGAAACTGCAGCTATGTGGTTATGAAGCCACAAAGTATAAAATTTTTTTACTTCACTAAACCATCCAGAAAAGTAGACTTATTCCACCTGTGATGAAGTAATGTATAGGAATAATATAATTAGTAAATTGCCACAAAATGTATGATTGATCAGTATGGCTGGCGGGTTGGAGTTTACGGCCATGAAGTTTGCCGCAGGCTGTAGCTGATGCCACTGACTTGTAATTGTCAGGTGCCAGTGCCATATTTATAGTATGACATACGACCTGTGAGTTAAAAAAGGATGTTGACCTTCTTGGTTCTTGTTAGCACTCAGTGCCTTTCCTCCATCCTGATCGGGAGAAATACTGGCTAGGCAAGAAAAAAAATAATTATATAATTTCACTTCAGTTTTAATCAAAGCACATTTTATGAAGACACAAGCATCTGTGGCGCTTCCTGTCCAGACTGCAATGAAATTAATAAAGGCAGATGCATATTTATCAATAATAGTAGCAGTCTGGAAAAATAGTAGTAGTCTCTGAAGATACTTATCACCACTTCATCTCTTTGCTTTGGCATTTTCCCCAGGGAACTTTTACAGACAGTATCTGGTCTATGCTTTGCTTTCTGAGAGACTAGTGCTAAAAATAACACTAAAGTAAAGGAGTTGTGTTGTGTGTTCCAATGCCGCTGTGCCTAGAGACCCAGTTTTTTGCTTTCAGAATAGGTACCCTTCTATTTTAATATGGCTTGACACATTAATGTGAGTACTGTGTGCTGCAGAGGGCAAGGAGCAACATCCTTGAAATTCTTGTTGCCTGAGATATGGATTTTAAGATGTAATAGACTAGAAGTAACCAGATACTCAGACATTCCAACAAGCAGCTCTGTTTGCCATCACTGGGGAAGGACTCATTGGTGTCCTTGTAATGGGAAGTATTTGACTCTAAATGTGCAGCAACTAAGGATGAGAAAATGGGGCAGTGTCTCCCAAGTGCCCGTGTGGCTATATCTGTAGAATTAGTCAAAATCTTGTAAATTCAGGTACATATTTTTAATTATCTATAATGAAATGGTTGGTCTTATGGGTGGGATTTGCAACAAAACAGTGAGTGCTGAGTAGTTGGGACAGAGACGTCCTCTACAGGGAGGTGAGGCTGAAGCAGAGAGTCTATGCCTGGAAGAGGCAGTAGTATTTGTGAAAGGGCATGCCTGAAAGGATTACACAGTATGGATGGTGCAGGTTGAGAGGAATGAAATGGTGTAGCAGGATCAAATGGAGTGTCAGCTAATGGTGGGACTCTATGTACGAACAAATGAGTTAGCTTGATAGAGATGTTAGGAGCAGATAAACATTTATATTCACAGAATGCTTGAGGTTGGAAGGGACCACTGGAGGTCACCTAGTCCAACCTCCCTGGTCAGGTAGGATCACCGAGAGCATATTACTCAGGATTGTATCTGGACAATTCTTGACTGTCTCGAGAGAAGGAGACTCCACAACCTCTCTGGACAGCCTATTCCAGTGCTCAGTCACCCTTGCAGTAGAAAAGTTACTCCTCGTGTTCAGGTGGAACTTCCTGTGTTTTAGTTTACATGCATCGCCTTTTGTCCTATCACCTGGCACCACCGAGAAGTCTGGCCCTATCCTCCAGACACCTTCCCCTCAGTTACTTACACACATTGATCAGATTCCCCCAACCCTTTTCTAGGCTGAGCAAGCACAGCTCCCTCAGCCTTTCCTCATATGAGAGACCCTTAATGATTCTGGTAGCTCTTTGCTGGACTTGTTCCAGGAGCTCCATGTGTCTCTTACCCTCGGAGCCCAGAACAGGATGCAGTACTGCTGGTGAGGCCGCACCAGGATGGACCAGAGAGGAAGGATCACCTCCCTCAGCTTGCTGACAATGCTCTTCCTAAAGCAGCCTCCTTGGCCACGAGGGCAGATAGCTGCTGGTTCATGGACGTAGCTTGCTGTTGACAAGGAGTCTTTGGGTCGTTCTCCACAGAGGTACCTTCCAGCAGGTCAGCCCCTAGTCTGTACTGGTTCATGATGGAGGTTATTCCTCCCCACGTGCATGACCCTGCACTTGCCTTCTTGCACAAGGAGACTTCAAAGACAAAGAAACAGTGGGTTCCTTTTCAGACAGTAGCTCTTTGTCTAGCACTTGCACTTGGCTTCTAAAACCAGCGTAGCAGAGGCGATAAAGAGTTTACAAAACACAAAGGACAATAAAAAGAAACAAACCAGTTTGTACCTTGGCAGAGATCTCATAAACACGTAGTTTCCAGTAGTCAAACTGCAAGTGTGCCTGCTTAAAGGTGGAGGAAAAAGAAGTTGTTTTTATCTCTGGCTACACAATACGTTGTTGAGACCTGATCTGTTCTTTGAGTCTCTTCAGGAGTCTTCAGGCATTGCTTGAAGTGAGAGAAATGAGTGATCCACCTAAAGTGTGCATTTAGTAGTAATACTGCTTGTATCTCCATGTAAAACATCATATTTCACTTTGGCAAAGGGCAGGATTATGCAGCATATCAATGGAGCAATGCTGTGAAGTTTGTTTAGACAACTATTTCCGATGGGGTTATATCTCTTGAGTGTGAATGTAATTTGTGACCCATTAGTACATTTCTTAAATTATATACTCTGACCTATGGAAAGCTGCTGCAAAAACCGGGAATACTCAGTCTCGGAAGGGCAGCAGGGTTAAGATGAGAAGCTATCAGAATACGTGAAATATGACTATAAATCAACACAGACATGGTTTTTTCATCTACAGTTAGAAATAATTGCTAAATGAGTACATAGCTAAATTGTTTCTCACGGTTCTCACAATTTGATGTAGCTGGCTCACTGGAACACAAATATTGAGATAAAATACAGAAAAGACTATTTTGTACACCTGGTTAAAGCGCTCACACAGTGCCTAGTCACAATTTTAAATTGATGGTAAATTGATACTTCTAAAACACAACCTCAGTTTGCCATGAGCAATAGTGATTTTGCTCACATGCAGGATAGCAGAATGGAGAGCCGTTACTGCTGAATACAAATGTTTGGCATGACTATCTGTGGGAGAGGCATGTAAATAACATTTAATGCTGTCTTTGTGTTGTGGGTAGCCTTGTGTTCTGAATTCAGAATTTGCTTGCTTCAGAGTTGTTAGAACAGATCTGTTGCTTTGCAAACTTATTAAAGAGTCAGCTTTGTCACTTGTGAATTGTATATCTTGCCTCTGCTTAAAGGGGAGGCTAGTTGAAAGCTAAGAATGCAAGTAAGGAGAACCAAGATCACCCATGAAGTGATAAGACCATAGCCTTTTTTGGGGAAGTCACATTACTTCAGCCTCACTGTGCATCAGTATGCTTAAGTCATGCATTTGATGTGCTGTATCTGGTGTTCATGCTGTCAGGTGGCAGAGATACAAAGTGCTGT
The DNA here is from genome assembly GCA_028858755.1 of Ara ararauna. Classification (NCBI taxonomy): domain Eukaryota; kingdom Metazoa; phylum Chordata; class Aves; order Psittaciformes; family Psittacidae; genus Ara; species Ara ararauna. The sequence continues at coordinate 38,823,797 of CM054410.1, read as the reverse complement.
TTTTAATGAGAGAGACGTACTGTGTTGGAAGCTAGTGTGGCATGAAAAATAGGTTTGAGTAATGGGGCTTCTTGCGCATATGCAGAATTCTGCCATCTTCTGTGTGTTTAGATTTTGCAATTGAAAACACTGATGCTGCAGCTTCTTATTGCTGCACTGCTGGAGTTGGTAGTGTCATTAGAATATTGTATTAATAAGGCCTTAATAAGCCTTAATGTGCCCTAATAATACCTTTAAATGCCTTATGTCTAAATGATTAAGTCTGTGCTTACACAAATAGGTATCTTAGTGGTAAGATGTTATTTACATGATTCTGTTTTGTAGGTGGAGAAACTTGCTATCGTATTAGTAATTCCACCTGAGCTGGCTGTCACACCATCTTCATTAGCCTGCATGGAACCACTGGTGTATTTTACAAGTGTTGGAAGATTGGGGGTTTTGTCCCTCTTCTTATGGAGCTTCTCCTTGGGAGTTTTCCTGTATGGAGAGAAGAAAATGAGCGATTTGGAAAGCTAAAACAAATTAAATTAAGGGTTTTGTATACTTACCTTATACTAGATTCTGCTGATCTCCACTCTTGTGTGTTTGTAGGCACTCCAGTGCCCTGAGAAGGGATGCAGCTGTTTTTCGTTAATGGAAATAGTAGCAGGGTCATTACTATGCAGTAGCTTTAATCAGATGGAAGTATAGGTTGCTTAATTTTAATTCTCCTCTCCCTTCACTTCTGACCTGAGCCACAGTGTTGCTTGTCTTCATGTTAACACTCAGATTTTGTAATTGTGGATTGAGCTACGCTTCAGAGATGAAAATGAAGAAAGAACAGTTCAGCTGTCAAATTAGCAGCTACAGAGTGTAGATAGAGGTCACTGAAAGCTGATCAGGGCTGCTTTACAGGGTAACTGTGGGGAAAGGGGAGAAAGGGACAAAGTGATTCATTGTGCCTTTGGGGCAAGAGAAGGTAAAATGTTTGCATGTTACTATAGCAGTCTGTGAAGCTCTTCTGGGACTGAAGAGTTTAAGTCCTAGGTTAGGGAGTTTTAACATGCAGATGAGGTGGCTAGAGAGGGTAGATCCCTGAAGAAACCTCTCTGCTGTTTATGTGAGGGATAGAAAGTGTGTGCAGCTTGCAGTATTGGACTTCAGTCAAAATTGCTTCACTTTTGCCATGCAAACTGAGTGTGATCTCATGATGCCAGAATATGGTACTTCTTAATGGAGTCTTATCCCAAATCTGAATAAGTAAATCTAAGAGCACATTAAATTTCAGAGAGCTTGAGTGTAGAGATAGCAAACACAGTCATTTGCGTTTGTCTGAGAGAACAGGCTAGAGTCTGGTCCTGTGCTTGCTCAGAACACAGCCTATTTGGCACATCTGGGCAGCTGACACAGTGTAAGTGGCTAACAGTTGTACTCAGAAAAAGTGGTGATTATGAAGGACATGGGATGCGGTTTTTGGAAATATTGCCATTATGGGAGTTTTTGGAAAGCTAACCTCACTAACTGAATCTCTGATTTATGTGTTCTAAGAGCATGTCAACTTTTTTCCTAACTTTTTGATACTCTGATTTTTTTTCCAAACTTTTAAGCTTTAACCAGTCTGGAACGAAACTTTCCGTGCTTGGTGTGTGCCTGTGACTGGGCTTTTTGTTGATTTTGGTTTTTTTCTATGGGGGGCTGTTTGTTGGTTTTGTTTGTTTGGGGGTCTTTGGGGGGGGGGGGGTGTTTTTTTGCATATGTTTCAGTTAAAAAACAATATTGGGGTAAGAGGAATCTATTATTTTTTCAAATTTAAAATTTGATCAAGCAGAGTTCAAGATATTCAAATATTCTTTGATGTGGTCTCTGTTCTTTTTCTTTGTGTGCTTGGGGCCAAGAAGAGATAAAATTAGGAGGGTTGAGGTTTTATTCTTTAACTTAAAGTGCCCAGGCAGAGCTTTTTTTGTTGCAAGAAGTCTGGAGCTTCTTGCCCAGGCTGTGTGTAGCAAGTTGATGTTTCTGATGTGTTCTGAATATGCCCAGTTTTACCATTCATGCACAAATTACTTGTTTGCCATTTATGCACAAACTTATCATTTCAGGCATGAAAAGGTGGCAGTTCTTGACTGCTGTGCGAAGTTAGAGCACTTGAAATCTGTAAGCTTGAAGTTTGGCCAGGACCAGTGGAATAGAAGAGAGCACAGGGAATCGGGATTTGCTTAAAAGAAGCAGATTTTTTGAGCCACTTGGACTAAAACCGAACAAAAGCAAATGAGACTATATTGTGCTGTTACAGTAACTTTAATTTACAAGTATACATAGAATAGTTTGGGTTAGACCTTCAAAGGTCAACAACCAACCCCCTGCAATGAGCAAGGACATCATCAACTACACCAGGTTGCCCAGAACCGCATCCAGCCTGGCCCTGAATGTCTTCAGGGATGGTGCATCCACCACCTCTCTGGGCAAACTGTGCCAGTGTTTTACCACCCTCACTGTAGAAAGATTTCTTACTCACATGCAGCCTGAATCTCCACTCTTTCAGTTTAAAACCATTACCCCTTGTCCTGTCACAGCAGGTCCTGCTAAAAAGTCTCTCCCCATCTTCCCTATAGGCCTCTTTTAAGAACTGAAAGGCTGCAATAAGGTCTTCCTGGAGACTCCTCCAGGCTGAACAGCCCCAGCTCTCTCAGCTGGTCTCCATAGCAGAGGTGCTCCGGCTCCCCAGGCGTTTTTTGCAGCCTCTTTTGGACCCGCTCCAACAGGTTCATATCTTTCCTGTGTGAGGACTCCAGAACTGGACACAGTACTGCAGGTGGAGTCTCACAAGAGCAGAGTCGAGGGGCAGGATCATATTCTTCTACCTGCTAGTCATACTCCTTTGGATGCAGCACAAAATACGGTTGGTTTCTGGGCTGCAAGTGCACATTGCTGGCTCATGTCCACCTTTCCAACCATCAGCGTCCCTGGGCCCTTCTTCTCTGTGGTATTCTCAATCCCTTCATCCTTAGCATGTACTGATACTGGGGGTTTTCCTCACCCAGGTGCAGGACCCTGCAGTTGGCCCCGTTGAACCTGAGGTGAACGTGAGTTTCTCATGGTCCCTACTCTCAAGCCTGTCAAGGTGCCTCTAGATGGCATCCTGTCCCTTGGGTGTGTCAACTGCACCACATGGCTTGATGTCATCTGCAAGCTTGCTGGCAGTGCGCTCAATCCCACTGTCAATGTCATTGATGAAGGCATTAAAGAGTACTGCTCCCAGTGTGGGCCCCTGAGGGACACATCATTTGTCCATCCAGACACTGAGCCACCGATCACTACCCTCAAGATGCAACTGACCATCCAGCCAATACCTTATCCACTGAAACAGTCTACCCATCAAATCCATATCTCTCCAGTTTAGAGAGAAGGATATTGTGGGGGACTGTGTCAGAGGCTTTACGTAAGTCCGGACAGATGACACCTGTAGCTCTTCCCTTGTCCACTGACACAGCCATTCCATCACAGGAGGCCACTAGGTTGGCCAGGCAGGACTTGCCCACAGTGAAGCCATGCTGGCTGTCTCAAATCGCTTCCTTGTTCTCCATGTACCTTAGTATGGCTCCTAGAAGGATCTGTTCCATGATCTTCCCAGGCACAAGGGGGAGGCTGACAGGTCAGTAGTTCCCAGGGTCTTCATTTCTACCCTTTTGAAAAGTGGGTGCAATATTTCCCTTCTTCCAGTCACCAAGGACCTTGCCTGACTTCCATGACTTCTCATCACAGAGAGTGGCTTGGCAGCTACCTCAGCCAATTCCCTCAGGACTCTGGGATCCATGTTGTCATGTCCCATACACTTATGCATATTCATGGTTCTTCTGGTGGTCAATTGAGCTCTCCATTGATAGCATTTTTATTAGATTCCCGTTTTCCTCACTTTTTTTTCCCCTCCTTGCTTATGTATTATTTTGAGATTTTCCTTTTCTATTTGGCAGCAGTTTTGTGGGCAGCTTGCAGATACTGTGCAGATAGCAGGGTATGAATCATCAAGCTATGGCACATTCAACTCTGGGAATGAGGCCGGAGAATCTAGACTGTTGCCTGTCCTCTGCTGTCAGCAAATAGCTGTGGAGGCTGCTAACAAAGTTTTATGTCATCTTGTTCTCATTGCTATTCTGCTTGAAGGATAATATAACAGTTGTAAGATGCTACTTTAGATGAAGTGAAAAGGGTGGGCTAAGGATCTCCCAAGGTCCCTGGTTGACCCAGTGTCTCAAGTGTAAGAACTTCCATCGTGTAACCTTACAGTTCTGGTGTGGACAGATCTTCTGTGGAGGCTTATCCTCAATTTTGTTGTTGTTGTTGCCTTTGGTTTTGTTTTGAGTGTTTTGGTTGGGGATTTCTGTGGGGCTTTAGTATTTTTTGGAGAGTGTTTTGGGTTGGGTTTTTTTTCAGATTATAAAGGCTGACTAAAGACCATTTGAATAGTCAGTTCTGCCACCTTCACCCTGTGCCCCTGGATTTTAGGCAGACAATGAGGGAAGCAAGCTTGGCTGGCACTTTCAGTTTGTAAAAAATTCATCAGAGATGCCAAAAGAAGTTAGATTAGGCTTAAATTTATTTATTAGGTTTTGATGTGTGAGGAAAACAAGTTGCAGAGTCAGATAGAGTTATCTGCCAGTTCTCATCTCATGACGTGAAATATTACCATGAGCTGAAAAAAAGGATTTTTGAGTGGCATATAAATACCGTATGTATCGCTGTAATTGCTGTGAAATCGTATGTTGTTCTTTACCTGCTATGGAAGCAACTTCCCATTTGTTTATTTACAAAAGCATTGCTTCTGCAGCGGGCTTATGTTCCCATCTCTCCTCCTCCAGCTAAAAGCATTCATTACTGCTTGTGAAAAATCTTCTCTATGGAAAGCAAAATCCCTCCCAAAAAACTGGATTGCACAGATTTAATTTTTTTAAACAGATCATCTAGTTGAAAAGCATTAATTTTTTTCTAAAAGTGCAGACTGAAGTAATAGATACTAGAAAAAGCCCTTACTATTTGCAGATCAGCAAATACACAGCTTAATGACCTTATTCACTCTGCGCTAGGAAGAAATGAATAGAGTAAATCAGATATATCATAGAGATTTCAGTGACCTAGGCTCCAGGGCTTGCCTTGGAGAAAGCCTATTGAGTCCCATGGGTGAGTTCTCAGAAGGTGGGAGAAATTGCACAGCAGAGTCCCTGTATTGTTTAAAAATTACGTGCCAACATTGTTCTGGTATGAGAAACAGGGTAATATTTCACAGTGTGAAAGTGTGAAGCTTTTCATTTAGTTTCAAAGTTTGGGTTTTCATACCTGTCTGGTGACTGCAGAGCAATGCAGTTGCACAAGCCAGTGTCTTCTGCTCAGGGTTTGCGTCTAGCTAGGTGTTGCTTCCTTTGATACTTGACAATGCTATGATGGATTGCCAAGGGGGGTTCATTTAGTTTGTAGGGATATCTTTAATTTCAGCTCGTAACACTGGTGATTAAGGGGGGAGGAGCACAGTGGCATTTCTAACCAGAATTAATTTTCTTTGTCAGCAGGTTATCTCTTTGGGTGGAAGTTGGGAAGAGGTGGATATCTGTCCTACTTCTTATAACAGCTGGCAGTGAAAATTAAAGTCTTGCCCCTTACCGTTGTGCAAGTGACTCCTGTAATGTCTTTACCTCAGGTTTTTGTGTTTTGGAGCTTCACATTCCTGCTGTCTACAATGAAAAATGAGGCTGAACCAGTCTGCCAGTCCACAAGGTGTAAAACAGCTTAGTGTTTAGCACAACTTTCGGGAGCCAGAAGGTCAAAGCTCCTTCTCATCCACGAAAGTTAATGCATTTGCTTCTTGGGAGATGCTTGCTAAAATGTTTCCTTGTCCTTTAAGGGTGAACTGCTTTGGTTTCCGTGCCCCTAAAGCACTTTTTTCAATGAAAAATAACAATCTGGAAAGGAATGTCCATGTGGAAGCTTCTCAGAGGATCTGTCACCTGATAATCTGTAAACAATTCAGAGCAGATTGGGGGTGGGAGGAGAAACTCCTGTTCTGGAATGACAGGGCAGGAGGCAGAGTCAAATGAGGTGCTGTAACTGTGCTATTTTGCTTCAAAGAAACCCCTCATTATCAGTCCTGAAGTTACATGCACCTTTCTAGCTGTGAGAAAATGGAGGGATAGAAGTGACCCTTTGCTTCTCTAGCCTGTCCCTCTCGCTAATAGGCACAGTCCGAGTTATCTCAAGCCTATACATTCTTAACCTCATTCCTGAGTGCCAAAGTGTGTTGAAAATCAATAAACAGAACTTGCTCCAGTGGAAATAAATATTCAGGCTAAGATAGAGCTCTGCTGTGCTCCTGAATGCAGGTTTGAACTTGTGCGCCTCTCTGCCCATCTCTGTTCAGATTTGAGCTCCAGCAGACCAAGAGGTGACGGCAACAAACAAACCCTGCAGTGGACGGGTATTCAGAGCAAACAAGAGAGCTACCTGCTGACCAGGCAGTATCCATGGTATATGGGTTTCTCACCAAGAAAGCAGTAGTAAGTGTGAGAACAATGCAGTTGGTGCTGTGAAGGACCAAGTGCTCCAACAGATTAGGAACAAGTCTTTCACAGCATTAGGTAACTTAGTCTGAAAGCCCGAAAATACTCTTGTCTATTTTTTAGACTTTTATATGCTTTAAAGCAGTGGCCTGTTTGAAAGGTGCCCTTTTTTCTGTATGTATCTTTGATTATACTAACAACTTAAAGAACTTGTAATCGTGTTTGAAACAATCACTCTGGCAATAAATGGAGACTCTGTGATAACCTTAAGGTGTAACTGATGAAAGTTATGGGGGAGAAGGGAAAAAGGAAGTTTTTCTCAACTTCCCTGTCCAAAATAACCCTGGCACCCTCCAGACCTCCCCTCTGTTTCATCTTGGTCTTGCCTTATGGAAAAGATGCTGGTGCCTGAATAAAAATGGAAATGTGACTTGTATCAGTTGGCCCCAAGCTATATTGCACTACAGTGTATAGTAAATTACCATGTTATGTTAGCTCATCTCTTGTCCCTGCAAGTCTCTTGTAATCATCATGGAAATCTCGCTCACATGAGGAGCAAGCTGGTCTGTAGGTGTTCTTGCCTATAGCAGCTGTGAACTAAAGAGGGGATTACATGTGTGATACCGAGGTAGGTGGGGCTCTGTGTAAGACACTTGAATTACACCTCAGCTTGAATGTAAGTTAGAGTTTTGTGGTGCAAAGAGGAAGGCTTTCAGTGCCCAGATGACAACTCAGCCTTTATGGGAGTTTTGGTGAGTATTTGGTTTCTTCAGAAAAACGTTAGTTCTCTGGAAAATGTTTTAATGTTTTTTAAGTGGACCCCTAATACTAAAGTTCTGGCATCTGGGTCGTTTGTCATCACCTCAGCACTGGTACTTTCATCACTCATGGCAAGAAAAGATTTAGAGAAAGTTTAATTAGAAATTAGCCTTATGGGAGTTTTAGTAACTAGAGCAAAGGGCAAGATCACTCATAAAGAACTGGTCAACTGACATATAGCCCAGTCTGTACCCCTATATGTAGGTTAGCCTTCATTATCTCTGCTTTCATGTGAAGCACTTGGCAGTGCTGAAGTCAGGTACTAGGCTGCTTTAGGCCTGATGTAGGCTGATAATGGCCCTTCTCAGAAGATGCTGCAGCTTGTTTTAAGAATCTACTTATAGTGTGAGGATGAATGTTTTACTTTTGAAAGTCGAGTTGTCTTTGGTGACTTGGTCATTTGAGTGCACACTCTGCAATAAAATATTGAGCTGAGGAAGTAGGTTTTACTTGTCCAAATAACAAAAACCAAAAAAACCCCTCCAAGTAGTTTTTGAGTGCCAGAAATAACAAAGTCTGGTTGTGTGTGGGTTTGTGGCTCTTTATATACACTGAGCTCTCGTAGAACTTTTCACTATGTTGGGATGTTTATCAGCCTTCTCTTTCTTTTTTGAATTCTTTGGTTTCTATCTGCATAAGCATGGGTTCCTGTTGCACTTTGCTTTTCTTCAGTGTGACACATTTCTCTTTGGCTGCTTAACCTCCAAGGGGTGCAAACCTCTGCCCCAGTCAAATTGTTGAATTAGGTCTAGGGGAGGATTGGTGATGGCTAAATGACAACAACATATCTGAATATATCAGTCTTGCTGACAGAACTTCTTAGGAAACAAAGTTCTCTTCAGAAACTTAGCAAAACCCCCAAACCCTGGAACTGAACCCTAAATCCTCAGTGGCATATAAACTTGCCAGCATCAGTTCCCTGTGTGTCGTTTTGGACACTTCCCTCCACACAGAATGCCTGAGGCCATCCAGAATTTCTTGATGAATAGCCACTATTGAGCCATTCTTTTATTTACTGATGGATATCTCAGTCTCTCCAGTTTTCCCAACTGCCCTTCTGAGCAGGGCTTTTTTAAGAGGCCTTTATTATTTTCAGTGTGTCTGATAAAGATGCAGTTACCTTCTAGCTAAAGCATGGAATAATCTGTGTTGTGTTTCAGCTATTTTTTTAAACTTTTCCAGGTTTCCCATTAACCCCTCAGCAGGCTTTGTCAGCACCCCATAAAAGCAGTACGTTATAAATGTTCCAGTTCTCTTCACAATGGCATGCCGGCTGCTGTGTGAGTTTCAGATGACACTTGATTTTTTTCCAGACCTTTTGCAGAACAGAAGGAACTGAAGGACTGTGAGGTTCCCTCTAGGAAATTCCGCTTGTCTTTCCAAAGATCACTGTAAGGAAGGCTAGGCATTAATAAGAATCAGACACTGTTCAGTGTGGAGGGCCGACAAACAGAGCCATCAATTTTCTTTTTGCAATAAAGCAACAAAGGGTATTGCATGGGCCAGAGCATCCACTGATGTAGATTATCATAGTTTTACTGATCAGCAGATTCATATCCTTTCATACCAGAGGGGCATGTGTCACTGGCAGGTAGTTTAGTGATTTACACCGTCAACACTGAGGGAGACAAAGAAGCTGAGGAGGGACTTTTTATAGGAGCAAGTAGTAATGGGACAAGGGGTGATGGCTTTAAACTGAAAGAGGGTGGATTTAGATCAGATATTAGGAAGAAGCTCTTTACTGTGAGAGTGATGCGGCACTGGCACAGGTTGCCCAGAGAAGCTGCGGCTGCCCCATCCCTGGCAGTGTTCTAGGCCAGGTTGGACTGGGCTTTGAACAACCTGGTCCAGTTGGAGATGTCCCTGCCTGAGGCAGGGGGATGGAACTGGGTGAGCTTTAATGTCCCTTCCAACCCAAACCATTCTATGATTCTGTGATTGTATGATATATGGGGTATTAAAGGCCTACTTTAAAGCAAAACAGAAGAAGCCTACACTTCGTAGTAAATTTGGAAATGAGGTTCTAGTGGCTGTTCATGCAAGCAGTGTGTTTGTATGGGCAGGTGGCTTTGCTAAATATGAGGATTTTTTTTCCTTGTAATAACTGACTTCACAAAAGGAATAACGTTAAGAAAAGTGCAAATTAGTGCCCTACTTTCGCACGTATTCATATGAGTAAGTCCTCAAACTTCAAAGGATTTACTCACATGAACAAAATGAAATGCAGAACTGTTGTGTTTTTATTCTCTGTCTTCTAGGTTGGTGTCTCCTAATGTAACTTCTGGTCCTTCATTCTGAAAGCGAGACTAAGGTCCTCTGGAAATTCCTAGTCTAATTTCATTACCTGCTATAAACAGCTCTTTTTTATTTATTTATTTTTCTTTTTACTTTCTTTTTCTTCTTTCTCCCTCTCCCCACTCCCACCCCCCTCCAAACAGTAGATTAGTTTGCTGTGCATTGCTTCCTGGGTATTAATGAAAGGCTGAAATTAACTTCTGGCTGGTGACGCTCTAGCCAGAACATGAAGCCTGGTCAGTCATCAAAGACATGACAGATGTATTACTCATCATTCTGGGATATCCAGCTTCTGCATGTGTAGGGGACATTCCTAGTCCTGGGCAGGTGTCTGAAGAAGGCCAGGCGAGCGCAGCCAAGTTTGCGAGGGGCAGTGCGTGTCTGCTGCTGAATTTGATAGGGATCTGCCTTCTCCATGATGTTTTTCTCACAGTGATACTCCAGACCAGTTGCACGGGGCTGGGGCTGGGGAATGGAAGGAGGAGAGGTCAGTAAAATGATCACATGGGCTGACAGCTAACCAAACCTGTTTAACACTCTGGGTTGTTTGTACAGCATATTTACTGGTGCATTCTGTATTCAGAAGACTCAAGTGATGTGGTTTACAGATATGGCTCCAAGAGTAGGTACATATGTCCCAACCAAGAGGCATTATACCTTGGCTACTTGAGCCTAATTAGCCCTGAATGCCAAATGCACTAGATTCCACCAAAGCTGTGAGATGGATATCGATTCTGTCATCAAAATCTGCTATCAGTTACATTACTTCTCGTTGAAGTTTTGTATGTAAATTTGTATGCTCCCCTGGGGTGTAGCATTCTGGTTTTTAACCAGATTAAAAATCATGTTCTTGCCCCCTCCATCTGCAGTGAACCCCTCTTTATGTCTGATTCTGACACTTCCCAGGCTTACCTGCAGGTTTGCATCCATGCCTCTTGCTTCACAAAGGTAAACACAAACAAGTCCTTCATGTAACTTCCATTAAATTTGATGGGATTCTTTCCACTCATTTCAATGGCAGTCAGAATGAGTCTTTCATCTTGCATTCCTAGAAACTGGTTGGTCAGGGTCCCTTTTTGTTCTTCTTGTTCTGGCCTTTGTCTCCATCATGTCTAAGCACTTCAGTCAGCAGTAGATTATTCTGTCTTGTTCTGGTACTCTTGTTCTCTGTTGCATGACGAGGCTGGGACATAATAGTGTCTCTATCAATCTACATTTCCCATCTTTAACCAAAGGTAAGTAGCAAAGATGAAAGACCAGATTTCCAACATCTGACTGGCTGTCTGGTGTGATTTTTCAGTGGTATTTAGAAGCCTCAGAAACCACCACTTTGTTCTTGTTTCTTTAAGCCTGTAGCTATCCTGAAAAGACCCAGCATTAAATAGTTTGAGAAGGGTCATGGGGAAAGTCTATTGCAGAGGAGCTGAAGAGGCATCAGTACCATATCTGCTTTTGAATGCTTCCTCTTCTGAAATGTGTACATCTCTCAGCCTTGGGCCTCACCAGCCACCAGCTTTACAGACAAAATGTTGGCAGCACACCTGAGAGGAGCCCTCTATGGAAAAGCCACTCTTGGGGGGTATGTGATGGTGGATGTGGCCATGTTTAAGCATTAGAGGGCTTCTCTCCCATTTCTTAGCTAGCAGTTTTCATTTCAAGGATCTGGTTGTATGATTTAAGAGAAATCTAAATAAGGCTAATATTTGTGAGGCTCAAACCTCACAGAAGGACCATTCAGTGAGTAAGAGCAAGCTTTCAGAGCAAAAGAGCAGCCTAGTTGATAGGAAAGGATTCATTTAACTGATTGTTAGCTGAAGCAAACCACCAAGTTGAACTTTAACTAAACAAAACCATATATATGTCAAAAAGAAACAAGACCAAGGGTAAAGAACATTCTTTGCCTATCCAGCTCATTGAACTGGGAGCCATGCCTCGCAAAATCAGATGAGAAGCCAACCTAAGACCACAACAGGAGAACAAAGAAAAAAGTTCAGCCAAAGGTCAACAAAGGGACCCTCACCTAGAATAAACTGTGCATTATAATGATATTTATAGATTATATTAATATAATTATTATAATATAATTATAATAATATAATAATTATATAATTATTATTATATAATTCTATTAATAGAAATTATAGCATGTATAAGATCTTAAAGTCCTTTCCAACCCTAACTATTCTATGATTCTATGATTGTATGATTTCTGGGAATTATAATGTATATGTACGATATAAATGCTTATAAGCAAGAAACTCGTAAGAATTGACATGCATGTTAGGTGAAGCTATCTCCTGTGTATCTGGCACCATAATAAATAATGTCTGCTTCTTAATGCTACACTGATATTAGGGAGTTTTAGAGTTTTATTCTCCTGACTTTCAGTGACATAGTGACTTGTTGCTTTCATACAGGAATGATATAGGAGATACAGGGGTGTGAGAGACGAGAGATCTACAGACCACTCTTAATTCTTGCTGCCTGTTGACATAAACCAGCTCAAGCCCCCAACTCTCAGCTCACCTAGAAGATTTTGCCTAGTTTATAGCTGCTCTGAAGTGTTCAGGTTTGCAGGCTATAGTGATTAGTTATGCTAGCAATTAGTTGTACCTCCAAAAATGGAGTTCCTCCATTAAAGCCTGGCCCAAGATATCAAGACCTAGCATTTCACCTGGAATCTTTGAAGTATCTGAATGTTGAAAGTCTAAGAGTAATAATAATAGTAATAATAGTAATTATAAATAAACTCATAGTCACTTCCTGAATGTGTCACAGCCACATGAAGGACAGACTAAAGCACATTAGTGGGAATGCAAGAAGCAGAACAAAAGTTTGAAGACACTGACTGTATGTCTTCACAAGAAACGTTGCTGTTTTAACAGCGTATGTGTCCCTTTGACCAAGTATTCTTCTCAGTTACACTGATACATGTTCAGGGCATTTCATAGCATAACTGAGTCACTAACATTTCAGGGAGAAGGACTGCTGTTTTCTGAGGTTGGTATGACTGGTCAGCTAATGATAGCCATCATATGAAAGTGTTGCTGAATGACTGCTTGAAAGGTTCATGGAAGTATATCCTTGCAACCTTGGCTGACAGGTAGGAGAAGGTCATTAAAATAATCTCTGGAATATGGCAATGGCCAAAGTTTGCTCCAGAAACTGCTATGTTAGGGAAGAGATCGAAGGTTTAAAAAACAAACTACCATCGTTGCTTAAGGAAAGTTCATGGCCCATAAACTCAAGAATATTTTGAGCCAACAGTATAAATGGTGGGAACCCTGCTGCTCAAAAGACCTTTTCCAGTTGACAATAGATGAATAATTCTTCCTGAACCATAATAAAGCCATCTGCAGAAGGTTTTGCACCTTTTATCAAATGACATAGATGTGGCCCTGTACAGAAAGAGAAAAGTGAAGTTTTGAGCTTTCCCAAGAGAAACCCTTGGAAGCCACAAATCATCCATTCACAAGGACTGCTTGCTGGCCAATTCATAATTTTAATAGCCCCTCCAAATGGAAACAATGTTGTTATTATACAGACCTAAGACCAAAATGACATTAACAACCTTTGTTGTGATTTCCTTTCCTTGTCCTTCTCATTTGTTGGTTTTGATGGGTGGTGGGGTAGAGGGGAGGGAAGGTAGAACAAGGCCTTAATGCTAGATTACCTTTTCAGAATTAAGTCAGATCAGAAAAAAGTTTCAATCCAAAAAGTTCAAAACTCTGGGTGAGCTCACAAGTTGAGGGAACAAAACACGCGTGTGAATATAGCCTTCATTGTTCCCTCCTGTGGCTTGTGTACAGAGAAGGGCAGGATTCAGCTGCTGAAGTTGGGTGCTGAGTGCAGGAGCAGAGCACCAGCCTGCTCCCTGGAGCTGGGAGTTAAGATAACCCCTTGCATGAACCTCCTTAGTGAGGCAGGTCTGTCCATCCTTGTCTTCTCAGACCTGTTGCCGTATGTGAAATGAAACATCTCTATGCGCTGCTCTCAAGGATTCACAGTGCTTGTCTGTGTCCTGTACCAGGTAATGAGCAACACTCCTGTAGAGCAGCACTTGAATTTGAAGTTAGTATGAGTGTTCTAGTGAGCACACAACATTCGAGGAGCTGTTGGGTTTAGAAAGTAGTGCTGGGGATATATCAATACTTACCTTTACCACTGATTTCCTGTGCGTTTTTGGGTAAGTCCTTTGCCTTTTTAGCACACAGACTGATGCAACTTAAACAGGGGAAGTTTAGATTGGATATGAGGAAGAAATTCTTTACTGTAAGGGTGCTGAGACACAAATGGGTTGCCCAGGGAAGCTGTGAATGCTCCATCGCTAGCGTTGTTCAAGGCTGGATTGGACAGAGCTTTGGGTGTCATGGTTTAGTGGGAGGTGTCCCTGCCATGACTGTGAGTTGGAACCAGGTGGTCTTAAGGTCCTTTCCAACCTTAACTATTCTGTGATTCTACTGTGTTTCCAAGCCTGGGGTGAATGTTTTGTAAGTGGAAAGCTGTGTTATTTTAACTTTATTGTGTGGGTGAAGTATAATCCTTAAAAGAATGAACAGTCCTATGCATATTGCCTCATGGCCATTAAGGTCTCAAAATTAGAACAAAACACAGGGTCACAGAATCATTCGGGTTGGAAGGGTCCTCTGGAGATCATCCAGTCCAGCCCCCTGCAAAGGCAGGGCCACCAACAGCAGGTTACGCAGGAACATATCCTGGCAGGTTTTGAGTGTCTCCAGAGAGGGAAACTCCATGACCCGTCTGGGCAGCCTCTTCCAGTGCTCTGACATCCTCAATGTAAAGAAATTCTTCCTCATGTTGAGGTGAAACTTCTTGTGCTTTAGTTTATGGTCATTATTCTTCTTCCTGTCGCTGGGCACCACTGAAAAGAGTCTGGTACCATCCTCCTGGCACCCATCTTTGAGATGTTTATATGCATTAACAATGAATAGAAAATGAAGTCTGTGAGTTATTTTTATTCCAGAGCTCAACCAGTGAAACGCTTCCAGGAGGCCTGAGATTTCTTTCCGATATCCTGTGCAACAAGGTGATTGGACTGAATGGTGTAATGGATTACTCTGATCACAGAGATCTAAGTATTTGAGACCTGTTTTCTGGATTGAGGCTTCTGGGAGGCTGTACTTCCTATGAAAGTCTAAAAGCTTTTTTCCAGAAAAGAGACATTCAAGTTAAATTAGTTTGCAATCCATAGACAGGGGTTACAGTTTAAAGCATATGAAGGGAGAGGTGACATATTGTGAAGTCTGTAAGAATGTGATGGGCCACATTTCTGGGCAGTAGCAGTAAATTTAGAAAATTATTTGAATGGTCTTTACCAGGAGGTACCAAGCACAATTCTGGGAAATCTGAGGCTTTGTGGTTTTAACTTCCGGGAAATCATGCATTGCTTTTGAAAATATGGGTGCTTTGAGCTTCTGAGTGGCTCTGAATCCTCAGGTCCACTCAACTGTCCTGTCATTCAGGCTCTGCCACAAAGATCTGCAGAGCTGGAAGCCAGGGAAGCTAATCAGCATTGCAATAAAATGCCTTCTGCTCTTCTGCCAAGTGTTTTCTGCCAAACAAAGGTATTACACTTTTAGGAGATTAAATTATGACAAGCCCAGAAGATAAAGTCCTAAGGACTTAATTTCTGAGACTTAGCCCCATGATCCTTGCTGGCAATCTATGTAATTTAATGCCGAGGTCAAACCACCCACTTGCCGTGTCCATGCCAACCTGACCTGCTGTAGGAAACCAATTTCTTCTTCACATCTATAAACAGTCTGGGGTGGGTGGTTTTTTTTCTTACTTCTCAAAGTGTAATGAGGACACGATTGTTCCCAGCAGGAAGTCCTGACCAATGCTAATGTCATCTGTGCTTTCCCTACCTGAACTCAAGCACTAAAACTTGGTGAAAAAATGGGAAACGTATGGGCGGAAAAAGGAAATTTGTGGTGTTTTTTGAATTTCAGTGTGAAACAAACCAGTATTGATAGCTTTAACTACACCAGTGTTGCCTAATTTCAACTGCTAGCTATTTCAGCAGCTATCTTTGTTGGCAAACTTGAGATATTCTCTAGCATCTGATGCCTTTTCCATGTGCCATTATCTGGGCTGAGCTGTGTATCAGTCTCAGTGCCTCCTATTCTCCCTATGCACCTATTTTCCGGAGCTTTGCTGTTACTCACAAGCCCTCTTTGCTGATCTTTGTCATTTGATCTCCTTGTGGTGTGAATGGGCATGGATTAGCTAAAAGAGGCAAAGGACAAGATCCCACCCTGTTGGTATGACTTACGTTCTGTGCCCAGAGATGGTACTAGTTTTTAGCTCTACAAAATTGCATCCTATGATCATTAACCAGTAGTTTCAGGTCACTCTGTAAGGATGACCCATCCTCCTTATGTTTCACCATCCTATAGCCTCTGAGTCATACACTGAGTTTGCCTGCAAAGATTTGTCATCATTGTCTAGATAGTGGGTAGTCAAACAGTATTGCAGCAAGGATTCCATCTGGGGGTGTTAGTAAAACAGACCCACACATTTCTCATGATCTCATTAGCAAACACAAGACTTGGAAGACCTATCACTGGGGAGAGTGTTTATTAATATCATGTCTAGCTTCTTAAACTTCCATAATGCAAGATCTTACAACAGACTGTAAGGTAAAACACCTTGGAAAATTCAAGTATATCAAGTCAACACTGCAATCTCATTGAAATAAAATGTTTGTTCCATCAGGAGTGCTGTCTGGTTTTACCTACATCAGCTAGGCTCTGTCAGTATATCCCAGAAGCAACTGTCATTTTGCTCCATGAAGGAGGAGTTAGTCTGAAGCTAGAGTACTAAGAATGAGGTGGTGCTTTGTACTCCGGCTGTTGGCAAATTCTTCCAGAATTAGAAAACATTTGTAATTCCTTGCAGGCACAAACATTCCTACACCAGCCGCTCCTTTCTGCTGCAGATCAACTACCATAAAGTGAGGCAGAATGGCATCCCGTTGTTAATCCTGACCCAGCAGTCTGCTCAGCTGGAGGTCATTTATGCCAGCACTGTACTGCCTTACTCATTGCTCTTACAGCTCAAGGGCAATGCTTGCTTCAGTGAGAAGGGAGTTCGCCTGTGTGTGTGTTACACATATAGAATGTGTAAGATTATCTGTGAAGGCCTCTGTGGTTGTGAAGCTGTCCTGTGTGTGCCCGAAGATGGTTCAAAAGGGAGGACTGGTAACTGCAGTCTGCAGGCTCTCACGGTAGGCTCTATTTGCAGATGTGAATGCAGGGTCGCAGGAGGTGTTAAACCGTGCTTAATGCTGTCACTGTTGCCCCGTTTAAAATTCACAGAGCAAAGAGACTTCAGGCTCCTCTGCTGCATGTGTTGGATTGCTTTTGTGATGCTTTGTTTTCCAGTTTCCTCCAACCGTAATTTTGTCTTCCCAGCTCCAGTGTGGGGAGAAAATGTTGAAGTGTGATTCATAGCTAATGCTAACTGAACCTCTTTAGTAGTCCTGTGAGATAGCTAAACATAAAACACATCAGTTAGCTAAACTACAAAGGAAGTCTGCATAATGTAAATTAGCACTTTCTGCAGACTTCCTTTACTCGTGATGACCCTGTCTCAAGGAATAGGTTATGTAAAAATACATAACTAAGGGCTAAGGCAGGTGGTGTACCCCAGGTCTTCCAGCATCTTCGTTCTGTCTGGTAGGATGAGAAAGTTGGGGCTGTTCAGCCTGCAGAAGAGAAGGCTGCGTGGAGACCTCATAGCAGCCTTCCAATATCTGAAGGGGGCCTATAGGGATGCTGGGGAGGGACTCTTCATTAGCGACACTAATGAAAGGACAAGGGCTAGCAGGTTCAGACTTAAACAGAGGAAGTTTTGATTGGATATGAGGAAGAAATTCTTTACTGTAAGGGTGGTGAAGCACTGGAATGGGTTGCCCAGGGAAGCTGTGAATGCTTCATCGCTGGTGGTGTTCAAGGCCAGGTTGGACAGAGCCTTGGGTGTCATGGTTTAGTGGGAGGGTCCCTGCCCCTGTCAAGGGGGTTGGAACTAGATGATCTTAAGGTCCTTTCCAACCCTAACTATTCTATGATTCTATGATTCTACAATTGCAGAGATTGGCATTTCGCAGCACCTTGGGCCAAATGCTCCAAGGACCTTCGCTCTTTGGAAAAACAAAGTAATTATATAGATGCAAAGTTATATTTAAACTGGTTTCTTAAGGAAATCAGGGCTTATGCATTCCCTCTTCCTGTATCTCTCTGACCATGTCTGTCTTTTAGGGCTCATCCCTGAACAGCTTCTGAACCCATTTGCTGACCTCAGGGCCCAGCAGTAAAGAGCCTCAGAAAATGCGAACTCTGTATCACAACTGATTTTTCACATGAAGAGGTGGAAAGGCTGGTGAAACAGCTCCTTATCCCACTGGTGAGTGAATCAACATGGCTGTTGTGAATCAGCTCCTGTTTGCTTAACCCAAAGGGTTAAGGGGTGTCAAAGAGGGCATGGTTTCATAGCAAAGGGTATCTAGACAAACGGAAAGGATCCAACGATACTTGGGAGGAAGGCTCAAAAAATAAAAGGATAGGAGAGTATTTGGCACAAAGTTGTAGGAAACCCATTCAGTGTTAGTGTTCCCATGGTGGCATCGCTGTTTGGCTTTTTGCTTATGGAATGACTCCATGAAACATGGGCCTGAACTGATATGTACCACAGAAACAGCTAGCTGAGACAGATGTTGCAGTAATCTCTCACACTGCTGCAGGAGTTTAGGTAATGAAAGATGTGAGAGCTTGAACTGAAATAGGTGAGGATCTTTCAGCAGGCACCCTCATGATACCTACACACAGGACAGGTCACCATGGTAGGAAAGCTACCACAAAGCTGTTTCTGCCTTCCTCTGCTGTGGTGTTGGCTGAGTGGGTGCACAGGCACCCACCCAGGGTGTGACTTACTGTCTTGGGTGTCACCGGGGGCAAAGAGGTTATGGAGAACTGGATACTGCAGCGAGGTCAGTGGTGACGGCTGCCCTAGCACAGAATGGGTTGGGGAAGGGTGTCTGAAGGATTGTCCTTAGATCTTTGACTTGCTTCTCCTCATTAACCAGCTGGGACAGGGGTGAGCGTGGTCCATCATGTGCTTTAGGAAGCTGAAATCATAGAATCATAGAATAGATAGGGTTGGAAAGGACCTCAAGATCATCTAGTTCCAACCCCCCTGACAGGGGCAGGGACACCTCCCACTAAACCATGACACCCAAAGCTCTGTCTAATCCAGCCTTGAACACTGTCGGCAATGGAGCATTCACAACTTCCCTGGGCAACCCATTCCAGTGCCTCACCACCCTTACAGTAAAGAATTTCTTCCTCATATCCAATCTAAACTTCACCTGTTTAAGTTTGAACCCATTACCCATTGTCCTCTCATTACAGTTCCTCATGAAGAGTCCCTCCCCAGCATCCTTGTAGGCCCCCTTCAGATATTGGAAGGCTGCTATGAGGTCTCCATGCAGCCTTCTCTTCTCCAGGCTGAACAGCCCCAACTTTCTCATCCTATCTTCATACGGGAGGTGCTCCAGCTCCCTGAACATCCTCGTGGCCCTCCTCTGGACTTCTTCCAACAGTTCCATGTCCTTTTATGTTGAGGACACCAGAACTGCACACAATACTCCAAGTGAGATCTCACAAGGGCAGAGTAGAGGGGCAGGGTCACCTCCCTCGACCTACTGGTCATGCTCCTTTTGATGCAGCCCAGGATACAGTCGGCTTTCTGAGCTGTGAGCGCACAATGCTGGCTCATGTTCATTTTCTAATCAACCAACACCCCCAAGTCCTTTTCCACAGGGCTGCTCTGAATCTCTTCTCTGCCCAACCTGGAGCTGTGCCTGGGATTGCTCCCACCCAGCTGCAGGATCTTGCACTTGGCATGGTTAAACTTCATGAGGCTGGCATCAGCCCACCTCACAAGCGTGTCAAGGTCCCTCTGGATGGCATTCCTTCCCTCCAAAGTATCAGCCGAACCACACAGCTTGGTGTCATCAGCAAAGTTGCTGAGGGCGCACTCAACCCCACTGTCCATGTCACTGACAAAGATGTTGAACAAGACTGGTCCCAACACCGATCCCTGAGGGACACCACTCGTTACTGGTCTCCAGCTGGACATTACATCTCTATCTGAGATAACTTGCTGGTACAAACTTTTAAGACCCTCAGCAGTGTGGAGAACTTAGAGACAGTAGCCTATAGTGGTAAAGGGAATTTTTTAGGATCTTTTTATCTTCTTGTGTGACAATGCATGGAGATACACATGCTTTGACACTGAGGCATGATCTACAGTGAGAGAAATATGAGGAAAGTGGCATCAGTCAAAGCTGCTACAAAGTTCTGCTCCCTCAACTGGGATTACAAACACCTTAAGCTTCACTGAGTATGTATGTGGTTAAAGTATATATTTTAAGTTAAATAAACTTAAAACCACTGTCCATCGTATTTGAAAAATCATGGCTGTCAGGTGAAGCTCCCGACAACTGGGAAAAGGGAAATATAACCCCCATTTTCAAGAAGAGGAAAATGGATGAGCCGGGGAACTACAGACCTGTGGGTCTCACTTCCATGCCTGGCAAAACCTTGCAGCAGATTTTCTTGGAAGGCATGCTGCGGCACATGAAAAACAACAAGGTGGTTGGTTACAGCCAGCATGGCTTCACTAAGGGGAAATCCTGCCTGACCAATCTGGTGGCCTTCTATGATGGGCCTACGGAAATGATGGACAGGGGTAGAGCAGTTGATGTCATCTATCTGGACTTGTGCAAAGCGTTTGACACTCTCCCAGATGACATCCTTGTCTCTGAGTTGGAGAGACATCAATTTGATAGATGGACCACTTGATGGATAAAAAACTGGCTAGATGGCTGCATTCAAAGAGTTGTGGTCAATGGCTCAATGTCCAGCTGGAGACCAGTAACGAGTGGTGTCCCTCAGGGATCGGTGCTGGGACCGGTCTTGTTCAACATCTTTGTCCATGACATGAACAGTGGGATTGAGTGCGCCCTCAGCAAGTTTGCCAATGACACCAAGCTGTGTGGTTCGGCTGATACTTTGGAGGGAAGGAATGCCATCCAGAGGGACCTTGACACGCTTGTGAGGTGGGCTGATGTCAACCTGATGAAGTTTAACCATGCCAAGTGCAAGATCCTGCAGCTGGGTGGGAGCAATCCCAGGCACAGCTCCAGGTTGGGCAGAGAAGAGATTCAGAGCAGCCCTGTGGAAAAGGACTTGGGGGTGTTGGTTGATGAAAAAATGAACATGAGCCAGCAGTGTGCGCTTGCAGCCCAGAAAGCCAACCGTATCCTGGGCTGCATCAAAAGGAGCATGACCAGCAGGCAGACGGAGGTGATCCTGCCCCTCTACTCTGCTCCTATGAGACCTCACTTGGAGTATTGTGTGCAGTTCTGGTGTCCTCAACATAAAAAGGACATGGAACTGTTGGAACAAGTCCAAAGGAGGTCACGAGGATGATCAGGGAGCTGGAGCACCTCCCGTATGAAGATAGGATGAGAAAGTTGGGGCTGTTCAGCCTGGAGAGGAGGTTATGAAGAGCTGCTATGAGGTCTCCACGCAGCCTTCCAGTATCTGAATGGGGCCTATAGGGATGCTGGAGAGGGACTCTTCATGAGGAACTGTAGTGAGAGGACAAGGGGTAACGGGTTCAAACTTAAACAGAGGAAGTTTTGATTGGATATGAGGAAGAAATTCTTTACTGTAAGGGTGGTGAGGCACTGGAATGGGTAGCCCAGGGAAGTTGTGAATGCTCCATTGCCGACAGTGTTCAAGGCTGGATTGGACAGAGCTTTGGGTGTCATGGTTTAGTGGGAGGTGTCCCTGCCCCTGTCAGGGGAGTTGGAACTAGATGATCTTAAGGTCCTTTCCAACCGTAGCTATTCCATAATTCTAAACTTTGTCCCATCCATATCAGAAAGCAAGAATTTGGTCAAAGCTGTAAAAATGCAACTGGAACCTTCTGAGTGTCCAAAAGATGAAACTGAGGAAAACAGGATCTGAGTTCTGGTACCACACTTGGTGCTCATATGGTGTTTGATGTCTTCATTGTGATGTCTGGTAATCCTGTAACCCAGACTTAACATAGTAGTAGCTTTACTCCATGTCCTCATATACGTCTGCCATCTCTATCTCTGTTAATTTCGCTACCAGTACATTCCCTCTGCACCTTTCACAAGAATCTGTCCCTGTGTGATCCCAAGAACATGCAGAAAACCCAATATGATCTCACACAAGAAAACCATCTAACGTTAGTTCCAGAGGCAGTGTTGAAGCTGTCAAGGCAGGTGGATAGCTTAGCTTGGAGAGTCACAGTAGGCAATGTTTTATGCATAGCCTGACAGCCTGCTTATTTCCAACTTGGATGTGCCTGTGTGTGCATGCTGGGTATTGAAAAGGCCATCAAAAATCTCATCAATGCCACATATGAGGGGGTCCCACATCCTATGTGTAAACTAAAGGGCATTTTTTATTTTCCCTGAGAGGCAAGCTTCTTGTGCACCAAGGTTGGGAATGTTACCATGTGGGCAGGCAGTCTGCTCTACCAGCTGAACAAACAGTATTTCTCTATGTATTCTGCCACAAAAGAGTATGTCTTGACCTTATGCTTTCTATGCACTATCAGAGATCCTGACCGTCTGCCCCAATGCCAGCTTGAGTACACTGTCACTTTCCCTGAAGCTGTGGCATGCGTGATCAGTGATTATATAAAGGTTGCCTTACTTGGGGTCCCTGACAAAATCCTTTGACATTGCAAAGGGGCTGGGACCTTCAGAGGCCTCTAGTCCAACCTCCCACACTGGGCTCCATGTACATGAGAAGTCATTTAAAATACATACATAATCTGTCTTCTTATTTTTGCAGGAGCAGCTCAGGATGCAGTCGATGTTACTGCGCTAATAGCATTCGTTGGGGTAATAGAGAATAAAACTGCAGCTTTTTGGAGCCTGTAATTATGCTGAGGCTTTAATATAACAGGAAGATTTGAAAAAAAGAAATAGGAAAAAACCAGGAATGGAAGAAGCTTATGGTGAAGGGACAAAGGTTATGCCTCTCAGGTTATTCACACACTCATACAACTGGCCTGAGTAAGTTGTATTTCATGCTGGATGACCTCACACTAGCAACTGTGTGTACTAGTGGCAAAAGGCAGCCCCACTGGGGACAGCTGTGAGTCTGAA
The DNA here is from genome assembly GCA_028858755.1 of Ara ararauna. Taxonomy (NCBI): domain Eukaryota; kingdom Metazoa; phylum Chordata; class Aves; order Psittaciformes; family Psittacidae; genus Ara; species Ara ararauna. The sequence goes on along the minus strand of CM054410.1, from coordinate 38,800,922 downwards.
ATCACAGGGCTACAGGGGGAGCTGGATGATGTGGCTTGCACAAGTCACCTCACATCCTTCCGCTGTTATTTTGCCCCCACAGTGCCCCCAGCAGGTCTGCAGCCCAGTCAGAAATAGTGTCTCACCGTTCTTGCTTGCCCCGGTTTCAGCTGAGGTCATATGGTTACTGCCATCTTACTTAGCAGTGGTATATCTCACAGCTGATCAAAAACGTGTCTGGGATGAACAGCACCTCATTAAATTAATGCTTGTTTCATTCATCTGCATCACATCCCTTTCCAACAAAGCAACACAAATGAGGAAAAATCAACTCCCCTGACAAAACCTGACTGGGAAGCTTATCTTTTTTGTGGGTTCACCAGGGACTTTCACACTGCGGAGCTAACAGAGCTGAAGAACAAAGCCAAAGGACTAAATTCCTCCGTGGGACAAAAATAAATAAAGATGAAATGCCTCAGCAGCTTGCTGCACCTTTGCATGATCATAACAGCTGGGAGCGTGACCCAAGAGCTTGGTCCTGGTGGCAACTGTGTCATTACTGATGTCTGTGAAGGATCAGGATTAATGTTCTCCACAAACGTGTGAGAGGCAAAGGGACATCCCTCCCAGGAAAGAATGGTGAAATAATTTTGTTGCTACAATGTCAGAAGACTGTTCTACTTCAGTTAAGCTTCATATGCCAGGATTACTCTAAGTATGCATGCTCCAGTTCAGACTGCCAAATGGAGATGGTTGGAGGGGCATCTTATTTTACAGTACTTGGGGGTGAACTACACATTGGTGAGTTTTCCCTGTGCTGTGCATAACCCAGGTGTCTCAGGGGGTCCTGAAACATCAGTCCTGGATGCAGATGTCCCCCCTGCCTCCTCCAAACCAGTAAGCTCAACCCATCCAGTGACAGCGCTCATGCCTCTGGGCTGGAGGGGATCCCAGAAAAATCTTCCTTCTTCAGCTATACCATTAAAATCGGTGATGAAGAGCACAGTTAAGACAACACACTCCCACTGTCCCCTTCACAGATGAGGTCACAGGACAGCCAAGATGACCTAGCTTTCTGCTATATGGCTTTCACTGTGCTAGGCCAAGTTGTCACATGCTGTCTCTGTAGCTCTGGGGACAGGCATGGAATCCTCACCATGGGCTGCTGCGGAGACTCTGTACCTTCTGCACTGATGTGAGCTGGTGTTCTGGCACTTAACACTCTTTAGTCTTAGTCCACGAGGGAAATGAAGGTCAGAAAGTCTGTAATGAGAATCATACAGATCTGGTGGGAATGGACCTCAGCACTCCAAAGCTCACCCTGATATTTGACCAACCAGTGATACTTGACCCACACCACTCCCAGACCCCCTGAAGGCACGCCTGCTTCCTTGCACAGCTTTGGGACGCCACTGAAAGGTAGACAGGAAAGGTAAGGAAAGAGGGAAGATGTGCTTTGAATACAGATAACCTTTTCATTGAATTTGAAGCAGAGGACCAGCAGGTCTTCTGGCCCTGATCTTTCTGTTAAAATGGTAGCCCTCATTCCTAGTTTGGCTGTGTCCAGTTCCAGCTTCCAGTTCCTCTTAGTTCCTCTTAAGCCTTTCACAGTTAGATGTTAAACACTGTGAGATGTGGCATGCCCTTCTTTTAAAATGGATTATTCCTGCCTTGAGTTGTAGTACAGAGATACCCAGGGTTCTAAATGAGCAAAGCTTGGTTTCAGTGAAGCCTCAATATAGCAACATATGCCTGGCTTTTTTTGAAGCAGATGGCGCTGGTCACAGTGGAAGAAAGCACATGGGGAATGACATGCAGTTTTGGGCTGATTTATTCTTGTGTGCTGGGCTTTTTTTTCCCCAATCACCACTTTGCTATACAATTAGTTAGTACTTTTCTCTGCCTCAGTGTCCTGTCTGTAGAACTGGATTCACTGATTTTGCCTCAAAAAGTGGGAGTGCTGGGACATTTCTGTGACATGCTTAAACCTTTTTACCCTGTATTTTGAAAAATGTAGCACAAAATTCTGTAGCTTGCCACCACAGCAGTGAGCACTCTGAAGTGCTCTGTTGTCTTTGCTTTAAATTCTCATTATGCAACTTGAAATAAATGGCTTTCCTGATTTACATGGCCCCAGTTTCTAAACCCTGTCCCAATTCTGAACTGACTCTAAGTCGCATCACTACCTTGGAGCTGATAATATACACTGGGAGAATGAGCTTCGTTTCTCTTTGCCCAGTAGTGAAGTTCTGTCCATGTCAGCGTCTCTCCAGCTTTCTGTCCAGTACTGCAGGAAAGAGCCTGGGCTTCTCCTAAGAACACTTAGGCTTGTCTGGCTGTTGCACCTGTGTTGGTTCTTACTATGTAGCTTCTGACGGCTTCCTGTCTCATCCATACTGAGTATTTTGGTGACTGTGTCCTCCCAAAGATTTCCCACCCTTTCCAGGAGCTGGATGGGTCCAATTTTTTTAGGAAGCTCATGCAAGTCTGTGTGGAATTGCCTCTTCCAATGAGCAGGGATCTACACAGAAGTAAACACTCAAATATCTCCCAGTGAGCTGAGGCTTGGGAAAATCAGCTTTTCTTCTAATATATTGTGGGCCATTTTCTTCTACTATAGTGGGATATCATGAACAAGCTCGTCCCTGCACCTTGGCCTCAGAGAGTGGGTAGGCAACACCTCTGTGTTGACTGTGGCTATGTCAAGGGCTGACAGCTTTACAGGAGCTTTTCATTAGGCCACAACAGTTCTCCAAATCCACTGAGAGGGGAGTTCGAAGGTGAATAAGGTATAAGCCCAGTGCTGAAACTCTGCTGAGCCAGAAGAAGAATAGCAAGTGTTATCAACCCTGCTGGCCAAGTGACCTTACCTGGGGCTTGTGGTGACATAGTCTTGACATCCAGGGAGGATGGAGGGAGTAAACCTTGTGCAGCACTTGGTCTAAGCTCCCTTTACAGAGACATTCTCCTCTTCTTGCAAGCGGGAGGGGTCTTTCACCTACCCTGGAGGGGTAGGTGATCCGAGCCTGGGAAACTCAAGAGTTAATTGTATACAAATTACTTAAAAAAAAAAAAAGGGGGGGGGGGGATTTTATATTTTAAAAATAGGTTTTAAAATAACTTTTCTAAAAAGTTATTTTAAAAAGCAAATAAGAAACAGGTCCTTCTGCTCTTCCACCCACCTGATGTAAGATGGATCAGAAGCAAAACATGACGTGCCACTCCTATGAACACTTAAAACAGTAAATGTTGTTTCAATACAGTGTGCCTGCATCGGCTTCCTTGAGCACAAATTAACATGTGTAGGGATTTAATCCATGTATGAATAATCACAGAACAGAGACAAAGAACAGCAAGTTGGCAGGGCTCTCTGCTCACCACTTAATGGTTATCTGCCTGTGCTTATTTGTACCCACACATTGTGTGTCTCTAAGTCTCAATGTACATTAGCTTCTCTGTTCATGCTGGTTTAGCACCCATCTGCTATCTCTTCCATGAGGGCAGCACTAGCAGCCCAAGCTCCGATGGTCATATGCCACGTTATATTGTGAAACACTGAGGTTTTTGTTTATAGATCCTAGATACAAATTTCAGATAAGTATGATGATATGGTGGGTCTGTTTATTTTTGTTTTGCTTTTCCCATATGCTAAATACCACTCTGAAACATGCTCAAACACCTACTAAAAAAAGCCATCTGGGAGATACTAAATTTCACAGCCAAATATGGACCTTGGCTGAAACATATTCCAAGATGCAGACATTCTGGATCAAACCTATGTTGAAAAGTCAAATTCCAAACTTCTGTAAGCTGCATGGAAAGCAAATAGCTGAAGCCATTCACCATGGTAACCCTTTTACACTTCTGGTGGATTTTTGTAGAGCACAGCCAAGTCAGTCTGACCTAGAGCAATGGGTCCCATCTTTCCTGCCCTTGTCATGTACAGCCATATTGTGCTTGGAACAGAGAGTGCTGTAATGGCACCATGAGCGTCCTGCTAAACAAAGCGCTGGGGCTTGGAGGCTAAGGTGCAGCACTACTGCACCCTGCCTTGCAAACTGGCTGGCAGCAGGGCTGGGATCAGTTCCCACGTGTGCCACTAATTCTGCAGGCATCCTGGGTGAGGCCCTTCATGTCTTTTCTCTGTATTATAAGGTCTTCAGGCCAGGGTCAGTGTCTCCCTGCAGCACTGTTCACGGGGGAAGGAAGAGTGTGTCTGAAGCCACTGGGCAACATGTCAATTAGTGTGACCTGACACAGTGTTCAGGTTTTACAGGGTTTCATCCGCTCTGGATGTACCACACCATGCAGCTAAGCATGCTTGCTGGCTGGCCAAAGCTAATTGGCCCCTCAGCTACTTGTTTTTGGGAATGCACCTGATGCCACGGATGCCCTTCAGTTGTGCACATGCAGCACCTCTGTTATTAGACAGCACACAACTCAGACCAGCTCTTTCAGAAGACTGGGATTTCATCCTTGATCTTGGCCCAAGGCTGGAGGAGCAGCTTCCCATTTGCACTGCAAGATGGAGAGCATCCTTCGTGGCCCTAAATTGGCTTTTAGTTTGTACTAAAAATGGGAGATGCCAGACGTGAGCACAAATCCTGTGCTCCTGCACAAGGTGCAGCAGAGTCAGGTGTTGGATTGACATCAAAGCCATTCTCCTGGGGCTCTGAGCCACATCGCTGTTTCCGAATCAAAGCTCAGCAGTACTTTAGGTGGCTCGCAGCTGGTGACTCTTTGTTCATTTGGTGGTTGGTTGGATTTTTCTGTCTCAAAGGGCCAAATCTGTTGCTGCATCAGACACGTGCTGTAGCAGATGCCTTATGAAGCATATGCCTACTTGCTTTCATCAGCATGTGCTACAGCCTTAACACTTGTTATTACTTAAGGAAGGGGAAGGTTTGTGTTGTAAACAAAGGTTTACAATGAGTATTAAAAACGTGTCACACACAGCATGAAGCACAGATCTCCTTGTAAATGTGGCAATAGAAAACCAAATATTCTAGCAGGGCTTCTACACTGACGCTTTGGTGTCTGTTTGGCTGAGGTCTGGAGAGAAAGATTCCTCTCTCAACTCTGGTTGTGTCCTGTACATTTCCAAGAGAGGAGTATAAAGCGTTTTTGTTATTCTAAGTGGGGACAGGAGCATTTGTGTTTGGGGTCTACTCTGGCTGGCATAAATAGAAAGATACCTGTATAAAAGCAGAGACTCTGATGGCTACAAGAATCTGTAACGGCATTTTTCAGTCTTATGAGGTGTGAGTCTTCTTCTTGTCATTCAAAGCAAAATCCAGCTTACACTTAAGGGAGAAATTACAAGGGCAAGTCACTGCTGCGCAGCTGGATTTTGCCTTTCTCGAGCAAGCAGAGGTGGGAAGCTGAAAGACAGCAGGTTCTTAGATGTTTCCCTCTTGGATTGTTACCCCAGTCTCAGCAAGTCATACCAGTAATGAGAAGTATCAGACTGTCTTGTCCAGCAGCAAAGAAAATGGCATTATCTTTCCGCACCTAAAATTATCTCTAGGTTAAAGGGCCTCTATTCCTTGCACCAGAATACAGAAGCTGTTTATTTGAAGGGTATGAGGTTTTTGATTTTGTTTGCCTGATCTTCTTGAAGCATCTTGCAAGGAGCAAGCACTGGATTTGCTGCTTTTGCCACCCACCGCACTCTGGCTGTGGCTGGCCCAGGGGCTGTTCATATGCCAGAGAAGGCTTTCCCAGCAGAAATGAAACTTCCAGGATGTTTAGGCTCAGCAGCTCTTCCTGGCATGCTTTTTGCCAAGTGCATTTGCAAACCTCACCAGGGTCCTGGTGTGCCTTGCCCAGATCAGGCGTGTCCAATTATGCACACACAGCAGCATCCAAAACAGGCCGCCCCTCCTGGCACCCGCAGCGCCAAAAGCAAGCTGGATCCGCTCCACTGCAGCCAGCGGGCTAACACCAATTTACTGTGATTAACAGCCCTCCTGTGGTTTTCTGAAGGAAATCTCTGCAGCAGCAGGCTGGAGGCAGTAATTTGGTGCAAGACCTCTGCTCTAGGGCATATTATGCATTAGCCTAACAGCTCTTTTATAGAAGTGCTTTCTGATGATGCTGACAGTACATCCTTTCTTGGCTGGCAGGTCTGTGCTCCTGGAACAGCAAGGCATACTCTGAAATAGACACATTTCCAGCCGGGTTGCTGCTTCAACTGCCAGCTGTGAGTGCCTAGGCTACTCCTACTTTCCGGGCCTGTTGATACCCCATCAACAGGTTATCATGCTCTGATGATAAGGTGTATTTTGTCTTCAAACCAGGAGGAGGTTCCCAAGCAGAGGCTGAGTTAACCCCCTGTGACTCTGCCTCCACAGCAGATGTGTCAGCCTAGCAGCTCTCTTGTCACTGAGGCTATGTTTTAGCTAAACCAACAAGAAAACACAGAATTTGGATGCTTTCTCCTCATTATCCTCCTGTGTAATTGCAACAACCTGTGGCTGAGGCTTCTTCAGAGTCACTGCCCTAGAAGACCCAATATGCAATATTGCAGTGTAATGCAATACGAGATTTTAGTGGTACCTCTTGTACCACTGACCCTGAGACCACTGTGCACAGAGATGTTAGTGATGCACACAGCAGTGGATTGAAGGATGCACAGGCCTGCGTTAGGCTGCGTACATCTACAGGTTCAGCAAGACCTTCAAGCCCTGCTGTGCTGTGGGCATTCCCCTGCCAAAAGGCAGCCCCCCCTGCACACTGTGATGGGGAGCCTGTGGGGAGCTCCCACAGTGTGCTGGCTCATACCATCTGCATGGCCTTGCCTCTATCTAAAAGTGCGGCAAGGTCCCATTTGAACCCCCTCTGTATCTGACGGTAGGAACGATGGAGAGAGAGAGTTCTTGTCAGAAAATACTATAATGTATCAAAGGACCAAAATGGGATAACCCTTCTGGGTCTGCACACATGGGTTGGATCATTAGATGCTGCCCAACTCAGCACTGCCAGTATCTGAAAGGATGTAATATTATCTACAGTTCTCTCTCTTTAATTATTGTGCTAACCCTAATGAAAAGCATGTAAAATGATACTCCACAGAGTGCATCTCTTACAGGAAAAATGATGGACCAGCACCTCCTGGTGCAAAAGCACTGCCGTGCAGGCAACAGTTTACCACTGCCACCAAGTAACAAATAGCTGGACAGAACATGAATGTTCACATTGAAAACTGAGCTCTGGAAAGAGGAATCTGACTTCGCTGAGGTGAGATTTCTGCTGGACTATTTAACTTAGGCTTCTTTAAGAACTAGCTCTAAGTAAGTGTCCTGTGGAAAGCCCAGCCCCTTAAACTGAATTAATTGAATTAATGCATTTGCAGGCAATTAAGTGATTTAAAAAAAATAAAAAAAAATCCCTAAATTATATCTGATAGTTCATGTAAACACAAAGATGGAAAAATCAGGAAAGATCTGCTACAGCTGGCATAGGACTAACTAAAGACGCCTCGTCTCAGAAGGAGAATTAGCAGCAGCCTTGGGATTTCAGCTCTTGCTGTCAGGCTTGGAAACAGCTCCCGCATTTCGAGATGCTCTACCACCAACTCCCTGTAGGTGGCAGTGTTCTCCGCTCAAAACTTGCAGCTCTCCGGGAAATGCCTGACCGCTCTAGTGAAGAGGAAGAGCAGGGCGGGTGAGAGGAAAGGAAGGCAGCAGAGGGAAGCCCCTGCACAAGTTAACCTGGACTGTCTTGGTGAGCTGAAAACTGTCTCTTCACTGTTCATCTCAGTGAAGAAGCACCTCTGCGATGCAGTGCTGAGGCTCCTTCCACAGGGTGTGAATTTGTTTATCCCTTTGATAAAGATGCATAGGACACTGCCCCAGTTTGTTGCTCCAAGGAGTGGTATAGAAAAGAAGATCCTCCTGCTTGCACCTGCCAGCATCCCAGGTACAGGGAACTGAAAGAAAAAGTTGTGGTGCAAAGGTATTTAGACCATCTGTGCTGTCTATTGTCATTATGGGGACCCATGTAGGGACAGAAACACTATGTCTTGTGAAGGGAACTGGAAATGCATTTCACTTCATTCTGCATTTGCAAGTGCCAGGTCTTGTTCAGAAAAATCTCTGCTGGACCAGTAGTATCCCACCAGCTAAGAGACAGCAACCTGCAGCTCTAAGTTCTGCAAACTGCCTCATCCGTTCAGCATATCCAATGCAAGTTTGCCAGTGGGAAGAAAAAAAAAAAAGAAAGAAAGGAAAAAAAGAAAGGAGACTTTAATGGCAAATGTACAGGTCAGCGAGGAACCAAAGGACTTAAGGAAGCAAAGGTCAGTACTTAAACTTGGCTTCCGAGTGACCCTTGAAGGCCATTTACTATGTTATGAAAACCAGCTTGTGATGTGTGTGGCATGAGACAGCATCCAAGCATCAGCTGACATGGGATAACTTAGGAAAACAATGAGGCGCACAGGACAGCTTAAGCTCTTAAATACCTGCTTGGTGGTTTGTGTCCATAACTAGTCATGAAGCCACAAACAAGATCAGGGCTGTGAAGTGGGCAGTAGCATGGGCTCCACAGTTGATGAACACCTGGATACTCATGTTCTATACTAATAATGGAAGAAAAATTACTTAATAGAGGAATACTTTTTCCAGATATGAGTTCTGCTTCTTCATATGCACAGAATTTTCTTTAAACTTTCCCTGTGTTGCACAGCATGTGAAGTTACTCCTTATGCTTTACTAACAGGCCTCCCACATGGTCCGTATTAACAATGGCTGGTTAGAAGCATGGTGACAGCAACATCTCTTCAAAGCACATGGTTCTGTGGATACCACGATGGCCAATAAAGCTGTGCTGCAGTTACTTGCATTTTTATTTTGGAAGAAGCAGCAGGGCAGCACAAAACCCCAAGCATCTTAATGCTGAAGTCCCCCGAGATGCTTCAGTTGGGGCAGCTGTAGCCAAAGACATTTTGAGAAATCCTTTCCATGTGATGAGATGCATGCTGTTAGTTTGCCAGGTGGAGTGATTTTTTCACTGCTAATTTCCCACCAATAAAGTATGTCAGTTTGTGAAAGGACAGCAAGCATTGTGAGGACATGATTGACTTTATTAACAATTATCCACTTGTCATCTTAAATAAAAGAAGACAAAACACAAAACTTAGCTGGAAGGTAGGTTGTTAGGGTAAATCTAAGATATAAAACAGGTTTTCATGTCTTTGCTTATGAGCTCAGCCATTGATCTGGAAAAAACCCAAACCAAACAAAGCCTTGTGATACTGGCCTCTAAGTGTCTCTTCAGGAAGCACCTTAAGATGGAGACAGGAATTTAATCGTGTTCAGAAAACAAAGAAGCAGAAATTACAGCACCACTGAAGTCACTGAAGTATTTTGAGCTGTCTTCTCAAGTGTCTTAATAAAAGATGGATAAACAGGTTCCAAAAATATGTGAAACCACCACACCTAAACCTTAGCCCACTCCTAGCATTAAAATGTTAAATTAAACAAAATGTTTTCAAAGGCTTTGAAACGTCTGGTGTTTATTTATATGATGGCAGTCCCTTCAAGCCCAGACAAAATCAAGGACCCACTGACCATGCACTGTTCTTGCCACTTAAGTAGTAGGAGCTGCACTTCCAAAAATGCCAGCGTACAGCACCTTTTAAAACTGTCCGCAGTGACTTGAGAAGGCTTCAGAGGACAATTCTTAGACATTGTCAGACTTTTAACTCCTTCCTCCATATTTTTTTCTCTCCTGCTTGCTTTCTAAGTGCATTTTCCCCTATGTTAAACATGCTTCCAGGCGCATGGTGGTGCCGCAGGAGAGGAGCAGCAGTGCGAGGTCTGTGCTTGGTCCCAGCTGCGACTGGCAGCACTGCTGGTATTCTGACGCCTCTTCAGCCCAGAGGACAGCCTTGGGCACTGGGGGTCGTTTTGACAGATACCTGAAGCCTCTCCACTCCTAAGCAGCATCCATGATTTAGGATAAAGATGGGCTACTCCTCCAGAGGCTGCAAGACTTTTGGTCTGCTTCTAAAAAGCCAGTTACCACCATATCCCCAAGTCCTATGAACAAGAGCTGAATTTTCTGCATGCTCATCCATGTTGGGCCTGAAACTGAGTTTGACACCCTCCGAGTACTATCCAAAAGGCAGTTTTCAGCACCTCTGACATCCATTTGTGAATTGCCATGTTACCAGGCTTTGCCAGCATGATTACATATAGAATGTGGGGGAAGGCAGCTGCAGGCATGCCTGAGTACCAGCTGATAAAATGTTGAGCTCTGCACCTCCAGGAGGCAGTTCATGTAGCAATTTGCCAGGGCACGAGAAGGCTGTTTACTGTTTTCCCTTGGTGCCACACTGCAGTGGTCCCTGTCCTGGCTAGCTGGCCGCTACAGCTACGCAGGAGCAGAAGCACGTCCCTGGCCTCTTTATCACCCCACAGTCAACAGGCGCCATCCTTCTTAAACCTTTGCACATCATCTACAGGTTTGACTTACTCCATGAAGATAACCCTCAGGCCACATGAAACAGCTAGTACATGGGGAAATTATAAGTGAGTTCCCAGAAGTTTTGTAGATGCAATAAGAATAAAATGGATTGACTGATTAGATTCATTTTACCCACGTAGCTCAAATATGGAGGCAAAGGTTATTTTACCACGAGTGTTTATCTTGCTGGTTATGATTCAGCTTGCCAACTGTTGCTGTATGACCAGAACAAATTTATTCTTACAACTAGAGAAGCATTAATAACCATTTTATCAGTCAGATGTCTAAGAACCTCATTTGCTGTTCTAATGCGTGTCCCCAGCATGGAGGGCTGCTGAACTGAATGGCCTGTTTGCCTTCTGCTTCCCCCGTGGACTTTTTAAACTTCCTCTTCAGAATTGCTAAACAAACTGCTTGATGTATTTAATGCTGAAATCAAAAACCTAGTGCAGAGGGTGAGTAGTTCGCTAAATGTCCGGAGGGCCTTGTCAGCTTAATATTGGCTGTAACTGTCAGGTTGGAGCCATGCATATGTACCTGAGGCTTAAATAACCCGAGTCTCACCTGGGATGGCTTTGGTAACTGCTTTGCATGTTCAGGTTATAAGTGGAGGCAGCTCACAAGTCTCTGCTGTGTGCCTGGCTGAGCTGAACCACCACCGGCACAGCAACTGTTGGGGCAAGAGGAGGACCTGGACCTGAAGTGAACCTGGACCAGAAGGAGGGATCGGTGTATGCCTGACTTGGATCTAGCACTGCTCACAGCAGCCTGAGGAGGCCTGGCTGCACTGCCTGTGCCCCTGTAAACATCAGGCCTGGCCACAGCAACCTGGCACATCAGCAAGAGACAAGATAAATCTTCATTTCAAACTTCCCCCCCAATAAATAAAGAAATAAAACTTGAAAGAAAATGTCATCAGAAACCATCCCAAGACAGATAGTGAAAAGTTTTCTTCCTGATGCATGCAAAGTCAATTAGTGTGTTATTAAATACACGCTGGCAGACATCATCATAATGGGAACAATCGGGTCATTTGAATAGCCAACTATGCTTTTATGCTGTATTTGTTTACCTTGTAGAGTATATCCGTGATATGCATGTAAATGCCAAAGTCTATTTCTTGTAAAGCGTAGTAATCCCTCCTCCCCTCAGCTATCAGTGTGGTTCCTTGTTTGTACCTGTCAAGGGCTGCTGAAACTTACAACTGTTGGTTTAAGCAAATGCACAGTCCTTCACCAACAGGAATATCCTGTTTAGGGGAGCACTCTGAGGTGCCAGTTACATAAACTTAGCTGTGTACTGTCACAACACACCACTCCATGAAAAAATGAAGAGTTATGAATGAGGGAGCCCCTTACTAGAAACCTAACCATATATCTAACCAGAGACATTGAGTTTTCTCTATTAACGTGGGCTACAAATGATTAATTCCCAGCTATCTGCCAGCAGTGAAGAAATCCCCTGTCAGTGTGAAGAGGCTGTGAGTGCAGATGAAGGCAGCCAAATGTGAGGTCTCCGACAAGTCAGGTTCTCACTTGAGCTGCTGTTTATCAGAGGAACAGACCAGTGCATAAGCACTGTCCCAGTAATTACACTCAGTCCTACACCAAACAGGCTTCAGCCTAAGCATGCAAAGTGAGTGGGAATAGGGAAGTGATTTTTATTCCTCTTCTAGGTGTAGGAAGCTGAAATGCAGGGAAGTTCTGGCACTAATTCAGCAAGGTGCTTAAGCCTGTATTTAATTTCTGAGCTCTGAAATGCGTGGGTGAGAGCTGGCTCCATCGAGTCAAAGGCAAAACTCACATGAAGTCGGATTTTGCCTTCTCTGACAATGAGTTTTGGGAGGGAAATAGCTTGCCTCAGGTCACACTGGGAGTCTGTGGCTGAGCTGGGAATTGAAGCCAGGTCTCTGGCGTCACAAACTAGTGCCTTAACCAGTTTTTAACCCACTGCATGCTTCCTCACCAAACATCATCGGACATACACCAGATACCCCTGAATGAGACCATAAGCCTGTCACTTGTTTTGGCCAGCACTGGAGTACAATATGAAAAATACAGCTTTTATTTCATCCTCTGAGTGATAGTTAAGCTACACACGAGCAAACCTAAATGCATGCTTCTGTAGGATTGTGTTATGTGATGTACACCATTGTACTGTCATGAGTGTTTTTATGTACCAGGGAAGCATACAGCTAAAAGCCAAGAACCATGGCATGGCATTGTCTTATGGAGCTGTACACTGGAAGAATACAGTTGCTGTATTGATTTTCTTTCTAAAGCTGGATGGCAGGGCTGTGCTGGGATTGCTCAGAGAATCCCTCCAGCACCAGCTGCGCCATGCAGCCAGTTCTGCACACTGATTGCAGCCTAAGAGGATGCTGCCAGCCTGAACTCCAGACAAAGCTCTCCCCCTCCAACAAACAGGCTGTGGTCAGCTGGGGATGGCTGTTTCACGCGGCAAAGGGGAAGGTGCAGATCCTCATAAAATGCTTTGCCCACTCAAGTTCGTGTCTGGCCATGGTGCTGCTCGGGCAGGACGGGAGAGTGAAGATAGCCCAGGACGAGACATCCCAGCGGTGCTGCGGCTGGACGAACGGAGCCAGGCCAGGCATGTTCCGAAGACACTGCGGGCAGCACGCCGCACCCGGGCTTGGCTGCCGGGGAAGGACGAGGTCTGCTCCGCCTTCGCGCACAGCAACTGCCCGACCGCCCGCAGCTCCCCGAGGCTGCCTTAGAAGCAGCACTGGGGTTGAGGTGTCGCTTGTTGTTATCCTCCGGCGACTCCCGGCTTGTGGCTGTTGCTACCCGCACCTCCCGGTGCCCGCCCAGCCGAGCCTGCACTCCTCACGGTGGCACTACAAAACAATTAATCACGGCTCCGTAGCCCATCTGCTGGCAGGGCTCCTGGCAAGCGGCGTCTCTGCAGCCTCTCCAGCGCTGGTCCGCTGTACCCCCCGTGTGCTCTCCGGCTCCATCACCTTCCATCGGCAGCAAAATGCTCCGACGGTGAAGCCTGTACCTACGCTAAAACCCACTTAACGCTTCTGGAATATCTCTGTATTTCTGAGCTAGACAGATGTGAATGCTGCCTGATCCGTTAATGTTTGCTAAAAGGCTTTTATCCAGCCTCCAAGTACAAGAAAGTTGTGCCTCCTATTAATGCCTTCTTTCATGTTCTAACAGCAATACTTCATCTTGTTTGCCTTATATAAAATGCTAGCCTTAAAAAAGAAAGAAAAAAACCCCAACAACACACCACCCAACATCTCAAACATCTGGAAACATGGTTATTCTCAGCATTCAATTAGCATTGTGGTTATTCATTCCTGAAAATCAGCATAAGGGTTTTCCCACCTAGGAGAAAGGCAGTACCTCTTTCTTATTTGTTGCTGGAGCTTCAGACAAGCGCAGTCCTGCTCACGTGGCCTTTAGAAACCAGGGATAGTTATGTCTCTGTAGGGCCTGATTCAGCCAGGTAATAAAACATGTCAGCAGGATCTGAAGGGTGACAAACCAACCCTGGGTTATATATGTGTCTGCCAAAAACAGAAAGAAAGGAGGAACACAAACACAACCAAGTTTTCACAAGTGACTAATGGTGTTGGATGTCCTGGAGAATGAGGATGCTGCAAGGTATGTGCAGTTATGAGGGTAGCTGATTACTCTGCCTCTGAGGATCCAGGGTTCTGTACTGTAGATGATCTTCAAGCACCAAAGCAGTGCAGTTATCCTTTCCTTCTGAAATGGGAGAAACAAATTGCTCTCAAAAAGGAAAGGGACAGATTTATTTCCTCCAACAGGAGGATGTGTAATGTGTTCATGTTGGCTGCAGATGGCCCTGCTGTGGGACTCAGGCCACCACACCACTTCCAAATTCCTTCCTAAGAGGTATGCAAGCAACTGGTCACCAGTCAGCCCTAGTTGGGAGGGTGACTTCTCTGCTGAAGGGCACAGTCTGTAAGAGCCAGCTCTTACTTCTAAACAACATCCCCTGTTCATCTGAGCATGAATATGGCCCCTCGAGTACAGCCAAATCAGGCAACAGGGTGCTGGTTGCCTACCTGAGTCAGGGAACATCTGCAGGACCATCACTTTAGCTGGTGCACAGCCTGCTTGGATCTGTTTGTGTATTTATACAAAAGCAGAGTTTCTTTCACCTGGTGCTGTGGAAGGCATCTGTGCTGGCCTTAGCCCTGTCAAATTCAGGGTTCCACTGGGACAGAGCTGACTGGTGAGACTGGCAGACCTTTGCTGCAATTTCCAGTGCAAATCTGTGCTTGACCATTCATCAGCTTGTCCTTACACTCATTCAGATCAGCTCTGCAGGACGCCCATGACCATCGTACTAGATACCAGAAGGACATTTCACTGTGGAGTACTCCAGAGGAGAAGGAACAATCACTTTCCTTTAGAGGATGGGATACAAGTAACACATGGTGGGGAACCAGTTATGGTTCATGCTACGGGCTCCTCAGAAAGCTCCAGCCTCTCCCCAGCACTTGCTGCTTCTCCTTCTGTGAGTCCTGGGCTGAAGGGATGTGCTGGCCTTTGTAGGAGCCCTGGCTACACAAACATAATAAAATAGCAACCTATCCTCTAGAATAGAATTTCATGGGGACTCTGTACTTCCCCATTTAGGGTTAGTGTATGTGTGTGTGCTCATGCCCTTCCATCCTACTGCTAGTTATGCATGCGGTGCCTGGACGAGAGAGGAAGGCAAAAGCATGCCTCAGTGTCCCCAGTAAGGTGTTCAACCCAACCACCACAAAAGTGCCTGCTTCCCCACTGGTACCCCTGTTACCCATGGACAAGGTGCCACAGCCTCACACACCAGGGTAGTGGGTGCGTGAGCATACAGCCGTAACAAGGCTGTGTATTTCCCCCCTCACACGTATGTGGAAAGATACAGCTTTGCAAAAGCAGTGGTTAATTGCAGGGCACAAATCCCTTCCAAAAAGCAGGGCTTAACTTTTTTTTTTTTTTAATCTCTGCCAAGAACATATGTATTTTGTATAGATTTAATTACATGACACAAGAAAGGAAAGATTTGCCCAGATACTATGGTGATGAGTGCCATAGAAATGCCTATAAATAAATAAAAACACAGAGCAAACCCAGACGTCTGCGACAGAGTATGGGAAAAGAAAACAACTGATAACCAAAATCCAAACTAATCAACCAAGTAATCAAAAAAAAAAAAAACAAAAAAAACACCAGCCTGGAGTTTTCTACACAGCCCCTCATTTTAAAGAAAGAAAACCTCATGACCACCTCTTTATGACATAGGATCCAATGCTCATCTGGACTCACTCCTTCTGTCACCCTCAGGAAGCACAAGGTGGGCACATCTTTATTTGCATTCTCCAGTTTCTCCTTCCTGCTGCTGCTGTGAATCCTCATCACCTGAGAACATGATTGTGCATACTAAATAATGAGGCTCCAGAGGGCTGGGAACCTCATGAACTTTTATGTCATTTGAATGCGGAGGAAAAAATTGAACTTTCACACACACACCAAGTTGAAAATCCTGTCCATGTTACACGTTTTCTTCACCTCATCAAAGGAAATAAGATGAAGCCCTACAGGGGCTTGTGATGTGGGGCTTGCCTTTTCATTGCATCCAATAGAGAGCACCTGTCAAGGTCCTGAGTGAGGCCCCCTTGCCACTAGATTTCTGATTCCTCTTCTTGTGTTTTTGAGCCCTTCATCTCAATTCCTCTGTCCAGTAACGTGTTTTGTCATTTTACTTCAGCCCCAGGTCTCTAAGAGCTGCATCTTCATGAACAGCACCCATGAAGTGAGAGCTCTGCCTCCTAAACAAAACTATTAGCTTGGCTCCACACCACCATTGCAATTTCCCTTGCAATAAACTGGTAAGATTAAATGCTGTAATTGTAAAGCATGGGGTGAGGGAGAAGGAAAGACAGAGAGACACAAGAGAGGAAGAAATAGACGAAAATAAAGTAAGGGGAGAGAAAATAAAGAGAAAGAAAAGAGAGAAAGAAAGAAAAGAGGAAAGAGGAAAGAAGAAATAAGGGAAGGGAAGGGAAGGGAAGGGAAGGGAAGGGAAGGGAAGGGAAGGGAAGG
Source organism: Ara ararauna (assembly GCA_028858755.1). Classification (NCBI taxonomy): domain Eukaryota; kingdom Metazoa; phylum Chordata; class Aves; order Psittaciformes; family Psittacidae; genus Ara; species Ara ararauna. The sequence goes on along the minus strand of CM054410.1, from coordinate 38,784,384 downwards.
GAAGGGAAGGGAAAGGGACAACAGCAGACCTAGTGTACTTAAAATAATTATCATCTGCCCCAGCTCAAAACAGCTCTGGTTCTGATTACTTTATATATGAAGGGGGAGGAAATCAGAACAGCTGTCACTCTATTGTTCCCTCTTGCATTTTTAAGCCATTTTGGCTGTCTGCAAATTTTTCTGCTATCAACCTCTAGCCTGTCTTCACATCCATGTCTCAGGAGCCACGCATACAGCAGCAGAGCGCAGACAGAGCCCTGCGTGCCTGCAGCACAAGCATCTTGCTGAGCACTTGTTGTTAGTCCTGCCTGCGAAAGGAAGGCAACAGCACCAGCACAGCATCACCTTATTTGTCCTGGGAGGTTCATCTTTCTGCTGACACCTTGCTCTCACCAGCCACTCAGTGCAAAGCAGCAAGCACTGAGCAACTGAAAAATCAGCAGAGTGACTTCCCTGGGCTAGGGGGAATCCACACACCAAGTTTTATATATGAAGTACATCTGCAGAGGAAGAGATTTCTGTCTTGTGCTGCTGCACTCCCTAGTGGGATGCATTCATGGACAGTCAATATTTATCTAACTGACTAACTTGGCAGAGTTATTAAATGTAAACTCTGGCACCTTATGTTTAGCACAAAATAAAACGTTGGGAGAAGCCAGTCAGGGAAAACCTCTGACTTAGCAGTGGTTTGGGCAATACTCAAATCATTCCTCTGCTCTGTATTGTCCCATACATCCCCTCCCCCTGCCTCCCTCCCCCCCTCCTTTGTTTCATTCACACACAGCTTCCAGTTTTGGACCATGAAGATTCAGATCTTGAACTTTTTCAAAGTGTTACCTATTTTTATAATGCTTTGGATTTGCCTATGTGGTTCATTTGCGTAGCCCCAGATTAGCATAAACTCTAACCTCATTTTACCAAGGGGATTTACCTGTAACTATCTGTATTTGGTTTGCTAATGAAGAAGTCAGATTCCCAGACAGCTAAGACACACCTTGATCACTCCTTAGAAAGTGAATTCTCTCACCTGGAATGAATTTCAGTACCCAGTACAAAGGGACACTGTTTTTTTGACACTTGCTCTTCAAGAGCTGGGACACAACAAGAGGGAAAGACATGCAGAAAAAAGGTTTTGAAAGCATAATCAAAAAGCTGGAGTTAATGTCAGAAAACTTAGATTTGGATCAGTAAACACTGCTGTGGTCAGTTTCCCTTTCCATGTAATAATAGCAAATACACAAACCCAGCAATTATCAAGGATACTTTAGTAATAAATGTGTACAAACAAATAATGGGTAATTCCAACCCATGTGGATGTTTGGGTACATGAGGCGGGAAACATTTTAACATTTAAGTATTACATCTTGCTGAGATTTATGCAATTAACTTTTCAAAAGAAAATTCTAAAAGCGGGTTTTTTTTCTGTTTTGAATAATATGTGAAGAAACACCCATCCTTAAAAAAAAACATTGATGGGTGAGGGCTTCTCAGATGTTCCAGCTATTAAAGAAACAGTATGCCAAAACATCATTTAAATATTGACTGAAATATCACATTATGCTAAATTCTCCTGGCATTCTTCCAGTGTACAGTAGGATAGATGAGCTCATCCATATGTAAGAATGCACATATGTAAAAAGCTTGTATGTACTTACTTTCCCTTCCCAGAATCATTAAAAGATACAACTGAAGTTGAATTTTTCCAGCCTTTGGCAGTAAACAACAAAATTGAGGCTGATTTAGAGCAGGAGGTTAGATTCTTCCCTTCTCTGCAGCATGTAGGAAAGAGGAAACAGCAGGAATCTGGAAGGCAGCAGCCTCAGAAACTACAGAAAGGAAATACTTTCTTCTCCTCTCCTCCAGCTCTATTTTTAGGCTAGTTCATAATTAACTGTGGAACTCCTCGCCACAAGGTCTCTCTGAAGCCAGAAGCTCAGGAAGGCACCAAAGAGGATCAAATATTTATTGAGCAAGTGGAATCTGTAGAGCTACAGCATAAAATAAACACAGGTTGGAAAGGCATCTGTGCTCCTCAAGCTTCTGAGCTTGAACAGAGCTGTAATTATCAGGGCTCGGAAAGGAGTTTTCCAGGGAGAGAGAGAGGTGGGATCAACGCAGAGATGCCCATCACAGGTCTTCTTGTGCCTTACAGTTGCATTTATGGCCAGTGGCTGACGCGGAATACCAGTGGCTGGACTGAACTGGCCATGGCTCTGCCCTGTGCTCCTTTGCCCCTTCACAGAGGAGTTACAGGAAACGCAGTTGCCCCAACCATAACAACTTGGCCTCTTTGCATATGAAGCCTTGCCAGGGAGTTTTACATTGTGAACACGGGAACTTTGTCAAAGCAAATGCTGGTTAGAAAGTGTTTACAGAAGGAAGGTAGTCAAACATCTTGTACAGGTGACAGCAGCATTATAATATTCTCTGGGGATCAGGAGAGCACGAACAGCTACTGAGGAGGCAGGAAGGCTGAAAGCAGTGAAATATTTCGCTTTCCAGTGGAAAACATTTTGATATTTTGAATCACAGATAATAATCTGTTGCACAGCCAACAAATTCAGCCATCCCTTGTCAGGCAGTGGAGACTGTTGCTGAAATAGTGTAATAGAGGGACTGAGAAAGAACAGGCAAACCTAGTACATCCCAGTGCAAAGAGCAATGCATCCCTTTGGGTAGCCAACCCTATTATTGACTCAGTATGTCTGGAGCCTAAACACAATAAAACCTCATCCAGAGCTTAGAAAGTAAATTCCAATGTGCTTTAGTAACCACTGCCAATGTTGCCCCTAGTAGTTTATCAACATACTAAATGTACAATATTAATTTTTATCAGAAAGAAGAACATAATGATGATGGAAGCTAACTCCCCAAGATATCCCTCATGCTGAAAGACTCCAGCTGAGATACAGACATCAAATGCTACTGATGCTGTGGTGCCCTCCCAGAGGCCTGACATGCAAATCAAACTCACATAGGAACTTCAAGAAACAGTATTTTGTACGTGAGAGCAAAGCCCTCTGCAGTATTTCTACATGGCAGGAAGCACACGGTGCACCTGAGGAGGCCAGTGGCAAAAGCCTGGGGAGTTAGGCTGGCAACACGAGGCCAGCAAAATCAGCCAGCCTTCCCCATGCCTTTCTAGGGGTGGGAGGACAAAGCAGACCTGACAGTCTGTTCCTGACGACCATTAATGCATCAACACTAGGACATACACAAACTGACATCGAACACCAGAGAGGAGGCTGCCAGTAGAAAACCCCTTGTGTGCTGGTGATGCTGTGTCACCCATCAGACCATTTCTAACTGCTGTGGCAGCACAGAAAATAATTCTGAGTAACTGCAGGAGCTCTCTTTCTAAAATTAAGGGTCTTCAGCCAACCAATACAGGGAAGCTATATCATTTTGTTGAATAAAGCCTGGAAGTTTAATAGCGGAGAACTTGAATGGCAAGATTTAAGCAAGCCTTAGCTTGTGCTTGATAAACAAGTGTGCCGTACCCAAAGCAAAACCATGCAAAACTTCTCAGAGCTGCAGCAAGATGGCTGCAGCGATAGCAGCCCACAATTACCCTTCTGCTCACCCAGGCTCCAGAGTGAAAGGAGCTTGGTGTGTTCCCTAAAACCTCCTGTTAATAAACACATCAGAAGGCTGACCCTGAGCTGACCAGGGAATATCCACGTGAAAGTTGTCATCTCAGTTACAAAAGAAGCCACAGCTCTACGAGTCTGGCAAACATCACTGAAAGGAAAAGGTCCTGCTGCCCATACCTCCTGTGAGCAGCTACTAAGGCCACTTGTCTTCTGCAAAACTCTGGGCATGCATGTTCTAAATATAGAATAAACATTAATAAAGCACAAGCCACTTTCTGCCCTCCTGTCTTTCACACCATTAAAGTTCTAGCCTTGAGGGCTCACAAGTAAGCACCCAAAGGTGAAAAGGAGATCAACAGACATCTACATAGAGCCAAGGTGGAGAACAAGGCAGCGGAAACACCACCACCAGCCACTCACATGCTGCAGAGACCACTTCTGCACTTGGTGGCAATGCCCACAGCAGCAATGAAAGTGTCCCCCCATGAGGCACTGCAGCAGTGAAGGGCAGACGGAACATGAGTCATCCAGGTGTACGGCAGACAGGGGAATGTGGGTGTGTTACCCTGTGGCTTCAAGCCAGTGTGACTTCAATTAAATTTCGGTGAATGATGGGCCTTCCCCTCTTTTATGTACACACTGATCTGCTTGGTTTCCAGAGATACATCCATAGCCTACACGCAGCTACTTCATCTGGGGAGCTCTCCTGGCAAGTATGAGTTACCATGTGATAGTGATGGTGTTTCTCTTCCTTTCTGAGTTTTGCTCAACATTCCTTAGGTGTCCTTCTTCCAGCCGGCACTTCTACCACATCCATACCTTCGCCAGATCCCTATAGTGTAACTGTTGGTCTACCCATCCACATTTGCCACCTGTTCCTATTCTCCTGCTGCCTTAAGAGTACACAACCCAATTACACTCAGGAAGGAGGAAAGCCCACGGAGGAATGCAGCTTGCAAATGGGTTAATTTGGAAACTCTTGCACGCAATTGCTGTTAAAGTGCTTGCCAGGAGTTCAGTGGAAGCAGGCTAGCTCTATCACCTAGCACACTCCCATAGGAAACCTGTGTAAATTTAATTCAGTTGAACCGTTAGCACTCGGGGTGATTAACCGCAGGAGTCTCTGAACTCCCCTTATTAAAGAGAAGGAAAATGAAATTCACTGATTCCTATCAGCTTAATATAAATCTGTGTGAGATTTGCAGTTGACTTCAGCAGTGGCGGGATCTGGTAACCTCCGGGAAGAGCAGCTCTCCTCCAAGTACACCTTCATGTGACAGGAGAAAGCTGCAAGCATTTGTGCTTGATTACCACCAACAACCAAGTCTCAAGCATGCAAACCTCCATCCTGTGGTGCATAGCAGACAAGTGCACAGAAGTGCTGCAGCTCTGAGATTTTAATTTCTATGGCACTTTTGAGTACTTGGCACTTGGTAGGCAGGCATGTGTCGTCTTGTTTTAAACAGCTCCGTCTTCACGTTCAGTGTGCTCGAGAGAGATTTGGGCTAGGGGTGAGCAGGATTAAGGATGGCTGTAGTCTGACTGCAGAGATAACTCTGTGCCAGAGAACTTCTTCCTTCAGCAGCTAAAACAGTGCTCTGGGGCAGCTCTGGAGGTGCTCACCCCGTGTCAGAGAGGCCACCCCCAATAACCTCAAACCCTGTTTTTAGATGCCCCAGCCTCAGCAAAGTAGCACATTAATAAAGCTTTAGTAACACTAAACAAATCTTGTTTTTCAAGACACCTTTACAAGACTGCTGGTGTTTTACATATGTTTTACAAGATAGGCTTTTTGATATATGTGTTGTTCCACTGCATCTGTGAACAATCTTGCACCTAAGTGGAACTCCAGGACAATAGACACAATGAAGCAGGTGGTGAACATGACAACATGCAGTTTCTAGCTCTTCCTAGCTTACCAGAGCACAATTGGTGCAACTGCTCATTCAGTATTTTCCTGCCCCCCCCCCAAGACCTCCTTAAGAACAAGGACTGCCTCTCAGAGGTTGCATGCCATACAGCAAAAATTGAGTGCTGGCTCCCATCCCAAAAGTATAGGAGTAGCATTTTGGAAATGGTTAAAGGAACAGCAGCATTTCTTTTTAAATACCAAGCTACAACCTTGCCCATTTAGGTCTAAAAAGCAAGACATACATGAAACAGCTTGGTTAGGATCAGGAAAACAAGGGGGAAAAGTAGTCAAGTGGGAGAAGAGAACAAAGCCCTGTTTCAAGAATGCCATTGTTCGTGCAACTATAAACCTAAGGTCTACAAAACCATCAAGCAGAAACTGAAGTTGGCTTAAGCAGATAATGCACTACTAAATGCTAGAGCATCTAATAAAAATGCGTAAGAGCATCTTATAAAATTCTTAAGGCTGCATAATGACAGAACACTTAGAAAGCAAACAAAACTAGTTTCTCGGATGAAATCTTCAGATTTCAGTACTTACAATGAGTTAGGACATAGACTTTGCATAGACAGATTCAAAAGGCTCTGAATGCAGCCATACAGGCAGAGGTGATCCTGCAGCTACCAATGTGCTCCAGTGTTATTGAGACAGGATAATATGCTTCAGGCACATAGTTCATGCCAGTTGCAATACTGACCTTGGATCTCTCATCCAGAATCCACAGGCAACAGAGGAGGTAAAAAATGACTGGTTTAATTGTAAAAAGTTCTCACATGAAAAAACCCTTCAGATAAAAGATGACTCATAACTTTAACTTACCTTTAAATACTTGCTATTTGCAAACCAAACAAGACATTCTCTACTCCCCATGTTACCTATAAACCAAACCAACAAAGATAGCTTTCAGTTGAACAAGGCATGCCTAGGAGATAAGGGGTGAGAAGTATTTTCTGCATCATTATGTTACTTACACATGGACTTTGGAAAGGAATGCACCAGTCATCCACCACACAAAGCGCACATCAAAAAGTGAAATTTAATAGGATTCTTAAGGCACAATTTGGAACAAAAAAGTTGATATTGCCACTCATTTCAACTACTGCAAAAATGTGAATAGCTCTTGCCTGTAATTTGTTTTTCATGCTCATCTCTGTTGAACATTACATATATCTAGGAACCTGACTGACATTTTAAACCAGTGGAAAAGGAATAATTTCTGCTTTTTAAAAAGAGTAGCGAGAAAACAGGTCCTATTCATCAAGTATTCACATTGAAATCATCTTACTGCTACACATCTGTAAAACAGCTAGCACAAAACCAGCTAGCACAGCGAGGCCCCTATGGACAGCTACACATAATCAGTAAGGACCCAAGGCATGCAGCAGGCTCACAACACTTAACTGTGACAGAGCAGTATGCTGAGGACCTTTCAGCAACACATCTTGAGTTTGTAGGCTCTGCAAGGTCAGCCTGCCCACAATAATGCATGCATACCAGGATTCCTACAGGAATTCTGGCTCTTTAGATACTGCCAAATTACCAAATTCCCAGGACACAGCAGACTTCAAAAGGAACTCCACAGAGCTGGTTGTTAAAAAGTAGTTTACACATCTACTCTTTATTCCTTCAGTCAAAAGTTTATTCTTTGAGACATTACTTGGTTGATTTTCCTTCATTCAACATGAACGTGGTTATATCAGCTCACCAAGAAAGCAAAGCAAGAATATTTTACGCTGAAAAGACCGCTAAAAAAAACCACTAGAATTTGTGATCTTTGACATTGCAAAGTTGCATGTCCCCAACGGATAAGTTTCCTCTAACAAATAATTCAAACTGAGTTACCTTAAAAAAAGGTAAATTAAAATTTCATCATGCAGGTGAGAAGTGGCAATTCGATATTCAGAGAAAAAAATTTTCAGCACTGAAGATGTGTTACATCAGCACTACACTTATACAATCCTATCTTTCACAGTCTTGAGACTACAAGCCTTCACTGCCAAATCCCCCCTCAGCTTGGGAAACTCAACCACTAACAAATACTTAACGAACTTTCTTTGGACATCTCCGTGCATAGAAGAAAATCAGAGTAGCCGTTCAGATAAAATATTATAGGTTTATTTAAAACTTACTTTCCACTTGAATATGCAAAATACAAATTCCAACAAAATGTTCATTTTTACTTTGTAGTTTACAAATATACAAAATAGAAGTTTGCTTAAATTTATATTACATATTTATTATGTAAAGAACTAAATAGAAAACATTTGTTCTGCTTAAGGCATATTTGGGAATAAACCATTGTACAAACTATTGCACATCGAAACCACAGTGCATTACAGACTGTCTGCATAAAGTTATTTTCTTAAGGAAAAAAAAAAACAACAACAAAAGAAAAGATAAACCAGGTTTATTTACCTGATTTAGGTCATAATTGGTCATCATAAGACAAAAATATGTCCTTGTCAGATATGCAGCAGTTTGAGAACTTTGGCTTCCTGTTTTTGGTACCTCTAGAACCAACAGTCACTAAGCACCATGAAATAGGCTTTTAAAATATAATTCTGTACCTGAATTTTTCCTTCTAACATTGTAATGGCTTTTAGAAGGAAAAGAATAAAAGTACAAGATGACATTTACATCTAATATTGCATTGAAAGAAAATTAAGGGAATGTAATTTCCCTGTGTAATATCCCCACCCTCCGAACTACGCAGTCTGTTTAACCCTGATATCCGTGACTTCCCGTCACTCCTTGGCATTTTGTAGTCCGGAAATAATTCAAGTTGGATTTACAAATGGAATGATGGAAGATCCAGTCACTGACCCCAGCATTTTTGGTTTTCTTTTAAAAGCACATATACAAAAACAAAGTTGCAACATCTGTACGCAATTATCCCTCTTTCCACTCTTTGGAAGACTTCACCTTGATTATCTGTAGTGCTTAAACTGTGTTCTCCCCGTCTCGTGAATGACAGTCCTCATGCTGTAAATACTGAATCTCTATGGCAGTTGGGGAAAGATCCACTGCTTCCAAATTAGAAGTGCCTCTTCATGTGTAAGGCAAGGTGGTCCGACCTGGAAAATGCTCTGTCACACCGCTGGCACTGGAAGGGGCGGTGGCCTGTGTGTTTTCTGTAGTGACGAGTAAGTTCATCGGATCTGGCAAACTTCCATCCGCAGCCTTCCCAGTCACAGTGATAAGGTTTCTCACCTTTAAAAAAAAATAGAAAATAAACCATGTCAGCTATGTTTTTTTCATGGCTACCACTTCTGACGCCTTTCTTTCAAGGAGCACTAACACACATCCTGCATAAGAAAATAAGTGATATCAAAGAAAATGCAAGAACTTCTTGAAGCAGTTGCCAGCAAACTGCCAAGACTAACAGCAATACTGTCTTTTGAAAGTGTACAGGTTCTGTAAAAAGTTTGCGTCACTGAAATCTTCACTAAAATGCTCATTTCCACTGTTTGTCTTGAACACCAGGCTTCAGAGCACACAAGTTCAGACAGAGTGAATTTTTTGCTGGCTAATGTTACACAGCCAAATAGGAACCAGAAGTATTTCAGCAGACAATGTATTTAGGTAATTGTAGGTCTCAAGAATTAAAAAACAGCTGAGAACTGTTTTCATTAGCTCAGGCTGATTAAGAACTTGATCTTTCTGTTTTCACTATAACAAAACCATTGTTGATGGTAAGACAGGTTTGCCTGACAATTACAATTACAAACTCCCTGGTCCACACACACTGGAAATGGTGCTGACCAGCTTGGAGCAGGCGGGAATTGCTGTTCCCTTGACTGATTTTTTCCACCCACTGCCACTAACTAAAGATGTAGCCTAACCACTGCACTACTACTAGTTTATCCCTTTCCCTTCTCCTCTTCCCAGAGAAAGTTTTGAGTCAAGTTCACAAACCAGAGATTCAAATTATGCAAATTTTCAGGTTATTTAATCAGTTACGGAATGCTTGCACTGATGAAACACAAGATGTACCTGCTTTCACAAGCTCAGTTACTGCAACACCACATTCAGCTGCAAGGTTAAAGTTTTAACTTGGGCTCAGACACACACTTTGGCAGATTTTATATCAGTTCTACCAGGACCCAATCAACTGCTAAACTCTGCCTCTTTGTTGCTAGTGCAGGGGAAGATGTGCTCCCTCTCATAAGAGGGGTACCCTGCCACTGCTGCCGAAGGCCCTGCTTAGAAGGGACCCATCATGGTCTCCTCAGAAAGGGAGTACCAGCTTGCAGAGGTGCAGAGTCTCTTGCACTAGCAGAAGCCAAGACAGGAGAAGTGTGCATGCAAAGCGTTTAGCCACGAGCAAAGGAAGCAGTATCTCAGAGAAAAGTCTGCTCCCTTCTCAGAAGTGGGCCAACTCCATTTAGAGCAACAAATCCCATCTAACTTCCAACTACCTGCTAATTAGCTAGCCACATAGCAAGTGAGGAGCAACAAACTTTGCCTTGGCAAGAAACCCACCCACTCCCACATCTGAGTCATTCTGAACCATTAAGCAAAATGTTAAGCCAATAAGGAAAGACTGCACAGGACTTCATGTACCCAAGAGGGGAAGAAAAAAAAGCCTGGAAAGCTAGCAAAGAAGGGTTAGGACTCGCTACTTTGAGCTCCCCTTCTTATCAAGGTCTGAGGTGCTCACCTCGAATCCTTCATGCTGAGGCATCCTACTGACACAGCACTGTAACTAACCTGTGTGGGTTCTCAGATGCGCCTTGAGATGAGAGCTCTTGGTGTAGGTTTTGCCGCAGCCCGCATAATCGCAGGTGTGTGTGGCTGTTCTTTTCCTAGGCCATGACCGGCGTCCCCTCTTGGGCTTGGTCTCCTCAGGCAGGCAGCTCCCTGGCGGCATCAGCTCTAGAGGCGGACAGGAAAGAGTGAGCACCACCACAGCCAGCGCCAAGGCGGCTGTACCTGCCGCTGAAGCATACAGAACTCACCTTGGTACTGGAGTGTGCCAGGTGGCAGCTGCTCAGGCAGAAACGTGGGATAACCAGATGCCGAGGGGAACCCCGGAGGCAGTGGCAGCGGTGCGTGGCTCAGCCCTGGAGTGGCGGGGAGAGAGTCTCTGCTGCTCAGCATCTCCTCGGGCCCCAATGAAGGTGTAGTCCGGGCAGGCAGTGGGCGGCTGAGGGAGAAGTCGTGCTGAGGGGCTCCTCGGGGGCCGCTGCCATGTGGTGGTGGTGGCGGTGGCGCTAGGGTGCACGGTGGGGCAGCCTCCTGCTTGATTTTGGGGCACATCCGTGGCAGGGGGTTGTAGGGTGCCCCAGGGCCTTCAGTGCTGGGTGGTGGGGCAGCAGCTGGGGGGCCACCCTTGGGGCTGAGCCCTGGGTGCGAGTACTCGCCCACGGCCTTCACCACAAACTTGCCCTGCAGACTGCCCAGAGGCGGCAATGCCGCCGGCGCCGGCAGGTACACCGGGTCCAGGTCAGGCCGCATGAGCTCAGCCACGAAGCCTCCCGAAGGCGACACGTCGGTGATGTCAGCCAGGTTGAAGGGGGCGGCAGGGCCAGCAGTGGGGGCCCCGTCACGGGTGCTGCCGCCGCCGCAATAGAGGAGGCCGGCAGGCTCGGGCCGGGTAAGTGGGTAGGCGAAGGGCCCGGCAGGGCAGGGGCTGGCGGTGGGGGCCGTGGCGGCGGAGGGGGCCACCACCACAGCGGCGGCGGCGGGCTCCTGATGCATGAGGGAGTTAGAAAGGATGAAGTCGAAGTCCAGCAGCTCGTTGAACTCCTCAGCGTCGCGGCGGGGCCCCAGGGCGGCGGCTGCCTCCAGCTCCGACGGCGGCGCCTCCACGGGCCGCGCCGCCAGCGCCGGCGGCGGCCGCTTCAGCTGCGACAGCTCCTCCCGCCACCGCTGCGAGGAGACGGGCACGGCTCAGTCCCCGGCCCGCCACCGCTCAGCGCCCGCTTCTGCCGGCCCCCGCCCGCGCCGCCCTGACCCCGTCCCGGCCGGCCCGCGCCGCCGGGACGCCGATACTCACGTTGCCGGGGCCCGCGGGCCGCGCCGCCTTCTCGCGACCCGCGGCGCCCGCCGCGAAGGTGGCGATGGAAGGGAGGAGCGTGCCACTGAGCGCCATCTCGCACTCGCTGGGGGGCTGCCTGCGGGTGGGGAGAGCACAGCGGTGTCAGGCGGCAGCGGCGGCCGCGGAGAGCCGGGCCGGGGGCCGTCCCCGGCACCCACCGCATCGGCGCCGGGGCGTCACGCCGAGCCGCTGCCGCCGCCGTCGTCGTCCCGAGCGCCGCCAAAAAGGAGAGAGAGGAGAAGTGGCACGGACGCGCCGTCCAGCCGCGGAGAGCCGGCCGAGAGCCGCCGAGGTGGTGTCGCGGGAGCTCTCTTCCTCGGCGATGTACCGGAGACGAAGGTGAGCGGGACGCGGAGCGCTAGCGGCGCCGCGGGGAGGCAGCCGCCGCCCGGCAACGCGGCTCCGGCAGGGCGGCGGCGCGAGGTGCTTCCCAGGGAGCCGCGGCCATGGGGGAGCCGGGCGGGACGGACGGGGCGCGGTGGTGCCAGTGGGGAGGGAGGGGGCCGGGCCAGCCCGCGCTCTGCCGCCGCCGCTACAGCCGCCGCCTCCACCCGCCGCCTCCACCCGCCGCCTCCACCCGCCGCCGGCCCGCTCGGCACTGCCGGGCGGCCGCCGCCGCCGCCCCTCATATAACCTCACCTCGCGCGCGCCCCGCCCCCTGTCGCCGGGCGACGGCGAAAACAAACTGACACGTGGGAAGAGGAGGCGGTGCGCGCGCGGCCCGGCCGAGGGGGGCGTGCGCAGAGGGAGCCGAGGCAGCGGGGGGGGGGCGGTGTGTTCTCCATCCTCGCGCCCCGCCCCGCTGCGTGACGCGGGCGGGGTGTTGACGCGAGCGGGAGTGCGGGCGGCGCGGAGCGGGGCGCGGCGCGGGCCTGGGGAGGAGGGCGTTTGTTCGGTGGGAACCGGGGATCCCCGCGCGGGGGGAGCGCTGCGCAGCGCAGGGCAGGGCAAGGGAGGCCTCCGCCGCGCGCTCCGCTCCGCCCCGCCGGTCGCGCGGGGAGCAGCAGCGTTCCCGGCAAGGGCGGCCTGCCCCGGGGAGCGCGCCCAGGCAGTGCAGCGGCTCGGTACGAGGCGTTCCTCGCTCCCTTTCGCCTCCCGTCCCGCCTGTGCTTTCCCTTCGACCCTGCCGGGTTTTTCCTCCAGTTCCCTGATGCTCGCCGCGGTGGCCGCCCGAGCAAGAGGCTGTTGGTGGCCAACGTACCTCACGCCCGCTGGGTACGGGCGGGCAGCGGCTGCCCGGCTCCTCCAGAGGGCAATGGCGAGCCGGACGAGGGGTCCCGCCGGGCTGTGCACCGGACCCTCTGACCCGTTTGGGACCACGCTGCGGTCCCCGTGGCGGCTTCGGTCCCCACTTCCTCCTCCACCCTCTCTCCTCACCCCGCCGGTGGTCCGTGGCGCTGTCGGCCGCGCTCCGGAGCTGGTCCACGGGGGTGAAGTCCCTGCCCTTCTCAATATGCAAACATGAGCCTGAGTAACTCACGATGACTAAATTAAACCCTAAAATAATAATAAAATGCCCGGGTTTATTTTAGCAAACTGGTTTTGCCAGTTTTTGTGTTACAAACGTCAATTATTAATAAATTTGGCAGTAGAAAAAATGCGGTTTTATTTTCTTCACAAAGTCTGTGTCCTGCCAGAAGACGCCAATACGAGAAGGAGTAGTGTGGAGAAATGAATGCTGGCGACACACTCGAAGGCTGCCCAAAGGCTTGGTGCGAAGGGGAAGGGGCCCTGTCCCTCCTCCTCAGAGGTGCCAGGCTGGTGGTCCATGTGTGATGTCCTCCATTCCTGGCCAGGCTTGCAGCATGGCCACCAGTTCCCAGGGCTTCTGTCCAGGGCGTGTGTCCTTGGACAGTTTGACAGCCACTTTAGGAATCAGCACCCACACCAAACAGCAGCAGTTCTAGGGCTAAACCTCCCGCCTTGCTTAGTCTGGGGAGAAAAGCCCCTGATGAGGAAACTTGCATTCCCTCAGACAGTTTTTCTCCAGCTGTTGTTTTTCTTTCATTTTCTGTAAATGTTAATTTATGGGTCTCTTAAGCGATACAGTGTTTTCCAGGTCCATATTTCAAGCTCAGAATCGCTTAAGGCCAAGACCAAAATTAAAATTACATCCCATATTAGAAATAGGAGAACAAGAAAGCTTCAAAAGCAGATAAGTGAGGTGATCCCTTTGAAACAAATGCCAGAACCTCGCCGGTTCCAGGAAGAGAAGGCTTGAATAACATGAGCTGAAATAACTTAGGTTGCTTGCACAATCTTTCATTAAAATACCTTAAAATACATTAAATTTCATTAAAATAATTTAATTAATCTGGTTGCCATGTGTCTGGATAATTCAGATAGACACGTGCAAGGTATGTGCTAAGAAGTTGTATTCTGCTTTCATGTGAGTATTTGGGTAGATGTAGGTGGGGTGCTTAAGAAAAGTATGTGTCTGTGGGCACCAGTAAGTTCAGTGCCACCTGCTTTTGAACATCCCGGACACAGCTCAACATGTTCCTTTTCACTTGTTATACACAAGTCAAAAGGTTTTCTTTTCGTCTCTCAAATGAAAGGGCATGGATTTAAAGGTCCTGAATGTGGAAATTAAATGCATTGAACTTGCAACTGCTCCAAGCCTGTGTAACAACGTAAATGTTGTTTTCTTAAGGCAGATTAGTCTCAATGTGCATTTTATTGCCAGCCGACCATTTCTCCAAGTCTCAGCTTTCTCCAAGTTTCCCAATTTTCTCTAAAACTTTCCTTCCACTAACTCAGAACACAGCATGTTTCTGTGCTGTTCAAAGCTGACTTTAGGGATTGCTTAATTCAGATAGAAAATTACACAGGACTCGTGTCCCTCTTGCCTTGGGATGTGCAGTGACATTTTTCCAGATTATGCTGTGCTTGGGCAGAAAGAAGTCTGCTGCAGCACTCACCATGCCAGACTGCCATGGCTCAGTATGTTCCTCTCCCTCCCTGGGTAGAAGAAGGAGGTTTCATCCACATCTGCCACATCTTACTGCAAGAACAGGGCTGGCCAAGCCTTTCCATGGGTGCTGTTCAAAAGAAAGAATTATTTGTACCTGGCACTGACACCCTGTGTCAATAGCCAGTCAAGCAGTAATTCACTGCAAGTGCAGGGCAGAGTGAAATGACTGCTTAGCAGGGCTGATCATGAGGAAGCCTTTGTGGCTAGCCTGAGCTGGTGACAAACTGATCACCTGGGAGTATAAACTCCCGAAGACAGAAAATAGGCAAGGTGATGAAAGAGCACAGGTTTTCAGAGCAGAGACAGTCATCAGGAAACGGCGTCCCACATTACAAAAATATTGACATCAACAACAAGAGAAAAAACCCAAGTAGTTGAGCTGATTGTGCCTGAAACAAAGACCAACCTGTTTATCTTGATACAAAGCTTAAGTTTGGAACGATTTTCAGTGAACTGCCTCCCAGGAACCACAATGTGCAGCTTTATCCCCTTTGATTTGGTTGTTTGTGACAGCAGCTGATGGCATCAGGGACTGCAGACTTTGGGAAATATTGTGTCATGGTGTTGTTGAGATCAGACAACAAGATGCTTTCCTGGCATCTTTGGGATTGTGCTTCTTTATCTTTGCAGCATGTCACAGCAGATGATAGCCTACAGGGCCAGGAGCTACCATTACACCCCACCCTGCTTCATTGCTGGCATAAATAACAGAAGGAGAACTGGGAAGAAACCTGTATATATCTATTAACATCCTTGTTTGCTACTTTAAATCAAAAGCAGTGATTCCAGAATCATTGCTGCTGTGCTGTGTTCTACCTTACCGAAGTTGCTGGTCAGCAGGTAGGTAGGTTCACAAAAAGAGACTTGGCACCTGGGGGGTTTCTTATGTCCCATGCCATCCAAATTAACTGACCTCATCTGCAGTGCATCTGAGACGGGGGAAAGGCATCTAACATACGTCTTCTGTGCAAGACGCACTCAGGAGAGGTGTAGTGCAGTGCTGAGGATTCACCCTCTTCCTGCTGGATCTCTGCATGCTGAGGAGCATGGGACAGTCCAGCGACACAGCCACCAAATTGCCTCCCTGGGTTCTGCCCAGGGAGACCTACTTCTTGGGGATCTGTTTTCTACCATGTATTGTGTATCCTTCATAAATTGAGCAACTGAGCTCAAGTTTTATTTACCTGTTCTTGCACAGGGTACTTAATTTTTGTTAAACAGAAGTAAAACCCTGCTCAGCTGGCAGTTTATACCTGTGGATTATTAGTACAGCGCAAAGGGAACATTTCTGAAGATTGTGGGCAATTCCAGGTGGGTCCAAGCAGTAGCAAGTGCATATGTATGCAAATGGCACATGCAGCCTTAAGATCATAAACGTTCATACTGCGAATGTCAGCAGTGCCTGTTTTTGCCTGCTTTTTGAAAGCGCGACCATATCTTGTGATTAGTTATTTTACTTTCCTACATGAGCGAAGTCAGAAAGACCCTGTGATACGTACTGTCACCACCCAAGAGCCTTGGGCTGGTTTAAATCAAATGCCCTGTAGTGTGTAGTGTGTAAAGGTGCTGTAGGTCCAGCTGTTGGTCTTTCAGTCCCTTGTAAGAAGCAGTGTTGTAGAGGTTGTTGTCCATGCTGATGTCAGGAGGTCTCTAGACCATGAGCTGTTTTTTCTGCAGCTTTCACAGCTCAGAGGAGAAGGGTCTGCGTACAGACCTGATGATGTCTTTCACTGTGCTTGGAAAACATCAGCCCAGTGTTTCTTCTCTGAGAGCCTATAACTAAGCAGGGATTAACCTCAGGGGTCCGATTCGCAGCAAGAGCTCAAGTTGTTGATTCACCCTAAATTTCTCCCAGGAGGCTAACTCCTGCCTGCTCCAGAGATGCTGATCCTCCTGTTCAACACCATTCACTTAGCCTCACCAGCCCCTGATAGAAGTGGCCAGCACTCTCACACAATTTGGCACCACCCAGGATCTCTTGCACGCAGCAGCTCCTCTGCTTTCAAGCAATCCAAGGGCTGTTGTGTTTCTCCAAGAGGCAAAACACCTTGAATTGTTCATGGAAGAGAAAGAGCTTGATACTTTTTTATCAAGCTTAGGCAACATTGCCTAAATGGGTTTGACCCATCTTTGAATTCAGATGTTCCCCAAACTTTAGCAGTGACTCATATAAGTGGCTCCCACGGTGGCAGTGGTGCAAACAAGAACTCCACAAGAAGCATCCCTTGTGTGTAATATGGGGACACTCACATGCAGCAAAGAGGAAGAATTCTTGTTTGTTTGTGATTTTTTGCACACATGGGTCTGATTCATTGTGTTTTTCCAGACCCAATGGAGGAGCCACAGTAAAATAGAGAAAACTTTAGAAATTACCAGCTGTTAGTTAACCAGAGGATGGTCCCTATTGACGGGTGATAGATTTGGATATCATGGAAGATGCAGGGAGATGTACGGATAAGAAGGCTAGGTTGCTCTGGGTAGCTGGCGCTGAAGAAGAAGCCAGATACTCAGATTGCTCTTCATTTATCCTCCTGTTCTCTCTTTGGGGACCAGATTCTGCCTTTATTATCTGTGTGAAATATTTAAGGCATTGCTGTCCGATAGCCTCTGGGAAGGAAAAGATACTTCTAACTTTTCTGTCTCCCTGGAAGAATCTCTTCTTCTGCTGCGGAAAGGGGTTTTACTCTTTGGCCATCTCCCAGACCCCTTGATTGCTGTAGAAAAACTGGAAGAGGTCTCCCTCATCCTCCCTCTCAGGCTCTGCTTTTTCAGTCTTCCTCACCTCTTTATTAGTAACTAACTTTTAACTGATAATCTATGTTAATAAAAATGAAGCATTACTAAAGATTCGGCTTCCCAGAACATTCCCAAGCAGTGTCAATATAGAATCATTTTATTCCTCTCTTGTCTCCGTAATTCTGAAATGGAGCTATATTAGTAACTGCTTTCACTCACTGCAGTTTCCTCATGGTTGTTGAAGCTGATGGCTGCAGCGAGACTTTGGCAAACCCACCTGCAGGCTTGGGAAGATGACACACTTGTGCCATTGTTTGGTATTTCTTTTGCTCGTGGAAGAATGGCAACATTTTGCTCCTAAGGAACCTCTAATACTGCAGAAATTTGTAAGTGAGCCTCAGCACCCACCAAAGAGAAGTTGGCTTTCACTGATGGAGGATTTTTCAAGCCCTTTCTCCTGGTTAAACTCTGAGTTTCTTTTGTTTAAGTAAAAGTGGTGCTTCTAAGGGGTGTAATCTAAAGTGGTGACATGCTTCCTAACAAAACATACATTAAGGTGCAAGATATGAGACAACTAGAAAATGCGAGATAACTGGTTCTAGCTCGTAATGCATTTGAATTTGCAGGAGGAGAGAGTAAGAGGGAGCTTAGCAGTGAAGTGCTCCTGGGTTTAACCAGAAGTATTCCGAGTTAAATTTGTGCTAATGAGCTAGGTAATCGTGGGACAGTAAACAACACCTCTGCTATCTTCCCATGGTTCCCCCACACAGTGTTGTGCATAAACTGACCTGGATAGCTGATTCACCCAAGATTTCTTTCTAAACTATTTGCTGTGCTGAAGTCAAGAACATCTGTTGTTTCCCTGCACCAGTATCCAGCAGAGGAAATGATTAGATAAATATTCCCCTCATTTGAACAGGAATAAAGACATTGTAGGAGAACACTGGGAGAAAGGATCAGTGTTGTCTGCTCTGAGAATAAATACCAGGCTTCCACATTGTTTCCATAAATGCCTCCAGCTCTGCTTCAACATTAATGGACCAGCAGGAGCCCATTACTCTATGATAACAGTCCCTTGCTCTCTTAATGAGAGCAATATGGCAACTACCCTCAGATTTTTGACATAGTTGCTGCATAATGATATTGCAGTGTCTTCCAGTGGTATTACTGAAGGCCAGCTTTGGTGGCTCCATATCTTCCAGAGAAGATTTGCCATGGACAGCAGGGCAGATGGGACCCTGCCCCGTGAGGGGCACATGGATGGCTGGTGGCACAAAATATTAACTGCCCTGGGAAACCTCATTATAGGTGCCCCACGCCAGCAGAACAGTTCAGCTGCAGTGACTGCTGAACAGCAGATCCACTGCTCGCTTCACAGGCTGCCATGAAGCACATTGTGCTAGCAGGGCACTGAGATGTGGGGACAAGGAGTGCCATAGGAAATCAGTAATGAGGAAACATGAGGAAATTAATAATGCTGCATTCTGAGCAGGGTTTGAATAGCATGCAGTAATTGAGGCCTGGGGCCACACTCTGCACAATGAGGAAGAAACAAAATAAGGAATAGCTGCTCATTAGGCTCCAGATTCAGCCGGTCTAAATTCCACCTAGGTCTTTGTGCCAAGCATTTCCTTCTGGCAGGCTCTGGGCCTTCAGGAATGCCAAGTCAATGGGAAGCTCTAGGTGGAATTTAGATTAGGGCTAAATCTGTCTGTCACTGAGCAACATCTACCTTGAGCAACTGGTGAGGCAGACCTGCTCTGGAAAGTAGCTTGTGATCTTGTAATGCAAGAAACGGGCCAAAAGACGGCGGCATGGGCAACCTTAATTCTTCTGGCAGATCCAGTTTGTTAGCACACAATGTTGTGTGTGTGATTTTGCAACATTAATGTTTTCACAATTTTTTTTTCTTAAATGGGAGGCATAATACCATCCATTTGTGGAGAAACGGTACAGCTAAACTTAAAAAAGAAGTATTTGCTTCTGAACTCCTTTAAAGTTTCCTTAGAGTAAGTTACCTAAACTCTTTGTAGCATGGTTATGGTACTTTACAAGAACCAGTGCAGTCAAGGCTATGAATAAATCCGTAAGTAATTAAGATATAGTAGAGTATTTACACCAATTAATACTTTTGGATACTGGCATCCCAGGAGCAAAGACACACTCATTGTCAGCTGAATCTGTGATTTTATCTTCAGAGATCTGATTGCCAAAGTGTTTCTATAGATAAAATCTTCTACATTGCTTTTACAATCCATTGTCTTACACAATAGGCGGTAATGACTCAGGGGAGGGCACCTAACCTACCAGCTGAATTAGGAGTGTAGATCTGTCTCCAAAGGGCAGGAGAGAGTGAGCCTAGAAACCTATTAAAAGTACTAAATCACCCCTGTGTTCAGAGACCGTAGTGTGAAGCTGTGGAGGCAGGTGGGCTGAGGCTGGGACTGGAAGTGTTTGGATGGTCATTCCCCAGAAGGGAACTGGACTGTGCCACAGGACATATCACAATAGTGGCAGCTCTGATCTTCAGTGCCAGAAGTAATTTTAAAAGGTAAGTCGCAGTTTAAGCTTCTCAACCAGTGACACCTACAGTGACTACTCCCTGTGTCTCTGAGCCTGCTATGCACTGCCTCTCCTTTGCAGTTACTACTTACATTGTTTTCACTCTCCCGGCTTGTTCCAGGTCTACATTTTCTTTACACCCTCCCCTCCCACCCTTTTCTCCAGTTTCCTCTTCTTGTAATAGCTAGACATACCTGTTTGAAGAAAGCACTCCCCCCTGTGTATCTCAAGCGGTCATACTTTGGGTGAGAGTAGCTTATTTGACTGCTTTGTGAAACCGTAGGTTGGGCAGAGCCTCTGACACGCTGTTAAGTGCCCTGCCAACTAATACTGACTGAATCCACTCACTCCTTGCCTTTGGAAGAGGCTGGCCTGACTCTCAGCAATCAGATTACCATGCGCAGGAAATGAGTGGTAGCGTCTTTATCTGAGCCCAAGTTTTCGATAGCCAGGAGAAGTTTTACAGTCTGACTACCAAGACAGACCCAATGCATTCCAGGTATCCAGAAGGGTGCACTTGATGTTCTTAAGAGCGGCCTAGAGCACTCTTACGTGGTCAGCTGTCTTCTTAGTTACAGCAGAAGCATGACGTGCAAAAAGACTGCAGAATGAAGAAGATATATCCAGGCCCATGAGCTTCGTCCCAGTTCTTGGGTCTGTCTGCTTTTCGGTGACTCAAAAGCTGTGGGTTGCCAGAATTTCCTTTAGTCCAATAAGCAGCATGAAAAGGATATGTCTCCAGAGACTCATTCTGAACTTTCTTTGACTCAGTTTCCCTCTGTCGCTGTGTTATGTCTTCTGCATCATTCCAGCTCACTCCTCAGTTTTGGCCTTCACAGCACTCTGGCTGCTGTGAGAGTTTATCACAGCAATTTTGTTAGTGCTAGTTAGCATGCCTGCTCTGTGTGTGCTCATCACTGTGGCCTTCAGTGCAGCTGCTGTGAAAGTGACCACAGGCACAAGGCCCTTCCACAACTGCGGAGCACCAGACTGCTATCAAAGTCACTAACTCATAAGCACCAATGTTTTATAGAAGGCCTCCTCAGCCATCTATGATGCCCTCCCACACAGTCCGTGTGAGTATGGAAGGTACTTACCTAGCTTTGTTGTCCCACAGTGTTCTGAGGTCACACTGAAAACATGACCCTGAAGGACAGATATTTAATGTTCTGGGCAGATGATTAGCAGTTGTCAAGGCTCCATTGCATTGGAAGCACCTGAAGCAGGCAGCTTCAGTTGTTCAAGATGTCACACAGAAAATGTAAATACTACAAAGAAATATTTAACTATTTGTATTTCATTTCAGGCAAAGGCCGGGTTAGGAATGTTTTTTGGAAGTGGAGAATGGTTTTTGTGCTGCTGTGTTAAAACACGGCTTGTATCAGTTCAGTGCTAATTAATTTTGCTTATTTCAATAGCTTACGCCAAACTTGTGTTAACTTTGCTAGTATAAACCCCATTTATTTTCCCATCAGAAGCAGCCCTCTGTGCTGCAGGAGGGTTTATTCAGTAGCAAACGCTTTGTCCCAGACATTTGGTGCACAAGAAAGAGCAGCACATGAGGGAAAGCAGTCTGGTTTCTGCAGCTCTACATGGTCCTGCCCATCAGCTACGCAGGGATGACCAGTTCCAGGTGCATTTAGGGCTGTTGGAAGTTACAAAATATCTGCTAATCTACCACAGCCTGCATTATTACTCTGACCCGGTCTTGAAGTAAGTCTGCAGGAGGGTGTTTTCTGTTTTCACTGCATGGTTAAGGCAGACTAAAGACCACATACACCATCTTACATGGCTTGATAGACAGGTGGTCGTGTTGGCAATCTCTAGTGAGCCTTTTGCTTTAGACACCATTTCCAGACATTAACTGTGTTTGGGCATGTAGTGTACTATTAGGTGTAGCATTGTGAGGGAAAGAAGCGAGCTTTTATTGTTGTAAGGAAGTGATTGCATGGCACTACTTACAGCAAATTTAAATGTGAGTGAATGCAGGAGCAGCATAGACAATGAAGAACATATTGCCTACGATGTGAATAAGTACTTTTTGCTGAAATTCTGGAGGAAAGGAAAACTTTCCAGCATATCATACAGCATTCAAGTCACAGTGTTGAAGCTGTTAGTCAGTCATCTCCATGTCAATAGACAATGGAGTAAGCACAGACCCATGACTTCATTCCAGGAGTAAGCCATTTGTAGGGGGCAGCAAGCTTATTCAGATGCCAGCTTCCAACTGCGGCAGGGAAAGGATAAAAAATAGGCTGTGAAGAAGGTCCAGCTTCCTTCTGGAGCCACACATGTCCTGTCTTGGCAGGTCTTATCAATGTCCTATCTCACAGCCTTACTGTCTGTTTTTTATTTGAGCTGTGTAGGGAATCCACAGGAACTGGATCAAGCAAAAGACATGAGATGCAAATGGGACGGTGCTTTGCCTGCTGGATCTTTGACTAAGATAATCTGCAGTCAGTGGAGCTGTAGCAGTTAACAGCAGAGGATGGTCAGGCTGGTTGACGCTGACTTCAATGGTAGTGCTATTTTTTTCACAGCGAAGAACTGGAGTTGCTGTTCCTCTCCTACATCACACAGGAATCCTGCATGTTCTGCAAAACTTAGCCCTGTTCTGTGACAGACCACTCTTCTCTCTTGGTGGATTGACAGTGTATGAAAACTGATGCCAGAGTGAAGCTTGTAATATGTTGTTTCCGCACCTTACTTTTTCAATGGGGTAACAGTGCAAGAGTGAGTGTGAGGTGGTTATGTACATGGGACTATACAGAAACAAATATATTGCTTTGGTGGATTTCTTAATGTTAATTTGGGACTGAGTGATGCATGTAAAATAAATTGTATTATAAGAGTTAATTTTCAAAGAGGTCTGAGTGGATCTTACAGTACAATTTCTAGTGGGTAGTGTTAGATTCAGTTCACAGGTGTGAGCTTCTTGATAGCTGAATCTTCCAACAACAGTAGTCTGTATGGCTGAAGTTGAACACTGATGAGGTCTGGAGGAGCAGAAGTCTGAGTTGGGCTTTATCCTTGCTTCACAGGGTGTCTTCCTACAAAGTGCTTGTTTATAGCCATTTCTCCATCTTTTCAGAAGGATATTCAGGGGATATTCATACTCGGGTACCTCCGGGTCCTACTAGGGAATGTTGCTTCATGATGCAGTCTGTGGGTATCAGTTGTGTACCCCCAGTAAGATACTTTCTGTCAGCTCTGGGTTGAAAACAGGCTGGAGCTGTAAGTCCTAAGCAGAATCAAAAGCTACATACAGGATGTGTCAGTCTTGGGTTGTCTTGACTTGCCTTGCCTTCCCTTCCCTCTCCTCCCCTTCCCTTGAAGGCTAACTTTGAAAGCTGGAATTCAGTTTTCTGTTTCCTCGAAGTGGAAGCATGTTTTACGCAGTGGCCTTTTTTGTTAGTTTGCTACTGTATCTAATTATAAGCTTTGAAAATAAGGCATCCTGCTAAATCAAATGCCTTGGCAGTGCCCTTCTGAAATTGCTATAGCCGAGTTGGAATTTCTAGCCCATTACAGTGCAGTTGGCCAAACAGATGGTCTCTGCTTTCCTTCCCCTAGCTTTCTGCTTTACATTTTCTTTTTTTCCTGGTTCTTTTAACAGAAGATGCCAGAAAGCTTCTTGATGCATATGTGCTGTCTTAGAGAAAGTGATCAACCGCCTTCCCTATATCTGTATGTGCTGCAGGACTTCTTGACATTGCAGGTATGCTTTGTTTACATCTGGAGTATTTTTTACTCCTTTCCTACTGAGATGTTATTTTAACTCAGATTAGCAATTCTACAATTTGGGGAAACTGGCATAGGGTAAGACCACACTTTTTTTGTTGTTGTTCGTTTGGGGTTTTTTCACTAAATTTACTTTCTTAGGTCATTTGTAGGATAGGTTTTCACAAGATGAAGGCCCTTTACCTGTTGAAAAGGACACACCGTACAAGTCTGATATTTTTTCAAGAACAGATAGTTCAGCCTTAGTTAAATGTATTTCCTTGGCAAAGCAAATGTAGCCTGTATTGAAAACCAATCATCATGCCAAGTTTCAGTTGTTAAATATGAGTTTGGATTGTTCAGGGATAAAAGAAAGTAATACTTTTTCTTGGCATGCGAGTATATCGCAAACATCCATGCTAAATGTAATCAGACATGAAACAAAGAGAGGGGAAAAATAAGCCTGCAGAATAAAATAGACTTTCCTCAACTCAAAGAAGAAACACAGCCCATTACGGCACCAAAGAATTACTAGTTCTAAGTTTGGTATTAATTAAACACAGTAAAAATGCCAATTCCAGGTGAAAAGTCTGCTGTTTTTAACTCTGCCATAAACAGACTGGTGAAGGATATGGTTAGTTAGACTAGAGCCCTAGTAAAATCAACGTATTTACTGGATAGCTGCAGTGATGTAACTCACTGTGTCAAAGAGCCTCTTCCTTATTTGCAAGCTGGTGGTTCCATATCAGGCTGTTAGCAAAAGAAGTAAGGGAAACAAGCTTTTTTTCCTTCAATAGCCAGACAGCTGCCTGAGCCTGGGGAGCTCTGGAAGCAGCGTGTGGACACCTGCCCTCTGCTTCATGTCTCGGTTTGTGTCCCAGGCTTTGGAGTCCCCTAGCAGAAGCAGCCCGTGAGCATCCATCATCCTGTGAGAGAAGATGGGCAGCCCAGTAGGACCATGATCATCTTGAGACCCACCACAGGAGTAAGAAAGGCAACTCGCATAATTTGTTTCTTTGGCATTTAAGCTGAACTTCTCATTTCCTCATGTTTACTTGCTGTGCCTTTGTTTTCCAGTTTGGAAATGCTGCTTTCAAGTCTTTTGGTGCCTATTTGTGCAGTGTTGGGATAAATAAAAAATGAAACCCCAAATGCAGTTTTGCACCCTGAAAGTCTGTGGTAGCCACAGCAGATACAAAGCAAGACTGTCAAAAGTCTCCTTTGATCCAGTTTAGTCAGCATTTTTTGTGATTTCTTTATCTTGCACAAAATGGGACAGCTACAAAGCCTTATACCTTGCATTAAAGGGAGGGTTTGCTTACTTTTTGTGTTTAAGTTAGTTGTGGCTGGGAGTTTGTGTGAGGCCGAGCTCCTTGGACATGTGGATCAGTCATGAGCCCCTGGTTTCGGCAGTGCAGGTTTCACCCAGAGGTTACCTCAGTTGCCAGGCAAACGCCTGGGGCTGGTTTTGCCTCCTTGTGGACGAATGTGTTTGGCGTTGCTGCCCGTGTGTGGGCAGTGGTGCTGTTAAGGGCTGACCTCGCCACGATGGGTGGATGTGTGTCCCTTGACCCCAGCACAGACCTGCAGTGTGGACAGAGGGCTTCTGGTTTTTTCGTTCTTGCTTTGGCTTCTGCACATGGCTTTCCTTCTTGTGGTAAACACAGGCTCCACAAGTGACGTGTAAGCCGGCCTTGCCCTGCTACACAGTCAGGAGGCAGCCAGGGTTGCTCCTGGGACCCGGGAAGCTGTATAAACACAGACATCATGTCGTAGAAGTAGACATAGATTTTGCTGAATTGCAAAGTCAGTCTGTATGGCTTTGCCATCACGGCCACTTGTGTCCTGGATATCTGGAGAAGCTGGTTGAGGTTTCCCTTGGAAGTTAAAAGCATGACCTGGTGTCTTCAAAGGAGTAGGAGAGAGATGCTGAGTTGGGAAAGGAGTTGTTTTCCTCGCCCTCACAAATGCCAGCCAGACTTTATTTTCTAATGTCACCAGATTCCTCCTGCTAGACATGAGTATCCTGCTGCTTGGCATGTTCCTGTCTGGTATCTAGTGAACCATCATTAAAAAAACAAAGAGTAATAGTTTGGTGAAAGTGCAGAGTCGATAGTGCTGAGTAATGTATTTGCATACTGGCATATGTGCTATGAGAGCAAATAAGATTATGTCAAACTCATCTGGAAGAGAGTTAATTTAACATCCTG
The DNA here is from genome assembly GCA_028858755.1 of Ara ararauna. Taxonomy (NCBI): domain Eukaryota; kingdom Metazoa; phylum Chordata; class Aves; order Psittaciformes; family Psittacidae; genus Ara; species Ara ararauna. The sequence continues at coordinate 38,758,637 of CM054410.1, read as the reverse complement.
GCTAAAGTTATGCAACCAGAGGGAGGCGGGGATGCAGGGGGGTGGATGTAATACACTGGCTGATGAAGCCTGGGGGACAAAATGTCCTAGTGGAAATTGTATGTAGCACAAAAGAATGTAACATAAGAACCCAGCAGAACAGCAGTGATTCAAGGCGGCTTATATGCACACACAACTGCTTTTCTGTTAGTTTTAGGAACGCACAGGACAACGAAAGAAAAAAGTAATGAGTATCTGCAAGACAGATGAGCTGTCTCATTTATGCTGATGTCTCAATTGCTTTTTGGTCCTGATTCAGAAAAGCCCCTGCAGGACACACTAGGGTGTGAGTATGCTTCAGTGCATTCGATGGACAAAAGCCAGTCTGCATTTTAAACTGTAGGTCTGAACAAAAGGTCCTGTTTTGAAAGGATGATCTCCCCTCCCCAACACATCATGGGCTGTGAAGTTGCAAGACTACAGAGGTGTTTGGGTTTGAGCCCAACCTTCACATTTGAGCTTTGACTTTTAACAGTTAATTTTAAGCGCTTGTTTCGAATGATGCCAAATTTTTAGGCAGCTTTGCTTTGGAGTATCCACAGAAACTTTGTGTAATTCATGTTTCTCTCTCATTATTGTAAGCTTGCAGCTAATTTTGCTATAGAGAAATTGATGTGTTTCTTGCAATAACCAAAGTCTGAAGATCAAACCTTTATTTCTAAAGACCTTTGCATTCATTGTTGCAGATAATAGCAGAAAAAACTCTTTTCTTCCATGCTGATAGTTCACATCTCTAAGTCCAAGGAGTAAATTATTAAAGCAGGGAGTTTGAGAACAATTTCTCTTTCAAGAAAATTTAAGCATAAGCTTGTCAGGTGTATCAAAATTTGTGGAGAGCTGGAGCAATGATACTACATCACGGCACGGTAATGGGAACATTTTTGTGCTGTTTGGTTCATGTGCTGCATCACTTAAGGAAGTAATATCTTCAAACATAATTACAGTGCCAGGAAGGGAAGTTTTAGAGCACAGTTAATGTTTACGGTAAGGCTGTCTCGGGCTGCACAGTGAGTATTGATGGCAAATCTACCTCCAGGAGCAATGAGTGCAAGCAACTTGATGCTAAGTTTACTGATGTCACCAAATGCTTCTGCATGGTTAGTTTGAGAATGTCTTTTACATGTAATTGGCATGAGGCTTAGAAGCTTCCTGGGCTAAATCTGTGCCCAGAAGCTCTGCAAAGACCCTGAGCCCACTTCTCAAGCTGTGGTGCAAGCAGTTGTTCCTGTGGCTGTGTAACCATGTCTCTGCTGGATCAGGCCGAGGGGAAAAAACTGGGCTGGGCTACACTGCAGGGGCAGGGATTTGCACTTTCTTGCACTGGGCTGGGCAGATTCTGGGGGCTTGCAGTCAACAACAGAGAGAGATGCTTCCTGACACTGGTGTAGAGTAAGGACTTCTCACTGACTTCTCAGGGGAGACCAGACCATATCAGCATCTAAGGTCACACAGAAGGAGAATTAAGCTGAAGACTGTGGGATCCTTGCGAAACTGGAGGAACCCCGGAGTGAACAAAGGCACTTCAGCATCAGGAAATTTAGCTGCAGCAAAGCTGATCAGAAGGATAGCTGAAAGCACTCATTCTCAGTAGCCAGCTTTAAAGGAATGTACCAAAGAAAGAACCAGCAACTCCTTTGAGGAATGATACTAGGGTGGCCTATAAGTTGTGTTGTGAAGTTTCATTATGACCGTGTTATCTTCCTAGGACCAAGTTTTACCTTATTGGAGTGGGTGGTGTGCCATCAGCACTGGGGCACCAGTAACACCATCCTGACATTCAGTCATCAGGCACGTGAAGCTTGAAGCCTGGAGGACAGATAGATATCTTCACCTTCTACTTCAGCTATTGATGCCCCGATCGTCATGCTTGTCTGGGGGCCCAGCAGTGGTCCTCTGTGAAATGCTCAGCACCCAGCCCTGTTGTCCTGGCCTTCAGCTTTCTCTGCCCATCAAATATCCCATTGTCCTCTGCCCTTGCGTTCTCATAGGGTATCACAGAAATTATGAGAAACAGTCCAGCTTTGATGGAAGAACCTGCCTAGAAAATGATGAAAGAATAAGAAATGTGCTCTGCTTGAGTGTAACATTTTTCATTGGGATTTCTTTGCAAATTCTTGCTAGCTCCTGAGAATGTTTTGGATAGAGACTGAAGCCATTTTTTAATAAACTTCGTGAATGTTTTGATTACATGAGAACTGAAGTCTGCAGCTCTATATTGACTGTGAAAGAAAATAGTCTCCAAGAGAACAGGATTCCTTTAGCACACATAAGATACCTCTGCATATTTCAGTGGTAACAAATGTGTTTCCATTTGCTGATAGAAATTTAAGCAGTTTGCATTTGGGGATACTGAGCTGCTCTTCTACTATGCCTGTTCTGTGCCTGCATCTACACAGGTAGTTGTTGATGGTAGTTTAGGTGGCAATGCTTATGTCAGTGTCACAGATGCCGGGTCACATTAGCATGTGACCAGATTTCCCCTTGTGATAGGTCCTTGCCACCTCCCGCTCTGTCACCCAGTACCCATACAAGCTGCCTGTGCATTAAGCAGGTAGGCATCTATCTTCCTGAAATCCCTCTTGGGTGAACAAGCCACTTCCCTCTGTACTCATTCCTTATCCAGCGGGAAATGAGGAACAGATCCTCACAGACGCTTAAGCATCTAAATCACTATTGCTTTCAGGGTAGTGAAGACATCTGAGTTGCTCATTAACTGCAGTCAATGAATTTGTCCAGCTTCTGGAAGAAGCAGGAGCTGAACTCGAATCTCCCCAGTCTTTTACATTTCCTGGAACGAGAGCTAATCTATCTGCCTTTTTCTTTTTTTTTTCTCTCTCCTGACACAGCACCATATACACTTCCCTCAGCTGGTTTCTTTTTCTAAGCCAGCACCCTTCTTTGGCTGCATCTGACTATTTCCTAGTTGTTTCTCTTTCACCTTTTATTCTGTTTTATTTTCCTTTCTCCTCCTATTTTATCTTTTGCCTGTTACTTTCTTTTTGCTCCACTTTCACACTGGACCAGCCTACCTGATCTCCAAAGGGGAAGCCATGAAATAAGCAGGTCTGTGCTGGGCCTCTTTGTCTTTTATAGACAAGATTTTCAAATCCAGCTGTAACAGCTTTCAGTGCACAGGGCAGTGTTGTTGCCTTTATGTGTTATTGTGGTCAGCAAACCACAGTTACTTAAGTAAAAACTTATGACTTTCTTAGACAGACCCTTAAGGACATACTATCAGTCACATGCTTAAGTCATGTTGACTTAGTATGTCTACGTGTTTTGGTTGAGAAAAGTGCTTTTCTCACACAGGAAAAAGGATTCTTAATCTTTACACTTATGTGCTGCAGATTTGTAGTCAGACAGAAGTTTAAAGGCTGGAAGAGAGCATTCCGATAATCTTGAGAGATCTGGGATGCCAGAGGTCAAAGAACCCCATTTCTTCTTTAGTAGCCTTTTAACAGCTAGTGGAGACACAGTTAACTTTATTTTGCCACTATCTTATCACCACTGCTTCCAGACTGGTGAGTGTCTGTAATTATCCTCCTGGCACATGAATAATATTTTCGCAATGTCATGCTTGTTGTCGTCATGGTATTCAGTTACAGGCATTTCGGTGATTAATTTGCTGTTGCGTATACTGCAGCCCTGTGCATCTGCTGATATTGGAGAACCACAGATGACCAAGTCTTCTGCTCTGTACTATATCCCCTTCCTGTTGCAAGAGGAGAAACAGAGGCGCAGGGCAGTGAAATCAGTGTCTGGATCAAGGAAGGGGAGAGACACTGCAGTTATAGGAAGACCAATGCTATAACGTCAGAGGAGGTGTGCATTACTTTTATTGCACCCTTGAAGCAAGCTTAGTGGATTCTTTTGCTGTGGCTTACAAAGACTAAATATTTGTGTTGCTCTGCTGTACCTAGTATTTCCTGTAATACTTAGAGTTGCTTTTAAAGCTGTTTGAAGACCTGGCCTTAGTTCCAGCAATAGCTTAGTTCCAGCAATAGCTTAGTTCCAGCGATAGCTAATTCTAATCCTCAATAAAAGGCCAGCTGGGATTTTCAAAGGAGTCTTCAAGGTGACAGACCCTACTTACTGGTGCCCTTTTTCTTTTCACTATGTTTTATCTAAGTTCTCCTTTATTCTTCATACTGTCTGTTTTCCACAAACTGAGATTTCAGATCAGAAATCTTGCTTGCTTTGCCTTGGTCTTGACCAGTAAAGCAGATAATCAAGTTTTTGTGCTTCAAATCCTTGTTCACCCTGGGGCTGCTTCCAAATTTTCCTGTAAAAGCAAACGAAAAAATCACCTGCAGTCTTCATGGAAAGTCCTTCATTGATCTTTGGATCAAGCCAAGGGGATAGTCATCTTGCAAGCACCAGCCTCATCCCCATGCCAGTGTTTTACCCTCTTTCCTGATTTTTTACAAGTACAGCTGAGGACATCAGACACTTGGGAGAGGCAGCCCATTATCTCTTCCTTGGAACTGCAGGCAGAGGGGGAAGTGAAAAATAGCTTTGTGCCATAGTCTGCACTACACATACTGAGAGCAAGTGCTGGAGGAGAAACTTTCCGTACTGCCAAAATACAAGAGAGGTGGTTTTCCATTTGTTCCCAGTCTATAGTAGGGCTGGTTGTGTTTGACAAGACCACCTGAAAAGATTCAGGAGGACCTTCCCCTTGTTTGTGTAGTAGGTTGTGGGCCTCTTGAATTGACAGCTCTCAGGCTCCCAGGCACGGCTTTTTAGCCCTGTGCATGGTGCTGCCCTTAGGTAACCCTCCAGCCTCTGGTACTGAGCTGTGTCCATGGCTGGAGCTGCATGACACCAGGTAGCACTGCTGCAGACCTGGTCTACTTTACTCCTCAGTTTCTGTTTATGTTTACAAATTCTACTGGGGCAGAATTAAAGTATTTTTTAAATTGCTCTTTGTCATAGATTTCTGGATTTCTATATTGTGGTGAGGAAGAAAATGTCCACATTGTTCACACATGGGCAGTACTGTGTGCATGCCAGATGGTGAAATGGTTGTTGAGAGCCTGAAATCCAGGCAGAAATCCATCAGGCTCACTGTATATATATGCCCAAATGACCCACAGTACAGCAGACAAAAGTGCATCTGTATAACCTCTGAATGCATAGACACAGTGAAGCTGTGAGCTGGCAATCAGATTTTTCATGATAGGATGCCAGTAACTGGTGTTTTGGTTTGCAAGGACCTTAACTGGGCTATTTAGCAAGCAGCATGAATTTGCTGATGTGTGCACTTCTCCTCATTATGGCAATGCAGAGGGTTGGCTAGTCTACCTGATCTTGGCTTTCACAGACATCCAGCTATCCTTGTATGCTTAGCAGAAGGTTGTGTGCTCTTTCCATAATCCAGTGACACACAGTATTCTCTGCATTAGTTATTAAGCAGCAGTATGATAGTTTATTATGTCAAGTGGTGGATAAGCTTCAAAATGCTTGGGAGCTCAGTCAACCACTTGAACCCTTTTGATCCAAAATGATTCCTGGACAAGGAACAGTTTTCCGAGCTGCCTTTATGAAAACAGTGAGTGGTCTTCAATTGAGAAAAGAAGGCAAAATGTAATATATGCTGTGAGTGCAGAGGTGGCATTCAGAAGCTTCTGCTGGATGCAGGGTCCTGCAATACTAGGCAGACATCTAGGAAGTGGTTCTTCTTGGCCCAAAATACCTGCCAGCTGGACAAGCAGGCAAGGAATTGTGAGGATGTTTGTGGTGCACTGAATTTGAGCCTTACTTGGGCTAGAAGATCACCCCGTTAGAGTCCAAATGATATCTTAACTTGTGTAGATGTAGCAACAGCTTAAAATGAATTCAGTGAAGAAGACGGCACCATGCACTAATTACAGCAAATATTTTATACTGGGATAGAATTAGCTCTGATTAAATAACTGTGAGCCTTGTTAATGCAAAAATGTAAACCCAGAACTCTTTTGAGGAAGAAACTAGGGTGAGGTCTGTTCGGTTATTCCACTAAAGTGTCTGGTCCAGGGCCAGTTTAGCCTGTTATGAGTTTGGCCCTGGCTAAACTCTCAGGTCTTGCTTCAGTGAGATGTATGGATCTACTTGAATTGCAAGGCACATCCATGTGTCATTTGCTGGAAACTGTTATGCACATATGTTTAATTAGACATATACACCTTTAGATTATTTTAAATAATGATTAAATCTTTACTAATGGCCCTCTGATAATTAATGGGTAGTCTAAAAATTGTATTTCCCATGTCTTAAAATAAAATGATGTTTTGAAATTAAGTTCTTGAGTACCAGGTGGACGGCAAAATACCTGTTTAGTTACATGTGGTAAGGTTGGCAAGGAGTCTAAAGCTAGGTCTGAAAGACACAGTGAGAAAGGCAAATAAACAACTGGGCTTTTTTAGAGGCTGAACACTGTGAGCTGCCTGGCAAGAGCATCAAATACAGATTTCAACACTTGTATCATCACTGAAAGATGGTACCAAATTCCCTTGATTTTCCACCAAGGGTTTAGGTATGAGTATCCATATTCACATGGCTGGATGCCATCTGGGTCTCTGAGCGCTGGCAAGGCTTTCCTGATGTTGTGAAGCCAGCCTGATGGATAGAGGAGCACGTGCAAACTGGATGCTGTATGCATTTAGGCTGTAGAAACATTCGTTTCTGCTGCTAATTTTAAAATCCTAATGCATTTAGATTTATTTCATAAACGGTGCAATTTATGGCATTGTTAGAGATTCAGATGTTTGTTTTCACTGGAAGAGCTGGCTGTTGTTGGTGATGTTATCAGTCAGGAGCATGTTATCTCATCATACTATTATCACAACAGTCTTTAGATCAGTATCCATTGGTGCTTGGGAAGCAGTTGGAGGATCCAGGAACAGTGGATGAAGCTGGAGCTTTGCGTTTACGCTCCCTCTATTTTCTCACTGAAACACACTCGCCGACGCGTACGTGTATTTCTTCACTTACACAGCAGTCCACCTTCTGCTTGCCAAGTCCATCATCTCAGTTCCCCCAGAGAAGGGTGGGATACTGATGCAAGACGCTATATTAGATGGCTGTTCCCCTCCCTTGAACCAGAGTCTGATGACATGTCTGCTAAAATGCGTCAGATGGTTGGGGAAAGGGAGAGAGCAAGAGTGATGGAGAGTGAACTCTGGGCGGAGGGGTTTGGTTTTAATTAAAACAAGTAAAGCCGTGTTTTCCAAGCCCCAGATTACATTCAAGTCTGGCAGAAGCTGCTAGGCAAAAGTGATTTTTCTGATGGCTTGGTTGTTTGCCAAGGGATCCTGTGCTGCAGAGAGCCACAATGCCAGAACACGTTTGGCCTGGGATCGATGGGGTGCTCAGGCTGGAGAAGACCAGCAGCAGGGGCTGAGGTGGGACCATGCAGTAAGCTGGTAGCTCCAATGTTTTTCAGCTGATAGCTGAAACACTTTTTAGTTGCAGAGCAGAAATGGCATTTTCCTGGAAGAAAATGTGTTTTTTCACTCCCTTTGGTCAAAAGGGCAAACACATAGGTCTGTTCTCTAGGCTTCACCATCCCTTGGTCGGTCCTTGGAAGGTCTTGGTTCTGCAACTTGGCCATGTGGCAATGTTTCCCTTTGCTGTGTCTCTTGTCTCTCCCATGCATTCCCGGTATCAAGCTGCCCAAGGCCAAAAACTTTATCTTTTGCATGTTTATGTGGTGTGTACTATGGAAGGGACACCAGTCTCATCAGGGCACTCAGGCACTACCACAGGAGTTGCACACGTAGAACACACTAGATGTTACAAAGCCTCCAATGATCACTGACAGCTTTTTCTTCTTCCCTGCCCCGGTCCTCAGCAGCAGCATGTTTCTCTTGCATGACATAGCTTATGTTGGCTGCAAGAGAAAACCAGGAGAATCAGGTGGCTGTCTAAACCTGGTGACAGATGCTGTCTGCATAGCCAAATGCTGGCTTCTATTTAGAAGTGGAATTCATGTGTGACAATGGTCCCCTTCTCAGGCATGCATGCATCTTCCTTGCTGAGATGCTTTCTCCCTGCTGTTTTGCTGGACATAGTGCTGTAAATTTGCCTTGTGAGTCATAATCCTTACTGTGCTGTACAGTGCCCTGGAAGGCAGCTCTAACCCCTTGGAGGAATCCTCACAGTACTCCAATTCATCCACACTGGAAAAAAAAAAATGCAGATAACTGGAAAAAACACAAGCAAGCAAACAAAACAAACTAGGGAGCTTTTCAGCAGTAGTTCCTGGAGATTCTTCAGGAGGAACAAGGACAAGACCACCTCGAAACTTATGTTTTGCAGTGTCTGGAGGCCTGTGAATCCCATAGTTATGTCAGTGCCTGATGTGGACCTGCATTTCTGGATTGGCTTCAGATGAAGCAGCCAGATGAGCACTGGAAGTGAACTGTCACAGGCTAGTTGCTGCTGCTGAACATGATAACAGGGCTGAACTTCTTTTAGTAGTTGTGGGGTTTGATGTGGGAGATTAATGAAGCTAATTTCTTCAGATGTAGCATCTTTTATTTTCTTCCTTCCTCTATTCCTGCTTTTAGTCAGAGACACTGTAGCAGCAGCACCATTTAGGGGCAAGGGGGGGTTTCCTCCCTCTGTCCTTTCATTGTGCCTATTTGAAACTGGTCAGCTTACCTATGATTTTCTTCCAGGCCTCCTCACAAAGCCCTGACACGGTCTCCTGGGTCACAAGGCCTGATTCATCTGCACGAGGACTTGCTTGAAGGCCTTTTCTGAGAACTTCTTGGAGAAACATTATTGATTCACCGCAAGTGGACCCAGGCTGCCTTTCAGAGTCCAGGTTTAGCTGGCAAGAAAAGGGGGAACTCTGCTGCTCTTACTCTGAGCCTTGATTTCCCACCTTCAGAGGGAAAACAATGACAGTCCCACTGGGGGATGTTAGAGGGATGACTGTCAGCAGTGGCAGTGGCACACGTGTTGTGGACAGGAAAACTTATGCTGCTCCTGGAGCGTGACTACCCCTCGTGCAGATGCCTTGAGCATGATGACGTTTCCATCCTGCCAACCATGGTAAAACCCCAACCCCCATGTGAAGAGCAAATAAGCATTTGTTTCCTTTTGCTTCGGTGCATGCCTGGCATTTGCCAGGAAGATTTTAATGTACTGTTTAGATAAGATAAACTTTTCTTAGGCCAAGCCAAATATGCTCTTTCAAACAAAAGGAGGGATTTCAAGCAAGGGAGCTAATGGTGCTGGTCCAGCTGGAGCCTTTACAATGGTGAAGGGCTCAAAGGTGCTTTTCCCTGGCTGGGAAGATTCCCAGAGACAAAGGAGACCAGCCAATTCCCCTGGGTGCTGTGTCTCCCTGTCCCCAGGTGACCCGTGCAGGTGATCTTCTGCAGAGAGGTTTCAAAGAGCTGAGGCTGGGCTGAGGGATGCTCCCACAACCAGGGTGGCCCTGAGCTTTCCAGCTGTGGAAAGGCAAAGCATTTGCTATGTTTGTGTGGCGCGTGCTCTTCATGCAGTGCTCCTGAAGAGGCTGGACCTCTCGTTGCCTGCCTTGCCCCTGCCTTCCCACTCTCCTGTTTCTTCTTGGCAGTCAAACAGCAAGGGAACTCCTTCATTAGCTCACCAAAGGCCCAGAGGTAAACTCCCTGCTGCACAGAAACCAGCACCAGCTCATTAGTTGCCACACACAAAGCTTTCTCATGTATGCAAAAGTACCTCCATGATATGCACTGCATGCACATGTGCAAGTTGGTTAACAGCAGCAAATCCTTGTTAATTTCCTGAGAAGCTGCTGGTTTGTTTACTGTCATTTTCCTTGGAAATGATATTTCCAAAGCACCAGTTTTCCATCTCTGTTAGTACATCACAACGCTGTTTATCTTAGAAAGTCTCTATATGTTCTATTTGGTCTAGACCCAATTATTCCAGAAATTAAAGGCTTTTTTCTAGTGTAATGATTTTTGCACCTGCCAAGAAGCAGCTTCAGTGTGTGTTTTGAAAGTATAGCTTTTCAAAGCTAACAGGAAGGGATTTCAAGGGTCCGCATGCTGTTTTCTGTCCCTAGGTGTTTGTGTACTGCCCGTTCTCAGAGACGAGCTAGAAATCTAGGCGGATCCTGAGTCTGACCCACTTCTTGTTGTCCATTCTTTTCTGTCTATTGCAGATAAAAAGGACATAGAACTTGCCAAAATGTCTTTGAATAAAGAATAATTCCTTGTACTTGCTGAAAAATACTCATTAGATCAGCCACCTGACTGTTTACCAGAGGAAAACCATTAGTACTATCAGGTGCCAAGGCATAATGCTAAAATACAAGACCTAGTCCAGGGACTCTTAAGCCTACAAAATGAAGTGGTTCTCAGGCAGAGGAGTCAAAATCACATGAACTGAGCTACACAGCACTGGCAGCTCCATGTTCACAGCACTGTTCCATGTTCAAACAGAAACAGGGCTGAACATGATTTGCCCTTTGTACTCATGGTTAGGTTGGGACTGGTTTAGCTAAATGGCTTGCTGACACCTACACTATGTGAAATGACTTAGCCGTTCATTTTTAGTGGCTCGTCAAGAAAGGATAATGCTGGACTTTAATGCTCCCCTGCTAAGTGTCATAAGAAAAGTCTAGCTCACCTTTTCACATGACAATTTCTTGTGCAAAACTTCATACTCTTTCCCACCACTGTGGTGCTTGAACCTTCTTAGTGCAGTGCTTTTGTGGGAGATTCCACATTGAGACATTTGAGTCTTTAACAGCAGCAGCTTTAGAACTACTTTTTAGGAAAAGGATTATTTTTTAGATGGAGCAGAAGAGCATAGGCAGAACTGAATAGATACATTCCCTGTGAGTTTCTTTCTGGCACCACGTTATCTTTGCCTACACTAATCCAAGTTGCTGCTGTTATAAAGAACAGCCATTAACCTTCCCTTGTGGTCAGCTGGGCTGCCAACTTCATGCTTCCACTGTGACATAAAGTAGTTGGAAGTCATGATTTATAGAGCAAAAGTTATGACTGAGCTCTAGCACATGAATGGTGATCAGTGAACTAAGAGCATCCCTATGGCTGCACAGCCTCCAGGCACAGCAGCAATTTTTCCTTGCAAGCCTTCAAGCTCCACAACTGTAGGGAGATACTATGAAGATGGGGTCCCACAGCTTCCTTATGGATATAAGCCAGCTCTGTTTCTAGGGAGTAATGTATTTCTGACATCAGAAGTTTTGACCTTCAAGCGAAAAAGCATATAAGGATGCTGGCATGACATCGCTTACGATACAGATCTTGCTTCTCTACTGTCGTGTCCTGTAACATTGCTGCAAAGGGAGGCAACTTTCTTTCTTTACTTCTAAATGCTGGGGTCAGACTCTTGAAAATCCATCTGAGAGTATGTTATCCTGACTGATTAATTCAACTGTGCTTGTATGGCCTACAGGGATGTGATAAAAGCTCTTTTTCCACTTGTGCCTGGAGCATAGACTTATGAAATTCAAGCCTGCTCCCTCCCAGTGAATAGGATGAGGGCAGTTAGGCTTTAGGTTGTACCTCAGAGTCAAAGTAAAAGCGGTTGCTCTGTCCTTGAGTCACCTCACTGCTGTTGGTTTATTACTGAAGGCTCACAAATGCTGAATGGTTGCCAAGTACAGCATGTCATTTTGAATATATGAAATAATGGGAGAACAACATTGCAAGCCTGTTCCTGCAGCTTTTCCTTACACAAAACTTGGGAAGTCTCACAGCAGAAACAATCTCCACCTCTGAGCTTGGTGGGTAGCACTCATAGCCCAGCAAGGGGACATAAAGGCTAGAAACTTTGTCAATTTTCATTGAGGATGAGTTAAAACAGAGGCTTCTGATGTGAAATATTTTGTAAAGCTGTTTACTTTTTCTGTTGTGAATAAACTCATTTGCTACTTCAGGGCTGTTCTTGAGTACGGCACAGCTGTAATGCTTCATAGAGAATGGCCTGTCTTTGAGGCAAGAAAGACTATTGTTTCTGAAATTTTCCTCCCCTCAGAAATAAAAGGGATTTCATTAACTAGTATGTCATGACACCTTATATGCCTACACTGCATTTCAAGTCTTCTCCCTGTGACCTTAATTTATGAATAACTTCTCACATTTCCAGCATTTGTAAACTAGCAGATCAACTAATGCCATAAATAGAATATAGGTTACTGTGTATAGTGAAGTTAGGTTATCAAGAGAAGGTAATGCAAATAGTTTTAAGACACAATAATAAATCATGCATTCATCTCGAGCTCTGCAACAATGTGAAATGATTGATTAGTCTTGTAAAAAAAGCTGACTAGTGATTTATTGTCTCTCTATAAAACAGAAATGCGGCAGTTTGGTGCCACTTTATCTTGGTACTGGAGGAAAACAAGGAAACAGAACTGTTATAAAAGATTCATGGTGTCATGTGCCTAACTCTGGATAGGGTGAAATGTCAGGACTGTACCTTTATGGGCCAGATCCCATTTTCAAGTATGCTAGAGTCTGGGGTAGCATTTTAGAAAGAGTAAAGGTATCTTCAAAATGGGGAGGTCTGAGAAAGTCCTTTTCTTTTTTTTTTTCCTCCCTTCTTTTTTCTTTTTCTTGTTTCAGGACTCACAGGAGCGGATACTCAGGTGAGAGGATAATTTGAGTTGAAAGTGTTGCGTCAGGACTTGAAGAGCTTTTGAGCGCTGGAGCCTAAATGGCAAATAGCATCCTCCTCACTGACAACCCTGGTCAATACTGGGCTTCTTCTGGTGGAGAATACAGGCCAGAAGAGGCCTGATAGTTTCTGTGGGGAACCCAAGACTTTCCTGGTTCATGAAGGAGGATGGAATTCCCATTGGTCTTCTCTCAGTTTAGGCCATCTCCAGAACCAAAAGTCACGCCAAGCGACACAGAGCACCCATCAATGATGCCTATCTGCAGGAACCTGCAAGAGCTTACATGGTCTCTATAGGTACCTGGTGTGTGAATAACTCAGCTTGGCTGGTGAAGACCTGTTGCTGTATGCCTTTGTCACCCCAATGACTCTCCAACATCTAAGTTCCCAGGATGCAGGGAAGTTATTGTCGTGGTTTAAGCCGTAAATCATGCAGTCGCTCTCTCACTCACTCCCCTCTCTTTCTTCCCCCCACTCTCGGGTGGATGGGGAGGAGAATCAAAAGAATGCAACTCCCACAGGTTGAGATAAGAACAGTTTACTAACTAAAGTATAACACAAATCACTACTGCTACCACCAATAGTAATAATGGCAAGGCAAATACAAGGAAAGAATACAATTCTCACCACCTAACACCAAGCCTGACCAAGCAGTGCACCCCCACCCTTCCGGGTCTCTGCTCTCTGCTCTTCCAATCCTCGGCATGACATGCTGTGGTATGGAATAACCTCTTTGGTCAGTTTGGGTCAGGTGTCCTGTCTCTGCTTCCTCCCAGCTTCCCCTCCTCCCTGGCAGAACATGAAACTCAGAAAGTCCTTGGCCAGACCAAAACATCACTAAGCAGTAACCGAAACACTGGTGCTATCAGCGCTGTTCCCAGGCCCAAAATCAAAACCACAGCGCTGCACCAGCTACCAAGAAGCAGAAAAATGACTGCTGCTGCTGAACCCAGGACAGTTATGCCCCCAGTGACTTGCCTGTAGAGCAAAGTTTTTTATGCTTATCTGAAGGGATAAGTCAGGGACTGGTGCCACAGCCAGGGCTTCAACTGCTTAGATCATGGGACCTGCTTTGAGAAACCCAATCTATTGCGGCTGATGGGGTCCGTCTCTCAGAGAAGGGAAAAAGCACCTTCAGCCATAGAGTTGTCAAGCTGGTAAAGTGGGCTGGGGAGGGGAACCTCAATCCATACCACTCCTACCAGTTTGATGCCAGTGAAAACAAGAGATGCGCAGAGCCCAGAGAGGGATTGCAGGCCAGCAGGAAAGCACCAGAAACACTGCACAAAGGAATTTCAACCACTCCAGCCAGTAAGTTGGCTTCATCAGGGGCCCAACTTAAATGTCTGTATGCAAACACACATAGCATGGGGAATTAACAAGAGGAGTTAGAGACATGGTGTCCTGCGTTCAGCAGTAGCAGTCATTTTTCTCCTTCTTAGTAGCTGGTGCAGTGTTGTGTTTTGACTTTTGGCCTGGGAACAGCGCTGATAACACCAATGTTTTTGGTTGCTGCCCAGTAATGTTTACTCTGACCAAGGACTTTCTGAGTCTCATGCTCTGCCAGGAAGGAGGGGAAGCCAGGAGGAAGCAGAGACAGGACACCTGACACAAACTAGCCAAAGAGGTATTCCATACCACAGCACATCATGCCCAGTATATAAACTGGGGGCAGTTACCTGGAAGGGTTAGATCAGTGCTTGGGTCGGGCTAGGTATCGGTTGGCTTGTGGTGAGCGGTTGTATTCTCTTCCCTTGTTTTTTCACTTATCATTATTATTGGTGGTAACAGCAGTGGTTTGTGTTATACCCTAGTTACTGGACTGTTCTTATCTCAACCCATGGGGGTTACATTCTTTCAATTCTCCTCCCCATCTCTCCAGGAGAAGGGGGAAGGAAAAGTGGGGAGAGAGAGAGAGGCTGCTTGGCTGACTGGGCTTAAACCACTACACATGGGCATGCCTACAAAGCTGTGATTTTACTGCCATCACAGAGATATAGTGGTATGGCTCCTGACTGGAGTGCTGAAATGGAAAGATACAGCGTCTTTAGGAAGGAAAGGCATGGGAGATGAGGAGGATGCATTGCCTTCTGTGTCAATGACCAGCTGGAGTGCATGGAGTTCTGCCTGGAGATGGACGAGCCAACCGAGAGCTTATGGGGCAAAATAAAAGCGAGGGCAGGGACAGGTGACATTATAGTGGGGGTCTGCTACAAGTCACCTGATGAGGAAGACCAAGCACATGAGACTTTCTACAGACAGATATCTACTGGAGGGACAACACAGCAGGGCAGAAGCAATAAAATTCCTGGAATGCATTGATGATAACCTACTTCTCCAGGTGGTAGAGGGACTAACAAAGAGAGGTGCTGTGCTGGACCTTGTTCTCACCAATAAGGAGAGCTGAAGGGGAATGTGAAGGTCAACGGCAACCTTGGCTGTAGTGACCATAAATGGTGGAGTTCAAGTTACTTAGGGTGGTGAGGAAGGGGCACAGCAAGCTTGCTGTGCTTCTGGAGAGCAGATTTTTGCCTCTTTAGGAATCTGCGTGATAAGAGTACCATGGGATAAAGACAGGGGGGAAGAGGGGCCCAGGAAAGCTGGATCATATTCAAGGATCATCTCCTCTAAGCTCAGGAACGATGCATCCTGTCAAAGAGGAAATGCCAGGACCTGTGTGAATGAACAAGGAGCTCCTGGACAAACTCAGACACAAAAGGAAGCCTACAATGGGAGACTAGAGAAAATGTGGGCCCTCTCCAGGAGAAAATGGAAGACCTGTTTACCTGGAATATGGAGAATGCTGAAGTGCTCAGTGACTTTTTTGCCTTGGTCAGCACAGGCAAGTGCTCTGGCCACACAACACAATTCACAGAAGGCAAAGGCAGGGATTGGGAGACTGTAAAGAAGAACATATTTGAGAACATAAGAAATCTGAAGGTGCATAAGTTCATGAGACCTGATGAGATGCATCTGCAGATCCTGAGGGAGCTGGCAGATAAGTGGCTGAGCCACTACCTGTCATATTTGAAAAGTTGTGTTTGTGAAGTTCCCACTGACTGGAAAAGGTTGATACACTGGAGGGAAGGGACGCCGTCCAGAGGGACCCTGATAGGCTTAAGAGTTGGGCCCTTGCAACCCTCATGAATTTCAACAAGGCCTGGCAGTGTTCAAGGCCAGGTTGGATGGGATCTTGAGCAACCTGGTCTAGTAGAAGGTGTCCTTGCCTATTGCAGGGGGGTTGTAACTAGATGAGCTTTAAAGTCCCTTCCAAGCCAACCCATTCTATGATTCTATTTCTATGACTCTATGATTTTAAATAGGTATTGGTGCAAATACCCATGAGCATGCACTTGTAGTTCAGCCCTTAGATTCAATCTATATATTTGCTTCCTTGTGCCAAACCAGTTTATTTGAAGATGAAAGAGATATGTGTGTGCTCACCAGTGAGAAGAAGCAGGTTGAATGAGTTAAAATTGAGCAGCCCAATGTCTTACCAAAAAAAAAAAAAAAAGAAAGAAAAAGGTCATTCACATTACAGCTTTTATTTCAGCTTGTTCTATGTGCTTTTAATCTCTGAAAACCCACAGATTGGTTCTAATCTACATAGCAGGCTAGACATCAGTGATTCATGATGAAACAAAACTCCCACCACCCTCAACTATATTTGCCTCTCCATAATTGACATAAATGTCCAGGTGAAAAACACAGTATTCTTTTCCTTGGCATGCATACCTGATTATTCTGCACCACTGTGCTTGTTCTTTGGAGAGAAATCTGGTGACACTGTTCCTATATTACAAAGGCTCTGACCTCGCCTATCATATAAAACAGAGCAATAAAAGTTGGGAACAAAATGTCTGAATAAATAACAAGCAATGCTATCCCCTGGGAAACCAAGGCTGGGCTGCAGCTACTGTTTGTGAAGTCCTATTCCCTGATCTGAGGGGAAAGACTTCTCAGGATCATCCAGAAAAAGAGGCAAAGAGAGAGGTTGCTGAAATGGTCCATCCCTCTCCTCCCTGGAAATAGGGTTTTTGCAGGAGACTGGAACTGCGTTAAACACTGCCGGTCCTGGCCAGGAAGTAAGAGTAGACAGGTTTAATGCAGTCCCCCCAGAAGCCGTTTCTAATATGGCTTCTTTAGATGTCCATCTGCAAAGCTAATAGCTGATAGACTGGACTCAGATGATAATCAATGTGATGCGACAACAGGTAACTGAATTGTTTCATTATTCCTGATCCTTAGCATGGCTAAGAGCCTAGGCAAGGCTAGGAGCACAGCATCTGCCAGCGTTTTAAGAGGTGAGCGTAAGGAAATATGAATGACCTGACTAACCCACCTCCAGCACAAGCAAAGCTGGTATTTCTCATTTGAGAAAGTAACATTACCACATTTGGAAGTGTGGATGCCTTGTTGCAATTCATGCCAGTGGTTTTGCATATCAGAGTGCTAGTGTGGTCTCTGCCATTGCTACTGTAAGTTCCTGTGTTGTGCTAAATCTGCTTAAAATAAGTGATAACTCCTGCAAGGGGAGAAAAACAGTCAGGTGTTTAGCTCCTGTAAAACGGAGAAATATCACTATGTAGAATCCACTCTCTGACAAATTAGTGAGATCTGCTCTCAAACAACATTTGGAAGCAGCAAATTCAGCTACTTCTGTTTCCTAGTATCAGATCACAAGTGCTGTGGCCGCACAATGAAATGTGTTTATGCAGCATAAACTGCTGCTCAGAGCTGTTAGAAAAGGTTGGCAGGTCAATCACAGAATCGTTAGGGTTGGAAGGGTCCTCTGGAGATCATCCACTCAAACTGCCTGCCAAGGCAGGCCCACCAAGAGCAGGTTACACAGGAACGTGTCCAGGCGGGTTTTGAATGACTCCAGAGAGGGAGACTCTGTGACCCCACTGAGCAGCCTGATCCAGTGCTCTGACATCCTCAATGTAAAGAAATTCTCCTTCATGTTGAGGTGAAACTTCACGTATTTTAGGTTATGGCCATTGCTCCTTGTCCTGTCACTGAGCACCACCGAGAAGAGTCCCTAATCATCTTTGTGGCCCTAATGCTAATGTTGTTGGCAAAGGTTTAAGGCACAGTCTTTCCCACTGCACTTGACATTGAACTCTCAAAAAAGTTCAAGCTAGGGTTAAGTTCTCTGTTAGGTACATTTGCTAGAAGCATGATTGAACACCATCAAGTCTGATCCAGACTTTTTGGTACTGCTTACCTGTACCGATGACTGTGGAATCACAGATTGGCCTTCTGGGCACCTTACAGATACATCCCAACACCAGGGAGTTAAAGTTAACTTACAGATGGGCCTGTTGAGGAAATTCCCTCTGGACTGCTTTTTCAGACCTGACAAGACTGATCTGTTTTATGACTGTTGCATTTTCACTGAACTCTTTGTGTTAAACTATACTTATTAGAAGTTTCATTTATGTTAATGTACTTTGTTATAAAACTCCTTTTATGAAAATAATTTAAAGTAAAAAGACATTTTGTTTTGGCTTAATTGTAACACATTTCTTTTTATTTTTGGCTTGCCCCAGATTTTGAGAGTACTTTGGAAGGTACAATTTTTCATAACTCACCTAAGTGAAAACCTAAAGCAAATAGATCTCATTTGCATTCTGCAAGGGGATCTTTCCTTGTCCTGAAGGGCTGTGGTAGTAACCACACCCTTCATACTTTTCATACAGTTAAACCCCATCAAAATTGTGTGTACAGCCTACATTTGTAAAAGCTGGTTGATAATTAAGCCAATTATTATTGTATTGTAATCAGAGCTCTTATTCTGACAGCAGGCAAGGTAAGTCAACAGCTCAGGCATTGTTTAATTCAATCAGCTGATAGTGGAATTTTGAGTAACTTTGGTGTCACAGGTAATTTTGGACAGAAATGCAAAATGTCCTACGAAGAGACAGGATTATGCTTTAGAGAAAGTAAGTTTTAACAGATGGAGTTAGTTTAGCTTTAACATAGAATGACTGAAGAAGATCTATGTATATATTTTTTCCTTTGATGTTGGCTACAAAGGTATTTAAAATCACTAACTCAGAATGTCTCTTACACTTCAGTCACCTTATTGTAGCTCATGACAAGTTTTTTCCCTTTTGCGTAACACCTGAGCTGTATTTTTAACAGCCATCATCACTATCATTGTTGCATCTATCAGCTAGCTTATAGTACTTATAATTATCGCATCAGGTAGACCAGAAGAATCTAAGGGCTTTAATTAAAACCTCTGATCAAAAGTTTTTAGGAGTCTTCTATTCTTATTTATGTTTAAAGGTGGCTTGCCAAATGTGTTTAGCTTAAAACCAAACCGAGCTTGCAACATATGCAAAACATCTTTAAAATGTTTGTTAGGTTTGCATTAAATTAGGGAAAAAATAGTTATTTGCTCTTCTTTGTCTGACTTTAGAGCAGCAACAGATATTAGCATTTTGTTTGGTTTGTGAGAAATGGTACAAACAATCCAACTAACTAATGTAAAGATAGTCAGTTCCCTGGAGGTGTTCAATACAGAGCAAGCTGCAACTGAAACAACAATTACAGAAAGCTATATGGCCACTGCTACCTTTTTTCTTTGTTTCCATTTGGGAAGAGGGCTATTCTTCCTAACATAGGTTATATAGTATGGGGTTAACAACCGGCCATGGCAGATGTGTAAAACTGTATTTTAGACCACCCTGACATCCAGTAAAGGGTCCTCTGGAAATCAATATCCTGTTTGAAATCATAGTTGCACAATACGCAAATCCTCATTCAGGGCTGTGAGGGCATAAGGACCACATGAAATCCTTAGCTGTGCGTGAGCTGGCCCACTCTGGGCTGGTCCATCGCTTTGCTGATGTTCTCTTCACACACATGAGAACAGACATGGAGCACACTTCCCTCTGACAGTGTCACCTAATCCTAATTCTCTCTCTTGACGGTTCTTTCTAGATGAGGTGTCTGGTGTTAAAGGCACCCTCCACAGTGGAGAATCTAAAAAACACAACCCAACCAAGAGGAGAGCTGTGGGTGCTGGGGGTGTCTGCCCTTGAACTCTGTGGCAGTCCCATGGTGGTGACCTCTCTCTTCCAAAGGCAAACTTATATTTGAGCCTCTCAAACTCCACTGCTATGTTGCGTGACTCTTTGACATCCTCCAGAACCTGCCCAGCTACATTTTCAAAGAAGGACAGTTTATTTGAGGCTAGCAACAGGTCTTCAGCAGATTTTCAAGCCATGCTATGTACTTAGTGGATGTTACGTTGGAAAAATCCAGCCACATATGTCCCACGGGAGGCTAGGTGGCCTGCAATTTCTGGCCTTTAATAAAATCTGTTGGAGGAGGTGAACACTTGGAAATCTACTCCATAGTGATTATCCAGCCACACGGTAACCTAGTCATTCACCCTGGAGGAGTTTTACTCCTTCAGCTTCATAGAAAAATGATCCTCTCTGCAGGCACTGCGGGTCAGCTGGCAGGAGCTTTCCCTGTGATGGGCACATGGCCCATGGCTCCCAGCAGCTCATTAGCTCCTGACCCATCCTCCTCAGTGCATGCTGGTAGGCAAGCAGGGAACAATGTTTTTCACACTGATGGAGTTAAGCACAGGAATAAGACTTGTGTATGCTGGTACGAACCACGGCTTCTGGAAGTGTGTCACTAAGACCTAGTGCAAACAGCAGCTTAAAATGCCTACTCAAGGCCAGATCTGGTTCTAGGGCTTGGTGCTGGTAGAGTCACAACCGCAGGAATGAAGATGATAACTAAATTAAAAGATGAGGGCAAATCGTCCTATGTGCAGGTAGAAGAAAGGTCCTAACCTTGACCTAAGGCATCCAGCAGTCTAGCAGTAGCTATGCTCAAGGCAGTCTATGTTCATACTGGGAATTCTGGGATTTTTTTCTCTCATTGAGCAAACATTTCTAAGTGCCCTATTAATATGGATGAGAACATACTACTGTGTTGCACAGCCTGCAAATGAAACAGGACACTAAAGGCTGTGAGATGGGATACTTCTTCCCTGGGAAACAAAAACAATATTTGGCTTCAGACAAAAGACAGAGTTTGTCTTTGCGCAAGCTAGCAAAGCACATATTACTGCAAGGTAGCTGGAATGTTTTCAGTCACCTCTGCTTGCAGCCAAGAAATACCTGCTTTTGACTTACTCCACACACAAGCTGCGCTAGATATCTCTGCTTTGTGACTTGTCCAAAGAGTCTAGGTGGCAGTCTGATAAATACACCAAGCAGGCTAGTAGCACCGAGTATACCATCCAGTTTCCTGCTGCTGTTCTTTATTTTATGTCCCTGTGGAGATGCCACCTGGGGCCTAGCATGCAAATGAATAACAGTGCTGAAACATCTCAGCTTTGCAGGCGTTGGAGGAACTGGACCATAAACAGCTGTTACCACACACCATGCTCTACAACCTTGACTTGGTGCCATATTGCCGATAAGCAATCAGTCCCAGTGCTGCAGCCAGGATTGTTCTCCCCCACAGTACAGTCTTGTCCAGCCTAAGGATGCTCCTCAGGATGCCTGCTCTGTGCCTCAGCCCTCTTGCGCTGGCAGTCGCTGTGTATTTTTTGGATAGGTGGAGAGATAACAGTGAATGACTGGGAAAAACTTAACGGAAGACAAATGAACTTACAGATCCCTGATCCGTGTATGCTCCCTTGTAAAACTGGGCAAGCACAGTAAACCAACTGGAGTTTGCCTCCCAACAGCCCTGAACTGGAGGTATCTTCCTGCCTCTCTCCCCAGCTGGTTCCCACTGGGGTGCAGGCACCATAGTTCCTCCCTCCTGGCTGATAAGACACTTCTGGGAATGGACGTAGAAGAAAGAGATAAAAACATGGTGAATTCCTGGCTGGCTGCACAGTTATTTCTCCAGAATGATTCGCCTGCCTTCCATCCAAACCTGAGTACCTGCCCAACACAGGGAATTGCCTGCCTGTGTCTCTCTTGCGTGAGACAGACTTTGAGGAGCATCTTGCAATTTATGCCCATGCAAGTGGACTCTTGATATAGCGTCATTGACAGTGCTGTTACAGCAACAGCAGGTGCTAATGCCCATTGATGTAATTTTATTGCTCATTCCTCGCTCTCTCCCCAGCCCTCACTACTTTAACAGCAGAGGTAGTGAACAGCTAGAGCAGTTGTCCAGAATCCAGTTCAAGCCAGAGGAAGAGGAGAAGCCTCCAGGTAAAATCAGCTGGTAGTCCTTTAGCATAGGAATTGGGGAAGGAAGGACCTGAATTCAGGTCCAGCTTCAGAGCAAATTAAGTGTTGCCTAGGCTATAGGTTGCTTGTGCTGCCAAAGGATGCCCTGTCTGCTGCCTTCATTTGTTGCAGGCTGTTTACAGAGACTGCAAGCAAGGGATGTGATGTGGAAAAGGGACAAACTATTGCAGCTGAGTGGAGATGATCTTCCTCAAAAGCAGCCATTTCTTCCTATATGCCGTCACCTTTCTGACTGAAGTGGAAGCAGCTGCAGTCAGTCTTGAACAACAAGATCTGAGTTTGCTTACCCTGCTGAGAGACCCACAGCTGGCTCTGCTCAGGTCCTTAGCTAGTTCCCAAAAATATCACTTCAGTGATGGGGTTTTTCTTGGCCACAGTGGTGGTGAGAAAATAGTAATTCCTTGGACACTGTTGGAATTTTACTGGTGCCCATCAGAAGTAAGCAAGACAAAAGCTGATCTCATTCAAGATCAGACTCTTAGAAATAGTGTCAGGTCACACAAGAAGACACAGGACCCATGGCAAAAGGCATATCCGCATTTTGCTGTGCTGTGCAGCAAGATCTTGTGCAACACAAACTCCAAGCCTGGGGCTCCTCCTGGGAGCTGGTGAAGCTATGAAAATTCAGCATCCCAGAGAAAGTCTGGGACAGTACCTGGGAGGTCAGAAAGGTCCTCGACCCGCATGACAGTGGGATGGAGGGAGTGAAATAAGATGACTTGTCCCCACATTAATGTAGCTCAGACTAACAGCTCTGTGCCTTCAAGGAGTCCTCCAGCTTTGCTCACTGTGGGAATCTGGCTTTGGGCAAGGGTGGGAGGAAGCAGAAAAAACACCTTTTTCTGAGGAGGCAGTGAGTTTTCTGAGGGGCCCAGCATTACTGGGGGAAAAAGATGGGTGTCACGCATGTTAGAAGGCACTCATGTGCCTAGGCAGAGAGACTTATTCACCCTGCCAATCTGTTACAGATTGCAGCTGGGTGGGCGACAGAAAGGTCCACACAGCAGCACCACTAGCACTCTGGCTCTTATCCATCAGCAGTATTTCAGACAGAGAGGTTGGGTAGTTCAGAGCAGTCATTTGCAGGTTCAGTGTTGTCACTGGGTCTAGAAAAGGAGGCTTTCCAGTGCACCAGCAGTCCGATCCTGCCAATGTGCTGGGGTGAGCACTGCTGGCTGTTGGATGTTGTATGTCTTGGCAGTAAGTCTCTCTAATTAGACCTAAAGGGCAAGGCTGTAAGGCTGTAATACTGTTAATAATGCTGAGTTAATTTTTCCCCCTCTTGTCATCTGTCACTGGGGATATAAAGAAAGAAAATGTTTACTAAGCAAGGAAGCAGGGCAGGTAAGTTTAACCAGGCATGAGTGACGCTGTTTGGGACACATGGATACGTAGCATTAAAGCTACTGAACAACTGCATGACAGGAGGTTGATCCTTTGGATTCATCTCTGCATATGTCTTGGCTGGCATTCTGGCTGGCATCCCACCCCACTGAAGTCAGTGATCAGAGGAAATCTGTGCGTGGGAGAGCCATTGCTGATTTACACAAGAATCTCTGACTGTATAAAATAGACTTTGGATGCCAGGGTAGGACTTGGGAGGAATAGAGGTGTGCCATTCCAGCACTTACTGCTGAAACATCACCTTGCTCTTCTGCTGCCTAATCCTGAACGCACCAAATCTCAGAGCTGTGCGCACAGAAGAAGTTTCGTCTCTGCTGTACCTGGAAACACCATGGACTTTGCTGTAGGGAACCTAAATTGGGAAGCCTTTGAGGATCTGAAAATCTCTACCTTCATCCCTCAAAATGACCTGCAGGTACTCCTTTGCTGTTGCCAGCAAAGCCCTCAAGCTTGTGCCTTGGCATTGCTTGGCTTACTACCGTAGGCATCACCTAAAAATGAGGTACTGGTGGCTAGTAGTACAAACAGTTCTGAATCCACTATGCTCTGCATTGCCCTCCAGCTGCTTTCCCTGTGCTCTGGGAAGGGACTTTTGACTCCCTCTGCTCCACAGTGGCCAGCAAAGTGAGGCAATGCTCCAGGACGTGGGAGGGAGAAATAGTTTCCTTGGGCTAATGGCAAAAACTTAAAAAAAAGAAGGAAAAATGATTTTTGATGATCCCTAATGAGGGAAAATAAAATCTATATTGGGCCTTGATTTTTTTTTTTTTAAGAACTGAATTGTAGCTTCTTAACAACCTGTTGTTTCCTATCCCTGTGTACATTCTTATGTTTCAAGTGAGCCTCACCCCTTCCTTTAAGCTGCATATTTTCCATTTTAAGATTTCCTGTTCAAGCTGAAGGGCAAAGATCTTCTAAATATCAGCATGAAGCTGAGCTTACTTGCAGTGTGTAAAAGGTAGCAGGCTCCCAGCTCTTGGTCTAGCTGTCTCACTTTCTCCTTATCAGAGAAACTGGGGTCCCAAGTTCAATGTCTTTAACCTTCTAACTGATGTGTTAGACTAAAGTCCTGACTGTGTGGGCAGCCAGGCAGGAGACAGCAGAGTAATCTGTGTCTGTGCTTGATGGCCATTATTGTTATAATGATTGGCAGCAAACACACAGACTTCTGTCTTCAGGGTGTTTCCTTTTCTTACCCACTTTCTCTGTCTCTTCTATTTGCATGCATCCACTTATTTTCTCCCTGACATCTGCAACTGGGCATAAGGGAGTAGAGGCACTGATAGGGAAGGATCACACTCTGGCTTTATCTGCCTTGGTTTGCTTGTGTAGAAGCAGCACTTGAATCTTTGTGTGTCCCAAGCATCGCAAACGACCCAATTGAACAAAAGCCGTAAGCCCATGCCTTAAACGATGGCATTCAACTATAGCTTCTCTGTTTGCATACGCCAGGTGCCTGGATGGATGTTAGGCAGGTAGGCAGGGCCAACTGGTGCCCAGTGCCACTCACAAGGGCCCTGGTTGCAGGTCCATGGCCAGCCCCTGTGACCAGCCAGTGCTCTGCATGGTGATGGACCCTCTTCCTCCCTTTCCCTGCCCTACTCTGCTAACAAGATGGTCCCCAGCACCGGTGGCTGTCAAGTGCTGGGCTGCCTTCTCCAGGTTCATCTGGATCCTGTGCAGATGCCATAGAATCACAGAATCATAGAATAGTTAGGGTTGGAAAGGACCTTAAGATCATCTAGTTCCAACCCCCCTGCCATGGGCAGGGACAGCTCCCAATAAACCATGACACCCAAGGCTCTGTCCAACCCGGCATTGAACACCGCCAGCGATGGAGCATTCACAACTTCCCTGGGCAACCCATTCCAGTGCCTCACCACCCTTACAGTGAAGAATTTCTTCCTCATATTCAATCTAAACTTCCCCTGTTTAAGTTTGAACCTGTTACCCCTTGTCCTCTCACTACAGTCCCTAATGAATAGTCCCTTGAGATATTGGAAGAGATAATAGGCCCCCTTGAGATATTGGAAGGCTGCTATGAGGTCTCCACGCAGCCTTCTCTTCTCCAGGCTGAACAGCCCCAACTTTCTCATCCTATCTTCATACGGGAGGTGCTCCAGTCCCCTGATCATCCTCATGGCCCTCCTTTGGACTTGTTCCAACAGTTCCATGTCCTTTTTATGTTGAGGACACCACAACTGCACACAATACTTCAAGTGAGGGTTGCTTCTGCATCAAAGGTTATCTCCTGACTTTTCCGCACCATCAGATCAGATCAGCCTCGCCTCCCCCTGTGCTCAGGCATCAGTTATTCTCCCTGGGGTCTCTTTGGGTCTACCCTTGCGAACAGCTACCCCTAATCCAATTAGGATCATGTTCATGGGGGGAGGACGACAGTCTGTGGGGATTTAATCCTGGAACAGGCAATGCTGCTCCTGAAACATGTCTCTGGCAAACATGACTAAATATACTGTGAGATGGAGAAGAAGATGCTGACATAAACATGGGTCACAGCTCGTGAAAGCTGTTCTGGCCAAAACATTTTTTGACAGAAAGTGAAGATTTTTCTGTAACTGGAATATCTTTTGCAGTACCTTAAAAAATCACACCAAATCCCTATCCTTCTCTTAGGTTAATCTTATTTCAAACATTACTTTTTCCTTTGTGGAAATGTAAGAAAAAAGAATTAGGAGGAGAAGAAATCACTGGAAGAAGAAAGCAAATTCCCTTCTCAATCTGCTCTTTGAAATCACGGGTCTTCGTGTGTTTCTTGTAGTGAACTGGAACAAATCTTGCAGGTACCACCAAAATAAAGATAAAGCAACAGCAGAAGTGCATTACAAGCAGTAGCTGGTTGGAGATGGCTTTTCTTTTCAACACAAAATTTCAGGGGTGCTGGTGAACTGCTCCTGCCTGCCTTTCTATAAGAAAGGCACTTTGCATGCAGCTGATGAGGAGGAGACAGGGCTCATATGACTGAAGAGGTGTAAACGCCTACTTCTCCTCGGGTATTACAGGTTTCTGAAATTCCTGGGAAAATTTGGACTCTCAGCCTGGGACGTGTGCTGCTCCCCATCTCTGTAGCTTGTTGTTCCTGCTGCTTCTGCACAGCACAGATATTGCCAGACACAAAATGAATTTTTGGAGAAAACACAGCTCAGTGCTTTCTCTTCCCAGGCGGAGGGTGGAGAGGTGTGGGAGATCACAAGGGTTTTTGGAAGGATGAAATCTCACCCCACTAGCTGCTCTGGGCTTGGCGTGGAGTTTGCTTTTTGAAATCCTCTGTTAGTGTTGCCAGGAGCCAAACCCAGCAAGTGTAGCCCTCTCCCCAGCTCTTGAAATCTAGTGGTGGAATGTTTAGCCCCACTGACACCAGCTGCTAAGCTCCTGGGATGCACTGCCATGTGCCCGGGGCACCCAGGCTACCGCCCCAGCTGTTACCCCAGGTCTGGTGATGGAGACCTTACTCATAAGAGCAAAGCCAGGAGGCCCAATGGACCAGTGGAGAGTGAGGGGCAGATGCTGCACTTACTCACGGTGACTCAGTGTGCAATTCTGGGAAGAGCCCTGCTGAAATCTGTGGGGCCCTTGGGGTACAGAGTTTTGATATGGACGGGGGAGACCAGCTTTGAGCCCTGTGTGAGTAAGCTTCCTATCTGCAGTGCCTGCTGACACCAGAAATCTGTTTTTAGAATTTCTGGTTGTCATGGATATCTGCAGAAGAGAAACAACCCTGTCAGAGGGTTGTGCAATGCCTGAACAAGGTTAAGGTACCTCAGGCACAGCTCTGCCAGCAAGGTGAAGCAGATGTTCCAGGGTACCAGCGACACTCCAGTCGGCTGGCATGGAGACCGTCGCTCCCCCTGTTGAGCCTACCATGACTTGAGTGTTGCTAAACCATTATGAAGATTACCAAACTCATCCTGTGCTCAGCCTAGCTCAAGGTGCAGCCAGTTTTTCTGCTGCTTCTGTGAGGCCGAGTGTGCCACTGGAGGGAGAAGTGGATAGGTTATTGCAGGACTGCCAGAGGATGCCCCATCCCATGGGGTCGTGCTTGGACCGGAGCAGCTGGGGAGAACTTGCCTGCTCCATTCAGCCATGTCTCATAGCAGAGGGATAAGAGTGGTTAGCTGATGTCTGGTGACAACATAAAACCAAGTCAGGCTTGTCTGCTAGCCCTTGTTAAAGCCCTTACAGCCTCACCAGCTCAGGTTTGCTGTGACTGACAAAACCCAACAGAACACACAGTCAATTGCGAGGGTTTTGTTATTGCTTTGTTTCAAAGAACTTCTTTCCTCCTTTTTGCTAATTTTTTTCTTCTAAGGAAGGTACAAGGGTTTTTTTTTTTGTTGTTGTTTTGTTTTTTTCTTTGGTTTTCATTTAGAAAGCAAATGCAAAACTTTAGAAAGCATCTCTTCTTGATGCGTCTTTTTTAAAATTCCATGCAGTCTACATGGTATCCCACTTATGATTATTAATAGGTCCAGGAGGAAATGCTGGGTCAGGTTTTTTTTCTCTTGAAATAAAAATATTTTTAAAATATATTGACTCTGATAAAGTTCTTCCTGGAAAGAGAAATAAAAAAAAAGTTTTCATTCTGGAAAATTTCCAGAGATACGCTTTTTGTTTTAAAACAACTTTTCTGAACCTTGACAAGTAAGTTTTAGAATTAGCCTTTCTCGGGAAACTGAAAAATATTTTGGCCCCAATTCCAAGGGAAAATGAAGGCACGTATCAACTACTCTAACTTCTAATGAATTAGGAAGCCCACATTGAGTTTACCACAAGTTGCCAAGCAATTACAAGTGCTATTCTTCTTTTTCCCAAGAATTTGCTTCAACAACTACCTGTTTGTAAAACAGAAATGATCGCTATAATCTTGATAGGAGAAGTGGCCCCTTAAGTCCCCTGGCTTAATTTCAAACACATGCAAGCTGGAGGTCTAGAACTCATCCTGTCCCAGCAGTTTGCCGTTCACAATGAGCTTCCCCACTGCATTAGTGTTCCCCCACCAACTGCAAATGCTTGTGCCAGGATCAGCAGAGTTGGGGCCAGTGTGAGTGTGTGAAGAGATTTTGGTTGACTCCTTGTACCCTCCTAAAGTTCCAAAGCCCTAAATGTGAAAAGACGGGCCTCTTTCCAGATGCTGCCAAGAACATGGGGACCTGACTGATGAAACTCCCACAGACTGCTTATTGGAAGTGCAAATGAATGCCAGAGTGATTGAAAATGGAGGTAAGGCTACAGCTCAGGAGGCAAAAAACAGAGAGAGGGATGGTTTTCTATGCTGGCCATGCTCTGCTAGGTAGCATAGAGCTAGAGCTGCCATCAGAAATCCAAGGTAAGGTTGGCGCAATGTCTGGAAACTCTGTAGTGCCCTGTAAATATGGCAAAGAGAACCTATGGAGGGACAACAGACTCTTGATGCTGAGTGTGCTAGAGGAAATAGATATGCAAACGTAAATGGAGTTCTCCAACAGATGCTAGGGAGATGATAAGGAATGTCAGTAGATCATATATTTTCATTTATGGCTCAAGTCTATCTAAGAGTGCTGATAAGGTCATTGTTTCCCTTGAGTCATTGTCGTCAAGCTATATTTGTACATGTACATGATTAAGCAGCAGAGGAACCTGGAATTATCTTAATCTGTATTTTTATTGTTGTGTCTTCCTTGTATTTGCCTCTGTTTCTGTGTGCGCCTGCGAAACAGGAGAGCTGAAAGGTCTGATCAGAGCTGTGGTGACATTCCTAAGTGATTTACTCTAGGGCACACATGGAAACCTGCTGCATAACCAGGATTTGAACAGACACATCCCAAATGCTGGCCTGGCACATCCCAACTCCTGACTGGCTAAAAGGATGCAGAGATCCCTCTGTCTCTTAAGGTTTGACTCGTGCATGATTAGTGCATGGTTAATGGACGTCATCAGCATATGACAGACATGCGTTTGGCTGTGTTGTACAGTTGCTTGTAAGTGCCTTGCGGAATGCATTCTAGATGACTGAGTCAAGACCATAAACGTTTATTAGCCTGATGGACTCCAGAACAATCAGTTAAATCTTTACTAAAACCATTCATAAGAGGATCTTCCACTTTATGCAGGACCAGCAAAGACTTGCCTTTCTTGGCATCCCTGTCCACCTCTACCAATTGGAAGAGTCTCTGACCACGATTTCATGCTTGGACAAGCTGCTCTGAGTAATACTGTTGTTCTGGTTAAAGTTTGTCACTAGTTGATTTAATAGGCTCTTACACATGCGGGAATAATGTGCGTCTTCTGTGGGTTATTTTTTCTTTCCTCTTTCTGTTCTGTGAATATGGATAGGAACCAGTCTTTTTTTTTTTTTGACAAGCTTTCTACCCTCATTCATAATGGGTTTACATCAGAAGAGGACTTTCCTCCTGGCATGGCTCAGCAAGGCAGCTCTGGTGATAAGGGTATACAAATAAAATGACGTGACACTTTTCCTGTGTTACGGGAGTGCTGGGGTTGTGCACAGGGCTCCTACCTCAGGTAACAGGGAGGGTAAAGGGTAATTTCTGTCTACCTGAGGACTGACTGGCTGGCTGGATTTTTTGCCTGATGTGTAAGGCGCACTGCCTTTTTGTCAGGGCACTACTATCTATTTCCCCAGCAGCAGTTCCCATGCAGGTGCTCTGTGGCTCTCATTGTCCTGGGAAGGTTCTGTGGTGTGCAGCCAGGCAGACCAGTGAGCAGTGTTGTGTGACTGAGCTGCAGAGAGGAGCAGTGGCTGGTCCAGATATCCAGGATCCACCTCCCTCCTAGGGCACAACTCCTCTACCCCTAAATATCCACGCTATGGTGCAAATAGAAGGGGACCACTATCATCTATTTGGAGATGGCTGGGTAATTCCTCCCTGCTGGGATGGCTGGGGATGTCAGGGTATCTGAGGACGTTCCACTTCACCTGCTAAGCCTCTCTAGGCCCACAGTGCTGCAGCAGCTTTGCTCTTTAGTTTTGCGAGGAGGCAGAAAGGCAGAGTCCTCAGAGTTAAGTTCACTTCATAAGCTGAGTGCTTGTGATGCAGTGGCTGCCAAGGCATTCTCTTCCTCTAGGATGTGGAGCCGAAAGCCAGCAATTTGCTTGGAACGCCTTTAAACCAAATCTTTGGAGCTAATTCAGACATCCAAGCTGATCTGATTCCATTTCTCCTCTTTATGTAAGTACCACAGGTCTTATTATTTGACAGTATTAGATAATCTGGTCTTGGTACTAGGCCTATCTCAGAAAAAAGATGCCTCAGCTGCTTGTTTCTGGAGCTTCTCTGTATGCAGTCTTTGAGATTTGCATTCTGGGTCTTCTTCCATCCTAGCTTGAATCTGGAAAATATTTCCTGTATACGTAACTGACCTTTATGAGGTGAACAGTTATGAAAGTAGACTTCAAAGAAACTGAGAAAGCTGAATAAAACCCAAGTGCTGTGGTTTGCCTTGTCACAAGGTCTGAGATGTAGACAGAGGAGAGTTCAGTCTAATGACCTCTTTTTACTTCTCTTTCTCCTCCCACACAGGCAGGAGAAGTTCTGTTTTGTTTTGTTTGTTTTCTCTAGAGTTATTTCATTTAGTTAATGAGGGAATTAAAAAACGACCAGGGAATGTTTCCTGGTAGAAATCAAAAGAATAAAAAAAGCCATTTTTAGGCAACCTAAAGTGTTTTTAAGGATACAAACTATTTTCAACAAGGTCTGTCAGGAAGACTGTGTCGGAGAAGGACTGAGACGGGAGCCCACGTAGGCCGCATGGGGTGAGAATGGCCTGCAAGTCCCTGCTTTGTCCAGATGCAGGACTTTGCACCTCAGGTAATGGCACCATCAGGAGTAGCAGGGGCTTAATGCTGAGTTCCTCACCGGAGCACAACTCCCACAGAGCAAGTTGGAAGGGCTTCCCACCTCCCTGTAGTCCCCATCGTCTACTTTTCCTCATGCAAGATTTTTGGATTTTGTAGGGTGCCAAGAACATTTGCAGACTTCTGAAACAGGAAAAGCATATCCATGCCCTGGCAGATTTTGGGCAGGACTGTGAACACAAGGGCTGCTGCTCTGGTTGGGAAACACTTAGCATCCATCCCCTCTCCATCTGCCTGCCTGCCTGTGGGGACTGAGGTCACACCACCACCCCTGGCCCACGAGGAGTCTCACTTGTCAGTGGAGAGGGAGTTATTGTTTGGTACCTGCTGATTACTAATTGCCATCTTAATCCTGCATTTGTGTCACTGCTGGGAGAGAGCCAACTGACACAGCATTGCAAAAGAGACCATGGTGTGTTTAACCAGCTTAATGACTGTGTAATTACAAGTCTCCCTAAACGCTCTTCCACAATTAGAGCTCATCACGTCCTCACGACCTGACAGGATTTTAGAAATGTAATTAGAGGCTGGCAGCACCGCTGGTGTTGATCTTGAGGCAGGGGGAGGAGGAGGAGGTGGAATTGCTGTGAGCAGTGGGTGTCTAGCTCTTACAAGTGTCTTATTAACCTCTCTGCAAACAGATCTGTGCAAAGGCCCTGGCTGTCACAACAAGGCTGATCTGCCTGCCTGGGCTTCCCTGCTGCCTCCTGGAGTGAGCCAGGCACTGTGGCTGCAGGAAATCCCTCTGTGTCTGTCTTCAGCCCCTGAGTCTGGCTGAAAAAAAAGTGCCAAGTCAGGGACAGCCTGTCCAGGACAGGCTGCTTCATTGGTGAATTTAGCCTTGTGGGTGCACCACACAAAGCATGTCCCCATGCCCCTGCCAGAGCAACTTGCTCTGGAAAGTGCTTACAGGCAGTGCCTCTGTGAAATGGATTGACTTATACATGATAAACCCCTCATGAATTAAAGATTCTGCTTATGCCTGTAGATATATCAGAAATATATATACACACACACACATATATATACCAGAAATACATATATATATATATATATATATATATTTCTGATTGTTTCTGGTGGCTAAAAAAAACGGTGTAATAAGTAGCAGTTTGAATCGTACATTCTCCTCTTCTGTTTTATTCATATTCCTTCTCCATCTTTCCTGGCCTTGTTTCAATGCTTTTTCACTTATCTTCCCTCTAATTCTGATTCATTTAGTGATAGAATCACTTAAGCCTCTGAATGTTACCCATTTCCTTTCACTGGAGGCACGTACTGCTGCCACTCCCAATCTCATACAAGTAGTATTGCCTCACTATTGCTATCTGAAACAGTTTACTCAAGTGGTGGAAAATTGTGAAACTCTGCACTGGAATTGTTTCTTTCGGGAGACCTGTGAGCAGCAGTTGCCCATTCTAGTTTACCGTGCCTTTCAATGACCTGTTCATCGGTACCCAGCAAACTGCAGAAATCTGCTTATTGCTAATATTTCCACATTTTTTCCCACTCCTCTGTAACACAGCTCTTCCTTTTTTATCACAGCAGAAAATTTCCAGCTGCTGTTAAAGGATGAGTTTCACTTTGGAAGCCCTGTGCAAGTTTTGCAAGGAGATGCAGTTACTTCTAATTCAATGGCTGCGGGAAGTCAACTGTACTTTTTGATTGCTTGGTTCTTGTCTTTTTTGTTTTATTTTTTCTTTTTCTTTCTCATGTGCACAGGTATGTGCCATAACTGGCAATTTTTTATGCTTACTTAAAATGGGTAGCGTTCACTGTATTTCTCATTCTTTTCATAATTGAATTGGGCATATGCTTATGTGGTATCCAGATAAGCAGGAAGTTAATAAACAAGCACATTAAGTTAAATTCAGTGTAAGTAAGATGCGTCAGCACCTAATTTAGAATCATGCAAAGGTCCAACGAGCATGGGCTAAACTTGAAGGGTACCTACAAGTACAGCTAGCTGACTCTTTAGTTTGGTGTTCATGGCTTGGCTGTAAACCAGCACTTGTGAGGTTCATTACTCATGTGAGGAAGGCTTTACCATTGACCACCACCTCCTCTTCTCTGGACATCAGAGGTAGCTTCCTTAACATTGAGGCTGCAATGCTGCAAAGCTGGTGTGGGTGAAAGCAGCTCTCCTCATTCTTAGCAACCTAGCAGCAGGCCATGTGTCCTATGCATGGTACCAGTCCCTGACTGGAGGAAATATGACTGAAGAGTGAAGGGGGTGAGAGTATCAAACAATGCACCACCACCACCATTTGCAGGTCTGAGCGAGACTCACACCTGCAAGGGTACTTAATCACCTAAATACCACAGAGGTGCCTAATTCCCAGAGGTTTACACAGGAGAAAAGGACCAGGGCGCTCAGGAGGATGCTGCTCTGAGGGACACTTTAAAGGCCTCTGTGGAGCCTGTGTTGGAGCTGGGTGATGGAGCCAAATCCCTGGAGGTACCATTCAGTGCCTAACTGAAAAAGACCTCACTTGATCAGGCCAACATCTGGGTCTGCTTCCCAAGCCTGCTAGAAAGCAGGGTGTTCTTCTCAATGCCCATGCACAGCTCAGTGTAGGAGCAGCCGCGGTGGGAAAGGCCTAAGGTGTTAAGCCTGCTGGAGCTGGCAGAAAAACCCACTTCAAACAGTCCTTCTGCAGCAGCAGGGCCGCCAGGGCAGCGGAGCCAAAAGCAGGTTTCAGGAGGTCAGAAATCCCATGCAATGCGTTTTGGCCTGGCTGTAGTAAGGAGTTTTCCTTGGGGCTCTGGCAGCTGTTTCAGCTGCACGAGGCCAAACGGCACTGCTGTCCTGGCCTGCACCCACCCGAGCGAGCAACCTGACTGCTGGAACCAACTCACATTTTCCATGAGGCCTTTCCAAGACGGGCCTTCCCTCCAGCCCCCCTAGCTTCACCCCTGGCCCCACAGCATGCCCCTTTCTCCCAGAGTGTGTGAAGCCTCTCACAGATGGCAAAGGAGACCTCTGGAGGGCATGTGGCGTGTGTCTTTCCCTTCAATACCAGGGTCCTTGCATGTTTCCTCTCAAAACATGGTTTCTCTCAGGCCAAGTGGCACGAGTGACGTCTTCTTCACATTCAGCACGTGTCAATTCCACGGAAGTTTGCTTCCCACCTCATTTATACGGGAGGGAGTCAATGATAACAGCTCTGCATTCAGTGGCATTTTCAGCACAGTGTGAGTCTGCACACAAGGGATGGGAGCACAGGGGCTTAATGCTCATTCTGCATTTACCACCACTGTGTAAACAGAATGAGAAACCCCTTCCAGAGCGTTTTAAAGTAAATTGCTGTTCTAGCAAGCTTTTCTGTACACACAGGTGCTTTGGCAGTGCATGGAGCTGGGATTACAGAAAAGGTTAGTGCAGGCCAACAAACATTGGACAAAATTCTACCAGTGTAGCTGCATAGAATTGCTTGGAGAAAATAATCCAACTGTTTACTTAAAACTCTTTCCTGGCAATTTTAAGTACATATGAGGTACTGTAGCCACACTGTGTTATCTCCCTTTGCAGCGTAAGAGGAATTGCGTTTCAATATGTAAAAAATATTGTGTCATGTAAAACTGTACGGGACCTTTCACAAACTGAGTGACTTTTTGGGAATGGCAAACCGTTGCAGTAGGGAAAAAATGTGATTGGACATCATTATTATGCTGAGTCTATAGGCTTTGGCAGAGGTTGACAATGTCCCTGCTATAGTTCAGAGTAACCCCAGGGCTGCTGTAATATATGTCAGGATTTTTTTAAAATACGGTACTTCTCATATGAGCCATGGCATTATGTGGTACTCACCCTAAAGATACATAAGGAGTCCCACTCCTGCACTGGGGAAATCCCTTAACCCTTGTTAAATGAGCTTTGGTTATATATTTGAAGGAACTACAAGGGCTGGATTGAGCGTTGGGGAATAAGAACCCAAAACTTATCTCTCCAGTTACAAAGGATAAGATTCCCTTTGTTTTGATGAGAAGCAGGAATGTGGCTTCGCTCAACCTTACCCATGCCTGAACACTGCTGAACTGTTCCCTGACCATTTTTACTGCTAAAAGAAAACTTGGCTGATCCTTGTAGAAGGAGGAAGCTTCTCCATGGGAACAAAGTGTTTTTTCCCAACCTTCAGTCCTCACCGTATCAACCACTTTCCATGTGGCCACCTGCAATGTAAATAATCAGCCGTTTTCTATACCAGTGAGGGTCCTTTCAATGTGATGAGGTGCTGAGCTCAACTATGCCAGGACCTGATGAAACTGAGGCTGGTAGTTCTCCAAATCCTGACCAGGGCAGTAAAAATCCAGCTTGTTCTAAGATTTGAGTCAAATTCCTCACTTCCTTACTTCTAGAAATCTTGTTTTGGGCATACCTGGGCTGTGAAAATCCCTTGTTTATCCCTGCAGAAATCCACTAACGGAAGAGTCACATTTAAGGTGACTAACTAAGAACTGTGCTTATCTTTTTCATTTGCAGCTTTTTGTTGTATAATGAGAGCCTGACATCATAGATGTCATCATTATTAGAATTAGGGGTTTTCTGCTGGCTTTGTTTATTTTTTTTTTAAATCTGTAAGACATTAGGGACTGAAGGCTGCCTCCCCTTCCTCACACACACACTTTGTTGAAGGATCTTTGAAAGGTCTGAGGAGTAATTATTGTGAGCTTTTAATGCCATAATTGAAGGTGTTGAATCTTCAACAAAGCCTGATTTTATTAAACTTGTGAATTAGCCCTGACATTAAATAGTTGTTAACAACAAACAGAAAGAGATGGGGCTTATTTTCCTCCTTTTTCCTTTATCTTTTTTTTCTTTCTTTTTTCTTTTTAGTCTGCTTGCACTCAAATGGCTTGGCCACTGCTCCTCTCCCTGGCTTTGCACTCTTCTGACTGCACATCAGCACCCAGGCTAAGGAGAAGTGATGGCGGGGAGGGAAAGAAAAGGAGAAAGCCCAAAGGGACAGGAAGCCTCTCCCCTTGGAAGTAGGACAGCAGGACCGTGTTGGAGAGAAGGTGCTGTCTTGGGAGATTTGTGTGTGTGGCTGGCACAGCTACAGCTTCCTGTGTGAAGCTCGGCCACAGCCACTGGGGAAAGTCTGTGCAGATGGCTCGAGGTGTGTGGCCAGGCTTGCAGTGCCAGCCTGGGGTGGCCAGCTCCACTCCAGAAACCATGTAGCCGTGTTGGATGCAAAGCTAATAGATCCAACCGAGAGATTTATTGTGAGTTGCAGGGAGAAAAGGGTTGGCCTGACTCCTCTGTCTCCTGCCTCGCAGGGTCATGGCTTGGCTGTTGGGCTGGGCAGCTTTCCAAACTCACCTTGCCATCTGCTGAGGGGCAGAGAGAAACTCTAGTGCATACGGTGGCACAACCATGCCTTTTGCAGCTTGTGGTCATAATGTATGATTGGGTTGATGTGGCTGGGCTGCTTGCCTGTGATGCCAAGGCAGGGCCTGGAGAACAAAGCCTTTCAGATCATTCCTGAGACTTCTGCCTGTGAGTGGCACAGACATACTACTTCTGCCTTCAAGGACAGATGAAGTGTTTTACTGAGGCTGCAGCAAAATTTTTTGCAGAAAAATAAGTAAATAAATCAGCCAACAAAAAATTCCAACAACCCAACCCAGAAATGTATTTAAAGAAGTCTTTGGAAGACGAAGTCTAGCTCCGAAAATTGGACCTCTGCAGATGGCTACTCCAGTATGTAAAACCTATGTCTGTTTTCAGTCTATGAATGCACAAGCTGAAATGTTTTCCTCCTTTTAATTTTTATTTATAAAATCCAGTTCATAACAAGATTCATCTGTTCCATCAGGATTTTTAGTAGCCAGAAGGGCTTTTTATTGTTGGCGAGCATTGGTTTACAAGGGTGGAGAATCATCTGGTTTTGTGGCCAGCTGTTGGCCATTGTTAGGGACTATTAAAAAGTCTTTGTACGTGTGCCCAGATATGTGTTTGAGGGGCATGCCATTAATCAACTTCTAACTACAGGAATAATGATGAGACATCTAAGGAAGAGGTTTCAAAATTATTAAAATAGCATTCAGGTGGGGAAAGTAATTCATTCTTCTGAATGGTGCCTCACGAGTGTCCAGAAATGATATACTAACCAACTCCCCTGCTACCAGCACTCAGCCTGGTCCTGTAATACATGATATTGTCTTTTAAAACAGTGTTTGCTGTGCATCTGTTGCAGCTCGCTTTCCTTGGAACTTTGGCTTCATGAACTACTGTGATCTGATGAAGAATGGCATGTCAGCAGAGCACCCCACCAAATGAGCTTGGTGCTAATGAAGGGTTTTAGGTAACATACTTTGCCCCTCATTTGCTGCAGAGCATATGTATGCATGCAGACAACCGGAACAGAGTAGCTGGTAGAGATGCAGTAACTTGATTGCATGTCTAAATAGTTAAGAAATGCTGTTCACTGATTCTTCACCTATTCATATAGTTATGTTCTCTTCAAATGTATGGCAGTCTTCACTGGCTGGTTTTAGTATGGAGGCCCTGTGGCACCTTGTAAAGGCTTTCCACTCTTCTGCAATTGTAAGAGGTACTGTTTTTGGGAGGTACAACAAAAGAGTAATCCTCAAAGCGGTAGGCAACATAAGCACTGAGACATTATCACACGCTCCCAGTCCTGGCTTTCAGCAGCACCTGGGATCTCAGGAATGACCCTGAATATATTTCGTAATGGAATTCCTCCTACCACAATGCACACAGTTCCCTCTGAGCGTGGCTGGTGCAAGCTTCCTTTCAGCTATGAAGAAGGTGCCCAGCTTCTACTGGAATTATGTTTTCCACTACCAGCAGAGTGGCTTAAGAAGATCCGTGTTAGTGGCATCTGAATAAAACATGTTAAAAAGCAAGTTCTCAGCAAATTCCAAGCAAGATATAACCTGCTGGACATGCCTTTGTGAATTCAGGTTAGAAATTGAAAACTTAGGAATCGACAGGGTTAGAAATTATCAGTAAAGCAGATTCAAAGAGTCTAGAAGATGGCATGAGAGCAATAGTTGTGAAATCTTGAGTTTTGGCTTGTGTTCAATGTTCATGTCAAAACCCATGTTTACATTGGAGATTCTAAAGGATGAGAGCAGGTATTTACACTGTGGATTGCAATGGTACTTTCTGAGCTGGTGAAGCTCACCACAGCTTCACCATGTACTTTTGGACTGTGCTAAAAAACAACATGCATAAATAGCAAAATTATTTCAAATGGGCTATGTTAATCTTATACTTTCACAAGTGACTTTGGAAAAGTACTTGCCTGCTGCATGATAACATCTACTAAGTCTGGAAGTGTGATAGTTCAGGTCATGTCATATGAACTTAAGCAATGGTCTCCTAATTCTGCTTTAATAGCATCAACCCTAGGCTTTTAAAACTTATTAGTCAGGCTATCCTCAAAAAACATAAGATTGAGAAATCATGAGGTTTAAAAAAAATCTGTAAACTGTGTGTTCTTTTTCTCAGCCTTGAGGGTTTATGTTTTCAGTCTTTTCTCTGCAACAATGCCAGCTAGAAACTTACTTTTAAAATACTGGAAGTAGGGAATATTTGTGTAATCACATGACTACAAGAACTGGGATCTTAGGAGAAAAAACCCAAACGAAACCAGGACTGAAAACTTGTGGTAAAATCTCCAGGAGATTGTGATAAAATCTTCTGGATATTAAACATATAAAGGAACAAAAATAAAGCATGAGTTGTAAAAAAAAGTCATGGATTCCTATTTTCCTTCTCTGAATAGAAATCACGTTCAGATTTTAACAAAAATAGCAAGTGGGGAATATACTCAGGTTTAAGAATAACCATATGACATAAACTTTACAATGTTTTGCCCTAAGCTGTCCATTTTTGACCTTGGCCATGCTTTTAAGCCTTTTTATTCCCCTGAAATGGAATAAGGGAAATATTAAACTTGATGGCTAGACATTTATAAGGTGTAAATCAGTGCAGTTATATTGCAGTCAAGGACATGGGTCACTGAATGGCCCAGTTTCACGCATTGTTCTCTTTGATTTTGTTCCTTTTCCTTTCAGCTGCTACTGGGGAGAATACGTGAGCCCAATTTCTGTAAATAGCTCTCAGACGAACTCACACAGAGCATCTCAGTAGCTGATAGTGTCACCTACTCCACGTCCTCACCAACCAAGAGACTGTCAAAGAAAATATCTTTATAGCTTGCACAGACAGCAGAATCCAGCCCTTGAACAGACTCTCATGAAGAACAAATACAAGGCACGATTTT
Source organism: Ara ararauna (assembly GCA_028858755.1). Classification (NCBI taxonomy): domain Eukaryota; kingdom Metazoa; phylum Chordata; class Aves; order Psittaciformes; family Psittacidae; genus Ara; species Ara ararauna. The sequence goes on along the minus strand of CM054410.1, from coordinate 38,719,191 downwards.
TGCCTTTATATTCAAATACATGCTATTGTTCTGTAGTTACATAAGTCAGCCAGTCAGAGACCAGAAACAACATCATATGACTTATGTAACTAAACATTGCCCAATCCTGCAATGAGATCTGTGTGGCCAGGCCCCCCCCATGCAAAGCCCCATTGAAGTCCAGACAAAGATCACTCCAGGGTTGGAACCCAACATGGTGGAATTTATGACTATTTACAGCAAGCCACTCACGAACAAAACTGAGAATTAATCCCTGAAGAAACGGGTGAATCATTTTTTTGATGAACAAATACATTCTATTCTGTTTGTAACAGCTTTGTGGATAATTCAGGATTCAGAAAAGAGGCAAAATCCATCAAAGCAAATAGACATTAATTTCTAATTATATGTCCGGTTCTTCAAGAAAGGCCAATATCCTTGGGCGAAAAAAAGAGAGGAATCTGGAGAAAACAATCTTCTGAGAAACAATCTGGTGGTTCTTGATAACTCAGAAATTCATCTGAGGTGCAACCAGTGGTTGAAATGGTTGAATTCAGCAAACACATCCCCAAAAATCAGATGTTGTAGTCAGATGCTTCCACAGCCCCTGTGAGAAGACCTCCATGACAGGAAGTGCTAGTATGGCCTGTTTTGAGCTTTTGGGTTTAGTGCACCCTGTTGTGTCTCAATCGCAAGCACTGACAGCTCTCTCCTGCTCTTGAACAAAACTGTGAGGTGCTAGAAAAATCCTGAAACGCACTCTTCAAAGAAAGAAGAGAATCGAATGGATGTAGAATAGAAACATTGACAGGAATTATGAGACTAGGCAAAACCCAAAGGCCACCTTGTTTTACGTTCTTTACCACAGCCCAAAACAGTCCCTTCCAAGGATGAAGCCCCCAGACAATGGATTCCAATTGCTGTTGTCCCAGCTTCTGGAACTTTAGCTGTGAAAGACTGTCTAAAGCTCTAAAACTACTCCAGTGGTGGGTGGATTCTATAAAATATTTAGATAACATCCTAGCTGTGGTAACCGGCTGGCAGCTTGCCTGGCCCTCCTAAAGTCTGCCTTTTATTTAAGAGGCTGCCTGCCATTGCACAGCTAGCTGCAGGTTGAAGTTTATACCAGGGTTACGCTGCACAAAGAAGAAGGTAAAGTAACGTGGCACTGTGGCCACCAATGTAGCCACCAGGCTGTAGCAAGGAGAACCTTCTCACAGGTGCTTCCCGCTGCTCTCTTTCAGCCTCCACGACCAGTGCTAGGCAGCACGGAGCTGCTGCTGGCAGTTCTTGGAGGTCTGCTGCTCCCTCTTGCCAGCCTTCCTACATCGTTTCAAACCATTATGCAGAGTCAGTGTCTTTATTGCCACTTTGCACCTGATCATCCAGCCCATGACTGCAGCTGAAGAGGTGGGACAGGGTATTATGATATATAAACACAGTTGTTTCTATAGAGAGTGTTATTCCAAACCTTTCAGGAGACATCAAGAACTTTACTGTATACATAAAGAGGCTTTTGACTTAAATACTGTGCCTGGAACATGTAGGAACAGCCAACATATTGTAAACAGATTTGCTTTTCACTCTGTGCTCAGCAAAATATAGGCAAAAGCCTTAAACATCTCATTAGCCCATTTTCTTACATTGGCATCTGCTTGATTTGCATTTTAGTGCCAAGATCTGTTGCTTTTGGATTCACTGGTTTTACTTTTTGCAGATTATATTGTATATAAGATGTATTTGTCTAAAGCCATTGTTCTTTGCCAACTAATAGAGCAAACTGGATTGTTTGGCTATGGGAAAAAGTACATGTGGTTGCTAGCATGTGATTTTTTTCCTGTTGAAAGTGAGTAGAAATTGTTTCCTGTAATATGCTAATACAAGATCTATGGAGGGCTCATCCAGCTGAGAGCAGTATGGATCCTACACTATGTCTGCCTACAACCCACCAGCATGATCCGGAAATGCAGCAGTTGAAAATAAACTCATTTAAACCATCCTCACAGCTGCCTGGCTGACTTTGGTAACCAAAGAATGGCAGGACACATTTGTGGTGTCTCCAGATGACTGTGTTTTCTTGTGTTGATGGGGTAGATGAGGAGAAAACCTGCTATCAGTTGTTGTGGCTCTGAAGGCTGGGAGGAGGGAAGCATGACTGTGGTCATGGGCCACATCCACAGATGAGCAAACCGGTACACTCCTTACGTGAGGACGAGAACCACCAGGTTAGTGGCCACTGGGCACCAGTGCATGTGGCCAGGTGTGTTCAGCCTTTGCTCGTGGCTGCTTTGAGAGCAGACTGGATCACAGCCACACCGGAGACAGCAGTTATAACTCTCCTCCATGATTTCAGGGGATGTACTTAACCATGTTGGCTGGGATGGCAGCAAAAAGGTAAGGCAGTGGTCTCACAAAGGACTGGTTGTCTATAAGACATGTTTCTCAGTTTTGTTTTTTCAGCAAAGGGATAACTCACAGTGCTTATAGGTAATGCACATGCCTAAGTCCCTGGCGGTAGGCAGGCTGTGTCTACCCCGTCTTCATTGTAGGAAGGCAACACTTATTTTGCTAGTACCTGCTGCTGGCAGATGTTGTAAAGGACTAGTGTATTTCACCCATTTGTTTACAGTTATTTCCATGTGTCCACCATCATCTGCTTGTTTAGCAACATTAGCTTGTTTAGCTGATTTCTTCCCCAATAACTCTTAAAAGCCTGATTCCTACAGGAAGGGTGCCACTCAGCTTGGGTCTCCATGGGAACATGGAAAAATGCTGGATTGTACTGGGACCTACATGCCTGACATGAGCTCTTCTCTCAGGAGACTGGGTTGTGGTATCTGTTGAGCAAACAGCAGCCGCAGTGACACCAGTCAGCTGTCTATTTCTATGTACTGTTCCTCACTGACCCAAAAGCACCATTGCCTCAGGCTGAAAAAGTGCTTGAAGCAGATATACAAGTGAGCTGGGAAGAAGTGCCTGAACCACCAAGGGGTCTGCTTCCAGTTGGTTCTGCTTGAGAACTCCCCCCTTGCATGACGGAGTAGAGGCAGGGGCAAATTTATTCACAAATGGCAGGCAAGATCAGACGCTCTTAATAAGTAAACTGTGATGAGCTTGAAAGTTCCCAGCACCCAATGAAATTTAGCGTAAACAAGGAGTCTGATTGATTAAACTGGGAAAGTTTTTCCAATTAAGATCTGGAGGAATACTCAGAACCCCTCTGCAGAGCTACATAGTTTCTAGCATGGACATCACTCCTGCCTTCAGCCCAACTTCTGACTTTACCACATGGATTTGTTTATAGAAACTGTTAACAGTAATATCTACCCCAGCAAGTGACTTAAAAAAAATAAACAAAAGAAAAAGTGGTTTTTTTAATGAAGAAACAGAGGTATGCCCCAGTCCTGCACACTCTTTATCACTCACATGCTCTCCATGCAAGGAGCTCATTGCTGTGTTTGAAGCTGGGAAGTGACAGAAGAATTTTCTGAAAGCACCCAGTGCTCTCTGAGCTTTGTCCCAGTGAAATTGGTTTTAGGGAAGAGAAGCACAGATGTGAAAATCCCACCCAAATAGGGACTGTTGTTTGTGGATCCGGATGACCCACAGCAACCACATCTCGCCTGCAGATCTCCAGAAGCATTGTTTTTCTCAAGCAGTGAATGTTAACCTTAGAGAAAAGAGCCCCAGACTGTTACCAAGACACTGATTGCGAATACATTTTTCTCCTTGTGTGTTCCGGGTCTGATGCTTTTCCCATAGAAAGGCTGCTTGCAGCTGGTGCTGCTGCATGCGTCTACACCGGTAAACCCAACAGTGTCCCAGCATGGGCTCGAGCACTTGTCATGATCATGATATTGTTTAATTGCCAACACATGCCCTGGCACGGTGTGGGCTCGCTGCCAGCAAGCGTTCTGCAGACAATGCATGGGCGCAGCTTGCCTAGAGGGCGCTCTCAAAGAGACGCAGGGACAAGGATGGTGGCGCGGCTGGGCGCGTGGATGTGAGCTGTGGCCGGAGGGAAAGTCGCGGCCTCTCTGATTTCCCACTACAGAGCTGGCTGTCCAGGGCAGGGACAGGCATTTGATGAAACTGAGCCATGAAACCTGTTTGGGCAGCAGTCTTAGGATGCACAGCGCTCTTAAATTTCAGCAAGACGGGTGTGTTACAATACCTCCCACCTCCCATCAGCATTCAGAAGCTCTGTCACATATCCTGCCCTGGGGTTTTCACTTGCCAAAATACCTATTTCCTCCCTGTTCCTCACTCCTGTTGCTGAAGTTCAGATTATCCCAGACCTCTGTTTGACAAGTGTTTGCAGCATAGCTTTTCCTCTTGTTTGCTGAGGAAAACAATGTTGTGTACATCTTTTTTCTTTTTCTTTCTTTTTTTTTTTTTTTTTTTTTTTTTTTTTTTAAGTATCAGATGTGATCCACTACCCCCTTTGCAAGACCCTTTATCCTCCCTCAGAGTTTTTCTCACAGGGCTCAAGCGCCTTCTGTCATTGCTTTGAGTCTGCTTGGATGCTTAACCAGAGCTGAGTTAAAATGTACGAACTCTAAAAGGCAATTATAGTTCCTATCCCAAGGACCCTTTGTTCTAATTACAAAATCTCCAGGAGGCTACAGCAGATCTGTCATCTGAGGCTGGGAATACGAACTCTTTCTTTTCCTTTTCTTTTCTCCTTCTCCCCCCTCCCTCACTCTTCTACTCTAATAATCAGGGAGGTGGGGAGGCAGAAATCTCAGCAGGAACAGATTGAATACATTAACATTTGGTTGGTTTTGTATTGTTCTTTACTGAGACTGCAACTTATGAGGCTGTTTTAATAAATGTCTGGTCAGGGGCCAATCAAAAGCTGCCAAAATGGGTGTAGGGAAGCCTCTTTCCCACCCTAATCACTGGAAATAAGAAGGCCTAATAACCAAATGCCTTCTTTTCCCTATTTACCTCCTCACTCTTGGGGATTTTTCAGCCCATCGTTCCTAGACATGAGCAAACCTAATTCTCCACTCCAACAGCTCCTCCCCCAAGGCAAACTGAGACCATCTTGTTGAGCCGTAATGTAGCATATGTTGAGGGCAGATGCTCATCTGGTGTAAATTATCCTAGCTCTGTTCAATTCAATGGAGCTTCAGTAATTGAGGTCAGCTGCAGACCGTACCTTTGTTTTAATTATGGTGGTTCCTTACAGGGTATGGATGTTCAAGGGCTGAGAGTTTTCTCAGCTTGCTTGCCACCTTTGGGGGACACAGTGAAGTGGCTACATGTGTTTTCAGGCTGCCTTCACCTGGGCAGTTTTATGGTAGACTGAGCACAGCAGCTCTCTTTTATGCCAGAGAGCATTTATTTCTCTAAAGATGAGGTACTGAGGGGTCTGGGCTCTATCTCAAAGCATGACAGGAGTAATAAAGGGAGAAATCACAATGGTGTCAGTAGGGTAAAACAAACATGATTCTCCAGGATACAGCTTTTTTAAAAACGCCTGAGGGGGGGGGAAGAGACTTCCGTGCTCTGTAACATAAGGCGCTCCCTTGCCCTGCTGGGCAGTCCACCCCAGCTCTAAACCATTGTAGCTGGCTGTGGCAAGAGGAGGTCTGCATGGGATTTGACTGTCTTGTGCTGGTGTGCACCTAAAGTAAAAGAGAAAAATGTGGAAAACATGTCCCACAGATTTTGGAAATGGTTGTAAACGTGGCCAAAGGTAGATCACAGAAGTTAAGTGTTGTGACCAAGGCCACGTAGATGACGCAGAGAAGCCAAGTATCCTGATATTTACCATACCATGGTAAGTATAGTATCAGTAAAAAGAAATGAGGGCCCTGCTACACTGCTGTTCGCATGATTCAACAGCATCCACTTCTGTCTTTCAGCAGCAGACAAGGACACCTGATGGGAAGAAGACAGGCCTGTTAACCTCCAAATGGGTGACTTTGGTTTGTGCTAGGCTGTAGTAGCTACTGGATGAAAAACAACGCCAGAAAAAGAAAACAACTGCAGAGACTTCAGCTTTGAAATTTAATTATAACAACATGGCAAACTACATATGAAAGACATGTTCAGGGTTTTGGAGTTCTTGTTCATTTAGTAAAGGTGTGATAGGACTGCCTACTGGAAAATGTATTTGTGGGAAATGGTCATTAGGAAACAGCTCTTTTTGAGGTATTCTAACTGTGTACTAGTGTTAAAAATCTGGGGCCAATTAAGTTTGTGTGAAAATTTTGTTCTGAAACTCCAAAGCATGTGAAACTTGCTGGGTTTGTTTGCTGCAAAGATTTGGCTGCATGACAGCATCCAAACACACATCTCTGCTTGCAATCCTCTTTGGATGGCTGTGGCAGCCCAGGATGAAATTGTTTCATGTCAAGTGGGTCCATGTGCTGGTACCACAGTAAATAGGTTATCTAAACCACAGCAGATGGAAACATGCAGTGGCACAAGGTCTGGGTGCTTCCGAAGCCTGATTTTCCTGCACTGTTCACCTGGGTGGAAGTTGGAGCAGGCATATGCCAGCTGCTGAATTTACTGGAATGATCTGGGCAGTTCCTCTACCTCCAGGAAAGCTTAAATCCTTCCCATGAAAGGATGACTGCAAGGTTTGTGCATATGTACTACACTTTGTGCAGCTCCTGTTACACCCATGGCAATGAGAAGGGAGGGGACCTGAGGCTGATGATACCTTAACTACCTGGAGGAAGATTCACTAGGGGATGCCTGCCAGAACTGGAGGAGAGTGGTAGCAGTCCTCATAGATGAATGAGTTGGTTTTACACATCCAGCCTTGCTGCCTCTGCCAGGTAAGCCAAGGCATTGTGGATTTCAGTGGCCCTATGTCCTGCTCCACTGCTGCCAGCGCCCAAAAGCACTGGGAGCAGCCAGCCTGGTCATGCAAGCATGGCTGTGATCCACATTTAGCCCCTGAAACCTTGGTGTTACTCCATGTGGTTGGACTAACCAAGAGGCTTAGCCAGTTTCCAGAAAAGCTTGGAATGGCTTCAGGATGCAGATGGCAGGACAGGCATCAATAAATCCAGGTGGCTACGCTCGGCAGGCCGCGTTACCCATCTGCCTTCCATAGCTTTTCCTGGCTGAAGAACATTTCAGCCTGCCCCTTGTCGCCTCTCCTCTCTAGAGGAGGCAAATCAACAAGGAAGGAGGGGAGGGAATTAGTTCTTATTCAGCAGATTTGTACTTAGACATGTGAAAGTGACATGCTTCTCTGGAACACAACAGGGCAGGGTGACACACCAGCTCTGCAACTTGTGCCCAGCCATGTATAAATATTTTCCCAGTGAAACTGGAGGGACTTTAGGTGGATAATAGGGCATTTGGCCTTTGCTCTTCCTCCTGTGCAGTTCCGTGTTTGCATAAAGTGGGGATAATATTTCCTACTGTAATAAAGGGTTTATAAGATCAAAGTCCATTAGGTCTGAGGGGTTCTAAAATACTGTGTTGTTAAATATGAATGATTATAGAAGTATCTACTTGCAGGGCTGCTCCTGAAACCAAGGCTTCAGGCATTCCTCTTAGTAGTCTGTTTTTCTGGCTGGTCTCAGTATTTCATTCATCTTGGAAGAATAAACCTAAAACATATAAGAGCAAAACCATAGGCACTGGCAAAACCAAACCAGGCAGGTGTAGTCCCTTACAAATGACCTTAAACTTTATTTTATTCCTTGAAACAAACCCACATGATTGCATAAGCAGTAAACAAGGCTTAAGTTTGTGCCCAACAATTGTCACAACTTGTTTAAACTGGAGTGCTGTTACACTGGGTCCTACAGATTGTGGAAGTGGAAATTCCAAGTTAAACCAAAGATAGTAATTTTATTCTCTGGCTAACATTTAACAGAGCTCCGCAGCAGGACTAATCTCAGGAAAAATCTCTGTCCCTCATCAGCTTTATAACTGATTTCCCTTTGCAAGGGGAAAGGAGGCGACTCACCATTTCAGGAGAGCCACAGAGTCTTGTATTTTCTTCTTAGAAGTTTCCCTGAGTATGCCAGGAAAACACACTGCTCCAGCATTTGCCGTCTGCCGAGAACTGGTCATTTCCTGGCCCTTTGCAGAGGCTTGGAGCGGGGCTGTGAGCCTCTGCATTGCAGTGGGCAGGTAGCAGAAGTCATTTGGGCAAGCATGTTGAGCATGTCAAGCATGTCCTCGGCAGCATGCAAGGAATGTGGACTGGAAAGCACACAGCTGTTAGACCCCTTTGCTCCCAGCTGATTGGACCCGACACACTCTTCCTTTTAAGTAGGAGCAGCTTTTGAAAAGCCTTGTACCAGTGCCCGTAGAAATACACAGGCTCCCCAGAGAGGACGGCTTGCAGCAGGGGAAATGGGAGCTGTTGGGAGCACTGCGATGTCCTCTGTTTTGCCCCAGTGCAGGGTGATACCAAGGGACAAGTGTCCCCTTGTCCCCTTCTGTCTCCTTTCAGGCCTTTCAGGCCCTCTTGACAAACCTGAGTGAAGGAGACATGGTAGATGGTGATGTGTGCTGGTGTGGTGAGGAGGTTCTCCTACAAAATACAACAGTAACAAGACCATGGTGCCTTCTGCTTCTCCTCACCTGTGCTGTCCTGGCCCCTGATGGGCAAAGGAAAGCTGAAATCACACTAGTTCACATGTCAGACCAGTTTTAAAGAAGACCAGACACTGCTGTCCTTGCAATGACTTCTCATTGCTGCAATGGTGGCAGACTGGAAAGTTTAGAGGTAGGATACAGCATGAAAAAGAGTTTAACAAATAGGAAAAAAAAATCACCTCCAAGGACTTCTAACAAATTGTTATTTTTGCCATTTCTGCTTGAGCCTTGTGGGCTGGCTGCTCTTTTCATTTAATTACTATTCATCAACAGACAAGACATGCTTTGTACTCAGTTACATTTGTGATTTGGAGAAAAGAGCCTAATGAAACTGAAAGTGGTGCTCTCCCAGACTCTTCTTCTGGGGGCTGTGTGCAGTTTCCTGCTGCTATCCCAAAGAAAAAGATGTGTTATACTGGCTTACACCTGAAGATAAGCAAGCCCTGCAGGAGCCAGCCTAGTGAGGGTCTCACTCTTTCTCCGGATGTCCCTGCCCCTGCAGCAAGCACACGAAATGCTGGGGATAGTTGCTGGCTGTTTGAAAAGTATCTGCTATGCTAGAAACAGTACACTGAAGCAGAAGAAAAAGCTCTACAGTTCTCCCTTTTTTTCCCCTGCTACTTTCTTTTTTTCTCTCTTCTGGGCGTCCCAAAGGTCTAACTGTTTCAGTGCTGCTGCCAGGCATATATTTGCAGTTGCATCATATGCAGCACATTACTCCAGTGCGTGTGTACACCCGTGGCCAGGGCTGGGGCTGGTGGTGCTCGGTGGCTGACCAGGCTCGCTCTGCCTGTGCTGGGATTCCACAACCGGCCTTAAATATCCCGGTTATTTTTATCCTCCTACGTAATGCAGCGAGAGGTCGTCCCACCGGTGGCAGGGCAACAGCTACACAATGTTTCCCTTTAGTCGGGAAGGGAAATGGAAAGAGGCCAGGCTTCCTGATCACATGGTGCCTGAAGTCAATGAAGAAAATTAGGGAAAAAAAAACTCCTCCCTCCCACTTCTTCTTCCTTTTTTTTTTTTTTTCTTCTTTTGTAACAAGCTGGTCCAGCTTAACCCTTGGCACAAAACACGTCTAAGGGAGAGCAGCCTGTTGGGACATAAGCCAGGAAAGCATCAGGGGAAAGAGAAAAAAAACACAAAACCAGAACATAAACACAAGATTGCTGCAGTAATTGGTGGCTCTGAAAAACACTAAGGAAATGTGAGGGTTGTACGAAACATCAGCAGACAAGAAGCAGGGTGATGTCAGACGTCCTTCCAGGATTAGAAACCCTTAAAAGCTCCTGAGCGCTGAGCCGCCTGCAGAAAACGTAGCAGCTCTTCGGCACGGAAGGAGCTGAGAAGGATGAGCTTGGTTTCAGAAAGTAATTTAACAGCTCCCAGGTTCTCCAATGGCAGAGGGAAATAGAGCAGGGTGGAAAAACATAAAACCTGTCCTCTAATTATTATAGAATAGTTTTTTCTTTTCCTCTAGCAATCTTTTGAGACGTTGAAGCACCCAAAAAACTGAAAGCATACACAATCTGTACAGAGTAGGGTGGCAGATTTTCTGCTGGAGTACATCCACGTTGCTCTTCTGGCTTGAGAGGTCTCTAACAGCTCTGAAATCAGTTTTGTGTCTCCCAAAATTCTACACGTGTGTCAGAAATGCTCACAGAGAAATGGAGCATATGAATGCCTTGTTATTTATTAAACAGTTTTCTGTAGTAGAGATTGAGGAAGTCTCAGCCACTTTTCAAAGTGTAAACCTCCTGAAGCTAATATATTGTATTTTCTGTGCTCTGGGCTGGGATGGGAGGGAGTGCAGGTTGGTGGGGTGCTAGGAAGGTTTCTTGGTTTCCAGCCTCTCTCCATACAAGGTTTCTGGAGAAATGAATAGAGACGTTTAAGATGAAACTTTAGTTTGTGAGCTTATTGTGTGACTAATATGACTCCTACTCCTTTTGAGACAAGCTGGTTTCTGAGACAGGGCTGCTAAATACCAGGTACTTTAGCTTGCTTAGGAAGAGCACAAGTCCTTACTCTCTTGTTCGTGACTAGTAGCAGTGTATGGAGAGGCTGGGACACATCTCACTTCAGCACCCCTGCAGGGAAAAAGCATTTTCCCAACCAGGGAAGCCCTGAGCTTGGAAGGCAATGAGCATGAGAGGTTGTTGCTTCGGTGTTTGCAGACTTGTGACCAATTTCCAGTTTGAAGAACACTTTCCTACCAACCAGCAGAAAACCCTGCTACCTTCTGATCCTGATGCACTGTGGAAACAGGGCAGCTCCTACCACCCCAGCACAGCCCCGAGGGATTAGGCTGCATCTGAATGAGGATGCTTTCTCCTGGGTTGCTTCCTCTCACCTCCCCTCCCTGTCACACTTTTTGGGCAGTGAGTTACCCTGGATCATCAGCATCATGGGGGGCTGCAGCTCCATCAGGGCATGGCATCAGTGCTCAGAAGGTCCTCACCTGGGGACCCTTCAGCCCCTCCGGTCCTGGTGGGGAGCACCTCTGTCAGGCTTAATGGGTGCCACTGCTGCGCAGGTAGGTTGAGGTTGAGCATGAGTTTGTATGTGTTTGCAGGAGGGAAACTGAAAGACATGGGTCTGAAAATTATCCCTGGCACAGTCTCTGGTCATGAACTGCCCTCTGCAACATTCACCTAAGGCAAGAGAAAAAGGAGAAAAAGATAATGCTTCTCTTTCAGTTTTTGAACAGATAGAGTATTTCTCCTCGCAGTCCCACTTGTGGTTGGAAACCACATACCGTAATGGTTTAAAAACATGTGGGAGCCTGGGACGTGCAAGATGAATTTGTGGCTAATAACAACAACAACAACAATAAAATAGTTGTCCCACTGCATGTTTTTTACCCCTCTTTCAAATAAATAGGTGGCTTTGTGCCAAGTTGTCTGATGCGAGTACTTCACAAAGCAAACATGCATCACATATAGTGTTTTCCCAGAGATGTCTTAATTGCTACAGATGATTTGCTTAATTCTCTGGTAGACTTTTTTTTTTTTCAGAAGAACTAAAAGGAAAAAAATAAAAAGAGAAAGAAAGATAAAGACAAAGAAAGGAAGTGGGAGAAAGAGAAAAAAAGAAGAAAAGAATAAAGGAAGGAGAGACGAAAAGAGAAAAAGAAAAACATGCAAAGAAAAAGGGGGAAAATAGAAAAAAGAAAAAATAAAGAAATAGAGAAGGAAGAGTGAAAAGCAAAGGAAGAAAAAAGAAGGAAAAGAAAAGAAAGAAAAAAGAAAAGAAAAAAATAATGTGAAAGAGAAAGCATGACGGAACAAAGCAGAGCTTTTAGGATGTAAATATGAAAGTATTGAGGAGTTCAATGCAAACAAGCTTATTACACCAAATTAAGTCAATACACCTGTAATAGAAAAAAAGATCAGAGAGGAGAGAATTTTACTCTCAATAATGATGGAGCCAGAAAGAGTTTTGAACTGAGGTGAAGAAGGGTAGGGAGGGGAAAGGAAGGGCAGGGCAGGGCAAGGCAGGGCAGGGCAGGGCAAGGGAAGGGAAGGGAAGGGAAGGGAAGGGAAGGGAAGGGAAGGGAAGGGAAGGGAAGGGAAGGGAAGGGAAGGGAAGGGAAAGGGAAGGGAAGGGAAGATTGAAGAGAAAGGGAAGAGAAGAGGGAAGAGAAGAGGAAAGGAAGGGAAGGGAAGAGGGAGTGGAGTGGAGTGGAGTGGAGTGGAGTGGAGGGAAAGGAAGGGAAGGGAAGGGAAGGGAAGGGAAGGGAAGGGAAGGGAAGGGAAGGGAAGGGAAGGGAAGGGAAGGGAAGGGAAGGGAAGGGAAGGGGGAAGAGAAGAGGAAAGGAAGAGAAAAGGGAAGGGAAGAGTGAAGAAAAGTAAGAGGGAAGCGAAGAGGAAAGAAAAGAAAATGAAAAGGAAAGGAAAGAAAAGAAAAGGAAAAGGAAAAGGAAAGGAAAAAGAAAGGAAAAAAAAAGAAAAAAGAAGAAAAAAGAAAAGAAAAGAAAAAAGAAAAGAGAAAAAGAGAAAAAAACACTCTCCCACACATTATTTGTTGTTCCTACTTCTTTTGGCTTCTTTCCTCAGGGGAAAACAGAAATACAATACCAGACATGATATAGTTATTAAAAAAAAAGAAGGCAGGATAGTTTTCTAGCAACTCCCTTAAAAACAAATGTGAGTGGCAAGCACTACCTGGGGAAAACACGCACGCACTTCTTGAAGCAGAGTAGGGAGGGGACTGTGAGCAGCAGCCCCTCCTGGCAGCAGGCTCTGGGAGGCACCATCGGTCAGAGGGAAGCCGTTTTTGGGGTGAGGAGCAGCCCGGAGAGGCGGGGGTCTCAAGGGGCTGATGGCCATCTCCTGGCTGTGCTCCGGCGGAGGGGAGATGCAGCTGCATACAGGAGGCAGGGAGGGAAGGGAGGGGAGCTGCGGGCAGCCTGGCCCGAGAGCCTGCCTCAAGCCCCGGCTGTCAGAGGATATCGAAACGCTTCACACGCATTAATTGAATAAGCCTCCTAACTCCCCTGTGATGTAAATATTATTACAACTGGAATAACAAAGCGCAGACCAGCTAAATGACTTCACCCGCAATTGCACAGCGAATCGGTGTTGTAGCAGGAATTAGAATATGGGTCTCCTAACTGCTCCAGACAGTGCTCCAACCACAAAGCCAGCCCGCATTGTCCTCTGGGCTGTCTCTCCTCTCCTTTGGCTGGAACGCTGCAGACATTTCCAACTGCTCGCAAAAGCAAAACAGATGTCCCATGTCTCTGTTGTTATCCATTCTTGTGGGAGAGGTTCCCTTGATGCGGTTTCTGCCCGTACACAGCTCTGTGTATATGCAGGTGGAGGGAGAGAGGTGCAAAACCCTGAGCAGACAGACCACCGACAGCATTGACACAGAGGCAAGGTCACAGCATCAAGCAGTTTAGTCCAGCTTAACATGACATGATGTGGGGAAGTCCTCCTTTCTCCTTACAGTTCCACGTGTATCTCCAGCTCCCAGGAGGATGTCTGGCATTCCGGGAGTAGCTGAGACTGCAGTTGCACCAGTGGAGACCAGACTGAGATACAAGTCTGTAAAATCACTTTCTTACTGAGTCCCTGGTGAAACAAGGGTACAAACAGGAGTGGAGGAACAGAAATTGAACTGCAACCACTATTGAGGAACCTACACATGTGGGTAGAGGTGGAGCCTAGGTGATTAATGCAGGTCTTCCCAGGTCAAACTGGGTTTCCCTGCCCTGTGCTACCACCCTGCCCATTTTTTCTCTGTGTTTTCAAGAGAGGGAATTGCCCTGTGGATACTGCTGTCCGGGTGTTCTGCATCACTGCGGAGAAAAGCAGGCTCCAAAGGAAAATCAGAATATTCTGCCTTATTCCTCACTGTTGTGTGAGATAGCTTGGCTGGACATCAGTGCTTCAGTGAAGTTTTGCTCATTCATCTTCTGATCAGTTTTCTGCATTCAACTGCAATGTGTCAGCAATCAATCCCTCAATATGCTTCTAACAAACGGCTCATCTCTTCCTCCATTCAACTGAAGTTGGTAAGAATTCCAAATGTTGTCATGAGGAGGTACCAACAAGGAACAAACTGGGCAGGAGAGCTGTGCTTCTTGCAGAGGCTGATACTGGAGCTTGGATACTTACAAGGTAAGGGTGAAAGCTGACTTTTTTGTCTCCACCTGTGACCAGCTTAATCCTTAGTCTAAAGTCAATGCCACAGGATGGTCACAGGAAGTTCTTACTGTTTAGCTCCTGCTGCATCCTGTGTGGTTCTCTCAGTTTTTGGGGCAGCTGCCAACGAGTCATAGAGATGCTTTGATGCCAAGAAGAGATGGATTGAGCCCTCAGCAGGGTTGGTGAAATCTTATTTAGAAGTCTGCTGCCTGAAAGTCAATACACACTGTGAGCTGAGCCTGGAAAAGGAACCATGCAATAGCTGTTCCAAGTTCAACTAGCTCAAAGACAGATATTTCAAAGAACAGCTCAGTGCTGGGCTCTGCTCCATTTGTCATTCACAGAGAGATTTTGACACTTCCAGAGGGCAGTGTGGCCCACCCACAGTCTAAGGCAATCTGAAAGCTGCATCCTTTTCTGCAAGCTGTAGGGCAACAGTCTCCGGTAAGGTAGGACATATCTGCATTTTGCTGGTCTCTCACAACCCTATAGAAGGGGAGTTATGCTGACACCGAGAGCCTCTGAAAGATCTACCCAGAATTTCACAGACAGCAAAGTTTTGCAGTTAGCAAGACCTTTCTTACTTTGTATTTTTGCACTCTGAGAATTGTTCAAGAGCATGGAAGTAAAATAATTGCCAAAGGGCTACAGAAGTCTGTTTCTACAATGTCTCTAAACCAATAGTGGCAGAAAACGAAACATCTTTTGTTGCTGCCTTATAGATTGCCAACAACCATGCATACTGTAAGCAGGCCACCCAATTAAAATGAAAAGTAAATCCCTTCCTGTGTTTATATATATATATAACTTTCATGCAACCAGATGACTGTTTGTATACTGCTGTTAACATTAGTTGAGGTTTCTACTTATTTTAACTGTGGCCTTTTTTATTATTATTGCAATAAATGTAATAATTAAACTCAGAGAAGTAGGTAATTTCTTGCACTGTATCATCACCTTATAGAAAGGCAAAAATATGGTGAGGCTCACGCTGCTACTTCCACAGAGAGCTATACCTTTCACCATATTTGTCCTTCAGATGAAGTATTGCTGATCTGATTTTCTGTAAAAAGATGTTCAGAAACAGACCGTATGTCCCACTCTCCTCATCTGTCTATGGCTTATTGTGCCAGGTTGGCATGGTTATTCCTCCAGGATGCCATCAGGGTGGAAATGTTCTTCCTGCAGTTACATAAAACATCCCAATGGCTTTGGAGGCATATTTTGTACCGCATTTTTCCCTCTACGGGGACTGCCTTATGTAGTCCCAGATGTGAAGGTTGACACTCAAGTGTCTGTGTTTGGAGGGCCCAGGGAACCTATCTGCCCTTAAACCTCTGACTGCAACACCGTGACAATGCCCAGTACAAGCCTCTCTCAGTTAAGTGGCTGTCCTCGTGTTGATTTTTGTTGGCTTTTGGTTCACCTCCGAATGCCAGAGAAGTTTTCCATGATTGAATAAACTAATTTTTTTTGTTCTTATTTTGTCATACCTCATACTAAATTTATCTTTGGAAATGACCTCAGACTTTTGAATGGCATTGCCTTCAGCTTTCTAAACAATGTCTTGATTTTGCCAAAGGAAAAGGGAAAGAGACTCTTTAAACCAGCAAACTGCCCTTTTGTTTTATCTCAGATAAATCTGAACTAATCATAAGTCAACCCTTCCGGTCACACCGGCATCATTGTCTTCAATGCTGATTAACATATCAGAGCTAACTTTAAACTGACACTTCCTGGTTTGTTTTTTAAATCCCATTTTAAATGGCTGCTATATTGCGATTTCAACATGGGCCGCTTACGAGAAGACTGAACCAAGGGCTATTTTAGAAGCAGACATCTGGCTGTAAGCCAGTTATACCACATTAGCAGCTGAAGGGCTGGCCTGGAACAGCATTTGATCACCTGAAAGAGTGAGGTATGGTGAAGGACTCAAAGGAATGAAGAAAAAAAATCACAGTGGATGTCATAACGACCCGGGTTTGTTTATGTAACGTAGGGGGCTGAATCATATCTCAGCCTTTCATCACCCAGCTCTGGAACAGTAGTACTTTAATAAAGCCTAATGACAAAAATATGGAAAAAATTAGAAACCAGAGCGAATGAGGAGGAGGTTTTTTTCTGATGCAGATTAAGTTCCCTAAATGCCAGTCATTGTTTATTTTTGTCCAAAGCTCTCCTTTCTTATTTATTTAACAGCTCAAACTCTTATTTCTCTTTATAGTTTGCAGTTTGGGAGGCTGATTTTTTTTTTTTTTATATAAAGGGCATTTAATATTTTGCAATTGCTAAAGGTTTTTGGCAGATAACTCTAGAGGAGTTCTTTCCAGTGTACCTGCTGGTTTACTAAAACCATGACTGGAACATGGTCATTAATGTGCTCTTTTCTCTACTCTTTTGAATGCAGTGTGGCTCTCAGACCTCCCACCTAGATGGCAACTTATTAGGAACATACAAGATCAAGAGCTTTAGAAATAAAATTGATTGTTGAATACTTGTGGCATACAACATTGCAAAGTCCTGTTTTGACACTGGGAAGGCAGAATTTGTTTTCATGGATAATATTCCTCCAAGCTGGCTTCTCATGTCCACAGAAGATCTGGGCCTGACAAAGGTGTGAGGGCATTGTGGTTCATGTTCTGACGGATGTGGATTCCTGGCAAGTCTGAGTGAGCCAGCTGTGCTTATGCCTTTGAAGAGATACCTTGCTGCAATATAACTTACGATGCAGCTGGATGGCGACCGTAAGGGCTGGGCAGTATAATGTCATTTTCTAAGCATCTGTGTGGAACAAGGCTTCTGGGTATCCTGATGTCCAGAAATCCTGGAGAAGATCGTTGTATTTTAACCCATAACATGAAAGTAGGTTTTGCGCAACCAAATGTCTTAGCCCTCCTGAATGACTCTTTGGATTGTGCCTCTATCCTGACAGCCAACTCAATGAAAGAAGGTGTGGGGAGACTGGCTGACAGTAACGAGCAAGGGTCAGAGCTGGACATAGGAGGACAGATCCTTCATTTTGGTTATTTGTTCAGTGTGAGGCAAAGCTCCTTTCTACAGATGCAGAACAATCTTGCTCTGTCTCTATTCTGAATGCTGTTCTCACCAGATTCGTACCTGTTATGGAGGGCTGTGACAATTTAGCTGGACAATTGGTCAGAAAAGGGAAAGCATGGCTGTAAAGGATCTGCAGCTGCCTAAAGGTGCAAAGCAGGATCAGCCTTACGCCATTCCTGCAGATGTTTGTCTGACCTGTTCTTAATGCCCTCCACTGACAGAAACTCTGTGATGATCTGTTGTTCCGCTATGTAAGTACTCTTATCATGAGAAAGATCCTTCAGTTCATCTTCCTTGCTACAGTTCAAACTGCAGATTCTTCTGCAACCTGCAACAGACATGGGGAGTGTGTTATTAACTACCTCTCTTAATTTCTTCAGGAATGCTTGCTGTCTTACTCTCTCTGGAGTGGGTGCCCTGTGGCAATGCCCACACTGCAGGAGGGATGCATGCTGTGTCCCCTGGTGTGCCCCCTGGTTTCCTCCTGGGTTTCTCTTGAAAGAAACCTGAGCAAGAGATGAGGATGGAGAGCTTTCCAATAGTTCCCTTACCATGGCATCTCAAGTGGACCAGACCTAAAAGTGTATCAACTCTATGCAAATCAGCTGAACGCAAAATGCTCTTAAGTGCCTGTGGGTAAAGGAACTGGCATGTCTTAATCACAGCAGTGTGATGATTTTCTAGGCTACGTTTATGAAAGCAAACAGAAGAATGGCAGGCCTGATGCTCACACACAAAAGCTCAGTTACCCACACTATGAAGCTGCTGTGACTGTCCCTGCCCTAAGCTGATGAGCTTTGGACCATTTCTGTGCTTGATGAAGGATTTGACCTGTGACAGGGACCATAACCTGCAGGCAGCTTGGATTTGAAGAGAAGCCAGTAACTTATACATGATTAAATGATGACTGTTGTCCTCAAGGCTGGAAAGCAGACCTGCTCATTTCCCTTGCATACATGTACCCTTAAATTTTGGCAACCACTGCCTTTACAGTGATATCCAGGATGAATAGGACTCTCTGTGCTTGGAACACTAGCACAAACATGGTGTTACCACATGACCTCTCACTTCTCTGTTGTACTTCCAGCTTGCGATGCTGCTTTGGAAGCAGAACTTCTTACAGCAGCTGCTGCAACACAGCAGCATATGAAAGCATGGCCCATTATACCTGTAAGGGCTTAATCCAGATTTGTGGGCCAAAATCAGAGTGTGAGGCTGGCACGGTGGAAACCAGAGCATGGTTAGGATCCACATCTATAAACTGACAGGTCTGTTTGTGAAACTGAGAACAAGCTTCCCATGTGTGGACCACTGCCAACATGGAGCTTTTCTGGGATCACGACCAAGCCAGGGACAGTGACATGCTCAGAACCATGGGCTTCTTCAAAAATGTATTTGGATTAAAAAAAAAAAAAAAGAAAAAAAAAAAAAGAGCCTTTTCTAAGCAGGGCAATTTAATAAGTATGTTTGGGTCATGCAGAATATGACCTTGAGAAACCACCAGGGCTATAATCTTGGAGAGTTGGCCTTTGTGCTTCCAGCCACAGATGAAAACACTGTGGTGTTGCCAGTCTTGAAATACTGGCAAGGCTGTCTTACAAATGACATGGGAATACAATATAAATATGAAGTTTTATTTGCTTGTCTGGCTCTAGAGCCCTGGGCCATGTTTTCAGGCTTTTCTCTGCAACTCTAAGATAATTATTTCATATTGAAAAAAACCCAACAACAGAAAACCCCCTTTGATATTGTTTTGTAACTGCTAGCTGACAGGATCTGGAGCTTTAAACAAAACATCAGAAATTATGAAGCTTGTGATAAAAAGCTCTAAGAGCCGGCAGCTCCACACTGAAGCTCCACTTCCAGCACTGACTATTCCCTGTGGCAAGGAGCAGATTTCACAATGCCAAAGAAAGAAGAAGCTGGTCAATGGCCAGAGGACAGAGTCTGTAAACACTGCTGAGGAGCAAACCCCTCTTGGCTGCACGGAGCACTGAAGGAGCAGAATGCCGCAGGGCTGAGGCAGAGAAAACCATTGCAGTGGCTCCTCCCAAGAGTAGCAGGTGCTTGAAGGTGAGGTGGTTGGTGGTGATGGATTCAACCCTAACACAACTCATGCTACAGCTGTCTTGGCCCCAATCAAATGGCCAACATGATGAACCCATCCAGATTGTTAATGCTGCTTCAAGCCCTCAAGTACCAGATACATATTAATATGTACCACCTTGTTTGTAAGCGTCTCCTCTCACAGAGGTACTTGCTCATCCTCCTTGTCCGGCATGGGTGCCTGCACCACGAGACTGTTTCTCAGCAGGCATCTGACTGCAGCAGGGTGGCTGCAGCCCTGAACCAGGCGCTGTGGCAGAGGGATGCAGCATTTCCTGAGGGCTGCTATGGTGCCGCAGGGAACACTGAGGAAGCAGGGAAGGAGTGGGGAGAAAGATGCTCTGTTCTCAGGTCTCACTTCTGCATTTGCCTGTTGAAAGTACACCTTGGTTGTGGTAGAAAGGGGCAAGAGGGCCGGAGCAGAGCAACTTGCAGAGTAGGGAAGCTAGAGCAATTCTGTGTTGTTCTTGGTCCTCCTGCATCCCCATTAAGAAATGAGATGGTAGGGCATGAAAGCCTGCTGTCTCGCCTTCACCCTTCTGAGGATAGGCAGCTGGTCTGGCCCCTGGGGAAACAGCAGATAAATCCCCAGCAGATTCTGCTATTCAGAAGGATATCTCCAGTGCAGAGGAGGAGAGAGAAAATAAAAAGGACTCTTCACTTTGGGCAATGGAAATGAAACTTGTGACTTGGTTTCTGAGAGGCCCATCTGCCAGCGCAGCTGTGCCTGTTGCACAACCTGCTACTGTTAGTAGATAACTGACTCACCACAGCTAGACAGTGCACGGGACAGACCTAACCCTTTTCCCCGGGAGCGAGATACAGTCTTCAGGCAACCAAGCCATTTGCGTTTTCTCATTTGCTGGCTGCCTTTAGCAGCCAGATCTGCAAGTGGCTGCAGCCAGCCAGACACAACTGGTAACTGCAGGACAACGCAGCTGCTACATCAGCTTGTAATAATGGAAAGGAGCGGTCACTAGTCAGTTGCAGCAAAGTATAAGCAAATGCTGCTAAGCTATTATGGGAGGATACTCATGATGTTATATCCTTGGCCATAGTATTTTAGTAAAGATTTTATGAGCAATTGTTGTTAAAAACTCCAGAGAGATTCCTCCATGAGTTATTAAAGGGAAAGGCTTCTTTAATATGTATGTGCTACATGCGTATGCATCAGTAAATATACCCAAAGTTTCTTTTTTCCTTTGTCTCTCTTTTCTCCCCCAGTGTTGAGCTGCGTAGTCTTGATCAATGAGCACAAGGAACAATGTCCATCCTTTCCTACTTCTGTTGAGGAAGCAGCCCAATGATTTAACCCATTACTTCCCTGTGAATTCTGAGCCCTCAGCTCTTATACCTGACTCTGAGCACAGAAATGCCATCTTTCCTAGCCATTACTGCTGTGGCTGAGCTGCCTCATTGTGACAAGTTGCATTGACCCTGTTTGTTTTGCAGCTGGAGAGATTAGCCGTGTCATCTCAGGACATTCCGGAATGAAATTAATTGAATGGTCTCATGTACGCACATCTCTCCCTTCTTCTCCACCCTGTGAACTGCTCTTTCCCAGTGTGGAGAAGCTGCCTTCCATTTCCAGAAGTGTAGGACTGGCCCAAGCAGTATTTACAAAAAAAGAACATGCTTGCATTTTTGGCACTGAAGTTCTGGGTGAGTGCTGGTGTCACAGGGACAGCCAGAGGCTGTGCAGGCTTAGGTATTCAGCCATGGAGAATAGTTAGGTTCACCTATAGCAGAGACACATCACTAGGTGATTTCTTTTCATAAAGGCTCCATTCTCTAGCACAGCAACAGGCAAGATTTGTTCATCTCTGTCATTCATCAGCTCAGCAACCTTCTCAGCTTCACCCATCACCAGCAAGACATTGGTATCACAGCTCAATTTTTCTGACTCCTCAAATATTTTTGTCTCCTCAGACCTACCCCTTGTGCGCCTGTGGGGAAGTGTGGGCTTAATTCCTTTTAGTAGAGCCTCTATTTGAAGTTGGTGAGCAAGGCAGTCCATTGAGAGTTATAAGGAGTGGAAACCCTTGGCACCTCTGTGTTCCCTTGAGTCTTGAGGGCTGGTATGAGGCAGAGCAATGGCCACAGAATTTAGGCCCCGATAAATTTCCACTACATGCTGGAGCATCTATTTTTCTTCAGTGACTGCTCAGGAGATGCAGCCAGTGTGATAAACGCAGTTTTATGTAGGTCTTGGTTAGGGTTGTCCTTGTCAGATGTACTAGCTTACTGAGAAAAAAAAAGGTCTTTAGCATGTGACCTGATTCTTACATTTCAGAAGAGGCTGAGCATTTCCTGCTCTGTGAATAACACAATTCTTCCTGTGAGGACGTACAAGATTCAGGGTATGGATAAGGTCTCTTCAGTTCCCAAAGACTAATACTGATGGAGCATCAGGACTGCCACCCAGGACAGCAAAATCTAGCAACTCCATGGAATGGCCTTTGCTGTTCAGAGATAAGGATAGAGCCTGTCTGCAGGCTTGGCCACATATGGTGGTGTACTTATTTTTTGTTCGTGGCAACAGATACAAGAAAATAAAAGGAATAAAGAAAGAATCACAGAATCAACTACGTTGGAAAAGACCTTTAAGGTCATCAAATCCAACCATAACCCCAGGAAAAGGAAGGAAGGAAGGAAGGAGGGGAGGGAGGGAGGGAGGGAGGAAGGAGGGAAGGAAGGAAGGAAAGAAGGAAGGCAGGGAGGGAGAGAGAGGGAGGGAGGGAGGAAGGGAGAGAAGGAAGGAAGGAAGGAGGGAGGGAAGGAGGGAAGGAAGGAAGGGAGAAAGGAAAGAAAGAAGGAAGGAAGGAAGGAAATAATAATGCAAACAAAATAATAGTTCCCAATAAGTTTGCAAGGTTGTCATTGATATTTTTTAATTAAGGCTGGGATTGGTGTTGGGACCAGTCAACATCTTTGATGTTCAACATCTTTGTTGGTTGTCATGGACAGTGGGATTGAGTGCATCCTCAGCAAGTTTGCCGATGGCACCAAGCTGTGTGGTTCGGTTGATACGTTGGAGGGAAGGAATGCCATCCAGAGGGACCTTGACAGGCTTGTGAGGTGGGCTTATGTCAACCCCATGAAGTTTAACCATGACAAGTGCAAGGTCCTCCACCTGCGTGGGAGCACTCCCAGGCACGACTACATGTTGGTTAGAGAAGAGATTTAGAGCAACCCTGTGGAGAAGGATTTCGAGGTGTTGGTCAGTGAGAAACTGAACATGAGCCAGCTTCAGTGTGTGCTCGCAGCCCAGAAAGCCAGCCATATCCTGGGCTGCATCAAAAGGAGCATGACCAGCAGGTCGAGGGAGGTGATCCTGCCCCTCTACTCTGCTCTCCTGAGACCTCACTTGGAGTATTGTGTGCAGTTCTGGTGTCCTCAACATAAAAAGGGCATGGAACTGTTGGAACAAGTCCAGAGGAGGGCCACGAGGATGATCAGGGGGCTGGAGCACCTCCCGTATGAAGACAGGCTGAGAAAGTTGGGTCTGTTCAGCCTGGAGAAGAGAAGGCTGTGTGGAGACCTCATAGCCACCTTCCAGTATCTGAAGGGGGCCTATAGGGATGCTGGGGAGGGACTTTTCATGAGGGACTGTAGTGATAGGACAAGGGGTAACGGGTTCAAACTTAAACAGCGGAAGTTTAGATTGGATATAAAGAAGAAGTTCTTTACTGTAAGGGTGGCGAGGCACAGGAATGGGTTGCCCAGGGAAGTTGTGAATGCTCCATTGCTGGCGGTGTTCAATGCCGGGTTGGACATAGCCTTGGGTGGCATGGTTTAGTGTGAGGTGTCCCTGCCCTGGCAGGGGTGTTGGAACTAGGTGATCTTCAGGTCCTTTCCAACCCTAACTATTCTATGATTCTGTGATTCTAAGTCAGCCCAAAGATTTTGGCTTTTCCTTTGTAGCAGGTAGCACGTTCAGTTTAGCTTCTGAATTGAGTTCCAACTTGGGTAATTGAATTCTGTTGCTCAGAATTCCTCTTGCAGTTTCAATTAGATGCAATCATCTAATTTTCACTTCCTTTTCTGAGCTGTTGAGCAATATTAGTGTGCATTGTTCAAACAGTTGCTCTTGATCATCGTAGAGATGCTTGCCTCGTCCTGGTGGATGATGCAATGTGACCCTTGCACATGGCTTGTATATCACTTGCTGAATCTATGAAGTGTTTTGAGATGGTGGATTGTGCATAAATCATTATTATCAGGGTGGTACTCTATTGCAAAATCAATATGTGTTCAAAAATAATTAAAGAAACTGAGAATTGAATTTAGATCTCATTCTGTGCAAAAATCCCACTGGCCTACATTGCTGAAAAACATGGCATATTCGTGTGATTTGGGAGGTCAAACTGTATTGAATGCTCTCCCACAGAAATATATTTGTTGGAGCAAGATGGGTGATATTCAACCCATTCGTTTTGTAGTTCATGACAGTTCCTGTCCTGGGTTCAGCAGTCATTTTTCTCCTTTTTAGCAGCTGGTGCAGTGCTGTGTTTTTGACTTTTGGCCTGGGAACAGCACTGATCACACCGATGATTTTAGTTGCTGCAGTAATATTTAGTCTGACCAAGGACTTTCTGAGCCTCATGCTCTGCCTGGGAGGAGGGGAAACTGGGAGGAAGCAGAGACAGGACACCTGACCCAAACTGACCAAAGAGGTGTTCTATACCACAGCACGTCATGCCCAGGACGTAAAAATGGAGGGCAGAGACCCGGAAGTGTGGGTTGACTGCTCGGTTGGGCTGGGTATTGGGTGGTGAGCGGTTGCATTCTCTTCCCTTGCATTTCCCTTATCATTATTATTATTGGTGGTAGCAGCAGTGGTTTGTGTTATACCTTAGTTACTGGACTGCTCTTATCTCAACCTGTGGAAGTTACATTCTTTTGATTCTCCTCCCCATCCCCCGGGGAGCTGGGGGGAAGAAAGAGGGGAGAGTGAGAGAGCGAACTGCGTGAGAGGCTTAAACCATGACAGTTCCTCATTTCACACCTTGAGGTTTTCTCTGCTCTGAAGAGTGGGCCAAGTTTATGGATACTAGTGAAGATTTACTTCATCTTGTGGCAGTGTGAAAGATGGGACTCTTCCTAAAGAAAGACTGTCTAAATTCAGGCATTAGTAACTGTAGACCCTCATGAAGGTAAGTAGAAGTGGAAGATAATCAAGGAGAACTGAAAATTACACTGTAAATTAATCATATGATGATTATGATTAAAGGCCTTTGCTTTACTGGACCTGTATTACAAGGTTTGTTTGTTAAACCTCCAATTTGATAATTATCTCCTACAATGACCATCACCAAAGCCTTACGGCTAACTGACAGTCACTTATTTAGTTTTCAAACTGATTTGGGGAACTTGATGTTTTTTCATTCTTCTTATCTTCACTTTCAAATCCAAAATTAGAATTCATTTCCAAATTTATATTTCCCAGACATGCAATTACATCAATTTGTTTATAGTTTTCTTCAGTGAATGATCTTTGATGAGCTATTCTGTAAACAACTCTCTATAGGCTTCTGTGATTTCAGTGATATGGCATAGAGTGGCAAGACTTACTTCATTTGATGACTTAAAGGGGCAACAAGAAAAAGCTCTCTGTCAAGCATGTCCTCAAGGCCAAAACTGCATTTTTGCCCATTTAGTGCAGCTATACTTCATATTGTAGTCCCATTTAAAGATGGTTTTATAAGGGCCAATATATGACCAATAGATGTCATTAGCACATTAGAGGCAGGATTTATAAGCAGAGGAACAATACAAACTTTTTACAGTCCCTGTGAATAACTATTATTCTCTGCTTTTAACACCCTGTAACTACTGAGCTATTAAAACACACATGAACTCCTTACAACCTGCAACGCACTGAGTAACCAGGTTAGCTAGAGGTCTGATCTGGTGGGGGTGTTCAGCACTGGGCCCTGAAAATGTCACCTTTGAACAGGAATTTACCTGTCCATTCAGATGGCTGCTCGTCTGTTTGCCGAGCAATGACCAGGGTCCATGGCACTGGAGCTGTGCATGTTTCTGTAACAGGCTCCACCACTATCCTCAGCCTGAACTGTGAGCTAGTCTGGCTTTGTAACTGTAAGGTAAGGATACCTCTGAATTCTTTCTGGATACTACCTTCCCATCCTTTCTGATGGAGACTCAAGTCTAGAAAGGTGCTGAGGGCTGCTTGACTTCCTTCTGCAGTAGTACCCTGAGGAAGCATGCTTCACCACGTAAACCCAAAAGGCAGAAAATTATCTTACTGTGGAACAATATGTTATGCCGATGGAAGCAGACCATAGCACCTCACTGAATGCAGCTGTACAAACACAGCTCTCCCCCACCCCAGGCTGGGGAGAAAGGGGTTTGCCCAAGACACTGTAAGGGACCAGTGGCAAGGCAAGGATCAGACCAGAGCTCCTAGTGCCTGGACTTAGCCTCTTCTTCTGCTTCAGCCATTCAAAAGCCCACCTGCAGTTCTTAAACTTAGATTTCCCCTCGACTTTATTGCTGGGCCAAGGTCTGAACAGGGAGGAACTACCTACATAATACAAGGTAAATAACCTGGAGGTAAATAATGTGTTACACAAATAATAGACAACATGCGTTTCCTGACATTTGTGCCATCGACACCTATTACAAAACATGCAAATGGTCTGGCAAGGGTGTTAGTTCTCTGGATATGAATGAAAAACAAACAAGAGATGGAAGGAGAAGAGAGGCAAAGAAGTTGGTGAGATGATGCTCCTGCCTCAGAAAGCTCCCGTGAGTGGTATTGCTGCCAAAGACAACCTTCTGTGTGAAGAGAACTAAGCTAAACTCTGAAGAGTGCAGTAACTTGCCAGCTCTGCAAGAGGCGTGGAATGGGAAGGGACTGGCAGACAAGAAAGGGAAAGAGATTTTCATGTGGGTGAGCAACAACTGGAGACCATCTGTCAATTCTATATAACAGGGCTCTTTCAAACCTGGTAGAGAAGCCAGCTTTTCCTTTGTCCGTGATGAAAGTCTGGCAGAGTTTTCCCTCTTCTCTTTTCCTCCTGTCATGTGCTGGGATAACAGCATAACCAGACTGCCTTCAGGCACTGTGAAGCATTAACCCTTTCCCTTCTGCTCTTCCCTTGTGAGTGCTCTGCCCTTGCTGTTCTCCCAGGGCTTGGTTGATTATGAGGGCATGTTTAGCTTGTACAGCAGCAGTGACGGGAGGCAGGGAAGGATCAGGAGTGGTGTGTGGTCAAGCCCCCCCCCCCCCCCCCCCCCCCGTTGCTGTTTCATCCCTTGCCATTTTCGTCTTGGCTTGGACTCTCTAATTTGATCTATCAGCACAAACACTGCCATCAACAGCAGAGCCATGTTGAGGCAGGATTCTGCCCCAGGCCTGTTCAGGCAGTGTGACCTTGAGGTTTGAGGGTGTAAGTCTCACAAGCAGCTGTCTTTCTCTAAAGAAATCCCTCATAATTCTTTATCTTAAGCTCCAGGACCTGGAATTGAGTCTGGTCTTTTTCCCCAGCCCTCCACCACCTATCCCACTGCCTCTGGACAGCCAACAAACAAATATATGGATGAGCGACGATGTTTTTCCCCTCTTTTGTCATTTTTGGTGATTCACTTTGTGACCTGATCAGAGCAGGAAGTGGAAGATCGTGACTCATTGAAAGGAGTTGGGGATGCACCAGTGGGGAGCCACAGCCATATCATGAACCCTCTCCCACAGCTATGTTTTTCATCCTCTGGCTGTGATACTGATACCAAGACACAAACCAGCACTGGTACCTTTTTTTAAGGCCTTTTGTCTAATGAAGTTGCTTTGAAGTCCTTGAAAGGGAAGATGCTTTGACAGCCCAAACTGCCTTCCTCAGGTTTAAGACTGAGAGTCCCCACAGAGCAAGTGAGATGAGCACATGGAAGATGCTGTGTCCCTTGTCCTCAGCCTCCTGTCACTGCTCCCTGCATGTTGCCCTTTCTCCACATGCAAGCTTTCCTGCATGCAGGCACTATTTGTGTCTGGCCTTCTGGATCTGGAGTGCTGCAGGAAATGAAAGCTGCTGAAATGAAGTTCTTGGCCACTGAGGTGTGCTGTGAAGTTTTCTACTGGGAATCCTTCCTTAAGGCAAAGTAATAGAAAGTCTATAGAAAAGAGCTGGTCCAAGTTAGATACCCATCGTGTTTGCCACTGACATGCAGTGTTTAGAGCAGAGGTTCAAATTCTGTCCCATTTCATTCTGAATCATTCGTGTTTCTAAGCAACAACAAAGTCTTTTAGCATTTTGGGCAACTACAGCATCCAGTTCTGCATGACTAGCAGTACTCAGATAGACAAACAAGTTTATTTCAGACTCAGACCTGGGCTAATAATTAAAGTCCAACACTAACGGTTTGCAGCAGATGGGGGAGAATTAACAGAAAAGTGACTTACTACTGTGGTGAGAGAAAAGGAGGAAACTACCTGTGGCATATGAAGTAGCATTTTGCATAGCTCTGGATGAAGAGTCCATAAAGCATCTCTGCAACCAAGTCAATTGATTCATCCTGGTAGAAGGTTATTTTATTAAACCCTGAACAATTCAGTGGGCTGTTACCACTGAAGGATACATCTTGCTTTCTTAGGCAGCAGGCTGCAACTAATTCTATACAGCTTTCTTCAACTATATACTTATGACAGATCCTTTTGGGTATTTCCTCAGTTCACAATCATGATTCCATGTGAACATCATCTGATAGAGGTTATACACATGGAAAACATTCCCATCCTTATAGATACCTTGGCATCAAACTCACTGCTACCAAAATGAGAGGCTTAAACACTTCTCAGTGCTTTGGCTGAGGCTATAAAGCTGCGTGTAGAAAGGCAAAAGGTTGAGCCCAGCTTTCCTGACACTCTGCTCCCTTTCTTACATTATGTATGCTGTCCACTTAGGCAACCCAAAAGGATATCTGGACTTTCAACTGTCTTGGCAGGATACACAATGGCTCAGCTGTGAGATTCTGCCCTGAACTGTCTTCGTTCCCATGAGTAAGGACAGAGACTCTCTCCCATTCCTGGGCACTGCACATCAGCCAAGCTCTGCAACAGGCACTTGGTCTCCAAAGCAGGCAGGTGGGACTGGGCAGCAACTGAAGCGAAATGGGCAGACTTTGACGGCCCTCTCAAAGCATTTCTACTGTATGCTAGCTGAGGTGGATGGAAACTTCTAAAATCAAATTGTTAAGAATAATCCCAGGCAGTTGTCTCACAGAGCTTTTATTTTAAAGCTTTGTCTTGCTATGTTTGCTGCTTTTGGCAAAGCCACAGGGCAAATAAGTAGTGCTTCATTTGTGTTCCAGCATTTAATTATAGGAAAACAATCTGCTTTGCTGCATGGTTGCTCTGTCTGGCAAAACACTTACTGCAGGAACTGGTGTTCCAGCCTGCTATTAAGGAGCAGCTATTTTTCTGCAAGCTGCAATGACTCTGAATTCAGTGTGTAGCACTTAAGATAGCTGTGTTGGCATTTCAGTGATGTGAGGTGGCAGTTCTCTCCTTGCAGGAGGACACGGTCACAAAGGCTAGGTTGCATCTTCTCTTTCTCCACGAAGATTATCATTGAGGTCAGAGAGTGAGACCTCACAGTCTGGTGATTAGACATGGATGCAGTCATGCAAGGGAAGGCATGGGCAAAAGCAGAAGATGCTGATGTCAGTCATAAATGATGGGAAGAGTAGTGTGTGGAAGTCAGCCACATGCGAATGTATCAGCCTTGTCCTTTGTTATAGGGACATATGCTCAGCTGTCACCTCCCATACCTCTGTGATCAGTGCTGACTACAGTCTGCTTTGGAAAAACTGAAGCCTGGGATTCTCTTTGGAAGTGAGTCTCAGATGGAGCTGTCTGCTGGGAGATGCTGCGATTTGTGTTGGTGTTGGGGGTGTTATGTGCCTGGCCTGAGAAACACAGAGTAATACAGTCCTCAGCAAAAATATCTGAGAAAAATAGGGGTCTTATTTCTCCCAGTTTTATGTGGCCCTAAAAGCCTAAATCATATTTCCATTCTTTTAGGAGACATATACTTCCTCATTGCTCTGGCTGGACATTTAATTCATAAACAGACAGGAATATTGAATTCATGGGTGACTTTGGCACTATTAAAATATCTTTTAATTAAAGGGACCACAGATGAAAATCATCCTACTCCACAATGTCCTTTATGTGTAACTAGAAAGGATTAAGCAGGGCTCATCAATGCACTTAAGCCTCTGAAGATAACAAAATTCAGTTTATTTTGTAGTTAATGGGAAAATATTAGGTTTTGTATGTGCTTATGACCACTCACTTGAAACACAGGGTGTATGTGGAAGAGACTGCTGCAAAGTTTCAAGTAGTCCAGGAGATTTGTGGAGCTGATTGAGAACAATTTCATGATGCATGCAGTTGACAAACTGATGAGGGAAGACACTCTACCGGACCTGACACTCACAAATAATTAAGAACATATTGAACACGTGGAGGCTGAGAGCAGCTGAGCTGCAGGGACCTGCAGGCTGTGCTGTTTAAGACCCTCAAAGGAGTGAGCAAGACAAATGGCAGAATGACAAGCTTGGAGTTCTAAGCCTCTCTCGAGCGGGGTTTTGGCCTGTTCAGGGACCTGCTTTCCACAGTCTTATGTAAAATTGCCCTTGGGGGACCAAAAGGATACAGAAGAAACCAACTGATCTTCAAGGACAGCTTCTTCAGAGCCCAGGAATGATAGTGAATGATCTGCTGCAATGTGCAGGCAGCTGAGCAGCTGTAGCAATAGATCAACACAGAAAATGTGGAACTGTTGTCTGAGCTCACATGTGGAGAAGGACTCAGAATGTGGAAGCAGGGACAAGCTACTGAGAAGATACAAAGACATTGCTCCTGAATCTAGGAATGAGGTCAGGAAAGCCAAAGCTCATCAAGAGCTGAGATCAGAACGGAAAGTGAAGGACAACAGTGTCTTTCTATGAGAACACTGGCAGCAAAAGGAAGGCTAAGACCATCAGCTCACTGCTTAGTGACAAAGACCTAGTGACAAGAGGCATCGTAAAGGCATAGGTATTCAATGCTGATTTCACTGGTTCAGGATTCAGCAGGACAGGTTCTTTGGCCACCTGATGTAGTTAGACTCACTTTGAGTGGAAAATAGGATAGTAAGATCTCTGGAGGTCCCTTCTAACCTAAATTGGTCTTTGATTCTGTGTCAGGATACCCAGAATCAGTGCCTGGTTCTGACTCTGACTTCTGTGTAGTTTCACACATCGTTGGGGAAGCAAAGGGTTGGGGGGTATTAACCTTCCAGATACTAAGCTTCAGGTTTAGGATTTCTACTTCAACTTTTTACCTGAGCCTGGCAAACACAGCTAGACAACTGAGTGAACAGATGTTCCGTTCAACATGTCTACATGGAGCTATAAACTAAAAGGACAAGTTCATTTGTGTTGATTTTGTTGTAGTCATGAGAGATATACTGTATTGGTGTCCTACATTAAGAGCACATATCAAATTGTTGATTAGGACCTCTGATTCCTGCTGAGCCATAAGTAAGGCATGGCCATTCTTCATCTGGACGAAGCAATAAAGAAGCCTTGTGCCCTAAGATGAGTGCTAAGTGATGAGTCAAGCTGCAACCTCACGATTACTAGGTAGGCTATTTTATTTTTCTTTTTTTTATATGCAGTTGCTTAAATTATGGTGTGATGACCAAGCAGTGAGCTGACGGTCTTCTTAGCCCTTAGTTTCCTTAGGGACACAGAAAGGTGGGGGTGTGGGAAGTGAGCTTTGAAACCAAATTGTTAGATCTAGCACCAGTTCCACAAATGTAGAAAGCTTGGGATGAAGCCAGCACTCAAACTTACCTTTCCCAAACTCCAGGCCTTGGTCTTAGCTTTTCAGTTCACTTTTTCCCTACTCTGTTTTCCTTTTCCTAGCTGCAAAAGTTGATGCCATGAGGCAATGTGTTTGCATACATTTCAGTTGTTTGATATGTGTAATTTATAAATTCAGGGTTATAAAGGGCCTAGTTAGTATAGAATGAGAAAGCCTGGTTTATCAGTATAGAAGCCAGGCCATTTTCTGCTTGAGACAGCTATATAAGAGGGAGCACAGTTTGAATTAAAACTCTGACTTTCTTTTCTCACTTAAAGTGGAATTAGTACATTACATGGTATTGTTTTTGTTGAGAAATAATTTCAGCGTACCCAGGGTGTGTTGATGTTTCATTCCTTCTCGTTTCTGTGTAGCACTATTAATTCTGTCCAAGTTGCCATCAAACATGTATTTATTTTCTCAGGAGCACCCAAATATTTCCAAGGTGGAGTGAGAAGCAGAAAGTTTCACAGCTGATATGTGTTTCCCTCTTGGAATGACATCACCTCTTAATTCCTCCAGATATTTTACTCTGTATACAATTTTGACAGAAAAAGAAAGCAATTGCCCTTTAAGTTAAGGTGGAGAGTTTTAAAGTGACTGAAATTAAAGTGAATGAATATCATGATATAAAAAATTAATCTCTGAACATACAATTTTTGGTTTGTGATAGAAAACATTACATTTAATTTTTATCTATAGTAATTCCAGGAACTTCAGCAGAATCCCAGAAGAAAGAATTTTCTTTTAAACATGGGGGGGTTGTTTGTGCCTGAGGGTCAGTTTTAAGAAGTTCATATAATTGAACTTTATCCTAAATATACTCATATATAAATAGTGAAAAAGTGTAATTTCTTAAAAAAAAAAAAAAAAAAAAGAAAGAAAAAAGAAAAAAGAGTTTGCTTTCTTGTTCTCTTTTTCTACAGTTGACACAGACTTGCACAAAATGAATACAAAATGACTTATACAAAATCAGTAAAATGAAGAGCTACTGTACAGAACAGCAACAAGAGGTGCTTTTTCATGTAATGCTGCTTTTTTAACTAGTTATCATAGGTTTCAACTTACAAAAGGAAGGTCACTGGTAGTAAAACAGCAGAGATCTGTCCCCTTTGGTAGAGTAACTCCAAAAGTGTGCATTACAATCCAAATAAGGCATTTTGCTGTGGGCAATTGAGATGAATCCCACTATAGGCAGAAAATTTTGGCTACACCCCAGGTCCTATTTATATTTGGAGATATTATCCATAAGAGAGTTTATGGTTATTTCTATGGATTAGAGACATTTTTCTTATGTAAAAACCCCACATCTCTCCCATCCAAATTTTTGCTTTCACATGAAATACCAGAACAACATGAGGGAAACATACAGCACAAAAATGTTGATTGAATTCAATACTTGATTTCCTCAAGCAAAAAGAAAAGTAAAAATTTATGTTCCAGTAAGCCCTTGAACTTGTTATGTCCTTTCTTTTTCCCTGAGTGGAATCAGGTTATGAGTTAGAGATTAGTAGGAAATAGAGGTAGAAGGACATGAACCAGGTTCAGCTACACAGACTGATAAGAACTGATTTTGAAGAAGAAGAGACAGTGGTTGGAACTCTTAAAGTCAATGGCAAACTTTCCTTGCCTTCCAGACAGGAGCAGTTTAACAGAAATTCAGCAACAGTTTGTATGCGGCATATGGTCCATGCAGGTCCAAAAAAGCATGGAGGAAACAGGCAGTCTGCACCTCGGAGGAGAACAAAATCATCCACATAGCTTTTTGCTGAGTGAGTGAATCAACAAGTCAGCCATCTGCCCTGCTTATTTTCTTGGCAAGAATCCTTGTGGTGGCAATGTCATATAAACTCTTTGGAGAGACTTTGAATCAGCTAGCTAGATAAAAGCTTGAAACAGTAAGTGCAGAAGAAGGGGGAAAATACACACATCCTGGGATTTAGATTTTCAATCAGACTGTCTACATAATGGAACAAACAACAGAGCATCCCCATGAGATTGCTACTTAAGCGATTCCCCAAGATGTTTATAAACACTTCTACAAAAATCCTCTGTTCCCATTATCGGGGATGGTGTTGGATGCATTACTCAAGGCTCTTGTACTCAGTGGCCTTTAAGAATATTATGTGGCTTTAAATCACGTCTGCTCTTATTAATTTCAAATGTCCTTCCTTGGCTTTAATTTTTACATTTCATTCAGGCCTCTCTGGTCTTGAAGTGTGTTAGAGCTCTACAGCTACTTCAGGAGGCATGGGCGTACTTCATGATGCTCCTCTGGTTTTTGGTAGCATTTGTAAAGGCAACAGGCCTTGCTGCCATAACTTCTGGCAAGACCTGGTGATTTCAGGTGCCTGATCTGAAGCACATAAAAGAGACAGATTTTTACACACAAGCAATCCATTATTCAAAAATCATCTGTTCTTTGCAAAGCTTGAAATTACAGTAATAGTATGCAACTGTGTTCGCAAGCCAGCCCATGCTCATGAGCAGTGGGCACCTTTAGAGGATAAGGGGGGCAAAATTATGATCAAAGAGATGGTGGAAATATACAAATAATATAGTTAACAGCACAACATCCAAGATATTTCCCCGTGCTATAGTCAAGATTCTGAGTGCTGTATTTATTGTTCAGTATGATTCCACTTTGTTTGGAAGAAAGAATGGGTTGATTGATCCTTAAGTATGCTGTTTCACCAGTTTCTACTTCCTTTTTGTGGTTGTGCCAGCTCTGGGTTAAGTAAGTGAGTGAAGCTTTGAAGCATGTGAATCTGGCTTGTTGGTAGCATCACTTAGGGCAGTAATTTACGTTAATATTGGAGCTCTTCCTCAGGTAATGCTGGACATGGTAGTGCCCTTACTGTTCTGTCTGGCTTTCCTTTGCCTTTAGGCTTTCTTAAAGGTGAGTCTGGGAAAGCAGAGGTGCTGGCAAACACTCTAAGGAATTGTCAATTACCTCCCAGCTTTTTGCAATCTCCTTTCTGGATTTTCCATAAAGTGACAGTTCCCTCCATCAAAACTACATTTCAGTGCTGAAAAGCATTTTTCTTTCAGCAGGATGCTGTAAGTCATTTACCTAATTTTCAGACTTTCTTTAGAAGTAGATCTAAAAATATTCACGAGAATTTCCATGAAATTTCAGAAAATGTTTGCTTACAAGGAAGATTATACCCTTTGTCAAAATTTCCCGGGTTTGAACTAGATAAAATTGGAGATTCTCTCCCCTTCCCTCCCCCCCCCCCCCATTCCCCTGCGCTGAAGTCATGTGAATTTCTGTGCTGCTTTTTACTTCACAGCATAAGCAAACATAAGGTGTGATACCTCTGACAGCCCACTAGCAATTCACAGCACATCTATGCTGAGTCAGCAAGAAGAGAGGATAAGCAGAAACTAGAGTAGCACTGAGAGATAGTGTCTGCTTAACAGAGGAACCTTCTGCAGGAGTGCGGCAATTCAGCATAGCCTGTATTTCTTTTTGTGATTCTCAGGGAAAAGGATGTACTCGTATCTCTAAAAGTCAATCCAGAGCGCCAAAGTGGTTAAAAAGCAGAAGTTTAGAAACAGCATGTGAAGTATGAAAGTGTCCCCTGCCTTCACACACACACAGAACCAAGGTTGAGGTGTACACAGAGTTGCATGCATATTTTTTGGTCTGTCAGACACTCCCTGTGTGTGGGCTATTGTTTGACTGCAAGTTCTAATAAAAAGAGCTGACATTCAATTGAAACCTCTTATTCCCCAGCTGCACAGGATGACAAACCAACCGGGCCAAATTCCCAGAGGCGCTACAGGCGCCATGTTCTGGGGACTTCACCACAGCAAAGGTGACAGCATATTGTTTGTGGGGAATGCATTGGCCACACTCTGGTGTGTATCTGAGCAGCCCTTTGGATCACATAGTTAAATGACAGAGGTAATTAAAGGAAGAGAAATGAAGACTTGCAGCCTTCAGAGGAGGGAGATCTGGAACCGTTTTTGCTGAGAGGGAAATCTGGAGCCACTGGCAGCTCTTTGGTGGAGGAAAACAAAGCTGGAGTTAAGAACTGGCAGGGGAAAGAAGGTGGGTTTCTGGGAGAAAGGAGATGGTGCATTTGGGGCACAGCTCTAACTCTGCTCCCTGTGTAGTGAAGAGGCAGGCAAGGCTAATGATTATGGGTCTCTAATGAAAAACATAGGTTATTCAACTAATTTAAAAAAACAAGTGTAGAAGAGCGCAAAGCCTGTCTTTGGAGATATATTAACAACAAACAAAAGAGAAAGGTCAACTGCATTTAATGTCATGTGGTACACTTGTACTAATAATCTCTGTGAAAGCCCAAGTGAAACACTGTTTCAAAGATTTTGGCTGTGTAGTTTTTTGGCTTTATATGTGTGAAAGATCAGCTGTCCCCATTTTCCAGGGCATATTCTCCACCCTACACAACAAAGCAGTAACACCTACTAGTAGAAAACAAGACGAAACACATTTTCCCCAAAAATGCATCCCTTGCCATTACATGCCTCATAATTGTTTCTTTAGCAGGAAAAGGATAAATTTATGGCATTGTATTATATTTTGAAATGGAGTGAGGCCTTGAGGATCTGGGGACTGAACTTTCTTTGGGTGTTTAATTTTCATGGGTGCTATAGTCTGACAGGAACATGCCCTCACCTGCATCCTTAGCCTCAGAGGCCTCATGGTGGTGAGGTGACAGGAGAGTAGATTAAAGTGACTAGTCTGATGTCCTGGGTAGAGGGAGATGTTTCTCCCAGTCCAGGCCAGTGCTCCGTGCCCACCACTTTTCCATAGCAGCCAGCCAAGACGGTATTGGAAGACACAGGCACTGCAGGGTATTGCACTTTTGGCTCTTTGTCTTTGCCAACCCACAGATGGTTTTCAACAGGGACCTACATTCCCCATCAGAGGTTGGAAAGCAGCTTCTGACATGCTACTGGTGAAGGACTCAACTGGGAGGCAGTGAGCATTAGCTGTCAGATTCATTCACAGTTAGTGCCCAGGTACCATTGGTGAGGTGGGCAGGAAAAGCTGAGATCCCTGAAAAACCCCTTCTGTCACCCCAGTCATCACTACATGATATGCCAAGTTTTCCTTGTTATCACCCAGCCCTGGCTTAAGACCATGCTGCTTACAAGATGGACGAACACACATAAACCTTTCTTCTGGGTGTAATGTTTAATGGCTACTCCACTCCTCTAAAGATGTTCATATTCCTAGCTCCAAGGTTCCAAGGGTGCTTAAGATATGTCTGAAGAAAAGCTCCAAATTTTTGAAGTGTTAGGGCAGAGATTCTCCTTCCAGGGATTTTATCCAAAGGACTGGTCCCACTGCTCCTGCATTATACTGCTTCTAGGAAACTCGTAGTGAGAGTGTCACTGTATCTCCTGCTGGAGAGATGAACGAAGTAATAAAATGTGTATGTGTGTACGTCCAGGCTTTATCTACTTTTCAACACTGCAAGCTGACACCAAAGGTAAGAACAACAAATGCACATCCCCTCCTTGCATCCACCTTTGCTCTTCACTGCTCTGTTGGATTGTAGCTGCAATTGCACTGTAGAAGGGGCCCTCTCTGGTCATCACATACAAAATGAGGGCCAGAAATCTGAAAAAGCTGAAAAGAAATAGATTTTGTTTGCACATAGAATTACCTGCTTTCCATAAAGTTTCTTGATTTTCTCATAATAAACCCCTTTCTTTCATAAAGAAAAAAGAAGCAGCTGTCCAATGAGTGCTTATGCCATCTCTGCCACAGAGCAATTCCTCTAAAAGCTCAGGGAAAAGTATTGTTTGGTGGGTTTTTTTTTTTTTTTTTTGTCCATTTTTCAAGGCTGGAGAAAACTAGGAGAGCATGGGTGGAGGTTCTGGCTCCCATATGAGTAATAGCCTTTAGCTTACTTAAAGTTTCCTCTACTGCACATGCTATTTTGCTTCCCTCCCTTCCTTACATCCATGTATTGTAGTGCTATACACTTTTAAACAGCAGCTGTTCTGCACCTCAGGAGAGACAAGGGATCTCTCAAGGATCAAAAAGCACATGGTTAGCCACCCCTTTTCTCACTGGTGCAGCTTGCATAGAGCAAACTGCTCATCTCAGCAGCATTTAATCATGGTCCTGCAGTTTCTCAGCAACAGTTTTGGTGTGTATCAGTCTATGCCAGTAGAGAGGAGAAGGGCTGAGTCCAATGGTCAGTACTGTAGTCTCTGGAGATTTGCTGTAGTCCTTCTTTCAAGACGTGCAAGCCCTAGGAATGCCAATTGCAATGCATCGTAGCCTAGGTTCAATGGGATCATTTTTAAGCAGAGATGAAAAAACACAGAGCTAACTGCATTCCGTACTGACATGAGCTGTCAAGTCAGCTGTTTTATGGAACAGGCTGGGATAATAGGCTTGTGCTACCCTGAGGTTGGATAGATTTCTGGTTTGCATACCATTAAGCCTTTTTATTGCTCACAGTTCAAGAGGCCATGCATGCTATTTCTAGAGGTTAAACATTATCTGGTGGAACAAAAAAAAGGACAAAATAATAGTAGAACTGGAAAAATTAGGAGAGAGACAAAGATATTTTTTTTTCTTCCTTTTTATTTTTAAATGACCTTTTCTTCCTTGTTGTGGGGGAGTTAGAGACATTCCGCCTAGTAATATCCTCATGTATCTAGGAGCGGTGTAGAAAGATGTCAGGAAAAAAAGCCTTGGCCATAGAGACCTTTCCCTCCTTCAGTTTCTCTGTTGACAGGCCAAATGGGCAAAACCACAGCCTGTGGGAAACCAGAAATGCAAAGAGGCAAAGTGACTTTCCAAAGGTCACCCTTAGGTCAGTGGCAGAGCCAATTCTCAGTTTAGGGCTTAATTGACAGTTTTATTTTAGTATTTAATTTTGTTCTTATTTTCAGCCAGTGCAACTCTGTCTGTGCATGCTGGAAGCACCCAGGGCAAGGCTGTTTTTCTCTCTTATCATTTTGTATGGTGTGACAAGCTTAATGTCTCAGGGCCTATTTTTCTTCCTTTCTCTTGTTCTCTAAAGCCTCCAATTTCTTAAAATGCTGCCTGCGTTTATGACTGATTTCTCACTCCTCACAACTGGAGAGAGGGGAGATAATTGAAGCCATATGTTTCATTTGTGTTAATAACAAGTGTCATTTTATTTTATGTCATGCTGCTTCATGCAAGAGCACTTCAAAGTGCAGAGAAGAATAGAGGAGAAGAACATCATAAAAGAGCACTGGAGGCCACATAATGAGAACTGATCAAAAAGGCGAAGTGCCCTCAATCCAAACCTTGACCACAGTCTCACCAGAAGGAAAGATTTCAGGAGAGGAAAATATCATGCTGCAGAGCTTTAACCTTCAGTAACAGAATTGAGGTCCTCTGAGGTGCCCTCTAGCCTAGCATCTCGAGGGTTCAGATAAAGAGTGAATGCTCAGGCTTAGTTTCCATGGGATGACAATTCCTTCCTCCCCACTACATAAAGCAACTTTACTGGCATACCATGGTTGGTATGGCTCAGGGAAACTAAGCAGCGTGATTCTGGTGAGGTTTGGCCTCACTAAGGGTGCTGCCCTCTCTCCCACCTTTGGGTATGGGTAGGATTCTTCTGGCACTCTCCTTGTGGGGTTGAAGACATCAGTAACCACCACCTGCATGCGTGCACACATGAGCAAAAGACCACTCCTTTGAAAGGGCCCTGGGCTGGAAAGCTGGAGGAGCTGAGGACAGAAAACAACCCAGCAGCAGCACAGCAGAACCAGCCTTGGGGCTCCCAGTTTCAAGTCACAGATTCTGAGCAGATAGCTGTGGGTTATTTTTGCCTCATGGTGCTTTGTGGCAGTTGTTTATTGCTTAACTTCCTGCAGCTGGATTAAAAACGCTGAGCAGTCATGCACTTCATTTCATGAGTATCAGCTGCCTCTATGAAAGTTTGGATGGGTGGCCATGCCTAATCCTGATCCATTTGCCCAGGTGGAAAGCAATCATAAAGGACTGGTATAAACTGGCTGATGAGCCACTCTGTAGTTTGTGCCAACCTTAACATCTTATCTTCATTACAACACAGTTATAATTACAAGTTTGTACTCTATTTTCTGTGGGAATCTTAGCTGATTTTGTACATAGGAACATCTGCGTTTATTGAACGAGATGTTATCCAGTTTTCTCCTCTTTACAGAAAAAAAACCGCCCCTCATACTGTATTTATAGCACACAAACCCCATCCAAAGGCTGCAGTATAAGTTTCCTCCATTTCCTGCTGCCCATGATTCATCACAGGATCTTACAAGATCACATCCAGGTTCCCCCCCCCCCCCCCCCCCCCCCATTAAGTGAAGAGCAGAGAAAGACACTATGGACGAAAAGCACACCAGAACTTTAGGTGCCCAGTGTGAGATAGGCAGAACTTGTTTTCCATCATCCTAAGCATTCGATAGCACAGCATGCAGTCAAAACATGTAGTATTGTGAAATCTTCATTCAGAAATCCGATGTGAGGGACAAGATAACGACCGTGCATGAAGAAGTAACAGGAGTGAGCTATGCAGTCTCATGCAAGCACTCAGTGGTAGAGAGCTCCTACACCACCTCCTTCATGGGAGCATTGAGGTTCTTCAGCCATGACACCCTATTGATGCAACCTTATTTTTTCCCTGCATACCCTCCAACAAAGAAAATAGAGTGGCACATGTACACTCATTCATTGCAACATTGCTGTTCCATCCAGGCTTACTGCACCTGATTGACTGTCTCAGCCTTCTTGCTGTGCGTTGCTGCTGTTAAATTCGTAGGCACTCAATTTACAGGACAAAATCTTGGCTCCACAAAACCCAATGGCAGAAGCTGCCAGGTTTTCAGTGTGTAGTATAGTGTGATTCTCTTCGTGGTCCTGGCTATCACAATACTATCAGGCACATAGATTATCAGAGAAAAAAACTTTATCAATTGGAGCAGTGCTAGAAAGCAGAACCCATAATAAGGTAACATAACAGTACTTTTATTTATACAGCTCTCCCAGAGCCAAGGCACTATATAACATAATGAAACACTTCTACTGAAAAACAAAAGATCCCCCTCAAAAAAATATTCAAAAATTAAATCTCCTGGATAGTTTTTACCTTTGGCCCAAGTCACACATCACAGCTCATGCTGACTGAAACCCACTCAAAGATGGAGCTGAAATCAAGAAGTCTGCAAAACATCTCTTGTACTCAGAGGTAAGCAATGGGCCCGGTGCATTCTGCTTGCATACGAGCGAGGGTCTGCATCCAGACTGCTGCAGGCTTCTGTTTGGTCATGGTGAGGTCTTGTTTCCACGTGCAAGGCTAGAGCACAGGACTCCACCAGCAGCACTCCTCGGGTCTGGGGCTATTCACATCTGTGGCTGCAGAGCTGAAATTCGGTGAAGGCTGCCTTTAAAGTAACAGGAATCAGCTTTTTAAAGCCTTGAGTAGGAATCCTTCACCATAAGCCAGAGGGACTACAAAATTAGAAGTTGACATGCTGGTAGTTATGGAAGATCTGAGCCACATCCTATGAACTCAGAATTTCCCACCTGTCACTCCTCTCCTGAACAGGACCTGTTGAACCACACTTTGCGACTGGATTCCTGAGCGCTTGTGTTGGTCCCCACTTGCAGTCTGCCCTCAGATGGCTCTGCCCATCCAGTTGTGCTTAGTCTGCCTCCTTCCCTTGGCACCCCCCAGCTGAAGGGCACTTCTTTCTGGCCCAACATCAGAAAAAGCTGGTAAGTGCAAGGAGGGGTTGGGGGACCCCAGCTCCATCCCATTGGAAAGCCTACGCACTTCTTCCCATCTTGCCCACTCCTGTTTTCCAGTAGCTATCCCTGCCCTCCAAAATGGTCCCAGAGCCTGCAGTGCCAAGGATAAGCCTTCCCACCAGCAGTGTGGCAGGCTCTCACCAAACACAGGAATCAGGGCCACCCTGGGAGCTGCAAAGACTCAGGAGCAAGAGTTTTGTCATGGTTGGCCAGCACAGCATTTCTGAACACTTATCATCTCTTTATTTGGTGTCTTTGAAAAACCACCCCTTTCTCAAAGAGCTTCCAGAAGTAGGCCCTTCACGAAAAGATGTTTTATTTTCAGCATGCCTCAGTGAAGATATTTATTAGAAAATCATAGACACTGAAGACAAAATTTGGTCTAATATCACTTATATTGCTATGCTAAATGTTAATGATCAGGTTGGAGTTTAACATCCTGCTTCCTTCTCAGATGATTTAGCTTCAAATGTGCTGCCTTGCTGCCATAAAATTTAACATCCTCTCTTAACTAACTTCTCCCACGTTACAACCCTTCTTACCTGAGATCTTGGCAATTCCTTTTTCTTTTTTATCTTTTTTGTTTCTTGTTTTTTATATTAGCAAGTCAGGTCTGGGAAATTTGCTCTCTACACCCTCCCAGCTCTGCCTGTTCTCAGTTCAACGTGTTGAATGGACAGGCACTGCAAGCCTACATGATCTAGTCCACAGCCTGAGTGTTTCAGCTGGAAGTTTGCCATCAATTTTGAAGGGGCTTGGAGTCTGGCTGATGCAAAAGGGAAGCATAGATTGGAAGAATAAGTGAGGGTATATGCAAATAGCCCCATGCTGTGTGTGTGTCTAAATGAGCCTGTGTGTATGGTGATTCCCCTGCACTTCTCATTGCTCTGATTTTAGAGCAGCAACAGTGATACATCACTAGTACCACCCCAGCACAAACCTCCTCTAGCCAAAATATTTCTTTAGGAGCATTATTTCTTGGCTTAGAAAAATCCTCTCTTTAGTCTTGTTTTGTTTTGAACAAGTGTTTCCCAAAAGTATTTCCCAACTGAATCGTAAAAGGAAAAAAATTCTACATTGCACTGAAAAGAAAAATCAGTCCCTGCTGTTAAGGTCTTATATTCTGAAAGCAGAATTAATGAAATGAACATTGTCTAATTAAAGAGACCTTCATAACTTTAGGATCAAACCTTCATATGGAAGTCATCAAGTTGGGATAGCATGATGCTGTCAGCTCAGGCTGGATGTAACTGTTGAACCTGCATTCCCAAGAAAGACACTGAGGTCAGGAGATGGCTTTTTAATAAGAAACCCTAGCCTGACACTTGAGAAACCACTGGTCTGTGGAAACTCTTTGTCCTTAACAGTGCTAAGAGGAGGCTGAAGTCTTGCCAAGTTCTTCGCCATCTCCCCCTCCCATCGGTTGCAAAATCTCTGCATTAGGAGCATCGTGATTGACAATAGGCTTGATCACAGTTTAGACCTGCCCTTGAACCTTTGGG
The DNA here is from genome assembly GCA_028858755.1 of Ara ararauna. NCBI lineage: Eukaryota > Metazoa > Chordata > Aves > Psittaciformes > Psittacidae > Ara > Ara ararauna. The sequence continues at coordinate 38,676,681 of CM054410.1, read as the reverse complement.
CTACTGCTCTGACAATCTTTGCGACCCTGATATTGTCAGTATGTAGAGGTATGCTAAGCTGTATGTGTGCTCTTTGGCTCCCTTACTTTCATATCCTGCTGCAAAGCCATTATAAACCCATCTTAAGCAGGCAGCCTATCAGCCAAATTGATGTCTATGCCAATAGAAATAAAACATAACCATGAATCTTCCGTGGTCTTTTTTAAGTCACATAAAGAGCTTGCTCTTTGGTGCTTGACTTCATGCAAATGCTTACATTTTGAAAATTATTATTACTATTGGATAACCTTAAAGGGTTTATTAAATGTGACCCACTGAATATGAGGGAAAGGGATTTTCATTCCCTCACCATGGAGGAGCACCACTGAGCTCTTGAAGAGAAGTGTGGTAATGTTGTGAGACAAAAAGACTTTCCTACAAGATACTCTGTAGGAAGACGCTGATTAAACTAGTCAGTGTTTACAGAAATGTGCCAGCTTCTCTAAAATCTGATAAGAAGTTTCCGTTTGAAAGTGTTAGAACTGCTTAAAATTAGCATTAGAAATTAATATCTCCAAAATTTCATTTTTCAAAAACTATGGGAATGATGTTGATGTCCTAATTTGGGAAAAGATTTTGGAAAAAACATTGAAAATTTAGAGAAACAGAAATTTTGCTTTGCCACCAACTGTAACCAATACATAGATACAGCCTATCAAAATAAATAATACATCCTACTGACTAAAACAAAAAAATTGTCTGAGACACATTCACTACTCAGACTCCAGTGAAGTTTTGCTTAAACAGGGGGTATAGCATTCAGTTTCTACAGTCTGAACAACAGTAATTCTAGAGCTCATAATATGTTTTTAACAAGCATTTGGAGGGCTGTTATATTTTTTAAATATAAACTCTCAATTGCACAAGCAAAAATACACATTTTTATATGCAAGTGGTTAGTCAAATGCCTCAGCAATTCTGCAAGAATGAGCTGGGTGACATAAATAATAATTTCATATTCAAAATCTGAATAACGTATTTGTACTCACTACTTACTACAACACGTGTAGCTCATTGATGTGTAATTCATAACGCTTTCTTTAAATAAAATATGAATGATTGGAACTGAGCATTCTTAACAAAAACAGACATGAGTACATCTTTTGGGAAAAATGTCAAATATGCATTGGCTTTTCCTACTTCGCCAGCACCCAAAGTAGAAGAGGAAAAACTGCTATCGCTGAAGCATTTAAGAAGCTGACATTTATCTTTCATCAAATCATAATTTTCTTTGAGTATTAGTGCAGTCAATCAGAATAAAAATACCTGTACATGCAAAGAAGAAAGCACTACCGGTGTATGAAACGTGGGTAACAAAAAGCAAAAAAGTAATTTGAACAATCCTGAATTAGTAATTTCATTTTCCTTCAAGAGCAAAACTTTCAAGAGTAAAAACCCAAGCAAAACTATACATTCGTCCACTCTCCTTCTGCCACATAACTACAACCCAATTTTCTTCACAGTTGTGTCAGGACCAAGTCTCTTGCCTAACCCCATGTGTGTCTCCCTGTATGTCAATATGGAGGAAGACCTGTTGTCATCATAGGCATTACCGTCTGTGGTGTGGTGGGTTAATCTTGGCTGGCTGCCACATGCTCACCAAGCTGCTGTCTCACTCCCTCAACTTGACAGGTCAGGAGAAGAAAATAAGATTAAAAAGCTTATAAAGCTGATATACCCACTGTCCTCAGAGACAAGTTGAATGCTTTCTGCTTTAAAATGTCAGCCACAAACACTGAAGAGATAAGCATGAGAGGTGAAAAAGAAAAGAAGAAGCAAAACCCTAACAGTCAAATGCTGACATTCATGAGAGACACATAGAAATCACCTGGTAGTACTAAGCTCCCAAATATCACTGACTGAGGAGGGTTGTTAGGTCTCTGACATGCTGCTTGAGCAGTGAGTTTAGGAGCTGCATTTAGGCTTCTGAAGGCACAAGTAATCTCACAGGAGAGCTTTGGCATGGAATTGTTCTAGCCTAGGGCAACTCACATGTCACAGTCACATAGTTTAGCATATAGCGCTAGGGGATTTGGGGATGGAGAAAAATCCTTCAACACAGGACCATGGATTAGGGCTACTCTTTATGTCTTCTATACATCACTAAAGATTCATCTTTGGAACAGAGGTCCACTGTTATTCCAAGCTCAGTGCTTTCCCTTCAACAACTGAAGGGTTGAGGACTCATTCAACAACTAGTGAAATCACTCCCCTGGCTTTCCAGTGCACTTTTAACTTCAAATCTTAGCTCTGTAGGGGGATTTGAAAGCTTAAACCCAAATTCTGTGCTTTGTAGTGACACAGCTGTCTCTGAAGTCATGGAATATTGTAGTCAACACATCTGAGTCTAGCATTTGACCAAGGGCTCTTATTTCGAAAGGAGATGAATCACTGCCAAACATATGCCCTTCAGGAAAGGATACCAAAATGTCAGTTATTCTCTGTGAACGTGCTAGAAACCAGCAGGGACTGCAGGTTTCTGCACAGCCATGCTGTGGCAGAAATCATCCTTTGAGGGCTGCAGTTCAGGCATGGCCTTCAAGACGGAGTTATACCTGATGACCAGAGCTGATGTGAGGGCTGCTTGGTGATTTGAATTGTAAGGTCTGAAAGGAGCTAAGTCAGCAGGCACAAGAAATTGACATTCTTGGATCACCCTGAGACACAAGTGTCTGTCCAACCAGCCCAACCCCTCTCCCTCATCCCCTTGGGAAGCCCATTGTAATGCCATATCTAGGAATGACTCCCAGCTCACTTGTGGCCCCTTGGCTTTCTGAGGTATGTGGCGTATGTTTCACAGCTCTTTGCCACATGAAGATTTCATGCTCTGGCTTGAAAAAGTCATGATGGCCATCCCTCGTAGACTGAGAGTGGTGCTTTGAGGCTGGGGGACAGTTCATTAACTGGAGCAATAGCCAGCAGAGCCTTGGAGATTCTCTAATCAAGACAGTCAACAGCTGGTAGCCAAATTTAAGACAAAAACCTTTCACTAGAACAGGTTGGATTCTTTGTAGCCAACAATCTGATGAAAAAAACAAGTCCTCTTTTTTTTTCTAGAATATGTGCAAGCAACCACATTTCTACAGAAATACCTTTGCTACTGAAATCAGTTCTACAAATAGCTTATATAGAAGCAGGGAGTGAGGTCCAGTCACACCAGTTTCATGGACTGGTCTAGTGAAAGTTCTTAGATCTCAGTGGGGAGAAGACATGAATTCTCTCTTGCTGATGTTAAATAGATCCATTGAAAAGGTTAAATTTTCCGAGAGAAAAAAAAATGAGGCATTTCTGATGTGAGTAGTAAAAAGGCTATTTTTACTGAAAGCTTAATTTTGCTCATTTCAGTGACTGTAGAAAGCAAATGGCACTACTCCCAGTTTTGTCCATATTTCCCTGTGCTACCTGTCCAGAAGCTTGTAAGTCTGAACAAGAGATAAAGACCTGGGAGAGGATCTTTTTCTGCTTCCTGAACATTCATGGATAACTACTGCCTTTCTAGTGGGAATGGTGTGTTGCTGGAAATAGCAGGTGAGATAGAGCTCAGATGTTCTTTTCGTGGGTCCTGGCAGGCAATCAGACATTTCCAACAGCAAGAATGGTGTGTGACACATAGCTGTGGGGGCAGATTGGTCTCTTTCTGATGACCCCTTGCACAACCCCAGTGGGTAACTGAGAGCTACTACTAACGGGAGACAAACCAAACCTGATCATCCCCCTGCCTTCCTGGTCGGTGATTCAAAACTGCAACTGCTCCTAATAAGACCTACTCAAATCAGAGTTGAGGGATCCTTTTCCTGATAAACACCACTTAAAGTATTGCTTTCCTGTTTTCCCTTCTTCAAGGGATGTTTACTGACAAGACCTGCCTCCATATATGCTGTTTAGCAAAGTCCAAGCTGCAGCATACGGAGATGCAGGGGGTTCCTAGACATACTGAAATGCCAGACTTCATGTATGTTAAGCCAATAAAAGAAGGCTGATTCGTAAACCCACACTGAGCAAATGAGTTGTTGCCACTCATGCAGCCCTAGAGGATACTGGAAAAGTAAAGGCCAATTAAAAGAAGACAGGTGTGCTCTGTTATGAAGCCATGTTGCTTGGAGGTGCAACGAAGGAGCAGCAAGTCAGAAGTTCCTTGGGTTAGGTGTTAGCTGTTTTGGTCCCTTCCTTCCTCCCTTTCCTCTCTGGAAGATGCTCTACTTCACTGGACCACTCGCCTGGGTCTTTTGGGATGAGGAGGTATGACTGCATGGATGAAAACATGCTGAGACTTGGGGTCACTATGAAAGAGGCTGACTTCCCAAAAGAGACAGATAATCTATCATCTGTGTGAAGGTCCCAATCAAGACTCTAGTCTATTATTTGTAGAGGAAGCATGTAGAGAAGACATGGAGCTGTTGTTAAGCCTGTTGTATCTGAGGGACACTGAAGAGCAGACCTTCAAAGGTATTTAAAAACCTATTCAATATTAGGGTTGGAGCTTAAATGTCTTTGGAAATTTGGACTAGAAAAGAAAATGTTGAAAGAATTGCCTAAAAACCTCATACGGAGGACTATTATGGAGTCAGTTGGGTAAGTGCTGCATGTGAGGTACTAAGGATCTAAGACCAGATGGATAGTTTTAAAGACTTTTCAAACTCAGGAAAGTCCTGCTGTGCTGAAAAGCACTTTGCTGTTTCTAGTTTGTAGTCTGCTCTCTCTGCACGTACACACATAATTCAAAAATCAGTTTTTCCACTTACAGGTCCAAGTGATTGCTGAGTCTAAATGACATGGTCTGCATTATGGCAGAGTCTTGTGGGAGACAAGGCTGTGCATTAAACTTATCTCTTTCATTTCTAAGCTCAATGGTTAACTAAGAGTTGCCTTTCTTATCCCTCTGCTGATACTGAGTCATATAAAGCAGCAGTCACACAAGACCAAGACAACTGGAAACTTAAATTCTAAGTAGTACAGGTGTTAACAAGAAAATATAGTCTTGTAGCCCTCTTCCCTGGGACAAGCTGTCTCTGTCGCAGCCTTTGATGCTGAATTCCCTGGGAAGTGAGAGTCCTCAAGTATTTCAAACAAGTAGGCAAAATACCTCAGGTTAAAAAGTATAGGGAGGATGAATAGATGGCAAAGATACATAGACATTTGTAACACAATAACTTTTTGCCTAGCTTTATACTGAAAAAAAAATCAAGGTTCATTGAAAGATATGTTTCCAGTATTGGGAGTGGCTGGAACATGAGTAAGTGTTTTCAAAGCTGTTTTGCCTCATACTATTGACGGCGCCTGCAAAGATTATGCATGTATGAGTTTTCATTTCTCTGTAGCTGCAGTTGGCTCTGATGCTGGAACAGTACATTTCAAAACACCGTCCTGCAGGGATGCTGGATGTGCAGGGCTGCATGGTCCTGCTGAACTGCCAGAAGGCAGAGCAAGCGGCTTTACCCTCATCCTCTTCTGTGAGTGCATGCCATCACTTCTCAGGAAGGCAACTGGTTGAATTGCTGTTTTCCTTCACAGAAAAGGACAGAGACATGGAGGTAAGAAGAGTAAAAGCACAACCCAGCATAAGAAGGTGTCTACTGAGCCAAATGAACTGCAGCGATGTCAGGCGCATCACGTTCTCTCCGAAGACAGCCTCTGTGAAATCCCTGGCAAAATCATTGCTGTATAGTAAATTCCCTGGTGGAGTATCAAGTCTGCTGCTCCTACTCAGGACAAGAAATACCCAGCTCAGCGGGCACCATCAATGCTGAAGGGCCAGCCCTGGCCAGCTCAGCTTCCACCATCTCCCTCTGGACTATGGCCAGCACGTGCATCAGCGCAGTGTCATGGGGAGACATCACTGGCCTGACTGGATTTGCCAAGTGCTGATGGATTGGAAAGGTTCCAGTCTGGGTAGAAGGGCGCTGGGCTCAGAAGCAGAATGGCTGCAGGACACTGTAGCCTCAGTGAAACTGGTGGGTAAATTACCCTTCCTCTGCCTCTGGCTCCACAAAGTGGGTTGCCACCTCTGATGTCCCATAAGCAGAAATCCACCACTTCCCTGGCCCTGCTGACAAACAGGCACTGGGGGCTGTTAGAACTTTCTGTAACAGCAATCAGTTGGTGAGCACAGGTTTGGGCAGACCCCTGAGTCGTGCTGGGGACAGCTTGCTTAAGGGCAAAGAAGCAAGAGCCTGTGTGATCCAGCTTCATCTGGAGGCTTTGCTGCAGGTCAGTGTGACTGTTATATGCCTCACACAGGGGAGGTACCATTGCTGTGAGAACAGCCTGAGGTGATGATAGACAGCCCATGCCACTTTGTGGTGAAATGCATGAGGGCAGTGTGGCCCCTGAGCTGCCACGGCTGTGGCACTCAGCCCTCCCTTAACTCCTGTGCTTCAGTTTCCCTTGCACAATGCAGGAGTGCTGGCACTGACACCTGCTTTGAAAGGGGGAAAAAAACCCACATTTTGCATGTGTTGAGGAGCTGGAGGTGGAAAGCTTTCCACCTACTAACAGGAGGCAATGAGAAGTTTCAAAACAAAATCAGAGAAAGGGAGGGGAGGTAGGCACTTTTCAGTGGAAAGGTTTTGTGTATCAGCCGTTTGGATATGTTTTGATAGCAATAATCTGGATTCACATTTTCTTTCTTGTTATCATAGCATTATTTATTTCTATCTGATTTAATTAGTGAAGAGCCGGTTGGTTCCCATGTTGAAGCAGCTGTTCCATGTTCTTCCCCTTGGCAGACAGTACTGGTGCTCAGCTCCAGGCATGATGGCAGCCTCCTAGTCAACATTTGGGAAGGCTAATCAAGGGCTACTGGGATTTACTCTGTTTCCCTGCAGGTGCAATGGCTGGTTTATGATTTTTGACCAGCTACATCCATTGCATGTATATGCAGCGAAGAGACTATAGCAGCGAAAGGCACTGTAGGGCAAAGGTACCACCATGTGAAGATCTGTTTTCTAAATCAGCCTTGCAAGGGATGCTTAGATCCATGGCTGTTACCTGAAAATCTGTGGTTTCTTCCTGGCCATTAGCCATGCCTCTTTCCCCACCCCACCAGTCTCCCAGCACTTCTTAAGAGCAACTTAGCGCAGTTCAGTGCCTATACTGGGGAGTTTTGAGACAATGCTTTTGCTTTCTCAGGCTTTTAATTCACAGTTTGGGATTAAGGAAGCACAGGAAAGAGAGGAAACACCACCGAAAAAAAACCCACTTTACCGCAAAGCATGAAAACATCCGTGAGGATATTCCACAACACAAGGGCACTCATACTGTGTGCAACCTGATTCTGCCAGGGAGCTGAAGGGAATATAGCATATTGCTTCCTGCTGGCTTCGGCAGTGATGGCACAGGGAGCACGTGTTTAGGCCTGTTCAGAAGCAATGTGAAGATCCCACAGGTCTAGTGAGTTGGCCAAAAATATCTCACAGGCCCAGAAGGTATTTCGAAGTGGTGCTGTCTTGAGATGGGAGCACTTCTGTGCAGCACAGAAGTGTGTCGCTGTTCTGACCATGAGATATGTACCCAAACAACAGTGTGCACCTGGGGAATTGCAGACAATAAAGAAAAATTGTAGAAACTGAGAGTGTGACAAGGCTGCTTCAGATAGGGATGAGTAACAGAGGAGTGGAGTCTAAGCAGAGCACTTGCTAGAACAGATCTAGATGACAAGGAGGGGAAACAGAAGTACCACTGGTCCAGATCAGGGTACTATTGCTCCTTCAGCCCAGTACCTGCACTTCAAGGATGGAGGAGGTTTCACCAAAAACATATTTCTGTAAGACAGGGAGAGGGGAACTGGTCTGGGGGCTCCTGGCCCAGAAGCAATATACCTTGGATATTTTCAGAACAGAAAAGGTTTGCAAATGCTACTGACAGTCATTGCTATTGTGCTCAGCTTTGCCTCATTCCCCAAGAGGGATGTACATGCTGAGACCCTGAAGCACTCACAAGCCTTTGTTTACATACTCCAGGCTTTAAGTACTTGCAATTTTGTGGCCTGCCCCACACACCCTAAAAACTTGTCCTTAACAGTTATCTCTGGATTTGAAACTCCTGTTAAAACAAAAACAACTGGTTTTGGCTGCTCTGCCAAACAGTCGTTCCTCCATAAAAAGAAGCCTGATTTTTCTTTCCGGATAAAGTAAAAGGTTACAACAATATTTAGGTTGAACTTTCTTGAGATCAGGCATTTATTTTTGCTCACTCTCTCAGCATGTGCGTGTGTAGATGGAAAGTACCTTGAAGTGAGTCAGCATTACTCAAAGTGAATCATTGGTCACTGCTTCTCTGGGACGTTCATTCAGTGTTGCGTGCAAGTTTTCTCTCCCTTCCAAGCCAGGATGAGAATACTTATGCTGCTTTCAGACTGTCGTAGACATTAAGGAGCTGGCTTAGAAACCAACAAAAGACTATCTCATACCCACTGGTGTCTTGAGGGAAGGCTTGATAACAGGCCACCATACCACTACTATGGTAGTAATTAGAAATAGAAATATTGTTTTCATCTCCTCTCCAAAACGAGAAGCTTTCATCCACCTGGATTGGTCTATAGCATCATGGAAAAGTTTGTTTCTCCATGAAGCAGCAGTATGTCCAAACAGAAGCAACAGAATTATCAGAGCTCTTACCCCTTTTCCATCATTAGATCAGGCATCATCTGAAGCCCCAGGGCAGTATAGATTTTGAAGTGAATTTGGAGGGCACCTAAGCAACACAGAGGAAAGAGAAAGATCTGCACAGCAAGGGCCTTGGATCAGCAGGTTTAATTTGTTACCTGCTGCTTACTTCAGATTCAATTCTCAGGACGCATCCTGGAGTACAAGGATAAATTCTGACACTCTAGGTAGATTGTCCTTGTTGGGAACGATTTAAAAGTGTGTGTTGTCCCTGTGAGCAGTTCACTTAATTTGTACTATGGACACAGGAGCTGTTAGTCTGCCTTTTTAACGCTTGCCTGTAACGCTGTGGGGAGGCTTTTCCTTTCCATTTCAAGAAGCCACAGCCTTTTCTTTCAATCAGATGCCAACTCCCACGGTAATCTCTTGGTGAAGATCTGTGTCTCCTTTTTTAGCAGTCGCTTCCCTCTCCAGCAAAGAGTGGTGACATTTCCGTGTCTCAGGCTTGCAAGCAGCAATGTCCCAGCATCGCTCCGTCAGCCATGCTGACCCACTGCAACAGCCAGGCTGTCTTTGCCAGGGCTGCTTGCATGGGTAACATCTTGGCACTTTACAAGCATGATGCTTTGAGCAGGGGGGAGGGAGACCATATCACATCTCCTGGGCCACACAGGACCTGTTCCAGGGGGCTGCTGCTCCCTAATATTGTTTTTCTGGCTGCCCATGACAGAGTCCAGATAATCAATGTTTCCTGCACAAAGGAGATAGCCAGTGTTGTAGTCAGCCTCCTCTGACTTCAGAGGGTATTTAAGATGGCAGCACTGGTCTTGGAGTGAGGCTGCCTTGTATGCCTCCACTGTTCCCACTAAAACTGAAATGTGGAAGAAACGCTAAATTTGGTTTACTTTGTCCTGCAAAAGTGACCCTATTTCCTGGAGAACAGGAGTAAAGTAGGAGCTTTATTGTGTTTTCATTTTGTTCAAGCAGTTCCATATTCAGTATGAATGCTAGAAATCACATTTGTGTTCAGTGTATGCTGAGGGAAAGGTATGTGTGTGGATCTGCTGGTCTGGTGAGCCAAGGCTGGTGTGAGACCAGAGGCCATGGTGTGTTTCATCCTGCTCCATAGCGCTTACTAATACTCCAAGATGCATGTGGTAGATGAGCAATTCTGGTATTGGGTAGGCACTCAAAGGGCGTCTCTCAGGAACCCTCCTCCTGGCCATATTCTTAGACTGCGTCCAGCCACCCCTGTGGCTTTGACTCCTTCAAAAGGTGGGTGCAGTTGAGAATGGAGCTGGGGGGCTAGAGGGAGCATTCAAAAGTGCTCCCTCTACTGAAAAGTGATATGATGGGTGGCAAGGGGGGATTTCCCTCACCAGCATGACTGTTTCTCTCCTCCCCTCTTGTCAGCCCCATGGGGACTCATTCAGGAGCTGGACAGCTGGAGAGGCTACGCATGCCTAGTGTCAATGGGAGTGGGAAAGGCAGCCAGCGAATCTGTGGAGCTCACTGCCGTTGGCTGGAGAGAGGGTGAGGAAGAGCCTTGCTGGTGAGTGGCTTGGGAAAAAGAGAGAGAGGAAGAAAAAAGAAGTTAAAATAGGGAATGAATGCTGGCATTTATGAATGACTTGGCATAGTATCTGCTCTTGGACACAGTAACTGACACAGAGTTTCCAGCAGTCTCACGTGTCTGAAGGAGAGTGTCTAGTATGCCAAAGATGCCTGTTGCTTTAGTCACTTCACTTCCGGAGAAAGGCTGGGGGTGGGGAAAACAACCCATCATTTACAAAAATATCTATTTTTTAAAAGAAACTGATTCGGTGCAGTCTGTGAAGCAGCTACAACTATGGGAGTGATGTTAGGACAGCCTACCTGCATGGTATAGAGCAAGGCAAGTGGTAGGTTGGAGCTTGTAGCTTTTAATCTTTGGAAATTCAGCATACATCTGAGTTGCTGAGAAATTGGTATCCTTGGGTTTAGACATGGAGCACTATCAAGCACTATTTACTCTTGTTTTAGTGGAGGTAAAGTCTGCTTTGTGCTTGTAAAGCAGCTGAAAGCAACAGCAACCTCATCGTAATAGGATCATTCTGGATCTACTTTTTCATATAATGAAATTGAATAAAATTGTTTCTTAAACCCAGTGACTGCAAAATTCATTGAATGTAAAGGCAGCCACAAACTTTGGAGTCAAGAAGCTTTGTCAGCTGAGGTTGTGAAAGCAGGAAAAGAGAAAATCCATGTGATCCTTTAAAGATGGAGACAGTGTGGGAGTAAGCACTGAGAAACCCTATGCTTTGTCGACCTGGGAATGGGTTTAAATTAAATTAAATCACAAGCCCATAAGTAAACCTGAAAGCCAGGTACCTAAACTCCACTTTAAATTAGGGTTTGTGATGACTGGGGAGGAAAGAGAGAGTAAGTGAAACTAACCACAGAACCACAGCTTTTGATGACCTTAGCTATAAAGAGGGCAAGGACTTGCGAGGAGGAGCAGAGGAAATGTTCCTATTGCTTTTGGATGTGTTGTGGCTGACTGGGATTTATTCAAGCAAGACAGGTCTTGCAGGATGGGACAGGCAGACCAGGGGATGTGGAAGAACATCAGTAAAAGTAGGATTAAGGCCAAACAGGAATAAGAAAGCTTGTGAGACTCTTAAATGAAAATATGAGGGGATATTAATGATCCCTCTGAAATATGCTGCAAAACAAGAAAACAGAGTCTACCCAATCCAAAATTAAGTTTTTCACTAATAAATTCTACTGAGCAGAGATGCTGCTGCATCCTTCCCGGAGAGAAGGTTTTATAAAGGGCTTGTAAAAGGGCCTTTTGATGATTCTGTGTCTTTGCTACATGCCACCAAAACAGACTGCTGTGCTAGTGACCCTGTATATTTTTTCTAACCACAGGCCAAAGAATGATAATTACATATCTCAACAGCCCTTGAAATGGTGTCATTTCCACATCCAGAATATTGGAACCATGAAAGAAAACCCCACAACCTAACAATGTTGTTCATGAGTAGCAGTATGAATTCTCTAACTGAAGTGCATATGCACTAAATTGAGTAAAACATGCTAAATCTTTGTAGCACAATATCCCATGCAGTCTTTGACAGCCATCCAGGCTTAACACCTTCCAAGGTATTTTAATTCCAAGGAATTTAAAAACTATTAGAGCCTTCACAGAAAGATACAGCTTTTTACATGTGTGCCATCCTCTTAAAATCTTAACTTACTGCTTTTTTGACAATCTTTTTAATGATACACCGTTAGATAAAGACTAATTTCAATTTTTAGCCAATAGTAGTGGCTAAGCTTTTCTTTTTTTTTTTTTTTTTTTTCATATTATCTTGCAGGTTTCCTCCAGTAGCTACAAAACAAAACAGAAACTTGACCACTGACATTTTGTTCTATAAATTGTGTCCTGGGTTCAGCTGCTAGCTCACAAATCTTTATGTTCATCTGAACAGGCCATGCAACAATGGACCACTCTTACGTTCTCCACTGTTTCCATAATCAATTTTTAAATGTAGTGACAGAAATTAAATTCACACTATCTCTTCATAGGAGATAATACTGTAGACTGATATGTCATTTTAATTGCTGTGAAAATATATTGATTACATTGCAATTGTATCTGAAGGTTCTGATTAGGAATGCATATCTGAAAGCTGATGACAAATGTAGTTTGCTTTGCTTGGCATTGGTTTGATTCCACTTTTCCAGCTTCTCTCCAAACCTTTCATTTTACAGCATATGTATTTTGCAGTTATGTTCAGAAGGGACAGTGTTTGCGATATTGAGAGTAAACAAGCTGACAAAAGGGTTTTTTCCAATGGACAAAAATATTGAAAGCATTTTGAGCTTTCTCAAGTTTATACTTATTTTCCTTTCCTCTCTTTCAATTTTCTATCTGAAAACAAGTGAAAGAAAAGAAGGTTACATTCATTTTCTTTATGCTATTGACACCTTAAAATCTTTGGTTATTTAGATACAATCAACAAATGTTACCAAAACACTTCTGGTTCTAGATGCTCTCCATAGACCACCAGGGTGGTATAATGGTTACTTCTTTCCCTTTTAATGGAAATTTTATTGTAGGCTGATATTTCCAGCAGGCCTGTTCAGAAGGGCATAGGGTAGTACTGCAATTGCCTAGCCAACAAAGTTCAAACTTGGATACAAAATCTACACAATATTAAAGCATGGGCAAACCACAGATTTACACAGCAGCATAGAAATGTCATCTCTTTTGCTCTGCATTTCTTCCTCAGTAGTCCTTAACATTTGGTTTGCTTTTTGTTTGCTGCTGCGAAGCACTGAGCTGACATTTTCTTGAAACTACCCATCCTCACACCCAGGCCTCACTGTAGTTCTTCACAGATTTTTATTTCTCCAATAAAACATTATCTCCTTGCTCACCTCCCACTTCAGGTCGCTTATGAATGTGTGGAAAAGCACAGGTCACAGAGCATGGCTGTTGGTGAATAACCTTCTTCCTTTGCAGGAATTGACCATTACTCCACATCTTCTGTTTCCTTTTATGAACTATTTATACCTGTCAAGACTACCCCTGCTGTACCATGGCTGCTTAGAGGCCTCAGGTGAAAGGATTTGTCGAAAGCTGTAGGAAATACAGGTAGACTATATCATGTAAATGGCTTATATGCAAATGTTTGTTCATCCCTTCAAAGACCTGTAATAGGCTTGTAAGAAGGGACTGTTCTTTACAGAAGTCATGCTAACACTTCTCAATTAGATTTTATTTATCCAGGTGCCCTCTGGCTCTGCACTTCATTGGAGGCTCTGCTTTTTTGTTTTGTTAGACTAGCAGGCCTGTTGTTTTCTTCAACCTTAAAAAAGGAGAAAAAGAAAACGAAAGTCAACCTTCATTCCTTCAATACCAAAGGTGTTTGAAGTGAGAGGTTATATATGCTGTTAATAACTCAGCTATTCCATCCTTTGGGTTGCCTGGTGAATACCCTCTGCTTTGTTGTCGCATTTCTGTTCATTTTGTCAGACTGCACTGTAATTTCTTCCACAACAACTGCAGACTTGGGGAGATGCTCTAATAAGCTTCCCCTTTCACTCCTTTTCTTTGTTCCTGTAAAGAAAGAGTTCTCTTGTTCATATCACCCCCATTTTTCTGCAGTTCTTGCTGGTACACAGTTTTCATTTAAACTCCCCGTAACACTCTCAACTGGTCTCAGCCCTTGTCCCACACCCTAGCTGTCATTCAGATCTACTGTCACTCCTGAGCTTTTTGCTTCTTGTGAGGCAGAAAGAGGACTAAATAAATTGCTCGAGTTCTTTTACTGGCTTTTTCTCTTTTTCACCTGCATTTCTGCATTTATTGCTGCAGTTAATTTCCCCTTTAGTGCCTGGAAGCAACTTCAGCTTTTTGTATTCTTAATCTTTTTATTTAACCACATTGGCGTCCCTTCTCTCCTTACTCTTTCAGAGGAATTTAGATACAGCTGAATGAACTTATAAGTGTGAAAGTCACGCTGAAAGAGATTGGAACAAGCTCCATCAAATAAGAGGCTTGAAGTCAAACATAATGCCTACTTATCTTCTGTTTTGCTTTTCCTTTGGTCTCCTCCCACTCCCTCAATAAACAAAATAAACGTTCTTTTTTCCAGAGAAAGTAGTTTGCAAATATGGTATCCTTATTTCAACCAGATGCATTTCTGTACTTCAGCAGAAAAGAATTGACTAAGGAGAAAAGGCCGATCGCAATGAAGTGATGTTGATATGACAGCCTTGGAGACATCCCCTTGAGTTCTTCGCTGCTTTATTTATCTCCTGTGTTTCATGACCCTAATTCAGTGCTTCCCTTCTCTTCCATTTCCCCACTTCTTTCCCTCAGGTTAACACACTGTAGGTTGGGAGCCGAGTGGACTGCCCAGCTGCTTCTGCTGGGTGTCACTGGTTGGGCTTACACAGGACTGCAGAGCTATTACGTTTCTAGTCATACTGCCTGCATCCATTTGAGCTGTGGCTGCTACTGTAAGAGGCGGAGAGATTTGTTTATTCCTTCCTCCTCCTAACTCCCAGGTCTGCATCATTTGCCAGAAGTTCTGTTCTCCATTAGACAGAAATAATCAAAATCAAAAGGTGACCCAAATAGCTTCATCAACTTTGGAGATGTTCTTGCAATGGAAATGGGAACAGTGGGAAAGGTACATGAGCATCTCTTTTTGAACAGAGAATGGTCTTCAAGTTAAAATGTTAGTCATCAAGGAATATTGGGCACCTAACATCTTCATACGCTTAATCTGCCATAAATACATTTTTACTTTAGATGTCTCCACTGTGCTAATAAACTCCAGATTTCTTTTGCTTATACATTGTCACTTTTTATCTTTTTTAATCTTTCTTAACTGATACATAAAAAGTGTCTTATAAAAAGAAAATTGCTATACTAACACAATTTTCCACAGAAAAAATGTATTTTTCTCTCTTTTCTTCTTTTTTTTTGTAGGGAAGGAGTTCTATAGCCCTTCTCTACTCTAAATTATTATAACAGTTTGGATATGGATATACTAGCATGGGGAAAACCTAAAATAGGTCATTATTTCTTTCCTATACCTCCCTAATTCCTTTTTTTTTTTTTTTCCCACTATTTTCCTTATTTTTTTCAGTAACATCCAGAAGGAGACAGAAGAGTGAGTTACATAGAAATACCAAAATCAGTTTTCTTCCTGGAACTGTGAAGGGAAGGCCACTGCATTCCTGAAGTTCTCATTTGGAGTTCATTGGTGGAATCTGAAGGGAAAATCATAGAATCATAGAATAGTTAGGGTTGGAAAGGACCTTAAGATCATCTAGCTCCAACCCCCCTGCCAAGGGTAGGGACACCTCCCACTAAACCATGCCACCCAAGGCTATGTCCAACCCGGCATTGAACACCGCCAGCAATGCAGCATTCACAACTTCCCTGGGCAACCCGTTCCAGGGCCTCACCACCCTCACAGGAAAGAATTTCTTCCTCATATCCAATCTAGACTCCCCCTGTTTAAGTTTGAACCCGTTACCTCTTGTCCTATCACTACAGTCCCTAATGAGGAGTGCTTCCCCAGCATTCTTATAAGCTCCCCTTCAGATACTGAAAGGCTGCTATGAGGTCTCCACGCAGCCTTCTCTTCTCCAGGCTGAACAGACCCAGCTTTCTCAGCCTATCTTCATGCAGGAGGTGCTCCAGTCCCCTGATCATCCTCGTGCCCTCCTTTAGAGTTGTTCCAACAGTTCCATGTCCTTTTAATGTTGAGAACACCAGAACTGCACACAATACTCCAAGTGAGGTCTCAGGAGAGAAGAGCAGAGGGGCAGGATCACCTCCCTCGACCATGGTCTTTTTGATGCAGCCCAGGATATGGTTGGCTTTCTGGGCTGCAAGTGCACACTGCTGGCTCGTGTTCATTTTCTCATCAACCAACACCACCAAGTCCTTCTGCACAGGGCTGCTCTGAATCTCTTCTCTGCCCAAAAAGTGTTCATGTTGACTCTTTACTGCCTAGGAAGAATGCAACTGAAAATGCACCTAGCTCTGGATCAGATAGATCTTGTTTTGTCCCTTCAGCTTAGGTTTATTTTGAAATATCTGCCTACTGTTCTAGCAAGAGACCACCTTCCACATGAGCTGTTACCATTTTTTCTGCTCCTGTTGTTTTTGTGAGTCCTTCCTCAAGAATGCTTGAATCCAGTGACACCTGTGCAGAAAGCTGTTACTTGGTTATATTCATAGCATCAACTGCACTGAGGATGCTCATGGAAGAGATTATGTGCATTCATCATCTCCCAGTAGAGATGTTGAATGTACAATGGCAGTGAAGATCTAACTGTCCTCTAAAGCTGTGCTGGTGATAAGTGACACATTCTGAGTTGTGATACTAATACCTCACCACACTACCTGCTGCCATTTTACCATATTGCAAGCAGTGGAGGCACCCTGGAGGAGATCAGCTGCCATTTGAAAGGCATGAAGGCAACAAAGTGACTCAAGGTCCACTAAGCAGTGGTGCAGGATGAGGACCTTCTGACACAGCCAGGTGAGATCTGAGGTGCTTGAAGCAGAGTGGTACCTTTGAACTAGGAGACTGGCATTCTTGCACTGACCAGGGAAGATGTTTGATGCTTCCTGACTAACTGCTCACCCTGGAGAGATGGCGGTGTTGTTTGGGTGATGACAAGTCATGATGGAGGGCCATGAAAGGCATGCAGGAGTCTGCATGGAGAGCAATGGACCTGATGGGCTCCAGGAGAAGCCCTGTACTGATCAGAGTACTGACCCAAACCTTCCTCTGATCATTGAGCTTAACACTTTTTCTGTGGGTTTACCCTAAGGGACAAGCCACCCCACCCTGAGCACAGTGTACTTAGATTTGTCAGGCTCAGTTCTGCCATGTCAGAGGGACCACAGGTCCCGGAAGGCTGAGACATGGTCTGCTGCTGACAATGTGTGGCCTGTTGTCATCAGGTTTGTTTCCCTGGAACATAGAGCAGAGCTCAGCAGCATCAGAGACAAGCACTGCTATGTGCCATCAGCTTCACCCTGGCATCGTTGTTTAAACAACATAGCGGGCTGGACCTGTTTTGATGAAGTGCAATACAGAGAAGGAGGAACTGGCCTCCTGCACACACCACTACAATGCAAATTGAATCACTCTCATATTCTTCCCTGGTTTGACTTTGCTTAGGCAAACCACCCACATTGGAGGCTTAGCTATGCGCTCATACCAAAACAGAGACTGTGGATGAGCAAGACTCCTGATATCTCCTGTCATGTCTTTTGGTCAGGTCAGTTGTGGAGCTCCTTGTTGGCTATCAAACACAGGTCCAGGAATGAATTCTAGTTTTGCTGTGTTTGACTGGTGTGGGTGTGCTTCCTAGAGGTCTGCAAGAGCCCCTCTTGGTTGCATGATTGTACGACAGTTCCATGGACCTCCAATGTTTTTCTAAGCCTTGCAGGGAATCCCTTGTTCTGTCAGTTGTTTCTTGATCAACATGATATTTGGAAAGTAAGGACAACTTTTACCATTTTCACGAGATCTGCCTCAGGGACCTGGACATCTATTAGGAACATCAGGTGCAACTAGGGTATGAAGAGTTAGGATGGTGTCTGTCTTGTGTTTTCTGGCCATTGGAAATGTTCAGCCAGTGTGTTATTCAGTTTATGTTTTTGTTCTGGATAAGGGAAATGTGTTCAGAGAGTTTTTCTTATTTTGCCAGTATTTTGTGGGAAAAACAGTTTGTAAGGCTTAGCTTCTGCATCAAGAGTTAAGAGGTTTCAGTGATCTCTGATGGTATTTTCCTTCGTGAAATCTCTCTTTCTCCCTGTCCTTGTTGGCTGAGTCTTTAAAAAGAAATGAAGCCTTTTCTTTATTTTTCCCTTTCATTATGAAAAGCCGAAGTCCAAACCTCTTAATGACTTGGCAGCTACATTGTTGTACAATGTAAGCAAAATGAAATGCAGCAAAAGATAATATAAAAGGTTTTGTTGAAAGGTGATGCTAGAGGAAATCTACTAGCAAAACAGGAAGCAATGACCTCTTGAATGAGGTTGTAAATCAGCAGTTAATTGCAGGTAGGGATTTTATATGGATTGAAAGTATCCCTCTGCCCTCTGATAAATCTGAAACAAGTGATCAAGCGTCAGAGCCCTGCTTTTGCAAGAAAAGTGTGCTGTGGAATCCCTGCAGATTAGTACTTCCATTGTTTGCAGCTGGCTCAGAACAGTGTTCACAAGCAGACCAGCATAGCCTTGCTCTAGCCGCAATGTGGGTGCACTTCAGATCTTATTTCTTGTTCTGCTGTGAGTGTACGTTTTAGTTTATTACATCTGCACAACTGTCCGCATGGAAGAGAACCAGCCTTTGAATGCATTTAATGCCTTTGAAGCGTTAAAAAACAGAATAACAATAATCCACGTGCTCAGGTTGTTAATCTGGACAGTTGTTCATAGAACAGATCAAATTTGTTTTGTATATTCCTTAATTGAGAAGGAGTACTTGGGGATGAGCTAGCATTCATGGGTCCTATGAGACCAACTTTGGTTCTAGTACTAATTTAACTTATTTTCTCATTAAACTAAGAGAAGCCCAAACCAGAGGCCCATCCATATCATGGTAGAATTGTAATGATATAGGGCAATCCTTTCTCTGTAGAACTTTGACTGAATAGGTGAGATAGGAAAGATTAGAAAGGGAGACAAGTGAGAGAAATTAAGTAGGTCAGCAGCAGCCAGCATTTTGCTCTAAGGTTTTTGGGTGAAGGCTAGTTTCCAGTTTTATGGCCTGTTCCTAGTAAGTATCAAATGAAGACTTCTCTCTATTCTGCTTCATCCTGGTTATTCACTGTCAGGAACCTGAGGCTCTTAGGCATCACAGGGGAGCTGGTGCTGCAGCTGCTGTTCTGTATTCATAACTTAGAGATTAGTTTTGAGGACCACAAACTCATGCTGCTGTTACAGCTACAGGCTGGGAGGGGAAGTGATTCAGAGCAGCCCTGTGGAGAAGGACTTGGGGGTGTTGGGTGATGAGAAGATGAACATGAGCCGGCTTCAGTGTGCGCTCGCAGCCCAGAAAGCCAACTGTATCCTGGGCTGCATCAGAAGGAGCGTGACCAGCAGGTTGAAGGAGGTGATCCTGCCCCTCTACTCTGTTCTCATGAGACCTCACTTGCAGTACTGTGTGTGGTCCCGGTGTCCTCAACGTACAAAAGACATGGAGCGGTAGAAGCAAGTCCAGAGGAGGGTCACAAGGATGATCAGGGGACTGGAGCACCTCCTGTATGAAGACAGGCTGAGAAAGTTGGGGTTGTTCAGCCTGGAGAAGAGAAGGCTGCGTGGAGACCTCATAGCAGCCTTCCAGTATCTGAAGGGGGCCTATAAGGATGCTGGGGAGGGACACTTCATGAGGGACTGTAGCAATAGGACAAGGGGTCACGGATTCAAACTTAAAACAGGGGAAGTTTAGATTGGATATAAGGAAGAAATTTTTTACTGTGAGGGTGGTGAGGCCCTGGAACAGGTTGCCCAGGGAAGTTGTGAATGCTCCATTGCTGGTGGTATTCAAGACCAGGTTGGACATAGCCTTGGGTGGCATGGTTTAGTGGGAGGTGTCTGTGTCCCTGGCAAGGGGTTGGAACTAGATGATCTTAAGGTCCTTTGCAACCCTAACTATTCTATGATTTTGTGATTCTATGTGCTTTCACATAAGGAAAGTTGCCTGCTGTTTGAGGTGGAGACCTTATTTCAAGATATCATTTGGGTCTGAAAATGCCACATCTAGTGAAAGAGAAAAGAGATGGGTCAGTTCCTTAATTTTACTGCCGTGGTACAGGGTAGTTTTTGGCAGGTGTCTGCTGTTGTATAGAATTTATGACCTTCTTCTTCTTTCTTTTTTTCTTTTTTTATTTCCTGTAAACTTTTCAAGGTTTAAATCAGACCCTGTATCATCTTTTCTTGACTTGACAATGAATCTGAAGCCCCTGTCACCTCTCAATTGAATTATTTTGCAAGAGGGAAGGGGTGGCAGTGGGAGGACACATGGCACCAGAGAAACAGAAAGTGTTTTATGATTAATTGTCTCACCAGCTCTAAGGCGTTTTTGTTTCTGATTTTTCTCTCCTTTTACCCTAGTGCCTGCCAAATGCTATGCTGGGCAGCTGAGGCTAATTGCTGAGCTGTGCTTGGAGAAATAGCTCCGCAATTCTTCTCCTTCTGGGAGAGGATTTGGTTTCTGTTTGCAGATTCTCCAGTTCAGGTCAGCAGTGTGCAGACTTGGCAGGAGCAGGGAGGAGGGGGGAGACTCTCTAATTCATTGTGGCAATATGCTCCTCCTCTGATTTCATGCATGATGTACACCATACTGAATACCTCTCTCTTTTTCTGACATGTCTCCAAGGCCCTCTTCATTGTGGTATCTGAACACTGTGTGATCATTTCAGCATTCCTGTAAAGCCAGTACAAGCACAGTTTTCACCTCTAATAACCATGGATTATCTTTGTGAACAACTCTTTTTGTCAGCACTTGATGGAAGTTGGGTACTTCTTATGATGGAAAGAAGTCTGTGTTTCAACACCTGCCCCTTTCCAACATCCACAACCTTTATAATTTTCTGCATGCTATCATTTACTTATCAAGGAAGTTGGCTCTTCTTTTTGATCAAAGATTTGGATACTTTTTGTTATGTAATCACAAAGATAGCTGACAATGAAAATCTGTATTACATTATTGCCTGTAGAAACGCAGGTTTAAAAATGATCCCTACCTTGGAGATGTTACAATTCACTCTACAGGGATCCACTTAGAGGGAAAATGAAATCCAGGGAGGCTGGCAGGTGGGGTGTGTGCGAATGTGTGAACATGGGCATGCTTGGGTGCTCTGCTTGGGAGCAGCTGAGTATTGAGAAAGCTGTAGGAAATGGCACGCTCATGAGAGTTTATTGTTGCAGTGCTGGAAGAGTAACTAGTACTGCTGAAAGAAAATTTGTCCTAGTTGGTTTTTAAGGCAGAATACTTTCAAAGCAATATAACACTTTCTCATAAATATGGGGCTGTAAATCCTTCACTTGAAAAGGGTTCCCGTATCCATATGTCAACCCCAGGGGTAATGTTTTCTATGATGTAAAGATTTTTCTCTCCAGTTGAGGTCTCCCACATGTCCAATTTGCTGCAAGCGGTATCTGTGATCCCACTTACTCACAGAGGATGCTTGTGGCATTGTGGAAAGAAACTTTTCCCTGGGAATCATCCCTACTAACAGCGATTGCTGTTCCATGTTAAATCTGCTATCCTTGTAAGATGTGTTTGCCAAGGAGGAGATTTTATATGTGTAGAGGGAGCATTGGAGTTGTAACTTCCTGGCACTCAGCTTTGCAGGCGGTTCTAAGAAAACACATCCGTGTGCTTTCACATCGTGAAAGTGATGTGGAAAAAACTTTGCAACCAATTTGGGTGTACAGAGAAAATGATTGAGATGGGAAAGTTTAAAAGCAGCAACCCCAGATGATCAGAAATTCTCAGTGTGTATAGATAGAGGACCCATGGCCTGTTTCAGTTTTTGTCTTATTTTTTTCCTCGTTGAAGGGGCCAGAGAGGCTTATGCTTCTGGCATAAAGAACAAAGGTAGCATAAGGTCCGAATTATTTTACGCACTTTGAGAAAAGTTTGTTCTTTCAGAGTTAGGAAACTATATGAAGCGCAAGCAAATTTCTGCCTATAATTACACATTTTAAAAACCAGAACCACTTTTTGATTAAAGTCTGAATAAAAGAGCACTCTTGTCAAGCCTTTTTTTTTTTTCTGCTGGGAAAGGAGTAGAAGGATAAGTGATTTGTTTCAAGATAATCAGGGCAACGTAATCAGAGTTATGGTAGAAGTGGGACACTACAGTGAAGATCAAACTTTTAGGGTACATTAGGAAAGCTCATCAAGATGATCTTCACATCAGAGAACTTCCAAAGATGGGCATAATACCTGGGTGGAAGATGAAGCTTTTACTATGTGGCCCATAATTTTCTGTTAGAAATGACAATGTCTTTGCCACGTGGGAAAAAGAGAAAGCCCTGGTTGATCATCTAAGGACTGGTTGAGGGTGGTGATGGGAAAGGAGCCATCATAAAGACACTGCGATTCATGCAAAAGTGAAAGACAGCAAGCTCCTCCGAGGGCAACATTTGCTGCCATGGACAGGAATTGTCGCTGTATGTTATGCCCATATTGCTGGTCTGATTCTCTTCACATCAGAAGGAGCATTGTACCAAGAGAAGCCAACATGCTCCTTCTCTCTGTAGAACAGCAAAGCACAGCCCCCTGCAGCTGTTTATCAAATTAATGCAGGCAATCAACATTTTTCACAGGACTCCACTTTCAAATGAGGAAGATGGGTACTAATTTCCCCTATTAATCCGAGGCTCACTGATATTAATGGAAACTGAGCTTATGCAACAATCAGCTGTTAATAAAAAGTTGAACTTCTCTTCAAATATTTGCATCAGCAGCAGATTTTACAATGCTGTTCTCTGAGACAGGCCCTCTGCATGGGCTAAGCAATTAACTTTTTGTTATAGGCAAGCTGGGAATGCATGTATAATATGTGTTAATCATACAAGCAATTGATCTGCAATAATTTTAGAGGAATCTTCCATACTTCCTGAAAGTAACAGATATATTTTATAATACACATATTGTAAACATTAATTTCACATGCCTAAAAAATGCAAATGGGATTTCCAAGAGTGGGGTAGACTCTAGAGCATTTTAGCTGTATATTTGTGTTCACCCTTTCAGTGGTCCAGCTTTTGCATTCAGCTACGAGAGGAAGAGGCTTCAGTTATCTTTGCTTGGGGTACAAAAATGTCCTGTTGAGGGCCAGCTGCTGACCCATTGAATAATGACCTGACTCCATTTGCTTTGAGCTTGTGACAATGTAACAAATTTTTGTTGGACCAATTTCCACTCAGTGATGTTCTTCCATTTTCTTTTGCCAACCCAACCAGCTCAACTTAAGACAGTTAGCATGGTATCTTCCAAATTATTTTACCATAGGAAATTCTGTGGGATTATAATGTTGGCAGGTGTGATTTATGTGTGTCTGCCTGTCTTATTCAGAAAGGCAAGAAATAAGGAGGAAGTTTCCACCTTGATAGAGGCTATGGCATCATCTTTCAGTATGATTTTCTTCCGTTGCTTCTGACATTATTCAGGCATTAGAAAGGGAATCCATCACATCTTTTCTTCTGGGGCTGAACAGCAAAAAGACAGAAACTGACATGATTTCATGAGAAAAATAGTTTTTGATAATGTCTTTAGTTCTTATTCCAATGACCAGTCTGACGGCATCAGAGAATGGTTGGTTATAAACTAATTCCAACTGAAATGGAAACATGCAGTGTAAAATGGGACCTTTATTTTGTAGGTACTCAATAGGCACTGAAAGAATTATAAAATGTGTGATTTATCTCTACCGCTGCTTTTGCTAGGGACAGGTGTGAGCTGTCTCGCTGCATTTGCACGTCTTGCTTGGAAAACCAAAACTTGTTTCTTTATACACCTATCTGTTTATGGTACCCAGTCGACTGTTGTGAAAGCAATGAAGGTGATGTGGCAAGTCCCTCACTCTGTTCACATCACCAGGCTGCAGTGAGCATCAGACTGCATTGCAAATTGTATGTAAAATGTGTTAAAGTGACTAAAGGCAAACATCCACGGGAATGACACCCTTTGCATTAAAAGACCAGATCAAAATTTCTGCTTTTAAAAAACCCAAAGAAAGAGGTATTTGTCCCTGAGCTATTAACAGGCTCTGATTTCCCTGCAAAAACCACCTGTGAGTAACAAAACACAAAAGACCTGAATCTTACAGCAAGGACTTGCCCTTATCCAAGGCTTTGCTGATAAAGTTAAAGCTCCCAGGCCCCATTAAGTGTGGATGTGACAGTGCTGGGATAAAAAGAATTGGTCTTTATAGTTAATCCAAATTTAGGAGGCAAACTAATTCTTAATCTGTGAATATGTATTTTTATTGGCATCTATCCAAGGATTCTTTTCTGACATGATTGTTTAAGCAAAATGTCGCTTCCTATTTTCTGATCCTCACTGAAAAAGTTATGCTGGTACAGTTTCAAGTTTAGATTCTTCCTGTGGGTCACAGGTAGCAATCCCCTCTTTTAGTTTCGTCTGTGATCAGAATGGTGTTGGGAGGGTTTCATGTCTAAACAAATCAATGCCAATCTTTTCAAGATCCAATTATATCAACTGTCTTCTAATTTCTTTCCTTGAAGAAAGTTTTTCTGCTGATGTGCCTGACCTGTCAGTAAAAGACATCTCAGGACCCCATGTGCCACAGTTGGAGCGGAAGGATTCCTTCTGAGAGATGCCCCTGGGAGAGATGCAGAAGCTCTGAAAGACTCTCTACTGCAAGAAGACACATTCCTTGTGGAAAGGGCAAGTAAGAGAAACAGATGAGCATCAAGCTGCACAAGCGAACAAAGCAGCAGCTGCAGAGAGCAGAATGCCAAGGGCTTACACTGCGAGGTCCTGCCATACATGTCCCTGTGCCCAGATGTTTATATTCATTTTGTATCCCAGCACATAATTTTGCATAGGGTTGAACAAACACACCACTTGAAGGAAACATAAAGGCACCCCTTGAAATTGTTTTCCTACGTATGCGAAGCAAGTACTAGTAAAGACAGCTGGTTTTTTTCCCCATTCAGTTATGAAGAAAAAAGTGTGCTATAAAAATTATGTTGTAGCTTTTATATTTAGCCCTAATTGTAGTCCAGTGTATAGAAAAATTATGAAACCACAGCACATCTTCCAAGTAATACAAATTGTGAATTACAGGCTCCTGCTCAGTGCACTGTGAAGATTTTCTATTTTGCGTAAAGATCATCTGCTTTCTGCTGAAAACAGCAAAATAAATGTCTGTGAAGTCAGATCAATTTTTGAAGTGAAGTTTAGGCTTATATCTTTTAAATAGTTATCACCACTTGTGGTTCCAGTTGTTTGCATTTGTGGGATAATTTATAACAACAGCCAATATTTAACACAATCCTGCCTAGTAACATTGTGGTCATGGTTAATGATTTCAATACTCTGTGGAAGAGTTTTGGGGTAGGGGTGTTTGAAGCTTTAAAAAAAAACCTGCCGCAAATTAATGAGGATCCTGACAAAGAGAGTATTTTACACAGACTTGTTAACAGGCAAATCATTCAAAAGAATGGAAGTGATGTAGGGAGCTAAGAGATGACGTCCTTGCTTGCGTAATGCTGCTGTTGAGATCTAAAGCTTTGCTAACTTCATGAAACAGACACGGTATTTTTGAAGTGTGTTGAAATAAAAGCTTCTTGAAGTAAAGATGAATCTAAAAATGTTACAGGCAGCCTTAGGACAGCCCAGACACATACTATACTTAAAACAGAAGACCTAAATCTTCTTGTGAAGGTGAACATATTTCAATAGTACAGACCCATGTCTCCTGGTTGCAGCAACTGTATCCAGACTGCAAACCTATGGGATTGATTTCTTTTCTTCCTAGAAGTTTAAAAATGCATGGAGAGTTTGTGCCAGGATCCTCTGAGTGGTTTGCCACTGTTTTTGCATTCTAAAAATATAATGACTCTCTTCTTTTTTGCCTTTTGTAAAGTCCCCGGCTATGTTATCCTCTTGGTCTTGATCACTTTCTTTCCCTTTCTGCTTCAAGTTTGGAGCTCCAAGGCTTTCTTTTGGGTTTTATCAAATTACACACTGAAGAAAAGCACACATTTCAGAAACAGATGGATTTAATGTGCATGAAAATACATGCCTTTAAAAGAAACTAAATTAGTAGTTCCACTTCTACCCCTTTTTATTGAAGACAGAGCTCAGAGACATCTCTGGTCTAAAGCATAACTTTAAAGACACCAGCAAAATGAGATTTATTTGCATGGAAATTAAACAGAACATCAGAGGAACCATCAGCAGCACCAAATCTGACACTTTGTAGTAAATATGAAGGGATCTGGGATGGTACTAATAAAAATATATAGAAAAGAAGGTTTTAAGAATCCGTAACCTCTGGACATTTCAGGATTCTAAAGTCAACACATACACTGAATGCGTTTGCAAATTCACAGCCGCCAATGTCTCTGAACATTTGTCTTACAATAAAGTTAACTTTTTTTAGTGGCAAATTAGTATTAATTCATTTTCAAGATGAGCTGTCTCTCCTTGTGAACTGAAAGCTGAAAGTAAGACCAGATTTTTTCTTTTAAAGTACCTGGCTCCCACAAAACTGCTTTACTCAGAGAAGGTGAAGCGGAATAGCTGCTCTGTTGCCTAGCCATGTTTCAGCAAGTGTTGCCTTTGCCTTGGTGCAGAGGGACCTGATGTGGACTGCTTCTGTGCTTGCAGCACTGAATTTGAAGAGATGGGCAAATCTGCTATGGGAGGATGGGACAAAGGGACCGGTGAACATTCCCATGGGACAGTTCATACACAGGGCCGAGTTTCCTGTAGATGAAACTTTCTAACAGTGTCTTAATGTGGATGTGTCTTAAACTGGAGTCTGAATACTCTGCTGAAATAACTCTGAGTAACCCAACTGCAGGATTCTTCATGGTGTTTCTGAATCAGGCAAAAAAGGAAAAGGCAAAATGCTGATAATGCTTTAATCCCCCAGGACTGGGCAGGGACTATTTAGACACCTGATTATGTCTATGATTCAGCAAGACACTAAATTATATTCCTGCCCATTAACATATAATCAAGTCCACCTTTTTTCTGCCTACTTAAGTCTTTCAATGAATAGGATTCAACTGCTGAGCAGGCTTTGAGTTGAACACTTTGCTGAACCCATGTGTGGCCAGTTGGGTTTGCAGAAGTGCTCAGTATGTCTGTGCTCCCTGGTTACTGGAGCTCTGATTTAGAAAGGAATTATTTAAAAGAAGCACTTAGGTACATGCTTATGAGTTTTCCTGACCATGATACATGGAGATTGGCCCAGGACTGTGTTTTATCAAAATAAGCTGGCTCCTCAGTGGGAGCTGTTGAATCAGACCATCAAAGAAGGAAATAATAGTTGACATAAACATTCATTCTTCCTTACAGAAAGCAAATTTTTTCACTTAGGAGTATCTGGAGCTCTGTTAGCAATTGATGAACACCAAACATGCTACAAATGGGTTCTAACCGGCAGCAAAAATCATGCGCTCAGCTGTGTTGTCTGATTTCCCTGATGCAGCAAAACTACATGTGTCACAAGGGTTAGGGTTTTTTGCCAGTCCCTCTGCCAGCAAATGGCCACATTCCAACAATTCATAGACAAAGCCCCCTATCTAAGATTACATGCTAATTCACAGTATGTTTTAGAGTCTTAATGAAGTTTTTCATATCATCAGCTAATCTTCAAACAGAAAACTTTTTTTTAAGATTTCCTGAATGGTATCATCCGTCTCTAATACGTATTCCAACAATCTCAAGGGCTGTCTGAATTTAGGGCTTTTTTTTTTTAATACTTCCGCTCTCAACTTGTGATTAGATGATTCAGTATTTTAGAATCATAGAATAGTTAGGGTTGGAAAGGACCTTAAGATCATCTAGCTCCAACCCCCCTGCCATGGGCAGAGACACCTCCCACTAAACCATGCCACCCAAGGCTATGTCCAATCCAGCTTTGAACACCACCAGCGATGGAGCATTCACAACTTCCCTGGGCAACCCATTCCAGTGCCCCATACACAGCTAATTCAGCCACATTTTACTATATGAATCTGCAGAACTAGCAGTAATTTGCATTCTTTATTTTATATAATGTTCTAAATGGTATATAGCTGAAAATTAGTTGCTTCAAGTTTTGTCTGCAGCTATCACTGTATACTTTTCCCCCTTCACCTCCACCATACACAGTTCTTCAGTTTATCCCAAAATATGTAGGAATCACAAGTGTTGACCTGCTGAAGCTGGCAGTGAAATTTTGTGATTCCTGGCCTGAAGACCAGAACCCCAAATGACTTAAAAGAAATTGTCATTATGAGTCATGAACCATTATGTCCTCCTTGTAGCCATATAGTTTGTTTAGAATTCTCTACCAGATAACCTGGTTATCCATTATTTTACTGGGTCCCAATCCCTTGGTAACCAATGTAAATGTAATGTAAATATACTCTTGAGGTCTTTTTTTGAACAAACCAACTAGTTCCTTTTGAGAGGAAAGCCGGGTGTGGCATCATACATGATAGGGAGCTTTCATTTCTTTGCTGAGACATAGCAGGTTTATCTCTTTCCATTTACCTCATACTTCACTGTTAGTCCAGAGGCCTTTATGCCATCTAACATATGTGTGACTGTGGTATGACATTAAAATAAGTATTGTGGTGGAGAAAAGTATTATCTTAGAGGTGTGAGGGGTAGAAAAGTATCACGAGAAAAGTATTATCATAGGGGTGTGGGGGAAGGATGAGGGGCCTATGGTGAAATCTGTGGAGCTCCTCTGGGGCAGGTCACGGTCCTGGTGCACTCCACACACTTGCTTCTGGAGCACAGTGTGCTTTCAGAGGGGAAGGGCTAAGTGCCATGGGAACACTGTACAAATTTACCAGGAGGAAGGCAAACAAATACATCAAGAGATGTACATAGGTGGTAACAAGGTAAACACTAGAAAAGTTGGCCTGTATTATACTAATATAATAGGGTATCAGTAAGGAAAAAATAGTCGGACATTCATGGCTGGTTAGGCTGAGAGCAGTACCAGCCTGGGCTGATAACACTCTAGCTTGCTGTTGGTACAACTTAGGCTGAAAGTGCGGCATTTAAAAACATATAAGAATACTAAGATATCAAGATTTCTCCCTTTTTTTTTTTTTTCTCAGTTTCATGAGACAGATCTGACACTCATGGGGGAAAGAACTGTGGCAGCAAGGTGTTGTGACGGTGCAAAGTCAAAGACCTCTTCCCACTAATTTAGAGAACCTTCATTCTGAGGACATCATAGCTTAGTGAGCCAGGAGGCTAGAAGGTTGTATCACATTACTTACTTGTTCAGTGAAAAATCTGACTTTCCTCATAACCTCAGTACCTGAGCTGTGGAAGTTATTGGAGGTAACCACTGATTCTAGTATGATACATGATGGGTTCTGCTGTGGAAGGGGCATAATTTTTGCTGTTTTATTCGTAAGTCATACTGCCTCACTGACTAGTGCTCTGAAAGGAAAACTGATTCAATCTCCAGTCCCTCAAAATCTCTTGTCACCTCTGGGCCACAATCTCCCATGCTGTGAACAAATACTGTCTTGCAGCCTTCGTTTCTGAACATGTATGATGACAAGTTACAGGGGACAAACATCCTTTTCCTGGGTTTTTCCTAAAAATGCTTGAAGGCCATGTTATAGAATAACAATTCATTGCTATTTTACACAGTAATGAATAAATTGTCTTTGAAATTGTTGATATGCCTTAACACATTAAATGAACACACAAGGAGAACTGGAGGAAAAGACTGAGAAGGTGGGTTACAATGACTGAAACACCAAATTATCAAGCAGCATCCTCTGGGTGCCTGTGTTCTATGGTTGTTGTAGCAAACTCCACCACTGCACAGTGCTAACACAGACAGCAGCAGTCCAGCTGCTGGATTGGAGCTTGTGGACACAGAGTGGGCAGCTTAACAACATGAAGTGACATACTTGAGGTGGTCTTTTTATTCAGTGCCTAAGCTGCAAACTCATATCAAGGAGAAGTCCCACCTCTGTTGTAAACAATGGGCAGATTCACTGTTGGCTTCATCTGCTTTTGCAGAATCTCAGATAGCTCTAATCTAAGGTCTCTGAGACCTTAGATTGCCCTAGGTGCCCATTCATATTTAAAGTGTAAGAAAGCAGAAATGTTTCAATAAATCCACTTCACAAAGCTGAAAAAGATTAAACTGGGTTTTTCTTAACGTTGTACCCTTCTGGAGAAAGAAAGTCCCCTTTACAGTTTACTATGGTTTTGGTCAGACATGTGACAAGGTAGTTTCAAAACACTTTGTTTCCAAAACCCATGCATTTTCTAAAGCACTATTTGTTATCCATGCTGAACAAATTGCTGTGTTTACTAATTTGTGCCATAGCACCATGAGAATAGCCTTTAAAATTACTGGTTTACATGGAATTTTAATGTCAGATTACAAATAATTCTCTTTACTTTTGTATTTTTGCACTAATGAATGTATTGGAGGGGGACTGTAAAAGGAAGCTGATAAAATATTTTTGGAACAGATTGTGAATAACCCAGATGGATTATATGTACTCAAGTTTCTCTTACAATATCATTTACTTGCTTACAATATTTCCTAGTTCTGTGTGCAGTATGATCAATTTTGTTTGCTAACAAGGCAAAGTCAGAAAATCAGATGATAAATAATCTGCTTCTTATGTGTGTTCCCATCTTAATGTGGACAAAAAAAATTATGTTTCTTAAAAACTTTGTGGTGAATGACAGATGTTGGAGTTTGTGTATTTTTGTGCCTGTTTAACTACTTGATGAAACGTGCAGGTTATCCATGCAGCTCCCTTACAATAGATACTCACTATTAGGATTTATCTTGTTTTAGTGACCCTAAAGCCTTATTTTTTTTCATGTTGTGTCGTAAGTTCCTGTGCCAAACTTTTATAATAGTAATTATTTCAATGTAGATACATGGAGCTTTTTTTTGCAGATGCAGAAGAGTTTAATGATCTCCTGCCTTGCAGTCTAGTGGCCTGTCTATGGGACCTATATTTACACTGATGGCAGTACCTGTCTCACAGGAGTCTGGTCTATGTGGGTGTGCAGACTTAGATGTAGAAAGGAATTGGAGCAAGGGATAAATTCTGGTCTGCAATGTGACACACAAAAGTGTTTCAGAGGCACACATGTAATTTCTCTTATTGCTGTTCATTCCATGTCCTTAAAGCATTCACATATCTCTCTGGGGAGGAGATTTTGTGAACGGCTGACATACGTGGCCTCTTAGTCCAGGCTGCCTCATGTTATCTAGAAGTAATTCCTTGGGTTTTATATAAATTCAAAAATCAAAACAGGTTATTGCCTGTTCTCTTTCAGAGCAGCTCATGAAGAGCCAAGTCCCAGCACACACAAAACAAGAATAGAGATTCAGGGAAAGATCCAAGCCTTAAGAGCTAGCTATTTTAATGTTAGCCATTTCCTTGATCTTAGTAAAGCTAGATAATGGCTGCAGCACAAGACCACTAAAAATGGCTATAGTAAGCTTGTTTTTCATTCTTTGGTATTTAGCTTTTAGTTTTTCGTTTATTCCTGGGACACAGATGACTTCCTTTGCCAAAATAGCAACTTTGAACAGCAAATGCCTCACAAGAAAGTCTAACAGGAATGACTGTATCTTGTCTTTCCTGTTTTGATGCTAACTGTCCAGACTGAACTTGACTTGAGATATCTGGATGAACCACCGCTTGAGCCCTTTCTTCATTATGCCTTTATCTGCTTTCTCTTGGTGATCAGCTTTGGAATAAATGCAACCCTTCTATTCTCTGTGTTTCAGCCTGTTCATCTGAGAGGTAACACACAAATACAGCAAAAACTGCACCTCGGAGAAGCTGTGAGAAGCAAGTTTGCTAAGTGCCATGAAGCAGGAGTCCTCAAGGAATACTGGTGTTTTCCAGCAACCCTTTGCAAGCTACCAAGAATGATGCTATCAAAAGGGAACAATCTCTTTCTCTTGTTTTGATAACAATAGTTGATGTTAAATAACAATTTCCTATTAGCAGCCATTCATTTCCTGACAGAAATCCTTGTGAATCTAAGCAGCATAAATCTGCTTTGAGACAGTTCTACGTTATCATCCGTACACTTTGACCACACTCTGGCAAAGATACGCTTTTTTCCTACCTCACACTTCTGTGGCATGTAAGAATAGTTTCTGAGAATGAGGAAACCAGTAATTTACAATACTGAAATGGCAAGCAGGAGGAAGAGTGAAGTAGGCACATGACACATAA
Source organism: Ara ararauna (assembly GCA_028858755.1). Taxonomy (NCBI): domain Eukaryota; kingdom Metazoa; phylum Chordata; class Aves; order Psittaciformes; family Psittacidae; genus Ara; species Ara ararauna. Next base: position 38,644,551 of record CM054410.1, on the reverse strand, counting down.
AACGTAGTTTTCTTAAAATGGCATATGATGGTATTTTAATTAGGAAACCACTTCAGTGAACTTTTCTGAAGCTGCAGTTTTTGGTTAAATATGTGATTCAGATTGGGAAATTCAATAAGTTGACATAAATTCTCAGTTCCCATTCAACACCTGGAAAAGGAATGATTTTCATTCTTATCTAGAAAGAAGGCAAAAAAAAAGGGGGCTATTTTACTTTTCTCCATCCTTCTTTATTCTTCCTTTGTTAGTACAACTACAGGGAAATGAAAAATATTTAAAACACCTTGAAAAACGCTGAGTCTGAAAATATATTAAATATGCTAAAAAATACAAAACTTGGTCTCAAAGCTAAAGCATGATAGCTTCAGCAATTTAGATGTTTGAAAAGCATTATGGTGAGGATTTGTTCTTGTTGATTTGTATGTGGAAAGCTCTAAGATACAAAATTATTTCACTCTCAAATGCTGTAAAAATTGAATTTTTTCTGTAAGGGCAAGAGAGGTCTTTCTGCTTACTGATTTTAGCTCTAACATTAAATAATATCAGGGAACATTCTTTGTGTGAAGGATGCCAAATCCTTTCATCTTATCAATGTAGCTAAGTGGTTACAGACTCTAGTTATTGATTTTGTGGACTTCCTCCTAGATAAGGCAAGGAAATAAAGTTGACACTTTTGCCTGCAACTCATGTTGAATTTAAAAAGTGTTGTTTGTTTTTTTTCAGAGGCATTTTGCTTTCAGAAGTTCTATGTCAGATGTTGTTTTAGCTTATACATTGGTTTACCTGCTCCTGTGGCTTCTTGTCATTGATATTCGCACTGAGAAGTTGCTTTTCAATGCATATTTATCTTACTGGTTTCCTTTGGCTATTTGTTTGCCCACTGAAATTCACTGTGAAACTTTTTTCGTTTGGCAACTTTTCTGCTGCATATACAGAAAGTATTATATCCATGACACAATTTCAGAAGCAATGGGTTTGTAAGCATTGCTGAAATACCATTTATGCAATCTATGCACAAAATGTTATGGAGTACAGTTTTATCTTACTATTTGATAAGAAAAATTTCCCATGGGTGTCATGAACTGAAAATTTACACCTCTGTGATACTTCGGTAACGATCAGCTACAAGACAGGTTGGAAATCACTCACTGGCAAGTAAGCCAATACTTTGTGGGAAACAATACTGGCTCAGGACTGAGCTGCTGAAATCTGCCAGCTATTACTTCTTATTGGTGGTGGTGGTGGAATTATTCTGCTGATGAAGGTGGTCTTATTGTTATTTTCAAAGCACAAACTTCTTGAACTACCTTCTATTGAAATCCTTCTTCAAAATTAGTTGCAGTGTAGTGCTGAGGGCTCTGTTCTTGGATGGTAAATGGCAGCGTCAGAAGGAAGGGTGGGACACAAGTGTGGAGATTTTCAGATGCACCTGGAAGTCAGTGGAATTCGGGTTTCAGAGCACCTCAAGTGCTTTTAAAAATCCCACCCAAATTTGAATTGTAACTTCTGGAGGATTTTCTTTTGTTTTTCTGTTACTAGGAGCAACATGTTTTATGTACCTAGAACAGATGAGTCCAAAAATGCCTTTCAGTAATTACAGCAATTTCTTTTACATTTCATTTTCCTTACAGTTTAATTCCTTTCACTTCTGCAGCCTGCTGAGTATGAATTATTTAAAAGTGGGGATCTAGTGCACTGATACATTTGTAATTATTTTGGTTTCCTTCAGCAAAGGGGCATACAGATTTTTTAACTTATTTCATTATTTTTCTGAATGTTTCAAACATTCACGGAGCTATAAGACCAGGAAGGGTCTTTATAACTGTGTAACAGCAGGCTGTAAAACTTCCTCCAGTTCAGCTCTGTAATTTGTAGTTGAACAAGGCTGAGCAAATTGCACTGTGCATGTCTTTCTGACAGAAGCACATTCTGATTTGGAGGAACTGGTGGCTAGAGAATAATTTGCAATGGCAGAGTACAGGCTGAGGATAATATCTTCAAGAGCCACAGTACCCTGCTCTATAATCTGGGTTTGGTTTGGGGTTTTTTTCTGGTGTTTTGTGGTTGTTTTTTTTTTTTTTTTTTGGTGTGTTTCTGGTATCATTTACACCAACAGATTCACAGCTCAGCCTGTGACTGAGAGATGGCTAATGGCATTTGCAAATGCCCAAACGAGTGGTTAGGGCTCTAGAGGGCTGATTCGGGGGGTATTGTTGCATTTGTTAATGTATCAAGTATTTGAGGGATGGAGGCACAAATTTTACTTGGGCATCAACCACTGCATGAGAAAGGCTTGTTTGCAGCAAGGCTTTAATTCTCTAAAAGCATTGTTAGAAATATGGTGATCCCAAGAGACACAATTACTTGTTCTTTTGTATAAACTCAATCTTCTGGATTGAGGTAGAACAAACTGCTTGGACAGGCTGACTTTGTACCAGGAAGCTTTAAGCCAGATGAGATATCATCTGTTATTCTGCAAACTTTATGCTTAATCACCTATTGTGTCTCCTTTCACAGCCAGCTTGAGGACAGCAAGACATCTATCTTATGTACCAAGCTTTTCCACCTCAAATATGGTGTTCCTGTGCCTGCTTCTGGGTGAGGCCACAATAGGCAGAGGTCATAGAAATACCTGAGGGATCGGGTCACTGATTACAGGGCTGTGCTGGAAAGTTGATATTCAGAGTCACATACTGCTTCATCTCTGCGACAAAGTATGTGTCTTGATAAGGACACTGGGATTGACAACAGCTAAGAGACGTAATGTCTAAAACTGCCATAGCAAATTCTTCCCTGAATGTAAACCAAACCTGTGGCTTTGGGAGATGCACAAACCCAACCAACTCAAAGCAGGTGCCATATACTGTGTACACCTGCGCAGAGTTTTAATTGACTCTTCTGGGATGTTTGACAATGAAAATAAATTAATTCTTCTTTAAGCTGTTTCTACTGAGAAAACTCAGAAAGCACGTGTAAATCATCTTGTTTTGTTTCCCTGTGGACTTCAAATTTATAAGTGCTTCATGATTTAAGTTTCTTTTTATTGGTTAATCTGTTGGGCCCGCTCAGTCTAGTCCAATTTGTATCAAAAAACACTGAAATGTATAATTCTGGCATGAGTTTGGTATGGGTTTTCCTTGAAATACAGTGGTTTTGACCAGGATGCCAAAGAAATTGAATTAATTCAAGTTGTGGAAGACTTAGTGGTGAAAGGAAAAAGTAACACAAAATGTTTGTACAGATTGGCCTTTCCCTAGTTCCTGTCTTGCCCACCAAAGAATGGTGAATCCCAGCTAGCCCTGTCAAAAGGGGACAGGAAGGACAAGTAACCCCAAACTAAATACCAAGTACTGCTACTTTCTTGCTCCCTGTGCTTAGAAGAGCTCCAATAAAAGAAGTTTTGAGTTTCTGCACCATTTCCTTTTATAAAATAAAAATAAGCATGCTAAATGGTTTCAAGGCCTCCAAGTAGCGAAAACTGATCCCTCTTTCTGATTCCTTCCAGTACACAAGGTTCTGTTTTTTTATTTATAGAATTTGCTTATTTAATGGCTTTCATACCCATCTTTCTCTTCCTGCTCTCAAGTTTGCTCTCAGAAAGTAGTGCCCAAGCACTAAAGCCAGCTGCTGTAAATGACTGGCAAGCAGCTGTTTACTGCCAGTCAGAGAGTGGATTGGTGCCATGGTGAGCCTAAGGCATACGGACAAGGGTCATCCTGCTTTGCAGCTCAGTATTGCTTTTACTAGATGAGACCACAATATGCTTACAGACAGTTGTGAAATTCTATGTTTGGGTGATGTGCATGCAAGTGTAAAAGTAATTTGTGACACTATTGAAGCAAATATAAAGTGGAGGGGAATTGCATGGGAATCCAGCACCACTGTTGTGTGAGACACTAATTAGCAGCATGCATTAGTATGCAATGTGAGGTCCTTCTGTAGCCAGCTAAGGTGAAGGTTGTTTGTGGAGAACAAAGGATATTCCGGCAGTTAAAGCAAAGCAGGGGTTGAACTGTGGGGATCTAGCTTTGATTCACAGTATATGCTCGGGTTTGCTGTGTGTCCTTAAATTGAATAATTTCGTGAAACTTCAGCTCTCTATAAAGAACTCCTCTTTTGCTGCTACCTGCTGCCTGCGCTGTCTGCTTGGGCTATAAATACATTGTGGCTTAGAATATTTTCCAAGCACACAGATATATGCAAGCATTTCATGCCATGGATCCCATCAGAAACTGATGATGGTAAAAGAAATGGGCAGCTAAAGGCATTCCCATTTTCATTTCTGTGCTTAGAATCTGCCGTACAGCAGTTAACATTGCTCTTCAAACTGCTACCTGATGAAAAGGCTTTCTCGTCTGCAGACAGCAAAGTTTTCTGTCAGTCAAAACATAAGGTTCTGCACTATGCCTTACCAAGCAGACCTTGAGATTGCCACCTTTCAGTAGTTTACTTTCTTTTTTCCTTTATTCTTTCTGCTTGAGTATCTTTCTGCCATTTCTTTGTACACTGGGAAAATTCTGACTGTGTGGTAAATGCCAGAGTTAATGACACAGTTGATGATCTGCCCAGGAGATAAACATCAGCTGAAATATATGGTATGGGTGTTTACTTTCTTTTTTCTTTTTTTTTTGTTTGAACAGTTTTCCATATTTCTCAGCATGAAGATCTATAAACTCCCAGACAAAAACAGCAATAAACACCTCTTTGCTTAGACTTTCTAAAGTGTGAGAAGGCACGCTGGCATTAAATCCTTTTGGTTTTACCTTATGATTAAGGCAGATTCAGAAATGGACTAGCTGGCTTATCAGGAAATAAATTGCTTCCATTTTTATTACATTATCTTTCACGTAATTTTTACGCTGGCGCAACTCTAGACTAGGTAGTTTTATTCCTGATTCGCCAGCAAAGCACCTGAGAGAATGTGGTATGTGGGAATTATGGAAGTTCATTGGTCTTCTGACAATGAAAACAAGCATGTTTCTTGATCAATCCGTATATTTATACTCATTACTTTCGCTTTTCTCCATAGAGGGAATTTGCTTTAACTTTTATGTCTTTCTCTTAGAATTGCGGGCAGGCTTAGGAGTACTACTTTTCAGGTTCAAAATGTTCCACAGGAAATTTCACCTTATCACTTGAAGATGACACCCTGATTACAAATGTAGTACAGCATTCTTCTGACCGTAATTCACACATCCTTAAAGTATTGTTCCTGTCCTCAGATGACCCTTTGCAAAGACGAAAAAGAAGGTAAAACAGGGTTGCAGGAGAAATGTGACACGTCACCAGGGTAGAAGTTCCCCTTGGCATTTACTACTCTTTGTATTACTGGGACACAAATTTAATTACAATGAAAGGTTTTGGCCTTTCCAGTCCCTCAATAATTACAAAGTAATGTTCTAGTGTTCTGGACTAGCAAAGGAAAAACTTTACACAGTCTTCCATATGGAGTTCTCCAGCACTGCTATTCTCACACCTAAAGGAACCAAACACTAATTTACAGTCCTTGGGTCCAAGAAGTAGTTTCAGAAACAGATCCAACTTGGGAGACGAATGAAGTCTATTGCATGCCATCGTAGTATGGGAGACCTTAAAAAAAGAAGTGATAACCTACCTGTACTGTTGAGGTAAATACAAGCTGTGACTAAGAAACAACATTAAGAAACGAAAAGCCATGTTTCACAGTAGGGATTTAATCATGAGGCATGAAACATGGCCTGATGATGCTCATAACAGAAGAGCTGGGATGTCTGCACTGTAGCTTTGAGCAGTTTAACACCATACACAACTGAAAAAATACTGGTGTGGTTTAGACTGTGTGCTTTTTATGCAGGGAATCATTTGTTTGTGTGATGTCAGAAGGCTTTACTGTACAACAATAATCTTGTACTCTGCTTCCACTCCTATTCTTTCAGATTTGGGGGCTTTAAGATTTAAGGGGTTTATGGGTGTGTTTCCTTACAAATTTTTATGAAATAGACAGAGTTCTAAATGACATTAAGATGAAATTTTTTGGTCATGCTGCCTATTAATTTTTTCATCTCATTTTATCCTTGACTCAGGACTCACTCTTTTGTCTGCTTGCCCAGGTACAGGATGGGACAAGATCACTGTGAAATCAACAGTGACATTTCAGGGTTGCTGAAGTGAGTGAAGTAGAGACATGTGACGCACATCATAATAATGGTTGGATTAGTATTAATAATTTAAACTATGTAGTGACATTTGTGAGCACAGTGAGTTCTGCCTTCATATTTCTTTTGGTAAATCTGCTTCACCATAGAAAAAACATGAAGATATCTAAGCTAAAATTGCATCTGTGCTTGATCGTTACTCTAATGTTATATTGTGATAAGGGTAGGCCCATATGGTTTCTGAATAGTTTTAATGACTTTCCTCATATGTCACTGAATCCAGATGACTTTGTCACAAACTCCATTTAGGAGGTAGTGAAATTCTACGTAGCTCATCTGATGTAAATACCTTTTACCTACTTAGAAGAAAAAAAAGAGTTGTGGCTTGATACTCAGGTAAGGTATGGTGACCTAGTCTTGCAAGAGAACTGACAGGCTCAGCTTCTAACACACTGCAGATGCACACTGCCCAGGAGTCAAGTAAAATCCCCAAGGGTCCACACTGTTTGAAACAATACATGACATGACTTGCAGACACTTGATTTTCAGGAACTCTAGGTTGGATGACAAATCCCCAGAGACCTGTCTGAGATATGATGACAGGCTTAGAAGTACTTTTCAGGCTTTGTGACTTTCTTCTCATTACTGCATCATGTGAATCCAGAGAAATGAGTTGGCTCTGGTGATACCTGATAGTAGTCACAGGTTGCTTTCAATTCTCTCTCTCTGAAGTTTTAAATCTGCAAAGATACTTTATAATAAGGAGCCTGCAACAAACCATAACCAGTGGGTGCTTCCACAGTCCCTAGGGATTTGATACGTCATAAATAGCCTCGTAACCTGGAGTGGTGGCTCTTTGCCACTTTGGGATCACGTTTCTGTCTCCAAGCTTTACTTCAGTATTGTAAACCATGCAGTATATGTGTGCTTTCTTGGAGAAAAAAACACACCGAAGATATAGTTTTCTCATGGACTTTGTTTACCAAGGTCAAGTTATACTCAGATTTTGGGTTCTTCGTTTCTCTTTTTTCTATAAAACAGCTTTTTTTAGGACTGAAGACAAGCTTAATCTCCTCCTGCATGGGAGCTCATTATGCTGCTGCTAAGTATAGGTTGGAACAACAGACTGGGGTGAGCTGAGAACAACATGGCAAGAGCTTGAGCCAGAAATGGCTTTTTTCTGCCAAGGTACCGTAGGAAATTACAGTAGGCTCTTGAGCATAAATCTATTGCTGCTGTTAATAGCGTGCTAATAGTGTTAGTGGAGCAGGAAGACAAGAACAGAGTCATTGTATGTGGGAATTGTGTGTCGTGGTTTAAGCCTCTCTAACCACACAGCCCATTCTCTCCTCACTTCCCCCTTTTTCTTCCCCCCGCTCCCGGAGGGATGGGAAGGAGAATCGAAAAGAATGCAACTCCCACAGGTTGAGATAAGAACAGTTTAGTAACTGAAGTATAACACAAATCACTACTGCTACCACCAATAATAATAATGACAAGGCAAATACAAGGAAAGAATACAATTTCTCACCACCTAAAACCAAGCCCGACCACGCAGTGCACCCCCCACCCTTCTGGGTCTCTCCTCTCCGTCCTCCATCTTGGGCATGACGTGCTGTGGTATGGAATAACCTCTTTGGTCAGTTTGGGTCAGGTGTCCTGTCTCTGCTTCCTCCCGGCTTCCCCTCCTCCCTGGCAGAGCATGAAACTCAGAAAGTCCTTGGCCAGACCAAAACATCACTAAGCAGTAACCGAAACACTGGTGTTATCAGCGCTGTTCCCAGGCCCAAAATCAAAAACACAGTGCTACACCAGCTACCGAGAAGGAGAAAAATGACTGCTGCTGCTGAACCCATGACACTGTGGAAGTTCATTGGTCTTCTGACACACTGAAAACAACTTGGGCATGTTTCTTGAGCAATCCATACATTTATACTCATGACTTTTGCTTTTCTCCATAAGAATTGGCTTAAGATTTTCTGTCTTTTTCTTAGGTTGAACTGTCATATTTTCATTGCTCCTCATACCTGTAGGGTCATGCTGTAGGTACACTTGGCAAAGTAATATGATCATTTCTCCTGGAATTATTGGTAAAAGTAACTTACGTTAAATTTATAAAGGTACAGCTTCTAGATTCCTGTGACAATATATAGTTTAAGGGGGTTATTTAAGAAGAAAAAGAAAAAAATATAATCTAGTGCTTCTTAAGGATGGCTTCTAAACTCAGTCTCTTCCTGACAGCACATGTGCTGCCACAACCTCCTCAGGCTTGTAAGTGGCCAGAACTGTTCAGCTGCTCACGTTGATTAAACAGCACTTCTACACAGCAATCTGAAATACAACAAACTGATGTGATGGAATAGAAGCACACTGTACCATGAGCCATGAGCTTACTGTGAAGTAGACAATGCAGGCCAGTGCAGGTGTGTGCACCTAGTCTGATTAGGGGACTGGATGAAGTCTGCAAGGAAAAGATCTGAGATATGCGCATAGAATCATAAAATAGTTAGGGTTGGAAAGGACCTTAAGATCATCTAGTGAGCTGTCTTCACACTGAGAACTAACCTGCACCTGGGAGAGCCAGAACAATGCAGCGTCAGGAAGGGAAAATGTAAAATTGTTACGAACGCTATAAAACACTGAAATACTGTGCACACTCAGAGCTGTTTCAGTACTGCTCTACTCCAATAGCGAAATCAGACACCCACCCACCCCTACACACACACCCGCTGGAGACAAAGTTATTACAGAAGGGGAAAAAATTGTTTATACATAACTCCCAGTCATTTTTATTCTACTCTGGAGGTGCAGAGTGGTTTCACATTGGGAGAAAAGGTAATTTATGGCCACACATGGCCATTTTTATTCCCCTAGACTGACTGAAGGAAGGTCTTTAATTACAAGGGAGAAGTAGACTTGTAATGCACACCAGTGTAAGATGAGTTTTGCCCTCAGAAGAGCTTCCCGGTATCAGTGAACGGGTAGGACTCTCAGCAGCCATTCCTTTCATGCTAATGAAATAGCACCTTCTGCATGTGCCTTTTGCATCTGATTTTTTAATCTGGAAATTAAATAATGGCAACAAAACTTTGCAAGAACTTTTGGGAACAAAACAAAGCTACTGATTCTGTTAAAATATCTGAATATTTATGATGGGGTTTGCTTGCAAAGGAGTGTTGAGAAGAAAGGGGTGATCTCGACTGTGCTCCTAAGCAGCAAAGCTTCAGGGTAAAATGCTTACAAGCCTGATTCAGAGGTTCTTTGAATTCTAATTACACTCATCTTAAGCAACCCTGTAACCCTGAATGTCAGTTTCTCTTGATCAGAATGGGTATGATTTGGGTGTTGCATCCATAGCTTCAAATAGATGCTGCGCTATTCCTCCCCCAGGTGTAACTAGCTACATGGTGTTCAACTGCATGCATCCATCTGACTCAGCTGTGACAGGTGTGTTTTCCATGTGATCAGTAAGGATTTTGTTGCATGGCTTCTTGTTACACAAGTGGCAACTGAGAACCGTAATGGTTATACTGGAAAACAGAGTAATGATGAGTGTGCTAAAGAAGTGTCTGTCTGAAGAAACTGCTCTGATTTCCATAGGCCCTACCAAGCCATAGATCAGGGGCATAAGCCAAAATAAGTGACATGCAGCCCCAGATGAAAAAAAAACGGCAGAGGCACATGAAATTGAACAAGGATAGAGGAGGAAGTGTCTCCAGACTGGTCTGAGCTTCAGGAAATGAAACTAAAAAGCTTTTGAGCCTATTTGTTTTCATGCTGGCTTAAAAGATCTGGTTCTGTTCTCATCCTTCCCTTGAAAATCTCCTCCTGCTGTTGTTGTCAGAGCAACTCTTGGCACTTTGCAGGACTTCAGTCCGTTATGAATGTTTCTTAAGTGAGTCAGAAGGGCTGTGTTCCACCCAGGTGAGCTTGAGAGACTTTCAGATCAACATCAGACTTTGTAAAGTGTTTCAGCTTTTGTCATCCTGTAGTGGTTATAAATAAGAATGGGGGAAAAAAGGAAAGAAAATTGCAAGAATTTTCCTAACACCTGGAGAATTATCTAGAATGGACAGATAGAAATATATTTAAACAAGCTAACAGAGCTAAAATACCTGTACATCACTAAATAGTCTGAATATTTTTAGGAAGTGAAAGGGGAAGTTGAGGTGAAGAAACTGCCAAAAAATGGAGTTTCTAAGCCTGTGTTAGTGATTCTCACTTCTTTCAGAGGCAAGGCTTAAATATTGTCATACACAGGGAGATAAGAGCTTTTAATGTAGAAACAGCTTAATTTCTCTCTGGGAAGAGATTCTGATTCACACAGCAAATTTTAAACTGAACTCCTCAGTATTGTGCAGGAATTAGCACTGTTGACAGTACAATTATCCTAAATTCAGATAGGGAATATTCTATCAATTATTTACTGGGATTTGTATGCAGAGACCCCAGGAGCTGGAGATTGGATTTCTAGTTAAATAGATATAATTATACCTATCATAGCTTCCTCTCAGCTGGCTTTCTGACCCAACCTTGAAGCAGCTGGAAACACCCAGTATAATCAAAGTTTAGGCATTCTTTGTTATTGTTTTCACTAGATATTGGATTGAATCATCCACAGGTAAGGTTTTTAGAACTTCTGTTAAGACACTGAGGTGTAATGCTATTGTGTTTGAATACTGCACTGAGTATTTACGGACAGGTGCAGGTACATTCTTCCAGATTATTGGTTTTGCTCCATAGAGCAGTAGCTGTAGTCATACACAGTCAAAGTAATAAAATAGCCAACAAAATAACAGTAAGAGCCTTTTCCCTTAAATGCAGAGCAGCGTTCACCAAATTAGTCCTCAGATGCAATGGGGATAATCTTTTCAAAAGAAACAGGTGAAAGAAAGAGATTGCATTCTCTGTCAATACTCTTACCAAAGAGATTTAATTTCTAGAGGCATCTTGAAAGTCAAGTTTGAAAACAGGGAACTTTTTAGCAGGTTGTCAGATCCTGAGTGTGCTGTACGTCTTTCAGCATGACTGTGCTCCTTTACCCTCCTTTCACGTATGCCTCCAAAAATTTTCAGAAGATAAGCTCTGGTCTCAGAGACATGTACTTAATTGCAGTAGCTTCTGCTTAACCTTAAGCATTCTCAAGTGTTGTCTTGTTTAGGAATGCTCCTTTTTCCCTGTGAAGCTGCACTTTGTAAGGAGAATTTTGATGGTGATATATTTCTCTAATGTTAAACAGAACAAGCTTAAAAAAATCCGGAGATGTCAAACAGATATAACTGATACTTGATGTATTTGGAGCAAAGATCAATCTTTTGACTCTGAAATTCAATTGAGTTCTAAGTCAATGCTACCTTGTTTGCAGGAAATATTTCTTGGCAGCACATCTGATGCATGCATCATAGGTGATAAAAGCAAATCTTTTGAACATCAGCACACCTGTGCTGCTCTCAGTTCTGCAGCTTATCAGGTTTACAAAGCATTTTGTGCTAACAAAAAAAACCCACATTCTTAGTATGAAATGCATGTGTGAAACAAAAGTATATTTAAAAGACAAAGCCCCACAAATTAACATGCATGGAAGAAAACACTTCACCAGATCAAGCTGTAAGATAAAAAAGGCATCCGGAAACAGGTAAAATCACAAAAAAAGTTGCTTGAAAAAACAGGATTTTAAAGACAGAGTTTCCAGCAACAAGACTTTTTTTTAACCTCCTTCCTTTTTTCTTTCCTTCCTCGTTTCTCAGATCTTTGGGAAAGCTCCAAGCTTTGGGCACTTAATTCATTTCAGCAGAGTAATGGTAATAGTGGAGCAGACGGAAGAGCTATCAACCAGCTGGATGAGCGACAGTGCCCCTTCCCATCTCTGGATCAGGCAGAGATATTTCCATGGATTACTTTTTCCAGTAATAAGAATTCTTCACACCTCTATGGGCCTTTTATCAGCTAACTGCCAAGGGTTCATAAATTCTCCAATTTGCTTTTGTGGATTAACTTGGGGCTTTGTAAATGGGGCAGAAATAAGGGGAAGAGTAATTTGGGGATGAAGGGGTGTAATTCCTCCAGACCGTCTTCCTCTGTTTAACTTCCCCCTCCACTCAAAACCCTGGCTTCCACACACACTAAATTGTCAAGGCCCTTTATCACAGCATATCTAAGAAATGCAAACTTGTGCCCTCAATTTAGTTCATCACCTTTACCTACAGACAGGTGAAGTGAAGGGAGGGGTGAGCAGAGACATAAGAAAGGTGCTCCTTGACAGCCAGAGCAGCTTTGTTGCTGCCCAGCAGAGTCTTGGGGAAGGGCTGAAACAGACCCTGCATGACACTGTCTCTTACCCTGCTGGCTTAGAGTGTGTTGTCACAGGACATTAAAGCTCTGTTTCCATTGCTGGGGTATTGCCAGGTACCAAGCACAGTGCTCCAGCTGCAAGCTTGGCACGTCTTGTTTGTTCAGACAGCTGGTGGGAGGGTGGGAGAGGAAGATGCTGCAGAGATGGCTTGTAACCCACTATCCCACCCACTGCAGAGGCATCCCTTCTTCCACGGCTCCGAATCAGGCTTCTGCAAGCTGTGGTGTAGCAGAGCTGCTCCAAGTGTCTGCAGGGAGGAGGGTGTGAGCCTGGATTTCTGCCTCTGAGGCTCGTGCAGCAGTGTTTGCAAGGTGTAAGACCATAAAGGCAGTGATTTTTGGCCAATGCAATGTCAATCAATGTCTGCTCCTGAGACCTAGTCTCATTAAACCCACCATGTGCCCCCTCTCTGAAGAACTATCCTTTTAAGGACCTCTCAAGGTCTTAAGGACACTTGTCCTGTGGGGGTCAAATGTCCCTTACTTGTGTTGTGCGTCACCCGTTCTGCTTTCACCAATGCTAAACCAGGCCTGAGGCAGAACAGGATTGAGCTTTTCGTTAGAGGCAAATACAAATAATTCCATCTCCTAACCTGAAACTAAGAAAATCAGTAACAGGAGGTTCTCTGTTGTCCTCTGCACACTTTCCACCCAGCTGTGAATATGAACTAGCTGCTTCTGCAGCAGAAATTCTTTTTCCCCCAGTGCCAGATTTCCCTGAAAAAAAAAGAAAGATAAATGAGTTGTGGTCTTGTAATATATGGCTCTGAAATCAAGGATGATTTCCACAGGGCTGGGGCAGAGAAAAAGAGCTCATGGATTAGCCTGGGAGGCAGAGTAGCAGCTTATTACAGCACTTTAAATAAATCATCCTGTATAATTGTTACCACCCATCAGTTTGCTGAGATTAAAGAAGAGAGATATTGACAGTATATTTAGGAGTCTCAGTGTCCAATAACACATAATATTGCATACTCTGATTGATGCCAAGTCTTTGTAAGCAGAACAAAAATTATGCTTTGCACTTTTGTTTTAACATTTAACTCTGGATTTGGCTCCTTTTCTGATGGATGGTTCCATTGTCATACAGCTTATCTAACCAAGTTTTAGTACCCTTTTTCTGCTCCAGTGGGTACTGGTCATTTCTAATCTGAACTCTCTGAAAGTAATGATCTTTGCAGCCCTTGATGGGGTTTGGAGCCAGCTGACCAAAATGAGCAGAATGTTACTTGTAAGTATACACTTTCACAATTCTGTGCGTCTAAGGCTAAAATCAAGTCCAATGTTTGTAGGTTCTCTAGGGAGAATTTTAGACCTTTATGTTCAGTAAAAATAAGTTTTTGTGGGTAATTAGAGGTGGGAGAATCTAGTGTAGTTTTGTGTTTCACTAACTCTTTAGAGCCTTTTAAAAATAAAAAGTCACAAACAAAAAAAATCTTTTTTTTGTCATGGAAAATTACTATTTAGATGGATGTAATAAAACTGTTTTTCCACTTTCCTTATTAAAAGAAGTCTGTAATACAGTTTGTGATGGCTGAAGGTAGTAACTTGCTTTCAAATATTAATTCCTGCTCCAGTTGTTTTATCTGAAGAAGATTTTATCTTTTTTATGGAGTCTTTCCTCAGTCTTGACCTCCCAGCAAGCTGCTTTCTTCCGAGCTTCAAGATAAAGCAGTAGGTTTTGTTTTATGGAGAATAGCTCCATGGTCTATTTCCAGGTCCTGCCCTTCAGTCACTGCATGACCTTGGGATGGTGCTTAATCTCTGTATGCAATCTTTTCCTTCCGCAAACACTCACTGTGCTGTCAGAGTAAACTGTCTGCTGTAAACTCTCTAGTAAAAGGTCCATCCCTTAGTCTGTGGATGCAGACAGCCACAAACAGTAGGGCTTCAATCTGAATCTCAGCTCCCCAGGGTGACTGTAATACCAGTAGTAAATAGCACCATGTTTCTGTCTTTGTACACTTTGTGGAAGGCTACATTTCAACATACATGGATTTCACAACCCTTCATTCATCCCAATACTCTAGTGAAATATAATAATTAAATAGATTATGCTAAACTTTGCATCTTAGATACAAGTTAGCTAATGGATGGAGGACATTTGAATGTTCTTATGGTAAATACCAGCAAGCAAATGTACTTCTAGAGAACTGGAAGCATGTATGTGAACTCAAGTACAATTTACTCTGCATTTCTGTAGGCTTTCTAATGTGTTGAAAACAAGCAAGGGATCTGTGCCTGTCAGAGGATCTACTTTAGCCCCATTAATAACTTTTAGCTGCTTATTGACTCCTAAGAGTCTGCTTGATCTATAGGTGAAGCTGGGAATATATGTACACATAGACATTGGATGTATTTATGGTTGTGTAATCTTACTATCATGCACAAGGGAAGTCCCTGAAGTTACACATGCTGTATGCTTCCTAGGACATCTGATTCCCACTTCTCAGCCCTCTGCTAGAGAAAGCTGCTCTTCTATTTTGTTTTTACTCCTGCAGAATGAAACAATATCCTTCTGTGTAGTCTGCTCTGCTTAATACTTCAACTTTAATATAGCAGCTTCTTTCACTTGCTCCCCCTCTTTTTCTGAGTGACAGAATTTTTATGACATAATCTGGGTGGAGTGAGCTGGGAAAGTTTCCCAGAGGAGCCAAAGAGAATTCCCAAACAAGTGAGATTACCCCAAGCTGACATACCTTCACCAGAAACATGCTCCTCCTTGCATTTTCACTTGTGGCTTACAGATCTCCAGGGCAGTGTTGGCTCATTCAGAAGGCGCTATCACCTGCTCACTTACCAGCCCAGCTGGCACGATTCCTGGAGCGTAGCTGGAGAACATTTTCGCTGGGAAGCTGCATTCATATGCACAGACTTCCTTTCCTTGCTCTGTATTTTTAGTGAGTTAGTGAGTTATTTTCAGTGGACTATTCATGTAGCATTGCATCTGAAGAATGGGTTGTTTTCTTTAGCACAGAATGATCAAGAACGAAAAGCTTCCAGAATTTCTAGCACAGCTTTGGAAAAGATGTTCTTCATGAACAATCCAAACAAATATTTTATTTACTCTCTCCCCATTCCCCAGCTTTTATTTTGGTTAGTATTTGCTTGTTTGTTTCTACTCCTGGTTGTTTCTACTGCTGCAACCTTCAGCTGTTCCACTTTTTTTTGATCTTTCTTTTACCCAAAAGGAAATGGAAAGGGAAAAGATTTGGAAAAGATGAATGTAGGGAAAAAAACTAAATACCTGGATTTTGGTTTGGTTTACTGTTTCCTCAAGCACTTGGAGGACTTCTTCCGCTTAATTTGTTTAGTGAAACTATTGATAAAAAAAATTAATTTAAAGTGCAGCTAATGTGAGCTGAGGCCTTTCTGAATGCACTGTTTATACTGCCTTTGCACCCCATGCTCTGCTATGGAGACTGGCTGAGGTAGGTGTGGTACACCCACAAATGCATGGGCCATGATCTTACCGAACTTTGCTCCGTTTGACTTTGATGTCATATCAGACACCTTTGTATGAGACAGTGAGTGAAATGCATTCATCTTGCTGAGAAGCAACCCCATGGCATAGACCTTCCTCCCTTTGGGTTGAAGATGGAGTAGCACCAAGGAATACTTACGGAGCAAATGCCTTACTTTGAAAACAAATCTTTGTAGGGGTGGACTGTTGTTGACAAGATAATTCTTACACCCAAAGTGGAATTCATTGTCAGAAATTAATCACAACCTCCCCCACTCTTGCAAACCCTTCATGGCATGTCATTGTGCCTTGCGCTATGCCTTGCTATGGTAGAAGTCTGCTTTTCAGCTAAATAAGCTCCACAACTCTAATAGTGTTCAGTGAGTTCTACACCTTAGCATATTCCTATGGAAATTCTGCTACAGCTGAGAGCTGAAACTGGCCAATAGTGTGGATATCCCCCACTTCCTATCTACAAAGCCACAGCCTGGGTGTTTTTTTACTTGTCTTTAATTATCCATGAAATCTACTTCTTTCACTCTTCCCCCTAATTATTGCCCTAGTTCTACAACAGTAAGTTTTGTGCCATGCATCTATAAAAGTAGTTGTTGCTAGGGATAGCTTTATCAGCTCTCAGTTGCTTTTTGTGTTTAATCTGCAATTCTGCTATGAAGTATGCTTTAAATCTAACGTGCGGGACATCTTGCTCTGTGAAAATAAATACTTCAGAAACATCAGGGAAGCATCTATTAAGCATGCTGCATTGTTGATAAGAGTATGCTTCTGCCCTGGGAAATGGCATAAAAATCTCCATGAGCAATAAGGAAGAGAGAAGAGGGAAAAACTCCAGAAGACAGTGGTCAGTAACAGGATGACTAAGTAGCTTTTCAAAGGTTTGCTACATGCCCTTTGTAAAACCATAAAAAACTGCTTTGTGGTAAGGCTGGCTTGCAATCTAGTCAAAAAATAAAAGTGGTCACTCTTTCAAGACTCTGTAACTCCAGCAGCTGCCGACAAACTTAAAACCAGACAGCAGAAGAAGGGAAAAAAATGTCCATTTCTTGTCCAGACTTTCCGTATTTGGTTGAAGTTTTCCAGCAGGGGACTTGGCAGATGAAGTATGTTCCATAAGCTTCCTGAGAGAGGCTGGGGAAAGAGAAGAAGCTCACTACACTCATGCTGTCTGCCACAAACACGAGACAAGATCATTAGGATTTTCAAGTGTAAAGAAAACCTTCAGAGTCAAACATGAATGGAGAAAAGACCATGAGGGCAACATAACCTAGACAAAGCTGGAGGAGGCAAACATGAATTGTTAGTATTTGGAAAAGGCTTCAGCTGCTGCTGCAGCTTGTTCGCAGGCAAATACTTTAGGTCTTCAGTGTTTCACTGTAGTAGTTTTCCACCTCAACTCTCTTCCAGACTTTTTAGGCTGTTTTTCTACAGGGTGGAAGAAATCAGGTATCGTTTAAAGAAAAGGTGGGTTTGGGCGTCAACTGCGAACCAGCTATATCTGGATCACTGTCAAGCACAGCTGGTGGCCTGGACCTGATTGTATGTGGCCTGCTCTTCATTTCCAAAGTGGATCAGCACTGGCTGAGTGGCAAAGTCGTTTCTGTAAAGTTCTACTGTGATCCTGTCTTCCTGGAAAGCTTTATGACATGTGTGTCAGTGTAGTATCTGTATGGTTGGCTACCATAGAATTTCAAGGGGGACCTGTAGGTAAGTAGTGCAGGACAGTCCCCCAGGCCACTGGGATGTATTCACTCAGCTGGGCTGGTTGGAGGAAAAGCTCTGCCTGTTAGACTGGTGGAAGTTATTTCTTTCTTTTTAAGTCCCCTCACTAAGCTCAAAGCCTACTGTGCCATGCAGAAAGTATGAGCTGCTGTGTATGGCTTCAATTGTATCCGTCTGGTTTCACAGCAAATGGTGCTTTGTTTTATTCTACTGTGCCAGTACTATTTTTTTCATACACACGCACACATGAAGAGTGTATCCAGTGTGACAAAGTACAACACACTATTTGAATGTGTGTCATACTATGGTAGTGGGTATGGTATAAAAAAATTCATATTCATATTGGGTAAGCTTGGGTAAGTGTATTTTCTGAGTAGTTTTCATCTCCAGAATCTTTGGATTTTAAATATTCTGGCTATGTATTTACTGAAGTCTACATCAAAATGGACATTGACTTCAAGAAGAGTGAAGTCTGTCCAAAAGCACAACTGTCTGCAAGAATAATCGTACATCTGGAGTTACAAGAAGACTATGCTGTGCTGGAAGAGAATTTCTGTTATGGACACAAGTAGCATCAAGGTGAGTACACATTGAAAGTGTGAACAACATCATGGTATCCCATGAAAACTTATTAAGGGATGCACCTGGACAAATATTTTTGTGAGTTTACTGAGTGATAAGCCCAGTTATCTGCTGTTGGGAATGGCAGAGGAGCAAGGATGGGGTTGAGACCACCTGCCTTGAGAAGCAGACAGTGATTTTTCATGTTAAACAGTATCATTTATTTAGGGCTCTATTATTTCTTTGGGGTTGTCTTGGGACTGTATTATCTCATATAAACTTTGCTCTGTATTTCAGCCAAAGCTGGGTGAAAGACCCTGACATATGAATGCCTTGTTAGGGCTTATATCACACTGCACTGGGAGCTGTGAGTTATTCCCTCATGCACTGGACACTTTGCAGACCACCATGTTTTGTGCCCTGTTTCAATGGTTTATGGTTTATCATGATATGGTTTATTGAGACAGGATACTCAGTACTTGCAGAATAACAGCAGCGCTGAGTTAATATGGGCAGGTCAATTTATGTTTATGATCCTGTGTTTGCAGAAAGCATTTCAGCTGTATATGATTATACCTTTAATTTCCAACATCAGTGAAAGTTGTTTATATTTTCAGTGTGGTTGACAAGTACAAATACATGTGTATTGCCCAGATTCCCTGCCAGCATGAAGGTGGGTGGGGAGAAAGCTTTCTTATCTAGCAAGTACTTAACTCTCTGTACTCAAAGTCTCTCTGAGACATAGCTCTTAGGAGTAGTACTAGAAAGTGCTTAAAGGAAAGTGCATCAGCCTTTGGGCCAAATATTCAACCATAAGATCAAGGTCCTGACTGGTAAAACCTCATGTACATCCTAGACAAACCAAGTCCTCTGCTATATATGAAAGGGAGAATAAGTATTTCTTTGTCTTCCTGCTGGCCCAGATGCTTTAATTTACATGAAAATGTATATTTTCAATTCAAATAAAAGGTCTCTGTCTTGACATCTATTGATTCTGCAGATTAAACTAGGGACTTACAAGTCATTGTTCATCATTGCTTACGGTCAACAACAGGACATGCTGTTCTGTAGGCTTCTCTTACCATTCTGATGTGACTTATCCTAGACAATGCAATACAAAATAAAAATGAAGAAGTGTACCTGGAAGAGGTGGAATTATGCCTCGTTGACCAGTGTGATGTTTTCTGTGCTAAATTAGGCAATCAGTTTAGAAACTGGT
The DNA here is from genome assembly GCA_028858755.1 of Ara ararauna. Classification (NCBI taxonomy): domain Eukaryota; kingdom Metazoa; phylum Chordata; class Aves; order Psittaciformes; family Psittacidae; genus Ara; species Ara ararauna. The sequence goes on along the minus strand of CM054410.1, from coordinate 38,625,086 downwards.
ATCCTCTTCAGGGAAAAAGTGAAGTGATGTCATCAAACTTACCATATTCACAGAATCACAGAATCATCAGGATTGGAAGGCACCTCTGGAGATTGTCTAGCTCAATCCTCCTGAAGGGACAAGGCCACCTAGAGCAAGCTTTGTACAAGCTTCTCCAGAATTCAAACAACCAGGCTTATACTTGGAAATGACCTGAATAAACTGCCATCTGAACATTCAATTATCAGCATTATCATGTGGTTTTGCACATGGCAATTTGAAATCACAACTTCTTTCCTTACAATTTTATTTTTATTATTTAAATATAGTAATTTCCAGGCTGACATTTCACATTCACAGATTTTCTGTCTGCATCTGTAATGCAATGATAAAAGACTTGATCACAGACAGACCTTATACTATTGCATATGACACAGAAAATCATTGAGACACAAACTGCATGTTTGTGAATTGCCAACAAGTACTAGGGAGATTATTCATCCATTTAAAATTAAGTATATGCCTAAATCTTTGCAGTACTAACTACAACCAAATGATCTTTTCAATATGAGTTTTCTTCTTAGACTTTCTTCCCAAACCCCTGGGCAGTATTGCTGCAAAAATGTACTGTGACTTGTTCAGTAAAAGACTACTGTGCAGGGCAAGGTTACTTGGAAAACTTTAACTTTTTCTTTTAAAATAATTATTTTCAGAAAATAATTTTTATATGGTAATTGTGAGTGAGTGTTGTGAATATTTTATGGGTTTTTTGCACTGAAGAAGATTGTGAAAATTTGACTTATTAGTCAGTTACTGATTTAAATTTCCATAAATCCGTTCTTATTTTAATTTTTCCTTTGAGTTTTATGAACCATACACACACACACAGAGGTTTGCATGCTGTTCAAATTGAAATGGCCACATCAATTTGCCAATCTGTATTTAAAAATAGTAAGAAAACCCTGGTACTTTTAAAACTTGGATGTAGGGTGTTCCACTCGAAGTCTGTCCTGAGATCACTTCTTCTCTCTGAGGGTGAGGCTGTGGAGCACTCTCAACAGCAGTCTTGTCCTTGGAGATGGCTATCCGAGAGCAAAAAAAAGTGACCTTTAGATGGAAAAGTGGTGAATGCCAAGCCGTGAAGAGTTCACAGAGACACTGAAAGCAGCCTCCATTCACCATGACCTGCTTTGATACACACCCTAAATACCTGAGTGTAAGCAAAACTCTCCAAAAGGCACAGACCATGAAAACAGCCTGTCAGTCCTCGACAGATTATCAGCCTGGATTTTTCAGACTCTGTGATAATAGATCTGTTTAGTTCCTGCAAGTATTGCTTTTGAAGTTCACTTTTGCCATTGTCTGGTGCTTCACAGAGCTTAGAAATAGTAAACTCTGGAAAGCAATACACATGAAACCCTGAATGTGGACACCAGGCTTTTTATAGTGCTGCTTGTTACTTTTCTGGGAGGGAAAAGCTTTCCTGTATGCATATTCAAATATTTACTTTCACATGAGGCAATTAGTCGTTGCTTAAGAAGAGGAAAAAATTGGTACATGCTTTAGGTAAATAACTGCAGATATTTAAAAAAAACTTGAGAAGGAGAAGCCAAGAATAGCTCTGCAGATAAGCTGCAAGCAGGGCTTTGCCCTGCAGCTTCCTAGTCAGGCTAGGACTGTTCAAACAGTCCAATTCAAATATGCACTTTCTTTGCTTTTTGCTTTTATTTTTACTTATCATTGGTTGGAAGCATCCCAGTCACTCATACATGTGTATCAGTGTTGCTATTTAAATCACTGCACGTTGTATGCAGTGCTATAGATTTCTAGCTCTTTCAGTGTGCAGAAAAGAAAAGTGGTTTAAATCAGAAAGGAAGGATGTGTTGTGGTTAAAGCACTGCATGAGGCAATCTGGGTACAATCTCTGGTTATCCCATCTGGCTGTGACCAAATTGTGCAGTATCTCCTCTACAAAACCTGTGTTATCTGAGCTGCAGGTACATTAATTTTTATTTATTTTATGACTTTAGCCATCTGCATCTGTGCTGCTCAAGAAGCAGGGATGGAACTGAAATTTCAACCTGTTCTTGAAAAATGCCAAAAGGTGGACTCACATTTCCCTTACCCCTCCCACTTATTTAACCCCGTTTATTCTGTTTCAGTAGGGTTACTCTAAGAGGCTTTTTCTCTGTCACTGCTGCCTGATGTCTTCACTCACTGGATGATCTGTCAGTTTCCTGTTGCTGGAAGTCAAATGTTTGGGCATGTTCTTTTTGTGAGTGACATTATCCCCTGGAATCGAGCAGCTGACATGTTGGGAGAAGGGCACTTAAGGAGCATTACTTTTTGGCTAAGCGTCCCTCCAGACAGCAAGAACAGTGAATGTTCCCAGACTGTTCTGAGAGGTAGTTCCTCTGTTCCTACTCTCTCCTTCACTTCACCCACCCTCCTCTGCTGCTCCACACTCCACAGCATGAGAAAAGACACCAGTTATCTCAGATCTAATGTCAGTAAGACCTCCTTTTCCTCAATCAGCAGGGTGAGAGATGGCAGGACATGCCCCAGAAGCTGCATCCAGAAGGCAGATTTTTCAGCAGCGTCATGAACGAAGCATCATGATGAGGAAAAAGAAACCTTCCCTGTGAAAGCTGGAAGTGTCGAAAGCTGGAAGTGTCAAAAGCTGTGGTGGAGGTTGTGCAAGAAAGATATTGCAAGTAAAACAGTGTTTCCTAAGCTAGATGAGAGAAGCAGAACCTGGGCCACAGCTTCCCGCTTCAGGGAAAGATGGTGATGGGTGGAGCAGGAGGATGGCAAATTTAGCCGCTTTGGTTCAGCATCATGGGGTGCTGCTCCATATCAGCTGCTACATCTGTAGGCTCCTGGACAGAGACGATCAGTTTGATCTTAAGCTGTGACCAGCTTCTCAACTTCCAGGAAGAACATGATTCTGAATCACAGGTCCCATATGCTCAGGAGAGTCCTTGCCTCCACCTTTGTTAGGCACAATTTAGCTGGGAAGGCCCTTCCTCAGCACATTCAGATATAGAGCAGCCTTTATAAACTCCACTCCCAAACATGTTCCATCAAGCAGTTGCTGCAGTTTGGGACCGCAACAAACCTTCAATACAGGCAACAGTACTAGCTGCAGTGGCCAGTGAGCAGGACCAGTGAAGGCAGTGGGTGTGGGAGACTGGAGATACCAGGCAAAGATACAGCTCAGGAAATACGTCCTGAAGTTGACATTGCAAAAGATCAGGGCCCAGATAAATGTGTGCTGAGTCCACTTGAGACAGACAAATGTTGCCAATGTTTGCAGCACACTGACTAGCATCCTGGCTTGGCAGACAGTTGGAGGAGTCTGCTCAAAACCCCTCTGAATGGCAAACATCCCGCTGCTGTGAGCCCAGGCCATGGAACTGAATGTAGACATGCCTTCTCAGTGTGAAGGGCAAGGCCTTTTATTTTGTCAAAGGCAGTGCCAGATACCAGTGCTGCTGTGGGAAATGCTACACAGCCTCTTGCAGAACATGGGGTCCTTGACCACTCGCCGTGTACTGTGCATCTTCTTTCACAGAAAAGAAAATCTAGGCTGTGTTAGTAGGTTGCCTGCTAGTATTGAGCATGCCATCTTTTGTCCTGGTAGGTTGGAAACGTTATACCTAGGGCAAAAAGTGTGAGTGTCCAATTGAGTGGCTAATGATCCATAAGCCTTTCTTTGGAGTTTGTGAGAAAGAAGCATGTGTCAGAAGGCAGCATAGGGGAACTGCTTTCACTGTGTCCCTCCCTTCTGCCACGTCATAAGAGAGTTTCAGCACTGTGGTGCAAGAGTTCAGCATCAATTACAGAACCCAGTAAGATCCAAACATGTCTCAGTCTCACTACCTGAGGGTATATCAACAAGGCCTTTTGCAGGCAAATAGTTTTGCTTGGTTTGTGCTCAGGACAGGGCCACAAGCCAGTCTTGCCCCTGCAGAGTGTTTATTGCTACAGACACAGCATTACGCTAACCACAGTCATACGGCTTCTGGTTCTGGCTTGCTTCTGGTTAGCTCAGTGTGTTCACTGAGTGTGCTCCTGCCTGTATGTGACATACTTCAAAGATTTAAACTGTCACCCCAGTGAAGTGGTGACAAGGTGGAAGTCATTGCCCCTCTGTGGGCTATGATGTTGCTGAGCAGGGGCATAGGCCAGCTGTTCCTTCTGCTTTGTGGGCAAAATCTGTCCTCCAAATTGTGCTTGCCCCAGACCTGTTAATAAAAAGCTGATTGTTATGACATGGCATGTTGATGAAGCCACAGAAACCATGACAAGGAAGGGACCAATACTCATTCCTTTGCTGTCTGCACTGACCATCATTAGCTCAGTCCTGTGGCCAGGAACAAAGTTGCATGAGTGGGAAATCACTGGTGTGAGTCATTCTCACTGGACAAATAACTGTGAAGCATGTGTTCATGCAAAAAGAAGAGTAAGGAACAGAAGAAACCTGTCCAATGTTCAATCGTATTGTTGCAGATGGACAGAACAGCATGAAATTGCTTTTGGTTTCACCTAGGATGAGGGGCTGCCAGCTTGTCTTCCTGTCCTGGGTCTCCTCACAGATCTGTTCACATTGCTGTGAAGGAGAATGAAAGAAACAAAATACTTGCCTGCATCAAGCTTTTTAGCTGCTTATTTCCAAGTAATGTTGGGAGGAGAGTAATGGATCTGTTATATAGACAGTCTTTCACTTAGGGTTATCTGTGTTGCCTACTGTTTGCAGTCCCCTGTGTGTGGAGAGGAGACTTAAACTTTGACTGTTCCCTGTTGAAAGCCTGCCCAGTGCAATGGAAGGGCATCACAAAGGTACCCAAGAAAACTCATTCAGCCACCCTGGGTATCGCAGTAATGTGGCATCCCTGGAGCAGCCTGCACTGCCCTCAGGGCACTCCTGGGGAGTGGCTGGCGCTGACAACCCATGCTTCTGCTCTCCATGATGCCCTCGGTGCTTGGCTGGAGTAGAGTGGAAAGATTCATAAGTCAAATGGAGCTGCACTTTCTTTAGGGCTCTGCCTGGTATCGTTGCCATCACTGGCATTTCAAGATCTCAGAACAATTCTCTGTGAGGACTTAAAAGCTGCTTTCTCCTGATCAGCCCAACTCCAGTTTCAGTGTGTAAGTCTCATGTGAGAGGGTCTGAAGAGCAAATATTAGAGAGATTTGAGGTTACCAGCATGGGATTGGAAAACTAGTCTGCAGAGAAATCAGTTCTGGCTCATCCTACCTGCGTTGCCTCTTCACCAATCTCATGCAAGTTTCTGTGCTGGAAACCGCATGACACCCCTGCTCCTGAGCAGTCCTGAGCAATCACATGTTCCCTGTCTAATCCATCAAGTAAACTCATGGGCATGTCTTAAGTAATGAAAAAAGCTTAGGCAACCTTTTTGTGGGACTCTGCTTACAGCTCTTGACTTTGCTCCTCTCCTTTCTGCAGGGAAAGCAGAAACTGGTTGAAATAGGTAACTAACAGGTTAAGAAGATGACCACAGTGATCCAGGGGACCACTGGAGAGGAATAAAATGGAGATGCTTCAGAAAGCCTCATTGCTTGAGGTACTACTACCTTGGGTAGTGGTAGTTGAATCCAGAGGAACTGACTGCTGTGGGCGTTGGACACCCAGAAAATGCCCTGAAAAAAGCAAACAGCATTACAGGCCAGACAGTTATCTGAGTCCTGGTTTTATTGAGAACATTTTCTCAGACCAGTTAACTATTACTACAGAGAAGGACAGGTAATGAGAAAATAAAAAGTAAATGTGAAAGTGGAGAATAGGACAGAATTCGTGATCCAGACACATCTAAAATGGATGGAAAAGATTGGCAAGAAAAGCAGTATCTGACAGCATGGCAGGAAATAGAATTTTTATAATGTGGGGACTTCTAATATGATATTTTTCTTCTCTCATTGCACAAAAGCAATTATTTTCAAATTTAGTGGTGTTTTGGTTTTAATATCAAAATATTTCATTTTGTCAAAATTGAAGCAGTGTTGCTTTACCTCATATTATAGCATTTCAAAACAAAAGTGTTGCTTTACCTCATCTTATAGCATTTTAAAACAAAACAGGTTAGTCAGAACATATCTAATGAGAGGTGAAAGGCTAAACACTGAAAAAGAAAAATGCTTGTGTTCTTTGAATCATCTGAAAGTTTCCTGACAGAAACTGACATGCATCAATAAACTGCTTGACTTGTGTTGAATTCACAGGTGTTCAGCTAAAAATTTCTTTTTAGCCAAAATTTATTTTAGCAATATCTTCGGTTTGGCAACTGGGACTAGAGGCACAAAGAGATTATGATCTTTATTGGGCTAACCTTGCTGTATTTATGATCTCGATTCAGGGCTTTACCAATGCCTTCCAGGCTCACTTAAAGACACCGCGGCAGACTTTGCAGCTGAATCCAGATTCATTGTGTCTCAGAGCTCACAGCCGCAAGACCAGGTCTACGTCCTGCTGCCCAAGTCTTTAATCTTCTTTTTCCCTATCATATTATCTCTGCTGGGTCTGTTACTCACTTTTTCAGTGTAATACATTGGTACAACTGAGCATCAAACATGACTGGGAACAAGCAAGAAGGTGACAAAGTCCAGAAATGCTTGATCAAAAAAGTAATAAGTTTCTGAAATTAAAACAGGAGGGGACAGCTACCGTCTTTTAACTGATCTGTTTCTTTTTTTGAAGACTGAGAATTCTTGAATACTGCGAACTTCTGTTAAACAAGATTACTTACCACCTCCAAGGTGGGTGGGTGGCCTAACACAGTCTTTATGGGAGTGTTGCAGCTGGAGGAACCTGAAATGTAGCTATTTGCCACATGTCCCTGCCCATGGCAGAGGGGGTGGAAGTACATGATCTTAAGGTCCTTTCCAGCCCTAACTATTCTGTGATTCTATGGTTCTATGATTATGTATAAGAGGCTTCTCATTTATATAGGTGATGGGACAGCCACCTGCAAGGGCAAGTACCAGCAAATAAGTGTTTGGCAGTCCCTGAGATTTCAGAATTCCTATTCACACAAAGTTTTTTCAGAACCTTAATGAAGAGAAAGGTGGAGTGAGAAATGACTTCAAGTCTTAGACAGCAGGGTGATGTTGTTCAGTGAATAAAAGATTTGAGTAATGATGGCTGTTCCTACCATGATTTGTTCTCTACTCAGGTGCTCTGCTTTACCTTCTTGTTTTTTTTCATTGTCTCTCTCTACTTACACCATGACATAAAAATGCTACAAAGATTGTCTGTTAGCGTGTTTAACTATATTATTGAGCAAATGGGGAACTGGAGATGTGCATAATAATGACAGATACTTTCACTGCCAGTGAAAGTATTGGCCTACCTCATGTGCACTCTTAGTAGGCTTTCTGGAGAAATGCTCCTGCAGGAGTTAGTGTAAGTGTGCATGTCTTTGCTTGCGTGTGCACATGTGCACACATTTGTGAATGTGCTTGTTCGCCTAAAGAAATATTTCTTTTGTCAAAATGTTTTTCCATTTCCTTGACCTGTCTATTGTGTGAGTCACTCCAGGTTTAGTTGATGCTATTTCCATTCACTTTTAGGCAAGCAAAACTTGCAGAAAGAATAATAAGCAGAAGAAATGAAAGAAACACGTTGAGACACTGAACTCATGGAACGCAGTGGTTATTTAACTTTCTTTCAAGTATCATTGAAAATTACTTCTGTCATGAGAAGATGTTTGCAGAAGGTGACTGGATGTCTCTCTGTGTTTGAGTAAGCAGACAGGCTTTTTTTGAGACATATGGAAATATGTGGCTTACACACAATTTTGCATGTATTAATCCATGATAGCCTGAACTGTGATCATTCTACCAACAAAGAGACAGACATTCACTCAACCCCATCATAAAGGCACATTACAACAAGCACAGCTTCCTGTGTACTGATATAGAACAGCTGTGTACTGATACAGTTGATCTGCATCTCAGGCATTACTATTTGAACAACAGAGTGAAAAAGTTCTGAGTGCCAGCACAGCTTAAGGAGGATCCTTCAAAATACCTGATGTCCACCTGCCAGATACACTGCAAAACAACAGGACAGTTTACCACAATGTTCAGAGCCAGTGTGAGTCTTATGCATATATGAATGCCTGATACTAGATTGTTAGCAGTGACTATGGGTGAGCTGCATCAAAACATCATTTTGGTGTTATGAGTCCTTACTGTGTGTAAGAAATGCATGGAGGAAAGGGGAAGAAATATTGCATGGAGGAAATACACATTTCTTCTCTTCCAAAAAGCAAAACAAAACAAAAAGAAAAGCAGAAATATTCCTGAAACTCTAGTGAAATATTGAATCTTGTGAGAATAATAAAATGTTCATCGACACAGAGGTCCCTTGAGATTGTTTTCCTCCATGCAAAGGATAAAGGTTGCAACCTGTGGTTGAGTTTCATTGAGCATTTGGAATACAGGTTGAGTGTCTCAGAACGATGAGTATTAAATTCACTTAACATATGATGGCTATCTGGAAAGGTTTCAAGAGCAAATTCATAGAATAATAGAATAGTTAGGGTTGGAAAGGACCTTCAGATCATCTAGTTCCAACCCCCCTACCAGGGGCAGGGACACCTCACACTAAACCATGACACCCAAGGCTCTGTCCCACCTGGCCTTGAACACCGCCAGCAATGGAGCATTCACAACTTCCCTGGGCAGCCCATTCCAGTGCCTCACCACCCTTACAGGAAAGAACTTCCTCCTCATATCCAATCTAAACTTCCCCTGTTTAAGTTTGAATCTGTTACCCCTTGTCCTCTCACTACAGCCCCTCATGAAGAGTCCCTCCCCAGCATCCCTATAGGCCCCCTTCAGATATTGGAAGGCTGCTATGAGATCTCCACACAGCCTTCTCTTCTCCAGGCTGAACAGCCCCCATTTTCTCATCCTGTCTTCATACGGGAGGTGCTCCAGTCCCCTGATCATCCTCGTGGCCTTCCTTTAGACTTATTCCAACAGTTCTATGCCCTTTTTATGTTGAGGACACCAGAACTGCATACAATACTCCCAGTGAGGTCTCACAAGAGCAGAGTAGAGGAGCAGGATCACCTCCTTTGACCCACTCCTTTTGATGCAGCCCAGGATACGGTTGGCTTTCTGGGCTGCAAGCGCACACTGAAGCTGGCTCATGCTCATTTTTTCATCAAACAACACCCCCAAGTCCTTCTCCACAGGTCTGCTCTGAATCTCTTCTCTGCCCAACCTGTAGCTGTGCCTGGGATTGCTCTCACCCAGGTGGAGGACCTTGCACTTGGCAAGGTTAAACTTCATCAGGTTGGCATCAGCTCCCCTCACAAGCGTGTCAAGGTCCCTCTGGTTGGCATTCCTTCCCTCCAAAGTATCAGCTGAACCACACAGCTTGGTGTCATCAGGAAACTTGCTGAGGGCGCACTCAATCCCACTGTCCATGTCACCGACAAAGATGCTGAACAAGACTGGTCCCAACATTGATCCATGAGGGACACCACTTGTTACTGGTCTCCAGATGGACATGGAGCCATTGAGCACTACGCTTTGTGTGCGGCCATTCAGTTCTTTATCCACTGAGTGGTCAACCTATCAAATTGATGTCTCTCCAACTTAGAGACAAGGATGTCATGTGAGACAGTGTCAAACGCTTTGCACAAGTCCAGGTAGATGACATCAACTGCTCTACCCCTATCCATCAGTTCCGTAGCCCCATCATAGAAGGCCACCAGTCTGGTCAGGCAGGATTTCCCCTTAGTGAAGCCATGCTGGCTGTCACCAACCACCTTGTTGTTTTTCATGTGCCTTACCATGCCTTCCAGAAGAATCTGCTCCAAGATTTTACCAGGCACAGAGGTGAGACTGACTGGTCTGTAGTTCCCTGGCTCATCCATTTTCCCCTTCTTGAAAATGGGGGTTATATTTCCCTTTTTCCAGTCGTCAGGAACTTCACCTGACTGCCATGATTTTTCAAGTATGATGGACAGTGGCTTAGCAACTTCATTTGCCAGCTCCTTCAGGACCGACAGATGGATTTCGTCAGGTCCCATGGATTTGTGCATGTTCAGGTTCCTAAGATGGTCTCGAACCAGATCCTCTCCTCCAGTGGGCCCAGAGTCTTCATTCTCCTGTCCCTGCGCCTGCCTGCCAAAACTTGGGTGGTATGGTCAGAGCATTTTCCAGTGAAGACTGAGGCAAAGAAGTCATTAAGAACCTCAGCCTTCTCCAAATCCAGGGTAGACAGTTCTCCCGATAGCTTCTGGAGAGGGCTCACATTGTCCCTAGTCTGCCTTTTATTCGCAGTGTACCTATAGAATCCCTTCCTGTTATCCTTAACATCCCCAGCCAAGTTTAATTCTAACTGGGCCTTAGCTTTCCTAACCTGGTCCCTACTTCCCGGACAGCATCCCTGTATTCTTCCCAGGCTGCCTCTCCTTGCTTCCACCTTTTATAAGCCTCTTTTTTCCTTTGAATTTTCCTCAGCAGCTCCTTATCCATCCAAGAAGGTATCCTGGCCCTCCTACAGCACTTCCTTCTAGTAGGGATGTATCACTCCTGAGCTTGCAGCACGTAATCCTTGAATATCAACCAACAGTCTTAGGCGCCCCTGCCCTCTAGGGCTATATCCCACGGAATCTTACTGAGCAGGTTCCTGACGAGGCCAAAGTCTGCTCTCTTGAAGTCCAGGGCAGTGAGCTTGCTGTACGCTCTTCTCACTGTCCTGAGGATCTCGAATTCGACCATCTCACAATCACTGTAATCAAGGCTGCCCTGGAGCATCACATTTCCGACCATCCCTTCCCTGTTGATGAGCACAAGATCAAGCATGGCACCTCTCCTTGTCGGCTCCTCTATTACTTGCAGAAGGAAGTTGTCTTCCACTCAATCAAGGAACCTCCTGGATTGCTTGTACAGGGCAGTACCATCCCTCCAACAGATATCAGGGTGGTTGAAGCCCCCCATGAAGTCCCCCATGAAGTCCCCTGCGAGTGTGAGGCTGTTCCTATCTGTCTATAGAGCACCTCATCCGCAGAGTCCTCTTGGTCGGGCGGTCTGTAACAGATCCCCACAATAATGTCTCCCATCGCTGTTCTCCCTTTAACCCTGACCAACAAAGTCTCTATTGACTGCTCACCTGTCCCCAGACAGAGTTCCATGCTCTCCAGCCTACCCGTAACATAAATAGCAACTCCCCCTCCCTGCCTACCGGGCCTGTCTTTTCTAAAGAGTCTGTAACCTTCCATTCCAACACACCAGTCATAGGAGCCATCCCACCATGTTTCTGTGATGCCTATGATATCACATCCCTGTGGACGTGCACACATCTCTAATTCCTCTTGTTTGTTCCCCATGCCACAGGCATCTGTATAGAGACATCTGAGCCAAGCTCCAAATGAGGCTGGCTCATCGGCTGGAGCAGCTGGAATATCTCTACATTGCTCCGAGCATTTACTATAGGTGCTGGCATCTGACTGGGTGTGTTGGGATGGAATGATGCCCCCCTCCCCCAACACATCAGTTTAAAGCATCCTTGACCAGTCTGGCAAGCTTCCTACCAAATCCACTCTTCCCTTTCTTTGTCAGACCAGCTCCACCAGCCCCCGGTAGACCTGGCCTACTAAATTGAGTCCCATGTTGAAGATATCCAAATCCCTGACTGTAGCACCACCCTTCTAACCATTTATTAACCTGGCCAATCCTAGCCTTTTTGAGGTCCTGCCCTGTACCCTGGAGATTTGACGAAAAGACAAACTGCACTCCAGAGCCCCTAACCACATCTCCCGGGGCTCTGTAGTCCTTCTTTACGTTCTCCGGGCTACTGCTATCTGTATTGCCAGCACCCACACAGACCACTAGAACTGAGTAACAGTCAGTGGGACTGACTAGAGCTGGCAGCTTCTCTGCAACATCCCTGATCCCAGCTACTGGTAGGCAACACACCTCCCTTGAGCCTGGGTCAGGCTGACAGATGGGTGCCTCTGTTCCTTTCAGAGTAGAGTCTCTGACTATCACAACCCGCCACTTTTTCCTGGCAGCACCAGTAGAGATCTTCTTTACCAGTGCATCAGCCGGTTGTTCCTGGTGTGAGTGTGGTTCCTCATCAGCCCCCTGCAGGACAGCAAAGTGGTTCTGGGTGGGGGCAACAGATTTAGGAGGAAGCCCCCTGCTTTTAATTGTCCTCTTCCTCCTTTTTTTTTTTTTTTTTTTTTTTTTTGGTTGTTTTTTTTCTGTTACCATTTCCCAGCTTCCTGGGTTAGCGGCCTCCTTTCCTGCATGGACGACAGTGGACGCTTGAGGCCCCTGCACAGTCTGGTCCTAGACCAAGCAGTGCTGTTTCCCCTCAGCTTCCCTGACACCTTTCAGCCTATTGACAGCTTCCCGCAGCTCAGCCCCTGCTGCAGGAGGACCTCCACCAGGGAGCACCGAGTGCAGCCCTGCCTATCGCACACCCTGCTCTCAGGAGAGCAATGCAGGCGCTCTCTACCCCCCCCGAGCTCTGCACTGCAGCCTCCCCTCTCATCGGCTCTGTCTGAGTGCCTACACTGGCCACTGTCGGGGCAGCCAGAGCAGAGCTCCCAGACCGAGCCCTGGTCATACAGAGAGTGCTCACCATCCCGGTCGCCTGCCCACGCAAACTGCAGAGCAAACTGCCTTGAACCCACCCTGTTTGCCCGCCCTGGTCACTGCGCTCCCTGAGGTAGGTTTTCACCCCGTCAGGGCTGGTGCCGCTCCTCCTGGCACCGCCCCCTGTGAGTCAGCTCCTCGCGTGTGCTGAGCTGCCAGCTCCTGGGTAAGCCCTGTTGAGGACTTGAGGCTCCCTCAGTGCCTGTTGCTGCTCCGAGTTGAACGCTGAGCCTCCCCCCGGTCAGGCGCTCAGGTGTCCCCTTTCGAGACAGTCTTACCAAGAAAAAGATACTGTGAGGTGACCTAATTCCAGTTTACGAATACCTGAAAAATTCCCGTGAGAGTCTGGCTAGGAATTTCTGGGTTTTATGATACAGAAATCAGACCTTGAGGCATGATCTTGGATTATTGAATGGGATGATTCATTTGCATGCACACAAACAGAACAAGTGGCTTAGCAATGGGACACGGGATGGCTACCTAATATGAGCCACATTAGGTGGAATGGCAGCAGGCTCTGTGGAAAGCTGTTCTTGATGAGGTAGAGGGGGGGCACACCTTCATGTCTCCAAGGCTCAACAGTACAGGGAAAATCTATTAATAGCTGCCTTTGTGCCTTAATTCCCGGTGCACACAGGAGATGATGGTACCTTCCAGTTGCTTGTTTTTTTGGCATATCCTCAGATACTGTATTGCTAGCTGTGATGCGCTGATTAAAAGCCTAGTGTATGCTATTATCCTGAAGATGTACTTCAGACAGTGTAACTTTTTCGTATAAAAAATTATGTACTAAGTTAGACCAACAATTTTTGCAGCTTGGATCTTTGTGTCCAGAAGCTATCGGTACCAGGAGCTTAATAGAAATTCCCATGAAACAACATAAAGACATTCATTTCCTACTATGCCTTGTTCTGTTGGGCTAAAGACATACTGCCAGTCTGCCAAGGCTAATAGACACCGATGAATTTATTCCTCATGAATTTGCATATTTCCTTTTGAATACGTAAAAATTTTTGGCCAGGGACTCTGCAGTTTCAGAAGAAGGATATCTCCAGGTATCTAGAGAGCCTGAAACCAGCTACTTGAACAATTTCAGATATTCATTAGTTCCTCTTTTTTCATTAAAAATAGTGACTAGTTTATTATAATTTATCTATCTTTGGAGATTTTTGGATCTCTGCTTTAACTGTGTAGATAACAGAGACTTCAGACCACTGTAAAATTAGTATTTTGTAAATAACTCATCAGATAGCATTTAAATTTAGCAGTCTACTCTGGAGGAAAAATCCTTTGCACTCGCACTGGTGTTAAAATGCAGCTGTTAGGAGTGTTCCTTGTGGGGAAGGAGGAGCAGAATGCTCTCTTGGAAGCCATGTTTCAAACATAAAGCCAATTCATACTATCACTGGAAGAGAATATAGCTCTCTCATCTAGTTATCTTATGGCCATTTGCCTTCTGAAAGTTACACTAAACCAAACTGAAATCATTAGCTGATGAGTGTGGAGTAAGATGTGCTTGTTTTAAACGCAGAAAAGACAGCCTTTGTGAAAAATGTCATCTTTGAGGCTTGGTGTGTCAGGAATATGAGACACATTTTCCTTCATGAAAGTTTTGAACAGCAAGATAGGCACAGCACAACTGAATTAGCTGGTCCCTGCAACTGTTAATTTTTCAGTAATTAATTGCATGTTGCTCTGGCTGTAGGCTAACATCTTTAGGTCCTAGAGTCAGCAAAGGCTTATACACATACTCATTTCAAAGCATGTCGGTCGCAGCATTTATGTTCTCAAAGACTGAAGTCAAGCAAGTGCTTCAGTCACTGATGGATGAGGGCCTAGTTGATGTATTTTGAGCAAGATGGAGGGAGGGAAAAAGTACACTTACATTTCCTTCAGTATCCTCAAGAGATGGACCTTCCAAACAAGGATTGAGCGAAGAATGTGGGGAAAGCAATGAAATGGAAGATAGAAAGTGGGTGCCTAGGGTTAAAAGATTTCTTTCACAAATTACAGGATTTATAAAATCCTTAGCATGATGGGAATTAATTTCTTTACTCACCAGGCCATGACTGAGAGTCCCTAAGAGTTTCCTATGGAGAAAGAGAGGAAACCCCAAAAGGGTTGTTCTAATGAAGCCTGGAGCCCCAGCTCACTATGAACGCCTGCATTTGTTCCATGCTCTCATCATGGGAGGCAACAATCCGAATTGCTGAACCCCAGAAGGACTGTTGCCCAGCAAGGGGGCCTTGTCATTCCTCCGTTGTGTCTACATCCTTGGGTGTCCACCTGCCAGCAACTGGCAAACCTGCAGACTTATGAGGAGCTGCGGGGAGCCTGGTGGTTCTTGGATGCCTCAATTACAGGTGGGTTTGGGGAAGAGGGGAAAGAATAAGACAATTTTTAAGGTAAATTGTTAAGGCAACAGGCCCAGGAAGTCTGGACCAATCTGATTAGTGAGAGGAAATTTGCAGGAGTGTTTCACCAATTAAATGCTTTGATTTGTCCCTTTCTGCGGGTTTGCTCAGCTTGGTGTCTGAGGCTGAGACTGAAGCTTGCTATTCTGAGATGTGTGCCTTTGGTTAACTGCTGGGATAATCTCTCCACTGACGTAACTCCACTGAGGTTTGATGATTTGCAAAGCACTTGGTGTCCTGCTCCAGGTTTTCCTCTTTCCTTCTTTGCCTCTCTGGCACTCTCTATTTTTCTCCTTTTACCCTAGAGGGTGTAACCTGGCAAACCTCAGACACACTTCTTTGATGAGATTCTGGCCCTGAATTGCTCTGAATTCAGCTGACCTTTCCAAACAGGTCTTTGGGGACTTTGCTTTGTCCTTTTAGTGTTTTTATAGTCCATTTTTTCTGCATGAAGCACACATTATTTTCTGCTTGTGATCCCAAAACTTCTGCTTGTCTTTCTAAGTTATCCCACCTTGGATGAAGCTGGAATTCTACCTGGGGCCTGTACTTTTCTTTCCATCAGTATTGATTCTCTGTTGTCAGACTCCCTTGTTCTCCCAGTACTCCCTGCTTCCACTTACAAGGCTTTGGGCCTGAACCAAGATAAGAAATGCAGATGCTCTGGAAGCTGGCATTAAAGCAGCATGTAATCAGAGAGGAAAAAAATTGCAGAGCAGGAGGTGCATACACAAACATACACATTTTTTTGGTGAGGATGATGTCTCTGCTATGTGTTGATCATGCTCTTTTTGGATGTTTTCTCTATCCCTTTATAATATCTGCTTTTCTTCTTGCCTGCTGGGGTCAAGCAACTTGTCGCGGAGTGGTGGGGAGGAGGGCGAAGGACACAATCCTCCATGCCAATCTATTATAAAAAGGGCTGATTTCAGAGATATCTTTTTTTTTCAGTTTATTGAGTTAACAAAGGTATCAAGGGGAAAATTAAGTGCCAGCTGGGCCACACAAAAATTTCTTTAGTGTTTGGAAAGGCAATGGGGGTGAAAAAGATGTGGATTAATCTGGCTTATTTTGTGATGCTGTGTGATGCTGAACAGCATAGTTTTGCTTTGGTTATTTAGCACTGTTTCAATTCAGCATTTTTTATTTCAATGTGGCCAAGTTGAAACAAAAATGCTTAAATCAAAGTTCCAAATCTCTGTTTGAAAATGTCCAGTTTGGTCACAGTTTGTTTTTCCCAGAATAACACTTTTTATTCTGAAAAGTCCTGAGGACTGGGTGGCAGAGGGAAGGAATTAATCTCAGCAAGAAGAAAATATTTTGGCCCAAAAAAGCACTCACTAAATGCAAACTGAATTTTTAAATTGTTTCAGTGTCACCAAAATCATACTGCCTTGCAACTTCGCTGCATCAAGGATTTACTGTGAAATATGTCAGTGAGTCAGCCTGGCAAACACTTATAAATCACTTTCCTTATTCCCAGCTTGCCTGTGTTCCCAGCACTGCTATAGTAATGTAGGCTGAACTCATACTACAAGGACCAAGAGCACAGAGCTGTAGGACCCTCCAAAGACGTTTTTATTTCCCCTATCAGTCTATAAAGTCTCTCTCTCTCTCTCTCAAAAAAAAAAAAAAAAAAAAAAAACCAAACAAAAAGGAAACCCAAAACAAAATAAACAAACAAAAAAAAGCCCACAATATAGGTCTTCCTGGATTTTAAGGCTATCAACTGATTTTTGAGGGGAGAATGAAAAGAGGGACCTAAATTTGGTTTTTGAACATGTGAACTTTTCAATGGAGCAAAGATTGCATCAGAGAAATTATTTGTTCTTTAATCAAAAACAGTATTCCCACAAAGCTTCCCACAGATCCATCCTTTGGAAAATCAGGCAGACCCCTAGACATGAGTGAGGAATCTATATGTCATTGCCTTTATTTCTTTCTCAGATCATGGTTGCTGGGTTCATCTGGAGGCAGGCTGAGCTGCTTCCAGCCCAGTCCTGACTATAGTGCAAGGCAAAGAGCTGGAAACTGCCCTCTGATGCAGAGGTAAGATTTGATCTCTTGGCTGCTCAGCAGCTCCCAGGTCCTGTTAAATTTTCCTCTAATGTGAGAGATGTAAGCACAGCTTGGTGCCCTACCTGTGAAAGGTCACTGCTCTCCGTGGCTAGATCACTACTTACTATCAGGACTGCTCCCCAGAGTGTCACTGGAAAGGGTGCTGTTCCCCTGTGTGACAGACTATCTCCACCCCAGGTTTTTCAATAGTAAGACCCATTGATCTCAGAGGGAACAGTTTTAGGGGTTAAAAACTAGCCAACTTTCCCTTAAATTGTTTGATTTCTAAAGTTTACATCTTAGTTTCTGACTTGCAGTCACAGACACTTAAACAAACACAAAGCTTAGTCAGCTTGCTTTGTGGGGGAAGTTATCACAAATTTGTAGCAGGTCCTGTTGGTCATAAGGCAGAGGGAAACTTATGCAGCACTTTCCCTGGCTCTGGATAAGCTTGAGATGAAACTCATATCAAGCCACTCCTTTCTTCTCCACGTTTGCTGCTCATGCTGTGTCAAACCTGATTATTATCATTGTCTCAGTTCTGTCACACTCCATAAATACATGTCTAAATAAATCAAACAGCACGGCAATTTTTGGCAATGGAAAATGTAAGGAAGGATTTCATTAAGGCTCTGCAGAGAATATTTTTCAGAAATGGGGAGCAAGATAAGATTTAAGAGTCTCAGGTCTTAGTAAAGATTAAAAGGCATCTCCTGGTAGTAGTACCTTCTAGTAGCAATGGTTTTCAGCTTGGCTTGGGGCAAGAGGGTCTCACCTCCCCAAAATAAGTAGGATTTCTATCTCTGTCAGGATGGGATGGGGTTGAATGAAAGCTCAAAGACAAAAATCAGGGAAATGGTACCTAACAGTGACACTTAAACCTCACAAGTCCGGGCATTCAAAGCCTTGTTCTAACCGCGGGGTAGTAACCCTATAGTAACTGCTTAGAAAAGAGCTGGGATGAAAAACACAATGTTACTGAAACCAGCTACAGGCAAGGGAATTACTGTGCATATGTAAAAGGAAACACAAGAGGGATATTTAACCCACACCTTCCAGCTCCTCACTGTGGACTGGATCCAGCGCCTATAAAAATCAGTGGAAAGACTCTCATTGACTTCATGAGAACTGGATCAGGTCCCGCATGAGTTACACCTCCTTCGGCTCCCTGCCATAGGTGGAGGTAGTCCTAAAGAGAGAGCGAGAGAAGGGAGTTTAATTTACATGACCTTCCAGTTCACTCTCCATTTGCATCTGCTTTTTTAGTCAAGAGAAATATCTCCAGGTTTGCAGAAAAGAAAGGTATGGTGTAGTCTCGACAAGTATTTTCATGTCACATGTAAGGTAAGTCACTTGCAAACGTAAAGGCTTTCTTTGATACTTTGAAAATTGTACATAAAACATTTTCAGGCACTTTTTCCAAAGGTATCAGTGATTCTGAGGGCTTCTGTCCTCCTGCTTATGCAGCCAGTGCACCAGCTGCGCCAGTTGGCTTCAAGGGGAAACAGGGATCCAGATTTTCTGAAAGTCAGGAGCAAAGGATTTCTACTCTGGCAGCCAAAACAACATAGGCAGCCAAAAAAAGAGATCGCATGAAGGAGATGGTCTAAACATGCCAGCTGTAAAATGTGGAGATTCTAAAGCATAATACCTGCTTTAAATTAGATAACGAATTACCTAATACAGCCTGAAATGAGACAGTGGAATTAAAAAAAAATAATCAACAAATCAAAACATAAACCACAATTAAAAAACTGTGGTTGCCCCTGGCATGATTTAATTTTGCTTCTGCTCCCTTGGTTATTCTCAGAGACTTACTAATACCTCACGGAAAACTTTACCAGTCTTTCCATGTTGAAGCACTTAGAGTAAATATGTTATATCGTGTCGTTTTGTGATCTGTTTCCTCTTTCCCCACCTACTCCCACTGCAGAGATTTGCCTGAAAGTCAGAAACTGGATTTCTGGCTCCTGCAAAGAGGCCTACCACTGTAGTGACTTCATTAATTGAATTCAGTGAGGGTTAGACCTTATACCTATCTTTAACTTCTCCTTGCATGTCAGTGCTTGTAAAACATCCTTGACAAATATGCTTCAAACTGATGAACTTGTTTCCAGGTTGATGAGACTTATTTCTCCACTGAGAGCTTCCAGGATGCCCTGAAACAAGTGTCCGGCCAGCAACCCCATGTACAACGCAGTGTGTTTTATCTCCAAGGAACCTGCACCTGTCTACTCACCTGATCCTTTGTCTCTGCACTGAAAGAAATATTAGGTATGCTTTATAGTACAAATATGCCTAGCCAACAAACTTGAGACCTGCCCTCAACATCGCCAACTGCTGGTTTAACTCCTCACTCTGTTTTGGGATCCCCCAGATGACTCCAAAGTGGTCACGAGGTTAGGATCCCTCTGTTTTATGGGGTCTCATAATACCTGTTCAGAATAACTGGACTGGCATAACATCCCAAAAAACCTCCATGTGCCTTCACATCAAAACTCGTGTTATGCATACCCTTATATTTTGCTAGAGAAATATCTCCCAGAAGGCTGTAACCTGCCTCATAGTATTTCAGACTGAACGGACAGAAAAATAGGACAGGTTACGTGAAGTGGCAGAAAAAGTGGCTGGGGTCCAAAGAAGACCAAATCTTGAGCAGTATGGATATAGCCAGATTTTTTTTGTAGAGAGAGGTGACCCTAAAGCATGTGGATGTGATTTCACAGTGGTATTTGTCCAGTCTTTTATTTAGTGGCTGTATCTATATATTTGACTATATGTAGGCTTTCTGAAGAAGGGTAATAGGCTAACAGCAGTACTTAGTGGGCTTGCATGCAGTTAGGTTTGGACTAGTGAATTTAGGCAGCCTAACCACGCGCAACTCTTACAAACATCTGGTTACACAGGAATACTATAAAGTGAAAAATAAATAATGAACCATGTTTCTGCTATTTGCCATCTCAAACCCCAGTGTGATCACAAGTTTTCCTTTTAGGGAAAAACTACCCAGTGTGCACTGTGATAACACAATGCAAGATATCCAGCATTCATTGTTAAGAGCTGTTGGTTTTGCTTGTAATTGAGTATGGAATTCAGTCTTCCTGTGAGTGTTTTATTATCCTCTCTGGTGATAAATATTCTTGTGTGCATGGTGTGAGCTCTGTGGAAGCTGTTTGCTGGAGGAAGGATGGTCCTGTGGGCAAATTATTGGAGTAATAACTTGCACAACAGTGTTCTGGCTTTACTGCAGCTTTTCTATATAAACATAGACAAAATAATTTGTTTTAACTCTTTTGTTCAGATTATGCACTATACCCCAACAGTCCTGTCTTAATTGCACGTAAGTAGAGCAGGTGTAGGTTCTTACTGTCAGATATGCACAACTTGTTCTGGTGTCTATACAGTTCTCCTCAGCTTTGCTGTAGGGAAGTTATGGAGGAAGCCATGTATGTTTTTCTCCTTAGAAGTAGCATGATACATGTGAAAAATCAAAACAGTTCTGAATTCTTAATATTAGATACTAAGTCATCACACAGCTCTGTCAAGAAGTGGTCATCTCCCTGTTCTAAAATGGCATTGGAAAAGGAAGTAGTGTAAATACAGACAGAGTATTTGTACAAAGTAAGGTGATACTGATATAAGCTAATGAACAAGAAACAATTTTCTGTTCTTCTTATAACCAAGCCACAAGGAAGAGAAGTGACTTGTCAATGGCATATGCCTCTGCTTACAGGGTTGCAGCGCCTCCCTTGACATCCCTTGGTGACTGTCTAAGGCAGTACAGCTTCTGAGCTGGTAGCTCCAGAACACTGAGAAGTGCTAGCAGAAGTGCTAGCTCCCCAAAAGCAGTCACCATACTAGCACTTCACAGGTTGGCTTGGCTTTCCCCAGTGCAAGAGATACTTGCCAAGTGCTGCACATAAGAAAGGTTTATTGCTCCTAATATGCAAATCATTGACTCGTTGGACTTTGTACCTGTGGAGTGTGGCATCTTGATTGGGGTGACACGTGAAAGTGCACCAAGTGTATCTCTGAATATGAAATGCAAACTGAGTCCTTGCCCATTTGCATGCCTGTAGCACAGAGTTGCTAGATGAATTTTTGGAGCAAAAGGCACAGCTCAGCCACAGAGGTGTTCTCCCATTGCTGCCTATTTTGCTTTTTAAGCATTATGCAACCTGGGGCTCATAAACCAACAGGGTGCTGAGCAATGTAAGATTGAAATATGCCTCCAGGTCCTCAGGTCTGTCAGGAAGGCTTTTGTACCTGTCCTGAAACAGGTGTGATGGAAGTCCGGGTGTTGTTCTCTTGTCCTTGGAGCTTTTAACGCGCAAGAAGCAAAGGTTTGTTACAGGGAGTGGCTTAGTCTGTCTAAACGGGCTTTCTTTGTAGAAATTTAGCAATGAGAACACCAGACTGAATATCTGAAGAGGGCTAAAGAAGCAGTCAGGGACACCTACACCATTGCAGACTTCCTAGTCTAACATCTGGAAACATCAGGGCCCATGAAGGCATATGTTTTAGGGGCTCATAAATAACACCAAATAAACTTGGCCACTACAGCTTCAATACCCAGCATTTTCAGTCTGTGTGGCACTTAACACTGTGGTCTTTTTAGCTCAATTAGCTGATCCTCAGACAAACTGGGACCTCTGCCCATTCTGGGCTGTGTGGAGACTCCCTTGAAAAATAACAAATCTGCTTGCAAGTCAAACTTTTAATGAAGTCAGTGGGACTCCACAACAAAAGCTCAAGCTGTTAATGGTGGTTAGGTCTGTTCCACTTTGGGTTGTGATGTCTGTGCTGCTTAGAAAACTTCCATTATCAGAAATGTGGAAGCCTTTGTCGTCTTCTTTCAATGATGTTTAGGGTCTTCTTCAATTTAATATGCAAAAAGGGAAAAATTGAAGAGATAGATAGGCAACTAATGAGTAGCTCACACTCCCTGTTCACCCAATCTTTAATATTCAGGAAGGCATTTTATCATAATTTTGAGTTAATGAACAAGTAGGTGTCTATTAAGCAGGATGCTCCTGGATCCTTAGTTATAAAGATAAAATCATAATGGTAATATCTAGCCAGTATCCTGTTTGCCTTCGCCTTTTCAGAGCCCTGGTGCTTCTGAAACAAAGGCCCCAGAAGAAAAGCAGATCAAAACCAGGGCTGAATCAAGTGCAGACAGCTGCAAGAGTGAACCCCACTGACTGTCACAGCACAAAGCCAGAAATTACTTGGTAGGTTATCTGCGACTAAGTAAAGCTTATAATTTGTGTGTTGCTGTAGTCAGCTCAGTGGGATTTTGGGACAAACAGCTGCTCTGTGCTACATATAGCTTGGAATTTTGTGGCTTTTACGGAACTTGCCATTTAGTGGTGCAAAGGGAGCTGTAAAAGAAAGGGAATTACTGGGACTCTGAACTTTGGGTGCGTGGGCAAACTTCTCTGCAGGATAACCCAGTACCTGATATGCTGTCCTTTTAAGCTGGATTTTGTAAGGAGTTATGTGTCTCTTTTATTAGAGCAGAAGGAGAGACTTGCAGCACTTTTCAGGCTTGGTGATGAGTCTGCAGCTTCCTCTTTTTTTCAGTGCCTTTCTTCAGCTACAGTTGAATGCAACAAAAATAGAAGTGATGTGAAACAAAGGAGAACTTCTTAGCTAGAATAATAAAAAACTGAAGAAAAGGGGTAAGTGCTAGTCCTCTTCCTCTTGTCATTCTGCAGAAGTTTGCAACCTATTAGAGAACTGATGAAAGTGTTTGTTAATGCTATGTTTGAAGCTAAGGAGGAGAACTTAGTAATGATATAGTCTGACCACGTAGCCTAGAGTAGGAAGAATTATTGGAGAAAGAGGTAAATAAATTGCAAAATTTCTAAGCAATATTTCTCTGTTGAAGTAAGTTTCCAGTTTCAAATCTTCAGCTTCAAAACCTATACATTTCTACAAGAGAAAATAATCTGATCGGCTCTTGTACTAAAGAATATGCTCTATTTTCTGCCCTTTCTATGGGGAAAAAAGGAAGAATGTCAGATTTATTTTAGCCACATGCTTCCAAAAAAAGCCCATTGAGAATGGGGGTTTTGTCTGCATGGAGGGAAATGCCGAAATGCCAAAATGCCAAGCTGCTGAAGAGGGCTTTAAACTAAAGTTGCCAAGAAAGGCAACCTGAATCATAGAATCGTAGAATAATTTGGGTTAGAAGGGACCTTCAAAGGTCCTACTTCTACCAGTTTGATGCCAGTGTCCACAATGGATTTCCAGAGCCCGGAGAGGGTTTGATTGTAGGTTGGCAGGAGAGCACCTGAAGAGCAGTGCAAAGCAATTCCAGACACTCCAGCCAGTAAGTGAGCTTCATCAGAGGCCCTGCTTGAAGGCTTCTATGGAAGTGCATGTAGCATGGGGAATAAACAAAAGGAGTTAGAGATGTTCGCACATCTGCAGGGCTACTATCTTTCTGCCATCAGAGAGACGTAATAAGATGGCTCCTATGACTGGAGCGTTGGAATGGAAGGATATAAGCTCTTTATTAAGGACAGGCAGGGGAGACAAGGAGAGGGTGTTGCCCTCTATGCCAATGACCAGCTGGAGTGCATGGAGCTCTGCCTGGGCATGGATGAGGAGCCGACTGAGAGCTTATGTGTCAGAAGGCCTGCATGAATGAACAAGGATTTCCTGAATAAACTCATACACAAAAAGAAAGCCAGAGAACTGGCAGATGAAGTGGCTAAGCCACTATCCCTCCTATATGATAAGTTGTGGCAGTCCAGTGAAGTTTTCACTGACTAGAAGGGGAAATATAACCACCAGTTTTTAAAAAGGTGAAAAAAGAAAGACCCAGGGATCTACAGACCAGTCAGTCTCATCTCAATGCCCCACAATATCATGGAGCAGATCTTCCTAGAAACTATGCTAACGCACATGGAAAATAAGGAGATGATTTATGACAGCCAGCATGGCTTCAGTAAGGGTAAATCATGCCAGACATATCCGGTGCCCTTCTGTGATGGGATTACAGCGTTATTGGATAAGTGAAGAGCAACTGACATCATCTACCTGGACTTGTGCAAAGCATTTGACATTGTGCCATGTGACATGCTTGACTCTGAACTGGAGAGGCATGGATGTGACAGATGGACCACGTGATGGATAAGGAATTGGGTGGAGGGTTGCACTCAAAGAGTTGTGGTCAACAGCTCAATGGCCAGCTGAAGACCACTGACAAGTGGCGTTCCTCAGGGGTCAGTATTCTGACTGGCGTTGTTCCACATCTTCGTCAGTGCAGGGACATTGGGATTGAGTACACCCTCAGCCAGTTTGACAACAACACTAACCTGCATGGTTCGGTTGATAGGCTGCAGGTAAGGGATGCCATCCAGAGGGGTCTTGACACGCTTGAGAGGTGTGTAGATTAGTATGCATTGGTAGATACAGATGAGGGGGAACTGGGCAATATCTTTTATCATACCAAAGATATAAGATATTGCCAATGGCTATCATGCCAATGGCTCTCCTATATATGTTGTGCTACTTTCATAACCCATCAAGTAGCAGATCTGGAATAATGTTTGTAAGTTAGGCCTAGCTGTCAAGCCTCTAAAGAATTCCCAAACACTTGTTTAAATGGGAAGACAGGGGAGAGAACAGTGATACTGCTATACGCAAACTATCACTGCCCGTGGTACAGCACATAAAGAATCTTAGCAAATGTACTAATCCTCTTTGAGAGACATGAACATAAAACCTAAAATGTGTTCCATATGTCCCAGTGTGCTGCTGCTGCTCTAATTCCAGCTGAAAGCATAAACCTTAGCAACATTTATATTGATGCTAAGCATGTTGTGCCACTCCTAACACTGATATGTTTTATGCTAATACAATTAAACTTGCTTCAACACAATCCTGGTAAGATAAACACCATTGCTGTCATGATAAACATTTCAACTATGTGTCTCCCAAGAGTAAAACGGAAGAAAGATGTGCTATCCAAACCAGTAGGAAAAGATTCTCAGCCGTGCTCTGAGAATTTCCTTCCTATTTTTCTTGCTGATGAGCATGGTGCCAAAAGGAATGTTGTTGCTCTGCATGTGAAAGGTGCCACAGCTAATATTGTGTATCTTCTATACTGAGTAACAATAACAAACTAAAAATCCCACTCAGACTCCTTGGATGAACAAAAGCATTTTGTGGTTAAAGTATGCCTTCACATTACACTTGTAAGCTATCTCTACAAACATATACTGATGCCCTAAGAGAAGAAGTTCTTTTCTCCCTAAGGCTGCTAGCATTCAGGGTTTTTTTGTAAAGGACTGCAACTGCCATACCTGAGGGATGAAGTGAAGTTTGCTGTGACAACTGGATGTTGCTATCTTCTTCCAAACAGTTCCCTGCCATTTTTGCTAGATGATTGTTACCCTTAGCAAACAAAGCACTGTGCTTAAGACTTTCTGATTCACAGGCAAAGTAGCGTTATCAGTGGCTGAGGAAAGTGATCTTGCACATTTTGGGAAATCAAGCTAGCATAACAGACCAACAGGTGAGAGCATGCAGATAGGGAAAGGCTGGCTGAGGGGTAGCAGTATCTTAACAATTTTTTCTTCTCTGTGACACCTTCTGTTTCCTATCTAATGCCCTTTCAATGATCCAGTGGGTACTTGCTTGATGAGAGTTTTCGACCTATATGAAAACAAGATCTAACCATCTTTACGAAAAACCTGAGGCAAACGACAGTTCAGGTATGTTCAACCTTTGTGTTGATAGGGGATAGAAAAAGATGAACAAAGCGATGGACCAATTCTGGCTCCAAATGTTTCCAGACAGCTACCAAAGTTCCTACTGCAGGGGCAGTGGAGCAGTAACACAGGAAAAAGCAATCTGGCATCCAGAAACAATGTCTAATATTGGGCAATATAGTTATTTTTTCACTAAATTTCACTGGCTGTTTCATGAGATTAAGTATTTTGCAGCAGTATGAGCAAACAAGATGATTGCATCCCCCATCATGAATGATAAGAAAAACAGTATTTCCCACTGAAATGTGGAAAATGTCCTCTATGAAGGAGCTGGGGGTAGAATTTACTCATAGGTGGGATCTGGACAAGAATCCACTTGAGCAACCATGTATGGTCTAAGACCTTGGAAAGACACAAAACTGTGGTGTGCCTCACAGACTGCTTTTGTGACCCTGGGCAAATGCTGCTAGTCATTTCAGTTCCTATCTGTGATATCCTGAGCTGCATCAAAAGGAACGTGACCAGCAGGTCAAGGGAGGTGATCCTGCCCCTCTACTCTGCTCCTGTGAGACCTCACTTGGAGTATTGTGTACTGGTTCTGGTGCCCACAACGTAAAAAAGAACATGGAACTGTTGGAACAAGTCCAGAGGAGGGCCACGAGGATGATCAGGGGGCTGGAGCACCTCCCATATGAAGATAGGATGAGAAAGTTGGGGCTGTTCAGCCTGGAGAAGAGAAGGCTGCGTGGAGACCTCATAGCAGCCTTCCAGTATCTGAAGGGAGCCTATAGGAATGCTGGGGAGGGACTCTTCATGAGGGACTGTAGTGAGAGGACAAGGGGTAATGGGTTCAAACTTAAACAGGGGAAGTTTAGATTGGCTATGAGGAAGAAATTCTTTACTGTGAGGGTGGTGAGGCACTGGAATGGGTTGCCCAGGGAAGTTGTGAATGCTTCATCGCTGGCAGTGTTCAAGGCTGGGTTGGACAGAGCCTTGGGTGGCATGGTTTAGTGTGAGGTGTCCCTGTCCCTGGCAGGGGTGTTGGAACTAGATGATCTTAAGGTCATTTCCAACCCAAACTATTCTATGATTCTATGTGGGGTACCAGTATCCTTTAGAGCAGGAAGACTTGCCGCTGAGTGAAAGCCAAGGAAAAGAAGGTGGGCAATTTTTCAGCTGATATCCAAAACTACGTATCTGAAATAGAGAAGGATTTATGGTTTTGGTTAATAAATAGATAGAGTTGGTGCATCATACCTACAGCATAAAGAGATCCCAATAATTTGGGTCCCAACAACCTGTTGTCAGGCAGTGCAGCTGGCTCCCACTTTATTCAACCATGATTACAAATAGTACCACCCTGGGAAGCTTTACATTTCCAGAGCAAGGAAAAATAAGGCTGTTTGTGTAATTTGGCACTGATGGGTCTTTCAGTGTGGCTTTCCAGCTTCAGATCTTTTACTTTCTTTTTTTTAAAGAATACCTCACCTGGAGCATTTCAGGAGTTAAAGGTCCAAAACAACAGCATGTCTTTTCAAAGGATGAATGACTATAAACAAATTCACAATGATCTCTTCCTCTGCTTGGGAGAATCAAATGAGGGGTTTTCGGTGTGTACATTCGCAGGTGTTGGACTTCACTGAAAGGGTTAAATGTTCTGTCCTCTCTCCCTCTCCTCGCTGCTTCCTATGGGTATGTCTCTCAGATCTCATGCCTTCTGTGCAAGGCTCACCCATCTGCACCCTGGCAATTCAGAAGTTTCACAACTGGGGCCCAACACTGTCACCAGGTATTTACCCTCATGTTGAAGAGGTTTCCTGAGAGATGAAGGAAGGGTACAACCACAGCCTGATGGTGTGCATCCCTCTTCAAATGCATACGCTGCTACAGACTCCTTGTGACCCAGAAGGAGATGGGAATACCTGTGTTTCCCCAACCTGAGTGGCATGGTCATGACCACAGATTTGCAGGACTTGTAGTCAGAGTAAATAAGCACCAAGTTAATTTCACTGGAGCTGTGTGGGCTGCCTTTGAAGGCCAGGCCTTGGGCAGAGAGTTTGTTATAACAGCACATTAAATTATTTAGCAAAATAAAAAAAATAATCACACAGCAATTTACATGCTTTTTACATGTGTTGTGGGTTTGGTTTGGTTTTTTGTTGTATTTTGGGGATTTTCTTTGCTTGGTTTTTGGTGGGGTTTTTTTGTTTGGGTTGGTTTTTTTGTTTTTTTTTTTTTTTTTTTTTTTGATGTTGGGGTTTTTTTTTGGTTTTTTTCCTCTGTTTTCTTTTTATCTTCTGAGATACTATTATCCCTTGGTGTTTCTTTCAGCTGTGACTTCTTCCTCACATAAGCTGATTCCTAGGTATCCACCATTCTGGAAATACAGTTTAGAGCTATCTCTAAATGGTGACACAGCAACTCTCTATTTGTAAAAAAGGCTTTCATAACAACTGTGCTGTTATTTTTATGTAGGTCATTGTGAGCTTACAGAGGGTAGAAATGGTTGCATGGTTCGCACCACGCCTGCAAGCCTTGATGGTAATTTGCTGGCTTGCACCTGGGTCTCAGACACTTCATGGGGACCTTGTACCCTGAGGAGCTCTGCTAGAATGGGGCTCCCCAGCAGCAAGTAGTGCCTCCGCTCTCATGACTGCCTGGTCCCTTTGTCTCCCTGGTCACAAGCAGAGGTACCTCAGACACTGGCAGTGGAGAAAACTGAGAGGTGGTTTACCTTCCAAATCAGTACTGAGATGACAGGAGACAGGACAGGATTCCTTTGCTCACTGTAGGACAAGCTGCTTGTCTTTTCCTTAGACAGTCTGACTGTTCCCATCTGTAGAGTCAAGGTTATAATCTTATTTCTTACGTGATCAGAGAGACACAAACTAAAATCACCAAGAGGCAGGTGGTATTGTTACAGTTCCTTACACAAATAATAGTCTTGCTGTCACCACTGATGCAGTTTTAGAGCCAGAGGCTGTAGAAAATGCGACATGGCAACTAAGACACATTTTGGTTCCTGTTCTGCAGCTTTTCTGCCACACATGAACATGTCCGCAGCTTGTGACCATCTGATCTGTTGACTGCTGAAGTTGCAATAGTCTTGACTACCTGCAAGAAATTGCATTGCATGAGCAAATACAGTATGAGATTTTCTTTCAGCTGCCTTCTCACCAAGCTGTTGTTCAAATTGAACTAACAAAGCAGGGTCTGGGTTATAGGAAACTTCTGTGGGACTGCATTTGTGGAGTGGGATCCTGGAGGAAAGGCATCTGCAGAGAGAAGTTTTGCCCCAGGTGAATAGTTCCAGCGCAAGTAGATGCTGTGGGAGGGACTAGTCTTATCGTAGCAGCAGGTCTCTGCGCTAACAAGCTGCAAATGTGTCTTGTCAGCTCTTCCTTGAGCAAATGAGAGAGGAAACTGGGAACAGGTCCAGGCACAGATAAAAAGGTGTGTTACAGCTTTGTCTCCTTGTATCCATTTTCTAAATCTAGTAATTAGTTTCTTAACTTTGTCTTGTAGCGGGCTACGACTCGTTTTGCTTTTCACCAGAATCTCACCTGCTGTGCAGACTGATTTCAGGGAGATATGTCATTTTTGGAGGTGCTCTGCTCTCCAGGGAGTAGCAACCCGTACACTTTAGAGATGATGCCCAAGCCATGGGTGGGAGTCTTTCACAGGTATGTGTGAGACAAGGCAGACATGGAGTGGTAGTATGGAGCAGGGTGCTGAGAAACAGTATGGGGTGTGGAGCTTGGGTGTCCGTAATGTCTCACTATTCCCTGCAAAAGACAACTGCCTCCTTAACTGTTCTTTCAGATGTGTGCCTTTACAAAAGATTTGGTGATAAAAGTCAATATATCTGTTATTTGTAACTTACTACAGCCTCACCTAGTGATACAGGTGAATGTTTCTTTCTGTGTCTGTATGAAAAGCCTTGGACAATTTTCTACATGAATAGCTACATGAATCTCACAATGCTACCACTTGGAGCAGCCTGTAACCTGTTAATCATAGTGATTTTTTGTGTTCTGAGTTAGAAAATCATAGAATATCTCAAGTTGGAAGGCTCCCATAAGGATTATTGAGTTCAACTCCCTGCTCCTCACAGGACTAAAACTAAACTATATGGTTAAGAGCATCTTCTAAATGCTTCTTGAATTCTGTCAGACTTGGTGCCATGGCCACCTCCCTGGGGAGCCTGTTCCAGTGACCAACCACTCTCTCAGTGAAGAAAGGTCAAATAGGTAAAAGTATGTTTCAGTCCCTGGTGTCTCTTGCAGGCTCCCTCTGCCTTGAATTGAGGCTCCAAGTATGGAGAGTGGAGAGGAGGTGATGGAGGGTTTACTGAGGGTTCTGGGACTCACAGGTACACAGAGAAGATATAATCAAAGTTTACAGGCATCTCCATGGTGAAAGAAATAAACTGCTGTTGTGGTAACAGATTAGCCAAAGGAGCAAAGTCAAGTTCTGTTCATGATCAAAACCAAAAAAGGTTTGTTTTTTATGCACACGCAACCTCTGGCACATCAGTATTACAAGAGAAGATTCCTTAAATAAACCAGTTACCTGATACCTGCGATAGCCCTTGGAAAGGGACAAGGATGGAAATTTACAGAGCACAAACACAGAGGCAATGTTAGATGGTAACATTGCAGTAGCAGTGATGGTCTAACTCTGAAAGGGTGACAAAGTCACATTGTCAAATGGCTGATGATGCTGCCATGTGTACTGGTCATGGGATTACAGGTACCAGTTCCTGTGACACAGACATCACCACTCTGCATCACTTCTCTGTTCTTCTTGTCTCCATATAACTGGTCTCTGTCTGAAATGCTGATACTTTTCATTTTGCCCTAAGGTTGCCAGGATTACTGTGTTGCTCAATCCCATAAATCCCCTTTCGTTTCCGTTGGGAGTGATAGCATCTTTCAATAGAACAATGGGTATGTGTTAATTAAATGATTTCTGTCTAGTAATTCACATCTGTAGAATGGCTGGGCTGACAGGTCTCTGTGTTCCACACTACCCCAGTGAATGTAGTGAAAATCAACAGCTGCATCTTCCAGTCTGATAAGTGCAGTGGCCATGTACATATTCAGAGGTGGATTGTTTTGGTTTGCTGACCGTCTGTGCTGCCTTAGGTAGAAAACCTGAACTGAGTAGGTAGAAAACAGAAACACAGTATTCCCTCCTTGGCATCCAAGCTTAAAATAACAGTAGAATGGGCCTTTCTCTTGTGGCACCTCGCCTCAGAGCAATTTACTTTCTTTAGCTTTCTTTCCATTTTTGTTCCAAGCCAAGAAGTGAAGAGATATGTCAAAATAAAGCAATTACAGGAAGGTTAGCCATCCACTCTATCCCCTCTTCCCCTCCACCACAACCAAGATGTGTAGAGTGGTGTTCAGATGAAACCAGATGGGCCCCTGACTGCTTTTTCCTGGACTCCCGTTCTTGCAAACCAAACTTTCTTATATCCATTAAGCAGTGTAACCACAAAAGTAAGAACGATGAACAAAAGAAACTTTTTTTACCACAATGCACAGTTAAGGTCGGGAACTCCCACTACTGGACACTGCAAAGTCAGGAATTAAAAAGAAGTTCAAAAGGGTATTAGAAAAAAAAAATGGAGGACAGACATATTGATGTTCATTTAACATGGCACTGCACACAGTGTAGAAAGAGTCCACAGACTACAGTGGGAGCTGGGGACATGAATTACAAAATATTCACACTGCTTCTTGGTTGGGTTTCCTGGATGTGTGCCTTTGAGCACTGCTGGAGATTAAATACTTCTGTAGCTGAACCTCTGATTTGATCAAATACCGCAGCATTTTATGAGATCAACCAAATTTACATAGACACAGCCCATCCCCTGCATCTCCTGATTTCCTCTGATTGGTATTAACCAGAAGTCACTATGAACCCAGACTACTAGGACTCCTGCGACTTGTGTGCAGCTGAAGAGAAAGTTAAGGTTTTAAAGCAAAGTGAAGAGTTATGTGTATTTTCTATTGAGTTCTTATTTGGAGAGTTTATAATTTTCCTTTACTAGGAGACAATTGCTTTGCTTTTTGTTTCAGAACTTGTGTTTCTTCCTGTAGGCAAAGCAAAGATGCTGCCAGGGGTGCCTAGAACACAGACTAACAGAAATTGAGGTGCACATGCATGAGGACAGATTCAGAAAAAAGCTAATAGTACTGCAAAATGTACTGTGCATTGCATGTGAGGAGATCTGGTCTTCAATCACTTCTCTGTAGCTTCGACCAGTACTTTATACTCTTACCTTTCCACTGTTTTGACTACAATCTCTGTGTAGATCAGTTTTTTTCATGTTGTTATTTGTCTGTATAGGCAGTAGGTCTTAAGTAATTTTTGTTGCCTGAAAGTGCTGCTGGCATTTCGTGATGAAGAGGAGGCACCAACATCCTTTAGAGGCCAATCTCTGCAGAAAAGTGGGAATTCTCTCTCAAGTACAGCTCTATTTCCTTATTGATTTATTACTGATCACTGTAACAGCTTCTTCTGCTGAATCTGAGTGTAAAATCCTTTTATAGTTTTTTCTCAAAAAAAAATCACATTTCTGTTGATGTTAAATTGTCTATTTAGTGCTAGATATTTGGTATACTTCTAATTTACAGTGCAGGTGAGGTCATGTAAAACATTTAAAATTATTTTCTGGTGATTCAGAGAAGGTAAGTAACTAGGGAATTACTCAATCTTAAAATTAAATTAGAGGAATAAGACTACTCCTGGTAATAAATATGCTTTCATTTGGAAAAGCACCAAATAACATCTGTTATTGTTTGTCCTAGGAAGATATCTACTTATCCAGCCACAGATCCAGACTGTCACTCACAAGAAGCTATACAATGAGAGAACAAAAGTGTCAGTCCTGTTCCAAACAGTTTAAATACCCTGGGCTACCTCTCTTTTGCTCTCATTGCACATGGTCTCCTTCATGAAATACTCCTTCATGTTATAGGGGAATGTTTTTATTCTTTTGTCGTCCCTTCATCTTTTCCCATTAAGATATGCTGTGATCAAAGAAAAGAACATCTCTGTATAACCTTGCCTAAACTGTTGCTGTATCATGATGAGGCCAAGAGCTACAAACCTTTTCTCTTGTATGTTGTAAATGGAGATGGTAGCTCTGTTTTCAGCCTCAGGGTCTCAAACGTTTGTGACAATTCAGGCAACCTTTCTGAGTGATACTGACAGGTTTGCCCTTGTCTGGGAAAAGATGAGGGCTTGCAAATACAAGACAAAGAAAGGGTCTCTCCTTGCAGGAGAGAGTTATAGCAATACCAGGAAAAAGAAAGCCATGGAAATAATTTTACGGCTATGCAGCTGAGATATTGCAACAGCTGCCTAAGAAAACATTTGCCTCTCAAAGTTCACTTCAAAGTTTACGGTGTCAATTCAAAGCTATAGAAGATGGGTGCTAGGGAAGAGGAGCAGGCAAACTTTTTCAGTGATCGAAACCCAATGATTGATAGGGCTTTTGACATAGGTCTGCTATGTCTGTAGTGAGAGTCACTATTTTGCAAGACAAGCTTAAGGGGAAGTTAATCTATTTAATCTGTCACTTACAGACTGTACAGTAATCTCAGTACCTAAACATGACTAGTGCATTTAGTTTCCAACGCTGACACTGAAACAGAGACTGTTACCACCCTTTCTCATATGAGGATTTCACAGAACTAGAATGATATTGTTCTGGAGGTCTCCTGGAACTCCAAATCACCTCTTGAAACAGTGCTATGCTAGCTCAGGGCATCCAAGATTTGCCTGACTTTGGGCATGGAGGTTTTATAGCCTTTCCGGATAAGCTGTTCCTATGCTGCACCGTCTTCCTTGTAAAAAAGAACAGCCTTTGCCATGCAGTTAATGTGGCACCAGCTAGAGAGGGTAGGTGGGTGTTGAACTATAAAAACTTTCTGGCATTCTTACAGAAAATATAAAAAATCTTTAATTGAAATTATATACTATAAGCTTAACTTTATAGAGAAAAAAGCATATGTTGCCAAACATATTTATTGTAGTTTCCCATCACAGTAAGAAGAATTTCTAGGCCACTCAGAGATTTGCAACGCTTCTTGCCTGAACTAAGGGACTGGGGAGATCTGTCTGTTCTGAGAAGTTTAAATTTGAAATAGCTTTAAAATATCATGGAATATGGATATACAGCCTGAAGTTCATACAGTGATATAAACCCAATGATAAATCATGCTGCATTGTGTGCAAGGCAAGGTCTGACTTTTTCATCTACACAGAAGATCTCTATGGAATACATTAAAACATTTATGATGGCAATAAGTATTCTTCTAGAGCTTTCGGAAACTCCTCTGCATGTCTATGGAAATATTACAACCACAAGAGCAAAGAGAGGAGGACAAAGCCTTGGAGCAGGTCAGACATACAGACAGGAATAGAAAATGAATTTACGTTGTCTCTGTGTGATCTCCATTGTAATAATGTGACAACAATTATTACCAGTCCAGTTCTTATTTGCTCAGTTATATTCCTGGTGTCTCTATCTTTCGTTTGTCTTGCTTCTTCAGCCCTGCTATATCCCAGTACTTCTAGTTTCTAGTTTTCTAATTGTCTCTGGGTACCACAAAAGTCATTGCTTGTGATGCATCATAAGAGGCAAGCTAGTTGAAAAGCACAGCATGTAACCAAAAATGATAACACAAGAACTCTGAATTCTTCTGGAATCTGAACCTCCCTGAACTGTGAAACAGTGTTGTTTGTTGTGTCATTTTAGATGGAAGCATTTCCAATTTTCAGCAAAAAGTGACAGGTATCCTTTCTTCCTGGAGAAAACAGTGGTTTCCATGAAGGGCATATAATTCACAGATGTACAAAGATTTGCATTAAAAAAATATTTTAAAACTAAATCCTGTTAAATATGTTGCAGTGCAGCATTCCAGACCATACTTTTATATAGCTAAATCTAAACACAAACCACTGCTTTAACCTGGCCCTTCTGGACGGTGTGAAAGTCTGGTTTTCCTTATAACATTTCCAAAAGTAATTGGTTCTTCAAAACTGCTGAAAGCTAGAATTATTTTATTTAGATAACTATAGTGGAATGGATTTAAGATATTACTTTTTGTCACACTAATATGTGTGTTTTGTTTAGTGGTTTTCAGAAAGAAATTTCCAGGAGGGATGGAAACTTGAAAAACAATATTGCATAAGTCTAGAAATGAGGGAAAAGAAAGGAAAAAACCCAACGTAACTGCACTGAGAAAACATGGTTTAAAAAGAAAAAAAAAGCAAACCTCATAAAATGAAAATAATCTGCAGCCTAACTTATTCTCTGTCAATTGAAATGCAAGTATGTCCAAAGTCCAAATCAGAAGTCTTGAAAGATATTTCAAAGCAGTGATGCATCAAAACTCTGTCTAGAAATAGCCTGACAGCCAAGAATTCCCCTCCTTTAGGAAACACCCTCATTCCAAATACCCAGACATCTATTTTGATTGCATATCATTTATTGCCACATCATTGTAACAACATTATTATTTATTTACCTAAGATGATAACAGTGACTAAGGCCCTATTTAGGATCAGAGTTTGATTATACTTTACAGATATAAAATGGAAGATAATGCTTGTTTTGAAGAGTGTTTGGTGTAAACTAACAATAGTCTTCATGTTACGCCCAGCAACGGAAACAGACCAACAGCAAAGATCTGGGTGGAAGGCATTATGTTTCCCCTGGAAGGTCAAGAGAAAGTAATCAAGCTCTTTAATTCACCCATGTTGAGCTGAAAAATTTTACTAACGCTTCAGTGGAGGTGTGATTTTCTACACCTCCTAGCTGCTTCTCTGGGGGCTGAAGAATTAACTTGTGTATTCTTCTAATAGATTTCATGCCAAGCTTTTGAACAGAACTTTTGGGTCTCTGATTAATACTCCTTTTCCTCCCCCATTGCAGTGGCTGACGTGGCCCTTTGGCTCCAGTGATGTTTTCTGCCACTGTGTTGTAGCCTTCCCAGGACTGCACATGCTTGTGAAGACAGCAGGGTAGGAGAGGGAGGAGGCACCCAGAGCTGGTGCAAGTCAGGCAGGAATTGTCTGTGATTTCCTCTGCCCAAATTGCATCAAGCCCATTTCAGCAGAGACACGTCCAGTGGGGTGGCAGGAGCTGTGACCGCTGTCACTCCTGTTGGTAGACCAAGGAGGACTGTGCTTTGCCTGAGGCAAGAGTACACTCCTCACAGACTTGAAGGTGATTAGATTGCTACTACACCAGCACCAGTTACTGAAGACACAGGTGCTTTTCAGCTGTGTCTATAGCATCAACTTACTGAAGGCACGTTCCAGCACTCTTGGCACTGTGGCATTGTGGAGCTTAGTGCAGGCAGCAAAACCTTTGCCAGCATGCTTGCACATGCTGGAGGCTCATATGTGTTCATCTCTGTGCTACCATAGCAGTAACTGCCAGTAATATCCAACTGCCTTTGCTATCTTTTATATAGCATTGCACAGGGGGTATATGAATGTCAGAGAAGCAAAGAAGCACACAATACTCTGCCCTGCAAAGCTATGCGAACTGAGTGCCTCAGGCTGAAAAAGACTTTCCCTTTCTCAGCCTGCTTCTTCTGTTTTAGCAAAGATTACCGTCAGGTTACTGAGCACTTGTCTGTTTAACCGTCTTGATTCCTGCTGAAGGAAATTCTGTCAGGATTTCAATCAAGGTGTTTTACTTTTGACCAAATTCTTCCTCTGTTTCTAATTCCTGTGATGAAAATAATACTTACTAATTATGATGATGGTTTCTATAGGCTTAGTATACCCAAAATTAATTAGTCCTCTCAGAGTCACAAGTATTGAGAATTAAGAAGATAAACAGCCCTTCATTTCCTGACATTTTTTCATCTGCTCCCTCATAAGCCAAATTGCAGTGGCTGGATGACATTTCTGTACTTGTTTACATTGCATTTTTTCTCCTCAAGGGCTGGGTTTTAGTTCTTCAGTATAAACAGGCTTTGCTTAGAGTATTCAGTCTTAGCCTCTTCTGAAGGCTGTATTTCATTACATGACAATAACAACTGCTATTGTTATTATCTTTTTTTGCAACCAAGAATCAAGTCTTTAGGGCAGCTCTGAAGTCTGAAAACCACTCTGACAATGTCTTCTCTGCAGAGTAAGGGGTAGTCCAACAGGGTCAGTCTGCAGGAATATTCACGAGGGCCAAACCTCTCCAGGAGTGCGTTGCATGCTAGGTGCTGTCGTGTTGTTCCTTCACTGAAGATCTGGACATAAAGCAATTAAACTTGTTGAGGGTGCTCAATTTAGAGATCAGAGATAGGACCTCTAAAGCACTTGGCATTGCACGTATTTCCAGACATTGCAAAACTTTCAGGTTCCAGATCCAATGTCTCTACTATGGGTATAAGAGGAATTGCTACAGCAATTCACAGAGAAAATGGTGTCCTTGGCCCCAGTCTAGAAAACTATGACCATTAGCAATAATCCACTTACCTTTTACTCTGTGTGCTAAATTTGCAAGATGAAAACCCAATGGGCCTAGAGGATGATCTAGAGAACTGCAAGACCATTCATATTTTTCCGTTTCAGGCGTTCCACTTTCACAAAAAGCAGAGGTGACAAAGTGTGAGTGGCAGGAGAGGGTAGGATTGGGATGTACATCTGCATAGAGATGTTCACTTTTGGCCTGTCCCACTGGCCCTTTGATCCTGAGCTCTTAGACTGTTTTATGTAACAGCTGGAAATCCTGATCAAACACACAATCCCAAAGGTACAGACAGGCACTTCTACCATGCTGAGATAGAAATGATGACTTAAAAAGTGCTGTAGGTTGAGACTTGGCTTTGAACAGGTATATGAAACTATATGCATTTCACCAGGTCTTTATTTTCAGTGCTGACATTTTGCTCAGCTCTGGCCCACTGTTTCAGACAGGAGCTATGTCGTCACACTGTTACAGTGGGATCTGTCATTATACTGCAACAAACAAATTTTTTATCTTCTTTCCCTTCATTTCTTTGTAGGATAGCTACAATGAGAAAAAAATATTGTTCTCCATTTGGTCTTTTTGAAACATGCATTGTTTGGAGCTCTGGTAGTGCTAACACGGTATTTCTGACTGTTCCAGCTTTCACCTCTGGGCAGGATTACTCATGTTTTGGGTTTTTTGGGAGCAGCCTCCATTCTCCAGTCCAAGAGGATATTCCACTTCTTAATGAGCTGATGATAAGAAGCTTCAGATCTGCACTCTCAGTTCCTGCTCAAGAAGGAATCTTGATTTACCATGGCTTTAGTTTTGGAAGTTCCTGTAAGTACTAGCTGTAATAATTATTCATAAACCAAGTAAATGTATCTTATTTGGCTTGCTTCCTTCAGAATTTGTGAGCAGCTAATAGAAAATACAAATGTCATTTTTAATTGCCATTTTTAGTTCCCCAAAAGGGGAAACTTTTGAATGGTGGGAATGCTATGAGTACTGAGGATGCTTGTTTAAGACTGAATAGAAAAATTTTCCTACAGACCAAATTCTGTAGGGAGCTCAGTTCTGGTAGGGTTTTTCAAATTGACTTCTGCATCTGGGAATTGGGTGGTGAAGAAAACGGAAGGAAAGAGAAACAGAGAAAGTGAAAAGGAGGCTAATTAAATAATTACTTCAATGAGGCCAGCACGGTAACTATCTCCACATGTTTGGGATTCCATGGGCAGTCTCTGAACTGGCGAAGGAATGGGGAGTGTATATATTTTTGTTTAATTCCCCACCCTAAGACTGACTACTGCTTTCTCTAAAAGTCAACAAAGAACAGGCGTCTCCTCAAATACCCCTTGGACTTCTCCTTGTCAGTCCAGACTTTGATACACGTTACTCTAGGCCAATATAACCCATGAAGGCAGTGGCAATAATTCAGGTATATCATGGCATAATTGAACACACAGCTTGGCCTTCACTCTGCAAATAGTCTGTTCAAATTCAAAGAACGAATGAGCACATAAGCTTATAATCACAGCTAGCTGGAGCCGGATTCTGATCTTTGAACCTCTGCTGAACAGGTGTAAATGTAAAGCAGAACAAGAATATGCATAAAATTATAGCAGACTTAACCCTGGCTGACTAATGGGTTTACTCAAGATGG
Source organism: Ara ararauna (assembly GCA_028858755.1). Lineage (NCBI taxonomy): Eukaryota > Metazoa > Chordata > Aves > Psittaciformes > Psittacidae > Ara > Ara ararauna. The sequence continues at coordinate 38,586,128 of CM054410.1, read as the reverse complement.
ATGACTATACAAATAACAAAGAAGTTTGGTAGCAACTGACTATATTTGAATTACCTAATTTAGATGTAAACAGTTTCCACAGCATCTCTGTGTCTGATGCAATGACAGTCCCTGTACAGTGTAGTCTTTTCAGATCTCTGTTTTGAATTCTTCTATCTCAGGGGGGTGAAAAAACCTGGGAACTCTTCATGGCTTATACAGAGCGAGATAGGTGATTCTCAATGGTATATCTTGGAAAACACCACTTTTTTGGCAGCAAAATACTTTGCAAAAATATTATCCTTCTGAAATATCAATTTTTTCAGGTGTCATAAGAAGACAGATTTGTGGGAGCAATGTCAGTATGTCTCTGTGACATAAACACTAACATTGCCAGCTGAAGTGTGCTGCACAATGATTCAACCCATTATTATTTGATGCATATTATTGTTATCTTTTTCTGTGATGCAGCCAACAAATCCAGCCAAAAGATTGCACTAGAGGAAGTAGTATTGCACTGTCAGGTGGAAAGACTAGTTTACTTTTTTCTCATCTTGAAATCATATAATTCTTTATCACCTCCCCCTTGGCCTTGTTCAGGGCTCATAAGAGGGAATTTGGCCAGAAATCTATGAGTCTTTGCTGCTCTCAGCATTGTTATCTTCATGTATTTTTTCATCCTCTGCTTGTTGGTGTGTACATTAAGCACAAATTTAGCCCATGCTAGAGGAAGCTGTGATGAAAATAATTTTTCCCTTTTGATCAAAACCACTTAGGATCTTAAATTCTTCTCCTTTTACTGGTTTGTCATGAAAATAATTAAAAAATAGAATGTATTTGGAATATGCCTCTATAACACTGTCTAAAAGGACAAAGGCAAGTCAGATTCTCAGGGAGAGTAAACTATTTATAGTTTTGGTTTCCAGTATCATAGGAATACCATCAATCTGCACCTGGATATATTTTTCCTTCTCATTGTACCACTGTACAAGTCACTGCACACCTCCCTTTTTCTCCTGCTTCTACTGCTATTCACTTACAAATGAGGATTTTTCCAGAAAAATGTGGTTTCTTACTTTGCATTTGTGTACAGGTTCAGAGGACTTTGGATTCAGTTAGGGTCTCTGAACGCTGACAGGAGTTGGAGAGGTGTCGTGGTTTAAGCCTCTCTAACCACGCAGCTCGTTCTCTCCCTCACTTTCCCCTTTTTTTTTCTTCCCCCCGCTCCCGGAGGGATGGGAAGGAGAATCGAAAAGAATGCGACTCCCACAGGTTGAGATAAGAACAGTTTAGTAGCTAAAGTATAACACAAATCACTACTGCTACCACCAATAATAATAATGACAAGAGAAATACAAGGAAAGAATACAATTCTCACCACCTAATACCAAGCCTGACCAAGCAGTGCACCCCCACCCTTCCGGGTCTCTGCTCCCTGCCCTCCATCCTGGGCATGACGTGCTGTGGTATGGAATAACCTCTTTGGTCAGTTTGGGTCAGGTGTCCCGGCTCTGCTTCCTCCCGGCTTCCCCTCCTCCCTGGCAGAGCATGAAACTCAGAAAGTCCTTGGCCAGACCAAAACATCACTAAGCAGTAACCGAAACACTGGTGTTATCAGCGCTGTTCCCAGGCCCAAAATCAAAAACACAGTGCTATACCAGCTACCAAGAAGCAGAAAAATGACTGCTGCTGCTGAACCCATGACAAGAGGTACTCGTAATAACAAATGTGTTTGGGGTAGAGAGATTTCCACGTATGCAGTGTAACTGCAGAGCCTTGTCCTTTCTGTTTCCCAAAACAGGCACCTGGACAGATGTCTGCTTCCCAGAGAAATGCTATATGAGCTGGTGACCCTGTGAGAGAAAACTTCTGAGTTGCTTTTCGATGCTGAGGGTGTCAAACAAATAGCAAAAAGGGATTTATTTCTCTTTTTGCCTTCAGAATGTTTTGGTCATCTCTCTGGAGACGATGTTTTTCCCAGGCAGAAAAAGGAGAATGTACAAACAAGCTTAGAAGATGCTATATTTCTCATGTTTGTATTATCTTTTGCTAAAGGTATGTGGAGTAATGCAGATCTGTTGACTGCTGCCTATCTCATGATCAGCAGATGGTTCCACTTCTGAGACTGTCAAATGTGAAAAGGCAGGCATGGACTTATTATTATGTATTGGAAATTTCCCAGGCTTATACCACTGCTATAAAGAATTTTACAATAATGAAATAGAATCCCATAGTGTCACATTCTGGAGATGGCTTCTCCTTACATAAGACCTCTTCTCAGCAAGGTTTAGGTGCAGACCTTCAAGGTCCTGGGGACAATAGGACATGCTTCTAAGTGGCTTTGTCTAGGTGGACCAATATGCTTACTTTGCTTATGTCAGGAGGTTAACTGCTACCTACTCTGCAAGGTAAGGTTCAGAGTTTGGGAACAGCCCAGATGGCTCTCCAGTGCTCTTCTGAGGAATTCAGACTAGTCCTGCATCTAGGCGGAGTGACAGGATCAATCCTCTCACCTCACTCTCTGCTTCTTGCAGGAGGGATATGGGAGCTTGATACACACAAAGGACAGAGGCAATGGGAAAAGCCAGGAATAATGAAAGGGCGGGAAAGCAGGACACATAGCTTCTCAAAAACCCAGCATATTGCTCTTAACTTCCTCATGTCTTCTAGACCTTACCCTCTGCCAGCTCTCCTACTCTTCACTCAGAACCCCAAAACTTCCACTGAGTTGTCAAGCCTATGTGTCAGGATTCCCACTTACCCCCTTTGCCTCCAGAGCCAATGTTTGCCTTTACTGTCTCACCATGTTTAGAGGTTTCAGTGCTGGGATTGGAGAAGTTCTTTTTTCACAGATCACCATGCAGTGATACCAGTTGGTTCCTGGAAACTAAGTAGGCATGTAAGCATGGCACCATGCTCAGGGTAATTAGCGTTATATCTCAGGGCTCACTGGGTTGGGCTGCTAACTGTTGAGGGGAAGGTGAATGACTTCTGTTACCCAGTGCATCTGTTTCCCTTCCCTTCCCCTGCTGCAGATTCCTACTCCCTGCTGAGGCTATTAGGAAATCTCACCTGAGGTCAACAGAGAGGAAACCATCTATAGCAACAGCTGTCTGTAACTATTTATATGCAAAGCAAGCATAAAGCAGCAGAAAGTGTAACATTATGCAGTTGGTCCCTTTTTTTTCAGCTTGGCCTCAGAAACTTTTCAGAGGAAATGCCTGGAAAGAAACAGTGAGGCAGCTGAGGAGTGCATGCCACAGAAGGGCAGACAGCCTTCTGCCTGATTTTGACACTGCTCCAAGGGTTTTACAAAGAGGATTTAGGACAAGTGGGAGGGTGTTGCAAGCAAGATGCATTCATGGAAGTTGTGAGAGAATTTGGAGGGGAGTAGATACAGTCTGAATTTATGTGCAAGAGACAGGTTGAAGGAGAAGAAATATCTCAGAGTGGTCTCCAAGGGCTGGTAAGCTCACAGTTTTTTAACTTGGGTGGGAAAGTGGAAGGCTTTGTCCTGTCTTGGCAAGGCCTGAGGAGTGGAAGTGAATAGAGAGAATCCCATTGACATCAGTGAGGCTTGGGTTTGGGCCATAATTACTGGAAAGACACACGATCTAAATGGAGAAAAATTTTGGTAGCAATACATAGCTCCATTCCAAGTTAAAAATAAGAATAAAAAGCATATCTCCAATTTTAACATCCCTAGAACTGTAAATAGATGCCTGTTTCCTCCATCACAGATACAGCACTGTTCTGATTGAGCGAGGGTATCTTAAGCAGCCAAATTGCTTGAGTTTCCCCCAAAGCATAGAAATAAGCATGAAAACATCATAAAAGCAAAACAAGGGGTTTCACAAGCCCCGGGCTTCAGGAAAACACAAAACCAAACACATCCTTTTCTGGGAGCGGTGAAAGTTTATTTCATGTTCCTTTTTTGGGAACCAACAGCTGACAGTATAACTGTTTGAGATTTGTACTCCTCCAGATGTAATACCTAAGAAGCAAGCCCTGACTCCCAGACCTCGCTTTGACTCTTCCATGATGCTAAGAATGTCCAAAACTAGCAAATGAGGATCAGAACTTCTGCATGTTTGCTGCTGCTTTGACAAGTAAGTGCTGCATGCCAATGGGCAGACACTCTGCTGGGGCAAGTCATTAGCATCCCTGCACTGTGCCACTCCTTCTCGCAGCTCCCCTACCAGTTTTACACCAGCTGTTTCACCTGCTACTCCTGTGTCCTGGGTTCAGAAGTAGCAGTCATTTTTCTCCTTCTTAGCAGCTGGTGCAGTGCTGTGTTTTTGACTTTCAGCCTGGGAACAGCACTGATAACACCGATGTTTTCAGTTGCTGCTCAGTAATGTTAGTTCTGACCAAGGACTTTCTGAGTCTCATGCTCTGCCAGGGAGCAGGGGAAGCTGCGAGGAAGCAGAGACAGGACACCTGACCCAAACTGACCAAAGAGGTATTCCGTACCACAGCATGTCATGCCCAGTATGACTGGGAGCAGTTACCTGGAAGGGTTAGATCACTGCTCAATCAGGCATGATATCGGTCGGTGGGTGGTGAGCGGTTGTGTTCTCCTCCCTTGCTATTTCCCTTATCATCATTATTATTATTAGTGGTAGCAGTAGTGATTTGTGTTATACCTTAGTTACTGGACTGCTCTTATGTCAGCCTGTGGGGGTTATCTTCTTTCGATTCTCCTTCCCATCCCTCTGGGAGTGGAGGTATCATGGGTTCAGCAGTAGCAGTCATTTTTCTCCTTCTTAGTAGCTGATGCAGCACTGTGTTTTCGACTTTCGGCCTGGGAACAGCACTGATAACACCAATGTTTATAGTTATGGCTTACAATGTTTGGTTTGACCAAGGACTTTCTGAGTCTCATGTTCTGCCAGGGAGGAGGGGAAGCCGGCAGGAAGCAGAAATAGGATACCTGACCCAAACTGAACAAATAGGTATTCCATACCACAGCATGTCATGCCCAGGATGGAAAAACTGGGGCAGGAGCCCAGAAGAGTTCAGTTCATGGCTTGGTCATCGGGTGGTGAGCGGTTGTATCCTCTTGCCTTGTATTTGCCTTGTCATTGTTCTTATTGGTGGTAGCAGTAGTGATTCGTGTTATACCTTAGTTACTGGACTGTTCTTATCTCAACCCATGGGAGTTACATTCTTTCGATTCTCCTCCCCATTCCCCCCCCCCCCTTGGAGTTGGGGGGGGAAGAAAGAGGTGGGAGTGAGTGAGCAAACTGCATGATTTATGGCTTGAACCATGACAATTCTTTTTGGCGCCCAATGTGGGGCATGAAGGGTTGAGATAACGACAGAATTAATAGTCACTCGTCACAATGCTGATTTATTGGCTCTCAAAGTTGTTGCTCTGGATCTCACAGGTTCAGTGTATGATACTATACTTACAGCCGCTATTTGTTATCTTAGCATTTTTCAGACGTGGGTTTTGGGTTAATGTTCTTGTTACATTGTACTTTATTGCAATGACTTTTAATACAATAGACTCAGTGATCATGAAACTGACCCGGCTTTTGTTCCCAGTGTGGTCACCATCTCTATACTTTGGGAGGTATATAACAGAAGTGTTTAGCAATTACACATCTCTTTTCACCTCCTCGGGTGGTCAACCTGTGAAGGAGACATTTTTTTATGCTCCCAGACCCCCCACCAGACCATTTACAGCATCATTTGAGAATTTTGAAGGTTGTGAATGGCCTTTAGATACCCTTGAGACCTGCCTGCTGATTGTGATGGGGATCGCCATCTTGACGCGCATACCAAGTGTGTTTTACCCACTACCATTTTGTCTGGTCCCGAGAGTTAAGCAGAGTCGGGTTTGGGCCTTGTCTAGGGTTAGATTGCGACATATGAGGTCCAAGAGATTTTCCCCGAGGCTGGATAGTCATGAGTGGCAGGGTGTGTGGGATAGTATGGGCAAGTATCTAGGCCAGTGGGCCCCTCCAGTGCTTTGGAACTTCACCAATGAACAAATGCAAAATCCAGAAAAATTAGTAAAACACTTACAGGAGGTGTGTTGTCATTCTGGTCACACCAGAAATGGACAAATCATGGCAATGTGCTGGGGCTTGGCCTATGCTTACAGAGCCCTGTCCAATACCTTCCAGCACCTTCAAAAGGAAAAAAATGTCCCTGGATCTGAGGGTGGAGTAACGAACAGCGCAGCTACTCCAGCTTCAAGCAGCTATACCACCCCCAGGGACAAGTACAGTAGCTACTCCAACTTCAACAGTAACGGGCAGCACAGCTACTCCAGCTCCAAGTACAGCAGCTACACCAGCACCAGTGACAAATACAGCCACTACTCAAACCCCAGTGACAAGTACAGCAGCTACTCAAACCACAGTGATCATCACCGCAGCTAAACCAGAGGACCAACTCGTACCAATACCAGTTGCCCCTGTAAGCAAGAGGAAAAGCAAAAAATAGGCAAGGAAGATAAAGCAAAGTGAAGAAACAAGAAAGATAAAGCAAAATGAAGAAACAACGTATTCACCGCCTGGGACAGCGTCTGACCAGGAGTTATCATCACATGATAAGAAGAAGAAGAAGAAGAAAGAAGAAGAAGAAGAAGAAAGAAGAAAAAGAAAGAAGAAAGAAGAAGAAAGAAGAAAGAAGAAGAAGAAAGAAGAAGAAAGAAGGAAGAAGAAAGAAGGAAGAAGAAAGAAGGAAGAAGAAAGAAGAAAGAAGAAAGAAGAAGAAGAAGAAGAAGAAGAAGAATGGGGCCGACGGTCATGAACTAGAAGGTAGTGAAGCCAAACAGCTGGAATCACTTGCTAGGAAAGGGGGAATTGACAAAGCAATTGCAAGAGAGAAATGGTCACTCAGCCTTTGGAGGCGGCTCTTGGCAGCTATGAAAGAAAGGTTTCCATACAAGGATCATAGAATCATAGAATAGTTAGGGTACGAAAGGACCTGAAGATCATCTAGTTCCAACCCCCCTGCCAGGGGCAGGATCACCTCACACTAACCCATGTCACCCAAGGCTATGTCCAATCCAGCCTTGAACACCACCAGCAATGGAGCATTCACAACTTCCACGGGCAACCCGTTCCAGTGCCTCACCACCCTCCCAGTAAAAAATTTCTTCCTCATATCCAATCTAAACTTCCCCTGTTTTAGTTTGAACCCATTACCCCTTGTCCTTTCACTACAGCCCCTCAGAAAGAGTCCCTCCCCAGCATCCCTATAGGCCCCCTTCAGATACTGGAAGGCTGCTATGAGGCCTCCACACAGCCTTCTCTTCTCCAGGCTGAACAGACCCAACTTTCTCATCCTATCTTCATACGGGAGGTGCTCCAGACCCCTGATCATCCTCGTGGCCCTCCTTCGGACTTGTTCCAACAGTTCCATGCCCTTTTTATGTTGAGGACACCAGAACTGCATACAATACTCCAAGTGAGGTCTCACGAGAGCAGAGTAGAAGGGCAGGATCACCTCCCTCGACCTACTGGTCACGCTCCTTTTGATGCCGCCCAGGATACGGTTGGCTTTCTGGGCTGCAAGTGCACACTGAAGCCGGCTCATGTTCATTTTCTAATCAACCAACACCCCCAAGTCCTTCTCCTCAGGGCTGCTCTGTATCTCTTCTCTGCCCAACCTGTAGCTGTGCCTGGGATTGCTCTCACCCAGGTGGAGGACCTTGCACTTGGCAAGGTTAAACTTCATCAGGTTGGCATCAGCCCCCCTCACAAGCACGTCAAGGTCCCTCTGGATGGCATTCCTTCCCTCCAAAGTATCAGCCGAACCACACAGCTTGGTGTCATCAGGAAACTTGCTGAGGGCGCACTCAATCCCACTGTCCATGTCACCGACAAAGATGTTGAACAAGATCGGTCCCAGCACCGATCCCTGAGGGACACCACTCGTTACTGGTCTCCAGCTGGATATGGAGCCATTGACCACAACTCTTTGAGTGCAGCCATCCAGCCACTTCTTTACCCACTGAGTGGTCAACCTATCAAATTGATGTCTCTCCAACTTAGAGACAAGGATGTCATGTGAGACAGTGTCAATCACTTTGCACAAGTCCAGGTAGATGACATCAACTGCTCTACCCCTGTCCATCAGTTCCGTAGCCCCATCATAGAAGGCCACCAGATTGGTCTGGCAGGATTTCCCCTTAGTGAAGCCATGCTGGTTGTCACCAAGCACCTTGTTGTTTTTCATGTGCCTTAGCATGCTTTCCAGTAGAATCTGCTCCATGATATTGCCAGGCACAGAGGTGAGACTGACTGGTCTGTAGTTCCCTGGGTCATCCATTTTTCCCTTCTTGAAAATGGGGGTTATATTTCCCTTTTTCCAGTCATCAGGAACTTCACGTGAATGCCATGATTTTTCAAATATGATGGACAGTGGCTTAGGAACTTCATTTGCCAGCTCCTTCAAGACCCGCAGATGGATTTCATCAGGTCCCATGGACTTGTATACATTCAGGTTCTTAAGATGGTCTCGAACCAGATCCTCTCCTCCAGTGGGCCCAGAGTCTTCATTCTCACAGTCCCTGCATCTGCCTTCCAAGACTTGGGTGGTATGGTCAGAGCATTTTCCGGTGAAGACTGAGGCAAAGAAGTCGTTAAGAACCTCAGCCTTCTCCAAATCCAAGGTAGCCAGTTCTCCCGATAGCTTCTGGAGAGGGCCCACATTGTCCCTATCCTGTCTTTTATTTGCAATGTACCTATAGAATCCCTTGCTGTTATCTTTCACATCCCTAGCCAAGTTTAATTCAAAGGGGGCCTTAACTCTCCTAACCTGGTCCCTAGCTTCCCGGACAACATCCCTGTATTCTTTCCAGGCTGCCTGTCCTTGCTTCCACCTTTTAGAAGCCTCTTTTTTCCTTTGAATTTTCCTCAGCAGCTCCTTATCCATCCAAGGAGGTATCCTGGCCCTCCTACAGCACTTCCTTCTAGTAGGGATGTATCGCTTCTGAGCTTGCAGCAGGTGATCCTTGAATATCAACCAACAGTTTTAGGCGCCCCTGCCCTCTAGGGCTATATCCCACGGAATCTTACTGAGCAGGTTCCTGACGAGGCCAGATCCTGCTCTCTTGAAGTCCAGGGCAGTGAGCTTGCTGGGCGCTCTTCTCACTGTCCTGTGGATCTCGAATTCAACCATCTCATGATCACTGCAATCAAGGCTGCCCTGGAGCGTGAGTCATTCGGCCAAGTGGACTACTCTAGAAAAGGGCATCCAGTCTCTGAGGGAATCAGCCCTTGTAGAGATGATCTATAATATCAAGCCGAATAACGGGGATATACCCATAGATCCAAATGAAGTCCAATGTACACAACCCATGTAGCAGAAATTTACACGGAATGCACCCCCATCATATGCCCATTCACTGGCAACAGTAACCTGGAATGACATAATACCACCAACAGTGGATGAAATGATTCATAAACTCCGAGAGTTTGAAGACAATCTCACTCCTTCCATCATCTCAGCTGTGGAAAAACTGTGCCAGGACCTCAAACAATTGAGAGACAATCTATCTGATCTATACAGCTCCTCACGTGTACCAACACACGTCTCAGCTATTAACAAAAGGCATCCTACTGTTCAAGAGAGAAGATATAGAAGGTATGCACCATGGGCCACCCTATGGTTTTACCTGCGGGATCATGGAGAAGATATGACGAAGTGGGATGGAAAGCCTACTTCAGTTTTGGAGGGACGGGTGTGAGAATTGAAGAGGAGAACAAAGGTCAAGGCTGAATACCCTGTGAAGGCTGCAGCTTCAGTCTCTGGTGAGCAGGTTCCAGATGGAGTGGAAGAGCCAATTTTACTTCAGCTCCTGTGATAGGGAATAATTCCTGTCAACAAGACATGAGTGACCTATGTGATGACTATTAGAGGGGTCCTGCCTCCAGCCAGGTGGAGGTTGGGGACAATTGGATTTACTAGGCTGTGTGGATCAAATGGCCTGACACATCTGTCCCACAGAAGTATAAGGCTCTAGTAGATACCAGTGCACAGTGTACCCTGATGCCATCAAGTTGTCGAGGGGTGGAACCCATTTCTATTTCTGGAGTGACAGGAGGATCCCAAGAGCTGACTGTACTGGAGGCTGAAATCAGCCTCACTGGGAGGGAATGGCAAAAACACCCCATTGTGACTGGTCCAAAGGCTCTATGCATCCTTGGCATAAACTACCTCAGGAGAGGGTACTTCAAAGACACAAAAGGGTACTGATGGGCTTTTGGTATTGCTGCTTTGGAGACAGAGGAAATTGAGCAGCTGTCCACCTTGCCTGGTCTCTCAGAGGATCCTTCTGTTGTGGGGCTGCTGAAGGTTGCGGAGCAACAAGTACCAGTCGTGACCAGAAGAGTGCACCGGCAGCAATATCGCATCAACCGAGACTCCCTGATTCCCATCCATAAGCTGATCTGTAGATTGGAGAGTCAAGGAGTGATCAGTAGGACCCACTCACCCTTTAACAGCCCCATATGGCCAGTGCGAAAGTCTGACGGAGGGTGGAGACTAACAGCAGACTATCGAGGCCTGAACGAAATTACACCATCCTTGAGTGCTGCCGTACCGGACATGCTAGAACTTCAGTATGAACTGGAGTCAAAGGCAGCCAAGTGGTATGCTACGACTGATATTGCCAACGCCTTTTTTCTCAATTCCTCTGGCAGCAGAGTGCAGGCCACAGTTTGCTTGTACTTGGAGGGGTGTCCAGTACACTTGGAACCGACTGCCCCAGGGGTGGAAACACAACCCTACCATCTGCCATGGACTGATCCAGACTGCACTGGAACAAGGGCAAGCTCCAGAACACCTGCAATACATTGATGACATTATTGTGTGGGGTGATACAGCCAAAGAAGTCTTTGAGAAAGGGAGGAAAATAATACAAACCCCGCTGAAAGCCGGTTTTGCCATAAAACGGAGTAAGGTCAAGGGACCTGCACAGGAGATTCAATTTTCTGGAATAAAATGGCAAGATGGACGTCACCAGATCCCCACAGATGTGATCAACAAGATAAGAGCAATGTCGCCACCAACTAATAAGAAAGAAACACTAGCTTTTTTGGGTGTTGTGGGGTTCTGGAGGATGCACATCCCAAATTACAGTTTCATTGTAAGCCCTCTCTATCATGTGACCTGGAAGAAGAATGATTTTAAATGGGGCCCAGAAAAAAAACAAGCCTTTGAGCAAATTAAAAGAGAGATAGTTCATGCAGTAGCCCTTGGACCAGTCCGGACCAGGCCAGATGTTAAGAATGTACTGTGCACCACAGCCAGGGAGAATGGTCCTACCTGGAGCCTCTGGCAGAAAGCTCTAGGGGTGACTCAAGGTCGACCCCTCAGCTTTTGGAGTCGGGGATACAGAGGCTCTGAGGCCAGCTATACCCTAACTGAAAAAGAGATACTGGCAGCCTATGAAGCAGTTCAAGCTGCTTTGAAAGTGATTGGCACTGAAGCACAGCTTCTCCTGGCACCCCGGTTGCCCGTGCTGGGCTGGATGTTCAAAGGCAGGGTCTCCTCTACACATCATGCAACCTATGCTACATGGAGTAAGTGGGCTGCACTAACTACACAACGAGACTGAACAGGAAATCCCAGTAGTCCAGGAATTCTAGAAGTCATCATGGACTGGCCAGAGGGCAAAGATTTTGGAATGTCACCAGAGGAGGAGGAGGTGATGTGTGCTGAACAGGCCCCACCATATAATGAACTGTCAGAAAGTGAAAAGCAATAAGCCTTGTTTACTGATGGGTCCTATCGCACTGTGGGGAAACATCGCAGATGGAAGGCAGCTGTATGGAGTCCTCAATGACAAGTTGCAGAAACTGCTGAAGGAGAGGGTGAATCGAGTCAGTTTGCTGAGGTGAAAGCCATCCAGCTGGCCTTGGACATTGCTGAATGAGAAAAGTGGCCAGTACTTTATTTCTGTACTGACTCATGGATGGTGGCAAATGCTCTGTGAGGGTGGTTGCAGCAATGGAAGCAGAGCAACTGGCAATGCAGAGGTAAACCCATTTGGGCTGCTGCACTGTGGCAAGATATCACTTCCCAGGTGCAAAACCTAGTGGTCAAGGTAGACCAAGTAGATGCTCATGTACCCAGGAGTCGGGCCAGTGATTAACACCAGAACAACCAACAAGTAGATAAAGCTGCTAAGATTGAAGTGGCTCAGATGGACTTAGATTGACAACATAAAGGTGAATTATTTTTTGGCCCAGTGGGCCTATGACACTTCAGGCCATCAGGGCAGAGATGCAACAAACAGATGGGCTCGTGATCGAGCAGTGGACTTAGCAATGGACACTATTGCCCAGGTTATTCATGAGTGTGTAACACGTGCTGCAGTTAAGCAGTCTAAACTGTTAAAGCCTCTTAGGTATGGAGGACGATGGCTGAAGTACAAATATGGGGAGGCCTGGCAGATTGACTGTATCACACTCCCACCAGCCAGCCAAAGCAAGAGCCATGTGCTTACCATGGTGGAAGCAACCACCGGATGGCTGGAAACATACGCTGTGCCCCACACCACGCCTGGAACGCTATCCTGGGCCTTGAGAAACAGATTTTGTTGCGACACAGCACCCCAGAGAGAATTGAGTCAGACAATGGGACTCATTTCCGAAACAGCCTGATAGACACTTGGGCCAAAGAGTATGGCATTGAATGGGCATATCACATCCCATACCATGCGCCAGCCTCTGGGAAAATCAAATGGTACAATGGGCTATTAAAAACTACGCTGAGAGCCATGGGTGGTGGGACTTTCAGTCATTGGGATACACATTTACCGAAGGCCACTTGGCTGGTCAACCCTGGAGGATCTGCTAACAGGGCTGGTCCAGCCCAGTCAGAACTTCTACATACTGTGGAGGGAGACAAAGCTCCTGTGGTGTATATAAAAAATTTGCTGGGGAAGACAGTCTGGGTTATTCCTGCTTCAGGTAAAGGCAAACCCACTCATGGGGTTGCTTTTGCTCAGGGACCTGGATATACTTGGTGGGTAATACAGGAAGATGGGGAAGTCCGATGTGTACCTCAAGGGGATTGGTTTTTAGGGGAAAACAGCCAATGAACTCAATTGTATGCTGTTGCCTGCTACGTAATACTTTTATAGCCCACCAACTAGATGTCTTCAAGTCATCAGTGACTGGCCCTCTGACTGTCATCCCAACAAAGAATGAACTTGAATGAAACCAGACAAGTTCTACAGTAAAGGAACGATCAGCATCAGCAGGCAACGATCCAACGCTGCACACGGCCTCCCCTGCTCTGAAGGACTTACAGGAGATGGAGCTTGACATCACAGACTGAATGGACTCAGCAGCTTTGTAGGGATTGGTCTATGCACTGAGGGATGATCTCTCTCCTGCTCTCTGTGTGTGTGTATGTATATAAATATATATGTGATGGTATATTGAAAATATGGTATCTGAGCATGATGTGAATGGTATGGAATAATGCGTGGATACTGTCATGGGTTCAGAAGTAGCAGTCATTTTTCTCCTTCTTAGTAGCTGGTGCAGCACTGTGTTTTTGGCTTTTGGCCTGGGAACAGCACTGATAACACCAATGTTTATAGTTACGGCTTAGAATGTTTGGTTTGACCAAGGGCTTTCTGAGTCTCATGTTCTGCCAGGGAGGAGGAGAAGCCGGGAGGAAGCAGAGACAGGATACCTGACCCAAAATGAACAAATAGGTATTCCATACCACAGCACGTCATGCCCAGGATGGAAAAACTGGGGGCAGGAACCCGGAAGAGTTCAGTTCATGGCTCGGTCGTCAGTTGGTGAGCAGTTGTATCCTCTTGCCTTGTATTTGCCTTGTCATTGTTCTTATTGGTGGTAGCAGTAGTGATTCGTGTTATACCTTAGTTACTGGACTGTTCTTATCTCAACCCATGGGAGTTACATTCTTTCGATTCTCCTCCCCATTCTCCACCCCCCCTTGGAGTTGGGGGGGGAAGAAAGAGGTGGGAGTGAGTGAGCAAACTGTGTGATTTACGGCTTGAACCACAGCAGTAGGGGAGGAAGAGGGGGTGTGATCAAGGGCTGCATGGCTGAGTTGCCGACTGGGCTTAAACAAAGACATCCTGGAAAGCAAAAACCTCACCCCAGAAATCTCTTGAAGCTGAAAGTTTGAGGGCCCCAAATTAGGGACAATAACATTGCATTCATCCCGTATCTTGCACTGAGACAGGCCACGGTGTGACCCAAATTAATAGACATAAGAGGGAAGCTGCTAGGTTATACACATATCGTGCTGCCCCACAGGGAAAGCCCTGCCCTGCAATCACATCTTGGAAGAATATTTGCTGATGAAGCTAGCAAGAGGCTTCACATTAATTTTCTGGGGTTGCCTAGTGTTATTTTGTTATGAAAAAGCATGAGTTAATGGCAAGGCTGTTAGTGCCGCTTGAAGCCAGGGTCTGTTTTTTTTGGTTTGTAACTCCATTCACTCAGCCAAATAGTTTGATCTGCTGATGCCTGCAGAGCTGTTTTGAATGTGTAACTAGTGTAACATTCTCTGGTTATTGTGAAACATATGTGAAAACTGCTTTTGTTAAGCTGCTGCTTAAGAGGGAAACTGAAACACTCTTACTAGTCATCTCATGCTCTCCTGCCTGTCTGTCTGTGGAAGACATCTCCTGGGATTTTCTCTCTATCGTGAACTCATCATCAAGCCCCCTTGAAAGCAAAGGAGCATTTGCTGTTGACTTCAGTAGGTTTTGGATCAGCCCCATGAGAACATTTCGGACATTTAAACCTGGAAGGAAGACAGCTGGGTTTTTATCCCTGTGCCAGTTGCTCATACATGTAGGCTGATGTCTGTGTCAGACCTCAGAGGAAACAATAAGTACATGGGGCCAAATTCTTCCTACTCCACAGCCTGAGATAGACCTTGTCTGCATGGTGCAAAGTGGGTGTAAACACAGTACCAAGTAAGAATAGCTTGCACGCTTATTGTAGTGGTGCTGATAGGATTGTTATACCTGTAGGTCTGGGGACAGCCACACTGAGGAAATGGAGGTTATAAAAGAACAACTTACTGCTGCCAGGGCTTCTTACTTTTTGGTGCCTGACCACTCCCCGGATTTGCCCAGCTGGATCTCATGGGTGTCTGTCTCTCACAGGAAAGCTCTTACTCTTTCTTCTGAACACACTGCGTGGCCTTTTCCTTGCTGTATCCAGTAATCTTGCGCTTAATAGTCTGGCAGGTTACCAAACCTGGAAATCTCTGGACCACCGCTGGAACTAACTTCTAGGCACTTGTAAAAATCATTTCTGAAGCCATTTGTACTTTCAGTCTCCACTGAAATTGTCAATGAATTCCACATGTCCACCCTTACAGGAGACAGATTAAAACACAATTCTTTTTCTATTTTTGTCTTTATTTTAAAATTGATGCCTTGTACACTTTGTAGGCTGCCTGAAATCACTTTGTGTCTCACAGATTCTTCACTGTGTTACAGAGCAAAGCCTTTCTCTTTCAGCTTCTCTGTACCATCCATTATTTTATATTTTATATTTCCCTCCTACACTTATCCTTTTCCAAGCCGTCCTACTCTACTTGTATATTTCAGGCTTTTAACAATCCTTTTGATTAGCCTTTTGAGTCAGTTTCCACTTTCACAAAATAAAAATGGCATTAATTTTTCCACTGAAGGATGTCAGAATGGTTAACAAACACGGAAAAAAAATGAATAGGTCTGATAAAGTAATCTTGTATGTGCTTTCATTAGTGTGGCTTCTGAGAATTGCTATTAAACTGAATATGCACTGTTATTGACCCAGTGGATGCTGGAATAGCAATTTGGAAATCTGTCTGAGAAAAATGGAGGAATTTCTCTTATTCTTGCTTTCAGTCTTTATTTCAGGAAGCAATCAAGCTGCTCCCAGCTGGGTGGATCTTTGCTTCCATCTTCCCTCTAGTGTTAGGCTATTTTGGTTATAACTGTGTTCTTATAAAATTTTAAAACTCATAAACTGTAACTAGCTTAGGAAAATTCTAGTCACAACCACATTTGGATATAAGTACTTTGACCTAGTAGGACCAGGTTAGTTTGAGAGAAACACCCAAATTGTAGCTAGTTAGGGATGCTTTTAGTACAGAATGATGTGGGAGAGACCTGATGGAAGTCATAGAATCATAGAATAGCTAGGGTTGGAAAGGACCTTCAGATCATCCAGCTCCAAACCCCCGGCCAGGGGCAGGGACACCTCACACTAAACCATGACACTCAAGGCTATGTCCAATCTGGCCTTGAACACCGCCAGCAATGGAGCATTCACAACTTCCCTGGGCAACCCATTCCAGTGCCTCACCACCTTCACAGTAAAGAATTTCTTCCTCATAGCCAGTCTAAACTTCCCCTGTTTAAGTTTGAACCCGTTACCCCTTGTCCTCTCACTACAGTCCCCAATGAAGAAAGAGTCCCTCCCCAGCATCCCTATAGGCCCCCTTCAGATACTGGAAGGCTGCTATGAGGTCTCCATGCAGCCTTCTCTTCTCCAGGCTGAACAGCCCCAACTTTCTCAGCCTATCTTCATACGGGAGGTGCTCCAGACCCCTGATCATCCTCGTGGCCTTCCTTTGGACTTGTTCCAACAGTTCCATGTCCTTTTTATGTTGAGGACACCAAAACTGCACACAATACTCCAAGTGAGGTCTCATGAGAGCAGAGCAGAGGGGCAGAATCACCTCCCTCGACCTGCTGGTCACACTCCTTTTGATGCAGCCCAGGATACGGTTGGCTTTCTGGGCTGCAAGTGCACACTGAAGCCGGCTCATGTTCATTTTCTAATCAACCAACACCCCCAAGTCCTTCTCCTCAGGGCTGCTCTGTATCTCTTCTCTGCCCAACCTGTAGCTGTGCCTGGGATTGCTCTCACCCAGGTGGAGGACCTTGCACTTGGCAAGGTTAAACTTCATCAGGTTGGCATCAGCCCCCCTCACAAGCACGTCAAGGTCCCTCTGGATGGCATTCCTTCCCTCCAAAGTATCAACCGAACCACACAGCTTGGTGTCGTTGGCAAACTTGCTGAGGGCACACTCAATCCCACTGTCCACGTCACCGACAAAGATGTTGAACAAGACCGGTCCCAGCACCGATCCCTGAGGGACACCACTCGTTACTGGTCTCCAGCTGGACATGGAGCCATTGACCACAACTCTTTGTGTGTGGCCATTCAGATAGTTCTTTATTATCCACCGAGTGGTCCACCTATCAAATTGATGCGTCTCCAACTTAGAGACAAGGATGTCATGTGAGACAGTGTCAAACGCTTTGCACAAGTCCAGGTTGATGAGATCAGCTGCTCTAACGGTAACTACAAATGAAGATTTAGGGAATATCTGAATTATAGAAACCCGTTAGTCTCCAGAAACTTTATCTACTTCTTTACCATAGCTAGAAACATACTTTCATATTCCTCCTTAGAAATGTATAAAGTTAGCAACTGCAAACTGAAAGACATAATTTAAAGTGTTTCCTCTCTCCTCTGAGGATACGAAAGAAGTTAAGCACACAGTTGATTTCGTGATTTATAATTGCATTTTGGATTTGTGTCAAGAGAGCTCAACTTCTGTTAAAGCCCTCAAAGAGAAACCCACATTTCCTCATTTTGAAATCTTATTTTTTGTTCTCCATTCAATTTTGAAGCCCTGGCTGCAGCCCAGCTGGAATGTGTGGCTACAGGCTCCTTTGAAATCCTAGCTTCTGCCTCCCTGGGTTCCCTCTGGAAGTCACAGCATCAAATGTGATAGCAGTAGATCCATCAAGAGCTGGGAGACTGCTGTCAGGGAGTGATTTGGAAAAGAAAATTCCTGAGAAGAATTAGAAAATCTTGTCTTCCCTTTAGACCACTGTAGGGCTCTGTTTTGGGTTGTTTTTTTTTGTTTTCCTTTTTTTTGTAGGGGTTTTAGGTTGTTAAGGTTTTCTCTCCTTTAGTGTCCATACACCTCATTTATCGAAACACCTCTGTTTACACAATAGCAGAATTTTTCCAATAGCTTTTGGCCTATTTCTCTTTCCTCATCTGACACCATAGTTCCAAGGAAGTTACTTGGAAAGAATATATTTGAGGCTCTTGTGAGGCTGACACAAGAGTCATAGTGACTCAGTATATTGAAAGGTCAGTGTCATTAAAGCAGTTCTGTTTTCACTTAGTTGAGTATTACAGCACCTCTGCAAACAGATCCTAGCTTAAAAATGATATGTGTCAGAAAAAAATGTACTCAAATCTGAATCTAATATGTTTACTCTGATATCCTAGTACATGCACCATCCCTGGAAGTATTCAAAAACCATGTACATGAGGCCCTCAGTGACATGGTTTAATGGTGGTCTTGGCAGTCGTGGGGTAAAGGTTGAGCTTGATGATCTTAAAAGTCTTTTCCAACATAGTTGATTCCATGATTCTGTGTATGTAATATCCTGATGGGACACACCCAGGGATGCTAAGGGAGCTGGCCTATTTAACTGGACACCATTTCTCAACAGGTCTTGGTACGTGTGGAAGGTTCCTGAGAACTCAAAGAAAACAAATGTCACCCCTGTCTTCAAGAGGAGCAAGAAAGAGGATCTGGGGAATTACAGACTGTCTTATCTGATTGAGAGAACAATCTTGGAAATCTTTCCCAAGCATGTTAAGGGCAAGAAGAGGATTGAGAGTGGTCACTATTAATTTATGCATTTACAAAGGAAAAACTATGCTGTCTAGGATGAGATGACCGGCTTGATGGATGAGGGGAGAGCAGTGATTGTTGTTTATGTTGACTTTGGCAAGTCTTTCAGCACTGTTTCCTACGGCATCGTCATTAACACATGGATGAAGTATGGATTAATCAGTGAGATGGACTGAAAACACCAGCCACACCAGTGGGAACCTAGCAAAATGGTACCCTGATCTTTTGTGTCTTACTGCTGTTCCTGGTGATTTTAGACTAGGGGGTACTGCCAATGGAAATCATTTAATAACAGAACCGTTGAGAGCGGGACAAGACGTAGCAGAGACAGCTCTTCAGGCCACAGCTGCTGACTGAACCTCCCACTGAAAAGTACCTTCCTGGGGCTCCCTATTTATCCAGCGCTGACCCCCCTTCTCCCCGTTCATTCATGGGCACTTTGACAGTGGAGTCCCAGACTCCATGTCCTCTATGTCCCACCCCCTCTATGTCACTGTCTTTGGCCCCAGTGACAGGTGATGACATTTAATCTGCTGACAGAGCAACCCTATAACTGCACCATGGTAAAGTACATGGTCTCTCTCTTCAGAGAGAGAACAGTTTCACAAAAGGGGGGAAATGAGACAGTGACAGTGTGACATCTTCCCTAGGACTACCTATCAGCCTCTGCCAGCAGAGATAATGAGACTGAAAGTCTTTGTAAGAGGAAAACTCAGGGATGGATGTAAACACTCAAGTAACCTCACAGATCTATATCACAGGTTGAGGACTTTCAGGGGGAAACTGAGAAGTGCTGTGATAACAATGTGAAAAAACCTAAAGTTAATTATCTTTATTAAGGAACCATGTATCTCCATTGTTACAAAACCACCAATTTCTGCTTCCCATTTATCCATTTTAAGCATCAGTCTCTCATTTGTTGTAAATGAGGAAAAAAATAAAAATTAAAAATTTTGGCATCCGAAGTCACAAACAACATAATTACAAAGAAGAAATGACATGTCAACTATCTTTGATATTCTGAGTGTTTTTTGAATACTTTCTCTCAATTTGTTTTACCTATTTCTGTGCCACAGCTTCATCTTTTCTGTTGCAGCAATATTTAGTTACCAGAAATTCAGAATGAAAAGAAGAAGACTTCATGGTGGCACCCTGCTGCAAGAAATCCTCTCAGTTTTATTATTTATGGGTGTACTCTGATTTCCATTATTCTTTCAATAAAAACCAGTAAGTGCACTGAAAGTAATTCCATCTAGACTTTGCTCACTAAAGTCAGGAGTCAAGGTAAGACCAGGGTTGCGCTGGAAACAAAATGCAATAGAAAGGTTTTTGAAAGGTAATGAAGAAAACTGGCACAGAACTCCTGTGAAAACCTTACTTGCCAGTTCTTTTAGTTGTTTGGCAATCATTTTTAAGTGTGTGAATAGAGAGCAATAAAAGCTGTTATATCAGAATGAATTTTACTCTGCAGACATTAAACAATACATCAATGCAGAGGGTGATAGTAATATACCACTGACTGCTGGATTTGTATTACTCATGCAGGATGCACAGGGAGTGTTATTTTGGTTTTAGCCTTCTAAGGATACTCTTTTTTCGTTCATCCATTGTCTTCATCTTCATCACCCCTTTGTGGGAGACCAAAGAGGAGCAGCACACATCCCATATCATGGCAAAGGGTACAATGTTAGCCTGTCTGTCTAGCAAAAGGCTATCACATACACAAGGCTAGACAGGAAGTTCTGAGGTGATAAAAGTAAAACAGCTCTTATTTTTCACAAAATCACAACTCCCAAATGGATTTATGAGCTGTGATTTCAGATGGCCTAAACCCCTTCCACCAGGGATGGTAGTCAGCACTTCCGAGACTGCAAGGAGTCATACTGACGTTGGACAGCATGGAGCCGAGTGCTGGCAGTGTCCATCATGTGGGATGGTTAATTGCATCCTGACTACTGGCTATGGAGCTGAACTGACCTCACTGATCCAGGATGATATCCAGGAATGGGGGAGGCAGTTGCTCCCTTTGGTTGATGATGTCTCCACGTTGGTTCAGGGTTTGTGAGTGCTAAATCTGCAGAAGAAATGGGGTCTGGTTTGTCCTGAATCAGGATACAGCTTTGTCTTAAAGTTTCGAACAGTTTCTGCTGGAGTCAAAGACCTAGAGGAGTTAAATGGACAAAAGGAGTTGTAGTGTGTACTCTGTGTGCTCTGGTACCCCTGAATGTGCACCCAGTGTGTTGTACTTGAGGGAATGATATTTCGATATCTACATCAAGGGAAATGAACTGGATGCCCTGTTCCCTGACTCACTGTCCATTAGCTGATCTTAGAAGAAGATGCCTTTCACTCTGAAAGTGGAGAATGATGGGACATCACCCATGTACTGCCGCAAGAGTGACAGGAAGCAGCATCTGCTTTGGCAGTCAAGACACCAATGACCAAATCAGCCTCCTCATAGTGCAAGGTACTACAAAGTTTCTGTTAATCTTTCCCAGAGCTCCTATCTAGAGGCCTGTGTAATTCTATGCATAGTTTACGTGGTAAGCCAAAACAGGGAGTTTATTTTGATGAAGATGAAATATTTTTGTCATTGTTTTTGCTGGGTTGACTGATGGCCAGCATGGAGCAATCTGGGGTGGAAACAAGTGGGTGAGGGCACAAGGAGAGCCTGCCCCTTGCAGGAACAATGCTGGCTCCATCTTCAGTGAAACACAGCCTGATGTTTTCTTCTGACTGCTGTTGCTGCAATTTTTTTCTTCTGTTGTGTATCATGTTTCTTCTACAGTTCTTTATTCTTGTTTTATATTTAATCTGTAAAGGGAACTTTTAGATGGAAAAATTTCCATGTGTATCTTCCTGGAGGTGCCTTTCTCTCGAGCCAGGATAAATGAAATTCATTTCTAGGATAGGCCTCTTTTCCTCAAGTGTATTGTAGAGCTCTCTAAGAAATGCCAACTCCCATCTCCTTGGCACAAACTTCTGCTTGTTACTCTGAGTGTAATACAACCCTGTTTTTCCACAGAACACGGAGCAAAAGTTACCATGCAAGGTCTGCAAACATCAAGGTCCTGCCTGCATCTAATACCTGTAAAATATAGTTATTTAACCAGGACTGTAACAATATATCATTGTGACTGCTCTGCCTCAGATGAAAGAGAAAAGGAACCAATAGCAGTGAACTCACACATTCATCTTTGGTTTGGCAAGTGTCACTGAGATTTGATCAACTGAAATGTTTACCCAGCTCTCCTTTTTCAAATCAATGAAGCAAAAAATATATAAATAAATAAATAGAAATATTACTTTCCTTTTTCTAGTAAAGCAGAGATCACACCAAGCTTGTTTTAAAGTGCTACCCACTCAGGACCCAGTATCTGTACTAGTCATTCTGCATGTAGCATGGCCTTTCATAAAAACATAAAAAAAAATAAAAGGGTTACTTCTGGTCTTATAGTTGATTTAATTTCATAAGTAAATATGACCCATCATAATGATTTACATATTACAATTCTGACATGTTTTTTGGGTGGTATCAGCTTATTTGTTCTCTTAAAAAATACCGCACACCTCACGTCTGACTTATATACCAGAAAAAACAGAATAATAGCGCCGTTTCTCATGTCTTTGTTGAGAATGCAACACCATAGTTGCACTATGGCAGTTGCCTTAGGTAATGAAAAACTGAGCAAAAGTGAGGTAGATCCCCTCAGGTTTTACCCTGGACCCCCACTCCACACTGATGCTGCCACATTCTAGCTCCATCCAAAGCTGCCCTCCCTTTTCTTCTTGACCCTCCCCTTGTGAAAAAGCAGAGAAGCAAGGAGTCGTGGTTTAAGCCCAGTTGGCAAATCAACCATGCAGCCATTTGCCCACTCCCCACCCGCCCTCTTTCCCCCCGCTCCCAGAGGGATGAGAAGGAGAATCGAAAGAATGTAACTCCCATGGGTTGAGATAAGAGCAGTCCAGTAACTAAGGTATAACACAAATCACTACTGCTACCACCAATAATAATAATGACAAAGGAAATAACAAGGGAAGAGGATACAACCGCTCACCACCCGCTGACTGATATCCTGCCTGACCGAGCACTGATCTAACCCTTCCAGGTAACTGCCCCCAGTTTATATAGTGGGCATGACGTGCCGTGGTATGGAGTACCTATTTGTTCAGTTTGGGTCAGGTGTCCTGTCTCTGCTTCCTCCCAGCTTCCCCTCTTCCCTGGCAGAACATGAGACTCAGAAGGTTCTTGGTCAGAGTGAACATTACTGAGCAGCAACTGAAAACATCGGTGTTATCAGTGCTGTTCCGAGGCTGAAAGTCAAAACCACAGCACTGCACCAGCTACTAAGAAGGAGAAAAATGACTGCTACTACTGAACCCAGGACAGTATCCACCCCTTATTCCATACCATTCATGTCATGCTCAGATCCCACATATTCAATATACCATCACTCTTATCTCATATATATACATATATATACATACAGAGAGAGAAAGAGAGATATCATCCCTTAGTGCATGGACCAATCCCCATAAAGCTGCTGAGTACATCCGGTCCATGATGTCGGGCTCCATCTCTTATAACAGTCTTTCAAGGCAGGAGAGAGAGTGTGATATAGTCAGTCTGCCAGGCCTCCCCCTATTTGTACTTCAGCCATTGTCCTCCATACTAAAGAGGCTTTAACCATTTAGCTTGCTCAATTGCAGCACATTTCACACTCGTGAATAACCTGGGAAGTAGTGTCCATTGCTAAGTCCACCTCTTGATCATGAGTCCATCTGTATGTTGCATCTTTGTCACGATGGCCTGAGGTGTCATGGGCCCACCAGGCTCAAAATAATTCACCCTCCCCTTCAGCAGTTTCTGCAGCTTGTCGTTAGGGACCTCATACAGCTGCCTTCCATCTCCAACACTTCCAAAGCACTGGAGAAGCCCAGTGAACTAGATGCTTGCCCATACTGTCCCACACACCCTACCACTCATGGCTGTCCTGCCTCAGGGAAAATCTCTTGGTCTTTCTATATCGTCGTCTAATCCTAGACAAGACCCAAATGTGACTCTGCTTAACTCTCAAGATCAGATGAAATGGTCATGTATAAAAAACACTCTGTATGTGGGCCAACATGGTGATCCCCATCACAATCAGCAGTCAGGTCTCAAGGGTACCCAAAAGCCGTTAAAAACCTTCAGAACTCTCAAGTAATGCTGCTGTACTCATCACCGGGGCTGGTGTAACTGCTGTGCTTGGGGCTGGAGTAGCTGTGCTGTCTGATGCAGTCTTAGTTTGAGTAGCTGCTGTACTTGTCACTAGGGTGTGTGGGAATGTCTCCCTCATAGGCTGACAACCTGAGGAGAGGAAAAAAGATGTGTAATTGCTATACACTTCTATTATATACCTCCCAAAGGATAGAAGTGGTGATCGCACTGGGATGCAAGCCAGATCAGTTTCATGTTCAATGATTCTATTGTATTACAAGTGATTGCCATAAAGTACGATGAAACAAGAATCTTAGCCCAAGGCCCACAGTCGATAAACCCTAACACAGCAAATACCGGCTGTTAAGTATGGTACGACATGCTGAAACTCCGAGATCAAGAGCAACAACTTTGAAAGCCAATAAATCAGCATTGTGACAAGTGACTATTAATCTGAAACAATGAATGCTTATCACAAATATGATTAGACACAGTCTGGTCAGATCTGTTGTTATCTCAACCCTTTGTGCCCCACGTCGGGCGCCAAAAAGAACTGTCGTGGTTTAAGCCGAGTCAGCAAATCAGCCACTCAGCCCTTGCTCACTCCCCCTTCCCCTTCCTCTCCCCCCCAGTCCCAGAGCGATGAGGAGGAGAATCAGAAGACTGCAACTCCCATGGGTTGAGATAAGAACAGTTTAGTAACTAAGGTATAACACAAACCACTATTGCTACCACCAATAATAATAATGACAAGGCAAATAACAAGGGAAGAGGATACAACCGCTCACCACCCACCGACCAATATCCTGCCTGATCGAGCAGTGATCTAACCCTTCCAGGTAACTGCTCCCAGTTTATATACTGGGCATGACAAGCTGTGGTATGGAATACCCATTTGTTCAGTTTGGGTCAGGTGTCCTGTCTCTGCTTCCTCCTGACTTTCCCTCCTCCTTAGCAGAGCATGAGACTTAGAAAGTCCTTGGTCAGAGTAAATATTACTGAGCAGCAACTGAAAACATTGGTGCTAGCAGTGCTGTTCCCAGGCTGAAAGTCAAAAACACAGCTTTGCACCAGCTACTAAGGAGAAAAAATAACTGTTACTGCTGAACCCAGGACACAGGGAAACAGGAACCTCTTTATCAGCTTGCACCCTCATCCTCCCCAGGGACCCTGCTCTACCCCTGTCCATCAGTTCCGTAGCCCCATCATAGAAGGCCACCAGATTGGTCTGGCAGGATTTCCCCTTAGTGAAGCCATGCTGGCTGTCACCAACCACCTTGTTGTTTTTCATGTGCCTTACCATGCCTTCCAGAAGAACCCGCTCCAAGATTTTGCCAGGCACAGAGGTGAGGCTGACTGGTCTGTGATTCCCCTCCTCATCCATTTTCCCCTTCTTGAAAATGGGGGTTATATTTCCCTTTTTCCAGTTGTTGGGAACTTCACCTGGCTGCCATGTTTTTTCAAATATGATGGACAGTGGCTTAGCAACTTCATTTGCCAGCTCCTTCAGGACCGACAGATGGATTTCATCAGGTCCCATGGACTTGTATGCGTTCAGGTTCCTAAGATGGTCTCGAACCAGATCCTCTCCTATAGTGGGCCCAGGGTCTTCATTAGTACTGTATAACATTTCCAGGGATTTATTCTTTAGAGAGCCTTTGTGCCCATCTACTCTCAGGCATGGTGTTTGCTGGGACCCCACAGCCTCCAATGAGGCTGGTAGGTGGGGCTGCAGAGGAGGAGGTCCCTTAGCAGGCAGAGCAGCTCCTGTGGAAAGCCATTAGTAGGAAGCAGGGCAGAAACTGGCTTTGTGTACTGTGGAAGACACTGCAATGCTTTGGCCAATCACTTTTCTCCAGCTTAGCTTGGTTAAGGATACACAAGATGACAAGTCCAACCAAAATTTTGACAATGGATTCACTGGCTGGCAAGTTGCAAATCTTCCATTTAACTGAAGACATTGCAAAGTCCACAAACCTCCCAGAAAGCACCATACTTCTCAGAAGTTGCAGAACCATTGAAAATAGGAAATTATGAGAATATGGGAAAGTGAAGTCCATCATGACCCTCTCTCTGCAGCAGTTAGAAAACAACAACGTCAGGCCTTATCGCACTTTGCAACTACCTGAAAGGAGGTTGTAGTGAGGTAGATGTTGATCTCTTCTGCCAAGTAACAGGTCATAGAACAAGATGAAATGGCCTCAAGTTGCACCAGAGTTGGTTTAGATTGGATACTAGGAAAAATCTCTTTGCCGAAAGGGTTGTCAATCATTGACAGGCTGCCCAGGAATGTGGTGGAGTCCCCATCCCCAGAGGTATTTTAAAGATGTATTAATGTGGTAGTTAGGGACATGGTTTAGTGGTGGCCATGGCAGGGCTAGGTTTATTGGACTCAATCTTAAAGGTCTTTCCCAAACTAATTGGTTCTATGATTAAAAAAAAAAAAAGGCTTAAAGTGTAAAAATTAACAGAAGTGCCTTAACATACAATGGCCATGTTTCCTTCCCCATAAGATAGTACAGGTGCTTGTGACGTGGGGCTTCCCATACTCACCTCTATGAAAGTCCCTCTGTGCAAGCACTACTCCGTCAGTTACCACAACCCTTTCAGGAGTGCTGTGAGGAATAGGGAGAGCAGCTGCAATCTGCAGCATCATTTCTAGAGATGCCTGGGAATTTTGTGCTGCAAATTGTTGTGTTGACTGATTCATTAAAACCTATTTAGGGGAAAGGCTTGAATGTTATCCTTGTTTCAAAAAGAAAACCCCCTCACAGCCTTTTCAACTTGCTGAAATCATAGAATCATAGGATAGTTAGGGTTGGAAATGACCTTAAGATCATCTAGTTACAACCCCCCCTGCCATGGACAGAGACACTTCCCACTAAACCATGCCACCCAAGGCTCTGTCACAGACATATAGCTCAGGCCTGCTGTATGGCAAGGATAGGCTGGGGCTGGGAGTGAGAAAAGCAATATTGTTGTGGTCTAACAATCAGTGGAAATCTAAGGGAGCTACAATAAGTTATCAGTAAGGAAATAACGTGAAAACATATGTGAACAATCTGGCTCTATGTTATCAACACTTTCATATTTGCTTCATACATAGCACCGAGCTAAGGTCTCTTGTCTTCTGATCTGAAACCCCCAGCTTGTGTCCAGATAGACTGATGAGCAAACATAAGACAATGTGGTCCTCTTCATGTAAATAAGGTTTCTCAGACTGATTGTGCTCCTATTCCTTGCACACTCCCGCTGCTCCATCCTTCATGTCAGGGGAATTATGCCTGAAATTAGATTGCGTCCTTGCAGGAAGAAGGCCAGTTTGGGCGAATGAGGACATGCAGGATCTTGTTTAGTAATTGCATCTCAGAGACTGAAATTGTGCTTCTAAAGTAAATCTCTTTTGCAAGAGATAAATGTTATTATTATTAATAATTTAGACAGCACAGTTACCATTTAATAACATAATTGTGCCCTTTGAGGGAACCTTTCATCCAGGAATCTCAAAGGTTTACTGGTAATGAAGTAGGTGTTGCTGAACTCCAGGGAGAACTGTAGAAACCTAGGCACAGGAAGGTTCGTAGTTCATCCTGTCAGATAGAGCACGAAAACCTATAGCAGGCAAATAGCCCAAAGCTCTTTTGCCTCTGAATCCTCTTCCTTCATCCACAGGCTGGATATCAGCAACCCTGAGGACTCAAGTCAGAGGAAAGGGATCACTTTGTACTCCTAATGGTGTCTGGGCTTTCAGATGCACACAGGATGTTGGATCATGCTCCTGTTATCAAGGAGTCTATAAAGGATTTATGTGCCATAGATATGCCTAGAGTGGTGCAGCTACAGGTAAAGACATGCAAGAAAATAAAACATTAATTTGAGCCTCAGCTACGGGTAACTGTTTCTTACTTATTGCACTATCACTGCTGCTCATTAAAATCAATCCCTGAAGCACGAGTGAAGGAAAGAAGATACTCCCCCCAGTGTGACCCTGCCCCTTCAATTTATCCCTGGTGAGTGCTGGATGTCTGCTTTATCATAATTTGGTTTAACTCTAGATGATAACTAGAGTGATATACAGCCCTATGTCAGTATGGTCATTCCCTGCAAGGAAGACATTTGGCAGGGAGCTAGAGAGCAGCCCAAGCACATAGTGAATCAGACTTTTTCCTGAAACACTAAAGAGGTCTGTTTCAGGTCAAAGCTGGGATCACTGACAGGTCAGCTAAAACAAAGTTCCTGATGTAAAATCCATTCATGCGAGGCACTGTCATCTCAGTTCCCCCTTCCTTTATGCTGCCTGGTGATACAGCCACCTTTCAGGTTGAGAGGGAAAGCCAGCAGAAGACAGAGAAGAGGTCTGCTTTCTGAAGGTACTCAGTTATTCTAGTTCGTTTCTACCTCCTTCTCTACAAGTTGGCTCTGCACAAGACTTGATTAAGCGAACTTCATTCTCCTGCAGTGGTTACTTGTCAAGTGACTTCACAAAACGTACCAAAATAAACAATACAGTCTGAAGATAAATATCACTGCACAGATCAAGAGTGAACTGGCCCGTTTTCTCTTTTTGTACATTTTCAGCCCTTCTCATAGGCTAACAAAGCAGTTACCTTCCTGAAAATATTTGGGTCACCATAATTCCTGGGTGAACTCAGTACCTGAGTTGCGCTCTCCAGAGCTAGTGGCAGGGCTGTCTGGGGACGTAGAGGATGCTCCTCTTGCTCAGACACTTGCTCTGTGGTCAGTTGCTATAGCATCCCCAAAATATTAAGCTGATGATGGCTTTCTCACATTCTGGAGCTAAGACTCATGCTGCTACCATCCTCATCTTAAATTTTCTCACAGTATCAAATATAGACGTCATCTTAATGTTTTATCAGAGTTACCTGTACTCTTTGTCCAGCAAGTGTCATCTACAACCTCTAGACTAGGTAAACAGGACAAGTCCCTGTGGTGATTTTTATTGTCTTTTGTGATGAGAATAAGGAAGCACCACTAGAAAGCAATGGGAAAAATCCAGCAATGTGACCTGGCAATTCTCAGCTATTTCCTGTGGGTGCTCCTGGATGTGAATGGGAGGCATGCAGTGTGAACACTGTTGCTATAAAACAGTGTTTCTGCTTCCCCCTGAATTGTTGAGTCAGCAAACGAAGCAAGTGGGAAGAGGTGAAGATAGGCTGCGAGACTGAAGATTTGACTACCTCTCCCACTTATTGATTGATGGAGCTGAAGAAAAGACGCTCCCACCTTGTATCCCGGTGTCTGACAATGGCCAGTGATGGATGCACAGAGAAGAGTGTACGTGATAATACCCTGAATGCCTCCATATCCACCACCTATTTGCAGCTCAGGACCTTCATGATCTAGTTTAGTTCCTGTTTTCAATAACCTCGAAGAGCTTCTTCTTCTTCCAAGAACCCATCTAAATGGCCATGAGCACTCTGCAGTGGAAAAGGGCTGGGGAAGGAATCTGTACTGGTTTGGGTAGTGGCATGATCATTAAAGGCTAAAGCTTGCTGTTCCTAAGGATGGCAAAAAAGGGAGAAAATGCTAGCTCTGTGAAAGTGGTTCCTGATAGTTAGACAGGGGCAGGACAATTAGAGGGAGACAATCTGCCAGGACTCATCCTTCAGACCTGGCATGGAGGGCAAAGAGATAAAGATATAAATTACAGCAGAGTAACAAGCTATACTTACAAATGCCTCTTCTTCCTACTGTCACTCTTCTTCATAAAAAAGGAGTCAGAGAAAGAAAACAGCAGCAGGCTGAGACTTAGTGTTGTGGGTGCTAACGAAATATCAGAGGACAGTTTGTTAATGTCTGCCAGACTATGAAGTTGTTTATTATCAGCATTATCTGAACTTCACAGCAGCTGATTTGAGCAGCCTTCATGAAGGACTGCAGCAAGCCCAGTCCTTTACTATTTCTTTGTGTTCTGGGATTGCTCTCATGATCCTAAATACTTATTTACTGTGTTTATAATATTTATATTATTTTTGTATGCATTCATTGTTTTTGTATGAAACTATTTGATATCTTCTGTTTGAATGCTGACCAGAAGTAATAAACAGGTAGTTATCAAGTCTTGCATGCACTAGCCTAAAGGTTTAACTCTGCAAATTTTTCCCCAATTGTTCAGGAGACAAAAGTTTTCAACCTCTGGAAAAAGATTTCTGTTAAGTTCAGAAAGATATTGGGTATTGTATATTATAGCCCCAACATTACTTTTCCATCTATCATAGATAGATTTTGTCCTGTTTGCCAGGTTTGAAGCAGATAGTGGAGTTTCACTTGCACTGTGTTCTCCACAACCTTGAAGTGAAGCCTTCACACTGCTGGTAGCTCAGGTTTGTCACATCAGCTTTGTCCTTAAAGAGAGATTTTCAGAAGGCAACAAACAAGAAAATAAAACCAGGCAGGAATCTGGCTTCTTGCCACATTTGCTGCAATGAGTTTCTGCTCCGAAACTGCCTCCAGGGCCCATGTTGTTCCATTACTGCCATCACACAACACTTGCACACCTTTGATTTCATAACAGACAGCAGGTGCAGTGATGTAGAGTGCACTATGCTGTCAGCAAATCATATTTAAATGAAGAGTTTGTCCTGGAGTTGAAAAATTAAAGACAAAACATAACGAAAACAAAACCAAATAACCAAAGCAAAATGAAAAAAAAATCAAACAAACAGAAAAATATATTGGAAGGAATTCCTCTGGCTTGTTTTGCTTCCTTTGAACCAAACTGTGCTCACCACATTTAAAGCACAGCCTTATTATACTGCTGCTTACCATGCTCCTTGGGTAATCACTTCATGTAACAGCTTTCTTTATGTGCTCTTTTATGCTATGATGAAGGGGCTTTCAGGGGCTTGTATGGCTGTTTTACTGCAATAAGGCCACAATAAAAAGGTGGTACCTTTTTTTTCTTGGTGAAAGCACCTTTTAATGGTGAAAAGGATGAGAGAGGAAACTTTGCCAGGTGAACACCACCTATGAAAAGAAGCTGGTGACAGGATACATGGGATTCAGCCCTACCAAATGGCAAAGGTGAGCAAGACCAATTCCTTCCTATCTTAGCATGAGGTCTGAACAGAAGGTTGCATGTATGAGTACTTCTGAAAAACAGAAATATAGAAGCAGTCCCTGCTTGTAGTTACCTGCTATTCACAGGATCCTCCAGAGTCCTTCACAGGCCTAAAGTGAGCCCTGGAATGGATAACGGAGTTGTTTCCAGCTTTGGAACAGTGTTAACCAGTTGTGCTTTCTGGACATCAATTCCTTAAGACCTCACAATGCTGCTAAGGAACTTTACCTCCCTCCGCACCCTCCTCTGGGAATAGTTATGAGTGTTGGCTTCCAGCAGTATCACAAGACTCTTTATAAGGCAAAACCCAGTGAGTGACAGACATTTCCAAGTAGTTTCACAAAATACAGGTGTTATTTTTCTGTCCCCAAGAGAAGCACAAATGTCAAAGAACCAAGAAAGCAGAATAGAAACTCAGGTGCAGGGGTGCAGAGGCTGGAGGGGGAGGCACAGAGGAAGGGCAGCACAGCCGGCTGCTGTGTCACCCTGTGGTCCCAGCTGCAAGGATGGAGAGGGAGCCAGAAGGAGAGCTCTGCAATAGCAGAGACCCTTGCATTTCTGCTGTGTCTGTGTGTAACCCAATGACCTCCATCTGCCTGGCACTCTCCCTTGGTAGTTCTCCTATTCTTGTTTTCCTGGAGAGCGACAAAGTATAAGAGCAGTGAGTCTTCCCAAAGGAAACAGAGCTGGGACAAATAAATAAATAAAGGTAACTTTATGTACATGTGAGTGAAACAGAGTTTGTTTCTAAAAGGGGGACTTTAAAATATTGATGATTTAATATAGTTAATTGCATAACAATGTCAAACAAAGTAACAGCCTTTCTCCTAGTTTCCACATGCCCAGAAGTGCTTTTAATGAAGAGTCTCTCGCAGAACAGCTTTAACTTTCTCTCAGACGGGTGTCAGGGGCACAGACACAGGGCTACAGAGCCTTGCTGTGCTCATCAGTGACTACAGGTCTTTGACATGCATATTTTACTCCTTACAGCTTCATGTTTACTGTTCTCTGGGATTTACTCTGCACATTGGGTGAAAAGCTCCACCTCAGACTGTATGTATCCTGTCTTACTGGGGTAAAGTCCTCATTGCAACCACCAATTCTTAACAAGGGGCAAAGCAGTATGGTTTCCTTCTGTTTCTGTATGACACCACTGTAAACATTAAGTTGAATGCTGCAAAACAGAAGCGTGTGGACTGCTTTATCTCTTTCTGTATCTCTTACTGTACTATTCTATTTTTCTTTTCTCCTCTGCTTGACTGCTTTGAAGCCCCTTTACTTTGGTCCTCGTCCTTAGAGAAACATGATGCATAGTTCTGTTCAATGGATCAGCTGCTGTGAAAGCCCTCAAGACCAAGTGCTGGTGCCCCTGTTGGGCGAGATGTCCCACCATACTGTATGCTGCCCCCCCTGCCAAGTGATGCCATGTTGCTACAGCATTAATGAGTGCATGCATCATGCTAGAATTTGGAGATATATTGTACAGCCAGCCCAGCACAACACTCTGGCTTTTCCCTTCACTGATGAAGGGCCATGCAGTATGAAAGGCACAGGCTGTTTTTCGACTTGGACTATAGATACCAACCTTTACAGCTGGACAAGAAACATTGCTCAGGACACCAGGTCCTGACCAGGTCTACAGCTCTCCCGTGGCAGTTCACAGTGCTAGGGCTCTTCAGCAATTATAGTAGCAACATCATCACTAACCTGTTATCCCTTATGCTTCCCACAGCTGTCATTTCCTTTTCTCTTTCATCCTGTAACTTTGACTTTTACTTTCCCTGTAAGTAAACTTACTGCGCTGAGGATGAGATGATACACTGTTTCATGCTAGTAGTCTATGTAAAGGGAATGATCACTACTGAAGACATGTGAGCCAAACAAAGCTCTCTGAACCTCTCCCTGTTTATTTTTGTGTCATAGAACCATAGGATGGTTTGGGTTGGAAGGCAGCTTAAAGATCATCTGGTGCCAACTCCTTGCCATGGGCAGGGGTACCTTTCACTAGACTAGGTTGCCCAAAGCTCTGTCCAACCTGGTCTTGAACATTGCCAGTGATAGGGCAGTCACAGCTTCTCCGGTAAACCTGTTCCCAGGGTAAAGAAAGTCTTTTGTCTGGGTGGTTTATGACTAGTTATTTCCTATTTCTATCACTAGTAGAGGCACCAGGGGAATGAAAGCAGCCAAATATATAGTAACAAATTGAAGCAGGGCTGTCTTGGGGCTGACAAGAGGAATTGGATAGAAAGAACCCTGTGTATGTGAATTCACTCCTGGCTCAGGCCCTGTTCAGCAAAGAACTGATGCACATGTATGTTCCTGTTCCTGCTCTGCAACACCAGCTGGAGGTAAGCTATCACATGATGGAGTGCTAGGCGCTTCACAAAAAGAATGAGCCCTGAAATGGATAAACTTGGCTTACGTGTTTTTGCATCTGTGAAACAAATGAGATGATGGTAACTTTCTAGATCATGGGGATGTCAGGGAAATAGGGCAACACTGGCTTCAAATGGATATGAATATGTGTCACAGCATAAGGAAAGATTTGGTAGTACCTGAATGTCAGGATGCAGATTGCAGTTCCCACTGTAGTATATTAGCATTTCCTGGATAACCAGAGGACTACACAAAGTCTGGTTCCTTGTGAATTAAGAAACTATTTTTTCGGTCCCTGATTCTCGATCTGTGTAAATACAGTAAAAATGTTGCAATCTTTGTTCAATCACATATCTATGATTATAAGTGTGCAAATGTGATCTATTTTATTAATAAATCATAGTCTGGCAAGTTTTTATTTTTAATGAAGATGAAACTTCTGGGATCAAAAATACCAAATATGAAACCTTGAAGTCTTACAAATAGTTCAGATACTTTTTTTTTCCCTGTACCTAGCTAATTGAAAGCTCTTGCTAGGCAGGCCCTATTTATTGCAGGTGCACTTAAGGTGTTGTAATGTTCCCAGCTATGTGCTCATGATCTAGCTTTCATAAAAGTAGGATAATGAGCTCGGCAGTGGATTTTCAGTGCTGTTAAAAGGTTGCAAGAGTTGCAGAAATGAAGGTGATAAAACAACACACACTTTCATGCACTCTGAGGCTTACTCTTTTCTCTTTGAACTAATTATGACTCAGGCCCTTAATGGACCACATAAGTTTTAGCTGCAAATATGTTATTCTTGCAGCATGCTTGCATGTAAATTTGTGGAAAGCTGTTTACTTGGGCAAGTACCACCAGGAGAGAAGATTTAGTGTCTGGTGAGTCTCAACCAAAGGGGTCTTAACCTGATTTTAAGATCTTTTTGAGGCTGAGCAAGTTGGTAACATATTATCTAGTGCAAAGGCAGGAGACTTACCATGTGCATTCCCTCGGAGAATGGGCCAATTCTTCAACTGCTGCAATTCAGCATAGTGTCAGTGATGTTCATATTATCCAAAATCATGGTCTTAAATTTTGTTTGTTTAAAACCTATTTTCAAATGTTTCAATTAAATGATTATTTTTTTAAGCTCTTATAAATCATAGAATGGCTTGGGTTGGAATAAATATATAATAAATGTATAATATATAATAA
Source organism: Ara ararauna (assembly GCA_028858755.1). NCBI lineage: Eukaryota > Metazoa > Chordata > Aves > Psittaciformes > Psittacidae > Ara > Ara ararauna. The sequence continues at coordinate 38,551,617 of CM054410.1, read as the reverse complement.
ATCATACTTATAAATCATAGAATCATTGAATGGCTTGGGTTGGAAGGTATCTTAAAGATCATCTAGCTCCAACCCACCTGCCAATGGCAGGGACACTTTCCTCTAGACCAGGTTGTTCAAAGCCCCATCCAACCTGAACTGGAACACTTCCAGGAATGGGTCATCCATAACTTCTCTGTTAAATAAAAGCCAAGATTGTTTGTTTCATGTTTGTCTTTATATGTAATAAACAATTTCTTTATTAGAGGTGCCAGCACCAGTGTTGTCTTACTTTGCTGAATTGAAAGTGGCTATACACCCACCACTTACATGTAGGCTTTGTGTTGTCTTGAGAAGATGGAAGTCAGTACAGAGATGTACCACTGACTTCACTCAGGCCAGGATCAGCTGTAAAGCTTGGTGAAATAATTGTTACAATTCTATAATAACGGTTGTTATGTGACTCTGTGGTTTTGCCTCTGCCTTCTCTATTTTCTTAGAACCACAGCCTGCAGGGAGGCTATCAGAGGTGCGGTTTGTGGCTGTTATTCACAGGGGCTTCAGGATCTGGGATTTCAGTGTAATTACTACGACTGATCTTCCCAGCTCAGCCCCCAAAGTGGGAACTCACTTTGCGTCCCCCAGCCTGTGAAGCTGTCATGCTTATTTGTCTAAGAAAGGTAGCTGCAAGCCAAAATAAATCATTAAAATATTAAGTAACAGAAATTGTTTGCAAGCACATGAGTCATCATAAGCTAATATTTTATTTACACCCACCAGTAAAGGCATCAAATGTCATGCAATATTCCAATCAGTAAAGAATATTTCATGTAAAATATTTCATCTGAGGAAAGGAAACAAGGTACCTTCCACTGTAAGTGGAGAAATAAAGGATGGAAGTCAAACTTACAGAGCTTCCAAGAGCCTGCTATCTTGTTAAGCTCTGGCCTTTAGAAACAGTTACCAAATTCAGTATCTTACTGCCTACCAAAATCACTATCTTTTGTGCCTTGCTTCACACTGCAATGTCTGCAAAGTGTTCAAGCAAAGGAATAACTTCACACATTGCTGGAATGAGATGTTTTGGTGTCTTACCACATGAATATAAATGGTTTGAATATTTTCTGCATGTCATAGTTCACCTTTTTGCAGAATGGACCACATAATTATTTTGTATATTTCTCTCAATAGAAATTTTGATAGTAAACTCTCTTCTTGAAGTTATGGGTAAATTTTCAGTGGTTATAAACTGCTTTTCATTCAGATATAGTTGCATATGGCAATTTATGCCAGCTGAAGAGCTTTGTTTCAGTCTATGAGACCAGATCAGCATACAATTTTCCTTAGTCATCTGATCCAGGAGATGCAAGTGAAAACCTCTCTTTGCAATAAAAGGATACTTGAGAGTGTTTTACTCCCATCAGCAAAATACTTAGTACAAGCTTAACTTAATGTCTGCGATCAGTGCAATAGCAGCTGCTTGAGTGCTGTGCTGAATCAGTTCTTTCCTTCTTCTTTCAGCCCATCTTCCTCTTTGAAATGCAAACATTATCAGAGATTAAACTACAGTAACGCAGATAGGCTTGTAAGATTTTTTCAGCAGAAATCATGCAAACCTTTTTGCTATATTTGCCCAGATCTGGGGTTAATTTGGCTCCTCGAGTTGCAAAGCAATGTTAATTTCCAGCAACCCTGTAAATTGTCCAGATCCATGGCAGCAGCTGCTCTGCGCTCTTGCATTGTCATGTCAGGCATGATACAGTTTATGCAGGGTGAGTATGATGATTATCACAGCAGGAAGACGGGCTTCTACAAAACCACTCTGCAGAACTCTAACACAAGGACAATTAGAGGAGTCAAGTGGAAGTCTGACCACACTTTTCTCAACCAGGTCCCCATATGTGTTTCAGTTAATTTGGGACTGTGACGAATGAAGATTAAATATAAGTTCCACAGCCTGTGTATATTAACTCCAGACTCATTCTTCTAGGACAAATGTTTCAGACAGAGGGCTGCATGACCCAGAAAGGAATTTGATTAATGTTTTCCAAGGTTTCCCAATCTTTTTTGGGTCTCATGCTTTCCTGAAGTTCTGATCTCTTACTGATAATCAGTTATTTTCACCCTTCTTTTTGTTCTGCATCCTGTGGCTCTGCAAGATATGTGTGAAAGCTGATTATTAGACTCTGCTATGATCAGTGAAAAAATGTGTTGTGCTAAATTATCAAGGTACAATACTATGCCATTTTTGTAGCCATCATTAAATTTGATTATCAGCTATCCAATATGCCCAGGAAATTACATGTCACCTTGTACAGAAACACACAAACAAACCCCCCTTTCTCTCCCACACATAAAAAATTCAGTTAATTCAAGTAAGTATCTTCATATAATCAGCCCTGAAGGAAAGTGGTTGTGTGTACAGGCAATGTTGCATCTTGCAAAGCTGTTACGGAAAACCAGCACAGCATAGTTCTAGGTAATTTAGTATGTCTTAGTTTAATTTCATAATCACCCATTTTGTTAATTTTAATTCAGCTCATTTTCTTTCTGTTTGGATGTGTATCTTGTTGCACGTACTACAAGGAATCAATTAGAAGAAATGGATTTACACTTAGGAAGATTAAGCTTTGCTATGCTAGATATTACTACTACACTGGCCAAGAAAAATACAGTTTAACTTTGTTAATACTCTAGACAGGCACAAGGCAGGAACTGCTCTAAATAAAATGTTTATTGCTCCCTATGTGATTGCATAAGAAATAGATGAAAGCAACAAATGTCACACTAATGTGTAGTGATTTAGATATGTGATATTGCAGCTATTGTGCTTGCAACTTCAAGTCTCCTAGGTCAAAACCCATAATACTCGTGGAAATTAAGGGGTGGGGATTTTCATTGACTTTAGCAAAGACAAACCTGGCCCCAGAATATTTTTAGTATAATATAAAATTCAATTGGCTTCTGCCTTTTTTACCTTACAGCATTTAAAGAAAGAGGAGACCACTGGTTGTCAGAGGGACAGACAGGAGTTTTCATTTTGTAGCTGGATGGAGAAATATGGGAATATTTTTCTATGATGTCTCCAAATCAGTTGGATTTGCCATAAATTCCTCTTCTTTCATATGCTTGCATGCCTACTGACACACTCGAATCAACACTTTGAGAAGCCAGGCATTGCAAATCCTTGAATTTCAAAAATCAACAGGATCTGGATACAATGTGTTATCATAAAGCATAAAATTCTTGCGAGCCCTCACTATAGCTACATGAAGTAGTATGTAATAAACAGTTTCAGACTTTTTCAGACCTTTACTGGGTCCCTTTCAGAGGGTTCATTAATGACCCAATTTGCATTTTTGACAAAATCATGCTAACAGCCAAAATATCATTTTTACTTGTGGCAGAAATGTTAATTTGAAAATGTGAAGAGCTTTTTCCTTCTTCAGTATCTTGTTCTGAGAAACAACGTATTTTGACTCAGTGCTGGCAAGTCATATGTTCCATTCTAAATCAGCATTTCAAAAAGTCACAAGCATTTCTTGTTTCCTGGTTTGTTTGTTTGTTCGTTTTTCCAGTAAAGTACTTGCTTTGTTTTGGAAGCAGCTGATTTTCAGTGCTTCCTCTGGGAGGTTTCAGGTGTTTTCCCTTTTTCTTTCTTTCTTTCCTTCTGATTACTTTCAGAGCTTTTGGTCTAGTTTGAGAACAGTTTAGCACTGGGTGCCTGCGTTTCATTTCAGGGTGAGTTTCCTCACTAGTACCTAACTGACTCAAGCTGTGGTCTCAGCACACACTAAACTCGCTGGCTGTGCTTTATTGTTTTGCAATAAAGGAAGGGCTATGGCTATTTCTAGAAGGCAAGGAAATCCCTTTCAAGCTAAGTAAAACAGTGGAACTGGTACACACCCAGTATCACTAGCACTTTTACTGATCAGACCACAATCCTGTGGCTTGTACTATACAACTTACGAAACCAGGGTAAGTTCCTCTCCACTGTCTTGCTCTCCTTCTCCATGCAGCAGTGCTGCAGCCCTGGCATAGACACTGTCACTCTACCCAGGCCTTTGCCAGTGCAGGTGGGGCTGAATGCTTCTATCCCCTGTGGGAAATCCCTGCCCAGGCACTGGCTGCTTTCCTGGTGCTAGAGGATATGCGGCTGTGCTGTCACACTGAGGTCCTGGCACTCAGTCAAAGACAGTGGTTTCTGTCCAGTGAAGGAGGAATGTTTTGGGTTTTTTCTGTCAGTAGTATTCTGTTTCCTTTGTTTAATCAAACAGCAAGAGAACACACACTGTTCTGTGCCAAAAGATGTCTGGGGGAGGTGGCAGAAAAGCAAGGAGCCATTCAGTTATGACTCTGCCTCATCGCCTGCAGTCTGTGCCTCAGGATTTTCCAACCCTGAGATTGTGCCCGTGTGTTACAAGCCCTGGACTCGTTGCTCCCCTAGAGTTATGCTCCCTCACTGAGCTGCTGGTCAGCAAATGGCAACTTAAGGAGCTATCAGTGAGAAGACAATCCCCCCTTTAACTGCTGGTCATTGTGGCTTCCATTTATGCCTCTCCTGCTGAGTAGGAGTCCTATCTACTGAAAGTGCAAGTCTCAAAGTAAGGGTTTATTTTAGTCACTTACTACATGAAGAAATACAGCACTGTTCAGTATAAGGTTCTCTGTAACTGGCGAAGATGATAATGCAGTTATTGTTAAATAGAAGGAAAATGGTCTGTGCCAATAAAACTATCCTCAGTGGACCAAAAAGTCCATGGACAATGTAAAGAATGAAGGGAATGAAAATATCATGTACAGATAAAACATTTGTTCAGCACAGCCAGTTGCGATCTCTGCAGATACATCTTCCTCCTTTCCTTTCTTCCTTTCCTTTCCTTTCCTTTCCTTTCCTTTCCTTTCCTTTCCTTTCCTTTCCTTTCCTTTCCTTTCCTTTCCTTTCCTTTCCTTTCCTTTCCTTTCCTTTCCTTTCCTTTCCTTTCCTTTCCTTTCCTTTCCTTTCCTTTCCTCTCCTCTCCTCTCCTCTCCTCTCCTCTCCTCTCCTCTCCTCTCCTCTCCTCTCCTCTCCTCTCCTCTCCTCTCCTCTCCTCTCCTCTCCTCTCCTCTCCTCTCCTCTCCTCTCCTCTCCTCTCCTCTCCTTCCCTTCCCTTCCCTTCCCTTCCCTTCCCTTCCCTTCCCTTCCCTTCGCTTTACCTGCCTTCCCATATGTTTTTTATAATTTTTAGCACAGCTGTTTCCCATGTATCATTTGAAAACTGTTTCTGCCAAAAGCTTTTCCTCACTGGAGATGGCCTCAGGGATGGGCTAGATTAGCAGCCTCCCATGAGGTAGCCATCCTAGGAGTGCATCCCAGCCAAGCCCTCCACTCTGCCTACTTGCTCGCCTGGGCGGTAGCATGGTGCTCAGGGACTCACTTCCTCCTTGCGCATCCCCTGAACCTCTTGCCTTTGTCTCTCCTTTTTGCTCCTTCTTTTTAATATATTTTTTTTTAATTGCAGGCTTCATATAGTTGAGTAAAACCAATGAAAAGTGTAAACCATTTGATCTTTACTCTTCTCCTGACCTTTGTCTTTTTAGGGTTTAGACTGTATTTTTATAACCTGCCAACCAACTGCCCTATTTTTTGTAACCACTGTCACCTTTTTAATGTCTGAGATTGCAAATATAATTGAATTTCCAGCTAAAACTGGGTTATTAATTTTCATGATACACTGAAATTCAGAGAAAATGGGAACAAACAAGAAGAATTAGAGATGTGTTCACATCTACGGGCGTATAATATCTTAGGCATCACAGAAACATGGTGGGATGGCTCCTATGACTGGTGTGCTGGAATGGAAGCTTACAGGCTCTTTAGGAAAGACAGGCCTGGTAGGCAGGGAGGGGGAGTTGCTATTTATGTTAGGGATAGGCTGGACAGTATGGAACTGTGCCTGGGCACAGGTGAGCAGTCGACAGAGAGTTTGTGGGTGAGGCTTAAATGGAGAACAGCGATGGGAGATATTATTGTGGGGATCTGTTACAGACCGCCCGACCAAGAGGACTCTGTGGATGAAGCACTCTATAGACAGATAGGAACAGCCTCATGCTCACAGACCCTTGTTTTCATGGAGGACTTCAAACCACCCTGATATCTGTTGGAGGGATGGTACGGCCCAGCACAAGCAATCCAGGAAGTTCCTTGATTATGTGGAAGACAGCTTCCTTCTGCAAGTAATAGAGGAGCCACCAAGTAGGGATGCCATGCTTGACCTTGTCCTCACCAACAGGGAAGGGCTGGTTGGAAATGTGACGCTCCAGGGCAGCCTTGATTGCAGCGATCATGAGATAGTCAAATTCGAGATCCTCAGGACAGTGAGAAGAGTGTGCAGCAAGCTCACTGCCCTGGACTTCAAGAGAGCAGACTTTGGCCTCGTCAGGAACCTGCTCAGTAAGGTTCCATGGGATATAGCCCTAGAGGGCAGGGAGGCCCAAGACTCTTGGTTGATATTCAAGGATCACCTGCTGCAAGCTCAGGAGCGATACATCCCTACTAGAAGGAAGTGCTGTAGGAGGGCCAGGAGACCTCCTTGGATGGATAAGGAGCTGCTGAGGAAAATTTGAAGGAAAAAAGAGGCTTATAAAAGGTGGAAGCAAGGAGAGGCGGCCTGGGAAGAATACAGGGGTGTTGCCCAGGAAGCTAGGGAACAGGTTGGGAAGGCTAAAGCCCACTTAGAATTAAACTTGGCTAGGGATGTTAAGGATAACAGGAAGGGATTCTATAGGTACACTGCGAATAAAAGACAGGGTAGGGACAACGTGGGCCCTCTCCAGAAGCTATCGGGAGAACTGGCTACCCTGGATTTGGAGAAGGCTGAGGTTCTTAATGACTTCTTTGCCTCAGTCTTCACTGGAAAATGCTCTGACCACACCACCCAAGTCTTGGAAGGCAGACGCAGGGACTGTGAGAATGAAGACTCTGGGCCCACTGGAGGAGAGGGTCTGGTTCTAGACCATCTTAAGAACCTGAATGTGCACAAGTCCATGGGACCTGATGAAATCCATCTGCGGGTCCTGAAGGAGCTGGCAAATGAAGTTGCTAAGCCACTGTCCATCATATCTGAAAAATCATGGCAGTCAGGTGAAGTTCCCGATGACTGGAAAAAGGGAAATACAACCCCCATTTTCAAGAAGGGGAAAATGGATGAGCCAGGAAACTACAGACCAGTCAGTCTCACCTCTGTGCCTGGCAAAATCTTGGAGCAGATTCTTCTGGAAGGCATGGTAAGGCACATGAAAAACAACAAGGTGGTTGGTGACAACCAGCATGGCTTCACTAAGGGGAAATCCTGCCAGACCAATCTGGTGGCCTTCTATGATGGGGCTACGGAAATGATGGACAGGGGTAGAGCAGTTGATATTATCTACCTGGACTTGTGCAAAGTGATTGACACTGTCTCACATGACATCCTTGTCTCTAAGTTGGAGAGACATCAATTTGATAGATGGACCACTCGGTGGATAAAGAACTGGCTGGATGGCTGCACTCAAAGAGTAGTGCTCAATGGCTCCATATCCAGCTGGAGACCAGTAACGAGTGGTGTCCCTCAGGGATCAATGTTGGGACCGATCTTGTTCAACATCTTTGTCAGTGACATGGACAGTGGGATTGAGTGCTCCCTCAGCAACTTTGCTGATGATACCAAACTGTGTGGTTCGGTTGATACGTTGGAGGGAAGGAATGCCATCCAGAGGGACCTTGACACACTTGTGAGGTGGGCTGATGCCAACCTGATAAAGTTTAACCTTGCCAAGTGCAAGGTCCTCCACCTGGGTGGGAGCAATCCCAGGCACAGCTCCAGGTTGGGGAAAGAAGAGATTCAGAGCAGCTCTGCAGAGAAGGACTTGGGGGTGCTGGTTGATGAAAAAATGAACATGAGCCGGCTTCAGTGTGCACTTGCAGCCCAGAAAGCCAACCGTATCCTGGGCTGCATCAAAAGGAGTGTGACCGGCAGGTCGAGGGAGGTGATCCTGCCCCTCTACTCTGCTCTCCTGTGTCCTCACTTGGAGTATTGTGTACAGTTCTGGTGTCCTCAACATAAAAAGGACATGGAACTGTTGGAACAAGTCCAAAGGAGGGCCATGAGGATGATCAGGGGACTGGAGCACCTCCCATATGAAGATAGGCTGAGAAAGTTGGGTCTGTTCAGCCTGGAGAAGAGAAGGCTGCATGGAGACCTCATAGCAGCCTTCCAGTATCTGAAGGGGGCCTATAGGGATGCTGGGGAGGGACTCTTCATGAGGAACTGTAGTGAGAGGACAGGGGGTAATGGGTTCAAACTTAAACAGGGGAAGTTTAGATTGGCTATGAGGAAGAAATTCTTTACTGTGAGGGTGGTGAGGCACTGGAATGGGTTGCCCAGGGAAGTTGTGAATGCTCCATCGCTGGCGATGTTCAAGGCTGGGTTGGACGCAGCCTTTGGGTGTCATGGTTTAGTGTGAGGTGTCCCTGCCCCTGGCAGGGGGTTGGAACTAGACGATCTTAAGGTCCTTTCCAACCCTAACTATTCTATGATTCTAAGATATAGCGGATGAACCTGAGGTGTACCCACAAGTGCTTTTCCTTGTCACCAGGACTTAAGTGGATGCTTACATTGCAGAACTCATTTTATGCAGTGGTGTCTCCATGTCATTAATATACTGGGGGAAATAAAAGACCTTCCCTATGCAGAGATGTTTTATAAACTACTTATACAGCATGTACAGCATGCCTGAAGTCAGCTCTGCTTGTAAAAGAGAAAGCTGTGAGAGAAAGTCTGTTAGACCTATGTACTATGGCATTTTGTTCTGTTTTGTTCTTGCTCAAAATACCTTTGCTGCAGGTCACTGCATGACAGTTCATCTCACAGTGAATATTCCTGCACAGTGGTTATGGCTCATAAGCCAGTTTGGATCTGTATCCCACAGAAGGGAATGTTTTTCATTGTTTTCTGCGCTGCTCTTCTCCTCTTGATTGGAACAAGCTGCTGTCCCTGGGGTAATCCTTGGGTCACTGCCCATCTCTGTGAGTGATGTCAACACATTTTTGAATATGTGGCTATTAGCACTCTTTCCAAACATCCCTTTTTTTGAAACCCTACTTGCACTATATTGTGATCTGTTTGGTAGATATTCCCTCTCCCTTGCTATGGAATGGAATGACTGAATATTTTTTGCAATTTAAACCAGAAAACTATGTAAATTCTTGCTTGCTGATCCCAGTGAAGTTTTACAGCTCTTTGGAAGATCAGGCATCTCACTCCCTTCTCCACTGTCAATAGCAACAAGTAGTGAAAATTTGAAGGGCTGATCAGGGTGGAGGGAGATAGGAGAGATGTATATGATACTCCTCCTTGTGCTAGCGCAAGTCCAAGGTATTGCCAGAGTTGAAAGCCGGCAAATTTTGCCTTGGGAATTCAATCATTGAATAAAAAGAGAAAAATAGTTTGGCCCACTCTGTGGGAAGATTGAGGAGACAAAAGACCCTTTAAAGTGTCCCCATTTAAAAAGACCCTTTGAGCCACTTTTTGTTTTGCTGAACTTTTACACAAAGATAAGGCACCAACCTCCTCCACTTTGGAAAGTAGTCAGAAAGACAGAGCAATGTCCTCTGGATGTGCACAGGACGGCATCTCCCCTATGCTAGCAGGGCTCCTCTGCTGAAGCAGAGGGAGTGAGCAGGGAGGATGCTGCACTCTGGTCAGCAACATGCAGCGGCAGTGCATGAGCACTGTCTGTGATGGAGGAGTAGCTGCTAGAACCTCAGAAAAGTCAGGAGGCAGGGGAGGGTGTGAAACGTGGTGGAAGAAATGGCAAGCTTGGATTGCCTACCACTGAATTCTCCTGGGGACTGCATGACATGAGCAGCAGCAGAAACCCAGCAAGGGAAAACTCTTGCATTATTTGGGCATGATTGGCCTGCTGGGAGAGGGGAGGCTTAATCAAGATTAAGCAACGTGCTTTAGAGATGAAGGTGCTGTGGAAGTATAAAGTCAACTCTCACAGTCTTTGCTATATTCTGTCCTGTGTATGTGAATTGGGGAATAAATCCACCTCTGTGCTGTGATTTACAGCCCCAAGTAGGGCTACTAGAGCCAACATGGACCAGTCCTGCCTCCAGTGTTGTCACCCCAGGTTCTCACTTACTCATTCCTGTACATGTTCATTCAAAGACATCTGTATTTGCAGATATATATTAATTATATAAAATTATGAAAACTTTGTCAGTAAACTGTAATTCTGCAGTAGCTGGATGATATTCTGTCACTCTTCAGGAATTCCTGATGCAGTCATGTATGCATTTTTATAGCACTCTATAAAAAAGATCTTTAGAATCACTTCGCTGCTTATCTGTTTGATTAGAATAAAAGAACATTTGGAAAAGTGATGCCAAAGCAATGAACAATTCTCAATCATGAGTGTTTACTATGGAATCAATGGGTTAGGTTACGCATCCTGCAGCTTCAAAAGGATAAGGTTAAGGCCAACACACAAAACAGTCTAGGATAAAAACAGCAACAAAGTTTGGAGCAGAAACTATTAAAGTCCATGTTCTGCAATTCTATGCCTTCATGGTGTTCTGGTTTTACCTATCTGAGTTAGTCTGGTAAAAACTTGCCTTAAGCATGCTTATGCATACACCAATCATACCTTCTGGTGACAGTGGAGAGAAAAACTCTGAAATCATTTTACATGTTTTGGAAGAATGCTTTGTAAATGAGGAAGTCTTCAGCTGAAATGAGGTTTGAAATCCGACTAAATTCCTTCTCTGCATGTACCACCAGACCACCATGAACATCGTCCTATCTGTCTGCCACTAGCTAGCAATGACAGGTCTCACACAGGGGAGAAGGGTATAGTGTACAGTTGGAAAAAGTATAGTTAGGAAAAATGACAAATAAAATGAAAGAACCAACAAACTAGGCACATGATGCATTTTGAAATTGTTGGCTAGTTAAGGAATTATAAAAAATCCTGGAGAGATTAATTTATACCTTTTAGCTTTCTCAGCTCTGCCACTTTGAGTGCTTCCACTATGTATCAACTGGTGGTATTCCCTGAAAAAAATTAGTCCCATACAGGAGGCCAGGGGGAGATTAATAGTTATATTGTCAACAGATTGTCACTGTCATGTTTAGTAATGGTGGCTAATAGAAATCATGACATGGTTACACTGCCATGTTGTTGTGTTGTCATATTCGTGCTGCGGCAGCATTTTCCAAGCATAAATGGAGCAACATTCACACAGCAAACCAGTGTGTAAGCCCTCATGTATTTACATGAGGAAATGATAACATGAGGTGGTGGGAATTGTCTTTCTTTTTACAACTAACAAAAGTGTATTTATTTACCTGTCTATCTACCATTTGACGCAAAAGAATGGGAGAATGTGATGCAAGATAAAGTATGGCAATGAGTTCACACATTTTTATAAACTCTTGCAACCTCCTATCTTGAAATTTCATTTCCTGTAAAACTAGTCAGAGTCATTCAGATAATACTTTTTATGCCAGTATTAGAGATTTGTCCAAAGGAGCTATTATTTTCTCTCCATCTGTAAATATATCATGAAGAATTAGGAATGGGTTAAAGTTAGCCATAAATATGACTGGCAAAAGCAACATTGTAAGATCTTACGCTTGAATTTATGGAACTTTTTCAAGAAACTGTGTAAGAAAGTAAGAATTGTGTATAGACTTTGGCTGAGGCATCATGTGGCTTTTTGGAAGAAAATTGATATTGAAAATGCATTTTTGTTTCTGTTTATTTTGGTTAACATTTATTGTAAGTTATCACTCTTCATTCATTTCACAACTTGTACCATAGTGCTTAGCAAGTGGTCTTCTTACAGGTTCTAATTCTACAGATGATAAAGATATGACAAGAAAACCTTTGCTATGTGTTGTGCGTACACAGAGAATTCTGTTTTAAAAGCAAGCAGGAGGTGGATGGTTTTGCAACTTGCCTTGTCTCTAGTATAGCAAGATTACATACATCTGTTACAGCCCCTGCTATTTTTGCAGTTTTCTAGGTTGCTTTCCATCTTTCTATTGGAGTGCATTCAGATGTCCATATGGGATGAACCTTTGCACTGGACTTCATTATTTTTTCCTGTATTTCAGTACAGATATTGCTTTTTTGCCATAAAGAGAATTTAACATTGTCTTCAATTTGTTCAAAGCTGCACAAACATTATTCATTAGCATTCATTCACATAACTCCAATTGACACACAATTTTTTTAAGAGAGACCTAAAGGTTTGTACTGATAAGGCAAGAACTCATTTCTAAAGAAATTCCTAAGGACATGTTGATATGTGGCAGTGCCTTTATGTTATTCATTATTTTTTCTACTTCCTTGCTACCAATTTATTCATTAGTAGGTGCTGCCTTTAATTCTTTTTAAGAGTATGTAAAGAACTATTTCTACACAAATACCTAAAAAAAGGTTTTGCTCATGTTTCCCTGTAGGATTTGCTGTATTTGGATAGAGTCTAAGATACAAAACACCGTTAAGTTCATTGCTACAGTCTTCTGTAAAAAAAAAGGAAGAGAATGGATAGTGTTTTCCCAGTTATTGTAGGTACATAATTATGGGGTTTTTCTGCATGGCTTTAAGTACAGTTGTGAACTCATTAACAGCTTTAGGGGATTGGTATAATCTTCAGTTTTAAATTGTGTTAGAGGAATGGAATAAAAATAAGTGGATTAGCGTAGGCAATGAGAACAAACTTGAATTGGATTTAGTGTCAATAAATATTGCATGATTTTTTTCCAGAATAAAAATATATCTTTCCAGAAAACTATTTAGCAAAAGGCTCAATCTGGAAGCATTACAAGGGATATACACCTCTGATTCGAGACATGTGTTCTACCCTTACTGATTTCACACGCGCAAATTATTACGAGTCCATTAATTTTTGGAAGTCCTTCCAGTTCTAAAGTTTCATCAACTTTTGCAGAAAAAGGATGGTTTTGTAAACAATCCACTATTTCTCTTGGATGGTGCTCAAATACTTCATATAGCCATTGAAAAATAGGGCTGGAAAGGACTTCTATACGTAAAGTAGTCCAACCCTTACGCCAAAGTAAAATCATTTATAACTGTGTCATTTCACAAAGATATCTGTTTAATCTGGTTTTTACGATCTCAAGGGATGGAATTGCATACATTACCTAGGAGATGCATTTTCCTTGTCTCCTGAAAGAAGATCCTCATGTATGCTTTCTCATAATTCCCTCCTTTAATTTCTCTCTTCAGGCTAAACAATACCAGCTTTTGAATCTTTCCATGAAGCTTTAGTTTTGTGGTTGCTTTCCATTCTTATTGCCCTTTTCTCGGTTTTTAACAACTGGTATACACATTTCTTGAAACACGTACAGCTTAGGTATGTACTGAGTAAACAGAGGGCATGTTACTTTTCATGCGTTGTGGGTCAGAGCTGTGTTCAAGACTACTGAGGTTTAAACCTTTCAATGTTTTTTTTTTTCTGCAAAGCTGTGACATTACCAGTTTGTGTTCAGCCTGGTGTATAGCTTAAGAACTGCTGCAGTGCCAGCTGCTCCTCATCTAGCACCTCTGATTATCCCAGCCTGAAGAAAGAATATCACCCTTCCCTTCATTCAGCTTAGACCATTTCAAAACCTTTGCTATGTGCTTTTTCAGGCTTGTTTCAGTTCCTCTCTGCTTTGCCACCTGCAGATTTTATAAACATACTTCATATTCTTCCATCCTAGCTGTTTCTGAAGACATTGGACACAACCAAGAATAAAGTGGAAATGTAAAGAATGTTTCCTCATCCTTTCTCTTATGCTGGCAATGAACTGGGCCTAATGCATTTCTGAGTGTTTTCACCAAGCAGTTTTTCCTCCATTTAATTGTTCGTGTTCCCATGCTGGGGAATGTCAAAAATGTCACATGAATTGTGTCGGAAGCTTTTTGGGGGTATAAAATATTTCAGAACTATTATTTCTCCTCAGTGCACTGAAGTCATTATTTTATCATTCAAAGAAACTTGGTTATCCACAATGATCTCTGCTTGATAAGCCCATGCTTGTTATTTACTTTTTTCCTTGGTTTCTTCCAGGAGCTTATACATAGCTTCATTATTTGTAGCAATTACTTTCTTGGGAGATGGAAGTTAAATCTCATAGGTCTTGCATCCAAAAAAGTTCTCATTCCCCTCCCGACAGTATTTTGAGATGAGGTTTGTATGTTTACCTTCTAGTCTTTTTGCCCGTGTTTTGATGGGGAAGAAGTCAAGGAATGCAGACTAAGAAATTTGCGTTCTGAGTGAGGTGGTCAAAAAGAACCTGTTAGGCTGTATGGACGAAGCACTTCAGATACATACACAGTTTAAAAGCCTAAGATTACTTCAGCCAAATATTTATGCTACCATGCTGAGCAGTACAGACGTTAGACCTAGGAGGTGGAACAATGCTATCTGCATAGTTTAACTGTGTGAGCAGTTCCCTCCGTATTTTTCATTTGGATCAGCTCCCGAAACATTTCCAGACATGCTTACAGAGTTAGCCCAAGCCAACTGGCAGCTTTGAGGTGGCTGCCCTAGTTTGGCAGATATGAGAGTTTTTATATTTGTTGTCAAATGACATGATATTATCCAGAAAATAAGCTCTTGCACTTTCTAGTTTACCTGTATAGAATTAGACTTCTGTCTTGGAATGGCCTTTATTAACCAAGTTTGTTTGAGGCTTTTCCCTGCCAGAAATCTTAACTCTTGGTGCTGATACAGTGTTAGGCAGCTGCTCACATCTGATCTTTCATGAAGTGTTATGCAATAATGGTATTAATTAAATACTTCGGTATCTCCCTGATCTGTAAATTTTGCAACAAGCTCTTTTTTGCTGGGTAGAAACAAAACTAGAAGAGCTTCCCTACAGATGCTTTCTCTGTATCAAAACCAAAACAAAAATATCAACAATTTCTGAAGACGTAGTTGGACTTGGACTGCCTTGCCAAAAGAAGATGTCTTCAGTGGTAAATTTGCACTTGTGTTAGGTAAGGAAATAGGTGACTTGTAGATGGATAAACAGGATGTTCTTCTAGCACACAGTATGTGCTAAATAACATGGGAAGCTGGCTGCAAGCTTTACTTTTAGAACATACAGTCTAAACATTTTTCCAGTGTAGCTTGAGATTATTTTTTTTTTCTTCCTAGAGAACTGATTTGATGCAATTCAGATTATAAATGCTCTGAAATTCCATTTACTTTGTGATCTGGTTCAGTGCAATAATATTTGTACCTTGAAGTCTTCACATTCTCACCCTTGCCTTTTTCCTTCACATTTTTGTTCCAACCCTTTTTTGCCTATTGAGTCTTTTTCAACATTTCTTTTCTTTATGACCCATACTTACAAACTAACACCATATTTTTGATTGTCATTCCATCATGTTTCATCTGAGCTGACGTTATGCTGTTCCCTGCTGACCAGTTAAATAGCACAGTGTTGCAATAAAACCAAAAGTACTGTATGCAAACCATCAAGAACATAAATATCCACTGAAAGAAAAATATAAAAAGTAAAAAATACAGACACAATAAAGAAAATGGAAAATGCCTCTCTCTTTTAATTGAAAACTCAAAATTATAAATTTTAATTATTTTTGTTCAATAAATTTTATTTCGTACTCAATTATTTTTATTCAGTAATATTATTGAAATTAAATAACAATTTTTAATACCTTGAGATTACATATTAATGGATAAATATGCATTTTGTGTTCAATTATTTGGGTGCCAAACTGCAAAATAATAAAATTCAAACATCACTCTAATAGTCATTTTCCCTTAATTCAAGATGTGGTGACAGACTTTTCTGTTTCACCAGGAAAGCAAGCATGAAGAGATGCAGTCTGTGGTTTGTGATCCTAAGACCACCAAGCATGTGTGCCCGTGTTTAAATTCAGGTTCAATAAGGTCCCATGTGTATATTAGGTCTTGCTTTACTTATTTAAAATTAAGCTGAAGTTTCAGTACTTGGATAGAGTGACGTGTCATTATAATGTTGTTCTTTTGAATGTTTCTTTTTATTCTGTTCACCTCTTTTTTAAAATACATAGACATTTGACCAAAAAGTGCTCAGGTGAAGGGAAGCCCTTGAAGCTAAGTCATCCTCAAGGTTAGGGAGGTATTCCCATTTCTTGCTCAGTGTGTGTTTGTTTGGGTAGTTGGGTGGATCATAGAAATATTAACATCTGAGGTCGTTGACTTCCTTCCTTTGTGTTTCCTTTAGCTGAAGCTAAACATTCTCTCTGTGTTTTAGGGATTTAATTTAATTTAAATTTAAACAGTTTTAATGGATTCAAAACTGTGGACTTTGAGGAAAAGCTCTAGTAGAAGCAGAATGATGACATGCTGGCTCTGAGACAACACAGAGCTATTGATACGTGAAATAATAAATATGTACAACATTTATTGACTACAAATAATGTATATAAATGATAACTGCTTAATCCTGTCTCTGTCATGGGAACTACAATAAAAGCAACACTAGATTTAATTGCCTGGACATTCTTTACCAGACTGTGGCTGGGCTTTGTAGTTCTTGTATTTTTATTTGCATTTGCTTATCCTGTCAATAGACATAGCTTTCCACACAATCAGTCCCTGAAGACAACCATGTGCATAGGTCTCATGCAGTATCTATACCCTAATTGTGGACATCTTTTCATGTCCACTCCATTTGTTTCACTGCAGGAATTAGTTGTGGTGCTCATTTGTCCCAAAAGCTGCATCCCATAAGCTGCACCTGGCAAACAAGCGCCCACTGCACATTAGACCTGGAGGCATCTCCATGAGTCATCCCTTAAGAAATGGTGATGATGAGTTGTTTTGACAAAGTATAAGGGAATCTGGTACTGATACTGACAGAAACAAAAGGTCTGTGCTGTCAATGACTTTTCAGCTGGAACTCTGATAATTCACACAGATATGATTTGGCATATCAGAAATGCACTTTTATGACAAAGATGTGTAAACATTAACAATCCTTCTGCTGGTGCTAACCCACTCAGGGCAACCATGTTCCTCTGCTCCCAGCCAAACTGTTTAACCGCACATTTCACACTGTCAGTCACTTGAAATAGACACAGATAGCTAAACCCTGTGGTCAATTCCCTTCCCTTCTCCTGATTTTGTGCAAAAGTCATATGAAGCATCACTGAGAAGGCAGGTAAGAGGTCTTTCTGCAGCTCTTAGTGCTGGGCTTGCTCTTTTAATTTCTAGAGTGTCTCAAGAGCTCAGACCAGACCAAAAAAAGTGTTACAGTTCTTAGTGAATCAGATGTTCTTTCAGGTTTCTCAAGTTTAGCCTTCAAATACAGTCTCATTTCATTAGAGGTCAAAATTATTTCCTGCCTCTTCTGGTGTAGGCATTAGTGGAGCACATTTCTCAAAATCCAGCAGTGTGGCTGAGACAAAGACCTACAGGTACCACCCCAGCCCAGAGGAAACAGAGAGCAGATACTTCGCTTCACAGTTGGCTTTCTGGGCTGCGATCGCACACTGAAGCCGGCTCATGCTCATTTTTTCATCAGCCAACACCCCCAAGTCCTTCTCCACAGGGCTGCTCTGAATCTCTTCTCTGCCTAACCTGTAGCTGCGCCTACGATTGCTCCCACATAGGTGTAGGATCTTGCACTTGGTTTGGTTGAACTTCATAATGTTGGCATCAGCTCACCTCACAAGCGTGTCAAGGTCCCTCTGGATGGCATTCCTTCCCTCCAAAGTATCAGCCGAACCACACAGCTTGGTGTCATCAGCAAAGTTGCTGAGGGCACACTCAATCCCACTCTTCATGTCACTGACAAAGATGTTGAACAAGACCGGTCCCAACACTGATCCTTGAAGGACACCACTGGTTACTGGTCTCCAGTTGGACATTGAGCCATTGACCACAACTCTTTGAGTGCGGCCATGCAGCCAGTTCTTTATCCACTGAGTGGTCCACCTATCAAATTGATGTCTCTCCAACTTAGAGACAAGGATGTCATGTGAGACAGTGTCGAACGCTTTGCACAAGTCCAGGTAGATAATATCAACTGCTCTACCCCTGTCCATCATTTCCATAGCTCCATCAGAGAAGGCCACCAGATTGGTCAGGCAGGATTTCCCCTTAGTGAAGCCATGCTGGCTGTCACCAACCACCTTGTTGTTTTTCATGTGCCTTACCATGCCTTCCAGAAGAATCTGCTCCAAGATTTTGCCAGGTACAGAGGTGAGGCTGACTGGTCTGTAGTTTCCCAGCTCATCCATTTTCCCCTTCTTGAAAATGGGGGTTATATTTCCCTTTTTCCAGTTGTTGGGAACTTCACCTGACTGCCACGATTTTTCAAATGTGATGGACAGTGGCTTAGAAACTTCATTCTTCATCTCCTTCAGGACCTGCGGATGGATTTCATCATGTCCCATGAACTTGTGCACATTCAGGTTCCTAAGATGGTCTTGAACCAGATCCTCTCCTACGGTAGGCCTAAAGTCTTCATTCTCACAATCCCTGTATTTGCCTTCCAAGACTTGGGTGGTGTGGTCAGATATGTGCAAATACAGCATGGTTTAACAACTAGGGAGGCAGCTGGACTTGTGCAGTGATTGGAAAATTAAAAAAAAAAAAAAGGAAGTACTGAAATGTATGAACACTTTAAGCCATAAAAAACTGGGAAAATATTGTTCACTCTCTTCATCAGGAGTGTAAAGATTTGGCCTGGTTAGTGAAGTTCAGGTAGAGCTGTCAGAGAAGTGAGGAGGTTAAACGTAACTAACAAACACAGCTGATAAGGAGGGGGGAAGAAGATAGTGATACTGCATACATTAAAATGGACAAAAGGCAAGCATACAAACATAATATATTAAGTAGTAATGCTTTAGTTATATCTAAATCAGTATAAAAGCAGTAAAATATTTCACCTATAACATCACGTTATGACTCAATTGAGGTATGTATGTATTATGTGTATTTGTACACGTGTAACTATATATATATATACACGCACACAAATACATATACATATTTATGTATTCTTTTATATGACTATGCATATTTACTATGCGTGTGTGCAAAAAAATAACAAATACAATAACAATTGGGAAAAAAATCAAAATCCTGGTGCCGTACTCTCTTTCCCCAAATGCTTTTTGTTTCAATATATTTGCATGGTCATTTCCCCTTCAAATTATTAGTTTTTGAAATACTATTCACATCTTTAAAGTATTTAAGGCAAAATTATGGCTAGGTAAAATTTTTATATTTAAACAACCTTGAGAAAATACTGCTTCTTGGTGCAGCTTGCATAAATATCTGGCATGTTCCCACCGCCATTGTTGAGGCCTAGTGATTGACTTATGGCAGTGTAAAATTATGGATAAATGTTGGATTCAGATCATTGTTTTGCAAGCTGTTAGCTGGACAGCTGCAAGAAAGTGTGCTAGTTCCCTCTTCTGCCATTCGAGAGCCAGCCATACTTTTTGCTTATCTGTAACATCAGTTCACCTTAGAATGAAATAGTGTTGAAGTCTGTTTCCTGGGAAACACTGGGTTGCATTCCTCTTTGGACTCTGTTGGCTTCTGTGGTCTGGCACAGGCCACAGCGCAGTTGTCAAATCCTCTAACAAAATGAGTAGATGATGCTTAAGACTGTTTTATCTCAGGAATCATGTGCCCAAACAGCTCTTCCTCAAACATAAGTGATACCCTCTTTCTTCAGATATTCATGGTATGCCTAATATTCACACCTGTACAAGACCCATCCTCTTTAAGTCAGGTAGCTGTTTACGTAAACATGTTAAAAACACATCTTTAAATACAATAAAATTGAGCTCAGTGGCCAATGTTTTATTCAAGATTTTGTCTTATGTTCGTTCCATCAAAAACGCTAGAGCTAGAATTACTCTACTGGGAGCAAACCAAATGGCTATTTTTGCTCCCACCTAAATTAAAGGCAAACTTTGTTTGATAAGAAATGATAGGAGGAAACCAGGGTATTTCTGTATTAACTGTGTGGTGGCTGGCTTCTTGCTTTCTGGCTTATATTTCATCAGCATAAAAGGTTGCCAACGATCTTTCAACAATCACCATGTTTATTAGCATAATAGATGGATAATTTCTCTGCTGACATGTCTACATGCAGTCTGAATTTAACTCATTTATTTTCTGCCTTGTAAGACACACCACCAGTTGTTAACGAAGATTTTGAACCTTCCAAAGAAATGGAAAGGCATTTAGAAAGTGTAATGTTTTGAATTATTGGGATTGAATGGCCAGAATCAAATGAGGTGATACGACCTTGTTTCTTGTGAGAAAGAAGAATCATGAAGAGAAAATGCTGAATCAAGGTGGATGAGTGAACAGTGAGTAAAGTCCTAATTGAATTAACCATAATGCAAATGCCTCCATTAAGAATACAAGATAAGGATGAATGTGTGTTGAATCTTAATATATTACCTTATTTTAATCAGAGTGCTTAAGAAAGGGAACATGTAACATTATGAACATATAGAATTTAAAGTATCTGTCAGTCCTAATCGTTTTGCATTGCACCTTATAAAAATTGGTACCTGATGGATGACAAATTCAGATTGTCTGGTGTTCTAAAAATGGCCCCAAATATATGTAATCTATACTAGGAAAAATAGTTAATGTATTCCAAAGCTTTTAATTTCCGAAATGTTGCATCTAAATGTTCTGGAAGGCATTGTCTGAACAGTGCTGGAAGGAGACACATAAGCTGAGATTCTCTGTTCAGACCTTATTGGTGATGTACTTCTGTTCATTTGACAAAGTGCACAAGGAGTCTGCAAATTCTGGAGTCGGCTTCTAGTTCTGTCTCTGACTTTGAATATAACTTTTGGTGGATTATTTGAGTTTGCCTTGTACTTCGTCCTTTATTCTCAGTACATGGACATTCTCCATTTTACTCCCCTCAACAGAAAAAATCTTGTCTTTATGAGAACAATAGTGGAAAACCTCTGCTCCAAATGCACAATCCAAATGGGCTGTAAGAGTCCTGGTTCAGTTTAGAATAAAGGTACAGATCATGCATGTAGCATCACATTTGCTCCTTCATATGATTTGAAGATGTAATTTAAAACGAGAGGTGTTAAGAAAAAAAACCCCAATCTTTTCTTCATAAGCAAACGATTTCTCAAAAACACCCTTGAAGCCATTATTTTATGTAATCTTTTCTTACTTTAATCACACTGCTAGAGGAAAGGAGAAGATAGAATTTATTTTTTGTGATTTTACAAATATTTGAATAGAAATAAGCTCTGTTTTCAGTTCCTTCTTCACTAAAGGTTGACATTTAATGTCCTAATTTTAATTTTTCTACAAACACATCAAGATTATTATTTTTAAATACCTTCTTTTTCTGATATACTAGAAATGGCATCAAAAGCAGTATGTGTACTTATTGAGTCGCAAGATACAGTCTTGAGGCTTTCAAATACTTCGAAATTTTGCATGTCTGAAAAGAAAAATCATTTTTTGATCAACATCAACAAAAAAAAAATCCTACTAAAGCTATACCATGATTTAATTCTATGTAATATATTTGAGTAAAAACCTGAAGTGTTTGTACATGATTCTTTGTTTATCTACACACATGTATATGCATGAATTCATGTATTCATAAAAATAGTATCAATATATAGTTTCATGTTTGCTTTGCAAATAATGTCCAACAAAGTTTCTTTCAAATCACTGCCCATTCTAATTTTGAGGATGCTTATGTGAATAATTTTCTACTATTCTTTTTTCTTCCTAATGGTGACGGAAAAATGTGTTTGGGTTTCCACTTGCAGTTTCTTCATTGTTCTTATTTCCCACCTAATCTTTTGTTTCATAATTTTATGAATGAGCTGGACCTAGTGGTTTATTTTGTAAGTAAAGGACTCCTCACCCATGTTAGTGTTTAGATAATCAAATATTTGTAATCTGATTTATAAACAAATTCTCATTTATTACTCACCTGTGACAGGTTATATTTAAACTAGAAAAGAGGTCTACCATGAACAGAAGAGTTTCAACATCTGGCTTCATAATGCCCACATAAACCATATTTTGTAACTTCCTGAAGTACATTTTGAGAATTTTGGTGCAACAAAAAATAATAGGTTAAAACTGAATGGTGCCGTATGTTACAAACATGTATTGTCTGCCTTGTGAGAACAGGTAAGTGCAGAGCAGGGATAGGAAAAAATGTACAGACCAACAGGGAAAAGAAACAGTCTTCCCTAGTGCAGCTTGGGTGGCAGTCAGTATCCTACAAGCTTAGAGTATCTGGGGTATTCAACTGCAGTGGTCTCCCAGGCATGGAGAAGGCTGCTTCTCTGGTTTCTTGTGAAATTCCATTCGGGAGCATGTAGCAGATGTTTCCAAGAAGAAAATAGAATTCATTTCTTCGAGCTTTTTACAATGATCAAAAATTTCCTCCTACTTTGTTATGCACGACCATTCAAAAAAGTAAGTCCATGAAGAAAGGTTGGTATTGGTCATTATTTTGTCATTTTCTATATGGTCAGCTTGCAAATAAAGCTAAACAGGGTTTTTAATTGCTCTGGCTTCCAAGCCAACGACTCAACAAGTCTTTCCTAGTTTACCATGGTTTGTTTCAGTAATGAAAATGGGCAAGACCACTGCTGAGACTCAATAAGTGTGTATTAAATTATGACCACAGCACCCACCAGTTTTTGGTTAAGGCGGTGACTGCTTTCCTATGATCTGCTTTTTTTTTTCTTCTTCCCATGCTGATTTTTGAAAGTCATTTAGTACTCTTTCTCCATATTTCTGAGGTGATTTCTGTTCAGCCAGTGGCCTGGAAGCTCAGGCAAGAGAATATTGTATCGTTGTTAGTGAGAGTGAATGCTGCAAGTTGAGATCAGCATTAACTGATATTTCTCCTTCTTCTTTGATACACCGATTGCATGGGAATTCTTGGCTGTCAACTGCTGGGCACTACAAAGCAGCAAAGCTGTTCATGAGTGGGTACTATGTATTAGCTGTCTTCACCAGCTCTTGCAGCCTTACATTGAAGAAGCAATTTCAATTACATGTCTCTGTGTAAAATGAGGCATTAAACCCAAGAACTAACTGCAGTAAACAGAATGATGCCACTTTGCTTTGTTTTCACCTGAAGGACATTGAGGACTGTCGTGGTTTAAGCCTCTCATGCAGTTTGTTCACTCACTCCCGCCTCTTTCTTTCCAAAGTCCCAGGGGGATGAGGAGGAGAATCAAAAGAATGCAACTCCCACAGGCTGAGATAAGAACAGTTTAGTAACTCAGGTATAACACAAATCACTGTGGCTACCACCAATAATAATAATGACAAGGCAAATACAAGGAAAGAGAATACAACTGCTCACCACCTATACCCAGCCTGACCAAGCAGTGCAACCCCCACCCTTCCGGGTCTCTGCTCTCTGTTTTACATCCTAGGCATGGCATGCTGTGGCATGGAATACCTCAGTTTGGGTCAGGTGTCCTGTCTCTGCTTCTTCCCGGCTTCCCCTCCTCCCTGACAGAGCATGAGACTCAGAAAGTCCTTGGCCAGACCAAAAACATTACCAAGCAGTAACTGAAAACATTGGTGTTATCAGCGCTGCTCCCAGGACGAAAGTCAAAAACACAACACTGCACCAGCTACCAAGAAGGAGAAAAATGACTGCTATTGTTGAAACCATGACAAAGATCCACATCCTCAGCTGATCTAAATGGCACTTCAAATCTCTTCTGCCAATACCATTTAAGAAACAAGGAACTAAAGTACTGAAGTCAGGGAAGCTCCTGAGGATAAAACTTCTGAAACCATTGAAAACAGTTTCTTTTTGAAGGTCAGTCGCACCTTAAACTGACAAGAACTGCTAATGTTTGTGAATTAAATATTCTACTAGTTATATGGAGGATAATTCAAGGTGGTAGAGGAGTTACAGTGTCATGTTGAAGCTCTAGTGGGTTTGAGTTCAGTCTTAACTCCAAAATCAGAAATATGAAAATGTAAAAATCAGTGTATGCTCGAACTCTCACTGCTAGTAGTTAAATAACTAAACTAAATCTAGTGATAAAGCACAGAGAGAAGCTAAAAGAGGCTTAGAAGTCTCAAATATGTGACATTAAAACTGTGAACCACGATTAAAACTGTTTTTCAAACACACGTTCTCATGCTTACAAGTGTACACATTTTAGCCACTGAGTCCTGCTGTGTTCATAAGGCAGGAAGAAGCAAAATCATAGAATCATAGAATCATAGAATAGTTAGGGTTGGAAAGGACCTGAAGATCATCTAGTTCCAACCCCCCTGCCAGGGGCACAGGCACCTCCCACTAAACCATGACACCCAAAGGCTCTGTCCAATCCAGCCTTGAACATTGCCAGCGACGGAACATTCACAACTTCCCTGGGCAACCCATTCCAGTGCCTCACCACCCTTACAGTAAAGAATTTCTTCCTCATATCCAGTCTAAACTTCCCCTGTTTAAGTTTGAACCCGTTACCACTTGTCCTCTCACCACAGTTCCTCATGAAGAGCCCCTCCCCAGCATCCCTATAGACCCCCTTCAGATATTGGAAGGCTGCTATGAGGTCTCCACGCAGCCTTCTCTTCTCCAGGCTGAACAGACCCAACTTTCTCAGCCTATCTTCATCAATGCATCTTTTCCAGACCTTGTCCAAATCAGCTCATTTGTTATTAGTCTGGAAAAATATTCAAATTTCCTAAGACAAAGAATGTGATAATATTTGCGAAAATGGTATATCTTTAAACAACAGAGAAAGAATTTATGGTAAAGAAAAAGGAAAAAGTGAAAATTAAAAATTTGTAGAAGCTTTGCATTAATAATGTCATTTTTCCTTGAATTTGCTTTCTGTTCTGTTCCTTATTTACAAGTGTTACTGATAAGCATGGCAAGAAAATACATATTTAACAGAAAACAGATGTTGCTGATTAATGTTTTTAGATAACAACAAAACCCCACAAAAATAAAAGCAAAATGGGTCCTTCAGAAACCTTTGGATGACAAGAAATTCTGGTGAGAAAAATTTAGCTGTGAAGATTTACCTTACTTCCTTGGCCTGACAGACCCGCATGGTCAGCGCATATTTTCACACAGTTCAATGCAAAGGCAAAAAATTGAAGGAATGGTGTGCGGTATTTTAACATGGACTGCCAAAACCTGGAACTGGCCTCAAAAAGGGCTGAGGTGTGGTAACCCATATGAATAATCATGCCCAGAGTGACGTTGTAGTCAAGACTGTAAATATGGTCTTTACTGACTATCTGATAGGCATGAGGGTGTGGAATTAGGACTCTAAAACAGGAGCAGAGCAGTGTACTTTTTTAATCCACATCCACAGTGGGTTTTAGAAAATCTGAGTGGGTGCAGGAAAGTTTCAGGAATTGTTTGAGGCTGGGAATAAAATCTGCCTTTCTGTGAGAAATTTTAAGAACCTAAATCTAGTTACTTCGTCCAGAAACATTAAGAGCTGACGTAATTATAACATGCAAGTACTTACATGGGGAAGAGATTTCCGATACGAAACAGTCTTAAACCAGTAAATGGCAGAATGCAAGCCAACCTGGAAGCTGAAGCTAGCCAGATTTAGACAAGTAATCAGTGGTTCTTTTTTTTTTTTTTTTTTTTTTTTTTATGGATAGCATAATTACCTATTAGAACAACTTACCTTAGGGCATGGGGAATTCTCCACTCTTTAAATCAAGATTAGTATCTGTAAAAATAAGATGCAGTATAGCTCACACAGAAGTTCTAGCCTCATGCAGAAACGGCTGGGTGAGGCTCTTGGCAAGGCACGATGATCTTGGAGTGTTTGCATGCAGTGTGTATATGTCCTGCTATATAGGACTAATTTCTAAGAAGCTGGTGATTGTTCTTTTCTCTTTACAGAGTACTAATACAAACCTCAGAGCATTTTGAAAGCATCACTTCTTAATGCTGTGCTTAGTTTGAACATCTTGAGTTATTTTGATTTAAAAAGAATTCATAGAATCATACAATCATAGAATGATTAATCAAGTTTCAATCCCTGCCAGCCACAGGCTAGGTCGCTCAAAGCCCCATCAAACCTGGCCTTGAACAATTCCTGGGATAGGGCATCCACAACTTCTCTGGACAATCTCTTCCAGTGTTTTGCCACCCTAATCGTAAAGGATTTTTCCCTAACATCTAAAGTAAAGCTACCTCCTCTCAGTTGAAAACCAATCACCCTTGCACTGTCACTACATTCTACTGTAAAAAGTCCCTCTCCAGATTTTCTGTAGGCTCCTTTTAGGTACTGGAATCTGCTCTAAAGTCTCCCCTGAGCCTTCTCTTCTCCAGGCTGAACAAGTCCAACTCTCTCAGCCTGTGTTTATAGGATCATAGAATAGTTAGGGTTGGAAAGGACCTTAAGATCATCTAGTTCCAACCCCCCTGCCATGGGCACAGATACCTCGCACTAAACCAAGTGTCATGGTTTAAGCCTCTATAACTCCCCCAGTTTTGCTCACTCACTCCCCCCTCTTTCTTGCTCCCCACTCCCGGAGGGATGGGAAGGAGAATCGAAAAGAATGCAACTCCCACAGGTTGAGATAAGAACAGTTTAGTAACTAAAGTATAACACAAATCACTACTGCTACCACCAATAATACTGACAAGAGAAATTACAAGGAAAGAATACAATTTCTCACCACCTAAAACCAAGCCTGACCACGCAGTGCACCCCCACCCTTCTGGGTCTCTCCTCTCCGTCCTCCATCTTGGGCATGACGTGCTGTGGTATGGAATAACCTCTTTGGTCAGTTTGGGTCAGGTGTCCTGTCTCTGCTTCCTCCCGGCTCCCCTCCTCCCTGGCAGAGCATGAAACTCAGAAAGTCCTTGGCCAGACCAAAACATCACTAAGCAGTAACCGAAACACTGGTGTTATCAGCGGTGTTCCCAGGCCCAAAATCAAAAGCACAGTGCTGCACCAGCTACCAAGGAGGAGAAAAATGACTGCTGCTGCTGAACCCATGACACCATGTCACTCAAGGCTCTGTCCAACCTGGCCTTGAACACCGCCAGCGATGGAGCATTCACAACTTCCCTGGGCAGCCCATTCCAGTGCTTCACCACCCTTACAGTAAAGAACTTCCTCCTTATAGTCAATCTAAGCGTCCCCTGTTTAACTTTGAAACTGTTACCCCTTGTCCTGCCACTACAGTCTCTAATGAAGAGTCCCTCCCCAGGATCCTTGTAGGACCTAATGTAGGTTACCTAGGCTTAGTTAACATAGGATGAGCCTCAGGAATCCCTTGAGTTACTTATGAGCATCACACAAGGAACAAAAGGACATATTTCTGGTTCTGATTGCTATGGCTAGAGGGCAGAATAAAGGAGATGTGGCTAAGGTGTACTTTTGTAAGAAGCAGCAATGAAAATATCCATTTTGTGTACTTCAAAGTATTTCCTCCCAGACCTCACTTTTCTTATGGTAGAACTCTTCAGAGAACAATGCTCTCACTGGTTAGTACCTAAAAGGTGTCTGCAGAGCTGTAAAAAAGGCAGAGAGCAGAGGACCTACTGTGGGGCAGCACCGTAGCTTGTCTACTTTGTAAGAAACTGAGTAAATGGGAAGGAAAAATCTTGTCACATCAGGCAGAGAAGTAATAAAACAGCAAGCCCTTTCACAGATCAGTTTTATTTGTAGAGCTGACAGGTCTTGGCATTCACTGGAGAGGTGGTGGTGCCCTTAATTAAAAGAAGGATGCTGACACAGGCATTCTCAGGGGCTAGAAGCCCATTTGGTCCTATACACAGATGTGAGAGAAGAAGCAGCAAGGTATGAGGGTTTTCTCCTGTTTTCTCTGAAGGAGACATGTGTTTCCTTTATCTTCTTTGATCTCTACATTTGGCAGTCACCCTGTCAGCATCTGATGCCAAGCTTTCAAGGAGCACACACAGTTTGTGACCCAGCAAGAGAGAGGCTTATGGCTGATCCTTGTGGCTCACTTTACACTTCCAGGTAGGAAAACAAATATTGTGTTTATCTGAAAACTGGGCTCCAGGCAATGTTGTTAACCAGTGCTGACAGAGCACAGTGTTTTCTTTCCTTGGGGGGTTGTATATGTGTGTGTTCTGTATACCTGTGGGCCTCAAAAGCTGTTTCAGTGGTGTTCGTGTTACCATGGAGCTCCCAGCAGTGTTGGTCTGCCAGCCTTTGGAGATCCTCAAGAGCAGCAGGCTTATCATGAAACCCTCATCTTTGCCTCAGAAACAAGCCCAGTAGGAAACAGGATGGGAACCTGATCCAGACTGCGATGGTGCTGTCACTGATTGCTTTCAGGACAAGACCAACTGGATTACGAGGAAGTCAGGACAAAATAAAAGAGAAGTAGCTTAATTATTGCTTATTAAATTGCAGTTGATTATGAGCAGTCTTTTTTGAGGCTTACCATCACAGCCTGCCAGGATTTTGGAGAGCAGATGAGGAGAAGGACATTCACACTGATAACGCACCTAGGCACGCTAGCCTGTGCATTTGTTTCGCAGCATTAAGGTGCAGAGATGCTTTTCTTCTCTGCCACATGAAGCAATAGGGCAGGAGCAGGTAAACATATTGTAGAATCATAGAATCATAGAATAGTTAGGGCTGGAAAGGACCTTAAGATCATATAGTTCCAACCCCCCTGCCATTGGCAGGGACTAGGCTCCAAAAAACAGAAACACCTTGTACAAATCCCCCTTTAGCCTGAACACCTACAGCAGTTACACTTAACTTCACAGTATCAAAGACACTGAGAACAAAAACTTTCAAATCCATAAAATTTGTTATGAAAATGTCAGAAATTTCAGGGATTAAACCTGTAAAAATATAAGCTGGTTTTAAAATTGCATTCATAGAATCATATAGCTGTAGAACAGTTTGTATTGGAAGGGACCTTACTGATCATCTAGTTCCATCCCCCTGCCATGGGCAGGGATGCCTTCCACTAGAACAGGTTGCTCAAAGCCCTACCCAGCCTGGCCTTGAACACTTCCAGGGATGGGGCAGCCACAGCTTCTCTGGGAAACCTGTTCCAGTGCCTCACCACCCTCACAGAAAGAACTTTTTCCCAAAACCCTAATCTAAGCCTACCGTCTTTCATTTTAAAGCTATTCCTCCTTGTCCTTTCACTAAATGGCCTTGTAAAAAGTCCCTCACCATATCCCCCATTGAGCTTTTACTGTTCACCCTGCTGAGCCTGATGAAAAGCATGCTGTCTCATGCTGTTTCACAGCGGCTATTGCCTCTGCAGTAATTAAATTCATGTTATTTGCTAAATAAGTATCAGGCCCTGGTGACTCACGATTGCTGGGATCTTCCTTGACCTTCCCTTCCCTCTGCTTTGCCTTCCCTTCCCTCATCCTAGCCTACAAATATGAAAAAAGAAGCAGCAACTTGCATGTTGAAGAACCCAGCCTGAGCAGCCAGCTCTGAGTGAATGGGAGCTCCATCCTCTGCTACAGTTTTGCAGCTTTATCATCTCTGCGCAGCAAATCTTATCCCTGCTCCATGGCAGGAAGACACACTAGCCAGCAGGGGCTGTTTGGCTGGTTTTTGTCAGTAACTCAGCGCTGTGGTACTGTTTCAGGCGCCAGTGGAGCAACAAGTGTCCTTCATGCAAGCAGGGAGACTTCTTGCACAATGAGATGCTGCACTGCAGGAGGAAGGGGAGCAAGATATTTTCCCTAATGGCTTTATTTTAAAGGCGCTGAAAAGCTGCTATATTCTTGCTCCACTGCACTGAACAGCAACTCGTATATGCACTACAAGCAAAATTTATCTGATATTTAAACATGCTCTGGCATGGAAAAGTAGAGTGATTCACCAACCCTGGTGCTAAACCTGCCCAAGTCTGTTTTTCTCCTAGTACATGCTAGTTTTTTTTCTGACATGCTCTTTCCTTCTGTTTGTTTGGGTGATGTGGTGTCAGCCCCTTGAACTTGTGATTAAGATTATGTTCCTGTCCTAGCAGGTACCACCATAGATGTAGGGGTTCCCACCTAAGAAACTCTGAGGGAGCATGCAGTGGCAAGGGAAAACTTATGCTCGTGGCAATGATGCAAGGCCAGCTCTTACAGTACAATGTGAGAGGACTACACCTCTGCTTTGGAGCCAGTGTTCAAACCCTGGGTATGGTGTGTCTGAGCCCTTCTTCACCTGATTCATCCAGGGAAAGCTGTCAGCCAGGAAGGCAACTGCTTTCCCACTTTCTCTGCTGCTGGGGACAGACTCAACTTGGCTGTGGTTTCTCTTTTTGGCTGCTAGCACTGCTCCACCTTCCAGCCGGAATCCCTGTCTATGCTGCTCAATTGGGCCACCCCATCAGTAACAGTTTCTATTTGCAGTTCAGGTACTCCTGCTTGATGGTCACAGCAGCCAGCCAGCAGGTGGGAGGAAGGTTATGGTGAGGTAGTTGAGTTATGCTTGCCCCATAAACAGCCATGCTGAGAGTGTTCTGCACAACTAATAGAACTAAAGTGCCTTGAAGCACACCCCTTGACTGAGCTTCAAGGTCCGTAGGCTAACCAGACATCCCACTGAAGACAGGTTTCTTTTCCCTCAGGAAAGGGCAGAGCGGAGGATCTGGTTACGGAATACACAGAGGCTAGCCAGATGGGGCAAATTGCTCAGCAGGTTTCTGCCATGGGAGGAGCAGATCCCACGTTTGTGCTGTGGCTCAGCTAGCAGCTCTGCCCCTCGTCTCCACCTGCAAAGACTTTTCACTGCAGCAGGCTAGCTTGATGGGCTTGGAGAAATGTTTACCCAGCCTGTGGGAGCCACTTTCACTGAGTCCATTATATCAGATGTATGTGCTCAGGAAAAGCACTCAGGAAAACTAGGGGCTCACTGCTGACAATCAGCAAAACCATCAGCAAAGAGCTCAGGCCAGTGAGGAAACAGCTCCGTAGCCTTCTGGAGGTGGGCCCTGTTACTGAAGCTCAGAGCAGCATCCAGACATTGCCACAGCACTGAACAGCTTTTATTGCTGTTTAAATCACTTTCAAAATGAATGTAGTGAAGGAAATCAGGTCATTGCTACTATGTTTCGTTTCTGGTGTTTTCTTCATCTCAGGGGCCTGCAACAGCAGAGGGAGGTCCTCATTCTGCCTGATGCTCTTCTCCAATGATATCACTTTCTCATGACTGTAGCGTAAACCTTCAACTGTTCTCCAAACACAGCTGCCTAAATTAGTAGCATTTAAGGTGATAAGATTTAAGGTGAAAAAGAGAGGACAAACCTATCACTAAAATCATCACCAGATTCCAGAAAGTTCAAGATCTAAAGTTTGACCCTTACCCTAAATCTTTCTATCATGCTACACTGTTTCATGACTGATCCTACAAATCCAGGGTTGATGCTCATGATGGGTTTACAGCCCTGACAAGGCCAAACGTTTGCCAAACACTGAAGCTGATATGTGTTCCTGAACTCAGACAATTCCAGCCAGTGAAACCTCGTGCTTGGATCTGTGGCTTGATTTTTTTTAATTTCTGGATCTTTACTTAAAACTTCCCCATCTCCCACTTGGCAGTGCAGAGCAGCTATGTGAGGTGCAAAACCCCAAAGTGTTGAAATCTTGGGATGACACTTAGAATGTTTCTGGCTTTGATTGGTGGCACGTGCAACCATAGTGTAATCGCAAGTGATCAGGTTGAACATACCTATGGACTTGGGTGAAATGCAAGTTTTGGTTTCCTATTCACATCCAAGCTCACTACCATTTTGAGGTCTTTTTTACTGCAAAAACTATTATCCTCAAGATGAAAGACGATGCCTGTTACACAATTCTCACAGCTCTAGTTTGTTCCTTATAAGCAAAAGTAGTCACTCTGGCTTTTCAAACACTAACGAAACTTCTAATGATGCCTTGGAGAATGGGCGATGTTAAGCTGTTTTCTTTGCTATGATTTAGTCCCACAATCTCATTCTGTGTTTTAGCAGAAATCATGGCGGAGTTACGTTTGTCATCATGACAGAGTTACAGGAAATAAAGAGAGAAAAAGTATAGAGAGACTGAGTAGCTGGTGACGTCTTTGGATTTGCAAATTTCTAAATATTTGAAAAAACCAATCTGTTTCTAATTCTTTCAGAACTTTTAACTGGATGCACTCACTATTTGAACTGATGCAAATGCCAACTTGGCAAAATGCAGCATGATATAAACCTGTAGAGACAACCTAAGAAATACAATTTAAATGAAAACATACCTTTTCTTTTTTTTTCTTTATCAGATATTTGCTGTCCATCTGGATGTACAACATTTGATTCAAATAGATTTTGTCAGAACTGGCAAAAAGAGCAACAGATCTTTCCAACTTCAGATGCCAAAAAGCCTGATCAGTGCTTAGTGATGTCACTTGGAGTCTTTAGGTTGACTTCAAGAGGCTTTGGAGAAATATTTAATGTTCATTTTCTGTTAAGTAGGATTCACGAGCAGCGCAGAATATGACTGAGCTGGTTCAAAAGATACTGTAGAGCTATGTAAGTCTTTCTGTTACTTTGTAGTAACAAATGAGAGATCCTTTGTCCCTCTTTCCTTCCTATACCTTCTTATTCTCCGAAACTACAGTTTCCTAGCAATTACATCTATACTGGCCAAAACTAAAAGCAGTGTCTGAGAGTGGAGGGTTGATGTGAGAGTAAGGTTAATAAGGAAGATCAATATGTTTTATATGATACATCTATGATAAAACTCTTAAGGTTTGTGGGAAATTTCATGGGTTTTTGAAGAGTGTAAGGCTAGATTTGCCAAATGTAATCTTTTATTTCCTGGAATTTAACAAAATGTTTATTAGGTAAGGAATGTTTTTGGCAGGTTTTCATTTCAAGAAAAGAATTTTTTTTTATTTTTTAATTTGGATCAAGCTGATATTTGGTTTTATGCTTTTAGTTTTATTCTTTTGGACACTAAAATGGAAGAAAGAACTCTTCATGGAGCACTATTCTTTTAATACTCTTTGAGCTGAGGAAAGCATGAAATAATGAAAAAAAAAAGAACTGATAAAAAAAGAGGTCGGCTCTTGATGAACATTTCAGTTATTAAAATGAAAGATTATTTTCAATATTTTAGCCTGGGAACAAATTATCTGGACAGGTAAGCAGATTGGTTCTTGGAAGTTTATGAAGGTCCCTCATGGGATTTATGGCTGGATTGCTCCATCCTTCTAGTGTCTCTTCTTGGCTGAACTGTATATTGCCCCAAGTACTGCATAAGCCATCATGCGCCATGATTTTCCCTCTTAAAAAGGAGAGCTGTATTGCCTCAAAAAGAATGCAATATATCTGCAGAGTGTCACTTATAACAAATACCATTATATGTAGCAGATTCACAAGATTATGGCCACGTGCTAGAATTCTTAATGTACGAAACACACAAAAGTAGCTCTGTCAAGCCTCATCTTCCTATCAAAAACCATTTTGATGGAAATCTTTGTAGTGTTTGGAGTGGTTGTTTATCTTTGTTGCTGCTTCCACGGGAATGCTCAGGAAGTCTATTTCGCACTCCATACGGGCACCTCATCTAGGAATATTTTTGATCTTCATGCTCTATTTTGTGAATGTCTTGTTCCCTTTGTTGAGTATGGAAACAGAAATACAATGAGACCCATTAGCATAGAATCATAGAATAGTCAGGGTTGGAAAGGACCTTAAGATCATCCAGTTCCAACCCCCCTGCCAGGGGCACGGACACCTCCCACTAAACCATGCCACCCAAGGCTATGTCCAACCCGGCCTTGAACACTGCCAGCAATGGAGCATTCACAACTTCCACGGGCAACCCATTCCAGTGCCTCACCACCCTCACAGTAAAGAATTTCTTCCTCATAGCCAGTCTAAACTTCCCCTGTTTAAGTTTGAACCCGTTACCACTTGTCCTCTCACTACAGTTCCTCATGAAGAGTCCCTCCCCAGCATCCCTATAGGCCCCCTGCAGATACTGGAAGGCTGCTATGAGGTCTCCACACAGTCTTCTCTTCTCCAGACTGAACAGACCCAACTTTCTCAGCCTATCTTCATACGGGAGGTGCTCCAGTCCCCTGATCATCCTTGTGACCCTCCTCTGGACTTGTTCCAAAAGTTCCATGTCCTTTTTATGTTGAGGACACCAGAACTGTACACAATACTCCAAGTGAGGCCTCACGAGAGCAGAGTAGAGGAGCAGGATCACCTCCCTCGACCTGCTGGTCACGCTCCTTTTGATGCAGACCAGGATATGTTTGGCTTTGATAGCATTTGATTCAAAAGGCTAGGGCCTATATGAAGTTGCTATTTTGAGTTTGAGCTCAGTGTTAGAGGGAGCACGAATTTCTAAGCAGTGTAAAATAACTTCACATTAAAGAAGAATGCGTTATTATTTACAATTTCCTGATGAGGAAAAATAAAAAGAAAACTCAAGCCCTTAATGCTGTATAATATTTTTTGTGGTTTCCTGGGAGTTCAAAAGCTGAAAAATGGGTTACTAAAGGATCAATGCTGTGTATCTGAGAAGCACAGAAAGGGCTTACTACCAGTCCCTTGAGAAGTCATACACCAACAATGCTGAACAGCTAGGTTTGGCTATTCATGGAGGATTCTTTTCTCCCAGAAGACAATTTTCCCAGCAGAAGCATCCTCCTTATGCAAAATACCAGTTGGCTTTTACATAGAAACAGAAATTATGATGCTTTTCTGTTCCAACTTGTGTGGAATGCAGGAGGAGGAGGAGGAGGCAGTGGAAAGGCCTTCTTGGTGTATCTGATTCTGGAGAGTATACTCTGGCTTTGGGAATGAACTGAAGCCTGGATCCTCTAGCTGTGTTTCACACTGTTATTAGAACTAAGTAGGAGAAGATCATCTTTTCAGCATGAAAAATGGAGACGAGAGCAAACATGTTTTAATTTTTTCTTCCAATGTATTTTTTGTTAACCAAATCGCCCTGTATCTTCATTTAAAAATATGTAAATATATTTATGAAAATAATTTCTGTAAAAAGAGCTGTCTCCCATCAGGGAAACTGTCCAGAAGAAGTTTAACTAGTTCTATTTATAGTGTGGTTGAATTCCTCAGGATGCATTTCAAAACAACCTAATTGAAGGTGAGAGGGTCTCAGCTTATTCCTGAGCCACATTTTGTTATTCATCAAAATTATTAATAGAATTCACTGTTTAATTAGTAAATGAGGTAATAAATGAGGTAGATCCTGAGACCCTGAAAACAAATGAGTATACTTAATTCTGGTTGTAGTTCTACTCCCAGGAATGTTCAATGACAGTTATTGTTTCTGATAATTAACTCTCATCTGGGTAAATAAAGAATGCATCTTAAATATTTTCCTTTTATTCCAAACTGATACTAATTTCACACAATTTTATATATGGGAGTACATTGTATATATGTATGTGTGTGCATGTGTATGTGTGCATATACGTGTGTGTTTTAAATAAAATATTAAGCTGATACAAAATAGTGGTAAGATCTTAGCCTAAATGCAAGATCCCAGACTAGCAAACCAGGTGTTTCTGTGTATTTCTGGCAATAACGTGTGTGTAAGAGAGATTGATTGCAGTGAGGAAACATATTGTACTTTCAGTTTAACAGGGCTTATAAAAAATATGAGTGAAAAGAGATTTTTAAAGTTATGAAAGCTATTTTGCCTGCATCTTATCAAAGTAAAGGGAATGGTAACATCCAAAGAAACATGTGTAAATGCTTCCACAACATTTATTTCAATTGTCACGGAATGAAATAACTCTTCCACAATAGCATTTGCTCTCCATGCCAACATGCTACACTTCAAGGCAAAAGATTTATAATCCCACAGGTATTCTGTTTTAACTAAATGTTATACAGAGTTCATTTGATGGCCTAATATTCTGAGTTAAACTTGGATAACCACCTTTTCTTTGCTTTGAATGTTTTTTTCCCTGAATATTAATTTTCAGTACTATAGGCTCAATACTCAACTTGTTGAGTTCAGGCCTTTTC
Organism: Ara ararauna; assembly: GCA_028858755.1. Taxonomy (NCBI): domain Eukaryota; kingdom Metazoa; phylum Chordata; class Aves; order Psittaciformes; family Psittacidae; genus Ara; species Ara ararauna. The sequence continues at coordinate 38,515,622 of CM054410.1, read as the reverse complement.
AGATCCGGTACCTGGCACAGAGCCACCCCTCAATGCAAATTAGAATAGCTACAGGGCTGCTTTATCTTGTGCCAGTTGGAAGGGCTTCTGCAGGACAGCTTGTGCAGTCCCAGCTTCTCAGCATGCAGCACATCTTACCATTGCTCTGTTTGCTTTGGAGCCTCATCTTCCGCAGGGGTAGGTATTGCTCTGCACCAGCATGGCAACAACTGCATGGCAACTCTAAATCAGTGTGGCATTACTGGGGTGCCCCAGAAGGATGCGGATGTCAGGTATTGATCTAGTGCTAGGTTTTCCATGGTGCATGCTGAAATAACACACTCTTTAATGATGAAAGACGCCATTGAGAAAAGTGCTTGTGGCATTCAAGAAAATTGTACTCTTATCTTTGCATTATGGAATCTCAGTTTTCATTTACTCTCTAGTGCAACAAGTTGATGCTCCTGCTAATCTTTTAATGAAACATTACGGTTCATAATTCCCATTGCATCCTCAGGCAACATGGAAACTGAATAAGGTACTGATCAGATCTTAAAGATATGTTTCTTTGTGAATGCTAGGGGCCTCTGAACAAGGAAAAAAATAATGCTGGTGCTGTACTGTTTTTGTTCTGGATAAATTTAATATTTTTTCATCTTTGTGAAAATTAAATTCTGCAAAATTGTGGCTGAAGTCGTCAGAGTTGGAAATATTGCTGAGATACCTCACAGGAACTACAGTAAGACCAGACTACCTGGTTGAGCTGCACCTCTGAAAACAGGCACACTTCGCCTTGGTTTGCTTTACTTCTGTGCAAAGTTTAGATCTTTAGCCAATGTAAACTGGCACCTTGCAGGTAGGGTCAGTGAAGCTAAGCCAGTTTATAAATGCAGGCCTATCAGACAACTTGCTCCTTACTGTAACTTTTTCAGTACTGTGGGGGCATTTAATTAGTTTTACCAGAAGCTGAAGCTTAATAGTAAAGAGCAAATAATTTGGTTGTTTATTTGCTGAACTGAATGCTTTAGGCAGTAATTTAGCAATGAAGCTGTACTGCAGCAACAATTTTCTAACTTCTCTTCTGTAGAGCAGTTACCCACACATTTTTTCCTGATCTAAACATTAATGAAAATGTCTGAATTCAGTAATGAATCAGTTCTTACCAGTGGGCCTAAAAAGCTTTTTCATTATACAGCTGCATTACTATTATTATGCTGCAAATTGTGGGTTGCTCAAAGCTGTTGTGACTTGCATATGTCCCAGTAGTCTGCTCTGCAACATAATTATGAAGGCACCAGAGAAGGCAGTAGCAGGAATTTCAGAGGGCCTTCCTAAGCTGCATGCCTCACTGCTGCTTAAACTTTTTCACTGGCCACATACACCATCCCTGCAATTTTTACTGGCTGCATAGAGAAACTCATATGGTTCCCATTTTTGCAAAAAATTGCTTTAAAGCATTTTGCATGTGAGTAAATGGGGAGGGATTGATGTAAAATCTAAATGGCAATATGAAAGATTTAAATAATTTATGTCAGTGATACAGCTGGACAAGGTCATGATTTTAAAATCAGAAGGTGCTGTTGGACGAACCAATTAAAATAGTTTGAACCATCTTTTCATTAGTGTTTATAGTGCTGGTAGGGAAGACACATTACTTGACTATGAGGATGCAGATCATTTCATTTTCTTGTGACTCTGCTGTGAAGCTGAAGCAACATTTCAGTGTGGGAAGGAAGTCCTTACGGCAGAATAAACAGCATAGGATGACTGTAGGTTAAAAAGCAGACTGTTATGTTCACGTCCCAATAAAGGCATAGCTATCATTATAACGCTATGGACTTTATTACAGAAATAGATTTTCTTTTTCTTTAATGTTTAGCAAAATAGCTACCTTAGTTATTAAAATCATTTATTTACCTGTGCAACTGGTATCTCGTGCCACAAACAAGTAAATATGCTTCAGTTGCCTTGAAAAGACGTACTATCAGGACTTCCTTGGGAGCATTTGGGAGTCATGAAGGCTGAGATTTAAATTGATTTCAGTTTCAAACCACAACTGCAAGTTTTCTTAGGGATGTCCCTTTTCTTACAGACAGAGCCTTCTCTCACAAAGACACAACTTCAGTGCTGCAGTGTTTATGTAGCACCTTCTGTGACACTTACAGATTTGGAATCAGGTCTCTAAAAGTAGTTTGCCCCACATACCCATCCTCAGTCCAATGCACTGGGCAGGAAACTTTCTGTAACGAGACTTCATTACATGACCACTGATGCCAAGAATTTCCCTGCTTGATGGGTTGATGGCTATCACAGTGCTAGATTCAGCCTAAGAAGCACAGAAAAAATATTCTGTAGCCAGCAGGAGAAGGACGAGGAGATACATCTCCTCTCTGGATGTGTCCCAAACCACTGTGCATAGTATATAAGCAGAGGGATTATTGGCTACTAGTCCCCCAAGTAGGCAGAGCTGTTCTTTGCAGGTGCAAAATAGCCCCAAAGAAATCTAATAGCACTGTTTGTGATGATGAATAGTAACAAAATCTTGGCAAGAGGCTCTTCAGAGGTAAGTTCTGATTTCATTGCATCAGCATAAACCAGGTGCTCCCCTGACAGCAGTGGGACTGGTTTCTCCTCTTATTGAGGTCCTGGAATTCAATCGAAACTGTTCCTGATTTGTTGATTCTGATGTAATTGCACCACCACATGTAAGGAGGCTGTTGTGAGCTCCGTGTCTGTGACAGCAAGCAAGGCAAGCTGTTGAAGAAGGGTTTTCCAGAATGTTAGGTGCAGGTTTCACATCTTTCTTAACTTCCTTTCCAAATAGTGTTGGAGTTACAGCTGCATCTTAACCTCCTCTGAAATCCTGGAATTTTTTCCACTTTTTTAAAGAGGAGAAAGGATGAACTATGTATTTTTCTCATTCTTGCATTACGATGGCTCTCAAAATTTAGTTTTGGTTGCATAAAGCTAGAAGTATAAATACTACTTTCAACGTGTGTGTGTGTGCATATGATGTGGGAGATGATTTCTTCACTAGTGCCAGGAGATGTAAACCAAGGTATATTACACACAGCCTGCTATAGATGGAAGCAGAAGATAAGAACTGGACTTCAATGTGGGAAGTAGGTGGTAGATACACATTACCAATAGTTTTGATCTAAGAAGCAGAACTAAGATTCAAATTTCAAACTCTCAGCCTTTTAGTGCAATTGGTTGTTTTGTTGTCTTGTGAGTTTTTTGGTTTTGCTTGTGTCTTTAATTTAGATATGGGGACTTGTAGGGTCCCTATAGAATGGTTTGTTTTTACCTTCTTCCATACGGGTACAATACCTGTTCAAAGCAGCAGAAGTAAGGCTAAAGGCACCTAGAAAAGTGTAGAGACACAGTTTTAAATGACCTCTTCTTATCCTTCTATGTTCTGGAGAAATTACTCAATGTCCTCAAAGGTATGCCAGCAGAGTACATGACAAACATACCTGCAGACAACATAATTACATTTGATGGGGTTAAACCAATGAGCATTCTCAAAAGAATGTAAAGGATTAGTGGCAGTACTGAGTGCTTCCAGAAAGACAAGCACACAACAGGGTAGCTTTCATCACTGCACAGATTAAAGAAATCAGATTTCATTGCTTCTTGTTAATTGTTTTTCCACAACAAATGATGTCGTATTCAGGATGTAGGTCAGGAGGGCTGTTGCAGTCCGGTTTTTACATACACATCAGGATTCTAAGGAAAGCAAAATAACTCTCACGAGTTATTACACTTAATGAATTACACTTACTGATAGTCCATAAAATTGATGAACATATTAACTAATGTAAGGAAAGCTACTTAAAAATATACTGCAATTGCTATGATTGTGGAGACTAAACTGTGATCACTGAACGCCACACCTTCTTTCTTCATGCCTTTTGTTAACCAGGGAATATCCCTAGCTTGTGTAAATCAAAAATGGCTCCTTCAGCTTCACTGAAGCCTCCACTGCTCTTTCACACCGGCTGCTGATATGACCTAGTAGTCTCTTCAAAGCTCAGATAAGAACTGAACAAGCCAACTTCCAGCCCACTATGTGAAATACTGAAATACACAGACAGTGAAAGTGCTTGATAAGCGTTTCTTGCATAAAGAAAAATACTTTTGGAAGTAGCCCCAAAATTGAGAAGCGAGCCACTTAGGTTGTGCTCTTACAACTCACTTCATTAGTTCAGTGGTGAAGAAGAAAGTTATCCTCTTGCTGGTCTCTTCATAACACATGTATCTTCCATCCCAGCCCCACATACTTGCAGCTGTAAGGGGTCTACATGCTCCCTTTATGCTCTCAGCTGAACATCTGGTACCCAATTAAAATACCAACTGGTACATGCTCATCACACTGCCATCATGCTCTTTACTCGGATGCCTGATTCTGAGGCAGTAACTCTGTTGACCTCCATGTGGGATACTGCCTGCAGCTCATGAGCTGAGTTGCATGGTCCTACTTTGCTGAGTCGGATAGATCCCTAAAGGCAGCTACTACACCCAAATTCATACAGAGAGACGTTGTCTGAGTTAAGTAGGTGCTTTTATTAACATAGCACTTGTCAAAGGCAGAGCAGCACTTGTAGACATCCATTTCTGTTATCTGTGCTAACAGGTAGAGCCTGTAGGTTTAAAAGAAAATCTTCCCCTGTTTTTGCTGGCTGCCTCATAACCCCAGTCAGTGTCCTGGTTTTCACGGAGTAGGTTTGCTTTTGGATTTGTTTCAAATGTGTTTTTACTTGCTCCAGTGTATTTGTTTTAGCCCAGCTTAGGAACGGGAACATTCTGAACATAGTCTTATTTGCTCTTCTGCTCCCTGAGGATTCTGGTGAGGATGACTCAAAACCAAGTGAGATAATGTTTCTTCTTTTTTTTTTTTTTTTTTTTTTTTATGCTCTCTTTTGGGTTTGGTTTTGTTTTGCTCAAAAATGACTGCTCTGGAAAAGAGACAGGTTGAAAACAGCACTGAGTGAAGCAATCTATTCATGGAATGTGTAGAGTATGATAACAAAACCTTCCCTTCCTGAGCCCCTTTTGAGATCTAGAGACTGGTGATGACTGGAAGAGCTTATATCACCATGCCTATCTGATGTGCATGCACTGCGGCATGCAAAATACATTTGCAGAATGTAGTGGGAGCTACAAAATGGCAAAATATACATCAAGATTGACCTTGACTTCCTTACACCAGCTGAGCCAGACTTGTAGTTGGTGCCTATCAGTCTGCCTTCACTGGACAAACAATTGAGAAACAGCAGAAACAGCATTTCCACCTCTCAGGAACTCCATAGGAAGGTTTTGGCTGGAGCTGGAAATCATGTAGTAGCAACATGTAAAGCTAAAGTCTCAAGGATTTCAGCCTCCCCTGGGAAAAATACACTGTAATTAGTAGCCTACCCCTTTTTCGTGTTCTGATGTTGGTGGCGGAAATTGAAGCTTTCTCAGCTCTCCACCTTTCTCACCATTAAATTAATGCCACATGAAGGAAGAGATGAGGAAAGCATTAAGAAGCTGCATTTTCCCTTGCTGCAACAGTTGTCCTGAAAGACTGCAAGTCATAGATGTATCCTCTCACTCAAGAAACTTTGGGAAAAGGGAGAAGGGGACAGAAAGTCTGGTGGTTTGAGTGGAGGAGGACCAAGCTGCAGACAGGGACATGGGATATTAAGTACACACCACTGGTGGGAAGCTGAGCATATGAGACTGAGGAGGTGAGCACTGCCATACATGAGATAGGACCAAGTAAGAGATAGCAATTTATCTAAATTTCCCATAAAATAAAAAGGTATAGTTAATGTTGAGGGTGATGAGAGCTCTTGCAATGTCTGTATGCTGAAATAATAGTTTGAATTTGTCGTTAGAGTGAGTAAAACTCACTGCAGTAAATGAACACACCAGGCTGCCTTGGATGCATGGGAATGTACTTGTGTTAGGAGGCAGTAATATAAAAAGCTGAGAGGAAGAAGAGACAGGAAACAATGCCAGTTATCTAAAAGGCTCAAGCTCTGACTCTTGGGTTGGTTTGTTGTCAGGTTTTTTTCCACTCTTCAGGGAACTTAATTGATATTTCCAGGCCCTTAAAGTGAGAAGTGCTGCAGTTCCACCCTGCTGAAAAGCCATCTCCAAGTATCAAGTGATATGCCCATTTTTCCCTTCAGTGACAGTGCTACCATCAGGCTCCAGCACTATTTCACTGGACTACTAAGAAACACCTTGTGGAAAACTGAAGCTAGGACAACAGGAGGGAACAATAAATCTAGACATAAGAATCAGCACAAGCCTGAGAAAATAATTGTGCAGAAAAGCCATGGAAGACAGTGTATATCAAACATGCATGTAGAGCTCTTTTCTGCAAAGACAGTGGCTCAAATCAAAAAAATACAGAAAGCTGAATTTATGATCATCGAAAGGAATGGTGGAGGTGTGCTGGGTTGGATGTTTTTTCCTGATTTAAATGTCTGGCTTTTAAAAAGATTTTGGGTTGCTTATTTTTTTTCCCCACAGTAAGTGCAGAGCATATTGCATTCTATCAGGTTCTTAATTCTTTACTTTTCATTCTTTAATTTTACGGTTATTCAGGAACTACATTTTTTTAATCTCTAGGTTGGTTAAAAAAGAAAACAAGTCATGAAAATCATAAAATCATTACAGCTTGTCCCTCAGCTGACCACACAAGGCTGTTCTCACTGGGGAGACAACAGCATAACAGCTCTCAGTTGCGTTAACAAATAAAAAAAGCTACTTCTTCCTCAGGTTTTGTTTGTTTATCGTTCTCATCTGGGATGTCTTATTCCTGCATCAGATTCCAGAAAATGAAATTAGATCAGAAAAGGCATGGAAAAATTTGCAAGAAAATAAGTGCAATCTTAATGGATGTAAAGCTTAACTTAATTTCATAGCTACTTAAGATATTTCATGGTTGTTCATTAAACACATTGTTTTCATTTCTAATTGTGGTGGGATACACAGTTTGTTTCCACTGGTGTTTGAAGTTGTACAGAAATGATGAATTAAATCTGAATTTCACCCTGGATGCTAACTTCATCATAAAGAATTGTCAAATTTGATCTGCTATATGTGCCATGGTATTGTTCTTAAGGCTGTATCACATTGCTATCCCAGAGATCAGAATGTGACTCAGCTCTTTCATATTTGTTAATTCAAAAGATGGGATTCATGACTTAGTTTTCTGTCCTTCAGCTATTGTGGACACAATACAGAGTTCAACGTATGTGATTTCCCACTGCTGCATGTTCAGTATGTTCAGTTACACCTGCGTAAAACAGGCATAAAATCCTAGTACTATGGAGTTAAAATCACTTCACACCAGTTGAAAAGACAAGGATCACTCTGAGGTTGGAAAATTCATATTGGAAAAGCTTTTGAGACTTTAAAGTGATTTCTGCAACACAGTGAACTTCATAAATTCTCAGAAACAGCTGAGAATTGGGGTTATACAATATGCCCTGAAACTTAGGCTTGTAAACTACATTTTACATTCAAGTACTTCAAGTACTTTAAGTGCACTGTTACACAGTGCAAGTCAGATGCCCAGCACAACCTTGGCATCGGTGACTTTATATATTTTACAAAGAAGTAAACATACAGATAGCAAGCACAGAGAGGGATGAACCCCAAACTACAACTGCAAACGCATAGAATGAACTTTTCCTTTGTTGGTTTCTGTCAAATATGGAACTGAAGGGCAGGATGTACAATAACATAATAAGCAGCACAACACTGCTATTGCATGGTGTTGCTTTTGGCAGGTATCAATAACAATGTGCTCACAAAACAAACAAACAAACAAACAAAAAAGGGATATGGAGGAGAAATGCACTGTCTCTCCTGTCTCTTCACCCAGAGAAGTGCAAAAACAAATGGCCACTCATCTTGTGGTGTACAGCAGCATACCTCTGAGTGATTAATGAATCTTTTTCAGTGTAACAGCCAGAATAAAATAGTTGGGAGGTTGTGGCTTGCCTCTATTCACAGCTGAATATGATTTTTTTTTTTGAAAAGTAACAAAAAATGTTTTGTGTTGACTCAAAACATCACATCAGATTGAAATGAAAGTCCTCCCCCCTCCATTTCTCCTGCACTTTAAAGAACAATGAGACTAATTTGAAATGCATCTTGTTGATGAAAATACTAAACCCCAAGTATGGCTGGCTGTGGAAAAAATCTCATTAGTAGATACAGAACTAAAATTTAATTTTTATGCATCTGAGGTTTAAGCCAAGGGACTGGGCAAGTTTCAATAACGCCATGTTAACTGGATCTTAAAGTATTGTAACAAATATTAAACATTGCAAAGAAGTTACTTTTATTATCCTCTTCAATTTTTCTATGAAAACAGTACAACAATCTAATAAGAAAGTTTGTAAGGGCTTAATTTTGAAGGGGAAAAGCAGTGAGTGTTCTGCTGAGTCTTAATCCTCACCCTTATATCTCTGCCTTCTGCAGAGACACAGATATTGGAACTAAACTCTCTTTACTTTGTCAAACACATGAAAACAAAACAATCCTGTAATATATACATTAACCACCTTGCAGGGAAAAAACACTCATTGCTTTGCTCTTCTGTGTAAGACTGTTACGGTGTGTGTTACCTAATCAGTGCTGAAGGGACTTCAGACGCTGATTTTGTTATGCCTTTTCCAGCTGAGAAGCATGAAACAGTTTTATTTCCTCAGGATCAAAGTGCTTTTGCTTAGCCAAAGTAAAAGAGAAGTACATGGGGGGGGGGGGGGGGGGGGGCACAACAACCCTACACAGTGACAGACAAGTGAGAAACACAGATGGTCAAAAAGTCATTTCCACTAATTTGAAAGACCTGTGAAAACAATAACACTTGATGAATGCTGAAGACTGCAGGTGTTTCATTTGTTTTTTCCTACGTTCTGGCTGCTCTTTTTTCAGTGCCAATTTCAGCTCTTACAATGATAATCATAATTACAGGACTGGATAATCTCTATGGACCAATATGTAGCGTTGTTGAGGCACTTTGAGAGGGAAACCATGTTATACCAACAGAGTTGTCTGCAACTGGGTAAAACACATGTTTTTCTTAAAGCTAAGGAATATATTTTTTAATTTCCTACTTCTTTAAGAACTTTAAATTTCCTAAATAACTGGATTTTTGCTGCTTTAAATTTATTCTATCTCAAATATAAAAGACATCAATTGGCATTTATTAAAAAAAAATAATGCACCACGCCTTGCTTTTACTTATAATACAAACATTTTTTTTTTTTACTGCTAATTCTGTATGTTTTTAAGTATCAACTTCAAAGGAAAAAATTCAAGTTTAAAAACAGAAAGAAACCAAATGCCTGATTTTTGACACTTTCAGATGTTATTTTAGACACGGTGTCCTGATATTGCCATGAACAGTTTTAACATCACACAGGTTGCTGATTCTCATAATGCAAGTTTTGCATGAAAGCTTGAGTCCTGATCAACTCAGTGTCTGCTAGAAATCTCTGCATATAAACTCTTCACAAACTGTCTTGTGTTTCTGTCAGTGTTCTGATCATGCTTAAGTATCCATTCTGAGTTTGAAAAACAAGGGATGTGGCTCTTACTGCGTGATGTGAGAAGCCAAAGATGGCGCTGTAAGTTGGAGATTGAAAGCAAATTGGTGGGTGAGGAAACAGAGCCTACTTCCATTGCAAACCCTGGTATTGTGCACGCACTTGTGCATAGCCAGGCTTAGTGGTCACTTCTCTAGCTCTGCACACTTGATTGGTAGCTGAGTGCTCCTCAAGGGAGACTGGTTTTCTTAGAAGCAGTAAGTTTCTGACTGCTGTAAAACATGCTCCTTTTGCACTAAATTTATACACCCAAACCTGAGATTTTCCCCTTCCTTACTACTCACCTCAGAATACTTTGGCCAAATATTTGCAACTAGAAATCTCCTGTAGAACAACATAGGCAGAGTGGCATCAGAGGAGGTAAATTGCCTGGTGGAACTGCATTGCCTTGAGACAGTCAGATGAGCAGTCCCTGAGAAACTTCAATGTTTCTCACTAAGGAGCTATTTCCAAAATATGACGGTACAGGGAAATATCAGTTTTATGATGTGTCAGGGGAGATAAACAGGTACTGTTTCCTTCTGGGGCAAATTTTCAAAAGCAATCAGAAATCATTTAACTCTGCTCCAGCTTTCCTGAAAAGTATGAACTGCCCTGAGAATAGAGCAAAGTCAGAAGTGAATGCTTCTGAAAAAACTCATATGCTGTTTTCTCTAATAACATGTAAATTCTACACTAGAGAGGGAGCAAAAAAATAAGATGCTAATAGGATGTTGCAAAATGTTACAACAAAGGATGTGTTCGTTCTTCTCAGAACATACATGTTCTCAAGCATGAACCAGGAACAACGTACACCACTATGTACAGAATAATAATGACTATTGTTTTTTATAATAAACCCATTAGCATAAAATAGCAGGCCATTTAGCTGATTTTACAAAAAAGAAGATCTCATGTGTTTAGCAATGGTCACTCCTCTTATATATAGTAATTTTGTTCTGTATAACTGTAGGTGCCTTACAGAAAAGAATACAAATCATGTGAGTGTTTTTCTCAAATTTGCTTGTGAAATTCATGATTTTCATAATGGTAGCTTCTGCAAAAGTGGAGATAAGAAAACTGCCTCCTGGGCTTTTTTTTTTAATTATTATTTTAAGCTGTGGAAATAAGTTCTTAATAAAAACCATTAATTAAGAGGAAAAAACCACAACTATTGTGCTATTTTAAAAGCAGATCAGTTCTGAACACTTCCTTGCTTTAAACTGAGCCCAGTTTGGCAGGGAGCTCCAAATGACATGTGTTATATGTGTTTTATGTAATGTGGATATAAAATCAGATGAAACACAGAAGTGGCAATTGAGCTTGAGATTCTTCTCGTTTTTGATTTATATACTTGTGGTCTGCAGATTACCATTGGTATCCATGGACATAATCAACATGACCGTATTGGCTTGTTAGAGCTTTTAATTAATATTTGCCTGGAAGTCTGAGGGTTGTTCAGTGAACATCCTGCTGGGTGACAGTGGTTTGTGGTGTGGAAAGTTTGAGGACTGCTGTTTTAAATCTGTATCTTTTGACTGCTTATTCATAATGGAGCCAACACATCTTTGTGATGCCAAAGACTAAGCAGAGTTTTGGCATCAAAAGTAAAACAGTTGTTAGTGTTGTTAAGTTTGGCTTCCAACAGGCAAAAAAAAAATAAAGATGTGAATACGGTGAAGGCAAACACAATTCATGACAGAACAATTTAGCAGAAAGGAGAAATCTAGGTTTGTGAGGTGGTCTGTGTTCACTCTTTCATACAAATCATTAGCCTCAGCCTCAGGCCAGGAATTTTCCAGTTGTAATGTAACAAACTCATACTGTAAGTTTGAAACAGTAAAAAATAATAAGAACATCAGAATTGTTAGGGGCAGCACATATGATCTACCCACAGTTGTAGACCAAAGAAGGAGCAGAGAAGCACTGTGGGACACAACCTCTTTCAGAGATAGCTGAGGCTCATAAAATCAAGCATTTAAAATGGACCTAGTACAAAATCTTTAATCATCATGGCTCACTGCACAATGACATGAAAAGTAAAGCTGTGTATGATTATGTGCATAAGGTCAGGTACCAGCTTTACTGCTGCCAGAAAACTTTCTAGTTAAATACAGGAATAAACTATAGTTTCTCCAATATTGAAGATCCTGAAGATTCGGATAAAAAAACAGCTGTGTGCTTGGCTAAACCAAAAACACCTCTCCAAAAAAACAGAACAGCAAGACAGGGAAAGGAAGGGAAAAATTTCTTCACTTGTATTTTTTTTTTTCTTTCGTGGGGTGGAAAAATAACAAGGTGAATTTAAAAGACAAAAAGAGGAGGAAAAAAAAAGAAAGGAGAATTGGGCAAAATCAAATCTTCATTAAAAACAACTCCTTTGCCAGAGCTGTGCTTTCAAACACCTGGACTATCTTTTTTTTCCAATGTAATTACATTAATTTTTAGTTTACAGATAACTTAAAGAGTGGAAACATCTTGGTGGAATGAAATTGGATGGACTGCCACAGGACATTCCTCATCATTCTTACGAAAAAGACCTCTCAATTTCTGTCACACACAGTTTGAATTGGCAGCTAGCTATACCCACATAAACCAATCCGCAGGAGTATTCTAACATGTGCATGACACTGCACATAGTGCATGAGATAAAATCCCCAACGTGAAAGACTTTGCCAGAAATAGGATGATAAAAAACATCTGTTTTCACAAATGTTACTTCACTAAGTGCACTTACCAAAGTTTCAAATATTCCTTCTTTGATGGTGATTTATTGAAGGAGAAGCGCTGAGGGATTTTGTGTCTTGGTGGGAGATATATGTAAACTAATACATGCAATAATGTGTACAAGGTGTAAAGAAGAAGGAGTGAGATGCTTCTCAGTGGTGTCCAGTGAAGGGCAAGAGGCAATGGGCACAAACCAAAATTCCACTTTGGTATAAAAATCCTGGTCACCCAGTCAGACACCTGAAAGGGCTGCCCAGGGAGGTTGTAAAGTCTACATCAGCTGAGATATCCAAAACCTGACATCACACAGCCCTGAACAGCCTGCTGAACTGATCCTGGTTGGGCAGGGAGGCCAGACTAGGCAATCTCCAGAGGTCCCTTCCAGTCCTCTCCACATGCTGCTTCGCTGAAGTATGTAGAATCCCAGGATCATGTTTTAAGAAGCTGTGAATGTCCTGCATCCTTCTCTGAAAACAACAGAAATCTTGCTGTTCCCAGCTTTGTTTTAAATCTCATTCTGAGGGTCCTGGGTGAGCATCTCTGAACCTGAGCTGTAATGTTCAGTTTCTTTTCTGTTTTTAAATTACTCTTTAGACTTCAGGTTATTACAGATGCTTTCAGTTCTGGAATTATGCCCAGCCCCACCAGATATTTTGTTTGCATTCCTCTTCTTTTCTGAAAATGTCAAGTAATAGTATCTGTGGAATGCATTACTACTATTATTTTAGCATCACACTGTATTATATATTATTACCAAGTAGTATTGTCCTGTACTTCTCTCTTACTTTGTCTAAAATCAGGTTATATAGAAATATCACAAATATATATATATGACATTTGTTAGGTTATGGAAAAAATCAAATATCAATATACCACTGCAATTTTTTTCTGGACAGCATTTCATTTTCATGTAAGGATTTATAAAAAAAGCAATAGATACCAATTTACAGTGTGTATTGATAATCTGGTCATGGCTCTAGGTTCTTTTGTGAATTTCATCTGTTTAGGATAATAAAAGCTTACCAAAGCTGAAGAAACAACACGCATCAGCTTGAGGTTAGATCTGATTCTTCTACCCCATTTCTCCTTTTTTTTATCCCTCTTTCTATTTCTACCAAGTTTTGTGATTTTGGAGAGTTACAGCTGCAGAGGTACTGGCAGAAACCCCAGCTTTGAACTGTTTGAAATCTGTAAGTATCTGAAAATATGGATTGCTATCTCATATGAACCTACACACTTTTTTGTTGCTAAGACACGTATCTACTAAAAGGAGATGTTTTGTCAGACACTGGAGCCTATTTCAGGAACAGTGAAATAATTTCCACCTAAACAGCTATTTTCTAGATTTCATGTGCTAAGTCCTCATTCAGAGCAGTAGATATTCTTAGCGAGAGACCTCAATGACTGATTTCTCAGGTTGACCTCATATTTTCAAGCCATCAGCTCTCACAATATTTCACATAAAGTCAAGCTTTACAGTGAACATAACTGCATCCTACCAGTTAAAAATGTTTCAACATAAGCTAACCCACTCACAGTCATATTGGTGCCAAGGCAACCTTGGATCTGTGAATGGTCAAGATATCTCCCGCATGCAACAGTGTGAACCAAAGGATGGATTCTCCACACAAGTGAGACAAAGCAGGAAGAAGGTATGACCAATGCCATCTTTGCCTCGGCACTGGTGGCCTTCAGTGGAGCAACAATTTGTTTACACGTGATTATCCCAGTGTTAGAAAAAATGTGTCACTTTTATGTCTGCTGGAAATTAAGCCTTGTGTGTGAGTTTTTATCTTATTTGCTGTAGGGTACAGTGTCAGGACAGTGCTAAGAAATCTTTCATTAGAAGATTCAAGTCAGCTTCATTGCTGAGTATAAAACAGAAATCATTATAATTTTGGCTGGACTGCAAGTTTTTTTTATACCAATCCTCCCAAATGCATAAACCTAACCTGATTTACTGCTGGGTGGTGCTTCAGGTTTTCTTAATTTGAGAATTTTCATAAGAAACAATGGAGCTAAAATTTTGATACTGGACCAGGTACTTGGACTCATAGACTGTAATGCTTAGCACATTAGAAGCCACTGCTTTCTGGCAAGTCACTTAGTACCTTTTTGCTAATTTCTCAGAGGCATGCAGTGCAGGAAGACTACAGGTCTAGCCCCTGTGAGCAGGAGAGTTAACTGATGCCCAGTTTCTATTAACTTTGTGAGGATGAGTACCTGCACCAAATGGAAGACATAGGAGTCACTTGTTCATTTTCCAGTCTTCTCCACAGATCAATTAGAGGCATGAGACATCCAGATACATTGCTAATGCTATTCATTCTGCCCATTCTGTGTTATGGAGATGTAAATCACTCTGTTGATGCAAATTATTGTTATTCCTTTTTCTTGAAATAATTTGGTACTTGTAAATGACTACTATTATATTCATCAGTCTGATTCCCACAGTTTCTCCTGCTACTTCCTCTACTTCACTCAGAAATCCCAGCTGAAGTGTTCACATTGCTTTCTTATTTACTGTCTAATTCTCTGGCTAGGACCTTTTGTGTCCTACAACTGAGCTACAGAAGGATTCAATATCGGTCATAGAGTTGTGCTCCAGCATATAGAGTTTCTTATAAGACTGGTATATAAAAAAAAATGCTTTTTTTCCTTAGTTAAAAAAAGGGGGAATGGGGGCAGAGACATAAACTAAATTTAAAGAGGTGCAAAGAGAAGACTGGATTAATTCCAATTTCTTCTAATGAGATTCTTATCATTGTTAAATGAGACAGCACTGTGATCACTTGCCTTAGTATCATAGCAGCCAGCTTGTGCACCCTTGGCAAAAATCTTTGCCTGGCTTACCTGACATAGAGAATCCTCTAAAGCTTTACTGGAACCTAAATGCACTGCCAACCACCCTGCCTCCCTCTCCATATTTATCCTCTGCCTTCTTCCTCCCTCTGCACCCCTCCCCATCCTTCCCCTTTTTCTACACTCCAGGAGCAAATCACGTATAGATTCTGTTTTCTATAAAGTAGGTCTTGATGCACGTTGCGTAAGTGTAGCTGACAAAGTAATAGGCATGGTAATTGAATTATGAGATGGGTGGTGGATGACGGCCTGAGATTACCACATCCAGTGACATCACCTGTCTGGATTAGGTGGGGCCTCAGACTTGTTTCTTGTTCTTACAAAATATTGTGATTATCTGATTTGTGGCACAAGGTAAATAACTGGAGTGCAAGCAGTAGTAACTAGCAGGCCTAGAAAAGAGATCACACTGAAACAGTCTTCTGAGATGTGCTTTCATTTTAGTTCTCAGATTGAAGACACTCTTTTAACAAAAGGAGTTTCTTTATTGTTGTTTCCCTTCTCTTTTAAGAAACAACATCAAAATCATGCCCCCAGACAAGGAAATTTTATTTCAGAGGGTTTGGGTTATTTTTTTGTTGTTGTTGTTTTGGAGATATTTGGCAAAAATTAAGAGCCTGATTAAATAAATAAGTTATTAAAATATAGCTGCTTTTGCACTTGGTCCTGCTGCCATGCCTTGCTGGTTGCCTGCTTTCCCACATGCTTGCTACTTTCCAGCAGGTCTGGGCTCCTCAGCTGGATTTTGCTTTCCAGATGTGCTGTGACACCACCATCACTGCCCCCACCCCTAGCCAGCGTATCGTACCATGGAAATCCTTCCCCCAGTCTGCAGCACAGAGAGGAGGGAGCAGGAGGAGGCTGGAGTCAGCTCTCAGGAGATGTCACAGCCACATTCCCTGCCAAACAATTTGTGTGTTGGTCAAAACTGTCATGCTCTGGGCTCCTCCGTAGCAGGTCAGAGATTTTCTAGGCAAGGAATCGGTGGCCTAGATCCAGCCATGCAGTCATATTTGTGCTTCACTTCATGCACAACAGCATGTCTGTAAACTTCAGGGCTTGAAATTAATTATGTGCAAAACTGTTTGCGTTTGGGAGGATTTAGATTGCCTCAATGGGAAAAATTAATTGTAGATAGCAGAAGCCTTAGAAACTTCCAGATCCACCCATATGATAACTAATCACAGACATTAGCTATGAATTTTCAATGTCATTACAACAATAAGAGAAGAGATTTTCAGATTGTGGTCACCTGATAAATCATGCCAGAGCTTCCAATAATGCTAAGCGCCTGTCCAGAGTCTATCATTATGGTAAAGAGTACAAAACTGGACAGCAACAGTGCTTCATTCCTTTCCTATGTCACAGTCACTTAATCCTTGCCAATGACTGTGTTTTCTTTTTCATAATCTTATATTGCTTAGCCTCAAACTAGAAGCCTCTTCTCCACATAGTTCAGCAGAAAGAATATGTATCATCAGATAATTCCACAATCTGGCTAAGTTTGATGTGCTTCAGGTATTACAAAACCAAATGGGCCACTGGGGAGAAAGAATAGCTTGCGAGGTGCATAGAAAGTGAGAAAGAGATGGACAGTAGGAAAAGCTAAAAGGAGGGAGCAGCTTTTGCAGACCTGTTAAAGCACCTATCTCCACAATCCTGGGTCTGGCCAGGTTAGCAAGTAAGAAATACAAGAGCAAAACACTTCCTCCCACATTCTTTTCCCATGGTTTGGGATCAAAGCAACACTGAATCAATAGTGTCTCTTGATTGAGAAGACTCCTGGTGAAGTCTGTTTAAAAGATACAACCTGAATTTAGTTCCCAGCTGAAAGCAATTTGCTAAATTTTTTGTTTGTCTTTAACTCCATAATGAGATGTGATTTTCATGATCGAAACAGCACTAATGACAAAATGAAAGAAAAAAAACCCAAACAAACAAAAAAACCCCCAAGAAACAAAAAGCAAACCCCAAACTTAGAGCACTTGCACATTTTCATGTAAAGTGACAGCACTTGGCTTGAAGCCACACGCAGCCCTGTCCTGTCCTCTGTTAACCCACTGCTAAAGCAGAGGTGTAGCTCTTCTTCACAACCTTAAAGTAAGTTAATACGTCCTATCCTATATTAATACCTTTTATGATTTCCATGTAACTTTGTAAATGGAAGGAAAATGGGTAGTCATCTGATCCACTGAGCAAATATTCATTTGAATCATGCCCACATGATCAGTTACATGGCATCAGTGACAAATATTAAATAAATCAAGTGAAAAATCCAAAATCTACTCCCAGGTTGAAAGTATTCATCCAAATTCTGAACTTAGTTTTGGCAGTGTTAAAGATATTGATAGTTCCTTGACAGAGAATATAGTGAAAAGGCTTTTTGTTTCTGTGTTTCATCTCAGGGTCTTTACCACTGACAAGTTATCATCATGTTATATTTTTCCGTCAGGTTTAATAACTACTGCAATAGAAGATGATGTTTTGGAAGACAGACTGTTCAGTGGACTAGTACTCAGGTTTTTTAAGCTATAGGCTTCAATCTGAAAAGGAGCTGTCCATGGAGCATAGAAACAGGTGCAATTACCTATTATCTGCTTTCTCAGTTGATATATAGAAAAAACACATTCTCCCAATTTTTTTTCACTGAATGAGATGAAAAATCAGCAAAGCACAGAGAGCAGATAGATTAGCTAAAATGAGTATATCTTACAATGGATTTGAACAAGGGTTGATCTTTCTAATGATTATTTCTTTGTAAGAAATAATTGCACCTATTTTAGTTCCTAAGTACATTGTGGTGTAAGGTCTGCCTACAGAGTTGCTGTTCTTTGGACAAAACTTAACAGACTTGGAGACAAAGATATCAAGAGCTTTGCCAGAACAGAGGAGGAAGGACATATTTATAAAGTATGCGTATAATATATATATATATTTATATGTATATATAAATAAATATACTTCACAGAGTGGCTTTGATCCACTCTCCTTCACATTCTATGCATTCGCGTTTAATATATAGGTTCTTCACTGAGTAAGTCAGAACATAATGTTCTCAACTGAGAAGTAAAAATAAGACTATTATTCTTAGTACCTAAAACCTATGGATGCTAGTTTGCTGTATCCATAGAAGAGAAAAAATCTTTTGTATTAATTGCCCACCCAAATGAGCTTCTGACTCTTGGCACGCACTAAGTCAGAAGCCAAGGGGAAGGATTCACAAAGTCACTTTTCATATTCCATCACACAGCTGAGCTTTGGGCTTGAACCTTCTGCTTCACTAAACCAAGGAAATGAAACTCTTCCTGAGAAGAACCTGGTGCAGTGTTCTGCTAGTGCTAGAACCTGACAGCCAGCAGACAGGACCAGCCACCATTAGATCAAGACCCCTGTGCTTCTGTTCGCAGCTTCAGATATTTGGGGCTCACAAAGCAGAATCAAGCAAGTCCACAAATGCACCAGGGGAATTTGCACTTTGTCTTTCACCTTTACAAAATCCCAGAGGAGAGCATAGCTCTTCTACTTATGCACTGCTTGTTGTAGAGACTCAGAAAATGTTTTCAATACTTCTCCTTTTGCTGTCATTATTAATTTACAATATAAGATAAAAACTTTTTCCTTCCATTGTGGTCTACCAGTCATGGTTGATGGCATTGTCTTTCACTGTGAGTGGCAAATCTAACTGGCCTGCTTGAGGTAAGCACATCTTAAATTGTAAGGGTCAGATTTTTCCTGTGTCCAGAAATTCATGCAGGTATCAATGAAACCACAATATAGGGCAAAATCATGGTTAATCCTTTTCAGACATCTTTGAGAAGCAGCAATTTCTATTTCATGGAAGATCCACAGCTGTAAGAGAAAATAGTGGAAAATTGAACATTTATAAAAAAATTATTTCTTGAGTAAGATCCCAATTATTAAAAAAAAATGTAAAAAAGTTGTGAATTTAGATGGTCAGAACAATCCCTCCAGAATTATGATTTCAACATCATGAAATGCTTTCTGGATTTGAAATAGAAGTGAAGTATTTCTATAAACCAACATCATCCATGAAAAGGACGTCAGCTAAGGTGAAAATCAATATGTCATGAGTATCTTTTTTTAAGTATTATTAAACTTTATGTGAGATTAGGTGTGACTTTGCAAAAACTTCCATGTCTGCTTGCAACTGTAAAGCTGAGCTGCATATGGAGTGTATATGGAAGGTGAACATCCACGGCATGAGAACTATATTAAAGTAAATTTGTTGGAAAAAAATAATTTGGAAATATTGTCTTATTAAATTTCTTGATCAGGAAAGTAAGAAAAGTTTTGGTAATTTGTGTCGATTTTATGTATTTTCATGACTGAATATCGAAAGACTGAGATAAAGGAGTGAATTTCTGTGTCTAGACAATCATGCTTCAGCAGTCAGTTACTGTTAGGTTTTTTTTCAGGCTGTTTCAAAGGTTCAAGAGGAGCAACTAAGATCCCTGAAAAAATCATCACAGCTGAATTACACTTCACTTTAATCACATCATCACTATTAAGAATTGAATTTGGTAGGTCATAATCAGGACCAAAGTCCTCCTTTTCCTCTAAGTGCAGCTGAACCCCCACCCTGCAGAAGCTGTGAAGGAGGAATAAATCTTCAGTCCACTGTCCTGTTTGCCACGGGATGTCCCAGCCCTGTCCCACAGTGTGGCTCATCTGCCCCAGCACTTGCACACAGCCCTGGGCTTGGCACCGGAGGCAGGATGGGAGAGGAGGAGACTGGCTTTTTCTTCTGTCAGAGGCGTTTCCATTTCATAACCCTTGAGTCAGGGAGAAAGGAGGACCTCCCTGAAAAGCCTGCCACTGCCAGCAAAGCCACAATGCCAACCGGTCCTGACTGATACAATCAAAGTGAACAGAAACAAAACTGAACTTGACAGCTCAGGCATGTGCCTGGCTACTCTAGTGGTGCAACATCCAGTCACAGATTATTATTATTATACTGGCTGGCAATTATTTTAGTATTATTTTTTTTACATTTGAATGAAAACTGAACAAGCCGCTTAAGCCTTCTGACTAAGATACCAGTGACCTTCCAATTGTTACCAGACTTCTTTCTTCTCTTTTGAAAGTCCATATGAAAGGACAAACTGAGAATAGAACAACCACATCTGATTTAAAGCGCAACATCCAAATTATTACCAGTGTGATCAACTCATTTCCCCTGCACTAGCATTAAGCCAGGAGCCAGATGTTTTGAAAACTCTGTTTAGCTAAGACTGAATGTGATCAAAGGAGAAACCAATCCCAAAGCTCTGTGTGTCTGAAATCGTAAATAAAAGGGTATATATAAATTTTCACTCCATAAGGTCTTGGGCACTGTTAGTATTTAGATTTTGCTGTGGCTTGAGGTCTGGAATACAAACAAGTCCTGATACTAATGCACACAGAGCATGAAGAGATTGATAGCTGTTTATTGTCTGAAAACAAGTGAATTTAATAAAGAATGAGCAGGAAGTGAAAAATTATTTTTCTTGAGGACCTGTTGATGCTGTTGGGAGAACAAGCCGTGCAACACACATTCTGGTGCAACAGGCAGGTCCTGAGCAACAGAAACCTTCTGGGCAGCAACCTAAAAGCTTTTTTCTTTCTGTGACCTTTTTTTTCATGTAGACGAGAATGAATTCAGAAAGCCCAAGTAGTTGTCTGGAGGACTGGTTCTGTTGTCCTCAATATGAGAAAGACATGGAGTTGTTGGAGCAAGTCTGGAGGAAGCTATGAGGATGATAAGGGGGCTGGAGCACCTCCCGTATGGAGGCAGGTTGAGAAAGTTGTGGCTGTTCAGCCTGGAGAAGGCTGAGTGGAGACCTCATAGCAGCCTTCCAGTATCTGAAGGGGACCAACAAGGATGGTGGGGAAGGACTCTTCATCAGGAACTGTGGCAATAGGACAAGGAGTAATGGGCTTAAATTTTAACAAGGGTACTTCAAGTTAGATATAAGGAGTAAGTTCTTTACTGTGAGGGTGGTGAGGCACTGGAACGGGTTGCCCAAAGAAGTAGTAAATGCCTTAAGATCATCTAGTTCCAACCCCCCTGACAGGGGCACAGATACCTCCCACTAAACCATGACACCCAAGGCTATGTCCAACCCGGCCTTGAACACTGCCAGCAATGAAGCATTCACAACTTCCATGGCCAACCCATTCCAGTGCCTCACCACCCTTACAGTAAAGAATTTCTTTCTCATAGCCAATCTAAACTTCCCCTGTTTAAGTTTGAGCCCATTACCCCTTGTCCTCTCACTACAGTCCCTCATGAAGAGTCCCTCCCCAGCATCCCTGTAGGCCCCCTTCAGATACTGGAAGTCTGCTATGAGGTCTCCACGCAGCCTTCTCTTCTCCAGGCTGAGCAGCCCCAGCTACGCATTTATTTCTCATGAAAGAAACTGCATATCTCCATATTTCTCCTCTTCACTGTGAATTTTTCTTCTGTCCATTTTTTTGTGTTAAATCCATTAAGATAATGAAGGCCAAACTTTAAGCTCTTCTATAGCATGGGAGCACACACAACCATAGGACTTCTTTAGCCCATGGACTATTTTATCTTCTTGAAACAGTTTTGTTTTATAGTAGCAGCTATGTGACTTCTGTCATCACCCTTGAGAAGGAATGAGTTCTCCAGAAGGTACCACATGAAATATGACCTGAAGTTATCATTTATCAAGAGCAAAAGTTCACATCTCACAAGGATTTCCGCACAGGCCATGGACCCAAACAGAGATTTTTGTAGCACATAGTCTCAAGAAGCAGAGGCTTTTTTTAGAGATCAATTTTGCAGAAAGAATGAGCAATTGGGTTTTTCTAGCGTGTGTATTATAGTTTAATTAAAAAAAAAATAAGGGGGAATGAAGGAGGTCAAATCCTCATCCTCTGTTAGGTCCAAAAGCAGTGAGAAAAATTAATTGCTTTCTGTAGCTTATTATAACAGCTTGTGAAGATACTGCTTGCTTGCTTTGGCAGAACCTATGACTACAGACTTTAAAGTGCAGCTATTGCCTTGTCCATTGGAAAGCCACAGTGAAACAAACTCCTGACATCAGACAGAAGGCTGTAAAGCATGGAAAGGAAAAACAGTTAAAGAAAGAAGATGATAGGTTCTTGTCATCCTCAGGTAACTATTTCTCTGGAGACTGGTAGCTAGAAGAACTCTATCCTTTCATTCACTTTCAAATGATCATGTATTTCATTCAAACACTCTTTTTTTGGTTTGTAATTTATATATAAATGCGTCCTGATATTTAGTACCTATCCAGTACTATGTGACATGCTTTGATGGGAATATGCGTAATCACACAATATGTTTCTGTTTCAAAATGAGCTGGGTCAGGCACCTAGAATCAGCATTCTCAGGAGAGTATTTCTGGATGCGGGCTAGAGCCTGGTGTTTTGCTGAAACTCCACACAACTGCCTTTGAATTCACCACTAGGGTCTATGCTTTTCTCAGCAATGCTGTTCACAAAGCCAGAAGAAAAGGAGTGTGAATACACAAAAAGGATACTCATTTGGAAGTCATGAATGAGTATTAACAAACCTGAGGCAGCCTTTCCACAGATCTCTGAACCTGTAGACTAGGAGGGAGCTCCACTTTTGCATTGTTGTTACCTTAAAAGTGTCTTGCATTCCCTTTGAAATCATGCAAATCCCAGCAAAATACATTCTACTTCCATTTTTATTAAAATCCCAGTGGTGAGCATTCAGAAAACTTTCTTTGTCTGGCCGAGCCTTATTCCAGATTTTTATTGATTATATATTTGTCACAGCAGACAAGTCTGAAACAGTTACCCAATGCAACAAAATTTATTTATTTCCATAACAAATTAAAGGACATTAATCTTTGCTCATAAAATAAGTATTTCTGAGGGCTCTTGTTGAGAAACATTCGTTTTCCTGAACAGCCCCGTCTGTTTATTACTGTTGTCCTGCCTGGTCAGGATGTCCCCTGACTAATGTCAGCAGAGCAGATGTGCATCAGGGCTTGTGAAATTGGTTGCTGTGAATTGAAACACCACTCACCTTGCAGAGCCTGTGCTTGGCAGGCAGGGACTGTGTGCACACCATGTGGGTTTTGAGGGCTGGCACCTGCTGAGTATGCAGAGTCAGTGCAAAAAGCAGCATCCACAGAGATGTCAGGGATTGGCCTGCTCAGAGGAAAGCATTGAGAGGTGTGCACACATATTGCTCCCCTGATGAGGGACTGGCTGCAGCTAACAGCTCATTACTTGCCTCCAATAACTGGCCTGCTTAATTTGCTTAAAGGGCTTTGGAGGCTTCCTTCTCCCAAAGGCATTGGACACTGGAGAAAGTTCTATAACAATGCTAATTTAGTACCTTCTAAAGTAATGCCTTCTGGTTTTCGTGGATATCCCAGGTAGCTCTGGAAAGATACCCAATAATTCACCATCTCTCTGCCCCTCTGAATGTCATGCACCAATTTCTGCGCAAAGATTCCTGCCAGCTCCTGTGCTGTTGTGATTATTGCTGCACTGGTATTTGCTGTGTAGATTGCATCAGACAAAATGTTCCATCTATATCTAATTATTCTTCTTCCTTATCACCAATCAAGCATGCCAATTAGTATAAGGAGTAGAAAATGAAGAGATAAGATCTCTGAGTGAGCAGTTTCCCAGCAATTAATAGCAGGCAAATTGCCATCTTTCAAACACCTGTTGGCTTCCTGGTAATAAATTTGGGAATATCAGAGATACATGGCAAAAGAACAGAGAAATAAAAGGGTAAAACAGAGAGAGTATGCATGCAGGTCATGTCCCAGCATGGAAGAGAGATTTAAGGGGTAAAAGGAAATTAACTTTTCAAGGCTGGAACCTGGGAAGTTCTAGAAAGCTCTGGGTAGGTTGGTCTGACACATAGGTTTTCTTGTTTTCATGCATTGTGTGAATTTGAAATGATTGAGTCTGTGTCAAAGGCTTGGGTTATTTGGATTAAACTCATACTTACTTGTACAGACAAGGCTGGTATCACAGATGGGACCTGTCATATTGCTGCATTACAGTGTCCAACAAAAATATTTACTCAGCAAAGGATACATTTATGAAAGTCTTTCAGCATCTCATCAGAGCCTGCTGCTGTCAAATTGAAATGTTTGTCAATGAGCAGCAACAGGACAGCTGACTGATTCAGACCAACTGCTATTTATCTGCCCTGCAAGAGCCCTTACCCCAGTGGTAATTTCATAGAAAATGTGATGGATCAAAGACATCATATTTCCTCAGCAGGGCAGGTACAGAACAGAGTATCAGTTTGACCTTTTCCCCTTTTCTTATCTTAGAGGAACCACCTGGCCCATGATGGCATTGGCACAATGTAAGACTACCTGGTGTTTGGCATCTGTGAATTGAGAGATCATTCCTCTGAGCAAGAAAGGAGGGCGAAGGATATGTGGGCTTATCCTTACCGTCTTTAAGTTCATTTGGGTTTGGTTTTTTGGTTTTGTTTGCTTTCCTTCAAGTTCTTACTGTGCCCTCAGTGACTAGAGAAAACTGTGACTTCAGTCCCCTGCCTTAACCACTGACCCTGTGTGTGTCTTCTTGACGCTGCTTTCTCATTGGGAACTTATCTAACGCTTCCCTAACCCAGCTATGACTCTCTCTTAAGCAAGCATAAATCAATTTCTGACAGTAAGAACTACTGCCATTGATTGCACTCAGAATTTACTAGGGATCTTTTGTGGGACATGAAGCAAGAGTATTACACATTCATACACTCATAGATAGATAGCAAAAAGCTCCTGGTCAGTGATGGATGAGCACTCTAAGCTAAGGTCTGCAGCTAGGGTGACTCTAACATAGCACTGACTCAACTATCAATCACTTAGGACGTGCTTGTAAAGGAGGAGCAGGGATCTGTGCCCTTCTTTGAAGATTCATCAATCAGCTTTAGCAACACTGAGGTTTAACCAGAGCATGTCAAACAGGTCTTGCTTTACATCCCAAGCTTGTTAAGGAAATATTTACTGCAAAAGGTGATTCACCACATTCTGCTCAAGAAGCTGCTAAATAATCATCACAAATAGCTCTAACTGCACTGCCAAAAATCAGCCATAAGTACTTGAAAGCTGGGTATTATCCAGACAGGGCAGGCAAAGCTACAGATACCTTGTAAACAACAGGTTAAGAGCAGCAACCAACCCTAATTAACTGGGGAAAGCCCATTTGACTCTCTTTAGGCAGCACTTTTTTGCATATCAGGTGTCAAACATCATCAGACTGTATTTAAAGAGGCAGTAGCATCCAGACTTGTCTGTTTGCAGTGGTAGTAGTGGTACAGGCAGTACTTCTGGTTGTGTACAGGCAGTACAGCAGCTTCTGGTTGCTTCATCTATGCTAGGCCACCAATGAAAAAGAGGGAATATGCCTCCATCTGCTTCTTACACCACAATCTTTTGCCAAACTCAGACCATGAAACAGCATCAACATTTCCTGGCTATGAGGAACTATTCCACGTATTTTCCTTCCTACCTTGGGAACCTACTTTATATCCTCTCCCCTCTGCAACATCTGCCTGCCAGAAAGTATTTCTTGTCCTAGCACCTAATCAGGAGGCAACCAATTAAAAATGACCCAAATGGTCCACTCAAAGCTGTAGGGTAGTGCTTGCTTGGGGGCTGTGGTTATAACTCAGGACAATTTAGGCTAGTGGGTAAAACATATTTAGTCTCCTGCCTTTCCTAAAAACTTGAATCTTGAATTCAAAGATAGCAAATACTACTGGTTGTTGGGCTCTTCCCAGAAAACCACAAAACCAAACCAACAAAACCAAACCAAACAAAAAAACCCAAACCAAACCAAAAATCTCCCCAACTTTCTGAAAAAATAAATCCTTCATGACGTTGTTTTCCAATTGTAAGCTACACTGATACTGTCTCTAGTAGAAAGCATGGTCTTGTTTTTCAGTCAGATTTTGTAATAAGTTGTTACTTTCCCCCACTGATGCAAGCTACTAATTACTAAGTGTATACACCTGTTTTCCTTTTGAGACAGAGCTTCAGTAACAAGTTATGGTGAAATTTATTAAGCTTGGATACCTGTAAAAAAACTATAAAAAGATGAAAAATCAATACATATAGAACAAAGATGAGCTAAAAGGTGAATGACAATTCAAAGGGAGATAGAGATAAGCAGACAAGACAGATAGAAGGAAATTTGTCTCCCCACCTTATGCAAATTTACAAGATTTTGAAACATTTGTTTTTCACTGTTCCAAACACAAGAATTAAAATATCAGAAACATTTGCAAGTTGCAAATCAGCAGAAGATATCTAGGCAAAATCAGTTTTCTTTATATGACACACAATTTACAGACACACTTTTGTATAAAACTTTTCACGTATTTGTAACAACTTCTCTATGAGTATCCAAGCACATTTCTCAACATTCATTTCATCTAAGTGATAAAGATATGCTATTGTCTTTATTTTATAGAAAAGAAAACTTCAGTATTGAAAGCCTTTTCAGTGTGTGAACCTGGAATGAGATTTTTTGGTATTGTATATGGCCTTATAAAAGTTAGAAACCTCTGGATGCTCCCATTACCACAGCACTTATGAAAATTTTATGTTAGGGACTAATTATGATCAGTTTTACTCTATGTTGGTCTCCTTGAAAGAGGTGATAACACAGCAAAAATAATTAATCACAGAGACTTTAGAGCTTGAGGTCAGCTATCAAGTCATCATGCTTTCATAGGCAGCAAGAAGTTTGGCTGAGAACCTAGAAGAGCATACCTCTTTCCTCACTATTAATCATCTCAGCCTGGTAGTTTTCCAAGCACTTCATCCAATACTCGGACACATTTGTTCATCACATGAGGTGGCTGGGCAGGATTATATTTACCTTCATTTTTTGGAAAAAAAGACCCATATTTTAGCAAAGTTCAATATACTAACATGTGACTTACTGTAATAATTTATAATGGTTTGGGGATTTTGGCTATATAAAACCATAGTGATTTTGAGGAAATAGCCTGTTATTACAGATGCAGATTTAGCTAGACTTACAGAGAGTCACCTTTTAAGACATTAAACTGCTTGGGAGATAAGTGACAAAAATACAATAGAAAATACAAACTATGACAATGACACAATAAAACTAGTAACTTTTAACATTGAAAATAATGGCCTAGATTTTTAAACCTTTTATAAAACTAACTCAGAGGTCTGGCAACATCAAGGAACTGTGAAGCAGGCAAAACATCTAAGTGAGGGATTTTTTGCTGTAGGAGATATGCCCAGGGAAGAACAGGCATGGCAAAGCTCCACTGGATTTAAGAAATGGACCTCATGCTCACTTTGAAGTCCTGGGAGATAGGGGGGTGGAAGATCAAGCAGTAAAAACTTCCAACACTCAGTTTCAACTGAGACTTGGAATCATCAGTGATAATTTAATCAGA
Source organism: Ara ararauna (assembly GCA_028858755.1). NCBI lineage: Eukaryota > Metazoa > Chordata > Aves > Psittaciformes > Psittacidae > Ara > Ara ararauna. Next base: position 38,488,019 of record CM054410.1, on the reverse strand, counting down.
GAGGAATGTTAATTAAGGCTTCAGGCCCTACATATAAGAGCCAATTGATTACATGTGTTGATTAGCATTTTGCTGTATTGAACATGGAACAGCCTGGCTAAATCCTACCCAGAAATGCCACGTGTAAGATAATATATGTCTGTTATATGCAGGGCTGTGGAAGGGCATTATGGTGGGTCTGATTTAAATAAGCTGGTTCTGCTCCCTAGACACTGGACCTGAATGAACATGCTTATTCCAGGCACATATGTTGCATGCTAAGAAACAGGGACGCCAGATAAAAAGAGGGTGAGCTCACAGCAGAGGAAAAGTAAAGGTTGGCTTCTATCTGTCCAGTAGCAAACCACAAAAGTTGGTTTGCATTTCTTGGCTGGCAGAGTTAAAATTATCTCTGTGGATATTTGTATGGTTTAAAGATGGAGCTAAAGCTACCTGAAGGCCTGGTATTACCCAAAAGATTGCTACTGTGCCCCACCTGCCCCTACCTGCATACTCCTACCATGCCCTGACAGCCATTGCTGTCCTAGCACCAGGAGAGCTACGGGCCGCAGGTGCCCTGTAGTTTCTGTAGGACTTAACTTCTGCCAGCCTAGTGTTTCGAGGCAATTTGCACATGTCAGCCCAACGGTCAAAGTGGGCACAAGAGTCCCGTCTGGCCATTTTGGAGGCAGCTAGCTGCTAGACTGTCTTAGTTACATCGTGGATAACTGGTAGATGCATCCCCATTTAAATAACTATTTGGCTATTAGGTGGAGAATGGTGAGAGCAAAGATTAAACACTGGGTTCTAGCTCCGGATGGAGCAGCTGCCAAGCAACAGTCAGGGTTTTGGGGTTTTTTATGGAGGGGGGACTCTCATTCCTTTTTTACTGAGGGTTTGTGTGTGTGTAAGAGATTTAACAGACAATGTCTGTTTAACACCATCTTGCTGAAGTGTATCATAACCAACAGTTGCTTGTCTCTTATAAAATCTGGGCTTATTAAGGTGTCTCAGGAATAATCTTGCCAAGACTCAGACACACTAGCACTGCTGTTCACTTCCAGGGAATTACTGAAGAGTAGTCACTTAAAAGTGTTCTCAGGAACTGGCAGCATTTGTGACTGAACTAATGATATCAAAGATCAGCTCTTTTAAAGCTACTGTCAAAGCTCTAGAGAAACGCAAGAGCTTGGCTAAAATGAACTCAAGTTAGATCATTAATTTCAGAATAAATAAAAATCCTTACCTTCAGTTTCAAACAAATTATCAAGCTCTGACATTAAAGATCTTGTTATGTTAATAGTCATCTCAGTCCCATGGGTTACTTAACAGTTTTGGAAATAATCAGAAAACCATCAGTATGCCTGTTGACTATAACGTCAGTAAACAAGCCTAGCACTCCCTTTTTGAATTACAACAATTAATTAAAACACACTAGTCTAATGGTAGCATTTCTTCTGCTTGATTAAACAAGCACTAGTGATGCCATGCATATCAGTGATGTCATGACCTTCCTAATCTTATGACAAAACCAGGGGAGGATAGCTGTAGAAGAGCTGATAAACTTTCAGATGGTCAATGTAAGCTAGTTTGTAAGACCTTGGTATTTCCTAGTTGTTGATTAAAGCCATTAATAAATTCTTTATCTACAAACATTATCTGCCTCAAGTTCTTGTTTAGTCAATCACAATAAAACAGATATGATAAAAAAAGTGCAGGTAACTGATCTCTAACTCTAGAGTTGAATTTCTCAAATTTGCCTGTAGCAAGGGTTGGTTTTTTACCACCCACATATTGCTTTGCTTACGTGAAACAAAAATCTGACAAGCTTTCAAAAGTCTCCACCTCAGATTCTCTTGCTATTAATCTTGTCCTTGTTAATACAAAACTGCTGTTTGCTGAGGCCAACAACGTTCAGTGTTTCACTTTGTTCTGGGCCACACCCACTAGTAAAACAACTAGTTAAAAAATAATAAAAAGTTATTAAGGGCATGTTTTGTATGTGTTGATAAATATGGAAGGACAGGTTCAGCTTTTTTCCCATTCCCTTTTCTGAAAGTTAAATTTCAATATTTTTAGTTTACAAATAATGTCGTATGCAATTGTATATAAAACCTCACATCTCTGCTTTTTCTCCAGTTCAACTTTTCACTTTTTCTTTCCCCTCCCCCCAGTGGATATCTGGATTGATTGATGGTTTCTGGGGAAAACTGGCCAGAAATAAATAATTAAAGAGTATGAAGTTACATGATGGTAATTATCTTCATGTCTGTGGATCAGCATGCTCAGTACCCAACATCCATTCCTTTATTTTTGCACACTATTTTATCTGTTAGACCAGAATCTTGAATCATCCCTATTCCTTACGGGAAATAAGTATTTCCACATTCCTGATGCAGAATAAAAATTGTTTAGGGATAAATAAGTACACTATGAGTAAGTAAAAAAAGCCTAAACAACACCTCATCTAAAAAAAAAAAAGGAATGAATTCTTAGGGCGTAGGTGATGTTTATTTCCAGTGAAATTTAACTATATTATAAGTGAAATGTATTGCAGCTTTGAGAAAATGCTGTGTATTCACTCTTCCTTCAGGAAACACCAATTTGTGGTAGCAGCTGCTGACAGAGTTCATGACGTGAAAGGACTTTAGAAGGGTAAAAAAGTCTTGGTTCTTTCCATCGGCCAGGCATCAAAATCACCGACATATAATTACGCCTACTAGCAATGTCATTCAGTTACTAAGGCATGTAAACATGTGGGAAGGTTGGGGGGGTTTTGAAGGGTTATGACCTATTTTTTCTGAACTAGTTTGCTTCCCTTCTTCGTTTGGATGTCTACTGCAAAGTAAAAAAAATGAATTCTACCTTAATTTTTCCTTTTGAAATTAATGAGTAAGAACTTTGAAAAGATTTCAAGTGGTGTTGAGGAAATAAGTTGTTCAGTACCTGGAAAACACAGGAGAAAATAGAACAAGTGATATGATCCAAGTTAGGCTCATATCTCTGTGGGAACTGAGCTGGCAATTTTTTTCTGCTTATTCCTAGGAACATTATCCAAAGACATGCTATAATCCTGCCAATAAGAAACAAAAGACTATGTGGAGATATCATTTATACGTTGCAAGACAGATGAAGGTTAGGTAACACACTGATACAATGTGGAATTAAACCATTAGCTGGAAATCAGGAGCTTTGTTAATCATGATCATGCACTTGTGCTGCTAAACTGCACAGGCAATGTGCTGGCTGCAGGTCTGTGGATTTGTTCCTTCCTCCCTCTCCATTATCCTACGTCAAGGGAACAAGGACATGGGACACTCAAGCTCTGCAGTGCCAGAGGCAAGCTGAGAGCAGTGGGGTTACACCGGGAGATGCAGCTGCTCTTCATTCATTCCTGATCTCTAAATTCTCTTTTGTGGGCCTGCAGCACCCCAGAAGCTACTGGCTAAGTACTTAACCTGAAAGTCACAAAAAGAAATACTTTCCTCATATGGAGTTTGCTATGCCCTTAGCACATTTGCACAGCAAACTAGAGGTCTGCCTGTTTTCCACATGCTCAAAGCCAGTGGCAAGAAGAGTTTGGGGTAAGAGGCTGACCCCTCACTATAACTTCCTTTCAGGTAGCTGCAGAGCAATAGGGTCTTCCCTGAGCCTTCTCTTCTCCAGACTAAACATCTCCAGTTCCCTCAGCCGCTCCTCATCACACTTGTGCTCCAGACCCTTCACCAGCTTTGTTGCTCTTCTTTGGACGCACTCCACCATCTCAATGTCTTTCTTGTAGTGAGGAGCCCAGAACTGAGAGCAGGATTCAAGGTGCAGCCTCACCAGTGCTGAGTACAGGGGGATGATCACTGCCCTGGCCTTGCTGACCACTCCATTTCTGATACAGGCCAAGATGCCATTGGCCTTCTTGGCTGCCTGGGCACAAGCTGCTCATATTCAGCCATCAATAAGCACCCCCAGGTTCTTTTCCACTGCGCAGCTTTCCAGCCACTCTTTCCCAGCGTTGAATAGGATTGTTGTGACCCAGATGCAGGACCTGGCACTTTGCCTTGTTGAACCTCACACAACTGGCCTCAGCCCATGGATCCAGCCTCCCCAGATCCCTCTGCAGAGCCTTCCTACCCTCCAGCAGATCAACACTCCCACCCAGCTTGGTGTTGTCTGCAAAATGACTCAGGGTGCACTCTCAATCCCCTTGTTCAGATCATTGATAAAGACACCAAACAGAACTGGCCACAGTACTGGGTCCTGGGGAACACCACTTGTGACCATCTGACAACCGGATTTGACCCCATTCACCACCACTCTCTGGGCCCCACCATCCAGTCATTTGCTGTTTTTTACCCAGCACAAGCATATTCGTCCAAGCCATGAGCAGCCAGTTTCTCCAGGAGAACGCTGCAGGAAATGATGTCAGAGGCTTTTCTGAAGTCTAGGAAGACAACTACAGCATTTCCCTCATCCACTGGACAGGTCACCTTGAGATAGAAGGAGATGAGGTTGGTCAAGCAGGACCTGCCTTTCATAAACCCACGCTGACTTGGCTGATCACCTGGTTGCCCTGTACATGCTGTGTGATGCACTCAAGATGATTTGCTCCATAACCTTCCTTAGCACCGAGGTCAAACTGACAGGTCTGTAGTTCCCCAGATCCTGCACTTCTTGTAGGTGTCACATTTGTTAACCTTCAGTCACTGGGACCTTCCTGGTAGCCAAGACTGCTGATAAATGGTGGAAAGAGGCTCAGAGAGCAATTCCACCAGTTCCCTCTGTACCCTTGGGTGGATCCTATCTGGGCCTGTAGCCCTGTGTGTGCCTAAGTGGTGTGTCACTCAGGAATAACTGGGGAGCAAATGTGTTCAGCGTTCAGAATTCAGCGTGCTTTAAAAAATGCTCTGCTTGGTAGGTTTTAGAGGTAAAGTGCGGCAGTTTTGAAATGTTTCATTTTTGCATCAGGTTACACTCCCTACCATACAGATGGAGTTTATTCCATGATACAATTTACAGACAGGTGCAAAGCCAGTGGAAATAAGATGAGGGCACTACAGATTGGTAAGTGGCTTGCAGATGTACAGAGCAGCAAACAAGTTTACAACAGCAACTAACTGAAGGCTGATGCCCTTAGAAAACTAAAGGAAACACTAAGTGCACTCTACTGGGGAGACAGCATGTAAAGCCACTTGTCTTTTCTAATTATCCTTGATCTTTTTGCTCATTATAAAAAATGCATGTCTCTACATGTGAGTGCTACTTTGCTTCTATTTCTGCTCTGTTCAAAAGCATGCAAATGGGTTTGTCCTGTGACACCTGCAGCCGTGGTGTCTGCAGCTACGATTTTCCTGCAGTTCTGGGATTTTGTCCACAGCAGCTATGGTGCATGATGTTTCAAGTGGCAGCTGCCCCTTTGGTTGGAGTTTCTTCTGTTTTAACCTCCTGACTTCCAGCTTGGTAATGTTTGCTCTTTCGGCGTGGAAACACAAACCAGCTCATTTTACATATGGGCAAAGTGGTCAGGTAGGAAAGAAGGAATAAACAGAACTTTCTTCAAAGCATTTCTTGGGAGACAGAAGCTTTTTACAGACGGCATGTTTCATGAAAAGGAAGGGCAAGCTTGTGTGGGATTTGCAGCTTAAAACAGGAGTATGGTTCAGCTATGCGACTCAGCTATTTGCACGCGTCTTCAAATTGAACCATCTCTGAGTCACCTGTATTAGCGATGTACACATGTTCAGCAGGCCTGGATCATTTGTAGTAGTCTAGTACACAGTTCCTGGGACCTTGTCAGAAGCTGGGTGTGTGAACGTTTTCAGCTCTGTTTCCTGCCTTTGCCCATGGCAGTGCAACAGGCTCCTAACAGAGCTGGTGAAACTTTGTCTTCCTCCCCAGAGCCCCCCAGACCCTCCCAGACCCTATTACCTGATGGAAACACTAACTTCATAACAAGATGTGATACGAATAAGGTCTGGGTTTTTTTTTTTGTTTTGTTTTGGTTTTTTTTTATTGTTTTCATAACAATTTTTAACCAAAATAGTTATCTACAAGTAAACAAAGGGGAAAAAAAGTAAATAACCAAAATAATCATCCTACATTTCACTGTATTAATAAAGCTGCTTCCAGGATGCCCTTTCAAATCAGTGGTTGTGGTTGACACAAAGGTCTGATCTGATAATTTACGGATTAAAAAGCTTTCAGCTCGTGATTACTATATCACCAGCAACTGCAACATCTTGAAAGTGGTGTAGCGTAGCCTATGAAAAAGTCTGAAAACATATAAGGTTTTTAGTAGAAGCCAAATCTATTGTGCTGTGTGGAGTTTTGAGACATTTGGGCACTTTTAGGAAGGAGTTTCGTGGGAGCCTGGTTGTGTGGTTATAGACACAGGGTCTTCTATCTGAACACATTGGGTTATTCAGGTATTGACTGTGTTTCCATTTCAGATTATACAGCATGAACTCATCTTTAAAAACTTCTCTTTCTTTTTCATATGTAAGCTCATCTGAAAGAAGCATAAGTTAAAAGTTAAAGGAGAAATATATGGAATAACCCAAAACAATAAAACATACTTTCAGATTTTAATATTTGAGGCAAATTTAGTTAACATTTCTGTGTGCTTTTTACTACTTGTTATTATCTGCTTCCAAAATACAAAATGTTGCCATTGTATGTTAGACCTTTGGTGCCTCAGAAAAGAAAGACCTTGCTTGAAAATTCAAAATCTTTTTACACATTTTTATGCTATTTTAAAACTTAACTTGAAATTGTGATGGAAGCACTTTTGATACATGATATCTTCTTTTAAATCAAGATTTATACAGAATATAAAATTACAGTCAAGCTGAAAAGCAGAAATTTCTCCCTGAAATTAATCTGCCTTTTCAAAAACATTTTCATTGATACTGTGTTACAGTGAACTGACTTGTTTTCTGTGAATGCCTGTAATTTTTTACGTAAATCTAACAAGCTGCTGTTGGGTGCTCATGTTTTGATTTAAACCATCTTTGTAAACAGCAGTAAATCAACTATTTACAGAAGAGAAGGCAAATATAAATAAAAATTATCAGAGTTCTGGTCTTTGAAAGGCAGCCCCCAAAAAGAACCAACCTGAAAACTGGTCTCTGTTTTCCACTGCCTGTACAAGAGCCCTCAGGTTATCAAGGCATTAAGCATGAGGCAGCTTGCAGAGCAGCAGAACCTAGAAGCTTTCATTCTCGTTCCAAAACAGTGGTTGTAGACTTAAGCAAACACACAGAGAAGAGAAAAGATGTTGTGCAGCTCCTGATGGGGAACTGCAGTACCTGGCACAGGATGTGCTTGTACAGGCTGCCTCACGTCTCCCTACCAGGCATGCTGGCGTGCTGGCTTCCACATAGAAAAGCCGGGGTTTACCCTGACCTGGAAGTTGTGTGCTACCATGAATTTTGCATTATATTTAGCCTCAGTGAGTTGGACAGATGCTCAATGCTCTCTGCTTTTAATCTCTTTCCTGTACACTCCCAAAAGACACATACCTGGCTCATTAAATTTTCTGTGCAATGCGGTATACAGCACCAGGTGCCCGTGGACAGGCAGGTCTCCCCCACTCTTGCTGTGGAAGCAAGCAGAAAGGGGTTTGCTGATTCTGAAAATAAAATACCCCTGTGTTTTTATGACATTTCTTTCTTTTTGACATGTCTTAAGCAACAAGAGAAGGTAAAGAGTTTTTTCAGGGTTTTTTCTGACATAAAATTGTTTTTTCTTGGCTTTTTGCATATATTCATATCTGAATGTTTAGGGAAAATACAAAAGAAAGTCAGTGTAAAAAAAAAGAGAAAAAATAAACATAAAAATTAAAAAAAATAGACACATACCACCAAATCAATTCCACATATAGCCATACTGGGGTATTATTAGCAATTATCTCTGTGTTAAGACGGGAAATTAGCTTTGGCATTAACACAGTCATCTCTGAAGGAAGTCTTAAGCTGTAATTCTGCACAGTCACACTGGAGTGGGAGATACTGGGAACTCTAATCTGCCAGTGTGGCAGCTCTCCAGGAGAGAGTTCTGCAGGGAGCTGGGTGCCAAAAGAGAAGATGAAGTTATCATGCATGGCTCCAAGAAGCTGTTGTACATTGCGTGAAGGCCACAGGGGGTGCCTAGTCTTTCTCTGGACACACTGCCTTTGGCAGAGATAACTTGTAGGAAGATGCGTATGCTCGTTTCCTTCTAAAGGAGCAGTTACGTGGTTCTCAAAGTTCTCTCACTGCAAACCTCTTGAATTGTTTGGTACGGCACCAACAGGAAGGATCTTGGATTCTTCCAACAGACACAGAGTGCACCAGTCTTATTTGCTTGTACATACATAAAACAAAACAACCCGCACACTCATCCCAAAAAAATCCCCAAGCAGCTGCTTTACAGAAACACTTTTTTTAAAATCTGTGTTTCTGAAGTAGAAATGGCAGAAATATTGCTGTAGTTCATTGACTGTAAGATTTGTGGGTAAGATACAAATTTTGGCATCTATATTCTTACTAAAATACCCAAATAAATAGAAAAATTTTCCAATAACATTAGGAAATCAATGGTAGAGGTTAGCAGGGATAACCAAGCACACATTTGAAATCAGGTCACAGTCTTTAGAAGCTTGAAGTTGAGAACCTGACTTAATATCTTCTATGAAGGTCAGGAAGATGTTCTGCATAATGGCAAGATTAAAGAAATAAAAACTTAAATAATAATTAGCCAGCAATTGCAAGCTTTGACCAAATTCTTCCTCCGTTTGGTCAGAGAAAATGAAAAAAGGAGAGTTTTGAATTCTGGAATTATAATTGCACTTCTGGATCGGAAAGGGTAGCTCATAGGAAGTAAATCCACAACTTGAAATGAGTGTTAGCTGTGGGGAAATATTCACTGATGGTGAGAAAGCTTCTTTTGATGGCAAACGCTGAGCTGACTCAAGGGAGACTATACCTAGAAGGTCCCATGTTCTCTGGATCAAAATGGGTATCATCTGATTTACAGCAGCTGAATTAAGTAATGAAGCTGAAAAGTCCAGCTTCTAAGACCTAAACAGAGCAGTGTATAAGTGTTTAGCACTACTGGAAAGACTGTGCTTCTAGAAGATTAATTTTCCAAACCTGTGTTGATCAGGCAAATCAGGCACTGAATGCATGGTTTCCATTTTCTGATGCATGCATAAGTACATATAAAGACATTAAGGAGGGGAAAGAAACGTATTTATTGGAAAGTAGAAAAACCTAAAGTGATGACCTAAACAATTGGAGTTGTGTTTGGAGTTTTCCTCCATTACACACAACAAACATTTCTGTTGTGCTAAATGAGCATGATCAATTGGGTAAAACAATGTCCTTTTGAATAATCATAGAACCATAGAATAGCTAGGGTTGGAAAGGACCTTAAGATCATCTTGTTCCAACACCCCTGCCAGGGGCAGGGTCACCTCCCACTAACCCGTGTCACACAAGGCTATGTCCAATCCAGCCTTGAGCACCGCCAGCAACAGAGCATTCACAACTTCCACGGGCAACCCATTCCAGTGCCTCACCACCTTCACAGTAAAGAATTTCTTCCTCATAGCCAGTCTAAACTTCCCCTGTTTAAGTTTGAACCCGTTACCACTTGTCCTCTCACTACAGTTCCTCATGAAGAGCCCCTCCCCAGCATCCCTATAGGTCCCCTTCAGATACTGGAAGGCTGCTATGTGGTCTGCACGCAGCCTTCTCTTCTCCAGGCTGAACAGACCCAACTTTCTCATCCTATCTTCATATGGGAGGTGCTCCAGTCCCCTGATCATCCTCGTGGCCCTCCTCTGGACTTGTTCCAACAGTTCCATGTCCTTTTTATGTTGAGGACACCAGAACTGTACACAATACTCCAAGTGAGGTCTCACAAGAGCAGAGTAGAGGGGCAGGATCACCTCTCTCGACCTGCTGGTCACACTCCTATTAATACAGCCCAGGATATGGTTGGCTTTCTGGGCTGCGAGCGCACATTGAAGCCGGCTCATGTTCATTTTCTCATCAGCCAACATCCCCAGGTTCTTCTCCGCAGGGCTGCTCTGTATCTCTTTTCTGCCCAACCTGTAGCTGTACCTGGGATTGCTTCGACCCAGGTGGAGGACCTTGCACTTGGCATGGTTAAACTTCATCAGGTTGGCATCAGCCCACCATCACAAACGTGTCAAGGTCCCTCTGGATGGCATTCCTTCCCTCCAACGTATCAGCCGAACCACACAGCTTGGTGTCATCAGCAAAGTTACTGAGGGCACACTCAATCCCACTCTTCATGTCACTGACAAAGATGTTGAACAAGACCGGTCCCAACACCGATCCCTGAGGGACACCACTTGTTACTGGTCTCCAGCTGGACACTGAGCCATTGACCACAACTCTTTGTGTACAGCCATCCAGCCAGTTCTTTATCCACCGAGTGGTCCGCCTATCAAATTGATGTCTCTCCAACTTAGAGACAAGGATGTCATGTGAAACAGTGTCAAATGCTTTGCACATGTCCAGGTAGATGACATCAACTGATCTACCCCTGTCTATCAGTTCCATAGCCCCATCACAGAAGGTCACCAGATTGGTCAGGCAGGATTTCCCCTTAGTGAAGCCATGCTGGCTGTCACCAAGCACCTTGTTGTTTTTCATGTGCCTTACCATGCCTTCCAGGAGAATCCACTCCAAGATTTTGCCAGGCACAGAGGTGAGACTGACTGGTCTGTAGTTCCCCAGCTCATCCATTTTCCCCTTCTTGAAAATGAGGGTTATATTTCCCTTTTTCCAGTCACTGAGAACTTCACCTGACTGCCATGATTTTTCAAATATGATGGACAGTGGCTTAGTAACTTCGTTTGCCAGCTCCTTCAGGACCCGCAGATGGATTTCATCAGGTCCCATGGACTTGTATACATTCAGGTTCTTAAGATGGTCTCGAACCAGATCCTCTCCTCCAGTGGGCCCAGGGTCTTCATTCCCACAGTCCCTGCGTCTGCCTTCCAAGACTTGGGTGGTATGGTCAGAGCATTTTCCGGTGAAGACTGAGGCAAAGAAGTCGTTAAGAACCTCAGCCTTCTCCAAATCCAGGGTAGCCAGTTCTCCTGATAGCTTCTGGAGAGGGCTCACGTTGTCCCTAGTCTGCCTTTTATTTGCAATGTACCTATAGAATCCCTTCTTGTTATCCTTAACATCCCTAGCCAAGTTTAATTCTAACTGGGCTTTAACTCTCCTAAACTGGTCCCTAGCTTCCCTGACAGCATCCCTGTATTCTTCCCAGGCCGCCTGTTCTTGCTTCCACCTTTTATAAGCCTCTTTTTTCCTTTGATTTTCCCTAAGCAGCTCCTTATCCATCCAAGGAGGTCTCCTGGCCCTCCTACAGCATTTCCTTCTAGTAGGGATGTATCGCTCCTGAGCTTGCAGCAGGTGATCCTTGAATATCAACCAAGAGTCTTGGGCCTCCCTGCATAGGTCTATATCCCATGGAATCTTACGGAGCAGGTTCCTGACGAGGCCAGATCCTGCTCTCTTGAAGTCCAGGGCAGTGAGCTTGCTGCACACTCTTCTCACTGTCCTGAGGATCTCAAATTCGACCATCTGATGACTACTACACTCAAGGCTGCCCTGGAGCGTCACATTTCCAACCAGCTCTTCCCTGTTGGTGAGGACGAATCATTGCTCCCAGATGGAGGCTTTTAGTGTTTGCTTCATAAACCTTTTTCTTTCTCTTTTTGTTCATCTTTTTACCCTAACAATTTATAACTATGTCATAAAATCAGTTTTTGGTTGATTAATTTTTGTTCCCAGCAAAAAATAACACAAGGTTTACTATTACCAGTTACAGTATGCACTCTCCAACAGATTAAAACTACATCCATTTGGAATCATAGAAATGTGAGATGAAGATGATCTTGAAGTAATATTATTCCATGCAGAACATATTTTTCAAATGAAATTTAAGAAACTATTAGAAAATGAGGACAGGTTAGTAGTCTAATCATCACAGTAAAAATATTTATATCCTACCACTTGACAGTCTTGGCAAGGTTATGTCAAGCGGTAACCTATCTTAGGTTAACAAACTGCAGCGCATACTGAATTCGGAATGTCTGACACCAATAAGGCACTCTACTTTTTATTTTTGAAAAAGTAAAAAATGGCTGAGATGCAGTTAAGAACCTATTAATGTGTGGTCGTCATATTGCTTTTACTGTGTGCATTAATGTTACTAGGCAGAAACTGATTCCTACGTCAAGTTACAAACTGTTAAGCCTCAGAAAATTTGCTTCCCTAAGAAGAAAAAGTGTACAGTCCCTTAGGCTGAACAAGCTTCCCTGAAGTTGAGATCTTTTACTCCTTGGCCTCAAATATTAACTCTCATCTTTAATGAGCGGATGGAAGTGTTTTATTCAAGGTCTGTTTAAGGTGAACAAAGTGGTAAATATCATTGGCTCATAGTCACAGATTCTTGCAACTTCACTTTCTTGTGTCACGCACTTGATGAAAGCATATCTAGATATTAAGAGTCGTTTCAGCTTCTTCCTTCACTCCCTCTTCTGCTGGTCATTCAGTAGTCTGGATACAGAGTTCAATAACAGCAGAGCCAACAGCAGCTCAGATGTAAGGACAAAGGAGGGCTCAAGCAACAAAACAAGAAAGAGGTCTGAAGCCATTCCAGGTGTGTTGTACTAAGGAGTTGATTAGATCAGCACACTGTTTTTAGCCTGCATCAGTCTACCAGTGATACCCCTATTGCCCCATTGTTGTGTCTGTACTCATCTATGAGAGTCTGGAAGCTGTAGCTTCTACTATGGTGTAAACATGAGAAAAGGGCTCTGACAAAAGCAAATTTTCAGTCCAGGTTATAAACCCTCCCTTATAGAGTGCCTTGTTGGCTGCTGACTGCCTCAGTTCTTCCCAGAGGAAATTCCTTGGTACATAGTTGCTGTAACACAAATTACCCTGAATGGCTTGAGCTCAACTATGCTAGATAGAATCACTAAAAACGGTGTAGAGCCTCTTATGCACCCTCTTGCAGCATGTGGACTTAGTGAGAAGAGGGAAAAGCTGGAGGAGAAGAAGAGCAGTAGCGTTAGGCTGTATCTTGCTTCTTTTACTTGCAAAAGGTAAAAGGTGGTAGTGCGGAACTAGGCAAAAGTGTAGCTAGCTTCATAATGACATGAGTTATATACCAAAACTTTCATAGGGCAAGAACCCCATTTCTAAAATGCATACCTTAGTGTGTATTCTAAGGGTCACACAGATCCTGTATAAAATAAGTGAACAGACAATTCCAAAGTCACAAACATGCCAATGGATCCTGGTTTACACATATTTAGCACTTCCTTCGCAGCTGCAGTTCAGATGACCAAAGAGCTTCTGTCCCAGCTGAGTCCTGCCATGGAGATGGCCTTAACATGGAAACCACAGTTGACCATTTCAGTTCATTCTACATCTGGTGTTACTGCAGCACCTTCCTCTCAGAGCCCTGATTAGGCAGGAGCAGTCTGTTAGGGAACATTCCTGCCAACAGGACTGAGAAGGCACAAGGGTGATGGCATTGTGTGGGGCCTGGGGTGGAGGGAGCAGCTTCAATGAATTTAAAAGAAGAGCTTGTACTGAGCTGACCAAGAAAGAAAAGTGAAAGAGGGAATGTGGAAATCCATTTTTAGAAGTGACCTTACCACAGTTTATAATGAGCATCCTGGGTTTTTCTCTGAGTCATGGAGTAGTCAAAAGCTGCTTTATACAGTGCGTGTCCTCAGCAGTTTCTGTGGGGCTTTTCTTGGCTTTAGACAGTTAACTGAGTCCTCAGCACAGCATGTGTAGTGCATTCTTGTGGTCATCTCCGCACTCACATATTGCCACAAAATATTTAGCAGAGGTGCCAACTGTCTACTGGAAGGTGCCTTAGCTGTGTGTATCCACCTGCCTGAATTTAAAGTTGACACAGATGATCACCAGCCCATTACAGACACCAGTCCCCAGTGAATAGCTCCAGTTTTCCACCTCCTAAATGTTTTCTCTGCAGAGATGGAATGATTTGTTTCAATAGGGCTCTCTTTGGCTTACAATCAAAAATGGTTTAAAGTTACACTATGTTTCTTCTTTTATTATTTTTCCCTTACCAGGATATAACAGTAGCTTAATGTTTAAGCCAGCTTGGTTTCTGATTTTTTTTTTAATAATGAGCAATAAAAAAAAAAAGAAAAGAGAGCTAAATATTTTTAAACAAAAACATTGTGCCTAAGTGCCAGGGTTCCTTTATTAAGAAAACTAATTCTGTTCAAGACGAAAGCTGGCAGCTTTGCAACCAGGCACAAACAGCCTATGTGCTATGCAGCCGCTGTCTGGGTGACAGGTTTGTTTTCAGTTTGTCACAGAGGGGGATAGGTGGTTTGCTGTATCCAGGGAATCCCAACAGTCAGATACAGGATCAGATCTTCAGATGAAACAGCTGAGATCATATTCAAAGCTCACTGAAGGGTGTTTCTTTGTCATATGTGTCATGCCTTGGAAGAGGAGTAACTAGTTAAATACCAGCTGAACACTTAACCATAGAAAAAAAATCCTACCTTTTTATTCTCCTTCATCCTTTGAGCTTCATAAAAGTGAAGTAGGTGTGCTTTTGGTGAGGAGATGCCTAAAAATGTATGTGGGATGGTTCCATGTGTGAGTAACATATTCAGTTGAGGTAGAAGCTAAGCCTGAGACAGGCTCAAACACATTTTCAATAGCCCTTCCTCACTCCATGTTGTTCTTTAAAAGAGCTACTGAGGCTTCCTTGCAGGCTTTGGTGACTCTGCTGGAAGTGGATCCTCCGTATAGCAGCTTGTGTGTTTTTTAGGTCTGGAAACCTGGGCAGCAGTTGCTTTTTCTGCACTGAAATGACTCCACCTTCAGGCCTGAGGAGACTTAAGGAAATTCTGTGAGTTTTCCCCGAATCACCAATCAGACAACCACTCTGGCTTCAGATCTGAATCAGACATACAGAATTTTTATTAAAACAGGATACTTCTGCTGGAGGGAGAAACTGAGGCCTCATGCATGTTGGTCATAGGTGATTACCTTATGTACTTTCAGCAGCTGCTTTAAATGGGGTTTTTTTTCCGTGAATGATGATACCCTGATAAGGTACATTAGCAAACAGGGTTTCTGTTTACAGTTCTCTAGAAAGAGGACTAATGCTGTGGTTTAAATTTGAGAAAATAAGGTGTGCGTTTAAATTGCCTTATTGCCTAAATATGTGGTGACATACATAATAAAATCTATTTTCCTAGAGCTGTGAAGCTTGACAGGTATATTTGTTTGAACTTTGGGGATATTTCTGCTATAAGCCTTCAGCACAATACAAGTGTACTGAGAAAACTATGATTCCCTCAATTGGTAGAATTATTTAGAGTTCAAGGAGGAACAAACCAAATCTGATTTACAACCCCACACTAATGATTCCTTAACTGCGTTGCAGGAGGGGAGAAGATAAGGCAAAATGCTGGGTCTTAAAGCTGTACACTGTCTCACTTGAAGACAAGAATAATGGACATTCAGGAAGCAGCTTTTCTGTAGGGGCACGGGTTTTTTGTAAGTTGTGTGATTTCATATCAAATGTTCACAAGACTGAGATCAATGCGTGTCTTGTGACACAACATTCAGGTGTAGAGGGAAGAAACTGCTTTAGAAATAGCATCCAGTGTCTTTGGAAACTCTTCAGGACCTGACCCTGAGGTGGTTGTACGTTTTTATAGCACAGCATATTTCTTCAAATGAAGAATCAGAGTGACAGCATCTGGATTGAGTTTTATTTTACTTTTTAAATGCTGGCTGCCATTCCTCTTACCATAGACAGTGAGAGGGTGAGGTTTCAACATGGTGCACAGAGGTTAAAATGGACTCAGATTTCTGCTAAAGCTTCCTGTGGGGAGACTTTCAAAAGCTGTGTGAAGATCTGATGCTAACGCATTTCTGTGCAGAGGCACCAGAAAGAGCTTGCACATATGCTGGGAAGGGGAATAAGATATCCTAGCTGAGGCCTTGTGCTAAGACAAATGCATTCGCTCTGGCCCCTGAGCTAGGTGAAAGTAAGGTACTCTTCCTAAGCCCAGGCACTATGACAGTAAAAAATCAAATCTTCACTCCCTCGATTGTACAGCACCAGCAGCTGTGGATTAGGGAAACAGAAGTCTAACAATTTTGGAAATTTTTCTTTGCATTCCTCTGTTTTCAATAGTTGGGTGTGGGAGGGGAACCATTTTCTCTTTTTCTTGTTATTTTAGTCTTATACAGAACACTATGCCCTTTCTGAAATCTGAAATCTTCTGAAATCTAAACAAAACTGATCAGAAAGCAATCCATTCATTTTCAGAAAAGTCAGCGGTTTTTTTTCATTAGATTTCTGTGAAATGTCTATTATTTCCCCCTTACAATTCTTTTTCTGAAATATAAATGAAAAGTTTTGGTTTTCTTCATGGATTCAGTTAAGCAATTTCTGCATTCTGTTCAAATTATTACACTGTAAACATCAAGATTAATATGTACTTGCAAAATTATACAAAAAGCCAAGAGAAACAACAGGCATTCTCATGTTGTTGAAGAAAAGCTGTTTCCGTGCACCTTAATGAAAGAAACATATTAAAGCAGGGTTTTGTAGAAATTATTGTCTTTTTCCTAAATGCTTTTTGGTTTTAAAAATAAAAAGTATTGATGAAAAAGTTTTCCCTACAAAATGTGACATCCATTGAGGGTTACCTGAAACTATTGCTTCTTTTCTAAAAGAAGGGAAACCAACATGGCTTTCTATTGCCAGCAGGTATTATTCTGCTTTTAGAGTCACGTTTTAATCATGTATTGGATTAAATCAAAGATAACTTATCCTTCTGCCTTATAGAGAAAGAAAAAATACCTGAAAGGATTAATTAATTCAAACAGAAAGCTATATTGGATGAAGGAACACCAGTGCACATATCCATAGCAGGAAGGGGTGGGGAAAAGATCTGACTGGTTTTCGTTAATTTTCCATCACTCATTGCAACAGTTTGGGGAAGGTCATTGCACCTGAAGTTTCTTATTGTTTATTTCTTGAAAGGACAAATGAAAGACAAAATTGCAACATACACAGCCAAGCAAGGATGAAGTGCCAGTTTAGCAGGCTGACACAGCATATGTGGTTGAGCATATCAGCATTATAACTACTTCTCAGAAAAACTGGGATCAGGTATACTGCATGGGACAATGCTGGAGGGTAACTGCCCTCTTGGTTTACCCCATCTTCAAGCCCACTGCATAGACTGTAGGTGAATAGAGTGGTCCTAGAAACCACACCGCCCTCGGCAGAAACCTGCGTGTATCACAAGTGTGATCTGCTGCTTGCTGAAAGGCTTCTGTGGAATTTACTGGGCTTTAAGTCAGGATATTGGAGAGGGTTTATAGAAAAAAGAAAATGGAAACTTTTGGACAGTGTTTTTCAAACTACAGTTTTCAAACTACAAATTTCAACAATTTGGTCACAACAAAATCATTGACTAATCTGCAGTTTAATCTTTACTCATTAACTTAACTCAAGCTCCATCGTGGGTTTTAGCTTCAGAGAATCTTTCTCCACCTCTAGCAAGGCTAGTGGATGAAGATGGTGTTGCATCTATCTCCTGGAAGAAGATCACCCCTGAGAAACCTACTGTTTCTGAAAGGAAAGGATTTCTGAGCAGACAACAAAGCATGTAAATATGCTGCATCATGAGTGGTTCATAGGAGTGGTGTTCCTCTCTTTTATTTTTGGCCCTGGTTTGAGTTTTGCATGAAGAGAACACTTAATCCAGCTGGAAAGGAACTGGAAAAGTTGCAACACCCAGCTAAAGCTTTCATTGTGTAAAATAAAACTCACTCCAAAGGCATAAAAAGGAGATTAAATTCTAAAAGTCTGGGGGGCTACCCAGACCAAAACTGGTGTAGAGAGAGTAAGAATTATTACTGTGAGTTTTGCATGCTCTCCTACAAAAATTATCTACCTTCTTCACTTTATGTGGAGGGCTAAATACTTCATAAATGCCTAATGAAGATATTTCCTATTATTTTCTAAATGTCAGTCAGCCCAAATCCGTGTTGGACTCTGCACATTTAAGGGGTGCTTGGGAGCAGAAGTACATATAGGTATATATCTGGTTCTCATTTTCTTCCTGACACCCACTGAAGTCTGGTGGTGCTATTTGCTTTCCTTATAGTTATATTATCATCAAACAACAGAAGCCACATAGGCCTTCCAGGGCACTTTTATAATAGCATAAATCAGAATGAAGGGAAGACTCCAAATATCGTAGAGGAGGACGGGGTAAATGTAGCACAGCTCCTTTTCTTCTAGTTGAAGATACAAAGATATTATCTGCGAGCACGCAGGAGTGTGTCACATTAAAACCAACAAACTTGTATGTTCACGAGTTCATATGCCTTTTGACATTACCAATCCTTGACTAACATAATTTCATGAGAAACATCTGGCTGGGTTACCTAATGCCAATATTGATTTTGACCTCACCCTGCCTGTGCAGAATGGAGGATTTTTTATGTCATTTGTTTCTTTTTTGTGAAGATGGCAGTGTACATATTTGCTTTCTTTCCCCTCCTCTCCACCATTCAAGCCTGCAAAGCAACCAGTGACACATGTTTATTTCTTCCCCTTTCTCTTACTGCAGTCATGTTTGTCCATAGTACCTGCAAAGTTATCTCTCACTGACCCAAGCCAGTAGGACAAACATAGAAGAAAATCTAAATAGGACGAAACAAAACCATCAAACACCTTTGCCCCACTCAGGCATTTGGGGGGTGTGGGAGAGAGGATTAATTCTGAGCTCCTTTAATCCAAAGAGCACATAATGTCAACTTCATTAAAGCCACTGTTTCAAAGAGACAGTAGCTGAATGACATGACCTGTGTTTTCAGGGATGGGGAGAGAGGTGGGAAAAAAAGAAAAGGAAGCATGGTGGAAATTGTTGGGGTGATCAAGACAAATGCAAGTTGCTAGATACAGGTGACCAAAGCTTCAGAAAGGAAGCACATGGCACTGCTGCACTTGGAGCCCCATCCCATGTCTATTCCAGTCAAAACAGAATGCGTCTGCTGACTCAGAGACCAGTCCAGACCCTGAGCTCCTGTTTCATGCAGTAGGGACTGAGCTCACAGTCTGGTATAGGAGATGTCTGCTCTTGTGGTGAAAGAGTGTTCAAATGTCAAATGATGAGGTAATTCTCATTCACAGTTATTCATTCTACCTTTGAAGGGAAGAGGGGAGGAAGACATTAAATAACTCCTACAAAATTTGTCATATGTGTAGCAAAAGGTTTTGCCATTCCTTTCTTTTTTAATGCTAAGTTAATTTTTTCCATCATTTTGCAACCACCTCAAAAAAACCCGATTTTATATCATTAAAATCTCAAGGTAACAAGTTATTTATTACGAACCTGAGATATCTTCTGGTTAGTATTTTATGGTCACATTCCTCATCAAATCTCGATCCCGTTGTTCAAAGAGCACAAAGAGATCTTTCTTTTTAGAGAAGAAGGCTTTTAAGTAAGCACATATTGCTTGCAAAGAAAAAGGGAAATTATTTTCTAGACCTAACAGTGCCATTAATTGAATGCTATAAAAGACCCACTTAGAAAGTTATGATTCTTCTGCTACCAGAAAGCTTTTAGACTCTATGCTCAAAAGATTTTTTTCTGAAATAACAAGTCCAAGATAGAAATCTGATGTGACTTTATCAATGTTTTTAAAAATAAAATCAATTTTCTCAAAAATTTTAGAAGCCATGTAAAAACTGTTTGTTCCCAAAGTAAGAAATCTAAAATACCCCCAGAAATGAAAAGATAGCAGGAGGAAAAAAATGTGCACGAATAAAATATCTGGAACATAAATTTGAAATAACTGTCTTCCCCAGTCTACACTAAGAACTGGACTGGGGACCTCAGAATTAGAAGCATAACAGGCTAATGTTTTGTGAGCAAGAAGATTATTCAGCAGGACTGTTACACTCTTTGTAGCTTGGACAAAGGGTGAACCTCTAAAGCACTCATTGGTTTACAACAGCATATATTAATGTATTAAACTGAAGCTAATAAGACCATGGGAAGAAGGTAGAAAGGAACTTGCAGTGGGTTTGGGGAACAAAGAAAATGAACCTGGGAACAAAAGACAGGCCTCCTTTGTCAGGTGAAGAAGAATCCCTTATCTACCGCACTGGATGAGTTCAGAGAGACTCAGAGATCTATTGCATGGTGATGCTAGGAAATAAAATGGGGTTTCATGGTTTTTTTTAATTTAACTATCTTAAAAGCAAGCCTCATTTTCAAACCAGAATAAAGTCATGTCTGCAGAACAGGAGGCCAGAATATGTCAGAATTTACCAGAAACACAACTGACATGTAAGACTGATATAGGTTAAGAGAAATACATCTGCATTTAAAGTTTCATGAGAAAAATTTATATATTCACATACAAACATACATACGCACTATAAATATGTCTATACACACACTAGATATACACATACACAGACTTAATGGAGAGGTGTGGGGTTTCAGAAACGTCTTACATTTAGTAAGTATTAGAAATGTCTTCAGTGACTCTTTAGAAAAACATGACTTAAATTGAGAAAGGGAACTGATTTAAAACAAAGTATACTTCCTCTGGAGGTACTGCAGAGAAGCAGAATTGCTGACCAGTCTCAAGCACTAGGTTTATACAAAAGAGAGGTTTTCACCGCAATTTTCTCCGCTGTTACCTTACACAATAGCTCAGGTGATTTCTGGAAGTAATTCAACAAATGGCAGACATTTCTTGTTTCTGACAGTTATAAATTCCATCAGGCTTAGAGAGCCATTAAAACTGACCAAATTTCTGGAGGAAAAACTGCCTGTTAAATTAGGCGGGGCAGACAAACCAAGTAAACTTGGAGCAATCCTGACTGCAACTCAGCCTACCTGGTGCTGTTTTGCAGAAATTTAAAGCTTGCAGTTTGTGAATGCATCATTCCTAGTTAATTCCAGGAATATTTAGCCCCTGACTGTGCTGAGGGGCTAGTGCTGAAGAACTGGAGCTAACAACTGCAATAGAGCAGGTAGGTGGACAGAGATCAAGTTTAAACTACTGTCAGATTCCCCAAATCTCCTGTCTTTTGTTTGAATGAAACATCCACCTTCTAGTCTCGCTGATATTACAAAAACAGATATAGTCATAGAATCATAGAGTAGTTAGGGTTGGAAATCAAACAAAGTCCTTCTCTTGCCTCTGAGGATCAGATTCCAGTCCTCTGTTGTAAGTTTGCCTTTCTTCTGCTGGCCCCTTCCCACAGGGGCATCATACCACTCACATGAACATCAAGCCATCCTTTGCTTTCAGTGCAACACTGCACTGTCAAAAGAAGTTTTGTGCCTAGGAGGGATGGATTGCTGACACAGCTCTGGAACTGATGATGAGGTAGTGCATGAAAAGATATGAATCAGGATAATTTTGAACTTCCCATGTGAACTTATTTGCAAGATACCTGTTTATCTAGGACACTGGCACTGGACATTTTTAAGAAGATTGCTATGCTTGCCCCTCCCAAAACTTTAGTTGTGGAGAGAGCATTCCTGGCTCCCTAGATAAGAAGACAGTTCTTTCCATTTGGCTCAGAGAATGCAGAGAATGTGTTGAGTTTCATAAACAGCTGTGATTTGTCCTCAGTTTTCTAATACTGAAAAAAATCCCCAAGAACTAAATACCAGCATTTTTGTTAACCTTCTTTTGATAAACCTACAACTGCTATATTATGCAAGCAAATAAAATAAGCCAAATTCTTTTAAAATCCAACAGTCAGGCTGTAAATTAGTGTGAGGCACATGTGAATTATTTTATTTCTCCTCATAAAATTGCTGAGACCTGTGAGTTCCACCTCACAGATGCAGCTGGAAAGAGGATATCTTCAGGGATACCTTTATCTCCCTGCTATAATTCAATGATTATTGGAGCAATCACTGATACAAATGAGATTACTTCCAAGTGAGGTCATTAGCATAAATCAGGACAGTTGCCATAACTGCAATATGTCCAAATATATACAGCAAAACTAGGAACACAGAGCCATAATGTGCTCTTGAACAGAACAGAGAAACAAGATGTACGGAAATGTATGGCTTTCATCCATCATACTGAAATTTCTGTGTCTATGTGCACTGTTGATTTCAAATTCACATGATTTCCTCTTTTTTCTTAGATTCCCCACCACTAATCCCATGTCATAGATGAAGCCAAAGTTTGTGAAGCAAATCAGAGGAGAAATCTGATAAAATGCTAGCATATACTGGAAGAATGACTCTAAATAACATTTTATAGAACTTCTGAAATTTGGTCACTTCTTATTTTTCTTAATTTTGATTTCTCTGTCTCCTCTTTTACTGTTGTTTAATAGAACTGATTTTCAGAAACTATTTAGCTGATAAAAATATTTACAGAGAATAATTAAGTAAGTACTTAAATAAGTACTTAAAATTTGTGTGTTCAAAAATTCTTTAATAGTGAGGAGACATTTAACCACAGCCATGATCAAAAAAGACCACAAATCCTACGTTTTCAGCAAGCAGGCAGAATAGAACACAGGAGCTTTTGACTTCTTACGAGGAATAATTACAATAGGAAACAAAATTTTGTACATGTATATCTACACATATGTAATTGCAAAAGACTATGTGAAAACTAGAAAAATTTTGTCTACTCTGTTTAACAAGAAAGTGTTATCTGCATGGTAGCTTTAGAGGACTCATTTGCAGCATTGAACAAGTGTAAGTTTATCAAGTTTCCTTAAATGTAACATTATATTAAAGGTCTTTGTGGGAGCTCAGTATATGTCAGGTTTGTGGTTCTGCTGTGTCATGGTTTAACCCCAGACTGTAATGAAGCCCTACACAGCCACTGGACTGCTCTCCACTGATGGGATGGGGCAGACAATTGGAAAGCTAAAAGTAAGAACACTCATGGGTTGAGATAAAGACAGTTTAACAGAAAAAACAAAAGCCACAAGTACAAGAAAAACAAACCAGGGAATTCATTCACTACTTCCCATTGGTGGGCAGGTGTTCAGCCACCTCCAGGAAAGCAAGGCTCCATCATGTGTAATAGCTACTCGGGAAGACAAACACCATCAGTCTGAACATCCTTCCATGCCTTCTTCTTTCCCCAGTTTGCATGCTGAGCATGATGTGGCATGGTATGGAATACCTCTCTGGTCAGCTGAGGTCAGCTGTGCTGGCTGTGTCTTCTGCCAGCTCCTTGTGCCGATTCAGCCTATTCACTGCTGGGGGTGATGCGAGGGGCAGAAAAGGCCTTGTCTGTGTAAGCAACAACTAACACATCCCTGTGTCATCAACAGCATTTCCAGCACAAATCCAAAACATAGTGCCATACTAGCCACTATGAAGAAAATCGAATCTATCCCAGCCAAAACCGTCACATACTGTTACCTATGCTCCTTAATTCAGAAATTGTGTACATTGAAAGGTATAACAACAGAGAAGCACTGAAGAACAGACATTTGGTTCTTTCAGAGCAGAATATCAAGGCTATCTTGCTTTGTGTTTTCTTTCCAGCCAAGAATTAATGACACTTCTGTATGTGTTTGCATAGGCAATGGGCAAAGTATGCTAATATTGCTAAGACAGTGTGGGATTTATGACATGCCTTGAGCAAATAATCTTATTAACAGAGAGGATAACATTATAGGGAGCTTCTGTCTATCTCCACCCAAACATGATGAGAACATTGCCAACTATGATCATGGTGCATTTTATCAGCAGATAGAACGGCAAAAAAGACCAGAGAAATAAACACAGTCACTGGTAATAGGGAAAAAAAAAAGTTGAATGTTCTTTCTAAGTGTTAAGAATAAAATGTTATTTTATTCTCACTGTATTAAAAAATGGTGCAAGCATTGGGGCAGTATTAGTTCCATCTTTAAGCACTTCCTAATCTATGTCAGTAATTTTTAATTATTTTTCGAATTTGAAATTACATGAGAAGCAAAATATGGATGTGCTTGAAAGGCAAAGCTGAACCAGATCAAAAATTACTTAATCAACAGGTTGTTAGGACTTGAGCAGCAAAACTCTTTTTTGCACCTGCTTCTGAGTGATACCATAGCTGCAACTAAACAAAATTATCTTAAGGTTAACCTATTCTATTCCTAAGTGAAGACATACAAATTTATTCCTTTGTCTGTAGGTCCAACACATTGACCAGGATGTGTCTTAGTCCTGCACATATTTTTCCCAATGCTGATAATTCACATGAAGGCATATTCTAGTCTCTTAATTTTACCTCTGTTGGACTCCTGACACCTTTCAGCATGCTGACTGTAAGCCCTGTTCACCAAAATTGACTGGATTGCACTTAAACATATTTATTAGTTACTTTGATCTCCTGAAAAGGATTTTTCATTTGATAGTCTGCAATTCCCAAATACTTTTGAAAGGAAAGCCTTTTAGTGGTGGGAAGATAAAAAAAATCACTGCATGCTTCTAATATGATGGACTGAAAATTGTTGTGTATACACACAGTAATGCTAGTGAATGCAAAATAATATTGCAATGGTTATTGTGAATAATATTGTGTATTCACTCCCATTTAGGGAGGAAAATGAAAAGGAAAAGGAAAAAAAGAAAAAAAAGGAAAAGGAAAAGGAAAAAAGGAAAAGGAAAAGGAAAAAGAAAATAAGGAAAAGGAAAAAAAGGAAAAGGAAAAGGAAAAAATACTGTGAAGTATGTAACTGCTAGCAATTTGATCCAGTTTGTACTGGTTTAAAAATCAAAGACCTTAAAATATCTTGCTGTTATAAAGTAAGACAAGAGGCCATATGAGCACATGAAGATGGCTGCTAAAGGGTGTCAGATTCAGCTTTCTGAAACATGAAACTTTCAGCACTTTTCAGGTAGACAGCATTTTGAGGAGTGGACAGAGGTTTCTTTTCTCTAGTAAAGAAAACCAGACTTTTTTCAAGCCAGGTATGCAAATAAACGTACTTATTTCTTCAGCTGTATGCTATTGTCTTAGTAGTTTTAGTGCAGTTGCTGTTAATTTGAGAAAACACACTAATCATAATCCTCCCCCCCCAAAAAAAAAAAAAAAAAAGAGAAACCAACCAAAAAAACCCAAAACCCAGCAAACCAACTGGTAAAATTAGATGGATAAGCTAATAATAAAAATTTTGTTCATTCCTACTATAGGGACTTAAAGAAGCAAATCCGTCTTAGGACATAATAGGAATTTAAGATAACAGGAAATTTTCCATGCTTGACATCAGCAGAATAAAAGATTTAACTAATGTGATGTTTACTTAAAAATCTAAATTCCACCTACCGATTTTTTGGTTTTGGTTTTGGCTTTGGGGGATTTTTCCACTTTTTTTTGGTTTTTTTTCCCATGAATTATAATTTTATAGGTGTTTCCAAAGCACATGCTTTGTGCTATGAAGAACTATCTGTCAATTTTATATGAAGTATCACTCCTAATCATTTCTACTGTACAGGTTATACAACCCAAGTAAGCATGCCGTATTCATCTGCAGCTCCACATCTCTGTTCACATGGGAGTACACATATTTTCATCTACAAAACACTCATTAAAATTTCACCATTACACTAGAAATTGTAAAATTCTTGATCTTGTATACAGGTAATGTTATGGCAATGAACCCAGGAATCTGGAAGGCAGCAGGGGATGGGGAGGCGCACAAGATCTTAATTTTGAGACTACTCTACTGTATCAAGGTATAAGGAGATAAAGTCCTTGTAATAATTTTGCTGTCTGCAGATTAGTTAATTTATATCAGTGAAAAAATTATCAATGTATGTGTAAGAGAATGTATGTTTGTGTTAACTGTCCACATGCTAATTTTAATATTTTTTTCGCTTTGTTGGGAAGCCTTATATAGTTTCTTGTTAGGAAGTTAGTAACTTGGATTGTAGCTTGCTATTCATTGTATTCTGCTGGTTAGGTGCTTTTTTGAATGTTACATCTGAGAATAACAGGATTATTTTTTCTGTTACCTGATGCAAAGATTTGTACTTCATTAATCACCTTTTCTAAAAAACTTCATGAAAAATTCGTCTCTCCTAGAGTTCTGAAATTTGCATTCAGAATACATAGGCTTCTCCCCAGGAAATTATTGTCATTGAGTGGTCATTTTAAAATCAGTTAAGCAACTTGTCCTAAAAGACAAGCATGTATTAATTTTAATGGCCCCTCAGGGACTGATATGTGATTTTGTTTTGTGTTCACCAAACAAAAATACCAAATAGAACAAACAAATTAAAGTTCCTTCCTTGACCGTGAGGATGCAAATCTGTGCGCTTCTTCATGATATGCTGTTCTTCATTCGCTTCCCAAATGACATCAGCTAATCTTAGTGACCACAAACATTTCAACATTATTTAGTATTTCACTACTAACACAGTGATGGTGCCTAGATATAGAGGATAGATGGCAAGATCTTCCAGAGGAATACCTGTCCCAAATTAAATCCTTCACAGAATGCATTTTGTTCTTGCTTAATTCAGCAAAGGCTGTGCTTTTTGAAAATTATCCACTGACCAACTCAGATTGCTGGGATGGATTCCAGGGGCCTGAGCTGGGCCAGGAAGCAGTGCCTTATGCTGTATGCTGTAGCACCCCTTCCTTCTCCATCCCTTAAAGAAATGAAGAGAAAAAGAAAAGAATTTCTGAAATTGTTAACATATGAAAGATAACAACCCTCATCCAGACCCTCAATCTAGTTCTTCCTTTGTTAATGATAAAGGAACAGAATAGCTGGCACAAATATCTTGGTTAAACAAGCAGGCTATAACTCCTATAATAGATGATGCTGTATACTAGCCAATTCACTCATGTGGCCTGTTTCCTTCCTGCTAGATCTGCCTTTCTGCAGTCAGCATGTCCTTTATGTGAAGTGCATTGTTAGCATTAAACATTTTTTTATGATATGCACATGGCCAAGAATAACTAGCACTGTACCTCAAGAGGGTAAATGCTAAAATTTAATTTATTTCTGTTTATTATATCACTACTTTTTTATAGATATTTTGTCACTACCAAGTAAAATTTGTTTAAAAATATTTAGGGATGCTCTGGATGGCTGTTGCAATAAACACAAAACAACATCATGGAAGTAAATAATTTGCTTTCTTCAAAGAATGAGGGATTAGCTTTTCTAGACTTGGGTCCTTCTAGGTTATGATTCATCAATTTTTGTTGTTTTTTTTTTTTCCTCTAGCCATCATTGACCAGTACAAGAGCACATGAAAAGCAGCAAAACTCCTGAGAAATCCTGTCTGCATTATTGCTGTACTAGCACTTGGAGAAGTCGGCTTTTGTGTTTTGTGGCTGGAATCAGCCACAAGCATGGGTTTGGGCTATGACAATTTATGAGTATTTCTGAAACAGTGGAATCTTATAAAAATAAAACCAAAAAATGGCTCAGAAGTTGAATTTTACCACTGGAGGAAATAGCACTTGAAGCTCTGTTTCTGTTTTCTGCAAGACTGACTTTTTCAGAGCTCTCTGGGCAGAGCTGTAGTTGATGAGATAAAGGCAGCCTACTATGAATAACAGATAAAAGAACAAACCATGCTTCCCTTGCTCCTTTTATGTGCTGGAGTTAGAATTGAGGGTCTCAGTCAATCATCAATTTGTTTGAAAGTGGTGGATGTAGAAATGAATCTAGGCTCTTGAATACCTTTGAAAACTAGCTAAAACTCTCTTTTTTGTGGAGCGTCTAATTCAGTGTGGAGATCTGACAGCCTGCTTTTCAGGGTGACTCAGCTTTTACACTACTGATACCATGCCTCTCTATTTTGTACACTGACAAAACAATCCCTGACCTCTCTTCTACTCACAGAGCTGTGTCTTTCCTTTTGAGCAGAGCTGACCTTTTACTGTCCCCTACTTTCCTATGCAACACAGTCCCAACCTACTGACCTAGTTCCACGTATATTCAGTGTTAGACCCTGAATGTTGTGAACTTTGTGAATGAAATAAAGTTTATTATGCTGGGGTTGTTCTTAACGGTGTGACTGTTCTCACTGAGCTCCCATGTACGCTTCCAGTAGTGCATCTAGCCAGCAAAAGAGCTACTCCTTCTCAGTAAGTTCATCGTTATGATATGAGAGTGTCAACAGTAGAGAAATGAGGAGTGTAGCTCCATATTTTTTTTTTTTATTTTTATTTTCTATTTCAGGAGCCAGAGCAGCCCTTGCTGTGTTGCAGAGCTAACTCCAAATATCTCACCAACAATATGAATGAATGAATGGCCTGGGATTAATATGTTCTGGCTGCACTTACTCCTGGCACATGTTTCGCCCTTTTTTAATCTGAGCTTTTACTCATGACAGAAATCCTACGTGAAAAGAGAAAACAACAGAAAAAGCAGTCTGGGGGCAACACATCTGCTCTAAGGCACTGTGAGTGTTGCTTCAGGTGGCAAACCTGTTTCCTTGTATTTTAACACATGGGAGTAAGGAAGGTGGATAGAAGCACGTACAAGCTCTTGTGTCACAAGTGGACCCCAGAGAAGCCCTTCAACTCATGTATTTCAATCCACATTTCTGCCCGTTGGACTGACACACCGAATTCACATTCTGCTTCAGAAAAGATGAAAGACTATCTGTGGGTGGGCTGGGCAACCCATCTGCACAAACAAAAGTTCGGTCCTCCACTAAAATATCTAGATGCTTGGCTTCTTCTGCCCATAAACCTCTGGAGTTCATATATACTTCTTTGCCAAACAGGTGAAAGAATACTCTGAGTTTGTGAAGGAGCTCACACCTGTGCTGATGGAAAAAATAAATGATGGCATATCTCGGAAATTTTTTTCATTACTTGGTATAAGTGGTTTAGATCCATTAGATCCATGAGGAAAACATTTCATGTCAAAAAAAAAAAAAAAAGAAAAAAAAAACACACACACACACACAAAAAACCAAACCAAAAAAACCCCAAACAACAACCGAAAAATAAACCAAAACAAAAACCGGAAAGCAAGCTCTATTTATTGGAGAGTGGCTGATAGGTATATTCTGGCTTCATTTTGCAGTGCAGACACAAAGGAATGGATGCATACCTGGAAGAGAAGAGGTCCCTTTGGAGTGGAAAAAAAAAAAGCCATATGGAAAATATTCTTTCTTCAATGTTTTAAATGAAACAACTTAATTTTTTGAAGAAATGTTAAGCGCTTATCAGGTTCTAAGGCCATTTGTGGTGTATATATGAAGTACACATCCATGCAGAGCATTCTGAACTGGATTAAATTGGCTGCAGAAACATACATGAAAATACAGCCATCCTAGGTGCTACCAAGACTGTCTACATTCCTAGAAAACATGTTTGTAAGGACAGGAAGACAGAAGAAATATCCAAAATCTGAAGGAAATAATCTTTCTGATCTTTAACAGAGGACCAGATCCAGTCTGTGAGCGACTGCCTCAGTGACTCCCAATTCTCTCTCTTCTTTTGAAGGTGTTACAGCAATAATGTTATCAACGTTTACAGGGCTGGGAAGCAGTGTATAGAACTAACCCTGACCTTTGTGGAAGTTACAACATTCTGTTTGTTCTTGTGGCACTGCTTGGAAGCTTGGATGTAACTGAGTTGCTTGAAATAACCAGAGTTGTGAGAGGATGTAGTATGGCATGAAATTAGGAACAGGAACTTTCACCCTTGTTGTTGACGATAGTATCAAGGGGTCAGCATTTAAAAGAAGAACAAAATGTTAAAGAGCTCCAGAGATGAATAAGAATTGAAGCACTGAAATGCTGAGGCAAAAATCATTTAAATTTGGTCTATTGGAGTTTTCTCTTTGATGCTGCCCAGAAACTTTAGTGAAAAGCAGTGGGCCTTTCATCAGGAGAATGAAAGTAGAGTTTGGGAGGAAACCAAGAAGATCCACAGAAGTAAGGAGTTTCATTAGGGGTTTTAAGGACATGGGAACTCAAGGGAGGGAGAGACATGGATTGTCCAGACTTAAAGGCTAATTTGCAGCAGACAGACTTCCACAATTGCTGGAGTGACAGTCAAGAATGGTGCCAGATGAAACTGAATATCTGGTGTCATGCAAAAATGAGAAAACATAGTTAATTGTGTGTCAATCTTTTATGGACACAGCTGTAACCAGACTGAGTACACAGATTTACTAAACTCTGTTGCACAGGGTCTGCACACACTACCCACATCAATTCAGTTCTTCAGTGAGGCCCTATTGTATGTTACAATAAAATGGGTAGAAACTTATGGTGCTCCCCTACAGCTTCACTTATCACTGTGGTTATGATTCATCTTAATAGGTTAGAAGTGCAGAATGCCACCCACACAGAATTGTTGCATTTATAAAACGTTAGAAGTGATGGCTTGAAATCTAGGAGGGAAAGCATCCACTCAGGTTCCTCATTGGTTACTGTGAAGGACATCCCTGCTTGCAAGGCAGGTTCAATTAAGAAAAGTTCATGGGGAGCTCTCCATAGGTAGATACAATGCTATTCTACACTACAGAGAAACTACAGCTCTCTACAGTAGAGATTGGGTTGGATCTCCGTGAATTAGTCAGGCACTGATGAGGTAGACTGTGACAAAAAATCTGACCTTATGTTTCCTTTTGCTGCCTCTTCCCTTTTGAACGGAAAGAACCACCATACAGCCCATGGAACTTTTATCACCTCTGTTCTTTCACTGCAATAATGTTGAGTTTTCAGGCTTTTCTTCTAGCGTGGTGGTTCCTTAAACTGGGGTTCAAACCACAAAGCCATTCTGTCATATCTGTCAAAGATGTGCTGGCAAATGTGACAGTTAAAAAATTAATTCTAGCAACAGCAGAACACTGAAAATTAAGTAGCTTGCCCAGGGAAGTTGTGAATGCTCCATCGCTGGCGGTGTTCAAGGCTGGATTGGACAGAGCCTTGGGTGTCATGGTTAGTGGGAGGTGTCCCTGCCCATGGCAGGGGGGTTGGAACTAGATGATCTTAAGGTCCTTTCCAACCCTAACTATTCTATGATTCTATGATTTTTCTAACAGAATGAAGATCTGACTGGATGACATGCTGTATGGAGCTTCCTTAGGACACCTTTCATGGAGTCTTTAAAAAAGGGCTGTGTTAGGACAAGTCTATGTTATTCGTTTGAAATACTCTCCTGGGGACACTAGAACAGTGTTGTGTAGACACATCAACATGCATCCAGTGGTGCAGGAAACCCTGATGAAATAGCTCTGAATAAATATATTGGAGCCAGTTATTGGTCTTAGAGTAGAAGATAAGCATCCCAGTGAGGGTCTGGTCTTTTCTGTCAAGTCCACTACTTGCACACAGAATTATTTTCCTTACAGCTTTGTGATTTTCAAAAAAAGTACTCAAAAAGGGGCTTTGTGTGAGGCATAATGACGTAGATCACTTTCAGTGGTGACAAATGGTATCCTCTATATCACTTACAGATGGGAGATGAAAGACTTATATGCCTGAAAATTCATTTGTTTTCTTCTAGTGATGAGATCTGGCTCGTCAAAGATACCACCTCTCCTTGCAGACTTCATGAGTTTGGTTTGTTTTTCTTTTTTAAACTGTCACAGCTACAAAAAGTAGCATATTTTTGATGTTCATAAACATATTCTTGGTATGACAATAAAAGGAGTATTAGGAGAAAAGAAGAACATATCACATGACCAAGGTAAGCCACCACAGCCCAGGGGCATATCAAACACCAGATCTAAGGGGGTTTTAGTACAACTATGTTACCTTACCACTCAGATCATTTGGCTTCAGGAAGCATCCCTGTAAACTTCAAATATGGGTTTTAATACAACTTAAAGTTTAATGGTAGCATTCACAAAAGTGACACCGAGGTGCTGAAGCTTCAGAAAAACTTAAATGAATAGATGTAGAAATCTGTGTGAATGTTTTATCTCTCAGCAGCAAAATGCAGAACTGAGATACGTACAGTTAACAGCTCTGAAGTTAGTTTACAGCATATTTTGCCCAGTGTTTGAACAAAATCCAATGGGAGTCTAATTACTAAAAGGGCTAGAAGATTTAATACAAGTCAGATGTTCCACAAATAGACATGCATAACCAACCACAGATGGAGACAATATGGTCCATTTGAGAACATCATTTTCAGAGCAGATTGGGAAGAGGTCTAGTTTTGGTGAAGCCTTTTTTTTTTTTTTTTTTTACATGGACAAGTTATTTTGCCTTTCTGTCTTCTCCGAGTACTGCCCTCAAGTATCCCCTGCTTGGACAGCCAGCTGGCAACTGCTAGCAAACTTAGTCTGTTATTCCAGGAGTCTGAGACAACACATGACTTAAACAGGGGAAGTTCAGGTTAGATATAAGGAGGCAGTTCTTTACTGTAAGGGTGGTGAGGCACTGGAATGGATTGCCCAGGGAAGTTGTGAATGCTCCATCCCTAGCAGTGTTCAAGGCCAGATTGGACAGAGCCTTGGGTGACATGGGTTAGTGGGAGGTGACCCTGCCCATGGCAGGGGGGTTAGAACTAGATGATCTTAAGGTCCTTTCCAACCCTAACTATTCTATGATTCTATGATTCTATGACTTTGTGGTGACCTAATCTTGCATTCTGTGAAGTGAGTCACACAGATGCCCGTGATTTCACCAGCTACCTTCCTTTAGGCGTACATACAGCATGCCTCCAAAACTTCCTGAAGACCACAACTGGAGGCAGGATTTTACCCTGAGTCTTCAAATAAGGATTTGTTTAGCACAGGCACTGCATATGCTGCTCCAATGGTTAACCACCTTCACTTAATAATGTAATTAATACTTCTTGTCTGAATCTCTCTAGGTTCACTTGTTGAATCTTGTTAGGCCTTTATCAGCTAGATTAAAGAACTATCTTGTATTAGACGTCATGTCCTCTCTCACATAGCTGGTATTCAGATCATCTCTCAATGTTCTTTTTATTGAACTACTTGTATCTCAGAGCTCCTCCAGCTTTTAGTCTAGGCTAATGCAAACACCACATCCAGAGTTCAGAGATTATATTGCTCTGGCAGTAACAGTTTCTCAAACTGTTCATTGTCCAGGTTACTTGGCCTCTAACCTTGACTGTGATCTTTAGACATTCCATCCTAGCTGTAATGAGCAAACTAAGTGAATAGTGAGACCATATTATTGCTAAGAGCCGTGGCTGACAACCCCAGGACATGCAGGGCAGATATGACTGGCACATGTCAATGAAATAGATGAGGGGGAGTACAGTTTGGCTTTTTGAAGCCTGTGTGGTCCATGTTATTCATCTTTTTGAGTTGTGTCAAGCTATCCATTTGAGTAATACATCAGATAAGTACAGACTATTTGTTTCTGGCATACACTCAGCTCCCTTGTAAAGCACAGCATACAAATTATTTCCTTGCTGGAAGCCCTGGATTACCCGGCAGTACTATTTATATTCAAGAAATACAAGTGCAAAATAGCCAAGCACTTCCTCTGGCACTTTGATCTTTTAGCTTTAAATGATGACTTTCGGAAATCCTTAAAAGACACCAGAACTTGAGATTCTGGAGTTAATAAGAAAGTGTTCACATAAAAGCAAATATGGACTAAAGTATCCTAAATGGCTCTTACATCACTCCACTTCCTTGTATATCATTCAATTTTCTTTTGCCATAAGTTATGAGTGGAAAAGGGACTAGGAAAGAATTCCAGACAGTAGCAGATATCATAGTCCTTGCATTATCTGTTGATTTTGGTGCAAACTTTACATATGGAATCGTGTAATCAACAGGCCACACTAATGCCAAAGGAATGATGGTAGTTTGTTGAGATGCAGGAAATAACTTGATTACTTTGAAGTACAGCTAACCACAAAACACACTTCTAAGTAGTTCTCTATTTATGTTTTTCAATGGATCCTGAAATAAACACTAAGTTGAAGTATCTTGTATATCCTCTTTTCCTAAATCCTAGAATTTCAGTAGCTAAAGGAGAAGTTGTTTAGGAGGTGACTGTCTCGAGAGGAGACGCCTGCAGCGTGCCAGATCTGGGGGAGGCTCGGCGTCCAGGAGCTTCAACTCCAAGCAGCAACAAGTAATAGAGGAGCTGACAAGGAGAGGTGCCATGCTTGACCTCGTCCTCACCAACAGGGAAGGGCTGGTTGGAAATGTGACACTCCAGGGCAGCCTTGGTTGCAGCGATCATGAGATGGTCGAATTTGAGATCCTCAGGACAGTGAGAAGAGTGTGCAGCAAGCTCACTGCCCTGGACTTCAAGAGAGCAGAATTTGGCCTCGTCAGGAACCTGCTCAGTAAGGTTCCATGGGATATAGCCCTAGAGGGCAGGGAGGCCCAAGACTCTTGGTTGATATTCAAGGATCACCTGCTGCAAGCTCAGGAGCGATACATCCCTACGAGAAGGAAGCACAGCAGGAGGGCCAGGAGACCTCCTTGGATGGATAAGGAGCTGCTGAGGAAAATTTGAAGGAAAAAAGAGGCTTATAAAAGGTGGAAGCAAGAACAGGCGGCCTGGGAAGAATACAGGGATGTTGTCTGGGAAGCGCGGGACCTGGTTAGGAAAACTAAGACCCACTTAGAATTAAACTTGGCTAGGGATGTTAAGGATAGCAGGAAAGGATTCTATAGGTACATTGCAAATAAAAGGCAGACTAGGGACAACGTGGACCCTCTCCAGAAGCTATCGGGAGAACTGTCTACCCTGGATTTGGAGAAGGCTGAGGTTCTTAATGACTTCTTTGCCTCAGTCTTCACTGGAAAATGCTCTGACCATACCACCCAAGTCTTGGAAAGCAGACGCAGGGACTGTGAGAATGAAGACCCTGGGCCCACTGGAGGAGAGGATCTGGTTCTAGACCATCTTAAGAACCTGAACGTATACAAGTCCATGGGACCTGATGAAATCCATCTGCAGGTCCTGAGGGAACGGGCAAATGAAGTTGCTAAGCCACTGTCCATCATATTTGAAAAATCGTGGCAGTCAGGTGAAGTTCTCAGTGACTGGAAAAAGGGAAATATAACCCTCATTTTCAAGAAGGGGAAAATGGATGAGCTGGGGAACTACAGACCAGTCAGTCTCACCTCTGTGCCTGGCAAAATCTTGGAGTGGATTCTCCTGGAAGGCATGCTGAGGCACATGAAAAACAACAAGGTGGTTGGTGACAGCCAACATGGCTTCACTAAGGGGAAATCCTGCCAGACCAAGCTGGTGGACTTCTATGATGGGGCTATGGAACTGATGGACAGGGGTAGAGCAGTTGATGTCATCTACCTGGACTTGTGCAAAGCGTTCAACACTGTCTCACATGACATCCTTGTCTCTAAGTTGGAGAGACATCAATTTGATAGGCGGACCACTCAGTGGATAAAGAAGTGGCTGGATGGCTGCACTCAAAGAGTTGTGGTCAATGGCTCCATATCCAGCTGGAGACCAGTAACGAATGGTGTCCCTCAGGGATCAGTGTTGGGACTGATCTTGTTCAACATCTTTGTCAATGACATGAAGAGTGGGATTGAGTGCGCCCTCAGCAACTTTGCTGATGACACCAAGCTGTGTGGTTTGGTTGATACGCTGGAGGGAAGGAATGCCATTCAGAGGGACCTTGACACGTTTGTGAGGTGGTCAGATGCCAACCTGATGAAGTTTAACCATGCCAAGTGCAAGGTCCTACAGCTGGGATGGAGCAATCCCAGGCACAGCTACAGGTTGGGCAGAGAAGAGAGTCAGAGCAGTCCTGTGGAGAAGGACGTGGGGATGTTGGTTGATGAGAAAATGAACATGAGCCGGTAGTGTGCACTTGCAGCCCAGAAGCCAACCGTACCCTGGACTGCATCAAAAGGAACATGACCAGCAGGTCGAGGGAGGTGATCCTGCCCCTCTACTCTGCTCTCCTGTGTCCTCACTTGGAGTATTGTGTACAGTTCTGGTGTCCTCAACATAAAAAGGACATGGAACTGTTGGAACAAGTCCAGAGGAGGGCCACGAGGATGATCAGGGGTCTGGAGCACCTCCCGTATGAAGATAGGATGAGAAAGTTGGGTCTGTTCAGCCTGGAGAATAGAAGGCTGTGTGGAGACCTCATAGCAGCCTTCCAGTATCTGAAGGGGACCTATAGGGATGCTGAGGAGGGGCTCTTCATGAGGAACTGTAGTGAGAGGACAAGGGGTAACGGTTTCAAACTTAAACAGGGGAAGTTTAGACTGGCTATGAGGAAGAAATTCTTTACTGTATGAGTGGTGAGGCACTGGAATGGGTTGCCCAGGGAAGTTGTGAATGCTCCATCGCTGGTGGTGTTCAAGGCTGTATTGGACATAGCCTTGGGTGTCATGGTTTAGTGGGAGGTGTCTGTGCCCCTGGCATGGGGGTTAGAACTAGATGATCTTAAGGTCCTTTCCAACCCTAACTATTCTATGATTCTATGATTCTGGAGTGGTTTACATTTATTTCATAGCCTAAAAGTCCCACCTACCCAGCTAAATAGAATTTTTGTAGAAGCTGAGGTATGTCAGTAATCCCAGTTTAAAGAAAAAAAAAAAAAAAAAAAGAAGAAGAATAGGGAGCAGTTGTGCTTTAACACAAAGATGTAAGCATAGCTTAACCTGTCCAGGAGGAAAGGAACAGTTTTAGATGCTCTGACTTTTTTCTTGTACCTATTTCTTGTTCCTCTTTTCCTGTACCATTGACATGACTGTTCATAGCTGGTACAAACCGCTGATTATTATATCTGACTCTGCATTGCCTGGGCCTTATTTTCACGAAAGCCTGGCTCCATATGACAAGGAAATGTATACAGCTGCCCAGTATACAACTCCAAGCCATTGTCACTGGAGTAGAACAGTTCTTTGTTCTGTGGGTCTTAGTTAAGCTCAACATAATAAAAATTGGGGTTCTTTGGAGCTTTCTTTAGGTTTGAGTCAGCATTTGTCTGAAGCCAGCAGAAAAATTGCCATGTATGCCTGTCTGCCTTTTTTGTGTCAGTTTGAGTTCTTCTGTGTCTTTCAGGACCTGTTGGCCAATTTCAAGCCTACTTGACAAAGTGAGTAAGAAGTCTTGCAGGTGCAGAGTATTAAAAAAATTTATGAAGTTGGACAGCTGGAGAGACCAAACAACTATGATAAATGTTACCTTCAAAGCTTCGGTAAGTAGTTGCATTTCTTAGGTGTCAGAAAAAAAATCTTAGAAGATAGTTTCCATACATATCCCAAGTGCAGGAAAAGCTTTAGCTGGAGCCTGCATATAATTAGACATCACAATATCAGCTGAGACTTGCAAATCTGGAGGAAGCAAGATTTCATCATCCCTTCTTAGGGGATATTGCTTTGTGTTAACTTGTTTCATTTTAATTTTGATTCCCTCCAACCCCCCCATAAGCCTCAGACTGAGATGAGGTATGTGTCTTGCCTACAAAGGAATTCAGCTATCCCTCAGTTTCTGTAAGGATTCAGAGAATCCCTTATACTTGTCTAAACCTGTGGAAAAAAAAATCAGTTTCTTTGTTGAACAAGTTTTCTTTAAATTAATTTAATTTAGATTAGGAGGAGGAAGTGTTTGTATAACTGAAATATGTCACTGGTTGTCATTATCATGTGCTCTCATAGCTTGTTCCAGAGCTGGCATAGATCAAAACTACTAAGGTTGATAAGCACTTGAGGAAGACACTTGCATGGCATCAGTTGGACCCTTTTCCCTATTATCACTCTGGCTTTCTGGTATAAAGACAGAAGTTTGCTAGTAAGTGAGGTGGCTAGCTGACTTTAGTTCTGTGACAGTAATAGAGAAAGCCTGAGGCAGATGGTTGCAGGTCAAACAAGTCTTCAGATCAGTGAAGCCTCCTCAACATCATGTGAGCCTGCTTTTCCTTATGGCCTTCTACTTTCCTCCCTGTTTTGCATGTTGCCAAAATTGTTCTAAAGCAAACATACAGATAACATAAAATTACCAATAAATCAGTTAAATTGTTACACAATTCAGCACACAAGCTGACATTTTATTCTTTGAATTCATCTAGACATAAGCTATTTTCAGATAGAACAGGAGTTCCTGGTTAGAAAAGCATCCACATGTCCTGAACATGTCACAGAAAAGTTTGGTTTCTCATGGTTTATAGTATTCTCCATGGATCAAAGGAAAAACACTCAGGCAAGCTCCTGGGACAAGTTATTTGCAAAACCTCTATGTAACTGATGCCTACTTTTTTGAGACAGTAAATGAGTAGTTTTAGTACTCATTTTCTCTTTGATTAGCAGGGCAAAAAAAGCCTGTGCCTGTTTGCATGCCTCCCATATACCTGGTTATGCTAGACCACTGAAATAAGTCAAATAAACTTTGCTTTACAAACTGTGTTGCAGATCCATTTGGGAGAAAACATTATTCAGGAAAGAATCATACACAGAAAGAACAAGTGAAATACTGTTTACGTTGTAACACTGGCCCTCAGGAACAACAAAAATGCTTCCACTGAAGAACTGTGTTGGAGACAAAAAAGAAGTCATTTGAAATGTAACCTCAGAAATCTCCCGTGTGCTCCCCAAAACTGACCCTTGCTGATTATGAAGATAGGCTGAAAGAGTTGGGGCTGTTCAGCCTGGAGAAGAGAAGGCTGCGTAGAGACCTCATAGCAGCCTTCCAGTATCTGAAGGGGGCCTATAGGGATGCTGGGGAGGGACTCTTCATGAGGGACTGTAGTGATAGGACAAGGGGTAATGGGTTCAAACTTAAACACAGGAAGTTTAGACTGGCTATGAGGAAGAAATTCTTTACTGTGAAGGTGGTGAGGCACTGGAATGGATTGCCCAGGGAAGTTGTGAATGTTCCATCGCTGGTGGTGTTCAAGGCTGGATTGGACATAGCCTTGGGTGTCATGGTTTAGTGGGAGGTGTCTGTGCCCCTGGCATGGGGGTTGGAACTAGATGATCTTAAGGTCCTTTCCAACCCTAACTATTCTATGATTCTCTGATTCTCTGACTGTATGCTTTTTTAGACTGGGAGGCTTATTTAGCTCATAAACTATCCAGCACAGTGATTTTGTGGGTAAACATTACCGAATGTGTGTGCTCAATAAGCACGTTAATATATACACACGCAAATACATAATCTGGTATTGTACATCATGATCCTAAGCATGAAGAAATCCGAATCACCTTGTGGGGTCTATTCCCTTTGTTGTCCTTAAACTGCAACACTTTCCTTTCCCTCTAAACACTAACAGATCATTACTTCTCTAAGAAGCTTCCTTTTTGTAACCTACCATAGTCAGAGATACTGTCATGGACTTCCATAGTCAGCTTCAGTTTCTTGCTTACGCAGATGCATCTCTGGCAAGCTGCTGAGAGCAACATTGCCAGCTGAAGTAATTCATTTCTTTCAGTCTGGTCCAGAAGGGGAGGGACCTGGGTTTTGAGAACTGAGAGCTGTGCTTTACAATGATTTCCACATACCTGCACCAGTGCTGCACCAACTCTTTCTAACAAAATTCCTCCTCCTTGCTCCTTGCTAAAGTTGCAAATAAGAGTGACAGAGATGAGAAAGCAACAAAGATGAAACATTCACTTTATTGCCAGAATAGCTGTCAGGTTAACTCTTGCCATTTCTTCTGTTATGAAGAACATGAATTTCCAAAGCAAATTATTGTCTGACCGTGGGGTTCCATTAGCAAGAAGAAACAAACCAGAGGTCAAAATTGCATCTAGATGCATGGGAAAAAGAAACGTCAAAAATATAGCTACCAGAAGATAAAAGAGCTACCGAAACTTGGGTTAGCATTTTGCAGA
Organism: Ara ararauna; assembly: GCA_028858755.1. Classification (NCBI taxonomy): domain Eukaryota; kingdom Metazoa; phylum Chordata; class Aves; order Psittaciformes; family Psittacidae; genus Ara; species Ara ararauna. The sequence goes on along the minus strand of CM054410.1, from coordinate 38,448,248 downwards.
AAATGAGCACTCTATCATTTTGTGGGCAAGTATTCTTATGTGATACAGTTCTGAAAAAAGATGCCGAAGCAGAGTTTTGTAATAACTGAGAATGACAGTCTTTCCTTATGCTGCTTATGGTGAAGGACTTTAAAGAGCTACTTTCCAAGTAAAATCATTAAAGCCAAAGAAGCTGAAAGCTTTAATGCAATTTACAGTTAATTCCAAACAGGATCTCCCCTTAAAGAATGAAAAATAAACAGATTCCTCCTGTTACTAGATTAGCCAAAAAGCACAGACTGCTCACTGTAATCTAAACCAGCTGAATGATAACTCCTCAATCACTCCATTAGCTGATACTCCTGCTAAGGGTGCAAAGAGTTTTCCTGTCATTGCTTACATTGTACTTAACTAGGGGATGCTGGGTTTGGGAGGTAGGTTTGGGCTCCTTGCTTGTTGAATTCCAGCTTGTTCACACTTCTTGCTTTGCACAGCACAGTTTTTTTTTGTTCTCTGGTAGCAAGCTTACCAGATGTCTGTGGCAAAGTGCTCCGAGGTTGAAACATGCTGCTTGCACACCTGGCTATCAAACCAACATTTCTGAACTAAGCAGCTGAGATAGATGCAATGGATGAGCTCATCTGACTCGTTTTGCATAGTTTGCCATGAATATGATTTCTAGCAGAAGCAAAAAATATATTATTAAAAAAAAATATTATTAAATTATTCACCAGCTGAGACTCCCCAAATACTGGTTTAAATTTACTCAGTATAAGCACTTTCGTGCCAGTGCATTTTGACAAAACAACTAACAAAAAAAAAAAGAGGGGAAAGTTAGAGAATGGATACCATCTAGTGGTACCACCAATAAACCAGTGGATTTGGCAGCTGCTTTATTCGCCCATGGCTGTCTGCCTTTTGGGATCCTAGTGTTTTGACAGATCTCTTGGCCTCGTTCATATTTGTCACTATCTCTGCAAGGATGGCCTTTGAGTTGGCAACTACTGGGGAGCACGCAGAGCAGTGCTAGACTAAACCTTCAAATTCTCAAATTTCTGTTTCATGTTAATCTTTCAACCCCCTTCTGGAGAAGCTGTACCTTCTTAGGGGACTGAAAAACGGTGTGGAAGACTATTAAAGCCTCAGAAGCAGAGAATACCCGGACTTTGTTTTTAGCCAATCATCTGGTTCTTAGCGCTGAAGAGACTTTGTCCAGCTGGCATGTCCCAGCTTTCCTCCTTCCAATCTGCCTGAACATAGGGTCTTTTTCTCTGGTAGGGTCGCAGGCTTGATGCAAAGCTTGCTGAGGTCAGAGAGGGCTTTTACTTTGGCTAAAGGTATTTTTCTTCATACTGATCACTGTAGGCTCTTAGTCTGAACCACCTTCTTACTCTGAGGAGTCCTTATTTCTGCAGAAGGAGCAGCATGTTTAATGACAAGATTTTCACCTCTCTGAGGTAGGTGATACAATCTGGTCTGGCTGCGCATCAGCAGCTTTAGGCAGTATTTTTCTTGCTGTCAGACATGGAATTGCGGAACATCCAGACATATACAAATTATCTCTTAAACTGATTGGTTAGACATTAAGAAGTCATAAAATTATCTCACACTGCTATCAATTGCTGGATCTGTGGGATGGGGAGGGTTTCCATCCTCTGCCACTCTGGACACCTTACATCACTGAACTGTGTCTCTCACTTCGTAATACCCTGTGGTGCTGTAAGCATGGTCCTGAGCTGAGTGGCAGATCCCACCCCTAATCTCTGGGTGGAGACTGGGCGACTAGCAAGCTTAAGGAAATGTGAACACATCTGGTCTTCCTGAGTTTCTGACATTTGCTCTATCCTTTCTTATTATCTTTCTAAATAGAGGAAATTGCTGTATTTAAAGCTCAGATTTGTTATATTGCTTTGTTGTCTTGATCAGCATTCAGGATAAGGATGTAATGCATTTTTTATTTTTTCTTTTTCTAAGTTAAATTTAATTCTAATATTCCACTTCAGTTCCCTGCAATGTGTGATGCTTCTGAGGTACCAGAACAACTCCTCAAACTTTTTTTCCATAGACTTTTTTTTTTTAAATAGTTATTTGGCTTTTTTTTTTATTATTATCAAATAAGCCAAGTTTTTCAGTAATTTTGTACTAGTTTGGAATCATCACCATGCCACACAAATACTCCCATATATGTGATTCTGGTTTGATTGAAAAGGTCAATTTGAGATTTTTGAAAACTATTGGGGTTTTGTTGGAAATTTTTTTTTTAAATTTGAAGAGTTTTAATATTTTTTAGAATTCTGATTTAAAAACCTAAAATGAATTTTTGCAGTAGTCAGTACTAAATCTTTGCATATTTTTTTGTTTGTTTTTCTAATTACCCTTCTGGGAACCACTTTTCCCTTGTGGCTCTGCTCTTAAGAGCTGTATGTCACTCTAGCAATCAGAGCTGTTAATCTGTCACCTTTGAAGTCTGTGCAGACATATATTTAATGCTTGGCTTCCTTGTTCTTTATTTTCTACCATTAGTAAAGCTTGGCTGGAAAACATTGTCCCAGAACAGGAGCTGTGTGCTTTCATGTTAGAACTGTTGAGAGAAGGACATGTTCTTCTAGAAGTCAGAATTGCCAAAAATTTTTATAATGCTAAATGAGGATTTTGTTTCCAGTTTAGACTGCAGCTGAGCTTGAACACGTCTTCTCATTCGTTCAAGGCTGACCCACATTTCTTGGCCAAACCCTCAAAAGTTTTATTCTTTCAAAAGACCTTTAAGCTTTAATAACCCCTTTTCTGATTAAAGCTGCTTTAAGTAACAATCTTACTGCTTAATTAGAAAATCCCTTTGGTGAAAATAAAACACAGACACTGAAGTGAAAGATTTCGCATTCACCTAAATGCTTACCTGTGAACATTTTTCTTGCTGACCTTGGTGATTTTCAGACACAATAAAAATCTGATGTTTACCCAAATTGTGCTCACTCACCAGTGTGCCCCTGCCATTCGTCAAAGGTGTGGATGCTGAGCTGCAACTCTCCTTGTCTCATCTGTAGCTACTTCAGATGCCTGACAGTTGCATCCTGTCTAGCTATGTACTTTTGTTAGACTGTCAAACTTAGGTATTTATACCAACTCCGCTGATACTTAAAATAGGAATATTATAATCATGGTTATTTTATCTTTAAGAAATCTCTCATTTAATGCTTCTGTTACCTACTATAGAGTTTACCAGTGGCTCCTTGTTGGCTCTGTTCTAGGGCCTCCTAAGCACTGATACTATGCAGAGATGATTTACACCTCCATCTCATTAAAAAGTCTTTTCTGCTAACAGGATTCACCCTGATTCTGCAAAAAGGTTAAGTTTATCCTCAGTGATTGTTCCTTAACCAGCTGCAACAGGCCAAGAGGCAGAGATGCCCCAGGCACTGCTGGGTAAGACATTGTCTTTACATTCTCCAGGAGACAACTCAAACCTGACACAGAGAGCTTACAGAATAAATTCTCTACAAAACTTGAATGTGTCATGACAGCAGAAAGGAGATACATAGAAGGCAGTGGGATGTACTGAAAAAAAAATAACCAAAAGAAGATGTGTTAAGTATTAAGGAAAAAGATGTACTTTCTCGAACTGTTAGGATGCATCAGATATTCAGGAGAATACAGAAAGAAAAATACACAGAATTTGGATAATTGTCTGGAAATATGCTCATATCTTTTCTGAAAATAAGTCAGATTTTAAATGAAAGTCACAAATAGGATAGAAGAAAAAATATTTTGAGAAAAAGAACTGTTTGTCAATAAGAAAAAGTATAAATGACAAAAGAAGGAAAGAGAGAAAAAATTCTACTGAAAATATTTTGCCAGTCATAGAAAATCTGGATAAACATCTACCCAGTGTTCTACTAACCTGACACAAGATCCTCAGTGTCCATGCAGATTATGGGTATAAATTTTGTTGTTCTGTGGGGATACAACTTTATGAGAAGAAAAATATATTCAAGCATGCTTTTTCAAATCTTTGCTAAAGCTATTGATGCTGAAGACAGCTGAGAAGTAAAAATATCAGCTGTGGCAGGCTTAGCTTCTGTAACCTGTGGATACTGCAGCAAATACAGAATTCCATGCTATGTGTCTACAAGCAAAAATTAAGATAAAAAAAGAGCTGAAAAAAGACTCTAGAAATATCTAAAATTTGAAGGATTTTACAAAGGTACATGGCTTTTAAGCATTTTGTCAACTCTCGTTCTAATTACACGCATCATGATTTAAGCCCAGTGTATCTTTTCCAAAAATGCATTTAAAAAATAAATGAGTGAAGAAGAATGCTTATATTGAAGAAACCTCTTCTTATTTCTCTGATGAAAAAAAATAAATATGACTATCATGTTACTGAACAAACAATGATAGAATACTGAAGTTTCTCCTCCTTACTCATAGTGAATAGATGTTCCTTGGAAATAGACATTTTATATGAAAAGCTATTCAGAATAGGGAACAATAGATTTTTATTTTGCCAAATTTAGGACAAAGTGAAAATTGAATTTGTTTTTAAGGTCCAATATTTTCCCTTTAAAACAAATTTAAACAAAAGAATAAGTTAATATAAACTTTTGAGCTACTCTAGCTTTCAGTAGAAAATTACTGTGTGAATTTTCCCTTTGGAACTGATTTGAGGACTAAAGAAAGTTTAGCAAATTGTGACATTTTTAATTTGTAATAAAATGTGCAACTGTATTCAAATGAAACTGTGGAAATACTACTTCATTGCAGGTCATAGCTTGAAAAGGGTGGCTGTGAAGCCTAAAAAACTGATGGCAGCACTTTTTAAAAGCTTTCAGTTTCCAGGTGAAAACCTGTGATTTAGCAACTTCTATTTTATAAGTGTCGTGGTTTAAGCCATAACTCACGCAGTTTGCTCACTCACTCCCCCCCCCCCCTTCTTCCCCCCAGCTCCCGGGGAAATGGGGAGGAGAATCGAAAGAATGCAACTCCCACAGGTTGAGATAAGAACAGTTTAGTAACTCAGGTATAACACAGATCACTACTGCTACCACCAATAATAATAATGACAAGGCAAATACAAGGAAAGAGAATACAACTGCTCACCACCCAATACCAAGCCCAACCCAGCCGCGAACCCCTACCCTTCTGGGTCTCTGCTCTCCATTTTACATCCTGGGCATGACGTGATGTGGCATGGAATAACTCTTTGGTCAGTTTGTGTCAGGTGTCCTGTCTCTGCTTCCTCCTGGCTTCCCCTCTTCCCTGGCAGAGCATGAGACTCAGAAAGTCCTTGGCCAGACCAAAAACATTACCAAGCAGTAACTGAAAACATTGGTGTTATCAGCGCTGCTCCCAGGACGAAAGTCAAAAAACACAACACTGCACCAGCTACCAAGAAGGAGAAAAATGACTGCTGCTGCTGAACCCATGACAGTATCTACCCCTTATTCCATACCATTCACATCATGCTCATATCCCACATTTTCAATATACCATCACATGTATATATATATACATCCCCACACACACACAGAGGAGAGAGGTCATCCCTTAGTGCATGGACCAATCCCTATAAAGCTGCTGAGTCCATCCGATCCATGATATCAGGCTCCATCTTTTGTAACAGTCTTTCAGAGCAGGAGAGGCTGTGAGCAGAGTTCACACTCGTGAGTAACCTGGGCCACAGTGTCCATTGCTAAGTCCACCCCTCGATCATAAGTCCATCTGTATGTTGCATCTCTGCTCTGATGGCCTGAGGTGTCATGGGCCCACCAGGCTCAAAATAATTCACCCTCCCCTCCAGCAGTTTCTGCAGCTTGTCGGTGGGGACTCCATACAGCTGCTTTCCATCTGTGATGCTTCCAAAGCACTGGAGGGGCCCAGTGGACTATATACTTGTCCATACTGTCCCACACACCCTGCCATTCATGACTGTCCAGCTTTGGGGAAAATCTCTTGATCATCCTACATCGTAGTCAAACCCCAGACAAGGCCCACACCCCACTCTGCTTAACTCTCGGGACCAGACAAAATGGTTGTGGGTAAAACACACTCTGTATGCATGCCAACATGCTGATCCCCATCACAATCAGCAGGCAGGTCTCAAGGGTACCCAAAGGCCATTCAAACCCTTCAGAGCTCTCAAATGAGGCTGCTGTACTTGTCACTGGGGCTGGTGTAGCTGCTGTGCTTGCCGTCTCTCTCACCACCCGCTGCTCTTCGTCTGAGTCCAGATCTCCCTCCTCTGCCTTGCTGGGAAGTGCTGCGTGGTCTTCTGCATCCTCCTGGGGCTCGGGCTCACGGGGCTCTGCAGGCGGCTGCTGGGGAATGCTCTCGGCCACTGCAGGGCTGTGCTTGGCCACCTCCTCTCCCTGCCACTCGGTAGCTGCGGGGCTTGGCTTGGCCTCGGGGCCCGGCTTCTCTGCCATCTCCTCCCGTCACTCGGTAGCCGCCTCCTCCTGTGGCTCGGCAGCCACCAGGCTGGGCTCGGCAGCAGGGCTCACCACCTCTGCCACCTCCTTCATGGCCTCCTGGTCCCACTGGCCGCACTCCTGTGTCGGTTCAGCCACCAGTGGTTCCCAGGGCCACCCCTCCTCTGCTTCCCACAGCCTCTCGAAGACAGAAGCGAGGACAAGGGCCAGAACACTAAAGACCAGCCAGGAGGCCAGGTACAAGTCCACGTCCACATCCATCCACCTCTGCTTCTGGAGCACGGCTGTATTGCAAGCCACTCCAATAAAGTACAATGAAACAAGAACCTTAACCCAAAACCCATATCTGAAAAATGCTAAGATAACAAATACCAGCTGTAAGTAAGGTACAATGGGCTGAAACCATGAACGCAAGAGAATCAAGAGCAACAACTTTGAGAGCCAATAAATCAGCATTGTGACGAATGGCTATTAACCCTGTCATTATCTCAACCCTTCGTGCCCCACGTTGGGCACCAAAAAAAGCTGTCGTGGTTTAAGCCGTAAATCATGCAGTTTGCTCACTCACTCCCCCCCCCCCCTTCTTCCCCCCAGCTCCCGGGGAAATGGGGAGGAGAATCGAAAGAATGCAACTCCCACAGGTTGAGATAAGAACAGTTTAGTAACTAAGGTATAACATAAATCACTACTGCTACCACCAATAATAATAATGACAGGGCAAATACAAGGAAAGAGAATACAACTGCTCACCACCCAATACCAAGCCCAACCCAGCCGCGAACCCCTACCCTTCTGGGTCTCTGCTCTCCATTTTACATCCTGGGCATGATGTGACGTGGTATGGAATAACCTCTTTGGTCAGTTTGTGTCAGGTGTCCTGTCTCTGCTTCCTCCTGGCTTCCCCTCCTCCCTGACAGAAAGTCCTTGGCCAGGCCAAAAACATTACCAAGCAGTAACTGAAAACATTGGTGTTATCAGCGCTGCTCCCAGGACGAAAGTCAAAAACACAACACTGCACCAGCTACCAAGAAGGAGAAAAATGACTGCTGCTGCTGAACCCAGGACAATAAGTATGATGTGTTTATTTTTCCAAAATGAAAATTTTGTGCTGACTGTCCAGTTATCTATAGTCAAAGTTGCGTAAGAAGTTTTGTTATGTGACAAAAATAGTTAACTGGAAAGAAAACAAATTTTGGAAGTAGAACAGCCACATTACAATAGGCAACAATCTGAGAGAAGAAAGGGTTTAAATATTGAACATCAGGGACTGCCATTTTGAATGCAAAATTGAAAAACAATCTTGCTTCCTCCCCTGTCTCTCCACAGTTTCTGCCGTAGGCATTTTACATTCTGCATGAATAGACCTATGCAAAGTAACAAATCAACATACTGTCCCTGTTTCGTAATGCTCTTAGGAAGGATCATCCCAGATTTCTTTCTTCTCTTTAACATTCCAACATTCCCAAACTGATTTCATCTTCCTAGTCCATTTCCCAAGGGGAAAGCAAAGTTGCATTCTGTCTGAGAGAGGTTAAGTGGAGAGGAAGGGAAAATTCAGATCTGTACTGTTTAGCAACAGAACCCAAACACTGCTCATAAAGATATCCTCCAGACTTCAGAAATGAGCGAAATCAAGCTTTGGCAAGTCCACAGTGTCAGTGGAAGCTACCTGCAGGACTGGGATATGAGCTCTTGTACAGAAAATACGTGCTTTCTGAAATCTACAAATTACCATTAAAAAACAATACAGAATTAGTAAATAGTACTAAAATGTAATTTCTTTTTCATAGGGGGAAAAAATGAAAAGTCCTTTTACATTGTCTTGTTTCTCTACATGGACAGTTTTCTGTTACTGAAGCTTTCCTTGACGATCATTTGAGCCAGCTGTAACAAACAAAAATTCGTTTTTACAGACTGTGTCCAAAACTGCCATGGATAAACAGGGAACACCGTCTCTTAGTCACCAAAAAAACTTTTCAGATGTTCATTTAATCTGTTAAATAACTCCCTTTTCTGTTATCTGTTTAGTGATGGTATTTAAGGTAGACAGTTTTTAGCAACAGCAAATAGCAAGTGAAGCAAATTTTAGCTGAAGTAAATGAATTCTCACATAGTAAAATGTAGGAAATTTTGCCAAAACTCTTTTCAGTACAAAACAAAGGTAATACTCACTACTATCAAAATCTATGTTTTCAACTTAAGCCTGGCCAGCTTTTACGTAACTTCTGTTACTCCAAGAAATTGGCTAGATTTAATACACCCACTTGAAAACAGTTGGATGAACAGGTACAGGGGCAGGAAATGGGTTAGCTTTGTTTTGCAATCCTTGATCTTCTGCAGCAGACAAACAAAAAGAAGTCAGGAATTGGTCATATGCATTATTTCAGTTTAAATATCCACAGAGAATATTCAACATTTCTTGGTCATGAAATATAGTATCACTTTGTTGAACTGTGGGCTGTGAAGGAAAGAGTAATGCTGTGTTTGAAGTTACTTTCTTCATTGTCCCTAGTAATTTTAACCTTACAAACATGAACTGGAGGTGTCGACTGCACGTTTTGCGATGTTTTAACTTATAATGCTGTTAAAACAAAAGTACAGAATGAGGTATACCACCCAGCTGCTTTCTCTTTACGTGATGTAGAAGACCACAGTTGTGCACAAACATAAAAGATACCACCATGCAACACCCTTTCATCTCAAAAAGTTTCCTCCAACAGCTGGGTGTACTGGGACTGATCATTGCTGTGAAGAGATAGGTCAAAAGAGGGAAGTGCAAGAGAAAAAAACGGGAAAGAAGTGATCCTGGGGACCCAGGGGAGCATTCCCCAGGCAGACTGCGGAGCTCAGAACTCCTCAGGGCAAGGTTGCCAAATTTCTGCTGCTCTCCATCAGCCATCATATTTGTGCTATACCTCACTTAAAATATGAACAGTTATTTCTTAAATCACTGAGTTTCATAATGGGGATGGAAATAATGCTTGGTTAAAAACCTTGTTTTGCTTCAACAGCAATGACTGTATGTAGCTGTTGCTGACCTGTTAGTTTGATTTCAATTAGTTACATTATTTAAACTTGGGGTAAGACTGACCCAAATAGAAGTTTTGCACATGTAGAGTTGACCTAAATATTTCTGGTTTCTCACTCAGTGGAAAACAGAGCTGTATTAACATACCAGTGTAATGCCATATGGAAGCTATTGTTTGTATTTTTATTTTTCATTTTCAAGTGGGTGCTGAAGGATTTTTTTTTTATGCAGTGCAACATGTGGCTTCCCATAAGGTAACCTTGTGAGCTGCAAGGCGCTATGAAGGAAGCATGATGCTCATGGCTTTATAGAAGATGCATTTTTGCCTGGTAGAGCAGGAAGGAGGATCATCAGGCATTCCAGCAACATCGAGGCAGGGAAATTAGGGAGAAAACATGTCAAAATGATTAAAATATTTTGTTAATTTCTGCAAATGGCAACTGCAGCATCATAAAGATAAATGTGAATCAAATTAATTTTTTAAAAAATCTTGTGAAATTTCAGATTTAGAAACATTTGAATTTTTTTCAGCAAAACTTAATAAATGTAAAAAAGATATCTCATCCTCAACTAATTTGTGACTAAAAATTATATTAAGTCTGAAACCTTACAGAAGCATTCATTTGATCTGTATAGAAATTCTGCACACAAAATGCCAGATGGAGAAACTAAATTTTATTTAGTAATACTACAAAGATTTTTGTGTGCAGGTATGAAGAATTATGTCTCAACAAGTTAGTGTGCTTATTCTTTTAGAAACAACACTGAAAATTATGTATTAATGAGAGACCATTTCTCCTCTGGCCAAATATGACAAATCAAGCTTCTTATAGTCATTCTTCCTTAAGAAAAATCTGAGCATCTTCTGTGTTGCTCATGCATTCTTGAGTTAGTACATAAGCATGATCTGCTGATCAAACACCTGGACTGGGACAATAACCCTCCAGAAATGTCTTTTTAAATAGATTAATAAGATTAATAAAAGCTCTGACCTTTCTGTGCAATGTAGAAGTTTCTGTTATCACAGTGAAATCTTCTGTGTTGAAGCCGGTTATCACTGTTACGTTACACTGTTATACTACCTCAACTCTTTTTCTTTTAATATTGGGTTGTCCTTGTCATGCTAATTCTAAATGGACAAAGTATTAACATGGGTGAGATTTTTATAGGTAAACCTGACCCAGAGTTGTCAGAATGAGCGGCATAATAGGAGCTCACATTAACTCAAATTTTTGAGGTTGTAATTGAAGCATGATAAAAGCTATGCTTGGTAGGGGATGGTATTTAGAATGAGGTTTTTTGAGCTCTCTATGGGATAGTATGATTACTTTTGTTAATTTTTCTTGTTATAACTGAATACTTACATGTTGCTGCTAACCAAGAAAGAAAACTGGTTGACTATTTCTGTTCTCCGTTGTGGTAGTAAGGATAGATGATTGGAAGATGATGATTTTACTTTTCTGATAAGTTGCAAGTGCTAAATTTAATTTGTCCTGTTCTGGATCTAAGAGGAAGCTTTCCAACCTATTCTGTATGTGCATTTTAACAGGTTTTTTATTTATATATTAGATTCAGATCCATAATCTAGAAATGTTTCTTGAGATTGATAAACCAGTTTAATGTATTTAAATTAAATATTTTGGCTTCTACAAAAAATGTATTTTAACAGAAGAACATTTCACCATATTTTTTCTCTCTAGTACTGATAGATTTTTATACTATTTAGGAGAAGAACACAACACAGATTCTCCGTGGTAGTGTTTGTTTTGGCCAGACCTGTCAGATCATACATGATTTAGGCTTTAAGATTCAGTGGAGCAGATGTTTGGTTAAATTAGACTTAAAACTTGCCAAAATCTAACATTTAAGGATTATTATTTTTTTTTTAAATTATTCCAGTCACAAATGGGCAAAAATTCCAGTAGTCAGCACTGCTTCAGGATAAAGAATTACACACACATTCTGGAGTAGACAGGCAAGAGCATACATTTCACAATACCAGGTGAGTTTGTGGTTCAGAGCCTATAGGTCCAGGAGGTCACAACTAAGATCCTCTGGACTTTCAGACTTTCTCAGATAGACAGGGGTTTTTTTCTTAGCAGTTTTCATAAAGGGGCTCCCCAGAAACAACTGTTTCTCACAGGAGGAAGTCTGACACCTCTGCTAAGGTTAAGCTTTCTTTAAGTTTTGCAACAAAGCCCTGACATTCTCCAGCACTGTAAAGTAAGAAGTTTGGAAGTATCCATGAGTGCCATGGTTGCTCCTGGGACTCAGATTCACCTTTACTGAAAAATAAATTTGACTTGTTTTCCAAAAACATAACTTTAAATTTTTATGTAAATAATCAGACCAGCTCAAACAATAGCTGGGATTTGTTTTGAGTTTATTTGTTTTTCTTATTACAAATCTTATTCTTTCTAATTCTTAACCTTATTCTTACATGTGCTTCTATTAAAAACTGTTCAACAATTTCACTACTGCTTCCATTTAAAACCTGTAATATTACTTGTTTCTGTCAGGAACAGTTTTCTAGTTATCTAAAAAAAGCCCACAACCACCTCCATTATTGGAGAGCAGAATGTGACTCAAGACAACATATGTTCCCCAAGATTTCAGTATTTCATCTGCTGATCTTAAGAAATTATTAAACAAAGAATGCAATTACTGATGTGCTACATTGACAGATGTCACTGAAAAAATACCTATTTGTTATCTATTGTGCTAGCTCACTGTATTGAATTTAAGGAGCCTTACCAGTGATGTAACGCATATCAACTGCTCAAGTTTCCAGATTTAGCTCAATCAGGGAATAACATTTCAGGAAATTTGAAGAAAGCTGTAAGATTGTGACGTGTTTGAAATACCATTCTCTTTTGAATACCAATTCCTAGTAACAAGCATTATTACTAAACCACTTGGATGACCCTAACAAGGTTTTGGAAATAAGACAATGACTAAGAAAAAATATGCAATGTAGTTGGCTCCCTTTCCTCCAAAGCTCTCCCCTGAAATTCAGCACTTACTATTTTTAGCACATATCTCTATCCATACGTGGACAAAAGAGGATCCACTTTGAGATGAATACCTACCACCCGGGCATCTGAGTCAGACAATGTGATACATGGCAGTAAATAAACTAGCTCTGGGTCAACATCCCAGGCAGTAAGCATCTGCTGACCTTGGCATGTTACTTCTTTGAGGTAGTAAGGTACTACCATACTGCCAAATGATTAATTTTGCATTATGGCCAGTGATTACGACACATTTCATCTGATACTGTTGCCACCCAAATAATTGAGAAGGATTTTGAGAAAAAAACTTTTTTGCTACTGTAAAATGCTGAAAAGAAAGCCTACTTTTCATTAGCATCATCAGTATGTCTGTGACATCCATCTGTCTTTAATGAGGCATAGACATGGCACAGCCTGAAGATGCTTTTTTGCACTCTGTGGCTGTGATTCCCTATTAGTTCCACTGAAGGCACTGTGTTGCCAACCCCTCAAGCAAAGAGATTGAAAAAACAGCCTGCTCTTTCCTCTGTCTGCTCGTATTCAATGTTCTTGTTCTACTGAAACAGTCATGCTTTTGTACAGACTTGACACGAGCTCTGAGACATGCTCATGCATCTCAAAATCCTCTGTTGGCAATGACTCTTGAAGATCTGCATTTAGACTTTGAAATTTGCCATATGGCTGTGATGTCTTTTTTCAAAGCCTGATACATTCAAGTAAGAAACTCCTGTTTCCATCCAAGGTTTTCAAGGTTTCAATTTAATTTATTAAACGATAGGCTTACACAGTTACATTGAAGACAACACTGCTGAAATGGAAATGTGATTTGGAGTGTGGATTCAGTGTTACACACTCAACAAACAGTAAGATACAGATATTTGTATTATGTTCCTGTGGTCAAATGAGCTGTAATATGTGAAAGTGACTGCAAGAACTTGTCTTTTGGCAGCTGTGATTTTTTCAGTCCAGATGGATGCATCACAGGTGTGTCAAATATTTCCAAAAGACTAAGCTAGTAAGGATTTGAAGGAGAAAAATAGAATTACCCGATCTTCTTTGACTGAACTTTCAATGCTTAGGTCAGATTCTTCTGTTTGTAGTATGTTTCCACAAGTGCAGTATAAAGAAACAAGAAGACAAAGTACATCCACGAATAAAATCAATTATTTTTCACCTGAACTCTAGCATTTCCAGAGCAAGATGCTGGACTTTATAAAAGCCTTTTTTTGAACAATTAAGACTTATAGCATGTATATTTAAAAATTTTGTACATGTTTCAAAATGTATTTATTGAGGCAAATAACCTGAAAAATCAATCTGAGCTAGTAAATGTTATAGACAAAAAAAATACTTGGCCAGGTTGGCTGGAAACTAAAGATCATGCGATATGTTGGTTTGTGCTTTTTTTCCTCAAGAGATGGCATAAAATACGTTATTTGATGATAAAAATATTCTTCAGCTGTATCTGTCCTTTGCAATTAGTTTGGCTGTGTTCATCTAAACTAAATTGATTTCAAAGTCTCATTGTAGATTGTATTTCCCATGCATAATAATTCACCTTGACAAGTTTCTGGCAGGAAAACAACCAAGCCATTCACAACAATTAGGCAGCAAGTATTATTATTCCTGATCCTAAGATGCTGACAGATTTTCTTCACAAAGATGGAAGAATTTCTAACCCGGTCCAAGTGATGTGATTTTAAAAGGTTCCATAAGGATGAAAATGGGTCGTATAGTCTCTCCCTAATATTTTCTGTCTTGCAGTAGTCAGTAGCAGGTGCCAAGGGAAGAACACAGAACAGAAAGTCTATAGGATAGGAGAAAGAAAAAATGTCCAAGAACAGCTGGACTGTGAAATTCGAATTCAAGGATCCCCTGAGCCAGAGGTAGCTTGTGTGCAATAGTCCTTAATGATTTTTCTACTATTAATTTCATTATTCCCCTTTTCAACCTGTGCAATCTACTGTCATCAGTAATACACTGCAGCAAGACATTTCATGGCTTAAATGTATGTTTTAAGTATGTTTTCTCTTTTTTTGAGACTAATAAACATGGGTTTCATTTGGTGTCCTCTAGCTTCACATAAAAGGAGAAACTGAAGGCACTGAATAGATTATATAGACCTCTGTCATGTACCTAACATCTTTTTTAGCTTGATGCATTCTAGAGCACAGATCTGCTGCACTTATGACAGGAAAGGTTGCATCCAGTGTTTCTCACACTCTTCTCTCTCTATCTCCATTCTTCTGCTCTTTTACTTCAATCCATGCTTATTAACACAAAACCTCTTAATAAATAATAACAGTTCATGGAAGACTTCTAAAGAAATAATCTTCACCTGACCCTTCTAATTCCATTACTTGCCAATAAATCACAGACAGGCCTTACTATATTAAACACCTTTGTGTTAATCACAAACTGTTAGATACACTAGTAATACCTAAGAAACATATAGACAGGAAATGGACTAGATTTTGCAAGTTCAGTAGTCTGAAGTTTCATTCTTTTATGTTATGTTTCCCATTAAGGACAGACAGAAAGGGGAAATCAACATTTTCTTCAATAAGGAAGGAGACAGCAATCTCAAGTGAGCAGCTTAAGACTGAGTCTTGTTTGAGTTCAGGGCCAGCCGCTGGGGTACCTCTGAACTGCCAGGGATGCCATAGGGGATCTTGGCATAACTGAGTGTTACACACCTAAAATTAAAGTAGAAAGTGTTTAGTTTGAAATGTGGCTTGGAACACTGTGCCACCAAGCTGAAGAGCTTTGTGCTTACAGGCTTTTGTGACTACCTCTGCCTAAAATATGTACCTTGTTACTCAGTGGAGATAAACCTGCTTCTCCCTGTCACAGGTCATTTTCAGAGAAAGCTGCCCATACATGAAGTTACAGCTTGAGGAAGGGATTACGAGGTAACATCTTACAAGCTGTATTGTACCTCATTGTACAAGCTTCTATATGTGATCCTATTAATCCTTTCAGATCTTAAAGCTTGTGTTACCTGATATCAGAGATCTGCTTTTACTTCCTTGATGGAATTATTCTGCTCAAGGTAATAAATTCATCTGTTTAGGCACAATGGTACCTTTAGAAAAGCAATAATGTTTTTCAGGAAATGGGTACCTCACAGCGTCTACTTTTTAGTTCTGGAAATTAGTAATTTGCAAATAGTGCATATAAGTGAGTTTTTATGGAGACCATACAATTGGTATGAGCACAATGATGGTCTTGTGCTAGAAAGGATTTATTGACACTAGTTTGAGAAGATTGAAACTTAGGTGGGTGGTGTCATTCTCTCATATTAAGTCTGAATTATCACACCACAGCATTGTACCTATTGTAGTAAAATTGTTCATTAAGAGATATTTGTATTTTCTTTCCATTCCCTTTCCTTTCTCTTTCCCTTTCCTCTTTACCTGAATGATATTTGTGTTGTATACTAAGTAAATGTTCCTGTGTTCTTTCTCTGTCATTTTTTGCTAGAGAAGGTGACTTTCGTTTAGCAAGGCCATAGGCATAGACCACGATGGTGACAGAATGCAAGTCAGACACAGTTCATTTTAGAAAACTCTTTTAAGACCAGATTCACGAAAGGACTGTGAAGCTAGACAAACTTTAGATGTCTGACTCCCCAGCTAGATTTTGTAGCTCTGAGTTAGAATGGCACCACATTAGCCTCTTTGTAAGGAGGTGTGGGTGCCAAAAATGTCTTCAAAAACTGAAGACTAAGCTGAAATTGAGCTGAAATAGGAAAGGAGCAAGATTTGAGAAACTTCATTCATTCTTCAATGTCCTACTCAAGATTGTAGTGACGCTTGCATTGTAAATCTCTATACTAAAGGTTTTCATAGCAGTAGATGTGATGTAGGTGTTCTAATTGTAAAATATGTCCACAGGGAGAAAAGGAAATGTCAATATCCAATTCTGATTAATTTCTTGGTAGCTGCAAGGCTCAATAAGAACACCAAAGCCGTGACTATATGTTATATGAGTAATATAACTGTGATTGAAAGACATGACCCAAGCCTCCTAGCTCTCAGAAATATGTTCATATACCCTCTTACTATTTGTCAAGCAAACATGCAGTTGTTTTGTATAAAGAGCAGCCTCCAGTGGAATGACAGGAAAACACTTATCCTGGAAAAAGCTGAGGTCCACAAGTCCGAAAAGTCATCTGGGAAAGCCAATCTGAAATTGATTCAAGCATGGGAATAAACAGAAACCATGTTCCCTAGCTGATTTAATATTCTAACTTGAGATCATGAGGGATACCTTAGTGTCAATGAATTCAGGGACTGACACTTTGAAAGGTCAACACATACACACTGAGAAAGTATACTAGTCCAATCCTGCAAGCAGGATAAGTGATGTTCATTTCAGCAGTCTATGTCAATGAAGTCTAGGTACCTATGCACTGCTAGATACAGAAGCCATGCATTTAGTGTACCTTGCAGAACTACAGACTTAAAAATACTTCTAGAACTCTTTATTTTAGTGTAGCTTTCTGATTTGCTTTGACTTTACTGCATCTTCAAATATGATGCCTTAATAATGCATCAAGAGTGCTGTCAAGAATACAACTTTTTACAGTGCAAATTGTCCTGTTAACCATGTCAAATATGTACCATCAGGAATAGTAATATAAGAAGCATAAATCTCAATGTTTTCTAGTGAAGGCAAAAAGAGCAGTGATTATGCCTCTCTTAAAAAATGCCAAACCTTTTTTGCTTTGGGGATAAGGATTCATGATCAGTTTTTCTTCTAGATATCCATGGATCACACGTGAATATGAAATTCATGGAAGACTGTTGCTGTTCTGCCTTTATAACTGCATATATGACTTTTTTTCCTCCTATATGTCTTTTTTGGACTTCACATGCGCCTGACACTGAGTTACACAGAAGGGGAGGGTAAATATAGAGCTCCAGCTTTGATGACTAGAGATAGATGATATTTTTGCTTTTTGAAATTAATGATACATTTACATAGTTACTAACCAACTCCCAAGATTCGATTTTTGGAAAGTGTTGACCTTTACTCCCCCAAAACACACCTGTGTAGTACTTATGCTTATATTAACACAGGAGACTGACAGATACATGGTGAAAACATATATAAAATTTGAGGCTAAAAAGATCATTGTAGAGATGAGACTGAAAACAAACATTCATGAATGTGTTACTAGTAACTGAAAGAAAGATACATCATGTATCAGCAAGACCAATCAAAACTATCAAAATGAGAATTTCTACTTGGACAGTGCTTAAAGCTGTTTGAAAAGCACAGTGGAAAATCTTTCCAGTTCCCTTTACTATTTTCTGTCATTGTTCACTGAAACAAACACATAAACAGTAAAGATAACTTACCCAGGTCTTCCATGTCTCCTTGTGATTCTCTTGCATCCACACTCATACCAGTCAGAATTTTGTCTGCAAGGAAAGCAAACTACTGTGCCACTTTTTAAGCATCTATTTGCTCAAGGTCCTGATGAATGGTGTGGTTTTGCTGTTACTTGAGAGCAAGCTGTGAATTTGACAGTCAGACGATCAGGGGAGGAACAAGGCTGTGTGTCTCTGTGACAGGCAGGCAGGGAGAAGAGTGAGCTACGATTAGCAAAGCCTGAAAGTTGGAGTTATGCCTGGCACTTAACATTTTTAAATAGCCAGGTTTATATGTGGATAGCAGGTAGTGTTTTTGTGGCTGTTCAGTTCTGTGTACAACAGAAATATCTCTCTGACTCCAGTTTTCCAAAGGGTTTAATAATGCTATTACAAGCACTTAATGCCTTTACATACTTTTTAATTAATGGTCAGGCACATTTGCACCTTTCTGTGCAAATACAGACAGAATAATTGGCCAATGTTCACATATGAGAGAAGATCTGATAAAATTTTGGAAAGGCAGATTTACAGGCAAAACAACAGATGGTTGGCAGGTGGAAGTCAGCAGAGCTAATTTCAGTGTTGCTGTGAAAGTTAGAAGTGGAAATCCAACCCAGAATCTCTTGAGTATAGCCATACTATTTAATTCAAATGTCTTTTTTTTTCTTGAAGGCAACTATCAAGTGTCAAATATATTCTTTTGCAAGCATTTTATGTTTTCAAATTCTCTTTCTTTATGTTTCATACATATACCATGCACTTAATTATTGCCTTTTTGCAGTGCAAGATTTCTTGTAAAGTTTATTGGAAGCATATTAAGTCTAGAGATTCAAAGGAATTGGTTATGAAATTGTTTGCAATCAAGTCACAGTTTCAGCATGACTCTTCCTAGCTAATGTTTTTCATTAAGGCATAGAGGAAAGAAAGTACATTACATTTTAACTTTACTGTTACACTAAAGTTTTGTTGCCATGGTGACAAATACTGTGTAGATGAAGTCATAAATTTTCTCGGAGGTGCTAATAACTTAGTAGTGCTTAATAACATGCTGAAAAAGTCCACATTCTTGTCATATTTCGAAGGGGAGGGTAACAATACGCCATGAGAAATACCAAAATTTTTAGTAATGCTTAGCTTACTACAAAATTTTTATGTCTTTTTCCATGCATTCTTTGGTACCATAGCTCTGTTGGACATACAGTAGGTCTTGGCATGAAAGTGGTAACTTACCGTATGGCAGTAGCTGCCTCCATATGAAGACAATGATAACAAAGTAGGGAATGTTTCTCTGTGTTCAGTACCCACATGTAAAGAAAAAGTAGTAATTGAGAAGGGAAGTACTCTGCAATAAATATGCTCTTACCATATTTTAGCAATGCCTAGCATTAATGGATGTGCAGGGGTCCTTTCAGGGAATTCAAATCACTGGGAAGAACAACAGACTGTGAAGTACTTGCTCCAAACTTAAGATGCCCAAGAGAATAAACTATTTTTTGAGTCTAATAATTTATGATTTATGAGGTCAATAATTTATTTTATTGCCCTGCAGCAACACAATCCCAGCCTGTGGGAATGGTGCCAAGGGCTCCCCTGGGTGGCCTCCAGCCCATCACCTGGGCATCTATTTTCCAGCACCACCCAGGTCCCATCCAGCTCCTTCTGTTCTGGGTGTGTAAGGAACTGAGACTCA
This sequence comes from Ara ararauna, assembly GCA_028858755.1. Classification (NCBI taxonomy): domain Eukaryota; kingdom Metazoa; phylum Chordata; class Aves; order Psittaciformes; family Psittacidae; genus Ara; species Ara ararauna. The sequence goes on along the minus strand of CM054410.1, from coordinate 38,428,734 downwards.
TCTTTGGAGACCAGTGTTCATGGGCAGCCATGGTGAAGGATTTCATAACACGTGCCCTCATCCTCAGTGGGCTGCATGAAGATCTGTTCCAGCTGAGGGGTGCCTTCCTCCAAAACCGCATGGTGATGTCTGTGAGCCAGCTTATCAATGTCGCTGTGTAATGGTGCAGTGGGGAGGTCTGTCTGTTGTGCCTAGACAATGGCCACACTCTGGGGGGTGAGAGGACAGCCCAAGGCTGTCCCCAAGGAGGGTCTCCCGCACCTGGCCCAGACTACCCCAGCAGCCCTGAGGAGACTAACACAGATGACCTCCCCAGCACCTCAGCAACTGCCTTTCCCTGAGGCACTGGCAGCAATCCTTTTGTCCCCCTTGCTATCCTTAGGGAGCAACAAGAACTTCAGGAAGAGCTCAAGGACTCTGCGGCACACCCATCTACTTCCAGACCGGGCAGGAGTTGCTGAAACCAGGCCAGCAGCTGGTGGATGTGCCTTCCCACAGTTCTACCAGAAGGCTCCCAGTAGTCAAGATCTATTGAAAAATAAACCTGCCCAGCTACATCTCTGTCTCTCTCCAGCTGGTCCGGAGGCAGACATTTCCAGCCAGGGGCCCCCTAGAACAAGCCCGTGCCCCACCAGTCATCACCCTAGTCCTGCCCTCCCTCCTCCTCACTGCACCGTCTGCCCTCCCATCCCTAGGCTCCACTCTCCTGCTCTCCTACCAGCCTGCATTGCAGTGTGCAGCCTCACTATGGTGGCACCCAAATCCCTCCTCCTGCACGGATTCATGCCTTGGTGCTGCTTTCTGCATCACCACAGGGCAGCACCCAGCCACGGCAGGAGCCCCAAGAACTTCAAGAAGGGGAAGCGCAAAGACCTGCAGGTGGAGAGGGACAGCCTCAGGTACCAGCGCACATGGAGGGCTGCCCGGCAGGAAAACAGCCAGCAAAAGGCGACCGTGTTGCTGCCCTCGAGCATAGACCTTCCTCCTGCACTTGCACATCCAGCCTTGTCTTTATAGAAATGTACATTGTCTGCCTGAATTTTGAACACCAGCCCCACCACCACTGAAACCAACTGGACCAGCCAATACAGCCAGGTATTTGTTACTCTAGAGCTGATGAAATATGATTTAAGAATTTTGCACCGAGCTGGGCTGAGCAGTTAGTCATCTGCTAGCCATGACATCCCAGTGGGGAGAGACAAAAAATACTTTAGAATCATAGAATCAGCTAGGTTGGAAAAGACCTTTAAGATTATCAAATCCAGCGGTTACCCCAGAACTGCCAAGTCTACCACTAAACCATTCCACTAAAGAAAGGACTCATCCTCATGGTTTTTACATTTCCAGGGACAGTGATTTCACATTTCCCTGGGCAGCCTGTTCCAATGCCTGAGCATCCTTTCAGTGAAGAATTTTTTCCTAATATCCAATCTAAACCTCCCCTGGCGCAGCCTGGGGCTGTTTCCTCTTGTTCTATCGCTTGTTACTTGTGACAAGATCTGATCCCCACCTCACTACAATCTTTTCAGGTAGTTGTAGAGAGCTATAAGGTCCCCCATGAGCCTTCTCTTCTCCAGACTAAACACCCCCAGGTCCCTCAACTGCTCCTCATCAGACTTGTCCTCCTGACTCTTCAGCAGCTTCATTGCCCTTCTCTGGACCCACTTGAGCACCTCAATGGCTTTCTTGTAGTGAGGGGCCCAGAACTGAACACAGGATCTGAGGTGCAGCTTCACCAGTGCCAAGCACAGGGGCATGGATGATCACTGCTCTGGCCCTGCTGGCTGCACTACTGCTGATACAGGCCAGGATGCCATTGGCCTTCTTGGCTGTCTGGGCACAAGCTGGCTCATGTTCAGCTCCATCAATCAGCACCCCCAGGTCCTTTTCTGCTAAGTAGCTTTCCAGCCACTCTTCCCCAGGCCTGTAGCATTGCATGGGGTAATTGTATATATATGCAGGAAATATGGTGCTGAATAACATACTCATGAGCCATATGTTTGAATAGCATCCACTGGTGTTGGCTTGTGCTTGCTGAAAAAGCTGTGCATTTGAGCAATAAGATGGATGCCATCTGCTCTGTGCAGGGCCTGACTTTTCATAATCTTTAGCTGTATATTGCAATTTAGACAGTGTGAGGAGATGTCTCAGATGCCACCATTTACAGTTGTGACTATAGAAATGCAACAAGACTCTTATTAGGAGAAAACACAGATCTGTCTGACAAATGATGGCATTTCCTTGAACTGATAAAATGAAGAAGCAGCAACTTTTGCATTCACCATCTGTTAAGTAATTTTTAGAATACAATTTTTACAGCTGATACTCTCAGGTTTTAAGGGGAGGAGTTTTTCCTGTCAAGCTGGATGTCATGACTCTAAGAGTCAAAAGTTTCTGTTCACAGTGACCCAGAAAAACTTAAGCAGTACCAGAACAAATGAAATACATATTATCTTCCTGTTGCTGTTATGCTTAACATTTTCTTGACTCTGGCAGGAGGCAGAGAAGGTGTTTCAGGCAAGCAGTCTTATGCAAAAAGCTGTTCAGTTTCTACAATGCAAATACAAAATGTCTTTTTACTTTTTAACCTGGACTTTTCATTGTGAAGTCATTTGCAAAAAAGATTTGGCAGGTTTTGATACGAGAGGGGGTTTTGTCTCTTTTTGTTTCCTTTTTTCTTTATTTTCCCCCTTCATTCTGTTCATGATTTTGCTTTTTCTTACAGCGTTCTCAGGTGTGTCTGCACCCTGGAAAGATAAGGAGGCTTTTCAAAAGGCATTTCCATGTCTGAATCCTCTGAGTACAAATCAAATATTGATCTATTTAGGAGAAGTCAGGATTGTAAAAGAGTGTTTACACAGGAGACAGACTCCATGACAGCTGTTCAATGACGGGATTCTGGTGTCAGAGTAGTAAATACCCTATAAACAGTGAATACTGAAGAAAATAAAACATGAAAGGGAACTTTGATGCCTGTTACCAAGCAGCAAAACCCATGTAACTTGAGATGTGACAAGCACGTACATTCTCTAGCAACCTTCCCAGATGTCTTGACTTTATAGGGCAATCTCAGTTTCAGTTTCAGTTTTATTTTCTTCCTCCCCTTCTTTTTTTTTTTTTTTTCTGTCCTTACAAAGTGGAAGGAGAACACTGAATCTGTTCTAATATATTGTTAGTTGGTATGAATATTCTTTCAGGGCAAATGTTTCCTCTGTATATGATGAAGCTAAGTTTCTTGTGTGTATTCACCACTTTGTTCTCTCTTAAGATGACCTAAGTTGATATGTTTTCGTAAAGATTTGAAATTTAGGGCAAATGACAGATTTCAGTGTTAACTCCTGCCCCCCCCCTAAACAGCAACTGAAAATGTGCCTTCCTCTTTCTGGGACTGAAATTATGCACTTTCTTGTCTTCAGAGAAGCACAGGGGATTTAGGAAGTTTCTTTCCTGTAAGTAGGTGGAGTTCTGTGTCCCAGTCTTCTGTCCAAATTAGCTGTGAGAAAACATGTGGTTGTATGCTATCTAGGAATCACTAGGAATTAAAAGCTGAATGCCTTGCACAGCAGCAGTATATGTTGTCCAGAGGAGCGTATGCGTACAAACCAAAAGAAGAGTTAGTTTACTGGTCAGCAAAGAACTAATAAATCTCAAGAGACTTGTAATTAGTGTGAAAGCTGTGATACACAAGAGTGTAGGTTCCTGAATCACACATGAGGGTCCTTTCTTGGCAGAAAACACATGATGTGAATGCCTGTTATAACAACTTTCACCTCTGTCACACGAGAGAGATCAATAGATTTCAAGGTGCCAGTTAGGGACTATAGAACATCTTAAAACAGAAATATTTAAAATAACTCAGGAAAGGCTCCTGACACAAAATTCCATATCCATATATTTTAGAGTCAGTGCAGTGATGATCTTGAACCCTAGGGAAAGATTCATACACCTATTTCTTGCTAGCAGCTCTGTGGTAAGGAAAAATACCTATTCCTTTACTTTCTGGTGCTTCACCACTCTCACCTCCCAAATTCCTCCTTCCTTGTTACTTTCTCTCATTGCTTGTAGGTGCTAAAAACTCCAGGTGTCTTCTTTATATGCAGTTAATTTGATTGTCCTTCACTGTAGCTCCTGAAGTACCAAGGCACACATCTCATTCAGACTGAAGTCATCTCAGAGATATAAAATCTCTACTCAAATCTAGTCTGAGTTCCTCCTTTCAAGCCTCTGAAGCACACAGCCTGTATACACTAGAGAAGGAAAAGGAGATCTGCCTTTCATTTGTCTTAACGCATGTTACCAGCTGTCATACAGCTGTTTTTCTCAAGTCAATGGGACGGACCATCAGGAATTCTCAGTAATGATGGACTATAAATTACATCAGAGAACATAAAGTAAATTTTTCTCTTCACTCAAACCCACTCATTTTGAACAGCACAAGTGAAGATTAACACCAAAGGGGAAAACCACCTGAGCAACCCAGTTTAATTCTAAACTCAGAGTCCTCATCTCATAAAAGCACAGAGGTAATTGCCAGGTAGTTGAGATGAGAGCTAACAGTCTTACTAGTAATTGTAATTTGGTGGAAAACAAATCTCAAGGGCGGGTATCTATAAATAAACATCCAAAAAGCTGGCCAAATAACATTTCAAAGTACATTCAGATCAGAAATCCAAGAAACTGGGCTGACTAGAGAGCACCATGAACTCCTTGCAAGGAAGCCTTCTCAATGCTCTCGAAAATTATAAAGCAAACATGAAACAGATGGAAATTTTTTGCTCTGAACTTCCCACAAAGCCTGGGTTTAGGTTAAGCAAGATAGGCATCCAAGCCAGGGAAACAAAGAATGTCCCTGAGCAATGTCATGGGATGAATTGTTCATTCTGTGGATGATAGAGGTTCCCTAAAATGTCCCTTTTGCTTTGAAAATCTAACTTCTTCACAGGACATCCTTGGATCCAAAGCCTTGTGTCTGGATGGTTTTTACACTTCCAGAAGCCATCCATTTAAAGGCATGCTTCTACCATTACTGTGCAAAATACAAGTCTTCCTACCTTCTGCCTGAGACATCTCAGACGAATCCACAGAACTTTTAAGTCATAAAGATGCTGACAAGCTTCTAGCATTTGCCTGGTCTAGTAAGTCCCACTGACTATTACCCTCTTCTAGTGATCCACGTGGGTGCTACTGATATAGATAGCAGTAGCCCAGAGAGCATAAAGAAGGACTACAGAGCCCTGGGAGCGGTGGTTAGGGGCTCTGGAGCTCAGATTGTCTTTTCCTCAATACTCCAGGATACAGGGCAGGACCTCAAAAAGGCTTGGAGGATTGGCCAGGTTAATAAATGGTTAGAAAGGTGGTACTATAGTCAGGGGTTTGGGTATTTAGAACATGGGACTCAATTTGGGAGGGCAGGACTACTGGAGGCTGGTGAAGCTGGTCTGACAACAAAGGCTAAGAGCGGTTGTGGTAGAAGGCTTGTCAGGCTGGTCAAGAAAGCTTTAAACTAGATATGTTGGGGGAGGGGGCATCATTCCATCCCAACACATCCAGTCAGATGCCAGCACCTATAGTAAATGCTCGGAGCAATGTAGAGATATCCCAGCTGCTCCAGCCAATGAGCCAGCTTCAACTGGAGCTCTGCTCAGATGCCTCTATACAAACGCCCGTAGCATGGGGAACAAACAAGAGGAATTAGAGATGTGTGCATGTCCACAGGGGTGTGATATCATAGGCATCACAGAAACATGGTGGGATGGCTCCTACGTCTGGAGTGCTGAAATGGAAGGTTACAGGCTCTTTAGACAAGGCGTGCCCAGCAAACAGGGAGGGGGAGTTGCTATTTATGTTTGGGATAGGCTGGACAGTATAGAACTCTGGGAGCAGGTGAACAGTCAGTAGAAAGTTTGTGGGTCAGGGTTAAAGGGAGAACAGCGATGGGAGACATTATTGCGGGGATCTGTTACAGACCGCCTGATCAAGAGGACTCTGTGGATGAAGCGCTCTATAGACAGATAGGAACAGCCTCACGCTTGCAGGCGCTTGTTTTCATGGGGAACTTCAACCACCCTGATATCTGTTGGAGGGATGGTATGGCCCGGCACAAGCAATCCAGGACGTTCCTCAATTGTGTGGAAGACAACTTCCTTCTGCAAGTAATAGAAGAGCCGACAAGGAGAGATGCCATGCTTGATCTTGTGCTCATCAACAGGGAAGGGATGGTTGGAAACATGTTGCTCCAGGACAGCCTTGGTTGTAGCAATCATGAGATGGTCGAATTTCAGATCCTCAGGACAGTGAGAAGAGTGTGCAGCAAGCTCACTGCCCTGGACTTCAAGAGAGCAGAATTTGGCCTCGTCAGGTACGTGTTTATGAAGGTCCCATGGGATATAGCCCTAGAGGGCAGAGGGGCCCAAGACTCTCAGTAGATATTTGAGAAACACCTGCTACAAGCTCAGGAGTATTTCATCGCAACTAGAAGGAAGTGCAGCAGGAGGGCCAGGAGACCTCCTTGGATGGATAAGGAGCTGCTGAGGAAAATTCAAAGGAAAAAAGAGGCTTATAAAAGGTGGAAGCAAGGACAGGTGGCCTGGGAAGAATACAGGGATGTTGTCTGGGAAGCTAGGGACCTGGTTAGGAAAACTAAGACCCACTTAGAATTAAACTTGGCTAGGGATGTTAAGGATAGCAGGCAAGGATTCTATAGGTACACTGCAAATAAAAGGCAGACTAGGGATAACGTGGACCCTCTCCAGAAGCTATCAGGAGAACTGTCTACCCTGGATTTGGAGAAGGCTGAGGTTCTTAATGACTTCCTTGCCCCAGTCTTCACTGGAAAATGCTCTGTCCATACCTCCCAAGTCTTGGAAGGCAGACGCAGGGACTGTGAGAATGAAGACCCAGGGCCCACTGGAGGAGAGGATCTGGTTCGAGAGCATCTTAAGAACCTGAATGTACGCATACAAGTCCATGGGACCTGATGAGATCCATCTGCGGGTCCTGAAGGAACGGGCAAATGAAGTTGCTAAGCCACTGTCCATCATATTTGAAAAATCATGGCAGTCAGGTGAAGTTCCCGATGACTGGAAAAAGGGAAATATAACCCCCATTTTCAAGAAGGGGAACATGGATGAGGAGGGGAACTACAGACCAGTCAGTCTCACCTCCATGCCTGGCAGGATCATGGAGCAGATTGTCATGGAAGGCATGCTGAGGCACACGAAAAACAACAAGGTGGTTGGTGACAGCCAGCATGGCTTAACTAAGGGGAAATCCTGCCTTAACAATTTGGTGGCTTTCTATGATGCGGATACAGAACTGATGGATAAGGGTAGAGCAGTTGATGTCATCTACCTGGACTTCTGCCAAGTGTTTGACACTGTCTCACATGACATCCTTGTCTCTAAACTGGGGAGACATCAATCTGATAGGTGGACCACTCAGTGGATGAAGAACTGGCTGAATGGCCACATGCAGAGTCACGGTCAATGGTTCAATGTCCCGTTGGAGACCAGTAACGAGTGGTGTCCCTCAGGGATCAGTGTTGGAACCGATCTTGTTCAACAATTTTGTCGGTGACATGGACAGTGGGATTGAGTGCGCCCTCAGCAACTTTGCTGATGACACCTAGCTGTGTGGTTTGGTTGATACGCTGGAGGGAAGGAATGCCATCCAGAGGGACCTTGACACACTTGTGAGGTGGGCTGATGCCAACCTGATGAAGTTTAACCGTGCCAAGTGCAAGATACTCCACCTGGCTTGGAGCAATCCCAGGCACAGCTACAGGTTGGGCAGAGAAGAGATTCAGAGCAGCCCTGAGGAGAAGGACTTGGGGGTGTTGATCAATGAGAAAATGAACATGAGCCGGCTTCAGTGTGCACTCACTGCTCAGAAAGCCAACCGTATCCTGGGCTGCATCAAAAGGAGCATGACCAGCAGGTCAAGGGAGGTGATCCTGCCCCTCTACTCTGCTCTCCTGTGTCCTCACTTGGAGTATTGTGTGCGGTCCTAGTGTCCTCAACATAAAAAGGACATGGAACTGATGGAACAAGCCCAAAGGAGGGCCACGAGGATGATCAGGGGTCTGGAGCAGCTCCCATACGAAGCTAGGCTGAGAAAGTTGGGTCTGCTCAGCCTTGGAAAGAGAAGGCTGTGTGGAGACCTCATAGCAGCCTTCCAGTATCTGAAGGGGGCCTATAGGGATGCTGGGGAGGGACTCTTCATGAGGAATTGTAGTGATAGGACAAGGGTAATGGGTTCAAAGTTAAACAAGGGAAGTTTAGATTGGATATAGGAGGAAGTTTTTTACTGTGAGGGTGGTGAGGCACTGGAATGGGTTGCCCAGGGAAGTTGTGAATGCTCCATTGCTGGTGGTGTTCAAGGCTGGATTGGACATAGCCTTGGGTGGCATGATTTAGTGGGCGGTGTCCATGCCCATGGCAGGGGGGTTGCAACTAGATGATCTTAAGGTCCTTTCCAACCCTAACTATTTCATGATTCTATTCTATTTCCAAAAAAGCAGACTATAAAAATATGTGGAAACAAGCACAGTGTCTAATAGGGTTCAGAATATCCATTTGTCAGAATCAGACCTTTGCATATGCAATAAAAATGGGGCTCAGCAGCTTTTCCTGTAAATAACAGTCTTCTGTTATAATACTACTGTAATGTAGAGAAGACCCCACGCCACACTTGGCTCCATCATGCTAGAATGGTTTAAAATACACCGAAAGAGAGACCCTTCTCAAAAAAAAAAAAAAAAAAAAAAAAATTGAAAAAGAAAAAAAGAAAAAAACTGTGCAAACAAAAATTGTTGAGTATTTACCTTAAAGGTTTACATTCTTAGGATTAAGAAGTATCCATAAAAAGTGGGGCCTTTTTAAAGTGGTAAGCTATATTGCGATGGAATGTACATTGAAGCTATAGAAACAGAGGGATAAATAAATATCCCTCGAAAAGAATGTAAACTTCTAATTTTACAAATTTGGGACCATATTTTTTCAATTGGTTAGACATTTTCTCATTGTTGTTATTAACAAAAAACTTACTGAGGCTTTTGTAGTTTAGTACTTTTGATATACAAACAATATTACTGCCAGGTATTCCCATTAGTGTTGCCACTAGAAGAAAGCTTCTCTTGCAAAGACACTAGTTCAAGCAAGTTTTGTTTCTGTAATCCTCCATGGTTTGAATAGTAAAAATATCAACAATATTTTTGTTTTAAATTTAGACTCATCTTTCACATGGTCTTCTTACCCAGCATTTATTGTGGACATTCCCTAAACAAAACTGATAGCTCAGACTTGATACAAAAAACAAAGGGTTTTTGCTTTTTCCCATCATACTGTTACCAGCAATGGAGATGAGAGCCTTGTCTAAGGATGCTCCTGCCCTACTGCTGACAAATAGATGCAAAATGGGCTGTCAGTATGGCACACTTTACTGTCTGCTTACATTAAAAGTTTACACCAAGTGAAAAGTGCACACATTTTTTGCGTATGTGTCATGGGTTCAGCAGCAGCAGCAGTCATTTTTCTCCTCCTTGGTAGCTGGTGCAGCGCTATGTTTTTGATTTTGGGCCTGGGAACAGCGCTGATAACACCAGTGTTTCGGTTACTGCTTAGTGATGTTTTGGTCTGGCCAAGGACTTTCTGAGTTTCATGTTCTGCCAAGGAGGAGGGGAGCCGGGAGGAAGCAGAGACAGGACACCTGACCCAAACTGACCAAAGAGGTTATTCCATACCACAGCACGTTATGCCCAAGATGGAGGACGGAGAGGAGAGACCCAGAAGGGTGGGGGGTGCACTGCGTGGTCGGGCTTGGTTTTAGGTGGTGAGAAATGGTATTCTTTCCTTGTATTTGCCTTGTCATTATTATTATTGGTGGTAGCAGTAGTGATTTGTGTTATACTTTAGTTACTAAACTGTTCTTATCTCAACCTGTGGGAGTTGCATTCTTTTCGATTCTCCTTCCCATCCCTCCGGGAGTGGGGGGTAAGATAGAGGGGGGAGTGAGTGAGCAAAACTGCGTGAGTTATAGAGGCTTAAACCACGACAGTTCTTTTTGGCGCCCAACGTGGGGCACCAAAAACTCAACCACTCGAGTGGTGAGCAATTGTATCCTCTTTCCCCCCCCTCGGAGTGGGGGGGAAGAAGGAGGGGAAGTGAGTAGTCCGGCTTTGTATTAGAAGGGGTGAGCTATTGTAAAAGAACTGTCGTGGTTTAAGCCTCTATAACTCACGCAGTTTTGCTCACTCACTCCCCCCTCTATCTTGCCCCCCACTCCCGGAGGGATGGGAAGGAGAATCGAAAAGAATGCAACTCCCACAGGTTGAGATAAGAACAGTTTAGTAACTGAAGTATAACACAAATCACTACTGCTACCACCAATAATAATAATGACAAGGCAAATACAAGGAAAGAATACAATTTCTCACCACCTAAAACCAAGCCCGACCACGCAGTGCACCCCCCACCCTTCTGGGTCTCTCCTCTCCGTCCTTCATCTTGGGCATAACGTGCTGTGGTATGGAATAACCTCTTTGGTCAGTTTGGGTCAGGTGTCCTGTCTCTGCTTCCTCCCGGCTCCCCTCCTCCTTGGCAGAGCATGAAACTCAGAAAGTCCTTGGCCAGACCAAAACATCACTAAGCAGTAACCGAAACACTGGTGTTATCAGCGCTGTTCCCAGGCCCAAAATCAAAAACACAGTGCTACACCAGCTACCAAGGAGGAGAAAAATGACTGCTGCTGCTGAACCCATGACAGCGTGCTTGGAATATCTGGGGTGTGGAGGCTCCTCTGCGTTATAGGAACTTAGGGTTGGCCCAGACAGTCACTGACTATCCTTACTGACAGGTGTTTGAGGAAACTTTAGACAGTTTTTAGTATGCTGTATAAATTCTTCTAAAATATGCTTATAATGTTTACAGAGGAGAAATGATCAATGAGTTTTCTCTACCTTCAGTAATACTGCCTTTGTTTTTCGTTCTGTAGGAAAACCCATCACTGGCAGTAAAATGCTTATTCATTGCCATTTCATCTGATGCAGTCTGGAGAAACTCCACCAAGTTCAGTGACACTAATCAAATCTATATTTGTGAAGGATCTGACCCTAGTTGTGTGTGATTATGTTTGTTGTAAATGAAATGCTGTTACTAAGAACACCAAATGAGGAGCAGTTATCAAAACAAACTTACCCAAAGACGGAAAGTAATATCCTTTCTCTATAATAACAGTTGATAATAGCTTGTCCTGTCATGACAAGTCTCCTATGGAGTCAAAGTAAACATGCTGACTGAGTGCTTACTGTCAGATTCCTCTCCAGTACAAGCATGGGATAATCTGGAAACATCCTGATCTGGGTCATGATGAAACGTGTTTCACTGTAATTTGTGACAGCTCTTGGCTTGTTTTAGGGCTGTCAGGTAAATGGGAGGATTTGTTACAAGCACTTTCCTGAGATGGATTTACAATAAAGCTGGAGGTGGTGTCTTTAGTGAATGTTAATTCACTATTGAAGAACAGATCTGCAAATAGATCAGCTGGAACAGTTTTCCTTTGAGTTTCTTCCTTTCACTGGGTTGCAGAGCGTGCTCATGTCAGACACGGACTGGAGATGAATCCAGCCCAGGTTTTCCTTGAAGACAGTCCAGCTGATCCTAGCACATTGAAAAAAAATCAACACTTTTCCCTACCTGATGTCATTTGTGTGAAGGGTTCTTCATATGAGTCCAAGTGCCCAAATGTTGAACAAATGTTACCCAAAACTGATAGTGATGAAGAGAAGCATCTTTCTAAGAAGCGAGCTTTCTTTTTTGCTTCTGAAACTAAGGGAGCACTGCCTACTGTTTGCAGTCCCTAAAGACAGAGCTATGGCACAAGGCAAATGGGTAGATTGGTGCTGAGAGCTGCGCGAGAGTGTGTGCATACGTGAGATTTTGTATGTGTGTATAGGTCTGATCTCTTTACCATCTTGTACCAAGATGCGTTCCCAGTAGTTCAATTCTACCTAAAGATGGTCTGCTCTCTCCCTATGTCTCCTCTGGCATCACACAGCTGACTGACAGGCGCACATGAAACCCTAAAGTGGAGAGACACCTCTATACGTACCGCAAATGAGTCAAGTAAAGACCTAATTGCAGCAGTGGTGTGAATAAGCAGCTGGAAATAGCTGCTTTTAGGTCAGTCCAAGTGCTACAGTAACAGAGAATGAGAAGCAAAATCCTGTGATTTGGAGAGTACAACAATCTGAACTTGATGTCATATGTACCGCATTATCTCATTTTAATAGCAAAATAGAGCTTAATCACTAAAAATCTGACCCTTCTTGGCTGTTCTTCAAGAAATAGGGCCTCATCAGCAATATAGCATAGAAAAGATTGCACCTACTATCTCTTCTTAGAGTGGGGGAAGAGCTGTTTTTTTGAGACCGGCAAAATTACAGGCTGAAATATTCAGCGCTGTAAGACAGACAGAATTTTCTCACTTGTTGATCATTTTTTCACCACTTCCCTCTCTTCTGCCAGCTTCTAACATATGCTTTCCAGAATCTTTGAATTGCTCAGGCTGGTGTGTGTGATGATGATTACTCCCTTCACAATGATATTAACTGAATCCCCAGTACTGTTACAGACTAAATATTATTTTAGCATTTAGCCCTGATTCATGCTATTTAAGTTCATACTCCAGGGACCATAAGGTGTTTCAGAAGACTTGGGGCCAGAACTCCAAATACTGAGGATAGTGCAGGATCTGGTTGATGGGTTATGCAACATCCCTGAAGAGGGAAGTACATCACATGCCAACACATATAGTAAGCTGGACTCAGCTAGGAAGACAGAACCACGCTGCAATTCTGTGGATAAAGCTTCTGCTATTGCAGAGTCTTGATTTTCTCCTCCATGAAAGTCACTGAGAAGTCTGAGGATCTTGGAAGCAGAAACATAATCAAACCACAGCTGACTACAGTGAGGTGTCATGCAAGACACACGTACAACATAATTAAGCTATAATCTATCTAAAGTTTCTACAAAGTATCTGGATGAATGGACATTTCAAAATGCACAATTTGTTCTGAAATTCAGCCCAGGTATTTTACCTTCAGCTTTATAAGCAGAGGTGAAAATATATGTTTCAATAAGGAAAACAAATGCCACACTTGCAGTTTTAACAATTCCTCTTGCAATATGGACTTCTCTGCTTGAAAAAAGAGCTCACAATAGTCAGTGTACATAATTATGTACACCTGTGCTTCATAGCTTTTTATAAAGTACTTCAAAAAGTACATTCCAGAACTTATAAATTAACACATTTTTTCAGCAAAAATTTATGGTTTGTCACTGGGAAAGAAACAAACCAATTCTGCCAAAAAATTTTACTTGCAATAATGACTAGTTGAAAGTACAGTCCCGTGAGAGGATGCTGCCATAATTGATATCATGGTCTGGGTTAAAGAGAATCCTGGTTTGGACCTAGCAGAAATTCAGACTAGCGACTTGCACGCCTGCAAAAAAATGTTTCTAGAACTTTACAGTCCCCAAAGAGTTATGAAACAAATTGCTAATAAAGACCATTGGGCAAGTCAAGATCAGTCTTTTATTTCACTTATGATAAAATGTGCTATGGATTAATAAATACTTCATCATTATCATGTTGACATCAAAGTGTTTGGAGATGTCAGTCCTCTGCACCTTGAGAGAAAAATCAGCTTCCTCTTCTCTCTCCTTTGCAGTCACTTAAGCATATGGTAAGGCCTGCTGGCTGAGCAAGTTCAGTGATTTTTTGAAAGTGCATAGGAACATGTAACAGCTAAAAAAATAGACAGTGTGCTTATTTTGGGAACCTGCTGTCCTCTCAGTGACGCTGTGGACTCTTGGGTGATGTTTTATCATCTGCTATAAGCATTGGGCTTGCAATTTTATTAAAGACACTTAAATTTTCAAGAACGCAAGACAATCGTGTTTTTGCAACAACTAAAATGGGTTTTGGTTAGATACTACTAAATTTTTGCTGTGGCAAGCAAACCTGCTTCTCTGTGATTTTATGCTTCTGAGGTGGAAGTGTCTCACCCGCTGGCAGGCAAATTAAGGACCTTGTGTTCAAAACAGCTCAACATAGAATCATAGAATAGTTAGGGTTGGAAAGGACCTTAAGATCATCTAGTTCCAACCCCCATGCCAGGGGCACAGACACCTCCCAATAAACCATGACACCCAAGGCTATGTCCAATCCAGCCTTGAACACCGCCAGCGATGGAGCATTCACAACTTCCCTTGGCAACCCATTCCAGTGCCTCACCACCCTCACAGTAAAGAATTTCTTCCTCATATCCAATCTAAACTTCCCCTGTTTCAGTTTGAACCCGTTACCCCTTGTCCTATCACTACAGTTCCTCATGAAGAGTCCCTCCAGGGCATCCCTATAGGCCCCCTTCAGATACTGGAAGGCTGCTATGAGGTCTCCACGCAGCCTTCTCTTCCCAAGGCTGAACAGACCCAACTTTCTCATCCTATCTTCATATGGGATGTGCTCCAGTCCCCTGCTCATCCTCATGGACATGCTAGGACTTATGACTCTGGAAAAAAGTCTTGGGGTTTGGACAAGAATTAAGAAAATAAAAATTCTGAAGCAGAAGAAATGGTGAAGACATCAAAACCATATACAAGTAGAAAATCCAGAAAAGAAGGCTTTTCCATAGGAATTTTTTTAGTTGCAAAGTATCAAAATTTTGGCAGAAATTACATTTTTAAAATCTGCAAAGCGGAAAGCTAAAAAGTCAAAGCTACAAGCTGAAAACAACTTATACTCGGGCTGAAAAATAAAGCCAGGATTATTTTTCCACCCTTAATTTAAATCATAGAGACTTTCCCTTGAAAACACATATTTAGTTAAATTCTAATTTTACATTAGAGGAGGAAGTTCAAATAGAAAGCTTTTAATGAAGTTGACTGCTACTCATTGGCACTGAGGTTCCTCTCTCTGCATTCACCTACTTTTAGGTGGGAGCTCTGGCGCAGTGTGCTCCCACTGGCCAGCACCTTTAGGACAGGTAGACATTTTGCTGGGTGTGCTGTGGCTTCATTCTATGTTTTGCAAGCCCCTTGAACAATGCAGTCTTTCCTTATGTCTCTGAAAAAATATAGTTATACAGTAAGTTTTGACTACTCTTAAAAAAACCTGAACAACTCTAAAGAGTTGTGATGTGTGCTCTCTCATGAGAGGTAACTTGAATGAACTTCTGAAATGCATTGAAATTTGAAGGCATTACTCTTCTTTTTAAATCTGTACATTGCTCGAGAGAAAACAATTGTGAACTAAATAATTGAGACGTTGTTGACGATGAGCAAAAGTCATTTTCTCTAAGGCAGCATATCTTTTAAAAAAAGAAAAGAGCAGGGTAGAAGACGGTCTATTTAAATATGGTATTTTAAATAAATGATGAGCAGAATTTGTAGCAGGAACCCAATTGCTACTGCATTTCATGGTACCTGAAAAGAGAAGTGACAGATATCACATTAGCAATTTCAAAATTTATGAGGCATTTCCTCTTTTAAAAAGCAGCACATTCACTTGAAAGTAAATGATGAAATACTGCACATTTAAGGATGGAAGGGATCAAAGATATGATATAGAGGAGCTATAACTGAGAGGTTTTTAATGTCCTTTTCTAAGGAAAAAAATTTATAAGAATAACAAGAATATACACAGTTCATATAGTATATATTTAAAATAGAGCAGTAAGCGAAAAAATTCAACTTTCAGGAAGGTTACAGAGGGAATATCTGACTAATGGAGCTTAAAAGGATGTTTTCATTGCTATCTATCTGTCAATACTCTCCACACACTTTTTTGCTTGTCCCAGGGAAGTGTCGTATCACCCCCATGTGAGATGACGTACTGAAGAAGACAAACTGTTTATGTGAGCTGGTACTGTGTAACATGAGGATTTTCTGGGTGTTTAGAGTTGTCTTCCTCAATTCCTCAAACGAAAAATTATCAGTTGGCTTATTTCTCTTACCTAGCTTTGTCAAAAAACTGGTAGAAAGGAAGAGGGAGAGTTCAAGAAGATTCATCAGGCTACTCGAAATTTAAAAGATTGAAAGACTTGAGAAAGCAAGGATATAAATCCAATTGCTCAAATTCACATTGACCAGAAAACAAAACAAAGCCAAACATTTTGAAACAAAAATCTTAAGAATTGCCTTAGGCAGATAGCCAACTATGTAAAAGCAACTTAGCGCTTTCAGAGGAGTGTCCTGCTGCTGTTAAAGTGGAGCTCAAAAAGGATTGCAACATTTTCTTTAACAAAGATGCAGCTGTGCCAGGTACATTAAAGGAAGCATTGTGCAACAGTAAAAAGAGTAAAAAGAAAAATCAGATTTATAGACAAACAGTATAAACAGAATTTCTTCTGAGAGTAGACAGTGATTTTGAGTATTATAGCCTTTAAATTAGAGCACTGTATAAAAAACAAGGGAACATCATAAATGCCGTTAAAGTCTTGGAAGGCAGATGCAGGGACTATGAGAAAGAAGACCCTCGGCCCGCTGGAGGAGAAGATCCGGTCCAAGAGCATCTTAGGAACCTGCATGTGCACAAGTCCATGGGACATGATGAAATCCATCTGCAGGTCCTGAAGGAGATGGAGGATGAAGTTTCTAAGCCACTGTCCATCATATTTGAAAAATCATGGTAGTCAGGTGAAGTTCCCGATGACTGGAACAAGGGAAATATAACCCCTATTTTCAAGAAGGGGAAAATGGATGAGCCGGGGAACTACAGACCAGTCAGCCTCGCCTCTGTGCCTGGCAAAATCTTGCAGCAGATTCTCCTGGAAACCATGCCAGGGCACATGAAAAACATGAGGTGGTTGGCGACAACCAACGTGGCTTTACTAAGAGCAAATCATGCCCAATGAATTTGATGACTTCTATGATGGAACTACAGAACTGATGGATAGGAGCATAGCAGCTGACATCATCTGCCTGGACCTGTGCTAGGCATTTGACACTGTCCTACACAACATTCTTGTCTCTAAACTGGAGAGACATCAATTTGATAGGTGGTCCACTTGGCGGAATTATCTGGATGGCCGCACTCCAAGAAATTGTGATCAGTGGCTCAATGTCTGACTGGAGACAGGTGATAAGTGATTTTCCCCAGAGGCTGGTGTTGAGACTGATCAGAGAATCATAGAATCATAGAATAGTTAGGGTTGGAAAGGACCTTAAGATCATCTAGTTCCAACCCCCATGCCAGGGGCACAGACACCTCCCAATAAACCATGACACCCAAGGCTATGACCAACCGAGCCTTGAACACCGCCAGCAATGGAGCATTCACAACTTCCCTGGGTAACCCATTCCAGTGCCTCACCACCCTCACAGTAAAGAATTTCTTCCTCATATCCAATCTAAACTTCCCCTGTTTCAGTTTGAACCAGTTACCCCTTGTCCTCTCACTACAGTTCCTCATGAAGAGTCCCTCCCCAGCATCCCTATAGGCCCCCTTCAGATACTGGAAGGCTGCTATGAGGTCTCCACGCAGCCTTCTCTTCCCAAGGCTGAACAGCCCCAGCTTTCTCAGCCTAGCTTCATATGGGATGTGCTCCAGACCCCTGATCAAAAGAGGGCCTCAATCCCACTCTTCATGTCACCGACAAAATTGTTGAACAAGACTGCTCCCTATACCGATCCCTGAGGGACACCACTCATTACTGGTCTCCAACGGGACATTGAGCCATTGACCTTGACTCTGCATGTGGCCATTCAGCCAGTTCTTCATCCACTGAGTGGTCCACCTATCAGATTGATGTCTCCCCAGTTTAGAGACAAGGATGTCATGTGAGACAGTGTCGAACACTTGGCAGAAGTCCAGGTAGATGACATCAACTGCTCTACCCCTATCCATCAGTTCTGTATCCGCATCATAGAAAGCCACCAAATTGTTAAGGCAGGATTTCCCCTTAGTGAAGCCATGCTGGCTGTCACCAACCACCTTGTTGTTTTTCGTGTGCCTCAGCATGCCTTCCATGACAATCTGCTCCATGATCCTGCCAGGCATGGAGGTGAGACTGACTGGTCTGTAGTTCCCCCCCTCATCCATGTTCCCCTTCTTGAAAATGGGGGTTATATTTCCCTTTTTCCAGTCATCGGGAACTTCACCTGACTGCCATGATTTTTCAAATATGATGGACAGTGGCTTAGCAACTTCATTTGCCCATTCCTTCAGGACCCGCAGATGGATTTCATCAGGTCCCATGGACTTGTATGCGTTCAGGTTCTTAAGATGGTCTAGAACCAGATCCTCTCCTCCAGTGGGCCCTGGGTCTTCATTCTCACAGTCCCTGCATCTGCCTTCCAAGACTTGGGTGGTATGGTCAGAGCATTTTCCAGTGAAGACTGAGGCAAAGAAGTCATTAAGAACCTCAGCCTTCTCCAAATCCAGGGTAGACAGTTCTCCTGATAGCTTCTGGAGAGGGTCCACGTTGTCCCTAGTCTGCCTTTTATTTGCAATGTACCTATAGAATCCCTTCCTGTTATCCTTAACATCCCTAGCCAAGTTTAATTCTAAGTGGGTCTTAGTTTTCCTAACCAGGTCCCTAGTTTCCCGGACAACATCCCTGTATTCTTCCCAGGCCACCTGTCCTTGCTTCCACCTTTTATAAGCCTCTTTTTTCCTTCAAATTTTCCTCAGCAGCTCCTTATCCATCCAAGGAGGTCTCCTGGCCCTCCTGCTGTGCTTCCTTCTCGTAGGGATTCATCGCTCCTGAGCTTGCAGCAGGTGATCCTTGAATATCAACCAAGAGTCTTGGGCCTCCCTGCCCTCTAGGGCTATATCCCATGGAACCTTACTGAGCAGGTTCCTGACGAGGCCAAATTCTGCTCTCTTGAAGTCCAGGGCAGTGAGCTTGCTGCACACTCTTCTCACTGTCCTGAGGGTCTTGAATTCGACCATCTCATGATTGCTGCAATCAAGGCTGTCCTGGAGCATCACATTTCCAACCAGCCCTTCCCTGTTAGTGAGGACGAGGTCAAGCATGGCACCTCTATTTGTCAGCTCCCCCATGAGAACAAGGGCCTGCGAGCTTGAAGCTGTACCTATCTGTCTATAGAGCGCTTCATCCACAGAGTCCTCTTGGTCGGGCGGTCTGTAACAGATCCCCACACTAATATCTCCCATCGCTCTTCTCCCTTTAACCCTGATCCACGAACTCTCTGTTGACTGTTCACCTGTGCCCAGACAGAGTTCCATGCTCTCCAGCCTGTGCCTAACATAAATAGCAACTCCCCCTCCCTTCCTACTGGGCCTGTCTTTCCTAAAGAGCCTGTAACCTTCTATCCCAACACACCAGTCATAGGAGCCATCCCACCATGTTTCTGTGATGCCTATGATATCATACGCCCGTAGATGTGCACACATCTCTAATTCCTCTTGTTTGTTCCCCATGCTACGGGCGTTTGTATAGAGGCATCTGAGCCAAGCTCCAGTTGAAGCTGGCTCATTGGCTGGAGCAGCTGGAATATCTCTACATTGCTCTGAGCATTTCCTATAGGTTCTGGCATCTGACTGGGTGTGTTGGGATGGAATGATGCCCCCCTCTCCGAACACATCTAGTTTAAAGCATCCTTGACCAGTCTTGCAAGCCTCCTGCCTAATCCACTCTTCCCTTTCTTTATCAGACCAGCTACACCAGTCCCCAGGAGACCTGGCCTATTAAATTGAGTCCCATGTTCAAGGTACCCAAACACCTGACTATAGCCCCACCCTTCTAACCATTTATTAACCTGGCCAATCCTCCGAGCCTTTTTGAGGTCCTGCCCTGTGTCCTAGAGAATTGAGGAAAAGACAATCTGCGCTCCAGAGCCCCTAATCAACTCTCCCAGAGCTCTGTAGTCCTTCTTTATGTTCTCCTGGCTACTGCTATCTATATCAGTAGCACCCACATGGATCACTAGAAGTGGGCAATAGTCAGCGGGCCTGACTAGAGCAGGCAGCTTCTCTGCAACATCCCTGATCCGAGCCCCTGGTAGGCAACACACCTCCCGTGAGTCTGGGTCAGGCCAACAGATGAGTGCCTCTGTTCCTTTCAGAGTCCCCTACTGCTATGGCCCTCCGCTTTTTCCTGGCAGCACCAGTAGAGATCTTCTTTACCAGTGCATCAGTCGGTTGCTCCTGTTGGGAGTGTGGTTCCTCCTCAGTCCCCTGCAGGACAGCAAAGTGGTTCTGGCTGGGGACAACAGATTTAGGAGGAAGCCCCTTGCTTTTAATTGTCCTCTCCCTCCTTTTTTTGTCGTTTTTTTCTGTTACTGTTTCCCAGCTTCCTGGGTTAGCGGCCTCTTTTCCCGCATGAGCGACAGCAGACTCTTGAGGCCCCTGCACAGTCTGGTCCTGGAGCAAGCAGTGCTGCTTCCCCTCAGCTTCACTGACACCTTTCAGCCTATTGACAGTGTCCCACAGCTCAGCCCCTGCTGCAGGAGGACCTCCTCCATGGAGAGCAGAGTGCAGCCCTGCCCATTGCGCACCCTCCTCTCAGGAGAGCAGTGCAGGCCCTCTCTACACCCCGAGCTCTGCACTGCAGCCTCCCCTCTCATCGACTCTGGGTGCCTAAACTGGCCACTGCCGAGCCAGCCAGAGCAGAGCTTACAGACCAGATCCTGGCCATACGGTGAGTGCTCACCATTCCGCTAACCATCCCACTCGCCTGCCCACTTGAACTGCCGCGCAAACTGCATCGAACCTGCCCTGTTTACCTGCCCTGTTCGCCGCTCTCCTGGTCGCTTGTGCTCCCTGGGGCAGGATTTTACCCAGTCAGGGCTGGTGCCACTCCTCCTGGCACCACCCCCTCTGAGTCATCTCCTCGCGTCCGCTGAGCTGCCAGCTCCCGGGTAAGCCCTGTTGAGGACTTGAGGCTCCCTCGGCGCCTGTTGCTGCTCGAAGTTGAAGCTCCTGGACGCCGAGCCTCCCCCAGATCAGGCGCTGCAGGTGTCCCCTCTCGAGACAGTCACCTCAGCAGCAATTTTTGTCGGTGATATGGAGAGTGGGATTGAGTGCGCCCTCAGCAACTTTGCCAACGACAAAAGCTGTGTGGTTCAGTTGATACACTGGAGGGAAGGAATGCCATCCAGAGGGACCTTGACACGCTTGTGAGATGGGCTGATGCCAACCTGATGAAGTTTAACCATGCCAAGTACAAGGTCCTCCACCTGGGTCGAAGCAATCCCAGGCACAGCTACAGGTTGGGCAGAGAAGAGATTCAGAGCAGCCCTGAGGAGAAGGACTTGGGGGTGTTGGTCGATGAGAAAATGAACATGAGCCGGCTTCAGTGTGCACTCACTGCTCAGAAAGCCAACCGTATCCTGGGCTGCATCAAAAGGAGCATGACCAGCAGGTCAAGGGAGGTGATCCTGCCCCTCTACTCTGCTCTCGCAAGACCTCACTTGGAGTATTGTGTATAGTTCTGGTGTCCTCAACATAAAAAGGACATGGAACTGTTGGAACAAGTCCAAAGGAGGGCCACGAGGATGATCAGGGGACTGGAGCACCTCTTGTTTGAAGACAGGCTGAGAAAGCTGGGGCTGTTCAACCTGGAGAAGAGAAGGCTGTGTGGAGACCTCATAGCAGCCTTCCAATATCTGAAGGGGGCCTATAGGGATGCTGGAGAGGGATCAGTGGCTGTAGTGATAGGACAAGGGGTAATGGGTTCAAAGTTAAACAAGGGAAGTTTAGATTGGATATAAGGGAGAAGTTTTTTACTGTGAGGGTGGTGAGGCACTGGAATGGGTTACCCAGGGAAGTTGTGAATGCCCCATCCCTGGCAGTGTTCAAGGCCATGTTGTACAGAGCCTTGGGCAATGTGGTCTAATGTGAGGTGTCCCTGCCTATGGCCAGGGGTTTGGAACTAGATGATCTTAAGGCTTTTTCCAACCCTAACCATTCTATGATTCTATGTGGAGGAAAAGAGCTGTTGACCAGACTAAACTAAGAAAGTAAAACTTTCTTTTCATGAGAAGCTCATTTTCTTTTAATAATATGTAAGTGTAAAATATCTTAAGAACAGCTGAACTTCACTGATTATGCAATACAAAGTCAAGACAACAAACTTTTTGTTGCACAGAACAAAAGTTGACAGAATACAAAATGCAGTTTTCATACGCTGATGCTGTGAATTCTGTAATACTTTGCTGCTACACAACATTTAGTTGTCCTGTTGTTCTTTTTCTCAAAGAGAAAACAAACCCCATAGAATCATAGTATGGTTGCAGTTGGAAAGGACCCTAAGATTTGATCAAAGCTCCAACCTGGCCTTGAATGCCTTGATGGCTATTGCAGAGCTTACAATTGAGAGGAATATTACTTGTTCAGACACCTACAGCTGCAGTGTACCCATGCATATCTCCACAAAACTCTGAAAATAGAGTTGAAGTGATGCCCGAAGGAGGAAGTCTCTTCAGAATTCGTTTTTTATCTTTGCCTAACAGGGTCATGGGTCTTCACTCTAATAGCTCACTTGAGCAAACCCTGGCCTAGAGAACATACCAATCCTTAGTGCAATTTATAAATAACATGAAGGCCAAAAAATTGTGTAATAACTTAAACTGGAAAGACACAAATTGGACTAAACCCTTGCTTCATATGTTGGAGTGCCTGTTATTATGTTATTAAGAATGACAAGTGAGTAAAAATTAACAAAATAAGAGGCCTGAAGGAAAGATGAAATACCAAGAGGAGCCAATTGTGTCATTTGCCCTTCCCATTTTAGAGAGGAGGACTCCTTATTGTAGAAGTTGCTTTTCTGGTGTGTCAAGTTGTCAGCTATGTCACTGAATACAACAGAAATACCATTTCTTAAATGCTAAGTTGGGCAGATTGTCCATAAATCACCATATTCAGTTTTTACTTAATGATTGTATTCGTACTTAGTTTTCATCTGGTAGATCTTCTCAGTGTATTTCTGGGTCAGGAAAAAGATGGGTTGGCAGCTCTTTGGCAAGCATATGCTGTCAGATCTGTGACCTCCATACAAATATTGGAGTTAGTTGTTAAACCCAGATATCCTGAAGAAGAAATAAAATATAATTATTATATTTATATTTTAAAAATATAAAGTGATGAGTCATTGACACAATTGTTCTTCCAGAAAGCATAGTATTCCTCACTTCCAGACAGGCCTTGCTCAATCCAGTACACTTCAGACCTTGTTTAGTTTTCTCTGAGTACCTGTGAAATTTCCTGATAAATGAATTCATGGAATAGGATTGAGTATTGACAATTGATTAAAAGAAATTAAAAAAAAATAGATAAAAGACTGAGCTTCAACCTCAACCTAAAGCAGATTTGGATACTAAAGGAAAGGGAAAATTAGTTTGTGGTTGAGCTGGAGAGAATGGAGATGAAGCTAATGTTAGCATCAGAGAAGTCCATCCAAAATAAATTGTTAACATTTCAAAGGTTATTCCCTCTTCCTTCTGCTTACTGATGCACATTTCGTATTTCAGAGAACTTGTGTTTCTGAAGCCCATATTCAAATCATGGTGAAAAGCTGTGCAGCTTGCAGAGATCACTTCTTCCTGTGGCAGGAATGTCATACATGCAAGAGAAGATTAGTAACATCCATTGATGGTGAAACTTTGAACTTTACTACCAATCTGAGCATAAAAAGCAGCTTATGAACTGAAGATTTCACAGAGGACATTAGCTGAGTAAGCTCCTAAGTTTCCTCAGAATTTAAAAAATTAAATCACAGGCTAGTTTTCAGAAATGTCCGTCTTCCTTCTTCTGCCTTTCTTTCTCTAGTGTTAGAATGCCTGAATACCTTGCAAGTGACAGGTTTGGGGTTTTTTTACTTTTCTATGACACCTACGGGACAGATCTAAGCTGGCAGAAATGTTGTGAGTTGTGCTCAATGAAGATAAAGACGCTTGCACTTTGAGAGATGAAGCGGAGTTGTTCTTATCAAACGTAATGAAAGTGACCGTCCAATTACAAACATTTTCTTTATATTGATTGTGGAAGCAAGACTAGATCATCATGAAAGAAAAACGTCAGAAAATCTTTACCTGGATTTGTGGAAAATAGAATAGTGCAAAAAGTGCAAAGCCATACAATTAATTATCAATAATTAGGCTCCCTGTTATAAAATGTATTTTTGTCATTTGATGTAAAAAGGAAGGAGATCTGTAGCATATGCAGCATATGTTCAAAACAACTTTACTGCTTTGAGCTGCTTAAGTCATTCCACTGAAGACAAACTAACATGACTCCAGCTTGGTTACATGAAGTGAATGAAATACTAGCACAAAAGTGAAACATGAATATCCTTATATAAGGCATAGGTCCTGGATCTTGAAAGGTTCTGTTCTTGTGTTCTTTGAGAAAGATTATGAACTTGAACTGCAGAAAATTTCAGAAAAGTGTACTCAGATAATGAAAGAAATGCAGCATCCATGTTAGAAAACAAATTAGAAAGTGTGTTTTGGCTGTCTGCTGAAAAAGGGCAATATAGCAGCTTTTTATAAACAGGTTCAAACTGGCTACACATCAAGAGAGGGAAAAATTATCTTAAACTAATACTGGCACCACATCAGATAGTTGTAAATTGGTCATGTATAAGTGTAGACTGGAATTTAAGAGAAATTTTCTAACCACCCAAATAGCGAAGATCTGGAAAAGTCTTCAAAACAGGGCAACGAATCCAAGTGGTTGTAAAATGGAGCTTGATAAGAGGGATTCTTGGAAGGAGGAATTAAGCTGGTGGCATGAAGGCTTGAGTTTCTACGGTGGTGTAAAAGGAAACTGGGTCACTCTTTATTTATAGAATATTTATAGCTATGCATTCCAGGAGGAAATTTCTTCCTCCTTTAAGCAAAATTTAGCTCCACCTCCTACCCATCATTTTTCTGTTCATTTTCCTCTGCCTCCCACAGAGGCACTGGAGGATACCAGCAGATCAATTTCTGTTCCTAGCAAGTAAGTCTTTGAGAACCATATGCTTTATATGCCCTGCTTGCAGGCTTAAACTCTGGATGGATCAGATGTCAGCTCCCTCCGGCTGGGAGGATCATGGATTACTGTAGCACGAGTACAGAGACTCATGCAACTGGCTATCATCCCAGCCATACTGTTTTCTACTAGTAGCAGAGACCATTTTCAAGGATCACAAGAAAGTTAAATTGCTTGAAGCCCCTAATATCTGAGGATATGAACTGTGTCCTGGTTGTTCCTTCTGTGGGCTTTTCTGGGGGGGGGTTGTTTGGGGTTTTTTTTCCATGACACTTTGCAGTACTTTTTTCTTTTCAGACTGGTATGATATTGATTATGAGATGATAAAAATGGTAGACTATTCATCCACAAATGTCATGCAGTATGGTGTACTCCAAAGTATTTGCTGTGAGGCTTTGAAAGCCATACTTTAATGCTACAAAATATGAGCAAAATAACATGCAACATTTCAGGTTGTAGGAGACTCCAGTCTGAAGCAAAGTTTACTTTTGATATCTGGGAGTTAATGAAGTGAATTTGGGCATTTATAGATTAGGCACTGAATTATTATTTCATTCATAGATTGCTTAGGAAATAATAATATGAAATTATTGTTATTACTATCATCATCACCATAATTGTTATTACACTTTTGTTTCATTTTCTCATTTAGGAAAAATAGCTTTTTTAAGGCAAGTTGAAAACAACTATTTGAATCTAGTGATATAAATCACCTACTGAGTTCAAACGCATCCATATTCAAACAAGCAAAGGCAATGCACAAGTAAAAATTAACTCTAGTTTGACCCACTAATTCTTTAAGACACTGTGATACTATACTCAAACTTCAGATGGTATTTTATCTTTAAATCATTTCTTGGCTTCTTAGCCCTAAAGTTGTTTTAGCTTTTTCTTTCCCTGTATACCTAAGCAGTAGAATAGGTATTGATCCAAGTCATTACAGTCCCATAGTATTAGTTTTAATTTGAGTCTGGCCACAGCATTTTCCTATGATGAATTACTAAGAAAGCAAACTTTGTTCATGCAAAGACTCTGAATCACACATGGCTGACACTCTTTAAAAGCTTTTACCACTTATTTGGATGGGAAAACTCAGGCAAAGTACAGCCAATGCCTCTTGCATATGCACTCCCTTAAATAAAATACACGGATGAACATTAAATATACATCAATGTAACTTAATCCAAGGAAACTGTCATATTGCAACAGCAAAGAATTACTTTTAACATCCACAACATACTACATTCTTTATAGAACCCTGATATCTCTTTGAAAGACCTCTAAAAGCTTTTCCACTCCTCCACCTGTTATGTTTTACTGCTTCAGGTCTCCGAAGCACTCTAATTAAGTAACCTGCTGAAGGCCCTTGCATTTTCTCTGGCAGATCTGGGATGAGCTCCAAATCTAAGTTTAGGGCCAGTGTTGTAATTGTGGGATTCCTTTGTTTCTCTCCATTGACAGGCTTTGAAGGTGCACTAACTTCAAGACCCTCTCCCTTACTCAGCAATATCCAGAAAACAAAACCCAAGCCTACCTCCTTTCCTCTGATAGTAGCTGTGGAACAATAAAGAGCACTGCTTGTATTTTTGGAGCATCTTTTTTATTTGCCTTGGGTGTAGCTGTGTTAGTACAGGGTTATGTGTTACTGGCATAAATCATGACTACACCCTTGCATTTACATCTGTGGCTAGAGCCCCAGGGTGGTGAAACTTTAGGACAAAGAAACGAGACAGAAAATTCATCAACACTTTAGGCAGGCACTAGGTGTAAAAGTGACTCCTCCTGGACATGAGCCAGAGCTTCAGGCTGAAAAAGACACATGGTTCCTAATTGACCGCAAATGGTTTAACATCTCCTGTGGTAGGTCCTGCTGTCAGATGTCTGACAGCACCAGCATAGATTTAGAGGAAAGTAAGCCTCCCACTGCTGCTGAGTCACTGCTGCCACCTCCTATGATGCCTGGCTTCACTTGGAAATGGCCTAGGAAACTGGCTTTGGCTCAAAAGGGCTGCTGAACTGATAGCTGATGGTGCTTGGGAGCAGCAAACTTGCTAACAGGCGCTGATATTAGCACCTCTGTGTTTTCCAGCTAGGTTTCTCCAGTGCTGCACAAGGCTCATGCTCTTTTCCCGGCCTCCTGCAAGAGTTTCTTGCCCATGGCTTCTTTTTCTTTGCTGCATGCTCATGCATCGGCAAGGCCATGTTACAGACACTGCCCAGGTCCATTAGCCCAAAGGTTCAACCCTGTGGGTAGATGGAGCTGTCAATCTGCCAGGCATTTGCCACAGGACAGTGAAGCCACAGGGAAGGAACACTCTTTGTCACTGTAGCTATAACAGGATTGATGACACCCTATGGATCCTAGCACTGTCAGGTAATATGTAGTCAAACACTTGTCTGGCAGTTCAGAATGGTGCTCTCCTACACAGAGAAAACTGGAGATGCCAACTGTTTGGGTGTTTTCTGCTCTACCACATGAGCAACACCACAAGTTACAGTTTCTACTTCTCACGTTTTCTTTGCACTTCCTGAAATGTTCTTTGTCCATATTTACAGGGAAAAATTAATTATGAGGGTGAGTAAAAACAGCCTTGGGCCAAGAACTTGCCATTGTTTGCCAGTGTGAAAACACAGTAAGTTTTCTGTAGTTTTTTGGGTTTCCTCATATCTATTAGCTTTATTTAATGCTCTGGGGACCTACTGGAGAGCTGATCCTTACTTTAGCCTTTCATACTTATATGGGGCTTGTTTGTTGTATTGATTTTTTCATTCTTACCCTTTAATACCTGCCATGTTTTGCAGTCTTCAAATGAAGAAGTTGTTTTTTCCTGAGCACGTTACCTGCAAAACCTTAAGTTATTTAATACAAAGCTAATAAGCCTAATTCAAGCAATTTATAAATTATTATTACCTTCCACAGATTAGTCTTTTCCAATTATAACTCCACATACTACTAACTCTTGCTTTGGCACAATTAAGTGAATGAGCTTATGTACTTTGATTTATACTCCAGTAGCACTATTTGGCTATTTTCTTTTCCTTTGAACTTTATACAGTACATATGAAACTATAAACTCTCTCTCCTTCTCTATCTCCGTGTCTGACACTTACACTCATATTTTATATATATATATTTATCCTCCTTTAATGCAAATGTTATTTGTTGTAGGTTAACTATTTCTTAAGTGACAGTTAAATTTGCTTCTATATTCACCTTTTATTCACAAATATATACATATAATTTTTGATTGTGAAACTATGTATATTTATATAGGTCTCTTTGTATGTATACACTTAATACAAATTGCCTATGCATAAATTCCTTTGCAAACTGCCAGATTAAATTTATGGACAATCTGCTAGAGTGTTACATTGGAGAGGTAAGAATTGTCTCTTAGGTGTGATGAAATACAATTCCTTGTAAGCACAGGCAGACAATTCATAGTTACCTCTTTCAGAATTTTTCAAGTATTTCTGTGGTATAGAAATAACTTTTTTAAATGAGATCCCACAGAAATTGCTCCAGATAGATGGCAATATCAAAAGAATCATATTCTCACTATCTTTTTCATAGAGATCATTACAGATTTTTTTTTTTCTGCAGAAAAACAATATTTCATTCAAGAATTTTAGCTGAGAATAAACTGCTCCTATAAGATAATGTCACCGGCATTTCCTCTGCATAGAGAAAGATCTTACTTGGTGTTTTAATGCAGCTATATGTCCAGAGATAATACTTTCCTGAGTACGGTTACTTGAGGAAAAGCCCTCCCACTAAATATACCTGCCACTCAAGTTGAGGTCTGATATCAGATTTCCCAGGAAAGGAATAAGCTCCCACGTGGCACGTCCTGTTTGGGAACCTTGAAGGAAAATATTTGGTGGTGGTGACTCAAAGAGGCTTCTCTCTTCCCTCTGAGTCAGGACTGAATCAGCACCCTGGCACTCAGGGCACACAGCATTGTTGAAGATGCTGTGATTAGGGTGAGTCACTAAAACCATGCCCTTCACCTCCTGTGGTCACTGCAGATCCCAGAACACTGTTTGCATCCACCCAGGCATTCTTCCTGCTCTCCTTGCCAAACCCACTGTTGGGCAGTTCTATTGAAACAAATCCCCTTTCCAGTTACATTCCACTTATTTCACTTCCTGCCATCAGTGTCCCTTCACTTTTCTCTTCCACTGAGCATCTGCAACAGTGCCTTGCAGTACTCCTCAGGTTTTACTTGGAAAGATGCAGTGACTCACACATGAAAGTCTGATCCTGCAGTCTTGCTGAGCCAAAGATCCTATTTTAACTTACTGCTATGTTTTGTATCCAACAAGGCTAATCACATACAGGAATTTCCAAGATGTCCTTTATGCCTTCAGTTCCATATAAAACTCAACCATTAAACACTGTTGAGCTTCTTCCTCCTGATGGTCTGTTACCCTCTCTGGTCATGTCACCTGTTAGTGAAGGTACAGCTGCTGTGGAAAGAAGCATACCTCAGACAGCTGCAACTAGCATATCTTCTGAAGCCCTGGCTAGGTGGTAACATAGAATATAGAGTGGGCTAGCAAGAAGAAGAGCGGGTTTCACTCCTATTATTCATTGTAAACCTGATTCCTGCAAATAAATGGATTTTTCTATTCCCAAGTTCAACAAATGTCTCCGTTATATAAAACTTTTTATTTTTTTAATGCTTTACATCCAAAGAGAGCAAAACTTACACATTCTTTGAAACTTTTGTGACCAGCATAGTGCTTATAGCAGCAGACTGGTTTTAATGAAACTGAATGGCATCCCCCGCATTTTCAGGCCTGAATTACTTAGAAAATATTTGGAGGCATAATTTAATTTAAGAAGCAAGCACTGGGAGAAACAGAATTCTCTTCCAGAAAAAAAAAAAAAAAAAAAAACCAAAAAAAACCAGTTGTCGTGTGTTGTCCTCACACATGCAACTTCTATACTGGAAACTGCAAGACAGGATCCAGGACTGCACGTATCTGATGTGAAACACAGGTTGTGACCACCTATAGCCTGAAACTGAATAGATTTGTTACCAGTTAACGTGGAGCTGCCATTGTGTGTGCGGCTGCTGCTAAAGTTTCAACTTCATTGTTTAGGTAAGAGCATAATAAGAGCAACATGACCCTTTTATGTCAGTCAGTGACTCATTTCAAAACACTTGCAGTTCAAAGATATGAAAAGGAGTGGTGATGTGACATGGAACAGAGGCAGCACAATGGGAGCAGTTGTACAAGATCACCACACCAGTATGTCGGCAGATCTCTAAATGGAGCAACAAGCCCTGGACTCCCTTGTCATATGTTTTACAAAAGTAAGTGGGTTATGAAGTATATAACATTCACAATGAACTCATTTAAAATATTGGGGTTCAATGTCATCATAATGAAGCGAGATGGCCTGACAACCTCCAGAAATACTTGGATGTAGTAGCAACAAAGCCTGTGGACTGTCAGTGGTAGAAATACACCCCTGTGTGCAATGGCCACATTATCCTGAGTTACAGGCTAGCATGGGCAAATGCATCTAACTGTAGATGCAACCCTTTCTCCCTCATGCATCAACGGCAAGACAGGAAACACAACATGTATTATAAAATCTTCCCCAACTCCTTTAAAACACTGTTCCAGAGCTCAGGCAGCTGTTGATCCAGCCTGCCTAGGCACACTTGCTTCACTGGCTGATCTGGAGACAGCAATACCAGAGCCCAGGCTCTCCAAAGAGACTCCTTGTTTGGGGCCATCTGATGCACACTGCAGTTTAATTATTCATTGTAAGTACATTTGCAACAAACACAGCCCTTTATCTTGCGAGCAACTTTTTTCCAATTTTTACTTATTTCAGTTTTACAATTCTTCTGTCTCCAGTTGGGTTGAAGAACATTTCCTTTGCTGTCCTCTTGATTTGATGTTGTGTGGGTACAGTTTTGTATCCAAAAGACACGGTGTCAAACTTTGATTTGGCAGGCATGGATTTCTAACTAGGTATCTGCCTTGGAATGAAGAATTTCATCTGCTGATTTTTCCCTTCTTTATCCCTTGTCTGCCTTGACTATCTCCCACTGCCCATATGCTCAACACACAGGGCAGTAGGACCTGGATATCTTTGTGGCTGCTATGCACTCCTGTGGTGTACATAGCCTTGAAGTGGTGTGCTGGTGTTTCTCCTTAGACTACACAAGCAAAGAATAAAACAATAGGACATAGCAGGTTTGATTTTTTTTTTTTTTTTTTTTTTTTTTAAACAAAAGCCTTGGTCCTAAGCATTTGTACCTAGGGATTTCTTTTAGAAATTAGCTTTGGTTTTGAAGTTCAGAGAATAGCTTTCTTTTTTTTTTTTTTTTTTTTTTTGGTGTTTTTGCTGTTTAGGTGGTTTGGTTTTCTGGTGGATTTTGGTTTTTTTATTGTTTTGTTTTGTTTTTTCAAAAATCTGTGAGGAATACATGCATCATATCACAGTATAGCAATCTTGATATTTCACAATATGTTTACCAGGTCTTTTGTTGTGGGTTGACCCATTAGGGCTGTGTGTCTCCTGTTTCGCAGTCATCAAAACAGGGATGTAGTCTAACCTTAGCCCTGACTGAAACAGAATTAAGAGACACAGCCAAAACCAAAATCAAAACATCTTTCCAAGTACATATGACACAGAGCTTAGGGTAATAGAAATACTAAGGTAAGTAATTAGATAAAACTCAGGACTGCTTTGTTTAATGTTTCTCTTATATATGCAGGACATATCTGGAATTAAATATGGACTTTTCAGGCTTTTTTAAGAACGTGTTTGTTTAAATACTAAATCCTGCTCATCATGCAAGAGATTTTATTTGCACATATCCAGAAAGTCTGTGAATTCATTTTGGCAACGCATCTATCCAACTGTAATGCCACCTGTAACATGGTCTGCAAATGGATTTTGTATAGTAACTTTCAGAGTTGTTTTTTGTTTAAATCCCCAAAGGGTTTCAATATGTTTTTCAATTACAAAGTGTCAGGAATAAATATCTCATTTATGTCCCATTTCAGGTCTTTCCTTATTTTATTGCCAATGTTTTGCTCCTCCTTATCCAACATATACAATGAAAAAGAAAATAATGAAGTTTATCTAAAAATTAATTTTAAAAACATGAAAGAATATTTTCTGTCATCTACATCATATGATGTTGTCAATGTTTTCTCTTGTTTCTGATCCTGACTGATTGAAACATGGATATTGCTATGGAAATATGATTTCTATCCATATGCATATGTAAAACTGACTCCACATACTCTTACTGAAGGAATTCAGGCATTCTCAGTTCTAGTCTGTGGTTTTGTATATTGTCAACCATAGACACGTTCTGAAAGCCACAGATATTTCACATCATGGTTACTTCCTTTGCATCACTCACATGCTAGCTTCTGTTTTTCTGCGTTGCATTTAGATTTTCATCCAAGAGTAATGATGATTATGAAAAAATCAATGGGAGAGCTTACTTCTAAGTTTTGGGCATGCAGAAAATGAACAGGAGATAGATAATATAGAGCTAAACTATGTCCCTTGTGGCCATCAACTCTTTAAAAACCCACCAAACTACTAATATTATATTTCTACAAAATGGTGAAAAATATATGTGTCCATATCAGTCAGAGTTCTCAGCATAGAAGCAGTATTCTCTACATGTGCACTGGTAGAAGTATTACACATATCTGCCACTTTCTTCATATATTCCTAATACTTGATGTGTGGGTTCCAGGATATGTTCTTAATGAACATTCTCAGTATTGTAAGCATGACTATTTGACTTTCTGGAAAAACAGAAGACACATTTCTCAGCTTTTAAAAATAAAGGAAAATATAAAATACTGCCTATATTTCTGCTTTATGATTCATGATTCACTGACTGTGTAAAATATAATCTGGATAGATATCATATATTCAATTAGGAAAACAACAGGATACACCTGAATGCTATAATTAGTAAGTACAATCCAAGAACCAGCTTCCAAAAACTATGAGAGGTAAAGTTAGTTAGGCAGTGATTTTCTCCCTCTGCCTAAAAAACTTAACCAAACCAGGCAAACAGTATAAATAATAAGAAGAAAATTAAATATTATTGAAAGGTTGCCATTAAAAAAAAATGGAGTAAATTTTCTTGTGGCTTTCAATTTTCTTCAGATGAAAACTAAAACTCTGATGAAAATATTGTTTTACATAGAAACAGCCTTTACATCAAAGAACTTTATTTTTTCCTATGCCTGCTCTTACCTCTGGGCCAAAACTACTAGTTAATAACTGATTGTGATGTTCTCTAAAGAAAATATGCATTGTCCTTATCTGTCAAGCAATAAAAAACTCTTAAAAGAAAGATAAAGAAAGACAAAGTTCTGAAGCATGGCTTTGCTGCAGGATTGCAAGAGTTTTCAAAAAATTACTATGCATCACTATGTTATCACATATCCTTATATCAAAATTTTTTTCCTCACTTGGACTAGTCTATCTTCCAGTTTCCTTTTGTATTGCATCTCTGCAACTGGATATGTAATTCAGGTTTACTTTACAATGTCTTGCCCTCTCTGGAGGCAACTTAAGCGGGTACTCGATTTAAATACTTGGCACAAAGAACCTTCACTTTATCTAACGGCAAAGCAATTGATTTCAATGAGATCAAGACAAACAGCAGCATTCCCTTTTTTTTTCCTTGTGGCTGGTGCAAAGAAGAGGATGACTTATTAATTACAGAATTTTGGTGCACAATCTGAGAGCAATTAAAAACACCATTGCTCATTAGTTTTCAGCTACATCTATTTCAGGCTCCATGTTTTTCAACTAAGCATGGATGTTTTCATGAGGTTCAGAGAGAAGCCACGTACTCCAGTAACACCTTGCAGAAACTAGCACATTCTCTTTCCAGCAAGGGAAAAGCCGACTTGTGTTAATCCAATGTTTACATAAATTTACGGCTTGGGAATATTTATTCTTAGCTGTACAGGAAGTTCTGGTGTAGCTTTGTCCTTGGCACTGTGAACATCCCTGTCTTTGATTAAAAGAAGGATGACTTTTGAAAAAGCGCTTTTTCTTTTATCTGTTGTCAGCAGTAGCTGCTGTTGAAAGGGACTGCAGGCTTCACCATCTCCACAGGAGCCTTGTGAGAACAGTTAAGAAGAAAAAGCAGCCACTGTGACTGAATCCTTCTGCTAGTGGATTCAGTGGAACCAACACAAAAAAATGTCACAGGGAAAGCCACATCTAGCCTCTATCTTTTCCCCTGGACTGCTGAGAACTGACAAGCCAGGAATTACACTGCAGGCTTTATTAGACCCTTTATTGGACCCCCCAGGACTTCAGAATGAGATTATGCTGCTGCAGCTGAGTGCACGCGCTGAAAGATGATTTCTGAATACTCTTCACCCTTTTCATTTGCTTATCTATAAGGGACAGGAATTTTGTAAACAGAAATGCATCTCCATACTATATGCATTAATGCATGACAGTATCCGTGTGTAAATACCAAGCTTTGCTGTCCCGCTCTGCCTTGTTTTTTATCATTTTGCACTGCTTTACATGATAATACAAACTGTGAATTCTCTAGATGTCTCATTTGTGGTCACCTACAACGCAGCACTCTTCATTTTAGGAAGACCAAGCCCTGCTTGAGACATCTATTCTACAAAGCTAGGTTAGACTCTCCTGATCATAGAGAATATTTACAAGTAAGCAGGAGACAGGAGACAGAAGTGAGAGGCAGAGGACACCAAAGCAATCTTTAGGGGCCACACATGTAGCACATGGTGAGTCTAAGGTAGGAACCCCTGTGAAATTCCCTGAACAAAATCTGATTCAATATAATATACTCTCAGTTTATGTACAGTGTCTAAAGTGATTTTCTTCAGATTCCATTAGAGAAATGTGATTTTAGAGGAATACTACTGCTCCTCTTTGCAAAGTGTCCAAAAAATGTCTCGTCATTCCATGAATAGATGCATGGACCATCTCCTTTACTAAAAATACCTTACAACTTCTGCATACCAGGGGCTTTGACCTTCTATATAGACAATGTTATCAGTTCTAGTGGCAATCCTGAATGCAGACACATATACTGGAAATGGATTTACAAAGCAAAACTGCATGCATGATGTAGCACCCATTTTTAAGCTCATTTAAAGTAGCTTATTTAATGTTTAACAGCTTTGCTGTCCTTGCAAACTTAAGAATTATGAGCAGATATTTAAATTTTCAACTGCAACAAGCATTAAGGACCATATCCTTTCATTTGGCTTTCTTTTTTTTCAGGATATTTCTATAGTTTTTACACAGAGGTGAAGATTAGTTCAGGCAGAATTTAGGAGCATGGGAAATCATACTTTTTAAATATAGATTAATATTTTTTTCAGGATTAACCAGAAACCAGTGAACAAAATGGAATTTCTACCCATTTTTCTTACATGCCAGTCCAACACTATGAAGACCCAGCCAACTTGCTTTAATAAAAATTGCAGAAGGCATGAAGAGAGTGATCAAATTTTACAGCATATATTGTATACATATATACAAGTATGTGTGATTTTATTTATACTGTACAATTTTGGAACAATATCACAGACTCATAGAACCATAGAATGGTTTGGGTTGGAAGTGACCTTAAAGATCATCCAGTTCCAATCCCCTGCCATGGGCAGGAACACCTTTCACTAAACCAGGTTGCTCCAAGCCCCGTCCAACCCAGCCTTGAACACTGTCAGGGATGGGGCAGCCACAGCTTTTCTAGGCACCCTGTGCCAGTGCCTTACCAGACTCACAGTGAAGAATTTCTTCATCATGTCTAATCTAAATCTAGCCCCTTTCAGTTTAAAGTAATTCCCTCTCGTCCTGTCATTTCACAATCTTATAAAAAGTCCCTCTACAGCTTTCTTGTAGGCTCCCGTTAGATTTCAAAAGACGGCTGCAAGGTATCCCCGGAACTTTCTTTTCCCCAGGATGCAAAAGCCCAATTCCCCCAGCCTGTCTTCACAAGAGAGGTGCTCCAGCTCTCTGGGCATCTTTGTGACCCTCCTCTGGACTTGCTCCAACAGGTTCATATCTTTCTTGTGTTGGTGTTTCACAAGAGTGGAGCAGAGGGACAATATCATTTTCTTCAAGTTGCTGGTCATGCTTCTTTCAATGCAACCTAGCATATAGTTGGCTTTCTGGGCTGCAAGCACGCACTGCTGGCTCATGTTGAAATTCTCATCAGCCATGCAAAATGTTGTGGAGGTGATTTTGTTGTGGTCAAGATGTTATCTTTTAACAGAGACTGCAACATTTGAATATTGTATTTCAAATCCAGACTCTGCAACTGGCCTTGTGATGAGCAATTCCCTCTCCCTAAGCCTTTATTTTCACTCCTTCAAAGAGAAGATAATGAAAGTGACCTCTTTTGTAAAGTTCTTTGAGATTTACTGATGAAAAGTACAGGAGAAGAGGAAGAGAACTTTAATTATTTGATGGATTTAAGAACTTAAAGAAACTTAATGCTGTGCTGATGTAACATTTGCATTTTCTTTAGGTTTTCAGTGCTTTCTTTGCAGCATAGCAAACTGGTGGATAAGGACTGAAAGAATAAACTGCCATGAAGAAATAAAGAAATGGATGAATCTGCCTTTCAAAAATTAATAGTGTTGCTAAATCATATAGCTTGAAGTGATGGCTCTTGATCTGTTACAGCCAAACTTTCACTTTCAGCATTGATTGGCAAGCCTATGAAGTCCCAAGCAGAAGACTTGTGGGAATCCATAATAACAAAAAATGTAGCTGCAGAAGTTAATTCAGGCTTTGTCCATTTAAAATGAGCCAGCATTGGAGAGGCTGGAAAGGAGGTCAGGCATCTGGGCTCCTCATGGAGCTCAGCCCCCATCCTCACTGCTACCTGCAGAGCCTTGTGGTGGTGGCTTTTCCTGTCAACTCTGAGAGATACATCTGCTTTGAAAAGGAAGTGGAGATCCTCCTGTTTTAAACCAGCAGCTGAGGTCTGAGAAAGAATAATCAAATCTGCAGAGACCTGTAATAAACTCACAGAAGCTGAAACTGCGTTTTGAAAGCTTGGCTCTCAGTAGGACTTAGGAAATCCACTCTCTGTACAAATAAATTTAACCCTCTAATGAAGATATCCAAGTGTCATGGGTTCAGCAGCAGCAGTCATTTTTTCTCCTCCTTGGTAGCTGGTGTAGCGCTGTGGTTTTGATTTTAGGCCTGGGAACAGCGTTGATAACACCAGTGTTTCGGTTACTGCTTAGTGATGTTTTGGTCTGGCCAAGGACTTTCTGAGCCTCATGCTCTGCCAGGGAGGAGGGGAGCCGGGAGGAAGCAGAGACAGGACACCTGACCCAAACTGACCAAAGAGGTTATTCCATACCACAGCACGTCATGCCCAGGATGGAAAGCAGAGAGCAGAGACCCGGAAGGGTGGGGGTGCACTGCGTGGTCGGGCTTGGTTTTAGGTGGTGAGAAATTGTATTCTTTCCTAGTATTTGCCTTGTCATTATTATTATTGGTGGTAGCAGTAGTGATTTGTGTTATACTTTAGTTACTAAACTGCTCTTATCTCAACCTGTCGGAGTTGCATTCTTTTTGATTCTCCTTCCCATCCCTCCGGGAGCGGGGGGGGAAGAAAAAGGGGGAAGTGAGGGGGAGAGAGAGACTGCGTGGCTGACGGGATTTAAACCACGGCACCAAGGGGCAGGGTAAGTTATCTGTTACAAACTTTATGTTCCTGCTTTAGGCTGCCAATGAGATGAGTTAATATATTGAAAGTTCATTCAGCTACACCCATGTGAAAACACAGCCATAGCAGTACAGAAATACTGTGAAAGACAGGCAGAATGTTGTAAAATAACTTTTCATAGTATCTTTGGCCCAGCTCACTTGCTTCTTGACATTTGACAAGCTGACTTTGGACTTTCCTAGCTGGTTCCTTAGCATTTCCAGGTCTGTCTTCCTTCAAGGCAGCTGTAAAAGAACCATTTCATTTCAGCCTTGATCACTGTTCATTGCTATACTGTTTGCTTGACACAAAGACTTTATTTCCTTTCTGACTTTCCACTGTGGTTGAATTGAGGTCTATTGGTACTTTGTGTTTCCACACCACAAGAGGACGGGATTATCTAAATCTGCATTCTGCCTAGTTTTGAGGCAGAATGGAGCTCAGTGCAAGCAAATTTATCTACCTGCTAGGACAGCATCAGCTCTACAAGTTAGAAGAGAGATACCTCACTTCAGTTCTTAGCTCATTAGTCCTCATGATGTTATTTTTATTCAAACAAAGCCAAGGTTTTCAATATTATTTCATAACTGGAATAGTCAGCTGGAGGCTTTAGAGATACTAGACAAAGGATCTGAAACTTGTAATGCTTTTACAAAGAAGAGAAACAAAATATTGTAAAAGGTAGAAATAGGCTACTTCTGACATTACTAGAGCTTCATAATTATTTACTTGCTTCTGTTGACTTAGTTCTGAGAAGTAATTTCAATGCAATTTGAAAAGTTTTAGAAATACCTTACCAGGCAAAGGTCACACTCTGTCAAATCTCTAGAAATACCTTACAGTACAATCTCATGGGTTTGAAAAAGATAAATATTTCCTGAAGTACACCAGAATACTCTTGTTCATAAGCAATGTTGTTTAACACTGACTTGGGACCTAATCTATTTACCTCCTTGCAACGGACAATTTTGCCGCCCTCTGAAACTGTGGCAGAACTTTCTAACATGTCACTGCTTTAATGAATTGAAATTGTACAACAGATTAATCAGTTACTGAGGTGAGCAGTTCGAGAGAGGCCGCCTTCAACACCTGAGCGGGGGGAAGCTCAGCGTCCAGGAGCCTCAACCCAGAGCGTCGGGAGCCACCAAGGGAGCCTCAAGTCCTCGGCAGGACTCGCCAGGAGCCAGAAGCTCAGGGGGCGGTGCCAGGAGGAGCGGCACCAGCCCTGACTAGGTAAAAACCTGCCCCAGGGAGCGTGGGAGAGCAGGAATGTGGAGAGCAGGCTGGGTCGATGGGGTTCGCGCGGGCAAGCGAGTGGGATGGTGAGCGGGATGGTGAGCACTCGCCGTATGATCGGGGCCTGATCTGGGAGCGCTGCTCTGGCTGCCCCGGCGGTGGCCACTGTAGGCACCCAGACAGAGTCGATGAGAGGGGAGGCTGCATTGCAGAGCTCGGGGTGCAGAGAGAGCCTGCACTGCTCTCCTGAGAGGAGGGTGCGCAGTGGGCAGGGCTGCACTCTGTGCTCCCTGGTGGAGGTCCTCCTGCAGCAGGGGCTGAGCTGTGGGACACTGTCAATAGGCTGAAAGGTGTCACGGAAGCTGAGAGGAAGCAGCACTGCTTGCTCCAGGACCAGACTGTGCAGGGGCCTCAAGCGTCTGCTGTCGCTCATGCAGGAAAGGAGGCCGCTAACCCAGGAAGCTGGGAAATGGTAACAGAAAAAAACAACAAAAAAAGGAGGAAGAGGACAATTAAAAGCAAGGGGCTTCCTCCTAAATCTGTTGTCCCCAGCCAGAACCCCTTTGCTGTTCTGCAGGGGGATGATGAGGAAACACAGTCCCAACCGGAGCAACCGACTGATGCACTGGTAAAGAAGATCACTGCTGGTGCTGCCAGGAAAAAGCGGAGGGCCATAGTAGTAGAGGACTCTACTCTGAAAAGGGGTACCCATCTGTTGGCCTGACCCAGGCTCAAGGGAGGTGTGTTGCCTACCAGGGGCTCGGATCAAGGATATTGCAGAGAGGCTGCCTGCTCTAGTCGGTCCAACTATTACCCTCTTCTAGTGATCCATGTGGGAGCCACTGATATATATAGCAGTAGCCCGGAGAGCATAAAGAAGGACTACAGAGATCTGGGAGCGGTGGTTAGGGGCTCTGGAGCTCAGATTGTCTTTTCCTCAATTCTCTAGGACACAGGGCAGGACCTCAAAAAGGTTAGGAGGATTGGCCAGGTTAATAAATGATTAGAACAGTGGTACTATAGTCAGGGGTTTGGATATCTAGAACATGGGACTCAATTTGGGAGGGCAGGACTACTGGAGGCTGGTGAAGCTGGTCTGATAAAGAAAGGGAAGAGTGGATTAGGCAGGAGGCTTGCAAGACTGGTCAAGGATGCTTTAAACTAGATGTGTTCGGAGAGGGGGGCATCATTCCATCCCAACACATCCAGTCAGATGCCAGCACCTATAGGAAATGCTCGGAGCAATGTAGAGATATTCCAGCTGCTCCAGCCAATGAGCCAGCTTCAACTGGAGCTCTGCTCAGATGCCTCTATACAAACGCCCGTAGCATGGGGAACAAACAAGAGGAATTAGAGATGTGTGCACGTCTACAGGGGTATGATATCATAGGCATCACAGAAACACGGTGAGATGGCTCCTATGTCTGGAGTGCTGAAATGGAAGTTTGCAGGCTCTTCAGGCAAGACACGCCCAGCAGACAGGGAGGGGGAGTTGCTATTTATGTTAGGGATAGGCTGGAGAGTAGAGAATTGTGGGAGCAGGTGAACAGTCAATAGAGAGTTTGTGGGTCAGGGTTAAAGGGAGAACAGCAATGGGAGACATTATTGCGGGGATCTGTTACAGACCGCCTGATCAAGAGGACTCTGTGGATGAAGCGCTCTATAGACAGATAGGAACAGCCTCACGCTTGCAGGCGCTTGTTTTCATGGGGAACTTCAACCACCCTGATATCTGTTGGAGGGATGGTACGGCCCGGCACAAGCAATCCAGGACGTTCCTCAATTGTGTGGAAGACAACTTCCTTCTGCAAGTAATAGAGGAGCCGACAAGAAGAGCGCCATGCTTGACCTCGTGCTCACCAACAGGGAAGGGCTGGTTGGAAATCTGATGCTCCAGGACAGCCTTGGGTGTAGTAATCATGAAATGGTCGAATTTCAGATCCTCAGGACAGTGAGAAGAGTGTGCAGCAAGCTCACTGCCCTGGACTTCAAGAGAGCAGAATTTGGCCTCTTCAAGAACCTGCTCCGTAAGATTCCATGGAATATAGCCCTAGAGGGCAATGAGGCCCAAGACTGTTGATATTCAAGGGTCACCCGCTACAAGCTCTGGAGTGTTGCATCCCAACTAGAAGGAAGAGCAGCAGGAGAGCCAGGAGACCTCCTTGGATGGATAAGGAGCTGATTAGGAAAAAACAAAGGAAAAAAGAGGCTTATAAAAGGTGGAAGCAAGGACAGGCGGCCTGGGAAGAATACAGGGATGTTGTCCAGGAAGCTAGGGGCCAGGTTAGGAAAGTTAAGGCCCACTTAGAATTAAACATGGCTAGGGATGTGAAAGATAACAGCAAGGGATTCTATAGGTATGTAGCAAATAAAAGATAGGCTAGGGACAACGTGAGCCCTCTCCAGAAGCTATCGGGAGAACTGTCTACCCTGGATTTGGAGAAGGCTGAGGTTCTTCATGACTTCTTTGCCTCAGTCTTCACTGGCAAATGCTCTGACCATACCACCCAAGTCTTGGAAAGCAGATGCAGGGACAGTGAGAATGAAGACCCTGGGCCCACTGGAGGAGAGGATCTGATTTGACACCATCTTAAGATCTGAATGTGTACAAGTCCATGGGACCTGATGAGATCCATCTGCGGGTCCTGAAGGAACGGGCAAATGAAGTTGCTAAGCCACTGTCCATCACATTTGAAAAATCATGGCAGTCAGGTGAAGTTCCCGATGACTGGAAAAAGGGGAATATAACCCCCATTTTCAAGAAGGGGAAAATGGATGAGGCAGGGAACTACAGACCAGTCAGTCTCACCTCCATGCCTGGCAGGGTCATGGAGCAGATTGTCATGGAAGGCATGCTAAGGCACATAAAAAACAACAAGGTGGTTGGTGACAGCCAACATGGCTTCACTAAGGGGAAATCCTGCGTGAGCAATTTGGTGGCCTTCTATGATGGGGCTACGGAAATGATGGACAGGTGCATAGCAGCTGACATCATCTACCTGGACTTGTGCAAAGCGTTTGACACTGTCTCACATGACATCCTTGTCTCTAAATTGGAGAGACATCAATTTGATAGGTGGACCACTCGGTGGATAAAGAGCTGGCTGGATGGCCGCACGCCAAGAGTTGTGGTCAATGGCTCAGTGTCCAGCTGGAGACCAGTAATGAGTGGTGTCCCTCATGGATCGGTGTTGGGACCAGTCTTGTTCAACATCTTTGTCAGTGACATGGACAGTGGGATTGAGAGCATCCTCAGCAAGTTTGCCGGTGACACCAAGCTGTATGTTTCGGTTGATACGCTGGAGGGAAGGAATGCCATCCAGAGGGACCTTGACACACTTGTGAGGTGGGCTGATGCCAACCTGATGAAGTTTAACCATGCCAAGTGCAAGGTCCTACAGCTGAGTCAGAGCAATCCCAGGCACAGCTACTGGTTGGGCAGAGAAGAGATTCAGAGCTGTCTTGTGAAGAAGAACTTGGGTTACTGGTCGATGAGAAACTGAACACGAGCCAGTAGTGTGCACTCACAGCCCAGAAAGCCAACTGTATCCTGGGCTGCATCAAAAGGAACATGACCAGCAGGTCGAGGGAGGTGATCCTGCCCCTCTACTCTGCTCTTGTGAGACCTCACTTGGAGTATTGTGTACAGTTCTGGTGTCTTCAATATAAAAAGGACATGGAACTGTTGGAACAAGTCCAATGGAGAGCCACGAGGATGATCAGGGGACTGGAGCACATCCCGCATGAAGCTAGGCTGAGAAAGTTGAGGCTGTTCAGCCTGCAGAAGAGAAGGCTGCGTGGAGACCTCATAGCAGCCTTCCAGTATCTGAAGAGGGCCTATAAGGATGCTGGGGAGGGACTCTTCCTTAGGGGCTGTAGTAATAGGACAAGGGGTAACGGTTGAAACTTAAACAGAGGAAGTTTAGATTGGATATGAGGAGAATGTTCTTTACTGTGAGGGTGGTGAGGCACTGGAATGGGTTACCCAGGGAAGCTGTGAATGCTCCATCGCTTGCGGTGCTCAAGGCTGGGCTGGACAGAGCCGTGGGTGGCATGGTTTAGTTGGAGTTGTCTGTGCCCATGGCAGGGGGCTTGGAACTAGATGATCTTATGGTCCTTTCCAGCCCTAACTATTCTATGATTCTATGATTTCCTGCCACATTTCCCAAAAAATTAAGTGCTGCAAAGAGGAATTGTTTACAAGCAGATATTTCTTGTCCCTCTGGGAAAGATAGCATTTAGCTGTGGCTGGAGACTGTGAAGACATCTTTCGACACACAAAATATCAAGAACTCTTGATAGTACTGCCATACATCTTCTGGCCACCTTCAGATTTATTCAGGACTTGCCTGTCCAAGCAAAAATACTGCAATTTAAGGGATGATTAAAGTTCTACTTTTCTATTACCATTTCTAAAGCATTAAGACTTCACAGGGATACTTACACCTCTACTCCACTTTCACAGTACAAAACCACACAAAGAAACTGTTCCCTCCCAAGTTCCTCATAGCCAAATTGTCCAGTCTCGAGTCCATTTCCTGTCTGTGTCCCTTCTGTACGAGGATGTTTTAACTGCTGCAGATATTAGACATGACAGTTTCCAGCATCTGTGTTCTTTTCTGGGCATTAAAACCTGACTGGGGAACAGGACACAGCTTATATCTTGGGATGATTTTGGTCTCCTGTTTTTTCTATAAATTTGAATTCATGTGATGTGTTTGAAGAGATATTTGGAAGCAGGAGGAGGAAGTTCCACCGGAAGAATGCCCCACTAAAGTTTTGAGAGTGTTCGTAAGCCTCCCGTTAATTCAGTATTGCTAAATCAAATTAAAGATTAATCCCATCTGAATCTATGGCAGCATTTAATTATTGTTTGTCTGTATTGTACATCCCGTTTTTTCTTTAAATCTTAAATTCAACCCAAGCTATGAACTTAAAACGCCTAGAGATTTTTTTCACTGAAAATCCTTAACTTGCCAAAGCTAGTATGCTAGCTGAGCTTTAGGAGTGAGGTTAAATCAGAATAGTTTATCCCCAAAAGACAGAGTTGATCCCACCTTACAAATGTGGCTTTTCTTCCTCCGCGCTATTAACAGAATAAGAATATTGGGAAGGGGTTTTCCACATTGCATAACTTTGCTTCAACTCTCTTCCTCTGTTACAATGTACAAACTGGTTGTTATGGATCTTCACTTCTGTCAGTGTAGGGCTTGTGCATCTAGCACTATGGGAGCAGTCACACAGGACTGCACACGAGTGCAATGGCTCAGTCATGCAGTAGAGCTGGCTCACCTTGGCTCCTCTCCACAGAAGCTGATGAAATCCATCTTTGGAAGTTACATCATTTCTTAAACCTTGAGGGGTTATTCCCAGTTCTGCTCAATGACTTTTAGTGGAGCTGGTAAGTAGTTGTTTCTCCTTGTCTGGGAATTCTTCTGGTAGAGAGGGAAATTTTCTAGGTAGAAATAAAACAGTTTAAAATCTCTGGAAATAATTTTATGCTAGAAAGTGGGATGGGTTTGGAAGAGTTTCTTGGAGTTTCTCCAGCCTGTAGCTGGAGGTCATATCTCCACGATAATGGGAGGCACCCTGGAAGACTTCAGTACTTAGGCAATCAGTGCTCCTCCACCAAGTGGGGTCCAGCATGTTTCCGCATTTCCAGGGTCCATGCTATTTTCTCCTTTGCCCACATCCTGTTCTCCCTATCAAACTGTACTTCCAAGCAATGCGTCCCAGAGAGGCATGACATGCAAACTAGACTACTGTTTCCTTAGTTCATTGAAATATATCATCCAATTTGGAGCTTGGATTATTAAAATGCAGGGTACCATCATTCACTCATAACACAAACA
This sequence comes from Ara ararauna, assembly GCA_028858755.1. Lineage (NCBI taxonomy): Eukaryota > Metazoa > Chordata > Aves > Psittaciformes > Psittacidae > Ara > Ara ararauna. The sequence continues at coordinate 38,383,922 of CM054410.1, read as the reverse complement.
AGTCTCTTTTTAAAAAACCTAGTGAGCGGTTTGTAATTTTGATTTTATTTCCTTCCAAAATAAAGTTCCCAAAGTGGCTACATTTTGGTGGGAAAAACAAAAACAAAAACAAAAAAAAAACCCACAAAAATAAAATTTACCTCAGTTTTCTACTTACAAACTGTAGGAAAAGAAATATAAAGTATGCATAAAAAGAAATAGAAAGTATGCATGCTCAACAGGGCTAACCCTCAGCCCTACAGCCCACTGGAGACTGAAGAAACTCCTCAATAGCACAGCGGTCTTAAAGGCCTAAAAATAAGTAGGGAAACACTGCTGCTCCTAAGAAAGAGCTTCTGTGTACAGGACTGCTCACATGCTATTTATAAGATTGCTGCTTTGCCAGCCACTCTTGTCACCATGTTCTTCACCTCTGCTTTTGCCTACATCAAAAACATTGATACTAGTTAGACTGTTCAGGTTTGATTGGAAACTGGGCCCTGAAAACAGCAAGAAAACATGTTTTCAGCCATTTGTGCTGCAGGGCATGTTGCTTTATTTATGAATCAGGAGAGCTGCATCTGCCATCAAGGCCGTCTCATTGCTGGTGCTTTAATCAAATGTGATCCAGATTTCCTGCTTGAGGAATATGATGTTTTATTTGCATATTGCTCGAACTTTTTGTACTCTTTATTAGCAGCAAGGAAAAATTCCTTCCCAGTTTGTCCCAAAAGGTCACATTTCAGCTTCTTTCCCCAATAAGTAGCTGTGGATATGTTGCACCGTTTCCTTCTTCCCCACGCCATGAGATTGATGAAAAAGCTATGAACTCTCCTACTTGCACTCACATTGGCGAGCTCGCATTGGAGCTTCTGCAGGTGTTACAGGTGTTCCTGGGATGACTGTGAGACACTGACATTTACCTTCACTTAGCAATGTGAATTTGGTGGTATCATGAGGCTACTGTAAGTGAAACATGCATCAAGGCTGTCAACAGACTGAGCTACAAAACATTCTTTCTTTCACCTGCAGTTTTGGTGTTTAAATGAGCTGTGCATACGGAGGTAAAGCAATGTTTGGTTGTAGTTTGGTTTTGGATTCATGGGCATGAAGTCTCACACTTCATGTCCACTTCATAATCAAACATAAAATTTTGCTGCTTTGTGTTACCTACATTTTGCTTCTGTCCAGATCAAATGTCTACTCATTGCTAGCACTCTCATGCTTGTAAGCTCTGAATGTATTCACTACTTGGGAAGCTTATGCTATTTTGTCCTTTCAGAGATACAGTCGTTGTTTTGCATTGTTCTGACTGCAGGGTTTGCTCCAAAGGGCTAACTGAATTTTTGAACAATTGACAGAAAAAAATCCAGTTAATTCTAACACTGGTTCTGTTGATCTTGTAGGAGTCATGGAATAGACATGCTCTTCTAGTTAGGTTTATTTGTGCTGTCAGTTTTTTTTAAGATTTTTGTGAGGTTAATTCAATCTCTAGGATAAATACGTCTGGTTAGTAGCATGGTGTTCTTGTTAGGGAAAACTGGGGAAATTATCCAACTGGGGAAAAAATTTTTGCTTTGAATAGCTTTGTAGGACAGTTTTTGCTTTTGCATGTGTTTGTGCATGTGTGTCCTGATGAATAACTAAGTCTCAGATAAGTAATCCAGGCAGGTGCACAGGGCTCAGGAGCACAAGCATCTCATGCCTGGAGCTTCCATTGGGCACCACGAGCCACAAAAGATTTCCAGATTGGGTCAAAGAAGTGAGACAGACTTTCTTGCCAGCAGACAACTTGTCCTCTGGTGTTTCTGCCTTGTGCTGCTCGGGTAATGTCTTTAGGGGAATACATAACAGTGATGGAAAACATGCTTCTCAACTTTTGTTCTCACTAGTCTGTCCCTGGAAGGGGGAAAGAACACTCAGGACTTGGGGCAGCCCTTACTTCCTTCAGACATCTGGGACCTCCCAAGTAGGGTATGGAAATAAAAAATAAAAAATAAGGAAATAGAATGTGTGGTAACGACAAGAGGAAAGTAAAAGCTAAAATGATAATTCAAGAGGACATATTAAAAGGCAGGAATCCTATTTGATTAAATGAGAAAAATAAATAACAAATTAAATGTAAATAGTTTTACAATCATATTATCATGCACATTAATTTCTGCAAAAATTTTATTCCCTGTTTTGGGCTTCTTCCCTCAAGCCCTTTCTCTCTGTAGCTGGTGCCATTCACAGCCACCAGAGCCAATTTCAATTCCAAATCCAAACATAAGCAATGGCTTGTAAGCTTGCAATTCCTTTGAGGCTCACCCAACTCCAATTTTGCTCTATTCCTCCAGGAGAAGCATTTTTTCTTTGAAGCTACAGTCCAACTCTTTGCTTTGCAGGATATAAGTTTAGGTTCTCCTTTAGGCTAGCCTGTCCTAGGACATTTTATGCACTGACTTTTCATATTACACAGATAGAGAAAGAGAGCTCTGACATGTTCAAATTGTAAGAAGACATGAGGCAATGTTCAGAGTTTAGAAGGCTGGAAAACATTCGGGCCTCCAAGTCTCTCTGTCTAAATTAACATTTAAAATCAAAAGCATTGTGTATTTAATTAGTCCAGATGTTTGAAGGTGCAATATTAATAGTAATTTATCTTCCTTTTTTTTAACATAATCTTGGAATTATCACGAGAAAGATGGTTACCAGAGGGTTATTACATGTACTATTTTCTTGTTGTCATATGCCACAGGCGAGAGTAATACTTTGAATAGAATTGTTTCAGAGAGTAAAGATACCCTACTGTAAACTAATTGCTATGCTGCAGCACTGGGTAAAGTAATGGAAAAGTACAGCATTAATGAGTTCCATGAAGTCCTCCTCTTGACTGAAAAATGAGCTTGCTCTGAAAGCACTGATGACCAATTACAAGTACTTTTTATATACATTCATGTTATACACGTGGATCCCACAGTATTGAATGTTGTGTAAATGTAATAGGCTAGATCAACCCCCTAAGAACTGACTTGTAAGTAAAAAATAGAAACATGAAAAGTGAACTAGTTCATGTTACTGATCCAGAGAGTACTGAGGGGGTGAACAGGCTACCATTTTATTCAAAGCTGAGTACATATGAGAGGTGTAAAACCAAACACCCTAGCACCCAAAGAATCTCACCTTACAATATTCTTAGGATTTAATGCAGATGTGAACCTCCAAGAGCCTTTGTCACCACAATACCTTAATGGTCAAGACATAATTATCCTTGATACATGTCTGACTGGGTGAACAACATGGTTTCTAATTGCTCAGAAGTTGTGGGTGAAGGAAGAGAAGCTTATATCTCTCTTTTTTCTATGATCTTGTCTGTGTTCCAGTGAAGTAAGAAATCTATAGTGTTCTGTTTAAAGTATCTGGAAAGAAGGAAAAATGATCAGAGTAGACAGTCAAGTTTAAAATGTAATTTTAAAACCAGCTTATATTTTTATGGGTTTAATCCTGTAAATTTCTGATATTTTCATAACAAATTTTATGGGCTTGAAAGTTTTTGTTCTCAGTGTCTTTGATACTGTGAAGGTAAGTGTAACTGTTGTAGGTGTTCAGGCTAAAAGGGGATTTGTACAAGGTGTTTCTGTTTTCTGGAGTCTAGTCCCTGCCGATGACAGGGGAGTTGGAACTAGATGATCTTAAGGTCCTTTCCAACCCTAACTATTCTATGATTCTATGACTCTCTATTGATTACTATGTTTTTTTGTAATCTTTTTATAGAGACACATAAGGAAAGAATAAGACCTCAGTTAAAGCTAAGTGAGAAACATCACTTGAGGAGACTTTAAGGCATCACAATTCACACAGGAAAATATCTTCAGAAATAGGTAGTGATTTTTGACTGTTTAAGGGCATGATTTTCAAAAAGCAAGTGCTGAGTTCCATGAAGGAAAACTCTTTTGTCTTCAGCCTCAAGCTATCAGCATTTTTTGGACTCTAACATGCAATTACAAGTTTCATGGATCTTATTCCGGCAGATTTTTATCTTATCTCATTTATGTTTTTGTGTTTCATGAAACAATGGACTAATTTGAAGGAAGGAATTTTATTTTTTTTTTCAGAGCAACTTCTTTTAATCAAATCCAAAGTCTCTCATTTCTAGGTTAGAAAGATCATTGAAAAGCAAAGCAACAAACCTTTCTGCTTGACCTCCAGTTGTGGAAGGCCTACAGAATGGGGCCCAAGACTATTTTGGACAAAGACTCTTGCTGATTCTTTCACTGCCTTAACAGAGCACCTGCAGCAAATCAGCTAATTTGGTTCTCACTGACCTCCCACTGAAGTGTGTGCTGAGAGCAAGGGGTCATTTCACTATCTGTTAATATAGAATCATAGAATCATAGAATATCTTTAAGAACATATGACTATTCATAGAGTTTTACCAAAGCTGAGCTTTATCACACTTCTAGGCTCCACAGTTCAGTCACAAATCAGCAAACTGTACTTAGTAGTAGTATTTCTACACGCTGCCTTTCATCCCAAGAAATCAAAGTGTTCAGAAATGAATCAAAGTTTTGCAATACTTCCTGGCATATCTCCTGTAAGAGGGTCCTCCTGTAATTAAGGCAGCTTTTGATAAATTTGGATCCTTAATCACCCTCTCACTCCCCAAGCTGTGGGGCCCAGATAGTTCCACTAGGGTTTTTTGGCAAAATCTCTCATTTAAATGATGAAGATTTTGTCTTGAAACTCTCCCTTTCCTCCCCCACAACATGTTATTTTATGCAGCATTCTACTTCATGCCACTTCTAGAACTGGCAATAAATGAAAACTACCACCCTTGTTGTCTTGTCTTTGGATGTGGCAATATATTGCCCTCTGAGCTTACCCAAGCACACAATTATCCCTAAATTAAAAAAGAGAGGGAGAGCAAAGAAAAGCAAGAATGCAGAGTGGGTGGGAATTGGCTGATAGGAAAGCAGCTGGCATATTAAATATAGACAAGTGAAGATGGAACAAGCGGGTGCTCCCTTGCCAAATCCCTACAGGGGGAAAATGCCAACTAGATTTCAATGAATATGCAATTAACATTATATTAGATTACTGCAAATAAATACTGATTTGGTAAAAAGCCAGGCAAATTATTAATATGAAGAAGAGTGGGACCCAGATGGAGTAATTTGTGAAATCTCAGACCAAAGCCATTCTGTCTGGACTCTGTTTTACACAGTCAGCATCTGAATGTTGTTGATCTAAGTCCATGTGGTTAGATGCTGCATAGAGGTAAATTTGGGATCATTTCAATTAAATTAGAGTAGTTAGGTTGTTTTCCACCAGCTGATCTGTCTCTAGAGGCTCAATGTGCATTTTCTGGTCAAATATCATTGCTAGTTAAACATCTAACCACTTGCAAAAGTCTAGCAATAAAACAGTGAAGGAAAACCGCAACAGAAAGGTGTGTATGGTTGGGCAAGCCTGAGGGCAAGATCATGTGGACGGAAACAAAGTAAATTGATGTGCAGTGTCAGGCACTGCCCAATGCTGTGTATGGCCCTGCTTCATTTTGGAGGACCAGGGAACCTAAAGTGAGATGAATGGGGAAGGGGAATTCAAAGCGAAAGTTCCATGTTGAATGCATTCTTTTCTCACTTCATATTCTACTCCAAACCTAGCTCCTCAACAGTGTGGGCAGGTAATTCTGTTTTCCATTGTGCCAGAAATCTAATGCTGGAAGTTGATGAAATAACTGCAGGAACTGGCCACTGGGCCAACTATCAACTTTGCTGCTATCCCCATGCCTTGATTCAGCTCCAGGTGAGGAAATCGATATAAGAGAGAGAAGCTAAGCTGATCAAGACAGCTCTTTCCTGGAGGAAAACAGAGAAGTTTCCCTCCATTTTCTGGGACTAACCAGATTGGCTAGGGAAGTAGCAAAAAAACACAAGCTCAGTTTTTTTCTGGAGTTCAACAACATCTCAGGCAATTTGATCTGATCCATAAATGTGCCTTTAAGGTATTGTTATGAGAATTTTGTCAATGTATGACCATTTTAGGTGAAGAACCTTACTTTCATTTTGAGCATACAATTGAGTTTTGAAACAAGTTCCGAATATATCCTTTAATTTTAAGACCTTTCATATTGGAGAGAAATGACGCAACGAATAGAGGCTTTTTATGCTGGAACACACACCTGTGTTCACCTCCAAGAGGGGCCATATATGATCACACCTAGGACAGAGCTTTGTTATTTTCAGACGTATTAGGATTAATAAATTCCAAAGGGTTGATTAAAAAGGACAGAAAAAAGTATTTTTATGCTGTCCCCAGCCCCTCCAGCTGAAGCTTTTTTTTCCCTCACCCTCAGTCAGGATAGAAGAACTTTTAAAATTTATTTTTAAAAAATCCAAAACTTTTGAATTCATTACAAATATTAAAGTAGCAGAAATTTGGGTTAATCACTTACAAAAATGAGTACAGTTCTCAGCAAAAGGCTAGTATGTATCTTAAGAAGATCTACTCCCATTTCTTTATTCCAAGTGAAACATGAAATAATCAATTCTATAAATAAAAAAAAATTAAACCCCCAGACAAACAAAACCCCAAAGCAACCCATAAGAAGACCCCAAACCCCCCACTCTGCTCTGGAAAAAGGTAAGTTTCCTATAGACAGATGTTTCCCATTCCTGACCTCTAACATTTGTAACCAGACACTGTCTTTCTGCCAGAGCACAGAATTCCATTTTTGCAATAGAATCTGATCCGGCAGGAGAAGCTTTAAAACAGGAAGCATCTTTTTCAAACACATTCTGACTAGGTACTATAATAACATACACTTTTATTTTTCTTCTGTGTTACAGAAAAGGTAAAGCGAAGGAGGAAGCAATCTAATAAGTTAAGAACGTTCTAATGAATACTAGGATAATTGCAGCAAATGTTTTGAAAGCCATATGAAAATTCCTTTTTTTTTTTTCCCCACTTGCTCCTTGCCTGTTTCCAACCTGATGCATCTGAATCTTGCCTAGGCAAAGGCAAACACTTGCACCAATCCATCATGGACTTCTGTTAAGCTGATGCAACTTTCTTCAAGACGGTTCTAGTCAGCCTCCTTTCTGAAGAAAGGTGGAACATACAGTGGAATAGTCCAGGTAACTTAAAGCCAAAGCAAAATTAAATTTGGTAACTTGAAGGCCAGTGTAGGCTGGGCAATGCTACTCAGGACATCCGCACAGCATTATTTGTGCTGAACCAGTCGGAGACCCTGTTTCAAGGGTAGTCTAGCAAAATCAGCAGGTATCTTGATGCAATATTATTTAGAGTAACTGATACAGCATGGCTTCCATTCTTGGTCATGAACATGGGGCAGTGACATTCCCTATGAAAAGATTATTGTACAACACAGCATAGCTTGGACATAGGTGAGATGCTGAGAAAAAGAAAAAAGTGAAAACATTTGGGTGGATGAGAAAGAAGATAGCCGACAAGGAGAGGTGCCATGCTTGACCTCATCCTCACCAACAGGGAAGGGCTGGTTGGAAATGTGACACTCCAGGGCAGCCCTGATTGCAACGATCATGAGATGGTCGAATTCGAGATCCTCAGGACAGTGAGAAGAGTGTGCAGCAAGCTCACTGCCCTGGACTTCAAGAGAGCAGAATTTGGCCTCTTCAGGAACCTGCTCAGTAAGATTCCATGGGATATAGCCCTAGAAGGCAATGGGGCCCAAGACTCTTGGTTGATATTCAAGGATCACCTGCTGCAAGCTCAGAAGCGATACACCCCTACTAGAAGGAAGTGCTGCAGGAGGGCCAGGGGACCTCCTTGGATGAATAAGGAGCTGCTGAGGAAAATTCAAAGGAAAAAAGAGGCTTATAAAAGGTGGAAGCAAGGAGAGGCAACCTGGGAAGAATACAGGGATGCTGTCCAGGAAGCTAGGGGCCAGGTTAGGAGAGTTAAGGCCCACTTAGAATTAAACTTGGCTAGGGATGTGAAAGATAACAGCAAGGGATTCTATAGGTATGTAGCAAATAAAAGATAGGCTAGGGACAACGTGGGCCCTCTCCAGAAGCTATCGGGAGAACTGTCTACCCTGGATTTGGAGAAGGCTGAGGTTCTTCATGACTTCTTTGCCTCAGCCTTCACTGGCAAATGCTCTGACCACAACACCCAAGTCTTGAAAAGCAGATGCAGGGACTGTGAGAATGAAGACCCTGGGAGCACTGGAGGAGAGGATCTGGTTCGAGACCATCTTAAGAACCTGAACGTATACAAGTCCATGGGACCTGATGAAATCCATCTGCGGGTCCTGAAGGAGCTGGCAAATGAAGTTCCTAAGCCACTGTCCATCATATTTGAAAAATCATGGCAGTCAGGTGAAGTTCCCGATGACTGGAAAAAGGGAAATATAACCCCCATTTTCAAGAAGGGGAAAATGGATGAGGAGGGGAACTACAGACCAGTCAGTCTCACCTCTGTGCCTGGCAAAATCTTGGAGCGGATTCTCCTGGAAGGCATGCTGAGGCACATGAAAAACAACAAGGTGATTGGTGACAGCCAGCATGGCTTCACTAAGGGGAAATCCTGCCGGGCCAATCTGGTGGCCTTCTATGATGGGGCTATGAACTGATGGACAGGGGTAGAGCAGTTGATGTCATCTACCTGGACTTGTGCAAAGCGTTTGACACTGTCTCACATAACATCCTTGTCTCTAAATTGGAGAGACATCAATTTGATAGGTGGACCACTCGGTGGATAAAGAACTGGCTGGATGGCTGTACACAAAGAGTTGTGGTCAATGGCTCAGTGTCCAGCTGGAGACCAGTAACGAGTGGTGTCCCTCAGGGATCGGTGTTTGGACCAGTCTTGTTCAACCTCATGTCGGTGACATGAAGAGTGGGATTGAGTGTGCCCTCAGCAAGTTTGCCGATGACATCAAGCTGTGTGGTTCAGTTCACATGCTGGACAGAAGGAATGCCATCCAGAGGGACCTTGACATGCTTGTGAGGTGGGCTGATGCCAACCTGATGAAATTTAACCATGCCAAGTGCAAAGTCCTCCACCTGGGTCGAAGCAATCCCAGGCACAGCTACTGGTTGGGCAGAGAAGAGATTCAGAGCAGCCCTGCAGAGAAGGACTTGGGGGTGTTGGTCGATGAGAAAATGAACATGAGCCGGCTTCAGTGTGCACTCACTGCTCAGAAAGCCAACCGTATCCTGGGCTGCATCAAAAGGAGCGTGACCAGCAGGTCGAGGGAGGTGATCCTGCCCCTCTACTCTGCTCTTGTGAGACCTCACTTGGAGTATTGTGTATAGTTCTTGTGTCCTCAACATAAAAAGGACACGGAACTGTTGGAACAAGTCCAGAGGAGGCCACGAGGATGATCAGGGGACTGGAGCACATCCCGCATGAAGCTAGGCTGTGAAAGTTGAGGCTGTTCAGCCTGCAGAAGACAAGGCTGCATGGAGACCTCATAGCAGCCTTCCAATATCTGAAGGGGGCCTATAGGGATGCTGGGGAGGGGCTCTTCATGAGGAACTGTAGTTAGAGGACAAGGGGTAATGGGTTCCAACTTAAACAGGGGAAGTCTAGATTGGATATGAGGAAGAAATTCTTTACTGTAAGGGTGGTGAGGCACTGGAATGGGTTGTCCAGGGAAGCTGTGAATGCTCCATCACTGGTGGTGTTCAAGGCTGGGTTGGACAGAGCCGTGGGTGGCATGGTTTAGTGGCAGGTGTCCCTGCTCCTGGCAGGGGGGCTGGAACTAGCTGATTTTAAGGTCCTTTCCAACCCTAACTATTCTATGATTCTATATTATAATGCTAAAAGCCTCCAATATTATGACAGCAGTATCACCAGTTTGAGATATGACACCTCCTTATAAGTCATGTGCTATGATATCAGGGTATAGTTGTGCCAGGTCTCCACTTTTTAAAGCTTTACTCACCAAGAATAGCTTCCCTGAAATACATTAGAATGCATACAATATCTTAAATGTATTTTTTTCCTACCATCCATTCAGAAGTAACTGCAGTTTCAAATGCTAAACCAGGGTTGTGTGTCAACATGAGTTATTTGCTATGTAATGCAAACTTTTGTTACTTGATCTATGGAAACGATGGTTTCCTTTTGAAAACCTGATGCTGTTGGATATTTGTTGTATTAGTGAGCTGAAAAACTTTGTTTTCATCTTTGACAATATTGTATGTGGTTCATTGAAAGGAAGCAGCAGGGCTTAAGAGCTGCAAAAATTACTGAGTAAAGACCCGTCTTTGATTTAAGCATGATGGAAATGTTGCATTAAGTAGAGATACGTCCATACTGAGGCCTGCCAAGATAGAAAGGTTAGTATTGTGCAAATACATAGAATCAACACATAAGAGAAAGCAAGAAAAGAATAATGCAAATAAACCTGAAATTGTGAACTTTCCCAGAACATAAAACCTGCAAGTTGGTGAAGTCATATCCATGTAAGAAATTATAACTCCTTTGCCCTCACAACCTTGTTACCATGGCTATGAGTATTGCATTTTCAATCTCAGACATTCCTTTTTCTCCCTTTTACAAAAATCACTGTACTGAATTACAATAAAACTACATCCAGCCCAGTTATCTGCCTCTAGTGAAGGTCAAAAAGGTAGTTCCTAGAGAATTAGTATTTTTCTATAGTCTTTTTCTGGTCTCCAATAATTTGCAATTCAGTATATTCCTAGATTGTTTTTTTCTGTCTTTTCTGTAATTCTCAACAGATCTACCTTCTGCAAATTTGTCCTACCTTTCTCCTTGAACCCATGCAAATTCTAGCATCCTCTGATGCAGGTCTGTACAGCATAATCACATATGGTGGCTTTTCACACAGTCTTCTGTTCATTCTGAAACTCTCATCTCCTATAGCTTTTGTCACACCCTATAGCTTTTGTACTATACTGAAGAGGCACTAAAGAAAGGATGTGTGGCCCAGTACTTGGGACAGAAGAAACGCAGATTTGATTTCCCATGACTCCACAGATTGTCTATATGACCTTTGGTGGGTTTGATTGAAAAGTGGAAATCCTATGAGGGTCTTCAGCCATGTGGTGAAAACAGAATATCATATTTTAACTCCAGCTGGCAGCTAAGCCCCACATAGCCACTCAGTTTCCCACCCCCACCCCCCCACCCAGTGGTATGGGGTGATACCTGCAACAGTAAAAGTGAGAACATTTGTGGTTTGAGATAAAGACAATTTAACAGATAAATACAATGTAACAGATAAAGCAAAAGCCACTCCCACAAGCAAAGCAGAGCAAGGAATTCATTCATTACTTCCCTTTGACTGGCAGGTGTTCGGCCATCTCCAGGAAAGCCGGTCTTCACTATGCATAACAGTTATTTGGGAAGACAGGCATCATCACGCTGAATTTTCCCTCACTTCCTTCTTTTTTCCCCAGTTTTATATGCTGAGCATGATGCCATATGTTATGGAGTATCCCTCTCGTCAGTTGAGCTCAGCTGTCCTGGCTGTGTCTCCTCCCAACTCTTTGTGCACCCTCAGCCTGCTCACTGGAGGGGTGGGAAGCAGAAAAGGCCTTGGATTTGTGTAAGCAACAACTGATGCATCCCTGGGTCATCAACACTGTTTCCAGTACAAATCCAAAACATAGCTCCATACTACCTGCTATGAAGAAAATTAACTCTATCCCAGCCAAAACCAGCATACTGAGCAAAACTGTTCTGAGAGTTTTAGAGCAAAAGCAGGGAGGGGCAAAAGACATATATTTCAAAAATAAAAATTCTGAATAAATATAAAGAACATTTTTTTTCATTATGATGTGGTCAAATCCTGGAGTATGACCCCAGAGAAGCTACAAGGTGTCCCTCCTTGGAGCAACCTCAGCTGGTTGGCACTGCTTTAAGCAGAAGTTAGATTAGAATGACTTGAGGTCGCTTCCAACTTCAGTTGCTCTGCACTACAGTGATTCTGAAGTTTTCAATGTCTCTGTGCCTCAGCCTATAAAATAAGGGCACTTCTGAGTGCTGTGAAGCAAAATAAATACAGTAAGGATTCCAAACACCTGGCAACAAAGAAATGATGCTGTCATTGATTCAGTATTAGAAGGGGTCATGGGCTTGAAGCCTCAGAAGCCATTGAAACCCATGCTCAATACCTTCCCAACGAGGCAAGATTTCATCCATTTTCTATTTCCTGTATGTTTAGGTGGGAATTCTGGCTTGGGCTCTCCCTGAAGGCTTCCTCTGCTGTTTAGTTCATACTCACTAAAAGCCTTTCCTTTCATTCTTTTTGTTCATGGGCCCAAGTAGGACCGCTTAGGTCAACATTACCCTTTACAGACTCAATACAACAATGATTTTGTTTTAGGATAAACTGACAAACTGAGCAGTTTGCAGGGGATTTTTATGTGTGACCGTACCTGTGCTAGTCAAATGTCTTACGTCTGATACTCTATTTCTTTTCTCATGTCCATGTAGAGTGATGGGGCACCAGCTGGAAAGATCGTAGCTTTTAGCTGTTCAGAAGTCTTATAACTGGTAAATTAATGCCTTGTTCAAAACCAAACTGCTTGCTAGCTGGCTGTTTGGATATTAGCTTTCTTCATAACTCAAAGGGGGTCTTGAGGATTCACATTAAATCTTTAATCCTATTGGTCTTCTCCTATGACATGACGAGGGCTAGGTAGATACACACTTTCTTCATTCTGAGGAAGTAAAACATGAAAGAATTTCTTCCTTACCTCTGCTAAATCAGAACACAGTCAGTGTTACTCTTCAGGGAGAATTCTCTCCATCCTTGTGCATAAATATTTTATTCTTGTTATTTCATTCTGCTAGATTTATGTTGCCTGAGCATCTACCTGTTGTATTCACCTGCCAAATATGAACACCTTCTAGTGTTCATATTTACAGGAAGTTAAGGAGTAATGGATGCAGGTCTTGAAACAATGGACTCAAGATCAATCAAGAATGCAAATCTAAGTGGTCCTGGTAATAGGTGAGGAGTTTACAGATCTTGTAAATTATCAATACTTATTAACCATGGTGCAGCTATATGAGAAAGAACTGCACAAAAATTACTGTTGTTATAGAGGCTTTCAGATTTTGGAGTGGTGGGAATTTTATTTTGTTGTTGCTGTTCATTTACATTTATCCTGGGATTGCAATGAAACCAAATATAGCAACTTCATTCCAACCCAGAAACAGCACCATCTAGTGATCTATAGTGTTTTGTACACATGGGAAATATGAGCGCTAGTGGGTGCTGAAAATGGTGGTGCAATTAAACAGTATGGCAAATTTGTTAATCTACAGATAATTTAAATTTGCATAGTAAAATTAAGGCAACCTTTTTGAGGAAGTAATAATCATTAACTGTGAAATTAAATATATGATTCAGAAAACAGGCAGCTTCTCTGCGGCAGCAGACACAATAACACCTCCAAAACCACCGGAGTCAGAACGTAAGTGGTAACCTGTCATACACGAAGGTGACTTGGTACCTGGTGGGAGTGAAGTTCTGGATTATAAACTAGACTCATAAGCCTTGTACCAAATTACACTTGGTGTTTGTAATGTTAAACAACAAATTAAATTTTCTTTTTTTTTTTTTTTTTTGTTCCCCACAAAGATGGGAAAATCTTTATTCAAATGCAACATAGCTTTGAAATGTGGAAATGACCTAGATCCTAAATTGGAAATCTCTTTTGATGAGATTTAAGTCCTTATCCTTGTCCCCATTGTATTTTCAATTTAACCTGTAATAACGAGATCATCTCATTTTGTCATATTTCTTTTGGAGTTGTTGCTTTTTCTGAACTAATCTTGCTTTTTTTTTTTTTTCTGCTTTCTTTAAATACAAGTGCAGAGACAGTCCAGAAGATGGGTATTTTTACATTGCAGGACATCCAAATTGCCATCTTCATTGTTCTAAATAGCTATTTGTCCCTGTGAAAGACTTACAGTGTCAAAAGAAGGCCTTCGATTCATCAAAAAGTGTATTTTTACAAAAATAAACAAGACTGACAGGTCTTTGAAATACAGTTCCTATAATAGACCTTACCACCTTCTTAGTTTCTGTGCCTTCTTGGAATTCGTAGCATACATGCAGCCTTTCTGGTTTGTAACTGAGGAGTTACCTGCACTCTTAACCATGGCTAGGCATCTGCTACAGAGATCTGCAATATCTGAGGAGAGTAACTGTGGATCGTTAGAGACAGGAAAGAAAAAGTCTTTGATGACACCAAGAGAAAACTCATACTCAATGAGTATCCAAGTGGCTTAGTTTTAGCCAAAATAAGCTTGAAAAGCCAGCAGAATTTACCATGACAAATTTTTCACTGTCATTACTGGAATGGCTTCTAAAGTAATGCAGTCTACTAGACCATTAAGAATGTTAATGATTTCAAGGAATTCAGTAGTCAAAGATATTAATTTCTACATTTGGCCCACAGAAACTTACCGCTATGTTAGGGAGTGACAGGGAGATTAATATTTTTTTTCAGTTTTCTGAGAGAAATTTCACCACCATTTCTTTGAGAGAGAAATTTAAAAAATGCCAAGCCACATAGGAGGTTCAGGCAGGAGATAGAAGACAAACCGAGACAAGAAAATAGCCCATAACTAAAATCAAGCTCCCTATGTATAGCAAACTTGTTTTTTTTTTTCAAACTTATGAAAAGCATAGAGACAGACAAAGTATGGCAGAAGTCAGGATGAACCAAGCCAGAGCTTCCTTGTGCTTCTTTGTTTTCATTTTCGGACCATTTTAACTGGGAAAACTTTTGAAGTTATCGATTCTAATCTCCTGGGTTTGCAGTCAATCTTCTTTTTGGCTCACTCTCTTAATTAGCTGGAATATGTTAGCTGAAATCTAGATCCTTCACAATAACAGTTTAGCTTCGGACATATTTATTTTTCCCAAGGAAGAATTTTAAATTCAATGAAAATGGCCACTTTGTTTCAAACTTTTAGCCAAAATAATAAAAGGAAAAATTGAATTAATTTGTTTTTCTTGTTTGATCAATTCTAGTTCTGATTCCTTCAATTCAACAACAATCAGTTATTGTAGAAATGATTGTATAAGTAGAAAAAGGTTTTGTAATATTCCATTTCTGTGGCTTGACTTGCTGAGGTGATTTTATAAAATTATCTTGTCTCAGTCCGTGTGTGTGCATCTGTTGAATGGAGATAAGCCATTTACCTCTCACTGTTTTGGCAATTTCCATTTGAACTGCAATTTACGTATGGAAAATAACTCCTATTCTAGCTGGTGTAAGTCACCATAGCTCCCAAATGTGTTACTAACCCTGTAATTTCTTTGCTACATGAAAACTTGTGATCTGTTCTTGCATCAGAGGCTCCTATTACAAAGTAAGATTAAGAGGTATCTGCTCAGAAATACCTAGGTCAGCCCCAGGGCAAAATACAGACACTGTGTTCCCCTGAAACATGGGTTTGGAAGTCTCTGCTGTAAACACAGGCTTCAAGCTTGCATCCTCAGCACCCTGGGGGCAATTACTGTATTGTGGGGTGAGGATGGGATGGTGCCCATGGCTGGGGGCTTTGCATCAGCCTATCCTCCCTCTGTGGGGTGAAAGCCACAGTAAGGCAGGCCAGGGCTCTGGGGGAGGCTGTGACACAGTCTCCTAGAACTCAGTGCTGGCTGCAGTGCATGTTCTCGGCATCACATCAGTAGCTGTGGCAGGAAGAAGTCAGGTAAGGACAGATGACTCCAAACCCTTTGCCCCTGAGGCAGCCCCAGAGCCCCATGGCTCATCAGCACACTGTAGGAACTTATTTCCTGGGCGTTTAGGTCTCTTCAGCTTCTTCTTGGAACAGTCCTCTGCCCTTGTGAGTTGTGAGTCAAGGTATTAAAGTGGGAGACTTGTTTCCAGAGCAGTGGCAGGGCTACTGTGTGCTCCTTCAGTGCACGGGCTGGGGGCAGAGCTTCTTGACAGCTCAGGGAGTTGTATCAGTTTCCTTTCCAAGAAGTGCAAGTGAAATGTTGCCTTCATTGGCTCTCAAGGAAGCTCCAGAATTGTAGAGTTTATTTTCCAAAGACCTAATTTAAAAAAAAAAAAAAATCAGAATTTTCTCTGGCATTCTGGACAGTAATCAACCTCTATTGCTTTCTTTTTCACCATGTCATCTGACTGTCAACTTTAATTCCTCCACAGATGTTCTTTCTTTCTTGAATATAGGAGAACAATTTAGGCTTTTTGTGCTTTTAACTGAACAAGTAAACATGATGTCCAACATAATTAACTGAGCCACGAACATGCCTCTCTGTTCAAAGACTAAATTAGGACGGAGAAAGCAAGGAAAACAATCAGTGTGGTTTCATCAGATCCATTTAAATAATAGGTTAAGGAAAGGACATATTTATAATTAGATGTATTTTTGTTTCATGCTCTCCTTACTGGCTCATAATTTACATTTTACTGTCATTAAAAATATATGTAGCTGTCAGAACACAAGCACACACCCTGCACATTCCATACCTGCCCTGAAGACACACCCATATGGGATCACAATTTTCTTGTTGTACATCTAAATCTTTGTCTGAAAGTGTATTCTCATATGCTACAGTTATAAAACTAGAAAGAGCAGTGATCCTTATCTTGCGTCTTTCAGGAAATAGGTATGGTGCTGACTGTGACTGCAGGGAACCGAGCAACTAAAAGTCAGACTTACACTGTGAGCAAAGAACCAAGTTTTCTATATCTTATTATTCACTGCCAGCAGGAGGGAAGTAATGCTGGACCAGCCAATATGCAATGCAAGTTAGCTTTTTTGGCAGCAATCAGTCCTTATTATTCTGACTGAAAGTCCATGGAAGTTTTCCATTGTCACTTTGCACTCAGTAGTCTCAAGGTTGTATTCAAAATCCAGGAAGAACACCACCACTAAAATCTGGTCTGTGGCTTAGTATTCCTTGACTGAGGATTCAGCTTTTTATTTCTTTGTCATTTAGTGTAAAATATTTTATTCATCACAAAATTACTGATGGTTGAAAGCTGGATTCTCATATATAACTTCCCCAACAATCGCTAGCATCAATAGATGTATATACCAACAGTAGTAATGCTTCTAGGTTTTCTTCTGCTATAGAAATCTTCCTCTGATTATTTTCCCTTTTTCATCTCAATCTTTTATTGACTATGTGTTCATTCATCTCCACCTTCACGTTCTGCCTTTTTTGTCTCATGAAATAAACATTATTTCACAGAGTAAAATCATAATGTGAAAAAGGCATGATTTAGATGAGAATTTAAATTTGTGCTAAATCAGTTATTTCTGATTGTAACACACTTTTGCCCTTCTGCGTTTTGGGTGGTGGAAAGCGTTTGTTCCCTTTATTCATGGGACGCAGTCTTACTGTATATGAGAACTCAATAGAATCATGGAATGGTTAGGGTTGGAAAGGACATTAAGATCATCTAGTTCCAAGACCCCTGCCATGGGCAGGGGCACCTCAAACTAGACAATGTTGCCCATGGCTCTGTCCAACCTGGCCTTGAGCACTGCCAGGGATGGGGCATTAACAGCTTCCTTGGGCAACCTGTTCCAGTGCCTCACCACCCTGACAGTGAAGAACTTCTTCCTTATAGCTAACCTAAATCTCTCCTGTTAATGTTAATGTCCCTGACGTGGTCAGAAAAAAATCTATAAAGTTCCCTCAAACATGCTGCTTCTTTCAGCATGTTTGGAGCATGATGGAGGAGCCTCACTTTATGGATTGGGAAAGGACAAGGGCAAAAGTCCAGCAGTTGAAAAAGGAAAGAAAGAAAAAAAAGAAGAAAAGCAACAAAACCAACCCTGCATTTCTTTGACTCTAAATGCCCAAGGGAGATTCTGTGAGATTAAAACTACTTCTGATACTAAGCCAAATTGTAGAACAGGTTTACCTAAAAACGCATTCGAATTTCTAAAGTGCCTTGCACGTGTTGTTTCCTGGAGAGACTGCAAGGACAAGAGTGGTTAGTAGGTTTTTTCTGAAATTCCAGCACTGTCAAATAAAATGGGCTTTGCATTATCCATGAATGCTGGATGTGCCAGGGTTCGAACTGATCTTTTAAATATGTGCAAAGCTAACAAATGGTTTGGAATCAAAGAAAGAGTGAGCCAGAACTTCAGCTGGGGTAAATCAGCATTGTCTTGAATTTCTATGGGCTGGATCTTAGAGATCTAATACCAAAAAAGATAGTGAAGCAAGGCACAGGAAGTTTTCAGTTTGTTTCTAAAACTGGAAATCTAGAGGAGCGTATAAGAGAAACACAGACACACTCTGAAAATTGGAGGCTTTTCTGGTGTTGGAGAAGAGAGCAATAACTTTACAGGGACACAGGGTTGAGGGTGGGGGAAGCCATTTTTTTCTCTAAGGACTTTTGGCTTTTATAGTGCAAAATTCAAAATCCTTTATAAAGACACGTTAATGCTATAATGTCTCGAATAAGTACTTTGCTGCTAATATTTGTTTGGTAAAAATTAGTAATTGGCATGCAACTTCTGAAATGGCTACCTTAAGCAGCCTGGCAGAAGAGTTTAACAGTGTAAGCTAGACCTGGCTAAAGGAATGTCACCACTGCACCCTGCAGCAAGGTGATGTTATTTCCTGGTTAGAAACTTCAGTTCCCCAGTGCTGCTTTCATGCAGCAGTAGCATGGCTATCTCCCTTGGTGTTGTAAAGTGATTCTCACTACCATAAACACTGCTACACCATGGTCCACTGGGCACGAGAGACACACCTTGGGAGACTTTTCCTTTTATTTATTTATGTATATTTTTTTTAAGTGTTTGGATTACAAAAGCCAACACATACTTTCATTACTTCATTTTGTAAATGGGGATTACTTCATTTTGTAAGTGGACATTTGAAGAAGGCTTGAATTTGCTAAAATTGTGGTAGAAAAATCTCTTGCCAGGCTTTCTGCATATCAGTCCTTTCTGAGAAGCTTAGACTACTGCATCTGTCAAGTCCAAGGAGTAAAAGTATTGATGCCCTCTGGAAAAGTCTCTAGGAAACATACTTTTAGCAAGTGATTCAGTTTGGTTAGTTTGGTTTATGATGGAAACAGGTCTTGCTGCAAAATTTCTAGGTAATAAATGAGCGTGCCAAAATGACAGCTGACAGCAAAGTTGGACGGATTTTGTGGCTGCAGCCAAGAGACAAAAAAAAAGACTTTTGCAAGACTCTTGTCAATCCATTCAGTTTTCACTAACTCATGCAAGTAGGTTTGTAGACCCAGTAGCTAAATGGGAAGTCAACTCACCAAATCTCAAACATCACGTACAAAGAATAACACTCTTTGTTAATAGGGTGCTGGAGGTTCCTACCCTGCCTCTCCTGCTCATGAAGGATTTTGACAAAATTCTACTAAAATCTTCCCCTCATCAGCATCTAAAATTTATCCTGTTTGGAACCGATCATGCTCATGGCTCTGTGATTCAGCTATACAGCAAGTGTTTTTAACCATTAGCCTTACAGGTTACTGTCCAAACAAAACTTTCAGTCGTGAGGTTCATGACTCCTGGCCTACATTTCAGAAGCCTTGGAGTAGCATCAGAAAGAGGAGGACACTAGCTTGATCATTTGTGCACCTTTCAAAAAGCTGTGCATTCACTTTATGCTAAATGGATTATGCTGCAAGGTACACTGCCTTCATTGAGTACTATCTCTTGAGAATTTATGTTAAATATTAAGCATTAATTTACACACATGCACACATGTAAACATTCTGTCTGTGTAGGTCCTGGATGAAAGTTTAAGGGGGGAAGAGAAAGAAGCCATCAATGAAATCTAATGTACTAAACAAAGCTGAAAATTGTTGTTTGTTCTGGAAACAATACAGCTTGAAAATACTTCCTTACCATTCACATTTGCAAAACTCTTGATTTCAGATAATTACTTGCAAAAGTACTTCTATGCTTGTTTAGCTCCACCATATACAGACTTGGCCAAGCTCTGAAAGTGCCATGACTATAATCAAAGTATGTAAAATAGGCCTGCATAAACCTAACTGTTTTTTTCTTTTCCTTTGAAGATTTTTATCTGACTTGAATGCCCATGATGGGATGTATTTTGAGGCCGTTATACCTACCACTCAATATATTTGTAGAATTGCAATTTATTTGCTTCTTGTTCCTTCCTCCTTTGAGGAGCAGTCTGGATTAGGTCAGAGTATAAAATTTCCTATCTCACATCCGCTGAGGGGGATATTATGTGCTTCATTGGAAACATGGTGTGCAGCATTTCAATCCACGCTTTCTGTGGAAAACTACGCTTTCCACCTTCTTTCCAGTCATCTGTCTGGTCCCAGTAATGTATCTGAGAGTTTTCCTGGGAGAAAAGAGATAGACCACCACTTATAACATGCTCTGAGTGTTCTTGAACATCGCTGCAACCTGGGTTTTGACTCTAGCTCCACCTGGATACTTCAATACTGCATTGTTAGCAGCTTGACACACAACTTCAGCTGATGAGTGTTGATTCATAAAAATAACACACAGTGTGAGAGGTAGGAGGCTTCATCACTGAAGAGGTTACTCTGAATTGCTTGGGCTTTTGAGAGGCTGTTAATGGCTGTTTCTACCAGTTATAAACACTAAGAATAAATGGATTTGGCATGCTTTGCTCTGTAAGGTAGCAAGGAAAACAAACAGGACCCACCACCACTGTGAGAAGGGGAAGGTGACCTTGGGAAGATAGTGCCTAGAAAGCAGCAGGAGAACAGAGCTTACAAAGCAGAATGACATTTCTACAGAATCTCCCTCCTTTTTTCAGTCACTGAACTCACTCTGAGGATAATTTCTCCTCAGAACTGGATTCAAGTCTGCATGGTGGTCCAGTACCAAGAGTGCAATCTTAGCTCTTCAGACTTTTGCCATATCAGTGGACATTTTCTCTTATGACCCTGGGAGAGGAAAACCGCTCAGATTAAATAGTCCATGAGGTACTTGTTTGAAGCGCGTGAACATACAGAAACATATGAAGGCTTTGCAGAGAGTCTCATATTGCTTCTTTTATGAAAGCCATTTCACATTTTTTACTAGCCTCTTCCTTATTTTTGTGTTCATTCTGCAGTGTGGCTTATCTGCACACTAGTTGGTGGCCATTTTAGAGCAGGGTTTCCTTTTTACAATCATTTTATGTAGTTCCATGAATCTTGGGCTTCAGGCCTTTCAGGCACTTATAACAATATGGGTGCATGGCAGTTTTGCACCGATGCACTGCTGTGGTATTGTGACCACTAAGGAATGTGAAGATGTAGCTGATATATGTAGTAGTGCTTAGTGTCAGATTTTCAATAGCACATCCGTGCATTAAAGGATGTTAAATAAGTTGATGATGAAAGTGATGGCCAAAGGCTGAATCAGTGCTGTGGTACATAAGGGGAATCTGTTTACCCAGCATCCATGAAAATTAGTAATACTATATAATTATTTAATAAGTACTTCATAAATGTTGTTTATCTTGATTAACCAGCATGTTACTTTATCTGTTACTGAATAGACTTCCCTGTTATTCAAACTTACACCACAAGTCTCCAGACCATATGTTTTCATACTACTCAGTTTTTTAGAGGAAGTGTTGCTGCAGCAGAAACTAGGCCACAAGCAGGTCATCATAGTAATGAACTTTGGCTCCTTGCAGAAGACAAGCCACAGATGTTTCTCCAAGTGGCTCAACCTCATTCTCTGGCCTTTGGAGACTGAGCAAGTGCTTTCTTCTGGGAAAGGCATGCCAGCGTCAGTCAAAAATACCATGTGATAGAGAACATCACGTATCCTATCACCACCTCCTATGATTGTGTCCTGGGTTCAGATTGGGTTTCCTTACTTGCAAAATTGCATGTCCTATTTTAGGCTGGACACTGTCAGTTGTCAGTCCCACCTACTCAGCTGCACTTGGTAAAATTGTTTCGTAGTGTTACAGGCTTTGCTGTGACACGCTGAAAGTGAAGTGTTGATCTCTTTAACAGGCTAGTGTATTCCTTGTTTTTCTGGTTTCCAGTGTTAACATATGTCTAACATCTAACTTTGGTTGTCATTCACAGTCACATGTGCATATCTATAACGTTTTGAGAAAAGTATGAACCAGTTATAAAAGGCTGAAATAACTTCTTTGCTCTATTTCACCTATCAAGGTAACCCAGCTTGTCTTAAACCCATTTGGAAAACAAAGTTTGGCAAGAAACTTGATCCTAAACTTTGTGTTACAAACACCTTCTTATTGCATCTTTTGGTTTCCTGGCTGTGCTCTTGCCTTTAACTACTTTTTCATGTCAGTGCCTTAGCTGCTGATGATCTGACTCTGTTCTAGTCATGCAGGAGAGAGGTTCTTCTCTTAGCTGTGTTCAGGGCCAGAATTTCTTCTTAGAATCGCATAAAATTGGAGGCTTCGCTGAAGCCATTGATAATCCAGCCTTAACTTTTCATAAAAACTTAAAATTGAAAATATGTAACTGAGGGAAGTGCAAGCAGATTCCTTTTTTTCTGCTGTTAGCAATTTTATTTAGGACAATTCCAGATCACACTTTTTAGGGAAAGAAAATATTAACACTTTGGAAAGTATCAGAAATATTTTGTGATTAGCATCTATATGTCCCAAACCAAGTTTCAAACTTCTTGGAATACCAAGATACTAATTGACATTTAAAACAGGGAAAGGATTTGTTCCTTATAAATATCAAAACTGAGAATTTCAATGTTTTCAAATAAAGAAAACATAAAGAAAAAAAGTGAAATCATGAAACATTCAGTTTTGTCAATCCATGTTTCTTTTGAGTAGTTGTCTTCCCAAATCTGCTGTTTAACCACACTTTCCATCCTTCAGAAGCTACAGAAAAGTATTTCCCCTGCTCAGTAACCTCTTGTTCCTTTAAATTAAGTTCTCAAAACACACTATTTCAGAGAGTGTATTTTTCCTCTGTTCACATTCAGCACTGTGGAAGGCAACATTTGTACACGTGCGAAGTTGTGCTTGTTAACAATTCTAAATAATGATTTAAAATTACAACAGCCCTCTATAAGGGTGTGAATCTCCCACACTTTAAGTTTTGGTATTACAATAAAACTCCTGCATGCTCACCACTTTGAAGGCTTTAATAAACAACAGTGAAAAATAAAGGAGTAACTGCACCAGCTCAGACAAGTATGTAACTCCCAATAACTTGGGACACACAAGTCCCTTTGTAGGTGGGTCCCTTTTCTTAAATGTTGGTTGGGTAAAGCTCTTGCTTATCTTGATGTTAGAAAGTAGGAAGTGGATAATTCAGGAAAGGATAAATCCAAACCTCTTTGTTTCTTTGTCAGGTTCTCAGCCTCTACTGACTTCAGGGGAACTTTGACTGAAGAACTTAAACTTCTGCTGCAGCACAGAAGTAACCACTAAAGATATAAATTTTTAGTAATGGAGAATGATTTGTTGGATTTTCTTTTTTTTTTTTAATTAGAGGTGATAAGACCACAGTCCTGAGCTCAAGTCTTGAAGTCAAATGCCCTCTACTGGCCATGAACTGGTTTTCTTATTGTTAAAAAAAGTGTTCAGTACAAGAGTTTGTTCCAAGAAAAACTTGTGTTTACATGCAATCTTCTTAATTTTTTTTGCAGTTGCTCTCTTGTGAAGCAGGTCAAATTGTTGGGTTACACATGTTATTCCTATTGTTCGACAGATGGTCGTTTTTTGTCAAATCTTCAAACTGTGTGTCTCAGAAAAGAAAGCAGAAAATTATTGTTATTTTTGTGACAGTGTAGCTTGATGCCCACACTAAAATCAGGACCAAGATACAAATAAGCTACACAATATCCCATACAAATGTGTCCTGAAAAACTTGCAAGCATGATAGTAAAAAAGAAAATATGTGATGTGTCCGAGGTCATAACAGAAAAAAAAGTCTATGATAAGGTCAGGATTTCAAGCCAAATTTAATGAGTTTGCACCACCTTTAACAAATGAGACAAAATCAGATTCTAACGCACCCTAGTTCAGGAAGAGAGGGAAAGGAAGAGTGGAAGCATGCTTATTCATGCAAACTATGAATGTATGAGGACATTTCTCTTCCTGGATGGAGCAGTGACATAACTTTACCTTCTAACACATGGCCACAACTTACTAGCTCTCTAACTACATCTTTTCCTTGAGAATGTGTTTAGACACATTAGAAATTTTGGAAATTATGAGAAGGGAGGGAGTCCAGTATGGGCAGTGAGCTTGTAGTCAAAAGCTTATTTTTCACGGCTTATCATGAAATTGATCAGCTAACTTCTACAGTTTTTTTCTGTATGTTGGCCTGATTGGAAATTGTGGTTTGGGATGTGAAGAACAGACTTGAATTTTCCAGGGTTATGGTTTTAGAGTTACAATTACTTAAAAGGTGACAGACCTAAAGCAATGTGGCAGCTCATCAAATACACCGTTCAGCTTCTACAAAGTGATAAGGCTACAAGCGCAGGTTTCCATGAGAACCCTGTCTGAGTTACCTGCTCAAGCCTCCCTCAGTGGGTTTTAGCGTTATTATTACTTTCTCTAAAATAAGATTGGAATTACCTTTCCCAGGCTCTATAGCAACTACATGCAGGACAACCACAGTCTTGTCCTACACATGTTAACATCTCCTGAATGATGCCAAAGCTCCACACCATGCCAGAAATCATGAGGAATGATTTGAGGGCTGCTGCTAAGAGTTTTGACCAGACTCCCTTGTGTGCTGGAGCAGATGGATTTCTCGCCAGTTCAATAAAGGGCTTTTGCTTATATGGGCTACTTCCTCCTCTGCCACGCAAGCACTAGGTACCTTGCTTCAGCTAGCAATGCTGTCTGCAATTTTCTTCAAGCAGCAGGAGTCAGAATTCACTATCATAAACATACTTCTTCTCCTGTTCATGAAATAAAATATCTAGGTTATTTGATCAAAGACAAAGCAGTGGAAATTCCAGACGAACAATGGACCAAGACAGGTCAGGTGATCAAGAAGATTCAATTAGGAACTGAATATGACTCTAAAATGATACAGAGGCTTGTTGGACATTTAAATTTTCTTTTACCTTTTGTTAAATGTACAATTGATGTGTTGAAACCAATGTATCTGGCAATATCAACTAAACATAACTTTTGTTTTACAGAAGAGATAGATGACCTTTGTGAGGGTGCAACATGCACTCTCTCTGTTCATAGAACAGCAGAGAGGGTGGCAGACCTGTCACTCTCTGCCACCTGGGCTGGGCTGTAACCATTCTGGAAACTGCCCACCCAGACAGAAGTTTTCAGCTATGAGGGCTGAGTTCATCAGATATTTGCCATCTCTGGTCTGAGAGCTACTAGGCGTGCAACACTGGAGCCAGCGTGAGGAGGATTTACTGAGTGAAAGAGGATTGTACCATCCTCCTGGGCTGTTAGCCCAGCTTGTTAGAGCCTCGTATAACCTGGGAGGTACTTCAGGAGAGAGGCTGCAGTCTTCCCTGACAGGGGCTTTGACATGCTGCCACATTCCCATAATCAGCTATACCCACTTGTTACCCTTCTTTGATCCGTTTTGACATGGTTTTGCCCAGTGCAGCTTTTTTTGTGTGGATTTCTCCTTTACTGGGTGGCAAAGGGTATAAGGATTGACCAACAGCCTGCCTTGGATTTCACTAATGCTTTCCAGAGACAGGCAGTGAGGTGATCCTATTCCTGCTGTGCTAACCAAGCAGTCATCAGGGTATGAAAAATTCCTGGAGGAGGAGCAATGATGTCTTACATTGTCTGCATTTAAGTGTGCGTTATTTTTCCCGTGGATTAAATCTGCCCTTTAATTGTAACTGCTAAAAGCAGCAATGTGGTGGGCTGGCACATTTTTTTCAGCTGTAAAAGCCAGTCTCCAGAATAGCTGGTGAGATTGTTTTAATGGAAAGCACAGGCATGTAACAGCAAATGCTATAAAATAGGATGTACAGAATAGTAGAGAAAGGAGGAGTTTAAAAGCAGTGCTTGCAGTTTTTCTTTCAGCAGAAACCCTTTCAGAATGGCACAGAGAAAGGTAGCAAACTCTTGCAAGTTATTGTCAAGGGATTTCATGACATTATCTTTTTAGGCAGAGGAGCCCCACTGCCATTGAACCCTCTGGTCAGACTTGTACACCCCTGTGACTGTTGGGGACTCTTCTGAACGCATAGCATCTGTCGCTGCTGAGGTCCTTGGAGATGAACTCCCTAGTCAGGTTTGAGGGCCACAGCCTCAGGTTAGACATAGGATGTAAGAGGCTGATTCATAGCCAACAGTCCAATTCTGTGGAAGAAACTTCTTCTGGATCAAGTAACATACCTGAAGGCACACATATGTAATTTTACCTTCAATTTGAAGGTTGCTTAATTCACATGGTTGTCTCCTCTTCCTGCCACTCTCTTTGTGCTTTTTCTAGGAAATGCATGTTCCCGTCACTTTCTCATGAGATACACATCTCCCTACTCCAGACTAGTAGTGATGCCTTCATAACAAACATAAGTACACCATTTTTTCTACAGCTTCTGCTTTGAGTTTACTGTGTGATATGGAACAAATTTGTCAAGACACATGGCTTTAAGAGGTTTCTCTATATATCTGCGCATTACTTTCACCACCAGAAGAAACATGGGCAAACCAACACAGCATCTACAGGCTTACTCTGTACCAGTTTCCTATTGATATTTTCTTTTGGGGTTCAGATCATGACCTTCCGAGTTTAAGACAGCTGAAGATGGTTTCTGTGACAAATTTCTGTCCCTGTCTCTCCTGTATGGAGACATGTTTATTTATTTTTTGTAAACTGGAGCCCTCAGTTATGAAAGCCTTTTCTCTGCTTCCTTTTGTGCTTATGTTTATATTTTACATTCATCTTAAGCCTCCCTGCACTCTACCCCTGAGTACCTCAGATAGATTGGTTTTAAGTCTTATTGTGAACACTTGGTTTAGCTGTTCTTTGGCTAAAGGATTTTTCTTGTTTCCAGGCTACCACCACAGAGAAACACTTGGAGGGGCAGTTTTCCGACTGTCTAAATGAATGCTGGCGCTGCTGCTTTATAAGTAGGCAGCCCTGACCACATGGGCTGGATTTTTTATTTAGCAAAGTTTTCACTTATACCTGAATGTCTGAGACTGAGTTGATTGCACGTAAACATAACCTGCAAGTCAGCATGAAAGAAGGAGAAAGCATTTTGATGACACCACTTGACCACGGCTGAAAAGAGAGATTTTCACATTGCGTGGAAAGGAGCATAGGCATGTTCCAAGTGCAGCAGCCTGTGTAGAGGGAGATATTCAGAGAAGAAGGAAAGTATGAAGGAAGTAGGGGTTCTGGGTGTGACTCTTGGGCTAGGGACAGCTTGGAGAGACAGGGACATCTAGAGCTGTGTTTACAAGAAAGGATCCTTAAAGGATCACTGACTTCACTTGAACCCTGCTAGTCAATACCCGTTGATGGTCTAAGCACACCCAAGTGTGTTTGGGTTATTGCAGCAAGCGGGCACATGGCTTCCTCTGATCTGGAGAGTGCTCAGAACAAATTAGTGACGTTAGATACAAAATGCTACCCAGGCCACCCTGACATGCCCCCAGCCCCTTCTGATGAAGAGTCTAGCTCCTCCACACAGATTAACTGAGGTGCTAGAAACACCTAATCCTTCCAAGTTTGCATTGGGGATTTTTTGTGGGTTTTTTGTTTGTTTCTTTGTTTGGGTTTGGTTTTTTTATTATTTGTTTATTTGTTTGCTTGCTTGCTTGTTTGTTTTATTTTGTATTTCTTAAAAATTGCCATTTCTGGCAGATCCTGCAAAATCTTAATTTAATC
This sequence comes from Ara ararauna, assembly GCA_028858755.1. Lineage (NCBI taxonomy): Eukaryota > Metazoa > Chordata > Aves > Psittaciformes > Psittacidae > Ara > Ara ararauna. Next base: position 38,356,176 of record CM054410.1, on the reverse strand, counting down.
TGCAATGGGTTAAATGCCCACTGTGTGGCATTTTACAGCACAGAAAGCAAGAGAGTTAGACAGACTGTACTGTAGGCATGCAACAGGTATGAGCCAGTATCGCTGAGGCTGTAAGAGCACTTAAAGCTTTTGAAATAAAGCCAGACTTTAGTCATTCTTTCCTAAGGCTAATTCTGTGAAGGTAGGCAAGTGCTAGTTCTCGTGCTGTTTCAATTTATCAAGCTGAACATAATAGCACACACCATCATTACTTAAGATTGGAGAATAAAGAGGATAAGGCAACAACAGCAAATCAAAGTATGGAACTTAAACACAATGAACATCTTGGTAAAAGGGCATCTCTCCAATCTGAAGATTAACCCTGCTTGTTTCTCTTAAAATCTCAGTTTGCTGCCTTTCCTTTCGTTTGTGTTAGTTACTAAGAGCTTCACCCATTGGTGGGAAAGTCAGTTCTTTCTGATATATGCTTGATCTGCAGAATCAGTGCAAACAGGGGCCATGGCACCCAGTGTCAGAGCAGAATGGGGATACATTCAGATAAGGAGCATTGTGGCAGTATGGAGCAGGCACCACTCTGGGAACAAGCATCCCAGCCAAGTGCTGGCAGAACAAGGTCTGGGGGGAGTAATTTTTCATCAGCATGCCCTATTACCTCCTTGGAGGGCAAGCTCTGCTGGAGCTCACGTGGAAGTGTCATGCATTATCACCGGCCTTCCTCTAGTCATGGTCCTTGCAAGGCTTGATTCCCTGCAGGTGGTTGGGGCTGAACAGGGAAGCCGTGCATACTAGTAGCCACTTCACCTGGAAAATGAGTCACCAAAGGAGCCACCCTTTAGCTCCACAGCCATGGTCAATCCTTTATTGGCACCAGAAATGCAAACCAGACAATTGATCATGCTTTGCTTCTGTGAGAAGGGTTTGCAGAGATGGGCAGACCCAAGGATGTCAGGAGCTTGAGAGACAATGCTTGTTCCTCCCCAGGGCCCAGAGCCTTCCCAAAAGAACACTTTTGTCTCCTGACTATCAGCTGCTGCCAAGTGTTGCCTTCCTGACAGCAAGAGAGGTCCTCCAAGAGGGGTGGATTTTTCCGTGTTCTATCATGTACTGGTTTTTAAAACAGTGGGTTTTTTTCAAATTGGTTTATTGTGAAGTGAGAGATACTCACTTAGGACTTTAGGGAACATTATTTCTAGGGATATTTCTTCCAGGTGGTCATAAGACACAACACGCAATATTTGGTGATCAGTATCTGAAACATGAATGACAAGGCTTTTATTAAAATACTGAGGTAGGAACCTGAAACAGCTGGGAAGAAAGCACAGTCCTGCAGTTGTCCTTATAGATAATATTTCTTAGAATAATCACAACAAAAGTAAAAAATTTACAACAATCAAATCACTAAGTGTGCATCATGGTGACACATTGACATGGGATTATTTAGTTACGTTTACGCAAACTATTTTATTTTAATGCAAAGTGTTCAGTGATATCACTGTAAATCATTGCTGGAACTTCACTTACTACATGCGTCTGGCTGTTCCTGTGAAAGACACGGTCTCTTCTAAATAGAGGTGAAAATAGAGGACAAAATCTTCATTTGCTAACATCAGTGCACACTGTAGGAGTGGTATTGCCTTGTACTGAGCTTTAAAGAAGCTATCTAATGAAAAATATGACTCAGTGAGTTGCAACAACTCCAAAACCAAATAATATCTTGGAAAATGATGTTTATACAAAAAATATTTGCACATTGAGAAAGCTTGCTTTTTACTTTCACCTTGGAAGTGTAATTTCTGTAACTTGTGCTTTTATGTATGTGACACTGCACAACCACAGTAATGCAAGGTGAGTGTATAAGCACTGAAAATGGACTAGACCCATCCAAGCATCATCACTTGCGGCACTGGCACCATGCCCATGGACTCATTATCAAAGCGTTCAAACTGTACAAACCATAGGGCGTTGTGCAGCCAACATCAAACAAAGTGCCTGGCATCAGCGAACTTTTCCTAAGCCCTTTCATGAAAGTGGGTTGTTACAGTGAAAACAGAATGACGCTTCTGACTGATACCTTAGAGAACCAAGATGACTTATTGTGCACCTTCAGCATAAACATATAGCTAGCCTCTTAAATCTTTGACAATTGCTTATTCATGAGAAATTTATCTTTACATGAGATCATTAAAAACATGGAAGTAATAAATAAATAGACACTGAAAATACATTTTAAGCAAACAAACCAATTAAACACTATTTAAGCAAATACTTGAATAGCTTTCCAGGGAAGGGAAATTCATCAGCGCTCAAAGTTTTTTTTTTATGGAAGGTCAGAGGAGAAACTGTCCTGTAGATTGTATTGGGCACTTGTGATGGTCCCTTCCAGATTTAAAATTAAGGACTTTGACAACCCTCTTTCTTTGCTTTCCATTGTAGGCAGAGAAAGATTTAAAAAACAGAAACTGCAGCTGAGATAGAAATGGTACTTCTTTCTAAAACCATCTCAGATTTAAACATATTTTGCTGATTTGCAATGTATTCAAACCAAAGCTCTCTGTGCTTAAAGAAAGGAGGCAGATTAACATAATCACTTTCACAGTCACAGTGGCCAACAAAAGACAGAAAACTACATGTTGAGTGTACAGCTGAAAGGATCCATGTTCAAATATGCTTGAATACCTGCCATTAGTGCAGGTCAAGCAAAAAATCTTCTTTACTAGCATTATGGGTTTTCTTGAGGCCGAGCTTCTGCCACTTCTACTGTTGAAGCTCTTCTATTTCTGTGAATGTACAATATTCAGGCTAGAGAAAGAACAAGCAAGGGTAGAGAAAGAACAAGCAAGGTTTTTTTTTTATTTTCAGGGATGGGGGGGACTTACACACAGCAGAAGAATTAGGCTCACTTTCTAGGATGTCCTTGGTCCATCGGAGTTGTAGACTCTGTCTCCCTCTTCCTGATTTTTGACAAAAGTCCAAACTGGCTTAACTCACATCTCTTTTCTATGGCAGCAGTGCAATGAAATATCAGATGCTAGAGCACTTTATCTGGTTATGTGAGACACCCAAGTGGTACAATTGTACTAAATTGGATAGCTGTATTCTGGATGGACAATCTAGGATTTAATTTCCTGTCCTCTGAAACCTTGTAAACAGCTATATGTAGAAGGATAGCATGAAGAATTCTATCAGCCCTTCACTATCAGTGATTGCTTGTCAAGCTGTGGCTTTGTGCCACAGACATTGAGGAAGGCTGGATCCAGGAGGAACTGTTGCTAGAAGTTCAGCATCACACTGGTGCTGCTGTTTCTCTTTGGTGTTACTTGCATTTTTGGAAAACGTGCGACTGCTTTCCCATGGAGAGGAGCCAGAACTATTAAACCTTGCTGGAACTACATTGGCTTCACACAGAACTAAGGGCAGTCCAGAGACCTTTGCAAAACTACTCCAGTGGTCCACCGTGGAGGCAGCTCAGCAACACACAAACTGGAATGCAGAACACAAGGACAGGCCAGCCTGAGTCAAGCCTTGGAATACCTCAAAGCAGAGGTCTGTGTAGTGAAAATGGATTCTGTTTTGAAAGCCAACAGTGGCCAGGAGCCCCTGACATCTGCACAGGGAAGACACCACCCTTAGCGTGGCCAACAAGGAAAGGCAGCAATTTTTTCATGTGCTTAATTTGCCAAAACCTCCAAGCTCACTCAGCAGCTCAAGTCCAGCTGAGCTTATTAGCTCCAGCCCAGACCTTAACTGACTCAATGTTCATTCTTGCCCTCAGTATCTGTGGATTTCTTATGATGCTTGTTTGGTGTAAGGCAGAGCGTTTGCATGTGCCCATCTCTAACAATGCAACACCTGAGGTTTTTAATCTCTGGGCAATACATATTGCAGAATCAACTCCAGCTGAACTGCTGCAGATAAAAATGACTGGACCAAAACAGAGTCAAGGCAAAGAGGAAGATTTTATCCTGTACTAAATAGGGAAATATCTGTCTTATTTTGAGTTAAGAAAAACAGTGGCATCTAACACTCCTTCCTTACCTCAAATAATGAAGAGTTGATGAAAGAGATCTGTATTTCGTCTCACACATATATGAATTAAACTATATTGCTTTACATAATGTGCACCTCACCATAATGCTTGAGTTTTACACAGATGTGCATGGGTTTGGTTTCTTTTTCCTCTGTAACATGAGCAGGCACTGTGTGACAGCAACAGGCCAGTAAGTTTAAATAAACTTGGAGATGCATAATTTCTACTGCATAGCTCTCATGCATGGAACTACTCAATGTGCAAATGTAGAAGGGGCATAATCCAAGACATCTTAGAGATACTGCAGTATAATTAGACAATATTTTTTAATGTTTTTAAAAAGAGGAATCCCTGGAGTCTGAGATAACTGTCACCTTCATCTCAAGCTGGTTAAAAACTATTGGCTTTTCCACTTACTTTTGAGCATAACAAAAAGTACTCATTTAATTCAAAATTGAATATATGCTGTGTATTCAAATGAAGGAACAAGCTATTTTCCTTCTATTTCAAAGCTATTTTTCAGGTTTAGCAACTATGTGCCCTTGTACTTCCTCTGACACTGCCTCTCCAGCTGGAACAGAAGACAGCCAAGGACACTCTGACAATCCATTTCCACCCCATCTAAAGGCTTCTTTTTACACCTACAGACCACAAGGGTTTGAGCTTGATTTTTTCATAAAAGCATACGTGCCCTCTGTAAAACAATATACTCTTCTCACAAGTACCAGAAAACATGGCTGGTCATGACAGCATGGTGAGGACTAAAGGAACAAACCAAAAGAGAACCAGGTCCAGCAGCAAAATCAGCTAAATAAAATGAGATGGGGAAATATTTTCCATGGAAAGCTGATACCCAAAATACCAGCTTCCCAGTGGCCAAAGAGTTTTCTCCATTGTTATCATTATCATTACTGTTATTATTATTTTATTTATTTGGTTTGTTGGTTGGTTATTGTTGCACTGAGCTTGTTTTGGCTTTCTAAGAGAAAACTTAACTGCCCTGTGAGAATGCCTGCTTTCTTTTTGGGTGGGTGGGAGAAAGAGAGACTATTGATTAGGAGTTCATAAACACAAAACCATGCTAGCTCTTTTAGCACACATTTTGATACCACACTCATTTAAAGAAAGCTTAACCTAATGAGGTTTTCACTATAGTTTATGTATCACACAAGCTGAGAGAAACCTCAGGAGCTATGAAGCATCAGATTAGTTGTCAAGTATTCCTGGCACTGAAACACCTCTGTTGTGTGTTCGTAGTTTAAGCTCAGAAGAAGATCAGTCTGTGTGGTAACTGTTTTTGTCCACTTTTTGGAGAATGTTATGATGAGAGGAAAAACATTTTCCCCCCATCCAGAGGATGACACACAGTAAAGTGGTCTCTTGCAGGCTTAGGAATTTTGCAGTGCCACTCCTCACAGAAGCTTAAAGATTTCTGTCAGCTGAGCTGTATCTCTTTGGCAGTTTTTGCATGAACTCCTTTGTTTTAACACAGTAAATAAAGGTATGCAGAAGTCTTAGAAGCTCCAACAAGATTCCTGAGTGTGGTTGAGAGTTTTTGGTTTTCTCCTTATCTAAAATGAACACTGGCCATAAAGCAAATCAAGAATAGTTGGGGAACCCTCATTACTTTAAGCAAGGGTCTTGCTAGCAGTCTGGTTTGGGGAATATCAAGTGCTTTGTGAACGAATTTATCTGATTTCTCATGCAGATTCTTCAGTTCTCAGTATACTTCATATACACAGCTGAAGATTTTTTCAAACTTTATTATCACAAAGCTAGTTTGGGGAAACATCAGTTTTCAGTGCAGGCCTGTACTATATATTATGTCTCACTTGGAGACATTTCTTTTTCTTGGCAGTTAGAATTTGATAAAAGTATGCTTTCTTCTTGTCAGCAATGCAGCATGCAGTTTCAGTCAAGTGCCTAGTATTTTATTTCAGTAGGCTGTAAGCCAGTCTTTTAACCTGATGTTTGTGGTGGGAGGTGTTAAGGTCTCATGAGGATCTTCAGGTTTTGAGTATCCTCACAGGGTATTGAAGTTTAAAGTACATTTTAGACTACAGGTTGTAAAATCCTAAGCAACAAGAGGAGAAAAGTCTTTTTCTATCCTGCAGAAAAGATTTTCTGTAAGCTTTCTATGCTGTTTGTGGGTTGAGTTCCCCCAGTACCCTGCATCATTTTGTTTAATGCACCCACTTCCACTTCGAAAACATTGCAGTTAAAATCACCTTTCTCCGATAACAGTTCCAGGTCACCAAGTATGTTACAGCGTGCCGACCTGTGGAGCATTTTTTTCATATGTCAATGTTTTCTGCATTTTATTCTGTCAGGTTTAAAGTCTATCACAATTATAATGGCTTGGAAGCAAGAGTGGAATGGCAGTGGAAGAACTAATGGGATGCTGAAAACACCACACAGTCCATCAAGGCTCAAACCATTGTACAGTTGCTTTTTTCATGAAGGTTCTTCCATTCCACAAATCTCACTGGTGTAAAGTTCTTGCTTTTTTACATGGTTAAGGTTTTTCTGCTTGCTTTGAACCCATTTCTGTATAGCCACTGTCATTCATTGTTTGCCTTGGAACATACCGTTATGACTTCAAAATTAAAAATAAATCTATGTCTGCTTTCAGGAGTACAAGCATGGACAGAAACCAAATGTTTTGACAAACAGTCTGTTTGCAATTGGAAGAAATAGTCTCTTACTTCATATTTATTCTTATTCCAGTCCATTAGTTTTGCTTGCAGTTAAATATCAGTTACAGTAAGTAAACACACGAAAACTCAGCACCAGTAGTTTGTAGTTTTCCCTGCATTCAATACTAATCACTTTTGTACAGTTTCAGAGATAGAATACGCACCTATAACAGACATTGCTACATAAGTGGACTTTCTGAGGATCTGAAGCCAACAAAACAAAGGGAAAGAAAGAGAAGGATTTTTTTTTCTAGTTGTAAAGATACTCTGACCTTTGATGAGCCACCAGAAGAACACACGTGTTTAGCTATCAGTATGTAAGCAGACAAAAATAGTGATGTAATCAATCAAGGTCAGATTGTACATGCTCAGAGTGGAAAAAAATTTGTGAGTATCTGTTACCTGGAAAGCTGTTCTTTGTTAGCTGCAATAAAAATTACCTCCCTTGCAACCTGCACGACTTCTCAGTGGAGATGCATGTACTTTCAGCCAGCCCCTGGTGGCATGTTTAATCTGAGGATTGTGGGGGAATTCTGTGAGCAAACAGTTATTTTCTTCCATCCTGGCAATTCTTTTTATATTTGAACTGGAGTTAGGAACAGGAGGAAGGAAAGAAAATGTTTCTTGAAAAAAGATCACAAAAATCACCCTGCTTGTCACTGATACCTTGGAAAAGGAGGAGTGGTTTTTTGACATGCTGCATTTTCATTGGCTGTGTCAATTTTATTGATTAGGTACTTTGATGTTGGTCTTGTTCTTCGCTATTGTTTAGTGTGTGTGGATAAAAAAGGATTGCTGACAATCTTTCACTTTCTTGTGAGGTCTATAAAAACTCCACAGAGTTAGGCAAATATAGATCATGTGTTTGTTTCCTTTCTCATTGAAATGCATGTGATAGAAGTATTTGTTATAATGATGATTAAGTATTAAAACACAGGTATTTAATTTTTATATTTATTTGATAATTGTTGCAACCCCTATAAAGCTGACCAGTAGTTGTATTTACATTTCTGGAGACCCATGGGTGTTCCCTACTGCATTGATCTTACCCTACAGTTGCCACCAGCACTTAACAAGAATGCCTTTACCAAATTGTTAACAATATGAAGATTATTTTCCTCTGTTTACTGCATCAGTACCTCTTGTTGCTGGCCCAGTTTCAGCCTTTGCTTTGTGTGTTGTATCTTTCCCCCTGGTATGCTGTGTGATGATGTTAAAGGCTGACTCAGTTTCAGTAACAAGAGCAGGATAGTGAATGTCTTTAATAAATTACATTTTTTAGCGAGGAACTGTGTCCCAGGTGGACCCCAGATAGTGTCCAAGACAAAGGGGTGGTAGAAACTGTGCTGTGAATGGATTTGGATGGAGCAAGTAATGCAGTGTTCAGCGAGAGGGCTAATTTTCAGCACAAGTCTTCATCCTCCAGCACCAAAACCCATTCAGAAACAGAAGAGCTATTCGTATTTTAATAATATGTGTCACAGAGCCTCAGAGCCCTGTCCCACACTAAAACATTGTTTTGCTTTGCCGGTAGTCTGTAGGTTCCCGGCTGAGGACCTGGAAGTGCAAGGCTCTGCCCAAACGCTGAAGAAAATGCTGAAACACAAGAATTGAAGGTGTGAATGTCAGTGAACCAGGATATTTTGTTTATTGTTGTATTTCTGAAATAGTCCCTTGCGCTACTGCTTTACCAGAACTATTTACTTCTTACCTTTTCAGGTATAATTATGTTTTTTATGGCATTAATACTGAGAGCAATTGGTCTATTATCAAGACACTGTTATTCTGAAAAGTTTTATTTCTGTATAGCTATTATTTTTCTCACACAGAGATGTGCAGAAATGAAGAACTGGAGTAGAAATAGTGAAATTAGCAATTGCAAAGTAGTTTTTCAAATGGTAGGTCATGGAAATTAGCCAATTGAATGTCTAAAGTATGGATTTTTTTGTATGTGTGCCTTAGAAACCCAAAGTGCACAGGTTTCCTAAGGCAAATGGTCTGTAAGAGTGTATGTGGGATGTATGTGAGATTTTTGTCAAACCTTCATGTGAGATCTATGCTTGAGCAAGAAAATAGTCCCAGCTATGGGGAGTTAAAAAACAGAACAAATTACAATTGATTTCCCTCCCACCATCACAACCACAACAAATTAAAGGGAAGGTTCTGTTTCCATTCTGGCAGCCAGCTATAGTATTTGACAGTGTTATGACATGGTGATTTTGCACAGCATCTTTACCTATAAGTGGCTGCCTGAAGAACCATTGAGTGCAATCCCAAAACAAGCCTAACCAGCCCTTCTCCTCCCTCACCTTCAGCTTAACATCTATGTAACATACTCTTGTTCTACAAAAATTAGTCGGTTTTTTCCATTTATGATTTGTAAACACACATTAAAATTGGCTCAAAATGTAGGGAACAGTGCTTAATTTTCATGACCTTGACTTTATCAAGCTGTGCCCAGCTTTATACCCTTAGTGTTGAGCCATTACCACCACCTGCTGGGGGGAAGAGGGAATTAGAGATGTTCCTTGCGTCTTCTTTTTCAGTAGAAAGGAGAGAGAAAGACAAATCCCGCTTGACAGAGACAGAATTTTCCCAACTTGATCCAGAAAGATGAATAGGCATATATAGTCAGTAAATTCCTGTCTATTTAATAATAAATAAAAAAGAAAAATAAACCACAAGGCTAGAAAGAAGAAATCAACACAAAAGTGACTTCACAAACTGCAAAGTTCCCATCCACTTCCAGTCATTTGCTCATACTCTCTGGCTCAATTTTCTTCTTTGCCCTGCCATGAATACGCAAAGCATTAGACATTTTCTTCTGTGTTAGGAGTTTCCACTGAACAATGATCATTTACTGTTCTATGGACTGTGTCTTCCATGGTGTAGATGAGTCATAGAGCATCAAATTAGATATCTCACACAGAAGAGTGCACAGAAGACTCAAAGCATGTTTATGTAGAAGATGATTAAGAAGTGCTTTGCGAGGAATTTACCACAGCATTTTCATAGCACATATTATGATGCATGGCTCACAAGCAGGGAGCATGGCTTAGATTATCTATGGAAAAGTATGCTGTACTATTGTGCTGTGACCATAAGAAAAGTCTGTTCCAGAGCTTGCTCCTGAAGAAATGATGTGTGGAAACTCAAAGGGGTTTTGGTTTAGAAACTGCCCATCTCTTTGTCATGACCAAATACAGCACTGCAAGTCTGATCCAGCCTCTCATGAGCAGGAAGCTTTTTTTCCCCTCTTGTTCACTCAGAGATGAAATATTAGACAAAAAAGCTGCAGTCTGATTTGGGTCATATTTTGGTGTGGCAAGGACAGTGAGAGATTTTTTCACTCAGATAAGTTGCTTTCCTAGGGGAAACAGGACTTCTGTCTACATGATGTTTATTGTTGGCCTGAAGAATATGAGAAGAAAACACTTAGATGCTGAGGCAACATTGATGGCTTGTCTGCCTGGACATCCCTCACACCATGGCCCACATCTTTTGTATATAAAATTGGCTCAGCTCCTAGGAGAAAAATTATAGACCAACATTTTTTATATAGTACTCAGCAGCTGAGCAAGTCTTTTAAGCATAAAGCAAAGAAAGGATAGAATCTGATCTATTACCCGTACTGAGTTATTTCTTGGGAAAGGACAAGTGCATTTCCTGAACTGGAAAAGTTATAGAGGCAAAAGAAATTGCATACAGCTTATCATGAACTGTCCTTAAGAGAAGAGGAGGAGGGACAGCAGAGATATATTTAAAGATAGTCTTCCAGAAACAGGCTGCAAGCCTTCAAATAATGCTCCAAAGCTATAAATCAAATGGAACTGGGAAAACAAAAAAACAAACACAGGAATTTGCAAATTCAGCAAAGCAACTCTAAGTTGATATGCAATATCATATCTTACAGCAACCAGAGGGGAGGTGAGAGGGAAAGGCATTTAACAGAGACAGCCAAAGAAAGGAAACAGGGTTTTGGTCCTTAGTGTTTCTCTGGGGACTGTTACAAGGAGAGGCCGTGCTCTTAACGCTCAAACTGCCTTACCCTTGGCAAGTGCTTTCTTAGCCTCAAGGGGTAAACTGAATTTCAACCAGACAGTAAGGTAATGTATGAAAGCAGCAAATACCTTAGAAAAGAGGTATCATAGAATCATGGAATCATAGAATAGTTAGGATTGGAAAGGACCTTAAGATCATCTAGTTCCAGCCCCCCTGCCATGGGCATGAACACCTCACACTAAACCATGTCACCCAAGGCTCTGTCCAACCTGGTCTTGAACACCACCAGAGATGGAGCATTCACAACTTCCTTGGAAATCCTGTTCTAGAGCCTCACCACCCCTACAGTAAAGAATTTCTTCCTTCTTTCTAATCTAAGCTTCCCATGTTTAAGTTTTAACCCGTTACCCCTTGTTCTATCACTACATAGATCACTACTCCCTAATGGAGTGTCCCTCCACAGCATTCTTGTAGGCCCCCTTCAGATACTGGAAGGCTGCTATGAGGTCCCCTTGCAGCCTTCTCTTCTCCAGGCTGAACAGCTTTTTCAGCCTGTCTTCGTACAGGAAGTGCTCCAGTCCCCTGATCATCCTCATGGCCTCCTCTGGACTTGTTCCAACAGTTCCATGTCCTTTTTTATGTTGAGAACACCAGAACTGCACACAATACTCCAAGTGAGGTCTCACAAGAGCAGAGTAGAGGGGCAGGATCACCTCCTTTGACCTGCTGGTCACGCTCCTTCTGATGCAGCCCAGGATATGGGCTTGCCCAGGTTGGCTTTCTGGGCTGCAAGGTATGCTTCATGTGCTCTAACATCTATGGCACTGGGGTTCTCCTAGCACTGCCATTGGGCTTTTACACTCTGCAGTGAATTATTTCTCTTGTATGTGCCGCAGCTTTCCTGTGCTCCTTTGGCAATACAAATTTCCTTGTCATTGTTGCAGACCAAACTCCTTTCCCCACCGTAATGTCCACAGAAGTAAGTATTCTGATTGCAGCGAAATTAGATTATTGATTACCCTGTCATGAGTTACACCACTCCATACTATTTGGTTATGCATATTTGGTTAGCTTTATGCAGATAGCCTGATTCAGAGATGAGCCAGCTCAGGACTTAGTGCTGGTCTATTTGTTATGCCTACATGGCTGAATGATGAGTGCCAGGAATCTGACATGGCCAGATATCAGCATTCCATAGGGAGAGAGCTTATGCTATGAAAACAGAGTTAGTGAACTTCACTTCTTGTGTGGGGTTACAGACCATGGTAAGGCCAATTACAATGTCGGAGGATGGTTAAGCTGTCTCAATGAACTCTGTCATCATGTGCATTCAATACTGTGATGGGTTGGCCTCAATCAGTAACCAAGGATTTACCAGCTGTTTTCTTATTCCACACACACATATCCTCCACCACAGTGAGATGGAGGAGACAATCAGAAGTGCAAAAGCAAGAAAAATAGATCAAAATAAAGACAGTTTAATAAGTGAGGCAAAGCTGTACTTGCAAGCAAAGCAAAACATTTTGCTATACCAGGCTCTTAAACAGTTCCGTAAGGTACTGCTAATACAGAAATGTTGCTGCAGTGGGTGGCTTCCAGCGACTCCCACAAACGTAAAGTCAAATTTAGAACTTGTATAAAACCCTGTTTTCCTTGCTATACTACTTTTAGTTCTGCACTAGTAAATTCTCCAGGGCTTTTAAGACCACAGTTCCTTCCTAGCCATTAGATTCACTGCCATCTGGCAATGACGGAAACAGAAACCACAATACTGTTACAGTGGAAAAAGGTGAAGATGGAAATTAGGAGAAATTCTACTTTTTATCTCCTCTGTAGTCCAAGTTTGATACAGAATTAAAATCGCAAACAAATCAGAGGTGCTTTGATTAAATGTTAATTGTTTTTTTTCCCTAACACGAGTCAGAAGTGGTATAGCTTTTCTGATACCATTTGAAATGGCACTTAAAGGAGACACCTTTGATATTTAAAAGAAACACCTTTGATATTTAAAAGAAACATCAGAAAAAGAAAAAGAAATTTACGAATACTAGTAGTGGCATGTTAACAATTTGAGCTCTTTAAAGAAGAGCTGTTTCTTTGCTGAACACGTTTTTCCCTGTTGAACTTATTTTTAAAAATTATGATATTATTTTGTTTTGTTTTCTTCTAAAGGGTAATGGGAGACCACTATAGGTCTTCTTTAAACTGATTCGCATTTTATTGAAGATAATGAAAGTTTTAGTTCATCTTCTAAGCACAGTGCCATCATTCTGGCAACTGCATAAACAGGTATTTAAAGTGTAGATTATGAATTGCATTACTACATATAAAGAAGTGCTGGTTTTAAAAGCACAAGATAATTATCTACAGATATTGGAGAAATAGTGCCAAAAATCTCCAGTGGACTGTCTGAGAATTCCTTGAATAAAAAACACAAAACCACATTCAATCTCCTTTAAAAAGTATTTGAATTTTCTTCTTTTTTTTTGTTTTGGTTTTTGGTTTTGCTTGGTTTTTTTTTTTTCCTTGCAAATGGCTGGATTTAAAACTATGGTTTCTAAAACAAAAAATGTTTCAATATGACTTGATTACAATCTGAAATAGCACATACAACATCTCATAGCAGAGGTTCCTTGACTCTGAAGCAAAGACAGTGAAGATTGCCTGGGAGTTGGTGACAGAGAAATTCAATTAAGATGCAAATTATAAATGAGAATAATTAACTACTGAAACTTCTTACTATGCAATTCTTTTTACTAGAATTATTTTTTTTCAGAGAGTGTTTTCTTTTATACAGAGATCAATAATTTTATGTAAAACCTCTTTTGGAAAACATATTCATTCTTTTTCCCAAAATTTGAACTTTTCTCAAGGATAGGTTTAATATTATCCCTGTTTTGTCATGAAATATACTATCAGATTCAGAGTTGGTGCTTAACACCCAACCCCCATGCTATTGTATTTAAGACTGTTTTGAAGCAGCTTTCTTTTTATATAGTAAGCTCATACTTTAAATTTGCAGTCTCAACTGAAATAAATATTTCTACATCCTCAAGTACAGAATATGTACTTTGTAGTACATGTTTATAGGTATCTAATTTGCTGTTCATTGACAGGTATGTATCCTTTACTGCAGTGCAAGCATCTGACCACTCTATGTTTCATAACCTTGGTAGAATTGAAAAAGCCTAATACATTGAGGAGAAAATAGTAGGAAAGAAATGAGGCAGAAATCTGCCTTCTCTGATTACAAAAAGGCCTGATTCTTCAAAATTTCTATGAGATTCTTTTGAAAATCAAATAGCAAATTATAACTTTTGCTAGTAAACTGGACCAATTAAAGTGAAGATTTTTACTTCTTTAAAATCTCTTCTTTTGCCAGAAATGAGATTTTCTGTAAATGCTTAAATTTCTGTCAGTAAAAGGGGAAACAGAGCTATGTGCCCCTGCTGAGAAGGAGAAGTTCCAGCCCATGCATGGGGAACTGAGTGCCCTGGTGTGCTACTGAGTTAGTTGCAACTGGCACTGTAAAGGAGGAGAAATCTGTAACTGGGTTTAAAGACCTGTCAGTCAAACTTACCACATGGAACTTGACTGACTTCCAATGTCAATAATACTTGGGCTTAATTTCTTTTCCATTTGCAATTTCTTCATATTTTGGGGAATATAATTGGCCCCTAATTAAACACTGAACTTTTAGCACTCTTTGGCTTACCTATGCCTCCATGAGTTCTCTGTTAAACGTAACCAAATGGCATAACAGAACTGAGTCATCACTGTTCAGGTGTAGCATAGAAAGCGGATTAGAGACACCTACCATCTGAAATGGCAGTTACTAGTGTTGTTCTTCAGAATGATCAGAAAATTCCATTTTTACCCTCACGGTCTTCTGCAAACATGCTAAGTGTTTCCAAAGTGTAATGTTGTACCAAATCCTGAAGATGAATAAAACACATATTTAAGTTGAACCTTTCCAATTAAATGAGCATTTTACCCATATTGTTCTACTAGAGTTATTGCCATTTGCAGTTTATTTTGTAACTGTTCCACATCAGAAGCTGATTCCTTTACATATGGAGCACATGTAAAGACTACACAGTAGAGCTCTATATTTTTGGAAAATTGATAGGAATCTTTGAAAAGGCAGCTCTGTCCAGGGACACAAAGAATATCTGCCTAGCTAAAGTTTTTGTAAGGCCTTTTGTAATTCAAAACAAAAAAAATGCCAGTAAAGAAATGTGAACTACATTTGAGGCAGTAAAAAGAGCAATTGAATATCAGGCAGGACTGCTTGGCTGATGTAAAGCACCGTAGTTCTGCTTACTCCTGAATCCATTGAATAACAACAGGTTGTTCATGTTTCTTTTTAATGCTACTTAATTAATTTCTCTAAGGATACAAATGTGAGCTAAGTGCCATCTCACGTATAAGCTTAGAAATGCCAGCAAGGGCAACAGCATTCACTGTGTCACTCACATTCCAGGTGATCTGGGGATAATGCTCTGTAAAGGTCTTGGCAAATGCATTACTAGAGCTCTTTGATCTCATTACAGAAGACAAGGTGTGTCTACAGATTCTTCTGCACGGAAGATTTAGTTAATTGCTCTTGCACAATTTCTGTTTTGTCCTCAGCATAACAAGTAGTATTTCCACACCTAGTGCAGCAAAGGACAGTGTCTCACCTGTCATACCTTCAGTTTTTTAAATTACTAGATACTGTGTTCATGGGAATCATTCATTAAACTTCTACTTTGTGATATCATGGAATTAGTATCTTAAAACAATGAATCACAATCCTATGTTGTCTTAAGAGAATGTGATATGATATCTTACAGTCAATGTTTTCCTTGTGCTTTCTGTAGGCGAGACCAGGCTTACTGCACTAAGAGGGTTATGTTCTGTTCTCAGTCACTTACACACGTAACACAAAATAGATTCAATGGGTATGACTCAGAGAAGAGTCTCACTCCCAGTACATAATTTCTGGTGAAGTGCTCTCAGATGAAGAAAATCAGAAGGAAGAAGCAACTACGTTGGGGAGCAGGGGGGATTGGAGGAGAGGCTATGGCCTTTAATTTCTTCTGAATCAGAAATGCAAATCTAGTTCCTGAGGAGAAGTGTCTTCAGTAAGCCACTGATAACAGAGGAATAGTTGAAAGGGGCTACATAAAACCCTGCCCTCCACACTGGCCACCAGCAAATGTGTGAGCAAAGGATATTAGAACCAGGACAAGCACTGCAAAATCCTACAGCCATTCTGCTCTTCCAGTTTATTGGGTCAGTGGATTAGGAGCTTCCTAGGATGAATATCACATTTCAGGGACCATATGTAATAACTAGTCATGCTCTATCTCCTATGAGTTTCTTCAGTCCCATCCTGAAATTTCTCTTGTCAGATCCCAGTGTTTTCCTTCATGCAATGTTAATTGTGATACTTAACCGTTGTCTTAACAGTGTAAACCCATCAGGGTTCATAAAGCTTTTTGTAATCATTGGAGTGAATCTCAAATGAAGGGCAAAGCAGAATAACAGCAAAGATACACTCAAAATATAAACCCCTTTTTAAGTGGTCACAGAAGACCATGTAAAAAATGAGTTCTTAATGAATTGTCATAAAAATTGGAAGTAGTTAAGCAGATATTGTTTGTAACTCTCATTTGGGGTAAGGGTATATGAATTTTTGCTGAATCACACTTATCTTTTTCAGGGGATTAGAAATCAAACAAGCTTTCAGCCCTAAAGAGGATTGAAAGAAAACCCAACCTCAAGTGTGATCTGACACCGAAAGTAGTATTGGTTCTGTGCTGCAAATAAGGGCCTTAGAGGGGAAAAGTGTGTTTTGGCATCATGAGCTTAACCTAACAACTTGTCCGAGACAACTGTTAGAAGAGAAAATTGATGTTAGCAAAGAAGGTCATTAATTAGTGTGCGTTTACTTACTGGACTATTGAAAAAAGCATTAAGAATATTTTCTTTCTAGCAGAGGGATAAGAATGTAAATTATTGAAAGGTACCAGATTTCAAGCGATGAAGAAACTCACAGCTATAATGAAGTGACAAAGAATCTCTTATAAGAATATTAGGTATAACATTTCTATTAATTCTTCAATGGCTGGTTTAAAGAAAATGTAGTTCAGACAGCATTGATACTGGCATTTAAGGGACCAGACATAGTTCCAGATCTGGCCATTAAGAAGCTCTGCAACCATGAAAAATCCATCTCCAAGCCTTAGTGCCCCCCCAGGATGTTCATTTTCTTCTGCAAATGGATCTGCAGCTGAGCTTTTATGTGATTTAATTTCTGAAGAGCAGTATAACACTATCTTTCAATCTACATTTTCAAACTGACCATCTATTGGAACACATAACTTAATTTCTGAAAATAGGTACTTCAAGAAATTGAAGATCTAATCTAATTTCATTGGTTACTTTTTTGAACTGGATAACTTAAATGCTGTTCAGAAACTCAATACCTCATTTTTTTCTCCTAATAAAAATCATTATTATTCCTTACAGCTGTGGTAAAGTGTTTCATTGACAGCAGTTTGAGAGCATTGGTATTAACTGAAGACTAATGATACTTAATATGCAAGTCTCATAGTATAAGTATATTAATAATTCTGGTAATATAGTACCTACTTACTTTGAAGAAGCAGAAACACTGTAAGTGACTGAAACCATGACCACAAAACCTGTCTTTGTAAATGCAGACCAACTGTAAGCTGGCAGTGGGGCTTCCTTTAAACTGGAGCCTAACCCTAGATATAGCCTTAGGGCAGCACTAGAGAGAGTTCACCTTAAAAACATCCTTGTATCCTTGTAGAGTCTCTGTTACTGAAGAAAGACATGCAGAAATATCATTAGATGATGCTAAAGCTCCTTTGGAAAATTATTTCTCTAAAACATTGCAATTGGGTGAGAAAGAAATGGGAAAGCAAAGGTAGTTCCTCATTTCTGCAGAGGAACAAACCATCACACATTCTTAGTATCATTATAGGAGTGTTCAAGTAGAATTTACCCTATCCTAAAGACATGCTGAATGGGAGTCACTCCTAACTCTACAGTAAGGAGCGAGGTGGCAGTGGTGCGTTGTGTGTGTGTGTTAATTCCCAGATAAGTTAATTATAGTTAACTTATATAGAGATATATAGATATATATATCAACATATTTATATAGATAAGTATAATTATAGATAAGTTAATTCAGCCTAGAGAAGAGAAGACTGCGTGGAGACCTCATAGCAGCCTTCCAGTATCTGAAGGGAGGCTATAGGGATGCTGGGAAGGGACTCTTCATGAGGGACTGTAATGACAGGACAAGGGGTAATGGGTTCAAACTTAAACAGGGGAAGCTTAGATTAGAAATAAGGAAGAAATTCTTTACTGTAAGGGTGGTGAGGCTCTAGAACAGGTTGTCCAAGGAAGTTGTGAATGCTCCATCCCTGGTGGTGCTCAAGGCCAGGTTGCACAGAGCCTTGGGTGACATGGTTTAGCGTGAGGTGTTCATGCCCATGGCAGGGGGGGTGGAACTAGATGATCTTAAGGTCCTTTCCAACCCTAACTGTTCTATGATTCTATAGCAAGTAATTAATTTTGGTAATTTAGATCTAGTGTTTAGTAATGTTCAGTTGCATGCAGCACTATTGTAAACGAGTACACAAAGCTGTTGATGCAAGCGATGTTTACAAGAGTAAAAATCTAATTGCTGTTTTCATCCTGTTAATTTCAGAATATAGAGAAGAATCACTAAGATTTCAGCCTCCACTTCTCAGCAAATCAGATATTAAATATATGTCCACAAGCATATCAATGTTTTTCCTCATTTACAAATGAGGATTATGGAAATATCTGATGGTCTTTGTTCCATTTTGCAGCAGAAAATTGCTACTGACATAAAATCAAAGTTGTTGGAGCAATCTTAATAAAAAACAATTTCTTATTTTTCTGTGAAAGTTAATAAATTAAAAATCTTTTTCTGTGTCTATAAAAACCTTCATAAGAATCTGAGTTCCTGAGATTCCCATTTTTCAGCAGAGTCTAGATCTCATTTTTAGGCCACAACATCAAGAAAATACTGCTTTATGGTTTTTGGTAGAGCGAAAGTAACAGAATATGGCTGCTATGTGACTGCCATAGTGTCTTTTGTTCTAAAAGCAGTAGATTCTTTGGAAAGTGGAAAGTAAGCATGTTATTGGGAGACCAGAAATAAGACTTGAAAGCCAAATTTTCCCTTCAGTCACTTTCCATCAATATTTTTCTGTCAGTCCTAGTAAAAACTGAGCACACTTCATAGTGCACTTGTATCAGATTTCTTTTCTGTGAAGTCCTTTAGAATACATTTCTTCAGGGTAAAAACCCATGGAAAGATTGGATGGGTAGAGTATGTGGCATAGAACCAGTGGCAAAGATAGGAGATTGGAAAAATGTCTGATTGCATTTACAGCTTAATTTTGTGACAACAAATTCTCAGTGTCAGTTGGCTCAAGTAATATATGTATTCTTAGAGTGTCTTATCTCCCTTTTGTAAGGCTGGAAAATCATACAGAAATTGTCACTTAACTAGCCTGTGACACTTCCGTACATCTCTTTCAGACTCAGACTGGTGGTACAATGCATGTTATAAGCTCTCTGGGTCCATCACTGCCATTCACTGTCTTTCTGCCCTGGTTATGTTTTCCACCACTCCCCCTTTAAGGCACATTAGACCCTCAGGTCAATGCCTAATGCTGATTTGTTCCTTTTTTCCTATTAGACTGAGAACAAGGAAGGAAGGAAAGAACAGAAATAAATAAAGGTAGAGAGAGAAAGAATGAGTAGAAGAAAGAGAAATATTAAGCAAAAAAACCAAGACAGCAAAAAAGGAAAATCAAGCAAACAAGAAAGAAAATGCAAGTCAGAAAGAAAGAAATAAAAAGAAAGAAGAACTAACCATAGAGGCCCAAAGTAGTCTCTTGCAACTTGCTTTCAGAGGAGTTTCTCCAGAAAGCTGTTTAGCCCAAAGGGTAATATCAGTAGATTCCCACAATGTCTTGATGGATTAGTGTTAATGACTCACGTCTTGATCTTTTCCAGCATGTTTCACAAGTTTTACGCGGGGCAACCCCAGAATTGACTTTGAAGTGGACCCCAGTTTTCCTAAGCTCTGAATTAGCTTCTGGCAGTGGCCTATTTTGGTGGGGGCAAGAGTGGGTTTGTTTGTATGTTTTTCAGCAATACAGAGCTGGAATCTTTGTGCTTTATAGGTCAGTCATCAGCTACTTAAGCTTCATTTGAATTGTATATAAACAGCTCCATCCACTTTGTTCCTCTGCTGAAAACTTGGGGCACATATTCATAGGAGAAATGAAGTTCTTATTGTGTAATGTCAGGCCATTAGGGATTGAGTTTGAGGATCTGTCATCCCCAGCTCTGAAAGCATGAATTGCAATGCTGAAGTGAGTTAATGAGAGAAGACTTCTATCTGTGAGCTGTAACAAACTTCCATGCTGCATGGACTGAAACAGAGGAACTGTGGCACATGCTGCATTAGGCAGTTACATGTGGCACAGGAAAAAGCAGGTTTATAATGTAGATTGGGATCCAAGTTTACCCCTCAGTGCCTGAAACCATCCCAAAGACTGTGTGGCTATGAACACTATGTGGCCAGTGCTTTGCATCCGTGTGTCTCAGTGTCGGGTACGGCAGGGCTGATAGTGTCGGGTACGGCAGGGCTGATAGTGTCAGGTACAGCAGGGTTGATAGCGTCACTCTGAGCTTTACCTAGGATCTGCTCTAGCAGTGACTTGAATCCACTATGTGGCATTTGGCTCTGCATATATTCTATGTGTCATCTTCCATAGGTTTTGCTTTTTTGCCTTGGTGCACAACTAAGTACCAGCATTCTCTCACAAAGTCTCCGTGTCCTGCAGTGTTCCAAGAAACCTGACTTGATACTTCCAGGGCATGCAGAGTTTGAATATTCATTTGCCTTATAAACATGCAACCTGCCATTCCAAGTCAGTTGTAGAGCAGCTATAAAGCTAAAATAAAAAGGCTGATTCTTGATGACACATCCCTGATTCAGTTGGTCTTGAAAAAGCAAGAGGTTTCTTTGTCTAAACTTGCCAGTGGAAACCTGACACTGTTTAGTGGTTAGCAACGAAACGCTTTATTAAACTTCAATCGCTCTTTGAAACTGAATGGTTTCGATTGCCACACAAAATGAAACTGCGATCATCTGCTCAATGGTAGGATGTTGGCTAGACAATTCATTCAAAAATACATTGTAGCCGTAGTAAACATATAACATTGTATTTCTAATTGGATATGTGATAGAAGCCTGATTTCCACCTCAAACAAGTACGTGCCTGTTCTACTGTTTCTTGCATTCAACCAGAACATGAAAATCCAAAAATATTATAGTAAGTTAAATTGACTGGCTTGCCTAATAATAAAACAGAAGGAGCATGTAAGGAAATTAACTCCTCTGACTGCCTCTCATTCTCCTTTTTCAAGTGAAAGATAGGCAGCATCTTCTTCGCTAACACATACTAATTTCTCACTAAAAGCCTACTGAAGTGCAAAACAACCTTTCAAGGTTCTTTTGAATGCATTTTATTCATTGAACATGTGCCACATTACATTAATACCTGCCTATGAAGAGGAACTTCACTGTAGGAAAAAGGCTGATAACCATATACATTGAAAATGTCAATCAGTCTGAAAGGTCACAAGACAGAAACCACATAAAATGATAGGTGGTTAAAATAACTGTGAGCTCAACAGGAGCAATGGCCTTGTCAAGAATTTTGGAGCAGTGTCTGATCATGCATTTGTTAGCAGTGTCTGTGTAGTGAGTTTGTTGTGTCCAGATGCCTTGACTAGTGCCTTTCTGAAGCTGTGGTAGCATGGGATGCTGCATCTAATGGAAAAAAAAGTAAGATTCAAGAGTTGTTATGTGATGCCAGCAAATTCTAAACCATCAGGAAGCTCTGCTGAGCCTGGTGTGCGCTGTTGTGTGTTCAAAAAAGCCTGACAGTGGTCAACATGGTTTTCACAGCTTCATGTTTTCCACTGCCCATGTCATCTGAAGTTCACTTTCTACAAGGTGTGACTCTAACAAAAGCTTTTCTGCAGGTTCATGAGACAGAGTGCAGTTTTACAGACACTCACTGCTTTTGTCCATGATTTGACACCAATTAGAGCTTACTGCCCTATTTTCTGATTCTCACACAGTTTTTGAATTATGGTATTGTCTTTTCATCTTTCCACTACTGTGTCTTCATTAGCCTCTTGAACTATGCTGAAAGCTGGCTTAATTATGTTGCTGCTGAGTCTTTCTTTCATGTGCAGGAGAGCACTAAAGGACTGAAAGGGAGCGAAATTCCTCCAAGGAAAACCATGTTATTTGTTCCTGTTATACTGTGGTCATAAGGATGGGGAAATCCCAAACTGACAGAACACTCTGGAATACACATACCAAAGTAAAGGTTTGAAAGACTTCATCTGCTCTGAGACAGAAGAACTAGGGAGCAGTGGTCCAAAACAGAGCAATGTCTTTGAATTGTTATTGATAGTTGGTATATCAAAGTCTGACAAACTTTATTTTGAAATTGCCTTGCAAGCAGATTTAATTTTTTTTCAGATTTTAGTCCAAATGGAGATCTATCTCATTAAATCAGTGTATTTCAGAAGTGTTTGCCACACTGGGACATCAAGAATATATTCTTGCAACATGACAGCTCTCCAAAACTGACCTACCTATATTCCAGAAAGAAAACAAAGGAAGACAGTGAAAGATTGAGTTCTGGAGATGACTTTCAGAATCTTTTCTACCTAAGAGGGTTCTAGTAGGAAACTTCCTCCAGTCTAACACTGAATAAGTACTGGAACCCACAAAAATTGACATTTCCAGCTGATCAGGGTTCCTTCATTCTATTCCTTTAGATTCAAACACAACGTTGATTTAAACAGAATTTGGACTGAAAACAAATTACTTCAGAATAAAGAAAAATAAACTAAAAATAAAAACAAAACAGGAGGCAGGATCAGCCTGGGTTATGACCAGCTGTGTTCCCCACAACCCCAGCTCTGAGATTAGGCTTTCCAGGAATCTCTTTCAGACACACTGGAGCCATCTTTTGGATTTGGCAGAAGCTGCTGAAGCCCAAATATTTCCAGTGAAATCCTTTGGCCTCATCAACCAGGCTTTTAGAGTGAAATGTTGTTTCATCAGTTCAGTTTCAACCAGCTGTAATAACTAACATGATCAGATGTGGGGAGAGACAGAAGCCCTGCAAAGGTAAAAAGAACTATTTTCAAAATAGTCACACTTACAAATGTTAGTTGAATACCTTTAGAAGGAAATACTTCTATGGTGGACACAAAATCATGACTGCAACTAAAGACGGATGATTGGAGTTAACAATTTCATTCTCTGCTCTTGGCAGGATGTGTGCTGATAGCTATAATTTGCAATTCTGGAGCTAAATCAAGGCAACTCATCATGATGTATCTGCTGAGTTTTGAATATGCATGGAGTGAGCATGTATGCTTTCCCTAAAGCTTTTCCTAGAAGCACACTTCATTTCAAAGATTTATACATCTATTGTGTCATCTTTTGACATGGCTGATGAAAATCCAGGCATAACCCCATGCAGGAGTTTTGGTTGGAAAGTATACATTGGTAGAAAGGAAGAGAAAATGTTGAAAAGAAAATGTTCATGGTGGATCATTAAGCAATATTTGGCAGATATTAATTCTCATTCCCAAATGAATCTATTTAAAAAAAAAAAATGGTTTGCAATTTTTTCTTCTTTTTTCTCGTTTGAATAATTTCATTCTGTGTATAAAAGTGATAGTAAAAATAGTGGATGACTGCAGTTATGAGCTCTTGAATCTTCTCATGTAAACTAAAAATGCAAATATTCAAGCATTTCCTTGTACTTAGTGGGTTGTTTGGTTTTGTATTGGGTTTTGGGTTTTGTTTGGTTTTTTGGGGGGAGGTGCGGGGAGCCCAATTATTTACAATGGTAGTAGCATTGAAGCAACCTAGACAACAGCCAAAGAAGGACTTTATTATGTTCAGTCTTTCATCATCTGCTGATTGCCTTTTCTCCACAGTGAGGAAGCCCACTTAAACTTCAGCCACATGCTATCTTAGCAGGATTTAGAAATAGTAATTAGACCTAACCATGTGTTTTCAGATTAAAGAATTTGGTATTTGAAAATGCAGAATCAGAAAACAATGCAATGGCAAACTTTAAAAGAAAAAAAAAATCTAGCATTTTCCAGAGGAAGTAAATTGCAGCTTTTACAAAAGTCCAATTGTAATGCCCTGGAAAAGTAATACTCTGTAGCAATAGAGGAAGACCCTATATCTGCTGAATACATAATCTCCAGCAAGATGATGTTGTACCCTGCAATTTGCATCGTGACTTTCTAAGCCACAATATAATTCTTTACTGTGCACTTGGGCACAGACTTTGGCTTTCATAGAGAGAACACATCTTCCAAGATGTTAGTCCAATATGTGACCAGGGCAAGCAAAGACAGCAAGCTACCATCCATCTTTGCCAGATACTGAAAGGGGAAAGATACAAGCTAAAGGGTTTATCAATCAACAGAAAATGGGCAGCTTGGGAATGGTATTAAATTTCCCTCTCCTCCATGTAGTGTTAAGAGGATTACAGTCCTAACGGCATAACATACTTCTCTGGCTACTGCTGTAAGAATTAAATCAGTTTGACATTCATAGTCCCTCAGATGATGAATAGTCATAGGGATTTCAAAAGCAGCTGTGTTAAGACTTCTTCCTCCCTTGTCTTTGTATACCAACCACCTTGCAGAGAAAAGGCTGGCCATTAACATTTTCAGCACAAGATGGAAAATCACCATCCGTGTAGGCTCAAACACATCTTAAAATGTCAGAGATTCCCAGTGCAAGAGTAGGAGAATCCGCAAGTAAAACTTATCCTCAGATTTTCTTGGTTTTCCCTTCATGGTATTTCTTAAAATACAGTAAGATTGAAAAATATTTATGTAAAGGTACAAATCTCTGTGTCCTGCAGAAGCTAACATTGCTGTTCACAGCACAAGTTTGATTACTTCAGCTTATTTCTCCAGGAAAGACATAATAATAAAATTAATGTATATGCATTTCTGTAAACAAATACACACACGTATAAATCTTTTCATATTAGCCATTGTGTAGGAATGCATTTCTCTCAATTAGCCTTTAATCATGCTGTGGATGAAGTGATGGATCTATCAGAAGTCCGTTGTGCATGCTTGTGTGTTGACTGTTACTCTTGTTTTGGACAATCTCCAGATTAAAAACTGCCAATGAAATGATTACTTTGTATCCTTCTAAGGAAAAGAGTGGAGGAAAGGTGTCTGTTACTTGTTAAATATCAGGAACCAGAAACCACTATTTCTTTTTTCCCCACCTCCTCTCATCCCTTCTCTTACTCGGGAGAGGAAACACGCCCTCACTGAGTGCTTCAGTCTTTCATTTGCTAGGTTGTATTGCATTGTGTCGTACTGCATTAATCTCAAAGCTTTAATGGCCAGGCTTCCTTCAAGGATAGGTAGTGTGTCTTGCCTATTTGAATAATTCTTCATTTACTTTCTTTTCTCATGTTTTGCTGCATGGCATGGCACATCTGTTTCTTTGCATCTGAAGAAAAGAGTTGTTTTTGTCTCTGCTTTCAGAGACAGAAGGCTGCTGCATGCCAGTAACTAAAAAAGCTGGCTGGAGCCACCCTGCTTGTTTGAGGTTCCATGTCAACAGAGAACACTGTCATAATTCAGAGAAACAAAGTTGAGGTCTACTTTATCTCACATGGACACCACCTAAGTTGTAGTCCCCAGTTCTGGCTTAAGCAAGTGCCAGCAGCTGGTCACCAATGAGGGCTTAGATCACCTACTCTCTGTATTTATGGTTGTCTCAGAAAGTTTACAGGAAGCCTGAGGAAATGCTCCATGAAACCCCAACAGCACATTCCTTCTCATGTGCACATCGAGAAGTCTAGTTTCATGTGAGGAGTTATGATCGAGCCATGACAGTTGTTACTACTGTGGTAAGAGGCACACTGATAAGTGTGTCCTTGCTGTGATGAGCAGTGTCACTTGCTGTGTCAGCAGAGCCATAGGATGGCATAACATCATCTTCTGGAAGATTCAGTGCACCCAAATGAAAGTCCCCTCCCAGGGTTCTGTGCAGCCTACTGTGGAGAAAGGAAGACCAGCAGTCCCCAGGCAGCACCTGAACCAATCTCTGACCTCTGCAGCCTTGAAGAAAAGAGTTTGAAGGTCCAAGGTTAGGCAAGACAAAGACTTCCTACACTCATTTCATGTTCTCCAGTTCCCTGGGACTACTTCGCTCACAAAAGCCATTTTGCCTTCCTGCTACTATGGAACAAAGGGGCAGAGGAACGATATACTTCTTCAGACCTTTAAAAGCTCAGCATTTATTGCTCAGCCATTCCTATTTGCTTTTGTGTAAGCCTTATGAACTGATATATTAATATGCAGAATTGACCATTATGCAGAAACTACCCAGTACTTCTGCCCCTGGAAACTGAGAACAATTTAGCTACATTACCACATTACTTGCCTTTCTATAATCAACTTTGCCACACTGACACTAAAGATCCATTATTTTCAAAGGAAGTAGCACCTCCATAAAAATGTTTGCAAAGAACTCATTCCTTTCTGCCCTGAAATTTAGTATTTTGGTGTTGATTTTCTGCTGAAAATTTCTATTCTCAGACAGAAGGTGAGTTTGGTACAGGGGCAATCTTATCTCCTAGTCACAGGCTTTCTGCAGGTCTCTAAAAGATCATGTCATCCTTCATGTTGGTACACACTGTACTAAAACAGGTCATAGTTCATTAGCAGAAGAATGTGACCCATTAACCACCACCGTTTGCAATGTGGCTGGTACAGATCTCACCCGTGTTACCTCCTTGCTGTTGCAAAGCAGGCTGGGGGCAGGCTGAGTTTACAAAGAGCTCTGAAGCTGCCAGCAGAAAACGTGTTTCCCAAGTGATTAATTCTGTGATAAATTGCTCTTGCAGCACTGCCATCTCGTGGTCCTTTACTGCAGTTTGAGGGGAAGCGGTCGCAAGGCGCCAGTGGGAGCAGGCTGATAATCCCAGGCAGAAATAGTTGATGCTGCTAAATTGTGAGGCTGCCAAATGCCTATCTCAATGCATGAACAGGCTCTACTTAGTTCGCTTGCCAAAGCCTATGGGAAGACGCTTTAGAACAGAAAAGAATCCTGCAAACACGTGGGCTTAGAAAGGAACTTTCAAAGAGAAGGAGCTTACCCTGCAAAAGCAACAGCCCAGTTGTGTTTTCAGACAGAAAACTAACAATACCAATGGCTTATTATCTTCACCTGAAAAAAAAAAAAAAAAACTAATAGCAATTAAAGATGAGTGTTTGGATTAGGAAGGGGGTAATGTTGGGTGTAGTGAACTAAATAAAGAGCTGCTGGAGTAAGTGCCTGGTGAATAGCATGAATTGTCTGACTTTTAGTATAATATTCTCCTCCTTACGCAAAGACCTATAGCTGTAAATGTGTGGTCCCTAAAACCATCATTGTTAAGTATTTTAAAAGTGTAAAATGCTCAAAACAAGCTATTAGAGGATGTAATGGAATTTAAACTGTAAGAAATTATTCATAGGCAAAGAAATTAACAGAGTAAGACTAACATTATAATTCAATAGATTTATGAATCACTTCTTGAAATCAATGAAACAACACACTTGCTCAAGATTATACATGTGCCTGCATATCTCTCTGAGTCAAGGGTATATGGTAAAGAATGAATTACCCTGCAGCCTATTGATGTATCAAGAAGGACATATGTTTAAGATTGAGACATCATAATTGCTTTGGGTTAAGATGCTGAAGATGCTGTTGAATAATCACAAATAATCCATTAAACATCTTTTCATCTTCCAGTTGTTCTTCTAGTTGTTGACGTAAGACTGTTGTTATGTAAATATCATTTAAGATTAAAACATGATATAATAACAGATATGATGGGTAAACTTGTGTCCATGCCTGACTGGTGACCCCACAGAATGCCCCACTAGTACTTGTGTTTGGGCCATTCAGCTGAATTTTGTCTGTTAGCATCAAAGAACGAATTTTTTTCGTGAGCACATAGTAATGCT
Organism: Ara ararauna; assembly: GCA_028858755.1. Classification (NCBI taxonomy): domain Eukaryota; kingdom Metazoa; phylum Chordata; class Aves; order Psittaciformes; family Psittacidae; genus Ara; species Ara ararauna. The sequence continues at coordinate 38,328,285 of CM054410.1, read as the reverse complement.
TCCACCAGAATGAAACACTGTTTTTTCATTGTGCATTCCTATGTAGATGAAACTTAGGTGATTTTTGTTAATGACTATTGGTATGGGTGATATAAAACTTACAGATTTCAATTTATGTAGATTTTCATAAATAAAATCTTATTTCTGGCTTATGTTACGCTTTTCAATTGCTTGAGAAGGCTTTGAAGGTTAATGGCAGTAATAGTGGCAAAATAGTGCCTGAACTCTGATTTTGAGATGGTATTTATTTTTACTTGAGGGTTTGGCTTTTTTTCCTTTTTATTTATTGGTCAATTGACTGGTCATTTACGGTATTTCATGAAGCCAAGTTGCTTTCTGAGCCTGCTAGTCATCACTGCACTGAATACCTTTTTTTGCTCCAGGTAGGAAGTCAAATGTAAATATCAAGGACTCACTATCGTGCAGGAAATGCACCCTGAGTTTATCACCTCTTCTGTGCTTACATGTGGAGATTTTTCCTTTCTTGACATGACGTAACATTTCCCTTGAAAATTTACAGGTTTCCTCTGGCTCTGAGGAAGAGAACACTCAGAGTAGAGAAGACAAGTCTGTGATTTCATGTTCTGCGCAATGCCAGACGTCAGGCTACACTGTCCTGACATTATTCACCTGAACGGTGTTGCTATCTTGGAAACTAGGTGGGTCCCCAGAAGCCTGTGTGGACTTCTCAGCCCTAGAAAAGATGTGGGAATAGATCATAGTTCTATTTTGGACCACAGCTGCTACTTCATAGCATCTCCATGCAAGAAGCATCTCCTCTACCCAGGAGTCAAATGTCAGGTACAATGAAAAAAAAAAATACTCATCCTGAGAATCATAAGAATGCAGCATCATGTAATTATTTCTTAGGTTGTTCTCACTGAGAAAGCCTAAAGGTACCAACCAAGAACTGAGTCCACATGTGCTGAGCTCCAAAATAACATCAGAAAGAGGCAATCATGGCCCCAAGAAGTGTACCCATGACAGTAAAGGCTAGGGAAACAAAAATGTGGAGCGATAGAGAATCACGGAATCTTAGAATGGTTTGGGTTGAAAGAGGCCTTAAAGATCATCTAGTTCCAACCCCCCTGCCAGAGGAAGGGACATCTTCCACTAAACCAGGTTGCTCAAAGCCCCATTCAGCCTGGCCTTGAACACTTAATGACGTTCACTGGGCAAAATCTGGCTACCCTTGAAGTAAAGAGCTATGCTGTAGCTCATGGCTGCTTTCATACCAAACTGAGCTGACTGCAAAAACTTCACTTCAACCTTGGTAATGGTTGTATGCTATGTGACATTTTTCAAAAGACATCTTCTCAGAGACGTTGTTTTTTGGTGGGTTTTGTTGGGGTTTTTTTGAATGGATTTTTTTTCCATCAATGAACGATGACCAAACACAGGAGTTAGAGCATCTTGACTTTGTATGAGCAATGCTTTTCAGAGTCCCTGGCTGGATGTTCTGAAAGGATTTTAGCTTGACAAAATTGCTGGATGAGGACACAATCTCTGGTAGCCTTGTGAATGGATGCTGCATTTTCTTCTTGAAGGTGCTAATCACAGCAGTCCTTCTCTGGGCAGGCAGGTGATGCCACATTGTTACAGAGCTGTACTACCTCATATTGCAAAAGAGCCGCTCCCATAAAAAAACACACCCAAGGGAGTGGCTGGGAAATAAGTGAAATGAGTAATGGACCACAACAAAGCTCTTCCTGTCATTCAAGGCCCACTTGCCAACTACAGAAGGCAGATAAAAATTTGAGGGGAGATGAAAAAGTAATGTCATAAGGAAAAAACACACCATTGCAAGCAATCTTGCTTAGAGTTGTACAAATAAATTCCAGTGAGAGTAACTACTGCTAGTGTCTTTGGTGACTGGAATTTAGAGTGACTGCTTCATTTGGGCATACTTGAATAACATGAATAGCAATCGTCACTTTCTGTGTTGTGTGTTGAAAAGGGACTGCTTTGTTCTCACCTAATTTTTGTATGTTCTGTAGTTCATGCCTTATGCTTTTCAGGGGGAGATGAGGGATTGATTTACAAGGCATACTGTGCCAAGATTTACAGAGACAAAAGGAGCTCACATGATTATGATGGCTTTGAAGAGAATCTAAATAATTCATCAAACCATATGCAGGGATATCAGTGAACAATGGCAAGCTGAATATCAGAAAGCAATGGCAAGCTGAAAATAGACAGCAAAATCCCAAGCCTTTTGGAAATTGATACCACAAACTGAGTTCTGTTAGTGGACTCAGCTGAAGCAAATTGTGAGCACCATTTATACACTCCAGATTTTAACATGCCTCACACAGTTCTTGAAGGAAGGATGGAAACCCAACTGCCATGTTTTGAATCCATCTGCAGTACAATCTTTTATTCAATTCTGCCTTTTTCAGCTCCAGCAAATACTGTCATTATGCAATGAATTTATTTAAGCAAACCTGTTCAACACATGCTTTTGATGTATTTATGTAGAAAAGTGCCAGATGATCTCACTGTATTCCACGTACTTTGGGATGAAGCAGCCTGACTCATGTATTCTCAATGACATTTTTCATAGGTTCAGCTTACGAAGCCACCGCTCACCCCTCCTCGTGGATAAGTTTAGCCAATGTTTGTCAAGCATGGCTACTGAAAGTGGAGCAGTCTTAGCAAAAGTGGTGTGATTTCAGAGAATGTTGCACAGCTCCATATTATGCTAAAGTTACTAGGAGAAGCACTGTTTGGTGCTTCTGAGGAAAACTGAAACTGTCTTTTTAGGACAGATTAGAAAATTCTGGTCTAGTTTGTTAAAACAGACGTGGAAGAAACCTACAGAATATGTACCATTAGACTGACTGGTGTCTCTTTGATGCAGATTCTGACAACGAACTGCTTTCAGCATAGAAGGAGGAAAATGCATAAATGTTCTTCAGTTCTAAATCTTGAGAAGGTATTTGGACGCTGATTATTGCAAATTTAATGCTGCATATAAGATCCAATATAAAATGTATGCTGCTTAAAGTAGGAGAAATATATATAAATTTCTCTTTTCCCCCAGACAGTACATCTGTTTAATACTATCTAAGTTTTGCCTAATGTTTACTACGAGATTGTGGCAGCACTCTCAACTGCATTAGGAATATTAGAAATACTATCACTCAGCCACATTAGAAATACTTTCTGTATGTGTCTAAAGCTTAATATTTAATTAGTAGCCATTTAATAGCATTTCAAACAAATGCATGAATATAAATAATGAAGTAAAGTTAGTAAAGCTAATGTCTATAAATTGCATGATATTTTTTTCTGTCTTTCTGAATTTCCTACAGGGCAAAATAGATTTAAGAAGCTTCATTACATTATTTTGTGTGATATTTCATGGCACCTCAACAGAGGTGAAGCAGAAAGCACAAGCACATGAAGGATAATCATTAAAATCTATATAAGTATTGCACATATACCTATACACACATATTTATGTATGCACACAGAGGCATGTTATATGCATAAATACACATGAATGCATAAACCATGACAACACGAACTGTAACATTTTCCAAGAAAAAAAGATTGTGATGTGCCTCGATTTTCGAGACAAGCTGGCACTTTTTGCCCTTGAAAATCCCATTCATATATCTGCCACTAGGACATTCACTTTTTCTGACATGTTTCTTGGCATCTGTAGAGGGACATCTGAGATCTCTGCGTCTGCTGGCCTTCCCACACCACAAAGCAAGATCTCCCAGGTCATTCCTCCTAGCTGTACTTATATAGAGATGCTGCATTGCCTCTGCTTCACACCATGGAAAACCAAGCACATTTGGAAAAAGCTGCTTGATACTGGAAAAAATCTGCAGTCATTACAGCAGGAGTCAGCCTGAGATACCATCCCTGAGGAAGACCATGGTATGTTAGAAATACGGGATGCTCTGCTGATGCAACTTCGGATATCTTACTTAGAGCTGTAATGCCATATGGTAGTGCATAGTACTGTGCAGATAAAACTGGCTGTGTAATTGAGTTAATGTAACCAGGAAGTTGCTTGTCTCTGGTAAAGTTTCTCCCTGTCTCTCTGCCTGCACCCTTACTAAATATCTGTTCTTGAATATGTCACTGGCTGTCACCACAGTTAACATTTCGATGCATTTATGCTGCTATCTAACTTTTCTCAAATCCACTGTTTCATCTGTTCAAGGAATGGCTCATAGCATGAGTGTACTGAAACAAATGGCTACTCTGAATTTCAGGAATAGATGCTCACTTTGACCTAGAAAAAATGCACGTGTCTTTAGAGGAACTTAATATGTCTGCTGGAATTGAAGGCTTGTAGAAGAAACATATTTAAGCTGAACAGTTGTTTTTGTTACCTACACAATATTCTCATTTTCTTTTGCACAAGCATTCTTCAAGAGAGGCCCCACATACCATTGTTTGTTTACTTACAGGAATTATAATTTACTGTCAGGTTTATGTAAGGAAGAAGTGAAACATTAAATTAGTTATGTTAGTCATATATAGAAATTATATTGGAACACATTGCTCAATGCTGCTGGAGGGGTGAGGAAGGAGGGAGGAGAAATTCTGTATAGCCGAGAAAGTCAAGAGCGTGCTTCCAGTAAAAAGTTTTTACTAGCTCTGTTCTTCTACCTTCTTGATGGTCACACCAGAAACCTACTTCCAAACAGGCATTTTTCCTTGCATACTTGTGTTTTAGAAACTCCAGCTCAACATGTATTTCAAATTACCTACATGTGTGTTCAAAACTCTAGGGTAGAGGACACAATACCTATCATAGAAAAAACTGTTGGCATAACATCATGGATATTTGGGAAGCTCTGACTCACCCTGTAAAGGATAATGGGTGGGACTTGGATTGAGACCAGGAGCCTTTCCTTGGAAAGGGTTTCCACTCAATATGTACTGTGGGCCAGGACATTGTTGTGGACAGTGGTCTGTGCCCTGCTGGCTTCTGAAACCCGGTCTGCCCCTGGCTAAGGCATGTTTTCATTTTCTAGCACTTTGTCTCTGTTTTCATATGTGACCAAATCTAGCTTGGTCATAGGAGATACTTGCTTCAATATAAACTCTTTTATTTTGACTGCTTAGATCAACGCTCTTCCTGAAAGTGGGATTTTCCTCTCTTTGTATGCTGCTTCCCTCCCGTTCACCCACAGAAAGTGTTTCCTTATTTAACTTCACTTGTTGGTAGTGTCCCTTCTTCATTTGCATTGACGTGGGGCAATACACACTATTTCAGTTGTTTCAATCAGAGTGAGTAAAAGTGATAATTTGAATAAGCTCCCTGCATAGCACACAGCCAAGGATACCTTCAATCTAGCTGAAGTTTTTAAATTAAAAGATTAGGTCTAAACATCTCCAAGCAGAATAATGGAGCAGATCCTATCTCTCTCTCTTTGGTCCATCACCACAGTATCTATGTTGGTTGGAAACCACTCAGAGTCAAGGAGTCTGACATAAATTTGCTTCACCCGCTCTCCGTGTTTCAGCCAATTGGTGCAGTATAATCAACTGTTTCTGAGTGCCAGACAGCGATCAGCTCCAGCCTGTTTCACAAAGTTGTTCCCCCACTTTATTGTTGTCAAAAAGTTGCTCTTGTTTCTTTGCCTCACTCAAAAATGGTTGTCTTCTGCCCTTCAGTTACCTGCAGTAGTTCTGAATGTTCCTAGGCTTTTTATGTTGTACAAAACACAGATATTCTACAAAATAAGTACTCTGGCATCTGCCATTTTAACTATAGCTCCACAGTGGTGTTGCAAGTTGCAGTGTAAATTCCTCATAAGGATGATGTCAAGTAACTGCAATGGTGTTACACTGAGGTATGTTTATGAAAGAAGAATCAATAAATACTGGAAGTGTTAAAGTGGTATATCTTGCAGAAATTATTTTTAAAAGATAAACCTAAACAGAAAAAAAAAAAATATCTATATATATATAAATAAAGTGTTAGGAAGATAGGCTGTATGTAAAACTGACATTGAAAGTACCACAAGCAGTCTATTCAAGGAAGGATAAACTTGGTTTTATGATATGTGAAGGAATGGAAATAAGTTTCATTTTGATTCAATTAACAAAATGGGGAAAGAAATGGAAGATGTGTAAGGGTCATTTCAACATGACTGTCTGCAAGACACTGAGTAAGAAAGACTAGGAAAAGGAAAGTTTTAAACTCCAAATGAAACATGAATCCAACCTCCAGAGCCAAAATTAAAGAGATATTAGTTATAGTCTTTGAAAAGCATGGCAGGACTCAAAATACTTTCAGGCATAATAATAAATCTTCTGTGACTAAAGACTGAAAAATGAAAAGAGGAAAACTTAAAGTAGTGTGTGATACAGAAAGGAAAACATGTTTGGACAACAGAGAAAGAAAGAAGAATTGAAAATAGAGGGATATAGTACAAAACCATAATGTTTATTCAATTAATACCCAATATTTATTCACAATTTTCTCACCTGACAAGTCATAGCAACTTTCTATTAACTGCAGAGCAAGGACTGAAAAAAAAACATATAACAACCTGGACAGATTGTTGTTTCACATACAGAAACTCAACAAGCTGTAATGATATAGACCTCTGGATTTCTTCTGTCTAGACAACAACTTTATCCCTTCATAGCCATGAACTAAGATCAGCTAAAAATACTATATTACATTAAAATCAACAAGGGTCACTAAAATCTGACTGGGAAACTGGATGCTTATTCAATAGAAAAACAATGAGAATTCCTTCTGCGTAAGAATCAATTAACAATGTGCTTGAACAACCACAGCCAGCTAACATATTCTGAGAAATTACAATCCTTGATCTGTACGTTATCACATCTAAGATGAGATAGAGTAAATTGACTATTTATCTCCTCTGTTGATGTTGATATATGACATTAATATCCTCATACTGTGAATTCAGTAATGTTTCAAACATATGCTCTTGTCACTTTTTGTCTGAATAAGATTATTTTTGGAGAATTTTTCCTAGAAAAACAGAGACAATTGGGAATGGAAAACAGACAAATCAAGTCTGACATGTTATGTAACACAGACTCCCTTGGGTGTCAGTAAACATGGCAAAGGCATGTTTATGGATTATTAAAGGTTTTTATGGATTAGAAGTCAAAAGAACAAAGCAGAACATCACATCTTTACAAGTGTCTTAAAGTAAAGAAACTAACTTAAATGAGATGTTTCCTCCAGTAAGCCCCAGTAACCAAAGCAAACAAAAGAATAATAATGAGCCTCGGAAATATTACCCATGAAAGAGGATCAGGTAGTTTCTTTGATGAAAAGTGAAAATCACTCCAAATCAAACAAGCCTCTGCACATCGTCATGCTGAGCTCTCACATTCTTGGCTGCAGGCACATTTCAAATGTAGCCTGGTTTGACAAGTTGCACGGGAAGAATGCCAGGGCTACAAAATCTACCTCTTTCAAAATACACAACTACAATAAATATTGACTTTTTCTATTGATTTATTAATATTTTTTCTTTTGGCATAGTGACTATTGAGGTCTTTTCAACTGTGTTTGAACATCCTTCTCCAAAACCTTCTGAGAACTGAATGGAAAATGATGAATACTAAAATGTGAGTGAAGAACTTGACCTAGGCATTGGACTCCAAAACTTATTTTGAAGGCTGTGTTTGAGTAGAGGGCTGTCAGAATAAATATTTCCTGTATCATATTTTGTGCAACCAGGTGAATTCAACAGAATTGCACAGGATGAAATAGAACCCAGACTGGTCCATTAACTTCTACGATTATCTAACCTCCTTCAGTTCTGGGTGTAATCAGATTAGAGTGGATTAAATCCTGTGCCATGAGATTCACAGAATCTCAGTGTTCCTCAGGACTGTTTTTAGATTCTAGGCTACATTTGTACACCACCCTGTGCAGTCAAAGACAACCTAGCTGCCTAGCAGATGTTTTCCAGTAAGTTTCAGTTATTGGAACAATAATCATATAAAAAGCATACTGTAAAAACTAATGAATGTTGAACGGAACAATAGAGGCTTTTAACATATACTTCATTTACTTTAACTACCACGTCTGTTCAATTAGGATGACCGCTTAGCTAATATTTGTTGGAGCATAGGTAGTGTTTTCCCCCTATTTAACTTTCAACATATTAATAATGGGCTTGTTCTGATTACCCTCATAATTACTGGGAAAATTCCTGGCAAGAGCACCATGAGGTGCATCAGGTCAGTAACTCATCTCTGAGGTCATATAGGAAGTATCTGCATATCAAAAAATAAGTGCTTTGCACCAAGTAGACTTCAGGCTGTTGTTTTCCCAAACCAGGAGGAATGTTTCACGGCTTCATCTATCTCCTACCATCAAGTTGAGGAGAATGGTGTTGGTAAATGAGCAGGTTTTAGCCCTGCTCCTTCTCATTGAAAGGGTTATCCATTTAGTGCAGCAATGCTGATTGCCTGAACAGAGGTAGTGAATCAGATTTCCTGGGCAAATGTATAAGCAAAAAATAATAGCCATGCATTCATGTTCAGCAATTTGTTTTTATCATATTCACATCGTTTGTTGCAGTCCATTACCTCAAGACTATATCTGGCATACACGTGCAGTATTACAGTTAAACTACACAGTAAGAAGCCCCCCAACTCTGGGATCCTAAATTTTAAGCAAACTGCTTAGTGCAGGAGTGCATTGCCTTTCTCTATTGGCCTGGTGCTGTTATAGTTTTGCATATAAGGAAATTTATGTCACATTGAACCCTTGAAAACAATGACACAAGTTCTTGGATCACCATTTGAGGACAATATCTGTTGAAACAGTTAGTTGAAAAAAGACTTAACTTCCAGGAGGAGGGCCCAATATGGCCACCTCTCACTCTCCCTGTTGCTGAAGATTGCTCTAACAACAGGTATATGAAATCATAACCCCTCTTGTTTGTACTTGCAATTTATCTCTCTCTCCGTTTTCTCCCTTCACAGCTCTCCAGCTGTGGAAAATCCTCAGTTCTTCGTGGACAGAGGCACAGTTCCAACTAGGAAGATGGAGAAGTGATATGGTCCATCAGGCTAAGAGCTGGGGGTCCTGCATTCGGATCACAACCCCATGCAGCTGGAAAACTGCTCAGCGAAAAAGGACCTGGGGTATCCTGGGCTGCATCAAAAGGAGCATGACCAGCAGGTCAAGGGATGTGATCCTGCCCCTCTGCTCTGCTCTCCTGAGACCTCACTTGGAGTATTGTGTGCAGTTCTGGTGTCCTCAACATAAAAGCGACATGGAACTGTTGGAACAAGTCCAAAGGAGGGCCACGAGGATGATCAGGGGACTGGAGCACCTCCCGTATGAAGATAGGCTGAGAAAGTTGGGGCTGTTCAGCCTGGAGAAGAGACGGCTGCGTGGAGACCACATAGCAGCCTTCCAATATCTGAAGATTCGAGGTGCTCCCTCACCAGTGCCTAGTACAGGCGGATGATCACTGCCCTGGCCCTGCTGGCCACACTATTGCTAATACAGGCTAGGATGCTGTTGGCCTCCTTGGCCACCTGGACACTGTTCGCTCATGTTTAGTTGGCTGTTGACCAACATAGAATCATAGAATCATAGAATAGTTAGGGTTGGAAAGGAACTTAAGATCATCTAGTTCCAACCCCCCTGCCAGGAGCAGGGACACCTCCCACTGAACCATGACACCCAAGGCTATGTCCAATCCAGCCTTGAACACCGCCAGCGATGGAGCATTCACAGCTTCCCTGGGCAACCCATTCCAGTGCCTCACCACCCTCACAGTAAAGAATTTCTTCCTCATAGCCAATCTAAACTTCCCCTGTTTAAGTCTGAACCCATTACCCCTTGTCCTATCACTACAGTTCCTCATGAAGAGTCCCTCCCCAGCATCCCTATAGGGCCCCCTTCAGATATTGGAAGGCTGCTATGAGGTCTCCACACAGCCGTCTCTTCTCCAGGCTGAACAGCCCCAACTTTCTCAGCCTGTCTTCGTACAGGAGGTGCTCCAGTCCCCTGATCATCCTCGTGGCCTCCTCTGGACTTGTTCCAACAGTTCCATGTCGCTTTTATGTTGAGGACACCAGAACTGCACACAATACTCCAAGTGAGGTCTCAGGAGAGCAGAGTAGAGGGGCAGGATCACCTCCCTTGACCTGCTGGTCATGCTCCTTTTGATGCAGCCCAGGATACGGTTGGCTTTCTGGGCTGCAAGCGTACACTGCTGGCTCATGTTCATTTTTTCATTGACCAACACCCCCAAGTCCTTCTCCTCAGGGCTGCTCTGAATCTCTTCTCTGCAAAACCTGTAGCTGTGCCAGGCAATGGTATCTGAATTGCTAGCAAAAAATTTAAGCGAAAAGAGGGAAAGAAAGAAAATAGATCCATTTTTAGACCTAAGAAGTTTTTTGAAACCTTCATTTCTGTAAATTTGGCAAGTCTAGTGGGTGCCAGATGATAACTGCAAGGGGCCCTACAGACACAAGATCAAGACAGGACTTACTCTTATTTTTCACAGAAGATGTAAAAAACCAAATGCAATGTACAGTTAAGTCACACTATTGCAGAATGGGAAACAGCTCACACAATAGGAAGATGTTCCTTTCCTGTCCCTACGTCTTGGCAAGACTTGACACCACAGTAGGCAACAGTGAAAGATGCTCAAGAAATTATTGCATGAAGTGAGCATACATATAAATTTGGGTTAAAAAAGATAAATGCAAGTGCAAAAACCAAAATATATCAGAATGAATATTAATCACAAGAGCTGACACATTTCTCTGAAATTTGGAACATTCATAAGGCCTTATAAACCATAGTGGAAATGCAGGAAATCTGTCAGAAAAAAAACCATTAATCAAGTGGATAAAAACTATATCTCCTGTAATTTCATGGTTAGATTTTCAGAATAAGCTTCTCAACACATTAACCTCTTTTCACTGAAAGCCTGAATTCAGAGTATCAAGAGTTGTGAATACAGCCAAAATGTCTTCATCCTTAAATACAGGGACTGTGCTGAGCATTTTCTTCAAGAAGAAAAAGCAGATCAAGTGTCTACCCTTAAAGATATAATGATACCATCATTGAATCTGCTAGCTAGAATCTGCAACCTGTAAACTTGGCAATGGAAACCAAACTGAACAATAACATTCTTAAAGGTTTTATGGGATGAAATATTTTTAGCTTTCTGGTTAATAGACTCATATTGAGACATGGCAATAAGCACCACTTTGTTTAAATCTCATATTTTCCTTTTTGTGAACCTCAGGCAGAAGCCATTGGAGTTGCCCAGAGGTTATCTGAACTTAGACTGCCACTGCTCTGACTTAGATGCCATTAGGAGATGGATGAGATCTTACAAAGGTGTCCAGACCTGTGAGGGCACTAAAACCAGAGATGTAAGTTCTCACAAGAGCTTGTAAGATCGTGAAAAGCCTGAACTGTCAAATACGTACCCACACCTTCGTCTTACATCTTCTGTGAAGACTAAATTGGTCTACAGCTAAATATTATTTAGCTACTAAGTCTCTGGAAAGGCAATGGGGTTTATACAAAATATATATATAAAAATATAGTGTTAAACTATCAAGCAGATAGTGTTAAAATGTCAGGCAGAGGAAAATCTTGAAAGTTTCCATTCAAGCATCCAAAATCCAAGCCATTGCACATATTCCATCAAGTCACCTTCAGAGAAAACCTCAAGTTCCTAAGGATGTAACACTGGGAATTGCCTATAGCCAGGTTCTTCATACAAGTTGGCAGACATACAAGGAATTTTGCTGGAATTTAGATTTTAGTATAAATTCTTAAACAGTAGTGAAAGGACTTCAGATTTGTAAAATAAACCGGTGGTGTTCATAGAGGCCATCTGGTGTAATTTCATATTTGGCATCCTCCATCTTCCTTTATATAGAGAGCTTTAATGCTTAGCATATTTCACTCCATGATTTTTAACTTCCCTAGTAAGAGAACAGAAGAATTCTCAATCCACTGGTGAAAAATAAAGAATAGGAATTTTAGGTATAATAATGTAATTGGTATGCAAGATTGGGAGAAAATCCAATTATTTTTCAACATCAACATGGTCTTATTTTGCAGTTCTGAGCATCATAATCAAGCTTTATACAAAGCAGTTTGAAAGATTTTCTTAAAAAAAATCAATTATTTCAAGAATTTATTACCTATCTATTGAGTAAACAAGTAATTTTCTGCAAGAGTTGGTTTAACATTAACATTTAACCTGTGGAAGACATGTTTATATAAGGTTTTGGGAAGAAAAGGAAATTTGTAACAGAGGAAGTTGATTCATGGGTGAGGAAGTGTCAAGCCTTCTCTTAGGAGGCAAAGCTGGAATAAATTCATAATGAAGAGAATTTGGCAGTGGGGAAAGCAAGAAAACAAGGCAGCTGCACAGGAAGACATGAATCTTCACAGGCTCTGGATCAAAATTAGCCGTCCTGATATAGGTTTAGGGATGAAAGACATCATAGTATGTTAACTCCAAGGTGTAGGAAGTGTCAGTAAGATATGATATATTGCTAAAAGGATGAAAATATAAAGAAAAGGTGACCCAGAGAGGGCAGGTCCCAGTAGTAAATCATGCAAAGACACATGCAAAACTCTGATCAACAGCAAGCCAACTGGAATTTTCTCCAGTTGAGAGGAGGATGAACTATTTCTTCCCCAAAGAGGTGTCAAGCTCTAAAAAATCTGGCTGCAGAATCAGAACATCATAAATGCAGTTTTTTTAGATATCTTGGAGCAGACTGTGTTTTCCTATGCCTGTGAGCACAACACAGAGGATTAACCTGATTACAACTTCTCTCACTCTTTTGCCCATGGGCAGGGGCAATGAGAGAACGTATGAAAGATTACTTACTATGTAAAAACTCAAAACATCTTATTTTTCAGTGCCAGCTGAGTCCTGGAAGATGATATCTTAAGCTTTCTGCCTGCAAATAATGATAAAAATCGCATGTAAACCTGCAATATTTGTCCTGCTCCTTGGTGACCTCAGACTGAGTCAGCTTGAGGGCTAACGCAAGACGGAAGTAAATACCTTGTATAAACTTCTCATCAAATTTATGCCCAGAGAAAAACTGCCTTGAGTAGATGCAGAAATACAGATCAAACCAATAGTTGGACCTATGCCAACAGCAAATAAATATATGGAGCAGAGAGGAAATGGGAAATAAAGAGAAATAAACAATGCAGATCGTTCTGTGTCTTGCATACCCATCTGTGTATGGATGAAGTGTTCTAAAAAGCAAGAATCCAGATCAGCTGGATACTGTGACAGAAAAAAAGCCTGCAGACTGCAAACTGCTCTGAGGTCTCTTGCACAGGCAGTGCAATGGGAAATTAACCACACAATCATGCAGTAGGAAGAAGGCGGACATACCCTTCTGTGCACATTCTATAGATTTTTGTCATGGTTTAAGTCCCAGAGTAGCCAACCAGCTTCTCTTCCTGACCCCTAAGGATCCTATAGATAATTCTTCTTCCACAAGTCTCACCTTGGATGAGTATCTGTAAGTATTCATTTTCAGTAACTCATTCTCCAGAGGTGAGAGTCCACTTAGGTCCACTTACACTACAGTTATCTACTTGCATCACTGCAATCAGGAACTCATCAGACAATTCTAAATATTGGTGAGAAATAGGAATATTGAAGTGCTGCAGAAATATACATGTGTAGCAAAAAATGTATGTCTACTGCTCTACTGTACTCCTCCTTAGCAAGGCTGTGCCTCTTGCTAGCTTGATTTATCCTTTCTCTAAAAAGCAGTACTTGGTGGATTTACTGGTGGTGAATCAGCCTTCTTAAAACACATCTGTTTCGGCAAACTGGGTCATAGTCCCTATGTTGGTTCCTCGTGGCAAGTTCCATTAATTCCACACTAGTTTGCTGATTTTTATTTTTTTGTGTCCCATAAGCTTTAGGACAAGAGAAAGTGAGGATGAACACAAACAAAACCAATTCAAACTCTGCCTATAAATAAAAGATTATAGTTCAAGGTTGACGAATTCATCAGTTGAATAATTTCAGAGAAGTTACCACAGGTCAAACCAGTGACATGCTCTGTACCATACCTTATCTTGTTAGGGATTAATATACTTTCAGAGAAAGGTTCACAAAATCCTCCTGTCATGCTGAGATTTGCTTCCTAACCACCTTTAATGAGATGAACTTTCATAACAAGTGCCCTTAGTAGTTATGCCTTTTCCCAAACAGTGTTGAGTCATTTGGCCTAATGCAGTGTTTCCCTTGGCGTATGAAAAAAAGAAGCTTGCCACAGCAAACCCAGAATTTCACTTACTAATCCAGAGTGAAGTCTTGTTTTGTGAAAGTATGAAGAGAGTCTAGGTAACACCAGAAAAAAAATGTCCCATGTTTAAGACAAAAAGCATGTATTTGATGTCTTCAGCACTGAGTCAATTTTGAAAATTATTTGTGGCCTATCTAAGGCAGTTAGTACTAGAACTTCAGATATTAGCTATAAATGTGTATCATAGAGTCACAGAATACCCGGTTGGAAGGGACCTCAAGCATCATCTAGTCTATATCCCAGCAACCTGTCCAGCTGAATCTTAAAAGTATTCAATGCTGAGGAATGCACCACTTCTCTGGGGAGGTGATTCCAAAGGCTGATTGTTCTCGCTGCAAAAAAATATCCTCTGTTGTCCAAATGGAATCTCCTCAGGATTGACTTGGACCCATGACCTCTCATCTTTTCCATGTGACTCCTTGTAAAAAAGGTGTCTCCATCTTCTTTTTAGCCACCTTTTAAATACTGAAACATTGAACTGCGACCACATAGGATAAATGAGATACACCAGTACAATTATTGTCATCAGCATTCAGCCCTGGATACTAGTGAACCACAAATGGGCATGATTAAGAGAGAAAAACGCATCTTACGAGTTCAATAGCTGCTTTCAGCAAACTTGTGTGAATACCTGAGGAGAGCACAGAGCCACTTGGACTGGCAGAATCACTCCTGGCATCTCTTAATTTTAAAAGATACAGTTGCAAGGGTACCATTGTGGAAATGCTGTTGGTGTGAACAGGCCTGGAAGTGGAATAGAAGAGACATCAGGTTACATCTTTCTGTGAAACTAGTGAAGTTAATACTTTGCAAATGTAATTTAAAGATGGCTGTTCCACATAATGGAGAGACTGTTGTCTCTAGAGAATGTATAGACCAGAGAAACGCCTTTTTATCAAGAGCTGTATTAGCATCACTGTTGGGTTAAACTCCTTTTATCTGCTGACTAATAGATATGCCCCTAGGGAGAGAGGCAGGCAACTTCATGTCCCAGGGACAGTCATTTAATTCCTTTCTATCTCTAATATTCTCCTCAGTGTTGCTCACAACTAATTTCACAGAAGTGGCTCGATAGAAGATGCGTCATTGCAGATGTATTTGCACGTGGCCTGGACTAACTGAATCTTGTGACCCTCACAACATCTTTAGAAAGATGAGTAATAAATAACCCTGTATGTTTCACAAGAATGCAGTTCTTTATACGTAAGCAAATGTCACATTTTTGGAGAAGCACACACTTTTCTAATCCACTCATTTTATTATCAACTCTCCAGCCTACTGCATGGACAGCAGTCAGAGAATAAAAGAGATGCGCTACACTCTCACCAAAAAGTAAGCTTTGAAGTCTTTTGTTTTCAGCCTAAGGTGAACCTGAATCACAGCAACTGCACCATCTGACCTACTCAAGTCTCTCCAGCACATCCCTTATCTCTTTCTTCCTAACTCCTCTGAATTCATTACATTTTAAATGCTATTAGCACAAACAACAGTGCAGAGAGTGAGTCAGCCTGGCCAAATGTAAGATTTTTCTCATTTCTGCTTCTAAATGACCAAATCCTTCTAGCAGGAGGTTTTGTTTCTGGAAAAGCCTAGCCTAAGTGCCCCAGAGCACTCATCTTTCCAGTGTGCTTAGAAAGAAATAATTAAGCATATATGTGTACACAGCAAGCACCCACATCCACAAATGTATTCACAGATTAGAAATTAACCTGACATTAAAGATAAAAGTAGTAGTTGAAATGTAAGAGTGAAAGTATACATGTCACAAGCGTGGGTTCTAAACCAATACAAACATTGTAATACTCAGGACAGTGAGTTAAGCTGTTAGCCTTTGACTTGGATGACAGGATGCCCCACCATGAAGTCACACATTTCTATTAAAAAAAAAAAAAAAAACCAAAAAATGAACAGTTGGGGTTTCTGTTAAAAATTACAGACTTTTGTGGAGAGGAGAAATTCACCATGATCTGAAATCACGCAGTCTGAAATCATGAGTCTGAAGCATGTAAATTGAGCTGTATCTTCTCTGGGTATAGTACATTTGGCACTGAGTTGATTCACAGCTTCTTTTGGAAACTCTCCCCAGCACACATCTATACAGATGCCTTATGTAAGTACATAGCCACCTATGCCTCTAGAGAAATTTATATATTTGCATTTGTCACCTTTTCTTCCCAGTGGGCAGCGTCAAAAACCTCCTTATTGTTGCAAGAAACCATGGACATCTGGCATCTCTCTTTCTCTTCCTTTCTTCCTTCCTTCCTTTCTTGCTTCCCTGCTTCCTGAATAGAAATAAATCTAATGCAGAGGAAGGCTAATACTCTGGAAAATCTGCTCTTAAACATGCTTCTGCTATGCTACATGGTACACAGTATGCAAACTTTCATGATGAAAATACCAAAAATGGTATTATGGTACAGTACTTTGAGTCAATAATAAGCTTTCAAAAGTTCTTAAACATGTATTTCAAAGGTTGCTGTAATGATTCAGATTTTTAAATTGCCCCCAAATGCTAATAGAAACATCATTCCCCTATATTCCCTTCCAAAAATGGGTAATGAGAGTGTATTTGATAGATGAAAACCCCCTCCAAAGCATTTAAATAGAAATAAATAATTTTCTTATCTCCTTGTAGGACTGAAGGGAAAAGGACCACCAGCATTTTTTGCCTTCTGGTCATCTGAACCGTTGCAATCCTTTTTCTGTTTTGTTTTTAGTTGAGTTTTTTCTTTTTTTTTTCTTTTTTTTTTTTTTAAACTGAGGTTTAGCACCAACTTTTAAGACTTACATAATAATATCTAAAGTAAAGATAAAATACCAACAGATTTAAAGTAATTAAAAAAATTTACCCAAAAAAAACCCCAGGAAATTCAGAGTGCAGGAAAATCCTTTATAGTAGTGTTCAGTGTGTTTGGAAAAATATGTTATGACTTATTCCAGTCTTTATCAAAATTTAGGACATATCTACTGATAACAGCAGCTATTTGACCAAATAATTAGGAATGTGATGAAAGAGGCATTAAAGCTAGCTAAATAAGGATCATAGGATCATAGAATCATAGAATAGTGTGGTTTGGAAGAGACCTTAAACCTCATCCAGTTCCAAACCCCTGCCAGGCGGAAGGGACACCTTCCACTAGACCAGATTGCCTCAAGCCCCTCCAGCCTGGCCTTGAACACTGCCACAACTTCTCTGGGCAGCCTGTGCCAGTGCTGCACCACTCTCATAACAAAGAACTTCTTACTAATGTCTAATCTAAATGTGCTCTCTGTCAACTTAAAGCCGTTACCACTTTTCCTATCACTACATGCCCTTGTAAAAAGTCCCTCGCCATATTTCTTGTAGGGCCCCTTCAGGTACTGGAAGACTGTTACAACATCTTCCACAGCCGCCTCTTCCCCAGGCTGAACAAACCCAACTCTCTCTGCCTGTCTTCTCAGGAGAGGTGCCCCAGCCCCCTGATCATCCTTGTGGCCCTTCCCTGGACTTGCTCAAGCAGGTACATTTCCTTCTTATGTTGGGGGTCCCAGAGTACACACAGTACCCCAGGTGGCGTCTCACCAGAGGCAAGCATAGGGGTGGAATGCCCTCCATCAACCCACTGAACACGCTTCTTTTGATGCAACCCAGCACACAGTTGGCTTTCTGGGCTGCGAGCACACACTGCCAGTCATCCTGACCTTTCAGCAACCAACACCCCCAAGTCCTTCTCCTCAGGGCTGCTCTCAATTTAGTCTCCACCCAGCCTGTATTTGTTCTTGGATTGCCCTGGCCCAGGTGCAGAATCTTCCAATTGGCCTTGTTGAAATTTGTGAGGTTTGTGTATTAACCAGAGAAGTCCACATGTAAATATCCTGCAACACAGACGTTCAAACTATTCTGTCAACAGGTAATAGTTTGCTTGAAAGTCTAAGTGAAGATCTTAAAATTTCAACTCAAATTTCACTTTTAATTTCAAATGGATATTTAATTTGATGGCATGGTGACTTTAAGAATATGACTAGATTTCCAAAGATTTAGAACAGCAGAAAAAGACAATCTAATGTGGTTGTTTGGGTTTTTTTCATTTTTAATAGTTTAAATGTTCTTGGCACTGCCAATTGTCTCATTTTATTTGCAAAAATTGGTGAAAAATCCTGTTATGTCTTGTCCTGTGTTTTCCACAAAATCAGTAAGGTTTTTGCTTTAAAAGTTACTTGCTGCAAAATGCAAGTCTTCTGTAGTGGTTTGTGATGTAACTATCCATCAAGAAAAAAAAAAGGGAAGTTGTATTTTCCTTTTGCTAGTACCTATCCAAATGCCCTCAGAATATGATAAACAGTGAATCTTTTTTCCCTTCTGTCCCATGTTGGAAACTTATTCTGCCTTTAATAAGCAGGATAAAAGTGAATTGACACAGCACTGATTGTTTTCATTGCCCTGATGAAACTTACCGCATAATGTGATCAATTACTCACAGATTTTACAAGCGGGTGTCAGGAGCACATGTATTATTAACAGATCTTTATCTCTTTTGACGAGCCAATAGTGCTGACCTGAACCTGTCGTATAGCTCCCATTAGATGTGTGCTGAGCATCTGGTTATTCATGCACCTGTTTGCTGTCTTAATCATTCAGTGAAAGCAGTGTCATCCCAGTGTCATCATCTGCAAGTAAGCAGTGCTCTGGCCTCATCCGCGTGTGGAAATGTGGATGTGACCATGGAAATACCCTCTGACCTCACTCACATAGCACCTCATTAGTACTTCTGGTCATACTGGGCAGAAGATCATGACTGCATTTGGATTTGAGGGGCACGTTTTTCACAGAAGGACCATATGTTCTGGAAACACTTTCTGGCAAATATCTTTTCCGTTTTCAAAATGGAGTGATTTTTGACATGATTCAGAATGCTTATTTTCATGCTGGGAACCCAGGTGCTGTATTTCTTCCCCCAGTGAAGACACATGGTCTCTTTTCCTGATACCTAGTTTCTAAATGCCTGCTGTTCACAAGCACAACACGGAAAGGGAATGGCATCTAATTTTAACCCTGAGCATCCATTATTTGTTTATGTCGTAGAAAAGAATTGTGGTTTTGGCAACTGTAAACCATTGTCACAGGAATCCACAAAACAGACACTGATTTCTAAGGCCTTATTCTCTTCAAAGTTTAGTGGTATAAACCTAGAATAAGTTTATTCAAACGGAACATTGTTGAGACAAGAACACTGGCATCTCAGCAAAAGTTTGCTCCAGGATAGACCCTAAAATACAGCCAGAAAAGTGTTCTCATTGCCTCTCAGGATCTTTTTTTTTAAGTAATCCAAAGAATTAAGAGGTAGAAGTACTATTTAATTTCATTTCTATATAGGCTAAACAATGCTGAGAAGACCAAATGTGGTTTTAAGGTTGAATCTTTTTTTTTTTTTTTTCAGTTTAAAAACAGTTTAATCTAAACAATTCATTTTGAGACACTTTTCTGCAGAAAAGTTTCCTTTTCTACAAAGTTTTGCTTTCATATTCTAAATTTTTAAGAAGTGTAAGCGGGTCAAAAGTTTTATAAAACCAAATCTAAAACCTAATCATTTTGTTTCAGGTCAAACAAATTATCTGGATTAATCTGGAGTGTCTTACACCTTTCTTAATTGAGAGAAACAAAAAATATTTTGAGACATTCTGTTGCTATGGTTATTTCTAATTCAATCAGAAGGGGAATGTTGTTCCCATTAACTTGCCATGCTGATTCATAAAGTTCAGAGATACATCCAGACTTTGTTAATTCCTTCTCCCAAAAACATCCAACGCTCATCTAGATTCGGAAGAACTGCAGGAAAGAAGAGAGAGGTGGTGAGAGGATCTTAAGAGGGAGAATATAACCTGCGTTTTGGTAGATCTGTAATTGTCAAATGCTGTTGAAAGGGATAACTTTGAAATAAAGCAAATGAGTTACGCAGACCTCTGTCATGGACACCACCACAGAATTATTTTTATCAGTGTTTCTGGGGATATTGTCTGTTCACCTTGGAAGAAATGTGTTTGCAGGCTAAGATAGGATAGATTTCAGCATCATATCTGTCCTTGAAACTCAGAACAAAAAAAACAAAGTTTGTAAACATGACATCTCTTTATCTGGGGCTCTTTTCAACACGCTCATGTAAAAAGTAGCATTCCAAGAAAATCTAATTTTGAGAGATCTGGTGCTCATGTGAAGGTTCTGAGTAAAGTGTGATGCTGTGGCTTTCTCAGAAGCACTGGCAAGAGATACAATGGAAACATTTTTTGTTATTCGTGCAGAAAGATTTCCACTCCATAGAGGAGCAGTGTTCTGTTGTCCTTCTCACAGAGGGTGCATGCTCAAATGACAGTGAAGTGTAATCTAATCTAAGCCAACAGCAACGCCACCCTAAAAGGTGTCTTTGGGAACAGGCACTGAAGGATGCTGCTGCTGGGTAGCCAAACTCACCTGTACCTGTTCAGCCTTCCTCTCACACAGGGCAGGAGATGGGAATTAAAACCTTGAGTGCCAGCCAGGCAGGAACATGTAGCTGCTGGCAGTGTCCCTCAGAAGTGATTTTCTCACATGCCTGAGAGGCACCACAGCAACTGCCACACAACCTGCAAATAGCCGTCAAAACACAGCTGGCCAGCCCTCCTCGAGGAGCCATGCCCCGTTGCCATTGGACCTCTCCCCTGTGTGATAGGAGGAGAGCATGTGACAGCTCACATCCCTCCAGGTGTGCAAGCCATCATGACCTCCATGGTGGTGGAAACCCACCGATAGCACACACAGCCAGGGGCTCTCTCTGCCCATGGGATGGAGCCTGTGCTGGAAAGCTCCTTGCTCCTAAATTAACCAACCATGTTCAGTTTACTTAATCACTTTAAATCAATTTGTTATGCCAGCTAGTGAATGACATGCTTTCAGCTGCAGCAAGTTGCATGAAATCTAGCGGTATGAGGAGCACAGGTATGGCTGGTCTTAACCCTCAGGAGCCGGTGGCTTAAAGTACACCGCACTGCAGACCCTTTGGGTTTGGCTGAGAGATGCTTGTGCAGTAGCCCTGGCAACTCCAGGCTCCCACTTTCTTCTCCCCTCAGGCAAAGCCTCTGAGTCACCATGGAGAATGAGGTCACCCACCTGCAAATAAAACCTTAGTATAGCACTGCCTTTCTTCCTGGGAAAGGTTTCTCGTTCTTTTTATTAGTGGATGTCACACACAGGGAGGTGGTACTAGCAGTCAGGTCAAGTCATTTAGTCACACTGAAGAAGAATAAATAAATATATATACATAAACACTCCACAAAAACACCAGCTGAGTATTCTTAAAACAGTTTAATGAGGGCCTGCTAGCACTTTTTTCATTGCGGATGGTGTACATACCGCTTCTGTCAGCTGCATTTTATTTTGTGAACACTGAAAACATCTAGGTTTCATTTTTAATTTTCACCCTGAACCCATGACTTTCAGTGACTGAGAAATGAAATACCTTTTTTTTGCCATTCCCCCTCCAAATCACCAGAGCTACTGATATCTCTTTAATTGTAACTGTAGCATAACATTTTCGTACTTTGGAGCACATGCTTATTACAAGCATGAGTTTCACATTTTACTTTTTTTTCCTATTAGGGAATCAATAATACAAAAATCAACATAAAGGGGTAAAAAAACATAGCCTATTTAGATAGACACACTATGATTTCTCCTCTGTGTCTAATAAGGTATACATATACAAATGCTTTTACGTAACCAGGCTTTTATATTACAAGCTTTGAATATTAGTGTCTATTTATAATACCAGCAAGACAGACAGAACTGTCATCGACTTTAACTAGCACATATAACTTTACCCAATATATTTTGGTCTATAATATGACAGTATTGGTGCCTCAGAATAACTGATATTTCACTGATGAAGTTGTATACTTCGAAAGCAATTAAAAGCAGCAAGTGAGGAGCTGACGATCTTATTTATCAAAATCCACTATATATTTTATGGATAGGATTCTGTGTGGCGTTTGCCACTGAATTATCCCAACACATAAGCACCATGATGTGGAATTTTCACCAAAGCACTCTAGTCTGGACTTGGAAGCTAAACTGCCAAGGGATATAAACATCTCTCTTAATTTGAGACAAGACATACGGTTTTGTGCTTCTGATGTCTCTCTCTGAATGATCAGATGAGTGGTTACAGGTAAAAATGCACAAGATTGTATTTTTTGGTCTTAGGAATGATCCCTGGGGGATCATTCTATATCTGTATCTATATCTATATCTATATATCTATATCTATCTATATCATCTACATCTATATCTAATCTATATCTATATCTGTATCCATCTATATCTATAATCTAATCTATATATCTATATCTATATCATCTATAGCTATATCATCTATATCTATCTATCTAATGCTATAGAAAGGTGTACTGCTCCCCAGACCTCATAAAAAGCCCCTGCCCAATCTGTGCCTGCTTTGGGAATTTTGTAATTACATCCTCAGTGATAAGAACTATTTGCAAGCTTACAATTAAATCCAGTGCATTTCCCTCTCCATTTTGGTATTTTGGACAACTATCAACTTTGAAGAAGGAGCGCTGTCTGTTGAACTGCAATGGGTAAATGTAACCGGGTTGGTTCTGGGTCTTTTAATAAACCTGTGTTATACAGACAATGCTTTCCCTCAGGGGGAATGCACTCATCAGCTTGATTCATGGAAAGTTACTCATCTCCCTACCTCAAGGAAAGAATATGTATCTAATTCCTGAGAATAGAATATTACGTCACATGTGAAGAGATGGTTCAATGTGAGGCAAAGTTGTGAGAACTACCTACAAAGGTAGCAGCATTTGCCATGCAGTCAGATGCTATTCAGATTAATTGGTTTGCAGCTATAGGAAACACTTCACAATTAGCATATTGAGAACATTCTTGTCCTGTGAGATGACCTAATATTGCTGGCCTTTTCCACCTCTGATTTTTCTTGAAGTGCAAGTTACGGCAAATATTCTTGCATTACTTAACTAATTGTCATCACTTGCTTGATTCATTCCATGATATAATATGTGGTATCCCATGAAAGACTTGTAAAAGTGTGTTTGCACGTCATTATTATTGTGTGGTACTGATGTCAAACTGGGAAAATGCCATGAGGTAAAGGCTTACTAAATCATTGACCTCTGAGAAACGTATGATACAAACAGATTATCTGTACTTGGAAATATAATACAGATGAAAAAGTGCTACATTAGCTTGGTTGGCCTAAATATTATTATAGACACAGCAAACAGGCATGACAGTAAGTTGTCTGAGGTATGAGGTACAAAGTACAAACTGGTGCAATTATTTTTGTGAACAAAATTCACTGTGACTGGAGCCTTTTATGTGGACGAGTATTGTTCCCACGTGACACTGCCTGTCCTTGTCTGTTCTTAAGTGTGTACCAGCAAATCTTGATGAAGCCTTGACCAGAATACCAAGATTATTTCTACATAATATCATTTTTACATAAAGTCTGGTTTTGTTGCCTTCTAAGCACCTGATTATCTTTCTGAAGAAATAAGGCTTAAACTGACATTTGCAGAAACTGTATTTGCCTCTGTCCCCTGTAATTTATGTAGATTAAGGAAATCTAACCTAGGAAAGTAAAGGGGAAAAGAGGTGTTGTATGATTAAGTTATTGAATTAAGACTTAGAAGTTGTTTTAGGCAATCCCTTCCATTTTACCTTATGTGAAACTCACTCTTAGACTGAATCATGAGAATAAAACCCTGCTCTGCCAACAATTGCTGCATGGTTTCTTGGGCATCAATAAGACATGTCCATGGAGGTCAGCAAGTGGATCTAAACTAACTCAGCTTATGCTTGGATGAGGCTAGATGTTGCTTGGAAGGTAGAGAGCTGCACTAACAGTGTGCTGTGCTTGACCAAAGAACCCTTGAACTTGCAGGCTGGGTTTATTAGTTTGAAAATAAAGTCATACCAATACAGCAACATGGCTTAGATGAGCTTGAGTCTGTGCACACACATCCATGTTAGCAAGACTTAAGGTCTTCCTGGACTAGCTACTTATGGTAAACATCTGTGTTTCAGGTCTATAATTGACCCATTTAGTGCCACAAATCCAAACCTGAATTTCTTAAAGCCCTCGTTCAGCTGTGGTCTCATCCTGGAGTTGAATAATATCCACAAATATTCTTCTGGCTACCAAAGGTCTGCTTGATGTGCTCAAGACTGCCTCAGACTTAAAAACACTTTCCCACTAACCTGTAGATCTGGACTGATGGCTGCACTCAGCACATTCCTACCCAAACAATCTCTGCTCAAGGCACTGGCTGGAGCAAAAGAAGATGGTCTTTTCCATCCAGAACCTTCCTAATTCATGTACTGATTAGACATACAGACTGTCTCTGTACACCAGCCTATACTGATGATTAAAGATGTAGCATTCATCTGGAAATCAGGTTTCTCATCCCTGTTTCACTTCATGGCTTGCCTCTATCAGCATTTCTTGGAATGAGGATAGGTTCGAAAACTGAAGGAGACTAGAGCATCTTGTGGCTGTAGTGATGGTTCTTGGCCAGTAAATTCAAAGGCAGAAGCAGTGAGATTCAGTACCTCCAGGAACAGGATGGCATTGAAACCAAGTCTTACTTTATCTTAGATAAAAGTCACAAACATGTCACAATATGTAAAAAAATTACAATAAATAAATAAATAAAAGATAAAATAAAATAAAATACTGAGCTCTTGACATGAAGGGGAAAAAGTATGTGCTTTCCTCAAGAAAATCTTTGGATTCTTCCATAGAAGGGAATAGTTTCCTCTGTAAAGCTAGAGTAATGATGATGTAAGGGTGAATAAGAATTCAGGAAGCACACTTGTCTTCGCTGTATCTTCTCAGACATTTCAATTTCATACACAGATTTCCAACACAGATGGTCACATTTTAAGAACCCACACTGCAGAGGGATTCTCACTTTTACCTTGGAAGGTAAGAAACTAGATTTGACTAGTGTCAAAATTACCTCTGGGATTTCTGCTTTCCTGTCAAATGGCAATGATAACACCACCTTATCACATAAGGATATGGTAAGGAAAGATGCTTGTTCTGCCATCTCCATTATACTGAATTTCTGGATATAAAGATGGAAACAAAGCATATACTATGAGAAAGGCCATTCTGACTGCAGATTCTTCCTCAAGAAGAACCTATCCATTAAAGTGACCTAATGCAGACTATAGCCTGAATAAGGAACACCTTTAGGGGTTATTTTTTCTTCTCTGCTGGCTGCTTAAACATCTGATAGTTTAGTATGGTAATAGAATCTGGAAAATATATAAAAGCTGTTCAAAGAATATATGCTTGCTGTGTCCCTTGTATCATTATTCTGTACATTACTATGGTTACTGTCATAAAAAGGTAATATATTTTTTTTGGTAGAATAGTGGATAAATATTTACTACATAACATAGAAACTAAATCTCTGGAGTTCTTTAAAACAAATCTTTAACAATGGAATATATCTGCTGTACTAATTTGCATGTCCAAGCAAACATTCTTTGCATGGATTTCAGTCATTTCTATGTTAATTTTGTGCTAGAGCTAAAAGGAAAATTTCTGTTCAGCAGGGCTTGTAGATTTATTTCTCTTCCTTTGATCACATCTAGGGCCTTTCTGCATACTACATTGCAAATCTAAGCACAAACACTCCTGGGATAGTCAGATGCATGCAAGCTGATTCAATTTTTGATGAAATGAGGAGAAAACCCAAGCTGAAATGTATTCACTAAACTAAAATTAAACAAATAATACCTAGACATAGCAAAACTGCAATTCTGTCTGTGCTTTTCTTGCCCAGATTTCTTTGGTCTCCTCTTCTCCAGCTAATACTAGTTATTTTCAATGGCAGCGGCTCGGTCAAAATCTCAAATAGATGACTGCATCACTTCCCCATGTGCATTTGTTACTTTTGATTATTATTCAGAGCAAAACCTGTGGCAGATCTTAGAGCACTCTGCACCCACCTGGCTCTTTAGCAAGGTCAGGTGTGCCTCAAGCTTCTAGAAAGAGGCAGTGATTTATGTCTGGGTTTTTTTTGTCCTGCCATATGATTTACCTTGTTTGCTTATTTTTTTTCCTGCACTGTGTCCCCTCTTAGCTTTATGACACATTTTTGGCCAGATTTCTAAAACAGCTTAGCCTCTAAGTTCTGCTGAAAGTCTAACTGTTGAACTCTAGGGTCCAAACAGGAACAAAGCCCGCTGCAGAATCCAATCTGAAAAACTTCAGTGTGGTTGGCAGGATGGTGCAAAAAACCGAGCTCCTGATATCTTGGGAAGCTGACCCACTTGGAAACAACCACAGCGCACTGCTCCCAGTGGTGGCAGTGTTAAGATTAGCACCCTGCTGTATGTTCCTCTCTGACTAGCAAATCTGAGACCTGGCCATTTGGTTCTCCTAGCAGAAACCCGAATATCAGCTGCCATGGCCAGGTACACCTTCCACTAGAGCAGGTTGCTCAAAGCTCTGTCCAACCTGGCCTTGAACTCTACCAGTTCTCATTTCAGTAGTTGCACCTGTGGGTGACTGTAGAAGGATCTCTTCCCAAATAATCATTAAAACAAAGCTGGGCTTGGCTTTCATAGGTGCATTCCTTGAAGCAGCTGCTGGGTTGCAAAGAGTTCTTTGATTAAAGCTGAGGGAATGAGAGGAAAAAAAGCGTACTATAAGGGAGGGAACATGTAAAATTTGCATAAATCTTCATACGTTGTCATTTAATATTAAGTCAGCTATTACAGGGTACTGTTTGTAGTTTTCCATCTCGTTCCTAAAACTACTACTAAATCATTTAAAGTGATAAAAAGTCTGAACAGTAAACTACTCAGCAGTACCGTAAGAAAGGACTTGTGACTCTACTGGCATTAATACCGCAAACAGATAGCTTGTAGAACAAATCACTGTGTAAAGATGGAGGAAGTCCTACCTGAAAAAAACCCAACATAATTAGACATTTTTTATTACACTGTGGCTGCGTAATTCCTCTCCTTGAGTCAGGTTTTGAACAGGAAGAAAGAGGGCCTTTGACTGCAAAAGTGCAGGTAATAGTATTGACAACCACTAGATATGAACATTTTGTTTGCTCACAGAATAGCCATGACTAAGATGCAGTAAATGAGAACAGCTAGACAACACCCCACATACTGTTCTCTTCATTTGTGAAATGTGACTGGAATTCAGTTCCTTTTGCATTTTTACGGACTTTAAATTAAGGTGTGTCTTAAGTGTAATCTTCTTAGACATTTTCTGTTCTACAAGATTACTTTTTCTGCACACCCAGTAATTATTCTTTTTTAATGCAACAAGGTACCATATTAACCCTCACTTAGCTGGAGGGAATTACTGTCCTTACTCCAGAAAAGGGTAATCTTATGTCAATGTGTTTTCCAGGTGCAGCAACTGCAAATACTTAAAAGACTTTCTGCAAAATAGAATAATTATGACATAGTCCTTGAGCTGATTTTCTTAAATGGCTGTCCCCTTCCTTGGCTAGTTTAAATTAGTATTGTTGGGTTAGGATTTTAAGCTGAGTCTTTCCATGTCCAAAAAGAGATTTTCACCTACGGGAGCCTGTGGGTGAAATAGAAACACCTGCGTCCATTATTTTTCAGAAATGTTTCTAGCTCTCATGCCTCTGAAGAAGGAATTTAAAACCAAAGCAATGCAATATCAAAGCATTCTTCCTTTTAAATGTATTCTCTAGCCATTCTTGGGCATGGCTCTGGGCTTTTGCTGAGCTAGGGTGGTGATGCTAAATTAATAAGCTTTTACATTGTAAATATTCTGTAAAACGCTAAGTAGAAGAGCTTGCTTTCCTCATATCAGAGTCTTCATGCACGCTCTGTACGGACCGCCTCTAGAGCACAGGATGGCCTCACGGAACTGATCTACAACCTTTTTTTTCACAGTGACTTTTTATAGCTGCTGCTAACTAGTGTTACCTCTCAGCTATACACACAAGCCCTGGCATGAGAGGAGTCACCCATCAAAGTTGGCTGGCCTTTATTCATAAGCTGCTAACATGAAAATTTTGGTCATGAGTCAAGGGCCCATTTTAGTGTTGCTTTTCCACACATTACTTTGCACTATATCTGTGGATATTCTGGAAGGACCAAGTCCTCCCACAACTTCTTCGGAAAGCCCTGACAAAGCAGTACAAGTAACAGCAGTACTAAGGTGCACTCCTGGAAGTCATGCAAGCGCATACTGGGTGCCGGTATCAGAGTGAGTATATGAACTCACACATTATTGCCCAGCATGGCATCTGTTTTTACAAGTGGGCTAGAACAGGAATATGAACAGCTCAAGCCTGCAAGACAGAAAGTCTACACTGTATGTGTACTCTAATGCTGAGAGTCTTTAGTGCCTTTAGCTTTAGTCACTTTTGCCAGCTGTTTGTCTGGATAAATGCAGTTATTAACAGAGATAAAACCAGCCATCTGTTGCAAATCCTTGATTTTCCTTGGTTTTTTTACTGTGTGTGACAATTTCCATGTTATTCTAGATTTTGAGATACATATCCATTATTCTTACATGTGATAAGACTGCAGGTAAACTGTATATACACACATATATATAAAAAAAAGGAAATACAATGATTCAGTGCTTTTTTCATGTGGTACTTTTAATCCTAAAATAATTAAATGTTCCTTGAAGTTGGAGGCTTAGTAAGAACATTGCTATGAACCAGATGTAATTTCCATTACCTCTTTGTCTTCCTAGTGCTCTCAGTATGTCTTCTAGGCTGTAGTGTATGTTGTCTGCAATGTTTTTTCATAACTAGATCCAGCGTAATGTGCTGTAATTAGAGTGCTCGCCATTTAAGGACTGGAAGGAATGTCCTGTGAGGAGCAGCAGAGGACTTCAGGTTCATCTTGTTTGAAGAAGAGGAGGCTGAGGGGCAATCTCATTCCTCTTTACAGCTTCCTGAGGAGGGGAAATGGCACAGAATCTGCTGGTACTGGCTCCCTGGGATCCAGTCACAGAACACATGGGAATAGCTCAAGCCTGTGGCAGGGACATTAGGAAGCATTTCTTAACTGAGAGGGTGGTCAATCTCCGGAACAGGCTTCCTAGAGACATGATCAATGCCCCAAGCTGTCAGTGCTTAAGACGCATTTGGACAATGTGCTTAATAACAGGTTTTAACTTGTCCAGGCCTAAACAAGTCAGGAAGTTGGATTACATGATCATTGTAGGTACCTGTCAACTGAAATAACCTATTCCTATTCTGTTCTGCTCTTTTCAGTGTTTTTCAGAAGTGACTCCTATTAAGTGCATTGAGCTGAGTTTTACTCAGCAGTTTAACTGCTAATTGACATGACAAAAGTGAGCTCAGAAATACTCTGGTTAGCTTTGCCCACAGTCAGTTGAATTCGTGCACTCCTACTCTGTTCAGTTCAGTTCTTTTCTCTTGTGTTCTGTTCTATTCTATCTTTTTCTATTAATATTTTTTGAGTTGTAAGCAGTAAACCATGAGACAATGCCATTGGCTGGGATGATGCTGAATCATCTGCACCTTTGAATATTTAACCACACACTTATCTGTCTAGTCTGTGAAAGGAAAGTGTAAGGCTAAGTATATGATAAAAAAGGCCAAAAAGCCTCTTCAGCTTGTCTTTCAGAAGTGTCTCCTATTAAGTATATGGAGCTGAGTTCTATTGCTCATTGACCTGACAAAAGGGGGCTCATAAATACTCTCTTTAGCTTTGCCTATAGTCAATTGAAATAGCCTACTTCTACTCCATCCATTTCTTCAGAAAACTCAGGTTAATAAGTAGTTCGAGTTTTCCAGAGGGCAGAATCCATTTCCCTGTGTGCCACGACTGCCCTAATAGTATGAACATTCAGAAAATACATCTTCCTTCTCCTGTGTCAATCACAGAAACACCACAGAAAGAAGTGAAGAATACCATGAATTAAATACCCCATAGATCATAAAGCATAGGTGATCAGAAAATTTCCACCCTGAGTAAAGCTTATGCAGATTCTATGATTTTCAAATCAGAAAATTGATTTATGAAGGTTTGTTGTGGTATCTCCATGTATTTTCCCTTTCATGGAGCTCTGATAGTTAAATAAGGTGGTTTCTGTTTTACTCTTTTAAATTTTTAAATGAGTAAATTTCAAAATTATATTAATAATCCAGTAGGTCTTACAGACAATCATATTACTCCCTTTTCTAGAATTAACTTCAGGTTTTAATGCAATAGATTAGACTGAAGGACTGAAGCATGGTATAGTTTGTTTGTTGTGTTTTGTTGGTTTTGGGGGGCTGGTGGTGTCCCAAAAAGACTCCTAATTTCTTGCTGTCAGTATGAAAACCAGTGTGAAGTGCTCAATGTTTATCATACCACCTAAGAGATCACAATATCTCTCATCCGTGCAGGAAGCTAGAGTATATGGTGCTTCTGATTTTAAAACTTAAGTTACATTGCCTAAGGTCAGATCTCCAGCTTAAAATAATAAAGCAAGGGAAACAATATGAGGTTCAAAATGCGAATACATACTGTCAAAGCAACTTTTGAGGGGAAGTAGGCTCATTGGCAAGTGGGAATTACATTTCTATTGAAGACATGTTAGAATCATAGAATCATAATATCATAGAATAGTCAGGGTTGGAAAGGACCTAGAGATCATCTAGTTCCAACCCCCCCTGCCAGGGGCAGGGATACCTCCCACTCAACCATGCCACCCAAGGCTCTGTCCAGCCCAACCTTGAACACTGCCAGCAATGGTGCATTCACAACTTCCCTGGGAAACCCATTCCAGTGCCTCACCACCCTTACAGAAAAGAATTTCTTCTTCATATCCAATCTAAACCTACCCTGTTTAACTTTGACCCCATTACCCCTTGTCCTATTACTACAGTTCCTCATGAAGAGTCCCTCCCCAGCATCCTTATAAGCCCCCTTCAGATATTGGAAGGCTGCTATGAGGTCTCCATGCAGCCTTCTTTTCCCCAGGCTGAACAGACCCAACTTTCTCAGCCTGTCTTCATATGGGAGGTGCTCCAGTCCCCTGATCATCCTCGTGGCCCTCCTTTGGACTTGTTCCAACAGTTCCATGTCCTTTTTGTGTTGAAGACACCAGAACTGCACAAAATACTCCAAGTGAGGTCTCAGGAGAGCAGAGTAAAGGGGCAGGATCACCTCCCCTGACCTGCTGGTCACGCTCCCTTTGATGCAGCCCAGGATACGGTTGACTTTCTGGGCTACAAGTGCACACTGAAGCCGGCTCATGTTCATTTTTTCATTGACCAACACCCCCAAGTCCTTCTCCGCAGGGCTGCTCTGAATCTCTTCTCTGCCCAACCTGTAGCTGTGCCTGGGATTGCTCCAACACAGGTGTAGGACCTGCCATGCTGGCTGTCACCAACCACCTTGTTTTTCATGTGCCTCAGCATGCCTTCCAGGATTGCTCCAAGATTTTGCCAGGCACAAAGGTGAGGCTGACTGGTCTGTAGTTCCCTGGGTCATCCATTTTCCTCTTCTTGAAAATGGGGATTATATTTCCCTTTTTCCAGTTGTCGGGAACTTCACCTGACTGCCATGATTTTTCAAATGTGATGGACAGTGGCTTAGCAACTTCATTTCCCAGCTCATTCAGGACCCACAGATGGATTTCATCAGGTCCCATGGACTTGTGCACATTCAGGTTCTTAAGATGGTCTCAAACCAGATCCTTTCCTACAGTGGCCCAAGGTCTTCATTCTCACAGTCCCTGCGTCTGCCTTCCAAGACTTGGGTGGTGTGGTCATAGCATTTTCCGGTGAAGACTGAGGCAAAGAAGTCATTAAGAACCTCAGCCTTCTCCAAAACCAGGGTAACCAGTTCTCCCAATAGCTTCCAGAGAGGGCCCACATTCTGCCTAGTCTGTCTTTGTCATAATTTAAACCTCTCAGCCATGCAGTTTGCTCACTCACTCCCCCCCTTTCATCTCCCCCACTCCGAGGGGGGGGAGAGGTAATGGGGAGAAAAATTGAAGGGATGTAACTCCCATGGGTTGAGATCAGAACAGTCCAGTAACTAAGGTATAACACGAATCACTACTGCTACCACCAATAACAATAATGATAAGGCAAATACAAGGGAAGAGCATACAACTGCTCATTACCCGACAACTGAGCCGTGAACTGAACTCTTCCGGGTTCCTGCCCTCAGTTTTTCCATCCTGGGCATGACGTACCGTGTTATGGAATACCTCTTTGGTCAGTTTGGGTCAGGTGTCCTGTCTCTGCTTCCTCCCGGCTTCCCCTTCTCCCTGGCAGAGCATGAGACTCAGGAAGTCCTTGGTGAAACCAAACATTCTAAGCCGTATCTATAAACACTGGTGTTATCAGTGCTGTTCCCAGGCCGAAAGTTGAAAATACAGTGCTGCACCAGCTACTAAGAAGGAGAAAAATGACTGCTGCTGCTGAACGCGTCAGTCTTTCATTTGCAATGTAATTACAGAATCCTTTCCTGTTATCTTTCACATCCTTAGCCTTAGTTGAGATGTGCAAACCAATCCTCACATAAGACATTACTGGCAGTCCGCTTCTGGCTCAACCTGAAAAACTTCAGCAGCTTTGGAGTTTGATTGCCATTCCCAGAATCCAGGGTGGTCATTTACTCCATGGAAGACTGAAAGTATCTGCTTTGCCACTTCAGAAATTATCTCTTGACTGCAAGGCCAGGAAGCCTTGTGAACCTTGGGTAATACCACAGAGCCTGCTTATCTTGGAGCTTGTTTGATCTCAATTTCTACCAAACTCCTCCTCCTATGTGGTCTAAAGTGACAGCTGTAAGCACAAATTCTTCTGGGTCATTCTCTCAGCCATGTTATGGAGCCGAATGTGCTCATTTCTCAGTGCTGTGTGTGCAGAGTTGCCACGATGAGTCATGAACAGAAACTTGACAAACTGAAACCCCAACAGTTAGGTTTTCCAGGCCTAAAAGAAAAGCATCTGAATTCTGATGCATTCCAACTGCAAGACCAAAAGGAAAGACAGGAATGTAAAGACTACCTCCAGCTCAACTCCAAAGGAGAATAGAGTGCTTTGCATAGTGAGCTCTGGGCCCAAGTCACCTGTTCATATAAGATGGAGTACCTTTTGTTTGAGAATAGTTGGCTTCACAGGATCTGCCTTATGAGAAGTGGTCAGAATCTATCCTGCTCTGTAGAAAACACAGCTGCACAACCTCTAGGTCTCATTTTGATTTCCTTCCATTACTGCTGGGAACCCACGAGTAGCTGCATAAGCTCTTTGGTGCTCAGAAGGCCCTTAAGGTCAGCATTTCATTTCTTTAGAAGATTAAATGGAAGTAAAGCAAATAATCTTTACACTTGTACACCAAATGTTTTGGTTTTATTTTTAAAAAGAAGACAGATACCAGTTTGTTCTACAGATGCATACGCTGCAATAAAGGCTCTTTTAGCCATCTTGGAACACAGCCTGCAGTAATCTTCATATAGGCTTTTGGCCATGTTAGTAATTGCTATAAGTGATCACTCTCCCCATTTAACAGTGTGTTCATGAGAAGGCTATTTTTTGCCAATACCACGAAAAGTCTATTATTTCGTGCAAGAAAGACAAAGATCAACATAATGCAAAAGAATGGCTGCCCCTTACTATTTATTGCTCCGAGATCTAAGCCAACATATTTCATTTTTTTCCAGAATATTTTAAAGGACGGATGCTGGAGTTTTATTATGAGTTTGGGTTTTTTTAATACTGGACCACAAGATTTTAACATTATTAGGAGTTTCAAGTTCAGGCGTAAGAAATTACGTTATAACATAGCAAACGTGACGGCTTGCTTTTATTGCCTTTAGAAAGAGGGTCTTGAAATACCAAAAGAAAAAAAAAAAGGTGGATTTTTTCTTAGTGGCTGTTGAACAGTTGTAAAAAAAAAAAAGACAGACAAATCACAATGCTTCTAGCATAAGTGAATGTGGCAAAAGTGTGTACAAGTGTGCTACATAGGTATAATGTGATGCGTAGCTAGCTAAGGCTAGATCTGCACCCTACAAGCGTTAACAACAGTAACACCATACAGCTTCACTTCAGTTGCTTTTGGATCAGGTTATGTGTGGTGTGGACTTAGTTCAAAATAGTAGCAATAATGTTAATAATTAATATTTAGCCCTGAAGGGGAAATAAAAAAGCTGTCTTCCATTATCACAATTGAAAGAATCAGTCACAACTGTGACTCTATTAAAGCACTTGTGGAAGGAAACCTATGTTTTTAGTGGATTTTTCTAGAGCAAAAGATGAGTTAATCGGGTAAAATGTCAAGTTATACATTAAAATTAAACACCTGGCAAAAAAGCTTCCACATCTGGAGCACACCACAGTATTTAAATTACATTTGGCTTGTCACTCTGTGTTTTGCAGCTGTTATGGCACGGAGAATAATTAAAAGCAGCAGGTTGCCATGGTATTTAATTGACTGCTGCTGAACAATTTGTGTGTTTGTGATCTAAGTGAAAACAGTCAGGCAAGTTGTGGCTTTGGAGGAGGAGGATGGTGTTTATGAGTGACAATGAGTTTATTGAAGCCTTATGCTCAGGGCAAGATTTCAGAGCATTGAAAAGTTATAGGAATCATAATGTAGTTACATTAGGAAGGTGCTTAAAGCAGAATAAGCTTTATCTTGTTTAAAAAGAAATCTAAAATACATACATTAACATGGCAGAACATCAGCTATATCAGCTAAGGCTCTGAATGACCAAGTAAAGAAAGGATCATATGGAAAAGCTGGATACCAATCAAAAAAAAAAGAAAGAAAAGAATGAAGGGAATTGGCTGTGGTAGCTTGACCTGTTTTCCTGCTTTTCTACCACTCTAAGCTCAGATTTGCAGATGACACATAGCAAAGATTCCCCTCCAGGTCCTGGCTCAGGGAATGATCAGCAGCCTCCTGTGATGTGCTTGTAACTTTGGATTTGAACACACAAAAACGCAAAGTGGCATGACAGCTGTATCTCTTCCTTGGCAACTATTCATAACCACAATCATGGAGAGAATAGAAACTTTTTGAACTTTGATAAAGATCTGTTGTGAGCTTGTGGCAATCTTCATATAAATGCCAGGGGCTATACGAAAACTTGAAGACTTTCACCACTGCCTAGTATGGTCCAAATCAGAATTAGTAACCTGTGTTTGGTTAATATCAATATTCTCAGTTTACCAAGGTTTCATTCAACATTTCGTTGTTTTCCATCTGCAAAAGCAAACAAAACCCAAGCAAAAAAACCAAACACATTTTTCTCAAGTAAATAAACAGCTTACCTTACTTTCGTCCTGAAATCTTTCTCATGCAAAGTGGCCTTGGTAATCAGAAATAGTGGTATGCTACTTCCACTGCAACTTAGCAAGTGTTCAGATACTATTCATCAGGCTGGCTGTTTCCTGAGATACCTAGAAACAAGCCTGATTTTTAAGTATGGTTTGAATTATTTGTATTTGCCTTGATTTCTGAAGCTGCAAGATGCATTCATGTTATGTGGTCTTGTTTTTTTACAAAATCTGGCAAGTAAGAAACTTTTTTCCTTACTTTAAATAAAACCCGTGACTCTCACATATAAACTCCAGAGGCTGAAGTTTAAAGAATCAAAACCAATGGGTAAGTAGGTACTTCCAGTTTCAGACCTGTGATTTGAAAGATCTGGAGCAGTACAAAACCGTGACAGTACAGTAAGTGTCTTTATTTAACTGAAACAGTTATGTGATAACAGCCAGCGAAATAATTTCATTGGAGTTAATTAGCAGGCGCTACATCAAGTATGAGCGCTCTGCACTGTGCGTGGCAGAGATTTCTTCTGCTCCACAGGTCACACAGCTTCTACCGACTGGGGAGTAAACTGGCAGAAGAAAAAGGGAAGGGAGCTTTAACCCTTGCCCTTCCCATCCCTTCCTGCTGGCAAAACTCAGCTAAGCAGCTGCAGAGAACGAAATGGCCACAGAAAAAGACTTCTTTATTTCAGTGCAGTGCAACTGTGTGCTGCTTCTCCCTCCAGGTCATGTGAGAGACAATGATCTGCCTGCACATTTTCTTCTCTATTCTTCCTTAAAGGTGCTCCAGGATCCTAACAATATTATCTAAGCTTCACAGTTGATGCTGACAGAAAAAGGAAGCAGTCAGGGATACATGACTGTTAATAATTTTGTTAAAATCTTGCTAATATTTTTCTTTTACTTTGTTTCCTCTCACACTGAATATGCTTGGGTTTAGTGGGAGAGACAGCAGGTATATCAGGAGTTGGTAATCAATTGGCTTATTTTCAAAATAATCACAAAATGTAATCCTAACATTTGGTTAGGCTTACAGAAGACTTGTTTTGTGTTTCTTCTCTACACAATCCCCTTCTTGAGAGACTAATTGTGGAGTAGCAGTGCAAGACAGTTATAAAAGTCCTAACCTTAACTTAATGTGTCCTTTAAACATATGTTTACCGATGAATTTTCTCCTGAATAATTTTTTTTGCTTGGTTAGCATAAAGATTCCTTTAAGGCAAGTGTCTGCCTCCCTTCCCGCAGCAATACCAAAAATCCATATCACATGAAGTATCAGTTCACTTATATCAGTATTAGGACAACCTAAAACAACTGAACTTGACTTTAGTACCTCTAAATTTCACAACTCTAAGCTTTATTTTATGATAGTTTCTTCATGCTAAATAAGCCATAACACAAATAACTTTAAAAATCAAATTTTACCAGATCCACCAGACAGTGTATTAACCTAGCAAAACAATTTACTCTTTTGTAAGACTCCATGCTTCTA
This sequence comes from Ara ararauna, assembly GCA_028858755.1. Classification (NCBI taxonomy): domain Eukaryota; kingdom Metazoa; phylum Chordata; class Aves; order Psittaciformes; family Psittacidae; genus Ara; species Ara ararauna. The sequence goes on along the minus strand of CM054410.1, from coordinate 38,291,165 downwards.
TGAAGGGAAGTATGCAAAATCACAGCTGTGAAAACAAAGGCAAAAAGTAGTGAATGGTAGATAATTATTTAAATAGAAAGCTATTTCTCTTTCATATAAAAGAAGCAATCTAACATTTCTTTTCCATAGTGATAGATCTTCAGCAATTAAATTTACCACTAAGTTTATATCAGAAAAAAATCCACAATAAGGCACCACAAGGCTTTATTTGGTATGATTTATCTGCTGATGCTCATTGACTGATCATTATGTTTCAAGATTGTGTGTTTATTTGTCAGTCAGGCACTGGGGGAATGACATTTCCCCACTACAGTTTGTAACCAAATGCTCAAAAGTTGTGATTTCACATGTCTTCCTCTTCACAACAGATCCTAGCAGCCACCAAAAAAAAAATCTGGACACAGGTGCTTTGGCTTCTAATTTCATTTCTGCCATATATATATATTATGACCCCAGACTTGCAACTTTCCCTCTGATTTTTCTGTACTTGATTTTCACTTGGTCATTTCTGTGAACCTGTTCAGGCTTTGAAGTGAATCAGTGAAGCATGTGTATGCCAGACCAGGCCAAAGGATTTGTGCAGAATTTAAACTCTATCTAAAATTTATGCTTTTAAATTCTGTGTGTGCAATTAATTAACAAACACTCTATATGCTAGTCTGCAATGAAAGTTTGTGTGTAGGAATCAGAGCATGCTATTCAGAAAAGGGAAATTCAAGCAGGATGCTGGGGTTCTCTTAGGGCCTTTTTGTTTCCGTTTTAGTGGTATTTTTATTTGGTTTTAATAGATGTTTTTCTTCAAGTATCTGTATTGGAAAAGAGATGCAGGGTGGGAAGGAGTGTCTGTTATACAGCTGATACTGAAAAGCATTACAACATTTACTCTAAATAGTTTATCACCTGACTGTTTTTCTACAGAGCTGGACACAAAAATGCCACATTGCTTCATAAGCACAGCATAACAATCTGGGAAAGAGGAGAAGTTTGGTTGCTCTAGTTAGTGCCTAGAGAATCCTTGATAAGCAGCAGATATGTACTTTGGTACAAGCAAATTTAAAGTATTCTCTGACTGTGATTAATAAAAGCTGGAGGAGTATCTTCACAAAAAAGTCCTCAATTCTAGTATTTCAAAACCAAAGATGTTTTCCCTACTTCAAGCTTTCCCCCTTTTGCACAGATTCATGTTATCAAATACATAAATTCTGATCAGAAAACAACAGAAACACAATGCCATTTAGTACTTCATGCCTGCTAGGAATAAACCATAATCTAATTTGGAGGAAAGTTTTGGAAGAAGCTAAAATGTTATGTTTATTTGTGAAGTTGCAAAGGGTTACATTTGAGATACTTAAAACCATTCCCTCATCACAATGCTGAACACTATTCTGCTGCCTGACATCGTGAATGAAAAAATTGTTGTATGAAAACAGTTTGAAGTATTTTACACTGATAAACCTTTCTTTGCAAATCTTCCAGTACTGGTAAGTGACTCACTTTCATTATTCCCTCACTATTGATCAGAGAAACTAAGGCACAAACGACTTTTTGGAGATCACCCAGCAGGAGTATCTCTACTTAGTTCTCTGCACAGCTTTTATTTAAGAAGCAGTGATATTTTCACTTGTATTTTTCAAACTGAATCCAATCTCTAAATTCCCTTTGAAGTCAACAGGCTGAGTTACCAATTAAAATTAATTGCTCCACCTTGGGCTGCATTAATTTATGGGGATTATGGCAAAGCAGGCCATTGAAATGTTTTATGCTTTGAAAGTAGAGGACAAATCAAGAAAAACTCTACTGCTCATACATGAAAGCCCAGTGCGCTCTGCTAAGCAAAGTATTCCCACGGCCTGCATGAATTGCATGCAGCTTCCCCTCCACAGGTGTGTGGAGTTAATAGCTCTTTGGAGTAATCTGGCCCATGACAAGCAGTAACAGGGATCTTGGGCTCTTTCGGGAAGCAAAAACAGCACCTGTGAAATCACTGAAAACTAGACTGAATGCTGCATGCCACCAGCAGGAGCCAGCAGCTGAGTTAATCTCTGCTAGCTCTTTATTTGCCCCAGTTCTGTTTGGTTTGCCAGCTTGTGTTCCATTGCTTTTGTTTGGCCTTACCTCCAAAGACTGCTATTTTGATCAAATACCTGTTCTTTTTTTACAAACTATGCTCTTAAATCTATGCCTACAGCTCCTGACATTTTTTTCTTTCCATTTTCATGCATTGTGAAGCAGTACGTACAGTCAGAGGAAAAAAAGTGAAGCTTGTACATGTTATCTCCATTGCCTATTTGTAGAATAGGTTTTCTACCATTTTTCCTAGTAATACAAACCAGCATTCATATTTAGTAGTTTACAATGCTTAGATTCAGCAAAAAAACAATGATTTACTATCTGTATTTCTAATACAGTGGAATTGCAAGACCATCACAGGAAGGTTTTAAGTTCTTTGGATCCAACTGTTCATAAAATAAGAATTCTGCAAATTGACTATAAAGATAATTGCTAGTAATATAAGGGCTTGTGCAACCAGGTAAGGTTTTCAAGGAATATGCAGAGACCAGAATCTGTATCTGAGTTTTATCTGGACAGTAAATTTGTGATGATTTTAAGACCAAAATCTCATAAGGTTGCAAATATCACTGCACATTTTCTGAGGGCCCCGCCACACTTCCTTCTGAACATTTCTTCACAAAGATGTAAAGAGAAAGAGGAAGATACTGTGACTTTCCTCAGCTTTCTGAGATCTGTGAAGATGGCTGCTACACATAGCATGGCTGCTACAAGAGCTTTAGTGCAGTCTGCCATTCACCCCACATCCCAGAGGTTCACCTTGCCTCTCAGATTATTAGGTCTGCGTGTAAATATCATGTTTAATTTCCACTCAAGTCCAAGCATGTCAAAAAACAGATATGCACCCAAGAACTTCTTCCTAGAGCCAGGCTGTGGTGAACATACACATGTTCCCCGCTTTGACTCTGATATAAGTTTACTGTTATACTGTTTACTGGAAGCTTACAGCCATTATGATTTATAAAGTTACACGAAAATAACTCATCTTATGAGGTCATCTGCTGTTGAAAAACATTATGACAGTTACATGGTGATAAGACTAAAAGAGAAGGGGCTGGACTAGATTTACACCACTGAAGGGAGTCATCTGAACTGTTCAGAGTAAGAAAACTTGCACTTACAAGAGTTGCTTCATTCTGTTCCATTTCAGTAAGGCTTCCATGATTTCATGACTAAGCAAAACAAAATAAAGCATAATAAAGATTATCTGTCATAAAACCCATTTATGTTCTTCTTCCAACCCACAGCACATACCGCCTCCATAAAGCAGAAGACTCAAGCAGCTTGGTTTTATTTGTGTAAGTAGAGAAAGCATCATAAGTTCTCATCACCACATGGCTGACCTACTTTGGAAATGTCTGCACACACTGGGAGAAGAGAGTTTTCGAAGCACTTCAGTGGTAGGACTTTAGAGAGAAAACAGTTTATTAAGATATTGGGATCACAGTTCTGTTGACTGAGAAGTGTATATCTGATTTTGAAAACTTCCTCCGGTGGTAATACCCATGACATTTGTTCTGATCCGGCCACAGTGCTGCTGGAAAGCTCTGTGGTACAACTCATGGCCAGAACATTAAAACAAGTATTGTTTTGTGTGTCAGGGCAGGTAGACTTATTTCTGTACAAGGCTGCCTAAGATAAACCAAGGAGGGTGAATGATACAGAGATCTTCACTTTTTAATGGCTAAAAAGTCTTTTTCCTCTAAGTAACGGAGGCAAATCTCAGTAATATTTTTCTATTCTTACCGAGGAGATGCACTCTCTGTCCCTCTGCATGCAGCCACTTTTCCAGGGCTTAATCACAAACCATAAAAACCCAGTTCAAATTCAAAGGCGATCAGCCACAAAGTGAGTGCCTTGATCACATACGTTCATTTTCTTGGGAAAGACTGACCTAGCTCTTCAGATGTTTAAGAAGGATATTTTCTCAAGTTGGTGGGGGGGAAGGAGGAGGAGAAGCCTCAGAGATGTTATAAAAATATTGTTAAGAAAGTTTGTTACAGGGAAATTAAGACCAACAACAAGTTGGAGTAATATCTGGTACTTAATGGCTGAAACACCAGTAGGCATTTCACAGTCCTTTCCTTGTGAGGAGACAGGTTTTTCTTTCCTCCTGGAATAGGACTTAAAAGTGAAGATAATCAATGCTGGGGTACTGTCACCAGTCCTGCAGGGCAACAAAGACCAGATCAAGGCAGTGCTGCTCAGATGGCATGAGCCATGTCCTCCTCTCTGTGAGCTCCCCACATTACTTCTCTTCAGCTGCCCTGTTGCCTAGGATAGCTTTCCCAACGCTTAGTGTTATGTTGGCTCCCACTCAGCTCACATGTAATATTTAGGAATATAGTCTTTTTAGACATGTAAATCACTCTAAAGCAGACTTCCTTTTCTTAGCCCACAGGTCCCTTTGAATTTTAAAGCAGTATTTTCCTTCCGTTCATAGGAGACCTGTAAGCAAAGACTTTCTTCCTCTTGGCTGTACGTTTTCAACACAGGACTGAAAGCTGTTCCCTGAGATATGATGAAAAGAGGCTTATTTAAGCCTGGCTATGTGAGCCAGACTTTTGTTTTCCATTGCTGCTGCAAACTATTACCATTTTTCCACTTTGTGGAATGCCTCTTCCTTTCATTTTTAACAGAAATGCCACCCAAATACAATAAAACAACATATGTAAAATGTTCAAGCCTGTCTGTTAGCCTTTTCTACTTATTTCCTCTTCTTTCCACTGGATAACTAGAGGGTGCTTTGCTTCTGTTTGTAAAATTTTGGGAATTTTTCTCTGTTTGCCTTTTTTTTTTTTTTTTGAGGAGGTGCCTTCTCTTTTAGATGTTGAGTACCAGACTTCTATGTCAAAATAAGCTATTTTTTATGCAGTATATAAAACTGAGGCCTTAAAAAGAAGTTCCCTATCCTCCCTCCTTCTCTTCCACCCTTGAAATCCAGATCTCAGAAAGACAAGAAAAAGAGTCTAGTGAAGAGCAAAGAAGCAAAAGAAGCACAAGTGGACATGTCTGAATGTAATCTGGTTGTATACCCAGTTTAAAGAGTGGTCAAGGTGCCAAAGAGCAAAAATGATGCAGAGTAACATGCAAATCTGAGCAAGAATACTTCTGTCTAGCTGTGCTAGGGCAGGCTGTCATCCTTATCTGATGAAGAACTACATGTCTTTGAAAGGAAAAATATATTGTAAAAGTCATTCGGTAAACAAGCTGGAGAAGCTACAGTAATTTTTTAGCAGCTGCTAGTAATGGTTTGCACATAGTTTACGTGAGGCTTTACTATCCAGTAGAGTCGTGATAGTGCCTCAGGATTTGACACGAGGAGGCCAAAAGGATGTGTTAAAAGAGGCACTGGGATGCTCCAGATGTTCCACAGCAAGAACTCAGGAGGTCTTAAAATAATTAATATTCCACTTTGACAAAGGAATAATTTTTCTTGACATATTACACTAGCTCTTTTCCCTTTCTCCCTTCTGAAAAACACTGTTTTGTTTGCTATTTGATTCATAATTGCAAGGGTTTCTCAGGTCTCTGTCGGTGGCCTAACTTAGCTTCTGTTACTGAGGTTGTTGTTGAATTTGGTCTTTACTGCTGGCAGTTGAGTGCAAGTAGTCAAGCAAGAGTGAGTTACACAGTGAGACAATATGAATTTGGAAACTTGCGCTTCAAAATCCTCCATGTATGTAAGGGCACTTCTTCCTCCTCACCTAACCATTTTATGATGAATAGCAACAAAGAGCAGCAAAGTGCATTGCTGAACTGTCCAAGAAAGCCAGTCATCAGGCTGCCAATGACACTGGTCTTTGTTGAGTATCAGAAATCAGAGAGGCTTCACTTCTGCCTGTCTGTATGGAGTACAGGCAAGAGACAGACATTTGACTGATGCAGCCGTAGCTGTATATACTTTTTTAGAAATGCAGTATGTATACATACAGCATCAGACAGGCAGGTCCTGGTTGTTCCTTCTGGGCTGAAAATCACCTCAGCATCCCAGGACAGGCACAGGAAGGTTATCAGTGTGCTTTGCCACCTCTGGGTGACAGACTTGTCTGCTCATCCTCCACAGGCTGCTCTAGGGAGACTGTGAGGTGCAAAGCCGCTAGGCAATAGCTGCTTCCAAGGGCAGCAGACCACAGGGGCTGCTGTGAGCCCTGTGGGGGGCTGCAGAGGTCTTTCTTGCAATCAGCCCAAGGAACCTGGCTGTAATTCTCTCAGATTCGTGCCTTGGGAAATGCACTTACTGCTTGATCTGGGGAAGGTACTGCTTTAGCACTGCTCTGGCAGGTCCACTTCCCTGGGCCTGAGACTGTGGTCACTGTGCTTCTCCATGTGCCAAGAGTATAATGAATGACCTGGGTCTGTGTGAGGAAGACAGAGAAAAATAAATGCACAGGCAATTTGGTTCACCACAGGACCTCAGTCTGAAAGGGAAATTTTCTTATTAAAGGTTATGGGACCCAACATCCCTGCTTTTCCCAGTCTTCCTTTTCTTCCTTCCAAACTGGCCTGGCTTGGGGGTTGAAGGACTAGGACAAGGAACTGGAAGGGAGATATGAAAATATCTGGAAAGGAGAAAGATCTACTTGTGCTATAATGGATCTGTTTGGTCGTGGGGTGTTTAATTTGGTAATAGCAACCTCTGGTGGTTTATAGCAGCCCTACAGCTGTTCGTGAATAAAAGCTGGCTACGGTTGTTCTTGTGTTAGCAATATCAGTATCAACTTTCAGATGGAAATTGTACTTCAATGCAAGCCAACATTCCAAGATTAGAAAATGATCCCAAGCTCGTCCTCTGTGCCCAACTTTACTGTATAGTAAAACATCTTCCCCAAACAATCATTAGATTTTCCTTTTTATGCTGGGGATATGCTTCAGATAATGTCTTATTCAGGATACAATAAAAACAAGGGTCTGCAATTGAAAGTGAGGGCACATCTGGCCCCTGCTTTGAAGGCTGTGCCAACCAGCAAGTGAAGGCAAGTGTAAAAAGTATCATTATCTCAATTTTATATATAAAAACCCAAGGTACAGGAAGATTGGTTCCAAATATAATCTGTGTATGCAAGGAACAGAAACAAACGGGGTGGTGATTTGTACTGCATGACCTATGGAAAAAACAAAATATACACAACAGATGCAGTCCCTGCTTTGGTTTTGTTATCACATCTTACACTTCAGAAAGAGTGTGGGAAACGCGATTACAAGAAGAAGGCTAAAGGCAGAAACATCCCAACTATTCCCGGATGTAGTCTGACTTTTTAAATATTAAACGCACATGCTTCAGGCCTTACAGGACAGCACGGCAACAGTTGACCGCTGTGAGAAGACCGCGGTGCATGAGCTCTCCCTAGTGGATTAACAAATTCCTGCACGGAAAGAACTGCGGCGGGTAGCGCTGTATTTGCTCCGTAACTTTCCTCAAGTACGCCTATCGACATATACGCACACGGATCCTTTTCTGCCAGCCAGTTAGATGCAATGAGGACTAGTGATTCAACGAAGGAACTTCATTTTAAGAAAAGTTCAGCTCTGCTTTTGTAAGTCCCTCCTGGACACCTTAGGATTCCTGAAAAGCTTCATTTCTCATGCCTGCAAGAAAGAATTAAATTCATTACACTGTAATTTCCTTTCTTTTTTTCCTTCTCTGTAGCAGCATCTTCCAATGAATGAATTTTTCCAGTTTTCCAGAGTTATTAACTTTTAATTAAAAAATTTTGGTTTCTACAAATGCCTCAAGAAGCAGAGATGTCCTCTTCTTTTCCCCACTACTCAACCATACAGTAAATGATAACGCTAAGTGAATCATATCTCTTTTACAGCACTCTGATTCTAGATTTGAAAAATCCAGTGGTTGAACTGACTGTGATTTTAGATGAATGGTCAGTCACATACAACTTTAATGTATAGATACATTAAGAAATCTCTAGACACTCATCAAAAACCTTGTTAGTTTTCAGTGGGAATTGTGATTTACTGATGGTCATTGTCATCTTCACTTCCTAAAACCATACACATTTTTCAGGTGTAATGCCTTCCAGGGAATGAAAATTGAAAGCTGCCAAATTAAGGCAGACACATTAAAATTAGAAATAAGATATATGTGTTAAACATTGCAGATTAATCACTGCAGGAACTAATCACGAAAGGGGCATGTTCTCCATCTCCTACAGCTGTCCAGGCAAATCAGGATACTGTTCCAGAGGTAGGCTTAAGCCCACAGCCTGTGCTGTTGGACTCAGTGTAATAGTAACTTCATGGAATTCCCTGGGCTGTGTTATGTAGGACAGGCTGGATGATTTAACGGTCTCTCTGGCTTTAAAACTATGAATATATGAATCACAAAACCTTCAAGAATTGTGTGAGATTTCTTAAGAGTTATTTATGGCACAGATGTGCTGAAACTGCAAGAGCTGCTTTCCCAAAATGAAAAAGAAATTACTTTTAGTAACTGTTTCCAAACACAGCTTTTTTGTTCATGTTATTTATAATTGGATTAAATTGTATTTTTTGAGATCAATCTTGGACTTTATCACGTCATATTTTCAAAACTCTGAAGACACGTGACTTCTACAACGTAGTGTGTTCAAATGCCTTCATCAATAGCTTAAGGTAACAAACAAGACCTGTGAGCATCTGCTCCTTAAATAACCATTCCTATATTCAGTTTAATGGTATTTAACATAAACCTTCAATTAAAATAATTTCTCTGTTATTGCATTAAGTTAATCCATTAAGTTACTTGAAGAAAATTTTGAATGTGATTAAATGAGTGTATTTTTTCTCTTATTTTCATCCCCACTGAATTTAAAACTAAAGCACACACACAAAAAGAAAGAAGTAATTGCAAATATTTATGTTTATCTGCTTCCAAATTTATCTTTTTATAATGTCAAACTCTAAAACAACTCAGTGAAATTCAAGATCCAAATTAGGTGTTTATTTTGTGGTCAGGGGAAATTGTCCCATTGACTTGAAAGAATTTTGAAGGAAAGGCTTTCAGAGTGCTTGCTCTAAACAGAATTACTGCCTTCTGTAACATCACTGCATGTCAGAGAAGAATCTCTAGGACGTTTCTTTGAAAGTAAGCAAGCACTTCCGACACATATCCAATGCTTAAAAAACTACAGGTGACTTGTTCTTCAGCTCAGCACCTTATCAGACTGTCTTCCTACGCAGGATGCTATGTAAGTAGATGATTTAAAAATAAAGGTATAACCTCTGATTCCATGGGAACAACCACTTCCTGGCCTTAACGTATATTCAAAGAACCCATTTCAAGCTCTTAATTGTTTTTGAAGTTGTCTGATTTAGATATTCCACTTGTATAGCTCAGCACTGCTTGTTAACACTGAGGAGCTGTACACTGAACTTACAGGAACGGTGTGAGATGCTGTGTGACACTCTTAGACCAGGACTGAAACATATCAAAATACCAACCTCAAGACAAAATGCAGAACTGTCATGGGTTCAGCAGCAGCAGTCATTTTGCTCCTCCTTGGTAGCTGGTGCAGCACTGTGTTTTTGATTTTAGGCCTGGGAACAGCGTTGATAACACCAGTGTTTCGGTTACTGCTTAGTGATATTTTGGTCTGGCCAAGGACTTTCTGAGTTTCATGCTCTGCCAGGGAGGAGGGGAGCCGGGAGAAAGCAGAGACAGGACACCTGACCCAAACTGACCAAAGAGGTTATTCCATACCACAGCACGTCATGCCCAAGATGGAGGACGGAGAGGAGAGACCCAGAAGGGTGGGGGGTGCACTGCATGGTCGGGCTTGGTTTTAGGTGGTGAGAAATTGTATTCTTTCCTTGTATTTGCCTTGTCATTATTATTATTGGTGGTAGCAGTAGTGATTTGTGTTATACTTTAGTTACTAAACTGTTCTTATCTCAACCTGTGGGAGTTGCATTCTTTTCGATTCTCCTTCCCATTCCTCCGGGAGCAGGGGGAAGAAAGTGGGGGAAGTGAGTGATAGAGAACGAGCTGAGTGGTTAGAGAGGCTTAAACCACGACAAGAACCCACAGCATTTTTAGGAGAAACAGTCTGGCGTAGATTGTGGCAAAAGAGAAAAAACATACAGAACTCACTACCTTCCTCTGATGATCCAATGCATGTTAGCTTGACGATTCTCAACGATAAACTTCCCTTACATCATCTACAGCCTCTGACACAGACTGGCCAATAACTACAGCATGCAACACATAGAGCAGACAGAGCAATTTGAACAGGTTTCCCTATTTGCAAACTCAATTTGTTGTTAGCTGAAATCCTCACTAATCATCAGCTGCTTCTTTAACCTAAGTTTCTTCTTTCCTTCACATGTAAGACTGGTGGTTGACACCTGAGTGAGGAAAGCACTCCTTTCCAGACAACTCCAGAGGTCTGAAAGCTGACAGGAGGAAAAGAAACAATAAAACTTTTTAACTGGCATATGGTTTTTCTGTATATGCTGCATATGACCACACAGACTGTGAATAGGAGATTGTGGCAGGGCAGAACAAGTGCCAATATTGAAAATTCAAGAGAATATCTGTATATAATTATAGATACAAGATTCTCATTTGGGGAAGAATCAACTCACTATTGTATTTTGAAGGGAAGTATTTTCTTCCTTCTTTACGGGAGGAAAGTTTTCCTTTAGTTCCTATGAATACCATATCCTCCCTCTCCCAAAAATTACTGAATTTGTTAGGTATTTTATCCACGCCTATAGTACATTCCTGTCCTTTGCACTGTCATCCTCTCGGCAGAACATGCACACCACAATTCTGATGGGGAAGATGGAACCTCAGACACATACAGTGCCAACTATCACTTGATCATGATCAGCAGCTTAAGAGCACATTGTGTTATCTACTGGAGATTCAGGCCCCTATAGGAGCAAGGGCCCTTCTGTGCCAGCCCAGCATTCACTGAAGACAACATGAGCCATCCACCAACTTCTGTGGGCATAGAACACAGATGCAAAAATAAGAAAGGTGTTCATGACCTCTGTTCCTCAGGCCACCTCTTTGCAACCCACCACTGACTTAAAAATCCAGGTGCAAAATAAAACATTGTTCTCCTTTACACTCTTATGCTCGTACAAGTGAAGAACACACACACACAGAGGGAATGCACATATGTCATAGTCTCAAAAGGCTTGCACTAAAAAAACCCAGAAAATAATCCAGAGTCTGGATTTGTGGGACCGCAGAAGAAGGAATTGCCTGGACATTTGAAGCAGTAGTAGCACATGTAAAAGCAATTTTCCAGTTGGAGGAGTCTGGCAGGAGGTAGGAAATAATTTCTGATGCACCACATAATGGAAAAGAGTAGCTCAGATTCTGGACCAGGATCATCCAGCCTGGAGAAAGCTAGTGAGAGAGCTATTCCTTCCTTTGTGTGTGTGTACACAGTCCATATGTGCTCACCAGCACGTACCTACGCAGACTTTTATTATGTAAGATAGAACAGATGTCTGGATTTTGTCATTTTTTGAGTATGTGCTGTCTTCCATAGGAGGTAAGACTGCCTGTGTTGAAATGTTATCATAAATAAGTAAAATGTCTGAAAAAAGTAAAACTAGCTACCATGATACATGGAGAAAAGTCTTAGTAAAGCATTCGAGACCAAGAGAAAGAAAAAGAAGATATTAAAAATAGACAGGAAACACATTTTTGGTGTAAGTCTGCTTTCCTTCCCCTAAACCCTCCCTTTTCTTTCTTCAACCGCTTAGTTTTAATTTTTCACCCTGTGTGTAGCTCCTGTATCAATTGAAATGGAATACTTTCCTTCTCCCCATCATTAAAAAAAAAAAATACTCTTCACTTTTTAATGACGTCGTGCTTTGATTCCTTTCCAATTAATTACATGCAAAATTCTAGAAAATGTCAAAATCAGATTCAGAGGTAAAAATACATAATTAGCAATTATGTTGAAATATCTTTCTAGTATTTAGTCCCTTTTCCCCAGCAGGAAGAGGAAATAGCATAACAGAGGAGTAGCAGATCAGCTGTGGTGTCATGAAAAGAGCTGAGTGACTTGACTTTCCTGGGTTGACGTTGCACCGAACCCCATCTCTGCAGGTCTGCTGGGTGGCTTCTGGACCCCATCTGACTCAGGCAGCTGTCATCAGACCTGCCCTGCTCTCCTGACTTGGCTGCCAGGATGGGTCCTGCTCTGAAGGGCACTGCCCCAGCAGCATCCTGACACTTCAGTTCCAGCTCCCCTGCCCTTGCAGAGCAGCCCACACCTGACACACAGCTCTGCAGTTGTTTTCTGTAAACCTACCATAGGGATAGGGCTGGTTTATTGCTCTGCTTATTCACAAGAGCTGTGCCCCCTGTAGCCTCTTGCCTGCATCAGTGAGTCCATCAAACACAGAACACTGAGAGGAGAGGATTGCAGGTTTCTGCATTATACAACCCTTAATCTTCTGTTAAGACAACCAGTATGTTTCTTCCTGAGTTAATTCCCATCTGCTGGGAGAGCGTGTCTGTCCTGTCCGTGCTTGTTCCCCTGGAGCCTGGCAGATATCACTAGTGCTCCCTAGGTGGTCCTGCTCCTGATCTCTTCTAGGATGGCACTACCTTTAACCTCAGGCCTAGCACACCATTCACTGGTATCGTGTCAGTTGTAAGCTGTTTTCCCAATAAAACAAGTATCCCTGAAATTCACTCCCATCTCCTATTGTTGTATTTCAGGAGGTTTCCTTTTCAGCTGCATTGTAATGTTTCGACAGAATAACATTTTTCAAATAAATCAATAGCTGGATGTTGTTTGTGCAGAAAAATTACTTCTTCACCTTCTACACGTTCTTTACCCTTCCTTCAGGGTGTACATGAGCTTCACTTGCAAAAGCAAGGGCTGAGACCAAAACTGTTAAAAACTGCTCTTTAGAGAAGCTTTTTGAACAGGCCTGGACTAAAATCAAGACATGGGGGGGAAAGTGCCGTTTGTCTCCAGATGTTAAGGGCTTGATCGGCCTCCTGTGGCTGCTGCCTGCCATATGATGCCAGGAGGCCCAGCATGGCAGCTGCAATTCATACTGTAAAGGATGTGTGCAGTAGTAGCCCGATAGCAGCCTGGACTTTAAACAGTGGGACAGAGGATAAGCAGTGAGGACTATTTTCCACACCAAATGGATTTTAAAATAATTATAATAAAAGTAATACTAAGGGGAGGCTTCACATTCTGCCCATCCCCTCTGGTCTGGTTAGGTTTTTAGCTTCTTCTTAAGGAAGATGACATGGGGACAGGTTTTTTTTTAAGTCATTCTTTCTTAGCCCTATTTTGAGGCAGGGGATGGAGGAAGAGGGAGTTGCCTGGATGGCACAGGAAAAGCAGATTGAGGCAGACTATCCCTGCCAGCTTTGGTGCTGCAGTGAAGCTTAAACTTTGCTCTGTTGACTTGTGGTATTGATTTCTTCCTTTGGGAGAAGAAACGTCAGCTTGGATCACATGCTTGTCAAATAGGTGATGTCTGCCTGCCAGTGCCATCTTCTTCCACTGAAAATATCCTAATTAAGATAAAGTGCAGAAATGAGCTCTAATTTCTTCAGACCTGGTCCCAGCAGATGCTGAACACCTCCTGTGAATTAAGCAGCAATAGGAACTGACAGCACTCAGTGTTGCAGAGGCTGTGATCTTCACTGGCTAAATGGTATGTCATTCAGCAACAACAAAAAAAAAAACCAAAACCCACTGAAGTTGTAACACAGACTGATACAAGAGATCACACATCCTCAGCCAAAAGTAAGAAGTGGTCAGGGTGACAACATGCTCTGATATAGTAAGTCCCATGTGAATGTCTAACCACCTGTCTAGTCCTCGTCACCCTCTGGTGATGGTGACAGTGAATGATGAAATTCTCCAGCAAAGAAATGTGACTGGCACTGATGAACTATTAGTGACTGTACAATTAAGGCAGTATTGTTTCCCAAACCAACATTGGGACTTTGAGAAAACCTTGAAAAAAGGGTTTGTACTTCAACATGGAAAAGAGATCAGGATTTTTTAAGACAGATCTTCATCCTTTCAGTGGCTGCACAGTACAGGATTTACAAGTTGTAAGCAGGCTTTCAGTACTACAAGTCAGGGTATGTCATGACTGTTCTGTCCATGAATCCCCTGCATAGATATCCTATGGACAGCAGTCTAAATTTTGGTCTATACAGGTCAATGTCTTGGTAATTGCAAGTGGCTCATTTTCCACTTTGCATTCAGGATACATTCTGCGTGCCTAACACTAACTTTTTTAAAACTTACTTTTTAATATGAAAGCAAGCTCAAGACTTTGCAAAGAAAATGTTAGAGCAGTTTTAGTATTCCCCCTGTCCTTCCCATATCTCAGCAGATTCTTAGGCAGATTTCCATCTCACTGAGATTAATTAGAAGTTAAACAGATGAGCAGCCAAGGATGACATCCTCTGCTATGTAATGAAGCAGTCAGAAGTTAAGAGGCTGCCTTGGTTTCCACTGTCTTGGAGCCTGTCTGTCTTGAAATGGCAAATCCAGTATCTCCCTTGATTCCTCTATGGCAAATTGCTGAGCTGCATTTTTTATCTCACAAAAATAGGCATGTTAGGTATTCAAAATGCTTGAAAATTTGACTGTAGTTTGTATCATCAGCTTCGCTGCTTTCATGCAAGTCCCTATGAGCTCAAAATGTCAAGAACTTCCCACAGTTACAGGTTGATGGTCCCCATGGCTGACACAGCTTGTGATAAGGGAACCTTACCTCCTCCTTATTTAATATAGTGGGCTGTATTCAGAAGCCCTTTCTTCCATATGCTTTGTGACTCCTGATGTAGCCCTTTTTAATCTGCCAGCAGAGTGATGGCATACCTTCTATTCATTATGCATGTTCTTTTCTTTCTAAAATAGTTGTAAAGATGGGAAAGATTTTATTCAAGTAAGGCATTTTGACCTTTACTGGCAGTAGTTCCTGCTATTCCGTCACATTAGAGAGCCTCAGAAGATCAGGATGATCAGAACAGCAGAATAAATATTTCCTCTACATATTTTCTATTAAGAAGCTTATGAAGCAACCTACATATCCCATGCTGGTACTGCATTTTTGAATCACAAACGTAGACTTATTATAGACCCAGAAGGAAAGGGGGAAAAAAAAATATGGGGAAAAAACAAAGCAATATGTTTTTTATAACTGAGTCCATATAATCTTTTGAAATCTTCATAATTATCACAGGAAAATGAGGGAACTGACATCAGAACATATGGAACTAGGTAAGATCATTTGCTTTTGCAAATGTTTATCCCTTGAATTCGTGAACTGAGGAGACAGATTTTTTTTCTTCTGTTTGATTGTTGTTGCATTTATAATAAAAGACATAATCACAGTTCACTGTGTGGGAATGATTCACAGACTGATTATATATTGGTATATGTCAGAGAAACATACAGATACTAAACCTGTGCACAAAAATACCTTTTTTTTTTTTTTGGCACAATCCATATGCTGGACATTGTGCAGATTCAAGAGGCTTAGAAGTAAAAAATGAATCCCATCAGATTTTGAATGATCATCATGCATTAACTTGTTATTAGGATGCAGGATTTCACTTTTAACAGAGAGTAAGGTTTTTTGCATGACAATTTGCTGAATGGCATTTAAATCTTCCCACAATATAAGACTGCTGATTGCTTTCAAGACAATTTTACATTGTGGTGAAAGGGTTGTGCCAGATCCAATAAGCAAACAGCAAGTGCTTAGGTCAGGCTGGTTACTTTGGAGGCTATTTTACCAAGAGTACTTAAGTTACTAAAAGCATTTAGGACATTTTTCATACATGTGTTTGGATAACTTTATTCCCATGACCTCTTTGTTCTTTCTGTGTTGACCTCTCTTGCTCTTTTTATATTTGCTATGAATAGTTGGAAGGGGTGCCCATGAAGCAGGAGAAGGGAAAAAAGCATATTAGGACCTCTCTGAACACCAGCTACCCTTTGCAGTCTGAGGGTGGTCTCCCAATATCTGCAAGACTTTCTGTTAGGTTATGTGATAAAGCTCATCTGCACTTCTACAAAGGAGTATAGAGCAACAATAGCAGGAGGGTTACTCCAAAGAATACTTTGCCCTGGCTGCCTCCAGGTCCACCAGCCCATCAAAGGTCCATTGCACAAGCCCCAAGGAACTCAGGGGCAGGATAGCAGTCAAGAACCCACATCAAGGGCTCCCGAGGAATGAGCTATCTCACCATGGCCCTGCCAAGGCTATCCCAGGAAAGCCCCAGCCCATGCCTAGCATGAAACCCACCACCAGCTGCCATCGGGAGCACCCCGAGCTCACACTTCCAACTGAGGGTGGTTACTGCAAAGCGCTGGGGGACATGCTGGGTGAGCAAGGGAATAGCAGCTCAGGATCCCACAGGATTTATCATGGGATGTTTGGGGGAGGAAACAAAGGTGGGAAAAGGGGTTTAGGTGATCTGGAGATGAAGAGAAGTGGCAAAATGAGGGGCAAGGTGGCAGCAAGGGCCAGTGGCAGGTAGTAGCTGGATGGTGGGAACGCTCATCAGCCGTGGCCTGTGCCCTGCCAGCACAGCCTGTCCCAGCTGCTCACCACAGCCCTTCCTCACTCCGTCACTGATAGCTCTGTGTGTGTCCATGTACGCATGTGTCTGTGCACACACATGGGGTCTGAGCGCAGTGGCTGGGGTCAGAGGGTGGGTGGGAGCCCCATGTCCGTGGTGCAGTGACCACAGTGGGTGTAGGTGTGCAAGTGAGTGTGCAAGAGTCATCAAAGATCACACCAGATGTGTGCTGGGCTGGTGAAGTGGGTGGGAGTCAGTGGGGGTCTCTAAGGATGAGCATAAGGGGTTTAGCTATGGGGACAAGGGAGTCCCAGCCTGCTCTGTGTGCATGCGCATCTGTGTGCACGTGTGTGCATGCGTGTCTGTGCGTGCATATGTGTATGCATGTGCACCATGATCTGTCCCCTCAGCTGCCATGGGGCTGCAGCCTCAGGGGCTGTATGCCCCGGTGCCAGGAACTGGGAAGTCTGCGATTAAGAGGCAGCGGCTGGTTCGGTAGAGGGTGTGAGCCAGCTGCCAGAAGGACCCACCTCAAGGAGGTACAAGAAGATGAAAACCTGGAAATGACCTGGCAGTGGATGCTTGCGGCTGAAAAAGCCAACCGTATGATGGGCAGCATCAAAAAGAAACATGACAAGCAGGTAAAGGGAGATAATCCTGCCCCTCTACTCTGCCCTCATGTGGCCTCACCTGGAGTACTGTGTGCAGTTCAGGAGTCCTCAGTACAGAAAAGACATGGACCTGTCAGAAAGGGTCCAGAGAAGGGCCACAAAAATGCTCCGGGGGCTGGAGAACCTCTGCTGTAAAGACCAGCTGAGAGCATTGGGGTTGTTTAGCCTGGAGAAGACAACACTGGGGAGAACTTCTTGCGGCATTTCAGTTCTTAAAAGAGGCCTATAAGGAAGATGGAGATATTTTAGCAGGACCTGCTGTGACAGGACAAGGGGTAATTGTTTTAAACTGAAAAAGCGGATATTCAGGCTACATGTGTGGCAAGACCCACTTTCAGGACCTTCAGGTGGTTTCTGGGCTTTGAGCGCACACTGAAGCCCGGCTCATGTTCAGTTTCTCTTCAACTACCACCCCCAAGTCCTTCTCTGCAGGTTTTCAGGCACCTGGGCTGAAACCAAGGACGTGAGGTCTGCAGGTGAAGGCATTGGTGGCGTTCCTCATTGAAAACTGCCCTGCCATCTTTGGGGAGGAAACAGGTGGGTTTTCCGGTCCATCAGCCGAGGAGTCACCAGCTCCCATGGATGAATACAAAGATGTGAGAAGGGACTGAGGGTTGTCCCAGTCTGAGCAGAGAGCTGCTGTAGGGCTTCAGGGAGTTTTGCTTTAGCTCTTGTCCACTTCCAAAAAGTCACTTTGCAGCACCTTCTTTTGCTTCCAGAGCTGCCGTTGGAAAAGCAACATGACCCTGCAAGTGAAGTAGATGTGGAGCATAAGGAAAAAGCCTTCCCCAATACCAACCTCTCTGCTCATCCTCCAGAAAGCAACAGAGGGATCAGAAACAGCAGAGGTATGGCACCTCCAGAAACACTGGGATAACATGTCTTGGGCAGGAGGACAGTTCTGGATGGTGCAAGTAGCTGCAGACCCTCTCCCTGGCATTTTGTCTGTTGTTGCTTTCATGGTTTGGTTTTTTTCCCCCCTGGAGTCATACATTTTAACTAAAGCTGGAAAGGCTGTTCCCCCAGTGCCTTAGGCGTCTGCTTCACCAAAGCAAACACCTACAAAATGCCCACAGAAACACAGATTTCAAAAGCAAAGCCTGCCACCACAGATGGTGGTGCTGCACCAGAGAGGTAACCTCAGGGCTCTGCCTCGGGAGAGCAGGAGAAACCCTGGCAGAGTGAAGCATGCCGGCCTTTTCTGGCCTGGAGAGGGACCACAGGCTCCCTGCTGAATGGCTGCCACCAAGGAAAGGAGTGTCACCCCCTTGCGTGCACACAGTGTGCCAAAGCCAGGCCCATCCCTGGAAGAAAGGGGCTGTTCAAAGCAGCCGAAGGGCTCTTCTCTGTAGAGCTGGAGCAGCAATTTGGCACACAATCACTTACCACCCCAGTGCATCCCGAGCCACCTGCTGACACCAATGTCTCCGGTTTAGGCACCCATTGCTTTGCCTCCGACCACCCCCAAGAGCAGGGCAGGCTCGCTGGCATGTGTCAAAGAACTAAGGAGCCTTTTGGAGGAAAGAAGGTGAAATGAGTCAGCTGTGGTTAAATCCATGCATTCCACTCAATCCTGCCTTTACCTTTCTAGTCACACTGTGGGATGGGAAGGTTTGCAGGCTCCCCCCAGCAAAATGAAAACCGAAGAAAAAGACAAGAGGCCTGATCAGAGGAAGAGGGAATGCCAGTGAGCAAAGAAAAGAAGGAAGAGAGAATATGGGGACTGCAAAACCACAAGAAGGTCCAGCATATCAAGACGCCCAAGTGTGTAGAGCCTCTGCCTCCAATCTTTCATTCTACACGAGCAGGCTGCTGCTACAGACACTCATGCACAGAATATTTATTTGAAAGAAAAACAAAGCCAATTTATTTAAATCTTATCATAAAGTAATATACAGGCAAGCAAATGTCTCAAGTAGGGATTGATCACATCTAGATGCTGGAAGCTGTGTCTGTTGCAAAGCTCTCGCAATGATGTCTTCAGCTGTAGCAAATGGGACTCCTTGAACTGCTGTTCTGCTTGGTCCTAGCCATCCAGATGACCCACAGTCCTTCATGGCCACTCCAGCACATACATGATGCATCAGTTGTTACTGATATGGAAAGTGTGTGCAAAGCATCTTGCTAACTCATCCATATGTGAAGGACCATCCTATGTAAATACTTGAGCACCTGCAGGACCAGTTTCTAGTGTCCGTTTAAAAAGTACCTTACTTGTGTTCAAGTACAGCAAGAACTACCTACAGAAGTCTCTGCAATGGTCCAGTTATCAATCTACTGTGTCAAAGGAGCCTTTTAAACTGTTCTTGGCACAGCAGGAGCTTCCCTGGGAGGGATTCTTTTGGACTGTCAAAAATCCCCACCCAGAGACCTTTTGCACCACTTAGTCAAATACTGTGCTGTGAAGGTGGCTAGATCAGTCACTCATTTTCAGGTTGTTCTGTTTCTTCAAACCAGTTCATTACCTCATCTATGAAAACAACCAGAAGTGGACTTCCAGACCACTCAGGGAACTGGTGACTCAAGTGAACCACATGTGCACACAGGCATTGACCTGATACACAGCAATACAACTATTAGAACTAAATGATTACTTATACCTCACTTCTAACTGAAGTACCCTAGCACTTTCAAAATATTGGTGTAAGCTGATGTAAATAAACATATGGTGTTTCAGAAATTATCCTCTAGAAGAAGGATTATGTTGCTATATAATGTGTTTGGAAAATGGTAGTTCAGTTGGGGAAAATGTGGCTAATTTCTTAATAAAGTGATTAAGCATGAAAGCACCTGGGTGAGATGGTTTTACTATATCCTTCCCAGTTCTGAACTCTTCAGTTCTCCTCCTCTCACCTTCTCCAGTTACAGCCAGAATGTTGATTAAAAATTATTATGACCTTTTCCCAGGTTTGCTAGTTATAATCATCTTCCCTAGCATTTATCTAATTTAGCTAATCAATGGCAATTTTAGTTACAGTGGCAATGTTATTTCCATCCTATCTGGATTTAACCCAACCTCTGCTGTTGCTGTTGGACAAAACAGTAGTAAATATCTTCATGTACTTTAGCATTGCATACTAATGAAGGTGCTGACCCAAACATCCAAACCTGCTCCTGACATTTTTCTGCAGTGTTCCTTCTGAAAACAGACAGCTGTGATACATCACAAGCCCTTCTTAGCCTTGTTCTGCCTTCAAAGGAAAGTACCATGTGAAAACAGAGATGGGAAAGATATCACAAACATTTAATCTGAAATCTCTGTCAATGAACATGTTTTATGCTCCCTACAACAGCCTGTTTCAGGTTAGAAGTGAGAAGTTGCTTTTAAGAAAATAAATGACTAGCAAAAGAGATTGCTGCACAAAAGCAGAAGACTGCTTACAAAGCAAGGTCAAACTCAAGCTGGAACACTGGATCTTGAGAAGCTTTCCTGGTACAGCCTGAGCCACATAGGAGCATCATCTATTACAATCACATTGTACTTCCACCAGTGCAAAGGAAATGCTGATTAAGCATCACTTTACACGGTGATAAAAGCAGTGAGAAATCCAGCTGCGCTGATTTACCCACAGGAGCCCTGTTCAGATGTGTTCTCCCAGTGAGGGCAAATCATTTTTTTTTCATATGGGTTCTTTCTGTGACTGCTAAATTTGCCTTTTCCAGATTGCCTGAGGCTTCTATTGTGATTTGATCGATTTTTAAAGAACATCACATTTGTGACAGACCTATTTTGAAATAAGTAGCATTTTTCCAGAAAACTTACAGCACTTGTTTTGCTTTGTCAAAATGGTCACACAAAGAAGTAATTTAAGGAAGTGAGAAGTCGGCAAGTAGGTATGTTTCTTGACTTAAGCAGAGTCCCTTCTGGTGCCTTAGTGCAGCAGGAAAAGGTGCATTTGACAGATACGTTTTTTTCTACTATTACAGTGGTTGAGCGATAGCTCAGTCCTGACAGCGGTATTCTGAATGACAGCACCATCCCAGCCACCAAGTGTATTTATTCACCACATGTTTACCAGATACTGAATTAATTAGACAAATTTGTTAATACAATTAAGAAATGTAGTTCATTATTTAACCTTACTATAAATAAAATATTATGTTTCCTAGATGTACTGCCACACATAGGTTGTTAAGAGTATGTATTGTGTTCCAAACTGAGAAAGTCTACACAAGATTTCAGGCCACCTGATACCCCTCCTTGCAGGTTATGCCCCTTAAACAAGAAATATAAAAAAGTCAAAGCATGACAACTGCTAAGGTCCATTTTGGTGTTCTCATTTTTGTATATGCTGGGCAGGTAAATCATTAATAAATCCAAAACAGAACAAATAACATCTGTGTCTTCAGCAGTATCCACTTTCTACAATTTGATCTTAGAACTCAGATTTCCACAATCTAATATATTTTAATCTATATATATCATCAGCTTTAAGCACAGAGACATCACACATACTGTTTCTGCAGTTTGTGCTTTGTTATTCTTCAGGATTTTGACCAAAAATACAGCTTATTGAATCTGATTCTAGATAATGGAAATTTATGTGTTATTCCTGAAATTACAGCTTGTGTTTGACCCTGTGAAACCTCCAAGCAGTTATATTGATGTTTTAAATTAAAAAAATAAATAAATAAATCTCAATTCGTGAAAACTGAATAATTATAACAGGCTGCATCTTACAAAATCTAGATGAAAGTATCACAGATTCCATACAAATTATTCCTCTGCAATCAATAGCATAAAATAGAACACTATAAACCATTCTTCATCAAAAATACAGTATATTCATGATAAGCAATTACTACAGGCTTTTTTACAGCAACACTACATGGTTGCAGTAATATTCTCCATCTGACTAGTTGGGTAGATCTTTAAGCTATGGTGCAGGCTAGTATGCAAGTTTCTCATGAATCTAAATACCTGTGATGTTTCCAGTTGTAAACAGAAGCTCCAGGTCACATTGAGAATATTTTGGAAAACTGCTTCTATACTTTCTCCTGGTTTTTACCAAAGAGAGCTTGAACACAGAGATGGTTTGCTACTCGCAGTACTTGCACAATATTCAGCGATCACTGCATAACATTGCTAACAATAGATCTTTCACTGTAACAGAAATTCTTATAATAAACAGCCTGTATTAAAATCTGCATTATAGATCCAGTCCTAGTTTATAAATGTGAAGACAACACACCAGATTTTTTTCCCTCAGTTGTGACATTATCTCCTCTTATGCAGAAGGTCTGGTCCTTTACCTCACAATACAATGGCAGTGTTAACAAGCACTTTTTTAATACAATTTATCTATTGAACAGGATTTGAACAACAGTTCTGTTTGCACAGGTGTACTCTGTCTCCTTTTACTGTCTCTTCCAGGCATCCTGTTCAGGCTAAAATAGTGTATATGTGACGACAAATATCTTACTCTCTTGCATTAATTATATTACTAGACTGGCTGTACAGCAGATGTTCTAAATTTGACAGACATTTCTATGGGCAAGGGTCATCTTTTCCAATATTTGCATAAAATACTTTTCTGTAGTAGGCTGGCATATGCATAATAAGCTCCTCCACACTAGGTCTTTAGGGACTTCTTAAAAATGTTTATCAGAATGTGCTTTTGTGAGTAACTCCTTCTCCATTTGCATACATTAAATCTTTGCAGAAATAGCCTTATTTGTGATGTATTGAATGATAAATGTAAGTCCTACCAATAAATTAGGTCTATTTATCAGACGTTTACCTGCTTCTGAGAGCAGTTTAGGCTCTTTCAATTCTTATACTTTGTCATATGTTTAAGCCACTGTACCTAAACCTGCCTGAACATCTGGTACTTGCAAAACGGTTGCTCTAGGCTCTGCATTCACAACTAGATTTGCCACTAAATTACCCAGACAATTTGATAACAGATGTGGAAGTTTCTTTTTGCTGATATAATGACAAATTACCTGCATCTAAATTCCATCTCCAGCTTATGGCAAAAGTGCTTCTCGGGCAAATCTTTTATCTGTTAAATTCCCTGTGACTCAATAAATGCATCTAGTCTTGCTGCAAGTTCAGCCCTCCAGAAAAGCACAGATGATTGCAAGCGGCTGCAAACTGGCCGTGGTACGTCAGTAGCCAGTTCGTCATCCTGCACTTTTCTTTTATGCTCCTAACTTTAGCAGAAGACTTGACATGACATTACCTCAGTACTTGGGTCTTCAGAAGTTGCGCTCATTCAATTGTGCACATCTGTTTTCTGTATCCATTTCAGAGAATGACCATGGGCTGCTACACAGCTTCACCATAGCTTTGGCCACTGCTCCTGCAAGGGTTGGAATATAATAGTAATGTAGGATGTGTATGTGCAAAGTCAGTCTTACCTCTGTATCTTCTGCTATTTTTTTTTTCAACTGTTCAGAGCTATCACCCTGCTACTACTCATAGCAAGATGTCTGATACTACCTTATGACAACTGCAGTGATTTTTCTGTTTTGTTTTATATCAGGAATGGTGCTTCCAAATTGTGCTGTCTTGAAATTGCTAACAATATAGGTAGAAATATTTCAGAAGTAACTGGGCATGTCCACATGGGGCTGACAAAATACAACATCATCCCTTTCTCAGGAGGCACTGTTTATGACTGCCTCATGATATGATTGTTCTGTGTTAGCTTCTAAGGCTTTGAGGAAAACCTGGAAAGTATTGCTTGCAGTAAACAATAAAACACAGATTTTCCTAAGTTAGATAGAAACTTCTGTAGCAAAACCTGGTGTCTGCAGTGACTTTTATGACTCTGTAAATCTTCTTACTAGAATTCAGAAGCACAATGTCCTTATTGCATGATAGCACACAAGATACTGAACTCCAAATTTAATCTTTATAGAAAAAAAAAACCAAGTAATTTTAGAAATTTATTACAACTTATTCTATCTTTTCCAAGAAAAATATCAAAACCAGATTTAAAACTCAGTAAGTATCCAAAGGCACTTTTAAAAGTTCCTTAAGTGCAGATTTAACCAAAAAATCTATGACTTTTTCCTACCTAAGGCATGTATACAGTTATGAATAAAAATGCAAATAGAGTGTGCACCCAGAGGAGTGAATGCTAATGGTATTTATGTTAATCTCTGCTATTTTTAATGCTGTCTTTAATCGAAAGTTCTCAAATCACAGTGAAACTTCAGTCAGTTCTACTCTGGAGCTTGCACTGACATATTAATTTTCAAACCAGAAAAATCACCATTTCTTTAATGCCAAGCTTTCTGTGGGGCTTGGTGAGGCTAAAAGCAATCCTTGGGTTGGGAAAGCTTTTCTAACTCCTCATCATCAGACTCTCCTTATGTGATATGAATTGCCATTCAACCCTCCCTGGCACTACCCAGCACAGGCAGCATCCAGTCCTCCTCTGAGCTCCCTCAATTCAGACACCCAGAGCCTGGGGAGAAACAGTTTCAGCTGGGAGCTATCAAGCTTCCTGTTGCACATCTGAGGAGATGGAGCTCTACTCTGTTTCTGACTCCAGGTCAAGGAATACCCTCTAGCCACGCACCTCTTACAGGACAGGCAGACTTGCTCTTAGAAGTGTCTGGAAATAGGTCTGGAAATCACCTCACCTCTTAACTACGGTTTCACCACATCTTCAGGCTGTTCATGTTTTCAGGGTGAGAAATACACTTTCTGCTTAAGGATATTTACACCTATGTATACTTATATGCACGTATATATATATGTACGTATGTATATGTGTATATACATATATATATGTTTATGCATATATTTGTAAGTTTTGGTAAGAATCCTTTTAATATCTGCTACAGGTAAGCAACAGGTGTTCCTGGTTAATTCCAGTTCATGGAATTTAGATGTACTTGACTTCTCATCTAACGAAAAACCACAGTTCTGTGTTTGAAAATCATTACATTATCTCCTACTGGCATGTATTAAAGCATGATTCAGAGATGTAGATCTTGCAGTCTAAATGATTTTAGGCCTTTTTTTCCCTGTTTGCAAATCAACTGTATTCCATTTAATAAAAAACAGCTATACCCACATTCAATCATGCTGAAAAAGCACTAGCAGCCAACACAGAACGGAAGCTTTTTTCTCCATTTCAGCTACGGAAGTGAAGTAAGGTAATGCTACTGCCCTGGGTTCAGCAGCAGCAGTCATTTTTCTCCTTCTTGGTAGCTGGTGCAGTGCTGTGTTTTTGACTTTCGGCCTGGGAACAGCGTTGATAACATTGATGTTTATAGTTATGGCTTAGAATGTTTACTCTGACTGAGGACTTTCTGAGTCTTATGCTCTGCCAGGGAGCAGGGGAAACTGGGAGAAGCAGAAACAGGACACCTGACCCAAACTGACCAAAGAGGTATTCAATACCACAGCACGTCATGCCCAGGATGTAAAAACAGAGGGCAGGAACCCGGGAGAGTTCAGTTCACAGCTCGGTCATCAGGTGGTCAGCAGTTGTATCCTCTTGCCTTCTATTTCCCTGGTCATTATTGTTATTGGTGGTAGCAGTATTTATTTGTGTTATACCTTAGTTACTGGACTGTTCTTATCTCAACCCATGGGAGTCACATTCTTTCGATTCTTCTCCCCATTCCCTCCCCCCCCCCCCGAGTGGTGGGGAAGAAAGAGGGGGAAGTGAGTGAGCAAACTGCGTGATTTATGGCTTAAACCACGACGGCTACACAGCTAGTCTGAAAAAATGTGACATTTCAATTGCCAGCTCAGGAGATGTCAGCATTCTGACGGGATCTTCAGGAACAAGGACACACAGTGCTGCTTTTTCCTTCCTCTCCAGTATTGAAGCTGATTGTCATTGCTCTGACATGTTGTGGGAAAGTGAGAGTTTCTATCTGGCCCTTCATAACCACTGCAAAATCTGAGCCTTTAGAAAATGGGTTTGCCATTTTAAGAATGACACTTGCAAACCCAAATCTCTGTATCATTAATTTCTTACTCTTTCAAAACTATTTTAATGAATTTCTCACATGTGCTGGTTTTTGGCTTGGATAGAGTTGATTTTTTCATAGTAGCTAGTATGGGGCTATGCTTTGGATTTGTGCTGGAAGCAGTGTTGGTAACACAGGGATGTTTTCATTACTGCTGAGCTGTGCTTACAGAATCAAGGCCTTTTCTGTCACTCACACCACCCCATCAGTGAGTAGGCTGGGGTGCACAAGAAGTTGTGTCCCATACTTGTTGCCTTTCAACTCCAAAGCCATAAGTGCTGTAAGACTTTAAAGCCCCAAACTCTGCTTTGTCTAAGTGTTTTATACATGGCATAGTGAGGTGACGAGCAATGCTGTTAAAAACTTTAAAACCAAAATGCTCAACCTGACAGCAAGTGCATTAGCAACCTTAACATGAGAGCCGACATCTCCTTGCATTTTCGTTCTGCATGCTCTTCTACCCAATAGAAAATAGGGGTACATTAAGGTGAACTCTAGATCTTTGCAAACTGAGCTAAATCTAACTGCATTACCTGCAGTCTTGTGCAGAAGCTGCTACTCTGAAGAGCAGGGAACTGCTCAGCTGCAAAATCTTGCTCATACATGTAAATTCATGCAGTCAATGAGGAGAAGCCTTCTCTGATGATGTTCCCCTGGCAGCAGACAGAGACTCTCCTATTTTCCTTCCAAACTTTTGGCTTTACAATCTCTAAGGTTTAAAAGTGTATTATTTCCATTATTTCCAAATCATTCCTTTCTCGCTATCTCTCTTTTACCTGGGTCACCTAAACAGAAAAGAAAGGTAAATTCAACCACTATTTTGACTTTTGCCCATAATGCAGGATGGTAAAATGACTTTCTGGGCCTGCTGTATCTGTTAGATAAGCCTTGTAAGCTCTACCCAGGCCTTTGTCTTGCTGTCTGGATGGCTCCCCAGGCAAGGGAAGTACAGATTAATAATGAGTTTCATTAAAGGTACCCTCTTTCTGTCATTCTCATATTTTTTTCATTCATGTGACAAGAGCAATAGGAACTAGCAAACTAGAACTCAATTTTCCCATTAAAAATGAAAAGCAAAGACAAGATCTGTACACTTTCAATAATTTTTCCTGCTCTCTGTGGGTGGCTGGATGTTTCCCAGAAGAAAGCTCATCTAGCAACAAAACTATTTTATCCTCCATTTTCACCTGAATAATTGTCCATATTGTAGAAGAAATAAAGACTTCTTGTCATGATTTGCATAGACACATATCTAGCAGGACATAATTTAATAAATCAGAGCCTTTGGGCTAGAGATTCTGTGTCAATGAGCTCCAGCTGGTGTGCTTCCCTTGTGGTAATAAAGCAAGGCAATTTTCCCATTCTTTTCTAGATATTTAAATGGATTAATATGCCAAAGTATTTACAATTGATGAAAATAATGCATGATTTTTTTAGGTTAGCAGCTAGATTTTAAAATATGTGTTTAACTCTGCTCAGATCCAAATTAATGAGTCCTAATTGCTTTTCTGAATTAGCATCTGAGTCATACCAACTATGTACTCCCAGTGTGCTTTTAGAATGAGAGTTTGTTTCAGAGTGTTGCTATTAATTGGGAATAAATTTCTGCATCAATTCAATGTAAGTCCTGCAGGCCAGAATAAATTTAATTAAGCCATGCACTGCTACTGGATGCTACTGGAACATGAACTGGAGAAGAGATTTTATCACAAATATGAGTAAACATCTGTGAAGATAGAATAGTAATATTAAGAAAGTAGTAATATCATGCAATCAAATGTTATGTATGCAATGACAGTACCAAGGAAAACCTTTCTTCTTTCCATTCTTTCACAGTAGTGATGTTACATTGGTACCATTTCTAAAATAAGTTGAAAACAAGTTGCCTCTAGGAAGCAGTGGCTGAACTAAAACAGACCTAAGAACATAGGAGCGTTAAGTATTATTCAGGGTAATACTTAATCCCCATAGGAGTATTATTACCCCTGCTATAACACAGGTGGGAAGCACGTACATTATAACTCGTCATCGTGGTGAGGGGGTGGGCATGTTCAAACAAAGGGCTTTGTGGAGAAAATCTCTTAATAAAATCAATGTACCTAAGACCTTAAGGCAGATTACAAAGAACTCCTTCTCTCCCCTGCCTCAAAAGGATGTGTGCCTCCAGGTTGTTCAAGGAAGGAACAGAAGGAGAGACCTCTCAAATTAAAAAAAAAAAAAATCGTCAGCAATTTAAAGAGAAAATTACTCTTTGGGACTCGTGTCACCTTTGTCTGACATCATACAAGCAGGAGCAAAGGGACCAATTGAGAATATAAAGTTAAACCCTTGTGTATTTTTCACTAGAGTTAATTTGAAGTTGGGGGTGAGTTTTATTAATAATTTGTGTAGAAAAACCAAAATACTTTTAAGGAAAATACATTCTAACAGTGACACTGTGACACTGACTTGCATGGGAGGGGAAGAAAAGGCAGAATAGGAGAGAAAGGAGATAAGAAATGTCACACCTAACTGAACCTGCAGCATGAAGGCTAGTATTTCACCATTTGGTGTCACTGTAACATCTGACGTTTGTCATTGCCCATCCCTAGTTGCTGCTGCTGCTCCTGCTGCTGTTGAATGTTTCTAATTTTTTATTTTATTTTTTTTTTTTAGTCGTGGTCATTGCTCCTGGTTTTTATCAAGATGGAAAGGCAGCTATCAAATTGACAGATGCTAATAGCCCTCAGATCTAACAGTGACTGTTGTGGAGCATAAAACCAACAGCATAAAGCCTTGGGCACCAAACTAATTCGCATTAAGCTCGTTCAGAGATGGATGGAACTTGCACAGTTCAAGGTATAGAAGTTTCACACATCTGTTAATGTAGTGATGCTAACTGTTTATCGGTGAGCTCCTCAAGTTCACAGTACTCTTCCCCTTACTTCTACAGCCTTTTCACTCTTCCTAGAATAGGTATCTCATGACATGGATACTTCTGTGCACATCTTTCTCACAGTGGCATGGACAGTATTTCATACAGAAACAGTTTTATGTGAAAAGTATTCAAACTGTAAACTCATTTCAGGCAGTGACTGTGCTATGTACAGTGCATGGAATGTCAGATAGAGCTCCTGATTTTCCTAATGCCCCTAGGCATTAGGAAAATACCCCTAGGTATCAGAAAAACTTTCTATGAATTGAAGACAGAAAGAAAAGAAAATTAAAATGCCACTCCAAGCTGAGAATATACTAAAACTGAGGATAGCAGATGAGGATACACTGTACCAGTGATGGAGCAAATGCATCCCCTGATGCCCATATGTAGCATATATACATATGCCCATATGTGTCTATGGGGTATAGACACACAGATGTTTTTGAATGATTTTTTAATAGATCTGTCTCTGCTCCTTTCCCTATTATCTTTCCTTGCCTGTTGCTGTGGGCTCACTTTGACTCACCCTCTCAGTCCCTCTCCTCAGCAAGATAGGGCTGGAAAATAAGATTAAAATATCATGGGTCAAGACAAGGACAAGGAGATTACTCACTAATTACCACCATGGGCAAAACAGACTCAACTTGGGGAAGATTAATTTATTGTCAATTGATAACAGAGGAGAATAAACACCTTCCCCACCACCACTATCCCCTTCTTCCCAGGCTTAACTTCATTCCTCCCTCTTCTATCTCATTCCTGCATAGAGAAATGGGGAATGGGTTGTTCAGTTTCTTCATTACACTACATCTTTGAAACACCATATCCCCCATGCCATTCCCCTCCTTCTACATGGGGTCCCTCCCATGGGAGAGAGTCCTCCATTAACATCTTTAATGTGGGTCTGGCATAGCGACCTCCATGGGCTGCAGGTGCATATCTGCTCCACCACAGATCTCCATGGACTGCAGGGGCACAGCCTGCATCATCATGGTCTGCAGCACAGGCTGCAGAGGAATCTCATCATGCCCAAAGCACCTTCTCCCATCCTTCCTCACTGACCTTGGTGTCTGCAGAGCTGTTTTTCTCACATTTTTCTTGCTCCTCTGCTCTCACAGCTACTGCATGATGGTTTTTGCTCTTTTTTAAATATGCTGCCACCAGTGTCACTGATGGGCTCAGCTTTTGCCAATGGTGGGTCCACTCTGGAGCCAGCCAGAACCTTTCATGTCAGGCACATAGGCATCTCCTGGTCTCTTCTCACAGAAGCTACCCCTGCAGCACCCTTGCTACCAAAACCCCACCAATACATCTGTTCTGTCTCTGGCCTCAATCACTTGCAGTACATGTATATTTTTGTTCTTCAGCCTCACTACCAAATCCGCACCAATACATCTGTTCTGTCTCTGGGTTCAATCACTTGCAGTACGTGTATATTTTTGTACTTCACCCTCACTGGTCCCAAAGTAAAATGTAGAAATTGAGTCTGCAGTTAACATTATACATATTGTGTAAGTCAAGTTTCCTAACACATTATTTCCTTGTTTTCAGTTTTATCTTTAAACTTCGGCAATGTTCTGGTAGATAGGCAAATTCATTTCTATCATGAGTCAGTGCGGTATTGGGAAAGGTACAACACACGTGAAACTGGGCAAATGGATCACAAAGAGAACAATTAATGCTCATAATTAACATAATCAATATAATCTAATATGTGATGCACTTTCACAAAGGTATAACTGAATATGAGAGATGCTCTAAAGAGGTTGGTGAAATATGAGGCAGGGAGGCATTAATTTGCTTTTCTGTATTTGACTACTTTCTTGAAGAAGACATTGCTTATCAACATTGCTCATAATATGGACTTTTAGTCCATAATATCATGCTGGCATTTTCCATGCAGGCAATAAATTTGCATTTTCACAGAACTCCTGGTGTGCAACAGATACCATCATTCAGTCCTCATATGTTGTACAGGAAATTCCAGTGGCTTAAGAAATCAAGTCTATCTCAGACTGTTTAGTCAGATACCTCTCTTCCATTTAAGGACTTTTTTTGTCTTTTAGAGAATTGGAGCTGCTAACATTTATCACAAACTAGTGAGGGAAAGCTGGAATGCAGTGATGCTGGGCAAAATAATCTTGTTGCAGTGCCAGTGAGTGAAAAGAAACCTTAGCACCAGTAACACTGAAATCAATTCCAGGAACATAAGCTATTCTTTAAAAAAATACCTTTGCTGCATATCATTCAGAGTTACAGAATGGGTGAGGAAATGCAGAATCACATTCCTTTCTGGTTCCTCCCATCCTTCCTTCTTCCCCAATTTATAGCATAATTTAGACTCATTTTTCTGCAGTATTTCAAAGTAATGTATTAGACTCTTATAGAATCATAGAAAAGTTAGGGCTGGAAAGGACCTTAAGATCATCTAGTTCCTACCCCCCTGCCATGGGCAGGGACACCTCGCTCTGTGAGACCTCACTTGGAGTATTGTGTGTAGTTCTGGTGTCCTCAACATAAAAGGGACATGGAACTGTTGGAACAAGTCCAAAGGAGGGCCACGAGGATGATCAGGGGACTGGAGCACCTCCCGTATGAAGATAGGCTGAGAAAGTTGGGGCTGTTCGGCCTGGAGAAGAGAAGGCTGCGTGGAGACCTCATAGCAGCCTTCCAGTATCTGAAGGGGCCTATAGGGATGCTGGGGAGGGACTCTTCATGAGGGACTGTAGTGAGAGGACAAGGGGTAACGGGTTCAAACTTGAACAGGGGAAGTTTAGATTGGATATGAGGAAGAAATTCTTTCCTGTGAGGGTGGTGAGGCACTGGAATGGGTTACCCAGGGAAGTTGTGAATGCTCCATCGCTGGCGGTGTTCAAGGCTGGATTGGACAGAGCCTTGGGTGTCATGGTTTAGTGGAAGGTGTCCCTGCCCCTGGCAGGGGGTTTGGAACTAGATGATCTTAAGGTCCTTTCCAACCCTAACTATTCTATGATTCTATGATTCTGTGTCACCCAAGGCTCTGTCCAGCCCAACCTTGAACACCGTCAGCAATGGAGCATTCACAACTTCCCTGGGCAACCCATTCCAGTGCCTCACCACTCTTACGGTAAAGAACTTCCTCTTTATATCTGATCTAAACTTCCCCTGTTTAAGTTTGAACCCATTACCCCTTGTCCTATCACTACAAGCCCTAAGGGAAGAGTCCCTCCCCAGCATCCCTATAGGCCCCCTTCAGACATACTGGAAGGCTGCTATGAGGTCTCCATGTAGCCTTCCCTTCTCCAGCCCCAACTTTCTAAGCCTGTTTTCATACGGGAGGTGCTCCAGACCCCTGATCATCCTTGTGGCCCTCCTTTGGACTTGTTCCAACAGTTCCATGTCCTTCTTATGTTGAGGACACATAAATACGTAACAGTACACAATACTCCAAGTGAGGTTTCATGAGAGCAGTGTAGAGGGGCAGGATCATCCCCTTCGACCTGCTGGTCATGCTTCTTTTGATGCAGCCCAGGATACGGTTGGCTTTCCGGGCTGCAAGCACACACTGTCAGCTCATGTTAAGTTTCTCATTGACCAACACCCCCAAGTCCTTCTTCGCAGGACTGCTCTGAATCTCTTCTCTCCGCAACCTGTAGCTGTGCCTGGGATTGCTCCGACCCAGCTGTAGGACCTTGCACTTGGCATGGTTAAATGTCATCAGGTTGGCATCAGCCCACTTCACAAGCGTGTCAAGGTCCCTCTGGATGGCATTCTTTCCCTCCAACATATCAACAGAAACACACAGCTT
Organism: Ara ararauna; assembly: GCA_028858755.1. Lineage (NCBI taxonomy): Eukaryota > Metazoa > Chordata > Aves > Psittaciformes > Psittacidae > Ara > Ara ararauna. The sequence goes on along the minus strand of CM054410.1, from coordinate 38,258,244 downwards.
GGTGTCATCAGCAAACTTGCTGAGGGTGCACTCAATCCCACTGTCCATGTCACCAAGACCAGTCTCAGCACTGATCCCTGAGGGACACCATTCGTTACTGGTCTCCAGCTGGACACTGAGCCATTGACCACAACTCTTTGCGTGCGGCCATCCAGACAGTTCTTCTTCCACTGAGTGGTCCACCTATCAAAGTCTCTCCAACATAGAGAAAAGGATGTCATGCGGGACAGTGTTGAACGCTTTGCAGAAGTCAAGGTAGATGACATCAACTGCTCCACCCCTGTCCATCAGTTCCATAGCCCCATCATAGAAGGCCACCAGCTTGGTCAGGCAGGATTTCCTCTTAGTGAAGCCATGCTGGCTGTCACCAACCACCTTGCTGTTTTTCATGTGCCTCAGCATGCCTTCCAGGAGAATCTGCTCCAGGATTTTGCCCGGCACAGAGGTAAGGTTGACTGGTCTGTGATTCCCAGGGTCATCCATTTTCCTCTTCTTGAAAACGGGGGTTATATTTCCCTTTTTCCAGTCATCGGGAACTTCACCTGACTGCCATGATTTTTCAAATATGATGGACAGTGGCTTAGCAACTTCATTTGCCCTTTCCTTCAGGACCTGTGGATGGATTTCTTCAGGTCCCATGGACTTGTGTACGTTCAGGTTCCTAAGATGGTCTCGAACCAGATCCTCTCCTACAGTGGGCCTAAGGTCTTCATTCTCACAGTCCCTGCATCTGCCTTCCAAGAGTGGTGTGGTCAGAGCATTTTCTGGTGAAGACTGAGGCAAAGAAGTCGTTAAGAACCTCAGCCTTCTCCAAATCCAGGGTAGCCAGTTCTCCTGATAGCTTATGGAGAGGGCCCACATTGTCCCTAGTCTGTCTTTTATTTGCAATGTACCTATAGAATCCCGTCCTGTTATCTTTCGCATCGCTTGCCAAGTTTAATTCTAAGTGGGCCTTAGCTTTCCTAGCCTGGTCCCTAGCTTCCCGGACAACATCCCTGTATTCTTCCCAGGCTGCCTGTCCTTGCTTCCACTTTTTATAAGCCTTTTCTTTCCCTTTTAAGTTTCCTCAGCAGCTCCTTATCCATCCAAGGAGGTCTCCTGGCCTTCCTGCTGCACTTCCTTCTAGTAGGGATGTATCACTGCTGAGCTTGCAGCAGGTGATCCTTGAATATCAACCAACATCTTGGGCCCCCCTGCCCTTTAGGGCTATATCCCATGGAACTCTACTAAGCAGGATCCTGAAGAGGCCAAAGTCTGCTCTCTTGAAGCCCAGGGCAGTGAGCTTGCCGCACACTCTTCTCACCGTCCTGAGGATCTCAAACTCGACCATCTCATGATAGTTACAACCAAGGCTGCTCCGGAGTGTAATATTTCCAACAAGCCCCTCCCTGCTGGTGAGCAAGAGGTCAATCATGGCACCTCTCCTTGTCGGCTCCTATGCATCCTTTTCCGGTTTTATTTGCTACAGCAGTAATTTCTGATTGGAAAAGCATCTAGCTATAGAGGCCATTGCCCTCATTTCCCATAGCATTACTCATCCAAGCTTGTCTGTGTCCAAACCCTCAATCTCCATTGTATGAGGGCTTTGTGGTATAAGGGCAATAACCCATTTCACCAAACTAAGGTAACATATTTGACATAAAACCTTTCACCACAGAGAAAAAAGTCTGATCAATGATTATACAAGATAGATATTGATCCAAGGGGAAACAATGCTATCTAACCAAAAAAGGGGAAGAATTTGCTTTTTCTCTGGATGACTACAAATTACTTGCCAAAACAAACAAAACAAACAAAAAAAAAAAGAAAAAGTAAAAGAGAAAATAGAAAGCAAATCACTCTTGTCGATCTGTGATGGTGATAGTTAAAAGGGACTCTGTGAAAACAGTCTCGTCCAGCTTTTCTGTGTGATACCTACAAACACCATGAAGCATGGGGCAGGTCACTCAGCCATCACTCTAAGAGCTAGATTTAACAGTTTTCTGCCTACAGTACAGCAGGGGAAAGGGAACAGAGAGAAACTTAGGTAATGTGAGTTCTTTCAAAGAAGAAGCAATCATTTGGTCAGGATGGTCCTGAGAGGATCTGTTAAGATTCCCTGAAATTAATACATAATCATAGATGTGGAGTAGCAGACTGCTCAGCAGATGTTGTTTCGTGGTCCAAAATCTATGGAAAACATCACATTTATTGTACACTGTTCCTGAGTATCTGTTAGGAATGGACATCACTAAAATATCCTTCAGGGCTTTTTCTCTCACTGCTGTCCCAACAGTGGGATTGTTTAGCTGGTGTGTAAAATGCCAGTATGCACACAGAGTGAAGGTATTTTATTTATCTGCTATTTTCCACAAGATACGGTACTCAACGGCCGCTCCGCAAAAGCTAGCAAGCTTTAGTTCTGATTACATCAGATAATATACATTTCACAGAACAAATAAATTAATTTTCATTAGTCAAAAGTTACTAAATGTATTATTAATTAGTACTCTATCTTCCATTGGTTAAATTGTCCTTGCTTGCTGTATAAATTAATACACATGCTGGGGGAGGGCAGCTTTTTCAGTCCTTAACTGAGCCAGCGGTAATGATCTCCCCCTGCTACCTTTGCCTTTTACCCAGTTACCACTGTTTCTGTTGACTTCTTGTTCTTCTAGTAATTGTCTAGTCTTAGTCACCTTCTGGGCCAGCATGTTTCCCCTTTGTCAGTCCTTCAGCTCTTCTTTCAAGGTTCAGGTCATTAGTAAGGAATGCATTGCTTATACAAAGTCCTGTTTTATTAAGTAATTTTGTTAATCTTACTTTGCTAGCAAGACACTATTATCAATATAGAAAATCCTATTCTCATTATACACCACCATTAACCATAATTGATATTACAAAGATGCTGCAGTACCATGGTATCATATGATATTATATATTCTCCTCTATAATAAATAAGGCTTCAGTATCATAGCTGCTGAGTAGTTAAGGTAGCAATAGTCAAAGGACCTTAACTGCAATGGTTGTGCCAAGACATTCAAATCAGGGGCTGTAAAGTAATGCATTCAGTAGGAGCCTGCTACTGGTTAAAATCCATTGCCAGGGAGATAAGGTTGCTACAGCTGTAGGAAAATAGGTCAAAACGAACAACAGGACACTTCAGAAAGAAAACAGATGTCAATGCAGAAAAGCTAAATTCACCCCTTTTCTGTAAAGGGAAAATTTGACCCAGTGAGAGGTTCCACATTGTCTTCTTGCTATGTGCTTGTCATATCAGATCTAGGGACTGATGTTTCTTAAAGATTTCTGACATGTAGAGCAGGTTAGGATGGACACTCTTCTGCGAGATTATTTTAACTGTGCATCTTGTTGGAAGCAGCTGCCTACCAAGAGCTCTACAGGTCAAGATTTGTAGCTGGGCTCTGGAGTGTTTTTGCAAATATCTTATTTGTCCTTCTCAGAAGGACTCATAGTTCTGGGATACCTGCAAAGATATAAACCTGCACCAAGATTTTACGGTTGAACCTGAAAGGAGTAGTCTTGCATAGAAATATAACGACCTTAAGATACTTGCTTTGTCTGTTTTAGTGTTCAAAGTATTTTTTCTTTTCTTTGTTCAGTGACTTCTGTTTACTCTCTCACCTTCCTTCTCATTTTTGTTTTTACCATAAAATTTTTCATCTCATCTGCTTACTCTCTGGGTTTATCCTTATCTATGTATTTTTCTTGCTCTGCAAATTGCTTAAGGATCTTAGGGAACATAGGATGCACTTTTGCTTGCACATTTTTTCTTTAAAACATGCTGGTTTTGCCTTCTTACCTGAAATTCATCATATTTTTAAGTTCCAGTTCTAAATTATCACATTTCATTACTGAAAAAAAACAAGTTCATGTCTTGCATTATAGGGTTTTTGTCTCTTTCTAGCTCCTGTATTGTTAGTCCAAATTATACGTACTTCTCTTTTTCCATTTTTGCTATATAAAGCATAGTTTGCATTTAATTGGTAAATGCCTTAACTACTAAAATAATTAATCTGAGTTATATGTCCTGTAATTTTTCCAGGTTTTTGATAACATTATTATTCATAAGAAGATGTTTCTTGTTCCAGTTTTAAACTGTGTTAATTTCAGACAAACAACCTGCTTGGGAAGATCAGAACTCATTTTTTTGTGGCGTCTGACATGGTTTTCCCACTAGAACAAAGTGATACATAATTCAAAACCTATAGCTTGTAAAAAAAAAAAAACAAACAACCCAAAACAATTACAAGTCATCATCTTAACAAAGATGGTCTGGAAATAAAATCAACACATATCACTCTTTCATTCTTTGTGTCCTCTTGTGACCGCAGGACCTAAACCAAGGATAGTGTTAGAAACTACTCAGAGTACTGTTCATGTTTACCTCAAACTATTTATTTATTATGAAGCTCAGATCTTTTACTCACATGTATTTTCTCACAGTTCTTCATCAGAATATTGAGTACACTATATTAGGAAATGCCATCAAAAAAGGAAAAGCGTTAGAAAGAGCTATTAATATTACCAACAATTTGGCGTGTTGTTCTCTGGTACTTTTCCCTTCATGCACACATCCAAATCCAAAACACAGATTGGTTTACATATCCTCTTTCTGGGTGCTGCAAATTCATCCAACTCCTCAGTTAACATAAAGGCCGGAAAAGTTGACAGTCCTTTTGATTCAGAGCATTTGAGAAACTTAAATAGGAATGGGAAATATGAGTACATGCATGAATAATTGTGTTTCTCTGCTCTCCCTGCTCCTGCAACAATGTTCTGTACAAACAGCTGTGGACCAGGTTTTTGTCACTCTTCATCATTTAGGACCAGAAAACAGTAGTTTTTTGAGGCAAGCTTAGAGAATGTGCCATATGTCTGCTGAGGACTTCCATTCAGAAGCAATCAAGAATTAGAAATCCCAAAATTGTGCCATGAAATGCTTTTAGGAACACTGGGCATTTACTTCAGCTGCCTCCTCTGTCTCAAGTCTTTTAAGGAAGTAACAAAAATTTAGCAAGAACTGAGCACATTAAGGGAGTAGCACAAGTTTACCCTCTCTCCTATAAGTAAACAGATATATTTATATTCTGATAATCAAATTCTGTATGGCCTAGCAGATTATGTGAAGATATTATCTTGCTTGACATTGAAATGTTCATATTTCTCATTCAGACATCTGATGATATGTGTGGACTCAGATATCTGTGCTTGTAAATGTATCAGTGAAATGGGACAGTCTTGTCCAGACCATTTATCAAAGTTCTTGCTGCTCTCATTTCAAAGCCAGCTTCAATCAGTATTCAGTTCTGCAAACATACATAATGCTAGAGAGATCTAAGACCTTGGCATAAACCAAGCTGTGTCTCTTTTCTTTTTTCAGTCCTGGTACACAGCATTCTGTACAATGGGCCTTTTCTTCCAGAGGTCACCACGACAAGTAAAGCAAAAATAAACAGCATTTTACCCCAAGGTGCTGTAAAGATCAGAGCAGGGGAGCTGAAAGCTGAACTGCAGATGCTGTTTCCTCAAATGCTTTGCCTTTTTTCCTTATCCCAGGCTACGATGAAGATATGTGGTGAAAAAAAGCCTAGGAAATATAGACCAAACAGCCATTAGGCCAAATGGTAGCAGTCAGATAACCTCATAAGGCCAGTTTCTGAGGTGCAGCTGTTAAAACTGCAATACGAAAAAGGTTGTACTGCATACATGTCTCAGTGTCCAGGGTGTAACACACGTCATGAGCAGCTGGCTCTAAATTTCTTCCAGTGCTGTGAAAAATGAACCTGGAGAGCTACTTTTTGTAAACTGCAAGCTTTCTAAGGCCAGTTTATGGCTTTCATTTGTGTATCACTACCTACAGTGGGTTGAAACATCTGAGATACCCAAGGGCCCCTAGCAGCAGCAGAAACACAACGCAAAATCACCTTTTACTGTTGTTTCCTGCTACATCAGATCAGTAGTGCATGCATGATTTACCCTTGTAGGTTTTACCAGAAGGATTCTGCATGGAGACCTCAATAATGGGAATGGTTTACATAACAAAAACTTCTGGATATCTTTGACCAGCCAGGCTGGTTTTCCTAGTGAATATACAATAAAGCAGCTAGGATAGAGAAAAAAAATCTCGTCTGTTTGGGCCAATATATTGTAGTTTGAATTCCCTTCAGTTTCAGAAACAAATACGCATCTTTTCTTATTATTATTATTAAAAGGACTATTTCAGTACAAAGTAAGATTTCTATCTGGAAAGTCAAGGACAACATTTTTTCTTTTACCCAAGTTCATTGGAAAAGCATTTTCTAGGACAAACAAAAAAAAAAGTGTTTTGGGAACAGAAGGAAGTAAACTCGGCAAGTTTTTCACTGTCTCTAATAATCCTACTTATTCCAGACAGTATTTTTCTACATACACTGTATTATCAGCTGTAAAACTATTGTTTCTGAGTGGCAAAGTCTCAGGAGACGAAAAAAATTATTTTTCGTAATTATGTACTTCACTGACAAAATTTCAATCATAAAATATTTCCATACATTCTTCCATGGCACTGAAGCAGAAAATGCATACTGACACAATATTTTACATTTAAGGGAAATAATATTTTACCTTTAAGGGACATAACATTTTACCTTTAAGGGACATAATATTTTACTTTCAAGAAATTGTTTATTTTTCTGTTCCAGAGGGAAAGGGAAATCAACTCCAGTTTCTTCTGAGACGTACCTCCTCATGGAAAAAATTGATAATCTGATAAAATTATGAAAAAGCCATCACTTATAGTGGAGTGTTTGATGCATAATGGAAGCTGGACTATCATAGAATCATAGAATAGTTAGGGTTGGAAAGGAACTTAAGATCATCTAGTTCCAACCCCCTTGCCAGGGGCAGGGACACCTCCCACTAAACCATGACACCCAAGGCTCTGTCCAGCCCAACCTTGAACACTGCCAGCAATGGAGCATTCACAACTTCCCTGGGCAACCCATTCCAGTGCCTCACCACCCTCACAGTAAAGAATTTCTTCCTCATATCCAATCTAAACTTCCCCTGTTTCAGTTTGAACCCGTTACCCCTTGTCCTATTACTACAGTCCCTAATGAAGAGTCCCTCCCCAGCATCCCTATAGGCCCCCTTCAGATATTGGAAGGCTGCTATGAGGTCTCCACGCAGCCTTCTCTTCTCCAGGCCGAACAGCCCCAACTTTCTCAGCCTATCTTCATACAGGAGGTGCTCCAGTCCCCTGATCATCCTCATGGCCCTCCTCTGGACTTGTTCCAACAGTTCCATGCCCTTTTTATGTTGAGGACACAAGAACTATACACAATACTCCAAGTGAGGTCTCAAGAGAGCAGAGTAGAGGGGCAGAATCACCTCCCTCGACCTGCTGGTCACGCTCCTTTTGATGCGGCCCAGGATACGGTTGGCTTTCTGGGCTGCAAGTGCACACTGAAGCTGGCTCATGTTCATTTTTTCATCAGCCAACACCCCCAAGTCCTTCTCTGCAGGGCTGCTCTGAATCTCTTCTCTGCCCAACCTGTAGCTGTGCCTGCAATTGCTCCCACCCAGGTGTAGGACTTTGCACTTGGCATGGTTAAACTTCATGGGGTTGGCATCAGCCCACCTCACAAGCGTGTCAAGGTCCCTCTGGATGGCATTCCTTCCCTCCAACATATCAACCAAACCACACAGCTTGGTGTCATCGGCAAAGTTGCTGAGGGCGCACTCAATCCCACTGTCCATGTCACTGACAAAGATGGTGAACAAGACCGGTCACAACACCGATCCCTGAGGGACAGCACTCATTACTGGTCTCCAGATGGACATTGAGCCATTGACCACAACTCTTTGAGTGCAGCCATCCAGACAGTTCTTTATCCACCGAGTGGTCCACCTATCAAATTGATGTCTCTCTAACTTAGAGACAAGGATGTCATGTGAGACAGTGTCAAACGCTTTGCACAAATCCAGGTAGATGACATCAACTGCTCTACCCCTGTCCATCAGTTCCGTAGCCCCATCATAGAAGGCCACCAAAAGATTCTATGCACCCAGGAAAATCTTAATGTAAGTTCAAAGGAACTCTATAGCCTGACAGACTATTTGTTCAATGTCCAGAACTGGGGTGCACCTAGGAACATATCCACACTTTTTTAGCCAAATGATTATTCTTTCGATGCTGATGATGTTAGAACAATAAAAACAGAAGCATTGCAAATCCATAGGCCTTTGGTTAGCAGCTTAGGGAGTGTACCATCCTGAATGTTACAACTCAGTGTCATCTTTTGACTTAGGAGACTGAACTCTGTGGTTTGAACAGTCTGAAATACTTCAAACAGCGCAGCACCAAAAGATCAAGTCAGTACTTATTTTACCAGGACCAATATATGCAAACCATAAAATGCTCTCCTAAATCTTCAGACTCATGTATTTGTTTTACAAGTACTGGAATGTATTGGAAATGAAAAAAATATTTTGGCAATTTTCAATTGGTTTTCTGTTGGACCCGTTTCATCTTCTGGTGGCACATCTGTACTACTGACAAACTCCTTAATCTTGGTAAGCATTATTAACAATTGGCTATTTATTTCCAAGTGCAAATGTTAAATACATAGTTTTAACATGCTACAATAACATTTTATTGCTGGTGTAAATCTTAGATAGAGTGACCAGGTTCGTTTTTCCTTCCGACTCATATATTTTTATAGTAACTGCTTTATTGAAACCAAACACTTATTTGTAACTGTTGATTTGAAGTGCAAATGTATTTCCAGAACACCTTCCTGTTCCACAGAACTTTTCAGTTAAACTCTTTACTATGCAGCCTTTCAGACTACAGTCACAAATCAGTGCTGTGAATAATAATAAAAGAATCGGTAGAAATTAAATACCTAACTGAAATAGTGAGATTAAGATTTATTTCTGTGGCAGGCTGACCTTGACTGGTCACCTGGTGCCTAACAAGCTGCTCTAGCACTCCCTTTCCATCAGCAAAATGGGAGAAAAATACAATTAAATGCTCATGATAAAGACAGGGATATTACTTACCAACTACCAAAAGAGGCAAATCAGACTCAACTTGAGGGAGTTTATTATTACCAATTCCTTGTAACCAGGTAGGATAGTGAAAAATAATAATTAAAACAAATAAGGTAATTAAGCTATGTGCCTAAGAACCTGAAAACTCTCCTTATGAAGACCTAGGAGATGGTTTCATATGTCTCTTTCTTTAAAAGGTTATTTTATTATGGCCTTACTTAAAGAACATTTCACTGCCGGCGTGCATATTCATCCTTTTTAGTTTCTGACTACTGTAAAGGATTTTGTTTTAACCAGGACTGCACAGTTGCATATTGCAAATCCATTGGAAGAGCTTTAAGACTGGTACTCGTCTTCACTAACTCACATCATAAAAGTCCTCTCCTAACGCAGCTATTTATGTTACTGTTACTTCAATGTTTGTATGTTTGTATATTTGTATGTTTTTAAAGTGTTTCATCTAGTTTTATCAGAAAAAAGTATTTAACTGAACAAATCTTCTTGTAAAAGAAAATGCTGGTAGTGGTTTTGCTGTTCTGTTTCTCAGCCGCATTGATAAAATTATACCCTGGTACACTGCGTACCCTTGAAGTGATGTGCTTGCCAACTTTTCTGTATTAGGAGCACCCGAACTTACAAGTTTAGTGCAGCCACCTCAGATTCTGTTAAGAAACTCATAAAGTTTTGATAATATCACAGCTTCTGGCATGATTAGTGCTCGATTTTTTTTTAATTTTTTTTTTTTAAGTTAAATCCATAAGCTCTCCAAATTGCAGGTGTAAAAAACAAGAAGTTAAGCAAGTGCATCCCAGATATGCAGCAAGCAAGTTACAGCTCATTCCTCAAGCTACTTTTCCAACTTCTTCTATAATTTTTTAGGAATTCATTATTCTTAAACAGGTATTTGTAGTGTCAAATTTAGAGTTGGATGATGACTCCTTATGACATATAGCTGCAATTCACTGGAAAGTTTTTGAACTTCTTCAGCTAAATTAAACCTGGATTAGAAATACTAAGATCTTCCACTGACTGGAAGCACAGGTGAAAAGCATCAGGTTACTATAACCCCTCCTAAAGAGCAGAAGTGTTTCTGACGAATGCCTTTTCCAAATGAACATCCTGCTATACTGGGATATACTTTGCTGGTGAACAGATTGTTCGCCCTTATCTCCACAAATTGAATTCCTTCAAAAAAGTCCTGGAGGAGCTGGCTTTTCTATTGTAAACTGAACCTGTGATGTGGTGAGAAAGCCATGAGAATCTCAGTTGCTTTAGTCTTCTCAAATTTTTTCCGTCTGCTTGACTTGCTTATTAGGGCAAGGAAAACAGAATAGACCTCACAAACAAATCAGCTAATTAAGCAACATTTTCTGAAATTTTTGAACAGTACCTATGCAGCCAGTAAACGGTAAACAACAGACTGTAAAGAGGGATTGCCACAAGGAGTTCAAAACAAAGTCACTTATTGCTGCAAGAAGTACAGAACCATCCACTGGAGCATGGGAGGAGTAATTTCCCACAATTTATTCAACTTGTTTTAAATAATACTGCACATTTTCATTTCATATATATGAAAAAGTATTGGCTACAAATTTGGTAGGACCCTGACTTGATTGAGTAAACCTTCTGTAATCAGAGATGGATCTTCTTTTAAGCTTTATCTGGACCTACAGTGCCGTGGTTTCTCTCTCACAAGACTGCAGTAATACAGACAGTAGAGAGAAGCTGCAGAAAGCAGGACTGTGTTTTGTCCAACTTAAGTATACGAGTTTTCAGTACACTAGAATATTCTGAATGTGATATTATGCTTGTTCAGACAGCTTTTTCTAAGCTTTTTTCATTAGTTCAGTTGGTTTTGGTAAGGGGAAAAATTAAGGCATGCAAAAAAAAAGATATGTAAGAAAGCACAACTGAGATTAGTGTTTAACCAAGAACTTCTCTGTTGAGTCTCTACCAGGGTCTTGTGTACAGTCTCTACTATGCCTGAGGTGGGAGAACAAAATGTCTTTTTTCTTTTGAGTCTGGTAAACTGTTCTGTGGTCTGATTTATCTTCTTGGGCCTGCTTCTGGAAGCTTTATAAACAGCCTAAATCAATAATTCTTGTCCCACTAGCTTGAAGGTTGGGGGTGGGGGGTTTGCAGTATCATGTAAGCATTATGCTGACAGAGAGACACTCCTTCATGGGAGTTACCAAAGAGTTAAATGTGCCATCTGTCACAGTTTGACATACCATTTCAGCCCAGGAACACCATGTAACTCAGTGAAATCACACAGATAAGACTTAATTGCAAATATGATAGAAAAGGGAACGACAAATGAGCACACTATTATTTATCTCTGTTTCACCTTATTTTTTGAATAATTCTGAAGCATTTCAGCAGGACTGATATGAGGTACCAGACTGAATAATGACAGCAATACAGGAAAGGAGCTTTAACTGTTCCTGATTTTTCTTCAGCTTTGTGCCTATTTCTCTTCCAGGTCTATATGACAGGAAAATTAAGGCCAGGACCCAAATTTTTAAGGAAAGTAGCAGTCCAAAGATGCAGAAAAATGTCAAGTAGGGTTTCCATAGCCTGAGCAGGTAGTTGATAATGAGAACTAGCTTCTAATGATTTTCATTGGTGTTAGGGGTGTCCAGGCACTGAAATCCAAATAGACCATGAAGGGAATTTAGAATGAGGCAATACAGCACTGGTACTTAGCAGTCCTCAGGTAAGATCTAAAATGCATGACAGAAGCTTGTTAAAAGTGGGAATGAAAAACTGCTTCTCCTAAATGTTGGGTCTTCAGGTGCATGCCCCTAAGGGCTTAAATGTTTAGCTGTGGTTCAGATAAAGATGTATCTCTTCTCAGGAAAATCACAATGTTTGTTTTCCTGAAGACAAATGCAAAAAGATGTTCCCAGTAGAATCGATTTATCAACGATGCCATTTTGCTTTTTAGTAAAATGTCCCTATATAGCAGGTGATATGTGCTGAAGAATTATGAGCTATTTGCTTGGATATTGGGGGGTTTTTTCAAGCCGTACTTAATATTAAGGATATACACATCTGTATGTCTGTCTCCCCTGCATGTTGTGGAGGGGGAAGCTTGCATGGTCTGAACGCACACAGCAGTAGCTGCCACTACAACTGCTTGCTTTTTACTCTTATCAGAAAAATATTAAGCAGTTAACGTTCATCACTATTGGTAGAACCTTTACTTAATTTTGAGGCCTCTCATAGCTCTTCATAGACAATAGCTGATACCTAATATTTGCTCCCTTTTTTTTACTTTTCTTTCTGAAACGGTTCTGCAATTAGATCATAGAATCATAGAATAGTTAGGGTTGGAAAGGACCTTAAGATCATCTAGTTCCAAACCCCCTGCCATTGGCAGGGACACCTCCCACTAAACCATGCCACCCAAGGCTATGTCCAACCCGGCCCTGAACACCACCAGTGATGGAGCATTCACAACTTCCCTGGGTAACCCATTCCAGTGCCTCACCACCCTCACAGTAAGAACTTCTTCCTCATATCCAATCTAAACTTCCCCTGTTTCAGTTTGAACCCGTTACCCCTTGTCCTCTCACTACAGTCCCTCATGAAGAGTCCCTCTCCAGCATCCCTATAGGCCCCCTTCAGATACTGGAAGGCTGCTATGAGGTCTCCACGCAGCTGCCTTCAAAGAGGCTGTCTCCAGAATGCCACTTAAAAATTACTTCTTACCTCCTCTGAGTTTTCGTCTGAGGAATGAGAACAGAAAATGACGTTACTATATTGTTCACTCCTTACATTCTTTCAAAGAACTGCACCAACTACTGTGCCAACCTTTCATATAAGATGTATAGCACTGGTGTCACTTACTTACCTTTTGTAGTTTGACTCTTTGCATCAAATATGAACTCAAGGATATGTGATTTCATCAAACAGTGTCAAGACACCTCAACAGGGATTAGAAAAAATAATTTTCAACACAATGTGAAGACTTCAGGAAACTGGACTTTTGCCAGAAGACCTTGACTAAATACCAGGAGGTACCTTCAAGCAAAGTGATTGCACTAGTGTTGCCTACAGCTGACTTCCAGCAGACTTGGGGCTATGACTGCAGGGTCCTTGTTCCTGTTCTGTTGTTACTGACACTAAGATTTAACTCTGAACGGAAAAATGATTGCTCATTTGATCCACTTTGACAAAAGGGCGCCTTCAGTAAAATGTGTTTATCTGCACTGCAAAAGGTAGTATAACTTCATTTGGCTCTGTATTAGTAACCCTTTGCAGTCACTAGTCTTGCACTACATTTGGTTTTCATTTTTATTGGTCTAATATGACTTCTGGACACCTTTTCCAAGAAGCCAAGGATCATATATGTGTGCGTGTGTGTGTGTACATAAAGTGTGTTTATGCTTGCATGTATATAAAGATGTTGCAAAAGGAGTGCTTATCTCTCTGTCAGAGATATTAGCAAAAGTGATTTTAATAGAAATTTATAAAAGTGTGATTCAACAGAATTCAAGGGCAAGGTTCATACAAACTACATACAAAAGGGTATAGTGTCAGAATTGGTAATGATTTATATAGAACTGGGCTAAAGTTATACAGAATTGAACTGGAGTGATGTATACAAAAACTGGGGATGTAAAGGAATAAGGGAGAGGTTCAGAATGGACCCTCTTGCTTTCTAAACTTCTTAGAAAGCAGTTTAGGTGCAGGTGGATTCACTTCTAGTCCCAAACATGGTTAATGGTTTATGTCCAAGAATAAGGGAGATAGATCCTCCTGTTGAGTCACACAGTTCAGAACAGACTCCCTTGCTTTCTAAACTCCTGACAGAGCCTGGGTGCAGCTGGATCTAGCCTTAGTCTCAGAGTTGGCCAACAGAATTCACCTAAAGGTTCACATGTGTCATGTAGTAGCAGTTTGCAGTTTTATGGTGAGTCATAAGATTTCTATCAATCACTTGATTAAAGCTAATACACACACACTTGCAATCAAATACCTAAACCAACACACACACAAAGATAGATACATAGATAGATAAATAGGTAGATAATGTATGTATGTAGGCATGTAAATATTTATGTGTGTGTCTACACAAAGGATCCTGCCAAAAATTTCCCACAGCCAGTGAAAATACTCACTTTGGCTTTCTCAGCATTCCCCAATGGATGAATGGTTGAGTATCAGCGAGCAGAACTAACAGCCCATGTAAATGGTCTTTCTGTTTCATAAACTTAAGAGTTTACAAACTCTGAGATGCATCCCTCTCAAGAGGGAGATACCCGGTTGCAGCCCACTGTGGTCCTCAAAGGGTCCCTCTTTTGGGAACACTATTCATGAAAGTTGTATGGTGTCTGGCTTACATCAGTACCAGGACATCCTGGCCCCAATTCCGTGTCAGTTCCACCAGCTGCACAACAGTCGTGTTCCAGGCTGTCACAGAAGGACTGATAATCCCAAGAGAGCTCGTGGCACAATCAAGGAGTGCCAAAACGTCCAGATCTCTGTGTGCCATTCCCCAACTTTGCTAAGCAACCAGAGAACCAGGTACAGCCAGGGAGCACCCAGCCGGCCAACTCCTTACACCTGTGCAAAGACTGGGGCCTAGCGGGAATTCCTGGGGAAGCAGACAGGTCCAGGAAAGGGGCGAGGAGACACCATCCAGTAGGTATACATATTTATGTATAAATTTATATATGCATGCATACTTCTTACAGAGAAGGGTAAGGACAGGATGAGCATCATTAAACCTTGTGCTTTGCATTTGGGTTTACCACATTGGAACATCCTGCAGGAATGAGAAAGTCCCAGCATGTGGTGGTGCTGCTATTCATCTCAAGACGAGCTCAGCTTTCTAAGCTGATGATCCACAAGTGATCAGGACTTTTTCGCCTCTGACTTCAGAAAATCATGGAACCATAGAATGGTTTGGGACGGAAGAGACCTTAAAGTCATTTAGTTCCAACCCCCTGCCATGGGCAGGGACACATCCCACTAGAACAGGTTGCCCAAAGCCTTGAACATTGCCAGGGGTAGGGCAGCCACAGGTTCTTTGGGCAATCTGTGCCAGTGCCTCACCACCCTCACATAAAAGAATTTCCTCCTAATGGCTAATCTAAGCCTACCCTCTTCCAGTTTAAAACCAACCTCCCTTGCCCTATTACTACTTCCGCTTGTAAAAAGTACCTCTCCAGCTTTCTTATAGGCCCCCCTTAGGAACTTAAAAACTATTACAAGGTATCCCTGAGCCTTCTCTTCTCCAGACTGAACAAGCCCAACCCTTTCAGCCCGTCTCCATAGGAGAGGTGCTCCAGCCCTCAGCATCTTCACAGACTTCTTATGGAATTGCTCAAGCAAGCGCCCTTTTTGTGTTGGGGGCCCTAGAGCTGAACACAGTACTCCAGGTGAGGTCTTACCAGAGCAGAGGGAGAGAATCACCTTCCTTGACCTGCTGGCCACACCCCTATTGATGCAGCTACACCTACAGTTGGCTTTCTGGCCTGCAAGCACATATTGATGGGTCACAGAATCATAAGAATCAGAGCACAGTTCGGGTTGGAAGGGACCTACAAAGCTCATCTACTCCAACCCCCCCGCAATGAGCAGGGACATCATCTAGATCAGGTTGCCCAGAAACAAATCCAGCCTGGCCTTGAATGTCTCCAGGGATGGCGTATCCACGACCTCTCTGGGCAACCTGTGCCAGTATTTTACCACCCTCATTGTAAAGAATTTTTCTTCGTATCCAGCCTGAATCTCCCCTTGTTTAAAACCTTTACCCCTTGTTCTATCACAAAAGGCCCTACTAAAAACTCTTTCCCCATCTTCCTTAGAGGCCCCTTTGGTCTTCCCCAGCTGGACAGAGCCCAGACCAGAGAGACACTCACAGCATAGCAGCAGCTCTGCTTCTTCTCAAACTCCTTCTCCAGGAGTTTGATGGATGGGAACTGAGTGGCTGAGACTCTCTCTGCTCCTTCTGCTCTCCTGTGCACCAGGAAGAGACAGGAAGAGAGCTGGGGGAGCCTCAAGCTGTCTCTTGTCTCTCGCCAGGCAGCTCTGCCTGAGAGCTGCCCACAGCAGTGGGGGCACCTTTCCCCAGCTGTGGAGCTGTGTTCCCCATGTGCCTGTACCTGCAGCATACCCCAGCTCATCCAGCCGTGCACCTCCCAGCCTCTGCAGCAGCAAGGAGCTGCAGAGAGGAGAACCAGCATCAGGCACAGAGTCCAAGCCCCTCGGCAGAGGTGGGTGCCTGTGGGGCTGGGCAGAGGCGCTGCCCAAGCCCTGCTAAGCAGCTGCTTTTGCCCTTCCCTTCTGGGACCCAAGAGGTGACCAGGAGATGCCAGGCTTGGACATACCTCTTGCCCTCCCTGCCATAGGCCGTGCTGCTTGCTCGCTGCCCAGGCTCGGCACGGAGGGCAGAGGCCATTCCCAGGGTTGCGTGGGCATGGTTGGAACCAACTTCTCCTGCCCTGCCATGGCACGTGGCACCACATCTCACCCAAAAGTGGCAACACAGGAGCCGGTGTGCAACATGAGGATGAGGCAGGACCTGTTCTCATCACCGCCTTCCTCCTGCTCCTCTGCTGCTCCACTGCCTCCTTCCCACCACTGAGCAATCAGAGCTGGTCTAGGGCCTAGCAGAGCTGTGGGGGACACAGTGCTGCCACAGCTGCAGAGAGGAGAGGCAGGCAGTGAGCTGGAGGTGGCCTCCTTGGGGTCTCCACAAGCAGAGCCCTGTCCCCCAGCTGCCACAGCGATGAGCATTGGTGCATCCAGCACCCAAGACCCAGGTCCTGCGGCTGGTGCCAGGGGTCCCTGCCCTTTTCCCAAGGCCAGGGCTTGGTGACAGGCAGCTGGGCCCTGAGGGTGGGTCTTACTGCACATTGGCGATGACCAGCTCTTCCTGGATGAGAAGAAAGCACTTCTCGTTCCTCTTGTGGCCCTGGGTCAGCTGCATATCCGTGCTCAGCACAGGCTCATGTCAGTGACAGCATCCCTGCAGAGCCCAGAGCGGTGGCATGAGCAAAGCCACTGCTGTGGGGCCCAAATGTGGCTTCTGTTCCAGAGCTGCATGTGAGGGGAACCCACCTGGAGAGACAGCAGCAGTTTTCTTAGCCCATCCTGCAGAGACAGGAGGACTCTGACCCTGCATCAAGGACGCAGCTCAGCTGGGCACAAGAAGAATGGCGCAAGGTGCTGGCGCCAATGCCAGTGCTGCAGCAGTGCTGCTTGGCCTCTCCCCAGCACTGCTCTGGGCCAGTACAGCTCTGTCCTCCCAGCACTGGTGGCTGCTGGCTGCAACTGATGAAGCTGCCGATCTCCATGCAGAGAGGCTGGGTTGTGGCAAGGCACTGGACCTGGGGATTCTCTTCACTGTGGCCATGTCTGGCTTGCCCTTGGGAGCCCAGAGCAGAAACAGCAGAGCGAAGGACCACCTCCCTTCACCTACAGCCATGCTTTGCCCCCTGCAGCCCTGGATGTAGTCAGCTGCCTTCACTCTGAGGGCACTTAGCCAGCTCCAATTGCTCAGCCCCTTTCTCCAGCTGGTCAAGGTGCCTCTGGTTGGCAGCATAATCCTCCAGCACATGAACTTCTCCCAATTGTGTGCTAACTGCAAGCTGTCCAAGGGTACACTCTGCCCCATCATCTGGATCACTGAATGAGAACAATACCTGCAGAGTGCGGTGCACGGGAAGAAGAGATGCACCTGGATGTGACACAGCTTGACAACACAGGTGGTTCAGAAATGCAGGAAGAAAACCATGGGTTTAAGGGGTTTTTGATCTTCCTGATCTAACTGGTCCTGACCAAATTCTTAAGGATGATTTTATCCTCGTATTAGACAAAATGAACAGCCTACACCTGCTCAGAAAATTTTCTAGTGTTAGAGAAAAATGGTATACCACACAGTCCTAGAGAACAACAAACAACAAACACCACTCAAAATGCCAGAAGGCTCAGTGATGGGATTGTCTGGGATCCCTGGGAAAGGGATAGTCTCTGGAGCCAAAACAAGAGCTCTGAAGACTGAAAAGCTCCATCCAGGTGCTGTGTGCTCAAGATGAAAGCTAAGAATAAAAATGCCTTTAATTGTCTGTGGCTAGAATTCAATACAGATTTTTGTTTACAGGAAATAACACCTTGAGCACTTTAGTAACTGGTGTGCTCCATCATCCCTGCTAAGACTACCTGCAGGACAACCATACACACTGCCTTTCTTTTTTTCACTGCTTTTCTTTTCCCTTACTTATTTGTTGACCACTGACCATCACAGTCTATCACTGAAGCAAAAGCTTGTTTTCTCAAGTTCCGTTTAAAGGATGCCTATTAGCAATCTTTTAACTCTTTCCATTTATGTAGCACATCAATTGGGTAAAACATCTGCTCTTAGACAAAAGATGGTAGCATGATTTCTTGCCCTTTATCAAGAAACAATATCCAGGAAAATGTCTGAAGACAAGACAATCAAACGGATTTTTCCTGATATAAGCAACCATAACACTTCATCTTCATGAGCAGAGACGTAGAATGTGCACTGTATTTAAATGTCTAGAAATGCAGGCCTGCCCTCACATGAAATTATCTATCTACATCAGTTTATATCACCTGAGGATACTGGACATTTGGTCCATCTGACCAATGCTGTCTATATTCTTTCATCACTTTCACGCCCACATCTCCACTGTCTTATTCTTTGGTCACCAAATACCATCTCATTTACGTGCCACTACACACAATGTCAGGAGAGAGAGAGTTTAAACTCCACGACCAGACTTCTTTTAGTTGCTAACACAAGTTCTGAACAGAAATTTCAGTTTGCCAGCCTGTGGTAAATAAAACTAGCTCAATTTCAGAGTATCAATCCCTTAATCGAACATCACCTAATATGCAGGGTCCTGTCTTAAAGATCCAGATACAGCCTCAGCAAGTGACATTTTGTTCTGCAGCACACAAATGAAGGCTTGAGTCATACATAAACAAATGCATAATACTACACAGTAATTTAGATTGAAAGGGAACCAGTGAGGTCACTTATTTCCTCTTCACTAGCAGAAAACAAGACATTTCTCCCAGCTTCTAGGGGGTATTGAGTGACACTGTGCGACTAGGATGTGCTTTTCTTCCAGGATCTGTGAAGAAATGCCCCAAAAATCTGCTGCCGAGCTCAAAATGGGCCACCTTGCTAACTCGGTAATACAACTGCCTGTCGTTGTTTCCCTCGGTGCTGAGGAACCGCAGACGGCAGCCGGTAGCGAGGGCCCTAGCAGCCGCCCTAGGCAGGCGGCGAAGCCGCGCTTCCACCTGAACTACCTTCTTTGCGCAGCACCGCGCATCTCCAGTCCTGCAACGGCGAGACAAGGCGGCAGAACACCGGCACGACAAGCGGCCATAACACCCGCCCGCCGCTCACAACATGGCGGCCCGGCGCCGGGCACTGCCCTCCCCCCTCTCACACATCCCTCCTCCCCCACATCCCTTCCTCCCCTTCCCGCCCTCCCGCCCGCTCGCCGGCGCTCCCGACGCGCACCGCGGTTTTCGTCGCTATCGCCCCGTCTCCCTATTGGCGGGAGGGAGGCGCCACGGCTGCGCCCGCACCGTTTTTCCCGGCTCGTCGCCGCGCTTTGGCGTCGCGGCGGTGTTGAGATGGCGCTGGAGGTGCGGAGCATGGAAGATGATGTGGAGGACGGCGAGCTCTCCGGCTCGGACTCCGACATGCCTGGCGTCGGCTCCCCTGGGCACCCGCAGCAGGTGAGGAGGGAGAGGTGGCAGGCGGCGTGGCCTGGGTTCCAGTGGGAAGGCCCGGCTGGGAGAACGCAGCGAGAGGCCGCGCCGGCGCCCGGTGCCCAGCCGAGCCTGGCGGTGCTGAGCGCCTGCGAAGCGGTTTCTGGCCGTGCGGCTGGGCGTCAGGGGCCCTTCCTCAGGGCTCAGAGTGCTCTAGGCTCGGGAACCGGCATGTGTCGCCGGTGCCCGCTCATGTGGGAAGCTCGCATGCTGCGCGGCGGGGTGGCGGGGTTGTTGTTGCTGCTGGGCACTGGGTTTGGTGAGCCGAGGACAGCGCTCACCGATTCCGCCGGCCGCTGCAAGAACAATAGAATAACCCGTAGTAACAAGCACGCTGAGTGCCGGCCGCTGCTTTCCCTGAACTTCACAATTCTTGCACCTGTGAATAGCTGAGATGTTACTTGTTGCCTAGTGTCTCAGTGTTTTCACGTTGTCATGATGTTTATGGGGAATTCATGGTGGTGTGTGGGCAGGAAGAGATTTCAAAATAAGATAAAACAGTATGCAACACTCCATGTATACGGATGTTTATTTTTTCTAGTTATTTTGATTTATTAGCAATATAGTTCTGGAGGTGTAACACAAAATAGATTATTACAGGTGTGGGATTAACTTTTAGTGTTTTGTGTGGAATCATAGAGTGGTTAGGGTTGGAAAGGACCTTAAGATCATCTAGTTCCAACCCCCTTGGCACAAGCACACCTCATACTAGACCATGATGCCCATGGCTTTGTTCAGCCTGGCCTTGCACGCTGCCAGGGATGGGGCAGTTATCACTTCTTTGGGCAGCCTGTTCCCATGCCTCACCCCCCTCACAGTAAAGAACTTCTTCCTTATGTCTAACCTGAACTTCCCCTGTTTCAATTTGAACCCATTACCCCTTGTCCTATCACTACAGTCCCTCATGAAGAGTCCTTCTCTGGCATCCTTGTAGGCCCCCTTCAGATACTGGAAGGCTGCTATGAGGTCTCCACGCAGCCTTCTCTTTTCCAGGCTGAACAGCCCAAACTTTCTCAGCCTGTCTTCATACAGAATACCTTTTAAATTAAAGGTTTATAGTTCATAACATGATAAAATCAGTTGAAGACCTGTTTTCTGTTTACTAATAGAAGGATGAAGAAATGGTGCCATAATGGTGGTTGAAGCAGTAAGGTTAAATAAAGTTGTTTGGTGTTTCCTTTAATTTCACCTAACACTAAAGGAAGAGAGCCCATTTCTAAAAATCTTGTGTTGTGGTTTAAGGGGGAAGGGAAAAGAAAGCAATGACCACAAGTGTTACACAGTAGGATTGCTTACCACTCATGGGCTGATAACCAGCCCCGCCAGAGTAGTGATATGTGCCTTCCAGGTGACTCCTCCAAGTTTATATACTGGACATGATATGCTGTGGTATGGAATACCCCTTTGGCTAGTCTGGCTCAGGTGTCCTACCTCTGATTCCTTCTGGCTTCTTGTGCCGCTCCTTACTGGCAGAGCATGAGACTGAGAAGCTTTGCTTGAAGTAACCATTACTTAGCAACAACTGAAAACATCAGTGTGTTATCAGCGCTGTTCTCGGACTAAAGTTGAAACTGCAGCACTGAACCAGCTACTAAGGAGAAAAATAACTGCTAGAGCTGAACCCAGGACATCAGGGGATAGCACATAACTTTAGGATAGGAAACCAGTTGGGGAAAAACCTGGAATTATGAGCGATGAAAATTCTTACTGTGGATTAGCACAGGCAGTATGGCTGAAAGTTTCCAGCAATTGGGAATAAGAATTTTGGGTTATTTTGCCTGTTGTGCTTTTGCAGTTTATGCAGATTTGATCAGGCTTGGCTTTAATGTTTTAGTTTATTTGTTGGGTGTATGGGGAGTATTCTTATAGCAATGGGACTCTTTTGTGAAGTATGTTGAAACTTTAGGTGTTTTGTCCTAATTAATTAAGAAGCCATAGTGAGTCTGTGCTTTGTTGGCTTAAAGGAAGCAAACCCTGGTTTGTCTGTAAAGCAGTAGTGTCCCCAGCTGATGATGTGCTGTCCTGATTGAACCAGAATCACAATGCACTGTTAGCTTCTCAAAGTCTGAGCAGTATCCAAGTTTTCTGGGTTTGTTTTTGGTTTCTTTTGGTCATTTCTTCTTCTTGCTTGAGTCTCTTGGAAGACTGTTGTGGTTGCAAGTGTCGGGGTCTGACTGGAGAAAACCCCAGTGTTGGACCCTGTTTCAGCTCATGATCCCAAGAGTGTAATTAAGACACAAACAAGGTCAAGTACCTTAATTGAGGAGTTGGTTTATTACAGAAAGTTATCAATAAAGGGGATAGTGATAGGACAGATTGGGAAAAGGATGGAAATGAAGCAAGGATTTGGGGTGCAGAGAAAGAGAGTCACCACTGTGGATCCCATGATGTCCCGGGGATCTGTCATCGTCAGTGGTGGGAGTCCTTCAGGGATCGTAGCTGGTATCAGAGCAGTGTCCCCCAGGAGTCCGTAGTAGTCATCGATGGTGGGTGTCCTTGTGAAGACGACCTTCTGGAGTCATCATTTGAAGGTACCCAGTGGAGCGTGTCTCGTGGAGTTGCCCTTACAGTGATGTCTCATGGAGGGTGTCCCTCAGGGTCCACAGCAATCATCAGTGGAGAGTGATTACTTTTTTCACCCTTATATAATGAGCTGAGGGGAGTACCTGTGTTCTTCCTGTCATGTATTACACATTCCTGGTGGACCAGTTTTCCTGGTCTTGCAGCCAGCTCTTCAACTGCAGGGGTCTGCAGCAATTCTTGGGATAATGGGCAGCAATACCACACACCAGTTCTGGAGGTAATGGATGGAAGAGTCTTATCTCAGCTCTTTCCCACACATCTCCCAGGCAATGGATATTGGAGTCTTAACTCCTCCCACCCATCTCTGAGGCAGAAGATGGGTGGAATCCATCCCATCTCAGTTTCTCATACCAATCTTTAAGACAGTGGAGTCTGATTTCAGATCAGTCTCTCATAGCAGATCACTAATTTTGACCCCTTTCAAACTGAAGAAAATTTCTTTGCTGATTTAAAAAAAAAAACCCACCCTGATAAATTGCTGTGGTGGTTTGGTTTTTATGTTTTTTAAAGTGCTGTGTATGTTGTGTCTTTGTCCAATTTGGGAATTTTAATAGTTTTTCCAGGCTCATGGTAATGTTAATTTCATTCAAAAAAGATGATGTTAAGTGACTCCTGGGAGACCAGTGAGCTAATCAAATCTTTGGTGTGATTTGACAGCTGTTTTAATTTACAAGAGTAATTAAGTTAATGGACATTTACTTTTTCATTTCAGAATTCACTTGATGGCAGTGATTTGGGCAGACCATTCCAGAGCAGCATTTCATCATGTGCACCAGGTGTTCCTTACCGAACAACCAAGAGCGTAGATTCAAGTGATGAAAGCTTTTCTGAATCTGATGATGACAGCTGTCTGTGGAAACGAAAACGACAGAAATGTTTCAACTTCCCTCCTCCTAAATCTGAGCCTTTTCAGTTTAGCCAGAGCCACCAAAAACAAGCTGCTGTAGGTGGCAAGAAGGTCAACAACATTTGGGGTGTGGTACTCCAGGAGCAGAATCAGGATGCAGTGGCTAATGAACTTGGAATTCTAGGCATGGATGGTAGTATTGACAGAAGCAGGCAGTCTGAGACTTACAATTATTTGCTGGCTAAAAAGCTGATGAAGGAAGCTCAACAAAAGGAGGCAGAGACTTTAGATAAAGAACTGGATGAATACATGCATGATGACAAGAAAACATTGCCAACAGAAGAAGAAAATGGACAAGGCTCTGTTAGACGGAAGCGGCCTCTGAAGGATAGACTAGGTGAAAGACAAGAAATGAAATATAAAGGAAGGTATGAGATAACAGAAGAAGATTCAGAAGAAAAAGTGGCAGATGAAATCGCTTATCGGTGAGTTTAGTAACAGTGTATCTTCACTTCTGTAAGTATTGGTAAACTGTTGATGGAAAAGAAGAGAGAAGAAGAAAGACTTGCTTTTAAATATGTAAGATGACATTTAACATTACAAACAGCATGTGTGCCTTGTATTTCCAAAATCCTGGGATTAAAATGCAGCATTATGGCTAGCTTCTTGTAGCTTCTTTTTGTTCTTTTTAAGGTCTACCAAAATATTCTGTTATTTGAGAACAACGGCAAAGAAAAATCTGTTTCTCACAATAGAGATTTACTAGTGGGGTTATTTTTAGGAAATACTTCATGAGTGAAATGTGTATTTAAAGTTGGACGCCAATAAATGCCTTCTGTGGTCACCATAAAAATCCAGCTAAGTTATAAAACCTTTGACATTGTAGATTACTTGCTGTGTAGTGTTTTGGAGAACACAGCTTCTGAAATACATACGTTCTTTATGTGGAACATGCTTGTCTGAAGAAAACTTTTTGCTTCTGTTGCAATGAATGGCTGTACCAAGGTTAGACAGTAGCGCTGAAATCAACTTGTTTCTTTCTATGTTATGAAACTGAGCTGCAGTTCTGTGTTCATTTATGGAAGCTAGTGTTGGGGTTACTAAGTTCTAGCAGTGTGCACACTTCCACCATCCAATTCTTTTCACAGTCCTGCTATTTAGTTATTGTATGTGAGCTGGGTCACAATCTAACTTACCTGTCCGAAAGCCTGTTGCCTTTTTTTTTTTTTTTTTAAAGTGCTGGTTTGCAGGCAGATTTGTCTCCTGAGCCAGTTTGCTGCATAATTTCCCAAGGGAGGTACATGCTTTGCAGTCCTTCTTACTCTAGATTGACTTAAACTGCCACAGAAGAAAATTATGTTGAACAGGGAATAAGAGTTAAGGATTTACTGATATCTTGACTTTTAAATAAAACATGGGTTTATTGGTCATCATTGATTTTACATGTGCTACTTAGTATTACCAGGTGCTGAAATACAGCAATTAGACAATTGTTAATGTTGTTGTCAGCTCTCAGTATCTTCTCATCTATGAATTTGAAAACTTTGAGCATGTTTTTTGTAATAAACTTCTCTTTGCTCTATTGAGCTTCATCAGAGTAGGGCAGAAGCCTGTCTTTCATGATTTTATGTGCTGAACTGCATCAGTAGGATTGTGGTTATACATGTAACAGCACTGTTCTTTTATCTGTGCTGTACCATCTGTGCCTGGATTCATAACTTTTTGTTGTGCTGGCCCAGACAGTGAACTAAAATCAAAGAGTTTTTCTGGCCATGTTATGCCATTTACTGCCCTTTACCTCATTCAGATCCTGTTGCAGTGAACAGCTGCTAGTTAAAGCCGCACCTACAGGAGGATTGTGCAGGGCCAGAATGAACACTAGGTGGAGATTTGATCGTTTAAACTGCCACTGCTGCTAACGCAAGGTCTGTTTAAACAGCTTTCTAGGGAGTCCTGGTTATCTCAAATTCTCTGCAGCTTTGAGAAATACTTTCATCTCTTCCAGTAAGTCGCAATGTAGAACTCGGTCATATAAAAAGGTTGGGCAATCCTTTTCATGATGACTGGGACAATTGTCACTAAAATGTGAGGTTTAACATTTAATTTCAGGTAACTTCAGTCATACAGTTGAAGCAGTTGAAGGTAGCCTGGCTTATCTAAATAGTTCCTCACTATGTTCAGACACCTTCTATATGCAGTTATTGTAGCACATGCAACTTTATAGCATAGTAATGTCACTTGAAGTGATTAGGCTAGCTGATTGTCTTCAAGAAATTTTGGTAATGATGCTGGTCTTTTGGTCTCCAGAGTAAAACCACAGAGCTGTGGTATTTGGGGCTGAAGTGCTTAGAAGCTTTGTCATTAAAAAATGAGAATTAGCATTTGAACTCTTGCTCTGGCCAAGTGGTATTGATTTGTGGGCTTCCAATGTTTTCCAGTAGGAGTGTACTTACTATGGCACAGTGAATTGATGCTACATAAGCCTTTTCCTTCAGGCAGACAACAAAATTTTCAGTATGAGGACATTTTTGCTAACAAAAGAATACAATTTAACTTGGTAACACTGCAATATTTTTTTTCTTGTTTGCATTTTATATGTTATCTTGGATTAATCAACAGGCTGATTTCTTTTTTTATTATGTAGGTTTGTCTGAATAGCACAGGATACAGGGCAACTTTCACACTTACTGTTGTGTCTGGATAATTGTTGGTTTAACTGCAAGCTTGCTGCAGTTTTAACTGTTAAATGTGCAACAGAATTTAATGCTTTAATTTCAGAGATTTGTATAGGTCTTTGCAGTTTTTTGCTTGGTTTAATCTTTCACACGTCTGTGACAGGAAAACAATATCTCAAGGCATTTTCACTGAAAAAAATTAAAAATACATGCTTTAGAAAAAAACCTATCCCTCAGAAACTTGGCACTTTGAAGTCTAATTCAAGAAGTTGTTGAAACACATTTGAATGTACAGATCTTTATTTTTAGCACAGGTTTATGTTTCACAGCATAAATTACTCATTATGGAACTTCTGTGGTGGTCCATTTTACTCAAGAAATTACACTGACAATAAATGTACCTTTTCTGGTTTGTTTTTTTTTTTTTCCCCGCCTCCCAGGCTTTGTGAGCCAAAGAAAGATTTAATTGCCCGGGTAGTGAAAATAATTGGGAAGAGGAAAGCTATTGAACTGCTTATGGAAACAGCTGAAGTGGAACAAAATGGTGGACTATTCATTGTGGTAAGAAACATGAGGTGGTCTGGGTTTGTGGGTCCGGGAGACACACAACAACATACACAACCTGTAGAATATTTACATGGGGCCATTACACAGCTTTCACAATGGCCAGGTTCTCACACAGTTCATGGCCTTCCCTTGCTATGAAACTCACTTAACAAATATTAAGGTAACCGTCCAGCAGGATTTGAGTAAACAATAAGATGAATGAACCTGGGAATTACTCGATTTTTTTGTGCTGAGATTAGTATCTGATTTGCACTTAAAATGTTGTATCTGTTTCCCTGCCCCCCCTTGGAATCTTTCTGCAGACATCTAAGTGGGACAAGTTCTGAAGCTTGAATAAAAACCTGTTATGTGAGGATCCATGGCAAGCTTCTGGCACATTTCCTCAGGAAGTCAGACAGGTCATAGAATCATAGAATAGTTAGGGTTAGAAAGGAACTTAAGATCATCTAGTTCCAACCCCCCTGCCAGGGGCAGGGACACCTCCCACTAAACCGTGACAACCAAGGCTCTGTCCAGCCCAACCTTGAACACCGCCAGCAATGGAGCATTCACAACTTCCCTGGGAACCCATTCCAGTGCCTCACCACCCTTACAGTAAGAACTTCTTCCTCATATCCAATCTAAACCTACCCTGTTTGTGTTTGAACCCATTACCCCCTGTCCTCTCACTACAGTCCCTAATGAAGAGTCCCACCCCAGCATCCCTATAGGTCCCCTTCAGATACTGGAAGGCTGCTATGAGGTCTCCATGCAGCCTTCTCTTCTCCAGGCTGAACAGCCCCAACTTTCTCAGCCTATCTTCATACAGGAGGTGCTCCAGTCCCCTGATCATCCTCGTGGCCCTCCTTTGGACTTGTTCCAACAGTTCCATGTCCATTTTATGTTGAGGACACCAGAACTGCACACAATACTCCAAGTGAGGTCTCAGGAGAGCAGAGCAGAGGGGCAGGATCACCTCCCTCGACCTGCTGGTCACGCTCCTTTTGATGCAGCCCAGGATGCGGTTGGCTTTCTGGGCTGCGAGCGCACACTGCAGCCGGCTCATGTTTATTTTTTCATCAGCCAACACCCCCAAGTCCTTCTCTGCAGGGCTGCTCTGAATCTCTTCTCTGCCCAACCTGTAGCTGTGCCTGCGATTGCTCCCACTCAGGTGTAGGACTTTGCACTGGTCATGGTTAAACTTCATGGGGTTGGCATCAGCCCACCTCACAAGCATGTCAAGGTCCCTCTGGATGGCATTCCTTCCCTCCAACATATCAACCAAACCACACAGCTTGGTGTCATCGGCAAAGTTGCTGAGGGCGCACTCAATCCCACTGTCCATGTCACCAACAAAGATGTTGAACAAGACCGGTCGCAGCACCGATCCCTGAGGGACACTACTCATTACTGGTCTCCAGCTGGACACTGAGCCATTGAGCACTATTTGTGTGTGACCATCCAGCCAGTTCTTTATCCACTGAGTGGTCCACCTATCAAAAAGGTGTCTTACCAACTTAGAGACAAGGATGTCATGTGGGACAGTGTCAAACACTTTGCACAAGTCCAGGTAGATGACATCAACTGCTCTACCCCTCTCCATCATTTCCGTAGCCCCATCATAGAAGGCCACCAGCTTGGTCAGGCAGGATTTCCCCTTAGTGAAGCCATGCTGGCTGTCACCAACCACCTTGTTGTTTTTCATGTGCCTGAGCATGCCTTCCAGGAGAATCTGCTCCAAGATTTTGCCAGGCACAGAGGTGTGACTGACTGGCCTGTGATTCCCAGGGTCATCCATTTTCCCCTTCTTGAAAATGGGGGTTATATTTCCCTTTTTCCAGTTGTTGGGAACTTCAGCTGACTGCCATGATTTTTCAAATATGATGGACAGTGGCTTAGCAACTTCATTTGCCAGCTCCTTCAGGACCTGTGGATGGATTTCATCAGGTCCTATGGACTTGTGTACATTCAGGTTCTTAAGATGGTCTCGAACCACATCCTCTCCCATAGTCAGCCTAAGGTCTTCATTCCCACAACCTTGCGTCTGCCTTTCAAGTCTTCGGTGGTGTGGTCAGAGCATTTTCTGGTGAAGACTGAGGCAAAGAAGTCATTAAGAACCTCAGCCTTCTCCAAATCCAGGGTAGACAGTTCTCCTGATAGTTTCTGGAGAGGGCCCACATTGTCCCTAGTCTGTCTTTTATTCGCAATGTACCTATAGAATCCCTTCCTGTTATCTTTCACATCACTTGCCGAGTTTAGTTCTAAGTGGGCCTTAGCTTTCCTAACCTGGTCCCTAGCTTCCTGGACAGCATCCGTGTATTCTTCCCAGGCTGCCTGTCCTTGCTTCCACCTTTTATAAGCCTCTTTTTTCCTTATCCATCCAAGGAGGTCTCCTGGCCCTCCTGCAGCGCTTCCTTCTAGTTGGGATGCATCGCTCCTGAGCTTGCAGTGGGTGATCCTTGCTGCCAAACTTATATCTACTGGGTTAGTGTGCCATCAGAGTTCGCCATGCTCAGCAGTGAGCATTTCTAATGTCATGTTTGAAGAGTAGCTTTCAAAAGGTAATGCCAGCTTTATTAGAGAACCTTTGGCTTCTGTGTCAGTAAAGCAAAACTGAGTACTGAGTTCTGTTAAAAATCATGGTAAGAATGCTCTACTTGGAATTTTTCGCTTTGTTGGGGTTTTTTTAATTATTAAATAATGAGCCTCAGTGCAAAAGTTCATTAAAAAAAAAGTAAAGGAGGGAAGTAGTGAGCACTTTCAGGCATTTGTTTATAATTTGTCTTTTAAGTTCCAGCACTAGAAGTAGAAAGGAGGAAAGTGGATGATTAAAAAAAAAAACCCACAAAAAACACCCCAAGAAGACAAGAACTTTACAGCTACCAGGTTGTCTTAGAAGCAGTCTGTTGTCTTGAAAGACTAAAGTACTTACTGACAAGTGCTAACCAAGGAGATGAAAGGACGCCACTCCTGGTGGCATAGGTTCCTTTGGCTGTGGATCAGAGCAAACTGTTTGAAAGGCAGATCATACTGTTTTAATTTGTTGGGAATTTGTGCTGATAGCAGATGCCACATACTTTTATCATCCTGTTTCAAGGATGTTAAAAATTACCTTCTCTGTTCTTAGAACTTTTGGTTTTTGTTTTACTTCGTTATTTTGTATAAAGTATCATGTTTAGTACATTATCAGACTGCTGGAGTAATAGTTCAACTTCATATGCTGCACAGGGCAGTTGGGTAGTAGTATGATAGCTAGTGCTTATGATTTACGAAGGTTTCAAAGCTGAGTCCATTCATGCTTCAGTGTGGTATGGCCTATTGCACCACTGCTGTTACACTAAAAGCTGTTGAAGCATGGAATTAATGTGTTGTGGGGAGAAACTACAAAGTATGTGTTGCATTTCTTACGTAAGTGGAAACGCCAAATCCTGTAGTTACACAGATAAGGTGTAGAATTGCAGTGTACAATTAAAAAAAAGTGATCTATGTAATTCTATTAAATCAATTTTTTGATGTTTTACTGGTCTTATGTGTCAGGAATGTTGTGCATACTCAACCTAGCATATACGTTATTGTAGTTTGTTGTGATAGTAGTTAGAATACTGTTCACATTTTGTTTCTTCACTACCAAAATCAGTTTTAGTGTGTAGCTGAACAGTTTGGTATTATGTTCAAGAGAAAATTATTTGCAACCTCGTTATTTACCTATCCAAATGTACTAACCTGGTTGTTGACATTTTTATGACAAGTTCAGTCAGAAATAAAACATAGCCAGGGCTGGTTTTATGTAAAACCTCACCCAGTAGAACATTTTTTGTGTTGTTCTGTCTCAATACAAAGAATCATCTTAGATGCTGTGTTTGTATCAACACTTTACATATTAAGCTTGCTATTATGTATTTGCTCTTTCCCTATTAAGAATGGCACTCGGAGGAGAACACCAGGGGGCGTTTATTTAAACCTGCTGAAGAACACACCTAGTATCAAAGAAGAGCAAATCAAGGTAAAGTTGTCAACAAGAGTGCAAATGATGGTCCAAAGGATTTATTTTTTTTTCTATGAGAAATGTTGATTTAATCTTTCAACTTCTACTGCAACTAACTATATTGCAAAGAAACCAGCTGTTCGCATTCGAAATTTATGGGGAGTGTAGGGGGACTGGGAAGATGAATTACTATTCACACTAAGTAGGGAGAACTCGTTTTACATGTTAATCAGTCACAAAAACCTTTTGAGGACGGCAAAAGTGTAGAATATGAAGAGATGAACATTGGATTTTTCTGTAGTTTGTATATACCTTCCAGCAATGATATCTGCAGTTGTATTTCTGCCTTTGGAGCTCTGTGTCGTTGTGCATGAATTGACCAGAGTTCTCTTAATAGAACACTTTTTTTCCTATATAGCTCTAGCTGTAATGCCAGGCAGTGTTTTCCATTAAGTCAGATATTGGTCTGATCTTAATCTGAACTTGCTCACTGGCATCATCTATGTTCTCACCAAATCAGCTTTGAGGGCTTGTCAATATTATTGCTTTTCCTTTTAAGGTTTGAAGTAGACTGAGATGGTATTTTTTTCATTCACTTGAAACAACTTGGGTTGGTTTTGGGTTTTTTTTGACGGTTGATTTGGTTGAATTTTTCATTATTTTTTTTATTTTTTTTCCCTGCCGTTATATTTGCAACTTCATTGAAGCTTTTGATAAAAAGAAGTACTTGTTTTGCTACTACAGCTCGCTCTGCAAACTGTCCTAACCTCTTGTACTTGGAAGTGAGAAACAGGTCAACATAAACTGTGATTGTCTTTTTAAGTTTAACAAAAATAAACCAACACTCCCCCCCCCAAAAAAAAAAAAAAAAAGCGACAACCTTTCATAGCTTAAAGTGGTCACAAAAAGTGGCAAGTTTGATTAAAAAACAAAAAAAAATTGCTCTCCTACACCTCTTCCATGCCCTTGTACTTGTGTGTCCCATTCTTCATTTGGTGATACTGGCAAGAGTTTAATGAGGCAGTGGTTTTCACTAAACAAGCTTCATTGATGGTATGAGACTTCATTTTTTTTTTTTAAACTGTGGTAAAAATATGTGTAATCCTGTCATAACGGAGGTTGTCATATATACCAACATCACAGATTTGTACATCCTTCACACTTGACTTTCAGCTTTTAGGGAGAACTAAATAACTAGAGAAAGAGGGGTATGTAGCAGCATTTAGTTCTGCTACATTCCTTCAAATATAGAGGAAACTTGTAACAGTCATATTTTGCAGTAGAGAAGATGTTAATGAGGTTCATAACTGCTTGACAGTACAGATAACAAGATAGAAACTCAAATATCAGTTGTGGAGGAAATTTTTTTCAAATTGTGATAAAAAGTTTGGTTGTATTTCCTCGATAGGTCCCTCCATGTGGCAGCGTGATCTTCTGGTCTACCACCCATTCCTCCCAGTTTTGTGCCGCTAGCACACTTGAAGTGAAAACTTAGTGATGCTTATTTACATATACAATTTATCACAGAATATCAGGTTGGAAGGGACCTCAGTGATCATCTCATCTAACCTTTCTTAGCAAAAGCACGATCTAGACAAGATGTCCAAGCACCCTGTCTAGCTGAATCTGAAAAGTGTCCAATATTAGAGAATCAACCACTTCCCTGGGGAGGTGATTCCAGTGGCTGATAGTTCTCATGGTGAAGAATTTCCCTTTTGCGTCCAGTTGGAATCTCAATTTTTTTTTTTTTTTTTTGTGCTCTTCTTTTTCCTCGTAAAAAGGGAATCTTCACCCTCTTTGTAGCCACCCTTTAAATGGTGGAACTTGATGATGAGGTCTTCCCTGAGCCGCCTTTTCTCTGTGCTGAACAAACCCTATTCTCTGAGGCTTCCCTGACAAGGCAAGCGTCCCAGTCCTTTTAGCATCTTTGGAGCATTTTCCTTAAGTTCAGTTTATCCTCATGCTTCTATTATCAATAATGTTAGTTAAATATTACTGAACAGTATTTGTAATTTATTTTTTTTTTTAACTACTTTATTTTTCTTCAAGAAACACTAGTAAACTGAACATGCCCGAATTTGTTTTGTTTTCTTTCAAGGAAATATTTTACCTGGAGAACCAAAAGGAGTATGAAAACAAAAAAGCTGCTAAGAAGAGGAGAATACAAGTTCTAGGAAAGAAGATGAAAAAAGCCATAAGAGGGCTTAACCTGCAAGAATATGATGATGCATCTCGTGAGACTTTCGCTAGTGATACGACTGAAGCTCTGGCTTCACTGGATGATCTACAGGAGGGGCATCATGAAGCAAAGATGGACCCTGAAGATATTATTGAAATTGACAATGCTCATGATTTGGAGATCTTCTAGTTACTAATGTTCTTGATAGCAAAGTCTCTGTGAAACATGTTAAATTAGCTGGTTTATAATCCCATGGCTTCTTTTCATAACCTGCAAAAACATGGGAAATACTAGATGCTGAAGAACATCTAATAATTCTTAGCTAAATATTACAGCATGGAAGATTCCAATTGTCCTATTATTTGTTTGCTGAGTCCTCAAAATGATTTTTAGGGTTTTCTAGGTAACAGCTCTGCATCACCATGTTTCTTCCTTAGGAAATTTTTGGTCACATGTTAGCTATGTTTTAGATAAAAATCAGAATTAAAGCTATGTTTTAATCAAACACATCAATTTTAATTCGTTGAAGCTGTCAAAGTCATGAAGTGAGCAATGCGCCTTGTTACAGTTGAACAGGAAAATCCAGTATAAAGTTAGTCTCAATAGAAAAGATCTTGTGTTCCTATATGCGGTATGTTGGCAAGAATACCAGAGTTTATAGAATCAAAGACCTGTAAAAACAGATTGGTTTGTGAAATAAACACAGTTCTAATGGTCAGTGGCTTTTAAAAACCAATCTTGTAAATAAGCACTGTTGAGCAGTGTATGTTTGAAATTTCTGCAGCGGTTTGAATCCTTTTTATTATAATAGTAGCTTGAGCTTCCTACTTGTTCTGTCTAGACTTTTTCCATGACTAGACACACACACATCTTCAATCTTTTTGTTTGAAAAAAAATATAACTGGATGCTTTCTGAGTAGTGAGATTTTACTAAGCTGTGTTTCCCTCAAGGGTCTGTAGACTCCACATGCAAGTACAGACCTATTAACTTGCAGTTCTTGTTTCCATGCTTCTCACGTGTGCAGTAGGATAGTGTGCAGCTTGCAGAAGTTCTGAAGTTTCAGTAGCAGATGATGAGTAGGTTTTTTTTTAACTTGATGCAGAAGACTGGTTTCTAGGTTTGATTGAAGACAGCTCCTATGTTGAATGTCGTTTTGAATGTAGCTGAAAAACAAGTGCGACACTGATAACGTATGATATCTAAAACACTTTGTCACTACTAAGTTATGCTCTCTCTGATTAGGCACTTTTCCAGTATAAAATATTTCTGAAGTATGAATGAATTCACTTTAAAACCTGTCAACAAACATCTATATGTAGATTTTGTTAACCAGAAGTCCTTGGACTTCAGAAGCAAACTATATCACTGAAACACGTAGTGAAGTTATAATGAACAATTCACTACTGTCAGGAACTCTTAATCATATAGCACATTCCATTCTATGCTTCGCTAAATTTAATTAAATATTGATTAAAGAATTTTGATTTTCCTGTGGTTTTATGTTCACAGGTGAGATCTCCCTGATGTTAGGAAGTTACTCACCAGATGTGAAGCATGACTTTATTGGTAGTAGTTGCTGAAATAACAAAAGGTTTTGATTTGTTCATTAACTTCCCTAACAAACCTATGATGATCAGAGTACTGAACTGATAACTCATGTATGGGAAACAGGATTTTATTAGTTTTCAACACTACCATTTGTTATTAGTTTTGGGGAATGCTTGGAAATGTCTTCATTTTCCGACTAGAATCTGCAAATTTTAGTGGTGGTTTAAATTTTTTATGAATTTGCTACTAATGAGCTGTCTATTTTTTTAAATGTTAACACTTTATAAATATTGACTTTTTTTATTATTAATTATTTTTTCCAGGTAAAGAGTACCAAAACAATTATGTGGAGTCTTCTTTTTAAGAAAAAGAAGATGACACAGTACCCATTACTCCTAGTGCCTAACTGGCCTTTGCTTATCTTCTGATTTTCCTCTCTTTTCTATTTTCTTTCACTTTCAACAGAGTCCTTTCAAAAGGAAGCCTGTTCAAAACATGGAGCAAATTGTTTTTATTACTCTTACACCAGTGATTTTTCTTTGGTATAAAAAAGGTTGCATTAAGCAGCGCTAGTTCTTATGTAGCACTGTAGTGGCTGCAGTTGAGCTTTGGTTTGTTCGTAGAGCCGTGGGGCTGATCCTTCCCTGCTCTGCAGCTTGGCACAGACTCCTGCCCTCTTCTGTGGGATTCATTTGCATGTGGTGGCCCAGCAGTAGCCCTGTCACAAGTCCATGTGTGACAGCATTTTGGGCTGCTTGTCCAGCAGGCCTTGGGTTGACTATGGGCAGTGCTGGAGCTGAGGAGAGCAGGGCTTTGGAGCCTGCTGTTCCAGTCACCAGGGTTTCCAAAGGGGCTGATGCAGGTGTGATGGAGGGAGATAGAACAGGCTGGTACATTCCTGTGTATATACATTGCTACAGATCTGGCTCTTTGTGTCTGACACAGGTTGCTGGAAAGCGTTGAGAGGAATTCAGTCATGGTTGTTTTCATCTTCTTCATCACGCAGCTTTTCATTTCTTTTTTTTTTTTCTTTTTTTTTTTTTTTTTCCCCCTCCTGAAAAACTACTGCAAGAGTATGAAGCATGGGTAAAGTGTGGTTTTCTCCGCCATGTTCAACATATTTAGTCTGTCCTGACCTGACGCTTTCAGAGATGTCAGCTCTGCAGTGCTTGTTATTTAAATGTGACTTGTGACTAAACTGGGTTGTGTGGCGTGTGTTTTGTCATCTAGTAACTGATGTTTTATAGACAAAAAATGCAAATATAAGGATGGGCTTTGTGTTGCCAAGTGTCTCTGATGGGCAGATGTGATTGAGACAACATCTGTACTGCAATAGTAGACTTTTGAGACAAATAACCACCCTCAATCCCATATGCTGTAGCAGCCTAATAAGCTGTCTCTGTCATGCCTGAAACGGACTCTGAGAATGAGGGAAATGTGCTCTGGTTTGAAAACACAAAACTTGTTTGTAACCAAAGATTTTCTTCCTATATCCTAAATTCAAATAAGAAAACAATGCTTTTTTGGTATCACATGTAAAATTTCTTAATGATTCAATTTCTTGTGGATCGTGAAAGCATCATTTTAAGCATAATTACAATATTACAGATTCTCCTTCCCCTTCCAAGTAGATTATCTCATTAAAATGTATTTATATCCTCCAGACGTATGAGCTGCTCTTTGCCAAAATTCTCAGGCAAGCATGGAAAGACCCAGTGCTGACTATGATGCCTTGAAAAGAAGATATGAAGAATAATTTAAATTTAGAGGTAGTGACAGATCAGAAAGTGGTTTTGTACTGTGTACGGAAACTTAGTGGGACTTAAAAGTTGTCCCATATGCCCATGGTATCTGCAACATCTCTTACTGAATCTAGTTCCAGACATCAGGCGAGATGTCAATGTTTTTGCCATTCCCTGTATACTTCTTCGTAGTGGTAGCAGAACACATCATCCTGAAGCTCATTACTGTCTAAACCATGTCTAAATCTTATTCTGTTGGGGTTTTTTTCAATCATAAAAAAAAAAAAAAAAAGCAGTGTGACTGACTCCTTTGTTACATTATGAGAAATGGCTAGAGACATTAGGGGTTATGTTTGTTAAGGACTATGGTTTCTGAAAGATCTGCCAGGAGCATAGAGGAAGGGGAAAGCAGGTGTAACGATAATATGAAAAGTGAGATAACTACTTCCATTGCAACAACTGCTGTTATGAAGAAATTGAATTCTTTGTGTTTTGTTACAGTAAAGGTGTGGAGGGGTAGACTGAGTAATAATGAGTTTTCAAAAGACTTCTGGTTTTGATCTGTCATAAAACTTACAGCAACCCTCATTACTTATGTCCTTAACTTATGCCATTCTCTGCTGCTATAGAGTAATTTTACAGTTGCTGTTTAGTTACCCCTGACAAGTTTTGTATTGACAACATTCAACCACTGGAATGCCTTCATTCAGCAGAGAGAACTTGCTGAAATATATATACTGGGTCTCTGGAAGGCACTTCATTCTTGTAGCACCCAGGAAAGAAAAATGAAAGAGAAAGCCTCCAAGGCAAAAAATAAATGCCTTGGTAAATACTAATTCTGGTGCCCTCATGTATTCCCATGTTTCCAGATACTGGGGAAATGTGATCGCTCTTGCACACAAAAAAATTATGACCTGCTTTTTCCTTTTATAAACAAGCTGATATGGTACGGTATGTAACATTTAAATAACATATAAAATCGCACAAAACTGTTGTGTGGACTATTTTCTCTATAGAGAAAAGTAAAAACAAAAAACTTACCAGAACCCAAAATATTTTGGACTCACTTAAGATTTTGGCAGAAAAGCAGGATGTCCATGTAGATGTACAGGAGACATGTAGCAGCCCAATCCTATGTTGGCTCCTTCTGGTAAAGTTCTGATGGCTTGCTTTTCTTCTTCCTATAACTGCTTGAAGTGGCCCTGCTCATTTTTTTTTTTCTTGCCCTTCTGGAGATACTGTTGTGAGCCACCTCACCTTTTTACTTTTTTTCCTTTTTTTAACTTGTTTTAGCTGTATTCCTATTTCTCTGCCTAACTGATACATAAATAACACACTCTCAAATCCTCTGTAGGAGGGATAGATTATTCCCAAGCTTACTACAGTGAATTAAGATCTTCTGAAGGAAAAATTTCTTATCTGCAGTCTCTGACGCCTCTTAAAAGAAGACAAATGCAGAAAGATACTCATGAGCCATCAGGGAAATAGTGCTGAATATCTAGGAGAATCATAGAATCATAGAATAGTTAGGGTTGGAAAGGACCTAAAGATCATCTAGTTCCAACCCCCCTGCCAGGGGCAGGGACACCTCCCACTAAACCATGCCACCCGAGGCTATGTCCAATCCAGCCTTGAACAGCACCAGCGGTGGAGCATTCACAACTTCTCTGGGTAACCCATTCCAGTGCCTCACCACCCTTACAGTAGTAAATGCAGGTATAGCATAAATAAAACCCAGAAATAACAGCAGCTGCTTCCAGCCATTCAAAACGCCTTCTGTGTAGAGCTGTCAGCCCAAACCAGATGCATACATCTAAGAAGAGGTAGCTATCATTCAGTTTTGTCTTGTGACTCTCTTTCCACTCCAATTATGAAAATACCAAATTGTCAAGCTGGAAGGTGGCAAGTGAGAAATCTAAAGAGAAATATCTTAAATTTTGCAAGGATTTGAGAATTTTTAAATTTTCCAGGAAGTGTTTTTAATATCCTGGATACCTGTTTGATTTTGCAGTACATAGAATCATAGAATGATATTATACTTAGGTTTGGAAAGGACCTGAAGATCATCTAGTTCCAACCCCCCTGCCAAAGGCAGGGAGACCTCACACTAAACCATGTCACCCTGTCCAACCTGGCCTTGAACATTGCCAGGAATGTAGCATTTAACACTTCTTTGGGGAACCCATTCCAATGCCTCAGCACCCTCACAGTAAAGAACTTCTTCCTTACATCTAACCTGAACTTCCCCTGTTTAAATTTGAAACGGTTACCCTTTGTCCTATCACTACAGTCCCTGATGAAGAGTCCCTCCTCAG
The DNA here is from genome assembly GCA_028858755.1 of Ara ararauna. Classification (NCBI taxonomy): domain Eukaryota; kingdom Metazoa; phylum Chordata; class Aves; order Psittaciformes; family Psittacidae; genus Ara; species Ara ararauna. The sequence goes on along the minus strand of CM054410.1, from coordinate 38,220,020 downwards.
CATCCTTGTAGACCTCCTTCCGATACTGGAAGGCCGCTATGATACAAGTAAGTTTGTCTATTGTAATATTTTTCTAGATACTCTGTTATTGCCTTTTAAAATATGATACACTAAAGCTTAATTTTAATTTTAGGTTACTTTCTTGAAAAGTGTTTTATTCCAAATTACTATTTCTCCGTATTTTCTTTTGTATCAAATCAAGTCTATTAAAATTCAGTGAACAGAAGCTGGCTTCAAATCCACATGTACTTACTAACAGAAATGCAAAATTACCACAGCAGCAAATGAGAAGGGCATTTAAGATTTCTACATCATTATTATCCATTTAGCTTTGTGTACATAGAAATACTGATCTACAAATAGTGTAATTTTTTTTCATTAAATGGTCTAAAATCTAAAAAAGCTGCATTTATATTTACTTAGGAAAATATATATACTATACCTTGCACCTTGTTTCTCCCTGCAGAACTTTCATAATGGATAAAAACGCATGGTTAATGCAACCTTCTTTTCTACAGAAGGCAATAACAAGGAGCTAATGCATCATTGCTATTAATACTAAGTGAGTCTATTACACTGCTCTGAAAACATGTAATATTTTCTCTTGTTCTTTTTCTATTTGGTTATCATTTTTATGCTATTCCTCTGAGGCCTTTTCTGAGAAATTTGCTCAGTTTCTTACATTATCTAGATTGTCCTCAGTGAAAGGCATTCGAGATTAGTTTCTATGCAAGAATATCTACAGAACCTCTCAAAAGACTGATGCTTTGGTAAAATCATTTATTGATTTTAACAAAATCTGTGGAGGTAAACTAAACCTTCAATGCGATTGGGTTGTTATTTTGCAATAAATTATTGATTGTATAGGGCTTTATTTTAGTGCTTTCATTTTGGAATGGTATGTCTAAAGAAACCAGAATGTGTATGTGTGGAAAGAGAATGATGGTGTCACATTCAGGGGGATTGTTCGGTGGTTGGTGTTTTGTTTTGGGTATTGGTGGTTTTTTTTTCAGGATGACTACTGCTTTGTCTAAATACTTCTGACTGGAAGTAAAAGAATACTGAGTACACTTGTGCAAAATTTCCCACAGTATTTGGAACTCATCTCAATCTCTTTCCTTTGAGGGTTACTAGTTAAAGATGTTCTTGGTTTCCTTATGTTTCTGACGCAGTTGCAGGCTTGTATGCCTGCAGTTTAGCCAAAAGACTATAAAGCAGATGAACACCTGAGAGCTAGAGCTGTTGAGCTGTAATCATCTGTGCACTTTTCAGAATGGTTGAATGAAAAGAGGGTGCCATACAAGCAGGAAAATTGAGGCCTTTAGGATTAGCTACCGTTTATAGCCGGGTAATGGAATAGGTGTTTTTTTATTATATCGCTCTCCCTGCCCTGGCAGTCTGCCTCCAGTCTAAAGAATTTTCAGCAGCTATCTTTGGCAGTGTTAACACCTGAGTTTCCTCTAGATAGATGAAAAAGCATACATGGGATAGGCGCTATGCCAAGTACCCTGGCCTCTTGGCAATCCTTTTTCTTCCCTTCCTTGCTTCCTTCCTCCCTGCTGGAGTTTTGTTTACTTTTCTCCAGCAGCCCGCAGGCACATGAATCCTTAGCAAAAAATGCTTTCACACGATGAAAGGAGATGTAGGCCTGCTACAATTCTGTCTGTACCGTAACCCCACAAAGGAGTGTGTATACCAGACAAGTAATTCTGAGTTCATGCTAACAACTGTGTGAGAAGTTACAAAGATGGGATTAAAGCACTTATGAAAGAGGTTGCCCAAGAGATTTCTAAAATGGAAATCAATAACCTCCTTCAGCAAAAGCTCTTTAAAAAGTGTGAGGAATTGAATGGAATGGAACGGAATGGAATGGAACGCTGTTGGCATTTGTGAAATTGTACTAGGGCCGTTTGAGAAAGCTCTTTTCAGAAAAAGCTGGGGTTTCTCCATTGTGTTTTTTTTTCCTAACCCAGATAGACCCTTCTTATCTACAGAATTGTGCTGGGAAGAGCAACATTCTTTGAGAGATTTCACTGATGAGCAACTGGGTGAATGGGAAGAATGTTTCAAGAGTGACATGTGAGGAAATGTCACCAGTATGTCACCTGAGCTGCTTGCCTGGCTGTTCCCGCCATACAAGTGTGGCAGTTCTGTATGCTTACAACTCTCTCAAGAATATTGGTATTCATTACAACTGGCTGTCATTCTTCTTCCCCAAGCAAGTACAACCAAGTGTTTCTTCCAATTGTGTTGAAAGTTTATCATACTTCTGCTGCAGGATACAGCCCCCTGAGACATCTTTAAATCATAGAATCATAGAATAGATCCATGGGTCCTGAAGGAGCTGGGAAATGAAGTTGCTGAGCCACTGTGCATCATATTTGAAAAATCATGGCAGTCAGGTGAAGTTCCCAACAACTGGAAAAAGGGAAATATAACCCCCATTTTCAAGAAGGGGAAAATGGATGAAGCGGGGAACTACAGACCAGTCAGCCTCACCTCTGTGCCTGGCAAAATCTTGGAGCAGATTCTCCTGGAAGGCATGCTCAGGCACATGAAAAACAACAAGGTGGTTGGTGACAGCCAGCATGGCTTCACTAAGAGGAAATCCTGCCTGACCAATTTGATGGCCTTCTATGATGGGGCTATGGAACTGATGGACAGGGGTGGAGCAGTTGATGTCATCTACCTGGACTTGTGCAAAGCGTTTGACACTGTCTCACATGACATCCTTGTCTCTAAGTTAGAGAGACATCAATTTGATAGGTGGACCACTCGGTGGATAAAGAACTGTCTGGATGGCGGCACGCAAAGAGTAGTGGTCAATGGCTCAATGTCCATCTGGAGACCAGTAACGAGTGGGTCCCTCAGAGATCGGTGCTGGGACCAGTCTTGTTCAACATCTTTGTTGGTGACATGGACAGTGGGATTGAGTGCACCCTCAGCAACTTTGCTGATGACACCAAGCTGTGTGGCTTGGTTGATATGTTGGAGGGAAGGAATGCCATCCAGAGGGACCTTGACACATTTTGTGAGGTGGGCTGATGCCAACCCCATGAAGTTTAACCATGCCAAGTGCAAGGTCCTACACCTGGATTGGAGCAATCGCAGGCAAAGCTACAGGTTGGGCAGAGAAGAGATTCAGAGCAGCCCTGAGGAGAAGGACTTGGGGGTGTTGGTGGATGAGAAAATGAACATGAGCCGGCTGCAGTGTGAGCTCGCAGCCCAGAAAGCCAACCGTATCCTGGGCTGCATCAAAAGAAGCGTGACCAGCAGGTCGAGGGAGGTGATCCTGCCCCTCTACTTTGCTCTCATGAAACCTCACTTGGAGTATTGTGTACAGTTCTGGTGTCCTCAACATTAAAGGGACATGGAACTGTTGGAACAAGTCCAAAGGAGGGCCACGAGGATGATCAGGGGACTAGAGCACCTCCCATATGAAGGTAGGCTGAGAAAGTTGGCGCTGTTCAGCCTGGAGAAGAGAAGACTGTGTGGAGACCTCATAGCAGCCTTCCAATATCTGAAGGGGCCCTGTAGGGATGCTGGGGAGGGACTCTTCATGAGGGACTGTAGTGAGAGGACAAGGGGTAATGGGTTCAAACTTAAACAGGCAGGGCGGTTGGAACTAGATGGTCTTGAGGTCCTTTCCAACCCTAACTATTCTATGATTCTATGATTCATGAGATTTCTGTCAAATAATTGTAAAACAGTTTTTTATCAGTAAGAACATTAACTCAAGGTACTTTTTGGTATTCTTGTCCTCTTTGCAGGAGCTTGTTTTCTTTTTCAATAATGCTTCAAGAGAAGTATACAGCATTTACTTTTGCAAATGGGTGCAGAATTGAGTAAGAGCCTTTTATAAAATCCTGTCCTCTGCTGAGTAGAGCAGATTCTGTTAAAGTTGGCGTGGATGAGTAGTCATTTATCCATGGGTGGAATTTGGCCCTTTGTGAGATGCCATTTGGAATTAATACCCAAATCTCTTAAATCATGAGGAGCTAAGCTTTAGGATTCCAAAAATTCTTCATTTGCAAGATGGCCAATGATGAGTGTAAAACAGTTTTACTATCATTGAAGTAAAAGTATTGCCCAGGAAAAATTAACAGAGAATATGAAGCTTAGGAAAGTGTGGATTAAAAACACTGATTACTTCACTATCCTGCTTAGAGAAATTTCTAAAGGTAATGTAATTCTAAATGTAATTTCTAGTGGTTAAGTGAGAAACACTGCAGCGGTACATGCAGGGCTTTTACATGCAACTAAGAAGCACATATACACAGTGTACTCAGTGCAAAAATTAAACTGATTTGGGAAATTAGTGCTAACAGACCCTACATATTTAGGACAGCTAAGGTCCAAATACCAAGTGCAACACACATACACATCATGAAAACCATGAATTCTGAGCCTTATTTGACACAAAAAAATAGGAGCATGAGTCTACAACCTTGGAAAACCCACCCAGAGCATGATCATCAAGAGCTAGCAGCTCTTTAAAGAGATAACACCTCTTCCTAGCTCTCTCTAGGTACTGAGAGCTGTCTACAGGGGAGGCTGTGTGACCAAGCCTAGAAGAACTGCATGAAGATGCCTTCCCATCCCATGCCCAGCATAGGTACTGTGATCTTTAAGCTGGCACAGCAAAGTGTCCGATTGATTCAGAAGCGTATGCAACTGTCTGCTGGCCAATCCCATCCATGCTTCTTTCTTGCTAACAGCTCCTGTGACACAAACCTTACCGAACCTTGAGTCTTCAGTCAGCATGGCTGTGAGTTTTGACAACTGCCAGAACACAAGCTGGGAGCTCTGCCTTACAGTAGGATGCAGCCCCTGGGAGAGGGATACACGTGCACATAGGAAGATCAGATTTATATTGTTTATTTTTAGTTTATCTCATCTTAATTTCTCCCTCACACTGGGGTAGTGAGCTGAATTTTCAGAGAATTTGCTTTCTGGACACTAGAGATTTCTGTCACTGAATAGTTCCAGATACTATGATTTCTGTCACTGAAGCCAAATGGAAATACCCTGTTCTTAATTTTCTGTAGTTAACTTTAGGCACTTTCACATCATTTCGTGTGCATGTCAATGAAGGGAAAACAGCAAGAAGGGTTATTTTATGAGCATTGTTATTCTGTGAAAGGCAGTTATTAATATAAATTATAGGGTGAGATCACTTTTACTGGAGTAGAGATGATCTGTACAATAAAACCCTGTGTCCCAGTATAGGTCCTTCTTTCTCAATAATTTGTCCTGTACATACCAAAGCAAATGAAGAAGTGCATGCAGTGGTTTCAGTGGTTCTAGAAAGGTTCATAATGAAGGCATTGCTGGTAAGAGACTCCTTATGCTGTCTTACTTTCTGCTGGCACACAGAAGAATGTTTATAATGATGTTACTGGTATTTTAAAAGGTAACAATCTGACAGTAATTTCTGCACCTAATTCAAGTTCTACTTCTATACCCTACCAATGCATGAAGTATTTCTTGGTTTATGGCAACTTCTTGGCCAGAAAGATGTATGCCTTACATACACTTCAATATTAACTTTCCCAGCCAACAAAAATTTATATACCTTCGTATATAATAGCAGCTATTTATTGCACACAATTTTTAAATCATGAGTCTTTACATGCATGTGGTGATAGATGTTCACAGGGATTCAGTGACTGCTGAAATCTCTACCACAGAGACGACTTCAGAGTGAGAATGACTATGTGGGCTCTGCACCTGTGATTCTGGGAAAATTGCCTCTTAGCTGTGCTTCATTACTGCAAGTAATGAAATTAATTGAGAGCAACTTCATACCCAGGTGAGGCACATCATCTCTGCTCTATTTAGAACCTAGAACTCCGTGAGTTAAAGGGATTTTTGGAATGCTGAGTTTGGCTTTCGTGTGTTAGCAGCAGTGCTCTTGCAGCCTAAGTCCTCTGCTGTTGTGTGTGGTCTTCACCATTCAGACCTTTACATGCAGCTTAGCTGAGCGATGCAAGATACAGAGTCTTCTGCATCACTCTTCCACAAGCACTCATGCAGAGGGTTAGAATCTGCATGCAGTTTGAGGTTTTCATTAGAATGTAGCTGTACTTATTAATTACTGCTATGAGTCAGGGGAAATTAAACAATACTCCAAGTACTGGCAGAGCCTGCTTAGTAGATTCAGCATTTGATTTTTAAAGAATAATGAATAATAAAATAGTAAAATCTAGCAATATTTGTATCTGCATTGCTTTCAGGAAGTAAGAAGCAGCATGCCAAAATTAAATACAGTAAAAAAATAAAAACTTCTTAAACATGCAGAGCTGAAATTCTTCTATTCTTGTCATTACAGTATGTTATTCATAGAGTCACAGAACTGGAAACTGAGTAGCCAAAAACATACTGCAACCTCCTTCTGGATCTTTGGTGAATCTTTTCTTTTGTTCTCTTAGTTTTCTTGGCATCCATAATCCCTTCTGCCTCACAACTCAGGGCTACAAATAGCTGGGCTGTGAAAAGACACTACTATGACAGTTTTGAAGATAGCAATTTTTTCGTTTGCCAAGCAAGACTGGGAATAATTCAATAGACACAGCTAAAGCAACACTTAAAAATGGTAATTATTATCAACTTGAAGAGTCTGAAGCAAGCCTCCTTTTTTTCTGATTTTTCAGATGTATAGAAAATACGTATTGAATTTACATATTTATATTTGAAATACATATTGAAAATACATATTGAATTAGAGAGAGTATACTAACAGACAATATTACACAGCTAGCTCAGAAATCATTTATTCTGGATTCTGCTAGATGCAATTAAGCAGTGCAAGAAACCATAATTGGCAGAATACTATTGCTGTCATTGGATATACATTTATGCATGTATCTTGAAATGCTAAATTTGTCTCCCTCAGTATTGGATCAGAAGTACACTCCTTCTCTGCACTTCTGTTTATGCTAAAATGATAGGAATTTAATATAAAAATGTTATTTTCTAGTGTATTTTAAGTATGTGATTATCCAAGTGTAAGACAATTTTAATGTCATTATTTGTTGTCCTATGATTTAGAATATTTTATTAAGCTTTTGCCTCATACCAATTTTAAATAGTCAAACCAGCTGACTTTCAGGCCTATATTTTTTTTTTTGCCTTGTAAGTAAAATAATCACAGACGGTAATTTTTATTTAATATTTTAATTTTAATATTATTGCAGCTTGTCATAGTAATTAATTTGAGATTGTATCAACACACTAATCACACAAACACTAATAAGGCAAATACTAAGCCATTTCTCAAATAAGACTGTGATACGTCAATCAACCTCTTAGTTATTCTGATGTCTGGCCAGATCCTGCTGCTGTTGAATATACTGGCTTCAACTGAAGTAGAATTGGGATCTGGGGAAGAAAGAATTTACTACCTGATTTTATTTTCAGTGAATATCAAGGTTTTGTGTTGGATTTTTTTTTTTCCTTATAGAAAAAATGCAAAATCCTTAGGAGTAAGTCTTAATTACATTGCAATTGTTCTGCAGTTTACTGTATTTTCCTTATGCAGATACTTTATATTAGAAATCCCTTGACATGCTGAGGTAAGCACAGTTCCTGACTCTGAAACATGGTAGAGTTTTAATAAGATTTCTTTATGAGTAAGACTTCTAAAAAATAACTCTACAACCTAGATGCAAACTTTAAAATCACATTTACTACCTTGCTAATTTATTTAAAAAATTCATAAAGGCTTTCATATGCCCGTGTCCTCAAATATACAAAGTGAAACTGGTGTTTCCTATGTCTGTAATACCCTTAGAACAAACACTGACACTGCTTATCTTCCCAGCCACATAAAAGAGGCTATTGGCATAAAACTAAATATAAAGGCGTGTCTGCACCTGAAAACTGCTGCAAGTACAGCAGGTGCTGTAGGAGCAGACAGACTGTCCATATTCCAAGATTCCAGTGTTTTTACTGAAATGTCAAAAAGCATTCTATTATAACTCTATTGTTAGGGAGTCTGGAGCCAAGTTTCTGGTGGGAGCAAATCATCAATCTGAGTCACTCTGCTCGATCCATCCCATCGCCACTGTACATGTGTTCTGGAGTCTGTTTTGGGTTGGGTTGTTGGTTTTTTTTTTTTTTTTTTTTTTTTAATGCGAGCTAGCCCTATCATTCTTACACCCAGGCAGTGTGGAGGAACCTGGTGAGCAAGTGGTTCATGGTGTTAGATATTTCTCCCATGGCTTTTCAAGGTGTTCACTCTTCTGAAGAAACAACTCTGACTGGAGAGAGAGCAGCATATGTAAGAGACATACAGGCTGTTACAATCCAGTTTTCTGAAATTCTGTGCTGAATTTGCTCAGAGTTGAGGAGCATATCAACTACATATGTAGTTGATAAGTACATAAGTACTCACCTTAACACAGAAAACCTGGAAAAGTCACTATGACTAGTATTACCTGCCAAATACGAGTTTAGATTTAGAACAAATGTTTAATTTTCTTCAAGATGTTAAATTTTGCACTGACTCACACTTTCAACAAATTTTTTTTTCTCTACCTGTAAGGGGGCAAGAATCTTTCAACTAAAACTTTGAATTGTGATTAATCAGATTAATTCATGTAACTAGTCTTTGGCAAAAACAAACAAGCCAGTTTTTTAAAACTAATCATAAAGACCCAGAAGTTGGCAACAATCAATGTATTCTCTAGCCATACTCTAACAGTGAATCAGAGTTGTTCTGTCACCAGCTACAACAAAGCATTCTCATGTGCTAGTAGGGTAAATACCTCTGTAAGTTTCTGGCAAGAAGTTTTTTCCCAAAATCTAGAACTTCTGTATAAGCATGAGGCACCTGTGCTAATGACTGTATTCTTAGAGAGTCGGGTATTTTTGTAATCTGCTTTATAGCCTGTTCTACAGAAATGCAACATTTACAGTTTTGCACAGCTGTTTTGAAGTGAGCTTAATCAGATCTTCATGTGGAGCCATATAATTATCAGTTCCTGCTTCTTTACCTTCTACAGTATCTTTCTTTCTCCTTTGGGGTTTGCAATCACTGTGGGAACTGAGCTGAGCTATGACTAGCAGTTGTATCACTACGTCTTCCCTCAGTATACCTCAGGTACCTCAGCAGTGTGGGTGAGCTATTCCCTGGACTACTCTCAGCCCAAACCAGCCACCCACCCTCATGTGTGCATTCCTTTAAACATGCATCCCTGCATGGTTTCGGATCTGATTAAGCAAGGCAAACTGAAAAAAGGTGGTTTTGATAATGAATGCAGAGGAGCACGGCAGCTCTCACAACAGTTCTTTCTGCATCTGTCTTTCCCGCACCATTTCTCTGGGCTACGTCTCCTCCTTCTCCCCCTCTACTCTCGTCAATCTTGCAGCTTGTCACAGACACACACAGAGCATGGCTGCATCCCAAATATGTTTATTCATCCCATTTGGCTTCTCCTGGAGGAAAAGATCCCGCAGAACACTAGACAAAGTTTTCTGAGAAAATTTTCAGTGTGAAAGATTCAGCAGAAATTAAAAACTGAATTTCCACTGTATCTTAAACTGTAATTAAAAAAAAAAAAAAAAAAATCCCTAAAACCAAACCAAAACTAAAGCAAACAAACCAACACAGGTTTTGGGGGGTTGTTTGCTTGTTTGTTTTTCATTTTTATGCAGGCAATAGTGATAGCTCTGTTTGAACCCTGCTGAGATACAGTGTAAAATTAGTATTTTTTCCTCAAGGATTCAAGTTATACCTGAGGGCTCTTATTAAGAATAATGAAATCATACATGAGTTATTACTATTCGGAGCAGCAATTAGAAACACATGGACCATGATGCACCTACAGCTATCTAACTGGCTTTGTTTTGGTATTTCTGAAGACAAAAAACAGGGAGGGGTATTACTATTATCCAATGCACCCATACGACGAGACTCCAGATTTTGCTATCTTTCTGGACAGCTGCAGACACTCCCGTGCTCCCCCCTCCCACTACAGCAGCATCTCAAGGGAAAAATAAAATAAGATTCTGTTTCCCAGCTGCTTTGTCCCCAGAAATGGTCTCTAGTCAGCACTGGATGAGCAAGAAATTAACATTTTGATTGACTTGCCAGAAGTTTTCACAGCACTGAAATGTAAACTTAATTGGACTTTGGATCAGGCCCTGGCACAGTGTCATAGATGTACAGCTGGTTTTGTGCTCTGACATTATGAAGATACTGAGCAATATTTCGCTGGTTTTACATGGAGCTTGGCTGCCCCGAACAGCCCTGCTACACACAGCAGGACTGTTACTGTTTACTCTGTAACTCTCGCTGTTACACAGAAACATTTCCATTCATTTTCTTTTCTTCTGCTTCTTGAAAGCAGAGGGTGCAGGATTTACTTCGATTCTTCTCTAGCAGACATTCCCCAAATGGAAATAAATAATATTTTCTGATACTCAGATTAGGTAACATAGAGTTAAAGTATTCTCCATTTCTTCTTTAGAAGAGTTATGTTTGAATCCCTGATGTAACCCCCAGCGTACTGACAGATTCGCAGAACGTATTCACCATGATTCTTGTTCACTTTAAAAGTAAATAGTGTATAAATAGAAATTATATATATATAAAAGAAAATGTCTTTAAATAAATGGCTCATTTACTAGGAATTACGGAGTCTATGCTAATTTCCCACAAGCCTTTCTAGATTCTAGAAGTTTGTTTATTTAAATGAGTGCAAAAAAACCAAACCAACAAACCAAAATCAAATCGCCTTTCTGTTAAATACTTCATGTTGGGAGGCTTTTCTTTAAACATGTCTCAGTTGGTGAAATACCTTCAATGTTTAGCAGAGGCAAGTCTAAATGTAATACAGCCTGTTGTGTCTAGAAGATGTGCACATGCCAAATATGTACAATTTATGCTGATTGTAAAGGTATTAAATTGTAGCTGTGGAGGTATTTCAAAGCTGTGTTGAAGTACGTGTGAAGTATTTCAGAGATTAGCTCCAAGAGCTGCAAAGTGTTGTCATAGTAAACTGAAATAGGATGAAAATGTTTTGAGTCAAGTTGTCAGCTGCACTGGTAAACATCATATTCTTTTGGTTTTCTGAGGTAGGGAAAACACTCCTGGTTCCTTTAGGCAGCAGCCTGGAGGCATGGAAATGTCAGTGCTCAGTCCTTGGTGGCTGCCTGGTGCCTCAGAGCAGTGAGTGACCCCTCTGACTTAATAATGGCACTTACAGGCTTTTCTATACACAGGAAGTATATTGCATACATGTGCTGTATCAGGCCCAAGTTGCCAAGAGTGAAGAGGAACAATGTTGATAGTCAGTTTCACAAGTTAAGAGTCTGACATCAGTAGAGGCACTGTGTGAAGGCTGATTCTTCTCTTACTTTCTTTTTCAAACTAGTTGAGGAAGACAAATTCTATCACATAATTAGAAGGAAGAAATCTCAATTGTAAGCAAATGGCAGAGAAATCTGATGGCATGGTTACTGAAGATTAACTTGCTCCATTATGGAAGTCAATCTTGCCTTTGAAACCACACAAAAGATTTCATATTTTTATAATGAAATTTTAATACATTCAACTGATTTTTGTTTTCTTTTTCATTAATGTGTATAGGAAATGCTACATCGACATTTATTTTTTAATTAGGTGGAAGTAACAACCTAAAAACGCAGACTGGTGGAACGTAAGCATGGAATTGGTAAGACAAACCTTTTGGTTTTCACCAATAACTATTACAGAATGATAATGCTACAATATTTTTTCCATCTAATTTTTATGCTACTAGTCAACCTAGTCTGCTAAGTAAGCCCCATAAAATGTCATCTCATGTGGTAGGTTGGGAAGCTAAAATGCAATAGTTTCAACACCAAAAAAACAAAGCTTGAGGCTTTTGAGGAGAAAGGAAAGCCTCCTTACACATAGTTTGGATTTTAAATACATTCTTTTGATCTAGGAGATGAAATGAAACATATCCCACCCACAACACTTTGGGAGAGGGGAAGAAAAAAATGCTTTGCTTCAGGCACACTAACTGCAAAATGAATACTGAGGGAGGAGGGGCGGGGAGGAAGTAATGATAATGTATATTTCTTCAATGAAATGAAAACTCAGTTATTTAAAGCCCAGCACTAAATTAAATCCTGGGAGTAGACAGGATCAAAATCAGCACTAAACACCTCAGAGGGCTCAGTCTGCGCAACAATCAGATCTCCTAAATTTTGTCTACCTCTTGTACTGCCTGCGAATACATATCCTTTCTTTCTAGTGCCAGCTGCAGTGTAAAACTACCTTGGGCTATAATCCTACTTTGCTGACAATTTTATGTTGCAGCAGGTGCTACAGAGTTGGGGTATTTGTGGGTGGGTTGTTTTTTTTTTTTTTTTCCCCAGCTGTTGTCACTCTTTTTAGCCAGCTTTGCTATTTGCCCAAAGGGCTGGAAAAGAGCGAACTGTAATAACCAGCAAAGGAGGAAAAAGGAACAACAGATAACGGTTTGTGCCAACAAAGGCACCATGTGGGAAAAAGCCTATAGTTGTATACACCCCTGTGACAGGAGTACTTGTTTTATCCTTTTGTTGGAGGGGATGTCTCTTATTCGTGGAAATGTGCAAAAAATGTTCTGCTAAACTAGCTGAACTGAGAATGAATGTCCATAAAATGTGAAGGAGCACCCAGCTCACACAGGGGCGATCTCTCTTCCAGTGGAATACTACCGGGTTTCTGGAATCTCATAAGTGCTTCTTCTAGAAGGATCCTTACTAAAAGACTTTGAGGAAATGTAAGTAGTAGGAAATCTTAGTGTTTTCCTGCTGACAAGCCATCTCTACAGGAATTTCTGTGAGGACAGCTGGGTTTACACTCGAGATTTAGAACTCCTCACCATGTTCCTTTTCCTGGTTTATACTTTCTGATGTATAGCTGCAACACCCAGTAGTCCCTCACATAAACACACCCCCAGAAGATGCAGCCAACATTGTAGCTTGCGAAGGGACAGTGCTTATTTAAAAGCTACAAACCAAAAGCTTCAGTGGGCTCAGTTCTACACTTACGAACGTGGCTTTTTCACTCCTTGCTGTTGAAACACCTAAGGATTCATGTTTTTCCTGAAAAATTACTGTTTAACTTGTAATTAAGGACACAATATTTCACTCACAGTAAACCCTTAGGAGCCAGACTGACATCAGATAAAGATTATTAAAATACTAACACTGAAACCTGAGCATTTTGAATATTGCAACGAGAGCATTAATCTGAGGCAGCTCAAAACAGAGCACTCAGGCACTTGCAGGACCAGGAGTTTTCAAATTACAGCATGCAACCTGCAGACGAGGAAGAGCAAATGCGGGCTAGGAAACGCTTGGCGCAGCAAAATCACTTTTCTCACCGAACGAGAACGTCTCCCAAAGCCAGAGCAGGGGAGGTCGGCGAGGGGCGGCCCGGGCCGCAGCAGACCCGCCGGGCCTCGGCTCCCTTTGTCCCGGGCAGGGGAGCGGCAACAAAGGAAGGGTCCGCCCGGCGCGGGCCGCCTCAGCAGCCAGCGGGTGGGCGGAGCCCCCCTCGCGCGCCGGCTGACAGTCGCGGGCGGCAGCGGGTTTTGAATTGAGTCTCCGGCCGGCGGCAGGGCGCGGCGCGCGGCCCGCCTCGGATCGCGATTGGCCTGCGGCCGGTCACGTGGGCGTGGGGCTGGGCGACAGCCGGCCATATTGGACGGCGGCGCGGAGCGCGGCGGTTTGCCTGTTTGCAGCGGGTAGCGCTCGCGTTGCGCGGGAGGCGGCGGTGACTGAGCTGGTGCCCGCTCGCCTCCCGACCCTGACCTGCCGCTCTTGGCGTGCTTCTGTCACTGCTGTGGCGCCTCTCGCCCGGTCTCCCCTCTTCCCGCTCCTCTCGCCTCTCCGCCATGGCGTCCGTCACACCGCTGGGGTCGCGGAGCCGGGGCTCCGCGGCCGCCCTGCAGTTGAGCCCCACGCACCAATTACGGCTGCAGCAGAAGGAGGAGTTGCGGCAGCTGAACGACCGTCTGGCCGTCTACATCGACAAGGTGCGGAGCCTGGAGACGGAGAACAGCTCCCTGCAGCTGCAGGTCACGGAGCGGGAGGAGGTGCGGGGCCGCGAGGTCGCCAGCCTCAAGGCGGTCTACGAGACCGAGTTGGCCGACGCCCGCCAGACGCTGGACGACACGGCTCGGGAGCGGGCCAGGCTCCAGATCGAGCTGAGTAAGCTCCGCACCGATTATGAGCAGCTTCTGGGCAGGTGAGCGAGGGCACGCGTGAAGGAGATACGGGGGAGCCGGTGGCTGGGCTTAGCGGTGCCCGCCGTAGTGGCAGTTCCCGCCCGCCCGTCCTAGCTTTGAATGAATGAGCGAGCGGCAGCGCTGTCCCGCTCCGCCCCGGCGGGAAGCGATGGCCCAGCCCCCAGAGCGCCGCCCCACGCTTGCCGGCCTCGCCTGCGGCCGTAAGCATGGCGGCGCCTGTCGCTCGGCTGCCAGGGAGCCGCCGGCCGTGTGCCCTGCTACGGAGAGCAAGCTCTCCGCTTGAACCGGTGTTGGCGGCGCCCTCTCAACTTCGCCCGAGTTTATCCTCGCGTAACTGAGATTGGAGGGAGCCAGGATTTGAGTTAGGATGACCCTTCGCCACCACCCTCCGTGCCGACAGGTGACCCTGTCTGTTAGGTTTAAGCTGCTTCAGGATGAAAAATGCAGAGGGATGACAGTTTGTATAGTGTCTGTCTTGGGCCTAGGCTTTCTAGATGTCTTTTTTGAAAGATGTTAATGTCATAATAAAAATAATACCCGACTAAATAACAAGTAGGATTTTTCTTAAAACGTAACTATAAATTTATTTTGCTGGATATTTAAATGTAATTAAAGGTGATTTTGTGACCAGATATTCTCAGGATTGCAAGCTTTGGCACAACACCAAGATCTCTATTCTTGCAATGAACTGATCTGTGCTACTAGGTTTTGCTTCTTGCACGTTTGACTTGATTCAGTTGTTCATTTGCTTCCTTGCTTGTGTTTACCTTAAATTTGATTTCTGCGACTGCTGTGGCTTTGCATTTGCAAAAAAAGAATCTTATGTTTGGGGTTTTTTTTCATTAGTGAAGCCCACTTGCCATTCTGACCTTAGTCTTGAGATCACAAAGGTTGTCAAAGGATTGATGTTGGGAAAAAAAAAAAAAGAGCAGAGCTGTTAATCTTCCTTTACCATTGTATAACTTGTTAATTTTGATTTTCAGTTAAACACACTCTCAGCCGTCATTTTTCATAATGAAAAAAGGTACATGTGAACTAGCATGATGATGTTTTCATGTGTCTGCAGACAGCTCCAATATAAACTTGGGCTCTTGTAATTAAAAGAAAAAAAACAAAACTGAGTTTCTAATTAGTGAGTCTAGTTGTTCTTGTGGCTATTTCTTGGTGCCCCATGAAGGTCCTACATCAAAGAGGTTATTGACAGTGACAGGGAGTGTTTATGGTAAATGTAATTGTGGCAAGGAACTAGTTTTATGCATTTTTAATGTTAAAGAGATGATTTTTCTGGCTCTTTTGCATTGTATCTTCAATTGGTCTCCCTTCAATACTCTTAGATGAATTTCTTCAGTGGGTTTAGGCAGTAAAAGAAGCATCAGTAATAGTATGAACCTATGGCTTGAATTACTGTGCCCGACCTGTTGCAGCCCGTACTCCGAGCTCAGAAGAACAATGTTACAAGCAAAGTTGTAACAGTTGTAGGGTTTCCTGTGGTGCGTATTTGGTGTGCTGTAAGAGCTAGAGGAACTGCTTTGAGAAAGCAGACTTAAAATGTTTGAAAGCATGTAGTCATTATTGTAGGTGATTTTAAGAAGGTGAAGATTGCTGGCAAGAGAACTGCTGAGCTTAATCTGAAACCTGTCACTCTTCTAATGTGCGTTGTAAGAGAGCACCCAAAGAAATAAGGAGACTGATGTTCTTCCTGGTAAAAATTAGTAGGTGTAAGGGTGATGTATATGTTGTATATATTTAATGTTTGGTTTCTGTAATTCACAGAGGCATTTATGATCTTGTTTCGCTTCTTTCCCATATTCCTTTGGGGCTGGGATGACACTGCTGAGTTGAGATTTCATCTGGCTTTCAGCGTTTGAAGTGTTGAGCTTCAGTTTCTGTTTGTTTCTGAGAATGAGACAGCTCATTCAAACACATAGTTAAACAAATCATAACACTAACAGCTAATAGTCCTTAATTTTAATCCGTCTTCCCCTCTCCCGTTCTGTGACTTTACTTATATTAAATTGTAGGATGGCTTCACAGTCGCCTTGTTGTAAACAAGCCAGAACTGTACTTCAGGCTGATGAAATTTGTAATACCAAATTTAGTGGTACAAGCAGTATATGGGGTTTTAATCATATTGTTGTTTGTCTGTATTATACTTCTTTTGCTGTCCTGCCCCAAATGCAAGAGCTCTTTTCTCAGCTGTCTACCAGTTTGTAATTGGTAGCAGTATTTGCATTAAAAAAAAAAAAGTAAATTTACCCGGGGAGTCTTCCTATTTTGAAGTCCAAGATAAGCTGCTAATTTGGGGTGGTGTGTGGAGCAGCACACAGCCTATGTGTGTGCGCGACTTTCTGGTTTTAGGATCCAGCTTGGTTTCAGCATGAAGTCTTCTGAGAAAGCCTCTCTGAAGCAGTGTCTCCATGTTTTGAATAGAGTTTTATCCAGGAGTGATCAAATGGCCTGATGTGGGCCTTCATAGCTCCTAATAGGTAATGAAGATTTTATTACAGGTGTACCATAGCAAGACACATTTCCTTCCCTCTTTTTTGTCCTCTGTTGCACAGCTTCCTTGCATGCTGAAGTTCCTGCAGGCCTGGGTGGGAGGGAACAGACAGGGCAGAGACCTTCAGTGAATAATTCTAAGAGCTAGAACTAGGAGTCCACATGATCGAAACCTAAATTCTGTGCTTTTGCTCTATCTGTGGACTCAGCTGCTCTGAACTGTTGGGTCTAAGCAGAGGTATGTAAAATGCCATGGAGGGACTGGGTAGTGTTGAGCAGCAGAAATGAAAAAGGTAGTTGAGGATAGACGAGTATTTGTGTGTGTCTAGGCTCTTCAGTCTACCCGTTTAGTTAAGTGTGGTGTTTAGTCCTCAGGAGCCGTAGTAGCTGGAGCTGAGTCTGTTACGTAAAGCCTGCCATCTTCTGGCTGTAGTGGTGAAACGTTACTTTTACATCTACAGGTGGTTTTTTGCAAGCCTCTCTTGAGCATAATGTTAATTACATATGTTGCATGTAATCTTGGAAAAGCATCTTTTAAATTTGAGAATCTTTCCTTTTAAAATTGCATGTTTATTTTTAATATTAGTCTCATTTCACTGAGAAGCATTCCTATTGTTTCTTATAGGCAATAGAGTGATTAAAAATAGTGAATGTATTAATGCTTTGACAGTTTTGAATCTTGTTCTTGAGAATCTTTATCCAATTTGCAGTCTCCTCAGTTTAGTGTTTTGGATTCTGGCTATTTTCTTTATACTTCTACAAAAAGTATAAAAACTGAAGAATGTGCTAGCTGTGGTCTTATTGAGCCTGAATCTGTCCTTTCCAGTAAGGTCAATTGTTGATTATAGTCATCTAGAACTGATGTATGCTACTGCCCTTAGTAGGGAAATGTGATTATCCCAGAGAGAAAAAGAATTAACTTCAAGGTGGAAGAACTTGTATTACACATATAAACACAACTGCTTGTGCCATCTAAATGTAAACTGTATTTTGATTACTGAGAATTATTTTCCTTTTCCCCATTTTTGATAGTAGCCTATCGTAGAATTATTTGTGAGTAATTAATTTAGGCTGAAGAGCGTGGGTTTGTGTTGCATTATTTTTCTCATTTGACTGATTTGTTTGCATGTGCTATTTTAGGCAATAAACCTCTAGACACTGACTGCTTATGTAGAAATGAAAAATAATTTGAGTAGTTTGAAAATCTTGTGTGTTTGCTTTTGTAAAGGAGGACACCTGTACCTCTGCACCAGTGCAGTTTCAGTGGTTCAGCATACTGTTGTATAGGCAGGATTTGGATGCCTTTCCTCAGAGCTGTGTAACTTTGCCAGTATGCATGTTTAGAAAGCAATTTTCAGTGATACACCTTCTGCTTAGGAAGGACTTGCTTACAGACAGGGAATGTAAAATTTTCATTGAGAAGTTGGTCTGTTAATTAGAAATGAGATGTTTGCACAAGTTCGTGAGTGGATAAAAAGCTATGAAGTTAATTTACTTTTTTCCACTCTATGGAAAGAGCCTTCTGATGGGAGAGCTTATTTCTTCCTACTAAGATACTGTTGAAGGTAGGCCATTTTAATGATGGCTAGCTAAAGAGAAAACAAGAGAAGCAATTTATAAACAGTTTCCCTTTTCTATGTATGTGTCTCATACTTGTTTGACACCCTTGAGTTTCCCCTATATTTAGATTTCTACAGCCCAAGTGAAATATTAAGCTCTTGCTTGTCAGATGAGAAAGCAGAAGGAGTGAATTTTAATTGGGTAAATTAAGCCAAGACAAAGTGTTTTTGTTGTGTGTCTCAATCAGATTCAGATTGCACCTTGTTTTATTACTTAATAGTCTACTTTGGGGGCATTTCTAGACTTTCTTACCACTTTCTGTGATTTATTGCAGCTATGAAAAAAAAGAAACAGACCTCAATGGAGCTCAAATAAAAATCAGAGAGCTTGAAGCAGCCCTCAATTCTAAAGAGGCTGCACTGGCCACAGCACTTGGTGATAAGAGAAGTCTGGAGGAAGAAAATGATGATTTAAAAGATCAAATTGTACAGGTGAGAGGAAATATTTAACTACCAAGCTTCTTTCAGCAAATGAGGTACTTTAAAATATAAAAATCTATAGTGAGAGCTGACATTTTGGCAAAATACAGCCCTGTAGCCAGAAAATGGATGCCAGCCTTCCATCTAGTCGCAACTGCAGCAAACTGGTTTGCTGTCAACATTGGAAGCAGTGGTGAGTAGGTGCCTGTATCCAGTACTGTTCAGCTTATTGACAACATGAATGGTGGAATAAACTGCTTTTAAAATTTTGACTCTGAAATTGCAAGGGATGTTACCTGTGATGAAAAAAAAACAGATCAAGAGACAAAATAAACCTGGCAAATTGTAGAACTGTTCTGGGGGAGAGACTGACTTGACAATGCGGATACAAAAGAATAACAAATAAGTTTGTGGTTCTCTCTGCCCTCCTTTTGGTTCTGCTTGTGAGTCCCAACATTCTGAGCATCTGATAAAACAAAGAGGGGGAAGTCTTGTGCGAATTTTGTTAATCCTTTGACACAAATAATTTGATCTTAAGTAACCCTACCTCAAGAAGATAAGTTGAGCAGACCAGGAAACTGGTATTTGCCATGTAGAAAACCTGAAGTTTTGTATAGAAAGTTGCTAAGTAGCAATGCTACTTACCAGTGTGAAATATCTAGAATTCACTTGTACAAGTGATTGCAAGGGTGGAAAAGACATTAGTGGTGTAAATACTGGATTTGGTTGTCAAGTTCAACCATAACATGGTTAGGTGTACTGCTAAGTAGCTGAGGTCGTTGTGTTATGTGAGTTCTACATAATTATTGTTGTGTTGATTCTTCTATTTCTCTTAAAGCTTGAAGCTTCTTCAGCTGCTGTCAAGGAACAGCTTGCAAATGAAACCTTACAGAAGGTTGATCTTGAAAACCGTTGTCAGAGTCTCATTGAGGACTTGGAATTCCGTAAAAATATGTATGAGGAGGTAAATGCTTTAGTCTCAAGAATTCACATCTTTAAAGGAAAGAAGACAACTGGGAGGGTCATTCTTACAGTACTGAAATAGTTGAACTTGGGAGGTCTGAACTCTCACTCAGAGCAGGGTTTGCCTCTTTTCTAGCTGGAAAATTTCCTGCTATTTCTTTTTTTTTTTTGGAGTCTTTGTAACAAAATAGCTTCATATGTCGTGTTTCATATTAAGGTCTGCCCATGGTGTACATCATCTCACAACAATGAGAAAGGTTAATTTTCTTGCATAATCCCTTTATGAGAAAAAGTGGAGAGAGACCCTCAAGCAGATGCTATTTTTTGCTGGTTTTTAATTTTGAAACTTCCTAGTTGAATGCTTTTGAATAATGGAAACAGAAAGTCGTAAATTTGTCTTCTAGATTTGTCTTCTAGAACTTCTTGACTCCCTTTCACTTGCAATTATTGAAGGCTTTCTAGAAGGAACTACAGAGCAGTAACAAATATACCTAGCCACACTGTCCTTTGTTCTGTATGTGGTTTTGCAATTTTCCTTGCAAGTTGCATCTTCAGCTTTGTTCGTGGTGTTAGAACTTTTTTTCCAGAGACCACAGGCAAGCATACAAAGAAATGAGGAAAATGCTGATTAGTGAAAGCAACTGTTTAATTTCACACTACTATAATTTTGTACAGGCATAGAAAAGACCTGAAGAAAGGGAGGATGTCTTTCTAAAATCTAACCGTATTGAGGTGTATTTGGTTAAAATACAGACAACTCCCGGGAATGTGACTTTACATGCTGATGGTATCCTAGCTCTTATTTCAATTATTGGCTGTTGCAAAATAAAGTACCTTGGCAGATCAGAGTGAGCAAATGGCTCTGTGTTGCTACTGGAAGTTTCAATGTGAAGTGAACTTATGCTGATCCACAAGGCTAGCTGAAATCTGTATCACTATCCACTCAGCAGGTAGTCTTCTAAAATTTGTTTTGTCTCATATTCCATGAATGTAATTTTTCTGTTTTTCTTAGGAAATCAATGAAACAAAAAGGAAACATGAGACTCGCTTAGTTGAGGTTGATTCTGGGCGTCAAATTGAATATGAACATAAACTAGCCCAAGCCCTCAGTGAAATAAGAATGGAGCATGATGCACAAGTGAAGCTGTACAAAGAAGAGCTTGAACAGACTTACTATGCCAAAGTGAGAACTTGTTTTCATGCAGTTGTCTGATGTACTTTTTTGTTTTATTTGATGAAAAGATATGCATTTCAGAGGAGTTTATTATGGAGTTTGGTTTAAAATTACCATACATTTGAATGTGAACTTGCATTTTCTGGTATCATTTGAGTGAGAAGCACCTTGTGAAGGCAAATTGTGCAGAAAAGGTACTTGGTACTGGGATTGCTGTGAATTCAAAGAAAATTTGTGTTTCGTTACATATCAACTGTAACATAGTCTTGATGATCAATAAGATATCCTATTTTTTTTATGAAACTTATTTCATAATAAGGCTCGCTGAGAAGACAGCATCTGGAGTCCTCTGACCCTGTACAAAATGTGTGGAAGCTTTACCCAGTGATACCTGCTTCCACTCTTCTAAAGAGGAAGCATACTCAAGCTGAGTTGTACTTCATAAGTTCCTTCCTCTAATATGATTCAGCATTTCTGTCAAGAGGGATCCTGATGTCTCAACTGAAACTGGTTTCTGTGGCTATACTTGTTGCAGTTTGTATATTTTAGAGCAAGGTGGGGTATTACAGCAGAAAAGTTTATACAAGCTGTATTTATTATCGTAGTTCTCTGTCTTTTTAGCTCTACAGTCTGAAGAGACTCTGCGGATGCTTGTCTTAGGGGCTTACATGTGACTTGGAAAATCTTAACTAAAATAGAGCCAAAATTTTTTCAATTTATATTTCAGTCTAACAGTCCTTTCATAATTGTAGCTTTCTTGTTTCCTCTCTTCAGTATGATATTACTATGAAGCAATAGTGACTGACAGCACTGGAATTGTAATCTGAAGACACATTACCAATTTGCTTAGATTGTCTGGAAATTAACATAAGTTTGTTTTTAGAGAATTAGTAATTTAATTACAGTAAATAAATATACAATTTACTGAGCATTGGCCAGCATGAAAACTGAACTTCACAGTCCAGCTTCAGTGATGTCTTCAAGGGAAACTTTGCATTTTTAATCCTAGAATAAATATTCAGAGGATTGTGATTTCAGGTAGGGCAGTCCAGCATGGTAATTAAGCCATCATTCCTAAACCCTAAAAAAAAAAAATAAAGATATGTTTCTTTGTGTTAGAACTGCAGAAAGGAACTTTGTGGCTTAGTGTTTCATGTGGTTTTTAGTGACTCATTCTTGTAATAAAAGTTACTTTGAAACTGATGTTTTAACTTGCTCTACTACAGCTTGAGAATGCTAAACTGTCCTCTGAAATGAGCAGTTCTGCAACCAATTTGATAAGAGAAGAGCTGAATGAAAGTCGCGTACGAATTGATACTCTGACTTCACATCTCACCAGCCTTCAGAAGGAGGTAACAAGCTCTTTGTGACTCTTCAGTCTTGTTTATTACAGATGTTGATTCCTATGTTAAAGGACTTTCCCTTAACTTGTAAGTATGTTCAGCATCATGATTTGCATTTGTCTTCTCTGTTCTGTACTTCAAATTTCTTGGTGCCTCCTTTTGACAAAGCTGATTTTTTGTGTTCAATATCCTGCTGCAGATTGAGTACTTGAAAGTTGGTACTCTTAAGTGACTTTTGCAATAGATGTGACAATTTTAGACAACAGCTCTATATTCAAAGCTTTTGACATTCCGTGTAATTTAGCTCTTTTCTGTAGTAATTTGGGCAGTCTAGCATAGGATTCCATAAGGCAACATTCAAAGCCAGAAATAGAATATGCAGTCTCTCTGTTTATCTCTTTTTCATCCTAGATTCAGTTTGCATTTAGAAGTCTTACCAAAAAAAAAGTGAACTTACTAATTTTGAAGGGGTTAAAAACTTACAAAATGAGCAATTATGGTGGTCTGTTTTGAGACCACAGCAATGGGAGCACAGGAGCTAAAAGTCCTTAGGAATAGAATGCTGTAAGTACTTTAAGCTTAGCAATTGTTTAAGTAGGAGCTGCAACAGGATGTAAAGTTAGGCAAGATCTTAATGGTAGCTGAAGGGATGAAAGTATAACCTTTAGTTACCTTAGATAATTATAATATTAAAACCCACACCTCTAGGAGGAGATTTCATATGTAAATGTAAGACCAGCTTGGTATAATGACCTGGGTAAAAATTGAGACATGCGTGTTTTACATTTTGCTATGTAAAATGTAGGTGACCGATCACTTATTTTTATATGGTTTCTTCCTAGTTAGAATTTTGTATAAAAGGATTTTTTATAAAAAATACCTGTTTCTTAGGAGGTATGCTGGTTGCACAGAATTGTAATAGGGGTGAATATCTCAAGTCAGTGTATTGATTGGCTTTTGCACACTGGGTAAAAGAACCCTGCTTTAAGGACAACAGTTTTGATACCCCAGATGGCACTTCCATAAAGCCTTGCCCAGGTTGTCTTGCCATCCCAAAAGCAGAGGAGTGGATCGGACAGGCCTCCAGTGCACACCAACCAGTTGATCGGGGCTCCGCTGACTGGTGTCAGGGCAGTAAGCATCTCAAAGGTGCAGTGCCCAAGAGATATTTTGTATCAAGGACGAAAGGGGAAGAACTTCAATTGGCAAGTACTACTTTTGTGTTTTCTTTATTTCTGTCCACAGAAGGTTAAAGTTTTTCACACGTAGATGTTTGGTACCAGGGGAAAAAAGTGCACCTTTGCTGATAAATTCAGAGCTGAGTGGGAGAATGAGGTATTGGTTCTAATGGATCATTACCAGGATTAAGGTCAAATGAGACTGAAAATCAAATAACTATGCTTGATTCTTGAGCAGAAACTATTTAGACTTAGTCAGATCACAGAGCATATAGATCACACCCAAAGAAGTATGGTTCAACCTATGACAAACTGTATGTTCAGTACTAGGTTATTTGATGGGAGTAACATCATGTGTAATGCAGTGGATTTCTCATTTTCATTTTAGAATTTCATAGAATGACTTAGATTGGAAGAGACCTTTAAGAACAAGTCCAACAATTTAGTGTTAGGAGTTGGTTCTGCAGTGGGGTTCTGTAACTTTCTGATCAGTTGAAACTGCAACAAAACATTTTCTTGAAAAGTATGATATTAGTAATAATTAGCTTTGATTCCTTCTGTGCTACAGTTTGAATTGTATTACTCCTGTGCAGTAGACTCTTCTAGGTCTTCAAAGTTCTGTGTATTTAAAGTGAAGAATATAAATTCAGGGGGTATTATTTCATAATTATCAAAATAACTTGGCAAATACAAGTATGAGTCTTTCAAGTTTTCCCATTATATAGGCAAGTTAGTCTGTGCAAAAGGTAGGTGATGAATGCACACAGGTTACACATGAGTTGGATTGAGACTTTTGTCTACTTATGTCTTATTTCTGCTTTTAGATTACCATCACCTTTCTTTTGGGGGTTCAGTAACAGGCATTTCTGATGTTGGTGGTGTATCTTTTTCTTTCTTAGTTTAGTAATCACCTGTGTTCTGTTGCTTATTTGTGACATGACAGCTAGGTTCAGAAAACTTGCTTCTGAATTTGCAGAGGTGTTGGTTGTTAACTTCAGGACTACCAAACCAGCTACTGCCAGTTTGTCTATAATTGTCCACCAAAACCCATTTTGTTGCTGTGAGTTTGTTTTTTGTGTCATTTTTTTTGGTGTGTTTTGTTGTGGCTTTTTGCTTGGTGTGTTTTTTTTGTCTGTATCTTGTCATGTTTTTTTGTTGTGCAGTGGTGTTTTTTTGGGTTTTGGTTTTTTTGGTTGGTTGGTTTGCCTTTTTTTTTTTTTTTGTATTTGTAGGGCTAGTGATGTCAACCAGTAAAGTTTCTTTTCCATTTGCTAGCTTTAACTTTAGCTGTGTTCTCTTGGAAGAAGACAACTCAATTAGCAGATTTGAGTTACCAACACTGAGCTCTGTAGTAGTTTTCACTGGGATCTTCCATATGACGCTCAAGTCCTTTTGTTAAATTTCTTATCTGACTCTAACATTGAAAACCAGTTACACTGGACCCCTATGTCAGACTTTGAGTGCAGGTTTTTGTTGTCCATATATAAAACTCTAAAGCTTTAATAGCTGTGATTTCCTAAGTAGAGTGCCTGCACAGCAAACTCAGTGACTTAACCAGACAAGGTGGTTCCTTTGTTTGTCTTTTAATTAAAAAAAATTCTCAGATACTATCAAACAGAATAAAGCATGCTTTTTAAGAAACCTTAAAGATGTCATCATTTGGCCTTTCTTTGATAAGCATTCTATTTTGTGTGTATGATATTAAGTTCTAGTGGCTTGATGTGGTTTTTAAAATCTCATTCTTCGTGGAACACTTAGGACTGTACTTTCAGCAGGCCTTGGAGGCTTTCAGGCAGACAGGCTTTCACTGGCAGCAATCCCTATTCCTTTAGAGAAGCTTCTTCCCAGAATCTGGAATTGGAAGCAGTAAACTGAAGCAGGAAGTAGACATCTGAAAGGTAAAGAGCAATTACTTACTGCAGGGTCTGAAGTACAGTGAGCCGTGCTTTGATTCTGTTACCTGTCCAGCACATCTCAAAATGGTTTGACTCTTCAGCTCAATTTTTCTCAACTTGAGTAATTTCAGGCATAGTAACATATCTTCAGATCTGAGGAAAATAAAGCATGTGGTTGTCTTTCAAAGTGTGTTGTACGTTTGATTCGATCTTAGTTGTTGTGTTTAGCAGATAAGGTGGAGAGCATGAATTTGAAAATACATGAGTTTGAATTCAGAAATGGGGAAGGATGCTTAACCTAATGTTTGATTTTCATGTTACCTGAATAGCAGACTGCATGGAGGTCTGGGGAGGGCTTTCCTTTGCATCACTGATGTTTTTATGTTTTCTAGTCTAGAGCATGGCAAGATAGAGTGCAAGAGCTTGAGGACAGCTTGGCCAAGGAACGGGAAAACTGTCACAAATTACTGTCTGAGAAAGAGAGAGAAATGGCCGAGTTAAGAAGTAAGGTGCAGGAGCAGCTGAATGACTATGAACAACTTCTGGATGTTAAACTGGCACTCGATATGGAGATCAGTGCATACCGGAAATTGCTTGAGGGTGAAGAGGAGAGGTATGAAAGAATGTAGCAACAAATGGTGGTATCTATGTGCTTTCCTTACTTGATCCATTCTGTGTTAAAAGGTAGTTCTTACTGGTAATGTATTTATTAGGTGCTTTACTATAGTTTCCAAGGCATTGTTTGTTTTTGCACCATCCTTCTGATACTTCTAAGTCTCCATGAGACCAGGCTGGTCCAGTACCGGACTAATAGCTCTCAAGGCAACAAATACCATTATTTTATTAAGATATTTTTATTAAGCACTGAGGATATAATGATTTATCATTTTTATGAAATAATTTTTAGGTCTGTTTGGTGCCTTGGTTAATATTATTTTTCAGAGTTAATTACAGGTCTACTTAGTTGTTGGCCAAGTCTGTTTACGTATAGAATAATTTTAATGAAGTTTTAATAGCTGTTTGATTGCCCAGCTTATCAGCTAGTTGCATTTTCCACATCTGACCCCAGAGTTCAGCCATACTGAAAATGTTTGCCTGGTAACTCACAGCTGTCACTTTAAAGCATTTTGACCATTTTCTGAATGGCGTCCTACTGATCCAGGCTGATTGCCCTCAATTGTGGGGATGAAACAGAAAAAGGTTTTGCCACTGGGTTTTTGCATAAATTTTCTACCATGGCTTAAGTCCCCCTAAGAGTGTTTTCTGAACTTGTTCTATCTACCCAGGAATGCAATTTTTTAATACATAGATAGAGGTGTCTGTGATCTTAGTGTAGTATGCCTTCAGAATTCTATGCTCCAAAAGTATTAATAAGCTGTTTGACATGTCATTCAATTCTCCAAAAAGTACCCAAGGCTTCACTTTTTTGTGTAACACACTTTGTTTACCATGTTCCTTTAGCTTTTTGCTCTGTATTTCTGTGGAAAGAAGAGAATAGAGGGAAATTTATAAAATAAAAAAATGTAGAAAAAGTAAAACCAAAATATGATGTATGCTTTTTTCTGCCTTTCTTCAATAGATTGCAACTTTCTGCAAGCCCATCTTCCCGAGTGACTGTTTCACGGGCTTCATCAAGCCGTAGTGTGCGTACAACCAGAGGGAAGAGGAAGAGGATAGATGTGGAGGAATCTGAAGCCAGCAGTAGTGTTAGCATTTCCCACTCAGCTTCTGCCACTGGAAACGTCTCTATTGAGGAGATAGACATTGATGGAAAGTTCATCCGCTTGAAGAACAACTCTAGACAGGTTTGAAGATGCACAAATATATAATGGGCTGATTAGAGATAGAAGACATCCTTGGCACCCTTTCAGCATTTAGTCATTGTGTGGACTGTTTTTAGGCTTTGTGTGGACCGTTGGAGCTAAAGCATGCTGTATAAGAGAAGGCACTAAAGCTACTGTGTCACAAAATAAGCTTTTATACGGTATTCCTGATTGACAATGACTCCTTCCTACTGAATTTTAATACTTTCCATAGCACCTGCGAAGTGTTATATCACTCTTCAGAGTTCTGCCTTGCAAGTGATCTGCCTGTAAAGTATCACAGGTAACATTATCACTGATAGGAGATAGTGTAAGCAGACATTGGGTTGCCTTTTAAGAACTTTCTCTGCCTTAAAAAGCCCCAGAAGAAATACATACTGTAATTAATTGCCTGTGTCCCTTGTACTTGCATATAGCTCCTCTAAATTATAGCGTTCCTTCTTAGCTACATCCACGCATTTAAGACTGACAGGCATATTTTGTTTTCTAAGAAGTTTGCTTTCATTCTGTACTTAAAGTATGATATATTCGTAAGGGGATTTTAACATTTATATTTCTGGACCAAGCAGTAACAAAACTGATGTAAATTATAAATATATAACATGTTCATGTAACATGAGAACTGAAAAGCAGGTTGCATTAAGCTTTAAGAAGACAAACCCAATATTATTCTAATTGGCATGTTGAAGATCAAGTGATACAAAGTTTTTATTGAAAATTTTATTTGCCTCATGGCCTTCTGTAAGGTACCCTACATGTGTAACAGAAAATGACTGCTGATGGAAATCTTTTTGTCCTTTTTATTAGGACCAACCTATGGGAGGCTGGGAGCTGATCCGAAAAATAGGAGACGCTTCTGCTATTTACAGATACACCTCAAGATATATACTAAAGGCAGGCCAAACTGTTACAGTAAGTTGTCAAGCTTCAGCTGTTCAGTTGAAATGGACTTCAGGCCAAATTGTGGATGCCAATAGGATGCAAGGTTTTCAGTTTTGTACTTTTTATGTACATGTTCAGAAAACAATCACATGGATTTGTATTGGGCATCACTAGTATCCCTCACTGGGAAAAAGTTAGACCTACATTTTTCAGAAACTTACTTCCTATATGAAGTAATAATTTTGACTATAAAGAGGTGCACTTCCATATTCTTTTTTTTTTTCTAATAACTAGAGGAGATTTACTAGTGTGACTTAAACAGACTACATTAATTT
The DNA here is from genome assembly GCA_028858755.1 of Ara ararauna. Lineage (NCBI taxonomy): Eukaryota > Metazoa > Chordata > Aves > Psittaciformes > Psittacidae > Ara > Ara ararauna. The sequence continues at coordinate 38,191,658 of CM054410.1, read as the reverse complement.
GTTAAATAACATGGAAATGTGTAAGACTAATAAATAATGCTCAAGTGTGACTTCTTTTAACAGATCTGGGCTGCAAATGCTGGAGTAACTGCAAGCCCTCCCACTGACCTCATCTGGAAGAACCAGAATTCTTGGGGCACTGGTGAAGATGTGAAAGTTGTACTGAAAAATTCTCAGGGAGAGGTAAAGTACTTAAGCTGTGTTTAACCTTGTCTTTGTGTGGTGCCATTCTTTATAAAGGTGAAGGTAGAACCATTATTGGGACTTTATGCATGGATGCACATGAGTATTTGCTAAAGTTTTCTCCTTTTGCTTTCCATCCGGTCATACTCTATCCCTGTCTGTCTTTACTGCAATTTAGGAATGCAGTCTACTGAAGTGTGTGAGATTTTTTCCTTGTTTTCAGTATAAGTAGTAGAAGACACTGACTTCATACCAGGAATTGGGCAGTGCCTTGGAATATGCTTTGAAAAGAAAACGTTTTGGTAAACTCTGTAGTGCTTTGTCTCTTAAATGGGTTTTCCTTAAAACTGTATTTATGGGGTGTGGAGAATACTACAGTGAAACTCACTTTAATCACTGAGGCATTAATTCTGTAAGGTGAGAGTTAAAACTTTGGGTAGGGCAGTTGCTATGATGTTTTGTAATTAAAGTAAAATATTTAAATACATTAAAAAAACCCACATTTTGAAAGAACTTTGAATGTTGTGTTAGACTTTTAAATCGGTAAGATATTTAAAACTAAGGTGTTATAAATGCTGTTTATGCACAGCTGAACATAAAAAGTATATAGACAAAATCAGTACAAGCAGTTTTCCGAACAGCTGAATTCCCGTTGCTCAAAAATAAATAGATTAGCACCAAATATTTACAAGAATCAAGTCTTCAGAATAAAACTCCATTGCAGGAGGTTGCTCAGAGAAGCACTGTCTTTAAAACAACTGTACATGAAGAGGAAGAGGAAGAAGCTGAGGAAGAAGCAGCTGAAGCTATGGAGAAGCAAGGTGTTTATTACCAGCAGGTATGTTGTTTTAGGTTAACAAGGTTATGCATCTGTTTTTTCAACCTAAAGTCATGAATTTTCTGGAAAATATCATGCCTGTTAGGCTGTGGATGTTCTTTCATTTTGGATTTATCAATAATTTGATGAAAGCATGAAGCTGTGTTACTAAAACCAGTATAAAAATACTACTTCATACATTCCCTTGATGGATAAGTGGATTTTTCTTAAAAAGAGCTTTTAAAGCTGAAAGATTTCAGGATTTTCTTTTTTTTTTTTTTTTTTTTCCCTGATAAACTTCCCCCAGGGCAGTTGTTTTGGTAAAGTTTGGCTTAAGCAGGAACACCTAAAGTTTTGAGAAGTGAAATATCTCATTTTCTCTGATAGAGGAAATTAGATATTGAAGACACTATCAGAAAAAATATCTCTTGCATCCTGAAGAAATGCAGTGGGGAGTGGAAAGGTGTGAAATTGCAATGACCACAAAATACTCTTGTGAGGGAAAATACTGAAACTCAGCATATTTTATTGTTCATATTCTGAGTTTTATCCATGATCTTACTATTTTCACTAGTTCTTCTGAAGAGGAAAAAAAAGGAATGTAACAAGTGTAAGTTCCTATAATGCAACTTTCAGGTTTGCTGCTTTGCTTAAAACCTGGCCACATTTCAGTTAGTACATATCTTAAAGCCAGTTAGAAAAGATAATTATATAACAGTAATTATGTGTGCATATGTAGACAGACAAACACTGGAGAGAGTTGGCTTTGTTGGAAATCATATTTTTGGGCAATTGTAGATTTTGGCCTATAACTGAATTTAATAGAGTCAGGTTTTTATTGCAGTTATGCAAAAGTACTGAAGTGCATTCTTCTGCTCTTCTGGTTTCTGGGATTGTATAGTTCAGCTAAAGTGTATGTCTTAGTAGCTATGTTTATAAAAATGTTATAGAGAGATTAGATTTCTTTAGATTAAAACTCACACGGTACTTGTATATGCTCCCTGCAGTTTTCACCACCTGTCTAAACTCACTGATGCTTCTTGACATGAGATTTAAATAAAACAATTTAAGTTGTGTTTTTTCTGGTACATGTTGTCTGTTACCTCTCACAGGAAGAGATTTATCATTCTTTTACATACAGGGTACAACAGATGTAGAATTTTGCATGCTGAATCTTGCTTACACTGTGCCAGGCTAACATAGATTAAAATGTAATGTATATTGTTTTGAGTTGCTCAGTTTTCTGCTGCTGGGTTTATTTTTTTTTTTTTTCAAAGATTACTCTTTCTATTCATAACAGGCAAGCTCGAAGGCATCTAACAGAAGCTGTGCGATCATGTAAATTTCCAGTCAGCCATTTTCCTCAAATTACAGTAATCGTTACCTGCAGAGCAGAGCCTGCTCGTAAGCACAACGTATTTTTATATTTTCTGTATGTGAAGTTTTACGCTGCGAGTCTGATGGCCTTAATTTCCTTTGTCAATGAAGAGGAAGTTTTGTAAAAGAAATACCTGTAACTTTCTCACAGGATGTGAATTGTTGACTCTGAACAATGTACTGTTTGAAAAGTGATGTCCCTGTTGCCCAGATTTATATGCCAGTCCTTTTTTCTTGAAACCTTACTGGAATAGAAATATTCCACTGTTTTGGGGATCGATTTTACTTAGATTATACCACTGTAGACTAGTCAGTTGCTGTTGACCTCTTTATAGTTAGGTGCTGTTGGGGAAGGGGATACTATGATACTATGAATCCTTTTATACTAGAGACTTTTTTTCCCTACAATGCAATCAAGGCTATAAAACTTTTTCTACAGAGAAGAGCAGCTTTGTTTTAACAGACAAAAAAAACAAACCCAAAAAAAAAAAAAAAAAAAAAAAAACCAACCCGAAACAAATGCAAGGAAACAAACACAGAAAAACATAGCCTAGGTGATCATGAATGCACTCAAGAGGATGAAGAGTGCAGTGCAACTCCTTATAGGTACTCTTTTCCTTTATTTAGGTTTTATTCTGGAAGAAGGTTCATGTTGAATGTGTTAGATGTGTTGTTAAGATATTATAACCAGTTTTCAAACTATTTTTTTAGCAAGCAGAGAACCTTTTTCATATGGGTTGTCTTGCTTATAATTTGTAAGAACAAAAGTAAGGCTTTTAGGGGTCTAGTCTACATTTGTATGGGAACCTATTTCAATTTTGTCAATGTAGAAAGTTTTTCTGTCTTTCCTGTATTATTCTATTGTCTGAAAAAGTTTTGAATAAAGTATTTCTGTTTAAATTGTCAAGTAAAGCTTGGGAATTATTTTCTTCCTAGAACTGAGCTAAAAGTTGAATGAAGGTTGAATACTTAGAACGGACAGGCTTTGAAGCTGGTTAAAACATCCATGTAAATGTAACATTGGCAAGTAATATTTTTTGTTTTGTTGGTTTTGTGTTTTGTTTTGGTTTCCCCCCTGAATAATGGGTAACAACTTCATGTTTGGAAAATTCTTTATTCAAGCTCTGTTGAGTAACTGTTTCTGCATTGTCTTTGCTTGTCTTAATTCTTACTGGACTGACTTTCAGCTCATGAGTACCCAGCTGACCAGTTTAAGCATGGCACAGTAACAAAAATAGAAATTTAGAAATACTGTAAATAGTTATCATTATCTTACTCTGGAAGTATTTTTAAATGCATAGCCAGAATTTTAAAAGTTTATTTGAGCTTTTTCCTTGTATTTGTATCATGATGAATTTAAGATTTTTTTCAGGCTTTTTAACATGTCTTTCATCTTGGAAAAGTTCCTTTTTCTGGTGAATTATGTGATGGCATTGAAACCTTGTGCCAGCAGACAGTGAGGGGAGAATGGCCAAGTGCTATGCAGATGGATGAGGGGGACAACTTTTGATGATAGTGCTGGTTTAAACAACTGCATTAAACTCCAATGTAGTACTTGATTTAATTTCCTGTTTATGTTTAAATATTTACATAGTATAAACATTTTCATGTCTTTTAAGCATCACTCTGTACCTGTAATATTCTGAATACTCTTCAGTTTGATCTCTAGGAATAATGGCTTTCTCTCCATTGAAGGCTTAGGTATGTGTAGGCATATGCCATATAAATGAACACTGTGTTGTAGGAAATGGTTAATGGGTACCTAATTTTTAATTTATAATATGAATCTGCCACTGTAATCAAGCATTTTTTGGTTACAGCTCTTATAGTACCTACTTCTTGTCACCAAGGTGATGAACAGTGCTGTAACTCTTACCTGCATGTGTAGTTAGAAGCTGCTACTTGAAACTGATTTTCTCCATACTGTTTTTACATGAGTCTTGTGAATATTGAGTGAATCGGCACTTTTCTGATGGATGAAAATAGGATAAATCATGATTTTAGAAAAAGAGTTTTGCTGTTGCAAGTATTTCTGTGAACTAGAAATAAAGAGGGCTGCGAAACGCTCGACCCTTCTGAGGTGAGTGTGCGTGTATGTGTTCACGCTAAAGTTTGGAGTGAAACATTCTACCACCAGGTGGCGATCTTGCTATTCAAATATAAAACCAAAAGAAGGCACCGGCCCAGAACTTCTTATACTTCCCTGCAAGTTCCATATTAACTTTTGAAAGTTACTGGTTTCTTAAACAGAACAGTTTCTGTTATCCTACCTTTTCCCCCACTGAAGTCCAGAAGTGCATTTTGCTTACTGCAAGGCAGGGTGAGCCTTTCATTACTGTGCTGAAACAACTGTGAAGCTTGTGGAGGGGTATGTACTATGCAGCAAATGCAGGACCTTTTTTTTTTTTCTCTCCTCTGTCATACACTGCCTGTGAATTCATGTTCCTGTTGGTTTGGAGCTACGTTCAAAATACGCCACCTTAGCTGCTGTGGTCATTGGCATAATTACACCAGTTTAGGGAGAGAAGTCACGCTAGTGGGTTTGGTAAAGGTATCTGACCACTGAAAAATGAGCTAATTAGCTGTATGCAATGCTATGTGTAATTTGTTCATGTTTTCTGGAGGTTGCTAGATAATGAGTCAGAGAAGCAAACGATCCTAGCTAGCTCTATAAATGTGTTCAACTTGTGATTAAAATTTTGGTCAGTCTTTTTATTGCCTGCTGTTAAAGTAATATGTAAAGATGATTTTTAGGTACATGCAGTCCTTTCTAGAGTTGGCAATGGATATGGATGATCATTATTTGACAGTGATGTTACAGTTGACAAGAGATACAAATGGTATCACACTGGCAGGTGAAAACTGTTCAGTAACTTCTGCTTGCAGCTGGAAAAACACTTTACCAAAAATGTATCTGCTCAAATACATTTATTTCATGAAAACCAGAGTAAGAATCTGTTTAGAAAACAAGTGGTTTGACTTGCACAGCACTAATATGATGAAACACTCCTGAGACAAGGAATGCATTCCTGTTTCTTAGGAAGTTTGATTTTTGGGTCTGTTCATAGCAAAAGCAGCAAACCTGTGAAGTCCACTCTTTGATTTTAGTGGACAAGTTTATTAATAATCCCCAGTATAATCACTGTAGCTCTGTGGTACAAATTATTTTACACATTGTGGTCAATTGTAGCCCTGTGCTACAGATTGTCTTGTGCGTTTGACTTCTTTATCCCTGCTGCATCACATTTGCCAGGGCAGACAGCAAAATATAGGCACAGAAATGAATGTGTAAATAATGTAAATACTTTTTCTCTTCAACAGATGTTAATTATTCAGTTGCCTGCTTATGTAGAGGATGCAATCTAAAATGCTGGTCTTGCATTTTCATAGAGAAATGTAACTGTCTTGAGTATACAATTTTGATACTAATTCAAATGTTTTATGGGGAAACTCCAAATCTGAGAGACTGTGCTTTTTATATTCATACTGTCCTGTAAGCAGAATAGGTACTTCTAGTAGAAAAAAAAAAGGGGGGGGGGGGAATTCTGCTTTTGCAGAAATGGCTACATGTAATTTGACTACATAGCATTTTTCTCCAGGCAAAGAAACTAAGCAGTTGATGGGAAATAAAACTTCCAAAGCTGTTGTGCCAGATAGGACAACTAGGACTAATGGGTGATTTTTTTTTTTTTTTAAATAAAGGGAATGGAGGCTATGTATGATGGATGTGAATGCATATTTAGCCTCTCCTAGTATATGACAGTTAACCTCAAGGAAACACTGGGACACTTACTAGATCCATCATACAATTATAACAAAAATAAACTTTTATCTCAGATTTTGCTTGGTGTGCATTAATTGCTTCAAGTCCTCTGCTGCTGTCCTCTGGTTTCCTTTTATGGGTTTGCATAAATACAGGATGTGTCTGTCTGATTACCCCCAAAGAAATAAGAGCTACATGCGGTGGCATCAATAAAGGCTTGTTTCAGCTTAAATTGATTATTCAATAGGATTTTCCTATGGTTACAAATTAACTCCTGGAAGTGAATTTCCATAGCTGGTTTGGCTGTTGCATTTTGTGAACGGAGATTATAGGCAAGCAAGTCTCACCTTCTCCATAATTTAAGTCATGGAATGAAACTAATGTTGGTTTCTCTGCAATGGCAGCATTTGGTTTCTGAAGGTGGTATGTTTTGTTGGTTGTAATGGGATGTTGTTGACAGAATGTCAACATAGATTCTGGTTTTTAGTAAGTTTTACTGGGAAGGTATTTTCTACAGTTATGACAGAGTTAAAGAAAAAAATCACAATCAGTTCTATAACCTCTCAACATCAAAGGTGGGGGGAAGTGTTTTGTAACATTGCCACAATAAAGTGTAAGAAGCTGTCAGTAAAAATTCTTAAACGAAAGCAGTCACAAGTGCTGACAAACTTGGCAGCTGTTGAGAGATGTAACTCTTAATTTTTGAGAAAGCTTTTTATGTGGCAGTGCATGTGAAAATTAAATTTGAGATGTGGAATAACAGCAATGTATTATTAGTATGCAGTGTGGTGTCATCAGTAATATTCTGTATACCCATACTGTAGGCTTGCTTGTTTTATGGGCCTTCTAGGTATTTATAAAGCTGGGGGACTTTGTTGTACATTTTGCATTGTCTAATAGTTTTTAAAGATACTTTTGAATACCCACAAACCAGTATTTTGCAGTAAAGAGGAAATACTGAATTCTGCTTGCAAGGCAAATGGTTGTTTAATTAACCAGCTGTGTGTTAAATAGAGGTTGGTCTCATAAGCAATAACAGATGAAGAGCTTCATTTTTAACAGTTATTTTTATTTAAACTTACCTTAATTTGAAAGGAAGTGCTTTTGGGCTTTCTCAGTACCTGTTTCTCCCAATAGCTCTTAATTTCCCTTCCTGATGGAGTCCATCACATCAAAGGCCTCTTGCATATATTGGCCCTGGTTCTCTTTATGTACTGAGTTCATACATTGCCCTGTGTGACTTCACACTATGAAACTGATGGAAAGTTATTTTTAATAGATGAAATGTAAGTGACAATTTGAAGTCTCAGTCTGGGAGAATTATACAGTTGAGTTAAAAAAAAAAAGCAACAGACAAACAAAAAACCCCAACCTAATGTATCTTTAATCTTGCTCATGCTGTGACTTCCAGTTGAACAGAAGGCTGTGGTATTTCTAATCATCAATTACATCCTTTTGTATCAGTTTATCCATTGAATGTGCTTTTCCCTCCTGCTTCCTAAGTGGTTTACAGTGCTGCTTCTGCCGTTCTATTATTCTCAACACAATAGCAAGTAAGGAGTAGCATAGCATCCTGCTGTTGGATCTTTTACCTTTTCAGCATCAGCATTTTTTAAAATACCACTGCTTAACCTTACTTTAATTTTCTTTTATTTTTTGTTTTATGTAATGTGATAGCCTTTTCCCTCCAAGGCTAGTCTATGTAGCAGAAGTAGAACTTCTTTTCTTTGCATTGTACTCATCCCTAATACTGAATTGTAGTGGACTCTGTGCGGGTTTATACACTTAGAATGGCATTTCTGTCGTCAGCAAGCAGGATGTGAAAGGAAGGAACAAAACTGTATTATGTCTGCAGCTTCTAGAAGGTTTCTCTGGCTGGTTTATGTTGCTGCTGCTTTTAACAATTGCCGCTTAAAATACTGATTTGAATACTATTCCTGTATAACTTATGTGGAAAAGGAATGTAAATGACAAGGCCAGCTGCATGAGAGGAAAGTATAATGTTGCTGAGAAGAAAATCAAATTGTATCATTAAAAAAAAAAAACACCCTCCCCCATCCTTTCATTAGTTAATTCTGCTTAACTGGAGTTCTATAAGGATAGCATAACAGATGTCATTGTACTACCAGGAGCTTTGCTAGCTGTAGCTACCGATGCAGTTAATTTTGACTTTCACATCTAATCAGACTAAAATGAATATTGCTGCTGATGTAGAATATTGGCTGTAATGATGCAGGTCTAAATTTTTTAATCAAAATTTGGACTTTGGCAGCAACAGCTTCAACTAGTGGAAGAAAAGGTAATCCTTGTCAGGATGAGCTTTCTATCTGCAAGTCTTTAGTTCAGAACAGAAATGGGAGTAAGAATTAATATCGCCTACCTTCCTGTTATGTTCTAGGAAAAAACAAGAAATAATATGAAGTATGCTTTCTTCCATGGCTTTAATGCAAAACGATAAGTGTGTGACTGGATAGTTTTTGGATTTTTTTTTTTCTCCCACTCTCCCATCACACCCCCCAAAAAGTAAATGCATGGGAGACTATTCCTAGTGATGACTTTGTCTTTTTGCTGTACTTTTACACCAAGCTGAGGAACTGGAGTAGTGATGTATGTGCTAAATTAGACCGTGCTTTCTCTCTGGCTGCTTCAGTATGCCTTCCTCAGAATAAATAAGCTATCTTTAAGCAAAAAAGTGATACTTGAAATAACACAGGCAGGCATGACCAAGTCACTGTGCTGATCTGTGTACTTTGCAGCTTGATTTAAATAATTGTTTTCTTAGTTGCTACTTAATTCTGTATCATCCTAATTTGAGATCAAGAGCAGTACTTAGGAATACCACCTCTGTCACTGGCCAAATTTCTAGGGTTTTTCTTCCAAGGAAGCAAAAGTAGTACCATAATTTTGAAGAATATTTACCTAAAGTAAATGTGTAGGAATTAAAAAACTGTGTCCTGACCCAGCTAGACTGGCTTTATTTCTACACCCCTGCCTAGCAGGTTTACTTTTAACATGGCACTCTCTGCTTACTGAATGTTCAGTCTTCTATCCAGACAGTTATTTGCATTTGCAAGCAGGTTTAAGAAAAAAGTGCTACAGGTTTTAGGCCATCAGAGTTTATAGTATCAAGGTCTTAAGAATCCTCTATAGTTTCCTTTGGAAGAGAAACAGATATTTGCTGTCAAACATGACCAACCCCAGACCTTATTGTCAGACTGATGAGTATAGATCTGCAGCCTCATGGGTTTTTTTGGGTGTTTTTTTTTTTTTTTTCCACATCTTGGCTTACTTTGAAATTAATTTTATGTCTGAATGAGGCTGTTACTGCTTTGTATATGTGATTCTTGTATCCCCTTGAAATTGAGTTACAAAGAATATTGTTAAATAACATGACTACAGCTAGATTGGTCCAAAACCAGAACAAACTGATTTGGTTTTTTTCTTTTGTACTACGCTTTTTCTCACATAGAACACACACAACATCAAATTAGCTTGTCTGATGATAAACACCATAATACCTTTAATGATCTGAATTTATGAATTATTAGCCCTGTTGCTCTGTTCCTTTTATTTTTAGTTCCTGTGGAGTTTGGAGAAAAAAGCATTGCCATGAAATTCTGTGTAGTTCTGTAAAATAAGTCTCTGTAAGTGTGTGTGCCTTCTCTAGACTGCAGAATTGCTGAATGAATTGGGAGTAAAACCAACAGGAAATAGCTAATGCCACCCAGGTGTAGAGTCCAGTCTTTATACTGCAAATTCAGATTGGTCACCATAGGAAGGCTATTTATTACATTCTTTTTAAGAAAGTGCTTTAGTCTGAGTGCTACAACAAGAGGTCAAGGCTTACATATACTCTGATATATCTCCGTGTCAAGCTGAGAACTGTGCAGCTTTAGAATAGTGCTAATTTTTATGCAAGACGAGTTCCTGCTTCCCAAAACATGTCTAATGACCTCATTTATTATGTATGCAGACTTTTCTTTACAAAAATAAGTCTTACAATTAGGGTTAAATTCAGCTTGGTGTAAATGCAGAGAAAACCAGCGGTGTAAATGCAGAGAAAACCAGCTAAGTTTGAATTTGCACATGCAAATTGTTTGTTTTATTGCAGAATGAGTTGCCCATTTTGTTGCTTCTAAGTGGAAAAAGTGCAATTAGTTTTTTCCCCAAGTGTTAAGCACTAAAATACCTGAGTTGGAAGATTATTGCAATTTGTGTCATTTCTTTCTTTTGCACATGCTAAATTTGTTACTTAGAATTTTCTTTCCCTGCCAAATAAGAAACAGCAGATCATTATCTGATGACTTTGTAGCATTTAAATAATATGCCAATTTGTGGAACTTATAACACAGAAGCTTTAATAATTCAGAATATTGGTATAAAGGGTCTTCAAATAAAATCAAGTGGGGGAGTGCCATTGCTGTGCTTTAGAAAACTAAAACCAGCAGTGGTTACTGTCGATCTACCTAAATAATACTGTAGGAACAGGACATGATAAAGAGAACACTTCTTAAACCTGTTTTTCGTTTATAATTATCATAGTTTAATATTTTAAACAATAAAAAAGTTTGCATCACTTGATGTAATTATTAACACAAGTTTGTACAATACCATACAGTATCTGCTAAATAAGCAAGTTTCGCAGCTTAGCAAAAATCATGTGGTTGCAGCATCCATGATTTGAATTCAAACAAACAGCGACTTATTCCTCTGCAAAGAGCTGGTAAATCAAAGTAGCACACTTCAGGGTTCTGGACAGTGCCTGATGCCAGTGAGTTTGACTGATGTATTTTTAGTGTGTGGCCCCTATGCAGAACTGCCCAAATCAAACAATTGTCTCCTTTGAGTTCCTCTTGATGGACTGCAGGCCCAGTAGGGACTGCTGGTTGGAGGGAATGTTGGCAGAATTCGGCAGCAGGAGTATCACACGCTGATTGGTCCGACGCCATTCACTGTATAACTTACAGTGATACCTAAAGGATACCTGAGGAGAGAAATGGAGATGCACTGTGTTTAGAGTCAAAGCAGTCCTCCAAGGAATTACTTGGGGTTTGGGGGAAATGCCTCCAAGTGGAACAAAAAGCAGCCTAAATGGGTGCGATAAAAATGAGCAAAAAGTAGGCAAAGATGAGACCTACCAAGTAGATGGCTTGTTCCCCAAGTTGCTACAGCAGAGAAGAAAAGCTGTCAGTGCCCTACCTCTCTGCTGTTGCCTACCTCTTGTTCCTTTATAATATGAAAAACCAGACATCCTGCCTCTGTCTTTCCCAAGAACTAGGATTACTGGCAGCTACTTGGAATGAGAATGCATTTGGGGTACTATAATGTTGCAAGTTGTTAAACTGACAATGTAGTTGGCTGGATGGTGAAGGGTTGCTGGTAGCTAAGCTGTGTGCAAACACTGACAGGGTCATATTACGGGTTCTACCCTTTAACGCTTTATTGCTAGATGCTTCACATTAAGATTGAACAGATGCAACAAGGTGAGTGTGAGCCATCAGCCAACACATGTGTATCTCAATTTAGATTGTCTTTGATTTTTTTTTTCATTTTATTGTTAATAGTTAACAGATTTCAACCTTAATATAATTCTGCTAGTAGTGGAAGAGAAATGACTGGTACCAGATAACTTGGCCCAATATATTTTTTTTAAATAGCTTACTGCTTATTTTAGTGACAGCCGAGTGTAGTGAGAATTATGTTTAAGAAGATGTGCAGTTTAAAAAAGACAAACAAATGACAACCCTGTAAACTGCCCTTGGGACCTTTTTATGTGAAATGTGCCACATGACATAATTCTTAGCTGTGAGCAGGAGGGACCTTGTCTTGTTAGCTGTTGTCTTAATATGCAGCTGGTCATTTGTCACTGATTTTTTTATGCACCTGAACCACTTCTGTAGGTCTGTGCTATGCAGAGGGTGCCATGAAGGCTCGAGGTAACATGCTTGGTTTGCACAGGTGGGTGGAAGATGCTGCTGACTGCTAGCAGAGAAGTGGCTCTGTGTGCTGCTTAGGTTCCTACCCTTACAGCAGTGATAGGATGGCTGCCAGTGAGGTATAGAGGGAGATTACATAATATACATGCCTATGATTATATCCTTCAAAACCCTTTCCTTCTTGCAAAAAGGTGTTAATAAATTATTTGCCTTTCCATAAAATCCTACTAGGGACAAAAAAGGACTTGTTTTTTTATTAGATCTGTATACAGCTGTCTGCTGTTAATGAGGGAAACTTATAGAGCTTTTGTTGACTGCACAGTTGCCCAAAGGCAGCTCTTCCAACAGATTGATTCCCCATCTTTCAACCTCCTCTGCTGTCCTGGAAGGCAAAGCAGTCTGCATCTTCATTTCTGTGGAACATCATTATATGAATGAACATGAGAAATCTCTCTTTAAAAAGAGCTGCAGTATCAGCAGGAGCTATGGGGGGCAAGGGGAGGGTGGGGAAATGACTGGACACCAAACACCTGCAAAGATGAATGCCATGCAAAGTGCAGTGACTGCTTCAGAGGAGTGAGCTAGAGTTTAGGTTGAGTTTTCAAGTAGCATCACCTGAGTTCTTTGAGGAAGGGCTGCATTGTTAAGCCATGCTTTAACTGCTTTGTTTAAGGCATTTTCACAGGATAACCTAGTTAAGTCTGACAGCTTGTTTACAATGGGTGCTTGCCTGGAGGCAGTTTCCAAGTGATGTCAGCTACTGAATTTCAGCGAAGTCAATGTTACTCACCCTAAGCCATTACACTGGATGCAAAACTTGAGATGCTGAGCAAAGGCCAGATTTACATTGGTCCTTGGCACACTAATATTTGTTCACCTCTTCAATAGGGTAGCAAGCAGGGTCTTTTTAACTTACCCTGAATTAATTCAGGCGGGCCTGTTTTAAACCAGTGGTTATGTTACACTGGAAGCTATAGGGCAAATTCTGTTGTACTGCAACATGCTGCTTGATCTTGGAGTTAAGATTCTCTGTGAGCGAGAGAAAGCAGAGTGTGGCCCTGAATTCTCAGTTTAAATAGCAATCTCTGTTTTGTGTCTGAAGCTTTCTTCTTGGGAGTAGGTTGGGTTTTTTGGGGTATGTGTATCAGGTACAGTGATTAAACACAGAGAAGAAGTAGCAACATTGTATGGAGAGCATGGCTGTTTAAGGGGAATGGATAAAATAGCTTATTGGATGCAGAAATAGAATCTCTCCCATTGACTACTTATTTGGGTAATTATGGTATGTAAATAATCTATGTGCCAACTTTTGCCTCATGTTCTGTGTAATTTGCCCCACAGCTCTCAATATACTCCCTGCACAGCAATAACTAAGCAAGCAGTGCAGGATTCTCCTGTTTCCAAAAATTAAAGGGCAGGTGCTGCTGAAGCACTTCATAGGGCTAGCACTTCTGTGTGTGGGTCCATTCCTTGCTGTGTGGCAAGGGGAGGAGATGCTTCCCCAGTGCAAATGCAAGTTGGGGCTTTCCTATGTTGGCTGATGGGTCTCTGCTGCTGAGCAGAGCAGACAAGACTTCCCCATGTAGGGAATGTTAAGTAGTTAAGTAGTTGCTTTAAATCTCTACCTTGATTTTGCAAATCTGCCCTCTGAGAATATGTGTAAACACTGTCACTCAAGCCTGTTGACTTAATCTGCAGATATACTTAAATCTCCTCTAAACTCTTCTGCGTACTAATGCTGTGAGGGCAATGAGGGCTCCTTCTCAGTGTGAAGACAGCCTCAGCTCCATCCCAGTCTGCCCACTGAATTAACCCCATGCTGAACCGGAGGGTTGCTGTGCCCTGGAAGTTGTCCTACCTTGCCCTTCCCTGGTGAACACAGTGCTTCATTAGTCCATCCACCTCCTGCTATCCTGAATAATAGATCAGAGTGGATTTGCATCTTCCACAATTCAGTGGACATTAAAGATACAGTATTTCAATTAAATTAACCAAGGTATACATTTACATCAGGCTCACTATATCACCATATTCTCCAGCTCCTATAACACATTTCTCTGTATGCTTCTGAAGAGATAAGACTTATAAAGTGAATACAAGGGATTTTGCCACTTACAATGTAAATACAACAGATGACATTGGGGACTACACTTGAGATGCTGCAGAAATCCTAATGAGCAGCATCAGGTATGTCCATGTGGCATGGGTAATTAAATCCAACTATTTAGCCAGGCTCCCCTTTCTAACTTCCAGCCATTCTGGTGCTTGTGAATTATATATCTTAGATAAATCGGGCAGCATTTGGTTTTCTAAGACAGTCATACACGAAGGAGGTTTGAACAAGCTTTCCTTGAATACCTAACTGACAGTACTGCAGGGAATACAAGTGCCACTTCACTGTTGGAGTGAAGGGGGGTGCTGCTGGTGCTGCTTCACAGAAAATGGAAGCAGAAACAACACGAACTGCAGGAAGCTGAGGCAAAACTCTCACCTTTCCCTGCTATTGTGTGCCACTTAGATTAGTCTGCAGTCCTCTATGGATGAGACAGGGTGTCACTGTTACAAACAAAGTAAATGAGATGCTACCTTTCATAGCTTTCTTGGAGCTAGCTGTTACGTAGTGTGGTGGTTTTGTGCTTTTACCGTCACCACCTCTCCTTTTGCAAGCTTACTGTGGGCTCATGATAGGGTTTTCTTGCTGTGTTTTTACCTCTATTAGTGTCACCTCCTCAGCAGCTTACACTGATCAAAAACTGCTGGATGGGGTCAGCTATACAGCATGTGGGCATTCACAGTGTACATGAGAACTGCGTGCTAGCCCTGCAGGATCAGCGGCTGTGCTGTCACCATGGGCAGGTGGTCTTCCCCCAGTCACGGCGGCATAGGCTCAGATGGGTTTTTCCTCTCATAGCAGCCCAGCCTTGCATGTGAATGCTCCCTGTATGCATCTGCTGTTCTGTTCTCCTCCTTGCCCGAGAGCTAAAGGTGTAGAATGTCATATTCAACAGTAACCTGGGATTTTCAGTGAACTGCTAGACCACAACTTGATAAACACTTGTTTTGGCAGCTGTCCTTTGGGTTTGCTTCATTAATGCTGGGCCAAGTGTTCCTTGGTGCACTGGGGCCAGGAACTGATCTCAGTTTAACAATTTGGCACAAATCAAGTGGCTTTTGGATGGATCAGCAAGCAAGTGGCAGCTGCAAAGGCAGCTGTATTTCTACAGACGTGGGTGTAAGGTGTGTTCTGCTGTGGAATTCCCATAGCACCACAAGCATGAGTAATGAAGGCATGAGATGCACCCACATGGAAGGCTTTTGAATTGTAAAATAGACCAAATGTTGGATTAGAGTACAGTCTGAATCCTCTGTAGCTTCCGTGTTGTTCACCTAAAGCTATTTTGTGCACTGTGCCTTCACCTGTTGCACATTATCTTTGATGTAACTCCTTCCCATAGCATGTGTCTTGGAACTCCATGTTGTCTCCCTCTTGCTAACTCTGGTGTTTGGGATTTGGGAATGACAGTCCGATTTTGAGTCAGTCTTTTTGGTTTTCCAGAGAACTTGAATAGTGTGAAACCCATAGGTTTCTTGCAGATGTAAATTAAATTTATCAGTACAGAAGGCATGTATAAGCAAAGCTTTGTACAATGGCGCACATGCTCTACAGCACTCCATCATTAATTTTCTTATTTGTTCTTTCCTTTATTCCTGTGAGTTAAAGAGAAAACCAGTACTTACTAGAGTCCAAAATAGGTAAATAGTGAAGAGTGCGACAGTAAGTGCAATGAGGCCAACAGCTTCTAGTCTGCTGCTAAAGTGCAGATGGTTCACTGCTCCGCGCAGACACAACCAGCCAGAGATGCTCGCCAGTGGAGTGATAAAAAAGAAGCACAGCAGGTCTCCAAAGAGAGTCCGTTTCTCATGCTGGGGCCCCGGGTTCTTCAGCCACTACAGGCAAAATGCAGATAAAGCAAGTGTCAGCACAGGGAGGATGTTTTACCAGAGTCAAGCAGCTTGCTTGCAAAATGCAGAACTGTTCCTTTGAGGAGGGAACACGGACCACATGCAGGACATGGCTTTGGCTGTCCCTAGAGAGGTTGTACCTGAACTTCCCCCCCTCTCTGCCTGCTGATGTACATGTATACCTACTGCATTGTTTATTCAACTGTAGTTAGAGCTGCCTTCAGAAGGGGAAGTGTTTTGCATAGCGCAGCCCCTGGCATTTGTCTGCTCAACTGCTTGAGGAACAACCTTAATGTGGAAGGAATCACGCTCTTCTCAAGAAGAGTGCAGAAAGTGCTTGTTAATATTTGGCCACAGTATTTTAAGTTGGGGTTTGGTTGGGTTTTTTGGGGTTGGTTTTTTTTTTTACGTTCTGCTTGTAATACTAGCAAAGCCATTTTCCACTTGCTTTTAGAAATGTGCAAGCAGCTGAATGCACACAAGGTTACTTTTATTAAGAGGAAAACCTTGCATGGAGACCTCATAGCAGCCTTCCAGTATCTGAAGGGGGCCTACGAGGGCACCAGAGAGGGACTCTTCATCAGGGGCTGAAGTGATAGGGCAAGGGGTAATAGGTTTAAAGTTAAACAGGGGAAGTTCTTTACTGTGAGGGTGATGCGGCACTGGAACAGGCTGCTCAAAGAAGTGATAACTGCTTCATCCCTGGCCGTGTTCAAGGCCAGGTTGGACAGAGCCTTGAGCAACATGGTCTAGTGTGAGGTGTCCCTGCCCATGGCAGGGGAGTTGGAACTAGATGTTCTTAAGGCCCCTTCTAACTATTCTGTCATTCTGTGGAAACAGAGTGCCTGATAATCAACTGCTGAAGTGAAGGCTGATTGAACAGCTATCAAGCCCACACGCCCATGCTTCTATAAACAGGATTTTAGATGGCAGAGGTGAAAGAAGTTCAGCCTACAACAGTACACTAAGACCTTTTAATAAGAAAACCTCATCACTCAAGTCAATCTTTGAATAGGAAGACTACCAAGCCCTGCAATTTTTGCTAATGTAAGCTGCAGGCTTTGGTCAGAAGCACTCTGCAGCAACCTTTAATTCTTTGAGCATGTACGTGGTGCTACCAGGGATAGAAAATACTTCTTACTGGGTACCCCAACCAGCCTGGGAGCTGTACATATTACCCTAGCCACCAAGGGCAAACACATTATGTACTGCACAGGATTGTGTGTACCCCAGAGCCCATGATCTAAGCAGAAAAGTCAAAGCTGGGAATGGGCAGCAGAGGTGGAAGGAGCTGCCATCACCCCAGCTGCCTGCACAGCAGAGCTGGGTGCAGGGCAGGCTATCAATTCCCAGTCTAGCATGTCCCTCTCAGGCTCCTGCTCTGAGAGTGAGGCCATGCTGAAGGCAAGGAAAATCGTGCTCCAGCAGGGAGCTACGGCGTTATCTGTGATCAGTACAAGAAGAAACTAAAGCTGCTGCAGCTCTGTGCCAGCAAGATGCGGATAAGTCTCATGTATCCTTAAATTGTTTGGCCCTCTCATTACTCACAGCACATTATACATGGCAGTAGAAGTCCCATCTCCTTAGCTTCAGAAACTAAGGTTAAAACTTCATCCCTTCACCAGTTAATGCCCTTTATTCCCCGTCACCTCAGGTTTTTTTTCTTCTTGTCCTACAGCAGTTTCAGAGAGGAACATCAGGACTCAAGAGGTTTGATGAGAGAATAAGGCTAAAGAGTGTTGTGCAAGACAATGAATATTCTGCACCTTGGTATTCTACCTGTCTATTTGGACCCTGCTTTATCTTTTCCTGCTTTACACACACCGTGAAAACAAACAGCAGCATTTATCTGTCCATTGTCATACGTGGTATAACAACAGTCAAGAAATTAAGTCCAACCAGGAGCTAATTTGACGCTAGCAGAAAGACACAAATCAGTGGACAAGTTTGCCTCAGCCTTACCATCTCTCAGATGGAAATAATAAATTATCTGCTTAATGTTTTTTTTTGTGAGGTTTAAATACAACAGAGTGACTCAGCTGCCTAAGATCTATTTTCATGTTTGACTCGGGAATTTAGGAGAACACAAAAATACATTCATAAATGTTTTTAGCAGGATGTAGTCTTTTACTAATGTGAATACTTTTAAAATTCAAAGGATGGAGGAAGTACTTTATAACTGTTATGTACTACTATAAGAAAGAAGTTGTAAGGGAAGACGCTAGTCAGACGGAGACTTAATATTGGTTTTTTCCCTTTCCAAACAGTGTCTTAAGCTCAAGATTATTTAAGACACCAGAATACCATGTGTGGTAGGTTCACCCCAGCCTGCAGCTAAGCACCACAGAGCCACTCTCTCACCTACCCACCATATCACTATGGAAGAGGGAACAGGAAGAGGCTGCAGATAGAGCTTGGGCAAAATAAGGAGACATACATTTACATCTGAACAACTTCATAGAGAAAGCTATAGTTATGTATGAAATGCTCACACCACTTTTCTTGGAGCTTTTATTCCACTTACTTACAAATAGTCCCAAGGAATGTGTCCATAACAGTTCCAGGTTTTATTTTGTTGCTGTTAGACAGGACTGAATTCAACCCTCACCTTTGCAATTGGCTATGAATCCCTGTCATACGAAATTGCCAAGAAAATGAGAAGAACTGAAAGCATCTGGTGGTGGAGATTCTGCTTTTAAAGGTGACTATGAAAAGATTTTGTGAAAAGTATTTGTTTATAAACTGTGACACACAAGAGCATTGCTGAGCACCTGCACTATTGATCTCAATGTGAATTGCAGGTGTTCACCACTTTCTTAGGGTAGACCTTAAAATGCCAACATCTCCTTATCTCAGTGCTATGGTGACTGCCCCCCCTGTAACTGAGCAGTGAAGAACACACTGAAGCATTTCAGAGTCCATTCAGTGGAGGCTGCATTCTCAAATCCCAGCCTGCTTTGATCCTTTCCGCCTCCATGCAGCTCAGCTAGTACATGAAATGCTTTTTATTGATCCGAGTGAGAAGGAAGATCAGCAAGAATACATGCACGTGAAGAAGTACACACATGAAGGCATGTGTTGTCATCTCTGCCCTGTGAATTTCACAATACACAAGACAATGCACTTGAATGAATATAGCATTTTATGGTGTGCCACCTAACTTGGTTGAAAGTTTGGGCAGGCAAAAAATGGTGTGAGGCTGCTTACAGGCTGCCTGCACTCCTTATATCTTGTCTGACCCATATGAGCAAAGAATCAAATAGAAACAATTCAAATATTAGATGAGGCTGGGACAGACAAGAGTAGTAGTATACAACAGCTCCTCCCCACAATTCTACAGTCTAACCTTGAAAGCTAGTTCTGAAGTTGAAGCCAAAAGCAATGAGTAAGTAATTTGAGTGGCTGTATGGATTTCAGTCCCAGCAGGTATTTATCTCTGGAAATACTTCTGTTTAGATTCTAGGTTTCAGTCTTTTCTTTTGGAAATGTGCACTGTCAAGTTACTTTGTAGCTAAAAAGACAAGTCAGCAAATCCTTTCCTGAAACTGAAACCCACACAACAATCTCACAAAGTGTTGCGCTGATTAATTAGTGTGGCAGTACAGGAGGGCAAAGAACAAGATGTAAGGCCAGATGCAACTGACATATCAGCACTATGACACTCTGAAATCTGTTCTATTAAAATATGTCAATGCACTTAATTATTTCTGCAATAAACTGAGACTCTTACAGTAATAATTTCCATTTTTTTGGGAAAAAGAAAGTCATAAGGAGAGTTATTTTTGAAGTAAAATGCTGGCTTGCTTGGCAAAGCACTATTTTATTGAGTGCAATCTTAAAGTGAACAGGGATTCCCGTTCCTGATACGCAGGTGGAGACCCAGACAATACAACATGAACTGACATTAGTAATAGCAGCAAGCACAAACTCTAACAGGTAAGCGCAGTGCCTGACGCTCAACCCACTATTGGCTCATAACTGACACAAGAGAAGAAACCCTGGAGAATCCAGCCGCTTGAAGAAACATGGGGTCCCACCTCATCCCTCACAGTGACACATAGCAAATGGGTTCTACTCAGATGCAAAAACCTCCAAACCCTCATCTGCTCCCCCCACTGTACATGCCATCACTTTGGCAGTGGGTGCTGCGATGGTTACATGGTTTACATGCACTGCTCCAGCACAGGAGGTCTTATGCTCAGCCATGTTCTGCTAAGCAGGGCAGGTGCTGCTGAAATAACCCAGACTGGGCACTCTGCAAAAGGGCAGCCACAGCAACCAGTTGGGGCAGGACAGCACCTTCAGCCACACAGCTCTTTACCCAGCAGACATGAGCCTAAGCCTGCACACAGTGGCAAAAGCTTTGTTGAGACATGCTGGTGATCTACTGCACTCACACAGGATTGCTTCACTGGAAAACAAGGGGTGTCAGGAAAACAGCCCACACCACAAGAGGTGACTTAAAAAGTCTAACTTATCACAGCAAAGTCACGCTCTAAATGCATCTTGGGGCTAGTCAAAAGAAGGGAGAACTGAAGGGGGACATCAGTAAAGGAGAAGTGCTACTTGAGTTCATAAACTCTTTAAAGCAGGAATCCTTCATAGGAAAGAGACAAAACACCGAATTTCATTTCTGTGGACAGTTCAGCCCTGGGAACAGCAATACCTTGTTTCTGAATATCATGGGACAAGGACTACACCGCTGTTATTCAGAGACCAGGGCAGAGGGAACAGAAATGGTGATGTCAAAAATGGGAAACATAGCAATGGAAGTTCAGTTTCCTTCTCAGCCTTTAGACGTCATGGGTCTCATGGACTGGATGAAAAACAAGTCTCCCGAACACAGTGTTGGCTTAAGAACAGCCAACATTGTGAGGCTGAACACAATGTTGTGCATTCTCCTGAATGCACAATGTTGGCTTCAGAACAAATGGGTAGCAGTTGGCCATAAATACATTTAGGTTAAGAATCAGAAAAAAATTTCCCAGGGTTCATACAATCCAGCTGTGGAGAAGAAACGACTCAGGGGGGACCTTTGGCTCTCTACAACTACCTGAAAGGAGGCTGTAATGAGGTGGGAGTTGGTCTCTTCTCCCAAGTACCAAGTGATAGGACAAGATGAAACGGCCCCAAGCTGCACCAGGGGAGGTTTAGACTGGATTTTAGGAAAAATTTCATCACAGAGCGGGTGCTCAGGCATTGGAACAGGCTGCACAGGCAATTGGTGCAGTCACCATCCCTGGAAGTGTTCAAAAACCATGTAAATGAGGCCTTTAGTGACATAGTACAGTGGTGGAAGTGGCAGGCCTGGGGAAATGGTTGGGCTTTTTGACCTCGAAGGTCTTTTCCAACCTAGTTGATTCTGTGATTCTACAATTCTACTTCACAAAGCAGAGTTGAATTTAAATTATTATCTGCCCTAGAAGGATTAGACTGAGCTCTTGGTCTTCATCAGAGAGTCTCCTAGCTTACTTCAACTGAATGCAAACCCTGGCGCTCAGGAATTTAACGTGAGTTCGTAACAGTCCTATGGAGACTTTTGGTCTGTGAGCCTACTACTGGCTTCCAAAATTTTACCTTGTGTTTTACACTGCACATGAAACCAGTTCTATGAAGCTGTCTAAAATCCCCTCCAGTACAAACATACAGAAATGTTTGTTTGACATTGTCAAATAATCTGAAACTTCAGACTCCTGTGATGAACGAATGCGCTTAGTTTCCTTTTAACTAGTTTATTCATCCTGCCTAAGCAAACGTAATGGGAGACTGAAGAACTGCTCATCTGAAGGGATAGACAGGCTGAGGCATCCACATGACATGCCAGCAAAGTACAGCCTGACATTTGGAGAGGGAAATCATCACAACAAGGAGCAACTAAGGACCAGAGCACCCTGGAGAAGCTCAGACTGGGAATTTAGCTAACCTAACCAAACTGAGCTGCCAGTAGAAAACTGCTGTAAAATACCTCCACAAGTATGAACTGCTTCACCATTTGCAAAGACCAAATCCTGGAAGCACTCACCTTTATAGGTCTAACTTCAATTAGATGACTCACAAATGCTAGGTTTGTGCATAGTGTTTTCCAGATAAGATCCTACAACGTGTTTCTACTGGGAAGCCCTTCTTAGTTCACTATGTTTTCCTTGGAAAATTGATTTTATGTAAATGTTACTGGGGCTATACCAGCAGCAAAGAAGATTCTGCAGAATGAAGAAAATCCATAACACTGCTTTTTCTTTAAAGGCATTTAAATAGTTATCACAATGAAGCTGGAGGGGAGGGGAAAGACAGGAAAAGATTTGTCTTCCCTAAATATGTTTCCCTTTGAACTAAAAATAGCTTCTTACACATCAAACATATCAGTTCATTTTGTTCATTTCACAGTGATAGCTCTGCAGTGAATCTTGGTGAAAACTGTCTGTACACAAGCAAAACTGCTAGAAATTATTGTCATCTCTGGTTTCATTCCAGCAACAACCAACGGCAGCATCTTGCCTTGGGCTTTAAGCAAAGAAAGACTGATATTGCCTGTTTTTTTTAGTGTGTTTCACTTGAATGAAAGACCTTTTTTTAAGACCAGGTGGACCATTTATTGGCCAAAAGCCCTCCCCAAAAAAAACCCAACCAACCATCTGAATATTTTTGTTCAGATACTTCTTAACTTGAAAACTTTCTTTTAACCTTTTTCAGTGGAATTTTTTTCAGACAAAGCTTAACTACCAGTAACTCAAAATAAAGTCTTCCAGACCAGAACGGTATGTATATTTGTATTCAGTGCAATGAAACATTTGGTGTGACTTGAAACTTTTCTAGGTTAATGTTTTGCCAAAGAAAACAAATATTTGACAGTTACTTTTCAATTGAAAAAATATCTGTATTTCAGTTTTGGGGTTTTCTGCTTAGGTCAACCATTCAGCTACCGGCACAGTATTATCATCTTCAGTGGGTGCTTTTAGGAAGGCCACAGTGACAGCTCACAGACTGTCACAGACTCCTATGGTCCCAAAGAGGGTCCTGCCTATTTGACAGCTAGAAACTAAACAATTTGATCTGTAATTTTATTATGCTAATGTTACAGCCTCTTTGTAACTCAGTCTGCTCTTATTTAAGTTTAGCCCTTATTTCAATTTAAGTTCCAGGGAATATTTTAATTGTGGATGTCTGCATGAGCTGAAGCTACTTTCTGAAATAGCAAATTAATTTCATTTGTATCTTTTAGTAAGTGGAAAGAATATCTTATTTATTGTAAGGGTGGTGGTGTATAATATACTTCTACTTTTTGTTTGTTTTGTAAAAGGAATAAACTACAGTGCAAATAGGAACCAACCCTAGGTAGCAGATAAATGTAAGGAGAGTGCTTTTGGCTGTTGCTATCACACCATAACTGAATTTGTAATCTAGATCCTGGGTAGTTTGCCAGCTGAAAAACAGGAGCTTGATATACAATGCTCCACCAAGTAGCAGTAATACAGTGGCCAGTACAGAAACTGTGTAATCCAGTTTCTGGATTATAAAACTTTGATGTCTAAAACCAGGATTACTGATGGTGAAAAAAAAACAAAACAAAACAAAAAACCACCAAACTAACAGTTTGCTAAGTTGCACAATAAAAAACTATGAAATTTCTTGTAGGTCAAATGAAACAGTATTATGCTGTTTAATATTAGTCTGGCTTACTGCTATTCTGTTTTCCTATTATCCATTTTAGTTTGTATTTCAGGTGATGCTTGTATTAGGTAAAAGATTTCAAGATGTATCAAGAAAAAAGATTTTGTGAAAATGTGGGAGAAACTATTCCCTTTCACCTCTAAGTTTTTCATATTTCCCATTCTATTTTGGATGAATGTATTCCCAGTTAGTCGGACAAATGTATGCATTAAGGAAAATCAACAAAATCACATTTTGCATTTCAAATCAAAAGCAAAGCAGATTGGCTTTTGGCAACAAATATTTTTACACACTGCAAATGTCCTGATCTATAAGCCCAAGTATATGGAAACTAAAGACATGATAGATAATGAATCTAAAAGGTCAGATGCAATAGAACTTTTCATCTTAGCACTTGCTTTTTCCTAGAAAAAGCAAACTTTGACTCCTATTGATGGTAGGAAATGCTACCAGCAGGACAGAGAGAATAATCTGGCAGTTCAGAACTGTATTACAGAATTATGATGGCCAAAGAAAAGTCACAAAACCCACAGCATCTTGGCTCATCTTGCTAGTCCTTAAAGAACAGCATTTGGCCTCTTCCAAAGCAGCTGTTTCCTCTCTACTCACTTATTTTCTCCTGGGAACTCTCCTCAACATTTTTTGCTCCTTATTGCTAGACCTTTACATTTAGAACAGATCAGTTACAGATGTGATGGGTGATGGTCTGAAGGCACAGCCTATTCACTGGCAAGTAATTTTTGCTCTTTTTCTTTTCTTTGTTAATTTTTTGTTTTTTTCCAGAGGTGGTTTGGTCTTGTTTTCATTCTTGGTGTCACTACTATGAGAAAGATTTGTGCTTGGAAAAAGTCAAGCACTGTAGCAAAACTTTTCTGTACAGAACATAAAACAACTATTTAGTTTCTCTGTAAAGGAGTGAGAACAGCTTGTTCTGGTCTCTGGATTTTTCTCTATTAGGTATGAGTAGAATATGGTATTCAACATGTAGAAAGTTAAGAGGTTATGTTTTTAAAACTTTATGTGTTGGGGAGTTCATTTTTGTTATACTTTTTTTAACTCAGACATACTTCTACTGAAAAACTACATGGCTGCTTCAAATTCTCCCTGTGTGACTTGGGCCTCAGGGGGGTGGTTTGCAGCTGAAAACAACTAGGTACAAAAGCTTCTGCATCACCTTGTCCCTCTTATTTTGTCCTTTGGGTCAGGAAGTAAGGGAGAGAGGATGTACATACTTCCTGTATCTGCTCCCAGCCCCAATGTGCTGTATTAACAGCTGTAGTTCCTCCAAACTTAGATATAGGAAAGTTTTCCTAGCCGGTGACTATGCTGAGTCACCATTTTCCTTCTTGCTTTAAGAGTGATCCTTCTACAAACTTTGTGCAGCACATCTGGTGTCTCTTCATTACAGTAATTTAATGCTGATGACTTGCTTCACTGAGCAGTGGAGAGGAAAAATAAGTAGAAAGAATCCCAACAGATAAAAACAGATGATTCAAAGTCTTGCACAAAAAGTAAATTAGTATTTCAGTATAAAACTTATGCAAGCTTCAAATTCTAGTGTAAGCTCATCTTAACTACTTCATGCATAGATGTAGGTTTTAGGGGGGTTCAAATTTATTTTTCTTTATCAGCATGAGCTCTACAGCCAGCAATAGATTGGGAAAAACTGAATTTAATATCTGCCCAATATTGTGATGATTATCCTGACTTTGTTTTTCTCCTAGTCATGCTGTTTTGCTTATGAGTTTTATATTGTTAATTAAGTGCTTTCTTTTTGTTTGTTTGAAAAAAATGAACCAACAAATAGCAAATCCTGGTTGGTTTAAAACATGTAAATAGCCTATAAGCAATACAATGCTGACTTATACGGTCACATAATGTTCTTATGCATATTTATGTTGTAGCTGGTTGTTTTCTAAGTATTTTATTGCACATAAGTACATTTGCTCTGCCATGTTTTGTGTCTGTTTCTGTACTAAGCCAAGTGGAAGCAACATAGATGCAATATGGAAATTGAAATGAAGATGATATACAATACTCATATAAAGCTTGCCTAATCTTCACGCTGAAACATAGCAAAAGCATCTATGTGAATAATATCACAAATTTCTATAGTGCATTTCTTCCTGTGTATTGGCTGCATTAAAAAAGTAGCTTATATACAAGTGGAAGGTCTATAAAAGTGACTAACGGATATTGCTGCAGTTTGCAGCTTGAGATCCTCCCATGTTTGTCACGAGAAACATATCTCCATGCATATCAACCACCATATTATAGACTTTTCTCTCCTCTGGTGTCTAGAATTTCTACTGCTTCAGCTTGGGTCCTCTGTGTCAAATGTAGCCAGGCTCTCACTGGCAGTGTGGTCACCAAGACATGGAAGAGAGAAGCAGGGCTACTCAGCAGTAGCTGCTTTTTTCCTTGAGGTGTGTCCTCCCTAGGTACACTCATTCATGAGGAACTGTAGTGAGAGGACAAGGGGTAATGGGTTCAAACTTAAATAGGGGAAGTTTAGATTGGATATGAGGAAGAAATGCTTTACTGTAAGGGTGGTGAGGCACTGGAATGGGTTGCCCAGAGAAGTTGTGAATGCTGCATCGCTGGTGGTGTTCAAGGCTGGACTGGACATAGCCTTGGGTGTCATGGTTTAGTGGGAGGTGTCCCTGCCCCTGGCAGGGGGGTTGGAACTAGATGGTCTTAAGGTCCTTTCCAACCCTAACTATTCTATGATTCTATGATAATGAGAAATCCATGTGCCCATGCACAAGTCCCGCACACCTCTAATTTCCAACAGACTGTACAGGGGTGCTGTGCATTATCATACAGTGGAAGAGGTGGGTTCAGACCTGGTCTGCACTTTCTGAATTGAATTTTGTAGTATCACAAGGCTTGGGACATTGAGGAATGTGCACATACTGGTAATGTGGAAATGGACAACATCTTTTGGATTACTGACAAATAGCTTAACTGACTGTAGGGCTGTGGATGTCTCTTAACAATGCCTTTACCTGAAGGAGGAGCCCTGAAATCAAGTGAAATGGTTAGGCTTGCTCCAATCATGCCTGCCAAGTAGCTCAATAGCAACATGTCTGCAAAAACATGACTCTAAATGGCAGCTCCAAAGATGATACAGAGAGCCTGTGCTCCAGTAGATTATGTCTGATTGATGTTGGTGGTCTCCATTTTCCATGCCAGGGCTTGCCAGGTGCCCTCCAGAAGGGAGATAAACAGAAGGACTCATTGATCTTCAATATGAAAATACTTTATCACAATCCATCTCTTGCTCCTTTATAATATATCACATTCTCTCTAGTGTAGTTGTTATAAATAAGTTTACAAGTGACTCAGAAATAGCAAGTTCTAGGTCCCAATGGAGAACTGAGGAGCCTGAGCCCAGCCTCACAGCAGAAATCCCACCAGAAGCAGTGATTTCCTGGTTAGCTCAGTCCATAAGCAAAGCAGTGCTGAAAGCCAGGCAGGGCACTGTTCCTACCTGCAGTGCATTGGGCATCCATTTACAAATGCCTATGAGGGCTCAACAGAAAGCAGTCCTTACCAATAGCTGTAAAATCACAGAGCACATTTGATGTGTGTAGGCCAATGGTATGGAGATAAGGAACTGTAAAGGAGACCACTCATTTTGGCTGACCAGCCTTTGACAAATACCTGTGGAGGAGGTGAAATGTATATATTCTCTGGTGTGTGCTTCTTTGACTTGAGGCAAGACAAGTCACAGAGCTCTCCCACCCAATGTAGCAGGAGGCAAAAGATGTGAGTAAGTGGTGGGTAGCAATGAACAAATCACTTTCCATTGAACGCTGGAAGACAGGTTAATCACCATAAATACCTGATTCACAAAACACAATTCTTCTGGGGAAAATAATCTGAGTTAAGAAAAGAAGCGGATGAAGAATACCTGAAACTTCACAACCGCAATGTTTAGAGGATCAATGTGCCTGACAGACTGCACTACCATTTCCTGCCTCTCTGGTTGGGTACGGGACATCAGTTAGCAGCTTGTACATTTCTTAGGAGATGTTTCTCCCCCTGACAACAAAGACATGTTCCATGGCACAGACAAAGGAATGGCTCCCTTGAGAAGAACATAGTTTGAAACTCAGTTGACCACAGAGAAGCTTATGATGGAGAAAAGACATGAAGGATAAAAGAGAAAGTCAAGGTCAAAATGAATGCTATTTTTAATTTGCTTCTCCTCACAAAGGAAATCCAGGTAAAAAACAGACTGCTGTGCATTAGGTAAGTTGGGAAGAGAAAGCAAAGGTGAACTCCCTGCACTTTTGCATCCTTTGCATGATGTACGCAGGAGGTAGGATATAGTTCCTAGAATCACCAAGTACTAGGTTGGAAGGGACCTCAAGGATTATATGACACAACCTTTTTTAGCTGTAGATATGCCCCTTGTGTCTGACCTAAAGACCCCCTGTTCCAGTGCATGTGCCCACATTCTTAGTGTGAACACAGGTGACACCTTGAAAGAAGGCAAAAAGCCATCTTGCAACAAATTTTTATTGCTTTAATTTCCTCATGAACTAATGGCAAGGTAGCAACATGGTAGGAGGGGGAGTGCTGGTGAAATGTGATGGGTTCACTAGCCTGTTCTGATCAAATCATGAAGTATGGCATGAAATCCTTTGCTGCTTCCATCATAATGTACACAGGGGAGGAAGGAATATGGCTGGACAACCAGCCGAGCCACTTACTGCTTCGTTTCACTGACTTATTTCATTTCAAGCTCACCACTGCTGCAGCCTCTCCTGGGTGCTACCAGCAGGAATTAAGTCAGATGTGATGTCTCTAGATAAAGCAAGTGAAGCATCTCAATCTGATTTTCCATTGAGATTTCCTTTACACCCATGGCTAAACTGCTAAGAAGCAGTGACCAATGCAATGAAGGGATGAGGAGAAAACATAATACTGTGTTCTCGTCTTTTCTTTTTTTCTTTTTTTTTGTTTGTTTTCCTTTAAGAAAGTGAGTAGTATGTCTTTAAATAGTCAGAAATACCATTTCTTTTCCTGAAAAGATGGACAAGATGATTGATTGCTTCAAGCATTTTTATACTAGCTATCACTCACCAATGGAAGGCATGTATTCTGTGCATGAGATAGGGCCTGCTGAGGAGTTGCTGGGTAAGCTTCTATAGACAATGCTTTACAAATCATTTTATGAGTACAATAGTCCCTCTTGACCTCCTAAAATGCAGTGGTAAACTCATCACCTCCACTGAAAGGACCGCTTACCATTTCCATTATCTAGTTCAGAGGAATCTTTGGAGAACTAATTCTCTCATTAAATGAAGAGAACTCTGACTCCACGCACATACACACACATGTTGGAGTGAAAAGCAGGTGGCTGCTCTGGCTTATCATTCGACCAAACATTACAGAATGTTCTTGTGAAAGATTGTCCTACCATGCCTGATGATAAACTTCCCTCCATGCCCTAATGCTCTAAGTAATGCAGGGAGACACATAGGACAGTGCTTTTAGGACACTAAAAGCTTAGTGCTTTAGCGCTTTTTAGGATGTGGGAATCTGGAAACTTGCATCTGCTTTTGTCATTCTTTGGGAAATTTTAGATTTGCTGTTATTATTTGCAGCAGGTTCTTTTTATTTCAAAGCACTTTCTATCAAATAAGGACAAATTTTAGGGCAAGCTTAAATTATACTAACAGAAATAAAAAACTTTGACTCTTGTCCTTCTGCTTAATTTGTCCCCTTGCGTACAAGTCATCTTAGTTACTCTTTGTCTGTGCTGCTCGCAACTTCGAAAGCACAGCTTCAATTCCCTTCTAAACTGAAAACATACTTGTGTAAGATCACAATGGACTTAAAAAGAGTAACCTGCTTTTTCTTTTATGTCTTTTTGTGCAACTGCAGGTAATAGTTGATTACTGTACTAAAATATTGTGGGTATAGTAGCTCAGAAGCAGGAAAAGATTAGGTAATAAAGAGAAAAACATCAATTAACAATGTGTACTATGTTTCAGAAATGTTCTTGAACCTGGTTCCTATTAGTCCAGCTGAGAAAAAAAGACAGCTTTATCATTATTATTGTTATTATTGTGGTTGTTGTTGTGGCTACTATTTATTACTTCTTTTGCCAAAAATAAGCCTCACTTTATCAGGGAATGATCAAGAAACAAGACTCGCCCAGCCTCGGCAGGGTTATCTTTGCTTTCAAGTTCTTCAGTGATCATTAGCTCTGAACAATATCATGTCCCATCTCTGTAAAGCAAGCCTATGAGCAGCTATTGCAAGGGAACAGCTTGAAGAAGTTGTACTCTAAAATCAAACTCTGATAAAGAATCAGACACAAAGATTTTGCTGCTTAGTCCCTAACTCCCTGCGAATCCTCAATTAACGGCAGCATTTCTGAAACCAGGACCAGCTTCCCAGAGGAGTCTGGAGTCCTGATAGAAGCACCAAACAACAAACAATCAAACACAGCTGACCTAGGCTTGCTCTGGTTAGACTACCGCTTTTGTGCTAAATACTGTGTCATAAAAACAAAATACGAATTCCTTAACCCAGCATAAGCAGTTTTGGTAATCCTCAGTGAGAATTGCTCACCCCCTTTCTGCATGGGCCTCTGACCCACTACCCAGCAGTCAGTTTTATCCTGCAACCTCTCATCTGTGAATAAAAGCAATAAAAAAAAAATCTGTGAATAAAAGCTTATTTTTAACACCATATCTCCTTCTACCAGTTTGCTACAGTTCACAGGAGCAATGAGGATGCGCAGGAAAGACACACAGTCCTGAACCTAAATTTAGCATTTAAGTGCTTGTGCCACCAGCTGATACAAAAAGATGCTTCTCATTACTTCTGAAAAATGTTATTATTTGTAATTCACTTTGAATTCTAATATTTTTACAGTTTTAGGTTGGTTTTTTTTTTTTTCAAATTCAAACAGGAGAGGCAAAAGATCATTAATAGTGTAAAGATAGGGGTCACCAAACCTGGCAAACTTTATGCAGCCACAGAGCATCTATGACTATCGCAAATGGCATCACAAATGGCTAAACATGCCAGATACTAAGAACTAATTCTTCTTGTGGGCTTAACATGGAAACTACCTTTCTAAGGTTCCTTGGTTTGTAACTGCTTTCTCAAAAGCAAGGTGAAAATATATTCTTGACCTATATTTAATACTGATGCTTGTCTCACATTCCACAGATATTACTACTTACCTCTCTTCCATCCTCTACCAAGCTGGCTGGTAGGCTAGGAATACACTGCACGCTGTTTCCCACACCTTCACTCAAGTTTACAGTGAAGCAAACCCATCGATCCCATTCTTCTCACTTCATTTGATTCACTTCAAAATAAGAGATTTGCTGTTTCTGCCCTTTCCCTGACTTCCTGCCCTCATCATGCTAATCCCAAAACTCACAGCTTGCTTTGGCTTCGGCCAAAGGACTTTGTGATGCCTGTACTGAAACAAACACGATTTGCACATGAAAGATAAGGTTTTGGGGACATGCCCTATGTACTGACCTCCACCAATGGCCTGTGTTTGCGCTCCACTGCAAACCTGAACTGGCAGAGTTCACAGTAGCTGGTGTTTGAAGACGTCAGCCAGCGCTCCAGGCAGCTGCGGTGAATGGTCCCCAATGTTCCTGTACATTTGCAAGGGGAAAGCAGGTCTTCCTGGCTGCTGCCCTCATGACAGATCCTGCATATCGCCTGGTCATTAAAGGGGCTGCTGAAGGAGGAGGGAAAATTGTTGTGATCTACCCTCTCTCTCTGCATGTCACAAATTAACAACTGGGACACATGTGCAGCTTGCGAACTTTGTTCTGCAGTTGGTACACCAAGCTGCTGGCTGATGGTTGCAGGCACTTCGGTATTCTTGTTTAAAGTATCTCTTCTGTTGTGGGGGGGAAAGTAGAGAGGGAGAGTGAAAAACATCAGAGTGGCATGTTAAAGACATACGACCAAGGGTTTCTGTACCTTTGTATTTTCCACCTCTTCACAGTGCAGCAGTGCAGCCACTTCAAGAAATCTCTAAATACACCATGGAAGTATTAAACCTGCCTCAGCTGGTCCCTTCTTATGCCAGTGATGATTTGTGCCATCCCTTCTGAGCTACAGGGTAGCAATCTCTTATGCTAGTAATGATCCCCTGACCTACAGGGTAAGCTGTTTTCAGTAATCAACAGCAAAGGACTATTGGACTTGAAAAAACAGCACAACTTGCCCTGCAGTTGTGAACGCTGCCCTGAAAGCAGGGCCACAGCTTCGTACAGGTGTGTGCAGGCATGAAGCTCTTGTCCCTGAGGAAGTTTTCCCTCTCTTTGGGACAACATCTCACAAGCAGCTCAAGAAGCACTGAATAGGAGGACTGTGCCAAACACATCCCTCCCTCATTGCTGCCCGTGGCTATTTCTCTTGCACTGCCTCCCCAAAGCACCCACTTTCCTGGTGGTGGGATGCTAATGTTCAAAGGAGATGGGTGCTCCTCCTGACAGTGAAAACATAAGGACTCTGATGATTCTCAATATTACAGAGGAATTTTTTCTGAAAGGAAGGCAGCACATGGCTTCCCACGGTGCTCAGACTTAGAGCATCAGGAGGAAAGCAGGAGCAGGCTGCAAGCAGCGGTGCTGCTGGACCATGTACTTCACTGCAGCTTCAACTCAGCCCCGACTGCCAAGGCTGAGACTGAGATCTTAGAAACAATCCTCCCTACCACATACATCAGATAAGGTGATCTCAGAGAAGCAGGTTTTATCACTGGCACTGACCAAATCTCATTAGCAGGTAGTGTATGGTGACACACAGCTGTTCCCTCTGTCCCTTTTCTGGCTCTTTGCAGGATGCCCCAGCTAGACCTCACTCAGGTGCAACTGCAGGAATGTCCAAAGAAGCCAGCCTATTCCTTTCAACCTGCCTGGTAAAACAGTAAGAAGTTGTGCTTGATACTCTGCACACACATCTGAGCTGTGCAAAATGCACAAGTTTAAAAAGAGTTGTTACAAGTCACAGGGAAAAGACAGTCTTTCAGGTGTCACATCGCACATGCAGCAGCAGTTACTAATTTCACCCTTCACATGAGTGCAGTGAACTGAATTGTACTATCATTACTTGCTGTTTAGTGAAAATCGAGGGCTACTTAAAGACCCATGCAGTCTTTCCAGCCTCCTACCAGTGAAATGGAACTTAATTCTGACCCAAGTATCAAGTCTGCATATGGCAAAACCTTAAGCATCCTTGTTCTTGCTTCTGATGAAAACACAGCCAACCAAAGCAGGCTTTCGAAGGGTATAGTTTCAGTGCATATTTCACCACTGAAATCTGCTATTCTAAACTGACAAAGAGAGCTGTTCTCAATCACTTGCAATGGCTGAAGAAGCGACACTTGTGTCTGCACCTCTGCTAGAAATAGCTTGTCTGCCTGCTAAACACATTGGCTTGGGAAGTGCGAAGGAAACTTGCCGTGGAAGTGCTGGAAGCATCATGCAGGCTAAACACATCGTCCCATGCCAGCCAGCACCTGATGGAGCCTTCCACTATCTATCAGGGCAAATTACTGCAGCTGGCACACTTGAGCAGCAGCATCACTAGACAGTTTGCTTCCTTATTCTTCACCAAGTATAATGGTGAGGATTTAATTACATATGTAGCACAATCATTACAAAGTTAGGACAAGGATTTAATTACAAATGTACCATGGTAAGCCCTCATGAAGCACATCACCACATCTTCCCATCAAGCGCCTGTGTGAGCCCATGAAGGAAAGGGTTTTGTGGCACCCCCCACATACCTCTGTGTGGCAAGGGTCCGCATGACAGAGGAGAGCAGCTGCGCACCCTTGGCGGACACCGGCATGACATGCTGCTGGCAGCCGCTGCCGCTGGCTCTGGGCAGGGTCTTGCTGGTGGGTGCTGGAGAGTGCAGGTGCTCCGGTGGGACTCCTGGCAGGTGTCTGCTGTGGTTCGTCCTCATAGTGGTGGGCAGTCGGTCCCCATCTACAAAAGAGAGAGTGGAGGGCAGTAAGGCAGAGGGAGGGAGCATGTCCTTCTCTGTCCGCAACTCTGCCATACTGATCAATACCAGGTGTGAGATATAACATGTCCCCTCCCTGGCCCAGCCCTCCAAGTCGCCACAGGGAAGCTTACAGCATTACGTGTCATGGAAAAACAGCAACCCAGGGCTCTGTGCTCCCTTTTTTTTTGTTCTCTGTGGACTCCTGAAGTTATGAGTGATAAATTGAAAGACTGAACCGTTTTGTCTCTTCCTCCTCCAAATGCTACAAAGGAATATACAATCTTCGCATTGTGTGCTTTTAAACTTAAAGACTGCCCCTGTCCATCAATGTTATCACAGGAGAAAATGACCGATGAGCTCCGAATCCCCTGAGAAAACACTCCACTGTTGCTAAGTGCCTTCCATCACTAACTCATGCAGAGCGCAGACCTGACAAATAATCCCGTATAGGCTTTTGTCACACAGACCTGCTTAATGACAGCCTGTGTGCAGTAATAATTTATGACACAAGGTGAGGTAGAAATCATAGCTTCCCTGTGTCTTTCCTCTCTTCTTCGCTTTTTCTTCCATCACTTAAAGTGTATTTGGTATGGTGCTTTTAACTGTGGTAATTGGAAAGCAAGGGTTATGCTGACAACCTGAAAGAGCCCGGAAACGTAAATTCTTGATACCTTTGTGCGATGCTCCTTGGTGGGCGCGCTTGTTGGTGAAAGGAGGCTGGCTGTGTGGCTCAAAAGGCAGAACACCGGCCCATGTGCCTGTAAGCTTGTTCTCCAGGTTTGCTACTGACAGCATACGTACAGGGTGGATTAATCCCTCTGCAAAAGGCAGAAAGACTTCCTAGCATGACTTGAGACACTTGGCTACAGTCACATGTAAATGTTACAGGTTACTACTGTGATATTCACAAGTCGAAATCAGGCATATTTGTCTGCACTGCATTTAACCCTCAAGGAAAAGCGTTTTACATCAGACACCACTGTTACTTGTGTAGTACCAATACAGCAGCAGAAATCTTGTAATTTGATTTCACTGGATTTCAGCAAATGGCAGTGCTAACTTTCAGAAGTATCCCGAACGGATGGATGTCTTTCTTTGGCAGTAAAGTTTTGTAGCATGTAAGGATGCACTGAGGATGCTGTACCACAAACATGTAAGTTTTCACATAGGGACTTATATTCTTAGAGAGGCATCTAAAATAGGAAAATGATTGCAAAGTGTTTGTTTTACAGGATTACTTAAGCTATGTCAGACTACACATACCCCAGAGAGCAAACTGGAGGCTGATAAGACAGCTTACAGAGGAAATCAGACTGGCCTTCATTTACAATGAAAATGAAGCAAATGGCTGATTTAAAAACCATTAACACATAAAAGATGCAGAGTTTTTAACAGAATAAGAGCCACGGACTCCCCAAGGAGACCATGGTATCAGCAACATTTTAGTTTTAAAATCCATGCTGAGACTGTTTAATGAGAATATTCAGCAGTAGAGTAGCTGCTTCATTAAACTTAAAAAGCTTAGGCAATACCATGCTTGCAGACTCATGCTACAGGATTATATATTTCTTTTATGGTTGCTTCACTGACCTCATTAAGTACAACAGCGGGTTTATTGTTGTGTATAAAGTGACCATCCAAGCCTTTTACAAACAGATCCATCAGCCACTTGATGAGTTCAGAGCATTTGCTGAAGCACCAGATGATGCAACTAAAGGTAAAGCTTTAAAGCACACCAGAAATAATGTAGCTATATCCCAGCAATTATGTTAATTCAAATTTCTGCATATAGTACTGCATCGATATCCCACTTCGGCATACCACCAACATATTTTCCTGATTTCAGAACACGCATTTTCACGCTAAACCAGTGTATGTGTATGAAAGTAATACAATTATAGAATTAAATAATATGTGCATTAATACTGACCCCTGTGGTGAATAATGAAGGTTAATTGTTCTGAGAAGCACAGAGATCCTATGCATATCTGAAGTCAAAGCTGACAATAAGGAATTGTAAATCTTAATATTCATAAAACCCAATAGTCAATATTTATCCAAATGCATCTATTATTTTTTGTCAGAATGTTTTTCACCTGAAAAAGGTAGAAATCTGACACAAATATCTTAATAGAAGAGGAAAAATGAAGAAGAAAACCAAGAAGATGTGCTTACATGGTATTTAGGGAGAGAGACAATATTAAATGGGGGAAGCCAGAATATCAACATTTATTTTGGATGCTAGAAAATTCAGAGAAAAGTGGCCGAAATTGGCATGATGGACATATGTTTGAAGAAATCTAGTAATTAACATTTTTTTTTAATTTTCTGTATTACTACACCCACTCCTCTTGCATATCTCTTGTCTATCCAAAATCTACTTTAAGACTGCCTTACTACTGCAATATTTAAACCAGATCTTTTCCCTATTCTAGTTTTTGCTTTGTTTTGTTTTTTTGCTTTGCCTTTGGTACCAGTCTCTGACTCCCTCTTCTCATCTCCACGACATGAGATCTTGTGATGGCAGGTGGCAAAGTCTGTCTTTTAGACTGACTCTCCAATTTCAGCATTGATAAGTATAAGCACTCCAGCAATCACTGATCAGTATATAGTTCTTGGTATATATCTTCTCTCTATTTTGTGTGCAATTACTTCAATCAGCTATATAAAAAAATTCATTTTCAAGGTTATTTAATGATCCCAAATTGAAAAATCGTGAAATAAGTGAAATTTTTTTTAGTGTTATATATATATACACTACTTTATATATCTATCTATAAATAAATATGGGTTTATGGGTACCAGAGTAAAAGTAAAGATACTGCATGTATTCTTTTTGTACCATAAGTTTGGGGGAGAGGGGAAAGTTGTTAAATTCTCAAAGCTGTTCTGTGTCCTCAGAAATTTCAAATTCCTGGCTGGAAAGAGGTCAGTACAGGCTTTCCTGGTGGGAAGAACAGCATTTTATTAGTCACTGATTAGATTGTCCTGGTTGTGATTTACTCCTTCCGCTTCATCCACTGGCTCATGGAGTAAATATCCCTCAGTGAGCCCTGAAAAGTCTCACATGTGTTCCCATTACTTTTGCATTCAGCATGCTAGCTTACAGACATGAAAGGCTCAAGTCTCAAAACAACAACTCTACTCCCTTGTTCAATTTATACAGTTACAGATGCAGATGATCACAGTAGTTTATGGATATTTATGCTATTTCCTCAAAAATCCCACAGGCATTATACACAGAGTTAGTAAATTCAACCTAGCTGTCACTGTGAAGCAAGAAACTACAGGACAGAAAGAGATGCGGTGTACTCAAGGAAATTATCTGAGACAATGGTGGAGCTGGGTAGAGGATTCAAGTGCAACGTATATCCTTTGCTACATAATATTATAGACAATATATATATAATATATATTCTATATGTGATATATAGAATAGCTAGATGCTATTCTAGCAAATGTTAGGGATAATTTACACTCCTCTTTCTCTCCTGAACTAACGGCTGCTACCCCCAGTGTTAAAATCTAAGTCAGCATCATCTGATTGTTTTGCCTCTCTCTGCCATCTCCCCTGTTTAATTTTTTAAATAATTCCAAAGTCCAGACTGCGTTCTAGGGCTTCTCTAGTTATTAAGAGGTATCTGGAAGTATTTCGTTTATTCTTGACATTATATGAGTGAATGCCCATATTTTCGAAACGGGGCTTAGCTCCACAAACACATGCCTCCAAACACAATCTTTGTTTCAAAGTCAAGCTACTTCTTGGCTTAGTCAACTGCTGATTATTGCTAACAATGCATCCTCACTCAGTTCAAAAAAAATGTTCTTTATATGTTGCAAGGCATTTATAGCACATCTTCTTTCCCATGCTTGTATTTTGTTTTAAAAGATAATTTTCACAGGTAACTTCTGTATCAACAGAAATCATGAGACTCAACAAATGCTAGTAAGCAAGGCACGGCTATTCGTGTTGAATTACACTGAAATATGAGATGTTAAAAACTAGCATTACTGCCCTGAAAATTAATTTAATGAAGAAATCATCTATCTACATTTACAACAAGCACCTACAACTGCAATCCTTGTTGCAGTGTCTCCTATTGTGGAAGAACTGACCTTGTTTCTTAAACCCATAAAGCATTATCATGCTGATGAGTTACATTACCACAGTGGACTTTTTTAATCATTGTCACTTTTCTGATGAAGCTGTGAGTGGCTTAGATTTGCATGAGACAAAAGATCTAACGCTTCAAGCAGTGGACTGGAAAAGTTAAACAAATATTCATGTAGAGATTGTGTGTGAATTGCTTGCTTCCTCTTTATTTAGCATCTTTTTTAAGAATAGCACATATTGTATCTCTCATAGTCATGTAGTTTCAAACTTGAAACCCATTCACCTTTCTTATTCAATGTTCCCATGAGTCAACTGTTACTTTCAAGAAATGCAACTCAAGCACTGTGGAGAGTTATTTGGCTGAGAATGGCTACGTGAGCAATCCAGACAGTTACTTGACATTAGTGAAGTAGTGAACCAAAGGCTTTGAGGCCTTGGCTGAAGGTTACTAGAGGACATGTACGTGCAGGAGTTCGAGGGAGTTGGCAGAAGAGACTATGAAATCAGTATGTTCAGGGAGGAACTGATAACTGCAACCTTGGAATGTATGCTATTACAGTTAATCAATCGTTGTTACTAACACTTGGCTAAGAAACACTGACCAATCGTATCTTGCCAACCGTGTCTTAACGCTTTATAAAAGCTGCTTGTGAGAGCTAATAAAGCTGTCAGCACTTTGATCACATTGATCTGTTCGTGTTGTCCATCGATCTCCCGCAAAGCATGGACCAATCAGCTTCAAGAGTTAAAAAAAAGCATGAAAAACCACCACCTTCCCATCTGGAGACATTTTCCTAGAAATGCTGTATAAAAAAACACATCCGTTATTTAAAAAACAACTTTTGGAGTGTATTTTTGTCTCTTATTTATGTACTTTCATATGCCAGAAGAATATTTCTCTTTCCATTCTTAAACACAGCCCACTGGCCAAGCTTAAAATTACAATGCAGTATCAAGTAGAAATGGCAAGTCAGACTTTATTTATTACTTCAGCAGTTTGGCCACAGTGACTTGTGTGCATAGACAGCTTTAATTCTGGACAGGTCAGCAGATTTGGAGCACAGATAACAATTCTGCACCGTACTGCAATCTGGAAGAGCAGTAGTGTACCTCATGGAGAAACACCTTTGTTTCTTCAAGCAATCCTAGTTAATTACCCAGAATGCAAATTGTTGCATTCTAAGTAATGAACAAATTACTAGTTTCAAAAGCTGTCTGTAATACAGTTATGAGAGGCTGTGTTGAAAAGGTGTTTTTACAGCCTTCTAATTCATCAGACAAGAATTACAGTGCATATGATGCTTTCTTTTTGAAATGGAGATCAGGAACTCATCTTTCTCTCACTGAGGTTTAGACAGTATTTTCATGCCATCCTGCCTCTTAAGGCTGTATTTTTTTTTTAGTAGTTTCTCAATATACAAGATATTCGTCTTCCAGTTATCCTGACTGCATGATCCTCATTGAGATAAACCACCATGCTCAGAAGACTTCTGCTTTAACTAAACTACTATTTGGGGTTTAGTTACAGCAGGACAGAAGTCAAGACTGGCTGGCAAACCTCTGTGAGCAGCTAAATACTTAGGCAGTTAAGCTAGTTAAGCTAGTTGCAACTAAGCCCCTCCTGCTGCAGCTACATTAAG
Organism: Ara ararauna; assembly: GCA_028858755.1. Taxonomy (NCBI): domain Eukaryota; kingdom Metazoa; phylum Chordata; class Aves; order Psittaciformes; family Psittacidae; genus Ara; species Ara ararauna. The sequence continues at coordinate 38,152,186 of CM054410.1, read as the reverse complement.
GACTAAAACAGACATTGCTGTGACTGGATGGCTTGCTGCTTTGTCTCTCAGATTCATCTTCCCACTGAAAAATGCAAAAGAAGAACCAAAATTCTCAACTCCAGAGGACTGTGCAACTTGCAGAATTTTTTTACCTATTAAGAAACGATGCAGCATATGGAAAAGATGGCATGGCCAGAATTTCTCTAAAATTTTTCTAAAAAAGCCCTCTAAAAGAGAAAGACACTCTGGGGTGCATGAAACTCTTATTTTAGTAACTCTTATTACACCTGTGAAGAAGTTTTCTGTACATCATTTCCAAGGCATTCATAGCTGGGATTGTTTTAAATGTTTCTTGACTTCTCCCTCCACACTCACCCAGGCGGAGCTGTATTGGTCCCTTTCTGGTGGCCAAACCCTACCCCTTCTGCATCTGTCTCCCCAACAGAAGGGAGCTCTCAGCTCATCAGGTACTCTTACTTTTTTCTATGGATTGTTTTCATGAACCTCTGTGTACCAGGTTATTCTTTGAAGCTAGACTTTATAGCAGTTAAGCCCAAAAATTATAATAGGAAATGCCATCCCTTCTGCAGTCTTAGCAGACATAAGGATGAGTATAATTAGTACACTTCCTCTGTTTGTTAAAAAAATAAAGAAAATAAAAGGTATGGTAGCTTTCAGAAAAAAATATCTTAACTCCAAAAGCAGTGCATGTAAGTCCCTTAAGTACTCCATAGTAAAAAAATAATTTCTGGAACTTGAGAAGATTAAACAATTCTTACATCTGACACTCACATGTGGCTTAGTATATAGGAGGACATAAGATGCTCCCTAACTTGTTCGCTATGGAGATGCAAAGCTCCCACTGGCATCAAGCCATCAGTGAGAAAGGTAGGGGAACCACCACCAGGGCACAGCAGTTCTGGGACATGATGACAAGAAAAAGATGTTGAACATTCTTGCTAAAAATCCCTACAACCTGGTCACAGAATCATAGAATCATAGGATGGTTTGTGTTGGAAGGCACCTTCAAGATCACCTAGTTCCAACCCCCTAACATGGGCAGGGACATCTTCCACTAGACCAGGTTGCTCAAAGCCCCATCCAACCTGGCCTTGAACACTGCCAGGGATGGGGCAGATACAACTTCCCTGGGTAACCTGTTCCCAAAGATGCTTCAGGACCTTCACAGTAATGAACTTCTTCCTAGTATCAGATATAAATCTACTCTCTGTCAGTTTAAAACCATTACCCCTTGTCCTACCACTACTTGCCCCTGTGAAAAGTCCCTCTCCACCTTTTTTGTGCACCCCTCCTAGGTACTGGAAGGCTGCTATCAGGTCTCCCCTGAGCCTTCTGTTCTCCAGGCCGACCAAGCCCAAAGGTCAACAAATGCGTGCTTCTGTACTTCTCAGGAGAAAGTCTCCTACTACTACCATAGAAGCATAGAATAGTTAGGGTTGGAAAAGACCTTAAGATCATCTAGTTCCAAACCCCTGCCATGGGCAGGGATGCCTCACACTAGACCATGTTGCTCAAGGCGCTGTCCAACCTGGCCTTCCAACTGCCAGGGATGGAGTATTTACCACGTCATTGAGCAAACCCAAACCCATTGCCTTTTTCAGTTGTTCTGGTTGTTATACACGGAGCACATTGGGCTGCCTTAGTTCCAGCATCTATCCTGATATGACAGCTCTTTCTTCTTTGGTCTGCAGAGCAATGAAGTGGTTCTGCAAAGGCACCTCAGGCATCGGGGAAAGTCACCTCCTCCTGCAGGTCCTTGCTGTTGCAAGCTTCCATTCTTCCGCATTATTGGCCCCCTCCCTTCTGTGTGTGTCAGCAGGGAAGATTCTGGCTGTTTGGCTGTGGGTTCACTGCAGCCTGCACTTCAAACCAGCTGTATAACTCCTTCTCAGCTTCCCTGATGTTACACAGCCACCTCACTGCCTCCTGCGCCTTTGCCAGCCGCTGCATATGGTCCTCCGCCTGGGCACACCATGTGCAAGCAGGTCTGCTGCCTGTCCCTGACCCAGAAGAAAGGTCCAGGCACTGATCAACAGCATTTATTTTGTAGCAAGTACCCCACGACCACCATCAAACCCTTCCAAGGAGCTGTGAGGACAATAGAACACTGAAAGAAGCAGATCTAGTACTTGTTTGCCAGTTGAGGAGAGTGGTAACTTTACACTCCTTGCAAGATTCCACTTTAAAGCATGTCAGTATACAGAAAGTAATGCCTTACCAAACCTCACTGGTATTAGGCAATTTTAGTTTGACTGTTGCAGTCTATAGTTTCATAATTTTTCATGCTGTAGATGGCATTTGCTGCTCAGCTGCTCTGACTGCAGAGAGCTCCAGGGTCTCTTAAAAATTACCATGCAGTAGGCTGTATGTAAAGCGTAATTTTATAAACATGCACATCAAAGAATTGAGTGCTAGTCTGAGGCAGTAGCACAAAGCAGGTCAGCATGAATAGTCCTTAAAAGTTTCCCATGCATTTAAAAAATCACTGCCCACCCACAAATCAATGCATCTTTTCATTATGTACTGAACCTCGAACTGCTTTTCTTGAGAGCAACAGCCGACTTCTTTTTGGTACCATGGACTTTAATAAATTGCTTTATATGTCTGCACAGACACTAACTTAAGTATTTTGCTTAGATTTTTCTTCTTGCATTGGTTGTCAAGGTGGAAGATGTCACATGATAACAGATACCATAAGGACTTTTGTTGGTATCACTTTAAGTCTTGCATTAATAATAAAAATCACAAGAAACAGTTTACAAGCGAACTGGAACGTAATGATAGTTTATTTCCAAGTATAAAGAAAGGCATAAATTTTCTTTTCTAGTTTTAGTCTTTTCTAGTGGAAATGTCTTTCCTCATAGAATCAAAGAATGATTTGGGTTGGAAGGGACTTTAAAGATCATTTAGTTCCAACCCCCTTGCCACAGTAGTTAGAATTCAAGACCTGTTTTTCCTAGAAGATGTTTTGGATTACTAGACAAACAGGAGGAAGTCATGATTCAGCATACTGAATGGTGCTGCCAACAGACTCCTCCTGAGCTGAACAAGCTGCTTCCAGATTCCCTGGAGTAATGTGGGCTGCAGAAAACCAGTAGGTCCACAACTGCCCTTTGCATGAATGGGCTCCTTGCGCCTACAGAACCTGGTAGAACAGACATGAATAAAACAGCCTAATGTGCTTACTTGCACCCTTACCAAGCATAATCTGGTAAATAAATGAATGTTTCTGTATATGCTGTGAATTTTGCATTTGCAAATTTCTGGCAATGGGTTGGTATTGTGAGCCAGACTCCCAGAATAGCCACTTAATTGGCACTTGCTTGTATCATGAAATGGACGTATGCACAAGATCTGTTCATGTCTTTCTCTCTGTCTATCCAGGACTCGTTTTACTCTGTTCCTGTTACATCCAGCCATTGTGGCTTCAACTCCAGATGTTATTTGTTAACACAGCCTCTTCTGGTCTAAGGATCCCCTGAATGCACAGCTCCCTGGGACAGACATACACCAGCTTTCCAATGCTGGGCAACATACTGTCCCTGTGCATTGTGCCTGATGAATCAGAGAAGGAGGACAGGAGTGAGAGTGGCAGAGGTTAGTCCAGTACTAAAGATATGCTGCTTCAAGATAACCATCCTCAGTGTGGCAGGATGTAGTAGTTTTGCTGGCAATCATGAGTGGAGAAGTCAAAATTCTTAGGTATTTTCCAGCTTCTTTCTCCAAGTTCTATATTCTGAAGAGTGAGAATCTTTTTTTACACAATACATATTACCGATACTGCACTTCCTTCAGCACAGGACTATAAAACTTTTAGAAATCCCACTCTCTGCAGGTACCTAGGATTTTATCAGAAAACTTGGCTTTTGCTATTTCCAATAGCAGCAGTTTTAACAGAACCAGTCAGTGCCTCTGCACTCTGTCTGGCCTCTCTTTATTTAGATCCTTCATTTCTGGTGCTTGTTTTATTAGAAAAAGCATAATCCAAGAGTGTGGTATGCTGCTTCCACACAGCACATCTCATTGTGCTCTCTGGGATTCACACTACGTCTGCACACTTTGGGGCAGCTAAGTGCACCAAAGAAATGTATAAAATTAAGCTTATAATACCCTGATGTTTTATAGCTAACTACTTTTTCAGCATACGGTAAGGACCAAGACCATGCAAGGACCAATATCTTTGTCAAATGCAAAGTCTTAAGTCTTTCTTAAACACAAATTCTAAAGAGAAAAACTCAAGTCAGACCTGATCCAGATGCGCAGCATTTGACAGAAATGTCGTTATTGACCTCCCACAGCTTTACATTGGACTCAAAGTCACTGTTCAGCAGCTGTAGGATAAAGCTCAGTAGAAAATGCACAAACTTAAATCTTTATGTGCTCCCAAGGCCGTATTTTCCCCTGGGAACATTCAAAAATAGCTCTCACTATTTCCATTGCAAGGCTAAAAGCAGGGCTGCTAACATCATATGAATTACAGCCCTGTCCCACACAATAAATCCCTAACTGTGCATCATTTTCTACTCACACAGGCAAACATCAGCTGAATTCAACTGATTGATTATTCCTGAACAGGTAAAGTTAAGCTAAAAATTACTTGCTTAAACTGCAAATGGTGTAAATAACTTTATGTCTGGGGTTTTGTAATGAATTCCTGTTTGTGTAAAACTTGTGTAACTGAATTCTTTGACGAACAGAAGCAGTTTGTAAACCTGTGGTTTTACATGGCTTATGGTGGTCCAGTCCACATACATCTTGAGCAGGACTAGGGCAATGCAACTTCTCTGTGCAATTGCATGACAAAGAACACAGGAAGCACTGGCTGGTGATGGAGGCAAAAGTCTGAAAACTGCAGGGCAAAGAGAGCCAGGGATGAAAACCAAAATGTTTTTCATTATTAAAGGGGAATATTTGGAGAAATGTGGTCACAGCATTTCCTCACACACCTTAACTAAAATGCTAATTCTTCTGTTCATTGTTGCTAAGTTAATTATTTGCCTACTTTTAGTGTGTTTGATTCTTCCAGCCTTTGCAATCAAGACTCAAATATGATCGTTTCTATTCAAATATCTTCAAATATCTCATTAAAAACATTTATAGTCCTCACCACTTATGGAAAAACAGCAGGATATATGAAAGTTAAAAAATACACTAAAACCACTTTTAAATTAAAATAAGTAGAAAATTAAAAATATTTCTGGATTTGACAGCTTTAAGTTCTAGAGTTTAGCAATATTGGCTATGTCAGTCTTACACCTGCTAACAAAAACTTCATTACAAGCTCAACTAGTATGACTTCTCTCTAAGACTTCAGTTTTGAAATAGAGAAACAAAGATTGTTATCCTGAATATATCTTTTTGACACAATGTAATTTAATCTTAAATCACTCAGATACCTACACTTTTTTATTTCTTAGCTTTTATCTGAATAAATATTTAATATTAGCATTTACTTCCTGTATAGAGCGCCTCTCTCCTTATGTGATACATCCCGAACATCTTTCCCTGGGAAGCCTTCCATTAGTGATCTATGCAGGGTAACTGCATTGGTAAATGCACCATCTGGAACTGTGTATTAAAAGTTTGTGTATTAAGTACAGTGGAAACTTAAGCTCAAGGAACGGAAGGTTTCTACCTCTTCTCTAGATGCTGTGTCAGTACTACAACGCAACTGCAAACTCCTTGGGGTAGATTCAAGTTTTCTAATGTTTTATTTAGCAATGAATCAGCTGATGATACTTTGTTAATACATGAAACTTAGCTTGCATGTGATGCTTTGCAAAGCACGCCCCAAACAAACATATTTATATGTAAAATGTATGGTCTCTTTTATTCCAAGACTATGTGGTTATCCCATGTGTTTCCAAAGGTGCCACCTAACAAGCCCTTGCTCTTCACTGAAGATAATTTACTTTGTATTATTTTATCTTTAGTGTTTTAGTTGGCAGTAGTTGAGCTTTTGATGTCTACTGACTAAGGAATTAGTCTTCCAAGAAACTGTTAAAAAAAAAAAAGATAACATTTTTAAAAGTAAAATTATTCAAAATTCAGCTTTTTTTCTTTTCTTTTTTATCTTTTTACCCTGCAGACAAAAGCAGCTAAAAATAATCTCACTGCATTTTCTTCCACACAGGAAGACATGCTAATATGAGAACCGAAAGGGTTCATTTTTCTCAGCAGGAGCAAAACATAGACTCTGGTTTTCTAGAATGTTTACATAAAGATTTCTCTCTGAACTTGAATTTTAGGGGGAAAGAATCTTTCATCAAACTACAAGACTTGTACTGTAAAGATCATTCCAGATGTGACAAGCAGATGGGAATACTGCAAGTTAATTATAAATAGGGATAGCTCCCTACACTAACTGGTTTTGCATGCATATGTGTTGAGCCATGTAAAACTGTGTGCAACCAGAACCAGACAGTCCCATTCCTTTTTCCAGCAACAAGTACACCAAGAATGCTTTTAGTCATTGTCAAATGAACTTGGCACTGGTCATACAAATCAAACCTGACATGCACACCTGGGAATGAAAAATAATTGCTGTAACAAAGCATAGAAATTCAAATTTCTAGTCAGTAATTTTCAAGCAAATTACTGAAATGTTGCACTAGCGAATCAAACCCACAAGACAGAACTAAATCAAAATGACATAGGTAAAATCTGTCTGAACAATCTTATTCTCTTTATCCAAATCCAGGAGAAATACAAACAAGAAAAATAATAAGGACAAGAGTTAGAGAAGGAGGTGTTAGCTTTAATACTATGAGAAATACAGGCAATGAAAGTTTGGAGCATGTTGTGATTTTAGTCTCTGTGTTATCGTGACTTCTGCACTGAAATCAGCCATGAGATGCTGATTTTCTTATGTGCCTATAATGACCTTGGTACAGAACTATGATAGTGAAACAGCTTCGTGGTGACATTTCAGTTTGTGCCAGTGCTGTTAGACTTTTGCAGCAGTTAAATTAACTGCTGTCTAAGTTGCACTATTGCCATCTATTTCTTCAGGGACTACACATAAGATATAGTTTACCTGATTTATACCACTACATAGCTCTCTCAACTTGTGAAATTCCTAGCTAGCCATCACAGACAGATTCTGGTCCCTTATCACTAAGATAACACCAGTTGTGATGTTCATCTAATGTCTTCTACAGCTGCAGAAATTTTGAGTGGGGTCTTATCAGTCCAGGAAATTGTATCCAGCAGTAGCAAATCCCAGATCCTTCAGAAGAATATCTTATTTGCATCCTGGAAATTCTAAAGAACAAAGTAAGAAATATGTAGTTGTCCATTTTGAATGGCCTTGAAACAATTCTTTCAGGGCCTCTTTAATCAGGTTTCATGCTCACACTTCACAGGAATACACACAGTTCACAATCATGAAAAAATTTACTTATACTACTTTGGCCAGAACAAGTTTAAAAAATGACATGTACCCACATCTAAAGAGACAACATTCATCAACTCACAGCAAATATTCAAACTTATAACCAATGTATACCGAACATGAATTCTTTCAAAGTTTATTTGTTGTTTAAAAGGTAACTTCCCCTTCTCAAAGATGAAGAATGTCTGTCAAGCCTAATACATGTAGGGTCAGAGAGCAGTGTTAGAGAGAAGTGGGCCACTATCTTGCTGACAGCATGCTCTGGTATGGAATTTGTCCTACACGTGTAGATATGATGAAGGGACTCTGGCCACATTCCGTAAGAAGACCAAGTCCCATTAGGTCTGAGGATTTGATGGTTATGATATTCCTCCAGTCACCACTTTAAGGCAATATCTTACTAAAGAGACACTTACATCTCATAAAAACATATGCACATGTACCAGTTTGCATATCATAAAGCATCACTGATGGCACAGAAATCATCCAGGAGTTTGGAAACAATAGAACTTGGCTGAACATGTTGGCTCTGTTGCAGTGAACCTGTATGAAATTAATTGCTGCCAAAGGGCAAAATAACTAAAAAGCTCCAAGTTTTGCCTCAGGGGCTGCAAAATCCTGTGGTTTCTGGAGCAGCTATGAACAGCCAGAAGCAAAAGCTAAGATAAAATCATTATCTGTCTTCATCAATGCCTTATGCCAACCTACTTCACCCTCCAAAACATTATCCATTCTTAGAAAACAAGTAACTAAAGTTTCTCCTCTGTAGATCTCCAGCAGGACAAGACTTGCCCTCCTGTTCTTGCTTGCTGGTGAGTTAGAGAAGCGGGAACAGTGACATAAGTTTAGGATGTGTGATTCCTATAACCTGTTGATTTACTTCCGTCATTAACTTCCATTCCCCAACATGGAAGATGGAAGATTCTGTGGCTCTCTGTTCACTTTACTACTCTGAACAACTTATTTTCAGACAGCTTAACCCCACATTAAGACTGTGGAAATTTCTAAAAACTATTCAATGACTATCTTCTGTTGTGACACCTATGGTCCAGTGACAATACACAGCAGTTGAGGAGAGTATAGCTAGAGATGATTATCAGTGAAACCTAAAAATGAAAACCTTAAAATAGGCTAAACCCTAGCTAGGTACTCTAGGTCTGTCTCTTAATCGAGTTCCATTTATAGTTACATATATAGTTCATAGAAACATGAAGTTTGAGGATCTGGTTGAAGAAAATTGGATACTATTTCAAAGACCAAACAAGTATAACACATTTTCTACGAACAGCACTTCCCTTGGTTCAATTAATGCTCAGGTTTAAGCTTTTAAAGTACATTTAACAATAATCCAATCATGGTGAGCAAACAAACAGGATCAAATTACTAGTTTCCAATTATATCTTCTTATTTAGTACATGATGAGCACTGAACTCTGCTTTGAGTGACAGAGAGAAAAGATGACACCTCTTATCCCAAGAGGCTTTCAGGCAGAGACGTCCCAGACTCAGTAGTAAATTGATTATGCAAATGATTCTGCTGGTTCTGGTAACCAAAAATAAAAAATGCAGGCAGAGTAGTTTTAGCATGGCGCTTCATTAGCGGTTTAATGGCATCCCAAGGTTTATCAGACTGTCAGGTCAGAAAGGAATTACACCTTGTTAGAGGGAAGCTCTGAAACAAACTTAATCGTGAGGTACTGTCTCCCCTAGTTTTCCACTATCACTAGAACGACAATTTTTCACCCTGTGATTTGGATAACTAGGAGTCAGTCGTTTTCTGGCTTATGTTAAGCTATCTCCATCATTTTTACCTTTGTTGTCTTTGACTACTGTATTTTTAAGTCATTGCTTCTGGGTCTTGATATATTTTCCACTTGTATTTTATACTAACATTGATACTGAAGTAGAAAAACCTATCACTTTATATATATATGAACATCTAGTGAATCTTTGTGAATTTTTGTCTTATTGTTTTGAGACTGCCACATTGCCAAAGGTTAATTACATTTCCCATACCATCTGGGCACTGTTCTCAGTCATACTTGTCCTTAAATTTGTTCAATTTTCTGTCAAAGGTATCCCCAGTGTTTTTGTCAGGAAACTTACATCCCCCCAGACTCTGTGTCCTCTCCACCTCCTAGTTTATATCTTACTACAGCTGTGGATACAGAATAAATTTCTGGTATTCTATCATTTTATAAAATACATCTTAATGCTTTTGACATACTTGTCTATGTATCATCCTCCAGGTGCACAGTTTATTTGTAACCCTAAGAAAGAACATTAATTCAAAACAGTAACAAAAAATAGCTGAAAGTAAGCCAAAGCCTTGTTTAAACCCCTCCTCAGTGCAGCTCTTCTCCAAATCTGAATAGTCCCATCCTTGCAGTAATCAAAACACATATGCTCATCTGATGTTTGACAGATCTGCCCTTTCTGACAGTCAGTATCTATATCATGCACATTACATTTCTGGCTGCAGATACAGCCAGTGGATGGACTAATTATGGATAGGTATTTGTGACTAAGTGTTCCCAGAAACTAAACTGAGATTATTTGTCTCACTGCCTGTAGCCATCACCTTACAATTGCCAAGCAGAACTGAAAAATGAAAAACAGAGGTAGAAAATTCCTTGTCTCAGCCCAAAACAATGAACTATCGTGGCCCTGTGCAGCTCAGGTGTCTTGTTGAAAGCAAAACGACAGGAGCTTAACACTCAATGAAAGCAACTAATTGCAACAGGCCAGTGCAGGAGGAGGTGAGGGAGTCCAGATGGAGGTGAATTTGACTTGTTCAAATTTTTTGTCCAAATATAAGGCAATAACTGACTCATCACCATTTGAGTTTTTGGGGAGGCAAAAAAAAGATGTACCTGCTTATTCTCCTGAACATGTTGTGCTCCTAACCAAGTGTGAACAAGCAAACAGTGAGGGCAGCACCTGAATGGCAGGCAGCCAGATAACAATTAGGAATTAACTCTGTGTTGTAGGTCACAGCTGAGAGCCCACACTAGCCTTGCAGCTGCCAATTACTTCCAGCCCAATAAGCGTCTCTAAAAGCAGGATTATCAAACCTCTGAAATACAACCCTATAGTCACCATGAGTGACCAACCAACCATTCCCATGCAATGAAGTCAGCTTACAGCTAGGAAGTTGGCTTTAAGGGCTTTATTATAGATGAGTTTCTTCTCTGCTATTGAAAATACTTTGATCTCTCAGGTTTTAGCACAGCCTAAATTTAAAATAAGCTGCTATAAGGGAACCTATCCTTTTATCCTGCAATTGAGCTGCATCAACTGAAATGTTATAGGTGCATGTAGGAGGAAAGTAAGAATGGGAAGATTAGCTACCACATTCATCTTCCTGTCTGCTTTGGCAGGGACCCATGAAGAAAGTCAGAGAAACTACAACTTCAGCAGTCATGAAAAAGTGGCTCTGAGTTTTGCTGGGAGGGTAAAAGGGATAGGATTCAATTTCCAGCTTCTTAAAATTTCATCATCTTCAGGGGCTGGTCTGGGAAAACAGAGCCTATTCTCTGTCATATGAATATTCCCATTCACAGTAAGGAATTCTTCCCCTGCTGCACCAGTCTCCCTCAGACATTTCAGTTGTCACACTACAAACTTTTTTTTTGTGCATGCGTTAGACAGGGAGTATCATACAAAACATGCTATGTGATGGCCACAAATCTGTCCCAAAGTCAAGCTCCCCAGGCGCGCCAGGCTCTGGGCTGACTCCTTAGCTCTGGGCAGCAGCCTGTGCAGAGGTCTGGGATCTGGTCAATGCCCAGCATGTCTCTTTGCAAGCATCGAGGAAGATAACCCCCTGCAAGCTTCACAGTCCAGCTGCCCCCATCTAGGCTTGGTCACACTCCCTTGCTGCTGCCCACTTTCATGACTTGCAGTGCCCAGCCAAGTGCCCCATGCAGGATGGTGTCCATCAGCTGACAATCTGCACCAGCAGCTTCTTCAGCTCGAATTGCCATTGCACTGCTCACCTCAGGAACAGTCCAGTCTGTGGATCTCTGTTAACAGTTCTTAATGTCTCCAGTAGCATCCACAGAAAGTATTTTATTCTGTTTCATAGATACCTGAGCTCTAAGGCAACTGGAACTTGAAGATTAACTTGATGGTTCAAACAGCCCAAAGGATGAGGCTGTACGGCTGTCCTGTGTAAAGATACTACAATGATTCTGGCAATACCGAGAGCTTAAGCAAGCCCTGTATATTTACCAATTCCAGCTACAAACATAAACTACTATAGCATTTTATTTCCAAACATTTTAGAGATGAATGCATCTGATGCTTCTCACAAACAGCCTAGAGCAGATAAGCAAACAACTAACACTGACCTTGTGTCAGATTTACTATTTTATTTTATTTTATTTTTTAGGCCCTTAGAAAACCAATTACCTAAACCTTAAGCTAGTTAGGAGAAAACTGTCTTCCACCCTTCAGCCCAGTGAGGCTTGTAAAGCATCTGACTGAGGGGGACACAAGACTGCCCTTGAGTATGATGATGTGCCAACCACAGAACAAGCTCTTTCTCATTTTATTGCTCCATCCAGCCTTGGCAAAAGTCATCTGCCAAAGTCCACCGATAAAATCTCCACCAGCCAATGGGAGCTGCTACTGGACTATAACGGAACAGGAAGAACATGCAGCAGTTATGCTGCAGTTTGCATTTTCAAAGGATTATACAAATGATACTAAATGATGGGTCAGGTCCCCAACTTAAGTGATCGGTATTACTCAAGTTTAGCAAAGGGCCATTTTCTCTGGTCAAGAAAATGGGGGGGAGGGGAGGGAACTTCAAAAAAGCTTCAATATCTTGTTAAGGCAGCTCACACACTGATAGGGAGAACCACATGGATGAAGAAAGGTTGCAAACTATTGCGTCTTTACCTTCACCTCATCCTGCTGCCTCTCCTGAGATAAAGCACTGGTCCACTACATTGAGAACTGGGATTTTAACGACAAAAGAAAAGGAAAGTCTATTGCACTTCATCTGCAATCCAAACATCTTGTATTATCTCCTTCTTCACATCACTGATGGCATCTTAATGTAAGAATTAATCATCAGTGAATAACACCACGCTACAGGTAGGCACCACACACTGACCATCCCAAAGCAGCGGTCACTATTTTTGAGCGTGCAACTTCAAACCCTTAATAGGTGCTAACTCTGAATTCTACATTGACCTGTAATCCCTGGTTAAATGTCTACTAAAATAATGAAAAGAAGAACTGAACAACTGAACAGTAAATCTCTGCAGCTGCATCACACCTCCTGATTGTCCTCAAACCTTATCCCCAGCTGCTGCTCTCCCCAAAAGTGTTTCTACCCCTCTGCTCATGCGGATGTTTGGTTCCCTGGCCCCAAGAGCATTAACTGTTAATATTGCTTCTTCAGAGGGATTTAAAAGAGAAACAAAAGGAAAAATAGAGACAGTTCCAGTGAAGAATGGCAGTCACTACTCAGTGCTACAACTTGATCATTGGATAAAACTTAAAATGCAGAATGAAATCCCATTGCAGAGTTGGAACATGATACACTTTTTTTTACACTAGATTTTAAGAAAGCACAAAACTAAAATGCTTTAGATTGCCTGGTCTATAACAGCTTCACAACAATATTTATTAATTTTTGTTTACTGCCACATCCTAATAAGTATCACAGCCAATAAAAGTTTTTTACCAGTTGCCTGTATCCTTTAGGTCACCTTCTGCAAATGCCTGTCCATTATGACTACCATCATAAAGCCAGAAAGAAGTATCTTCTGCTTACTTTTTCACCACAGGTATTTCTATGCAGAGACGACGTTTACAATTTTTATGTGTTAATTTTTCAATACATGCCCAGTGGTCTTATGACAGTTATTGTAAAGTTTGGGCAGACTCATATAAACGAAAAAGAATATTAAAAAAAGTGTTGCTCAACTGTTTCGAAGGGAGATCCTCTCCCAGTAGGGATCTGCATATGGCCATTTAATGAGCTTGAAAGCTGGGCCAAATGACACTAGTGTCCATCTCCACTCTCACCTTCTACTAGGAAGGAAAGCAGTTTCTATTTTCTATAAACTGTTCCTTCTGAAAAGATACACAGCGTTTGAGCAGCATCTTATAAAGGCTCTCTGGCACACTGCATGACCTACTGATTTATTTTATGGCTTTGACTTATTTCCACATTCTAGCAATCAAGCAGGGACTGCCCCAGAACATAAGTCTACAAAAATCTCCCATAGAACAGCCAACATAAAAAAATTAGTAAAATCCAATAGAAGCGAAAAAGCCCATCTGAGTCTGTGTGCTCTATCTAAGCCACCTTGCTACTCTACATGTAGTCATGATAGATGGGCAAGGATATTTCATTCTCAAAACTCAAACCAGATTCACTCAATCTATCTTAAAAACAAGCATAAACTTCAAAAAGAGGGGGGGAGGGAATGATTGCTCTGCTTCCACAACTTAGGTCTAATATATAAACAAAGGAAAAATAGAAAAAACCCGAAAGTGTTCACATGGATATCCTGAATGTGGCTTGTGGGTTTCAGTCATTCAGTCTGGAGAAGAAATAACTAGAGCAACGTTAAGTAGTTGGCAATTCCATGGAACAAACAGAGAGTATTCTTGGCAGGAGCTGTGGGAAATAGCACGTGAACATGCCATAGAATCATAGAATAGTTAGGGTTGGAAAGGACCTTAAGATCATCTAGTTCCAACCCCCCTGCCATGGGCAGGGACACCTCCCACTAAACCATGACACCCAAGGCTATGTCCAATCCAGCCTTGAACACCGCCAGCAATGGAGCATTCACAACTTCCCTAGGTAACCCATTCCAGTGCCTCACCACCCTTATAGTAAAGAATTTCTTCCTCATACCCAGTCTAAACTTCCCCTGTTTAAGTTTGAACCCGTTACCCCTTGTCCTATCACTACAGTTCCTCATGAAGAGTCCCTCCCCAGCATCCCTATAGGCACCCTTCAGATACTGAAAGGCTGCTATGAGGTCTCCACGCAGCCTTCTCTTCTGCAGGCTGAACAGCCCCAACTTTCTCAGCCTATCTTCATATGGGAGGTGCTCCAGTCCCCTGATCATCCTCGTGGCCCTCCTTTGGACTTGTTCCAACAGTTCCATGTCCTTTTTATGTTGAGGACACCAGAACTGCACACAATACTCCAAGTGAGGTCTCACAAGAGCAGAGTAGAGGGAAAGATCATTACATAAATCAGGCAGTGCATTATTTCAAAAAACAAATAAGACACTAAAAAGTTATGGTTTAGGATAAAATGTAATGACAGGATAATACCACAGGTGATTTCTTTTGTGCACCAGTGGTTGAGTTTCTGACTGTACTAGGAATGTTGATAGGCAAGATAAAACTTAGTAAAGATCTGCAAGAATCAAAGAAAAGGGATCCAAGATCTGACTTGAGCATTTAGAGATTTTTTTGCAAAGTATTAGACTAAATATTTTGTCTCTGCTTTGGTAATGCCAGCAATGATTAATCACCACTAAGTACTGTTGAATAATTAAAACCAGATATTTCTGCTCTCTTTTAATAACCTTATTTTCTCTTCCTTTTTTTTTTCTTTTTCTTTAAAACAAATGTCTACCAGTCAGTTAATTAACATTCATTTTTCTAGGATCCATTCAGCACAGGAATACACTTAACTCTTCAGGTGAAAGTAATTTATAGACTACATTACCCTAAGTTATTTTCTATTATTTTGTTCTTGGCAGAGCACTGTTTCAATGAAAACCAACAACTTAAGAGCAGTGCGTGTTAACAAGATCATTAATTTCCAGAGTTCTGGTAACAAAAAACCCCCATCACTCTCTTAAATAAAAATGAATGGCAACTATTACCAATTTTATTATTCCTCCACAAAGAACAGACACTACGGAAAACCAAATCCTTTGTTCAGTGAGCTGTTAATTACTCAGAAGAAAAAATCCCAAATCCATGAAACTTATTCTCTCTATTGGGCTTTTTTCTAATGATGTTGCTGTGAAAAGAACTCGATTCTGAGAAAGCCTGAAAGGGCTCCTCAGACATTCGTGAAGCAGCTTCTTTGCCACGTAACCATGGAGAAGCATTTACAGAGGAAAAGACTGGGTCCCTCCCATAAAATTTAATGTTTGGGCATAAACCAAGAGAGCCTTTTATTAATTTCATGACTGAGTCTGGGCATCAGTACACTTTGTCTAAGCTGCATGTCTGCATTATCTCACTGCTTATAGGTCTGCTATGTGCAATGACCTGCAGGTAGGACTTTGCTATAGCCAGTGGGACTTTCACTCAGGTCTCCAAACCTGTTTTTACAACACAGTAACATTTGCTCTTTTCATACTAATCAGTAGAAATTAACATTGTGTTTCTACTGAAAAGGTAATAGAGGAAGAAAGGTAGTTTTTTCAAGCCAAATTGAGGCTTATGCTTCATTTTCAGTACTTTTTAAAAGCAATTACCATTAAATTGTAAGGAACAATGTGACATAAAACTAGGACTTGTGGTCACATTAAAGTGCTGCCTATATTAATGCAACTGTTTTAGAAGACAGGTTTTCTTTGAAAACTTGGGATAATCCAGAGACCTGGACACATAACTGTTGCATCAAATTACTAACCCACTTCAATTTTAGAAGACCTTCCTGGAATCTCTGTATGCTAAGTTTCATGAAAGCATTAAGCATTTCATGTTTCATACCTCTGAGGATGATGGAAGAGCAGACAATAACTGTTTAGTTAATTTAACTTGGACTATAACTTATCACATAGAGCTTTTCCTTCAGTATCTGATAAGAAGGTATAAACTTTATTCCATCCACATTTTGTGCTTGTTAGAGAGTGTGTTGGAAGTAACTTGACCTTTGGCAGTGGGCAGGAGCTGATTGTGGCACATAATTTTTATCTCTCACCCTAAATGTTTGGTATGGTTGGGGGAGGGGGGGGGCTACTCTTAATACTGTACATACCAGTATTTCTCTTAAGCCTGTTTGGTGTAACCCCATGTTTTTGTCCTTCTGCCAAGCAAACACTTTTACTTTATTTTATTTCCTTAAAAAAAAAAAAAAAAAAAAAAAAAAGAGATCTATGTATTCTCAGGAACAGTATTTGACCTGATTGCATTTGTAAGTATTTACTTATTTTCCGCAAGGGCTGAAGTTAACAAAAAAGAATGCTATTTTTAATTTCAGAATTCAAATCTTAAAATAATTGCATCCCTAGGCACCACACAATAAACAGTGATACAGAACAACAGACATGTTTGCTTACAAAATTTATTGCAACTGAATGGGGCCCTGCAGTTTGGGCCTGTGACATGATGCTGGACTGGCCAAAGAGCAGCATCAGCCATATAAGACCTGAAAAGAATGACAGCTTTTTTTGAAGCTCCAGACTGGAAACCTCCCCGAGATTTTTGTAAAGTGTCTGACAAGAACAAAGCACAGCAGTAGACAGTGAGGCATGCTCAGCACGAAGGACTTTAGTCAGGCAAAAATCCAATGAAGTAAGATTAGCGGAAAAAAGAAACAAAGACAACCATCCTTTCCTGGTGACCTTCTCAGCATACAAAGTTTAGATATTTCACCAGGAGCTTTCCATCTTCTTCCAGCAAGTCTTGGGGCTCTTTTTTCCTGTAGGGATACAGTCTGAGCACCACAGCAGAAAGCTGTCAATTTAAGAAGCTCTGATATCAAACCCTGGTATTACTCTTTGACATATCTGCCACTGTGAGCATTTGAAAAAATAAGTCTCCTAACAAACACACTTGCTGTCACTATGGCCTATAATTAAGGTGATGGATTTGGCACTGCATCTACTCTGGACCAGACATGAGGGACCCAGTGAGACATTCAGGTATCTTTGGTGCACCACACATTAACAGGTACTTTAAACCTTCCCCAGAAGTAACAAAAAAGTTTCACCTTTACTCTACTAATTCAATTTCTACATGCTCACACAGCTCTGCCCCATAGAACATGGAGCTGTATCCAGATTGCAAGGTGGTCAGCTCCCCAGCCATCCACTAGATCCAATCACCAAGTTGGTCAGCTCCCCAGCCATCCACTAGATCCAATCACCAAGTTGGTATCTGATTTTCACTGGCTTCAACATCTCTTTTTCCTAAAACTCTCACTGAGGCCTCATTATCTTGAATTTTTAACTTCCCTTCTCTTGGAATAGGCAGAAAATACCAACTCTGATCCAGCACATACAGCTGACCTTTTAATCTACTGATATTAAGGAGAGGTTTGCCACAGATTTTAATAGGGCTAAGGTTTCCTTGCCAGTAAGTGTGGCCCCATTGCATTGGCCATCATCATCTTACTGCTTCCATCTTTGTAGGCTCTTGGCAATATGAAATATTCTCCATGCTTGCAGGCTTGGAAACCCAGTTTGCAAAATACTAGTTTTGTTATAAATGCTAGTAATACTAAAAAACAGAATGTACACCAAGTAAACTTAGATCCTTGGCGCCAACTGACAAAATTAGTATCAGGCTGTTTCTCTCTGATTCTTCACTTGGTATGCAGCTATTTTGTGTCAAATATTTGGTGGCTAATTTTACTTTCACTATCTCGAACCTCAGAAATTTCAAGGAAGTCAGAAACAGCTAGTACCAATCTTGAGGCAGACTAAGCTAGGTTTTTTTAGCAGTTCAGGTGAGATTACAGAAGGGCAAAATTAAAGTTATGCTGTACCACTTGTTTCAGTGGCATTTGTATACAAGGACAAGTTCAGAGACAGTGGAAGTGCATGCTGCAAATGTGTCTTATCAGCTAAGTAATAAAGAAACCCTTAGAAAGCTTGGAATGTAAATGCTGTTTGCAAGCAACCTGCTGGGCAGGAAGTCAGCACTTGCTACACTGAAATTTCTACACTGGATAATGAACAGGAATTTCTAATTGTTTCAACTGTACATCCACACAAATACAAAAGTGCATGTGTTCCTAAAATGCTGGCAGCAAATAACCATAAATGCTTCTAAAACTGATAAAGCTGAAGCTTATTAAATAGAAAGTATGTCGGTGACATCATCCTAGCTGTGGAACTAATAAGTATCCAGGCCACCCGTTTCAAGATTAGGCACTTAAAACCGTAGACAGAGATCAATGCAAGTGAAGCGAGCAATGTTACACAGAATTTCTGGCAACACTACATGCTCAAAGAGGACAGTGCAACTGCTTTCTAAAAGGTAAAAAAGCCCAAAAGCACATCTCTGTGGGCTTAAAATGAAAGCATCTGCTTTGTGTGCCAAATCATCTTCATCTTCCCAGCAGACATTGTCTCTGCTTGGGACAGAACAGCTAGAAACAGCTTTTGCTGGAGTCAGAACAGTCTGCACTGAGTCACAACACCCCATGAAGAGAGATAGGAAAGGTCCAGTTACTCTTTGAGGAATCTCAAAGTGGGTATGGTTAGATGTTATCAAGAAACAACATCTCAGGAAAACATGGATTGCATTATTGCAGTAGTTCAGAACTTTCCTGCAGTGAGACTTGGTTTTGATCCTGGTCTTGCTTGGGGTGGGTTAAGTCTTTGTAGGGAGGAAAGAAAACTTACTGTCAAACACGACAAGATGTGGATGGGAAAATCAATGTTTACAGAGAGATACCTGCAGTTAGGCATGGTTCAGCAGTTCAGACAGGGACATAGTAAGACATATCAATTCCTAGCTAAAGAAAGAAAACAGTCAAACTCAAAATGAGAGGCATTTAAAGAGGCAGGACTATCAGTGGATTATTATCAAGCAATTTTATTTGCCTCCATCACTTTGAGGACAGGATCTTTCAGATCCAAAAGAAAAATCTGCTTTAGTGCAATTTCTCAACATTCACTTAAATAGTTGGGGAAAAAAATTTCTTCCACTGGCTGAGGTTTTATGGTATGAACTGTTTGTACCTAAATGGAATCAACTCTCCATTCTCAGGGGACCAATTCCACACTTTGGTCTGTAACCCTGGAAGGAAGGAAAAGGAAGGAAATAAAAGGAAGAAAAGCCTGAAAAGAATCACAAGGAAAAAAACCTAAAGCGTCACAGTCTCACAGCCATTTCACAATGCTACAGATTAATAAGTGAATTCTGACTGAACGCATAAAGGAAACGGATCATGATGTCACTGATACAGGGCCCTGAGAATGAATGTTTTGACATAACTTATCATTAGACCAGCAGATGGAAGAACAGATTTCCATGTGATACATAACTCTAGCACACTCAAAGTGACTATTTAAATGTGAAGCGCTAGAGACAGATTTATTGATCAGCTCCCTATCCTTTTTCTATTAAAGTTTTAAATACAAGAAAAGTTGACATAGTTTTATGATATCTGGTTTTATTTATAAATAAAAAATGTTTTTTCAGAATAGCATTGGAAACTATGAAAAGCATTGTTAGTTGACCATAACTTGTTTAAAAGGACAGATATGTCTTACCAGTATCTCTCTTTCTGAATTCAGTGCTTTACTAGAATATCCCAAGTCAATTCTGCAGAAGTGCATTCACTTGTGTGATGCAAAAGAAAGCACTGAGTACTTGTAGCCCAATTTCTATTCCTATCCTTAATAAACAGCTTCTCTGAACTCATGGTAGTAAAATCCGAAGGTTATTTGTTTAGCTGTTCCTACAAAACTGCAGAGAGATCCTGTTGGCTAAACATCGTCAGGTTACTTGAGAAATCCCTGTGGACACAGGCTGCCTTCTGGAGGCTGCTTCTTCCGCTAACTGAATTGCAAGCACTCACACAAAGCTTTAAGTACTTCAGGATTTTAGAATGTATTTATTTAACAAAACTGAGTACAATGTATCCAGAAGACTTTTCTGACAATCCAAAACAAACTCAGAGGCCTTAAGCTTGTACCTGTGTACCATATGCCCACACTAACTCCTCCTTCTTCATGTAGTTTTGTATAACTTTGCACCCACAAAATATTGTTTTCTCAAGATTATCTAGGCCCAAATAAAGAGTTCCTATTTACATTATGAATAAGTAAGTAACTGCTCAGAAACGCATCATCTCCTACCTAGAGGCACTTTTTACTGGGATTCAATCTACCACTGTAGAGATATCTAGGGGTCCTGGTGGACCGCAAGCTCAGTATAAGTGAAGAGTGTGCAGCTGCGGTGAAGAAAGCCAACAGGATGCTGGGTTACATCTACAAGGGTATCACCAGCAGGGATAAAGATGTCATTATCCCACTCCACTCAGTGCTTGTCAGGCCACAGCTGGAATATTGTGTTCAGTTTTGGTTCCTGCTGTACAGAAAGATGTGGCCGGGCAGAAGAGGGTCCAGAGAAAGGCCCCGAAGATGATCAAAGGACGGGGCAGTCTCCTGCGTTAGGAAAGGCTGAAAGAAATGTGTTTGTTCAGAACAGAATAAACAAGGCTTGGGAGAAACCCCATCATCGTGTTCCAGTATTTAATGGGAGGCTACAAAGAAGACGGAGATTCCCTTTTTACACAGAGTCACACGGAAAGAAGAGGGGTAATGGGCACAAGTTAGTCCCAGGGGATTCTGATGGGACACAAGAGGAAAATTTTTCATAATGAGAACAATCAGCCTTTGGAATCACCTCCCAGTGAAGTGGTGGATTCCACAAATGAGACCTCTAAACTGAAAAAGCATCTTGAGGAGTTTAGTTTAAGTTTTTCATTAACATCTACAGGAAAAGAGTTTCCTTTCCCTATTTAAATAGAATCAAGCAGAAAGCAGGCACAATCCCATGGAGAATCTGACCTTAAAAGAATCAGCATGACATGTTCGTTTCCCTGCCCACCCAAATTTTAAACATTTAAGAAATGCACTTTTGCAGTTACGTACATTGCGTGAGCAGATATAGGAGCCTTTACACTAACAAACTTAGACCATAACTACATGATACATAGGTAGTCAAATTTACATAGGCTTATACATTACTGTTATTCCTGTCTGGTCTTCAGCTTTGAACTTTCAAATGCAGCAGCTATAAGTAATCGTGATTTCTGTCTTTCAAAGCTATTACATTTACTTTCACAGAATCTTGACACAATTAGCATGAAGACTTTGCAAGGAGGTTTCAAAGCTTAGCATGCCTAAAAAAAGAGCACTTTCCACTGCCAGAAACAGCTTCCTGTTCTCCCCCAGATATCTTGGTAGACTGCATATAACCCATTTTCTTTTGTGTAGTAAAGGTTTAAAAGAACAAATACAAATTCTGTACACAAATCCTTTGCTCTCCAAACCACAGTCACATTCACCAGTATCTGAAAAGCAAAGAATGCAAAGGAAAATCAAGAAGCAGGCATCGCCCTGGATTTATTTTCGTTCCTTTTCTCTAAACCCAAAGTGATGGTTCCTGTGCTATAGTACCATGTGCACCTGTGAGAGCAATTCAAAAGCAAATATATGCTTCTCTGGTAACTTTTGTTTTTAATAACTTTCTATATACTGCTTTATAAATTAAGGACCTTTAAAACTAGGGAAAATATACCTCTGAATCCTCTGCAATGACTAATTGTGCATACAAACGGTACAGCATGCAAACTTAGTCACATGGAGGTATTCAGATGGTGAAAAATTAATTCATTCTGAATTGCATCACTCTCTCAAATAACTCAGAAGTTTGAAACAGCTTACTACTATATAACTTTTTCTACTATTTCTAGCTCTCAGATGATGTCTTAACTAACAGCTCAGTAGGTTTGGTTATGAGGTGACCTAGAAAGGACAGATCTAATGAAACAATGGAGTACACTCTTTCAGCCGAGAGCACTTACTACGGTCTTTTTCGGTACCCTAGCTTGCATTGGCATTAAAAAAACCAAAACCAGAACAAAAAAAAAAACCCATCACCAAAGAAAGATCTCTGTGCTACATCTATATACATGGTAAAGATAACAGAAGTTAGCTATAATCTTGATTTATTTCATTAAACAATGTACAAATTTGTCATCCTTTTCCATCTTTACAGACTTCCCATCCTTTTAGTAGAGACACAATCATCTGGGCATTTAGATCTGCCTTTCACAATATTCTTAAGGCCCTCACTTCTGCATGTAAAGCCCTATCTCCTTGTTAGTCATTAGTGCTGCAATTTTTCTTTCAGACAAAGGATTAGATGTGTGACTCCATTAAGAAAACTGCATGGCCAGAAAGGGAGCTACAAAAAGAAAAAAGACAAATGTAGCATTCTGTCCTAGAGAGTGTGTCTCTTACAGCACTGTCTATACAGCTTCGTTATTTTCTTTCCCATCAAGAAAGAGGAAAATCAGAAAAGATCCCCCCTTTACCACAAGATATTTTGCACACCATATCATACCCAAACAGTTATACCAGCACTGTCCATATCATACCACCCCAAAAGAACACCCATGTTATCCAGTCTGAACAGCAAATTAAAAGCAGCCCTCCCTGCTTTCTCTTAGCCACTTCACAATGTCTCTTCCCTGTCCACAATTCACCTGCAAAGCCTTACAGCGTATTTTGGAGCCTATTGTTACAGCTTACTGTGCATCCAGTAGTCATCAAGATTATCTACTGTACTAAGAACTGCGCATATCACACAGATGACTGCATGAGCACTCCAAGTCACAAAATTAGAAGCAATGTAAAGTTGTTCAGCATCATTAAAAAAAAAAAAAAAAAAAAAAGACTGCAAAACCTTTAATCTTCTAATCAAAGGCATAGAAGACGCATTCCAGCAAATGGAGAGACTCCCCTGCTGTATGAAGATCACCCACTGTACATGCATGCCAGCATAACTTTCAGTAGCAAAATTTACTCAATGCATTCCAGGAAGACTAGGACTAGTGAGCGACTTATGGTCTCATTACACAGTTCCTATGCACCTGGACCATAAACTCATGAGACAGCTAGAATTGTCTCTGCTGCCACTCTTATTGACATCTTCCCTGCTCTTCATTTAATGGCTAAAAATCCTTACAAGAATTCTAAGTTAAAGGTTTCTTTGTAACTTGTTGAACAACACAGTGTAAATCACTTTTTTTAAATCAGAAAGAGAAAAGTAATTTACTCTATCATCTTGGCATTTCTCGGTGGCTTTACTTTTTTTTTTGGGGGGGGGGGAGTGGTGGGACGGTGGAAAGGCTTTTCCCGAGTTGAATTCAGTGTGTTTCAATTTTTCATTTTGGATACACACAATTCTTGTACCCTCTCTCTTCCCTGTTCACTCCTGCACCTCAAGCTTAAAATTAGTCTCCATGTGCTATAGTTCTCCTTTGCAGGGTATCTTCTCTTCCCCTCTTACCTTCAACCTCTTGTCTTTCTCTCATTTCCCACACATATTGCACGTATTTGTATTGCCATACAAATTGTGACATCTAAGAACGGAGGAGTTCAGTCAATACAACTACTGAGAAAATAGAGGTCTGCAAATGTTTGTAAAGCTAAGCCTCTTTCCCACCTTCTAGTTTCAGAAAAAGGGTAAGATACTAGGTTTTCAGTTCACACAGCATCCACCTCTTTCCCATAAGGCTCCAGCTAGAAAGGAAAACTTTTAGAAGGCTTTTAATGCAACTGAAAGATTCTGCCCCTTGTTACAGTAATTACAGTAAAAAAAAGTTAATGCTTCCAGGCAAAACAGAGTTAAAGCAAGACCCAGGCTTAGGGCTGACATGCAAGGCTGCCAGTATGAATATCAGCCCATTAAAAAGATGCACAAATGACAGGAAAATGTTGATGCAATCAGCCTCTCTTTTCACAAAGAAAGACCCAGTTTTATCACCATTGAGACAAGGAGACACCAAATGTAATCAGTTCGAAGTAACTGTAAAGTCTGGGGGCTTTGTAATGGAAAATAACTGAGACACTTAAAGGTAATTGACTTAGTTTCAGGTCCTTCGGACCTTAGTACAAAAACCTAGAAAAACAGGATCTGGGGATGGGGAGTATCTGGGACCAGCAGATGTCCAGGGAAGGAGCAGTGAAACTATCTGCTCAACAGGAAGACAGGATGATTGCTATGTCTGTAATGTTAATTAAGATGGAGCTCCAAAGACTGACAGCGGGTATGAATATTGTAAACCACTCTCAAAGACCATCACCACCTTTTGTATACATACGGGAAACTTTCTGGAATATGATGTAACTCATGTGAAGCCTCATGAATATATATGTATCCCAGTGACTGTATAAGGATGGCCTGTGTGGCAATAGGAACAGACAAGCTTGGAGGAGCTATCCCCCGTGTCTCCCGGCACCGCAGTAAAGAATACCTGCTTGTCAACCTAAAACTTTGTTGGCGAGTTTGTTCCTGGAGTTTTCTCCGAATCAATTTGGCACCCCAGATGGGACCCTCTCTGCTCGGTTGCAGGACCCGCTGAGGACAGGGCTCCCTAGGGCCCCCAGGACAAATTTCCCCAGAGGGACCCCTGGACTCACTCGGATCACTGTGGGAGCAGAGAAGGACCATCACCATCACGGTATTCTTTTCATTATTTTATTTTGTGGCATTCCGTAAGGCATAGGAGACTTCCTATGCAGGAGTGTGGGTTAGCGCTCCAAAAGGTGTAGGAGACGTCCAACGCAGGAACACCGTTAATATTTCGTAAGGCGTACACAGGAATAAGAAAGCCTTTCATAAATAGAGATAAGAAAATCTCGTAGGTAAAGGCGTATACACGGCTGCTAGCGGCCGTTTGGTATACAGGTATACATTCTGAATTGTTCAGTAAGGCATAGGAGACGTCATATCCAGGAACGCGGTTGTATTATTCTGGTATCTGACCCAATTTCTGAAAACCGGTATTTGATGCTGTACTTGAGTAATTAATGAATGCCGAACTGTTTTTATTTCTATCATGCTGCTAATTAGTATTTGTGCCCCTGGTGTATGCTTTTGTCTTTTTCAGAATTGTGAGCAATTGTATGGAATATGTCTATGTGGCTTGTTATAGTGATGACTTTGGTGCTGTGATTTTGGTATTGGTGACAGACTGTTATAACTGCGCTAGTAATTGTTGTTTGATAGAATGCTAGTCTTTGTCTCAAGTGCTGTAACTGGAGTGTGTCTGTGGGATCCCGTGTGAGTGTGTGTGTGTGCATCAAGTGTATAAGAAAATAATGGGAAATCGGCAGAGTGGAGAAATCTTGAAGAAGAGTCCTTTAGGGTGCATTTTGGCACATTGGAAAGAACTGGAAGGGTTTCCTGGGGATTCAGTAATTGAGAAAACGTTGATAAAATATTAACCAGTGGTGGCCTTTGTATACTTCGGAAGATCAGGAAAAATGGCCTAAAAATGTAATGTTGAACAATGATACATTTTTACAATTAATGTTGTTTTTGAGGTGGCAAGGAAAATGGGATGAAGTAATATATGCAGCTATGCTTTTCACTTTAAGAAACCACCCACAGTGAGAGACGTAATGCGAAATTAATAAAGCTCCGCCAGATCCCTTAATTTTGGCTTTGGAAAAGGACAGGGAAAAACTGAAAGCTAAAATGTTCAGATTGTGATACTGGGGAAAGATGTTTAAAGTTAAGGAAAACCAAGGGGGAAAGGAGGGGAGCTTGGGCAGCTCCTGTGTTTGAGCATGGGATGAGTCTGGGGAAGCAGAGGTGGAGGGATATCAGGTGGAGGTGAGGGAGTGGGTTCTTCTCCTGTGGGACCGGATCGGCGTGTGTGCTGTGGGAAGTTTGGACGCTGGAAGCGAGACTGCCCTGGCGGGAGTGCCATGGGGTGACTCCGGTGACTGAACTGGAACTAGACTGACAGGGAGTTGGGGAATCTACCCTTGCAGATCCACCAGTTGGATGAAAACTAGGGACTAGTGGAAATAAAGTGGAATTTTAGTGGATACAGGAGCAACTTATTCGGTGTTAAATCAGAGGAAAAAGAATTTTTTACAGTTGTGGGAGCTACTGGCCACCAAGAAAAAAAGAAAAAAAAAAAAAAAAAGGCATTCTTGCTGAAACCCTTACAGTACAGATTGGGAAAATAGGAATGCATAGATTCTTATGCATGCCAAATTCTCCAAAATCTTTACTAGGGGGAGAAGCAACATTTAAAGAAGGTAAAATGGAATTTAGAATTAATGGAATTTGAGTTTATCTTTAATTCAACAGAAAAATGAACAGGAGGACCTCCCTGAAATAGAAGAAATCCTTCATCAGGTATACCTGGGAGTATGGGCATCTGAGGTTCCAGGTAAGGAGAAAATTCCTTTGACTGTTAAAGTAGAAATAAAAGGGAGGTGGGGGAGCTGCCCAGTTAGAATAAAACAGTACCCCTTAAAAATCATTGATAAATGTTTAAAATATAGATTATTAATTGAATGTGAATTGGAATATAATATTCCTATTTTGACAGTAAACAAATAAAGTTGCAGGATCTCACAGCAATCAACAAATTTGCAGAGGATATTCATCCAAGAGTAGCTAATCTGTATACCTTATTGACTAAATTGAATAATAATCAGAAATGGTTTGCCATCTTGGATTTAAATAACTCTTTCTTTTGCTTACCATTGGCCAAAGAAAACCAGAATTTATCTGCTTTTGAATGAGAAAATCCTGACACAGTAAGCAAAATCCAATTAACTTGGACGGTATTACCTCAAGGGTTTAAAAACAGTCTAACCATTTTTGAAAATCAGCACTGGAATTAGAATCATGGAAACCACCCACTCAGATGGGGACTGTTACAATATTTGGGTGACCTATTAATTGCCACAGAAACGAAGAATGTGTCCAGTGAATGGTGGGATTATTGAATTTTCTGTGACTGAATGCTTATCGTGTATCCAAACAAGAGGCCAAACTAATTCAAACCCGAGCTTCTACCTAGGATATGAAACAACAAGAGGACAGAGAGAACTTGGAACAACTAGAAAAGAAGCTATTTATCAGACTCCATGACCGTTCACCATCAAGGAGCTCTGGACGTCTGGACATTCCTGGGAATGACTACTCCCTCTTTGGAATGGACTGATTCTGCAGGGGGGGTGCTTTTAGAAATTTAAAAACAAGAGCTAATGAGAGCTGCAGCTCTGTGACTTCCAGATGTGACTAAACCCTTTTGGCTATACTCCTATGAAGAACAGGGAACAGCTTTGGGTGTCCTTGCTCAGAAACTAGGACCCTACAAGAGGGCAGTGGTGTATTTTTCAAAACAGCTGGATGAAGTGAGAAAAGAATGGCCTGGATGCTAAGGGCTGTGGCAGCAGCTGTCATGAATACTGAAGAGGCTTGCAAATTTATCTTGGGACAAAAGATTACTGTACTAGTGCCCCATGTTGTATCAGCAGTCCTGGAACAGAAAGGACCCCACTGGTGATCTCCTTCAGGTTTTTTTAAAAAGACCAGGCCACCCTTGTGGAACACGATGATACAGAAATTGTGGTCACTACTGTTGTGAATCCAGCATCCTTTTTGCAGGAACAACTGACAGAACTACTAACACACGACTGCTTGGCCACTATAGCGGCTGCATATTTGAGCCGACCAGATTTGAAAGAAAAACCTCTGGAACATGCTGAACGAGAGCCCTGGAATTGGCTAAAGACAAAAGGATAAATATTTGACTGATTCTAAATATGCATTTGGTGTAGTCCATGCACATGGTGCCATCTGGAAAGAATGAGGACTTTTGAACACCCAGGGGAAACAGATTAAACATGTTACAGAAATTCTACAACTACTGGAAGCTGTCCAGCTACCTGAGGAAGTAGCTATTATGTATTGTCAGGGGCATCAACAAGGTGACTCTTATCAGGAACTTGGAAATAATTTGGCCGATTTTGAAGCCAAATGAGCAACTGAACAATCTAAAATCATGTCCTTAATCCCTGACGGCAAACTAACAATTGAGAAATCTAAACCTAGATATTCAAAGGAGGATAGAAAATTGAAGATCTCAAAGGACAGAAAAACTAAGGGGGTTGGGTTCAGATACCTGATAGGTGAGTAGTGATCACTTATAATCAGTTATGGAAGTTGACAGAAGATGAACATAACAAAACTCATTGGGGAAGTAATGCTTTGTATGAACATTTAAACAAACAGATCATAGGAAGAAATTTATACCCCACAGTTCAACTAGTGACAAAACAATGTCAGCTCTGTCTTAAATCAAACTGGGACAATTGGGAGAGGAAGTTATCCGGGACAGCAGGGGCAAATAGATTTTTCTGAATTACCAAGAAAAGGAGGTTATTGATATTTGTTCGTATTAACGGATACTTTTTCAGGGTGGCCAGGAGCATTATTCTTGTAGAATAAATAATGCAAGACAAGGAATTAAAACATTATTAAATGATATAATACCTTGTTTTGGAACACCAGCAGCAATTTCTTCTGACTGAGGCTTGCATTTTAGTGCAAAATTGTTACAAGAAATGAGCAAAAAATTAGAATTTGATTGGCGACATGTTACATACATGTTCCATGAACTACATGTTCCATACAGACCTCAGGCCAGTAGGCTAGTAGAAAAGATGCAACATCTGATCAAACAACAGACTAGTAAAATGTCAGGAAACGAATTTATATTGGTACCAAGCCTTACCACTGGCTCTATTAAGAATTTGAACTAAACCTCGGTCGAAAGAAGAGGCTAGGCCATACAGAATTTTATATGGAAGACCATATCAATCCCAGCTTAAAGGAGAAAGTCTTCATGAAGTGGAAGAAGGCTATCTCAGAGAGCTTCTGGTCAACCTGGGAAAACAATTAGAAGAAATAAATAAGAGAATATTAGGGACGAGAGAGAGGTTTGGATTATCCAATTCACCCTTTCAGATCCAGAGACTGGGTTTATGTTAAGAAGTTTTCAGGAGATCCTCTACAGGAGAAGCGGAGCGGACCATACCAGAAATTGTTGACCACCTTTACAGCAGTGAAGATAAAGGAACAACCTGCTTGGATCAAGAATGGCTTTCCAAGGAGGAGTTTGTTCCATAACCAATGTTCCTACATAGATCAAAGTAGCAGAATTGAAACAGATCTGGAGGACATTTGGAAACAAACTAAAATATTTCATGAAATGGACAAGGATGATACCTCCTGGGGTTTGAAGAAATATGGAAAAAGTTAACTATGGTTTCCAGATCTCTCCTGGTTGAGGCAACTGGTTGCAGGAATATTAATGTTAATTGTTTTCATATTGATTACTTGTGGCTTGATACAATGTTCCTTCTGGGATTGTAAACAATCTATGATAAGTTATGAAGATTGGAAAAAAAATGAAATCAAGCGTCAAGTAGGAACAGGAAATTACTACAAAAAGGACTCTAGATGGTAATGGTAGTATATAAAATGTTGCAAAAGAATTTGCAAAAGGACAGAAAAAGGGAGGATTTCAGACAAGGAGGCACCAAATGTAATCAGTTCGAAGTAACTGTAAAGTCTGGGGGCTTTGTAATGGAAAATAACTGAGACACTTGAAGGTAATTGACTTAGTTTTAGGTCCTTCGGACCTTAGTACAAAAACCTAGAAAAACAGGATCTGGGGATGGGGAGTATCTGGGACCAGCAGATGTCCAGGGAAGGAGCAGTGAAACTATCTGCTCGATAGGAAGACAGGATGATTGCTATGTCTGTAATGTTAATTAAGATGGAGCTCCAAAGACTGACAGCGGGTATGAATATTGTAAACTACTTTCAAACACCACCATCACCTTTTGTATACATACAGGAAACTTTCTGGAAAATTATGTAATTCATGTGAAGCCTCATGAATATGTATGTATGCCCAGTGACTGTATAAGGATGGCCTGTGTGGCAATAGCAGGAGAGACGCTTAGAGGAGCTATCCCCCGAGTTTCCCTGCACCGCAGTAAATACCTGCTTGTCAACCTAAAACTTTGTTGGCAAGTTTGTTCCTGGAGTTTTCTCTGAATCACTATGTAAGTATTTATATCTGCTTTTAGAAATATTAGACGTCTGACTTCTCTGTTTCTGAATCAGGAAATCTCAGCAAACTAAAAAAGTCCCCACTTGGACTGTAACATATTTAAGATG
The DNA here is from genome assembly GCA_028858755.1 of Ara ararauna. Lineage (NCBI taxonomy): Eukaryota > Metazoa > Chordata > Aves > Psittaciformes > Psittacidae > Ara > Ara ararauna. The sequence goes on along the minus strand of CM054410.1, from coordinate 38,121,823 downwards.
AAATCCACGTTAAGTAAGAATTTTAAACACTGGGTTTGGACTTCTTAAATCTAAGTGGCTTCTAATAAAAACTAAAGGGCATAGGAGAGGTCTATGAAAGATACCCTTCACTGTTCTTGCAAGCAGAGCCAGAGCAAACTCTAACTCCGATTTATCAATATTTCAATGAAACCTCAGTGAGAATAAAAAAATACAAGAGGAGACTGAAAATACCACATCTACACCCTAGATGCATAGTAAAAATATTTTCAGGTATAAATGTGAGAAGACACAAAATTAATCTCTTTCTTTTGCCTTTAAGCATAGAGAGAATTCCACTTTTTTTTGTAGTGTAAAAATCTCCTGCCAAGCTAGACTTTTCTTTGGGCCTTTCCTGATTTGTTTTTGTTTGGTTTTGTTTGTTTGTTTGTTTTTTGTTTTGGTGGTGGTGTGGTTTTTTGTTGTTGTTTTTTTTTTTTTTTAAATTTGAACACATATACTGAGAAACTCAGCCACTACTGTGAATGTCAGTGACTGACAGCTTGCTAAATACTGTAAATCATACCTGTAAGAAAACTGAACAAATCAACACTGCACTAGTTGTGGTTTGGCACAACTTCACTTTGGCTGCTGCTTCTGGATGAAGTGCAGGGTCTGGAGAGCTGCCAATAGTGCCGATAGAGTGAACCAAGCCATAAACTGTAACACACGGGACAAAAAAACATTCTTTTCTCAAGGAAATGCTGTCAGCAACAGCACAGCATCCTCATGTACACTTTTATATACCCTTGTTTTATTGCATAACACTTCAAAAATCTTTAATATGGTATAAACTGTCTTTCTTAAGTGATAAAAATTAACTTCTGACTTCCATTATTGATTTCCCCTATATTCGTAAGTTCTGTCTGATGCTCCTGGTTAAATACATTCCCCAGAATGACACAGGTGCCTAACAGAGTACAGGCTTAACCCACTAAAATAAAATAACTCTTCTTAGATTTTCTGTGTACCAATGACCATTCAGAATTGATTTATAGCTTTTGCCAGTGGTATATAGAGAAGCCATGTACTTAACTTCCTGTGACAACACTAACAGTTCTAGAAAAGCTGTTTACTCAGCATAAAAAAAAAGCATTGGTTCCTCATCCCGCACTTAGAGTGTAATGAAAAGGCTCTATTCCTGCTACTGAACAATCTATACAAACATGGAATTATTTTTACCTCTGCATACTGTGCAAGGTGAGACAAGGAGGCACCAAATGTAATCAGTTCTAAATAACTGTAAAGTCTGGGGGTTTTGTAATGGAAAACAACTGAGACACTTAAAGGTAATTGACTTAGTTTCAGGTCCTTCGGACCTTAGTACAAAAACCTAGAAAAACAGGATCTGGGGATGGGGAGTATCTGGGACCAGCAGATGTCCAGGGAGGGAGCAGTGAAACTATCTGCTCAACAGGAAGACAGGATGATTGCTATGTCTGTAATGTTAATTAAGATGGAGCTCCAAAGACTGACAGCGGGTATGAATATTGTAAACCACTCTCAAAGACCATCACCACCTTTTGTATACATATGGGAAACTTTCTGGAAAATGATGTAACTCATGTGAAGCCTCATGAATATATATGTATGCCCAGTGACTCTACAAGGATGGCCTGTGTGGCAATAGGAACAGACAAGCTTGGAGGAGCTATCCCCCATGTCTCCCAGCGCCATAGTAAAGAATACCTGCTTGTCAACCTAAAACTTTGTTGGCGAGTTTGTTCCTGGAGTTTTCTCTGAATCAAAGGCTAATTACTCCACCTTTGGATCTTTGTAGATCTACTACAAACTTCCAGTTAGAAATCCATTACCAGATGTAACCAAAAACCATCACGTGCATGCTATTATTTATTTACCATTCTAAAGTCTAGAATTTATAAGTGTTATGCTTGTTCCTGTAAATAACTCAAAACAACTCAAGACTCCTTCCAAGCAGCGTTCTTATCTCTCTTTGGTAATTAATTGTACACTTCAACAGTCTGTGTTAAATAGCCATTAGCCAAGCTGCACCAGAGTAGAGTAGTACACAAAATACTTTAAGTCACACCTGCTAGTGCAGGGGATTCTGCCTTTGTGCCCTCTGTTCTGATGTATGAATCATGACAATGACACAAGACAAGAGGAAGGGCATACAGGGTTAAGATTCAGGAAGTGGATCACTACTTAAAAAGTCATCTTTTATGAATTTATATTCAAAATGCAGTAAGAAAATAATTAGCCTTGAAAACGTGCCAAATACTGCACAAATATTTCCATTTGCTCACTGCAATGGGATAGTGAACTCAGTCGCATAGTGAGACAAAGAGGCAATAAATGTAATCAGCTCTGGGTAAGGCTGCCTTTGGTGGCTTTGTAATGGAAAATAACTGGTACTTGAAGGTAGTTAATAGGTTTGGGTCCTTAGGACCTTAGTACAAAAAGTGTAGGAAAAACAATAGAAAAACAGGACCTAGGGATGGGCACAGTTAAACTGGCTGATGGGTGGAGTGACAGGATGATAGCTATATTAATGAACCCATTAAGTTGGTATAAACATCTACTGGGGAGTATCCCAGACTAGCAATGTCCAGGATGGGAGCAGTTAAACTAACTGATAAGGAGAAGGACAGGATGATTGCTATGTCTGTAATGCTAATTAAGCTGGTGCTTCAAAGGCTGCAAAAAGTTACAAAGATTGTTGGAAGTAAACGACCCTCAAAAACCAGTACCACATTTTTGTATGTATGTATGCCCAAATGACTACATAAGGATGGCCTGTGTGGCAATACAGGGAGGCACGTTAGGAGGAGCTATCCCCCGCGTCTCCCGGCGCCGCAATAAAGAATACCTGCTTGTCAACTAGAAAACTTTGTTGGCGAGTTTGTTCCTGGAGTTTTCTCCGAATCAATGGCCATCCAGAGTTCACCTTGTGCATGTACTGAGAGGCAATAAACCAAAAGCCTTGCCCTTTCACATAAAGATTCAGTATATGCTCAAGACAGAAGAGATATCATTGCTTCCTTACCTACAATGCTTCTCCCTTCAAGTAAAAGGACCCGAATATCAAACCATAGTTATGAAGCTCACAAGCAGTTCAGGGCACTAGTTGTGTAGCAAGCAGCTGTCCAGGAACACGTCCTTCATCTCCAGGCTTCCTCTCTAGCTGACCACATCTCTTCTCTCTGATGATGCAGTCTTATCTGTTGTCACTGTGAACAGACCCACTGCAGATGGCTGGAGTTTTACATATGTAATAGTGAATTCTCTGCAGATGGTAGCTTGGATCCATGATCACAGTAAATGAAGCAGACATCGTGATTATATTTCAACTCCTCAGTCTGGGAAGGTCCACAGATCCATAACTGTATTTTATCAGAAGCAAACAGCTACAGAGGACAATTTTTTTGCCTAATGGATAATGAAATAGATCCTGCTTACTGCACTGTTTCTGATAGGATAAAGCACTAGCATATACTACAAAAAAGGTTTACTCGTCAGCCTTGAAATGTTTCAGAGTAGGTTTCCATTTTGCCAGTCTATTCTCATAGAGTGTCCACATTGAACCCAAAAACACACCAATACGTTTTGTGAGCATCTTGAGTTCTTAAAGAGGCATACCATTAGTATCAGCTACCTTGGATATTCACCGACAAATTTTCCATGTATAATTAGTAGCCTTTGTGTACTGCACAGAGCTCTTCTTATGAGAGACCAAGACATTAAGGCCATGGCGCTATCTCCTGTTACTTATCATATATGCAGTTGACTTTATGGCTGAGTGCTGTGTTCACCTGAAGAACCTCTTTGTCAGCATGAAAAATGCAGTGTGAAAGCTCTGTTGACAGCCTTTAATTCTAGTGCTCACCTAGTCAACACGAATTACAGGAGTTAGAAGTGAGAGATGGTAGTAGCAGCTGATGCTAAGAAGCCCTGAGGGGTATGGATGAGAAGAAGATAAAGAGCAACAGTAGAGAAAGCAGGTAATAATGAAAGGCAGATACAGAGAGAAAAGGAAGAGAACAACCAGCAGTAACTCATCAATTACAAAAGCAAAACCAGAAATAAGAAAAAAAAAAAATTGAAGGCAAATCTTTTTCTGGAAAGGAGAATACCTTTGTAAGACTAGGTAAGTAAACTGAGAGATGGCAAAGTTTAAAAATCAATGAATGCTACTCTGTCTTTGTTAATGACCTTTTCAAACTCCTTTCTGAAATGAAAGTTTGATCACAATCATTTTACACAGAACATTGAAAAAACTTTGAAGCAGAATGAACTGTGTACATGCTTAAGCATAGGAAAGTAAAATTCAAAGCTAGAGAAAAGACAAATCACTATTCCCTTTGGCTATGATTAAGGAAAATCTAATGATTGGTGATCACAGCTGAAAGGGATAGTAATATGCCAACAGGATACCTGAAGTAAACCAGCATGCCTGGTACAACTTTAGAAGATAGCCTGAAGGAATCTGGATAGGAACACTGATATTGCCAGTTTGCTGAAATTATATGTACTGTGCAAACCTACCATACCATTCCAGCAAAGGATATCAGAACTAAAATATTATTCAAACCATCATTTTAAGGCAGTAATTTTCATTTTACACATACTAAAAGGAGGTGGAAAGAAGTACTTCCTGGCTTTCTCCCTCATGCACACAGAATGAATGGTAGTGGCAGGAATAGGAAGCTTTGCCTGCCAAGTTTCCCCTTCCAACTACTAGGCTGAACATGCTTTTCCCAAAGGCTATGCTGCCACAGCAGCAATATTCAGTACAACTTAAGCGTAAAAGTAAGTTAGTTTATACAGTAGGCAGGGCTCTGTCAACTTACAAGGACAATTTGGCATCACTTTTATTGGCTGCACTTCTGAGCACCATGCACCACACACATATTCTGCACTGCAAACACTATAACCAAATGTTAGCACAGGATCCTACTAAGATCAGTTGTGAAATAAATGCTGTACATCAAATCCAAAGCATTTCTAGGTAGAGGCTTGTTTTCCACCTAAAATATTACTGAGCTCAGTTCACGTGCCTTACAGGGAGAATAAACACAGTTCATGTTCACTGCTCCTAAGCATAAAGCCCAGTTTCCATGCCAGCCTGCCCATATATGCTTCCTCAGATTCCTTTTAGGATGAAATCACCCATGTCTTATCTGAAGCCCTTTCAACAGGAAGCTTCATTTTCAGAACTTAAAGAGGCTAGAGAAGTTAAAATATCCACTACTGCTCTTTGCGTATTAGAAAGAAATTTGCAAAGGCTTTGATTCAGTCTTGGCAATTTACTTTGTCACAATGCGAGGAAAGGTGAAAGGCCTAAGAATATTTATATACCACAGGTTAGGGGAGAAATGCCTACCTTCTGCTGTTTCCCACAATACGAGTATAAAGTCGAAAACAAATTGTGGGAAAGATCGGAGTGAGATAGAATTTAATTTTCCTTAAAGAGCAGGGCAGTTTTATTCACTGGATCTCTTACTGTACTAATTAACAGTTTTCTGAGAGACTTTTTCTGATCAAGATTTTCTATCCCACTTGAAAAGCCTGCATCATCCCTTGTGCTAGACTCTCTGGTGGCTGCTCCAACATAAAGCATGAAAATGAACAGACATGAAAGGGGAGGAGTTTTATGTTTTGGTTACTAGACCATCTATATCTCACTGAACTGCTCATTTAATCAGGTAGGATGCATTGGTCTATTTGTATTATAACATGCAGCTGCAGTGAATTTAATATGTCTGCAGCTCTGGCCATAAACTGGTCTTTATACAGGTGCAAGGACACTGCAGTAAATGTTTGTTGCTAAAATTCTCACAAATTTTTCACATATGGCTCCACTGCAAACTGCTTATGTATGATAAAAAAGCACTCTGCCTCATTTACAAGTGCCCAGAAAAGCCTTGATCTCTACTTAACAGCATTTATTACGCTCTGATAAAGTGGAGCTCTAAAAGTTGTCTGGGTTCCACAGTTCAAACTAAAGTCAAGCCATACTGAAAGTATTCTTTAGCATTGTACCTGCAACTGAGAAATATATTGAATCCTAAGACAGTAATAACATTTTGCTTATCAGGATTCCCCTTTAAAAATTAATCTAGTCACTCTTAGCAAAAACTCTACCAATTCAAAATTGCTTTTAGTATTACTGGTAAGAGCTGGTAAGAAACGAATGAAAACAGGTCATGATTTTACCTTTTTGTTATAGTAAGCAGTGGAGAAAAAATAAGAAAAGCTGTGTTCACATGTTTACAGATCACTATATATATTCTACAGAATACTCACAGAATAGAGAATACCCTTATTACAACTGATCATCTATAGACACCATCGGGTTACAGACTCCCTCAGTGAACAAACTGAAACTATTCTCAGCCTTTTACAGTACACTTACTGAGCACAGGCTGCTGGGAAGTCAACAGAACATCCTTGAATGTTGTATTTCTAAGCAATGTTATGCTTTTGTTGGCGCATGTTTAGGTTGGAGGTTTAGACTGATACTAGGAAAAATGTCTTCCCTGAAGAGGTGGTCAGGCATTGGAACAATGACTTGTCAAGTTTCTAGACAGTCTTCTTACATCCTTTGCAGTAAGAGGAAACTATCACTTGCAGAAGTGCATATCAGCCTTTGTTCACTTTGGCATTCCTCTTGGTAACATATGAAGTCAGAGTCTCAAAATACCCAATTGGTTTGAAGCAGTTTGTTATCTAACAGTAATGAGTAACAGTGCATGCGCAGACCTTCAGCCTTTATAAGGTCTGAAGCTGCAGTTTTGTTCTGGCTTTCCAGAATCTGGCAGCATGGGATAACAAGAACGTCACTTGCAAAATTACAGCAAAACTCCTCTGGAATGCCACAGCTAATTAGTTGGCATTGATAGTGACATTACAGTCAAAGATGATTTGCTGCTTGTTCATTATATTTGTTCTAATATATGAAGCACTTTCCAAACAAGGAAAAATAGGTAAACTCTTTGGCCTAAAAATTCAAAAAATCAATAGCATATAAATTAGAGGAGAATAAGAAAAGTTATTTAGCTAAAGGTGGTCACGTCTAGATAATTCAACTTTCATAGTGATGCAGTGATTATTTATGAGACAGGGCTGTGGCTTAGCTAAAATGGATAGTCAACTCTAAAATTTTGAAAGCTACTTGTAAGTGACCAGCAATTCCTCTTCCAAGTGGAACCACAGAATCACCAAAGAGTTGATGCTGGAATGGACTTCTGGAAGTCATCTTGTCCTTCCCCCCTACTCCAGCAGGAATATATAAACTATTTGCAATTACCCTCCATGTGTCATTATCAGTCAGCAAGCTTCCTTGTGGCAGGCATTTATTTTCCAGAAGAGTCTGCAAGAGGAGAGACGTGAACCTCTGAGGACAAAGGAATGAACAGCTTCCCACATATTTGGAGTACAAATGAAAACAGATACAATTACATATGACTCAGTCAAACAGCATAATGAGGCAGGCCTGAATGGTCAAACAGATTATAGAAGTGGCTATTACACACTATAGAAGACAGGTGTCAAACAGGCAAAATTATGTGGGAATTTGAAGTGGATTTTAATTTGGTTCTGTGGAGGCATCCAAGGAAGAGGTAACAATCCTGTAACAAAGGCAGCTGTGGTCATTGTTAAGAACAAGGTCAGAATAATCTACAGTCAACTGACTGCAGGACAGGGTCAGAAAGGAAATAAACAACCACAGACAACATAAAGAAAGAATTTAAAACACTGTTCTCAGCATGCAGTACAGTTGAGCATAAGATTACAGGTCAGATTCTGGCAAGCTAGAATGAGAACAGGAATAAGCAATCACAATAGCCAAATGTATGTGCAAGGGAAAAGTGGTCTAATTTTTTGAGCTCAAGTTTTCGGAAATTTTTCAGGAAGCCTTAGGGGAATGTGTTAAATAAGGAAGTAGCAGAGGGAAAAATGCTAAGAAAGGAGAGACAGTTTTAATTTTTACTCACTAGTGACAACTTCAGGCGTCACTTAAATTAAAACGGTGGAGGTTAAGGAATAGGACCACAAAGGACTCAAAACAGAACCATGTCTGCAGAGCTAATGAGAACTGCTCTTCCCTTTGCTCGGCAGTTTTTGTCTCTGCGCACGCACCAGCACATCCTGACAGTGAAAGAGGTACCACCATAGCCCAGCCATGCTGGCCAGTCACCCTAGGGCACCTCTAGGAGCTAACTGCAGTACCCTCCTGCCTGCAGACAGTTTTCTTTCAAAGGAAGCCAAGTCTGTCCTTGAGTGCTGACAAATATGCAGAGCCAAGGGAAAAGGAAAGATCAAAGTCTGTTAAAAAAGAAGACACTGGTATGTCCAGAGAGGACTGAAGAGACTCATATCAATATGATGAGGAAAATAACTATCATTCAGTGAAGCAGGAAGGACCAAAAAGTGCCCACAAAACGCATGTAAGACCTTGGTTTAAAACAGAGTGATTTCCACTAGGTTTTGGCGATACCAATGTCAGAAATTCAAGTGTGGGGACCTCTTCCATGTGGTCCAACCAAACTGTTAAGTCTTGGTTTAGTGTATTCTTAAATAAGAAAGCCCACAAGACTTCAACTTCTAATTCTTCCCTTACCTGAAGAAGCAGAACTTGCTCAGTCATATTTAACTAGTTTTCTTACTTTGCTATTTTCATTTACTGTGGCACAAATTTTTTCAGTATGAAATGCCTATGGCTAATGACAGCAACTCTGCTTTTAGGACTGGGACAATGTAAAATTTTTTAGGAGGTCAAAACAACCAAACTAGCTAAGGTAAAATTTCCCACTGGATAATAGAAAAAAATAAGTCACTGATGTATCTGAAAGAGATCACTAATTCAGCACAAGCCACTGATCCAGTCTCTTTTTCATTGCAGCCTAATAATGCAGGTACATGTGCTAAGACTTTTTTTGCCTTTTGAGCAGATTCACAATAGAGAAACCAAAAAATTAGTTGATTAAATAGCCACTGTTACTCAAAATTGCTGCATCATTTGTAACAAACATGACTGCAGTATACACAAAAGGGAGAACTTGGTTATTCCTCATTATGAAATGCATATTTACACTGTGTAGGACAGCATTCAAGTTAACTCATCTATTTAACTACTTGTCCTCCATTACTTCATTTCACAGAACAGAAACAGGTTTTAGCTTTTGTTTACTGGTAACTTTCACTTCAATGAAAGAAAATCAAAGCTTTGTTTTGCCTCCATATTCCTAGGGTGACACCCAGGTGTCACCTGGCAAAGCGAGCAAGATTCTAGGCTGTGCTGTGTCACAGTACAGAACTAAAAAATTCGTACGTGCTTCCTATCCCTCCACTAATGACTTTCACGTCTGCATTCAAGGATGACCTATGAGCCTTCTACATCACCCAAGTTAAAGGATCACCCATAGCACTTTCTGTCCTGCTAACGAAAATAAGCCAGCAAAGACAGTGGCATCCTCCTGGGAGACCAATCCTATTGCCAGCACCATGCTCCTGTTCTCAGTCCCTTTGTACAGTTTTGTGGTTGGCTGACCTTGCCCAGCAGCCAAGTGCCCATACAGCTTCACTCAATCCCCACCCCACTTGCCCCCAGCAGGACAAGAGAGAGGACATGAAGAGCAAATGCAAGAAAACTGATGGGTAGATGTAAAGACAGTTGAATAGCTGAAGGAAATTTAAAAAAGAAGTGATGCAAAGCCACCTCAGTCACCACTTCCCACAGGCAGACAGATGCCCAGTAATGGCCACCTTGGAGGACAACACTCACACTCCACCCTGCCATACCTCAAGGTTTTATTGCGGGTCATGACACTGTATGCTACAGAAAATCCCTCTGGCCAGCTCAGGTCAGCTGTCCCCCAAAAACAACCAACCTACTCTCTGAGAGGGTAGGAGGGGAGAGTGGGGGGTAGGACTGGAGGAGGGTGAAACAGCACTGTTTGTACCATACACCACACTTCTGCACCACACAGAGAGTGGTGCAATGTAGTGGCAGTCCATACATGAGTTTCATGGGCCCAGCACCATTGACCTGCTTCCTATTTTCTACAAGAGAAGCCTGATTACTACAGACACACAGCAAAATCCCACTGCAGTTTAATGGCCTGTACCAGCACCTTGTACAACACTGGTTTCTGTCAGATATCAAACCCCCTCTAACAGACCTAAACCAAATCTGTTGGGTGGGGAGGAAGGAAATTCCAGGTCATACCTACAGATCTCTCAAAGATTATGGATCTGAAAATAACTAACAGGTCACAAGCCACTGGAAGCTCCCTGGCAAGAAAAATATCCCCTCAGTGCTCCTTTCAAAACCACATGAGAGAATAATTTGAATCCTGTCGCCTAAAGTTAAAAATGTTTAATCCAGAGAACTGTACAGGAAAATGTGAGCCTAGAAGTTTCTGCACATTATTACAGCAGCCATCTCCATGGCGTACCCTGTATTTGTAAGCTTATGTTATTCCTGCTCAGGCCTTTCAGTTAGTGAATGAATATTTGCTCTTGTAACAGACAGAAATTCAATCATCACTGCATGACTCCATCTACTCATCCAAATAACCTCAGGCTTATTTTGGCATATATTCAACTATTTAATCTATTATGAAGGGATGGTTCCTATCAGTAACCAAAGCCAGGTCTCAGTTTGGCATCATTAAACGTACTCACAAAAGCAAACAGGATGCAGAAATTTTTTTCATTCTGCTCTAAAGTTCTGCTTAAGTTAGTATCAAGCTTTCTTTCTTTTATCCTTTCTTTTATTTTCTTTTAAGAATTAAAATTTTCAAGGATACACTGGGTTGGGTGTTTTTCCCTTTCTCTCTGAGCTTGAAGATTCACATGGATCTGTGAAAGTATGTCTCTCTTGCCTCTCTTTTCCTGTTCATAGGTCAATTTCTAATCCATTATGGAAACTAAATATAATAATATTTTAGGAAGGATTCCCATTTAAGATACATCTTAAAGAAAAAAACATCTGAATAGTCATAGGATTCTCTGATTAAACAGCAAACAAAACACTGGCAAATTATTTAGAGTCATCATGTTCAACTTTAGCACATGAGCCATATACTTGGGGTTTTATCTGATTAGATATAAGTATTTTTTCTCTTGATATCATATTCCATACTTTACATAATGAGCAGATTAAAAACTGTTCCTCACAGGGGCACGGAATAATTTCACATGATAAAGCAATGCATTTCAACAGTGTCTTGACTTCCATGCAGTAACTAATCCCTTCTAAATGCATTCTCAGATTGGTACACTGAGACTCACCTACTTCATGAGGAAACAAAAGCAAAGATGAGAAGACTTCACCTCAGTGTGTAGCAAGATAATGGACCAGATCATCCTGGAAACTGTGCTAAGGCACACAAACAATAAGGGGGTGGTTGGTGACAGCCAACTTGGCTTCACTAAGGGCAAATCATACCTGACAAATTTGGTGGCCTTCTATGATGGGGCCACGGCACTGGTGGATAAGTGAAGAGCAACTGACATCATCTACCTGGACTTGCGCATTCAACATGTCCCACACAATGTCCTTGTCTTTAAATTGGAGAGACATAAATTTGACAGATGGACCACTTGGTGAATAAAGAATTGGCTGGATGGTCACACATAAACAGTTGCAGTCAATAGCTCAGTGTCAGCTGGAGATAAGCAACAAGTGGTGTCCCTCAGGCGTTGATGTTGGGAGTGATCTTGTTCAACATCTTTGTCGGCGACATGGACAGTGGGATTGAGTGCGCCCTCAGCAAGTTTGCCGATGACACCAAGCTGTGTGGTTTGATTGATACACTGGGGAGAAGGAATGCCATCCAGAGAGGCTTTGACACACTTGAGAGATGGGCAAACACTAACCTTAAGAACTTCAACAAGGTCAAGTGCAAGGTGCTGCTCTTGGGCCAGAGCAATCTCAAGCACAACTACAGACTGGCTGGAGAGTGGACAGAGAGCAGCCCTAAGAATTAGGATTCAGGAGTGCTGACTGACAAACAGCTCAACATGAGCCTGCAATGTGCACTTGCAGCTCAGAAAGCCAACCGTATGCTGGGCTGCATCAAAAGGAGCACAGTCGGCAGATCCAGGGACGTGATCCTGACCGTTGCTCCACACTCATGACACTGTCCTGCATACAGCCCTGGAGCCTCTGACACAAGAGGGATGTGGACCTGTTCAAGCAAGTCCAGAGCTGGGCTATAAGGATGATTAGAGGGTTGGAGCACCTCTCCTATGAAGAGAGGCTGAGAGAAGGCTCAGGGGAGACCTTGTAACAGTCTTCCAATCCTGAAAAGGGGCCTACAAAATCTTGGGAGGAACTTTTTACACGGCATGTAGTGACAGGACAAGGGAAAATAGCTTTACACTGGAAGAAGGTAGATTTATATTAGATATTAGGAAGATATATTTCACTGTGAGGGTGGTGAGACACTGGAACAGGTTGCCCAGAGAAGCTGTGGCTGCCCCATCCCTGGAAGTGTTAAAGACCAGGATGGATGAGGCTTTTAGCAACCTGGTCTAGTGGAAGGTGTCCCAGCCTGTGGCCAGGGGATTGCAACTGTATGATCTTCCAACCAAATCAAACCATTCTATAATTCTATGATTAAACTCAGAGAAGAGCCAATGAAAATTCTCCTGTAGAGAGTTTGCCATCAGCAGACAAACCTATGCAATTCTTACTTTTTCTCACTATTTAACTAAGCAGTCTGGGGACAACAAGGAACAACAAAAAAAACCTGTGTTTCCTAAAAGCTGTTCCCAAAGTTCTTCCTAAGATAAGAAGTTCAGCCCACTAAACACAATGGGCAATGGCAAGGGTGGCAACATGCACTGGTTTGGCTTCTAAAAGCTGTCACGTTTCACATCTCATATAACCTCCCTGTGAAAAACTGGGATTTTCAAAGCTTTAAGTTAGAATCTGAAATCTGAAAACTGCCTTTTAAGTCTTCCCTACTTCTTGACCAGAAATCCTTTATCACTAGTATCAGCAAAATCTTCACCAGAAATACCAGAAGTTCTCTTGTAATTTCCTTTCACATCATTGAAACTTTGGGGATATAAATTATGCTAAATAATCATACTGTTTCTTATTTCCATTGTTTATAGCTTTTAAAAAAACATATAATGAATCATCTTTGCTACTATGAGAAGTTTTATAGAATGAGAGAGGTAAATAACTCTTTTGTAACAAAGTTTATTAACAGCAGGAAAAAAAATACAAAAAGACAAATTCTTCAACTTATTATTCAGTTTTTTATAGTGGCTTACATAGAAACCAATTAGTTTTAAACTCCATTCAATTTTATGGAATGCGTCCACAAAAGCTCTTAACACAAAGCTATGACTCAAATAAGCATGGTATAAAGATGACGAGAACTCTGCTACTGTCATCCTCACAGAGACAGCAGAATTGCAATTTTCGTATGTGTCCACAATAAAAAATATAGGTACAATATTCAAAACTGTACTAAAATCTCATCTGGTTTACATTAGCCATGGTGCAAGAAAGAAAACTTCCTTGTGCACTCACTGGAAGTACAGACACCAAAACTCAATCCAAAGGGGCTGAAGTACAAATAAAAGGAACAGTTAAAATCCTGGAAAGCAAAATTAAAATATTAAAAACTTAATTTTAATTAATCACTTAGATAAAAAGACTGAATTAAGTGCCAATACTTTTTATCAGAGATACTTAGAGAACTGTAGTTTAGAAATCTCCCTCCCCTTTTAAAATACCTGGTTGAATGTCAACTACCTTCCTGAAGACTTGCTGAAGTTATATTAATTACCTATCTGGTGAAGTCTACTCAGAATTTATTTTTATTCCACAGACCCTCAGTGAGCTGAGGAATAACTTTGCTATGAATAACAGCTGAGGAATAACTTTGCTATGAATGAGTAACAGTACTTTACCTCTCATGCCACTGCTGCCAGCACACAAACGCATCCCCACAATTCCACTTTCCCAAACCTTCAAAACAAGATGTAATCAGACTACAATACATCTGATTTAAATGTATTCCAGAAACTTTAGGGCCACTTCTGCCATAAACAGCTGCCCTTCTGGATCAAAAAAGAGCTTTCAAATCACACCATGCACACATAGCAAAGCGCATGCTGAGCTCTGGCTTCAGCACAGCAGACTCACCCCTGTTGATTCAGCTATGTGTGTGTAACCATCACAGACTCCTAATTGCAACTGCTTCTGTGACACATTTTCTCTAAGCCCTGCTGTTTCCCACCCACACAGGCTATAAACAGTAGAAATGCCTTCCCATCAAACTTTACAAGGCCATCTTAACAGATGGGGAAACACAGAGAAGTAGGTAGAGGCTGGACTCATCTTCAGAAGAAACATTTTTTCTTATCAGTGTTTCAGTATCTGCCTTTTCTAATGAAACTCATTAGGAAATGGTATTTTAAAACTGTTTACATAACATACTTACTAACTGGAAATTCTGACTGGAAACCTATACAGATTAAATACATTTCTAATATCCTTTGGTTAAACTGGCTCTGATAACCGGATATAAAATAAATCATGGTGATCAAGAAATTTTCCTTACACAGACACAAAATACGTGGGTTGAGACAAGCTGCTCTAACCTTTTCTGTCATGAAAAGGAGGAGGGAAGATTATTCTAAACTACAGTTCTCTCAGAATTACAACTTTAATAAACAAGAGGATGTTCCCCATACTGCTCTGACAGACATGGTAAGAAATGTGTACAATCATTTCTGGAAGCACACTCAATAACCTGGGGATAAGGGAAAACATTCCATTTGTCAAGATCTAGAAAATGTGTCTGTCATTCTCTGTCACAAAAACTGGTTTTAGTCTGCTAGATATTGTGGGAAAAAAAGGGTAAAACCTGAGTCTCCATGCCTATATAAGAACAATGTTCCCAGAAGAGTAATTTCCATTTGCAAAAGTAGGTTTAGTTCATTAAAATGAATCTATGTATTCTTGAAATTAATACAGATACCTTATGCTTATCTTCAGTATTCAGGCCTGAATATGATCTTACAAAGAAATAGAAGAACATTACAAATGAGACAGAAGACTTACAGGTATTCATGCATATTACCATATAGCAGCTCAAGGACAGATTTGTTCATAACCTCCATTTATGGAAATTATGAATTAAAGACTGATAAACCATAGACACTTTTGCCATTGCTTCTTCCAAGTATGCCTATGTTTCCTTGCTAGTCCATATTGGTTTCAAATTTTTTTGCCATGATCTATTTTATAAATAGACCCCTCATCCTTTCTCTTCATTGTCAGCTATCATGATGTCAAGCACCATGTTTTGTCAGCAGCAGTAAGTCTGATATTGTTAATGATTATCCGTGGTTTAAGGAAATGAAACTGAATGGCAACTAGAAGAGAAAGCTGATTGTGCAGGAAACAAGCATGTTGGTAATCAGCTCTTCTCAGAAAAAAACATAACAAATGCATTGCTGTTAGGTGGGAATTTGTTACAGCACCCATATATGAAATAACATTTACCTAATTGAGGCCTGGGTTTTCTTTTTGTTTGGTTTGGTTTTATTGGGTGCTTTTGGTTTTTTGGGTTTTGGGGGGTTTTTTTGTGGGGTTTTTTTTTTTCCGTTGTTGTTGCTGTTTGATTGATTGGTTTTGTTTGTTTTTTTAAATCAGCTTGTAATAGCCAGGCTTGCAGCAGCAAACCAACAATAACAGAGCGAAATAACCCAAGGAAAGGCTGGTATTCACAGGCATATGCATACTGGCTTGTCACACTGGTGCTGCTGGAGCATGGAAAAGCTCCAGTCTGGGGTCAGCATGGGACACCACAGCAGGGATGATGCCAAAAGAGGGTATGCTTACACAAGCTTTTGTAAGCGAAGAGGAACCTCAATCTACCTAATGCTCTCATCCAAGTCAAAACAGTATGACTGATTTTTGGCACATGGACAAATAAAAGGTAATAACCCTAACGCAGGCTGGAATACAGGCAGAACGATTTTGCCCCTGCCTGCAAAACACTCCTAAAATGTACCCTGTGGATCCATTAGATAGGGCTGGGCTGCATGCTAGCACAGCTATACAGCTTCTGAAATTGAGCTGGCTTGTTTTTGCAGCTGGGAGCATAAGGAAAGTGAACAGATGCCTGCCTGCAGCCAAGGATATACCCATACTGACCACTCTCAGAGGCACACAGTACTTGCGGAATACCTTTAAGCAAGCTGTGGCTTTCACCTGCAAATAAGCGCTATTTCCATTCCTATTTTAGGTAAAATCTAAATGACCCCAGGAGTAATTCAGGAGCTCATGTACACACCGCAGTTGCTTCCAGCCTAACCCCAACCCAGGGCCGAAGCAGAGCGGAGTGACCTCTGTACAGGTCACTCTGACCACTCAGTTTTGCTTTCTGTATCTAATTGGAAGTGGCAAGGCTCATTAAACTTCAGCAGCCAAGTTGTTAGTTGACTTACCCATGCATACCATACAGATGATCTTATTAGCCACTACTTTGCATTGAGCAACATAAATTTAAAACCAGACTTTCTATTTGGTGGCATGCACCAACTCAACTCTGAACAACATCACTGCTCAGAGAAAGAGTAAGAATAGGAAAGTGCAGCTAGTGATTAAAGTGCCAGTGTCCCAGGAAACACATTTTCCAGGCAACGTTCAGCAAACCACATGGGCTCCCCCATTTAAGCCAAATTTCAACAGTGTTAGGATTACATTCCTTCCCCCTTTAACCCTGCTAGTGACTGATTCTTGTTCCCTCTGTTTCATTACCAGCTTACAGTGACCCAATTGTGGGTGCTGAATTATTCCCAAATTAGTCCTACTAGAAAAGAAACAAGCATGTTTTCTGGTGGCATACCTCTCTGAGCCAGCTCATGACTGAGTCACCTGAGGACCAGCCCTAGCCCACTGCTCCAGATCAGCTCCTTTGACTAGGCTCCTTCCTACTTACAAGGGACCAGCTTGCTGCTTGCAAGCAATGCTTCAAGCCCTCTGGCTTGTGCAAAGCCTTGGGTGCAGCAGGTTTGTTTCAGCTCCACTTAACACCAGGTGGAAAGGAAGGAGGGTCTCCTTCCAGACAGCAGTGGCGGAAGTGTCCTGGAGCAGGCGGATGTTTGAAGGCTCCCCGCCCACAGGAGAGGAGATAAACTCAGAGTATGGAGCTGAAGTTGGGCATACTCCCCCATTCAAATTCCCACAGAGCTTCAGGACTGGCTTCATCACAGCAGAACAACAAGGTTTGTGGGGAACAGATTGAGAAACAGCCCTAGTCTGCTCTTGTAGTATAAATATCTTCCACCAATTCCTTCATCACTCTATATCCTGTCTGTGCTTCCCTACAGCAGGGGAAGATATTCCTCATGTAGGCAGCTCAGGAAGCCCATTTCCTATCCCCAGAAGCCCACCTCTGTTGTGATGTAGAAAAGACATCATGCAGTTTGTGATGCTCAGCTGAATTGTTTCATTCCTGTTTCATATCTTACAAGTACATACTTCTTGGGCATTGAAAAGCTCTCTGTATGATTCAGTAGTCCCAAGCACAATACGGTCTGTGTTTGTCATTTCTCCCCATAATAAAAGTTTTACATGAAGAACAAATAAACAAAAATACACTGCTGAGAAGGTGACACAATTCAAATTAATTGTAAATCAGAGGAAATTATTGAAAACACACTTGGAACATGGAAGTTTATCTCCTTTACTGATCTCTCTGACATAGCTGAAGAAGTATCACCGTGATTATCACAGCACCCCATGCTGATGTCCAAGCATGGCGACCTACCGCACCAGGCAGTGTAGAAACACAGAAGGGTGATTGAAATCTGTGTCCTGAATTGTTTAGGGTGTGCAGGCTGACAGTGAACAGACAAAAGGAAAACACGAAAGCAGAATGATGATGTTGGTAAATACACCTACGTTTTAGAATGGGAAGGCTGGAAAGGAATGAAAAAGTGTGAGGTAAATACCAGAAAAATGGAACAACAGAGAAGTGCAAAACCTCAAGGCATAAAAAAAAAGGAAGACAAGGAAATGTGGAAGGATGCTAAGGTGCCAAGACTAGCCATATAGACATATTCCAGATCAGAAACAGATTAAACGTGGTTTCGTCACAATTAAGTGTGACATGGCTGTTACCATTTTAAATTCCATCTTCAAATGTCATTCCTCATATTTTTCAATGGGAATGAAAAAGGCCTGGTAAAACTACTTAGAATTAACAAGTCTCATGTCAAACACTGAGGTTTTCAACATGAAGTCCACCCAGGATACCACATCCTTATACTGGGAAAATCTTACTGCTCATTTTGTTCTGACACTTCCAAGGGAGTTTTTTTTTATTATTTTTTATTTTTTTCCCACTAAAGACTTTAATTTCAGATTGGAAGCACGTACCAAGATACCAGAATTTTTAATGTTATGAAGAATTCCCATTTTGAGAGTTTACCCAAGAGAGCTCTGGATGGTCATGCTAGTCCTCAGGAAGAAACAGCTCTTCCCTCTCTCCCCCTCCTTCTCCCTCAAAACCCCAATAAAACCACAGCTTAGACTGTCATCAGGCCAGCAGGATTTTTATATTAAACATTCCCTCAGCCACCATGGGCTATTCAGTTGAATTAAGGCAAAGGTACTGCTGACAGTCTTAAAAATAGGCATGTGTTTAAGAGCTTTGTTGGCTTTGTTGCTGCAGTGGCAAAAAGGAAGTTGGAAAGGCATCAATCTGGACTTGAAATTATCATCAATATCTCCAAGACACAAAACATAACTAGAATTAGTAATTCATTCTGGTCTACAGTGTCTTGCAGAAAGCTCAACTGAGAGCAAAGTGAGACACCAGCTCTTTTTTCCCTTCGTGTTATTTTATATTAATGTGAAAACAGGTTAGGTAATCCGAAGAGTGAGACAAAAGACACTGCGCTGTGTGAAGGGATGTATCACAGTAAGGGAAGTGAGGAATAACTACAGCACAGCACTGAGTGGACTGAGGATGACATATGGGTAAATTCCGTGATAAGCATTCTAATTTGTATTATCACTTTGGTGATTTTCAGTAATCCGATTTTGTGACAAGCCTTCCTGCACATTGTCACTACTATTTTTCCTACCTTTAAGACTGTGACCCTAAGCAGCAGCAGTATTTCTTCCTGCCAGCTTCCAAAAGGAAAGGAAACTAGCAGAAAGCTTTCCCCTCAGCAGTGGAAGTCTGCTGTGCCAACCTTTGTAATGCTTTCACATACCTTTTCCTCAGTCTATAATCTATGTTCTGGCTCTTCTGGGCTTGCTCTAGCTAGCTGCAGTCATCTTTATCTTTAGGGTAATATGTCATTCGATCAGTGACAGTCTGAGGATGAACTGATTCAGAATGTTGGCAAAAACAATCCCTCTGAATTTGTATCAAGGGACTCAGAAAAAACTAACTGCAAAGAACAAGCTATGCAGATGCTAACTGTGTTTCAAATGTAGACGTTTCTAATACTATGCACATGTCTGAAAGAGTTTCTATCTACTGCAGAGAATTAATACTATACAAATTCAGGAACGTGCTGGAAAATAGCAGACACATGTTGATTTTCCTTTTAAATAAGCTGCATATTTCAGCAACAACATGCTAGATTTTCCTTCTTCCCCACTGTCTTTGTTGTTTTCTGTTTCTCTCCTGCTTTTCCTTCTGACGTGCAACACTGCAACCCTGCAGGCTGTAACATACACATTACAGTTAGCATTATGGGAGGCAGCTGAGGCACCAGAAACAATGTAGGCATGTTAATACAGAACATAAATTAGCATGCATGAAGACCACGGTCAAAGCACAACCAGTTCCTGAGGTTGTCAAGTGCTGCATCTAGAGGTTTGGCAAAGCGGGATTGCCTTTTTTTAATCCATGAGGTCTTACTTCATCCATATGCCACACTGGCCCTCAACAGTGCGGAAGAGCAACTGAGCAAGCTAGAAAATCACCTCTCTGATTTCCCCATTGCTGTCCGTGGTTTCTTCTCCTGTCTTTCACACAGTCAGGGCTGCTCTCCTGTTCCCTGCAACAGCGTGATACTAGGCTGTGATGTTCATGTAGCGGGACTCTGACAAACAGCTGTGTTATACAGCTGTTGTTATCTCTTTAATCTTCAACTGCATAGGAAGCATTTGAAGCTAACCCTACTACAGCAGTGTCAAAAAAGGATGTAAAATAAACAGCATTCCTTTCTACTGTCCAGCCCCTTCAGACAGACTAGACTCAGATAGGGTCCTGAGGATCAGTATCCATAGTATCTGCAGCTAACCAGTCGTGGAAGAAGGAATTTTGGAAGAAAGTTTGTGGCTGCAACATAGAATGTGCTATCATACCTGCAATAATTAGCTGTGCTACCTTTGGAGGGCCTTCTAGGGTATTATAATATGCGTTGCCCTATGCCATTTCAACATGCTCCAGAAGTCTTAATTACCTGCTCACACAGGGGTGGTGTAACACCACACTGGTGCTCTAATGAATGCTCTACAGCGAGGTCCATCCAAAAGGGAAAAATAGCAGAAACCATCTCAGAAGCTACATCTTACAGGAAGCCACATGACCATAAGCATGCTATGGGACAGCAGAGACAGCCCACCTTCCCAGCCCTATACAGGGCTGAGCTGTCCAGATGGGACTGAAAGCATGTTCCCTTCTTTCTGCAGGTAGCCATGAGAGGGTAAGGCACAAAGCCTCACTGGACTGTTGCACAACAGGCACATTCAAGAAAGAAAAAGAAAACAGAGGAAACCGGCAAAAAACAGGGTATTGTTTTTGCACCACAGCTCAAAGAGAATAGAGGACCTTCTGAAGGCTAGTCAAAGTCACTTTGAGGAGCCCCCTACAGTGTTTCATCCCCGTGCAAAGACGAGAAGGCAGCTCTGTCAGTACGTATACCAAAAGAACTATAAATATCCTGATGTGTTTTAATAAGCATTATATGCAAAATCATATTGTGATAGACCAAAATAGCTCTCATCCTAATTACAGACATTTTAAGTAGTAGGTATTACTCACCCATTTAATGCTCAAGCCTGCAAGCTGCTAGGCAGTTTGAAACATACTTGAACTCCTGCTGTGGATAGAGCTTATCTTTAACGAAGAAGTGAAGACTACACAGAAGTTATAGGCTTGATACAAAAGTTACTTGTGAAATCCTGTGTCCTATAATAAGCAAGAGATCAGAAGAAATTATAGACAAGGTCCCTTCTGGTTGGGAAATCTGGCTACTAGCTAATCTGTGTGTTCCCAGATGAGTCTATTACCTGAGCAGGCCTGTAACTGCTGCACACAAGTACTCCCTCATCTGGAAGTTTCAAAACAGGCATCATACACCCAAGATACTGTCACAATAGTCATTAAAACAGAAAGACAAGTTGCAAGCCAGCTGCTTCATCAGCCTAAGGGCAGCATCAGACTAAGCCATTTGCAATTAATTAAAGATCAATGACATTTAAAATTCTAAAGAATGAGTATCTCAGACCATTTATAAATGTCAAATAAGATAAAGCAAGCCATAACCCTGTTACTTGTTATCTGCTACTATTCTTCCCTCTGTCCTGCTTTACAGACAGTGGAGACACAGGAGAGTTGGTTACCTACAGGATTGCTCTTCTTAGGATCAGCACCAGATGAGGCCAACAGCATGCGCTGGCAGCCTCCTTTGAAGCTCACGGTCATGAGTCATCGTCAATGAGTTTTTCTGTTTATCTCAGTGGGCACTGGATGGGCTGTAAATGTCCTTGCCAAAATCAGTAATTTCTAATAGATAAATATGCTCTGCTTTCACGGGTTTCCTGAGTTTGAAATGGCTCGATTACTCTGTGCAGTCAGAGTTGGGACATTACTCAGTGTACTTCCTGCATGGGCTATGAACAGCCCACATCCAATGATGAGTGAAACACAGGGTTAAAATTTTTAAAGACTTGTTGACACCGAAAGTTAAACTCCTGAGCAGTTTCATAACCCCTTATACCTACAAAGAGGGTTACAATCTCTGGCTATTAAAAACAAATAAAACAAAACAGAAAAAGGCAAAAGGATGTGAAACTTTGAGGCTGAATCTCAAATGGCTAGGGTTTGTCATAACTTCTGTTAACAGGAAGAAACTGTGCGTCTTGCCTTCTCTCCCACCCCCTTAAGAGTCCTGAAGGTGATTATGGCTGAGCCTTCAAATGGATCACTTTAATGCGGACATCTTTACTGGGATTGTTTCTTTAGATGATAGTGCTAAAATTAACCATAGAATCATAGAATGGTTTAGGTTGGAAGGGACCTAAAAGCTTAACTACTTCCAACTGCCCTGCCATGGATCAAGTTGCTCAAAGCCCCGGCCAACCCGGCCTTGAACACTTCCAGGGACGGGGCAGCCATAGCTTCTCTGGGCAACCTGTACCAGTGCATCACCACTCTCATAGGGAAGAACTTCTTCCCAATATCTAATCTAAATCGACTCTCTTTCTCTCTAAAGCTATTCCCCCTATTTAATCTCCGTGCAGAAAATGCACTCCTCCCAGAGCCAGCCATTCCTATTTCCACGTGTCAAATTATACTTTCTTCATTCACTTGGACCCCCAGCTGTCCTTCCAAAACACAAGCCAAGCAGCCCACAAACAAGCCAGGGCCAGAAGCCGCCAACCGCCGAGCGACTCACGTACCGTCCCGCCCGTTCGCCTGGCTCCACGGCACATTGCGGCCATCAGCCCACGCTCACGCACAGGCTGCCGCCGCCTTCTCCTTCTCCTCTTCCTCCTAATCGCGGAGACGGGACGCGTCCTCTCCTCCTCCTTCTTCTCCAGATGCTTTCTCCGGCGCGGTCGCGGTGTGTCTCCACAGACGGACCGTGAAGCGGCGGCGGGGATGAGCGCTGCGGCGGGAGCTCGTCAACTTCGGTGTCGCTGCCGGAATGGACACCAGCGCCGTGCGCGGGGCCGGCGGGAGACGCGGCAGAAGCGCGGGGTCGCACCGGCGGCGCCGCCGCCGCCTCCCGCAACTCATTGACCCACACGGCGGCGGAGGCGGCGCGGCGCGGTGCGGTGCGGCCCCGGTCCCGCCCCGCAGCGCCGCCGCTTGCACAGCAACGGACCGATTCGACCCGACCCGACCCGACCCGACCCGACGCGGCTCGGCCGGGACGGAGGCTCTGTCAGCAGCGGCTCCACCGTCTCTGCCCTCTGCCCTGCTTGCGAACCAGCGCCTACGACACCTTTAACCGGGGCTCACCCCCTGCTTAGCGGCAGGCAGGGCAAGAGCCGCGTGGCGGCGACAGCCGAGTGTGAGCCGTGGTGTAAACGGGAGCAGGGCGAGCCCCAAGTCTGGATGAAAGAAGAAACAAAATAAAACAACACACAAGCCCTCCCCCGCCCCCCCCCCCAAAAAAAAAAAAAAAAAAAAAAAAAAAAAAAAAAAAAAAGCCAACAAACAAAAAACCTCCACAACAAAACACAACCAAAAAAAAAAAGGGGGGGGGGGGCAAACAAAACAAACAAAAACCCCACAAACCCAAAACAACACCACCACCCTCACCAAAACCAAGCATACAATCAAAATAAACAGCAGCAGCAACAACAAAAAAAGCCCAAAATCCTACAACACAAACATGGAAAAACAATCAGCTGTTTGTCACAAAGAAGTTAAATCCTCAAAATGCCCATTTCTTGGTACTCTGAGAGATAAAGCTTTTCTGAAGCCTGCTACTACACTTGAGACCCTGTGAAGCTTGCATTGATGTCATTAAGAATGTCTGAGCCTCTGAAACTCAGTTAAAGCTGTACCTAAAATGACAGCTCCAAGTTCTTAAGATAGCGATAAATGACCCAAAGGAAACCTGGAGGCCAATATTTTTGTTTGCTTCATTAGAGTTCTCCATTTCAAGCAACCTTTCTTTCCTTGATCAAAACCAAATGAGCATTGTGGGGCTGTGGTAGTATCTATTTTGCCGTATTTTTATAAAACTGCTGTGTTCTTTTGATATAATTGCACATTAGAACACCAAGATAAATTTGAATTTTCCTAGAAGCCTAATGAGGCAGTCTGTTTTCCCCTCACTGGAGCAAAAACACCCCGACATTTTCCCCTGGCTGTGTATCCACCCCTGTGACACTGGTCCTCTTCCAGGAGGAAACAGAAGCTGCTTGTAGCTGCTCCCTGCATACTAAAATAAAAGGAGGGAGCCCAACAGTGGTTGTTGGAGCCACTCTGCAAACCGTGGCAAAAGGCAGGTCAGTAAAATTAAGCAGAAAAATAGATGTTCACTGGACTTCGGACATTAATAAAGCAAGATGGAACCCAGTCTTGCAAACAGATTTGCAGCGACAGTACTTACCATCATGGAGACTTTGTTGCAATGATGCCTCACCTTCTAGAGCAGAAGCTTCAATGCACATCTTGACCTACACACATATCAAACCTATGTGCAAAAACACAGTTATAGTTAAAGACCACTTTCATGTCTTTAAGTGACTGAATTCTGCAATGATGCTTTCTTTGCAAGCACTTGTCTCCAACTAAATAGCCTGCTTTGTGAGAAATAAAATTAATGAACCTGCTTACGAGTCGATTTATGTACTTTATCCTATAAGCTTCCTTCCACTGCAGCAATATGACTCCTTGACATATTTGCTGTGATATGCCTTTCTGGATGAGAGATGTTAAATGTCACAGAGCTACCTGTCCACTGGCGACATGGATGGAGAGATTTCTGTCACCTTCCTGAGATCAGATCTTCAGGAAACTGGTAGGAATGTAATAACTGGGGAAAAACAAATAAACAAACCAAATAAACAGAAAACCCAAACAAAACAAAAAAAAAACCCAACAAAACAGCACAGCAGTTTGATCACTTTATTGAACTGCTCCCTGGCTTAAATTGGAAGGAGCCAGAGGAGTCAGAAAGGAAACAGATAAAGGAAGGAAAAGAATTGGACTAATAAAGGGTTACATGGTCCAAGTCTCATTTCTGTAGAAGACAGGCCAAAAATATTTGCTCTGTATTAAGGTCCTGAATTAAAGCTGACAATTTTACGTGCCCTGATCACCAACATATCTGGATGCGTTCCAGTAATGCATATTGCATGTTGTTCTTTCATCTTCTCCCCAGGAGAAGTGGCTGTAGTTCTGTCTCCAAGCAGTAGGGTATGACTGGGGGGGATTTGTTTTATATCATGCATGTAGAATTTTGATCAACCATATGCACTCCAGAAGACAGCATCAAGGCAAAATGTGGAAGGTCTGGAGTGCCTTCAGTCACTTCAGTTCATTCCACAGACCAGACAGGCAAGGCATCTTGGGCATGTGTCATACATTACCTGCAGATAAGGACTAAGACCTCAAATTTGATCTGAAATGCTATAGGAGGTGAGGGTGTAATATGTGGAAATTTTTGTTCATCAAATAAGATGGTGTGGCTGTAATAAAACTCTGTAAGTAGTTTGCTAAGTTAAGTAAGGCATGTGTGATATGCTGTGCAAACGTTAAACCACAATGTGAACCCACAAGTTAACAAGTTAAGCTTTTCTGCAACTCCCAGATAAGGAAGACAATACGAGTGTTTACTGATACGCATGCATGAGATAGAGAGGAGAAAGAGTTCAACCTCAAAAGTAGGTTAAGGGTCATCGAGGAAGACTACCAGCTTCATTTTCACGACCCTCAAGACCCTCAAGAGGATGAAACCGCGCATGCTCAAGTTACAAAATCAACGGGGGATGGACTTTCCAAGGAGTGGACTACCTGGAAAATGAAATAAAAGAACAATCAGAAGACGAATTGGTGTGCGTGTTGGCAGAGCAGGGGCTCCCCACGCACCCAGCACTGTTTTGTCTGCTCACCGCTTGCTCACAATAAAATTTTATATTGTCACCCTTAATTGGCTCAGGGTGTCCTTAACAAGGGTAGAGGGCAGAGTGGTTTTGTTGTTCTTAGCATCCTTTTGCCAAGGCAGTGCAAGTCAGTATACAGCTGGAATTCCCTAATTGCTGAAACTTTCCTGTTCAGGTGATT
Source organism: Ara ararauna (assembly GCA_028858755.1). Taxonomy (NCBI): domain Eukaryota; kingdom Metazoa; phylum Chordata; class Aves; order Psittaciformes; family Psittacidae; genus Ara; species Ara ararauna. The sequence continues at coordinate 38,095,814 of CM054410.1, read as the reverse complement.
CTTACAGATCATCTTGCCCTGCAAGAACTCAGGTTTGGGTATCCAGGGTCCAGCAGCTTCACAAGAATGGGATGGAGACTTCTTGCCAGCAGGACGTGATAGAAAGGAGACATGATACTAGTACAGCATAGACTGGAAAAGCTGACTGGAAAGTGATGCTGTCGCTAAGCAAAAAAAACCTAAAAGCTATGATCTTGCCACTTGCACATGTGCCTTTGTTTACTTCCATGTGTTGCTGCACTCATTGCTAATCCAGATGGCCATGTGATCAAGGATGAATACACACACAAGTTGAAGTAGAGTTTAATACTTTCAGAACTGGCTAGGCCTGCATGCAGATTTTTTAACTTGGGAAGTTAGATGCTAATAAGAGAGATAAAGATCATAATATAGATAAGAACCATACTTTACAGAAGGAGCTTTCTTTAAGGAAAAGAAGGAATCAGTTTATGTGTCAAAGGCAAGTTTCTATGAGAAGACACTGCTAGGAGCATTATGCTTAAAGAGACAATCTCCTGTGTGTACTGTAATTTAGTGTTGTAAATAAAGAGTCAGAGAAGTAGAACAATACAAGAAAATAAGGCTGGTGGGTATTTGTTATTTATAGTTACTGGAAGAAGACAGGACATTGTGTATGTGCTTTTTAGTTGGCCAAAAATAGGAAATAAGTTCATCTTGTATTCAAACTCGTTTAACGTTATAGGGATAGTACATTGTGGAGCTTTGTGTTCGTGCCAATGTTCACTGTCAAAAGAGTAAATTGCCAGTTTTCACATAGTTGCATATGCCTCCATACATATATATTCAGCAGAGGCATATGCCTTCTTGTTGTAAGGTTATAATTTAACACATTTGATCAGAAAGATGCATGTGCTGGGAGCCTGCTTCATTTCCAATATTTAAAAAAAAAAAAAAGACAGAAAGAAAACCCCCTTAAATTTATGTAGGATACATCCTTTGTTGATTTTTGAAAATGAAGGTGGCTGACCTGCTCGTCATCCTCATTCACACAAGCACTTGCTCAGTCTCTCCACGTGTCAAAGGAAATGGAAAATAATTAACCATTTGTGGTAAAGTTCTGGTCCCATTGATGTTAACAAATTATTTTTCCTGTGGGATCACAAATTCACATGGCTTTTTTTAGCTATTTTTATCTGATAATGGTAGTCAAATGGAAGATGATACTGAAATACTTTTCTGTCTAATGTACTACTTAGAACTCTTGGTGTTCACATGTGAAGATAATAATTGAATGCCTTATTACTCCAATGAGCAGTGCTACTGGCTTCAGAAGAGAAGGTGGCCTCCTGGAGTACTTTCTTCAGTATTTTTTATTCCTTGGAGAAGGTAACACAGAAGGTAGTAACATCTTCATCAACTTTGGCACAACCTAATTTTGCAATAAGAAACCTGCAGTAGCCTACAGTCCAAAATGAGCTGTCAGACTCTTTCCCACCATCTTACCCTGCAGCGCCTTTATCTAGAACCTATTGTAGCACAGCTCCTTCTTTGAGGTGTGCTACCAACATTCCACATTGATATGTTTCTACTTTCTATCTTGGTATCCGAGCTGATGAGAACAGGACTTCCACTCCCTTCAAACCATAGGATGCTAACATCTTCTCAGATACCACGGGAAAGTTTTGGCAATGTATCCATTTTGGCTTTGGAAGAACAGGGTGGTGTTTGGAGAGGAATGGCTGGCAGTGATCTTTCCATACCATGGAAGATTCAACTTGGAAGCCAGGCCTGTTCCTTGCACTTTGGTCTATAACGACCTTTCTCACACACCTGAATCTGCTGCTTATGTTGACAAGGAAAACAGGGATGAGGCATGCACAAGGCAGGGGTTTGTTTGATCATACACCAGAAGAGTTGGAAAAAGCAGCCACCTCTTCTCTGTACGTTAGACATGACTAGCACCTACAGCCAGAACTAATGGAAACCTTCATCTCACAGATAAAGGCTATGCCATACGCAAAAGTTATTATAAAAATCCCATTATTTGCTTTACAAAACAAAGGGGGGAGGGGCGAAATTCTGGCTCTGTGTACAGAAGAAAACCTCCACAGTCTGAATGAATAAGGAACAAGGGATTAATAATATCCTATATGATTAAGAAGTTTGCTTTTATCTTCCTTTTCTTTTTTCTTTCCAAACCAGACCTTATTAAAAATAAAAGAAAGGCAAATTGGTCTCTAATGACTATTCCAGTCTCTGTCAGTGATGTGTATTTGGAAATGGGGCAAGTCCACATAACCTCTGTCCTCCATATCTTTGAGATAATGATGCTGTATTTTAGAAAAACACTTGAACTATGTCTGAGAAGTGCTGAATGCCGGTTCTCATTACAAAAACCTCAGTAAAAACCTGGGCCCTCTGAAACCATCTCAGCTTATAGAAGGAAAGCAAATGGCACTTGCTTGCCGATACAGAGATAATTCAGACCTATTTAACAGTAATTCATGGTACAGTTAGAAGTTTGACTGTAGCATTATGAACTGCAGAAAGTAAAGAAGGTTTTGTCTCCAGGATCCTGTTCTTCTGCAAATGGTGATGAAAAGCATGGTGGATAGGGCAAAGCTATACTGCAACATGCAACCCAAGAAGCATCTTCCTATTTCACGTTTTGCCTTTTTTTTTCCCTCATGTTGAGGAAAACATCACATTCAGCACTTTGTCAGGTTACTCAAGGTCAGTCACTTATTCCTGAGAAGTTTCAGCTTGTTTTGTTTTAACAACCTCCTAAACTTACTTTTCCTCTACAGTGTAAATGACCACTATCAGGGTAAAGCAACAGGCTCTACAGGTAAAGTAAGGCTGCAAATAAATAAGTAAGTAAGTAAGTAAGTAAGTAAGTAAATAAATAAATAAATAAATAAATAAATAAATAAGCTGGTTACTTCAATTCAGGATGTTTTCCTTTAGAAGTAGCAGTTGGCTGCAATTTTGGTTTTAGTCAAGTTACAGAATTACTGATAAAAAGACTTAAACATGTTTAAGGAGATGCTTAAACTTCTAAGCTTCTCTTTAGTTCTTGCAAATCTACTAAACCATTCTGTGGGATACAAAACTCTTTTCTGCTGATCTTCCCCCTCCTCCTGCACCCTCAGAGGAGGATGAAGTGAAGTTTTTGAAGTCCCTTACATCACAGGGTATAGTTAGATGTTTCTGAACTTACCTAAAGCTCTCTGCTATAAAAAAGGCATGGCTCTGTCTCATGGGAACTCTTGGATACTTCCACAACATTTCCTGAGTGGACTTGAGTTGCTGAACTAGAAGAAAATATATTTCTCAACGCCCACTGTCCAGAGATTTTTCATCTTGCAGAACACATTAGAACTGGGATGCAAATGAGCTGTCAAACACTAAAAACTAAGTAGGATGGGCCGCAAAGGAACTGCCCATCTTCACCACAGATCAGCTGGCTTCTTATTGAACCATACTCCAAAAGCTAAAGTCCAAAATCAATCCTGGTGAATTTCAGTTTGCTGTTCTAAGTAGTACTGTGTCACAGATCTCCCAGTGAAGACCCAGTATCACCATGGTAGAAAGAACAGAAATGCAGAAGGTAGGGATTAGTTTCTGTGCTACAGGATTTATTAATTAGATAAAAAATACCAATATCTTTCTCCAGTGCTTATTACAGACTACTTAACTTAAAACAATTGACTTTCTCTTAACCTAATTTTCTTCTTCTCCTGCAAATACATTGAACTTAGGCATTCTGACTGCCTGTCTCACATCCCTACATTGCCAATTATGCACTTGACTGCAGTAACCCTTGATAAAGTGGTATTCTTGCCACATGATAAAAAAGATTTGCAGTTGTGTTGTAAACAGAACTGAAATGTGATTCCTTCCTGCCAGACTAATAACACAGAACTTCAGTCCATAGGACCAACCAGTGTTCCCATAACATCAGAGAAACAGGTTTTCTCTATTCACTGCATTTGTAATGATGAATTATGACACAAGCATCCCTAACCAGGGTAAAAGACAATATATTAATACGGATTTTTTCAAGAACAACTGGAGTCTAGGGAAGAATTTGCATGTCTTAGGCCAGGAAATCTTTAAGACATTCATGGGATTACTTACTTTCATTTTACGTTTTGAAGTAAGGAGCATTCAGAGATACATGTCTGGAGTTAATAAATGCTGTCTTCATTGCAGATTCAGTTTTTTTGGTTCAATAATAGTTCACAATATTTTTATTTTTTCTCATCACTAGGAGTACCTCAAGTACTAAAGAGCTCACAGTTTTCTGTAGTAGATAAAATAGGCTTAAATGCAACATATGTTCATGCCATTAGAAAAATAAAACTATTCAGTGTTCTTGTGTTGGTAACAACTGTTATCAAATTGTGATGATTTTTCTATAGATATGACTCAGCTTCACTGAAAGCGTGCCATCTTTAATCAAGTGTCCTTTTAATTTACAGTAAATGCCTTCTTCTCCATTTCAAATGAACACTTGGGATAGCCTCTTAGACTTCTTCAAGGAAGTCTCTTGCAGACCCGCAGCTTGCATGTATTAACAGTCTTGAAACACAGTCTTCTGATGGGTTGACCCTGCCTGGATGCCTGGTGCCATCAAAGCCGCTGTATCACTCACCTCACCAACTGGACAGGGGAGAGAAAACACAACGTAAGGCTTGTGAGTCAAGATATGGACCAGAAGAGATCCCTCACCAGACACTGTCATGGGCAAAACAGACTCGACTTGGGGAAATTTATTACCAATCAAATCAGAGTAGGATAGTAAGAAATAAAATCAAACCTTGAAAACACCTTCTCCCCACTCCGCCCTTCTTGGACTTACCTTTACTCTGAAATTCTCTACCTCCTCCCCCTGAGTACTGCAGGGCGACAGGGAACAGGGGTTGTGGTCAGTTCACCACATACAGTTTCTGCCACACCTTCCTCCTCAGAAGGAAGACTTCTCACACACTGCCCCTGTCCAGTGTGAGGTCCCCCCCACAGAAGACAGTTCTTCACAAAGTTCTCCAGCACAAGTCCTTCCCACAGCCTGCAGTTTCTCATGAACTGCTTCAGCGTGGGCCCCTCCCACAGGGTGCAGTCCTTCAGGAACAGACTGCTCCAGCATGGGTTCCCCACAGGCTCACAAATCCTGCCAGCAAACCTGCTCCAGCACAGGCTCCTCTCTCCATGGAGCCATAGGTCCTGCTCCAGCATGGAGTTCCCACAGCATCACAGCCTCCTTCAGGCATACCCCTGCTCCAGCGTGGGGTCTTTTCAGAGGATGCAGGTAGAGATCTGCTCCACCATGGAGACAGCCTGCCTCACCATGGTCTTTACCACAGGTGAATCTCTGCTCCAGTGCCTGGAGCACCTCTTCCCCTCCTTCTTCACTGGCCTTAGTGTCTGCAGAGCTGTTTCTCTCCATATTCTCACACCTTCTCTCATTGCAATTGCTCAGATTCCTTCACACCCCACCGCTCTCTTTTTAACTATGCTACCCTACAGGTACTACCACCCTCACTGATGGGCTCAGCCTTGGCCAGCAGCAGGTCTGTCCTGGAGCCAGACGGTACTGGCTCTATTGGACAGAAGAGAAGCTTATGGCAGCTTCTCACAGAAGGTACCCTAATAGCCACCCCTCACCTCACCCCCTCCTGCTACCAAAACCTTGCCATGCAATCCCAGTATAAACACATCTCTCTTTATCTGCTGCTCCACAGCAGCATTTATTCTCTCAGTGAAAAGTCAGCCTAGGACAGCAGCAAATAAACGGTACAGAACTGCGACTGGTGCAGTGGGGCTGGATGATTAATACAAAAAGAGAATTCAAGCCACACAAATGTTTTAGGACACTGGTGCCATATGTTCTAAGAAACATAAGGCCAGATAATGAATACTGCTTTTCACAAAATTTATCTTGTGCAGTCCTTTCAGATTCACACCATAGCAGCTGCATTTTCTTTACTGTTTTCCATCATTTTGCAACTCCAGCTTCAGAAGCTGGTCCTCAAACTTTTGAATGTCTACTTGATGTTTCATTAGGAACTTCCCATTTAAATGAAAAACGGGTATGTCATATTTGTATTCATCATACCACGCCGAGTTCTCTGGAAGAGTAATATCCACCTCCTGCAAAATAAACTGTGACAGAAATAAGTGTTAATACCTACTGGACACTGAGAAACAACACTTCCTTTTTTTTTTTTTTTTTTTTTTTTTTTTGTAAATGCAAAGCTGTTTTGGATTTATTCTTCCATGTTATAGACAACTACCCATTCTGTGGGTACAAAATGTATGTAGCCACAATCCTTGGCTATGTGTCTGCAAAGGACTCTCTCCCTGGTAGACGTTGATATTCTTGGTCCTGTGTGCAGAGTCATTCTCCTGTGAGCACCAACCACAACAAATGTCCAGCTGGCAACAAATGGCTGCTTATTAGGCAGCAGAGTACAAGACCACTTAATGCTACTGCTAACAGTTTCTTCAAGAAAGAAATCAAAATCTGAAGAATGGCAAAAATTGCAGTCACATACAGTTCAAATACTTGAAGCCCCACTTACTAACATCCTTCAGAAATTATTATCTGCTTCATAAAAACTGAAACCTCCCCTATCAGATGAGGCAATAGTATTTACAAAAGCTGTGGTTTTAAAAACTGTTGTCACAAGCTGTATGTTGGTTTCGTATGCCAATACTTAATTTGAGTAGCATTGTTGCAAAATGCTTTTGGATAATGAGTTTTATTGAAATAAGTGCTGAAATTGTCTTGAAGAGTTACCCATGAAAGCATTGCAAATAAATCCAAGTAATCTTCTTTTACAAATTAAGAAGCCTGATTAACTGTCTTTTCTATATAGAAAATGTAGTCAATATGGTAATACATTACCCTTCTCTTATATGGTTCAAGCACTTCTTTTGCTTCATCACATAGAGGGCATGGTTTCTAAAGAAAAAAATTTCAGACCAACTTAAAGCATACAGTAAACCATACAGGCCATTTGTACTGTAAAGTAACATACACTGACAGGAGTGATCATTAGTGTATTTGTGGGCTCCCCCTGGTACCACCCTGTCTTAATGCTTTCTAAATCTATTTATCAGTGCAACATGGATAAAACAAAAACTATTCAGCCAAAGAATTTAATTATTTCTTATTTGCTATTATTTTTCTCATGGTGCAAATGAACAGCTTTCAATGGCTTTTCTAAAGGCTGATTCAAGGGCATATTTTGAAAGGTCATGCACAGACCCTCTTCTTTTGGTCAGCAGCAATGGATATCCAAAAGTGAAAACAACTGCAGCTACCACTCTTGACAAAAAAATTTCCCTTGATAGAAAGGGAATGAGGAAGTCATATGAGTAATTTCTAATCAGATTGAACCACTTGGGTCAGTTCAAATATCTAAAGATGGTGATTTAAGGTGACCTGATGGTTATCTTTGCCTGAAAGGAATTAAGCATGATCCTCCAACCTGCAGGAAGAACTGGCAAACAGCTGCAGTGTTTTGACCTGTTATGGGGTCAAAGAAAACCTATCATTTTTGAAAATTCCCTAGTCTTCCACTACAGGAAGCTACTCTACAGCTGACTTCTGCTGGGCATGCATCCTGATTATTAGATTAGTGAGTACATGAAGGCATGTCGCTTCAATGACTGTAACAGCAGTCTGGCCTATAATTCACATCGGAAAGCATATAGTGGTGAAGGTGATGGCTCTGTTTCACTGCCACAAAATACCTTCTCCTCTTCCTCCCACTTAAAGTCTTCCTAGGGCTTGTTTCAACATGGAGTCAATCCTCCACATCAGTTTTGTAACATGCCAGGCTCCTAACAGAGTAGGACACACTTGATTACCCTAGGTCTTTGGAGAGCTTTTTACTAAAATGGTCACATAAAAGCATTTGACAAACTAAGATGACTCTTAGCAAAGAATATGTTTTTACTCCTGGAACTATTTTAAAATCAGACAGTGAACGATGTTAACTAAAAGCTAAATCTGTTCCAAAAGTCCATTTATATTAGTACATATTTTTCAGTTGAACAGTACAATAGTAGGTTTCTGCCATCACTTGCTTTATGTTAATTTGTAATACAGCTGCCTAGATAAAACTGTCTTGGACAACCTTCTCCCTTAGATGTATGTTACAATGACAACAGGGACTCCCACTGCTGAGGTAGTAAAAAACCCTTCCTTAAGTGACATGCAGTGCTGATAGCTAGATCTGTTAGACAGTGCACACGGTGGGAGGGTCAGTTTTATTTCTACAGATAATTGCCATTTATGCTGCATTCTTAGACTGCAGTTTTGTGGTCACTCTAAGCTGGCACAAGGAAGCAGACACATCTTCCTGTCACTGCTGCTTTTGTGCTGGCATAAGCACTCAAACAGCTGCACAGTAGAGTTAGACAAGATAATTGATCTGAGTTAACAGCAACCTTCCAAAAAAAAAAAAAAAAAAAAAGTTGGTGTTTTTTTTCCTTTTAAGATGGAGCAGTTGTTGTACAAATGCTTGTGTTGGCATAAAAGGAGCCTATGAAGAGAAAACCATTTGGCAATGCTAGCTTCTACCAGTTTGAAGTGGCTGCAGAAGTCACAGCTCCCTTCCGCCTTCTCCTCCTCCTTTCTCCTTACTTTTAAAAATAGGAAGAAGACAAAAATCAGTTAATTAGAATAAACTAAGAGTACAAATTAGATTTATCTTAAAGTAGCCTGCATTTTGTTTTGCAATTGCCAGTGTTATCAAACATGAAAAATATTTTAAGTTTAAAACACACTCAGCAAGAGCATACTTTAGAGAACTATGTGAACTCTGCTATTAGAAAATTTGATTTCATACAATGTCTTACTAGTTAGAAACTTTAAGACACAGATATTATACAAAGAGCTTTTTTCCAATAATTAATCCAAAGGTAAGCTCATTATTCCCTTATCACATTTGTATTATGAATGAGCTGATGCTGAGTCAGGCTGGGGGGAGAGTGCTGTAACTTGAAACCATAGTTCTTGTATCACACACAGATTAATAAACAGATTTTTTAACCTATCCATATGCTACGCTGTTTAAACACTCCTTTACTGCTAGGAAAGTAATGAACAAACATTATGAAAGAGGAGAAAATTATTTTAGTTGCAACCATCTCCAATAAATATGACCATACTGATGTCAACATTCAGTGCTTTGCATTTCTAGTTACTCTCCTCTTGAAGACTACACAAACCATACAAAAGACATATAGCCCACCACGTGCCATTCCATCTAAAAGTGCAGAAGACCTCTGCAGGTAATATAGGCTCTTGATGACAGTACCCAAATGACCATTCCGGCTCATCGCTTCTCTCTTATAAACATGTTTAAGAATCCTGTCTGCTCATGCCACAGACAAAACTTTATCCGCGTTTTATTTCTACTAACCTTATAGCCAATAAAGCAAAAAGAGGATAAAGCACAACCTGCTTTTTCCTCATGTGCTACTAACACTACTTGGATGTATTTTTAGTCTCACAGATGATGCTGAAAGTAAACACGCATGTTTTGAAGAGCCTACTTTGGCTGTTGATGCTTGTCCTGGACACGTTATGCATAACAACTCATCTTTGCTCTCCATTTCAAGGATGAAACATTGACAGTTAGAGAACAATTTTCAACTAGTAAATGGACTGTAGTGTCACTAAGACACAATTATCTTGAAATCTTCATTTACTGGTTGATAATTACTTTCTTGCTACAGTGACAGCAGGACTACACTGTACAGCCTAGTGTAAAAGACACCTCTGAAGTGTGTAGTATTGGGATAACTACATAAATATGAAGGGGACAAAAAGCATGGCAAAGCCCTTTCATGTGGGAGTCATACATATCAAAACTGATAAATACATAGTCTTGCATAGCTTTATTATGTAAACAACTTTTACCTTGGTGAATAAAGTCAGCACTGGCTTATTTGTGCCGGCAGAACAAAGTGGTCTCCCCAGTGGACTGTATGAATGTCTTGCTAGTTGTAATGTTCTGCCCAGAACACATAGCACCATTGTCCTGTTAAGGCAAAAATAAAATGTTTAATTGTTTTGTGGCAAATTATAGCTCATGAAATTTAATGTTAAGATAAATGTGATGCTTCAGTTGCAGTTCTAAAATACACACGATCAGACAACTTTCCCAGGATTTTTAAGCTCACAGTATCTACACATTAATTAGAGAAATGGTTTACTATGCAGCAGAACAGAAATGTTGCGTGGCTCTGGCTCAGAAATGTAGTTCCATTTAAAAAAAAACCCAACAAACTCCAACATTGTATTTTCTTACTGAAATGCCTCTTTTAGATTCCCTAACACAAATGCTGACATAAATGCATTATGCTGCTTCAACTGCATAGATGTCAGTAAAAATTACGACATTAACAAAATGCAAAGTGCTGTGCTTTGAACCTAGTAATCTTGCTGAAGTGCTTGACATATTCTACTTACTCAATTTATTCCATCAAGAAACTAATCTCTACCTAATCAGAACATTAATATAATGCTTTATGCAGTGAAAAAAAAGCTGCAGCCAAGACAATTTAACTTGGCAATATTAAAAGCACGCACATTGCCCCAAGTCCTTCCTGCAACAGCAAATTATTTCTTGAAAGTTATTGACAGGTCTGTGATTTCTTTGGGTGAGTTTAAGTAAACTTAATGTTGTTGAAGCATGCTGTGCTGGAGTCCTGAAGTCATGTATTTATAGTAACACTAACAGTGCTTCCTCCAAGCTTGTGTCTTAATGGGACCTTTACAAGGCATTTTAAGACTGAAAGGCAAAAAACAGAAGCAAAAGGGAGTCTGCACAAAGACCTGGCATCAGAATTTACACTGGGCAAATCAAGTTCCTTCTATATAAAACCAAACTGCTTCTGTTTAGTTTCTGTTTAGGCATGACCAGCTGACCATATCCTGGGTGCATCAAAAGGACAGTGTCCAGCAGGTTGACAGAGGTGATTCTCCCTCTCTACCTCACACTCATGAGACCTCACCTGCAGTACTGTGTCCAGCTCTGTGGTCCCCAACATAAGAAGCACATGGAGCTGTTAGAGCGAGTCCAGAGGATGGCCATGAAGATGAACAGAGGGCTAGAGCACCTCTCCTACAAAGACAGGCTGCTGAGAGAGTTTGGCTTGCTCAGTCTGAAAAATGCTCAGGGGAGACCTTAGAGCAATCCTCCAGTACCTAAAGGGGACTACAAGAAATATGGGGAGGGACTTTTTACAAAGGCAGGTAGTGGTAGGACACAGGGGAATGGCTTCAAACTGAAAGAGGGGAGATTCAGATTAGACATTAGGAAGAAATTCTTCACTGTGAGGGTGGTGAGACACTGGCACAGGTTGCCCAGAGACGCTGTGGCTGCCCCGTGCCTCTACCCTCTGGTAAATTTGAGTCCTCTTGATTCCCACCAAAACTTCAACTGAAGGGGAATGCATAAGACAGTATCAGAACCTAAGCTTCAAGATCTCACAAAAAAGAGATAAGATATCACAATGTCTTACTTTCTTACTAGTTTTAAATAATTATAAGCAACACTACCTTTGGAATTCAGGAGCAAATCTTTGCTGACCAGCACTTCTACTGCAGCAACAGTCTGCTGTTTCCAGAGTTAGCTTAAGACTGACTGGATGTTTTTTGTAAATACGTTAGGGAAAACAGAGTCCTGTCATCAATTTATTCACCTATGTATAATAACACTAAGGCTATACAGTAATGCTACTTACAAGAAGACTCAAAGGACTAATCCCAACTCATAAAATGACTCCACTCTCCATTCAAGACCTAGTCATGCTCCGCTCATCCATTAGCATAAAGCAGACTGAGACATTTGGCCCTGAGGGAGGGTGAGATACTATCAGATGGCATCATGTTCCCACAGTACAGATGACACAGCTTGACTCCCCTGAGCTTCTGAAGCCCAGATGTCAACAGCATCATTAGGAAGCAGTCAGACCTGCTTGCTGAATTTAACCTGGGCTATAGCATGGTACAACTTCAGCTTTACAGGACTGCAACAAAGGCTCTGCCCTCATAGAAACTTGCTTTTAAATCAGCAGAATTTACTAATTTATATATTTGGATTAAGTAAAAAGGCTGCAGATAAAACCAACTCACTGGTTTTCCACAAACATTGAAAGGTGCTAACATAGTGAAGGGTTAAGTATAGTTGCTATTGATCAGGAGGTAAAGAAAGCAAATATCCAATCACTCATTAGGCAAATCCACTGCAGCAGTTCCATTTCTCTGAACAGCACCCCAGGGTCACATGGGTGTTCACTGCATGCACACTACCATCACATGAACAAGTGGGTTCCCAATACTGGCCTGAGCTAAGCTGAGCAACATTTCTGGAATGCAGAGCTCCAACCACAGAGGTCACCTCCATGCTGGTTTCATTTCTGGGAGAAAGAATTTGTACCACTGATGCCCTTTAGGCATTCACATCTAGCTCACATCTGTATCAATGAAGAAAGTAAACTGCTAAAAGCACACACAGAGTCTTTCAATGTAGTTGTTCTGAAGCTCAATTTAACCTACCCCCAGTAATTGTAACAATTTCTTTGAAGAACAAATTTAATATGTAAATATAAAAAAGGACGCTTGTGAACTTCAGAACTTGCCCTTCCCTATACTACAATGCTACAGAATGATTTAATAAATGATTCTTGCAAGTCTGGACATTTCCCATGCTGTACTTTGCAAAGCCAAATTGAACTAATTTTCTGTTAATAGAATTTCCATCACTTAATAAATCCTCATCTGCTGGAAAAATATGATGTGACACTAAAACTAGCCATTATTTAGATGAGATAATTACCTGTATAAACCTCATCTTAACATAAATCAAGGAACGACAAGCATGGCTGATTTCTTCTCCAACTATGTAAGTTTTACTGATGCTACACGCTCTCAAATAATCTCATCTTCAAGCCACCAATATATTCTTACTCTGTGGTTCTGAATGTTTAGATGCATAATTACCAACATATTTGGACAGGATTATGTTGTTTTCCATGGATATGTACACATATACACAAACATGAAATTATTATAAACTTGCAGGCATTTGTCTGTATATACTTGACATTCATGTAGTATTTGATTTTGGAACCCTAACCTGGGTTTGGCAGAAGATGGGGATCATACGGACAAATCACACCTCTTTCTGCAAGGTAACAGTAACACACCACGAACGTGAAAAATACTACACTGAAAATGTCCAAGGCGTTTTCTACCTATTTGTCTTAAAGAAACCTTGTGTCTATTAAGCTGACTCCTACCCTCCATTTAGTCCTAGGTCTAGTCTGACAAAGGAGTATCAAGTGAAAGACAACGGGGAAAGCAAGCAGAAGCAAATATAAGAACACTTCCTGAGGACCCAAGTTAGTGGTGGTCTAAAACAGCCTTCTTTTGTTGTTCCTCATTCAAAACCAGCTTTAGTCTCCAAGGAAAGCAAACTTGCTGGGCGTCTCCTGTTGTCAGTTTGATTCCTTACCAGAGAAAAGATGAACCCCAGGGAAGCTGTGAATGCTCCATCCCTGGCCGTGTTCAAGGCCAGGCTGGACACAGCCTTGGGTGACACAGTTTAGTGGGAGGTGTCCCTGCCCATCACAGGGGGCTGGAACTAGATGACCTTAAGGTCCTTTCCAACCCTAACTATTCTATGATTCTACGGTGCCATAGCAGGAGACCAAGGAGCACGTGTGAGTAGGGACACCAAATCCTTCAGCTGTCGAGATTCCAGCTAGGCTTTTACCCCACCAGCTGTTCAGAGGAGGTGTGCAAAATACAGGAAAATCCTGAACTTCTTTTTGCAAACACTTTTAACTCCTCAGGTCTTTAGGGAAGAATCAGGTTTTTACATCAACTCAAAATTCAAAAACGTCATGAGTAATACACCTGTTTCTGTGAGGTGTTGTTGTCTATCAATTGATGCATATTTCTATGTATTTTCTCCTCCAAATTACTTACTATAGTAAGTAAGGGGTAAATGTCACAAACCCACTGCATTCCATTACAGAAAAGATTAAAAGTGATTTCATGCTAGTGTGTAACGAATTTTATCTAGTGATCCCTCCAGTGATATTCACTCTAGACTCTGGTCCAAGACCTGTACTCCAAATTTCGGAACTAAAAAACACTCAATAGGTTGCTGTAATGGCCATGAACCTATTTCTGAAGCCTAAAGAATCTGTGTATATAAGGGACCATTACCATACAGTAGAATCATAATAGTTTAAAAGCCTGTTTTAAGCATCTCCACCTGAAAACTTTCCAGCCGAGTGATCCATTACCCCCCACGGGCTAACTCCACCAAGCTGGGTAAAGAGTGCATCCAGCGGTCTTCTCGTCATCTCCTGGAATGGGAAAGCCCCATTTCTCTCGGTGGTATTTTCTAAAGCAATAATGCCCTCTACAGACAGAGTCAAAGCCCATTAAACAAACGAGACCGCAAGAGTCTTACCCGCTCAGCCGCACAAAGAGCACGGCACCGCCCCGAAGCCCGGCTCTGTGCTCTCGGCCTCCTCCGGCCCGCTGCCGGAGAGAAACCCTGGCCCGCCACAAGGCCCGCTACAGCCGTGCCTCCGCTGACAGCGCCGAGGAGGCCCCTGCGGCCACTGCCTAGGGCCGCGGCCTGGCGCGGTCGGGCCCGGGGCGCCGCACCAGCCGGCACTAACCCGGGCGGCAAGGGCCGCGGCGGCGGACACCCCGGCTCCCACGGGGCCGCAACGCGCCGGTCCGGCGGCTCCGGCGCCTCCGGCGCGGAGGAACACGGAGCCTCGGCGCGCCCGCCTGCTCCCGCCACTGCCGCGCCCCCTGCTGGTGGCCTGGCCCGCGCCGCCCGCCCCCTCCGCTCCCCTCCCGTCAGCAGACGGCCCGTCGGCTGCCCGCCTCTTCCCCCGGGGCGCCTGGCGCCCCTTCCGGAGGGGCAGTGCCAGCTGCCCCGAGCCCTCCGTCTTCCCAGGTGAATCTCCCTTCCGCCAGGGGCAGCCCTGCGCGACTCTCGCCGGCGGGAGGCGGTTGCCCTGGCTCCTGCGGGTGTCCACCCGGGGCCGCCGGGGCTTCTGCAGTCGCTCCCGGCTTTCTGTGAGCTGGGAGCTCCGCCACGACGGGACGCCCCTTTGTTCAGTGCCGGAGCGGGTTTCTGGCTTGCAGCCTCCACGCCGTGCCGCCCTGAGCTACCCTGCTTCTCGTACTCCTTGCCCTCCGTTGTGTATCTAACAGTACCGATCTGCCTCATCGTGTTCTTCTCCATGCTGGATGGGTATGCATGATCAGGATTTTGGCCACCCACTCAGGCTGATAAAGGAATATGTCCAGACATATATGGGTAAACCCCCCCCCCCCCCGCCTTTTAGTGTGTAGGATTAAAGTACAATGGGTCACAACAAGGAAAGCACACAGGGATCATAAGGGAAAGGTATGGGGAAAAGGCACTGAGAAATTTTAGGCAGCAAAGGTAGAAAGGCAGAAATTTCTCCTAAGCAAAGCACCAGTCCTTCACTTCTTTTGCTCATGATGCTTCTGTTGACTTCAAATGGAGTAAGTGGGCTTCAATTTAATTTCTTTCCTTTGAAATTGCAATAATTTTAACATAATAGAAGAAAGTAATGGACCTAGATTGTCTTTTTGACAGTATATATTTCAGTTTTAGTGAGACTTTCCACTTCCCTGTGACTCAAGCAGCAGCAATCTAGATAAAATTGATTTTTATTAAAGGCATGTTATGTTGCTTTTTTAATTTTTACCTTTTAAAATGCAGTGCAGGCAGCAAGTATAGTCATAATTGAGTGTAACATTGGGCAAAAGAGTGGGATACTACAGATATCTGTTCCAAACATGATACTCTACTATTTTCATTAACAGCTTGAAGCATTACACAGTATGTGAGCTAAGCAAATTAGTGGGTGATGTGAAGCTGGGCTCAAACGATAAGATTTTGAGGCATATGAATAAATCCAAATTAAACAAATTAAATATATTAATAAATCCAAATTAAAGAGGCTCAAATTAACATAATAGCATTCCATAAAAGCAGGAAAAGTATTGATTTAAAGAAGTTACCAAGCTGACAGTCTCAGGGAAGAGCTCTTTCCATGCTGAAATGAATTGTCACATTCTTGTCTGAAACTCTGATTTGTCCTTTCCATTGTGACAGACATTTGGCCACAGGAGAGGGTTCCTGCATAAAGAAATGTGTAGTGTGCCCTTCTTTGCTCTTGATACTCTGTTTGACTCCTGTGCGGTGTGTTAGTTGCCGGGTGTGTTCATTTTCCTTTCTCCAGAAAACAGAAAGGAAAGGTGATTATTTTTTTTAATACAACCCAGCAAGCATTTGCTGCTGGGGAATGAAAGGTGTAGGCTCATGTTCTTTTAGCTGCTGCATTTCCATCAGGATTTCGGTCGTGCTTTTGTAGTTGTTCTTAGGCTCAGAGTGGAAGACAAATCTTCTGGGGTATAGTCTCAAGCCAGCTTCCCCTCTTCATCTGCGCTTTTAGAAGTACAGCAGCATGTAGTAGGAAGGCCCTCCAGGAGAGCAGTCTTACCCTGCTGACATGATGAATCTAATTAACTAGCAGACTAAACTAACATGAGGATTAGTCAGCTCTGTATCCTACAGACTCATTTTCAACTACTATCTTAATCCCTTCTGTTGAACAGAGATGTAATGGTGGCAGCTGATGCTGCTCATTTTTGTATCAAAATCAGAAAATCCAGTATTAGACTTTGCTGTTTGGCATTGGTATACACTAGACCTGTCAAGCCTCACACGAAGGAATCGCTGAACTGGATCCCACCTGGCTTCTAATTTATGAGAAAGGGTTGAAGGAAAACATTTAGGGAGTGAGCAATTTCAGCAGAGGCTGGTTGAAAAGCAGTGGTAAGTAAAGAAATAAGCATATTCAAAATTTTTGGTTTTATCACTCTTACTCCAAAAATTAGTCTAGCCCACTCTGGGATATCCATCTAAGATTTCCAAAGGAAGCTAAAGGAGATAGGCACTCAATCCACAGGCTGGTAACTTTATTCAAACAGAATTTGTGCTGAAGCTAAGTGGTATTCTGGCCATGTTTCTTTCCTGATTCCAATGTGATTGTCATGTTACCTGACGCAGTTCAATTACTAACCAAAACCCTAATACGCCTTGCTGAGGTAACTGTTCAAAATGGCATTCATTTGACTGATTACTGTTTGCAAGAGAGTGTCATGGTTTAAGTCCAGTCAGCCACGCAGTTTGCTCACTCACTCCCCCCTCTTTCTTCCCCCCGCTCCTGGAGGGATGAGAAGGAGAATCGAAAGAATGCAACTCCCACAGGTTGAGATAAGAACAGTTTAGTAACTAAGGTGTAACACAAACCACTGCTGCTACCATCAATAATAATAATGACCAGGGAAATTCAAGGAAAGAGAATACAACTGCTCACCACCCGATACCAAGCCTGACCCAGCAGCGAACCCCCAACCCTTCTGGGTCTCTGCCCTCTATTTTTACATCCTGGGCATGACGTGCTGTGGTATGGAGTACCTCTTTGGTCAGTTTGGGTCAGGTACCCTGTCTCTGCTTCCTCCCGGCTTCCCCTCCTCCCTGGCAGAGCATGAAACTCAGAAAGCCCTTTGTCAGACCAAAACATTATCAAGCAGTAACTGAAAACACTGGTGTTATCAGCGCTGTTCCCAGGCCGAAAGTCAAAAACACAGCGCTGCACCAGCTACCAAGAACGAGAAAAATGACTGCTACTGCTGAACCCAGGACAGAGAGAAATAATTTTCAAGAGCTTTCAGTCTTTCATGTTTCTGTGTTTAGGTCTATCTGGTGTGGGCAGGTTTCACCCTCAAATCAGGTTGTTTGTAATCTGGGGTAAATATGTGGGGAAAAAAAAAGCCAGGGTTCCTTATGCTACAAACTTCTGTAACAAGTATTTACCTGTTTAAAGTGCTTTGTAATTGACCAGCTTCGCTTTGGTAGCATTGGTGCAGCATTATGAATAGTTCAGCACAAAACTACCTTTGGTTTTAGTACATTACTTCTGTGATTAATCTTTTTTAATGTTCATAGCAATTTGAGGAGGAAAATATAATATTACAGATGCAGAAAGAATTATTACCTTAGAGCATGTGACACTATTGCTGTGCTTAGGGTAAGATGAATTGCTGTAAATATTCCTATTTAAAAAATATCTGAAAATAATGCAAATCCACTGTATTTTTCATTCTGGAACATAGGATATGCTTTAAATAGCAAGAGCAGTTAGGACTCAATGGCTAAATTTGCTGCATAGGCATCCTGCTGTAGTGCACAAGCCTTCCTGTCTTTTTTTGAACATCTCTTAAATGAAGTATGGGCATGCTTACACAATTTTGGACTAAAAGGAATATATAATGTGGTGAATTGCTGTTCCAAATAGCCTTCGAATAGGTTGCTTTCCAGATTTCTTTGTTATTTTCCTGGTATTTTGACTTAATGTACTGTTTCTTATTTTTGTGTCTGGTGTATATCACAATATGCTTTTCATTACCTTGTATGTTTTCTTTTATTTGGACATTTAATAAATACTGTATTTAAAATGCTGCATAACGCTATTAAAAGATTGTCTATTCCTCTCTTCAATCAATAGGTAGTAAAACAATAAAATAGAGTAGTTTCAGTTCATCTCCATGAAGTATTGGCCCAACGTTTTCCTCCTCTTGCTATTAACATACTTAAAAAGCCCTTTTTCGTCTGACACAAGACTGGCCAGTTTCAACTCTAGTTGAGCTCTGGCCTTTTGTCCCTCTTTGGGGCCTGTCAGCAGCTCTTATTGGCAAACCCAGCAGCTGCCTTCTATCCTCTCCCTCACCTTGCATGTCCGGCTTAGCTGCCGAGTGGTCATGGAGCAGTGTATGGGAGAAGAGCAAGGGGTCCTGGGGAGCAAGGAGAAGATGTGCTGCTGTTTCTGCGAGGTTCACTCACAGCACAGAGTAGTGCTGGAGGAATCCTGCAGAGATCATGTGGTGGGGGGTGGTGCTGGTGGTGTTGAGGGGTGCTGGGGAACTGGTGGTGCCCATCTGACAAAGATGGGACCTTTCCAAGTGGAGGAGAAGAAATGTCAGTGCCAAGACTGGATAGTGGGGAAGTGTCTCCAACACTGGGAGAGTGGGAAGAAAGCCTGTGCTCAAGGGCAGCAGCACATTCTTGCTTCTTGGCTCACATCCCTGTAGCACTTCAGTGAGGGGAAAGAGAGCCCAGAAAGACAAGACTATGTGACCAATGGCACTCAGATCAGTGCAAGGAGAACAAGAGGAAATGACCGCAAGTTGCACCAGGGAAAGTTTAGATTTTAGGAAAAATGTCTTTACTGAAAGAATTATCAAGCATTGGAACAGGCTGCCCAAGGGAGGGAATAATTTTGTATGGGTGGAATGTGTGTTCCTGAATGCTCAAGTAATTTAAATATGAAAAAGCTAAAAACCTGAAAGAGAAAAAAAAAAAAAAAAAATCAGTGTCACAGATTCAATAACTTACATAAGGAGTGGAGGAACATCAGAAAAAAAGAAGTAAATCTGGTTCTAAGAATAAAACAATTTCTTGTAATAAGGTGTAACTGCAAGGTATGTCTCTTAGAGACCTTAGCCCGAGGCAAAGCTCCTTGAGGCATATGCTAAAAAACCACAGTGTGCCTCTTTAAATGATGAATGTCAGTTGAAGTGCATTTTCATTTGCCTAAATGGCCTACATAAGTGAGAGGAGTGCCTGCCCATGAAGTTTCACTGTCTATTAGCCCAGTGATCATCTGAACATCAGATGTACTGACGCATAAATGACACACTGTTTAATAGTGGTTTGGATGGTACTTTGACCTTATATCTAATAATTTCTCTTGGAACATTGCTGTGATGACTATTATCTGCAAACTAAGCACCAATAGAGCACTTGGAAATAAATGTCATTCTTTCTCTTCTCATTAAAATGCTTTGGGTCAGACCATTCCTTTGCATGCAGCACAGGAAATAATTGTACATTTCTTCAAAGTGCTAAAAAAGAGTTGAGTATGTTTGCGTCTAACAACCTTTTTAATGGTAACATTTCCTTTATATAAATTCTAGCTCAGTGAAGAGTATTTGTAGGAAGATAGAAGTTTGTATGGGAGCTAGCATAAGTACTAGCCTTATCTTCAAACAAACGTTAAGGCCATTCTGATAAACAGTGGTTGTAAATATCTTACTCCCCTCATCTCTGAGATCATACAGAAGAATAACAGGACAGTGAAATAAGGTATATAATTTTGGTCCACATGTCCTCAGTAAATTACATGAAGTTTCAGAAGTAGTTTTTCTAACCAAGATTTTCTCATCATATATTGTGCATTTGATTGCACCTAAATGGCATATGAACAAGTAGCAGTTGTTTGGCATTATAAAGTGAATAGCAGAGATTTTGGTTTACTTCCGTACATTCATCTTTTTTCTTGAAAGGTCTTCCAGTGTTTTATATGGATTTGCCTCTTAAGACAAAAAGATCCTCTCCTTGCATCATACTGCAGCATCAGGGACTGAAAAAAACATTTAGAGTTTGAAAGAAAATGAGAAAAAAAAAAGACTGAATATGAGGCTCTGGTATCCTCTCAGCTATCCAATGAAAAAGAAAGAGGTTCTTTATCAGGGTAATGAGGTATTAAGTGAGGACATACTATCTAATACACAATGTGTTGCCTTTATTTCCTCCCTCTTGATACTGGTTTCTAAAGGAAATGGATCTCCTTATACCTTTACACTGTTAACAAAAAAAGTTGTTATTGTCATGCAAAGGCCGATTTCTGTTGTTACTCCAATCACTTTAGAATCAAACACAACGAAGTCATATTCTGTCTCTCTCCTAAAAAGCTAATGAGAAATGTTAGAAAGTGTTAAAATTCTTCCCTATTTTGAATTCCATTTGAGTAAAAAAGTAAAACAGTGGCTTTACATTTGAAATTGTAATTATTGTAAATCTAACTATCTGAATGAAAACTGTATACGCAATGTAAGTTCTATTCACAGAAGTTCTTCAAGGATATTTTGTTGCTTATTACTGTTGCCTTTGCTACACAGTAAATAATTGACTCACTAAAAGCATAACCTGTATTGTAACCCATTCCCCTCCTATGTCACGGACTTTTCTAGAGAAGTTTTTTGTGCGAATTTGTAACAGCAGCAATGTTCATTTTGTGACGATTTAAAATCAATTAAAAACTGACCACAAACTTAAAATTGCAAGGTATAGAGGACCGATATGGAGTTTAACTCTGATACAGAAAAACATTCATCCAAGGTGGACTTCATTTTGTAATAAAAATACTGAGTCATACAAACCGTAGTCACTAAGACACCATGCAGCTGTCACAGGATCATGATCCTTAGGAGGGGATGAGTGTACTCTCACTATTCCATTTATGCTTGTTCAGACTAGACAAACATCCCCTCCCAAAGTGCTTCAACATTTAATCTGCGGATGTGTCACTCAGTCTTATCTGCACCTTGGAGCTGTGGCTCTGTTCCAGCCCCACGCTTGCTGTCTTCCTGTAATGCTACTGGGTTTTGGCATGCCATTAAGCTAAACTGAGCCACAGCAACAGCAAGTATTGGCACACTAGTGTCTATACCATTTTGTTAGCTTGCACCCTTCAATTTTTCAGTGAACTAAAACTCTAGGACTTTTCTGAATAATGCTAAGTATGTGCAGGTGAGTACATAAGCTAGGGAGTGTGCAGTCCCTTGTTTTCGAATGAACTAATGGGAACAAACCACATTTATTTATGTGTTCTAGCTGCAAAAGGGCCTTGCAAGTCCAGGGATGTGACAAGCATAGTTTTTATGATAAAAGATTTCCTTTCAACACCAAGATGGAAGACAATCAAAAGAAAAAGTGTCCAACATCAAAATCCATATTGAACCTGTCTCCTCAATAGAACTATTCCAGTGCACGAGAATGGTTACATTGTGGATTTACTGTTCTTTTCTTAAGTAGGTACCTAAAGGCATGGAAAAGTGTCTCATCATCCTATGCTGGGCCCTTTACCTGGCCTTTCTTCTGTAAAATCTGGGGGGGTTTTTTTTAGCAGTTGTTTAAGTGTGCTAAGATCTCAGGGTGATGATGCCTTTTTGCAGAAATCTGGGGGACCATTAATGTAGCGTTGTCAGGTCAGGGAGACTAGAAATGGAGAAGCTAGCTTCAAGGTTCATGGACATTTCTGTCTTTTGGGATGTCTGCACAGTAATAGTTTCCTTAGCCTAAGGATGCCCAGACAAGCTTTAAACGTGCTGTTTGGCTCCTGTAGCAGACTAGCATGAGTTCAACCCGTTCTGGTTTCTTCTGTTTCTTGACTTTGGAGATAGCCATACAGATAGACTCATTATCTATTGGAATGCTGAGATGAAAAGGCTTTTGGTTTCATGCTCTGCAACATAATGTGATCTAGCTGAACATGACGTTATTGTGATTTTTTTCTAGATGAGGTCTCTGACTTTCTGTGTAAAGCTTGGTTTACTAAAAATGTGTTGAGCTATATGATCTTCATTGTCTAGACATCTCAAGGATTTGGTTTGATGGCAGCAAAAATCAGTTACATTATGCTGTTTAGATCACTGAGTTGATTTGATCTCAAATAATATTCAAAGCCAAAATTCCAAAAATTTGTTTTTCCCTAGCATGCAGGGCAGTATTGCCTCTGATACTACAAACAGACACACGATGGGTTAAATCACACCTTGGGTTTTGCTGTAAGTATGATCCCATGGCACAAGAATTATAAGGTGACAGTGATGGTGACATCTGATTATTGCTGCTGATGTAAAGTTTCTCATCGTGCTTTATCAGCTGCCCTGGGATATTCATAAAATATATAGCCAGAAAGGATGGCAGCTATATTTCATCACCATTGGCCAGTTAAAGCAATTCTGTGTTAATCTGTGCACAGATGCTCTCAAATATGAGCTTTTTATTCTATTCCTAATCAATGCAGGTATATCAAAATGCCTATTTGTGTTAGAAAGAACTATTTTCATTATTTCAGAAACTAACTGGATGCACGATATGTTGTCAGCTTTATGTAAAAAATATTGCTACATAAACAGAAATAGGAAGAGTTCTGAAAACTGTTTTGTGAAAGAAGATATTCTGGCTACAGCACTCCAACTCTTTGAGCAAGTGTTTTTACGCACTATTGCTTGTGCCTGAAGTGCCTTTAGCCATTTGCTGTCTTCTTTTTGGACCAGCTGTGGATAGTCTGAACTTCAACTTGTTGGTCCCATGAATACCATGAATATTGCTCTAACACTGCTTATTAGAGAACAGATGGCATTGTGTACTTTATTCTTCTACTAACGTTAGACTATTTACATAAAAGTGTTTGTAAACAAAGTCTTTAAATTACAACTATAAAAGGATTAAATTTTTTTCCTATTGCAACCTGCAGGACCTACTTACTGCAACTTCAGAATTTGTACTGTAGCTTTATAATGGCTTTTATATATCAGATCAATTTACAAGTTAGTCTGTGATGCAGGTGATCTTGTGAAAGGTAATTTTGCAGTATAAGATAAAATAAGCTGTTGCTGAGACAAATTAATTGTATACTGCAGTTCATATAGTCAATGAAGCATAAGTTTGTAGCTGTCTCATAATTTTCCTTTCACGTTAAGCCTTCTCACCCTGACATTTGATCACCAAATATTTGTGTCCTTGCCAAAGTAGCATAAAGTAGCCTAACCAGAAGTGAAAGTTTAAATTCATTTGCAAACCTAATGAACTATCCAATGCTTGATTCTTTTGAATTGTTATATAGAAGATATGCCTAAAAATGTTTTGATATCATAAGGCTATGAAGTAAGTTCAGGACAACATTTTAGTCAGTTTTACACTCTTCCCAGCTTTTCTGCAATCTTTTAATTCAAACTCTTACAATCTTCAGAAATTGCACTGGCTGCACTGAGACACCCAATGTTCATGAGGAGCCTGTGGATATCATAGAATCATAGAATAGTTATGGTTGGAAAGGACCTTAAGATCATCTAGTTCCAACCCCCCTGCCAGGAGCAGGGACACCTCACACTAAACCATGCCACCCAAGGCTATGTCCAATCCAGCCTTGAACACCGCCAGTGATGGAGCATTCACAACTTCCCTGGGCAACCCATTCCAGTGCCTCACCACCCTTACAGTAAAGAATTTCTTTCTTATATCAAATCTAAATTTGCCCTCTTTAAGTTTGAGCCCATTACCCCTTGTCCTCTCACTACAGTCCCTCATGAAGAGTCCCTCCCCAGCATCCCTCTAGGCACCCTTCAGATATTAGAAGGCTGCTACGAGATCTCCACGCAGCTTTCTCTTCTCCAGGCTGAATAGCCCCAACTTTCTCAGCCTGTCTTCAAAAGGGAGGTGCTCCAGTCCCCCGATCATCCTCGTGGCCCTCCTTTGAACTTGTTCAAACAGCTCCATGTCCTTTTTATGTTGAGGACACCAGAACTGCACACAATACTCCAAGTGACGTCTCACAAGAGCAGAGTAGAGGGGCAGGATCACCACCCTCGACCTGCTGGTCACGCTCCTTTTGACGCAGCCCAGCGTACGGTTGGCTTTCTGGGCTGCAAGTGCACACTGCCAACTCATGTTCATTTTTTCATCGACCAACACCCCCAAGTCCTTCTCTGGAGTACTGCTCTGAATCTCTTCTCTGCCCAACCTCTAGCTGTGCCTGGGATTGCTCCAACCCAGGTGTAGTATCTTGCGCTTGGCATGGTTAAACTTCATCAGGTTGGCATCTGCCTACCTCACAAGCGTGTCAAGGTCCCTCTGGATGGCATTCCTTCCCTCCAATGTATCAACCGAACCACACAGCTTGGTGTCATTGGCAAACTTGCTGAGGACTCACTCAATCCCACTGTCCATGTCACCAACAAAGATGTTGAACAAGACCGGTCCCAACACCGATCCCTGAGGGACACCACTCGTTACTGGTCTCCAGCTGGACATTGTGCCATTGACCACAACTCTGTGTGCGGCCATCCAGCCAGTTCTTTATCCACTGAGTGGTCCGCCTATCAAATTGATGTCTCTCCAACTTAGAGACAAGGATGTCCTGTGAGACAGTGTCAAACACTTTGCTTGTTACAGTTAATGATTATCCATTACTGATTAAAAACCCCACTTCCCATGTTAAAAGGAAGAATTCCTGAATTCTGTGGAGCTACTGGAGGTTTTCAAGAGTGATTTCCACAATGCATTCAACAGACTGCCTGAAAATCAGATCACTTTGAAACTAGGACATTATAAATCAGTTACATTTTTTTTCCTTGAGTATTAGAGTTTTTTTTTTTTTTTTTTTTTTTTGTTTGTGTGTTTGTTTGTTCTTTTCCCCCTAATCATTTGTGGGTTTTTGTGTGTTATATAATGATTACTGCATGGTAAGAATTACCACATACACTCTAAAAATCTAAGAAGTGAGCCTAAGTGCTATGAAAGCTTGCTGTTTTACGTCTGGATACTAAATCTATTGAATATCATACCATATGTACTAAATAAAAAAGAATAAATAATCTACAGTCCACAATTTCTTAGTGATACTTTGATCTTGTCTGCTAATATAGTAAGCACTCCTGCTCAGTGGCATAACTTTTCAGTGACTGTTCTTCCTGATTGCTTTCAATAGTGAAATGGTGTGCACACAGAAACTCTAATAGGGTCTTATTTTTTTATTATTCTTATTTGTAGTACTACTCTATCACTTACCTAGTAGTCTTGGAGGTCTGGGTAACTTTATAGCATGATGTACAGGAAAAACTGTATTATTTTTTATTTCGCTTGCTGCTGGTTTTGCTTTGCTACGCAATATGTAGATGTCTGGTTTCCATTCATACGTTACAACATCAAAAATAGTTTTTCTTAGCTAAGAACTAAGACAAAAAGTGTAAACAACGGAAATCAATAAATATTTACAGTGAGCCAAAGTGGGATAGTCTTCTGTTCGTTACGTTTCTACAGCAGCTGATGGAGAAGGAAGCAGCAAGGCAGCTACTAAAATCCTGGAGAATCTGTTAATTCTTGAGGATTATCACAGCAAGCTATTACAAAGTCAGCATACCTTTCAGCAGGCACTTCAGCACTTTGGGGTTACTACATGAAGCAACTCTGAAGCATTATAGTTTTTTAACAAAGTACTTACAACTTTCCTTACAAAGCAAAAGAATCAATAATTTCTACTGATCAAGGAGAGCTAATTTCTGCCAAGGCCATTTCATTATGGATTTTAAATCAATCAGTGCACACCAGTTTTTCTTGAAGCAAGCACTGAAAAGAGCCATTAACTACTTAAACTCATATACTTCACAGGTACAGAAGGAGAAGATTGCCAGAAGGCATTTGCAGCTGAAGAATGAGACAGATTTTAAATTAGAGAGAAGTCTGTGCATAATACCATAACAGGTGGAGCACCATGATCTTGGGAGATCAACTTCAAAATGTTAAGAGCCTGTCTCAATACGCTACACACTAATTACACCATAGACTAAAGCATCTGATCAGAATTTTGTGTGATGATGGGGTGGAAAGAAGCAAAGAGCTATTTGGAGTTTGTCTGGCTGTATCTCTGTGTTGTACTCCCTTCTGTTATGTTCTTGCTGAGTTTCATTCCTTTTTAATGGGTCTGATTGCAGTGAAGCAATTGTAATTTACCTAGTAATTCTTCGAGGAGAGTCATCAGGATGCAGAATCATTCCTTGGCTCTTTTTACTGCATTTACAGGTATCATCACAACTTTTTCTCATGTCCTAAATTTATTGAGAAAGTAAAATACAGAGACTGTTGGTTATTTGACAGTGAGAATAGCGGCACCCTGTGGCTTCTGCTTGATTTTGCAACATTTAAAATCCTGTAGTAAAATCTCTCTGATTAATGCATGCAGGCTATTATTATAACGCACATGAAAGTAAGTAATTTATGCTAGCTAATGAAAGATACCGATTTTGTTTCAGAAACCTTAATTTTCTGCATAGGAGACAGAATGTATTTGGGGCAAGACTATGAAAAGTTATTTCATCTTTGAAAAGTTACTAAAACCCAGTAGCTTTTACCCTCTGCTGTTAACCTTCACTACTTTGTGTCATCTTTCCATTATTCCCAGAAAGCTAGAAGCCATCTCTCAGCTCATACCTATATATATATTTTATATATATAGGCATGTATAGATCCAACAACACAGGTTACATTGAACCACATTGACCTGGACTTAAAGTAGAGCCTCAAGTAGGGCTTTGCCAACCTAGTCTCCTGATATGTAGAAACCTAGTATGGATAATTTTAATTCAGTTCTGAAATAAAAGCCCTGATACTAATTTCTGAAGGCTCTGTGTACCCCTTTTTTCTGCTACTGCTCTGTCCCTTAATATGAGACAGTATTCTGAGCACATTTCAGCATCACATCTACCGAGACCCTGTGCATCTGGCTGCTGCGACCAGGGCTGGGTGGGGAGGGGCACAGATGGGAGCTCTCTGACACCTTTGAGTGTCATGGCATTTTAACAATCCTGTCATGAAAGTGAGGCAGTGATGACACTGTTTGCACTCTTGCTTTATTGTTTTTATTCTTTGAAACCAACCCTAATCTCACTACAGTTTATTTCACAGCCTATGATATTCCTTGTCTACTTGGAAGGAAATTAAAACATTGCTGTAGTTCTGTTTTGCTAGCCACTAAACTTTCAATGCTCAGCTGGACTCGGCAACACAAATCTCAGGCAATAGGTTTTGTTCCAGCAACACAGACCTATGAATCCTGGTCTTTACAAGCAACATAAACACTAAGCAGTGTTTCTTGATGAACTGAGTATACCTAAAGCACACAGAGAAGTATAAAGGATGTTTGGTGGACTGAGTTTGGGCAGAATTTGGATTACGTAGGTGAAAGAAGGGCTCAACTAGAGCATCATGCCCAAAACCAGACGAACCTGCTAAACACTTCCAACAGTATCTGTTGGTTGTTGCATTTTACATACCAGTAATGCCAAATCCTGTGCATGCTAATTTTGCACGCACATTTCAGGGGTCTGCCCTAGATTGAAACAACAACTGAGTAGCCTTCGATAGCTGACATTATTTCTCATATACACTCAAATTAGAACTACAATTTCAGAGTGAACAACTGACAGTCTGGTTGTGGCTGAGATGGAAGCCACAGTACTGAGGCATGAAATCCCAGAGCAACTTGACAGGCAAATGTAAGAAAACAAAGGGGAAGAGGGCAGAGGAAATGGATTGGTGGGTGTACATGTGCATGAATAACAAAGAAGATCCTCTTATTTTGTTTTTGACAGCTATCTATCAGATTATCTTTCCATGCAAAAAAATGACAGCAACACAGTAGAGTCACCAAAGCTTTCTTTAAAGTGCATTGAATACCCAGCAGGTTGTAGAGCTCAGTGGGGATTTTGCCCTAATGAGAATTTAACTGGCACATTTAGGTACTAATAGTTAATTAGCATTGTTATCAGTAGTACTGATGGGTACGTATTATCAAGACTGAATGATGCCAAGAATATCTTTCAGGTTTGAGCTGTTAGAGATTCTGTCAAAGGCTTAGGAACCAACTCCTTTAGAATGATGCGGAACTACATAGCAAGAAATTTAATGATGAGATCTTGAGAAAATGTTGCATTGTCCTGACCTTTCAAGTGGATTTGCAAAAGGAAGGCATAATTTTGGCCTCTGAAACAAATGTCAGGTTTCAAAAGTACATTTGCACCCATTTATCCATTTAAGTTCTAATGCAGAAGAGAAGTAATGATTTTGACACATTAGAAGAAAACATGACTGAAATCTGTCAGTATGACATTTCAGTAACTGTGCTACAACCTGTCTGTAGTTAGTGTTGGATGGAGCTGTTAGCAGTTCAAGACCTTCTATAATTAGGTCCTTTGAATATTAACAAAAGTTTGAAAATGCTGTAAGTGGTATAGAGAGGTTTTTAGGTCAAATCTGCTTGTATTTATTTTAAAATGTATAATGGTGATAATGAAAAAAAAA
The DNA here is from genome assembly GCA_028858755.1 of Ara ararauna. Classification (NCBI taxonomy): domain Eukaryota; kingdom Metazoa; phylum Chordata; class Aves; order Psittaciformes; family Psittacidae; genus Ara; species Ara ararauna. The sequence goes on along the minus strand of CM054410.1, from coordinate 38,066,778 downwards.
AAAAAAAAAAAAAAAAAAGAATCCAAATGCTCAAAATACAGTATGTAGGATACATGCTAGTTTTTGTAGAATGTGTTGTTTCATGTTGAAAGGTATTTTAAAAGCATGTACAGCTTCTTGTGCTGTTCAACATGCACGAGATGTCTAGACGGAGGTCTAGCTAGGTTGTCACAAAAATTTTTGGAAACTTAGATGAAGAATATTAAATAGTCAAACACATAAACCTACTTCCTGAAGGAAAAAAAAATCATTTTAAGACAATCTGATTTATATACATATCCATTCCATAAACCTAACAGTTTCTAACCTTCAAGTATTTTTTAATAATAGAAAGAATAATTGTAAACTTTACTCTCTTAGGTTATCTCTGAAAAAATTTTAATAAATACTAAAACTGCAGAAGTATTACCTTTGCTTCTTTGATAATCTCAGCTAGTTTTTTATCACATTATTCTATGGAAAAAATACTGAGTTATATAAAATATCACCACCTCACCAATTTGATTGTAAAAATATATATTACTATAATGGGTTGTATGCTTTATAACTGGAAAAAGTTTATATACTTGCAAATACTAGTTTGTGGAGAGTAGATAATCATTCTTTCTGGACATCCAGTTTTAGGAAAGCTAACAACGAACTGCATGGAAGAGGTGGAGGTTTCAATGGAAACTATTCATGTAAAGCACAGAAACACCTTAGGCAGAAGCAGTTGCTCTTCTTACATACATGTACAGCATACAAAACTTTTCTGAAGGCGGAAAATAAAACTCCTTGAACTCTGGTAGTTTGGTAAAGTCTTGTCTTAATTTAAAAGATCTCTCCACAAGAGTTTTAATCAGTAGAAGACTATAACTCAGAAATTTCAAGAGGAAATAATTCATCTTGTAAAAGTCAAATGTGAATAGCTGCTTAATAGAGTATAATTCTATCTATAGACTCATTTCTGCTTCACCATAACAGTGATTTTATAAGCATTAATGTATTTCTTTATCAGTAGCAATATTTTGTTCATAAACTGTTGTAGAGAACTAAGACTAAAGCTGTGTTACTATCCTTTGCCGTAGGTATAAAAGTGCTAAATAAGTGTCTTTCAAAATAAGAACTCTTGCACTCAAATACCTTTTTTTCACCTCGCCTTCCATGTGAAACAGGAATACCTCCTTTAAGGTCCATTTTGGAAGCTATACAGCCCAAACGACCAGGATATGAGGTAACTGTTAAAATTCAGATTTCTGGTAACATGGAAAAAGGCTGTGACAAAATGAGTCTTGGAGTACATGGGTGCTGCTGGCATCCTTACAAGGCAAGTGCTATTGCAAGCGCTTGACCCGAACTTGTTGCCTTGGTTAGTCACCTAGCAAGGTACACGGATCAAGGAATCTTTTCCATTGTCAGTTCAGGGCTGTGCATACATACCTGGGGTAGGTCTAGGCAGATTTTTGCATACTAATAATTTTCATTTTCATCTGAAGCTCTGCTTAGACAAATACATCACGTTACAAACAATGCCCTTTACAAAGCTCTACTCTGATGTGCATAGGCTGCTTTACACCTACACAACACTTAAAAGATGTTGTTCAGTCATACTCTGAATAGCCTTACATTAGCCTCATCTACACTGACATCAAGAGTGTGGCCAGGAGAAAGAAAGAGTGGAGACAGTGTCCCTGTTACATCACTATTCTGCCTTTCAACCAGCAGGCTCCTTAGTGTGCACTGCAAAGGCAGAGGAGAACAATTTCAGTTTAAAGTTTGGCATGTCAACCTAAACCTCTACACAAAGATACTCATGCTGACATTATTACCTCTGTTAGATGCTATTGATTGATTGCACTGATGGATATGAAGTGATATTTTCTCTGGAAGTGCCTAAAACTACACCATAGTCTTGACTCCTTTTGTCTAGAAAAACTGACAGAAAGAGTCTCCTTTGCTGCCAGGACTTCCGGTTTTCATTTACTTTGCTTGCTATGTGTACATTACAGTGTCTGGAGTGGCTGCAATCATTCTTGAGACTGTGCAGTGAACTACAAAGTAAAGTACCATGCAAGTGTTCCCCTCCTACTGTGTTATGTCTTTTCCGCTTGTGGATCTATAACGTGGTTGACAGACCACACATTAACAGGCACCACATTGGCTTCTGCATCTTTCAAATGCTGAAGTGTAAAAATAATCTGTCATTTCTGCTTTATTATGTGGAAGAAAGCAACAGTGGAATTTGAAGGTAGACTACCTCAAAAAAAAAAAAAAAAAAAAAAAAAAAGAAAAAAAGAAAAAAACCCAAACCAACCATAAATAAAATCCAAAGGTAATTAATAATGCTATAAATATATACTGAGCTGCTGTGTCCAGTCTGAGACACACTGAAGCTTCTGTGCTCGATCTATTGCCCTCAACAATATAAGGATTTTGACAGCAAGACTACGTAACTGCAAATATAATTGCCTTATTGACTTCTCTTTTCTTAGATATCAATGTCTGCAGCAGTAGAGGGGAGCTGTGCTAAACACAGACACATCTGCAATGTCTTGGAGTTGTAGGCAACATCTGCATGTTTTCTTGGCAATCCTATTTCCATATACCCTTTTTCAATGCAACCATCCCTAATGGGCTGCAGTCATTTGGGCAGGCCATACTTCCAGATGCCCACGATGTTAAAAAATAGGATATACGTAACGAAATGAGTGTTCAGGAGTTGAGATAAAGCAAAGTGCTGGTAGCAAATAACCAGTGGATTCTAAGTGAACTTCAGGCTACCAAATTACATTGGAAGGAATGTGGCATTATTTCCCACTTCCGTTTTCCTAGCCTGGCAGGCTTTCCTAGTCTTTCAAATTCCCAGCTCCGCCAGAAAACATAGCTGCTAATACAGCTTGCATTAACTTTGAAGAACATCCCTTTGGTAAGGAAAACTAATAAGCTGTTTAAACTAAATTTGCAATTCAAACAAAGTAATCCCAAACTAGGATTTTCTTAAAAAACTAAATAAGAAAGCACTAAATGCTTAAGGAGGGTTAATTAAACCCTCCATTCTTTTAAATGCTACAGACTCTTTATATCTAAACTCTGAGATAGACATATGAGGCATTTCTGACAATTCCCAACGCAAGCTGGTAGGCCAGCATTCAGCGCCAGGCAGCACACAGGGCTCCAGAGACTGTGGACATAATTGCATGATGCTTTTCTTCTGTTTGCTGCACATAAGAGGTGTGATTGATTTAAACTGCACTTAGTTTTATGAGGCTCTGAACATCTCAATTTTCTGCTCTGAAATCTGAGGACGAATTTGTCTAAAAGGGTATAATTTATTATTTTGTTTTTACTTTTTTGCAAAACAGATTGGATTAAAAGAAAAAAAAGGAGCATAAACTGAAGAAATTCTTAACAGCCAATTTACATATGGATTTGCCTCATTTATCTCTTTTTTAAGTTGTCTTTAATGTTAAAATACTCAACATGCCAACCTCAGAGGTTTTGTAGCAGAGTTGTATGTCAAGATTTTCACATTAATACCTCTGCCACCAAATCTCAGTCTCCTTTGCTTCCATATGCAAATGAGATCTACCTTATCAAGAGGTCACAATGAACTGGAAAATTTAATTTTCTATTCTTATAAGGTACTAAAGCCTACAAGAGAAGCCCTATTTCTTCTTGGGGGATCAAGAAAATCGTTTGCCTTTATGTAGTGTGACAAACATTAAGTGTTTAAATGTCACTTACACAAATCAGATCTAACTTCAAATAAGGCTCTTAATTTATGTGAATGTTTTTTTCCCTTCCTTTTTCCTCAGTGGGATCTAAATGAAGGTATGGCAACATTAACTTCGTATTTTTTATTGAAAATTGTATTGGGCCACATTAGTGAACTTCTAAAGCTTACTTCTGTCACCTCAAACAAATATGATAGCATATCGCATTTATACACATAGGATATAATATTTGAACAGGAGAAATTATAATTTCACACTAGATATTGAATAAATAAAATTGTACGCCATAACTGTTTTGAATATAGGCACTTCTCCCAGAGTATGTGAGCAAGTAGATACGGAGCATTTCCATAGTGTAGTTGTTATGATATTTGTCTCACATGCAAGAAGTTCCTGGTTTGTAATTGGGCAGACAGCATTTAATTATTACTTGTGATTTTAAGGGTCTTTTCCAACCCAGATGATTTTGTGATTCTAACTAGGGTGAGCAGAGGATCATCTCTTGTCACTATGCAAATGAAAATTACTTTCTGGGATTGGAGCTCCATCTTGGTATGGTTGACCTTTACATAAATTTTTTTTCATTCATGTGTAATCTATCAGGCTGAAAACCTACAATTATTGATACAGGACAGCAAGCATTTTTCAAAAAAATTAAACTGGAAGACTATTATCAAACTTCAAGAATTTGAAGTGGCAGGTTATCAGAACCTAGTGCGATCATTTTTTGAAGCAGCAAAATTTACTTGTAATGAGCATAGAAACTATTTTTAAGAAATTATATTGGGAAACTGTGAAATGAAAAATTAAGTATTTTTCTTTTTTTCTGCAATGATGGTACTCTATTGCATTTCTTTCTACTCAGTGGTCTCTTAATTTACATGACGCTGTCTTAAAGAAAGGTGATTTTAACTAGAAGTACCCTCAGAGCCATTCTTTAAAACTGAGAGGTTCAAAATAGGAGATTACCAAAAAAGGTAGAAGGCAGCTGTATGGAGTTTTTTGTGTGTGTGTGTTTGTTTTTCTTTTTCTTTTTTTTCTTTTTTTTAATTGTGTGTGGTTTTCTTTTCTGTATGCAGTTAACTGGTGTTTAAGTAGCTATTTCACGGAAAGCGATACTGTATTGTATCCCCTTTCTGTATCAGGACTCTGAATTCAAAAGCATATTTGAAATCTATGGATGCTGCACTGATTGCGATAAATTCTTTGCAGAAATGTTGCACATATATTCATATATAATATTACAAATAACATATATACACAATAATTATATATATTTTTATATAATTGTGGGCTCTGATGAACCAAAATAAACTCTTGTAAATGTCTGGACTTTGCAGATAGTTATTTCTGTTACACTACAGGCATAGTCCAGGCATAGTCCCAGCTATTAAATGAAGAAGATAGGATAGCTTTACTTTCAACAGTACAAGTCAACATGTGGTAAGGCACATCTGATTGATCATGACAGTGATTGTGTGCTACTTATGGCCTAATAGCTCCAAAGGACACAACTGTTTTGGTTGCATAAGCTAGAGATAGTTTCTTTCTTATACAAGCCTACTGTGCTTACATTGACTTGACTATTCTGCACAACAGAAACTAGTTTAAAATCTAGCACAGAAAATAATATATGAAGTACGTTAAAGGATGCTTAGCTTCCAAAAATGAGCATGTCTTTTAGTATTCAGGAATACTGGAATGAAATGGCCTTCATGCTTTTGCACTAAATATATTTTAATATATTAAAATTATCCGGGGGGGAGGAAGGGGGGAGAGTGAGCAAGCGGCTGCCTGGCTGAGTTGCTGGCTGGGCTTAAACCATGACAAGTCTTACATACCTCTTTTTAACTCTACATTTGCCTTGTTTCTCTCTATCAAATGTCATAGCAGGATTACCACCACCGTTCATACCCAGAGCTAGGCGTAAAATACTTTTGTCATAAAATGATTCTGAGTGGTTAAATATATTGCCTGTCTTGAAATGCAGGATAGATGTCTTTGAAGAACAATTAAAAAAACATTTTTACATCATCTCTTTCATATTATTTTGCTTATTCCTTTCTCCTTCTAAATTCTGTTTATTATTTTGGCTTTTACTTACTTTGGCTTTTACTTATTACTGTCTTTGTATTTTCCCTCACTTGCTTCTTTGCTTTTTTAGGTTTTGTTCCTCAGCCTCCTGTTTCCATTCACAAAATGTTTTACTTTCAAGTCTAGGGCCAGACTATGATCACCCCTTCATTTCACTTTTGCCTCCTAAAGGCCAATGTGCAAACAAGAGGAATCATCCTGATTTCAGTGATCCCCTTTTTTTACTTTTCCTCTCCCCTGAAATTACAATTGGAAAGCAAGCAGCAGTCCCTTTATCAGTGAAAAACAGCGCATGCCTGAGTCACTCAAGCAATGCAGCAGCGTTACTTTGTGTTCCCACCTTTCAAAGTTAAACGATGATGAAACCACTTATAACCCATAGTCACACCACTTCTCTCCTTCATACCTCATTTTCTGAGAGAATTTCAGAGGAATAACTCATCCTGAAATCCTGACAGTGTGAAATTGTAGATACAGGTTAGACTGTGAGTGAAAATTTTGCGTTCTAATGCAGTTGTACTTCTGTGTGTCAGTTGGATCAGTCATGTTATGTGCTTGCACAGCTAGGCAATTTCAGATCAAATAATTTGGGTAATAAACAGAAGTGTGAAAAACTGGATAGGTGTATCTGTAGATAACACTTTCTCTGCTGTTTGCTCACATGCATATTTTATGCTTACATAACTCTCAGCAGACAGTGTTCAACACCTTTCCTCTTCTGAACCTACACTCTTCCTTTCAAAGCTTTACTACTACCCAGTGTTGCTTATGTGTGTTCATAACCTCTTGTGGGTGCACTCAATGGCCTTGACAAGCTCATATGGTCAAAGTCACTCCCCCCCCCCCCCCCCCATTATTTCTGCTCAGTGTCTAGAAACCAGATGTTCCACACGCTAATTTAAAAGTTTTCCATACTGGAGAGAAACCAGATCAAAGACATCATCATACAATTAATTTTTCTTAGGCAGTCATACAGCAAGATTGGCTATTACTTACAGTGTTGTGCGCAGAAATAATTACGCTTACACAGAAATTATGTGGACCATATATGGGCATCATAAGACTTTAAAATATTTCGAGTATTTTGAAATTAAACCTTATTTGGTGAATGGAAAAGCAGTAGTGATAACAGCAAAGTACAGACATATTAAGTGTCATTCTTTGTCCAGTACTCAGAATTTTTAAGAGTGTTCAGACATCATTAACAAGTCAGACATTTTTATCATCTTGCAGTATTCAAGATATATATCTCTCCCCTTCTTTCAGAACAGGAATTACTTCTTGATTATTGCAATTCATTGTTGAGAATTATGACCTCTCAATTGCAGCCTCTTCATAGAAAGGCTTTGCAGCTCAGTGTCTGTTTCTGGTCTACAATCTGGATATACCGCCTAGCACGTACCTGAATATGCACCATAGGGTGGATTTCATCTTGTGCCACCTATCTAGAAGTGTAAAAGTTACAATAGCTTAGTCATGGCAAGTCAGTAGTGATGGACAAATAACTTTAGAGGCCAGTCCACCCCATCCCAAGACAGGTGTCTTGCCACTGGTAAGCTTAATTTCCCTCTTTAATGATGGCTAGCTTAACTTGATGCTTAACTTTTAGGGCCAACTACATATTAGTATAATATTTGATCCTCTATAGGTTAGTAATTTTTCATAGAGACACCAGAATTGTATTTAAGATTGGTTGAGAGCATATTCACTGAACAGTGTGTTCAGCTTTGTCTGATTAAGGAGATTAGTTTAGGATGGTGGAAATGAAAACATGCTGTTGTTCGCCATTTGTTATCAGTGAGAATAATGTTCCAAAAACCCAGGAAAGAGGGTGGACTTTTAGACTAAGGAGAGATGTGGAAACTGGCTTCTAGAGCATTTAACAGGGCTCTGGCTCTAATTTGTTTGTCTTTTTCATCGGTAAACTAATTCTTATCCTGACAGTAAGACAGGGTTACTGGCTTCAGACTACTTTGAAAAGTTTGGTTTTAAGAGGTACTACCCTCCCCCCCCCAAAAAAAAAAAAAAAACAAAAAAACCCAAAAAAACCAACAAACCAACAAAAAAGAAACCCAACAACAACAACAAAAAAACAAAGGAACTTTTTTTCAGGTTAGATATAAGGAAGAAGTTCTTTACCATGAGGGTGATGAGGCACTGGAACAGGCTGCCCAAAGAAGTGGTAAATGCTCCATCTCTGGCAGTGTTCAAGGCCAGGCTGGACAGAACCTTGAGTAACATGGTCTAGTATGAGGTGTCCCTGCTCATCGCAGTGAGTTTGGAACTAGATGATCTTAAGTTCCTTTCCAACCCTAGCCATTCTATGATTCTTATCAAGGTGATCCAGGAAACTGACGCAACATTTTCTCTTTGCATAATTTGCTGATAAGGTTGTTTGTTTTCTACCTAGTATGTGCATTTCCATTACAAGTGTCCTACATTTTCCTCAAGTGAACACTTAGGCCATATTCTTGTAACAGAGTTCCTTATTCTTCCACAACTTCCCTTAATGAAAATGACAAAAGAATGTCATTCTCAGTGAAAAAAAAAAAAAAAAAAAGATGAGAAATAGAAATATATTATCTTACTATTACACATTTATATGCATACATTACAGATTAACAAATGATTAAAGGAAATAGAGGGGAAGTTGTTCAAGTTGCCAGAGATGTCAAAAAGAAGTAACACACAATTGGCATAACTTCGTTTGATATGAACGTAACTTTTTTGTCCATTTTCAATTTTTTTCATTTGATATGAAGTTAATTGGGGATTTCAGAATGACTGTATCTTTGACATCAAACCTGGAGGAACGGTGATGTGCAATAAATTACAAGCTTTGGAAAAACTGCAGTCTTAATATGCTAGTAACTCTGAAGGCACACACATTGAGAAGGAGTGAACAGACACATGATCCCATGAAGGATAATAATGTTAACCGAATTTAAGCAACAAGCATACAAGTGACACTGGTGGTCTTCAGTTGGCTAGACCAACTCCTTGCGCAGACAATTACCATTTCGTTCTGGATTGCCTTAAAAAATCTGTCTGTAATTAGAATGCTTAATTTGAATCAACTCGATATTTTCTTTTTTTATTTGCAGTCTTAGTGCTATTTCTTAGTGGGTTTTAACCATTTAGGCTTAAGATCAGAGCAAAATTGCCATTAGTACTTATAAGGTTAGATAAAAGGATTACGAATACATCTGCCAAAAAAAAAAAAACAACAACACACGTTGCCTCTTCCCCCCCCCCCCCGGTAAAAAGAAGTTATTATCTACAGGCAGTATTACAGCTATTACAGCTGCGCAGCTGCCGTACTGAGCTTGAAGAAGCTCCTCCGGCCCACAACGCCTCTACTAACAGCAGGTGTCTCTGCTTCCCGGCACATCGCGATCAGCTCCGGCCCCGGCTGCCCCCAGCCCGCCCTGCGCGCTCTGCGCGCTGTTTTCTCACCCCGCGTGAGGTAGCAGCGCCAATAAACAATAGACCCTAGCCGCTGTTCTGTAAAGAGGGTGCTGTAATGGCACAACGATTGCAACAAAAAGCAAAAATAGATCTATAGGCAAAATAATACTTAACCGGTTATGCAGGGAGAATTCCCCCTTGAATAGCTGATTTAGTAGATTAGCTGCTGTCCTATTATTTGTGATGGCTTTTCGTGTTTTAAACACACTAACATTTGTTTATCGTGCAAAGGCTGTCTTTCAAGGGCTACACACAACACGCCATTTGTCAGTCTCTTCTGGTCTCTTGTGTAACGAAACAAGTAGTGGTTGCTTTCACAGAACATTTTCCTTCTCCTGTTCCATGCTGCAACTTTACTCACGAAACAGGAGCACCGGTCTGACTGACCTGAAATATTAGGGGAATATTAACGTGCACCTCAACTCCAACATGAAAAAAATATATGTGAGTGCTATGTTAACAATTTCCATCCTTTTTCAAGCAGTGCCGGAGGGGAGCACGTGACATTTATTTTTCTATGGATTTGGGTCTCCTGCTCGCGGGACCTAAAGAGCTTTGACTATGCTATTCCTCGGTCAGCGCTGGGAAGGAGCCCATCCTTCTCTGGGGTAAACGAAGTAATCTTTGAGTCTCCTGTGTAGCTTTCACTTTGCCTACAAGTGACCGGGGGAGAAGGCTATTTTTGGGGCTCGTGGAGAGCGTCGGAACAAGGGGGTGAAGGCAACATCCGCCCTGGAAGCGCCCCCCGCAAAGCGTGTAAGTGGTGAAGTGTCTGTCTGTCTGGCCGTCGTGGCTACGCGCCGCCACTCCCCGCCCGCCGCGACGACGGGGCCGAGGGCCGGGGCCGGAGGCGGGGGCGGGTCGGGCAACGCCGCGCCGGGCTCGGGGGGAGGAGAAGGAGGAGGAGAAGGAGGAGGAACTGCACCCCGCCGGTCCCGCTGCACTCATCTCCCCTCGCTCGCCGCAGCGGCGGAGGGGCAATCGGAGCCGGATCGGACGGGGAGGGCGCCCGCGGGACAGGTAGGTACGGACCATCCAGTCCCGTCCCACCCAGTCCTATCGCATCCCACCCCACCCCACCCCGTCCCGTCGCTCCACTCTCCGCGGGTTCGGCTCCGGGATGCCGAGGTGTCGGAATGCCGCGGTGCGTGGATGTCGCTGAAGAGCGCGGCGGCATCGCTCCCGGAGCGGAGGGGAACGGCACGGGGCAGCGGTTTTGCCCTGGGCAAAGGTGGCCTCGGGGTAGCGGTGCGATGCCGGCACTCTCATCCGGTAACCCGGTACCGCCGCATTTGCAGGGCAGCCGGGCGCCCGCGCGTGTTTCTCCGCGTTGAGGCTGGTGGGCGAGCGGGCTCCCGGCAGGCTCATCCCGCTCTCCCCACACCGCATCTCCGTCGTCTCCCTGGACGAGTCAGTTCAGGCTTTCCTGTATTGCTGCAGAAAAATCTTTTTTTAAAGGTGGCCGTTCGTTTTCATGGAAAGTTTTTGACAGTCCTAAATAGAGGCTGGGTCGAGCACAGATACTGATATAGAGGGATGTTTGTATATGTATGTAAATAAGCGTGACTTGCACGTGAAAATGCACATCTGTTACATAACTTGACTTTGTTCCAGCGTTATGTCCTTCAGCAGAAGCTGCCTAGAGAAATTCTCATTTATTTGGTATCCTGTACAGATTTTCTTTTGGCGACAGTTATAGTAGTGTAAATATTTCCTATTTTGTGTTCCAGCCAAGAAGTAGGCTTGATCTGGAAATGTAGGCAGAAATCAATTAGGAAAAATAGGCAGCTGCTTTTCCTAGAATGAGCTAGTAATGCAGGCTTTTTGGTAATCTTACGATTTACCTAAATGTTCCTGCCAGTCATTGAGAAATCAAATGTAGTCCAAGTAGACATGTATTTTGCAGAATCACATACAGCTCTGAAGTTTTTCTCAAGTACCAACTTTTGGTTATAGAGCAAGTTTAAAACCTCAGTTTGGACCAGTGCTGTCAGTACTGAAGATGTTCCATGGCATACTTCCTCAATTTTGTAACTGAGCTTTGGCAGCAGCAGTTTGAAAAGCAGATTAACATAATGACTCTATTTAGGAAAAATGATTTAATCCAGCAACTTGGAAGAAAAAGAAAAGCCAAGTCTGGAGAGTTTCCCAGCAGATAAGCTACAGACCTACGGTGAAAAGCCTAGATGCCTTGACTGAACAGCATGTCTGATGTGAGACTGAAACTGAAAGCTGGCTTCAGTTTCCTTGTCAAAACCCCTAAATGCCATTTGTGCCCAATAACACAATACCATGAGGAAAGCATACGTAATTAGGTATGTGCGTTCCTCTTGAAGTGGAGGGGGCATCCAACTGTCTGAGCTGGAGACAGAATTTAGGAAAATAACAGCTTGGGTCACCAAATTATCTGTATCAATTGCTACTCAGTGGCTCTGCAAATTAAACTGTATTAGGAAGCCTAGTTTTGTTTCCTATCTCAAGACAGAAAGGTCAGCCAGGCAGGTGTGCTGCAGGTTTTTAGTAAGCTGGACAAACAATGTAATTTAAGCTCACGTTTCTACTTGTTTGCTCATGCAAGCCATCCCCTGCATAGCATCAAAATGTGGGACCTTATCCAGTAAAATTAATTCAGTTTTTCTTACACAGACAATTGTAATCACCACGTGGCCTTGTCAGACAATCAGATTTAAATGGTATCACTCCCACAAGAGGTGGATCAATTGCATCATGTTAGTATTTATAGTTAATGTGCTGTGGAGAAGGCATGGCTTTGTGTTTGGCTTCTTAAGATGGTGCAGTTTTAAGTCTGGAGTGTTAAAAGTCTCTGCTAGAAGATAAGCAATTCACAGGATTGGCAATGAATTTTCTGCGTCTCAGCGGCTGCAGTCCATATCTTGCAAAAAAATTGTCAACTGCTGGCTGTTCAGTGGCCTGTGTGGAGTAAGCTGGTGGTATCTATTTAATTTCCTTGGAAATCATATTCAGAGTTACCGTATTTCGAATACCAGGTGGTGAAAAGTTCTGGGGTCTGCCCTGTTCTCCAGGGGCAGGGCTCTGTGTACCTGTTTCAACTCCCCATGGACCCCCCTGTAGGCAGAAACTGTATTTCCTTTGCCTCAATAACGTGGTGCTTTCGCCCTTCATTTACCCTAAATGTACCGTTTAGCTGCTTTAGCTAAAGCATGCATAGCTAATGCCAACAAAATGTGTCTGGAGGTGTGGGGTTGTGTCCTCAGGGGTGGACCTGTCCAGAGGTTAACAGTGTTAAATGAGCTGTTCCTGCCCTGCAGGTGAACAGAAGATTTTGACCTAGTGAGCAGTTCTTCGGTGATTCTCATCACCTAATTTTCCATGAAAGGATATATTCTGCTGTTTGGGGGCATGCACCTAGGGAGGCAAATGCAGTTTAAGAAAAGCAGTTAACTCATCTATGCAAAGAACACAGGAACTGTGCATTAACATACTTAAGTTTGATTAACATCTAACAGAATTTGGAGTGGGCTTTTGGCTGCAGCTGGTAAGGATCCCTTGAATTTGTATTCAGATTAGTTGGCAGGAGATTTGTAATGTGTCTCCATATAACTTTTTCTTTTCTAGGTATTTTTACTTCTTCTCATTGGGGGAAGTAAATGGCTTTTGAGGGAGAGAAAACAGACAGATTCTTTGCATATGTACTACAATCTTAGTCAAAACAAAGATATGTTGATTATTCCATAGAGAATACTGTAACTTGGATATGATCCAGTGTATTAATTTTTTTAAATACAGCACAGTGTAGAGCAGTAAAAATCCACTGTAAGCCTGCCTTTGGCAGTAGAATAGTGTAGTGAAATTACAGTCAAAGTTCTTACGTCCTTATTCCCATTAAGTGGTATCATTGTTGGTGATTGATGCCAATGGCACCAGATTTCACTATTGAGTAGTTATGTTACCAACTCACTATCAGCAATGGAATTTGACCCTGATTTTTAATATCAAGAAATGCATTTGACAGTAATTGGTACTCATATTCTGCTTTAAAGATTTGAAACGTGCTAGAATCAGCATATCATGAACTTGGGTATAATTGCATTATTCTTTAATCTATGAGGAGAATCTGTGTCTTGATATTCCAAATGTTTTTTCTTATAAAAAAGGCATGTATCATCTAAAGCCATCTGTCAGAAAAACAGGAGGAGTATCTGGGGAGGGATTTGCTTTACTAGAATAGCTTTATTGATTGTGTCAGTGTTCTTGTTAATTAACCTATTCAAACTGTCTGGTCTTTAATTGATGTTTTGCTTGTGTAAGGATTTGTAGTTCATGCCTTTGGATGTACACATTAGGTTTATATTAAAATGTAGACAGCTAGCTCTTCATTTCCGTTATCTCTGGTTTGTGTCTGATTGTCAGAGAAATTAGCCAATAGTCATCAATGAGGTGCTAATTCTGACCTCTTTTGATGTGCAAGACAATGAAAGAATATAGATTAGGAAGCAAAAAGCATAATTTTACCTTTGACATTGACTTACTGTGTGACCTTAGGGAAGAAATTTATTCTTTTTTCCGTTGTTGTACAAGAACACTCTTCTAAGCCTACAAAATTATTTTTGTTGAACACTCAAAGGTGCAAGTTAACTCCTGCAAAGAAACTTGAATATAAAGACTTCATATTAATGTGCCATGTTTAAAATAGAAACACTAGCACTGACAGCTGTAGGTTGTATGGCTTTGGTGTCCCACCACTCCAATCACAGGAGCTGTACAACAGCACAAAACAATAGCAAAAATAATCTTGCCTTTTACAATCTAAAATTTAAAACAAAAGACAACAAGAAACAAGGACAGTGAACTAGTTAAAGCAGCTGTCAAGCACAGTCATTATTATTCGTCAAAAATTATGGAAATTAAAATACTTAAAGGGATTAATAATAGTTTTTTTTTTCAGGGGACAGTCTTCAAATAGGAGGCGGTGTAGAACTGCTTCTCTGAAACGCCAGTGTATTACCAGTGAGGGCTAGTACCATGTCCCTGCCGAAGAAGATGTCAACATCTTGATAAGTTCAAGAAATGCTGGGCGTGGGAAGAGACCATGAAAGGCAAGGGGAGGCTCAGAGAAGTCATGGCTTTAGACTAGCAGGTGGATTTGTCAGGCTGGACAACAGAAGTTCAGAGGGTTTTGTGGTGCAGGTAAAGTTGTGCAGGCATAAGCCCTGTCCCAGCCTGGTGGTGTCTGTCACAGGCGGTGCTGGTCTGGAAGGGTGTGCTCAAAACTGGTACAGGATGTAAAGAAGGACGGATGGTCAGGGCTACTCAAGAAAGACAGATGATCAGGTCACTAATAATGGGTGTTTTGGGCAACTGGCACATCTATGAGTAATAGCAGGATAGAATACTAAACCAGAGAAGATATGTTACTTCGATGAGATGCAGTTGGATTTTCTCTTGAAAAATGGACAGGACACAAAGCAAGAAGCAAGCTGGCAGTTATTCCATGCATAAACCCAGTTCTTTTGAAAAAAAGCCATTGCTTTGTAAAGTTTTCTGTACATTGCAAGCATTATTCTATGAGACCTTGCCACATTGTGCTTGTCCTTCAAGGGTAGATCCTTTAAGCTCTCTTCAAAGTGAGTTGCGCTGTGTTCCATAAGTAACAGTACAGGAAAAATACATGCAACAGAAAATGATTCAGAGAGACAGTAAGGGGGGGAGGATGTTGTTCTTAACATATTTTGATCTTAGCTCTGTGATAATGTTTTTCACTAATGAAAACAAAGACATCCGTGCAGGGTCATGAATTCAGCATGTACACAGAGTCTTTTGAAATTTCTCCTATCTAGAAATATTATTTTATTACTTTTCAGGACTTTTTTTGGGTACTGGATAAATTGAAAGGATTGACATAGCAAATAATGATATTGCCACCTGGTAAGTTGCTCATCTTTATCTTATGGAGGTATTTTGACTTTTATCTTGCCGACAGTTTTCTGAAGTACAGACTTGGGATTTTTTTCTATTCCTAACTGCTACTTGGAACAAAATACTATCATAGGGCTCAGGGAAAGTCATGAGGAGATCCTCATCCATGGTTCACAGTGGATGTAGAAGTGCCTGTACTCTGCAGTCGTGCCGAAGCTTTGTAGTGGTGCCAGCCTGGGGTGTGGGAGCTGCCTGAGAGCTCCCCAGCTCCAGCTCTGCTCATACTCTCGTGGGGAGCCAGCCTGTGCTTCAGGAAGCTCTACACTGCAATCTCATTTTGACATGCAGTTTTGACTGTTGTAATTCACATCCAGTGATCAGGGCTACAGCGTGCATCTCCCTTGCATTGTAGACACAGGTGAGAACAGTGAGGTTGTTAGCTGGTGGAACAATAAGGAGGAATTTGCACCTGTGATGCTGTGCTTGTCTTCTCCTAAAATGGACTTTAGGAGGATCCCACCACCGTGGTCATATCCTTCTGACATCACATACAGCAAAGATGAACTAAATCAAACTTATTTCTACGTTTTCTCTACCGCTGGCTTCCTTCAGACCTTTTATACTATGGCAGTCTACTTTTTATTAACCATGTTTCTCAACAGTTGAGTTTGCTGTTGATTCTTGCATAGTGATTTAGATGCTGACTGTGTTATGTTGCTTGCCCCTTCCCTCATGTGGTCTGTAGAGAAATTTCAGAATCAGTCGATTTGGGTGAGAGCTTCTGAATCCTGACTTTCAAAGTTTCAGCACTGCTGAGCTGATTAACTAAAAAGGAGTGAAAGAGTTTCGATCACAGGGTTCTGCCAAAAAGGGCCCCCAAAGTGAATGTTTTGTGTGAAAGCATGCCTTGCAGTTTAAACCCGGAGTGACAGTGATTGTAATACAACGCTGTTCATGGGACAGCCAGACAAAGAGGCCATTATGTATGGCTGGCTAGCATCGGATCTTCCCAAAGCCAACAGTCAGACTAAGCTTGGTCACCCTGAGAACGTGAATATACTAGAAGCACTCTCATGTTAAAAAAGAAGAAAAAGACCTGTGTACATGTGTAAGTGTGTGTGCACCAAGGTCTGATTAAGTTGTAAATACAAAATGATGTAATTGATACGTTTATGTTTTCATGGAAGTTGACAAACCTACATGTAATGCTACACTGAGGACAGACCAGGTGGGAGTAAGAGTATGTCAACAGACCAAGTAGACCTTAAGTTCTTTTGTACCCTGCTACAAGATTGCTTTCCACAGTGTGCTTTGGACCATGTATGATTGAGTTTTGGTTTCCTCTGCAGTGTTCACAAAAATTTGGGCTGCACTGGACTGTCAGTGCGCATGTTATGATCACTGGAACTTAAGCACAAATAATGCTTATGTGTGTTTGTGGGAAGCATTTTTTTTTTGGTGACTTATAAATCCTCTTCAAAGGGTTCCAGACCACTAGAAAGAATTGGAGCACTTGGTACATGAACAAATGTCCCTGACAACTTGTGAGCTGGGGCAGTCTCAGCCCCAGAGTCCCCAGACTTGTGTCAGCCATTGTAAATCTACTTAAAAAACAGGATACTGCAGCTGGAGTGGAAAACTCTTCAATGAGAAATGTATTTGTTTAAAAACAACTGTTTCACCTTTGCAGCCCTGAGAGCTGGGCCATCTTCTCCAGCACAAAGGAGGTGGCCCCTGATGATGACCAGAGTCACTGGTGATCTCACCCGGCAAAAGTGCTTTGGCCTCATTCCCCATCTACTGCTGTATGTTACTTTTTTTTCTTCCTTTGTATTTCCGCCTCCCCCCCCCCTTTTTTTCCCTTCTTCCTCTTTCTTTCTTGCTCTTCCTCTTCTCTTTTTTTCTCTCTCTTCCTTTTTCTTTTTTCTTATTCTGATCTTATTCTTCTTATTCTGACCTTATTAAGCTAGTGTTTGCTTTTGAATGGTATTCACTCCTAAGCGCTTAGCTTACAGGAAGAACATTATTTACAGAGCAGTCTTGGCTTGTTTGTTGGTATACTGGCATTGGTATAAAACCAAAGCACTGTGAGTTCAATTTCTTTAATTTTATGTAAGGTTCAAATATGCTTTTTTCATTTTGCTCTGTTACACTTGCTGAATACAGAAGTTCAAAATCTAAAATGATTCCATATTCTGCAGTCGTTTTGTTCATGCTGACATTTTTTTTTCCTACTTTGTTTACACATTTCTAGTGAGTATTTTATTTTAGGGGAGCTTTTGAAGTGTAAAGAGGAACAGAAGGCATTTTTTGCAACTGGTGATGGAGTAGTATTAAATGATTTGTATTTTTATTTATTCAGTACTCTGCCATTAGGCTTTTCTTTGAAGGTTTTTTTTGTCTGTACTTTTGAGTCAAGAAGTATTCTGAAGAGGGTCAGGCTGTATTTTGTGTTTGAGGTACAAGTGATAAATCAAGAAGCATACCCTGTTGGTGGCTCTATTTAAATACACAATACGAATGCCTGAAGAGCTGATGATTTTGTTGCTCTCACCTGCATCATTGAAGGGCCAAGTTCAGTCCTGCTCCATCCAGTGTGTGCTGAGGGCTGCCTCTGGCAGCCAGCCCTTCTGCATAGTCACTCCCCACCACTCCAAAAACTGACTCTTGGGAGTTGTTGCAAGCTCTGTATGAACTTGGCACTTTCGCTCACAAATTCCATATTATGCCAGGTTGCTGGTGCTTGAGGATCAAAACTGAAAAGCTTAATGGTTTTGTCTGAATTCTACATGTCAGTAAAAGTCCCAGCCAGTTTTGGTCTGACACTTGATGGGGTTTTGGTTGTTGTTACTTCTTTCTTTAACCTTAGTGTGTTTGAACAGCCTCACTGCCACTGGCAAAAAACCAGGATGTGCTTGGTTTCGGGAGCACAGTTGGCAGAGTTAGACTCCTGACCAGCTTCTTCCTGCAGTGTTTACCTTACATATTTTAGTAAATCTTTTAAATGGAAATCCAAGGGTACAGCCCAGTTGGTGTTAGAAGGAGACAGAGCTGTTAGCCTAAGAGATTCAGTGATCTGTCTCAGTAGATCAGATGAATAAATGCTTGCTGAGGGTACAGCTGGGCCAGACAGGCTGTTTTTTAGAAACAATCATAAATAAAAGGATTGGTACTTTTTTTTTTTTAACTCTGTTAGACTGCATGGAAGTAAGTATTTCCCTTTCTCGTGCAAGCGCTATGGAAGTGAAGCTTGTGATCTCTGTATGTGCTGCTATTAAAGGATGTTTGTAGGCCACTGAACAGCTTAATGACAGTAGTAGATTTTAATTATCCATATAATTACTTTTTTTTGTATAGGGATCTGTTTGATTATAAAGGCACTATGAATGTTCTAAAAGCACATGTCATGTGAAACAGTACATTGTTGTCTCCTGAAGACAGCAAAACAAACAGCTTCTCCAGATCTGAAATCCCATCTCTTATGTGGCTCTTTTACTTAGAAGGGAAATTATTACTTCCAAATACTAATGTTTGGATTTGTATAAATGAACTGATGTTATGGGTGTGCTATACTGTTCAGATCACATCCTGCTGTGCCATCTTTGTTTTGCGGACCACAAAATACATTGATATTTGAGTATATATTTTAGAAACTATGGGTAGGGCTTGTTGCAGAGATGGTGCAATGTGATTCCTGCCTTGTACATATGGTTTCGTATAGGTGTTGCTATCTTTCATGATGTAAGCTTTTGCAGTCCTGTTTGATGTTCTCAGGACCTCCCATACTTTTGGTATTTTCTGATGCATCCAAATTAAGGTACTCAATGACATAAAACCACAAAACATGGGAACTTCGAAACTTGCAAGATTTTGCTTTTTATGGTGCAAGTAGGAGACTTTCAGGAATCTGAAACACCCCTTGAAGAAGGTTCTGTGGAAAGATGGGAAGGAAGTTTGTCACTTGTGTTCAACAAGTCTTAGCTTATATCCTTTCTAGATAATTGTAATATGTTCAGGCTTATGTCTGTTTATTCTGAGTTTTTGTCAACCCCTAAACGCAACTCCGATTTCCCATTTGTATCATTGTCCTATCTGTGATTTTTGTGATGCTGCTCGTGTTTTATGAGTTTCTGTGTGCTTCATGAGCAAGCTCATGAATTACCTACCAACCCAGGGTGGTTCTTCCATCAGAGACTACATGTCCCCTGCTGCTGTTTCACAGACCCTTCTGCCAGACAGAGGCCACATTCCTCAAAGCAGCTAAGGTGAAGCAGTTAAGTAATTAATACTTGTCAACACTGGCTGTATGTTGGTTAGAGAGCCTGTAAGAGAGGCAGAATAAAATACCATTATTCCTGCAGGTTGGTGTTGCTTTCCTGTTAGTGGGAGTTTTTGGTACACTACAGCTGAGAAGTGTTTCACTGGCTGCAGTACACTATTATTATTATGATGTTGTTATTATTATTATTAAATTTATTTTAGTGGATTCTGATTAACCACATGATTACTTTTTATGCATAAGAATGTGCATTAAGACATGGATTTTTTTTTTTCCTGCCGTATCAAAGATCTGGGGCACCTGTGGACAGATGGCTGCTGCTGCTCCTTTGTGCTTGTGTTGTCTTCCTGGTATGACCCGGAGGAAAAAAAAAGTATGTAACACTGCAGGTTCTCAGTGTCATGTTTATGAAGAGAGGAGCTCTAAGTGCAGTAGCAAAGAAAGCACCTCCCTCAACTCTGCTGGCTGTTTCTCTTGCCTGTTGAGAAGCAGGAAGGCTGGTGGTCTACCAAGTGTAGCAGCCCTGGTCAAACTAACTGCTTTCCCTGCTGCGTAGGGGACTGAGGTCTTAAACCTTGGCAAGGGTATGGGCTTCGTGTAGCCTTTGGTGCTCCAGCTGCAGCCTGCCTGGGAACTGAGGGATGAGCTCTTTGCTTCCAGTGGGTTGAGGAGGTATGCCCATACCAGGAACCTCTGCACTGTGTACTAAATGTTTGACATGGGGACTGCTCCTTCCTCTAGTTTTCAGTTTTGGTAGTGGTGTTTCTAAAGAAAATTTCCCAGTTTGCACAGGCTGCCTGACTCTATGGCTCTGTCATCTCCAAAATCATAGGCTGCCTCTTCACTATTGTCTTTTTGTCCCAATCTCCCCCCTCGCCCCCTTAACACACTCATCTCCTTCCCTCAAATTTTCTGCTGCTTACACACTGAAAACGTGAAAGTAGAAAGTCACTGGGGTTCTTTTTTCTGCCTCATTCGTGAGCCGTGCCAGGCCAAGTGCGGGCTCCTCCTGGCGCCGGGGCAGACCCCTCGGGCACAGCGCGGGGCGGGGGCCTTCATTCACCGGCGGTTCGTGGAACTCGCGGCTCCGCCTGCTCTGTAACGGAGCTTTAGTGCTGCTTTAATCCACGCCACATGCGGGTGACCCTAGCAAACCCTGTGGTAAAACAGAAGCTCTGTTGTGTGTTTGCGAAGCAGTTGCTCGGAAGCTGATGTACAGCTGTGGCCGCGCTTGTTTGGAAGTGAAGAGTAACTTGATCTTTTAATCTTTTTTTTTTCCCTTCCTTTTTTTCCCTCCCCAGACTTATTGTAAATAACAACTGTTTCTAAAGGGTACCTGTCAGTGGGATTGAAATGCATATTTTAAACTGAGGGGTAGATTTCATGAAGGTTTTAGCTGTGTGCAAAGAATGTGCTTTCTTTTCTTGTGAATTATTACAGCTAGTTTCATTTCTTATAAAAGGCATAAGAGAACAGACCTTTGTTCTTCCTACTTGCACTGAGTAAACTAGGAATAACTCGAGATCAGGGGACTTTCAGAGTAACTGAGGTGAGGTGCATGAACATGGATCCCTTGCGCATTGCCTGGGAAATGCATTGTAGGATCTGTGAACGTATACGTGTCTCTGTTATCCAGCTATCCCAAACCTGCCTCCATTAAAGCCAGAAAAACTGGCCTCTTTTAATAGATTATTAAATTTTCTTTCAGAAAGAAGGCTGAATTGCAAGCTCAGTAATGGCCTCTGCTGAGAATGCATGGCAGCATTAGTGCTCTTTATACTCTTGGTTGTTTTGGATAAGGCACTACCAGTTGCAAATACTGCTATGCAGGTATGCCACAGGGCTTCATCATTTTAAGATGGAAGATGGTGCTGAACAGAAGTTTCACGAGCTCCGGGAAAGTTGCTTAAACTTTGATCCTACAACAGAGTGAATTTTTCATTATTGAATATAGAAGATTGGGAGAGCAGTTATAGAAGAATGAAACGAAAAAACACAGCAAGAGAGAAGCTTCCTTGCTTGAAGTATCCCTGCTGCTGTGTAGTAGATTTTTTTTCTGTCTCCATAACCCATTTCAGAGAGTTGAGAGACTTAATCTCCTCTCTGGAACAATATTGTTTCTCTGCAACTTTAATGCACTTCTAACATAGGCTCCATTCTTTCTTGCTGAGCACTAGTTCATGCCAATTTGCATTATGTATGAATAACAACGGCCAGGATATGCATTCATGGTAAGTGAACCTCAAAGGACGCAGTGATTTGGGGTTCTGGTTTGCACCAGTAAAATACAGAGGAATTTATTTGTGTTTTCACAAACTGCCAACCTTTATGTGTATACAACACCCTTTTACAAGTCGATTTTTATTTAGACAGTGGATCAACTTGAGAAAATAAATTTTAGGGTTTTTTTGTTTGCTAAAGTATTGCTGGGATGCAGGAATATGGCAATGAGAGAAGATGTAAGAATAAAACATCTGAGGTTATTGGCTCTTGGTCTGCAGTAGGAAGATTTTGGAATTAAATAGAAATCCATTGCAGTCATCAAAAAAATGTCCAGTGACATTCAGAAACATCTCTGGAGGCTGCATCCTAGGATGTACTTTAAGCTTTCTCTTCTTCTCCTGTGTTAGTCTCTCACTACACTTCCAAAAATTACACTGATTTCTGTTGCATTGCCCATCTCCAGGGAAATGCCAAAGTTTCAGTACAACTAGGTCTTCTCTTCAGCATATGTGTGTGCTTGTCTTCATTGCACTTCACAACAAGAATACCAATGGGAAAATAAATAAAAAAACAGACAGAGAAGACAGCATTATTGGCTTCCTCAGAGGTGACCCAGATCTGTTAAAAATTCTCTTTGTTGTGGTATTGTGCATGGTGATTCCTGTGTAAATGTCTCTGACCCCGAAGTCCATATTTCTTGATGCTAATACTACACCCACGATAAGTACTATAAGCATGATGTGCATGTAATTGCTACTGTGGCAAAATATTGAGCTGGAAGTGTGGGTTGTTAAGGGTAGACTGAAAATGGAGACTAGCAGGCTTAAATTCTGTTTCCAGCTCTGCTGGCTTTTTTTTAATGAGATAAAGCATTTAGACAGGAGCCTAAGAACAGTGTGCTTCTGAAGAGTAGCATTAAAGCCAGAAAACCTTGCAGTGTTAGAAAAAGTGTTGCAGATCTTGCAGGGAGTAACATTGATAAAAATACTGTATGTGAGATTATGACATGTGTACCTAAAAGTGAGTGTGCTTAATTAAATGAAGTCTATCTTTTTGCTGAATTAGAGTCTGAGGGAGATCAGGTATTTGCAAAAGCACATGAGAGGAAAGATAGTCGAGAGAGGGACACATGGAAACTTGTTGGAACCCTGTGCTGCATGGAGCAGCCTTGGACTCTTGAGGGCACAGCAAAGACCTTTGAACAGTGACAGATAGCATCTTCCCTGGCTCATCTCACCCACTGAGGGAGACTCCTTCCAAAAAATTGGTCACTTGCTGTCATGGAGGGAGGGAATTACAGTGTCCCACTCTGCCCTCCAGAGAAAAGAAAGATTTATTCATGGATTAGTTCACTGGGCTGCTGCTATGTTGGTTCAGACAAAGAGACTGTTGCTTGCCCCAGCCCTTGGTAGACAGCTTTGCTTTGGTTTTCAAACACAAGGGCACCCTTTGCTTTTCAGGAGTGGATGCAATGGGTATCAGTACAGTTTTTGTTGCTCTTCTACACATTCTTACCTTCCTTCACACTCTCTAGAGCAGCAGAAAATTGGTGAGGAAGGTCAAGTAATCCCTTGCTGCTTACTGGGTGAAATGGATGAAAAGTAATTTTAAGCAGTATGGCAGCTGGTCTGTTTGTCTTCCTTGCTGACAATAGCTACATACATTTCTGTGCTCATAGTAGAAAGCCTCTATGAAATTGAAAAAAAACACTTAAGAGAGAGCGTGAGTGAAGGTCAGAGTTGTTTTGCTATGTCAGGACTGGTAGGTGCAAAAAGGTTGGGCTTTACAGCCAAAAGAAGATCAGCTGATAGTAGAAACAGTTCAGTAGTAGTTATTGGCCAGCCCAAGCATGGAGTTTCACAAGGTGTCATGATCATGAATCAGAGTCTTTAGTCATCAAGTCAGTCGCAGCAGCACCCAGCATAGAGCCATGGGCAGGAGGAGGGATGTGCTTCCTCTTGGCATCACACAGTCCTTTGGGGTGGCTCCTCTGATCTCTTACACTGGTGTTGATTTCTCCTTGTTTGTACTGCATGCTGCCAGGGAGCTGCAGTTGGGTTTGCTATCTCTATGAGAAACACCCTGCTAAACTGCTTGCAGTGTCCTTGCTGATGCCAATGAGATGACTAGGCAGGCAGCGTTGAGCTGTTGTGTTGCTCTGGATTTCCGAGAGAGCAAGCAGTTTCATGAGTTAGTTCAGATTTCATCACAGATTTCTGCACAGATGAGAGTACCCTTTCCATTTTGGCTTTTCCCAGAAACTCTCTCACTGTGACCATCCAGTCCCTCCGCAAATGCTGTTCTTCAATGTCGGCCTAGCTGATTGCTTGTCTGTTTGTGCAGTAATGCAGCAGATGTACTACTGAACGTGAAATTCTGTCCTGAGCAATTTCCAAACCCTGGATTGCTTATGTGTCTCATCCATTAATGAGAGATGACACATTCAAACATTCAGATGACCATTTCCTTCTGAAAATAGTGAATGCTTTTTATTTGTCTTTAAAAAAACCCATGCACAATTTGCAATACTTGTTTTTGTTTTTAATGAATGACTGAACCACTGCCAGCGATGTTCCTGTAATTTTAACTGAGTGGCAGCAGAAGTTGTAACAGAGATGCTGCTGATGCCAGTTGGGCTATAAGTTATACATCTACTAACAAAGTTTGTCTGTTTTCTGGCACAGTCTCTGACACATACACTCCAGTCAATCATTGTAAAATGCCTAATAACAGATGTGGCAATTAAGCTGAAGAATTCTGTCTCTCTTTTAATTTTTATTACAGAAAATAACGAAGTACCTCATTAAACCCACCATCATAGAGATTTTTTAAATTTGGCATACAAATGCCTGCAAAAATTAGATCTCTGAATAGGATACTTATTAAAGGTGCTTTGTCAGACAATGCAATGAATAGACCATTTTTGTAATGACAGATACATGCTTGTGCTACTGCTGTCCTTTTACAACCTATACTGCAAAGAGGTACAGGTTTAAAGAAGACAACATGTGTCCTGAAGGATAACATTTTGAGGGATTTAGGGCCTTGTGCTCAAGTTAATAAAAATGTGGTCTTGATTCTTCTGGGTTCAAGTTACACTTGCCTTCAGCTGGAATTAGCAGCAGATATTTA
This sequence comes from Ara ararauna, assembly GCA_028858755.1. Classification (NCBI taxonomy): domain Eukaryota; kingdom Metazoa; phylum Chordata; class Aves; order Psittaciformes; family Psittacidae; genus Ara; species Ara ararauna. The sequence continues at coordinate 38,041,971 of CM054410.1, read as the reverse complement.
GGAAAGTTTCAGATAACCTGTAACCAAAGTATATTAACATATTTTAATAAGAGAAATCATCTTGAAAAAATATATTAATTGCAACCAAAAAAAGTCTTCTTTTGATTTTTGGAGCTTCTAGGGCATTTGGCTTCATTAGTTTATTTTAATGTTGTACTAAGCACTCTTTTGAAAGGAGAGTCTTGAGTCATCATTAAAATAATTTAAGAATTTAATGATTTGAGATGTCTTAAAAATTATGGTAAGAAAATTGAAGCTGGTATAAATCAGAACTGGAAACTTTGATATGGAATTACTCCTGTAGTATCAAAGTGGTTTTATGCATGCAATGCAAAGTTTTTTTCTTTGTCATTGTTGGAAAGAACATGTTTTTTTACTGCCCATCACAAGTGTTGGTAGCATTTTTATTTCTTAGAAGTATTACCTTTTCACTGAAGTGCAGTTTCTTGTCTTACAGGATTCAACTATTTATCTAGGAGTGCGCGGAATTTGTCAGTCTCTGTGTACATTTACTTGCACATATATATATATATGCGCACCACTGTGCGTGCACACACACATGCACACACACAAAACCTGCAGACACCATTGGCACCTGGCAAGCTGAATTTTTCCCTAAGAGTACTTTTTTTATCTGCTAACAGATAGGGAGACTAAGCACTAAAACTACAGAAATGCAAACATGGTTGTAAGTTTGGTTGTAAGAGTCACCAATTTGATAGATGGTCCACCTGGTGGGTAAAGAACTGGCTGGATGGCTGCACAAAAAGAGTTGTGGTTAATGGCTCCATGTCCAGCTGGAAACCAGTAACGAGTGGTGTCCCTCAGGGATCAATGTTGGGACCGGTCTTGTTCAACATCTTTGTCAGTGACATGGACAGTGGGATTGAGTGCACCCTCAGTAAGTTTGCCAATGACACCAAGCTGTGTGGTTCGGTTGATATGTTGGAGGGAAGGAATGCCATCCAGAGGGACCTTGACATGTTTGTGAGGTGGGCTGATGCCAACCTGATGAAGTTGAACCATGCCAAGGGCAAGGTCCTACAGCTGGGTCAGAGCAATCCCAGGCATAGCTACAGGTAGGGAGGAGAAGAGATTCAGAGCAGCCCTGCAGAGAAGGACTTGGGGGTGTTGGTCAATGAGAAACTTAACATGAGCCGTCTTCAGTGTGCGCTTGCAGCCCAGAAAGCCAACTGTATGCTGGGCTGCATCAAAAGAAGCATGGCCAGCAGGTTGAAGGAGGTGATCCTGCCCCTCTACTCTGCTCTTGTGGGACGTCACTTGGAGTATTGTGTGCAGTTCCGGTGTCCTCAACATAAAAAGGACATGGAACTGTTGGAACAAGTCCAGAGGAGGGCCATGAGGATGATCAGGGGACTGGAGCACCTCCCTTTTGAAGACAGGCTGAGAAAGTTGGGGCTGTTCAGCCTGGAGAAGAGAAGGCTGCATGGAGACCTCATAGCAGCTTTCCAATATCTGAAGGAGGCCTAAAAGGATGCTGGGGAGGGACTGTTCATTAGGGTCTGTAGTGAGAGGACAAGGGGTAATGGGTTCAAACTTATACAGGGGAAGTTTAGATTAGCTAGAAGTTCTTTACTGTAAGGGTGGTGAGGCACTGGAATGGGTTGCCTAGGGAAGTTGTGAATGCTCCATCGCTGGTAGTGTTCAAGGCTAGGTTGAATGGAGTCTTGGGTGGCATGGTTTAGTGTGAGAAGTCCTTGCCCATGGCAGAGGGGTTAGAACAAGATGGTCTTAAGGTCCTTTCTAACCCTACCTATTCTATGATTCTGTGATTAAGTTCAGGTGTCCTAAGTGTTCAGCTACTCCTTAACCTGTTGATCATACTATGTCAGTAAATATTACAGGCCACAGGTGGGATAATGAGACCAAATTGTCCCCCTGTAATGTCAGGGAGCAGAGCAGATCAGACAAGCTAGGTAAGTAAAGGTGGAGGAGAAGGCTCCAGAGAAAAGCATTGTTTCCATAACTATGTAGTCTTAGAATCATTATGAAAGGTATTGAGTTAGAATAAAACTTAAGTCTTGCCCCAGTTCTCCTGGAGCAGTAGCAATGAATATACAGCTGCTAAAAGTGTAAATGGATACAGTACGATCACTTGGTGGCATCTTAAGGCCTTCAGCAGTAGTAAATTAACTGTGGTGGAGAGAGACAGGGAGATGGGTGAGAAATGAAATGAGTTGGTGGGAAGATGGTTCTGGTCTTGCATGTATTGTTCTGTAGAGCTCCTTCAATTTATTCCAACTAGTAGCAACTCCAAAAGATGCACTGAAAGGATCTTCCAATGTTGTTGAGCTGGTTTACTGAAAACCAAAGTCTTATATGTTGCTCACTTAATAGGATGGCCTCATCAGGTTATAGTGTCTACCTGACAGGTGTTCAGTGCAGAATTCCCTTTGACTTTAATGGGAATAGGATTTGTCCCTTTAACTGTGGTTAAAAAGCTAGAATTGACCACTCTCAGTTTTGCATTATGGTTTTCCATTTTCCCCTTTGAAGAAAGAATGCAGGAGTACCACATCCATTCTAACCTTTGCAAATGCCAAAATAAAAAGATGGAAGAATTGAATGAATGAATGAAGTGTCAAAGAAAACACTTCTGGGTTCCCCATTCTTCTACCAGAATGTTTTGGATTTACTGGGAGAGGGGGTGGAGGGGAGAGCTCATGCAGCGAATCATAGCTGCTTTGAACTAGATTGCTGGAAGTACAAAAGAAAACCTGGTAAGTAATGCATTGAAATGTTCAGAAGCTTTAAAATGAGATGGCACCAGAGTTAACAAACTTTTTTTTTTTCCCCCAAAGAAAGATAATTTAAAAATGGAAGTATTTAGTAAGGTATTGTGATAAGGATGTACACAATAAATGAAATGCTCAGTCTAAATCATGAGAATAGGAGCTAACTGGAATGACAACTTTTATTTTCTGTGGGCATTATATGCAAAATGGTGTTTTCTTGCACGATATACTAAGATGAACATACTGAAACAGTTACCAACAAATTTGTTCCCAAATTTTAACAACTTGTTATCAGAAGATATAAAAAAATTCGGGTGTTCATATGTCTGACTTTCATAATGGAAGGGTTCGATGAAAGGCTGTGACAAGTGTGGGGAGCTGCAGACTGAAGAATTTGCCAATAATAATGGAGGCTGTGTCTGGGAAAGGGAAGAATCTAATGTATGATGGAAATGTATGTGGAAAAAAAGAACGTGCATGTAATGGGGGAAGAAAAGAAACAGAGGCAGTCTTTGAAGAGAGATGAAACAACAAAGTAGAAGACATTTAAAGGAAGTCAGCCCCATTTGAAATGGATCCTAAATTACATAGGAAGCTAAAGGAATTGTCTGATTCTGGTAATTATACTCCTTTGCATTCTGGCAATCAACTGGAAGTGGCACTGTGTCTGGAAGGCTGATACTTGACATAATAGGAAAAGAGGTGTTACAAAAGCTACAGTCAAAAGCTACAGTCAAGAGAGGGGAAAACCATGAATGAGACTTTCCGCAGCAGTGGAACCAGGGCATTGGTGTATTTAGACAACCACAGGATTGTCCTGGGCAACTTGTCAGCAACCACAGAGTTTTCACAGTTGTATCCATGAATACAATATCCTTTCTTATAATTCCCAATGAAAAAATGAAATAGCAGATGTCTGGTGGTGTTTCTCCTTAAGGAACTATTGTAAAAAATCAATCCATATTTCTCATGGCCTGCCACTTAACATCTTACTTGAGAAATTACTTCCCTTAAACATATATATGCAGCCATGTTTACTCTTAAGCCTTCTAGACTTCACCTGCACTATTAAAACACCCCTGGAATTAATATAAAATACCACTTGTTCAGTAAGTTGATGAAAAGGGCAAGAGGGGGGAAAAGAAGCCTGTGTGGATATGATTTCTGTATCACACCCTATATCATGTAGCCTTTCTTAAAATATGTGTTACTTGCTTTGACTGTTTACTGACAGCAGCTACCTTGGAAAGATGCCCAGGGCTGATAGCTGCCGTCTGTGCGCAGGGTGGAGGCCACTGGTCCCTGCATCAGTAGCCTTGTCCCAGCTGGGTGAGTCCCCAGGCAGCCCTTGGCTCCTGCCTGTCTCTCCATCCCACCACTGTTTTCTTCCAAAATGTGGCCTGTGACTTCCCTGGGGGCAGCTGGCCAGCCCCGGGGCAGTCTGCAGCTGTGGAGAGGGGCTGGAAGGGGAGGAGGAAGACACTGAAGGTCTGACTGGAGGGTGCAGACAACAAACAGCTGCAATATTTCCTTGGCAAAGAGGCAGTCAGCTGGGGAATGGCAACCTCCAAAGATCTATACACACTGAAGAGATGATTGAGGGTGGCCTTTCTAAAACCAGGCTGCTTTATGCCATTCCCTGCATGTGGAAGAGGATCTACTCTTGGCTTCAAGTTGTCCTGCAGTGACAAGGAGAACATTGCCATTACCCCAAAATATGACTCTGAGGCAATGCTACCATCTATAATACAGACGCATCTTGTGCAGGTTTTCAGTGGTCTGTCTTTATAAAATTGGTTTATTATAAATTCTTTTTAGAAAAAAATTCCTTTTATTTCTCCTTTTTCACCTCATGTGTAGCTTTTCTGTTCCGCCTACTCTCGTTTCATTATTTGTCTTGGGATGAAGCAGCATTAAGCATCTTGAGGAGTTTCCCATTTTTTTTTGGTATGAGAGCCTGAAGCAATAAAATATTGCTCTGTAATACCCAGGCCAGAAATACATAATAAATATACTTACATGGTTCACTTTAAGTGTCTTGTGTAAAAGAAGCATATTAGGGTTTATGTTCTTGTTGTTATTTCATCTTCTAAAAGTGTGCTTTTCTGATACTTGGATTTGGATTATAGACAGCCTCAACTGTCTTATTTAGTAACTTTTCTTCTGAGTGGAAAATAACGGGATAATCTTTTGGTTTAGCCAAAAGATTTTTGCTAACAGTTCATCCTATTGACTTCCATGTAAATAAACACACAGTACCGTGTGCTGTAAATAACCTTAATGATCACAGGTTTGCTTGTTCAAGACATATACTAGTTACCTGCCTGGAAAAAAAAAATCTTTCAATGTGAACAGTGCTCTGATTTAGTGGACAATGACAGCTACAGTGAAGTGCCCCCATGCTTGTGATGTTTGGCAGTCTGCCTTTGAGGAATCTGGCATGCTGGCATTTGTCTTTACCATGCCTCCTTGCCTTGTGCAAACTTGACTTCCACTGAACTTTCTTTCCCTCTCCTTTCAATGCTGATTTGAGGGAGAAGAGGACTGATCAATGGGTATATCTTCCCTGCCAGTTTAGTGGCTATGGAAACTCTTACTGTATGATGAGAGTGTTACATGGTAGTGAGATTGGTGGGCATAAAGGAGTCTTGCTTTTCAAGAGGTCAGATGTTCCCAGGGAAACTCTCGTCTGACCTTTTACAGTAAGAAAAAATCCTGCAAAAGGTAATGCTGAGTGACTTGCAAGCGAATACAGAGTCCTTGAGGACCCTGTTTGTGTTGGTTGTGCAATATTGCTGTGGTTTTGGGTCTATACTGCACCATGACGCTGGGACGTGCAGTGCTATGGAGGGGTAACCCATCTGGGACTGTGTCATGGTGCTGGATTGCTTCGCTAGTATAAGGCTAGATATTTGCTGAGAGTCAGAGATTTCTGGTTTGTCCATTGTTTGGAATTACCGTATTTCATTTTGGAAGTGGAACTGTCTTTATAATTGCAGTCCAAAAGGTTGTTTGACACTTAGAAAACAATGTATCGTCAATAGCTCCCAGCCTCTCCAGGCTTCTGCCTGAAAGTTTTCCCTTTCAAGTAGAAGGTGCCTAGTCCAACATACAGATTAACAGGTGCTCTCTGTTATTTAAGAGCAGATCATGTACTGTTGCATTTTTATTTAGAAGGTATGGTACAGATATGCAGCCTGTGAAATGATAACATTGCTTAAAAGATCGTGATGCCATAGATTTCAAAACAGGTATTTCCATGACTTATGGGTAAATAAAACTGGCTGTCTTCCATACTTGTGAGTTATCAGGGGGTTCACTGGAACTTGAGAGTTCAAGAATTCTTCACTTCTGTAAACTTCAGTTTAAACGATCACTGGATTTGGAAATTACTGGGCATAAGGCCAGAACACATACACAAACATTGTGATTACATAAACCTAATTTTCTTAGAAATATCTGATAGTTAGAAAGAAAAATAAAAATGATCTAATCTACTAATTGAAGAAAAATGGCAATTCATTAATGATTTATTTTTGTTAGTAACATGGGACTTTGAAAAAGTAGAAGTGTATCTGTCTCCATGAAAGAGACTTGCTCCAACACACTTAGCCTCTGTTTTGGTTATTCCTCAGGTACCAGTCTAAATTGTTTTTCCATTTCATGCACTTAGTCCATTTTAAATACCTTTGGACTCTTCAGACGTGTCAGTTTGCTTCATTTTGAATCTCAGTAACTAATGAATTTGAGACTTTGTCTGTTGTAACTGCATTGTAACTGTTTTTGAGTGACTTAGGAGTACTTTTCTTTTTCATGCAAGACGGGCTAGTGTTTGGAAAGGGAAGCCTGAGGTGTGGCTGCATTGCCTTGTGTGCCTAGACTTGCCTTAATTGGCATAAATGGCTGCCTCCCTCTAAGGGACCTTGGGAGTAAAAAAAGCTTGCAGAAGAATAAACATATGAAGAGGAAAACTGCAGGGGCTATTTTGTGTGGTGGGGTGTGAAATAATGAAATTAATAGTGTGTTTTGAAGGAGAGCCCAGTGATTGGGTTAGTATTGTTAGTATATGTCATATATTTAGGTACTTCATCAGCCAGTCTAGCGTCTTTATGATAATGCTCCTATTCAGTTTAATTCATATTTGGTTTGTGAGTGAGGTTTCATGTGACATGGCATCAGACTGATTTACTGATTTCCATAGGAAAAACGCCTTCTGCTCTCCACCCATTAATTCTCTAATGTAATCAATAAAAGCAATTAGTTTGTTTCACGGAAGTAAGTTAACATGGGACTAATCATCATTGACAAGATTAGGTCAGATTTAAATTTTGCTTTGCCTGACATTGGTAGTGTATAGGATGATTTTATAAACAAACTGTGCCTCTGATAGAGGAGCTGAAAGTCAGGACTGAGAAGAGTGTAGTGCTATGAAAAACACTGTGTAGGAGGTGAAGGACCAAACAAATCTTCCCCAGAAAATCTTGAGGAAGAATTCTTGGGCCATGATTTCCAGTTTAAGGTAGCAATCACAAAGTCTGTTATGGGGTGCTGGCTTGTTCGTGCTCTGGAGAGCATAAAGGCAGGGGCATCAGCAGTGGGCTCTGCAGTAACAATTGTGTTGTTTTACAGTTCAGTCTGGAAATTTAGCTGCGATGGACAGAATGAAGATTTTTTAAAATAGCAGTTGCAGTACATGCAGGTGAATGCAACGTACTGTAATTAAGACCCGCCCATGGGATTACAGCTCAGAGAGCTGTTCAACATACTCATTGTCAACATACTCAGTATCACTGCAGAAAGCAGAAATGCGTCAAGTAGAACCATACAGGTACCATGACAGAATACGGAAAGCACTATTCTGTAGTTCATCTTGTAACTAAATGGCATATTCCTGCTGCATTTTTTATGTTGCATTGGTAAAAATGCTTTTGCAACTGTAATAAGAAAGCTACATCAGCATTTCCCTTGATCTTGGGTCTATTATGTCATGTTAGCAACTGCATTGTACTATTCTCTGTTGCTCATGCAGTTCTAATCCTGCTTAATTCACCAGCACCAGTTGATTCTGCTGACCTAAAAGTACTTGGCTTTCAGCTTTTAGCAGTCTTCACTTCTTTTACATTTTGCATTGTTTTGTCTTCCCTGCTCCCCCAGTTCCACTCATATTTACCTTTTGTTATGAGAAATCTGAGGGAGAGATGGGTGTCCAGAGGTTTGCTTGTTGCTCTGGTCTGGGTAGGTGGAGGAACTGCGTCTCAGTTTTCACTGCATAAAGGAGAAGTGTTAGTTTGCCTTTTATAGATACCTACTCTTCCTCTGGTTTTGATCCTGACTTCTGTAGGAAAGAAAAAAAACAAACCAAAGCGAAACATGTGCAAAACTATTAACATATTTGGTAGTGGTAGAGAAAGTGCCTACAAATTTCAGGTGATGGGTAGTAATGGTTAACTGTTTGTGTTTGTATGGTGCACATACAGGCTTTTTCAGCTGCCTACTAGTGAGACAAATGTAGTTTGTGTAGCTGCTGCCATTAAAATGTGTTCAGGAGATTCACAGAAGTATATTTTTGTGACACCTGCACACCTGTTACACCATTTTAAAATGAGCTTGTTAGTAATTACAGTATGCCTTAGGATGATCAGGTTAATTTTTTTTATATGACTTATTGATGACTATTAATATCTTCCTTTGATGTAATAAGCATCTAATGAGTTCATTTTCCTTAATCAGATTGCAGAATTTTAGGGAAGTAGTCTGTGGTTACTTCATGCAGCTGCAGTGCTTTTCCTGTCAACATTTTTAAACCATGGGCCTGCCTTAAAGTCTAGGGAAACAGAGAAGTTTCTAAGCTAAACAGACCTCTTAGTTTAGAACCTTCAGAACAGAACCTTGCTTAAAGATCCTGCACAAATGAAAATAATGATGGAGCTTTGCCAACTAAAGTTTTTTTCTCAAATAGTGTCATGGGTTCAGCAGCAGCAGTCATTTTTCTGCTTCTTGGTAGCTGGTGCAGCACTATGTTTTTGATTTTGGGCCTGGGAACTGTGCTGATAGCACCAGTGTTTTGGTTACTGCTTGGTAATGTTTTGATCTGACCAAGGCCTTTCTGAGTCTCATGCTCTGCCAGGGAGGAGGGGAGCTGGGGGGAAGCAGAGACAGGACACCTGACCCAAACTGGCCAAAGAGGTTATTCCATACCACAGCACGTCATGCCCAGGATGGAAAAGGCAGGGAGGAGAGATCCAGAAGGGGGGGTGTGCACTGCCTGGTTGGGCTGGGTGAGCAATTGTATTCTTTCCTTGTATTTGCCTTGTCATTATTATTATTGATGGTAGCAGTAGTGATTTGTGTTATACTTTAGTTACTAAACTGTTCTTATCTCAACCTGTGGGAGTTGCATTCTCTTCCATTCTCCTTCCCATTCCTCCGGGAGCAGGGGGAAGAAAGAGGGGGAAGTGAGTGAGAGAGAGACTGCGTGAGTTAGAGAGGCTTAAACCTCGACAAATAGTATAAGAAATGTTAGGATTATAAGATTTTTAGTGTTCTGTTAAGACATATGTGTTTTGTGGTGTACTTTAGTGGAAGAAAGACCTGGCAGTAAAATGCTGTGGGCTAGTTTGAATTTGTTGTGTGTTCCGTCAGATTGTAAAGTCAGAGACTTCACCTGTGCTGAGGGGGTCGTACATGCTGGTTAACACTCAAAATGATGGGAAAACGTATTTTGCTCACTCCAGTATGAAGCTTGAAAAGCATCTGTTTATTTTCTTTGCCCCCTGTATATGCAAACATGTTGCTGGATATTGGAGAGTATTTTGGGGACAGCCATTTGCTGCTTTGAAGTTTTCATGGAGGTTAACAGTGCTACTCATGGTAGAAAGCTCAATGCTTGGTAGCAAAATTCCTGTTTACTGCTCAGGAACATAAATTATACAATGTGGTATAGGAGGTCAGAGGAGTTTTCAGTTTTAGCGTGAGGTATATACTCTCTCATGCATATGCTGATCACTAATTTGCATACAGAATGCATTCTCCAGTGTAGCATTTTCAGTACTCAAAACACAGGTTTTATGATATATATAGGTAGCGAAGATACTGATACATTATTGAGTGACATAAGCAATATATAATATGAAAAGTGAGTCTCTGAACAAGTTATCTTGGTGCAAACTGTAGACAGCAAGAGTTAAATGAGTCATCTGCATTTTTTATTGCTAATATAAACACTTTAGCAATGCTAATCAGTTGTACTGATTTTCTGTTTTGATTTTCCTAAATAATTAAGCCAAAGTTCTGGAATGCAATCAAGTGTTACCCTAGGGGGTTCATGCAAATGATTGTTTTTAAATATAATTTTATTCTAAATTTTGTTAAGTGCATCCAAATAGGAAAGTTGCTGAAGTTGAGAATTAAAGAAAAAAAGGAAATACAGTTTACAGTCTGCATAATCAAAGTGACTATTCTTAATGAGGGAAATCACCACTTTGTTGAAATTATTAGCTGAAAACACAGCTGCTTTTACTGCTTTTTAAACAACTGCACATTAACTACTTTGCTATGCAGTGTGCATTCAGAGAAACAGTTACAGACCATGAAGTGTCTTTCAGCAGCCCTGATTTTTCAAGAGGGATTTAGCAAAATGGGATCATCTCTGTATACTCAGGTACCTTATATATAATAGTTTCTTTTTGTAAGCTTTTTTTATGTTGACTTCTGAAGAAAGTATTGTAAAGTAAGACTATTTCATCTGTCTCCCTTTTTTTTTTCCTGTGGCCCAGCAGACATTTTCTCTTATAATAAAGTTGTTTGCTTTGTTCTGTTCCATAATATTTGAAGTAAGAAATATTTACTTCTGATTAATTTACTTTGTTAAAAATACTTGTATTATTTAAAACCAGACATATTTATTAGAATTTATTTTCTTAACTACAGATTAGACTCAGTGATATCCTTTTTTTTTTTTTTTTTGTGATCTCTGTAGCCACATACTGTTAAATTTTGTGTGAAAATGAGGATATAAAGTCAGATATTCACTGAAAGGGAAATGTAGCAGTTTAAGTTGTTACAAATTACCTTCTACTAGCATTCAGTCTGGCATTTGTGGATTAATGGCAGGTTGGATTAAAAGTATTTCAATATGCAAACAAAAATTGTTTGCTTGAAAAGAAAGATGAACCTAGTCAGAGTGTTAGGACAATATTTTAGATTCTTATGTTACTGCTTTTTTATTAGCAAAGTGTTTAGTCTGTTTGGAAATTGTACAACTGGCAGAGGAGGGAGTATTTTTGCAAAACTGTATTGTGAATTCAGCTATAAAGAGCAGGATAATGTGAGGCTGTTTGGTAACAATGAAGAGTCATTTAGCCCTTCCCCTGAGTATTTAATTTGTTTGCATGAAAATTACTGTATATATATAAAATTAATGTTATTTAATAAAAGAACCATACCAGTTTTTGCAAGTCGTAACCTTGCATTGCACCTTTCAGTAGTGTAGCATCTTGAAGTACTGATAAGAAGTATTCATGCACATGTATAATTTAATTTATATGTTTGCATTAAAAAATAAACACCACCACTCCCTGACTCCTGTGAAATATCTTGTACTGGATTTTGTTGTTCTGACTTGCATGTCTCCATGTGATGCTGTTGCCTGCGTCCTGTAGGAAGGCAGTTTGTGGAGATACCGAGGTCAAGGTAGTGCCCAGGTGTCAGGGTACAGCCTTTTCCAAGAAGACCCTGGGCATTACCCCTCCTTGGTGGCCTGGGCCCCAGGTGCTTCCTTAGGGAGGCCACATAGTGAAGGCAGTGTGTAATTTTGGGGAAGAGCTGTTTACAAATGATGCTGCTTGAGATGGAGTGTTATGTGGCGTTTTCAGGAGGCCAGTGTAGGCTGCAGGAGTTGAGGATGCTGCTGACAATGGAGTAGCACAGACCCCTCCTGTAAATGATGTGCAGGATTTCTGGTGGTGTGTCATCAGCTGAACCTTTCTACTCTTGCGCTCTTGAGCAAATGCCTTTGTTTTAAATTGTAGCTCTGTCAGTTGGTGTGGACAAACTGTCACTAAACAGCCTCTGAGCGTGGCTGCCTGCAATTCGATGGGACAGTGGGACCTCTAAAATGTAGTTTGTTCGCCACCTGACTGCCGTGCCATTCATGTGAAACTACTCCATTTGGGTTGTTCCGAAATAGGCATGGTACTGCTACTGCTGGACAAACAGTGTGTGTTTCTTGAAGTACCTGTTGCTTTATATCATATATATTGATTATATATGGGTCAACAGTTTTACCTCCTTTATAATTTGTATAATAACATATTATAAATATTTTTTCATACAGCCACTTTTTTGGAAAGATGATTCTTCACTTGAGCTCCTTTTTTGGCTTCCCTATCATACTTCTGTACCATTGGATGGGGACAGCTTCATCTTTGAATCTGGAAGATCCCAATGTGTGTAGCCACTGGGAAAGGTAATATTTTCTTCTGGAAAATACATGACATGAATTCTGATTGTAATAATTTTGTTTTGTTTTGCTTAGCACATTTTAAATGATTTAAAGCTTTTAGTTGAGTAATGAACTGGGGGAAAAAATTCACATTACTGCATAGGCAAGGTAAGTTCATGGATAAGTAAAAGACTATTTCACACTGGGCTGAAATGCAGTCATTTTTGCAGTAGGGTGTTAGGATGTGAAAACCACTACAGTGGCACCAGCAATGTTACACAACCACCTGGGTACAAGAAGTGAATAAAAATAGATTTTTAAATTTAAGTGGAAAGAAAATTTGAAGGAAGAATGAGGCTTATAAAAGGTGGAAGCAAGGACAGGTGGCCTGGGAAGAATACAGGGATGTTGTCCGGGAAGCTAGGGAACAGGTTAGGAAAGCTAAGGCCCACTTAGAATTAAGCTTGGCTAGGGATCTTAAGGATACCAGGAAGGGATTCTGTAGGTACACTGCAGATAAAAAGACAGACTAGGGACAACGTGGGCCCTCTCTGGAAGCCATCAGGAACTGGCTGAGGTTCTTAATGACTTCTTTGCCTCAGTCTTCACCAGAAAATGCTCTGACCACACCACCCAAGACTTGAAAGGCAGATGCAGGGACTGTGAGAATGAAGACCTTAGGCCCACTGTAGGAGAGGATCTGGTTCGAGACCATCTTAGGAACCTGAATGTATACAAGTCCATGGGACCTGATGAAATCCATCTGCAGGTCCTGAAGGAGCTGGCAAATGAAGTTGCTAAGCCACTGTCCATCATCATTGAAAAATCCTGGCAGTCAGGTGAAGTTCCTGATGACTGTAAAAAGGGAAATATAACCCCCATTTTCAAGAAGGGGAAAATGGATGAGCTGGGGAGCTACAGACAAGTCAGTCTCTCCTCTGTGCCTGGCAAAATCCTGGAGCGGATTCTCCTGGAAGGCATGCTGAGGCACATGAAAAACAACAAGGTGGTTGGTGACAGCCAGCATGGCTTCACTAAGGGGAAATTGTGCCTGACCAATCTGGTGGCCTTCTATGATGGGGCTATGGAACTGATGGACAGGGGTAGAGCAGTTGATGTCATCTATCTGGACTTGTGCAAAGCGTTCAACACTGTCTCACATGACATCCTTGTCTCTAAGTTGGAGACGCATCAATTTGATAGGTGGACCACTCGGTGGATAATAAAGAACTATCTGAATGGCCACACACAAAGAGTTGTGGTCAATGGCTCCATGTCCAGCTGGAGACCAGTAACGAGTGGTGTCCCTCAGGGATCGGTGTTGGGACCGGTCTTGTTCAACATCTTTGTCAGTGACATGGACAGTGGGATTGAGTGCGCCCTCAGCAAGATTGCTGATGACACCAAGCTGTGTGGTTTGGTTGATACGCTGGAGGGAAGGAATGCCATCCAGAGGGACCTTGACACGCTTGTGAGGTGGGCAGATGCCAACCTGATGAAGTTTAACCATGCCAGGTGCAAGGTGGTACACCTGGGTTGGAGCAATCCCAGGCACAGCTACAGGTTGGGCAGAGAAAAGATTCAGAGCAGTCCTGCAGAGAAGGACTTGGGGGTGTTGGTCAATGAGAAACTTAACATGAGCTGGCTTCAGTGTGCGCTCGAAGCCCAGAAAGCCAAACGTATGCTGCGCTGTATCAAAAGGAGCGCGACCAGCAGGTTGAAGGAGGTGATCCTGCCCCTCTACTCTGCTCTTGTGAGATGTCACTTGGAGTATTGTGTGCAGTTCCGGTGTCCTCAACATAAAAAGGACATGGAGCTGTTTGAACAAGTCCAAAGGAGGGCCACGAGGATGATCAGGGGACTGGAGCACCTCCCTTTTGAAGACAGGCTGAGAAAGTTGGGGCTGTTCAGCCTGGAGAAGAGAAGGCTGCGTGGAGACCTCAGAGCAGCCTTCCAGTATCTGAAGAGGGCCTATAGGGATGCTGGGGAGGGACTCTTCATGAGGGATTGTAGTGAGAGGACAAGGGGTAATGGGTTCAGACTTAAACAGGGGAAGTCTAGATTGGATATGAGGAAGAAATTCTTTACTGTGAGGGTGGTGAGGCACTAGAATGGGTTGCCTAGGGAAATTGTGAATGCTCCATCCCTGGCGATGTTCAAGGCTGGATTGGACATAGCCTTGGGTGTCATGGTTTAGTGGGAGGTGTCCCTGCTCCTGGCAGGGGGGTTGGAACTAGATGATCTTAAGGTCCTTTCCAACCTTAACTATTCTATGATTCTATGCAAAATATAATTAACCATATTGGAATTTGGCCAAAATTAGTTGATTCTTTCTTACTCAATTTGTCAGTCACAGAATCTGAGTTAAGATCTGGTTTGTGTTTGGGTGGGGTTTTTTTTTTTTTTTTTATTTTTGATGTCTATCAATTTTTGACATAAAGAAATTAGCCAATTTAGTTGGCCCATTTTTTCACCCAGTTTCACCTGAATTGCACACCACAATGGGTAGGAATGGTTGAGCTACAAATATTTGCTGTATTTCTTTTCTTGCGTAAAGGTTATAGTAGTGAAATCAAGCCTTATGGTCTCATTATTATGATTGATCAGCTAGTCCTTGAGACAGTCTAACTGTTCAGTTGAGGGCATCAGTATTTCTTGCATTTACGGTAAGCTTTATTCTGGGTTTAATCACTGGGAGTGTTGCACAGACACTGTACGTCTGTTTGCAACTGTTATGGCTGAATCTTTAGAAAGAAAATTGAAAACTGTATTTACTTTTTAATAAATTCTTCCCCCCCCCAAAAAAAAAAAAAATATTTTCTCTAGGAATTTATTTGAGATTCATGTGGAGCATTAGGAGTCTCTGCTCCTACTGTTGTGTACAATTTGGTTTATACAACAATGTGTATATGAAGCAGTTACCATACAAAACCATACAAATACTTGCTTGCAGTATTCACCCCTATAGGCTTTGTTTACTGCTTTTAGTGATAAAATCAGTTTTGCGGGAAGCTATAAGGTAGCAAAAGTAAAATGGAAAAAAAAACCCAAATATAACTGTTTCCATTGCATGATGTATTTTAAAACAAACTTATCAAGATGTACAGAAAGCAAAATATACCTGGTCCATTTTATTGCATGAACTTTTTCCTTCTGCTTATTCTCAGGAATAGGGAGGGAACTCCAGGTAAACTTACTGAAACATTCATGCTGTAGCGCAGAACAGGCGACAAAGGTTCATAAGTATGAAAGAGTAATACGCCAGGTACAAGCTATTTACTGCTGCTGTCACTGGCAGTGCTGTATGCTTTAAATAAATCTACCCCTGCCAGTAATAAATTGTTTTTTACAGATGAACCATGATCACAGCAAGAAGGGGGAGATTGTGCCCTGCCTCAAACAGAGAGCACAGAGCCTCAGGCAGGCATCAGCACCCCATCAATGTTTTGTCAGACTAGGCTGGACAGCTGACTGGATTAGCATTGCTTGCCTTCATGTGGACGTAGGAAAAGCAGGGAGTAAGTTCCAGGCAGTTAGAGTAAGTGGGTCTAGATGTGTTTTCACTCAGTATAGGTGATGACAGGAGGAAGAGGAGATTGTGGCTGTTAGCCTGCAAAAGGTGGTGAGAGGTCAAAGAGGGTGTGAGTGAAAGCCAGATGGGCTATATACTTAGTATTTTGGCTGGTCCTGGGAATTAGTCCTACAGCAGAGACTTGCCATGCATTCCTCTATTTTCTAACCCTCTTGTGCAATCAAGAACTGACTGATTGCCAGCGCAATCAGCCTGCTGAAGAGTTTTCTAGGATGAATCAGTATTTTTCACTTTTGCTACAAGGCTGTGTTCCTGTTCCTGCCCTGACAACTTTGGAAGCTCTGGAGCTCAGAGTGTAGCTTTATTTCTAGGGCACTATGCTTGTTATTTGGCAGAAAGTAATACTGTTTTTGTGATAATAACAACACCTATATATGTTGTATAATAGAAGAATCCTCATTTTCTGGCTCTTAACAAGTTTTCCAGCTATCCAGTGATGCTAGTAAAAGTTTATTGCCACAGGAGAGCATGTACTACATGCTACTTCAATTTGCTGCTCATTTGAGAGACAGGTGGTTTGGGTTTTTTAGATTTAGGCTTACATTACTTTTCTTTAGATGTCTAGTAGTACCATTTTATCAAATGTATTACACAGTAGAGACATGATGGCTCTCTGCATAAACCTGTTTCTTTGCTTCATGGAAGAAAAAACTTCTAATTGATATCTTCTGTATTATAAAGTTAGCTGGTTTGTGTTTTATTTGAACTTTTTGTGAGTCTTTGTTATTTTTTATTGTAATATTTTGTTACATTTATTCCTTTCTGTAATAGGACTCTGTAAAAGGCACTTAAATCAGACTTGCTTCATAATCTCTCTGCTTGCTCTCTTTCTCTCCCCAGTTACTCAGTTACAGTGCAAGAGTCATATCCACATCCTTTTGATCAAATTTACTACACCAGCTGTACTGACATCCTAAACTGGTTTAAGTGCACACGACACAGGTGATGTATAATTGTTGATATTGTCCAACTGCTGGTCTTATAGATATTTGTAAAGATTTTGTGTCTGGCAAACTCAAGCAGATGTGGGATATTTTAGTTGTAGTGACTAGTTTGTCTAACTGCTACAGTCTGTACCAACTGGAAGACGCTTGTCCAAGCAGCATCACATATGTTTTTTTGGCAGATTAGGGAGTTATATCCCATGGAGTGCTAACAGAAAACAGACAGTTTGAGAAAAAGCATGCAATGAACAAGATTAAATTCCTCAGACCCTGTGAGGTGTATTTGTAGAGAAATACTATGCAAAACCTTTTGCCGCTTGCAACCTTATGTTCTGGGGCAAGTGTATGGAAAATAAAATATTTGTTAAAGAAAACTCCTTGTGCTTGCAGAAAGTAAGCAAGGGGCAGTTGATTAAAACCTGGTGACAGCTATAAAAAGCATTTTCTCCAGAGAATGTCCTTATAAGTATTAACTGTCAGCAGTGGGAAAGGCTCCCTGGAGCACAACAGCTGGAGGAGACAGATCAGTACAGATAGTACATAAAAAGCAGATACTGCATTCAAAGAGAGATTAATTTTTTTTTTTTACCTATGACACTTGTATACAAGCTGTTCTTTACTGGGAGTTCAGACTGTCTCAGATGTTGTGGAGTTGTGTTTACTCATTGGTGGAGTATGTAGTCAGCAGCCAGGAGAGCCAGGATTGGAGATTTATGGACACGATGAGGAGCAGAGAGGAGAGAATGGTGAGGGAGCCCACTTCTGGTAAATACTACTTGCTCATGTCAGAAGGAAGCTGTATTTTCTGCAGTTTGTGATGGGTTTATGTGCTGATACCTCTGTGTACTGCTCACCATTGCCCTGCAAGGCTGCATTTGACAAAGCACAGTCATCCTCATGGCCAGAGGCATGCTGTGCTGCCAGCTTCCCAGGGGGCCCAAGCTCTCCTTCAGCCCTCCTGTCTCTTGCCTTAAAAAGGACTCTTCTCACAACATCTGTGTTTCTAGAAAACCTGACTCACCCTTGGGAGGATGATCCCAAGAAATTTTTCCCTCAGAAACTGATACCTGTAGTGATTTGTATTGCCAGCCTTTAGAGTCTATAGAGAATGCTAATGGCAAATGCAGTGATGCTCTGGTTTGCATATTAGTTAAGTAGTCAAAATCCTTAACTGTTTTCCCTGCTGTCTGGCCACCCACAGACAAGGCTTGTTGTGGAACCACTAGGACTCTTGAGCTCAGCAACAGATAAATAAATGTCTCTTTGAACCTTTTTTTCTCTCCTGTTACTGATACCAGAATTCTTTTTAAAATATGTAAGAATATATATTATTTTGTTTCTGAACCATGAATTGTATGTAACAACCATTCATTCTTTTCTCTAGGGTCAGTTACCGTACTGCCTACAGACATGGTGAAAAAACAATGTACAGGCGTAAATCCCAGTGCTGCCCTGGATTTTATGAAAGCAGGGAAATGTGTGTCCGTAAGTTTAGCTTCTAGTTGCTTTGAAATTCCATACATTTATCACAATATTGGTTTGACTCTCCTTTGATGGGTGGCTTGTGGAAGCTGTTGTAGGGGCTCGGTTATTCAGTAGTGGTGCGCATGCAGCTCTCGAAGTCAGTTGGTGTTGTGCATATGCAAATAACAGGATAATTGGATCTCAGATGTCTAAGTAACCAGCCTGGATGTGATTCTAAGTAATGATCACATGGAAAATGCACAACACAAGTGTCAGTATGTTTTCCAGCACAGTAAATAAATAAAAAGTTCAAAACCAAAAGGGAAATACAAGGTTTCATCCTTAGTGTGGGCTCTTCATACCTATGCTTGGTCTGTCTTGCAGATACAGAGAGCTGTAACAACTGTTTTAATGTGGCAGCCCCACCTTTTCATGTGACACATCTCTTTTTCCGTATCTTCCTAAGTCTAAAGGGGAAAAGCTGTGTCCAGAGCCTGGTAGTGGCTTGTGCTCAGCTCTTTCTCTTGTGCAGCCTTGTAAAGACCTAGGAAGGTCTGATTCTTAAAATGGTATTAACTCAAAAGCATAGTAAAAAAGCAGAATGAAAACAGAGGAGGTGTTAATCATGGAATGATAGAACCCAGAGCCCTGGAAGTGTATGATTAGTAGTTTAGCATAAGGCTGTTCAAAGTCATACAGCAGGTTGGGTAGCTACATACTCATGTCAGCAGGACTGAAGGCAGGGAGCTTGTGATAGGCATGCACTTGAGAAGGACAGCATATCCTTGGAGGCAGGCAAATGTGTAAGGCTACATATGAAAGTGATTCAACAGTATTTCGAGTTATTTGTCCCTGTGAATTTGCAGCATGGACTGCTGTGGTAAGTTTTCCAGAAGTCAGGGAACCAAATCTCTTCATCTTTTCATCTCCTTTTAGAAATGGGCTCATCAGGGGCAATCTTCTGTAATGTCATTTGTGATATTGACCTGTACATATAATTTCATTAATTTTAGAGAAAAGGCATGCATTATAATGAAAATATACTATATCCCTTCCTTGGCTTCAGCTTTTCTAGTAAAGAGATTCAAAAAAGCCTGAAAAATGTTAATGAACAATGTCAGAGGGACTGAGGCGCGATACTTCAATTTTTCTGGAAATGTGGGTCTCTCTAAGAGCAGACCAGAAAGGGGCTGGAGCCTCTGGACTACAGGGGCTGCCCTTGGGCTTGCTGCCTAGTTTCTGGACAGGCAACCAGTTGGCATGACTTGCCAGGAGAACAAAAGCGAAACCCCCAGTTTATTGGAAAGGCTACCACCTATGAGCTGTTTTGGTGGCTGCTTCAGCCCCTTGCATTTGAAGCTCTGTGTCACACCTGAGTCAAACGTTGGCTTGGCTGGTCTGTGTAGGGTCCTGCTGGTAGGCTCCCTCTGCAGCAGGACCTGGGCTGAGGCACATGTGAAAGGCTGGCTCTGTATAACTCTCTATGGCACACTGGTTTACCTGGTGTTTTTTTCTCAGTTGACATTGAGAAATATGGAGATACATTTGTTGCGTTATTGTCCTCCTTATGGTGACAGTGGTGAAGCATGGCATTCAAAGTGTGGCGAAACTTGTGCAGGTAAACATTCTGTGAAATAGCAGATAACAAGATTTGTCATAGCCACTGGATTTTGCACAGTTTAGCAGGCAGCAATGCAGTGGATAAGTCTTTGGTTTTTATCAATAAGTCAGTCTGAAAATCAATATCAGTATGTATGTTAAATGTATTTATTCAATACAAATACAAAATAGTTTCTTAATTTACGCCTTTCTGCTTGTTGTGAGGTGCATACTGGAAGTAACCAATAGGATTTATTTGTATCCCTGGCAGTTATAACCTGTGAATGTCGTAACAGATCACACTATCCCTATTTGTATTTTTGCTTTACAGCACTTCTGGAATTTGAAAATGCAAGAGTAAGATCTTTGATCTGAGCTGTTTTCTGCACATAGAAAAGCAGGATGAAAATAATAGTTTTAAAAATGTTTAAAAACATTTACAAAATGCATCAATCTGAGATCATATTGGCAATTATTTTAACCTTTTTGGTTTTAATGTGTATGTATTAGATTTACAATAACTATTTTCTAACTACATTTTGCTATTGTAGAACATTTGAATGATCATATTTAATTTTTAATTAAGGAGTATTCTTTTTGGGGTGTAGAACAGTTTGATCATGTGAGAAGTATAATCATGAGCCTCATGTGACTACAGCTTTTGCATAGCTATAGTATATGTAGTTAATTAATTCTGTATTAACTTTGTACTACTGAAAACAGTAAATTCAGGTCACATTGGTTGTACTAATCATGGAATCATAGAATAGTTAGGGTTAGAAAGGACCTTAAGATCATCTAGTTCCAACCCCCTGCCAGGGGCCGGGACACCTCCCACTAAACCATGACACCCAAGGCTATGTCCAATCCAGTCTTGAACACTGCCAGGGATGGAGCATTCACAGCTTCCCTGGGCAACCCATTCCAGTGCCTCACCACCCTCACAGTAAAGAACTTTATCCTTATATGTAACCTAAACTTCCCCTGTTTAAGGTTTAACCCATTACCGTTGTCCTCTCACTGCAGTCCCTATTGAAGAGTCCTTCCCCAGCATCCTTATAGCCCCCCTTCAGAAACTGGAAGGCTGCTATGAGGTCTCCACGCAGCCTTCTCTTCTCCAGGCTGAACAGTCCCAACTTTCTCATCATATCTTCATACGGGAGGTGCTCCAGTCCCCTGATCATCCTCGTGGCCCTCCTTTGGATTTGTTCCAACAGCTCCATGTCCTTTTTATGTTGAGGACACCAGAACTGCGCACAATGCTCCAAGTGCGGTCTCATGAGAACAGTTTTTTATTTTCATTTCATAAAAGATGCCAAATGCTTATATTCAGGACATAACTTGCTCTGACTTTTGAAGCAAGTTTGGAATGCCTCAGACTTCAAATTACATTGAAAGTAAAGATCCTTCAGTGGAGCTAACTTTGCATTTGTTTGGTGCTGTAACGGTTGACCCTGGAAAGCATTGAGAGACCTTCAGTCCTCATGATCTTCAAGTACAGCTGAAGATTCAAGCCAAAGAAGGAGCTCAGTAGTTAGTGGAAGGCAGCAAATATTTCATACTTCCCATTGTTTCAACCAGCTTTCTTTGTAGTGAACTTGTACATGATAGGTGATGCCTGCATTCGCTGTGTATTCACTAGTATTATTACTAGTCATCCAGTTGAACTTTGAAAGCAAGTGTGATGCTGTCAGCTGAGATCAAATGGTAAGAGACAATACTGTCTCTTATTGGGAGAGATGTCCTCATACCCTCATATGGGGAGGATTCTTTTTCTATGTCATAGTAGCAGAAATATCAATGGCAGAAAGCCAACACAATATCTTTTTCTGCAAGAAAATGGCAACCACACTGAAGAGCACACACTCATCTTCCCGCTTTTTTATATGCAAAAAGAGAAGAGAATCAAAGCCATCTGAATTGTTGCAGGTATCTCCATTTATGCTGCTGTTGCTCTACAATGTGCACAACATTGCCATTAGAGTAATTTTATTTACCATGGAATTTTGATTGTTATTTTCTTAGTGGAACATGTAGGATGCTTCTAAAAGGCTAAAATATTTACAGTGTTGTTGGTGTTTTGTTCATTTGTTCATTTATTTGACTTCTCAATTTAGAAAGCTTAATTAGAAAATTCTACTGGTAGATGATTTTGGTATGACTTAACACTTCAGTGAAATCTTACGACTTCCTTTTTAAAATAACAGAGATCTGCAGTGTGAATACTCACCATTCACTGTTCCACTAGAGGTAGTACTTACTAGTGGCAGTGCCATTTCGCTGCCTATAGTGGGAAGAGAATTAGTTGTCACTGCATAAAGAATTGCGAGAATGTGCCAGCCTCATGTTGCTAGAGTCTGTAAATGGTACATTTGCAAAGGAAAAGAATGACTAACAGCCAGAGAAAAGCACTAGCTGAAATTTGAGTGGGAATAATTTTAATCTTTTGGAGTCCAGTCTGAACGGATGAATTTGGATTTATCTTAGGATACAAGATTTGTGACTCTGACTTCCATACTTGTTCCTGAAAACTTACAATGGGTGAAACTTGTGTTGTGTTTTCACTTTTTGATGAAAATTCCTTTTGTGTTTTGTCTTTGGATTCAGTGTGTGTATATGTGTATATATACATATATATATATACAATGTGTATGTGTGGAATATATGTATATATGGAAAATATGCAAACAGGCCCTTTTATCACTCATATGAAAATTTTTGTTTTGTTTGTTCTCTAAATTAAAAATAGCTGTTTTACTGTAAACTGTCCAAATTGATACAAAATTTTAACATGCTCTTCTTTTGACTAATGCAATTGATAGGAAGAAGACAGTCGCAGTAGAAATAGATACCTGTTAAGAGTTTTATGGAAAAGACCATGCCTGTACAGTTGTCATGAGTTTAAAAAAAATATTAATGTTTAGATCTGATGGACTTTCTGAGCTGATCTGAATGCAGTTTATGTGCAGATACAGGTTCTTTTATTTCCGTGTTCAGTGTAATATTTTTTTTATAGATGCTGTCACTTAGGGTTGTTAACTATGATTCAGTGCTATGAATCAGTTACTCTGTAAAGTGTATTTGTGTGTCTCATATATATACGCACATACAAAATTTTAATTGATCTTCACTGAATTTATTTGGAAGCGGTAATATTTATATTATACAACTTCCTTCAGTGCTCCTTAGCCCATATTTCTTCATCATAAAGTCAGAAGAGTTTTGGCTGTCAAAACTCCCGACATTGTTACCTGTAGATAACTTATGTAGAGGCTTAGTAGTTATAGCTGGTTTTGAAGAGTTGTTTTAGATTTACCTTCTACTACTGGAAAACTGAAACACCTTTTCAGTGTCTGAAGAGCAGCTGCTGTTGATTTATGCTGTTGTGGCTAAGAAAAGGATACAACTCTAATATGTGAGATTACTTTGCATGGTGAGGACTCTGATGCAAAGTTTCATCTGTTACACATTTGTTCTAAGACAACTCTATTTTTATTATTGGAAGTAATTGATGATTATTTGCACAGTGCTATAGTATGTGCTGTTACATAGGGACTGTAGGAAGGACCTCTGCGCTCAGCATGGCATGAGGGGCCGTGCAAGGAGATGCTCAACGAGCTTCTTTGATACCTTGCACTGGGTCCTTTTCCTTATAACATTTTTATTTTAGGTTCTTTTTCCATCTTTTTCAAAGTTTATGTTATGGAATATCTTACCGATTTATTGGTAAGATTTTTCACACACTTGGTTTAGGAAGAACTTCGGTTCCCAATGTAGAACTTACTAGGCAAGAATCTTCAAAGATACAAGTAATTCATGTCTAGGTATAAGACTAATCGAAAATTGTGATGTATTATTAAAAGTCATTATTTTCATAATATAGAACAATGAACTAGCTTTCTTGAATCATCTGACATTTAAAAATTCATATTCTCTCTGTTCGTTTCTAATGAAGATCATTTTAATGCATAGCTGAAAAACAGTAGAAATAAAAACTGAGAACAAAAATCAATTTTGCAACTAATGGCTGGGATACTAGAAAACAAAAGATTTGGATAATATACATAATTGATTGCTCTATGGCTTTCCTTTTTCTTGGCTGCACAAAATGCATAAATGAACAATGTGCTACATCTTGTTTAATTAGGAAAAAACGGAGCCATTTTTCAGGTATTTTTCCTAATTAATATAGAGCATTTTCAATCCATTCAGAACCAATTTGATTCATGTATAGTCCTATTAAACTTACTGTAAACACCAACTTTGTCTTTTTCCCGTCATTCACCTTGTATTCATTGGCATACTGATCAGTGTCCTGTAGTAGTTTCTCTGGAAGTGTTAGTACAAAAAAAATTCTCATACTGTGTACATCTTTTAGGTTTTATTGTTGTTCAAACTAGAAGTATTACAGTGTATGTATTTTGGAAAGCTTAAGGGTATTTTGTGATGAGTACAATGCTAGCGAACTGTTGCTGGTTGCAGATTCTTCCTTTCAGTGTGTTGCATTCTGAGACAGTTACATTGATGTACAAAGTATCATAAAATCATAGAATCAT
The DNA here is from genome assembly GCA_028858755.1 of Ara ararauna. Classification (NCBI taxonomy): domain Eukaryota; kingdom Metazoa; phylum Chordata; class Aves; order Psittaciformes; family Psittacidae; genus Ara; species Ara ararauna. The sequence continues at coordinate 38,017,618 of CM054410.1, read as the reverse complement.
AGAATAGTTGGGGTTGGAAAGGACCTTAAGATCATCTAGTTCCAACCCCCCTGCCAGGAGCAGGGACACCTCCCACTAAACCATGCCACCCAAGGCTATGTCCAGTCCTGCCTTGAGCACTGCCAGCGATGGAGCATTCACAACTTCCCTGGGTAACCCATTCCAGTGCCTCACCACCCTTACAGTAAAGAATTTCTTCCTCATTTTCAGTCTAAACTTCCCCTGTTTAAGTTTGAACCCGTCCAAATCATTCTTAAAAGTTTATCTCAAAGTAAGCCTCGACCACAGAAGTACATGCTTGCAAAAAAAACCACCCCAACAAACAACCCCCAAAAAAAACCCAAACAAAATAACCCCACCAGCTCTGCTTAGCAGTTAGAATAAAGGTTGCAGTGGTTCATGCAATTTGTATCTTGTGCCTCACCTTAATCTACATCACTGTTTTGTTGTGCTTCAATGTTAAAATTCTGATCTGTTGTGAATTGTATTTTATCCACACTGTTGCAAAAGAATCCCTTTTTTTATGAGTGCAGAAGTTTCCCTCTTTTTCTTAGTGTGAGGGTTTGCTTCAGAGAATCAGGGAGTAGTTGCAGTTGGAAAGGACTTGTGGAAATTATCTTCCCTAGCTTACCAGGCAGGGCAACCTACAGCCTCTTGCCCAGGATCATATTCAGATGGGTTTCCAGCCTATGTCCTACTGTGTCTCTTTTTTCATTAAATGTGCATGATTTTGCTTCATTAAATGCCAGAATATTTTAGTAGCACAAACACGGTTTCGGTTGGAGCCTTCAAACTTTGGAGAAATAGGAGACAGGCGAATTAAGAAAGTTTATTTTGCAGAGATGCCATCAAACATCAATACACAAATGTTTGTTTCGCTTTTAAAAGATATTTGAGACAGGAAAGGTCTGGATTAGTAATAAGTTTAGAAAATTTTTTATTTATTAATAGTCCTTCTTTAATCCTTTTTTTTTTTATTTCCTTCTGTGACAGCTCATTGTGCTGATAAATGTGTCCACGGTCGTTGTATTGCTCCGAACACCTGTCAGTGTGAGCCTGGCTGGGGAGGACCCAACTGCTCCAGTGGTGAGTTTTCACCTGCTTCTGCCTGTCGCATCCTCTTTCCACAGTGTTGTCCTCTCCTTTGGGCAGATTACCATTGATACTGTGCTTGGGCTCCTGCTTCCTGGTCAGGGGGCTGTTCTGAGTTATCAGGTTCTCCTGTGTGACCTGATTTTTTTTCATTTACTTGGAAACAGTATTATCCTGCAGCAGCACACTTAATGTCATGAGTTAGTTTGTGCTCAGAAACATGCAGGTAATGCAAATCTGTTGTTCAGGCAGCATATTTGGTGAAATTTGACACAGAGTGTGTGTGAATAAAAATAATGATTATTACATGAGGGAAAATGTAACCATTTAAAGATGGTTATATTTGTTGTATAGTCTTTGTATATACCTAAATGTGATTCTTTCCCTAAACAGCTCTAAAAAACCATCAACTTTCTTGTACGGCATAAAACTGAAAGAGTTAGCAATGCAGTAATACTGTAATACCAATCTTAATCTAGTGTGCAGGGTTGTCCAAAGAAATCGTCAGAAAATGTTATCTTTCTTTCAAAAAGCTTATGTATTAAGCTTTTCTTTAATTAATCAAATGTGAAGAAGAAATGTGTATCACTAGACAGCATAGAATGGGGAGATACTGTTATTTATTGAGATTTCAAAGTTTGAAACTTGCTGAAAAGGCTCTTCAGGCAAGACAGGAACCTCTAAATCTGCCTTTGGAAAAAATCTTTCCTCTCACAGGATTTTCTAGAATCTTTTTCCCTTACCTGCCTAGTATAATTAATTTTGAATGCATGTGCAGCTCTTTTCCTCTGCTTCCTCCTCGGTTGGTTGCCTTTGATTGCTTTTAACAGCAGCCTCAGTAGCAAAAATACTTTCTGGTGTGTGTACATAACAGGCCAAAACTGAAAGAGCCTTTGTTCACATACCTTTAAACAGTATGATCTCTGGAGTGGCTGGTGATCCTCTAAAGGCTTTTGTGTGACCTTAGAGCTAACTGGAACTACCGAAATTTGTTTCGGATCACTAGAGAAGTCTTACGAGAAGGGGGGTAGGCTGAGGAAGAGGATACTTTTGTGCATGTGCTGCTGCAACATTTGTTTTGGAATTCATCCCATTCTGTGTGAACAAACTTAAGAAAAATGTGGCTTTCACCAGACTGTCCTTCCGAGTTCGGGCACGGCTGTTTGTTGCTAGCTGTGCGTGACTTCCTTCTCCATGTGTCTGAGAGCTATAGCACAAACCAAATTGAATTGAGGAACAGTGGATGATGTTGGAAAGACAGTAAGTGATAGGGTTTGGGCACTCTGGCGCTCAGTTTTATTGTTGCTTGCCCTATATAGGAGACATTCATCTTTTGCCTGTAACTGTATTTTCTGCCTTATCCCCAAATGGATTAATTTTAGTCACAGAAAGGTACAATAAATTAAAATAAAGAGATGCTTTTTTAAAAAAATGCTATTTTTTTGATATGGCAAGTTATTAATACAAGAAAAATACATGCAAATTGCTATATTGTAACAATGTTTATCATATAAACATTTTAAGTATGTAACTATTTAGCTGCATAATGGGGAAGGAACAATGATTGCAAGACCGGCCAGTACTTTAGTAAGGCAGACACTTGGGGATTTAATGGTTACTAATGATCAAGTAAAATACTGTGACTGAAAGGGAGAGATTATTCTCAAAGTGTGAGATATTAAGCAAACTTCCAGTCTAGTAATCTGTTTATTTTCATGGTCACAACCATGTTGGAAGCAACTGTTTTGCCTGAGCATGAAACTTTTTGTAAAACTGCAGAACTAAGCTTCTCTTCCAAAGTACTATCTTTTCTCTATTAGGACTGATTATTCTCCTTACAAAGGAATTTCATCCATAAGTATCTGAGAACAGAGTTAGTCCTATTGCAGCATCTGTCCATCTGGCAACCCTCAGCTTGATTTTATCAGTTGTTTCTTGCTTATATTTATCCACTGTGTTAAAATAAATTTTTAAACCATATGCCACAGCTTATATGTGACAGTAGCTTTCTGGGTGGTAATTGCAGATGAGTGCTTCCTAAATGCTGTAGTGTTCTCTCCAGAAATGGCATAGCGATTGCATGGACTAAATCCATGTGTTGTGCAGTAAAAGCTGAATCAGCAAGCTTCTTCTGTGTGTTTGCACACCATCGTGTCCTACTGCCTAAGAATCTTTCCAGGGACTAAACTATCTAGGAGACTCCCATTTGATTTTGTAGCAACCATTACCTCCTTTTTGTGATTAGTTATACCCAATTCCTAATAGCATATATTACTGGCTGTTTTCAGTTTAGGAAGAGGAGGGCTTTCTTCTTCAATGCTTCATTCTAGCTTAACCCGTAACTCTTCTCCACCTGTCTTTCTGGAAACCTTATGTCACACATGAGAGGAAAATAGTGTTGGATGTATTCTTCTGCCAGTAAAATCTGAGTGGTGATCTTGGAATTTGGCTAATGAAATAATATCCCCTTGGGGAACATTTCCCATGTGAGATTTTTTTTTTCTTTTTTCTTTAAAAGGAAAGGTCTTTTAGATAAATACACTGTATTAGGCAGTGTTTGCTTGCAGTGAATTTCAATGGGAGGTGATCAAGATTATGATAATGTACATATATCTGAAAAGAATTACTACCTGGATTGAGACATCACTCATATACAGAACACTTCCATTCTAGTTGGTGAGATGACAGTCACACAGAGCAAGTTATTCTAATAAAGATTTATTGACTGAACGCAGTAGCGAGGTCAGCAACAGATGAGTGGACAGAAGGTGTGTTGGACCTGTCAGTTGGAGTGAGCAAAACAGGATAATCAGCATGCTGTGAGCACCCCTTTGAAGAAGTGTCTGTGAACTTCAGGAGTGTAAGTTGATCGGTTCTGGGCTGGGGATAGGACAAAATTTAATAAAGAGGACACAGCTATAAACATAAGTATGTTTTAAAATTAAAATATAAACAAAAAGAATTTATTGAGAAATGAGCAAACCAACACAACCTTTCTCTCTCAAACTAGATCATTGTTCTTATCAATTTTTTAACTTGCATGTGTCAGGTTAGATTGTTAGAGATTGCAAGAATGTGAATACAGGCTGTGTATACAGCAGTCTTCTGTAAATGTTGCTACTCACAGTGATAGTTGACTGTCGAGATGTGAAGAGATGATCAAACCATGTTTTACATTTTTAGATTGTTTTCTTCTTTTTTTCTGCTCACACTCATGTAATAATATTTGCTGTAATACACAATATATGGATCAAATTGTCAGTTTTGAATGTGTGTGCAAGCTAGGTAACATGTGCAGCTAAACGGGGAGCTCCTCTAAGGAATCAGGACATTCACTTTGTTTTTCTTCTCATGCCTAGTAGTCCACAAATAATTCCTTCAAAATCAATAGGACACTTTCTGAATAAGCTGGAGCACAGGCAAAAGGCCAAAATCAATACTACACTGACTAATCTGCAAAGGTTATAGCTTTTGTGACCCCCAAGCTGGCCAGAGTAGTAGAGCAAAAAGGGAATGGCATGGTTTTGGTTTATGACAAGTATGTTAGGATTTTAATTTGTATTTTGATTGGTGATTAATAGAGTTTCATTGGGACTATAATCTGAGGGAATGGTTGTAGAACAAGTGGCATTAGGGCATAATTTGGCTCCAGAGTTTTATAAAGCATCAGAAGAGGACTGCCTTTTCCTCAATACATTAAGCAGAGTGTTTAAAGCTGGCATCTGAGAAGAACATTTTCTTACCTTTAAATGCACTTCTTAAGGAAACTTTTAAAGTACTGTCACTCCGCTACTGTCAGATTTCCTTTACTGCCATGAGTGTTTGTAACGTTCACAAATTCCATTAAAATCTCACTGTTTTCTTCATGGGAGTTGGCAGATGCAGAATATGGCAGAAACTGGATCCCTTGGCACAGCTTGTGTGAGACACGTGAGTTACAAGCGCTGCCAGTTTTGTCAGTAGAGTTTGTAATTTCCATTAACCCTGCAGAGATGGATTTGTGACTGTTTTCCACAGACATGCTTGCTCTCCCAAGTGAAACAGCTCCCTTGGTGCAGGTACCAGGCAAAGTGCCTTGGAGCATCTTGTACACTCTCATGGCGCAGCTTGTGAATCTGGAACTGAGCTTTTGTGACCAAGGCATTGCTTTCCTTTTTGTTTGTTGAAAGCATTTTGACTAACAGCGGTTACAAGATATGCTTGAAGAGCTAGCTCATCCTTAAGTTCTCCAAGCCATTCAACATGCTGTAGAAATAGGTTCTGGTTTGCACCAGAAAGGCTCGATTCCCAGAATGCACAAGTGAAACTGCAGAGTATCCTTAAAGAGAGCTTCTTGTTTTCATTGGAAATGCAGTGAAATAGCTCGTTCAAGTAATGCAGAACTGCCACCCACCACGGCTCTCAAACAGCCACATATGCAAATGCATCCTATTAACAAAAGTGACAGCAGATCATAAACACTCTCAAATTTAACCTTTTCTTATTACATGTGTCTTTCCCAAACTCTTCACTCCCTTAATTCTGTAATTATTACTTCTGTAATTCCCCTACCTGACTTCTCAGTTTTGCCAGCTGAAGTGTTTATTTTCTCCTCTTAACAAGGTTGAATATCTTTAGGTTGAGAAACTAACCCATCAACAAGTTCAGTCAGGTGAAAATAGGGAAAATAGATATTAATGGAAATTACCATCACCATCATTGTTGGCAAAGTCACTAACTATGGTGTCACTGTGGTAGGTGGTATCAAAATCCTCAGGGCTACATAGCAGCTGTGCTTTAGTTCTAGAGTTCATTACAAAGATGTGTTTGAAATTGTAATATTTTTATGTTTAATATAATTTCTGTCCTATAAAGCACTTTGGGTTTGAAATTCTAGGGTAATTTATAGATTTTTATGGATTATTTATAGATTCAGCATTTTGCTGAATTGCAGTCCCAATCCTTTAAGCAAAAGAAGAAACAAAAAAATATTTTCTACAAAATAGAATTTTCTTATGTTGAGATTTACTGAAGGAAAGTGTTGCAGTAAAGAGTGAAGTGTTACTGGTTTGTAAACATTTTCCAGTTCAGAGATTCTTTTCATTTCTGCTTTTCTCATTTCAGAAACTCAGTATTGCGGTATTTACCTAAGTTGGTTTCTTAAGTAATACGTATGTAATTTTTTTTCTTCTGGTAACAATGCAAAAGTATTTTTAGCATTTGTTTAATTTCAGTCTGCTTTATATATTTTCCGACTTACATGTTGTCAGTGGCTCACTTAGCAGGTTTTCAAGAATGTGAAGAATAAAATTTGTTGCTAATTTAAAATTAAGATGACCTTCAAGTCATTGTAGAAAGTTAAAAAGGCTAATTTATGGTCCTACAAGGAGATCTGTGCAACATCAGGATCATGGGCAACAGTCCATTTTATAATTAGTATAATCAGATTCTTACAATTTTGTAACTTTTCCTTAAATAGTGAATATTTTTAGTAGATAGTAGCAAGATAAAATGAACACCAAGAACCATCTGTGTGTGTTTTTCTCAGCAATTATCCAACCTTGTGTTCTGCTGTCCAAAGCACTTTAAGGAGTTTTCTGAAATTTATGGCATGTGAAAGGCTTATAGTTCTAGTCTTTTACAGGATCTGAAAAACACATTTTCATTGTTCTTCCACTTCATGGATCAAAAGGCTTTTACAAAGTAAAAAAAGAAAAATCCCTAAATTAAATTAAAGCTCAACATTTTGAATAAAAATCCTTTCTTATACACAAAACAAAAAGAATGAAAAATATGCCACAGGGTAAAAAGCCTACGGTATAGCAAATGAAGTCAGATAAAAACAAAAGACTGAAAGAAAATCCAGATTTAGTAGAAAGTGCATTGTGAAAAAAAACCAGACACTACTAAGCATTTTTTGTCTGGGATGTAGGTAAAATAAGTGTTTACTAAAAGGAATTGGTATTTTATAATTATTATGAATTATTCTATAAAGGAAAAAGATTTTTCTAGTACACATGCACATATTTTCATCACATTCGGAGCAGATAAAAATACATGGAGAATAATCTTTTTATTAAATAAGATTTTGATGGTTTTTAAAGGGTGTTTTTATTCTACTTTGCAGAATAGCTGGCTTTGTTTTCTGGCTTTCTTGACTCATCTCTGAAATTTTTGTTTGCCATGACCTACATTTATTATCTTGCAATCCAGGCTGACATACAGGTTGATGTCACAAGGGGCTTAATGCATCTTGTTGAATTTTGAACACACTTGGGTATTTATAGCTTTTAGAATCAGAGGGAATTTACTTTTATTTGGCTTAAATTTTGGGTGGGAGTATTATTATCTGTTTCCTGTCCTGCACAAATATCCTATGAGAAACAAATGCCATCAGTTTAGATCTGCAGCTAACCAAATCATAATAGCAGAGAGTAGTTTCAAAAATATTCTCTAAACTTTCCAGTGAGGATGCTGTGATTTAGGTTAATGGCAACGTTCACAGATTTTTAATGGTTTTTGCTTAGTGAATAAGTGAATGTTGTTCTGAACACCCTCTCAGAAATTAAGATTATTACAGGTAGCATCTACATGGCTATGACTTTCATATCCTTATTAACTATGAATTAAAGGTCCATAAAGTATTATACAAGTTTAGTTTTGTGTAGACCAAGGTGTGTGATGCCTTAATGTAATACAGGACCTATTTGGCTGTTGTAATTTTCAATATTGGTCTATTTTACTTGCACTGACTATGCTTGCCTATTAGTGGTGGTTATTACCTGAAAATGCAAGTCACTTGTGGGCCATCCTAGAAATGTTACTCTTATTTATATCTTCTGCTCCAAAAGACTGGAATAGATTTTAAACAAAACGTGTTACGGTTGGGCTACTTTTAGCTGTAGGTGTTGGTTATTCTTGCTTGTTGGTGGACCTCCTGGCTGTCCCTTCTGGGGATTTGTGAACTCCTTCTGCAAGTAAAAGTGCACAACAGAAAGTTGCCTCTGCACCAGAGAACCTGTGGTAGAAGGAAAAGAAAAGAGGAAACACAAGAGATGAGGATGCTGATAAATGACCATGGCAGGTGGCGGTTTGACATACTTGCTGCATCAAACTTTTTGTGGACTTCACAGGAAGGAGGAGTTATAAGGTAGGGATGTAGAGGAGGACATCATGGCAGTTTTATGGCTTGGGTACGGATGTAGAGGAGGACATCACGGCAGTTTTATGGCTTGGGGTATGGAGGGCTGTGCCAAGTTGCAGAGGCAACTTGAGGAGTAGCAAGGAAGATGATAGTCTGAGAATGCCACATGGGTGCTAATGTCATGGCCGATGTAAATGTGGGGTTGATATTTGGATACTGGGTGAGAAATGATAGATGAGGGTTACACCATAAAGGCCATGCATGAAAGGACAAGGCAATATTGATCTGAGAGTCAAAAGGGGGGATGCAAAAGAAAGCACACAGATTTAGACTTGGCCTTGATGTGACAGCCTAGAAAGGATTTAAGGTCAATCAAAGTTGATGTTGAAGTTATGGGCAGCTTTGATTATACATGCTGTAGCAAGGAAAATTTTCACTTACCAAAGGCTGTGGCTCCTTGAACCTATCTGGAAATTATGCTGGAGTTGTGAGGAAACAGAGAGAGAGGAATGCTGCATGTTTATCACTGTTTGCTTATTTTGAATTTATACTTCCCAATATTTCATTCCAAGTGGGGGAGTGTTCACTATGTTTCTGCTCAGTGGTGCAGATTTTTGTTTTCAGTTGTTTTAAAGGACCATAAAAATACATAAGCCTAATACTGTGATAAGAATCTTCTGGTTTGGCAACAGTGGTATGTATTTCCAGAAACACAGTGTTTGTTACAGAAAGATGTGTATGCCAGAATAAAATGTCCTCCTGTTGTCTTGGTGATACATTCAGACAGCTACAAAACATAGCAAGAAAACTAAATCTTAGTTTTGCTGTGTTTCTTTACTTCCACCTCCCCATTAGCAAGAAAAGAAAAAGAAAAAATATTAAAAAAAGCGTTGCAATACACATTGTTTAGCCTATCATGTTATAAAGGAAACTGTAGAACACTTAAAAGATAGTAGTTGCAAATCAGAGTTGTGAGGAAGTTTTTCTTCTGAAATATTCTTTGACTTGATTTGATGGCCTTATTTTGTTCTCATTATAGGCCATTCTTTAGAGGAGTGCACAACTGTAGGTGATCAAGGTGGGTTTGTCAGGAATAAACTCAAACTCGTTTGCATTTTTTTTATTGCCTTTTAATGAAATCAGTGAGGAAAAAAGAAAAAAAGGCAGGAGAAAACCTAACAATTATGTGACCACGTTTAATTAAAAATGTCTTCATTTATAGGGAGCAATAAAAGAGTTGACAAATTCTTCAGATGTGTTTCACATTATTATAAAAATTCATACCTTGTGCTATATCAGGGCTCCCACCATTCTAATTTGCAAATCACCAGCTGCTCACAGAAACCATATACATGAAACCACATCTAGCCCAGCAGAATAACAATGTGCCTTGAATTTATTATACTAGGAGATACAAAACTTTACATCTTCGAAGATACTACGGAAGGCCCAAAAATGATAGCAATTTGCATCACAGATTTCAGTTGCTTCATGAAGATGATTTTTGCACCATTGAATCCTTGAGCTTCTCTATGTTTCTAAAGTTGTTGTTTGGCCCTTCGTTTCAGTGAGCGTTTTTTTATGATGATAGACCATTTTGTCTTAGAGTTTCATACCACACTTGCTCATTTAAAATAAGGGTTTATGAAATGCAGTGACCTTATTCCCAAATCAAACTTCTGCATTTGCTGAAGTAGCCTTTTGAGAGAAAAGTTCCCTCTGTCCTGTATTTGTAGCATTGTGTGATGTGCACAGCATGCACTGTGGTTGCAAAAAAAGATATTCCCAGATAAACAGATAAAAAGAAAAATGACAAGATGTGGCATTAATACCATGGTGTTTGTAAAACATTTCATTTGATGATTTTTTTCATTTAGCTGGTTCTTCTGTTTAAAACAGCAGAACCTGAGGATGAATATAACGTGAAAAGAGGAAGAATTACTTTTGTAAGGAAGGTAGGTGCTCTGTGTAAAACAAGGCAGCATTAGGCCAGTTCCGTATGATCAATACAGAAAGTTAACTTTGGTTTACTTAATTGGGTTTTGCATTTCTGCATGATTCAAACTGCTTCCAGGAGTTACTGAGGCTGAGATGCATTGTCCTTGTAGTGGTGTCAAAACCACTCTGAACATGTTGCTCTCGTCGGTACGTTGCTTCCCTTTCGGATATACCCTGTCCTGAGATAGATGATTTACAGCCCCAAATCTGTTCAGAAGCCAGAAGCTGATGCTTTTGCGTGTGCATGCATGTAATGTTTGCATATATGCGTGTGCCTGTGACCTTGGTCCAGTGAGGACAGTCAGAGCAGCTATTCTGATTAAACTCCAGCTGACAGTGTGTAACCTGATGATAGTCATTAACTCAAAGACTATCCCATTCCACCAGATTAGCAGCTGTGTGAGTTCCAGCCCAGCTTTCTTAGTGTCTGAATACTAGGAAACAACAGAAATAGGCTGATATAATAGTCATAAATTTAGCTTCCAAAACTACTTAAAAATAAACCAAACTTGCCATAAGAAATATTTCTACACTTTGACCTCTTTTTTTTTTAATAGTAAACTGGGCATTGGTTTCTGACAAATCACTTTAATTTCCTATGGGGAGCATTATTGATTATCAGTCAGGGGACAGAGAAGTAAAATATGTGATTTTTCCATCTTGTTCCAAATTATTATTTATTCGCATTAATCCTGCAGATTTCTCCATGGTTCTTCCCATAACTCACAGATAGATGCCAGGCTGGTGGCAGAATTTTGTGAAAGACTATTATGCAGTTGTACTATGGTTTTGTCCTGGTGGAATGCTTCACAGTTGTGCTGTAGTGAAAAATTGCATAGTCAGCATTTGTCATCCAGCTGGCCATTGCCGGGAGAATGGTTGTGAGACTGGAAATCGTATCAGCAGCTGTATTGATGCTTCTTATTGTAATTATTTCCTGCAAACATGAGAAGATCACACCAGGAAACTCATGTATTATTGTATACTGTGTGGTACATGCTCTTACAGTAAAATAGTTGAGAAAGGTTCAAGTTCACAAACACAGTATGTGAATGTCATTCACCCTGGATGTCAGTAAATCTTTAGGAGACAGGCACATCTCAGGGAGGCAAACTGGTGATGGGATTGTAAAAAGAGCAGAGAGAGTAAAAGGCCTCTGCTGCTTCACAAATGAAGTGGTTTCTAGCAAGGCAGTTTTGGGGCCTGGATGTTGGATGCAATTGCACATGCATGGTGATAAGTGTTTCTAGTCTGTGTGGCTCTGAGACTCATTACGCTGATTCAAGCAGCTAATGTGAACGTTGTTGCACAGCACCAAATATTCCATTTCCAGTAACTGGTGGAAGAGCACAAACTCGCACTTCGCAACCAAGATGAAGTCTATTACCTGTCCTGTTTTTATAGCTAGAGTGTGTTCAGGCCACATTCACCCTTAACTGAGCTCTGCACTGGAATACTTGTGGTCTGGAAGTCAGTCTGAATTGTTCTGTTTGTCAGACATGCCAGGGCAGGTTTTTTTTGTTGTTGTTAGTGGGTTTTGTTGTTGTTTTGTTTTGTTTGTTTGTTTTAATTTTATAATTATTCCATTAGGAATGGATGAAATTGAAATTGTCTGTTTTGTCTGGAAGCAGGAGGGTGACTGTTAATCTGAAACCAGGCTAATGTGTTTAACACAGAATAAAACATAGGGAGTGTCTGCTCAATCAAGACAGAATATGTGAATGTCTCAGACATCTCACCATGTATTTATATATATCCCAAAATAGCTAGTTTCCTGACAATTTGAGGACTGGTTAAGCATGAGGCTTATACTTTCTGTTCAGTGCAGACATGTTGAAAATAAACATATAGCAGTTCTGAATGAATGTGAGTTATTATGGGGACAGGCAACTTGTGAGATACTGTGTGCTGTAGACAGCAGCGCACTGTAGTGTGCTCCAGAACAAAACCCACAGTGTGTTCAGAGAGAGGCCAATAATAAGATGGACAGTTGTTCTGACAGTTTGACAGTATTACTGGGTGTTTATAATACATGCAGTACTTTCTGTTGCTCTATATGTTATTGGTTTTAGGTGCTTGCAATATATCCATTATGGATTTATGTTCTAGTGACCTCTCCTGGGAAAAAAAAAAAATCTTAAGGAGTAGGTTCTGTAAAAGACTCAATCCCTTTCTATTTGTGTAGCCTGAGTGAACAGCTACTATGGCTGAATAGTGCCTGCCCTGAGGAGGATTCATGAATTACTTTGCATCAGTCTAGGAAAGTGTGCCTGTTTTCTGCCTGACTTTTTTGCCCCAGGAGAAGACTGAGAGAACAATGGTTGTCAGTCTCCCAGAGGAGAGTCAGTTGGTGCCATTGAGGCTTTCCTGTTGTACTGCTGTTATCAATAGAACATAAAAATAAAATCAGATCATTTGACCATATGATTAGCATTCCTGTTGAACTCTAGATGACCTTCATCTTCTGGCTCTTTAGAGAACTCCAGTGTTTCTCACTTAAGAAAAGTATCTTCCTTAGCATTAAGGTTTTTCTTTTGATGCTGAAATAACCGCTGCATGGTTTGCTCCTAGGGTTTTAATGGGCTTTTGAATGATCATGAAGACACATTGGATAACCAAATGTGTAATATCCAGATGAAATTTAGCCATATAATCTTTAATTTCTATTGCTTGGTGACACACTTCTTGTGTTTTTTCTCACCCTATCAGTATATTGCAGTATTGAAAAGGAAATACATGTACTTGTGTAAACAAGTAGGAGCTTCTGAATTGAACGAAAATCTTACTCTTATATTGTGTAAGTTTTACAGCTTCCTTGTGGGATTCAGACAGTTATGGATTTAGACTGCGGTTTTTTACTTTTTTAAGTTTATAAGACTTCTCTGTGTAAATGGAAGCTCGCTGTAGCCGTAACTGCTAATTGATGGCAGGGAGTTGTAATGAAGAGTTTTGACAATGAAGGAACTAGAACTTGCATTTAGTTCACAGCTTAAGAAGTCCGTTTTTGTGCATAAATTAAGATTCTTGAGGGCCAAAGAGAACTGAGGATGTACTACATGGCTATTTCCATTTTATAACTTTTTTGGTTGATTGTTTACAGTTGACTCATAGTATCTTCATTGCTGTAACATGAGCTATTATAAAACTGCTGTAACTTTTTCCTTCAACCCTGTCAGCATGTGACAGTGACCACTGGGGACCTCACTGCAGCAGCCGCTGCCAGTGCAAGAATGGAGCGTTGTGCAACCCCATCACTGGAGCCTGCCACTGTGCATCAGGTTTCAAAGGCTGGCGCTGCGAGGAGCTCTGCGATCAAGGAACATATGGAAATGACTGCCATCAAAGATGCCAGTGTCAAAATGGAGCCACATGTGACCATGTGACTGGAGAGTGCAGATGTCCTCCTGGATACACTGGTGCCTTGTGAGCATTGGTATATTATTTGTGGGGGAAAGATGCAAGTCTTAAATAGTGCTAACAAGAGGAATTAAGTTTAGATTAACTTAATACTCTGCTGTTAGTTTGGCTGCTGTGTAGTGCAGGGAAGTGGGGCTGGTGGCTAAGAAGCAGTTGGGCAAACTGTGTGGCAGGGCATATTCAGGTGTGTAGCTGAAAGCCCTAGTAATCTGTACTTCTAAGTAAAAACTGCAGAAAGTAGCAGCAGGAGCTTGGTCATGACCACATGCAAATGGTTTGACTACAAGTTTGGGAAGTCACAGTGAAACACAGAATTATTGAGCTTTGTCATTCCAGAATAGATTTTGAGCTTTGTCAGTAACAGCAAATGAGCATCAGCCAGTGTAGAAAGAAATATTTTCAAGAAGAAATAATTTCTAGATTGCCAGGTGTATTTCCTTACACTTGTTGCATAGGTGCTGTACAATATTCACTGTGTCTCTTTCTCTTGGATTGCTTTCTGTTTTATACTTTTCGCTGGAAAAATTAATGGTTACATTAAAAATAGAGAGGTGGCTGGAGGCTGGAGTTTGTGCTGAAGTAACAGTTGTCTCTGTTGTACACCACCACCTCCCCAGCTGCGAGGACCTCTGTCCCCCCGGGAAGCATGGGCCCCAGTGTGAGGAGAGGTGCCCCTGCCAGAACGGAGGCATCTGTCACCATGTCACTGGAGAGTGTGCCTGCCCACCAGGATGGACGGTAAAATCACTTCGCGAAATCAACATAACCCTGTAAACTTCCATATTTGTAGATTTAAGGCAGCACCAGAAAAGGGTAGCAAATGAGGATAGCAAATGCAGTCTGCCTGTTGCCAGGAGTAATGAGAAACGTATTTTAAAGGACTGGAACAAAATACTTGTAAAACCATCTGTTACTGAAAACCCTCCAGTTCCGTGCTGCCTTTTTAACTATCAGATTCTGAGAAGCAAAATACATGATTCATACTGTGATGAGGCAACATGTTTAGATCTTGTCTGGAAGTCATTAATTTCTGCAAAGAAGTTGGTATTATAGGGAGGTGACACTGTTATATGTTTTAGCAGCGTGTTTTTTGCCTGTTTTCATACGTATAGTATGCAGAGCAAAACCACCAGACCTTAAATGTTGTGTTTAGTGTTGCTGTTGGAAATGGGACATCAGAACTTTGACATTATCTTTAGACTTTCTAGCCTTTTGTCAGTTGATAGGGAAAGAAGAGTTGACCTTATATTTGCAAGTAGCCACCTCTACTACCAGGCTGCCAACTCCAAGCTGGCAAATAATGGAGTTGGAATATGATCAAAAGGCTGGAAGGTGATCAAAGCCCAAATAATTTGTTTACATGCATTCACAGATATTATTGATCAATAGTATTTGTTAATGTTATTTTTAATTGAAATGTCCTTTTGGGCGAAAATCCACATTTACTGAGCTTTTAATTATCTCATGATAATTGAGATATTTCATTGAGATAACCTATTGCAGAGGTCAAATCTTCACCAACTAGACAGCATAGCAATAAATGATAGCCTCTGTGTGTTTGAATAGCACCACAGATCCTAACTGCCTAACTTGGCTTATGGCCATTTTTATTTTTCATTCTACTTCATGTTAGAAGAATGAAATTATTCGTTATAGAATACAATTTTTTGCATAAATTCTTAGCTCCTTTTATTTGCCTAAACACAGGTAGTGAAAAATGAGAACACATGTGAAACTGCGATGGAAATTTTATACCAGTGTGTATCTTAACTAATAACTTCCTGGTTAGCCCTTTGGCTAATTTTCTTTTCCAAGTAGTTATTTAAGCATAGGTCATTAAATTCAGATTTTTTGATTCTGAAAAACACAATTTTGTCAGTGTAACCTTTTTTGTTTTACATGTAAGGAAGGTTTAAAGTAGGCAGGTATAAATTCTGTAGTATCTTATGTTAACTGAAATACCTGCATGTCTTTTGTCTGATGAAATGCCTGTAGATGTTTTTCTTGAAATGGCTTCTTGAAAGTCTTAAGATCCGATGCTCCCCTCACTACACAGGTGTAGTTAATTCCAAGGATGTAAATAGCAGTGCAGAAATTCAAAACCCATTGAAGGGAAGCAGGCATCCTATGTAAGCTTTTAAGATATGCTCCTTTAAATTAAATACAAACAGCTTTTCCTTTCATCAGAAAAAAACAACTTATCATAAAGTAGTGTAATTGGGGCATTACAGCAATTACTGATTTCTACACCTCTACTTATTGGAAGGCATTTCCGGATGTCTTGGTATATACTTCTCCTCATAAATAAATTGGGAAGATCTTGATATCAATTAGTCTTAAATGTCTAAGTGTTTTCACTGTTGCTTGGAGATAAAATTTTTCATTAGCTTATGCTTCCAAATGGAAATCCTATAAGATTATCCCTCCAGTGCCAAGAGATAAGCCTGTGTTTAAAGCTGGAGAAGATTCTGGCATTTCCAAGATGAACACTAGACAAGTGACACAAGATCTCCTTGATCTTCGTTGATTACAAACATTTCTTCTTTGCCCACTGAAGCTGTAATCCCAAATCTAATATTAAGATATTTTGTTTTCTGCACACGCAGGGCATGGTCTGTGGTCAGCCTTGTCCTGAGGGTCGTTATGGGAAAAACTGTTCCCAGGAGTGCCAGTGCCACAACGGAGGGACCTGTGACTCAGCCACAGGTCAATGCCATTGCAGCCCAGGTTACACAGGGGAACGGTAAGGAAAACATATTTTTGCTGGACTGCTGAACTTTGCAAGGGATCTGCTGTGACTGGTAGAAGCTGATAGAAAGCAGAATGAAAATACCTGTGATACTATTAAGAGTCCTGTGAAATATTTGTCATGACACGTAGCTGATGCTGGGTGACAAGTTAAAAGCGCTTGTATGATTAGCCTTCTGTGGGGAACTGCTTGGTTTCAGGATTTTCCTGCTGTGGCCCATGCTCTGGCAGTGTCTTGTGGGTCTTCACTTGAGTGGTTTGCAGAATGACGCATTTTGGGTTATGGTGAAGGGATGAGAAGGGAAGCTCTTGGTTTTGTGCAGATGTTTGGCAATCATAGTAGCAGGGGAGGCTCATGCAAGTCTTCAGACTGAGCAGGCTGGAGAGGTGTTACCTAAAGTATTTCTTTCAAATGAAGAATTGAAACGTCTTTATTTTCTGACTTGATTTTTAAAAGTCATCTTTGGTAGATTGGAAAGGTAGCATTGCAAGACATAATCTTTGAAGGCAGTGGCAAGTGATGAAAGAAGTGATTTCCTGCAAGTATTTTAAACAGCACACAACTCATTTGCTGAAGTCAGCAGCAGCTTAATCACTGGGGTCAGCCAGGGGACCTCTGCCAACAATTTATAGGCATTATAACCATATGCTCTTCCCACACAAGTGTTCACAGGACACGGCAAGAGCTGTACCAGTCATAAGGGGGAAAAAAATCCTCATGAAGAAGAGAAACATTTAGTCCAGAGCCATTTGGATGCCAGAATAAAATTCGTATCTGTGAAGAAATGGTGTAGACAGTAGTAGACACATTTAAAGAGACACAAACAAGTCAACAGGGAAGTCGAAGGAATATCCATATGAGAGTCTATGCGCTGCACTACGCTGGTGTTTCTAAAAGCAATTTTTTTTTATTTGGAATTTAAATATGACTTTAATCTTAAGTGCCTTACTGGCTGCACCATGTTGTTCACTTCTGCAAGTCTGAGCTCCCTCTTTTCCTGCAAAACAGGCTGTATTTGCAATTCCTTTGTTTTTCAAGGTATTCCAAGGGCAGAGACAGGTCAGAAGCAATGTTTTAGACCTGGTTCTTACTTTATGTCAGTGGACTGGCAAGGGAGGGTAGGGTTAAAAGAAATGTGTGGGCTTTGGCTGAGCTAGCACTTACATAAAGCAGCAAAAAGGATTTTTAAAAGTGCTAAACTCTTCTCTTCTGTGTGTAACCACAGAAGTATTTGCCTGAGATTTCATTGTGGTGGTGACTCCTGGAACTGCTTCATACAGGAAGAAAAAGGGGACTCTCAGAGCATGTAATAGTTTCAAGGGTTAACACAAGCGAATCTGGTTTAAAGTGCCTTTATAATTCTTCTGTCTAATACTTTTTGGTTGATGCCTGTCCTCACCATGAAGTGGAAAAGGATCTTTCAAAGGATACAACAGAAATATAATAAAAATTGTAGTGTTAAATTTGTCAAATTTGGCTGGGATTCCTGATTGTCATTTGAAGAAAATTCATTCTCAGCTTTATTTGTATGACTTCATTAGGAAACATTTAAACAGGCTTATTAGCTGTATTATTATGCTACATCTCTGAAGGAAAGGGGATATTATTTCTGGCTTCAGCCAGGGCAGAGTTATGAATACCTTGAAACTTCTGGATAGCAGCCTCAAATTGAGGCCGTTACTGCAGAAGCATGAAATGAATGTGTATACCTTTTTTATGTCAGTCAGACTGCTCTGCTAAATTCTGTACATTTTGCAGTGACTTGTATCATGTCTTGGAAAATCTCCCGTAACAAACCACTAATCATACAAAAAACCCCACCCCAAAACAAACAAAAAAAGACAACTATTTAAGAAAAATGGACAGACACCACCAAGGAAATTCTTTTATAGGACTGGGGAAATGAACAGGTTATAAGCTGATAAAACCATTAATAATGTGCTGTATTATTAAGCAGTATTTTTGTACAATATGTAACTTGGTAAAACTTACAGGTACTCAAATTGCAGAAGATCATAGAATCATAGAATAGTTAGGGTTGGAAAGGACCTTAAGATCATCGAGTTCCAACCCCCCTGCCATGGGCAGGGACACCTTCCACTAAACCATGACACCCAAGGCTCTGTCCAATCCAGCCTTGAGCACCGCCAGTGATGGAGCATTCACAGCTTCCCTGGGCAACCCATTCCAGTGCCTCACCACCCTCACAGTGAAGAATTTCTTCCTCATATCCAATCTAAACTTCCCCTGTTTAAGTCTGAACCCGTTACCCCTTGTCCTCTCACTACAGTCCCTGATGAGAGTCCCTCCCCAGCATCCCTCTAGGCCCCCTTCAGATACTGGAAGGCTGCTATGAGGTTTCCACGCAGCCTTCTCTTCTCCAGGCTGAACAGCCCAAACTTTCTCATCCTATCTTCATACGGGAGGTGCTCCAGTCCCCTGATCATCCTTGTGGCCCTCCTTTGGACTTGTTCCAGCAGTTCCATGTTCTGTGCCCTTTCATTTCCCAGCACACTTCAGGGCTTCAGTGTCAGCATGTTCTGGTCGTAAAGCTTTGGAATTTAGCTAGTTTGTCTTTTTGTCTGTGTCAGTGTAATTCAGAGCTTATGGCATACTTATATTGAAGAGTATGAGGATTTTTCCCTGGTACGTAAGCTATGAAATGTTGTCATCCTTGGCTCTGAGATACAAACCTGTTGAGCTGAGAGGTCTCATGCGTATAAAAAAATATTTTATGTGCACTTAGAGCTGGAGCCTTTAGTAATGTTATAATAGTGCTGCCATTCCAAATTTTAGTAATTCAGTTATATTAAAAAAAAAGAATGCTGAAAACATCAATCTCACATTGCATCTCTTAAATACATAGTCAATGAAATTGCTATCTGGAAACTCTTTAGTAAATGAGTTGCAAGTTTTAGAAGCAGGGTACTGAAAATTGTCTTTTAGTCAGGCTGGACAGCTAAACATACAGCTAAACATACAGTGTGATCTTTAACTCAAATAATGTCTTTCATATGTAAAACTTTAAGAAAATAAGACTGTTACCTGAAGTAGCTGTCTTCTAAAATCTGTATGAATGAAAGCTGAGAGATTTGGTGAAGAAGTCTCTTTATTACGGTATATTTTCCTTATGAAGCAACAAAAATCATTGCTATTCTCCCATATGGGTCTTTACTAATTTTCACTTTAATCTATTGTAAAAATTAGATGAAAAGAATGGGTTCATATTCCTGAAGATTTTTCCATGTTATGCTGTGAATTTTTGAAGGGCAAAATAAATACATAAAAAATGTTCAGAATGAAATTCTGAAAAGAAAGGTATTCTGGAAACATCATGTGTTTGGAAACACAGTTAGAAAATATTCTCTTCAGAGACTGCTGAGCATGATTGCCAAGGAACTTCCTGGCCTAAGCATCTGCAGAAGCACGTGTGTCTGCTGGCTGTTCACACTATTTCCAAGTGAAGAATCTAGATCACTTAAAAAAATTACAGATGGATGGCTTTTGAAATGAAATATTTGAAAATTTATTCTTTCATACTTCAGGTTTTTTAATTTAAAAGGGTTTGGGTTTGTTCTGGTTCCTGAATGCTAAGTGCAAATGTGTGTGTATGCAAGTTGTCTCATTTGTTGAAGGGAGACCTTTTCCAAAGGAATTTGCAAAGCCAATGTTTTTAAGCCTGTCTAGCTGAACAGCAAAAGATACCAGAGACAGGCACTTTTGAATATGAAGTTATGTAAATTTCTGCTCTACTTAAGAGGCATTTTAGGCCAGTATAAAAATTCCTTGAAAACTGTATTTCCCTTAAATCTCCAGAAGTGGTAGTTTATGGGAAATAAAATTAATTTTTGTTTGTTTGTTTTTCTCACAGATGCCAAGATGAGTGTCCAGTGGGGACTTACGGAGTACAGTGTGCTGAGACCTGCAAGTGTATGAATGGTGGGAAATGTTACCATATTAGTGGTGCCTGTATCTGTGAACCAGGATACACTGGAGAGCATTGTGAAACAAGGCTTTGCCCTGAAGGAATTTATGGTCTCAAGTGTGATAAAAAGTGTCCCTGCCACATGTCTAATACCTGGAGGTAGGCTTTACAGGCTTTTTAGCCTGTTTCCTTGTTCTACATAGAGAATAGAAATCAGAATGTAATCTGCAAATAAATGTTTCCTAATTTTTGTAGTACTTTCATACAAACTGAAGCACTATTTGGTATTCTCTAACCATATCAAGAAAGAAAATACCAGTTCAAAAGAGCTTCTGAATTTTAGTGCTTGCAGCAACATTTGATCTTAATATTCACTGTTGTATTTGGTCTCTGACCCATGAAATAAACATGAAGACAAAGTGTGATCTTTGTCTATATTTACCACATTAATAAATAGTTATATTGTTCACCATCTAAAGTCAGTATACAATCATACATCTCTTGCATATTCTGGTGTACTGCAGATGAGAACTCGCCTTAAGAGTTGGGTGTGAGAGGAGAATCTATTTCTCTCTCTTCTTCTCTCTGTGTATAAATATATAAGAATAGGTGTAGGTGACTGATTTAATACAAAATTTCCAAAGCCCTACCAATTGTAAATCTAGATTTGAAAAATACATTTTTTGTCATTTCAGTGATTTTTTCTAGAAAGCAGGTAAAATCTGATCCCTGGAAATCAAATGAAAATAGTTTTCCAATTAGCTTACCTTTTACTATCTCTCCTTATTCAGGTGGAGAGTCCTATTTTTTGAGTTTTGTGTGTCTTTGTGGATTTTGCAATGTTTCATCATGTTGTTATGAAAATCTGACTACTAGGTTTTTGCAAACAACCTTTCAGCTGTGAGGGAGGAATGTCACATGTGAGTTGAGGCAATGCAACATATTTATAGAACAATTCTGGACAGCTTTCTCCTGTTAACGAAATGCAGTTTTGGTGAAATATTTTGTCATTCATTTGCACTTAATTTCATTACTAATCACAGTACCTTTTATCAGGTTTGTGAGCATTATCTAAAATTTCTGCTGTTGAAAAGAGCTGTGAAAGAAATTTGCAGCAACTGTTGACTGTCACATAGAATACTGATATATGTTGCATATACGATGCATTTTTTTATTCCTCATAGATAAACCAAAAGCCTTTAGCTAGGATTTAACAGTGATGTTAAAGCACTCAAGCACATACATGGAAATATCTGTGCTGTTAGGCCTCTGTGCAAAATTACTTTGTGGATTGTCTTGAGTTGTTCAACATGCCTTTCGTTGACAAACCATGTTGACAGCAAACTGAAATTTTTTTGCTTTTCATTCATATGCTTTTCCAGTTGTGTGCTTGCACTCCTGTTTGTCTTATTTACTTGACATGTCTTTTGAAAAAATACAGGTTTTGACATAAAATCAAGCAATTCATTCCTTGGGCAATAAATGACACCATAACTCTGAGTTGTCTAGCTCTCAAATCATGCTAGTAGACCAAATAATAACTCATATTATAAGTTACGGTAAGCTGCTTTCCTGAAAATTTGTCTGCAGACTGTTGTAGCAGCCCTACAGGCTTAACAGGAATGTATTACACTGTATAGTATTTCTGATATTGCAGGGATTACTTCTGATTCATGTTCAACACAGCTGTTCCTTCATTTATACAACTGGAACACAGCTTGTGGTCAAACCAGATCACAGATATTCACATGTAAACAGCTGCATATGGCTGGTCTTTTTTTGAACATTTTCCCCTCTGTCTGATGAATCAAAGGCACTTAACAGTTCTGAAGGTGCGGGAGCATATTTGCAATGATCTGTAAGGAAAACAAAGATTTTCATGATTTCACAGGTATATTTTTTTGTATATGGGTTCCTTTCCACTGGGTCAGGAATTGATTTAGGCTACCAAATAACAGGAATCAAAGGGCATCTGAATAATGGTACAGGAGATAAAAAGGGACACTTTACATTTCTAAGATCTTTTTGAGAAACCAGTTGTATCTGGCTGCCTTCATCTCTTACTAAATGTCAGTCCGGCAGGAGACAACTTTTTAAGCTTATCAGGGAGTATGCTCATTGCTTCCTTCTCTACTGCAGGTACTATTTGGGCTGACTGTAGCCAAAGGATTGTCTTCATAGCTCTAACCCATTTAGCAGCAATGTAGCAACCAATAACGCCAGGGTATGAAAAAGGGGGTACAATTCCTTCTTCAGATACACTTTGTGTATCCGTAAGTCTAGGATACTGGGGGCCTTGGTATTGTTAAAAGCTTCTTTCATCTGGATATGACCACTAGTTTAGATCTCCTCAAAGAGGAGCTGTTGATAGGCTTAGAGCCCTATGTTATTACTTATGTTCTTAGTATTCATATATATATGGAAATGAACTAAAGGTTAGTTAAAAATCTCCAAAACTTAGCACCAAAAAATAACGCTGTAATATAGGTGTACATACGTTGTAGTGTACAAGTGTATGTCCAGCCAATTTCTTCAAATACTTGAAGATACAAAAATATCATTATACCTCATAGTTCAAAAATGCATACAAATTTCTATTACTATTTTATGATTGAGGACATTGCATCAAAACAACTTTGGTAGTAATTCATAATTTGCATTTTGGGTAGGCTAAGCTACAGGGATTTTGCTGTTGTAACTGGTTGATGGCAGCTGCTGGTTATGGAAGGCAAATCCATCCTTGCTCTTAGTGGTATCAGCATCCTCTATTAAAAGCTTCATAACGGGTTAGGTATAGATACACTTGAGAGATTTTATTCTTTTTGAGAGGTCCAGAGGACAGTGGCAGGTAACAACCCTCTTGGGCCAAGAGTTTTTTCACACATGGTTCTTTGCTATTGCGTCTTTTGACATATATGAAAGGATTTGAGCTAGAGTGCAAATCAGACAGAGACCTCTGTTCTCCATGACTAGGTGACACTGTCAATTTTTCCCTTTTTACTTGATAGTCAAAAGAAATAGAGTGAGTGCAAGCTGGCTGAGGCTAAGGGCATGTAAAACATGTTTCCTCAGTGGAGTACAACCACAGTGCTGTGAACTGGAATGAACAGACCCAATGTCCTGCCATTGCCATCCACAGTGTGTGGGGCTTACAGAAACTTGTTATTCTGAAGATCCAGTTTGCTAGAATGAGCAAAAAAGACCTCGATCTGCCTTCATCAACATTGTCACTTGGTTTTGTATAGGAATGATTTTCCAGCCTAAACCACTTTTTGACTGGGTTTTGTCATTCCTTTGCTCAAGTGATACCTGATGATCATTCAGAAAATATAAAAAGGGCTGATTGTGCCTGTATATTTCTCTAAAAAGTTTAGGAAGGATATTTGTTATACCTGTGTTACTGGCAGCATATGCAGTGGTTTCAGCTTGATCTCCAAGCTACATTTGAGATGTCCCTGAATTTTTTCTTGTAAGCTTTCTCTGGTGATCTTCCACCACTGCTTTACACTTGTAGTAGGTAAGATCAGCTGGAGTAATTCTGTCAACTAATTTGGTATAGTTCAGGCTGTGTGTTTTTAAAGTCAAGATAAGGGTATCTTACAATTTTGCGTTTTTCTAATGATCTTGTATGTACATTCAAGAGCTTTTCATGGAAATTTTATATTGCAAAGAGTGCTACAGAGTTTAGTTGGAAATTGTAATAGTGAAACACCTATATAAATCACATGAAAATCATTACGTTCATTTAAGTCCTTCAAATATATAATGTCAACCACCTGTAAGTATTTCTTTTGTCTTTGTACAGAGTAGGGTTGTATTCCCAGAATGTGTGAACAAAAGCCCAGGAATAAAAGCGGATATACTGGCAGTATCTCTCAAACATCTCTTACTTCCCCATCTTAATATATAAATGTTGCTAGCAATTAAGATAACTGCATGAGAACCCATCAAAAAGCTTCAGAAGTGCTCCAGCTTCCTACATCTAATTACAAATTACAGAATACTAATTTTGGTGTCAATCAATATATGTGCAAGTATGCCTTATTAACACTCACTGGGGGGGCACAGAATATCAATGCCTCTGATTCATACCCAATGCTTACTCATGCACGTGGTCCCCCCCCCTGCAAAAGGGAAAAAACCCAACAACAAACAATGCAGGGATTTACATCTTAAAATGACAGTACTTCTAATTTTATGTTATAAATATATTCTACATTTCCTAATGACTATTCAGTTGTGGACTGAAAAATCTTTTCATATTCTCTGCTCTGTCTTCTTCTGCTGATAAGGAATATGGGAATTGGATCAAAAATGCCAGTGAGTTCCTGCAGGAAGTTAGGAAAATTATTTCATAACTTTGCATGTATTTGATATGAGAATAGTTCCATTTCAGCTTATTTCATGGCAGGTATCTTTGTAATAGAACAAATAGCAAGGACTGTTTAACTGAACACCAGGAGTTTTGAACCATTTCTGCATCTGGTTCTCTAGTTGAGAAGTCATTTGCTCTCACTTTATGTAAACAAGCTTGATATTGTCAAAGAGATTTTAGTATCTTCAAGACCCCCAGATTCTTAAGATGTTGTAACGCATGCAATAATATGTAGTGAGAATAATGCAGAATGACATTCCAACCTTTGTAATTAATAATTTCCTTGATCAGAAGTATGTTGTCAGTTGGTTGTATTCAGCAGCAGGGAACTCATAGTTTGACAGGTAGTTGTTGAGTCCAAATACAGTTGCAACTAATACTGTATTCCCATCTTACGTTTCAACTTTTTCTAATAATATTGTTGTTACTTATGTTATAGCACCTAAATGTGCAGTAGGGTTTTTTTCAAACTTTCAAATGGTCAGAAAAATGCTCAGTTTCAAGCACACCCCCCCACAAGAAGTCAGCAAATCTTGCAAAATCAGGCTCTTGTCATGGGTTATTTAATATGTCTGGATGAAGGCACTTCTTTTCTCCAGCACACTTAAAGGGACTTCAATCAGTGGCACACAAATATCTTTAAACAGTCTTACCATTGTAAATATATTAGATTTGGATATTAAGGCTTTCCTTTGGTGCGAATTAAGCAAGTGCTTTGTCTGCCAGAGTGCTACAGAGTACCCCATTGTGTCCACTTTTGCAGCACATATATCTTTGCACAGCTGATGATGTCCATTTGTTATGAGACAGCAGCTGTCTGTCTGGCCTTTCAATGAAACTGCTGTTCCAGGTAGAGACAGCTGGTCTGCCACCAGGTATGGCCAGCATAGGGGGAAGACTCTCCAGAAGGTCACTGCTCTGATGGTATCTCTGACTTCCACCCGATGCAAATAAATTTGTGGCATTCCCAGAAAAATGCTAGTTGTCCTCTTTTTGGCCAATAATTTAAAGAGAAGAGCATGTGTGCTACTCACTGTGTGTTGTGTTGTTATTTTGGATTGGATGTCATGCTGTATTTCCAAAGCATCGTATCTGTCAGGCAACATGCTGCTGAATGTAACATGAGTGTTATGAAAGTGATCCTATTATACTTGGAGTTGCAGCGCATTCTGGGAAATGTAATGGTTTCATCACCTTAATGTTTGCAACCATGGATATCTCTTTTATGGAAAAAAAATTATTTTCTTTCCAAGTCCTCCCAAAATGTCTATAATTTGTATGTTGTTGCTTTTCTTTAATTGGTATGCATTTATACATACATATACAGAAGCCTTTGCTTTGTGGTTTGAGGAGTAAACCTATTTCTATGCAAGATCAGTTATGCAACCCATCTATAACAACGAGTTTTTATCTGGGGGAAAAAAAAAAGTCATGTTTAGTCCTGAATTATTTATCCTTTCATACCCCCTGGCAGCTGTCACCCTATGTCTGGGGAATGCTCCTGCAAGCCCGGTTGGTCTGGGCTCTACTGCAATGAGACATGCTCTCCAGGATTCTATGGCGAGTCATGTCAGGAGATCTGCAGCTGCCAAAATGGTGCTGACTGCGATAGTGTGACTGGAAAATGCACCTGTGCCCCTGGATTTAAGGTAAATAGGTCTCACTTTCACAGCCTTTAGTTAGGTGCCAAATTCTTCAGGATGCAAGTGTCCTTTCTTCACCAGAGTAAAAGAGGTAAAGACACTTGGATACCAATGGGTGTCTTATAAACAAAATCTGTGATTGGTTGTCAGTACTGGAAGGAAGCCATTTTAAGAAAGAAAAGGTAGTTGCTCTAAATGACATTGAGAAGAATGAGGGTGTGCTGTTGAGGTGTAAATAAAAGGAAGAGCAATAGCTTTCAATAATTATCTTGTTGCACCAACACCTCATGCTCTATACAGAGAAACTCTAGACAAAGACATTTGTTTTAATAGTTCAGGACAGACTATTCTGAAGCTTTTGCAACTTACTGTTACCTCTTCATTGGATACTAATTTGACATAGAAGGCATTTTACAGTATGACTGTGCCTGTAGAAATAGTAACTCTGAAAACTTCAGCCAAATTAATTCTTAAAAATAGTTCCCATATCTACATTATTTTCCATTAAACTGCTGCGTATTGTGTTTTGGTTTCATAAAGGGCTTTTATATTACTGAAAATGCTGTCCATTGATTTAACCAAGTGCTGTTACCTCTGTGACCTGAGCTCTCACATCAACTAATAGTAAACTAATGCTTTAGCGTAGACTTAAAATTCACTTAGGACTCTCTGTCCCTTAAATTCAGGATAACTTAGTGACATCCTAGGACAGTCAGGAGCTGTCTGTTTTCTGGCTTTTGTAGCATCTGAGTCAGTTGCGGCCATTTGTTGGTTGTATTGTCTGAACCTCCTTAAATACTCTTATTTTTGTGTAATTCAGGGTGCTACTTGTGGTACTCCTTGTCTTCCGGGGACATACGGAGTAAATTGTTCATCTGCGTGCAACTGCAAAAATGATGCTGTCTGTTCTCCAGTAGATGGTTCTTGTGCCTGTAAAGCAGGTAAGTATCCCTTATGATTAATTTTCTATAGAGAAGAAGAAAGAAACTTAATAAAAACTTAATAAAAAAGCAGACCACCTTGAAGACCATATCACTAGATACTTTATGCTTCAGCTTCTGTGGGGGGCGAAAACAAGAACATCTGCTCAGAGAAGAGTGTGTATGTCTCAGGTGTTCATGTTCCCTCCATGCAGTTCTCAGTGGGCTGGACACTTTGGCTGGGCAAATTACTGGTGTTTAATCTGAGATGGGACACCACTGATTCTTGTGGTAGCACTGTGGTCTGCTAGAAGGTTGCTCATGCACCATTTATCTGATGTCAGCCTTTCTAGTCAAAATACCTCAGCCTCAGGGAATACCACCTCTGGCTGTCACCCTTGCCCCTCTTGGCTTTACAGAGATGGAGACATTCCTGATAGTCCAGCACTGAAGTTGACATCTATTGGCATTTTTTTTTTCTATTTGAATATTCTTTCTTTCATCAATTCTCTGACAAAACCTTGCCTAACCCCCTTCCCAGCCTGTGCCCTCTACAGTTCCCTACTTCCGTGAGGAACTTTCTGAATTTCCCAGTATTAGTGCGGGTGGTCTCGTGTTCCTCAACCCCTCTGCCTGGCTCTCTCCTCCTAACAGTAATTTTGATAGCCATTATACCTCCCACTAGCAACTGTACGTGCCTGTCCACCTTTCCATCTCCCAGCAGCACATGACTTTGGCTGGGGCAAAGATACTTGAGATACCCTCCAGTGTGGTTTTGCAGAGACATTTTCCCATATAAAGGTCTACAGGTCCACATGGTGTTCCTATTCAACCCAAAATATGCTGCTCAACTTCACTTAAAGATCCACTTTTGCAGTGCACCTGTTCTGTTTTTCACTTCTGCTGTGAGGAAGGATTTGAAGTCCAGCATCCCTCAGGTATGGTGCTGGATTGCTGAGAAGAGAGGGGAAGGCTGTTGAATGCTCCCAAGCAAATCCCTTGCCCAGCCTGTCACAGACACCCCCTCCCATCTAAAAATGTTTTTCTAAAAAATACACAAAGGTTTAGAGTGGGGGAGAGGTGCTCAGAGTTAGATAAATAGCCATTAAATTTGTAAGGGATTTGTAACAAATCAGTTGTGTAGGAATGTGAGGAGTTTCCAATTTCTACTTTTGCCATAGACAGTGGAGCTGATTTAACTCTGTTAAGTAGCTAAGTAGCTATGCTAAGTAGCTATGTCATGAGGAGAAAAACTCTTTTTTTGCGCCGTGCATAATCCTATCTTGTAGTGCATCACACAGTTTTAGTCATACTGTATGAAAAAGGACAGCAAATGGTGAAATTAAACTACACCTATTTGTCATGTAAGTGAAGGAAATTCATAAATTCTGGGAAAATATTTGAGAAAAAATGTCTGGTTTTTAGTGAGTGTAGTATAATATTTTGTTCCTGAAATGACCCTTAAATTCAAAGTTACCAAGCCAGGGTACGAGGCAGCTACATTTCAATACATGTGTTTCGCATAGTCTATTGATTAGGCTTAGTGTGGAATTATTTTTCCCTCTGCTTACTGTAAACAAGGTACAAAATTAGAAACTCGGCATATGTCATTCCTGATGATAACATATGACTGGTTCATGCCATTCCTCTTGTATCCAATCAGTTTTCACATTTTAGAAAATCTATTTACATGTCTGTCTATACAGTGCAGAGTCTATGAATCATTGCTATCAGGCGTAATCAGTGGTGAATGCTGCATTTTAGAACCTTCTTCCATTGTATTATTTTTTTAGTATTTGGAAACAAGTACAGAAATCATCTAAAAGTTCTATGTATCCTTGAAGAAATCCAACTTATGCACTACTTTGGTGTTTTCTCTTTTTTTGTGTTTAAGATTTCTGTTAAAACCATATTACAGAACTGTCTGTATTGAACATTGGTGGAAGAATTATGACAGCAGCAGCTTTCTAGGGAAAATATTCCTGATTTTTTTTCAGGCTATGCCTTAAAACTTTCAGTATAGCTTAGTGCTTATGAGTGAAATTTCAAGGTGTCTCTGTTTTCATTTCAGATCTCCCATCAATTGCTTTTGTATGTTGGCACCGATCTGCAGAAGTGTGCTGTGCACAGATGTTACAAGGTGCCCTTGAGCACCTTTGTTCAAACCTGGACAAATTCTCAGCTGAAACTGC
This sequence comes from Ara ararauna, assembly GCA_028858755.1. Taxonomy (NCBI): domain Eukaryota; kingdom Metazoa; phylum Chordata; class Aves; order Psittaciformes; family Psittacidae; genus Ara; species Ara ararauna. The sequence continues at coordinate 37,988,184 of CM054410.1, read as the reverse complement.
TGATACTAGCCTGTAGTTAATGTTACCCCAGTATCACACACCTCCACGAGATGCCGCGTGTAGGCAGAGGGAAACATCCTCAGAGAAGAATGGGGCAAAACCTGATTAATTTGTCACTTTCTTAATTTTGGCAGGTTGGCATGGTGTAGATTGCTCAATAAATTGTCCCAGTGGTACCTGGGGACTTGGCTGTAACTTAACTTGCCAGTGTCTCAATGGAGGGGCTTGCAATGCTCTGGATGGAACCTGTACCTGTGCCCCGGGCTGGAGAGGATTAAAATGTGAACTCCCTTGCCAGGTAGTTTTAATAATTTCACTGAATTTTGCACTGTGGGGGAATGCTGGGCAGGGACATGCTCTTTTTGTTCTTCTGACTTCATGGGAATTAAGAGCACTGTAGTTGGTAGCCCATATATGACTGGGTTCCAGATCAGGGACGTGCACCAGCAATTCTTCTGCAAGAACTCTGCTGCTCAGCATGCCGGAGAACTTCTGTTGGCTCTCCTTTTCTTCTCGGCTGTCTTTTCTTCACTTTTGCAATACTCATTGCTTAGCAGGCTGTTGGTTTAATATAACTGCATTAGGGATTGTATTCAGGAATTACCAGAACTGAACATAAACCTTTTAAATTCCCCTCCCATATCACATTCAGGCTTCTGTCAGTTTGAACTTGCTTTACTGAGCAGTTACATGATATGGAGAGGCTGACCTATGTACAGTGTGAGGCTGGAAACTGCACCTCTGTTTTGAATGAAAATTTGCTCTCTTGAACTGGTCTTGGAATACTCAGAAGGAATATTTTTGTTTGAGTTTTTTTGGTTTGTTTTAAGATGAGGTATAGTGTGCACTGATACAGTGAGTAAAGTGGCAAGCAAATTCTGAAATATTTTGGAAAGTTGATTAGAGTACCATCTGTGCATACTGATGCAGTGTTTCCAACAATGCATCTCCATCAGAGGACTAATTTTTCTTCTTCCTAAAGCAGCTTTGTTTATCACTTAGTGTCTTGATTCTGAAGGATGATTCTGTCTCCAAGCTCCATTAGCTCTTCCAAAACTGACTTATTAAGAAAAATAGTTATTGTTTCATGGCATTGGCTTTACTGTTCCAAATTTAGCAAAATAATGCTTAAAAGCATTTTTATTTTATATAATTGAGCATGCCCATACTCACTGTCTTGCTCACTCTGTGTCAAATGATGTCCAAAGCATTTACATATTTTGAATGTCTTTTCTGCCTCAAAATTCCAAAACAGGAGGATGAACAGAAAACTAACTCAGATGTGTCCAGTGTTGTCTGATTTTTCTGTTGTTGAACAAGGAGTTTATTTAAATCAAGTGTTTCAATTTGTTTCAATAACTTCAGAAAATTAGTATCACTGCCCGGACTGTTAGCCAAGATTTGACTGAAGTTTGAACTTCAAATGCATAGCAGATTAAAAATACTGCAGAACATCAGATACATTTTCATACAGGTTTTATTCTGATTTTTAATGTGGGTGAGACCAATTTTTAGCCTCAAATTTAAATGATTGGGTTTTAAACCTGATATGTTTTTTCCTTTTTGCCTTTGCTGTGCGTAACCCCTCATTATATTATGTTAAATTATACTTGCTTTTTTCTGTAGTTTTTTAATTTGGTTTTGACACTTTTTTCTGTAAAATGAATTTAGTGTTGTACTTTGCCTTGTTTTGAGGATGCAATTATAAAGGTTTTTCTCTTTTCAGTTTCTCAGATCGATTTTGTATGGAATTACCCCAAAATGTTTGTGCCATCTTCTACAGAAGAAGCAGAAAAGGCAAATTTAAGTGTTTAGATACAGTTCTATGAAAATCAGCTGTGTTCTTTTGGCACAGCTGAATACCCAAGATGGGTGTTCAACTTGTAACTGTAATCTCTCTTGTGGTTCAAGAAGTGTTGCATAGCCAAAAAATAATTTTGTTTTGTACACTGTCTCATAGCAAAAGAGCTTCTTTTTTTAACATGGTATATGCTGTAATGCAGAAGGAAGGATTTTAACCAGAAGAAAGTGATGCAGTTTGCATTGTTTAAGCAATAAAATTCACACTGAAGGCATATTTTAATTTAATGTTTTACTACTCTTGTTTAGAAGTTCTGGCTTTATGCAATAGCGGTTTTGACCAACATATAGAGTGCTGAGGATCTGAGGCAGAAGGGAGACTGAATTGCTTTTCCATCAAGGGACATCGTGGTCCTGGAATAGGAACTCAGCTGTAAGAGAAATTAGAGGGACAAGTACAAATACAAGAAAGTTTTCGTTGCAGCCTGTTACTGTGTTCTGAATCATTATTGCCAGGTCCATTAGTCTGGGATTTTTCAGGAGAATGGAATAAAATCTTATCTGCCCCTTTTAAATGGAGAATGGAGGTGTAGGCCACTAAAATGTTCCAAAAGCCATTTTATGCTAAAAAAACATTATGGATGCAGGAATGGTTGTTTTTTGAGGCTGGGCTGACCAGAACTTGTTCTCCTCTAACTTCCAGTTGTCATCATCTCTTGAGTTGTTTGGTTTCTTTTGTTGCCACAGGATGGCACTTACGGTCTGGATTGTGCTGAACGCTGTGACTGCAGCCATGCGGATGGTTGTCATCCCACCACAGGATACTGTCGTTGTCTGCCGGGATGGTCAGGTACAAAAGAGACTGTCTTGAAGGACAAGAGAGTTTCCAACATGTTTGGGGTGTATTTTGGTTTTGTGGGTAGACGAGGAACAGAGGAGTATGTGGGGTTGGAAGAAGAAACGAGACAGTTCTGTGGCTGCTGTGTCCCATCTGTGATTCACATATGTAGAAAATTTGTTGAGCATGGGATCCACAGATAACTGGGAATAGAAGGGGAATTCTTAACACTTGGGCACTTCTACCTTATGATTTCTTATGAAAGTGGTGAATAACCTAAATAGTCAAGGTTGAGCTGTAGGCTTTGGTAAGTACAGCATCATATCCAGGAACTCAGAAAGCTTTGCTCGGGCAGCCAAAAAGAGGATAAACTGTGCAGAAGCTGTGCTGCCATTTGAGTTTCTCAATCTGTTGAAAAAATTGTTTCTCTGCACATATTTTTTGTATGTAAATTGTTGCACTTTTTTTCACAAGATTTCTCCATTTTCATTGTAGTTTTAAGAACTATATATATTTAATTATTATTCAAAATTTGGATTTGACACTCTCGTTACACTCATTTGTGGAAGACAAATTTTTTTGAAAATCTGATGAAGCTATGCAAGGGCAAGCTATCATGAAATGTTCCCTTTATCTCTAGGAGGTAGTTTTAATGCTCACATAGATTTCTAAGCAATAAGTGTTGGGAAAACTGTTCCATCCCTGTAAGGTTTAATCGACACTGTACGTTTGCCGCTCTCTGAGCGTTCTGGACTTTGTCTCACTGGGATATTGTTAGTGTTGCATAGGTCAGGTTTCATATCACCTGTCTGCGTGGACTCCTTCCATCTAATAATGGGAAGTTAGCATGAAACAAGAAAAACACACGTTAAGTGAACAAAGCATGTTTCTGCTGTGAAAAGAAAGGAGATGGGGTTGTTTTTTTGTGAGTTCAGATATCATTTACTATTATTTATTGTCCACTCATTTATAAGTTAATATTTTTCCTAAGTAACTTTCGAGTTCATGATACAATTGTTTTCTGTTTTCTCTGGTGCTTGCTTCCAGACATAGTAGATGGAGGTGAGCAGGTAATCTGCAGCAAGTCATTTATTTGAAAAGCTTAGCAAATAATTGTGCTCGCAGAAGTTTGTGTAGAGCTTATGACTTCCTCGGGTACAGTCTTTACTGAGTTTTTTGTCCATCTTCGATTTTTATATGCCTTTCTCCCCCTCACCCCCATAGCTCTGTAGATGGATCACAGGCATTTTGTTCAAAGTATAAAATACTTACAGTCTGCAGTTCAGGTTGAGTAGTTGTAGTTGATTACAGCTTACTTGGGTTTTTTTAATACTTTCTGTTCAGATAAACATGACTTTTATAATTACTGGGGGGGGGAAGGGGATAGGAAGTGTCTTTCAGTGATACAGCCATGGGCAGAAAGGGCTCCTGCTTTGCTTTGGAAGTCCAAACCCATTTATGATTTGTGCAATTTGTGTATTAAGCTTGTGCCAAGTTCTTTGAGAAGGGCTGTCTAACCATTGGGTCTCCTGCATGTTGCACTTTCCAGTGTGAAAGAGAGAGGCTTCCAGAGCCAGCACTCACCTAACTGTGCCAGCAGTTTGTTGGTTTTAATCCTTTTCCACAAGCTGCAGGTTGACTTAACATCAGCCACTCAGATACCTCTAGGAAGCTACTACCACAAGAATGCAAAAAATAATAAAAGTTATCTGATTGAATTGTGATTCCTTAAATTAACAAATGTATTAAGCAAAGAATACTCACATTAAAAACGTGAACAGTTGCTAATCTTGAGCAACCATGGTGTAGGCAGTTGGAGCTGTTCACAATTTCCAGATGTACTGCTCAAAATACATCTTGTGAGTGTTCTAAAACTGTGACCAAAAGTATGTTACTGAGTGAGCCGTATTAAAATAAGTAGTTTGGAAAGACTGTACAAAAATGTAGCAACTTTTATAAGGGGTATAAAAGTTACCTAGCCAGTGTGCGATAACTAGCCTTGGATGTGACAACAGCTTCAAGCATAGCTCAAACCTTGACTGTGCTTGAATTCAGTTATTGAAAATTTGACAATATTTTTGCCTTCAGTGAAATCTTTTTTTGTCTTCATTTTTTAGTAAGGAAAAAGATTTCACTAGAAAGACACTTCATGCATGATTACAGATAAAAATTTGGTATCTGTCCCTGGATGATGTCATCACAACAGTGTGTGTAACAGACTAGTTTCAACATGTTGGTGATGTCTAGACAGACAATATAACATAAACAGCATAGTTAGCTTTATACTCAGTGTCTGGAAAAATCCTCCTCCCACACTTCAGATGTCAGAGCAATACCCGTGAGGAATTTAGTCTTTGTGTAGGTACTTATATATAGAATGATTAAAAAAAGGAGAGAATACTTTAGAAACAGGTTCTCAAATCGCTGTACTGTAATATTACATTACAGAGATAGCATTAGATTGTAGGATTAAGGGAGGTGCTGTGTGTATTTGTATGCATAATAGGTGGAGAATCAGATGGAGGCTTTGTGAAAATATGGAAAGGTACTAAAATGAAACAAATTATGTTAGAATAGCTTAGATTTTATTTTCTGCTAAATTTGTTAAAGTAAACATCAGACTTAATAGTTTTTTTGGTGGTTAGTGGTACCTACCAGAAAGAACCAAAGAGAGGAAGAAACTGATTTTGGATCAGTCTAATGCATATCTAACCCAAATGAAGGATTTAGTTGCTTAAAAAACATTGAGAGAGTAATGTTAAAAAATAAATACATTTGAAGAGGCTTAGTAATTTGTGAGTCTCTTTTCTGATTCAACTAGAATAAATTGATGAGTGCAAGGTGAACTTCCTCAGATGTTTTGATGCCACCAAAATTATATAAGGTTTCCAAATACATATTTTAAATTTAGTATTTTTCTCAGCCCTGTGCACAGAGCGGTTCTCTACACTTTCCCCGGGGAATTTAATCAGAGGGAATAGTTTATGTAACGTTGCACAAATAAATGAAGGGTGGAAGATTTTTTCACTTGCTGGGTGACGAAGTTTACCATAATGCCTGGGAACAGGAAACATGATGCACAGGGAGGGAGGTCACTGGCTTAGTACTGCACATGCTCCCTTGCACAGGGAGCGAGCTCTGAGCTGCTGAAGTGGACATAAGAGCTACTCTCATTTACCAAAGGGGTAGCCTAGCTAATATCCTACCTTTACTTTCATCTCAAGATGCAGCTACAGCTGACCACCTGGACAACAATAAGATGCTATATAGTTTAGGCGTTTTAAGTGTGTCATTTTATTTTTAAGAGGCCCAGCATATTATCTTTTGCTTCTTAGGTCCTAGTTATGAGCAAATATGTTAAGTTCAGTTACTGACTATTGTGTTTTCATGAACTGCTATAAAATTAAAGAAATAATTAAAATTTGTTTTCATTGGTTTCTATTTTAATTTAGGGTTTCTGTTTTTAATTAAGGCTCTGTTGCCTATGAGGATAGTTAGATTTTTTCATCTAAACAAAAGTGACTTCATTTATGGGACTCTTGTTAGAAATCCTACGCTCTCTAATTTACACCAAATGCTCCCTGTACAGCAGCCTTATTCTACTTAAAAAACCAAGAGTTAAGGGTGATGTTTTTCCTGGCAATCTGACCATTCCATCACATTCCAGGAGCCACATGATAGGATGGCACAAACGAGAAACACTGCCCACGCTGAAGATGATGTCTGTCCCAAACGCTCTTGTCCCTTGACTTCTTTGCTGTACGTTATGGGTAACTTCTTCATTTGGAGAGGGGAAGAAGAAGAACCATTAAAACAGAAAGCAGACAAAAAACACAGAAAATGTATTCCTGCAATAGGCTATGATAATTAATTCTTCTAGTAATTTATACCAAAACATTAGATAACTTTGCAGAGCCACCTCTATCATTTCTCTCAGTGACCGCAAGCCACGGTAACTATTAATTTCATCCCTTAATTCTGCAAGCAGCTGTCAAAATCCAATCTTTCCAAATTCCCTAAAAGATTAGAAAATTCATGTTCTTGTAACCGAGATTTCACATTAAGGCATTGTAAAAAGAACAAAGTTTTTTTTCTCCAGACAGTTTGTATTCCGGTAATGTGGGTGTTACTGTGTGTGATAACATACTGTTGTGCTTTTGGGTGCATTTCTTCTGGACTTCTCTGTGAAGAAATGTCATCTCATACTGATACCACATTTGTTATTTTTAAAATCAATTTAAAGGTTAGGTGGTGCCAGGGATTACTAAACACCGCTAGTCTGCTATCTGTAACAAAACAATAGCTTTGGTTTATGGGAAAACCAGATGCAGTAATACCAGCCTACATTTTACCAGCGTGCATAGTATTTATTCATATGCTACAGCAGATAAGGTGTTAGTGGCTTTTTGCTGTGCTGGACACCTGCTGACACTAGTCAGATTGCCCATCACCAGATGTGTTGTTTCTGTGAGGAAGCGCTGTGCCTTTCCATGTGCTCCTGACATTATTTCTAGGAGACACATTTGTTGCTGGATTATAAGGGGGAGGACTGTCATCTGACACCTGCCACACTGATGCAAATAACCAGGTCCCCTGGGAAGTGCTAACTACAACTCTCCTTTGGTCCTTAGCTTTTAATGTGTATGCATTTTCTTCCCTTCTTACATAGCAGAATAAAAGTTATAAACTAGTACTTTTTCATGGGTCTCCCTCTCCTTGAGAGTGAGAAACAAGCTGTGCTAGAGTGGTGTGCATGGTGCTGGCACCCTGGTCAACGCGAGAGGAGAACCTTTTGCAAGAGCATGGGTTTCCCGCCACCTTGGCTGATTTCCACATGGCTCCTGATGCGTGGAGTCCCTCCCACAGTCATGAATATTCGGTATGCCACAAAATGCAAGTGTATGCAGGCACTGTGTCTTGATAAGTAGCATATTTACTTTCCAAACCGAGGAAGATAAGTTCTTCAATAAGAGGTGTGGCCTATGCTACATCTGGACTTCAGTGTGTCTGTATCTCTATTGCCTATGTGTTGTGCTGGGCTCTTTACGTGGAAGAAATACCAGTCTTTTAGAAGAAGAATTTTAAATCAGTAGATTAAGCCACATTCATTTTCTACCTATCAGGAAGGTAAGAAAAGGAGAAGTATTATTTTCTTGTGGCTACATAAAATGTGGTAGATGAAGAGCTTCTCTGGAGTGAGTAACAGGGTATAGCAACAGTATGGCCTTCAGAAAGATACTGGGGATGTGTCAAAAGTGATCCTTCCACTAAAATTTGCAGATACTGATGTTTGCTTTCAAACTCTGTTACAGTGCTGGTTTTGTTTACAAGCTTTTGAAGCTGTCTTCCTTCCAAAACTCATTGGCACAAATTTTCCTGCTGCGGCAGTGAAGAAGGAGCAGTCTGAACTTCTAAAGAAAAATCTTTGGTCCTTTCATTAGCTCCTTAATTTAAGACACTTTCATTTAGTCTTCTGGCTGCCTTCAGCTAGGGCGCAAGGTACTTCTCTTCCATTAAAGACAATTCACTTCTAAATAGTGCCTACAAAGTTTTTCACCATATCCCTGCAGTGTTTTTCTCCTTTCTTTGAGCTGCTCCTCCATCAGTTGACAGAAAAGGAGGGGAGTAATTGCCACCAGCAGAAATCTCGGTTTCCTTGAGCAGATGTGATCTAGTGTTTGTATCTCTCATATGAAGAGAGAATATGAAGGGCGAGGTCTTGGACCATAATGTAAATATATCATTAGCTTCAATGACACAAAGATTTCCCCAAGTTTTGAGGGCTTGATCCTTCTCTTATTTAGGCTGTTGTATATACAGTTTAGCTCTGAAAAAGGGGAAGTATACCAATACACAAATAGGTTTTAATTCTGAGAGTCTATACTGGAAAGCTCCATGTGTTGTGAAGATATGTATAGCAAATACATGTTCTTCAGGAAAAAAAATATAATTTGAAGTTTGGATAGCTACTTATCAGACTAATGGAAACCTAATAAGCTGTAAAATAGCACTTAGTCTGATAATAAATTACCTGGGAAGACTGTAAGAAATAATTGGTAGATTTTTTTCCCCTTCAAGTGCTAAAACAAATTAGCTCTCTGTTGATCAGAATTGGATGGATCATTGATTCTCAACTTGCAAATGTAGCATAGGGAGTATGTAAAGACTCCACTGGCATGGGCCGAAACTATGGTATACCTAAAGAATTTATTTACTTCATTCATGCAATTACGAATGCTGGGGGAATGCTGATTTAGATGTGAGGCCCCCAGCATACAGCATTGGGCATCAAATGCATGAGCATTTCTTCAGAGTAGCTTAGCTGAAGTTTATCATGACCATTCAGCTATTGCCTAGCAACTCGTGAAGGCCATCAAAGAGCTCTTTGTCCCTAGCTCTGGTAAAAACATTTCCTCTCATACGTCCTTATCACTATTAAAATCAACATGAAAAAACTTATAAAAAACAATTTCATTTTTAAGAGATTAATACTCGCTTGAAATTGTGGCAATCATAAGCCAGTACAATGTTGATACCATTATTATAAAAGCTGAGTCTAATCTTGCTTTGTAAGTTCTAGTAAAAGTGTTTTTTTCCTCAAAAATGTTTAGCTTTTCTATAAAAGCATGCCTTTCTTTGTTGAAATTTCATATAAAGCATCAGTCTGGAAAATTCTTTTTTTCAATTTTTTAATCTTTTTAATATTTCTAACCTATTCTTTCTCAAAAATACACATTTGATTTTTACAGCTATAACATGTGAAACTCAGTTTCTTGTTTTTAAGTGCCTTGTGAACTTATATAAACAACAGCGAGTGAGGTTTTAAAATCTTTTTATAAGTAGAGATGCAGTAAATCACTGACTGTACTAGTCTTTCGGCTTTGCTACATACGTTCTTGCCATGCACACAGAGAAGTGAAATTAATTTTTCTTGTGATCAATAATGACTAGAACAGAATTCTTTCTACAGTGGAACAGAAGTAGTATTCAGCACACTTGTAGTATGTTATGCTCTCACAGTTATTACCCAGTGATACTCAGGATGCACTGTTTCTTTGCTAAGTAGGGGGGGATACCATTCTTCGCCTGACTATAAGGGGTGAAAGTAGGAAAAAAAAAGATATTTTTTTCAGTTTCCCTAGTGGATAATTTTCCCTGATGTGTACTGGAGGAATTTTTTCCTTTTTGTTTTTAATGGTAGTTGTTGGCTCTTTTAAGTATCGTGGGTCTATGCAGTATGGGGCCCATTGTCTTTTTTATCCTAGTGTGCCCAGTATCACCCTTTGACACCATGCTGTCATAAAGCATCCTCTGTTCACAGATCAAGATGATATAATTGAGCCTGGTGTTATTGTATGTCACTGGTCTACACAATCTCAGATAATGCACTATGGTAACTCTTGGCAACTGCTGACTTGTTAATAGTGACCATTGTATACTGAACAGTACTGAAACCCGTTAAAGCTCTGTGGAAAATGTCTTTTCTCTAACAGGGTTCAGTGAATGAAGCTATGTATGATATGACAGATAACACTCACGTGAACAGAATGCTAGGCTCAATTCTGAGATGCTCTGCATGTGTCTGCTTATCCTTTCACAGACTTACAAACCTGAGTTCTCAAATTTGGGAACCTAAAGCAGAGCAATTTCTTACAAATTAAAATGTAAGTGGTCTTGTTTCTAAAGAAAAGCACTGTGATCTCACCCAGCTCATGTGCATCAGCATTTCTCAGAATCAAACCATGCTATTTTATCTATTTATCCACAAATAGGGAGTTAATGAAAACGTTGACCGAGGCTAATAAGAAGCAAGCATACAGTGCCTCTCAAATGTAGATGAAGACAGGAGAATGACATTACTTACACAGGCAAAAATGAAAAAAAAGTAGTGATATAAGAGACCTTTCATTTTTTGACAATAAATTTGGTTTAGATCAGTATTAACCAATAGTCTTTGTACAGTTGGGGCTTTTAGGTGGCCCATGTACTGTCTGGTGCTGTTTGGTGTCTGGATTCTAAAAGGCACGTACTTCTCTCCCTTGCTGGCATAAATTGGTGCGATCTGTTGAACCACATATTTGATTATTCAGTCTGTTAATTGTGTTGCAGAGAAGCAAACAATTTGAGAGCCTAGAGTTTCACTTTTCCTGTAGTTAGAGTTAGGTATTTGGATATAGGCAGCTTTACAAGGCAAATTCTGCAAGGGTTGAGGAATCACCTCTAAGTCTGGTCTGTCAGTAAACAGTATAATTTTTTTTCAGCTTTGGTACAAACAGTAGGTTTTGCTCTTCAAAGTTAAAAGAACTTTTCGTGTCACATGTGAAACTGCTTTGCTTTTTTATGACACTGGCAGCCAGTGGACCTGTGGCATATTTTGCTGGAAATACTTACAAAGCAAGACATGCTTGTGGTTGGATCCAGTCCACTTCTCCCTTAGCGAAGGGCTTCATTCAGTAGAGGCACTACAATAATACTTAATTGTTAATGCAAAGTACTGTAGACACAATACGGTCTGAGTTCCACAGTGGTGCCCGCTGGCATTTAACATGCAGCGTGCTTTTAGAAAGCAGATAGTGGAAAAAGCAAACAGGAAAGTGATATTTAATGTTGCTGCGTTGCAAAGAAATAAAACACCGCATGACTGGATGATTGTAATTAGCAATTTGTATTATGATTTATGTATGGGGGTTCAGGTTGTAGCCATTTTATAATAAATTTTGTGCCAAAAATGGTTAGACAAAGCGCTAACTGACCAGCATCCTTAACACTGTTGCAGCTAAGCATTTTGGAATGTTCACATGGTGTGTTTGGGAACCCTTTGTGTGTGCTACATTTTTCCATTTGGTATGAGGCTGAGCAGTAATCAGCTCACAACTAATTAGAAATCATTCCATGTCCTGCACCCTATTATTAAATAAAATTATGTCAGACCTTAAGTATTTTTACATTGAGGAGGAAAAGTTTCTGCAAAACATTTTGTTGTGCATTTCCCTAACATTAAAATTGAAAATAAGCTCTATTCTGTGATTCTATGATTATGGAGAAAACAAAAGCCATTATTTTGCTGCATTTAAATTACTTTCTTCTTTTGATTCTTTTTCTTGATACCAGTGGTGAAAGTGAGAGAAATAAAAGACCCTTTTAAATTTTTATATGTGTAAAGGTCTTGGAAATTTATCAAACTCTTCATCCTATTCAGAGGTTTGCATTCTTCTTTGTAGATATTAAAGTATCTGCAAGCAGGAAGCCTGGAGATAGCATCCCACTGAGCTCTTATGTTCCCTGTAAATCAGCAGAAATGCTTTCCTGTTACAGAACTCAGGATCAGCCATTATGTACATCTTTCAAAACTGGAAAATGAAAGAAATTCATTGTTCTGGGGGAAAGCAAGAGCAGAGATGCAAGTTTACCTGGTTATATTTTCCTGATGTTAATGGTATTTTCATAAACAAGTTTTGTGAGCTTTGTTTTAAAAATGAGTCCTTTGGGGACCAAAGGTTTAAACTAACTACGTGTAAGAGTTCTTTACAGAGGCTGACTGTTTTGTTTATTTATGGTTGCAGGCATTCACTGTGACAGTGTGTGTGCTGAGGGACAGTGGGGTCCAAATTGCTCGTTGTCTTGTTACTGCAAAAATGGAGCGTCCTGCTCTCCAGATGACGGAATCTGTGAGTGTGCACCAGGATACAGAGGCACCACTTGTCAGAGAAGTAAGGACAAAATAAATGCTTTAAAATCTGTGTTTCTCCCTCCCTTACTTGGAATATAATACCATAATGCTTTTTTTAATTGTAGTATGAGGTACTATGAAACACTCTTTGATTGGATATTGTGTCAAAGGGTATGAATATACAGAAGTAAGTGTTACCTGAAATTAAAAAGTGTTTCCAACTAGTACTGCTCTTCTTGTAGAACTTCCATTTACCATCTGTGCTGTGACATTGCTATGCACATGACTTTCAAAGAAACAAATTTAGTATGGCGTTCCATTCTAAAGGCAAGCATTTCCAAATGTGATTGATGAACATTAACTTTGTAATACATATTTCAGTAGGTAGATAAAACGTGTGAGATTCAGCAGCTAGACACCCAGGCTTCCCATTGAGTCTAATCATTGGCTAAATTACTGCCTTCTTTTAACACTTATTTTGAAGCAGCAAAGAATGGCCAGAGGGATAAGGCTTTACTGTAAATAGATGATATCATGTGTACCCATAGTTGCGTTTGGAAAAATCGTCTCTGTAAAATTTAAATGTTACAAGAAGAGTTACGGATGAACTGAGGCAAATGATACCAAAAACAGGGAGGCAAAAATAAGCTGGTGCGTGAAATATCTACCCTTCCAACATTTGTTGCAGTTTGTTAGCAATCTAGCTGCATTCAGTCTGAATTGTTGAAGCTATGAGGAAAAGGTGTTCAGAGAAGAGAAACTGAATCCTTTGCACTTGGAGGATAACCCTGTTTCAAGAGGAGGTCTTCCAGAAATAGGGTCAAGAAGCAGGTGTAGTAGGCCAAGTGGAGTTGCTTATAGGCTCTCCAAAAGAGACTTAAAGGCAGGAAATGATGTGAAATGGTTACTAGAAGGTAGAAGGAGAACCAGAGTAGGACAAAGTCTTACAGTCTAGGAATGGCAAGATTTCAAGCTGAAAAATGTAATTGCCTATGGCACTGCTAAATCCCACATTAGGGTGGCATTAGCATTCCTTAAGCATTTTTAACTAACTGCAGAAATTATTCTTACTATCTAATCTCTAAAGGCCTAGCAGTTAATCAGAAAATCCAAATGCAGACTAAGTGTAACACTACATATAAAAATGTTCCCTGTGTTTTGGAACTGTGCCTATAACCTGGACAAGAGGCTTCCAGTCCAGTGGCTCTCAGAGTCCCTCTCTGATGTACGATCTGGAGGCCGGGAAGACAAAGGTCATATGAATAATTTGGATCCCAGTCAGAAAGTGCCTTTTCAGTAAACAGGAAGATGTTTTGGCACTGCTTCACTTGGAAAAGTTAATCTCTCTAGAGAGGTCTGGCCACATAACTTGTCTCAAGTGTATAATTAAAAGACTGAATCTTGAATGAAATTAAAATAGAAAAAATTTCAAGTTAGTTTTCATCAGTGCTAATTGCTGCTGTGAAACAGGTATTTCTCTTGCTGCATTACCTTATACTCTAATTTATCAGGAAATAAATGCCAAAAGGATTAAAGCAACAAATGAGATTTTATGCAACAGTCTTATTCTTTTAATTTTTTCCTCCTTTCTTTTTTTTTTTTTTTTCCTCCCCAGGATATCAGTGCCTTTAGTGTAAGAATTAAATAGATGACTCTGTATTTCTGCTCTTAGGTTTCCTAAAAGTTAGGTGATGCATAGCTGTCTATACCATGTCATGAGTACAGTGAATACATAAATGAAAGGATGAATGGAAAGCATTTGTATGTTTTTCTCAGTGAAGTAATGGCTCTTTGTATTTTAAGTTAGAAAACACAGAAGTCAAGGTCTAAGATGACCCTAGTCACCTAGAGATAAAACTATCCACTATTTTTTTAAATTACTTTTCTTCAAAGGTGCTTTGAAAGACATTGATGTTGCAGAGAACATGTAATGTATAGCAAAATACTTATAAAATGTATAGTATGCATGCATTTCAAACATAACTCAAAGGCACTGAGGCCTGACAGGTAATAGAATGCAACTAAATCGTCACTAACTAGAATATAGTAAACCCTTGAGGAAGACAAGCAAATCTCCTTTTGTGAGTAAAGCATAGGACTTCATGAATAATAGCAACCACCATTGCAATTCTTGTGTATTTAAAAGGAGAGCTAATTCAAAGTTAGGAACTCATGCACTGAAGAGTAGTTCACAGCGGTAGAGAAAATACAGGAAGTAATGACAATTTGTTCTTTCTAATTCCAGTTTGTTCCCCTGGGTTTTATGGACACCGCTGCAGCCAGACATGCCCGCAGTGTGTACACAGCAGTGGTCCCTGCCACCACATTACTGGCTTATGTGACTGCTTACCTGGATTTACAGGAGCCCTCTGTAATGAAGGTACATCGTACAATAAAGACTTTATGGGATGCAGACCAAGCACTGTAATTATTTTAATTTCATAATTTGGAAATAATGAAACAAAAAATAGTTTCTGGTTTAGTATGTGCATCTTATAAATTAGAAATCTTAAGCAGGTTTAAGCTGTTTGAACATTTGATTCTGAAGTATAAACCCCATTGTATTCTTGTTTGCATTATTTGTATAATGAATATGTATAGAATTATAGAATCATAGAATAGTTAGGGTTGGAAAGGACCTTGAGATCATCTAGTTCTAACCCCCCTGCCATGGGCAGGAACACCTCCCACTAAACCATGCCACCCAAGGCTCTGTCCAACCTGGCCTTGAACACCGCCAGCGATGGAGCATTCACAACTTCCCTGGGCAACCCATTCCAGTGCCTCACCACCCTTACAGTAAAGAACTTCTTCCTCATATCCAATCTAAACTTCCCCTGTTTAAGTTTGAGCCCGTTACCCCTTGTTCTGTCACTACAGTCCCTCATGAAGAGTCCCTCCCCAGCATTCCTATAGGCCCCCTTCAGATACTGGAAGGCTGCTCTGAGGTCTCCACGCAGCCTTATACTGATCTTGCCAGAATTTTTAATGCCTTACTTTAGCATTATACTAAGCAACATGTTTCTTGATCCAAGTACCAGTTGCTTTCTCTTGAAATAAGGAAAATACAATCCTTTTCTGATGACTAAGGAGTTCTAATTCTGACAACTTGTTCTCAGTGTGTCCCAGTGGCAGATTTGGCAAGAACTGCATTGGCATATGCACCTGTACCAATAACGGAACGTGTAATCCTATTGATAGATCCTGTCAGTGTTACCCTGGCTGGATAGGTAGTGACTGCTCTCAGCGTAAGTATCATCTTTGTTTTCCTTTATTTTTTAAACAATTGATCAAGGTTTGGCTATTTAAATTCTCTAGTTTTTTGGTAAAAAAACACTGCATAAGTCAGAAATGAGGACTTTGTGGTATATAAAGAAGAGATCCTAAACTTTTCTGCATTTCATCAGCACTTTCAGAAACACATCTGCAGTATGATTTTCCTAGTAAGTGGGAGTCGTGGTTTAAGCCTGTCTAACTCACGCAGTTTTGCTCACTCACTCCCCCGTCTTTCTTCCCTCCGCTCCCGGGGGGATGGGAAGGAGAATCAAAAAGAACGCAACTCCCACAGGTTGAGATAAGAACAGTTTAGTAACTAAAGTATAACACAAGACCACTGCTGCTACCACCAATAATAATAATGACAAGGCAAATACAAGGAAAGAATATGATTCGCTCACCACCTATACCCAGCCTGACCGAGCAGTGAACCCCCGCCCACCCTTTTGGGTCTCTGCTCTCTGTTTTTTACATCCTGGGCATGACGTGCTGTGGTATGGAATAACCTCTTTGGTCAGTTTGGGTCAGGTGTCCTGTTTCTGCTTCCTCCTGGCTTCCCCTCCTCCCTGGCAGAACATGAGACTCAGAAAGTCCTTGGTCAGACCAAAACATCGCTATGCCATAACTATAAACATTGGTGTTATCAGCGCTGTTCCCAGGCCAAAAGTCAAAAACACAGTGCTGCACCATTTACCAAGGAGGAGAAAAATGACTGCTACTGCTGAACCCACGACAGTGGGCTAGAGCATACGACAGAAAGGGATCAATCTTCATTCTTCCACTGTCCAAAGAAGAGTTGTAGAGAAGCTGCATGAGATTCAATGTTTCAGAAGTGGCAGCCGGGATTACTTGTGCTGGATAAAAGAAAAAAAAGAATAAATCCCTACTGTGTGAGTGGTCAAGCACAGCAATTGTCCACAGAGGCTCTGAAGTCTCCAGCCTGAAAGAGGCTGTGAAATTATCACTGTTGAAGATCCTTTGATGTTGGACTAGGTGATGCTAGAAGTCTCTTCCAACATGAAAAAGTCTGTGACTTGATGAATCTTGCATTGAAGAGAGGGTTCTTGACTTGTAGTTTCCGTGTCCATAATTATCCAGTCTTTCCATGGTCATGTGAAGATATCAGGGCTTGTATTCTCAGGACAATCTTACATTTAACAGAAGTATTATTTTACAAATTAGGAGCTGAGGCACTTAAATACAGTGCTTTTTCTTAACATGGTTGCATATAGAGACACTGACAAGGCTCAGAACAGAGTCAAGATTTTGTCAGATACAATTTACTGCTCTGGCTGCAAGATCATCCTTATTCTTGTTAAACATTTGAACATCTTGTTAACAAATTTTCCACCCTGACTTTTTAAAGTACTTACAATTTTTTTATGGATTTTTTTCTTTCTTCTTTTTATAAATGTTTCACAGATACACATTTTTAGTGTCATTCTACCTCACTTGAATATTGTCTTGGTATGCTAAGCTCAGGGACTACTTTGTTCCTGACTTAAAAAGAAGGATAATTTTATTGCTTCATATTTTATTAAATAATTAGGTACTCCCAGATACCTTGCTTGGTCTATGCAAGTTACTAATGACAGGAAATACATATCTGAAGCAAAATTCTCACAAGAAGCATATCCAAATCCATAAGGTACTAAAATCCATACAGTCTGGCTCACATGACGTACCAGAATTTCAGCCAACCTATTTTTATGAATAAAAGAAGCTGTACAAGACCCTGATAGGTCAAAATTCAAAAGACATTGTGGTGGGGTTTCCAGGGAGGTGCATTTTCTAATAACATGCCTAATAACATTGTTTTATATAATTTATGGTTTGACTGGTCGGGGTTAACAGGCTCTATAGCAGTGTGATGTAACGTGGTCAATTTGGAAAAAAAGCTTTGCTGGCTACGTTCTGTGAAGTGATTAGCATGCACAAGTCAATATGATGCCAAAATAAATCTTGAGCCTGTTTCTGTGGAAGCCAGTAGCAACAAAGGTCCCTGTTTTTATGGTAAAATAAGTAGGTATTTGGGAGAGTAGCAGAATAAGGGTATTTAGGAGGAGGAGGGACTTACTGAATCAATAACAAGAAAATGGTGCCAGCAATATGAATGGAAGCGTCTATTGAGACTGTGCTCATGAACCGTAACAGAGGAAGTTTATTTGCTTTGTATAAAGGCTTTTAGTTCACATGGAAAATAATGATTCCGTTAATTTCTTTTGGAACCAGCGACCTTTTTGAAACTTCTAACCTTTGATCTGCATGTGATTTACATTCCTTCTTCGTTGACCACTAATTTTGAATACAAAACAATAATAAAAAACATTGTGTGGCACAACTGAAATGGAAAGAACAAAAAACAAGCTTAGTACTTTTTTTCCAATGCAACATAATGTATTTCTTAATGAAGTGAAATTTGGACAAAGAGAACCCTGCAAAAATACAGCCCACACATAGGTGAATCATTATGCAAACATTTAAAGGATTCAGGAACTTTTATTGCTGTCAGACAGGTCTCTGGACAACAAAATCAGTAAACTACAATAAGGAGTTACCAGCCTTTTTGAAGTTATGCAGGTATAAAGCTAAGGCTTTGGTGTCTGACCTCTGTCTTATCTCCTGTGAAATACTCATGTCGTACTTCCAGAAAGCTATTCTTACCTTATGCATCTCTTTATCTAAAACAACAAATAAAAACCTCAGGATGTGAATCCTAATCAGCAGAAAGGGACTATTCTTAAGAGAACCTTCTGCATTTAGTGATATTCTTACATGAAGAAAAGTATCTTTTGCTGTGTCTGAATAGTAATTATCATTTTGGAACCATTCAGTATTCTAATGGCAGCACATAGTATCAAATTCATTCACCATGACATTTTCAAAGCAGTCAAAAATCTACAGTAAAATTCTGTCTCGTAACATGTCCAAATGATTGTGAATGAAAAAAAAATCTCCATTTTATAGAGAATTACTTGGGTTTTAGAAATATTATATTGATTAACGGACCCACAGAAGCAACTGAATTAACATGATTAATGTATGGTCCTGATTATATGTACCACATTTAGGCAACTGTGTAGAATCTATACAGTGGAAATAAAAGAAGTAAGCTTAGTATTGGGTCTAAAGCAATAGATGTGTCTGTTGCTCTTGGGTATAAGGCTGTAAGACTTCAATCTTCTCTGTTCGTTCTTCTTCACTTTTGAGGCTTAAAAAGCTTATCCCCTTAATTGTGCTTATTGAACTGTTTGCAGATTAAAAAATGAATTAAGAAAGGAAACTTGCATGGCTTTCTGTATGTGAAAGCTGGTGTGAGTGTCCTAGGTGCTAAGTATCACGTATGTTTCACTGGTTTTTTTCACACATCTAATCTTTTATCTGTTTTTCAGCACTTTCTATCTAGACTAAAACGATTCCTTAGTTTAAAAAAAAAAAAGGCTGTATTTTTTTCTCAGAATGAAGCAGCCCAAAAAATGTGTTTAAAAGAAAAGCAAACCCCAAATGGAGCAGTGCTCATATATGAATGTAAGCAGCTCTGTTCATGGGTATCAAGCATCTTTGTCATTTGAGATTAATTGTTGTTTTAGCTTGCCCACCTTCCCACTGGGGACCAAACTGCATCCACACCTGCAACTGCCATAATGGAGCTTACTGCAGTGCCTATGATGGGGAGTGCAAATGTACCCCAGGATGGACTGGCCTTTACTGTACACAAAGTAAGTGACTTTTGTTATCCATCCTTAGTCTGTAGTCATTGACAGAATTATTTTTTAGTATTTTCATGCTTTAACCATTGATTTCTTCCCATGCTGCTGAACTTTTTTGATACAGAAGATGCAACACATTGCCCCCATGGTTGCAGGGAAGGCCCTGTATAAGCACTGTCAGAGTGCTGATCACTACATTTTGGATCCTCTTTAGCATTCCTTCAGAAGAAGACAACTTTTGGCTGCAGCTGGGCATCCCTGTGGAAGAGTCTGTCACGTGCACACACAGAATGACTCTGACATTCAGATGCTACCACTGTGTATGTGTGGTTTGGCTGCAGTCCAAAGCACTGATTGTGTCAGTTCTTCAGCCATTCCCCACAGGGTGGGATGATGGTACCATTTAATTTCTTCCTTCTCTGAAACCACCCTAGGAAATGCTCTAGTAGTAGGGACCTGATGACCAAGACTTATAAGATAACATAGCGCTGACTGAAGCCATGAGAATAGCTTCTACCTTAGCTGTGACAGTGGTCTGCTGAGGCACAGTCACTGTCATCACTGCAAAATGATCATACAGTACGTCTTGTATCTGTAGCTGCTATCATAGGATCACAGAATAGTTAGGGTTGGAAAGGACCTTAAGATCATCGAGTTCCAACCCCCCTGCCATGGGCAGGGACACCTCCCACTAAACCATGCCACCCAAGGCTATGTCCAACCCAGCCTTGAACACCGCCAGCGATGGAGCATTCACAGCTTCACTGAGCAGCCCATTCCAGTGCCTCACCACCCTTACAGTAAAGAATTTCTTCCTCATATCCAATCTAAACTTCCCCTGTTTAAGTTTGAGCCCGTTACCCCTTGTTCTGTCACTACAGTCCCTCATGAAGAGTCCCTCCCCAGCATCCCTATAGGCCCCCTTCATCTCCAGGATCAATTGCAACAACAGCTGTAGCTCAGCACCTGTAATTCAGACACTGATAAAGCTATCTTATGTGAAACTTAGAAACTTAATTTCACTAGGCTCATAAATTTTTGAATTTTCTTCATGTAGTTAATACACTAATCATATTCCCCCCCCCCCCCCCCCAAGAACTTTTCATTAAAATTAAAATACTAGCCATTCAGTGGGTGCCTGCAAACTCATTTTATGTTGGGTAAGAGTTCATATTAAGTTTGAGAAGTAAGCATTTATTTGAGATAAATATTGATAAAGTTGGCTTCTTTGTCACATTACAGCTTCAATTTGGTTTACCTTCAATCCGGGCACCCGTACTGTCTGTAATCTGTACACAACTGTTATTTTGAACTCAGGAGAATTAAGACTGCTGTGTTTTGCATTCAGTTCTTAAGTACACTTTTTCATATAATCAGAACTCTCTTTTTTCAAGTGAATAATGTCAAAGTGGCAGGAAATAACCAATATATTATAGGGCCATATGGATGCAGTTCAGCAAGACATTCACTATACTGGTTCAGCTGTCAGCTATCATGGTTATTTTTCTTCCTGCTGGTGAATAATGATCTCTCTGTGGTGATATGTCTTCATGCTGAAATGGTATCTTGGCAAGGAGCTGAGATACAATATGTTATTATTTTTATTTTTTTGTGTTTCAACATCAACTGTGCAAAAATATGTCCAAGGGTTCATTTATCGCTGAATAGACTCCCTGCTCTCGTTCACAAACTGCCCTCTTTCTCCTCCTTCAAATTCTTCTTAAACCCATTTCTTTGAAGAGGCCTTCTTGCTGCCTTCTTCTGAACATCTGCTGTCTGTGCAATTTCCCAACCTCATTTTTGTGTTTTTTTTCCTAACATGTATTTTAAACCACTTAAAATAGGGTAGGTGTTGATCTATTGTGTCTATAGAATGCCATGCTGAATAATAGGGCTATAGATGTGACTTCTCAATAACATACTTAACCAGGATATTTGCATTTAATTTCCAGAGCAGTTGTTTCACTCCTTTTCCCCTGCTCCTTCTTGTATTGCAGGATGTCCGCTAGGGTTTTATGGGAAGGACTGTGCACTGATATGCCAATGTCAGAATGGAGCTGACTGCGACCACATCAGTGGGCAGTGCACCTGCCGCACAGGGTTCATGGGGAAGCATTGTGAGCAGAGTGAGTAGGGATGGGAATTGTCCACGCATGATAGCAAATATTAAACCCTGAGATGAACCTCTGTTGTTTTGGCTGGTGTTGTGATACAACCTCTTCACTTTAGTGGGAATTTTGATGGGTAAAGAGCTTCAGGAGTTGGACCTAAGCTTTTTCCAAACAGATCAAAGCCCACAGAATTAGTTATTAAGACTGGTTATTAAGACTGGTTGTGATTGGAATGGCTGTTTCTTTCAATTTATAGCTACATGTAAGAGGCATTTATACTTCATTCTAGTTGCTTTGGACATAGTGCTAAAAACCCCCAACAAGTCTGTCATGTAAGTGTAACAAATGAATCCAAGTAATTGTCATTAGCATAAACCATAATGAAAACTAATAGACAAGTAAAGAAGTACATCAATCCTAGAGGATAAAATTAATTTTATGATCTGGTTTTAGAAAACAACTTGATGACAAAAGCATCATCATTTTGTTTTCATATGTGTGTGATTCTTTACCCCAGGAAAACAAGAATAACACCACTGACATCAGTGGTGTTACAACGTTGTACAATATTAAAAGAATAATCAGGCTTTTGGCCCAAGTTTTGCTAACACTACAGAGTGGTGCTCCCACACTTTATTCATTATATTGCAGTGCAAAGCAGTCCATTCAAACTGCTATGTTATAAAAAATAATTTTGAATACTTCAGGAAATGTAGCTTTATAATTGTTTTATAGATTTTATTCTTAATAGTATAATCTGATAATGATTTAACAGTATTAAACTAAACATTTTTGCATTTCTGAATTTGAATTTAAATTTAAAAAATGGACTTTTCATTCCAATTCAGATTTCAAAATGCCAAAATACATTATAGTGGATGGGGTTTGCCAGACATTGTCTTCATTACTTATAATCTTGTTTCACTGGATACAACCAAGGAGAAGGTATATAAGCATAAAATTCCACTTGAGTCTAGATTTACCAAGACTGTAAGAATATTTATCTGGCACTCACTATGTTACATTATCTTCTAAGTTATTCTAAGTTAGAAAGACATAAAAGATGAGGTATATTCTTTTAAAGATAAACCCCAAATTAATATAGTTACAAACTCCTGAGAAATTTCAGGAAATTGAGTCTCAGAAGATGAAGAAATACCACAGATTCCTCAAACCGTTGGAACTACAGTAATGCAACCAGCCACACACTAACAGAGGTGGTGGCATAGAAGAAATAATTTTTATCAGTGTAGGATAATTCCCTATCATGCTGATTGCATGATGTAGAAGACACTTTGATCAGTAATTAAGTATTGTATTGAAGTCATTTTGCACGACAAAAAAATAACATAGACCTTTTCCAATGAGCTTATTTTTCATAATTTACCATTTTTCTCTTGTAGGTAGTTCCTTAATGTATACATTGCAGTACCAAAGTATGCTGTAGGCATACTCTTACTCCTTTACCACATCAGCACATATGAAATACGACATAACACCAGCCAGATGTCTGGCTCCACTCATATGATTATGTGATATTTCAAGAAGGGATATGAGTAACCTGTGAGACTTGACATTCTGGTGTAAAACTGGCACTTAACAAAGTTTAAAGGGTCTTCTACCTTTTAAATGTTGGGGTTTGTGGGGTTTTTTTGTTTGTTTGGGGCACGGGTAAGATTTTGTTGTTGTTTTGTTTTATTTTATTTTATTTTGTTTTCTTTCTTAATTTCATTGCCTCGGCGACAGTAAAGGAAAATCACTTCAGAATACAATCTCTTTTCGCATGCTTACACACCTATAAGAGAGGACCTCTCAGGAACGTCTTGTTAGGTCTACTACTAATAGCACATTGCCATCTGCTGGCCATGTACAAAAACGTATGAGGTTAGAAATGCATGGTAGCACGTAAAGTGCTGTAGATCTGTAATACCAAAACATTTAAGAAGTACTGTGTCTGATGTTTATTTGCACTTATTTTGTGCAGAATGCCCTCAAGGCACATATGGGTATGGATGCCGGCAGATATGTGACTGTCTGAACAACTCAACTTGTGACCACATCACAGGAACATGTTACTGCAGCCCAGGCTGGAAAGGGGCCAGGTGTGATCAAGGTAAAACCTAGATGCAATAAGATTATTGTAATTTTTTTATATAAAACTTGGATTAACATATTAAATGCCATATCTATGTTATTCATTAAATTAACCTGATAAGGCATATGTGTTTAAATAGTCCATTCTATTAAATTATACATGTTCTGTAGATTTTTTTTAATATTAAATGCTTCAGTGATAGTTTGTTGGAGCAAAGCATTCAAGTGTAGATTTCATAACATGTTTTGCAGTGCTGTGCTGTCCCAAGCTGCTGATAGTGCATGTGCTTTATCTGCTCTCTGCTTTTGCCTAGTGAGTTCTTACTTTTTCAACTCCATGAAAATATCTCTTTCTATGAAGAAGATGAATGCTTTTCCTTAAGGCTTAGTATTGTCTTTATAATTGCTTTCTGATATATTCTATTTTGGCATTATTAAATGCAGTTAAATTAGCAGAAAGGTTTAGAAGTGAAACATTATCTTCTGCTCCTGACACATAAGCCTCCGAATTCATGCCACATATTTTCATTTCTTCTTGTATTTCAGCTGGTGTAATTATAGTGGGAAACTTGAACAGTTTAAGCCGTACCAGTACTGCCATCCCTGCTGATTCTTACCAGATAGGGGCTATAGCAGGCATCATTATTCTTGTCCTGGTTGTGCTTTTCTTGCTAGTGCTGTTCATAATTTACAGACAAAAGCAGAAAGGAAAAGAAACAAATATGCCTGCAGTGACCTATACCCCTGCTATGAGGGTCATCAATGCTGATTACACCATTTCAGGTAAGTGATATTTAGAATAGGGCTTTCTCTCTTGATCTTGAGCTTTTTTAGCTGAGCTCTGAAGTGGTTCAGCTGTGCCCCTAACAGGGCTTCATTGTGTATGTTTCACATTTTTGCATTAGTGAGGGCTGCTGTGAGCAGGAACATACTCGATTTCAAAAAGGATGGCTGCAGTTCTGCCTTGGAAGCTTTCCTGGAAAGAGAGGCTTTGGAAGGTTTCCCTCTTTAGGAAGGGGAAGAGTGAGACACTGCTCTCACCTGCCTTTCAAAGCAGAGAAGCCCCTGAGACCACATTGACAACAGTGCAGGTGCAGGTGCACTGGCCTTTCACACAAGGCCAGTGGGATGCAATAGTAGACTTGTGTGCTTACCTTTCAGCTATCAGAGACAGTTCACCTGAGTTCAGAGTGAGTCTGTGCCAGCATCTATAGCTTCTTAGCTTGTTCTTCATCATAGTCTTTTAATCTCTGCTTTTTATACTTTCAACATGGCTTACCCTTGTAAGATGCATTAACTGTAAGGAACAAGTGCCCATATACCTTGCTTTACTGTGTAACCTTTTGAACCTTCAAATGTTTTTTCTGCATTAAAAAGTGGAAGTATGGACGTTTCTATTCCTCTTTGCTTATTTTTAAACAAAATTAAAAAGTGTGGCAAAAAATAAGTTTCTACTGAGACTTTAAATTCAATGCCAACAGCTTGAATACAGAAAGACTTGTAGAAAATCAGGATTTTACATTAGTTGTGGCATGATTCTGTAGAGAGGCAGATAGCAGGGTGGCTCAAGTTTAAAACAAATGAAGAGAAGGAGCAATGCTCCTGAAACAGGAGTTTTCAACCTATGAAAGTGCATGTGGATGGGTACATGAAACTATGTGGCATATCTAACAAGTATAGAGATATGTCGTCAGTACTTTCCTAAATATACGATTATCAGCATAGAAATCTTCTCAACCAAAAGGTGTATTTAAATCACAGTGTTTAATAACCATTACTGTAATTGAGAATAGATTTTTACCTATTGTGTTTCTTTGCTTCTACTCCTTTGTATGTTGAGTGAAAACCTGCTTGCTCTGTTAGGTTTAAACTCACTTACTATAAATTTTATTAGGTACCCTTGCTTTTATTAGGAAGAACAGTGAGTACTTCTTTCTTTGCCTCCTGTATATTTTTATGATTTTATAGATCTTTAACATACTCTCTTTTCCACCATCTGTTTCCAGTCGGAGAATTTGAGATTTGAAACTTCAGGCAGTGACTAGTCAGTTACTATCTCTAATTTCTTCAAATGGATGCAAAATTTTTAAACTTTTTTTTTTCCAAGATACTAAATCAGATTCTGAAATCAATACAATACTGTCAAAAACATATCCTGAGAAAGAAATGCCATCTTATTTTTACTTGTTTATTTTTATTCCTTTTCCATTTCAGAAACCATTCCTCATGGTAGTGGTGGAAATGCAAACAGTCACTATTTCTCTAATCCTAGTTATCATACTCTAACTCAATGCACTACCCCACCTCATGTCAACAACATGGACAGGCTGACCCTGGCAAAGGTAAAGCATAAAAATCTGGATTCTTTTGTGTAAATGAGCCTTTGATTTGCTTCCCTAATGTTTCTTGTTTAGTTTTACTTTCCTTGATTATCACATAGCAATTCGGCAACTTTAGATCAGTTCCAGTTTCTATAACATATCTTTCTTTGATACAGGCAAAAACCAGCCAGCTGTTTGTGAACCTTAAAAATGTGGAACCAGGAAAACGAGGCAACATCATGGACTACACAGGGACACTGCCTGCAGACTGGAAACATGGTGGCTACCTCAATGAGCTTGGTGGGAATTAAAAATTAAACAATAAGGAGAATGTGAATGTTACTTAGTGTGTTTGGGATGGATTAAAAAGCAGGGATGTTTTCCTGGTTCTCCACTTAGGGTAATGCCAGGCTTGTTAGACTGTGTGTGAGGTTCAGGGCCGTGGATTTGACCTTCCATGAAGGCAGCATTCTTAGAGATAAAAAAGTAACTCCTTTTGAGGAACAGCGAATCAGTCACAGCAAATCAGTCTGATGCCCAGTACAGACAAGATGTGCAAAGTATCTCATTTTTATAAAAAGATTTGCTTATTAATTAGTTTCATAAAATAACAGGTAATGTACAATAAGGTCTGCTTTTTGTACAATTTTTAAATTGTACAAAAATTACATATTCTTTTTAAATAAATTAGGGGTTGCATATGGATTGGTAACCAGGTCTCTGAAGACAGTTGTCAGGCACTGCTGATTGCTGATGTTTACATTGGGATTTATATTGAGAGAAATCTATTACTAATGGATAATTGCAAAGCTGTAGACTTAGACAATAGGTGTTTAGGCCATTTGTGCAGGCCAAGGGACTGGAAGAGAATGACCTTGGGAAACACAATGGGAGTGGTTAACTTTGGAAGCAAAGTACCAAGAAACGGAGCAAACTTTACATACCCTGCAATCTTCAGGTCAAGACAGGATGCCTTTCTGGTAGATACGGTTTATCCAGACTAAAAATACTCTTTAAACAAACAGAAGTTATTAGGGTCATACAAGAGTAACTGGAGAAATGTAATGGCCCATGACATATGTGAGGTTGAACTAGTTTATTCCATGATGCCTTATGACCTTAGCCACTTTCCCTGTTCAGAAAGCTACTATTTGAAAGTATGCAAGCAAGTAGTAATAATGATTCTGTACCCCTATATCAGGCAGTGTCACAGGGCTTATAAAAGAATTATTCTGCTGAGGTACAAATTAGTCCCAAGGCAATTTTAAAAGCTTTAGAAGCTGTTATCTAATTATTTTTCTCTGATTTTAAAACTATTCTGTTTATTTGTGTTATTTTTCTCAGGTGCTTTTGGACTTGATAGGGGATATTTGGGAAAGTCCCTGAAAGGTGAGGTGATTTTCTGATGCATTTGAGTGAATGGTGTAGGCATTCAGTTTACTCTTCTAATTTATCTTTGGTTTCTGTGTGAAGAGAATATAATACAATATAATATAAAATAAAATAAAAAAATAAAAATCCCAACAAACTACAAAAAAACAAAATAACAAGCCAAGCCTTTTCAAGTCCCTTGTGTGTCACATCCATCAAATGTTTCTGTAACAGCTGCGTCACAAAATGGCTCTATTCTAAATAGACACCAGAACAGGGATGGCCCTTGAATTCAGGCTAGAGAGCCAGGTAAGGATGCATGCTGCCTCTGATGAATGGCTTTAAAAGAGATACAATTCCTCTTGCAGCTGGTATGATAGAACTGCATGACTACAAGCCTCCACTGCTTCATCACATTCACTGCAGGCCTTTAAAAAGGATATGAAAATATGAATAGAGAGGAATTAAAAGCTTCAGAAATTCAGGGTAGTGATGATATTTTTATCTTTTGAATTATCTGGTTTTCTGGTAAGACTTCATACTGGACCATACTGGTATGTGTCACTATTTTTGTTACATGATTCAGGTATGCCAAGGGTGACTAGAATTGCCTGGATATCCAGAAAATAAAAAAAGTGTAGCTAAGCGTTAATATGAATAATGAGACAAAATAAATATGTAGGCAAAAAGCAGCTGTTTTGTCACCTTGTGTATAGTACAGCACAATTGAGCTGAAGGAGTGGTTTTATTATGCCTGACATTTCCTGGATTTAGGTCACAACAACCCCATGCAATACTACAGGCCTCAGTGGCTGGAAAGGTGCTCAGTGGAAACGGACCTTGGGATGCTGACTGATGGAGCTTAACATGGGCCAGCTTGTGCCCAGGCAGCCAAGAAGGCCAATGGCATCCTGGCCTCCATCAGCGACAGTGTGGCAGCAGCACCAGGGCAGTGATCATCCCCCTGTACTTGGCACTGGGGAAGCTGCACCTCAAATCCTGTGTTCAGTTCTAGGCCCCTCACTACAAGACAGACATTGAGGTGCTGGAGAGGGTTCAGAGAAGGGCCATGAAGCTGCTGAAGGGTCTGGAGAGTAAGTCTTATGAGGAGCAGTTGAGGGACCTGGGGGTGTTAAGTCTGGAGAAGAGAAGGCTCAGGGGGGGCCTTATTGTTCTCTCAACTACCTGAAAGGAGGTTGTAGTGAGGTGTGGGTTGGTCTCTTCTCCCAAGTAACAAGCGATAGGACAAGAGGAAACAGCCCCAAGCTGCACCAGGGGAGGTTTAGACTGGATGTAGGAAAAATTTCTTCGCAGAGAGGGTGATAAGGCATTGGAACTGGCTGCCCAGAGAATTGCTGGAATCACCATCCCTGGAGATACTTAAAAGATGTGTAGATGTGGTGTAGGTGTGGTGGACATGGTTTAGTGATGGAGTTGGCAGTGCTAGGTTAGCAGTTGGACTCAATGAACTTAAAGATCTTTTCCAAACTAACAATTCTATGGTTAAGGGAAGCCCAATTAAAAATATATTAAAGCAGTCACAAAGTTAAGCACCTACCCACTGACAGGTTCACTAAGGTCGGTCTCATGCTGCACATTCAGAGTCAGGAACAAGCTGAGAAAGTCTCAGCTCTAAAGCTTAAATAACACAGCATATCACAGAACAACACAGAAAACAAAGGAACACAGACACCACAAAATCTCTTCCCAGCTTAAGAAAACACATCTTCTCTTAAACTACAGTTATCTGTCCTTCAGATAAATCCGGAAATAACAAGCCACCTGATGTTTTCTTTTCAGTTCTATGTGCACCTTACAGAAACTTTTAAGAAGCTCGTTACTCTTTCAGTGTGGCCTCATACTCAAATTCTCATAGAATCCTAGAGCACTTAGGGTTGGAAAAGACCTTAAGATAACCTAGTTCCAAACCCCTGTCATGGGCAGGGATGCCTCACACTAAACCATGTTGCCCTAGGCTGTGTCCAGCCTGGTCTTGACCACTGCCAGAGATGGAGCATTTTTTTGGCAACCTGTTCCAGTGCCTCACAACCCTCACAGTAAAGAACTTCTTCTTTGTATCTAACTTGAACTTTCCCTGTTAAAGTTTAAAGCCATTACCCCTTGTCCTATGACTACAGTCCCTAAGGAAGAGTCCCTCCCCAGCATGATTGTAGGTCCGCTTCAGGTACTGGAAGGCTGCTATGAGGTCTCCACGCAGCCTTCTCTTCTCCAGGCTGAACAGCCCCAACTTTGTCAGCCTACCTTCATACGGGAGGTGCTCCAGTCCCCTGATCATCCTTGCTGCCCTCCTCTGGACTTGCTCCAACAGCTCCATGTCTTTATGCTGAGGACACCAAAACTGCACACAGTGCTAAAAGTGGGGTCTCATAAGATCAGAGTAGAAGGGCAGGATCACCTCCCTCGACCTGCTGGTCACACTCCTTTTGATGCAGCCTAGGATACGGTTGGCTTTCTGAGCTGCAAGTGCATACTGCTGGCTCATGTTCATTTTTTCATTGACCAACACCCCCAAGTCCTTCTCTGCAGGGCTGCTCTGAATCTCTTCTCCTCCCTACCTGTAGCTATGCCTGGGATTGCTCCAACCCAGGTGTAGTATCTTGCACTTTGCATTGTTGAACTTCATGAGGTTGGCATCAGCCCACCTCACAAGTGTGTCAGGGTCTCTCTGGATGGCATTCCTTCCCTCCAGTGTATCAATCAAACCACACAGCTTGGTGTCATCGTCAAACTTGCTGAGGATGCACTCAATCTCACTGTCCATGTCACCGACAAAGATGCTGAATAGGATCGGTCCCAACACCAGTCCCTGGGGGACACCACTCATTACTCATCTCCAATTGGACATCGAGCTGTTGACAGCAGCTTTCTGCATGTGGCCAGCAAGCCAATTCCTTACCCACTGGGTGGTCCATCCATCAAATTTATGTCTCTCCAGTTTAGAGACAAGGATGAAACAGTGTGAAACACTTCGCACAAGTCCAGGTAGACAACGTCAACTGCTTTGCCCCTATCCATAAACTCTGTAGCTCCATCATAGAAGGCCACCAAATTGGTCAGGCAGGATTTGCTTGTCACCAGCCACCTCATTGTCTTTCACGTGCCCTAAAATGGTTTCTAAGAGAATCTGCTCTATGATCCTGACAGGCACAGAGGTGAGACTGACTGGTCTGTTGTTCCCTCGGTCTTCCATTTTCCCCTTCTTGAAAATGGGGTTATATTTCCCTTTCTCCGGTCATCGTGAACTTTACCTGACTGCTATGATTTTTCAAATATGATGGACAGTGGCTTAGCAACTTCATCGTTCAGCTCCCTCAGGACCCATGGATGAATTTCATTAGGTCCCATGGGCTTGTGCACATTTAGTTTCCTAAGATGATCAAACTGGCCGTCCTTAACTTCACCTTACCATTTGCCCAGACACTGCTATTGGGAACAGTCTTAGATCACTTAATTTAATAGTGTCCTGAGTTTAGCAATTAGAAAGGCAAAAAGTACTCTGAAGTTCCTCTTAAAAACTGATTCTACACATTTTCTATAGTTAATTCCACCTACTATTTTAATGAGAACTGAAGATTCTCAGACCTTGTAAAAGAAATTTCCTGCTGGCAAGATCAAGCCCATAAAGAAGCATAGCATTAGATGTACTTTGCTGTATAGCAATTTTGAAGTGTTATGACTGGTTTCCACTTAAATAATCATAGAATCATAGAATAGTTAGGGTTGGAAAGGACCTTAAGATCATCGAGTTCCAACTCCCCTGCCAGGGGCAGGGACACCTCCCACTAAACCATGCCACCCAAGGCTCTGTCCAACCCAGCCTTGAACATCGCCAGCGATGGAGCATTCACAGCTTCCCTGGGCAACCCATTCCAGTGCCTCACCACCCTCACAGTAAAGAATTTCTTCCTCACATCCAATCTAAACTTCCCCTGTTTAAGTTTAAAGCCATTACCCCTTGTCCTCTCACTACAGTCCCTAATGAAGAGTCCCTCCTCAGCATCCCTATAGGCCCCCTTCAGATACTGGAAGGCTGCTATGAGGTCTCTATGCAGCCTTCTCTTCTCCAGGCTGAACAGTCCCAACTTTCTCATCATATCTTCATACGGGAGGTGCTCCAGTCCCCTGATCATCCTCGTGGCCCTCCTCTGGACTTGTTCCAACAGTTCCATGTCCTTTTTATGTTGAGGACACCAGAACTGCACACAATACTCCAAGTGAGGTCTCACGAGAGCAGAGTAGAGGGGCAGGATCACCTCCCTTGACCTGCTGGTCACGCTCCTTTTGATCATTTATGGGTAACTTTCTTGAACTCAAAATTAAAGAATGCCCTGGTTAGCAGCAATGTCCATAGTATGTAGCATGCTTGAGAGAACAATGTGTTTTTCTTTTTGCAGATCTAGTGAAGAACTCAGAATACAATTTAAGTAATTGCTCTTTAAGTAGTTCTGAGAACCCATATGCTACTATAAAAGACCCACCGGCTCTTGTACCAAAAAGTTCAGAATGTGGATATGTTGAAATGAAGTCACCAGCACGCAGGGACTCCCCATATGCTGAGATCGCCGGCTCTGCTTCAGCCAACAAGAACGTTTATGAAGTTGGTAAGTGCAAAATCTACTTCTTGGAAGGTTAAGAACAAAGAGCACAGGATTTTTATTCTTTGAATCATTCTAAACAGAACACATTCAAAATTACTGTAAAAAAAATTATGCATTCAGATTCTATTTTCTGCTCAAAAGCTGTAACAATCTCATTCTTTTGATATAAGAAGTATAATTCACAAGAAAAGACTTTGAAATAACCTTCAGCTCTATTTTGTAACCTAGAGGTACCTCTGAATTTCCCTGGTTTGAAAGCATTCCTTTAAACAACAGCATAAGATAAGCTTAGCATTTGATTGCACTATAATTCAATGCTAGATTAGGCTATCAGGTACTGAATACAGCTGGATCAAGTTTATGGGAGGAACAGGAAAGATATTTTTCCTCACCTTGGTCAGAAAAAACAGCATCTTCACCGACATAATATTTAATTGATATGGGCCCCATCTAGCTACTATTTTAGTATAGTTACAGAAAACTTTGGGGTCGTGTGGAAAGGTAATTGTCCTAATGGTGTTTCTAAGGATTTTTATAAAATCTTGAATAAAAGTTGTGGGTGTTTTGGGGTTTGTTTGTTTGTTTGATTTTGTTTTGTTTTGTTTTGTTTTGTTTCTTTCTTTTTAGTTTTTTTGGGTTTTTTAGTTCGTCCACACACAAAGAACAGATGCTGGTCCACTTGCTTCTGTCAGTAAATATACTCATGGCAGGGCCCTGTTGCAAGCCCACAAGTGTAACTTACTTTAAAGCCAAAACCCCTAAACATCAGCCTTTGTTTTTACACCTATATTTCAGGACTAAGCATGACAAGGAATCTCTATATTGATGCAGAAAGGAGGGGATATATTTTAATGTGAACGGAAATGAAACAGAGTGTTTGCCTTGTCTTTGCCACTTCTGGTGTTAAAAGTATGTGCTCTCTTTTGTCACAGAACCTACGGTGAGTGTTGTCCAGGGAGCATTCAGCAGCAGTGGACGTTTCAGCCAGGATCCTTATGATCTTCCAAAAAACAGCCATATTCCATGTCATTATGACTTGCTACCAGTTCGAGATAGCCCCAAATCCTCTGCAAAAGGGGTCAGCAGTGAATGACCCCAAAACCTGATGTGTAGCACAGTGGGACTCTGAAGGGGCAAAGTGGCATGGTTGTGCTCCTTCCTCTAGTTTACCATCATATTTGGCTCCTAATCTGTCCAGCAGACAACTGCTGTACATTAAACAGAATCTCAACATGAGGTTTGTATTGTGTATACAAGTGACAGATGGACAAATGCCACACTCTGGGGATCCTGTTCACACTTCTTTTTTTCATGGCAGTAAATTTTATATAAACAGGTATGTAACACATTTATACTGAAATATACTGGCTTAAAAACATTAGTTTGCAGATCAGTGTTGGTAACAACCCATTTCAACAATTTTAAATATAGACTTCATGTTTGTCACATTTGAATAGAAATACTCCTGGGACACTGCAGTTTACCAAATACCGCTTCATATAGGTGATCTGATTCACTAGTTATGTAGAAGAAAAACTGCCTTGCCAAATTTTACCTTCCATTCTGATCTTTAGTCAGGACATACTAAGAGACAAGACCTGATGGGGATAAGTAAGCACAATTCTGCAGTTTGGGAAATCCATCATTACACTTTTTTGTCCATTACTGGTGGTAGGCATACCATGCTTGAATAGTTTTGCAGATAAAATCATTGCGTACATCAATATTACATGCCTCAAGATCTCTTGGTACTGCAGCACCAGTCTTCAATGAATCTTTTGCTACCGTTTGTATGTTGCGGTTCTGACCACTGTTTCTGCCGTACACAACAAATAATCCATAACATATCAGTAATCACTTCATAAATATGTAACTTAAATCAGTTTATTTTTGTCACCGTGGACTGATTATGTAAGGAGTGGACGAAGGTGATGACTGCTGTAAATCTTAATTGCAAGGAAGGGTTTACATTTTATAAACAGGTAGTAATAATGACTGTAATATAGAATAAAAATAGTAAAGTGTTGTTTTTTTTCTTAAGAATAACTAAGCAATCTCTGTGCATATTTGCTCAAAAGGCACCTTTTCTTTTTTATAGTTTATATAGGCAAAC
Source organism: Ara ararauna (assembly GCA_028858755.1). NCBI lineage: Eukaryota > Metazoa > Chordata > Aves > Psittaciformes > Psittacidae > Ara > Ara ararauna. Next base: position 37,954,261 of record CM054410.1, on the reverse strand, counting down.
ATGCTTAAGCTGGTCTTTTGCATTGCTAATAATGTGCTCCCCATTCTTCATTAACTTGTGTCTCCATTTTTACGCTGCGTGTCTGTGTTTTTAGTGATCTAGTTTGTAACTGCAAAAGTACTCCACTGTGTGTCCATTTCTTTTGCATTTTTGCTAACTGGACTTTATTTTATCTGGTTATAGACACCTCTGTGCAGGAGGAGAGGATTAAAGTAAGAATTCCTGTCATACTGATCTCTGTCAGAGGTAGTTAGCATAATAGTTTAAGTTAACAAATGAACTAGGAAAAAAATAAATCCAAACCAACAAGGTGTTTTTGTTGAGCATAATAACAAGAATGCAGAAAAAAAGTAAAAACCAGTCCCTCTGTGAAGTTTAGCTTATTCTGTTGACTGTACGGATGAAGACAATCTTTCCAAAAGGCTCCTTTTTCTCCCTTCAAAAGAGTCTGTTTTGTAAGTGCACAATTCAGTGGAAACTAAATTTGCCAAGGTATCCATGTATTAAGGGAAAATTGTCGCCCAGACATGTCAGCCTAAAAACAAAAATGCTGGTTTATATAGGTTGGACATTCTCTTTCAGTAGAAAGTTACCTTTAGAAACCTAAAAATGATGTCGCAATATTATTTCAGGTGCTGTTGCTGTCAGTGATGCTACCTGCTAAATATGGTCTAGCAGGCAGTAAGGTTACCCTGGCAAGCTTTTTCCACCCTGCCCTGGTGGTAACTCTGCAGCTTCTTGTTAATAGCTTGTCCTGGGGGTTGGTATATCCCCGATTGATGAGGAAAGGACACAAGTGGTTGCATTGTATGATGTATAATGGGAAGCACTGGTCCTCTTTCTGCGTTTGGGGTCACATTTTGGCACATGAGACCTGTGATGAAGATAAGAAAGGCAGTCAATAGGTTAAGAATTTGGTGTATGTGCTTCCCAACTTAGCACAGGGAGTGCCACAACGATTTTTATTGTTACATCTGGACTGTAATACAGTCTGAGACAAAGAGTTATCACTATTGTGAGAACATTGATATATTCTGAAGAAAATCTCAACCAGTTGCCTTTGGAATACTAAATGCAACAGAGGACCAACTGGAAGAAAAACTGGAAAAAAAAATTGGATTATTATTTTTGTTTTTTTTTTTTAAAAGGAACCCCAGAGCTGAAATGGAAATACAGTTTGCTTTTAGTTGTTGTCACTGAAGTGGTGATAAATGAGAGATCTGCAACTGAAGACATCATTGTGGATGTGTCCAAGCCTGAGAATGTATATGCCTGCATGAAGTGCACCGTGACATACTTGGTTCTTTCTAGCCATGCGCACTGGCTCTTTTGCTATTCCCTGGGCATTTCTTATATATCTTTGGAATAAATAATTTGATTATCTTTGCATTTTGCAAGTACAGAAATTAACTACAAGATTTCAAAAGCCACTTAAAATTTAATCCTTCTGTAAGGCAAAAGTATTGATTTGGTTTGTGTGCATATAGATAACATGTAGAGCTACTGGTATATACTTGTGTTTGTACCGTATGAAACAGACTTTAAAATAAAACCTTTCTTCTCTCAAGCCATGAATAGCAAATGCTGTATTTAGCAATTGTGAGCTCAAAAAAACTTATTTTCTTCCTCTGTGTAAAATTTGGAGACCACAGATGATCTTCACAATATAACCAGTTCTTTTTTCATGTGAAAAAGTGAAGAGCTGAATAGATTACAATTGTTTGGAAATTTCCAGTACGTCACATATCCTCAAGTGATATATTCAGCCAAATATTTGTTAAAACAGATGAGTTTCTGATAATTTTGCCTATTTTGTATGTTTTAAATATACACATTACCAAAGTCTGCCTTTCTATTTGTGGGTTAAACTCCTGCTGCGTAGTCAGCATTAAGCAATGCCTGCATATATCTGAGCAGGATTTGCAATACACATTGGTCAAGTAAATGACTTGTGAATTTATTTCAGTGAATGATCTTCGGTAGACACTCAGAAAACAGACTGCCTGCAGGGGTAATGTATTCTTGTTAAATGGTCACAGTGTATCATTCCAAAGGAAAAAAGTGCATGGGTCTCAGATTAGCAATCCTGCTGTTTCCTGTATGGCTAGGGTGTATACTCTGCAGTCAATTTAAGACAACCCCAACTCAATCCTCATGACTGACATACTGTATCCCAGTATGCTCTTCAGAGAACTTAAATATCTTTGAGCATGCATACTAGACTGGCCTGGATACAATAATTTTAGCAAACACCATCTACTCAGAGAATTGGCTTCACCACAGACAGTAATGGAAAGAGCTGCCTTGCCTCTATATATTCACATTACAACAAGAAACATAGCATTGAAAATGGAGATAGCTATCCCTTAGCAACTTGTTATCAGTTTAATGAAGTGCAAAATGCTGCACAAAGTTAATAGCTGGTTTTAAAGTTAAGTAGTGAGTATAAACTTTAGGTTTTAAATAATGTAGGCATATTAATTCTGGTCATTTAGAAGCATTGTAAACCTCAAAGCTTTTTACTATATCAAAGATTTTTAATCACAACACACTGCTACACATAAAATATTGTCCTTATCTTGATGTACCCAGAAGACTCCCATTAATTTTAATTGGAGATGTACATGCAGATTAGAGGGGAAAGATGTCATTGTACTCCTCCTTTCTGTTGAGACAATCTGCAAAGTCAAGTTTATACTGAAGTGAAGTTGGGATAAAATCAAAAGTGGGGAACATGTTATTTAAAATATAGTGAATTTTTCAAGTACTGTGACTTCAACTGAAATTTTTATTAGATGTGTCCAAATAATAATCCTTAAACTGAAGCTCTGAAGTCCAGACTAAAGAATACAGAGCTAATTTTGACAAAAATGCTTTATATTAAAGATTATATATAGTAGTTAAAATTACTAAAGACACAAGGGTGCATGTTTGTTAATTAATATACAGAAAATCATATAATTTGGTACAGTGCTAGAGCACTGAACCTAATTCTTCTATGTCCATTTTTTTAGCCCACAAGACTTCACTTTGATATGATTGAACTGCAATGTATTTTTAAAGAAAACCTCTCAAGTATGCTTGGCTTTTTTTCTTAGCTGTAACAAAAAAGTGTTTTGTTGTGAAAATATATCTATTTTCCAAAGATGACTGATGTTCATCATTCTGCCCTTCACTACCATTTATTTCACTTCACATACCTGTAGGTTAAAGTAATAAAGTTTCTAATGAAAGAAATACTTTGAATTTTTTCCTTTGTTTTCCATTTCCTTAGGATGGAAATAGCATGGGAAATATAGAAAATATTACCCTTGTCCATGCTGGACCACCAAGTAATATATTTTATTTTCCCTTTTTTAGAAAGCAAGTAGTTTATGAGATGCTATGCAGAAAGTAAAGGCTGATATTGAACTATGGAACTTCTGTGATTACTGCCTGTTCCTGCAGGAATTAATTATGTAAACAGGGTAATGCTTTCCAGCCTGTCCCTTGAATGCTTAAAGTTTTAACCTTGATTAAGATGGAGACCTGGGTTGTCAAAAGCAAGGCATTTTCCCTTTTTGTTAGGGTATTAGCCTTGGATTAACCCTTAGAAAAACAGTTAACCGAAATACAAACACAACTTAAAAGGGGCAGCATATGTAATTTCTTTTTTATTACTCTGACCCCCAAACATGGATCTACAACACTGGCTACAGATAGATGAGATGGGAAATTTTTCTTTCCTATCACAGGTTAAGGATGAAAGACTGGCAGTAAGAACTTGTAATAGAAACATAGAGTGGTTTGGATGGAAGGAGATGAAGGCAGGAGATCCACCACAGCAAGCCTGTGACACCCTGTGGGAGTAAGCAGTGGAGCCCAGATGGCCGGCCAGCAATGCTGGAGTGCATGCAGGGCCTGTGGGACTTTGTCCTGCAGCCACCCAGGGAAGCACAAGATGTTGCTGAATGACCCAGGTGTGCTTGGAGACGTCTGCCATGGCGACAGTGACCTGACGTCGGCTGAGAAGACACAACCGAGGCCTTGGTGATTGGCATGGAGTACTTATGCCAAGCACAAAAGAGAGGGGGATGAAGTAGTCAGTGGCACTGCAGTAACCCCAGATGCATGTGCTGGGACTGCAGTGCTAGCGGGGTGAGTGCCATAGGAGTGAATGGTCTTCTGCGCCATCCCTGAGTGATGGGTTCTGATGTCCCCAAGTGATGTTTTGTGACCATACACCCTCGCTGCATTTGGTCGCTGAATCTCACACAGATGGCTTGTGCCCTCACTGCAGCTGAGCAGTCGGCGAGGTTTGAAGCCCTGACTGTGGCCTTGGTGCTTGGGGCTGTTCAGTGCAGCTCTCCATGCATGACCCCAGCACTGACAGAGGATTCTCCCCAGCCCTGTCAGGTTCAAGCAGCCAGTAGACCCCCAGGGCTGTGCTTGCAGCAGCAGAGGGGAGCTGGGTGGGGAATCCTCACCTGGGGTGGTGGGCTGCGTATGTTTCCTTTTTAGAGGGACCTGCGCATTTCTCCCACCCTACCCAAGCCAGCCAGTGACCATGGCCTCTCTTCCTTTGTAATGTGATACCTCCTGCTGCAGTGGCAATGAGAGACACCTTCACCATCCCCCCAGCATGCCGCTGCCCACGAAGAGCATGGCTGCAGAGCTGGACTACTGCTGTCCAATATGCCTGGAGATCCTGGGAGGCCAGCTATCTACTGCCATGCCTCCAGCAATTCTGCTATTTATGCATCCTGCACTGGGTTGAAAGCAAGCCTGAGTGCCTCCTCTGCAAGAGGAGGATCGTCTCTATCATGACCTCGGTGCGGGCTGAGGACGACTTTAAAGAGCATGTTGTCACACCATCTGCGGCATCATGTGTCACCAGCCGCTATGCAGGAGCTCAGTAACCATCCCACTGCTCACAGCCCTGCAGGAACAGAACGCCGCCTCACTGAACAGCGGCTGACCAGATGGCTTCCAGCCACACACCAAGCTGTTCCTTCACCAGCCCCTTTCTACCCCCTTCTGTCCTGACGTGCAAATGTAGCGGGGCGAGAGCGCGCGAACGGAACCCACACAGGGCACCAGCGCCACTACCCTGCGACGGGCAGAGCCCGGCGGCTCCGCGACCCCTCCCAGCAGCCGCCCGCGGACGTGGCAAAGGAGGCGCCCCAGCTCCCGCTGCCGCCATGCTGGGTGTCGGAGCGGCGCGCGGGCCAGGCACGCGGAGCGCGGACCCGCAACCGCCGCCCGGGGCACGAGAGCATGCCGCCAGGGGACGCCCCGCCGCACGGCGGCAAGGCACGGGGCGCGCTTGTACGCGCGCACTCTCCGCCGACGCGCAGCTCCGCAGGAGACGTGGCAGCACGGGGCGGGGCCGCGCGCTGGGGTTGCTGGGAGTTGTAGTTGACGCCGGTCTGTGCCTCTGTTCGTCGCCAGCGGGGTCTGCGCTGCGGAACGAGCGTGGCCGGGTGGGCCGCGGTGGTGGGAGACACCCGGCGGGACGGCTGGCGGGCTCCGGCGCTTGAGCTCGGTGAGGCCGCTTGTCGTGGTGGGCAGAGCGTACACGCTGGCACCCGTCGTCCCCGGCGGCGGAGAAGGAGTGGCTGGAGGGCTGGGCTAGGCCTGGCTGTGGCGGGTGGCAGCAGTGCCTTCGCCGCGCTCCCGGTTGCCGTCTGCGGCGGTAGGGTGTCACTGGGTCCCGAAGCGGCTGGGGCACGTCTGGAAGTTAGGGTGGCGGGTCCGGGGACAAGGTGGGAGGCTATGGCATGTGGGGCAGGGGGGCCGCTGAGGTGTTCCCGGGGCGGGAATAGGGGTTGTTGCTGGCGCGGTCCGCGTCTCTCCGTCTGACGTGCGGGCCTAGGCCTCGCCGCTCCGGCGGCCTGTTATCGGTGGGGCCCTGCCCCGCGCTGCCGGCCCCACCGCGCGTGTGTATGTGTTTTAGAGCGCAAAAGCCCCTGGCCGAGCTCGAGGGGCCGTATACAGCCGTTACCTGTTGTTTTTCCCTCTTGGGCAGCGTGCTTAGGCTACACAGTGTATGCCTCTCACTGGGCTCAGTCCTGGAGAGCAGCCAGAAGCCTGACCCTACTCTGGGCACCATAGCTTATTCTGCATGTTTAGAACCATCTTGTTATTTTAGGGCAGTAGTGGCTCCTGTCCTGCCTACTGACAGGAACATGCCTTGGGGCTTGTCATAAGGTGGGGATTGTGGGCAGGTAAGAGACCTTACAGCAGGACTGCTTGCTGCATCAGTGACTGGTGGCATTGCAAGCAAACGCATGGACCAGCACTCCATCGAATTTACAGTTGGGTGGTTCTAGTAACTTGCTAGGCCGTGTATACTGTTCAGCTCTACTCAGTCATTCCCAGACCGACCAAGCTTCCTCCAGGCACTATGTAGAAAGTTGGATGTCTGGTCTCAAGGCTCTTGTGTTCCAGCCTTGCAGCTATGGATGGAAATGCTGGTTCTGGTGAACCCTTGTTGTTTGAGCTTGAATTAGCATGATAGTGGAAATCCTCTCGTTTGAGGATTTGTTAGTATCTGGTAGAAGTGATGTTTCATGAGATTCATTAGTCCATGAAACTATATAAGCTTTGTGATATTTGAAAATATGTATTTGATAGGAAGGGTGCATATGGTCTAGGACAAATCCTGATGGTTGGCAGTGGCACTAGGAATGTAGGAAACAAAATAATCCTCAGGGATTGATTAGGAAGCTTTTCAAACAGTGGAACTTCCTATTTCTTATGAAATGTATCTATAGACTATATGATAACTGTCTGCAGTAGTCTCAAGACAACCACTTCTGGCACGTCTGGTGTTTTGAGGTATCCTGGTGCTGTTTTAAGACCTGTGGCAGAATCTACCAGATTCTGCTTGATAAATTTTTAAATTATTTTTTTTTAGGTGAAAAAAGATTAACAGTATGCTATGAATATAAAACAGCTATAGGAGAGTTCTGTTTGTTTTTTTTTTTTGTTTTGTTTGGGCTTTTTTTGTGTGTGTGTTTTTTATGGTTTTGGTTGGTTGGGTTTTTTTTGTGTATGTGTGGTTATTTTTTTTTTTATTTGGTTGGTTTTTATTTCCTTGCCTTCATAGAGCTCTTTAAGGCTTTGGACTTTAGAACAAGTCATTTAACACCAGGTGATTTAAGCTGATGATCCCCTTATGCCCTTCTTTTGGCTTCAGGGAGACTCTTCTGGAACTTGCCTGCATTTAGGAGACTAGAATCTGGTGAAAATTTTATCCCTGTCTTTGTGCTCTCCCTTTCTAAATGGAATAAATGAACATGAAGGGTTTTTCAGATGAAACTTTAAGGTACTAACAGTTCAACTCTGGTTTTGTTTAGTCTTAGAGTGTTATCTTTTTGATAGGTGTCAGCTTCAGCTTAATAGCTGAAGATTTTTCTTTTGTCATGTTTTATCTTGCTTTCTTAGTCATTCTGTTTTTTCTCTGTTGTTTGTATCTTTGTGAGTTGTTGGGCTTTATTTGCCCTTCGACCTCTCCTGTTGAATCTCCTGTATGTGTCTGTGAATCTGTTATCAGTTGATGTAACATTTTATTTGAAGAGGTGGTTGCAGTCACCGGGAATGGCTCCAAACAATTTATTTGTTCAAATAAGTAAATAAATGTGCTTTTTTTCTGGACAGCTTCAACTTGTGGTTAGCCATTAACAATTTGTGTAACCAGTACTGTTATACTCAATCATAATAGTCAGAGTTATTTTCAGGAGAAGTTTAACAGCATTTGAATTTAGTTTTCCAGCTGTGGCTTTGTTTTACTTTAGGCTCGGTTTTGAGAGTAGTTTTGCCTCTTAGAGTTCTTAAATATTGTAGAGTGGGTTGCTTGTGGTTTTTTTTGGGGGGGGGGGGGGAGATTGATTTTTTTTGGGGTTTTTTTTTTTGTGTTTGTGTATGTTTATTTTGTTTTACTTAGCAGAAGCATCTTCCAAAATACAAGAAGCGGTTAATTAAGGGTGACTGAAAATATGGCGTCACTATAAATTCTGAAGTGTGAATGTTTTATAGAGAATATGTTTTTATCCATGTGAGATTTGCTAATCTCAATTTGTAGGTAATCTTACTGTTAACTGTGAATATCTTTATTTTGGGGTAATAACCTGAAGAATGCTTTTGAATATGGTTATGCCATTAAGATCATTGCAAAATACTAGTGCAAAGGTGATTACTTCCTATTAAACTTAAGTCAAAAGATGAGGAATTTGCCAGTTCAGCCTTTTAGTCTCTAAATCAAATTATTTCATCCCTACTTTAACATGAGCCCTGTTAAAATTTTCAGTTGGAACTTTAGCCTGGTTTTCCTTTCAGTATACACAGGCCTTGCATTTGGGAATTAGGTTAATGGATGAGATTCAGCTGGTAGGAGTCTGTAAAGTATAGTTACCAGACAGCTAGGGATAGACCTAATAATTCTGTGATTTATATTAAGCACGTGGCTGGCAAGTCACAAAATCAGGGCCAGAAAGCACAAGAAGCCTTGAAGTTTCGTATAGTAACAAACCCCACTGAAAGCTATAAAAATGTTCCTCATGTGTAGGTCAATGTAATTAAAAAGAGCAAAATCCCAAGAATGCCTTTTTAGGTTCAGATTTCCAGAGTGCAGTGGTGAAGGAGCAGAGAAGAGACAACATCCCAAAGCATCAGGCTGAATGTGGTTCTGATCTAGTTGAAGATGGTCCATGGTTTTTGCAGGGGTATTGGACTAGATGACCTTTGAAGGTCCCTTCTAACCTGAACTCTTGTATGATTGTGATATACTACGTATGCTACCTTTTCTTTGTGTTATTCGGGTTTAACATCATCCTTGTAGTGTCTTCATTAGTACTTCCAAAGATTTTTTTTTTTAACCAAGTAAGTGATAGAAGCCTAACAAAATTCATGCTTCTACAACTTCAGTGGGTATTTTGAGAATGACTGATCATTGGCAATGTGTTTTTTCTGTGCTTTTCTCTATTTTTATTTTCTGTATCTGCATAAACCAGGATTTTCTTCTTGCTAAATGTGAGATTATCAAATCAGTGAAATTAATTTATGGTCACAAATCACTAGATGGCAGTACTGCTGTTATTTTCACCTAATTGTACTTCAGTTTGCTTGTCTCAGAGTTTGTCGTTTGTTTCTTCAGTTTAGTAATACAAAGTGTTCTAGTTTGCAGGAGGGCACAAAAGTCATTTTCTTAAGAAGTTAGGCTGAATTTTCAGATGCCGCTTGCTGCAAATTAGGAGGTTGTGGCTTGGACTATGAAGTATTATTACTTTCTTTTTTATGTGTTTTTTTTTTTTTTTTTTTTTAATAATGACTGGGCAGACAGATTAGTTCCACATCCAGCAGTCAGTCATTAGGGATTGGTAGGCTGATTTTACTGGGGAACGTTTTCCTGCGTCTCTCTGCAGAGAAGTTAGAAACTCTAATTGGAAACTGCTGAGGATTGAATCCTATTAAAACTCTGTGGATTGCTTGGGTTTCACTGCCATGTTGTTCTTCCACCATAATGCTTTCCTGTTTTCCCATATAACTGGTTTCATAGGCCATTTAGATTCAAGTGTTAAACCATACACCTTGCAGGATGAGTTTTTATTATATGTAGTGCTGGGTTTTTTCAACACGATGAGTTATTAGCTTCCAGTTACATCCAGTTACATCTATTGGATGGTTTGCTTTCTTTTCCTTTTGTGTTTTCCTTCTTCCATGTCTTATCTTTCTCCTTAAACTTCTTTTTAATTATTGTTATTGTTTGTGTTTTCTTGCAGCACATGCAGACTACAACGGGCTTATGTTGAGAACTCGGTGTATAGAAAGCTGTTATTTGTGTAGTCTTCATGTCAGTCCCTGCCATGTCAGGACTTCACAGTGAGATTGAGGGTTGTGTGAGGGGGTAAGGTAAAGGGAAAAGAATATAGGGGCATTTTGGCTTCTCTAATTGATATGGGGGTGGGTAGATGGAAAGGGAAAAGAGTGAAGGAAAAATTGAGGGTGGGAGGAAAATACTGCATGCTATTGTGGTTGTGCAGTGTGTGAGGATAAAGGAATTTGTCTACTTTTTCAGTGAAAAGTAGAGTTCATCTTTTCCCCAGCTGGTGGTAAGAAGCCAATTGATTGTAGTGGACAATGTATGAAAGAGTACTAGGGTCATAGGATAAATTTAAGCCAGACACAAGAGAAATAGCAGTATGCTTGTGGCTGGACATCGCTCTGAGAGTATCCAGCTTACTCAGACACACTGCCTAATGGTGTGTACCTGAGCCTGCAATGACCGAGGGAATGGAAATAAGCTTTACAGCTGGCAGGGTTCCCCTCCCAGGCTTCCATCTCCTGTCCATGAGGGATTTACAGATGACTGGCTTTCCCAGAGGCGTACAAGTGAGAGGAGATTCAAATTTTAAGTTGGTTCCATGTTTGGTTTTTTGGAGCTTGTTTTTTTTTTTTTTTGGTGTGTTTTTTTTTTTTTTTTAATTTCAGCAACTGACTCATAATTTTTGCAAGTTTGGGATTGCTATATTTGTTTAATAGTTACTTCATTTTTCACATTGTAAAGTTAATAGAGTGAAGCAACTATAGAGTTACTTCCATTTATTCTATTTCCTCACTTTGCAGATGTCAATTAGATTACATTTTGGGTAGCTTGTTCCTTCCTCCCCTGTTCTTCCCCTCATCCTTCCAATAGCTCTGTGAAGCTTCAAAAAAGCTTTGTGTAGAGTGTTTTGAAAAGCCTGGAACTTTTCCAGTCATTCTGCATGGCCACAGTATTTATTTTAAGTAATAAGCACCTCTCAGCAGTTTTTAATCATGGCATTAGGAGAAATAAAGGGGCAGATTGAAAGAGCCTTGATAAAATAAAATGGGTATGGGAGGTTTTGATCAGTGATTACTTCAGCTGCACAATGGAAAGTTCTTTTTGGCTTTGCAGCGTATAATTGAAAGAATTACTTTAGAAATACTTCTCCAAGGGGGAATGTAAACTCATTTAGCTTGATTAAAAACATAATCTTACTGCAAATTCTTTCACTTAGTGAAGTTTAACAGAAGACTGTGCAGTTATTTTTGAAGAGATGATGAGATGTACTCATTCTGCAAGGACAGTCATTGCCACACCAAGCAATTATTGACCTTTTCATCCTATTGCAGGAGAAGCTTTTAAACAAATTGAAGAGGTACTAGGAACCTAAAATCCCTCTGTGATGAGAGTTTACGTAAAGGGTGCTGCACATAAACCACATTTACTTGCTTTCTGAGGCTGAGCTGAAACATTTAAGCTTGAATTGCTTATGCAAAGCATGCTGGTTTGTCAGAGGGAGTATAATTTGTGATTTTGATACTTGGATTTGTTTTTGAGACTAAGCTTTGCAAGATTAACATTGACATCCTTTCTGGATTTTTCAGTTTGGCAACAACAGTAATTTTTCCTCCATATCGAACTTGAGTTGTATATACATTTAAATCAACAATGAGGCAGTTGGGAGGGGGTTGAAAGAGGAAAACCAGGATTTTTGTAAGTGGAGTTATTTTTATATACACTTGGGTATTTTTATTCAACATGTTATCTAAGCCTTTTCCTCTGTAAATTGTTAAAGCGAATAAAGCTGGCAGTCCTCAGTAGCTGCTGATGTAATGGATATGGGTATATGGTGGAAAATGTTTGAAATCTATTTTTCATACGTATTACTTCATATAGGATTTTTATTTCGTGAAGAAATAAAATCTTTTTTTCATACATATTACTTCATATGGGATTTTTATTTCATGAAGAAATGTCACCTTGGAGTAGTACAAATCATTGCTGTCTAGTTTGACAGACTTGGGAGGAAGCACAGGGTTTTGTTAGCTGCCTTTTCACAAACAAAAATCTCCACATCTTCATTAAAATCTCAGTTTTTTCCCTTCTCCTATACCCTTTTACATTAGTTTTTAAATAAGCATACTTAAGATTTTTGAATAAGCATATAGCTTTACTTTTCTGGAAGTAGTATATTTTAAAGTTTTACTCAAAAGATGTTAGAAGATAATTTCAACGTAATCTGGCCTGCAAAATAAAAGCCAAAGTTTTTCAATTACTTTCACTTCTGATAGTGTCACCAGAACAGTATGGCATTTTACAGCAAGTGTTTGTACTGGAAAGCTTGTTCAGTGTAAATTAATTTCAGTGTAATTCAATCTATGTTGGAAGTGAATTTCATCTGGTTTCATTTAGCTTTTCTGGAGGTTTATTCAGCTGGCCCCAAAACAGTTCTGTTTGAAGGTGGACAAAGTCATGGTTAGAGCGTAGGCCACAGAGTTGGATGCTTGGGCTGTTGCCAGCTATGCTGCTGTCTGTGGTGTTCAGTAAGGTGTTTGCCCTCAGGTGTGATGCTCAGGAGCATCTGTTGAAGTGGTTAAGCCTCAGAGGGCTACAGCATCTTGGGTAGTTATGGCTCTTCACTGTCAGAAGAGGGAGACCTCGGTCCCCTGTTTTGCCTCCTGCCAAGTTTGCATTCTGTCATGCATCAGCTCTGAGAATAACAGTTGCTTGTTTGAGTTACTACCACTCAATAATGCAGCAAAATACTACCCTGTAGTTAAGTTTTTTGCTGTGGGATATGGGTTTTGTGAAGTGTAATTACTTCTTTGATATTTCTCACCTAAGTACCACCAATGTATATTGGAAACAGTAACTGAGCATGCACAATGAGGTTTTTGGAAAGAGGCTTGGAGTTTGAGGTATTATTGTGGTGCTAAAAGTAAAGGGAAGATACAGTAGAAATCAGACATAGTGGATAATTATATACTTGAGATTTTCCTTTTTTTTTTTTTTTTTTTTTTCCCTAGAGTTGGTATTTTAATCACCTGCTCTGTTCAGGAATCTAAATTGCTGTGTTGTGGCCTTTACATTCTAATTTAAAATCTTTCCCTTGTTTCTCAAGATATACTGTTTTGTTTTGGGTTTTTTTCTTCTCACAGCTTTTTGTAGCTGAAAGAAAATGATGGAAGAGAGTGGTATAGAAGCAACTCCACCTGGCACACCCCCACCAAGCACAAGCACAGCAAGGGATGCTGCTGCTGTTGCTGCTGCCGCTGCTGCTGCTACACCTGTCTCATTAGGTACAAAAATTTTCTCAGCACCTTGGTCACATTTATTCATGCTTTTTGAAGCACAGCAATTCATCCAAAAACACTGCAATCAGCATAGTAACAGTGCTCTTCTCCAGACTAATTGGAAGGATTTAAACTGTTTCTTAATCATGGAAGTGTGCTACTTATCTGACATGCATCTGGCGGAATATATTAAATTTTTTTTTTTTTTTTTGAAACCTTTTAATGAAGTCTTGTGGATGCACTTGTGTTTTTTAAGGCAAATAATACCTTCCACTACAGCGCACATTTAGATGAGCAGCATAGAAGGGAATTTAAAACCCAAAAAATTTACAGTATTGTAGGGGATTGTAGCAAATGTGGATAATCACTTGGTTTTTAATATTGTGGGTGGTAATCAAAACACTTTACCTGATTTTTCAAGAATATGAACACCCAATACTTTATTTTCTGTCACACCTGGTATTTTTGCTCGTGAGTCACACTAAGTGCAGTGGACTCCAAAGTGGAGTGCCCTTAACCCAGGGGTGGCAAAGCGATCCACAGGGGTATGGTGAAAAAATACTGACCTGCATTAGTATCTCTTGTTATTTAAAAAATAAGAAAGAAATCAAGCTTTAGTGATATTTAATATACAGCTTGACACTAGTGTCTTCACTCGATTCGTATGTTGGGACATTCACGTGTCCTCAGGGAAGGGTGGGTTTTCCACAATGCAAAGGGATTGACAGCATCACCATCACTCGTTTGCTCACTTTCATCATGCTGCAATACCTTGCAGTTTGTGTGCCTGTTCAAGACAATTTATGGGTTACGTTATCTAGTTTTAACTATATTAACCCTCATGAAATGGGCAAGTAACTCAAAAAAGGTTTCTGCAAAGTGACAGTGCATTGAAAATACTACTAATAATGCGAGCATGGGCGAACCTGAAGAAAGTGAAACATCTGATACTTCTCTGACTCCTAGTATGAGCCTTTTGCCGTTGTTTTTATCTTGTAGTATGGCTAACAGTCTAATCGGATCTGATGTAAAGTTGGCAAAAAATAATTTTTTTGAGGACTATTTGAGATACATATTTACAGCTGGTATTGTTAATGATGTTCCCTGCTCTAAGTGTACATTGTGTCTCGAGATAATAAGTAAGGATAGTAATGAAGCCACTATAATTAGCAAGACATCTGAAAACTAAGCGGAACATGTGTTGTGGTTTAAGCCCAGCCGTAACTCAGAACCACGCAGGTGCTCTCTCACTCACTCGTCTTACTCCCCCCAGCTCCCAGAGGGATGAGGAGGAGAATTGAAAGAATGTGACTCCCACATATCACTTCTGAGATAAGAACAGTCCAGTAACTAAGGTATAACACAAACCACTACTGCTGCCACCAATAATAATAATGATAAGAGAAATAACAAGGGAAGAGAATGCAACCGCTCATCACCCTCCGGCTGATACCCAGCCCAACTGAGCGGTGATCTAACCCTTCTGGGTAACTGCCCCCAGTATATATAGTGGGCATGACGTGCCATGGTATGGAATACCTCTTTGGCTAGTTTGGATCAGGTGTCCTGTCTCTGCTTTCTCCTGGCTTCCTCTCCTACCAGGCAGAGCATGAGACTCAGAAACACCTTGGTCAGACTAAATATTACTGAGCAGCAACTAAAAACATCGATGTTATCAGTGCTGTTCCCAGGCCGAAAGTCAAAAAAACCACAGCACTGTACCAGCTACTAATAAGGAGAAAAAATGACTGCTACTGCTGAACCCAAGACAGCATGAAAATCTTTTTTTTTTTTTTTTTAATTTCTTTTTTTTTTTTTAATGTTTCAAGTCATATAGTGTGCATTCTCATAAGTCTTTATTAGACTCTTTGGAAATTGCTTACTTAATAGTGAAGATAAAAAGCTATTTACATTGGGGAAACACTTGCTCTTCCTGACATGGTTAAAATTTCTGAAATAATACATGGGAAACAGTATGGTGAGAAACTAAAATGTATTCATCAGCAGATACTGTTGGAAGAAGCATAAAAAACGTTGCTTAAGATTTGAAGAAACAAGTATTAGAAGAAATGACACAACATGGCAGGTTTCCTGTAAAGTTACCTGAAAGTACAGGTGTTTCTAACATGTCTCAGCGTACTGCTTTTGCTAAATTCTGTTTCAGTAATAAAATACAGAAATAACTATTTTATTGTCAAATGCTAAAGGAGGGATGTGCCAGAGAAGGTTTGTCCTCAACAATAAATGACTTCTTTAATAAAAGCTAAAACTGTGCAAGTATAAGCACCAATGGAGCCGTTACTCTGGCTAGGATAAAAATAGATTCTGGAATAATGTTACAGAGGTATTGCTACATGTTAAATTTAGTCATTGCCTCATTCTTTAGCAAGCTATTACAACAAAGAAACAAGAGCCAGAACTGCACAAAGTACTACAGGATGTCATCAATATGGTTAATTTAATGAAAGTTAATTTTTTTTTAGACAGGGAGAGACTGAATTTTTTCTTTGTATTGCACAGAGGTTTTCTGGTTGCCATGTAGCAAGGTGTTTAAAAAGAGTTGTTGAACTTAAAGGTGGCATGAACAAATTTTAAACAAATTTATGTAAAATTTTCTTTTACATAAAGACAAGTCTCCCAGATTTGCTGATGTTTCCTGTCATGAGAAGTAGCTATCACCAGTGTGCTGCCTAGTAGCTGTTTTCAAAAAAAATTGCACTCATACTTTGCCCCTTCAAGGTAAAGGTAGCATTTTAGCAAGAAGTGATGCAGTAACTACTTCTTGTAGGAAAGTCATGCTTTTGAGAGAGCATTTTAAAAATTCATGCTTGGAAATGTTTCCAACATTATGCAGTCCTACTGGCATAAGCAATGCAAGTATCATATAAAAGCTGTCACATCTGTACATGTAAACTTGCAAAGAGGACTTCCTGACCTATGTAAAAACATTCCAAAAAGTTTCAGTGGGGCTTAAACCCATTTTTAAAAATGCTAAGTTGCAATACCTTCTGATTAGTTTTCAAGAAAATTGATTGATATCACTGAAGATGGGAATTTGCTAGCTGTATTTCGAGAAAACCTTTGCATAACTGGTGAGTGGGGGTGGAAAATAAGTAGCATGATTTAGTAAGCACAGACAATGTTGTGCTTCTTCCATTTAGATCTCTATACCTTTGTGGGTTATCTTTTCCAGCAATTACAGCCATTAAAGATGCGTCAGAATTGTCTGAACATCAAACCAAACTTTCGAATTATGGTGTTAAACCAAGGTTTAAAAAATAATGAGGCTTCTTCAATCACATTGCTCACGTAAAATATTATTAATAATAATTATATAGCATGTCAATAGTTATTGACATATTATTGTATTGATAGTATATTAATAAAACAATTTTCAGTGCAAGCAGAAAAGTTTTGTACTGTTATATAATCTTAAAAAAATTAATTCCTCTTTATCACGTCCTTTTAACATTTGTATTGTGTATGTTTTGTGATTCACATAATATACTACACTATAGTGATATGTGTAAATAATTTAGAAATTGCATGGAAGTTGCACACTCAAAAGTTTTTTACTGATAAGTGCGTGAGATAAAGTTTGAAGACCATTGCATTAGTGCAGCTTGGCGCATAGTTTACTGTCATTGGTGTTTAGGCTGAGACTAGTGCGACGCTTGAACTGATCCAGTAAGTTACTGCTACAAAAAATGATCATTTCTATTTTTCTGACTTAATTTTCTAGCTGAGCTTGGTTTACAGAGCAAAATTAGCTTATCCAAGGATCAGCTGAGAGCCAAACTGGAAAATGTTAAAATAGACTTTAGTAATGGAGCAAAGGCTCATGCTTAAATTTTATACTTTTTGAGTTTCTTTTGTTTTCCTTTGAATTATGTAAAAGCTATTCATTTGCTTGCTCCTTTTTCTGTTGCTACTGATTTCCAGCGCTCAAGGTTAGAAAATTTCCTACTTCTCTTTCTTCTATTATGTGTGAGATCATTCTTATCTCTTTGTTCAGAGAGCAACGCCCATTCCTCTTTTTCTTCTAATGAGGAATTATTATGAAAATCTGAATACAATAAAAAACACTACTGTTAGACTAAGAAAAAATCAGTTTAATTTTATACATAATGTACAGGCAATCTCTATTCTAATAGCAGGTATTGTTGAAGTCTTTTAGAGTAGTTATATCTGCTAACCTTTAATAAGCAGAATTGTTCTGGGGCCTTCAAGAAATGAAGTGAGTCAGCCAAGTATTCTGTTCTTCCTGCTCATTTTCCTGTTAAGCTATTGTGTGTTTCTACTGTATAACAAATTAAATGCAGTAAAATAAGAGAACACTTGTGTTGTATTTTCCCCCCTTCCTAGGTACTTTGGCAGATCCTATAACTCAACAAGCAAATCTGTCATCAGCTTTGGCTCCTGGAACTGATTCTACAATCACTTTTCCTGAGGAGCATGATGACCCCAGAGTATCAACTGCCACAGGAGGGCTGTGGGGATTTATAAAGGTATGGGGTTTTGTCTGTTACACTTCATGAGGAATTACTGGTTTTACTGACTATAGAATGTATCTTATATTTTAAATGCACGTTGCTATAAATCTCTCTGGCCTTATATGCAAGGTTGCTGAAGCTATGCTTTTGCTCTTCCTCTGTATGAAAGAGGAAGGAGTGCACAAATGCAGGTGGTTTAGGTTAATATATTGCTGTGACAGGAAGATATGCGTACCTAACAAGCTCTGTCACATGTTCGTAAATTGGGGAACCTTTGGGATCTCTTTAAGACCTGAAAGCTCATTTTTACTTTACAGTGACTGGATGCAGAAAAAGTCTGTTTTACCTCACCAGAGTTCTTTGCATATCATATTTCTTTATTATTCCCTAATGAACTTGATTTGATTTCTATGGGATGCAGTCTTGCCTGTTACAGAATAAAAAAGTCTCTTCAAGGAGAAGAAAATACATTTTCTTCAATTCTTCAATCAAAGAACAGTTTACCTAAGAAGTGTTTAAGAGATGTAGGGTTTTTCTGTTCTGCTGCAAGGCATGGAGTATATAGTACAGAACAGATACTCCTTGTGATGTGATCTAATCATACAGAGGAAATAAGCAGCAACATCAACTTACTAAAATTTCATTAGCCTATAACCTTTTTGGAGTTGTGACAAATGTTACATGTGAGTAGGATCATGAAGATTGTGGCAAAAAGATGTAAGGGCTACGCATGAACACTGAAACGTCTTCAAGAGCAACAGTCTTTTTGTACTGTCTCATACTAGAAGTGAAGGAAGAATCTAGAAGATTGATATCTCAATGGGATTGTAGAATTTTGGAGCGGCTTTCAAGTCCTTTCAAGCATGAAGAGCTGGGAGAAAAAGTTGTGTGTGTCATGGCAGACTGAGCCCTCCCTTCCTCCAGGAATACACATCTTGACAGTGATACAGTCTTAAACAGCAAGAATAATCCTCTGTTAGTATGGTGAAAACAATGTTGTCATGCTGCCCTTTATCAAGGGTAGATGTCTTTTCATGATCTTCTGTCTTCCTTTAAATAATGTCCTGCTCTCAGTTATCATGCACCTCTTAATATTCACTGTAGATGGTAATGTTCCAGAAGGGAACATTTTTTTGGTAACATGGTTCTATAGCCCTTTTGAAAGTACCAAAGCTTGCCATTGCAAATTACTTGAAAAGCCAATCTCATCCACATTACTGTTGCCTTTATACCAATAGGATCCAAAAGGTGTCCTGTTCTTATTTATGGAGAAGGTCCGTATCACTGATTTCAATAATAAAATACAGATTTTGGTGAAGTATTAAGCATTCCATGTGCTCTCTGTGTTCAGTGAAGACCTGTTTTTGAGAATGGCTATGGTGGAAGAATGTGGACCCATTAATTATACTGAACCATCAAGTTCTTGATGTGTGTAAGCACACATCAGAATCTATGTTTCTTAAAGATTAGCCAGGATCTGGGAGACTAACTGGTAATTATTACAGAAATGCATCCTGGATTCCCTGGGAAAGCTTACACAGTAGTTGCAGCAGTTACCTTTATTTCTGTTCTTGAAGTAGTTTGAACTACCTTTTTTCCTCTAGTGTTCTTAAGAAATCATTCACCTTTTTTCCAGATTTCTATCAATCTAGATAATATCCCAAGACTGTAACAGTCTGAAATTGACAAATTAATTCTCTAGAATTGAATGAGAATGAATGAATGATGTTTCAGTTCCTTTGAAACTTCATCAAAGATGGCTGAGTAGTCTCATATCAGTTCCAAGACTGGTTTCTACATAATAGAAGGCAAAGCTGGGTACTGTGGCCATAATTGCACCTGACAGATTGCATATTTAACTGTTTGAGAGATGAAGACAGCCAGGACCTGAATTTTCAAAAGATTTGTGTTTGTGCTCTGCCAATCTGGAAGATTCTCTATTTGAACCATTTGGATTTATGTTGACTTAGAATTGATTTAGGTAGAAATTCCAAACTAAACTGCGTTCTGGTTCAGTGTTGTGATAACTTAATGTTTTGTATTGGTATAAAAATACAGATTATTTATCCGTATTTGTGCTAGGCTGATGAACGTAAAGGCATCTTCCACAGGTAGAAGCAACATCTTGCTACTGAGGAATCTGATCATCTTTACGAGGTGTATAATGACTTTGTGTTAGTTAGGCAGGCAGACTGCTGACTGAAGAAGTACTGCTTGGCTTTGCATTACTGGAATGATATCAGAACTGGAAATTCATACTTTAAATGTTTCTGAGGATATCGTAGTGCTCAGTTTTTGTTAAAATAACAGAGAAACTTCAAGCTGTGGGAGAGCTGAAGGAGGAATTTAAACTTCCTTGTTCTTGATGGCATTCTGTGGGTACATGAGTAGTCACAAAAGTTTATGTATTACTCAGTGAATGCTACCATTCAGAAAAGTCTTGTTTCATGAGAAACAAGTGGCTGTAGTGGGCTCTGACTTGAAAAAGCTTAATTGTGTATGAGTGAGTAATTGTCTTGTTTTCTTTACCAAATTCTGCAGTCAGACTTAGTGTTCTGCACAGCATTGAGAAGAGTACCTGAACCCCGTGGTAAAATGTTTCATTGTGAGACATAGGATAAGATAGTCATCATTATTAGTAGTGAAACAATGTCGCAGTGTCTTTAGAAGTGTGGGATTTTTTGTTTTTGGTTGGTTGGTTGGTTTGTTTTTTAAGCTTGCTGCAAAGAAAGCATTCAAAGGTTGGATGTGGCTTTGAGCAGCCTGGTCTAGTGGGAGGTGTCCCTGCCCATGGCAGAGGGGATGGAACTAGGTGATAGGTAAGGTCACTTCGCAACCCAAACCATTATATTGTTTATGGGAAAGAAGCTTTGCTGAGCAAAACTTATTCTGGAATAATTAAAACTACTCTGATTCTGCAGTTCTCTGGAATACTGTGTAGTATATTAAGCAGATGGAAAGACGTATGTGCACAGTGCTGTCCTGTGTAATGTTTGTCATTTAATGAAAAAGATACAAGCATATGCAGTTTTAATATTGGACTGAAAACAGACTGTTTACTGAAGAAGTTTGCTAAAGATTTCTGTGAAATAGTTTCCAGTGCTTTATCTTTCAGTGATTCAGCACAGATATTTTTCTTCTTTTACCCTGTGATCTTATCTGAATTTAAATAAACTTGATGAGATACAGACATTCATTAAGACTATATGAGACACAGGGTGGTATTTGGGTTTATATTTAATGAATTTTTAGGTCTGTCAGCAGCTCCACCTATGATTTGGCTGGAGAATGTAGAACATTTTTCCAGCAATGTAAAAAATCTATTTATAAATTGAGAACTTCCAGCTCAGTTGCTCTAAAAATATTTGTTAGTAATGAACCATTCAAAAATAGATCCTATTGTCTTTAAGAACATTAGAAAAAGAGACTCTTCAGCTTGAGTTATCACAATCTAAATCTAGCTACCTAGTCGTATGATACCTATAGTTAGCATTACGAATCTATAGTTTTTTTTAAATGCTCCAGAATAGGACTAGATGAAGTTTGTTGCCCACCATCACCAGTGGTACTGCTTCTACATTAATGCAGAAATGGATGGTAAAGGTGATATTTGAACTTCATGTTTTAACTAAAAACTCATGCAGTGATAGTCATATTCTGTAGTGTTTGTGCTGAGGAGTGAGATACAGTAGGTGTTACGAAATGTAAATGTCGTAAGAAAAACACAAAGCAGCTTAATATTTGTTTTGGGTTTTTTTTTTAACTGTAACATTTTGTTTTTCTCAAGGAAAAAAAGAAAAGATAATATGGAAATAAATTTTGCTTAAATTTAGGGTGTAGCTGAGAATCCCATGGTGAAGTCTGTTCTTGATAAAACCAAACATTCGGTGGAGACCATGATCACAACACTGGATCCTGGCATGGTTCCGTATATCAGTAAGTATTTGTGACAAACCATGAAGTAATACCTTTAAATGTTGGAGAGGTTAATATAATAGCACACTACTTTTACACTTGAAGTTTGTATATGTAGTACGTTAATTCACAGTCACAATACTGTATTGATTCCTCGAGTGATTTGTCTGCTGAAACTCATTTTAAAGGCTGACTTTGTATGTGTGTCTTGAGGTTCATTTCACTTTTGTATGCTGCTGTAGTTCAGATAATGGCATGGTAATACCCTTTAATTCAGATTCAGATAGTGAAAGATGAGGAAGTTATAAATAAAAAAGTAAAAAAAAAAAAAAAGTGAAGAGACTTCCCTATAATCCCTCAATAGTATATTATTTTCTCCCACTGTGTCTCTATTTAAGCCTCATGGAGCTGAGTTTAAACACACCATATGTTTTCTGCTGGGTCACGTGCTTAAATAGTACTGAGTCACATTAGAGCTAAAACAAGCCAAAAGGTAGGCATACTCTGAGAGGCATAGAACAGAGGTATTTACATAGCTTTTGAGACTTTCTTTTCACTGTTGCACTTTTCTAGCTAATAGTATTTACACTATTTTAAAGAAATTCATCAAACTTGAAGCAGTTCCTGATTCAGTTAGTAGGAACCTTAAAATTCTAGAATAGTCTCATGAAGTCTGAAATGCACTGAGCCAGGAAGGAAGAGCATAGTATTTCAATTAAAGTTTGTTGCGGTATTCACTGTTTTTTACTAGAGTACATTACATGTGACATATAGCCGATGTGAAATTTCTACTTCTTTGTAATGGTGAAGCAACAGGCATAAATTGTCCAGTGTGATGGTTTGGGCTTTTTTGTTGTTGTTGGTTTTGTTCTGTTTTTTTCCAGCCCTCTGGTGAGCAGTCTTCTTCCTTAGTTCTGTCAGTACTGCCCTTTTTCTGCATGTAGGCAAAACTGGTCATGAAAGTGATAAGGCTGAGAACAAACTATTAAAATGTTCTTGCATTTTGTTTTCTAAGCTGTTTTTCAGGTGGACCTATTCTGTTATTCATCTAACTGCATTTCTGCGCTATTCTGATCCGGTAGACAATATGTGGCATAAAAGGGGACGATAACTGAATTATTGAGTAGTTAATTGTGTTACGTTTAAGGGAAAATATCTTAGCAACTGACTACTGAGGAGATAGTGGGATATGAAATCAGTGAGAAGGCCAGCCAGCAACTGAGAAAGTTTTTGAGTAGAGGGATGCAATGCAAAACTAGAGTAAATGTTGATTATGCACGATTTGGCGAACTGTATTTAAGGTTTCTGTTGCAGTCATGACCATCCCTTTTTAAAGTGGGATCTGACAGTATCCAGTTATGGTTTGGATGTTTTGACACACTATTCATTGGATGGAACAACATTACCTAGAGGAAGTAATTCTAATAAAATGCTTTGCTTGTAAGATTCAGTTAGAGTAAACGAATTCAGTAGTTATCTCAAACTTCTTTGAAGTCATGTTGTTAGGGAAAGCATCTGTATGCATCTTGGCTATTAAAATGCTGCCTTTTTTTTATACTTGCAGGTTGTGGAGATAGGGCAGAGATTTGTAAACTTAGTATTTACTTCCTTCTAGAAATGTTTTAATTCATTAACTGTTTTCTTTTATTCTAAAGAAGCTTAGTGAAAACTCACCCTCTTTATGAAGATACTGTCATATGGAAATAATTCAGAAATACAACTTTTTTGTTCCATAGATACTAAATATATAAATCAGGATAAAGCTGTAGGGAGGCAGACAGGCAATAAAATTCACAGTCCACAGACACCTATAAAGTAATACAAGCCTTTCTTTTAAAGGTTGACAACTGTTCACTGGATTTTATGTACTGCATCCGTGTTCTGTATCCCTTTCATAAGGAAGAGTTTGTGTGTCACATAAACATTCCTTACCCCTTTGCATAACACCAGAATGTCTTCAGAAATGGATGTCCAAGTTATTCTTCTAAACCCATTGTCATCTTAAATGAGTGGTATGGGGTTTTTTTCAGTTGCTAAATAAGCTTCAGTTGCTGTTGTCTGTCTGTCTTTCGTTCTTGAATTACTTAGTTCTTCACCTAACTTCTACTTCCTAAGTTACTTCTATACAGTGGCAAAGAAAGAGGAGACAAACTCTGAAGCATAGTTTTATAAGAAATAGAATGTATTTGAACTAGTTTATGATGTGAATGAGGAAAAATACATGAGCATCCTGTACTTGGCACTTGTGAGGCCGCACCTAGAATACTGTGTTCACTTCTGTGCCCTTTGCTATAAGGAAGACATGGAAGTGCTGGAGTGGGCCCAGAAAAGGGCAGCAAAGCAGATGAAGGGTCTGGAGCGCAAGTCTTTATGAGGAACGTCTGAGGGAACTGGGGTTGTTTAGTCTGGAGAAGAGAAGGCCCAGGGGGACCATATCACTCTCTACAACTACCTGAAAGGAGATTGTGGTGATGTGGGGATTGGTCTTGTCTCCCAGGTAACAAGCAATAGGACAAGAGGTAATGGCCTCAAGCTGCATCAGGAGAGGTTTAGATTGGATATTAGGAAAAAATTCTTCACAGAGAGAGTGATCAGGCTTTGGAACAGGCTGCTCAGGGCAGTGGTGGAGTCAGTGTCCCTGAAGTACTCAAAAAACCATGTAGATGAGGCCCTTAGTGACATGGTTTAGTGGTGGTCTTGGCAGTCGTGGGGTAGTAGTTGAACTTCATGATCTTAAAGGTCTTTTCCAACGTAGTTGATTCTATGATTCTATATATATGTATTTTACAGAAACTGGGGGAGAACTGGACATAGTGGTTACTTCTAATAAAGAGGTAAAAGTTGCAGCAATTCGAGATGCCTTTCAAGAAGTCTTTGGAATGGCTGTTGTTACTGGAGAGGCGGCACAGTCTAACATTGCACCCCAACCTGTGGGCTATGCTGCAGGTTTAAAAGTAAGTGATATGTAACAGTACTAACATACCTCCAATGTAAAGAGAGAGCACAGAATTGTTCACCTACGAAAATCTGATTTTCTGTAAAGGGGAGGGCAATGTGAGATAGGTATACTTTTTTTTAATTGCCATCTGAGTCATTAGATCAGTTTGAAGCTACTTGATGAAATAGTTTTAGGGTTGTTCTTTTTTTTTGTAAAGACATTCACAACGAATGCTATTCATGTCAGTTTTCTTACACTGTCATCGTTTGCCATCACATCTATCACACATTGTGATACTACTGTAGTTTCAAAGTATAGCAGACATTTCTTAGACTTACTAGCACACATGTTGGAAATGCTAGAAATTAAAAGAGTTTCTTTAAAACTTAGTTTGCTCCCCACTAATTCTGTAGATCAGTAATAGTTTGATCAACGCTTGTCAGGTATCTTCTCAACCAGATCTGTGGTATGTTTTAAAAGTGAGAATTCACTGTGCAGCCTTGCAAACAGCTGTGCTGGCTGCAAGTGTTATCAAAAGTTGTTTCACCAGATTTTAAAAGTGTATATGTTCATCAGGTATATTTATATGTAACTACCTCCCTGGCCAGTAACTAAAAACCGTGAAAACAACTATTTAGTATTCTGCTGCTTAAACACAAACAAATAATTTACTAAATAAAAAGGAAGTTTTCTCCTAACTGCTGTGTGAGTGTGCACAGATGAGTAAAACCTATCCTCACAGCAACATATTAGCTGATAAAATTTTGTGTTGAGGTAAGGCGTATAATGTTCCTTTAACTGTTTAGTGACTGCAGTGTAGTAGTAGTATTTCTGTTACAACTTCAGAGTGATGGGAGGTTTGGAGCAAACAATTCCTTCATCTTAGTTGGATAGGTAACACAGGAAAGGGATTCTCTCCCTTACTCTTCCAAAGTTGGTCCAGTGCTCTTAAATGACTTAAACCCAACAAATCTGCAAAAATGTCGATAGGAGTAACAGTAATATATACTGATGCTTTAACTAATAATGAAACTTGTCACAGTAACAGGATAGGAATCTAGGTCTTTTTAAGGGAAAAATAATAAACTCAATATATTTAATCAGTTTTATCATAGTTTTTGTTACTGTTAGGGATTCCATTAGGGATTCCATTATGGCTTTTCATGAGGTTTGTTTTTTTTTTTTTTTTTTTTTTTCCTAGTATTGAAATAAGAGTAAGTTTTAAAAATCTCTCATGTTTTCTATTTAACTTGAAAAGTATGTTCTAGTATTCTTTTTGCATTAATCTGCAAGCATTGTACTATGTTGTGATTCAAAGAGAATGTTGACTAACAGCTTGTGTTATCATTTAGGGAGCCCAAGAAAGGATAGACAGCTTGCGTCGGACAGGAGTAATACATGAAAAACAGCCCGCTGTATCAGCAGAAAGCTTCATTGAGGAATTGCTTCCTGACAAGTGAGAACTTCAAATAAATTCTAGGGGAGGGTGGGATGCCGGGGAAAGGAATATTCTTTGTTGACTCAAAGGGACCTAAAAAAGAGTTACTGGCAGAATCACTCTGAGCAGAAGAAAGGAGTTTGTCTTCAGTATTGGTTTGGCAGACTTGAGTTTGGTGATGATGTTCAGCTTTTTGTCCAGACATCTTGAAAGTTTAACATACAAAATCCTCATCAATTTTTTTTAAGATTCACAACAGAAAAACACAATGACGTTACACTGAAATGACAAAACTAAATAGCTGTAAAAGTTGGAATTTACCTACACTCCTGTAAGCAAAACTCCCTTTTCTTCGCTTTCTCCAAAATTGTATTCAGTTCAGACAGTACACTGGGAGATGTTCTGTCATTTGTAGTTCATTTGTAGCAATATGATTTTATCAGATAATATGTTATCTAATTTGCTTTCACTGAGAATGTGTTTACTGCTTTTAATTTGCACTGCATAGATGTAACAATGGTGTTTCCAAATACAACTTTATTTCATAACATGCTTTTTGACAGACAGTTCTTGAAGTAGCTTTATAATTAATTTCCAAAACATTAAGGACAACATCATGGTTTTTTAAATACAAACTTAGGTTTTTTTCTAATGTTTTGTGCATTTTTAAAGGTACATTTCGTATCCTTAGTGGAAGGTGGATGGTGAATTTTCTACAGTAAATAGAATTAGGAAGTGGTTTAGGTTTTCTTTAGTATTTATTTCCATCTAATCTGATTTAGATGTTTTATCGTATTACCAGTAAGGATTAAATGTGACAGTGAAATCTCTGTTTCAGAATAATTGCTGTTCTTGTCCTTTGAATTCTGTCATTCCTAAATGTGAAAATGTTGCTTAAAGAATTTAACATGAAAGAGCTCAACCACGACTGAAGTGTTACTGAAGGGAATGATTGCTCTTTTCTCCACACATTACAGGCTCCAAGAACACCTTGATCTTTGATATTAGGTGCAATAGAAGCAAAGAATAACTTAACGGATGCTTTAGTTTTTATTCAGTAGGCAGCATTGCGCTGTTCCCTTCTACAAAGATGGCACAAGCGAAATACTTCTTGTCTTGCTCCACTAAACTCTTAAGATGAAACTTCCATGGCTCACTCAGTCATTTCTTAAAATTGGAGTCTTGTATTTTGTTTTAGAACAACACCTTTACTTCCCAAAATACAGTATATAATATATACATGAAACAAAAACTACAATAATGCTTTCCTTTTTAAGTTTTTTATGATATTTGGCCTTGGTTTTGTGTTAGTGCTTTCTTGGAGCGTGTTTCTCTTGTGGCAACTGAACTGTTACAGGGATTGAATACAGTGAGTTAATTTTGGTGCATTGTCCTTGTTTTTATTTGGATTATGACAGTGTTGTTAGTTTGTTGATAGGAGAAATGATCTAATGTTTTTGCAGGCTAAATAGGAAACCGTTTTGGGTGCTGCTTCAGTAGCCTTTACTGTGTATGCTACAGCAGGCACCATCTTTTCAGAAAGGTGTGGAAGTGTTTCTCTGAATAAATCATTTAAATGGTTGTTATAAGATTACACATACCAAAAAAATCTTCTGAATTTAGAACATGAATGATAAATAGATTTAATTTTTTTTCTTAATTGTTAGGGCAAGTTATCTCAATAAGAAACATTCTCTAAAAGCATAGTAACTATGGCCAAAAGAATATGTCTGCACATATGCCTACCCCACTAAATTTCTGTGGGTTTTTTATCTGTAAATTTTATGTATTTTATGTATTTTAATGGATATTATGTATTTCATGGAATCATAGAATAGTTAGGATTGGAAAGGACCTTAAGATCATCTAGTTCCAACCTCCCTGCCATGGACAGGGACACCTCCCACTAAACCATGCCACCCAAGGCTCTGTCCAGCCCGGCCTTGAACACCGCCAGCGATGGAGCATTCACAACTTCCCTGGGTAACCCATTCCAGTGCCTCACCACCCTCACAGTAAAGAATTTCTTCCTCATATCCAATCTAAACTTCCCCTGTTTAAGTTTGAACCCATTACCCCTTGTCCTCTCACTACAGTCCCTCATGAAGAGTCCCTCCCCAGCATCCCTATAGGCCCTCTTCAGATACTGGAAGGCTGCTATGAGGTCTCCACGCAGCCTTCTCTTCTCCAGGCTGAACAGCCCCAACTTTCTCAGCCTGTCTTCATACGGGAGGTGCTCCAGTCCTCTGATCATCCTCATGGCCCTCCTCTGGACTTGTTCCAACAGTTCCATGTCCTTTTTATGTTGAGGTCACCAGAACCGCACACAATACTCCAAGTGAGGTCTCACGAGAGCAGAGTAGAGGGGCAGGATCACCTCCCTTGACCTGCTGGTCCCACTCCTTTTGATGCAGCCCAGGATACAGTTGGCTTTCTGGGCTGCAAGCACACACTGAAGCCGGCTCATGTTCATTTTTTCATCGACCAACACCCCCAAGTCGTTCTCCACATACATACATATACAGTATAATTTTTTATATATAAAAAATTGCTATGTGCAAATTTTACTTAAAAATACTAGAAAACTGGTGAAACTCATTATTACTACATTTGTGGTAGAATTTGTAAAATGGTCACAGTTCAACTGCTAGCATGTTGTTTTTCAATTGAGTGGTGCTCAGTACTCAGAAATAAAGTAGCTTGTATATCATTGCAGGTGGTTTGACATTGGATGTCTGATTATTGAGGATCCCATCCATGGAATTCATCTGGAAGCGTTTACCCAAGCAACGCCTGTGCCTTTGCAGTATGTTCAGCAGGTGAATTTTCACTTTTGTTACAAATGTTGGATTAACAGTTGAGACATAAGACTTAAGGTTTAATTTCACTTGTGATGTCAGTTCTTACAGTCACTCCACTTGAATGTTTTAATTTATGAAATTAGGATAAAAACAATTTTTCAATCATACTTATGTATTACATAAAAATCATCAGGCATTTGTTGCAAAGCAATTTTTGATCAGTAGTCTCATTCTGAAATACATGGCACTTGAAAGCACTAGTTTTACTTCTCTAATAACAAGAAATATTTCAAGAAGAAATTAATCAGGGGGTAGTATTATTTAAGAAGAAATTAACCACCGAGAAGTACTCCATGAAAAATGAAATATAATTTTAATAATTGAAATATCATCAGTCTGGTTCAGTGACTCAGACTTAACCCTCATGAATCTTTATGTTGATAAGGTAAGAGTCATTCTTCCGCATTCTTCCTCAGGTACGGAAGGAGTTCTTTGCAGCTTACAAAATGCACTAAGCAACTGCACAAAGAAGTGCAGTAACCACTTTTATCCATCCAAAGGCTTGGTTTCCTTTTCTTAACTTACTTCACATATGCATTGGAATGTTAACACCAGCAAAACTGCATAATAGTGAATTGTCTGTGTGCACACCTGTGCATGTTAGCAATTCAGTGACATACCTTACGCTTCATCTAGGCAGAAATTTTTAAATTGAGATCTTGCCACGCAATTTTTAATAAAGCTTATAAAGCCTTGGTATTTATGTTGTTTTTTACCACCAAACCGACTGCATACTGTACTGATTAGTATTCTGAAAAGTCATTCCTAATAAATAAATAAAGGATTCCCCTTCTTCGGAGTTGGGCTTGGACTTCATTCCGCTATGAACATACAGGCTGTTACCTAAAATTCAAGGCTGATTTCCTCTTCTTGACTGTCCTGTCCTGACAGGAATCCAGATTTTCTGAAATAGAAAGATTTTAATTTTGGAGATTTCATGGTTCATCCCATTTAAAATAATGCAGTAGCATGCAGGTCTTAAATATCACCAACAGAAGTTTTTCATGAGATTGTTTACATTTCTTTGGACATGCGCTAGGAATCATTCCAAACTCCAGTCACTTCATGTTACGTGAAGGAAGACGAGAGTCATAAATTAGTTAACTCTGCTTTGTGAATTATTTTTAAATAAATGTTTCTGTGAAGAATTTCAAAACAAAGCTGTTTGGGGTTTGATCCTCAGGGGACTGTTTTGAGAAAACAAATAGTAACTGTTCTTTTTTTTTTCTTGTTACTACTAACTCCAATAGAGTGAGCATTTTGGGATTGGTTTTAGTTCTTATATTTCAGAGTTCTTATAATTTTGAAAAGCTGACAAGTGGCAAAAGGAGAAATATTGTTGTTACTCAGTCTCTCTTTAGTTTTCCAGAATGCTTTTCAAAAGGAGTCAGGAAAGATATGAAGCTAAGGAAAAAAAATATTGATCATGAAGATGCAACTTAATTGACTAGATGATCTTTAAAGGTCCTTTTTCAAACCCAAACCATTTATGATGCTATCAAATCAATGTGAAGTTACTAATTAAATTATTGTCACATTCTATGTGGAGCACTGATACGAACCAAATGATTTTTTTAAACATAAAGCACAACAGGTATGTTTAATTTTTGTTTCACAGAATATTCTGTTGTGTCATTTAAAAACTATAAGTTGATAGTAACCTTTTGAGTATTTCTTTTCTCTATGTAAACATATTTTATAACTTTGAAAATTAGTATTTACTTTGTGATAGCAAAAACATTCTTGTTTAAACTTTCTTGCAGCCCATTTGGTGTATAGCTTGGTGTATAGCACAGATTTAGTAAGTCTTTAAACTTGAATTAGATAAAGTTCTCTTATTTAAAGAAAACTGTTCTTGTATGTACATCAAGAGCAAAACACAGCTTTGTTTCATACCTTTGTTCCTATTATATCTCTTTGACAAACAGAGTTTCTCTCAGGGGCGTGTAAGAAACACACATTTGTATAAATGCAGTCAAGTATCTTTAAGCAAAATTAAAATTACAGCAGGGAAGAAACCCCAGCAATTGTGTAGTTGTATTTCAGACTACAAACAGAGAATGTGTTGGACAGGCAGTGTTATTTTTTTGTTCACACTGCAAAAGATTTAATAGAGGCAAATACTCTAGTTGAACCTGCTTTGGAGGGGGAGTTGGACTACATGATCTCCAGAAGTCTCTTTCAACCCCAACCATTCTGTAGTTCTCTGAATATTAAAAACAGTTATGTTCCTCATAATTCTTGCTAGCTATGTGTCCTGTTGTTCTAGATAAGGAAATAGTGGTAAAAAACTGTCTTTGTAGAATTGATGTTCTTTTGTTAATGTCTTTACCAACAGCATGGAGTTTTCTGAGCACATAAAATGAGACTCATGGCTGTTTACTATTTCTAAAATACTGCTTGATTTGAGAAGGTAAAAAGGTGGACTGGAGGACTTGTTTTGAGAAGCTTTTTCTGTTAACAGACCAGCTGTCATCTTGTTTCTAGCTGAGGCAAAAAATTGCACCTGTGATGGGAAGCTACTGCAGGGTTGATCTTTTTTATTTTATTTGAAGTTCACTTCAAATTTTTAGCAATAAAAATACCAAATAATTAATTGTGAAATTATGTGCAATTGTGGATCATAGTGGAGATACAATAGGATATTCAGTCCCTACTTGGAGCTAAGTGCAGTCTTACTTACTTCTTGCTGCCACTGTTTTGACTAGTAAGGACTAGTCCTGTTCCCTTGCTTAAGAAATTTGCTTTTTACATACCTTTTGATAATCACAAGTTATTTTGATATTGGAGTAGACTGTGTTTTCTGACAAACTTACATATCCTGTTATTGCTGCAAGACAGTAGTTTGAGGAAGCGTGGAACACAGTAATGAACTTCACCTGCTGTACAGACACTGGAAACAGACTGTTTGTCAAAATAAAGTCTGTATGAAGAATTGGACCCAACATGCAATGCTATAAAGAGCTGAGTAATACTAAGAACAGTCTTAGTGTGGCTAAAAGTCTTCTATACTTCACTGTGTGTGACAATGGCCAGAGGTGTTTGCCTAGGATGAGCATCAGAGCCGTTAAGTGCAGTGATACTTCCCCCACTACTTCCTTTTTGCTTCCAGCTTCAGGGAATTACATGTACGTAATCCTATGTCTCATGCAAATAGCTGTCTTCCATTTCTGCCAGCCTCAGCTTTCTTCTTGTATTTGACTACTTGCCTGCTTCAGAGGGACATTTTAACCATTTTTCAAACCTTAGGCAGGTAAGAGTCATTGTATAAATACATATAATTGTTTCCATCTGTTAGCTACTTCAGAAGAGAAAACTACTTCCTGGTAATGGTGGAATGTCTTTACTCTTTCAAGCATCATATTTTAGCTTTACACTATTCTGTTTGGATCATGATACATACAAATACAAAAAGTATTAATTGGCTAGGTAAATTATGGGGCAGTCTGAAATTTGGATTCTGATACCCTTTAATTTGCTATGTACATTCTATTGATGTATCAAAGTTGGTAATGGTGAAGGTAGAAACAAAACCTCCTTTTAAACTTTCAATAATCACTTCTCAAAATGTTATACAGGCAAAGAGTCTCACTCCTGAGGACTACAGTCTGAGATGGTCAGGCCTGTTGGTGACCGTGGGTGAAGTGCTTGAGAAGAACATACAGAATGTCAACAGGACTGACTGGCACATGGTATTCACTGGCATGTCCCGTCGACAGATGATCTACGGTGCAGCTAAGGCTCTAGCAGGAATGTACAAACAACAGTTACCACCCAGGACTGTTTGAAAAAAGGCTGATCTATGACACTAAGGAATACTGCTTTGTGATTCTAGAATTGAAATGAAAGCTACACATTCTAATTCTCAGTGGATGCAACACACATTTGTAATCTAACTTTAAACTGAATTTTACTTTTTAAGAAGCAAAGGTAATTTTCAATAGCAGAAATGAGCTATTGCAGTTTTTAACTAATATATGATTTCCAGTATGATTCACAAAATGGGAAGTGAGAACAAATATATATTTATAACTGGAACAAATAGCGTTACAGTTTGTATGGTGAATGCGCTGTTATTTGAGACCTTACTATGCATTTGCTGAGATATTTTAGTTAGTATACTTTTTAAAAGAAGGGGATAATTGTTTAGCTATTTCTATTATATTAGTAATATACACATGTTGACAGCATAAGATATATGTTATATATGCATTTCAATCCAGAGAGTCTATCTTCTGTATTAGATGGTTTCTTGGAGCCTGTGCTTAGATGATACTTAGCACCTGATATGTTTTCATGTCTGTATAGAAGTTCTCAGGAGTGATGCTGAGTAGCCGTTTCAACATGTACCAGTCAGCTGCTAAAAAAGCACAAATCCGTGCCTCATTAGTTGAAATTGTTGGTAAATTATTTTGAAATTTCATGCTCCATGCTGCATTTTTTTTTTTTTTGGTAACAATAATATGTATGTCCAGTTAAAACATTAGACAAATTTCAAGTGATTCAGTGGGTTATAGATCAGGTACCACATACACATGAAATTATCTCAGCACTTTCAACAATGTAATTTACTCCAGTGCTGCCAAACTTCATCTTTTATATGGAATTATGTAATTTATTCTATGAAGTCATGGTTTTCAGCAGTTTGATATGAAAATGGTGAGAACTGTATCACTTGCTTTGCTTTCCTGGGTTTTCTAAGTATTTTGAAATCTTAAATGTCTTCCTGGTATCATGAGCTCATTGTTTCTCATGTAAGTCTTCAGTGGTGTCTGGTTTTTTTCATGGCTACAAATGCCCTCTATCCATGCTTACACAATCTTAAACCTGTTTTTAGAAATATGGAAGTAATTGTGAAGAAAATAATTCGGTAATAGTACTTTTTTAAGAAACAAAGAATTAAAAAATACTTTTTGTTCACCTTGATGTAGGTTTTCATCTTATACTGCTCTGCCTTTACCTTTCTTTGATGCTTTCAAAGGACATTTTTATATATAACAAGATGTTAAGCCAGCTCATATTTGTACCCAGTGAAAGCCTATTTCCAAGTAATATATTTTGCCTTAATTGGTTTACTCCGTAAATCAGTTGAATAAATGGTTTTCCTACAGGATTGTATCCATTTTAGAGGTTTATTTTTTAATATAGCTGATGAACATCTGTTTATTGAAATGATGTTTGTATGGTTAAATTAGGAATTTGGCACTTAGTTAAATGCCTGTCTTGTCTGAAGAAAACCCAAAACAAACAGAATATGACTCTTGCGGTCTTCAGATCTCTTGTTGGGATCACTTCTTGGTATCATAAACTAGAAGGATGATACAGGGACTTCTGTTTGTCATTTTTTGCTAAAGGCATCTTCACTTTTATTGTAATTTCAGTTTTCAGTGTATAATATATTGAATACTGCCCTTTTATCCCCTGCTTGCAGCATCTTTCATGATGCAAACGAAGAGGACATGAAATCATTAGTAGGTTTATGTGTCCTGGCCTAAGTTAAAATTAAAACTGAAGAACCTGAAGCAGAATTTGTGTTTTCTTCTCTCTTTCCTGGCCCTGGTCTTCACTGGTTTTCAGAGCTGGTAAGAGTGGAGACAGAAGGTGGCTTCTCATTTTGGAGCATCTGGTTCCTTGTGGTGACATTGGTCCAGCATTCCAGATATCTTACATGGCTGGTAATGTGGCATTTTCCAAGGCTGCCTTAGCATGTCTTTGAGAACTTTTACATCTCTTTTCTTCTGTAAAAATTTGCTTGCTTTATGCCAAAATGAGAGTGTCTAAACACTCTTCTCTCTGCGTGCTTTCTCCATGTGGTTGGGTGCTGGGATATGACATTGTCAAGTGAAGCGGTCTTTCTCCATTCAGAATCTCTGGCTTGATAAAGATCTGTTGATGTAGTTTTGACAGCTCACCCAAGAATTAAAATGGCTTATCTGGATAACTTTATTGAGTTTCCTGCCTTTACTGAGCATTTCTTATTTATGTACTAAAAAAACCCACCCATCCTCACATAAAAGCCAGGAGGTCAGCTTCTCTGAGAGGCCAAGGAAAGGAAAAATGTCTGCAGTACGCTCTGGAAAGCTAATAAAATTTGAAATTACTTCCTAAGTGAAGGCCCTTCTTAGGGTCTGAGTTGGCATGGGTGAATTCTGGAGCAAGTTAAGACAACATTCAGCTTTTTACCATCTGCTGGGCTGCAATGTGCGCTGTAATGGGAGGAGGAAACTTGGCAGGTAGGACACTGACATCCTGTGTTAAGCTTATATTGAAATCAGCTTAGAAAAGCAGGTATCAGAACACATTTGGAAATGCAAGGACAATTCTTGACTGCTAGTCATCACTGCGGATACAGCTGTAGAAGCCATTTCTGCTGCTTTATGAATAGGTATATTTGCTCAAATATAGGAGCATGAACAAAAACTCAGGAAAGCTCCCACATTTGAAGACGGAGGATATTGAGGATTGCTAAAAATGGTCATGGGGATACCTCCAGAAGGAAATTGACCAGCTATTGCTACCTGCAGTCTTTTCTTTCTACATTTGAAATTGCTGTTCTAATTGTTTTGATTACTGTATCTTTTGTAGCAAGTGGTACTGACGGCATATTTCCCGTGACTATGGCTAGTTCATTACTCTCGTGACATTTTAGGGGTACTTGCCTCAGCAAGGAAGTGCACATTGATAAATATTTTTGTAAAAAGAACATATTTTGGCCTGACCCACTTCTTACTGTAGTTTCTACCTCGCTGTAGTCAAATGTAAAAGCACTGTAATTGCCAGGGAGCAGAAGGCCAGGCTGTGAGAGGTGGTATGCAACTATAGGTAAGCCAAAATGTAATAATAACAGCAATGCTCTGCTGTGGTGGTGGTGATACTGATGGTTTTTGCTGCGCATCTTTGTAATGATCCTGTAATTTCATTCACTGCCAGCATGTGATCAGTTCATTTCCTTGGGGCTGGAATGTGACAAATGATTGCACCAGCGCATCTCAGCACTGCCTAATCACCATTTCATGACTGTCAAAGATGTCCCGGTTAAAAACCTTCACATGCCTGCGTGCAAGCAGAATATCTGTTTTGTCCCCTACACCACCATTTTTTAAAGTATATTGTAAATAGACACAGCCAGATTCTCCACGTTTGCATTTAATTGAAGCAGATCTACATAATCTTCAAACAGAGGCAGTCTTTAAAATGCTGGAGATAGCTCATTATCACTGCTGTTGCCTACTGCCCTGGGTAGCAACATTTGCTGCTTTCGTGCAGCCTGGCTCATGCTAGGTGTTAAATGCACTGCTTTGTTGCCTCTGCTCCCCCAGGGATGGGGAGGAGAATAGAAAGAATGTAACTCCCACAGGTTGAGATAAGAACAGTTTAGTAACTAAGGTATAACACAAACCGCTGCTGCTACCACCAATAATAATAAGGGAGGTAACAAGGGAAGAGAATACAACTGCTCACCACTCGCCAATGGATACCTAGCCTGACCCAAGCAGTGATCTAACCCTTCGGGGTAACTGCCCCCAGTATATATAGTGGGCATGATGTGCTGTGGTATGGAATGCCTCTTTGGTCAGTTTGGGTCAGGTGTCTGTCTCTGCTTCCTCCGAGCTTCTAGTGCCCCTCCTTCCACATCACTGCAGCAGCCACTAAGAAGGAGAAAAATGGCTGCTACAGCTGAACCCAGGACATTTGTAGATGTCAAGGCAGTGATTCTTTAAGATGTGCTATATCGACTGCCATCCAGTTAAAAACTTGTCACATGTACTTTCTGTAACGAGTTACTCCTTGTGGCCATTATCAAGCTTTCCCACTTGTCGTAGGAGTTTTGGGGTTTTTTATTATCAGTGGGCTTAAGAAATTATGATTTTATTTATTTTTAATTAAAGTACTCGGTTTGGTCCAATTCACAAGAAGTAACCCCTCAAGAGAAGATAATGTTTAAAGAAATTAAGCAGAAAATGTAATAGGGTGGCTCAGCTAAGGAATATTCCCACAAATATTCCTATGCAGTGATAAGGCTGAAAACTTTTATGGGCTGAGAGGTTCCTAGAAGCAGAATGAATGAATGCATGAC
Source organism: Ara ararauna (assembly GCA_028858755.1). Classification (NCBI taxonomy): domain Eukaryota; kingdom Metazoa; phylum Chordata; class Aves; order Psittaciformes; family Psittacidae; genus Ara; species Ara ararauna. Next base: position 37,917,459 of record CM054410.1, on the reverse strand, counting down.
TGGAAAGCTGGGATGCCAGAACTGAGAAAGGAAGGTTCTCAAAGGGGTGCTGCAAGCACTCAGTTTCACTCATTTTGCCTGCTCATCTGGTTCAAAAATGAGTGTTAAGGAGAGATTGCAATATTTAGACTTAGTTTTGTTGTGTTTTCCCAGTATTCTGGTCCCACAGTCAGTGTATCTGTTCTGTCAGAAAAACCCAGCAACAAAGGATGCTCTGTATTTTTAGAAATGTCTGTAGGCTGCTTAAAAGTAATGCAACAGAGGTCCAAGCTGAAAGCTGTGCAAAAACCCCCTAATCTTCATATCCTCAAAAAGAGGAATAAGTGCCTACCAGCTGCAGATGTACCTATGCAACAAAGTGAGCATGGGGTGGCAGCAGAGATGAGCTTACTTGCGCTGATTTTATTCTAGTTAGTGTAGATGACAAAAGAAAGGAAAACAGGGCTGTAATTTAGCTCTGGATACTTTTGGACTGGTTGATACTCTGCAGTGAAACCCTTGGCACTGCTTTTTCAAAACACTTGCCAATTGTGCCAAGGTGCAGGTGGCAGAGGTGGGGCTGTGTTCTGCATTCCCACCATGAATAGGATCAAATAATATTACTCTTTTCAACTCCTTAATATAGAAGTACTTTCTACCACAGATACACTGGCATGCACTCTCTACAAGATTAGATAGATGAATTTTAGGCATGCTGTCACTAATGATGATTCTAAAGGAGAGTGTGACTGGGTTATCAGTAGGGAAGGGCTGGAAATTCAAGTCTGCAAAAACTGCTTTGCTTGGATGAAACCTTTTTCCCTGGATTTCATTTGCACAGAGTCAGTGGTCAGAACAGATTTTGAGTTAGAAAGTATATAATTATCCCCATCACAGCTGTTACGCTGTGGCCTTAGAGTGACTTGACAAGCAGCTGTACTGTACTTATGCTGTAGTGGCATTAAGCCCTGTTGATGGAGGTCTCTGCCCCTGCAGATGCTCTAGTGTAATAAGCTCTCTACTCACAATCTGTTTTGGCTGTAGCTAGGCTGGGTTGAGAAGTTGCTGCTGTGGGCCTGGTCTCAGGTTTTTATCACAGCACCATTCAGAATGGCACAGTTGTGTTAGAAAAATCTTGGTTATAAAATTCCCCACACATTTGTTGAAACTAATGTGGTAACTGTCACACTGCTGCCCCTCTCCAGGTTTGCCATAAACATCTTTGAAAAAAGGATGGAGCATATGGGGCCTGCTGAAACAGCAAATGAGTTTGGTGGAACATTGATCCAAAATGAGAAACAAAACAGCCTTGATGGCTGCTCCTGTACTTCCCAGAGTGTTCTCCTTTAACAAAAGGATTTTAGAAATGCCTTTGAATAAGAGTCTTCTCTTTTAGACACATGCTCAATTTGGGAAAGAGAGTGAACAATGGCAGAAGAAGTCAGTCAAGGAAAAGAATGAAATATGAAAGGATGTGAAAGCAATCAGGAGGGTACCACAGAAGTCAGAATGTCTAGTGAGCAGTGCAGGAGAAGGAACAGCATCTTTACTGCCTTTTGTTCAATGTCCTGGATGCAGGAGATGGTAGAGGGTGGCTGAAAAATCGTATGGGAATATGGGAATATGTCTGTGTTTGCTACTGCTGACTTTGGCCAGCTTTAGACCACCAACACATACGTGCCAAGTCTTGCAGTAGACATGTTTAGCATATAATGAAGTTTACAAGTTGCCTTTGAAGTTTACCCTTGCATGCAGCTTAGGGTAGGTTTTTCAGTGAGCATTTTTTCAAATGGGAAGATTTTGAAGAATTACATATTTAAACTTGTGGAAAAGGGAATTTTAGTAAAATTCTTAAGGATATTTGTAAAAGTAACTTTTTTTTTTCTTAGTAGTGTGATCTGATGTAATGTTTGCAGATGGAAAATAAGTTTACCACTGAATAGTATTCAGTCTGAAGGAACTCTGTGGCTCTAGTTTACTATTGCTTTTAATAATAATTTTTGACCAAGCAAATTAAAAAAGAAAAATGCTAAAAAGCTTTTCTTAATTTCCTACTGTTAGCAGACACTGGAACAAGTAGGAAATGAGAACATTCTGTACCCCATCAAAAGCTGTCAACAGACTTGAAAAACAGAGTAAAATAGCTTCAAACTTGGTTAATTTTCCAGTATGGAGTTTAACTTTAATAATTAAATCTGTCTGTAATCTATCAAGAACTGACATTTTGACATCCTGGATCTTGGAGCCATTTGGCTTTGACTTTATGGCTCTGTTCCATCCATAGTTATTCAATTAAGGAAAAACTATTTGCTTAAGAGTAATGGTGTATAGAGCTACAGTTCATAAAAGGAAAAAATTCCTATTGGTTTGATTTATCGTCTCATTGTTCAGAATTCTGTTAAAGCTTTAGATATTCCAGCCAGTTGACTTTGTAAAGCAGCCAGACTATGATCTGGCAATTAAATTGTGAATACACAGTGCTGCAGAGGAGTAACAGATTCAAAAACACTTAACTGCTCCTTCTGAGCTAGCACAGTGATTTTTCATATACTAGAATCAAAGTAGATGTAGCTTAAAAAGGTTTCAGACCAGTTTAAAATATTTTGTGCTGAGAAAGTGGTTTCCAACTGTTTGCTTTCTACAAGTGCGAGTGAACGTACCCATAGACTTCCCTGTAAAATAGGGAAGTACCTCATATAGTAGGGGAGAGAGCAGATGAGTTGGCTTTCCAAAGTTATGTTGGCTTTCTTTAATAGCAAATTACATAGAATTCTATGTTTTGTCTAGGTTTTGGGGTTTTTCCTAATCACAAAACCGTGCTTCATGTAAAAATTTTCTCCGCAACATGAGTGAATGTGATCTTTTTCTTTGTTTTAGTTTTAATGGATATCTGGTGCTAGAAATTATGCATCAAGACTTTCAGACTTCTTTATTTTTGTCAGATCAATGTAAGCGGCATGTATTTGGTAAAGACCAAACTTAAAATTAACTAACTAGTAGCTTTGTTCTGAGCAATGCATTGAACCACTGAGTCAAATTCTGCCCTCAATTTTCTCATTTATTCCATCAAAAATTCTCTGAGTTTTCAGTTTTCACTTGAAAAGGCATAGTTTGTATGTTTATACCTTCCATAGTGAGCATCTGAGTCAATTCTACTCTGAATGTTATAGGACTGTCTCCTAATGGAAGAAAACACTTACCTAACAGGATACTAAAGGGAACTTGGGTTTCTTTTTTCAGCTTGGTAACAAGCAAGACTGTAGCTGTAGCCCTGCTTCATGCTAAAAATGGAAAAATTATGTCTTCTGGTGAGAAAATTAGTAGATAAGAGATACAGACTTAATTAAACTCTCCTGACTGGCAGATTTAGCAACCTGGGACAGGCTGTGAAGAGAACAGCATTTAACTGCAGTGAGAACCACCCTAATTTATTTCTTCCTCAAATTTGAAACAGAGAGCTATTCTGTTTGCTTTTGTAATAAACCACACATGAGCTCATAGTACTTAGGGATCATCTTCATGATCTAATTCTTCCAGTTGCAGGAACAACTATTGCAAGCAGGTAGTGATCCATGAGTTCTTGGAAAAGTGCAGGAATTTTTAGCGTGTGTAAGGAAGAGTGTTTTGGCCAGTAGTGGGATTCTGAAATAGCTATGCCACCCACCAAGAATAAAACCCAGTATCTTGCAGAGCAACAGGTTTAGAAAGTCTTTCCAGAGAGGCCAAACAGTTACTCTGCAATCTACAGCATACTTGAGATATATTGTGGTGGGATGAATGAGTACAGTTATGCACATGCAAGTCAGATACTGCTGTTTGTTTTCTCATAAAATGTACTAAGACCAAAGCAAAGTCAACAAAATGTGCCTGAAGAGGACAAGACAGGAGAATATTTGTTTTTAATGTAATGGGAGCTACTGTAATAACTTAATAATTAAATTAATAACCCACTGCTACATGGGTCTTTTAATCTGTGGATCTCAGAGTATTTATAAAAATGCACATACCCGTACTTAGAAGGTTGCAAGCATTATAAGTTCTTTATGTCCTATATAGATGCAGTCCTTTGTCTCTTCAGAGCTTATTTTCTTGGACATTGGAACTAAATAATACCAGACATATGCAATTTGGTTTTAAATTGATAAATCTAAGACATTTCAATTATTACTAGGGATAAGGTATTTAGTTTGGGGTTTTTTTAAGTGCTACAAATCCCATGAATCTGTGAGAGCAGGTTCTCTTACTGCCAGTGAGAGCCAAATTAGTAAGTGAGCAGCTCTGAATGGCTGTAAACTTGGGAGTGAGCTCCCAATTTCTTCTGGTTTTCCACTTTCTTAACTGCAAGTAAGATATGAAAGCTGATTCCTGTGGATGCCATAGCTCTCTTCAGGTAGATTTCAGAGTTTGTTTCTGGTTCACAGTGGCTCCATAGCAATCTATCCAAAGTGGGAACAGTACTTTTGCTGTAGGAAGCTGCCAAAGACCTAGCTGATGATGAAGCATGTGGCATAAAACTGAGGAGGGAAGGAGGGATATAAGCCAAATTTAAGAGGGTATAGATTAAAATAGTAAGGATGAGGAGCTGAAGATGTATTTTGGGAACTGAGTGTAAAGTAAAGGTAGGGGTGTAAGCCTGGGGGTCAGAGCTGATGCAAAATCCAGCCACTCTTGATGATGTCTTATCTTTTCTTGCCACTGTGCCTATCCAAAAAAACTTTGGACATCCCTGCATGAGCAGGGTTTAGTCAAACTCTCGATGTTTTGCTAGTTTAAATCAATATTGTTCTCTTAACATAAGTGAAAACATAGCAGTTCATGCAGGTTGATGAAACAGATCACATTTTCATGATTTTGATTTGGTTTTGTTGAAAGATGGCAGGTTCTAAGATACTTTTTCAGAGTTCTGCAGAACTCAGTGATACCAAACTATTGCTTCCGTACATATAATTGAATAGAAAAAATGTTTTCTTTGCACTGTTTTTTTTTTTTGTTTGTTTGTTTGGGTTTGTTTTGGTTTTTGTTTGGTTTTGTTTTTTTTTTTTTTTACTTTTGTGTTATGGCAAAACTAAAACAAAGTGCATTTGAATCCACAGATCAAGAAGTCAGATGAAGCCCAAAGAAACCTAAGATTGCAAATGTCACATAGTTTTTGAAACTGAAGAGAGTTCATGTTCTGGCTATTATTTTGCAGCCTCAGAAACGAATCTGGCTACTCACTGGCTTTGATCAAAACCACCCTTCTAGTTACTGCTAGCTGAACTCATCTGGCATTAAAAAGTAGAGCTAAATAAACACTCAGAGTTGTGAGAGCTGGTGTCTCCAGTCAGTGACGAGCAGAACATCCCGCCTCTACCAACATTAATATCCTTCTAACTGTGAGATTTACTAATTGCATTTAAACTCAGTTTTTAAAAGAAAAGCATATTTCTGTTGAATTTTTTGAAGCCATTTAAATCACCTATTCACAAAATTGCTGCTTGTAGAGGAAATTCTATCGAATTCCCACTAGATGGGTATGAATAAAACAGTTACAGTAATATAGTTTCAGTGCAAATTTTTTTATTTATTTAGGTTTGTATAGTCAGGGAAAACATTTCTTGGTAAAGAATGTAATTGCATATTCTTGACATCTGCAGTGCAGTAGGAACTGTAGGAAACCAGCTTAGAGGCAGAAAGCATAACAGTTGTCTCTATGCAATCACAAACACAATCTGGTTTCGCACAGTCTATCTAGGTAGCTACATAAAAGTGACTGCTACTTCCAAAATTATCAGAACAAAGAGAAGTTGTATCTGCCATATATTTCTTTATACTCATCCTATTGTGTTTGAGTACCCAGACACATTTATCTTTCTGTTGATTTCTCCTCAGTCTAGCCTGATTCATTGAAGCTCCCTTACCTCACCTCCATTTCTTCTTTTAATTCTCTTCACCTAGTTTTATTGGCTTTCTTCCATTTTAGGGAAGTCCTACTGCTGTGGTACTCCTCATCCTCTCCTTGGATGCTGTTAGGAACTTTCTGATTCCTTCAGTCTTTGACAGTGCTTCACAATACCCTTATACTTTGGGGAACAACTCAGTAACTCAATCAAAGCTTCATGCTCTATTGGCCCTCTGTCTTTGCCTTTAGCATATAACACCAATGAGGAGGGCTGATCTGACAGTCACAGGTAGTGCTTCAGGTTGTCCTGATGTTGTTTTCCTGTGTGATGCTTATTTATTTGTGGGGTTTTTTTTCAACAACCTGAGGTCTTTAAGGAACCACTGTCACTTGCTTAAAGCAAGAGTGGGACATACAGCTAAGGAGTTGTGATTTCATACAGAGTTGCAGTGTTGTTCAGAGCGTACTAAGTAGAGTATGCACAGGAGACACTATGAAGCTCTAGTTGAAGACATGTATTTGATTTAAAAATGTAATTTTGAGAAAGTTTCTACTATGTTCACCCATTTCCTGCTTGCATTTGGCTTCCATGCTTCAAACCTGCCAAGTGAGCAAGAAGATAAAACCTGAGGATTTCCAGAGCAGACGCGTGTATATCTTTACCTTGATGTTTTTTTGAACCATGTCCTTTATATCATAAATATAAGCAGAAAAACTATTTTTTGTTATTTTCTGGAGGATTCTTGTATCATTCTTGAAAAATAAGAGTGAGACAAAGGCAGAAATTGTGGTTTTGTTTTGTTGCTGAGTAGCCAGCAGAACTAACAGCCATACATATCAACTGCAGAGTCAAAACAAATAGTCTTCTGTGAACTAAATCCTGTAGTAAATCCCCAAGTATAATTAGGATCAAAAAGAAACTAATGGAGGAGTACAAAATGCCATTAATCACAAAGATACAGATGCAACAGTATCTTTAAACTACACCTGTCAGATAATGGGGGGCCTCAGCATGAGAAGCATCATTATGTACTGAGTTGTTCTTGTGTTATGAGCTCAAATTATTCCTCTCCACAACAAAGTGAGTAGGGCAGGATTGCCTCCTGCAGGCAGCAGGACACAGAGTGTTCGTTGATGAACACAGCGCATCCATCAAAAACACCTCTTTGCTTTAGATACCATGTACTAGACATAAACTGTGCCAGGCATCATGAAGCAAAGCACTGTATGGCATCAGCCAGTGGTGTCTGTGGGTGTTCTAGGGGTAAAACTCATTGCAGGGCTGTGCTTGAGCATATTCCTCAATACTTACTAATACAAGTGTTGCGTACAGACCAGTTTAGTCTCTTTAACAGAGAGTCCTCCCAGTCTATTCACCACTGACACAACCCTTGGCAACTGGTAGCTACTGGCCTGGTTTAAACTGGTCCAACAAATGAAGAAGCTATAGTTGCCCAACTGATAGAAGCTTAGGCAAAACAGAGCAGAAATTGTATTCTCATCAGGAAGTGAAGCAAGTGATAGAGGAGCCGACAAGGAGAGGTGCCATGCTTGACCTCGTCCTCACCAACAGGGAAGGGCTGGTTGGAAATGTGATGCTCCAGGGCAGCCTTGATTGCAGTGATCATGAGATGGTCGAGTTCAAGATCCTCAGGACAGTGAGAAGAGCGTGCAGCAAGCTCACTGCCCTGGACTTCAAGAGAGCAGAGTTTGGGCTCTTCAGGAACCTGCTCAGTAAGATTCCATGGGATATAGCCCTAGAGAGCAGGGGGGCCCAAGACTGTTGGTTGATATTCAAGGATCACCTGCTCCAAGAGCAGGGGTGTTTTGTCCTGACTAGAAGGAAATGGGGCAAAAATGGCAGGAGATCAGTGACAAGTGGTGTCCCTCAGGGAACACCGTGTTCTGCGTAGCAGCTGTATGCACTTGGGGGAACACAAAGCACTTCAGCAGGAATTTCATGTTTCTTTTTTCCCAACATATGGATTGGACCCTAATTCAGTCCCTAGTTAATTGAAAGAACTCTTGCTAAAATGTGGCAAATCAGGGTTAACTTGTAGGCGTTTGACACATGATGAAACAGCCACTCATATTCTTTGTTTTATGTATTCAAATTGAATGTTTGAGACATAGTAAGGAGGCAGACCACAGACTATTGGCTTGAACAGAGTTAATGTGTTGTTGCTATTCTCAGTAGTGGATTCTGACAGAAAAACCCGTCTTGGATCTACTTTAAAGAAATACTGGTATCTAGCTTGTCTGGAGGTCAGTTTGACCTCCCTAGAAATCTTTCCTATCAGCCAAATGTGTATGTTCTTTGCCAGGAGACACGAGCCAAAACAAGTCAGTCTATAGCAATGTCTGACATTTGCTAATAGGACACTCAACTATACCTGTATTTGCTAGCACTTCAGCCGATCATTCAAAACTTGTAACTTCTGACAACTTAGAAGTGAGCACAAACTATTTTAGTTTTCCTACTAGTTTAGTTCTACTTCTTCATATAGATATGTTTTTAGACCACCATTTATTCTGGCACCCACACAGGCAGAAATCCTGGCTTAGGAAAGTCAAAATGGCTGGTGATCACAAGAAGACCAGCATCTCCCTTAAATTCTGTCTGAAGGTTAAATATTTCTTTCACATGTGTTTCTGTATGTGTGCATATGTATATGTGTGTATATTTGTATACAAATGAAAGATAAAACTGATTTGTGTTTTTCTTCTTGAGAAAGGAATCTGTAGCCTTGTCCTTGAGGAAAGCCACTGGGAAATGTAGCACCCAGTAAACTCCAGAGGATGGTTCATTCACACCGTTTTAGACAATTAGAGAAAAAGAGACTCCATCTTCATTTGAGAAAGGACTGTTGTGGTTTAATCTAGGGTGAAGATATGGCAGTTAGCTGAACAGACCTCTAGGGTTAAGGACGATCTTAATAGTCAAGGAAGATCTTAATTGCCAAGTATTTTACTAATGTGAACATTCCCCCCTTTCTCCAACTCCCATCCCTGCCCCCCTTGCTTTCATTTTGCAAATAGAAGTTTCTAAGTAGATGTACTACTTTGTCCCAAGGTCTTGGCTAGTGAAAAAGATACATCTGGGAGGTCTGCCATACACAAATATGCTTCTTAAGGATCTCTGCATCTACAAACCAAAGCAGCAGGCCTTCGGACAAACACTCCTCAATGTTCTCGGCAGTCATACAGTAACAGTTCATGTCTCCACATGATGGCACTAGATGTCAGTGGACAGCCGGGTCTTGCCCTGTGAGGAATAAACAACTTTCATTAACCAGCTAGTAAGGAGAAGAGTGGTCTGCAATGTGACAAATGCATGCTAACCAAGCTTTAAAAGCTTGAGATCTCCTGGTCAGTCATGGATATGAACAGAAATGCTCTGTAATGGTAACAGAAAAGTACATTTAGCCTCTTTTAATGCTAGCATTGCAGTAATATTTGCCTAAGATTTTCATGTGTTTCAAAAGTTGTTTCCCCCTGGAGCTGTTGCCCCCTGAAACATTGCCTTGAAGATAACTCAGGTATCTATGTGCTTTCCTTCAGCTTGGAAACAAGATCAACTACTTGTAAAAAGTACTTTTGTAGTTTGAGGGGAATGTAGTAAAACCCAATGGAATGTTTCTCTTAAATGTATTGGAAATGCCCAGAGAGTAAGTTTTGGTGAGAAGATACATTAAAATACTGAATGTATTTCGGCAAATAATTATCATCTGGGTATGAAGGTTTTATAAGTAAAACTGGGGGTGTTCAGTCAGTTTTGCTTTATAGCTGTACAAACACAAAACCTCTGATTTTTTTTTTTTTTTTTTTTTAGAAAATGAAAAAGACCATTCCCCCAAGATGACACAACTTCCCTTCTGCAGGAAATCTTCCAGTCTCTTATCCTTCCTTCCATGAGGGAATCTTTTTTCTGTCAATTGCTTCAATTGAAACATTCAGCTGTTTTCAAGGCCTCAGAAGTGTTTTTGCTTGCCCTTTTTCCTTCTTAGATTTTTTATTTTATTTATTTTTGGGGGAATTTTTAACACGTAGTTTCAAAGAATTAAAATCACACTGTGTCAACAGTGGTAGGCAGGCATTTTTAAGTTAAATAAATTAATTAAAAAAGGCTGGTTTTAATAGCCCTCTCTATTTCAGATTTAACCCGCTCCAAAGTACTGCCTTGTAGAACCTCAGGAAGTTTATGTGCATAAAGTTAAGAAAGCATAACTAATCTACAGCAACAGAGTACTTAGCCCATTGTTTCAGGCTTCTAGAGAAAATACTGGAAATAAAGCTTGTTTACTGAGAGGTCTTAAATAGATGCTGTAGCAGATAAAATTCATGCCCATTACTTCCCCTAACCATATTTATCATATATCATAATAATCATATTGATCAGTATCGCTTCTTTCTTTCCCAAACTGCCATGACAATGGCAGGCTCACTACATGAGCCGTGACTCTCCTGTAAGTGAAATAATACATAGAAATTTGCAAAACTCTTTTCTCTCATACAACAGAGATTTTATTTTCTTAGATTGTGAACTACATGGAAAAGAAAATGTCATAATTTTCAGTATTTTTATGAAACAGGTGCTGGAAAAAGCAAGTCTATTTAGTATCTTAGTGTTGAGGCTGTTTGCAAGGATATTTAAATAGGTATTGTGCATTTAGCTTACAGATAGCCCATTCATTTCATTTGACAGATGTATCTGGTAATGTTATTCAGAGCTTAGTCATTAGCCTAGGCTAACTGTTTCTCTGTTTATCAAAAAGTAAATGTTGGGTTATTTTCTGTTGCTATTGACCCCATGCCTATTCATGCTCAGGAATGTACACTTTGATACAAAACTTCCACTTCCTTCAGTGTGGACTGGGACTCTTGGGAAACAACACAAAAATGAACATTTCAGGAGCTATCTGTGGCATTTATTCCCATCCTGTCACTGCGTGGAAATATAAGTTATGGCTAACGAACAGTCACAATACAGTCATTGAACAAGAGGAAACACCTGGATCCAAGCACAGCCAGCAAGGAAATACGTGGCTCTTGTCTGTTCCAGACAAACACTGAGGTGCTGCCTGATCCCATAGTGGTTGCGAGGAAACCTTATTTCTAGCACCATCCTTATGGGAAAATGCCAGTGATCACCCACTTGAGAACGGATCTCTCCATCAGGAACACCCATGCCCAGCACACACAATTTAATTACATGCCAATTTTGTCTTTTTAAAAATATTTTTAAATTCATGCGTCTTTGTTGGAATGCAGAGGAAGATGGGAGAAGGAAGATGGGAATCTCATCCTACCCCAGTGCATTTTTTCAAGTCAGAATGTCATGTTGTTTTGGATAGGAATGCAAACCAAAGACTCTGAATTCTCCACAGAGGGAAGTTCTGGAAGAAAATACAGTTCACAGCAATCTTCCAAAATAAAAGTAACTAAAATATATGAAGACAGAGGAATTTTGTGACAAATTTCCTATTCTGGCAGAAATTTGTACCATGAGTTGATTCATTGTATTGCTGGTTATATATCTACAGTAGCAAACCTGTCTATCCCCTGTCATGCACACTTTCTTTCTGTCCAGAAACAACATTGTGAAGAATTCAGCCTATTCCGTCTTGGATATTTCTTCAGTTTGTCATTAGAATTTGGATATCATGGCTTCATATAAGTACCGGTAAGATATGCTAAACAGGAAGTATTCCAGTACTTTGAAATAGGGAAATATGAAAATAAAACAGTTTTAAAAGAATCTTTAAAAAAAAAAGGAATCAATATGCAACAGCAAATTATGTATATTTAGTGTGCTGACATTGCAGAATTTTTGATCTCTCATCCATTGATTAAAATAATGAGTATAAAATCAGAATGCACCAATCTGCATCTCATCTTGAATTTTACATTAGCTTACTTTTAATGTATTGAAATTATGACAATCTGAAGTTCAACCAATTTCATAGGTAAAACTGGAAAAATTAGACTAATTAGTTTATTAAGCAGATTCTGCTAGGATAGACTGTTTGGAGCGAGAAAGGATGGCTCTTTCCTAATGCTGCAGTTCTGCTTTCATCCAGCAATCTTGTGTTTTCCAAGAGCTGCATGGACTTCTGAGGAAGTAGCAAATAATGAAAAATCAGTATAGCAACTGACAGGACTTATGTGCTTCACCAAAGCAAACACCTACAAAATGCCCACAGAAACACAGATTTCAAAAGCAAAGCCTGCCACCACAGATGGTGGTGCTGCACCAGAGAGGTAACCTCAGGGCTCTGCCTCGGGAGAGCAGGAGAAACCCTGGCAGAGTGAAGCATGCCGGCCTTTTCTGGCCTGGAGAGGGACCACAGGCTCCCTGCTGAATGGCTGCCACCAAGGAAAGGACTGTCACCCCCTTGCGTGCACACAGTGTGCCAAAGCCAGGCCCATCCCTGGAAGAAAGGGGCTGTTCAAAGCAGCCGAAGGGCTCTTCTCTGTAGAGCTGGAGCAGCAATTTGGCACACAATCACTTACCACCCCAGTGCATCCCGAGCCACCTGCTGACACCAATGTCTCCGGTTTAGGCACCCATTGCTTTGCCTCCGACCACCCCCAAGAGCAGGGCAGGCTCGCTGGCATGTGTCAAAGAACTAAGGAGCCTTTTGGAGGAAAGAAGGTGAAATGAGTCAGCTGTGGTTAAATCCATGCATTCCACTCAATCCTGCCTTTACCTTTCTAGTCACACTGTGGGATGGGAAGGTTCGCAGGCTCCCCCCAGCAAAACGAAAACTGAAGAAAAAGACAAGAGGCCTGGTCAGAGGAAGAGGGAATACCAGTGAGCAAAGAAAAGAAGGAAGAGAGAAGAAGATAGGGGCTGCAAAAATGCAGGAAGGTCCAGCATGTTGAGAAGCCCAAGTGTGTAGCAGGCTCTGCTTCCCATCTTTTGGTCATCTCTGAGCACCTTTCTCAGTCCACCCCAACTCCCTGGCAACGGACAGCGAGTGTCGGAGAAAGAACTCAGTGGCAGCTCCCCATGGGCTCCCCACTGAGCCTGCATGGCACAGGGGTCCTCTGCATCTCTGCACACGCACAAGTCTCTAAGGGCATTGTCCATGGGGAAAAGGCAACAGAGCCAATGCCAGCCACAGCTCTCTCCTCATAGCTCAGAAGAATTTCTTTGTAAACAGTGTTTCCTGGAGAAAAGGGAACCAAGTCCCACCTATTCCTGCCTTGAAGGGTTTATCAGTGCTGTGTGACTGTGTTGTAGGCGCCAATTCCCAGTTACTGGCTGAACCCCTGTAACTCCTGGGCTCCTGCATTTGCTGCCACAATAAAAGGATATCTTCTGTCTTCTGACTGCGTCAGCAGTGACCGAACAAGAGGTTTGTGGGGATGTGATAGCTGAGCTAAAGATAAAAATAGATCTATACTTTCTGATGTAATCTACATGTGATCTTGGAATAGACTCCACAGAACACAGGATCATCCTTTCACCTTTGACTAATGACAAAGGCAAGGTACTGTCTTTCTTGGGACAGGATTTGGAAAGGCAGAACTCTCATCTAGATATATCTTCTTTAGCTGGGGGGTGAGCAGAGACAAATACCTGGAGGGTTCTCCAGTGTTGGGAACTTTGGATCCCATCCAGGATGTTGAAAGGATCAAATGCCTGGTGGATTTCAATGGACTGGAAAAGGAAACTAAGCAGGTGGTCACATGGGACAGAAAACCAAAACAGAAAAAAGGCTGCTGCCCCAGAACTATGAATTAAGTCTGAGTCTGAAGCAGAACCACGGTGTTGTGGAGCCCAAACAAGTGGGCTTTCAATCAGAGAACAATGTCCTTTCTGGAGAAGTAAAGGTTTCCAGCCCACATACCTGCTCTTAGATGAATTTTGTCTGACTTGGGTTCTTTCTCAGACTGCTTCAGGGTGGGCTCTCCTTTCTTTAAAGCAGTATCACTTCCTTCCCTATATTTTGTCATTATAAATACCTGACTAAATAGAATCTCTTTCTCTTCTTACTAAAGAGGCCTTCTCTCTGTAAGACTTTGCTAGGATCATTTGCAGAAAAATGAAATTGCTGAAGTCTACCAAGAAACATGCACAGCAGATTTTTCTGAACTACAGCTGAAAAACAATCAAAGAGAATTTAATAACATGCATTTTCAGCTGTGATGGGTAATTGGATGAAACTTCAGGAAATTAAGTTTAAGTCAAAGAGAAAATATGTGAGCAGTCAGAATTCACTGAAATGAAAGACACTTAGGGAAACAACACAGCAGGATAAGCAACAGAAGTTGATTTTTTTCTGCTGTTTCTAATATCTAAAATTATTGCAGCTGTAGCAAAGAAAGGCTGTATTTAATGGTATAAGGGCATTGCATTGCTAAATAGCAAAGTCTTAGCTCAGGTGAAGTGCAACTAGTGCAGTAGCTGTACTAGCTCCTTCAGTGCCTTTCCTGGGAAAATTCAAGTAACACCGCAAAGAGAATTGCTGTGTCAGTGCTGCAAAGGCATCCTCGTTGCCTCACACATCTCAGTGCACACTGACTAACAAACGGCAGATTGGTTGTTTTACATGATGGCTGCTCTCTGTCAAGCTAAGTGTAACTTGAAAATTATTACTTTAGTGCAGCTAATTTGCACAGATTCTCTACTAGGGGTATAAATTAAGAGGGTGCTAAGGTGTCTCTGATGACTAGAAGAAGATGCAATTGTAAGTGCCAAACTCCTGTAAAGGATGGCAGCTTTGTCAGTGCTTTCTGATGGGACTTGTATCAGGCAGGGCTTCTGAGGTGGCAGGGAAGGTGGGACAGCAGGATGAGACAAGGTCCCAGGCACAGCTCCAGGTTGGGCAGAGAAGAGATTCAGAGCAGCCCTGCAGAGAAGGACTTGGGGGTGTTGGTTGATGAGAAAATGAACATGAGCTGGCAGTGTGCACTTGCAGCCCAGAAAGCCAACTGTATCCTGGGCTGCATCAAAAGGAGCATGACCAGCAGGTCGAAGGAGGTGATCCTGCCCCTCTACTCTGCTCTCGTGAGACCTCACTTGGAGTACTGTGTGCGGTTCTCGTGTCCTCAACATAAAAAGGACATGGAACTGTTGGAACAAGTCCAAAGGAGGGCCATGAGGATGATCAGAGGACTGGAGCACCTCCTGTATGAAGACAGGCTGAGAAAGTTGGGGCTGTTCAGCCTGGAGAAGAGAAGGCTGCATGGAGACCTCATAGAAGCCTTCCAGTATCTGCAGGGGGCCTATAGGGATGCTGAGGAGGGACTCCTCATGAGGAACTGTAGTGATAGGACAAGGGGTAATGGGTTCAAACTTAAACAGGGGAAGTTTAGATTGGATATGAGGAAGAAATTGTTTACTGTGAGGGTGGTGAGGCACTGGAATGGGTTGCCCAGGGAAGTTGTGAATGCGCCATCGCTGGTGGTGCTCAAGGCTGGGTTGGACATAGCCTTGGGTGTCATGGTTTAGTGGGAGGTGTCCCTGTCCCTGGCAGGGGGGTTGGAACTAGATGATCTTAAGGTTCTTTCCAACCCTAACTATTCTATGATTCTATGATTCTATTCCACATGACAACTGACATACAGGCAGCTCAACCAGGACCAGGGCACTTTACAGTTGGCAGTATGACAGCTGGTGCTGACAGGGCATGTACAAATAGTGTAGAGAGGTGTGGGCATGGATGGCTGGGAGTCTTGTAGTTTGCCAGAAGAATTCTGTTCCTTTACCAGAAATGTCTTCAGTTTATGGCATGATTACAGTCTGAATACCTCAATATATATTTGTGTTTGCATGTATGCACACATCCTATTAGCTGATGTTGTCTTGTGGCTTCTTTCCCAGTATGTTGGTATGCAGAAAACTCCTGTTCCCTCTTTTCAGTCATTAGACTGTTGTCTTGCTTTCATGTGCACTTAACTGGAACCATAATTTTTGCAATTAGCTGTCCTTCAAATCTTCCCTCTTTTCAGCCTTCTTCCTACAGTTTCTCCCTATCTCCCTCTACAGCTGCTTTCACCTCTCTTTATACATGAAGCCTAACTGTGAACTGCTGAAATCAGCCCGGTCCATCTGTAACCAGTTCCCTTTCAACCTTGATCTGTTACAGTCCTATTTGCATATCTGCTCCTCGAGGTAACCACAGCTGTGGCACACCCGTGGTTCCTCCCATCTGTTTTAATCTTTCCCTTTGTCTGTCTCTGGGGAGAGATGACTGCATAGTGATTTTCCTCCCCAGCTTTGCAGATAGGTTTAGGATGGAGTTTCAAGCTGTGGCTAAGCCAATCTAATAATAAGCCATCTAATAATAAGCTACTGCTGAAAGAGGCAGCCCTGCTCCTCTGCTTTCAGGTTCCCCCCTCTGTGCCCATCTCTCTTGAGATGCTAACTGATCTGATAAGAACTTTTTTTGTTTTGTTTAACTTTTTATTCCTCAGATGGATTTTTCCACACCTGATTTATGTTGTCATTGCACAATAGCTGCGTCTGATGCAAATGGAGGGGTGGCAACTTTCAGGACTGGAAGGTGGGGGTGTGCAGATTTGCCCCTTTTTGGCAGTAGCTCACACACTGACTTTTCTGCAGTATGAAAAGTCTCTCTTGAATCAAGAAGTAGGGAGATAAATGGCTGGCTACAGATTTTCTCAGGAGAAAAGGTCATCAGTTCTTCATGCCTGGTGGCTACGGAGGAAGAAAGTACCAAGGGATATGAGCAACCTGATTGAGACTGTAGTAGGGTGTAGGAAAGGAGGAGGCTTAACTTTCTTTCACTGTTGCCTGTCCAAAAGCAGTCTACAATAACTTAGATTCTGTTTGCAATTTTGGTAATTTTTCATTACTGCTTCAAATCAAAAGAAAAAGGCTGAAAAAACAGTGTAATTTGAGTTCATGACCTGTGAAATAGCAGCATAAACAAAGTGAAGGCTATATAGCCAGTCACTTTCCAAAACAGGAATATAGATGGGTTCAAATTAAAGGTTATGAACTTTCAGGTATATTTCTATTAGTAAATGACAAATTTGTTGACATGAAAAAAATGTAGCAGAACTACTTTGGGGAGCTTTCATGCTTTTGAAATACCTTTTTCAATGCACGTTTGAGGATCTGGCATATTCCTGCCTGGTTCGTCACAGATCAAAAGCATGCTACGTTTTGCACTGAATCCTTCAGATTAATTTTAGTTGATGTGCTAAGGGCCTTTCAAATAAAGCCCATTGTATTTGTTACCACCTTTTAAAATCAGATTAAATCAGTTGCCCCAATCACGTAAAATGTGAACATATCTTGAATGTAAAGTAACTGCAGTATTCAATAGATCTATTGTCTGTCCTTTTATATGGGCTCACATGCTTTTAGCTTTAACTAAGTAGACCAATTTTATTTTTTGAGGATTATAAATTCCATGAGATAGGACAGCAAGAGGTAGCATTACAATACACTATTTATTATGCTGTTTGGAAAAGAGAATTCCATAACTAATTGCCTGTCACATGAATCATTATGCTCACATTTGAAATGTATTGTTTCCAGCCTTTGTGCAAGTACTAATAACATTAAATAATCTTACATTAAATAACTGTTTTTATGAACATTTCCCTAAATTACCTGATAATGTATTCTGCTATTTTCTGGTGCAAATACATAACGTCTGTGTATAATATTAGATCAATGGCAACATTTAGCTGTGAGGAAAAAAATTCCATTTTGGTTGTGTCAGTGTGATCTGTTGCACTGCTGGGTGTGTAAAACCTTCATTATGGATCTTCTGTGGTTTTTACTGAGAAAACACTGTTGCCTTTGGCATTTCTGGGTTAGCCAACAGGATGACTTTCATTCCTTTAAGGCCCTAATTTAACCAAAACAGTGGATAAGAATCACCTGGGTGTTACCAGCTTCCTTGGCTGGAATTCTGTACCACATTGTATAGAAATTTTAACTGTATGGGTTTATTTAAGGGATCTACCTCTTCCTTTCATGACATACTCTCAAAGGTTGACATAATTTTGAAAAAGGAGCAGCTTTTATAAAGGAAGCAGGGCTCTTGAAGGGGAAAAACATACTCATCATCCGAAATTGCTCTAAAGGTCAGCAGTTATATCCCTGTACACTCAGCCTCTCTGCTCAGACAATCCTGTCTCCCTCTCAGCTTTAGCTCTCAGTTCTGCAAAGTTATTGAAAATGAGGACAAAATCAAGCAGCAAGAGAGCCAGCAGTCTGCTCATTAAGTTCTCACACTTCTCTTCATATTCCTTGTTCTAAATTTCTTTATGTTATTTTGAGGTGACTCTTCAGGCAAGCTAGCAAATGTGGGAATGCGAATGTTAGGTGGGGTTTGTAATTTCTTAAACAATAAAATCTGTTCAGTGATGTTACTCTGCTGGGGAATTTTAATGATACTTAGGCATAAAATGTGCCTTAACTGACGTTACTGAACTGCATTACACCAAACCACAATTCCTAAATAATGCACTGATGTCTTTTGAAAGGCATCCCAATCCAGTCTCTTAATCTTCAGCATTACAGCAGTAAATTCTCACATCGCTTATTTAATGACTAATAAGCCTATGGATTAAAAAAATAACCACAGATATAAGTAAAGATATAACTATCCATACACTTTTATTCTCCTGTCTCCAAGTAATGTGTAAGTTTAAATCAGTGTTCCTATGCCACTGCTACTCACAAGATATCTTGTACTCTCTTTTGTTCAGACGCCATCTGAATTTTACACAGCTGCCTGCATAAATCAGCTGTAGGAAGAGAAATAGAAGTTGCTGCAAACCTTTATGTTTTGGCAGCAGAAGTGCTCTCATGTTATATTCGGTGTCACATCTAGGCTTCATTAAGAGAAAAATGGGAAGTAAGGTAAAATGCAGAGAAGGTAAATTCATTTTGAAATTTTGGCTCTTATGGGGAATTTTGTAAATTTTTTAGGGATTTTCATCTTTTTTGTTACTGCTATGGTGCACACTAAAAATACAAATAAAAAGATCAATATTAATGCAATATAATTTGCAAACACAGCCCCTGAGGTACTAAATATCAATGAGTTAATGAAGTGAATGCCACCTCTGGTTTAAGTTGATGGCATATTGCACTTCATAGGTATTATATTGCACTCTGCTGATCCCCATTCCTGCCACCCTTCAATGTCAGTTAGAAGTGAGTAACTCAATTTGCACTTCCAAGAAGGTTGAAGCAGGACGTGGTTTGTCAACTTTTGTGGCAAAACCATAATCAACTGTAGAATTATAGAATCAACTAGGTTGGAAAAGACCCATAAGATCATCAAGTCAAACGGAGTATAATAATAGTGGAGATGCTCAGGATGAAATGCCTGAAATGAGCACTACAGCCACAGTTGCATGCAAGTAAACAACACAAATAGGAACGTGAGAGCTTTTGATTTAGAGCTATCTGTATCATATTTTAGATTCCTTTTAAGAATCTATTACTTTTTTAGGACGCTTTAGACTCCTCCAGAGAAGGTGCTGTCACCCCACAACTTATCCTTTTTCCCTTTTCCCTCTCCGTTCTCCACATACTACAGCCCTCCCTGCCCCAGTATTTGTTATTTTCACTTTGTTCTTACCCAGATTTTAGAAGTCTTTTTAGGTTAGCATCATAAAACTTGTCAGCGTCAACCATCAGAGTATGGACAATACTTACACTGAATGCAAAACTAAATCTCTCATGGCTTTCTCTGGCCAAGCCAGGATTCCAGCCTCTTTGGTTAGTACACCCATTGTTGCTAAAGATTACAGCAGTAGATGCAAATATGAGAGAACCACTTATGTTAGGACAGGAAAGCAGGGAAGCCACACAGTTTCCAAAGTAAATCTCCTTTATAATACCACTTTTCCTTCAGACATTGAATATTTTGCCCTTCCCAACATTTTATACTTCCCGCTTTGCCCTGGCAATGGCAGATACCTGCTGTCCAGGCTGAGACATCCTTTAGAAATGTTCCAGGTTTTTATTTTTTTCAGTTTTACTTGGTCCCACAAAAATAGTTTTAATGATGTGCCAAATCAAATATATATGTAAGAGTTCAAGTAATTGCTATGGAAAATGCTGGCTAACATTTGGATCACAGAGATGAAATTGCAGTGTAGAATTGTACTTGATAGAGAAAGCAGGGAAACAGATTGTGCCATGTCAAAGCCATCTTCTGAGGTTACCATAAGGAACCCATGTGTGCTCCAGATAGCTTTACTAGTAAGAAGTTAGTAGTCATGTTGCTTGCCTACTGCTCTCAGAAAATGTCTAAACTACATTGTTGTTTTGAATGACCTATGTTAAGGAGGATATTCATGCACTGTCACATGGCTGCCAAAGAAAACTTCCCCATGCATACACAAAACAAGAAAAGCAATGGAGTTACCCTGAAAAAACAGTGGTTTCAGTGGGGGCATGAAAATAGCAAACGGGCTGATTTTTGCAGGATGTCTTTCATGATGGAGGTGGTGGAGTGCCAGTGGTAGAACTGCAGGGCCTGAGAGGGAAAGTGAGGATGGGAACCTCTGTGTTGTTTAAGAGATGCCTGATCTGACTCTGTGGTCAGAATGTTACCAGTACCTGCTAGAATCAGCCCATACTTCCAGCCAAATACATGTCATAGAGAAGGATGCTTCCAGATGTTAGTGGCAACTAAATTTATCTGTAGGAGAAAATAAAGATTCAGTGTATGAAGCAATTTAACACGTGACCCTTGGGCCAGACATGCTTGGCCTACCCCCATTTTCTGCGGGAGACAAGGAAACTGTGCTGGGCTGCAAATCCTGTTGAATCAGCTGAAATCTTTTACCTTACTTTATCTCCATAGACCTGATGCAGAAAGTCAGTTCTTGTTCGTGGGAGCTCAGTATAAACATCTGTGAGAGCAAACTGAAGGAAAAAGTAAGTCTGCACTATCCTTTTCCATCTGTGTTAAGTATGGTGGCAGAAGACTTCCAAGAGGGATGCCTGCTACTGAGTATGTGGCATGTTGCTGCTTTGTGCACTGATGGACTTTGTACAATGCAGGACTTCAGGGCTCCCATCTCCACCTTTCCAAAGTAAGTAACAGATCTGTGAGTAGACAAAAATAGAAGCACACAAAAAAGTTGGCAGGAGTCTCTTTTGAATTGCAGTGAATGTCTCAGGATTGCATTCGTGGCTTTTAATCAAAATCTGATAGTTTCCTGAAAGGCTGCCCTTATTTACACTTTCTGAAATCGATAGCAATTTTGGAACTGAACACTAAATATTAAATATAATTATATTCATATTTCCTGTTTCAAAAAATTGTTAAGAGTAAAACACAACCCTACAGCAAAGCAAGCCAAGGCTGTGGAAAATATTTTAATGATATTGGCTGAGAAACACTCTCTATGAAGAGAATTAAAGGAACTTCCCTATTAAATAGCTGGAGATCCAAATTCATCCCATTACTAGTGCTGTAGGAAATTACCTGAAATACCAATGTATTTCTGATATTTATTTAGAATTTTACATAATTTACATTCAAAGGCACATGTGAAGCATACCGTTTTCAAATAAAGTAATTTACGAGTTTGCAGCCTCTAGGGTTGGAAGCCAGGATATGATGCACTCGTTGCAAGCTCTACAAGAACTGACCCTGCAGCATCCATTAAACTGAAAGTCACACCTAAAAACTTTAGCTGCCTAAAGCACCATTAAGGGGACTACAAGAACCTAATTTTGAAACCGAGATCCAAAGCAGTCCCTGGCTAATAACTGCCTTACTGGGCTGTCCTCCTGTCTTCCCTCTCTAGCTGACTTGGTCAAGGACATGGCTGAGCTTTTCCACTTAATTCTTGGCTCCTACTTCAATCTTACTGGGACCAAAACCTAGCAAAAGCAGTGCATATGCCTCCTCTGGGTACAACTCACGCAGTGTGGCAGCAGCATTGAGCATTGAGCTTTTATGTGTTAACCCAGGTGGATTATTTCTGAGGTTCAGGTATTGGGTTTTTTTTAATCTAATGTCTACTTAACATAAAATGCATATAGAATGATAGGAGAAAACCTCACCTTCTGTGGGAATTCCCTCATTGCTGAATTACGGATTCACACTCTTATGATCTGTCTTCCTCTAAGAAATTAATCATTCCTTCTTTTCTTGCAGAGTTGCTCAATCTCTGGGAGCTGAGTGGATGACAACTTCTATTTAAATGAGAATTGTTTAAAGGGAAAAGTCCGATGAAGATTTTCTTCATGACAAAAAGATACACCTCAAGAAAGCACACCAGCTTGCCTTGACCACAGATCAGTGCTGCTGCAGTAATGTGCTACTGGGTCTGTAAGACTTTGGTTGATTTGAGAGTTCTTACATGCAAAATTTAAAGTTTCTGGCTGATGTTATGAAATTTGTATGCCAGAAATCTTCTGGGAATGTAATCCAGCCTCTTTTGTCAAGTCGTGTCATGAATATTCCAGACAAGAAGGGGTTACTAAACCTTGTCAATTATTGTTCCAGAAGCTGCAGAGTACAGCAGTGGGGTGCATCTAATCTAGTTGCATGGAGCTCAGGCTCGGAAAGTGGAAAATCCCCGAAGATTTAAAAAGAGAAATTACAAGTTGGCTCTTTACAGTCACAGAACAAGAGATGCGGATGGGATTAAGAGAACTGTAGGAAGGGGTTCTAGGACACCCTTTTTAAAGCTTGTTTAGAGGAACAGATCATGAGGGATTCAGAGGGTGAAGAACACAGCATCAGACTGACCTACGCCCGTGTGTGCCAAGGAGAACAAGGAGGTGTAAATTCCTTCCTGAAATGTTTTCCTGCAGGGGCAGAGGTATACCCTGATGTGAGCATAATGCATTCATACTGCAGGCTGGCTTGTGGCTTATGCTGATGTAGAGCTACTCTGCAAAGCAACATGCTGGCAACTAATTGTCACATAGAGAGTATTTGTGTGTGCCAGTCCTAGGTCCCCGGATAGCCCTTGTTACCTGCTTACCCTGCCATAAGCAAGGTGCTGAGGGAGCCCTGCATGGTGATTTTTATGTGACAGCAAGAGGAGGTGCTTCCTTCTTTCTTTTTGGTTGTAAGGCATGAAAAGCCAGACTGTCAATGGGTTTAAGGCAGACCACCCCCAGTGTGGATGGATGTCTCCGGTTGCCTGCATGGGTGTCCACAAAATGATCATCTCTGCATTGTGGTAATCTGAATGACAGCTTTGGACCATCTCTGCAAGCATATATTGTCCTATTACATGCACAAAACGATAGTCCCATGTGCCACGTTGACCCTGCCAAAGACAATGTGGTTGGCAAAGTTAATGTTCTAAGATAAAGGATGTTTCCACAGAAAAATCCTCAAGGGGTAGTGAAAGGAAGATAATTCTTGTGAGCTTTAAATCTACTGTCCATAACAGAAGCCTGAAGGAAATATGAGAGCAGAATAATATCCCATATTCTTTTTCTGGTCCATGAAAATATGGGATATCTGAAAACTAAAGTTCCCTGTAAGAGATCAAAACAAATGACATTCTGTCACCCTAAAATGGTTTGTCGTCTCAGTGTGGATGTATGTGTGTGTGTGCCTCCTTGTTTTGAAGTAAAAACTCTCAGAAAAACAACCCTTCCATTTTTTAATCAGCCTATCTGATTGACATTCTAAAATTCACTTCATTTTTCTCATGGCAAAGGAAAACAGGAACCTTCTCACTTTAGTTAGATATTTTCCCTCAAAATAAAAAGCAACTATATCAAGCGCAGCTTTAGTACGTGGAAACAAGTACAACTCCCAGGGCAAAAATCCCTAGATACTAGTTCAGAAGTTAAGCATTAAATGTTACTGACCTCTCCTCTACCATTGCAATATTGGTTCATTTTCTAAAGAAAGTATACCACTGGCATTCATAGAATCTACTATGTTTTAAGATGTATAAAGGATTAAGATATTATAATATTAAGATATTATAATCATTATTTGTAATAACTGAAAAAAGAGGGTTAATTGGAGTTAAAAAGACACAAGTGACAACAATCTATAGAGAAGAAAGAAACACTAGCAGATTATAGGTCTGATTTTGTAAAGGCATGGGAGTATCCTGTAGGGGTTTTTTTGGTTGGATTATTTTTTGGCACACCTTTTGAATGTTAATATTCTGCTGAAGATTGTTTCAGAGAGGCTGCAAGGTGACTGCTGTACTCAGCCAAGCAGAATTCATTGAAAAGTTGCTGAGGCAGAGCTGAAATTATAGCCTCACTTTAAAAAAACAATAGTGTTGTCAGTTAATTACTTCTAACACACAAATAGGATTCTCAGAAGAGTTTGTAGTTTTTCATGTAAAATTCTAAGCGTTCAAGCAGCAGCTTTTGAACTTGGGTATCTGCTGGTTTCTTGGCTGTCGCTTATCCTTTATGCTTAGAAGTACAAGAAAGGTGCAGAAGAATGGAAACTAAAGATACTTGTAACTACCTGTAACTGCTGCAGTGGGAAATGAGTCAAGTTCCCCCTCTACTAGATGAAGGTGTTTGTTTCACAGAAATTGATTGCTTAATTTTCTTCATGTATTTAATAAAGCTAAAATCTTTATATTGCATATACCTGGCTAATATTCTCTATTATGTCCTCCATACCAGGTCAGGAATATTGACATTAGACTCAAAATAACAGTAATTAAATGACTATATACTGACTATATTGTTGTGTATTCCCTATTTACTTTCTGAAAAGTATATTACGGTTCATCTTTTACTGGTGTCAGACAGGCTAGTATAAAATCCATTTCTTGTCATTTTGAGCTGGAAATATTTCTTTTGGTAAGGATTTATGACGCTTGTGACGACAAATTTTCAACTTGCTGATTCATGTAGGATGCAGCCCATAGAGATATCAGCCATGTTATTGGCTTTAAAAGCATTAGTATTTTTGGTTATTACTACTATACCTTTAAAATATTCACTGTGGAGAAGGGTTGCATTACTGTTGCCTCTTTATCTGTACACCCTCTTTTTGAAAGAAGAGTGTATGCTGAGGAAGGAGAACAGTCTGTTGGGTGCCTATTTCAAACCGTTGCACAGATACCTGAATGGTGTAAATATATTGATGTTTCACAGATTCATGCCTTCAGTAATTGCTGAAAAGCTAGCAATTACTCTAGAAAATACAGTGAGTAATTCAAGTTTTTAGAATAACTTTGGCTTTTTTTGTATAAATCATCCTTACACAGCTTGTGTGGAGGAATTCGAAATATTATTTGTGTACATTAACTCATCAAAGGTGAGCTTGCATTTTAAACATTCCATGGTGCATTAAGTAAAAGTGACGTGCATGGTATTAGAGAGGGTCTATGGAAAAAAATAACAGGTCCCTTTCAAGCATTCTTTATTGCTAAAATTAACCCCATCAACTTGCTTTAGCAATGTCAGCTGTTGAATAGTGCACCACAGGGCTCTTTTTGCACACAAAGACCTGTCCTTAAAAGCCGTTGAGAGATGATGAGGATATGTGACTGCAGGGAAAGGGCAATGGCATCTTGGTGTCAAATCTGTAAGAAGAAAAGGGTGAAGTATAGGTGAAAAGGGCATTGCTGATATATCCAATATATACAGTTGGAAAGAGACTCCAGTGCAGCAAGCAACAGCACAGGATACAATATGAAGGAACCTAAGAAGCATTTGGGTACAAGAGAAGTGCACATGTAATTTAATGTGCTAGCCTGGTACTTTTTATAATCAAATTTTTTTTATTTAAGGTAGGTTTAAAATGTCAATCGCAGCAACTGAGCTGTGTGTGCATGGAAGTATCTTTTCTCAAATATTTTGTGTACAGATGTTTGAGCCTGAAGAAACTTGCCATATGTTTTTGTAGCTAAGGAAGTGAGTAATCAGTGAAACTAGTATGGGTGGTATGGGAAAATCATGCACATGGTCTTGGCACAGCTGTCTGCTTGCTACATTCCATGAGATATTTCATAATGGAAAACCAATTGCTCCACTAATATAGGATACCTGCATATCAGGCATATGTGGTGTAGCACCCAGTTAAGTCACAGGACCTTACAGATCAGGCCAGTAAATCCTGAGTGAACAAGAAGAGCGAAAGAAAATCCCTGGGTATTGACTTAAAAGAGATAAAAATATCCTGTTAATCTCTTTAAATGTCTTGATCTTGAATGTCTTGCTGTTTGTTGCTTAACTGTAATTTTTATCAAGCAAATTTTGCAGGACCAAAGGTTTAAGTAGGAAAGATGAAGTCTGCAGAACAGCATAGCTTTCTGCAGCAGCAGGAAACTTGGCCTTGTGTCTAGTTACTAAGGCTGCAGGCCCCTGTGACTCAAAGAGTTTTTCTGCTAGTTAAATTACTCCTTTGACCTTGCTTGTTTCAGAGGCTTTTCTATTTGTTTTTTATGTGATTTACATGGAACAGTGTAGAGTGAATGATTTGTCAAGAAATAGCAATAAACAGATTCTGTCATTCTATATGGTGTTTGATTGTTAATATTTTTGGCTAAAATATTTGCTTTAAATCCATGTGCACATAGGTTGTGGATGTCACAGTTCAGCCTGGATGCCTTCAGTGGTTTCTTGAATTACCAGTTCCTCAGTATTTTGAAAGACAAAGGGCTAATAATTCTAACCTATGTATATCTCCAACTGTATTGGAACAACTTATGGCAACTGAAGGTCAGCTCCAGAGTACTGCTGCTACAGGGATGGGATGATATGCAAGTTTATAAGCTGGTAGGATACAGAACCTGGCAAAATGGGTAGAAGTAAGATTCTATTCAGCAAACTGGGATGTGATTTCCTACAGTCTCTTTGGCTGTAACTACTCACCAACATGCAAATCTTTTATAGTAAGAACATAAACATATGGGTGTTGATGCAAAATGCAATTTATGTTGTACGTGGTTATAAAAAGGAAGCAGTTTAAACAGCAGAACAAAACCACATTTAATTGTAAATATGTTGTTCCTAGAGGTGCAGATCTTAAAGCCATTCTTTTGTTAGTCCTATTGTTCTCAAAGTAAGAAGCTTTAAACTGTGAGCCCTAAGGAAATCCTTTTAATGTGCAACAATTTTCAATTAAAGTCAACTTTGAAACAAAAGAAATGCTAAGAGAACTGAAAAACCAATTAAAGGAGCTTCAAATAAGCTTAACTATTCAGAGTCCTGTGAATTTGTATCCTTCAGATGAATGTGCAGATAGCTCTATCAACTAATTAATCCAGTGACATTTTAACTTCAAATATCTTAGTGGCTTGGCCAGAAAAGTTATGTTTTGGTGACATTTCACCAAGCCCTGTGGTCATAGTTCAGCTACAGGGCTGCAGGTGAATACCTGAAATTTGCGAAGGCTATAAAGGTCTAGAATGTGCCAAAGACTAACCTGTCAATTTAATGCCACTAATGATATGCAAGTTTTACTCTGTTTCTTTATTTCCTTATAAATTTACTGTCTTGGACTGTAAGCACCACCTCAAGGAGTGCTATAATTGAACTATCTAATGGAGGTGTGGACACCAGCAAGGAGAAATTATATTAACAACAGGGATGGAGTGATGTGCAACTGTTTACTTATTAAACAAAAGATTAAACACATCTGCAAGAAATCCATTACCAAAAGTAACTGAGGGGGGCACATCTTCCTTCAACAACAACAACAAAAACAACAAACAAAAAAATTCAGGGCTAGACATTTAAGTGAACGATAACCTGGTTTTTTCTGTCAGTTATGAATTTACCTGAGATGTGAAATAAAAAAGAAAGCAACAGGTCTGCACCTACAGGGATCTTGATTACATCAATGAATTTTTAAACCAGCTTGAGGCTCTTCCACCCCTGCTATAAGTTGGCTCAGCATTTAGTGATTGGAACAAGCTGAAAAGAAACACAGTCAGGTTGCGTTGTTATTATTACTATTATCTGTTTTCTACCACTTCCCTTGTTATGATCTGTATTTTTTTATTTATTTGTTTTGGCTGCATGGATGCTTTTGTGCTGTGATGGGGATATTTATAGTGTGCATCTCACTCAGGTTATTGTCTCTGGCCTCTTGGGATCTGCATTAGAGCTGTAGGAGAAATCTCCCTCATGCCGTGGGGAAGAGCCTTTCTGCCTCTCTCTGCAGCTCCTCAACACCCTCTTCCAGGCTCCTGTTCTCCCTGTCAGCCTGCTACAATTACCATCAAGGCAGGATGGAGCTCAGGCAGGATGGAGGAACTCTTGCAAGGTGTGCAGAGGTTCTCATACACGAAAATACAGTTTGCCATGTACAGTGTGCATGGTACAGGGAACGTTTCCAGTTGGAAAGAAACTCATGCTCAGTGCCAGAGAAGGTCTGCTGACACAATAGAAAATGATGGGCAGGGAGGAAGGTGTGGGATCCGTGGACTCTGTTCTACCAGTTGCTCCAGGTGAATGACCAGAAGCCAGGAATGCAGCCAAGATGCTCCCAAGCCTGATTACTTGTGTCTGTAGGTATGCCCAATTAATGTCCTTAGCTAGTTACCTTCTCCTTTCAAGTACTCATGTGTTTATATCAGTGGGGATATTTAAACATAATTTTGTCATGAAAGAAGTGGTTAATGAGCCCATCCATTTTTAAAATCAAGTTTCTTCAAAACTGTGTACATAATCCTTTGTGTATTCTAAGTTTGGCGTTTAAAACTATCAAAAGTTCATCAGTTCATCTTTCCTGAGACTCACAGATTTTCTGTCTATTGCATTTTCTCCCATGGTTGCTAACTGTATTTAGGTAATGCCTAGAAAAATGTCAGGAAAGCCTTTCTAAAACACTCCGATCTGTGGAAGCAAGAATAATTACAGTTTTAGGAAAGATTAAAGTTACATGTATATAATATGTGTTTAGCTGAAGATATATGCTTAAAAAAACATTGAAAACTATGACATAACATGTGTACAGAAAAGCTTTCCAAAATCAGAATGCCAAAGGTGTTACAGAATGGGACGCCATCACGTTTGGCCTCCACTGTGCACCACATTGGTGGCACAGTGGTATACTCTGTCTCAGTTTATATGTTTCTTCTTTTCTATAGTCAGATTATTTATTGCCAGAATTCAATATTTCCTTCACCAGATATTACTCCCTCCCCACCCCCAAATGGCTGTTGGCTTTATTAGACTAGTTGTTCCTAAGTTTTAGCTCTCTCTTTTACAGTCCTCTGCATTACTTTTATATCAGCTGGTAGCTGAGACACTTTTTCAAAAGACGAAGTTAATAGTTTTGATCTTGCTATCTTTTCCCATCATAAATTACACCAGGCAATAATAGCCATGCAATTCCAATTTTTTGTTGCTTTAATACTTTCTCTATTTTGTGTAAGGTACAGTTTTTAGGATAATCCTAGAAATATTCCAGTATCGCAATGTTTTCTTAATCTACTTATCCCTAATTACAGATCCCCGTCCAGTGATGGAATCAGTATAATGATTCCATCTATAAAATGATATGAGGCATATATGATATGAAGGTTATAATGATATGAAGTTTTTTTCTGTGTGTGCTACATACTGCATTGTGTTCTTCTATTTCTTCCTCTTTCCATTAGCTCAACATGTTCAGCCGATACAGTGTTGTCTTTCAACCAGTTTTGAAGCCTTTCTTTTCCTAAGGACACTTCACAGGTAATTTCAGTGGTGCTGGTGATCAGGCCTAAGCTGTGGCATCCAGCTTCCCTCTTGACGGAAGGAAAATCCAGTGTGCAAAGGAGGAGGAAGTAATGGTACACAGACACCCAGATAGACAATCAAGGGAGCAGATGTGCCAGGCAGGAAGTAGCACAGAGTGTGTGCTGCTGTCTCGGAACGAATCGCAAATCCTGGCATTTCTCTTGATGTGGCAGAGCTGCTGGCATAAAAAAAAATTTCTTGCTAACTGCGTTTGTTAGCCTGATTCTGATTTTAAGTTGGAAAACATTTAGAAATATTTGCGCTTGAGGTAGATTTCTACTTGACTTGCACCAAGCTGCCTTTCTATATCTCTCAAACACAAATTATTTATGGCTTTCCTTCATCAGTGCTGCAAAGTTTTCAGGCATTGAATGATTGCTGCTTTCTGTCTTGAGGGCATGCACATTTTGTTGGCTTGCAGTGAGTCCTGGTCCATCCCACCTCAAAACATTTTTGGTCATTGTGTAAAACCATAACCACATGTGTTTTTCAGAACCCTCTAGCCCACCTTAGAGTAGCATCAACTACAGTTCGCCTGTCCTGCAGCAAGGCTTGATATTTGTCTTTTCGCTGTGCTATCCACTGTGGTAAAACCCCTCATTTTTCCACTTGCAGGAAAGAAACGTTCTACTCCAGTCCAAATTACATGGTAGGCTGGAGAGAGGTTACTGCCAGCTCTGGTTGGGTGACGTTTAAGATTTGTGGCTGGATTCTGTACTGCCAAGAGGACATTGCAGGATTTCTAACTTGTCTCAAATATGACATAGAAGCAAGCAGACCCTGCCATAAAGTTCTTTTCCATCTCATTTTTCTCAATTATGCGAAAGTTATGTTGAAGTAAACAAACAAAAGAGCTATTTGCAGTTAACATTGTTTCCCCTTTGCCCTACAGATAGCAGAGTGCATCTAAATGGCTTCTACTCCGAACTCAGCGAACGACGATGAAAAGAAGGCGACTGTGGGATTATTCATCTCACCTTCTCTGGATGATGGACGGAGAGGTATCCACTGCTACTTTTGTGCCATCTGGAAACATGACACCAAATTCCAGCATGACCCTGGAACAGAAAACAACATTTGCCTTTGTGATGTTATTATTTATTTTCTTGGGAATCCTCATTGCTTGCTGCTTCCTAATTCTCCTCTACCCCTACAGGAGTATGCCAACCTCAACCTGGGCTGAGGGACTTGATGAACTGGAGAAAGGCCAGTTTGACTATGCTCTTGCTTAGGGACTTAGAAGTATGTAGGCTTATTTATCACTCTGATAAAGAACAAAAAAATGCAGGAATGACTGTATTTTTTTCTGGTTAGTATTTTTTAAATATTACAGGAGTTGCAACATACAAATGTGCACATAATGAATTTTATTTTAATTAAATACCAAAGCAAATTAAATTTTGAACCTCCTCCCTGGTAAAAAGATGAAGGTTGCACTAGCAGAACTTTTCTTCAGAATTCACTGGAACAATATGTAGTGTAACACACCAGAGCACATCTTCTCTTTCATAGCCTTTCTACCATTAGCATGAGTCTGTGGAGGAACATGTCTTACAAATGAGGTAAGAATGTGTTTTTATGATCTGAATGTAGTAAATTAACTTTTCAAGCTCCACAAGACTCTTCTTGCTCTATCTCCCTCCCTTGCTCTGAAGACAAGTTGCCCAGGGAAGATGTGAATGCTCCATCCCTGGTGGTGTTCAAGGCCAGGTTGGACAGAGCCTTGGGTGGCATGGTTTAGCGGAAGGTGTCCCTGCCCATGGCAAGGGGATTGGAACTGGATGGTCTTAAGGTCCTTTCCAACCCTAACTATTCTATGATTCTATGATTCTAGGTTTCCCATACCATAAGATTGAAAGAGCTGGAGAACTTCAGGAGAAAGAAATTCCTCCATGTTTTCCCAGATATTCAATAAGATGATATTTCTTAGCATTAACCAGGGATTAAACTTCTTGACACTGACAAATAACTGACTGTAATCTTTGTTGGAAACAAAATATGTAATGATTTTGGCTTTTCTTTGTCTTTTTGTGCCAAAACTAATTTCAATGAAGATAGGTTTTTGCGTTATTCTTACAACAGTTTATGCAAACAGATTTCAGTCTTCCAGGTGTTTCAAACACTGCATTTCCTTTGAAGGTCCCTTCGAACCCAAATTATGCTATGATTCTATGATGCTATGATTTTCAGCATTCACTCAGTCCATTTACTTGGTGTGTAGGTTACACTGCACTGGTTTTGTTTCCTAATTGGCTCACTGAAACACTAGTGCTAAGAATCAATAAATAGCCACCACCCTCTTTACTTATGTCTTTGAATTTATCTGTACAATGAAAATCCATACCTAGAAGTCAATGTAAACAAAAACCTACCGACATGGTCGATCAAGGAAAGAAAGATTTTAAAGATTACATAAAACTTAGTATTACTGCTTAGAGTCCAAGTGTATGTTTGCAAGCATTGTTTACCAGCATTGAAATACTATAGTGGTCAGAACATTTGATGTACTGCCAGGAGGGAAAAGGCCACGCTCCTGAGCAGAGGAAAGTCTTGAAAAAAGTCTAGTGCTGCCAGGCTTCTTCAACATCTCATGGAGTGAGAAAGGGAAGGTTCATGCTGCCTGTTTACAGATAAGGCTTTAGATTTAGCTGGTTTACTTGTACTATAATATGACAAGCAGTTGGGAAGTTTTCCTTTGTGCTTTGGCTTGCAGCCTGTAAGTGGAGAAACAAAGCCAGCCCATAGCTAGTACAGCTGGGGCTGTGCTGACTCATCTGAGCTGAGGCTCTGCCTCTAGCTGTGACAGTCAGAGCTGTTTATTCCCCTTTGCTGCTTGTCCTGTCCACTGATTAAAGGTTGCAGCTATTTCTAGCAGAGGCAGTGGAAGGAGGGGTGGCTCTGCACACTGGTTATTGCAGTTCACAGGAGGGCAACCATACCCCCAAACGCAGCTCCCTGACCAGTTCACAGAAGGAAACTGGCTGTGCTCTGTCGCTGCTGAAATGTAAGCGCAGCTTATTCCAGAGGTGGTAACCTTTGAGGTAGACTGGGCAGAAGGGAACAGGATCACAGCTGTGTTCTCTAGAAGCCATGAGATAGCAGCTTTAGCTACTTATCTATAGTCCTATGGCACCTAGATCAAAGCAAAATCAAACTTTCAGATGACTTCTCAAAGGTAACAACAGGTTCCTGTTGCAGCAGTGGTGTCTGAATGTGCTGTCAGTATTTATGAAGCAACAGTAACCGCATTTCTGTCTATGACCTGGGAAGGATGCCGGAGAGGGACTTCTAGTCACGGACTGTAGCAATACGACAAGGAGCAACGGGTTTAAACTAATACAGGGGAAGTTCAGGTTGGATATAAGGAAGAAGTTCTTTACTGTGAGGGTGGTGAGGTACTGGAACAGGCTGCCCAAAAAAGAGGTGAATTCTCTATCCGTGGCAGTGTTCAAGGCCAGGTTGGACAGAGCCTTGGGTGGCATGGTCTAGTGTGAGGTGTCCCTGCCCATGACAGGGGGTTTGGAACTAGATGATCTTAAGGTCCTTTACAACCCTAAATGCTCTATGATCCTATAAGAATTTGAGTATGAGGCCACACTGAAAGAGTATGTATTCTATGATCCTATGATTCTAATATTCCTTTCTTGTGCCAGGGTCTGTTTAAGACTCCATAAATCTTATTTTCTAGTAAAAGAAAAAGACTTTCCTCCCTAATTACACCCAAAGAGGGAGATGATGAGTTTGATCAAGGGACTGTATGACAGTGTTCAAGCGAAGCAATTTGATTCTTATGTGGAGTTTGGAAGTTGCTAACTGAGGACTATTTTGGATACTTGGCCAGCCAGCATCTCTGGTATGTTTGGAAGCATTCCAGGGAGATATTTTTGTAAACCACTGGGGTAAGTCAGTCTATTAAGGGGAATTTAATACTGCTGGGCAGTCACTTTAAGTCAGCCTATCTGTGGATACTGTTAAATTGCCTATAGCAAAGATAGGAAGTTCACACCAGTTTCGCCCTGCAGTAGTCTTTTTCCTTTGCTGTTTCAAAAGCTGACAGAAGATTTCTAAAGACATGCTGGTGATTCAGTTTCGAGATAGCTCACTTTTCCTTTGCTTGGAGAAACCAGACCAGACTTCAAATGGAAATACTATTATTCCAGTCCACAATGTAGCTTCACTGTGCCTCACAAAAGCATGTATTGACTGTGGAGTGAATTGAAATATTAATGAGCCTGGAAAGGGAGGGTCTGTGTGCTAATGCAGATCTGCTCAGGAAGCTCTGCAGCTGTGCATCACTCCAGTATAGGCTTTTATATATCAGTTTCTCTAGAAAATCTTGTGCAATCTTTAAAAATGCTTTTAAATGAATATTTCTTGATACATTTTAAACAAATACACTCTTGCATACTGCACTGAAAGAAGCAATATGTGTATTTCTTTTTTAAATACATTTATGTTAGTTTGTTCAATCTAGCTACTAGGAGTTTAAATTGAAGGGCTACTGCGGGGAGATAGAGCCAAATAAGGACAGAGATAAAACTCTGTATTGGTAGATGCCAGGGAGTAAAGCTGTTTTACTCCAATGGGCATTTCAAGACATTTTCATCTTGGGCATGACCCATAAATGGAAGTGCTGACCTAACAGCATAGAGCTGAGTTGGGAGTCTGTTCTTAGTGACATCTGGGGCGCATGTGTGCAAGAACAGCCCCAGTGTGCTTCCCCACTGCAGTCAGAAATTTATGTACAACTTGTGCGGACATGAACTATCTTGAAAGTAGCTCACGTGTCAGGAATGATAACAGCCACAAAAATCCACAGCTCTGTGCACACTGCAAGAGCCATGTAGGGGTTACTGCTGGATATGTACACATGCGCTGGACCTCAAGTGAAATGTATCTGTCATTGCCATGCAACTAGCAGGATGCAGGCTCTCTTTCCAAGGCAGGTGAAGTTGGGCTCCAGCAGTACGGCTGTGCTAACTGAGAGAGAAAAAGCACCACCAACCAACTGATGCAGTTGGCAGCAGAGCAAACTTCTCCCTTGCTAGAGATGGGGTTTATACAGTTGAATGGAGTCTAAAGTTTCCAAGAGGAGGGTTTTTTGTGTACATACGAGGAAATGTATATAGAAACTCATATTGATTTTACTCTTTTTTTCTTTTTCCTGCCTGCTATGTATTCTGAGCAAATGTGTAAAGCTTAATTTTGACAGAGCCGTCTGTGAAACATAGCATAGTCAGCTTTTACCACACATGCCCTCAGAAAGCTTGGAGGTATCTATGTGTGGCTTCATGGCCCTGTGAGTCTAATAAGGTTATTACACAGGGGTTTTGCAGGTTTGCGGCTCTACACAGAGAAAACAGGCCTACATGTATCAAATGTGGTCTCCTGGGACACTTGCAAGAAGTCTAGCTTAGGTACTGCAACCTCTGTTCTGATCTGTAGACTATTTGGTAGGAACTTATACTCTGTTTGGTGCTAAGATCAACGAACTTGCCTATGTCAGTGATCATTGAGAAGAAGCCTGCAAACTTCCAAAAACTGCAGAAAAGAAACTGAAAACACTTAATCTACAGCATGACTGGGTCTGCGGCCATGACTTGAATTTTCTCCAACATAAAATATTTCGGTTTTTCATCCTGGTTTATTGAGATGTGATTAGTCTCTAAAACGTGGCAAGTGTCTAATCATACTGATGTAATTTATGTGAAGATAAAGCTATTGATTTCCCACATATTACATCCTGTTTTCAGTGCTTCTGGAGTTCTGCAGCAAAGTTTTGGACTGTTCTTTTTCATACGTAGATTTGGTATAATTTCTGCGGCATTGATATGTGAGGCTGTTATGGCTCTTCTTTTGTCAGGGTCACAATAAAAGCAGCTGACACTATAGTAATTTTTCTTTTTTCCCTCTTGGCACACTAACTGATCAATCCCCATCATGCGTTGGGCGCATTGTTAACTTCATGAGAAGGAGCAGCAAAGAGTGAAAGGTCATTCTGGAGGCAGAGACAAAGTAGATTTCATCTCTGAAGTTATCAGTGCTAAGGTAGGATCTGTGAATCATAGGGTTCTGTCCCATGTTGAGGTCACTGTGCTAGTTAACACACAAGTAGAAAATGCATCCTTCACTTCTAATATAATTTTATAATAGAGTAAATCCTATCACACTTCCTTCCACTTTGTATAAGCGCTGTTTTACTGTGGGAGAACTGGTGGTGAGGCAGATGCACCCAACCTGCTATTTAGACCAGTGCAAGTTCTCCAAGGGAACTTGGGGATTTGGTGCAGTGCTGCTGTCCCACCAACTTCATAACCAGTGCTTGGACTAGAATGTAATTCTGTCTTACTGATTTGATTTTCAGAGAGATTCTCTACTTTTATCCGTGTTGCTTTAAACTCTGAGCTTGCCTTTTAGAATTGGTATTACAGTTTTGAATACAGAAAAGTGATACTCAGAATTACACAATGAAGTGATTGCAAAAAAAGAATCAAAAAACAACCAAATTAACCCAAAATGATATTTTTGGCTACTTGTTCCATATGAGATAAAAAAAACAAAGGCTAGAGTCAGAACATCTAGGGGATTACATCTTAAGGTATGTTTAATAAACTCCAGTCTGACACATAATGACACTCCTCATCTTCATGGTTCCATGGCTAATGCTGGTAATCACTTCAGGCACTAGTGTAAGTCAAAGCAGACCAAAAGGACTTTAATCATGTGACATTAGTCACAGTAACCTTACAACAGAAAGAGTAAGTGTATTTATGAAGTTTTTGTAGTTCGAGGGTCACATTCTTAAGAGCTGATTCCCTATGGCTTTGGCTTGACATAATAGACTTCAGTTGCATTACTTTAGATATACATCAGTGTAACTAAGAATCAGACCCCAAATTTCTAAATACATACAGCTGCATCAACAAATTGGTAGTGCTGCACTGATGCTTAATATATGTGCAGTCAATTTTTTATTAACATTTTAACTAATTTTTAGTAGCAACATCATTGATTGTTAAGCTTTAACAGGTCTTATGACTGCCATAGTATTAATATGGTGACAACATGCTTTCACGGGCTTCCTGATGTGTCAGAACATATCTTTGTTCATGGTGTCTGACTGCTAATTAAGGGGAAAGCCTCATAAAGCAGACATTGAATTTACCATTGATAGCACCATTTCTATTCTATCATTATTTTTGGTTAAGTTTTACAACTGCTTGAGGTGTTTGGTTTGTATTTTTAATTGTTTACACTTGGGAAAGTTTTTGGCAGAGACTTAAAAATTTTTCTGTTTCCTATAGAATCCTGATTTAAGGTTATTAGAACATAATACTGCCTTCTAATCAATTCGGATATATACAAAATGTCTCACTCGTTTAAATCTTATCTGTGTATTGAAGAAAAAAGTTGCTGATGTTTTCTGTATTTTGTCTTTATGTTGAACAACAGAGTGCTGAGATTGATAACCAGAAAGGATTTGCCTTGAAACATTACTGTGTATATATGGCAGTTGTGTGAAATGAGACGTCTTGTCTTTTTACTATCTGTATTTCTTGATGCCAAGAGTCTGCATTATGCGTTGCTGTTTCTCTTTCTTACAAATGAGTACCATTAAGATAATTTTTTCTCTTCTTACCTTGTCATTTCAGTTTTTCCTGCCTTAGTGTTTTTTTTTTTTTCCTGTTCTTCCTTCTGTTTGGGGTTCCAAGCTCAGATGCCTGTCTGCTTGTTGTTAAAGCTTTACTTCTCCCAGAATGGGCCATTGCCCAGTGTAATTAAGCAAGAAGTCATGCTGTAGTGGCAAAGGTAACAAAGTATACAATGAAAGAATTGCAGCAATCAATCAGAGCTTTTAAACATTTGAAGGATTGTGATTTTTATCTCTCTCTTCCATATCCTCATGACCTAGCTTATGGGCTGCCTGATCAAGAGTGCTATTTTTAGCCACTGTAGCTGTTACCACAAACACTGACAACTTCCATTAATTATTGTTAACTTCAGAAGACAAGATGGTGGGTTCTGTACAAAAATGTAGCTTCTTCCACTGAAGTGTTGTAATATGTTGTCCCTACATAACTCACTAGCAACGAACAGTATAAAGTTGCCATATGATGCAATGTTTTCAACTTTTCTGGAGCTTTTCTCTAGTCCATATGGAAAATGGGTGTGATTAAAGTAGGACACTGCTTATGTGTACAACAATTAAAATGAAAGCTTTGAGGTGAGTACAATGTGCAATTTTGTGGAACTTAATTGACAGTAAGTACTGGTTGGTGCATGTGTTGCTGGTTACATAGCAGCAGACACAGAAATAATAAATAAAATCACAATGTGCTAAATATAGACTGGAGATTAAGACGTAGACTGAGAAAATTCTTGCCTAAAACAAATGGATTATGTAGAAATACCACATAGAATGATCTATCAAGACTAGGCTGTCTCTTGTGTGTTTAGAAAATAATTTTTCACAATTGTTAGTTACTACATTAAAAAAAATTGTTATCATCTTGGGTATGTAAGCATTCCATTGGCATCAGTGGGCTGAAAATAGCTTACACGTATTGAAACTCTCAATCTGTTCAAACTCACTACTAAAAGACTCAATTTTTCTGATTGCATAAATACAAAAAAGAATCTATTGTGTTTATGTAAAGAAAGACATGGTTAATCACATATAACTAAACATGAGACAGTATTACCTGAAGCAGTCACCTCTATGACCTAATCCATAGAGTATGTTTCTCCTAGAAGATAGCAGACAGCATAAAATCCTAATATAGACAAGCACAATACCTGCTACCTCAGTATATCTACTTGAAATCACACCTGTGCTCTTCATTATGGAGTTTATATCTATGCATGCATTACATAGACTTATATAGTATGTCTACTGTGCTTGCAGTTTGTGTAGGAAAACACAGCTATATTCTGGAGTAACAAGCTCAAATACTTCTAGTAAACCACCCACAGCACTAAAAAGCTGTGTTTTGGCTCAGCACTGAGCAGATCCTGAATAGGTTCAGCAGACACTGCTAAGCGTTTTGTCGTTACTTGATACTGGTAACCAAGATGAAGAGTTTGCAGGTAAATGGGAAAAACCTCACAAGCATCCCCATCCCTCTGGACTGTAGTACTAGCCTTAGTCCACATAACTCTCAGAGTAAAATATCTCTGTGCCTTCACTCCATGATAGTTGTATATTTGGATGACTGTCATTATGTAAAAACAAACAAAAAAAAACCCTTGAAAAGGTCCATTCATTCTCCTCATAGAACAGTGTCTAAGAATTACAGAGTTTTGCTAGCGTACGAAGGATGCAGCAACACAGGAGATCAAGAAAGGATTTTTTATATATATAACATTAGTAGCAGCATTAGCAGAAATTGTTGGCAATCATGCAGTTACATAATCACAAAAGTTTAAAAAGAACAAGGAAGGTCTGGCTATACCACATTGCTCATGGTTGTCTCCAGCTGTTTTTTTAATATCTCCCAAGGTGGAGCTCCCACAGCCTCTCTGGGCAACCTGTCCAATTAGAATCATAGAATTATTTGATAGTCCTCAGGTTAAAAAACAAAACAAAACAACATGTGAAATCCTGTTGGAATTTTCCGTGCTGAAATGTGTGTTATCTATCAAACTTCAATTGTGCACCTCCATCATCTCTGCATCCACCAGGGGTGTCAGCTGTAAGCAGCTGAGCTTTCCCTCCTCTAGGCTAAACAAATTGCTCCTTTAGCCTCTTCTCACACATCAAGTGTGCTCCAGCCCTCTGATCAGCTTGGAATCTGCTGGACTTGCTCTGGTATAGCCATTCCTGGGGAGCTTCAAACTGGGCACAGTTCACCAGACGTGGTCTTCCTAGTGCAGAATAGAGAAATATCAGTGTCCTGGACCTGCTGACTGTACCCCTAATAATACAGCCCAGGATGTGGTTGGCTGCCTTCCCCACAAGAGCACACTGATGGCTTATGTTGTTTTCTTCACAGCAACACCATTCTGTAATTCCAAGTGCATTTCCTTGCAGTGCAAGGATCACACTGGAAGTTTGACTGCCTGAGGTCTGCTGTCATGGAGGTTATTTTCTGTTTTTTTTTTTTTTTTTCACAGAGGCCAAGTGAAATAGTAGGTGGATTTTTATTTGAAATTTTCATGTGTAAAGTTTCAAATTAGGGATCCAGAGAGACAATTGTAGGTAATCTAAATTCTCTCATTTTCTTTTTGTGGAAAAGTACAGCAGAACTTATTTGATGATTAAATAAAAGCAGTAAGAAAATAAATCTATTTCATTTTTACTTACAGTCTCTTTCAAATCTTCCTTGCAGTCCCTACCTATTAAAAAAAAAAAAAACCCACAAAGAGAAATCCAAGAATAACCAAAAAAAATATCCTTTCTGCAATCAATTTCTATGGCCATGTGAGATTGCAAAAATAGTTCTTAGCTTAGTATTGGTAGCTGAAAAAGGGAGGAGGAATGATTCGCGGTTTAATTTCTCTTCATAAAG
The DNA here is from genome assembly GCA_028858755.1 of Ara ararauna. Classification (NCBI taxonomy): domain Eukaryota; kingdom Metazoa; phylum Chordata; class Aves; order Psittaciformes; family Psittacidae; genus Ara; species Ara ararauna. The sequence continues at coordinate 37,877,453 of CM054410.1, read as the reverse complement.
CTATTGGGTAAATTCTTTCAAAAACCTTGAGTACCTTACTGTGCTATTTTAGTATAGCTCCTTACATGTTTCTGTATTCTTCTGCACATGCTTAGACCATTTTGTCATAAACAACTTTAAAGCTATCAAATGCCAAGGTATTACATAGCAACTGATGAGAGAAGTGATCTTTTCCACAGCAGAATAGCAGAGCCTCCCATGTAATGATTTTATGGGTGTTGCCTATGTATCATTGCATTTCAGGAGTCAGATTTTGAGAGCAAGGATTAATGACAAGTCATTATTGCTGCTGGAATGTGAATCCATCTAGAAGTAACCATAAAGCTGTTTTCCCCACCCTGTCAAAGATTCTATGCACCCAATAAAAGTGCCATTTTTTGAATGTGAAGAAATACAGCTACCATCTCTAGTTCTAATAGCAGATTTACTAGGAAGAAAGATTTGCGCTAAGTGAAGCTAGGTCCACGTTCCTAAGTTTTAGGAGGATTAATTGGTTTTGCTCTTTGGATTTCCAGCATGCATCTTTTTTTCAGAGAAAACAATATATTTTATTGAGAAGCTGTCATTTTCTGTTATTTTTCTTTCAGAAATTTGGAATAGGAGGGGAAGAGAAAAGAGGTGGGTATTTCTCAAATCCTTTATGGTTTTGAGAACCGGGTTGAAGGGAGATGTCTCAATTAGGACCCACCTTCCCCCTCATTAGCTGTAAAAATCCATTATTTCATTGGGAATGGAATTTTGAAATCTGCAAGCCTGCCACTGACAAGAAAATGTGATCTCTGTAGAATTATAGGAAAATCAGTAAGCTAACCAATTACACTGTGAAGCAGAACCTGCTAATAGAGTGTGGTCTGCTCATACGCTGTGGACTGCTGATGTAATTTTATTAAGCTTATTTTTTTAATTGTTTTTATTGATCTAGACCATTGGACAACTTTCAAAAACCTGTCCGGAATTTTCAAAGTTTTGAAAGTTGTTAATTGTCAAAATTTTGCTCCAAAATCAAGCAGAGTCTTTAAGGTCTGTATTTTGACTTTGCTTATTCCAGGACTATATCTGATTTTTACTATATCTGATTTTGAATAATAGAGCTAATGCAGTAATATAACGGGTAAAGAAAGTTCTCATAATATCAGTTCTGTGTGGCTAAGGCTGAATGCCTTCAGCTTCAGGCTGTCACACTGAATGCAGATTATATTTTTAGAGGTTGAGCTCTCCATCTTGGAGAATATGTGCAGAGATGGGAGCACGTATGGAACTTACACAAGATAGCTGGTGAATAAAATCCACCTTCTGCCAGCTGAGCCCTGCTTGATACAGATTCAAGAGCAGAGCTGGACATGCTGGGAATTACAGACCTGAAATTCATAGCACATACAAAGCCTAAGAGGGTCTCTAAGACATGAGTACCATGTTTCTTTCAGATAGGATTGCCTATCTTCTAAAAAGTGGCTGGGGGTTGCTCCTTTGTACAGTCACAATGTTTATAATGCTTTCAGGCTTTTGTATGGTAGAGCTTTTAGTGTGTTTTCTGTCAGGGTTATTGCAGAGGTGGGAACACTGATATTCTGATCTATTTGTTCACACATCTGTTCCTTTGAGTTGTGTACAATAAAGCAAAATTGGACTCTACAAATATCCGTCTGTGCTTAATGATAGAATAGACGGCAATGCAAACTGCTGGCCTACAAAAGCAGCTGGGAACTTGGTAATTAAAACTAAGGTTTTGTACAGTTGGAAGCAGTTAAGCATTATTGTTAAGGCAAAAAATCCTTTCTTCAACTTTCAATACCAGATCAAGCAATCTTTTTTTCATCTTGACAACTGCAAAGTATCAATTACTTGATTGCTTGGTTTTAATCAGCTTTATATCAATAAACCATGATTTCAGAGCTCTACCAGAGTGTGTTGTCAAACTGCCAACTTAAAGCAGATATATTAGAAGCAGCATGAATCAGGATGAAAAATATTCTGTGAAACAATTGAAAACCTCTTCTGACATGTGGATGTACAAATGAGAAAGAGACAAATACTGACTGTTGCATCCTACACACAATGGGCATTACAGAGATGTTAAGCAGCAGGGAACAATACAACCTGATAGATCACGGAGAACTGTTGGTGTTGAATCCAATATTCAACCTTGGAAAAGGGAACTATTTTGCTCTTAGCTGGCCTAAAACTTCAGGTACATAAAGTTGCCTTTGACACTTCATTGCAATGCTAAAATTTGATGGAATCAGAAGATAAAGTATAATTTAAAAAAACAGCTATGTCTGTTTTATTAAAATTAATGGGATCATTCCACATGCAGTGAATCCATTTCAGACTATTCATTTTTATTCAGTTTACCAGTAAAAATCATGCTGAAAAAAGCTTATAATTTGTGGAAATTGTTCCTGTTCTTGCCTAATGATTCAGTTCAAAGCACAGTTTGTTTTCTTAACACTGTTACATCACACTTGTTTATCATATATGATTAGCTGCACTGACATGCAGTATACAGGCTAAACAATTTCTACTGTAATAATTCTGTGTGGAAAATAAATGGGGCAGCTCAAAGGTAGTATCAGCCATAATGAACCACTTCAGGTGGCTAAAATGTGCAAGTTATTACCCAGTAATTTGATTTTTCCTGCTTCTAATAATTTACAAATAATGCAGCTCTTTTGACATTGATGATAACTTGGAAAACAAGATGAAAAAACACCCAAAATTCCAGTGTATCTGAACCATATAACTATTTCACATGATGTTGTCAGTTAGTTTATGCGTTTCCCCTCCACATTACAATATTTCACGTCTTTAGTGTTTAGTTGGGTGTGCTAGATATACTCATTCTAATTAGATAATGTAAAATTGAAACTGAAATAGAAAAAAATGTCCAGTGTTCTTTTATGTAACTATCTTCTATCTTTTGAATATTGTGTAAAAATTGGAAAATATAGGTCTATAAATCTAGCATGTTGCCAAACTTTCAATCTTCACAGTGCTGGTTTTCAAAATTGGGTGATGTTCACAAATTTTTCTGATTGTGGGACTATATTTGGGGTTGGGACAGACTTTGAAAAACTAAATACGCACTCATAACAGACGTGAGGCTGCTGCAACCATCCTCTGAGGTCTCCCAGTTGACTTCTGAGGAGGCGCTCACCTCACTTGGTGTAAATGTCAAGGCTGTTCTGTGACTGTGTTATTTCATGACTGACTCCCTTTCTGATTTCCTTGAGAGTTGCTTCCCTATTCTTGCTAAATATGCAGTAAAGACCCTGAGTCCCTGATTTCTTTTAACAACTCCCGATTTATCCTTTGAAACTAGAAGTATTTTAGGACCTGGGATGGAAAATACCAGTGATTTAAGACTTTTCTTGCATCTTTCTAATAGTGGAACTAACTGGTGTCTCTTTTGGTGCACAAAAGTGCAGGTAGATTGCCTCAGTTTCTCTAGAGCTCTCTATAGCCCCAAGGAACAATTTTGTCAGTCAGAAGTAGCTGGAACAGCATATGCAATACTGCGTCAGCTGTGCCTCACTGTCAGACACACACCTTCCTCTTGAGGCTATGAGGAAAGTGGCTAGAGCCCATACGCCCACTTAATCCTCCCATGTGAAGGGAATGCTGCAGTGAAGTGGTGAATCAAATGTGTCATGCCTGGATCAGGCCCAGGAGGCTCACAGCTGCTACCAGTGTTCCTCTGCATGCCCCCTGCTATACAAAGGATGTGCTTGAAAACATGGCCTGAAGAAAGGGAGGAAAGATCTGCAGGAACAGGTTAGAATTACTCAGCTGACAGGAGAGCACAGCAGCCGGGAGGGCAAAGCAGGCATGTTGCTCTGCTGCTAACTTCTGCAGAAAGAAGCTTAGCACTGTGCCATGGAAAATAGTTTCTGTGTGTTTATGTCAGCAATTGCTTTGAACATTTGTTTCCTATACTCTGAGTTCACACTGAGGTTTTTATTATCTTTTTAAGCTTAATTGAGGATAAGATAAAACAAAATAATTGAAGGGAAACCTTGGCCTAAAAGACAAGGCAGCAAGCATCAGCTGCCACAGGTAGTTGTGCTGTCCAGGGTGGATGCATTGTATATGTGCTATTATTGGAAGATTTCTCCTCATGTTCTCCTTGTTTTTCAGCCTCTTGTTATAAAATATAAAACTGATGATGCTACATCTGGACTGTAAGTATGAGACATTTAATGCTCTTTTTAGACAAAATTTCTTTGCCAGTCATTGACATTTATGAGATTAACTAATATTCAATCTTTCCTGAGCAGAAAATTCCATATTCAAACCCAAATGGCTACATCAGCAGTACAGTAATTTCAATAAAAACATGACAATTGGCTCAATTTATGACTCAGTAAAAGGTTGCAATAGTGAATTAGGAAATAAAAAGATATACCAGTGTAAAGTGGTGCAATTACTTGCTAGTGTAACTGTCACCTAAATTGCTCTTGGCAGTAGGTTAGGTGTGGGATGCATGGAGGAAAAAGTCTTAGGCTCATGCAGATTGGTGTGGTGACCTTTCCTGGAAGTACTACTTAGGCTTTACTGATGGTAAAGGTGGCTGAACTTAATAAGTGGATGAGAGTATTCCCTCCTAAACAATGATGCTAGTCATGTTTGTAGCAGTTCAGAAACATGCATTTCTATTAAACAATGAGATGCTGAACTAGTTAGGTTCTGGTACAGATGCATGACAGTGTGTGAAATAGATTTCTGTGCATTGACAGCAGGCTGATTAATTTGAAACAATGCATTTCCTGGGTGCAAAAGTTAGCAAGGAGCACAACGTTGCCACAGGTTGCTCTCTGGCTGGCTGGGGTGTACTGGAAATCCCAGGAGAGGGATAGTCCTTTGCTCAGAGCTGCTTTTAGGAAAATGGTTAATTCTCTGACATGGTCTCTTCTGAGGGCACATAAATATGTCACACAAGGTAAGCTGAACGGAAAAGAAGAAGAAACATTTATTTTCCCAATCATGATCCAGAGAGCAGTGCTAGCAATTCCTGCGATCATACTAGGAATATGAACATCAACGGGATAACACACTGTGGTGAGTGGCATGTCTTTAAGAAGTAAGGAATACAAAGTCTTAGAAAATGATAGACAGAAGCCAAAAAAACCATGTCACTATGTCAGGAAAAAAAAAATCAACAGAAACAGAAATATAGATTAAAAGAAAAAGGAAACAATCAATCTTACACACACAGAAGTGTGCAACAGGACCAAACCTGAGATGTATACATACAAAAAAGAGAAGAAGTGGAGTAAAAGAAATATATTTCAATACAAAAAAGCCATAGGAAGCTGTGTTGTTACACTGAGAGGTCACTCTCATAATTGCAAACCATTTAATTTTCTTTGACAGAAACTTGCCAGTGCCTGACCACCATTTTACGCTCCACCTGCTCTTGTAAAATGGAAGCTCAGCATCTGTAGCAGTACTGTGGCCCACAGACAGAATGGATATATCACCCCAGAGATGGCAGAGATTGCTTTTTTCTTTTTCCTCCTCCTCCCTCCCACATGGAGAGGCAGAACAAGGAAAAAAGAAAGTGCTTATGGACTTGCCCACTCAAAGAATCTTCCTGAGAAACGTAGAAATGGTCTACACTTGTTTTTATTTTCATAGCATCAGCAAAAGAGGTCTAAACTCCGGGAGAAATGACAGTCCCGGATTTGCTTTAGCTTAAGGTTGATGAAGGTCCCAGCAAATGGTGCCTTGTGTTAGAGATTGGGCAACTTGCAGCTTTTGGAAGAAAAAGGCTATGGGACCTTGAGAGTTTGCATTATGTTAAGGAACTCTGAATACTGAATGTATGAAGGTACATACCAAACCGAATGTATAGATGTTAGGGACTGTAGTGAGAGGACAAGGGGTAATGGGTTCAAACTTAAACAGGGGAAGTTTAGATTGGATATGAGGAAGAAATTGTTTACTGTGAGGGTGGTGAGGCACTGGAATGGGTTGCCCAGGGAAGTTGTGAATGCTCCATCACTGGCGGTGCTCAAGGCCGGGTTGGACATAGCCTTGGGTGTCATGGTTTAGTGGGAGGTGTCCCTGTCCCTGGCAGGGGAGTTGGAACTAGATGATCTTAAGGTCCTTTCCAACCCTGACTATTCTATGATACAATGATTCTATGTTGTGGGATATGTTCCTTTAGGTAGAACACTTTGGGGTTCACCCATCTGGAGACCACAAGTAGCATCCTATACTGATGTACAGATTCTTTAGTGTGCCTGGTTTTATGTGTACATCTGTATGCACATGCATTTGTGCGTATGTTTATATGTATTCACATGCATGTACTTAGGTCATGGATACTTAGGTCATGCAGTGAAACAAGAGTGTAGCCTGCTGTTGTGAGCTCATACAAAATGTCTGCTCTGCCTTACATGCAGCTAGGGCTAATATGCTGACTGCTTTACTGAGACTAGTATTTGGCTGCTCTTTGCCTAACCATTTCAGGTTTGTTTGCCTCACCATTTCAGGTTTGTTTGCCTCCTACTTCTGCATGCTGCACAATTAATTTACAAGTGGCTAAAAGCCAGTTTCTTTCAGAACTTAGTCCCTTTGCGGACGTTCTCAATTATTTGTGCCTTTCTTCAACAGTGAGTCTATTGTTCTTCTGCCTTGTCTGCAATGAATCCTTGTTTCCTCTATGTGAGGAGTATTCTCTATTATACAAGGATGCTACATTTTTCGCAATAGCCTGTCTCAAATTACCAAAAAGCTAGACAGTTTCTGTAGGTGATGATTTAAAAAGATCTTTGTTGGAGCACATAACTACAATGCAGTGGGCAGAGTAATAAACCTCACAGAAAAGAACTTACTAGGGGGGGAAGAGTTACTGATCCCCCACTGAGCTGTGAACACTTGTTAAACAGATTATTCAGTGAAAATTATCCTTAAAGAAGAGAACAGTGCAAATCCCTGTTGGTTTAGGGGTAGAAATGTGATGTGCATGGGTAGTGCTCCATGCTATTTTATTCTTCTTTTACCTGCCTGCAGTCTCCATTTTTGCTATCCTCATAATGTTCTTCAGAAGCGACTAGGTCTCTAACTTTTTTAATTGACTTACAACTTTTAAGCTTTGTTTAGCACAACAACATTTTAGCATGTTTACTAGAAGACAATCTTGTGGAAGATCATTTATGGTGCCTCTGCTATGACTTTTACTCAGAAGTGTCTGCTGAGGTTTTTACTTGGTCCAGTTCAACACTTGTTTCTACACTCTGCTCCAGTTTAAATGTACAATATTTCTCTTATGTGGTGTATTGCAACTTCTCTCGTTTAATTATTCTATTAAATACTTCTTCTATTCTGTCTTTTCTTCTTCAAGCACTGTCTTGTTGCTTGTCTTCAAGCTGTTTTTTAACTTTTATTAAGATTACTATAAAATTGCCTCTTTGTGTTTAAAACATTTGTGGAGATTTTCTACTCTGACATTCAGTACTTATCTACCTCCACAATCCTTCTTCTGTCTTCCTCAGATTGAAAGCTGAGGGATAAAGAATTTGATGGGGCATCCTTTTTTCATGATGATGGTAAAAGAAAATAGATGTATCACATGCATGTTATACTGGACATGCTGAAATGCTGAATGTCACCTAAATGGTGGAATGTTGAAAGTCACCTAAAGAGAGCTTTCAGCGAGGATACGCCTAAAGATGGCAGAAGATACAACAGGATGATATAAATGAACACAAATAGTATTTTAAAACAAAATGTATCTTTCCCTGCACATATTTTATTTTATTTAATGAAGTATGAGTAGTAATTGTTAAGCCATTTTTAGCACTGAACTTCATGTTTGATGAATTCTTCATGTTGGTCAAAGGAACATGCTGTATATGGGCCTTTTGCTGGGTATCACTTCTATCTTCAGATTTCTACATAAAGCTCATGAGACCATCCTTTTCCTGCACTTCTTAATAAGTTATGTAAATCTCAAATAGGTGAAGCTAGAGGGGAAAATGGTCCTTCTGCCCACAGCCATCAGGAACAGGCAGGATTTTTGGTACATATGCATACACTTGCCTGAGAATTTTTTTTGCAGCTTGAAAGCAGTACAGTTTCTAATAAACAAAATTGCTTCAATCTTACTGTGACTAACTCTCCATCTCAGAGTTCCCAGTTTACTTATGTTGCCCTATGGGCACGCAAAACTGGTGTATGTGAGTGAGGGTGTTTGTGTGGTAAGTAATTACTGGTCTTCCTCTATTCCAAAATATGAAACTAAAATGAAGAGCCAAAGAACTTTCATAATTCACGTTAGGATGCTTCTCTAGAGAGTCTGAATAATTAATTCCAAGGGTGGGGTATGAATGAACAAACATTTTAAATCCTTGCTTTATTTACAAACAATAAGTGCCATTTTTAAATTAGAGGGTTTCTATACATACGAGCTAGTCTAAGAGGACACATAATTCTCTAAGTCTTTCAATAAAAAAAAAAAACCACCAACACTTGAATGTAAAAACAGTTCTGCTGGACTCTTTAAAAGTTTTCAGGTGATTTTTTTCACCTTCATGGAGGGTGGTTCATTGAATGCCCATCCATATGGCCCATAATCTGTTTGTGCTTTGCAAATGTGTGCTTATAGTTTTCATAAATATATTTGTTAGTGAAATGGAAAAGCAATGAATCACTGGAGCTGTATCTCAACAATAGTTAAACTAGTGTCATGTAGCAATGAAGACTGCCGTGCTAAAGCTTTCTTTTCTGTTGCAAATAAATTGTGAACTTGCCATTGCAGGCTCAGTCTCAATTTTGCTGCTGCAAGTGGTTGTGGTTTAGCTATTGAAAACCTGATTTTGAAAAGTTTGTAACACAACAACATAGAAAAAGAGGAAGGAGATAAGTGCTGCTTTTGTCCTTAGTAAGTGAAACAACAATTTGTTTCCTTTGTGCCACTAGACTTCAGTGGTTTTATTGCTATAATTTCTCTCCAGTCATTTAGGAAAATCAGCCATCAAAGCAAGCAATTAAACAGCTGTGCTTCTTTACCTATAATCTAAGTAAGAATGCTGATACTTTTTTAGCTAAGACCGTAGATTTGCTTCAAGTGAAGTAAAAAGAAGCCTGCATGTGAGGAACCTTTGGGATCCCTGTGTTTTAGGCAGGTCAGGAAGGCAACCTGACTGAAAGAACTGCCGATCCAGAAACTAACTGTTCAGATAAATTATATAAATTGCCTGTGTTTTATGCAATTTATTACATAAGCCCCTGCTTTAAAAATGAACTTCAGCCTGGTTGCTTGAAGCTGGAGGCAGAAGCTATTAATTAGAGAGAACAATATAATAGAGCTTAACTATGTATAAGTCAATAAAATATTAATTTCTTAAAATATAAGCAAAACCCCTGAGAAGTCAACCAAAAAGGGGTAGGAAAGGGTGGGAAACAAAATAATGTTGTATTCTTAGAAATTTCTATGAAGACATGGAAAAAACACTATGCCCAGTGCACATACTTGCCAGAAATCTCTCCTTAGACAGAAACTCATAAAAAAAGTTGTCTGTTGAGCTAACACATTGCTTAATCCAGGTTTCACAACCAGAATGACTGCATGCCATTTGGAGAGTGTTTTGACTAAATACATCTGATTATTGCAGAAACCCTAAGCTAAGAAACTAAGCTTTTGCAATTACATTATCCATCTCCCTTGACTTTAAAAATCAGATTCAATTTTTGAATGAAATTTAAAATGGGACAAAAAAACTTACAAATAAGTTTCCACAGCAACAGAAGATCGAATATGATTTTCCACAACAGGAATATTCTTTTCTTAAGGTAGATTGTTTGCCTATAATTTGTCCCAGAAGTGATGGAATAGGCAACCTAAAGATAGGTGAGATTTTGGACTACAGTTTTCTTAAACTGTAGCTACACAATTTTAAAAAAGAGTGTTCAGGAAATAGAAATTAATATTAAAAAAGGTTTTTCAAAGCACAAAATATACAAAAATGCACCCTAATGCTATACCAATTTAACATATCTACATAATTTATTTGAAGGAGGTGATACCTCAGGCCTATGATGAAAAATTTTCTGTCTGGAAACATGTCTGGAAACAGATACATTGCTTTTTCATTCTAAGATGTTTTGAGAATTCATATGCTGCAGATCAGTGGCTGAATCAAACGGAAAGACACATGGCTCTGATCAGCCAAAATTAAATATTCAGTCCTAAGTATGTTGTCCCCGGAAGCAAAATAATATAATACTGAAGCTGAATGTCTTCAAGAGCTTTGCCGTCTATGAGTGAGTGTGGGTTGAGTCATGACAGTACTTCTCATTGTTATGAAAGCTCAAAACAGTTCTAAAGAAATATTTTGCTTCATGAAAATTAATGTTCCCTCTGTTTCTACTGTGGGGAAACAATCACTTTTGGCATATTTTTCCCATGGGTTAAATTTTAAATAAATCATGTTTTGGATTCAATTTGGCTATTAGCATTTGCCTGAATTTCAGATTGCCTTTGGAGCTATATTTCTGACCCATGATACCTTTTCTCCTAATCCTTTGCAGGAGGACTTACTCCACAGAGGTACTATGCATTTGTAATGCATAGCAGTTTCTGCTTATCATTCCAATTCAGTTCCACCACATAGAAAAGAAGTTGATTTTCATTGCCCAGCTAGAATAAGAATACCTTTTCAATTGGCCTAGTTATTACCTTGCCCTTTGCAACGCATTTGAAATAGAGAGGAGCTGAGACATCTGGTAGGATGAAAGCCATAGCCTCAATTGATTCCTTTCTTTTTATGAACAGATGGGAGGTAGTTTCTGCCCAGATTCACAGGGCAAAAATTCATGCAAAGTATTGCTTGGTTTAAAATCATGATCTTATCACCCTTGGAGGACAATTTGCATTAAGTTTTAAAATCACAATATCCTGAAATAAATGAGGAAAACTTCAACTCCAGTAGCCAGAAGGACTGGAGAATGAGCATTAGACAACAAAATAAAATTTTTGGGTTATGTTTCTTTTTTTGTTTGTTTGTTTGTTTGTTTACTTGTTGTTGGATTTATTTATTTATTTATTTTAGGCTTTTTTGTTTGTTTGGTTTGTTTGCTTTTTTTTTTTTCTGCAGGAAACGCTGAGGCTCCAAGAGCAGTGGAAGACATTTTTCTTGCTAAACATTTAATTGTTAAGAACCTGAACCCTGCATTGGCTGCATAACAGTTGCTATCTTTCCTTGGGTGGCTGTTAGGAGGTCAGAAACTACCATAACACTCTGAAACAGCAATGATGTTAAAAGCAAAGGTGACTTCTTAACCAGACATGTCTGGTTATACTGCATGGGAGCTGCAGTTCCAGTGGTAACAGGCTGTAACTGCAAGGTCACCGTGATACCAAAAGCACAGGCACCAAAAGCAAAGCCCTGGTCAGAAAGCGAGAGGAGGTGATTATAAAATAGTTAAAAGAGTGAACTTTCCTTTCGTTTGAGAATATTTCTCTTCAACATTCTAACAAAGTCACTGTGCATATAATGTGCCACTGTCCTTAATGTCTGATATGGCAAATATTATATAAAAGGGTGTCCTTTTAGCTTTGACCCAAGAGGTAAAATATTATCTTAGACACCTGTAATGTGCACATAATGTGTTGTGTATAAAATCAGGTTCTGTCAAACAGTTGGTGAGCTGTAATTCCTCTGGGAATTGACATGCTGTAAAGATGTGAGCACTAATGAAATAATTTTTCAAGAATCCAACTGTTTCACATTTTCAAAGTATCATTTTAATAAAAAATGATATTTTCAATGATCTTTTTTGGCTTGTAGTTGTGGCAGTGCAAATTACCATTGATTTAATTCTATTGAAATAGCCTATTTTTCTAGGAACATTCTATGAGGTTGTTCAGCTAAATGAGGGCTTTATCCAAAACCCATCAGAAATATTACAATCCATGGTGCAATATTTCTCATTTACTTCACTGGCAGAAGGCTTCTGTGGCCATAGCTGTACTATTCTGGAACATAAAAGATTATTATTCGAATGAATATGAAGAAAGTAAAATACCCTTCATAATGATCCCTTCAAAACCTGGAACTACATCTGCCTCATATTTTACTCTTCTTTTACAGAAGACAGGACAAAAAGTTCATTAAAACAGTTTGTATGAGAAGATTTCAATTAATAGATTTCATAAATTAATTTTAACTGGAAAAGGAAATTACTTTCATCATGATAGTAAAATACATAAATAAAGTTAAAACACCTATTGCAAGTGATACAAAATAACATTGTAAGGTAAGAGATTAAAAAAAACAAAATACAGCTTTTTTGTATCAATCATTTAAACTTCTGTTTTATTTTGCTGTGTTCAGTATACTTTATTCTTAATGTTAGTAATTTATGGTTGTGCTAAAGTGCTATCTCTCAGCATAAACAAGCCATCTACCAATCACACCTAGATAATTATTAATTTCAAGCAGAAAATGTAAGAGTTTTAGCTGTTTTCCTGAAGTTCTGCTCACTGGCATAATACCAGGCAATTTTGATTTCAATAAATTGTTCTTCAGTTTCTTTCAGTCTTTCTGGCTAATTTTGGAGTGTGCTATTATCTTATCCTTTTTTCAGTGAAGCAATTTTATAACACTGCAATTAGATCTATCTGTCAAAATTGCAGCTTGTCTTGCCTTACTTGTGCGTGTTGAAGGCTGTGCACTTGTAGATGAGAAATGAACTATTTTTCAGATGATCATTTACCACCCAACAGATGCTGCTTCCAGGTTTATACCCATCTCATATAAATAGATTCCAACTGAAAGAAATTTGTGTCAGCCAAGGCAGTTATATTGGGTTCCTGAGCCTTTTAATATATGAAGGAATTTTATTTTATGATTTACTTGAGCTGCTTGTACTAGGGTAAAATTGAGAAATTGTAACTCACTAGGAAACTAACTTTTGGATCAAGAATCTTCATTTACATTGCAGACTTTGCTCAAAGTGTGGATATATCCCTTTCGTACACAATTTAATTCTATCACTTCTTTCTTAAAAAAATATTACACAGAAATTACACATCATATGATGTCTGGAAGCATATTTGAAAAAGTCAATTCTTAGTCTGTTTAAGATTTCATTGCAGTTAGTATGAACTTATGCATTCAGAGAGGAGACAAAACATGATGAGGAAGTTCAGAATGTCTTTATATATTTCAGTTTCTCCTGAGAAATGAAATTTTTTCTCAGTCGCCTCAGTAGACAACTTCAGTCATGTTTACACTGGGCACCATTAAATGCAATATGTATGTCTGACTTCCTGTACTATTAGCTTAAGGGACAGGTTTTTTATGTATTTAGATTGGAAAAAACCCAATGGAATGTGGCTATGTGTTTGTGCATAAATATATATATTCACACATAAAAATCACATCTTAGAGAACATAGCTCAAATTTAGGGGAAATCCTGCCCTCACTGTATGCAGTAGAAAATTTTATATTGAATTTAAAGGCGGTAGAACCATGTCCATCTAAATTAATATATCAGCTTTGTATTGAGCAGTTTTTCCAATAAAATATGTGGGAGTCTGGAGGGGTAAGCAAAACAAAAAGGTTAAACAGTTTGGAATGGTAAACAAGTATGATTTTAATTATCAGCTTGTGAGACTGTGGATGGATGTTTTGGTCTTGCATTCCTCTTTTTCTTTACAGGCATTAGCCAAATTTCAAAGAAGCTATTGTTTAAGTTTATTTGGGATTCAGTTGCTGACAAAAGGAACACAGTATTTCTCTATTTCTGTGCTTATTTACACTCTGTAAAAGCATATTTCATCTTAGCTGTGGCATGCCAGGTCAGTTAAATATGAATTTCAGGAGCTGCCTGGAGGTGGTGTGAATAATGACCAATCATCATCCCATGTCTTTCCACTTGCCCTGGCAGCTAAATAGCACACTTAATACTGTGGTGTCATTGCCAGTTACAAAGACAAAATGTCCCCCTCTCCCAAGCAACCCTTCCCCCAACATGATTTAATTGTTTACTGCAATTAAAATCTTTGCCTGTAACTTTCAATGAGCTTCCTGAAGTCCAGGTCTTATCCAGTTTCTTCATATGACCTCATATAGTGACCAAACGCCAGATACCTCTCTCTCTTGAGAAATCTTGTCGCTTATTCCAGAACATGAACAGGAAGGTAAATCTTTAGAAAATCTAATTTCAGATTTTCAGACTGGTTCTTTTAGAAGCTTTAAATGATGGTATCTAGATACCTGTCTTTATAGGTATCTAGATTTCAGGGAAAGTACTAGGTGATTTTCTCTAAGCTTGGTCTAAGCTGTAGACTAAGATTCTTTTCTAGTTCAGTCCCAGGTTTATTTTAAGTACAATTCAGGTAAATTCATATTTGTCAATTCTTGCAACTTCTAAGTATTTAATATGAAAGAACATTGTAAAATCTCACCTTTTAACCTGAGGGCTGTTTGAAGAGAAGAGAATTATTTTCATTGTATAGGCTACTACAACATCTGCCAATTCTATTTGAGGAAAAGACATCTCTGTTACGGCTCTAAAAAGACCTTGCAATTTACAAGCAAATAGAATCCTGCTCCTGTCCGTCCACCTCTCTGTGTAGAGTGATACCTAGCTAAAAGTAAGCCCTTCACATGCACAAATCTTCTCGTTTCATAGCAGTCTTTTGCAGTAGTTGAAGTAGCATGCCAGCAATTTTTTAGTACCTCTTTCTTTACAGAAGGTTTTCCATAATATATGATGTACACTTCTACAGAGAGAAATGTTTACAACCCTTGGGCAAAGGAATTGAATGTCTTCAAGGTGTTGCCCAGACCTTACTGCTACCCTAATTTAGAAAGAGAAAACTGTCACTAAGTCTGATCTGCTGTCTTCCTGAAGACTGCAAGATACGGATAGATTCAATACTGTTTGCAGAAAGGGAGTTTGAGAATTAATGGATGCCTTAGATTTTTTACTTGGATGCATTTAAATTCAGCATTATTTTCTATTGTCTTCAATTTATCTGAAAATATTATTTAATTTGAACTGTTGTAGATACTCCATGTATAAAGCAAATCGATTAATTACTTGAAATTGGTCCACACCAGACAAGTACATGTACACAACATTGTAAGGATGTGGGTTTTTAAAAAACAAACAAACACACATTTAATAGATAGGGAGGCATATTCTGCATTGATCACATGCAAAAATAAAAGTGTTAGCCTAAAATGACTTGATAATAAACTAATTCTGAGTACCTGAAAGGAAACTGGTTTAATATGGAAGTGAAATAAGAAGGGGAAATTAGTTGCTATTGCTTCTAGTTTGGAATTTTTTGCAAATTACCCTCTTAGCCATCAACTGAACTAAGTCTACCTGAGAAAATGCTTGTCTCCCTTTAACATTATTTTGATGGAGCTATAAATTTAGGCAATGACTTGCAAACAAGCAAATCCCTGTAGCCTACCCAGTTCTCTTGACTCAGACCAGCACAAGAAATACTTCAAAACTGCTAAAGACTTAATTCAGAAAGCTCAGAGAAGTGTGCTAACTTGAAAAATACTTTGTAAAAACTGTTCCTCCAGCAATGGTTTCCCACTAATTTTGATTTATATACAAGTTAAAAATAGTTCAGGTATAATCCTGCTTAGGGGCAGGGATAAAGTAAAAAGCCTCTCAAATCCTTATTTTTCCGTGTGAATCTATTATACAAATTTTCACTTTTTCAGTTGAAGTTAATTTGAATTCAATCTGCATATTAAGATGCAAACAACCCCAAACTTAAAAGATCATTTTATGGCTGCTCAAATTTTACAGTGTTATGTAGCCAGATCTGTGAAGAAAAATATAAAAATCACTAAAGCAGTTCAAGTACATATTATGAAGATTCAGAGTCAATAGAGATATATATTGATTTATTTTAGAGAAAATCTGAAAGAAAACATGTTTTGACTTTCCTACTGAAGCATTCACCAAAAAAGCTGTTTTTCCAGAGAAAGCATCATTCTTGCAGCAATTCTCTTGGGAGAAATAAGTAGAAGAGGGTACATATCGAAGGAAAAATTCTGCATAGTCTTAGTATTGAGAAGTGTTCAACAAACTTGTCAATGTTTCTTTTAGAGACTAAAATAACACAAACAAAACAAAACCCCAAAACCGGCATCCTAGGACCCTGCTGACTTTCTGTGAGCAGTGTGGTGGTTTTTCCTCCCTTCTGAACTGATGCTGCATTTAATTTTCTGCTACCAAACCAACAAAAAAACCCCAAACCCATCTTGAGTAAGCCACAGGCAGTCTGCAGCAAAGTGTTTGTAAGATTATAGTCTTAAACATTTCCCAGTTAGGAAGTGCTTCACAAGGACAGAATAAATTAACACAGCCAGTATTTATGTAATGTTTAGATTATAGATTGATAAGATTTGTGCATGAAAGCAAGTTAAAATATGCAAGTTGCTGCTGGAACAGTAAACCACTAGCAAACATCCATGTGATGCAATAATGTGTATGCTTACAGGGTATTCTGCTAAAGCAGCATGGTCCTTGTTCACCCAGAAGCCCATGGGAAGCAATATTTCATGCACTCATGCCAGTGCCATTCTATTGTCTTGCGATCTTCCCACAGTCCATGAACAGAGGAAAAATCCTTAAAAGTTCCAGGGTATTTTTCCCACTAGCTTACTAAAGCAGTAAAAAATTATCCAAGGAAGACCTCTAAACCTGAGGGCAGAAAAACTTTGGAAATAATTCTGAAATAAATTTTCAAATACATGGCCTCTCTAAAAGCTTCTGCTTTTCGCTTCTGCTTTTCGCTTTCTGCCTTTCTCCAGGAGGTTGAACTGTAAGCTGAAGGATAATTAAACTATAAAGACAAATTATAGAGACCTCTGT
The DNA here is from genome assembly GCA_028858755.1 of Ara ararauna. Lineage (NCBI taxonomy): Eukaryota > Metazoa > Chordata > Aves > Psittaciformes > Psittacidae > Ara > Ara ararauna. The sequence goes on along the minus strand of CM054410.1, from coordinate 37,860,595 downwards.
ACTCTCTGACTCTTTGATTCATTTGGGATATCTTAAGTCTTTATCTGAGACGAAATTTTAAATTTGACTATTTAACTGATTAAGTCCTTTTACAATGGTTACTACTTTATGCATAGGCAAGACAAGTTTAACTCATGCACATGAATATGAAATATCACCTCAGTGTACTATCCCTCACCACCTTTTAATTTGGCATATGACCTTTCTAACAATTTTTAATTAGGAAATTGTATCCCAGATACTTGGAGTAATCAGGCTACTGAGCAAGGGAAAAAGTTTTGCTGGAGACTCTTTGGACAGCAAATGCTACTTATTACATAATTACAATAAATGCCTATACCTCCTCATTTGATCTAAATTGAGTCGGATGGATATTTGCTTGGACAACCACTTTCAAGAAGCAGTGGAGCTGGTCTGTGAAAAGATTCATCCTAATTTGCCACTCTAACAATTATGTTTTTCGGGGCTGAACAGAGACTGGTAGAATTGCTTCATATTTTGAAAGTGTGTATTACATAAAGATGAAACAACTTCATACATTGCGAAAGGCTTAACCTGAATTTTCCTCTTTGTCAATTGGCTCTTGCAGGTAGGTATAAAGGGTGGTCTTTATTTTTACTCTGGAAGGTCGTATGCTAAATCGATTGTAATTATTGATAAACTGTTGGTATCAGGTAATAAATGGAATTTTATAAAGTCAGTGAAATTTCTGGGAAAAGCATGAGTAAATTTTGATGGTACAAATTGTGCATGCATCAGCAAAATATAAGTTCAAATACATTTATTTTTCTTATTGAACTGACATCTCTTTAAGCAAGGGAACTCATGAGGTAGATAAACTGAGATTTGTTGCATTTTTTGACCTCATACTTTATTTATTAAAATAAGGAATCATAGACTCATAGAATCATAGAATAGTTAGGGTTGGAAAGGATCTTGAGATCATCTAGCTCCAACCCCCCTGCCATGGGCAGGGACACCTCCCACTAAACCATGTCACCCAAGGTTATGTCCAATCCAGCCTTGAACAGAACTGTATTAAACTTTTAAAGGCAAATCCCCTCACTTAAAAGCATGTAGTACTGGCATAACATCTTTGTCCTTAAGGATCAGTCTGCCCTTCTCCGACATGGATAATAAGTCAAGGCCAGTGATCATGCTACAGTACCTAGTGTGAAGGAGACAAAAATAACGGGACATATGTTCAGTATATGATATTTGAGACTTCTGAAGTCACTTGTGTTATTTCACACTTCACAGCCTGTAACTTATTTAAGAACTGCCTTCTGGCATGTCTTCTCTGCTTTCGCTCAATATGAAAGTGAACACTGTCTTCTGAGGACAGTCATTGCTCCCATACTCCATGTTCCTGTCTGAAATACTGTTCTACCTTGAAAACAATCTGCACAAACGAATTGTTCTCATGGGAAAAAGTCAAAACGGATGGCTTTGTGTCAACCAGACCACTGGAGGTTATGGGAAATCTAGCTTTTAATGTAATACTAAATATAATAATAAAGTTTTAGAGCTAGCTCTTTGCTGCTGCAGAGCTGACATAGCTCTGTCGATTCCCAGGAAACAGAACTGACATAGCTAAAATTTTTACCTTTAATTTTTTCCTTAGAGTGTAATGTCCTGCTTTAATCATTATTTGGCCTATGTGCATCTTACAGACTGGTGGAAGATCTTCAGTTTTGTTGTTTGTTAGGTGTAGAATCTGTATGTCTTGAAAACCAATGTTTTCTATTTCTAGTCATTATAAGCCCTATCTATCGTCTTCACATACTGTCAAAACTAGCTGCTTGGTGTTTGGAGCTCCCTGTGTGAAATTTGCTACTTACAGAGAGAGGAAACAACTGTGGGTCTATAACATACCTTAGCTGTCATCAAGAGATTCCTTTGCCTTCTGCATTTAAACACAACATACAGCCAAGTGTTAGGCCCAGCATACCTGCTATAGGTGCCTTACGTAGCTCAGGACTGGGTGGTCTTGAAATTTTGATTTTTTTATTGTTGTTGTGTTGTGAAGTGGCTGGGTTTCAAGGAGTTGTTTGTTATACCAATAGAGATTCTAATAATCAGTTGTGGCATGTTTAAGAATGGCTCTCAGACCCTTTCTGCAATGCTTCCTGACTCTCCCAATTTTCTTGTGTAGTTCACTTGTGTGGTCTTGTAAAAGTGTAGTGATAACTGTTTAACAGCAACCATCACCACCATTTTCTATAGTTTTACTTTATTCCACATTGTTTAGCTTAGCAGAGGAAAGATCCACTCAGAGTACACTAATGATCTGACAGACTCAAAGACAGTAATGTCTTTATTAAGGACAAAATAACTCTTCTTAAAACGGAATGTGGCACACCAATAAAGTGGCATCTAGCCTTATCTAGATGTTAGAAAATATGTGGCATATCTCACCCTTCACTCTGTGGCATCAGAATTCTATATGTAACCCTGAAGGAAGACTTCTTTTGACAAAAAAACCTGCCAACAATCAAAAAAAAACCAAAAACAAAACCAAAAAATTTTCTGGGATTTATTCTATTTTCTGTTGAATTTCACATTTGTCTTCAAGTTATTTTCATTCCTGTTTCTATTATGACAGTTGAATTTGTAGTAAACAGTTTACTGTTTGAATATTAAAGCCTGAAATTCAAGAAAATGGAGAAAATTAAACCCCTGAAGAAAATTAGTTCTCAAAGAAATGCCCCAGAAAGTTCAGAGATTAGTGCATATGCAGTAAGTGCTGCATTTATGTAGTTCAGAGTGGTTGTTTGAAGGTAGGTGAAAATGAACACAAAAGAATGGAGAGAGATCTAAATCCTATTGTGGGGATATTTACTTGTTTAAAAGTGGTAAGAGAAATACTATAGTTTATTGCTCTACTTTTGTGGACACCCAAAGAAAGAAGTCCAAGTTGCTTTCCAGGATTAAAGTAATTTGAGCTTTCTTTCAGGTCCACTGTCTATCTCTTTGCAGGAAAGGGAGGGGGAGCGGAGAGAAGAATTGGAAAAAAAGTTTAAAATAATTTCACATTATTCAGTTACTTAAGGAACATTTTTGTAGATATGAAGTTCAAAGGTAGCACAATCTACCATACAAAAAAAAGAAGTAAACAAATAATTTAACAGTGCAAATAAGGCTTTTATAGTGGAACTCTGGGTATGTCAATATAATACAAACACTGTTTCCATTAATTATACAAAAGTAACACAATGAATAAATTAAATACTCTTTGTCCCATAAAAATAAGGTACCAGAAGAGAGCTGATCTTTGCTTTAGTTAATTATGAAGCTTTGCTATAGCTAATTACAAAAATGCCCTTAAGTATATCATTTCAGGCAACAATATTAAACTTCAGTGTGTTTTGAAGACTGAAATCTGGAGTAATGCAGTCACATAAATACAATGAAAATATAACTAAGTCTAGGAAATCTAAACAAAATTGTTTCTATCTTAAAAATGGACTACAACACCAGTGGGAAGAACCCTCCTTAGATACAGATGCTAACTACAACAAGGCAACAGAGAAAAACAAATTGCATTTTTCTAGTGGTCTAGCAGACTTCATCAGGAGACTGTGGAAGGTAAATAAAGCCTCTTCCTGAAATTTCTTTGTCTTGGACCGGGCCAATTATAAAATAGTTTTATTTGTTATTCAGTCTGAATGCTGACTTTTTGCACATACTACTGAAGAAAGAAAAACTTTTTGTTCTAAATTTTCTGACAAATATACTTGGAAACTCACCATTGCAAGCTCAGTGTGATGGATACTGTAAACAGCTAGTTTTGTGCTTCATGTTATACAAGGTAATGTGTTAAATGCATGCACACTGCTTAGAACACATGGTTTTCAGAATTATATTACTGTTCCATTGTGCTCAAGTACATCATATGGTGGCAGAGTCTTGAGGCTACAGTCGCTGTGGGTGCATCCTCCTTTTTGTTCTAGGTAGTAGCCAAGTAATGCCACTTCTTATATAGACCTGCTGTATAGCAGCCTGTGTCACTTACTCAGCTTAAACTTTAATGAATTGAATTGGTGGGATTACTGTATGAGAGTGACAAAGAAGGCAAATATAGGAAATGAGACTATCCTTTAAATGCTGACTTCGAGCTGCTATAGTATTTTTTCTGTATAAATGGGTGTGCAGACAGATTTTTGATGGTTAAAAGATATTTCTTTTGTTGCTCCTGTTGTCATATGAAGAAGGAAAGGATGATGTCCATTTAAAAGAATTATCCACCAGTTGTGTATATTTGCAGCTGACACAGCTATGTGTTACTGATGAATTCTGCTTAGTGATATTCTTCCACTACTTCCAGATCAGGTCAAAATTCCTCCTTCATAGTTCATACAACTTATCACAATATAATCCTATTGTATGATTTCTAAAGTTACAAAGAGTCATTGGTTTTTGTGAAGCAGTGCTAACTTTCAACTTATCGAATTCTATAAAGAATGTTGCATTTAACTGACATGCAAGTATGAAGTATGAAAAAAAATGTGTAAGTGGAATAATAAGTATAAACCTTCATTATCTCAAGTTATGTAAACTCTTTATTTACAGTTTATTTTGCCAGGAATATTTTTTCACAAAGTAATAACTTGATTTTTTAGCTCTAGGCAAACTTTTAATGATTTAAGAATAGTAGCAGAGGAAAAAAGGATTTAATGAAGAAAGTATTTGTAATTCCATCAGCTGAACAAACATAATTTTTTTTTCCTCCTGCTTTAGATACTTTTTTATGAAATGCTTGAAAGAAGTGTTTCTGCTCCAAAAATTAGGTCCTTGTGCCCACTTCTAGACCAAAATGCAAGCATTAACAAACACATGACAAAACTTGCCTTTGACATATGGTACTCTGAACTAGGCTCCCTGCATATTTGTGGGTGCTGATGGTGTCACACAGCTGCCTACACTTTGGTTATACCAGAAAACGGATGGAAGAATAACAAGGCTGGGAAAGACAGCCAGAAGAGATTAATAATTCAGAAATATTTCTGTGTCCTGATTCTGGCTGACTGTGACCATTAGTGACCTTTAGAAAAGAAAAAGGCAAGTGAGGAGACAGGGAACAGGTTTTGCCAGTCTAGATGTGGGACAGTAGTTAGCCACTGTAGTAGTTGCCATCTACAGCTTGTTTGGTTTTTCTTAATTTCTGCTTGTAAATGTTTTCAATACAATGACATTTATGATAAGGCATCTGATCTACTATTACATGTAGTCTAACGTATCATTCAGATTTGCCTAAATAAAATTTATCTGATAAAAACATAACAATTTATGATGTGTCTTTAAAAATGAAGGTTAGGATAAAAGCTTGATATTTGTATAATCTTCAATGGAGATATAGGAAAAAATGAGCATGATGAGAAAAAAAGCAGAAGGAAAGATAACACAAAATTCATGTCAGAAAATGTGAAGAACTGGATGAGACATTCCAGACTCAGGAAAGTCAGAGAAAGCTTCCTGTGAATGAAAGAAGGACAAACAGTATACTTTGAGAAGAGGATTATCTTGGGAATGACAAGCTAATCAGTTTAGTTATACAGAAACACACTGGAAAGATATGAATCAGTTTGCAATCATTTAGTCATAAAAGATAGTCAACATACTTGTATCAAAAAAAAAAAAAAAATTGTAGTCAGTGCTTTTCTTGGTAAAAAAATTACCAAAGACAATAGAAGAAAGTCTGCCTTGATCTCAGTAAGACTTACAGCAGGTTTTTTGGTGGCATCTTCCTGATAAATGAAGAAGATTACAATAAGATGAAATTACAACAAACCAGAACTATGCCTCATTGTAAAATAGCACTTCAGCAAACTTAATCATTTCCTGTCAGGCTGGGGGGACATCTCAGGTATAGGGATATATAGATTTTGGTGACAGTCTGATCAGTTGGAAGACAATTTTTTTTTCTTGTCATGTCCACAGTGTTACTAACTGCTGTAATGACAGAGGAGTGCATTTATGATCTATGAGCAACAGTAAGATACGTGGAGTCGCAAGCACAGTGTAAGTAAGGCAGAAATTGACTACAAATTGCTCTAAAATCAGGTGAGTGATATTAATAAAAGAAGCTGAATATACATAATGTACAATACTATAATTAGGAAGCACTCTTGGAAAATTAAAAACAACTGCTTAGGTAGAAGTGCCATAGGAAAGAATGTGCAGGCCATAGTGTATTACTAAAAAAATGAGCCTAAATATGTAGTGTTAGTTAAAAAAAATGTCATTTCCTATGTATTAATGGTATTGCTACCTGGAAGGCGTGAAGGGTTACAATGCTTTGTTCTGGCAATGTCTTGGCTACGTACAACATCTAGCATAAAACATTGTATAAAGAGCTTGACATGGAGAAAATATTAGAGTAGTTGTGTCAGAAGACATTTGGAATATGCATTTTTGAAGGAATTGAGTTTTTTCTATCCTAGGCAAGAGAAATCGGAAAGAGGGTGACCCTGATGACTGGGGAACTAGAGAAATACAATGAAGAGACTATAGTCAGCTCTCCATTATTCAAGAAAGTTAAGTATACAGATACCTTAAAGAATAGAAATACCTGAATAATATGAATACTATGTAATACAGAGCTCCCACACTCAGTTCTGCAAGCTTTTGTTAGCTGCTTTAATGATCTTCTGATGAGGGTATAATTCATCATGAAATAACAGCAGTTTATGTCCCTCGTCTCCAAATATAGACATTTTCTATTCGGCTGTATGAAGAGAGTTGCTTTTGAGAGACTGAGTTTATCAACAAAAAATGTACTCTATTATTGGTAAAGAAATTTAACAACAGTCTCAAGACAATATATGTCTTAATTCTAACAGAAACACTGTCAATAGTGAATTGTTCTTCATTAACAATGAAGTTATATTAGTGCAGTATGTTCCATCGCTGTACTGTACAGCGTTTTATATTTTATTTAGAAACAGAATCATAGAATAGTTAGGGTTGGAAAGGACCTTAAGATCATCTAGTTCCAACCCCCCTGCCAGTGACAGGGACACCTCCCACTAAACCATGCCACCCAAGGCTATGTCCAGCCTGGCCTTGAGCACCACCAGCAACGGAGCATTCACAACTTCCCTGGGCAACCCATTCCAGTGCCTCACCACCCTCACAGTAAAGAATTTCTTCCTCATATCCAATCTAAACTTCCCCTGTTTAAGTTTGAACCCATTACCCCTTGTCCTCTCACTACAGTTCCTCATGAAGAGTCCCTCCCCAGTATCCTTATAAGCTCCCTTTAGATATTGGAAGGATGCTATGAGGTCCCCTTGCAGCCTTCTCTTCTCCAGGCTGAATAGCCCCAACTTTCTCAGCCTATCTTCATACAGGAGGTGCTCCAGTCCCCCAGTCATCCTCGTGGCCCTCCTTTGGACTTGTTCCAACAGTTCCATGTCCTTTTATGTTGAGGACACCAGAACTGCACGCAATACTCCAAGTGAGGTCTCAGGAGAGCAGAGTAGAGGGGCAGGATCACCTCCCTTAACCTGCTGGTCATGCTCCTTTTGATGCAGCCCAGGATACAGTTGGCTTTCTGAGTTGTGAGTGCACACTGCTGGCTCATGTTCATTTTCTCATCAACCAAAACCCCCAAGTCCTTCTCTGCAGGACTGATCTGAATCTCTTCTCTGCCTAACCTGTAGCTGTGCCTGGGATTGCTCCAACCCAGGTGTACCACCTTGCACCTGGCATGGTTAAACTTCATCAGGTTGGCATCAGCCCACCTCATAAGCGTGTCAAGATCCCTCTGGATGGCATTCTTTCCCTCCAACATATCAACCAAGCCACACAGCTTGGTGTCATCGGCAAACTTGCTGAGGGCGCACTCAATCCCACTGTCCATGTTACCCACAAAGATGTTGAACAAGACTGGCCCCAACACCGATCCCTGAGGGACACCACTCGTTACTGGTCTCCAGCTGGACATTGAGCCATTGAGCATAGCTCTTTGCATGCGGCCATCCAGCCAGTTCTTTATCCACTGAGTGGTCCATCCATCAAATTGATGTCTCTCCAATTCAGAGACAAGGATATCATGCAGGACAGTGTCGAACACTTTGCACAAGTCCAGGTAGATAACATCAACTTCTCTACCCCTGTCTGTCAGTTCTGTAGCCCCACCATAGAAGGTCACCAAATTGGTCAGGCACGATTTCCCCTTAGTGAAGCCATGTTGGCTGTCACCAACCACCTTGTTGTTTTTCATGTGCCTGAGCATGACTTCCAGAAGAATCTGCTCCAAGACTGCCTGTGTTAAGAAGTTGTACAGCATCAAGAATTTAAAGTCTCAGCATCAATAGTTTTAAGCATATTCTATCAACAACTTTATCAGCCAAACAGTGTATCTGTCAAACAAACTTGATGTCTTCTGTTTAGTGACTTGTAGGAGGCAAAATATCCTATAACTGCACTGATGATAATATTTAATATGGTAGAGAAGATAGCAGCATGTGCATTATTTTCTTGGAGGGGTAGGGAGGGGCTAGAGAGCAACAATTGAGAACTCTAGAGGAGAAGAAGAATAATGAGGAATGTTACATTAGATTTCTAGTTTATTTGTTGAGGTAGCTACAAGGATTAATTGGGGAGATTTGAGGATCCTTAACTTTTTTTTGAAATGAGGGTTCCTACTCCCAGTGAAGCCCCTCTTTGCCACAATGCAATCAAGGCAGTTCAGGCTGTTCATTTATGGTTATTTTCTAAATCTTTCTTTTCTTCTGTTTCTGGGTCATCATTTTTCCAAATGCCTTATGCCCTAAAATGTGTAACTTCTATTATTTCCTCTTTTTTCTTTTTCCCTTTATTTGATTCAATTCAACTCTTCTTCACCATGCTCTACCAAGCACGAGGAATTTCACTCTTTTTGCATATGTGATAATGGGTATTTGCCCTTTGATAACATTGAAATGTATTTCTCCACACAGATTTAACTGTCCCAGCTCTGTGAAAAACTTGAGCAGGAAGACAACAGTGTTGGAACAATATTATACCCAACAATTTGATTTGAATCCTGTGAATCCTTTGATTTTGCCCATAATCCTGTACAGAGGCCAAATTTATTCCACTCTGCACATGGTTTCTTCACTGAAACACGGAGTTTCGGAGTGTGTCATTCAAATGCAGCCAAATTCTTTACACCTCATCTGATTCCTAGATCAACAGAATTTCTTTGCTGTGAAAGTACATTCCATCTTCTTGCCTCCTTTGCTGAAATTACGGATGTCAGTAGCATTCCAGTTTCTGCTGGACACAGCAGCTTTGAAGACTAAGACTGAAAATATGAAATTTTTCTTACAAAGAAACTGCAGTACTCCAAGCGGAGATATGTAGATAAGTGCAGAACTAAACTGCACTCATTTTTTGAACTTCGGTTTAACTGTCTGGTGGAGTTTTTCACTTAAAAGATCTTTTTCACCATCAAAATTGGGAGAGAAATGACAAAATCTTGACAGCATGGCCACCAATGTATGGGGTCAGTGACAGCGTATCTGTGTGGTCTTGACATAATGAAATTAAAATTTTTAATTTATCTTCTTTGTAATTATATAATTTATTATTCATCTTCTCACACCCAAACAGAAATGATAGACTTCATTGTGAGAAATACATTTCTGCAAATGATTCTACTTGCAATTTTAACACTCAGCATTTCTTATCATTATTACTTCAAGATTTTTTTCAATGCAGACAATTTTTAAAGACAGAAATGTAAAATAAAGTGGTGGTGCTTAAGGTTTATTTGGCAATTACCCAAAAATATATGTAACATTCTTCTAATGCTGCTTTTTCTTGTCTATACTTCAAACTCTACTCCACTATCTGCACTATAAAACAGCATCAATGAACACAAACTGCATGAGGCAAGACTTGAAAAAAAATAGGTAATGATGGATTTAAAATTTAATCAAATTCTCTCAGTAATCACCCACTGCTGACAGATCTACAGACTTTGAAAGATCTATTTTATCTTTCTGCTAATACAGATTAGTCCATTCTAAGCTCTTTCAAGCATTTGATCAGTATTGTGTTGTGGAGCTTTCAGCCTATGCCTTATTTTGCTCCAGATGTGTATAACCAGGAGGCCTCCATATTTCTAATTCTTTCTTTGTTCCAATGGTATGAATCATATTCATTATATTGTGAGTACTATACTGTTGACCTAAGTCTAGTGCAATTACTCTAGAGAGAATCAGAAGGGTTGTTTCTTTCTGGCATACCTGCTCTCTCAAAAGGACTAGAAAGCGTATTTTACTGCTACGAACTTTCAGCTGGCCACTCTTCAAAGCACTGACAGTCTTTAAATCCCTTAGTGATGTAAAGTCCCTTTGGGATGTTTTCAGTAACCTTAAAGCTTCCCATCATTTTGGTTTGGCTTATGCACATATTTTCAAATACTGTTTTGTTGATTTGCCAGCTCTGGAGTATTGCTTCTGTCCTGCACTGATAGAGACCTATGTTCTATATTTGCTAAATGTACTTTACTAATGAGAGAACTGAATAATTCAAGGCCTGACCTGAACATCTCAAACTTTGGATGTTTTGAACTGAGAGTCACTGTGGAAATATTCCTGGATAGTTGATGAATTTAAACTTTGAAAATTTATTCTCTGATTTTATTAATATATATGCATCAATTCCTAAAGCAATTTAGTCCTATAAACTAAAAAATTTAGCTGTGAAAACATCAATCTTTTCATTTATCTTTATTTTAAAGAAAAAATGTTAATGAATATTACGTATTCCTGTTGAGGGCTAGAACACCTCTCCTATGAAGAAAGGTGAAAGAACTGCTGTTGTTCAGCCTGTAGAAGAGAAGACTCCAGGAAGACCTTATTGTGTCTTTTCATTGTATAAAGGAAGTTTATGGGAAAGCTTATGAAAGATACATTTTGCCGAAGTCTGTAGTGATAGAACAAGGGGCAATGGTTTAAAATGAAAGAGGGTAGATTGAGATTTGAAAGAAGAAAGACTTTTTTATAATGAGGGTGGTGAGGCACTGGAGCAGGTTGCCCAGAGAAGTCATGAATGTCCCATTATTAGATATATTCAGTGTTAAGTTGGAGGGACCTTTAAGAAACCTGCTCTAGTGAGAAATGTTCCTGCTTATGGTGGGGGGTGTTGGACCAAATCATAGAATCGTAGAATCATAGAATAGTTAGGGTTGGAAAGGACCTTAAGATCATCTAGTTCCAACACCTCTCCCATGGCCTGGGATACCTCACACTAAACCATGCCACCCAAGGCTATGTCCAGCCCGGCCTTGAGCACCGCCAGCAACGGAGCATTCACAACTTCCCTGGGCAACCCATTCCAGTGCCTCACCACCCTCACAGTAAAGAATTTCTTCCTCATATCCAATCTAAACTTCCCCTGTTTAAGTTTGAACCCATTACCCCTTGTCCTCTCACTACAGTTCCTCATGAAGAGTCCCTCCCCAGTATCCTTATAAGCTCCCTTCAGATATTGGAAGGATGCTATGAGGTCCCCTTGCAGCCTTCTCTTCTCCAGGCTGAATAGCCCCAACTTTCTCAGCCTATCTTCATACAGGAGGTGCTCCAGTCCTCCAATCATCCTCGTGGCCCTCCTTTGGACTTGTTCCAACAGTTCCATGTCCTTTTTATGCTGAGGACACCAGAACTGCACGCAATACTCCAAGTGAGGTCTCAGGAGAGCAGAGCAGAGGGGCAGGATCACCTCCCTTAACCTGCTGGTCATGCTCCTTTTGATGCAGCCCAGGATACAGTTGGCTTTCTGAGTTGTGAGTGCACATTGCCGGCTCATGTTCATTTTCTCATCAACCAACACCCCCAAGTCCTTCTCTGCAGGGCTGCTCTGAATCTCTTCTCTGCCCAACCTGGAGCTGTGCCTGGGATTGCTCCGACCCAGGTGGAGGACCTTGCCCTTGGCATGGTTCAACTTCATCAGGTTGGCATCAGCCCACCTCACAAGCATGTCAAGATCCCTCTGGATGGCATTCTTTCCCTCCAACATATCAACCGATCCACACAGCTTGGTGTCATCGGCAAACTTACTGAGGGCGCACTCAATCCCACTGTCCATGTTACCCACAAAGATGTTGAACAAGACCAGTCCCAACACTGATCCCTGAGGGACACCACTCGTTACCGGTCTCCAGCTGGATATGGAGCCATTAACCACAACATGACCTTTGAAGGTCTGGTCCAACCCAGACAGTTCTATAATCCTATCATTCCATCATTAGATCTTGTAGCAAGGTATGTCATTATCATTTAAAATGTATGCTGTATATTACTGAGTTATTTTTTATGCATAATCCTTGCATTTATTGGATTTTAAAAATCAACTTTTATTCAATAAAGTTACTAATACAGCAGGAAATAATAGAAAATTATGCATGTGCTCCTAGAAGATCATTCTGTAATATTTAATACCTTACCTATTTCATAAACTTCCATGTTGTTTACATTTCTTCAGAAATGTATTCTGTCAGTAAGATATCCTAATTATTTCTGGGAAGAACCTGTGAACTCATGGATAATTATATCCAGGAGGCATTCCGAAGGTTTAAACACACCAATATCTAAATATTTAGTCTCATTGAAGAGAGAAACTTCAGACACTGGCATCTGGCAAACTGGTAGCTAGGGTCCTTTACATATATTTTTGGCTAGGTAAGTCTTTCTGTCTGTGGGTGTGACATTGCTCTTGGCTTGGAAAATAATTCTCTCTAGGGCTGATGCTCTTCACTCTAAGTCCTTGCTAGTAGTGCTGATTTGTTTGTGTTTAGTGGATGTTGGGGAGTCAGCTAAAGCTATCTCTCCCCAGCAGCAATGGAAGAAGAGCAGCTCCTGGCTTTCTTGGAAGCTGGAATTCTGTCTGGACATAATGAAATTCTTAAATACATAACTGGCTGTGAGAATGCCCAAGAGAACCAGAAGAATATTCAGATTTTTCTATTAAGATCTTTTAGGTTATCAGGTATCTTACTTTCAAGTGTTTTTTTTTTGTTTTTGTTTTTTTTTTTTTTTTTTTTAAGTATAGAGAATATGTGTCTATCATACATCCTTCAAGCTTGCCATTTTTACTTTTTTTTGCATATTTTTGGACATTCTCTTGCTTTTGAAAGCAGTATGCTATTAAGGTATGAGAAATCCCAATCTACCAAACCAGTGTTAGGATGACAAGTTTGATGTTACATAAAGAGGTTTGAGATTAATTTTTGAGGTTCATAAAGAGGTTTTTCTGTGTTGGATATGAATGCTTTACAGCAGCCTTAGCCAGAATGGCTGGTATCAGTTAATTCACACTGACTGGAGACTACAAATTTTAGATTGTGAGTGAATTTCATTTTGCTTGCTTCTTAATCAGATTGTAGTAATTGGGGTCAACAGCACTACCTTCTTACAAGCTGTGACATAGCACTTCTTACTCAAATCTGGCATTTTCCTTATGTGCTGCTGTTTAGACAACAAGCCTAACATTTCAAATAAACAATATCTTATTGAACTGATGTACATGCTCTATCTATGCTGCAGAACATAGCAGCTTTTGGTGTATGAAGCAGAAAATGTTACAACAGTTTAACATTTTACAAAGGGTTGTTTTTCTTACCAACGTAATCAAAATAAAAAAGCCACAGTTGATGTCAAGTTTATAGAATTTTGCCAAAGAAATCATATAAAATTACTTTGCTAGTGGTCTACTCATTCAATGAGTGCTTTACTCAATAATGTCTGACAATGTTTAGTGAAGGGCTTCTGACAAACAGCAGCGGAACCTCCTCTTCTGAAAATGCTGGAAAATTGAAAGACTGCCTTGGTGGTCAGTCAGCTACAAACCCTCATTATCAAACTATTAAAAAATAGTTACATCTTTTACAACACTAGCTTTATAAAAGAAAAGCAGTGTGCCACCTCTTTTCCTAAAGTTAGCCTGCCCTCTGAAATCTTGGTCATGAAGCTACTTGGACAGCTGTCTGCTCCCCTTCTGCTCTTCTAGTAATACTCCAGTTACAAAATGTAGGTATCAAATCTCAGGGTTCTATTATCTATCTTGCTGGATGGCAAATGATCAAACAAACTGCATCTGACACAGTGCTATGAGCGGTTCTGTGTCCAGCCCAGGCAGCTCCTTCTCTTCCTCTGTGACTTTGCAATGTACTGGTGAGGTTAAGTACTAGTGAATTTAAGTACTATTCCCCCTGATAGAGTAGTTAGTTTGCACAAACCTCTATGCACTGTTTCAAAAATACAATCTTCTTCATGTTGTTACCCATGGGATTTTTAAGCAAAGGGCTGCAACTATAACAGAACATAAAATTGAAATTAAACATTACATTTGCTTTTTGATACTTTAACTTACAGCTCTATCTCTCAACCAAGGGCCAATTTATTCTATCTTTTTACCAGTCTAGAGCTTTCTGCTCCAGGGCTTCTCATTTTTTCATACTTCAACCTCCACGCATCACATTAATGTGATGACCATGTAACAAAAAATGTACACAGCCCAGTGGCTCCTGCAGTATGCCATGTAAATGCAGGCAGAAACCAGGCAACATTCAGGGGAAGTTTGGCTTGGCTACAGTAGCTAACACCAAAGAACAATTTTCAATTTTCTAAGTGGCTAGCAAATAAACATACTTTGTACTGAATTGTTAATAACCTGGAGTATGAATCAATGCCAAAGAGGATTATTATTTTTTAAACAAGAATTGCACTGTTACAAGAAGCTGCATACAACTCTTTGCAAAATTGCAAAGTTTGGAGAAAAAAAACAGAAGTGGAAGCTGGCATCCAGACATCCAGAGCAAGTGACAGCATGTTCAGCACTTATGTATTGTAATAAAGTAAAAGATAAAGGACAGATGCCTACACTTAAATATTCAACTTGTATTAATTTTTAATATTTCATTAGGACAGTTTCTTTAACTGCTGCAGAAATGGCATTACCCTTAAACAAGTAGGGTCACACTAAACACTTTACAGGAAGGGATTTTTTTTCTGAAGTGTAATTAATTTGGTTATTTCCTTTAAAATTAAAACTATAATTACAATATAATTATAAAAGCCACTTTTATGAATTACAGCATGTGCATATAGGTATACTGTTGTATAATAGCTTTATAAAGTATAGCCTTGTGTAAACTAGGTTATAATTTATGTAGGGGCATCTGCTTAAAAAGCTAAAGGAAAGGTCTTTCAAGAGAATGTATTTTGAAAAGAAAAGCAGATCACCACTGGGTGCCACTGTTCTTCCTTGCCAGCTATCTTGCTATCACTGCGGACCTATTTTAGCAGCAAAGGCATGATCCAGAGCCCATGCAGGCAGTGGCAAAGCTCAAAAAGACTTCAACAGCATGTGATGAGAATGTAAAACAACATGGCCCTTCAACAGAGATATGCCTGTTGCATAATTATTATAAAATATGGTAGGGTTTTTGTGCAACAAAAATCTTATTCCACTGCTGTACATGTTTTGTGACAGCAGCGGCTTCTAAGAAAGAAGTTGGTGAGCATTTGGTATATAAAAAATTAATACATTGGTCCTGAATTCCTGAGAAAACAATGATAAATCCTCTGCTCAGCTTAACAGAACCACACGCTCTTAGAAAACAGTTCTTCATACATATAGTGAAGCTATAAGTTCTCCTTTCACCCAGAGAGATGTACATTTCAGAAGATCCACTAGAAACTGAAATTCTGTTTTCTATTCCTTCTAAGCTGCAGTATTTGCCATGCAACAATACTACCTCTCCCATCGAGGAGGATGCACAGTGGCTACAATTTAGTCATGCTGGCATTATTCTTCACTTGGCTTCATTCTCCAATGGTAATACTGTTGATTTATGAAAGACTCAGAGTACTTAGATAAGCTATTTCCTGGCTCTATGCCTTGCCTTTCTCTGTCTCTGCAGAGCCCAAGGTCATGAAAGGGAAAGGGAGAGCATTGTCCTAGGTTTTTATAATCAGGTTAATGCTAAATTCCTTTGGTATTTGAGAGATCTTTTCTGGATCTGTATGTTATGCAATATTATATTAATGGTACAGCAAAACTAGAAATGTAATGTTCAGAAGTACCTTAGCAACTAAGCAATGTAAGGCTAGATTTGTAAAGATTTTTAAATACCTAAGAATCTTAATATTAGGATTTTTAACTGCTTTAAGGTCAATGGGAGGTAGATATATCTGGAACTTACTGGGCATTGACATGTCCAGCATTTGGGGATCCTGTGTGTAAAGAAATTATCTATCCCAAGCTAGATACATAAACATCTGCAACAGACACAGCAGGGAGACTTCACCTGAGAACTGGTTCACAGAAGTCAATAAACTGAGTGGAAGTTAAATTTGACTTTGGGAATCACAGAATGGTTGAGGCTGGAAGGGGCCACCAGAGGTCATTTAGTCCAACCTACCTGTTCAAACACAGTTAGCTAGAGCACATTATCCAGGATTTTATCAATATGGCACTTGAACACCTCCAGGGAAGGAGACTCCACAAAAAGTACTGATGAAAGCTCTCAACTCACAAACGTAGATGCGTACCTCAACCCACTCAAGAGTATCTGCTCATATAAGGCAAGGTAATATCCATACAGAACTGGTGTTCTTATTGATGGGCCGTATTTCTGTAACACTTAACTTAATTTGATCTAATTTGAATAAAAAGAATAGCCATTGAAAAAGAGATCTTCCATACTCTCCTCTGTCCTGTCTCTCTTGCTCACTAAAGTTTAGAGCAAACAGTCCGGTGATATTGGATGTTTGGGAACTTCTATACATTCCTGCCAGAAATGCAGGAACACTAGAGTTAAAAGGCAAGTGTAATGGATTTCAGAAATTTCAGTGGAATGGTAATGTTGGACTTAGCTATTCCATTCCATTCAAGTTCATTTGCTTTCATTTGCTATGATTCCATTCAGTTTTTAAAATCTAAGATGCTTTTTGAATCAAGCCTTTAGTATAGAAATGGTTTAGGCTTTTAGGGTTTAGATAAAAAAAATAATTTTGGTGTATCACTGCTATTAAAATTTGTGCCTGGGGACTATATGGTGATTGGAGTCTATGTGTTTAATAATTTTTTACAAAAGGGAATGTCCTTCGGCATTTCTGAAAATACTTTCTATGTACTTGCTCCTATCTTTCCCAGGACAGAGTATAGCCTCAGTGTATGCCAATGGTTTAGACAGTCTCAAACACAATCCAGATATAATTCTTCTGTATTTCATTGTCTCCTTTTTGTTATTCTTCATTTATTGCATCCTGAAATGCATAGGAGCCCTGTTACGCCTTGCACCATAACACTAGCTGAAGGCTTAGCCATATTAATTTCAAGTTAGCCTGATACATATTGCAAGAGTCCTCATCTCTTTCCTGAACAGAATAATAGATGCAGTTATGCAAAACTGATTCACTTAAAATATGGGAAGAAAGCAGCAATTGCAAGTCAAAAAGAAAGAACTGTTCTAAGTTTATGGAGGGAAAAAACTAATGAAACTATACATAACACGGCTCATATAAATAAAGTTAAACATTTTATGTAAATAAGATTTAATATTTTACAGACTTTTCATTTCATAAGACTAAACTATACTAATGAGAAGGGGACAAAAATGATGAGTCTTACCAACAGCAGAACAAAATTCCTTATGAAAATTATACTTCTGCACTTAAAATTTCCAAGTGGCACAGGAACAAAGTGGATATTTTCAGAATTTTACCATACTAAATAACTTGTAACCTAATTTCAGATACTCAGATCATTCAGTTAAATATTTTTTTTAAATATAGTTACTGTGCCTGGCTTTTCATAATAAAATCTTGCTTCGTTAAGGTGGGTAAACTTCCTTTGTTTGTGTAGTTTTTAATTAAAAAAACTCCAAACCTGTGACTGATTTAATCTGAAGGGTTATTTGTTAACTATTAATACATTCAAATATACAGCACTTCCAGTCGGATCCAGATAGAACCACTTGTCTTCGCCTTGCAATCCTTGGTGCCACTTGAATTGTTCATGTGACAGCATTCTAATATAAAAAGAGACAGAAGTCATTGTTGGCCTCAAATATTAATAAATAAGAGTCACAGTGTGTGCAAACAAAGGCTGCTTCCTGGAACATTGTGTCACAAGATTCCCAGGGTCAATCCTGATGGCTGTATTCTGATGAGAAGCTCTGTTGAAATCAATGAGCTCAATTCTCCTCACGTTAGTTTTACACCACTGTAGAGACATTACTATTACATAATCCCAAATTCTGATCTCAGCCTTGGTAGTCTAATTCAGATCAGAAATGACCTACTGATCTGAGCATTACATCTGGTGTTACCCTTGGGCTCTCTGAAAAGGCAAAATTGTCCCTGCAGCCACTAGGCATTTTCAGAGCTGTAATTAGGTAGTAAAATCTTTGTGAGTCATTGTAGAAGTGGTGAGAGAAGAGCTCTTGAGGATTTCAAGCAAATGTCCCATTTTTTCCGTTGAGCAGGGAATGAATGCAAAGAACAAGTACTATGTGACTGTTTCTGCAGGGCTTATAACTCCTGTGCTTTTTCTCTAAACTCAGACTTAAGTTACACTGAACAAGAGTATTTTGCTTTCTTGCTTGTGTGCTTCTGAGTGCCCTTCTTGCCAGAAGGGCTCACTTATGTTTTGGATTGCTAAATAATAAAAGATTAAATGCTATCATATAAAAGGCAGACAACAAGAAGCAGGATAATTATCTTAGAAACAGCAATACATACCCTTAATTGACACTTGTTTAAACATTTCTAATATTTATTTTCTAGATTGCTAATATACACATAAATGTTATTCCTCAAAAAAAAAATTGTTAAAAGAAAGGTCTTTGATAACATGCTGATAACTTCCTTACATTATTTGGGTCTGAATCTAGTAAAGTGCAGCATTGTCTCATGAGATATTTCCCATGTAAAAGCAATCTGGTGAGAGAAATAGTTGGAGCTCTAATCTTGATGGACAGCAGGAGGAGAAAAATAAAGGGAATATCTCTTTGGGAATATATTTTACAAGGAAGAAGAAAGCCTGGAATAACATGTGTCCTAGTCCTGAAATCCTTATACTGTTTTATACTCCTAAAACTCTGCCACATGTATAATAGAGGTTGTAACTAAAATAAGTCATGCTATTGTAGACAGCTGATCCTGTGTACCTGTTAATTAACTGGTCTGCAGTCTGTTCACTCTTAATTAACATTAAAGTTTATGAAAATGTCCAAATCAAACTAAAAGTGGTTTTTGTTTTGTTTTGCCAGTTGTTTGGTTTGGGGTTTTTTAATAGGCCACTAATTATTCACCTCTAGTTCAGGCAAGATAATAAAAAGAATAAGGGGAATGATTTCTTGCTGGGGTATTTATCTTCCTTTAGAATGACTAAATAGCATGTGGTTATATCATCCACTTTCTTTCCAGCCTGTGTCTAATGGATCTAAGCAGTCCCAGTTCCAAGAAATCCTTTTGCGTTTGTGAGCCTCAGAAAGTACATCCAAGGCTTTTTTTTCCTGCTAATCTTTGACCACTGTCAGAGAAGATAAATGCTAAGAAAAGTAATAACGGAATCTTCCTTATCTCTGATTTTATCATGAATTTGGACCTGCATCAGACTGCTGAAGTCTTAACCCGGGCCCTGGTACAAGGTAACAGATACAAGGCAGTAATATCTACATGTGAAATGTATGTGATTCATTAAAGGCTATCAATATGCCCACACACGTGTATATTATCAGTAGGATAACTACAGCCCATGTTTATCTAGTTCTTCTCTATTGTGTCTTTTTCTACCCAAGACTATTTTCCTGGAAAAGTTTGAGTTTATTGCTAGTTCAAATGAATGCAAACACAAAGAACTCTTTTTCAGTTGTAATGTGAGAACTACCTGACTTGTGAGCTGTTCAATTGATTTTTCCTTTGAATTATGTTGACTCTTCTCTCTGTGTTAATATAAACAATGATGAAGTTCAAGGTCAAGTCCCTGTTAATATCTCAGTAGGATCACTCCTTTCTCCTCTTTTGCTGATCTGAATTCACGATGCAATCAGAGTTTATAAGAAAAAAAAGGTAACTTCAGCCATAACAAGTTGTCTCCACATTTAAAGCAGACTATCTTTCCCGGAGTCCTGCAAATATAGCTCCCTATTGCAGATCTTTCCATGTGATTATGGAATTCATGCAAATATAGACTGACCACATTTTTAATTAAATGCTGAAAGCCTAACACATTGCGCCATATATCTGTACTGCTGAACTAGCCCCGCGTTGGGAGATTACTGAGCATACCTTGGGCACTTCATCCGATTGTGTAATGGCTCCAGAATACTTCATATAAACAGCAATTTGTGCTTGGACGTACCCTATTCAGAGCAGTGCCCACTTAGACTGTTTTCCCTCTATTTCTTTGTGATTTCAGGTCTATAAAAGCAATACAGTATTTCAGCTGGTGCATTTCTAGGTGATTATTGTACTTGATGGGTGGTTAAACATCATTTTATGCATGCAATGATTGCCCAAATATGCACTGCCTATTGTGTTTTAGTGTTTAAATAGACCACTGGATCTAATGAGGATAAGTTTATTTGAAGTAAAGTAGCCTTAGCAGCAGTGTTTATATGTGAAAGTGCAATCAAAAGTGAAATTTCTTCTCCACAGCAAGTTGTGCCTGAACACATGCTTATGTTTTGTGTCATACCTGGCTGCTCACAGAATCACAAAATCATAATTATTAGTGACAGAGAAAAGTATTATGCAAGTCCCGTGGGGACCAGCACATCATCTCTGACGCAGTAATCTCTTATAATAAATGTAGCCATACAGCTAGTGTAAGTAATTGGAACTTTCTATCTTTCTACCCAGTTAATTCTGCCTGAAGACAGGCTTAAGTTTGGTGTTACGTCCAGATGATCAGAGAATCCCAAGATCAGAATTATTAATGGTAGAAAAACCTATTACATAAGTCTCCCAGGGAGCAGCGTGGCATCACTTGCACAGTACTCTTTCATGATAAATGCAGTTATACGGCTAATCTTAGCATCTGGGACTTTCTTCAAACAAATATGTTACTTCTGAGCCCGTTTGTATCTGATGTCACTACAAGAGAATTGTTCTGCAGCATGACTTCAGCTTTGTTAGTGAGGAAGGAACACGAATACTGGTACAGCAGTGCTGTATTTGGAGCAGCATGCTGGATTAAAGAGAATAGCAAAGATATAACAAATCAGCTTTTGTTCTTGTTTTTCCAGGCAGGATGTTTGCCTCTGCTAACTAATTACATAACGAATGGCTTTGCTTAATCTTAAATGTCATGCTTTCAGTGGTGTGACTGGTGCACACAGAACACTTGTGCTTTCAACACACAGTATAGTTTATGTTTCTTTTTATTTTCCTGGGGATTTTTGCAGTTGAACAAATAATTTGTATTATCTTCCATCTGCAGTTTTTCAAAGGGATATGTAGGCTGTATACTCATAGGAAACTAATCATAGGTAACTGCCAGTTTGTATGGAGTGATTCAACATGCAGCGATAGAACCACACATAAGTATGTTGGTGTCATGCCCCATGTATACATTGGCCTTTCGCTGTGATCAGTAGAACAGGCAACATATCTCAGGATTTCTAAAACAGCAAATCATTGTATTATTCCATTCATTTCTGCAGATGATGAACTAGCCTGCTGTCAAATCAAGAGATTAAAGAAACAAATGCTCCAGAGCAGAATGGCTCTGCTCTCAACAGCCAAAGGTATGCCACTCCAGCTGTGGAATGCCATATCCCCATGGCAACGGTCAGTTTGGCTGGGAATCACAAAGGCAATGGGGTCTTGCTTTGCTCAGTACAGAGAGTGGCAAGGAGAAAGAGGAAGGCCTGCTACCTGCCTAAACAGCTGTTTTCATTCTCCTCTTGCTGAAAGGTGCCTGGCTGGGGAAACAAAAGGCTAAAGCTGACCCTCAGGCTATATTTTGACTGACTTGAGTTTAGACTGAAAATCTGCTGTGACCCTGTTCTGTTAAATGGTTACTATTGGGATTTGCTCTTCCCCAAAGAACTGACAGCTGTTAAACTTTTAGGCAGCAGTTATCTCACTGTGCCATTGCCAAATGGCAGCTATTACCAGAGCTGTATCTGTTTGGCTTGTCTGGTACCAAATGGAGAAGAGACTGCAGAGTTATAAGGAGAGGCAAGGAGACCTCTCGATTGGAGGTATGTGAGAACCCTTTGAAGGTGCCCACATTGATCAGACTGTCAGGAAAAGGTAGATTTATGTGGTAGCATCTCATCTCTTACTGTCAACCTTGTTTTTTTCTTCACTTCTGTGCATTGCCAGCTGGTTTGATTGATCCTGTTACCAGTTCCTGCTGCACTGACACAACACTGTACAGTTCAGAATTTCCCTGTAAGGAATTAAAGCCTTCATATCAGGCTAGTGCTGGACATAAATTCTGATGCAATCTTCATTTTTATGTGAAAAAAATACAGATTAGTGGCTTTTTTTTAGTTGAGGCAGAGTATTAGTTCTGTTTTACTTAATAGCAGAGAGAAGAGTGCAAGCAGAGAAACTGACAGCTGATGACAGGACTGAAAATGGTGAAATCCGATATGAACTTAAGGTCTCTGCTGGCAAGCTAGGATGAATCAGAGTATGGCAAGAGGGGAGGACCATGTGTTTGTGAGCATGTACTTGGAGAAACTTATGGAAGTGTTGGGAGGAAAATTAGGTATCAGGTTTTGTGATTGCTGTGTCTGCTCATTTTAACCGTGATTGTCTTTTGTTATCAGTATTCAGGAACGGTAATTTGAGGTCTGCCCTAGATGTCAGGGCATGGTGGCTAGGTAGACACAGACCATTTTAAGATAAAAGGCTGCAGTAAAGACAGAATCATAAAACTACCAATTTATCTCTATAACATCTGCAAGAATTAAATATCACTTCACTGTATGTAGTCAGCTGTTGCATAATTTCAGTGTCTTGTATGCTATATAATAGCAAATGAGACATGTTAATAGAGCTAGAAGGGTAATTTTAGCAAACAGAATGAGATAGAATAAAGACTGGAGACCAGGATATACATACGTGTATCTTATAGCACTGAAAAAAAATAACAGTAACGACTTAAATGTCCATAAATAATAAGTATCTTAGTTTTTATGTTGGTCTGAAAGATGTTCTAGAGCAAAACATCCTGTAATGCTTAATTAACAATGATTTAGCGTTTATTTCAGAATAATACTATTTTTTCACTTACATTGAGAGACTTCCATCACATACAAGTGTTCTTAAGGTATCACAGATGTGTTAACATTTACGTATACGGCCTAAATAGGACTAAAAAACAAGCATGGAATGATTAAAGAAAATAATCTATCAAGTACCTGAGTGATTCTTACTGATGAATTTTAGAAGGTAAGTCTAACTTCATTTAGTAGTCATATATATGTAAAAAGGCTGGTTATATAAAACAAGGTTAATTAATAAAACAGGAAGTCTAAATACAGTTTTTCCAGATTAAAAAACTGACTAATCCACTGGGAAATTGATTAAGACAATCTCACCTAACTTTAGCTGTCTGAAAGGTAGATATTAAAGTTCATATTATCTATCTAGGTTCCATCTTCAGTCAATGGAAAGATTCAGATGGAACCAAAAGTCTTATTCTGCCTTCACAACTAAGGACTTGTCTTTGTTGATTATAAACAGAGACAGAATTTGATTTTTAAACCAGGCAGCAACTGCTTGTGTGGCACGAGTGAGAATAATCCTGTGCTCAGATTCGATAACTGAGGTGATAACAGAAGACAGACAAATAATGTTAGTTTTAGGTTTTTTCTTAAGAAGATGCAGGGTAAGAAATCAAGTATTTTATGACCTGCAAAAAAAATTGCATACAGTGTTTCAGGCACAGCATGCAGGTTCATAAAGTAAGCAGATTCACACTGCAGGAATGTTTCTCTATGTTGGCTGATGCAAAGTAAAACGTAACGTGTAACAGAGACCAGTACCATTGAATCTTCTTATACTAGCAATTTTAACACTTTGAGCATCGTCATCTTTTGACCTAGTGCAAATTTAGGAACAGATGTGTTTAGTGCTTAAGGTAAAGATGTCCTTGTTTCCATGTGGGTGAACTAATGCACTTCAGGTAGATCTAACACAGAGATACAGTATGCCTCAGGATATTATGCAACTTTGCCACACTCACCATTAAAAATACTTTGCCAAAACTGCTTTTCATAATGAGAAACCTATAGAGACTTACATTTATAAATTATAACACTTAAGATACAGAAGAGACCTCCATGAGAGAACGTTTAAGACAGAGGGCTGTGGCAGAGATAAAATAGAAAGTGAACAGGCAGTCAAAGCTTCTTATTCAATATAACATAAATAAAATATACAGTAATAAAAAAAAAATCCATTTGAAAATAATCGTGATGGAGAAAAAAATACAGATGATCTTGTCTTGGCTGCATTGATTTGTAGATTCTGACTTTCAGGATTCCTGATGTGGACATCCATTTGGAGTGATTAGAAATTTTATTATGTTTCTCAAAGGCACAAGTAAAGGCTGGAAGCTACTAAAATTATTTCCACAGTGATTCTTTGACTTTTTCATGCTCTAGCCAAAACACAGACAATACTCAGCTATCAGTGGAATTAATGGAAACTGTGCCTAGCATGACAGCTTTTGATTAGATTGTACTTTGTCCTTTTTTACTTTGAAGCACTTGAACCTAAAACCTCTAGGAAATTAAAAGCAGCTTGCTGAGGAAAGAAAGTGGGGAGGAAGACAAGAGGAAGGAAGGGAAAGAAATATTTTTTGCTGTTTTCATAAATTAGACGTAACACCTAAATAGTTTGACTAACTCTACATACTTCTGTGTCTGGAAATACCTGTTCTATGCAGGAGTTCAGCAAGTATTGTTTAAATTCTTTTATTAGTTACACTGCCAACAGCACGGGTAGTTACTGGCGTAACATAACCCTGGGTAGGATTTGTGAACTCTGTATGGTTTAGCTGAGGCTTGTATTTGTCTCAAAAGTCATCCGCTCCCTCCCTGTGGTGTAACATCTTCCAGACTTGCCTGGAGCCTTCTCTTTATCTGATTTTGAAGACAGTACAGACCACATTTTTGTCTGCCAACAAAGAAGAAAATTATCAAGATTGGTTCACAAAATAAAAAGGAACTTGATACCTAAGTATTCTTCTTTGTTCTTTAATGATTTGGTCCTTCTTCAGTACCTGAGGATATCTACAGACCTGTATCATTGTGCAGATCAAAGAGGATATAAATATTAAACAGCTTATCACATTAAGATATAGTAATGTCTCCAAAATTAAAGGAAAAATGCAACTATGAGAAAGAATACTCTGTCTCTCCTTTCTGAGCAACCTAATGTTTCATAGACTAAGAAATACAATGTTATGTATTTATTTATCACTTTACAGGTTAATTATTCCAATTATTCTCAATTAAAAAAAATTTTGAACAGAGGTGACATTGATCTGCTTGTCTTACTGCACAAAGATTGATTTTAAGCTTAAAGAAATTGCATCCAAAATGGTGTCTGAGCTTTTGTGAAATAAAGCTTAATTCCAGGAGGCCCATGCACTCTTTAAGTTGTAATCTTTATTAAATGTTGCTAAAATCCTCTTACAGCAAGGGACACTTAATTTTTTTAGCTTTCAGTAGCCTTGAACCAAGTTCTGTTTCAAGAAGTGCCACTTAGAGGACCTGAACAAGCTGGAGTTATGGCCAACAGGGATCATAGAATTATAGAATCATAGAATAGTTAGGGTTGGAAAGGACCTTAAGATCATCTAGTTCCAGCCCCCCTGCCATGGGCAGGGTCACCTCCCACTAAGCCATGCCATCCAAGGCTATGTCCAACCTGGCCTTGAACACCGCCAGGGATGGAGCATTCACAACTTCCCTGGGCAACCCATTCCAGTGCTTCACCACCCTTACAGGAAAGAATTTCTTCTTCATATCCAATCTAAACTTCCCCTTTCAGTTTTAACGTGTTACCCCTTGTCCTCTCACTACAGTCCCTCATGAAGAGTCCCTCCCCAGTATCCTTATAAGCTCCCTTCAGATATTGGAAGGCTGCTATGAGATCTCCACTCAGCCTTCTCTTCTCCAGGCTGAAGAGCCCCAACTTTCTCAGCCTGTCTTCATACGGGAGGTGCTCCAGCCCCCTGATCATCCTCATGGCCCTCCTCTGGACTTGTTCCAACAGTTCCATGTCCTTTTTATGTTGAGGACACCAGAACTGCACACAATACTCCAAGTGAGGTCTCATGTAACGCATAATCATAGCTGCTAAAGCTTCTCTGAACTATAAAGTTCATTATGAATAAAACAAATTAAAAAAGCAATGGCAATCACACTTCCTTCCACATAAGATTAAAATCTAACAGAGCAGATTTTGAAGATTTTTAGAAAGCACTTCAAAAAATTTTAACTTTCCAAAAATGGTGATGTAGATGTTCAATTCTTTTGGAAAACTAAAAACCTATCTAGAAACTTATTTTAGTATCTAAAGTTAAAAAAGATAAGGCAGTTTAACTTCTGTCAAATTTATATTAGTTTCATAAGGAATAATGCCTTTTAGGTCTATTTCTTTTTATTTTTAACCGAAGACTGGACAGAGTGTTCTACTTTCAAAGTTAACTGAGCATGAATCTCGCAAAATCAACAAGAACAGACACACAGTCCTGACCTAGGATTAAATAACCTCTTGCAGTGATACAGGCTAGGGGCTGCCAGGCTGGGGAGCCTGGGAGCTGCCAGGCTGGGGAGCAGCTCTGATGAAAACGTCCCAGAGATCAGGATGGACAGCAAGCAGAGTGTAAGTCAGCAGTGTGCTCTGGCAGGTACAGAGGCCAAATGTGTCCTGGACTGTATGAACAGGAACATGGCCAGTCAATTAACAGGGGAGACTCCTCATGTCTTCAGCCCTCACTAGACCACACTGCAATACTGTGTTCCATTTTGGGGCCCCACTATGGGAAAGACAGGGCTGATTCAGCCTGGAGAAGGGCTGGTTCAGGCGACACCTAACAGCAGCCTGTGTTGCCTATGAGGGGCTACAGGGAAGATGAAGCTGGGCATTTCTTTGAGGGGCATGGTGGGAGGGTGAGTGACAAGAAAAGTGAAGACCAGTTGTCATAAAGTCCTTCCTTTAGAAGCCCAGGCAATCAGTGGCACTGGCCGCCCAGTGGAATTGTGCAGTCTTCCTCCCTCCTCAGAGGGTTATGTATTCCAGCTGGATGAAGCCCTGGGCAAGCTGGTCTGACTATGGCTCTAAGCAGCACATTGGAACAGAGACCTCTAAAGTTCCCCCCCAGCCTGCATTAACTTTTTAGCCTCTTATCCCACATCACCATGATGATTTCATATAAGAAATAATAATTATTAAGAAATAATAATAAACCACATATTACTAACTAAACATTCCTAAATAAACCCATTTCATATCTTAGAAAAAAAAATAATCTCATAAGCCTTGTTATAGAAGATCCTGATTACAAGTCACATATTATCTAGTTTTCTATGTTGATTATGCTTAATATCTCAGTTCACTGATCTTGAATGATGTATGAAAGTAGCTTGGCAGTGGTTTTGCAGGCTAAGAAAACCAAGGTTGTGCTGCTGTTTTCTATCCCAATCTCTCCTCCGATGCAAAGGTTTTATTAACTGCCTAACCTGCTGCTATTAGTGAATATGCATTGAAACAGTTTTGATGGCAAGCCCCATGTAAAAGGAAAATCACATTCACTGCAGCTTTTTCTGGTTCATCAGTCAAACCTGAACCAAAGGGGCATGCTGCCTTTCCTGGCCTTGCTATGTTCAGTGACAGTGAGCTGCCATTAATCAAACTGCTCTGTCAGAACAAACACAAACTTCAAAGAAAACCAGATTCGTGGCTGACAGCAGCCTAGCCGTGTGCCTTACTAGGAAGCTGTTAATGGACTATGGTAAACTTAATAAAAGGGTGAATTATTTGAAGGAGATACTGAGTGGTCATTCAGGCAGACACACCACCAATGGTGAGGTAAGTTTCCAAGCTTGCAACTCACTAGTAGTTTTCATTTAATTTTTGGTTTTCATGAAAACATGACACCTGATTTCTGCACACTGCTCAGGGTAGTGGAAAACTATTGCAACATCTATCTTACAGCAAATTCAATGAGCAAAATCAGCTATGGACCTCAGGGCTTGAGCTACTTGTGAAGAGTGGACATCTTTTAAAAAGCTGGATGAGCATGTGCAAAACCTCTCTCAAACCAGGCAATGTGGAGAGCTCTTGCCCTACATGAGGGCAGAGGTGGGATGCCTGTGCAAAAGCCACTGCTGGTGATGTTGTACTTGCTCTGGCTCAGGCGTCCTGCCATGAGACCTATCTCACCTACACCTGAGGTGCGGGACGAGGTGCTGCAGAGGGAGCTGGGGTGGTCTTGTGAATCTTACAGGCATACTCTGATAGGTTTGCCAAAGTTGGCTGAAGTCTGCTGTAGCACTCACAGAGATGGATGTCTTAGTGCTCAGACATGCTTTCCTCCCCACAGCTCATTGCTAACCAGCACCATGGAGCCACCACTGCCTGCCATGGCAGTGGGGACAGCAGCTGAGGCCTGGGGATATTTGTCTCACCTCAGAATGGCTTCCATTCCCTGGCCCCTTGGTGCTGCAGTTTCCACAAGAGTTAGCTGTGAAAGACCATATCTGTTTCATTTCATTTGTTCACCATTTCTTTCATGTAGCCTGTTGTGTTCTTATCCAAGGTTGTGGCGTGTCAGTAGAGGAGGCCATAGGCTTGACTTGTCTTTGCTGTGAAGGTTGAAGGCTCTTGATGGAACAAGGGGCTGAGCCCTCCTCCCTGGGGAACACTGTGGAAGGTGTTGGCAGCAGGGAGTGGGGGAACTACTGTGAGGAAATGACCAAGTGAGGAGTGAGCCCTGAGACACAGCAAAGCTCCCCAACCCACAGGAAGGAAGAGGAAGCAGATACGCAGCCAGGTGCCTCAGAGGGAATAGGAAACAGCCATGGGCACCTGGCTCCAGCCACACTGAATCTGCCACAAACCAGCCAGCCCCTCAGCTGCTCGGCTTGAACCAGCCACGAGAAACAACGTGACCTGGAATGCAAGGTGAGAGAATCTGTTCAGGGTGCTTTTACTTCTGTTTATTCTCTGTTTGACAGCCTAGTGCAGCTGGGAGTTGCTCAGACTACAGGTGAGATGGTGCACACCAGCACGAGGCCAGGCCCTGATGCACTCCTCCTCAGTTTTCCTCAACCATGAACAATCTTCATCCCAAGGTATGGATCACTACAGGAAAGGTCAATGTCCTTTAATCAACACTACATTCACCATCATCAGACACATACCAGGAGCTGTATCTCCAGCAGGTTATGTGTACAGTATGTATTCATTCAAATAAAATAACCCATGTTTAAGAATTGAAATACTTAAAAATCAGGTATCTATGGGATGCACAACAGAATTCATGTGGTGAAAAAAATCAGCTTAAATGTTTATTAGTTTGAATAAACCTTAATTTTTAATGAAGGTGTATGTGGGAAAAGAGGGTGGCTGTTATACTAGTTCTTTGTGCAGAACAGCATCATTTCTGGTTTGGACTAATGGCAAGTGATTTCAACAGGTTTTAAAAGACAATAAGTATCCTGAATGTGGTTTTGCATTTTTTTTGTTTGTTTTCTTTCCTTTTAAAAATACTTTGCAGAAAGTTAAAATATCAATCATATTTTTAGCCTGCCATCTCTAATAAGACAGAGCTAGAAGACCTGGTGTCATGAAGAGTACTTGGAAATAGCTGCCTTTAAAACAGAACCATTGAAACAGAAACATATGCCAGAAACCAGGTATGTTCCAGGACAGCTTAAAAGAACCAAGACCTCAAGTTTTAAAAAAAACAGAGAACTGTGGACAAAACTCATTTATGGCAGCTTAAGTAGAATTAAGAAATTTGTGCCAAATCATTTTTGCCTAAGCTACATGTAGCCATTTAAGGACAGTATTGCAAAAACTAAATATTTGTCTTCCTTGAGACTAGCTATGTGATATTTCCTGCAGCACAAAGAATCTAAAGATCCGGTATTAACTGGAAAACAGTCTGACATTAATCTAACATATGCAGCTTTTTTACTCAGAAAAATTCTTTTAAAATGTTAAAGTAATATTTCATAGCTGCAGATGCAACTATTTACTCAAGTTCTAAAGAAGACTAAATGAATCATTAAAACTAAAAAAAACCAACAAACATGCTTTTGAGCAAGGCTCACAACCTGGGAAAGGTCAGCTGCCCACGTTTGAGAACAGATTAATTTATCCTTAGCTAATTACTCTGTAAGGTTCAGCTGAGCTGCCAGCATCATTAACCATCAAGACATACCACAATGGATTGTTCTGTCTGTTTGATAAACTCATTCACTTAACATGCTGATTTCTGGCTGTGCATGTACAATATAATTTACCCGGTCAATAGTGCTACTACTCATCTATTCAGATCATTTTCTGTCTTTTTCTGGCTTATTATTTTCAATCTGCTTTTTGCATCACTCTAGTTTGAGGAGAAGTCTGGCAGTCAAGACCAGTGTGTTCTAGTTCTTCCTCTGCTGCTTAGTATTTGTACAGTTTTAGCATAGTTTTAGCAGCTCTGACTTCAATTTGCCCATCTGTAAAACTGGAATAGTATTTAAAAGTCTCTGGGGATCTTAAAGAATAAAGTAGTTCTCACAGTGAAACTACGCACAATGCAAAGGGGCATAAAACTTCAAGAAATACACTGTATCCATATAATTGTAATGTGCCATGGCAAGCATACAGTTGAATTATTATCTAAAATATATACAGATATAAAAGTCACTGTTCAGCAAGAAGTCAATATTTGACTTGCTGTCTTTTCAGTATATAAAGAGATGAAATGGACTGAAAATCTCATGGGAAGAGTTTGAAAATCATCTAAGTTTCCTTTTTTTTTTAAATGATTGAATAATCTACGTATAATAAATGATCTAATAATCTACATATAAATATGAAAAATATTGAAGTCTCAATGACTTCAAAACTGTAATTACAGTTGATCTTTTTTGACATAACAATGAATAAATCACACTCTTCTTAAAACTACTGCTTTCTGCAGAATCAGAGTGTGTTTTCATAGTTACCAGCCAGTCAGTACTGCTGACATTAATGAGAACCAAATCAGATCCTTTATTCTGAAAACTTAACAGTATGCTGAATTTTAGTTGAAATATGCAGACAGCTTGCTTTAAATCAAGGTACATAATTAACTGGGATATAAATTCGTAAAAAAATCCAGTCCTTAGATTCAGAGCAGCATAAAACCTTTTCAGTTTAATTTCTGAATTTAAACAGTAAGGTAAAAATGAAAAACAATTTCTTTAAAGCCCAAAGTAAAATATATCTTGCTAGCTGCAGAATAAGAACGGGTAGTACACTCTCTTTTTGGGAGTGTAATTAAACTAAAAAATAAAGATGCTTCTCTCTGTGAGCAAACAAAGCAGTATTGTTTATTAATTGCGGCAAAGAGGAAACTTTAGAGAACTGGCTTAATCGTGGCAGTTGGAGAGTCATAGAAGAGGCAGAACATGACTTTCATTAACAAATGTGATGACTGGGACTGGACATAGAGAAAACACATGTACATGAGAGAGAGTTGGAGAGAGATGTTTGTTTACTACAGCAACCTTTGCCTGTAAAAGACGAGATGGAAAAATTTTCCATATCATTAATAGTACTTCAGCGGTTAAAAAAGAATTTCCTTGACCACTTCTTCCTTTCTTAATCTTTTTTTTTTTTTTCCCAAACAAAACTTTCTAATAGATAAATATGTAGCAGAGATCTCAAGAGATAATATGTTATTAAGTTTCTGGCCTGTCAACACCCATTTTCAGCAAATGCAAGTTTAATATGTCATGAGGATATGTGATATTAAATCTGACAGTACAAAGTATTTCAAATGTGCCTTATTGGAATACTATAATACCATAGTTTTCATATATTATATATTTCTCCAAAACTGGTGTAAAAGAATAGGGAAAATAACTGTGTATTCAACTGACTGCATTCTCGAGAACATGACATTTAAAGAAAACCAGTTAATTAGTGTGAGGTGAAGTCTGCTCAGGCTATATTGCTTTAAGCTTGGAGGAATGCCACAGAAATCAGTCAAATAACTCGAGAGTCATGTGGTATAGAAAAGAACAGAATTTGGTACATGAAGTTCTTTTTTCGCTTTTCTTCAGGGACACCTATTTATAACCCCGTTCTCATCCAGCAGCCTTGGCTATCATTTTAGTCATCAATACAACTTTGTAAACATCTTTCCCCTGAGCAATGCGGCATTGTCTCAAAAGCTGAAAAAAAAGAAATATAGAGACAAAATAGCTAGGAATTTCTGTAGCCTTATCTTCAAATATAGAATCATAGAATCATAGAATAGTTAGGGTTGGAAAAGACCTTAAGATCATCTAGTTCCAACCCCCCTGCCAGTGACAGGGACACCTCCCACTAAACCATGACACCCAAGGCTATGTCCAATCCAGCCTTGAACACTGCCAGCGATGGAGCATTCACAACTTCCCTGGGCAACCCATTCCAGTGCCTCACCACCCTTACAGGAAAGAATTTCTTCCTCATATCCAATCTAAACTTCCCCTGTTTCAGTTTGAACCCATTACCCCTTGTCCTCTCATTACAGTCCCTCATGAAGAGTCCCTCCCCAGCATCCCTATAGGCACCCTTCAGATACTGGAAGGATGCTATGAGGTCTCCATGCAGCCTTTTCTTCTCCAGGCTGAACAGCCCCAACTTTCTCAGCCTATCTTCATATGGGAGGTGCTCCAGTCCCCCAGTCATCCTCATGGCCCTCCTCTGGACTTGTTCCAACAGTTCCATGTCCTTTTTATGTTGAGGACACCAGAACTGCACACAATACTCCAAGTGAGGTCTCAGGAGAGCAGAGTAGAGGGGCAGGATCACCTCCCTCGACCTGCTGGTCACTCTCCTTTTGATGCAGCCCAGGATACAGTTGGCTTTCTGAGCTGCGAGTGCGCACTGCCGGCTCATGTTCATTTTTTCATCAACCAAAACCCCCAAGTCCTTCTCTGCAGGACTGATCTGAATCTCTTCTCTGCCTAACCTGTAGCTGTGCCTGGGATTGCTCCAACCCAGGTGTACCACCTTGCACCTGGCATGGTTAAACTTCATCAGGTTGGCATCAGCCCACCTCATAAGCGTGTCAAGATCCCTCTGGATGGCATTCCTTCCTTCCAGCGTATCAACCGATCCACACACCTTGGTGTCATCGGCAAACTTGCTGAGGGCGCACTCAATCCCACTGTCCATGTCACTGACAAAGATGTTGAACAAGACCGGTCCCAACACCGATCCCTGAGGGACACCACTCATTACTGGTCTCCAGCTGGACATTGAGCCATTGAGCACAACTCTTTGTGTGCGGCCATCCGGCCAGTTCTTTATCCACCGAATGGTCCACCTATCAAATTGATGTCTCTCCAACTTAGAGACAAGGATGTCATGTGAGACAGTGTCAAATGCTTTGCACAAGTCCAGGTGGATGACATTAACTGCTCTGCCACTGTCCATCAGTTCATAGCCCCATCATTGAAGGCCACCAGATTGGTCAGGCAGGATTTCCCCTTAGTGAAGCCATGCTGGCTGTCACCAACCACCTTGTTGTTTTTCATGTGCCGTAGCATGCCTTCGAGGAGAATCTGCTCCAAGATTTTGCCAGGCACAGAGGTGAGAGTGACTGGTCTGTAGTTTCCCGGCACATTCATTTTGCCCTTCTAGAAAATAGGGGTTATATTTCCCTTTTTCCCTGTCATCGGGAACTTCACCTAACTGCCATGACTTTTCAAATATGATGGACAGTGGCTTAGCAACTTCATTTGCCAGGTCCTTCAGGACCCGTGGATGGATTTCATCAGGTCCCATGGACTTGTATACATTCAGGTTCTTAAGACGGTCTCGAACCAGATCCTCTCCTACAGTGGGGCCAGGGTCTTCATTCTCACAGTCCCTGCGTTTGCTTTCCAAGACTAGGGTGGTGTGGTCACAGCATTTTCTGGTGAAGACTGAGGCAAAGAAGTCGTTAAGAACCTCAGCCTTCTCCAAATCCAGGGTAGCCAGTTCTCTTGATAGTTTCTGGAGAGGGCCCACATTGTCCCTAGTCTGCCTTTTATTTGCAATGTACCTATAGAATCCCTTCCTGTTATCCTTAACATCCCTAGCCAAGTTTAATTCTAACTGGGCCTTAGCTTTCCTAACCTGATCCCTAGCTTCCCGGACAACATCCCTGTATTCTTCCCAGGCCGCCATCTAGTTCCAAACCCCCTGCCATGGGCAGGGACACCTCCCACTAAACCATGTTACCTAAGGCTCTGTCCAGCCTGGCCTTGAACACCGCCAGGGATGGCGCATTCACAACTTCCCTGGGCAACCCATGTCCTGGGAATTTCAGAACAAGGAAGAAGATGTACAATAAAACAGTAACAAGAATCATACTTTGTGCTGTTACTCCCTTTTTGGCCTGAAGATAACCTTAACAGCTGCCATTTGATAATGCAAGCCCCTGAAAGCTTCAGATATTTCTGAAAATATAGGCTGAGGCTATTGAGCTTTCTTACATCATAGCAATTTTATGATCATTTTTGTTACAGGAAAGGAAGAGGGGGGAGATTTGCCCTTTATGTGAGTATACACCTGGAGTGTATGGAGATCTGCCTGAAGATGAAAAAGGAGCTGTTGGAGAGTTTATGGCTTAGGATAAGAAAAAAGACAGCCAAAGATGACAGCATAGTAGGTGTCTGCTATCCAGACAGAAAGAAGTGGATGAAGCCTTCTACAAACAGTAACAGCCTCACATTCCCAGGTGGTCCTCCTGGGGACTTCAACCACCCTAATATCTGGAGGGACAATACAGCAGGACATAAGCAAACCAGGAAGTTCCTGGAGTGCATTGAAGATAACTTAATCCTTGAAGTGATTGAGGACCCAACAAGGACAGGTGCTCTAATGGACCTCATACTCAACAACAAGGAGTGGCTTGGCTGCAGTGACCATGAAATGATGGAATTCAGGACCCACAGAGGAAGGAATGAGCAGAGCAAAAAACATGTTCACAACCATGGACTTCAGGAGATCAGACTTTGGCCTATTCAGAGATATGGTTGCAAGAGTAATGTGGAATAAGGCCCTAGAGGGAATAAAAGCCCAGGAAAGCTGGTTAATATTCAAGGATCATATCCCCAAGCTCAAAAAAACTCCATCCCAACAAATTAGAACTCAGGCAAAAATGCTAGATGTCCTTTGTAGACAAAAAAGTAGCTCCTGGGCAAACTCAAACACAAAAGGAAGAAGTCACGCTTGAATAACTCGATAAAAGTATGTGATGAAGTGACTGGCTTCATAGAGGAGGGGACAGGAAAAAAGCCTACAACACTATGCCTCATAAACTCCCTGTAGACAAGCTGTTGACATACAGGCTGGAGGAGCAGATGGTGGGGTGGATGGAAAGCTGGCTGAATGGCCAGGCCCAGAGGATGGTGAATAGCAAAGCAAAGTCTAGTTGGAGGCCAGTGACTAGCACTATAGCCCAAGGGTCAATACTGGTTCCAGACCTGTTTTGCATCTTCGTTAATGAGATGGTAGTCTGAAGCTAGTCTGAAGGTGACACCAAACTGGGAGGGGTGGCTGATATGCCAGAGGGTTGTGCTGCCATTCAGAAGGTCCTTGGCAGGCTGGAAAAATGAGCTGACATGAAGGTTCAAGAAAGAAAAATGCAAAGTCCTGCATGTGGTGAGGAACAACCACATGTATCAATACATGCTGAGGGCATGTAGCTGGAAAGCAGCTTGTCAGAAGAGGCCCTGAAATTCTGGTGAGCACTAGGTTGAACATGAGCCAGTAATATGTCTCTGCTGCAAAGAATGGTATCCATAGCTGCATTAGACAAAATGTTGCCAGGTCAAGGGTGGTGTTCCTTCCAGTTTATTCAGCTTTGGTGAGGCCATACCTGTAGAGCTGTGTCCAGTTCTGGGCTCCCCAGTGCAAGTACATTGGAAAGAGTTCAACAGAGGGTCACAAGGATAATTAAGGGACAGAGACAATTCTCATATGAGGGAAGGCTGAGCAAACTGAGGCTGTTTAGCCTGGAGAAGAGAAGGCTCTTTAGGGATTCATATTAATATTTATAAATACCTGAAGGGAGGGTGCAAAGAAGATAGAGTCAGGTTCATTCAAGTGGTATACAGTGACAGGACAGGGGCAATGGGCACTAAGTGAAACACTTAGGGTGTTCCATACGAGCACTGGAAAACACTTTTTTGCTGTAAGGGTCACCAAGGACTGGAATAGGTTGCCCAGGGAAGCTGTGGAGTCTCCGACCTTAGAGATACTCAATAAGCATCTAGACACAGTCCCAAGTAAGCGGCTGTACATGGCATTGCTGGAGCAAGGGGTTTGGAAAGAAGAACTTCAAAGGCCCCTTCCACCATCAACAATTCTTTGATTCTCTCATACTTAACCAATACAATTCCTTAACTGGTTTTAATGAGCAGTTAAAGAATTCTCTGTATCACAGACTGTAAAGAGTGGAGCAATAATAAAGAGAATTCCCTAGTTGTAGCCACCTACACTACACATCAATTTGGTTCACAAGTGGCTCTGGTATGCACAAACAGCAATTCTTTTCAGAGGGACCTAAACTGTAAGCTGTGCTCAAGATGCAAACCAGCATTTAGTGGGGATGTCAGATTCAAAGTGACAACTTTGTGCATCTTTGGGCTGTATGTGCATTGTGAATGTTAAGTTCAGAGGGGATGAGTAGAACCATAGAACCATAGAATACAAGGTTGGAAGGGACTTCAAGGATTATCTGGTCCAACCTTTCAACTATGATCATGCCCAATAAGTATCGGGATACATTTGTCTGATTGACAAAAGTTCATTCAAAAGACAAACATATTGTTTTTTCCAGTGACTGTGGAAAGTGGAGATCCCCAGTGACAAGTCTCCCTTCTGAGGACTGTTATATTGCCTTCCAAGTAAAATCATGTAGGTTTTTTCCTTTGCAAACTGTGGACATTTTTTGTACCTTTACAAACAAATACTCAGGTAAGTGTGCTCCAAATTCATATCCTTGTTACGGTATTAAAACTGGTTTAAGATTCACTTTCATGATGAGTCCTTATTTTTCTCTCCTTCAGCATTGTAGCTATGGAGCATTTGTGTCAGACCTCAAAGCCTCCCGAGACTCCAGTTTTCCATATTCTAGCTCCAACACTGCCATCAAATTTGCTCAGCAAATGCTGAGGCTCCTATTTACACCAGGAGGAACACCTTACATAATAATGTATTCTTATACAGCATTTACATTACATTAGCCTCAGTTAAGGTTAGATCACATTGTTCCATATAAAAACACAAAGACAAAACTGCTTCTTCAAATGAAGAATCTACAGGAATACAAGGAGTATACTGTGGGGGGAAGAAAAGAGAGCCATATAGAGATAAAAGCATTTATAAATGCATCTACACAAGCAACGTTTATAAACCACAGTAACGCAATTGCTAACCATATCCATCATCCTCTCATCTCCTTATGGATATGATGGTAGAAATGGCTAAGGAGGTTGAAGAAGAGGAGTGTAGCTGCTACAAATGTTGGTGATGAAGGGTATTTATAGGAAAAGGAACACCGTGGGAGGGAGAATGGAGCATTTACAAGACATAAGGAATGAGTGGGCAAGGCTTACAACATTGACAGATATGAAGAGACAGACAATGCAATAAGATTTGCACATAAAGGAGGAACACGGAGGGCAAGTGTAGATTTAAAAA
Source organism: Ara ararauna (assembly GCA_028858755.1). Classification (NCBI taxonomy): domain Eukaryota; kingdom Metazoa; phylum Chordata; class Aves; order Psittaciformes; family Psittacidae; genus Ara; species Ara ararauna. Next base: position 37,822,676 of record CM054410.1, on the reverse strand, counting down.
ATGAGCTGGATCCGCTTAACAGAGAATACTGATGAAAGAATTTTAAAAGGCTACTTTGGCCAAAATAAGCAATAGGATATATTCCATATGCTTCTTGCAAGGATTCTGAGGGGTAATCCTGCAGTAATCAAGTCTGTGGATAACATACATATTTCTGCGTAAATTGCTTGTACCCACTGGAGAAGCTGCCTTTTAGCATATAAATAACATTTTATTGCTCCCAGACTCAATTAAGATGCTCTTCTGCATTTTGTATCTTAAGTGATAGCATAACATCAAGCACTGGCCTTTATTTTTCAAATAGCTTTCATGATTCCATACTAGTTTTACATAAAATGAACTGGTAGTCTAACACAATTTCATCTGCAAGATGGTCCCTTTAGCAGCACAGTGTTCTTTAACATACAGGATTAATATTATGCAAAGCACAGAATTTGAAGGAGAATGTTGTAATGGCTCAGAGAGAGGAATGTGAAAGCATTATGAATTAAATGATTTTGTCTTCTTGAACGATATACTTTAAAATACCTTCCTCTTTGTTGTTACATGACATCATTAGGACAATAACAAGTACGAAACTTTAGTAAATGTACATTTCTTTTAATTCTCAACTGAATTCTGTGTTAGAGAATTATATGCCTGAATGGTAGTCTAAAGTAAAACTTGTAAGCTTCATTGTGTTGAGGGTTGGGGTCTCAGCAGCAGCACCTTTGAGTTACTGCTTGAATCCTGTTGCACCAAATTTCTTGCTAACTTAAGACAAAGCAGAAATGTGAATGGTTATGTCTAGTCTCTCTACTGTTACGGTAATATCATTCTTGTACCTGGGATTAAAAGTGCTGTTTTGGCTCAAATTATGGTGAGAGGCTTTTGTGACATTTCATAGAATCATAGAAAAGTTAGGGTTGGAAAGGACCTTAAGATCATCTAGTTCCAACACCCCTGCCAGGGGCAGGGACACCTCCCACTAAAGCACGTCACCCAAGGCTCTGTCCAAACTGGCCTTGAAAGCTGCCAGGGATGGAGCATTCACAACTTCCTTGGGCAACCCATTCCAGTGCCTCATCACCCTCACAATAAAGAATTTCTTCCTCATATCCAATCCAAACTTCCCCTGTTCAAGTTTGAACACATTACCCCTTGTCCTCTCACTACAGTCCCTAATGAAGAGTCCTTCCCCAGCATCCTTATAGGCCCCCTTCAGATACTGGAAGGCTGCTATGTTTTCAGAACACACTGTACAAAGTTCCTGCCTTTGTGTTGCTGGAGTCTAGTGTTGGCTGTTCTGATATTTTTTTAAGAGCAGAATAGCATTGTTTTATGATATTATGAGACAATAATAGCATTCAGTTAGCCTCTGGAACCATCAACCGTTCTGTTGACACTATCTTTTGATTATCTATAATTGATTTAAAATCAAACAACAGTGTTATATAATGTGCACTTTATAACATTACTGTCTTGTTATTAAAGTTCTCATCTGACCTTGTATGTGTAAGCTGATACTTTATGGCAGCTCTTGGATGAAGCTTTCAACAAATTCTCAGGGGCTGCATTAACTTAGCTCATGTGCCACTAAGCTGGGACACCTGTGGTCTGCCACATTACAAAGCTGTATGGAAGTCATTGTGTTCTTATTGGTATTGTCATCACTGTTCGGACAAGAAATGGCTGCACTCTGACATATGGTTCATCTAGCCCAGAGTCCTATGTTCAGTATTCACAGTCAGAGAAATATGTGGGATAAGTATAACAGCATATTGTTGCCATAGTTCTCCAATATTTCCCAGCAAGCAGTAACAGCTAATTCAAGTATCATTTGTTCAGATGCACTATAAAAGGTGATATCTTTTCTTTAATTGTCCTTAGGAGATATTTCCTGTCCATTTGTCTAATCTGTTTTAGACTAATATGAGGTGGGTGTGCAACATCCTGTGGCAATGAGTTCCACTGCATGCTGTGTAAAAAACTTACCTGCTTCTTTTTTTATTAAATACTTGACAATTGCATTTATTGCACATTCACTCTTACATTAGGAAAGACATTAAATAATCATCCTCTATCTGCTTTTTCTGTTTAATGCATGGATTTATATTCCTTAATTATATCCCTCTTTAGTTATTTGTTTTCCAAGATGATATATCTACACAGAAAACTATTCCTTACCTTTGGTCATTCTTTTGCCCAATTCTCTGTAATCTTTGGTTCTATTATATCCTTTAAAGATGGTTAACATCTTTAAATCAGAAGAAATACACACAATGTTCAAATGGTAGGCATTGCAATACTGTGTTATATATGGTAAAACTGTGAGATTTTTCTGTTCTGTTCCCTACTTTGTTTTTCTGTCATCAAGAACTGACGCAATATTTTCACAGAACTATATAAGATATCATAAACTTAAAATCCCAATCCTGATTGTTATTACTCAACTTGCAGTCACATGCTGTACATGTAAATTTAGGATTATATTTTCTCTGTGCCTCACTTTGCTTCTATCTACACCGCATTTCCTCTGCTATTTTATTACCCAGTGACCCTTTTCCTTCTCTACTTCCTTATAGCTTATTTTTATTCTCCTGAATAACCGTAGTTTAAAGAGAAAACTTTCCCACTTCAGTATCACTGTTTTTCTCAGATAATTTCTAAACATGTTGAGCAGTCTGTGTCATGGTATTGGGACATATGCCTTTTCTTCATGGCATTATAAGCTATCTGTAACTCTTTACAAACTTATTGTGGGATATTTCTCTGCTGTCATGAACCCTCAACAGGGGTAGGTACTGGAAGTCTCTCAGCACTGAGTAATTTGCTCAGAGTGTCATTGCAAATTGAGTGGTTATCAAATCTAGTGAAGGTTGTGTCAGATCTCAAACTAACATTTCTTCTTGGTTTAAATACTCTTTTTAATGCTCATGAATTTTAAAGGAAAATTTACAAGAGCTGAAACCTTATCTAGCCATCACAATCTGTAATTCTATCAATGTCTGGGAATCAGCTCTGGTTAATAAAAGATTCCATACTTCAAACAGTCTCAAATGTTAAAGTTTTTGATGCAAAACACACTTTGAAGTTTTATTATGACCATAAACACTTACTGCTTTCCTTACTGTATGTGTATTCAAAGATCATGTATTGTGTAAATAGGGCAATGACACTGTATGAAAGGGCTGGGACCTTTTTATCCCCACATTTTTCTCTCATTTATATCCTGGAAAGATTTCCTGCCTTAGTAGAGAAAACTGATTAATGTTTTACTCTCATAGCTTTTGAAAGTAGAAACCTACTTGGCATTAAGAAACCTTAGTGATGCTAGAAATGAAAAACATAACAGTAGATGAACAGGAGAATCAGGGAAGAACTGACCATTTCACAATAATTGGTGCAATACTTTAAAAAGCTTTAAAATTTTAAAGTAGTCCAAATAAATTGTAATCACATAAATAATGAATTTTTAGAGCATTGAATAATTATTTTTAAAGTTTCCATTCAAATTTGAATTGGGCTAACGCTGAAAATAATGATTTAAACTTAACACAAAAACTATAAGGAGCTGTTTTCTCGCATACTCCCTGATGTAACCTCTCACAAATTAGAAGTCTTTAAAGGACATGTATACAGTGGAATTACATTTTCAACATAAACTAAGTATTCAAATTCTTTTTACCATTTATTCAGCTCTGGTAAATGACTGGATGATTTCTAAAGCATACAAGCAGAAGAAAATCCAAACTCTGCAAGTTTTAGTAAGCCTAAAGAGGAGAAAATGAATTTTCTATTCAGAACAGTATTGCATATCTTTACAAAGAGGACATCAAGTTTAGCACTTTTGCTTTCCACCTGCAAGGTGGAAAGAGAGGATGCTTACAGACCAGTAAGTAATGTATATAAAGCAGAAGCTAAGGATGAGCTGAAGTTGCTTTGGTTTCAGCAACATACTGATTTGCGCTGCCATGTTATAATCTTTACGAGGTATGTCGTTACTTTTATCACCTATATTTGGCAATCCCTAGGTAGAAAACTATAAATACTCTAAACTTAATATTTTCTCCTTGAAAAAGATGGGAGAATTTTCACACTGAATTTCATGGCATCAAAGTTGAGTGAGTCCTGAAGCATTTTTAAGAGCATACTTTTGGACTGGTTCTGATGTTGCCAGTAAAAGATAGAAGAAAACTCATTAAAATCAAATAGCAGCTTCAAATACATGGCACTTAAAATTACAGCATATATTTCAGTGCAGAACAGCAGATTTTAGTTTCTTAATTCAAGATGCCCAAATATGAAAATATAGTTCTTATTCCCCCTTGTAAATGCCTTATATCTTAGCCTCTGCACTTTGATAATAATTTGGGGATTATATTTTTTGCTTTAGAGTGTAGAATTGCATATCTCTGTAGTTATAACATTTTCATAATTGTAATAAAAATATAGTTTGTTTATTTTTTTTCCTTAATATACAGGAATTTAGAATTGGAATATTGAATTCTTCTGTGTGTTTGCAATCTACAGTTACAATTTTTTATGTTAGCTAAAATTTAATGTAAAGACTGAGGGCAAAGTGGCTATATGAGTGCACAACAGCTCAAGGTAATGAATTTTATTTCTGTTATGTTCCATATTCTGAAGTTTCTCTTCCTGTATGGTTGTACTCACACTCAACTTTTCTGTAATGCTCATCACTAATGAAATCATCAAACACTAAATTTTAAACTAAACTTTCTGGATGGTAATCCCAAGCCATCAAATACATTGGTATAATATGACAGTAATACATATTTTTTAAATTCTACTATATAGAAACTCCTAAATGAAAAGCATTAAAGTCTGAATAGCAGGGCTTTTTAATGCAAACTATAAAGGTCATCTCTGTTGTCCTGAAATGCAGGTAGCATTTCACTTCCATGGGTTATTGTCCAGAAGATAAATGAAAGTATGCTATTCTGAGATATAAGGGTAAGATATTTTTCACAGAATTTGTCATTTCAGAGAGAGAAAGATGTTCTGGCTGAGAGGAATCACACTTTGATATGGTTGTAGATTGTACCTGCGTGGTCTTTTGTCACATCTGAAATACCTTTGTGGTCCTGAGGGCAAATTCCTTTTCTGTCTTACAAGGAAATTAACTTCATATTCTTCACTGAGTGTTCAATAAGGAGAACTGCAATAAAATTCTCAGAGCTGTGGTGCAGATCTGGAGCACTAATAACTGATTTTTTTTTTTCATACTGTAATGTTTGCATAAACAGAGTTTTTTTTCTTGTGATGACGTAATTTACAAGAATTATTAAAATCCACTAGGATTTTTCTGAAGGTAGAGCAGTCATGTTACCTTGATATAATTGGGCAATTTCAACATTATATCCAACATAATATCTGGATTAATTATTGAACTGACCTACCTATGTTGTGACAAAAACTACAGCCTTATCTGCAGAAGTTTTTTTACAGGAGATAGCTTATGTAGCAGTCCTCCTGCCATAGAAGTACCTCTTTGGGAAGAAAAGCAAGGTTTCAGCTTGTGGGAAGCTTATTGGAGAAAAAAGTATAGAATATAATTTAGTGCTAAGTTTTTTGATTTCAGAATTTGGTTATGTACTTCTCTTGAGTCTCACACCCCCCATTTTGTGCTAGAGTTTGCTTAAAAAATTCCATTTGTTTTCAGATGTGGAGCTGCAGCCCATGACTTGTTAAATATAAAGAGCTATGATGCTGTAACAAGGAAATTCCAAAGAGTCTGGTTTGGCTGTCAGATTGTTGCCAAGTCATTTCTGTGTTGCTTGAAGACAGAGGCATGCTATTGTAAAACACTCATATTACACATACTTGTAGTACTGCTGGCATTTGATTTTGAACGACGCTTTTGTTAGAGTTTGGAGGGGCTGTGTAGGACAGCCCTCAGCCCTTCATCATTTGACACAGAGGGTATTGCAAATGCAACTTAATCACTGCTGTAAATAAGCACCTGTCTAATGGTGAGTGCTTGAGGCTGAAACATTTGAATGCTTCAGTGTTACTGCAGGCAGCTACTACTCAGAAAATTTTTCAAAGCTGTAAATTACACAAAAGCCAAGCCTGAGTTATCAGATTACATAGTTTCTTCTAATGAATGTATGTCACTACCATGTGCAACATACAGTGTAGATGTTCACACTTTAGTAAGATGATTCTTCCATGATTCTTTTTCAAATACTGGTCAGAGAAGCTTTCTGCTATGTTGAAGACAGGGAAACTGAGAAGGCACTTGAAATCTGTTTATCTGAAGGGTTTATGGTGCATCTTTACTGCACGTTTGGCAGAGCTAAAGCAGAGTCTTACCACTGTGTCATACAGCCAGTGAGACCAGTTAGCCTAGTTTGCAATGCAACTTCATTTGGATATGAGAGTTTTATTTGACAGTGGAAAGACAAAAGGGCAAGATCTCCAACAGTATCAACAGAACTAAAAAGTTATTCCCATAGCCTCTCATTGGACCACAGATTACAATGACTATCTTTTGTTAGCTAGCACCACAGCTGAGCAAACAGTGAGCAATGTGAATAGTAGGAAATCTTTATCATGCAACAGCTTTAACCACTGTTTGGTTCTGCCAGTGCAAGAAAGGAGAATGGTAGAAGAAAACAGTTGGCCACCTAAAGATATCAAAGATTTTGAAATAAAATTAATCTTTGTGCAGATATACTGATGCCTGCACTATTAAGCCCATTTCTGGGACTGCATATAGCATACATAATATTGACTTATGTAAATGTGGGAACTTTACCTATGGTAGGACAAGCCCCATTTTACAATTAAAAGCTAGCACTGTCAGAACAGGATGGTGAAGTACCTGTGACCTTTACAGGTTCTTACTTTTGAGCAGCCCACTTGATTTTTTTTATAATTGGAAAAAAAAAAAATCAAGCAATTGAGTCAACCACAGTTAATTACTAACTGTAAAGGTAGTTAAAAATATTTTATATGTATTACTAAACATAAGGGAATTCTGAATTTTCAAAGTTAAATTTTTGGGTGCAGGTGACTCTTCCAAACTGCAGAAAAAAAAAGTCAGAGTTAACATCTCATTTAAGTGAGTTAATATACATATTATGTGTGTGGGCAATTGCTGGTTGTAGCAAGGATCTCAGACGTAAGATCTGCATTCCATGACTTGTTAAATATAAAGAGCTACAATGCAGTGTTAATAAAATACCTGGCCTTCACTCTTTCTCCTTAAGTCTGACTCAAGCATTGATTTTTATGTGAAGTTTCTTCTTGGCAGATATTCAATAGCATTGAATGTCTGGAACAAATTGTCAGCAACAAAATCATAGGAGCCAGCTAGAGCTGGCCAAATGATGTAGCAGCATGTGTAAAAAAAAAGAACCTGCAAGATTTTAGGAAAGAGATTGACCCAGTTGCTTTTGAAATCATCGAGACTCTTCTGCTGATTTCACTGGGAGGTGATTTTTGACTAGGAAGAGATAATTAGCAATTTTTATTATTATTTCTTTGAAGTTGCCCAATTATTAAAACATGGACACTAGGACTCTTTTCTGCTTTCATTTTCCCATTTTTTCCTAGCGCCCTAACCTGGCCTAAAGGCTAGCCCAAGTTAATTCTCTATGTCCAGTTGTATACTAACGATATACTGGATCTTTGTCCTTTTTCAGCTCAGAGGACCATAAATTTGGGGATTATTTACTTAAAAGTTCTTGTTTTCTATTCCCAACAAACTAGAATTCAGTAGACTTTGAACATGACTTTGTATCACAGTTTAAAGAGCATAGGAGCTTGAGTAAGGATTTGCAATAGTATTATACTAAATACTACTTGGATTTAAAGCTTCTGTTGCAAGCAAAAATGTTCAAGTTAACATAAATATCTTCTAGTGTGTAGTTTAAGTGAAACACTGCCATGACTTTTCCATTGTTGGCTAAAGTGCAAGGTTAGCATTTTTGCTGTTTAAGACAATCATAACTTTTCCCTTTGTCAAAATGAAAAATGATCAACATCTTCTTTACTCCAGGAAAGTGCTTATGCATTTATGTCATCTGAAGAATGCAAGCTCCATCAATTTAAACTATTTACATTCTTAAAGTGCTACACATGCTAAAGTGCTCTACTGTATTGTACTGTGGTAATTACTTTTACTCTGCTAACTTTAAGGAATAATGAAAGTCTCTGTTCCACATCCATCCCAGAAAAGTATCCACTAAACTACCAGCACTCCTGCTTTTGAAACTCCTTCTGTTTGCTTCTATTCCTCTGTTAGAGAAGTTCTTTAGTCTCAAAGAAAGCAGGAATAAATCAGATCAAAGACTTTTTTGTCTTGTGACAGTAGACTTAAACTTTGCCACTGTCACAAATCATTACTTGCCTTTATCTGCAGCAGTGCTTACTACATGCAAAAGATTGTATTAAATTTCAGGAATAGTTATTATTACAAGAATCTGCACTAAAGTTACGAATGAAATGGGTACAAGGGTAGTTTCTGTACCCTTCTGCTCACTTCACAGTAACACAGCCTGATTAAAGACAGGCTTAAATGCAGAGAGTAGTGTCTTTAAGGATGGTTTTGGAAATTTGTTCTATACTTACAAGTTTAAGGGATTTGTTAAATAAGATTAATAATGCTTTATGTTTCTCTACTAACCCAAGACCATTATAAGATGGTTCTTTGCCAGTAGTATAACACTGCAATCCTCCCGCTGCTCTATAGCATACTGTGTAATAAGACCTATCACATAAAAACAAAGCCAAATGACATGACACTTTCTAATTAGTTATATTAATAGTAAAGTCTGGGCGTCACAGACAGGCTACCATAGACGTGGCTTCAGCATTGTAGTTTAGTTTGTATTTATTATTCTGAAGAGGGACTAGATTTAAAATTGTTTGAGCCTTAACAAATTTTAAAATGTCATGCAGATGGGAAAGGGTTACGAAGAGACTTGATACATAACCCTTCTGCTCCTAAAAAAATTAACCACTGTAAAAGAATTAGGTGAGGCTAGGAGAACTTGTTTGGCTGCAAAGTATCATCAACACTGCCTGACTTGTTACTTTCCATGCTGGACCCAGACAAGCAAAGGCAGACCAAATCTTTCATTAGAACAGGAATGTACACAATTATGCAACAACCTTTGTCAGTGACCTGACCTTTTCAGGTTAGTTTTCCCTTCAGCTGAAAAGACACTAGATATTTTTAACCTAAGCATTAATTTAGTTGTGCCATTATATACTCATAGAGGGTTTTCATGTCCTTTACCCTTTGGCTAATTAAGGTGGAGTTCTAACAATGGCCTGTGAGTATGGGCAGTTTGAGTGAAAAAGAGAAGCAGAAAACCCCAACTCTGAGGCTGATCACAGTTTGTTATGAAAAGGAGAGATGAATTTATAGCAATTTCCTTCCCTTCTTACTTTTATAAAAAAATGTATAAACAAAGTATGAACTGTAACCATAATTATAGGTTAAACCATGTGTAAATTGGTTCTGATTTTCCCCTCCTGACTCTTACCATTCACTGAGTTATTTGATAACATCAGTTCAGCAAAGTAGTTCAATAGTTCTTTGTTGTCTAAGCAAAACAGATTCAGTCGCTCAGACTCAGGGTCCTACCCGGATTGTAGGTACCTCATGCAGACTTGTTTTTCTATCTTAACAGTTAGTGTTTTTGATATGACATCCCTTCTAATAGGGTTTCAGTTAACTTCTGCTAGATTCATATCCCTCAAGTAGTACAAAGAATGCTACCCAAGCACTTATGAGGCTACTGATGAAGGGCTTTGTATTTCTTGGAAAGAAATACTATTCCCCTCATCAGCAAGAGAGACTCTAAAAGTGGAACTTGCTCATATTGCCACAGTTGTGACCTGGAATGATTGACTTACATGTTAGATGCTTCAAAAAATATCAAAAAGATTTTGCTAAGGTAGGAAAAGAGTATTTTTTACTATCTGTTGGCTCTAGCTCTGTTTAAATCACAGAAGAAAAGAAAAGCCAAGTTAAATGCTAACACTATGGAAGCCTTCATTCTCATTCACAGTGTTTTGGGACATATAATTTCACAACGAATTCAGCAGGAATTTTCTATTTGTAGAGTTGTAAAATTGGTCCAAATGGGTTGTTATTGCAGCACAGTAGACAAATTATCAGAGACAAATTTCTGAGAAAATACATACTTATAACTGCCATTGGCATAATAGAACTCTAAAATAGGCAACACAAGTGTTTTAGTCCATCCTGTGTTCCATCCTTAAGCAAGATGCCTGCTGAAGGGCCTTCCAGCTCTGTTTAGAGAAGGCCCTTGGTTTAAGTAAGTAGTCAAAGTATATCCAGCCTGGGCTCTGCTGAACTGGCAATAAGTTCTTGCAAAGAATACATTGCAGAGCAGTCCTTTCCAATTCCAGGTAAAGAAGCAGTTAGTTAAAACAGAAGTAGCTCAGACAGAACATCATGCAGATGTCTTTTAGGTGATCAGAACTAAACCTATTTTGTTTCATACACCTTGGTTCAACTTTGATTCAACAATGTATGCAAATTGTGCTGGTTTTTGGTGGGATAGAGTTAACTTTCTTCATAGTAGCTACTATAGGCTTATGCTTTGGATTGTGCTGGAAGCAGTGTTGATAACTCAGGCATGTGTTAGCTTTTGCTGAGGAGTGCTTATATACAGTCTAAGCATTTTCTGCCTCCCACACCACTCCACCAAAGAATAGGCCAACAGTGCACCAGGAGCTAGGAGAGGACACAGCTGACCTCAACTGACCAGAGGTATATTACATATTACATGACATCATGCTCAGCAATAGCACTACTGGGGAGGTTGGCAGGGAGATCACCGCTCTCGCTGGGCATTGTTCAGCTGGTTGTGGGCAACCGGTTTCATTTGCATTAATTATCTTTCTTGGTGTTTCTTTATTATTGTGAATTTTTTAATTAATAAATGTTTTCATCTCAACCCAGTGAGTTTTCTCACTTTTACCCTTCCAATTCTCTCTCCCATCCCACTGGGATCAGACAGAAGTGAATGAGTGGCTGTGTGGTGGTTAGGTGCTGTCTGTGGTTAAACCACAGCACATGTTAAAGTATGCTCTCATTCATTTCAGGAGGTTAATGAATCTTTCAAAAATCATACATGCACTAATTAAGCAAAAGCAATTCAGATTAACAAACTGCAAATTTCAATTTTCAGCGTTCAAAGGCATTCAATTGCAGAATGTCCAGTAGATGGATGAACTGAAATGCAGCATCATAGAATCACAGAACAGGGTTGGAAAGAACCTGAGAAACCATCTAGTTCCAGCTCCCCTGCCAGAGGCAGGGACATCTACTAGACCAGGATGCTCCAAGCCCCGTCCAACCTGGCCTTGAGCACTTCCAGGGATGGAGCAGCCACAGCTTCTCTGGGCAACCTATGCCAGCGCCTCAGCATCCTCACAGGAAATAATTTGTTCCTAATATCTAATCTAAGTCTACTCTATGTCAGTTTAAAGGCATTTCCCCTTGTCCTATCTCCACATGTTCTTGTGGTGATTTCTCCAGATTTCTTGTAGCCCCTTTTTAGGTACTAGAGGATTGTTATAGTAGATTGTTATAGGGTTTCCCTGGAGCCTTCTCTTCTCCAGGCTGAACAACTCTGGGTCTCTCAGCCTCTCTTCAAAGGACAGGTGCTCCAGCCCTCTGATCATCTTTGTGGTCCTCCTCTGAACTTGCTCCAACAGGTCCCCATCTTTTTTATGTTGGGGGCCGCAGAACAGTACTCCATGTGGGCGAGTAGAAGGGGAGAATCACCTCCCTCAACCTGCTGGTTGTTATTGTTTTGATGCAGCCCAGCATTTCTGGGCGAGCTTTCTGGGCTGCAGGCGCTCATTGCCAGGTCATGTTGAGGTTCTCACTGACCAACGCCCCAAGTCCTTCCCCTCACGGCTGCTCACAATCCAGTCTCTGTCTATATTTGTGCTTGGGATTGTTCTGACCCATGTTCAACACCTTGCATTTGGCTTTGTTGAACTTCATGAGGTTTGGACCTCTCACATTTGTGAAAATCCTTCTGGATGGCATCCATTCCCTCCAGCATATTTACTGCACCACACAACTTGGTGTTGTTAGCAACCATGCAGATGGTGTACTCAATCCCTCTGTTCATGTCACCAACAAAGATGCTAACCAGTGGCAGACCCCTGTGGGGCACCACTCATTGCCAGTCTCCAGTTGGACATCAAGCCATTGACTGTGACTCTCTGAGTGTGACCATCCAGCCAACTCATTATCCACTGAGTGGTCCATCCATCAAATCCACTTTTGCAGTCACTGGGAACTTCAGCGGACTGCCACATTTCATATATGATTGAGAATGGCTTATCCACTTCATTTGCCAGTTCCCTCAGGACCTTCAGATGTATTCAACTTCTCCTGATTGCAACTTTTCTATGGTTAACAGTACATAACATAGGAAAAAATTAGGACACAGCCATGCAGAATCTTTATTTAATAGGCCTACCAGACCTGCTTTTATAGTATGTAACTTGTATGCATACTTGTATAGTATATAACTATGCATAGAATACTCCTGTGCTCATCCAAAGGCTGAAGTAGAAAGTAGCATAAATACTGCACGCTCAGAATTGATTTGCACAGAGATTTTTTACTCTTCCTGTAGCATAGGAGGAATTTAGTCAGTAATTCTGAGCATTATGTTACTACATGCTGAAAGGCGCTCCTTTTAACAGTGTGATCTCTGCATATCTTTTTTTTCTTAATTACTGTGTCATGCAAGCTTAACATATCTCACATACTGAGATTGAGACACACAGGGGTAGTGACTTTTCAGCTTACCACTGCTCATTATCTGGCTCAGTCATCTCCAGAAATAAGTGGTGACCTCCTTTCAACACAGTTACATGCAATGTGGCCTGACCAGTGATCCACTAACCAACTCTGAGTTGAGTCACATGGAACAGCCAGGTCAAAAAGCTACACTATGTTGTACTAAAAGGTGAGTTATACAGTGAGGGGTCCATTCTTGAGATGGCAGTGCTAAGCTATAACCTGGCACTTTAGCCTTTTCCAAAGTAATGCGACCTGATTATCCCTGTTCCTTTCCTCATCCCATACACTGGGCCACAATTCTGAATGTGACGTGTCTTATGTCAGAAAAGAGAAATTTACCTGCGTGCACTTAATTTGAAAAAGCTTCACAAAGATACATTTTAAATATCAAGTGTCTTAACCCAGTGTGTACTCTGCATATAGATTGCCCAAGTTGTCATCACATTATATAATAACAGCAAAGATTCAGAATATACTCATGGCATTTTTGGTATGTGGAAAATTCATTATTTGAATTATTGTTGACTAAACTCTGGACTGTTTTGTACAAAAGTTTATGGAGAAAATAACAGTGCTACATATTCATTATGCAAGCTACAGAGATATAGCAGCATCAGTACATTTGCTTAGCTATTTCGTTCCACAGTTTCAAGAAATTGCACTAGCCGTATACAAGCTCCTTCAGTTGTTCCCCAAACTACTTTAACATGAGGAACTTAAAAGAAACTCAAGTCTAGAAAAAGCAACATACAATACCCTGTTGTTCACATTGATGAAATACCTCCATTTACACTTTTAAATGAAAACTACTACTGCAAATGTGTATCATCTCAATCTGAAAAAACTATCACACTAAAATCTAAAATCTGTCCTTTACATACTACTATTTACAACCCTTCCAAGCACTCTGAACAGAAGAAATAGCTGAAGTTGTAAACTCCTGTTATTCAGCAACATCTTATGCAATTCACCTTTATAACTTCCCGCCAGTTGCATTTAACCTTTGATTTCACCACTGGAATATTTTCTGTAATAGTAGCCAAAGCAAACAGCACCAGAGCACTAGAATCCTTTCCCATATAAGCTTAAATTTCATTCACAGAAATACACATGGTTTTTTTCTTTCTATTTTTTTGTTAATGAAGTTTGTTTCCACTTGCCTATCAAGACCTATCATATCTCAGTAAGCATGCCAAAATATGAAGCCTCAGCTAAGAACAGTATTATTTCTTTTAACCTGCTTTGTGGTCTAGTTTGAACTAGATGATCTTCCAGGTTCCTTCCAACCCAAACCAGCCTGTGATTCTACAATGCTGCATTTCAGTTCATCCATCACTGGGTTTTCTTAATTTTAATTTTTTCATTTCTAGGCTGCTCCAATGCATTATGAGGTCTAAACAGAATAACTTCTTCTGCAGTCCTTTTTAGATCAGGAAATCTCATTTTATATACCTACTAACCCTGCTTTTTTGGTAGTAGGCTGTTACAGAGCAGCTCCCTAAAAGAAGCTTCTAAACTTGACAGCATGAGGAAGATTCTTGTAGGAACCACCAGGTCTGTAGCTCTTTTCCCAAAAAATTAACATCCACCTGATTCATAGGATGATGTGGGGAAAACATGACAGAATTTGCTTCATCAGGTATCTATTTCTATAAGACATTCTACCAAAAAGGTACACAGGATTTGAGCTTGTATTGATGGTTGATAGTAAAAAAGGATGATTCTGAGTTATTCTGAATTTCAAAGGCTATGATTTAAATAGGACGATGGTAGCTGCATAGACACCTCGGTGTTCAATAGAAGAAATCAGAAATCATAGTTTGCATATAGATATTGGCTTGTATAGAATTATTGCTTGTGCTTTGCTTGCGCTTTGCTTGCCTACCACAAGTGAGTCTGCCTGCAACAAAAAAAGATTAAGGAATTGCCAACCATGCAAATCTGGGACCTAAATCATCCCAAATATAATATAAAATAATTCAATACAGAGAACTCGGGGCAGGGGAGGAAAAGGCTGTGTAAATACAGGCCTAGAATAGAAGCCCCCAAATGAAATTTTAAAGGAAATTTAATAAGTATACAAAGTTTACATAGGTCTTGAGGAAACAGAAAGGAAATTAAAAACAGCATTAAAAGAATCCAAAGAAGGAGAACCAGGAATTTAAATTCGATGAGCAAAATGATACATGTCCAGTCCTTGGCTGAAATTCAGCATTTCTCTCCAGGTGTAATGTTCCCTGATATAATTGCTTGAGGCGGTTTTATGTGGAATTTATAAAACAGCTACAAATTTTGTCATACTACACTATAGTCAATTCAAAGTTAACTGACAGCTAAGAAATGCCTTCTTGTTATGTTTCTGCCCTTTATTTAAGCTTTCCTAGTTTAAATATTTTTTAATGTTATTTTTATATACTAGATTTAGTCCTGTTGATAGCTGACACAGTTTTCCACAGTGGAATTCCCCTTCCTTGCAGATGAAGAATATAGGATTTCCCATTTTCTTTCTGCGGATTTCCTGATTATCTGGTAATTCCAGATGTATAAGCAAAAGTAGAAATTGGAAGTGCTTTATTTTGGGCACAAAGCCAGTATGCTTTTCCAAATTTAGACAGTAACTTTTTGGCCTCTGCTCTGATTATAGCTGGGCACTAATTGTAAGAGTCAAAGTTGCTGTACTGTGTATCAAAACAATGAGACTTCGATTCAGTGAGAATTAGAATTCATTAAGGTTTTCAGAACTCATTTCTGATCTGTTAAAAGTGATGATGACTTGAAATTTGTTTTTCGCTCATGACTAATATTATCCAAGTCCTTCTTCCTAAAAATTTTTGAATGATTCTTAGAAGGGACAAGGTCTATGGAACAAAAATTAGTGGCGTTGATGTTATAAACATAGCAGGATGAATATGAGATACAATTAAAGACTGAAGAATAACTTTGCTCCTGTTATATTTATAAGACATTGCATCTGGCAAGCCTTGAAAGTGCACCAATTTTGTCCAAGGCTTGTTTCATGTCTGAAGATAAAATGCATCTCACTTGATGCCCTGCAAACATGGATGGGTGTGCTTTTCAGTTTTATCACTGTAGTAGTCATTTAATTTCTGTCTTACTTTTTAAAGAAACTGCAATATGCAAAAAAAAAAAAAAAAAAGAAAAAGAAAAAGAGACTATAATTCCACTGGCACAACTCAAACACGCAACTGACCTCACCATTCTGTAGCCAACAAAAACTAAAGACTCTATGATGGAAAGGAAACCCCTAGAGGTCAGTATAGTCGTAGTAACATTAGCACAGAGAAATCTAAGTTTAAGTAACACTGAGAATAAAATAAAGCAACTATAGAAAGGAGTTTGCACTTAGATTATAGTCTGTCCTTAGGTGACCCCGCCAAACCCATGTTGAATGCTACTAATAATTCTTGGAATTACAAGCCATCATTGTACATCAGGACACAACATCAAATAGACCTGGAGCTCTGAAGCTGTTCTTTGCAGCAAAGAGGCAGGAAAGGAATTAATTGATCACCTTGGGGTGGAGTGCCTCCAAAAACAGGCTGGCTGGTGCAGTGAGCAGTGAGGAGCATGCTCTCTTAAGCTATTAAGGATAGTATGGAGGGAGTCATCAGCTGAGGTGAAAGCAAGCTGGCTATGGACAAGGAAGCTAACCAGAAAATAAACTAAAAAGAAACTGCTTGTCATAGTGACTTGGACAAGATGACAGAGCTTGCTATACATAATGAACCTGCTATCCATATTAAATGATTAAAGCCTTTACAGTAGTGACAGCTACAGAGCAAGACACTGTGTTTTGTCTATGTATTGCATACACTGTCTCACAAGAAGCTTTCTCAAGCACTAAATGGAAACAGATCACTTGGAAACTCATTCTGAAAGACTAGGGCAAAATGCATTCCTAACATTCATAACAAATGCTAGAGCAAGGTTAAAGTAAGCATTAGATGATATATCTAAACCAAAATACTTTTCATAGTATAAACTAAATTGTTCAGAATATTTAATTTGTAAACATTCTACAATACATATGGTTGGGAAGCAGTTTATGATATGGCTGTGCCCTGATCTTGCAAATGTTGATGGAACCAAAGCCTGTAATACCTACATTCAGTAACTGTATTAAAACCCAAATTAATTCACTACCTACCAATTCACCATGACATGAAACAGGAGCAACTTTGTAAATGTCATTTGCAAAGTATCTAATTATGCAGCAGATGATTTGGCCTTCTGGTTTTTCCACGGTTCACTAAGGTTCCACAACATGGCTGTATTTGTCCCCATGGGAATGTGCTATAATTTGCCAGGCAAGAGAACAAAGCATGGGGCATAAAGGTACCGGGACTTCCCTATTCTCATGTTCATGCTTTGCAGACTGTGTAGAATTCATATTGAGCAGATTTTCCAAAGTATGTTCAAAACATTTAGCAGGTGTGTCCTTTATCAACAAAGTGAAAGCTAATTTTTTGTGGCAGTGACTCTGACAGAATATACAGACACTTAGTGATTGATTCAATTGCCTCAGCAAAATTCTTTCATGTCATTTCAGACACTGGAGAGTTTGCATAGGCTTGTCAGATATGAGACCCCAAGAAAACAAGGAAAGCTTGTGCCTTTAGCATTTGCGTATGAATGCCATGTGGGAAGTAGTTGGGCATCTCAAATGTCACTAGATGCCTGTGTTTAGGCAACTGAATCAAACTTTCAGTCTTCATATGTTCTCTTAATACTGATGGTCACTGGCAGCATATGAAATAATTCATTTTAACCCTTTTGTTAGTGGGGACACAATCTTACTTCATTACAGTTGTGCTTTGTGTTAACGTCATTAGGTTTTCAACACAACTTTTGAACACAAGGAAAATTCCAAAACAAACTGTATAAGACCTTAGATAACAATGGCTTCAAAAGAGGGTATTAATCAAGACCTAGCCCCTGGTGCCTGAATAACTTTCAAAAAGAGACAAACAGTGTTTGTTTTGCTTTTATTTCTCAGATCAGACTGTCCAAACTGAACTTAAGCCCGAGGCAAAATGAGCTTAGAAAAAAGTTGAAGCTGAGTTTGAAGAAAAACAAAAAAAAAAAAAAAAAAAGAAAGAAAGAAGGAAAAATGAAGGAAGGAAGGAAAGAAACAGAAGGTCTGTAATACAGTCAAAAAGAGTAAGAAGGGCCACACCAGATCTCATCCTTGCTTTACAATGCTGTAATGATATTGACTTCTAGAGGACTGTGTTGGTGTATTTGAGGGCAGAACTGGTTCAGTGCATGATACTGGAAAAGATACTAAATTTGCATCAGAGAAATTTTTGAAATATAAAATTTTAAAATAACCCAATGTCCATTGTTGGAAATATACTTGAAAGGAAACTTTATGTATTCAGAAACTTACTGTTCTCTTTCTCATTTTTTTGACTGAAGGGAGTAATTTACTTCTGACAAGACAGTTGTTTCGACAGCACTTCTATACGGCATTAAGAGATGATCAACATCTGAACTTGGAAAAAACAGCTAGAAAGAAGGGAAAAAATATTAGATTGAAATATTATTTAGTATGGGCTGAGATATTTTTGGAGAACAGATGTTTTCAATGAAACTGTAAAAAGTCATTAATGATTCCATTAATTTCCGAATATCTATTTATTTTATACTATACAAACAGATGTTAGTTCCGAGTGTTACATAAATCATTTGATCGAAAATATTGTATATGTTGTCCTTTCATACTGTCATGGGTTCAGCAGTAGCAGTCATTTTTTCTCCTTCTTGGTAGCTGGTGCAGCACTGTGCTTTTGACTTTCGGCCTGGGAGCAGCACTGATAACACCAGTGTTTTCAGTTACTGCTTAGTGATGTTTTGGTCTGACCAAGGGCTTTCTGAGTCTCATGCTCTGCCAGGGAGGACGGGAAGCCGGGAGAAAGCAGAGACAGGACACTTAACCCAAACTGACCAAAGAGGTTATTCCATACCACAGCACGTCATGTTCAGGATGTAAAAACAGAGAGCAGAGACCTGGAAGGGTGGGGGTGCACTGCTGGGTTGGGCTTGGTATCGGGTGGTGAGCAGTTATATTCTCTTTCCTTGCATTTGCCTTGTCATTATTATTATTGGTGGCAGCAGTAGTGATTTGTGTTACACCTTAGTTACTAAACTGTTCTTATCTCAACCTGTGGGAGTTGCATTCTTTTGATTCTCCTCCCCATCCACCCGGGAGTGGGGGGAAGAAAGAGAGGGGAGTGAGTGAGAGAGAGACTGCGTGAGTTAGGGAGGCTTAAACCACGACACATACATAAAGAGCTATAAGTGTCAGCATGATTTCTATATATTCGTGTGATAGAAAATAATGTGCTGCAACAGCATGCTAAAGAGAAAAACTTAACAACAGAGTAATTCACCTTTTTTGCCAACAGAGGCCACTTTCCATTTACAGACATTTATGCAGCGCTTATTATTTTAGGTCCTCTAGCAGGGTTGCTTGGTAAAATGGAATGAAAGAAAGACATTGTTTAAAAGTTTAAATTCTTCATTCAGTTTTTCAGTTATGAAAGAGTCCAGAAGATCTTTGAAAATGTTTGCTGGTAAATTGGTACTCTACCTATTAGCTAACATACTATAGGGTGCGCTCTGAGAATTTATTTATACAAAATAAAAATATGTGTATTATGTTGACAATGTAATACACACATTTGAAAAGAATCTCAAATTTTTCACTGGCATTTATAAATCATAGAAAGAGCTGTCTCTCTTCTTGTTGTGTCTTAGAAAAAACACAAATCCATTTTTTTCTGAGAGATAGCATTATGTTGGTTCTGCTGTCTTTATTTTCCTCATAATTATTACTCTAGATAATATTTTTATGTATATTTAATTATAATTGCTTTGTTATATTAGGAGAGGATTTAAAGTAAAGCACGCAAAACCAAAGGCAATAGAAAGTGATTTCAATGAACTACAAGCTTCAGTTTGTATGTAGGTCTATCTGGCAAAAGCAGAAGCCAACCTGCTATTGATATGGCAACACAAGAAACTGCTCCAGGCAGCAAAGTCTGCATCCCCATTATTTAGATCCTGATTTTTCCCAGATGATTTGTTCTTTACAAGAAGCCCATCTTTGTAGCGGGTCTCTGCTTATAGAAATTTAGGCGTGATCTGATTGCCCACGTAGGGAGGCAAAGCAGGCAGATAATTTCTCTATCACATTTGTTCATGGGTAGCCTGTAAGCCTGCAAACCTGCAAGCTTACAGCTGAGACACATTTGAAGTCCTCTACTTTCCCAACTAGCTTCAGAATGAACTTTTTTTTTTTCACAGTTGTGTGAATACAGTTTTTCATATATGTGATTCTTACAGAAATCCCTTTCTCCTTTGCGAGTCTCCCACATGTTTTGCCTTTATTATTTTGCAAGAGGTTTGCCCTCAAGAGAAGTAAATTTGCTGAAAACAGATCAACTAAAATCAGATGCATGAAAACTTGGTTTGTGGCTTGCCCCTGTGAAGGTCAGTGACAATCATAGTGCTTGGGAGAGTAGATTCCCAGGCAGGCCATTGGGTGATATTTCTTCTGTGCACTTCTTTCCCACAGTTTATGAAGCTGATTCAAAGGCCACAGAATCACTGGAAACATTGCAGTTATCTCCTCCATGTCTTAGGTCAAGTCTTCCAAGTCTCAAAGCAAAACCATTTCTGGCTAGTACAGGTTATTTCATTAGAACACTTGTGTTTCTTGTAAACTGTGAGGGTATTTTATTGTTTCATACAGCATGATCTAGCAAACAAGTGACAGTGGAAATGTGCCAGAAAGATTTTCAGAACTACCTGCTGCCTCTGCTGTTTTTCCTGAGCTTGTGACCCTCAGCTGTTACAAGGAGACAGCTCGGTGTCTCCTGCTCTGTTTACCCCTACCATTTCTTCTGTCTTCGTCCCACTTGATCTTAGATAATATAAAAACTATCAAGTCTTCATCATTTAGAATCTGTGCTTGTGGGGGTTTTCCTGTAATTTCTGTAGTACTGCTCTATCATCAGTATAGCATTAGATATTTTGGGCAGGCTGTCATTTTTTTACTGCTTGTTTGGATCTACGTTGTGGAAAATTGGCAAATTTGACATGAACAGGCCCTTTTCTCTCCCTCTGCTCATCGCTGATGATGCTATTAAGACATGAACAAGAGAATTTCAGAAAACCGCTACTGGGGATTTTTCATGTCACTTTACCATAAAGGTACTGGCAGGAGAAAAAGGAAGAAATCAAGACAGGAGAATTTTCTGTTTACCCTCAAATACAGATATGTTTAATCTAAATGCATGTTTGTGTTGTTAGTTTGCACTAACCACTTTTCCTTTAGAGAGGAAAGATAGAACTCTTCTTTGAGCACAAATGAAATTATTGGTTTGAATAACATCTATTTAGTGACGTAGCTATTGTAGCCATGATGCTGTTAGAATATGTGGCAGGGCAAAATTTCTAGGTAAGGTGGTATCTTTTATTAGATTAGTTGGTCTAGCTAGTTAGTAGAGGTAGAAAAAGTACTCAAATTTGTGAGCATACAAGCTTTTCTCCAGATTTGAAAATGCAATCTTACTTGTGTATCCAAGTATCCAAGAACTGGCTTTGGCCACACTGATGTAGTCCTTGAATTTTAGAATATTTATATTTCACCTACCTCTGCTGTTTAATTTTCAGTCTGTGACTGATTTGGAAGGACTATATAGGTTTCCCCTCTGAAAGACAGGGTTTACTATCTTATGTAGTCAAATTAAAGCCCTGACATGGCAGTACAACCACTTGAACATGCGCAATCCAAATTTTTGTTTGCTGAATTTCTTCTGGGGACTTCTGCAGAGTTCACTGGTGTTAGAAACAGCTTCTTCTCAGATGCAGGGTGTTTTTTTAATAGGTTCAGGGAGAAAATTCCTAGCTTTTCATTTTTTAATATGTTATGTAGATATTTATCTGGACAGAAAATTCAGGGTATTGGAGAGGGCACGTTGTTCAGCTCAGAATGGTAAGGTATTTAGGTAGACTAACAATATAGGCAAGCAGAATGGTTCCCTCAGTTCCTGAACTGGATGGTGCTGTGATTTTTCCGCTGATATATTGTTTTTTGTAATCTGTTTTGTCTTATACATGTTTTAAAGGTAGAAGCTGTCAACACTGGCTCAAAATCTCAAAAGTAATTGTTATGCTGTTACAATGACAGCTATCTAATTGGGTGCATATCATCTAAGAGAGAACAGGTGAGTGTGTGCAGTAGACAAGATTATTGAACTTGCTATTCCTTAGATTCTCTTAGAGTAGAAGAAATATTACAGCTCTGCTTTTTTTTAAAGGAAACTTAATTGCTTGCTCTTGTTGTTGTTTTTCAAATTTTTGTAGGAACTCTCCCAGAGGAAAAGCATGGATTGTATCAAACTCCATCTGACCCAGCTGTGATAACCATCTTGCAGACATTCATGGCACAGAACAAGAGTTAGGGACTAAGACATTAGGGAATGCACTTGAAATGCTGCCAGTTTATTCAGTTGCCTCCCATCCCTAAATTAAATTACAATCTTGTCAATCAAGAAGCTGGATAGTACAGCAGCACAGTAAAATGTGATCCATAAAAAAAGTGTTACCATGGTAGGAAACTGATAAATCTGCATTAGAATATTTGTTTTGCACAGGGCAGCGATTCTTTTTGCTTACTTTATAGCAATGCTTCTACACGGGAACAGAGGGACAAATGACAGCTTTTGAGTCATCTGATCTAGTCCTCCAAAACACTAATTCTCAAGACCTGAAGAAAGGTGAAAGCACTGTAATCCAAGGTTTGGATATTGCTTCCTACCAGAGGACAGGATGAGTTGTAGGGAAGAGACCTGTTCTCTTGAGCTGAAAGACAGTTCTGAATGTTGAAGACAAGAGATACAAGCCTCCTCCTTTCAAAAATTTATTTTCTTTGGAAAAAAATCCAAGAACCCAGAAAACCCCCAAACCAACCAACCAAAACCAAACCCTTTTTATATTTACTAGTGAAATAATGTTTCAAAAATCCAGAAAGTATCCAAGTGCCTATAATTCTAGGTTCTGGGGGAGTAAAGTGGGGCTTTAAAGACTCCTTCTAAAGAACTCCAAGATTATTATGAAAGTCTTCACTGTCACTGTTTTCTGATGCTGAAAAGGAACTAGAATGTAGCTGCTTCACAGAAGTCTGAAATCTCTTATTTGGGTAGGCCTTGAACAGATTTGGAGTCTTAGTTGGCACCTATTAAAAAAATTGAGAGCAGAATTAGAACCTTGACACAGATAGAAGCTTGAAAGGTTTTCAGTATTTCCTATGTGCAATTGAAGCAGGAAAGAAAAGTCAGTTTCCCATTTTCCACAGTGAATACGAAGCAAAGTTACCCGAGCCAGCAGTGTGTGCTTGCAGCCCAGAAAGCCAACTGTATCCTGGGCTGCATCAAAAGGAGCATGACCAGCAGGTCGAGGGAGGTGATGCTGCCCCTCTACTCTGCTCTCCTGAGACCTCACTTGGAGTATTGTGTGCAGTTCTGGTGTCCTCAGCATAAAAAGGACATGGAACTGTTGGAACAAGTCCAAAGGAGGGTCACGAGGTTGATCGGGGGACTGGAGCACCTCCCATATGAAGATAGGCTGAGAAAGTTGGGGCTGTTCAGCCTGGAGAAGGGAAGGCTGCATGGAGACCTCATAGCAGCCTTCCAGTATCTGAAGGGGGCCAATAGGGATGCTGGGGAGGGACTCTTCATGAGGAACTGTAGTGAGAGGACAAGGGGTAATGGGTTCAAACTTAAACAGGGGAAGTTTAGATTGGATATGAGGAAGAAATTCTTTACTGTGAGGGTGGTGAGGCACTGGAATGGGTTGCCCAGGGAAGCTGTGAATGCTCCATCGCTGGCAGTGTTCAAGGCTGGATTGGACATAGCCTTGGGTGGCATGGTTGAATGGGAGGTGTCCCTGCCCCTGGCAGGGGATTTGGAACTAGATGATCTTAAGGTCCTTTCCAACCCTAACTATTCTATGATTCTATGATTCTCTTCTTTGATGTTTAAATTAGCTGTATCCTTTGAACTAGTTCTTGTTCAGGTTGCCTTTCATTTAAAAAAAATTAGTTGTTCCTTTGTAAATTCAATTCAAATCTAGAATATATTCTGTCCAATGCAAATTTATAATTAGAAAAAAGTCTCATCTTCACTAGATAGATTATAACAACCTCTGAAACTGAATTCTCTTTTAAAGAAGAAAAAGAAAGGAAAATAATAATAATATTTATGCCTGCTTTTATTTTTTCTGTAACAGATTTCAATAAAATGAATTGTAAGGTAATGAATCATTCCATTGGTAAGAAAGGAGAAAGGAGATGAGTTTAAAATTGGTACATGAGGAAATTGATAGCAACCCTCAGTTCTCTTTATTATATAAACAGAGAAACAAAATTTTGTGCTAGGACATTTTAAATCAAGAAATGCCGGGTGAAAATTGAAAATTTTCACTCATTTAATGGAAGAACTGTAGGACTTTGCATGTGATTTTGGTGTCTGGATATCTTCTAGCTCACCCTTATGAAGAAAGAATAGACAGACAGGCATAGTTCTCTTAAGCTAAACCAGGTTGTAACTGAAGTAGGTGAAGCTGAACCTGTTTGCAATGGGTTCTTGTCCTGTGTATTCCCAGGTAATGGGAAAGCTGACAGAATCATGCATATTTGCCTTTGATATCTGGTGAATGTCAAGAGCAGTTCACACAAACAAACAAACCAAAAAACCAAAAAACCACAAAACACAAAAAAACCCCAAAAAAAAAACCAACCAAAAAAACTCCCCCTTCTTTACTGAATGGAAAAGCAAGGTTCTTTTATAAAAGCAATAAGGTGATTATGAGAAAAAATATGATCTAAATAGACTGTAAGAATTGTCTATCTAATTTTCAATATCTTAGAAGTAACCCAGACAATGAAATGAACATGTGAATTGCATTGGTTGTTTTTCAATAAAATAGGCATCAAACTAAAGAAGCCTCAACACAGGCTCTTATTTTTGCAGGGCAAAGGCCTAAAAAGAACTACAGCATGACAGCATAAGCTGTGTGAATTTTAAACTTATATTTGTGTATTGTAATTAAACAATATGAACTCAGAAATCTTATATCCCAGGTCCTGGGCTCACTAAAGGATATAGAGTCAACTTAAGGGAAGCTGTGAAGTGCAAAACCTAAAGGAGAGGTGGTCATATTACCCATAAGTTTTCATTTCATATCTGAAAGTCAATACTTACTTTGAGTTGGCAAAAACTATCAGTGATTAGCTGAACCAGCCACCAGTTTTGAGGCAGTGACGATGGTGAGAAAGGGTTAAATTTGTTCTCCTGATTTATAAAGACTGATGACCCCTCACCCAATCCAAATATAAGGAAGATACAAGTGAAGAGGAAAAAAGAAGAAACTTGGTGTGTTTTCTCTGAGATGGGAGCCTTAGGGACATTTAAGTCTGACAAATGTTAATTGGTTTATGAACAAAGACAAGGCCTAGGAAAGAGCAAAGTGTTGTCTGTAATACAGACAGTATGGATTGGATTTATGAAGACATGTACCTGTTTCTCATTGATTTTAATGGCATTTAAACAAGTGCTTAAATGTTCTCTTTAACAGTGGTAATTTTCTAAAGCAGTTGCTTTGGCTCCTGTACTTCAGGAACAGGAGGGGAAGAAGTACATTTTTGATGGAAAACATTAGCTTATACGAAGAGAAAAAACAGATTTCCTCCTGACATTGAGAAAAGGGTTTAAGTAGTGATTTTATTAACTTTTGCTCCAAGAGTCCCAGGTTGCATTTTTTTAGGTTGCCTTGGCCTGGAGAAGCAGTAACATTTGCTGGAGTTTTGACTGGGTCGTTGACTGAGTTCAGAAGAACTGAGAAAGCCTGAGTTCTGACCAACTTGTCACTATCCAACAGGCATAATAGCACTCAGTGGAAGGGTTTATAGAGCAAGAGGGAGTCTGGGGTAAGTAGGTGGCATGGGGAAAGTCTGCTCATATCTAAGAACATAACTGAACCATGGAGACATATTTTGATAAAAATTTGCTTAACAAGAAAAAAGACTTTTCTCATTAAAAAAAAACCCAACAAAACAACAAACGTTTATCTGTTGAATGCTTCTCTCAGATAGCTGGTCAAAAATCTTAGGACAAGCCTGATAACTGCTGAATGTGATAAAAAAATGCTGCTTGCTGTTCTAAAAGTAAAGACCTAATAAGCTCTTAGAAAATTTCTATCTCATGAACCTGATATATTGTACCTGAGGTGTCCAGCTCAAGACTGGACATATGAAAAATAACAGTCTTATCAGCAAAAAATATTTATACTTAGGGTAAAAGTTCTCAGAAAGCAGAGATGTAACTAATGACTGTTTGTCCAAACACTCCTGGGAACTGCTTTTTATATGTGAATGAAAAACTCAGATGGCAGTAGGTGACAGTAAACAAACACAAATGCTCTCAAAACATAGCTGGAAATCACATTTTTCCCATATTATGATTGAAAGTGTCCAGGGAGCACTATACTGCTGATATACTGAATGATGCCTTGGATAAAGGTGGAAAGATACTATTTTTTTATCAAGCTTCCAAATGACATCTTTAAATGAGAATGTTTACACAAAATTATTCATGAAAACAAAAAGTGGATATCATAGGCAAAGTCTCCTGTAGATTACAAAGAGTTCAGGGAGAGCTCAATTACAAAAGAACATGGTGATTGTAGACTTTTTGTTTATTCTGAGTTCTTGGAGATGGAGGAGTAGGGAACACTGACTTATCATTGACATCATTAAATAACACTTGTTTTCTTTTTAAAAGGAAGAGGAAGCTGAAAAAAACCCCTGAACTTAAGTAGTTACAATTAAAATTTAAAAATATAGGAGAAAACTGTTCCCTTTTATACATGATAAAAATATTCTGTTCTGTGGTACCTAGTAACACATGAATCAATAATTTCTAAAGCTTTGACATTTGAAATAAAGATGTTCCTATGTTGAAGAGCCAGATTCTGAAATCTTTACTGAGTTTTCCCTAGAAATAAGTGCACATTGATGCCTTGGCATGCCGAATGGGTAAAAAGTGGGGGGGAGGAGAGAGGGAGAGAGGGCATAGAGGGAGACAGAGAGGAAGAGGAAGAGGGAGAGAGGTGTGCATCAAGAAAGAGAGATCAAAATTTGGGGTGAAATTGCATAGGTCTGTGCCTGTCCTGTTTCAGAACCGCAAACCTCATTTGCTTTCTGTGGCCCATAAATTTATCAAGTACAATGAAAAGTAATTTAGTGAAACTACTTGTTAAGTGTTTCTAAAGAACAGACAGAAGTCATTAGTCTTTTCTTTACTTCAGCATGATTTCCCAAATTGGCACAAGAGCCTTTGTGAATGGAAGAACATTGGTAATTTCCAAAGAATACTAACTTTCCCATAAAAAAAAAAAAAAAAAAAAAAAAGAGAGAGAGAGAGAGCAAGATAGGGAGGAAGTTTTAATCTCCAGTGATTTACAGAAAACATAACAGAGGGAAACACAAAAGCCTGTGTCCTTGGCTCTGGATCTTGATAAGTATGATGTGAAGATTAAAAAAAACCACCCACAACAATGTATTTTCCACTTCCTTAAACAGTGTTTATGAAGTCTTCTTTCATCTCTTCACATGAATGCACCTTGTTAGACTCCAACCGCCAACATCTCACCCCTGAATTTATGAAATTTTATACTCTAAAAACACTCATCATATTTAGCCATGAGAGCTGCAAATATTGGACCAGGTGCATGACTCATGGTTAAGCTATCACACTTCATAGCATAACTTCTGTATATACAAACCCCCTTTATCTCAGAAAGAACAGGGTGATAAGATTAAATGTCCTTTGCAGAGGTCTAGGAAAGGTGGTTTCTTCTGAGCTTATGCAGTACTCCAGGACTTGGCCCTCATGGCCTTAGGTATTTAGACAGTAATCCTTTCTCTTTGGTTAAACTATTTAACATAAAAGTTTTAGACAATAATCATAGAATCATAGAACCATAGAACGGTTAGGGTTGCAAAGAAACTTCAGATCATCTAGTTGCAACCCCCCTGTCACAGATTGGGATGTCTCACACTAGACAACGTTGCCCAAGGCTCTGTCCAACATGGCCATGAACGCTGCCAAGGATGGAGCATTTACCGCTTCAATTGGGCAACCTGTTCCAGTGCTTCATCACCCTCACAGTAAAGAACTTCTTCCTTATAGCTAACTTGAACTTCTCCCATTTAAGTTTAAGCCCATTACCCCTTGTCCTACCGCTACAGACCCTGATGAAGAGTCTCTCTCCAGCATCCCTATAGGCCCACTTCAGATACTGGAAGGCTGCTATGACTTGCTATGAGGTCTCCATGCAGTCTTCTTTTCTCCAGGCTGAACAGCCCCAACTTTCTCATCCTGTCTTCAGACGAGAGGTGCTTCCAGCCCCCCGATCATCCTCATGGCCCTCCTCTGGACTTGCTCCAACAACTTCAGGTCCTTATCTTGAGGACACCACAACTGCACACAGTACTCCAGGTGGGGTTTCACAAGTGCAGAGAGGGAGCATCACCTCCTTCAACCTGCTGGTGACACTCTTTTTGATACAGCCCAGGATACAGTTGGCTTTCTGGGCTGTGAGCACACACTGAAGCCAGCTCATGTTCAGTTACTCATCGCCCAACGCCCCCAAGCCCTTCTCTTTGTGGCTGCTCTAAATGAGTTTTCTGCCCAACCTGTAGCTGTGCCTGGGACAGGAATATTTAGTTATTATTATTATTATTAATTATATATCAGCCATCAATTTCAGAGTTCACAGAAAAGGTCTCAGGACATTACTACTAACATAGATCATTGACTGATCAATGACATGGTAGATATTGATGTGATTTGTAGCACATGTTACTTGTTCTCTAAATTACAGCAGGGCATTGGGTATGTTGATGCAGATTTTTAATGAAGTTACCTCAAGATGTATTGTTTCAAAAAGCATTGGCTTTGAAAGGAAAAGAGTATCTTGTTTCAGAGCAAATCAGTATTATTGTTCTGGTTGTTCTTCAGATGCCTGAAGCATATTGTGGAACAGTTACTTTTGCCACAGGGATGGAATGTCTATTCTGTGGACTACAGGCCCCTAGATTTTAATTTTAAAAACAACTGAAACTATGCATAGAATTTTACATCATTCACATCATTCACATTGGTCAAACTGTTTCATTACAGTGTACACCGTGTGACTGTGATTGCAAGACACACTTTTAAGGGCTTATTCCTATTTCTAATTTGCTAGCCACTATACCATAACATATACGGATTATACATGTTTGATATAAACATATAGGTATGTATGCACCTAGACATACTGTTGTATACATGAAAAGAATGCACTCACACAAATATATAATTAATATATTTATATATGTTTGCTTTAGTATTACACACTCATAAGCATAATATTTTCAAATGTAAGGACCTAATCCACTACCTTTACTTAAATAAAACTTGTATTATTCTAGGTACAAAATGATCTTTTCACTGAGTGAAGACTGAAGATTTGCATAGATAATAAATATTTATTAGATGTAAATGTTAAAAGGAAGATGCAATTCTTAGAACATCCATAGTTCTAATATTCAAGGTGTTATTGATCTCTAAATGCTTCAAACACAAGACCACCAATACAAACTCACAGACTGGATTTTTGGAGGGTGTTTATTTCAAAAATTCTTATATAGTAAAAAGGTTTATGAATGAAATGGAAAGACTTTCTGGAATAGAAAGTTGTGAAAATTAAATTTTCTTTATTTCAACTTTATCACTAGTTTTATTTCATTTCCTATTTTTGCTGATCCTTGACTAAGAATGACACTTGTGAAGATGTAGTCTGCATGACAATGCAGTCACAGTGCCACCTGAGAAACTTCCACAAAAATTTTAGGTGGCCCTCCTTGTATCTGGTTGGCAGCCTTTAAGGAATTGAACCCATTCATGATCACAGCCTCTCCCTATCTCAACAAACTGTTGTCCTTTGTTTTTGTGAAGAATGACACAACTGATTTAAAAATTTCCTATTCCAGGTTTATACAGGCTGACTACATTATTCGCTTTGCTCCTTGAAAACAATGCATTATTCATAATGATGCCTTCAAATCTGCTTTAATCTTCATTTACGTGATGAAGTTTATGCAGCTGTGAATAATCTTTCATTTAGCTTCAAAATAATCTGGCATTAAGAAATACTTTACAGGGGTTTACTATCAGAAGTTATAGATGATTTTGATCAAGACAATCTCTGTTAACAGGCAGTCTGTTTATTACACAGTATTTTTTCCTCTTGTAGTATGTTGTTTAATTCTTTTTTTGCACCAAGTGCATTAAATCAGAGTACCTGCATGTGCTATAAATACAGAAAAAAACCTGCTTACCTTTACTGTCTTCTTCCTGAGTTAGTCCAGCTTTATCTAAACACATATATTTTCTAGTCAGCCATCTTCCACTGCCAGCTTTGCAGCAAGGATTGTCTGTATTGCTTCTTCATGTCATGTTAGTGCAATGTGAGACTAATTAATGACTGGACACTCTTGGTGTAACCATACACAAGAATTCAAAGGGCTTTTGTTTGTGGGTTTTTTTTCTGAACAATAGTGGAAAGACTAAGCAAATATCCCATTAATTTAAAATATTCCTTGGTTCTGAAGAAAGGAGAAAACATCTGAGTTACAAAGAGAATGCTATTACATTTTTGTTTTTTAAAAAAATGCTAATATATGCCAAAAACTATCAGTGACCAAAGGTTTTCTTCTGAAGGAGTGTCATGGGTTCAGCAGTAGCAGTCATTTTTTCTCCTTCTTAGTAGCTGGTGCAGTGCTGTGTTTTTGATTTTCGGCCTGGGAATGGCGCTGATAACACCAGTGTTTTTAGTTAGTGCTTGGTAATCTTTTGGTCTGACCAAGGACTTTCTGAGTCTCATGCTCTGCCAGGGAACAGGGGAAGCTGGGAGGAAGGACAAACAGGACACCTGACCAAAAATGACCAAAGAGGTATTCCATGGCACAGCATGTCATGCCCAGGATGTAAAACAGAGGGCAGAGACCCGGAAGGGTGGGGGTGCACTGCTTGGTCGGGCTGGGTATAGATGGTGAGCGATTGTATTCTTTTCCCTTGTATTTGCCTTGTCATTATTATTATTGGTGGCAGCAGTAGTGATTTGTGTTATACTTTAGTTACTAAACTGTTCTTATCTCAACCTGTGGAATTTGCATTCTTTCGATTCTCTTTCCCATCCCTCCAGGAGCGGGGGGAAGAAAAAGGGGGGAGTGAGTGAGAGAGCTACTGTGTGAGTTATAGAGGCTTAAACCACGACAAGGAGGCAAAACCCTTTAAAGGCTATACTCAGTAAGATGATGCTCCACCCTATTGAACACCATATTATTTGATAACTGTCTGATTATAATCTTCTTTCCCCAAATCTGAGTGCATATTTGAAATTATGGATTTTCTGGCTTTATACATGCTTGAATGCATTGGACATGAATGAAAAACATTTTAACCATTCATGATGTTCAGAAGACAAAACTTGCATTTTGATGAAATACCTTAACTTCCCTATGTCCTCCCAGCTCCTTGCTGAGACTGAAATTTCTGTGCTATGTTCCAAGTAAAAATAGCAGTATAAGATTTTCCTTGCCAAAACCCAAGAATAATACTTTTCTCTTCAACCTTTTAACTTCAGCTATATTGCTTCTTTTAAATGTGAATATTGTCATTTAATTGGACTGATACCTGCATGTATCATATGCTTACATTCCACCATTAATGTTATTATTACTGTGACCAAATAAAAATCCTCTATGAATTTTCCATTGTTTTTCAGTGGAAAATGATTTGTGATTTGCTTTTGAAAATATCTGCTGTTTGTGAAAACATCCCATTATCAAACTGGAAAAGTTACATAGGGAAATGCTTGGCTAGTGTTTGAGCTGTAGCATAGGTAACCATGCTGACTTTTCTATGACTCAGGCTTCCCATCCTGACTTCACTGTTCATGACACCTAGTGGCCTTGAGACCACCAGAACCTTTTCACTAAGAAGGAAGACTACTCTGAAGATGAAACCCAAGCTGTCTTTAGGAAAAAAGTGGGAATGTTTAACCTCTGACTAGAAATGCTATGTAAAACACCATAAAGCTTCCAAATTGAAAAGTATTTCTTTGGAGCTTTCCACCTCAAGGAAACAGGGACAGAGAGAAGCACACCCTTCCCTCCTCTCCTCACCCCCCCAAAATCATCTCATAGATAATATTATCACATTTTATTCCCAGCAGCATTATTAAATAAGCGTTGTTTGGGGAGAATGGGTGAAAGTTCTTAGCCTATGTGGGAAGAGATATTTAATCCGGTCCTCTCAAGGACCAAACAGCATAAAACATAAGCATATAAAGGGTACCGGAGAGACAGCTAAGAAACTTTTGATTTATAAACAAAACCTATATGAGATAGGTTAAGAAAAAATACAGGCAGAAAGCACAAGTCTATTTTTACAGAGACTTGTCAAAGCAGAACTCAGTAATGAACGTTACCAAGTCATTTCCTATGTTTCTGTGACTAGGACTTAATTATGACACCAAGGTTATATTGAATCTCTTATCAGTGTACACAGAGGTGCCTGGTTTTAACACTCGTGTGGTTTCTGCCCTTCTCACACCTTGTAAATGCGCATCAGGAAGAGCCTTATGTTCCTTGAATTTTCTGCTTTAGGGACCTTCACAAGGGTTAGGTCTTGCTTGAGTTCTGACTTGGAGACTAATTGTTGTTCAGCTATCCTGTGGCCAAGTAAAGTAAACTATGGCACCATGTTTCTTTTCCTCTGACATATGTAGAGCCATTCAGTTAGCTATAGATGAACTGGCCACAGAGCACTCAGGCATGACACAACCTGCATTGTGCTGTAAGCATGCAAAAGAAAGAGTTCTTGCCTGTGAAATCTAGTTGCTCCAGATTGCTCATTCTTCATTAGTTTTGCTCTGCTGTGCTTTCACCATCAGCTGACTCAAGCAAACATTACAATTGTATTCCCCATACACACCCCCTGCTAAGAAGTCAGAGTGGAAAAAGGAGGAGTAGCTCAGTTGCTAGCACAGGTCTAGATTACATCTGGGCATTCATGTTTAGAATGTTATTGCCTTCTTCAGCATTTTAGAGATTCATCACTTGCTTTCTGATGGACCTGATATAGTCAATTTCCCATGGACAGAGTAGTAGTTCCATTAGGAAGTACTACTGCATGACAAACAATTAGAGTAAGGCTTATATTTTTCAAGTGCCTGGTTTTGTCCAACTGAGTGTATGTCTTTCGGTTTGGTTTTTTTTTTTTTTTTTTTTTGTATTTTCAACTGGAAAGTTTTCTCCCATAAAATGGGAGATGAAATTTCCTGGTAAAGTACTACCTCTTGTTCTCTGTGCAACAATTTATCTGATGTTCTAACATACAGTTCATGAGCAATAGTAAGTAAGTATTTTACAGCTGTGTCTGGATCACAGTGATAATGATCTCTTCTTGTGAATATATCTCTTGCAAGATAGCTGCTCTCCTTCACTGTGAAATCTGTCATACACTCCTTTCCAGCTACATCCACTGTATGATTAATGTTTGGTGCCTGACAATAAAGCCTACATTCTGGACACACACCCTTTTTACCATCTTTCTTTGCTTTAAAATATGTTGGCTAGTACTAGCTAAAATCACAGTTTCTTTTTTACAATCTCTTGTGCTATTTACCTTATAATCTGCATTTTTTCTTAGTTTTTTACTAAAAATTGTCCATGTCCTTCTTTTCTGCTTCTTTATGCCACCTGCTTGCTAGACTTCAGGTCAGTTGGACTTCTGGAACTTCCTTCCATTTCCAGTCAGTCCATTAGAATCACAGGGTCATAGAATCACTTAAGTTGGTAAAGATCTTCAAGATTACTGGGTCCAGCAATTGCTTTGTTTTAATTTGCCAGCTGAAGCAAAACGGACAAATGAACAGCTAGCATCATCTGCTCTGCTCTTTGGCAGGAGGCTCTGCATATTAATTTAAGTACCCTGTATAATGTTTTTAATTTTTTATTGTTTTGTATCCCTGTTTTATACCACTCTTGATGGCTATTAGCACAGCCCATTTTCCTTTTCAGTGACTTTTCTATTAACAAAAGAATATACAGTGGAAGTCTAGTATAGCCATTATACAGCAGCAATCAGTTGCTACTGAGGGGTTAAAACCTGCCCATTATCCCTTAATGTTCAGAATTTATACTGAAGTCCCCATTCTCTGGGATTAAATGCCAAATGAATAAGTAAACTTTTGTCTGATATACCTCCACAGTTCTGAAAAAGAAGTTTGAAACATGACACATTATTGTAGAAGCAAAAGAAGTCAGAAAAAAAAGGTTAAAGATTTCAGTGTTTTGTAGTTTATTTTTTGATAGCTCAGGATTTGCGAAGGTAACTGTCAATACTGTGTCCTTGACAGAGGTTTCTGGAGGTCAGTTAGCAATCCAGCACAGCAAATGACTGACTGTGACTGTTCCTGAAACTGCTGCCTGTGGACTTCAAAGAATAAAATACCAAGGTACGTAAATAAATCACTGGAGCTAAAGGCCTAGATTAAACAAACACAAAACTAACAAAACACCCAACAACCACAAAACTTTTCTCTTATGAGCGGCAGGGCCTTTTCACACTGCATCCTCCTGAATGCTTGATTAAAAGAGCAGCTGGGCCTCAGAAACCTATCATGTATTTTCCTTCCCTTCCCTTATTCCTTATTAATGAAAATATTTAGATAAAAAAGGATCCTTGTTTCCCAACATTTCATCCGCCTCTGCTGTTTATTCTCTACCTGGTGTCATAGTTCTCTGAGTTTTGGCAGTGTAATAATTTCCATAGCAGCCCTGCTGTGTTGTCACAGATAGAAGATTAGGATTTCAGATTTTTAATAAGTAGAAACAGAAAGGTGAATACTTAAACAAAGACTTTGTCTTCAAGTAAATATCCCTAGTAATGTACAACAAGGAAAGAAAAAGAAGGGAAACCTCTAATACCTAGACAGAACTGTACGAGAACAGTATAGCTTTTTCAAACTTTTCTACACACTCCCCAATGGACTTTAGGAAAGCCATCGCCTTGCATCTTTATCCTCTCTTAGAAAGCTGTTTCTGTATTTTTTGGGCAGAAGAAAGCCCTTGGCACAGTTTCAGACTGAATGAATTATATTTTAATGATCGTTTGTAATGATAAATGGCAGGATTCCACCTTAAACATAGGGCTGGATTCCCAAAGTAAATATTGTAGAGAGAAATCCTCTCTAATGGAGCAAGGTAGATATGGGTTGGACTGGGAAGAGACAGAGAGTGCTGCTGCTCAGCATGTTTAGAGCTTGGGGCTGTGAACAACATCAGATATAATTCTGAGGCCATCAATTACAATAGCCTATGAGGTTATTCTAACCCGAATTGTGGATCACACATTTCTCTAAAACAGATAAGTGGGTTAGACAAATTCGGTGAATTAGTCAAGCATATAAGTAATTGAGCTTATAAGATTTTAAATAAAAACATCATGAAGTCCATGAAGCAATTAGAGTTTGAAACCATGAATACAAACCTTCAGGTGTAGCTTACATACCACAGATGCAAGTTCAAAAAAATCACTAGGGGCCAGATTATGCCATCAGTATTCCCACAAGGTAGTTGTTTATTCTCCAAGTAATCCCTTTGAAACGGAGCATGTTTAGAACAGCAAAATCTGTTCTAAATAGCTACCAGCAACTGAACAGGTGGCAAAGAAGATTCCTCTGAAAAATTACGCTTCCATATTTTTATCATAACTTTGTTACAACTAAAATAAGGCTTTGAGATGTATTTTTACTATTTCCAAAATAATATTTCAGTGTTAGCTATCCAAATCATAGCATTTCACATTATTTCGTAGATAAGATAGTACAGCTATAGCCCTTTGGAAATCTGCATTTGTTCCTATTGAAATTGTAACTTGCCTGAGATAAAAACATACTGAAATAAGAAGCTACACATGGGCCAGTTTTAAGACCTGAAAAAGTCAATGTGCTCTCTTCCATTGAATGCAAGCAGTAACATGTTCCACTGCACTTCTGCAGATAAGGTAGGAACAGAAATTTTAAGTTTTGTTTAAAAGAAGCAGTACACAGTTTAAAAAGATTGGTATTTTGCACAATATATTTCATCTTCTAACACTGATAATATCTTACGTGAAACATTTCATACCAAAGACACTCACTGATTGGCTTACCACAGATGTACACTTGAGATGTTCTGATTATTTTCTTACTTATATTGGAGTAAAAGAAATCTATCAAGAATCCACTCTAAGGGAAAAACAAGTCTTTGTTACTTTGGTACATTCTTATGTGTATGCAGCCTTCTACACAAGGTCAGGAGTGACATAAATCTCCTATTATGACTACCCTCCATAGTCTAGTCAGTCTTGTATGAGAAACAAATTTGAAGGATGCTGTGTCGCAGTATGCTGCTGGATGCAAAAGCTCCCAGGAACTCCTTCTTGTATCCTTTTGCATGACGGGGCCAAAGTTGCTTGCTTACCTGTATGGCTTCATTCTTATTTCCATTTTAGAATAGGAGATACACACACTGGATAGCCTATCTGCTGTTAAGGAAATGAGTCTTAATTTTCTGAAAATAAAGCACAGAAGTAAAAGGTAGCCCTTTTGTAGACTGAATCAACAGGCCGCTACCATCTAGTTCAAGCAGGTTTTCAGGACTGCATTTGCATTTCATGTATATATTACATGAACAAATTAGTAATACCAAGATGTGTTTGCTTATGCATGCCTGTAGCAAGTTACTGTGCAATTTGTTCATACATCTGCATATACAATCACTACAATTACTGTTGCAAATTAAGTATGCATTCATATACACATGTGGGATAACTGTATACACAATTCTTTTACTATTTAGATTATAAATTTTTTTTCAAGTGAATATTTTTCTTATTAATTTATCCATCAATTTGCGTAAGTCTTCCTTTGGGGAGAGAGGTATTGTAGCCTGCAAATTACTTTGTTCTTATCTACAGTAGAAAATATATTTGCTGGCATTTGTACAGCTCTATCTATACACCAAGTTGTATAATCTGGTAATGTCAAAATGCTCACACCTTCTCTTCACTTTCTATTTCTGATGGTTAGAGTGCAAAGCTCTCCACAGCTGAGATATTCCCTCTAGCAGTTTAGCTGTGGCAGCATAGTCTATCCAGTCAACCGTTTGCTCAGTTTTGGGGTACTTTTCTAGCTGACGTTGAATTCTGTGAAACTGTAAGTGATTTACAATAGCTAACATTGCTAGTTCAACACTAGATTGGTTTTTCCTACTCCATGCTAATCATGATCCTGAAGGCATCAGCAGGGGAATAAAAGAAAAAAAAAGAAGAACTTAATGCCACTGGGGCATGTGGGGACTTATGGTTAGGGTGTTTGGGTTTTTCCATTTCTTCTTTTATGAGAAATTAATTTCTTGGCGTAAGATGCTGTGTCAAAGGCAAGGAGAGAAGAGTAAAAATGATAGCTGAGGTGAATATTGAACTAACATTACATTATTTCTTTCACTGCATCAGAGTGTGAGAATCTGGTATTTGTAGATCCATTGTATGGCAGCAAGTGGTGGCAGGTTGCAGCTGCAAGTATGCAGCCTTGAGCCATGGGGTAAATCCCTTTGTACGGGCACCTATTGTTGATGGGTCATCAATATTAGTGTCTGTTCCATATACATAAGTAGTCTCACTAGTTAACTTTTTCTGCTCAGGGAGCAAAAGGCAGACCAAGACAGGATGAAGTAGGGAGCACAAGCTCAGCAGAACAGGAAAAGTTATCATGGTAGTAGTGTAGCAAGATGATGACTGAGAGATGCACCCCAAATCCAGTGAAGATAGAAAAGGACAAGAAGTTGAGAGTGTAAGAGGAGAATGATGATGAGTGGGCATGGTATTGGAGCTCGGAAACAGAGGTTGCCTGAAAAATGGATACAAGAAAAGAAAATTAACATATGTGCCTTTCCTTGCTCTTGTGTTAACTAGTATACTTTCAGGGATATCAGGTGCGTGACCGCCACTCACAGCATATAACCTAAGTATGCTGTGGAAGCCCTGCTATAATACTACTTGAAGTTCTTTAACTGAAGGAAATTTGGTAAAGAACTTGGGAAACACTTGTTCACAGGAACCAAATTCTCAGACAGCAGTAAGTGCTTGAAAGTCCACAGCCTTTCAGAGTCAGACTTGGGAAACAGGATATGGGATTTAGCATGCTGAGTAAGTAAAAACACAACATTTATTTAGACAACATGGAAAATAACAGGAAAGTAAATTTCTCATAGCGCTGAGAATTTCTAAGGATTTAAAACACAGATCATCTTTCTCAATAACATGTCCGCAGATGCAGGTGGAAAGGTCTTTGAGTAGGAGTCACAGAGTAGAGTTTTCCTAACCACGGACAATGCAGCAATATATGTTTTAAAAGTCAGAGGGGCTTCCACATGATTTTAGGGTAGTCCTGGTTTGGATTACATTGAAGAGGCAGCAATCATCAACTTGTATTTTAGCAGGTTTCATTTAACTGTTTAGTCCTGAAAACCTAGGCTTCAAATCTACTGCTTATGTCTCATGTGGGGCAGAGAGGCTATGTGGAACACAAAATCAGCTTAACTTGCTTTTGTAGACGTGTACTGATATTTTGCAGATTGGCATGCTGATGCTGTTTGAGCAGAGAAAGCAGCTGCTTCAAGCTGCATTTTAAGCCTGAAGCTACACAGGTACATTACGAGAAACAGTGCTTCCCAGAGAGGAGATGCATGCACTTTCACCATCTTCCTTTCTGCTGTAGAACAGAGGGGGTTCCATAGAAAATACTCTGTTGCTTCTCCTACTTTGTTAATTCTTTATCTGAGCTTCAGAACAATATTTTTCAAAGAAGAAGGTAGGGTGTAGCCCAATGTAATTCCAAAATTTTACTTCATATAGTGCCTTCCAAAAATCTTGGAATATTGAGATTCTCCCTGCTCACAGTGCACAGATTTCAGAGGACTTTTATGAAGAGGGAGATTTCCTTTAGAACCCTTGCCATACTATTTTCTTGTGTGCATTACTGCTGCTGATTCCCAAAGTACCTGAGTTACAATGGTCCTGTTTCAAAAAATGTAAAACTCTTTTGGGATAAAATAGGAGCACCAATAGTAAAACACACATTTTTTAAAAAATCTGAAATCCTACAGCTTTATGATGGTAATAGACCCGTTAAACTTGACTTTGTTTGCAGCTTCCACTGAGGAAGCAAACTGAGAAATGCGCAGGCAGGAGAATTCAGAGAGCAGGAGTCTTTTCTGAAAGGCAGAATAGAGTTGATTACACTTGGCAAGCCTGGAGGTTCTTTATTTTCTGACTGAAGAGTTAATTCTTGGGAGACCAGAGGAGCTGGATTTAGGCTATGCATTCCTACAGCAGCCTGTCTGACAGCTTGTTTTTGAACATCATCTTATCTTTTTTTTTAATTAACAAAGAGTAATGAGAAAGACAAAACCAGAGTAACAGGTCTGAAAATCCAGACATTAAAGGATCTAAAGGAAGAGAATTTATCTGGTGAGGAGATGGTGATGCTGTGGTTTTCTGATGCTGTATCTTTTCATCAGGCAGCTCCTTTCTCACCTTCATGATGTCCTTGGAAATATAGACACTGTTCTGTAATGGTTTGGTTGTTTTCATGTCTTGCTTCTCTTTCATTACTCTTCTCTTTTGTGAATTATTATTACCATAACTTAGTTCTGAGCATAACTGTGTGGGAAAAAATGTATTTGGGGTTAAAATTCAGAAGAATGTGGTGCTTTAGGGTGCCAAGTTAGCTCAATACAGAACCACTGTAAGCTGTTTGATGAAATACATTCATTGGTTTCAGTGGAAGTCAAAGTGAGGCACTAAGAACAATTCCTAAAAAGTCCTTAGTATGAGTTCTGTCTGATTTTCTTTTCACTTTCAGAGTACTTGCTGAATGTTTAGAACCTAAACCAATTTGCACTGTAACTCCTGTCTTAAGAATAGTAAAATACATTCTTGCCTCTCAGTTTGCAACATTATGTTTTGAATCATTTTTAGGAAAGTGGTACAGCTAGCTATGTCTCTCTATTTGTAGTTTCTCTGGCAGAGGAGACTCTTTAACCCAGTGCGTAGCCTCTCAAAATCTCTACTAACATGAAATTTTGAGGGAATAAGAGCTAAAAAAGAACATGTTTTGAAACGTACAGTAACTTCAATGAGGCCAGGATATTTAATGCATCTTAAGATATATCATATATCCAATATGGCAGTATTATAAAACCATAAATGCTGTGTGTGGAGACAGTAGTGATTATAAATGATTTCCCATTTCCTTTTTTTTTTATTTTAAAAGTTTACTTTCACAAATTAGCACTCTACGTCTTTGTTTTTTTTGTTTGTTTGACAGAGAACTGCGTCAGGATGTTGTAATTTAGCTTTCTATCAGTTTGATGCTGTAGGAGTACTGCTGTCAGAACAGTTAGTCCTTTATTATTCTTCTGCATTACTCTGCATTATCGTAATAAAACAAAATTTTAAAATAAAAAATTTAAAATAAAAATAATTTTAAATATAAATAAAAATAAATTTTAAAATAAAAATAAAAAATTTAAATAAAATTTTATTACACAATAAAATGCACAATAAAAGGCAGTTTTGAAATGTGTTACATAAAAAATTACTCAAGTATGTGCACAGACTCACAAGCCACAACTGTTTCTTACACGGAAGATAAAAAATAACACCAAAAAAGCCAAAAAATCCTAATGCATGTTCCATTATTTCTCTTTCCTGGAGAAAGTTTTACATGGAAAAAATTCGTACTGAGGCATTCTAAGGAATTGGATTGTTTTGCTTTTATAGGTAAGTAAAATGACACATTGTCGTGGTTTAAGCAGTAAATCACACAGCCCGTTCACTCACTCCCCCCTCTTACTTCCCCCCCACTCCGAGGGGGGGGGGAATGGGGAGAAGAATTGAAAGAATATAACTCCCACGGGTTGAGATAAGAACAGTCCAGCAACTAAGGTATAACACAAATCACTGCTGCTACCACCAATAACAATGATAAGGGAAATACAAGGGAAGAGGATACAACTGCTCACCACCTGATGACCGAGCTGTGAACTGAACTCTTCCGAGTTTCTGCCCCCAGTTTTACATCCTGGGCATGACGTGCTGTGGTATGGAATACCTCTTTGGTCAGTTTGGGTCAGGTATCCTGTTTCTGCTTCCTCCTGGCTTCCCCTCCTCCCTGGCAGAGCATGAAACTCAGAAAGTCCTTTGTCAGACCAAAACATTCTAAGCCATAATTATAAACATCGGTGTTATCAGCACTGTTCCCAGGCCGAAAGTCGAAAACACAGTGCTGCACCAGCTACCACGAAGGCGATAAATGACTGCTGCTGCTGAACCCATGACAAACATATTAAGAATTTCATTTATGATTATAATGTCAGTGCACTTTGTGAATTACCCATATATCCAAATAGCTTACAGTTAAGGGGTTCACAATGTGATCAACAGAAAAAATGTAAGCTTTCAGTAACAACAAATTCTGCATTATGGAAATGAGTTATTTTAGCAAAAGGAACCAGCAGGAATACTAGACCACTAAGGCTAGTCTTATTTTAAAGACGTGAAGTGGGAATGTCAGTAATTTACCTCAGTGCTGCCTACAGTAATGAAATTTGGAAGTCTTTATTATGAATTTGATGTGGAGAGACTGCAGAGGTTAGGCATGAATTAATCTAGAAGAAATACAAATGACCTCGGTGTGCACCTTAAGTTGCATTACTGAGCAAGCTGTGATGGGGGACTGAGCACTTGCTTAGCACTGTCAGCAACCTAAATGAAACATCACACACTGCTTTATCATCAACATGCAAGTATTTTATCACATACTGCTATATTTCTCTAGTACAAAATGTTGTAGGAAGTTTCCTACTTTCAAATCCAGTACACACAGTAATACCCACAGAAAACCACCAACGTGGCTTCACTGCAAAGCTAAAAAAAGCCAAAGCAGTGGAAGCAACATTGCATAAGTGTTTGATTAATGAGGATGCTAGTTTTCAAAGTTTCTTGGTAGTATACAATAGAAGCTAGTGAGAAAAGTAGAGCCC
The DNA here is from genome assembly GCA_028858755.1 of Ara ararauna. Taxonomy (NCBI): domain Eukaryota; kingdom Metazoa; phylum Chordata; class Aves; order Psittaciformes; family Psittacidae; genus Ara; species Ara ararauna. The sequence continues at coordinate 37,780,572 of CM054410.1, read as the reverse complement.
AGCAGTAGTGATTACCTGGTCTTCTGAATAGCAACTTGTTTTAAACATTGGATGGAAATATTTTTCACAGTACACTGCAGCGTTAACTACTTGGTGTGTCACAAGGAAGGATTCCTACCTTATATTATTGCCATCTTCTTCCAAAGAATATATGGACTGATAATATCAGAGAACAAAAAATGTTTCTATAATATCTGTAAATAGCAAGACACCAAATCTACCACAGCATCAGGAAGAAAATTCTTATATTGTCCTTTAATTTGGACTCAGATCTCTTTTTGCTTATGTTTGCGCAGTAATATCCTTACGGAAAATTTGCTTCATATCTTGGAACTCCCATATATTCTAATAATGCAAATAGCAATATTATGAATGAATATCCACAGTAATAATTATCTAATTTTCCTTAAAAAAGGTGGAAAGGGCTCAGAGGCTGTTAACTTTATCAGACAAAACCCCTTTTCTGTATGCAAATCAATGATTTTCTCTTTTTCATGCTAAATAGTACTTGTTTGTAGTGATCATACTCATATTTCCCTTAATAGGAAGAGTTATCCATATTAAACAACAATATGGGATGTCAAGATACTCAAGATGTAGGAAGACTTGATACTGATAGATGAAATATTGGACATGACCCAGCAGTGTGCTGTTGCAGCACAGAAAGCCAACCTTAAGCTGGGCTGCATCAATAGGAACGTGGCCAGCAGGTCAAGGGGGGTGGTTCAACCCGTCTACTCCACTCTGGCAAGACCCCACCTAGAGCACTGCATTCAGCTCTGGGGCCCCCCATACAAGAAAGACATGGACTTGTTGGAGCGAGTCCAGAGGAGGGCCATGAAGATGATCAGAGGGATGGAGCACCTCTCTTATAACTACAAGCTGAGAGAGAGAACTGCGGCTGTTGAGCCTGGAGAATGTGGCCTTTCTATATATAAAGGGAGCTTATGAAAGAGGTGGAAAAAGACATTTTACTGGGGTCTGCAGTGACAGAACAAGGAGCAATGGTTTCAAATTGAAAGAGGGTAGATTGAGATTGAATGGAAGGAAGACATCTTTTTATGATGAGGGTAGTGAGACACTGGAGCAGGCTGCCCAGAGAAGCTGCTGATGCCCCACCATTGAATGTGTTCAGTGTTAGTTTGGGGGGGCTTTTGAGCAAGCTGGTCTACTGAAAAATGTACCTGTCCATGGGCGGGGAGAAGAAGAGGGTTGGACTACATGATTTCTAAAATTCTCTTCCAACCCAAACCATGCAATAGCTCTATTCTATGGTAGTTGTCTCCTCCACTCACAAGATTACAACCTGCCTCAGTTGTGATATTGTTTGTTCCCCCATAACTTTGACCTGAGAAATTGATTTGACCTGGAATGTGTCAGAAGAGTTACTACTGTTGAGTAACAAGATGACTTGCAGGACTGTGCTCGGGGGTAGGGGAGGGGAAGGATGGATGGGAGACAAAAGGTTGTTTTACTCCCATTAGCTTAGCTGTTTAAATCCTTTTAAAAATCAGGCCTTCAGTCATGTCTGTTGTATGTAGCTGTCAGAACACTTGCAGCAATTATTTTTCAATCTGTATTTTTTCCTGAACTTTAGGATATATAACTCCTGTGAATCCTGCGCTTGCCACATTTCATATGTTTTCCTTCCACTGTCTTCCCCATTTTGTTCTACATAATTTTCAGAAACTGGGAAAAGGGTTGATTCTCAACAGCATGGAAAAAAATTGGATACTGGATTTGAAGATATTAGCATTTTTCATTGTTTAAGAAGCTAATAAGTCATCAGATATTCAAACTCATTCTTCGGTAAGTCCCAGAGATTCTTCAAGCTCTTATTCCAAATTCCTGTCTGTGAGTGTCATCATAGCTGTTAGCTGTTTGAAGCAGAGATAGCAATCTGTCTTCACACACTTGGTATAAAAATATTCAGTGGTAAAAAAATTCAGATAAAAGGGAATTAGAACTCTTAGATACAGCTGGTGTAAATTCAGAGGTTTTCCAGCAGGAACCTTCACGTCAGCAATGGTTGCAATTCTTTAACCTGTTTTTTCACTTTTCTGAGAATACGAGTAACAAATTAGTAGAAACAAGGGAAATTTCTTACTTCTGATAAGTGAAATTAAAATTGAACAGTCCCTGTTTAAAGTTTACTTTAAAGTATAGCATGACAGAACAGCACTGTAGAGATCTTAGACCAGTGGGGGAGAGAGATGTTAGGCTTTGTTTTATTCTGGTGTCATCTACTTAAGTTTCACTGTAGCATGAGAAGATGAAGCAACTGGAAACTTCAAAGAAAGGTGAAAGCAGCTGGCAAAAGATTTTAAGTCCAAGGCTATTTTGGCTTCTAAAATCTTTTAAACTACTTATCAAAATTACCAAAAAGCAATAATGTCAGGATAAATCAGGATAATCAGGATAAATCTCATGGAAACTTTTAAGAACTAGGACTTTCTTAACTGAAATTACTGAGTGTACAATGTGATGGAAAATCAGCTAATGTCCATACAATTCTCAGAAGCAAATGGTACAAACATATGTTTCCCAGCAATAAATACAACTTCTTCCTGCTTTGTTATATCATTTAGTAATAGAAAACCAACACATTTCAAAGCCAAATCAGAAAATGGAGCCTTAATGATAAGTTTAATCATATAATTAGCAAAGTATGAATAACCTTGGATGAGTGAGACACACAGTATCGGTTAAACTGGAAAGAATGTAGCAGCCACACTCATTAGAGAAAAATAAACAGAAACACTAGAGTTCGAAGTTACTAAGCAACTGTATTTAAAGGAGGAAACATCAAACTATGTGTTTCTTTTTGGGAGTCCTAGTTATTGAACTGACTTCAAAACTATTGCCATGTGATAAATTAGCCTGGAAAGTTTCTTTAGATATTCTCTCAATTTTGTTGCGGTTGCTTTTTATTTTTGTCTGGAACACATTTCATTAACACTTTGTAAATGTTTATAACACTATTGTTGTGGTTTAAGCCTCTCATGCAGTTCGTTCACTCACTCCCCCCTCTTACTTCCCTCACTCCCGGGGGGATGGGGAGGAGAATCAAAAGAATGCAACTTCCACAGGTTGAGATAAGAACAGTTTAGTAACTAAAGTATAACACAAGACCGCTACTGCTGCCACCAATAATAATAATAAGGCAAATACAAGGAAAGAGAATACAACTGCTCACCACCCGATACCAAGCCCGACCCAGCAGTGCACTCCCACCCTTCCAGGTCTCTGCCCCCTGTTTTCACATCCTGGGCATGATGTGCTGTGGTATGGAATACCTCTTTGGTCAGTTTGGTCAGGTGTCCTGTCCCTGCTTCCTCCCAGCTTCCCTTCCCCCCTGGTAGAACATGAGACTCAGAAAGTCCTTGGTCAGACCAAAACATTACCAAGCACTAACTGAAAACACTGGTGTTATCAGTGCTGTTCCCAGGCCCAAGATCAAAAACACAGCGCTGCACCAGCTACCAAGAAGGAGAAAAATGACTGCTACTGCTGAACCCATGACAACTATCAAAGACAATCTAGGCAAAACATGACAGGATAAATCCAGTCAAGTGGGTAAATTCCCTAAGGATGCTAAGGTTGCAAAACTACATGGGAAAGCACACAAGATCTATACTTTCTCTTATGTCTGTAGTTGGCTAAAAAACTAAATGGAAATATCAATTAATGTTCCACCTTGTTCAGACAGTATGGTGGGAATAATCCTTGGGGAGTGAAGATTTTTTAAAATGGAAAGAAAAATGTCAAGATATCTAGAACCTCACTGTGACTGACCCCTGCGCAGAATGCCTATGAGCTGACCAACAGCCTTACAAATGTTATGGGTTGGTCAGAGTTGCAGTCTAAGCACTATTCTTCACCTTCCTCAGGAGATTAAATCCCACAAGCTGGGCAGAGGTATGGTCCTGACCACAGTTCATCAGCAGCTCAAGCCAGAGGAAAGGGAAAGCATGTTACCCCTTGCAAATTAAGGTCTTTTTGTATATGCCAGTGGGCTCAGGGAAGACTTTTGATTCTTATATGATCTATTGCTTAGTGACAGTATAAAACAGATTAAATTATGAAATCATGTTCGTACTCTGCAATCTGTAAGGATAGCTTTTATCTTGACAGATAGCAATTCTTTTTCACAACAGTTTAAGTGTACTTTTTCTACTATCAAGATTCCAGATGATGAAGAGTTAATCCTGCATACTCTACAGTCTCTCCTAAAGACTTATGTGCAGTCTCTTCCAATTGATGCTTATTATTATATTTAAGTTTTTTTCCCTGGTCTATATCTTCTTTGAGAACCATAACTTATTTCATTTACTGGGCCATTTAATCACAGTATGATGAAGTGTGTTTAGATAGATTCTGTCTCCATCTAAACTTCATGGCACAGAAAGTGAGCTGTATGAAGAAGTACATTAAGAGATATCAAACCACTGAAAGGATCCCATTCATGTGACAATTTAATTTTGCCACATGCCATAAGATGATACATCCATAGTGCCCATTGCCCGTCCTGGACTTTGAGGCTGCTGATACTGTATAGAATCAAAGGGTCGTAGAAAAAATATGTAATTGATTTTCCACTAGAGAAATCTATTGTGACAGAAACTTCTTTATTAAACCAGTTATAGCAACTTCAATCTAATATTTTTTATAAAAATAAAAAATGGAAAACATTTTAAAAATTATTCCATATTTTAAATGTAAGTTTTATTGATAATTTCAAAGTAATTACTTGCTGTTGAAATTTCTTTCAGTGTTTCAAAGGGATTTGAAGTCCAAATGAAATATTTCACATTTACTGAAGTAAAATACTTATGTAGATCCAGTTTGATCTTTTCAGACATGTGAAATTATTAAAGTTTAAAATAAATTTCTGGCAAGCCATAACTAAGATTGTTATAGAAAATATGAATTCATAAACTATAATAATTAGCAAGATTTGTAATCTTGCATAAAACAGTGAGTAACTTCAGTTAGTCACAGAACAAACACCTTATAGTCATGTAAGACTTTAGTAAATTCACAGGAGAGTAAAAGCTATTATAGAGTCAGCATGTCTCCTTCTGGAGTGATAAAACATTATTTTCCAAAGCCACTTTAATAACATTATATGCATATACTCATACTAATAAAAGGCTATAACCTCAAACTTAATTTAATGGATCTTGTATTGATTTTACTGGGAGTCTTGAATAACTATGACCCAAAGTAAGTGAAATGTACACAGCAAGCAGATCATTACATTTCTACGTAATTTACAAAGACAAATGAGCATTAGTATTCTTCCTTGGCAGATAAAAAGATTATGACTTGAGTAAGGTTACAGAGGCAGCCAGACAGTTATGAAGCTGGGAAAGAGCCCCATTCTGACATGCTCTGAAAGCCCTGTCTTCCATGTTTCCCATGAGAAATAATCCAGCTGTAAGAGAGCTGAGGAACTGCCCAGAGCAGCCTCTGTCTGCTTTTTGTATAGCATACCTACAAAAATACTGAAGTGCAATATTTAATTTTCTTGAATGACTGGATTATTGCTAGTTGTCACCTAGATCTGGATGAAGCAAAGAGCTTAAGCATCATTGTTAAACCCTTTGACTTCAATGAGCTTTGAGTCAGTTGGTTCTTGTATGCATACCCTTTATTGTAAGTGTTTTCTAACGCAAAATAGAGTCTAAACTGGTTGCATTGCGTACTTGCATACAAATTCTGTAGATGTTTTTTCTTTATGGTTAGTTACCAAATCCAGACGCATGGCACTTCTTCAAAGTATCCAAACCAGCATCATATCACACTGCTTATTAGCTAGCATCCTATTCACACAGTATAATCTATGTGATGACAGGATTCTGAAAGGAATTTGGTACCCTTAAACATCACTCCTTCTTTAGAGCTAAAGACATTGAAATCTCTTTGGAGCACTTATATGAAAGAAACATCCTACTTACATGAAAAGCGGTTCTAGTTTTCTTTTGATTTAGAAACAAAATGCATGAGTTAGTGAGTTGTGAATTGTTTCTGCAATAGACTTTAGTGTACTATCTGCTTTCTTTAAGAAAATTTCAGCAAGGCTAGCTAAAAGTTCAGTAAACATATACAGTTAGAAAACCCCACAGAATAAACCACTCCAATTGTACAGTTCCTGTAGAAAACATGAATTTCAACCAAGAAGGATGTTTAGAAAATATCCTTAAAAAGTATCCACAAGGAACTCAGCCTAAAGGTTAAGCTGAGCACTTCTGCAGATCTACCACTATTTTATTTCACAGGCATAAATAGCTGAACACACTATTGGAGGTTTTCTCTATTTAGGCCGAGCAATCATTCTGATTGCACTCTACTCTTAATCATTTATTATATTATATATAATACATATATATATTCCTTTTTTATATTTCTTTTCCTCAGAAATGTTTAGTGTGAGATGAGATCATCCCATACATACAGACATGCAAATGACTATTTTTCAGCACTTGAAGAAAGAAAATCTCAAATGGAAACATTGCACAGAAAAGGCTTTGGCAGTAGGTCTAAACTACAGCAACATAGCTTTAATCGTTTTGGGAAAAAAACCTCTTTTCATCAATATTTGGCTTGTGATTGGAATGTTTATCACATTACTTTCATTCCAAGTTGCTACAAGGGACTGAAAATGAGGGTGAGAATGACAGTGTTTTATCAGTGACCTGGGAAATAAGTTACTCATGACAACTATTTCTCTTCAGTTAAACATAACAATAAAGCCCAATTTTCAAAAAATCTGACCAAATAAATGGTATGTGTGGGGGGTGGATATGTGGGAAAAGCAGTTGAGACATACAAGTAAATAAAAGAAACAAGGATGGTCTATGACTCCCTGAAACTTTGAAGCTCTTGTCTGAGTTGAAAAATGACCATTGTCATTAATACTAAAGTTGTAAAACAGATTGTCCGATGTGTGTAAGGACTATGGAGAAAGTAAATGATTAAACTTTTCCTAAGCCTTGAATAAAAAAATTGTTCATTTTAAAAGAATATGTCATTGAAATGAGATGTTTGTACAAGGATGCAAGTAACTTTCCACTTTACTATGTTTTCGCTCCTGCTAAAGACAAGTATAATGAGTCAGTTGTGAGAAAATAGATCAAAAGCAACTTAGAAAGGAAGAAGAGACTTAACAATTGCTTTGATGTGTATAAAATGAAATGCTTGTATGCAAACCACCAGATTCATATCGGTGGATTTCTGCTCAGCATTGATGGTATGGATTATTTTACTACATTATTTATTTGATTTCAGGTATTTATCATAAGGAAACAGGGCCTGACCCTGGGACTTTTGAAACTGATGGAAAATTTTCCCTTTTTCTAATGCACTTTCTATGCCCATGAAGTACAGAAGAGCAAATACTTGTATACATGGTACGTAGTAACAATTATTGGGAGGTTTATATGTCCTTTTTCGGTGGTGGTGGGGTTCAATTTGCTGCACAGAGGACACGGGGCTTCAGAATGAGTTCTCATAAACCTGTCTAGAAAAGGAAAGGATCTTGAAGCCTTAATTGCCCTGACCAGCCTCACCAGGCATCCAGCCTCCAAAATGCAACCATTATCACAGGAGCCCCGTTTAACCTTAGCCTAGGTGACATGCTCATTGCCTGATCTGCACACAAGTTCTCCCCCAGCTTGCAGACTGGACTTGCCAGGTGAATGTTGCCTTCCATTCGTCTGATGATTTCTAGATTCTTGGTGGGCCCTGCTGTTCTCACTAGCTCACCCTGCTCAGCTATGGTCAGACTGCAGCTATTTTGGGTGGGCATGTGCGGCTCCCATCTCACCGTCTGCTGTCGCTATTTCATGACAGGAATGTCAGTCTGTAAATCCAGGCTACTGGATGGTTGACTATAAATCTTTACAGCATACCTCACCACAAGTAATCGCAGTAATTTTTTGTATGTGTAGTTTCCTCACTGTTGTATGTACAAAAATAGGCATCTCCATAGAACTGCCAATAGAATAGCCAACATGGTGGCTTAAACAACCCATGCTTTAGCCGGCTATATTGCTGGGTTTTCTTCAAGGCAATTATCACCCAAAGTTGCTAGTTTTGGTTTTAAGTCACTGAAATGACTCAAGATGTGGATAGAAGTCTCAGTGGGATTTTCAAAAGCTGACATTTTTGTTTAAATTAATGAGATGTGCTGAGGTTTTTGCAAATTCTGCTTACTCATGTAATCTTTAGATACTCTACTACCTTAAATAACACCTAGATAAATATTAATAGAGGATTTCAGTAAATAATAAGTCCTCTCTAGAGAAAAAAACAGATTTCTTTCTGCGTTTTTCTTTGTAGTACATGGTTACTAATTTAAACAACAAATGGGTCAATTCAAGCTACAGAATGGGGAAAACAAAGCAGTTGGTATGAATGCTACAACCTCCAGCAGAATATTGTAGAAAATAAAAGGTGGTTTAACATTTAAATACTTAAGCATTGCTATCAAATACAAATGATTGAAATGTCTACACTATCATTTCTTCAAATTAAAACAATGTGATTATATATGAAATATATACAGAATGATATTCAAGTTTTATTTTTTAACTCTGGCAAGAAGAAAATCTCAGACAGGGGTTTTTGCCCAATATTTTTCATAATGGGAAGGTGGAATGCTAACTAAACCAACAATTCTCATGAAGTGAGAACTTTATTCCTGCTAGTCTTTGTGGGTCTGTAATAATCTTGCAATTTGCAGGACATGTCTCTCTGTAAACTTTTCTCCACATGAAGTTCATAAAGTTATGTTTTTGCTGTATTTTCTGTTTTAAACCTGAAAGTACTAATGGAATATTAACAGCGGTTGGAATGAATGATGATTTCCCAGTTTACCCCTACTACACTTGAAATTATTACCACTTCAGTCACTAGAGTCACGCAGTTCAACCACACACAGCAGTCAGTACAGACACTCCCCTCTTGGCCACATGTCTTATAAGGCAATAGGTCCCTCTTCCTTCTTTTCCTTCTTTGCCCCAAACATGGAAATTTCCGTGCAGCTTCCATTCTCAGGAGATCACCTACCCCCAAGTGCTGACAACAGTTACTACAGACTCACTGTGCATTTCCCAATAAGGAATTAAGCCAAATTCTTTGACCTTTCATTAGCTTTCACAGTAGTTTTGTTCCACTGACAATGCATAGTCCTGCCTAGGTAGGTCCTGCAAGACTGGCTGTAAACCCAATTTTAAAAGGAGAACATTTATAAGTGGCATTGTTTACTCACTCATTAACCTCTCAGCCAGTCAGAATCCAGGAACTGGGTACCATAGAAATGAGTTTAAAAATAAACAGTTAGGATTATTAGCCTTCTCCTCCCATCCGTCTCCCTTTCATCCCTGCTATTACAGAAAGCATCATGGTGGCACCATGTGAAGCCAGCAGTTGCCATACACTGAATTCTGTACATACCACTGCATGCTTCATATTAAAAAGCACTAGGACAAGAAAAGGTTCATGCAGTCCAAGCAGAGCAGATGATCCACCAGCAGGAGTGGCATGGAGGTGAGAACACATACACTGGAGCTCCTTACTTTGGAAAAGGCAGAAAGGGACCTGGACAGTGGTACGTAAAATCACTAGGGAGAGGAAAAAGCAACTAGGCAATGACTGCTCCTTGCCTTTTCAAGAATTAGCAAATGTCTAATAAAACAACAATCTGGCAGGGTCAGCTAAAATAAAAGGGAGGTAGGTTAGGTAACTTCTTGCTACTGGAAATACGGAAAGATGAAAATTTTCATGTATTCAAAAAGTGACCATGCAAACTGAATGGAAGAAAAATCCAACAAGGTCTATTAAATACACCAGAAGAGTCCTTGGAATGGCAGTTACTGGAAGTTGTGACTTTCCTGGGAAAGTATTATTATTAAGTGATGTTAGTGATCTCTGTTCTTATTTTAGGCATCCGATGTTGTTTTTGTGTTTCTCTGTAGAGTTTGAAAAGACAACACTGACACTGCTTGTTCCTGTTGTTTTTGTTATTTTTTTTTTTAAATTTCTGCAAGCATCACTGCATTTCTCACGGTGATTGCAGTGCTCTGCTACTGACGGTACACTAAATGTCAAACACTTTTCCAAACAGGAGGGATCCTCAACAGTGCATGTTTGATTCACTCTGTGCTTTTGGTGACAGCTACCCTTATCCCTCAGGATAACAGGGAAGTCCCCATTTCTCTCCTCCATTTTCCTACATTGCGCCAATACTCTAAATTTGACTGCTTTATGCTTATCTAACTAAATCAGTGGTGCAAGCCTCGCACACAAGAACTTTCAATTATGTAATAGCTTTCCTTTACAATAAAACCAGCTGAATTTCTTTAGCATATTTATTCTTACATATTTTAAGGATTATTTAAAAGATTCCATGCAAGTAGCCATTTCTTTGTGCATATCACACAGTGGATTTTCTCCCATTCGCAGGTAGAGTGCAGCCAGAACTTTGCTCCTTGTTTCTTGCTGGCAGCTTCCCTCCTCAGAGGCTGGAGCACAGCAGCTTGAGAGACTGCCATGGAATTCAGCCCAATTAAACCCGGTATTCATTGTGACCCTACTAATTTATTCTGCCAAGCAGGTTAAGTGAGAGGCTTTACAATGAGCTAGGAGGAGGGCCGTGTGGCAGAGCAACTGTAAGTAGAAAATTCTGCCTGTTGCTGGTACTGACTGCAGCCAAGTGATTACATGGAGCCCTGCATCCAATGGAAAGAGGAAGGCCCCAAATTTGCATTAAATAGGGCAGCAGATGATAAAATAACCAAGTCAGGTAGTTTACATGATGGAGCCTTGAGGCACTTCCCATACACATACATAGAATCATAGAATAGTTAGGGTTGGAAAAGACCTTAAGATCATCTAGTTCCAACCCCCCTGCATGGGACAGGGACACCTCACACTAAACCATGACACCCAAGGCTATGTCAACCCCAGCCTTGAACACCACCAGCGATGGAGCATTCACAACTTCCCTGGGCAACCCATTCCAGTGCCTCACCACCCTCACAGGAAAGAATTTCTTCCTCATATCCAATCTAAACTTCCCCTGTTTAAGTTTGAACCTGTTACCCCTTGTCCTCTCACTACAGTCCCTCATGAAGAGTCCCTCCCCAGTGTCCTTATAAGCTCCCTTCAGATACTGGAAGGCTGCTATGAGGTCTCCATGCAGCCTTCTCTTCTCCAGGCTGAACTGCCCCAACTTCCTCAGCCTGTCTTCATACAGGAGGTGCTCCAGTCCCCCGATCAACCTCATGGCCCTCCTTTGGACTTGTTCCAACAGTTCCATGTCCTTTTTATGTTGAGGACACCAGAACTGCACACAATACTCCAAGTGAGGTCTCAGGAGAGCAGAGCAGAGGGGCAGGATCACCTCCCTCGACCTGCTCGTCACGCTCCTTTTGATGCAGCTCAGGATACGGTTGGCTTTCTGGGCTGTGAGCACACACTGCCGGCTCATGTTTATTTTTTCACCGCCCAACACCCCCAAGTCGTTCTCTGCAGGGCTGCTCTGAATCTCTTCTCTGCCCAACCTGTAGCTGTGCCTGGGATTGCTCCGACCCAGGTGGAGGACCTTGCCCTTGGCATGGTTCAACTTAATCAGGTTGGCATCAGCCCACCTCGCAAGCGTGTCAAGATGCCTCTGGATGGCATTCCTTCCCTCCAAGGTATCAACCGAACCACACAGCTTGGTGTCATTGGCAAACTTGCTGAGGGCGCACTCAATCATACATGAAGGACTACTGAGAATAAAGCCACTGAGACACACAGATTCCTTCTGAGCTTCCCTGCAAAAGGCTAAGGGGAGGTTTCTGAAACTGTGTCTGAGGTGACTGGAAAGAGTCTAGGCATTTTAAGTAGGACATGTGCATCACAGAACCTATGCTAACCTGTGGTATACACAGTATTCTAGCTTAACTATATTGACCTAGCTTAAAGATAAGTGCTTCGATCTTTTGGAACAGAAGTGAATCCTACATTTAAAGTTATGTAACTTCTATGCAACTGCCAGTTGCTATTTTCCCATTTTTCATATTTTCTTTGGCATCTATGAACACTGCAATCAAGCAGATCACATCGTATTTGTGCTTTCTGCATCTCCTAAGGAAATGAGATAAAAATGCAGCAGCTAAGTGACTTAAAAGAGTGAGCCATTCACTTCACCTGCCAGGGAGAAAGTCAGAAAAGCCTCCTCAAACTTCTTTTGTTTTGAAAGGGATGAATTATTTTTTCCACATTCCTGTAAGTTGAGAGTAGGAGCAGTCCTGTTATACATGTAATGAAAGGGGCACAAAGAAATTTCCAAAAGTCAGACTAAGAACATGCTCCAGAATTTTGACTTTGATTTGATAACCCAGCTCAAACTAACAGTTAACACTGAAAAACCTTCTCAGATAGAGATGATTCTGTTCCTTTGCAAATATCAATATCAATAATTAGAAATGTCACCATCATTTACAGGTGCAGTTTTATGATTCCAAAAGTAGCTGCAAGCAGAGCCTCTACAGTAGCCATATTCCCTATAGGACTGACACAAAATTCCTTGAGTGTGATCACACTTCATCTTGTGCCTCAGAATAACCTCCTTTACTGTGGAACTCTTTTTTTTAGCCTTGCTTCGCTGTTGAGGCATCCAGCCATGGGAAACAGCGATTAAAACGTTCCTCCTAACACACTGTGGGAAGAATCCTTTCAGCTGCTACCATGGCTACAAGATACAAGGTCATTGTTTGTTATGATTGTAGCTGTGCTGAGCCTGTTTTGGTTTTTTGGTTTTTCTTTTTAATTGACAGCTGTTGCATTTTAGCAAAATTCAATCAGGTTTGAGGCAGATATAAAGTGTAGGATTTTTCTAATTCAGGTGAGGCATGCTGGTATTTTTATAGTCTCTGTGGTCTAATCTCTGTTTTTTGTTACCATTGTACTTTAAATCCAGAGTAACATCCCTAATTGTCCTTCACCACTTAAAAGGATATCAGAATGTGTAATTTCATGTGGATAATTTTAAATAAACTGGTAGCTACAGAGGTGAGTTAAGTCTTCATGCTTTCAAACTTTGCCATGTTTTAGAGATGCCTTTTCTAAAACTAATGACATTGCTGGCAATCTGTACTTATGCCTTATTTAAGTACTGTTATCCTCTGAATTAATCAGATTTATCAGATTTATTCTGGGTGGATTTGGTATCAGTCATTCACAAGCAATTTCCAAAATAACATCAACAAAGATGTTGTAGAAAATAAGATCTCTTTTCAACTGTGAGTTTGATTTCGGTGTCTTTGTTGATATTTCTAATTTAAGTTACTTTAAAGAATCTGGACTGTAAGAAAACATGTCATGTATTTTAAATGAGGCCTCTATACTAAAGGCCACTCCCATTTATCTGGTTAAACTATAGCGTAGGATGCAAGGAGCTGATCCAAAGCTACCTTCTTGCTTTTCAGCTCCATCTGGGCAACAACAGAGGTGAAGCCAATTCTTAGGGTAAATTAAAGCAGATCCAGCATTGCTTTATCGTATATGAACTGGAACCATTTCCTCTAGCAGCTCTGAAAGGTCTTTATGCCTATACTGGTTAATATTGCTGCAGCAGCCTTGCAAGGGTTTTGATATACAGCAGAAGCCAAGGCAGTAAATGTGATATGGTGCGATACTCAATAAGATACTAACTTCTTTGGGGTAGTTTTTCCTAAACATTACATGGAGAGCTAAAATATAAAAAGCACATAAGGCAATATTTTGCATTTTATTTACTTTCTATTTCTAAAAGCTGCCTTTCATGTGTAATTCTTCAAAACATGTAATTATATTTCTGACAGGTATTTATCACAAAAGAGAAATATTGCCAACATTTGTATTCCTCTGCAGGAAACTTTCTATACTTTGCGTTTTCCTTTAAAATGCTGTCAAGGAACATTGTTGATGTCTCTAGATCAAATATGATCAGTGTCCAAATATTCACTTCCTTAAAAAAATTTGTATCCATATACACATATAATCAAAACTGCTTATCTTCCATTTCATTGTGGACACTCATGAAATATATGCTCTTAAATGCACCCACGATCTCAGCTAAACCTTACAGTGTAGGCTTTTATTTTCCGTTGTTTCCTTTCTGACAGTGTTGGTAGTAAGCCAAGTGAGCAGACGCAATCCCTATCTTGATATATACCAAAAGGTTCATTAAGTACATCACATTTCAAGGACTGAATTACTTGGTTTCAGAAAAGCGTATGGAATAGAATACTTTAGAAAGAGTCTCTAAATATTAATTATCTCTTTACACTCAAGCCTTAGCGTATTGCAATGTTCCAAATGTAAACAAACTGAAGAATGCTGGATGACAAATTCTTGGGTAAAATTATTTACAGGAAGATAGGAAATGAATCAGGAACCTCAGGAAAAAATAGCTCTCTTACGAGCATCTAAAAAATTGTCCAAAACATTTTTTTTTCTCCTCAGGTGGAGAAAGGAAGTGGAAATGTATCAATACGAGTTACAAATCACAAATTCCTAACTTCCTTCTTAGCTGCATACCAGGTTTGTCTTAAAATTTTAGTGCTAGGCACCAATGGGTAAAACAGGAAAAGAAGAGAAACTGTGGCTTTATTCTGTATATTAAAGACTCCTTGATGCAGACACTGAATAAAACTTGAGTAAGTGATTTTCTTTGCTTCTGAAATTCTTTGGGAATATCAACAGCACTGCACAGAAAAGATTTCTTAAAGCTGCTTCAGGAGCTTTTGATATGCTACGCAGATGCATTTTCATATGCTAAGCAGAATAACAATAGTTGGTATGTAGCGACTACAGTTTCACAAGTTAGGAGGAATCCAAAGGTTCATGAAAAGAATATTTGCTTATTTCCAAGCTTCATCCTGATAAATAAAATGCAGAAAATAAGGAGAGTTAAAAGCGTAGCAGCAAGTTTGAAGACTCAAAAAAAACCCCCAACTTTATATTCTCCCATTTGCTCTAAGGAAGATGTCAGGACACAGAATCACTAAGTAGTATTGTTTACACTTAGATATTTCAAAGAAATGGCTTCTGAGTTGAGGGAAAGAAGATTTCAATAGCATCATCCGGTTCATTCTTTTCGGATGACTTGCCATTCACATGTCGCAGTAGCAGTACATGAGATGGATGTCTTCCTGCATTCTCAACTCTCTCCTCCTCCTTGGTATCCAAGAGACATTAAAGTGTCTCTGAGACTCTTGCTAAGCTCAAGTGGGAAAAGTTGCTTTATAGTCAGCAGTTTCAGGAGGATGAAGGTCAGAGGAACACTGAGGATACCTTTGATGGTGCTTTTTTTTTTTTTTTTGTAAACAAATGAAAAGAACTCTCAGTTCTAAGATACAAATTTGCAGATGATACCAAGTTTGGTGGGAGTGTTGATCTGCTGGAGGATGGGGAGATTCTGCAGAGATCTGTATGGTTTGGATTGATGGGCTGTGGCAAATGGTATGAGGTTCAACAAGGCTCAGTGCTGGGTCCTGTACTTGGGTCACAACAACCCCATGAAACACTACAGGCTTGGGGAAGAGTGGCTGGAAAACTGAAGGGTAGAAAAGGGACTGGGGGTGTTGGTTGACAGCAGCTGAGACAGCTTTTACCCAAGCAGTCAAGAAAGCCAACAGCAGGCTTGTATCAGCAATAGTGTGGCCAGCAGGGCCACAGCAGTGATCATCCTCCTGTACTCTGCACTGGTGAGGCTGCACGTCAGATACTCTGTTTAGTTTTGGGCTCCTCACTACAAGAGAGATATTGAGGTGCTGGAGCGTGTCCACAGAAGGGCAGTGAAGCTGGTGAATGGTCTAAAGAACAAGTCCCATGAGGCCCATTTGAGGAAACAAGGGCTGTTTCTGAGGAAACCAGAGCTGGAGGAAAGGAGGCTGAGGGGAGACCTTCTTGCTCTACAACAACCTGAAAGGAGGTTGTAGTGAGCTGAGAGTTGGTCTCTTCATACAAGTAAAAAGCAGCTGGACAAGAGGAAATGGCCTCAAGTTGCACCAGGGGTGGTTTAGATTGGATGTTAGGAAAAATTTCTCTCCTGAAAGGGTTGTCAAGCATCGGAACAGGCTGCCCTGGGAAGTGGTAGAGTCACCAACCCTGCAAGAATTTAAAAGATGTACAGATGTGGTGCTTAGGGACATGGTTTAGCGGCAGACTTGACAGTGTTAGGTTTATGGTTAGACTTGATAATGTTAAGGGTCTTTTCCAACCTAAATGATTGTATTATTTTATGATTCTAGGAATACGAAACCAGAAAGAATGGATTTGGTTTTCCATATAGTATAATCCAGTAAAAAACAAACAAAAACAAACAACAAAACCACATTTTTCATACAGCAAGTTTTACTGGTATAGTAGCAGTAGAGTCAATTACTGCCCTACAGAAAAGCTGGTCAGCTTCTCTGTGTAGATTAGTGTCCATGCTGCAGATAGCAGCTGTTTTTAAAGCCTTTTCCCAGATTTGGAAGATAGAAGGAGCATGGATCTTTTCCAATTAAAGTGTTGCAATTCACTTCAAAAATCTGCCCTTTAGCAGTAATCAGATCCAGTCTGACATCTTTATTTCCATTTTACAGGTCAGTTTATAGCTCCACAATCCCCAAATCCTTTCAATTAAATCAATTGGGGAACATCTCTTTCTCTTAGCCCCAAGAGAGCACCTACAATCCACAGCTCTAAACCATTATTCTTGACAAAACAAGCTCTTTGAAAAGGTGATAATTCCCTGACCACTCCATTATAAGGAGAAATGGAGGAAGAAAGCCTGACTGTAAATTATGCCATACAGATTGAGAATGGATTGAGATATATTTGGAAAAAGTCCATGTCAATCAAACCTCATTTACAGAGGCTTTTTTCCACAGAGTACCTACAATTTATTTTTATTGTAATCCTCAGGTACACATATGTCAGCACTAAATAATTCAGTCCAACTGCCAGTCCAAGCTTTAAGAAACAACACATGCCTATATACTAAGAGAAAGGTTACACAGATGAATAATGATGGTTTTGTTTTGTTTTTTTTTAACATGAGCCTGCTTAAGTTAAACTACTAAATTATATTTGCTGCTGCTCCCCAGTAGCAGCATTAATAATTGAGTTAAGTGCATATTTAAATCCAGAGCTGCTCTTGCCTAAAAATATCTCCAACTTTGACTGTGACAGAATAATTATCTTCCACTGTGTGATGGGCCCAGATTGTGATTTGGCGAAACAAGAAGAAAATTACCCTAATTGGTTCTTTGTACTCTTCTTAGTTTATTTCAGTCTTTCTAAAACTGCAGAAAGTATTTTATGTATGAAAACTGTACCTCAGGTAGTCTGTGTTCCCTTAGAAAAAATTATTCATTGAAAATAAGTACTTAGGAGTGTTTTCATATCAGAACAGCTCAATCCCTTCTTTCACAGTTCCTAGAATGCCTGATGATTGCAAAATGAATAGCTAGCCAGTACGGTTATGTGATCATTTGGTGTGAGATCTTTTGCGTTATTTTCTGGTCACCACTGAAATTATACTGTGCATACAGAAAGATTGACTTCCTCCTAGATTTTCCGTAAATAGTCTCATGTTTTTATGACTTATTTTAATGTGATTTAATCACCATTGAAGGTCCTGTGACTATCTGCTCTTGCAAGTTTTTAATATGACTAGTTCATCTTTGGGCACTTATTATCATTAATGATCTGCCTTTTGGTTGCTTATGTATGTTGCTTAATATCTTCCTCCTAATTGGGGAGGGTGAGGAGGGTAGGAAAACATTAAAATTAATTCAGAATTGATAGTTTATAACACTTAACACGTAATATTTTTTTCCTTTTCAGAATGTTTAGCATGTAATAAATCATTGAAAAGTCTAACACATGACTTCAACTGCAACAGTCATTGCTCAAGTCTACTGCAGGTCAGAACCCATGTGTTTGAGGTTTAGCCCCAGAACACATGAAATGCATGGGCTGTGCGAAAATGTGACTTGTCTAGCATTGGCTACATGCTGTCACATTATTCAAGGTGACATTCAGGTTACATGAATACAAAACTGGGGTTTTTTCCCCTGAAACTTTTTTGGCTTGATTTTTCACCCACCTTTGACTAGTTGCAGCAGGTTATACAGTAAGACTAGCTTTCTTGTAGCTTGAAAGACTAATACTAGTATATGATACTAGCTATGTAATGTATGCATTATGTATTTTGGTACAGATTAACCATTTGTTAAATAACATTTCAGATGTTGGACTTTTTAGTTTTGGATAATATTTATAAATTAGTTCTGCTGCTAGGCTTGCTATTCATCACTGGAATGCATGAAAACTGACAATCTAACGACTGCCTATGAATTACTACAAATGCATATTATTTTGATAACTGAGTTTGAATACACTTACTTAAGCTAACACCTCCATTTCTGTGATCTATGTCTCCTAAATACTGAAAATTATTTTAGGTACACTTGTATGCATATTTGGATGCAAATACAATTGTATAGAGCCTAAGTCCAGGTCTTTGAAATACCTGTTCAGGCATTTCACAAACTCTTATAAAATTAATGTCATGGATAATGATAGTCCTTCAGCCAGGTAGCTGAAACAATAAACTCAATATAATTAATTAATGAGAAGGAAAAGGAAGAAAAGAATCAGCTTTTCCACAAATACATTTAAGGGTATGCTCCTACAACCATGTGAACTTTCAGTACACAGGATTGAGCAAAATGGGTACAGCTTTCATTTTAAAGGTCAGGAATTGTTCATATTTCTCTTCCATGAAGAACAGAATTTATTTTATCCTCTGAAGTCTCACCAGCCTGAATCTTGTCAGTCAAATCCAGTTCAAATCTCTGATCTATGATTCTAGGATTTTCAGGTCCCACTGGTCCCATATGTATGCCTTCTTAGGTGTTGATTGGTGAAAATCTACTGTTTTAGAACCATTTCTCTAAGGCTCCTTTGAAATTGGATAATTTCCATTTATAAACATTTATGAGTCTTAACTGCCATAGGTGCCAGGCTTCTCTTTTCACCTTTTGAATTTCCTCCTTTACCGGTTTAATTTAAATGCCAGAAAGACATTTTAGCCAGCTGATCATCCCAACAACTGTATACAGCTTAAAAAGGGTGGTGACGAGGGAGGGAGGAACAGAGCCATATTGTAGTTTTAATTATGTTAGTAAGCACTGGTACAGTTTGTTGATTCACCTTTGCTTATAGTGGTGCTCGGGTTTTTTTAAATATTATAGCAGTATTTGAGGACTTCAAGCAGGATTGTGATCTTATTCTGCTACATATTGTGCAAACATAGTAAGAAACAGTCTGTCCACTGAAAAACCTCTGGTCTAACCTGAGACAATAGAGAATCTTGAAAAGAAGATCCAAAGTCATAGCAAAATTGTGATACTCAATTGCTATATAGCCAGCTGTAGATTATCTTAATGTGTTTATATCATAAAGTCCCAGAATGGCTTGGGTTAGAAAGGACCTTACAAATCATCTTGTTCTCACCACCGTCAGGCAGGGACACTAACCGTGCCCTTTCACTAGACCAGATTGCTCTGATTTTTACTTACTGCACCTTTTTGTTGATATATAATAATTATGACTGTCTGGACTTTGCAAATATAATAACACACAGAAGCTCAGACAGTCCCACTAAATTACAGAGCTGTTACAGACCATCTCATGTCAACTACAACTCAAAGACACTAAGCTGTTTTATAGGTAACTAATGAAAAGATGCGTACGCATGCTTGTTACAAAAAAGCCAGAAAAAGCTGAGGGCAGGTTCAAAAGCTTATGTTAGTAGGAGTAGTATTGTATGAGTTCTACAACATGTGTTAGGAGTTAACTCTCAAATTACTGCAGCTGGTTGACTACATGCAAGTTTACCTTCTCATGCAAGGTAAACCAGGCAAAACTGTGCAGCTGGTAAAAACAGTAAAAAATGTAAGTGAAAATCCCTTAGGTTTTCTTCAGCCTTCTGTCTGTTTAAGGAGAAAGTAAGTGTGGCAACATGAATTTTCCACAAAATTTAAACAGAAAAATAAACAGAACCTGTGATTCACAAAAGATGGGGCTTCATGTTTTATTATGTTTTCATTTTCTCTCAGGACTACAATGCATTGTGCTTCTGGAATTAAGGTAACTCCTGACTCAAAAAAAGAAAATGTGATATTCTTTTTGACCCCCTGCACAGGATGTTATTAGAATGGTACTTATTTTTGGTGTCTAAGCATTGGGTTAACCATGTCCCAGATTAGCAGAGCAAATCATCTGTTCTGGTTGAAAGTGTCTGGCTTTAGCCTGTAAATAACAAAGCACATTTTCAACACACAAGAATCTTCAATTGCATTAATTAATTCATGAGACATCACAGTTGAAGAAAATGTGTCCTGCTGATTAAGTTCTTGGATGAGAATCAATGGCTTCATTGCTTGGATGTATTAACTTTCCAAATATCATCACTTCGGGTTTCATTACAGAGAGCACAATAGGCTGTACATGGCTGAATGAGGTATACCCAGGAAGCCAGCCACTTAGAATTAATATACAGTCCTCCATAAATCAAGCTGTCCTTTTGGTATTCCGCAGAAAGGAAGAGAAGTACATACTTGAAGGCCTTGATTCACAGCTGACATTCAATCTGACCTCTCTTTCACATAGCATGGAATGAATACGGCAGGCTGGGTGTTTGGTTTCAGAATACCTGCTACCGTGATAAATTGACAGGCAAGATGATCAAACCCAGGGGAGAAAATAAGGATTTCCAGATTTGGTAGTTTTAGGGAAATTAGATGGTTTGACAAAAACTTTTTTCACTGACAAATGAGAGATTTTTGAAACTTAACTAGAAATGAGTTGTCAGATATATTTTCCTTCTTTCTTTTTCTCTTTTTGTCTCATCCCATTACTCTTTTTCCCCCTAAGGCAATGTAATGTAGTATTCAGGTATTTTTATAGCTTGTGAGTTACCTATTCTGTCATACTTATTTGCAAAGGAGAAAGGAAAAAGGAAAAAACTTGATTTGCATTAAAATAATCATAGCATTCTGGAATGAAAGTCATAAAGTCAGGATTTTCAACAAAAAACCTTCTCTTTCTTTTTTTTTAATCACTGCAGTTACAGTCGTGGAGTTTCTAGAATATAATGTAATTATGAACTGTGCAAAATCTTGAGAGACTCAACACGAACTACACGTTGCCTTCATCTGCAAAGAGGAGGGCTCTTCAGTGGTGTGTCCCTATAGAAAGTGATACCACTGACACCCGTCAAGTGGGTGGTTACTGTGGAATTGCTGTGTGTTTGGGATGCTCCAGATCTACAGTGTTAGCATAGCACACACTGTTACTTTGTTTTGTTTTAATGAGTTCTTTGGTTCTGCTTTCTTTTTTCTTTCCTACCTCTTCAGTATCAAATTCATAATTGCCTCACATTTATTCCTGTTTCAGTACTTACCTTCTACGTTTCTGTTCTGTAAGGAGAAAAAAAATGGTATCTTTCTGAAATAAAGATGAAATCGGCTGACAGTCACCATTCAGAAAATATTCCTGACTCACTCTACAAATCACCTCTGTAGAGGCTACTGCCGTCCTATTTAGTATAAACTCAGTGACAGAAAAGCAATGTATTTTATTCTGGCAATAGCTTCAAATGACCTTGCAGGAGCCTGCAGGCTCCAGAAAAGTTCTTCAGAATGTCCTCTCTTGGTGCCCAGGTGGATTAAAGTTCAGCCTCCCTTGCAGCTGAGCAGCAGCCTAACTCCATCAGGTCTTCTCTCACCCCACGGTGATACAGTACAGAAAGAACTGGTGTTATCTTAAAAATGTAAGCACTGCAGGCAGATTCTCTGCAAGTCTAGTGTACCTTTTTTCTGTTTTTTTGTTTCAAGAGTAAAAATAAGAAGAGCAAGGTTAACATTACATGTTTCCTAATGTATTTAAAATTTCTCTCAAACACTGCCATTTCTCCAGCATCCTACACAGCTTTCCATTTCCGGGGTTAGAGACAGTTCTTTCATTTTACATTACTTGATAGCTTGAATGGACACATGGTTAAAAATGGTTTTTGTTTAACTAACTGGGAGCTGGATTCCTGATGCTCAGAATATGCAGAGTGTTGAAAAGATAAATAACTGCTATATTAACGTCTTAATGACATGCTGGAAAGCCCATCTGATGTCTTAAATTCACATTTCACATGTGCTGAACAGTTTCATGTTTCTTTTACATTCCTTTGAAGTCCTTACACGCAAAAGATCATCACAGAATATTTTTTTAATCTCAAATATTAAAAGCATTTGCATGTCTGACTTAAGGCATGTTACTGTTTGCTGATATACGGCATACCAGGCCTTTATCATAAACACCACCTGTGTCAGAAACTGTCAGCCTTTTGGGCTTCTTGTTTCATTGCAGACAGGACATTGAGAAAGAGGAAAAGGACCTAGGGAAGGACAGAAAAATTTCAAGGCAAAAGCTCCAAAACCAGCCTTTGGTTTTCTTCCAACCCAGGGAGTAACCAGAAATGGCCTTGCCTGAAACAAAGCAGAGGGAGGAAGGGTGAGGTTGAATTTTGTGTTTTAAAGTCTACCTCAGTTCCACATGAGTGGTTATTACAGATGAAGCCTGAAACGTAGTTATTTCTGCATCAGCACAGATGAGACCAACCTGTTTCAGCATTTGCTTCAGCAAATCACTTTGCAGTTTCATAGGTACACCCTCAGAAGAACCATTTCCATGGTCCATTTAATTTGTGAAACTCAACTGCAATAACACAGGAATACAATTTTCAGTCTTTTGCCCTTTTAAACCCTTTTGACAGGGATTTTAGTGATACCTTAAAAGACTGAGTGAGAATTAAGGATTTAACTCAACTTTTTTTAAAATTCTCTCCTTACATTGTTATTTCAGGAACTGAATTCCAAACTCTGAAACTCCATCAGACTCACTGTTGAATAAAGTGAGATGAAGGCATTTAATTTTTCATGGTCATTGTTCAGATAGGATAATTATCTGTCAGAGGATGTTAAATAAAGAGCTTCTCCATGATGTCATTGTTTGCATCATGGTGTAGAAGGGTAAGAACATTTTATGGAAATTTATCTCATAATACTAAGTTATGGATCCTGGAAATATTAATAGAATCATAGAATCATGGAATAGTTAGGGTTGTAAAGGCATGGTTTAGTGGGAGGTGTCTCTGCCCATGGCAGGGGGGTTGGAACCCTAACTATTCTATGATTCGATGATCATCTAGTTCCAATCCCTCTGCCATGAGCAGCGACATCTCACACTAGACCATGTCACCCAAGGCTCTGTCCAACCTCGCCTTGAACACTGCCAGGGATGGAGCATTCACAGCACCCTTGGGCAACCTGCCCATTCCAGGGCCTCACCACCCTCACAGTAAAGAACTTCTTCCTTATATCTAACCTGAACTTCCTCTGTTTAAGTTTAAACCCATAAATATTGTGGATAAATACTGAGGATAATACTGCGGTTTAACATTTTTGTTCAGAGAACTTCTCACCTTGAGATTCATAAGCAATATTATTACTTTTGATTTTTCTGAAGCAAATTAGAGGTGTATGTGGATTAGAATACTTCTCAGATAGTTTTTTTTTTTCCTCTTATTCTGGTTATATGGATGAAGAGGCATTTATTAAAGAATTGGTTTTGGTTTTATTATAAAAGGTCCTTATGAGCTTAGAGCAAGCTATGCACCTTCAGAAAGCTCAGTGAATTGGGGTCTAAGATCCTAAGATAAGAAAAAGGACTGATTTGATAGCTTGCATTGCTGTTCTCCACGTGCAAACAAGATTTCTGACTGAAGACTGTCATATCAGTCAGCTGTTTAATGAAAGAAGAAAAAGTATCTTAAACACACTAGTGCTGCTTCAGGGAAAGTAAGTGTGTTAAGGCACATCGAAGACCTTAGAAATCAGCACTGGCTTGTTATGATTGCAACTCATATTTACGTCACTTCAGATGTCACAAACTCAGAAAAGCCAGACGAACTGAGTTATCCTGGATAATATCCAAAACCACCCACACACAACCTGGAAAAAACTGTCCTTTATAAATATATATCTATATCTTAAATATCTTAAACATTTTCTGGAGTTCCTGTTTGATATCCTTTGCCTTCATGTTGCAAGAGCCTTGTTATGCATGACATATAATATACCATTTACTACTGTTTTTCTAGTAAGAGATTAAAATCCTTAAAGAGGTAGGAAACACTTTCCTAATAACATATACATTACTGAGAAAACTAAGAAATTAATAGAAAATCACTGCTATTCTGGTACATGGGGCATTACTCACATGTTTCTGCAGACTGGAATTCAAATTCGGGTATGAGCCCTACGTGAATATGAATGAAATATTCTCAAAGTATTTAAAACATCATTGCCACTGAGCTACTGGACCTGCTTGGCAATTTCCTATCAGTAACTCCCCATGAACAGTGGAGACAGACACACAGAATCAAGCTGAATTCTGAGAACCCTATGTTCAGTATAAATGACTTACAGGTGTAGCAGACACTGAATCATACTAAAAAAAGCATCACTTAGTTTTTTGGATGAAAGCTGGAGATCCCTATATTCTGCTACATCTTTACCGTTCTTGGGAACTTTACTTTGGACAGTTTTCATAGAATCAGTAGATACTTTCTCTGCATGTTTCCCCTGTGCATACTACGGGTGATAAACCCTTCTAGAAATTATCTCTTAGCTGATCTGTATAGTACCTGAGAGGGCCAGATTTATAGCTATACCACTTATTGCTCCCTCACTGGGTGCTACTGACAGACAGCCCAGCTTGTCATTAAAGGAACTTGAGTTGGTTAAACATCATGATGTTTAGATTTATTTTGTCGATAGAGGGTATCATGTGCTCAAATTAAATACTGGGACTTTGGTAAAATTGTCACATCTGACCTTATGACCACTTTACCAATTTTACATGTTGTTTCTGGTTCTCAACTTTCAATAGAATGTGCTTATATGGTATCTAACAGACAATGGAGCCTCACTGAACTTTATGAACTGATGGGTTCTTCTAAAAATTATGCTGGCAAATATTTCAGTGTGGAAAGTGTCTTTTTCAGAAACTTGTTTGCCCGCCTACTAGATTCTCATAATCTCTCTTTTAATTGCTGTATATTTATTGGATTCTGACAGAAAGTTGCAAAACATGCCTCTGATGACTGCATACATAAAAACACATTTAGATAGCACTTGCCTTAAGCAATCAGTGCTGTGAAAGCAATCCTTATGTAAAAGAGGCAGAAAACCTCCATGAAAACTAAAAAAGAGACAGTGTTCTGTCATTCTCAGAAACACACAGTCAGTTCACCACTAATGCCAAGCATGCTGAAACAGTGGAAAAACCCCAAGCATTATACATCAGCATTCAAGTAGCTTTCACAAATGGTTCTTTGCAGCTTTGGACTTGTGTGACAAGAAGACAGAGGACAACAATCTTCTCCCTAACTGCAGCATTAAAATTATATGCTACTTGGAACACCCAATTTATCTCTGGCTTATATGCAGGCTAAATGTTTCCTCATGCATTAAAATGCTCTGAAATGTATGTGCAGCAGTGCTGTGCCAGTTAAAAAATTATTGAAATAGTATCATAATCATACTGGTTTGAAGATAAACGAGAAGGGTCGGTTCCTCACTTATATGTTAATTAGCTAGCTGGGAAAAAGATTTATACAGAATGTTCTATCATCTAATCAGTTGACTTGATTGGTTTAACAGGCCATCATCTCCTTTTTTTGGCAAGATCATCAGCATTCACATATCACCTTGCCATAATAATTAGTATTGGCATTTCATTCCCTCTAGCCCTAGAAGGCATGAAAGAGGTGCCAGCTACACCAAGAGGGAAAGACAGAGGGGAAGGCACATTAGAAAAATAATAATTTTAGGGAAAAGGGGGTGGAATGATTAAACAAAGGAATTCTTTTGCAAAAGGAAGTTCACTGACCCATTTCAATTGTAAGTATTAATTATGACACTGTCTCAAACAATATGACAGCATGTGTGACTGGCTACCCACTAATTTGAACATGTGTGCCTTCTCTCTGCATGCTGGCACTGCCTCTTGCTCGAATTTAGTAACGCAGAAGATTAAAGCTGTCAGTTACATATAAGGGTTAAGAACTCCAGCAGGATTTATGTATGATCTCTGTGCAGTCTCCAGGGAGAATAAGCAGACTGTTCCCTGCCAAAACACTCCTAAGCTGCCCTGCAGTGTGTAGCATTACAGGAAAAGTACCAGAGTTAGAGAGAGGGAGAGGGAGCAGCGAAGGCATAGGCAAATGCAGCTGTCAGCATCTTACCTGCTACATCTATTCTCCATTCTTACTTCAGTGTACTTCCTCTTCTTCCAAGAAATGTACTGTAAGATTGACTAAAATGTAAAGTTTACTTAATTCAAGTTAGATAGTGTTAGTGTATTTTCTGCTGCATATAGAAGCTTCCCTAGAAAAATTAACTTAAGGAATTTAGAAATACTGAACTAACAAGAATAGTGAACTAATGAAGATTGCTCCTCTCTCAATTTGTGTGTCCCTTGCTGAGAATTTAGCATGAGCTAATATTCATCTCTTCACTGATGCTAAGACAAGTATTCGTTTCCCTAGTGCATATTAGACAGTAATTAAAGACTACCATCTTTCAGTGTCTGAAAATCTGGGGGTATGATTTTGTTTCAGCTCCTGTCATTTAGGTATTAACTAAAATAAAGGCTTCTGGAATTATCACAGTCCAGTCTCTTGTCAAAACAGAATCATATCTCATGCCTCCCTAGTACCCCAGTAGGTTTTCCACAAATTCACCAGTCAATACCAGGCTTTCAATTCCTAATTACTCAAAGGCTTTGCAAAAGGGTTATTGACAGGACAGAAACCCCAGCTGAGGAAAAAACCCTGTGGTTTCACTACAGATCTGCAGCTGAGACAAACTGCTTATGCGCCCTACCTGTGTGAAGTGTCCAGCTGAAGAATATGTATCTTTTAAACACCAAACCCCAAGCATCAGCCATATTTCATTCATCCTATTACTTGCTGAGCAGCTTGCTTTCCTACAGCTGCATTCAGATCATGGCAAAGGTGAGGGTGATGATAAGGGTTTACAAGAGCTTAAGCTAACCCATATGCTTATTCTTGCGTTTCACGTCATTTGGGTTAGCTCTTTAAAAACTGTCCAGTTGACACCAAATCTGAGCCATAAGAGCACATTCAGTAGGGGTCAAAGCAACCTTGAACATGAAGTGGATGCTGCTTCCAACTGCACAATGCTTCCCCATTAGTGATGAAGAAGCAGTGTTTTGTGAGTCCCAGAAAGAGAGGAAAACAAGCCAAAGGGAGGGTTTCGCTGTCTGGCACAGAGAAGGGCCATGACGACTTCACCGGCATAGCCTTCTTAAGCACAACGTTGCCCGTCCTCACTTGCATAGCAATTTATATCTTGTTTGCATAAGGTGTGTGAATGAGATGCATCTTTCCTGTGAAACAGGAGCATTTCTGAACAGTTATGTAATAAATGTATTAGTGTGCCTGTCTGCATGCACAATGCTGAAGGAAACTGAGAACAGTGTCTGAAACTAGAGGAAACATGAAAAGGTGTAAAACTCCTCTACAACCCCACATCCGGTTTCTGTGCATCTTTGATCAGTACCATTCCACATTATAAAACACTGGCAATAGGAAATGCAGTCTGTTGCAAGTTATGCACAAACAACCCAACTGTGACTTTGAATATGCTATGCAGCCCCGAGAACTGCTAAAAGGAGATTAGCAGGGAAAGAATCTAATACCCAAGCGTGTCCAAAACACACCTTAGTGTATCTGTGAAGTAATTTTTTTATAATTTCATAGGGTACTCTAAGCAAATGATCACCATGTGCAATAATTCATAAACAGGGAAAAAACAACCAACCACAGACTACCTTAAGCTTCAGCTCTACTTGAACTCTGTAATTTGGCACAGATTGGGTTAAAGTGACTGTCCAAATGACTCACTGAACCTGGATCATTATATTGGAAAACAACTGGTCTGGAAGGAAATTAATGAGTCAAAGGTGCAGTCTAGCAAGACCCAGGGTACTGGTGTCAGTTTCAAGCAAATAGGTGGTTTCTTTATGGAACATACGTATTTTTGGATAGCACTGAGACAGTGCCATAAGGAACTGTAGGAGGATAGCAGATTACAAGCCAGGATCTCAGAGAAAGTCGAAGGCAGGAAACAAGAAGCAGAAGTCATGGGGAGTCTGTCTAGATCCAAAAGCCTCTTTGGAATGCCTCTGAAGTTATAAACTGAGAAGGTACAGAAAAAATAAGATAAGCTAATATATTTTCTAACTATATAGCTTTTATTGCTATCCCCATCCCTTCCATGCCACAGGTAACAGCTTCAAAAATTTTATGACTGTTTTGGTCAGGAAATGAACTGAAGCAGTACTGCAGCATTCCCTTTTTTAGTTTCAGTGCTGAGCCCTGGTGCCAGTCATATCACCCTTCAGCACCTGAGTTGACTCCTCTTCAGGCAATGCAGGACTTTTTAGCTTTGTCCAGCATGGTTCCTCTTCCACATGGTCCAGAAGTCCAAGGCAGAAGGCTGATAGCAGCTGACTGCGTTGTGTCTCTAGCCACTGACTGAACATGAATAAAATTCAGTCTAATAATAAATATACAAAACACAGTAAAGCAATCACAGTATTATGATGAATACAGTTCCTTCCAGCTCTTCACTGTTGGACACTGAAATTAGAGAATTTATTAAAGAAAGCTGTAAAAGAATGTTCCTTCTTTCCTCAAGGATAGTCTCAATATCTGTTTTTTTAATTTATTGCTTTAGTTTCGTAGTCTCGTAATCAGGTGACAGTAATTTCCCTGCATTCCCTGCCAAATTCTTCTCCAGTTTTCCTGTTCTGGAGTATGTTGTTTCTTGGGATTTTTTTCAACTAATTTTACTGGTCTGAAAGTTTCGTATTTCATACAAATTCATCATCATCCAAATAACTTCTGTAATGGAAAGACAGGCATTTCCCATCTATCTTAGATTTCTATCTTAAAATGGTATTGGAGATGCTTATCTCTCTCGATTAGCATAGTGTGAGAATAGATAAATAATTTAAACTTGATATTCAAATCTGGATGGCTAAAGTTAGGGGTGATAAACCCCACCTTTACAGTCTTTAACATCATCTTAAGTTCTACTTCTTTCTCTATCATTTCCAAATGAGAACAGTTTAGCAGTATTTCTAATTGAGGATGCCATACATGTCTTACAGATGATCCCCAAGCAATCAGATTTGAAACTAGCTCATACATAATTGCTGAGAATAGAAAAAGAAAGCCAAAGCTTTTTTGTTCCCTGGAAGATTTAAATGGCCTTCATGGACAGAAGGGAAAGAGAAATTTGTAACTGACTTGTAACAAAGGAAGATAATTAAATCTTCATCAGTATCATTTTGTGGATGGGATCTTTCAACAAAATTTAGCACACACGATTGCTGTGTTACAGAAGAGGCCATGTTTTTAAGCTGCAGAAACTAAATCTGCATTAGCTTAGTGCTAAAGAAGGATGCCATTACAGCTTTTGTTACAAATCTGTTTTCTGAAGTTAATTATGGGAGGGAAAACCTAATTTCTAAGTATATTGTAATGCTGCATTACCAGCAATTCAAATAAATCTATCTGTAAATTAATAGCTTTTGCGACCTCTCACAAAATTTTGTGGCCAAACACCGTTTCTTAGAGGTATTTATCATTGATTACATTAATGTCCAGAAGATGCTCAGAGCACATGACTTGACATGTTTTTTCGTTTGCTTTCTGGTCAGTATTAGGACCATTCTGTCCATATCAGCAAAAGTTAGAAAGAGGAATATAACCATTTTTTAATCAAAGATCTGTTTAGTGATAGCACTCAGTGCCATTTAACTTACCTGTGCTGAGTTCTGATACTCCCACAGAAAGGCATGGAAGCCTCAATTATCACAGGAAAATAAGTTCCTACATTTCTTTAATTGACTTTGCAGGATCAGGGGCTGCTTTTGAAAGCTCTGATATAAATGATTACTTGATGTCACCCTCAAATACAGCAGCAAGTCTAGGAACAAAGCCTACTTATCCTCAATCTGCCCTTTCAAATATTATTCTGGTTTCTAGGATTAGCTTTCTACCACAAAACTGGAGCGAATGTAATTACAAAATACCAACATCTTACGCCTTAAATACAGTGTGTATTCAAGGAAGTCCTGGATGCATAGATGAAATTCCCAGAGACATCCACAAATCAGTGTGATACTTGGTTTTGTTTACCTCCATAGTTCACACATTTTTTTTGTAAATCATTAACTGAAAGAATTTCTTGCCAACAATAAAAAAAGGCAAATGCTAATTGATCGTGGTTTTGACTCATGACCTTGCTGAGGCAACAATGCAAAAGCTGAGGGCTACATAACCAAAACATGTACACAGACTCAAAGAAAAGAAAGCTTCACAGAGCTATCATGTCCCTTTAGAAAGTGGGCAGCAGATAAAATGAATAAGGAAGAGCCTGAGCAGTGAGTTCTGCAATATAGCCTTTCAGCCTATGAAAAAGTGTGTGCTTGACAGAGGTTCTCCCGCTTTTTATAAGGCAAGAGCAAGAGAAAGGCTAACTCCTTGAGCTCAGCTGATCCAGAGCGTGCAGCAATGTTTTTCTTCTTGCAGTTTGGAGTGTGCTACCATCACTTGATCCCGAAAAGTGCACTGAGAAGCAGCATAACATTTAGAATATAATAGACCTCATAGCATCCTTCCAGTACCTGAAGGGGGCTTATAGGGATGCTATATAAAGATATATATATGAAGAGGGACTCTTCATGAGGAACTGTAGTGAGAGGACGAGGGGTAATGGGTTCAAACTGAAACAGGAGAAGTTTAGACTGGATATGAGGAAGAAATTCTTTACTGTAAGGGTGGTGAGGCACTGGAATGGGTTGCCCAGGGAAGTTGTGAATGCTCCATCGCTGGTGGTGTTCAAGGCCGGGCTGGACATAGCCTTGGGTGACATGGTTTAGTGGGAGGTGTCCCTGCCCCTGGCAGGGGGGTTGGAACTAGATGATCTTAAGGTCCTTTCCAACCTTAACTATTCTATGATTCTATTCTATGGTTTCTTCATGAGTTTTGATTGCTGGCATTACTTTGGAGCTATCTGTCATCGTGTTAAAAAGTGACCTCATCTGAGAAACTTTTAATGAGTTGCAGCCAAGTGTCAAAGAATGCAAACAATAAGAGAGTGCACAGTTTAATATTTACTTAGTGTTTTAAAATAGAACATCTATTCCAACATGAGTAGGGTTTAGATGCCATTGAAAAGGCAGAGTACTCATCAGTGCACTAGGCAGCCGCTCTTACGCTTTACCTTTCCTCCTTCTGCTTTTCAGCTTTAAGAGGATTTCACAAGCATGTTGTCAGGTTAATTTACACATTGCCTTATGCCTGTCAGAGTAATTTTTTTGTCTGGGATGTTATTGAGAGGAGAGACAACTGGAGGATGCGTGTAACACTAAACACTTGCAGATTGGTATAAACGGATTCTTGTTTATGTTTCCCATGACTTTCAAAACTTGGAAATGAGCCCAAATCAATATAGCTAAACATATGCATTGTGCAAATACAGCCACATCCCAAAGAGAAACATTAAGTGGGAGGGCACTGGACACTAGACAGGTTTTTGATGAGGTCTTACACATTCGTACAACCTGTGAGAAGGTAATTACGTAGGTGGACACTTTTTACTCTTTTTCAGAGATTAGAACACTAACATCTAGTGAGTTACTAGTTAATCTATTTGAGTACAGGTTCAGACGTCTGCTTTAGTAATTTACTGTTCAAAACCTTGGACACAGATATTCAGGCACTGTTTTGTAAATCCATGCAAATCCATGCCTTTATGTTCCAGGCTTCAGGTGCGATTAAGGATAGCCCAAGCCTGCACCACAAAATCTAGGCAGTTCCACAGGCTCTGCATTTCCATGTTTCACTGGAAGCTGAGGCTCCTACCCACTACTAGGGCGAGCTGGTTCTCAAAAGAATGGCCTTTCAAGAGTGAGCACGAGTTTAAAAGAAAAGCTTAAGAGGGGAGCTTATGACTAATCTGACACATCCAGCTGATAGGCATGTCTCTTTCCCAAGATAATCAGCCCTCAGTCCTTTCCTGGTGGTAGTAATCATTCAAGAGGCTTAGTCTGGACCTGCTAAACCCCTGTACCTATCATTCAGTCATGCTGGCTTCCTCCCATGTATTCCTTGAGTTCCAAGTGTTTTCTGCATGTGTCCTCTGCTGTCTCTCAATTTTAACGGACCTGTCTTCCCTCACAATACTGTTAAGTAATATTTATTGGGCATGTTGTAAAGAGTGCCCACGATAAGAAAAGGCTCCTGGGCCTCATGTTGTGAATAATTCAACTGTGGTAGACATATCAGCCTATCTCACATAGCCATATATGCTCCCGGGAAGTCCTAATCCTTAGCTGTGCCAGGAATTAGGTTATCATGACACCCAGCTGCACAGTCAGCCACATCTAGTCCAGCCAACATCCAAACAAAATCCATTGGGAGTTCATGTTATCTGGCTTTAAACTCCCACAGCTCATTCCTTCTGGTCCCTCCATGTGCCTTCTGGGTTCCAGCATTTGTGAACAGTTTGGCACATGGGAAACATTACATCAGGAAGATTGGCTTAAGGAATTGTACATTTCAGCCTCTAAATAATCCACTTCAGAGGGCTTGGGACTTTTTGAAGTTGGGTTCTGCATAACATTTTAGACCTGGGATGGCACACGGTGGTTTCTAAATATGAAAAGGTGTATATATATATGTGTGTGTTTGTGTGTATATCCGTGTTATTTTTTTACATATATATATAAAATATATAAAAAAGTAGCAGTCATCTGAGCAATTCTGAGGTTTTGTGCTGGATCAAGATGGGAATGAAGCCTGAAATTGCTGTAACTTGCATGTCAGCCTCTCTTCATCTTTTTATCAATTGTGTTTGTTCCAGTAAAGACTAAAGAGAAAACATGAAGAGCACCTCACTTATCATTGTACAAAGTAAAATACATAGAAATGTATATTGTTGCTTTTTTAGTGCTTTGTATATAAAGTACATTTGGAGGCTCTCAGAGGTACGCGTTGTCCTGCTTGCAGCCAGCCACCCAGTAAGACAAACAAGCACTCTGTGCTATGCATAACTGCTATCCTGGTAACACAGCACCTCCTAAACATGAGGCTGAAAACTATTCATCAGTGTACAAACATGCATATCCTCAAATAAAAGATCTTGTTAATGTGGAAGAAAAATGGCATGACAAACTCTAAATGACTACAATCATCCTACTTAATGCAGGTCCACATAACCCAAGGTAACTTTAAAAAGCCTCAGTAACACCTTGTGTGATGTCATTCTCCAGATCCACCTTGTTCATATTAACACTTGATTAATCCTCCTGGGAAGGGTCCCTGCAATGGGAATAAGCAAGCTGCTCACTTCTGCTGGGCAAGTTTTCAGAACACTTGCTTCTACTCCTAGTGGAAGCACCTATTAGTTTACAGGGCTGTCGTAAGCGTTTGGATGTCCCTCTTCATGTACATGTAGTGAGAATGCCTAATGGTGCTTGAAAAGCACAGATGATCGTTGCACAGGTATAGAAATGTTGATACTGGCAACTGGCTGCAAGGGAACCATCTGTCCTTTGGTGCAGGGTTCTAAGACTATTTTATTGCCAATATCACTATCAAATTATGGGTGTTGTTTCCAACTCTCCTACTATTGGTTATCTTTTGAATAGTTTAGCACCCTCAATATTACTACACATGCAACTTCAGAAGATCTCAGCATAAGATGCATTCCTTTGTCTCCCTCTGTGTTTAATTAGTGGCTCCCAGCATAACGACCAGTTGACATAAGCATGAACATATCTTTGTGTCTACAGTTACATTACCTTATAGTCACACAATATTTTAGATACTGAGTGTGAAGACATTTAAACATTTTGTATCAGAGGAAAATCACTGTGCAGTATATTGGATATTTTCATAAAGATATGCAAAAATCCACACAATTATCACAGCCTTTTACTGTCTGATAATTAAAATGCAATATAATGTTCCTATAAATATATTGTTATGCGTAAGAAACATGAAAAAAAATTAAACTCTCAAAATTCAGTGATTTGCTTTATAGAAATTGGACATACAGAACATACTCCTGCATTATAAAATGCCACAATGCACAGAAATATTTCTACTGCATTTACCTCAGACAATGTAACGCTAAACTCTGCTGAAGTATCTAAGATTTCATCAAGATATGTCAAATAAATTGCTCATAATTGGATCACAGAAATACAGCTAATCTAACCCAATATTCAAAACATAGTAGAAAGCATACAAAATCTTAACAAACCTGTCTGACAGACATTTGTAAGTGGTTTGTTTAGACATGTGATAGCTTGCTCCATTTTTAACATTTTTAATAAAAACCAAATAAACTCAGCACTCCAGAGGTGAAACAAAAGGTGAAATTGATTATCATTTCATGAACACGTGGAAGAGATGGCACTGCCTCTGGCTTTGTTATTTTTAAAGTAAGTATTTCTGTAGAGAGCCACTTAGCCTCCTGTGCAATAAAGTGCTTTAGCAAGTCAGCATTGTAACACCCCTAATTCCATTCCTGTTCACCAAAACATCCAGTCAGTTTTAACAGAATCTGAATATGTATAAAAAATTATAAGTTTAAATGGGTTGCTCAAAGCAACTCTTCTTCTGACAGAATTTTACATCACCTGAAGGGAAATGCCCTTAAAATTAAACAGAATTAAACAAATTAAACAGAAGGAGACTTCTTCTTTCACTGTGGTTTTTGATAGATCACTTTAAATTAACTTTACTTATATGGCACTTATTTTGACGTTACTCTACTGAAATTAATTAGTTTCACTGTCAATTACTCATGAGGGTTAGACATATTTTAAATTTAAAAAACACTAAAAATCATATTTCAGTCCACAGTGATTGCTACACTAAAAAAGCAGGTTTTGCCTAATGCAGATTTCTAACTTTCAGCAATGTAGATGATAATGTTTTACTCTAATTTCCACCAAAACTTAATAAGAAGCACATTTCAAACTCCATGGAAAATTTTGTATTCCTGAAAGTACAAGTTATTGAAGTACTTCGTAGCACTAACAATAGTTTTCTGGCATTAACAACCTAAACCACAAATGACATCCGCTGCCTATTTGTTAATTATGTTTCTGAATTGCCTATGGCTACACTGAAGGACATATTTCAGGCTCTGATTTCTGTTAATAGATACCTGCTTTGGAAAGCACAAAAACCCCCCTATCCTATCCAGCCTCCTTACACCTAAGACAGCAAGCCCCCTTCTTTTAGACTATCTACTTTCAAAATACAACAAACTGCTGCTCTCCTGTAATAGATACGGAATATCAATGTGAATGTACAATGTGTAGTCCTCTACATTTCATGAAACCCTTTGTGAGCACTCAGGAAGTGTGGAAGACTAATTATTTTGAGACAGCATTTGCAGTTAATGCTTTCGTAGACTTCAGTGTTCTGTAATCCTTCAGGAACAGGTTCAGTTCAAAGGTATGTTTATCACAGCTATCTAAACATCTTGAGATTAGACTAGACTGTAAATAATATAAAGTGAGCTTTCTTACTGGGCATCTACTAATTTCTCTTTTGATCACTCGGAAGCAATTCAAGTGCAATCAGAGTCTGAGCCAGAACCTGGAACTGTGGAGCTATAACATTTACACAATGTTTTGATAACAGCTGTGGAATTTCAGAAAGTCCTGACAAAAGCTCATGTCTGCTTTTGTTCTACCTCTTCAGCTTTACTCAACTGGCTGAATTAAAAAAAAAAAATAAGACCATAAGTATGTCAGTTTTCTCCCGTTTTAGGACCACTAAGAATGTAACAGTTAGCCCATATTAAAGTACCTCGAATACTGTCTCATCATCACCATTAAGTCCCCATCTCTTTCTATACCCAAAAACAAAAGAGGCAATGAAATACTTAATTCCCCATGAGTGCTTACAATAGACAAGGTAAGATAAATTTTGACAAGTAAGAAGATGTAAATGAAAGCAACAAAGATTTAACCCTGCAAATGCTGTGGATTCCATCTTCAGGAGATGGAATATTGCTACAACAAAACAAGATATTCTAAACCCTACATATTCATACTTATTCATGAACTATTGTAGTTATGGTTTTAGTAATACTATTGTATTAATTGCTCTTTTTGTGTAACCAGGAGATGGTCTTTTGAGGAATCTTATACTGTTCTTCCCAAAAATGTCCTTGAAAGGTACATGCTCACTGCAGACACAAATATTTACATGTTGCAACTCGTGGTACAAAAAAGAAAAAAAATCCATAAAAAACATATTACGTACGTATTGACAAGTTGGATAAGAATGTAAAGACTGATCCAGGAACATGTATCTGCTAATTTTGGCATGGAATAAACCCAACATTGCACCTGCCCCGGCTAGGTGAAAGATTGTCTAGATATGAAAAGGCAGAACAAACACTAACAATGAAGCTTTCATGTGAGGAGCTGAAGAACTAGGTGGTGTGAGGGTAGGACAGAGAGAAATGTCTGCTCAAATGAGCTCTCCAAGGGCAGAGCACCAAAGACAAATACCAGAAGAGAAGGCCTCGGTGGGAAGTCTACTTTCGCAGGTTTTATTAGCAGGTTAGACAAACATATACCATGAATGTCACCAGTGCAGTTGATTTGTCTTAACTCCACAGCAACAATTACACACCTTCTCAAAC
Organism: Ara ararauna; assembly: GCA_028858755.1. Classification (NCBI taxonomy): domain Eukaryota; kingdom Metazoa; phylum Chordata; class Aves; order Psittaciformes; family Psittacidae; genus Ara; species Ara ararauna. Next base: position 37,743,655 of record CM054410.1, on the reverse strand, counting down.
CCTATTCTCCTTCCCTCCCACGCCCGTTATTGTTCTCATGATCTCAGTCCACTGTGTGTTCCCCTTGGTCAAATTTACCTCTCTAGGTCATCTTCAGCCACTGGAACCCAGGGCTGCTGTAATTACTGTTTCTCAGAAGAAAAAAAGAATCAAGAATAAATCTGGACACACTAAATCCAGAGGGAAAGGCTTTATTCTCGAGGGGTAGAGTTCTGCGAAAAGCAGCTCTCTTCTCAAAAACTGGGTGGCAAAAATCTGCCTGACAGTCTCTGAAATCCTGAGTCTAGATGCAAGCATCAACACACCTCTTGGGTTTGTGTGCCAGCTACCTCATTTTACGAACTTTGAGAACTCAGCTGGCCTATCTGCTCTCCATAGTTAGTAGAAGGAGTCAGGACCCTTCTAAGGGAGATTAGACCTTGGTTAGGCAAACTGCCTTCTAGAAATGCTCTTTCCACAGATTTCAGGATGACTCTGGGAAAACAACGCACCTCAGCTGAATGGATTAATTCACTTCATGTGAATTGAGGCTTCTGTGCAGTAAAATAAACTAATATCCTCAGAGAATGGGATTGCAAAACTAAAGGGCTCTTAGAGTTAACCTTTAACTTGAATGGCTAATCCAGTGTCTTGTACAATAAGGATAGGCATGTTCCTAGTGTTCCCATAAGAAGAGGAGGAGAAGGTGCTTTGGCACAGACAGGATGTAGGATGGTGGCACTGGCAGGCAGATAAGATGGCAGTGCTGGAAGAGGCTGTTCTGTTGCTGTCTCTGGGCAATTAGCACTCAGAATAGTCCTGCAATGCACAAGGAGAAATGAGGAATAAAAGCAGTAAATTTATACACAGAGAATAGCTTTTTCCCGTTTAAAAGTTATATTTATGCTAGTGGCTATGTAAGGCTGGTGGTGGGGAGCAAAAGAAAGACCTGGCTCATACTGACTCTGAGGAGGGAGTGAGAGGAAGCAAAGTAAGAAAAGGAACAGCCTTATCCTGGCAGGAAGTGTGGGGAGAGGGATGGGAAAGAATTTTCGCTGTGTCTTTTCCCAAGTCAGAATACCACTTAGGAAGTGTCTGATTTAGTTCTCTGAAGGTTGTTTGCACCCTGGAATCTTTGGCAATAAGCTGACATACAAGGTAGTTATACCTGCATTTACCAGACATGAAAAACCAAAGTACAGCATTTCTTTTGTGAAATTAAGAAAATAACAAATGACTGAGGCCCCATCAGCCACACAGATTATAACATTTTGGGCAGATATATATGTGCACATGTGTAATTTTCTAATACCTTACTGCCTAAATCAGATTAACTGTCATAATGAATGCATAGTTAAGCGACGAATCCCTACTTTCCGGCATTTTTTTTTTCAGTTTGGATATCCAGCAAAGTTTTAATGCAAAAGTGCTGATGTTTTATCTTGCTTATTTATCCATACTGCCTAGGAATTACTAGGACATATTTCAATTACCACAGTGTTATGATGAACCTCTACAGCTACTTCTGAAAAATCATTATTTTAAAGAAATGCTATTTTATATTTAGAAAATAAATCTTAGGAAAATAAAGCCTGCAAAAAGATAACAACTTACAGACACACCAGCAAGATTCAGAACAAGGCAAAAGGGTATCTACTACCAAACCAGTCTCCAAACCTGACAAAAATTTGAACAGAAGTTATAATGTTTCACAGAGAGGGCAGGACTAAAATAAACAGAATGATAAAAAATTTTGTTGCTTTTTTTTTAATACTAAATTACCCAAGGTTTTCCATGTTACTCATTTTTATCAACTAGATTAAGAAAAGCAGCACAACATAAATGAAACTTAGAACTGAAACAATCTCACTACAGAACAATGAAAACATTAGCCAGCAGAATCCATGTTTTATCTGTGGTTTTCCCAGTATCTGCTGAATGACTCCACTGTTGAAAAACACTTCTGAAATTTGATCCATGTTCAAGTCAGAATGCAGGTGAAGAAATCAAGAGCGCCTTCAACTGTGCGCGTCAAATGTTTAATGTTCAATATGACATTACCCAGATTTAAAACATGAATTTTGGTATGTCTGGATAATACAGAAAGAGGAACGGCAACAGCTGCAAAAATTTAAAACATATTATGTACTGTAACTTTTTGTCCTGGATTTCTAAACTTTCTGCCTTTGGCCCTGACCTTTCCTTCCTGTGCATATTGGATAAACAAAAACCAAAATTTGTACTGCAGAAATCTCAGCGGGTCCTACTTGTATTTCTGAGGAAGTTGTCTTAAAGGAATCTTCATGCATCCACCAAAAGAATATAATTTTTAAAAAGAGTGGATTGTTTTGGGTTTTTGGTTTGTTGGTTTTGGTTTTTTTTCTTCAAAAAAAGTAAGGACTATGTTATACAGAGTATCTATAGCTAAAAAAGCAGTTTTAATGTAAAGTTGTTCTCTAATACAATTGCCCTCGCTGATAAAATCATTACATTATGCAATGTTGTAAAGTCACCCTGGTTTCTTTGAAAGAAGTCATACCTTTTCTTTGGGAACAAAATGAGGTGTTTGGTCTTTTTTTCAATTGAAAAATAAAAAAATAAAAAAAAAAGAAACATCATCAGAAATCTGGCTGAAGATGTGAATATATCCAAAATTATTAGATTATGAAATTGATGTTTCGGTATTCACAGAGCAGTGCTAAGTTTTCTGATAATCTTATTATGGAAGGCCTGTATAGTGTCTTCTATACATTTAATAATGCCTACACTTTAGTACCAAGATAATTTTCAATAAATTGACAAGACCATTTATTTGTATATAGCTGCCAAATGTGTGAGATGTCTACATTTCATCAATCAATTGAGAGGGAATCAAGGAATCAGTGGAGTGATAAGCACTGCCTCCAAAACGTCATATTCCACATTCACCTATTTGATTTGGCAAAACAAGAAAACACCTGCTGAATTGTTAGACATGAAATTGATAGAATATTCTACCTAAATAGAAATAACTGTCAAATTAGCAAAGTAACCATGGCATACATGTTCAAACAGATGTATGAATTTTTTGGGGGGATAAAAAAAAAAAAAGGACTAACGTTGTATTTCTGAAGTGTACGTTCCCCTTTACACAAAATACACTCTTATTTCCTGCAACAGCTGAATTAGAATTTAAAATTCATCAATTCTTCCAAAAAAACCCAGAGAATATTTCCTTATATTTCATACAAGGACAAGCTACAATGCCTACGGCTGGACAATTGTGTTGCACATGACGGTATATGTTCATCTGAAGAGCAGGAATTGTAGAGTCAAACAGAAAAACACTGTATGAATCTTAAAAGAATCTTTTATCGAGTTCACTGTGGCTCATAATTAGGTGCAGTTGCTAGAAAAATAAATCCAGGGTAAATCAGTGAAAGTGTCATGACTCAGTTTCAAAATACACTTCTGGACAAAAAAGAGCAACTAAATAAATAACTTCTGTGAAAATATTTAAACATGTCCAGTGACAGGTGACATTTTTCAATCCAGAACTTTAAACCTCCTTGCTAGCTTCCATTTTTTTAACTTTATTTTTTTCCAGGTACCAAACTGCAAAGTAACATTTAATGAGGGATTTCTTTTAGCATTCTACCTCTGTTTGGCATGGCTCTTAAACAAGCTGCTTGACCTTAGTGGACCTGGACAAGTTTAATGCTAAATACACTCTTCAGTGCCTTGCTGAATAGCAAAGGAGATAATCACATACTTGCATAATTTGCTCAACTGGGTGTCTTCACTATTCAGTTGAATAGCTATATTATACTTCCATTTATTTCAATACACTACAGGTCATTAAGCAGCTTCAGGTAGTGGCTTAGGGAAGTACTGAAAACTATCATCTGGGAACTGATACCTTTCAGCCCGCTAAGACCCCAGCTGTACTACTGGACAATGGCCAGGAGAAAAGACAGAAGTAAAACAAGATAAGAAATAAAAAACAGAATACTAGCAATAGCTCTCTGAGAGACAATCAGATACAGATTTAAAGTTTCACTTGTAAATGAGACAAGACAGTGACAGAATGGAGGCAAATTCCATTCTAAGAAGGAATTTGCTATGGGAGGTAGCTGGTCACACAAAGAACGACCTTGTGAGTTTTGTCATTACAGGACCAACCAGGGGGACAAAAGTAATGAATAGTCAGTCACCATTTCCATTACAAACAATCCAAAAATATTCTTCTAACAGATTATACCACACAGGGATAGGAGGAAAAACAACTGTTTACTGACAGAGTAAAGAGGCAACAAGAAATACCGAGCAATGCAAAAGGACAAATTTAGATATTTTTGCCTTTTGATGTTCTAGTTGAGAAGGATAACCAGATCTCACAATTAGAGGATGTACAGAGACAGCTGCAGGAAAGCGTTTCTACTGCATTTCCTTCCAGCCCATTCTGAAAGATTAAGGAGTGTCTATGATATTAATTCCCTTTGACATAAACGAGTGATGACAATAGACTGCGATGTGTGGGGGTGATGCTTGCCATATGTTTTTTGACACAGCCGAAGTAGCTATTTTTGAAACTGAGTAAAACAAATTTTACAATATGACGTGGGATAGAAACAAGCTACAGTTACAGAAGTTCTACCTCTTAGTCTAAATGAGCTGTTTACAGGATATTTTGAAAATATAAAACAGTTAAAGAATCAAAGAAGTAGCAAAGTTATATCTGTTTTGATTGAATTTTATGTACTTTTCCTCAAGGGGCAAGAAAATCAAATGAGGAGATTTTCTACTGAACATTCCTGCCAAAATTTATATCAGATCTGTGCCATCAGTCTAGTTATACAGAATTTATAAAGGTACCTGACGAGCACTTTCACCACCAACTGCCTCGGGATAGGGTGTTTTCCTAGGAGCAAAAGCACTATATAAAGTGAGGTAATACAGACATCACCTGCAAATGTAGTCTCCAGCAGTGACCAAAACCAGGAGCAAGCATGAGGAAATTCAGAGTAGCAATTAATACACTTTTAATTTTAATACAATTAATATATTTGGGGAGAAATTCTTTCTAATCCTTGCTAAGAGTTCAATTATACTTTGATAGAAACAGATTAAGATCTTTAAAATTTTCTTCTGCCTGGAAACCGTGGATGTTTTTTGTCATTTGAATGGCTATTCCCTTCTTCCCACCCGTCTAACTCTATGGAATCTGCATCAACAACTTAATTACGCTGTGTGTCATTAATTTTCAACTTAATTGATCATTCCATTCTAGTAGAAAGGCATACTGTAGATCCCTATTTTCTCTCTTTCATTGCTGTCCAGCATTTTGCATAAATCTACTAAGCCCCCTTATATCAGACCTCTAAAGAACCACAGCCATTTCAGCCTCCCATTTCCCTATTTTTGAGTACTTTTATTCCTCTAAAACTGTAAAACTTTGTCTATTGTCTACTGCTGGATTTGTGCTGGGTTTTTTTCTGTTTGGTTAGTTGGGTTGGTTTGGTTTTTTACACAGATTAATCAATTAGAACTGTCTGTATGATATCAAATAGAGATGAGTGATTGTATATTATTATAACAATTTACTATGGTTTCATCCCTTTTTTAACTGCTGCAGCACGATGATAGGGGTTTTCACTAAGCTATGTTGACATAATTCAGATTTTTTTTTCTTTGAGTCATTCATGATTACTTTGAGGTACCAGGTATATGCTATCTTTTCAAGTAAATTTTTCATCAACAGTAAACTTCCTTACATCTCCCAAGGACCCTGAATTTGTCCTAGAAAAAAGTTAAAAAATATTTTAAGACAAAAAATATTTGATTGTACCTTATATAGAAACATGTGGCTGCATTTTTCTATAAAACTTGGGTGCAATGATTTTCAGAGGTTAATGATAAACTCCTTGAAAGGATGCAGGTGAGTCTCTATCTAAGCATTTAAAGACTTCTGGAGCACATACAAAAATGCCTCTAGAAAAAAAACCAACACTTTACCACAATATTTAGCATTGTTGAGGAATACAATAAATTATACAGCAACTTATCCTGCCAACATATCATAAAAAGCTACACAAAGGGCCTACAACTAATATCTGTAATGCAATCTGTAGTTCTAAGATAAGTTCTAATACTGACAGAAAGGGAAAAACAAGCGCATTACTACAGACCTATGTTTTTAGCTCCCACCACTCATAAGATTATAATGGATTTGACTGCCTTTGGTATTAGTAATTTTCCCAATGAATTTATAGGTGGAACAAGAATGTGGAAATGAAAACTGAGAGGGTATTGTATGTTCAAAATATCCCCCTGCAGTCACATACATTCATTCACACAGTAGATTTGATTCAAGCTGCCATCTTTCCATGCCTGTTTTCCCAATTGTAAAATGGTTCAAGTTAGAATATGCTCTTTTACCACCATTAAACTTCTTCTCCCACCTTAGTTCCCTTGTGTTCCCACATTAATTTCCTATTCTGGAGATGAAAGGAGAGAAATCATTCTTAAAACCACTTACCAGCAAGCTTACTTGATTCCCTCCCAGTGGCTGTGCATATAGGTGCTACTACTCCAAAGGCTGTACACATGCTGGGACACAAGTCCCCTGTGCAGCCAACCTCAGTGATGTGGTAAAGGCCCATCTCCCTTCACCAGTCACCCAGGATCTTATCCTCTGATGCCTAGCAAACATCATAAGCATCACAATTATGTCCCATACCTCCCCATGAATAAGAGAGAATATTGGTGACATATGATAAAAGTAGCAGTCTTCCTTTCCCATAACCTTAACTTCCTGAACATGTAAGCTCTAAACTCACAAAACAACATGAAAAAAGTATAATGACTGAATAAAGAATATGTTAGTTATGCTGCTAGCATGTGGGAAATGTTTAGTTTGTCATACCAGAAGAGGGTATAAAGACTTTCATTCCAACAATTAAGACTTCTCCCTCCAGTCCGAACTAATCAATTTTAAGTGGTTATTTTACCCTGTCAAATAACTTTATGGCACTTAACCAGGGAGAGCCTGGAGCAAACTTCTGCTTAGATTCTAACCATCTTAAATAACATCCTAGAATTAATTATTATCCATCTTCCTGGCATAAATCTGGTAGTAGAAAGGAATGAAAAATTCTTGCATTGTAGGAACATGTAGCACACATGAATCTCTGGCAGCGCCTACTCAGGTTTTCAGCCTTGTTAAAATGCATGTTAGAACTTCTGTTGAGGAGTGGTAGATCTCAAATCTAACTGAATTTGACTTAACTTCTATATGGTCATCATACAAGACTTGGCAAGTTTAAGCTGCTAGAGTGCTACATATAAGGAGTCCACTGATTGCACATGAATATAATGCAAAGAAAGTATTATTAAGATACGATTGGGATCAAGTAACATCAGTAACCATGGCAGTAACCATAAAAAACTATTTAAGAAACACTGAAGCTAGTAGTTAACACTTTACAGGCAAATAATGACAGTTTGGAACATGAGAGGCAAAAAAATTGTTTGAACACGTATGGTTAAAAAACAGTAAAATAATTCTACACAAACCTGCCCGCACCACCTGGACTACAGAGGCTGTGAATGCAAAACGCCATCCTGTGAATTTCTACACTTTCCAATAATTCTGGATTATTGTTTACAAGTAGAACACCACTTTGGAAAACTAGGACTTTCCTATTTTTTGTGGGTGTTGGGTTTTGTTTTTTTTTTTTTAAGAAAACGGTGTTTTAAACATCCAGATGTACAACAGTTGATCTATATTTAAATTATGTATTTGATTCATTTTTGATCTGACAAAATAAAAATCAAATTATTTTGGATTGTGAGCAAGTTGCTGCCAAGGGCTAGGGGACACATCGTGGGAGTAGGAGAAAGGCAGCTTGCGATCCTATAGGATTGATTATGAGATGTCTGGGCAAGGGGCAAGGTGGCAGCAAGCGCCAGTGGCAGGTAGTAGCTGGATGGTGGGAATGCTCATCAGCCGTGGCCTGTGCCTGGCCAGCACAGCCTGTCCCAGCTGCTCACCACAGCCCTTTCTCACTCCATCACTGATGGCTCTGTGTGTGTCTGTGTACACATGGGTCTGTGCACACACACATGGGGTCTGAGTGCAGCGGCTGACGTCAGAGGGTGGCTGTGAGCCCCATGTCCATGGTACAGTGACCACAGTGGGTGTAGGTGTGCAAGTAGGTGTGCAAGAGCTGGCGAATGAAGCTGCCAAGCCACTGTCCATCATATTTGAAAAATCATAGCAGTCAGGTGAAGTTCCCAACAACTGGAAAAAGGGAAATATAACCATTTTCAATAATGCGCAAATGGGTAACCCAGGGAAGTACAGACCAATCATTCTCACCCCTGTGCCTGGCAAAATCTTGGAGCAGATTCTCCTGGAAGGCATGCTAAGGCACATGAAAAACAACAAGGTGGTTGGTGACAGCCAGCATGGCTTCACTAAGTGGAAATCCTGCCTGACCCATCTGGTGGCCTTCTATGATGGGGCTACGGAACTGATGGACAGGGTACAGCAGCTGACGTTATCTACCTGGACTTGTGCAAAGCATTTGACACTGTCACACATGACATCCTTGTCTCTATACTGGAGAGACATCAATTTGATAGGTGGACCACCCAGTGGACAAAAAACTGGCTGGACAGCCGCACGCAAAGAGTTGCGGTCAATGGCTCAATGTCCAGCTGGAGACCAGTAACAAGTGGTGTCTCTCAGGAATCTGTGCTGGGATCGGTCTTACGGAGGTCAATCAAGACAAGTGCAAGGTGCTACACCTGGATCGGAGCAATCCCAGGCACAGCTACAGGTAAGGCAAAGAAGAGAATCAGAGCAGCCCTGCGGAGAAGGACTTGGGGGTGTTGGTATTTGAGAAAATGAACATGAGCCAGCAGTGTGCACTTGCAGCCCAGAAAGCCAACTGTATCCTGGGCTGCATCAAAAGGAGCGTGACCAGCAGGTTGAGGGTGGTGATCCTGCCCCTTTACTCTGCTCTTGTGAGACCTCACTTGGAGTATTGTGTGCAGTTCTGGTGTCCTCAACATAAGAAGGACCTGGAGCTGTTGGAGCAAGTCCAGAGGAGGGACACAAGGAAAATAAGGGGACTGAAGGATCTCTTGTGTGAAGGCAGGCTGAGAAAGTCAGAGCTGTTCAGCCTGGAGAAGAGAAGGCTGTGTGGAGACCTCATAGCAGCCTTCCAGTATCTGAAGGGGGCCTACAAGGATGCTGGGGAGGGACTCTTCATGAGGGACAGTAATGTCAGGACAACAGGTAATGGGTTCAAACTTAAACAGGGGAAGTTCATGTCAGATATAACGAAGAAGTTCTTTACTGTGAAGGTGGTGATGCCCTGGAAGGAGCAGGTTGCCCAAGGGTGCTGTGAATGCTCCATCCCTGGCGGTGTTCAAGACCCGGCTGGACAGAGCCTTGGGTGTCATGGTTTAGTTTGAGGTGTCCCTCCCCAAGGCAGTGGGCTGGAACTGGATGATCTTAAGGTTCTTTCCAACCCTAACTATTCTATGATTCTAAGAGCCATCAAAGATCACACCAGATGTGGCGCTGGGCTGATGAAGTGGGTGGGAGCCAGTGGGGGTCTCTAAGGATGAACATAAGGGGTTTAGCTATGGGGACAAGGGAGTCCCAGCCTGCTCTGTGTGCATGTGCATCTGTGCGTACGTGTGCATGCATGTCTGTGCGTGCACGTGTGTATGCATGTGCACCATGATCTGTCTCCTCAGCTGCCATGGGGCTGCAGCCTCAGGGGCTGTATGCCCTGGTGCCAGGAACTGGGAAGTCTGTGATTAAGAGGCAGCTGCTGGTTCGGTAGATGGTGTGAGCCAGCTGCCAGAAGGACCCACCGCATTCACTCATGGTGCATGGAGTCACTTGTGGATTCCCATCCTGCACCACAAGACAGGGGAGCAGGCTCAGGCCCTTGGTGTTGCCTGTGCCCATGTGAGTGCTGTGAGTGTCTGTCTGATCCGTGTGCCCAGACATGCACACTGGTACCCTTGTGGTGCGTACGTGTGCTCTGTGTGTGTTTGCCTAATGGGAACACATCTTCAGCCTCACTGCTGGCTGGACCTGGCAATGTGCAGCTGAGCAGGCCTGCCTCTCTCAGGCTCACCTCTCTCAGGCTCTTGGGTCCTGCAGGAGATACCTGCTCACATGCTTTGTTTCCTACACTTTTGTTTCCTGCACTTTTTTTAACTTCTGTCACTTCACCAACCAGTTGCTGAAAGGGAAGCACAAACAGTGCTGGGATATTTCTTGGAAATGTTAGATGGTTTCCAATGGGAAAAACTCAGGAAAAAAACCCAAATATAAAATAATATAATTAGGCTAAACAAACCTAAGAGTTTTCCAAACGCAGAATGAAGTAGGCAAGGTAAGGAAAAAAAACACCCCAAAAGGATGACTGCAGCATAAATGATTGCTAACTTCCACTCAATTTTGATAATGAGGGCTTACGGAACATGAAAGGAAAAAAAATAATTTAATGGACTGTCATAATAAAATGAAAATTAAAAGAAAAGGATTGAAAATTAATTGTATGAGTAGAATGTGGTTTGCTGGCTTGAGCTTCTGCAAATACAGACATCTTGTCTGTGGGCACTGGTGGGCTGTGGGCCAACCCACTCACTTCCTTAGGCTTCTTTACATAGCGGGTGTCTGCTCCAAAGGACATACAGTTCAGAAACTAATGAATGGGATACAAAGACGTGGAAGTTATTTTATCCTCAAAAAAAACCCAAACACCCCTTGATTAAGTAACCAACCAACCAAACAAAAAAATACCACTTTGAAAAGGAAAAATGAGAGAAATCACTATCACTTAGATGCACCCTTGAAGGGTAAAGTAGTTCCTCACCTCTGTGTTCTGGCTATCTCATGTCTCTATATGGAGAATGATCTCTGTATGTTTAATGTTTGAGACAACTTCCTGCATGTAGTTCTAGAGAGCAAAGAGATGAACTGAAGAAGGAACTGAATCATCCAAAATGGACTTAGTTCATGCAGGAGTGTCAGGAAGAAAGTATCAGAACAGGTTGCTAGCTCATGGAGAAATTAAATAGGAGGATCTCTGGTGAGGGAGATTATCTGAGCTCTGTCCAGAGCTACTTGGCTGCAATTTGCATGCAAGACTTGGAAGCATAATCAGTACTCTGCGGTCTGGTCTGAACAGTTACAGGGCATTCAGGCTGTCCATATTTCAACAGCACCTTAGTGTTCCTCTGCAACTTTGTCTACTGTAAAATTCCTCAGAGACTGAGACACGTAAAAATGACTAAAACAAGAACAAAAAAGATAAATCATGAAGAATATAATTTTGCCTTGAAGTTGCCCTGTACTGCATAAAAAGCCTGCTTGTTTGCTTGCTTATTTACAATTTCAGAGTTGCTGCAATATATTAATCTATTTCTCAAGTTATTCTTCATGCAACTGTCTATAACCACAGCAGTTTAAGGTAACAAGCCCCATTTCCCCTTTGAATAACTTCTCTCTAGCACATAAACACTACAATTTGCAAACACTGGGCAAAAAAAGGTATGAGTCAGACGTTAAGTGCTCTGGATGATGTGCGATAATTAAAGCCCATAATTATCTGGTCTTCACTTTTAATCGCACTTTGTCACATGCAGACCTTGGCAGTGGTTTCTAGAGCCTGTGAGGCTTCACTGGTCTTGACTGGACTGATACAGGCACATGACAAAAGGCAGTCCCTTGGATACTAAGAAAACCAGGCCTTCAAAGATAAACCACCAGCCTAAAACTAAACATCAAAACTCAGAAACTCAAGTAGATGCTGAACATCCTTTTTTCAGCTACCAAAAAAGCACAGCAACTTGCAAAAACTTCCATTTCTGTATGGACATGAGCTATATCTTCCAATTCACTCCTACATAAAATAAATTGCTAACAGAGTATTAAGTATTGAAGTCCTTTGAAGAAGTTACTCAAAATCTATATTGCATGCCAGTTTTCAAACACAAGAGGTTAGAAATACTCAATTGTCAGAAGTAAATTGAGCCACCAATGGAGGTAGGTACTCGTTACCACCAGGTCAACCAAAACAAGGCAGTGTTGCATTACTGCAGTGGGATATGAAGCACACATGCAGACACACCAAAAGCATGGCTGGAACAAGAAAGGTACTTGAAACAGACTGTTCCACTACCACATCTGGCTGCCAGCAAATGGGTTTAATTTTTTAGTGTCTTAATCACAGGATTTATCTGGCAGCCTTTCAGAAGTGTTGCTGCAATTACCTTCTTGTAAGCTAGGATTAGTATAATACAAATAAAGGTAAATTGCCACAGGACAATACAGTGTTTGTTAGGACTTCATTCAGATTTCTGGGAAAAGACAAACAGTACTACTTAAACACTCATTTGGATGAACCCTAATTATAAAAGACACAATAAACAGTACAGTAGTAGAATACAAATATTAACTGTGTTTGTTGTGGAACAGGAAAGCAAAAAGAAGGAAGGAAAGAATATACCAAAGGAAAAAAAAGGGAAGAAGAATCACATCATGTATTGACTGAAAAAATGCGACATGGATCATGATGAAGAAACAACATTTTTAGATGCTAACAAAGACTGTTTCAAGGAGCAACTAGGGAGGTGATATACAAGAAAGGTAATAACCTTCATGTTTAAAGCAGCGAATACACGTGACCTGTTCAAAACTTTTAGCACTAAAGAACTGCATGGCAACAGTGACTATAGCTTGACCTGCAGAAACCAAAAAGCATGCAAAACTCCCAAATCTCTCAGACCTATGCTCAGCAGAAAAAAAAACAGAAAACCAAAACAAAACAGAATGAGGAAGGTGGTCAAAGACAAAGCCGGAGAGAAGACCGAAAAGAGTGAGGTTCTTAGAGGTTTTGATTGCTGAAAAATCATTTTGGAGAGGCAAAGCAAATTTATAAAACCAATCAAGAATGACTTGAGAAGGGTTGAAAGAACGCTGACATAACTGAACATCAGATACAATGCCAGTTACTAGAAAAATCCTCTGAAAGGCTGAAGTTGTGTCCAAATATACTAAACCCAAACCAAACCTGATAAGCATGAGATGATTGCCCGAACAGCATATGCAGAAAAAAAAATAAAAAATGAGTAAGAAATCATCCCTTGCATGTATTTGGAACAGCAAGTCTATGAAGAGTCTCAGGCCAATGGATGATGAAGATACAAAAAGAGCACTCAGAGAAGATAATGCCTTATCAAGAAGACAAAACAAGTTCTTGTTATCTGCCTGCACTGTGGAAGAGGTACATGCATGAATAGGAGGGATCTGCCTGAACAGTAACAACACAACCAGTCCAAAGGGCACTCCTCAGTAAGGTCTAGAGGAACTCAAGGGCAAAACCACTGAATTAACTACTCTGACACACAGCATCTTAAAACCAGCTTTTGGAACTTTGGAAAGTAGATGCTTATATTCTATTATTTGAGGTGAGATCTGTGGCTTTACAAGCTTCTAAGTCTGGTACCTGTCAGCAGACAAATCATGAGAAACTATAATAAAGGGTAGAATCTGAGGACACATGGGCAAATATGGTTTGCAGAGTGCCAGTAGAGCTCTTGTAGCCTGGGAGTATACCAGAGTTTTCTGATGGCGTTCACAGGCAAGTAGACACGACTTAGCATGATTTTCTGACAAACTTTTGAGAGGATCACTTGCCAAAGGCTTTTAAGAAAACTAAGGATCAATGAAACAAGACGGAAGGTCCATGTTTTGATAAACACCCAATTGAAACAAAAGAAAGAGAACAGACTAAGTGGTTTGTTCAGATACAGAGAGGAGCAAGAATGTGCGGAACAGTGTCCACAGGAGCAAGGACTTAGAAGTTCCACATGGAAAAGAGGCAAACAGGAGAGGGAAGCAGTTTAAACTGCCACAGTAGCCATAATTCCATAAAATGGCTGCATTTTTCAGTATTTCATATTGCGTATCATATGTGCACTATGGTACTAGGTGAAGCCAGTAAACGACAAGTTGAAAGTAGAAAACGGAAGCAGCTACTTACACAATGGTTACATGTGGAAGCCCCTGCCACAGACCACTGAGGAAGCTGTAGAATACCAAGGCTAAAATAGACAAGTTGATGGAAGAGAAAGACGCCCTGGCTTGCTTAGCCGTGCCCTAGCTGCAAAGCGCTGGAGTCTAGGAAAGTACCTGAAAGACATGCGCCTGCCCTGTTCTTAGGCAGTCTTTCCTTGGTGGCCACTGCTGCAGGCTGGTTATAGGACTGAACAAATTCTTCATCTAACCCAGCACAGTTGTTCTGTTCTGATCTTCTTATATGGAGGTTCATGCGGGCGTTAAATTCCTTTTGCCAACTCTTGACAGCCATTCTCATAGACCTTTCTGATACCCTCCAGTGCCAAAGCGGTGTCTGGTGGTGAAAGGTACCTCTGATAATGGTAAGCCACTAAGCCAATTGCATCTGGTATTTTCTTCAGTAATGTATTTATTATACATGTATAAGTATTAATTCAATGTTCCCATGCCTTTTAACTACCAAAATCAAATTTTGGATTTTCAGCAGTCCTTTTGCATCTCTGACAAACACCGAAACCTTCCACAGCTCCTCACTCCACACTTTGTAGAGAAGAAAAAAATTGAAGTTCTATGGTAAATAATCTTAGGTAGGATTAATTTATTGCTTACTTTTATTGAATGTGTTACGCTTTTGTTTTGCTCACCAATGACACCCAGACTCTCTTGTGTTAATGTTTTAGGTAGTGCTATGCAATAAATAATTTCAGTTAGTTTAAAGTGAGTAGTAATTTTTTTTTTTTCCCAAAGTGTATTTTTTATTTTATTTGGCCATAATAGGAGCATGTGTTCTGTTTATTCTCCTTTAAAGTTACAGATTCTCTCACCCTTCTCACAGGCCATGTGAAGTAACAAGACCTGTAGAAGGTTTGGCCCATTTTCCTCTGACTCTTGTTAGTTTTCCACACACTAGTATTTCTGAACTTTCTTGGTCCTTTTGGTTTTGAGAGGACAGCAGTTTCCTCATCCATCTTCTTATTGTTTGGTCCTCTATCTCCTTGTTTTTCATGGGGACTGTGGTAGCATCCCCAATTCTTTGCTTTCTTCAAAGACAGTATTTAGCATTATTTCACACTTGATGGATGCATATCAGAAAATTTATTTGCTATCAAAGATACACCCTGGGTTTTTTCTCTCATTTCCATGAGGTTCTCCCTCACAGAATCATGTGCTCCTACTGTCTTTCAACTAGGATAATGTACTCTTCCCTCTTGGGACTTTTCTGTGCCACATTTTCTGCCCATTAGCATACTCTTCTCACACAGTTCCCTCTTCCTTCTTCTAAGAAGGAACCTCTTCTTGATGCCAGAAGTGTGAGGGCTCCATCTGTCACCTGTTTCACTCAGACTGCTGCTCTGGCCCTCCCTCAGCAAGAGTGAGGCCAACCTGATCACGGCTTCTGGGAACACAGAATTGTGGGATGGATTAAATGTTTGAGCATTGTGTTGCAATAATATAAATAAAGGCAAAAGAACTGACATCAGGCTGTGGGCCCTGCACGTGTGTCCAATGACTATCTTAGCCATACATATAGAATGACGTTTGATTTAAAATAGCTAAACATCATAATACAATCCAATCACCACCAACTATATCATGAATATAAGATTTCACAAGCTGCTTCCCTGCTCTTTCATTTCTTATTTAATATAGAAAACTGACAGAAATTGTAATTTTCCAAATCTAAATTGCTTCCACCTTACCTGATAGTCTATGCACGTGTTGATCATGCAGTGTTCATGTCTGCAGATGCAAAAGATACAGTGGAGAATTTCCTTTGTACATTCTTTATTCTGATTTGTTCTCTTTATCATCCACTGTTTTTCAAGTCATTGCTCCCTGACAAAAATACTTCACCATGTTTTAATATTTTACTTTCCAGTTCATTCACAGATTTTTGTTTATCTTTACACTCTGAAAATTTGGCAAATCCAGTCTTTTTTAATCTGTTACTCTCAGAAGTCTGGGAGTCCATCAAGGAATTTCTCAAACAATTTTGAAGTGTATTATTTTTTGTTCTTTTTCTAGAACAGTGCTTAAACAGGAATGGATCAGTGTGCTCATGTTTTGAACATACTGTTGTCCTCAGTCCTTTTACGTATATACACATCCCTAAAATTGAAATTCTTACTCCTCTAAGCAACTGTAAAGAAAATCAAGCTTTGTTTTATAAGTCCAGTCCTGTTCTGTTTAGTTATGTCATGAAGTTTCTTGTTAATTTAAATAAGACAGTAGAGATGTGGTGAGCTAGAAAATGGGTGTTGGCACTCTGGAGTTCGCTAGACAGAGGGCAAAAAACACCTGGAACCAAGAAATATCAACTAAGATGTTTTTGAAATAAATAAGTGGCATTGCTTGAGAGGATTAACTTAAGTGAACGTTTGCTTGATGACTTTTAGCAACTGCACAAGGTAAAACTGTTTTGGCAACTGCTGCCCAACTCTCTTGTTGTTTTGTGACCTTCAAGTATAGCGATAATACATGATGCAAAATTATTGGTGGGTCCTTTCTAATTCCTTATTGTGGAAGCAGAGGATTTTTCTTACATCCAAGGTTTCTTTTTCACAGCCTCAGAGCTAACCTCCTATGCTTTAATAGATTATCCAGATGCTTATGCTCCACTAAGACAGGGGGAGTGGTGGGGGAAAGGGTAAGACGATGCCTAACAGCTGCACTTTTTAAATTAAGTAACTAAAACCATGTGTACTTTTGGAGAAAGATTACAATTTAAGAGACTACGGCAACACAGGACACGAAAATACTGACATCAGATCTATGATGTGAGGAGAAAATGAATTTTACAGAACACTAGCAAGAGATCTGGTGGCTGAAACTGAAAATAGCTCTCAAAGACCGCCTGCTTGTACTCTCCTCGTTTATTCCTCCCGCAAGGTACCCGTGGGAAAACTTTCCTGCGCTTCCCCGGCATCTTCTGGTCCTGGGTTATCCGCAGGCACACACCTCATCTTTGCACTTACTCACCCAAGCCGTACATCCGGACGCTTTACACCCGGACAACACTAAGAAGCAGCTAGGTGGCGTACGGCAAAGATCCAAGATGAGAAGACTCAAAGCGGGGCAGGGGGTTTTGCAGGGCCGTGAACAGGCGAAGGGCCGCCGGGCGGAACGGAGCAAGCACCATGGCTGCGGCCGCCGGGCCGGGCCTCGGAGCCCCACTGCCGCCCAGCCTCCATCCCGCGGACCGACTCCGCCAGCGGAGCGCTACAGGCAGCTGCCGGGGGCGAGAGGGGGCGCGGGCGCCCGCTTCGCCCGCCATGTGCAGCAGGCCGCTCCTCCGGCCGCGCCCGCGGCTCGCGCTCCCGCAGCCCAAGGAGCCGGCACGGCGCGCTCGTCCCCCACAGCCGACGCTCCTCTCGCGAGAGGTGGCGGCGGCCGGCGGGCTGACAGGCGCTGACAGGCTTTGACAGGCGGGCGCGCGGCAGAGACCCCCGCCCCGGACTCGGCGCTGCGTGTCGTTCCCCCACTCCCCGCCCCCCAGACCCCTGTGCTCCGTCCTTCCCTGGGCCGCCGGGGGGCGGATGCAGCTACGGCCATACTTTGGGGCGGGAGGAGCCGCCTCCGCCTTCCCCACGAGCGCTGCCGGCGGGTCGGGAAGCCGCTCCCGCGGCCGCTGCCAGGAGCGGGCGGAGCTTAGGGAGCAGGCAGCGCCGGCAGCCCTCAGCATCTCGCCTTCGCCAGAGCAGGGAAGGGAGCGGGAGCGGCGAGGCGGCAGTGGCCGTTTCGCATCCAAGTTCCTGCCGCCACCAAGAGGGGATCAGGTGGAGGGACTAGCCGGCGGAGGCCAGGAGGAGGAGGGCAGTGGGCCCGTTTCCTTCCGTGGCTCCACCGCCCCACACCGCCGTGTGCCCCGCAAAGCCACCTCCCGCAGAAGCCCCGGTGGGCTCGCCCAACGCGGCTGCTCCTCCCAGCGCGGCGCTGTCAGGGCGGCGGGCGGCTCTTCGCGTAGCCGGCGCTTGGGGGAAGGCGAGCGGGAGCAGGAAGGCGGCGGAGACCGGTGCGGAGCAGGAGGACGGCGGCGGGGACGGGTCCCGCTGAAGCAGCAGGCGGGTCGGACGGGGCGGGAAGGGGGGGGGGGGGGGGGGGGGGCGCGTTAACCGTACCGGCGGCATCATCACCTGGCGCTGCAGCAGGGGGCGGGGCGTGCGCGGCGCCAGGCGTTGTGTGCGGCGCGCTGCAGCCCGGGGCGCTGGTTGGTGGTTTAAAGCAGCGGAGCCGCGGTCGTGAGGGGTGGTCAGATCGCTGGGGCTGCAGCCGCGCGCAGTGGTCGATTGGCGAGAAAAGAGAAGAGGGGAGAGGGAGAAGTATGGAGGGCAAACAACAGCAGCACCAGCCGCCGGCTGGCCGTGCCGTGATGGGGGCTGCAAGCGATGAGCGGCGCTCGGAGGACGGCAAGGATGGGGCTGGCTGCGAAACCCTGGGCAGACCACTGGGTCCCACGCCGAGCCAGAGCCGCTTCCAGGTGGACCTGGTGGCCGAGGGCGCCGGCCGCCCGGCCGAGGAGCTCCGCAAGGCGAGCAGGGAAGACGGCGCAGCGGGGAAAGGCAGTGAGGAAGCCAAGGGCAGGTTTCGTGTGAACTTCGTAGACCCGTCGGCTGGTGACGAGAGCCCCGGCGAGCCGGGGGGCGGCAGTTCGGAGGGCGGCAATGTCAGTTTTCAGAACGGTGGAGACACTGTGATGAGCGAGGGCAGCCTGCACTCCGGCGGGCACCACCACTACTACTATGATACCCACACCAACACCTACTACTTGCGCACCTTCGGCCACAACACCATGGACGCCGTGCCCCGAATCGACTACTACCGCCACACGGCCGCCGACCTGGGTGAGAAGCTCATCCGGCCCAGTCTGGCCGAGCTGCACGATGAGCTGGATAAGGTGAGCGCCCGCTGCGTACCCCCGGGTACTCCCCACCCCTCTCTCGGCCGTCTCCGTGCAGGGCGGTCGCGGCCTAGGACCCCGCGTTGTGCCCCCGGCGGGGCCGTGCGGGTCCTCAGTGCGCGCCGGCAGCGGTGGGAGGATAGTGCGAGAAGCGCCTTGAGCCTCGGGGAGGCGCAAACAGTGCGAATGCATCGGATCGGCTGCGCCTGCATCGTGTTTTTTTTTCTTTTTTTTTTTTTTTTTTTTCATGGCGCAGTGAGGTTCTCTCTCCTTCCCCCCTCCTCCCCACCCCCCTCGTTATGTTTTTGTGATATGGTGCTGGTGCTGAGAGGTAGCTACTGCTGTAGGCTTGCGGGGTAAATGTTTTTTGCATAACCGGGAGAGAGGATGTGTTCCAGACACAGTGGTTTTCCACTTACGGTCCATATTGCCTTCGGATAGGGAATTAAGAAGCCTGCGAGAGGTATTAGTCAGGGAACGGGAATGAAAATGTTTGGTCTAGGTGCTAAAACCCCCAAGCAATAAAGAAGGATGCACTCCCTTTTACTGGTTGACAAGAGGTTTGTCCTCCAGCCAGTTGAAAACGCTTTCCTCTCCTTGCACAAGCAGTGCCGAACCAAAGCGCCTTCTGGCGTGATGCTGAAGGCTGCGCAGATACGTCTGAGGCTCCTTGTCCCCCTTAAGATCCTTAAGGAGTCTTTTCTGCCGTGCTGAGTAGCCCTGCATGGGAGGGCGTCATGGACAGGGCTTCAGAAATTTTGAAGCTGTGTCTGTCAAGGTTTTTCTGCCTTGGACTAGCCAGTATGTTACTGGAGACACTACAGTGAAAGCCTGTTTGCATCATAGGCTATCTTTATTAAAAGTCAAGCTTTACCTGAACCTGGAGGTAATTTGATGTATTTTTTAGATCATTATTAAACTATCATGACTAAACAAAAGCCAAATCAAGCTATTGCAATGCTGCTTTCTTGCCGTCTCAAAATTGCCTCTTGGTGTATGGCTATGCTCAAAGAAGCCTGTGCCTTACAGGGTTTTTCTACTGGGTTTAGGGAAATGAACAAACATGTGGGCCGCATGCAAAAGTGTTTACAGAACTTTCTTCATTCTGCCTTTCACTCCTTATAGGTGGCATTCCATGAGAAAATGTATGTTCCTTTAGGACTGTCCAGTTTCACAGCATTTTTATACAGATCAGTATGTTTGCACTGATTTGTGGGGGTTTGTGGGTTTTTTGTTTGCTGATTCTTTAAGTGTGTGTTTTCAAACTCTTCATGTATTCTGATAGAAATAATTGATGTGCTATAAAGATACTCCTTTGCACATATGAAATTAAATATCAGAATACTTACTGTGACAGCAAATTACTCTTGCCTTTCAGGTCCTCTCCTGATGGAGTTAAATGGTGTTCTGTAGTCTGTTTCTAAGCTAGTATGGAATGGAAGTTGGCAATTACTGTCTTGTGCATGAAGTTAGATACGCTATAAATAAACCACGTAATACATGTGAAAACACACTTTCCTCCCCTCCCTCACCTTCCTGATTTCTGATGCCTGGCCAATAGTGGGATGATCAGATTGCTAGATACTCTTCTCTGAACTTTTAAGCTTGGCAGATAGGTTTTTGGTGTGTTTGTATTGCAGCAGTCAAGAAAGCTCTTTATGACACCTTTAAGACATTTCAGTGTGGAATCTAATTTAATCTGGAGCTGTAGTTTCTAAAAGTGCAATTTTTTCATAAAGAAGAAAAGCATGACAAGCGATTTTCTCTGTACATTGTGGCATAGAGGAGCTGTAGATGACCTAATTGCAAGATCATTAGCAGAACAGTTTCACTGTAAGCATTAATTAACTCAAATTCTAAATATCTGAAATGTAATAAATTTAAGACTCCACAGTGCGATTGGTGTCTGTGTGAAGATTTTTTCTTTTTTGATTTTTATTAGAAGACAGTTATGTCCTGTCTGCTGTGCCCCCCCAAAAGATGGGGGATGTCATGCTTAATGTCAGTTACACTGTATATTATGCATAAGTATTCATTTTAAAAAACTGTCGTGGTATAAACTTCAGAAGTTAGGTTGAAATTCTACATAGTAACTCAGTTGTTCTGTCACAGGATGTTAATTCCAAAGGCAGTTAATGTGTTAGCAAGCATTTAGGCTTATATGAAGAAGGGAAGCAATTTTTTTTTTTTACTTCAAGACTTAGGATGACTTGCAAGATGAAGTTTGAGAACACAGAAGTTTTTAATAAGGGTATGTCATGCATACTGATAGCATTGGATACCTACGTTTTTCCCAGTCTCTGGAGTATAACATATACTACGTCTGCAATTGTTCTTGATTTCTGGCCACAGAATGATGATAACTTTTAAATCATGATGGAGCCATGCTTTCATATGAAAAATGTTCACAAAGCTGTTGTGCTTTTTTCACTGTGTTTCAGGGGTTTATTGTCTCTATTCCCAAAGTGACTTGCAGTTCCTGCTGACTAACAGTAGTGGTCTTTACTTTGAATAATACTATGTGTTAAAGAAGATATTTCAGTGTCTTTTAAGAAGTTGAAAAAAACTCACTCTTTAGCTGTGTTTTTTGTACTAACTTAATTTGTACAGCATGTGTGTCAAAGACTTTGTAGGGCTGCTGGTGTAAACATCCAAGTACAATTTCATAAAATCTGCACTTATGTAAAGACCTATTGTTATGTTCCTGTTTCTTGACCCAGTACATCAAGGTTGGCAGTTACTTTGTGTTAAGACTGATCAAAAAATATGTTCACCAGCAGTGTGGTTCACTGCTTTGAATGCAGCAGTTTCTTCTTGAAGTTGAAGTTTGCACTATTTTCAAACTGGTCACAGCCCAGAAAGGCAACCGTGTCCTGGGCTGCATCAAAAGGAGCATGACCAGTAGGGTGAAGGAGGTGATGATCCCCAGTGCTGCTCTCATGAGACCCCACTTGGAGTATTGTGTGCAGTTCTGGTGTCCTCAACATAAGAAGGACCTGGAGCTGTTGGAGCAAGTCCAGAGGAGGGACAAAAGGATAATAAGGGGACTGAAGGACCTCTTGTGTGAAGGCAGGCTGAGAAAGTTGGGTCTGTTCAGCCTGGAGAAAAGAAGGCTGTGTGGAGACCTTGTAACAGCCTTCCAGTATCTGAAGGGGGCCTTCAAGGATGCTGGGGAGGGACTCATCATCAGGGACTGTAGTGACAGGACAAGGGGTAACGGGTTCAAACTTAAACAGGGGAAGTTCAGGTCAGATATGAGGAAGAAGTTTGTTATTGTTATGGTGGTGAGGCACTGGAACAGGCTGCCTGGAGAAGCAGTAAATGCTCCATCCGTGGCAATGTTCAAGGCCCGGTTGGGCAGAGCTTTGGGCAACATGGTCTAGCGTGAGGTGTCCCTATTTGTGGCAGGGGGGTTGAAACTAGATCCAATCCTAACCATTGTATGATTCTATTTTTTTTTCCCTTTTAAAATGTTGTGGGGCAGTGTTACAGTAATGTTGATGCTGGTGCCAATTATAGAACAGAGGGCTTTGGTTGTTTTTTTTTTTTTCCTTAGTTTTGTTTACAAGCCTCAGATGTTTTAACTCTTCTACTGATTCTGTTCTCACAGAAAAGTACTTGTTGGAGGAAGATGCAAGTATGCGTACAGAAGGGTTATTTTTTTTACAAGGGTTTGTCTTGCTGCCTTGGTAGAATAGGTGTTTAACCACCTCAAGTTTCATGTGGTTATTTCAAGAGAGGCTTTCCTAGTAGCAAAGAAGGGGGTTGTTCTTGAAACTGGCTCTGGAAACATAGCTGGGTGATGCTGCGGTACAAGTGGATGAATTGCGTACTATTGATCTCGATCTGTCATGTTAAATTTCAAGTGAGGGGTCTTGCCTTTGTAGATCATTGGCTGCACATAGCCAAGTGATCAGTCTGTTGTTTACCCAATAGGTGTTCATTAATCTTACTTTGCTTTAGAGAGATGATAAAGGGAATTTGGTAATGCTGTTACAGTTGCTAATCTTGTTAGATAAGGTAATGCTTTGCAGGAGTTAGTCTCCAGGGATGGAGAGGTGAGAAGATACTTACTAACAAAGAAGTGAGAGGGAAACTATGTACCATGATAGGTAGGGTTTTGCTGTGGCCCGTCCCCTCCCCACTTGAGGGGATCTACCTTCATTCAGACAGTAGGAAGATGGAAAGTGCCCTAGCCTTCCTTAAATTTTTCTATCTTCTAGGAATATCTGTTTTACTTGGGTCACCTATCTGTGTAAGCAAAGCCGTAGCCCGTGGAAGACATTCCATCTGCCTTTGTCTTCCTCAGTGCTAGATGATCTTCAGGTCCTTTCCAACCCTAACTATTCTATGATTCTATATCACCATAGCCGTTAAGGTTCTGGAAGGTGAATATTTCTAAGCTATTTGGCATTGGACACTGGTTTACTAATCCACTGCTATGCATTAATGTGTCTTTTTTTCAGTATAGCCTTGCCTTCCTTGGGGAGTTTATTCTTTTTTGAAGAGTAAACTTCAATATGTGAATGATTCTGATTTGGTATGTCTTTGTGCAGTCATTTACAGCTGTGGTAAGTCGATGTTATGTGAACAAAGCCCTCTGCTGGTAGCATTGTTCTGTTTGTTAAGCACAGAGCGCTGGTTGGTTCCTATAGCAGGCTAGAAGGTAGTAATCTTGGAGGAAGATCTTAACACCACCCCCATTCTGCCCAAATTAAAAGCAAAAAGAGCAACAACAAAAACCCCCAGACCCTTCCTCCTCCACCCAAAAAAAAAAAAAAAAAAAAAAACAACAAAAAAACACCCAACCCAAACCAAAAAACCAAAACAAAACCCAAAGCATTTCAAAGTATTGCTTCCTCCCACACAGAAATCCATGCACCTGTCCTCTGAATTTGGAGATAGGAGTAAGAAGGAAAACATTACTGATAGTTTTGATGCTGAGTTGAGGGTGGTTTTGATTTTATTGAAGTTGGATGGCTGGGGTTTTTTTGGCTCTCTGGCTTTGATTTATATTTTCTTGAGCACTGCAGTTTTTCCTCTTATGTAAGAAATTAAAATGTTTAACTTGAGCACAGTGAAAAGGCTGCATATGGCACTGCTTTTTAACAAAGAACATTTTATCTTGAAAATGTTAATTGACTGCTACACCTCTGACATTTGTTTATATCCCCTTCCACGCCTGTTCTTAGCTTGTACCTACTCAGTTTGTTAAGGAAACAAGTTAGCTGACAATATTATTTAAGGCCTACCTTTAAAAACTTCTTCCCCTCTCCCTCACTGGAGCACTGAGACCCACTGGCAGGTAGTTTTTATTTTACTACCTTGCTGAATCTTGTTTACAGTCATTAGGTCTTAGTTCTTGAGTCAGTGTGATTTTAATTCAGATAGCTTTTTTCCTCTTGCTCTCTTTTATATTTGTAAGCAGAACTTGAATATTCTTTCTGAATTTCATTGTATCTAAGTAAACCAAGAAAAACTCTCTTAGTCTTGATCTCTGGTCTTGGACATGCTAGAAGCTTTTAATTTATAACTGTTCTTTTCCATCACTCTTGAAAAGCAGTGAGCTTAGTGCAGCTTTACGCAGGTGAGACTTTATTAACGTCATGTATAGTGATGTTTTTAAGCTTTTTCAATTTGTGTGGAGAACCCTAAATTTGTTTATTCTGATACCCCACCTAATTACTGACATCCTCAGCAAGGGGAAAAAAGTAATATACCACTCTACTTGCAGAGGTAAGTTGTATCAGTTCTCCAAGGTCTGTATTTTATAAAGACCGAATGTTTTTTGTACTTTTGTATTGCTTGATGCTTGAATCCCTTTTACCTAATCTTTGTGATGTCTTTAGTCCAAAACACCTATGGAATACTGAAATCTTTAAACTGTCTTCAACAAACTGCTAATATTATTCTCTTTACTTAGTTTTTTTCTTGTTCTAGGGAAGCTGGAAATAACTGAGTGTTATTAACAGATTGTAGTTTGGCAGTGGAAGTGTGGGTTAGTGCTGAAAGGGGTAAACTTTTGTGCTCTCTAGTGGTGATGTTTGTATTTTTGAGTTGGATCTGGGAACTTATGTGGTTTGCAGGAAGAACTACCTCCACTCCCCAACTGCAAAGTCTTGCACTGGATGTGCTGAGTCAGTTCCCTGATCAAATGCACCACTGTGTTTTGACTGCGCAGTCATATCAATAACAGATTTTTTGACCATGCACCCTAATATACGTGTATTTACTTATAAAGTAATTACATGTATTACTGTGTTAATATTGCGTATGGAAAAAAAGAAAGGATGAGGTAAAGATGAAATAAGCACTTTCAGAAATCTTTGTACTTTATTAACATTACAAGAAGGTTTTTCTTCCAGTGTTCTCAATGGGTTGTCTTCTGCACTGCTTGGAGACTGCTGCAATGCACTATGAGTGTCTTGGGTGCTCATGTCAGAAGCAAAGGCATTGTGATTTGCCAGAAGAGTGGAACCAAGGAAGAAAGGAGGAAGTGCCTGCTCAGAGGTGTTTTTTTTAATAAACTATTCTTAGCTGACATCCTGTTAGTTTCAGTGACTAGTTAAAGACCAGAACCTGGAAGCATTGTAATAACTTCTCTCTGGAACTGATTAAAGGGGAAGGTGCAGCAGAATTTATCTTCAGATTAATTTTTTTCCCTTTAGATACTGCATTTGATTGGATCTCAGATGATTCTCGCTCTTGAAGAGCATTCTTGCAGAGGAGGAGGTTGGCAAGATCAGTATCTTGGAGTAGTTCGAAACAGTGTACTACATCTTCTGTTGCATCCTTTAGATTTTTTTCCAAAATCCCCATGTAGTATTCATTCATGAGCAACCACAAATGCATTTGCCTCCCCTTCTTGGTGTAGGTTATAGCAATCACAATATGGTCATTTGTACACTACTAAAACTTTTTAAAACAGTTGACTTAGAATTGTTTGCCTTTCAGTTTTTTGGAAGCTATCCAGTTCTTGCAGCTTGAGTGCATGGAATGTCTTTGATTTATTTCTATACTTCAGTGTGCTGATTAGGCCGAAGAAACTTACTGAAATTTCTTTTTGTGCATTAAAAACTAAGATGCCTTGTCTGTGCCTGATAAACTTAACTGACTTAAGGGTGCAATGATTAAAAAAAAGTAAAAAATTATTAAAATTCTTTTTTTAACAAGGAAGCTTCTCTTGCATCTTCATTTTGCTAGTTAACTTTCCTTCTTCAGTTAAGCTGCTTCTATTACAGATTGTACAATTATTTTTAATTTGAAGAAAATAGCTGTGTCTGTTTCAGCTGTAAAGAAACTGTTATGCTAGATTTATTTCAGTTTATTCTGAGAGTTACATGGTAAAGAGACTTCTAAGGCTATTATGAGTAATACTGCTATTGAGCTATAAGCAATTTGGCAGCTTTTGTTTGAATGTAGTGCTGTGCCATCACTAAGCCAACAGATGTACAAGCTCTGCTCAGTGGTGGCTTAGGGGATGTGCCTGTAGCTGTATGCATCACTTCATGTCATGATATTAAAAATATCAGCACTGCTTAATTGATTTATAAGATTATTTCAGTTGGCTGTTTAGTCTGTTGTGAGACAGTAGGTAAATAATATTTTCCATGAATTCACTACATATAGAACAAGACTTCTGTATGAAGTTCTATGAAGGTTACTGCTGGATAGTGTGGTATGCTTGCTGTACATCCCCACATCTCTTGAATGAAAAGTGCATAACTCTTGCAGAAGTAGATGAAAACTCAAAGGTGTCAAGAGCAAAAATGCTTCAAATTAACCTTTTTTTGGGGTGGGGTGATGGAGTATGAAGATGATGTGGAAATTTGCTGTGGTGAAAACAAGTTCTTCAGCAAGACTGAAATGGATTCTCTTTTGGAGTTATTTACCGAACACTGTACTGAGAATCATAAAATGGTATGGGTTGAAGTGGCCTTAAAGATCATCTAGTTCTACTCTTCCCTGCCATGGACAGCGACACCTTCCACTAGACCAGGTTGCTCAAAGCCCCATCCAGCCTGGCTTTGAACACTTCCAGGGATGGGGCAGCCACAGCTTCCGTGGGCGGCCTGTGCCAGTGTCTCACGACCCTCACTTTCTCAGACTACAGTAGAGTAAGCACAACTTCTAAGCAAGAGGCTTGCTAATACTATTTAATTCAGTTCTTATGTGATCAAAATGCTGCATCTCCTCTCTGGAGAACAAAAAGTTCTATGAAACACTTTGAAGATCTCTAACTATTACACATGTATCAAGACTATGTTTTTCAAATAATTATGTGAAAACTACCTGTGTTCAGAGGCTGGATGTGTTTTCTTGAGAAGTGTGAGTTCTCTTCATGCCAGTGGATATCTAAAGGAATATGACTGTCAATGGACAGTAATGAATAATTACTGTAATAATCGTTCACAGTACAGTGGTTCTTCTGGAAAAGGATCAAATAAAGTGGTGCAGTAGGGAAATTAAAATTTGGTTCTGGAGAAGGCAGGAAAGGAACAGTACATGAAAAGCAGAAATGAGGTGTATTTTTGAAGGGTGGATTAGACTACAGGTGTTTCTTCCTTTCAGGCTGGATGGATTAGTTTCTCCTTTATTGTGACTAGATGCAAATGGTGCGATTTCCTGTTAACTAGAAAAAGTGGAGAGACTGGTGAAGTGTTGGGTGCTTTTTTCGTTAGGTGTTTTGGTTTTGGGTGGGGTTTTTTTGTGGGTGTTCTGTGTGGGTTTTTTTTTTTGTTGGGTTTTTGTTATTTTGGGTTTGGATTTTTTTTGGTGTGTGTTTTTTGTCTTTTGTTTGTTTTGTTTTTTGTTCTATTTTGTTTTTTTTTTTTTTTTTGTTTTTTTTTTTTTTGTTGTTATGGCAGAACATGTTGGCTGTTCCTTGACACGAAGGCCTGACTTTGCCTACAGTATTTCTGGGAGTCCAGGACATAAGCATTGCTGGTCTGCCATGGAGCAGCCACACTTTATAGCTGCTGAACAGAGGTCTTTTCTCATTTGTCTCCGTTCTTATGATCAGCTTGCCCAGAGTATTCGTATAATCCTGTGCTTTTGGAGGGATGTATGAATCAAGGTGTAAAGATGTAGTTTATCTTGATGCTTTTGCAGATTGATCATGTTTTTTGGGTAACATTGTTGTTACGGAGGAGAAAAAAAAGTATTTATGTTTCTGATAGGATAATGTTCTTGCATACCTGCAAGTATTAACAAAACTTTGGTACTGTGTCACGTGTCAAAACTACTTTAAAGGATTCCATCTGGTCACTCTTTCCTGGCTGCAAGCTTTCAAATTTCAGCATTTGCATAGCTATCTAGACTTCAGTGCTTTCCTCTGGAACTTTTCTTCTGTAAGTACTGCTAGTCCTTCTCTGTTAGGGATGCAGAGACTTGATTCTAAACTGCCTATGCTGATGTTATGACAATGAGATCAAATGGTGTTGACACTGTCACTGTTTCCAGAGGCAGTGATTGGTAATTACCTTGAGAAAGGCTTTATTTTGATATGATGCTTAGGAAAGCATTCAAACTTTTTTTTGCTTATTAAAGGGCTGAAACACCAAAATTCCTGGTGATGCCATAGAGGAAGCAGGTAGAGAAAAGGATGAGATTATCCTTGGAATATTATGCAATGTTTTGATGCCTGGACTACTTAAGTGATGTGGCAAGTTAGTGGCTGTGGGATACCACTAGGACAATCAAATTAGTTAAGATCACTCAAAGACCAGATTGTGTCAATTGCCACCAGTTAAAGTACTCCTAAGTGAGGGCGGTTTTGCTGTTGCTTCATGTCTAAACTGATGCTAAACCTTTTCCTCCAAGCAAGTCCACCAGACTGGAGTTTGTTACCCATCCCATGTTAGGAAGGGGAGGATCATAATTGCCTCCTTAAAGAGAATATTTTATAGACTTCATGTGGCTAGTTGGCTTAGAGATCAGTCAGAAAAATTGTATGCATATAAGAGGTTAAGTGGTGGTGATCTTTATAAACAAAGCTGCTATTTGTCCTATGTAAGTGTACTACCTTGCAAGAACAGTGATTTTCCCCTAAGCCATAATCAATTGCCTGAGTAAGTTTCTTGATTACAGTGTTGCTAGCCTGGATAATGGATCATGCAACTTGTAAGAGTTGGAAGGAAGAATGCATGACTTTTTTATTCCTTTAAAAAGATTAACGTAAAAATGGCATTTGAAATCAGAATATATATATATACACACAAAATGTTACGTAATTTTTCTGTTCAAAAGCATTATTGAGTTGCAAGACACTGAAATACAAGATGATGGCAGAGACATGTAGCTGGCTAGTTCTTCAGTTGACATGTTAATTATAACTATAAATTTCTTCTGTTTAAAATTGCTGTAATCAAAATACAAAGTACTTTAATTTTAGTGTAGGATAACATTGATGTTCTGTGTTTGATGCAGTCTTGCTGGAAGCGGATGCCAAAAGCATTTGCTGCTATATTTTGTATTTGTAGTTGTAGGCAATGTAATATAGCCAAAGCACTAAAGTTTTTGTCTCGGCTGCAAACCTGAGGTGAGTAACCAATGGTTGAAGCTGTTCATGTTTGATTCCACAGAATCCCAAGTTTTAAAACCAGATCTGAGTAATTTTATCTCTTGTTGCTGCAGGTAACTGCTGGGTGCCATTTAATGGGTTAGTAGGTGGTTTTAGATTATGATTGTGAAGGTATTGGAACCAGAGTATAGTAGCAGCATTTTACATGTGCTTCAAACAAGAAGTGGGATTTACACATTCTATTAGCAAATCTGCTATAATTCCTGTTTTAAAACCAAGCAGTAAGGTACCTAACATGATTGCTGAATTTTCTGAACTGCTATCCACAACTAGTCATAGCACAATGACCAGCAATGTTCCCTGAAAATGTGTGGGTTTTGAGTTTGTTCTTTAAAGAAAACACTAAGAAGGTGTTTAGGCAGAGTGAAATGTCTTGAACATGTCTTCTGTCATATTTTCTTTTGCTGCCTGACTGGGTTTTTCTCATTGGTGGTAGGTTTCCCATCTAACTGCTGAAAAACCTGTATGCCTGAATCTGTGGTACTAATTAACAAGTTTATTTTTAACTAACAAATTATCAGTTTGTGAAGTGCTCTAGGTATCTGTGGAAGCTACTTTCTTTATGTGTCTTGAAGTCTTGAAGTGAAAGGTAACTGTATTTGTTTGGATTATCACCCTGTTTTAGGTACCAAAGATTCAGACTATTACATCTGCTCTAAGATGTAAATGAGTGATGTAATTAGGACATAGAAATTGATAACCTAATTTCAGTTTTAGAATTTGCTCTTTCAATGCTACTTCGTCGCATTGAAGGCTATTACAAAGCATTTATTGTGAGTTGGGCATGCTCGTTCTTAGTTCTCATACTAACTCGTGATAACTCTTGCCATCCTTACTCCAGCAGAGGATTCATGAGGAGGGACTAGAATGGCATATAATATTTGAAGGTCATGTGTACTGCAGATTTTTTTTTTAACTCATAGAATCATTTTTCTGGTTTTACAATAATTTCAGCTGTTGCTGTGTAACAAGGTGATAGTTTTCTGAAAACCTTTAGGATAGGCCAGAAAGAGTTCTTTCAAAACCAGTGGGAGATGTAGAAGGCATGTGGGTTTTTTCCTTATTACTTTACTTTCATAGCAGTTGAGTTTCAGTTGTGTTAATTTCCAGTTCCTAGGTCTAACAAGATACATCAGTATTGTTTGATAGGTCGAAACAGCAAATTGCCTTTCTTAAGAAATAACTGTTCCAGTCAGGTAATATCAATATCCATACTGCATAGCTCTGGGGTTCTAATGGGAGGCTTAAGTAAATGGTTGGCGTAAATGCAATCAGTGAGGGTATCTAAAAAAAATTCACGGTTAGCACTTCCAAGACAGATCAGTATAGAGAAGAAAATAGCTGTCTGTCAAAAACAGTATTGCTAGTGTTAGTAATTTACAAATTGTAAATTACATGCCAGTACTGACTGTTCTTTAAAAGTGTTATGTAGACAAAGATATTCAGAAAGTTATTACCTACAGTACTAACTCTGTCTTAGAGCTGTTTATTTCCCTTAAACCAAAACACAAAACTTACAAACCCCACTTGAAAACTCAGACCTGGCAGACTTTTTTCAAAGTTAGTATTAAAAACTTGCTTTGATTTGATATTAGTCTACATGGCAAAGGTAACAACAGCATCTCAGGCATTTTCAACGGTGGTTGGTTGAAAAAATGGTTACAAACAGTAGTGTCACCAGATCAAGTTAAAGTCTGGTAAGAGCTTCTTTTTCTTATCACATATGTAAGTACTGAAATACTTTGTATTCTCAATCAGACAATCAAATTGGAGACTTTTCTTGATAAAAGTGTTAATCACAGGACTCTTTTATATCCCTGGAGAACAATAAGCTTAAAACCATTCCATAGAGATTTAGAGGTTTCGGAAAGGAAACTCAGTGCTTTTGTTTTCTTTCACCACTGGTTAGATAAAAGCATTAAAACATAAAATAACCAGCTTATCAAAGCTGACCCTTAGGCACTGACTGGGAATTTTATGACTGCAAGTATTAGAATGCTGAAAAAGCAGTGTTTAAAGAACAGATGTGTTTGGTAAAGTTTAGTGTCCTTCAGTCAACATTTAAGAGCTGGTTTATTCTTGGGTAGTACAAGATCGCACTTAAATATATTTATACCAGTACAAACTGTTTGCAAAAGTTGTCTCTGTTGATCAGAAGTAAACGCCTATGTCAGCAGGATTATTCTGTGCAGTTATTTCATGCATACAGTACAGAGCAGTTTTTAAGCCTTTTATTGAAATAATTAGAAATGTCAGGTGAGGTGGGAAGAAGAATCCCGAAGTTTGTTGCAGAAGGGAAAGCGGAAGCGTTGTTCATCCAAGAAAAGATCTGTTGTCTTGAAAAATCAAGGGAAGTGTTGACATCGTCTGGTGTAAAGCGTTCACTAATTCTGCAGCTGTCTTAACTTTAATCTATCACTTTTATTTTATCTGCACTCTTGAAAAATCAAGGGAAGTGTTGACATCGTCTGGTGTAAAGCGTTCACTAATTCTGCAGCTGTCTTAACTTTAATCTATCACTTTTATTTTATCCGCACTCTGGCTAAAGTATGTTAGAGTTAGAAAAGCAAAAAATGGAAGAAGAGATTTTGACATTTATATTTTAAGCTGTATTAACTCTGAAAATCTTCTGTACTGTCAGGTTTTGTACTTAAGCAGCCATAGAGTTGTACTTAAGCTATAGAGTTGCTGCACAGTGTGAGTAAGTAACTATTCTTCCGCTGTTGAGACAGCTGCCATGCTACATCTGGATCAGTATGTGTTAATGATTGCTTCCTTCCACAAAAAAGAATTTCTTAAAAGTGGCTGTCCTGGGTTCAGCAGTATCTGTCATTTTTCTCCTTCTTAGTAGCTGCTGCAGTGTTGTGGTTTTGACTTTCAGCTGGGGAACAGCGCTGATAACACCAGTGTTTTCAGTTTCTGCTCAGTAATGTTTACTGTGACCAAGGACTTTCTGAGTCTCATGTTCTGCCAGGGAGGAGGGGAAGCCAGGAGGAAGCAGAGAGAGGACAGCTGACCCAAACTAAGCAAAGAGGTATTCCATACACAGCATGTCATGTATATAAACTGGGAGCAGTTACCCAGAAGGGTTAGATCACTGCTTGGTCGGGCTGGGTATCGTTTGGCAGGTGGTGAGTGGTTGTATTCTCTTCCCTTGTTATTTCCCTTATCATTATTATTATTGGTGGTAGCAGCAGTGGTTTGTGTTATACCTTAGTTACTGGACTGTTCTTATCTCAGCTTGTGGGAGTTACATTCTTTTGATTCTCCTCCCCCTCCCTCCATGAGTGGGGGGAGGAAGGGAGGGGTGTAAGCGAGCGGCTGCATGGTTTCTAGGTTGCTGGCTTGGCATAAACCACGACAATGGCAATGTCAATAAAGTTAATATTTGGGAAATGGAAATGATAACAATTAATTGTTACCATAACAATTTATGATATTAGTGCACAGCTTGGCAGTAATGCTGTAAGATACAGTGAAGGAGTGCAGAAGATGTGTCATGTCTCTCCCCCTTGTGAAGCAGGGTTCCACTGTCCGTGGTGATTACTGCAGGCATCTGTAACCTTAAAGCTTCTAGGAGGTAAAAGCATGATCCTAGTGAGGCTTTGACTGTAAGTGGTAAGGACAGAGACCCATTGCTATGCAGAATTGTTCTGTAGGTACATCTGTTGGTGTAAGACAGTTCTCAGGTGGTTTTCCTTACTTTCTGTCCTCAGTAAGCATATTAAATAATGGGATCACCCTGCTCAGTATCAGAATATGTAAGTACAAAGCAGTTTTAAATGTAAGCTGCTGTTCTCTTGATTAAATGTAGCGGAATGCCATGTTTATATTTCCTTACAGAAACTGGGGGTTGGAAAGGCAGGGGTCTTGATTCGCTTTAACATCTTGATAGTACTAGCTGCTTTAAACAGCTTCAGTACTGTATCCTGCTAAGACAAGAAAAAGCTACTGTTGTGAACCCTTTCTAAGGAATTTGTACAAGGAGAAGCTCTCATACTATATGGCATGTACTAAACCTGTAACTGGTCAAACTTGAGAGATGGAAAAAGAGATGTTAAATGCTCAGGTGCTTTTTTGGCCTTCTCTCTTTGCGCAAGAGTAATGACAATTGGAAGGATTAGCTAAAGAACTTACTACTTGGGACATGCCAAATCAGGCAAACTGCAAAGAAAGCAGTCTGCCTGAAGAGCCGTCTTGTAATCTTAAATACAGACTTGCTGGTTGTCCTGTCTTGTACCTGGGCCTTCCATGTTGTAGTACTTGAAAAGAAGTAACAGCAGAAGAGTTCATATGTGTTTATTCTGGTGCTGCCTCATATGGTTCAACGTAGCTTGAGTATGTTGCCTTTAAGATGGGCTCTAGGTAAGTTCACCACAAATAAACGTTCTGCATGGCATACACTACTAACAAGAATTCTCAATAAAACTAAGTAGCCCATGAGAAACTTCAATGTGTAAGTGTATTTCTAGCTGTTTGTGAAAAATCTCAGATCTCTTCTGGCTAACAAGTCTTTTCTTATTACTAATCCAATTCTAATAAATGTGGAGGCTATTCACAATTGGCACAAATGACTTATTGTCATGATGCAGTACTGGAGATGAAATAGTAGACTATCTGTACTTCTCAGTGCACTGTGATACAGCAATGGAAATTTCTGTGTAGGAACAGAGTTTAACTGTTTCTTGGCTAAATTCATGTCAGTGTATGATAGAATTATCAGCATGTTAATGTGTCTTATTTTTCCTTTAACAGTGCAAGTAAACAC
Organism: Ara ararauna; assembly: GCA_028858755.1. NCBI lineage: Eukaryota > Metazoa > Chordata > Aves > Psittaciformes > Psittacidae > Ara > Ara ararauna. Next base: position 37,709,340 of record CM054410.1, on the reverse strand, counting down.
CATAACTCTGAGCATTCTTTGGAGTGATTGGATAAAAGACACTATTTTGATACAAAGTTGTGTTGACAAGAGCATTTTTGATCTGAATCCTAAAACTGTTTCTTTCCCCTCTTGTCGCACCCCCTCCAAATCCACAATGTGTTAGTGTTTTTTACTGCTTATGAAGATCTTATCATACATGTATTGCAGTTCTAAAATAGTGCTTGTGCAGTTTTTTCCATTCAGTATGTGACTTGAGTAGAAGCATTGTTTCCTCATGAGCATAAGCATGAAAAATACTATTCCTGCTTGATTTGCAGCTGAGACCACAGTGGTCCTTTAAGTCTCGCATTAAAGGGATGAACTTGGAGCCTTGTGTATGGAATACTTTTGTGCCCACACTGTAATATCTCTTCTCACTGTTTTTTTATTGGGCACCCGCTGACACGGGTAACCAGCAGTAACCTTTCAGTTATTACATATTGCATGTGCTTCAAAATACTTTTCTAGAAGTATTGCATGGTGTGGAGAGACAAGACAAACAGAACAAAACTTTCTTGTGTTCGCAGTGTGCATATCTTGGACCTGATCTGGTAACTGATAACTCAAAATTTGCAAGCCATTATCTCCTTTCCAGAATACAGCAGGCTGAGCTACTGGCTTGTTTAGCACTAAGTAAAATGCCTAGCTGTCACATGATTGTTGAGGTTGGAAGTGACCTCTGAAGGCCAGTGTGTGCAGGTCCTACTAGTACCTGGCCAGCCATGGTAATATGCTGAAGAATATGATTGTCTCTGACACTAGATGGTAGGATAGGCACCACCTTCTCATAAAACCTAATGGTGCAAGTTTCTTCTTGCCCTTCCTTGATCTTCCCTGACCATTCTTTTCAAAGAACAATTTTATTCTGTCTTGTTAAAACATGGCATGCCTTTTTGATGGCAGGTTTCTTGGCCAAAGCATAAAATCTACTTAGACAATATAAATGTAAATCCCTTTATGTAATGCTTTAAAATTGAATTTTTTCCAAGTATAATGTGATGCTTTTCTGTGAGAAGTAAAGATAGATTTTAGACGAAGGAATAATAACACACAATTACACTGTTGCATCCTTGGTTGGAGGATCTGTTGTCATAGAATCATAGAATAGTTAGGGTTGGAAAGGACCTTAAGATCATCTAGTTCCAACCCCCCTGCCATGGGCAGGGACACCTCCCACTAAACCATGCCACCCAAGGCTATGTCCAGCCCAGCCTTGAGCACCACCAGCGATGGAGCATTCACAACTTCCCTGGCAATCCATTCCAGTGCCTCACCACCCTTACAGTAAAGAATTTCTTCCTCATATCCAATCTAAACTTCCCCTGTTTAAGTTTGGACCCATTACCCCTTGTCCTATCACTACAGTTTCTCATGAAGAGTCCCTCCCCAGAATCCCTATAGGCCCCCTTCAGATACTGGAAGGCTGCTTGAGATCTCCACGCAGCCTTCTCTTCTCCAGGCTAAACAGCCCCAACTTTCTCAGCGTATCTTCATACAGGGAATAAGGGAAAGAAAACCCCCATTTTCAAGAAGGGGAAAATGGATGAGCCGGGGAACTACAGACCAGTCAGTCTCACCTCTGTGCCTGGCAAAATCTTGGAGCAGATTCTTCTGGAAGGCGTGCTAAGGCACATGAAAAACAACCGGGTGCTTGGTGACAGCCAGCATGGCTTCACTAAGGGGAAATCCTGCCAGACCAATTTGGTGGCCTTCTATGATGGGGCTACGGAACTGATGGACAGGGGTAGAGCATTTGATGTTGTCTACCTGGACTTGTGCAAAGCGTTTGACACTGTCTCACATGACATCCTTGTCTCTAAGTTGGAGAGACATCAATTTGATAAGTGGACCACTCAGTGGATAAAGAACTGGCTGGATGGCCCCACACAAAGAGTTGTGGTCAATGGCTCAATGTCCAGCTGGAGACCAGTAACGAGTGGTGTCCCTCAGGGATCGGTGTTAGGACCGTCGGGAACTTCACCTGACTGACAAGATTTTTCAAATATGATGGACGGTGGCTTAGGAACTTCATTCGCCAGCTCCTTCAGGTCCCATGGACTTGTATACATTCAGGTTCCTAAGGTGGTCTCGAACCAGATCCTCTCCTACAGTGGGCACAGGGTCTTCATTCTCACTGTCCCTGTGTCTGCCGTCCAAGAGTTGGGTGGTGTGGTCAGAGCATTTTCTGGTGAAGACTGAGGCAAAGAAGTCGTGGTTGTGAACATCTTTGTTAACCTGTTTTTTGTTTTAATGTATTTTTTTTTCCCCGACTACTGATGATGTGTGGGGAGAGGTGAGGAGAAAGTTATAATCAGTGCTACTGGAAACAGCAGAACCTTGATAAGGGAGATTTTAATACCTAGATACAATTTAAAGGTTTATTCTTGCATTTCTGGGAAAGTCATTTGAAGGATGAGTACTCAAGGGCATCAGTATAGTGCAGTATGTAGGCTTACTCTTTTTTGTTGTGACCTTAAGGTGTGTCTGTATTACATGAGGAGCCTGATTAGAGGTCTTTGCATTCCTCAGTTCTTGTTTAGGCAGGTTAGCATAGGCTCAGCAAGTGAGCGGCTTGTGGCTGTATCTATTAAATTAAAACTAGTTAATTAGTATTATTCTTCTTGAAATAGAGGTGCTAGAGTTCATTCTGTATAAAATCTTAAATGTAGCAGCAAGGTAATTCTGTATTTTGATCCTCGCTTTGTTTTGATGTTCTTGCCACTCTAGATGGAACACACACCTTCTCTTTCATGATCTCTTTTGTGTGTCTGAACACAAGTAATCAGCAAATCAGTATATTCATTGATCAAAGGCTGTGCAAATCTCTTGAGGTTACAACCATTAGTTCTCCTCTATCCCAGAGAGCTGCTGTTCAGCAAACTGGGTAATTCTGTGTTGTTTCTTTTTGACCTCTGTTTAATGTATGTAATGTGTGATCTGCCTGTGTGTGTATATATATATATACACATATACACAGATGTGCATATAAAAATGTACAGATGTATACAACAGGTGTATCTAATCCCTTTGGGAGACAAGAAACTTATTAAGAAACCTGTCTCAGAAAGGTAACAATCTGGAAATTGATTGTGATTCTGCCTACTGGTATAAAGCTTATGCCATACACGATCTCCAGATGTGTTGCAGGTGCACCTGTTTTTAAGCAAATTTTGCAATGCGGAGTCATTGAGAAGCACTGACATGAATATGTGCTAATGGCCTTTGGATAAGGTTGAGATAATCAGATTATTTTTTTCAATCTGTTTTTTATGCTTATTGCCAATTGTGAGGGGATATGGATGACACCCTTCAGAAGTGACTATTTTTAAATACTTCCTCTGGATTGTATGCTGAAGGTATATTTGGTGTTAATGTATAAGGAAGAGGAACAATTTAATAAAGTATCTCACGTTAAACTTTCTTACTGTGTCCATTCAGCATGAAGCATACTTCTTGAAAGCATTAATTTGGTTCAGGCTATTTTGTGTCTTATTTAATGAATGGGATTTTTGCCATTTACCTAATTGGGATTGATCCTCTAATTGCTTAAGTGTTTTCTAAGACCTCTGGGATTCAGGCTGCTTCACAAATACTGCTTGAGCTGTTTTTTTGAATAGTATTCTTCGATTGATATTCAGCATCTTTCTAGTATGTTCACTCTTTATACTTGTTGCCTTGGATAACTAGCACACTTTGCTTACAGTGTTGCCTGCAGATTTGTTACAGCAAGTGCAGGAAATCAAGTTTGTATGTTCAGGTGTTTACCTGTCTTGGCAAAAAAAACCCTGCTGCTTCAAAAGTAAGCATGCAACATTATGTATATGCACACACTTTTATTGCATGCAGATTGTATTTTTACACGCACACATTTATTTTAATATATATCAAACAGTTAAGATTTCTGCATTATAAGGCTGAGAGTTTTATTGTAAAGGAAATCCAGAAGTTGGTTTTCATCCGTGAAACTGATGGTTATTGCATCTGTCATCCTTCGTTTTAAACAAGGAAGGGTGTTTGGGAAGAGGCTTATCTTCCCTCCTTCTCCTGAAATGTCACCCTCCTTTCTAGCAGCATCACCTTACAATGAATATAGAATAGTTTCCCAGGAAGTGAATAATTTATTTCCTGGAAAATCGATCAAATGACAGCGAAGTCTGAACTACGGCAAATGCTATAGCTGAGATCAGTAACTTGTGAAAGAACAGTATGCACTTTCAGATTAAGAAGTAAAACCTCCTGTGCTGTACAAGGCACTTCATTTGAAATTTTGTAGTTTTTTTTTTTTTTTTCTAAAAGACCTCGTGTTCGTTTCTTAGTGCTGTAGAACTGATTCTTAAAAATATTTATTATTCTGACTGCTGACGGATTGCCCTGAGTGAAGCAGAATACCTAAATCATCTGTGTAAGTTTGTTTTGCATACCTTGAAATCTCTGAGATGTCTCATGCAGGGAATGGAAAGGAAAAGCTTAAAACTTCTGTGTCATTCTTTAACTTTTCTGTTTGGACAAATAGATGAATTTTTTTACAATGTATTAAATGCCCCATTTACTGTGTTAATCACATAAAAGATTTTTTTTCTAATTTTTTTGGGTTTTTTTCCCCAAGGAGCCCTTTGAAGATGGCTATGCAAATGGTGATGAAGGCACACCAGCTGGGGAAGCTACTGCCTCTTACACACCTGATAGCAAAGGAGTGGTCAAGTTTGGCTGGATAAAAGGTGTATTGGTAAGTTTGGTTATTGTACTTCAGTTTCTTACAGATTTAATCTTTCTATTAGCCTTCTTTTTTTGAGAGGGTGATGTATGAAGAAAAGATTATGAGAGATGTGAAAAATGCCATAATTTTGGTCAGGGTTTCTTGTACTGAATTTTAAGGAAATGAATACTTCAAGACTTAAGTTTTCAAGTTATCATGGCTTCTTAGCAGTGGTTTTGTGATTTTGAAGTTGCATGATTTCCAAGAAGGAAAAAGATTATGTAAGTATTCATATGTAGTAGAAAATACGAATCTTAAGTGACAAAAGGTAAATGCAGTGAGTACACTTCATATGTGTTCACTTTGGATCTGTAAGAGTTTGAAGTGTTAGAAAACTTGATTTGTTTGTTTTATTTCACAGAAATGAAAAATAATGTGTTGAGCGGAGTACCTACCAGTATCTGGCAAAACTTGACCCAGATTAAGTATTTAAATTTTGTTGACCCTGGTCCAAAAAGTAATCTTCTCCTAAGGTGTGGAAGTCTTAATACTGAACAGTATGGTCATGGTGGAAAAAACGCGAGTCTGCCCCTATCTGGAATAGTGAAAAATTAAAGATGACATGGGGGATTTTATTACAAGTGCATATTAACTTATTTTTAATACTTTGGCAAGGAGAAACCATGATTAATATGTCCTCTCCAAAGCTGAAAGTATTTATAGTGACGGTTGCAAGTGCAGCAGTTAGTTAAAATATACTGAACTTGAGCATTTAAAATATGTAGCTTTAGTTCAGCAGTCTTCCACTGTGTAATAGCAACGTCCTTGCAAGTCTTGAAGTAGCCATATTCATTCATATGGGAGAAGGAGAGTGCCTGTAAGTAGCTGTGAAATGGTTATTACAGGCTTCTACTGAGGTACCCCAACCAAGGTCAGAGTTGATCATTTTGAAGCAGATATGGAGCTGACTTTGAATGTCTCCAAACCCAAATCCTCTAATGGCTTATTTCTGTAAGCAGCAACTCAAAGTATTAAAAAGAATTGTGGGATGGAAGTTGCTGGCAATTTTATTCCAAAGTATATTTTAAAGTTTCAAGGAGTATGATCTCTTTTTCAGTGGTTTGAAAGTTGTAGTTAGTATTTCCTACTAGGTGTAAGCTGCCTGGGTAAATATTTTCGCCTCAGGTGATGTACATTTTGTGAAAGACTTCTTAAATCTCTGAGAACTTTTTACTTTTGTGCTTTGGAGAGGTCCTTGTCTCACTTCTAGTCCTAACGGCCATCTAAACTTATTGTAGGATTGATACCATGCTCTTTCAGTAAGAGAGTCTTAAGTTGTGTTGGTAGTCTTCTGTCTAAATTCTGTACAGTGTGAAGTATTTTAATGAGGACTAAGAGTTTAAAATGCAAAGATAAAAAATACATATCACCACCACCATTCTGTTGGTGTGCAGCTGTTTTGTAAGATAAAAAAGTTGTAGGACTGGAAGGTGCGGTAGGTGCTTATTTTATAAAAAAAAGAATGAATTATTTAACAGCGTATTGGTTTAGTGCAGTTTTGGGGGGATATTTTTGGGAGATCTGAAGTGGGGTTGTAGACCCCATATTCTCTAGATTTTGCAGTCTTATTTTTAGTCATGTATTCTGCAGTATAAATTTTGGATCCTGAAGTTTGGGGGGCTAAATTTTTATTTGGTTAAGACATACTACAATTGTCAAATACTGAAGTATTGTAAATTATCTATGTTCAAGGTAATATATTTTTATTCATCTTTAGGTTCCCTTTTTTTTTTCTTTTTTTAACCCAACTATGTCATAAAATCATAGAATCATAGAATAGTTAGGGTTGGAAAGGACCTTAAGATCATCTAGTTCCAACCCCCGTGCCATGGGCAGGGACACCTCCCACTAAACCATGCCACCCAAGGCTGTGTGCAGCCCAGCCTTGAGCACCACCAGCAACGGAGCATTCACAACTTCCCTGGGCAACCCATTCCAGTGCCTCACCGCCCTTACAGGAAAGAATTTCTTCTTCATATCCAATCTAAACTTCCCCTGTTTAAGTTTGAACTGTTACCCCTTGTCCTGTCACTACAGTTCCTCATGAAGAGTCCCTCCCCAGCATCCCTATGGGCCCCCCTTCAGATACTCGAAGGATGCTATGAGATCTCCACGCAGCCTTCTCTCCTCCAGGCTGAACTGCCCCAACTTTCTCAGCCTATCTTCATATGGGAGGTGCTCCAGTCCCCTGATCATCCTCATGGCCCTCCTTTGGACTTGTTCCAACAGTTCCATGTCCTTTTTATGTTGAGGACACCGGAACTGCACACAACACTCCAAGTGAGGTCTCAGGAGAGCAGAGCAGAGGGGCAGGATCACCTCCTTCTACCTGCTGGTCACGCTCTTCTTGATGCAGCCCAGGATACGGTTGGCTTTCTGGGCTGCAAGCGCACACTGCTGGCTCATGTTCATTTTTTCATCAACCAAAACCCCCAAGTCCTTCTCTGCAGAACTGCTCTGAATCTCTTCTCTGCCCAACCTCTAGCTGTGCCTGGGATTGTTCTAACCCAGGTGTAGGACCTTGCACTTGGCATGGTTAAACTTCATCAGGTTGGCATCAGCCCACCTCACAAGTGTGTCAAGGTCCCTCTGGATGGCATTTGTTTCCTCCAACGTATCAACAGAGCCACACAGCTTGGTGTCATCAGCAAACTTGCTGAGGGCGCACTCAATCCCACTGTCCATGTCACTGACAAAGATGTTGAACAAGAGCGGTCCCAGCACCGATCCCTGAGGGACAGCACTCATTAGTGGTCTCCAGCTGGACATTGAGCCATTGACCACAACTCTTTGCGTGCAGCCATCCGGACTAATTAAAAAAAAAAACAAAACCAAAGACAAAAAACCAAACTCAAAACAACTATTCTTGTGAAAATATGATGTGATGAATAAAGACTGTAAAATAATTTCAACAACATTAAAAACTGAAATTAAGAGCTAGTACAAATGACTGTAAGACCTAACCTATGTAAAATTTCTGTTTTATTGTAGGTACGATGTATGTTAAATATTTGGGGTGTGATGCTCTTCATTAGACTTTCGTGGATTGTAGGACAAGCTGGCATAGGTATGTGTACTAATACTGTAATTTTATTTTAGTCACTCTTAAATGTGATCCAAAAGAGGTATTGATCCTGAGCTGACACTTTAGAGAGGGGTAGAAAATGTCCTTAATATTGCCAGTTTTAAAGATAATATACTCTTATTCCAACTTAGTGTGAAGTTTCTTGGACTTTTTCATCTAGTTGTAAGTTATGTAATTTAAAATTGACATCTGTAAGTCTTCAGTGAACTTTAATGATAAAATTTGAATTTCTGGTTATCAAAATCTGTGTCTAGACAAGTTAGTACATAAACAATTTTCTTTGAAGGCTTAACGTAGTTTTGGACTGCAGAAGATACCTCATCTGCAAAAGGCATGTGTTTTCTTGAAGCTCTAGGATACAGCTTTTACCCTGCTAATTAAAGATAACATTTATCCAGTGTTGATTGTATCCTGGAAATTTCTCTGTACAAAAGGGGTGTGAAGAAGCCTTTTGCTTGAATGTGTGGGACCACACATGGTAAATTGTGTTGTATTTGAAAGACTTAATTCTTTAAACCAAGTTTAGTTGAAGATTTGTACACCTTAATACTGCTGGACTTACGCCCTTTTTTCCAAAAGGTCTGTCTGTTGTTGTCATTGGAATGGCCACTGTGGTGACGACTATTACAGGACTGTCTACTTCAGCAATAGCCACAAATGGGTTTGTAAGAGGAGGTAAACCTACTTTCATAAAGCCTGTAAAGCTTCCATCACTCTGAAGTATACACCTTCAATATGAAACCTTATTTTTTTTCCATTTTTTTAGCATTAGAGATAAAACTGTGAATGTAATATACGGAAGAATTAGTTTTCTGAGGAGCTGAGTCTTCCCTATTTTCTGTATTTGATTAAACAGTCATGTAATTAATGAAAAGCCAGTAATGGCTTACTAATTAGATTTTTAATATTGGCTTACTTTTCCACTGCGGAAGAAACGTTACCTATTATGAATTTTTGGAATGCAAACATTTTGAGATGCACATATCCAGGAATGCATAGGATCTTGATATTCTCCTGCAACTGCACTGGTGGTTTAAGGGTATGCATGTGTGTTTATACATGTTAATGCCCAGAAATAAAATTTACTAATGAAAAAAATAAATCCTATAGAAGGATATGCTGCAAATATATGAGAGCATGCATGGCTGTGTTCTTGTTCTATTGGGATTTTTTTTTTTAATACAGAATAGAACTTCTTCAAACTCTTGATCTTTAGTTTTCCTGAAGGTGATGGTCATTCTCTTTCATGGTTTATGTGTGGTTGTCAACAATTCCTACAAAACTACTTTGTAAGTGTTTGGTGCATTTGGCATGCTCAAACTGCTTCATGACATTGCAAAACTGCTACTACAACAAAATATGGTGGAATTAAAGAAGAAGTTTGTAAAATTCTCTTGATTAAGAATGAACAGAAAAACCTCGCTATCATAAACAGACACAGCAGGAATCTTAGTATTATATTAAGCTTAGTATCTTAATGTCCTTCCATTTTCTTTTCTTTTTTTTCCAAATTGCGTTGTACATACCAGATTTCCCATTCATCTGAGAGCCATTTTGCTTTTAGAGTTACTCTTGCAAAATAATAATTCATTAGAAAATTCAAAGTGCTGAATGGAAAAAACTGTAAAGCAAAATCACAGTTGTTCCTGTGAAAATCTTACATTACAGTAATATTGTTCTTTTGTTAGCATTCTCATTTGCAAAGTATGTCAAAGCTGGTTACCTACGTATGTTTTGCACAGCAACTGTAGCACAGTGAAATTAAGGATTTCCTGTTGCAAATTTTTAATGTGCACTCAATTACTTCAGACTGGAGCTGGAGGATTTTGTGGCTTCTAGAAAGCTTAGCCTTAAATTGGAGGAATATACATTTCCAACTGTTTTGGGTTTTTTTGGGTTTTTTTTTTTTTTTTTTTTTTTCCTAATTTTCACTCTAGTGCTCTGGATGCTCAAGATGTCCATTTGTCATATGTCGGGTTTGAGATGTTGTATTTGATAAGCTCAAAAGTACAAAGAATAAGTTCTGAATATTCAGTGGCAATGTGGTTTGAGAGTCCTATTGAAGGGCAGAAAACTCTCTTAACAACAGAGCTTTTAAAAAACCCAGTCATAGAGGTTTGGAAGTTCAGTGAGTTTACTGCAGTCTACTTTGCCAGTTTCTTGAGCTACAGCTAATGAAAACATATAATAGTAGAACTATACAGAAATGCTTTGAGTGTTTTCAAATAAAAAGCCCAGTAATACTGCTATTAGTGTTTACCAATTTGGTATTTAGCCCCAGAACTAGTTGCATAGCTGAATAATAAGATGTGGTGCATGAGTCAGGGGATTATTTCCAACTGGGGTCTTGAAAACTTGAAATGTTCCTGAAACTTCAGCATGCCTATCCCAGAAATACTGAGTTTTCGGTTATTTTCTAATACATCAGGGAAGATACAAGCATAAATAGCATCTTGTTTGTATAAACTTTAAATTGCTAATAACTGTCTGTTCTCACACTTCATCACATAGAGTGTATTTTTGTCTCTCATTTTCCTTTTTCAGGGGGAGCATATTACTTAATTTCAAGAAGTTTGGGACCGGAGTTTGGTGGTGCCATAGGTCTGATTTTTGCATTTGCCAATGCTGTTGCAGTAGCAATGTATGTTGTTGGCTTTGCAGAGACAGTTGTGGAGCTACTCAAGGTATATGGATGATGGTGCTTATATTGATTACACTGTCCTTTATGCAATTTTTACCTGTCATCTAATCATAAAATCATAGAATGGTTTGGGTTGGAAGGGACCTTTAAAGGCCATGTAGTACAGCTCCCTTGCCGTGGGCAGGGACACCTTCCACTACACCAGGTTGCTCAGAGTTCTGGCCAACCTGACCTTGAATGTTTCCAGGGATGGGGCATCTACCATCTCCCTGGGCAACCTGTTAAGTGCCTCACCACCATTATAATTAAAAAAAAAAAAAATCCTTACGTGTAGTCTAACAATTCTTTTTTTTTTTAGTTTAGAACTTACCCTCTGTCTTATTGCTACAAGCCCCATTAAAAAGTCTGTCCCCATCTGTCATGTAAGCTCTCTTTAAGTATTGAAAGGCCACAGTAAGGCTTCCCTGGAGCTTTCTCTTCTCCAGGCTAAATAACCCCAACTCTCTCAGCCTTTCCTCATTGAGAGGTCTTCCAGCCCTCTAATAATTTCTGTGTCCCTCCTCTGGACCCATTCCAGCAGGTCCATATCTTTCTCTTACTGGGGTCCCCGGAGCTGAATGCAATACTAGAGGTGGGGTCATGCAGGAGTGTCACATAGGGGCGGAGTCACTTCCCTCCTGGCCATACTCTTTTTAATGCCTCCCAATGTACGGTTGGCTTTTTGGGGTGCAGGCGCACATTACTGGCTCATGTCCAGCTTTCCATCCACCAGTATCCAGAAGTCCTCCTCAGCAAGACTGCTCTCAATCCCTTCATCCCCCAGCCTTTATTGATAACATCACAATTGTCCTGACCAGTTCAAAGACATGGAATGAGGTACAAGCCTGATAGGTCAGTGACAGTACTTGTACCTTGATAGATCAGTAAAATACTACTGTAATTCAGTAGCTTTTTGGTTAAAAAACCCCAAAAAACAACCAAAACCAAACCAAATTATCAAAAGTGTCGTATGGAAACTTCCCACACTATCTCCTTGAAAAAATAAAATGTGCTATTTGTGGTAAAGTTCAACCTGGCTGTTGAGGAAAAAGTTGTCAGTACAGGTATGTGATGCAGAATCATGGAATCATAGAATCAACTAGATTGGAAAAGACCTTTAAGATCATCAAGTCCAACCATTACCCAGGACTGCCAAGACCACCATTAAACCATATCACCAATTCTGAGATCCTTGTTATTGAATTGTTTCTTTTAAGTGATAGTCATTTATATTACACTCATTTTCAAAGGAGTTCTACATATTAAAAACTATATCTTAAATACAACCAAGTATTATTTTTTTGTTGAATGTTTTGATTACATGTATACTGAGAAGAACTATACTTTTTGTAGACGGCAAGCAGTTTGAAGTACATTAAAAGAATTAAGAGTAATAGTGAACAACAAGTGAAATATGTCTGCAGTTGCCTTACTCTTTAATCTGATTTTCTGGCAGCTGAAGACAGGCCATACTGTCTGGGGATGGGCTATGTATAGGCATGATCATTTCCACTTAGAAGATTCAGTGATTTAAAACAATGCAAACCCCAAATTATTTGTGTCTGTGCAGGCAATTTAAAGTGAGTATATTTGAGATATAGAGTTTAAGTCTATTAATAAATTACAGTCAATAAAATGCCATTCTGCAGCATGGAAGATAAGTACTTGATTTAAGTGTATGACTGTGTTTTTTTTTGTCCTTGTGTGTTTTTTTTGTTAGGAAAATGGAGCACTAATGATTGATGAAATGAATGATATCAGAATCATAGGGGCTATAACAGTGGTTATATTGCTGGGTATATCCGTTGCTGGTATGGAATGGGAATCAAAAGTAAGAAACTTAACTTTTTTTCTCTGCTTCATAATTTTAATTCCATTTTCTACCTCAGCTGTTTCATTTATTTTTAATATATTTAGTGCACTCAGTATTGCATGCATGATATGTTAGAAGTCAGCAGGCAGTTTTTACGTAATAGCTCTCTGGTCTGGGCAGAATTTGGACCTTAGACTACCTTACTCCATCAGAAGTTTGAGCATCTATGAGAACTTAAAAACCACAATGTATTCATAATGACACTGTCAAGTAGGTTAATGGTATTACTTTTTCTTGTTAGCCCATTGTTGCCCAGAAGAGGGTAAGAGCAGTAGTATGGGAATTTCCTCTCATTGGGTACTTCATGTGAGCTCTATAGATGGAAAATACAGGGCTGGAGCTGAAGCCCATCTGAAGTTATGTAGTTTCTGTTAACTCAAACCCAGTATTTTTATTTTCCCATTCACTTTCTTTTGGTTTGTTTTCCCTTGGAAACAGAGAGACAGTGGGGATGCAGTTCCTAGGCCCAGCATTGAGGACAGTTGTGAACATTGGTGGTGATGAATGTGTTGGAGGGGGAACCCATTTTCCTTATCCTGTGGTTGCACAGTCTTAGGTCAACTCAGATCATGAAGACAAACACATAGAGATCCTAGGATATCTTGACATAGGGGTTGCATTATTAGTGTTCTGCTCTGCATAACCAGGCAGTGTAGCTTGCTGTTTTTTTCCTGCACCTGGTGGGCTTTTACGGAATATTTGCCTATATTGTGTTCAAAAACAATTGAGAAGAGCCTTACTTGGTTTCCCTTCCCATTTGATACTTGGTTCACAATAGTTCCTGTTTTTTGCAGTGACAGCCAGCTAAAGGAGCTTTTTCATTTAGATGTTATAACTTAAAAAAAGAAAAGGAAGTAAACACTAAATCTACCACAAGGAGAAAAGAACCTACAGAAGTTGAGTTTGGCACGTACTTGTAAATCAAACAGCATACTTATATAAAAATTTTTCAGATAGTCCTTCACTGTCTGTAACCTCAGTTTGCAATGGTATTTTTATGCACCTGGCTTCAAACAAGACTGTCCTCCTTGATCTTGACCATTCAGCTTTTCTTTTGCATTACTTAGTTGTTATTAACCCTCTAGCTACTGTCACTTGAAGTCACAAGAAATGTCTTGCTTTTGCTCTGTAGCATGAGCAATTCTATAGCAATAGCTTGCATAGAATACCCTGTTTAATGTTTCTGTATCAAACATGAACTGTAGTACCATTGAAGTGTTATCCTTATTTGGAAATAGGTAGCTTTCGAAAATGCTGTGCTTAGTGCAAAAACCAAAGTTTGTTGGCTTGGTTTCTGCGTCATGGAGGAAGGCAGGTAGGAGGGATGCTAAGCAACTGAACCTGTCAAACAAGCGTTTCGTGTGTGTTAACATACAGCTTAGCATAGCAAAGCACTGCTTCCTTCTTGATTAAAGTATCTATGATGTTCTCCTATGCCTTCCACATGACTTAGAGTATACCTCACAAAAATGGGACAAGGGGAATCTATAATGATGCCCTCAAATTAGATCTAAAAGATACGAGACAGGGATTCCAGGGAAGCCTGCTTAAAAAGTGGCTTTTCAGAGTTTGTGATCTTCTGCCACATAGCTCCTTGTGTTGAGGTGTTAGAAGCCCGTTCTTTCACTTAGACTTTTGAATGTAAAGAAGATATTCAGAAAATGCTCTTCAGGGAGAAGATCAGGTTTGTTATTGCTTGAATCCACTTGTGGAAATTACTTTGTGGTAACTTCATGATGAATTCTCTGTGCTTATTGAAGACTAAGCACCCAGCTGCATCCTTTATACCTCTTGCCTGTTCATCAGGCTTGACAAAGGAGAGCTCTAAATATGATGCATTAACTGGTTTCTTCTGGTGGTCTTCTAACTCTGCTCTTGGCTGTCATGCTCTGTTTATCACTGTACTATCCTGTTTCCTTATGAGTTTGTGTGAACTGAAAACTTTTTGTATTATCAGCAATGCCACTGTGCTGTTGCGTATTAAGTTCTCATCCTAGACCTGAAAAAACAGTCAAACTACAAATAGCTTCCCCTGAGCCACTGGCATATATGCCTTCATGAGGAAGCAAATACACAAAAGATAACATGAATGGTTAGAATAGTTAAAATGGTTGCTCATTTAAACGTAAAACCTGAACAACTTCTTCAATGCCTAGATTTCTCTTTACTCATGCTTTTGAGGCATTGGATGGTTTAAAGTACTTCTTGTTCAAAGTATAGGGTTTATAATGGTTTTATTGAACAGTGGCAAAAAATCTAGGTTGTAATGAAAAATTTTTAAGAAAACTAGAAATTAACAAGCAGTTCTGGTAATCTGCTGTTTCATTTCATAAATAAGGATTGAGAACATGAAAATAATTAGTCCATTACAATAAAATAGCAAACAAAAGTTGTTTGATTCCTGATATAATAAAATTCTCAGTGAAATAAATATTGGATACTGAGGTATAAGGCTAAGTATAGTAGTCGTGGTTAATAAGGCAATATTCCTAGGATTTGTGTGCATTTACCTCTTGTGAATATCTTCAATCTACTCAAATCCATTTCTTCTGGAAGGCTGAGAGAGAAAATAGTTCTTGTAAGTAATTTGTCTTTAAAAGTATAACTTGAGGGTTTGGTTGTTAAACTTACAAATTATTCCTACTTCGTTATTAAAAATCCCAGTACACGTTCTCTTCAGCTTGCCTAATTTATTTATGGAAAAACAAACTGTGAGAAGACTAAGCTGAATTTGGCATCAAATAAATATTTAAATTTTGGAATACAACACTGAAGCTTGGAACTGTGAAAAAGAGCAAGTTCTTCTGTCTGACTGCAATCATTATGTTTCAGGCACAGATAGTCTTACTGGTGATCCTCATACTTGCTATTGGAGACTTTGTCATTGGAACATTTATTCCTTTGGATAGCAAGAAGCCTAAAGGTTTCTTTGGTTATAAAGGTATGTTGGAAGAGTTAGTGTTGTAAACAATATCGTTTCAAAGAGTAGATATGCTGTCATAATTAGATTAAACCTGTAAAATAGTTTATAGTCCTATTTAAGTATAAAGGTACTTTTTTTTTTTTTCCTGATTGTTCCAAACTTCTGCAGTTTTGTTCCTTAAAGCTATGGGGCCAAAAATTGGTCCTGTCTGCTTAACATTGATTATATTAAATCTGAAAAAGCTGGATGGTACTGTATTTTTTCTGGCTTTGAAAGCTGTTTAAGCATTGTGTTGACTGAGTTGAAGTGATGAACTAGGACGTAAATGTTCTACGCTTAGTTTTAAGAAGGTCGTACAGCTGTGACTTTCAGCTTTTTCATGGAGCTAATAATGGCTGGAATGGGCTAATACTGTATCTTCTGTACAAATATTGATATACTTAAATCTCTTTCTACAGCTGAAATATTTATGGAGAATTTTGGTCCAGATTTCCGCCATGAGGAAACTTTCTTTTCTGTATTTGCTATTTTCTTCCCTGCTGCAACTGGCATACTTGCTGGTGCAAATATCTCAGGTGATCTTGCGGTGAGTAGTGAATGAGAAAATACTGTGCACAAACACCGAGTATGCATTTATCTCTGTCATCACTGTCCACTGACATTTTTCTTTCAGGATCCTCAGTCAGCCATACCTAAAGGAACGCTGTTGGCGATCTTAATTACTACATTGGTTTACGTAGGAATTGCAGTATCTGTAGGTAAATAGAGAATGTTTTTAACTTTTACATTCTTTCTGAGGGTGTGTTTTGATGCGGTTTATGTAATTCACTAAGTAAAATCATTATGTAATTTACTTTCATGCGTGGGAAAGTAATAGCCGGAGGTTTCTAATTTTTATTGTTGGTGGCTCAATATTCAGCTGGTTTTATAATTTCCTAAGATGAGTGATTTTTTTTTTTTTTGATTTTTTTTTTCCCTGAGACTAGTGACTGCTTGAAGCAGACTAAAGCACAAAAGACTTCATATGGCTCTTTCCTCATTTGTTGCAGTTACTTATGTTAAAAGATTTACAATTTAGCAGTGGGATAATCCCTGAATTAGAAAAGTGAGTTTTCAGAAAATACTTGAACAAACACCTGTATTGATTTCAAGATGATGATGGCCAGGTAGTCAAAGGGAATTGTAGGATGATCAAACAGCTCTTTGGTAAGGATGCAGGAGCAGTAATTCGCCAGTAAAGGGAGTGGAGAGAGTAACGACTTCATCTGGCCAGCCCACTTTTGGAAGTGTTGTCATGTTCAGAAATGTTACAATTTCCTAAAGCTTTATTTTCATGTGGAAAGAGGAGAGCAGTCATAGACTGACCTGGGTCTTTTATAACCTCTCTTCCTGGTCTTCCGCACCCCACAGTGGTTTGAAATTCTTTGTAGAATTTGCCTTGGGTTTTGATGCTCCCTATATCAGTGTTGCTCCAAAGCATCAGTGATCAGCCAAGTTTTTTTCCCACTGATAGAATGATTCTCTTCTCGTAATCCGAAGAATATCTTATTGCTCAGCAAAAAGTAGGTTGAGGAGAGACCTTAATGCTCTCTACAACTCCCTGAAAGGAGGGTGGTAGGGAGCTGAGTGTTGGCCTCTTCACCCAAGTAACAAGCAATGGGACAAGAGAAAATGGCCTCAAGTTGTGCCAGGGTGGTTTGGATTGGATATTAGGAAAAATTTCTTCCCCGAAAGGGTTGTCAAGCATTGGAACAGGCTGCCCAGGGAAGTGGTGGAGTCACTGTCCCTAGAGGTATATCAAAGATGTGTAGGTGTGTCCACCATCTAAACAACTTGGTTTAGCGGTGGACTTGCTAGTGTTGGGTTTGCCCTTGGCCTTGATGATCTTAAAAGTCTTTTCCTGCCTGAGTGATTCTACAAGATGAGACTGTAATAGTATCTCGCATATTTCTTGCCTATGATTTGGAAATGTTATTTGTATAATATAGTTTCTGGCAGCAGTAATCAGTTTTCACGTTGCCTTACCTTAGCTGTGCTGCCTTTTGAATTAAATTCTCATAAGAGTACCATTCATCTTACTACTCATGATACTTCCTTTCCAAAGATACCAGTCTTGCTAGTCTGCCTCTGGTGGCTAACATTGTACTGTAGCTCTGCCAGATTGTTCCTCTGTGGTGATTGTGCTTTATGCAGCATAATGGCCTACACTTATTTCTTAAATAGATTGACCGACCACATAGACCTCTGCTACTAAATTTGAATACTTTAGAACTTGAACCCACATGACAGCAAAGTGCTCATTAAAATTCATTTGATAATGTAATACTTTGATCATCTTTCAAACATGAAAAACCTAACTTTTTGTACTGCAAAAGGAACAGCTTGCAAAACCAAGTGAACATGAAATTGTTTGATGCGTCAGGCATGTCTGGCCTGCCTTAGTTGCCTTCTATAACTTACACTTAGAATTTTTGTAGTTAGAAAAGCCCAGTGCTATTACAGATTATGACGTGAGTGAAATTTAGGTGGGTTTTTTTCTGAGCTGTTCGATCAGGGATCAGACAAATACAAATACTTCTATTCCTTTCCCCACACACTATTCCCCACTGTAAATTTCCAAAGTAGTGATAAGCACATCATTAAAACTTAGAAGAGGCTAGTAAATGTCAGTGAGTAGTCGTGTCTGAAGGGGAAGATAATGTTCTGAATTTAGCTCAGTGTCTGCATGCTCTGTACTAAGTAAGAGGGTGAAACTGAGTAGAGAAGGCTTAGAAGGGGGAAACTGCTAGTCCTACTGCTAGAGCAAGACAGCCTATTTCAAACAACAGCTGTGAGGAAAAAGTATGCAGTTCCACATTTTGGCAAGGGACTAATATAGATATGCAGGTGGCAGGATGAAGATTGCACAACCAACTTTTATGTCAAAATTCTTGAAAGATGTATCTCAAAGAAAAGCATTTACTGCTTTAAAACCAAGGGAAGCTGTGATTAAAATCCCTCCAAACTTCTGAGTAGGGTTATGACATGCTCTCTGTACACAGGGAAGTAAAATTAGCAAGGGGCTAACTGTGTTTGTAGCACCTGAGAAGTTAAACACTCTCAACTGCAGTCTGAAGGACTCGGTGTTGCATCTCTGGAATACTTGCTGGTTGTATGGAGTTAGGAGGTAATTTTATAGAGGTGGTCTGTTCACCTGAGGCTTATAACATGGCAAAACTTTACTTTGGCAGGAACATGTTTATAAATGCCTTTCCTGTTTTTACAGGAAAGAAGACATAAAGGTTCTTAATGAAAATGTTGCCAGAATCTTATAAATAAATAAAATGTTTTACTTAAGCCTCATTCATGAAAGTCTGTGACTAAATTTCTTCTGCTGAGAGTGGAGCCTGCCCAGCTGGCTTCTGTTCTGCGTTCTCTCGTAGCAAGGCTGACATTGTTTGTCCACAGTATGATTGTCCCTGTCTATCGTACTTTGATTCCATGTGTCAAAGACTTGCCAGCGAGTTGGCTCTGAACTCTGAAAAAGGGAATGAGGAGTAGGAGGGCTGTGATAGTGCATTGTAGCTATTTAAAGGGTTGCTCAGCTTAATGGGCCTGCCACTGCAATCAACCAACAAAATGTTATCTACAAATAATTCTCCTAGTAAGTATATTGTCACATACGTTATATATTGCTTGAATGGTGGGAAAAAAAGAAGAAACTTTCTCATACAGAGCTTTTACTCTGATTTAAAACAGAACAACAACAACAAAAAAAACCCAGCCTACATACCCACAAGAAAAGCATGACAGATGATCAAGATAGGAAACTCTTACTGAAATTGATCCAATTTGGCCTAATAAGTAGCTGAAAAATAAATTTAAGAAGTGGAAGGATTAAGTCATGTCCACCTACCAGCTGTCACTGTGGACTGTTGTAACACGTCAGAAGCAATCTAAATATGCTGTGTAGCTATTTAGAAGTTCATTTTCCTAATGAAAGACAAAATACACAGATAACAGGGATTGTTAGAAAAGAAACTTAAGCTTACAGCACATCTGTGCCCTTCTTTTCATTTTACAAGTAAGTAAGCTAGGTCCTCAGTAGTCGTGTGGTCCTGTTCCCAGGACCTCCTTGTCATTCAAGTTCCTGAAGGACCAAATTAAGGGATTTCTATTGGATACTGCTCTGTAAACTTCTCTCTTCCCCACTCCTTATTTAATTCCTTTTCCTGGAAACATTTGTTGCTATCCAAACAATCTGGCTACCTCAACTATTAAACCACAGAATGTTAATATTTAGGCTGCTTTAGTTTGTGGTGTTCTTTAAGACAAAAAACCTTGAAGCAGAAGACTTGTGGGCTTTCTGGTACATTTTTGGGGGTTTTTTTAGTATGTAAGAGGGGAAATGCTGTGCCTTCAGCATTTTCTTGACTAGTCAAATTACAAGTAATCATAGATAAATTGAAGACAATATGTTCAAGTAATAAAATTAGTTGCAAAAAATGTGGTAGCAATGAGATTGACCAGCTTTGATTTTCACCAAGAAACCAAAATAAGATACTACACAGGAGGTAGCTTGATTTAGTGTTGGGAAATGGCTTGCAAGAGGCTCTCATGACAAACTGCTTAATTTTTTTGTATGTCTGAGCATAGCAGTGGAAAAGAAATAACAGCAACACTGTGCACACTTGTCTACCTACAGTCGTAAATACATTACTAAAATGCGTTTCTCTAGGAAAATCGACAAAAAGAGAAACTATAAAATCAAGTGATGTTGAATAATACTAACTTAAAGAGCTATGTGGAGACTCATTATTCAAAATAATATGTTGAAATAAAATTGTGCAGTTAACTTTTGCAAGTCTATTGACATTATTTTCCTCTGTGCTAAAACTTTCCTTTCTTACTAGACTTAAATTTATTCAAGGCAAGAGAGCAATTACTTTGCTTGTTTATGTTTGTTCCTCACAATGAAGATGCACTTAGTACTGAAATGTATTAAAAATGTAAACACTGTATTTTAATGCCGCCCTGTGAGAATATGTGTACATAAAAAGGGAATTGAGCTTGACATGTGCTTAAGTTCACATTCAGCCTATTCGTGCCTTTTTTTATTTTTTCATTGTGTTCACTCTAGGTTCCTGTGTTGTGCGGGATGCCACAGGGAATGTTAATGACACCATCGTCACAGAGCTGACGAATTGCACTGCTGCAGCTTGCAAATTAAACTATGATTTCTCATCCTGTCAGCCAGTATGTCAGTATGGGCTGATGAACAATTTCCAGGTATAAAACTTTCTCCTAAATCTGTTTATTGGCTTTTGTGTTTGTTCTTTTTTTGAATTGAATACCATGGAAAAACAGGCTAAAAATATAAGATTTATCTGGAACAGTTAAGCAGTATGCTCTAGCTGGTATGCAGAAGAACAAGGTATGTTAAGAATTTTTGGATGTTACACGCAGGTGATAGAAATACTCTTCTTCTGAGTAAACTGCTTAGGTTGAATGGTGGGACTGTAACTTTCTACCTACCTAGAGAGATATCTGAATGCTATCATTCAGTGACATGGATAGATGTACTCATTGTTCAGTAGTCATGCATAGTAATCATAGGCAGCCTCTCTCAGTAACTTGTTCCTTAATTTTAAGTTTCTTAGAAAAGATGCCGACTTCTTGAGAATGTTTTACTTATCTGTCACAGTATCCTCTTTAATGGTGAAACACCAGATGTTACTGAATTAAAAAAATCCTCTAGAAGTCATGGGGTAATTCATAGTCTTCAACTTATACTTCACAGGTAATTAGGTGTCCATGAACTACTGGTCAGGGTTTGAAAGAAACTAATGAGAACATACTTGTTGCTGATTGATTTGAACTTCCTTTGCCATAAATTTTTCCAGTATGTGCACAAAAAGTTGGCTAGAGACTAAGATGAAATCCACTAATGAGAGAGGTGTCTGGCTCATGGGTTTTGGTTAGAATTATGTGGTACATCTGCTCCTTACATGTGGTACATGTACTCTTACCCTGCAAAGCTGGGTGGAAAACCTGGTTGGTGCATGCTGAAATAATGTTGCAGTGCAGGCCATTCTATTAGAGTAAAATTAGAGTACACTTTGCTTTGTTCTGATTTAGAAAAAGTCTGTGTTTAGAAGCATTTCAGAAATGTTGTTGTGGGAATAATTCTGCACAATCAGATGACTCCCCTCATTTGTTTAAGTCAGAAGCACCCAGTGTGTTGTCAAATGTACAGCTGAGAACAGCGTGGAACTGATTTTGTTTGTATCTTTTTCTTTAAGTAATAAATACCATAAATGTTGCTTGTACTTCTAATAAGTTAGTCATAAATATTCTAGTTTCTTAACATTTGGTCTAAAGAATACTTCTGTCTCCCAAATTATTCTTGTTTCTCTCTGTGGAAAAACTAGTGGGTTCTGAACTGGAAAAGTAATTTCCAAGGCTGGGCGCTGCACAGATAATGCACTGCTCCTTGTGGCCCCTTTTCTGGGGGAGATTTGAAAACTTCATTATGGAGACTGCACAGCATCTCCGAACAACCTGCTGCAGGACTTAGCCACCTTATGTGTGGAATTTTGTTTTTCTAGTGCCCAGCTGGACTTTTCCTTGCTGTTTGTTTTCTCTCTTTCCCTCACCACTTTTGCTGTGTATCTCTGACGAGAGTCTGAGATTCTGTTTTCTCAGATGTTAGAAAAAAATTGTTTGCATGAGAAGCTACCTACACATAAACTGATGCCCATTTTCTGACTGAACTGCCCACAGCTTAGTAGCTCTGAATGAGAGCTGTAAGAAGATGCGTTTTAGTTTTGCGTTTTGGTTTTTTTACATGCAGGTCACAGGGAGAATGCTCCAAACTTTTGTACCTCTCCAGCTTATCATACAAATGTAAATTCTTTCTGTAGGTTAAATAACTGACAGCAAATACTTCACAAACATAAATTAATCCATAAAGTGAGTGAAGATGGTTGTATTTATTTATCTTACAGTTTGTAAGCATGTAGGTTCTGAGGTTGAAAGCATCTGCTTACTTGTATGCACAGCCTGATGACTTTATCAATGCAGTACACTTCCTGCTGCATTCAGTTCTTTTGGCAAAGAATTAATTTGAAATTAGTGCTTAGGCAGCTTGTGTTTTGAATGTGGTTGGACAGCAGATGGATGACTTGTAGTATGATTTAGCCGTGAAAAGCTTAGATGATGCTAAGAAAGTTGAGAACAGTTGGTGAAACAGACTTAGTTAGGCTGTCATAGAAAGACTATCTTTAGTTTCTGTTGTAGTCGTTGCAAATGAAGTCCTCACAGGCTTCAAACATTTCTCTGCTGAGTGTCAGTGATATTTCTGTGCCCAGGCTGTCATCTGGTAAAAGAGTAACTTCAGAAACTTGTTTTGGGCTCTGTAGTCTCAGCCTGGGAACTGCCCCAGATTAAGGTACGGCTTTGGGCAATCTAAATGCAGGATTTGATCAACTTTGGATGAAAGTTGAAAGTACATGAAATTCCAGTTCAGAAACAACGTAAAAGTTCTCCTAAAACATTCTTTCTATGAAGGAAGGCAGTTGTGAAACATTTGAAAAAAGTTAGGGGGAGAGGGAGTTTAGCAATGCTTTGTCCATACTCATTATAAAAATATAACTTTAAAGAAGCTGCTGCTTGTTTTCATGTGGCATTTTTTTCTGCTCCACAATGGCTGGACCAAATAGCAGAAACTGTAGTCAAAATATTTTATTATCCCAAATATTAGAAATTTGGGGAACTGTGTGAAGAGTAAATGCCAGACAAACATAACGAGTCCCTTGTCACTAGTAACTATGACTATCTCATAGCTATTTATATCTTGCTCATAGCAGTATCTGTCTTGGCATGTGGGTGGTAACAGGGCAATTTTTACAAGATACCTGTCCTTCCAATTCTTTGTGTTCTTTCAAGGATGAAAATTTCAGTGCTATAGCTAACAGCATATGTGGGCTCCTTGTTTTTTGTGGTTAAGAGGTTTAGATTACGGTGTGTATGCTGGAAGAGAGGGGAGGGTTTGTGCTGGAATTGGTTTCCCTTTTGTTCTCTTAGCTTAAATGAAGCTTCCTAATGTCTCTTATATTATAGCTTTTAAATTGGGCAAACTTTATCTGCTTACATCTTACTTGGATTTCTCTCAAGTTTATGAAATGGATGTAATACTTAAAAGTAGTGTAAAGAAATGGAAGTAATGAAGAAAATGTATAAAGAGAGTAAAATCTGAGTAGATTGTAAGAACTAAAGTGCAAGAAATTCATGCAAATGTAGTAAAGTAAAAGCGTCAAAATAACCATGTTTAAATTGGATAGGGAGAAAAGCGATGGTGACTTTCACACAGATTCTGTCCATACAAAGTCCTTCCAGGGAAGATAGGTTGAGCCATCATTGCAAGGAAGAAAATCTTCATGTTCCTTCTACAAAGATTATTCTGTGCTGGTTTATTATGTTGCTAGAGAAAAAGTTTCTTTCTAAAATATTGCAGCTCAGCCTTTACACCCTGAATTTCTCTTTTAGAAATACAGTGTAGGGTTATGACAAACTGGCATTTACAACTAACTTTTTCTGTTGATCATTAAACTAACTTAAACCTGGGTGCAAGGGAGATAATGTATGTGTCATTGGTTTTATTCATCTGTGAACAAATGCCTCTTCTAACTTTTTTTTGTTATTGGCTGCAGATATGCTTCAGGAAATTCTTTCTGTTCATTATGGTCCTGTGACAGCTACTTCACTCTCATCTTATGCACCTGCAATTATTTAATCCCTCTTTTTAAACAACACATGCCTTGAACTAACCAGTGAAACCTGATGTAATTTAGAGATTCAGTTGATTGAGAAACGCAGCAGTCTTTGTCAGTCTGTTTTAAAGAAAAACACTGAATTTATTGTTAGTTTAGCCCTAGGAGTATGAATAAAACTTCATCAGTCACCTGTATATTGTTTCTGAGAGCATGTTCTACCTAGATAAGATTGCTGTAGGCAGCTAGATTTTACATCTTCAGGTGACAGTAACTTAACAGTAGCATGCAGGTTCTGCATGATCATTCTTGCCTTCCTTCAGTCCTTTACCTGATACTGTAGGTGAGATTGAGAGGATGAAAGAGGCAAGTAGTCAGTGCAAATGATGCAGAACCTCATTCTGACACATTGTGCTTTAAAAACACCATGCTGGATTTGATCCATTAACTAAAACCATAAGCTTTTTCAAGATAAATTGTTTAATACTGGCTGTATTCAAGCAGATTAGGCTTTTCTTTCATAAAGAAAATAACTATTAACCATGATTGTATTTTAAACATGTAGTTCTGTATCTTCACTTGAAATAGGCAGAGACGGATGCAGCTATAGTATGGAAGTAATCAGTAGAATGGTAGAAGATGGTCTTCAGGCTATATGGCAGTTAGACAGAAGCTGCTTTTTGTTTTAACTGGGGACATTTCTTAGTCTTAACATTGTTCTTTTACATTTAGCTTACTGAGCATCTCTACCAAGAATTGTATGTTGTATTTCACTTGCTGGCAGTACAAAGATGTCCTAGGATGTGATCATGGGGACATAGGGAGGAAGTTTGTCCTGTCCTTTTGGTTTTGAATGGGAAGCAAGTCTAACTTAGAGTGATGGAGATGTTAAGAAAGACAATCACCCTTCCCAAAATTCAGGTTTTTTTGTCACTTGGGCTTTCTGAGATCATGCTATCTACTGGTAGGCTAGTCAGAATACGTAATAAATTTCAATGTATTCTTCTTCCATCCCTTATTTTTAATCCTTTTATGAGCCCATGGAAGACTTATGCCATTGATTATTCTGACCCAAGAATTACGTGGTTGCACTGTACTTTGCGTAAAAAGTCACCTTCTCTTGTTCTGAAATTAAGATCCATATATATACATTGATTTGTCTATAGGTCATTTGTTGATATGAATGCATGATAATCAAATAGCTTGTAAGTGAAGAGTGCATAGTAGTTTATTCTGTTTGTGTAGTTAATATTGTCATCTGTACATACAGTATACTCTTTTATATTATTAAAAAAATTATATTGCTTTCAGGTAATGAGCATGGTGTCGGGATTTGCACCATTGATTTCTGCAGGTATTTTTTCAGCCACCCTGTCTTCTGCATTAGCATCTCTTGTGAGTGCACCCAAGATTTTCCAGGTAAGGATGGAAGCAAAACCATCATCCTTTAAAGAATAACTACAGTCAGCTTTTGAATCAAAATTTTTGGAAGGGGACTCTGAAAAACTGCTGTTATGGCTCATACCAGTTGGCAGCAGCACATTGATCTGATATTTACCTCTTGCTTAGAATAGGAAAACAGTGTTTAAGTCTTAATAAATGTTAGCTGGACCATAATTTGTTCCAGATCCGATGTGTTTGTGCTTAATTCAGAGATTAGTTGGGTTGTAACTAACAGCAATCTACAAACCTCTTTATGATGTTTTTTATTGTAAGTGACAGCGGGGCCACATACACAGAGAACAGACTAGTTCATTTCTCAGAGTAATCACAGAAGGACACAGCCTGAAATAGAGGCTGTAGCTGTGGAATCTCAGTCCTTAGGGATTGCATTATGAAAATAATTGTGTACCAGTTCTCATGTAAATAATTTACATTGGTTATCTTGTGTCCCTGAATGTATTTTGCTTTTACTTCTTTTTAACCATTTAATCTTACTCTTTTGTCTTAAAAATTCTCTTTAATAGGATACTGCTGTAGTGTCCTGTAATGATCTTACTTCCCAGCAATTCAGTAGGGAGTCAAAAAAGGAGAGATTTTGTTGCAGAATAGAAGCACAAGTATTGATACAGAGAACTAGTGTAGGTAATTGGGCAAGCTTTTCACTTTCTGAGAAAACATTGTCTCTAAAGAAGGGTTCTTTGTGACTAGACACCAGTTAAGTAAACTAGGCAGTTACTTACAGTAGAACAAAATTTGTTGTTCTAGATAGAAATTACTGAAGGATAGAATACTGGAAACAGAAGGTGTCAACGTGCAAGGCAATTGAGAATAGAATTAATACATGGTGGTAAAAAACCTTTCAGGAAGGTAATATGCAGTGGAAGGTAGCATTAGTAAGTATACAATTTGAACAAAATGCATTCTGACTCTTGGAATTTTATTTTTTCTTAGGCTTTGTGCAAGGACAACATCTATCCAGGATTTCAGATGTTTGCTAGAGGCTATGGGAAAAACAACGAACCATTGAGAGGATATCTTCTAACATTTTTAATTGCTCTTGGATTCATACTAATTGGTTAGTTAGGAATTATGATAAATCTCAATATCCTTTTGTCCTTTATGAGGCATTCAATTTCATATCATGACTTGCTAACAGTGTCCTGAGGTCTAATGCACAGCTTGATTCTAAGCCGGCATTCAAAGATCTTTTTATTTTGAGAGTTACTTTTCTCCTTTCTTCTAGCTATAACTCTGTCTAGAACTGCAATAGATATGAATTGAACTGTAGCAATCTGTACTTCTCTTGATAATGGCAGGTATCTCTGGATACTGTCAATAAAAATACATCTATTGCTTGAGGTAGAGAGATGTTACATCTTGTAAATATAATAGTTTATTTCAAATTTCTAATAATTACAACCAGCTCAGTAAATGGCAAACTTGCATGAACGATACTTTTTAAAGTGTATTTTTCTGTTAAGTTACAAATAATAGAGATGAGTGCTGATGCTGCTATGCTAAAGGTAAAGACAGCCTCGGTAGACTTACATGTGTTCTATCTAGATTTCAAACTAATTGTGCTGTGTCCGTCCATGAGTCCTGTACCAGTGCTTTTAAACTTTTTTTCTCCGTTTGCTCTTTGATCCTTCCCCCCAAGTCTTCTTAAGGCACAGGTATACACATGATGTCTCTATGCAGCATGCTGACTGGAAACTTGCTTGCAAGAAGTAGAAACTTGCAGACTAACATGGCACATTCTGCATTTGGTCACTTTTTTGATGGTGAGGGTACATGTTTTCTACCATGCTCCTCAAGGAAAGGAGAGCATCAGGTTCTTCCAGCTGTTACACTAAAGAGGGTGTACTCATCACTGTTGCAATGGTAGTCGACTGTAATAATGCACTATATTAGTACCGCTGATGAAACTTTTCATTTAGAATGCAGGTAGAATAACGCGTTTGTTCCGTTGTTCACACTAACTTCATTTGCTGCTGCCATTCACCATAGTTGATTGTCTCTTAAACTTAAAAGTGTCTCATTCTTTGCTGTTTGAAAATTGAGCTAGAGATGTACTCTATATGTATTACTGCTCTGTCTACTGTTTCTGACATTCTTCAGAACCCAGTATATTATTAGTGCACTGTTTGATCAAGCTATGGTGGGGAAAGAACTCCTCTCAATTAATTATTTTGAGGAAGTATGTAGTGCTTCATAAGTGGCAGTCCTGGAACACTTAATAGTGTAGAAAAATGTTTATTTTTAAAATGGAAAGTTACACTTCCTATTAGGACATAACATAGCTAATAAGAGACCATTAACATAATAGCCCTGTCTGAAAAGAAGAAGGAACTGCTGCTTCTTAGAGTACATTAGAAAACAGGTTTGGTGTAGCAGATTTTTTTACTCTGGGATCTATGTGGTATCTTTCATAACAGCCTGCTTTGTTTTTGGTTTTACAGCTGAACTGAATGTGATTGCTCCAATTATTTCTAACTTCTTCTTGGCCTCATATGCCTTGATTAATTTCTCTGTATTCCATGCTTCTCTTGCAAAATCTCCAGGTAGGAACTACATTTTGGGGGTAAGGGTTTAGTCTGATATTTCCTTAAGCATAAATACAATATAAAAGGTATTACTGTAAATGAGTGTTTAATTTAGTTGCTAAGTATCTATTTGATTCTCATGATGCATCTGTATTATAAGCTTAATAGTACGTATATACCTGGTTCTTCTGAAATTTTGAAGACTGAGTGATCCAGTACAGTCTGGGAGCTACTAATTTTGTTACCTTTGCTGAGGGAACACAAGATAATTCAGAAACTCTTGAAGAAAGGTTTTTTTGTTGATTCTGTATATGGTGTTAAAGAATTATCCTTCAGTCATCTTTGGATGTCTTGTTAGTGTTTCTTCTTCCGGTCCATGAGAAACTGGAATTGCAGGTGGTATTGCCACATTTTTATAGTCTTTGGTGTGGGAGGCTAGTTAGCAAACAGGAATACACCAAAACCCAGTACCATGTGCAGAACAGATGTGTATCATGCCTAGCCCACTATGCATTTGTACTGAAATAATATCCTTAAAAGCTTCTTAAGTTGCTGAACAGGTAGATACAATTATTTTTCAAGAACATGTTCATAGTCTGTTTATACAACAGTTCTATGTGTAATATACTTGTTAATCTTGGCTGTGTTTGTGGGGGTGTGCATGTGTGTTCACCTGATTTTGGATAAACTTGTGACAAATAAGGGTGAAAAACAGTAACAGTCCAGTATTTTGACATATTCAAGTTGTACTTGGATATATCTGTCCTTTGGCATTTCATGTATGAAAATTTCTGGATATGTGAAAGTAGTAAAAATTCACCACTAGGAACAGTAGTATGTGAGAGAACAAGTCCGTAACCTAATAATTCATGTTATACTACCCTTGACAGCAGAAATCAATTGTCAGGCAAGCTATTGCCAAAGGTTCCTGTAGCTGTATTTGATAGATACATCGACATAAACATCTTAGAATCATAGAATAGTTAGGGTTGGAAAGGACCTTAAGATCATCTAGTTCCAACCCCCCTGCCAGGGGCAGGGACACCTCACACTAAACCATGCCACCCAAGGCTCTGCCCGGCCTTGAACACCGCCAGCGATGGAGCATTCACAACTTTCCTGGGCAACCCATTCCAGTGCCTCACCACCCTTACAGGAAAGAATTTCTTCCTCATATCCAATCTAAACTTCCCCTGTTTAAGTTTGAACCCGTTACCCCTTGTCCTATCGCTACAGTTCCTACGGAATAGTCCCTCCCCAGCATCCCTATAGGCCACCTTCAGATGCTGGAAGGATGCTATGAGATCTCCATGCAGCCTTCTCTTCTCCAGGCTGAACAGCCCCAACTTTCTCAGCCTGTCTTCATACCGGAGGTGCTCCAGTCCCCCGATCATCCTTGTGGCCCTCCTTTGGACTTGTTCCAACAGTTCCATGTCTTTTTTATGTTGAGGACACCAGAACTGCACGCAGCACTCCAAGTGGGGTCTCACGAGAGCAGAGTAGAGGGGCAGGATCACCTCCCTCGACCTGCTGGTCATGATCCTTTTGATGCAGCCCAGGATACGGTTGGCTTTCTGGGCTGCAAGCGCGCACTACTGGCTCATGTTCATTTTTTCACCGACCAACACTCCCAAGTCCTTCTCTGCAGGGCTGCTCTGAATCTCTTCTCTGCCCAACCTGTAGCTGTGCCTGGGATTGCTCTGACCCAGGTGGAGGACCTTGCACTTGGCATGGTTAAACTTCATCAGGTTGGCATCTGACCACCTCACAAGCGTGTCAAGGTCCCTCTGGATGGCATTCCTTCCCTCCAAGGTATCAACTGAACCACACAGCTTGGTGTCATCGGCAAACTTGCTGAGGGCGCACTCAATCCCACTGTCCATGTCACTGACAAAGATGTTGAACAAGACCAGTCCCAGCACCGATCCCTGAGGGACAGCACTCATTAGTGGTCTCCAGCTGGACATTGAGCCATTGACCACAACTCTTTGCGTGTGGCCATCTAGCCAGTTCTTTATCCACCAAGTGGTCCACCTATCAAATTGATGTCTCTCCAACTTAGAGACAAGGATGTCCTGTGAGACAGTGTCAAACGCTTTGCACAAGTCCAGGTAGATGACATCAACTGCTCTACCACTGTCCATCAGTTCCGTAGCCCCTTCATAGAAGGCCACCAAATTGGCCAGGCAGAATTTCCCCTTAGTGAAACCATGCTGGCTGTCACCAAGCACCTTGTTGTTTTTCATGTGCCATAGCATGCCTTCCAGGAGAATCTGCTCCAAGATTTTGCCAGGCATAGAGGTGAGGCTGACTGTCCTGTAGCTCCCTGGCTCATCCATTTTCCCCTTCTTTAAAAATGGGGGTTATATTTCCCTTTTTCCAGTCATCGGGAACTTCACCTGACTGCCATGATTTTTCAAATATGATGGACAGTGGCTTAGCAACTTCATTTGCCAGCTCCTTCAGGACCCGTGGATGGATTTCATCAGGTCCCATGGACTTGTATATGTCCAAACTTTCCTTTTGAGATAAACTTTTAGAGGGCAAAATTAGGAACATCGACATGTCCTTGTAAGAAAGATATGAATTGGTTAGATAAGTGTTGGAAAATCGAAAGCATAGATGTGCCAAAGTCTGTATTTTGTACATCACTGTTAGACATTCATATGAAATTTGATACAGGACACTAGCGAAGGAAAAGAGAAATCACACCTTCCTTCTCTTTGAGTGATTATGAAATTAATATCTGCATTCTTTTCTCTTCTGTCCCTCAATTTATATTTTGCCTAGGTTGGCGCCCTGCGTTCAAATATTACAATATGTGGATTTCACTTCTTGGAGCTATTCTGTGCTGCATTGTGATGTTTGTTATTAATTGGTGGGCAGCACTTCTAACATATGTCATAGTCCTTGGACTCTACATTTATGTCACATACAAGAAGCCAGGTGTGTATATGGGCTTCTTTTGGTTGTGATAAGGAAAGAGAGATGTAGAAGAAAGGAGGGGAAAAAAAGAAAAGGTCTTTAGTGTGGCAGAGGGGAAGGAGAACTGGAAAACTTCTGTTTGCCTGACTAGGTCAAACTTCTGTTTCAGCCTTTTTAGTTGTAATGAAACATAATTATGCCTGTATAGTCACTGTTACTGTTCCCTCTGCTTCAAGTTATCGAGGTGCATAAACTCAGACATAAACATTTGAGTGAAAATTGGAGGAAAAGGTATACATGGAAAGAACTTGGGTTGCAGCAGCAAAGGCACTAGAAAAGCATGTTATGTTTTGTAAGGAAATGAAAGAGAATGCTTTTATCAATCCAGATTGAAAAGGGATTTGAGTGGTGGTGGGTTTGTTTGTGGTTTTTTTTTTTTTTTTTTTTTCAGTAAACCATTCCTATAGCTTTGAACAACAATCATAAGACTCTTGCTTCCTTCTAATAACACTGTAATATGATAAGTGCAAGATGGAGCAGAATGGAACCAGAAAGTGTTCCTGAGGTTGAAAATAAGGAAAACCCTACATCCTGGGCTATGAGAATTATTAAGTACTTGGATGACAAATTCATTGTAGCTATCAAAGATGTATATGGGAACAAATAGAAAGGACACTGGGATCTTTTCTTTCCTTGTAAAATTAATCTTACCGAACTGTTTAATCTAGCAGTTTGTCACTGAAAGTATGTGACTTTGTTTAGGCAGTGTTTTGCAATTACTTTTTCTTTTGATGCAATATAGAATAACTGAGCAAGTATTTTTTTTCCCCTGAAGTGTGGAGTTTTTGTTGTTGTTTTGTTTTGGGTTGGTTTTTTTTTGGGGGGGGTGGTGGTTTTTGTTTGTTTATTTTTATGGGGGATTGGGGTTTTTTTGGGGGGGGGTGTTCCTTTGTGGGTTTTTTGACTCTGAAGTTGACAGAGTCTTTGAAATGTTGCTGGAGGGAAACCTCGGTTCTTTCTTCCTATAGCTGTAAAATAGCAAACTCTAACTTGTTTGCTAAAACTTCTACAGAAATGTTATCTTTAAATAGAGTTTTCTACTTAGCTGTAGGGTTTGTTGACTAATATTGTGTAGAACGTATCATGATACAGCTTAATTATTCTGTGGTTTTAGTTGGTATTTGACAGATTTTGTGATCATACAGTTTTACAATGAACAGTTTTAAGTTATTGGAACTTCACATCTTCCAACAGATGTGAACTGGGGATCCTCAACCCAAGCTTTGACTTACTTGAATGCACTACAGCATTCTATTCGGCTCTCAGGAGTGGAAGATCATGTGAAAAACTTTAGGTAACAGTTAATATTAGAGACATACAAAATGTTTTCAGTTGGGGTACTGTCACAGTGTTTGCTGTCATGGCTTCCATTATATGCCTCTTTATCTCCTGTGCGTTATAACAACTTTAAATTTCATCACCATGGACATCTGCTGGACATATTTACATTAGTAGTTTGTTTCTGATTAAGAATGCCCATCAGAAGCAAGTCTATGTGTGATGCATGCTTATTGTTAGATGCCTCATGCTTCATATCATGAACCATGAACCACATTCTTTGATGAATTGTGGGATATGCTCCAAACTGCTAATGAGCATACAGTCTACATGCTTGGTATAAAACCAGTCTAACCTAAAATTCCCAAAATGTGTGTGCTGTGTATATTGCCCTCAACATCAGCTATTTCACGTTAGGCATATTCTCTCATGGCACTCCAGTAATGGTAAACATGCTATGCACATGTTTTTCACGCAGCTGGAGAGCTGATTTGTTGTCTTGCCAGCTTGGGTACTCAGGAAGGCCCTACTGAAGGAGGCAGTTTTCAATCCTATAGTATTTACACCCCTTTTCTGGAATAAGCTATTGTAGAATAAAGATGCTTCCAAAAATTTAACAAGAAGTATTGATTTAAACTAATTCCTCCAATTAAATAGAATCATAGACTGAATGTGACCTTACCATGTGTTCTTGTCCAGTCCCTGACTGGACAGACCATAGATCTAGCTGCAAAGTTAGATACAACTTTAGTTGATCTTTACTTAATTTAATGCAGTATTGTAAAAGTAGGTGAAGTTGCTGCCTCTCCAGTGACAGTAATGTTCATATGGACTATATTTAGAAGAACTTTCATTCTGTTAATAAAAAACCCCACAACTCCAGATGACATGAATTGCAACATTTTATTTTTCCTTCTCTATTCACAATTCTAGACCTCAGTGCTTAATTATGACAGGTGCTCCAAGTGCACGTCCAGCTTTGCTTCACCTTGTCCATGCTTTCACCAAGAATGTGGGTTTGATGATCTGTGGCCATGTACATATGGTAAGTCTGTTCTATCTGTACTTTAAAGTTACTTATGTTTTTGTGTGATGTTTCTGGGTTGTTTTTTTTTTTTTGTGGTTCTTGTTTGTGTGTGGTTTTTTTTGCTGATTTTTTTTTTGTTTGGTTTGGTTTTTTGTGGTTTTTTTTTTTTTTTTTAAAAGTGTCTTAGATATGGAGAAGTGCAAAACCAGAGATACTCTGGTAGGATCCACTCATGTATGGGTTATTACTATTCCAGTTAAGTATACTCCAGGGGAAACTGCAAAATTAGTACCTTTGGTTATTTGATGTTTAAATGCTGAGGAAGCTTTGTAGGAGTAAAGTGAGTGTTAGATTACAGCCTGGGTCTCTTTCTCTCCTTGTGTAGTACAGTCTCATGTTCTCTTTCTTTGGACAGAGCAGTTGGTCAAAATGTTGTGCAGTATACAGCTAGATTTCCTCTCAGTGTTACTACTTCAAGGAAATCGATAATCTCTGTAGAATTCTTAAAAATCCAGGGCTTAAATAAACTTTGTTGAGCAGGAAATTCAACTAGCTCAGCCAACTGATAGCTCTCAACATTTCATGCAGATTTTTATTCCTTCATTACCAGATTAATTCCATTGGCAAGTAAAACCTTAATGCCAACAGGTATTTCCTTTCCTGCTACCTTTCTGCCCAGCCTGTAGTATTTAACTGACTTTCCGTGTTCTTTGTCAGGATATGAGGTGCAGGGTTTTGGGACTTGAGGTGTGTGAGGGCTGTTGTGCCAGGACATAATTTTAGCGGTCCTTACTACTTAGAAAAGAGTTATCTTCTGAAGCAGCCTGTAGAGGTTTTGGGGTGGGGAGAAGGAAGCAAGCTTCATGTAAATGCTGTTCGGTGTTGCACTTGTCATGAGTTGTCTGAACTGTGATACATGGTGGCTGTCATAATATGATCTGTACCAAATTTTCAGTTAGTTACAGAAAGGCTGTTGGTTTTCTGACAAATTTTGGTAAATACACTAGGATATTTGGAATGTGTAGTTTAGCTTTATATCTTAAGACCTAACTACTGTCACATCACTAGGAACATTTAAGAAAGTGTAATTTTAAATGCAAAGATTGGTTACTCTTAAATGCATCTAAATTTAGCCACACTTGTTAAATCTGACTTGCTTATGATCTGATGAACAGATAAGACCAAATCAAGTTAGTGCAATATACAGAACATACATTTTGTTAAGCAAATATGGGCCAGTTGTGTTTTCAGAAAAATCAATTATTTTTAATTCCTTACTGTGCAAACTTAAAATTTCAGTGGGTGTGAAGGCCAGAAACTGAGTAATACTAGAGAGGTAAGCTATCATTGATGGACTTACTGGCTTTCAAAAGAATAAGGTAGCATCACCCTTCTTGTAGGAAAGAAGTTTAAGATTTTCTGGGAGTATATGCTGTCTCTATTTAAAATTGTTTTCCTACAAAAAGGGTGACACTATCTCATTCTTCACTAACTCTAACCATTTGGTCCACATCCCTCTTGTGTTGGGGATACCAGAACTACTGTGCACAGTATTCCGGGTGGGGTCTCGTGAGAGCCAAGCAGAGGGGAGAATCACTTCCTTTGACCTTCTGGCCATGTTACTCTGGATGCAGCCCAGCGTATGGTTGTTTTTCTGGACTGCAAGCACACACTGCTGGGTCATTTTGAGCTTCTCATCAACCAGTGCCCCAAAGTCTTTCTCCTCAGGGCTGCTGACCATTTGGTCAAAGTCTGTATCCTCTTGTAAACTGTATCTTACTGCAGAAACTGGGCTACGGTGTTCTTGATTATACCTCATTCTGGATTTTGATGTATAGGAGGAGCACAATGATTCATTCATCCTGATGAAAGTAATAAAAAGAAAGTAGTTAATGAGGAGATCACTTTGACTGCAACATTAAACTGCAGAAGTGACACTATTGTGACAAAGGCTTTCTGATTAGGATCATTTACACACAGAGGCATGCTTGTACAGCTTAAAACAAATATTCCCATAAAGCTTAATATGAAATCATCCTATGCCTGTGTGTACTTCATTACAAAGGCCTTTGGTTTTAAAACTCTGTTACGCTGTGGAGGACTGTCCTGGTTTCCACTGGGGTAAAGTTAATTTTCTTCTAGTAGCTGGTACAATGCTGTGTTTCAGCTTTAGTCAGAGAGCAATGCTGATAACACACCACTGTTTTAGTTGCTGCTGAGCAGTGTTTACCCTGATCAAGGACTTTTCAGCCTCTTATCTCAACCTGTGGGGTTTATATTCTTTCAGTTCTCCTCCCCAGCCTGCCTGGGGAGAGTGGGAAGAAGGAGGAGGGTGTGAGTGAGCAACAAGCTTGTGCCACCTGCTAAGGAAGTGAGCCGTGTCCTGGAGGAACAAGATTGGGAAAGTTTCAGGAGCCCTCCTCCTAGCAATGAGAATCTGGTTCACTCTGCTGCTGCTAATACCTAATATTTTTTTGGTTTGGGATTTTGGTTTTTTGTTGGTTTGTGGGTTTTTGTTTTTTTTTTTTTTTTTGACAGTGTGGAAACATGTTCTGAGTTTCTTCAAGCTTGAATTTGATTCTAATGGGGTGGGGCTTTATTTCTAATTGTAATTCTTGTTCTCTCTCATTTTTATTTCCTTATTTCAAAGGGTCCTCGGAGGCAAGCCATGAAGGAACTGTCAACTGACTTGGCTAAATATCAGCGATGGCTGATTAAAAACAAGATGAAGGCTTTCTATGCCCCAGTGCATGCAGAGGACTTGCGGGATGGAGGACAGTACTTAATGCAGGTACACCACTTTTTTTTTCATGGAAGTGATCAAGATGAACGTCAAAATTTGAAATGTTTTTATACTTGGAAGTATTTTCATTTTTCATAGTTATATAATAAAATACACATTATATAATAAAAATACTTTTTTCTGTTTAAGAAAATAATAGAACCTTTTTTTTTATTTCTCTTAGGCTGCTGGCCTGGGTAGGATGAGACCTAACACCCTTGTTGTTGGATTTAAGAAAAACTGGAGACAAAGTGACATGAGAGATGTTGAAACCTACATCAATTTATTCCAGTAAGTAGAGAATGTGGAGGTGTAGCTCTTACGTTCCATTTCAGTGCATTCAGTAATAAGGTGATCTCAGTTGCGTGAAGTCTCACGTAGACTCAGATTTTCCATATTGCTGATCTAGCAGTTTTCAATACCTTGCTTTCTTCTGATATGGAAATTAATAAGCAAGTTTTTATAGTCCAAAAAGATTCTATTTCTATACAATAACTCATTCTGTGTCTAGAAAGTGTTGCAGCAGTGGTCTGAGGTTTAAGAGTCTGCAGGGATGAACCTAGTATTTTATGTGCCAGTCTTTAAAGCATATTTTCTACATAGAGCAGGGTTTTTTCTACACTACTTCTGTACAAATTAAGTGTAGTGGAGAATGAATCAATTCATATGCTGAAGCTCTATCTTTATTAAACCTTGCTGTCACATACAAGAAATATTTTACTTACAAGATACACAGCACTGACTCACAAAATAATAGAGTAGCCAAAAGGGAGATGGGGAAAGGAAATCCTAGAGTAATTTAACAGTACTGAAAGTGGACCAGTTCTGGCTGAAAAACTTCTTTGAGAATAATTTGTGTTACAAACACTTCAGAAAACCAAAGCTTGCTTCTTGTGCTTATACAGAAGTTTTTTTGTTTTCCTTAAATGCTGCTTAACCTGCTTCATTTGTGTTTTACAATTTTCATTTACTGTGTGTTTAAAAGAAACAGGATGGAGGGATTATGGGGAGTGATTAGAAAAGAAAAGCCAATAATTCCTTAAATTCATTAAGAGAAAAGAATCATACCAGTACTTTGAGAGAATCCAGAGCATCAAATGCAGTGAAAAATAAGGAAACATGTTGGTTAGTTCTTGGTTTTTCTTTTTTTCTTATTTTATTTTGGAATGGCTTGTGCTGGAAGATGTGTCAAGGCCAACAAGTTATGTGGTTCTCCACATCCCAAAAGAGAAACCTCAGGAGGTAAAAACTGTAGGTCAGGCATGTTTCTGGAGAATCTCTGGAAAATTGAAAGTTTCTAAAGCACACAATAGACATCTAAACACATCTAATCTGTATAGATTTAACAAATTAAATAGTTAATTTAAAATGTTCACTAATGGACAAATCATTTTCTTATTAAATCAACCTCAATTTTTCTTGCATAATAGAATATATTGACATTTGAACATTTCTAATCAAGTCTTACTACTTCTAAAGAGAAATGTTTAATGAGTGAAATCTTGAGAAATTCCTGTCTGTGGAAATGACATGGGAGGAAGTTCTCTGATTTATTGTTTGTAATAGCAAGGACAATTTAAAGGACTGATGGTTGATAACTTGCAGACTGTATGATATGGTTAAGTTCATGTTTTTCTGTTGAGTTTCTTGAGGACTTATTTGTTCTTCATTTTACTCTGTTTGCACTCAGTGATTTAGTCAGGCTTTTTGCTTGTTTATAAGGTAATGATGTTTTCCTTTATTTATTTTTCTTTTTAAGGGGGCAAGTTCATTTCCCACCAGATATAATGGGAATACTCACATTATAGCTAATTTGATTCTGTATTACAAATTCATAAGTGAGTTTAATACCCAAAAGTTTTGGGAACTTGTGCTAAAGTTTTAGTTCTGAGATCAATGAGATTTAGTCAAAATATGTCTCATTTTTTATGGGGAGAGATAAAAGTTTAGATTCCTCAGTATATTTGGTCATCCTTCATGAAGAACTTGACTGGCCTGTTAGTGTAGCTTTTATTGAATTTCTGTTTACAGGGAAGAGATGGAAAGGGAATTGATCTGTGTTGCTTTTCAGGGTATGGAGTTCAGTTCACCAATGTAGTTGAATTTAAACTGAAATTGTAACACACATTTATGATTTGGGAGTTTAAATGGCAGTATTTAATCACTGGAGTTTGTTCAAAGAGGGTGTGTAAAGTAGCTTTTTTGAAAATAAAAAACTGAAAACACTTTATTTTTGTTCCTTTTGTTCAGTGATGCCTTTGACATTCAGTATGGTGTAGTTGTCATCCGCCTAAAGGAGGGCCTGGACATTTCTCACCTTCAGGGCCAAGGTAAGATTTATTTTATTTCATCTGCTTCTATTTCCCTTCTAATACTGTTTTCTGAAAAAAATAAATGAAAATAAATTAAAAAAACCCCAAACCCAAAATAGAACACCACAACAAAACAAACACAAGCATTAAACAAAGAAACAAACCCCTCCCCCCCCCAAAAAAAATAAAAAAACACACCCAAAACAAAAAAACACCACATGGCAAACTAAAACAACAGTTGTCTTTACAGAGGAAAAATCATTGAAAGTAGCAAATCAGAAATGTAAAAGGCATGTAAAATCGCCCGTTTATAGTGACAGAACTTTGTTTTCAGCGTGTTTCAACTTTCGGTACCATAAGCTGCATATACTTTCTTCCCAAGGATTTACTATTTTACTGAAACCAACAGGCTGGCAAATTGATGTAAAGTATTTGGACCCAAGTCCGACAATGATGAAAATCACAAATGTTGCATAATCCAAGAGTGCTATGGGTCTGGTGTGGGTTGCCAACCCCTACATGCACTAGGTTAGAAACCTCAGCAGTAGTCCATCTCAAGTTTGGAAGGGCTTTGTTTTCCATATAGAAGACTTGGTTATGTTTTGTAGTAGTGATCTTAAGCCAAATGATACAATTTTAGTTAAATTTCAAGCAGAATAATGGAGAAAGCCTGTGAGCTTTGGCAGCAACTGTCTGCTGAATTGATAGTGTCTAATTTGTTTGTAGCTTGCTCCCTGCAGCACTGCACAATGAAGAACACTTGTGACACAAGCTTGGTAGGAGCCATCCTCTTGAAAGACCGAAGAGTTGTTCCTTCATTGAAAATGCAGAAATGTCTTAGGATTTGGAGAGAAGCAGAGAGCCTGTCACTCCGCAGTAGGGCATAGGGGTATGAGAAACGGCAGAGTGTAGTGTGAAAACGACAGTGCTGAGAACACTGGGGAATGAAACAGCAAGATGTTAGAAGTTTCTTAGCGTCTTCTGGGGACTGTGAGTTTGCTTTAAATCTTGACAGCTACCAAGTAGCTCCACTGAAGCCAGACCTGGAAAAAAATCTTAGCTGTGTGAATATATTTGGTCTGGGCCCTGTCTGAGGTTCATCTTCCTCTTGGAGTTAGAGTAGAAACGGAAAATATTTCTGCAAGTAATTTTGTTTTCCTCCTGGTTGTATTTTTCAGTATTAGCTAGCTCTGGTTTATGTTCAGCCTGTGGTAATGCAATCAATAGCAAAAATCTGGGAAGAAAGTAGCAGGAAATTGCAGCTTGGCTCAGAGGAGGAGTCTCTTTGTACTCTGAAGCAGTTCACACAAGACTTTCTGGTTGTTTTCTACCTTTTTTAAAAATTTTCTTTTCCTTTCTTTGCCATGGCACAAGAATTGCAGTAATGTTTAACTAACTGTGAAGTATCTCCATATTGTCTCATACCTGAAATGATACCATTTGGACAATTGTTTAAAATGTGTTTCTGTGTTTTCTCAAAGAAGAATTGCTGTCATCCCAAGAAAAATCTCCATGTACCAAGGATGTCATAGTAAAAGTGGATTATAGCAAGAAGGCAGAGACAGACACTTCTGTAGCTTTTGCTCCATCATTTAGTGAAAGAACTACCACTTCACGTAAAGGTAACTTGCTACTTAGTAATGAATTTTCAATTCTCACTGTTTCTCTCTTTCATTCTGTCTTCAGGTTCTCTGTCCCCTCCTCACCAAGGAATTATTTAAGGCAGTTCTCTGTGTGGAATAGAAGTGTCATGCTTTTCTAGCTGTTGATATCTAAGCACTAAAGTTCTTTGGTTTAGAGCTTATAGTATGTAGAATAAATCTTACATATCTTGTCCCTAAAATAAAACGGGGAGTAGACAATGACATGCAGTAGATTTTCTTTGTTAATGAGTTAGTCAGGTATTAAAAATTGCTTGAGAATCATGCTACATATCTGTACATTTAAGTGTGATTTGAAGACTGCTAAATTTAAGAAAATTTTTTCACCTTAGGCTAGAGTATTATATCCATGTTAACTGACACATATAATTCACGATATTTTGACATGACAATAAACAGTTTTCCTCTTCTTTTTAAAATAAAAGCTCAGAGTGACTTAATAGTCACTTAAGAGGAGCCAGCAAAGAGAGGTGCCATACTTGATCTCCTGCTCACCAGCAGAGAGGGGCTGGTTGGAAATGTGATGCTCCAGGACAGCCTTGGTTGTAGCGATCATGAGATGGTCAAGTTCGGGATCCTCAGGACAGTGAGAAGAGTGTGCAGCAAGCTCACTGCCCTGGACTTCAAGAGAGCAGACTCTGGCCTCTTCAGGAACCTGCTTAGTAAGGTTCCATGGGAGATAGCACTAGAGGGCAGGGGGGCCTAAGACTGTTGTTTGATATTCAAGGATCACCTACTACAAGCTCAGGAGTGTTGCATCCCAACTAGAAGGAAGTGCAGCAGGAGGGCCAGGAGACTTCCATGGATGGATAAGGAGCTGCTGAGGAAACTTCGAAAGAAAAAAGAGGCTTATAAAAGGTGGAAGCAAGGACAGGCAGCCTGGGAAGAATACAGGGATGTTGTCCAGGAAGCTAGGGACCAGGTTAGGAAAGTTAAGGCCCACTTAGAATTAAACTTGGCTAGGGATGTGAAAGATAACAGGAAGGGATTCTATAGGTACGTTGCAAATAAAAGGCAGACTAGGGACAATGTGGGCCCTCTCTGGAAGCTATCAGAACTGGCTACCCTGGATTTGGAGAAGGCTGAGGTTCTTAATGACTTGTTTGCCTCAGTCTTCACTGGCAAATGCTCTGACCACACCACCCAAGCCTTGGAAGGCAGACACAGGGACAGGGAGAATGAAGACCCTAAGCCCACAGTAGGAGAGGATGTGGTTCGAGACCATCTTAAGAACCTGAACATATACAAGTCCATGGGACCTGATGAAATCCATCCACGGGTCTGAAGGAGCTGGCAAATGAAGTTGCTAAGCCACTGTCCATCATATTTGAAAAATCATGGCAGTCAGGTGAAGTTCCCGATGACTGGAAAAAGGGAAATATAACCCCCATTTTCAAGAAGGGGAAAATGGATGAGCCGGGGAACTACAGACCAGTCATCCTCACCTCTGTGCATGGCAAAATCTTGGAGCAGATATTCCTGGAAGGCATGCTATGGCACATGAAAAACAAAAGGGTGCTTGGTGACAGCCAGCATGGCTTCACTAAGAGGAAATCCTGCCTGGCCAATTTGGTGGCCTTCTATGAAGGGGCTACGGAACTGATGGACAGTGGTAGAGCAGTTGATGTCATCTACCTGGACTTGTGCAAAGCGTTTGACACTGTCTCACAGGACATCCTTGTCTCTAAGTTGGAGAGACATCAATTTGATAGGTGGACCACTTGGTGGATAAAGAACTGGCTGGATGGCTGCATGCAGAGTCATGGTCAATGGCTCAACGTCCAGCTGGAGACCAGTAATGAGTGCTGTCCCTCAGGGATCGGTGTTGGGACTGGTCTTGTTCAACATCTTTGTCGGTGACATGGACAGTGGGATTGAGTGCGCCCTCAGCAAGTTTGCCGATGACACCAAGCTGTGTGGTTCAGTTGATACGCTTGAGGGAAGGAATGCCATCCAGAGGGACCTTGACAGGCTTGTGAGGTGGTCAGATGCCAACCTCATGAAGTTTAACCATGCCAAGTGCAAGGTCCTACATCTGGGTCAGAGCAATCCCAGGCACAGCTACAGGTTGGGCAGAGAAGAGATTCAGAGCAGCCCTGCGGAGAAGGACTTGGGGGTGTTGGTTGATGAAAAAATGAACATGAGCCAGCAGTGTGCGCTTGCAGCCTAGAAACCGTATCCTGGGCTGCATCAAAAGGATTGAGACCAACAGGTCGAGGGAGGTGATCCTGCCCCTCTACTCTGCTCTCGTGAGACCCCACTTGGAGTGTTGCGTGCAGTTCTGGTGTCCTCAACATAAAAAGGACATGGAACTATTGGAACAAGTCCAGAGGAGGGCCATGAGGATGATCAGGGGGCTGGAGCACCTCCTTTAGGAAGCTAGGCTGAGAAAGTTGAGTCTGTTGAGCCTGGAGTAGAGAATGCTGCATGGAGACCTCATAGCGTCCTTCCAGTATCTGAGGGGGTTTATAAGGATGCTGAGGAGGGACTCTTCATGAGGAACTGTAGTGAGAGGACAAGGGGTAACGGGTTCAAACTTAAACAGGGGAAGTTTAGATTGGATATAAGGAGGAAGTTCTTTCCTGTGAGGGTGGTGAGGCACTGGAATGTGTTGCCCAGGAAAGTTGTGAATGCTCCATCGCTGGCGCTGTTCAAGGCCGGGTTGGACAGAACGTTGGGTGACATAATTTAATGTGAGGTGCCCATGGCAGGGGGGTTGAAACTTTATGATCTTAAGGTCCTTTCCAACCCTAACTACTTTGTGATTCTATGGTAATAGTTAAATGAGCAATGTGAGTACAAATAAATTTGAGGATCTGGTAGACTGCATTTGTGTTCTTTTCTTTGTATGAAAATCCATTTCATTCTACATCTTTATTTTCTGTTTTTTATATACCCTAATATTGCTTTCATTAACATCAAAATTAACACTTTTATTTTGTATCTTTAAAAATCTTCCAGAGGAGGACGAGGATGGAAAGACTCCAACACAACCACTATTGAAAAAAGGCAGGCATTTTCCACCTTTTTTGTGTTAAATCATTCTTTTGCATTATTAATTTCAGTTTTCCTTTTATATTCCTTTCTACACACACACACACTCACACGCATATATATATATATAAAAATAAATATATATATATACCTAAATGAGAGGAAAATAATCAACCTTCAGTATTGTTTCTTCATGTCTGCTTTGGAATATGCTTCGTCTGTAGGGAGTTGACCATGGAAAAATGCAACTTTGTGGAAATTCCCAGATGAAGTTGCTACTTACTGAGAAAGGATTGTGCATATATCTAGGATTTTAAACTTTTGTTCTTAAGTAACATTTGAAATGTATTCAGGAGCTTGTTCAGCACTCTGTCCCTTAGGTATCTACCTGGGTCCTTACTTGATTTAGGAGTACTGGAAATATTGCCTAATGGGATAATGGAAGTGCTCCATCAGTATATTCAATAGCTCTTCTAAAGACATAGTTGCTGCTCTGTTATTTGGAGTTCTTCAATAGCTTTCAAATTAAAGCATAATACAGCCACTCAGTGAGATTAACATCTGAAATAATACAAAGTATTAATTCAAATAAAAAGCATTTTCAGAGCAGTTTTCACATCCTAGTTTATTTTGGACTTTTTTCAAGTTAAGCAAATATTTTTGCCTTAACTAAAATTATCTAACTTTTTTGTTATTTTCTTCACAATTTCAACAGCTAGGAGCTGTTGTGTTTTAATAATGCTAAGTGAGATTACATCTTGAAGCACAAAATGGCAGTTTGGAAGAAGTCCCAGTATGCAGTAAATGTAAATCAGTCACAGATGTAAATTTAAAAATTCCAAATAAAATAATGACTGAGATGAATATCAAGCTCCTGGCTGTCGTTCAAACTGAAATTTTATTTAAGAGAAAGGGGTTTGTTTTTTCCTTTAGTTTCTTAAAAAATATATTTACCTATATTAATCTGATTGAAAATGCCACTGTTGTCTTGTTCCTAGCAAATCCAATAACTTTGCTATGCAAAA
This sequence comes from Ara ararauna, assembly GCA_028858755.1. Taxonomy (NCBI): domain Eukaryota; kingdom Metazoa; phylum Chordata; class Aves; order Psittaciformes; family Psittacidae; genus Ara; species Ara ararauna. The sequence continues at coordinate 37,665,202 of CM054410.1, read as the reverse complement.
TAGTTTATCTCGTGCTTCATGATCTTGCAGATGCAAAACAGTACTTGTTGCAAAAGACAGAATTCCAATATGCAGACTAGCTTTTCTTTCACTATATGATTGAAGAGAAATTGATTTAAGGAAGGAGGACAAGTGCTTAAGACATGGTATTTACATGTAAATTAGTATCTACATGTTTTCACAAGTTTTATCATATGCAAGGGGTAGCAACAGTGCATGACCTAATACTCTGAAGTAGGTATGAAAAGTTAATTAAATTGTACAGGCAGATGAGTGTAACTTACAGATCCTTTCTTTGTCAAATGTCTGCTGAATGACTTTAGATTTAAATCTTTAGCTACTGAAATTATGAGTTTGCAACTTTCCGAAATGCAGTTCAATCTATATCCGTTCAATCAAAATTTGGATGGGGGGGGGTGGGGGGGGTGTTGGAGGAAAGTTGTTACTTAAACTCAGAGATACCACAAAATACTCAGAAGTTGCATTTGATGAATTTTTGAGTGATTAAGCAAAACACTTAACTTTAATTTTGTCATACTTTTTTGCTAGATTCAAAGAGCCAGCCTTCTCCTTTAAATTTGACTGACCAAAGACTTCTTGATGCTAGTACTCAATTCCAGAAGAAACAAGGCAAAAGCAATATTGATGTCTGGTGGCTCTTTGATGATGGAGGTAATGTGCTTTCTACTTTAAAAACAAATGTTAAAAAATTACTGAAGTTACCTTTTAATTAATTGTTAATAGATATCTTTCAATCAGTTCATACGTACATTACAAATTTGTACTTTCAAACACAATGCTATGTTTTCTGAATCATTCCCAAATTCTGGTCAAACTGCAGGTTTGACGTTGTTGATTCCATATCTTCTTACAACCAAGAAGAAGTGGAAAGACTGTAGGATCAGAGTGTTCATTGGTGGAAAAATAAACAGGATTGATCATGACAGAAGAGCGTAAGTTTACCTTCAAATATTTAATTCGAAATGCTAATAGATCATGTTACACAGGACATGGCTTTCTATTCCTAGTAGCCTTCTTTCAGTTGTCCTTTAGTTTAGGTGTAATCATATTCTGTTCCCTTTCTCCAAAAAAAGTTCCATTTCCCCCAGTTTGTTTTGGATGAGATACCTGAAGTTAAAGTAATTTATTTGCAGTAGCATTGTCTGGCACTTAACAGTTTCTTTTTCAAATATTTTCTGAATTTGTCTTTAAGGAAGAGCTGTTCTCTTAGTTTTTACAGCCAAACACCTATTTGTTTAACCCTGTGAAATAATTAAAAAATCTGATCATGCATAAAGGCCTGTTTTCTTGATACAGGATGGCTACTTTGCTCAGCAAGTTTCGGATAGACTTCTCGGACATTATGGTTCTTGGGGATATTAATACTAAGCCAAAGAAAGAAAAGTAAGTCTCAGAAAACTCAGCTTGTTTGTTTCTCGACTGCTTGATTCATTCATTAATTTTGAATACTTCATCCTTTCCTATATACCAGTTTTGATTGGAGTAGTTCCTGTGACATTCAGTACTTCACAAAAACTCAGGAAATAGATTAAACAATAACCCCTACATCCAAGAACATAGAATTTTATATTTTTTAAAATCTCTGGCCCTTAGACTGTAATATTCAATTTAGAAAAATACAATTATAAAAATCCAGTTTGTCTGGAGCAAAAGAGAAATGCTCACAAAAAACTTAAATGGCCTTTATCTTACTTGGGGTCATAGTTTAATGTAACAAAGCTTGGTCTTCAGATAGCTATGTGATATTTCTGATTTTCAACTTTAAGAAACATTAAATTATAGATGGCTTTCAGTACAAATTTGTAACGGAATATGTGAGATCAAAAAGTATTATCTTCCTTTCCATTCAAGTAATCTTTAGTGTGTTGAAGCTGTAAAACTATCTTTTATGTGGATTTGCATATGACTGAATAATTTCACGTGTCATGCAAATTAGAAAATACTTGTTTACAACTTATGTAAATGGTAAAGGCTAGTACGCATTCTTTTTTACTCTGCTTTTAGCCACCTTTTCTTAAGTGTATAGAAGATATTGGGCAATTAGAACACTAAACTACTCCTGCCACTCTGATGCTTTTGGATGCCTTGGCTCCTGGGAGCCTGCTGTTTTTCAGTGTGAAAAACTTAAGAGGTAGCACATACTTATGCATAAAATGTTGAGACAGTAGAATTACATGTTGTTGTTTTTACTTCGTAGAGGTGATCCACAAGTTATTTCTTCTGAGAGCATTTTCTTCTGTCTCTGTGGATACATTCCCCACAATATGTCCAAAACCTTTGTAGGATGCTAGTTGGCATTATTAATAGCTGTAAGGAAAGTGGAAGAAGATGATTTAAGTTGTAGTGTTATATAATAGGATATTGTCATTACTTTTCCTTTTTGTTCAGGCAAAAAACAGCAGATCACATTTGTTTTTTCCCTTGTGATGAAGGTGGTCACCATAACTTCAGTGAAGATCACCAAGAGTAAAAAAAATTTTTTTTTTTTTTCCCAAGCAGTGTGGGGGGGTTTCCTGGAGGAGCAGGAGCACCTCACAAAATGGGCATGTGGGGAGTGTTTAACTATACAGAAGCTAACATGTTGCACATACTGATATTACAATTTATCCTAAGAGGTATTCTTTAATGTTTGTTAAACTTGCCACACTGTAATTTGCAACCACAGAAGACTGGCAGTACCTTGTCATCTATATATAAAAAAAAACCCCATTCAAATAGCATCAAAATGCAGTTACTTCATTGGATGCAAGACATACATTTTAGTAAGTATAGGTAAAAATGTTGGGTTTTTTTCTCACATCTCACATACTGCATCTATTGAAAGACAAGTTACTTGCATAACTTGTGGCAGCCTTGTTTGCTGTCAAGTATCTTAATGTTGGTAGAGAAAGTAAGGTAATATAAGTTGTTCTTTCTGGTAGAAACAAATGCCTCTTCAGTCTTCATAAGGTTTTCTTCTGAAGTTTTTGCTAAAGTTCAAGTAAATTCAAAGTAGTATCTCATATTCTAACAAGGGCAATAGGAAAACAAGATGGCTGTGGTTATTTGCATTTGAATGTGGCTCTAGGCCTTTATTGCAAAGGTTAAGAAACAGAATAAAAACATCAAAGCCAAAATCCTAATGGCACTAGCATGAGCCTTGATAGCTATATTTTTTTAGTGTGACATGTAAACTTATCTTTCAGATTTCAACTCGTCAACTTTCAAAATTACAGTAAAATTCTTACTAAAAGTTGTTTGGGTTTTTTATTTTTAAACTGGCTAAAACTTTTTATTGCATGATGAATAATGAAAGCTCCTACAGATGTCCTTCATTGTTGAATTATGTCTGCATATATAAATAGCTGATTTGATGTTCTAACTGCAGTTGGCAATTAACAGATTTCAGTTCACTTTATTTTTACATGGTAATAAAACTTCCTTTCTGATACCAAGAAAGTAATTTCTGACACAGACTCATATCTGTTTTAATACGGCTGTTCAACTTAATCATTCCAGTATTGCAGCTTTTGAAGAAATGATAGAGCCCTTCCGACTTCATGAAGATGATAAAGAACAAGAAGTTGCAGATAAAATGAAGGAGGATGAACCATGGAGGATAACGGATAATGAACTTGAGCTTTACAAAACAAAGGTTCTGTATTTGTTTTTTTCTCCTACTGGTTTGTGGATGTAAAATCAATGAGTTCATGCTTGTAATTATCTCTTCCATAGTTGTTTTTATGAATAGCTGGTGGAAAGCAGCATTTAAAATCATTTATGTGGTTTAAAAAAAAAAAAAAAAAAATTTCTGCCTTCTGGGAAGGGGAGGGCCTAGATGCCTTTCCTACATTATTGTATCAGTTAATTTAGAATGAGGCAGTTTTTATTCACCTGTCTGACCTTTTTTTTTTTTTTTTTTTTTTTTTACCAAACATACCACATCTGATTGTGGTGTTAAAGAGCAGTTAAAAGTTTGCCATTTTCCCCAAGTAGTCATGCACTGTGTGGCATCAGAGGTACTCCTTTCCAGTTGCATCTGCAGAGACTCAGGTAGCATCCTGTAACAGGATTCAGATAGAGGCAGGTAACTGAAAAAAAGACTGGTTAAAGTTTCAGTAATCTCAAGTTCTTCAAGATGGTTTTGAATGTATTCCACGCATCTTTTTTCTTTCCTGTATGGATTTTACAACTTCTGTGAGGATATGCAGTAGAGAAGAAAGGGGAATCTCTTAACTGCAAATTACCAAGGGGTTGGAGGAGAGTGTGAATTTTATGAAGTACAGTTACTTTATGGTTAATGACCTGCTCGATGCTTTCCTGTTCCTCATGTCTATAAATACTGCCAAAACTAATTTCAGTGAGTAACTGAAGTGATTTATTTGTCTGCTAATAGCTTAATTGTTTCCTCAGACACTAGCCTGCAGGCTAACTAGACTTCAGCTTATTTGAGGATAACAGAACTATAACAAATGGTACCTCAAAATTTTTGCTAGGAAGTTAGTTGACATGAGAGCTGAACACTACTGAGAAAGCTACCTGAGATGTTGAGACAGGGTAGGCCCACCATGGAGATGAAGATGGACTTCACTTCTCTAAGCTTCTATAACTGTAAGCTTCTAGGATAGTTAGAACCTCAAAGAGAGTATAAGGGGCTCTTACAGGAGCTATGGAGGGTGATACCATTATTAGAGTAACTATTTTAGACTTTCATAGTACTTGGCTTATTTCCGAATTTTAAGTTTACTGCTTTCTTCTCTCCCAGCTTTGCAATCATAGGTGTGTTGGAAAAATGAACAGGTTGCCGAACTGAGGTGGAAGTACATGCTTCCTCCAAATTACTTGTACCAAATTGATTATAACTGTTTTTCATTTTTCTTGAATAAACAACATTTTTGTACTTTTGTATAAAAGATCTTTCTAACAAGTTTCATTTTACAATTCATTACAGACTTACCGCCAGATTAGGCTAAATGAGTTGCTACAAGAGCATTCAAGTACAGCTAACATAATTGTCATGTAAGTAAATGATGTGTACTGTTATCCTAATTGATACGGAACTCTAATTTAAAATATAAGTATTTGTAAATAATGGTTAGGAAAAGAATGGTGCCTTGACATTAAAGTACAGAAATACTCAAGGTTTCAGTGCTGGAAGTATTTGTTAGACATATGGAGCTACTATACCAATAAATGGAAAATGGCCTGTGTAGCTTTAGATGATTAACTCCATATTTGTAGTGGGGGTCAGGATTCTCACATTCCTTCCTCTCCTGCATGCCAGATATTCCCCTTTCTTTCCTGTCCTTCCATTCAGATTTTTTTTCTAGGAAATCTGTCTAGGTAAAGTTAAATTTCATCCTGCTGATGGATTTTCATGGAATTGCCTTTGGTGTAAACAAGGAGAATGAAGATTGTAGGTTTTGTTAGAATCACAAAATAGTTAGGATTGGAAAGGACCTTAAGATCATCTAGTTCCAACCCCCTGCCATTTGCAGGGACGCCTCACACTAAAATGTTACTATAAATAAAATCCTTGCTGTGTTTTTCTTTAGGATCAGACTTTATCACTTTGTGAAGTAGTATTACAAGTGAAATTTGAGTAGGGCAAATAAACAGTAGGGTTTGTTTCAAGAGAAGTGTATGGCATGTTTTGGAAGGGCTGTGAGAAAGAATATTAGACTGTACCAACCCGGCAGTGTAAAAAAAAAAAAATATATATATAGTTTTCTTTTAAAATTTTGATGAGTTTTTCAAGAAACTGTCTTTAACTGAGGAGAATTCTCCATGAAGCTACTTGAATACAAAATGGTGGTAAGAGGCTGTAAGTGAGAGGTAATTAGATGTAAAGGCCTGTGGTGCTTAAGATCAGAAGTCTCAACCCATTAACTGAATTCTGGGGCAGGGGGAGGGGAAGCAAAACAAAAACTGAAAAGGTTAGGAAATTTAATTTCTCATCTACTTCTTTGCACAATTGTACTTTCATTTTTACATGACATGACTTGTACTCCACCAGGTTTTTCTAATTGTAGAATGCTTTTTTTCTTTGTGAATTGTAGGAGTTTGCCAGTTGCACGAAAAGGTGCAGTTTCTAGTGCACTGTACATGGCCTGGTTGGAAGCACTGTCTAAGGATCTGCCACCAATTCTTCTTGTTCGTGGGAATCATCAGAGTGTTCTTACCTTCTATTCCTAAGAGTTCTACACATGGGACAGCTATGATGAAATGGTACTTCAGTGCACAGGGGAGAGTGACTTACATATATATGATCTATAGTTTATTAACATCACAAAGGCAAAAAGTGACTCTTCTTTCACTATTTCACTGACTTGAAAGCACACAAGGAAAGTCGCTGTATTTCTAAAGGTGTGACATCTTCAGTTTTATTCTGTATTTTCTGTAATCTTGCTTAATGGGGGAGGATTCCTTGTTAGACTGAAGAACAAGACAAGCTTTTTGTTTGCTATTTGAATAGCAGCAATAAAATGTTTTATTTTTGATCAATAAAAGTATTATAGATTTATAAAAGCCTTTTAGCCTTGAGGTGCCTTCTGAAATTAACCAAATCTCATCCATACATCCTATTTTGTAAATTTATATAGAATGTCAAAAATCTGCCTTCAGCTAAGAGTTTAGATCAGACTTCCTTTAGTTTCTAGTCTCTTCCATATTACAATAAAAATGAATGCTGCTTTTCAGTCTTCCATCGAGATATTAGTTCTTAATACTGTATGTTTTATCAGAATTTTTTTGTTTGTTTTTATTATTATATCTGTTAGATTTAAAAGTCAGAATTGGGGCAGGTCAGTTGTACTAACACAAATTCGTGATGTGATTGTGAAGACTTTGTGCTACTAAATTTTGTAAGAGTTAAAATAAAATTAGTTCCTACTAGCAGAGAGTATCCTTTTCTCAAATTTGACAATGCGTACTACTGAGATACATGGCTAGCATTAGCTAGTTTGGCAAAGATGTGGCTAGAGCCTTGTAGCTCCAGTGTGAAGTCAAATTCATCTAGTGTCTGAGGGTCTTCGTACAAATTAGAAGAAAAAGACCTGTCCTAGTTCTTGGCCTATTATATTTTAGTGTCACTTTCAAACTTACTTTGAAACAAAACTTAAGGCTTGAATGGGGATAATATAAGCAATGTGATGCTATCTAACAGAAAACAGTAAACACTATGTGAAAACTTGCTATCCAATATAAAATGTAAAAGCTACAGTTCTCTCGCATTTTTCAACAAATGGTTAAAAGGACCACTAGTTACCAGGGGAGATGTTTTTAGGTCAATTCATTCAGTTGTCAGAAGATACATTTATTCTTATTGAATGATACTCAGGTTTGATCGTCTAGCCATTTAGATCTCTTCCATACATCCTACTTTATACATTTTCTATGTTCAATAAAGAAACTGCCAATCTTGTGTGCCCTTTCATTTCATATTTTGAAAACATAATTTAGTCTACTATGAACACCTACACAAGAAAATTCACTTGAACCTTTGTATAAAGGTCCTAATGTGAACTATTTTTTAAATTCCTAATATATTTTGGATAGAAAGGATTACCTAAAAACATTTCACAAGCTTTTGATACTAGCATTGGGCATGCTACTGGATCAGTTTACCAGTGGTAGAGTCACTTTCACTTAAGGATGCACAGAAAAGGTGTTTTTTTTATGCTAAATACAAGATCAAATTGAAATATAACTTCCTTTCGAAGGACAAAGCGTAACTGTTGTGTGGTAAAGTAGAGCTTCGAGTTGTTGTGATTAAAGATAGAAATAATCTACACAGTGCAGTTCACAATGTTGTCAAGTTCTTGATAAACTGCAAAAAATCTTTCTTGCTGTTTCTGTCAATTGGATTCGAGACTATTGAATCACTTCATTTATTAAAAAAAATAATGAAAATAAATATGTGTTTTGCTGCTAAGTGTGAGATAGCTGATGCCAGCATGAACCCAGCTTGTTACAATAGACATTGTAAGACAAGACTACAGTAAGAGTGCTGTTTCCTTCCAGGTGAGGTGGTGGGGAACAAACTTACCAATGTATCTATTACAGGTTTTACAGTGTTTTTTTGGGGAAAGGGATGTCACATTGTGAGTATGGAATCATTGCTATGTTTCTTCTTGTTTTGTGGGTCACATTCTTTTGAACAGATGGGACAGTAAGGCATGGACTTAGTGCTGCTATCTTTAAAAAAAAATAAAAATACATGCACAGGTACACTTACTTAAAAGATTTTTTTGCCCATTCAGGAAATCATTGCTTGTGATCTGTAACACAAACCAAATGAAGTGTGTGTATACATGCATATATGTGTATAAAAATTATATAAAATATATCTAAATATGCATATGGGGATAGTTAAAGTAGTCTGTGAAGTAATGTAGGATGCTTTTCACATGCACTCTCCGAAGTCCACTAATGCTAGGCACGGGGTCAAGCTTCAAGATTATTTGCTACACTAAAATATCAATAGTTAATGGTAATTATTTGCAAGATGTCAGTTAGTGGCAGTCACTCCAAACTTCTGCTTTTGATTTTGATGCCAAATTTAGGTATGTTCCAATCATTAATTACTTGAAAAATGAAATCACTTACACATGGCAATTCATACCTTCTATAGATTAGGTTTCTTTATATGGGTTTAGAAAGACAGTAGTAGCTGGAGCAAATCAATTATTTATTTGTTCACTTGTATTTAGGGTTCCTTTTACATGCATCCATTTTATATGCTTTTTCTGACATTGCATATTTAAAAATAACTGAAAATAATTTAAAGATCTGAGCATTAGTGGGTAATGGCCCACTTGGTTTGAAGAGATAAGATTTGATACTGTACTGTAACTGTCACACACAATGCTTTTCTAATGTTTAACATGATTATTGCAGTTAATACTTTGTACCAGGGGGATGTCACTGCAATAAAAGGAAGTGAATTCAATACAACTGTCTTGTCTCACAAAGCCTTTTTTATTGGTGGGGATAAGGAATAATGTTCATAGTAACATATTAATACTGCAAATAGTTCCTGATAGGTGAATATGCTTTTTGCATGTATCTGTACATAGGTTAGGTTTATTGTGAGATTTGCTTAGGACCATGCAGAACTTAAAGCCATTCAGCTGTCTGGTATAAGGAGACAAGTGTTTTGTTTTCAGGGAGGGGATTTGCTGTTGCTCGCTAGGACCAGCAGCTGTTTTTCATAACAGAATTACACCTTGTTTAGATCTTTTAAAATTTCTCATGAACTGCAAACAGTGCATCCACAACATGTGGTATGCTTAAACTGGAATGTTAGTATCTCAAACTTTGTACCTGTGACATATAAAATCTGTATTGGCCCAAATACAGTGGACTGTCCTAACTCCTTTTTCTTCCGGAAAATTGTAATCTACTGGGTATGAGGAAATATGTTGGGAAAACTTGTAACCCTCAGATGCTCGTGAGTAAGACACATTTGGCATTATCTCCACTAGTGTACATTCAACTAGTTGCAAAATCTATCATAATGAAACCTAGCAAGTTGTTTTCTCATATCAAATGGTAGCTGAAACCACTGAGCAACTTTTCAACCTCATCAGTTCTGGTGTTTCCCAATGTAGCTGGGTAAAGGAGATGCTTTATTTGAAAATTAACATCTAATGAATTCAGACCTCTATTTAATTCTTAATTTAGTGAATTCTTAATACACTAAATACTTGTTAAATTTTTCCATGCATTTAAATCTCACTTGAGAGTGAGATCTGGAGATCAGAGACAAGGAATGCTTGTTAAAAACTACACTGCCAACTTTAACCATGCTAAGTGCAAGGTCCTACACCTGGGTCAGAGCAATCCCAGGCACAGCTACAGGTTGGGCAGAGAAGAGATTCAGAGCAGCCCTGTGGAGAAGGACTTGGGGGTGTTGGTCGATGAAAAAATGAACATGAGCCAGCAGTGTGCGCTTGCAGCCCAGACAGCCAACCGTATCCTGGGCTGCATCAAAAGGATCGTGACCAGCAGGTCGAGGGAGGTGATCCTGCCCCTCTGCTCTGCTCTCCTGAGACCTCACTTGGAGTATTGTGTGCAGTTCTGGTGTCCTCAACATAAAAAGGACATGGAACTATTGGAACAAGTCCAGAGGTGAGCCACGAGGATGATCAGGGGACTGGAGCACCTCCCGTATGAAGACAGGCTGAGAAAGTTGGGGCTGTTCAGCCTGGAGAAGAGAAGGCTGCGTGGAGACCTCATAGCAACCTTCCAATATCTGAAGGGGGCTTATAAGGATGCTGGGGAGGGACTCTTCATGAGGGACTGTAGTGATAGGACAAGGGGTAATGGGTTCAAACTTAAACAGGGGAAGTTTAGATTGGATATGAGGAAGAAATTCTTTCCTGTAAGGGTGGTGAGGCACTGGAATGGGTTGCCCAGGGAAGTTGTGAATGCTCCATTGCTGGCGGTGTTCAAGGCCGGGTTGGACATAGCCTTGGGTGGCATGGTTAGTGGGAGGTTTCACTTCCCATGCAGGGGGGTTGGAACTAGATGTTCTTAAGGTCCTTTCCAGCCCTAACTATTCTATGATTCTATGGTATGGCCTGTAAGCTGTTTCAGTATGTAAAAAAGCAGAAAGGGAGGTATATAGCAGTTTTTCCTTTTATTTGCTGAAGGATTATGTTCAGCTGTAATGGGAGCTAGGCTTCAGGTCTGTGGGACGACAGAGGCAGTGAACGGTGTTCTACTTTGGTATCACTGCTATGCTTCCCTTTGGTGCAGGGTGAAAACAGGGATTTTATCACTATCATCAAATCTTGCTACTCTGCTTCTTAATAGCGTGGCGTGGAACAGGTTTTTCAGAGTTGAGACAGTAGGTTAGGTTGATGGCAATGATGGCTCCCCATTTAAGAGAGGGGGAAACAAGACTGTGGAAATCATTTTCGAACTGGAGGAGTATATATTGAGGCAGTAGCTTGCACGTTCTCCAAACAGAAGCAGGGAAGACATTTCATGTACACCCAGAGCCCTATCTCACAATGCCAGAGAAACTTCGCACTCATCTGTGCTATATACATCAAACTTTTCGAGAAGGTGCCCATCCAGTTGTTACACGTGGTCATGAGGACAGCTCAAGCCCAAGCTGACTGCTTACACCCCTGTTCTTACTGCTGTCAGCAGGCACACAATTGAGAGTTAACAAAGGATTCTGAGCACAGCCTGCTTGCTAGGTTCGCCCTGGATCTGCTCGCTCTGCCCAAAAAGGCTGGCGCTGTAGTCTCGGCTATCTGCTTTCCCCTCTGCCAGCCTGCCGCCCTTCCCTCCTGCACTGCTGGTGCAGGGCTGTGCAGTCACGATTATCTGCATGTCACAGTATAGCGGGCAGAGGGGAAATGGAATAGTTGAGGATTTTACATGTCAGGCAGCGCTACATGCGGCCGTTTAACCACCATCCTTCCAAGGACGCGCCCCGCGCCGCCCATAGCCCCACCCTCGCACAGCTCCTCTGGACTGCTGGCATCTCCCTCATCCTCTTATTGGCCGATGTGGGGTATGGGACGCTTCTCCTATCGAGCTCGGTGGACCCTCAACCGGCCGCGGGAGGCCGGGCCGGAGGAAGCTCCCGGGAGCAGCTGTGCCGGAGTTAAGGCTGCGTGTTTATAGAGCGCTGGTGCTTATGCGGGGTGCTGGAAACGTATTTTATTGTGTTTGAATGAAATCTTGCAAAGGACGCCTTAAACACAAATCTAATGGCAGTAGCACTTGAATGTGAGAGAAGGGCCTCACAGTAATGCACCCACCCTGTGGGCATCTGGGGAAAACTGATCCCCACAGATGAACGGGGGTGCTGGGAAATGACTCTTCATCGAGGACTGCAGCGATAGGACAGGGGATAATGGGTTTAAACTTAAACAGGGGCAGTTCGGGTTAGATATAAGGAAGAAGTTCTTTGCTGTGAGGGTGTTAAGGCACCGGGATGGATTGCCCAAAGAAGTGGTAAATGCTCCATCCCTGGCAGTGTTCAAGGGCAGGTTGCGCAGAGACTTGAGTGACATGGTTTAGTGTGAGGTATATCTGCTTCATGGCAGGGGGGTTGGAACTAGATGATCTTAAGGCCCCTTCCGACTCTTAACTATTCTATGATTCCCTAACTAGCCAAAGCAAACTCTGGTGTGAGGTTCTGGGTCTTGATACCTCATCTTCACAGTCCCTTAGGTCGTGCCACAGTAGCCACAGTAATAATTACAAAACCCTACCTTAAAAACATGATTTGTAGCGACAGAAATAAGAAATGCTTTCTCCTAAATTAGTAGGAATTAAAATAGTAACGCCAGGTGGCACTATTGCCTTTCAACAGTTCAGGTAACACAGGAAACAGAATTGTCAAATACGCTCGTTTTGCGCTGTTCCTCTGTTTCATGGGCAATTTAGTGATTTGAACAATGCATATCAGCGTAATAGTATTCTTTCACCTTTTTTTTTCTTTTTTGCTTAATTTTGACTGTGGATTGGAGAAAAATTGAGTTGTTCTTCCCAACCCTCCTCTTCCTCCCCCCCCCCCCCTTCCATTTATGGGAAAAACACTCTGGTTATGTTCTAAAGGATGCAGGAGCCTCCATGGAGAGAATGATAAAACGGTTAGAGTTGGAAAGGACCTTAAGATCATCACGTTCTAACTCCCCTGCCATGGGGCTCACACTAGACCATGTGGCCCAAGGCTCTTTTGGACAACCTGTTCCAGTGCCTCACCGCGTTCACAGTAAAGAACTTCTTTCTTATATCTAACCAGAACGTCCCCTGTTTAAGTTTGAACCCATTACGCTTTGTCCTCTCACTACAGTCCCTAAGGAAGAGTCCCTCCCCAGCGTCCTTATAGGCCCCCTTCAGATATTGGAAGGCTGCTATGAGATCTCCACGCAGCCTTCTCTTCAGGCTGAACAGCCCCAACTTTCTCAGCCTATCTTCCTATGGGAATCATCCTCGTGGCCCTCCTCTGGACTTGTTCCAACAGTTCCATGTCCTTTTTATGTTGAGGACACCAGAACTGCACACAATACTCCAAGTGACGTCTCATGAGAGCAGAGCAGAGGGGCAGGATCACCTCCCTCGACCTGCTGGTCACGATCCTTTTGATGCAGCCCAGGATACGGTTGGCTGTCTGGGCTGCAAGCGCACACTGCCGGATCATGTTCATTTTTTCATCGACCAACACCCCCAAGTCCTTCTCCTTGGGCTGCTCTGAATCTCTTCTCTGCCCAACCTGTAGCTGTGCCTGGGATTGCTCCGACCCAGGTGGAGGACCTTGCACTTGTTTGGTTGAACAAAGGAGCTTGTACCTCGAAGGAAATGACGCTTTATGGAGTCAACCAACAGCCATTTACAGTATTAGATGTGAAATCAAGGCTAACCACAGAATAGTGTGGGCTTTCACATGGGATTTTAACTAACCTTATATAGAACTTCATTTTACTTTTGATTGCACAGTTGAATGTTGTTAATATAAAGGTCTTTATTCCCATTAAAATCTTGTTGTATCAACTACCATTAGTAGTAATTCAGACATGGTAGGATTTATTGGGAAAATTCAAGCTTTGGCAAGTATATGCCAAATCTTACTATGCACTCTTTATCCCTGATATTTTTATTTTTACTGTATCACCGGGTTTGAGGGTTACTGCTTTCTTGTCCTTGCTGTGTTTGTAAGGACCTAGAAAAAGGAGGCTTGATCCTGGGAGTCACCATGGTGCAAATGATTCTAATGGGTGAAAAAAAAAAAGAGGTTATGCTTACTTGTCAGCTCTGAGATCTGAGCATCCTCTCTAGCCAGAAAACAGATCTTACATTTTCGATCCTGTACTATTGGCCAACCCTGGAACTCTTAGGTCAGTCTAGAGAACTCATTCTGTCCCAGATATAAAACGTTCCAGTACTAGTTTATAATTTGGAGTCTGTCTTAACAAATACATCTGTGCTCCAACACTCCAAATGCATCATAATCAACAACTTTTCACTTCCCCAAGGTTAGGCAAGATTAGTAATAAAAAGTGTCTTCTCACAATGTAGCTTTGACTATAGGTAGTCAGCCGCTAAAGTAAGGGCAATAGGTTCAGAGTCTGTAGTCCTGTCCTTGTCCTGATAGCATGTCGTGGTTTAAGCCTCTCTAACTCACGCAGCCTGTTCTCTCACTCACTTCCCGCTCTTTCTTGCCCCTGCTCCCAGGTGGATGGGAAAGAGAATCAAAAAGAATGCAACTCCCACAGGTTGAGATAAGAACAGTTTAGTAACTAAAGTATAACACAAATCACTACTGCTACCACCAATAATAATAATGACAAGGCAAATACAAGGAAAGAATACAATTCTCACCACCTAATACCAAGCCCGACCATGCAGTGTCCGTCCCCCCCCCCTTCCGGGTCTCTGCTCTCTGCTTTTACATCCTGGGCATGACGTGCTGTGGTATGGAATAACCTCTTTGGTCAGTTTGGGGCAGGTGTCCTGTCTCTGCTTCCTCCCGGCTCCCCTTCCTCCCTGGCAGGGCATGAGACTCAGAAAGTCCTTGGTCAGCCCAAAACATCACTATGCAGAAACCGAAACACTGGTGTTATCAGCACTGTTCCCAGGCCCAAAATCAAAAACACAGCGCTGCACCAGATACCAAGAAGGAGAAAAATGACTGCTGCCGCTGAACCCATGACATAGCAATTGACCACATTCTGTGGCAGCTTTTATTCCAGGAAGTGACTTAGTGGCTGATATGGAATTCAGATAAAATCCTGATTTCTAGGTTTTGCTAGAGAGAATACTAGGAATATTCTCCCTTCCTTTTAATGGGAAGCACTTTTAAATTGATTCTTTGCAATTACTTCTAACTTGAAAACATTAAAACATGTTGTGGGATAATTAATTGTTACGGATACAGAAAAATCAAATCTGTAACACAGCTTTTTCCTTCAGTCCATAAACATACAAGGCTGGGAGAAGTGGCTGGTACACCTGAAGGCTGTGTAGGACCTTGATAGGCTGGAGAACTGGGTGAAGAGAAATGTAACGAAGCTCAACAAGGGCAAGTGTAGGGTACTGCACCTGGGGATAAAGAAGCCCAAATACCAGTACAGATTGGGGGCTGACCTCTAGAGAGCAGCTCAGCTGAGAAGGACCTGGGAGTATTGGAGGATGATAATTTGGCTGTGAGCTGGCAATGTACTCTTGTGGCCAGCAGGTCGTGGGAGGTGGTCCTCCCCCTTTACTCAACCCTGATGAGGCCACATCTGGAGTACTGTGTCCAGTTCTGGGCTCCTCAGTATAAGAAAGACAAGGAGGTACTGGAGGGCCATAAAGATGACCAGGATTCTGGACCATCTCTCTTATGAGGATAGACTGTAGGAGCAAATCCTGTTTAGAGCAAGAGAAGACTGAGAGAGGATCTTATTAATGCATATAAGTACCTCAAAGGCGGGCACCAAGAAGATGGTGTCAGACTCTTTCCACTGGTGCCCAGCGACAGGACAAAGAGCAATGGCAAGCTAAAACACAAGAAGTTTCACCTCAACATGAGGAAGAACTTCATGTTGAGGGTGTCAGAGCACTGGAACAGGCTGCCCATGGGGGTTGTGGAGTCTCCCTCTCTGGAGACATTCAAACCCTGCCTAGACGTGTTTCTATGTAACCTGCTCTTAGTTGCCCTGTCTTGGCAGGGGGGTTGGACTGGATGATCTCGAGAGGTCTCCCTTCCAGCTCTAAAAATTCTGTGACTCTATGATTGTGTGATAAGGTAAGATCCAAGCTATCTTCTTCCCAAATCTAACCAAAAGCAGGGAAGGATGTCATGTAGTTTCACCTGCTTCAGTACAGTGTATGCACAGATCTTTGAAAACAGTCTATGGTATATGGAGCTTGAAGGAATAACAAGGTTCTTATGAGATTTTCATGATGGCCATAGTAATGGTGGGGCTGATCAGCTTATGTTGTTTGATAGATTTCTGAAGTTTGTATTGTTCATCCTCCAGGTAAGCCACTGGTGGGTACTTTTCTACTCTCCTGGCCTGCTTTAGTACGAGAGCTGTGATCTTAACAAATGGTATGTGCATTGTTTGTTCTTGCTGATTTTTAAATAACTGTTTATAAAACAAAACTCTTTTCCAGAAGCGTGTAACTAACACACAGAAGGTTTTAAGGTATCTGGCTCTATTTTGGGGGAATCTTCATGCTTGTAAAATGAATTGTTTTGGGAGGTTACTGTGGAGGTCATATAGCCCAACAAGTCAGTCTTCTCAAAGCAGCTCTAGGTCTACCAGTTTCCTCAGGACCTTGTCAGATAGAGGTTTTAATATCTCCAAGGCTCTCTGGAAAACTAGTGTTCAAATTACAAGGTTTCATCATAAGGATGGTCAAATCAGACTTTCCCATGTTACAACTTGTCTGTGGCCCCTCATCCTATTGTGCACCAGGGAGAATTCATTCCCATTAGGTCACTAAAGACATGGTTGCCCTACTGCTTTCTCAAGCTGAAAAAAACCCTGTTTTTTCTGAATTTCCTCTTACATGTTGTGAGCTCCATCCCAGGCAGCAGTCATCTGGGTGACTACTCTAGGCTTATTTCCTCAGTGCTTTGCTAAAAGTGAACCAAACCTCATTTTATTGTTTTTCACATCTCTCACTAGTTTCAATTCCAACTGAACTTTGGGTTTTCCAACTTCATCCCTGTACACTTGGTCATTGTACTGGTATTCTTCAGAGGCATTCAGTCTCTGCATCCACCTTCTGTGTTCTCGTGCTTTGAGTACATGTGCTGGTTGTTCTATCTGTGCTGGCCTTTTGCCATGCTTGTTCAACTTCCTGCGGATCTGTTTGGAAGGTTCTTGTGATTTTAAAAGGCTGTTGTAGATCAGCTGCATTTTCTGGGTCTCTTTGCCCTGCAGGGCAGCCTTCTGCGGGAACCTGCTACATATCTCTCAAAAGGAGCCACAATCTCCTCACATGAAGTCCAGGGCTGTAATTCTACCTTTTGTCTTGTGTACTCCTCTCAGGATTTTAAACTCCGCTCTTTGTCATAGTCACTGCAGTCAAAATTGATCTCAGCCTGCACACCCCCAGCTAATTCTTTCTTGTGAGAAAACAGATTTGGCAGAGATTTTGTCCTAGGTGGCTTTTTGAGAGACTGCATCAAGATATCACCAAGACACTCAAGAAATCTCTTGAATTGCTTTTTCAGCCATATTGCCCCTCCAACAGATACTGCTGTGCTCAAAATACCTTGTAAGTACCACAGCCTGTGATCAGGTGGCTTCTACAAGTTGTCTATTTCAAGTATGTTCTGAGATGTTTATATGTATGCTCTTAAGAGAATAGAAAGGAACATAAGGTCACCTACAAAAATGCTAGAGACATCCCATGTCTCAACTTAGGAGTTGAGAGTCAAGGAAATTTAGATTAGTCTGCCACTGCAGTAGCTGTGAAATAATATGTTGAAGCCAATTGGCAGTAGATGATGGCCTGTGAATATGATCCTATGGTTTTGTGTTCCTTTTTGGAGAGGACATCATGAGAGTTGTAAGAGAATTTTAAGAGGGTGAGAATTTAAATGGAAACCATTAACTGTCGCGTTCAATCCACCTAAGGACAAAAGAAACATAGAACATGGATTAGGGAGATTAGTGGAATGCATGTTTTGAGTGTGAGAAGAAAGTTGGGAACTCAGAGGGTAAGGACACAAGTGATAGACTGAGAAGATGCATGAATCATGGAATAGAATTGGGAGTAAATAGATGAGTGCCGAGGAGGAAGGACAAATCTTTGTCACCTCTCACACTTCTGGAGAGAAATTAAAGTCTTGTGTGGAAAGGTAAATTGATATAAAAAGGCATTGGAGAAGTGTTATAGGATGCCTGCAAGTGCAGATGTAGTCAAGTGAGGGTGCATCTGAAGGAAAAATTTCATAATGAAGATAATCAGCTTAACAGTTTGAATTTTTTCTCTTATTTTTTCCTTTTTCTGTCTGATCTGTTGTGTAGAGTACATAAATGCCCTCAGTGCATACTAATGTTTGGTTTTTTTTAAAGCACAGTGTACAATCAAAATGCTAAAAGTATTTTGCTATTTTTTTCTTAATTTTTCACTTTTTTTTTCTTCATAATTAACCATTTGCTTATGGAATACTTGATATTACTTGTATAATTGAAAACATGGGGCTTGACAGCTTATTTGAACCATAATCTGGACTCTGCTTCCTGTTGATTTTTAAGAAATCTTACTTTTTGTCTTGGTCATGTTAGATTATTTGTTCTTGGTTTCTTTAATAAGCAGCTTTCATGCTTGTATGCTTGTTTAATGTACACTGAATTCTACATCTGGATGCATAGTTCTTTGATATGCTACCACAGTAGCCTGTGACAGACTATGTGTGTTTATGAGGATTGTTGACAGGTGTACAGCTGTTGGAGATGAGACTTCTGAGTGTTGTGGAGAAAATTGTACAAGAAGTAGTAACACCAGGAAATTGAGAGGAAATGAAAAAAAAATAAAAAAGCCTGAAAGTAAAAAATTAAGGAACTCAGAATAGTTAGTTAGGTAGCAATACAAAACGACAGCAAGATTAAGCAGCTTTCCTAGCCAGCTGATGGTTATTTCACAAGAAACATATACAGTATTAACTGATGCTGTTGTTAGTTTGGAAGACATAAAGGACTGAGAGAATTTAGAGTGGTTCCCTCTCATGTCTAGAAGACATTTCTGTTTCTATTCTTTCATTTTGGAAGGTATTGTCTGAGCGCTAGGGTAGGTAAATCTGGTACTGTGCCTGTAACATTTTTGCACAGTTAAATAGGTATACCCCAATTTTCTGTGGATGTCAGACTTGAAATTTCAGAAACATGAAATACTGCTTTCCACAAAGGCCCATTTCCTGTTCGCCTTTGCCAGCTTTTTTGTCTTGCAAGCAGCAGTGTTTTGGTTGGTTTTTAATGTAACTTTATGGGAACAAGAGCTTTTCCATTATTTGCTTTGCTGGTGCTCAAATTCAAGCGTTGATTACTGTGGCTTTTCTTGGCTATTTTCTGTGGACTGTCCTTTCCTTAAAGGTGTATGTGCTGACAAAGGGTAGCTTAGTTTTCCCTTCCCTGAAAGAAGCTGGGGAATATACAGGAGTAGACAGAGCATTAACAAACACAAATACATACAAGCCAATTTAGTCCATTTAAAAAGGAAGTGATAGAGTGGGAAGACACTGAAGTGCCTTACGGTATGTTGGATCCACATAACTAATGTGATTGAGTAGTGCTATCATATTCTGTTTAGTGTTGCATGGATCAAGTGTTGCTCCTTTTCTCAGGAGAGGAGGCTAGACTGAAAAGGTGGTGAATGTAACTCAGTCCATTCAGAAGGAAACAAGACTTGTGTGGTTGGCTCAATAGTCCACAAACTCTTGTATTTTGAAGTGGGTAGACTTATAAAATATACGTCTGTTTTCTCAGCAGCTGAAAAACAACTTATAACTATCAAATTTCCTTTTAAACAATCATCTTCTACTTTCATCTTGGCTTTAAAATTAGATTCCAGGACCGCTACTGTTTAGCCAAAAACCAGCTGTTTTGAGACTGAATGGATTTTATTATTCTGTAGGATACTTAGAAATGGTGTTTCTTTGCATCATAGGGTAAGCAGGGAAAGGAATATCAATCCACTCAGTTAACAGCATGTCTGGTATACTTGATACTTTCCATGGACTAATACTAATAGATGGGCTACATTTGGAGCTATTCCAATGAAGCTCTGCTCTGATTCAAGAGTAACTGTTTAAGGCTATCTGTGTGTGCTTAATCAGAGTAATAGTAGTACATGTTATAAGGATTTTGCTGAGTTTTACACGTACTGAAATCAAGGGCTTAAAATACAGTGCAATAAGTTTCCATGAATTCAATGGATGATCCAGAAAAGTGTTTTTCTACAAATTTCAAAGGCCTGTTGAGAAACACATTGCACTTTCCAGAGATGGGACTACTGTTAACTAAACTTCTGATGAGGTTAGTCTTACTGATCAAGAGCAAGAGATATACAGCTGACGTATCTCAGTAGCAAGTCTGGCCTTAAAAATACTGTAATTTTTTTTTTTTTGCCTTTAATTTGTCTTTTCTAAGCTTTGTGCACCAATTGATAAATTCAGTGACAGCATTTTAAGCTGAATCTTGATTCGCAATTATTAGTTTTCAGTCTCCCAGCTAACATCCGATCTTCTCACGTATTTGTATTCCATTTTTGTTTTATGGCTTCAAATTGCTGGAAGAAAGAAGCCTCTTGATTTACTTCCTTTAGATGAATTTCTTAGCAGTGTCATACATTATTAACTTTGTACATAGCTGGAAGGTAGTTTATAAAAAAAAGTGTTCCTTGATCCAGAAATAGACATCTCGTGACCATTTAAAAAATACTTTTTCTAAAACCTCTTTTAAAAAAGAAGTTGGATCAACTGTGTTATCTGTGTCAGTTTCTTTAAAATTGGTCTGTTTCTAACTGCATGTCCTGGTTTAACCTCAGCTGTCAACACAGCTGCTCCCTCAGACTTCCACCCTCCTGGGATGGAGGGAGATTTGGAAGAGTAAAAGAGAGAAAACTCATGGGCTATGATAAAGACAGTTTAATAGGTAAATCAAAAGCTGCACATGCAAGCAATGTAAGACAAGGAATTTTTTCATTATTTCTCATTGGCTGGCAGGTGTTTAGGAAGAAACACATACACTTCCACATCAGCCTTACACACTCACTTTGGAGCATTTTTACAGATGTGTAACTCAACTGAATATCGAATTTTACTTGTGAAATGCTGACATTTTAATTATTGTGGTAGCATTGGCATCATTATGACATCTTCTCATCAACACTTGTATAAAGATATGAAGGCAATAAAAGTTGGTTCCAGGAGTGGTGCATATGAACTGGAAATTCTAAAGTAATAAATATCATTTTAACCCTGCCATCCAAAGTGGGAATGACTGCATGAGTTTATGGAAGCAGAAATTATATAAACTCTTAAGTGTTATTCTTATTGTAATGAAAACAGTAAAAGACAGGGACATGCATGCAAATTATAGATGGAACCAATTCAAAACTGATGCCAGAAAGAGTAATTTTACAGAAAAAATAAACGTTGAGCAATTCAGCCCACAAGGCTGATGATGTGGACATACCTAAGTTTATAGCAGAAATTAGCTGAAACACCTGGTATGGTAGGAGATAGGACTACCTACTAATGCAAGTTCTGAGGGGAAGTGTTTTGTTTTATATATAACTCCCTCTTTTCTTCCACTTCTTGCTGGGAAATTTGTAAAAGCTTTTTAGGCTAGATAGAAAACGTGGGCCAATAGGGTAGATTGTTTTCTTCAGTTAATGTTGCAAAATGGACAAAAATACGATTATAGTGTCAGGTGAAAAAATACGATTATAGTGTCAGGTGATCAAATCATAGTATTTAAAGTTATTGGGCTCACCTTTACACGACCATTAAGAATTATTCCTTTGAGTTGAAGATACTAAGCCCAGCACTGGAACAAGACATGTACTGCTTGTCATACTGCAAGTTCTGTGGAAGCTGAAACTTTGCCTCAACTGCTTGCTCACATGTTTTCTGAAGAAATGGAGGCTTTGTACCTCTTGTAGGCTTATTGAAAAATGAGAAAGTTTAACTGAAGGGAACTGAAAATTTAAATGAAGATCATACGAATATCCTTTCCTTTCCCTTTCTTTCCCCTTTCCTTTCCCCTCCCCTCCCCTCCCCTCCCCTCCCTCCCTCCCCTCCCTCCCCTCCCCTCCCCTCCCCTCCCCTCCCCTCCTCCTCTCCTCTCCTCTCCTCTCCTCTCCTCTCCTCTCCTCTCCTCTCCTCTCCTCTCCTCTCCTCTCCTCTCCTCTCCTCTCCTCTCCTCTCCTCTCCTCTCCTCTCCTCTCCTCTCCTCTCCTCTCTCCTCTCCTCTCCCTCTCCTCTCTCCCCTCCCCTCTCCTCTCTCTCCTCTCCTCTCCTCTCCTCTCCTCTCCTCTCCTCTCCTCTCCTCTCCTCTCCTCTCCTCTCCTCTCCTCTCCTCTCCTCTCCTCTCCTCTCCTCTCCTCTCCTCTCCTCTCCTCTCCTCTCCTCTCCTCTCCTCTCTCCTCTCCTCTCCTCTCCTCTCCTCTCCTCTCCTCTCCTCTCCTCTCCTCTCCTCTCCTCTCTCCTCTCCTCTCCCTCTCCTCTCTCCCCTCCTCTCCCTCTCCTCTCTCCCCTCCCTCCCCTCCCTCCCCTCCCTCCCCTCCCCTCCCCTCCCCTCCCCTCCCCTCCCCTCCCCTCTCCCCTCTCCTCTCCTCTCCTCTCCTCTCCTCTCCTCTCCTCTCCTCACCTCTCCTCTCCTCTCCTCTCCTCTCCTCTCCTCTCCTCTCCTCTCCTCTCCTCTCCTCTCCTCTCCTCTCCTCTCCTCTCCTCTCCTCTCCTCTCCTCTCCTCTCCTCTCCTCTCCTCTCCTCTCTCCTCTCCTCTCCTCTCTCCTCTCTCCTCTCTCCTCTCTCCTCTCTCCTCTCTCCTCTCCTCTCTCCTCTCTCCTCTCTCCTCTCTCCTCTCTCCTCTCTCCTCTCCTCTTTCCTTCCCTTTCCTTTTCCCTTTCCTTTCCTCTTTCCTTTCCTTCCCTTTCCTCTTTCCTTCCCTTTCCTCTTTCCTTCCCTTTTTCCTTTCCTTCCCTTTTCCTTTCCTTCCCTTTCCTTTTTCCTTCCCTTCCTTTTTCCTTTCCTTCCCTTTCCTTTTTCCTTCCCTTCCCTTCCTTCCCTTCCCTTCCCTTCCCTTCCCTTCCCTTCCCTTCCCTTCCCTTTCCCTTTCCTTCCCTTTTTCTTCCCCTTCCCCTTCCTTTCCCTTCCCCTTTTCTTCCCCTTCCCCTTCCTTTCCCTTCCCCTTTTTCTAATGAAAATGACAGGATGGTGCAATTAGCACAGCTGGAATTTTGATGCAGATTTATTAGTTGGTTTGCTAACATAGTTTGACTATGCAAGTGAACAAATTTTAATTTAGAAAAAGTCTTCCTTGAAAGAAGTAATCTTAATATGTGCAGTGACCTGGTCTATTGGAGGCCTTATCTGAAATTTAGGTATTTGAGATGACAGACTCTGGCAAACTCAAGAATGAATATATTATACTCTTCATCTGTGTGTTTGAATTAATGCCATGAAAATAAAACGTCTAGCAACTCTGTGCTAAATAATAGCAGTTATTTTACAGTATAATGGCCTTAAAAAATGTGACACAGTAATTGTGAAGTTACTGTTTGCATAATTTATGAATAATTCAGATGGAAAAAGAAAGGAGCTTCATGACTGCCAGATGGTATGGGACTGCAGATGTTGCTCCAGTGCTGAAGCTTAAGATTTTGACTGCTCGTAAAACTAGGACCTGGGAACAAGTGCAGCTTGGATGTTGAGGATGCAAGAGCAGGTTTGGGCTGTGCATTAGGCATTGCTGAGTCAGTAAGGTTGAAAGGGAGACTGGTGCTGGCAAATTAATCTTAGTTTTGAGAGTTTCAGCATATAATATGAAGGTTATATATCAAAAGCCAGTTTGAAGAGGTAGAAATTATTGGGGTTTACCACAGTTCTCTTCAAAATTCCCATCTGATCACTTCATCATGGGTTAATTGTGCATACACCCAAATAATAATACATGCTCAAAATGGTGATGTAGACTTCTGATCTCATTATAGCATACCAGATATGTTATACTAAGCAGCTTTTCCTCATTGATATTGAACTTTTACAGGTGACCAGTCCTTTATAATTCAAGGTAAAGAAGCAATTACTTCAAATCAAAGTAGCTCATTTTGCATAATGAGAGGTCATCTTTCAGGTGATCTGAACTAAACCTGTTTTGTTTCATACACCTTGATTCAATAATGCATGCATGTTGTGCTTTTTTTGGCCTGGATAGTTGATTTTCTTCATAGTAACTATTATGAGGCTATGGTTTGGATCTGCGCTGAAAACAGTGTTGATATCTCAGGGATGTTTTAGTTATTGCTGAGCAGTGCCTACACAGAATCAAAGCCTTTTCTGCTTTAAATTTTTCCCTGCCATGTGAGAGTGCACAAGAAATTCGGTGGGGACACAACCAGGATAGCTGTCCCAGCTGTGCCTTCTGGTGATGTGGTTGACCTGTGCATTGATTTTTATCTTAAAACTAATGTTTCTAAAAAAGCTTTAAGGTGCATTTGAAGGTTATGCCGTGGTGGTTATTTGACATCCCATACATCCACCCTTTTTTTTTTTTTTCCTTAGTGATGAGTGCAGGTCTAAAAGCATAGGGTAGGGAGAATAATAATGAACTTCACAAGCTATCTATCTCCACACTATCTCCACAGTGCTGTAGGCAAGGTTAGGCAGCGCCTTGAGTGATCTGGTCTAGTGGGAGGTGTCCCTGCCCATGGCAGGGGGGTTGGAACTAGATGATCTTAAGGTCCCTTCCAACCCAAACCATTTTATGATTCTATGACTTTGACATTTTGAGCTTTCCCTATGCTTTAATACTCCTGCTGGTAAAACTGTGAGAATGGTTATGCTTTTAATACATGGATATTTTTTCCTTAGATTAGATCTCTTAGATATAGACCTATGTATACTTCCCAGTGTTAGTGTCTGAGTACGGTCAGTTGCTATTTGTATGACTCACTGGCGTTCAGCTGAGGGGCTGCGTCCTTGCAACAAAGGTGTAAAGAACTGACAGACTTTCCTCAAAAAGAAATTGTAGGTTATAAATTATTTATACATATGTATTTTAGAATTATTACAGCAAGGAAGTATCACAGACTTGCTAGAAGAGCCAGAGTGTACCAGTGAAGTCCCCACTGCCTAGGCCTAGCTTAGATGTTACTTTTACTCACTACAGTCTTGCTCCAAGTTGCCAAGAGATTTATACTGCAGCCTTTTAAATAGCAAGACTTTTCATTTTACTATTAGCAATATATTTTGCCCTTTTGTAGCTTTCTGGAACTCTTTGTATGCATGTGTGGTCAGCTTTATCATCAAATCTTTAGAAAGACTAGAGGTTATTTAAGGGTACAGTTTGGAGAAATGGATGTACCTACTGTGACAGGTTTTCATCTGGATTGATTTGAAACTGGGTGTGACTTCTTTTGGGGCATTGTGCATAACTATCTTGTGCATTTTAAGATGGTTGAGAATAATGCTGCCTTTCTAGTAAAAGAATATGGTATTTTTTTATACTTTGTAATTGGTGTATGATTAGTTAACACAATGTTATTTGATAATTTCTTGTTTAGAAAAAAGGCTTTAAATCTACCAAGTGTACATGACACACACAAATCTCTGTCTACCAATAAAACTCTCCAGAACTTGTAGCCTCAGAAGAGTCATTGGAGTGTTGCTATGTTCCCTCCTTTTTTGAGAGTTCAGAAAAAAGGATAATACTCTACTGGGTTCAGTCTCTTAGCTTTTATTGCAGTAAGTGTTTCCTGGAAAGCTCCCATTTTGGACAGAGAGTAGCCTTCTTGGAAGCTGTTAGAGTTGTTAAGTCTTCAATCAATCCCACGGTGGATATTTTTATGAGAGTTTTTTTTTATCTAGAGGTCTTTTTATTTCTGTAGACATCAGTCATTTTATCCAGAAGCAGCTTTGAATCATAATGAAACTTACATGACCACATCCAAAAGTAATGTCAAGTAAGTCTGGTTCCAGGCAATATCATATTGTCTTGTTTAAATTGATGCACTATTAGATGTCACATAAATCTGAATGCTTACATAGATTTCAAGGAATACCCAAGGCAAGTAACTCCGATTAAATAAGTCAGTAATGATGAAAACAATTACAATGCCATAATGCCTGATTGTTTCATTTTGTGAATGAAATTTAAATGTATGATTTTTTTAAAAAACTTGTTTTTCTCTTAATACTCTGAATAATTTAGGGAATCGGAGAGGACAGCAGTGTGCAGCAGGAGTATGTTAGTTTGGATCTTTGAAAACATGGGGAAGAGCAGTTTTATGCTGAAAAAAAGTTCTCAGACACTAGGAAAACTCATTGTTAGTGCATCCAGCAATTAGAACCTTAGACCTGCAACTTGGCTTTTAATGCAACTACCTTGTGAATTGCCACAGCACAAGAAAAACAATAGAAGATATAGGGCTAATTGTGCTGGTGCAGTCTAAGTCTTGTATTATTTTCAGAAAATAAGAGTACAGCTAAAACAACCATTTTGCTTCTTAATTCAGTGCTTAACCCAGTGGGTTGGATTTCCCTTTCTCTAGATATTATCACTGTGACAAAAACATACAGTTGGTATTGGCTATTACTTAAAAACAATCACCACTTAGAATGGAATAAAAAGAGAGTGTAGGCAAGAAGGTCTTTGTGGAAACCTTGCATGCTTTAAAAAAAAAGCATTTTTTGCACTGTTGGGTTTGACTATGTACCGAATGAAGGGCATTCAACGAAAAGACTACCAGCAAGCAATGGTAGTTCAGATGGTCTTACCAGATTTTTGCTATTCAGGTAGGATGCAGATTTTACACTCCTATTAAACGTATGGGATTTTGTAGTTTGGTGGGGCATTTTTTTTCTTTTTTTTTCTACAGATGAATTATCAAACTTAATTGTGGTAGTCCTGCTGTACTCATTACATGGATAAGCAAAAATTTATGCAAATTATTCCAGCCCACTTGAACCTAATCTATGACAGATTTTGAGAGAGTTGAGGCAGAGTTTTAATGTTGTAAGGACTATTTCAGCTCTGTCATGATAGAGACACCAAGTCAGCACAGGCTGTTTAACCTTAAATACGAGTGGAGAAGAGTTTGCACTTGCAAGCATTTTTTCTGCCCTAAATCCTTCAGATTTACAATTAGATGCTTATTTTGTGTGAAGAACATAGACATTTCACAGAAAAAAAAACCTAACCCAAAATAAGCTTTATTGCAAGGAAAGTGTTGTCTTGCCAATACAGACCTTCAAACAAAACATTTTTTTTCTTACAAACATGATAAAAAATGTACAAAGTTTTTTCTATTCAAAATCCCCAAACTTGAAAGGAAAAGAATGGAAAGAGGGAAGGGAAGGGAAGGGAAGGGAAGGGAAGGGAAAATGAGAAAAGAGAGGAGAGAGGAGAGGGGAGAGGGGAGAGGGGAGAGGGGAGAGGGGAGAGGAGAGGAGAGGAGAGGAGAGGAGAGGAGAGGAGAGGAGAGGAGAGGAGAGGAGAGGAGAGGAGAGGAGAGGAGAGGAGAGGAGGGGAGGGGAGGGGAGGGGAGGGGAGGGAGGAGGAGGGAGAGGGGAGGGGAGGGGGAGAGGAGAGGAGAGGAGAGGAGAGGAGAGAGGAGAGGAGAGGAGAGGAGAGGAGAGGAGAGGAGAGGAGAGGAGAGGAGAGGAGAGGAGAGGAGAGGAGAGGGGAGGGGAGGGAGGGGAGGGAGGGGAGGGAGGGGAGAGGAGGGGAGGGGAGAGGAGAGGAGAGGAGAGGAGAGGAGAGGAGAGGAGAGGAGAGGAGAGGAGAGGAGAGGAGAGGAGAGGAGAGGAGAGGAGAGGAGAAGAGAGAAGAGAAGAGAAGAAGAGAAGAAGAGAAGAGAAGAGAAGAGAAGAGAAGAGAAGAGAAGAGAAGAGAAGAGAAGAGAAGAGAAAATACTTGATTTAATCTTTGGTCAGCAGTGACACGCTATTGAAACAATCCTGGCCACCATATGCTTTGGCTATTTTCACATATGAGATTCTGTTATATGACTAGTTACAGGCACCAGCTGTCAAAAAAAGCACCACTGAAACATACACTTAACCCATAATGGCACAACATTTTTTAAAAAATGCTAAAGTAAACTAATGTCAACTCATTGTACAAACTTCTTTCTTACAAAATAAGCTATGATAAAATGAGGAATAAGGTGTATAACTACAGTATTAATGAAACTTCTAACAAATGGATTTTAAATACACATTTTCCTTGTCTGCACTGCATAATTAGTTTGCACATATGGCAGTCCTGATACAGCTCTCAGTTTTTAGTAAACGCACCATTAATTCAAGCCAGCACCAAACAGTATGAAACATCATGTGTTCCCTTCAGAGAGACATTTTCTTCAGCTGCCTACTGTAATAAAAGTTTGTAGAGCACCTTTTCTGAAAGTGAGGTGTGGTTGCATGTGTGGTTCCTTGAGATTATTGGAAGGAAGTACAGTACAGTTTGGTTCTGCGATTCTAATGGTATTAAAAGCAGTCAAGGTATTTTGCTACAGTGGTTGTGTCTCTTCTTCCATTATTTGATGTAGCTGATTCAGAATACAAAATACAATCCTACTGACGCTGTGAAATATGTTCTCTGCAGAGACTGATATTCTAATTCTCGTCCTTTAAGATTTTTTTTTTTTTAGTACTCAAATGCTTTGCAAGAGCACTTCAGAATATCAGAAGATGCACTATAGTGCTCTTTCAGCTCATACATTTTAAAATTACTTGTATACTATTTGGATGACAGGCCCAAATAGAAGAGGGAACATCTTTCAAATCTATTTTTTTAATTAAGACAGTACCTATAAAATGTTGTAGCTCAAATTTATAAATCCAAAGAAACCCAAGCAAGTTTCCCTTTTTGTTTACATAATTTGTTATTTTCTCCATATATTACTGCATTAAAAATAAATAAACTTCTATATTTTTTTAATTATGAATTATAGCAAAATACCCAAAGTGTTACAGACTGCTCACATATTTGTGCCATTTAGTGCCATATGATGACTTCTCAAACTTTAGCTTTTAAATATACTTTAAATTGAGGTTATATAAAAGATACAGTAACCATGATCACCATTGTAATCAAAGTCTTAGCGGTGGCAAAGTTTAAGTTACCTTCCTGCAAGGGTGGTTCTGCAGTCTCAGCAAGATGGAAAGAGAGGGCTCTTCCCTTCTCTCTCCCCCAAAAGTCAGTGACTGTTTCAAAGCCTTTGAAAAGCAAATATGCTCAGGTGAGTAGATAGGTGAGCAGAAGTGACTGAAGAACTGGACTCAGTCTGGAAGATGGCTAGTAAAGGTCTATCCACAGCCTCATTCTGAGAGCTTCCGCCAGCTCTTCTAGGAGGTAGTTGTCCTCATTGCTGTCTTCCAGTTTCTTTTGCTCCTTTTTCTTATATAGAGGAATGCTAATGATTTCCAGTGTGTGAGTTCCAGGCACCGACTTTTTCTTAACTGTGTGCAAATAACTCAGCCCATCCCTTTGATGGATTCGAAAGATACCATCATTATTGCCATGGGAGATGATGTAGCGAATGTGGTTGGTAAGGGGCTTAATGGCTGGCATGAGTTCTAGGATATGCTGCTTGTTGTCAAGCCTAGAAATGTTGACTCTCATCTTTAAAGGACTATCCATGTCCAGACTTTCCAAGCTAATCTGCTCAATCTGAAGTAAAGAAGGAAGGATTGTTTAGAGCAGTAGAGAAACAGATATTCACTTGCATTGAGAGAAGAATAATAAGAGATTATTTGCAGTTTCTGTATTTGTCAAAATCTAGCTGTAAAAAAAGCAATTGTAAAACAATTCCACATGGGAGAGCTTGATTCTGTATAACATACGCTGTAAATCTTAAAGGCTTCACAAAGGTTTAACAGGATAATTAAAGTCACAGCATCAGGTCTACAGAGGAGTCTCAGATTTCAGAGTCTTTTCAGATTATGTGTAATTTCATGCTTGCAGAAAGTCCATGTGAAGAACAGACCTATGTTTACTACTGCAGTAAGGACTGTATGTGAGAGACAGTCTTGTTCTCATGATCAACTTCAGTGAGGAACATTACAGAAACACATATCACAACACTGTATGGGAATTCCCTGAAAGTTCTGGTAAAACTGTTTTCTTGAATCCTGGCTTCTAAGCAAGCTCAGCATTTGGTGATGAGGAAGTACAAATAATCTTCCTTTATAATCTAAAGGAAATTGAAGTAAAGAGAGAACTGCTGAATAGCCTTCTACAGAAAGGGCTAGTACATCACATTTTCCAATTATGTTCTATTCAAACGACTGAAAGAAGTGTGAAAAAAAAGTCCCAGCATTGTTTTTATGACAAATCAGTCATGTTCTTTTTTTAATTTGAGCTTTAGTACAGTTATGTTGCAGGTGTGAATCTGTCCAAAGGTATTAGCTGTGAATTCACTAGGGGTGGGGGCAAGAATGAGTGCATTCTGAGGAAAGCCAGCTAAGAAGCAACAACTTTTGAAAGTGCTTCTACAAAAATATATTGGCTGTAGTCTTCTTTAGAAAACCTGACACTAAATGAGGTGTCTAGCCTACACGTCAAGATCCTTTCAAGCTCGTAAAGACAGCAAAGGAGTTATTTCTCTGAGAGAATTACAAACTGTGAGTACATACGTGTACTAATATGTAATGTAATTAAAAAGACATCATGAAAACAAGGAAAATTGTGAACAGGACTAAGTACTGTAGTGTTTTAAATGCCACACCCTACAGATGTCATTAGTGATGAGATTATTTCTCTTTTCACATAGTTTTATGGATGTGAAAACTTTTGCTTTCACTGCTCTGGTAGTTCTAGTACTAGAAACTGAACAGGTTAATGCAATAAAAATCATAATAACAAGACATAAGAATTATGAACTAGACATAAAATTGATCATGCAATAGAAGAAATGCTTTTCAAAACATCCATGTATTTCTGTGGTGACTTGATGACAGAATTCTGTCTGGAACAGGTCCAATGGGATTGGCAGTGGGGAAAAGGGATGTTTGTGGGAAGTGTGGGAGGGAAGGGATCTGTGTGGGGAAAATTTAGATTTTAAGTGCCAACACTATGTGCTTTAGAGCAGAAATCTCAGGTTTACTTGTGTGTTTAGACACTTTGCCAATACAAGAACTGGTTTTGATGGCATAATACAAAGTAATGTGTACTAAGGCTGGAGCTTCTGCGTCGTTGTAGATCCTTATACTTTTAGAAAGGAGACGTGTTTCCCCATTCTTTCAATGTAACTAGTACATAGAATCATAAAATAGTTAGGGTTAGAAAGAACCTTAAGATGATCCAGTTCCAACCCCTCTGCCATGGGCAGAGACACCTCACACTAAACCATGTCACCAAGGCTCTGTCCAACCTGGGCTTGAACACTGCCAGCAATGGAGCATTCACAACTTCCCTGGGCAACCCATTCCAGTGCCTCACCACCCTTACAGGAAAGAATTTCTTCCTCATATCCAATCTAAACTTCCCCTGTTTCAGTTTGAACCCATTACCCCTTGTCCTATCACTACAGTCCCTCATGAAGAGTCCCTCCCCAGCATCCTTATAAGCCCCCTTCAGATACTGGAAGGCTGCTATGAGGTCTGCACACAGCCTTCTCTTCTCCAGGTTGAATAGCCCCAACTTTCTCAGCCTGTCTTCATACCGGAGGTGCTCCAGTCCCCCGATCATCCTCGTGGCCCTCCTCTGGACTTGTTCCAACAGTTCCATGTCCTTTTTATGTTGAGGACATCAGAACTGCACACAGTGCTCCAAGTGAGTTCTCACGAGAGCAGAGTAGAGGGGCCGGTCACGTCCTTTGACCTGCTGGTCACAGTCTTTGATGCAGCCCAGGATACAGTTGGCTTTCTGGGCTGCAAGCGCACACTGCTGGCTCACGTTAAGTTTCTCATCTTACCATTTTTACCCGTTTGCATTACACTGCTTTTACTATTGATGGAAAATCTGTGTGCCCCCACGTCTAAGTTGAGTCATGTAGCCATTACTGAAGATTTTAAGACCAGAGCTAATGCTAAAGACAACATCCAACTGCAGAGATATTGCAGGTAACAGATAGAATTTAAAAAAAAAATGCATCTAAAAGGTGTATGTAGTAGGGCTGTCCTTTTATATGTCCCACAACTTATTTTTATAAGCCCACACAATGCAGTAAATTTTGAAGTGTAATTTTCTAATACCCTCAGCAATTCTGCAAATATAGGACTTAAGTGTATCAGTTGTTCATGAACTCTAGTCACCACGTTTGTGAGCAACCAGGGACTAGACACTTTGACTAAAATTATCTGCAAGAAGACTTATTTAGTTGTCCCAGACCATAAGATGTTGTCCAGTCTCCTCCTGATAGCAGAACAGATTGCAGACATGATGAGTTCCCTAGCTCTCTGTAATTATAGGAGATTTATTTCCCTGAATATATTTTGAGGAACTAGATCACATGTCACGCTACAAAGGATTATTTATAAGTTTTAAAAACTTTAAAACTTTATCTGTTCATAGTTCTTTACGTCTTTCTGATATCAAAGCATTTCTGCCAGTAGACCCAAGTGTGAAAAAACACTGAGGCAGAGGAAAAAAGATTTTTGCCATTGAATGTGGCCTGGTAAAAAATTCCCTCAATTTACTGATAGTGTTAAGTCTCATATCTCTGAAAATAGCTCAAAGTACACTATAGTGCTTATTTATTGTGGTACGTACAGTGTAATTAGCACTTCTCTTCTTCCTGTTGTCTTTTTTGGAATAGCCATTGATTCTGCATTCGTAACATGCTTCAGGTGACAAAGCATTATCTTCATCAGCATCTCCATCCAGTGGCAGGTACTGGCCTTTGTTAAATCCCATCCCTGAGACACAGTGGCTGTTGAACAGAAACATCTGTTTTAGTAACTTCTTGCAGTTTTATGAGTTGTCCTGTTAAACGGGAACTGAGTGTATGTAATCTGTACCACAGTCTGTATCTCCCTTCCTTTCTGTCATGGTTTAAGCCCGGTCAGTAAATCAGACATGCAGTCATTAGCTCGCTCCCCCCACTTCTTTCCCCCCACTCCTGGGGGGATGGGGAGGAGTACTGAAAGAATGTGACTCCCATGGGTTGAGATAAGAACAGTCCAGTAACTACGGTATAATACAAACCACTACTGCTACCACCAATAATAATAATGATAAGGGAAATAACAAGGGAAAAGAATATAACCCCTCACCACCCGCCAACCAATACCCAGCCTGACTTAAGAAGTGATCTAACCCTTCCGGGTAACTGCCCCCAGTTTATATACTGGGCATGACGTGCTGTGGTATGGAATACCTCTTTGGTTAGTTTGGGTCAGGTGTCCTGTCTCTGCTTCCTTCCAGCTTCCCCTCCTCCCTGGCAGAGCATGAGACTCAGAAAGTCCGTGGTCAGACTAAACATTACTGAGCAGCAACTGAAAACACTGGTGTTATCAGTGCTGTTCCCAGGCCGAAAGACAAAAACACAGCACTGTACCAGCTACTAAGAAGGAGAAAAATGACTGCTACTGCTGAACCCAGGACACTTTCCCTTCCCTCAGCAGGAGATTTTTGCATTAATTTTCTTCATGCTACTGTGGCATACTGAATGAAATACAACCATTGGCTGAATGCCTTTAGGGTTTTTTTAAAAATTATAATTAACAAGTTTTACAAAGAAACAGAGCAAAACTAGCTTGCTGTGAACTTTGGAACCAAAGCATATAGCCATTGTCATGTACATGTTTGTGTTTAATGTTCTGGATTGATCAGTGTGGCTTAACCTCCTCATGATCTCAGTACAGATGGTACCAAGTTTTATGCAATAAGAATTCCATTGAGCAGGTTTGTGAAGGAGTGTTCTTGTGCTGATACTAAGTGGAAAACTGAACTTATTGTTTAATTTTACTTATATACTAGATTCAAAATGTGTCATGCTGCATGTAATTTTTTCCAGCTTACAGATATTGTGAGCAAACGGAGTAGAAAGGATGTTCTTTCTAAAGCAGCCTGTTCTTCATTTGCACTTCTGCTCTTTAGCCTGACTAGGGTTGATCCAGTCTTTTTTATAGCCCTCTGAATGTATCTTTGATGAATGACTGTGTGGAAATACTCACCCTTGCCCAACTCTGTAATAGCCAGGTGGGCAGCCACAAAGATAACCACCTTCAGTGTTGGAACAACCATAATTGCAGGGGTTCTTGGTAGAAGAACACTCATTCACATCATGGCATGCACTAGAGAATTGGTCATATGAAAATCCAGATGGGCAGGCACACTTGTAACTTCCAAGTGTGTTGTAGCAAGAAGCAGAGCCACATAAATTAGGATTGGAGCATTCATTTTCATCTAGTAAACAAACAAAAGAATATTGGCACCTTCCTATCTGATAAGCATCAGGCAAGCATGATGTAGCTAACAAATCAGAATACCTGCAAGTCCTAGTGCTTCGCTACATCCTTGACCTCATTACCCCATAGAGATTTGATTCCTGAAGAAAAAGTACATTGGCAAAGGTCCCAAACACATATATCTGGGCTGTTAAGTATGTCAGGATAATATTACTATGACTCAGTGTTTCCCCTTCCTTCAAGATACATCTGCTGTTTTGCTTAGGGGTCCTTTTTCCCCTCGCAGGGCAAACTGCTATCATATAAGGTCCACAGGGGAGAAATGAACTGAAACTCCAGTCATACTCCAAGCATGACCGTGTTCCTGAGCACCTAGTGATGGAGCCAAATTAGCACACACTTGTGGTGGAAACCTGCAGGCTCTGTGAGCGGAAAGACAATCTAAATATTAGCTAACCAAAAAGAAAGAGAAAAGGAAATATCACCATCTTCACCTTGTGGGTGCTGACTTAAGATAAAGAGAAGATGACTCCTCCAGTCTATGGGACTGATTTTATTCCAGGCTATATTGTGAAAAATGAATGAGGAAATAAGCTTTTTATATCAAAGATCATGCTTTTGATAGCTGGCATGTGTTGTGTATTTTATTTACTTTACCAAGGTAGTGTTTCCCTGTAGGTATTTTCCTCTCCAATATCATTAATGCATGCTTTACTAT
The DNA here is from genome assembly GCA_028858755.1 of Ara ararauna. NCBI lineage: Eukaryota > Metazoa > Chordata > Aves > Psittaciformes > Psittacidae > Ara > Ara ararauna. The sequence goes on along the minus strand of CM054410.1, from coordinate 37,630,438 downwards.
TCTTGTCTGCGGTCACTAGGAGACACATTCTTCTGAGGACTATCTATAATATTCAGAGACTGTAGCTAGTCTAGAGTTCTATGGGAGTTGTTTGTTCTGTGTTCCTGTCACTCCCACCCCAGTACTTTGCTTTTGTTGCTGCAGAGCAATATTAAGGAGTGATGATAGTGGTTGGGACTTCAGAAAAACTGCTTGATACACTACTTAATGAAAAAATGGATATAATAAACTAATTTACAAGTCTAGGATCAGAAAAGTAAGTTTAATCTATAAGAAATTTATTGCAGGGCTCAGCCATCCTCTGATTATGACACCTTTGACAGAGAACCAAGAAAGCAAACTTGAAAATGTAAATATGTTGTTATGATGCCTTGTGAACTGTACAGGATGAAGCTGTTTGTGTGACAGTTTTTATTAAAAGGATAAAATTCCCACTTTTATTTGGTATGGGAGTTAGCTTAGTTCATTGTGAGGGTGGTAAGGCACTGGAACAGGCTGCTCAAAGAAGTGGTAAATGTTCCATCCCTGGCAGTGTTCAAGGCCAGCGTGGACAGAGATGAGGCATCCCTGCCCATGGCAGGGTGGTTGGAACTCGATGATCCTAAGGTTCTTTCCAACCGTAACTGTTCTATGATTCTATGAAACACAGAAAAGAAATGATGGATTGAATGAGCTACACCTACAGTAAAGCTGCTGAGCTTATTAATTTGCCCTTGTTTCTGACACAATAAATAATATTGGCCTCAGACTGTATTTTGGAAGTAAGAAACCCTTAATGGTTATGTTGATACTATTTCTCCCTATTCACTATAGGTGCTATTCTGTAGTATTCTCAATTTGCTAATATAGCAAATGATTCTTACTGATGAATGTTGGGATTTTTTTTCCTTTTTTTTTTTTTTTTGAAGTTCTTTCTCAGAAAAGGTATTTAGATTGGTATTTTCAAAAAAGCTTCAAAGAACATCTTTCCACTTTTTAAGATGGAGATTTTTATGAGGAAATGGAGTCAGAATTTAGGCTTCACCAGGAAAACTTGTCACACAGAGTTTCAACAGGATGAATGTGTATTCTTGTTACCATACGTCATTGATTTATGTTGAGGTGTAGTAAATGTGTGGAAGGAGGGGGAGAAAGTTAAAAAATATCTGTGTCTGTATACCCTTTGTTCTGACCATTCTTGTCCTCGTCTAGAAGTCATCACTATAAACATTACGACACCCTTGCTGATTAAACGTATTCTGTGTTGTTTCCTTACCAACACATTGATTCCACTGGTAATGCTGAACATATCCTTGAGGACATCCACATCTGTATCCACCTAGGGTGTTTTGGCAGCCATGCTGGCACCTATGGTTTCCATCACATTCATCCACATCTTTGCAATCCGGAGAGAAGTAGAACATGAAAGAACAAATGATTATACACAGTGCGAAATAACACTATTCAATTTGATCACAATCATTGAAACACCTGCAATTATGGCAGAGGACTACTGCTGTAAGATGGAAGCACCACTGAAGTTGGTCTTTTGAAAAGCCTGACATCAATCAATGTAGTGTTCTTTCTATCCATTGATAATCCAACCGGAGCTTGTGAGCCTTTATATTACTCAGATCTGTAGACAATCCGCTATTCCTGGTAAGGCCATAGGATGTTGCTTTGATGTAATGCTTAGAATCTCAATGGTTTATTTTTTATTTCAGTTTTCAAACCAACTGTGTAGGACTAAGCCTTCTGTTTCCTGGAACATACTGAAGTGTTTGAATATGAGGAATATATAACAAATTTGGATATAAAGTGCTTATCTTTGCAGGGGTATTCTGTTATATCTTTCACATCACAGGATTCACTAGACAAAGAAGTAGGGATTTGCATCATAAGTAAAAAATTTGACCTTCACTAGTTACCTTCACAGTTAAGTCCAGTAGAATCCAGAGAAAATCCCCTTTGACATTCACAGATAAAACTTCCAGGGGTGTTTTGGCAAATTCCTTTTGATCCACAAAGTGACGTCTGAGGAGCACATTCATTGTTATCTTGAAAATGCAGAGGAGAGAGAAGGTTGGTACACCTAGTGGCATGATTTTAGACACGTTCCCATAACATTTCTGAAAAGGTTGAAATCCACAGAGGTGCAAGAGTTTATTTTAAAAATAAAAGCTTTTCACATTTAAATGTCAGATGACCTAATGAGTCATGTAGGGCTATGAGTAAAAACTGGAAATGTAAGCTGTATTCAGTTGAGTGTAAAAGACTCAGGTATGTCATTGCTGACACTGGAAAAATGCTGCACTTTTGTATCAGCTGAACCAAGATAGTTTCAGTTGTTAAGATTCATATGACTGTTTAAGATCTAAGGACATCTGTATTAAAAAGGAAAATGCAGTCTGGTTTTGTTTAACTACATTTTTATATAAGATTTTTATACTTTACCCCTTTGTCTCCATGTGGTTATACTTACAATATAGTAACATGTATTAAATATGAACAACCTACTAAGCAAGAAAATACAAATGGTGGATAGAGTGATAGAGCTATAATTGTAGCTTTTCAAAATCTGTTTTCTGGATTCCTGGCACTATTTCTTTGAATTAATACTGTTCATAAAGAGCAGAAGAAATTAATGAGAATTGAGAATGTTGTTTTAACAAAAAATCTGATGCAAGAAAACTAATGTTTTTCTTACCAATACAAGCTGTGTGATGTTGTGTAAAACCAGGTGGACATTTGCACGTGAATCCTCCAAGTGTGTTGACACAGAGAAACTGACAATTGTGTTGTTTGGTTTGACATTCATCAAGATCTGAAATAAGAGATGTTGTCTTAAGAAAAGTCAATAAAAAAGAGGTACATTTAGTCTAACCTGAAAAAATATCCCACTTCAAAACTATTTCCTTTTAAGTCAAGCTGCAACAAAATTTAAAGTCACTGTGCATAACTTTCTTTACCTTTGCATGTCTTTCCATCTTCCTGAAGAATGTAGCCCCGAGGACATGAGCACTGATAGCTCCCTTCTGAGTTCTTGCAGATGAAATTGCATGGTTTAGGAGATTGGGAGCACTCATCAAGATCTAAAAAGAGAAAATATTAAGTATCTTTTGTACTGATTTGTCTTTGAAGGGTGTTTTCTGAACAGCACTGTATTTCAGAGAATAATGTTTGTAGAAAAAGTACCCAATTTACATTTGTTCAGAGTTCCTATTTTTTTCTATATGGATGTGTTGCTGTGGAGTTTCTATGGAGTTGCCACTACAGTGACAAATTGAGAGTCTTGAAAGAATAATAGACTAGAGTGTCAGTGCAATTAATATTTTCACTGAATGAAGAAAGTATTTATTTTGGGTCATTCTATGGTATACTTAGATGTGTTAAACAACAAGGAAGTACGAAAATGTAGACCATGAAGTAATGAGCTGGTTTGTCAGTCAAAATGGTTATACTGCTGAAACATATTTCAGTATTCATTCTACTGCAAGAATATTGCTAGTACAGCTTGTTTCTTTATATCCCCAAGTGAAATACAAAACCACAAGTGTGTATGAGAAAGGAAAGACAGAAAAGAGATGAGGAGAAAAAAGTGCCTCGATACAAAGTTTACAGAGGTTGATATGTCTTTACATACCAATTAAAAACCATAACTGATGATTAAGATGCTGAATCTTACCATTACAAGATGTGCCACTTATGTCAGTGGTATAGCCAACTTTGCAAAAACATCGGAAAGAGCCCATAGTATTAATACACTGTCCATTTCTACATAGGTTTAGCATGACCTTACATTCATCAATATCTGCACGGAAAATATTAAAAATGTAATTTTTCAGTTTTAAATTCAACTTTTTTCTTCTCTTCCATATTTGCATATTTCCTCATCATCATGTTTCCAATAGGCACTTTATCCTTTCTTTCTCTTTAAAAATAAATCTGAATTCAAAGTCAAACATCCTTCAAACTTTCACTATCGTTTTTTGTATCAAAACCTTCCTCAAATTTTATTGGGTATTCATGTTACAGTTTTGCTAACTCAAAATACAAACCCCATAGATGTGAATTTTCTTATGACCAGTTACAGGATGTAAAAATTTTTTCACTACAATTTAAAACTGAATGCTAATTTCTGCTTCCTGTGTGAAAAGAGTAACCGCAAAGAATTCAGTGAGACTGTTGTTAGAAAAATTGCTACTGCCTTTGCCACGTATGCAACCTTTCAGCATACAAAAGCTTTGAGATCATTTCTAGCTTTTAGTTACTGGTTGGTACTTTCTATTTTAGAACCCAACCCTGAAAATCCTTCACAGCTGTAAGTATGCTGATTGCAGTTACTGTTTAAAGGTGTTTTTCATTTCTGGTCTCTCAGTAGCATTTGAAAAATCAAGCTCTGTTGTTTCACAGGAAATTCTTAGAAGGAACTTCAAAGTGAATTCTGCATTTCCTTAAATATGTGAGCATATTCGTTTTCCCTTTTCTGCCTCTTTGCATCCCTGCAAATACCTCTTCCATCTGTAGTATAGCCCGGTCCATGTGGACAGAGTTTCTTATATTGGGTGGTTCCGGGAAGCGGACAGAGCTCACACTGGTTACCCCAGCCACGGCCTCCATCACAGCAACACTCAGATTTAGTGACAAGATTTCGGCTGCTTGAAGCCATCTGACACATTGTCTGTAAAACTTCAGCAAAGCAAAACCCTTGGCGATTATCTGTAAGAAAGAAGTAGAGAAATCAAGAAAGAGCAGGAGATAAAACATCTGATCCATCTAGCACCTGACGTATTATTCTGGCTCTTTGTTAACATGTGCAAGCACTACAAGATATTAGCAACCAGTCTATGAAGTCTATTTTGACTTAAGCTTTCAGATTTGTTGTGTCTTCTGATAATCTGCTGCCAGTACAAGTGTATTCCAGACACACTTAAAGTTCAGTACCTGCATGAGCTGGATACAAGTTTTATGTCTAGGAAATCTGTGCCCTGGGGCATATCTGGTGAGCTTGTTTGAAAGTAAAACAGGCTGTGGGCCAAGCTGAGCTTCAAGTTGAGCTGCCTGTGTTCGGCTTGCATTAGAATGATTTTCTTGGACTGGGGTTAGAAGTTTTCTTTCTTTGTTCTAATGGCAAATATAGCATGTCTGACCATCTGTAATTATCCTGCTGTTGTTAAATGACAAAATCCTTAGCACTTAAAAGTGTCTAAGCAGTCCTGTATTTTTTAAGTGGTACTCCCAGTTTTCATTCAGGACAAAGGAAAGAAAAAAAAAATTATATGGCTGTACTGTTGATCTGTCCCTTTCTAATTCTATTTTCCTTAATTTTTAAACCCTTTAGTTAATATCTGTCAGTCACTAGGGTGGAGCAAAACTTCAGAGTCATTAAGCTCCTACAAGTTTCATTCGAACAGGTAGCTGAGGAAAGCAGATATCCCAGCTTCCAGTGCTAATGGAAACTAAATTTTGTAGGCATGGTATTTTCTAAACAGGCTGTGTCACCTGTCTTACTTGTTAATTAAAATGGAGACAATGTCAACTACGGTCAGACAGACATTTCTGGTTTTAAATGAAGGATTTTCTTTTTTTTCTCTTAAAGCTAAATGTTAAAATCCTTCAGTATGTGTTTATGTATGAGCTTTCCTTCTGTTTTGCAATTATGAGGAGTAGTATCTGTACACTTTATACATGAATCAGGTAAAATGTTAACTTTGTCTTTAGACAAAACTAACTCTGGATTCCTGGTAACTGTTTACATCAAATAAAGTTCTCCTCACTGAAAGTGTTAATTGTGTGAGACAGCATGTTTGCTGTAGTAATTTGCATGACTCAGCAGATTTCTGTTCTGCTAGATAGGCATACTGTGCAGGTTTCAACGCATTATGACTTGAAGAACATATAATGCTTTGTTCACAATTTGAGATGTAGAATAAGTTTTCATGTGAACAGAATAGAAAGGTTTGCACAATATATTTAAAATAATGTAATTTAAGAGTTAATGTTTATTTAAATGTTTAAGTCTTTGAAATACTTTGTTTTTTCCAGACTAATTTGTTATTGTAATCTGTGAACTAGGAAGCCCTAAAGGAAAATCAGCAATGAGCAAACTAACCCAAAGCACAGTTTTCATAAACTAATACGAAAATAATATATTAAATATAAGAATGCAATAATGACCTCCAAGCAGGGTATTTCCCTGGCATTAACAACTGGCTAGGGTTAACAGACTCATCCCATCTGGTCTTAATCCTTAGGAAATACCCTGCACTTCCGAGGTTATTGCTTTGCCTTGAAGTCAGCACACTACCGACGACAATTTACAGGGAGTTGTTTTTGTGGTAATATGCAAGTATCTTTGATGTAAGAATACTAATAGATACTCATACTGTCTCAGTACTGTAAAATACTTTGAGGTATCTACACATGAACACTGATAATGGAAAAGTAAGGTTTTGCAGTTCTGTTTGATTTCTAAAATGGAATAACTATTTTTTCAGACAGAATGACAAATCTGAACATAATGAAAAAGAAATACAGGTTGATGAATGTGTAATATTTCATAAGCATTTAATGTGCATGTCTGCCTCAAAACTTTTCAATTTATCTTCCAGTTTTTTGGTGAAATCCTAGTATTCTGTAGTTATAATATTTTGCCCAGTCCCTAGCAGTGTTCAAGGCCAGGTTAGACAGGGCCTTGAGCAACACCATCTAGTGGAAGGTGTCCCTGCCCATGACTTGGGGCTTGGAACTAGATGATCTTAAGGTCCTTTCCAACCCCAACTATTCTATGATTCTATAATCACCATCTGAATTAAAATTACAAAAAGTTAAGATGCCTAGTTGCAGTGCTTATGATCACATTCTGGATATCCAATTAATTTTGCACTGCATCCCATTTTGATCTATCTAAGGTAACTAAATTCTGATTCTTCTTTAAAAATACCTGTATTTTGTCTGGATAGTGTTGCTCAGCATCACATTTATGCCCTTTGGAATTTAGACACTTTTATGTGAGGCTCCTGATTGCTAGACTCAGCTGACATTCTCAAGATGCTCCACATTCCTATCATTATTTAATATCAAATCATTGTTTAATTAATAAAGGATCTTTAATTTCTGTAGATATGAAAGCTATTAGGTACTCAGAAGCCTAAATTACACTCTGCATCCCTTCTACTTTAATATAAGATGAAGTGTATATGAAAGAGGCGTTTACCAAGACACTCAATGCCTGATGGACTTGACAGGAATCCCTCATTACATTCACATCGGTAGCTCCCAATAACGTTCATGCAACGACCATTTTCACAGATACCTGGCTTGGTTTGGCATTCATTTTCATCTTTGCAAAAACATAGTAAAAAAATTGAAATAATTTGTTACAAGAAAATATATCAGACTCATAGGATGCATTAATTATTCTGCACAATATTTTCAAAATGTTTGCAAGAAGTGGAAAAAATCAACAACTGATTAAGCCTGGAAAGGATTTCCCTAATAGGACTATCCTATTCCATTTCTTATGTACTGAAATCTGGGATGAAAGCTTTAATCCTTGTACATTCTTTGCAATTTAAAACAAGAAGCAGAAAACACTTGCAGCAGAGCAAGTTCTAGTCACAACTTTTGTAACAAGTAACATTAAAATAGAATTGGGATACATGCATGATTTGAGTAATAAATTCTCACTTTGTAATCATTCAAAGCTTCTGAATACCTTTGACCTCTCCTGCAATCAGTTATATTTCAGTACACACGCACCATTTCCCTGAAACAGGTTATAATCTTCATGTATTTTCTTTCATAACTAATGGCATAGATACTGTAAGCAACTACACACCTTTAGAGATGCATAAAATAAAACCTCAGAAAATTTATTAAAATTGTTGTTAATACAGATTATTTCCCCTGAAAAATAGTCATAAAGATCTGTACAAGAGACTATTCATTCTGTTGCTAAAGAAAAACTATTTTAAAATATTTTAATTTAATTTTTATTGAAAGCATTTGCTGAGATGGATGTTTCATTTATTTTTTTTGTCTCTCTGAGCCAAAGACAGCCTCACTTACTTCTGTCCACACAGAAGTCTTGAATGGCCTTGAGTTTTTTTACTTACCAAAGAAAGTATAATTTGCCAAAATGTAGCTATCATTTTCCCCTAAACTAATTGAACAAAAGATGGAGGAAATTTGTGCTTCCTTACAGGATGGAAAATCATTTTGAACTGCAACAATTTCCACATTTGTTGCTCTTCATAGCTTTTATATATTGTATCAGAATCTTACAGCTTTAATTTTTTAGGGAACTGCCACATTATTTATTAACAGTATTAATGCTAAATGAAATGTAACTTTTTGTTTAGGATAATTTTGCTTCCTACTCATCAAATGAGGGCTATTTTTTTTTAGCAACTCACTTTTTTAAACCTAGTAAGTGTCTGAAAAACTCTCTGATTTTGCTGTACAACAAAAAAAACCAAAACTGTAGTTTTTCTTCTGAGATGCTTATTAGTCACTTAAAACTAAGATAAAGTGCAAACCTTGAGACAAAAACAAAAGCTTAAGATGTTGGACATTATTTGCTATCTTAAATAACCTTTATGAATTGCTATTTTCTGGTTTTCTATATATACATACAGACAGTTTTTCATTTGTTTGCTTGACTGTATTTCGAGATGCCTTCTTTCCTTTCTAAGCTTTACCTGTGCAGCCTTCTCCGTCTAGTCTCCGGATCATTCCAAGAGGACAAACACACATGAAGGTACCAATCAAATTTTTGCACATCATGCCTCTAGATTCACAGTCATGGAGACCTTCCGCACACTCATCTAGATCTGGAAAAAATTTGCATTTTGTGTTTGAACTTTTAGTAGCTTCAGTTACTGAAGACAACTAGCACTTTCTCAAGAAAAAATGAGATACAGACTTCTCTAACTAACAAGCGCTGAAGAAAAATCTGATAGCTATGCTTAATTGCAGTTGTCTTGATTTTTCTGATTTCTGTCATCTTGCCATATTACAGATGTGTTAAACTTCAACATTGTGACCTTCTTAGCTTTGAAGTCCCCATCAAGGGGTACCCTTGATTAAAAAACTCCACTAGATCTTGGTCTTACATGAGTTCTGAAAGAGTAAATCACCATCTGCTGGGTTGTTTGCTACATTCTACTGAAAGAATGAATGCAAGATGCACAGAAGTATTTGGAATATGCTTTGGCCAGTACAGAATGATGGAAATTAGATTAAAGTTTATGTATCAGTCATTACCTTTGCACATCTTTTGGTCTTCTCTTAGTACGTAGCCGACTGGACATGTACATTCATAGGAACCGTAAGTGTTGATACAACGAAAAGCACACAACAAGGGGTTCAGACCACACTCATTTATATCTGAACAGAAGGAATAAAATAGTAATTCTCCACTAAGTTTCAGAACAATCACCAAGGATGTTTTCTTCTACCAGTGCTTCTCTTGACAGCTAAAAAGTATCAGAGGTGTAATAACTCAAACCAGAAACTTTTGGATGCTTGTTTGGTTTTTAGTAGCCAGAGAAAACTGAGCAAAGCTCTGCTTAAAAATAACAGTATAATAAATATGGAACTACTTGAGCTGAGAATGACAAGTTGGACAGACCCATTTTAAATTTTTTTATATCAACAGTTACTTCCTCCCTTCTTGCCAACAAAAAACTAAATAATGTAACATACCACAACATGCAGTTTGGGAAATCATGTGATAACCTAAAAACACTGCTTAAATCAATTCAGGACTTCTTTTTCAATGACATGAAATTCAAGTCTTGTTAATAAACTAATTTGAATACTGAGGACTGGATAAAAACTAAAGGGAAAGAAAGTAAAGAGGACAAGTTACCTTCACAGTTTACCATTGGTCCTGGCTCAAATCCTTCATAACAGTTGCACTCAAAACTGCCAATCACGTTAGTGCACGTACCATTTCCACATGGATTGCCAATGGAACATTCATCGGTATCTGTATGTAATGAATAAATGCAAACTGAAGAGAACTGGGACACATTTCAAATTGTGTTTTAAATTCAAGTGTTACAGTTCTTATAACTTATGAAATATGGACACACCGATGCAGTGTACTCCAGTGTAATCTAAGTTGTATCCCATGGGGCACTCACAGCGGAATGATCCATCAGTATTGATGCAGTGGCCATTTGAGCAAATCCCTGGACTTTCAAGGCATTCATTGACATCTAAAAAGCAGAAGGATATTAGCAACCATGGAGGTGATGCATATCTGTATCAGGTCATAAAAAAGCACTTAAAAAAGACTAAGCACCCTATGCCGTTTGTCTCTATCCATGCAATTTAAAAGGTAATCTTTTAACTATCATTTCATAACGGGACACGTTTATTAAAGGTCAGCTTCCTGTCACCTGAGGCTAGGTGGAGTAAGCTATCACATACTATAATACCCCAGTCTAGTTTTAAGTATATGTAATTAATTTATGTTTTTAATTATCATGAAAAAGAATACTTACCTTCACGTCTATCATTGATTCCAGGAATAGTTCCATGACCATATGGACACAGGTCCTGAAAAGCAACTGCAGAGGTATGTTTTTTTTTTTTAAAAAGTGAATGAGAGGCAGAACCATGAAAGATGGTTAAAGCCACCCAAAAACATTCTTTATGACATTTTCCAAAACTGTCTATTGTTTAAAACATGGTCATTATGCTGTCTTGTCAGACAAAAAAGTAACAAGATCTCTAGGCTGGGGAAGCAGCACTAGAACTCATTGAGCTTCCATGTGCACATGCTTGGTGCCTTCCCCTTTCTGTACTTGGAGAAAACCAAGAACTGAAAACTCAGTTACTTCAGGGATTGATGGCACTGTCTCATATTGCTCTCCTCTTCTGCTTTAAGCAGGCTACTGATGGAGGCTACTAGTTCATTTTCTACAGAGCAAAACCAAGAACCCAGTATTTCTCTTTTTCTATGCTTTCTTGTATTTAATTTTATTCCTCTTATTCACCTGAAAATGGTGCTAGAAAATGCTATTAAGAGAGAACAACCAAATATCTCTCCTTCTAATGATGAAAAAGGTACAACAAAAATGTATTTTTCCTTATCTCCCACCTAAAAAGGCTTTATTTTAAATCTTGATGTGTACCTTCATCTTCTTTTGGACAGAGCTCACAGGGATCACCCCATCCTTCTCCCGGCATTTTGCTGCAGCAACACTTTGCCTTTGTGGTGTTGAAAGCCTTTGGCAGTGAGCATTTGCCATTCTCAAAGTTAGTGAAACAGAAACTGTGGCGAGTATCTAAAAAAGAAAATACAGTCACATGGAGCTAGCATCTCCCACCTCGTTAGATGATGACTATCTAGCCCTGAAAGGAATAATATGAGGCCTGTATTTCGCACACTGTTTTGAAAGCACTTTTAAGTCCTCATAAGAGCATAATTTGGAAGGGATCTGCAGAGGTCACCTTTTACTCATCTACAGAGTATCTGTTACCTGATAAAATAAGTTATTACATTCCTTAATCATTAACTTACCAAAACATCTCCATCCATTATCAGACAGCACAAAACCTGTAGGACAGATACACTGGAAACCTCCTGGAGTGTTCGTACAAGAGCCAAAGACACAGATGTTGGGATCCTCATTACATTCATTAATATCTGTAAATTTATGGAGAAAAATTTCACTGTAACCATAACTGTGAATTATGTGGTCAAGAAAGATTGTTTATTTATTGATTTAACTTCAGCAGCTGCCTATAAAGTACCCAAATGCCTGAAGGTTCCACTAACTTTCAAATGAGAGCACTTCGCTGGCATGCACTTTTCTCTCCAAATAGCATTCTCTGTTCTTTGTCATATTTATTACATAAACATTAAAGAAATGCTTTCAGACTGGAACACAGGAGAAGACACATTTATGATAAGAAAAATATTTTTCTATAAACATACAACATCCAAAGATAAATTTTTAAAAATCTGTTTGTTGGAGGCTCTTTGTAATTAAAGGTGGGCTGTTTTCATGCTGACTGACGGATACTTGAACTGAAACTATAGCTAGCTATTAGTAGAGGGAGACCTATGTTTGTATCTTCAGATTCATATTTACCAGTGTGCCACAGTCACTCATGATATGCTATTTAAATTTCTGCCCTGTTCAACTGCATAATTTAGAATATATTGTCATAACTATTTAAATATGAGATTTATTTTGTTAGAGATTTTTTAATAATTATTAAAAATATTAACCAAAATAAAAGAGTACTTAATATAAACACCAAGTGCCTGTAAAATGATGCAGCTCAAACAGGATCAGGCTGCATATCCTGCATCTATAAACACAACGGAGAGAGTAAGAAAAGTAATACATAAACATGTCTTTAATTTTTAGGTATCTTTTATTGAGAACTGTATTTTAATCTATCATATTCTGCAAATACTTACAGAAGATATAAGCCTCCCTGCAAAAGTAATTTTTAAATGTAATTAAAATTTAATAAATTCTGAAGTGTGTTTTAAAAATCTTCAAAGCTATTCCTGCAATACAGCCTGTCCTCAGTCTTTCAGTAAGAGATATAAAAGGACCATCACAGACACCTATGGCTGCGTAAGCATTCTGCAATAATATCCATATTGATCTTAATCAAAGGGTAGCAGGAATAGGTATTTTCCATGAAAGTAAGCTTTATGGATGTTGAGTCATAAATTTGCAGTACCATTTTTCCTGCTTTTTCTTGGAGACTCTACTCAATCTAAGAAAACTGACCTGTGCTTAGCAGATAAGGAAACAATGGAAATACAGTCTTTATCACTAGGAAAATATAAGTGGAGTAATGGAATAAATAGGCAGGAATAAACTCTATGACATTACTTCTGAAAAATACTACCTTGAGTCCCATGTTCAGAAGTTAAGTATAGCACATGAAGAAACAACTGTAGCCTAATATGGCATATGTCAAATTCCATAGCTTCTCATGGACAGGCTTTTACAATGTGAAGCATTTCAAATTGGCTTATTTCAGTGAATAAAAATGTAATTAATTTGACACTTAATTTGGCAGTTGCTAATATACAAAACTTAGCAATTCAGCTGCACGAATGGGATGGAAAAACCCCTCTTTTGAAGTACTGATTATTACTGTAACGAATGTCTTTGTACTAGCCATATTGGAAGAAACTCTTTTTGTGGCCTTGATGAACAGGTGGCTAGCCAAACTGTGGAAATAAACGAGTCCTCTTCCCTTCCTTCCCATAAAATGAAAGGAAATATATTAATTGGGTAGTGAAAACTATGAATTATTTTGTGGCTTCCATCTGTTTTTGGTTTCTTCTGCATATAATCACCCTGAGTTTCAAAAGTAATCTAGACATTGCCAACATCCATATTACAGACAGAAGTAATGAATTCTTATGAAGCTGTTTGCACAGAAGATCAATAGAAATTAATGGGGAACACATGCTGCAAAAGTTGTCATAATATTAATCAAAGTATTAGCACAATCACATGTGTTTATCTATGCATCGTCTAGAAACTTTACCGACAAATTTTCTGGACACATGGCAAATTAAGAAAAAGAATGCAATTACGTCCTTTTTTCTCAGTTTGAGCGAAAATCTACTTGGCAGTCACTGATGCTGTCAAAAACATCAAGACATTCTGTGATTATACTAACATGGCCATAAACGGTGATATTCCTGGAAAACCAAAAGCTTTCATTTTAAAGTCATGATTTTACAACTGTAGGTGATTTGATTTCATCTCAGGCATAATTGCAAATGTTGAAACAGCAGCTGCCAAAAGAAACCATGAAGTTGGCAAGCAAACTGAATATGGTGGCAGGATACAAAAAGACAGAATTCTGCAGTTTAGAAAATACAACTTATTGTTCAAAGCAAAAAAATCTAAAAGGTTCCAGTGATCCAGTTCCTGAACCCATACAGATTAGGTAGCTATAGGCCAAATCTTTCTGTCCTTGCTGGTGTTTTCTTCAGTCCATACAAGGACAAACAGCTCATATATTATTATTGGGAGTTATTCGGAAAATGTGTGTCTGGGTGTCATATCAGCTAACTTCAATCATTTAAGGCGAAAGCCAGGTTTCTCAATATAGTCATAGTAAGTGGGGAGACAAATGCTTAATCTGTCCTTTGATCATGCAGAAACCTAGGGTTTCTAGGTTAGATAACCAAAACTAGTTGAGTGCATTTTCCTTGCTAGGTGCCCCACATAGTTAATTTTAATGCCCAATAAACTCACAGTAGTTCTGTGCTTTGCTCTGCTGAAAAAGGGAGTTTTATTTCTTATTCTCTGCCGTGCCAAATCTTAATTCATCGTGTGACATTCAGTCATCATCCTGAATGATATTTAAGGCTTTAAACAAAACTTAGATGAACAAACAAGAACATGCAAAGTGATGAAAGGTTTGCTGTACCCTTTTCCTCCTCCTGTGAATCTCAGCACTTGGGAGACATTATGCATAACATGAAATCAGAAAACAGTTACTAGGAGAAACCAATTTAAGCAATTGTTCCCATAAGCTCCATACTTTTATCAAGATTTTTAAATTTCATAGCCCTCTGAAATGAGAAGCTTAGTTCATGCATTGATTGTTAATAGTTACCTTTCTTTTATATTTATTATATAAATCAAATACAGAGATTGGTTTGTATTGTGAATGTTATTAAAAAGAAGTGAATGAAATATAAAATACCATTTTTAGGTAAATATTTTTGTTTGCATTAATGAAGAAGTCAATGTACAAAAATAAAAGTACAATACAGCACAAAATATCTTGCTTCCTATGTCTACAACCTCATCCTGAAGAGTTTTCTTACTTACCTCCTTTCACCATTATCTTAATTTGGGCAACATTCACAAACATTAAGGTGTACAACTTCCCACCAAATTAGAAACAGATACTTTTTCTGATTTTTGAATTGTTCAGAAGCAGTAATTACAACTTGCCTTACCAATACAACTTTCACTTTTTACTTCATATCCTGGTGGACAGATGCATCTGAATGATCCTTCCAAATTTTGACAAGTGCCAGGAGAGCATGAACCAGGTAGTGCCATACACTCATTAGTATCTTTGGAGAGTAGATGGAATCAAGAAAAGTTTAAAATCATGTAATTCTTATGGTAAGAAAACAGGCTTATTCACGAAAAATACTAGGATTCTTTTCTAATTTTCTAAGATATTTAAATGGCTGAAGAGGAACAACTATTCCAAAACTCAATTACCTTCACCAAGGTTTCATTAGTCACTATTGTTTTGGGGTTTTTTTTATATACTTGGATACTCAGACTTGTAGTGCTGCCCTCTAAATGGGGGCAAATAGTTTGATTTGTTTAGCTCATCAGTACTTTAACATTCAGTACTTTAACATCTCAATGTGGTATTATACATACCAATGCAATTCTTGCTATCTAGAGTAAGTTCATATCCTTCGTTACATAAACATTTGAAGGAACCAATTTCATTGAAACACTGTCCATTTCTGCACACCTGACCAAAGATGCACTCATCGATATCTGCCAAGATAAAAAAATCAAAATAAAATGCCAGAAGTTGGAGTTGAGTCTGGGCATACTATATACAGGATGTTATAAACATACTCAAGTTACAATATATATTTCTGTGGAAAAAGCAAATCTTGCAGCAACAAGGGAACAGCTGACAGCTATTGTAAAGTAACTCTCACTCAAGTGCACAAATGCATATGTTTTATTTAAACAACACTTTTTTATAAGGTATTACAATTTTCAAACTTGCAGCATTACCTCAGCTACTGCATCTGGAGACATTCAATTAATGCCAAGTGACTTTATGATACTAACTCCAGACACAGAAAAGAAATTGTTGTATGGAAGAGTCTGGAATTTATCTGGATTTATATGTACTCGAGTTTCTTCCTAAAACCTGCCTTGTCATTTTCAAATTTTGGAATATGTCATTTGCTTTCCACAGGATAATTTTATCTTTCACAACAGGTCAGAAAATGAGGTTTGAAAATACTTATTAGTTTGTAGAGTTACTTTAAAAATGTAGATTCAAAGGACCCAGTGGTGAATGTGTCAAGAAAAGGAGATCAGATAAGCATCATGGTGTAACAACAATCTACACTCTGCTATTTTACAGTACTTGAATTTGAATGATGAAGACTAACATCATATTTACTGAAGAGGTTTTAGTCTTCTTCAGAAGCATTAAGTACCAGCTGCTGAAAAACATGTACCTTCTGCTTGAGTACAGCCGTGCCTGTGTTACGAGTTTATTCCATAGTGCATTTCTTCTGTGTTACAGTTCTACTGGCAGAAATACTCCAAATATAGTACTGGAATGGGCAAAATTGCCCATGAACGATTGGGAAAGCTAGGAAGAAAGCCCTGAGTCAAGAGGAGTGCTAAGAAAAGGCCAAGTCTCTGAGTTAGCTTAGGCTTCTGGGCCTCGTCGAAGGTACAGCCTGGAGCAGAGATACTAGATGCTCCTGGTAGTAGATTGGCAGTTACACTGCCAAGGGAAAAACCTCCTTAGCAAACAGTGCCATTCTTCGGCAGCAGAAATTTTTACTCAAATAGGCTTTTAACTATCTCTTTCCTGGACAGAGAGAGGATTTAAAATACTTATTTAAGATGTTTTAGTTCTCTCCTGAACCAGAAAGGAACCATTAGACTGTCCTGTCTCTTTTCTGTAGCAAGAAGGAATGTAAAGCCTTTCTCTCCTTTGACTTATGCTCTGCTCAAGAGAGAAGGATATCCAGAGACTTATGAGTCTGTTCTTCAGTTCAGAAAGATTTTAGTTGCTTTATCACAAGTATCTAGGAATTTAAATTGTCCAAAACCATCAGATATTCTCAAGTCTGGTGCTTTAGGGAATACAAAATAGCAATGCCTGTATAAACTCTGATTAAGCAGAGTCCATTTTAGGAGAGTAGATTTGGTAGATTAATTGTACTGGCTTTCTTGCTCCTGGTCTTTTTTCTCTTTCACGCTGTGTGCAAGTGTCAAGTAATAGGGTGAAATAAATGAATTTAAATTCATAAGACAACACTGGTGGTGTGACATAATATATGCTTATTGCAGGTGGTGCCTTTGGACTCTGCCAGCAGTCAAGGGCGTATACTGTAAGTACCCAGCAAATCTAATGGAGATGAGGGCTGCATTAAAATGTCAGTGAATTGTTAGGGTTTATGTCATCTCAAGCTGACTAGTGAAAAAAAAAAAAATTACTTTCAAAAAATGATAGCAATAATTAACCTTTATGGCTTTTAACTGTATCAGTTACTGCACTCAATTCACTTTCATAACACCCTGACTTGTCCTTCCTTCAAGTTTTAACTATATACTATCCTCCTTGGCATACCAAGCCATCAGCAATGAAAATAAAGTTTGTATTATAGCACCTACCCATACAATCATTATTATGAGTTAATTCAAATCCTGGATAACACAGGCAGTTATATGATCCAACTGTGTTTTTACAAGTTCCATTTCCACATGGATGGCGTTCACATTCATCAACATCTGCAAAGAGAAATAAAATTGTATGGGGGAACTGATTTTTGCAGGTATGTTACTCTGTTATCTGTGCACAGTGACAATATTCTAAATCTCAGTCTCTCATCTGTCACATTTTCTGTAACTTGTCTAGATTTGTATTTCATACTACGAAACTTTTAGAATTAGTTTTCAGAATTATTTGAGTTACTCGAAGCTTTGCATTGTTAACACAAGACATTTTCCCATGCAC
The DNA here is from genome assembly GCA_028858755.1 of Ara ararauna. Taxonomy (NCBI): domain Eukaryota; kingdom Metazoa; phylum Chordata; class Aves; order Psittaciformes; family Psittacidae; genus Ara; species Ara ararauna. The sequence continues at coordinate 37,612,705 of CM054410.1, read as the reverse complement.
ATGCATCATGTAAAAAAAGCCAAAACAGTAGAACTGATTGCAAAATAATAAAAGAACAAGAAAAACCCTCTTATTTTGTGATCTTATTTCTTATATAATCTCCAGTATGTCATTATTTTACCATAAAATGAGTATAGATTTCAGTTACATTAAATGTGGGATTCTGTTTTTTAAATGAAACATGAACTCAATAAATTTCTAAATAACTGAAAAGTCTGCCTTTTTTTAAATCTCCAAACTCTATCACTTTGTGAAAACTCCTATAAACTTCTCTGTCAAACAAACTACTATGATATACTTTTGTGAAAATGGAGTTATTATATTCCTTAGTAACACAGAGCTATCTCTGAGAATATCATAATTTTATTTTCCTTAACCTAATAAATTCACTCCAAGGACAACTTTAAATTCTGTATTCACAAAAATCCAAAAATGTATGAATCAGTCTGCAAATGTTACTATGATCACCTCAAAAATTTAACTCATTTTCTCTCCCTTTGAAAAAAACAAACCCAAACAAATGACAGACAAAAGCATTGCCTTTCCATACCCATGCACATAGTCTGGTCTTGAGATGCCTTAAAACCATTGTGACATATGCACTGGTAACTTCCTTGCGTGTCCACACATAAACCATGACTGCAAACATTAGGAATTTCCAGGCATTCATTACGATCTGTAACCAAAATATAAAACAGATGGTACACATTATTGACTTTTATTATTCGATCATTTTACACAAACATGCTTTTACAATCTATTATTATCAATACCAGACCCAAAATTATCCATAACTAAACGTGAATCATAACAAAAATTCATTTTATAGGAACTTCTTGCCTATACACCTCAAGGTCAAAACTACTGTTAGAATTTCCTTGATACATCAAGAATGTTCTTTCAAAAATTTTATTCTGGCTTTTCTTCCCTTCTACAGAGAACCAGGGATATAAAGTAAAAACTGTTATAAACCAGCAGAATACAGAAGGACATAGAAAATAAAAGATACTTGTACCCTTTGAGAGAATCATGCATGTAGCATTGATGAGGTACAGCTCAAACAGATGACAGAAGTCAACTGATTTCTTACCAGCACAGGCACCATTGGGTGAAAGTTTAAAACCAGCAGCACATTCACAGCGGTAACTACCAGGACTGTTGATACAGTCTGCATTTCTCTGACAGAGATTGTCTCCATTGCTGCACTCATCAATATCTGAAATATCAAGAGTCATGGTTCAGACATCATAAACCACGAGATACCTGCTTTGCCTAGAATTTAGATTGTATTGTATGACTTGTGGAAAATGGATCTTTTGTCCTCAACAAATCATGAGTATTCTGATCTTCAGACTCCTGTGCCATAAAAGTAAATGAAAAGCAAAATCAATATAATTTCATCCATGACACGCTTTCTGGATGAAGGAGGATCCTACAAATCCAACTTACTACATATTGAAGTGGGTTTGCAATTTTATACGTCTGTCTAAAGAAATTAGGTTTTGTATTAGAAAGTTTTTCTCTTTGCTTTTGAACTGAAATAGTAAGTGGCCCAGTTTGTTAGCTTTTTAAGGTGCACACATCAGCACAAGACCCTTGAATACCAATGACAAAACTCCTACTGACTTTAGGACACACAAAATTTCACTAATAGCTTTTTGAGAATGTCTCTACCTGTAAAACAGTAGAAGGACAGAAGATGTAAAAAATCAAGGAAACTTTTATTTGAGAAGTTTTAAGAAAAAGAATTCATTTTCTTCCCTAAAATAAAATTTTAAAAAAGCATTTAATTTACTCCCTATTTAGGACTCAATTAATTGCTTAACACAGAACTATTATAAATTTTATTAAGTGCACGTGCACTAGTATTCGACACATCACAAACTGATTTACAGACTTGAGCCCAACAAAAAAGCTCACAGTCTGTCTCTTAGATTTTGGAAAACATGAATCTAATGTTTCCCTTCCCTTTAATACAAGCATGCTTATGGAGGCTAAGTAGAAAATAACATCATTTCAAATCACCTTCACAGACCAAGAGCAGGTCATTGTAGCTGAATCCAGTGGGGCATTCACAGCGGAAGCTGCCGATCTGATTGATGCAAACACCATTTGCACAGATTCCTGGGATTTCCTTACATTCATCAATGTCTGAAAGTGAGATGAGCTAGTCAAAGTACAGTACCTCATGGCTCTATGTACTGCTTGAATTCTCTATTTCACTGTGCATAAAACTGAGTAGAGATGTTCCATTTAATCTACAGAAATTGTATTCAGAATATAAATCTAACTATAAGCCCATTATGAGAGGAAAATAAACTATGTGAAGTTCAGGAAGTGATTCAAAACAGAGCAATCCTAAACATTAGACAAGACGCAGAACTGTTACAAATGAGCAGACAAGTCACACAACATCTTTGAAACCAAAACCTTATATATTACCAATAAAAACTCAAAACCATGAACTCCATGAACTAGGGTGGTGAGTGTGCAAAAGATTGTAACAAAATATAGAAATAAAAAAAAAATCTGAAAAAATTTACAAAAAAAAAATGGTCTCACAATTTATATCACCATTGTAACTGTACAATGAAATTAGAATTTTACTACATGAAATGCTCATTTTGGAACCATTATGCAGCTGCAACAATATAATGCAAAACAATTTTTAGTTAAAATAAGTTTAGTTAAACTTACCAACAGCTTTTCCAGAATGAATATCAAAAGTAAAGCCAGGAATATTCCCGCATATGCTCTTGAATTCAGCTAGAGCAAAACAGAGAAAAATGCATTTACAGTTAATTAAACAATTAGAAGTAAATGCGGCGAGGGACGTGAAAGATAACAGGAAGGGATTCTATAGGTACATTGCAAATAAAAGGCAGACTAGGGACAACGTGGGCCCTCTCCAGAAGCTATCAGGAAAACTGGCTACCCTGGATTTGGAGAAGGCTGAGGTTCTTAAGGACTTCTTTGCCTCAGTCTTCACCGACAAATGCTCTGACCATACCACCCAAGTCTAGAAAGGCAGACGCAGGGACTGTGAGAATGAAGACCCTAAGCCCACAATAGGAGAGGATCTGGTTCGAGACCATCTTAAGAACCTGAACGTATACAAGTCCATGGGACCTGATGAAACCCATCCGCGGGTACTGAAAGAGCTGGCAAATGAAGTTGCTAAGCCACTGTCCATCATATTTGAAAAAACCTGGCAGTCAGGAGAAGTTCCCAACAACTGGCAAAAGGGAAATATAACCCCCATTTTCAAGACGGGGAAAATGGATGACCCAGGGAACTACAGACCAGTCAGTCTCACCTTTGTGCCTGGCAAAATCTTGGAGCAGATTCTCCTGGAAGGCATGCTAAGGCACATGTAAAACAACAAGGTGGTTGGTGATAGCCAGCATGGCTTCACTAAGGGGAAATCCTGCATGACCAATCTGGTGGCCTTCTATGATGGGGCTACGGAACTGATGGACGGGGTACAGCAGTTGACATCATCTACCTGGACTTATGCAAAGTGTTCGACACTGTCCCACATGACATCCTTGTCTCTAAATTGGAGAGACATCAATTTGACAGGTGGACCACTCAGTGGATAAAGAACTGGCTGGATGGCCGCACGCAAAAAGTTGTGGTCAATGGCTCAGTGTCCTGCTGGAGACCAGTAACAAGTGGTGTCCCTCAGGGATTGGTGTTGGAAGATGTCTTGCTCAACATCTTTGTCGGCGACATGGGCAGTGGTGTCGAGTGCACCCTCAGCAAGTTTGCCGATGACACCAAACTGTGTGGTTCGGTTGATACGCTGGAAGGAAGGAATGCCATCCAGAGGGACCTTGACACACTTGTGAGGTGGGCTGATGCCAACCTCATGAAGTTTAATCACGCCAAGTGCAAGGTCTTACAGCTGGGTCGGAGCAATCCCAGGCACAGCTACAGGTTGGGCAGAGAAGAGATTCAGAGCAGTCCTGCAGAGAAGGACTTGGGGGTGTTGGTTGATGAGAAACATAGGTACAGTCCTGTGTTTCGCCTTTAGTCTGAGGACAGTGTTGATAACACAAGAACATGGAACTGTTGGAATAAGTCCAGAGGAGGGCCACACTGATCAGGGGACTGGAGCACCTCCCGTATGAAGACAGGCTGAGAAAGTTGGGGCTGTTCAGCCTGAAGAAGAGAAGGCTGTGTGCAGACCTCATAGCAGCATTCCAGTATCTGAAGGGGGCCTACACGGATGCTGGGGAGGGACTCTTCATTATGCACTGTAGTGATACGACAAGTGGTAATGGGTTAAAAGTTAAACAGGGGAAGTTTAGATTGCGTATAAAGAGGAAGTTCTTTACTGTAAGGATGGTGATGCACTGGAATGGGTTGCCCAGGGAAGTTGTGAATGCTCCATTGCTGGCAGTGGTCAAGGCCAGGTTGGACATAGCCTTGGGTGACATGGTTTAGTGTGAGGTGTCCCTGCCCATGGCAGGGATGCTGAACTAGATGATCTTATGCTCCTTTCCAAACTAGCTATTCAATGATTCTAAGATTCTATGAATATTTATAAATCTCTCAGGAATTACTTGTAGTCCTCTCTGCTTTCCAAGAGCTGATACAAGCCAAATGTACTTGGAAGAGCCACTGCGACCTGCACAAATTATATTGAAAATTCAGACTGCCAATAAATGAATGCAAATTGAAACACTAATTCATACTTCTCTTTCCTCAAATCTGTGCAGACTTTTGCATGAGTAAATGTCTGATTTGAGAAAGCAGTACTTCAGTTTCTGTTTTAAACAGAACTCCTTTACTTACCTCTTTAGTTTTTCTCCTGCTTTCTAGACATCTGTAGAGAAAATCTGCAGCAATTGTGCCAGATAGGAAAAATAAATGTAATTTACCAGTACCTAGCTTTCTTTCATGACACTATCTCTGTTTTGTTTTGTTGTTGGATTTTTTTTTTTTTTCTGCAGAGATTACTGCAGCTTAGTTTCCCTAAACTGTAAATCAGAATGGACATTCCACTTTAGAACAAGATGCTCCAAAACCCAGTATTGTTTTAGTATGCTCATTTCATATCCTTTTTTCTAGAGCATCTTCAGGATCACAAATACAGAGTATAAAGTATAAAATATGTGAACCCATGGTTTTCCAGGCAAGGTGTATGAAGTTGAGTGGATTTGCAACATATGGAGAAAATCTTCTAGCATAGAATCTATTAGTTATTGTACGATGTAAGAAATAGTTACTTCTTTATAATAAAGTATTTCTTATAAAGCATCTATGCTGGCATGGGATTTACTGGCAAAACAGTGCTTTCCTGAAAAACATATTGCAACTTTACAGTACATTAATAAACTTTGATCTAGGTAGAAATATTAAAAATTACTGGCATACAACTATAACTATGCCAAATGTGCAAAAACACTGACAACGAGTAGAACTGTGTACTGAAAGCCTACTTGTTTGCAGGGAGCAAAGTAATTCCAATGTGAAGACATAACCAATTTGAAAGAAGTTTGCTTTCAGTGTTTTTCAATACAAAAACCATGCAGCTACAATTCAGAATCTTTTTAGATCATATCAGCATTCAAATTCTCCAGAAAAATAATATGTGTCCTTCAACATTAAGTTTCCAAACCATTGTTAAGGAAAAATTCCAAAGCATGATAATTATACGTTTAGGGCATTAAACCAAGGTAAAATAGCATTCTAAAGAACATGGATAGAATTTACAAAAATGTCCCATTGACATAAAATTCAAAGGGATTCTGGAAGTGTAATATCTGGAGACTTCTGTGAGTACTTGGTCCACTGTTTGCTCCACTGAGGACCTACAGAAAGCCTATCTATCTATCCAAGAAGAGGAAGTGTATGGAGCCTACCTTTAAATCTCCTCTAAACCTGAAATGCATACAAATTATTAGGTATCTCTTCTACCTCCAAAAAAAGAGAAAAGAGATCCTTCTGTTTTCTTGTGAGTAATGCTCTTTCCTCTAGAGCAGTGATAGTTTATTTCTCTACTGACTGTAGCTTGAGTTTTTTGATCATCTACATTTTAATGGCAATGCTTCAGAAACTTATAATTTTGTGAAGTTTAACCACAGGGGTTATAACTTGAATAATTCTTGTCTCCCTTACACAAAATGTTCTTACTTATTAAAACTTCAGCAAATGTAGTCGATTATTGGTCAGAATGAGATTTGGTGACATACTTTTCTCACATTCAAACATTCTTTGTTGTTTCCTGTATACACCAAGTAGCATCCAGTATACTTCAGCATTTTCTTCTTTCTGCTGTCCTATTGTTTAATGACTGTTTAATGCCTACTAAGGTTATTCTTGCAGTACAGGATACTGGGCCATAGAGGCCTTTGCAAAAGTGTTTTACCATCTAGTGATTTTCTGCTCTTTTATATTAACATGTATAAGATTTCAAGATCAGAAAACAGTTCTTTTCAACAAGAAGCTTTATGCCATTTACTGCTGTCAGTAAAGCTATGAAACACACATACTAGAAATAAAGAGGGCCTTGTGTTCACAACCCTATCCAAAGGCGATGATAACCTACTCCTGTGGTAAAGCCCAACATGTCAGGTCAGGGAGGATGAAGAAGAGGCTCTGAGGGTTGCAGTCCTTCCTTCCATATGTGTTGTGCTATCTGCATATTTCATGCATTCCATTTAATAGTGTTTTTCTGTATTTTTTTTGTTTGTACTATGTAGGAAAAGAGCATATAATTAGCAAAGTACAGTGTGATAATGCATTTACACACAGTGACAAATTATCCATATGCAAATATGCCAGAGGTTTACTTTCTGAAAGCTTGACTTTGCCTCAATGACTTAAAAATATTTCAAACCCCCATGTACTTATCAATATGTTATTTTTTAGGACAAAAAGACCTATCACATAAGAGGAAAAAAACTCTCTGCGGTCAAGCACTCCTGAAATGATCAAGACATGAGAGAAATCTGTAAATACTTGGTTTCCTCTTAGCAGTGAACCAGCTTTTTACATTTCTTTGGTTAAAAAAGCAACCAAGAAAGAATGATTATTTCTGATTAAAGTGTATGGTAATAGTTAAGATCTACATAATGTATAACACAAAGGTAGTAGTCTTTACTACCTAAAGTCACCAGAGAGTGATTGTTAAGCATAAATATATGAAAAGAAAGAGAGAGCTCTGTTTATAAGGGGAAAAAAAAAGCAAATACATTGTCACATGAAGTTCATTTAGAGGAACAATACAATTCTCATCAGAGCGGAATAATGCTCTTAATGAGCTACTGTGCTTAGTCTAGCAAAGTGGTTAAGGTCACTGCATCATAACCCCTGTCTGTGATGCGTAGCCCCCACCCAGATTTCAGAACCACTGATTATATCACATAAGTGCAGCTATTCAACCATTTACACTTGGAATCTGTTTGATCCTTCATACAATTTCTTTTCATGGTGAAAAAGGTTCAACCATGTCTGCAAATACAGTAAAGGCATTTAGAAGAGCTAACAAGTCAATACTGAAATATTTTGGGAAATATTTTAATGTCATAACTACTTGCAGACAAAGTGGAACCGTCTTAGCAAAACTTCAAAAGCTGCAGAACTTTTTGAGAACTTCAGTCTTACCAATTTAAAAGAGGAATTCTTTCTTCCATTCAAGAATACTAGTTGCATGAATCCCTGCTAGTACTTTGCTGAATATTTCTCATCATGTTGTTATCATGATGACAATTTTATGGCACTGAGAGAAATGACCATGGGAAAGAACTTTATGAGTTCTCTGCAGGAGTAAACATGCATTTCCTCTCTCAAGCTTATTTCCATCTCCCATTCCTGACTGCTAGAAACATTCCTTTATTCTTCCTCCTCCTATTAAAGCAAGAAAAGGAAGAAGCTGTTATTTTTCTTTTAAGTTCCATTTTCCTCCTTTTTACTGCTTGTGGGGTTAAATCTTTCCTAAATTATCTGCTGCTTCCCTTATGTCACCACGTTAAACCACTTGGAATGGAAGTAATACATTCTTTAGCATCACAAGTGATGCAGCATCAGAGGCATCAGTTTAATGGCAGTAAACTTGAGGCAAAGACAATTAAACAATAAGATGTTTAATTTGTACCTTGTAACTTTACACTGTATAAATTTTCTTTGTACTAAACAGGTATCTGGTATTTTTAGTTTTACACTGCACCTTTGCTCTGTTTACAAATGTAAGAGTATTTCAGTCAATGCCAGGCGCTACAGTCAGGTTTCAGAGTTAGTGGTTCTACCATGAATTATTTTCCTGAGTTGAGCTTCCAAGGGTGTTTTGTTCCAGGCAAGGAACTCCATAAAGACTAACTGAAAGACTAACCCTATTATTTTCACTTCATTTTACAGGAGGGAATTTTTACTTCTTTCTACAGTAGCCTGCTTATTGAGTTTTTCCAAGTTCATCACCTTCAACAGAGAAAATATAAAAGCAACTGAGAGAATCACACTCCATTCACAAGTGAAAAATACAGAAAGCAAATACACACCCAATCTTTTTCATCTGGCAGATTAGGACTACCAGGATAAATGTATCCCCAACTATGCAGTAACTAAATTATACTATCCTGAATTAATTATCTTGGAAGACAGGCCAGGCAGGAAGCACCCCGTGTCAGCCAGAATCTTGAAACCTAGTATTATTGCCCGATGACCGCTTTTCCAGAAATCTCAAAGTGCCAGCTTCAGAGATGGGAGCTCTGTAATCACACATTCAGAAAACCTGCTTATGCTTAGTACAGCATCCTGGTGTGCCTTACCTACACTAACATAGATTCTTGACATAAACCTAAAAAACTGAAAGTAATTCTATTTCCATACAAGACCTATGAAAGCTTTGACGTTTACTAGAAAGAAAGAATAAAAAAACCACAAAGTACTCATTTTATAGCTTCCCATCACTACAAAACAGGTCTAAATAATTAGATCTACGTACTGATACCTGTATTACAAATATTCTTTCAGCTACAGGACTGACATAGACCTGCTGATGATGAGAAAGTCAGTCTGTACTTTTGAGACCTTTTTGTTCATCTCAGTGACACCTGACAGTGGTTTGTTATCTTTCCCTTGCCTTCCAGGGCAGCTGAGAGGGAAAATAGACATGTTCTTCCGAATTTTGATTTTCATCCAGGGGAAATGATTCAAAATATTTAAGCTGTATCTTTCCACTCAATGTGGAGTGATATTCCTTCTACTTAAAAGCATGGAAGAAATACCTATTTTTGTTTAGCATACCGAGACTTAATCCAGCCAGTGGCAGGATGGCAGGTTATTGTCACTGTGCTTTGGGGGTACAGCAAAGATTTTTTGTGACTAAAGTGTTAGCTTTAGCCAATAGGTCAAAGGAGCAAATAAACAAAGAAAGTAACAAAATGGGATGATTATAGGAGGCTTTACCTGTTCCTGGAGTTGGACATGGTTCACAAGGTTTGTTCCAGGCTTTCCCAACATTGTATGTACAGCAACACATCCTTTTGGTCACATTGAAGGGCAGCTCATTCTCACAGGAGGTTCCATTATAGTTTCTGTAGCAAAAGCTTTTCCTCATGTCTAGATGTCAGAAAAGAATCACTTTTGAAGTAATCAACTAACTAACTTAAGTAGGTATCAATGCCCTATCAAGTGGTTCACAAACTCTGGTTTCTGAATTCAACCCAAACCTATCCATGGATGCATTAAAAATAATTTAAATGTTAAAGTAATCTACAGTCGTTGTTTTAGGCTTACTTGAAATTTGACATATTTTCAGTTTTCATACAAAGATACAAAAGGGTAAAAGGAAAATTTCCAAAAAATCAGAAACACATTGTAGATGATTGTCAGATCCATTTATATAGTAAACCATACAATCTGGAAAGGACTACTGTAACCAAAATAAGATTTCTGAGTTCTGTAAAGGAACACTGCACATCAGACATTGGGATCTCCTTCCTGGCTACATGACATAACTGGGAGTTAAAGACATGAAAAAGCAATACAAGACTTTAGAAATGGCCTCATCTAAAAGGAAATTTTAAGAAAGTCAGTGCTGAAACCAGTCTCATATGATATTCAGGCATTTGTAGTAAAGATGACTTTTTGCATACCCATGCAGTTATGTCCTCCGTTCACCTGCATATATTCTGGTGGGCAAATACAGGTGTAGTTCCCCAAGGTATTGTAGCAAGTACCAGGACCACAGACACCAGGATATGCAACACACTCATCAACATCTAGAGACCAAGCAAAACCATTACAATTACCAAGGGAAAAGAGCAGCAAGTCCTAGCAAATGTTTCTGAAAAATATAACCATAATAAACCATGCTAAGGTAACAAAAACGTTTCATTTAAAGGCTAGCTTTGAAAGTACAGCTCAGATTTGGGTTAAGAAGCTATTGTAACAGCTGCTGAAAAGCAATATTGTTAATGTTTAATAAGTGCAAAAGTGCAAGTGCAAGAGAAAACCCTAAATAAATTCCAAGTTGCTGAATTAACCACTGAAACTGGAGCACTTGGTGCCCCACTAGCTCCTTAGCTACACAAACTATATTCACATCGTCTTCACAAGAATGGTACTGTCTCTTTTCAGTTCTATTAATGTGTTCACTATTCCATTGAGAAGTTACCTATTAAATACCCTATTTAGAAAGTAGCAAGCAAGCTAAATGATCACAATGTCTTGCTACCCTAATCTTCGATATTCTTATTTAAGATATTTGGTGTGTAAGACTTTCTTTTTTTTCCCCATACAAGTGTAATTTCAAACCCAGTTTGGTCACCTTCTTCACCTGATCTTAGAAAGCCTCAGGATTCAGTTTCTGTTTTGAAAGAAGACAATTATTTTTTTTTTTCTCAGAAAGTGAATGAAGAAGGGAAAGCTGATTTACAGCACTTCAAAATAGGAGACACCATGAAAGATGTACTTTTCGGGTCTATTTACAATTTTTGGTTCTAACACTTAGGACCAACACAAACACAAACGGAAAACCAGTATTAAATTTACTTCACATTGTATAAATTAAACTACTACTTGTGAAGAGGGCGGCTTTTCTCACTTAGAATACAGGGACCCTAGGTAAGCTAGCAGGAGATACAAGGTGGTGAAGTGAGAAGCCAGAAATCTTGAATAACCACCTTAGTTTACTTAATACACATAGTTGAGATCTATCACGTGGAAATAAATATTAGTATATTCAAGTGTTGCATTTCAAGCTTTATATTAATAGTAACACTGGTGCCAAATATAATGCTTCCGGAGAAGACTTTGGGTAAGAGTGTGGGTACCATATCCACTTATGGGGTTTAGCCTAGAAAAATTAGTGTTTTTCACAATACTACACTAAGACAGAGAAAGATGTTTCAAGGGAACCAACCTTCACAGATTCTTGTCTCTTCACTGAGGTAGTAGCCTTTTGGACATTCACACTGGAAGCTGCCAAAAGTATTGATGCAATTTCCACCTTGGCAGAGACCTGGCAGTTCCTGACATTCATCAATGTCTGAAAACAGAGAACAAAACTCACCACATTTTCATTCCAGAGTGAAAAGAAACAAGAGGCTTTAAGTACTCCCCTGAAATTCTACCAGCTAGCAGCTTTTAACTGTGATGTGGATTTTTTCTTTTTTTTTCTAAATTGCACTTCATGAAAGCATGGATGAGATGCTCATTCTCTTCCATTCAAATAGCTCTTCAAGCTTCAGCGTGACGAGCTGATAGAGTTCAACTTCCATTACTGTTTACAGAATTTGGCATCTAAAATTTCTCATTCCTGCACACTCACTGGAACCAGAGATTTTTGTCCAATGAGTATTTCCTGAAACTTATATCTTCCACTGATAAACTGTAATTTTCATAAACGACTTGTCCTTCAGGGGCCAATTTCAAAGACCGATTTAAGTAAAAAGACACAGAAAAGGTATGCATCAGTTTATTTTCCTACTGAAATATTGTTGGACTTCTTCAATATCTTTTACAGTATGTCTTTTCATCATGTTTTTGTCCAATTCATATTAGCAGAGGGTTTTGCTCTGCACTAAATGCAGTGATTTTTGCAAAATACAGTTCCAGTATACATTTCTCCAAAGCTGACACTTTTTTAAATTCCAGCCATCACAGTAATTTATGAAAAACTCACCTTCTAAAATAATAGTGACAGGATTCGGTCTGAATCCTTCTCCCCCTGGACAGAGAGTATTATATTCCGCTAAAGTATTACAAGAAAGATCACATCAGTCATACAAAGATTAAAATGCTAACAAACAGAAAGATAAAATCCCATTTGTTTTTAATTAGTGTCTTCCCTATGCTCATTGGTTTTCTACTTTTCTTGACCTCTTCACAGTAAATAAAGCTAGAACATTAGACTAGTAGAAAATCAAGGCATGATTAAGAGTTCTGCTTAAAACATTACCATGAACTTAAGGATCTGTTAAGGCAGGCACAATGTTGTTTTCTCTGTACTGTGCCTGTATAAAGGCATGTATTTTCTGTTTTCACTAGTTATTTAAAATGAAACATCAGTATAACATCAATATAGTTGTTAAAATTTGAATTAATATTACTATGAGACTGTTAAGAACAACCTGCGTGGCATTTCTGTTGCATTATTCACTCAAAGAACTTCAAAGCCCTAAAAAATTGACAGCTATCATCAGGTATCAGCTTTGAAAGTAATCAACAGTGACTTAGAAATAGGTACCAAACAGTTACCAACATTCTTCTCTGACAACTACTGCAGCTCTCCAAACTAAAGCCACGATTTCAGTTCAAAACATTATTATTTTCATTTCCTCACCAACATGGAGTTGCTGAGTAAAAACTCTTACTAGACGCATGCAATCCATTCTATTCTTAAATCAGGGTACCTGCAACTACTTTTTTTTTTTTTTTAATGGGACAAAAATAGAAACAAATAAAATACCCAAACCTACACAAAGTACATCAGCCTGGTCCAATGGCAAGTGCCTTCTAAAGTTACCACTGATGTATTACCGTGAGAACAGTCACCAAGTGAGTCACAGAAGACTAAAGGTCGGGTCTCCTGATACTCAGGTCCACACCTCTGCATCACCCCTCTGACAGTAGCAGGCAGATTTTCTTTCATAACTGTGCCAGAACTCTGCTTCATGAAGAAAATCAGTTTCTTACACAATAAATGTATACATGTACTGTAATACAGTTAAAGATTTCAAGTATTTTTTCTGTCCCTTCTTAGCAGCTTCTATGGGGCGGAATAACAGAACATTTCCTTACTGCTGTTTACAGGGGAGCATGTCTCACAGGGGTTTCCCCAAGCCTTTCCCAGAGAGCAGCAGCATGAGGAACGACTGACTCCAACCCCAATTTCAGTGTTGCAGGATAGCCTGCCATCCCCTCGTGGTCCATACTTCAGGTAGCAATTGCCAACACGGTTATCTACAAGTAAAGCACACATGACTAAAGCTCCACACAATGATCAGGACAAAGGAACAGCAGGAGTTCATTTTAACATTTCATATCTAGGGGCAGAAAATCAGATAACATTGTCCTTTTGAAGTCACTGGGTAGCTCAAAATACTCATGAACACTGACATTTACTGATGTTGTGAGAGGCAGCAAGGAAAACGGCTAGCTTCAGCTTCCTAAGTACCCAGACACGAGCCTAAAATGTTTGCATGTCTTCCAAAGTCACACCATACTCTAACATAGCACATAAACTATTCTCAGTCTTTCACCCCAGGAAACATCAGAAACCTTGCTGCAGTTTGCTGTAAGTATTTCTCCTCCATATTTTGACTGTGAATAGGCTATGGCTCTTCCTTGTAGAATTAAAAGAATTCACATATTTTCCTGTGGAATTACAGAACAAAGTCATGCCACTGGAAGAATTCACCTACTGGCAAAGAAATTAACCAAAAATCAACATTGAAATTATATAAATGTGCAGTAGGTTTGATGAAAATTAGCTATTAGTGCACTCAAACTGTAACTTAATGATTTAGACAGCTGCTGGCATCAGTAGAATGAGCAAGGAATCTAAGAGAAGTAGAGCTATGAGTTTTCTTACTGCTGCATATATTGTCTACTTGTTCTTCATAAATGGAAAATAACTAGCAGTGAGTCATAAATATAAGGAATGAGAGGACAGCCAATTATTATATTTCTTATAGCAGCCAAATAAGATAAACATTAATTTCCTCAAGAGTACTGTTATGATTCTAAAGACCATTTCGATGAATTAACTTGCCATTAAAGTCTACCTCAAAGCACAGGAACACACTCATTTTTTTTTTTAATAAATTCACTGTATGAAGGCCACAGTATCTTTTTGCATTTGTGGTGCTTCTGTTAATGGTATAACTAAGAAACTTGGAAATAAATTTTTCAATGATTTCCCAAATGCATATTTTCCTAAGAAATATCACATATTTAATTTACTGTCTACGGCAAGAGCCAGATGCTACAACCGTAGCAATTTACATGGAGTAAAATGAATACAGTATGATAAATGTAGGTAGTTCACCCTGTCAAAATGTCCAGAGTTTAATAAATGTCTTGACATGACACGGGGTTTTAAATGACTCTCAGGTTTGGGACATATCTATGAAAAAAATTTGAAGGCAACTTTCTCAATTGCTAGGTACTACTTGTTCTTAAGATCCTCAAGTTAGTTAAATATATGTTGTACAAAAACACAACTTCACATTAATTTTCAGACTGGATTTTTCTCTTTTAAAGGTTCTTAACATCAATCAAGAAAGAGAAAAACCTCAAGCTTTCTAATAGATTTAAATTTATTCCAATTCAAGCATTCATAGACAAGTTTGGGTGACTTTCTGCATGTTTTTTTAAGAGCATACTGTACCAGAGATTGTGAAAAAGAAGTGCCTTCTTTGGCCCCACATATTCTATAACCAATTTCAGTACCTCCTCACTATAAATACACACTGGTGTAAAGCTCAAATACTCAGTTCACAACTGAGTGGCAGAGGCATATGTATTCTCTACCTCTGAGCCTCTGATGAAAAGAAACTTCAAGCAGGATATCTATCTCCCTGTAGGAAAGATTTACCTGACATCACTGATCATCATACGTCAGAGTGAAGAGTTTTTTTAAGACAGTGTTAGAAGACAGTACAATGAACTGCCTTTCTAAAAAGAGCACATCCTGTTCTTATTGTGGAACTGAGCTTAAACAACCCAAACGTGGTTACTCTGTGAATACCTACCTCCTGTTCTCAGAGGAACTGCTCAGTTCTCTCCATTTCTGATAGCATCAGATATAGGCCTTTTTAAGAGAAGCCAAGAAGAGACTTGATTTCTTTCTTCTTAGGAAAAGTGAAAGACAATAATAATTTTTGGAAGACCTTTGGCCCAAGACGTCAGGCCCATTAAGAACAATAGGAGACAACAGACCTTGGAACAAAGGCAGAGCCTGAAATTCTATAGCAGAGCATCAATACCAAGTCCATCAAGAGTTTTAGGTTTCGGTTTACTCCTCACGGTCTTTCCACAGCACCATGTTCCCCTTTGCCAAGGGTAATACTGTTTCTTCTGAAAGGAACTAGAATTTAAAATCCTCTGCCTTTTTTGCTCAAGCTTGCAAGAGATAGTGCTATTGAAGAAAACCAGAAGCTGCTGTCGTTTAGTAAGAAGTTTCTGGAACATTTTTCAGCACACTTTGTGTATTACAGAACCAAGAAACTTTTTCAGGGTTTTTTTTGTGGTTTTTTTGATTGTTTTTTTTTAATCCTACTAGCCTCTCTGGGGTTTTGTTTGTTTGCTTGCTTGTTTTCCAAATTATTACAAGCTTGGAGTGAAAACTGGGTGATGTTTTACCATGTGTCTGTGACACAAACATTATTGCAAGTGAAGTTTCAACTTGGAATTGCAGTTCTGAGACTATAAGGAATCACAAGCAAACAGGAATTCAGTTCTCTCTTTGAATTATGTGAATCAGTAAAGCAGATGCACCCAAAGCATACCAAATCCAGAACCACTACTAGCATATATGCACTGGAATGACAATTCTGTTTCCACTTCCCAGGCAAAATCCTTTAACGCTCTGGAAATATACATAAGAACTGCTGGTGAAATAAAAAAAGGTCAAAACCTAACAATATCTGTACTCATATAAAATAGTATAACTAATATGTTTTTAGTTGAACATGGTGCCCCCCAGCTTTTTACGGGCTTCTAAAAATACCCACAGTAAATTGTCATTTCATTAATGGATTAGGGTTTTATTTATATTATCTTAAACTGATGGTATTTCATGGGAAGCAGAGACTTTGTTTGCCTCTGTCAAAACCAAAAGCTGAATGTTCACTGAGTGGTTGTTGCACTGTGTCAAAGAATCAGCCTGGCTAGAGATGGTAAGTGTACACCCGAGGCTTGTAGCTACTCCCACAGATAGGTAAGTGGATTCCAGTTCTGCCACTGCATGAAGCTGAACTTGAAAAAATCCCAGCACACAACCACACAACCCAAGCCCTTTGTTCATAATTCAGGGTTTGCAGGGCTGATCATATGTAACAGTCCTGTGTCATGTAGCAAGTAGGAAAAATAATGAAAATTCACATTGTCTGTGTAAGCGAGAGGAGAATTGTGTAAACTACAGTGAAACATGCCTTTTACTTTGTGTTTCCAGCCAAATGGGTGCCACAACCAGTTTTAATTCCAGTTTAGACTTAAGCTAAACACATAAATCAGTCCCAAGACACACCTAGGATTAAAAAAATCAGGTTTTAAATGAAAATTATTGATTGCTATGAGAACAGAAATGCAGATAATATGTGTTTTGACGAATTTTGAAAAAGTGTATTTTAAAGAACTATAAAACCCATTAATCAATTGAAATAATTTAACACCATCTCTGGAAAACTATATAACAGGACAAACAGCATGTGGAGGTATAATTTTTCCATCTTGCAAACTTCATTTGCACCAAAACAGTCACCATGGCTGTAATGCTTCAGGCAGCTTCTACTTACCCACACAACCCACTCCAGTAGGATTCAGCTGGAAGTCTGGAGGGCAATTACACTCATACCTTCCAGGAGTATTTACACAAAGACCATTAACACAATTAATGGGATCGGCACATTCATCGATATCTAAAATAGAAAGGTTACATTTATAAATCTGCTCACTGAACAAAAAAGAAGAATGATTTTACTTTCTAAGACAAAATTTCAAATGCAAAAAAAAAAAGAAAATTTCAAATGCAAGTGAATTTTAGCTGAAATTGAACAAAAAGCCCTACTAATAATTCATCAAACATTTAGGAATAACCTTTTTACAGCTGCATATTTAAGAAGCCATTCTTTTTCTTCCATTCTTAAATGCACTCCAAAGCACGTAATTCTACACATTGCTTGTTTAGTGGGGAAAAATACACTCTAATTGTTGTAAGAGAATACAATGCACATTTTTGAACTCATCTTTAAATTACCTTGGTGTTATTAAAAAAAAGGGAAAAAAAAAAAGTAATTTTTGACGTATTTCAGAGCAGAAGAAATATACCTGTACAGTTGCCCCCAGTTCGGTCTAGTTCATAGCCATCATCGCAGATACAATGAAACATTCCTGGTAGATTATTACAGGTGCCAAATACACATATGTTCTGGAAGGCACATTCATTGATATCTGAAGGAATACATTAAGAACAGAAAGTTACAAAGCTTTATTATATTTATACTATAATCAGTTGCACTAAAAAAAAATGAAGATGCATGTAATTAAAAAAATATTTAAAAAAGCAACACTGAGTAATCACTTTTGGTTTTGTGTAGAACACTACAGCTAGGCATTTGTGAGGCATTCTCCATGAAGCTGCTTGTTAGCTATTCCTGGTTTACATACTGTGAAGTAAAAATAGCAAAACTGACTCAAAATGAATGCTAAGGCAAAAAGCCAACAGGTTCCTTTCAAAATGTGCATTAAACAGAATAAAGCATAATGCAGTACAAAGGTGCCAGTCCTTTCCTAGCTCATAGTCTACAACATTTCTTAGTAATGGCAAAGAAGATTTTAAAAACACTACCCTCAGGAAAAAATGTATACTAAGAAGAAAGAATGAGAATAGGCATCAACAGTTTCTTGCATCTCCTTGGAGAAAGAATAGAGGGAAAAGAAAAAACTAAGTAAGAATTAGCTATGATTTTCTCAAGCCCACTTTAAATCTGTTATATAATAGGTGAGCTACAATGCATCTAAAGGTCTGTCTCTGTGCTCATGTAAATTGAAGATGAAATTAATTTGAAAGACCCTCACAAAAAATCAGACGACTTTGTAAACTACAGTGCTAGAAAAGGAATTACATATTAACAGCACAGAGTGCAAAGTTATAGTTTTAGGCACAAATTATAAAGGACTTCTGAGTTGAAGGTAGGTAATTACATTATTTACCTTCAACTGCAGGGAAAAAAAGCCTGCAGGTACTGTCTGACATCAAGACTTTTAAGTTGCCAAAATAAAGCAGCTGTGAAAAAGGCTAATGCAACTCTAGCAAGTATTACTGAGCTATTTTAACAGAGACAGGGAAATTGAAAGCATTAATACTGTTTTACAATATGCAGCTAAATCTTCATTTGAAATTCTGTGTATGCTGCTCTGTTCAAGAGCAGTGAACTAAAATTAGACAAGGTGTAAAAAAAGGGATATTAAAATGATAAGAGTAATGAAATACCTATTTTAAACTTGCCTTGATTGCCTTAGCCAAAGCTTGAGAAGCAATATAATGCCTCTCTATAGGAACATTTGAGAAGTGGTTAACTTTTGAGGGGGGAGAGAGAGACAAATTGTTAAGGGAAAAGGAAATTTAAGATAAATACCTAATATCCAACAGTCCTGAGTAAATTTAAACTGGAAATTAAAGGCAGATTTCTAAGTACCTTGGAGTGCTGCCACTGAATGACTTCCAAATCAGGTCATGAACATAACCTGTATTCCGATGAAGCTTTATAAGGCTATGGAAAAGACTGTACCATTGAGAGGCTAATGTACTGACATCTCAAGGGATTAGTGAAGAAACTGGATTTTATTTGCATTAAAATTTTTGTACTAAATCCAGATTTTTCTAAAGCCATAAACCTGATTCATACATGTACACCTGAATGTTTAAACATGTCACGTTATGGACTGAATTTTAGAGACTACATTTGGTTTTAGTGTCTCATCAAGAATTTTAATTTCATAAGACATTATGAGGTTTCCACCACAAATTATGAAATAAGTTAAAAAGCTTTGGAGCACCAGCTAAAAAGACTTTCTCTAATATACAGTTCTCTCATATTAAGCTAAGAAACCCTATAAGAACACAACAGGTAACAGAAGTTGAATTGGACTAGAATTACAATAATTCCTTTTGCCATTCAGAAGAACAGCCACAATATTGAGAGTGAAAAGGTGATGATAAAAAATCTCCAGTATGCATGTTACAGGAGTGTTACAAACTTGTCAAACTTAGCAATGATTTGCCTACTTAAATTTTCCTGAAAACATCTTTTAAAACAAGGTCACTTAATGCAGTTTCTGTCTCATATGTAAACACACTAAATAAACAGTGACAAACATGGGATCCCACACACTCTTCACTACTGACAAAAAGAAGAGGAAAAATTAAAAGAACAAAATTACTGAGCCAAAGCTCTACTGTGGGATTTCTGGACTAAGGCCAGGAAAACTTTATAAAAAGATGAAAGGAAAGCCACCTTCAACGTAATTTACACTGCAAAATAATCTGTGCTTGAAGAAATTACTTACAGGTGAAGCGTGTGCTGAATATTCTGCTTCCAGGCTGAGGTCACTCCAGCACTTCTTGTTTGCTTTATTACAGCCAATCCAAACTCAGAAAATGAATTTGAAGTACCAGTGGCTTACCTTGGCATGACTTGCTGTCCAAGGTGGGAGTGAATCCCATCTCACACTCGCAACGGTAGGCACCAGGGATATTCAAACACTGTCCATTTTCACACAGATGAATATTTTCTGCACACTCATCAACATCTGTAAAAGGCAGAAAATCTCCTTGAAACTACCTGTGTCACTAGCAAAATATAAATAATATCCTGGCATTCAAAATAAATAGTGCTGTTGAGTATTGTTGATATAAAGCAAAACATTTATATCTAAAGATGATGGAAACTGAATGAATGCAGAAAAGCATACATGTAATCTCCGAAATAATTATTTTCACTATGTCATGATTCCTTACTCCTAATTTTCCATTAACAGATTTTTTATTTTTTTTAATGCACAGTTTTCAGATTCAGTACTATTATCTTTGACAAGTAAGTTGAATACTTTGTTTGCAGTGTCAAGATTTTGTCTCCTGGCATATATTGCTGTGTTACTTTGACACAAAATACATTCAAAAGGCAAATTTTCTTACATGACTCATAAATAGAAAAAATATTTTCATATGCATTTTAGAAAATACTCTTGGAGAATTATGAACTTTGCAACTACCATTTGCACATTACTGGGGATTCCTCTAGTATGCCCCAAAAGTAATTTCTTTAAAGATCTATGAAAGAGCAGAATGATGAGACATTCACCACTGCAGTCATCATAAGGGCTCATAATATTGTCAGATATGCTCAGGATTGCCGAAAAAATTTTTCAGTATGATTTTTTTCATTTTATTAGTCAATCCCTAGTATCAGATCTGAGTTTTAAAAAAATTAGAAGATCTGAAACACAGTCTGTTATTAATTATCTTTATCACATCAGTTAATTTTGCATCACTTGCTGTGTGCTGAACAATGTTCATTCACAATAATGAACTTTAACCAACAAATTTAAAGACCAATATTATGGGCAATATTTTTAAAGTGTAATTTATTTTTCTTTAAAAAAATTATTTTAGAATTCTTAAAAAGAATTACTTTTTTAATTCATTACAATTTCTTTTAATGATCAAATTCTGTTCCACTAATACAATGAGGGTGAAAACAGATGATGCTTTCCTTGCCAGAGACAGACATGGCCTATAAGAGGGGAACAGTAACAGAGACATGGTGTTCTGTGGTCTTGACTAGAGAGCTTGCTACTGCAAGCAGCACATGCACATTCAAAAACATTGGCATGAAGAGAAGGAGGTGGAATAGGAGGAAGCAGCAGCAGACAGGAACTTCACCCAACAAATGGGCCCAGTGGGCCCAATTTGGCACACAAAAGAATAATCAGTTGCCTTTGATAGCATTTTGTGGAGAGATGGGAAGGATCCTGATCTTAAAAGCCACTTTTGCATACAACCTCTTGCACTTTGGCCTTAGATCTAATTTGCAAAGCTTCCATGCAACATAAAAAATCAGTGATGTGTCAGCTCTCTCTGAAACTTCTTACCTGAACAAGTCAATCCATCCCCAGTGAACCCCTCTGCACAGGCACAGCGGTACGACCCTGGAGTGTTCACACACTGAGCATTCACGCTGCACTGGTGGGTCCCATTGGAGCACTCGTCAAGATCTGATCATCAGGGGCAAAACATGTATTAACAGATGCAGTTAGTGTATTTGGCTTACAGTAAACCATCAAAGTAACTAGCACAAGTTCAAACATACTTATCTCTCCATAAATATACAAAGTTCTCATTGGAAGATACATGGTTAATCTATAGTGATTTCATTTTAGCATTAAAATTATAATGCACGGTTTTGGACAAAATGTTTCCAAGCATTAAAACAAAAAAGAAAAGAGAAAAAAAAAAAAAAAAAAGAAAAGCTTTCCTTTCTGCACACTTACCAATACATTTAATGCCATTTCCAACCCATCCTTCTCTGCAGCTACATTTAAATCTTCCTGGTATATTGACACATGAGGCATGCATGTCACAATTGTGAGCACCAATTTCACACTCATCCACATCTACAAGCACAAAATAAACTATTAGTATTTACATCAGGAACACTGGGATATTACAAATTATGTTCCTTTTATACGTTGCTTATTTCCACTGCGCAGGTTTGCAGTTCTTTAAAAAAAACAAATCTTCATGCAAGGTACTTATACATGTATAAAAAATAGCAACAATTGTATTTTCATTTTGTTTTTTTGGTTATTTTTGTTTGTAAACATGACAAACAGTCTGCTTTGATACAACTGCTTTTCAGTTTGAAATTAAAGCTATTTTCCAGATACACTTAATAAGCTAATCTTTATATGTTTTAAAATGAGGTGAGACCTTTGGATGCACAGGCACATTTCAGTTATAAAAATGATTAGCCCAGGATTTTAGTGATTACAGAACAAATTCTTAAAGACCAAATTATCACAGAAATTCTGTCAATTTTCCCGGAAGAATGATTTTGGACGAACTTAGCTTCCTGAATGCAATGAACTCACCTTGCAGAAGACAAAGTACTGCTTAACTATCAGAGGAACTCACAGAGTTTAAAACTGGCTGACTATGATTCTCCAAAAATTTTTAGCATGGTTTGAAGAACGGCATAAACTTTCCCTTTTATAACATAACTTTTCTTCATTCTTTTCTTTCACTTCTTTCCCTGTGTCCTGCTCCTAGACTACAGGGTCATTTCATGCAGCTTTAGTTGACAAATGAGTTCAGACTTTAGGTATGTATGACAAATAAATAATGATAAAATATTTCTCATACAAATGCAGCTGTGACCACCCAAACTATATTTTTTACCACAAAATATTCTGCCAAGCTATGCTGATAAAACCTTTGCCTTTGAATTACAGTTATATATGGGGCCTTTCATATCACATAGATATTGGGCAAGAAATGTGCCTTTTCAAATTCTGGATACATGCTGACAAATGTAAAACACTTAGTCTTATATTTACCATTATGTAGACATACCAATCTCTTACTTGTGTGTGAAGACTTTATTTTTTGTGTGAAGACTAATATTTATTTTACCTGAAAGCCAAACAAAGTATGTGCACATCATGACAGATGTGATGGAAATTTACTTTACCTGTGCATCCAGTGGTTCCTTTCTTGACTGAATATCCTAGCTGACAGTGACAAATGAAGGAACCTTTAGTGTTTTCACACTCCCCAAACATACAGATGTTGGAATTCAAATCACATTCATTCACATCTGTGAGTGCACATAAATTCATTATTAGTTGAACGTTACTGTCAATTAGCAGCATATTGTCTCTTTTGGAATACTTCCAATGAGATATAAATATCAGAAGCATGGTCCACCCCTACAACATGTGGCATTTATTAATCTTTATCATAATATATTTCAGCTGTTCCATTCTGTATTCTTTTAATTTCCTAAAAGCAAGTAAGAATGAATGTGTAGTCCAAATATCACAGTGTTTCCTAATTTATTTAGAATGCTAATTATTAGACAATGAAGCTAGTTACTTCCTAGAAATTCACTTTAAAGAATTTTTTAAAAAAATGGCTTTGATCATAAGATAGCAATATATTTCTTTCAAATAAGAATTTATACAAAAAGAAAAAGTAGTAAGCCACAACCAGAAATGTTTTTCACAACCATATAAAATAAAATAGCACAAAAAAACCCAGAGCACCATGACTGTAGGAGTGCTCTTGTGCCAGACTCCCCTTCTCAACACCTCTACAGTCTGGCTGCTCAGCACTTGCTGCCTTGATGCACACTGAAGTTTCAAGAGGGAGAAAAGTTAGCTGCTGATGTCCCCCTGTTCTTCCCATCTTCACTAAGCATTGTATAGATGATGAAAACTTTCCATTAGGAAATAAACCTCTCCTAAACAACAATACAGTTTGTACCTGAACTGTGCTTTAGAGTCTTATACTGCATGCTAAATCCTCAATGTAGGTTTTCAACTATAATACAAGGCTTTAACGTAATTCCAGAATCCACCTCATTTGGGAGCTAAATAGTTTATAGTTAAAGATCTGGTTAAAACTTATAATAAAACATAGTCTTGTTAGGAGTTTCACTTAAGTCAACTTTTTGACTTTATTCAAATAGCTCCAATTTTACACTAATGCCAAGATGACCTAATTCCATATACTGTAAAATAAATACAAGATATAGAAAATATTTCGGCTGGAAAAAAAAACCAAACCCAAGTTCTTTGTTGAAAGTAATGTTAGGTCCTGTAAAAAACTGTAGTTACACCAGAGGCTTTTTGACAAATTGGATGATGCCATTAGCAAAGAAAGCAACTACATAAATGGCAGAAATTCACACTTTCTCACTGTAGGCTTTTAACCTTAACATCAGGTACTGTTTCCCTACAGAAGAACAGCTGTGCATAAAATTTTAAAAAAGGATTTTGATTTTACAGCCACATGACATGGCTAATATGAAAAAAATTATTGAAAAGATAGGTTCTTAACTTTAAAGTCAGTAGAATAAACATGGAATATGTGCACAAAACTGAAAACAAGAATATGGAATAACATAAAAGTGAAGGTTAAAAGAAAATCTTAAGCCCAACTGAAGCGTAGAATAAAAAAGACAAAACCAGATCAGGACAGCTTTGCTTAACATTACATATAACTTGTTTCTCTTCAGTGTGTGTGTCTGTGTGAGCGTGCACACATGAAAAGTGAAGGTTTGCTTGACAGATGCTCACAAAATATAACAAAATGTTATTACTATAGCCAAAACCACCTTAAAATTCAAAATGTGAAAATTCGAAATGTGAAAATTTGAAATGTGAAAATTTGAAATGTGAAAATTTATATTAAATGGAAAAGGTAAGATAAAATTAAAAAAGCATGATAAATTAAAAAGTTTATGCTAATTTGACAAGATTCTTTCAATTTGCTTTATAATTACTTATGATAACTTCCTGTAGTTGAAGGAATAAGGTAAAACATTTACAAGGGACAGAAGAAAATGCTGGGGTACTCAATCTCTCAAATACAGGTGCTTTAGAGGAATCACATAATTACAATTAATCACTCCTATATCTGAAACTATGTGATTTGATTTGTCTATGGACTTCTCAATTTTTTTTTTCTAGCCTTCCTGACCTTTACAGTGATAGGTGAGAAAGATCTACAGATTATTTCTTTTTATAATATACACAGGTTCAATTCCCACTTTCAAGTATTCAGCAGAACACCCTAAAACATTAACTGCAGGATATTTAGTCTTGCATTAAATTTGCTGTATACAGCTACTTACCAATACAAGTTTTCATATCCATAGAAGCCATAAATCCATCATAACAGAGACAGTGATATTCCCCTGGAATATTAGTACACTGCCCACCATCACAGATATCTGGATTGTTTTCACATTCATCAATATCTAGGGGGAAAAAAAAAAAAAGCAGATAACAATTGTGTCACTTTGGTACAGAATGGCTTAAAGAATACCAGCATAAAGATACTATGCTGGGAGTTTTAAGATATTAAAACCTACCTGCACATGTCCTGACATCTGGCATGAGAGCATAGCCATCACTGCAGCTACATTCATAGCTGCCTTCTGAGTTAGTGCAGTGGGTGTCACAGCCTCCATTCATTATCATACACTCATCAATATCTGTGGAAGCAACATTAGCAGTAGTAAGTTTACTTTTATAAGGACAATTAATCTTCTCTTGCCATTGTACTTAGGAAATAAAACAGTTTATTAGTGATATGATTCTGAATTTTTATTTTCACTCTACTGTCTCTGATTTAAATTTTGTTCAGCTTTCTCTCAACTGCATTTTCAACTGCAGGAGCAAGTGGCTACTTTTAGTAGTTACTTTTGCTCATTGTTGCTTTTGTATTTTGCAAAAGAGGGCAAAACACAATATGTGGAGAGGAAAAAAAAAACCCTGAGAAATTTAGGTTTCCTTAAAGCTTGAAATGTAGCAAAATTTACATTTTTGGAAAAATAAAAACCAAAAACAAAACAGCAAAACAAACCCTAAACCAAAAACCAACGAATAAAAAAATCTCTGTACCTCTGCTCTCCTTAACAGTGTGATGACAACTACGTAATTCAGTATTACTATAATGAAGGATTTAAGAGCTGTATATAATAGCAAGAAAATTTGAATGCACGGGGTTGTTCTTGCTTGATCAAAAAATCACACAATATTTTCTGATCATTAGCTCAAGCCTCTGATTTTAATGGACTAGTACCAGAAGAATACTTTTTTCCCAAAGTACCCACCAGAGCTCAGTACAGCAGCCATAATTTTATACCTTCTTTATATTTCTAAAGTAAAGAGTCATGATATGCCTAATAGCAGAAGAGAAGATGGTCTTGCCCAGTTTCAAAGGCAGGCATGAAATTTAAAAACAAAGACAGATTAAACAATATACACTGAAGCAGAAATACATAGGTGAAACTGTACACCACTTGCCTATGCAGCCTTGTCTGTCAGGAGTAGCCTGGTACCCAGAGTTACAGGAACACTGGTAGGTTCCAACCATGTTCACACACTTGCCATTTCTGCAGAGATTGTCACTTAATGAGCACTCATTTACATCTGGAAAACAATTATTCATATCAATTACCTGTTACTCGGAATGCAGACTAACTGCTCAAATGCTCAAGAATGAGGGTGAGAGGTAATCTTTTAAACTGATGGCTTTGAGGCTTTTTCAGTTTCTTTCTTAGTGTGCTCCAGCTCAAGTGGATGCCTAGCCCATCCCTGAGCAGTGGTTGGTGACTTCCAGCCAACTTCCCCCCAGTTTCTATACTGAGCATGACATGCTGTGGTATGGAATATCCCTTTGGATATTCTGTCTCTGCTCCCTCCCAGCTTCTTGTGCCCCTCCTCACTGGAAAAGCATGAGAGACTGAAAAGCACTTGACGTAGAGTAAGCACTACTTAGCAACAACTAAAACATAGAATCATAGAATCATAGAATAGTTAGCATTGGAAAGGACCTTAAGATCATCTTGTTCCAACACCCCTGCCAGGGGCAGGGACACCTCCCACTAAAGCACATCACCCAAGGCTCTGTCCAACCTGGCCTTTAACACTGCCAGCAATGGAGCATTCACAAATTCCTTGGACAACCCATTCCAGTGCCTCATCACCCTCACAGGAAAGAACTTCCTCCTTACATCCAATCTAAACTTCCCCTGTTTAAGTTTGAACCCGTTACCCCTTGTCCCGTTGCTACAGTCCCTGATGAAGAGTCCCTCCCCAGCATCCCTATAGGCCCCCTTCAGATACTGGAAGGATGCTATGAGGTCTTCACGCAGCCTTCTCTTCTCCAGGCTGAATAGCCCAAACTTTTTCAGCCTGTCTTCATATGGAAGGTCCTCCAGCCCCCTGATCATCCTTGTGGCCCTCCTCTGGACTTGTTCTAATAGTTCCATGTTCTTGTGTTATCAACACTGTCCTCAGACTAAAGCCAAAACACAGGACTGTACCAGCTACTACGAAAATTTTAACTCTATCCCACCTGAAACCAGGATGGCAGCTCTGAACAGTATGTTTAAACCAGTGTCCAGAGGTTCATCTTCTTTGTTTCTGGTCTGTGAGCATTAACTGCACAGTCTGCTGGTTTAAACCAACTCTTGAAGCAACTATGCATCAAACAGAAATGAAGGAGATAACAGGCATTATGTTTTTTGCATTTTTTCACCATTTTGGTGAATTGTGTGCAAAAAGGAGAGCACATTGTGCAATAAGGCACAATACTTTTTTTGTGACTCTAGGAATGTTTACGTTGTGCTTGCATGTATTTTACTTAAAAGTTGCCACCACGTGTGGTACAGTCCTTTCTTTGAGTTGCTAAGTAATTCCTCATAGGCCTTGTAAAATATTCCTTTGAAGTCAACAGTGTTAAGGGCACTGGAGATATTACAGGATCTGTAAAATACTCATATAAAGTTACTCATATAACAGAGGAGCATGAAGTTCTATAAGGTATTGCTGAAACCCCATCCTTGCCATAGACAAGAAATTTTCATAGCACAAATGACCAGTCTGGTCAGAAAGCTGCAGACTACCAGTCAGAGTTGAAACTCACCTATACATTCCTCATGTGCTGGTGACAGCCCATGTCCCGAAGGACAGTCACACCGAAAACTCCCTTCAGTATTCACACATGTGCCGCCTCTACACAGCAGAGGGTTGCGTTCACATTCATCAATATCTGTGAAGGAACCATGATAAACAATAAGAAATCATTTCTAAGAAGTAACAAAGAGAAAAGCAATTCTCAGTGCCTCTAAGTGACAAAATCTGGAAGTCAGAAATAAAAGGTTTGCTTCGTTAAAGCAGTGCCACTCCTCCTATAGTGTGCAGCAAAACAAACAAAAAACTATACTTATTAACTCTAAAAATCGGTATTTTTCCCCTCAAGCAAACCAGAAATCCGTAATTCAAAACTAAGTATTCTAAGAGACACAGGGCACAAGAAAAGACAGAAATTGCTTGAATAGTTGCCATTTAGAAAAATGTATGAATGTGATGAAATTTTGAAAAAAGTGCTTCTTAATGAAACCAGCCACTCATCTATGTATGCATTAAACTTGCTGTCTGTGGACGCTGTTAATGGGGCTGTATGTGTAAACTTCAAACTGAATGACTATTCAGTTTGATAGCTCCTGAATATGTTGTGTGGTTTGTAATATGCTTGTTACACCTAAAAATGGCAAGCTGACTATTTGATTCACAAACCTCAAAAAACCCAGCTAATGCTGTAGATATGGATGAAAAGAAATACAACCAAAGGTATAACAGTTCAAAGTGCAGGAAGAATACATATTTTTGTAATTCCACGAAGCAATATGACTACCTATCCTTGAAGCTATAGACTTTTATTCAACAGGTAGACTAGTGTTACCTTTCATTAGCCTGATAATTTGGCCAATATATCACTGGGTTTTGCAGGTTATTCATGAGGGGAGAATCTGCCTGATGATAGACTTCAACATCTCTTTTGCTATTATCCTGCTTGGACAGTCCTTGCAGCTCCAAAAAGTTTCTGTTGAACATAATGCTTTCCCATTCTTAGTTCTTGTAAAAGGCCCTCAAGAAGAAATTTCTTGTCTTATCTTCTCACTCTGCTTATTTATACATCTTGTTTCCCTGCCTCAGTCTTACAGATCATACATATTCACCATACAGTATTGATTCTCTGCATTGTACTCTGTCTCTCAGGAAGGCTTTTCAGCTTCCATGGTTAGATTCTTTGTTATGTTCATCTCTGAATTCGGCAAAGATTTTTTGCTGACTTTTGGAGTTTAAAATCATCACAATTTTCAGGATATCAAGTAAAGGTGACAGGAGGCCTGCACGGCCTCCGAGCACACAGGGGCATAGGACCACTTATTTGAGTTCCATTAATGAGACAAAAGCTCCTTACAGAACTTAAAACACAAAGAAGAAACGTATGAAGACAGGCTGAGAAAGTTGGGGCTGTTCAGCCTGGAGAAGAGAAGGCTGCGTGGAGACCTCATAGCAGCCTTCCAATATCTAAAGGGGGCCAATAGGGATGCTGGGGAGGGACTCTTCATCAGGGACTGTAGTGAGAGGACAAGGGGTAACGGGTTCAAACTTTAACAGGGGAAGTTTAGATTACATATAAGGAAGAAATTCTTTACTGTAAGGGTGGTGAGGCACTGGAATGTGTTGCCCAGGGAAGTTGTGAATGCTCCATCGCTGATGGTGCTCAAGGCTGGGTTGGACATAGCCTCGGGTGTCATGGTTTAGTGGGAGGTGTCCCTGCCCCTGGCAGGGGTGTTGGAACTAGATGATCTTAAGGTCCTTTCCAACCCTAACTATTCTATGATTCTATGATAAGAGAGGTAAAAGCCGGAACAGGTGATGCAGGGGAAATACAAAGACATTGTCTGAGTATGCAGGAATTGGGTTAGGAAAGTCAAAGTCACCAGGACTTCATCCTGGTAAGGGATGTTAAGGGTCTAACAGCAGCAGCAGAAAGATGAGGGGAAATCAGGGAAGCGAACTGCTGACAAAGGACATCAAGATCCATGAGTGCTGAAAGGAAGTTGGCCAATGTAATTTTCAAGCCATTCCTGACCATCTTTGAAAGGTCACGGAAATTACGCAAGGTTCTTTAGGATGGGAGAAGAGGACATGTCGATTAAGCCTTCAAGAAGGGCAAGGAGGAGAACCCATTCAGCCTCTTCCAGGTGAAGATCTCAAGAGTTTTCACTTTCATTATGTATTTCATGATGTATTTCATGAAGCACTCCACAATACTACCTCAATTATTTTCAAGGTGACTAGTATCTTTTGGTTTCTCCATATCTATTCTTAGAACTTTAGACAGATTAGAGAGGTGACTTTCCAGGAAATGCTCTCAAAATTTCTCGAGTACTGGAAGAATCAAGGAAAAGTGAATCACACCACTTTTGAAACTCCAGCCTTCTACTCCTTGCTTTACCAAATGTTTGGATATCTCATTAGCCATTTTTAAACTACATGAATAAATAGTTGCTGCCATTCTAAAATATCTACAAAGAGACACGTAAAAGTAACTAGCAGAAAGAACAAGCAAAGCTACATGCATAGCTTATATCTGCAGCAATATCTGCCTCATTTATTCAAAAAGTCACAATAATTATATGTATGAAATGTTCAGTGAAGCAGAGCTAGTATTGTAGAGACTACAGTCAGGCTTTGTACAGTAAATGGACAGACTCCAGGTCATCCTGGCAAAACTTACCCATACAGTTCTTCATCATCATAAATCCACTTTCATAACCATCAAAGCACTCACACTCAAAGCTTCCAGCAGTGTTGACACAAGTACCACTTCCACATAAGTCGGGGGAGATCCGGCATTCATCGATGTCTATTTTATAGTAATGGAGAGGCAGAAATATCAAACAAAGTCTAAGGTTATCCTGCTTTTCACAGAAGTGAGCACTTGGCCATTATAAATTAACCCTATAGAAATCATATGTAAATTATCATATTATCATATAAATCAACAGCAAAAAATTAAATTTGTTTAATATTTAAAAGAATATCTGATTATGTGAATATGAGATATGAATATAAATTACAAGTTTGTGAAAGATTCATAGTGCAATGCCTTCAAAGCTCTCAAGTATAGATTAAACTAAGGCCTCCATTAAGTGTAATTAAAGTTAGATTTCTAAGAAAATTACCAACTGTAATAAACTCTGAGTTGTTATAAATACAGAGGTACCAATTGAGTCCATGACTATAGTGCCATTGATATTAGAAGGCTTATTATGAAAACATTTATCCAGTAATAGCTTTGTAAGCTTACATATACCTATTCTATTAGGAATTAAAGTAGTACCTTTGGAAAGCCACATTTACAGTTCACAGGTTATCTTATTAATTAACGTTGAATGAAACATACTATGGAAAACTAGCAGGTTTGCAGAAGGTAAAAAGAAGAGAAGGAAGAGCATTTTGTAATACACACTGGTAGTGAGGCAGGGAGCTAAGCAGCAATTTGTAGCATGGATATGATCCGGTGGGACAGGTCAGTGTTGAAGGAAAGGACTAGAAAGAAAAACTGCAGAGCCTGCTATTTACTACCACCTCACATATTCTAAGACTTCTGTCTTCCTTACTCTACTGCCCACCCACTGCTTGGGGTGAACTATGGTTCAGTGCCTTTGTTTCATGTTCTCCACTATACCCTCTACCTTCAGCTTCATTAATTTTCACATATTAAGAAACCATGAAGTCTGTACAGGGAATAACAGAATACTTGAAACAATAAAGACATTAGTCCAAGATAAATCATAGGATTGGTTCTGTCATCCAAGAAGGCCAGGGAGCAAGGAATTGGAAAGAAGTATCAATATGTTTGCAGTACATTGGTATGGACAGCAGACTCATTTGTGCAAATTGTTGAAGAAAAATCGGCAAGTATAAGGCTAACTAAAGAATCTGTTAAAGATTTAAAGCAGTTCTTTTTTCACCACATGCAATAGTCTCATTTGCCTCTATGTCACTCCCCACAGCCAGGTTTCCACTGGGAGAGGATAGCTCAGTCCTCACACACAGATATGTGGAGGTGTTGAATGTGCTGAGCCTGGGATGTTACAGTGTTATCTGTAAGCTTTATAAAACATATTGTTGCTAATTTAAAAAATAACGAAAAAAAAAATCTTAAAATCTTCTATTTAATAAAACCAAGTTCTCTACAGCTGCTCAGTGGAACATTTTAATCAGAACAAACATTCAATGGAAAACAGAACCAAAAAAAATCTTTTGTAGGGAGAAGTTTTCTGATCCATTCTTGCTAGTTTAGAAATAAAATTTGTTAAATACATTTCTCATCAATACAATCACTATAAAACCGAGGAAATCACCAATTAGGGCAACATTAACATCCAGACCATTCTCAGTAAACATGCCTTACCACCCACACTTCATATTACTTTACGGACACCTGTGTGGTACAACAAAACTTCCTTCATTTTCAGCACAGAGCCACCCACAATGCAGGCATCTGGGTTCCCATAATCAGAAAACTATCACACTTATCTGCTGTTTCAGTTTTTCCAGGCAGTAAAAACCAAAATACTAAACTTTTACAATAAATACAAATATCAATTTAACATTGAATGGATTTCAGTATTACAGAGGTGCCTCTGTGTGTGCTTGGCTATGAAATCTAAATGAAAATTAATTTGCAGTGGAGTCTCTAAATTTATTGGGCGACAAAATGTCCATAAAGTAAGGAACATAAATTAAGTTTATCCGTGCGTTGAAACATTGAACTTGGCTTTGCTGTTGATCCTTACTGATTTTTCAAGTTGTATGAGCATGACCTAAGTACATTTAACACCTTTTAAAAAAAAATGCCTAATGTACATGGACAAAAAGAATGTTCCATTTATTAAAGAATCATTTTCTAAAAGGGAAACTTAAGACAGCTGGCCATTCCATCCAAAGATTAAACTCTTAAAAACTGAAGTTAATGAATGACATTAAGTTTACAGATCACTAAGCTATTCAACAAGTTCAAGTTCCTTTAAAATGCCAATGGGACATGGCAGAGTCCCCATCACTGGATGTTCCCAAGATGGACAGGATGCTAGATAATCTCATCTAGGATCTCTTTCCCATAAA
This sequence comes from Ara ararauna, assembly GCA_028858755.1. Lineage (NCBI taxonomy): Eukaryota > Metazoa > Chordata > Aves > Psittaciformes > Psittacidae > Ara > Ara ararauna. The sequence goes on along the minus strand of CM054410.1, from coordinate 37,579,750 downwards.
AGGTTACAGCAGATATCTTTTGAGATTCCTTCCAAGCTGGGCTATTCTTTGATTCTAGGAAAAACTGGGGGAAATGAAGACTTACCTGTACAGTTTCTTTCCTCCATATCTACAGTAAACCCACTGTTACATCTACATTTGAAACTTCCAATTGTGTTTCTGCATTTGCCATTCATGCACATACCAGGAAACATTTTACATTCATTGATATCTACAAAATAAAAACAAAACAAAAGATCATCCTTAAGCACTAATGTATATAATTAGTGGGAATTTCCTGTTCTTTCTTCCCCAAGTGTATTGGGCATTAAAGGCAGGGTTTGGTTGCAGCAGTCTGGAGGGACGGCTTCCTTCTACACAGAATGGAAAAATGTGGCAATAAGGTAAGCAGGAGGGGGCACTGCTGGAAACAAGAATGTAGATGCACTCTTGGAAGGCAGAAATTAATTTCTGAGGAGAAACCCCTGAGAGACTGCCAGCTTTGAAAGACCTATGTTAGGGCACAGATACCTGCGAGGGACTGCAGTATCTGGAAGATCTACAACAGGGCAGGGAGATCCCTGAGGGCTGTGGATGATCCACGGCACAGCAGAGACATGCCCAAAGAACTGTGGCCTGTAGATGACCCAAGCAGAGGCAGGAACACCCTGAGGGACAGCAGTGCATGGAGGGTGCATGCTGGGGCAGAGATACTTCTGAGGGATTGTGACCCACATGCAACCCCTACTAGGGTAGCGAGATCCCTGAATGACCATGACCTATGTGTGATCCATGTACATGAGTACATGAGTGACCCACACTGGGTCTAGGACATCCTGAAGGAGCACAGGCTGTGGACAACCCAAGATAGAGCAGGAACACCCCTGAGGGCCTGTGTCCCAGGGAGGAGCCCATGCCAGGGCACACAAAGTAAATAAGGAAAAAGCAGTGAAAGAAAAGACTAAGAAACAATGGGTGACAAAGGGACACTGTCACAGTGTTGCCAAGGCCCTGTGCTGCTAACAGCCTCATACGTGGGACAGGAAGAGGCAGACACCAGGAAGGGTGGAGGAGAGGTGCTAGGCTGAAGCCAAGTGGGGGGGGGGGGGGAGAGAAAAGATGTTCCCGTACCTGTTGAATTGTTTATGCTTTCTTTGCTTCCCAAAACCCAAACCAGTTCATATTCATCAGCAATCAACCAAACTTAGTGAAATTTCCTGAGCTGAGACTCTTGACCATGATGCAGCCTTCCAGTACCTAAAAGGGGTCTACAAGAAATCTGGAGAGGTACTATTTACAAGGGAAAATGAAGAGACAGGACAAGAGGGAATGGCTTTAAGCTCAAAGAGGGTAGATTTAGTTAAGATAATAGGAAGAAATTTTTACTTTGAATGCGGGGAGACACTGGAACAGGTTGCTGAACATGGATGAACATGGATGAACACGGATGCACCATCCCTGGCAGTATTCAAAGTCAGGCTGGATGGGGCTCTGAACTACCTGCTGTAGTGGAAGGTGTCCCTGCTTGTGGCAGGAAGTTGGAACTTTAAGATGACCTCTGAGGTCCCTTCCAACCCAAACCACTCTATGATTCCATAATTCTATGATGCCAGTGTGGGTATTGTGCTCTATTTTGCTTTCTATCACAATGAATATTCATGGTGCTCCTCAACCAGCTTGTAAAAGATGCAACTATTACCTGGTTGATTGCAATTTTTTTTAAATTGAGATTGCCACAGTGGTATCTGGAGCTCAGTTTAGAAAAAGGTAACTTTTCTTTTGTAGAATATCAAATGAAGTGCTTCTTCTCTTCTAAATCCATTTTGCTGGAAAGTTGGATAACACAGGATGTTAAAGGATCTTGCACAGGACATTTAAAACTTTAAGGAGCTTTTTTTTCACACTGCAATATAATTTTTTTGATGAATGTCCTTACCCAAGAACCATCTTTGATGAAACAAACTTCCATATCTTGTATGTGAATGGCAGAAAAATGTGGTCCAAATACAAAAGCAGAAACAAGAATCAAAACCTTGCAAAGATCTTGGAGTGGACAAGAATTTCCTATTATTAAATAATTAAGAATTTATTATTTCTAATTAAATATTGTTATAAATGTTATTTTTTATGATGACTTTTTTTATTTATGATATATAATTATTATAGTTCTTTTTTGTTTAGTAAAGCACCACTGAATGTTGAGAGCTTTGCCAGAAAATAGTAATGCTTGAAAATCAGAACTTATTTATGATGAAACAGAGGTCTAATCTGCTTAAAGTTTTCTCAAGTGACTCAACATATTTCAAGGCAAATGCTTCAGAATACATGCTTTTAAAAATAGATAAAATAATAAAATATTTGTGGATCACCTCAGCTTCTGCACACAGAAATTATGGTTTTATTCTCAGATCTCAGACACCTAAAATATCTCAGATCTGCTTACTTAACATTTTCCAGCCTCTTCAGTTTTGTTTTTGCTGTACAGGAAGCGAACCTAGTAAAAGTTGGACAACAGGCTTTTATTTATTACTTTATCACTGCAGCTCCTTGTTATCATTGCCCACATAATTTGAATGCAACAGACACACTTCCCTTTTAATCATGTATTAATTATGCAAACCATAAAAAGTATCCATCCTTCTTCAGTCCCCCTTTCAGAGAACTCTGGCCAAATTTTCATCATATTTTATGCTTAAATCTTAACTCCCTTACTTTATGGAACCTCACTCTTTGCAAAGCATCACCAAAAAAAAAAAGGTGCACGTTTTCTGTTATTCTCGTCACTGACAGCTCCCTCCCTTCAGTCCTGTTCCAGTAATTTCCCTTTACTCCTTATTAAATTCAAACTTTGCACCTTTTCCTTTTAGGCTCCTGTAATACTCTTGATCATCATGCAAACAGAGTTTTCCACAGGTAAGGTCAGCAGGCAACCATCTTTATAACATCTCTCATCTCAAATACATAAGAAACATACACACAAATCCTGGCATTTTCTTAGAATATTCACCCAGATGTACCTGTAATTAATTTTTAAACCAAAGAATGAACCCTTACCTTTATAAAACGGCCTGCCAGTTAGAATATCTCCCCTGTTGGAAAAGCCAGGACCTCTGGGGCACAGAGACTCATATTCCTTAGTGCCAGGCTTAGGACACTCCTCACAGTCAGAGCCCCAGGCAGCCCCCACAGCACAGCAGCAGGCATCCATACGAAACTTGCCAGTCATGGACTGAAGGCACTCATCTTCATCCCATTTCAGATAGCATTGCTCCATGCGAATATCTGCTCATTTTACAACAAAAAATAGTCATTTTACCCTTTGTTTTATAAGTGCTTCTACATACGCATAGCACACAGGAAAACTAGCAATGTATTAAATAATTACTGTATAAAGACAATAGTGATTAAGAAGCCACACGTATGGGTGGATGCACTGTGTAGGACTTTTCTAAATTACCTGAGATTCCTGGCACTGGCTGCAACAGAGCTTCCCAGCCTGAAGCATGGGCCTGGATGATAATTCAGTTGTAACTGGTGATCTTAATCACTGTTCTCTCTATGCAGTAATGATTTAATGTATTGCTAATTTTCCTCAGTGCTATACATACGTATATATATATATATGATTTGCTTTACTGTGCTTATTTACTATATATATAACCTGATTCGTGTTAGTGTACTTGATTGCTTTAGTGTGATTATTCCCTTTAGTGTGATTATTCCCTTTAGTGTGCTTGTTTAATAAACTGTACATGTTATACAGCTAGTATGTGGTCATTTTGTTGAGCACCCTGCCTGTCAGCAGAACAATCTGGAGTAATTGGCAGGATACAGAACAAACTGGTATTTTTTAAGATAAAGTTTCCTAAGACGGTGGAACTGGATATCCCAGGCTGGGAACAATTACCTTATCAAAATATAGTTGCTGAATTGATGAGTTTTGGTTTATGTGAGAATTGGTACTCCTTTTTGAATGAGGCAGAACAGCTGTATTTTCATTATAAAAATAAGCATTAATATTTCATATAATATACTGGACTGAAGGCCAGGCTTTAGAAAACCTAAAAGAACTCTTAGATGCTTAGCACAAAAAGCTTTGGAGAAGATGCAAGATCTAAATATAATACAGATGAGCTGCTGAAGTGTTCTCCATACAAGTCCTTCAAATTCATGCAGATTTATAGTGTAAATTTTTGTACCCTATGCACATCTGAAATTAAACAATTTAAAAGCAAATATAAGAAACATAAATGGTTAAAAGAATACCAAGATCATATTTATTTTAATTTCCAGAGATTCAGCAAACATACTACTACTAAGTGTTTGCAGTAAAAACACTGTAGTGGATCCTGCAGGAAATAGAACATGTTTCAGAAATGCATGACATAGTGCACAGTGCTTGTGTAGCTTAGGCAAATACATGCAATATTAATGCAGGTCATTTTTTCATTAAAATAAGAAAAGGGAGTGTGGGTTTGAGGGTAAAAGAATCCTGTGTATTGCTTGAAAACAGATCCTTTGTTCCAACTTCTCACTATAGCTATCCACCGCAATTAAATTCACATCTGTCCTTACCAGTTTCTCGTTGAGAAATAATACAGGGTTGATGGCCACAGATGCCAGTTACTGGCAACAGTAAGTCTAGAGGCATTCAGAAGGTGGAGTATCAAGTAAAACCTAACATGCAAAACTGCATATGTACACAAACACATAACAGATACATGTTTCTGGGCAGACTTGCTTTTGAATTCTTTTCTCTGAGACATTTATACTGATTATACACATCTGCTTAATTTCAAAATCACGCTTATTTTTAAAAATATCTCTAGAATTACATTCACATTAAAAAAACCCACAACTTGGTAACTGTTTGTAGCAGCTATTGGTAAGGCACAATTAAAGCAAAAGTGTTTCCTTAAATTTTAGTCTGCTTGAGGAAAGAGAACACTGTTGAAATAAAAAATTAAATGTTAAGAGTAGGAGAATCTTTGACATAAAGCAATGGCTGAAAAGTTATTTTTTTATTCTCCTGTGCTGTTTTCTTAAAAGAAATCAATGCTTTCACTAGTCATATTTTTACAGTACTTTAGAAATAGCAAGAAAAAAATAATATGGATTCCAGAACCTACTCTAAATGTCCACTACATCTTGACTTTTATCTTTTTTCATTTCTGCCCACTGATTTCTGAAGATGCTGACTAACAACACTAAATAGACTTGTTACAGAATACTTCTGTTTTCTGGAACTTAAACAGGAGTTCAGTGTTTTTTATGCTTGAAGTCTTCCCTAGAGAAATGTATGTCTTCATGGACATCACATTTTGCAGTAGAAGATATTAATCTGTACAACAAAAATGAAGTCTTATTTTTATTTACACTCTTGATTACTCCCAGACAGACCATATAAGTGCTACAAGGTAGTATCTGAGTTTCACAAAATGATTGGATAGTCATGGAGAAGAGCACCATTCACAGATTCACAGTGCATCACAAGCTGCTGACTGCTTATCATATATCTTTCAGTAAGCGAGAAAATGCTATTTGTGAACAGAAGTCAGAGTAAGAGCAGCACTCTAGCAAAACCTATTGATTGCATTGTGTGCAAAACAAGTCTCTTATCAAAGACATTCATATTCCCCCAAGGGATTAACTGGCACAGGCTTTTGATGTTTGAGCAGGCCTAAACTGAAACATACGCCTAACAAACTGCTTTCTGAGTAATTCAGAAATCCTTTCACATTCCTTTGAGAATAATTTTGGACAGCTGCTGGACACATCTAGAAAGCTAGCACAGTTGAATGTGCTCTTACCTAAACAGACTCGCCCTGTTCCATCCAGTGTCAGTCCTTCGGGGCACTCACAGTGAAATGAGCCTCTGCTGTTTATGCACCGCCCGTTGGGACAAATCCCAGGGAAAACATCACATTCATTTACATCTGTTTGGGAAACAAAGAGTTGAGTTATATGAAGGAGACAGCTACAGGTTTATTGAGAATTTAAGCTACATGAAAGAAAGCAAGAGGCTTTCATCCATACTGTATTAGGGTCTGAAAACCGTTCTGAGCAAGCATTTGGCTCAGTCTCAAGGTTTCAAGATCTTCAATCATAGGGCACAAAGATCCCACACTCACTTCACTTAGACAAGCTGATGGATATGGCTTTAGAGAAAGGAAAAATTAAAGGGATTAAATGTATTTTGAAGGAGCATGTCCATTCTCCATATCATTTTTATATTCTTCAACAAACAGTGTAACGTAACACTTCCCCACAGTCAGTAACTGTTTGTGAAGACATTCAATATGATTATGCCTAACAAACCCAACATAATAAATCCCTTTTTATCTCATTTTCAAAGAGAAAAAATAGTGACATCTTCAGTAAGAAGCAAAAACTTCACCTTCACAGGTAACACCCTTCACTCTGGCAAATCCTCTTGAGCAAGCTGTGTCTGGAATCAAGCCAGAAAGATATATCACTGATTAGAATGATAGAATAGGAGTAAATAATTTAAAAATAAATGCATCTTCTGAATTCTCTAATAATTTGACTGTATAAGGTGGTGAGTACTCTAGCATAAATCAAGAAAGGTAGTGAATCATTTATGCTACTTAAAACAAGTGAATAGTTGAGCAAATTAAATCTGAGACAATTACTTTGTCATGTGCTTTCCTTAACAGAGACAAGAATGCTCAGGTGAAGAGGCAGATATGAATCTACTCATATCAACCTCTGCACTCAGATGTAGCTGAAAGGTAAATTTCCTGTAAACTTTCCTGAAGATTTAAAGCTTTAATGATGCCAGTTATCACAAAAGGCTTTTTTTCCACTGCAGCTTAAGGATTTGACAAATGACATTATTTTAGTATGCAAAATGTTGCACGATGTAGTTATATGAAAGCTTGCTGAAATTTAGAGAATAGGAAACTAAATGGTCAAATATAACCAGACTGAGCTAATTAGCTCTATAGATTGATCAGTGATTGATCAGTTCTACCAGTCTAACCTGACCATGCTACTTCCTGGAGTCCAAAGCTTTATCTTTGCTTGATGCTGCACTGCACAGTTAAGAGCCCTGTAGATGCTGCTTGCACCATGCTTGTTAGATGGGATACATGTGCCCATAGTTATTGTTCCAATTAAAAATAAAAAGCTAAAACATCCTGACACTAGTTCAGCTGCAAGTGGTATTATTCAGATGGGGAGAATTATTAGTATGGGGAGAACACAGCACAGTATTTTTTCCACAAAATAAAGCACATAGTTAGAACTCCTGCTTCCAGCCTCTAGATGTAACCCTGTAAACTAACAGCATTACTATTCTGCAATCAATAATTGTACATAAGCCATGTATTTCAAAACAGCTGGAAAAAAGTGTAAACAGTCCACAACACAAAAAGCCTGCAAGACTTTTACCAGATATTTCACTTCAATACTGTAGTCTTTACTTTCCTATGCCAATGCACAGTCCTGTGGAGATGAAATGTATGCAATTATTGAAAGCTTTATCCACATGTTATTAGAACGTCCTAAATTATTAGAATGATCTTTGATGGTGGAGATTACAAATAATGCTAAATAAGACAACTTCATTTCATAGGTTTTTTGTGTTGTCTGTTTGTTTTCTACAAAGAAAATTATTAGAATCTATCTAGTGGACTTTCTCTTCTCCCAAAAGATCACAAAAAAGATCTAGGAAAGGAAAAAGCCTTTAAGATTATCAATCCCCAAAGATGCAGGATATGACAGCATACCTAATTCACATCGCTCACATGGGCTGCCCCAAGCTGCTCCTAAGGTAGCACAACATTCAGATTTCAGTGTAGCACCATTGATGTTGACTTCACAGCGACTGTCTTGGATGTTAAGCCAGCAAGTCCCCTTCAGGCTATCTGCAGCAGAATAGAAAACAATATGCAATCATCACAGCAAAAACAGCTGGCATGCCATGTTCATGCCACCAGTAGACAAGAGAGTGAAGGCTCTCTTTTAAAAGAAAACCTTCCATTAAAGTAATTTTGTACATATTTTAGTTTAGAAGTGGTGGAAAGGGATAGCAGTATCACTAAAACTAAGCAATAGCAAACACTGAGTCATTTTACAGTTCAGGTCCTACAGCTAGCAGAGGTCCTCCAGATACTACAGTGGATTTATTTATTCCTTTTATCAAGTGACTGATCATCCTAAAATAGACATGTCACAACAAAAGCAGAGATCAGAACCTCAGACTCCCCCTTCCAGATGACTTTCTAGACCACTGGGTTATGAAATCCAGGTGCTCTTGCCTCTGCTCCACTCAGTGAACCTTCATGGTTGTCAGGAAGGAAATAAAGATAAAAATGTGGGGGATAAGGGTGTGCTGTATTCTTTTAGTGGTTTGCTTTTGCTGGTGCATTAGCTGTGCTTTGAACATGCCTGTCAGGTTATACTCCACACTTGGCTCCAGATTGCTTAGCCCCAGCACATCCAGCTCCTGAATCACGACCTGAGTTACCAGGCTGGGAACCCAGAGCAGCTCAGGGCAAACCCATTTCAGTAAGTGCCCAGCCACATCAGGCAGCACCTCCTACCTGCTGTCCAGGCTAGACAGCCACTGAGCAGAGGGGAGATTTTCAGCCACAAGTGTTGTGTCTGCTGCCTGACATCTTCTGAAATTCTCATTTACGTACCTAAATCTTCAAGTCTTTATATCTACACTTTTGGCGCCCAAGCTGTTTTTCAAAATGGCAGTTAGATCCTAAATCAGTTACATAATTTAGAATTTGTACTTGCAACACTTTTGCTCAGTACTTTTACAATATTACATTCAAATGGTATAAATTTCCTTGAAGAAGACAACAACCTTTGTGATCAGATAGGAAAAGCAATCTGTAAAGAACTAAACCATATTTGGAAGTGTGCGTGGGTAGACTCTTATATGTGCATACTCGGAGTGCAAAGCTAAGCAAGTGGCCCAGATGAATTTAATGAGATGACTAATGAAAGAGAAATAGGACTTGGCTTTAAGAGTTATATATACATACAAAAAGCCAGACCATCTATTAGGTGCTGTTGATGAGTATTACTAATACCTAATTTTTAGCAGCAATGTGCTTAAGATGCAATCATTCCAACTATTTTTTTTAACAACTTGAACAGTGCTACAGAATTGTCATGCAATAAATTTATGCAGACCACAGACAGCACAACCCTTCTTTGGCTAAAGGAAGAGGAAAAAAACTGGCCCAAGAATGTGACTGGAATCAGCTTTAGAAACTGGGCAACGTGCTTCATTAACAGTGTAAGACACTTGTATTACTTAAGTTAACATTGGTCTCAAAATTATGAGGCAGAACACCACCCTTTAAAAAGTGTACAAACTAACAAGCGGTGTAGAAGGGTGGAAAAGGCATCTTTTCCACACATTGATCAGCGTTTTGCTAACAGTCAAGACTTGGGTTAACATAATAAGATCAAAGATGAAACCTGCACAGTCATTAGCTGGGTCAGCTCTTAGCCAGCCATCAGATAGGCACCACATGTCCACACTGAGGGACCAACTTGGGGAGAGGAAATACGGGGTTTTATCTGCATTTTTACGCCATATCCAGCTTGCTGCCCATATGTTGATGTCTCTGCTTTATTTTATCAAAATGTAAATGCTTCCATTGCTTTATTAACTAGAAGTTTCTTGAGCTCAATATTATTTCTTTTTAGTAGCCAAATTTACAGGATGGAAAAAGCAAAATAATATTTCAAAAAGTATTTAAATTATACACATTAGCAGGTGACTTTTCTCATACCAGCTGCATCTACATTATCCTATCATAATGTTATCCTACCAATATCTTCTTCAGGCTGAGTTACTTTATTTCCTTTATTATACATAATCTCTTTTGTCCAGTTGAAATCTACAATGGGCAGTCACTGTGACTCTTGCTTTCGTGAAATATTTATTATCGAGCATCAAAACATTCTTTCTGTGGCTCACATCTCTTTGATTCTGACTTGAAGAATATATGCATACTACAGGCAGATGGCAGCCTACTTATTGTGCACTTTATGAATTCCACAAATCTTGACTAAAACATGCATAAAAAGCATGTATTAAATGCATACCTCAAAAAGCATAAATGGCAGCATTGCTATTGTATAAGCAATTCCCAAAATAACAGTGCAACACTTTCACCACTAACAGATGTATTTCAAAAACAATTCCACTTTTTTCCTCTAAGAGTGCAGACTCAACTTTGCAAACACTGTCAGTGTGCAAGCAGAATAAATGCAAAATATGTCAACATTTTTGCTGGACGCTGCTAAACTATCATCCCTCATTTGCTGGAGGTTTCAGCTGAAATACTGAGTGCAAATGTTGTGACTTGAATTCAGACTGTAATTGGTGCAAGTCACCTTTTCCCTGCCCAGGAAAGTTCACAGAAAGAGACAAATGGCTCGCATCTATACTGAATTTGTACAGGCAATATGGATGCAAATGGCTCAAGTCACCTGGTTCTTCAGCCTTGAGGCTGAGCAGACTGAGCATAGGAACCTGAGGAATTGACAGACTGAAGCCTTCTGTTCACAAACTGAGTAAAGAACATGCAACAGCCATATAGCTTTCCTATATAAGATCAGTCTCACATGCTGTACATGACCTCAACTGACAAGACAGTGAAAATCAGCAATAAGGCCAAGTAGCAACAAATACTCTGGAGCAATAAATTGTAAAAATGAAATTAACAGTGATGTTACATTAATCCTTTCTTATGCTAACATTAGTGCAGCGTGCTTTTACTCAAAAATTTTGTGCTGTTTTTAAGTTCAGTAACTTTAGTTACAAAAGAAAGAAAAACTCACATAATGTAGGACTGATTCTGGTTCTGACATGAGAATAAATTTGAAATTAACAAAAAAACAAAGGGGAGGTCCAGAATCTGACAGTACCTTTGATCATTTTTATGGAGAACACAACACAATCCCAAACAACATCACTATTTAGCCATACATTTATGTTTCGGCACATGTTTTTCTTATCTTATGCTACAGGAATGATTTACAGGGAGCAAGCCACTAAAAAAATTAGAGCAAATACTTTCAAGATACAAATCTTTCACTGCAGTGATAAGGGGAAAACCCAACTTGTTCTACTGTACAATGGCATACAATAGCATTTGAAAGTTTTTCACACGGTAAACTACTTAAAACTTCCAACCTCTTACTCACTTTTCAATAATCCAGTCTGGCCTTCTCTAATCACTACCAATTCCAATGGAAATTTTGCCAAGGTAGAAAAACACACAATTGGGCTCTAACACTATAAATCAGTATGCCTTGCATTAGCTTCTGACCCTTGTGTCCTAACATACGCTCACCTCTAGTACAGAAAAATTTTTTCTGAGTCTATTTTGGTCAATGTGAAAAATTAACAATTAGGCTCATAGTGCATAGCTGGCTTCTATTATTCACTTCTTATCTGACTGTTCAGGCATTTCTTTTTAGTTTATGTTTTATGTTACATATCACTAATATTCAGGCCAAGTGGGAACACACACTGTCACACATACCAGTGGAAACCATTCGCAAAATAAATCCATAATGTTGTTATAATTAGGCTCTTACTGAACTTGCAGCATCTTTGGATGTGAGAACACAAGATTGAAAATATGCAGTATGAAAAAACATAGATTAGCATGATCTTATCAAGAAATTAACACAATGTAAAAAAAAGAACAAAAACAATACTTCACCGGCCAGTGATGCTAGAGGGAAATCAAAGAGAAGGCTTAGGCACAAAAGTAAAAAACACTTAAAAAACATATTCACTTAAAAACATATTCACTTAAAAAACATACTAAGGCATAGACAGACTCCATCCTTAAATAGAAGCTTGAGTCTTTGCATTTAATTTCCTATCTGAAGAAAATCTTGGCTAGGCAAGAAAGTTGAATCAAGAACACCAGACAAATCCATCTTAAAATAAAAGGCACATTTAAAATTAGCATCATTCAGTTATTTGTCAGAGTCCAATTCACTTTAACCCATGTATATGAAAATGACTTCAATTATGTTACACAAATAAGATGAAACAATGGCAGCTTGTGATCACCTGAGAAGTACAGATGTCTCTAATCCTTTGAGTTTTCTTGGACACGCAAGGCAAAAAAATCATTAATTAATGGCTTCCAAAGATAATGACAATGACATCTTGCAGACAACTGTTGCTGCTCACTCCAATGCAATCTTGTGCGGTGCTCTGCTTTTTTTCAATGCAACAGAATCCTCAAAGAATGCTAACATTATTTATTTTTAAATATATACGTAAATATATATATATTGTGTGTGTATATAAAACCAAGACAATACTTATGTGTCTGCTTCAGGTGCAGGGACCCTGAGAAATTCAAGATGTCTTACCTTTACCAGCTTCCTACAAAAGAGGTTAAGTATCTGATTGTGCTATAATGAAAGCCATTAGCATTTCATTATAGCTAGGAGAATCATTCTTTGCAGTTTATGAAGAAAGTCCTGAACCCTAGAAGCCGTATGATTTCCTATCACTATTTGAGTAGATGTTCCTCCACTTTTTCTTGCTTTCTTGTCTCAGATTTAAAAGCGGATAAAGAACTCAATGGGCACTTTTGCTCTACAGTTTGTCCACTACCAGACTAATAGCTTCACCCATATTTTCATTCTCCCAAAGGACAAGATAATTTCTATTAATAATGACATCCCCACTCTCTCCCACCAATCGACACCTGCATTTCACCATTTTCAATGTAGTTTTGACATCCTCATAAATTATGTTTCTCTCAGTTTGTTCCTGCTGCTACTGAAGCAACCAAATTAGTATGCGTTTGTTTGGTCTTACCTACGGAGACATACTGTCTCCTATCGTGGGAAAATTACTCAAATACATTATTTCTTGCTTAATCAATATTATCAATGCTTTTTCAAGATGGTAAGAAAAAGGGAAAATAACAGGAGGAAATACCCACCAATGCATATCAGTCCTGTAGAGTCCAATTTGCTGCCAGATGAACATTCACAATTGAAAGACCCAAGATTGTTCCTGCAGGCACCATTTACACACGGGCTGCTTTCACATTCATCTATATCTATAATCCAGAAACAAAAGACACTGTTAAAACTACAGTGTGCTTCTGGAAAATATTATACAGTATAAATGCTTCTGTGGATGCTGCTTTGCCAAGACTGCCTGGTGTATTTGTCCCCCTTCAACCTCTCAGCATGGCATTCAAAAGATACAATGACAGGCAGGTAGCACATGTATAGGGGCATGTATTTTGGAACTGTTAATTAAATGGCTCTTTTCTATAAAGATAATAATTTCCAGTAACTTGGACTATAATGTTTTCCAGCATCAACTGTAACTGTCCTGTGCAAAAACAAAACTCTTGTTTCATCTAATGCACTGCATTTCCAGACACAGCATGCAGTGCACAAACAAAGACCTTATTGTTTCTGTCATTTATGGCTCCATGAGGCTTTGGAAGAATTAAGAAAGCCCTGTCAGGAGCAAAATATAACAATGTTGGCTGTGATTCTCAAGTTTTGGAAAGCGTTCAAGAAATAGGAATTGAAACTGGAATACTGTAAATGGTACTTCCCTTGAGCCCCTAACTACTTCTATTTATTACCCCTGTGAGTTTTTTAAGCCAGTTCACATGCAAGAATAGGAGGCCTGCAGACTGTATTATTTGCTGGTTATTTTTTTTTAAGTTAAATCAGTTTTAAGATTAAAACAATATTAGGAAATCCTTTCAAAGAACAATTGCAGATGGATATCCACCATTTTTAACTCAACTCAACCAATTTAATTTTTGGATTTAGGTCCTTAATTAAGCCATACATTGTAATCCAACCAGACAGTTCCTTTGGTAGGCCAGAAACAAAACTGTTTAGTGCTTGCTTATGTTTGCTAGTACATCTTGAGGAATAATGTCATGACCGCAAAGTAAAGTAGCCTGGTCTAAATTAATTATAAATTAATGCAGGATCTATTTAAGCACAGGGAACGTTAATAGCATCAAGGGAACAGTTTCAAGACAAACAAAAATAACTTCCTTTTTCTTTAGAAGTCACAAAAAAGGCACCATTTACTATTTGGCGTGTTATGATGCATCAAGTCTAATTTCACTAGAGATCTATTCTTTCATAATCTTCTGGCGTCATATTGAGGAATACATGTTTAAAATACTCACCAAATTATGTATATATTATTAGGAAAAAAAAAAAAGAAAAAAAAGAAGATGGAAAATGCCCAGAAATTTAGGAAACTGATCTCTCTTGCATGCCAAAACCAAAAACTTAATTTAAAAGGCAATTATCACAGTCCCTTTATACAATTACCTACAGAGATCAAACAGGACTTGGATGCCAGCAAATTTTTGGATAGTGACAGAGCTTTATGCTTGTGCAGTCTACTCTTAAACTTGTGGATTACCGAGTTTACACATTAATAATACACAGATGCAGAGATATAAGATTCAGGAGGCCCTATTGTGTCAAGACAGTGTGCTATGTGAGCACATTCACACAGCTTTGAAGGCTGGCTGTGCTTGGCTAACTGTGTTGGCAGCACCCAAGCTGGTAAACCCCATCCTGCTACGGGCTGGTAGTCCCACAGGGCATTAGACAGAGTTTCCACGGTACTCTGACAATCTCCTGCTTAGACACAGTTGGTCATATTTTGTCTCAGACTGGGTCCTGAGCTAGCTAACTATGGAGAGTACAGCACTGTCTATGAGGAGGGAAGGCCAGGCTGGTCTGGATCTGCTTATTTACCGATTGATGCGCTGCGAAGCACAGTACATAAGTAATCAAGTAGATCTAGAAAGCCAATTACGTCCGAGAGAGCAAGCTCTAAGTCCCTCTGTATCTGAGCTGGCAGTCTGGAGGGCTTGCCAATGCTTACCTGCGTCCCTTCCCTATAAATATATTTCACACTTTATTACCTCAGGTTTTAATACCTAGGGTGTGCTTCCTGCCTCCTTTGCCTCCCAGTCTCTCCCCAGCCAGTAATACCTGGTAGTGAATCGTAGTCTGCTGCTTTTGCAGAGAAACCATATACTGGTTCCTACAATTAGAAACAGATCACACTGAGACAAAAAAATAATCTTAAATATGCACTGTATGTCAAGTAATTATCCATCTAGGAATGCTCTTGGAGAAAGATACACTTTTTCTTCCTTTCTATCTGCCATCTTGCTTTCAGCAGTTTGGCTAGCTTTAAAAAAAAAAATGATAAAAAATTTTAAAGGCAGGACAAATGAACTAAAATTAAGCTATGTATGGTTTCTCCATGTCAAAGACAAAAACCAAAGGACTGGTAGCCAAACAAGTGAAGTAATGGTTCTTTACACAGCAGGCAGAGAAACTGGAAATCCTTGCCCTAGAATGCTGAAAGCTTGCACTAACCAACGGCAGTCTGGACAAGCCCATGGAAGATAAAGTCACCAAGGCCTGTATAAGGTAAAGATCCTGCTTCTGGTGTCACAAGTCCCCAAACCTCTACTGCTGGGGATTCAGAGTGTATTTTTTGAAAATAATGTTGTATACTTGCTCTGTTGTGGGTCATAAGGATCTTTGATTAGTCTCTGCATTTATGTCTTTGCTTTCATGCAGATGTGTTTCTCCGTCCAGTTAGCTGCAAGTGATTGTCCCTGCTTTTAGCTAAAATGCAGCTTCAGAAAAGTTCCCATGAGGGA
The DNA here is from genome assembly GCA_028858755.1 of Ara ararauna. Lineage (NCBI taxonomy): Eukaryota > Metazoa > Chordata > Aves > Psittaciformes > Psittacidae > Ara > Ara ararauna. The sequence goes on along the minus strand of CM054410.1, from coordinate 37,564,067 downwards.
TGAAGCATAATCTGTTCCACAGAATACTTGGGGCTTTTGGACACTGACTACATGTAAAACGAGAGTTACAAGCTGGCCACATCTGAGCACATTTTCAGAGTAAAGAGGCACCATTCTGGCACAGAAACTACTCAAGAAATTTTAAGCTCCAACAGCATAGAGAAGCAGCAGATTTTTTTAAAAAAAGGTCTGTGTATTTCTAAATACACAGATCAACATTTTCTTGGAAATGAACTAAAATACTGTCTGAATTCTTAAAGGGCTGTCCCTTCCACACCAAAGTCAGATGATCTAGTCTAAACCCTCACTCAGGTTTACATCAAACATGTTCCCTGGCAAAACAACTGACAACCTGCCAGGTTGCTGCTGCCTGCAGGAGACATTCCCCTTTCACCATTCCTTCTGTGATTCTTTTTCTCTCAGCCTCAGTCTTCCTTCCCTTCTAAAGTGCAGTGCCTGCCCCTCACTGATCCCACAGATAAGCAGTTACTTTCCATGTTTAGGGATGAGAATGGCAGAAGTTGGACACCATGGACAGCAGCGGGGAGGGAAGATGTGTCATGGACCCAGACTCCTTCCTCCTCCCTCCACTTTGCCCTGATGCAGGTGAAGGAATACTCATCCCCTTTTTATCTATAGAGTAGAAAGAGGGAGAACAGCTTTCACTCAGGATTAGAGCACACCTATCTGCAGGCATTAACAACTGGTTGTTTCTAAAACAATCTTGTGAATATGCTCTAGGCCTCTGACCCCAAAAGAACAGTTTGTAAGTTTCTGCATTTGACATCCTTCAGCACTCTGCTGGTTAAAAAAAAAGCAAAATAACAAATAAAACAAAAAACAAACCCAATGCTTATGGGCATTAACAGGTTTATAATATTGCATTGACTACTCTCAAAAAACACCATTCAGGAAAAAAAATTAAAGCATGAATGCAATTTAGCAGAAGTGCTCTGCTGAATCAGACGAAAAAGTATCATTTGCACAATGTAAATAAACTCCAGAAATTGTTACATACACCTTCTTATAATATTTTTAAAAAGCCAGAAACCAAATTGATTTTAATTTTGTTTTATATTTTAAAATAAAAGCCACCATGTATGAAAATATTTATCAAGTTTTTTTTTAAAAAACATTATTTCTCTTAAGTGAAGTGAGCATACATTGTGAATGTCAGAGAAAAAAAATTGAAATTGTCCACTGTACATTCTTGAAAACGAACTTCAAAGCACATCTGGTTTATATTTAACTAGTTATGTCACTGGAAACACAATCTAAACCACAAAGCTTGTTGCAAAAATTTCAACTTTTGCAGACTCTGGAGCCTCAAAAACTCCCCCATTCCTCACAACAAACTGATAAAAATGTCCAATTGAGCTATAAATGAAAAAAAGAGAAAGGCTCTGTTGGTTCATCACAGTCACTGACAAGAATTATAGTAACTGAAAATATACTAGTGAGTTACAGGCATCAGAGCATTTTCAGAGTACAGTGGAGAAGTTCTGGCTGCAGAAGCTTCTAACAAATACTGACCTTGTAACTCCAAACTGAATTACATAGTGTTTCTCTAAAAACAGAATTTCAACAGAAAGAGATGAATATATTCCTCTACTGCCAACCCACTCAACATTAAAAAAAAGTAATACCCTTAATAGGTTTTATAGACAGTTTTATACCAAACCGCTTCTGATGAGCTTTTTTTACCTGATCAGCTAAATTTAAACATTAATCTAACCATGAGATTCTAGATTAAGATGACAGATCCTTTATGACCTTTGTATGTAAGTTAATGTAGACAATAGTATTGAAAAAAACCTGAAAATCCTTCAGATTTTGCTGTACAGACAATAAAAAAAGAGAAGCATTTTAGGATGATTACACTATGCTCAGAAAGGAAATACTCTTACAAATCTGAAGTTTTAGTTAATAATCAGTTGTTTGTTGGGGTTTCTTTTTCCCAAATTAGAAAACAGGATTTTTTTTCTTCCTTTAACAAAAAGCTTTATTATTTTAAATATTGAAGCACCCATGCCCAAACACAACCTCATTGCACAGAGTTCAGCAGACATACAGGATTTTGAAATACAGCCAAGAGAAGTACAGGCAGTGTTATGCTATGAAGATGGCAAAATATCCTCCTTTTCGCTAACAAGCTAAACCCTGATGACCACCAAGAAGGGAGATGAGACAGGGACAGATCTGTCCCTTTATAGAATCTTTTAGAATATCAAATAATACCCTTTCATTAGTCTTTGCAGGAGCCAAGGTACAAATATTGCAAATGTACACACGTATGCTCTTTAATGAATAAAAAAAAATTGTTACTAAAGAAAATGACAGTAAAAATCTCACCAAACCCACCAAATAGAAATCCAAACAGCCTTACTTAATGAACTTGAATGATCATCTTAGTAATTACTCTTTCAGAACAGAATAGATTTTAATTGAGGTAATGGCCTGCTTAAACAAGGTGTGTGTACATTTTCAATCTCATGCTCAGGTTGGCTTGAGCTACGAAATATCTCAGTTTCAAGATGACTGTCAAAGGCGCTATATGTGTTCATTTGAATAAATCATTCTGGTTTAGAATTGATTCATAATTTGGAGAATGCACCTAGCTCCTTTAGACAAAACCTAAAAGTGGTCACATTCCTTAGAAAAATGCATCAAGGTGCCATTAAGAGGAGACATGCCTGCCATATGCATTACTGCTAGTATCTTCTCTTCAGATCTTCATAGTATTTTTCTGTAAGTTCTTTATCTTAACTGGTTTGTGGGGTTTTTTTGATACTATGGTTTTGCAGTCAATATCAAATAGCAATGCTATCTAAAGAAGTCACCCTTTCCTCGATGAAGTACTAATTCAAATGAATTTGTAAATTCATTGCCACTCAAGAATAACTCTCCCGCATGCTATTCTCCACTTAAACCCCACTCACATAAGATAAGGGACTCCCAGACTTGATTAGCTGTGTACTGATCCCCAAACTTCTAGCACAAGAGAAAATACATTGCAGTGATGAAAAGGATGCCCAGAGGACAGAAAAGATCACTTTTTTTCCTAAGGCTGTGGTGCTCTGTGGCTCAATGTAATCAGGAAACCACTTTTAATATGACTATTACTGATGCTATCAAAAAAAATTTACATTTTATGTTTGAAAATCTCTATTTTTTTTCAGTAATTTTGACTAGGTTGTTTGCATTCTGGCATCTCATTATCTACCTTTTGGTCAGTGTTATGCTCTGAAGTTGATAGCCTATTCATCTTCATAATGAACACTTCCCTTTACTATATTATTCCATTTTTTTTCTTTCTAGAAGATTCTTTACGAAACATGCATATTAAAGGGCACGCGGTAAGCTATTTTCACAGCTAGAAATCTTTTTGTGTACAGAAACTAAACATATAGATAGACCCTGAAGAATAAATTTCACCTGAACTTTCTGAATTTATACTAGGTATTGAGATAATTTAGCAGATTGAGCACTGTAAAACCTGTTTCTGCTATGCAACACTTTCATTGCTCTAACATCTGTGTTCCTTAGTAATATCAGAGAGCAATTTTGATTATACTGTAAAAATACAGGACAATTCTAGTATTACTAGGCAATAACATCCACATCCTGGAATTCAAACATCACATAAAGCATGACAAATATCAGAATTCGATGTAGAATTAACTGTTGCCACAGATTGAAGGGAGAAGAGAAAGAACAGACTTGAAAGAACAGACTTTGTGATCAAACCAGACGCATTTCCTTAAATGATAAACTAGGTGCCATCGCTACATGATCAAGACCAGGCATATATCCTCCTTTATTCCAGCTTAAAAATCCTTTATCTAAGGAAACAAAAATATTTAAGTATAAATATGAACTGATTACTTAGAAAAAATTCAATGGCAAGAACTGCCATTCTGCAGAGACATTACAAGGGAATGCAATGATTTATATAATATTTCCATCTTTTTCTCTCATATTCATCACCATTCTGCACCTTTGTAATTGTTTAATGTTACCTAATAAGCAATGAAATTAACACAACTTGGAATTTTTTCACCTTCACATGCGTTCGTCCCACTGCTGAACACATAACCCCTTGGGCAAGTGCAGCTGTAACTTCCAGGGTTGTTTCGACAGAGACCGTTATCACACAGCAACCTGTTCATTGAACATTCATCGATATCTGCAAAACGATGAATTAGACATGCCAGTGAATGGAAATGCCATTATATGCCTTCACCTCCATAAGTAGCCCCGGTTGCTTCCTACAGCAACAATTAGGTTGCCGGATATAGTTTTCTACAACAGTGACTGAGCAAGGAAAATGCCAGCCCTTAGTTTCAAAAGTCCAATTGGTTTTCAGATTCTTATCACCAAAATTTCTGTTCTGCTTTTGAAGTTTTTCACTAGCGGACTCTAAAAATAGTTCATGGTTTCTCCTAAAATAATACTTATGTTTTCCTGGAATGATCTTTGGTTCTTTGCCAATGTATGCCTGTATCACTGGAACAACTTCATGAAGGTCTTTTTTTTTTTAAACACACAAAAAATAATGTGTTAGATTACTGTTCTAATCCTGTTTTATGGGCAAAACCTGTTTTTGTTATCCATGAAGTGAATATGGGCATTAAAATCTAAACTGTACTGTTCATGTATGGCAGACATCCTAAGAGTACACTTTTGTACATCCTCTCCCGAGGTACATTGTTTTAAAAAAATGCCTATCATTAATACCAGCACATCAAGCACACTGAAAAGGGAAAAACCAAAATTAACATTCCTCCCTGAATTCCTCTTACTGCAAATAATGCTAATAAAAAGCAACCAATCCACTTCATTGCCCTATCAATTATTTTTAGAAAGAAAAAAATAATATCATGTGAAGCTACTTGTCTTCAATGCCAATCATATGTAACAAATGCTTAAGCTTATAGAATAATACTGGCAGGATAAGCCATGATAAACCTGACACATCATCCTGCTTCAGGGTAACCCCTATATTTTAACTGCTGGATTTCCCAAACTTAACACTGCAACTGAAATCTTGTATCAATGAGATTTTTTAGAGATTTTAAGTTTAAAAGCAAAGGAGAAAACCAAAAATGAAATAGAATTGCAATCTGGAGGCTTTTTCCCAGCTATGTTAGATTTTGCAAGCTATGTTCATAAATTCCTGCAGGATGAGGACAATAAAGTCAACTTCTTTAGATGAATCTCAGATGTAAGTCTGGCAGCTGTAAAGAACCTCTTCTAAACTAACCTGTTGTTAATCTAACCTCATCTGATTTTAAGGAAGGAAAGAAACATGAATTTGGAATTTGGTGTTTTCAAGCGCCATAGATGTTAATTTTGAGCTTCTTGTACAATCACATAATATGTCCCTTGAAAGGGACACATTTTAGGTGATCTTGACAAGTTCTGTACATTAAAATACAAACTGATCCACGCTTTTGAGAAAATTAATTCCTAACCTGCAATGATATTTCCTGCTTGCACTTTCTAAACAGTAATACGCCCCATCAAATGGCAAAAAAATACATTAGTAAGAATATTAGCATTTTCATTAGATTTTTTTGTATTTTATTGTAGCTTCAAGAAGCTGATATCCTACAACCTAAATTCTGTCAATTCAAATTAGCATCAATGTAGTGAAGAATTATACAACAATAATAAAAAAAAATCTAGCAACTTACCCACACAATTCCTTCCAGAAGGATCAGGCTCGTAGCCGCTGTTACAGTTACAACGATAGCTGCCACGTAAGTTTTCACAAATTCCACTGGAGCAAATATCAGGATCCAGTACACACTCATTAATATCTGTATTAACACAGCACATAAGATAAACACGTACTGAAAGATATGGAAAACATGAGCCTGTGATAGATGCGAACAACATCTGACTTACTGGATGCTGGGGGTGTCATTCTGAGCAAGGATACAGCAAGGGTGCAGCCAGAAGGTTCTCTATTTCCCTCTATTCAATAATAGTAAAGCCAAACCTAGAATACTGTGTCCAGTTTGGGGCCACTCCATGAAGTTCACATAGGCCCACTTCTCAAGCCTGCCAAGATCCCTCTCTTGCTTCTAGCAAATCAACTGCACCATTCAGCTTGGTGTCATCTGCAAACCTGCTCAATCCACTATGTGGATTTTTGATCCACAGATCATTGATGAAGGCATTTTTGATCCACAGATCATTGATGAAGGCATTAAACACTGCTTGTCCCAGTACGGACCCCTGAGGGACACCACTTGTTACTGGTTTCCTCTTGGACATTGAGTTGTTGATCATAATTCTTTGCACATGACCATGCAGCCAATTCATTATCTATCTAACAGACCATCCATCAAATCCACCTATCTCCAGTTTAGTGGAGACAGAAGAATGCTGTGGGAGACCATATCAAAAGCCTTACAGATCTTCCCTTGTTCTCTGGTGCAATCACTCCATTGTAGAGAGCCACTGGATTAGTCAAGCATGATTTGCTCTTGGTGAAGCCATGCTGGCTGCCCCTCATCACATCTATCTTTCATGTTTTGACATAACTTCCAGGAGGATATGCTCCATGATTTTATCATGTGCTGAGGTGAGGCTCAATGGTCAGTGGTTCCCATGCTCCTCCTTTTTACACCATTTTAAAAATGGATATAATTGTCCCTTTTCTGCACTCACCTGGGACTTGCTTGCCATCAAATATGATGGAGATTGGCTTAGAAACTACATTTGCCAACTTCCTCAGGTGCACCTTACCAGGTCCCATGGACTTGTGTATGTTCAGGTTCCTTCGGTGGTCTTGAGCCTGATCTTTTCCTATGACAGAAAGGACTTTGTTCCCCCAGTCCCTCCCTTGATGTTCGAGACTTGAGAGATATGGGAGAGGTGACTACCAGTGAAAACACAGGCAAAAAAATTGAGTACCTCAGCCTTCTCCATGTTGTTCGTCACTGGTTCTCCTGTCTTATTCATCATGTTTGTGTGTGCCTGTGTACATTTTCTTGTAATGGTCCTTTTTGACCAATGTACCTGTAGAAGCTTGCCATTCTTAACAGTCCTTGCCATACTCAGATCCAGCTCTGCCCTATCTTCCCTGATCCCATGTCTACACATATGGGCAGTGTCCCTTTAGTCTTCCCAGGATATATATTCCTGGTTCCACTGCCCATGCATTTCATTCTTATACTTCAGTTTGACCAGAAGGTCTTTACTCAGCCATGCTGGCCTCTTCTCTTCTTCCCTGATTTCTTACACATGGGAATTGATAGCTCTTATGTTCGAAGAAAAATGTCTTTAAAGTGCTGCCAGCTCTGTTCTGCTCCTGTTTCCCTCAGGTCAGTTTCCCAGGTGGTCCCATCCACTAATTCCTTAAACAACTCAAAGCTTCCTCTCCTAAAATTCAGTCTTTACTCTTCACCTGGCCCGTGCACTAGAGATCAGGAGTTTCACCAGGGCATGACCATGGCAGCCCAGACTGCCACCGATCTTGACCTCTATAAATAGATCATCTAATAAGGAACAGGTCCAGTAATGCTTCTGCTCTGGTTAGGGTGTCTATCACCTGGATTAAGAAATGAATCTCAAAGCTTTTCCAAAAATTTCCTGGACACCATACAGCTTGCTCTGCTCCTTTTCCAGCAGATGTCAGGGTGATTTAGGTCCCCTAGCAGGATCAGTGCCTAATGTATGAGAAGGGGCTGAGGGAATAGACTTGTTTAGCCAGCAAGAGGGAAGATGGAAGAGACATCCAAAAGCAGCTCTGTGATCTTAATAGATGGTTACAGAGAAGATGGAGCCAGAATCTTCTTTGAGGTTAACAATGGCAAGAAAAGTAGCAACAGTTACAAGTTACAACACCGGAAAATTTAACTGGACACCAGGAAAATAATTCTTCCTCATAGGAACAGTTAAGCACTAGAGCAAGCTGTCCAGAGAGGCTATGGAAACTCCATCCTTGGAGATTTGACAAACTTTACTGAGCAAGGCCTTAAGAAACCCAGTTCAGCGCTGAAGTTACCCCTGTTCTGAGCAGAAGGTTAGGTTGGATGACCTCCAGATGTAATTTCCAACCTATATCAAAAAATGTTTTTTCAAGAATACCTTGATGCAAAATATCTCTCCTATGTACCCAGTGACTATAGTTTAAAGACTTAGGGACGAAGTTATAAGGTGACACAAATACTTTTCCTAATACAGCATAGGTCAATACCACAACATACTCAGTCTTACAGAAACTACAGCGCTTGCTGGAAATGTAAATTTGCCCTCAGATTGCTAGAGCAGGATGATAAATGAAATATATTCCCTGAATTTACAATCCCATATAGAATTTCTGCTGTAGTTGGAAAATCCCAAAATATTCTTACGAACTGTAAGAACAGGAGAATGTTAGTTTGAATATTTTTTTGTGTCTGAGGAAAAGAGGGTTTTTCAATACTTAGGTTATTTCTTCCCATACGGTAAGCCCATTACTTTAAATAGTTCCCTTTCCAAACTCTGGAAAGAACAGTAGGGGTGCTGGCCTAGCTGTGACTTCATAAAAAGCTTGCTTTATACCTGTACTGCTCAACTTTTTATAAAGCACATTTCCTTTTTAATCATACTGCAGTTTAAATCACGATTTACATATACTCAAGATATACATTTGGAAAAATCATGCTATCCCTGGATTAAAGTCAAAGCTATGAGACATCTGAAATTTCCATGAGAAAATAAGAATTAGCATAATAATTCAGCTTTATGCTTTTAATTTTCAGCAAAAGGTTTTCTGTGATTTACTGAACTTATTTGTACCACTGGGACAAGCCCCACAATTTCATGGCTCTATCTCTCTGTATCAAATTCACGACTTCAGAAAGTCATAGAATCATAGAATAGTTAGGGTTGGAAAGGACCTTAAGTCCAGACAGATTGCAAAATATCTGTCCTCACCTATGTCCAGATTTCTCACATGAAGACATGAAGGTTTTGCCTTCGCTAATTACAAGCTGAATGAGAGGACTAGGCATGTGGTTTTGCACTGCAGTTGAATTAACAAACTATGTACCAACTAAAAGTCAAATAAAATCTCTATCACAACAGCTCCACTGATAAAGAGGAGTCTTGCTAATAAGAATTCATGAGGAAGAAAACAGAATTTTAATTAGGGATTGAATGTAGCATTAGTATTCCTCTCCTTTAGGAAACAGAATTGGCAAACAAAGACCCTAAGTATAAGCAGTCACAGGAGTAGCACCAAGAAACTGTATGCAAGGACACTGAACAAGATGTACAGAAAATACTAAGGTTTTCTTAAAAAAACTAAACAAAGACAGATTTTAGCTGAAACATGAATCCCTGAGAAATTGTAGACTTCATCATGCAGTTGGTGGAAACAACTGCTTTACGTTTTTAATGAAAAATTGTATTTCTCATGTATCTAAGAGAACATACCAACTCCCCACCAGACTACATGCAAATTCTCATGGTAGGATGCTGTTTGTACAATATTAAGATACACTGCTATTATTTCTCCATGAGATTTAGAGATTCTTCAAAGGGACCTTTTATATTTCACTGAAAACTGAGAAAATTTACAAACTCTATAAATCTCAACTTACTTGCAAGTTTGGCAGTGTTTTAAAAAACGAGCTCATAAAGAAAAACCTATGCATATATACTTCCAGTACTAAACAGAAACAGAATTTCTTTTATTATAATAATATTTTTAAAAGATATGTAGGTTGTTACTAAGCATAATGATGTTCCTGCTGAACTGAACTGGAGCTTTAATGATAGGAAGGATAAAAGCTACACAAATGAAATGACTTGAAATAGTAAATATACGGTATCAACTTTAATTTGGCTGCAACTTTATTAACTCATTGGGGAACTATCTAGCAATGAACCATAACACTGTGTCCCACCACTCCTTCTTCAATATGCTCTACTTATTCGGTAGCTGCAGCCTGCATTGCCCCTACTTCAGGCCTGGCTCAGCTATTTTTTTTAATATTCCTCTCTCTGAGGTACTAAAAAAGGAGCTGGAGCTTTACAGTTCCCAGTACTAAATGCAATTGCTCACTTTTAGGACTTTTTTTGAAGAATCATTTTTTAGTAAGCTCCCTTCCAACTCTAAATCACCACAGAAATGCTCTCTCCATGGAAAAGATCCACATAGTGATCACTGGATCTGAAGCGAAAAACTGTTCTATTATTATCCTGGCTGAATGATAATTAATTGCAAACGTAAGTGGCTCCTGTCATTCCCCAAATGGGGTGAACTGTCTTATGCATATTCTAAGATAAAGAAATTATAGGCAAAACCTTTATAATGGATGAGTTTTTCTTGTCAGGGTCAGGCAAGATCCAGTGCTGTAAAAAATTCTGGCTTTTTCTTCAGATAACATTTAATTACTGTATTTGACACTGAAGATACTAAAGTGGACATACTAATCTTGAGGCAAAAAACTCCACTGTAGTATGGTAAAGAAAAATATAATTCTGACTATTTTTATTTTTTTTAACCTTGAATGATATACATTAAAGAAAATGTGCAACATACCTCGTCCATCCACAGTAATACCAATTCCACTGCTACACAGGCCGTGGAATTCAGCTACTCCATCGAAGCAAAGACATGGTGGGGAAAGAAGAAAATGTTATTTCCAGTGCTTCATCTTCTTTAATCCTAACACAAACCCACCTGATTTTTTAAAAATAATTTTTCTACAATGTAACTAATAAAATGCCAATGTTCACGTCAAATAACTATTAATATAGCTAAATATGTCAAGTATTATTCCACCTTGAACCTTCACATATGTACATAAAATTTGATAACAAGAATTAAACACTTACTTACAAGATTTCATTATAGTCTTGACAGTACTGTGTCCTTCAGTTACTGCTTTAAACTATAGTGCCAGTTTTACTTTAGTTCTTCTAAATACTTTTCTGCTATCTCAGAAACCATTGAATGGAAACACTGTCCAAGATAAATCATCTCTGTTCTATAGTCAAGAGATTATTTTTTACTGAATATCAGTTTTACTTGTAAAACTGATTCAAATGTAACATTTTGAAAATTAATATAGGCTGCTCTTTTAAACTAGATTGATCTGACTACGAAATTTACAGATTCACCAGAGAACTCTGCTTATTCTCTTTAAAGTATTATTACTTATAGCCAAATAAAGGAACAACCTGATCTGAACAAGAGTTTTTTAAATCTAAATGTTCACTATAGTGTTCAAAGAAACATAAAATTTTACCTGAGTTTTTAGCAGGGCAGGGGTGACACGGCTCTCCAAAACCATAGTCAGGATTGGCACAGCAACATTCAGATTTTGTCACAGCACCAGGGAAAGGACGGACACATGCTCCTTTTTTAATGCCTCCATAGCATGTGCTACGCATATGAGTATCTAAGAAAGAGGAAGCAAAACATAATTTATTTTCTTAGGCTGAGAGTGAAATGTATACAGACTATGTCAATGAGAGCTAACAAATTAAAAATTTGTTCAACAAAATGGTTACGTTGGCTACACCTGCATTGATCTGCTACAATAATCCTGATGGCAGCAGGGACAATTCTCAAAATAGCTCCAGAGCACATTAAAAACATCTAGACTAGCATATTGTGAGGAAATTTAAAAGCATTCCATAGGACCAAGCAAAGGTAACCCACACAACCAGAGCAGCTTGGTAAATCCCTCAACACATATCTCAATAAGAAACACAGAATGGCTTGAATCAGCACGTGATGACTATTTTCTCCCTTTGTGAAGTACTACAACCATAACCTGGACATGTAGATATTTATTTACTTCTGAAATGCTTCCTCATGTATGGTAACTCAGCAGCAGCCCAGGGCTGGTAATACTGGTAATACCCATTTCCAAAAGGAGGAGCACAGCAGAACAATTTCAGCAGATTGCTCAGACCAACTTTTATGTGACATTGCTATCTTAACAGGCTTATATGTAAATTGGCACTGGGCCAGAACATGGCTTTTCTTTATGCTCCTTGTCAATCTCCCTGTAAAACTACCATACCTTATGGCCAGGACATGAGCCTGAGTGCACTCAGAAACTGAGTATGTGCGGGAATCCAGACACTTACTTACAAGATGACCCCAAAAACAACAAAGAGATGTTGCATGAAAAATCTCACAGTGGATGTTGAATACCCTGTGCCAACCTGAATAAGAACTGGCAATGCCTTACTGCTGGCTCTTTGAGTGTTGTAAGCTGGCTACTATAAAACAGGATTGCCTGTACATAAATGTTTTGCGGTTGGTATCCCATGGAACAAATAGTTCTAGAGCACAATTAAATGTGGCTCAGATTTCAGGCTTATTCCTTGCTGACAGTCTAGGTGAAGCCAATACAATTTGCTTGCACTTGATAGCAGGAAAAGATTACTATGCTTGACAACAATCAAGAATTTTTGCACAAGAAATGTCTGTTTAGGTACTATGCAAAATAATTAGTTGCATCACATCCTCTCCCTTCACCTCCTAGTCCAGATGCCATTCTGCCATGCTCTGCCTTGAATAAAAGCCCTTGTCAAAGGAGGGAAAGCTTCCTCTTTCTTATGTGTCTGGGATGGAATGGAGAAGCAATTCAAGGAAAGGAAATGGCACTGAGTGAAACTGCAGGGTGAGGAAAAATCAGAAACTGTGAAAGAAATTCTCTGTAGGAAAGTCTTCAAACGTGAAGTGTAGGAAGCAGCTGGAGGAAGCTATAGGTGTACTGAGCAACTGCTCTGCATACGAAAAAAGCTTTTCCACATAAAGCAGTTTTCATAGAAGCAGCACAGGGACTTTGGGGAGGATTACCTAATTATTTATAGGAAAACAGTCTTATCTACACAGTCGGTGATTCACAAAGCCTGTGCAGAACGAAGAACCAAGCTGCTCCCCCAGAAGCAAAATAGTGATTGTATGACAAGAAGAATGTCCTCCTGGGCTGTGCTTCCCATGCTGATAACAAAGGTGAGAAGGACTGGCACTACTTTGTCCAGAGGCTGCAGGCATCTCACCAAGCTCAGGCTCTCCACATCACAACAGTTCTGAGCATGCACCTTACTAATGAACTTACACTGCTCCCATATATAGTTTGGTCAGCCTTTGGCTACTAATGTCAGAACACTGGAGAATTTATTTCATGCCTTGGATCAGAGTTTAGCATTGGTGCTGCTGTAACCATGTATCTGTTTCCGTAAGAAACATGCTTCTCCATCCACGGTTTCCCAGAGAATAGTATTTCTAGACTCCTAAATTTTGTAGCATAGCACTTCAACAGCTGTAAATGTTATCGCCACCACGCTTGTGGTCAAGGTGGTTGACATATTCCCAGTGAAAGTCACTGCACTCATCCAGGTGCCTTAGAAGGCAATGCTCAAATCATACAATGCCCATGACAGACTGAGGCATGGTTCTGTGAAATAACCAGGGTAAAATAAAACTGTGATTTTATCCTGGATGGCTATAGCTTTGGATAGAGATGTGAACTGCAGATTGAATTATAATTAAGTGTCTCAGCAGATAGCCAACAACATTGCTCAAAGCTTTAGCCACAGCTCAGTTCAAGTTCTGAGGTTATGACATAACCAGCTGGCCTCATCTAATAACAGCTCCAACAGCAGCCCTGTAACCAGTAGCATCTAATGCACAAGGCCATGTAACGAAAGTGAAGATGCCAAGAGGAATTTAAGCTACTTGTCTTTTAACACAAGGTTTATGGGATTGCATCATGCAAAAATTCCTAATAGTTCTTAATAGTGATATTTATGTTCACAGAACCAAGTCTCTCCAGTCTCCACTATTTCTCCTGCTCAAGGTTTTTTAACACTATGCTACAGGGAGAAGAAAATGTTTTCAGATTAAAGAATTGAAAAGGGGGGAGTTAAAAAATACCAGTGTTGCAACCAAGATATGTAGCTGGTTTAATGATTTGGAGTGGATGATACACAACTGAACATAGATACAAATACTTGTATATATATATGTACATGCACACACATGAACACAATCAAATAGCAAAACAAAAGACTGGAACAGATCCAATGTGGTTTGATGTCAACATTATCTGAAAGAATGCCATCTGATGCATTAATTTAATTTGTCAAATTGATAATTCCACTTCCTTTACAATGAAAAAAAAAATAATTTACACTTACCTACACACACACGACCATCAACTCCAACAGCCAAGCCGGGTGGACACTCACACCGAAAGGATCCTTCTGTATTTATACAATGACCATTCATGCAAATTCCTGATGTCTGACATTCATCAATATCTAATAAGAGGCAATGCAATTCAAAATCTAATAGTTGTCTTTAAGCAACATTACAATTACTATTTTTAGAACATAACCAAATTACTTTATGATAGCAGATGAACCATCAACATATCCTTGTTTGTTTCTAATAAAAATCTCATTTTGGAACTACACTAAAGCAAAATGCCAGCTATGCATTAAAGAAAGAAAAACAAACAAAAAAATCACAAAAAAAACCCACTAAAAATGTAGGATTAGAGGCACTTAAAATTCTACATTATGAAAAATTAATGATATATCTTCCCCTTTGTCTATCTCATGATACTGTAACTTTGCTTTAACATATGGCTAAGGGAGCACTAATCAAGGAATATCCATATGATGATAAATTTTAATTTCAAAAAACTTTTCAGTGGTCATCAAATTCTATCAAAGTCAACACACCAGCTACATGTATATCATATTAATATATGCATATATATTAAGAAAGCCACAATTATTAAAAATAGTTTAACTTCAAATCAGAGAAAGAATGATTTAGATGATTTTGTACTTAATAAAAATAACTCAGGCCCAAACCTCCTTTTACTTGCAGCAAGTATCTTCCATTAGTTTGCTTAAACTGAAGCTAAATGAGACTCAAAATCTTAAAACGTTTAATCTAAGTTTTCAATGACCCCACCTTAAAAAGTTTGTAATGCTATGTGACAAATACAGTGTCTTATGACTTATGAATTACAGACAGATAGGAACAGCCATTAGGCTCGCAGGCCCTTGTTCTCATGGGGAACTTCAACCACCCTGGTATCTGTTGGAGGGATGGTACGGCCCGGCACAAGTAATCCAGGAGGTTCCCTGATTGTATGGAAGACAACTTCCTTCTGTAAGTAATAGAGGAGCCAATAAGGAGAGGTGCCATGTTTGACCTTGTCCTCACCAACAGGGAAGGGCTGGTTGGAAATGTGACACTCCAGGGCAGCCTTGATTGCAGCGATCATGAGATGGTCAAATTCGAGATCCTCAGGACAGTGAGAAGAGCGTGCAGCAAGCTCACTGCCCTGGACTTCAAGAGAGCAGATTTTGGGCTCTTCAGGAACCTGCTCAGTAAGATTCCATGTGAGATAGCCCTTGAGGGCAGGGGGACCCAAGACAGCTGGTTGATATTCAAGGATCACCTGCTGCAAGCTCAGCAGTGATACACCCCTACTAGAAGGAAGTGCAGCAGGAGGGCCAGGAGACCTCCTTGGATGGATAAGGAGCTGCTGAGGAAAATTCAAAGGAAAAAAGAGGCTTATAAAAGGTGGAAGCAAGGAGAGGCGGCCTGGGAAGAATACAGGGATGTTGTCCAGGAAGCTAGGGATCAGGTTAGGAAAGCTAAGGCCCACTTAGAATTAAACTTGGCTAGGGATGTGAAAGATAACAGGAAGGGATTCTATAGGTACATTGCAAATAAAAGGCAGACTAGGGACAATGTGGGCCCTCTCCAGAAGCTATCGGGAGAACTGGCTACCTTGGATTTGGAAAAGACAGAGGTTCATAATGACTTCTTTGCCCCAGTCTTCACTGGAAAATGCTCTGACCACACCACCCAAGTCTTGGAAGGCAGATGCAGGGATTGTGAGAATGAAGACCCTGGGCCCACTGTAGGAGAGGATCTGGTCTGAGACCATCTTAGGAACCTGTTTGTGCACAGGTCCATGAGATCTGATGAAATCCATCCAGGGGTTCTGAAAGAGCTGGCAAATGAAGTTGCTAAGCCACTGTCCATCATATTTGAAAAATCATGGCAGTCAGGTGAAGTTCCCGATGACTGGAAAAAGGGAAATATAACCCCCATTTTCAAGAAGGGGAAAATGGATGACCCAGGGAACTACGGAACAGTCAGTCTCACCTTTGTGCCTGGCAAAATCTTGGAGCAGGTTCTCCTGGAAGGCACGCTAAGGCACATGAAAAACAACCAGGCGGTTGGTGACAGCCAGTGTGGCTTCACTAAAGGGAAATCCTGCCTGACCAGTCTGGTGGCCTTCTATGATGGGGCTATGGAACTGATGGACAGGGGTAGAGCAGTTGATGTCATCTGCGTGGACTTGTGCAAAGCATTCAACACTGTACCACACGTCATCCTTGTCTCTAAGTTGGTGAGATATTAGTTTGATAGGTGGACCACTCAGTGGATAAAGAACTGGCTGGAGCTGTGCTCAATGGCTCAATGTCCAGCTGGAGACCAGTAACGAGAGGTGTCCTTCAAGGATCGCTGTTGGGACCGGTCTTGTTCAACATCTTTGTCAGTGACATGGACAGTGGGATTGAGTGCGCCCTCAGAAGTTTGCTGATGACACCAAGCTGTGTGGTTCGGTTGATACGCTGGAGGGAAGGAATGCCATCCAGAGGGACCTTGACACGCTTGTGCGATGGGCTGATGCCAACCTTATGAAGTTTAACTATGCCAAGTGCAAGGTCCTACATATGGGTCAGAGCAATCCCAGGCACAACTACAAGGTTGAGCAGAGAAGAGATTCAGAGCAGCCCTGCAGAGAAGGACTTGGGGGTGTTGGTCAATGAGAAACTTAACATGAGCCGCCAGATCTCCTATGGGCCTCTTTTAAGCATTGGTAGGCTGATATAAGGTCTCCCCTGAGGTTTCTCTTCTCTAGTCTGAACAACCCCAGCTCTCTCAGCCTGTCACCATAGGGAGGGTGTTTTGTCTCTCTGATCATCTTTATGGTCCTTCTCTGGACACGCTTCAACAGTCCTCCTTATGTTGGGGGCCCCAGAGCTGAACACAGTACTCCAGGTGGGATAAATAGAGAGTAGAAGATGTTTCTGTTACTTAGATTGAAGCACTCTAAAAGTAGGCTCATGTAACTGGTGAAAAGCCAGTTTGGTCGATGAGACACTTAACGTGAGCCAGCAGTGTGCACTCGCAGCCCAGAAGGCCAACCGTATCCTGGGCTGCATCAAAAGGAGCGTGACTAGCAGGTCAAAGGAGGTGATCCTGTCCCTCTACCCTGCTCTTGTGAGACCTCACTTGCAGTACTGTGGACAGTTCTATGTCCTCAACGTAAAAAGGACACGGAACTGGTAGAACAAGTGCAAAGGAAGGCCATGAGGATGATCGGGGACTGGAGCACCTCCCATGTGAAGATAGCCTGAGAAAGCTGGGGCTGTTCAGCCTGGAGAAGAGAAGACTGCGTGGAGACCTCATAGCAGCCTTTCAGTGTCCGAAGGGGGCCTACAGAGATGCTGGGGAGGGACTATTCATTAGGGACTGTAGTGATAGAACAAGTGGTAACAGGTTCAAACTTAAAGAGGGGAAGTCTAGACTGGATATAAGGAAGAAGTTCTTTATTGTAAGGGTGGTGAGGCATTCAAACAGATGGCCAGGGGAAGTCGTGAATGCTCCATCCCTTGTGGTGCT
Source organism: Ara ararauna (assembly GCA_028858755.1). Classification (NCBI taxonomy): domain Eukaryota; kingdom Metazoa; phylum Chordata; class Aves; order Psittaciformes; family Psittacidae; genus Ara; species Ara ararauna. Next base: position 37,546,381 of record CM054410.1, on the reverse strand, counting down.
CAAGGCTGGGTTGGACAGAGCCTTGGGTGGCATGGTTTAGTGTGAGGTGTCCCAGGCCATGGCAGAGGTGTTGGAACTAGATGATCTTAAGGTCCTTTCCAACCCTAACTATTCTATGATTCTATGCACTCAGAATTGCCAGAATAATGATGTGGAAAACATACTTGTGTGTGTTCACCAATGTAAAATCTTTTAAACTTGCATATTGATGCTCACTTTACCATTTCATGAATGATCTGCATATTTTGTTGTATTTTCAACGCTCCAAGACTTTTTGAAAGCTCATTTATCATCTGTTGTAGCTTTCAGAATACTATTAAGTAGTTCATTTATTTCTTTCTGCAAGTTAAAGACCTATTTCTACTCCAGGCAGCTTAAGTAACCTCCTGTAATGAGTTAGTAAAGTATTAATATGATATTCAATCCATTTGACAAGAGTGCAATTCTCGCATGAATGGATGGACAGGAAAAAACATTTTCAATCAAGACTGCCTTAATGCATTACCTCTCAGTTTTACATACCAGTACAGTAACGCCCATTTGGAGCCAGAACAAATCCTGGTTTGCAGATGCATTTAAAACTCCCATCTTCATTTATGCACATCCCATTTAAACACATATTTGCAGTGGTACACTCATCATGGTCTGCAAAATATTGTGAAGAAAACTGCTTATAGTTCCTCACCTTCAAGAAGATGACACAGTAAATATAAACAATCAGGACTGATGTCACATATTCTTTGACTTGAATATGAAATTCTACTTATAACTCTGATGAACTATCTGAAGAGTTTTCACTCCGTAGACAAAGCAGATTTTTTTTTTTCATGTTCTGATCAGTCACTTTCCATACACAGCAGACTGTGTATGGAAGAAAAGGGTGCATCATTCTTTTTTACATTAAATGATAAAAAGCTTCAACCTGATAGAATTAAGTACTTGTTATTTGTCTAGGATTTTTTTTTTTTACACAGATTAGTTAAAATTAAAACCAGTTATTTCTTCAGCAGTGCTGATACATGGAGCACTTTCTATGAAGCTTTAGGGAAAAATGTTATTCCCGGCATTGAGTTACTGGGAACGCTCGAGGACAGATGCAGCCTCTGAAATAAAATTACCAAAGATTTTTTTTTCAAACCATGCACTTCTGCACAATAACTATTTGAAGGTAGCAGGTATAAGTTCACCTCAGGTCACATATTATTTCAAAAAAGTTAATCCTTAATGATTCTCAATTGTAATATGAAGTACAATTTCTAAAATCACCAAGCTAATGCCTGCCCTGTTATTTAGAAGAGTTCTTACCCACACAATTTTTTCCATCTGTAGTCAGTTCAAACCCAGCATTGCAAATACACTGGAAACTTCCATCAGTGTTTACACAGCGGCCATTTTTACAAAGAACACCATTCTGGATGCACTCATCTATATCTACGGAAAAAAAACCCAAAACACCAAAACCACAATCAGAGAATTACTGTAAAATAAAAACGTATGTAGTGACAATTATTGCTTTGAAAAATACTGGCATGTTATTTAAATATTACTTTGAAAAAAATCAAAAGATGGTTAAGAATTTATTCTAATTTCATCAGATATAAGAAAAATATTATTTTACAGACTTGCACAAGAAATGCTGCATTTTGCAGTGCTCAGCAATTAGTTTATGAGTATCTTTAAAAACCTACTCACACATTCATGTGCATATATACATAAACAGCCACTGGTCGTCCAAATAATTTTGTAGAAATCCCAGCTAAAGAATTCCCTGACCAAGTTACAGGCTTTTCAGAATAGTGGATAAATGTGAAAAAAAAACCCCACAGAACAAATGGAATGTTCACCCAGAACTAGACCTCCAATTAATACAGCAACTGTTGGGGTTTACTGAAATCACACTGCTAAGTACTTTCTGAACTCCAACGGGATCTGACATAAGGGATCAGAACATCTGCAATCTCAGGATATGTGAAGCAAATTTTCTTACCAATGCAAGCTTGCTTGGTTGGAGTTCTCTGGAAACCTGTGTGGCACTTGCAGTAATAGGAACCAGGCGTGTTGACACAGTCTCCATTAGAGCATGGGTTAGATGTGCATTCATCAATGTCTGTTGGCAGCCCAGAGAAGCATTAGTAAATTCACAATGTATACAACAATTTTTTCAAGTTTAGAAGTTTCTAAGTAAAAAAGGATAGTAACTAACAGTAAAATGTTGAATACTAAACAAAACCAAATCAAAACCAAAAAACCTTGTTCTTTACTTTTGTAAGAACACAGACCTGTTCTTAGTCCAAACAGGCAGACATTTTGAAGAAGTGAAATGCTGCTAAACCATTACACACAACTTGAGACAAAATAAAAAATACATAACGACCTGGAGACATGGACTCTTGACAGTTTCTTAGTGAAAATGAACCACACTCAATTCAATTAGTTTTATTTAACAATAAGTTAAAACAATATAGTTTTATATAACAGAATTACAGTTCGCTCTTCTTTGGAATAAAATGAATGCAAAGCAAAATTGGCATTTAAAAATCCGAGCAAATCATAGCATCCAACACCCCACTTCTCCATTTTATGAAGTTTATTGTAGCAGTGTGAGGAGGAGCCACACAGCAGCAGGAGGTATTCTTAAGGAGAACATGGTCTGTGCACCACATCTCAATTATTTATGGCCCATACATCCTCAACCGGCCCATACTTCCTCAGCCTTAGTCTTTGCATCTGACTAATGCCAGACTTAATCTAGCCCTTCTCTCTAAAGCACTTGATGCTCATTTCCAAAGGTTTTTCGTATTTATGTATAACCAAACACACTTTCACCACCTTACATCTCAGGTAACTGTCCAGAAATAACTTCCATTTGACAAAGGACTCTGAAAACGAACTCCTTCCACGAACCCTTCCCAAATTTGTTCCCCAGTAGTTACCAAAGAACCCACTATGCCTCTGACCTGAGACAGCTATTTCCAGCTCTAAAGTAACATTGCTAATTCCTCTCCATTATATTTCTCTAAATCCTCCCCTCTGTGATCCCAGTAGCAGAGGGAGTGCATCCCTCTGGTCTGGCAGGCAGGATTGCTGGCTCGGTCTCTCCTGCAGCTACCAGACAATGACTTGAGCAACTTGTCTTTACCACAGCTAAATTCACAGCTTACAAACTGAATGGATCCCTTGAAAAAATCCCTCTTTTCTCATCAATCATCTTTTCCAATTTGACTTTCTTTTTTTTCCGTTCAGCTATGCCCCCTGTTCCACTTACAGGTCTGAAATTACTCATCGCTTCATCTAGGTAGGCTTCAGCACTACAAAACTGATGGTGATTTGTGGGGGTTTTTGTTTTCTGACTGTAAGCTGCCATAGGAAGCTGTGGTTAAATAAAGCTACTGCTGATCAATTCTTACTAATGATAATTTTCCCATGCATTTTGCAGTGTATGCTACAAGAAATACCAGGAAAAAATACAAACATGATTTTGCTGATCATTTGTACTTACCCTTTATCACATCTAGTTCTGAAACTTTATTACATCTTGGAAATGATGGCAAGGAATGAGAAATTAAACTTACAGGAACATTTGTATGTAAAATATATGTGTAGTTCTATACAGTGTTGTGCCATGAATTACTTGATTATAAAAAATGGCAACAGGTTATTAGTTTTGTTCTAATTTAGCAATAAAGAAGACCATCCATTTCACAGAATTTACTGTGTTAATGCATACACAGTTAAAATGAATAGCACCAATATACATATCAATGTATAAATGATCTGGTTTACAGCACTCTTGGTGCCTAGGTACAATCAGACCATTTTGGGTAAACAGTTAAATGAATAAAGGCAAAGCAAATACCTCCTCTCACGCACATTTAGCTCATTCACATTTGCATAGCAGCTGATAGCACCACTATAGTAAAACCATAAGAATGAAGCAAGATAAAGAAAAGAAAAATTCAAAGAGTTATATACAATGAAGAAAACAGTAACTCCATCTTTATACTGTAGTAGACTTCTATGTAATCATAGTAGTTTTCTGCTCTCACACTTCTCTACAGTCCCTGGCTGTTGAGATGCTCTGTCTCAGGAGTGCTAGATTGGGTATCTTTTCCACAGTGCTCAGATCAATCCTCAGGGACAGGGAGGATCACACATAATTCCTTCAGAACTAAGTCCTCAACTACCAACAAAATGTCAAACTCTAAATCACATTTTCACATAAATGTTTTCTCAAATGTCTTGATTCAAATTACTATTTATCTTGCTTTAGTATAGGGGAGGACAGGGGGAACTTACAAATACAAGATATGGCACTCCTCTACTTTTAGTTTTCCTATAGAGAATGACATTTATGACTTACTTTATTAAAGGCCTCAACTTGCTTCATCTGTTACAGAAAATGTACATGCTAGGAATAGATATTACTGTAAATTAATTAATAAACAGTACAGCCCGAATGCAGTTCCTCTATGAAGTAGCTGACTTAAGCTTGGAAAATCTTTTCAAAGCCATGTGCATCAAATGATTTCCATATAAAATATGCATCTTAAGATGGTCTTATTTTTATAAGTTCTTGATAAAGAGGGAATTAGCAAATAAATGTTAAAATAAAGGAGTTGTTGGCTTTGAGTTTGCACTGCAAGCACACATATTCCAGCAGTATAAACAGGAAACATTTGAGACAGAGATATTTAATGCATTTATTCTATCTCCCAATCCACCCTTCTTCAGTGTCAAATATTTCTCTGTCATCATTTGCATCACATTTATCACCACTTTTCAGTGTTTCATCTGTAACACTTTTCAGAATTTCACTAGAGACAGTATGGAACTGCCAAAACTCCATAAGACTGACTTACTGCAAAATTTAAAATATGAAGATTTTTATTTGCAAACCAGCTAAAATTCAACACAGCACAGCTACAGGCTTGCTGCCACTTTTAGAGTCTCTACAGTTTTATCCAGAGGTTTGTTTTTTTTTAAGAGAATGAAATAAGGCAAAGCAGCGTCTGATCACTTGATTTGGCAGGATAATTTTGAAATAAGACTTTTCTTTACAGAAAAATATCTAACAATTTCTGGCTTCTTTATTTATTGTAAAATTAATTCAGCGCTGGGAATGAAAGTGCCAGGAGTCTCCATACACTATAAAGAAACAATAGCCCTCCCACTCCCCACTTAAAAGGCACTTATTGCTCCTGAGGCCCAAGCATGCAGGAAGAGACTAAGCCTTTTGAATTTCCCAGCCAGAGATCAGAGGTACAGAAAACTGTGATCCAAACAAAAAAAAGCTGAAAAAGTTGGTCTTACTGAATCATATAGAACAATTCTGAGGAAGTAACAGTCTTCAAGTACAAAAAAGTGCAAAGGGAAAGGTACTGAACTGCTTTCCTTAAATACTGTGGATAAGACAAGAAACAATGAGCTGATTTTTGGTTTTGCAAATAATGTTTAATTTAGATCAGATGTTCTGAAAACTTTCTGGAAGTTTATTGAGCACTGCAACTGCTTAGGGAAGTGATGGATTCTCTATCAACTGAGATTTTTTAAGAGGGTGCATTTGTACAGTTGTCAGGAACATTATAGCTATAAGTGACTTCTCTGGTGCAAATGAATGGCCAAGTTAAGGGGACTCACAAACTGTCAGGTGCAGTATATTGGGTGAATTTGAGAAAGGAAAACAGAGCAGTTAAACATGGTAAGAAACAGGGACATCAAAGTTAAAGTACTATTCAACAGTTGTCACATTTCACTTTTCCAGAAGGCAGGTTGCCAGGCCAGGTAGGTCCTTATACTCAGGTTGCAATTCAGTGGGAGATGGAAGAATTTGCTACTCAGAGATGAAGTGTTCCCTGTCCATTTTCTGGTTGATACCTGCTACTGCATGTATGTTGAAATCTGCCTGTACTGTTATCACCTGCATATCATAAACTGTGTAGTCTTGAATTAGAACAATTTTTTAAGGATTCAGGTAGTTGCAATTTTCTGCATTCGTTTGTTTCTGTATTTCCCTCTAATCCACAAGTACACTAGAAATTGATTCTAAAGGCACAGATTTTGAGAGAAAAGGCCATCGCTAACTCTTGTAAGCTAGTTTGAGATATTTTTCATTCAAAAATCTCAAATCTCTTTACAAAGAATCACTAAGCAAACTTCTAATCAGAAATATAACCACACCTTTCTATTTAGGATCCTACACATTTACTAAGCTCTATTCTGCTCACAGGATTCTTCTTCACACTAGTACACCACAAGAACTCCCAAATTTAGTATTTTCCCCAAAATACCTGATGAGCCTTTGACACTACAAGAGTTAAGTCCACAGTACTGAATAAAAGAGCAGAATCCCAAATTCAGCTGTTATGAAAATTTAGCACTCAACATTTTCATATTAGATGTAAATAAAATTTTAATTTTAAATGCAAAAATTCTATTAATGCATTTTAAAAAATATTTGGTGTGTTTCAAACTGCCATTCATCATCAGGAGTAGGTAAAACACAAATTCTACCCTTTGTCTTCAACATAGCTTAACATGAACTCCTGCAGCAAAAAAAGAGCTATGTGAGCATAACAAAAGCGAACATGGAACAGAACTTATTTTACTGAATGCAAAGGCAAAAATGCACAATACCCGTCAAGTACAGGAATACTCAAAACCAATATTTATGATTAAAGATGGAAAGAGATTAACTCCCATGAAGATTTTAAATTATTCTAGTGTATGTACTATCATGGTCTTTGCACTTTTTTTCACAAGAGCAATATTATTAAAATTAAGATGTAAGTGGTGAAAAAAAGAGTATGCTTGGGTTTTTTTTAAGCAGATTTAAAGCACAGAAGTATTAGCATTTTAAAAGCAAATAAAGGATTTTAGAAATGTGCACTTACCAATACAATCCCCATTTGCATCCTGCTTATATCCCATATTGCACTCACACCGGTAACTAGAAAGGGTTGGTATACAATGGCCATTTAAGCAAAGGTTGAGATGGTGCTTACAGATATCTATTGTCTGATTGAGAATTGCTGATAAAAGAAATAGAACATGAGATATTTATATATTAAAATATTAATATATGAAAATATTAATCAATGAAAGTATTAATATTTTAAAATAGGAATATAAGAGTTATACAGGCTTCAGAAAGTGTTATCAGGTGTATAAATATACCCACCAAACAGAGTATTTTTTCCAAGCACTATCTTTTGACATGACAAAATCAAGTACCTCTCAGAACCAAAAAAAACATTAGATGAACAGTCTTAATTTTGAATTACCATTTATGTGTATAGCCTCATGAGATTGTCAGTGGCCTCATGAATAAACCACAATCTGGGCAAAAGTTGAAGCAGTCTGTTCCTATATGTTTACTATTTTTGGCATGCCTGTCTTAATAATACTCCATCCTACACATGTGCTTACACATGTTATAAGCAGCTCTACATATATGAGACTTCCCTCTGAATATTATTCCTCTTGGGCTCTCAGACAAGGCAGTATTCCTGCAGAATAGGTAAATTTTACATTTGGAAGAACAAAGGAAGAGAAATCTATTTAAAACTCTGGTGTTTTTTGAAAACACTTAAAAATATGGAGTTTTATTAGTACTGGCCATGAGAGATTAGCAGGAACAGCACAGGCTCAAGGACTCTATAAGTGAAGAAAAAAATCTCTACATCTGAACTCTTCTAAAAAAAGGGCTCCTAAACCTCCTAATCTATTAACTGAGGTCTCTTAAATGTGCTCGAATACAAAGGCGTTTTTATGTGCTAAGAACACCACATCATTTCCAAACTAAAAACTAAGCAGAAAAAAAGAAAAAAACAGAAGGAATAAAAAAAAAGCAAGAAGCAAGTCACAACAGTGCAAGAACTTACTTAGCCCTGTAATTACTGGTCCATTTCCGTTGAGACTTTGGCCACCTGTTCCTACCCCTGCTCCACCTACACCTGGGGAGAAACCATTCCTTCCTGGGATGGGAATGAATCCTGCTCCTCCTGGGCCATAGCCATTGCCATTGCCACCAGGAAGGAACCCGTTTCCTCCTGTCCCACCACCTCTGGAACGACCTCCAGCAGAAGCACCCTCCACACAAAGTCTGCGGTGTTCATCTATTAAATAGGAATGCACAGAGAAGCATAAAGTAAATGAACCCTTGAGAATCAGCTTACAAGGAAGGTACAGATCTTTGCATGCTACAATAAATGGAACACCAGCTCCTCATTTCTTTGGCGCGATGTGTTCCTTCTCCTACTCCTTATCTCAGGCAGATCCCGTGACTGTGACAGGTGTTCTTTAAGGAAGGACATTAAAATAATGAAAGGTAGTATTATAATTTACAGCTATTTGTTGAAACCTTTTTGTTGATGTGCTGCCAGCTGCACTGTAACTCCCTGGTCACTCAGGGTCACTCACAGATCTTGATATTGATAAACTGAAAATACATTTCACTAGGGATGTGGAATACTGTTCTGTGAGCAGAGTTGAAAGAATAAATGAAATACGGACACATTCCTGGTTCAATGTAGCCCAAAATTTAATGGAACAAGAGAGTAGCTGTACCTTTAAATCAAAATAAAATTTGGACCTCAGAGTTGTTTCCTCTTTGAGCTTGACCACAAAATCTTTCCCATTTCCTAAGAATTATTGCCAAAGTCAACAAAAGAATGTTAAAGAAACTAGTCCCAAACAATCACGAACCTCCCAAAAATGGCTCACGTATGGTAACATCAGTATCAAAACCACAGGTATGAATAATAATGTAATTCCTGACCTTCTTTTTCCATTTACCCTACATTTTAGTTTATAATATTTCAGTGACCTCAATCCCAAAAAGAATGGACAGTGAGAAAACAAACCAACAAGTCACTCACCAGACCCTCTGACAGGACACATGTCTGGGACAGATCCAATGGCCCAGCAGCGGCCAGACTCGCAGCAGCACTGCCTTTTGGTGAACCTACCAGGAAGCTCCTGTGCACAGCGGCCGTTCACTATGCTGGAGAAACATGTACTTGCCCTCTGATCTGGAAATTAATTTAAAAAGAAAACCATTCCTGAATGCTGACTAGGAGAAAAACTCAATGAATTTTAAAAGACATGGTAGTAATTACAATAACTGAGCACATCCTGGTATCTTGGTTAAAAGCGCACATTACCTTAAACTGGGAAGAATAAAATAATTTGTATTAATAAAGATTACATTCTTCATTTTTCTCCTAAGGAGAAATTATACAAAGTACACAAAATATACAAATTATAGTCCATTACTACAAACATTTAGAAGCACAAGAACTTTTGGACACATTTTCATTTAAGGGAAGGAGAACCTGTGATATTAAGGGCCTGCTTTAGTGCACCAAGGCATGTGATTTGTGTGCAGTGGGTTTTGGGAACTGACTTTGGCAACTACATTGTAAACCATGCCAAAATCCATAGACATTTTTATCATATTGGAAATCATATGTTCCCAGTATTCCTGAAGCCAGCCACAATATACTTGATGTTTGGCACTCCTCAGATGACCCCGAGCAACAAAAGCTGGCTATGTTGTGCGAAAAACTATCCATGGGAAATCATTTGTAGGTCTTGTGTTGCTACTGGCTTACATCATTCATCTGTAATTCAAAAATCCTTTCAGAATTCCCATCCCTCTCCCAGCATGAAAACAAAGTGCTTTGACATGTCTGAAATAATAAGAACCACATGAGATCTAGAAAACGCACTGTTATTAGCAATTGTTAATGTTTTTTGCACATGGTATGCAGTACTACAGCTAATTCATTGGAATGGTTTATGCTATATATTTGACATGTGCAGCTTTATAAAAGAAATTACACGTGAAAATAAGCACACCTATTTTTTTATAATACAGAAACAGATTTAAAATAAATTTTCTTATAAAAACTGCATCTACTGAAACCAAATATTTGATTTGTTTTATTATCCGTTCCAGACAAATTACTGGCATCTCAGCATAACTCACTTAATGCCTCATGAACTTATACATGTGCCTTTGTCATGGGTTCAGCAGTAGCAGTCATTTTTCTCCTCCTTGGTAGCTGGTGCAGTGCTGCGGTTTTGACTTTTGGCCTGGGAACAGTGCTGATAACACCGATGGGTTCAGTTACTGCTTGGTAATGTTTTGGTTTGACCAAGAACTTTCTGAGTTTCATGCTCTTCCAGGGAGGAGGGGAAGCCGGGAGGAAGCAGAGACAGGACACCTGACCCAAACTGACCAAAGAGGTATTCCATGCCACAGCACATCATGCCCAGGATGTAAAACAGAGAGCAGAGACCCGGAAGGGTGGAGGTGCACTGCTTGGTCGGGCTGGGTATACGTGGTGAGCAATTGTATTCTTTTCCCTTGTATTTGCCTTGTCATTATTATTATTGGTGGTAGCAGTAGTGGTTTGTGTTATACCTTAGTTACTAAACTGTTCTTATCTCAACCTGGGGGAGTCACATTCTTTCAATTCTCCTTCCCATCCCTCTGGGACTGGGGGAAGAAAGAGGGGGGAGTGAGTGAACGAACTGCGTGAGGGGCTTAAACCACAACAGCGTTATATTTGTCTCTAAAGTTTAAATTAACCTACGTGAGATGGAATTGAAATACCAAGTAAGAATAAACGTTTGCTCCTTTAGGACCAAAGTGAGCATAGCTTTTGGTTTCATCAGATGCAGGTTAGAGAAACAAATATAATGAACATTTCTTACGTTTGCTTCGACAACAGAGAGTTATTAGTTGCTTTTTTCCTAAGAAGATCCAGATCTCAGGCAGGAGTTCTCAAGCTACAATACAGTTGACACAGAGAGATCTACAATCCACATAAAGATGGTTGCAGTGGCAATCATCATAAGAAGATGTTATGAATTTTAAGTAGCTGGATCAGAGGTAATAGTGAGTTAGCACAGTTTAGTACAGGGGGCAGTGCTAGATGATTGGGACAGAAGTTCTTCTGCTGTTTACAAGTTCCCTTAATAACTCTGAGAGCACTAGAAGCCTTCAGGTTGAAATACTTACCAATACAGCGGGAGCTATCCACAGATGTAACATAACCTTGTGTGCAGATGCAGAAATAACTTCCCACGGTGTTAGAGCATACACCACCTTCACAGATTCCTGGGATGATGCTGCATTCATCAATATCTACGCAAAAAAGGAAAAGACATGAAATAATTAGCAGAGCACTTTTATATAGTGTATGAAAAAGAGGGAAAGACCTTTTCTGATATGAAACTATTATTAAACTCAGACTGAATAACAAATTGCTAGTGTTTGAATACTGCAAATAATTTTGTTTGCCATCTAATGGAGGCTTTCCTTATACATTCAAGGGGTGTACCACTTCAAGTTGCAGAGTATGTGAGCACAGTCTGAAATTTCCCCAAAGTGACACACACTGACTGCCATCTCCAGGAAGTACACAATAGCTACAATGCAACATCAAAATACTCATCTGGCTCTTGAGCTGAAGAAAGGAGGATGGGACAGCAGCCAACTATGACAACTGTTGGCTTCTGCAACCACAGGAATATTCTTTATCAGATCTGACTGCTTTCTAGCCTTCTAATATTCCAACTACAAGCAAGAATTTTGGTCAATCTATTCAAATGCAACCAAGTGTTGCATTTTTATTTTTTTCAGATATTTTTAATCCATTCAAATGTTTCTGCTAACTAAAAGCAGTACTGTCATCTGAACACTGAAACAATTTTGTATGTAAATACATATAAAGTGAGATGTCATCAAGCTGATGAATGAGCTGCTGTACATAACAAGGGGGTGCTAGGGCATTCGGCACCAGCCTGAGAGCACCGTGTCCTTCCCCAGCACAAACTGGAAGCAAAATTAGGAGCTGAAGCAATGAGAAGCAACAGGAGGAAGCAGTCTGACTGTATTGTTAGAGATTTGAAGCACAGCAAAGCAAGCTGAAATGGAAGAACTAGAAGTGGGAAGAACAGCCTGAGAATAATGACTGGGTCACAACCATTTATAAAAAAGTAACCACTTCATTCTAAAACTGTGACAATCTTTCGACATATGAATATTTTTACGGTTGGTTTAGTAACTTAATTTTACTTTTAAGTGACCTCTTTACACTAGGTTTTTGAGCGGCTTTCAACGAATGTGAACTGTGGCCCAGGTTTAACGTGGGAGGCATTTTAAGAAAACATGGAAAAGTGTGGGCCAACTTTCTAACTATCTTGAGATGAGTCCAGTTTTCCACCTGGAAAGATGCAATACCACAGGTTTTGCATGGCTTGACACAAAAGATAGTCAAAGATACCAGACTTCAGCTTGACTTGTTTGCAAAAGTCTGGATACAGTATTAATTTAAATCATCTTTCATACTGCAAAACAAAAAATCTAAACAAAAAAGACTGTTGAACCCACACTATCATGTGTCAAATAATGCAGGAGAAACACCAGAAAGAGCATATGACACAAATTATCTTGTGATGACACTGTGAAGATCTTTGCATTCCTTCCAAGAAAGCCTTGGAACCCCCCAGACCATTCCTTTACTTTTCCGCAGACCTATCATATCCTTGGACTTGTCACACTAGAAATTCTCTTGAGATGAATGACTAATTGAGAAATAGTTCTTAGGTGGCTTTTATGGGATGAAGACTTTGCTCCCTCCCTTTCTTACATTCTCCACACACTCAAAGAAAATGAACAGTGTCAAAAAAATCTGGTGCACACAGGGACTATGTTAAAAAGGTAACTCCGCACTGCGGGAAGGTCCACATATGAAGAAATCCCTTTAGATATGAATCTACAGAAAGCACCTTTTAATGAAAGGAAAATCAAGTTTTGCCACAACACCACTAAGAGTAAACAAACTATTCTTTGTAAAGTGAAGGTATGAATAAAACACTCCCTTTCCCACTAGCATGTCACTTAGAGTATCATTGTAGAAAAGACAATTTATCTTACAGGTAACATGTCTTCAGAATTTCTAGCTAGTCCCCATGTATAAGCACCCTGTGGACTTCGTCGTTTGTTTTATGCTATGTAAACAGAGAAAGAGAAAATTTTGTGTTTTTATAAGGTTATTTAAGCAATTTATAGGATAAAGAAATTTTAAATTTTACATAAAAAGTTACAAAATGACAACTACTCACATTTCAGACATCTGCTCAAAGACGTACAAAACAAAGTGTCATTTTTGTTAAAACACTTTTAAGAAATAATGCTTTCACTTAAGACTTCATAACTACCCACTGCAGAGATTCCAGAATTCCAAATGACGGTATAAACAAAACTCCACTAATTCCACAGGAAATCTCTGAAATCTTGCATTGATTTACTTTATTAAAGACAATAATAATGTGGTGAACTACTTACCACCTGATTTAATTAATGAAATGAAACTATGTGTACAAATCAAAACAGAACCAGAACTGGTGCATGCCTTATTGAGATCTTTCATGCAGTACAGATCTTTCACAACCCATACGTCTTTTAAACATGAATACTGTCTTCTGTATGCAGACACAGTCTGAAACATTGTATCAGAAAGACAGGCATGAAAACTGGATGAAATGAGGACTCTGAGGGAAGAGCTTACTTTTTATGGAAAGTGACACCTTCCCAATCACAGTCACTGGATGCTCATGCAAGAAAACTCCCTTTTTTTCCATCCCTTAAAGCACACCTTTGATTTCTAGGGGATACACTACCCCTTTTCATCACTACTGTAGTGGTTCCAAAAATAAATTCCAAGACTAATTATAAAGTTCAGAGGCACCCAAACTGTGATAAAGAGATTAGCAACATGGTGAATGAACACAGTCTATCACCATGGAAATACTGTCTGAGATGCAAATGCTGTACACACAAATGAGATGGCACAAAGCTGGTAGCAACTGCCACCAGTGATACATGAGCGAGTTCAATTTAAGAATCCCTGCGCCAGGAATACAGCGTTTTCAAGTACCTGCTTCATTCAAGTTTTCATTCAGCAAGTTTGCAAACGACATCAATCTGTGTGGTTCAGTTGATAAGCTGGAGGGAAGGAATGGCATCCAGAGGGACCCTGACACACTTGAGAGGTGGGCCAATGCCAACCTCATGAAGTTCAACCAAGCCAAATGCAAAGTCCTACATCTGGGTTAGGGCAATCCCAAGCACAGCTACAGGTTGGGCAGAGAAAAGATTCAGAGCAGCCCCGCGGAGAATGGACTTGGGGTGTTGGTTGATTAGAACCTGAACATGAGCCAGCTTCAGTGTACGCTCGCAGCCCAGAAAGCCTGGGCTGTATCAAAAGAAGCGTGACCAGCAGGTTGAAGGAGGTGATCCTGCCCCTCTGCTCTGCTCCCATGAGACCCCACTTGGGAGTACTGTGTGCAGTTCTAGTGCCCTCAACATAAGAAGGACATGGAGCTGTTGGAGTAAGCACAGAGGAGGCCATGAGGATGATAAGGGGGCTGGAGCATCGCCTGTATGAAGACAGCTGGGGCTGTTCATATGAAGGGAGCCTATAAGGATGCTGGAGAGGTACTCTTCATCAGAGACTCTAGTGATAGGACAAGAGAGAATGGGTTTAAACTTAAACAGGGGAAGTTCAGGTTAGATATAAGGAAGAAGTTCTTTACTGTGAGGGTTGTAAGGCACTGGAACAGGTTGCCCAAAGAGCCTTGGGTGACATGGTCTAGTGTGAGACCCATGGCAGGCTGGTTGGAACTAGATGATCTTTCAACCTTACTATTTTCTTTCTTAATAGATTCTTTCCAACCCTAACTATTCTGTGATTCTATGAGTCAGTCACTCTCTTACAGAGTGGTTCTTAAATCTTGTAGGTTCAACAGCATTTATTTTTTTCCTTTTTTATTTTTTTTTGTAACTCAGTGTCCTGGGTTCAGCAGTAGCAGTCACTTCTTCTCCTTCTAGTAGCTGGTGCAGCACTCTTTTTTTGACTTTTGGCCTGGGAACAGCACTGACAACACCAATGTTTTTAGTTACTGCTCAAATGTTTAGTCTGACCAAGGACTTCCTGAGTTTCATGCTCTGCCAGGGAGGAGGGCAAGACAGAAGGAAGCAGAGACAGGACACCTGACCCAAACTAACCAAAGAGGTATTCCATACCACAGCATGTATAAACTGGGGGCAGTTACCCAGAAGGGCTAGATCACTGCTCGGTCGGGCTGGTTAGCAGTCTGCAAGTGGTGAGCGGTTGTATTCTCTTCCCTTGTTGTTTCCCTTGTCATCATTATTATTGGTGACAGCAGTAGCGGTTTGTGTTATACCTTAGTTACTGGACTGTTCTTATCTCAACCAGTGGGAGCTACATGCTTTTGATTCTCCTCCCCATCCCCCCGGGAGCAGGGGGGGGACGACAAAGGCAGGGGAGTGAGAGTGCGACTGTGTGAGTTACGGCTGGGCTTAAACCACAACACTGAGGTACGACAGCAGCTACTATACATAAGAACAAATAAACACAAGAAAAATGAATCTTTAAAAATCTGACTACTAAAAACAAGCAGACACTTGAAACCTGGAAGTTCTCCCTTCATTTTTACTTTTCTTGGCACAGGTACCTGCTACTTTAAAGGCAGTAATCCTAATTCCAAAACCACAACACCTGATTTTCTACCAAAGGAAACCAAATTCCAAACTAATTGGTCATATAGCACAAAGCCCATGCAGGCAACATGCAGGTGGAGTTTGGAGCACTGGCAAGACAGAGGAAGAAAGTAGTTAGCCACTTCTGCAAAGCTGCAAGACACAGACCATCCTTCTCATCTGGCTACATGCACAGGAGTTTAACACTGTCTGGGACTCTTGTCCAAGAGTGACAGGGAGCTGGGAAGGGAAGAAGTACCTTCCTGAAATCTGGGCAATGACCAGAGTTGAAAGAAGACTCCAGTCATCCCCATGCAGGGAGAAAAGTCCCTTTTTTAAACAATTAACATGGAGAACCCTTGTGGAAGAAAAATCTTCTTACTTACTGGAACAGTACTGTCCATGGATTTTTTTGTTTGACTAGTTTTTGAGCTAAATCTCTGTCTTTCCTTCCTGGGTCTTGCATGTGCAATTCCTTCAAAAAAATCTCCATTACTTGTGACTGGAAATTCTGAGACTTTACCTCAGGAAGACCTATTTTTAGGATGGCTGATTGGGGGGCTCTCTTCCCCTCCTCAAAAATACATATATTAATGGTCCTAGGGGAAATGGTTCAAAGATAGCAAGGGGAGACACTGTTTTAAAGATGAAAAATACTGGCGGCATTAATGGCTGCGGTTCCAATATTGCACGTCAGTTGCAATCTGAGAACTAATGTGTGGCATAAACTTTGCAGGTGTGAATATTAATAGGTGAGCTTCTGCCAATAAGAATCCCAGCCTGACTACCTGTCATCCAGAATTCATGACTTTTACTGCTACAGTAAGCAGGAATTTATGAATAACTGAACTAAAAGACCTAGAAAAAGTGCTCTCATATGCTGAGTTTTGAAAAAAGGCTCCTTGAAAATAGTTTTAGTCCACAGTAACACCTGGTAGTATCAAATATGAGTAACACAAAGTGTAATGAAATTATACATTAAAGCATGAAAACTAGAAATAGAATGGCTTCTTTTAAAAGGTTCTTTGCATTTTAGTGCCATGTTTCAAAAGCAAACAAACAAACAAAAAAAAACCAAAAACAAACAGCCTTTGTTATATAGTCCTAGTTCTTTGATGTCAATGGTACAAGATTTTCGAAGAGCATTCAAAGGTATCATACCTTCCACAGTACCTTTGATTTTAAAGGGTGTCGTAAGTACATTTACTCAAGGAGCATGATGTATTTTCAATTTGAGAAGAGTAAGTGGAACACATTTATTAGATCTTTGAATAACTAATAAGTAGTAGTCAATCTCATATGTAAACCAGTAAGAACATCTGAAAGCTTATTTCTCCTTTCAGTTTATCTATACATAATCCAACTCCAAACAAAACAGATGCAAGTTCCATTAATTCTGAAAGATAATGTCCTAAAATTAACAGAATTTCATTCCTAAAAAGGCAATGAAAACTTAATATATTGTATTTGCATTTTATGCCAAAATGGTGAAAGGTATGGGGTTTTCTTTTGTTCATTTAACACATCATACAAGTGCTTCGGATCCCTTAAATCCTCTTCACTGACACACAATTGCCATCACCTTCTGAAAGGTAACTGAGAGTAAACTGTAATCAGAGGCTCAAAATAAATCCAATAAACTTACTGTATGGCTTTTGGCATTTGGTTGAGTTCTTTTTAATAAATACAGGAATATAATGCAACCAAAAAGCCCAGCAAAGCAGTATTTACTGCTTAGCATAGTTCTAGCAAAATCCATTATGGCACAAAAAGCACAACATGAACATTCCTACTTATTCTAACAATAGCTGCTATTTCCAGAAGGAACCACGGGAGAAAAAATACTAACCCACAAAATACATCTGGATGTTTGAGGGCAAAGGATATAGCAGGGAATGTCAAATCCTTCCTTATTAAGTAGAAGCCTTGCTGTTAAATATGGAAGGTCTGAATAGTTAGTGTAAGATTCCAACCCCTGCCTCTGAGCACTGGAGCTTTGCCTGGTTACTGACTCCAACTTGGATTTTGTCCTTTGTAGCCAGTAACTAATACTTGATCTAGTTTTCCATACTTAAAGAAGAGTGAGCAGAATACTCCATACTGTATTATTTCTATATCATGTTTTAAATAAAAAACTGCATTAAAGCTCTCCTTCCCAATGGCCTAATCCACATACATAAATGATGTAACTTCACTCGAATGATCAGTCCCACTAACTGAAAGTATAATTGTTTCAAGGACTGGTTATAGTTTTATCCTGTAAATCTGACTCTGAGAGATAATGAATTCTCAAAGCCTTTATACATATATATACACACACACAAATATATGTGTGTGTATATATGTGTACACATATACATATATGTGTGTGTATATATATATATATATAAAAAATAGCCCAATTAAAACTAGGGCTTGGTTTCCATTCTTGTTCCATTCTTGGAATAACGTAATCATGGCAATACATTGGTATAATTTTGGCATTATCACCTTGGCTGTGAAACATGGGGAAATAGACAAGAAACGGTTTTATCATTTTTGGTCTTGGTTTGGTTTAGGTTTTGGTTTTTTCCCCAGAAAAAAAACGGTACAAACTGGGCACTGTGGGTTTGTGGGTTGTTATTTGCATAATTCCCTGTGAGGAAATACATGATGAGGGAAGCTAGTGGGGAAGCTGTGACCAGGGACTAATTAGTATCTAACTTCTGCCACAGGCAGAAGTGGCAAGGGCTTAGAAGAAATAAAGCCAGCACATGTGACCTGTTCTTCAGTAAGCTGCCAACAAAGCAGGAAATGAAAATCCATTATTACTGAACTATGAAATAACAGCAACTATTTCAGACTCCAGATGCTATTTCACTTTTATTATACACAGTCCCGTAAGCATCACAGATTTTTAAGCAAATATGCGTTAAAACTGAATTTACTTTTTCCGGTGGACATTATCAGGGAGAACTGCTGAATAACATTTTTTACAAATAAAGCAGAGCCTTAAAGAAGTAGAATGCAAAGAATGCTTTAATTACCGTTTTCAGAAGGAAGGAAACATACCACAAATACGTTCTTTTTAGGCGTCAAAGCTGGAGATGCCAGGCAGAAACATAACATACATAATATGACTGGCATTTTTTTGGATCTCTATAAAAATATCTATTTTATGTATTTTAACTGCATCCTTGCCTGAGAGGAGGTATCAGGTCTCCTTTACAGGGAGCTCTTTAGGGTTAACAGCAGTAAAGCATGAGCACTGCTACGGACAGATTACAGACACCATCAGTGATTATGCAGTAGGCAACTACAACAGCTGGTTTTTTTTGCTATTAGCAATGAATGGAAAGGGATGAGTCCTCATTTGGACTTCCTTCCACATAGAGGGAGAGGAGAAAACAGCATTTCTGCAAGGATCGTGGAGTTCCCTTTTAAAATGGTCCAAATGGATCTTCTTTCTTTCTTTGCAAATGCCACTGCTCCCTCCAAAGCCCTAAACCCCTGTGCATAAATATCAGCATGCTTTTGTATACAGTTAGGTAGATAAACATGCACACATGCACAGACACATACACAACTGCTTCTATTTCTACTCAAGCATAGTAAGAAAAGCTCTATTTCTACAGCTACAGTTCTATTTCTTGTAAACTGTCTCTTTGAAGGTTTCAACAAGAAACAGCCAGGTTTCCCCCAGAAAAACTCCTGTCAGGAATATTATTGTGTATTGAGCAGAAATTGAAACTAGTCAACATAAAAAAAAAAGACAAAACAAAAAACCAGAAGGAAATGGAGGACAGGACCAGAGAAAAACAGCTTTGGATATTGTTTTTACTTACTCTTTGGCATTATTTGCAATGAAACCAAGTGAAAATGCAATGTTTTCACTTAAAAAGTGCGATTTTCAAACTGATTGCATTATTTAATTTTTCTGTGAATTCTGTATTGTAAGCAAAATTAAGGAAAATTCTGAGACAGCTTCCTTTCAGTCCTCTTACCTGTGCACTTGAATGTGAAGGTACCAACTCGTTGGAATGAAGTTGGAGAGTTCCAATTTCTTTTGAAGGCATGGCAATTTCATTCAAATCAGTAAAGTCTTCACCAAACCCACAAAAGTTCATAATTTTTCTATCATATTACTTTATATGGAATTGTTGCTTTTAATTGTATCAACATGTTTACTGAATAAACATGGTCTATGTTTATTAAACTGTGCTTATTAAACATGGTCTATGCTATCAAACATGTATTTTTATCAAAAAAAGAAGGACATTTCCATTTTTTTACTTACCCAGGCCCTTCAATACTAAGTGTACAGAGAAGTAATTTCTTACACCCCTTGCTAAAACTGCCACAGTTTCATTTCACACTCTTGTCAGTAGGCTGAAAATACCTACATCTGTGTTGGAGTATTCTGGATATTTTTGAGAAAACAAACAAAATCCTAGTAACTCACTTGCAGTTACATACTGTTAAAAGATGCACTCTTTATCAATAGTACTAAATTTTGAAACAGCATAAACACTGCCTTTACTCACATAAGTCACATAGAAAAGAAACATCTAATGCAAACCATGAGCCACAAAGCAGAAACAGACTCTGCAACTATTCAGAACCTTTTATTTCATTTAGTTCCATTCCATTTTAATGCTTTACTTAACTGCTTTTTAGGTATATTCTTTGACTACATCACTTACCCTCACACTTTTGAGTTGCCTCATTCTGCTTGTGACCAGCAGGACACTTGCACTCATAGAAGCCTACTGTATTAATGCAGTTTCCTCCTTGACAGACTCCAGGGATAGCCTGGCATTCATCAACATCTACAAAGACAAAAAAGAATGATTACTTGAGATGAGATACAAAATTTTATCATGAATTTTGCTGACAGACAGAAAGCTCTGAAATTATTCTTAAAAATAACTAAAGCAAACCCCAGCTTATTTCTCTGCTTCTGCCACTAACATAAGATACGGCAATAACAGCAGTAACGTTACCCAAACCTCCATGTGTGTTGTATTTAATTCCTTGTAAGCTCAAAATGTACTACATGCAGAGACAAATTTAATACCATTTTCTGTTCCTGGATTATAATTGAGTATGGAATTCAATTATAGAGTTAAAGCAATACACTGCCTACTAAAAAAAAAAATCCACAATTTGATTTCATTCCTCTCTCTAGTATGATTAAAATACTTATTTAAGATAGGTATTTTTTCCTGAGATTTTTCATTAGTGCCAAATAAACAAATAATACTAACCATAACCCTATTTTCCATTTCCAGAAATGGAAAATTTTCTGTTAGCTTGCATGCGGTATTAAATGAAGCAACTGATAAACTTTATTTAACATGTAGAAGAAATCACCTCTTTCCTCTTCACATTCAAGTTCATTTACTTTATTTCATTTTCTTTATGTCTACTTTTTCCCACAACCAGATCTTTGCCACTCAATGTAGAGAACAGCAAGATACAGATGGGCAGGACAACCATATTAGTAGTAGAAAAAAGTATTCTTTTTCAGGAGGATGTTCATTATCTCAAGGCCCCCACAAGACACTGAAATTCCACTTGAGTTTGTGGATTATCAGTTTTTGTTTTTGTTACTGCTAATATTTGTGCTATAGATAAAACCTTGCCCATCCACCTATTTTTTCAGTTAAGCAGGTATAATTGTTCATAATCTGGGAAGAAGGTGCAGGTTTATATGTTTTTATACTTATTAACCACTGGACTTAGGTTTAAGTACATTTGCTGAAGAAGTTTGCATTTAGGTTGTCAATCTGTGCTGATTTAATTAGCACAATACTGTGTCCAACAGACTGGAAATGGTTTGAGGACTCAGAAGTATAAACTTTCTGCAAGCTTTCTTTTTTTTTTAATCAATAAATAGTGCTTGGTACAATCTATTTGGTCTGGAAAGCAAACTTTTCATTTCTGAAGTATTTTAAGAAGTTGAACATGATTTGCGGTGGGCCGTAGTAGTAGGGGACTCTACTCTGAGAGGAACAGAGGCACCCATCTGTTGGCCTGACCCAGACTCAAGGGAGGTGTGTTGCCTACCAGGGGCTCAGATCAGGGATGTTGCAGGGAAGCCGCCTGCTCTAGTCAGTCCCACTGACTATTACCCACTTCTAGTGATCCATGTGGGTGCTACTGATATAGATAGCAGTAGCCAGGAGAACATAAAGAAGGACTACAGAGCTCTCGGAGACGTGGTTAGGGGCTCGGGAGCTCAGACTGTCTTTTCGTCAATTCTCCAGGATACAGGGCAGGACCTTAAAGAGGCTAGGAGGACTGGCCAGGTTAATAAATGGTTAGAAGGGTGGTGCTATAGTCAGGGGTTTGGGTACCTTGAACATGGGACTCAATTTAGTAGGCCAGGTCTCCTGGGGGCTGGTGGAGCTGGTCTGACTAAGAAAGGGAAGAGTGGATTTGGTAGGAGGCTTGCCAGACTGGTCAAGGATGCTTTAAACTGATGTGTTGGGGGAGGGGGACATCATTCCATCCCAACACACCCAGTCAGTTGCCAGCACCTCTAGTAAACGTTCAGAGCTATGTAAAGATATTCCAGCTGCTCCAGCCAATGAGCCGGCTTCAACTGGAGCTAGGCTCAGATGCCTCTGTACAAACGCCCATAGCATGGGGAACAAACAAGAAGAATTAGAGACGTGTGCATGTCTACGGGCGTGTGATATCATAGGCATCACAGAAACATGGTGGGATGGATCCTATGACTGGTGTGTTGGAATGGAAGGTTACAGGCTCTTTAGGAAAGACAGGCAACACAGATGGGGAGGGGGAGTTGCTATTTATGTTAGGGATAGGCAGGAGAGTACGGAACTGTGCCTGGGGACAGGTGAGCAGTCCACAGAGAGTTTGTGGGTCAGGGTTAAAGGGAGAACAGCAATGGGAGACATTATTGTGGGGATCTGTTACGGACCACCTGACCAAGAGGACTCTGTGGATGAAGCGTTCTATAGACAGATAGAAACAGCCTCACGCTCGCAGGCCCTTGTTCTCATGGGGGGCTTCAACCACCCTGATATCTGTTGGAGGGATGGTATGGCCTGGCACAAGCAATCCAGGAAGTTCCTCCATTGTGTGGAAGACAACTTCCTTCTGCAAGTA
The DNA here is from genome assembly GCA_028858755.1 of Ara ararauna. Classification (NCBI taxonomy): domain Eukaryota; kingdom Metazoa; phylum Chordata; class Aves; order Psittaciformes; family Psittacidae; genus Ara; species Ara ararauna. The sequence goes on along the minus strand of CM054410.1, from coordinate 37,523,691 downwards.
ATAGAGGAGCTGACAAGGAGAGGTGCCATGCTTGACCTCATCCTTACCAACAGGGAAGGGCTGGTTGGAAATGTGACACTCCAGGGCAGCCTTGATTGCAACGATCATGAGATGGTCGAATTCGAGATCCTCAGGACAGTGAGAAGAGTGTGCAGCAAGCTCACTGCCCTGGACTTCAAGAGAGCAGACTCTGGCCTCTTCAGGAACCTGCTCAGTAAGATTCCATGGGATATAGCCCTAGAGGGCAGGGGGGCCCAAGACTCTTGGTTGATATTCAAGGATCATCTACTACAAGCTCAGCAGTGATACATCCCTACTAGAAGGAAGTGCAGCAGGAGGGCCAGGAGACCTCCTTGGATGGATAAGGAGCTGCTGAGGAAAATTCAAAGGAAAAAAGAGGCTTATAAAAGGTGGAAGCAAGGACAGGCAGCCTGGGAAGAATACAGGGATGTTGTCTGGGAAGCTAGGGACCAGGCTAGGAAAGCTAAGGCCCACTTAGAATTAAACGTAGCTAGGGAGGTTAAGGATAACAGGAAGGGATTCTATAGGTACATTGCAAATAAAAGGCAGACTAGGGACAATGTGGGCCCTCTCCAGAAGCTATCGGGAGAACTGGCTACCCTGGATTTGGAGAAGGCTGAGGTTCTTCATGACTTCTTTGCCTCAGTCTTCACCGGCAAATGCTCTGACCACACCACCCAAGTCTTGGAAGGCAGACACAGGGACAGGGAGAATGAAGACCCTGGGCCCACTGTAGGAGAGGATATGGTTCGAGACCATCTAAAGAAACTGAACGTATACAAGTCCATGGGACCTGATGAAATCCATCCACGGGTCCTGAAGGACCTGGCAAATGAAGTTGCTAAGCCACTGTCCATCATATTTGAAAAATCATGGCAGTCAGGTGAAGTTCCCGATGACTGGAGAAAGGGAAATATAACCCCCATTTTCAAGAAGGGGAAAATGGATGACCCAGGGAACTAAAGACCAGTCAGCCTCACCTTTGTGCCTGGCAAAGTCTTGGAGCGGATTCTTCTGGAAGGCATGCTGAGGCACATGAAAAACAACAAGGTGGTTGGTGATAGCCAGCATGGCTTCACTAAGGGGAAATCCTGCATGACCAATCTGGTGGCCTTCTATGATGGGGCTATGGAACTGATGGACAGGGGTAGAGCAGTTGATGCCATCTGCGTGGACTTGTGTAAAGCATTTGACACTGTCTCACATGACATCCTTGTCTCTAAGTTGGAGAAACATCAATTTGATAGGTGGACCACTCGGAGGATAAAGAACTGGATGGATGGCTGCACACAAAGAGTTGCGGTCAATGGCTCAATGCCCAGCTGGAGACCAGTAACCAGTGGTGTCCCTCAGGGATCGGTGTTGGGACTGGTCTTGTTCAACATCTTTGTCAGTGACATGCACAGTGCGATTGAGTGTGCCTTCAGCGAGTGTGCCTTCAGCAAGTTTGCCGATGACACCAAGCTGTGTGGTTCGGTTGATACGCTGGAGGGAAGGAATGCCATCCAGAGGGACCTTGACACGCTTGTGTGGTGGGCTGATGCCGACCTGATGAAGTTTAACCATGCCAAGTGCAAGGTCCTACACCTGGCTTGGAGCAATCCCAGGCACTGCTACAGGTTGGGCAGAGAAGAGATTCAGAGCAGCCCAAGGAGAAGGACTTGGGGGTTTTGGCTGATGAAAAAATGAACGTGAGCCGGCAGTGTGCACTTGCAGCCCAGAAAGCCAACTGTATCCTGGGCTGCATCAAAAGGAGCATGACCAGCAGGTCGAGGGAGACGATCCTTCCCCTCTACTCTGCTCTCCTGAGACGTCACTTGGAGTATTGTGTGCAGTTCTGGTGTCCTCAACATAAAGAGGACATGGAACTGTTGGAACAAGTCCAGAGGAGGGCCATGAGGATGACTGGGGGACTGGAGCACCTCCCGTATGAAGACAGGCTGAGAGAGCTGGGGCTGTTCAGCCTGGAGAAGAGAAGGCTGCGTGGAGACCTCATAGCAGCCTTCCAATATCTGAAGGGGTCCTGTAGGGATGCTGGGGAGGGACTCTTCATGAGGGACTGTAGTGAGAGGACAAGGGGTAATGGGTTCAAACTTAAACAGGGGAAGTTTAGACCAGATATGAGGGAGAAATTCTTTACTGTAAGGGTGGTGAGGCACTGGAATGGGCTGCCCAGGGAAGTTGTGAATGCTCCATCGCTAGCGGTGTTCAATGCTGGATTGGACATAGCCTTGGGTGGCATGGTTTAGTGTGAGGTGTCCCTGCCCCTGGCATGGGCGTTGGAACTAGATGATCTTAAGGTCCTTTCCAACCCTAACTATTCTATGATTCTATGATTCAGCAGCATTAGACAGAAAATTTGTTCTATCATTTATTCACACGCAGCCCACTCAGTAGCTTCCTTCTCAGTAAGACTAATATGGCGTTTGGCTTTTGACCCTCAGGCCTTCAAACTGCATTCATTATATTCAGTATGCTTGTGTCTTATGTCAGTTATTAATGCTTATTTAAATTAAGCCAACTGTGTCAGCAGATCAGTCATTAAAAATAACCACTGCATATCTTTCACAGTTTCGTAAGTCACAGATGTCAAATAACAGTAAACGGCAGTAGCAGCAGGAAATGAGTACTTCCCAGAAACAAAAAAGTATCACTGAAGTTTCAAAGTAAATAAAAGTTTAAGATCTACTGATTCCATTAATTTCTTTCGATTCCAATCCTTTTTTTAGGATTTTTAAAAGGAAAAATAAATGTAAGCTCTGCTGAAGTCTGAAAAGCTGAACCCAAGCACAGCGCTTTTCCAGTGAAGAAAGCACAAATGGTATCACTATGCAGGGTGAGATCCTACAAATCTTTGAATCACATGCACTACCTTGCTTTTCTCTGTTAACATCAGCCTTAATTTGTGAGGGCTTATACATTAACTATTGTAAGTCGTATTAAAAAGTAAAGCTAGTAATTATAGTCAACTTCAACATTAGCTGAAAAACATATATAAACAGTACAAGCCTGATGCTTTTCATTTTTGTAAGTATCACCTTCTGATGAAAAAATAAGTTTGTTGTAATATACCATTACTGTTTTGGAACTGAGAAAGGACAAAAGTACTTTCTTAAAAGGGTGTATTGTATGAATTGCTTCCTAAATGCCATTTTATGATGTAAGAATATTTTTTTCTGAAAATACAAGAAATTTGAAAGGAAGGATATTTTGTTTACTTTGTTGGAACTTTGACAGTCAGGCTAAGCCACAGAGGAGTTTCAGCATTACTAATTATCTATTTACTCATGCTTTTAAACCCCAATCACATTAACACAATAAACTGTTTGCCATAAACAGAAAATTGGATTAATAATTCTTTAGATATATTTCTGTATAGAGAGGCTCGATATGCCATAAATTAGGTAGAAAGTTTCCATGTGTTCATAGGTTTCATAAAATTTGGCAAGTGAAAAAAGGTTCTTTGCTTTTACAGTTTTCTCTGTAAAATGCCTGCAGGATTTGCACAGCTAACTTTAAACATGTACCTTTGAAAACACAGCCAAATCCAGGTTCCCTTTCTGATGAGTGGACTCTGTAGAACCAAAAAGCTCAGGAAAAATAAATTCTCTCAGACTTTATACATAAATATTGGAGAATGAACTTTTTATTAACAATGCTAGTAATAACAATTACCCAGATAGAAATTTTCTCTCAAATTGAATAGCCACAATTCTTGTTCAAGAAATGACTGAACAGAAGTTGCTGGGGGGAGGAGGGAGAAGGAAAAAAAAAAAAAAAAACAAACAAGAAACCAACCCCCCAAAAAAAACCCAAAACCACAATAAAACCATAAAGTAAACCAAAACAAAACATTAATTTAAAGGATTAATTTTGATTGGTTTTGCTTCTTTAATTTTTAGAAAGCTGTTTCTGGCAAAAATGAAATAGCACCAGCATCATAATATTCTACACATGCACATTACTCAGAGAATGTAATTAATCTCGAAAAGGTGCTAAAGAGTCATTTATGATACACTAAGATTGCAACATGGGCATTCTGTGAGGAGTAGGAAAAACTTTATACTCAGAAGTCATATTTTGTCATCCTCTTTAATATGTAATGCATATTGAAATTATAACCTATATTCCAATAGTATAGCTTGCAAGTTGTACTGATTTTGACATGTTCGTATCAACTTCTGAAATAGGCTATCTGCTGATGTAAGCATTCACTTAAAAAACGCCAAGCATTCAAACTATGGACTGAGTGATTCTGGTCTAATCAATATGTGACGAAATTACAGTTTTACTGAATACTAAGGGGGTTTGTGGTCATTTAATAAAAGTCTCTGTAAATCTGGGCAGAAATAAAAGAAAAAAAGCAGAAAGAAAAGCACTGAAAAACATTACCCAGATCACTGTATCTGTTTCTAAAATCCACAAATATTTAATTCCAGTCTCATTTGGCCTTTCAGAAAGGAGTTATCACACTTAGAGAACAACTGTTTCCTGAATTGCTAATACTCCCCTCTTTTTAAATTTTCTGTAGCACATCCCCCCTCCCAGAGGTCTATCTTGACCCTTTTATTTTCCTCTTCACAGTTCACCTCTGTGCAGTCATACCTGCTGTGGCAGCTTCTATCTATACACAACTCACAGATCTCCCATTCTGTACTCCTATTTGGACTAAACTCTCAATTCACCTTTCTCAGCCAGGATGAGTCTGGAGAGGAAATTTTAAGTCTTGATTATATTTCCTTGCAGTATTGCAGTGTAGTAGCAAGAATCTTTGTCCAAATTCATCTCTTCAGCATATTGCTTGGCTCTCTCCCTGAGCTTCTACTTTAGCTGACTGTTGGAGGTTTTTCTGACCCTCTGTGAACAACACTGCTGTACCACTTTTCCCTAAAATTTTCATATGTAGATGTAGAGAAATCCTGCAGCTTATTTCTACAGGCTATGTACCATAACACAGAGTCTGGAAAGGTAAACTGTCTCTACAGTGTTGAGTGATACATCCAGTCCCTTCCTCCAGTAGGGTGGTCTGATAATGCAGGAGGGAGTAGACAACATGCTACCAACCTGCAAACACCATATAACTTAGGTTGGGAGGAATTACCAGTACTCAGAATTTAAAAGAAACTGTCTCAGCTGTTGAAAGGCAATGATTCTGTGGAACAAAGAAATTCTTAATCTTTCCTTTCCCACATGGAAAATCTAACTTTCCTTCATCTGTTTGTGCCTTACTAGCATCCATGCTACCTCCTGAAGACATAAATAAAATCAGATCTTCCTATGTTGTAATAAAATGCCAAAAATGTAGCAAAAAATGATGGCTGTTTAAACTTCCCATCACACAAAGCAGACTATCACATTGTTTCTATGCTTCCCAGCAGAATTCAGCTATGATGTTAACTGTATAACTTCAAAATATTTGCCAGACAGAGTAAGCTGGTGAAAAAAGAAAACACAGTATTGTGGACATGGGTGCTAAAGAGCTCTGCTGATCTCTCACATAATTTAAATGAAGAACCAGAAGCTATGCCAGCATCAGTTTGGCAGCAAAGTTTAAAGAATTCATTTTATCTGTCCAACATCTTCTTCATACAGAGGAGTTTGACTTACTTGGAGATTGTGACCAACGTGCATGCCTTCAGTACGCTGTTTCTGCTTATGATATTGTCATGAAAAGAATGTCTAAAATATACTAATCACTTCAAGATGAACAGTGAAACATAAGCTGTTATATGCAGACAGAGGCCTACTTCTGTCATATAAGGAAAAGCGCAATCAAGCATTTCTCCATACTGTAATTTGGATGCTATAAGCAGTGTAAGCACAGAAAAGAAAAGCAAATATTTTAAAAGAAGAAAAATTATGGGATTTATTCTTGCTTAAAACTTATCTAAGTATTTCAAATAAAATAGATGTTTTTCTAAGATAAGGCTGTGAGTCCCACAGAAGTGAATTTGAGTTAACAGCTTCTGTTGTAGTTTCAGGTCAACCATACCTCTGCGTGAATGAAAACTGAAGGAAAAATCAAAAAATACATCTCATCAAGCTTGACTTTCTAAAAATTAAAAATCTGCCAACATCTTGATTTTCTCTCTATTTTTCAACTCATGTTTATGGAGGACTCTTACCAAGAACTCTTATGGAGGAGACCTGAAACAGAAATCTAGCCGAACAACTCACTTGGTTAGATTTGTGCAATTTTAAGTCACTGCACTATGATGCAGTGTAGGGTAAAGCAGCACTAAGAATAATGCTGCGATGTATAGGGTCACAGCGAAGACTGAAAGAGAAGGAACAGGGAAATAGCAGTGAGAAAAGGAAGACATTAACTAGCTTCTTGCGAAGCAGGAAAAGAGGAAGTTCCCTAAAATCTTTTATAACACCATGAGTATCAGAAGCTGCCTAAATCAGAATGTTTTTCACAGAATCACAGACTGGTTGAGTTTGGAAGGGACCTCTGGAGGTCATCTGATCCAACTGCCCTGCTCCAGCAGGGACACCTAGAGCAGGTTGCCAAGTACAATGTCCTGATGTTTTTAATGTCTCCAAGGGTGGACAATCTACAATTTCTCCAGGCAAGCTGTACCAATGCTTTGTCATCCTCACATGTTTCTTTATGTTGAGGAGGATTTTCCTTTTCTTCATTTTGCACCCATGGCCTCTTGTCCTGTCACTGGACACCACTTAGAAAAAGCATGGCTTTGTCCTCTTTGCACTCTCCCTTCAAGAGTTCTTCTCCAGGCTGAAGAGTCCCAGCTCACTCAGCCTTTCCTTAAAGGAGAGATCCTCCAGACCCTTCATCATCTTCATGCCCCTTGATTGGACTCCAGCACCAAAATCTCTCTCTTATTCTGGAGAGCCCAGAACTCAACATAGCATTCCTAAGTGTGGCCTGACCAGTGACGATAAGAGGGGAAAGATCATCACCCTTGACCTACTGGCAATACTTTTTTCTTCCACAGCTCCGGATACCATTAGCTTTCTTTGCTGTAGTGGTACACCTCTGGCTCATGTTCAACTTAGTGGCCACCAGGACCCCCAGGTCCTTTTCCGCAATATTGCTTTCAAGATCACCATCACCCAGCAATATTGGCACCTGGGGCTGCTCTTCCCCTTGTGCAGGACTTCGTATTTCTCCTTCTTGAACCTTCATGGGGCTCCTGTCAGCTCATTTCTCCAGCCTGTCAAGGACCTTCTGAATGGCAACATAAACCTCTGGCATATCAGCCACCCCTCCCAGCTTGGTGTCACCTGCAAACTTGTTGAAACTACACTCTGCCCCCCCATCCATCTCTTTAATGAAGATGCAAAACAGGTCTGGACCCAGTGCTAGTCACTGGACTCCAAGTAGACTTTGCTTTGCTGATCCTCTAAAACTAGACTTTGCTTTGCAGGCCCTCTGGGGGGCCATCAACCTAACCATCTGCTCATCCAGCCCGTACATCAGTATCTTATGGCAGATAGTGTCAAAGCACTTTATCTGAATTACCTATCAGAAATTCTTGCTAACACATACATACAAACAAACAAATCCTGCTACTGTATGCCTTTTGTTATTTTATAAAAAGACAATTAAAGTTCTCCAGCGCTACAGGGAATCACCTATATAAAAAATTAGAGCAGATCATTCTAGTGAACTTTACCACTTTGCTAAGAAGGACCTTAACTCTTGTCACAGAGATCTGCTTACACATATAATGCCTGAAAAATCCCAGCTGTGTTGTCTCATATGGGTTTTGGAAGCCATAAGATATAGATACATAGAGACAGAACAGTACATAGACACTTCGTGAAATCACAAAACAAACAGAACAAAATAATCTCTCAGACAAAATGTATCAGGGCTGTGCTCTGGTTGGAGTCCAGCCTTCCCTCCTGTGGGGCTCAGCCAGTGCACTGCTCAGGCAGTGAGCGCAGACACCACCAGGAAGAGTGCAGCCCAATTTGATGGGATACCTGCTCAGGGTGTAGTTAAGACCACTGCCTTTCCCTGCTTTGATCTGACCAAGTTACAGAAAGAGTCTGGTAAATGGCCTGATGAGCTTAAAATGAAGTGAGTGAAATGAGTTCATGACAGAGGAGGTGACTGAGTAGTTTTCAGTCAGCAAGAAACTCAGGAGGGAGGCTAGGGAGCAGGCAACAGGTGAGTACTATGTTCTCTAACCACCTAAGACACCTATTGGGCAAAGAGTGTCCCTAAACTGGAGTGTGGACAACCACATATGCATGCTCACTCCGCTCAGGAATCGGCTAATGGATGAGTGCAGTTGGCTGTTGAACAGTTTGTTGACCCAAGGTGATGCAATAATGACGAAAAGCTTCAGATTCATCACTGTATCTGATCCTGAACCTCAATAAATAAGGACCGCTCAGACAAAGGTTGGGACTCAGCCTCAAATTAATCTTAATTAGTACTACCCATGCAATGTAAAATGGGCAAAACAATTGGGGAAAGCTCATAAATCAACTAACATAGGAGGCTAAAACTATTGGGTGCAATGAAGATGTCACCCAAGCAAAACCCCCAAAAGAGGCCAGAACCTTCAAACAAGGTCCTGTGGAACTTCAGGTTAAATCCTCAGGTAGGATGAGCAATCAGAAAGACTTCAGAACCAGGCTGCGGAGGGAAGGTTTAGACTAGGTTTCTCACTAGAATAAATGCATAAGAAACCCACTAGCAGTTTTAAGGGCCATGGTCCAAGCTGCCTGTGAAGCCAGCCAGTGTGACAAGGATGCAGGCTGCTCATCCACTAATCCATTTTATAGAGACACCAGAGAGGCTGTAGACACCGTTCAGCACGCTACCACCCACCCCACTGGCAGAAAACTGGTAGTGCCCATACCCTGTCTAGTGTCCCAGGTATGTCAACTTAAACTTTTTGAGTGGGACACCAAGGGGGCTCCACATGTCATTACAGGCCTGGGCCCTAATAGATTCCCTGTAAGATGTTTGATTGACATGGGAGCCCATATTTCTTGTTTTACTTCTTGTCTTAATGGCAAGCCTGGGTATCTCCCCATGCACATGTGCTCATGTTCCAGGAGTGGATAGCCAACCTCTCAGTGTGGGTGGTGTTGCATCTTCCTGATGAAGTGACATTGCTGAGTTAAAATTGCTTTTGTTCCTGACCTAAAAGAGGCATTACAGCTCCACAAGCTTTTTTTTGATTGGGAAGCCACCTGTGGACAGCCCTGGACAAACTAAATTTCCACTGGCACAGACATGATTAACAGATTGGTTAGGCTTTTCCATCTGGACTGCCCTTGCCAAACATATCAACTCCCCAGGGAGTGCTTCAAGACCCACAGGTTGGGCAAGCAGTTATCTTTCAATCACCCCACCAAAGGGCTTAAACGACACCTCCTTCTGAGCATGCATAATATCATCTGGAGCATTCAGACTCCTGACAGCAAGACCCTAAAAATTCTCCACAAATGGACCCAGGGGTAACTGTGTGGCCTTTCCCCACCAAGCCTGCTTTCTTTTCTGTTCTGCACGAATGTAATGGATGAGTTCACAACTCAGAACAGCATAATATGGTTCACTTGTACGGTCAATGGCTGTTGTATTCTGCTGAGGCCATGCTGCCAGCACAGCAAGAATACTACGTGGTGTTAACTGTCTTACTGGAGGGAGAGAAGTTTGTCCCTAGTTGCCGACCAGGTCAGTATGGGTTCATGCAGGTTTTTTGATTTTTGGTGCAGCTGTTTGGCATTCACCACCATAGCTCTAAGATGGAAACAGCAAATAATTTTATGCTCAGTGGTTGGCTAGATGTCATGGTTTAAGCCCAGCCCGTAACTCAGAATCACACATCTACATGCTCACTCCCTCCCTTCCTTTCTACCCTCCCTCCCCCACCCCCCAGAAGAATGGGGAAGAGAACTGGAAGAACATAAATCCCATGGCTCTATTCTGGAAGAGCATGGTGCAGGGTTGCTGCTTGTAGCGTATGGCCAACCAGTTGCACTTTGAGTAGCATTACAGGCACCTGAAGCATGCCAATATGAAGTGGCTTGGCCTCCTTTTCCTGATTTTCCTGATTGCCATTAGCATCGCTGTGCAGATAGATGCTTCCACTCAGGGAGGGCTTAAAAGTAATGTAGTCTTGCAAATGGTAATGAAATTTGCATGATACGTGGACACGAATGATCCTGTGTTTTCTGCCTGTACTGCCACTCCAACTTTAGCTGAGAGCTTGCTTTTAAACCTTGCTGGCTCAGGCATTGACATATCAATAGCAAACAATTCTAAAACAGCCGTTCTCCTCAATACCACAGAAGGCAGTCAGGCGTGTTGTATACCTCTAGCTTCAGGTCCCATGTGCTTGAGTGAAAGCTGCCCAGAGAAGGGGTAGATGGCTGGACTACCACTAACACCACCCATACTTGGGACTTGGATTCAACTACCTCAAGCAATGCATTTCATTTATCCCACTTTAATGCATCAAAGCCTAACATCTATCTCTGTTTCCTGTAGAATGCAAGGTTGTGATATGCCAGATCCAGGCAAAAAATGCATCAGTACTCTGTGGGACACCGAATGCTTCAAATTAGATCTGGCAAAACAGTGACTCCCACACTCATTTCAAATTTCTTTGTTTCAAATACAAGATGTTTCCTGTTACATTCACTTTGGCCAAAACCAAAAAGTGGGGAGCTTAAACTTATCAACCCACCTCAAGAGAAATGGGCCCCCTGGTCTCATACTGTACATCAAGCTTTATTCATGTGGGGAAAGAATACTTTTGTGGTGGCACAGACACTCCCAGCTATGGTATGGCTCTATAGTGACAAATATGACTATCCCAAATTTGACTGGTAGAAAAATGAAACCTGGGAAACCTTCCTGTCAGCCAGCTGCCTGCACCCTACTTACCATTCTATTTTGCCCTAGCAAATGGATGCCCCATATGTTGCACTACTTAAGAGTGCAGAGCTGTCAGTGAAACCTAGAAACACTTGGGATGAAATGAGTGTGGCTCAATGGCTGAAATGTATGACAGGATGGGTGGCTGACTTATTTATTCCAAATAGCAACATTAGGACAAACATTATATTACCGGAGATACCCCTTTCCAACTGGAACAACTGGCAAGCAGCACCAGAACCTTCATGCTGGTCAACACACAATTGTAAGCCACCACCAAGATGATACTACAAAATAGATTGGAGCTTGATGCCCTCTTCCTCAAACAAGGTGGACTGTGCACACTCATCAGCGCAACAACAAACTGTTGTACCTCAGACTCTGAACCTTATTCTCTCAAGGGTGAAGAGTGGAGTAAGTTCTGACTGCAATATCTATTTGGTTTCCATTGCTTCTTGGGAAGCTTCTAAGACAACACAGCATGCAAACTGACTATGTGCACCAGCCTGTAACAGAAAAGCAGTGCATTCTCCTTTGGGAGTTCTAGTATCCTTTGTTAAAGCGTTCTTTATGCAGTTTGTTCTAAAATTTAGCCAAGCAGCTACAGGAGAACAGATATCTATCTTTCAAGATAAGTGGATTGCAGTAACAACAAAAAGGAAGAGCAGCAAGTTTCTTAGCATCACAGAAACAGATACTGGATAAGGCAAAAAAGCTTTCCCATTTCTCAAACATGTTATGAATACAAACATAGAAGACTGGAGACCGTCCTTACTCATGCATTTTACTAGCCCTGTACAAATGATCCAAACACAGCATCTAGATGGATTGCTATGGGTTTTATCTAAATGACAGAATAAAAAAAAGTCTAGATAACAACTCCCAACCACAAAGCAACTGCTCCAGTAGCAAGAAATAGTGATTTTTTTCAGGAGAATGAATGAAATATATATTAGTTAGAGCAACATAAGCCAGTTGCCTGGTTGCTGCTCTACTGCAGTATTTGATGTTTGTACTCAACAGACATTTCAGCCTTTCTGTGCTCTGTATTTGTGGCTCCTTGACTGGCATTCATTTTATCCAGGCACTTGAGTTTTTTTCTATATGTACTCTAGCTAAAATCTGGAAGCAGCAAAGCATATCTGAACTTTATCAGAAGTGAGACACAAAACACATGCATAGAAAACAGCGATTTTAAGTGGACTGCAGGTTTTCAAGACTCGTTATCAGCAACACAACAGTCATGTGTAATGTAAACCAGTAGACTTACCTTGACATGCTCCAGTGCGAATATTAGGGACGAAGCCACGACGGCATGGTTGAGGCTGAGCAGGGCACATTTCACAGGGGTGACCCCATGCACGCCCAATGGTTGCACAACAGAGTGTTTTTGTGCAAACAATTCCAGTCAGCTGGCCCTGACACATCTGGTTGTTAACTTGCGTGAAACATGGGCCTGTTCTGTAATCTGCAAAAAAGGAAAGATCACTGTACTATACAAGAAAGTGTACTAGTATCTATAGAAGGAATCAATTTTTAATCCAGTAGATACCTATATTAAGAAAATTCCAACAGGACCTGGAAATCTGTTACTGCTTACAGAAACAGCATTACACCTTCCACTGAAGATAACTATTTTCATAAGGTTATCTTATACCTTGATTATTTCTTTCTGATAGATGCAAGTAATAAAAGGCAGCTGGACTCAAAACTGATCTGTGCACTGATAATATATTCAGTAAAATCCATAATAACTGAAAGAATTTCACAAACAAACAAACAAGCACACAATCAAAAGATCAGATTAAGCACACTAGGACTGGATCTGGTTTACTTGTTCATACATTACTTCATGGCAATTCATGAGAGGGAACGATAAACCACAGCAGGCACACATTTGTGTACACTAATCGAAGTCCATGCCAGAGACTGTCATAGAATCAACATACCTGCTGGAATGCTTAGTGTGAAGTAGTGTTAATCATATAGAATTAATTGGTAAACCACCATTTATCTTCAGAAGTATAACATGAGAATAAACAACTTATTCAAGCTATATTGAGTACGCTGAATATAGCACACAAACTACATGAAAATATACTCCTAGTCAAATTCCTGTAGTTAACTCATTAAGGTTCAACCTGTATAAAGATTTTTTGACCTTATGAGGCTGCATAAACTGGGAACAACAACTAAATGAAATTCACTAGGAAAAAAATGAGAAACAGATGGTTGTTCTAAGCCAAATTTCATATCATTACATGAACTTTCAGAGGTGGGGGAAGAAGAATATGCAAAGCTTCAACTCAGACTCAGTCACATGAAAGAAGACATAACAAGAAAGAAGGGGTTATGGCTGCTCTTCTTACAATCCTGTCCTATCTTTTTTTCCTACTCAAAACAGACTCCAGTACTGGTATGTGGGTCACACACTGTCTTCCATACACTTTCTTTAGTGTGCAGTTGGTCTCACAACCAAGCTACAGATGGGACAATTGATGCCCTCTAGAATCTGTTATTTTCAGCCTGAAGAATAAAAGTAACAGCTTTGACAGGTTTGGAAAGGGGAAAAAAAAAAAAAAAGCTTTTAAAGTAAAAGGTAGCTCAAATAGAAATAACTGCTCTGCTCCCTATCTCTGATTAGGTTCATTCAGGTATCAGACTGGGAAAGACTTTTGCACACAGTTATTAATTGGCAATTAATTCCAACTGGGCTGTTCACTTTAAATAAAGTTGAGCAAGCACGTAAGTATCCACAGCAAAGATGCCAAACAATAAAAGGAAATTTTTTAAATACTTGGTAATGTATTTTAATCTTTCTTGACTTTCATTACAAAATAATCTTCAGAGTCATACATTTGAGCTTCACCTGTGTCCACAAATTCACAAAGATAACACTTTTAGTAAAGTATGTAGATTGCAGAAACAAAATCCTGTTCATTAGATACAAGGCTCAGTGATCTTTCATCCAACTTATTGAAGACAAGCACCTTTGCAATAGTCTCAGTTTAATTACATCCAAGGCCCATACCAAATCAGAGAGAGCTGAATTTTTAAAATAAACTACAGATCCTGATGACTGACATTTTAAAAATCTTTATCCATTCAGTTTATCCAAAATGAAGTACAAAGGGAAAGAGTCTGAGCAATGGATGGTGTTCTATTCTAAGAGGAAAACGTAAGATTTTACAACTTGAAATGAAGAAAGGCGTATTCAGGCTAATGGTAAAGTACAGCTGCTTACATAAAGGTCTCTAGTCACAGCATATTTTACTTACAGGAAGCAAACATACTAAAACTAGATGCCATTCTGAATCACAGAATCACTAGAATTGGAAGGGACGTCTGTAGATCGTCTAGTCCACCCCCCCGCCAACACAGAACCACCTAGAGCAGGTTATACAAGCATGCAGGCAGGCAGGTTTTGAGAGTCCCAAGACTCCATGACCCCCCTGGGCAGCCTCTTCCAGTACTCTGCCATCCTCAACATAAAGAAGATTTTTCTCATGTGGAGGTGAAATTTGTGGTTTAGTTTATGGTCATTGCAATATCATTCCCAATATTATCCCCATTGCAACATATATTCCCAATACTTGGTTCATTTAACAGAAATAGGAAATATCTGTGTGTCCTGGGTTCAGCAGTAGCAGCCATTTTTCTTCTTAGTAGTAGTGGTGCAGTGCTGTGTTTTTGACTTCAGTCTGAGAACAATGCTGATAACACCAATGGTTTTAGTTGTTGCTAAGTAACGCTTACTCCGATCAAGGACTTTTCAGTCTCGCATGCTCTGCCAGTGAGGAGGGGCACTGGAAGCCAGGAGGAAGCAGAGACGGGACACCTGACCCAAACTAGCCAAAGGGGTATTCCATACCACAGCACATCATGCCCAGTATATAAACTGGGGGGAGTTACCTGGAAGGCCCACATCACTGCTCAGGTTGGGCTGGGTACCAGTCAGCAGGTGGTGAGCAATTTGTATTGTGCATCACTTGTGTTTACTGTATTATTTTCCTTTCCCCCTTTCAGTTTTATATTCTCTCTCCTTGCTATTCCCCTTATTATTATTGGTGGTGGTAGCTGTAGTTTTGTATTGTACCTTCGTTACAAGACTGTTCTTATCTCAACCTGTGGGATTTACATTCTTTTGATTCTCCTCCCCATCCCTCCGGGAGCATAGTGGGGAGAAAGAGAGGGAGTGAGCAAGAGGCAGTGAGCAAGAGGCAGCATGTGGCTTAAACCACAGCACTGTTTAAAAGAGAGAAATTCTGAAGATACATTATAGTTTCAGATGAAGCTGTGGATTTGATTCTGAAATTACCATATGCAATTCTATGGTCTGTTTTGCACCGTCAATCAGACTGCATTATTATAATGCTTCATCTGATCTTAAAATCCCTGAGTTTATGAATCAATCCTACTTTCCATATTGTTTTTTTAATCTGATTGTCAGTTGTTTCTTCATTTGCTCCTTTCCCAGAATGGCTGCTGGAATAATTTTGCAGGAAAGAACACATGTTAGAACATATGTTATAAATCATTTCTGCTTAGAAAGGGTAAATGTTTTAGTGACAAAGTGACTTTCAACACATACATGCTATGCATTCTTTTAATCTCAGCAAATTATATTTATTGACTTGAAGAATTACAACCTTTATCAGCAATCTAAATTGATAATATAATTGAAGTTAATAAGAAGTACTTTTTCCTTGGCATCAACACAAAAAAACCCCATGGATATAGTAAGCATTCTAAACTTAACTATACTACGGCATTTCTATTCTTTCACAGAAGTGCATTCTGTATTCATAAATTGGACTATCCAGCTATCCTAGTTTTTAGGATCTTTTTAATTAATTCCTTTTATAAAGTTTAAGTCTATTCTAATTCCATCTGTAATTTAAAAAACGATTTGACAGGGAGCCTGCCACAAGGAATAGAAATTTATGAGTTCTAGTGTAGGATATGGTCCAATATCCTTCTACTTAGTTTTTTCTTCCTATATCTCTGGCAAAACCAGATGATTCAGATGAAGGTGTTTTAGTTTGTTTTAGTTCCTTACAAAGCAAATTTGCTTTTCATAAAGACTTTTTACAGTACCTCTGCCCAGAAGTATAATTTAGCAAATATTAATGAAAAGATGGGGAAACGAGTAATTTCAACCTGCAGGCTCAAGTATAATAAATAGCTTATTATTATTAATGACTTCTAAAATCAATTTCGTATATCTAAATGATATTAAGGTCCTTTCCAACCCTAAATATTCGATGATTCTATGATTATTAGATAAACAACATAACATGGGACCTGAATGTTGGAAAGTAATACCTGCTGTTAGGGTTACCAGAAACTTTATTCCTTTCCAAAAGAAAAATTAGCACAGTGGGTGAAAGTGCAGGACTCTGTACTCCACATTAGGCAACACTGAAAGTGGAGAGAATAAATTTGTATTAGCAAAGATCTTAAGTTAAATTCACCTTGCTAGAAAATGCTCCAACAGGAAACATGCTGAAGACACAATTGTCTGTACCACACCTCTGATAAGACATTGCAGCAAATCTCCCTGTAATTTGTACTAAGAGTCAGAGATCTCCACAAACCTGAAATTTGCATTTTTGCTTCTTCCAGCACCTGCTACTTGATTACTGATGAGATTTTAAAAAGAAACTGCACCTGAATTTTCCCCTTTGCAATGTGAAATCTCAACGTTTTGAAAATTAAAATTGTAACTGTGTTCCATCTTCCTGCAATGGAAAATCCCAAAATATGAGATTTAGGAGTAATATTAGCAGGATTGGAAGAGAAAGGCATACCCCATTCTCCCACTGATTTTGCATAAATGACAGAATTGCCAAGACCTTGTGCTTCCGAAAAAATGGTAGACCAGGGCTTTCCTTGATTAACTTTTCATCTGAGTATGAAAGGGTTGGTAATACTCATAGCTGTACTTAAGTTCAGACCACAAATCTGAAACATATGCATATGCAAATATTATTCTTCTTGTTCAACTCCAACATCTGCAGATCATAAGTCACAGTATGCAAAAAGATATTTAAACACTACAAAGGTACATATGTTTGTTTTATTAAAGATTGTCTAAAATTGCTTTTCCTTCAACATTTTAATCATCCTAATATGGAAAATTGTTTTTTCTACAGTAATGCTTAGCTGCCAACACTGAGGGTTCATGACAAGGGAAGTTTCAAAGGTAACAAGAAGTTAGATGAATTGTACTGGTTCAGGCTTCACATAAATAAAAAGCATTTTTTTCAAAGGTGACATCGAACAAGCTATGGAAAAAAGACTGCTGGCTGCAAATGAGAGCCAGTTTCTTGGGGAATGAAAGAGACTTGGCAAAGCTATTAATATCTCTTGGAAAAAAATGAGTCCATGAGCAGTACAGCCACTTAGACTAAGAAGTTCACTTAAAACAAAGCTTGAATAGCAAATTTTGGCTACCTTGAAGCTGAGACACATCCCCACAAGGTTCTTCAGTCATTTTCTGAAACAATGATTTTTATGAAATTTATTTTGATATGTAATAGTGAAGAAGAGCCAGTTAATTGGAAAAAGTTTATGTCAATTAAATCATGGACTGAACATTTTCTAACAGCTGACAGCTTTCATTTTTTGGTTGAGTTTTTACTACTGTTCTACTGGTCCCACATGACCATTTCTAACCAGCTCCTGCAATGCAATACTTTCCATCACACAATTCCCATCATTGATTAGGAAACTTAATATACACATGGCAACGAAAAAGGAAGTGGAGGGAAGTTCTCAACGACAGAGGAAAAAAAACATGGTCAATGAAGCCATCTATGCAGGCATCTTAGCTTTTAGCAAAATTCCAGTTTCCACCAGTATTGCTGTCATGTCCATTCTAAGCACATTCTCATTTTCCTCTTGTTGGAACACCAAAAGCAGCTTTTTTCCAAAAACAGCATTCCAGTGTTTGCACACACATTTTAATATAATTGATATTATGTTAGGATTAAGCAGATAAAGTATTAGTATAGTATTATTAGCAGATCATAGAATCATTGAATCATAGAATAGTTAGGGTTGGAAAGGACCTTAAGATCATCTAGTTCCAACCCCCATGCCAGTGACAGGGACACCTCCCACTAAACCATGCCACCCAAGGCTATGTCCAATCCAGCATTGAACACCGCCAGCGATGGAGCATTCACAACTTCTTTGGACAACCCATTCCAGGGCCACACCACCCTTACAGGAAAGAATTTCTTCCTCATATCCAATCTAAACTTCCCCTGTTTAAGTTTGAACCCATTACCCCTTGTCCTCTCATTACTCCCTCATGAAGAGTCCCTCCCCAGCATCCCTATAGTCCCCCTTCAGATACTGGAAGGCTGCTATGAGGTCTGCACGCAGCCTTCTCTTCTCCAGTCTGAACAGCCCCAACTTTCTCAGCCTGTCTTCATACAGGAGGTGCTCCAGTCCCCTGATCATCCTCGTGGCCCTCCTTTGGACTTGTTCCAACAGTTCCATGTCCTTTTTATGTTAAGGACAACAGAACAAAACAATTTTTTTTTAATAAAAAATTATTCATTTTTACACATCTATGCACATGGGAAAAGAAGACAAAGTAACAAATAATTAACTACTTCTGAAACACAATGCAAATTTGTGTAATAAATCTGAACATTGAGGAAAACACTTCTAGTATTTTAAAGGAACAAAAAGTTTTGAAAAATATACACACACAAAAAAAGTGGAGAAAGAAACATGGAAATAGTTTGGTTTTTTTCATTTATGGAATTTAGGTGTTTTCAGAAGCAAAGTATTTCCACAGACGTACAAACCTCTTGGAAGAAACTGTTGCCATGGGGAACTGCAGTATCATTCACTGCCCGCTACAAAATTAGAAGTGTGAAATAAATATTCTTGAATCTTGGTTCCAGCAAGGTTTCCAATTTTGGTTTGTTTGGAGCTTGTTGCAAATGTATATATTTTCTTATACTTCCACGAGCCCTGCTACTATACAAAGTTTTCCTCCGAGTTTGGATAGTGGGGATCTAATGAAATACCTCTCTGAGGAAATACTTAACACACAAGCTGACATAAACCAAAATATTAATCATCAGTTATTATAAGATATTTCAGGCTGAATTACATCTTTCAAAGTGTACGTGGAGATAAGAAATCACAAGAATAAGTTTTTGTGAGATCCAGCCGTTCACAACCACTATGCTGAAATTAGCTTCTTACATCTTTACTTTTCTGACACATGCACATCATTCAAAGTAGTGAAGTAACTATATCATGCTGCTCCTGCTTTCTCCTCTTATATTTGTCCTTTTTGTTAAGAGGAATTCCCACCATACTGGCATTCTGGTGCACTACTAGGCTCCTTCAGAATAAAGAACAACAAATAATACTCATGCCCAAAGCCCCAAGCCCTAAACCTCAAAACTTTAACAGAAGGGAAGCCAGAGATTTTCCTTTCCAGCATACAGTGAAGGGTAACACCTAAGTCCACCAAGTACCAGAAGGCTAGAGCAAAGCCAAGATCATTTAAATCCTCATTGAAAGCGCACACTGTTCTACCAGCAAAGCTTTGTAGTTGCAACATGGGAGCGCAGAAAGATTTTCTGTTACAGCCTGACAGCTGGGTGTTTGATTTCCAATGGCAGGAAGGATTCTCCTTTTGTTTGTTGAAACTCTGTACTCCGCACAAAACCCTGCATTCAGATTTCACTGGTAAGATTTGCCCATACGATGAAAAGAAAAAAATACTACTCATTAAAACTTGGACTCCTGGCAGCCAGACAAATGCATATTATATTGTTTAATTCCTTCATATCCCAACAACTAAGAAATCAATACCTTACTATATGCCTGCAAAGAAAATATGCTTCTTCTCTGAACCTTAATATGAAAACCTAAATAACATCTTCAACAGGTTCTTGGTTCTCTATCGCAGGAAATCTGCGCTATTCAGTTTAACCTCAGGAATGGAATGCATTGTTACTGAAGTGGAAAATTAAAGATCTAGGTCTGAAGATGTGATAAACCTTAAAGGGTGTTGAAGAATAGTATAAAAAGCACAATGTAAACTTCCTCACCCCAACCTCACCTCCTGCTTCAGAGTTCAGTGTCACTTGACTCACTCCAGAAACCAATCCTGCTAATGAAAATGAGGCTTTTATACTGCTTTTATACATTCTCCTTTTACATCCACATGGAGTACGGTTTGCAGAAAAGGTCCACACTCTGATCTTACCATGGTTTGTTGGGACATATTTTTGTTAGCTGAGTGCAAAAGAGCAAGCAGGACAATTTAAAGGTCAAATGTACAGTTTTCTACACCTGCAAAACTTAAAAGCAGCTAAATGTAACAAACTTTCGTGGTAGGTGGAAAAGCAGTGTAATGTTTTTTTCAACCTTCTGGCAATCTGTGTACTACTTTGAAAGGTCAAAAATAAGAAGTAAAACATAAAAGGAGATGATATTTGCATATGAGCCCTCAGTTGGCCACAACCCAGAGTCAGAACAAAGGCACCATAACACACAATGTAGTCTCTGCTAAAGTTAGGTAGAAGTGAATGATTGTGGCCATGGAGTCCCTCGTTTTAACTGTATTCTTTCGAGTAGCCATTTTAGGAAAGCCTTCAGAATGCATCCATAGTCACAAAAAAAAAGAGGGGGAAAAAATCATTACTAATTCCTATGTAAATTATGAAAAACATGCAAAAAGCCTTAAGAGATCAGAAACCCTATCAAAACCACAGACATACAGTTGAATGCACTGTTGTTAACTGATAAATTATGTAAGAAAAACAACTGTTTCACACATTGCTCTTAGGAGGAAAAAAAAAAACTCGCAAGAAACACTCCCCCAGATGACTGTCTAGACTATCCCGATATTCCGTTTGATAATGAACTAAAACCCCAGTCGATTACTATCTACTAGAAGTCTTTTCTGCGGAGAGGCAGAAGCATAGTTTCATCTTCTTCAGATCTCTGGATTTTGCTCAGCAAAATAAAAAAAGCTTTGGAGATTAGCCTCCTTGGCTTGTACAGTATTTTCAGTGGGACACTATAAAGCTGGGTATATTTTAACAATCAAAACATAGGGCATGAGTTAATTCAGAGGATTCATCTCTTCTCTCAATAACTCCTGTCATACAGCAAGCTATTACTTTGGGGTGGCATAAACCAGCTTACTTTTGGTACTCCAATATTTTGCAACGCTCAATGGGCTCTGGATGGGCTTCAACAAGCTCTGTCCCTGGTAATACCTGGGTTACTCTTTTCCATATCATTTTAGCAGAGTACTCATAGCTTTTAAGCAATTGCATAACTAATGCTAATTAAGATAGATATGGTTGAAAATTTAAAGCAGATCAAATTTAAAGAACTTTAAGCCGTCATATTTAATTAATTTTAAATTGAACAATAGGTTTAAATTAAACATTTTCCTTGATGCATAGTTGCCGTGCCAGACTTTGCTGTTGAAATCATTAAAACTTTAATTCTAAAGTACAATATGCTTTTCATAGAATCATAGAATAGTTAGGGTTGGAAAGGACCTGAAGATCATCTAGTTCCAACCCCCCTGCCAGGGGCAGGGACACCTCCCACTAAACCATGCCACCCAAGGCTATGTCCAAACCAGCCTTGAACACCGCCAGCGATGGAGCATTCACAACTTCCCTGGCAACCCATTCCAGTGCATCAACACCCTCATAGGAAAAAATTTCTTCCTCATATTCAATCTAAACTTCCCCTGTTTAAGTTTGAACCTGTTACCCCTTGTCCTCTCATTACAGTTCCTAATGAAGAGTCCCTCCCCAGCATCCCTATAGGCCCCCTTCAGATACTGGAAGGCTGCTATGAGGTCTCCACTCAGACTTCTCTTCTCCAGGCTGAACAGCCCCAGCTTTCTCAGCCTATTTTCATATGAGAGGTGCTCCAGTTCCCGATCATTCTTGTGGCCCTCCTTTGGACTTGTTCCAACAGTTCCATGTCCTTTTTATGTGGAGGACACCAGAACTGCACACAATACTCCAAGTGAGATCTCAGGAGAGCAGAGTAGAGTGGCAGGATCACCTCCTTCGACCTGCTAGTCACGCTCCTTTTGATGCAGCCCAGGATACGGTTAGCTTTCTGGGCTGCGAGAGCACACTGCTGGCCCATGTTAAGTTTCTCATTGACCGAACTGGCTTTTCACCGGTTACATGAGGCCTACTTTTAGACTGCTTCAATCTAAGTAACAGAAACATCTTCTACTCTATTTATCCCACCTGGAGTACTGTGTTCAGCTCTGGGGCCCCCAACATAGGGAGGACTATTGAAGTGAGTCCAGAGAAGGACCACAAAGATGATCAGAGAGACAAAACACCCTCCCTATGGTGACAGGCTGAGAGAGCTGGGGTTGTTCAGACTAGAGAAGAGAAACCTCAGGGGAGACCTTAAAAGGGGCCTATAGGAGATCTGGAGAGGAACTTCTTACAAGCATATGCAGGGACAGGACAAGGGGAAATGGCTTTAAGCTGAAATAGAGTAGATTTAGATTAGATATTAGGAAGAAGTTCTTTACTGCAGGTGTGGTGAGACACTGGCTCAGTATCATGGTTTAAACCCAGCTGGCAAATCAGCCATGCAGCTGCTCACTCACTCCCCCCACTTCCTCCCTCCCACTCCCAGAGGGATGGGGAGGAGAATCGAAAGAATGGAACTCCCATGGGTTGAGATAAGAATAGTCCAGTAACTAAGGTACAACACAAACCACTACTGCTACCACCAGTAATAATGATATGGGAGATAACAAGGGAAGAGAATACAACTGCTCATCACCCGCCAACAGATACCCAGTCCGATCGAGCAGTGATTAAGAATAGTCCAGTAACTAAGGTATAACACAAACCATTACTGCTACCACCAGTAATAATAATATGGGAAATAAAAAGTGAAGAGAATACAACCGCTCACCACTCAACAACAGATACCCAGCCCGATCGAGCAGTGATCTAACCCTTCTGGGTAACTGCCCCCAGTATATATAGTGGGCATGACATGCTGTGTTATGGAATACCTCTTTGGTTAGTTTGGGTCAGGTATCCTGTCTCTGCTTCCTCCTGGCTTCCCCTCCTCCCTGGCAGAGCATGAGACTCAGAAAATTCCCTGGTCAGACTAAACATTACTGAGCAGCAACTAAAAACATCGGTGTTATCAGCGTTGTTTCCAGGCTGAAAGTCAAAAACACAGCACTGCACCAGCTACTAAGTAAGAGAAAAATGACTGCTACTGCTGAAGCCAGGACACTCAGGTTGCCCAGAGACTTTGTGGATGCCTCATCTCTTGGAAGTGTTCAAGGCCATACTGGACAGGGCTTTGAGAAACCTAGTCTAATGAAAGGTGTCCCTGCTCATGGCAGGGGGTTGGAACTGGATGGTCTTAAGGTCTCTTCCAATCCAACCCAAACCATTCTATTATCTTTCACTTTCCCTTTTCAGTTCTTTCAGAGCAGTTCAGTGTTGCATTTTTGGGTAGCAAAACCGGAAGATCTACGTTTAAATGCACACACGGGTCCTAAATCTAAATTCTGTTCTAATCAGAACTCCCAGTAGCTTATCTGGGATCTCTGCCAGACTTTGTAGTGCAGTATTAAACCTAAAAAGTCTATTGTCGTTGGCTTCAGCTGCTCCCTGGAAATCTGGAGAGAGGGAAGATTCTCATCTTTCTGTCAGCAGAAGAAAGAGTGATGACTACAGTACGCTATCATCCCTGTGAATGGCACTCCATGAGGGGGAAGGCTGGTCATAGCAAAAGACAATGAAGTCATGGCAAAGAAGGAAAAACATACTTACTACATATTTCATCCTCACTATAAGTAAATGGGAAAGATATTTGAAAGTCTATACTTCCAAAGACTAGATCTGCCAACTGCTCAGAGCCCCTGCATTTTATAAATTCTGACCTTGAGCACAAAATTTGTCAGCAAGCTGACAGCAGAAGAGACATAGTGAAAAATATCAGGACATTCAAAAAAACACAGGAAAAGAAAATAGGAAAAAAAATATCTAAATATCTTGCATCTGTCTAGCACCCAACCACAGAGCCACACAAAGTTTTGTGTCCTTCACACTCATCCTTCTAGCTCAACAGTTAGTTTCATTAAGCTCCTTTTTTATTAATAAAAACAAATAAAATGTTTACAGTGAATGACTACGCCCTTTAAGGGGAAAGTAAACAAACAAATCTTTCCATTTCTTGTATTTTAAACTGAAGTTTACATGAGAAGAACTGTTCAAGTGTTATTGAACAATATTTCTCACTAAACGATTAAGCGCCAGTACAATATTACAGAAGAAGACAAAGGAGTATTCAAAGACCTCCTTCCATTCTCTCTCAGCTCTAACTTGGTACCTTTGTATACAAAGAACATGCATACACACACCCTCAGTCAAACAATTTAACAATAGTTTTCATGGGCTTTAAATGAGTTAGATCATTCTACAGCAGTTATATAAAATACATAATTATGTCTATAAAAGTATGCACATATATATTGATATTACTTATATGGAAAATATATAAAATATCATCTTTATATATATGCACGTATAAACATATAGCTACACATACACAACCTTGTCAACAGTACGTCAGGTTAGCGTATATTCACTATGTTTGCTTTCAGGCTCCTGTGTAAGAATTTAATATATAATAATATATAACACTATACATTGAAATTTGGGGACAATTATATAGCTATAAAAACTACAACTGCTGGAAACACCCAGAGAAATGACCTAACTATCGCTATGAATACAACACTCAAGCTTGAACAGTTCAATGATTCTTAAGACTACAGATGATGTGTAAGAATTTTTAATTTACACTTCCTATTTCTCTTCCAAAGGACAATCTTTTCAATACCAGACTGACAAGACACATGCAAATTACTGGAAATCTGCTACCAATACTGGGGTGGGGGAGAGAGAGAGAAAAAAATGGGAAGGGCTGGAAAGGGAGGAAGGGAAAAAGGGAGAGAGGGATAAACCTCCAAAGTGTACTCAAAGTATAAAGTAGTTTGAAATTTTCATTGCCTTTGTTGCTAATAATAAAGGCCTATGTTTGCTTCTTTCTTTTGATTAGGTTTTTTGTCTATGACCCCTTCTGCTATGAAGAAATTTCAATTTAGCAATTCATTAATGTAGCATGGTTCAAAATTTCTTGCCAAGATTTTAAACATTAAAACCGACATGGTTTAGCGTGAGGTGTCCCTGTCCACAGCAGGGGGGTTGGAACTAGATGATCTTAAGGACCTTTCTAACCCTAACTATTCTATGATTCTATGAATATGAGGTATCAATTAAGCCCCTTCTTAGAGCTAAAAAGTTCAAGTGGCAAACATTAGTCCCTCACACTGCTTTCATTATTAGGAAATTTCCATCTTTCCTTTTTTCACCCTATTCTGGTGGGATGGGTTGATTTCTTTAATGCTTTGACCAGAAAAGCATCTTGTAAGAATTTGCACTACTGTAGCTTTTTATTTTAGATATATAGTTTTATACTAAAATGTATACAGAAAGGCAAGATTTTTTATTTAAGCTGAAACAGCTGAATAAAAATGAAGGAATAATTGGGATCTGTGTCCCCTTATCACATCTGAAAGACTCTGGGTTTGTCTGGTTTAACTACGTAAACCAATCTAATGAAAGGTATCTTTCCCTCCAGCCCTTCCTTCATAAGGCACCTCTATAAGCGTGCTTAACCAGTGCCTATATGCCACTGTACTTTCATATGTTACTAGAAACCAGTGGAGAAGCAAATGCTTTTGAAGTGTATTCAAGCGCTTTTTCTCCCTTCCCTGGAAGGCCTTAGTTAACCCAGCTGAAATGAACAGAAATCTTTCCACTACATTTCACTAAAGCTGGATTTGCTACAACTTTCTGGTTTAGCTTTCTTTTACTTCCTTTATAGGTAGTCCCCACTGCTTCCTCTCCTAATAAATCCTATGCATTTTCCTATATTTTCTTTTCCTCTTAAAGTGTGATGAGACGCAGAGTGAAAACCATCACATAGCTGTATTTTTTGAGTATCCACAAAATCTGAAATCCACAAAATATGAAAGCATTAAAGAAAAAAAGAAGTTTGTTATGGTGTTGTATTTTAGAAATAGGCATGCATCACAACTGTGCTTTTTTGTTCAGTTCATTGCAATTCTGAACCTTGTATGAGGTTCTTGATTTAGACATTAAGCAAACTTCAGTCAGAGGACTGGCAACAGAGACAGTAGGGAATTGTAAAAACATAATACTGTGAAGCAAAAAAGCTATACCTTTGGAATGCAATGATATTAATAAAAAGGAAACCTACTGAAATACAGCTATACCAGAAGAAGACTACTCTACTTTAAAACCTACTGTCTCAAGCTGAAAACAAAAAACAAACAATAAAAAAAAACCAACAAAAACAATCAAAAAATCAGTTTTGTTAGATTTTTGATTAACTAAAGATCTGCACTTACAATATAAAGCAATAGAAAAGTTATTTAAATATACTCATCAAATTACAGAAGTTTTTATCATCTAAGAAATGCTAATAGAAATGAAAAGAAAGCATTTGACACTGTCTCACATGACATCCTTGTCTCTAAATTGGAGAAACATCAATTTGATAGGTGGACCACTCAGTGGATAAAGAACTGGCTGGACGGCTGCACGCAAAGAGTTGTGGTCAATGGCTCAACATCCAGCTGGAGACCAGTAACGAGAGGTGTCCCTCAGGGATCGGTGTTGGGACCGGTACCGTCTTGTTCAACATCTTTGTCAGTGACATGCACAGTGCGATTGAGTGCGCCCTCAGCCAGTTTGCCGATGACACCAAGCTGTGTGGTTCAGTTGATATGTTGGAGGGAAGGAATGCCATCCAGAGGGACCTTGACACACTTGTGAGGTGGGCTGATGCCAACCTCATGAAGTTTAACCATGACAAGAGCAAGGTCCTACACCTGGCTTGGAGCAATCCCAGGCAAAGCTCCAGGTTGGGCAGAGAAGAGATTCAGAGCAGCCCAAGGAGAAGGACTTGGGGGTGTCAGTTGATGAAAAAAGGAACATGAGCCAGCAATGTGCTCTTGCAGCCCAGAAAGCCAACCGTATCCTGGGCTGCATCAAAAGGAGTGGGACCAGCAGGTCGAGGGAGGTGATCCTGCCACTCTACTCTGCTCTCCTGAGACCTCACTTGGAGTATTGTGTGCAGTTCTGGTGTCCTCAACATGAAAAGGACATGGAACTGTTGGAACAAGTCCAAAGGAGGGCCACGAGAATGATCAGGGGACTGGAGCACCTCCTGTATGAAGATAGGCTGAGAAAGTTGGGGCTGTTCAGCCTGGAGAAGAGAAGGCTGCGTGGAGACCTCATAGCAGCCTTCCAGTATCTGAAGGGGGACTATAGGGATGCTGGGGAGGGACTCTTCATTAGGAACTGTAATGAGAGGACAAGGGGTAACAGGTTCAAACTTAAACAGGGGAAGTTTAGATTGGATATGAGGGAGAAATTCTTTCCTGTAAGGGTGGTGAGGCACTGGAATGGGTTGCCCAGGGAAGTTGTGAATGCTCCATCGCTGGCAGTGTTCAAGGCTGGATTGGACATAGCCTTGGGTGGCATGGTTTAGTGGGAGGTGACCCTGCCCCTGGCAGGGGGGCTGGAACTAGATGATCTTAAGGTCCTTTCCAACCCTAACTATTCTATGATTCTATGAAAGTGATTCCCTAGGCAGAAAAGAACACAGAACTCCAGTCATTCCTAGCGCCACACTCAAGCTATCTCTTGGATACCTTGTCATGAGTAGATAAAAAAGTAGTTTTATTATGCTCATGATGCTGGCTTTTTGAGCCCGGTGTGTCAGAAAGTTAAAACAGCATTAACCATCTCCCCCTATTCTGGTTTATAAGTGAGAATGTTTGCTCCAGCAACTGTCAGGAATCATAGACATCACTTACTGAAGCAGCTTCTGCCTTGATCAAAGTACCTTTTCTATGGGCAAGTCACAGGGTTATATAGAAGGAACATCAGTCACTTCACAGCAGTGAAAATTCTTCCCCCGCTAGGATCCTAATGGCCTTGGAGAACCTTAATGCTCTTGACCATGTCCAGAGTCTAAAAATTTAAAGTCTAAAAGTTGCACAGCTCTGCATTTACAATAAGCAAATATAAGGGTTTGAAAAGAGGGCTGAAAACAAACATTATTCCTGTCTACAAAACCACAAGAGGAATGAAAACTACATTGAAACTAAATTTTTGACAGTAAAGAATTTTGCATTATAAGCTTTAACTCTAACTTGGAGAGGGAACATCTTTTCACATATGTACCTAAATTATCACATGTGGAAATGGTAGTCAAACAACCAAAGGAATTCTTTACCTAAGGAATGCAACATTAGATCCTAAATTGTAACACCTGAGATTTAATTCTGTGATCTGATACCTTCAATCAGCCAGGGTTTAAAAAAAAAAAAAAAAAAAAAACATTTCTCAGGAAAGAAAACATCTTACAGTTTCAAATGATACAATTTCTACGCTGGAAAATGTCTCTTCCATTGTTACATTTTATTCTTTTCAGATTTTTTTGGTTTAGCTGGGAAGCCTTGCTTAAGCTTTCCATTCACTGTAAATATTGCAGAATAAGTTCGCATTCTACAAATATTCAGAAGCAGTGAAAGTTTCTGGGCATCAGACTGCTAAGTGTGAGGTAGGTACATGATGTTTTTCATAGTACAATGTCCAAAAAGTTAGATTACAGCATGATCAATCAAGTAAACTACTTGAAATGGGGTAAAAAATTGATGATTCTCTGCTTATATTTTTCCTATCATTTATGCTACAAGGCACACAGTCTGAAGAGATCAGAAAAAAACCCTCTCTATATCTAGCATATAAACAACGTTTTCAGTTTAAAATGCAAAAAGGAGACACAGCTCAAGGTCCTGAAGCAGATAAAGAGCAAAATTTTAACTTGCACATGAAGGTCACCCACTGTCAATCCTAACAAGAAAACAGCAGATTCTCGAGTAACACAGCCAGGGACTGAGAAAACATCATGGAATGCAGCCAGGGACACCCACCGTGGAAATACACACCTGAACTGAAAGTATAGAAGGTAATAGAAATAAGCTACTGTTTCTCACCCCAGCACGAGACGATAATTAGGAAGAAAGTGCAGAGCAGAGAGGAAAAAGCAGGCTACAAGGCTGGATATCATGACAGTAAGGAGAAGTGGTTTTTTTTGGCATGGCTGGGAATTGTTTTTCTGAAGCCAGAGACTTACTGCTACAGAGAAAGACATGACAAAGATTCCTGAATGAGAAGAAGCTTAATCTGGCAGTTTTAATGTGTGAAGAGAAGATCTGGACATCAGCTACAAACGTATTTTTCCTTGATGAGTTGCACTTACTGAAAGCACAATGAATTTGAGGTATTTTGCAAGCCTGCTAGCAATATTAGAGTCTGATTTCCAAGAAACACCTGGAGCGCCTACTAAAGTCAGTTAGAGAAATGTTATTCACCACCTACAGAAATCAGGACACTTAATCTTACTTGATTCTTCCAGGCTAAGAATCAGGATAACGTAAGACAGATGTAACATAGGTTTTTTCAGTAGACAGCATTAGCTACTATAATGCTGTACTCACATTAAATGGTATTACACACCTGCCTCCCAGGAGGAAAAATAAATAGGGCAGAAAAGAGACCATACATGGTTGTCAGACTGCAAAATTTTCTATCCCTCCTTCACCCTGATTAAGACTAGATGACCATGTTCATCAAGCTCTGGAATGAGAAAACCTTTCGTCACAATCCATTTTTTTTTTTTTTTTTTTAGGAAAAATAACATGTGACACCTTACTTGAAAATCAGCTGAAAGCTCACAAAAAATACAAAGCTGCGCACATATGGGAAAAGTCTGGATTGCATGTTAAGCTGCACAGGCAAAATACAATCTTCAAGAAATATTTTCTTGAATATGAAAATGACACAGTTTTCACAATGGTGATTTGTCCAATAAGCTGCCACTTAAATAGTCAATAGTTTCTTATTAAATATATTTCATACCACAATAAAAAAGACCCACACACAAAGATGCTCAAAAAAAAATAGCAAGACTGTCACAGTGCCAAAGCTATATGCTGAGGTAAGTGCACTTAATGGAGCACACAGAGCAGCAGCAGATTCAGAGATGAGCAGGGAGACCCATACCACTACTCTTCTAGTAATATTTCCTTTATAAGGATTATTATTATTACCGCTCCTTTTTTAACTTTATATTTAAGATCAGTAAGAACTGATCTTTGTGATACCCCTTCCTCTGTTTCTGAAATTCATCCAGAGTCCTTGTTGCACAGACTTCAACACCTCAGCAAGTTTAGCAGCATGTCAAGATTTCCAGCCAATACCTTACTACAGCTTTCTCAAATGTGCTGATAGTGCTACAGTATGCATAGCTCCTCTACTGAGAACTGATAATGCATCGAAACTTGGCTATGAATTGATGTTAAGCGCTAATGTCTTAATTTTCCATGGGGCTCATCAAAACGCTTTTTGCCAATCCCTGTCTGATGCAGATTTTACCATTCTCCTCAGCTTCACTCGTCTATTTTCCTTCCACTGTTTTCAACAGTGCGCTGCTTCAGAAAGAATATTTCAACTCCTGTTTTATTTTTTATTTCCACTGAGTTTTCCCTTGCTATTCTTTTCGGCTTTTCATGCTTTGAACATTCTGCATATCACTGGTTATTAGTTGTCAAATTTGAGGTAGCAATTAAATAATGAAAAATCTTGTCTGCAAAAAGTCATTTTAAAAAAGGTCAAACGCAGGTATTTAAGAAACAGTATTTCTAAGGTAATATTTGCCTAAAAGCATCACCATTTTCTTCTACCATTACTTGACCATAAAAAGTTGTAACTATACTGTAGACTAAAACAATTACAGAACAAAAACAACAACAAAAAAGTAATATTCTAAGGCATCTGAAAGAGTAAAATTTTCACTGAGGAAGGAAAGAAACAGAATTTTCCCAACACATCATCTTTCCTCTCCTTTACAACACATTCCCCACTCATGACTTTGGTCCATTACTCCATATTACGAGATCCTTGTTTTACTTTTCAGTGAACAATCTCTAGATGTAGAACATAACCCAGCCAAAGCCCTACCTGATACATAAACCCCAGTTTTATGCTCTCCTGGATTTTTTCCTCCTCTAGGTAACAGAAAACACTAATTTTCAAATACAGATTTAAAAAATACATGTATGAAGAAAACATATCTGTTTGCCCCAAGTACAAAAAACTCTGCTACTTCTTTCATTTCACAGTTTGGAGCAGTATAGCTACAGTACTCCCCTTCTAAACTCCAACTTGAAGCAAAGAAGCTTTCCCTGTGCCCAAGTTCCCGGAGAGCCCCATTTTACTCTAGTGAAAACTCTCAGATCTTTCAAAGAGGTTATTCAAATCTGTATTTTCATCTTCCTTTTGTAGACCTAGAGGCATAAAATTTCTTTTATTTCTAACACAATATGCAATAATCCTACATCTATAACACTCCAATCTGTCATATGCCTGTAAAAACACAAAAGTATTGAATATTTCAAGCGCATCAAAACCAGCTACAGTAAATAGTATCAAGGCTGCTTCACTGAAGGATTTTTATCTTTTTTTTGTTTTGTTGTTGCTGCTTACTGTTTATGGATAGAAACAGTGTTATTCAAATTTTGGGGTTTGGTTGGTTGGGTTTGCTTTGGTTTTGGGGTTTCTTGGTTTTGTTTTGCTTTTTTTAATTGTAACTGCTCTATAATCCTCAAGGCAGTTTCTCAGGGCCTTTGAAACTGGGAGGTTGGCAGAGGCCCCTACTGATAAATTGCGCTGCTTGGAAGTAATTCAGAACTAAGGATACCCATAGCGATCTGCTTCCTTCAAGGTTTGACTTCTCCACAAAAGGAAAGGAAAGAACTGATTCTCCATTCACACCATGTTCCTTTTACAAAGTACAATTCCCTGCTATTGTTGCTTCCAGTGAAGGCCCATATTGAACTCAAGCATCTCTCCCCCTCTTCTCATTTGCAATAACAGGCCACCAGAACTCTGGATCAAAGACTGTCTTCGTTCAGTTAATTAGTACAATGGCACTTTGATCCTTGATGTAGACTTTAGCTCTTATCAAAATGATTGTGTAATTTCTCTCTGAAACACCAGTTTCGGTCTTTCACATTCAAAGACAACATGTACTGCACTCACTGTGAGAATTATTCAAGCAACTTGCAAGTATCTGCTATATATTATTAGCATTCCAGCATAAAGTGACTTGTTTGCTGTACCCATTGCTAGATACTTATGTAACAGACTTACTATAATAATGTAACGAGGAAAATGGGCTAGAGGGAGAGAATACCAATCGTGACATCCTGAAATATATAAAGAAAGGAAAAGAAGGAAACAGGAAAAAGGTGCTAAACTTCTAGTTATACTTTATCACTACTGCCAAGAGCATATTCAGCATTACCCATATCCTTTTTTTTTAACTGCAAAATATTACATCTTTTACACAGAGAAATTTTCAGATACCTGCAAAAATCAGATACAAATAAAAAATATTCTCTGCAGACATCTTGAGGAGTTTTTAAAGTTTAAGATAGTCCTTTATCAGGTTGTGAAAGATGGGTAAGGTAAGTCTGAAAACCTTATCACCAGAGGTAATGATGAAAGGAAAAAACAGGTAATGTGGTGTAAGAGTACTGTAAAGCTAGTAGGCATTGATATATCTAAGAGCATGAAAGCAGCTTTCTGAATTTGCCCTTCAGAATCACTGTAATCTGTCAAAGACTGATGTATACAAGTATCTGCAGCTCTGAACCTGTAGAAGGAAGAGTTCACTGAACAGGAACTCCACTTAACAGTATGCACTATAAACATCTGATGACACCTTTAGTCTCAAACAATGAAAATAACTATCAGGTTCTTCTAGCACAGATAATATGACCTATTTGCCTGAGTAAAGTACTTACCCATAAGATAAAATTTTACCTTTTATTGCTGCAGGTATGTGCATTTGTTACTTCTTACTATTTCCTAGAGGAATTAAAGGTATGCTTTTTTATTATAAACTGAAGCTTTTTTAAAAATATCACCACCACTCTGACACCTGGCTTATAATCGACTTTCCATTATGTGTGGAAAAAGCTGCCTTTTTTTAACAGAAAATTTAGAAAATAAAGTAAGTAGAAAAGCATGATGAAAGTTGAAAATTTTAGACATATCCACATTTTCTAAGGCCTTAAACTACCACTAACAATTTCTTAGTTAAATTGATTAAAATTAATTGGCTTTAGTTAATTAGACTTTAGTTGATGATGTACCACTGTGTTTACACCAGCAGTAACAAACACCCCTTCTGAGCTGGACCATGTACTTAAGAGTACGCTATAGTGAATTGATTTTCTTTTCTTAACTCAACAGGCCCTGAATGACTCCTTTACAAACTTGCAAAAGATCTCAATATAACATGCTTCACTTCCCAATGGCTAAAAGCAGCTCGAAAATTCATTAAACTGGTGTTCAGCAGGTAAGTATTCCACTTACTGCACAGAAAAAAAAAGAAAAAAAGAAAAAGACACCATTACACACTGCCCTTAGGCAAGAAGAAAAGAATGCTGGTTGATATCTGAAAGCAGTATTTAGTATTTTTTATTTAATCTCATTATCCTCCTCTCTTCCTGTCTTCTACTAAAATGCCCTGCATTTTCATTTATACTCCTACAGCATGCAAAATTCAACAGTTTTATACAACCTTGATAAAACAGGCAGGATGACTCCCCTAGTTAAAACCTCAGACTGAAACCCAGGATTATCCAGTTGATTGCTAAGTCTGTTGAAGCTTCCCTGCCCAGCCTTCAAAACGTAACAACCTCATGTGTCACAGCCTGTGCTGGGGGCAGGGAATCGAGTAATAATACATCCTTTGTCCGGTTAGCTCTTCAGAGCAGGGACCCACTTATGCATACACACATACATGCTACATAAAGAACCTCTATTTCAGTTCAGGCTAATAGTAGCCACTATAAAGAAAAACCCAAAAACATTAAAAAAGAATATATTCCTACAACTCCTACAAAAGAGAAGAGCTTATTGATCAAAAGAGCATTTTTGCTGCTAAACACCTGAACAAAGTTTGCAGTCCTCGGGGGATGGCGAAAATAAACCAAGCAACTTGAGAAAAAGTACAGGTCTTTTTATCATCTCTCATGTAACAGAATGCCATGGCTGGCAGACAGGAAACCTCCTGAACATAACCTGCCACAGCCTGCATGCCAAGAAGTTCTGCATCTTATGAGATTACAGGGGTAAGACCCGATACACATACAAGATCTGAATACATCCCAAAAAAGTTTTCACTACTTTTTCTCATGGTAATGCTACCATCAACAGATACGGAAAAGTTGTACAAAGTTAAAAGATCCTTTGAATACCTTTCAGAGGAAAGTGTAGTTTCATAAAGAATTTAATTCCCTTTTTGCTTCATTTACACCTAATCACTGTCACTTACGCACACATAAGCATCTTCAGCAGCACTACAGACAAAATATGAACTGGATGTTTTCTTTATTGTAAAGATATATTTGAGAAGCATTGAGTCCTACAGAAACTTGTGTCAGTTTCCTCTATAAGCTTAGATTTATTCATATATATTATCCAAAAATATTTTTACAACTTTTAAGTGCAAATCAGTTTTATCAGTGCAGCTTCACTCCTGTTTTCTTTGTTCTTTCTTCTTTTGCCTGTTACTATATACTTTCACTGATGATGCTTTTTGCTTCCTCCTACACTTTTCTCTGGGCTGTTGATTGGATTCTTCACCTACTTCCCAGCTTGAAAAGAACACTTTTCTTTTTTTTTGATTTTTTTCATCTCCCCCTCTTCCCTTTTTTCTATTGTCCTTATGTATAAGATCATCACTGATTATTTTCCTGTCAGGAAGGGTCAGATGAAGGTAACTGATCTCAAATACAACGTTAGATGTATGCTCTCCTACACCACAAAACGAACGTCTGCTTCAGTTACACCCTCCGCCTTAAACCCTTTTCACTATTCTCTGCAACATCCTTTTCTTTAACCCCATAGACACTTCACTGTCTATTGCTGTCCCTCCTAGGACTCCCAAACGCATGGATCAAGTTCTTGTAAGCATTGCAGAACTGTCGCAGAAACTGCTGCCTTGCAGAGAGGAGAGTTTCTACGGACAACCTGGCTGCATCTATGCAGTCTTCCCTATTAACCCAATAAGAACCTGTAGTGGGGCATTAGCCTCAATCACTGATTTACTACATCAGTCATGAGGGATGGGCTCTTGTCTCCTTTGATAGCCAGAAATTCCAAAATGCAGTCAGATAAAGAGTCCAGACACCTGTACTGGGAATACCAAGTGCAACAAATACATTAGGCTAAGATACATTAGTAGCAATTTTCCTGAAAACAACCCAAAAGCTCTGGGCTCCCCATAGCTTCTCATGCTATGTGCAGTTATCGTATTTCTCCATTTTCCCTCTTTTCTCACCAGCCTAATCTTGATAGCTTTATCTGAAATACTCTCCTTTCTTCAAAAGGATATTGTTCCCAAGCTATGCATTTCTACTTAGTCCAAACCCTTTTTACGTCCCATTATAAGTCACTTACAGAGTAAATGAGCACTATTCTTTCTCCTTCTACATGGGATGAATGCAAATTTAGATCAGCAACAGGATTCTCTTTTCCCACTGCCTCTTCCTCCCTTTAACCAATGACAAAGAAGGAGGAAAACATCATTGGTTTTCCATGGCTTCATACCTCCATAGAGAATCAATTAAAAGAATACCAGGACATGTGCTGATATAAAACTATCATTTGATCAGTCTTGAGAAACCAAAGGTAGTGGTCATGCTAGGAGAAAAAAAAAACCAAACACTTATGTGTACATCTGAGGATGAGGCATCTTAATCTGTTTCTCTTGTCTTTTTCCCCAATTATTTTTTACTCAGAAAAATTCAACAGCAAAATTTCAACATCTATTTTTTTCTTTAAGAAAAAAAAAACAAACAACAACAAGAAGTCCATAACAAAGGAGACAAAATCAGATGCTGGGATCTTGTGTGTTTACAAATCAAAGACAAGAAGCTGACCAAAAGAACAGTCTTTGACAGGAAATACAAAAGGTCATTGTATATACCAGAAAAAGTAAAGCATGAGCTCCCAAACAGGTCCTGCTTTCTTGCTAACCCAGCAGCAAGTCTCAAGCTAAATACTGTAATCATGCCAGTCATTAGTTACTGCTCAGCCTCCAGCCTCCTGCCTCCAGCCCAGAAATTAGTCTGCTCAGAGCCCAGATAGCTGAACAACCAGTCACATTTTATCATATAACTGAGGCTGGGAGGCCAATCTGAAAGAAAGCTACATATGTTCTATATTAGGAAGAAAATGCCTATTTTAAAGAACTTAATTTACAGAACAATAAAAAGCAGGCATTTAAAGCACAACAATGTAAAAAACTAACAAAACAAAATCCCTTATAGCTCTGATGTGATTTGCAAGGGAAGTTCACATAAACTTAAACTTATAAAATCTTACTCAAAGAGTTATGAACTGTTGCTAAACTCAGTTTAAAATTAAACTACAGAGGCATTTCTTACTGTAAACTATTATAGGCAACTATTGCAATGAACCAATGAAGAAATAATTTCCTGTTGCTTTTTTTTGGAAAGTATAAATTTATTAGGTTAAAAGCATAAATTACAAATCACTATTGATCAGAATAGGCATTTAAGATATCTTTTGTATTTTTTTCATGTATTCCAGCTCATGTAAAGCAGGAAAGAAGTTAACATTAACACTTACTATATTAGAGACTTCCTATAGTCACTACCAAGATACACTACAGGAGTAACCTTTCTTTAACTGAATAATAGTATAATAAATTAGTAGTAGCAACTTCTTTTTTTGAATATTAAAGGCAACACCAAAATAAGAGACTAGGTGAAATCTTATTTAACCCTGCCCACTACTGTAAAAGCATATTATATTATATATGGAATTACATATATTAAATTGTTATGTTAATGTGACAGTGACAGAAGCAAATTTGGCTTACTACCTCCAAATTCAAGTACGGAAATGTAGATTTTTAATTATAATAACTCAATTTTCAAATAACTATATAACGTAGCTTTAATATCCATCCTAAACTGACACACTTGTTAATCTGTTGTTTTAGCTAGAAGGAAGGTGTACTTTCTATACAGACCTATTTCTGGAAATGGCTTTAAATATTAACAGAGTTTTTAACAAAATAATGCTTCCTAATTCCCCACGAACCAAAATATAAAAGATTTGAGTCCTTGCACTTGGTCCATAAGGAACAACTACAGAGAATGGGCTGGATGAAACGTCCAACAGCAAAATTTAAACAGCAATGAACAGAAGTCCATAAGTCTGATTTTAAGAATGTAAGCAACAAGCAATTAGAAAAAAAAGAAACAAATCCGTTCTTTACATTCTTCTGTTGCTTGTGACATCGAGTGGGTATAAAAGCAGCCTGGAAGAACAAATAGAAACTGCTGCTTTTTCAGGGTTTGGTTTAGTTATTTCCTCCACCTATGTGGAAATTATTTCCACTTCACGGTCAACAAATGTAAAGATGTTTTTTACAAGCCATATTTAGCTTTGAACACTTCAGAATTAAATTTGAAACGAAGTGTTCCTGTGGAATACAGGATTCCCCTTAGAAGCCGTTTCTAAACATGATAATTACAAGAAGGTGTTTGGAAGCAGCCAGCATGGGCCTACAAAGGGCAAATGTCATCACTGCTTTCAACCATGAGATCACTGATGCCAAGGACAAGGAGACGGCAGTGGACATTGCTTGACTTGAGCAAGGCTCTCCCACAGAGATATTGTGATCACTGAGATAAAGGCCGAGTAAGTAACAACAGATAAGGGGATTGGAAAACTGGCTGGATTACTAGCTAAAAGAATTGTAATGCGCAAAGTCCAGACAGGCCAGAAAACTGGCGTAGTCAGTCCCTCAGTGATGAGTACCAGAACAAGTAACAATTTAACATCTTCATTAACAACCTGGATGATGCTACAAGAGCACACTCTCAGCAGGACTGCAGATGACACCAAATCAAGATGCTGGAGGGAAGGGCTTCTACTCAAGAGTGATCCACAACAGCTTAGAAAAGTGGGTGGACAGTTATCTCAAACTTCAGAAAAAGCAAAGGAAGTCTCACAACTGGGATGGAACAATCTAACAGAACAACACAGGCTGGGTAATAACTGCCTGAAAAGCAGCTCCGAGAAAAGGATCAGGGAGTCCTAGCAGATAACCTGAACATGAAACAGCAGCATACCCTTGCAGCAAAGGCGGCCAGCTGTATGGGCTGTATCAGGATGAGCACTGCATTCAATCCAGGAACCGACTCTTCACCTCCATTTGGCACTTCTAAGACTGCATCAGAGTATCATATCCAGTTTTGGACCCCCAGTACAAGAAAAAAATGGAGATACTGAAGAATGTCTGGGGGAGAGGCAACACACAGTTCAGGGAGCTGGAGAGCTTGAGGGACCTGAGTTCATTCAGCCTTAAGAAGAGAAGGTTTCACGGGGATTTTATTGCTGCCTATAACTATCTGTTCAGGGGATAGAGAGAAATTGAAGCCAGACCCTTGGAGGCTCACAACGATCAGAAAAGAGGCAATAAAAACAAATTGGAACATGAAAAATTGTTTTGTTTTGTTTTTTAACCATAAGGGTGGTCAAATACTGGAACAATTTGTCCAGAGATTTTGTGGAATCTCCATCCCTTAAGGTGTTCAAAAACTGACCAGACAGTTCAAATATTGAACAGGTCTAATCAGATTAGATGTGCTTTGAGCACGTATTGGACTAGATGGCCTGTGAAGGCTATTGCCAATTTAAATTATTTTACCAATCTAAGAAGTCTACTTCTGCCTCAAGTGGGTTTCTTGTCCACTGCTAATGTGAATTAAGAATGTGACTTTCTATTCACCCAAATGATCCCATCCCCCTTTTTAGTGTTGATAACCTTTTGAATATTCTAAAGGAGTGAGATAAAAATGCAAACTAGTATTCAGCGCTAACACTATGGTTGTTCAGTTACCATTTTTGGTAAATTCAGTACCATTTTTGATGAGAACACATATTCGCAAACATACCAATTTGGACAAAATAATAATATTTCTGTTAAGCACTTCTGCATCATCTTTGATTATTATTGAAAACTTCATGTTAAAGGATGTACAATACTATTAATTTGACAAGCAACCCTCACTATATCCACTCATTAAATATCCATTCTAAACAGATAGTAATTTGGGTTGTACTTGTCAGTTTGATGCACGCAGAATACATTCTACAATTATACCTACTGAAGAACAGTTCTACATTACTGTATTTCCACAATCTTGGTTTCAAACAATGCTCTGATTCATTAAAAGCAAGGAAGAAAGATTCATGAGAATGAAAGCAGGTTTATTCTGAATCACTACATATGGACTTAGTGCCTGAATTACTGGTGTGCTAATCACCTAGTGTAATGCAAAAAATGTTTTGGTCAGCATCATTAGAACTGACTTTGTCAGTATCTCTAAGCCCATAAAAGAAGGCTGAGGGATTTTTCCTTACAATTTTAGAATAAAATCCTAGTTTAGTCCCACATTCACTGAAACACTATAACCTAAGCAATATCTAAGATGTTTAAGAATGGTTTTAGGAACTGATCTCAGTATTACAGTAATTAGTTAGTTTTTCACTCCATCTCTGACTTTCTCCCATTGGACAGAACTAACCAGAGCAAGTAACTTCCCAAGTTCCTCTTATAAAAGAGGAAAAGCAATCCTTAAATTAGTTACACTCACGCAATTAGTTATACCATCAGCAATTTTCCTGTAATATCATTTCACACAGCTGAGAGCAATAGCTCATCTTTTAACTATCTGAACAAAATAAGCAGCCTAAATTAGCTCAAATTCCTACTAATTGTGACAACTTTCTACTTATCAATCTGAAACTGGCTACCAGACTAAAAAGAAAGACACTTCCTAAAATTACAAATAATAAATGTTTTACTGGAAGCTTACTGGCTCAGCCAGAAAATAGACAGCATAAAATAAGCACATACTGTATTGTTGCATATAGCTGGTCATAATTTCCTTTGTTATTTATTTCTTTTACCTCTTTGACACTGAGGGCCAGTAAATCCGTAGACACATGCACAGCGATTAGGTCCAATACACCGTCCTCCATTCTGGCAGCCATTTTCACAGACAGCTTTAATTAACAAAAATAAGAAAGTTTTAAATGTTACAGTAATGATATTTCAAAGACTACCAAACACAATTTTCAAAAATAGTATTTTTCCTATCAATTGCTTTAAGTCTTTCTGGACCTGAAGATCAAACTCCTTCCTACCCATCTTCACCAACAATAATGACTGTCCAAATCAAATTCCATTAGTACCTGAATAATGCTAATTGCAACCAGTGCAATTATTTTCAACACAGATTCTTAGCAGATGTTTAACTTAAGTATATTTTTAGACAGTTCTGCAGCTCTATTACTAATTACAAGAACTTACATCCATCACCAAAGTTAGCAGACAAAAACTATCCTGAGGGCATGTGAGCATATCAGGTTACGCTATGCCATCATAACAGCAACAAACTTTTTGTGAAGGGGAGCTTGGGGAGTCTGAGAGACAGATAAATCCACTCTCAAAGTTGATACTGTTGGCAGAAGTGATGTTTAGAGCAAGAGAAAAGAATTACTGTTTTAATTAACCTTTATGTACCTTCAGAAACTGTTTCCTAAAAGATCCCAACAAGAAATAAAATATTTTGGGGGGAGTATAAATCATAGAATAGTTAGGGTTGGAAAGGACCTGAAGATCATCTAGTTCCAACCCCCCTGCCAGGGGCAGGGACACCTCACACTAAACCATGCCACCCAAGGCTATGTCCAATCCAGCCTTGAACACCGCCAGCAATGGAGCATTCACAATTTCCCTGGGCAACCCATTCCAGTGCCTCACCACCCTTACAGAAAAGAATTTCTTCCTCATATCCAATCTAAACTTCCCCTGTTTAAGTTTGAACCCATTACCCCTTGTCCTCTCATTACTCCCTAATGAAGAGTCCCTCCCCAGCATCCCTACAGGACCCCTTCAGATACTGGAAGGCTGCTACAGGGTCTCCAAACAGCCTTCTCTTCTCCAGGCTGAACAGCCCCAACTTTCTCAGCCTATCTTCATATGGGAGATGCTCCAGTCCCCTGATCATCCTCGTGGCCCTCCTCTGGACTTGTTCCAACAGTTCCATGTCCTTTTTATGTTGAGGACATCAGAACTGCACACAATACTCCAAGTGAGGTCTCACAAGAGCCACAGTATATACAGATGGAGAAGGCACTTTACAGTTGCGGGACTTCAGAGCACTCACTCACGCTATTTATCAATAGTGTGAATCAAGAACAAAGCCTCCTGCCAAAGCACTGAAATCTTCCCAATTTGAAATGAAGACAGTTCTTCCATGTGGCTGAAAAATACCACTAAAAGAGTGTTTTAACTACGCCTATTTTCCAGGACATGTACCCTCCTTTTTTTTTTTTTTTAAATTAGCAGATGTTCCAAATCAAAGAATTTCACCTTAAAAGGAGAGCCCCACTGTTTTGAAGTGTCTCTGAGCAACAGCAAAGTGATTTTAGTCTAAAAGTCTCTAAGTTGCTTTCCTACACAGATGCCCCCACTTTGAAGGTGGCATTTGTAACATACTTGAGTATCCAGAGCAGAAGAACCTCAGCAACCTAGAAAGTATATATTTCAAACTGGAAACTGCATCCTGTATCACAATGGGGAATATATTGTTATGTGGAAATGTGATCAATCCTTTCCTATTGAGAACTATAAGACTGAATTACTTTTTACCAAGAATACATATCTTATGCATAAAATGAAGATACTTCTCTGCAGATGTTAAATTAATGAACTAATGGACAATAACAATGTAGTGAGACAGTATATTTAATACACAATGATATCTCACTAAAAACAAAATGAAGATATATTTACATTTTTTAGACATTCATTCCATACTGCATTTAGAAGACAAATAATCTTCCTTGAAAATTTAACAGTCCTGTACACTAAGGCAAATCTTCAGATTTTGTTCAGATCTTCTGGATTTTTTGTTCAGATTTTCTGGATCGCTTTAGAATCGCTGCTTGAAAATTCAATCCTCATTTCATTTATTCACTGGAAATATGCTCTGAGACCATTCAGGTGCTGATCCAACACTTTAAAATTAGCAGGAAGGAGCCAGAAGCTCTAGGGTCACATTTTAGGATTACAATTATTACTTAAGATTTTAGAGAATTTTATCAAGGTAGAAATAAAGTAAGCACAAGACTGTTCTTCAGGATTTGCACAAATGACTGAGAAAAAGGATATTTTTGCACAATATTCAGGCTGCTTTTCGCAGAGATGCCTTTTGTTTGTCTCTAGTTCCTTCAGACTTACTTACGCAATTAATTTCTCAGCTAATTAGTTGCCAGCTGGCCTCAGAATACACTTTGAGTCTCTCTTCATCCCTGTGGCCTTCAGTGACTTCTATTGTTTGCTAAATTTGTATGGCTTGTAAACACTGCAATGGGATAGGTAGAGCTGTGCAAATAATTGACTTCTTAGCTTGTCTGCAAAACCAAAAAAGCATCCAAAAGCTTGAAGAGTTTTTAATCTTTTTCTTTAGTCATGCAGAAAACCATGCTTCAACCTAGTAGCTTGACTGCTCTTATAAAATGGAGAAATTTCATCATAGAGAACAAAAAAATAGTGATTGTCTGGTAAGGAAAGGAGAGTGGAATGTACACTGCCATTGCCCCAGTGGATTTTTCAAAACTATTTGATGAATTTGATTTTTAGTTTGAATTTTAGAGAATATGAATGCATGAACTGACTTTCAGCTAAACTCTACCTCAGTACAGCATTAAACTTCTCACAGACATTTCATTATATTTCAGCATATTAGCTCTGTTATCTTTCTACTCATCCTAAAATAAGAAGGCTAACTTGCAGGACTTCTGTGGATTTATGTTTAGATGCAACAGAGCAGTTACTTACGCTGCCCACAGTAAGTTCCAATGTAGCCCTTCTGGCACTGGCACCGGTCATCCGTGCATGTACCCCCATTCATGCACCTGATGCTGCACTGTTGTACTGCAGCGAAACCCAGGCAGAGAGATACCAGTGTTAGGCAAAAACACCACGTTGGGAAGCAAATGTGGATAAAAGCAGAGATGTCAAAGTAGACATAACCTTCATGTAATATATGCTGTGTATTTAAGTGTACACTGAGCTATTCTTGTAATCAAAGACATCCAGGCTGTAGATATTAGTCAGCCCTTATTTTAAAAACAACCATGAAGTTTTTTAAGTTTTACATGAATATATTCAGCATCTTAGAATATTTCATTATCTTAGCTGTACAATCTTAATTCCTTAGGAAAAT
This sequence comes from Ara ararauna, assembly GCA_028858755.1. Taxonomy (NCBI): domain Eukaryota; kingdom Metazoa; phylum Chordata; class Aves; order Psittaciformes; family Psittacidae; genus Ara; species Ara ararauna. The sequence continues at coordinate 37,480,231 of CM054410.1, read as the reverse complement.
GCACTCAAGGAAAACGTTACACACATTTATATTTAAACCACCTCATGTCTTTAAACACATTTGTCTCCATTTGTCACATAGAGAAAACATGCACACATGGTATATCAAACTTTATAAAAACCTAGAGATACACCAAAGTGTAAGTTACGTGTGTGTATGCAATAACGACAGGTTATTTTTAAAGAATTTATACAGTAGTTATTTTTCAGTTGATGCTCAAAGAGAATTACTTAAAATTAAATCTCTACTGAAAATAAATATAGCTAGTCCTTACTAGATTTTGATCCACAGGTAGGTGATATTTGTCCACTTGCACAGGTGCACATGTTAGGACGGGAACAAAATCCATCACCACAGCTATTTTTACAAATTGCTGAGGAAGAAGACAATTAAGTGATTAACAGTAACCCTAGTGTCCAACTACAGGAAAAAAAAAAAAAAGAAGATTTGATAAATCAAAGTTGTGCCTTCCTTTCTCCCTCACCAGCCAAGGCAGCGCCACTGGACAAATGAACGACAGAGCCAGTTATAGGCAGCCAGGAGTTACAGGCCAAATCCAGATTCTAAAGTAAATCTAAATTAATACATCAAAATAATCTGGTGAATTAGCAAACATACCAAAAGACAGACTGAAACATTTAGAGCCAAGTATGGCACAGGAGGTCCTTAAAAACCACATATGGTGCAGGAAACAGCTTGTAAAGCACAAAGCTAAGCAAGAATCAGTTCCTTTGTAAATAACTTTGGGGGTTTGAGAGTATCAAATAATCTGGAAGCACATCTTCACTGAAGGACTACAAAAGTAACAAGTAACTTCAGTACATAATTTGCCAAGAACATACTGACTATTTAAAAACCCTGTCTATATATATTAGATTGAAAGAAAAAAAATCCACATGGCCATATACATTAAAAAAATTGCAGAGGCAAGACCATTCCAGAATGCTTGTGCTCCACTTCTGATTAAGAAAAACATGCTCAAAAGAAAGCCAACTCCTATAAGGAAGCTAATTGTTTTGTTGCCCCATTACAGAATCAAGTATGGCCACAATGAAATGTACATGCTTTCTCCACAAAATCAGCAGCTCTGTTACAATGCCAAACATGACCAGATCAGATTCAGTAAACCCGCATCCTCCTTGACATACTTGACGTAAGGGCCACATTTTATTTACAACAGAGGAGTAGACAAAGCCACATTAGTGATCCACTGACACCACTTTTCAGGCATCAAACAGAAGCAGTGTGCCTCATCTACATTTACTGTTAAATTCCTCGACAACTATACCATAAATGTGAAGCCATGAAAGGAGAAAGAGCTTGCGGGATTTCACTATTTGGTTGCAATTAGAGACATACCACTGTCTGATGTGAAATACTTTCTCCATTAGCAGGCTTAGAAGTCAGAAACTGGATTTAGAGCACTGTACAAACACAGGGAACAGGGCTCTTTCTACCACTGTTCAGTCCATCTTTACACAACATAGCCCAATCTCCGGATTAAACAAGGTCTACGTTTAGACCATTTTCTTGGTTTATTATCTGTTAGAGAGTAACTCTTTATCAACTGAAAGCCTTAGAGCTGAAAGCATATTCTGAGTAGGCTTTTATGAGTAGTTTATTTTAACACAGAAAAAAGTAAACCTACCCAGACCTTTGTTTTTCAGATAAAAGATCACTTTTAATCATAAATATGTCACAGACTGCCAACGACCATCATCACACTATCAACTGAAAACACTCTAAGGTCAGAATAGTTTCCTGTTGACCTACAACTACCTCAGAGACCTCTCATGAAATTATACTTCAAAATCACCAGTTACAATCTGCACTAATTATAATCAATGCATCTCCAGTAAGAAGTTTGCTAGCTTGTCTGTCATCCTGTGCAAGAAACTCTGTCTAGCTAAACAGCTCTAGCTAGGGGTACCATCATCTCAATGAATGTTTAACATGAGCATAGGAATCTGTGCTTCAAAACCTTCACCAAAAATACAAATAGAAAAGTGTCATGGTTAATCATTCACCCCTCAATATATTAGAGAGCTGCAATTAAGATTCAGTAAGTAAACAGGAAGCAAAAGATGTCCTTTGTGCACATAAACTAATAGTGAATCAAAGATTATTCTGGATGTGAAGAGATATGAAACAGAGGTCTTCACAAGGCACTGATAGTCACTGTTAAGGACAACGTATAAGGATTTCTGAAGGCATTTAATCATCACCCTAATTTCATTTGAGCTAGATACCCAGCTGAATTTGAAAAACCTGTTAAAAGCATATTACATAGCCTAAATTAATTTTTAAAACTCATGCTTACATATAAGTACACGATATTGTAAGAAATTATAAATGTGACCTGAACATCCTACGAGCTCCTCTTCTTCCACAATGGTATTGATACCAGCATCTTCCTCTGAATGACTCAGTTAACCTTTGCTAAGAAATGTCAGGCCAAACTTAGGTGAAAATCAGTGACACAAGGCACAGTTATAAGCAATACTAGTAAATTTACTCATGTAACAGATAGGCTGCTAATCCTGAATCACAAGGTAAGAGCCCAAAAGTCACCTTTAAGTTTGGTATATCTTGACTAAACACCCAGTCTTCCCCTAGTTTAGTTCCAGATGTCTGTAGTTTGTTAGACGGAGTATTATAAAGACCTTCATTGCTTACCTAAAGGGCAATATGTTCTGAAGTTGAGCACACTTATTAGAAAAACAGATGGTGACATGCTAGGATGGATGGGAAAACTTGCACTAAAATTCAGAAGCATGTGTCTAATATCAGCTCTAATCTGATAGGAAATCCAACTTTATTATCTGTCTTTAAAAACAAACAAACAAACACCAAAAAACAAACCCAACCAAACCAAAAGGAAACACATCTCCTAAGAAGTCACCAAAGAAAATGCAGTAATTGCCTTTTCAACTAACAGAAACATGGGCCTATAAATCTACATTTTTTATTTATTTTTTTTTTAAATAAGGGCAAAGACAGAAGAAATTCTCTTTTCTCATACAGAATGAAGCAGTAACTCACAGAAAAATACTTATTTTTATTACTACCCCTAAGGCAGTAGAAACTTAAAGTCAGACACTTACGAACAATGCACTGATTTCCTCCTGGGAGTGTTTTCCATCCAGGGCAACAGTATGATCGGAATCTAGAGCCACATACATTTGGCCTGTTACACAAACAAACAAATACACATACATACAAAAAATTTAAATGGGTGTAAATAGAATCCACAGTTTTATTCACACACAAGGGAAGAAACCAGCTGCATGAAACAAACAAGCAAAAGAATGCATAGCAAAGATGTCTACAAAAAATCCTCTTCAAGGGAATAAAGTATTTCTCCATCTCAAGAAGTTCTAAGCTATACACCAAATATACTAGTTGAACTGATTAGCATGCAGAGGAGAGACAGACTCATCAACGGCAGTTGGCTCATCCCTGCTGGAACTATCTAAGCTATGCAAGGGGGTTTGGTTCTGCATTCATATACAGTTGACTATAAAAAATTGGCTGCTAACTGACACAAGATAGAAAGGATGACTGGTCATAAAGACTAGCAAACTGATCCAATTACCAAGAACTCCCCAAAACACTATAAAAACCAGATTTTGACTATTTTCTCAGTAGAAGCCAAAGAAGAGTGTCAAACTACCTTAGCACTCTAACATGCCTGACTAAAGTTCCGACGTGGTACTTCTGCTAGTTGTGATGTAGCCCCACACATCTGCTTTTAATAAAATCGCACTAATTAAAAGACTGTATTTCATTGCTGAGGACAAAATTTCAAGCTCCCCTAATCACAACTCTCCCCAGCCACATAAAGGGGCTGGAACGTTAAGATGTACTCAGGGCAGAAACGAAGACCAGGAGTTTGTGTTTGAAGCCGGGAGCAGCCTGCTGGGGCTGGCGACAGCGGGTAAGGGGGCTCAGACTAAGGAAGGCGGAGGCCGAGCGCGTCCCTACCCACGAAGCACATCCTGCTGTCCTCGCCGGCGGACGCGGCCGGCGGCGCTGCCAGCTCCATCCTCTCGGGGCGCGGCGATGGGGCGGGTGCCGCCCAGGCGCACCGGCGGCAGCTGCTGCTGCTGCCCGGCTGCGCCCTGCGTCCAGAGCACCAGGCAGCCCAGCAACAGGACGCAAGCCTGCACCCACAGCCATTGCCTTCGCCCCATCCTGCGGCTGCCCAGCCGGGAACGGCGAAAGAAGCGGGCGGGGGCCAGAAGGTATACGCCTGTCCCTCACCGCCGACGGCGGACAAAGTGCCGCTGCTCGTCGGGGAAAGGTTTCAGCCGCTGGAACGATTTCTTCTCTCTTCCCCAGCCTGCCCTGCCGTAGCGGCCGTCAGCGCGACACGGTGATACCAACGGTGGGGTCCACGTTGCATTCCCCCCCCCCCCCCCCCCCAAAGAGAGAGGGAAAAAAACAGAAGGAAAGAAAAATTGAGTTGGCTGGGGTTTTCTTTTCTCCCTCCTCCAATAAAAGGTCTCCAATAGGACCAAGCTGAATTTCAAATAAAAGCAATATAGCAATTAACAATAACCAAAAGTAACGCGTCGGGAGGAACTAAGAGAGAAAAGACCCGCTCCGTTTCCTACGGTTGCTTTTATTAGCCGGCGGGCGGTCCGCAGCCGGCGGGAGGGGCCGTGTGGAGCGATCTGGGGGTGGGGTTTGCCGCCGGCGGCACGACGGGACCGGGGCGGGTCATGGGGAGCGGAGCTCGGGGCGCGCATGTAGTTGTGCGGCAGGGGCCGGGTAGAGGGGCAGCTGCTGGGGAGCAGAAGGGCGCGGAGGTTACGGAGAGAGAGCGGAACGGGTAGAGCTGGCTTTAAAGGGAATTCTGCGCTTTCGGTCGGCGCGCCCTGCCCTGTCAAACCTGTGGGAGCGGTACCACGAAATCCATTCGGTGCAGCCTTTGCGGAGGCACTTAACGAGCAAAACCCCGTCCATGGAAAAGCACCTGGGTTTCCGAAGAAAGGTCCGAGTCCAAGCTGAAGGCCTGGCCCGGCAGGGAGAAGCCTGGGGGCTGACCTCGCAAGGCAGGAGGCAGGATCCCGCAGCCACCCCGCCGCTGGGCACGCCGCCCGGAACATAGTGCGCAGACAGGAGCCCTAAGCGGTGGTGGCTGAAGCGGTGCCTCTTCCCCGTATTTATTCGGCTCAGCCTCTGGTACTGGTATTTTTTGTCAGGAACTTGAGTTTCCCACAAAATACTTGAATAGCAGCAAGAGCGAAAAGCCTTTGAACTGCGTTAGTTTGCAGTTTCTTTCAGTAGCAGTTTTTGCAAGGTCACACAGTTTTACTTGTTTTACTCTTGCTGTTTCCCTCTCCATAAGCATCTTAAAATAAAAATAAAAAACAAACAAACAAACAAAAAAAAAAAAAACAAAAAAAAAAAAAAAAAAAAAAAAAAAAAAAAAAAAAAACAAAACCCACCAAACTCAGCTTGGCCAATTTTCTCCTTACTTTTTCAGGTCAAACCCATGCATTTGCCTAGATGACCTGAGTAATTAGCCACTAGTCATAGGGAAACAAAAGCAATGGAAACATCCCTGCTGAAAGTCCCCGAGTGCTCCCTGTGGGTCATCCTGATAACAACACCGCACAGCAGGAGGACACAATCTGTTTTGTCATCTGAGAAGATTTTTCTCTTTGAATTATAGCTGCCGATTGACCACATCACCATACATACCACTGCATGCAGTGGCAACCAGGAAGCTTCTTTCTTTTTTTTGCATTTAAAACAAAACAAAAAGCATGTAGCTGCTTCTCTTAGCTCTACGTGCATATTGTCTGTCAATTATAATTTTGGAACTGTTAGCAGGAGCCATGTTTTATTATCTCTGAAATAAAACCCACTAGCTAAGAGGTCCTTACTCAAGTCACGGCCCTACGTCGATGGTGCAGTGGTTCTGATAGAGGCTCCATTTACAGATCTGTATTGTGACTGATGAGAAGCTAATTTTGTTTAAACATGGAGGTTTGCAACAGTAATTTTGCATGGGAAGATCTGACTCTTTAAAGCTTAAACCTTGAGAAATTAAGTATTTAACAAAGGAACAATTTAATGAAGACAACTGGGCAGAAGAGGAACCTCATGAGAGTAGGTAATGTTTGTAATTTCCTCAAAATAGAAGTTATTAAACCTGTCATGAATGAGATGCACCTAACAAAGCCAGGGAGAGAGAAGGATTCCATGTCTGTTTGAGTGAATAACAATCTCAAGAAAAATGCAAAGAAAAAACGGGCAGGCTACAAAGAACAAAAAGGAAAGAGTTGATCAGAGATAAACTTAGGGCCTTGGCTATCAGGAAGCATAGATAAAGAAGTAATTGCCAGAAGTTTAACAGAGCTGCTTCTTGGGAAGGACAACACAAGGGAAAAAAAGCCAGCAGAAAAAGTGAAGCAGTTACAGGCAGGGGTGGGCTAGAAATTAGGGGAAAATGTTGTGGTTCAAAGCAAAGTTACAAATCCTTTTTGTTGTTTTGTAGGGTTTTTTGGGGGGTGGAATTTGTTTGGTTTGTTGGTTTTGTTTTTTTTTTTTTACTTTGAAACTGTAGATATTTTGTACAGGAGCAAAAGCAAATGGTTGGCAGCTTGCAGTGATTTTAAAGTTGATTTCTAAGCCTCAGAGACCCACTGCATTCAAGCCAGAAGAGAAGTAGGTAATACCTTTCTAGAATTTTGAAAGGAAATATAATATATACTACAAAACATTCAATAGCAAAGATTCGGTTTTCATAAGATTGTGATATGAATGGTCCATGTTAATAGGTATACAAATTAACTGCTTACCAACAAAGCTGTCTTAGAAAGGGAAGCATTAGTAATTTTTATGGGTACAAGACACTGATCAGACATTATCCAAAATAATGATTATGTCCTGATTATTCACATTAGAAGAAGATGTGTCAAAATTGGAATTGCAGCACACAAAAGTCACTGGTAAGGTCAAAGGCAAGAAAACCACTACTAAAGGGTTTGAGTTCTTTAGCTAACTGAAGTTCTCTTAAAAAATAGTGAAGGAAAAGAAGAAAGGAAGTGTAAAGTGATGATAATTTGAATTAGTGCTTCAGTTAGAAGAGTTTCTTAGATAAGACAGGAACACAGCTCTGCATTTGAAAAGGTAGAACCTGAAATTATAAGTACATTTGGGGTCAAACTAGATTTATTTAGGAAGGATATTGTAGCCTGTTGTCTCCCAGCTCTTAAAAAGCATTTGAATTTGGTGATCCCAGAGGTTCTCTCCCATCCTATTCTTCAGCTGTGTAAAATAGAATAGCTTCTTCCACAGAGTATGTTGTGACATATTTACTTCATGCAGAAGGATGAATAATGTCTACTTTTCTCTAGCGGAATTTCCACTTCCAATCTGACCAACATCTGGTGAATGTTCAGGAAACATGTAAGTGTATATTTTCATATAGAAAATATTACCAGAGAAAAACTTACAATGCAGATTATTTTTGAATCCACACTTTGCCTGTGTGGTTGACTTTTTTCTTCCTAAACAAGGGTGGGAGTTATTTTTAAGTAAAGGCACTCGTACTATTTTTGCATTTGGAAACACAGTAAAAATGTGGACTAAAGCAGGATCCAGTTAAACTAGACTTCTTTGATGTAAAGGGTTTCTTTTAGTCCTCACAGTTGTCTCTTAGTGGCCACATATGATGGTCAGTTTAAAACATTCTCATTACCCTCAATCATCCAAAGCACACAATGGTGGATGCTTAGGTCAGTGCAGGCATTACAAGTACAAATGACAAGAGAATGTCAGGATTAAAAGAACCAATTTTTTTCTCTTCTTAACGCTGCTATCTAAACTGCTATCATGTTATTTTTCTCCCACAGCATTAGAGGAGTTGAATCTATTTTAGACTGCTCCTGTGCTACAGGAAGTTTTCTCTCAAAGTTAATAAAAGAAACTGCAGTATTGGGCCCATGTGTTTGCCCAAGGCCATCGGCTGAAAGCATAAGTCACATAAATTACAACACATACTTGGTATAAAAGAATATACTTGTCTTAAAAAGTTTTTCAGTAGGAGAAAACATTGGTTTGGGCTTTTTGTTTGCTTGGGGTTTTTTGTTGTTTTTTTGTTTTGTTTCATGACTAAGACACTGCAGAAAAAATGATGCAATTACAAATGTGTGAACTTGTGTTTCTATACATTTCAGGAGCATGTCCCAGTCTTTTCACTGTTAAGTGCCAGATACGGGTTTTTAGAAATATAGCATATGGTATGGTACAGAATCACAGCTCACAGATCTAAACACTTGGATATATACAGGTACAGGATGTGTTTTGCTGGGTTTTCCGCATGATTATACTGGTAGCAAGGGATGTATCTGAGTGCCTGGTCACACCAAGTGTAATAGGAAACATTTGTCTTTGGGCATCATGTGCAGTACCTCCTGCTTCCTCCATGGAAAACGTACTTTAATTATTCTTTTGAGATGGTGTGGGTTTAGTCTATATGAAAAGTGGTTCAAATGATAAGAATTGGTTGGAAGACACCAGAATAAACTAAAAAATGTAGTCATTCGAGAATGTGAAAATATTTTGCTTTTTCTTCTTTTCTAATTCCATCTCAAGTTTCCACATTCACAACTGACTTGTTCTGTAAAAACAAGTTCCTTACTTGTTAAACATATGCATCTTTTCACTGTAATTTTAATACACCTCATTTTTACAGGAAGGTAAATGCTGTCCCCTGACTTTTTGCCACCACTAATCTGTACTGTTCCAAACAAACTTTTATTAAAACGTGTCAGGCTGCACTGAGAAATAAGAAAATGTTAAAATTGAAGTTATAAACATGTTAAACAAAATGCCTTTTAATAAAGCAAATTGCAAAATACCTATTGATTCCAAACAGATCTAGACTCCCACATACTAAACCATATGGAAGAGGCCAGAGTGGCACACAGGTTCGATATGAACTGAGGTGTCTGAGTGAACTCCTATCTGTATCCTAATGATTTGGAAGTGCCACCCATATCTGATAGTCTGTTTTCCTTCAATCAATTTAGCATGTCATCCATGATTTTCTGACATCTTCAAGTGCAAGTTTAGTTGCTATAGTAAAATAAACATTGTAAAAATTGAGGGTTTGAACTTGTCCTTTTAAGCCAGTCCTCCTCTTCCTCTGTGAAAAACAAAAAACAAGCAAACAAACAAAAAAAACCCGAACAAAACAAACACCTAAACCAACATAAGTCCTGGAAACTTTCTATTGCTCAGTTTTGTAACTTCCGTATGATCCTTTACTGCATCCTCTCTCTCCCCAGAGGTACACATTCAAGCTGTGATATCTACTCAGGTGAAAAATTGATTCTATGGTCTAATTTTGCACCTTACAAATTGATACCTCCTCCTTTCTAGTCCTACATTATATAAACCTGTTTGAGATTACTGTTGACAAATACCTGTAACTACAGAGGTTGTGTCTCTCTGACTGTTTTCTGCTGTTCCCCATTGGATTTAATGCATGCTACTTATCTTCAGCTTTTCAGTCTGGACCAGATCTTCATTTGGGATCTCTCTCTGGTATCTTCAACAACAGAAACATTTAAAATATATTTCTGGAAAAGACCTTGGGGAGTCTTCTGATTAGTCCTCTCTGTGTAAAGCAGAAAAAACACTCCCAAAACCAACTAATCCAAAAAACCCCCAAACGAACAAACAAAACAACCATCCCCTCCCCGCCCCCAAAAAAAAAACCCAACAAAAAAAACAAACAACTAAAACTTGAATTGTGAACAAATTGGCCTTTTAGCCTGTGCCTCAAGTACAGGAATTTGCAGGGCTGCAGATGATCTGCTATGGATGCCACTGATTTACCACTAAGAAGTTTTCCAAACATCCAATAGAAATTCTACTTTTTGCATTTTAAACAGCTTCCCCCCCCCCCCCCCAACTCACTTGTTATTTTTAGCATCTTCTTCCATGCTTTAATAACAGAATATCATTCTGCCATATTTTTTTTTGTTCTGCTCCGACTAAACCTGTGGGAGTTGTCTTTCAGGCTTTCCAGATCTTTGCTAATTTTTATTGCCTTGATTCATTTGACTGGGCTCACCTCTTTCTTCAAGTGAGATCCTCAAAGCTCAAAAGAATTCTCAAGCTGAGACTATGCCCAAGCTGATCAGGGAGGAGGGAGCCATTAATTTATTTTGCAGCCTAAAATTTGTGATGCTTGTGGACTATGGGGTACTTGTATTTTTCAAAAGGTACTGATGTTATAACTCAATTGAACTTACAGTACTCCATAATACTGCAGTCTTTTTCTTCAACAGTGCTACCTAAAGCATAAAAACACATTTCAATTTATTGAGCTGCATGCTCATTTTTTTTTAGCCTTTTTTCTTTTTGCCATTTATCTAATTTATTTGACCTTTTTGAATTCTAATCCTGCCCTCCAGTGTACTTGTGTTTCCTCCATGTTGGTGTTTATCTGCAAATTGAATAAATTTTCTATCATCCACTCTTTAAAAGAACATATTGAAAAGTAATGGGTCCAAGGGTGCCTGGAACTGACACATTGTACTTGCTTCCTCCTTGGCCATAAGCTATTAATAGCTATTTTAATATGTTTTCCTTAACCAATTATATATTCACTGTATAATTTAACCTAGATTGTGATTTCTTGATTGCTTAAAAGAATGTCAGTTGAGGCTGTTTCAAAAGCATTACATCTATTTTATTTTTTTTGTTCTATCCATCTGTCCTGTTACGTGCGCTCTATCTTGCTTGCGTTCGACAGCACTCTCTTGGTTGGTTTTAACGTTCTTGTTTTCACATGAAAACTTGAATTATTTCTTTTTCAGCATTATATCGGGCCAGGAAATTAGATTAGTTGGCCTAGCTTGCATTTCCTCTTTTTGGATGTATGCACTGAAATGGGCTTATAAAATAATTAGATTAGTTGGCCTAATCTAATTAGCTTCCTTTTTCCTCTCTTTGAATGTATGCGCTGGTTTGGTATATATATTTGGGATATATGTACCCATAGCCAGGTAAACAATAAATAAAACCTAGTAAGCAAAAAGTGACAAACCTAATTTGTTCCAACTCTAAACTTATTCTCAATAAAAAACAAATCAGCAAATAGTTATGGTCTTTTCCATGTCTCTGTTCATTTCTAAAATTTCAATACATAGAAAGGATATTACAACAATATAAAAGGCAATTCTGGTTCATATATTTGACTAATTCACTTGTAGTTGTTAAGAGTTTTGATATTGTCCCTCTATATGAACTCCCTTGCATATACAACACATAGATCAGTCATCCCACAGAGTTGCAGGTTTATACTTTATAACAACAAGAATTATTTTAGCAGTGTTTTCAAAGTAATGCTTTCACTGCAGATGAAAAAAAAAAAAAAAGTTGTGAGTCATACTGAGTCATATTGAAAAGAGGGAATGAAACCATTAAGTGGAGCTTATAAAATAAAGACAGGATAATTCTTAACACATAAATTGAAAAAAGAAAAAAGAACATCACAGTACTGAAGCATGAGAGTACTGTTCCATGCACTTACACAAAATTCTTGAGGAAATTAGTCACATCTTTAAGATGGCAGCTACTTTTATGATACATATAAAAATGTAAATGAGGAAGAATCATAGAATCATAGAATAGTTAGGGTTGGAAAGGACCTTAAGATCATCTAGTTCCAACCCCCCTGCCATGGGACTAAACTAGCCCTACACACTAAACCATGCCACCCCAGGCTATGTCCAGTCCAGCCTTGAACACTGCCAGCGATGGAGCATTCACAACTTCCCTGGGCAACCCATTCCAGTGCCTCACCACCCTTACAGTAAAGAATTTCTTCCTCATATCCAATCTAAACTTCCCCTGTTTAAGTTTGAACCCATTACCCCTTGTCCTCTCACTACAGTTCCTCATGAAGAGTCCCTCCCCAGCATCCCTATAGGCCCCCTTCAGATACTGGAAGGCTTCTATGAGGTCTCCATGCAGCCTTCTCTTCTCCAGGCTGAACAGCCCCAACTTCCTCAGCTTTCTCATATTTTCATATGGGAGGTGCTCCAGTCCCCTGATCATCCTCGTGGCCCTCCTTTGGACTTGTTCCAACAGTTCCATGTCCTTTTATGTTGAGGACACCAGAACTGCACACAATACTCCAAGTGAGGACTCAGGAGAGCAGAGTAGAGGGGCAGGATCACCTCCCTCGACCTGCTGGTCACGCTTCTTTTGATGCAGCCCAGGATACGGTTGGCTTTCTGAGCTGGAAGCGCATGCTGCCAGCTCATGTTCATTTTTTCATCAGCCAACACCCCCAAGTCCTTCTCTGCAGGGCTGATCTGAATCTCTTCTCTGCCCAACCTGGAGTTGTGCCTGGGATTGCTCCTACCCAGCTGTAGGACCTTGCACTTGGCGTGATTAAACTTCATGAGGTTGGCATCAGCCCACCTCACAAGCGTGTCAAGATCCCTCTGGATGGCATTCCTTCCTTCCAGTGTATCAACCGAACCACACAGCTTGGTGTCATCGGCAAACTTGCTGAGGGCGCACTCAATCCCACTGTCCATGTCACTGACAAAGATGTTGAACAAGACCTGTCCCAACACCGATCCCTGAGGGACACCACTGGTTACTGGTCTCCAGCTGGACATTGAGCCGCTGAGCACAACTCTGTGCGTGCGGCCATCCAGCCAGTTCTTTTGACCACTGCGTGGTCCACCTATCAAATTGATGTCTCTCCAACTTGGAGACAAGGATGTCATGTGGGACAGTGTCAAAACACTTTGCACAAGTCCACGCAGATGACATCAACTGCTCTACCCCTGTCCATCAGTTCCGTAGCCCCATCATAGAAGGCCACCAGATTGGTCATGCAGGATTTCCCCTTAGTGAAGCCATGCTGGCTGTCACCAACCACCTTGTTGTTTTTCATGTGCCTTAGCATGCCTTCCAGTAGAATCCGCTCCAAGGTTTTGCCAGGCACAGAGGTGAGACTGACTGGTCTGTAGTTCCCTGGGTCATCCATTTTCCCCTTCTTGAAAATGGAGGTTATATTTCCCTTTTCCCAGTTGTAGGGAACTTCACCTGACTGCCATGATTTTTCAAATATGATGGACAGTGGCTTAGCAACTTCATTTGCCAGCTCTTTCAGGACCCGCGGATGGATTTCATCAGGTCCCATGGGCTTGTATACGTTCAGGTTCTTTAGATGGTCTCGAACCAGATCCTCTCCTACAGTGGTCCCAGGGTCTTCATTCTCACAGTCCCTGTGTCTGCCTTCCAAGACTTGGGTGGTGTGGTCAGAGCATTTGCCAGTGAAGACTGAGGCAAATACGTCGTTAAGAACCTCAGCCTTCTCCAAATCCAGGGTAGCCAGTTCTCCTGATAGCTTCTGGAGAGGGCCCACATTGTCCCTAGTCTGCCTTTTATTTGCAAGGTACCTATAGAATCCTTTCCTGTTATCCTTAACATCCCTAGCCAAGTTTAATTCTAAGTGGGCCTTAGCTTTCCTAACCTGATCCCTAGCTTCCTGGACAACATCCCTGTATTCTTCCCAGGCGGCCTGTCCTTGCTTCCATCTTTTATAAGCCTCTTTTTTCCTTTGAATTTTCCTCAGCAGCTCCTTATCCATCCAAGGAGGTCTCCTGGCCCTCCTACAGCGCTTCCTTCTAGTAGGGATGTATCGCTCCTGAGCTTGCAGCATGTGATCCTTGAATATCAACCAACAGTCTTGGGTCCCCCTGCCCTCTAGGGCTATCTCCCATGGAATCTTACTGAGCAGGTTCCTGAAGAGGCCAGAGTCTGCTCTCTTGAAGTCCAGGGCAGTGAGCTTGCTGCACGCTCTTCTCACTGTCCTGAGGATCTTGAATTCGACCATCTCATGATCGCTGCAGTCAAGGCTGCCCTGGAGCATCACATTTCCAACAAGCCCTTCCCTGTTGGTGAGAATATCTTAGTACATCCTTTTGGGACCCATTTGACTATTTTGTCTGTAAATTTGGGAATATTTTTTTTATTTATGTTTATTTAGTTTTGCAGAGGTAGGGTGGACCACTCTGTACTGACTTCTCTTTATTTACCTGAGAAAAAACAAAATTGAAATGTTCTTAGTTTAGGCATCTCAGCTACCAGAAATAAAACCCTACTTTAATCTCTGAAATTTAATATCAGAGGTAAGGAGTCAAAGGAGGAAAAAAAAAAATAAAAATTAAGCACTTTCTCTCTCTCTTTTTTTTTTTTTTTTATTTTCCTGGATATGGAAATGCTAGCCAGATTTTATATGTGAGAATTGGCCATGGAAATAAGATCTGTGTATGTGTCTTAAATTAAACAGGAACTTGAAGGTATTCCTCCATTGAGCTCACACTTCTCAGTGTCTATTTTAAAATTAATCAAGTTCAATAAAATGTAACGGAAGTTCCTGGATATGAAAAAAAAAGGATGTAGCTGCTTCATTACTTCCCAGATTCCAGGAAGATAGTTATAAGTGTAAGTATTTTGATTCATCTTCATTTTGGAAACTCTACCCTGGGGAATCTGTAGGTGGAGCATATAAAAGCATTTAATCAAGAGAAGTGTCATCAGGCATTAAACACTAGACTACATGGTTTTAATTATTTAAATATATTAATAATTTTATAGAATTATGATTTGAAATTGTTGTTTTCCTATAGTCTTTGAGCATTATTTTCTGACTCAGCTTCTCTTTAACATCTTTAAAACAAGGACGTTCAAGTATCCTAAATCTCACTGATATGACATGTTGAAATATACATTCCTCTAGCTGTTCATTTACCTAAAAGCATGCGTAATATTTGCTATGCAGCGTGATAACAGCATCGTCACAGTTACCTAGTGCACTGAAACAGTTTTCCATGTCTAAATCAGTGCTGAAGTCTTTAGGAGTTGTTGCTACAAACATGAGTGTTACACCACAAATTAGGAATCTGAAAAACTAGGTATCATGTTTAGCATGATCTGTTCTACATTTCAATGCTTCTGCATGCCCGCATGAAGATAAATTTTTTACTAAAGGCGCAAGGATGAACTGAGAGAATATTTAAGAATTGCATCCAAGTTTCAGTTCACCTGAATTCTACCACTCATGTAAATGGTGTACTGAATGCTACTACAGCTGTACCACTGCTTAAAGCAGAATTCTCCCTTTTTATGTAATATTACTTTACCTGTGGAATCACAGGACTAAAGCAATCTCAGCAGCATTCCCAAGAATCCCTGATAAGCCCCAAACTAAGCAGTAGCATTATCTAAATGAAAATAATTCTTAACAAGAAATTAATAAAAAACAATTTTTTGTTGAGTTTGGTTTGTGTTCTTCCTTTGTGATGGACCTGAGATTGTTGTTCTGAGTACTAGAACCAATTTTATTTTTACAAAACTAAAATAGGTTTGTGGAATATGAATACAGGTAGACTTTGATGTGTTATATGCCATAATGCACATGCAAATGTCAAGTTGCTAAATTATTATAATGGCTGTTTCTTTGTATAGGTGCATACCTAAGAAAGGCAAAGCTGGTAATTTTCACTCAACTGTAAATTGAAACAGATGGGTGTGAAATTTATGTAAGGTTTAAATCAGCATAATCTTGGTATATAAAACTCTGTTCTTTATTCAGGAGATAAAAAAAGGTCCATGGTCAACATACATGGAGAAATAAGTATCTGTTATCTATTCTATTGTAAAAATCTAATACAGAATTATATAAAATATATATTATCATTATGGAATGCTTCAATTTGTGTGATGGCACTACATATGCTAAGACAAGTACAAACTTTGCATTAACTTATTTCAGCAGCAGTATGCCAGCATATTGTAAATATGGCATATTATATGCAGCATGCCCTTCATATAGACTAATAGATAAGGAATAGGTCATACACCTATGCACATTCCACAAGGAAACTGGAAGTCAGCTGAAATGTTTGTAATGTAGCTTTCCAAGAAGAAAAATTTTACTGATGTTCTCAATTCCAGCTGTAGTGCCTACAAGTACAGGTACATGACTTTCTACATAGGCTGCTACACAGAGCCTCTTAAACAGATATCTAAAGATGCAAGGACTTAAAACCACTATGAAACTGTCTGCTTTTATTTTTGTTTTCTTAAAAGTAAAATTTTAGTCTTTCTAAATATTGGACCCTGAGGTACAATCATTCCTGAGGTTTTTATCAGGTAAAGCAAATCTGACCTCAAAATTACAGACTTTCAGTTTGCAGTCACATGAATCTCAATGTGTTAGGGAGTGAAGCCGTGCTAATTCCATACATATGTGCTGTTGCATTCTTGTAAATTTTCAGACAGCAAAGGAAATGCTAGTTACACCTCTTTCACCTTCAGCCTTTGGTAGAACATTTCACAGATTGCATGTATCTTTTGCATTCAGAGAAAAATAGTCATGGATCCCTTTGAACAGATACTCTGCTTTTAACTTGCCATTGACATTAGCAAACTTGTGTTTGCTAATATAAGCATCGTATCTATGCTATTTTTTAACAATGTAGGAAACCTAGCATTTAGGCTTCAGATTTTTTCCAATACATGCAGAAATATGAACAGCTTTATTATCTTAGATGTTCTCTCTTGCTTACAAGAAAGCATATTTATATATTTATGTGCAAATACACAAATATGGTCTTATATATGTAAAATGTAGATATTTTTTAGAAGGACTTGGTGTCTACTTCCCAATTAGAGCTAAGTAAACCAAACAAGTAAAATGTGATAATGCTTATGTCAGGCTAGAAAGTACTTTGCATAGAATAAGAGCAAGACTACCATGTTAGAACTTTCCAGACCACCAGGTAAAACCAAGCCACATTCTTCACTGATTTACATTGGCACAGATCTTAAAAAGACTTCAATTAGTGGAAATTATATGTGAATGTGATGGCAAAAAACATCCAATATGCATCTTTCCAGCCCAAGAACTTTCATATACCTAGCCAGAGATGGGTATAGACAGAATTGTAAGAAGGGCAGAATATGCTTGTTTGGGTGAACTTGCTACAAACTTTTCAAACTGAAAAGTCACATTTGCACATCACAGTCCAGTTTTGCAATTAATCATATTTCAACATTGTTTCTTTGTTCAAAACATTCATCCTTCCATGCTGTGTATTGTACCTCACAAGTGATGGCTACACTTCAACAACTGGTAATACAATTCCTGTTTGTAAACACAGTGTAGGGAAACTTGTCTTAAATCTCTGATCAAGGGACTCACAAAGGTCTGTTGCCAAGCGGAAGTGATCTTTAATTAACAATCAAACAAAATTTGTGCTTGAACCTGTGAAATTACTTCAGACCACTTAGAATGTGGTTGGGGCCAGAACGGACACCTACTCACACAACAGGTCCTCTGTCATTATAGTGTGAGCACTGTGTTATAAAACACCTTTTTATTATGTTGTAGTTCAGTTATCTTTACTGGAACAATGCTGTTGTGTTTTCTAGAATCTTCTTTTTAGCCACCTAATGCCAAGACACAAAGAAACAAAGAACACAACCTTTGTGTAATATTCTAGAAGCTCAGCAATGGATAAAACATCTTTTTTTCTCCCTAATCTATTGATTGAGATGTGTTTATCAGGTTACTTGAATGTCATTCAAGATCATCTTAATTGGAAAACAATTTGGATACTATGTACAAGTGTTACTGGGTTTTATATTATTACAGTGACATCTAGAGGCTTTATTAATGGATCAGGACTGTGTTCTGCCAAGTGTAGGATAAACACATGAATTAAAGTTTCTTGTTAGCAAAATATTACTATCAGTATGAAAGAGGAAGGAATTATCTTGGAGAGACGGCACAGAAGGAATATTGGTAAGCTTGACAGGTGGATTCATTATGCATGTGGCATAGCTATTTATTAAAAAAATGGAGATATGAAAGAGAGGGGGAAAAAAAGTGTTTTACAGATACCTCCAAGATTTATTTTTCCAAAGAGGAAAAAGGATAAGAGAGATGCAGAAATATATCAAATTTTTAAGCACATAGTCTATAAAGGTTAGTTCCAACAAGACTGTTCCACAGACAACAGTCAGTCTCTTGAACCTAAAGAGTAGTGGCTGCAAAAGATCACAGAACAGATATTTAATATAATAGAGGGTGTGGAATCTGTGGAACAAGGGAAGAAATTTATCTGTATTAGCAGTTTGGATATATATTACATTTGAAAGCATTAGGCAAAGGGTGGTCATCACTGGCATGAGAGGTGACTACCAGAACAAGACTTTCAGTCATATAGATGGAACATCTATGCAGTGCAAATTATGCAAATTGCAAGTGATAGTGAGAGTACGGGTCTGAATGAGAAGCAATATGGCATATTCTATACTAAGAATAGTTAGATAAAGGAGATGGGAAAAACATGCAGCTAAGTTTTATTTTGTTCTTTGTTTTAGAGGACAAACATTTTGATTAAATGAGACTAGGACCAAAAAGTAGACCACAGCTTCAGCTATACCTCCCTTATGAAGATAGGGTGAGAAAGCTGGGGCTGTTCAGCCTGGAGAAGAGAAGGCTGCGTGGAGATCCCATTGCAGCCTTCCAGTATCTGAAGAGGGCTTATAGGGATGCTGGGGAGGGACTCTTCATGAAGGACTGTAGTGAGAGGACAAGGGGTAATGGGTTCAAACTTAAACAGGGGAAGTTTAGATTGGATATGAGGAAGAAATTCTTTCCCGTGAGGGTGGTGAGGCACTGGAATGGGTTGCCCAGGGAAGTTGTGAATGCTCCATCGCTGGCAGTGTTCAAGGCTGGGTTGGACACAGCCTTGGGTGGCATGGTTTAGTGTGAGGTGTCCCTGTCCCTGGCAGGGGGGTTGGAACTAGATGATCTTAAGGTCCTTTCCAACCCTAACTGTTCTATGATTCTATGATTCTATTTGAAAAAATTATGATCTATGGATGAAGCAGCTCTTCTGGTCACCTTTATCATCCTAATCACAATTAATGAAATCCAGAGAGCAGCACTGAAAATGTTGACTGTAAACAATAGGCAAAAGTCAGTATTAAACTCTTAAAGAAAGGGGCTTTTGCAGTAGCAGAATGAGACACAACAGCCATTAACAAAAAAGGTGGGCAGAGGCTACTGCTGATAAATTGTGCTGTTTGAAAGTCACTCAGAACTAAGGATGCCTATAGTGATCAGCTTCCTTCAAGGTTTGATTTCTACTCAAAATGAAAGGAAAGAAGCAATTCTCTGTTCACATCACATCCTTTTGCAAGGTACAGTTTCCTACTACTGTTGGCTTCCTGTGAAGGCCATATTCAGCTTAAGCATCCTTCCTTCTTTTCATTTGTAATAACAGGCCACCAGAACTTTCTAGTGAACTAAGTCTTGCCTTTGTTCAGTTGATTAGTACAATGGCGCTATGATCGCTGGCAAGGACTTAAGCTCTAACCAAAATGGCTGTGCTGCCATTGCTGTGAACGTTCAGACGCACTCACTGCCTGTTACCATGATTTCTGTCTGAAATAACATATCGAGGTTTGGTCTTCTGCATTTAGAGACTACGTACGTGAGATTCATTGTAAGAATTATAATAGCACACTGGAAGCACTTTTCAGATCAGAGATTATTTGCATGAAGATTATGAGCATAATGATTCTTCGATCCTTGATGTGGACATAAGAGCAAATTTTTTCCCATAAGAACAGCTGAGCAGTGTAGCACATTACCCAGAGAGTCTGTGAAGACTCCATCCCTTGAGGCTTCAAGCCTGGATGGAAGATGCCTCGAGCAAGCTGGTCTGACCTCGGAGCTGACCATGCTGTAAGTGGCATGTTGGACTTGAGACCTCCTGAGCTCCTGCCCAACCTGACCCTTTCTATGATTCTACAGGTATTAGATAAAGAAATGGTATCTGTTTTTTATTAAGGTTTTATTACTAATTATAGAACATACTATTGGAATAATTAAGAAAAAACAGAATCTTGCCGCTTTTAGATCACATAAAACCTGCAGAATAAAATATAGCAGGTGACACTAAAAATCCATGTCTTTGCCTATGATTTTTCCAGGTATTATATATAGAGAGTACATACAATCTTCTGAAACTATTAAAATGTTCTTCCCTAAAATTCTAGTATCATTTCAAGGGAGAAATTCAAACAGCAATGCAAAGTTCCCCCTCTTTCTTTCTGTTTGCACATTTTCTTGGAAATATCCAGGAAAGTCCTAGGCAGTTTGCTTCCAGCCTCTGTGTCAAGGTTTAACTGACTACTCTTGATGTGGTTGTTGATGATCTTTACTAAGAATTGGGGGTGAGGGGTGAGGGTGAGGAAGGAGTCTCCTTTTCAGGTCAGGAAGCCTGCCATTGAACTGCCTTAGCTAAATCTAATCTCCTTGAGGTATTTATTTATTATCCAATTGTGGTTTTAGCAGATGTCTTCATGCTAGGTGCAAATTGCTTGCATTTATTTTGTGTGCATTTTAAGTAACTTTGTATTATTTTGCTTACTACGTTTTTTTATGTTAACCTTATTTCTCTTGTAGCTTCCAAAATCTTTTCACCATAATCTGATTTTCCAGGATTACTGCCATCAGTCTACATTCTTCATTCTTAGTATCTTTAACAACCTCGGATAAAACCCGTCTGGACCTCAGGATTTATTGGTTTTGACTCATTGCAACTCATTTATCACTCCTGTCTTACTGATGTCGAAATCATCCAAGATAGTGAGTGCACAGCCAGTTCAGATGAGATTTCATTACTGCATTCCATCTCCAGTAACTGAATTCAGAAACTATGAATAACTGTTCTGAATATATAAACTTCAGTACAGAAATATGCATACACAGCGGAGAGTCCTGCATCTTTAGTTTTACTCAAGGCAGTTAAGTGTGGGGTTGTGGAGAGCAGGGGGTCTTTCTAAGCAGTAATTTTCAGTAGCAATAGGTTACTTGTTACATTAAATGCCAGTTTTTAATGCCTTATGTCTACTTAGGTGTAAAAAATGTGGATAGTGTGACTTATCACCCAGTTTGAGGGATAGCCCTATATTACGTTGTTATATATCTATAGCCAGTGCTATATTCTGCTGCTGAGTTGTGACCACTGAGAACTGCAATCTCATATTATAGCTGGGCTATGAATTTTCATGTTTACCAGTTTCAAAATGTAATTTTTTTTCTGTAGGAGGTAACTTCAAATTCAATGTAGGCTGCAAAATTGTGCTGCTTATTACAACATAAAATCATAGAGTGGTTTGGTTTGAAAAGGACCTTGCGGTTCATCCAGCCTCAGGCGCCCTTCAGGGCTCCCTCCCCATCCTGCCTCAGCAGGGACACATTCCTCTAGACCAGGTTGCTTAAAGGCCTATCCAGCCCGGCCTTGAACTCTTCCAGGGGTGGGAATGGGAACATAGTTCCATCCTATTAATTTACTCTGTCACATAGTTTTTAACTGTGATTGCATAAGGTCAAGATGACAGATCCGGAGGTTATAGTCCTTTATTAACCATTTGCAATGGTAAAACTCAGCCTGTTTGCTAGCCTGTTCATACTATGCCTTCTCTAGAGGGTCCACTTCTGGTATCGAGAAAGTAACCATTCAAAAGGCAGAGATGCAGCAACGGTAACAAGTCGTAACAAAAGGGTGTGGGTGTGGGTGGGTGGGTGTAAATTAGATCATTTCCTCCATTATTCTGCCAGTGTAAAATGCGCCTTAGTGAGTATTTTTTACTACTTTGTGAAATTTGGGTTTCATGTCTGGGTTTTCTGGTATTTCCACTGAGCCTACAAACATGGCTATGTATTAATGCAAGATCTGGCGGTAGTTTTCTGCATGGTCTAGTGGCCCCATAGGCACCATATGGCACAAATGCAATGGCTACATGTGGTACTGGATAATGTTTCCACTTCCCACCCACCTTTGGGACAGATATTACTGGCTTGGGGTTTCTGTGAATTCTGCTAATTGTAATCAAAACTCACACTGTCTCCACTACATAATCAGCTTTAAATCCTGCTAAGAAGGGATCTTGTGTACCAAAGCATACAGAATTCAGTATTTCCTGGGAAAAGAAGAGCTGTCACACAGTTAAAGTGAGATTGCAAATAGGCAGAATCAATCTTTAAGAGAGCATTACTAGGGTATTCTCAAGGGTTGTTGAAAGCTTGCTGTTTTCGTAAGAAACATCAGTATGTGGAAAGAGTAAATCCCCCCAAACACACTTGCTTTACACCAGCTACTGAAGGGGTGGATCTGTCCAGCACAATTATTGCCTCTAATTACAAGGAAGGCAGCAATATAAAGTTAAACAGTTGCCCTTTTTTTTTTATTTTGACTGAAAAATATGCAGCTAGTACTACAGTTACTTCTTTTCATCCTGACGAATAGCGTAAGGTGAGAGATCATGACATTAATGTTTTAAGGGATCTAGCCTAATGCAAACATATAAAGTAAGATGCCCTTCTGCTGCAAAGAACTAGAGAAATATATCCTTTTTGAGCAGAAAAAAAAAAATCAACTCAGTAATATAAATAAGTTCAGTCTTTCCAGAGGGGGAAAAATCAAGAGAAAAAGCAATTTTAAGCTCATTTATGGAAAAGCTTTACAAGGCAGCAGCCATTTAGCAGAGTCATCAGATACCAGATTTATTTATGAAAGTCTTTTTTCTGTCACCTTCTGATTACATATTCTCAGACGTGCAGCTATTTGCATCTCAGTTCCACAACTGCGCAATTTTATTTTCTTACTTTATTATAATGATCTACTTATAATAATTCAGTTAGCATTGGACCATTTGAAAAGCAGGATTTCACTATTTTACATGAAATACTTACAAATGCAGCCTTAAAAATGTAGAATTGCAGTTAAAATTACCTCCTCCTAGAGAACTCCTGTAAGAATCGTAGAACCATAGTACAGTTTGAGTTGGAAGGGACCTTAAAGATCGTCTAGTCTCAAACCCCCTGCATGGGAAGGATATACCAGGCTTGAGATAGCCTGTTTCCTTTTGCTCCAGCTGAGGCACTGGACTCGTCACCAAATGGATGCAAAGGAAGAAAAATAAGGCTACTAAAACCACAGATAATCTGTATTACCTAGAACTGAGAGAAAGGAGAGTGGAAAATAAATTAATTAAGGAAAACTGAACAAAAAATATCAAAGAAATTATTGATGAAGAGATTAACAGAGGGGAAAAATATTAAAAAGGTAATACAATAAAATAAAACATTCAGAAAATGTCACTGAAAAATTAAAATGTTATACCTATTTAAGACAGGAGGAATAAAAAATAATTGGCAAGAAATTTGTAGTGTCCTGCTCAAGCACTAGTTATTGAAAAAAAAAAAAAGTGTTTTGTGTTACCATTTTAAATCTTATTTGTATTTGTGATATATTTCTTACTTTCCTGTTAAATTTTTCCAGCTCTTGCTCATTTTACATCAGTAATATATTATTTCTTGTACCAGAGCTTTACTACTTTTACATCTTTTCCTTGAGAGTTGGAGGAAACTTGGTTAACTGGACACGGGAGAAGATGGAATGGTGGTGTGGTTTAAACCCAGCTGGCAACCCAGAAACCACGCAGCCGTTCGCTCACATCCCCCCTTCCTCCCCCCTGCTCCCAGAGGGATGGGGAGAAGAATCGAAAGAATGTAGCTCCCACAGGTTAAGATAAGAACAGTCCAGTAACTACAGTATAACACAAACCACTACTGCTACCACCAATAATAATAATAAGGGAAATAACACGGGAAGAGAATACAACTGCTCACCACTCGCCAACCGCTAACCAGCCCGACCAAGCAGTGATCTAACCCTTCTGGGTAACTGCCCCCCGTATATATAATGGGCACGACGTGCTGTGGTATGGAATACCTCTTTGGTTAGTTTGGATCAGGTGTCCTGTCTCTGCTTCCTCCTGGCTTCCCCTCCTCCCAGGCAGAGCATGAGACTCAGAAAGTCCTTGGTCAGATTAATCATTACTGAGCAGCAACTGAAAACATCAGTGTTATCAGCACTGTTCCCAGGCTGAAAGTCAAAAACACAGCACTGCCCCTGCTGCTAAGAAGGAGGAAAATGACTGCTACTGCTGAACCCAGGACAGTATCCACCCCTTATTCCATACCATTCACATCATGCTCAGATCCCACATTTTCAATATACCATCACTCATATATATATATATATATATATATATATATATATATCTCCACATAGAGAGACAGAGAGAGAGAGAGAGATCATTCTTTACTGCATGGACCAATCTTTATTAAGCTGCTGAGTCCATCTGGTCCATGATGTCCAGCTCCATCTCTTGTAATAGTCTTTCAGAGCAGGAGAGGCTGTGTGCAGTGTTGGATCATTGCCTTCTGATGATACCGCAGAACTCATCTGGTTTCATCAAAATTCATTCTTTGTTGGGATGATGGTTGGAGGGAAGTCAGGGCCAGTCAGTGGTGACCTGAAGACATCTAGTTGGTGGGCTATAAAAGTGCTACATAGCAGGCAACAGCATACAATTGAGTTCATTGGCTGGTTTCCCCTAAAAGCAAATCCCCTTGAGGTACACATCGGGCTTCCCCATCTTCCCGCATTACCCACCAAGTATATTTGGGTCCCTGAGCAAAAGCGATCCCGCGAGTGGGTTTGCCTTTACCTGAAGCGGGAATAACCCAGACTGTCTTCCCTAGCAAATTCTTTATGTGCACCACAGGATCTTTATCTGCTTCTACACTATGTGAAAGTTCTGACTGGGCTGCACCAGCCCTGTTGGCAGATCCTCTGGTGTTGACCAACCAGGTGGCTTTTCGTAAATGTGTATCCCAAGGTTTGAAAATCCCACCACCCATTGCTCTCAGTGTAGTTTTTAATAGCCCATTGTACCATTCAGTTTTCCCAGAGGCTGGTGCATGGTAGGGGGTGTGATATACCCACTCAATGCCTGCTCTTTGGCCCAAGTGTCTATAAGGTTGTTCCTGAAATAAGTCCCATTGTCCGACTCAGTTCTCTCTGGGTGCTGTGTTGCCACAAAATCTGTTTGTCAAGGTTCAGGATAGTGTTCTGGGCAGTGGCGTGGAGCACAGCATATGTTTCCAGCCATCCGGTGGTTGCTTACACCATGGTAAGCACATGGTGCGTGCCTTGGTGGGTTGGTGGGAGTGTGATATAATCAATCTGCCAGGCCTCCCCATATTTGTACTTCAGCCATCGTTCTCCATACCAAAGAGGCTTTAACCGTTTAGATTGCTTAATTGCAGCACATATTTCACACTCCTGAATAACCCGGGCAATAGTGTCCATTACTAAGTCCACCCCTCTATCACGAGCCCATCTGTATGTTGCATCTCTGCCCTGATGGCCTGAAGTGTCATGGACCCACCAGGCCAAAAATAATTAACCTTTATGTTGCCAATCTAAGTCCATCTGAGCCACTTCAATCTTAGCAGCTTTATCCACTTGGTTGTTCTGGTGTTCCTCAGTGGCCCAACTCTTGGGTACATGAGCATCTACATGGCTTACCTTTACCACCAGGTTCTGCACCCAGGCAGTGATATCTTGCCACAGTGCAGCAGCCAAGATGGGTTTACCTCTGTGTTGCCAGTTGCTCTGCTTCCATTGCTTCAACCACCCCCACAGAGCATTTGCCACCATCCGTGAGTCAGTATAGAGATGAAGGGCTGGCCACTTTTCTCGTTCAGCAATGTCCAAGGCCAGGTGGATGGCTTTCACCTTGGGAACCTACTCGATTCACACTCTCCTTCAGCAGTTTCTGCAACTTGTCATCAAGAACTCCATACAGCTGCCTTCCATCTCTGATGCTTTCCAACAATACGGCAGGACCCATCAGTAAACAAGGCATACTGCTTTTCACTTTCTGACAGTTTATTATGTGGTGGGGCCTCTTCAGCACACATCACCTCCTCCTCTGGTGGCATTCCAAAATCTTTTCCCTCTGGCCAGTCCATGATGACTTCTAGAATTTCTGGACAACTGCGATTTCCTATTTTAGCTCACTGTGTAATTAGTGCAACCCACTTACTCCATGTAGCATCGGTTGCATGATGTGTAGATGAGACCCTGCCTTTGAACATCCAGCCCAGTACAGGCAACCAGGGTCCCAGGAGGAGCTGTGCTTCAGTGCCAATCCCTTCCGAAGCAGCTCGAACCCCTTCATAGGCTGCCAGTATCTCTTTTTCAGTTGGGGTATAGCTGGCCTCAGATCCTCTGTACCCCCGACTCCAAAAGCCAAGGGGTCATCTTCGAGTCTCCCCTGGAGCTTTCTGCCTCTGGTCCGAGGGCTACTGCATGAACTTTCTCTCGTTTAGTTTGCTCAAAGGCTTGTTGTTGCTCAGGGCCCCATTTAAAATCGTTCTTCTTCCGGGTCACATGATAGAGAGAGCTTACAATCAAACTGTAATTTGGGATGTGTGTTCTCCAGAGCCCCACAGCACCCAAGAAAGCTTGTGTTTCTTTCTTATTAGTTGGTGGAGACGTTGCTGTTATCTTGTTGATCACATCTGTGGGGATCTGGCGACGTCCATCTTGCCATTTTATTCCCAAAATTTTAATCTCCATTGCAGGTCTCTTGACCTTACTCCGTCTTATGGCAAGACTGGCTTTCAGCAGGATTTGGATTATTTCCCTCCTTTTCCCAAAGACTTCTTCCACTGTATCACCCCACATGATAATGTCAATGCAATGTATTGCAGGTGTTCTGGAGCTTGCCCCTGTTCCAGTACAGTCTGGATCAGTCCATGGCAGATGGTAGGGCTGTGTTTACACCCCTGGGGCAATTGGTTCCAAGTTTACTGGATGCCCCTCCAAGTAAAAGCGAACTGTGGCCTGCACTCTGCTGCCAAAAGGATTGAGATAATGCATTGGCAATATCAGTCGTGGCATACCACTTGGCTGCCTTTGGCTCCAGTTCATACTAAAGTTCTAGCATGTCTGGTACGGCAGCACTCAAGGGTGGTGTGACTTAATTCAGGCCACAATAGTCTACCGTTAGCCTCCACTCTCTGTTAGACTTTTGCACTGGCCATATGGGGCTATTAAAGGGTGAGTGGGTTCTGCTGGTCACTGCTTGGCTCTCCAGTCTATTCATCAACTTATGGATGGGAATCAGGGAGTCTCGGTTAGTGCACTTGTTACTGGGGCCGGTGTAGCTGCTGTGCTTGGTGCTGAGGTAGCTGCGCTGTCTGTTGCGGTGGGAGTTTGAGTAGTTGCTGTACTTGTCGCTGAGGCTAGTGTAGCTGCTGTACTTGGAGCTGGAGTAGCTGCACTGTCTGTTGCAGTTGGAGTTTCAGTAGCTGCTGTACTTGTCACTAGGGTTGGTGTAGCTGCTGTACTTTTCACTAGGGTTTGTGTAGCTGCTGTATTTGAAGTTAGAGTAGCTGCATTGTCAGTTGCTTTGCCATCAGATCCAGAGACATTTTTTTTCCCTTTGAGGGTGCTGGACAACGTTGAACAGGGCTCTGTCAGCGTAGGCCAAGCCCCTGCGCATTGCCATGATTTGTCCCTCTCTGGAATGACCAGAATAACAACACACCTCAGTTAAATGTTTTACTAATTTTTCTGGATTTTGCACTTGTTCAGTGGTGAAGTTCCAAAGCACTGGAGGGGCCCATTGGCCTAGCTACTTCCCCATACTATCCCACACACCCTGCCACTCATCACTATCCAGCCTCAGGAAAATCTCTTGGACCTCCTATATCGTCATCTAACCCTAGACAAGGCCCAAACCTGACTCTGCTTAACTCTCGAGATCAGATGAAATGGCCATGGGTAAAACACAGTCTGTATACATGCCAACATGGTGATCCCCATCACAATCAGCAGGCAGGTCTCAAGGGTACTCAAAAGCCATTTAAAACCTTCAGAACTCTCAAATGTTGCTGTAAACGGTCTGGTGGGGGAGCTGGGAAGGTAAAGGAATGTCTCCTTCACAGGTTGACCACCCGAGGAGGGGAAAAAAGATGTATAATTGCTAAACGCTTCTATTATATACCTTCCAAAGTATAGCGGTGATGACCCCACTAGGAACGCAAGCCAGATCAGTTTCATGATCAATGATTCTATTGCATTACAAGTCATTACCATAAAGTACAATGAAACAAGAACCTTAGCCCAAGGCCCCCAGCCAATAAACACTAACACAGCAAATACCAGCTGTAAGTAAGGTACGACATGCTGAAACTCCGAGATCAAGAGCAACAACTGTGAGAGCCCAAAGATCAGCATTGTGATGAGTGACTATTAACCCAAAAAAATGAATGCTTATCACAAATACAATTAGACACTTTCTGGTCAGATCTCTCATTATCTCAACCCTTCATGCCCCACATTGGATGCCAAAAAGAACTGGTGTGGTTTAAGCCCATCTGGTAACCCAGAAACCACTCAGCTGTTTGCTCACTCCCCCCCCCCCCCCCCCTTCTTCCCTCTGCTCCTGGAGGGATGGGAAGGAGAATCAAAAGAATGTAACACCCACAGGTTGAGATAAGAACAGTCCAGTAACTAAGGTATAATGCGAACCACTACTGCTACCACCAATAATAATAATGATAAGGGGAATAACAAGGGAAGAGAATACAGCCGCTTGCCACCCACCAAATGATACCCAGCCCAACCAAGCAGTGATCTAACCCTTCTGGGTCCCTGCCCCCAGTTTATATACTGGGCATGATGTGCTGTGGTATGGAATACCTCTTTGGTTAGTTTGGGTCAAGTATCCTGTCTCTGCTTCCTCCTGGCTTCCCCTCCTCCCAGGCAGAGCATGAGACTCAGAAAGTCCTTGGTTGGACTAAACATTACTGAACAGCAACTAAAAACATCAATGTTATCAGCGCTGTTCCAAGGCTGAAAGTCAAAACCAGAGCACTGCCCCTGCTGCTAAGAAGGAGGAAAATGACTGCTACTGATGAACCCAGGACAGAAATGTTTTATTGTCTTGTTAAAATATTAAGTTCAAATAGTGGCCCTGCACAGCAGGGTTCAAGGGGTTGTAGTGAATTGGGCTACATAAGGTGGGTGGCCAGTAACCAGCAGTGTTTCTTAGGGCTCAATTCTAGGGCCAGTTCTGGTCAATATTTTTATTAATGATCTGGAGGCAGGAGTAGAATGCGCCATTAGCAAGTACACCAATAATCCTAAACAGGCAGTGGCTGTTCACTCCCTTGAGGAACAAGAGGCTTTGCCGAGGGATGCAGATAGATTGGAGCATTGTGCAATCATCAGTGTCGTGATATATAACAAGAAGAAATGATGGTTTCTGAGGAAACCAGACACAAGTATAAACTGGGAGAGAAGTGGCTGGAGAGCAGGTTTTGGTTTTGGTTTTGTTTATTTTATTTACTTATTTTTTTTATGAATTTGACATTTTAATTGGAACTGTAATAATAAATTCTTTCTGCCCCCTTGTAGCAAGATATTTTTGACTGATATTTTCTCTGAATTAGCCCTGATAGATTTTTTTTTTACTGAACAGGTGCCCATGTAGTAGATGCCTGGTCTGGATGTTCAATCTGGACTGAAAATACCTTCTTAACTGAATGTATGGCAAAATTTATTCTTAGTCCACTACTCTTTGATTAAGAAGCAATGTATTCTTCACTGATACATCTCATGAATTCGAAAGGACACAATTTTCACCATCTAGGCTTTAGAGGTAAGTTACTTCTTTAATATCATCTACAAGATCTTCTCATATCCTTTTTTTTTTGAACAAAGCACTTTTATTCTAAGAAATTTAATGAATGATCTTTATGTAAGCACAAGTGGGATCAATTTGAAAGCATGATTTCAAGGTTTCCTTCATCAGCCTGAAAGGAATCTTCAGGTATTTTCACAACCTGAACGATATTTACCCATTTTTTTTAAGTGAGAGAATAAGTTTTATAGACAGACTGTAACTTCTTCATAACTTGACGGAAGATGACTTATGTGAAAGATGTTCAAGACCCTCCTTGAGACACCAAATGGGAAAGCTGTGTAGTAGGGTAGAAGATAGGGTTATGCAATCAGGATACTGTATTAATTATCAAAAGGCTTAATTAATTATAAAAAAGCTACTGTATTAATATGATGGAAGAATATAATTCATATGATACTGAAACAACTGAGCTTAGGAATTTGCCACTCACCTCTTTAGAGGAATGGCATATGCAGAAACTACTAAAATACGTGCAGTTAGTGATGAAGATTACATTCCCAAACTAGATTAAGATTTATCACGCATATAAAGTTGGCACATTTATTTAACTGTCAAATATTGACTTCTGTATGCATCCAGCAATTTTCCATGAAACTCCTCTTTCACTTGAAGAAGAGTTTAAAGGACTACAGCAGATTCTGGGGAGGCCTAATTTGTTTGTTGGAAACTGAAAACTCGATTTCTGCCTTATGACAGGAAACACACACTCTGCTGGGGAAAGTCTTTTATAAGTTATTAAGTAGCAGAACACCATTTCTTCCTCCTATCTTCAAATAAATTCATTTAGGTCTCAAATGGTAAAAAATAAGGTACGTAATATTTATTCCAGGCTCTCTGTACTTTTATTGTACACCAATATGACAATGTCTTCTATTCTTTTCCTTCAGCGTCAACAAACAAGAAGACCAAGCCAAAACAGAAGGACATACAAACCCACATTTTTCCCCCATGGGTAAAAATTCTTAAAATTTTACATGATTAGAAGGAATTAAGGATGTATTGTGCAATGTAATTGTTGCTCTTGCTGACTACATTGAAATCAGCCTTTCAAATATTCTAAAGTCAGCAACATTTAATACTTTTCCACATGCTCACATATGCTAAACTCATGGAATGTACTGATGGTCATTGAGAAATACACTGACCAAGGACAACTGGAACTTCTGGAATGGGTGAAAAGCACACTGTAGGGCAGCCACATCAGTTGTGCAACTGATTACAGACCTCTCATATATTGCCTAGTTTGTAAACTTCACAGCTACATTAAGACTGGCATAAGCACTAGGAAAGAAGGAAATAGATCACCAGCAAAAGCTAACCAGAATCCACCAATAGCTTGACCTTGCCATCTTCCCTAGTTTTTGGTGCCTTCCTTCAAGCCCAGTACGTACAAGTGTCAGCTAAGCCTCTGTTCCACACTATCGGTGTTTTTGTGGTACATCAAACACTTGTCTCTAGGAAATGGAAAGAAAGACTGCTAAGAGTGTCTTGTGAACTTAGGGTGGCACATCTGTCTACTTTTGCATTTAGTAATAAATTTTTCATTAAAAAAAAGCATTAAAGCTCTCTGCTGCATCTCATTTTGCTTGTACTGTCATACGTTTGCAGTCATGTGAACAAAATGCTGCCTACAGCTGCTTGGCAGAATACCTCCTGAGCACTACAGACTGACTGATAAGAGATATTGTCCTGAGAAGGCTGATAGAGTACAAGACTGAAAAAGTTTTTGACAAGAGATATTAGCATTATATGAGAATTCTGGAGCAGGAAAGCATGTATTCCAAAGAACAAGTTACAGCAATTCCTGAACCTGCAGCTGAGAGAATTATGAAAGTCAGGCAAGGAGAGAAAACGCCTTCTGCTAGACAAATCAGAGTCTGGCTCACCAGAATCACGGACTAAAAGATGCATCTGGAAATCACGCTTCATTTAATAACACTAAGCAAAGCTCCCTAAGATGCGTTTCCCATTCCCGCTCATGCTTGGTCTCTGCTACTTCTTCAACCCTGGTTACATGGTGTTTGGTCTGAGTCTTCCAGTGAAAAGAGCTTGTGTGCATGTAAAAAGCACATATTATGTTGCTACAGATTGCCAATTTTTCCATTAACTTCTATCTTGGTTTGTTGTTGAAGTGAATTGAATCAGTTGAGCTGATTCAATCTTACTGGGCAGAAAATACATTGTTTTCATGGAGTCTTTTGGTATTCTTTTTCTTTAATGTAGATGGGAATAATTCAGGCAAAGAATAGTCTAGTATTGTTTTACTGCAAGTACAGTTTGCTTGTTTTCATTTCCATATTTTGGAGTGCATTTTGTCCATACCTTCCATAGGTGCAGATTGTGTGGGTGGAGAAAACAAGCTCTTTTCCTAGCCTTCCACAGGACAGGTGGAATTTAATTTAAGTACAAATTTATATACAATAATGCTGAATAGAAGTGGAGTGTTTGAGAAACTTGAAGAATCAATGTAGCTCTTGCTCTGAATCTGAAATATGTTTGCATGTTGCTTCAACCATTGATTCAAAAATTGCATATATGGCATTACCTAAACTGTAGGTGGAAGAAGATTTTGAATTTTATCAGTAAAGCTTTTTGCACTGATTAAATTATGCAGTTAAAAAGTGGACTCCAGGTGTCATATGGAAAGAATTAAAGCCCAGTATGACAAAACTTATATTGGTCGAGAACTGCAATTCCCATACTTGATTTATAAAGCCATCGTAAATAGGTTTTGGCTACCCTACAGAATTACTTTAAACACTGAAAGGCTTAGATGCAAATTATATTTAGTTGACTTTAATTGCAGTGTAAAGTTGGACAGTGAGGCTTGGATAATACTGAGGTTTAAGAATGATAGTGCAAAGTATTTGGGAGTCGCTGGTCAAAAAATTATGCTAACTATCCAGGTTAAGTTCAAATACCTTTGGCTATTAAGTATGAAAAATGATCGTGTAGTTAATGCTACAGCATTTTGATTCCATAATGTTGTGGCTTAATCCCAGGAGGCAGCTCAGCCCTACACAGCCACTCACTCACTTCGCCCCAGTGGGAGAAGGGAGAGAATTGGGAGGGTAAAAGTAAGAAAACTTGTGTGTTGAGATAGAGAGAGCAAAAGGTGTCCAGTCACACAAAGCAAAAAAAAAAAAAAGAAGAGTTCATTCATGATTCCCAGTGGCAGGCAGATGTTAAGACATGTCCAGCAAAGAAGGGCTCAATCATGTGTTGCTTAGGAAGACAAATGACATAACTCCAAACATCTTCCCTTTCTCTTTCTTCTGCCCAGCTTTCTATTGCTCAGCAGGGTGCAATATTGGTACAGAGTGTCTCTTGGTCGCTTGGGGTCAGCTGTCCTGGCTGTGTCCCCTCCCAGCTCCTTGTGTACTCCCACCCTACTTGCTGGTGGGGTAGTGTGGGAAGCAGAAAAGGCTCTATGTAAGCAGTGCTTAGCAATAGTGAAAACACCATTGCTTATTGACATTGTTTTGGTCACAAATTAAAACTTAGCAGTATGTGACCTACCATGAAGGAGATTATCTCCATCTCAGCCAAAACCAGTATGCATAATCTTTGATGGATAAAAAACATACTGTTTGGAATTTAGGGACTAGTTATTGATTAACATTATTGTAGTGGAGAGATACAAAATAATTTGATTCATTTAAGTCTTGAAGTTCTTTACTCTCTAAAACTTTGATTTTATGCATAGGTGAAAAAAAGCCCCATCAGGAAATCTCTTGTTTCCAACAGAGAAACCTGCATACACACATGTTCTGTAGGTTGGTCTGTACCTGTGAAGAGGCACTTCATTTTGACTGTCACTAGTTGCATGCACAATAACATACTATAGAATACTTCCATAGTCTCAGGTTTTATTATGGTATCTGTGGGTGCTTTTGTAGAAAGTTTTAAGTAAAAGCTCTTTCTAAAACAAAAGCAGTCATGCATTTGAGTATCATAGAAGAAAGTAATCTTTAACCATTATGTATATATTATTTTAAGAAGCAGCTGCCAAATTGTGACCAGAAAAAAAGTCTTGTATAAAGAAAACTTTATTCTGTATGCTCAATATCAATGTGCTATATTTAACCAGCAGTACTGTCTTGAAGCACAAGATGTACATTAATGCAGGAGTAAGACTTCAAAAAAATTCCAATTCTCAGCTAGCAGTAACATGGGTGGTAAAAAAGAGTATTCTTATTTTCTTGTCCTACAGAAAATACTACTGATTACTGATATTTACAGTTTATACCTGTATTTTTTCTTAATGTAACTTCAAATAATTTGGCAAAGGTTAAGACATCAAATTATATTTTGCTGGATATAATGCAGTCATATTTCTAGACTCTTTAAAGTTGTTTTTTTTCCCCTAGAATCTAAAAACTTTGACTTTTTATCCCCCTGTATTTGTGAATGCGAAAGCTGACACTATCAAAGGCCCTGGCCATAGCATATCATGTGTGGTAAATATAAAGTCACATCTACACACAGAACTATGAACAAAAAGGGAAACAGAGACATTAAATGAGGGTATTACAGCCTTCCTTTAGAAGATATCATTCTGGTATGTGCATTCAGATTACTATTGTTTTAATAGAAAGTCTCAATATTT
Organism: Ara ararauna; assembly: GCA_028858755.1. Lineage (NCBI taxonomy): Eukaryota > Metazoa > Chordata > Aves > Psittaciformes > Psittacidae > Ara > Ara ararauna. Next base: position 37,445,916 of record CM054410.1, on the reverse strand, counting down.
TCAATAAAATATCTTCAAATAATTTTAAATTATCATATATATATTTTAAAGGGCAAAGTTTTGAATGAAAATACTCTGCATTCCTGGGATGCATCTGTATTTTGGAAGGACTGATCACTCAAAACATGTCAATATTTCAAAGCCCACAATTCTTCACAATTCTTTTAGCTTGAAAAATAAATTATTTTAAATATTTAAAATTTTACTTAAGTATTGAAGATTACTTAAGTATGAAATTGCCATTGAAATCAGCATTTCAGAGATTAAATTAAAACAGGAATGCTGTTGGCAGCCTTTATTTGAGATCCTGAAGTCCAGTAAATGACGTGATTACCCATTCTTAATAGAGCACAGGTAAATCTTTTTGCTTCTGAAATATCTATATGCTTTTTCTCAAATTGATACTAATTTTTGTTTGCACATGCCAAGTAGAGGTTCAATGTTTTTAAGAGAGAACACTTTATAATGTACTTCCCCCTTGTAACACCATAACTTCTGTAAAGTAAGGGGAACTGGCATAAAAAAAAGAGGCAGTCCCACCTGATCTATTGTTCAGAGTCTGTTCCATCCATTGCAGGTGACAAGGACTCTGCCTTCATCAGGCAATAATCAAATTTACCTTACGTACTTTCCTGGCAGTCTTCACTGTCTTCTAACTGCTAAATCCACCCTTTCTCTCGCTCATAACTGGAATAAAAACTGTCTCATTGACATTTTTCCCTTTTCTTTGGGCCAGGGGCTGGCACACTGACACAAACTGACCTATAATCATACGAACAGCCATAATTATTTCGGCAGGATTACTCCTAGAGTGCACTAATAGCATGAAGAAAAGTGGCAGAATATGAACCTTTCTAGGTAGTAACAGCCACCACTCTGTGACCTCAGCTACACGTCTGCCTCCTGCCCATTCCCCACACAAGCACACCTTTTAATGTCCATTTAATCCTTAAATATGTACAACTGTATGCAGCTTCTAATTGCTCCCAGGAGAATTGCTGATCCAGAGCTAGAGAAGCTTGGATTCAGTTTCCCTGCTTTTCTACCAAGGCAGTGGTGTAACTAATCTTAAGAAGGGTGTTCATAGCTTATTGCAAGATTTTCACAACTAGCCCTTTTACAATTAACCCTTTATTGGCTAAAGGAATGCTGTCTTAAAGCAGTGTCAGCAGTACACTACCTTCAGATTTCCTTATTCAGACTTCTGCTGGAGTACCAAAGTGTGCCAAGAGCTACTAAATACAGCTGCTTAGTGACCTCAGAGCTGAAGTCTAGACATAAACCTAAAAAACGTCTTTAAAGAAATTCTTTAAACGTCATCCAAACCAACACAGTTTAGTTGGTTACAAAATGCTTTAAACTGAAGTCTTAAGTTATACAACTTTGTCCAAAACAGGTGTTTCAGTAATAGATATTCAAAGATTATCTTTTTTTCCTTAAATCTAGTGAAGCCAGTTTTCCATCTCTAAGTGATGCTTACATTCCTATATTAGCCAACAGAGAAAAACAAAGCAATTATATGAATGAATATTTCTGTGAAGCCTTTAATCTTGGCAAATAAAGCCACTGGATTTCCCAGGTGATTTCAACATGCCATAAAAATCAGGATTTCCTTAAACATGAAGTGACTGGTGATTGTGGTAAGCATCTCCTTAAGCACAGAGTGATTTCTGAATGTAGTGTATTCCCCCCCCCCCCAACCTCCTTTTTTCACCCCATTCTAGACTGGCATGAGCACTACTTCTGAATGAAGCAGGCATTCCTTAGGATGTACTGCCAAAAATAATGGAAAGCTTGATACAGTGGAATGGTATAAAATGGTACCTGAAATGCTTAGAAAACCATAAAACTTAATGTTGCACAGCTCTCATAGTCAGTGCCAGCTACTGCAGCTGCTAAGATGTACTTGAAGAATCTGAGGATTTTTTTTTCTCCCTTTTTCTTTGGAGTCCCACATACATCTGTCTTTAGAAAACTTTGTTTGTAGTACCAACAGTTACAGCCTATGAAATGAGCCAGAAAAGCACTTCTGTGCATTCAGAAAGGAATGAAAAAGACGACAAAGTGCTCCTAACAAATTCCCCCAGACTTAATTGTGAAATAAATCATAGCATCTTAAATGTTTTTCAGTAACTCTTCCAAAGATCATTTGTAACCCTGGCTTGTTGCTAGCCACAATATGCACAGCAGGAAGCAGAAGGGAGCTACAACTCACACTATGAAACAGGGGTCTGAAACACCACACCATGGGTACAGGCTCAGAATTTCCTAATCTCCATTAGGCAGACCCCACTAAAGCTACACAATATGCTGTGTGTGAAGAACAGAGACGCACTCAATCTGTCTAGCATTCCTTCCCCCTGGCCTCACCATCAAAGACAGACAAGAAGCCACAGATGAGTTGGATGATGAACTTCAGAGAGCAAGTATCTCCTGTTCCCATAATTAGAGCTATTTTCATACTGACTTGGGAATAGTCCTATAGCTGATCTAATGTGAAGTTGGAAAGTGTGATGGAAAGACGTTTCCTCTGTGCTGCTGTTTCCCTGGAGGGTAAAAGCTAGAGGGTTTCTCTGTAGTTTTCTGGGCCAGGTGCTTAAACAAGCCCAGGAGGATTGTCCTGAGCACTGCTGAGTAGTAATGGGCTCACCTCTTCCTCACCTTTTGCAATTTTATTCCAAGAGTCCCAAGACATAGGACTTGAATCTTTACAATCTTACAAATAACATTTGAAAATAAACAGTGAAATATTTCTAATTCCTCTGAAACAGATACTGTAATTAATGTAGGCTGCCTGTGCCCATTGTACTGGGAATTGATTCAGCATTACTGTCAGAATTTCAGTAATAGAAACAGGATTACAGAAAAGCTCTGTACTAGTTTTGGCTCTTTTATCTGAAACTGCAGATTCTGATTCAGACTTGCAAAGAGTTTCAAGAAGACATATCTGGGACTGAAACTGTGAAGTGTGTACCACTCCTCCTCAAACAAAGAATGGATAATAATGACCAGATGCGAAAGCAAGAAATGATATATTTGGGAAGACCGTAAGAGACAGCGTGCAAGTAATTAACTATCTGAATGTACTGGGGACAGACGCCTTCCCCTTTTAATACAGAGATAATGTCACACAGACACCTCATTTTGGGAATACAATTCATTGAAAAGGATTCTTATGCTGTCTTTTGTCCCACTGTATTAGTGTTTGTATGCAGTTTACAAGATATAGCCCAAATAGAGAAGTCATCAGTGGTGAATTTTTATGTACTCAGGGTAAGGAAATAAGCAAAGCAGGTTTATAACTGTCCTGGGTTCAGCAGTAGCAGTCATTTTTCTCCTTCTTAGTAGCTGGTGCAGTGCTGTGGTTTTGGCTTTCAGCCTTGGAACAGCGCTGATAACATTGATGTTTTTAGTTGCTGTTCAGTAATGTTTAGTCCAACCAAGGACTTTCTGAATCTCATGCTCTGCCTGGGAGGAGGGGAAGCTGGAAGGAAGCAGAGACAGGACACCTGACCCAAACTGACCAAAGAGGTATTCCATACCACAGCACATCATGCCCAGTATATAAACTGGGGGCAGGGACCCAGAAGGGCAAGAACACTGCTTGGTTGGGCTGGGTATCATTTGGTGGGTGGCAAGCGGCTGTATTCTCTTCCTTGTTATTTCCCTTATCATTATTATTATTGGTGGTAGCAGTAGTGGTTTGCGTTATACCTTAGTTACTGGACTGTTCTTATCTCAACCCATGGAAGTTACATTCTTTTGATTCTCCTTCCCATCCCTCCAGGAGCAGGGGGAGGAAGGGGGGGGGGGGGGGGGGAGTGAGCAAACGGCTGCATGGTTTCTGGGTTGCCAGCTGGGCTTAAACCATGACAGTAAGGAATGAAGAAATTCACACTATCCTCTCACTGCAAATAATCTAGGTTTCCAAACTGAAGGATATACATATGATATTACATTTCTCTTTCAAGGCATAACGAAAAATTTGACAAATTAAATTTACTGGTACATAACTCTAAAGCAAAAGCTTGCTATCTTTTTAATAATGTCTTGAATTATAATAAGATAAATAGTTCATGAACTCAAAGTAAACTTGAGGAATTTCTGAATACCTTAGTCCAGAAATTTAGTAACTCCTCAGATTTAGTCATACCAAATATCACTTCTGAGAAATGATCTCCATTCCCAGTAGTATTTAGAGTCCTAAGAGACTATTTGCTTTTTAAATAGAATGTTAAGAAATAATTGATATTGTATATGAATTATGTTTTCTAAAAAAATTCTTACTAACTTTTAAAACTCTCTGGAAAGTTCAAATGAGTTCAAATAAGGTTATTGGGCATGAAGCATTTATCTTTATTATTACTTTTCGAAGTTATAGCTGTTTACCTATAAGAGCAATCTGCAACTGTTGCATATTTTTGAAACACCTTATATGTGCTCTGCCTTCTGACATCTTTGTGTAAGTATACTATCAAACTTGCTTGATAGTCATGTTGTGTAAAAGTTAACCTTTTATAAAGACAGTGCACACATATACACACACACACACACAGAGGTATGTGAAATAAATATCCAACTTTCCTGGAGAAATTGTTTTGCAAAACTACTCAAGTAATTTTACATGTAAAATGATGCAGCTGATGCTGTATTAATGTAGCCAACTTTTAATAGGCACATTTCCATTTCTTACAGATCTGAGAAAATAGCATCTGTAACTTTGAAGGGTGGTTTATACATACCCTTTGAACATTCACTCACATGATAATACTGTGATACATATCATTTACATAGAAAGCTCATGATTGGGGTAGGGTAAAATAAGCTATCCAGGCATACAGCTTACTTTTGCAGTCATGGAAAAAATAATTGATGTCCAGGCACAAAGTGACAACTACTTGTTGACAATTTTTCACTGTTCAAAACAAGTCAAAAGAAACAATCAATATCCACAGACTGTAGTGACATTATGCCACCACATGTGGTACTTATAAAACTGCCATAATTTAGTCCGTTTTGTAGTAAAGACAGTCCATGTTTCAGCTGTGTATCCTAAGCCCAAACATACATTTGAACTGCATTCTCAGCTGTACTCCTTTACCCATGACTAGCACAAGTTTAGAACTTAGTATGGCTATATTTTGAAAGTGCATTGCCTTTTTTCCATGTCCTAACATAAAATAAATTAAAAGACGTATTTTTTGGATATATTTCCAGGCATGCTATGAGGTATACATAAACTACTACACAGCTGTCACCTGCAATTTTATATGAAACTATTTGATGATTTTTTGACGTAGCTGTTTTTCCTATTTTGTGCCCACTGAACTATCCCCAGGGTGATAGATAACAAGCTTCTAAACTCATAAATAGCTTAAATAGTTATCATTTAAAACAGACAAGTTGGTAGAAATGTTTCATAGCTCACAGCTTTGCAGAGCCATAACAGGAAACTTTGCATTGTCAGAAAAAGATTGCCAGGTTCCTTTCAGACACATATGTAGCTGCTTCTGAGCATAAAAGACTACTGATAGACGCTAACTTATAAAAGGAGCAAGTTTTCTGGCATTTCTTTGAAAGAGCGCTTTCTCTTTTCTATAAGCTTTCACCCATGGAATCTAAGATACCTCCCTTTAATAGGTGGAAAAAGGAAAGGAAAAATACCAATATATTTAATGAACTACCTACAATACTCCTAAACTAATGTATACCATACAAAATTTATCCACAGAGACCTTCATAACAGAATATGACTTCTTTGCTTGTAAATTAGGCAACCACTTTAACCACAATCCAGTAAATGTCGTGTGTTTCTCCATTTCCCTTAGAGACGCAAATGATGGGAATATAGAAGCTTTTCACTATAGCAGCTGTGATGGTTGCTTAATCTTATGTGGTCACATCAAATGAGCACCCCTAAAATTTTTAGGCTACATTAATCTCTTGAGGTGACATTTCATGGAAAACTTTCCTATGGAGTTGCAAAACAAGTATGGTTATCTTTCATATTTCTCTTGTAGAAAGCTGAATTCCTTAGTATCATTAAGGCCATCTTAACTTATCACTGGGGCCACTGCATAGAGTTTGATTTATTGTATTCGGCCTCAACTGTTCTGACACTGGTTCTGAACTGGTACTCCTGAGATACCACTCCTTTCATCCATATTATCCAAGTTGATTTAACTCAGAATACCAGACCTAGGAAACTCTGATGAGAATCAGCTTGTTTTACTGCCAAGTCAGTACAGCAGACATATGGAGAGTGTAATGGCTGGGGTATACCCACTTTGCCTCATTTTCTCACTCATACGTCAATTTGCTTGTACAAAATGCACCCCCAAGAAAACAGGAAGTACTAGCAAGCAGCACAACTGGCTTCAGATCAATCCTCAAACACTATCAGATAGATTCATATATATATATATATATATATACACCTATACAATAAACAAACAAACAAACAAACAAACGAACAATTAAATAAATACCAACTAGTCTTTGCTTTAATTTCACAGTCAGGAACTGCAAATGACCAGCACAAAATGAGTGCAAATTGAAAGCAGCCTCTTTGATAGTACAGAAAGAAATTGTATTAAGCCTTATTTCTTGATATATATGCTGTAGTCACCATGAAAAAACAAATGATTCTGCATTTTGGATTAGATCCTTGAATAGCTTAAATCATGGACTGTATAGGAATTGCTTTCCTGTGTGCCAGCCAACTGCACAAAGCCCAGGAAAGGTACTCATTCAGAAACAGCTGCCATCAAGCCCTTCCACCATGGAAACTGTTTCTGGTGCAGAGCAAGATAGTGGATTGTTAATCTTTTGATGCTACAATAAAGCTGTCAAAGATTTCAGGCTGCTGCTGGTTATATGATTTAGAGTGGCAATATATTTATTGCAAGAAACTGTAGTTATAAAACACCAAAAAAAGTATATAAATAGGTTTTCTATGCAATATATTAGTTAATATAATATTTATCACTTAAAATTAATTATCACTTATTATTAATTATCACTTAAATTACTTATTAAAAGTAATTTTCAATAGTACTCACAAGCACAGCAGGACAAAAATCAATGAAACTGGTATGCTTGCCCAGTTTTCTTATCCAAATCCTGAAGACCCTACGCACACACCACCTGGAGCCATTTTGTGAGAAAAACTAGGGAAACAAGCTTCAAAGCCTCAGGCAGATTACCTCTGAGCTTTCATAGCCATAGGCTGGCGTGTTTCAGAGGAGAGGCAAATCCCTGCCTGATACCATAATGTGGAGTCCTCTCCTCTTTCTCCCATCCTGAATGGCCTTGTAGCTCATCTCATTACAGTGTGAAAGGGATCTGTGACTCAAGTTCAGTATATGCTTCCAAGTTTCAGCTTGTGCTTTCTGAGCACCTTGAACTGCAAGTAACTCTACAGACCCCATTTTTTTCCACTGAGCAGCATCCCAAAATTTGTGTTTACCATAAACCCAAACAATTTTCTGCATATATATAAATTGTTATATAAGTTATATAACTATTTTATTAACATTCAATGCATTAGTATGATATACAGGTGTATCTTAGAGGTAATAGTGATTGTTTTCCATTAATGTACCCTAATACTTAGAAAATTCTTGCTAACAGTGATATTCACTACAAATGCTGGAAGTAGTTGATGTTAGTGTACAAAGAAGGGTGCACATAGAAGAAAACCTGCTGTTAGTTCGTAACTGAAAACACTAATAAAAAATTAAGTCATTCAACAATTCTGGTGACCTGTTAAAATCTGGGGAAAAGATCAAAAAAGAATTAACTTGCAATAAAGTAAGATTTGCCACTCCAGCTTGGCTATCAAAACAACTAATTTCCTTACTTGTAGTTATGAAAAACTGACTAGCCCTTCCTTTTTAGTATTTCCATTTCCAACAAGTTGAATTTCTGGTTTACAAGTTCATAAGACCCTTTGGAAACTACAGCACTCAGTTTGCTTTGGTTCAGCGTCATTGCAACAAAACAACAAGCCTGGCTCAAGGGGTCTTTTTAGCCAATGCTGGAACTTCATTAGCCTTTTGTGTACTCCAGGGTGTCCAGCTGCACATTCTGCTGAAAAAAAATAGTGATAATATTATATCACTAGATATTTTTTTATTATAGCCAAATATGCAGCAGGATCTCTGACAAGAAACAAGTAATACAACTGAATTTAGCCTTATAAAAGTTATAATTACTGGTGTTCATTCTCAAGAGTCATAGTAAAATTCTGTACAGCACTAGATAATCAGAAACTCTGAACCTCTAACTACTTCAATTTATAACTTAGCAATTTGCTTCTCACTCCAAAGGCACATTTACATTGTGTGTAGCACAGTGCAGAGACTTAGGCATTTCTGGTTGTGTGACTGTGCACACAGTGCATATTGAATCATGCAAATGCAAACTTGTCATGAAAGTGTGCAGTGATGCAATTAACTGCACCTTCTTCTCAGACAGACTTACTTAGCTCCAGTAGAATCACTAGAATGCTGAAAATGCAATATCAGGCCACAATATCAGCCTAGGTCCCCGCTCCCCTCAAGTTTTAAAAGAGTTCTTTACTGATGTAAAAAATATGGATTTCTAACTTAGGTGGTACTAAGTTCCTATTTATAAACAATTTTCCTGTCTTTATCCTTACCCCCACCAAGTCTGACACACTTTTTCTTACTTCATAAACTGTTTCAAGAACTGTAGTAAAAATCTTGAGATTATTTTTGCTAACTTTTTATCTATTACGCTGCTCTATTTCTGTCTCTTCAGAAAAATTCCTTAAAGCTATCTCTTTGGTATGAAACCAACAGACTACCATTGTCTGGTCCTTTTTTGTTCAGCTGCATGGCATATATTTTTATATATTAACTGCTAAAGCAGCTTGACAGGTTACCAGGTGAAGTTCCAGTAGACTTCACAGTCTTCCAGTGCCAGGGTATTTGGAACAAGGAGCTTTGGAACAAGGAATACCAGGAGCAGTAGCTGAGCAGCTGGTCAAGGTTAGTGAAAGTTTTTGTCTGTATTGAACCTATGTGAAGGGCCAGAGAGAGTATAGAACCAGCCAAAGTATTCAAGACTTGGACTTGTTCAAACCTCACAACTATTTGGTACAACCAGCAGAAACTGAATCTTCAACTTTAGTATTGAAATATTAGCAGAATGACTTGGTTTTGCTGAAAACAAACAGTATTTTTGAGTAAGTAAGTAAATTAAGACATCATGGCACTTAGCCTATCTTTGTGTGCAAGTTGATTCTAGAGTTCAAATTACTCCAACAGTTCCATGACAAGGATTGGTAGAACTACCAATTTTCATTTGAAAAGATTTTACTATAGGACTACCATTTATTCTCTTAAGATGTCTCTTCCCTAACACCAAAACACTTCTTTGAAATCTCCATTACTTTGAGAGACAAATATGTTCCACAACATTTTATTGCTTTCATTAAGGGAATTGTTTGATTGAACTCAGTCAAACTACAGAAATTATACAAAAATTTTTGCGAAATACATGTCCGTACTGAGTATATTAAAAAATTTAGGAAGCAGATGTGTGCGTATATATCCATATGTATTCTAAATACACATGGTGAAAAAAACCAAAAAGCTGCTGTAAGAATGTACAAAGCTCAGCTTATCCCTAGGTCAATAGTCATGACTGATTTCTCTGTGTGTTGGTCTATTTTCCCATGTTCTCCCAAAGTTAATATAAAACTGGAAAAGTACAATAGAATATCACATCATTAAAAAAAATTAAAGCATTGTGATTAAAGTTAGCCAAAAGAAATATGATAGAAAATTAAACTGCCTAGTTGATACATACTATGGCAAACATATCAAACTCTACCACATAACACTATCTGTTCCTTCTAGTATTCAACTAGCAACAAATAACATCACTAATAGCCCTGGAAAACAATATTTCTTTGGAAAAAATATTTCAGGATTGAATAAATAAACCTGGAAATAATAAACTAAATAAACCCTCAATTGTAATTTGTTATATATACATAAAATAATAACACTGAGAATATTCAGTATAATTCGTAAAAAGGAAAAAAAGAACAAATTCAGTAATTGTAGCTTGTTTTCTTCCTACCAAGACAGTGTTGGAATAGTTTTTCATAACATGAAAGAACACAAATATGCAGGCTTTAATTGTCCAATAAACTCCAGGCAGATTCTTGTTTGTTTCAAGGGATCTTTGTACCACTACAGAAATCTGAAGAAACACCATCTTTTCTGTAACCATCATAAAGAAAAACAATAAATGAATGGGCACGATAAATCAGATGGACTGTGGCAACACTGGCAGGGCCTGAGTTTGGATACATGTCTGTTTATTACTTTTACATGTAATTTGTTGTTGTACGTGTAACGTATGAATTCTAAGGACTGTCATGCTACAGTAGATTAAAGCAGAGAAATATGTATGACACAAGCTTTGAGAAATTTTGTAAAGCTGGATTAAAGCTTTATATATTATTTTAATTTGAAAGTTCTTGGAATGTGTCACATATTATATTCTGAAAAGCAATAAAGGGTTATAAATTGCAGGGAAGGACGGGGCAATGAGGGCAGGGGAGGAGAGGAGGGTCTGGACCTGTGTTTGCTGCCTGTATCCTATTTACCGTGCTAAAAGAAACTAGCAACTCACCTTATGCATATCAAAATATATCACGTGTCCCTATGGGATCTAAATTATCTACCTAACAATGTAGTAAATATTAACTTGTCCTCTAGGGAGCTTCATGCATGAGGATTTTCATGTCTACTGTAGCTATTATAATGTTAGAAAGGCATCACCTTCTCCATAACTGGTGCATTTACAAACTTTATCTACATTATGTGCTGACATTTCAAACAAGCTGCTAAATCCAGTTATAAGCTTAAAAATCTTTTGTGAAAGTATTTTTGTGAAAGCTACCAGAATGTGATGTTGTACCCCACAATTGCCACTCACTCTCAATTTACACTGTTTTCTAGTGCTGGCTTTTCTGACATTTTCTCTTTACAATGTGCAGGTGTTTTGCTTTTATAGGCACATGTAAGATTCATTTGCAGCTTCCAATATGGGCAGAGGCTTACCTTACCTACGTTTACTTTTGGAAATTAAGTCAAAAGGTGCCAGAAGTCTGCCAGAATAATTAGGTCACAGTTCATTTGAGACATTATTTCCAGAAGATCCTGAATGGATGACTTCTTAATGGAACATGTAGTATTTCACATTTGTCTGATTGTAGTAGTAAAAATATTAAAACTATTTTAATTAAAATAAACCCCAAAAGTTTGGGGGTGACAACTCATGGCAATAAGTGTTATTGTGTGACAGCATTCCTAGAAGGTACCTATTAGTCAACGGTAACATAAATCTCACAAGTTGTTAGTCTTAGTGGTGCACAATCTCATGTATATAGAGTACACAGATAACACATTTCTTACATTAAAAGTGAATAATCCTAATATATTTGCATTTACTCTTGAACACGCCATCAGATAAAAGTATATGTCAATGTCATAATCTCATGGTTCATTACTCTATGCAACTTGAACTGTTTCTCCCTATTCTCCAAACGAAAGCAAGGCTCTGGAGATGCTGGGGTGGGCAAGGGACACAATACACATGACCTGCCAAACATTTGTCACTTATGGAAACACACAATTGTCATCAATATTCCCGAATATATCAGTATGTTAGAATTATTCTACCCACACAATCCTGTCTATTTGAGTGTTAAACATGCATAAAATGTTATACATTTGCTTCCTACTTAGTATATAATACAGGTCAGTAGATTGACATTAAAAGTTCTTGGTGGTTAATATCAAGAATATATTTGGTGATGTGATGAGAGACATCCTGTAACTGAAATGGTACCCACACATCCACTGAAGCTACATTACTTCATCTACTTCACTGTTACAGTGAGGGTACATGGAAGGAGCTGAAAATGCAGTAGGCATTATACTCATGAGTAGTTTGCTGTTGATCAACTCCATTGGTCTCAAACAGAATATTTGCATCTAAACAGAATTTCATACTGTTTGTCTCCTCTTCTATTATCACCTAGTCTACCATACACTACCTCCAGTGTTCAGACCACTTAGAATCTGAGCAGCTTGAAATATTTAATACCGGGTAGGATCTCCGATTCTTATTTAGGACTTAAGTTCCTGGAAGGTAGGATTATATATTAGCCTATGAAAAAAAAAGCATGATAATTTTTATTTGCAAAATTAAAACAGTGTCTCTTAAAGATTAATTTTTAGTAAGGGTATTATTTTTTTTTTTATTAAAATGACAAATGTCATCCTGATTTGTTTCTGGAAGCCCTGACTGGAGTTTATCAGTATTTGTTTGAAAAAAAAATGCCAACATGACTCATACTTGTGTCTTAGCAGAAAATGTGAACTATCATTAGTATAATAGCTTCTAAGGACCTCTACTTAGCACTTCCCAGTAGTATATTCTAAAAATGAAACTTTTCATTATTTTGCAGACTAAAGCAAAGGTTTCAAAATGTCAGGAAACTTCTGTAGAATGAAAACTACGTAATTTTTTTTTTAAAGCATAAGCCCCACTTTATATCCCAATACAAATTGAGGAGAGTGTAAATCCAGCTTAAGGAAGGACATTATAAGAAATCATTATTCCTACATGTGCAGTAATGAAATTCAAAACCACTTTAAGTTTCATCATCATAAAAGAAAAGACTAAGGACCCCTGGAAATCAAAGAGTAGCTTACAACTTTTTATTGGAAATATGTGAAAACCTGTCTTCTGTCTTTTTGCATTTCTGAGAGTTCCTTTTGAAGACTCTAACAGCACTTATTGTGGCATAAAAGGTTCAGTATAACATGTACAATTTATAATGCACTATATCATGTTTTTCTGATAGGATTTTCATATTGTATTTTCAGTGTTTGGGGTTCTCAGGTAAGGGGTTCTCAGTAAGATGTACACAGAGTATGATTTCATAGTCCATAAATTAAACAGCCTTGTTGGTGCCTAAATAGCATATAAACAATCTTGAGAACTGGTACGTAGCCCACCAAGAAATAGTGTTGGGTAGACCACATATAGCAGTGGCATATTGTGCTCAGCTAACACTATGAAAATGAGGAGTCTACAATTAGCAGGGACTATTCCAATCATTGCTGGCTCTCTAGAGACCATCAAAAGAGCAAAATAATGTGGGAAACTTTCAGTTCTATTGTAGTTCTAAGTCTTGTGTACAAGTCATTGTTTTCTAGCTTGAATACTTTCAAATAGCTTGGAATTTTAACAAGAGTTTTCAGAGCATCTAAACTGTTAATGTTATACCCTTAAGATGTCATTTCTGACTCTAAAATTGTTTAAGCATGTATGTTCTCACAAACATAATTCTCTCCTTTCTTACTTATAGAATTTACCACTTGGTTTTGCAGGACAACAATGCAAAACAGGTAAGTCAAATAGAATCAGAATTATTAAGTTCAGCCAGTGGGAAACATGACTTCACTGAAAGTAGCAATTGCATCATTTTTCATCATTTTCTTCTATGCTGACATAACCAATGCATATCTTATAGTAGATGTGAGATTACCTATCTACATAAGAACAAAATCAGTGCTGGTCCAGCACATCAGTTTCTGTACTAGCACCTCCATCAGGTTTTATATACTGCAAAGGTAAATTTCACAAAGGAGATGAATGCCACAGTCATTTGCAAATACTTCTGTCAGTCTGCTGTCAGCTGTTGCATTTCACATGGCCCCTGTTGCCAAACTACTTCTTGTAGAAGTGCTCTACTCTGAAACACTGAATACCACAGAAGACCTCTGCTCAAAAAACTGAACTACATAATTTTTTTGCTATGCTCAAGAAGACTGAACTCATATAGTACAGAGTGATTAGCATACTCATGAAGGAGGAAGAGATTATTTTAGACCCAGATCAGTCATTTATGAGTATCTAAAGAACTTAAGTGCCACACTGTTAATTACTGTGATAAGGATAAGAAACATAATGGAATGCAAAACCTAAAAGGAGTACTCTACTGCACCATATTCTGCTTAATATTATTTTTTTAATTCTTGTTTAAAAACAAATAATCGTTTGGAAGAATCATGCATTCTGGTATTTCTTCCTGAACTCCTGCTATAATAACTACTGTTCATATACAAACATAAAAAGGATGGCAAGTTGAGGTGCTATACAAACAAAAATTATAATTTAATAAGTAAAAGATAACAACAGGAAAAATCTGGGAGGTTTTTTGTTTGGTTGTTTTTTTAAATAATAGGTATTTTGGAAATACATTTCCAGAAAACTCTTTTCTCATTCATCCACAGAGGTTCAAGCAATCCATTACAGTGTCCCTTTATTGTTTTTTTTACTAGTAGGAAATTATTCCTCATGCCTAATTTGCATTTTTCCAATATAAGACCATTTCTTTTTCTTTTTAGCTTGGCCAAGAGAATGATTTTTTTTTTCTTCTGTTGTAGCCTTTTACATACTCAGAGATGTATCTGACCCTTTTTTTCCTGATTCAAGAAGAGTATTTTAATATAGTTGATAACTATAATAATAAAATTTAAAGAAAGAATTTTCTTGCTGATGTTTTATTCCACCTTATAGTTCTCATTCCAGGGGTTGTATTACTCTCAGAGGGTAGCTAGTGAACAGAGTGTTTCTTCCATATCTAAGGTTAGAAAACATGACTGTAATTCATATAGAATATAGGAACTCATAATATGAGATGGAACATTTTCTTTCCAAATCAAACTCTGAAATTTACACACTGTTGAGAAAAACAGTATAACTACTACATTGTTGTGCATACATAGCTTTGTTCTGAGTCTACCAGAGAGACAATTCAGCCACAGATAAGGGAAAAAATACCTTACGTATCTGTGGGATTTTTATTACATACTAGTCACTTTCTACTACATTATAGCCACCCTATAAAACCAAAAATAGCTAGCAGTCATTTCTTTTCATACTTGTGAAATGGTGGCATGAGTTTCAGTAAATGCGATCTTTCAATCTTTTCACTGACATTTTATATAGTTGTGTGGAAATTAGGGTTATTTTACAAGATACCCTTGAATAGTTCTTGCTGCTAATTGAAGAGTTTACTATGTCAGTAGATGTATATTGAGTTTTTTAAACAAAGAAGACAGTGTTGTTCCACAGATAATTTTTACAATTAGATAGCACTTCTATACTACCTATTCTGCTCTAGGGTACTTGACTTTCCAATGTGAATAAGGCAATGGTGCATACCAGTCAGCTTTCCTCTAGTCTTTTCAGTGTTGCTTTTAAGGTAAAGCCAAGCTTCATTACAAATACAAACCTGAGGAACTTTAAAAGATTCACTGGAGAACTCCAAGTATATACAGCTGCGACAAAGTACAATTTAATACCTGACATTTTTGGCAGTTTGGTGCATTACTAAATTCATTCAAAATGGTCATGAAGTTACGCAAATGCTGCTCTGCAGTTAAGAATACACCTAGCTAGTGAAGAGATTACAATGAACTATCACTGTGTTCAGGACTTGTACATTTTCTAGGTGAGACATCTTGATCTCTTACAACTGCTTTCTTGTCTTCAACTATTTTGACTTTAATTTTTGATTCTGTAATTGAACCAGAGATAAACTCACTCTGGCAGACAAACAGATCCTCTAGAGAAACAAAATCTTGCTTGCTCACTATAAGGATAACTTGCCTTACATATTCTGTAACAGTGTGGTGTTGGTAAAATGGTCTGAATAATTAAAGAGAGGTGGATAAATTGGGGCAATGTCTTTTAAGATGAGATATTGTGGACTATTTTTCCCTTCAACTTTTGGGTCAAATACCATTTGTATTTTATACCACCTGCAGCTTTTTAAACAGTAGAAACTCTACTGATATTAAGACTTCTTGCAAGTGGGCAAGAAACACTCCATTCTTAAAAAACCAAGATAATATTTTTTATATCACAATTTCCAATGTTGCATATACACTAGCAAGGTAAGGAAAACAATATGTGGTTTCATCATGTTTTTCTAATGCTAGAAATGCCCATTTTAAGCATAGGATATTCTAGTATAGCATTGCTGACATATATGGCTTTTTGTCTTTCTCAAGAATAGAAATGTTTTCCTTAGGCATACAATAGTTGTAGATTTTATTTATATGATTACATCAAACTTGTGGGAAGAATTCTGTGCTTATGAATGCCAAATTCTGGCTTTTATTTTAATTGTGTTCAGTGATAGAAAAAAACAGCTTATAAAGCTCCAGATAATAAAGTTCACCACTTAGAGTTCTGATTTTGTTGAAAGGGAACAGAAGAAGAGCTCTGTTTGTTTGGAAAACCATATCCAAAGAGGAAACTAAAATAAACAGAAAGCCTATTTTTCCTTCTGTGAGGGCAAGAGACTTAAATCTGATTTCTTTTTGGATATTATATTATTATTGACTTCAGTGAGGATACTTGGATTTTTATTGACACTGACAACAGGAGAATCAGTTTTTGTGAGTAGTCCTCTTGAATTCCACTCAAATCAGTGACACGTCATCCACTGCAATTGAAACCTAAGGTTTTTTTGTGTGACTTTGTAGCACTGATACTTTAGAGATTTGAAGAGCTCTTTTACGCAAAAGGTACACAATTTGGATGTGATTCTTTCCTTTTTTGTCATTTAAGGCATTGTTCCATGTTGCGATGATGGTTTTTATGGTAGTGTCAAACACTAACATACAGAGGCATATGCAAGACATGTAACAACGCCTCAAATTAAATATGGTTTGGGAGCATGAGCAAAGCTAGTGTTAACAGCTCATATTGCTTCCACCTATAATACCATATGCTTTGCTGTTTTTATGGAGCCCTATCAGTCCTTTAATATGTTATTTAATACTTTCAAAGACAGCAAAGCCTAGAAGGCTTGGAAGAATTATTTGTGTGAAAAAGTAGGGAAGCTAGGAAACACTACACATCCTACACCTTCACCAGTAACAAAGTATATGTTTGGGGTTTTTTTAAAGAGTTGTGTTTGTTTGTTTGTTTGTTTGTTTGTTTTTTGTTGTTGTTGTTGCTTAAGAAGTCCACAGTTAAAGTGATCACCTCTGTTTTCTCACCAGAAAGAAGATTCTTAATGCTGATTCAAAAAACATCAATCAGACAACAAATATTTAAACACTACCATGTCCAATTATGAAGAAAGTAACATTTTTAAGCCAGACTGACAAATGTTTAAAAAGCTAAAGCTGACAGCAAGAAAACTCCTTGTTGTGCCTAATTGCACACACTGAATTGCGTGCCTGACAGAAATTCATAGCAGTATTAGTCTTTAAAAGCTTTGCTTATTAAAATTTCATATTGCACTGTGATTCGGTTTTTGCTCTTGTAAGAAAGCAATTGAAATAAATTTATTACTAACTGTATAAATAGGGAAGGTTTGCTTTATTGCAGAGTGAATGAGGAGTCCTTGTAAGGTGCCACTTAGAAACATGTGTCTCTTTCTGACAGGCCTTAAAGACTTTCTGGGGGACAGGAAGAAGAAAAAAGAAAAGGCTTCCTTCTGTAAGCTTACCAGAGTTCCTCAGATTTTTTTGTAGAGGCTTAGTGGCCTGTAGGTAGAAAAAGATTTCAGTTCTGCAGCATTTAATTATGCTGTAATTCTGACATGGTTTGGACCATATTGAATACAGAAGACAGATTTGAGACCTGATAAAAAAATTGGTCCCTTAATAAAGAAAAAAATTTAATAAGCATTTTGTAGCAGAAACTGAGTGGAAAGCAGCTGTCTTGTAAAAAATGTAGCATTTACACGTCTTTCATATCTACACGTTGCTCCACAAAGAGATTTTCCTCACAGTTTACATGGGATATACTGCTTAAAATGTGATGGGTTTAACCAATTTCAGAAGCTTATACTCGAAAGAGAAATAGCCCATTATCTGTTTTGACTGTTTCTGTAAACTCTGTGAGTGTATTAGAATGCTATACTGCACGTGTGTTTTTAAAGTTAAAGTCACTCCTGAAAAACAAATATAACCATCAAATTTTGAAAGTTTATCACCATCAACAGCAACTTCTAGTTTTCAGAGACAGAAGTCTGTCAAAAAAAAAAAAGTGGTGGAGAAAATAAAAAGTTAGCTTCTGGCTATAATGGAGATTACACATACATAATGCAGTAAAATACTCCATAGGGAAATCTTTGTCTGATGGAAAAGTGTTACACAACATTCTTATGATATTTCCTCACTTGAAATGAGTTTCAGGAAACAGATAACATTTTATTTTGCCACTATTGGATGCAGGGGGCATTGAGGCATTTGGAGAGAACTTAAAAGGCTTTCCAAATGTTTTTCATCCTAAATTTCTAGTTCGGGTATGACAAAGGTGGTATTGCTGAAGATGCTCTGAACACTGTCCTTTATAGTCCTTTATAGTCGCCCGTATTGAGTTTCAGGTGTCTTATATAAACCTCTTGTTATACATGATCAAGCTTGACATGATTTATTCTTCAGTTAAACAAGTTTAGAGAGAAGGTAGAGAAATGGGCATCAGAATTTGGCTGCTTACTACACTTCCAGTCTCTTACACAGCTGTAGCTATGGATAGAAAGGTAGAGCTAAATCATTGAATTTTCTACACAGGATGAAAAAAAAAAATAGTCTAAGACACACAGATTCCAACAAATTTCATAATACAGGACTGCAGACCAGTGTCTCATAAGAGCAAATTGATTACTCCCATCTAGTTTGATTTTTGATTATTTCATGAGAACACAGTCAAACCACTTATTCAGACAGGACCATTTGTCAGGATTCAGCAGTGGCGAAAATTGCTGACTGGAGACAAGTCATCTTTCCTCTTCTGGCAGATTTTTTTGGTCTACTTAGAAATCTAATCCTGTCTGCTTACTTGTTTTATGGTTTGAGTGTGTTCAATTCTCCTTCATATAGTTCTAATACTAGAAATTCAATCTGTGGTCAGTGAATCTAGTAAAGTGCCTCAGGTTGTATGAATGTATAGTCCAATCCTTCCCAGGAGTTAGAGAAGGTGTTGAGAAGCATGAGTACTGAAGTTATTCAAGTGAGGACCTGACATTTCAGTATGATTAAGACAACCTTATATTTCCTGTATTTCTCACATATGACATCTATCTTTAACCCAACCACATAAAGCATAGAGGGGGGAAAAAAATTCTATGAAGAATATTAATCTGAATTTATTACAGTTTTATTTCCTATCATGGTTTATAAATATCTCACTACACATTCTGCCAAAAATCCTGCATTTAATGAATGACCCAAACCTTTTCCCCATATATCTTGTAGTACTGTTTCTGAATGAATCCCTAAATCTGAACACAACCAGAGCAAATAAAGACCTTGACTTCCTGCCTAAATGTCTTCAAAATAGATATAGGATTTTTTATTTTATTTTTTTATTATTATTATTTATTTAGTGTCAAAACACTACCACTGCATTCACTCTATCAAATTGGTAGAGCAGTATAATTTATATTTCTGTAATACCTGTGAATAGAGAAATAATCTAATAATTTAGAAACCTATGTATTTATAATTTAAAATGTCTTAATAAATTTTCTTTCATTTGAAATTTGACCAATTACTACTGTATTCATGAACAGAAAAAAATGCTATACTTCCTAAAGTTGCCTCAACAGTCCATTCTCTAGTTAAAATATTCAACCACACAAAAATGTAATTTAAAACTCAAACTGTCTTATAAAAGCAAAAAATTCACAAAGATAAGTGGCAGTAAGAATGCACTGTCGGTAAGAACACTGGCTTAGACACTCTGCTAAGACTGATATTCCATCTGTAGCCCACATTGTCAGTGAAGCATCAGTCATTTTGTATATGGATGGTGAGTCCTGTGGCTTTCTGGGCTTCTCTCTAAACTTAGGTAGGTATTTTAATTATGAAATTTTAGAATTTTTGCCTTCATTATAGTTTTGCAAAGTATTCTGTGTCAAAACTGGCTTATGTGTAGTTTTCAGAGACAGAGATTCTTAAACGTAGTGTAGCTGCACTACTTCTAAAATTAACAGCTTTCTTAATGGCATCCATCTTTATAAAAATCAGTAAGTTACTGTTTATGTTAGACAGCTCCAGAGAAGATAGATACACTAGTATCATTGAGCCAGTGAAGCTTTGATCAGGTTTGAGGAAGCTTCATTTGCCTTCCTGATGTATTAAAATAAACCCCTAATGTAACTGCTGTTCAGAAAGAGCAGCCTTTACTTTCCTTCAGTGGGTTACCAGACTTTTTAAATATACAGCTGTTATACATATGTTACTATGAAATTTTACAGAGGACAAGAAAATGAGAGAGTGCTTGTACAAGAGTGCAGAGGTTGTAAGAATAGGAGAGATTCCAACAGGTTAGCTTTTTAGCTTGCAGTCAATTTTCCTACATGGAAAGTGTGGGAAAGATATAACAGTGTATTAAATATAGATTGGTTTCTCAAAATAATTACCATCACAGAGAGGTGGGAATTAGGTGTCTGATAAACTCTTCAAAGTTTAGAAACCTAGTTCTGAAATTCCACTTCAAAGAGTATTTAATGATGGGAAGTGGACTACAAGAAGGTCTACATTTATTCATTAATCAGGTGCTAAAATTTTGGTTAGTTCCACTATGAAAATACTTGAACATGCATCAGAGAGTGATAATTTTTCATCATTTTTTACCTAAGCACAGGTGTTATGTAGCAGATAGATACTAACCTTCATGTCACCTCATTGAAAAAGCATTCAATTTAGCAGCTGACTTTCAGTAAACAGATTGCAAGATACTGATACATCAATGATCAAAAAATTGATGCAGTGATACTGAACCATGTAAACATCTTTCAAAAAAAATTCTTATGGATTTTTTTTTCCTTAGGTACATTTGACTAATCTTTTAACATTATCTGCTACAAACTTTTTGTAACGCCTGCCACCACAGATGCAGAGAGCGGGCTGCTAATCTGTCCCAAGGAGATCTAAAGCACTATAAAGAATATTTTGCTGAAAACTCTGCAGATTAGTTTTACCCATATGAGTAAACACTATGATAAACACTATCATCTCTTATTTTAGAAAGGATTATGCAGAGTTGCATCAACAACCTGACATGCAGAACTAATAACTCACTATGCAATGGTGTGAGACAGTTTATCATAGAATCATAGAATAGTTAAGGTTGGAAAGGACATTAAGATCATCTAGTTCCAACCCCCCTGCCAGGGGCAGGGACACCTCCCACTAAACCATGCCACCCAAGGCTATGTCCAACCCAGCCTTGAACACCACCAGCGATGGAGCATTCACAACTTCCCTGGGCAGCCCATTCCAGTGCCTCACCACCCTTACAGTAAAGGATTTCTTCCTCATACCCAATCTAAACTTCCCCTGTTTAAGTTTGAACCCGTTACCCCTTGTCTAGCTACTTATTAGGCATTTTGTATTTGTATTTGCTAGGTAAACTTTTTTTTTTTAAAAAAACAGAAATTACTTAAAATAGCAGGTTGTTTCACTCTTTAGGAACTCCCCAGAATAGCACAAATAGTCTTAGGGGAGCTGTTTTGCCTCATGCGATTTAAATTCATGTCAATACATTTGAAGAGTCAAGATAAATCTAGTTTTCTTATTACAGAGAAAGAAAAGGATATCATGATCTTTCATAATTTGTGCAGTCTCCCATTATTTATCAGACAGCTGAAAGAAACTTTACAAGGAGGATTTGCTTGAGAAATGAGGCAATGTTTGCCACTGGCGTTTGCTTTCGCATTTAAGCAATTATTTCATGCTAAGGCAAAATTGTGGACACAACTAACTTCCCTCTAAATTGTGCAAGGATTGGATGCTATTATAAAAAAACCAAAACAGATGGATTTTGGCAGTTCTTTTTATGACGAAGCACAGATAACATTGACTTCTGTCTGTGGTGGAGGTACGGCTATGCAAGCCACAACCACTGTCCCTTTGTGTCTTAACCCCCAATAGTTTAACTGTTTTAATCTTCTGTCTGTCAGATAAACCTGACATTCTGGTGGTCCTATGATATAGCCAGCCAAATGTACACTGAGGCACCATACAAGGACCACACACACCATTTCAATTTGTAGAATTAACTGGACTTGACATTTGCTTCATTTTTCATCTTTGAATAAGACAATTTGAATTATTTGAGCTAATATTTTCAAAAAGTAAATAACATTAATAGTATCGCACTATACTAAGTGCGATGTAAACCCCAATTATTTAGGATTACCACTGTTACACAATGTACTCCAAATAGATTGTTGAAACTCTCGAACAAGAGAAAAATAAGAGTGTTTAAAATAATTCCTAATTATTTTATGTTCTTTAAATTCCTAATTTATTTATCTTCTTTTATTCTCTTGCTGTCAAATCTAATCTACTAAGAAACCACAATATTTGCTGTAATCACATAGTAAGCTTTGAAATTGTTAATGAGCATGACTGCAGCTGCACAGAAGTATTAACATCCTTTTTGATATAATTTACTTAAAAATATACCTGAAACATGCTTCCTTCCTATGCTTTTCTGACTGTTAGGATACTCAGTTTATAGGTGACAATGCATAAATCAGTGCTGAAGGGAAATATTGCTTACCTTTATCCTTCTGGTTACTAACAGTGATAACTATGAAAAATGTATTACTATGGGTTAAAACCTTGGAAATTTTTAATATTTGTAGATGAACAGAGTTCTTGGTTAATGACAGTGAAAAAAAATAAATATTTACTTCAGTGCTGTGAAACTGTTGACACAAAAATACATATTTCAGTCTTGGTGGAGCTGCAGATACTAGATCAACTTCTCACTGAGATTTGTCTGTAGTTCCGACTGCAAGAGAGAATTGAAGAACCAGAGACTGCATTATTAACAAAACTCTTTCTAATGCTTCAGAACAAAAGAAAAGTCTGTGTTCACAAAAAGTCGAGATTTCTGAAGCAATGAAATAGCTAAAAATAAGCTTCTTGCAAACACCAAATTCATTGCCAGAAAATGGTAGGATTTTATGGACTGCCTTTCTGAGTGTCTGGTATAACCATTTTTCTGAGATTACATGGACCCTGTCATTATATATTTTTTAAATTTGAACTGACATCAGAACTTCTAACCATCACTAACTACAGTGATTAGTCCTTGCATAGTTCTCATATATGACAAAAAGTCAGTCTAATCCTTCATAAGATGCAATACAATCCTCATATAATGCTGAAGTTTAAAGTTGTCAACCTTTTATTTCTGAAAAGCTTCAAATGCACTTTTTCATTTTTCCAGTAGAGGATAATTATTATTACTGTTGCTTGACAACAAGTATCCATTAATCTAATACACTTGATAAAATCAACTGGCATTGATATTTCTTACAGGTGCAACATAGGAGCTGTAACTCATTAAAAAAGATTAAAAGGAACATTGTGCCTCTAAGCTATCATTATGCCTTTCTGATCCTGGATGTTTCAGTAGCTGAGCTGGTTTTCAACAGTTTAGCAACATCTGATGGATTATCAACATTGCAACAGTCACCTTAAACTGCTCTATGGATACTACAGTTACTTGGAGTCTCTACAGTGCTATATACAGGTGCAGCTTCTGATCCTGGCCAATCTGAAAAAAAAAAAAAAAAAAAAAAAAAAACAACCAACAAAAAAAACCAGCAAAACCAAACCAAGACTCTAATTTGTATTAGTCCAGGATAGTTTCCCATTTCATCTGGTACAGCTGCTTCTATAGGGGGAATCGCAGCAGGTGCTGTTCAGTATCATCAGTTACTCTGTCATTTGGTTTTCTGGATACATTGTCAATTTCTGGTGGCTGACTACAGTTTCTGACTCTTACTTCGTTGTGGCTTTTAACCTGAGGACCATATATCTGCTCTTAAGCGTTGAGCAGGACTGAGTAAAGAGAAAGTACCCATTCACTAATCCAGAATTTTACACGGACAATACCAGATGGACGCTGCCATCTTATGGTCAGTGTCGGAGGCAGGATACCAGTCTCCGTCCAAAAACCAGAACCTTCCCTAGTATAAACTAGTACAACCATTCCTATATTTTTAAGAGCTCATCACCTAATGGAACAATTTTTAATGCATATATTGGTTAAAAATTTAATGGAAGTCAACTCCCTTTTAATGGCATCAGACAGCATTTTAAATGCTGCAGAATGCATTTTCATCACAACTAATTTCTATGTGAATGACTTGGGATAAGATAGATATACAGTGTCCTATAATAATGGATCAGAGTAGTTTCAGCAGACCTGAAAATAAAATTCCTGGATGTAAATAGAAATTAATGTTTCTCTTGTATATTAGGCAAATATGTGCACCAGCACCTTGTCTTCTCAGAAAAATCTTCCATTTTCTACAAGAGAAGAATGGACTATGGCAGTGTGTTCCCTACTGCTTGCACTATGCTCACATAGCTCTCTTGTTTTCATTCTGCTTCTCTGCTGTGAAAGTCAGCACATGTGTGGCCGCTCCTAGGGTGTGCTTGGCAAGAACTGGAGCACAGACGCCAAGCTCTGGAATGCGTTTTTTCCAGTATCAATATATAGGACTGTAGCTGTCTTCCTGGCTGGGTTTCTTCATGCTGCTGGCTGGTTCCCTGTTTGACTGCCAAACTACTGAAGGAATTGCCAGCAGGACTGGTGTGGGGATTAGTCTGGTTTAGCTGTCCTAACCTTCAGGATGCCGTGATCTTTCAATTTCCCTTTCACAAAGGGAAAAAAAAAAATAATCTTTTTTATGTTTAAGAGCAAGATTCTAGAAGCTTTTTTTTTTTTTTTTTTTTTTTTAATTGGAGATCCTTTTCAAGTGACTTTTGTGGTGAAGAAAAAGGAAGTACCATATTAATCTGAACTGTCAGAACACACACAGAAAGCAACCCACTGTACAAATTCTGCGCATACATTTTGAGTAGGCCACAGTTCCTTCCTCAGCTTGCTCACAGATAAATAGGAGAACCAATTTCTTTCCTCATTTTTTCAAGACTTTGTATCTTGAATATTTTTAGGTTTGCAACAGCCAAAACAACTTACTTATGTCTCTAATAACAGGATGCAAGAATAAGTTACCTTGTTCAGTTTATGACTAAAGCAATAATACTGAGAATACAAAAGAATACTGAGGCTGCATCTTGAATAAACATACCAATCCCAACTTCTTCCTGAATGTTTCATACGCAACAGCTAATGGAAATAGAGGAAGACTATCAGGATCTGCCTGAGCTGCCAAGCAAAAATCAGAACCCAAATGCAGGCTGAAGATTTTGAAAGGTATAATGCCACCTATTTCTTGCATTTTGGCTGTATGACAGGTGTGTGGATAATGTGCATCCTGAAAATGGGCTGGTAGACAGCATTTCCCCATTACATTTTGGAGATCTGAAAGGCACTGTAGCTTATTAAGGCAAAAGATACTACAATGTTCCTTTGGGGATGATGCAGTTCTCATTGCCTGAATTTAGGGCTATGCTTACAAGGCACAAGAGAATTTATAATGTGTTCACTCTAATATCTCTAGTTTCCAGCTAAAAAGTAACTTTCATACTAATTTCCATAGAAACATCAATTGCTGAGCATTGATACAGGCTGCAGAGGTGAATATCCTTGTCTCTTTGTTCGTGCTTTGAAAAGTTCCAACATATTTGGTACTTCAGTCCTTCCTGGAGCACTGCCTGGGTGGTGTTGGTCCATTCCCAAAATGAAACAGACTGTAATTTGCACAGACTGTTCCTCAATATTTTTCAGAAGAATAAAAGTTGAGAAATGTTTCCATCAGCAAAGTGCCTGGAAAAGGAAGGGGGAAAAGATTAAGAAGTCCAAATGCTAAAACAGGGGAAAAGATGGAGGAAACACAAAAAAGAGAAGTATAAGAAACTGGATCAAAGAGGGCTGTGTTTAGAGACAAGGTTTAAACCATGTGGTCTTATATGCAAATCCCACACACAAAGACGTTTCAAAACTAGGGCCGGCATTTGGGCCCATAAACCTTAAGACAGCTCTGGAATGATGGACTACTAGACAAGTGTTAGAGGGAAATTAAAACAACTTGTGTTTTTCTAGAGGCAATAGCAAGCAAAGAACAGGGAAAGTGAAAAAACCCCACCTTACAATTTACTTGAGACTCTCTATATCTTCATTTGATACTAAGAAACAGGGTTGTTCCTAGGAGAAAAAAAAGATCAAGTGGGATGAACATTTAGACAGATGTTTTTTAAGCTATACTTATTCTTCTGTTTTATTTTTCCTGTCTGGAGAGGATAAGAAAAAGAACAATCTTTTATTGATCAAACAGTTAAAACTGTTATAAGAAATAGAATTTAAAAAAAATAAAAAATGGGAGAGGGTGCCTTCTGGATGTGTGAGGGATACAATAATGAAAGAAATTTTAAAAAGTTGTGAGGGCAGAGGTGGCATTTTATTTTAATAGGGTATTTATTGTCTGTGGCTGGGGGCATGGAAAGTGGCTGTGTGCTTTTAGGCAAACATCACAAGTCTGAGAAGTTCTACTGGATTGTTACAAAAGTTGCTTATCCAAACCAGTCTAGTTTGGAGGGGATAGATCTTCTTGGAGATCATTTCTATTTCTTGTTGCGATCAAAAACAGAAAACAAGGAGGCAAAAAGGAAAAAAATAAAAGAAGAAAGGATTACCAAATGTTTTAACAGCTGAAGAAATTTTGTCTTGATTTGTCTTTTGAGGTAAAGGTTCAACTGAGTTTATTTCTCCAGGTTAGTCTGTAAAATCAAGACATAAGCATAATGAGTACACTAACTAGTGGACATATTGTCTGCCTGGCCTAAGTACTGTCATACCTACTTTTGGTCCAGGATGTTGGTAACTAAGGCAAGGCAAGCAAACCGTCACTGTAACCCTTCCAATAACCAGATATATTTTTAGTAATTATAGTAAATTTAGAAGAAACTTATTTAGGGAAAATGTCAACTGCAGGATGTGAATTATTCACAAAACTACCAAAAATCTTTCCACAGTGATCAAATATTGTTTCTCTGTTGCCTGTTGTAGGCTCTACAACCAAAAAACACAAAAGAAAATGTAGTAGATTTGTTTTTAAGGGTGCACCTGTATTCCACAAATAATTCTTGAGATTACAAAAAAAATCTTTACAGATTTGTGGATTCTCTAGATTTAAATAAAAATAAAAGCCCTACAAAATCAGTCCTGTTCTCTGACATGTGATAGATTGGCCCACATTTAGTCTGAAATTAATAAGCAGGTATATACTCTGCTCTCGTGAGACCTCACTTGGAGTATTGTGTGCAGTTCTGGTGTCCTCAACATAAAAAGAACATGGAACTGGTGGAACAAGTCCAAAGGAGGGCCACGAGGATGATCAGGGGTCTGGAGCACCTCCCGTATGAAGATATGAGAAAGTTGGGTCTGTTCAGCCTGGAGAAGAGAAGGCTGCGCGGAGACCTCATAGCAGCCTTCCAATATCTGAAGGGGGCCTATAAGGATGCTGGGGAGGGACTCTTCATGAGGGACTGTAGTGAGAGGACAAGGGGTAATGGGTTCAAACTTAAACAGGGGAAGTTTAGATTGGATATGAGGAAGAAATTCTTTTCTGTAAGGGTGGTGAGGCACTGGAATGGGTTGGCCAGGGAAGTTGTGAACGCTCCATCGCTGGCGGTTTTCAAAGCCAGGTTGGACATAGCCTTGGGTGGCATGGTTTAGTGGAAGGTGTCCCTGCCCCTGGCAGGGCGGTTGGAACTAGGTGATCTTAAGGTCCTTTCCAACCCTAACTATTCTATGATTCTATGATCCTATGATTCTATACAGTCATATGAATAATGAAATTTTAAATGAAGCTATTTACCATTAGGGTAAGCGATATCAGAAGTGACAGAGGTTTTAGTTTACATCCTTAGAACTTCTGATGTGACTTTGCTTTGCTTTATTTACCTACAAGATGGGAATTAAAAATACTTTTACAGCCAATTCTGTATTTGCAAAACAATGACATTTTAGTTTCAGAAGAATACTCGTGTAGTGTGGGAAACCTGTCATTACTTTCTTCTACAAGATAAAGATAGGCAAAGTTAGAGGCTTGAAGCAGGTCCTTGAACTGAAATGTCAAATTTGCTAAGCCATAATAAAATCCTGCAAACAACATTCTTTGTAATCAGTAATAGTATAACAAAATAGCAGTAGTTGTATCAAATAAATATGTATATACATATATATATATTAAAAAAAAAGCTCTAAAAATGTCCTGACCTTCTCACAGTTATCACAAGCAGAGGAAATGCAGGAAAGTAAAGACAAGGAAAAAAAAAAAAAAAAAAAGAGCAAGTGGTGTAAAAAAAATCAAAATCAGAGGGAGATCAAACTCACTGACATTCTGTTCACACTTTGGCAATTACTGTATAAGGTAGGAGGACACACAGGCACAGCATTTTCCTCTTCTTTGTCCAAAGAATAAGGGAAATTTAAAGAATTAAAGGAAATTCCTCCAAATATGTACTAACAAGCATGCAAGACAGAATGAAGTCTTTTAAATTAGAGCCTAACAGGACATCTTTACCAACTGTGAATTAGAGGGGAAATACACAAAATATCTTTCACAAAAGCCCATCAGTTGATTAAACTAACCCCAGACTTCATTGTGCACAATCCAAGGCTTGTCTATACTGGCATAAACCTGGCAGATTTTAAGGTAGGAATTCCTATTTTTTTTTTTTGCTTAAAGTGTAATGAACAGGCGAATGCTTGTGCAATCTTAAAGAAACCAGTAGGCATTTTGGAAATAATCATTTGACGTGCATGTTGCAACCTGCCCATTTGTTGCTATGCTTCACTCACTCTGGGCTCTTTTCATGGAACTCTAGGATTTGTGGTCAAATTCAGTAGCTCTCAAGACTTCTTTCCTGATAATACATAATTCAAACTTTTTAAAATGAGTCTGTCATATTTCAAAATTCCGTGGTAGCAGTATTGCTAAATGTGGCAGTCTTTACTGTTATTAAAATGAATTAATATGTTTCAGATTCATTGGCAACCATACAGACAAGCATCTTCAGATGAGTAAGAAGAACGGCAGACAACCACTTACTTGGTTTATTGCTGTGGTGCTACAACAGTTCTGTTTGAAAGGCAGGAATTGAGAACTAGCCAATTAGCTGGTTTACATTAGATTTCCTCAGGCTGCTTAATTTATTTAACTATGATACTGGTGGGATATATTATGAGGATGACCAACACTGATGTCAGAACTTCAAAGTAAAGAAGGCTTCTGTGGCAAAGAAGGGAACAAATGATATGTTGTTCATCTTTTATGAAAAAATATGCAAGTGACCTGTTTCATATTTTAGCACCACAGGGGGTCTTGTGGGATAAAACCATCAGCAAATTAACAATGAGTAACGACCATGGGAAAAGAAAAAACATTACAAGCTGGGCTGCGAATGCTGAGCGTCATTAAGAAAGCAGTGGGGACACTAGTAAATTCTAATTATTAGCCTAACTCCAAAAGGACTGGCAAAATCTATCTCTCCCATTCCTGAGCCAAGGAAAAAAGGAAATGTAAAGACAAAGGGTGCAGAAGGAGGCTGAGAGCTGTCAGTGCCCTCTCAAAAAAAGATGTGAGAGTGATATGCTTAAGGCACCAAAACTACAGTAAGCCTAGAAATGAGTAGAGAGCTTGTGTTTGAGCTAAACTGAAGTGTGGTACAACAGAAAAATTTAGAGTGAAAAATGACAAAGATTTGTCTGTGAATGTTACTTAGCATGTGTTAACAGCTGGACTGCAGTACAAAATCTATGCCCTACTGGTCTCCAGTGCAAAATCTATGCCCTGCTACCACTTTATAAGCTAGCTGGGCTTGTGCAGGTGTGCTAGTCCTTGGTACAGTCAACACATTCCTTCTGTTGCACAGATATTCTCAGAAATCCAGTCGCTTCACCATAACCTTGTTTACTACCTGTGTACATCTCCCGTTGGAGTTGCAATCAGCAATATCAGTCTGAGAAGTGGCAACAACGTGGCCAGTGGCTGATAACATTTTTTGCCACTGCTGAATATCAAATGTTGAAGACCATATCTGAGGACTGCCATGTAAATAGGTCTGGGAGGAAATAAGTTTTTGAGCTTGCGCTTTCATGCTATAGAATCCATTTTGGACCCAGCAGGAAAGAGGATTGACAAACCCTGGGCAAAGAAAGCCCTTCATACAGTCATAGCCACCAAAGGTGGCATTAAGTAGAAATAAAATTGCTGATGTTTCCCAACAATGCAGTCTAGGACAGTGCTGTTTGAACCATTCAGAGACTTAGGCTATGACTATGATACTTTACTCCAAATAGACTGTGTTTCAGTCAAAATTTGTCTGAAAGAACTGTATGAATTGCTGTACAGTGCATTGCACTATGCAGGCTAATGGTGCAGGAGGGAGGTGGATCTTATGGTGGTCAAAAGAGCAACATGAGCTACAAATTAAAGGAACTGGCTCAAGCAGAAATGAGCCCCACAGAGGGTGAGGGAAGAACTAGTATACATGAAGTGATCCATGTATATCGTTACATACACACATATATACAGACTGTTTCACTGACAAACTCAAGAAGGTCAAACATGCCTAACTTTTCGATAACTAAACTGAGATAAAAGCTATCCCTTGTGTTTTGTTTGTGCTAATCACAGAGAAATTCTAGCAAACAAACAAAACCCCAGACAAGTCCTTAAACACATTTCAGGCAGCCTCACTGAAAACCAAGAGTAACCCAAAAAGATAAAAATAACCACATGTACAAATCCTTAGATAAGTTCTTTTAGGGGAAAGTATGCATTATTTTCAACTAGCTGTGAAAAAATATCTTACTGTATGTGACTGATTTTTTTAAATTATGTTTTTCTCATGGTTGAATACATTTATCTTGAACTACATTGTGACTGTACATTGGTAATTGTATGCTGCACCAAACTATTTTCAATTTTGGGCTAGTACTAGTGTGCATGATAAAATATAAGCAAAAGGAAAGTGGTATCATTTAATTTGATGCCAGTAGGTCAGCTGTTGAAAAAGTATAAGGAATAATACATATTCTGCTGATATTCAAACAACCCATCTAAACGCTTCAGGCTGTTTTGAGTTCTGCTGAAAGTGCATCACGTCTATAAAACATCACATCCTCAAAAACATTTGCATTGCTGGTAACAAGATGAAAATCAACATGTAAAGGAATACAGGTTTAAAATGAAGAAAAACCTTCACTTTTATTGTTCTCTGTCTTCTAACTTCAATTAAAATGATTGCTGTAAGAGAGATGCCATAGGCTGTCAAAAGGAAATTAATATACTGTTGTAACAGTGCTCACTGTCACTGTATGTTATTTATGTTTGTGATAAAAGAGATACTGATTTGATTTGGTTTGTTTTAATTGGGGGCATATAACATTTTAAATGAGAAATTATTAATTATTTATATGTGCTCTATAATGTACCAGTGAGTAAATGTAGTAGTATTCCTGCTCATACTACAACTGATTCATAAAGCCTGAAACAATTAGTATTTTCTTTCCAGGGTGTGGAAGTTAGTGGGGTTTTAAAATAAACAATTCAGTTGAGTTTTACTTCACTTTTACTTCAACTTACTGTAACTTGAAAGTATCTAAACCCTGCATATTTACTATCCAGTGTGGCCCAAGTAATCTGTCTAATCTGTGATTGCGTAACATGCTACTAAATATTTTATCTTTACATCCCTGAGTTAAGGATCAGATGGGATACATTCTTATGCATTCAGATGGTTTCTATTTAAAAGAAAATGTAATAATTTCCTTGTTTTCATAGGGAAGCAACTGTCTGCTTTCATACTCAGCATTCTCAGAACATATTCTTGGCCAAGTCAGAAATCTTAACTTAAAATTCTGTATTTAGTATGAAGTGATTGAGTTTAAGTTTTAATTATTTTGCTCTTTCTTTAGTGAAGTGGTTTGGGGTAGTTCTCAAAGGAATCTCTATATATAACAGAACACTTTACATTGTATTTTTCCGAAGTACAGAGACACTAAGAAAAACAAGTGTTAACAAAATACTGAAGGAGAAAAGGTGGATATTTCTCATAACACTTTATATTTCTAGAATGCTAGAAATAAGCCTGAACTGTCATAGAATCAAAGAATCATAGAATCATAGAATAGTTAGGGTTGGAAAGGACCTTAAGATCATCTAGTTCCAACCCCACTGCCATGGGCAGGGACACCTCCCACTAAACCATGCCACCCAAGGCTCTGTCCAACCTGGCCTTGAACGTCTCCAGGGATGGAGCATTCACAACTTCCATGGTCAACCCATTCCAGTGCCTCACCAGCCTCACAGTAAAGAATTTCTTCCTCATATCCAATCTAAACTTCCCCTGTTCAAGTTTGAACCCATTACCTCTTGTCCTATCACTACAGTCCCCAATGCAGAATCCCTCCCCAGCATCCCTATAGCCCCCTTCAGATACTGCAAGGCTGCTATGAGGTCTTCACGCAGCCTTCTCTTCTCCAGGCTGAACAGACCCAACTTTCTCATTGTTGTATCTTTCTTTCTTCCTGGACATTTCTGACAGAAAAGAAAGAGCCCTGCAGAATAATTCAGAACAATTTATACTTACACAATAATGTATTCTTTGGGGCTCTTTCTACTTTTGCTTGCAAATGGAATGGGGAATTTTCAGAAACACAGATATTATCTGGTTCTTCAGATTATCAGGGAAATTATAGACAAAAGTAAGAAATTCTTAACAAGAAGTTGGACAAAGACATCAAGCCTCATGCCTTCATTTTCACAGCTCATACAAAAGTAGTACGTTGATATTTCTTCCCCTGCAAACCAGGATGCAAAATGTGCTCCAGAATCAGTGCTAGAATTTTTTCAGTTCACAACTGTACAATTAGAGCAAGGCAGAAAAACAGCATGATTTTCAAAACAGTGAAGATCTGAGTAGAGAAAATGGTCTTTATTTGCCTCTAGATGTCCCTGGAAAACTGTTTTGTGTGAGCTTCATGAAGAATTGAGCCAAAATCAAAGTGTTTGTCTAATAGCTCTGGAGCATGCAGTTTAGCCTATTTCTGTGTATGTGACCATAAAATGAACTTCATCTTATAGTGTTTATCATTACATTATCATGCAGATAAAAAAAAGAAAACAAACAGATAAAACTGCATTTTGCTTATAATATACAAAAGTTATAAATTCTGTAAGAATAACAACTCATAATAAGGAATGGAGATTATAACATGTAAATCTATAGTCTACAATGAATTTATGAGGTTTTTAGATTACAGATAATAAATATGAATTTTTGCACATAATATATGCACCTGAGGTTATGCCGTCTTCTGGGTTTGTTTAATTGTTGTGTTTGTTTTTTGGTTTTTTTTCCCAGATAAGTGAACAGACAGCTGAACACAGATGGCTGGCTGAGAGAAATAAGAATTATCTTGCCTTCCCATTTTCACATCTACAATACCAGCAGGAAAAAAGAAAAAAAAGAAAGATGCCAGATGTGCATCCTAGCATGCTGATATGAATGAAACTTTGCAATGAATGTTGACATTTTGGCACTCAGAACATTGTTCTGACTGGGGTCTAAGTGATGGAATGTCAACATTCGTTACTTACTCCTGTTAAAATATTTGCTACAAGGTGTAAATGAAAACTATAGAGGTTTTTCTTCACATTAGCTTGTCAAAACATCTGGATATGTGTTTACACTGCTTGGCATCACAGGCTTATCCTTCAAAGCAACCTGCTTTTATTTTATAATTTTGAATAGAATCTCTTAAACTTACAATATATTTCTAAGGAAGAAAACATTGTTTGGCTATGGGAATTATTTAAATGTAAAGTGAAAAAATACTAGAATACAGCTGAGCTGAATCTGTAGGATGATGTTGGATGCAATGTGAAAACAAGTGAAATATGGAATGATAGGTCAAATACAAAAAAAGTTTGCACTCTTGTCTAAGGACAAGGAACCTTTTGGCTGCAACAGCTGGACTATATAAATAAGACTTTCTATATATCTACAGGTATATTAGGTCTGTAACCAAGACTGGCTAATAGGGAAAATGCACACAATTATCTCACTCAATTCACTAATGACCATGTCTTCAAATTTCCATTAATTCACCATGTCTCCAGATCTCATGAAACTTTGGCAGCAGTTTTCATACGGCAGCTACTTTTTTACCCAATCGACAGTGCGCTGAAAAAAGCAATGAGTTCTCATGAAACAATCATTTCATCACAGATAATCAGCATACCACAGACCACCAAGCTACCACCAGAAGATCAAAAGCTATCCCACAGTGAGGTTCAGAAAACCCCCCAAACCAAGTAATGTTTAATATGAGACCACTGTATCATGAATTATTGAATTCCAACATTGCAAAATGTTTTGGTTTTGGAGCTGTTTTATGCACATTGGACAAGAATGGTTTACCCTGACGTGTTAGAAAGAACAAGCATAAACCACATTCTGTAGTGCACTGAAATCCACCTACGGTTTTGATAAACTATATCACAGGGAACAAAATATAAAGGAATCTCACTGGGCTACTGTAAATAATGCAATGAAAGTAAACAGACATGTTTCTGTACTACTAATTTGGGTTGAATAAGATATTACCAAGACATTCAAGGTTTTAAGATACAAGGTTTTTCTTAAACAGATTTTATCTGAATTATCTTTTAATGAGTCTTGCCACATCCAGTACAATAGTGAATGAAGTACTTGTTCTAAAACTATATTATACCAAAGTCAAGGTCGCTCAAAATGGAAACATTAAAAAAGGGCTGTGCATGCAGAGAATCAAAATTAACTTGTAACAGAAGACCCAGTTTAGCAAATACTCTGAAAAAGTGAAATGCTGTAGAGAAAAAACGCAAAGCAAAAAGAAAGATAACTCATTTACTTGAGAGTAAACTTGCGTATGGTCATGGATTTCATTCATGGGTCCTGAAGGAGCTGGCAAATGAAGTTGCTAAGCCACTGTCCATCATATTTGAAAAATCATGGCAGTCAGGAGAAGTTCCCTGATTGGAAAAAGGGAAATACAACCCCCATTTTCAAGAAGGGGAAAATGGATACCCAGGGAACTAAAGACCAGTCAGTCTCACCTCTGTGCCTGGCAAAACCTTGGAGTGGATTCTCCTGGAAGGCATGCTGAGGCACATGAAAAACAACCAGGTGGTTGGTGATAGCCAGCATGGCTTCACTAAGGGGAAATCCTGCCTGACCAATCTGGAGGCCTTCTATGATGGGGCTACGGAACTGATGGACAGGGGTAGAGCAGTTGATGTCATCTACCTGGACTTGTGTAAAGCATTCAACGCTGTCCCACACGACATCCTTGTCTCCAAATTGGAGAAACATCATTCTGATAGGTGAAACACTCAGTGGATAAAGAACTGGCTGGATGGCCACACGCAAAGAGTTGTGGTCAATGGCTCAATGTCCAGCTGGAGACCAGTAACGAGTGGTGTCCCTCAGGGATTGGTGTTGGGACCGGTCTTGTTCAACATTTTTGTCAGTGACATGGACAGTGGGATTGAGTGTGCCCTCAGCCAGTTTGCTGATGACACCAAGCTGTGTGGTTCGGTTGATACGTTGGAGGGAAGGAACTCCATCCAGAGTGACCTTGACACACTTGTGAGGTGGGCTAATGCCAGCCTTATGAAGTTCAAGCATGCCAAGTGCAAGGTCCTACATGTGGGTCAGGGCAATCCCAGGCACAGCTACAGGTTGGGCAGAGAAGAGATTCAGAGCAGCCCTGTGGAGAACGACTTGGGGATGTTGACCAATGAGAAAATGAGCATGAGCTGGCTTCAGTGTGTGCTTGCAGCCCAGAAAGCCAACTGTATCCTGGGCTGCATCAAAAGGATCATGACCAGCAGGTCAAAGGAGATGGTCCTGCCCCTCTACTCTGCTCTCGTGAGACCTCACTTGGAGTATTGTGGACAGTTCTGGTGTCCTCAACACAAAAAGGACATGGAACTGTTGGAACAAGTCCAGAGGAGGGCCACGAGGATGATCAGGGACTGGAGCACCTCCTGAATGAAGATAGGTTGAGAAATTTGGGTCTGTTCAGCCTGGAGAAAAGAAGGCTGCGTGGAGACCTATAAGGATGCTGGGGAGGGACTCTTTATTAGGGACTGCAGTGATAGGACAAGGGGTAATGGGTTCAAACTTTAACAGGGGAAGTTTAGATTACATATAAGGAAGAAATTCTTTTCTGTGAGGGTGGTGAGGCACTGGAATGGGTTGCCCAGGGAAGCTGTGAATGCTCCATCTCTGGAGGTATTCAAGGCCAGGTCAGACAGAGCCTTGGGTGGCATGGTTTAGTGGGAGGTGTCCCTGCCCATGGCAGTGGGGCTGGAACTAGATGATCTTAAACTCCTTTCCCACCCTAGCTATTTTATGATTCTGTGATTCTATAATGGAAGCTCTGCCCAACTCAAAGAATTACTTGACTAATATAACCTCTCTCTAATCTGATAGATATGACAGAAATAAAACTGGGATTTGACGTGTGTTTCTGCAAAATTATGAAAGGCCTGTAGTCTGTTTTTGTGGTCTTTAATGTCCTTTCTTCAAGGCAGTGTGGTACAATTTGGCTGTTAGAAAGACCAGTGACTTTGTTGAAAAGAGCAATTCTTTCAGTACCTTAATTTTTAAGAAACATATTTTGAGACCAGCAATAAATTATTAAAATAATTCTATGTCAGAAATGCATATTTGATTGTAAATACAGCATGCAGTTACATTCATGCACTTATATGCATGTAATTGGATGGATGCTGTAAATCAAACTATTCGGTTGTTTCATATAAGTGGTATTTCTACTTGATATTTGAATTTGAGATGTAAAAATCAACTTAACCTTGGTTTACACTAAACATATTCATAAGTGAATTTCCTTAGTGCAAAGCTATCAATATACTTTTACTTACTCTTCCTTTATCACTTTACATTCACTACAGTTTAACTGAACCAAATATTTCTCCTTCATAGATAGGCATTACTTGCAAATAAGGATAAGGGGCCCTGCAATGATTTTTGTAAAAATTTGGACTCTCACAACAAATCCATGCAATATTCAAGCCAAAACAGTAAAACCAATGCTGCAATACCTCTTTGAAATAAAATTTATTGACAAGAAAAATATGCTGTGTGAAAGATCTCTTTTTGTACAAAGTAACGTTATTGGCTTATTCATTTACGACTACAAATTGCCATCAGACTGCAGTCTTTTTTCTTTTCCTTTTCCAAGATGCTTCTTATGGCATTTTAATGCGCTTAATGTACATGTGTACACATTTTTCTATAAAAATAAGTAATATGCTGCTGGGGTCTGTTAGTCTGTGTGCTTATTTTACATGCATATATTTTTATGAGAAATATTTTAGTTATTAAGCTTCATGTCAATGAAAAATTAACTTCCCAGTACATTTTTATACAGTAGATGCTCATATTATTGTTATAGTCAGGAAATTGACTGTAAAAATTGTTTTGTTTATGAGCATACCAGTTCCTGTGTGGCTTCAAGTCAGTGGGAATCTACAGTAATGGCTCTGTAGTTAACCAATATATTTTCCAAGCTCTACCGCAGGGACACCAGCTTTCTAAAATGCTTTAGCTTGAAATAAGTTCAGTTTAGCACAAACCTATATTTCAATTTATTAGCAGCACTTTAATCATCAATAAAAGACTCCTCAGATTTCGGTCACCTTGATTCAAAGACAGTGATGTTCATTACATCTGTTAATTGTGTAGCAATGGAATAGGCCCTAGAATGTAAAGAGGCTAGGAGCTTATTTTTCTTCCTATGGTGCAGTCAACATGGCATGTAGAAGATAGCTGGACAGTATAACACACATAGGGAGACTTTTCTCATTTGTAGACCTTGAGATGAACCAAAGAAATCGATAAAGAGTTCAAAATAAATCAGACAAACTTCAGGCTTAGACAAAGGGAAAAAAATGGGACACGGCTGGACTCTCACCAAGTCCCAAAGGAAGAAACTTTGATTGCCACTCATGAGTGAATAATAGCTGACTGTTGGCTCAGGTCCTACTCAGATATAAAATTTCTGAGGAGTGGAATCTGGAGACAATATATTTTTCTCACATAAATGTCTGTTAGCATATAATATAGCAGATAACCATTCCGGGCACCTATCTGAATTAAATTCTTAGTTACTTATCATGGAGCATATACGGTAGGTAAAGGTTACATTTTTTTGTAATTTATTATTGTGGGGTGTGTATTCTCTTTGTTGCTGGCCACTCCTTAGGAATGTCACAGATTTTTATTCTGCTTAATTGCTGTCATGGGTTTTCCACATTGGTTTGTTTCTTTTAGTAACTTCCATCATCAGCAAAAACTTTAAATGCAGCTTTTGTTTCTGAATGCATGCTAGCCTTCATGTATGCCTTCTTGTATGCCACAGGAACTGCAATGTTTTGAAAATTATCACAAAGCACAAGTGAAATTTTTTAAAGTACCTATATAGAGACATAGCTATGCAAAGATATATGTGCAGCTCTTTTACTTGTGGTATGTTAAAATACTGCGTCAGAAATTACAGCTGAAGACCTTTTAACAGTTGCTAAGCAGTCCACCTTTTTTGGACTCACCTGAAGAACAGTTAAGACAGTAATTTGGTCAGGTCAATCTGTATGCTTTATTTATTCTTCATATGTGTTCCTAAATATCCACAATATTGACTACAATAGTGTCATCCTGAAGAATGCTGCTTACACTGAAAAAAAGCATAGGAGTAGGCAATAATCAGTTCAGGGCAAGCTGGTGATGCTTCTATGATAAGGCAACAGTCTGTACTCCAAATATGAGGAGGAAACAAATGCTTTAGCACTTTCAGAGCAAGTCCACAGGATCTCTGCAGACTAACCAAGTCTGTGCTTATGCTTCAATTCAACTGGATGCCAGCCAGCAATCAATTGCTGTGAGTAGTACAGTGCTATGCCCAAGTTAATGTGTCTTACTGAGAGACTGACTTCAAGCTCAGAGCTGGATCAAAACTGGCAGACAGAGCCAGTTTAATTCTGTCTGTAAAAGACTGAGAGACATAGTTTTAGGATAAAGGAAATCTGAAATTATATAAAATTTATGGATTAGGATTTTGCACAACATGGCGCCCTAGTGGGAGCTCCAAGAAAGGGAACGCTACCCAAGCTGGCATAAATGCTCTAAAGCCTGCTAAGAACAAGGCAGATATGTAAAATAGTTGGAAGAGCTGTACTCGGACATCTCTAATTGGGTACCTTCTACGGTTTGATCAATCAGAACTATTTCTTGGAACATATTTTCCCACTTAAGGTAGATCTAAAATGGATATAAGAGACATATATTTAAGACAAATCCCAGTGCCCTACATACATTTATGATGATAGTATAATTCGATACAAACTAAAATAAAATTATGGAAATATTTAAAAGCCCTATTTTTTTATTTGAATTTGTTTTAACACTCTAAAAATTTTTGAACTTTCCTCTCAGTGCATTATTTTATTTAAGAATTTATGCAAAAAAAATTCTCTGCATATTTCATGCTGAAATAAGTAGCTGTCTTATAAAATATGCCTTTTTATCCAAACATTTCACTTTTGAAACATGTTTGACATACTTGATAAACATAGTTTCAGAATTTACCATGTGATCCTTTTTTTATAATAAACTATACTGATGTTGAAATGGCAAATCAAGATAATATTTTTATGGAGGCGTCTAGTTGATTACTAAGATGTTATCTTTCTTGGAGTAAATAATACAAGTGTTATTGAATGCCAGAAAGGAGACTATCAAGTGGTGGGATAGTGAAAGTTTCTTGAGCTCCAGAAAGGCTAAAGAGAAATCCTTTTGAGCTCCACTGTACCACTGGGAACAAAAGCCAAAAGCCAACTTTGAATGCAGACAATACTGAAAAAAGACATGGAATAAAGAAGAAAGCAAAACTGGGATCCTAAGCCCATAGGAATTGTGTGACAAAGACATCTCTACAGGTGGAGAGGGTTTATTTGGTTTTAATTTCTGCAATTTCTTTCTGAAGTAACAACAGATTTTATATCCAAAATAATGAAATATCTATTTTAAAGGCACATTGTTTTAGCTAAGAATGAGTAAAGCATAACCAATATCACTCATCCCAGACAACCCCCATTAAAAAAAGATCAGTACAGTTAAAATTGATATCAGAATGTGAAAAAAATGGCTATTCAAGAAAATGTTCAAAAAAGTCAAATGACACAACTCAGTGACTTTAAGATCTAAGTTGAGCCTGTATTGATGACAGTGGTAGTTTCTTCAGTTTAATGTAATGACTCAACAATGATGTAATAATTTTAGTGGCTTTTCTCAGGAATGTTTACAGCTCACAGGTAAGTGTTGAAGATCTCTGGAAAATTTGGAAACTTGCATTTTATAATTAGGCATATACAAGATTGGTTTTTTTCAGCTTTATTAATGATCCAAAGTCTCAATTTTGTCATGAAGAAATAAACTATAAGGTCTGGGTTGGACTAAATTAAGATGGATTGAGGGCTGTCTGAATGGCCAGGTGCAGAGTGGAGAAGAGTGGCATAAGGATTAATTGCTGGATCCTTACATATAATGCTATGCTACAGAAATGACATAACCCTCACCCCAAAGTCTCTCTATGCACTCATAAAATCCACTTCTAATTCACAGAGATATAAAATGCATTCACAGTGGAGGAATGCACATTGTCTTAGCATTTTTGAACAGGACACACAACGTGATTGTTGAGAAACATTCTCTGCTTATTCAGTGGCTCTACTGCATCTTAAACATAGAAGCCACTTACCTGTGCTGGAGTAAAACAGTGACCAAATGCTACAAATATTCCTTCCATGTTTCAGTGGCATGTGGCTCAGAACCACTGATGGACACAACATTAGTAGGTACGAAGCGCAGATCTTTCTGATTACTACGGAAACTGTATGAAGAGTTCCAAGAACTTCCAAGAAAGCAACCTGCAAGAAATAAGAAACATCAAGATAAAGGAAATACACAAAG
Organism: Ara ararauna; assembly: GCA_028858755.1. Lineage (NCBI taxonomy): Eukaryota > Metazoa > Chordata > Aves > Psittaciformes > Psittacidae > Ara > Ara ararauna. The sequence continues at coordinate 37,404,796 of CM054410.1, read as the reverse complement.
GAAATAAAATAGATAGTGGACACAGGAAAAGCACATGGAAAAGAGAAGTCCTACATAAATGAAATTAATCTCAATTTCAGCTGCTTACCATGCAGATGTCCGCACTGGAATTGCCTCTCTTTCCTAAATAGTCAGGAAGTGTGATAATTCTGTTCCTGCAGGATTATTGTAGGCTGAGGTCAATTTGGCCAGTGTAGGAGTCCACTTCAGGATGAAGTCACAGAAAAAATTCACTCCAAGCACTGACCATCTGTCTGTGGTGAGAAACCATTACCTGTTCTGCAGCCAGCACAGATACACTCATGAATTTTACTGCTAAGTACCAACACTGATGGACATTCAGAAATGAACTTTCATGTTCTGAAGAGAGTCCCAGCTCAGTCACCAAGATAGGAACCTGTAAAAAATTATAATTCTGGAGTCTGACAAGTCATATGTGTAGTGCTAGAATAAAACAATTTATACAGCCCATGAACACTGAGATTTTTAAAAATGCATGGATGCCACCAAATGCCCACTTACCTGCTGTCCATATTGTCTTTGGAGCTACAAGTCTTCTCCTGGCACAGTTTGGGGTTTGTTTTTTTGTGAGTTAGTAGTTTACAGCAATTGCTAGTGATAGAATGCGAGTTACATGCCTTGTACCTAGATCTTGCAGGGAAGTAAGTAAACAATTCAGTTTACTTCAGTAAACAATTGCTGGAATTAGCTAATTTGCTTTCTTTTTCTAACCAGAGGTACTCATCAAGGGAAGGAAGTTCTTTTATACTTATCCTCATGACCACGCCAGTAATCTTGTGATTCAAAGTACATTAGTCCTGGGAACATGTATCACGACATACAATAAGGGCATGTTTGATGTACAATGAAGAGACTGTTGAGATCAGCAAATTTATTTCACTGTCTCTAAGTCAACTGCCAAACTGTCAAATCAGAATCTCTGCAAGGTAACACCTACCACTTGAAAAGTTGAAATAAGTATTTTGTGTCTGGAAGTCTCAAACCAATCATAACATGTTGCTTTGGCCTGGGAGTTCCTGTTTCAGTTACCTGAAGTAACTATATTACCTAGGATATACTCAAATCCTCTGTAAGAGCTGAGAAAATACTGAGTTAACTTTGGTCATGGTTTCATAGCTGGTCCTCAGAAATATATTTTCATGTTACATCTGTAAACATTTAAACAAATGCAAAAAACAAAGCATTTAAACATATAGTTCTATGAATCTATGAAACATATGCCTTTTAAGCACGGCACATCACATCAAAACCACTTGAACTTGCATTTAGCTCTGATGAACATAGATCAGGAATGTGATGCTGAATTAGGGATGTACAGTCCTTCTTCGGCTGGCTTTCAGCAGTGTGTCATACTTCGCAGTCACAGCCTAGGTAACCTTCTTGTCCTACAGTCAATGACCCACTTTCTAAAGCTGGTGGGAATATTGTCAAAACCCTTGACAATCCTCAGCTAACTACTAGTCTCTGCTGTAAGAAATACTGTTGAAGGTGTGTCTTTGATGAAGTGCTGCTAGCCATTCCAACAGTTCCTGCTCATGTTTTATTTAAAAACAAATAAAATATTTGCATAAAACTTACATGGAATTGAAATATGAGTTCTATTTACCCACTGGCAGATTTAATTTATGCCAGGTAGGCGTGTTGGTCATTTTCCTCCCTGCCTCCTTTAAAGAACTTAAAAATGTAAAGACAAGCGCTGACTCCTGGCATAAGCCATAGTTCCTTGTGGTGTTGATGCAATTATGTAGCATACCATTCAATGCAGAGAAAAGGCTTCAGGTATAGAAACTATTACAGAAAGTTTCTTTTCTTATACATTTATTTTTCAGTCTCTCACTGAAAATAAGTGCATAGCACTTGACTTTTTCACCAGAGAGTGGCATTTTGTCATTCTGAACAGTATCAGAATACAACACTTGACTGTAAGTGCAGAAATCAGAACTGTTATGTTATTCTCTTCTTAGGCTTCCTTTTCCCATGTGTCACAACTATTTTTGTTAGGCATTGAAATCTAAGTGGTTCCTTAGACCCTTAAGTCAATGCACTTAAGGAAAGATTGGATATATTTTTCAAGTCAGGAACTTTCACATGCAATTGGACTATTCATTGAGCTGCCTTGCAGAGTAAAACATTGCCCACAGAAATATGGCAAAATAACTTGCTGGTAGTGAAGATAGTGACAGGAGGCAGCTTCCTTTGCCCCATGATCCTGATACTAATCCACGGGGCTTGATCTGGGGCTATGGGGTATTCCATGGATAGCAGCAGTGTCAAGACAGCTCCTGTGGAGAACTGATACTGCAAAGATACTCCTGCTGAATGCTCCAACATTAAGGAAAACTAAGCAAAGCCAGGTAGCTTTTGATTGCATGAATTTCAAGCATATTTTCCAGGAGGTTGTGCCTTCTCTTTTTGAATTCTGAATTCCACACTGAAATTTAACATTAAAGAAACAAGAATTGAAACAGAATGTAAATGAGGATCAAAAGTTGAAGCTTTACAATGATCATTACTGTTCTGATTTTTGAGAACCTCCAGGTTACTCCAGTAACAAATGAACCCACCCAAAACAAAAAATGCACCCAGCCCCAACAACACTTTTCAAGTTTCCTTAAAAAATGCTGTGTATGTTAGAGTCCAAATCCAGTAATATACTCTTGAAATTTTATCCTGATAGAGAAAATTCTGATACATTTATTATACTCTCAGAGGAACAGAAATCAAAATGCTATAGAATTCTTTACTGTACTCAAGTCCAACTGGTTTGCAAGTTTAACTGTTCAACCCTTCAGTGTTTTCCCAATTATACTGACTTATAAGAAGGCATTTCAAATTTGGAGAGATATGGTGAGTAAACTACCTCTTAGAGAAGCCAGCTTTTTTCACCATAGTTTCTCTTGATGTTTTTTTGATACACCGTCATGTAGGCCTCTATGTATCAATCCCACATACATTTGCAGTCCCAGTTCAAGAAAAAATATGTTCCCATGAATGCAACTACAGAAGCCCTTAACGCAGTAACACAAGACTCAATTTGTCTCAAGCTAGTGCTTGGAAGGGGTATGCAATATACAAATCAAGGCTCCTCAGAAAATTCCCCGCATAGTGAGATAGGTGATAAAAGTACAATGAAGTGACATAAAAAAGTCAGTGTAAAATTGATTTTCAAAATACTAATCTGTTGAAATCCACCGTAATGTGAATCTGAACGTGAAACATATGTATCAGAAAAGACTGAAGGAAAACGTCTTCCTAGTACTACAAAGTTTATGTCCAGTGCCTTTATGCTAATATGAGAGAAAACCCTAACATTTTGCCATGGTACCGAAAAGTAACAAATTTGCTATTCTGCATGAGATTAACTATGTGAGTTTTTTTAAGTTTTCCATTAAAAAATGAAAGCAATCTTTCACCAGTAAAAATAGTCATGTGGAAAAATTATTGTTTCTTTCTTTCATATCCCAAATGAAAAAGCCAAAGCTCTTTCAAAATAGACCAGGCTTGAGGTATTCTTTCTGTCAAAGGAAATGTCCCCTCAGGGCAGGAAGGACTCAGATTTTCAGTCTTTCCTCTCTCAGATACGGACAACTCAGCAGAATCTGGAGACTGGGGGACTGATACTGTTACTGTGAGTTTGTGGCAGCTGGTGTTATTCAAAATCTTCCCTTTGAATCAGCCTGAGGCTAAGAAAAATGACTTCCAAAGAAAATATCACTGTTACTGCTGCATTCTTCTAAAAATAGTTATTTTATATGAATCAATATTTTTTACCAAAATGTTTCTAGTAAGTCCCAGTTTTAAACTTTACTCAGCTTTAACAGACAGGTTTGTGATCTGCAGTCTTCTGCAGTAAGTAGATATCAAGAATGCAGTACTGCAGGAGAAAGCAAAGAAATGCTAAAGTAATGATGCAGAGAACCCCCCAGATTCTCTCCATGCTTTTTAGAGATGATTCATCTGCACAGTAGTGGTCAGTTTTCAGGGGTTCTGTCTGGTCATTGTTTACACAACATGTCTATCCCTCATCTGACAGGATATTTCCATAGTGAATGTCTGTTGTGGTTTGCCTGTTGTGTATATTTCTTGCAACAGAATTGCACCATATTACTAGAGCAACACAAGTGAAACCTTAGCTTTAATTTAACTTCTTTAAAGTAGAGATAGACATGTAAGAAAATAATCTAATTTATAACAAATGAATTGTAAGGAACTGTCATGGGTTCAGCAGCAGCAGAAACAGGACACCTGACCCAAACTGACCAAAGAGGTATTCCATGCCATAGCACGTCATGCCTAGGATGTAAAAGGGAGAGCAGAGACCCGGAAGGGTGGGGGGGGGGGGGGGGTGCACTGCTTGGTCGGGATGGGTATAGGTGGTGAGCGATTGTATTCTTTTCCCTTGTATTTGCCTTGTCATTATTATTATTGGTGGTAGCAGTAGTGGTTTGTGTTATACCTTAGTTACTAAACTGTTCTTACCTCAACCTGTGGGAGTTGCATTCTTTTGATTCTCCTTCCCATCCACCTGGGAGCGGGGGGAAGAAAGAGGTGAGAGTGAGTGAGCAAAACTGCGTGGCTGTAAGGCTTAAACCACGACAGGACCCAAAACCAAAATGTTGTGACTAATGGATCTGCCTTTGGAGGTTGCCTTTGATTAGGGAGCTGGAACAGATAGGTGACCTAAAACCTGAAGTATTTCATGATTATATGATAGATTTCCAACTACAAATAATTACATTGCCCTGTTAGCATACAACTGCAGGTTTTCTGCTGTGCAGCCTTAAAAACAACGTTTTCCTTATTAAAATGCCTTAGCAGTTTGCTACAGTGACAGCAAAATCAAAAGAAAGGCATTTGCGGAGGGTGATAAGGGGAATTTTTACATTGTGTAATTCAGAAACCTAAGGCTTGGGCCTAAAGCTATCCTGTTCTCTCTGTTAAATCTGGACCCTGGGCATAAGCATCCACTGTATCCCCACTAGAAGCCTAAAATCTGAGCACAGAAGTCAAATCTAAAGCCTGAACATGATGTACAATAGTCCAAATTAGGTTTAGCTTGTACAACTTAAACCAATCTGCTGCTGAAAAGGGTTGCCATACCAGTCTCCTTCCTTCTCTCTTCTTCATGCCAACATTTGCACAGCTGATCCTGTTGATCTGCTAGGACCAGGTTAATAATTTCTTTTAAGCTTTTCTTTCTTTTTTTTTTTTTTTTAAATAAGGTTAACTTCATGCCTGATGATATCTGATCTAGCTCAGCAGATAGGATCATGAACATCTAACCCAAGGAAAATGAAATCAGCAGAAATGAGTCCCCAAGGTAAAGAGGAGATCGGATTCCTACTGAGAGTTCAGGTTTATCTACTGCCTGTGTAGTCACAGCTCCAAGCTAGTGTCTTGCATGTACCTTCCCTCCACTATTTTGCTTTTTTTCAGGAACACCCATAAGAACACAGTAACTCCTCTCCTCACTCTATTCAGCATCTCCTTCATGGATTGCCAAAAATCTATTAGGAATGAAATAATAATTAAAAAACTCACAATACCCCAGAGTTCTAGTTTCCATGTTAACAAGTAACTGAAAATTAGCAATTAGCAATAACAGGGCTTCTAAGTGAGATTGAGAATTAGTGAGTGCTAACAAAACATGAAGTAAAGTTACTCCTTTTCATCTGTCCTTCTAAGACAAGGCTGGCTACATAACTTGCTGACCCTGTGAACTTTGTTTTCTGTCTGCTATGATTGCAATTAGCTAAAGAGTAAGCAGATGGAAAAGTCATGAATAAACAGTTGGTAAATATTTTGGCCAACATACCTGATATTTCCCAGAAAAGCCTTTCTTTTGTCCCGGTGCAATAAAAATCATGGGCAAAGGTAAAACATGTTTGTGCTGCTTCATAAACGTAAGCCTCCAAAACTGCAGAGCCTGCTTCAATTTCTATAGCTCTCACCTCGCCCTTCCTGCTCTCCTCAAAGACTGCCAAGCATGTCTTTCTCACTTGCACAGAAGCAGCCAGCAGCTTTGTTCTGGATTCAGCGGTAGCAGCCATTTTTCTCCTTAGTGGCTGGTGCAGTGATGTATTTTTCACCTGACCCTGAGAACAGTGCTGATGTTTGAAGCTGCTGCTAAGTAATGCTTACTCTGATCAAGGACTTTTTCAGTCTCATGCTCTGCCAGGGAGGAGGGGCACAAGAAGCCAGAACGATTATTATTATTGGTGGTAGCAGCAGTGATTTGTGTTATACCTTAGTTACTAAACTGTTCTTATCTCAACCTGTGGGAGTTACATTCTTTTGATTCTCCTCTCATCCCTCTGGGAGTGGGGGCTGGAATGGGGGGGAGAAGGAGGGGAGTGAGCAAGTGGCTGCATGGTTCTGGGTTACCGTTTGGGATTAAAACATGACAAGCCCTCTAAAGGAAAAGGAGGGAAACTGAACAACAGTACAGATGCAGTGTTTAGCAGTGCTTCATGAGAGACTTCTGCATGGGCAACATCCACCTCTGCGGCTGTCACAGCTTCAGAGGGGTAGGAATTGCAGCATTTCCTCTTCTTGCTGAATGTGAAAAGCAGCCTGCAGAGCAGGACAGGCAGAGCAGGGTGGACAGGGCCCTACAAAAGCCACTGCAAGATGGAGTGGCCTCACCTTTGCGTCAAACCATTCTCTGACAAAAAAAATTAAACCACTAAAGAGCATTCTCTTCCAGAAGCCATGTGGAGAAGGTACCCAACATCTGTGGTTGCCCAAAATAGTGACAATGCATTTTTTTAATCTGCCCTGTATCAGACTACACTTTATGCTTACAGCAGTGGTGATTAAACTGTCTGCTGGGTAAACCCAGACTTAGGTAGCTTACCAAGCACACGAGACAGTAGTGCAGAAAGAGCATACATTCACTGACTAGCACAAAACTTCTGAGAAAACTACATGTAACACTGAAAAAATAAAACTGTACATTTCAATAGTCCATTCACAGCAACTTTCCTTTCATAATGAAAATACCAGTAAATTGTGAGCAATCATAGGGCCTTGTTCATATAGGCCTGATGACCTATATGAACAAGAAGTCAAAGAGCATTTGACCTTGAAGTCCTTCATAGAAGGGCCTGCCTCTTTGCCTAGTGGTCTTAATCCAAGCACTTGTTTCCTGCTGAGACAGAAAATGCAGCCACACTATTAAACAACAGGGTGTCATTTGTTTTCATGTGCTACTGCTAAGGTGGATTGCCATCCTTGTTAATTTTCTTCCATCAGACAAAAAAAGTTCCTGTACTGAGGCTGCAGACTACAGGCTTAAAAACCATCATTCCTTTATTTGGCTATTAGGACTTGACTGAGTTTCAGTGTTACTTTTGTATGGTATTTATGTATGTATTTGCATGTATTATTTAATAGCAATATAAGCATAACATTAGAATAGATTCAAAATGTCCAAGCCTTTTTTTTTTTTTTAATGAAACATGATTGTTTATTGAATGCATTAGGTCATTTTATAACCAACGGCCCTATGGTTTACCTTACGTAGTTCATCAGGCAACTTTATGCTAATTTTTGCCTACTAGAGAATGGCTGTTTGAATGCAAAACAAATTATTTACAATGAAGTCCTCTGTTTAAGGAATAGGAATTTCATTTCTCAGATTTATATACAAAAAGCTGTAAACTAGAAATATACTTTTAAAATAATGAACTGCAGCCATTTGAATTCAAAACATTAGACCTCTATGGTGACAAGGTTTAAAACCAGTTAGCAACTAAGTACCACATAGCTGATCACTTGCTTTCTCAACCCCCAGCCCCAGGTGGGATGGGGAGGAGAATCAGAAGAACGTAAAAAAAATTCTTGAGACAAGGACAATTTAATAATTGAAATTAAGTAAAATAAAATTATAATAGAAATAATACCAACAATAACAATACTGATAATAATAAGAGGGAACAAGAGAAAAAGAGAAATAAAAATTCAGAACACAAGTAATGCACAACAAAATTGCTTACCACCTGCTGTTCAATACCCAGCCTGACCCGATCAGCAATCATAGAATCAGAATCATAGAATGGTTTGGGCAGGAAAGGACCTCAAGATCACCGAGTTCCACCCACCCTGCCTTGGGAAGGGACACCCCACACCAGACCAGGTAGCTCCAAGTCTCATCCAACCTGGCCTTGAACACTGCCAGGGATGGAGCGTTCACAACTTACTTGGGCAATCTGTACCAGCGCCTCACCACTGTCACAGTAAAGACCATCTTCCTTGTAGCTCACCTCTAACACCCCCAAGCCCTTCTCTACAGGGCTGCTCTGAATCTCTTCTCTGCCCAACCTGCAGCTGTGCCTGGGAATCAGTCCCTTATGGGTAACTCCTCCCAGTTTATATACTGGGCATGACATGCTGTGGTATGGAATATCCCTTTGGCTACTTTGGGTCAAGGTGTCTTGTTGCTGATTCTTCCTGGGTTGTGCTCCTTCTCAGCGGCAGAGCATGAGAGACTGAAATGATCAGGGTAAGTACTACTTACCAACAACTAAAACATCAGTGTGCTATCAGCATCATTCTCAGTCTAAAGCTAAAACAGCACTGCTCCAGCTACTAGGGGGAAAATAAATTCTATTCCAGCTGAAACCAGGACATATGGTCAAATACATCTAGGAGAAAAAATGATCATAACTGAGCAAAAATATTTCCCCTCTCCCCGAAAAGTTTATCCTCCTGATAGTTACAATAAAGATAACAGGAAGAAAAAATATCTTAAAAAATGTTAATTTAATGTTTCTTTTTTCCCTATGCATATTACACCTGAAATATTGTCAGTGCTCTAAAGACCGATCTGAAGTGTTTTCCCTTGAAGTATCACTAGATGGTACCACTTTGCAGACTTCTTCACACTAAATTAAAAGGTGACCCTAAATGGTGACTGAAAGAGATTATATTTATTATAATACAATTTTGTTCAGTTGTGTTAATCTATGACAGCTGCATTTATACCTGTGTTTAAACTGTGTAACTTGAAGAATTTAATGAGATTGAAATAAAGGAGGGAAAAAGCTGTGTGACTATAACAGTGTGTCCATGCCTTCATTTTGACTTGAGAAAGGTGTGATCTGTGGTTTAGGTAGAACAGGGGACTCTAAATATATACCAATATTATAAAATTTGAAATCTGTTTAGATGGAATTTTTAAGAAAACCAAACTAGATGTAACATCTCTAAGCAAACTTCTAAGTTTATAGGTATATAAGTATACAAGCACAAAAAGCAGATGAAGGCAGGCTTAAATGATATTTTTCATCAAAGTGATGTTCAACGTGATGACAATCAGTAATTTTGTTATCCATTCAGGAGGCAAAACCAAAATTTTATTCAACCTGAACCAAAAAGAAAATGTTTTAGCTTTCATGATAGGAATGCAAAGTTCTGTTCAGAAGTTACCTGTTGCTGATTACTGACCTGACACACACTCCATGCTGGAAGACATCTGCCATCTGTGATAAAGGGAGAATGGTATAAAGCCTCTCTGCAGGATTCCAGTAGAAGCTTCCCTAAATAGAACAAAAAATCAAAGCTGGCTTTTTCAAAGCTGAGGCATCTTTCAAACCACTGAATGAGTGAAAATTCAGAGATGGGATACTCTCAGTTTCTGTTTTAGTGCTATTCCAGTTTGCACACTCTGAATAGGGATTAGCAATGAGCCCAGAACCCTGCAACCCCAGCTATTAGCCATCACGCTTTGGGCTTTCCTGTGGAAGAATGCAAGTGATGTATCAGTATACCCTCTATGCAGAAGAGATGTCTTCTCCTGTCTGTGTGTCACCAACTCCCTGTCTTCTTGGGGCGGGACTATGTTCTTCAGTATTGAGTTCCTTCAAGAGTATCAGCAGAAGCCAGGATATTCAGTATAAAATTTTCCTTCCTTACGTTTTGTTAATCAGCATTTTAATGACAAAGTGGAAAATCTTCCTGGAGAAGAAAGCTGCCGAAGTGATTTGACACATGCCATAAAGCTTTCCTGGATACTCCTACTCATTCAAAGATGCTTATTATTCCCTTCAAATTTTGAGATACCACTTCTCTAGCTGCTTAAGTTCACTTTTAGCATGATACATTTTAGTACACTTGGGATATTCTAAAGAGTGTGTGTCTGGGCAGCAGCTAATGTCCCAGGTTTATAGGTTCACCGTACTGCTCTGTGAAGAACATCTTGCTAGCCAGTTTACTGTTAATCATTTTTAACTCAAGCCAAGTTAATGCAAAAATGTTAATAAAATTGTTGTCATGGGTTCAGCAGCAGCAGTCATTTTTCTCCTTCTTGGTAGCTGGTGCAGCACTGTGTTTTTGATTTTGGGCCTGGGAATGGTGCTGATAACACCAGTGTTTTCAGTTACTGCTTAGTGATGTTTCGGTCTGACAAGGACTTTCTGAGTCTCATGCCCTGCCAGGGAGGAGGGGAAGCCGGGAGGAAGCAGAGACAGGACAACTGACCCAAACTGACCAAAGAGGTTATACCATGCCACAGCACGTCATGCCCAGGATGGAGAGCAGAGAGCAGAGACCCGGAAGGGGGGGGGGGGGGGGGGGGGGCGGTGCACTGCGTGGTCGGGCTTGGTATTAGGTGGTGAGAATTGCATTCTTTCCTTGTATTTGCCTTGTCATTATTATTATTGGTGGTAGCAGTAGTGATTTGTGTTATACTTCAGTTACTAAACTGTTCTTATCTCAATCTGTGGGAGTTACATTCTTTTCGATTCTCCTTCCCATCCCTCCAGGAGTGGGGGCAAGAAAGAGGGGGAAGTGAGTGAGAGAACGGTCTGTGTGAGTTAGAGAGGCTTAAACCACGACAGTTCTTTTTGGCGCCCAACGTGGGGCACAAAGGGTTGAGATAACGACAGGGTTAATAGCCGCTCGTCACAATGCTGATTTATTGGCTCTCAAAGTTGTTGCTCTTGGTTCTCTTGAATTCATGGTTTCAGCCTGTTGTACCTTACTTACAGCCGGAATTTGTTATCTCAGCATTTTTCGGATATGGGTTTTGGGTTAAGGTTCTTGTTTCATTGTACTTTATTGGAATGGCTTGTGATACGGGCGGGCTCCGGAAGCAAGGGGGGCACGGACATGCACTTGTACCTGGCAGTTCGGCTGCTCTTCACCCTCCTGGCCCACGTCCTCACCTCCGTCTTCATGAGGCTGTGGGAAGCAGAGGGGGGGCGGCCCCGGGAGCGCGGCCCCTGGGACCAGGAGCTGAGCCCCCCTGCCAAGCCCAGCCCGACGGCTGCCGAGCAGCGGGAGGGGGGGGTGCAAAAGCCGAGCCCTGCGGCCGAGCCGAGCCTCGCAGATCCCGGGCGGCAGGGAGAGGCGGCGGCCAAGCCCAGCTCCGCGGCAGCCGAGAGCATTCCCCAGCAGCCGCCCGCAGAGCCCCGCGAGCCCGAGCCCCAGCAGGATGCAGGAGACTGCGCAGCACTTCCCAGCAAGGCAGAGGAGGGAGATCTGGGCTCAGACAAAGAGCAGCTGGTGGTGAGAGAGCCGGCAAGCACAGCAGCTACACCAGCCCCAGTGACAAGTACAGCAGCATCATTTGAGAGCTCTGAAGGGTTTGAATGGCCTTTGGGTATCCTTGAGACCTGCCTGCTGATTGTGATGGGGACCAGCATGGTGGCATGCATACAGAGTGTGTTTTACCCACAGCCATTTTGTCTGGTCCCAAGAGTTAAGCAGAGTGGGGTGTGGGCATTGTCTGCGGTTAGACTATGATGTTGGATGACCAAGAGATTTTCCCCGAGGCTGGACAGTCATGAGTGGCAGAGTGTGTGGGACAGTATGGGCGAGTATCTAGTCCACTGGGCCCCTCCAGTGCTTTGGAAGCATCGGAGATGGAAGGCAGCTGTATGGAGTCCCCACCAACAAGCTGCAGAAACTGCAGGAGGGGAGGGTGAATTATTTTGAGCCTGGTGGGCCCATGACACCTCAGGCCATCAGGGCAGAGATGCAACATACAGATGGACTTATGATCGAGGGGTGGACTTAGCAATGGACACTATTGCTCAGGTTATTCATGAGTGTGAACACTACACACAGCCTCTCCTGCTCTGAAAGGCTGATACAAAAAATTGAGCCTGACGTCACGGACCGAATGGACTCAGCAGCTTTATAGGGATTGGTTTATGCACTAAGGGATGATCTCTCTCCCTCTGTATGTGTGTGTGGATCTGTATATATACATATGATGGTATATTGAAAATGTGGGATCTGAGCATGACGTGAATGGTATGGAATAAGGGGTGGATATTGTCATGGGTTCAGCAGCAGCAGTCATTTTTCTGCTTCTTGGTAGCTGGTGCAGCACTGTGTTTTTGATTTTGGGCCTGGGAACAGCGCTGATAACACCAGTGTTTCGGTTACTGCTTAGTGATATTTTGGTCTGACCAAGGACTTTCTGAGTCTCATGCCCTGCCAGAGAGGAGGGGGAGCCGGGAGGAAGCAGAGACAGGACACCTCCCCCAAACTGACCAAAGAGGTTATACCATGCCACAGCACGTCATGCCCAGGATGGAAAGCAGAGAGCAGAGACCTGGAAGGGGAGGGGGTGCACTGCGTGATCGGGCTTGGTATTAGGTGGTGAGAATTGCATTCTTTCCTTGTATTTGCCTTGTCATTATTATTATTGGTGGTAGCAGTAGTGATTTGTGTTATACTTTAGTTACTAAACTGTTCTTATCTCAACCTGTGGGAGTTGCATTCTTTTCGATTCTCCTTCCCATCCCTCCAGGAGCGGGGGCAAGAAAGAGGTGGAAGTGAGTGTCAGAATGGTCTGTGTGAGTTAGAGAGGCTTAAACCACAACAGTTGTTCACAACATCCAAAATATCAAGCAGAGTTACAGAGACTGAAGTGAAGAAATGAAGGAAAAATCACTTCTAATTCCCTTGCAGGACTGGTCACTCTCTTCTGCCAGCAGACTAAATGTTTGTCAGGGAATCTCTCTTTGACTTATTAAGAAGAATCTTCTAGTTATGGAGTATTTTGGCCAGACTCCATATGGAGTATTACACCCAGTCTTGCCTTTTGAAAACTTTTAGGGACTAAGGTGAGTTGTGCCAGACTAAATACTTCTTCCCAAAGCTTGGTCATTTCTTCCCATTCATGTAATGAATCAACTGCTCCTCTCAATTGAAATGGTTCCACTTCATTCTGAAAGTGAATATCTCTTTGTAATCCAAGTGTCCCTTTCTACATTTTTTTGGTTAATTAGCAATACTTTCATCTCAGCATTGAAAATTCCTCCTTTTGGTAACTCACTTTACATGTTCCCTTTGGAAATGTCTTCTCTGCTAAGCCCTTTACAAATGTCTTCTCTAAGCCCTTATCTATTCTGGTAACATTTTCCATTTAGACCTGCTGTATACAGCAGTTTCTCCCAGGCTCTTCTATCTCTTGAGATCCACACTTTATTTCCTTTTACAGAGGGCCCATTCCTTCAGAAAAGATGGTAAAATACCAGTAATGAGGGACTGTAACTCTCTTCACCATATTTCATTCATACCTCTTTTCACCTGTGCGCAACGACATGGGATGTGAGTACTTGGTTCTAAGTTCCCGGGTGTTTGTTTGGTTTTGTGTTTTTTTTTTCTTGTTGTTTTGGTTTGGTTTGGTTTTCTTTTTTCTTTTCTCTCATGAAATATATGAATTTCAGGTGCAACAGAATACCACGTTTATTCAGAAATAAGACAGTTTTGCTTTAAGAAGAGCAGTTCATTTATCTTGGAAAATGTTATCTTTAATGCCCTAAGGCTTTCAGGTATCTCCTGCTGTTTTCCCCTTATCCCCCATGTCCCAGCTTTGAACGGGAATAGATTTCAGAGTGCACTGAGTAATTTTGACAAAGCAGGTTACTAAAGAGTGCTTTGAAATACTCCAGCGTGCCCTTTATTAAGCTCTGTGGATCTTTATATTCTCATAGCTGCTCTTCTGCACATTGTGACCCACAAGGTGTTGTTGAGAATTTTGGTATAGGTAATTTGCAAATGGAAATTAGAGATTTAGATGAAGAATGCATATTTCTCCATAAAATAGTACATAAAATCTTGAGGATTTTTTATTTATTTATATGCCATTTTCCCCAGACATAATGATGGAATTGTGTTCACTACAGATGCAGTGAACAGAAGTACACCAAAGCTGAACAGAATAAGAAGCAAAAGTCTAGAAATATTATTAAGCACTAGAAGCTGAAGGAGAAGAAAAAACAAGAAATAACAGGAATTAAATATGAAGCATGAGGGCATTAAAAAATTAAAAATATGCTGTATCTTCCACTACCAACCAACCTCGTCAATTCAGTACGGATGTGCAGGCTGCTACTGTACAAGCTCACAGTCAAGAAAGGGATATTCTGCATTGAAGGTAAGTTTCTGTATTTTTATATTTTCAAAGGAGTGACTAGTGGTAGACCTAGATATTGGATGTTCAGCCATGAGGGAAAGGTAATTCTTTCAACAAGGCACTTTGCCAGCACTGACTTGTCTGGAGCAGTGCTCATTTTGAAATAATTAAGACTAGCTCAGGAAAGCAGTCTTCCATTTTTGCAGTTGCTCATTGGAACTGGCGGGGGTTAAGTTTCTTGCAGAGAAGGTGATAAAAGATGAGAAGTGCAAGTGACGTAGTATTGTCTGGTGACATATGCACATTAAATCCCAAATAATTGTTCTGTGGGGAAAAGCAGCATTTACATACCTCTGACCAATCTGGATCAGAGCAGTGATTACTATTAGGAGAAAGGGTGCCACCACACTTAGAGCTGGCAGGCGAATTTAGAGAATGAGGCTATTTAAAAATTGAAATTATCAAGTGGAGGAAAGAACTATGCTTGAAAGTTTTAAATCTCCCAGTAAAAAGATACTGGCATTATCAGTACAGCAGGACATTTTGGGAGGAAGAAAGATTTCATCAAGAACTTGATTTCCTTTTCATTGTCAAAAAAGGTTCACAAGAAATGTGTACCCAGCTGCAGGTTAGGTCTAGTTTAACATCCCTGAATACCTATCACTTCATGATTGTCCCATGAGGAAAAAAAAAAAAAAGGGGGGGGGGGGGGGGGAAGAGAAAGGAAAAGACAAAGTGGAGCAGGGCAATCAAGTGTTACCAAATTAAACTCTTATCCACCACCACTTTCCTTCCCTACTCTCTCTGTTCCCTGATAATAGCAAAGATCCTTATATTCTCATAGTTGCTGTTCAGGACATTGTGACCTGAAATGTCCTATTGGAAGTTCAGATATAGATAATCTAAAAATACAAATTAGAGATTACAATGAAGAACAGGTATTTCCAGTCCATAAATTCTAGATATTTTTTTATATTTCCCTATTAAAAATCTACTTATATGCCATTTTCCCCACACATAATGGTTGAACTGTGTTTCGTCCATATGCAGACCATATCTCAGGGAAAAGCTCACTCTCTCTTGGGCTTGGGAGAGCACAGTAGGCAGCAAGAAGGTCTGAATGGAAGCTTTGTTTCTCCAGTATAATCCTTCTGACTAGAACTTACTAACAGTGTAACTCCACTTTGTAGTTTTCCCAAGAAAAAGTTGTTTTGTCCAATGTCTTCAGTTTTCTTTTTTTATCACACCAGACACATGATGTGCATGAATGGCTTGTTCTCACTGAGGGCATGTCACCCCCTGAAGAAAGTAAAAAAGAGAGCCCTCTGCAAAGACAGTGCTTTATCTTCCCTTCTTCCCTTTTGTAGCAACAGTCTCTTTTCAGGGCAAACACCACACTTCAAAATACACTGGCCACATGGGATAGAAAGCTGTAGCTTTGCATATCTGGAAATTTGCAGGTCACATGCCACTGTCAAAACAAACTGGGAACATTAACAGGACACAGAGACGAGTTAAAAATTAACTCTCTTGGACCAGAGTCAACTGCTTAGGGTTTGCTACAGCTCCATGGCCCAACTCAAAAAGCACAAGCAAAGGACTCTTCTAAAGCCAGAGGGCATGGCAGAATGAGGTGGAAACAGCTTTGTTTCTGTTCTGACTGAATCACTTGGGGTTTCCTTCACTGACAAAAGTAAACTGTAAGCCACACTGAATCTGCATTTAAAGGGCATCTGGTCTTTTGGGTGACCTCACTATGGGAGAAGATAGAGATATACTAATCTCAAAGCTGTAGCCAGCCTGAGGTCCCACCATATCTCTTTCATAACAACTGAATCTCGCTCTTCCAGGTACCCAGAACAAAGGAGGAATTGATATCAAATTCCTGACAGAATTTCATCAGGTCTGCTGTTAGTTTGATTAGGAAAATGATGATGCAAATTGATGATGCATTGACAAACTATTTTCGGCCTTTATTTGCTAAAACTTGGTTTCCTCATCTATATGAAAGCAATATTATTTGCTACTAACACAGAATTCAAAGCATTCTAGAATGGAGGAAAAATTAAATTTTCTGTTTCTTCTCTAACTCAATAAAATTATACTGCCCAGACTTGGCTAAAGAGATTTTAAAAAGTTCAGCTTCAAATGAAAATTTTTGTTATCTCCCTGCTAGCTGAATTCATACCCACAGATTTTCAAGTATTCTTTATCTTTCCGAACATAACCTTGAACTCCAGCTCTCTCAAAATCCAGGAGAGGAGAGGGAGAGGAAAAGAGAGGAAGTAGGAGAAGAAGTAGGAGAAGAAGTGAGAGGAGAGGAGAGGAGAGGAGAGGAGAGGAGAGGAGAGGAGAGGAGAGGAGAGGAGAGGAGAGGAGAGGAGAGGAGAGGAGAGGAGAGGAGGGGAGAGGAGGGGAGAGGAGGGGAGTGGAGGGGAGAGGAGGGGAGAGGAGGGGAGAGGAGAGGTCATCAGAACCTTCCAACAATGCAAAGTGCAAGATCCTTATAGGCCCCCTTCAGATACTGGAAGGCTGCTATGAGGTCTCCACGCAGCTTTCTCTTCTCCAGGCTGAACAGACCCAACTTTCTCAGCCTATCTTCATACGGGAGGTGCTCCAGTTCCCTGATCATCCTCGTGGCCCTCCTCTGGACTTGTTCCAACAGTTCCATGTCCTTTTTATGTTGAGGACACCAAAACTGCACACAACACTCCAAGTGAGGTCTTAGGAGAGCAGAGTAGAGGGGCAGGATCACCTCCCTCGACCTGCTGGTCACGATCCTTTTGATGCAGCCCAGGACACAGTTGGCTTTCTGGCCTGTGAGTGCACACTGCCGGCTCATGTTCATTTTTTCATGAACGAAAACCCCCAAGTCTTTCCCTGCAGGACTGCTCTGAATCTCTTCTCTGCCCAACCTGTAGCTGTGCCTGGGATTGCCCTGACCCACGTGTAGGACCTTGCACTTGGCTTTGTTGAACTTCATAAGATTGGCATCAGTACACCTCTCAGGCATGTCAAGGTCCCTTTGGATGGCATTTCTTCTCTCCAGAATCACAAAAACCTTTTGTTTATTGTTCTTCAGAAGAGCATCTTTCTACTTTAAGAGCTTTGTGCTAAGCCATTCCTTTAGTCCAGAAGACTAAATCCAGGGCAAATTATATTAACACCTAGCTGACAATGTGCAGATACTTCTCTGCTCTTTTACTGGTCAAAAAAAAAAAAAAAAAAAAAAAGTCAGCATCTGAGTGCCACTAACAGCTACATGGAAACTAGCTAAGTCAGCACTTCTCAAAGTTCAAAATGTTCCAAATAGCTCAAATCAAAGCTGAAGTTTACAATACTGTGCACATCGATTTAATTTTCGAACACAGACGTTCAGAGAGATAAATAACTCTGGATAAGCTAGCAGCTTAGAGCTAGGTGTTTCCTAGCACCCTGCTCTGTACGGACATCTTTCCTGCCTGTTGTGGCAGAGGGAGAACCAGTGGAGCACGTCCACTCATCGAGAAAAACCCTCTCTTGCCTGTAAAATTGCTGGGGTGTTCAAACAGCAAGACTGCATTTTCAGCTGCTCTGTTATGTGGCAGTTCCTACTCCAGCTCCTAAGAGCCACCCTGGGGTGGGATGTGTGATACAGGTCACTCCCTTCACAGTAGTTGCTGGGTCTAGACCAGGACATCCAAACTAGACGGACAGTATCAGAAAATGCTGAGTGCCTTTCTGGTTCCCCTTGTGTGACAAGAGATTTCTTTACAAACCCCAGCAGAGGAGGAGCCAAGGGACTGAGGAAGCTAAAGCTGTAGGAACTGAAGATTTTGATAATTCAGCACACAAAGCGTAATCATATCACTGCTATTTCTTTTTTATGTCTTTAGTTCACATTGCCTAAGAAAATACCTCTCTTTAAACATAGACATTTACAAATTACCCTGTGAGTTTAAGTAGTTCCCCTAATAATATCTTTTTGTGTATTACTTGAAGAGGAGCATCTACGCCAGCTACTAAATACTCACTCGCCTGGGGTAGCACATCAAGGAGCTGGAGCCACTATTGACTTACTGTTTGGCATTATTCAAACCTGACTGCCACTACAGTGCCTGCCGCAGCAGCTGTATAGACTAAATCATGAGGTTTTTCTCATTGATTTCAGTGATCTTTCCAGCAGATGCTTGAGGTTCTTTTCTGATAAAATAGGATTTTATCAGCACAAAGCAAAGCCCTGAGGTACAAAAATGACCGGAGGGAGTAACAGGAATAAGGGTTCAATTAATCTAAGTATTAATTCACTTTTGATCATTGCTTTATGAACAGTTACTATGGACTGCTTGCAGCAGTGGCAAACTGATCCTGTCAAAACGGGCTAATTCCACAAAATCCTGAACACTCTGCAGACACAAATGGCTGCACCACACTACAGAATTGCAATCTTCACAAGGTAGAGTTACACAGTTTGAGAAATTTTTCCGATGAGGCAGTCAAAATGCTTAGGGTTATAATGCTGATCTTGGACTGAGAACAACAGCAGGTCAGACTAATGTAGACAGTTTGAAAAAAGACCCAAAACACCACCACCAACCCCCTCCCCAAAAAAACCCCAAAAAGTCAAGATTCATTTACTTGTAAGCAATAATAGTCAGTTAAAAAACAAAACAGAACAAAACAAAAAATACCACATTAATGTGGAGGTAGCACAAATTTCACCTGGGCTAAGGGATGGGCATTTAATTTACTCAGTGGGAAAAAAGAATGGGAGAGTGATCAGGAACACTCAGTCAAATAAAGGCAGAAAGTCCTTATAACCGGGAAAAGCTGGAGGAACTAAGTCAGATATCGCACATACTGAAGTCAAAAAACATTGCTGAAGCCAAGAAATAAAGCTGTAGTGATGCAAAGAGATGAGAAGGGGAGCGAACCAATGAAAAAAGACACAAAAAAAAATTCCTCAAATGTGACAGGTTTTCAAACGAAGTTTCAAGTAAGCATTAAAGAAATTAAAGCCCCAAACACAGCACTTTGCTGAAAAGAAACATGGGTGTTTTACTAGGACTAGTAAAGGATTAAAGTACCACT
This sequence comes from Ara ararauna, assembly GCA_028858755.1. Lineage (NCBI taxonomy): Eukaryota > Metazoa > Chordata > Aves > Psittaciformes > Psittacidae > Ara > Ara ararauna. The sequence goes on along the minus strand of CM054410.1, from coordinate 37,385,334 downwards.
CAGGAGAATAAACCAGGAAAGAAGCTGAAGGAATGTAATTTGCTGATGGAATGTAATTTGCAAACACTGGGGTGAAGTTACGCATCTTCCATGCAAATAAAGAGTAGGTTGATTTCAAAGGGCATTCTGTCTGAGTAACAACCATGGAGCCATGTTCAGTGTATTTTACCTCTGCTGATTTATTTTGGGGCTGGAGGAGCAGGGATGGAGAGTAAAAGCACTGTGATATTTGATTATAAATAGCAAGAGGTTTGTCAGTTGTGACAAACCCCAGGACTACACATTCATGGAGACCAATGCCTTCTAATCTGCAGCAGTATAATACATCTCTGCATTTGGCACCAGTCCCCATGTGCAGGTACAATTCCTGAAGTCAGTTTGAGCTGCACATGAAAACACAAGGAAGACCCCCCTATATTCTTTGACGCTGATGCTCCCCACATTGCAGGATCTTGTTTGGAATAAAGCACAGGGCAGCAGTATGATATTTTGAATAAACCTTCTTTTCTCCAGATTCTGCAGTATGATAATATAACACAGATTCAAGAGCAAAAAAATACCCAGCAACTCAATTTATTTGCTGAATACAAAGCACTACAAACAAAAACATCATTCAGAAATGGGAAGTTTAGATTGGATATGAGGAAGAAATTCTTTACTGTAAGGGTGGTGAGGCACTGGAATGGGTTGCCAGGGAAGTTGTGAATGCTCAATCGCTGGCAGTGTTCAAGGCTGGATTGGACATAGCCTTGGGTGGCATGGTTTAGTGGGAGGTGTCCCTGCCCCTGGCAGGGGGGTTGGAACTAGATGATCTTAATGTCCTTTCCAACCCTAACTATTCTATGATTCTATGATTCTATGAGATGCATTACTACAGAAAGTTCTTAATTTTTGTGACACATTTTTAGGATTACTCAAGCCCAGACAGTGTATATAAAACGAACCTGCCATAAAGGAGATTTCCAGTTGACTGACTTAAGCTAGTTTTGAATGACAGATTGGAGTACAGTTAAATGCAAATAACTCTCACAAGTATTCTCAAGATGTAAAGTAAAAACTGCAAGCCTCTGGATGGCACAAAGTAATTCTGTTGCAACCTGTTTTTGCAAAAGGTGCCCTCAATTTGTGAAGCACTTATGAAGTACCTATCATCACTTACTGGAGATGCTTGCATTTATAGGTTAACATAAAACCCAGGTGCCTAATGACAGCATAATGACAACTCTTCTACCACATATACTGTTGCTGTTGGCCCCTCTCTGCAGATCTCAGCTGTAGAGACGTTATTGCATCTCTTCTCCTGGTGGGAAGTTAGGCCTAAATTCAGACCCTAGTTTTATACACCCTCTCCTGTATCTGACCTGTGTCACTATGGTGCCAAGGTTAACTAGCAAAACAGCTAGTCCCAATGTAATATACAATAAAGTGACTAACTCCTGCTGCAAGGTAGTTAAACATTGTCACATCCCAAACCACAGGGAAAGCAGGAAAGAAAGGCACTCATTCAGGCCACCAATTCAAGTTCTTCTAAGTCAGTAGCAGTGTGGAAGGTCTCATGGAACATGCTCTACAAAATATGCTCTATTGATGACTGACAGCAAAGTTAATACTGGGGAGGGTTAATCATGGTGAAGAGCCAAACTCTCACACAGGCCCTCCTCAACAGGACTGGGGGAAAACAGGATAAGAAAGCTCATGGGTCAACATAACATCAGAGGGGTTGTTTACAAACTGTAGTTGTGGGCAAGACAGTCTCCACTTAGGGAAAAATTAATCTAATTTACTGTCAAATAAAATAGATTTGGGTGGTGAGAAACCAAGGCAGACACTGAAGCAGCACCTTTCCTCCAGCATTGTTTCTCCCAGACTCCTCCAGCCTTGCCGAGTGTGCAGGTAGCCTGGGAGCCTGGTACCAGTTTCTCAGCTTCTCTGTCATTTTCACAGTTTCCCCTGCTCCAGTAAGGGCTTCCCACAGCTGCAGCAGATACCTCCCAATGCTGGGATCATCTGGAGCATGGCTGTGTCAGGATATATACCTGAAGCAGGCATTTTGAGCAGACCTGGTTGCTGGAGCTGCTGCCCTACTTCAGGCCTCAGGGTTATTCACATTAAAACCTGCACTGCTGTCTCGACCAGCAACAAAGTGTCTGTGCTTTTACATTTAGAAAACTTTGGGACATAATATAGTGAGTTCAGGCAAGGAAAATGAAGATGGCTAAGGGATGGGAACATCTCCTGTATGAGGACAAACTGGGCGAGCTGGCGCCCCTCAGACTGGAGAATGGAGAGCTGAGGATATCTTACAAATAAGTACCTGATGGAGAAGGTAACAATGACAGAGCCAGATTCTTCTTAGTGGTGCTCAGCGAAAAGACTGAGGTCCTTAGCTCTTGTCTGTTCTTCTCCTGAGCAGATAATAGCCAGTGAGAACACCTGAAGAGGCACAGATGATTGTTCATTGCTATCAGCATACTTCTGTTGTTATATTTTAAAATATACCCTGTGATTATGCTAAGATTTTAACAGGCCAAAGCCAACCCAGGACAGCTAAGGCTATCTGTGCTAATACAAATGCTTATTTGTTATTAGCAGAGATTGTTTCTCTTTGGAAGAGCAATCACATCAAACAGTGAAGTGATCTGAAGTGTTGTTTAGATGGGTGCATTTCAACCTCCAACCTGTGAGTTAATTATCTGCTTCCCCTCCTAATCAATAGGCACAAAAATGATTTTTTGATACAATTCCAGTGACCTCAGACATCTGTTTTGAAATGTTTTGAAGAGAGGCACAGAGACCCTCATTTCTGTCTTTAAGAGATAGAAAATTGCAGTCATTAATGTCACTTGAGATTGCATTCTGCCATGTTCAACTATGCGCAAATTACGATGGTTTTGAAAAGCCTCAATATTTTTATCACAGCTCTCATAAAGTTCAATGTCCTTCTGAAAGCTCAAGACTAGGAGACTAGGAGGTTGGGAAGGCTAAGGCCCAGTTAGGATCAAATTTGGCAAGGAATGTGAAAGATAACAGGAAGGGATTCTATAGGTACATAGCAAATAGAAGACAGGCTAGGGACAAAGTAGACCCTCTCCAGAAGCTATCAGGAAAACTGGCTACCATGGATTTGGAGAAGGCTGAAGTTCTTAATGACTTCTTTGCCTCAGTCTTCACTGGCAAATGCACCGACCATGCCACCCAAGTCTTGGAGGCAGAGGCAGGACTGTGAGAATGCAGATCTTAAGCCCACTGTAGGAGAGGATCTGGTTTGAGACCGTTTTAAGAACCTGCATGTACACAAGTCCATGAGACCTGATGAAATCCATCCGCGGGTCCTGAAGGACCGGGCAAATGAAGTTGCTAAGCCACTGTCCATCATATTTGAAAAATCATGGCAGTCAGGAGAAGTTCCCGATGACTGGAAAAAGGGAAATATAACCCCCATTTTCAAGAAGGGGAAAATGGATACCCAGGGAACTACAGACCAGTCAGTCTCACCTCTGTGCCTGGCAAAACCTTGGAGTGGATTCTCCTGGAAGGCATGCTGAGGCACATGAAGAACAACGAGGTGGCTGGTGACAGCCAGCATGGCTTCACTAAGGGGAAATCCTGCCTGACCAATCTGGTGGCCTTCTATGATGGGGCTATGAACTGATGGACAGGGGTAGAGCAGTTGACGTCATCTACCTGGACTTGTGCAAAGCGTTTGACACTGTCCCTCCCACACAACATCCTTGTCTCTAAATTGGAGAAACATCAATCTGATGGATGGACCACTCAGTGGATAAAGAACTGGCTGGATGGCTGCACGCAAAGAGATGTGGTCAGTGGCTAAATGTCCAGCTGGAGTCCAGTAATGAGTGGTGTCCCTCAGGGATCGGTGCTGGGACCGGTCTTGTTCAACATTTTTGTCAGTGACACGGACAGTGGGATTGAGTGTGCCCTCAGCCAGTTTGTCAATGACACCAAGCTGTGTGGTTCGGTTGATACGTTGGAGGGAAGGAATGCCATCCAGAGGGACCTTGACACGCTTGTGAGGTGGGCTGATGCCAACCTCATGAAATTTAACCATGCCAAGTGCAAGGTCCTACACGTGGGTCAGGGCAATCCCAGGCACAGCTACAGGTTGGGCAGAGGAGAGATTCAGAGCAGCCCTGTGGAGAACAACTTGGGGGTGTTGGTTGATGAAAAAATGAACATGAGCCCCCAGTGTGCACTTGCAGCCCAGAAAGCCAACTTTGTCCTGGGCTGCATCAAAAGGAGCGTGACCAGGAGGTCAAAGGAGGTGATCCTGCCCCTCTACTCTGCTCTCCTGAGACCTCACTTGGAGTGTTGTGTGCAGTTCTGGTGTCCACAACACGAAAAGGACATGGAACCGTTGGAACAAGTCCAGAGGAGGGCCACGAGGATGATCAGGGGACTGGAGCACCTCCCGTATGAAGATAGGCTGAGAAAGTTGGGTCTGTTCAGCCTGGAGAAGAGAAGGCTGCATGCAGACCTCATAGCAGCCTTCCAGTGTCTGCAGGGGGCCTATAGGGATGCCGGGGAGGGACTTTTCATGAGGAACTGTAGTGAAAGGACAAGGGGTAACAGGTTCAAACTTAAACAGGGGAAGTTTAGACTGGATATGAGGAAGAAATTCTTTACTATAAGGGTGGTGAGGCACTGGAATGGGTTGCCAGGGAAGTTGTGAATGCTCCATTGCTGGCGGTTTTCAAGGCCGGGCTGGACATAGCCTTGAGTGGCATGGTTTAGTGGGAGGTGTCCCTGCCTCTGGCACAGGGGTTGGAACTGGATGATCTTAAGGTCCTTTCCAACCCTAACTATTCTATGATTCTATGATTTTTACCTGCAGAAAAGCAAAACAAAGAAGGGGTTTTTTCTTCAAAATTGGTGTTGGATTAAAGAAAATATTTCTGAAATTTCTTGGTTGCAATAGCCGTATTTGGTAGTTGACTAAGGAAAAAATGCATTAAAAAAAAAAAAATTGAGCTCCTTCATATACAAGTACATTCCAGGAAATTTGTCTGCGATAATCTTTGCAATAACCAAAATTTGTTCTGTACAGCGGAGATGGAGGACACCCATTCTTCTTCCTTTCTCTGTTTGCCTTGGCCCAAACACCTATCCTGTCTTTGGGTATTGCTTTTCAGATGCAGCTGCCACAGCTAGCAATAGTTTCTTGTAAACTGAGTAAACACTTGCTGAGGTTAATCACCATTCTCTGACCACTGTGCCAGGTCAAGCAGGTGGTAGCCTGTGCTTTTTTGGTGCAAACAAAATGGTGAATGGAAAAAGATTCCTCTAACAGAAACTGCATCTTTTAAGAGGGCCCAGTGGCCATCTGACTGAAAATGATGTATGTGTCTATAGGTATATATGCATGGATGTGTATTTATATACTCAATGCAAATGGAAAAATTTAAGAATGTATTGACTCATAGGTGCTACTTCGTATTGTCTAACTGTGACATATATTACCAGAAGAGAAGTATGGTTTTTAGTAGGATTTGAAGGGCACCTTGAATCAGGCAAATAATGTCTGAGTTTTTATTCTCTTTGTGGTCGTGGCTCTTGGGTGACTCCTGCTTCCCCATGGGGCACACTGCATTGCCCTCTGACCTCTGGCATCCATGGAGGTGACATGGCTGCCAACAAGATTGCCACCATATCCTGAAGGGATTGAGTTAGATTCATGTTTCTGGATCCTGCTGCTCTATGTAAGTGACAGAAATGAGGGATCCCATTAAAGGCCCTTCCCCTGCAAGTTTCCAACTTTTTCTCCAAATATCCTTCTTCAAAGTTAGAAAATGACATCTCAGTTTGTGTGGTCTTCTTTTCTTCTCAGTTCCCAGTCTCCAGAAAGGCTGAAGCCTGGGACCCAGTCATCACTTCGGCAAGAGATGGGCTTGGGATAATCTGAAACCCAATGCATTCTGGAGGCACTTCCATGTAAAGACAATACCATGCACTGGGCCAGATGTGTGTGGATTGCAGGGGGTCCTCCATGGCTGTGTGCCAGACAATAGAGATAAAGAGGTAGAGAATAGAGGAACTGGTAGAGAATAGAGGAACTGGAGAGGAAAGTATTTTCCCCTGACCTCCTATCTTCCTAACTGCAGTTTTGGCCTCTCTGTGGTTCAGCTTCAAAACCAAATCCCTTGGAAAAAATTAGCAAAACTGTATTTTCATAGCTAACTACTACAGATCTCTAAGGGGATGTTTTAAGACACACATAACCAAGTGACCAGCTGTCTGGGGAGGCGGCATCCTGTAGTTTCTCCTTTTTGAATAAAAATATGACACGAAACATGGAAAATAGCATTCTTGTCACATTCTTTATTGAAAATTAAAAAAAAAGAAAATAATAACTTGGTAATACAGGAAATTTCAAGAGGGAGATTTTACTGAAACTTTTCAGAAAAGCAATGGACATTTTACTTTTGTTTTCTCACAGGAATGACTAAAAGTATATTTTAGGTTTTCCTTCCCAGTCCAGATGCCATTCAAGCTTTACAAAGTCTTCAACAACTGTGAAAAAAAACTTTTTTCTTTGCCCATGGTGGAAAGAAGCCTACAGAGGGTGGAAGCAAGACACATAGCCTAGGAGAAATACAGAGAAGTTGTCTGAACAATCAGGGACCAGGTTAGGAAAGCTAAAGCCCTGACAGAATTACATCCAGCCAGAGACGTCAAGAACAAAAAGAAAAGCTTCTGTAGATATGTCAGTGATAAAAGGAAGACAAGGAAAAATGTGGGCCCTGTCCAGAAGGAAACGGGAGACCTGATTACCTGGCATATGGAGATGGCTGAGGTACTTGATGACATTTTTGCCTGTCTTCACCAGCAATTTCTCCAGACACACCCCCAAGCTGCATAAAGCAAAGGACAGAGAATGTCATGGGAAAATGAAGAGCAGCCTGCTGTAGGAGACTAGTTTCAAGACCATCTAAGGAAACTGAAGGTGCACAAGTCCATGGGACCTGAAAAGATGCATCAGCAGGTCCTGAGGGAATTGGCCAGATGAAGTGGCTGAGCCACTATCTATCACATTTAAGAAGTTGTGGGAGTCTGGTGAAAATCCCAGTGACTGGAAAATAGGAAGCATAACCCCCATTTTTAAAAAGCAAAAGAAGAAAGACACAGCGAACTCCAGGACAGTCAGCCTCACCTCAATGCTTGGCAAGATCATAGAGGAGAACCTCTACGATGGAAAGAGTGCCAAGGCACATGGAAAAGAAGGACGTGACTGGGGAGACCTGACATGGCTTCACTAAGAGCAAATTGTGCCTGACAAATTTGGCGGCCTTCTATGATGGGATTACAACACAAGTGAATAAGGGAAGTGCAACTGATATCATCTAACTGGACATGTGCAAACATAGAACTATGTCCTCCAAATAGATAAAATAAAAATTATAAAATTGGTATCTGAATGGAAGAAAATCTGTAATCTAATTAAATAATGTAATCTATTCATTATTCAATAAAAAAAATTGTATTAAAAAAATTACTGGCCTACAGATTTCCTAAAAACTGAATACCATGACTATGAAAGTCAGAAAACGTTCACATAAATATAGAAGACAATTCTTATAAAAAATAAAAAGTGCACAAGCAGGAATGTAGCCAACTCATATGCATTCAGCAACCCTTGTCAGAAGTTACTCAGCTTGTAATTTTGAGTTTCAGAAATGAAACATTTGGTCCATATGATTTAAATCATTAGCCAACAGTGTATATGTCTTCTTGTAGTCATGTAATCTTATATACTTCATCAACCAATTAGGCAGCCAGTGACATATAGCATTCCTTTTCAGTATTTACAGTCTAAAAAAAGAGTGCCCTTTGAGGCTTGCATGAATAAGCTTCAAAAGTGTGTGAATTAGAAATTACTATTCAACCTAATAAGTTAAATTTGCACTTTGATGCCATTGACTACTTCCTTAGTATTTTCTGTTCTACTTCAAGCTCACACTCTAAATCAGAGAATCATAGAACAGTTAGGGTTGGAAAGGACCTTAAGATCATCCAGTTCCAACCCCTGTGCCAGAGGCAGGGACACCTCCCACTAAACCATGCCACTCAAGGCTATGTCCAGCCCGGCCTTGAAAACCGCCAGCAATGGAGCATTCACAACTTCCCTGGCAACCCATTCCAGTGCCTCACCACCCTTACAGGAAAGAATTTCTTCCTCATATCCAGTCTAAACTTCCCCTGTTTAAGTTTGAACCCGTTACCCCTTGTCCTTTCACTACAGTTCCTCATGAAGAGTCCCTCCCCGGCATCCCTATAGGCCCCCTGCAGATACTGGAAGGCTGCTATGAGGTCTCCACTCAGACTTCTCTTCTCCAGGCTGAACAGACCCAACTTTCTCAGCCTATCTTCATACGGGAGGTGCTCCAGTCCCCTGATCATCCTCGTGGCCCTCCTCTGGACTTGTTCCAACAGTTCCATGTCCTTTTTATGTTGAGGACACCAGAACTGCACACAATACTCCAAGTGACGTCTCACGAGAGCAGAGTAGAGGGGCAGGATCACCTCCCTCGACCTGCTGGTCACACTCCTTTTGATGCAGCCCAGGATACGGTTGGCTTTCTGAGCTGCGAGTGCACACTGACAGCTCATGTTCATTTTTTCATGAACGAAAACCCCCAAGTCTTTCCCTGCAGGACTGCTCTGAATCTCTCCTCTGCCCAACCTGTAGCTGTGCCTGGGATTGCCCTGACCCACGTGTAGGACCTGGCACCTGGCATAGTTAAACTTCATGAGGTTGGCATCAGCCCACCTCACAAGCGTGTCAAGGTCCCTCTGGATGGCATTCCTTCCCTGCAACGTATCAACCGAACCACACAGCTTGGTGTCATTGGCAAACTGGCTGAGGGAGCACTCAATCCCACTGTCCATGTCACTGACAAAGATGTTGAACAAGACCGGTCCCAGCACCGATCCCTGAGGGACACCACTCGTTACTGGTCTCCAGCTAGACATTGAGCCATTGACCACAACTCTTTGCGTGCAGCCATCCAGCCAGTTCTTTATCCACCAAGTGGTCCACCTATCAAATTGATGTTTCTCCAATTTACAGACAAGGATGTTGTGTGGGAGGGACAGTGTCAAACGCTTTGCACAAGTCCAGGTAGATGACGTCAACTGCTCTACCCCTGTCCATCAGTTCATAGCCCCATCATGGAAGGCCACCAGATTGGTCAGGCAGGATTTCCCCTTAGTGAAGCCATGCTGGCTGTCACCAACCACCTCGTTGTTTTTCATGTGCCTCAGCATGCCTTCCAGGAGAATCCACTCCAAGGTTTTGCCAGGCACAGAGGTGAGACTGACTGGTCTGTAGTTCCCTGGGTATCCATTTTCCCCTTCTTGAAAACGGGGGTTATATTTCCCTTTTTCCAGTCATCGGGAACTTCTGACTGCCATGATTTTTCAAATATGATGGACAGTGGCTTAGCAACTTCATTTGCCCGGTCCTTCAGGACCCGCGGATGGATTTCATCAGGTCCCATGGACTTGTGTATGTTCATGTTCTTAAGATGGTCCCAAACCAGATCCTCTCCTACAGTGGGCCCAGGGTCTTCATTCTCACAGTCCCTGCGTCTGCCTTCCAAGACTTGGGTGGTGTGGTCAGAGCATTTGCCAGAGAAGGCTGAGTCAAAGAAGTCGTTAAGAACCTCAGCCTTCTCCAAATCCAGGGTAGCCAGTTCTCCCGATAGCTTCTGGAGAGGGCCCACATTGTCCCTAGTCTGCCTTTTATTTGCAAGGTACCTATAGAATCCCTTCCTGTAATCCTTAACATCCCTAGCTAAGTTTAATTCTAACTGGGCCTTAGCTTTCCTAACCTGATCCCTAGCTTCCCGAACAACATCCCTGTATTCTTCCCAGGCCGCCTGTCCTTGCTTCCATCTTTTATAAGCCTCTTTTTTCCTTCAATTTTTCCTCAGCAGCTCCTTATCCATCCAAGGAGGTCTCCTGGCCTTCCTGCAGCACTTCCTTCTAGTAGGGATGTATCGCTCCTGAGCTTGTAGTAGATGATCCTTGAATATCAACCAAGAGTCTTGGGCCCCCCTGCCCTCTAGGGCTATATCCCATGGAACCTTACTAAGCAGGTTACTGAAGAGGCCAAAGTCTGCTCTCTTGAAGTCCAGGGCAGTGAGCTTGCTGCATGCTCTTCTCACTGTCCTGAGGATCTCAAATTCAACCATCTCATGATCGCTGCAATCAAGGGTGCCCTGAAGCGTCACATTTCCAACCAGCCCTTCCCTGTTGGTGAGGATGAGGTCAAGCATGGCACCTCTCCTTGTCGGCTCCCCTATTACCTGTAGAAGGAAGTTGTCTTCCACACAATGGAGGAACTTCCTGGATTGCTTGTGCCGGGCCGTATCATCCCTCCAACAGATATCAGGATGGTTGAAGCCCCCCATGAGAACAAGGGCCTGTGAGCGTGAGGCTGTTTCTATCTGTCTATAGAGTGCTTCATCCACAGAGTCCTCTTGGTCAGGTGGTCTGTAACAGATCCCCACAATAATGTCTCCCATTGCTGTTCTCCCTTTAACCCTGACCCACAAACTCTCTGTGGACTGCTCACCTGTCCCCAGGCACAGTTCCATACTCTCCAGCCTATCCCTAACATAAATAGTAACTCCCCTTTCCCACCTGCTGGGCCTGTCTCTCCTAAAGAGCCTGTAACCTTCCATTCCAACACACCAGTCATAGGATCCATCCCACCATGTTTCTGTGATGCCTATGATATCATACACCCGTAGACATGCACACATCTCTAATTCCTCTTGTTAGTTCCCCATGATACAGGCATTTGTATAGAGACATCTGAGCCGAGTTCCAGTTGAAGCCGGCTCATTGAATGGAGCAGCTGGAATATCTCTACATAGCTCTGAACGTTTACTATAGGTGCTGGCATCTGACTGGGTGTGTTGGGATGGAATGATGCCCCCCTCTCCCAGCACATCTAGTTTAAAGCATCCTTGACCAGTCTGGCAAGCCTCCTACCAAATCCACTCTTCCCTTTCTTAGTCAGACCAGCTCCACCAGCCCCCGCTAGACCTGGCCTCCTAAATTGAGTCCCATGTTCAACGTACCCAAACCCCTGACTATAGCACCACCCTTCTAACCATTTATTAACCTGGCCAATCCTCCTAGCCTTTTTGAGGTCCTGCCCTGTATCCTGGAGAATTGACGCAAAGACAGTCTGCGCTCCTGAGCCTCTAACCACGTCTCCGAGAGCTCTGTAGTCCTCCTTTATGTTCTCCAGGCTACTGCTATCTATATCAGTAGCACCCACATGGATCACTAGAAGTGGGTAATAGTCAGTGGGACCAACTAGAGCAGGCAGCTTCCCTGCAACATCCCTGATCTGAGCCCCTGGTAGGCAACACACCTCCCTTGAGTCTGGGTCAGGCCAACAGATAGGTGCCTCTGTTCTTTTCAGAGTAGAGTCCCCTAGTACTACGGCCCAACGTTTTTTCCTGGCAGCACCAGTAGAGATCTTCTTTACCAGTGTATCAGCCGGTTGTTCCTAGTGGGAGTGTGGTTCCTCATCAGCCCCCTGCAGGACAGCAAAGCGGTTCTGGGTGGGGACAACAGATTTAGGAGGAAGCAGGAATACCCAGAGGTACTTAAGAAACTCAGTTTTCATTAAAAGGAAATGTCTTCAATCATTGTGATTGCAAAGGAAAAGCTGAAAAGAAACCAAGAGGAACAAAGTACATGATAGTGTAGGTATACAAAACTCCACTGTTCCCTACTTTCTGACTCTATAGCACAACCTCTCCCCCCTGACAGCAGCTCTGTTGTATTGTTTTACCTTTTTCTAAAAGAATAACCCCAGACCAAAGACAGGCAAAGAGAAAGGGAACACAGACTGAGAAGATATAGCAGTCAGTTTTCATAAGAGTAATAGCTTTCGGCATAGAATGACTCTTGTCAGATAAACAAGACTAAGGCCTGGAAATACCAGATTTTTCACTGATTAAAAGGAGACTGAAGAAATCACTCAGTTATTCCAAGCTAATTGCTCAAATGCCCTTTTCAAGACTTCAGGGAAAACATCCCAGAGCACACTGGTGCGGGGGATTAAGGACAGCATGACAGACCAATGTGATCAAAAGGCTGACAACTTTATTAGCTCTCACAAGCAGCTTTTACAGAGCGTTAAGACATGGTTGGCAAGATATGATTGGTCAGTGTTCCTTAGCTGAGTGTTAGTAACAACTTAACAATTGGTTAACTATAATAGCATACATTCCAAGGTTGCAGTTATCAGTTCCTCCCTGAACATCCTGATTTCGTAGTCTCTTCTGCCAAATCCCTCAAACTTTCGCAGGTCCGCGTCCTCTAGTAACCTTCAGCCAAGGCCTCAAAGCCTTTGGTTCACTACTTCACTAATGTCAAGTAACTGTCTGGATTGCTCACGTGGCCATTCTCAGCCAAATAACTCTCCACACACTGGCTCAGTGGAGTAAGTAAGTTTATTTCTGACCATGCAGAAATACAAATCTGGGTACATATGCAGAAAAATTCAACTGTATGAAACATGAACAAAAGAATATAAAGGAGAGGTAACACAGTCAGATTCCAAGCACTTATTTCTTACTTTTACAGACGGCTTTCACAAAAATAAAACAACCAAATCATTAGATTGGATATAATGAAGAAATTCTTTACTGTGAGGGTGGTGAGGCACTGGAATGGGTTGCACAGGGAAGTTGTGAATGCTCCATCGCTGGCGGTGTTCAAGGCCGGGTTGGATGGAGCCTTGGGTGGCATGGTTTAGTGGGAGGCGTCCCTGCCCCTGGCAGCGGGGTTGGAACTAGATGATCTTAAGGTCCTTTCCAACCCTAACTATTCTATGATTCTATGTCAAAAGTCAACAGTAGATTATACTGTAAGAAGAACACAAAGGTTTTTCTTAGACTGCAAATTACGCATGTATAAGACCGAGAACAACTTATTTTTTTGCATTTGCAGCTAAATTGTAAGTTATCCATCACAGTGTCTTAAGAAATATTTCACTGTCCTGAGCAGCTATATTTTTTAGAGTGCAGATTAAATTCCTCTGCAAGTAAATGTTTTGAAGAATCCTAAAGTCCAGTTATCAAAAGCGAGCTACATGGTACTGCCAGGATGCCGCAGCCAAAAGCAGGTATCAGGCTTGTCATTCCAGCATAGGTAGGTCATGGCAGTATGACTTCTGGACTGCAGATAACTGTACGACTGTAGTCTCACTCAGAAGAGGGCATATTATTTCTTTATAGGCACTCTTTCCTAATGCTCGCTCCTTTTCTTCTCCATCTGTATATTCCACAATTTTCTTTTTATTTACTTTGTTTAACTTTTTTTTATTTTTTCTGCCCCATAAACATTATTTTGCTCAATTCTAAAAACAGTGATTAGTGAGCCTCTTCATGCACATTCAAGTATGAAAAAAGTCAACCTAATTTAATACTGAAACAACTCTGAAGACCAAAATTACTTAATGTAGTCTACTTTAGTCTTTCATCTTTGTTCAACTAGGAGTTCTCACTTACACAAAGACTATATTTGGCAACAGAAGTAATAAAAGAATGCTACTATTTATTGAGTTTACTTCTGATCATGCCTAAAAGAAAAGTAGGGCTGAGCCTAGTCTTATGTCATCATGCCTTTTATTTATTTTCTCTTAAGATTACGTCTATGTGTTTACTTTCAGTTTATAAACTTTGCCATTCACACTACCCCCAGAGTTAAATTTACTGTCTGGAGCTACAGTGAATCTTGCATGCATCTATGAATCTTTGTACATGTTGCAAATAAAAATGAGTAAACATTTTTAAGTTGCAGTTGAGGAGAATTTAGTAGCCATGAATGTCATGAGGTCTTCTGTTAGTGCTCTTGGCCAGTAAATAACAATATTCTGAGAAAGCCAGGAAGTCAATGAGGGATCCATATAAAGTGAAAAACAATGTGGTTTTATGACAGATCTACTGCAAGAGTACAGTTGTAGCTTCTTTCATTTTTTTAATATATAAAATGTATTTTAAAATATGTAAAAGTGAAACTTTGAAAAGGAGACTGATCAATGTTACACATACCAAGTTGCATGATCTTCACAAGTCCTCCTCTACAACTGTTTCATAATACAGCAATTAATGGTTGCCTGAAATTCATTCACAAAGTTCATAACTCTTATGTTACAAAGGTTTTTTTAAAAATTTTTATATGTGCTTCTGTGTGATTTTGTTTGAGACTTTAGGGTAGTATTGTAAGTAAAGAGAATAATATAAATAATGCAAAGTTATTAACCACCATTTCAGGCAAATTCCAGAACATCTTAAGGTGAAAATTGGCTATTTCAGAAGATGCAGAAGTTTCACAGTATAATGCCTGAAATTTGTGTATCAAAAAAAGTTCATCAGACTGTTCAGACCTACAGAGGGTTAGATGGTGGTCTCAAATTCTCCTGGACCAAAATAACAACTCAGGAAGCAAAGAACAGATTTGCTGCATCTTACAGATGCATGGTACTGAAAATACTTTCATAACATACACATAATACAACATGATTCAGCTCTCTGGTTCTATCTTTTTTTAGGATGTGCCATGGTATAATAAACTATCTAGACAAAATTCTGATTCCAAGTTTTAAAAAAAATAAACAGCAAATCATTTCCTGATTTTACATCTTCTTTTGTTTGTTCTTTGGATACTTCTTAAATTTCTGAATTTCTATCTTGTATTTAACTGTCAATGTCTTTTTTTATTCTGCTATCACTCTGGCCACATTCTTTACTCTGAATGAACTCCACTGCCCTTACAAACTACAAGTTTATTTACTTTTTCACTCTTTACTCCCTTTTTCTTCTTTATATTTTTCTGGGCCTTTATACTCTAGTGATCTCCAGCATGATATTTTAAAAAGTTCTCAAACTAATTGTGGAATCAAGCAGCTTATTAATTTTGAGTTTCTGAGTTAAAACCCACTTTTAATTACATTAACTGCATTTTATATGTCTGAAATAGCTAACCAATTATTTCCCATCCAAACATGCTATGCACATGGCTTTCAACAATTGCTGGAGGAACAGTGGTGCTGTGTCTCTCTGAAGACTTTTTTCCTATATTTCTGGGAAAATCTGATCTACTTCGTGAAGAGGAAGAGATTAAAAACAATGGCAAAGAAATGGGCAAGCAATGGAATACTCTCCATAATTGACCTTTTCATGCAAAGAGTGGGAAAGATTCCCCAAAAGCCATTCCTTGTTTATGAAGGGAAGATGCACACCTATCAGAATATGGACAGGATCAATAACAAGGTAGTGCAGCTCTTCCTCCACTATGGGAATCTGAAAAAAATTGGGCCTGCTGATGGGTAATGTACCTGACATCATCTATGTGTGGTTTGGACTGGACAAGCTGGGCTGTGTGGTGGCTTTTCTCAATTTCAATGTCTGCTCTAGATCACACCCGCACTGCATTAACACATACGCAGCAAAAGCACTGGTGATAGAAGGTAAGTTCTGTATTGTGTTTGACTTACTACTGACTTTCTACTCCTTTACACTTTTTATAAAAATTAGAAAACCAGACCCATTCAAAGCTGCAAGCCTTTCATATGTATACATATATATATATATATGCACATATATATATATATACACACACACATATATGCTGGCTAAAAAAAAGAGGGGAAAGATACAGCCTTGTTTAAATTTCAAGTGTATAAGCTCCAAAAATAGATGGATTTAACTAGTATAATAAAAGGCTTAAAACTGAATCTCTCCAAGTACTGGACTGTGTACTGGCAGAAACATTTATGTGTCAGCAAACTAACAGCTTGGGGAGACATTTCAGCATCATCCCATCTCCATTTCTATTTACTGGCTTATGTAGCTACAGCTACACTGACTACTCAAATTCCCTTTGTTGGGGCTTAATACCTTCGTTCAAAGTTTTCTTATACAAATTTATGCTACTTTAAAATTACTTCAAAGTAGTAGTCTAAAGGTAGCATTGCTTGAAGCAAAGCGTACAACATGTTGAGCTGTAATTCTGGCCCTCTTCCTGGCATATTACATAATACTAGACTATTTAATCTTGCTACTCACTTTTCCTATCTTCAATACAGGTTGGCAAAGCTCCATATGAAGCCATAAGGGCTCATTAGTTGGTATGTTTACCAAGCTTTAAAACAAATGACCTACTGATTGAATTAAATCCTGTATATTAGCATCACCAAATAAGATCAGGGGGCATATGTATTACAACTATAGTCACATGAGAAGTATAGGGAAAATAAACATCTTGATTATTTTTTTCACTGTCCAATAGGTGGGTTAGTCTTGCTGGAGGCTGTGGTACATTCACTGTACACAGTGGTAGGGTATATAATTCAAATGCAGTTAATCAGGTTTGGAGTTGTAATTATTTTAACAATAAGCCTATATTTTTTTTTAGTTTGGATTGTTTGGCATCAATAGAGAAAGAATTTATTTTTCATCTTTCGGAAAATAATGTTGCTGTCTGGCTGATGAGCACCAATTCTCCTTTCCAGCACGCTCACATTGTACCAGACAAACCAGACAAGGTGCGAAATTACCCTGCTCCATCCCACCTTACAGTTGTTACTAATACAAGAAACACAGCTATGTATATCTTCAGATCAGGAAGTACAGGTGAGGGTGTATGCTTACAAAGTACAATCACAGCTCGCTGAAAATTAAGGTGGTACAAACTTAACAAGAAGACAGCCACACAAAAAAAGGCAGAACTTGAATTTTTAAGTCAAGATGGGGAGGAATTAATTTAGTTAAAAGCACAGTACACTTTAAAGCATTTTTTGCCTTGGCATAAGGAGGATGGGATCCTAATTTCACATAGATATGCCATGGCTGAACTTTATTTCTTATATATAAGGCAAATAAAGCCAGTCTCTAACAGCTGCTCAGAGTCCACTGTGAGAGCACTTCACAGGTCTATACTAAAAAGAAATATGGTCAGCACAAATGCTTCAGCTTGGAAGAAAACTTTTCCTCTGGGACTGGCCTGAATAATAGAAGTTTCACTTTACTTCACTAGGAACAAAAGAGGAATCCTTCTTCTAGTCAAGCCAAATAGCTTTGTAAAAGTAATTTCTATTGCAAATAGCAGCTCATTGGAACACTGGTTCTTCAGGAGCTTTTCCGTTCTCGCTTTGTGGGAAGGGAATGCTGTGCACAGTTGGTCTGCACTTGCCTGTGAAGGGTACAGATTTTCTCCCCCAGACAAAGCAGATGAGATGATTAAATAGCCTTACAGGCAAAAAGAAGAAGCTGAGAGAATAAGGAGATAGACTTGTGAGGTAAAGACTGACAGACAGGACAAAGACTCAGAAGACAATTATCCCTGTACATTCCAAACATAATTCTGTTTGCATTAAATTGGTTTATGCAAGCAATTTATTTATAATTATTTGCTCTTCTGCCTTTGAGAGGTTTCCCAAAAGCTGCTATCATCATTCATCCAAGAGCTTTGTCTGCCTGCTTAGCATTAACGCAGTGTGGTGCAGTTTTCCAGGATATTATGTATGTCACTCTTCCCTTGCACCACACTTGTGCTTCTGTTGGCATTGGTGGATGCATTGAATTCGGTAATATCTACCTTCTAGCGAAGATTCATTAACTTGAGAATGCTGTAACATTTTATTTTATAAGTAACTCTTTTTGGTGAGTAACTCAAATATTATGTCTACTAATAGATTTTTGTAATTTTCTCATTTTATCACCTTCTCCAATCTTCAAACAACATTTAGAAACTAAGATATAATTTTTGAAGCTCAGAGCAGACACCAGTTATTGCTTAGATCTGACATAACATGTCCTGAGGTCTGTTTTTATTGATGACACCACTGCATATATTCTGCAGTTTTGACCTGAAATCACATTTGTATCCTGCACGAAATGTCTGAAAGGGCACTCACATTGGCATCTGAGAAGTCAGGTTTGATTTTTAGTTTCAGAAGGTAGAAACGCAGGAGGGAACAGGGAAGCTAGAGGCAAGTGGGCTAGAAAGGATTCAGAACTCGGTTGGCAAACTTAAAAAAAAAGAAAAGGGGACAGGGTGGCAGACATAAGAGGATCTAGGATGACATGGCTTTTGGAATGGGAAACTCTGAAGAAACTTCAGGGCCACAGGAACACAAAATTGTGGATCATGAGTTGACAAGAAACAGGAAAAGGGGAGTGGAACTGACATAGCAGAGTCTCTGAGCCAGTTTCCCTTTCACCACTTCTCACACAGAGAAGCTGTGAGCTACCTTCTCATCCATCCCAAGATGTTTTTTCTCAGAGTTACACAAGTCACCATCTTGACAGAAGTAAAACGGTTGGGCTTTGACCTATCCCTAACAACTGATTACAACTAAAAGGTTCTCTTCTACTGCTTCTGAAGCTGTAAGTTTTTAGGGACCACTCAAACGAAGCAAGGTTCTATTGTGCTAGTCACATTTAACAGTCAGATCTGTTAGAAATAGCTTATAATTCATTTAAATAGATGAATTTAATCATTAGTTGAATTAAGAGAATGAGAACTCTTTTTTAACGGAAGATAGATTTTCAATGTTATTTTGAATTTTCTTATCTGTTTTCATCACCTAGGAGGAACTTGTGTTTCGAAGAAATTTTCTGCAAGCCAATTTTGGAATGACTGTAGAAAACACAATGTTAGTGTTTTGGTACACCGTAGAATTCTGTTGCTACCTCTGCAACCAATGAAGTGTAAGTTCCTGTTTGCAAATGCATCTTTAAGATACAGAAAATCTAAGTCAGTGGTATAGTATTTTTAATGTTTGATACTTTTTTTTCCCATGTATACAAAATTTGGGTCTTGTGTTCTTGTAGTTTAACCATAGCAATCAAGTTTATATTAGCAAATGTAGTGGTTACATTGAAATAAGCATGGCAGGTTGGGACAGTTATTCCCAGGCAATAATATAAATTCCCCTGTAAAGCCAAGCTTGTTAGCCTTTTATCTGAGTGACAGGCAAGTGTCATTCAGTAAGTGACATAGTAAGGAAAAGATGCAAGCTTTATCTGACTTAATAATAAACAAGAGCATGATCCAATGTCCTAAAGAACACAGGAGCTAAATCATCATCAGATTCAGGATAAAAGTTGCATATCACTAAACAGAGTAGCATCAGAAATGCAGATCTTAAAATATTTATGATATTGCAATGCTTGTTTCTCAATGATGGCGGAAAAGAGTAAGTTAACTTTTCTTAATTTTGTACTCGGAAGTTAGGAAGTTACTAAGAGAGGGAGGTAACAAGAGGTATTTGTACCTACCACAGAATTCACCACGTACAAGCAAATGGCTCTAATGATCTTCAACTGCTTTGGTCAGAGGTTGGAGCAAGAACTAGCAACACGGGAACATCTGAGAGAAACCAACAGCTGCTTTGAACAGAGACTTATTATTGTGTGGTCCAGATGTAGAAGAGGAGTCAAAGAGAAAAAGGTACTAGAGGGAACAAGCCAGGAAAGCTGTTGGCCAGAACTCAAGTCTTTACAAACATTATATCAGTAGTCCGTGGATAAAAAAAGCCAACCAAAGACAAAAAAAAAAAAAAACAAACAAACAAACAAAAACAAAAAAAAAAAAAAAAAAAAAAACCCCAAACCTCTGAAAAAACCCAAGAAAGGAATAATTAGCTAGGCCAAACTAGTTCTGTAAAGATCTCTCCTGCAGGAAAAGGCAGGAAGAACTTTCTTCACTTGGCTCAATAACAAGAACTTAACAGAGGAGGTGTTGATATTTAACTGGCAGCTAGCGAAAAGAGGGAAAACCAGAAAGATGCCTTGCTGAGTTGAGGAAGCTGAGGATGCCAGCAGAAGTGGATCAAGATAAATTCAGAGTCCTGTCAAGATCAGGTATCTGACCAAAGTATACTACATATAACCTTTAGCGTACCCCACAAGTTCTTCCACAGTGAAAGAATTGTGCAGGCTAATAAACCAGCCAGCTACATTTCACCAAGACTCCTTGAGCATGCCAGAGCACAGCAGCCGTGGGTGTTGCTCAGGACTAGGGCTTCCTAGATGAGGGAACTGTTGGGAGTATGCTCTAGGGACATAGATCATAATGCCTGTCCTTACCTCCTTTCCCAGATCATGCCTAAGTCTCACACTGAAATTGAGAAAGAAAATGGATTTGGGAGCTAGGAGGCACTTTTGGATTTCTTGCTGTAGAGACTCTATAGACACTACTTTCTAAGTATGTCTACAGGAAGCTTACCCCGCATCCACATATATATTGGAAGTAAATTTTAAACGTGGTACCCCATAGAAGGTAACAAGCAAAAGAGAGTGTACATCAAGGATGGTTTTAAAGAGAACTATACAACTTTGAAAACAAAGGTATTTTAAAATTCTTGGTAATGTAGGGAAGTCCTGCAGATTGTTATACCAGGGATGAAACAACGTAAGTGTAACAGTTTCTCCTATGCTTAGTTTTCTGGAGCTCCTGAGGTTTACTTCAAGTCCTAAAGTCTCACCAGCAATTTGGAAACAAACAAACAAACAAACAAACAAACAAGGAAACCACTACTTCATCCTGAAGACCAAGTGCTGAAGAAGGGACAATGCTAGGCATGAAATAACTCTCCCAATCAGCCTGCAAACTGTCTCATAATTGGGTTTCATTACATGCGTGGTATTTCTTCAGCTTTAGCATTGAAACTGCAAAAGAAAACAGCTCAATAAACAGAAGCAGGGAAGTCTCCACTCCTGTTTTTCAGGAGTTTATCTGCATTAAAGCTGATCCTAATGTGGGAAGTAAGTTATCCATCATAAAATGCACTTCTGGATCAAATGAAATTGACTGCTAATCCAGAGTTCACAAGGCAATTTTATGTGTGTCGCGGTTTAAGACTAACTCATGCACTCTCTCTCTCACTCACTTCCCCCTCTTTCTTCCCCCTGCTCCGGGAGGGATGGGAAGGATAATCGAAAAGAATGCAACTCCCACAGGTTGAGATAAGAACAGTTTAGTAACTAAAGTATAACACAAATCACTACTGCTACCACCAATAATAATAATGGCAAGGCAAATACAAGGAAAGAATACAATTCTCACCACCTAATACCAAGCCCGACCAAGCAGTGCACCCCCACCGTTCTGAGTCTCTGCTCTCTGCTCTCTATCCTGGGCATGACGTGCTGTGGTATGGAATAACCTCTTTGGTCAGTTTGTGTCAGGTGTCCTGTTTCTGCTTCCTCCCGGCTCCCCCTCCTCCCTGGCAGAGCATGAAACTCAGAAAGTCCTTGGTCAGACCAAAACATCGCTAAGCAGTAACCGAAACACTGGTGTTATCAGCGCTGTTCCCAGGCCCAAAATCAAAAACACTGTGCTACACCAGCTACCAAGAAGGAGAAAAATTACTGCTGCTACTGAACCCATGACAATGTGAATATTTTTAAAAGTAAAAAAGTTGAAACCCTGGTTCTGCTAAATGATTGTAGAGTAATTCTTAGGCAATGTTCCATTTCAATATCACCTTAATATTATTTAAGAATAAAATGTATTTTTACAATTTTTAAAGTTTAAAATAATAATAAAATGGAAACAAAATTCATGTATTTGTTTTCAATCCTTTCACATGAGCCATTCCTTTTGGCACTAAAATAATTTTACTCTCTGCTGTCATTCAGCCATGGCAGTAATTTAATCACTCAATCCCAGTTACACTTCAAAAAAAGTGGTGTCTTTTCCATTTGCAGAGACTTGACTTTAGTCCTACATATACGGTACAGGCTCAATACAGAAAACATTTACATAAGTTTGCCACAATAATGACATAACTGACATGTAACAGTGTCAGGGTAACAACTACATTTTGACTTCAGATTTAATTACCACTTTTTCTGCATTTGGATTTAAGATTAAAATTTGTACCTAATCATATGAGATGTAGTAAGGAGCTTTAAGTCATTCTGCTACTTTTTCAGGTTCCTTACACAACATGGCAGATGTGTAAAATTTACCACCACATATAGAACTGATCATTGCATATTACAAGTGTTTTCTACCAACATGATTTATTTTCGCAGAAAAATTACTTTTTTGGTTCAGAAAGAAGTTTCCATCAGGAAATGGCAATTCATTTTTTTTTTACATTTTCAAAATAACCTAAGTCTTTTAAACTTTTTAATATACATCTCAGTTATAAAATATATAAGTGAAAATACAAAGCAGAACTACAGAAACAAAGTTTTCACCTTAGGAAAATCTACCAAGCTCACTTAGATGAGCCAGAATTCTGATTATTTTCTGTTTGATTTTTACAAAAACAATGCCCTGCTGTGAAGCATTTTAGTCAAAGTGGCAGTTTTAAAGGAAAGTTATTCTACTAAAATATTTTAGATCAACTCTAGGTATTTAGACCCACTTTTCTCAGCTGCAAAATGTTTCCTTTTGGCAATTTACAAAAAGAAGAGGACAGAGTTCACAAGGTGCACATTCCACTAGGAAATGGGTCAGACATTGCTGTCTGGAAAGAATTTCTGATAAAGTTTGGCCCAGCTAAAATATCTGAATTTTATGGACCCACAGAAGGAAATCTTAGTTACTTGAACTATACCAATAAAATAGGAGCTGTAGGCCATGCTGGCATCTTCTCAAAGGTAAATGTAATCAAATGAACCAACCAACCAAATAAACATCCAACTGAAAAAAAAAAACCAAACAAACAAACAAAAAAACAAACCAAACAAACAAAAAAAGAAACCCCACATGAAAAACACAACTTAAAAAGAACAGGAAAGTATAGAAAAAAGAACCTGCTTACTACAGTCCAGATGTAGCAAAATTTGGTTCATGGAAACAGAAATTTTATTCTTAGACTCTTACTTGACACTATTCTCTGTACATATGTTGTGAAGCTATAATAAAGATACAGAGCAAGTCCACAGAAGCTGAAACTACTGTTTTGTGTGTCTGAATATTTTTTTTTGTTAAAGTTTTCTTAGCAACCTGAAAACCCACACATAGCAAGTGATGACGCAGCAATCAGTTTTGATTTGACTTTTGGTATAGATCAGGAGATATCCATTCCTGAGCAAACTTAGACAAATTTAGTCTTTGTCTGCATCTTCACTTATTAAAACCAGCAGCACACTTTCTTCTCTGAGACAAGATAAGCAAAGCAAGCTAACAAAAGAAAAAAATAAAATTCTCAGCAAATAAAGTAGAAAAAATTAATCTCCAGATATTGGAGTTACAAAATTTATATATATGACTACTGCTGAAAATCTTAGTGGAGATATACATCTTCCATGAATAAAAGTGTCTTGACAGTCTCAAATTCTTCTCCTGTTTGACAGACTACTTGTGAATCATGAACATTTACTACAATAAAATACTGATCAAATTATACAAAATATTCATACCAGTTAACACCAAAACCATATTAATGACTTCTGCTTTTAATTTGAGATGTCTTCCTACTGCCATAATAACAACTCTGCAATGCTTTTGATCTTTCAGCAATCTTACTGATGTGGACAGTGAATGAAGGCAGGAAAGCCTAAATCAAACAACTGAGCTATAAGTTTCCATTTGGATCTGGCTGGAGTAATTTTTGAGTTGTCTGTAAATTTAATTTAGATTTTTTCTCAGACAATCTTCTTGAGTTATATTCTAGTAATATTAAGCCTCTACTTAGAAATGGGTGGTAGTTTTAAAGCAAAATTGACAAACTGATCAGAAGCACTGCTTCACTTTATTTCATATAAATGATTTGAACCTGACCACACTCCAAACCAATGGATCTCTTTTTACTGATAAAGGAGACAAACACTTCGTCTGTATATATGTATATTTAGTGTTGCTTACCATGATATAAACACTTCTGGCAACTGGTTCTCAGAAAACTCAATATATTTCAGGTTGTTCCAAAACTTCCAAGGTCAATACAATATTATCCATTAACTGAAAGGAATTTGTATCAAAACAGCTAGAAAGTAAGACAGTGAGGTTTTCAAGTATGCATATGCACTTTTTTTTAATTTAGTTTCTATATTCTTCTGAGTTATTGAAATATGATGTCTGGAAACAAGAACTTACGAAGGATGAAAATGGAAGTTATAAGAAAGCACCCATAGGTAAGGAAAAATATTACCTATTAGCTAACAGATGCCTCAGTTTAGATGGTGATATTTTGGGGAATGGATAACTGATTTGAGAGCACCAGATTGTTGACATACACTTAGAAATAACACAGGAAAAATATATTATCACTAGATACAAATAGGGATATATTGGTAATATACCCAATAACATATCCAAATATTTATAATACAGCCAACAGCATAATCAATATTCTGGGCTCAGAATGTTTTTATATTTTCACCTGAAAAAACTTGTTCACATTCCTGAACAAATCATATTTCTTACAATAATTCCTGTATTTATTGTGTTTTGAGATGTTTACAAATGCTTTCTAATATCCAAATTTAAAGTTCTGATGAAGCACCATGCCACTTAAAAATCTAGATAATATTTTTCTTATTTTTACTATTTTATCTAATTTTATCTTATTTTACTTATTTTATCTAGTGACCAAAAGTTTTAAATTCTTAGTGCCTAGAGTTTCATAGAATGTTCAAACTCTCACTCAGAATGGAATATTCCTACTCAGAACTGGAGCTCCCAGACTGAAAACAGGATGGTCTCACAGCTGAGACTGTCTTAGAAAAAAATCCTGAAAACTGACTCCCATAAAAGAGGGAGCACTGCATTTTACTAGTCACATTAAATGTCTGAGCGTCTCTCTACGGAAGTATGAATGCATGTGTGTCACCACTAACAGTTCTGGGAAAAACGTCTTTAACACTAGTTCTGTGTGTAGATTTAAATATAATTGAGATAAAATTACAGAAGGCAAAAAAAAGCTCTTGTACAGCATGACCTAAATGATAGCACTTGTCATGCTAATGTCAGATCTTAATGACACATAGTACTACTGATCATCAAAGCAGCAATCAGTATTAGTTATTTCTCATGCAATAATATATTCTGGTAGTAGTATTGGAAATCAAAATACCAATTATTATTTCTGATAATATATTATTTGCTGAATATAGATTGAATATCTATATAAAATATTCATTATTTTTCCTTGAAAAGAGCTTGTTTCTTTCTTAGTTTCTCAGTGAAATTGATAGAATGCCCTGTTTCATGAGCCATTAGGCACTATGTTTTGCCCCCACATGTATTGTTTGACTACCAGCACCCTTTTCAAATGAGAGAATTTCCATTGGGCAAATGATTTTTCAAGGTAATGTACACCATACTCCAAAAAGCTCTTCCCTAAGGTCTAGCTTTTCAGAACAGAAGGAAGCAGAATTATGTTCCCTCTTTGTCATGGTTTAAACCCAGCTAGTAACTCAGCACCAGGCAGCCACTTGCTCGCCCTCTCTTCCCCTCTCCCCGGGCAAGATGGGAAAGAGAATCAAAAGAATGTAAACCCTGTGGGTTCAGATAAGAACAGTTTAATAACTAAAGCACAATATACTACTACTAATACAACTAACAATAATAATAACAAGGAGAATAACAAGGAGAGAAATGTAAAAATAAAAGGTGAAAAGGAAGAAAAAAGTCCACAGACCCAATAAATGCAAGTGCTGCACAATACAATTGCTCACCACCCACTGACAAATACCCATCCCATCCCTAGGAGCGATTTGTCCCTTCCAGGCAGCTGCCCCCAGTTTACATACTGGGCATGACGTGCTGCAGTACAGAATACCCCTTTGGTTAGTTTGGGTCAGGTGTCCTGTCTCCACTCTCTCCCACCTTCTTGTGCCCCTCCTCATGGGCAGAGCACGAGAGACTGAAAAGTCCTTGATCAGGGTAAGCGCTACTTAGCAACAACTAGAACATTAGTGTGCTATTAGCATGGCTCTCAGACTAAAGCCAAAACACAGCTATGAGAAAGATAATTAAATCTACACCAGTCGAAACCAGAATACACTTCCACACACCTATTTCTGCTGTTCTGGAAATAGTTACAGAATTGTAGCTATAAGATGAGTAAAACATACATAGTCTTCCAAAACATTTTTAATATGATGCTTTATGCTCTAAACAGCTTAAAAATATGGCAGGGTTGCCTTTTCCTGGCCTGTAGGTAAACCTGGTATTCTAGTTGTGCAAGTTACTCAGGATGCCCCATTTTCTGGTTATACTGGAAATAGTGGAGCCTCAGAGAAGAAACTCCTCCATAATGTGTTTATGGAAGGAGAACAAAGGAAAAGCAGAAACCATGTTTGTTACATCTTTTAAAAAGTGTTTCGTTTGCTTCCCCATCAAACATAATTTGCTGCTTGTAATTTACTAAGAAGCATTTCCCTATTCCTGCCTAATCTGTCTGTGGAAGAGCAGAAAACACTCAGCACTGCTTATACAGTAGACAACAGCCCTTAGGCTTTCTATAGACCAAGTGCAGTCTCATACATGTCAGTGTCCATCTTTTGCATTAATGTTTGCAGAAATGCTTTCAGCTTTTTATTGAACTAACGATCACTCTGATTTCATTAGGTCACTATGTTTGAGAGATGTTTGTAAGACTGAGCAAGGTAGGGAGAAAACCTAGCTGCCAGCCATTTAGAATTCCTAATAAAAAGAGGTTTCTATTCTATTGAATAGAAACACTGAAAGACCTTAAATCTTCCAATATGAAGTACAGTGTATCTTATATTCAATGATGTCTGAGGGGATAGGGCTGATATTTCACTCTATCAAAATATTTGCTCTGACCAATACTAAATCCCGCCAAATGTTATAGAAGACTCACAAAAACTCTTGTCATACTATTTTTCAGTTTTTTTAGACTATAAGTGAAGAACAGGGATGTCAGCTATTGTGCTTAAACCTGACCAGCCTTTTAATGGAGAAAGAATTTATAAGCATGTTGTGGACCGCCTTTCAAGTTATGCCCAACCATGCTTCCTGAGAATTATGGTAAGACAATCAATTGCCTCCTACTTGTATTTATCTTCTGTCTGACCTGAAAATTGATCTCTACAATCATGGAATGCAGGAATTAATTTACAGTTTCAAGAATTGAAACATAAACGGTATTACTAGTCTGAGCTACTGTTGCTTTCATTATTATGAAGTTAACAAATATTTGATGAATTAAACTTATATTTTGCTTTAAGGATCCATATATATCTAAAAATCCTAAATGTGTTTAACAACTTGGTGAAGCTGGACTTTGTTTCAAAGATCTTAATCTGTAACTAGCCAATAGAGGACTAAGTCGCACATGGGTAATATTACACTTAACTTAGTGCCCTTTTATAAAGGATTACTGCCCTTTTATAGAGGATTAGTGTCCTTTTATAAAAGTATAATGTGATCAATTTAAAACTTTTTCCTAATATGATGATTATTCTTGAAGTGACTATTATTCACTGTTGCTGACAAAGCATCAAAGAAACATCTAGTTCTTTGCAATAGATAGTAAGATACTCTACAGTAAAGATCTCATAATTTTAGAATAAAAATGTATGCGCATGGTTTGGAGTATAAAAGCAGAACTGGGATACAACCCTTTTTAAACATTAATCTTACATGTGCAAGCATCACACCCCTTGAGTGTTCCCCACAGTGTGACCTTCTGCAACAGCACAGGAAAGTATGCACTGCAAAGAGCAGGTAAGGGCCTCACATTACAGCTTCTGAAATTTTGCAGCAGTTAGTTTTCTGCTGGTAGGAGATGCTGAGAGGTGTTCAGCAGTTTTGCCTCTCCCTAAATATTGATAAATTGTCTGAAAGGCAAAAATTTGTTTGAGAACAAGATGGAAATAGAGTGAGTGAAAATGGAGAGGAAGAGGATGAAAAGAATGTATACATTTAGAGATGTGTAATTTTTAAGAGAGTTTAAAGAATTAAGGAAAGCTAGTTTTTCACTAATAGGCCACTATAATAAGTAAATTTATCTTGAGATGCAGTTAGCATAGGTTATACTACCTAAGTGGCATCAGGACAGCAGTGCTCTCTTCTGGGAAAAACCTTTGGAACAGACTTGTCTTTATAGTTCTATTAGATGAAGAAAATCAATATGGAGCTTTACGGAGCATATAAGTGGACCTCATTAAACCTGTTTGAATCTATACATTCTCTGACTAAAGCTTTTTTAGCTAATTGAAGGGAGCTTACTACCAAAGACACTAGCAGTACTAATTAATGACCACTTATACGTATAAATGCTTATCAAAGGAAATTAAACCAATTTTATTAAAAAATTAAAATTATCAAATCCATGTTGTTTCTTTAAAAAATATATTATGGGAGGTTAATAGGATGAATGTTCAACACACGATTTTCTGAGTAGCCAGAAAATGAAGTCACTTCTGAAAAAATTATGTGTCTTGAGAAAGAGCTCACCCTAATCAAG
This sequence comes from Ara ararauna, assembly GCA_028858755.1. Lineage (NCBI taxonomy): Eukaryota > Metazoa > Chordata > Aves > Psittaciformes > Psittacidae > Ara > Ara ararauna. The sequence continues at coordinate 37,356,887 of CM054410.1, read as the reverse complement.
AATGACAAACAAAAAAAAAAATATTCTCACACAAAATTGTACGTAAGATAAAATCAGTCTTGAAAATTTTTCAGCAACCCATAGGTAAGGTCTTTCTAATATGACTTGCACCACTGTTGAACGGTTTTGTGAAAACGATGCAGACTAAGAGTTGTTCTTCTCAACCTCTCTGACTTGACTCTAGAAGAAAAGCTGAGGCCCAGGGACAATGATGTGAAGAACCAGGGGTTTCTGAGGCTCTGACATACCAGTGTTTCCACTTGACTTTCCCTAACTTAATTTTTTCTTTGTAGAAAGACATTAGGAAGAGGCTTCTAAGAGCAGCCAGGAAACTGTCTGAGTTTTGTAATATCTGTGGTGTTTGCTTGGGTTTTTTTGTTTGGTTGGGTTGTTGTTTGTTGGGTTTTGTTTTTTTTTTTTGGGGGGGGTGGGGGTGGTAGGGATGGTGTTTGGTTGGTTGGTTGTTTCTGTTTAGGTTTTGTCGTTGTTTTGTTTTATGTTTTCCAAAACTCCTATTTCCTAATGTCAGAAAAATCTGACTTTATTAGAATAACATCAGGGGGTCATCTAAACAAGAAATCTCAGAAATCTGTAATCACAATGCACGTATAAAATATCTAATTTCTTTATTGAACTTTTAATCTTATCAACTTTTAAAATAATTACCAAGAGAAATTCATGCTAGTTATTTGAAACAATCTCAGTTAGTCATGATTTAACATTATCGCCATCTGGCAGTCATTCAGTGTCTGTGTGAAATGACTTAGTGGTCTAAGTGTGGTCCCTATCATAACTGCTGCCAAAAGAGACAATTAACTGGCAAACTTATTAGCAGTCCCAGCTCAGAAGCCAAAGACTAAATGACCTGGGAGTTGTGGAAATGGAGTAGCTGTGTGAAGAGGAAATCAGGCATGTTACAGATGTGGCCTGTTTCAGCATGGGAACTGAAAGTAAGTGCTGGGTACATTGAAAACATCATACAAGTAATAACAGTGTTCTAGAACAGCCTGGTTTATACTTTCCCCTTAATGAGAGCCACATTTTAAATTAAATGATTTCATATACCACTTCTGCTCTCCAACGCTGACTAGTGTGTGCAGATAACTGGTCCAATTAATTGGCATTTGAGCAAGCGCTGTACAGTAACTGCCTACATACAAAAATAACACAGGAAGGCATTTAACATTCCTGTTTTTAATGTTGCAAATGAACTTTAGCAGTTGGAAATCAGAGGAGAGCCAGTACCATAAAATCAGCCAGCTCTCCAGAGCATCACCAAGTCCCCCTAAACTACAGATTTTGTGATCAGCTGCACTTATGAAAATTAAAGAAAATTAAACTGAAACTTACAAGCTTGTATGTGGCTTTGACAGAGAAATTAATAAGAAATAACAGCTGCATTTAGATTTTGATTTCATTGCACTCGCAAATCAAATTATGTTGTTTCATTGAAGACATTCTATAGTAAAATTGTATGATCTATTTTATTTAGCAATTGCATCATATTTTCACTTATATAGGCTGAAATGGAATATTGCACTTTAATTTTTTTTTTTTTTTTAGGATGTCATGCAGGAAAAAAAATTACACAATACAAGTGATCATGAGCATAAAATAAAACTGGAAGTATTCACTCAATGTATTATATAAATACTTCACAGAGAGACACTTGAAGCCCTATGACTTACTCATACCCTGATTTTAAAACAACAATAACATTATTCATATAAAATCATAATCATTATTCACATAAATGCACCATCATCATTGACTAATCTCAAGAAAAATACTTCAAGGTCTACAGGTGACAGACATTTTTAGAAAATAGGCATGATTTTGTGTTCATGAAGCTACAGATAAAGCTTCTAATATAACACAGTTGTGTAAATATAACAATAATGTACTTAAATTATAAATACTGCGTAATATAGCATACTGCTTTCAATAAACTATGCTTTACAATAAATCAAGTGAAAAAAATTGCCAGCAAGGTAATTTTATATTAACTATATATCATGGTTTAAGCCCAGTCAGCCAGTTTGCTCACTCACTCCCCCCTCTTCCTTCCCCCTGGGGGGCTGGGGAGGAGAATCAAAAGCATACAACTCCCACAGGTTGAGATAAGAAGTCCAGTAACTAAGGTATTACACAAACCTGCTACTGCTACCACCAATAATAATAATGACAAAGGAAACATTAGGAAAGAGAATACAACTGCTCACCACCTGATACCAAGCCCAACCCAGCAGTGAACCCACCCTTCTGGGTAACTGCCCCTAGTTTTCCATCCTGGGGATGAAGTGCTGTGGTATGGAATATGGTTAGCTGTCATGACACCAAGGCATACTAGTGGAAGTATAAAATCAATGGGGACAAAGACTTTAGCAGGCATTTTAGAAGACATAAGCTGAGATGAAGTCCCTACATTCGTAATATTGTATAACCTTAAAAGGAGCACATCAACTGTAAGCTCTCCACAGCAAAGAATCTATTTATTTTGCTTTGATGGTCTTTTTGAAGGACGTAGAACCATTCAGAACAGCCTTTGGTTTCATAAACAAATTTCTTCTACGCCATTAAGCCATAGCCCAGGGAAGCTGTGAATGCTCCATCGCTGGCGGTGTTCAAGGCTGGGTTGGACAGAGCCTTGGGTGGCATGGTTTAGTGGGAGGAGTCCCTGCCCATGGCAGGGGGGTTGGAACTAGATGATCTTAAGGTCCTTTCCGACCCTAACTATTCTATGATCCTATGATATTTTATTATAACTTGTTGCAAAGTAATTAAAAGGCATTTCATTCTGGTCTTCTGGTCCACTCTCTCTACTAAAGCAGAGATGGCTAGAGCCAGCTGGCTTTTGAATAACTCCAAGGAGGGAGACTGCATGCCTCTCTGGGCAACCTGCAGCAGTGCTCAGTCACCCTCACAACAAAAAACATTTTCCTGCTGTTAAAACTTTTTCCTGATGTTCAGAAAGAACTTCCTGTGTTTAAATTTGTGCACACTGCCCCTTGTCCTGTCACTGAGCACCACTGGGAGGACCCTGCCACCATATTTTTTACACCCTGCCTTTAGGTATTTGTATACTGTTGAGATCACCCATAGCCTTCCCTTCTCCAGACTAAACAGTTCACTCAGCCTTTCCTCATGCAATAGAAGCTCCAGTCCTACAATGATCTTCATGTTTACAGAACTCTCTCCAGTATTCCCATGTCTCCCTGCACTGGGGAGTCCAGGACTGTACTGGAATGCTGAGAAGAGAAGGATCACCTCCCTTGATTTGCTGGCAACACTCTTGATGCAGCTCACAACACTGTTAATTTTAAAAACTGCTTTAACATAATTATTTTCCAGTAATAAGCATATTAGAGAGCTCCCAGAAGCTCAGAAATGTCTGGTCACCTATCAGGCTTTATTCTTACTAGGGAGATACACTACAAAACATTTATCTGCCTGTTACTTTCTCCTTTCTTCCACACGCTTTTGCTCTCTACATCCAATTCCTAACCAACATTAATTCTTCAGAAAAAGTTAAAATAATAAAAAGCACAAGACAACAATTCTATCCCTGGCTGCACAATTAAAAGTCAGTAGCTTGTTCATTTGCACATATTTACAGGCAGCAAATTATGTCCCACCTCGCTCCACCTAAAAGTGTTTATCCTTAATTTTAAGGGCCCTAGAAAAGAAACTAGATCTCTCTTGCTTCTACTTCAGGTCAAAATTGTAATTTAATCTCTGGTGTAAGGAACAAAAGATACAATAATAAACATCTGTCTGTCAATGTTATAGCTACCAGTAGTCTTTTTTAGCTGCCAGTAAAAGTGGACTGCAAAATAGTCTTAACAAACTGGTGGACAGAAAACATGTAAAGAACTAAATGCAAGAAGGACTGGACTGTACCTACACAATAAGAAAAATAACTAATCAGCAACTTTTTGAAGAGGAGCATTTATTGGTTAGAACGATTAATCAAAGGACATGTTTTCAAAAGAGGCAGAACCAGACCAAGCCTGTTCATTCTCCAGCTGGCCATTGAAGTTACTCTGGGAACAAAGCACAGCAGCCAAGAAATTTTGATCTGCATGTAAGCTTGTTCTTTCTGCAAGGTTAACATGGTTACACTGCTTCCAGAACAGTTCAGAGTACAGAAAGAGGATCTCAGCTATGCTTGTATTCATCCATGAAGATACAACCAAAAATCCTAAAAGATAATTTAATGACCTCTAGCAGCAATAGTACATATCACCAACCTAATCAGGCATGCAAGTTGCCTCTGAAAGTGCCTGTCTATTCCTCCTTTCAAACCTAAGTGCTCTAATTTGCACCTACAGGAGACAATCACAGAACAGCAAAATAGTCCTTTTGAAAATGGCTTCATTTTCATATGGGTATCCCTTCATTCTCTCCTGGCCTTGCAAAGCCACAGCACAACCACCCACTTCCATGAGCAGCACAGCAGCAGCACAGAATGTATCTCTGGGTGAAGTATTCTCTATGACTCAACACTGAACCCAACACTTCTTTCAAGGTAGGAGAACAAGGCAGCTGGGTACTATGAAACATTTTTGTGCACTAATAGAAACTGACAGACTGCAAAGTATATGCTCTTGGAAATTTTTTGAAAGCCTATGAACTTTCAGCTCAGATGTGCCTCTGGCCAGGTTATCACCAATAGCTTGTTACAGACTCACTGTGACTCATACCGTGACATGATGGGCATTGACAACAGATCATGTAGCTTCATTATCTTCACAGGAGCAAAAGGATTAGTCACATACGTTGTACTTGTAAAACAGATCTGTTGGTGAGATAAATATCAGGAATATTTTATTTACAGTTGAAATCCTTCTAAAGTGAAGATGTACTTGATGACTTCTGGGGCACCTCCCCACCCCATGCTTTGTATTTTTCAAAAACAGGAGGAGTTTTTACCTCAGGACTAAAAATAATCTCCTCTGTATGCAGCAACAAGGTCTAGATGACCTGCCAAAATTCAAAATTTATAATGTTATTGTGGTAAGAACAGAAACAGATGGCAGGGTGAGGTGTTTTTCCACACACTTTCATCTGCGTCACAGTTCAAAGGCTTTAGTGTGATCTCTCCCAGTGTTAACCTTTCCTTCATGTTCTTTGTTTCTCTTTAGGCACTTTCCATGACCATAGCAGACTTCAGCATCTTGCCCAGTTTGTTGCGTTGTTTTTCTCCTATCAGCAAACACCCAGTTCAAAGCAGTATCACTAACATGTCTTCATTTGGTACTTCAAATTCCTGCATGAATGACTTTGCTTTTGTTTTGGAAGAAGACATGCATTCAATTTAGAAAATGGTATTACCTAAGAAACTTACTTTTTTAAAGAATTCCACCAGGGACGGTATAACAACCTTAAACAAATGACAACAGTTGAAACTCAGAGTTTAAACCAGAGTCAAATCAATATTATAAGAATGAATTTATTTTTTTAAGACAGAAAAGCTTTTAAATACATATTTTATTCACCTATGTCACAGACAAGTGAAGCAAGTGACCTATAGAATAAGAAGACCCTTAAAGAAATCGAGAGAGTGAATATTTCACATGTAGACCAAGATGTTTCTGTCAAGAGGAAAAAGACAAAAAAGTCTTTAATACATTAGTGACTTCAGTAATAAATACAGAGGGCACCAACTTCTTTTTTCAAAATGAGGAATACTTTAAACTGCAATGACAGCAGACTTTTATTTTCTAATAATGATGCCTTTTTAAGATCTGAAGAAGTAGGTGATACATGCTTCTGCCATACCAGAAGCAGAAAAATTCATCTCTAGGAAAAAGTTCAGAAGAAAATGTGTTTCTATATGAATACACAGAAGTGTACATAATACAAATTATAAAGTTTGTAAAGGCTTGATGTTGCCTTGTGTTAAGCTTCTATATCAGTAAAAATACAAAAGGTATCTATGATTCCTGTGTAAGCAAACAATTTGGCAAAGAAATGCCACTTGTCATTTTTGTCAAGAAAATTTTGAGATTTATGCTTTTGAGATTTAGAGCCTTTTACTGCCACTAATCATCTTTTGCGATGTAACACAAGTACTGCTCAGATTCTGCAGTCTGTTCCACATAGCAGCTGAATACATCTCCTACCACCCAGTCTCCTACGTATGCTGGGGACATGCATGTTAACAGTCCTGCAGTGTCCAGAGAATGCTTTTATCTGTGCAGCACCACAAATTCATTACTCTGTTGTTCCTGTACACAATTTAAACTGTGCAAGAACTATCCCTACCTATGAATATATGTTTTCTTTTTTAGTTGGAAAGTAAGATACATATTCAAAATACTCCCTGGGAGACCAGCTAAAGTAGAAAATATGTAAGGGAGGAAAGCCATTATAAAGAAAAAACAATCCTCCTACTGCCTCTTTTGGAAGAAAAAAAGGTAGTTTCTTAATATCCAGCCATAAATCTTTGCAGTCTTGACAGCTAAGAAGCACAGGAACCTGGAAACCTCATACACCCAGAAATCTGGGAAGTTTTTACCCTGTGCAGAATGTTTGAACACATTAGGCAGTGCAGGAACTCCAAGCCTCAGGCAGGCAGCTAGACAAACTGTCAGAAACCAGGCTAATGTTATTAAAAGTTCAGGAGCAATGAAAGTGTTGCATGGCATTCTACTTCACAATGTACATGCTGATTTTAAAATACCGCAATGGTTTTATGTGGCATTACTAATTCTGTATGGCATTCATAGTGTTCTCTTAGGCTTAACAGCACTTGTTTGTTTCCTCTGATAGGACAAGATTAACTATAAAATTCTTATATGTCAAACAAGTTTGACATCTTCCAGCATTTTCTACAAATACAGGTTTTAATTAAAAAAACATTTACACAAATCAAATGATGGAATTTTATAACTCTTGGTATATTACACAAAATACCTTGCTTTAGGTCAACAGCAACACAAATACAGATCATTTTACATGCTTAAAAGAAAACACAAATCTCGCTTTTATATTGAGATGAAAAAAAAAACACCTAAAAGATTTCTTTGTAGTTAGTAAAAAAAAAAAAAAAAAAAAAATCCACACCAAAACGCTGCTGTTTAGAAATATAGAAATAAGGCACATTTTACCACATCCATCATGATTAAACATTGACAGTCAACACCAAAGGAAAATCACAGCTGCTGAAAATATGCCAATATTCTTCACACACAGCAGAGAGGTAGGGGTGAGCAATTTTCCATCCAAGTATTCTGATCTCTTGAAAAGTCCTCTTGCAATAAAGCAACATGAAGATCAGAGCTTGGTACCTAAACATCACATTGAAATTGGACAAAACAGAGAAATAAAAGTTCCAACATGAGGGATCATCTTTCCTTAATTGCAGAAAATATAGACTAATCTGAAATAGGCATGAAGAAAAAGCTTTCAGTTTACTACTGTTTGACATTGCTTATTTTTACTGCGACTTCTATTCAAGAAAACTATTTATAATATCTTCAGAGGTTTTACAAAAAACCCAAAATTCTGAGAAGTCTCAAGTCAAGAATGAGGGAAGGTGCTTACAGAATATATTAAGTGTGTTTTAAATTGTTCCATTATTTTTTTGGATCTGAACTTAAATAACCTATCTCTCAAAAATTAAAAAAACTTACAATATTTTAAGTATCACAGTACATTTACTATCAAATAATGCTTGCTTTAATATGAGGGTATTTGCTTGAATTTTATCATATTTAATATAACTCACCAAACATTTCTTTCAAAATTTTGCAAGGAATGTATCTAAATTGAATAATGTTGCCATGCTGTACTGTAAATAACTACATATACAGTAGTCTTTAAACTAGCTCACCCTGTAATTTGAAGCTATGAGTGAAGAAAAGCATTTATAAGTGTCATGGGTTCAGCAGCAGCAGTCATCTTTCTCCGTAGTAGCTGATGCAGTGCTGTGTTTTCAATTTTTGGTCTGGGAACAGCGCTGATAACACCGATGTTTATAGTTATGGCTTAGAATGTTTTGGCCTGACCAAGGACTTTCTGAGTCTCATGATCCGCCAGGGAGGTGGGGGGAAGCCAGGAGGAGGCAGAGACAGGACACCTGACCCAAACTGACCAAAGAGCTATTCCATGCCACAGCACGTCATGCCCAGGATGTAAAACTGGGTGCAGGAACCCGGAAGAGTTCAGTTCACAGCTCGGTCATCGAGTGGTGAGCAATTGTATCCTCTTTCCTTGTATTTCCCTGGTCGTTGTTGGGGGTGGTGGCAGCGGTGGTTTGTGTTATACCTTAGTTACTGGACTGTTCTTATCTCAACCCGTGGGAGTTGCATTCTTTTGATTCTTCTCCCAGTTCCACCACCGCCCCCCCCCCCCCCCCCCCCCCCCCCCCGGAGTGGAGGGGAAGAAGGAGGGGGAAGTGAGTGGTCGGGCTTTGTATTAGAAGGGGTGAGCTATTGTATTCTTGCCTTGTATTTGCCTTGTCATTATTATTATTGGTGGTAGCAGCAGTGGCTTGTGTTATACCTTAGTTACTAAACTGTTCTTATCTCAACCTGTGGGAGTTGCATTCTTTTGATTCTCCTCCCCATCCACCCGGGAGCGGGGGGTAGAAAGAGAGGGGAATGAGTGAGAGAGCGACTGCATGATTTATGGCTTAAACCATGACAATAAGTAACTCATAGCTTTTTTAATAACAGAAATCTGTTACCTTTTACTACACAGGTATACTGACATATGCATTTATCCTCCACATAGGAATTACAAAATTTCCCCAAAACAGTGGCTTTCTGAAAGCAGATGGTGCCAATTTTAGAAATTCTTGCAAAATAATCAAATTAACTTCAATTTTCATCTTTAAAATTATCATAATAACAATTGCCATATGAACTTAGGAGCCCATTTCATAACAGATACTGGTACTGCCTTTTATACTGCCTGCATCTTAGAGCTCATTCATACCCTCATGATGACAGTTGCAGCTCTTGAAGTAAAAGCACTGAAGAAATCTAGATTTCTAAAATAATCTCCAGTGTAGGTTGCTTCTTGTTCTAAAACACTTAATATGCTACAGTCCACAACTGAACTTTAAATAATACATGGAATTGCAAGAATTAGCAGTCCAAAACTCCCTATATTAAAAAAAAACCCAACCAAACAACAAACTAAAAAACCCATCTTATTTAATGATACAAATTAAATAATATAAAACTTTCACCTATTCTCACTCTTCATGTATTCTTATTTTTTTACATACCTCTTTCTTTCTGTTAAACATACATCTACACTGCCACATAAATACTAACAATGTGTATGCATTTAATGTGAATGAGAGTATAGAGATTCCTTATCCAAAATTCCCTGTACTTTTACTTCAGGACATAAGAAAGCTAAAGCCATAGGACTGATGTACTTACCTCAACAAGAGAATCAGGAAAATAGGAAAATAATAATAAGGAAAAATGTCAGTATCAATAAATTAGAAGTCTCAGCCACCTTCCCCCCAAAATGAGCAATACTTGACAGCAACCAGGACACAGTAAAAATGAACAGAGTTAAATAATCTTAACACAAGTACCACTTCCATTGTAAAAGCTCCTAAACATTCTACAGTGTGTCTTGAGGCCTGAGCTGCCTTTTCAGAAAAAAGAGGAACAAGAATATGACAAAAGTATTACGGAAATTCAGAGACAGAGATCTATCTGCAGCCTTGCAGTAGGTTTGTGAGAGTGCTGAAAGAGATGGTGATATGTGGGGTAGTCTGCCTGTTGATAGGCAGAATGGAAAAAGGTATTGTGTAGCAACAGGTCTCAATTATTTTCTGCCAGACTTATCAAACGGCTTTTCTACACATACAGCAATATTTAGCAATTCTGACTGATCCAGCCTTTGGAAGGCAATGTAGTGCTGAGGGACAGAGGACAGGAAAGGGACAAGATAACAAGTACAGCATGTCCTTGGACTCTCTATGCTCCTATTGCCCAGTCCTCCACATTCATCTACCTCGTTTCTCACCCCTAGTTGTCAGAAGTAGTCTAAAGGAAAAAACAAACAAACAAACAAACAAACAAAAAAACCCCCACAAAAACACAAACCCACCCTTGTTGTTTACCAGCATGAGATCTTCACTAAGCTACTTCAAAAAGAGAGTGCATGAGAGAAGTGATTTATTGCCATGCCTTAGCCTGTGCTGTCTAGGCAGACTGCTATTACAAATGTGAAACTGTTCTTTAACCTGTTATTTCTTCCTGTCAGGCAATTTTCTGCTCTGCTTATTCCACACATGAATACTATTTCACAAACTCCTGCCTTGGCATTCTGTAGCAATTGCAAAAGCAACTCTTATGCTCTTTTCCCCATGCTGCTCTTTTTCAGCTATCATGACTTACAGACACATGGAAATGTAGGAAGACATACTAACCACAAATTACTCCAGTCTGACCATGTTGGCTCGTCATCTCTGTACAACTTTGCATGGTCAGCTGGCCTTCTGAAAACTTCCAGAATTCCTTTTGCTTTCAGTTGTAAGTGGAGGTGACTAACACATGTTAAAGTGATTTTCAGTGCTGTCAGTATAGCGGCACCTGTGTGGATAGCATGCCAATACAAAATGGTATTACCTTAGCCTGTGTTAGTACTTCACTGACCACTAACATTCACACTATAAGGGAATTGTTAACACTGTTGAGACAGGACTCTGAAGCTGTGATCAGCCAAGAGGACATTTATTAAGTCATTAATGGACTAGTGTACAATGCAAGTTACAAATGGTCATTACAGTAAGTTGTTAAAAAAAAAATAAATTGGCCACTGCACACAGACATATCCTTGAAAATTACTTTTCCAACACCCTGGCATGAAAGTTACATTTTGCAACAAGATCATTCATATAGATATAAAAAGTTATTAAACTGCATCCAGCTGAAGGTTTTGGCAAGAAAATCCCTATCAGAAACAAAGCATAATTATTTGCTCCCATAATGCTGATTTTTTTAAGTGTCTATACTTGCCTTATTGTTACCAGTTTCCTTTTTTCTTTTATTACCAGGCTAGCATTTGAAGATACCTACGTATTCACCTCATTTTTAAGATAACCACTTAATAACACAGACACACCCCAGGCAGTTAGAAACTAAGAAGATGGCCAATTTGTCTGAAATGTTCATGTCTTACAGCTTAGAAAAACCATAAAATGACACGCACAAAAAATATTTTCTGTGCATGTAATACTGACTACATCAAATAAATGCAAATTAATGACATTAAAATATCTGAGTCACTTCTTTCTCATTAACTTTATGAGGTTTATCAGTTATGGTGGCTGAATATGACAGATGTGATCTGCATGTCATATGACAAGTTACCTCAATGAACATACATGATTAGTTTTTTCTTTTTTTTTTTTTCCAGAAACGCTTTTCAGAAAACTGCTAAAGATTTGAGGCTCAAGCTGGAGTCAGAGGGCACTGCATCTTCTTAGAATCTGTGAGAATCAAGTCCTAAGCAGTGCCATGACAGGCAGGTGCCACTAATTGGCCTTAACAGCCCTTACCAACAGTCCCCCGGGATTGCCTCAACTTCACCACAAGGCCCCAAGAGCTCTATTGAGGCTGAGATCTGGACAGCCACTCTTACCTGAACTATGCTGTCCCGGTTATGTGGATGGACCTTGCTTTATCCTCATTTCTAGTCCTACCTCTGGCCTCATCTCCTATCTGGGCTCACTGTCTGGACCTTGCACCTGATTCAGTCCCTTGGCCTTCTCTGAACTGCTGACAGCCCCCACGTTCGAGTACTCCAGACCCTCTGTGTGTTGAGGTGCAGCACCACTGCCTTCTGCTCAGGGAGAGTACTGCTGCCTGTATTATGGGCATGCTCAGAACCTGGTTTGTCCCAGCTATTGAGCTGCTGTTGTTGCTTGGTGACACTATGTGAAGCAGAGACACAGTAACACAAAGTGGGAGTTTTCAGTCATCTCTCAGAGTAAGCTGCCTTGTGAAAAGGGAAAGAATACCAAGAAAAAAGGGGAGCACAAAGAGCATGCCAAACATTGCTTCAAGCAAACCTGAAATTCATGTATGCCAGAAACTGTTATTAGCTGTAAAAAACCCCACACTAACTTGATACAGGAGACTTAATAAAACACTATTTTGCTTTACAATCACATTAGCCTGGGTGCAGGTAGAATATGCTTGAGGAATGAGTCTCCTGAGCCACAAAATGATTGTGGTTTTACAATTCAGAAGAAAAGGCCCAAACATGTGCAGAGAAGTACCAGTACCTGTAACTGTCAAGCATCTAAAATAAATTTCTCCCTCACCCATTCTAATTTGGGTTTTAGGCATTCAAGAGATTTTTTTCCCCTCTTTATTTCCACAAAACAGAAAAGTAGCATGTGAGGAGAAAACTAAGAAAATGAGCAAAAAGTTTTGCTACTGAATTTAAATCAGTATTTTAGCGTAGCCCAATTATACCAGATGACAAAGTATTTCTCAAAATGGTGTTCCATATAGAAGACAGGATTTTTTAAAACATAACAAAAGATTCTGAAATGGGAGTACAAGCAAAGAGAAGAACTGCTAGCAAGAAGAGGCTTCAGTTGACAAACTGTTACATCAGCTAACATTGATAATACTGTCTTCAGAGTCATCAGGTAAAATTTCTAATGCAATCAAAGTACAAAGTAAGGAAAGCACAAGTAATGTTCTCTGGCACACTGTTTCTGTAATGGAAACATGAAAGCTTAGAAAACAGAGGCAAGTTGAAAACTATCTTAGGCATGCCTGAAGGCACAGAAGGTAAACACCCTGTTCTAATCCTTTGAAGGACGATTCCAGCAGCCCTTTCACCTAGAAATTCAACAGGATAATAAAAAGACTGAACACTTCCAACTGGTAGCTATTCAAAACACACTGATTAGAAGGATTTTTAGAAAATTATTTTTAAATTAACTTTTGTCCCCCTAGCGCATACCCAAACAGAATTCAAATGCTAGGCATCTAGCACAGAGATGATTTCTCAGAACCAGTCTGTTGTATTTACTCATTGTTGCAGTTTTGCTCAAGGTATCCATGTTGTTCTGGCACAGGCCAGCATGCCAGAAAACATCCCTGGTGATCATTGGAAGACTTTCTGCTATACTCCTATGTTACAGTATTCCAAGCCAAGATAAGATTACATAGAAGTAATTTTTATTATTTGACATGTCTTAAAAAATTAATGGGAATATTACGGTCTTCATTAGTAGCCTAAACCAACAATTATAAGCATAACAAAAAGTCATGGCATGCACTGCCCATATGTTTAGTTACTTTCAAATCATCCATAACTTAAGTCCAGTTAAACTGCGATCATTAGATCACCTATTTAAACGATGTGAAAATGATGGCAGTTCATACTAAGAAGTCCACTTCTTTTTCCATTCAGTTCTCTGAAAAGCATATTTTCTCCATGCTTTGAAAACTTCTGTCTTTCTTGCACTGCACCAGAATATCCTTTCTACAGGATTTACATTCATATTCAAATCTTCATCTGACTCTTATTTAAGAAGTGGTTTTGACCTTTCTCTCCAAATTACTAACTGCCCTCAAGAGTCAAGTAAGTGTACTTCTGAATAGTCAGAGCCATCCTTTTCATGTACTCGATTAGCAAGGCAGGAACTGTGAAAGGAGCAAAATCAAGAACACGGGCTTGAATCTACCAGAGTAAAACGTGAAACTCTTCCACATCATTATTATATTTCATCTCAAATGTATAAACTGGTAAGAAAATTAATTAAAAAAAAAAGAACAAAAAACAAAACACTTCAAATTTATGCTATTAATTTCCCTGGGGGAGAGGGAAGAAAATAAAAACAAACAAACAAGCAAACAAACAAACATAACCCAACAGCCAACCAACTGAAAACTTTGTACATATAAAATACCTTATTTAAAACAACTTTTTTTCTGAAATTGAAATACTTCATTTTATTGACACTTATGCTACTAAACCAGCACAAGCTAATTCCTTTAGGTGTATTAGCCAGGTTCCAAGCTAATTAGCCAGGTTCAGATAATGTGTACATACAGCTCTATAGTGTATTATCAGGATATTAAAAGACATAATGTCTCAAAATGATAACATCAAAACTACATGTTTTTTACATTACGGAAGAATTTCAGCAATTTGTGTGTATTTTCTTGCTACATTGAGATGTTATGATGAAATATTTTAGTTTTATCTAATCATGCTTTTCAAGATTTTTTTTCTTCCATCTGAGTTCCACCAGAAGAAAATTAAACTTCTTTATATTTCATTATTAGGTCACACCATACTCTGAGGCATCAAAATTCATCTGTTGAAGGGAAATTGAGCAGAATAATTACAGTATACTAAATAATTTAGGGTTCACTGATTTGTCTGTAGTATGAGTTTATGAGTTCTATGTAATGTAAGAGGTAAAATAGATTCCAGCTCATGACATCTAACAAGAAGCTGATTAATGGTTATATTTCTTGCTATACTTTTGAGGGTTTACTTCCTTAAAATAAATATTGCTACATTTAAAATATAGGAGTTTTTAGAGGTTTTTTTAATGTTTGGAATGGCCTTAATTAAGTTTCCTTCACAGAATGAATTTACCACTTGCAAGTGTGTGCTATGTTAATTATTTTAATCTCGTAATAACATACATTTTTTCCCAGACAACTATTGCTTTATCCAGTGCACATGGTAGCTCATGTTTACTTATAAGTTGAGTAGTTTGTGTTACACTCATTGACCCCATACATGCAGAAAATTTTATCTTTGCTGCTGATATTAATGTTAACATGAAATAAAATTATTAATTTATTTGTAATCCTTTCAAATCCTATGCTATTTACTTTTATAAATATTAGTAAATATGTGTACATCTCTGCTGGATAAAAACCTGACACTGTAGAGAGCAAAAATTCTGGTAGTGAATTTTGCTCTCCTAACTTCAGAGGCTAGACCAGCTACCTAAACTGAGGTATACAAGTGCACTTGGGATGCATGAGACTGGCTTAGCACCTTCTGTATAGCACCTAAAGGTCAGGCATTTTTTGCCAAGGAATCCAGAATAGCACTAGATCCCTAATCACAGGCAACTGAGTCACGCCCAGTGTATAGCCAATGCTTGCATATAAGCCACATTCTTACTCTGCTGATACAGTTGAAACTTTGTCAGGATGTCAAGCAACCAGTTCAACTCGTCTCACATTAGACATCAGACTAACTTGGTCAGACAAGTGATTCTAAATTATCTTAGTCACAGTCAATCTCCTTTTGTGCAAGCTTCTATTATAGCCAGCTCTTGTGTTGGCCCAGCTACCTCACATATACCCATGTGCTGAATTTGACTTAGAAAAATTAATCAAATGTGTCTGATAAGTTTTAAGGGTTCAATTTTTCAGCATCCCACTCAGCATAGTATATAAAGCATGGCTCCCTATGCCTTAATCTATAGTTGTTTGATTAATAACCAAATCAAGAGTCTAAGAGGGTCTTTAAGGTTAGGCATATAGCTTGACTAAATCACCCAATCTGGGGAGAGCATAAGTAATTAATCTAGCATTACACAGGAATTGTGGCACAGGCAGTGATCAAATCCAGCTCCAGTACTGCTTCACCTGAATTCTGTGACTCTTTCATTGTCTAATGAAATTTCGTGCCTCAGCTTATCCATTATTATATGAATGAGAAAATTGCTGAAAAACAACTTACAGAATGATACAAATTTCCTTCCTCCCTCGGGAAGGATGACAAGATGCAAATTAATCTTAACCTTACAAAGCAACTTAGATAACGAGTTCCAGAGCATTGATAGAATTTGTGTGCACAGTTGAGAGAAAGAGGGACAATTCAGAGATCACAAAATGACAATTTTTCTTTAAAACTAAGTATTGCAGTGTATCAGAGTCATTACATTAGGATCTTGCTCGTCATTTCTGTTCTTTGGGATTAGCAGCACTGGTAACATCTAAAGCACAAAATTCTTCCTTCACTGGTCTCGTGACTAATGTCTTTGATGTGCCAGTTATTACACCTTAGTAAATGCAATCTCCAGCACACTTGCCTGTCCGATTTTCAACTCACAGCACAGTATATTTAAAATAAAATATCATTCACAGGTTATTCTGCATTTATCTTCCTTTTGTGCTCTATCAATTACCTACCACCTGCAGCTTTTTTTTTTCACTTGCATCAGTAGACACAGAGCTTCACATAGATCTGACTCTTCAAGTACTTTTATTCTTATTTCTTGCCACATCTGCACTACATGGCAGAATGCTTCCCCTTCAGCTTTCTTTCTCCCTTCTTCAAACTAATCACTGCAAAGCAGAGTATCTTTAAACCTCCCTCTGTCATCTTCTTTCAAATCAACATGTAAGGATACCTCACAGTCTTTCCCTTTATTCATTATGGACATTTACACAGCAGTTAACAATGCCAAACTCTAGTCAACCAAGTAACAGTACAGTTGTTTTTTTTTATGTCACTTCAAGGACAGGTTACCGCAGCACTTAATTTACTTATTATTTATTAAAAAGCAACCAAATGACCAAGCAAAGCAAACAAAAAAAAAAAAAAACCCACACAAAAAACCCCAAACCAAACAACCAAACAAAAAAAACCAACACAACAACAGCAACAAAAAAAAAAAAACAACATCACAAAACACTGGCCCAAACTTTCACCTAAGGAAAGCCAAATAAAATTCTAACTCCTCACAAAACATGTTTCTGGAAGAAGTGATGCTCAGCAGTTGCAAAACTAATACTTCTCTTACATAAATGTACATCTGAATAGGATACAACATATATAGATACCTCCACTATACCGTACAAGTAAGGAACTGTTTCTGTAAATGTACGTCTATAGGATACAACATATATAGATACCACCACTACACCTTACAAGTAAGCAACAATACCGCATCAATAAAAAACTGTCAGCCCACAGACACTGTTGCCTTTAAAGAGTCATGAAATCTATCTGTAATCTAGTTTTGCACTATTTAGTTTGCTTTGATTTGTTCCCAATAGATGTCCAGACAGCATTCATATAACAAAGCTGTGTCTGTATATTCTTAATCTAATCAGGTCTCTGTCTTAGTGGTAAACCAGGAAACAACACTAGTACTAGAGCCAGCTGAGAACAGAACTCAGCTTTTCAAGCATTTGTTCTCTATTCCCTTTGGTCAAAACCAAATGAGTTGGTCGACATTTAAAACTTTAAGCTAAACGTTAGTAAAAACAATAGTTTTGAGCTAAAAATGGACTGTTCTGTAGTTGGAGCTGACAAAGACCACTCATGATTTAACACAGTTTGACTATGCAATGACCTAAAGAAAAGATGTCTCAGTAGTAAGGAGCATTCTTAGTTTTGAAAAGCAGCATAAGAAGCTGTTGCCTGCCACTTCTCAACATGTTTGTTGCTGCCTCAGCCCACCTTTCTCCCTGATCCGCTCATTCAATTCTCAGTGCTTAACGTGACCACAGCAAAGACAGTTCATATGATTTCCAGGATTTTAAGGAGCTAAAAAGGTTTTTTCAAATGACATAAAGTAATGAGCCTGAAGCTGAGCTTTGCCTTGACTCAAACGGCCAGAATTAAAATTCCATTATTTCTTGTGTCCCTGTTTCCAGGGCAAAAACAGAATAAACTGAACTTTCCCTGTTAAGATTACTGAGGAATTGACAAAAAATGTACCTTCAAAAGCTCCTTTCTCTCAGCAATAAAATACCATTTCTCCAACTGCATGACATGAAATGTACAAAATGCCAGAGAAATCAATGATCTGTTGTTTCAGTTCTGCAGTAACTTTTTCAAACATTAAGCAAGGCAGTGTGCACTGTGATTTAGAGTTATTTACAAGTTGAGTTTGTAGAGCAGAAATCTGTATCACATTTACTATGGAGGGGAAAGTCTTCTTGTAATAACACAATAATTTGAAGAATCTATTTGCAGCATTTGAATTAAATCTCTTGAGTTCTTTATTAGTTCCATGTTTTTCTATCACCTATTGCGTAACAAGAGAGCACTGGCGTATGTGATATTCTGGAAAGTTGTTATCCTCCACAGGTGAGAGGGCAGGTTTGTCCCTTTATGAGTCATTTGTGCTGTGGTTTAATCAGAGTGTGGGCCTCCTGGTCTTGCCAGAAACAATACATTTGTTATTCTGATTGCCTGGAAACTGTTCTTCATTATCCGTACAGATCATCCTTTCAGCTTTTTTGCAGCTGTTGCTTCCTCACCCATGAACATTTTCACTCACACTTCAATGACACCAATTTTCTTGCTTCTGTGATAAAGCTCTAAAAGACGCTAAGGAGATCCTTAGATGTAAAGAGAAAGACCTGGGCAAAAGCAGGGAAGAAGCACGGAAGAAGCCAGCGGCTGAGTACCACACAGCCACTCACTTGTTCATGCACTGGCTCCACCCCCTCAGCAGGATGGGGGGAATCAGGAAAGAAAAAGTAAAACCCATTGGATGAGGTAAGAACAATTTAATAAGGTACAGTATCATATTACTAAAAATGAAAAGGGAAATAAAAAGATATAAAACCAAAAGGAAAAAAAAATAAAACTCAACAACAACAAACAAAACCCCCAGCCAAACAACAGTGATGCACAATACAACTGCTCATCACCCACTGACCCAGCAGTTCGCCTTGTTGGACCTCATCCCACTGGCCACAGCCCACTGATCCAGCCTGTGCAGATCCCTCTGAAGAGCCTTCCTACCCTCCAGCAGATCAACCTAATGTCATCAGCGAATTTACCACACTTGATCCCCTCATCCAGATCATCAGTGAAGATAATAAGCAACAGTGGCTCTAACACTGACCCCTGAGGGACACCACGAATGACCAGTCGCCAACTACCATTCTTTGGGCTTGGCCATCCAGCCAGTTTCCAACCCAGAAAAAAATACACCTGTCCAGGCCATGAGAAGCCAATTTCTCCAGCAATACAGTAAAGAAGGATTCTAGAAAGAACCTAGTGATGAGTTGCTGTTCCTATTCAGGCTTTACTACTCTGTTCAAGGTTTCTACTAATAATTGTGCTAGCCAGCTTCAAAAGAAGGTTAGCATATCCTTTCAGATATGGGATTCCCTCCAAGTTGTTCAATGAGTCTGTAAGAAGTATTCTCTGGTATATAAATTGGTATATAAATTTCTGCTTTGTCCAGAGATGACATCCCTCATTGCCTTCAAATTGCACAAATAACAGAGCAAGCTGGCTTGATGTCTAAACAAGACCACCAAGGCCAAACCACCAGCTTTCAGATCTCACAATGAAGACATGCCATGGTCTACATAACTCCAGACTCAGCTTAACTAAAACTGAAGCCCTATGCTCCGCACTGAACCACGGAAGTATTTTGCAAATCAGCACTTCACCAGGAGCAACAGCAGCGGGTGCAGAGCTTGATGTTGAAGTGCTTGGGGTACATACCTCTGCAGCATCGGGATCAGCACCATGCCGAGGTGTGACTGCTTCGTGGCATACCTCCCTTAGGACAAAGGCGACATTTGCATGGCATGTTAACCCTTAGCCTTGGCCCAGCCCCGTTTGCAGGGGGGCATAGCCCGGTCCTTACGGTATTTGCTAGACTCGGGGTAGTTGCAGTGCTGGTCTCCTCAGTTTAAAGCTGCACCCGAGGCCCAAGTGGGGTGTGAGCACGGGCAGCGGGCTACCTGGGCCGCTTTGGTGACAGCGCTTGGACGCCGAGCCTCAGGGTGCAGCGGTGATAACTGACTTCTTAGGGCCGAACTGCCGCCAAGAAACGAGGGATCAGTCGGGTGGGGGGCACCTGCCCTCCCAGGGGTGGGGTCCATCGCTCTGCTACCGCCTTACCGAGCCTTCCCGGCTGCCGGCGGTGGAGTGAGGTGAAAGAGCACACCCCGCCGCACGCAACCGGCTCAGGGAGCAGCCCCCGCCGCCCCGCCCGCAGCAGCTCCGTGCGTCCCTTGCGGCGGGAGCCTCGCTTCGCCTCACCGTTCCGCCCGCCCTCGCCGCTCCCGCTGGGGCCTGTCGCCCGCACGTGCCCGGCCCGCCGCAGCGGCGGTAGGCTGAACCGGGCGAGCGGCTGCGGGCGGCGCGGCTGCAGCTGTGGCTCGCCAGCTGCCCTGCAGCTGCCTGGCCGGGAGCTGCTGCGGGCTTCCGCGGGCGGTAGCGCACCGCCCTACAGGAGGAGAGGGCAGGAAAAGCCCCAGCCCCTGCCGGCTTTCTCCGCAGACTCGGCACGCTGCCTGTCCGCTCCCCGAGTCCCGGCTCGTGTGTCAAGCCGCCTTGCTGTAGGGAAATGAGCGGCTGGGACGACCTTTATCCGCTCCTCGTGCTGCCCTCCTGGGTACCGGGCGCTGCCGCCGGAATTGTCTCCATGTACCTCATCCAGAGGGTCATCTTCCCCTACTTCTGGGCAGACCTGAGGTACCTGCTGAAAGTACTGATGTATGGGCTGAGAGTAGAGACGTACCGGCTGCAAGGGAGGATTTTCACCGTCCTGGACAAGTTTGTGAAGCTGGCTGAGAAGCAGCCCCACAAGCCATTCCTTATCTATGAAGGGAAGGTGCATACCTACCGAGACGTAGACAGGAAAAGTAACAGGGTAGCACAGGTCTTCTTACACCATGGGGCTCTGAAGAAGGGCGACACAGTGGCCTTGCTGATGGGCAACGAGCCAGACTTCATCCATGTGTGGTTCGGACTGGCCAAGCTGGGCTGCGTGGTGGCTTTTCTTAACTTCAATGTCCGATCCAGATCTCTTCTGCACTGTGTCAGTAGCTGCGAGCCAAAGATACTGGTCGTGGGAGCAGGTACAGTATATGCCTGATTTGTGCATCCAGAGTTTGATGTCACATCTACCCCATGCCTGTCTCTCCAGCTTCTTTATTGAAAACCTGCTTTTAAGATTTTCACAGAATGAAAGAAACCTAGGGCTAGAAGAAGCTTCAAGAGGTCATAACTTGAAAGCCTCTAAGGCAGAATCAAGTATACCCATGCTATGGGGATGTCGGTTTAACCTTTACTTTGATTGTTGCAAGAAAGTTTGCAACAGCTCGGTCCAGCCTGTTCCAAGCAGTTAATTGCTTCAGTAGATCCCTCATGTACCTCAGAAAATATTAAAATGGTATATTAATTTCCCATTTCTTTTTAAAACATCAGTTTTAATCTTACTTATGCCATATGCTTTATTCTCCTGTACTACCTCCCCTCCTTTCTAGTGATCAAAACCGCTCTGCAAAATCAAAGGTCTAAGCTTAGACTGTACAATCTCTGCTGCACAGCTCTTCACAGTCTTCTAGGGGCTAAAATTGAGTTGTTTTTTTTTTTTTTTACAGGTGTAGCACATAGGGAATTGATTTGTAGTAACCAACTAACTCTTGGTGTTGGGTTGTAGAAGAAATTGATTAGGAAATAATAGTGTTACATAAGTTGTTGAGTTCTTCAGAAGAATTTAAAATCTTATGTAGGCATACTGTGCATTTTCTATTCAAAGGAGGCTTCAATTGTATATAAATTGAATGTATAAGCTGAAGGCAGATCCAAAAACTAAACTTGCCTTAGCATTTATGCTGAAGTGCAAGTGAGCCTGCAGTGCTAAAAGATCACAGGGAACTTTGACATTTAGTTTGAGGAGAGTATTTCAGGATATTAAATAGTGATGTTGTTTTACCTCTCTAAAATTATTATTTTGAGTCTAACCTGCCTTACTCCATTTCACAAGTTCTTGCTTTATTGCTATTACACAGGTTGTAGGGTTTTGCATCTGTGATACCTAAATGGTGGAATTTACTCCAAATTTATTCTCTGCTGCTGCAAATTTGAGCTTTCAAAAATATAATTAAAATTTTTCCCCTTGCATGTTTTGTAATTATAAATTTTGCCATTCTGATTCTATATGGTATGCTGGTTTAAGAATGCTTGGTAATTAAACCAAGAGAATGAAACAAAAGCTAACTTAAATGTAATCCCAAAACACATGTCGACAGTGCTTCTGAACTGACAATTTTTAATTTTGTTTTCTTACTTGATAAAAAACACTGTAATTTGACATGGTGTCATGAATATGTGCTTTTGCGTGTATGGATTGAGGAATGGAATTAATCTTCAGGGAATTCTTGCTCATTGTCTTTGGTGAGGGAGAACTTTGGATCGAAACTTTTATCTAAGAGTATTAAAATGAGAGGTTAACTAATGAATGAAAAAACCATTAGTGAAGCGGGAATGGGATCTGTGTTTCTCCAGTCTTCACTGTTACCAGCAGCTAACAGTAAGAGTGACTGTGTTAACTAACTTACTCTATGAGTCTGCTTCTGCTCACAAAAGAATAGCTCTGTGCAGACAGGAATACCAAACATATATCAATAAATTAGTCTCTGAGCTGGAGTTTTGTATGTTGGTCTTCTTAAGTTATTCATTTGTTTCAGTCTCTCTGCATTACATTTGTCAGTGAACCTGCAAGGCTCTGCAGTATTCTTTTTTGGGACTTAGAAGCTATTTTTTACCTCTGTCTGTGAAACAAGGTGAAGTTCTGCTATGTCCTTGTTGATGGCCCATGTCTTATGGAAAAGGAGCCTCTCTACAGGAGTCCAGGTTTCGCAACTGTGGGTTCATATACTGTTTGGAGACTGTAAGGACTAACTCATACCACTCTTGAAACAAAAACATACTATGCATAATTATTGTACATGGTAATTCCTCCTTTATGTTTGTAAAAATTGCAGGACACTGCTTAACACTGAGGTTACACAGATAATTCTCAGAGGTCTGTAAACATCTTTTCATCAAGTGTTAGTGTGTGTTTCAAGGAATTACCCTTACCAGTAAGAATGACTTGAACTTTGCTGTGTGTTTTGCTTTTGTGGCAGTTTTCCACAATATTGTGCACAGCTTGAACACAGTAGATTTTTTTTGCAAAATATTTACACTAAAACCAATCAACCTGTGGTCCGTTATCTATTAATGTCATAGGCATCATGTTTGGTAACTAAAATTGTTTTATTAATCAGAGATTAGTATGTAATGGCATTATGTCTAGATAGTGGAAATTCTAGTTTAAAAAATACGTATATTTTTTTACCTTCCACAAACAAATATATGCTTGACATAGCAATTCCATTTCTTTAACAGTTACAAAACAATCTTTTCAGTATTTTGGATGACTTTTGATCTTGTTCACATACTGCAGCACAGCAGAAATCATCCACTTAACACTTTGCCCATTGACTGTTTGTGCTCAGCAAGACCAAATTTGCTCTTGAAATTCTTGTCTGTAATGGCACACTAAATCAGGAACCCGTATTCAAATCCACTTAATGTTTGTTTTGTGCCAAAGGGAACCTTGCACCTTCTGCTGCTATCAGATCAGCAGAATATTTGTTCCCACAAATAATTGTTTATTATTAATCTTCCCTGCTCAGAACGGTTGTGCAGCCTTTCTCTGCGAGAGGTGATTGCATCTTTGTACATTTCATTTTTCCAAATGCTTTTGTTTTTTACAAACGTGATACCTCTATCCAAATGGGCTCAGTACTATTTCTGATTGCATTTTCTTCCATGCTTTGTTCAGTGTTTCATGCTGCCTCTTGCAAGATGACTTTAATTTGTGGAATTTGTACTCTCTAGTTTTCTTTTGTGCCTGCATATTTTTCAGAGGTTGTGATTTGTTAACCTGGTCCAATTAGTATCATCTTGTCTTTCCTTCAGCACTCGCAGTCAGACTTTCTTCAGACTTCGTACAATTTCCTGATATTTTGATTGCTTCTTCTAACTTTAGATGGGAGTCTTCCAGTAGTAATTAAGTTTTAGGGGGTTGGTTTTGACTTATATATTCTACAAACTTTCTGCAATTGAACGTTTTATTTTTAAGCCAAATATATGCTATAAAAAACATTAAAATTTATCCTTCTTGTTTGTTTCTTATATGAAATGTCTATCTCTAAACCCCTGAATTTTTTCTATGATCACAACAAAATAATTTAGCAAAGTCTAGTAACTTGTTTTTTTTCTTTCTCATTCAACTGTAGGTTGTAAGGCAAATATAGATTCTCTGATTTACAGATATTTAGAGTTTGTGTTCCTTTCCAGTATTTCCACTAGCCTTTGTGGCAGAGAGCGAGCTTTTGCTTTAGCTACTTTATTTGCTTGCTGTGTTCCCAGAGCAGTTACCTCTTGCTTTAATTTGTTACGTAACATTTTCACATTTCTGTTCCCAGAAATACTGTCTACCACCACTCCCATTCTGGGGAATGTTAAAAGAGATTCGAAAGTTGGAGTTTAAAACTGCATTTTAATAAAACAACCATTAACTAACATGTAAGTGAAGTAGGAATTTGGAGAAAAAAAGGAGCTGTATGCCCGTCTATCAGGACCACACAGCAATCTGACGTGTTTAAAAGGTATTGGTCCTTAGCTACATATTTTACCAGATTATTCCACCCTTATTTGTTAAAAAAATACTGGTTAAACAGAGGATCTAAGGTACTGCTTAAGATAAAACCACCTTTTAAGGCAACGTGTCCTTTCTAGGGAATATTTATATTCATTGGAGTCTTGCTTGAACAAGGGAATACGTTTTGTCTTTTGGACAGTAGCTGTGTAACAGCAATACTACTAAACAACACTTAAAATTCAGTGACCCACTGGAAGGTACAAATGGAATTTGCCAATGCATTTATAATGTTGCTACTTGGTAGAGTTCAGGTTTTAGTAGGACACCCCTGATAGCCATCGTGACGTTTGATGTGAGGACTCAACTGTGAAATTACTGTATTATTTAACTGCATGAGATTGATTTGCTGAAGTCATGATAGCAAAGGTTATTCAGGGATTCTACATGCTGCAGGGACATTTGTGGGCAGCCTGCTCTGTGTGGGCCAGCTTGAGCAGGGGTGTTGACCAGGATGACCTCCACAGGTGCCTTCAAAACACAGCTGTTCTGTGATTCTGAAATCCTGTACAGAATTGTATCTGCCAGCTATGCAAGTATATCCTTTTCCCTGACAGGATTCTTTACTGTTGATGCACCAGCAGCGCTTTCTGCTACTTCTGAGTGTGTTCTGAATTTATTTCCATCTAAGCTTAGAATCAGGGTTTATAACTGTCAGGAGTAAAGTTCAGACAGAAGATACCTATATCCTGGAGAGAGTGAACAGTCTCTTATGGTATATGTGAATTAAGGTCACATGGTACTATACACAAGTAGCAGTATTATCTCTTATATCTTAGAAAGTGAGAGAAAAAAATAATGAATTTTACCAAAACTATCTTTTGTTACTATTTGGAATAGAAAATTATTTAGACTGAAATATTTAGGACAAAGAAACCATAGAAGACCTACAGAAGGCACTCTTACTTGCTGTTAGTCACCATGTCTTTTAGATCGCTTGCTTTTCCTGTCTCTGTCTGAGATGACCTTTAAATGGAAAACAGTGCTAACCATGATTCCTAAGCTGGTTTCTGTATTACTACCTTTACTGCCTTCAGTGACATTTCAAAATACAAATACTGATCCTGGGCCAAAACAGACTTTTAATTTCTGTTATTATTACTTAGTGAAAATAAGTGCTCAGAGTAAGGAGTCACATGGGGCATCAAATACAAATAACAATTATTTTCTGAGGCTGGTGTAGGGAGGAGTTTGGACTTGCCATGGCTTACTGAGCATATCAACCGGGGTACACATCAAAGCTATGTAAAAAACATTTCATACAGTTTCCTTCCAAGTAACTTTCTGTTCAGTACAAGTTGATCTCATAATCTGATGTATTCCTTTCATCAGTGTATGACTGTGTCCTTGCCAACAGGCTGCATTGTTTCTCTGATGAAAAATAACATAAAAACCCTTTTGTGCAACTTGAAGCCTAGGACAGTAGTTAAAATGAAAACATATTTTCCTTGCTTTCTGAAAAGATGTGAGTTGCATATCCATGTATCCAGTTTAATGGAAGTTACGCAAACGTTTTGTTGAACAATACATTCTCTAAAAGCAACAGTGAAAAAAAGGTGAGTAAAAAGTGGAGGACCATATTTATCTTGACCAATGACAGGGTTGGTTTTTTGTTTGTTTGTTTTTTGTCCCCAGTAGAAGGTAAATAGCAAATGGTGAATATTCATATACAAACCATCTTGAATGCACACAGGTGCACACAGAACTACTAACTATATTGCCAAACTTCAGATAAGCAGTCATTTCTTCCAAAACATATAAAGACCTGAATATACTTTCAGACTGTAAAAAGTAAACAAGCACTTTAGAGAAACCATAAGATTAAATAGTTAAATTGCTTTACTATAATTGTTTTCCTGTATGGTAAAGTACGCATACCAGGTACCTCTAGACATAATCAAACTTTAGTTCCTCCAACAGGGCTGTTCTTTCCTGACACATGGACAAGTTGATACGTAAAGACTAATATGCCCTACACAACATCTGGCACAGAAGTTCTTTGTTCACAGGACAAAACATTAGTTGGCTAGTAACAGAATTATTCTTTGGAAATATATTAGTACAACTGAAAGTTATCTTTAAAGACCCCATGCTTCTTGTGTTCCAGAAGTAATTTTCAGCTTCGGGCACTTTAAATACAGCTGGTTTAAATTACCTTTTCTTATTCATGGAATCAGTTCTTGTTTCTGCTGTTCTCTGCTATCTAACTAGAAATTTCTTTCAAGATAACATGTAATTACAAGCTGTTTGCATATTGTTCCAAGTACTACGTTCCTGAGCACAGAAGAAAAACTCTGTTTTATAATTAATTCATAGTTCAATTGTAGTTGAAAAATCAAGCAAGCCTCTGTGCAACAGCAAAAACCAAAGATTTTGTGAGTGAATACTTACAGAAATAATAAACAATATGTATGTTTTATTTGAAGCTAGCTCTTAATTATTTAGAGTAAATACGTTTCATTCTACTAAAAGGGAGCTATACTCTCCTGTCATTCTTGAATCTTAAATTATTTTGTCTATAGAGTTGAAATCAATGGTTGCTATCTTTCTTCCTTTGAAGGAAAGAAAGAAAAAGGGTGGAGGGAGAAAAAGTCTGTTGTTTTTGACAGACTTGCACTTCATGTTACTCAAATACAGAAAGAACTTCTGAATGCTTTTTAGGATTTAAGAATTTTTGTGAGTTTCTTCAGGTCATGCAGTCCTAAAAAAAAATGTCGTCTGTATACATGTTAAGAATTGGTAAGTAATACAGTTTCATCGCTTTCAAAAATGTAAAAAGCAAAACAGTTTAAGGAAATGCAAGAAGGAATGAATTTATCTATGTAAAACAAGGAAATGCTGCAATGATCACAGCTACAGCCACTTCTAACGTGTTTCTTTCGCTAGGTTCTCAGACTAAGTTGCACCTACAAAAATCATTTGTATATTTAGGAGTTATATGTCTATACATGTGGATAACAGGAAGACAAAAATGAAGAAGAAAGAAATAAGTGTATAGTTATTCTGTCACACTTGACTGATTAACAGCTAGTTTTCACTAGAAGTAATACTGTTGTATTTTCATATTCATTACTTAAGAATTACACCCTAGTTTTGTAGTGTGACAGCAAAACAGAATTATTATGCCAATGAACCTTGACTTTCAGTGCATCAGGTTTCCTGCAGTTAAAACTATTGTCCTTAACATTAGTTTATGCTCACATTTTTCCATTCTATTGCTATATTTAATGGAAGGGGTTGATACTCCAGTGATTTAAACAGGAGGATATCTGTCTTACAGCTTTTCATAATTATTTGGGTAATTCCTTCCTGAAATCACTCTGAAATACAGGGAAGTTAGAACACAAAAATTTTAATGTCATACTTCATCAGATCTATTTGCTAAGCATCCATAAAATATATAGGACTTGTACTCTGTAGGGTTTAGGTTTGTAAGACATATGTTTAGTTGGCGGCAGTAGGCTGATCTCTGTTATAGTAATAGAGATTAGTATGTCATTCATTAAAATGCATAAAGCAGTCATTAGAAAAGTAGTTTTCTGAAAGATTAAATATCTTCAGGTATTTTCATGTAAAATTTGTGCAAGAGGGTTCTATTGATGGTATCCATATTTGGACCTGATGAGGATTTGAAATGCTGGCTCTGGCAATGCCTCATTATAAGGTTCTGTGTGAGTCATGTCAACTTTGTTTATTCATCTCTAAAACCTGAGATAGTAACATAAATTTATACCCGCAGGGGTATTTGTAAGATTAATTACATAGGCTGAAATCTAGCAAAGCACTTGTGTAAATGAGTCTTTAAGTATGTGAATAGTTCTATTGAAAGCAATATTCCTGTTCTTGAGACTGTTCCTGGATTAGTACTTCAATGCCAATGCAATGTTCTGAGAAAGTGATAGCTTGTAAAAATGCTTAGAAAAATAAATATGAATAGCAAATATATTACTTAAGGATTGGCCTCTATTTATATTTTTTCTTTTTGTTTAATCTGGGGTTCTGTCATGGTTTTCTTGCTGAATAGCCAACAACATAGACTTTAGTTATGCTGCTGTTTTTATTTTATAAAAGTGAGTTTGTATTTATCTTCAGGTAAAACCCAATAGAAGAAATGTCTTTCAATGAAGGAACAGCTTTCATTGAATGAATGTGTGACAAAAAAAAAAAGCATGAAATAAAACTGTCTGATACACCTAAAATCGAATGTGTTAAGGTATCTAAAATGCTCAAAGCACTACACAAATAGCCACATGGCTCTTCAGCAGTGTCTGAATAAGCCACAGGTCTGTATAATATTTCTATTCTGTGAAATTCAGGTACCTACATGTATGATAGTTCATGTGTTTTTAAATTAGTCACTTCTGTGCTTTGTTAAAAAATACCTCTCAATGAGAGATTGCTATTGAGGGCATTCATGGAAAGCTGTACTCCAATTTTACCAGCTATGTATGCATTTTCCTTGCATCATAAACAAATTCCTTCATTTTATTTGAAGTTGAAATTTAACTACACTTCATTCTGATCTTAGCAATGACCAACGATTATCCAAAAAGAGGTGGGATGCAGCAGCTAGGAATAAAGGCTCATTCATCTACCTGGACTTGTGCAAAGCGTTTGACACTGTCTCACATGACATCCTTGTCTCTTAAGTTGGAGAGACATCAATTTTATAGGTGGACCACTCGGAGGATAAAGGACTGGCTGGATAGCCACACACAAAGAGTTGTAGTCAATGGCTCAATGTCCAGCTGGAGACCAGTAATCAGTGGTGTCCTTCAGGGATCGGTGTTGGGACCGGTCTTGTTCAACATCTTTGTCAGTGACATGGACAGTGGGATTGAATGCGCCCTCAGCCAGTTTGCCAATGACACCAAGCTGTGTGGTTCGGTTGATATGTTGGAGGGAAGGAATGCCATCCAGAGGGACCTTGACATGCTTGTGAGGTGGGCTGATGCCAACCTGATGAAGTTTAACCATGCCAAGTGCAAGGTCCTACACGTGGGTCGGAACAGTCCCAGGCACAGCTACAGGTTGGGCAGAGAAGAGATTCAGAGCAGCCCTGCAGAGAGGGACTTGGGGGTGTTGGTTGATGAAAAAATGAACATGAGCCAGCAGTGTGCTCTTGCAGCCCAGAAAGCCAACCGTATCCTGGGCTGCATCAAAAGGAGTGTGACCAGCAGGTCGAGGGAGGTGATCCTGCCCCTCTACTCTGCTCTTGTGAGACCTCACTTGGAGTATTGTGTGCGGTCCTGGTGTCCTCAACATAAAAAGGACATGGAACTGTTGGAACAAGTCCAGAGGAGGGCCACGAGGATGATCAGGGGACTGGAGCACCTCCCGTATGAAGATAGGCTGAGAAAGTTGGGTCTATTCAGCCTGGAGAGGAGAAGTCTGAGTGGAGACCTCATAGCAGCCTTCCAGTATCTGCAGGGGGCCTATAGGGATTGCTGGGGAGGGGCTCTTCATGAGGGACTGTAGTGAGAGGACAAGGGGTAATGGGTTCAAACTTAAACAGGGGAAGTTTAGATTGGATATGAGGAAGAAATTCTTTACTGTGAGGGTGTTGAGGCACTGGAATGGGTTGCCCAGGGAAGTTGTGAATGCTCCATCGCTGGCGGTGTTCAAGGCTGGATTGGACATAGCCTTGGATGGCATGGTTTAGTGGGAGGTGTCCCTGCCCTGGCAGGGGGGTTGGAACTGGATGATCTTAAGGTCCTTTCCAACCCTAACTATTCTATGATCCTATGATTCTATGATTTTGGCTTGCAGGCTAGTTGACAATTAGACGTTGTGGGGTCAGCAGTATTTTTACCACATCATACCGTGTTTTCAATGACTTTTTGTTCTAGTTCATCATTATTTAATTTATTTATGTCCATGGAGGCAACTTTCATTCCTCTTTCTAATACAAAGAATAAAACTTTTTTTGGGAAAAATATTTTATTTGATAATTTTCTGAAGGAATCATGTCACTTTATATTATGTTTTTTTTTTAAGATTTGCTTGGGACACTAGAACAAATTCTTCCTGACCTCCAAAAAGATATTAGTGTTTGGATAATGACGAAAGACTCCACTTTTTCAAGTGTGCATACCCTTTTAGACAAAATAGAGGCTGCATCTGAAGACCCTGTTCCAGTTAATCGACGCTCTGCCTACAACCTCAAGTCATCTGTTTTATACATATTCACTTCAGGAACAACAGGTACCAGAGTCTATATTTTTCTTCAGCTTTCATCTAGAAACTTGAATTTTCCAAAACGCTAATCTTTTGGTTCATCTTTTCATAAGAGAATATCATATTTCTCAGTTAGAAACATTATAAGCATGTTTTTTGTCAGTGACTGTTTAAATTCAGTGATAGGCTTTTCTTTTTTTTTTTTTCCTGCCACACTGTACAAATGCTACCAGAAGTTTTACCTCTTGTTACTTCCCGACTAAAGTGTATATAAAACATTTTGCATTTTTGGTGGGGTTACAATTATAGTAAATACTATTTTCTGATCACATATCACTGCCTAACTAATATAGCTAGCATCGTAACTAGAGCTTTAAAAAACAATCTTCAAACAACCAAATAGACATTTGTTTTTTCTTCATTAAGTCATATTCTATGCAGGTCACTTTAGAGGCAGAAAATAAGATTATTTAATTTATTTGCTTCAGGTTCTCGGGAAAAACAGGAAATAAAAATGTCAGTCTGAAATAAAAAGAATTAGGGAGTTACAAATATTGTCAAGAAGTCAGGTGTGCTTGTAATACTACTAATATAAACATGGATGATCTTCTGATTAAAAGTAAGGCGTTCTAGCTAAAAAATAGAATAGAATTCTCCAGGCAGGATAATTTTGTTCTTATAAGTGCATTCAGAACATCTGTGTAAAGTCTGAAATGTTAGTTATGTAGAATTTAAATTACTTTTGAATGCTTGTATGTATTACATTAATTTACACTGATCCATGTAACTGAAAGAGTAAGGTTTGTTTATTCTGAAGAATGTGGAATGACTAATTTAATCTACAGTAACTAAGAATTTTCACACTTCTAAATAAAGCAAGCGCATAGTGTTGCTCCTAAAATCAATGACCAGTAAACTTAGTTAAACGAAGTAAGTATCTTGCAAAGTCTGTAGTTAGCTGCCTGCAAAGGCAGAAGTTAAAAAGTCAAGAATCTGTAGAGCGCTTCTTGCTGTAAGTGGTTCACAGGCAACATGGGTTTATTGCCTTTTCTCTTTAGCATGATGGGTTTTGGAATAGCTTTAAGGTGTAGCTAAAATCTTCACAGCTTACACTTTCAGTTAAGAGCTCCAGGTAAGTCTTCTGATGAATGGTGGCTGCACTATTGTTGGTGAGAAAACTTTCTGAACCATTAAATTTTAAAAAAAATTGTTATGTTTTAAACAGCAAGAATTTAAGCATTCTGAGTTCTCACTGTTCATCACCAGGACTCAGCCTAAAATTTCTGTCTGTATGTGAGAACATACACGAAGCAAGAACACAATCCCTATTCAAAATAATGGGTAATAGCCCAAGAAGCCACTGTGTGAGTCTGTGCTTTGCTGAACAGAAATTCTGTGCTGAACCTGAAGAAACTCACTAAGAGGAGCCTAACTGGAGTGGACTTTTTTGCTGGATCTTTTTTTTTTTTTTAATTTTAAGTAATTTTCATAGAGTTCTAGAACAAATAGGTAGACCTAGGTGTACACATCTTAGATAAGCACCCACTATGTGATCTACTTTGTCTAGATCCCATACCTTTCTTAATTACATTACAATCAGTATGACTCTTGCCTAGAAGAGATCTAGTGTAATGCCTCTTTATGTTAAAGGAGGTTTGTATGTACAGTAAATGCTTTTGGCCCTCGTTTGGCTCTGTATAGTTTGATAGCGTGCTAACCATGGAGTTCCTTCATGTTTCCACCTATTTGAATTGATTTGACATAATTAGATTAACTAACCAACATATGGGGTTACAAACTGGTTTATTTATCTTTGTGTGTACAGATCATACATGCAATACTGTATTAAACAGCCAGTTGTCTATTAGCGGCCATCTAAAGAGATGGCTGAAAATTTGGTAAGGAAGAAACAATTGGTTCTTCTATGATTTTAGAGATCTTCCACAGGAAAAAAAATAATTGTGTTAGGCATGGATTTATGTTTTCATTACAGGTCTTCCAAAGGCTGCAGTCATCAGTCAGATGCAGGTTCTTAAAGGAGCTGCTGGACTGTGGGCTTTTGGTGCTACTGCAGATGACATCATTTATATTACTCTGCCTCTTTACCACAGCGCAGCATCTCTTCTTGGCATCGGTGGATGCATTGAGTTGGGTACGGCTTGTTTCACTTGATTGTATTCATACAGAATATGATTATTAAAAATATTACTAAAATGTATAAAACATATGTAGGTTCACTGCCATTTGGGAAACTAATGGTTTGCTAAAATTAAATAATCTTTTCAGAATAGCTTTACATTTCTGTATTTTGAGGAAGATGGTGGTGTAACAGTGAAGGATCTCTTACAAGTGAGCTTTGTGGTATTGGAGAATTAGCTACAGTCATTTGTGTCACAGATGTTTTTACTCTCTTTCATATTTAGGTAAAAAAGACTTTAAGGACCTATGTAATTCTTTGGCAGTGTGTATAGTGCATTAGTATGTGTACAGACTAAGCACTGGGTAGTGAAATAGAACTAAAATGTATTTTGATGAACTTAAAAAGACTTACAAATGCATGTATAGTAAACATTCAGCTTTGTCATGTATCATTAGATGATAGATAACTTTTTCCAGTTAATCTGTGTGATGTTTTGGCACAGACAATAAAATACGTGTTTTACTGAGGCACCATAAGTGTCCTCAGTGACTTTTTTCTAAAGGATTTATTTGGAATTTGATGGCAAGTATTTCCTAGTTCCTGAAGCAGCATGGACAAGTCAGAGCACGGGAAAGATCATTTGGTTATGTGTTAATTCTGTCTGAATCTGCATTGATGAATACTTTCTCTGTTGAAAACTTAATTTCTGTGATATCCAAATGATTTTCTAATTCAGATTGACTTTTCTGGATATTTTCAGTTAAATTCTTTTGAATAATGTAGCAACACCAACAAAGATAAGCTGTATTCTTGCTTTTAACCTTTTACTTATAGGTTTACTGTGTCACCAAGTAGGAGACTGGGTTTGTTCCCCTTCTTTGCCTACCAGATTTGAACAGAAGTTTTTTAATAAAAAGACCTTTAATACCAAATAGTTCTCTGAATGAGGCTGCTCTTCGTTCCTCTTATGTTCTATTTTCTAGAAATAGTGGACATAGCTAGCTAAAGTGGCATATAGAGAAAAATGCTTGCTTTCTTTTTCTGCTGTTTCCATAAAGGTGCAACGTGTGTGTTGAAAAAGAAGTTTTCAGCTAGTCAGTTTTGGAGTGACTGCAAAAAGTACAATGTGACTGTCATCCAGTATATTGGAGAACTGTGCCGTTACCTTTGTAGCCAGCCAGTGGTAAGTGGAATCAAAGTGACAGCGATTTGTGTGTAAGTCATATGTACATTTATTGTTCTTAACGTGGTTATGTTGAAAGGGAAATCAAACTGTACTGAGCCTGTCCTTCTGCTCTTTTTTTTTATATATGTGAGGTTCTTCAAATATTTGGTGATCTGTAGACTGTAAAAAAAAAAAAAAATAAAAAGGCTTGAAACAGGAAGATGTTAAAGTATTAAAAGAATTCAAGACTAAAAACAGATGCTGTATCATTTGGTGAAAAAATATTATTTCACAGAGTTTCACAATTTAAGTTCAGAAAACCAGGACTGCTGTTCCATTTCTTTTCAGAGTTTTCAAAACTTTGTTTCTTGGCACATATCAGAGGTCTCAAGTTTTGTGGGTCATGTTTTTGCAGGAGCACAAGAAATAATCTGCAGGGTGTTTTTGTGAATTGTTAATTGTTCTCATCTTCTGTCCTTTAACTATACAGTTAGAGGATGGCATTTTGTTTTACCCATTTTATCCTGTTCAGCATTTTAAAGCAAGAATGACAGATTATTCTATTTATTGCTTTATGTGACTTTTTATGTGACAATTTATTGCTTTATAGCTTTATTTTTGTAGGAGCTGGCATGTCTAAACTCTTTGCTTTGTGAGGCTTTGTAGATTTTTTGGTTTTGGTCGTGTTTTTGCTAGCCGGCTAAGGAGAAGCATAATGCTTCCTACCAAGAAAAATTAAATTATAAAATGAAACAGTTTGATGGCTAGGTACTTGAAGAAAAATAGTAAATATTTGTCATATTAAATCTGTAAGAGAAACATGTTCACAGAAATAAGTGGAAGGATTTAAGCATGTCAAATAATCCGCTGTTATTTTTCAAGTAGGTGAAATAATTTGCCAAGTTGTTATCTCTCTTTAAGTTTCATTGACATAGAAGTACTATATATACTTGCAGCATGAGAAGAATAGGGCAAATACAAGTTTATAAGCTCCGTGAAGATATGTGGATGGTATTCTCAAAGGTAGAGTACTGTAAAGGCCTTCTATAACTGTAGTTATAAAAAACTATGAAACTATAGCAATTAAGTGCTTCATTTGTTTCTTTAACACTAAACTTGAAATGAATGGTATATTTCTAATGGAGGCCACGGTGTGGCTTCTTAATTCATACTTTTTGAATAAGACTTTTTGCAATCTCTGTGGTAGTATATAGATATTCTCATGTCTTTCTGATTAGTTTTGTCTTGTTTGATCTTTTGCCTGCCACTCACATCTGCAGCACCTCTTGTGACTTCAAAATGTCTTCAAAAGTAAAGACATTTTTGCAGTAGAATGCATCTGAAACCTCTTCCGCATCCAGCTTGGCTTAGTGATCTATTGTCTGGAAAGAACATTTCTTAGTAAACAAAGTTGTCTTTTTTCCTCATGCATGAGCACAAAGAACTAGAATTATGTTCATAAATTTTGCTAGGCTCCTAAGTGAGTGAGTAATCCTCATGCCTTTCAAACTCTTTTTTGCAGTCTTTTGATCATATAAGTCTTTTGAAAATATAAGAACCAGCATTGTTAGCTAGTAGGCATCAGTAGCTACCAAATGGATTCTGCTCTGAGAATATAACTAGTCTAGTGAAAGAGAATATTCAGCAAACTAATAACATGATCTTGCTGGCTGACATTGCTCAAAGTCTCTTGACAGTGATCTATGAAATTTCAAAAGTACATAGCATAGCAGAGCTCCCTAAATGCTGTCTAAAGAAAGGTCTTAGAAATAATTCTCTGCTAATCTGTGGATATATTTTCCATAGAAGGTGCAACATCTTTAAAATTTTGATATAAAAGTGTATAAAAATCTTTCTAATGCACTTGCAGATTTATTTCAAATTTGAAGCAATAAGCCATTAAAGTAATGCATTGCATCCTGGAGCTTTTAGAAATATATGAATGGTAATGCAGCATCTTTTTCCTTTTTCTCTGTAAAGGACAACTTAACCCTGAAGTGATTTACAAACAATGGCTAGAAGTCAGTTTTCTTAATCATTATATCCTATCTCCTCTCATAAACTGCCATATGTTATGACATTAATTGTATGATTTATGATATCTTACATGAACTTGGTAAGTGCTCTATAAAACCAGAATTTATTTCTACTTGCATTCAAAATCTGTTTAATGATTATGTCATTACTTACAAATCTTTCAATATATGTCCTGTTTTATGCCCACTTGGTGTTGAGCCAATGTTATCCTTCGGCATCAGTATCTTCTTTGGGTTACCGCATGTGTGTAAGACCATGGATATCAGCTTTCAAGCTTTATTTTGTTAAGCTGAAGCAAGCCAGTCTCTCCACTAGGTCTAGTTGGGCCATGGGATTAAGCTCTCTGAAGTGACTTTAGAAAAGATAGTTAGGGATTTATTGTATCAAAACTCATCCTTATTATAATAATAATAATTTAGAAGGAGAAAACAAGGAAGTCAGTACTGCTGGGATAAGCAAACAGAATGAACATTTATTTCCCCGCTGTTGACTAAAGTGTTGTGGTAAAGGGTCTAAGAATGGGATTTACAAATGTATGATAGCACTGTCTCGCACCCAGAAACAGGTTGGTTCAAAGGGAGGGAATTTGATAGTCAGGTAAGGAAGGAAAAATGAATCAGCAGGCACTACCCTACAGTGCAGGTTTTACTTCACATTACATTTTATTCCCCATTAAGTTTTGCTCAGTTTATGTTCCGGACTGGAAATTGGTCTTTCTCTTATTAAAATGTGAAGCAGAAATTTTTTGAGTGCCTTGCAGGTTTTCAGCATAAACATTTTATTAAACACCCCTAAAAGAGTTATGTGTCACAATTATAGACAACCACACCTGTAGCTTCCATTTGAAGCTTCTGAAAAATCTCTGTATGTCACTACAATTTTATTTACTGAGGATAATTTTGCAATTTATTTATTCTTATAGTAACCTGTGGGTGTTTTTTAAAAAAATCTGCAACCACTTATATATGTTATAAGTAGATATATTCTTAATACAAGTTGTCACTCATTTATTACAGTATTTACAGTGCCTAAAGCAGAACTGAACACTGCTTGTACATGCAGTTGAAGAAAATAGATTTTTTAAACTAAGAATGCATTCAGCACATGTAAAATGAAGCTTAGAAATGAACCTTGGGTTTGGAAGCTTGTATTTTTTTCCCTCCAGACTATATCAGGAGGAAAAAACCCCTGTATATGGGTCCTTTCCAACCCTAACTATTCTATGATTCTATGATTCTAAGATTCTATATCCAATAAACTTTGTGCTTTGAAATTCCATGACTACAACAGTAGTATTATTTATAAAAAATGGGTTTAAAACCAGATTATAATCCTATCCATTTTGACTACTGCCTTCTGATATTTTAATGTACTGGCATACCTCTCTTAGACTCCATCTACATGATGATTCTGTGTCTGCTTTCTTATTCTTCCCACTAATAATGGTTTTTCAGGTTTTCTTCCTGGAAAAGGTTACTGCAATGTTGATAGATTCCCTTAGGCCTTAGGAAGCATTGGTTTTCCATACCCAAAACAGCACTGAAGGCTAATTGCGATGTCATTGCTAGCCTGGTGGCTCAAGACTTTTCTGAATCTTTAAGAGGTCACCTAACTTGAACAATTTCCTTCCAGCTTCTTTTCCTACATATTCATCTTTTGGGTTAAGGCAGTGCAGTCATGCAGAAAATGTCCTGATAGTGAAACCTTGAAACCACAGTCATACTTCCACAAAGGGAAGCTTCTATTGCTCACAGAATACTGTGTGCAATGTGGAGCACAAGAAATAAGCTGCGCATGCTTTAATTCTATGAATTGATCTTTGGAAAGTTTTTATTTTGGCTTGTGGTCTTCTAGGGCAACCACCAAAATTACTGGGTAGAATATAGACAAAAGTGACTTTTTTTGTTGGCAGATAGTTTCCGAGGAAATAGAAGTTCAGCTAAAGAAAACATTTCTTATTAGAAGAGCTAAAGGAAGAAAACTCCTGTTAGGATCTAATCCTATTAGTTTATCAGGAGACTGATTAATGAAAGAGTAGTGAGAGTGAGATATACTAAACAGCAAACAACCAGTTCCTGAACTGGAAGGCTATGTCCTCTTCCTAGCATTCTTGTTCCTTTCTTACAGTGCATCTCTTCTGCACCCTTTCTGTTTTCTTCCACTTGTATTTTTAAATCTGGGTATGTATTTTGCTCAAAAAATCTAGTTGTAATTTGTAGTTAAACATTACTGGAAAGTCCTTGTAAGCATGCATATTGAAGAATTTAATACATGTGTCATTGTAATTGCAGTAGGGTATCTCTCCTCTTATAGTCTCTCTACTAACTACCTGATGACCCTTTTTTCAGGGCTAATGTGTCAATAAATGAATGTAAATCCTGTGTGGTGTCCATCATGTTTTATATTTAGCAGGTGTTTTCATTTCTCTAGGCCCTGAGATTAATTATAGTTTCATCAAGGCTACAACACAGGAAACATTTCATGCCACCTTTGCTTGAAATTGTATTTGCTTCTCTTCATTTGGCTTTTCCTGCTGCAGACATGGTAGAAGTAGGACAATGAACCTGTTTTCTTATATTCTTTTGAAGCAACTCAAATTTGAAGCAATTTAAAATTGAAGCAATTTTAAAAAGAAATGCATTTTTAACTAGCTGCAATCATGAATCCTTCCTTCACCACTTAATATACTGTTGCTGGCACTTTTATCAACAACTTAATCATGTAGGTAGTCCACATAGTTTACAAAGAACACTTAAGGAGAAAAGTCTGGCATATGGAAAAATCCAGGTTTGTGGTATTTAGTGTAATAAGGCAGATCCTGACTTGTCAGTTAATTACTATACAAATGAAACAAGCATTCAAAATGGAGAAGAAGTCTGTCAGAACTGATTTATGATTTATGCAGATATTTGGTACAGGGTTCAAAGATCTAAGCAGAATAAACTGAAGAAAAGTCCAAGTGTAAGGTAATAACAGTTCTTGCTTATTAATACTTCAGAAAGGCATTGAAAAAAAGTTTCAACAATATTGTTATAAATGGATGACTGAATCCCCATTTTATTTCAGAATCAACTGTAAGAGAAGAAAATAGTGTGAGAAAATCACCAGGCATTTTTAAAAAACCTTGAAAGTATGTTCTAATGTTTTGGTATTCTAAAATCTGTTTCCCTAATTATCTGTAGAGAACTATCAATCACATTCAGAAACACAAAGCACGAACAACTTCTCAGAGGACAGGCATTGTTTGAACTTGTTTGTGATAGTTGATCAGGGCCAGGCACTGAGTCCTTTGTAAGTGAGAAATTGTGAGAAAATACAGCTTTTAGTGAAGAAAGTGTTAGTGAGGTACTGTGCTGTTACAGCAGGCTGGAATGTGCATGCAGCCAATCACTGGATACCAACTGTTGCAGGCATAGCTTGCTGACATGACACAGCTTGTTCAAGAGTCAAGAATGGCACAGGGAGAGCAGAGCTGCTGACGAGAGATATATACAAGGTGATTTCTTGGAATTCCCCCTGCTCCTGTAATTCTGTCTGCTATACCACAGAGAAGCTATTTGATAAAATGGCATCTGAATATGGCAGAAATTCAAAGTATGACTGGTTAGTGCCATAGCTTGTTTAAAGCATATGTTCCTGCATATTTCATATATTTTTCATCTCATGCATTAGGGCACTCTTAAGTGTGCATCACTCAACCAGGTGTCTAGAATTTGTTGAAATTATCATCCCTTTTCTTTCCCTTCTCTTATTTATTACATTCTATTTATTGCATAAGTTTTTGGCCACATTGGCCATGGATACTAACATGCCTAGAGTTGGCAGTGATCTGGACAATAATATATATGATGAACATATAGACCTATTAATGAAAAATATATTAAAATGGCCTAATTTTATTTACTGTGATTCACTTTCCATTGAAAGTTAGTTGCATGAAAAGCTAATAGGAATTCATGTCATGTATTTGTTATACAGATTAAGTAAAAATATGTAAAACATACCTATATAAATTTACTCACATGTAAAACTAATGTGACATCACTGTTTAAAGTTTCCCTCATCATAATCATTCTCTTCATACCTACTAAACCTGTTAGGAAATTAAATTGCAGGTACTTTCCATTCTTACAGTTGAAAGACTGCTAAATACCTGACAGTTTTAATGCCTTTTCATCAGAAAGCCCTGCAGTACTCTGCAGGGAGTCTTAGATCAACAGATGTGTATAACTGTGATGGAGCTGACTAAATCACAAGTACAGAAGTTGCAGTAATACAGTGTAACAGAAATTTTGCCTTCTTTGTGAAGAAGTGAATTACTGACCTCTGTTTTAGAAAATTTGCTCTCTCTAATTAGTTCTTGATCATATCATACACCCTTTTTGTGTTTTTGCAAAAGGGCTGAATGAATTAAGAGAATAGCAGCCTTCCAGTATCTGAAGGGGGCCTATAGGGATGCTGGGGAGGGACTCTTCATGAGGGACTGTAGTGATAGGACAAGGGATAACAGGTTCAGACTTAAACAGGGGAAGTTTAGATTGGATGTGAGGAAGAAATTCTTTACTGTAAGGGTGTTGAGGCACTGGAATGGGTTGCCCAGGGAAGTTGTGAATGCTCCATCGCTGGCGGTATTCAAGGCTGAATTGGACATAGCCTTGGGTGGCATGGTTTAGTGTGAGGTGTCCCTGCCCATGGCAGGGGGCTTGGAACTAGATGATCTTAAGGTCTTTTCCAACCTTAACTATTCTATGATTCTATGATTCTCTTAATATGTCAGTGAGATAGTCATATACTGTATTGTGGATAGGTGTTAACATTGCAAGCGTAATGGAATGCTAACCTGTCAAGTTTATTCTGTGTATTTTCCACTACAGAAACAACTTGGTGCGTAGTAATGTAAAACAGCTAAAATAACATGAGGAATTGAAGGTATAAATGAGGCTGTAATTGTTCTTTTGGAAAAAATATATTTAAAATCCATTTATGCTACTTCTTCCTAGTCCATGCTACTTTGTGGCTTTGCAACAAGCAGGTATCAATGTTTTTATTTTTCTTAAAGTATAAATAATAGAAACAAACTTACCTGCTTATTAACTTGGTTTCCAGAAATTTTGAATATTCCTAGCCTGATGAATGGACCACTTAATTAGTACGTGTGTATATATATGCATGTGTTTGTCTCTTCTGTTCAATGTGGAACAAAGGATTTCTGTGAAAGAATCTCTTGTGCTATTTTTCCTCTCTTAGAAAAGGCAATACATTTAAATAATTCAGTGGCATCAGCAAGGGGTAACTGCAGTTCAGTTACTGACAGTTTAATTTCAGTTTAGTAATGAAACTGTAAGGAAAATAACCATCTTTGGAAAGTTTTTAAGTTGAGCTGACTGGAATATTCTAAAGATGGTGGACAATTTTTTGTGTTGAAGAATGAAAAAAACCGTCAAAAGGTTTCCTAATAAAATTCAAAGTAGCAATCTTACAAAAAAGGAATACCTTTTGATGATTGAAAGTACATTATTTTTGGATGTGACCTTATTATTTCAGGTGTATGCAAATCTACACTGTTGCATTGCGATACAGCATCTGAAGTTGAAAGCTCCAAAATCAAACTGCTCCAAAAATAACATCTATGGGCAATTTTTAGACACTTTTTTCAAGGCTATGTCCATGGTCGGTTTCATTGTACACTGTAATGAAGCACTTTGCTAATAATGATTTAACATGAAACCAGTGAAGTGTGTGTTTATGTGGTTAGAAATTACTTTTGCATCTGTTGTGGTTTAAGCCTCTGAACTAAAGTAGGAGAGGAGAAGGGAAAAAGGAAGAATTGGGTTGTTGTAGAAACAGAATGGTTAGTGATGAAGGAAGGCCTGTGAGGTAGTTATGAGGTAAAATAGGATAATGCCTCAGATTGTAATCTGCCAAGAGCTATGTGCATCTAGCAAAGTAGGTGAGTTCCTTGCTGAGTCAGTCCAGCAAGAACACTTAATTTCCAAAAGAAAGACTCCAAAGCTCAGTAGAGGAGTTTTTTATCCTTCTATGAGTTAGTCGTTTCGAAGAGGTCAGTCTTTGTGATTTAGAGAAGGAACTTAAAATTTCACTATGTTTGCAGTTTTTGTTACAGGAGTGAGAATTCATTGTCCTCATGAAACTGAATTTGGCCAAGATGTAAGCCTCTGGGGAACACTCTTGTTTATGTAATCAGTAGAAACTTCACTGGTTTTAATATCCCAAATATTTAAAGATTCCTGTTTCAGTTGGCTGACCAGACCTCTTCACAGAACTAGTTTGCTGTGGTTTTATATGACATTAAAGCTGCTAAAATGGATTTTCTCTACAAAGACACACCTAATTCATACTGGATTAGAGTTGGAAAGGGAAAAGGAAACTAGACGAGAAGAACCGAAAATAGGGACTGTTTACTTTCTGTATTAGATATATGTAGACATATATATACACACACACATATAAATATATACAGTGTGAATGTGTGCATATATGTGCACCTGTATATAGACCGGTGTCTACTGACAGTGTTGTGGTACCAGAGTGCTATGCAGTTCTAAAGGTATGTGGTAACATATCTTTATTTATTTTGCACTGTCTCACTTCTAGGGCATTCTGTGTTGCCACTTGCAATGATTAAAAAGGGAGTCTTATTTTAAAACAGGTGAAATTAAAACCAAACCAAAACAATTTAGATTTTTTGCCTTCTGATACTTCAGCTGAAATCTGATTGTATTTTAAAGGTGTTCCATTCAATCTCAAGGTTTGGGAATGCGTTCATAAAATCAGGGAGTCTCACTGAACTGAATGTACATGTACAGTTGTGCTTCTTGTAATAAAACATGGAAGTTGACAACAGTAACTCAAGATCACCAAGAAATAATATATTCCAAGTTACACTGAACAAAGCCTTACAAGTCTTAATATTGAAAGAAATACAGAAGATGACTCATATAAAGTGTGTGGGAAGGCGCAGATATTACAAGTGTGTGAAATCTGAACACACAAGAAAGTAACCATAAATCTCTGCTGACTTTAATCCTTTGACAGAAATAACGTCTCTGTTCTTCCCAGTTTTCTAATTCCTCTGAGTGGAAACAGACTGAGACAATGCAACTTTAAAAACATGGAAGCATTTATATAAATTAATGTAGCCATTATTCAAGAAATTATTTTCTCAGTCAACAAGATAATAGGGGTTTTATTACACTTTGCTACATTGTAGCTGTTGGTGAGCTATGGCAGCTTTCTTTAACTTCTTGATTGGTTTTTGTTGTTGTTTATACTTGGTGTATTTAAAGAAGGCACATGCAACAATCAAATGAAATTACCAGTATATTGTATTTTAAATTATTTTTTTTTCTTTTTTTTTAACAGAAGGAAGGAGAAAAAAATCACAAAGTTCGATTAGCAGTTGGAAATGGAGTAAGAAATGATGTATGGAGGGATTTTTTAAACAGATTTGGTTCTGTTAAGATCTGTGAGTTTTATGGTGCTACTGAAGGAAACATTTGTTTCATGAATCACACAGGAAAAATTGGATCTGTTGGACGCACCAACTTCTTTTATAAGGTGACTACTGATTTACATTTTACTTTGATAAAGGTAAAATATTTCTCAGTTTGACCACAGGACTTGGTCTGTGCAACCAACCAGAGTTGCAGTAATAAGTCCGAAGTAAATTTTCTGACTTAATTACCCTCTGTAAAATTTTGCCTGCCAAAGTACTGCAGATAGTATTTAGCACCCAACCCACTTACACTTTCAGCAGTAACACTTGTTTTTTTCTTAAGGTTCAAGAGGCAAAAAAGACTTGCCTCTTCTGACTATTTTTAGTAGGTTCCAAGTATCATTTCAAATCTGTATATTAAAGGATAAAAGAGGAAGTTGGGTTTGTTTTAATATGTAAGAACTCATTAGCTGTGAAATAAATGTATAAGTATCCCTCCTGAATTAGTTTATAATCTGTAAATTATAAATATAACCTGTAGATTATATTTAGAGTAGTTTTCAAAAAGTGTATTTATTGTGAATATTACTATGTAAGTATTTGGCATGGGAATTAATAGCAATTAAAATAACATACAGACACAACTTTCAGAGCTATTTTATATGCAAGTGCAATTAAACATAAGCAACTCAAACAACATCTATATCATTATTCAGAAATTTCAAAGATAACATAATACAAATATAATCATTGTTGAGTAATTGTGACAGACAATACTTGCCAAGGACATTAATTTAAAAATCTAACCTCATTTATCTACTAAATCTTCTGTATTTATTTGGTTTGTTCTAGATTATTTAAACTAGAAAAAACACAAATTTCTTTCACTACTTATTCAATAGCCTCTGATACGTTTTTCATCAGCTTTGACAATGGAAGTTACATGTCTTGGGGAAAAGGAATACATAGTCTTCATGTCACATACAGTGGCTTT
This sequence comes from Ara ararauna, assembly GCA_028858755.1. Classification (NCBI taxonomy): domain Eukaryota; kingdom Metazoa; phylum Chordata; class Aves; order Psittaciformes; family Psittacidae; genus Ara; species Ara ararauna. Next base: position 37,312,473 of record CM054410.1, on the reverse strand, counting down.
TCCTTCATCCTTCTGAGTAAATGAAGAACTCATTTCAGCTTGAAATTCATCGATAGATTTTTCCCTTCAGGTGCTATTAATACCATCTCTTAAAGGGTTGAATAATTCAGCAAGTAACATGTATCCCAAGCCTTAGCTAATAATATGCAAGATTTAGAAAGGTTTTCTAGCAAGGAGACTCAATACTGAACATTGTGTTGTTATTTACACCAATTTTTACTTGTGTGGAAATAAATAGGACTAAATGCATTGCCTAGAATTTGCAAATTAAATGAGATATATATATACCTATCTATACTGAGATACCTGTCTACATATACAAATCCTGCTGGCTTAAGCGGCATCTGTGCTCCTGAGAACTTATAGTAAAACATCCTGACAAAACTTTTTTTCAGAGGATGGTGTAAAAATACTCAGAAGTATCTTCTTATGACATGCAAATAGTTTTCTAGGTAGCCTATGTTCCAGGGTCCACAACTTCAATTAAGCATTGTCACATTATGATGACTGCAGACTACTTTGCAACTGAGGGCCAGAGGAATTCTTCACTTCTGGGATAGGAAGCTAGACTGGAGGGAGGAACTTGGAAACACTCAGGAAAACACCAAGAAAGCTAGTGTATTTTTAAGAAACTGTTGAGAGCTCAGGAAGTTAAGCAGACTGACTCTGCTTATTCTCTGGTCTACATGACTTACGCTCTGTAGTACGCATGGTGGACATCAAGTGCTGATGTCTAGAAGGGTAGAGATCCACTATGGAAAATGAGGAATCTGAATTTACATAGTAGTAGGTGAATCAGGAACCTTAGAACTGATGTTGATTTTTGTTTCAGATTTTTATAAACCACATGCTTTAATTATTTCAAAACTTCTTATTTTTTTAATTAAATCTCATCAAATGTTACCTTTGTTCCAAACCTGAGTAAAATTGCTTTCAATATTTCAGAACTTTTGATTGAGTTATGACATAATTCATTAACATTTTGGAAATACCATGTGAAGGTTACAGCAGATAAAGGGTTAGACTTCAAATTACCAATTTATTGATTTAAGTATCTCTATTTTTCATCAAGTAGTGTTGGGTTTTTACATGTATTAATAGGGGCACTTCATATGTCAATAGCATATGCTATTTGTGTTTCCAAAACAAGGGTGTCTTTTTGCACATGGAATATGTTACTTTTTCCTCTTTAATGATGGGGCTTATGATCTGAGTCAGTCATTGCAGATTAGGAGAAAAAATAGCTCATGCAAACTGCAGTTAAAAAATAAATGTAGTTGTAAACGACTACTTGATCTCACTAGACATCTTTTCTATATTTCCTATACTATTCCAAGTTGGAACTGTTATACTCTATGGAAACATCAATATAGTCTGCTAAGGTAATTATGGATCATCCACTTGTTTACTCAGTGTGAATATGGAAAAGCCATAATATAGAAAGAACTAGAAAAAGCCATTCATTGCATTTAGCTTCACTTGAAATCAGTTTTATTATGCCTTTTTCTACATTCTCTTTTCCCTAGGGATAAATCCACAGTAAGACTTTGGTTATTTCCATAGTTTCTCTTGTAAGGAGAGTACCCAAAGCAAGTTCTTTGTGAGCAGGTTCAGTATTTAGCTACCGCCATTCTCCAAGAGACCTGAGTTGTGTTGGATCCCAACCGTTCCCCCAAGGTATATACCTTTGGCATTGTGTGACTGTAGATTTTGAGGAAAGAATGAAGGTTCTCATGAAAAACCAGATTCGATGCAGAGACAAACTACTTTGCCTTGATTACATTAACATAATATGTTTAGCCAGGTCAGTGGGTGGATTATATTACCTATTTCATGTGGAAATACAACTGCCCCAAATCTCTTCTAAATCAAGGAAGTTTCAGAGACAACTCCAAAGCTCCATCATTACTTTTTTGTAAGTAATATGTTTCGGTCCAGATCAGTCATAATTGTATGACATATATGGCCTCTCTCTCTGAAAGAATTTATGTCAGTGGAAGGACATGGCATATTAATACTATTACAATAGTTACATGTCTCAAATTAACAGTTCTGCAATTTGTTAACTACTTGGGCTTTGCTCTGTCACCAGTGTAGTTCCTCTGTATGGCAGTTCCTTCAGTCTCCTTTGTGATATACTTAAGTTTGGGGACCTTTTATATGTGTTTTTCATTACTCTGCAATTTGCGAGTACTGTGACAAAAACTGTATTTCAATGACATAGGTAAGTTCTTTTTTACTTATTACAGGTATTTGTTGTGGGTTATTTAAGGTATATTTTAAAGGTTGAAGGTTATTAATGCATTGTCAAGTGTAGTTACTGTAATTTGTTTTACTTCAATCTGAATGACATCTGCTGGACTTCTAGCAATATGTAAAGGAGAGCAGCTTTATTTCTAATTTGCTGACTGATAAATGATCTGAAATTGGAAAGCGAGATTGTCTCCTGCTGGAAAGCAGGGAACGGCAGAGACAAGGCCCAGCCATCCAATTCCTGCATTTTTTTGGTTGTGGTTTTGATTGTTTTGTTGTTGCTTCTTCAAATAAGTGCTCCAACAACTTCTGAAACATTATTCTCTTAATACATGGGATAATATGAGGATACCCTTAGACATATTCTTTATGTTTGGGAGACATATTCTCTATGTTAGGGATTTACCTAACACCTGTTTCTTAAACTGGGAATAGAGAGAGAATTGAGAAAGAGGAGAAGAGACCTCTGTGTTCATATATGTGATACAGTGAAGGAGGAGGAAGTAACTTACTCTCTTTCTGTTGGCATAATTGCACAGTTGAAATGAAGTAAATGCAGTATAAAAACCCATATATACATTTACTGAGAGGATAATGGGAATAATAGTAGGTAGGTTTAAAGTATAGTATTTTTAGCAGGGTAAAAAGAAAAATAGCAAGGCATTTCTGCTCTATGTGATGCCAATGGCAGTTTCTAAAGGTGAAATGCAGCCAAAAATTACAGTTTTAAATGACAAATTAAGCTCTTAGAATGAGCAAAGTAACTTTTCTGTCAGTAACTACCAAGGGTTGGGGACAAATACTCGTGATAAATATTAATGTTCTACAGAACACATTTGCTTTCATAAATTGGAAGACACAAGGTAATAGGAAGAAGCAGATGAATGTTATTAACAGTTGCTAGACATCCAAGAAGCCATTGTGTGTGAGATGTTAACTCAAAGGAGTGCTCTTGTTTTGCTTATTTTTACACTATACTCTTTGTGTAAGAGGCATTGGTTCATGTGCTTGAAGGCATCACTGTGGTATATGAATAAATCCTTCAATAAGGATATTCATACAGAGTCAATGAATGGAAAAGTAAAAGCCTCTGAATAGCTTTTTAGCTGGCTTTGCAAAGAAAATAGTGCATAGATTAACATAGTAATGTATTACTATATTTACATCTGGTATACATATGTATATAGTTAATGATTATTAAAATTTTATTATATAAGACATACATTATGTGTATTTATACAAATGTGATATGGGACAAAATCTGTAAGACTCTCAGTCATGTCTCTCAAATATATACATAAATCTCTTTCTTACCCTGAAATAAATTCTGAGTGATGGCAGAGAGCATGCAATGGGAGAGTGGGACTAGTGAGATACAGTGAAGCTTGTAAGAGGGGCTAAAAATAACCCATGGCAAATACACCTGAAAAAACAGCATGTAAAAAAATATTCCAATCTTTATTTATAAATGTATTTTTTTCATTATTTTAAGTATAAGTATTCCAACTATTACAAGAGTCTTAATCTCTCTTATAACTGTATGGATCAAAACCAGCTTTGAGCTGAGAAATGTTTAAATCTTATAACAAATCATAAATTATTTCAACATATGTAATATTTTGTCTTTTACACAGCAATGCAGAATTAGCATTACACACTTTTTTCATGTAGTCATAGAATTTAAGTGGCATAAGAGATACTTTTTGGTTTAAAAGTAAACTAAGTTAGGTTTAAGACCCTGGAAAACTGGATTCACAGGAAAAACATTGGAATGTCTTAATCCAAGCAATGGAAACTTTAAGTTTGTTGGCCAAGGAAAATGAGTGTTGTTTCTGTTCTTTTGACTGGTTTTGAACTAAAATAATCTAAGGTTCTTCAACGGCATTCCAGGGTATTTTATTATAGTATGTGATGATTCAGTTAGTATCAAGCATGACTTTTAAAAGTTTTTGTTTGTTTGTTTATTTTGGCAAATAAAACAACTGTCCAGAGGACCTATACATCTATTCTTTAAAGCATAAGAATGTATTACAAGTATATTTTAAAAGCTTTTGTAAGATATGATGAAACTATGCTCCAGAATTCTTTTTTTTCCTTGCATTTCACTTTTTTAAAATGCTTAGAATTGTTACATGTAATGCTTTGTTTTGGAAACAGATGTTCTCCTACAGAATTCAACAATATTTGTCTCTAAAATGATTAAATGCAAAGCAATAGCTAGTGATGTGATCTTTGTCCTCTGATGAAGGGTCTGTAAGCATTCACTGTAAGTGGAAACTTTAGGAATTTCAGAGTTATTTACAAAACAATATTTAACCTCAATATTTCCAGTCAATCAAAAAAAAAAAAAAAAAAGGTGTATAGGGATGGGATGCTGTTGCTAGATAATATCCAGGTAGCATAGTAATCGACAATAATGTTGCAGGTTAGTTCATTTTAAGTTTCAGCTACATAAATGATGCTTTTATTTGGTACATTTACATGGTGCTTTAGGGAGTAAAATTTAGATTAAAATGATGAATGATGAATGAAGCACTCTGTGAAACGTTTCAACAGCTCAGACCCTCTTTTCCAAAAATTTGAAATACCAAATGTAGGTCTGTACCCAGACTAAATGCTTTGCTCTGAAGCTTTCATTTTCTAGTATTTAATATGAAAAGAAAGCTGTTTCCACAGAGACAGCTGTTTGCGCATTGTGTATTGGAATAGTTTCATTATTCATGTCTAATGCAATATGTGGGTTTTTCTCCTTTTAATTATGTATTTACATTAGTAGTATTTTAAAAAGCTAACTGGAATAGGCGTAGTTGATACACCAAAGGTGCAGGCACAAAACAACATCTGCAGCAACATAAATAACAAAAGGCTCAGCAATTCAATTTTTAGATTATTTCAGATACTAAATTAAAGTTTATGAGTATTTATAATAGCATATTGCATCATACAGACTGATATGTTAATAAGATACACCTATTGAGATCTGAAGGAATGATCAGATAAAAATGGAACTGACCAGGGCACACTTTTGTTCTAATCAAGCAAAAATATCAGAATAATATTTTATAGCATTTTGTTCTAATGACTTACATTATTCATTGCATTTGGTCTGTCATATGAAACCTATTACAGTAGTAAATACCAGAGTAAAAAAAAAAACAAAAAAACCAAGTGAAAACAGCAAGTAAACGTAGACAGCCAAAACAAAAAACTCTTAAGAAAAAATTACTTGTGTTTATTATGAATAGCTCCCATTTTGTTCCTCAAGAATAATACTATTATTTTCTAATTATGGTGAGCGTTTCAGCTCTCAAATTCTTGACTTTGGTAAATGCTATAGTATTAGGTAAAAAAAACCACAAAAATTTACTTTGTTCAAGAAGTGTCAAATTCTTGTATCATTAATTGATTTTGCATGCTATGACCATGTTCCTTTGGTCAAGCATTAAGAATATATTTTTATTTCAGACTTAGGATAGAAGGAGGACACATTGAAAAGGCTCGGTCTAATAAGTTTGTCCATATGAAGCTGATATTGTGTGCTTGATGTTTCATACAAGCTGCTATTTATTCAGACCTCCTTGAAAACAAAATTATGTGATATAGCTTCAGCAACATTTCAAATTAAGATAAAATAATTAGGCAACTCTTCATCCAAATTAGCTGCAGAAAAGCAAAGGGCTTTATGTTTTAGCAACTTACCCTTCATTCACTTTCATATCACCATCCTTAAATTATGTTGCATTTCTTTATTGTGAGGACTGCAGGTGCATATTTATGTTTTTAAAATTGTTTTCTCTGATTGCTAGGATTTCTCCAGGAGAAGATAATTGTATACCCTTGGTTTGACTAGTTGTTAAATAGATTGCTGATACACTTCTTTTGAAAAGGGAAATCAGAATCCCAAACTGAGCAAACTGAAACCTTTGGATGGTAACTGCAAACACAGTGGTCCATGTAGAATCAGGCATGTGATACCTGTCAGTGTCTTTCAAAGGTCTTATTTGGATTTATATCACAGTAGAAAAATTAAGTGAAATAAGATTCAGACCCTCTATGTTGGAAAAAAACAGTATTGCAATTTCTGGTGTTGATAAGAGTATCTTTTCCTCTCCTTCAGCTTACTCAGAGCCACATTCTTGCTGATCTGTATACAAGAGGAAGGTTAGTTGTAAAACATGATCAGGGAGTCAGTTAGATCAGCAGTGCCAGGACTCAAGTGTTCACAATATTTCAGAAAAATGCGGAACTAGCCCTGATGTAACCGTGGAACATGCACAGCTACATGACCCTGTCAAATAGCATGGGAATATGTATCCTGTTGTTGTTTGTGATAAGACTTCCCACCGTACACCAGCCTGAGAAAGCTTGATGGAAGAACTGAGGCTAGGTAAGCAAGAGTAAAGCTCAGCAGTAAGAATATTTCCCTTTGTAAGGAGATTTAGGTCTTTACTTTGCCAGTTGTTTTATGTGCCAGAAGACCCCAAGAATACTTTTGATATCAGGTACCACCATTAAATGTCAGTTAAATTCCAGGTATGCTTCTATTATCCTGATCCGTGTATGCTTTTCTATGGATAGGTGGATCCCATAAATTACTCTTAAAAAAATCAACAAAATTCCAGTTCTACGTCTTCATCAAGTATTTTTGAAAGTTACAACATTATAAAATTCTTTGATGTTGCTTACCTCCAGGAAATGGTGTATATTTACGTACAGAGTGTTTTCAGTTTTAAATGACACTACATTCTGTGTTTAGATGAGCAAGACTGGGGTAAAAGTTTCCTTGCTTATACCTGCTGCCACCAGATGTCACTGTGTAGATGAATAACTGATGACCTTTTTTTTCCCTTTTTTAGCTCTTTTTCCCATTTGATTTAATCAAGTATGATTTCCAAAAAGATGAACCAATCAGAAATAAGCATGGTTGGTGTGAAAAAGTTAAGAAAGGTAAGTATGTATTTTAGTGGATATAATGGCCTTTGATTGATAGACAAGTACTTCAGATAATCTTTTTTAAGGAACCCCAGTATTGTGTTACTGTCCTCTGCCAACATCAACTATTACTCTTTGCTCTGACAAAAGCAATGTGATTTTGATCTAAGATAGAACACTATTAAACATTCTAGTGCTGACACCAGAAGAATTTAGGAGATCCTGGAATATATTAACAGCAGATCAATGTTCAAAAGTGATGATGTGGTATTATCTCTGAATATGTAGATAATGACATCTCTCATTTTTAAAGGAAGTTAACATAGTGAGATGTTTGCTTCAGAGTTCTGTGAGAAAGACTGGTCAATTAAATCAAATGCTTTTTGGTGAGAAATTCAGTGTTCCTAACTAAGCAAGTTGATTAAGCTGGTATTTGTTAGGGTTTTTTTTAAGAGTTTTTTTTTTTTTCTCTTGATTATAGTCTGCTCTCAAAATATCTATCAAACATCTGGTATCTCTTGATTATACTGATTTTCAAAGTGTTTATCAGATACTGAAGTATCTCTGTTGTACTATGGGAACGTAGCTGTAATTAATGCCTGGAAGCTGAAGCAAGAAATACTCATACTAAAGGTCAGGCAGACAGCTTTAACAGGGAGATGAAGCATAGGTCTTAATCAAAGATGGACACTTTCAGGAAAATATGGTCCCCAAAACATGAATTTTTATACAAAATTATCTATAGAGATGGCAGACTAGCCTGTGGGGGGAACACATTCTCTAATTAGACAGCTGGTCTTAATTTTTTTCCAATTATACCAGTCAGCACCAATGTCCTTTATCCTCAGAGCATCATGGCTGCAGTGACACTGCCAGTGAGCTAAATGCTTTCATCTTAAACACTACCAATTTATGGGAAGAAGGCACATATTTTTTTATGAGAAGGCAGTCTTAAAGTAAAAATTCTGCATACCTCTAGATGCTTTTTTATTTTTATATGTTTTCATATTTGCAATTCTTGTTTCTGATACAAAGGAACATAAGTCTTGAACTTCATTGTTCAGAATGTGCTTCCAAAAAGGTATGAAGTTTGTACTATTCCACTTTCAGCAAACTAATACCCAGATACTCTGCATGCATAACAGGATAATCCTAGCCCCATCTCTCACTATTTTTGAGAAAAAAAAATATTAAGACTATTATATTTAAGAAGAAAGCAATGAGGCTGTATCACATCAATGAAAAGTCTTAAGGCTTGTTCTCAGAACTTCAGAAAGGAGACTACACAGGGATTTAATGCCTGGGTTGAATACCTGTTTTTTATTAACACTGTTTTTTCAGTAGGATGAAGTTGAGACTCAGCACTCTAAATTCAGTAAGGTGTGGGGAGTGGGACTAATATTAATATGAAGGGTGCACTTTGAGAGGTTAGTAAACCTACTAGTGAACTTAGAATTGATAGATGACATTTCTGGGAGAACAATGATGAGTCATCAGGAAGAAATATAAAATACTAGGAATCTGAGTAGACAATATGGTACTGTGTCTGTATGGTCACTTTGCATGTAGAGGTGACTACAGGAACTGTAAAGCAGTAGAAACAGTTAGTTGTTATTTTTGGGTCTTATCTACAGAACCCTGCTGTACTTGGTTCCTGGCCTTGTAAAATCATGAGTACCAAATTAATATTAATGTAAAGTACAGGAAATGTGCAATGATATCCCAGGTTTACATTCTTTCAACTTCTCTGTATAGGTGAGGCCGGTCTTCTCATTTCCAAAGTCAATGCGAAGAACCCCTTCTTTGGTTATGCTGGCAATAAGAGACACACAGAAAAGAAATTACTCTGTGAGGTATTTAAGAAGGGAGATCTTTATTTTAATACCGGAGATCTAATGGTTCAAGATCATGAGAATTTTCTTTATTTTTGGGACAGAATTGGAGATACCTTCAGGTATAATCATTGTTTCTTTTCACACTTCTTCATTAAAAAAAAAAATGGACATGCAGAATATAATAATACTGTTCTATTTGTTTTCAGCCTGAAGTGTTCAGTTTATTACTACTGTGATGTAGTTTGTAATCATCTTATAGGGAATATTAGGGGCTTAATTTTTAAAAAAGTGTTCCTGTAGAGCTGGATAGCTCATTTCCAGAATGTTTTGTAGGAATTAACTCTTTGATAGTCTTTCCAATCAGCATAATAACAAGTGATGGTTTTGCTGCAAGCAAGGAAGTTGGATGCTGAATTGGAAAAAAATTATCAAATACTGAAGACTGGCCACATTTTACATGTTTAGATACACATCAAAATTTTGAAAACCATTATATCAAATTATTATCAGCTTTCATTGTGCTTTACAGTAATAGCTAATATCCAGTACCATTTGAATTGCAAGTCTTCTGGTGATCAGGTCAACATACCAGTGTGATAAGTGGGAACAAATCTGAGGTGCTGTTATTCTGAAAGAAATGGAGTTCCTACTAAAGGTAATGTTTTTTTCAGGAAGAGGTGTCCATATGTTTTCATGGGGCTAACTTATTTTCTAATGTGTTTTAGATGGAAAGGGGAGAATGTTGCAACTACAGAAGTTTCCGATGTCATTGTAATGTTGGACTTCATACAAGAAGCAAATGTGTATGGTGTATCTGTGCCAGGTAAAAGCTTTAGCTGTATGTTTTAATTCCCCTGTGTTAACCCTCATAACTCCTTTATTTCATGTTTTAAAGCTAACAAAAATGTATGTAGAGGTACTGAAAATACCACCAGATTGTGAATGAGCAAATGAATCATACATTTTTATGTGCATGCAGTAATGTGTATTTTTTAAAAGTAACCTTACATGAATATGAGAAGACATGGAGATGTGGTGCCTGGGGACCTGGTTTAGTGGTGGACTTGCCAGTGCTGGGTTAATGGTTGGACTCAATGATCTTAAAGGTTTTTCCAGCCCAAAAGATTCTATAGTTACATAATGTAAATTAAAGTTTAAAGATTTATTAAATTCACAACCATGGAAAATCCACACATCCATGTGCAAAATAAAATGACAACAAGGTAAGAGTTGTAGGCAAAGTAACTCTAAGGGAAAGTGTATGATGTCATTCTTCTGTATTATTTTACTTTCCACTTATCCTCATAAAACATCTGTAAACAGATACATTACAAAACCAAGGACAAGGTCAAAGAAGAAAAATAAGGTTAATTTTCATGAGAACATCTGAGCTTGATTCCCATTCGTGCTAAATATTTTCTTAAAATGCATATTATGTATGTCTAGGTTAAAGATAAGTTTCTTTACAGGATTCTGTATAGTGCTGTGCTTTACATGAGTAGCTAAACCGCTGTTGATAACTTACCAATGCTTGGCTATCACTAAGAAAAACTTGCACAGTATCAAGGCTTTCTCCCTGCAGCGAGTATGCTGGGGCGGGCAAGAAATCAGGGGCAGATGCAGGTAGGACATTGGGCCCAAATTAACCAAGGCGATATTCCATATCAGATGATGCTCAGTTGTAAAAGCCTGGGGAAAGGAAGAGGATAAGATGTTTGTGTCTGCCTGACAATACAAAATAACTAAGGAAGTCCTGATTTTGTTTTGCTTCTGCATGTAACTTTTGCTTTCCTTATTAAACTGCCACTATCTTGATACATGAGTCTTATTTTCCTTCTGTTCTCTTGCCATTCCATGAGAGAAGGGAGTGAGTGAGAAGCTGGCTGGAAGCAGGCTGAACCCACCACAAAATGATAAGAGTTTAAAGTGTGAAAAAGGTGCCACCTCTAATTTAAAGCCACAAAATAAGAACGATCATAATAAAGAAGACTGATTGAAAATCATGAGAGCTTCTCATTTGTTATACAAGTCTTACCTGCAGATTCCTACCCGTTAACGTGACTGTCTTGATATGCAGTTAAGCATACACAAATCAAGTTCCTTACAGACTTTGTAGCATTAGCAAAAAAGAAAAAAAAAAACAAAAAAACAAAAAACAACCCAAACCTATATATATAGAAAGGAGACAAAAGATAACATTGGCAGAATGTCTTTGTCATTATTACTAGCTGATGGTTAAAGTGTGCAGTTATTTTTGATTGCCAAAGTTCACTGCTTCTATGTATTTCTGATTTTGATCTTTCCCATAGATCCACAGTGCTCTCTTTCCACATAAACGAGTAAGAACTTGTAATCTCTCTCTGTTAAGGACATTCAGACCCACAGTTTTGAGAGAAGATAATGGCAAGAAAGAAAGGCTAAAACTGAAGAGAAGACATAATTATCTAATCCAGTGTTGTAGTTTAAGCCCAGCCAGTCACTCAGAACCACACAGCTGCTTGCTCACTCCCCCCGCCCTTTCTTCCTTCCCCTGCTCCCAGAGGGATGGGGAGGAGAATCGAAAGAATGTAACTCCCATGGGTTGAGATAAGAACAGTCCAGTAACTAAGGTATAACACAAACCACTACTGCTCCCACCAATAATAATAATGATAAGGGAAATAACAAGGGAAGAGAATACAACCCCTCACCACCCGCTGACCAATACCCAGCCTGATTCGAGCAGTGATCTAGCCCATCTGGGTAACTGCCTCCAGTTTATATACCAGACCTGACATGCTGTGGTATGGAATACCCCTTTGGTTAGTTTGGATCAGGTGTCCTGTCTCTGCTTCCTTCCAGCTTCCCCTCCTCTCTGGCAAGAGTATGAGATTCAGAAAGTCCTTGGTCAGAGTAAACATTACTGAGCGGTAACTAAAAACACTGGTGTTATCAGCGCTGTTCCCAGGCTGAAAGTCAAAACCACAGCACTGCACCAGCTACTAAGAAGGAGAAAAATGACTGCTACTGCTGAACCCAGGACATCCAGGAAAGACGCTCAGCCTTCTTGTTTCTTAGAGAAGAATGGTGTTGATGTTTTCCACCTTTATTAATATTGAGCATGGGACTCCTAACTCATTTACAGCATTATTGCTTAATCGATCAGAGTGATCTCCAAATACATGTAATACCATATAATACATTAATATAATCTTCTAGCTTTACTAAAACACAGAAGATGATATATGACTGTCATTTTATTGATGCATTACAGTTCTTTTTTGTAAGGTTCATCACCAAAATGTCAACTTCATCCATGTTTTAAAATTCTTATCTCACTTTTTCCTCCCAGATCATGAAGGAAAAGCAGGAATGGCCTCCCTTATTCTAAAGCAGAATACATTGTTGGATTTGGAGCAAATATATAAGCAAGTAGTGACCTATCTACCAAGTTATGCTTGTCCTCTTTTTTTGAGAGTTCAGGTAAGCTGCATTATTGCACAGAACACATGAACTTCTACGTCATCTGAACACAGAGATGTCTAAGTGAATAACTGAAAGTGCTTGTTCATATATCAACTTGATTAGTTTTAGATCTGGTCCTATTTGCTGTCTTCATTAATGGAGTCCTGGGAAAGGAATTACACAAAAAAATCAATCAAATTTGCAGATTATTTTAAAATGGGAGGAATTGAGTACAAATGAGTAAAGATAGAGATTGTACAAAAGGATTTAGGGAGATTAGAAGCATGACCATGGGAAAACAAAAAGATGCAGATTAGCAAACTGTGGACAATTGCATCTGGAAAAAAATCTAAAATCCATTTTATTAACTGGAAATGAGAGAAGAGAGATGTAGAGGTAAAGCAGGAGACACTGATTGCGCACAAAAAGATATTTCAATGACGTTAGTGACACTAATGACAAAAGCTAAAGCATTTGAAAAGGTACTAGGTAAACTGAAAAGGTGAATTAAAAATGTACTTTGTTATTGTCACCACCATAATCATCAGTCATGCATCTTCATTTCTGGTGTTCTAAAAGCACAATGACACAGGCAAAAAGAAAAATGGTTTTGAAGATGCTTATGAAGTAAGCCTCCCAAGTCGGAAGATGAAAAAACACAAATCACTATTTGAAAGGAGAAATGACAGAAGTTGGATCAATGGACCAATCAGAGGTTGACTAAAATGATGGTAACTTAGTCCAGACTTACTGCTATACAGGTGTACAAAAAAGTCTTTATGCTGGGCAAAAGGAATCTGACTCTTGGATGTAGCCTGGATATCAAGTATCTGGAACTTCTATTAGATTTAAATGCCTACATTACAGATGAATTGCTGTTGGTACTGCTGTTGTTAACCAAGAAATAAGGTAGGGGTGGAGGCTCAAGGGAAAAAGATAAAAACCTGTTGTTCTTGTCTGACATTTAGTCATACTTTAGAATTTGTCAGATCTTAGACCAACTAAAGCAGGTAGATGCAATTGCTCTCAATTTCTAGTTTCCAGAGATTGTTTGCACATATATTTAAATATGTAAAAACAGAATAGAAGACAAATGGAGAGAGGTCAGAAAGTGTGGCTGAGAAGTGGTAGTGAAGATAAAAGAGTCTCCCTAGAGATGCCTCCCACTACTTTTTCCAAGGGACACAGTGACACTGAAAAGAAGCTTGAAACATTACAAGATGTATAGTAAAGATCTACCTCTATTGGGACCTGGCTGAGTATGAGTATGGTTGTTTACACATGTGATTTTTTAAGCCCTTTATTTAAGGTGACAATAATTAGAATTTCCTGAGTTCCATCAGGAAGTTCATAATAATGACAGTTTTTACTCTGAGATTCTTTACAATGTATAGTTTTAGAAGCACACACAAATGAGGAAGCTAGATTGTCCTGGGCAGGCTGCAGCTATACCAGATGAGACACTGTGGTGAGATGCTGCACAGCAGTGCAGAAAGCAAAGGGTTGTAACTTCTTTCCACCATATCTTCTGGTTGGTCTGTAGCAGCACAGAAGTTCTAGTTTTCCAGGATAATGGAAAAGTAATAACAGTACTAACCTTACATCAAGAAAGATTTTCAAAAACAAATGTGAATGTGAGCAAAAACAAAGTTCTACTGAATAATAAATCTTTCTTCTATAGGATAAAATGGAAATGACTGGAACATTCAAACAACAAAAATTTCGACTGGTGGATGAAGGTTTTAATCCAGCTACAGTTACTGATCCTCTTTACTTTTTAGATAATTCTAAAAAAGCGTATGTCTTGTTAACCAAAGAAGTACATGAAATGATCTTATCTGGGAAAATTAAACTTTAACCTAATAATAGGTTATTGAGGGACAGTCTATATGAGCTACTGCGTTAAGAAAACAGTAACATTAATTACCAATATTTTTACATAGTTATCCAGAATAATATTTTATGTACTTGATACTTAACGTTTAGATATGTTTTGTATCTTTCCTTTCTTCATCATTATTGATTATTAATCATTTTTTACCTATTGAGACCAATTTCTAATTACATGACCTGTAGAACATGACTGAAATCTGTTTAGTCTCAATCTTGGAATATAAATGCTGAGTCTGATGTTTTTTCATAATAAGAAATTAACATGAATGATACGTGGGATGCAACACAGTAAAAAAAAAAGATTCAACATAAAGGTATTGTGACACAAGTTGTTTTGAGAGAGAAAATTTTCCAGTATTTTCATGTAGTTTACATTTATATTTACTTCTGAATATATATTTTAAGAAATAAAGACTTGGCAGTGGTTGGATGAAAACACAACTTTTCCACAGTTTTTTCTGATAGAACATAAGACTAAAGACAGTCACACAGAATAAAGCCCTCAAACCCAAAACTAAGAGGTTTGTACTAACATCACTGCTGAGAGTTTTTTGTCATAATCCATGCTCTTTCATTTGTTAAACTGGCTGTTTGGAGTGTCAAATTCTGAAGACAGTGCAAACTTTTCTTAAATGTTTAGCAGAGGATCAACAACGGCCAGAGAAAATGTGCAAACTTAATGGGGAAAATCACTTATATAGCATAAAAAGAATTATTACAGCACTTTATGTATGTCATGCATATTGACTAACGAATAGCTTCCTTACTCTTATAAATGACTGCCAAATATTATTGTTTTATGAGTAAAAAATATAACAGAAATTTTAAAATTCTAAATCATATGTTCTAATACATTGCTTTTAAAAAGTTTTAAAATAAAGTGTAATATTATTTAAATGAAATTCTCGACTGTCTCAGTTTCATATAAGTCTGATTGAGTAAAGTCTATTAAGTCTATTTTGTAGCCTGTTCTGATACGCTACTTGCACAGTGTCCTCCTCTAATGGATTGTGATACCAGCACTGACCAGCCAGAGGCAGTACCATGGAAAGGGTTTCTTCAATAAGTCTCTCTTCTGTTACAACTCTGGTGAGAAACCAGGCTCTCAAAAAAAGTTTGATGTACCATACTGTCGTGGTATAAGCCTCTATAACTCACGCAGTCGCTCTCTCACTCACTCCCCCCTCTTTTTTCCCCCCAATCCTGGAAGGATGGGAAGGAGAATCAAAAGAATGCAATTCCCACAGGTTGAGATAAGAACAGTTTAGTAACTAAGGTATAACACAAACCACTACTGCTACCACCAATAATAATCACAAGGCAATGTCATGGGTTCAGCAGCAGCAGTCATTTTTCTCCTCCTTGGTAGCTGGTGTAGCGCTGTGTTTTTTGATTTCGGGCCTGGGAACAGTGCTGATAACACCAGTGTTGCGGTTACTGCTTAGTGATGTTTTGGTCTGGCCAAGGACTTTCTGAGTTTCATGCTCTGCCAGGGAGGAGGGGAGCCGGGAGGAGGCAGAGACAGGGCACCTGACCCAAACTGACCAGAGAGGTTATTCCATACCACAGCACGTCATGCCCAAGATGGAGGACGGAGAGGAGAGACCCAGAAGGGTGGGGGGTGCACTGCGTGGTCGGGTTTGGTTTTAGGTGGTGAGAAATTGTATTCTTTCCTTGTATTTGCCTTGTTATTATTATTATTGGTGGTAGCAGTAGTGATTTGTGTTATACTTTAGTTACTAAACTGTTCTTATCTCAACCGGTGGGAGTTGCATTCTTTTCTATTCTCCTTCCCATCCCTCCGGGAGTGGGGGGCAAGAAAGAGGGGGGAGTGACTGAGAGAGAGTCTGCGTGAGTTAGGCTTAAACCACGACAGTTCTTTTTGGCGCCCAACGTGGGGCTCGAAGGGTTGAGATAACGACAGGATTAATAGCCACTCGTCACAATGCTGATTTGTTGGCTCTTAAAGTTGTTGCTTTTGGTTCTCTTGCGTTCATGGTTTCAGCCTGTTGTACCTTACTTACAGCCGGTATTTCTTATCTTAGCATGTTTCAGATATGGGTTTTGGGTTAAGGTTCTTGTTTCATTGTACTTTATTGGAATGGCTTGTAATACGGGCGGGCTCCGGAAGCAGTGGGGGGCGGATGTGTACCTGGCAGTTCGGCTGCTCTTTACCGTCCTGGCGAGGCTGTGGAGAGCCGAGGGGGGGCTGCCTCGGGAGCCGCCGGCTGCCGAAACGGCCCGGGGGAGCGGACCCGGGGAGCAGGAGCCGAGCCCCCCCACCGAGCCCAGCCCGACGGCTGCCGGGCAGAGGAAGGAGGTAGCAGAAGGGGTGAGCCCCCCGACTGAGCCCAGCCCGGCAGCTGCCGAGCAGCGGGAGGAGACGACGGTGGAGGAGCCGAGCCCCGTAGCCGAGCCCAGCCCCGTGGCGGCCGAGAGCATTCCCCGGCAGCTGCCCGCGGAGCCGCAGGAGAACGCAGGAGACCCCGCAGCACTTCCCAGTAAGGCAGAGGAGGAAGCTCTGGACTCAGACAAAGAGCAGCTGGTGGTGACAGAGCCGGCAAGCACAGCAGCTACACCAGCCCCAGGGACAAGCACAGCAGCCTCATTTGAGAGCTCTGAAGGGTTTGAGTGGCCTTTGGGTACCCTTGAGACCTGCCTGCTCATTGTGATGGGGATCAGCATGGTGGCATGCATACAGAGTGTGTTTTACCCACAACCATTTTGTCTGGTCCCAAAAGTTAAGCAGAGTGGAGTGTGGGCCTTGTCTGGGGTTAGTCTGCAATCTATGATGACTAAGAGATTTTCCCCAAGCCTGGACAGTTATGAGTGGCAGGGTGTGTGGGACTGTATGGGCAAGTATCTTGTCCACTGGGCCCCTCCAGTGCTTTGGAAGCATCACAGATGGAAGGCAGCTGTATGGAGCCCCCACCAACAAGCTGCAGAAACTGCTGGAGGGGTGGATGAATTATTTTGAGCCTGATGGGCCCGTGACACCTCAGACCATCAGGGCAGAGATACAACATACAGATGGACTTATGATCGAGGGGTGGACTTGGCAATGGACACTATTGCCCAGGTTATTCACGAGTGTGAACTCTGCACACAGCCTCTCCTGCTCTGAAAGGCTGTTGCAAAAGATGGAGCTTGACGTCATGGACCAAATGGACTAGGCAGCTTTGTAGGGATTGGTTTATGCACTAAGGGATGATCTCTCTCCCTCTCTGTGTGTGTGTGTGTATGCATATACATATACATGTGATGGTATATTGACAATGTGGAATCTGAGCATAACGTGAATGGTATGGAATAAGGGGTGGATAATGTCATGGGTTCAGCAGCAGCAGTCATTTTTCTCCTCCTTGGTAGCTGGTGTAGCGCTGTGTTTTTTGATTTCGGGCCTGGGAACAGTGCTGATAACACCAGTGTTGCGGTTACTGCTTAGTGATGTTTTGGTCTGGCCAAGGACTTTCTGAGTTTCATGCTCTGCCAGGGAGGAGGGGAGCCGGGAGGAGGCAGAGACAGGGCACCTGACCCAAACTGACCAGAGAGGTTATTCCATACCACAGCACGTCATGCCCAAGATGGAGGACGGAGAGGAGAGACCCAGAAGGGTGGGGGGTGCACTGCGTGGTCGGGTTTGGTTTTAGGTGGTGAGAAATTGTATTCTTTCCTTGTATTTGCCTTGTTATTATTATTATTGGTGGTAGCAGTAGTGATTTGTGTTATACTTTAGTTACTAAACTGTTCTTATCTCAACCGGTGGGAGTTGCATTCTTTTCTATTCTCCTTCCCATCCCTCCGGGAGTGGGGGGCAAGAAAGAGGGGGGAGTGACTGAGAGAGAGTCTGCGTGAGTTAGGCTTAAACCACGACAGGCAAATACAAGGAAAGAATACAATCGCTCACCACCTATACCCAGCCCTACCAAGCAGTGCACTCCCACGCTTCTGGGTTTCTGCTCTCCGTTTTACATCCTGGGCATGATGTGCTGTGGCATGGAATACCTCTTTGGTCAGTTTGGGTCAGGTGTCCTGTCTCTGCTTCCTCCCAGCTCCCCCTCCTCCCTGGCAGAGCATGAGACTCAGAAAGTCCTTGGTCAAACCAAAACATCACTAACCAGTAACTGAAAACACTGGTGTTATCAGCGCTGTTCCCAGGCCGAAAGACAAAACCACAGCACTGTACCAGCTACCAAGAAGGAGAAAAATGACTGCTGCTGCTGAACCCATGACAATATCCACCCCTTATTCCATACCAGTCACGTCATGCTCAGATCCCACATTTTCAATATACCATCACATATATATATATACATCCACACACACACAGAACGGGAGAGAGATCACTCCTTAGTGTATGGACCAATCCCTGTAAAGCTGCTGAGTCCATCCAGTCCAGTCCCTCCACTCCATCTCTTGTAACAGTCTTTCAGAGCAGGGGCGGCTGTGTGCAGTGTTCACACTCATGAATAACCTGGGCAATAGTGTCCATTGTTAAGTCCACCCCTTGATCATGAGTCCATCTGTATGCTGCATCTCTGCCCTGATGGCCTGAGGTGTCATGGGCCCACCAGGCTCAAAATAATTCACCCTCCCCTCCAGCAGTTTCTGCAGCTTGTCGGTGGGGACTTCGTACAGCTGCCTTCCATTTCTGATGCTTCCAAACCACTGGAGGGGCCCAGTGGACTAGATACTCGCCCATACTGTCCCACACACTCTGCCACTCATGACTGTCCAGCCTCGGGGAAAATCTCTTGGTCATCCAACATCGTAGTCTAACCCCAGACAAGGCCCACACCCCACTCTGCATAACTCTCGGGACCAGACAAAATGGTTGTGGGTAAAACACACTCTGTATGCATGCCAACATGCTGATCCCCATCACAATCAGCAGGCAGGTCTCAAGGGTACCCAAAGGCCATTCAAACCCTTCAGAGCTCTCAAATGAGGCTGCTGTACTTGTCACTGGGGCTGGTGTAGCTGCTGTGCTTGCCGGCTCTCTCACCACCAGCTGCTCTTTGTCTGAGTCCAGATCTTCCTCCTCTGCCTTGCTGGGAAGTGCTGCACGGTCTCCTGCATCCTGCTGGGGCTCGGGCTCGCGGGGCCCTGCGGGCAGCTGCTGGGGAATGCTCTCGGCTGCCGCAGAGCTGGGCTCGGCTGCAGGGCTTGGCTCCTCCACCGCACCCTCCTGCTGCTCGGCAGCAGCCGGGCTGTACTCGGTGGGGGGGCGCATCCCTTCTGCCACCTCCTTCGTGGCCTCTTGATCCCCGGAATTGCGCTTCCGGGCCGTTTCGGCCGCCGGCAGCTCCCGGGGCTGCCCCCCCTCTGCTTCCCACAGCCTCATGAAGATGGAGGTGAGGACGAGGGCCAGGATGGTGAAGAGCAGCCAGACTGCCAGGTACAAGTCCACATCCATGTCTGCCCCCCCCCCCCCCCCCCCCCCCCCGCTTCTGGAGCCTGCCCATATTACAAGCCATTCCAATAAAGTACAATGAAACGAGAACCTTAACCCAAAACCCATATCCAAAAAATGCTAAGATAGCAAATACCGGCTGTAAGTAAGGTACAACAGGCTGAAACCATGAACTCAAGAGAATCAAGAGCAACAACTTTGAGAGCCAATAAATCAGCATTGTGACGAGTGGCTATTAACCCTGTCATTATCTCAACCCTTCAAGCCCCACGTTGGGCGACAAAAAGAACTGTCATGGTTTAAGTCCAGTCAGCCACGCAGTTTCTCTCACTCACTCCCCCCTCTTTCTTCCCCCCGCTCCCAGGGGGATGGGAAGGAGAATCAAAAGAATGCAACTCCCACAGGTTGAGATAAGAACAGTTTAGTAACTAAGGTATAACACAAGACCACTGCTGCTACCAGCAATAATAATAATGACAAGAGAAATACAAGGAAAGAATACAATTGCTCCCCACCTATATACCCAGTCCGACCAAGCAGTCCACCCCCACCCTTCTGATCCTCTGCCCTCTGTATTACCTCCTGGGCATGACATGCTGTGGCATGGAATACCTCTTTGGTTAGTTTGGGTCAGGTATCCTGTCTCTGCTTCCTCCCGGCTTCCCCTCCTCCCTGGCAGAGCATGAGACTCAGAAAGTCCTTGGTCAAACCTAAACATTACCAAGAAGTAACTGAAAACACTGGTGTTATCAGTGCTGTTCCCAGGCCCAAAATCAAAAACACAGCGCTGCACCAGCTACCAAGAAGGAGAAAAATGACTGCTGCTGCTGAATCCAGGACAACCATCAAAAATTACGCTGTTTCTATGCCAAATAATACATTTTAAAGAAAATTTAAAAAAGCATACTCTGATATTTACAAACATGTTTAATCTTGTAACAGTTTATTTTGCTTTAGAACACTTGATACTGTTTATGACTAGTGAAGATTCTACCTCTTACATGCAACAGAAAAGGGGGGAGGGGAAGCTATGAAAAACAAGATGAGGAAACAAGTAAATACCTTTCCATGTTGCAGATTGTTCTTGTGTAGAGTGGTTATGGTGGAGAGAGTATTAGAAGTATAAAACTGCATGTGTGCTAACTTCCACGCTCTGTCCATTACTAGGGCAGCCAATTGGTGGTTTTGAGCTCTGTGGTATATTTCAGCAGTAGAAGGACTCAGTTCTAACTTGATTGTCTTGAGCAGCCTACAGGTGTTGGTTTCCCAACTGTGACCTCTAAAAGTATAGAATTCCATATACTCCCCTATATTCCTCAGTGTAACCAACACAACATGGGAGATCTGCCTGTTTTGAAAGGCTGGTCAGAGTCCTGACCCATACACTATCTCAAGAGATAGGATGTTTATGACCTCAAGAAAATAATGAGAAAATCTACAGAACCATAGGCTCCATATTTCCTAAGGGGAAAACTGTATCATTTTCAATCCAGTAGTTTTCTTTCTTTAGCCAGTAGATTAGGTGCCAGCAGATGCATTGAAGCATGTTGCAGCAAAACATCACATTTCCCATGGATACGTAAATCATTGAACTGGCACTGATGTTGCCCCAGTATTTGCCTGGAAGTTTAATTTCACATAGTAGGGGTAAAGAGGCAGCTGAGGATGGCTGGGGTGTGAACGGAGAGCTTCACTGTTAACCTTATATTAAAAAAATTAGATATTAAAATCAATAAAGGTAATTATTTTTAGATTTAGTGTCTGTGTCTTGAAGTTTTCCTCTGCAAATAAGGATTGTCAACAATGAAAGAAATGTTTAGTTTTAGGAAATTAGATTGGAATTATCATTCAAGGAAGGTAAATTCCTGCAAGTGTAAACACATATCCACTATCTTGTCCTAGTCGTACAGTTAACTGGTACAGTTAATACAGTTAGTCTGGATTGGCTTTCATAAATCTTCCTCAGAATCCCTAGGAAACAGTAAAAAAATACAAGGTTCTTAAGCAGATCATGTCCTGAATTGTGTCCTATTCACCTGAGCCAGGTGGATAAAGCTTTTCAAGAGAAGAAGCATCTGAACTGTACCTCACACTCCCACCAGCATTCCCATATCTGTACATGACACAGAAAATATCTTCTAATTTTTTTCTTGTTCACATTTTTTAAATTAAAAAATACTGGATGGCTATGGGAGGAAAGACTAAAAAGACACTCCACATAAAAGAAAAAATAAAAATAAATTGATTCATTTTCAGTGGCCTGGCCCCCGCTCACAATGCAACCACCAATCTGATGTGCTTTCTCACAAATGGCAGAAATTATAAGACACATACCAGTATTTATGAAACTCATTCATTAAGTCAAAACTAATTTCAAGCAGAGAATGTCCTTCTATTCATAATTTGCTATATCAAAAGATGCTATTTGCACTCAAATTAGATGCAAAGACTTAGCAGCAGCCAAAGAAATTACACATAAATAGTAGTACTTTTTGGAATCCACCTCCCAGAAGGCATGTTAAGGCACATGAAAAACAACAAGGTGGTTGGTGACAGCCAGCATGGCTTCACTAAGGGGAAACCCTGCCTGACCAATCCGGTGGCCTTCTATGATGGGGCTACGGAACTGATGGACAGGGGTAGAACAGTTGATGTCATCTACCTGGACTTGTGCAAAGCGTTTGACACTGTCTTACATGACATTCTTGTCTCTAAGTTGGAGAAACATCATTTTGATAGGTGGACCACGTGGTGGATAAAGAACTGGCTGGATGGCTGCACACAAAGAGTTGTGGTCAATGGCTCAATGTCCAGCTGGAGACCAGTAACCAGTGGTGTCCCTCAAGGATCGGTGTTGGGACTGGTCTTGTTCAACATCTTTGTCAGTGACATGGACAGTGAGATTGAGTGCGCCCTCAGCCAGTTTGTCAATGACACCAAGCTGTGTGGTTCGGTTGATACGTTGGAGGGAAGGAATGCCATCCAGAGGGACCTTGACACGCTTGTGAGCTGGGCTGATGCCAACCTCATGAAGTTTAACCATGCCAAGTGCAAGGTCCTCCATCTAGGTTGGAGCAATCCCAGGCACAGCTACAGGTTCGGCAGAGAAGAGATTCAGAGCAGCCCTGCAGAGAAGGACTTGGGGGTGTTGGCTGATAAGAAAATGAACATGAGCCGGCAGTGTGCACTTGCAGCCCAGAAAGCCAACCGTATCCTGGGCTGCATCAAAAGGAGCGTGACCAGCAGGTCAAGGGAGGTGATCCTGCCACTCTACTCTGCTCTCCTGAGACCTCACTTGGAGTATTGTGTGCAGTTCTGGTGTCCTCAACATAAAAAGGACATGGAACTGTTGGAACAAGTCCAAAGGAGGCCATGAAGATGATCAGGGGACTGGAGCACCTCCCCTATGAAGACAGGCTAAGAAAGTTTGGTCTGTTCAGCCTGGAGAAGAGAAGGCTGCAAGGGGACCTCATAGCAGCCTTCCAATATCTGAAGGGGGCCTATAGGGATGCTGGGGAGGGACTCTTCATGAGGAACTGTAGTGAGAGGACAAGGGGTAATGGGTTCAAACTTAAACAGGGGAAGTTTAGATTGGATATGAGGAAGAAATTCTTTACTGTAAGAGTGGTGAGGCACTGGAATGGGTTACCCAGGGAAGTTGTGAATGCTCCATTGCTGGTGGTGTTCAAGGCTGGATTGGACATAGCCTTGGGTGGCATGGTTTACTGGGAGGTGTCCCTGCCCCTGGCAGCGGGGTTGGAACTAGATGATCTTAAGGTCCTTTCCAACCCTAACTATTCTATGATTCTATAAGTACATTATTAACAGTACTGTCAATAACTGACAGCATAGTCTGATAATTCAAGGTTAACAGAGCTTCATTAGGTCTTCTATGTCCTGGTATTCAGGACATAATAGCTTTACACATTATACCATTAATTATACAAATAGATTACATGAGGTAGATAGCAATGCAAGTTTTAAATAAACTAGGTCATTATAAGAGTGAGATGAAATCCCTGTATCACTAAGAAACCCACAAGTTCTCCATAGTCTGAGAGTCCTTTACCAAAATAGTCTTCATTCAGTTTCTCCAAAGACTGCATCAAAGTTCAAATCAATCTGTCTAGAATTGCTTTTGCAGTATAACAAAGCAGTCTTCATTGCCAGCCTGCAGCAGGAGATACACTGACCTATTTCCATCTGAAGCTGCTCCTGGCAGTGTGAGTTTTATATGGTTTGCATAGCTCCTGTTATTACAGAGTTCTGCATTAGAAGTGCGGAGTTTTGCATTATGTCCATTGTACCATATATAGGAATAATTCTTACTTACAAAAAGGACACTTAGACTGGCAAAACCCCACTTTTTGTTACCTCCTTTTATTCAAATAACTCATACTGCTATGCTGACAAAACTAATAGTTCTTGCAAACATGTATAGACTGTGGTACCAGTTTACGGGTGGCTAATTTAGGTAAGTTGTTGTTAGTGGTGGTTCTCAGTTTAGAACTTACTTAACTAAATGGTTCAATTCACTTAAAAACAAAAAAACCCAAACCAAACCAAACAACTTCATAACAAATTGAGTATTTGGTACTCAATTATTTGAAGTGTATTTTGCAATAAAGCACTTGAATGCCTTTGATGGGAATTCTAACATGAAAAGAGTTCTGTTCATTATGTGCAACCTGGTGAGTACAGATAAACACAGTTGTCAGTGTTTTACAGTGCTCACTGTATAGCAGGACATATCTTTGGTTTTAAAATCTGTCTGAAAAAAGCAGATCTGACCCAAAAGAAAGACAACTTACTTTTTACACAGTTCTTTGTCTGGTAAAAATCATTATTCATTTTTTTTTGCCAAGTATTTGTGCATCTTTGTTAAGTGCATGTAGCCAAAATATAATCACTGGTTTCCAAATCAGACAAGCTAATTTAATCTAGTTACATGGAATATATCTTCAATTGTCAAACTCTGACATCAACATTATTTATGCTAGTATCGTTGTTTAAGCCGTAAATCACACTTTGCTCACTCACTCCCCCCTCTTTCTTGCCCCCGCTCCCGGAGGGATGGGGAGGAGAATCAAAAGAATGCAACTCCCACAGGTTGAGATAAGAACAGTTTAGTAACTAAGGTATAACACAAACCCACTAATGCTACCACCAATAATAATAATGACAAGAGAAATACAAGTGTCATGGGTTCAGCAGCAGCAGTCAGTTTTCTCCTTCTTGGTAGCTGGTGCAGCGCTGTGTTTTTGATTTTGGGCCTGGGAACAGTGCTGATAACACCAGTGTTTCGGTTACTGCTTAGTGATGTTTTGGTCTGACCAAGGACTTTCTGAGTTTCATGCTCTGCCAGGGAGGAGGGGAGCCGGGAGGAAGCAGAGACAGGACACCTGACCCAAACTGACCAAAGAGGTTATTCCATACCACAGCACGTCATGCCCAGGATAGAAAGCAGAGAGGAGAGACCCGGAAGACGGGGGGGTGCACTGCATGGTCGGCCTTGGTATTAGGTGATGAGAATTGTATTCTTTCCTTGTATTTGCCTTGTCATTATTATTATTGGTGGTAGCAGTAGTGGTTAGTGTTATACCTTAGTTACTAAACTGTTCTTATCTCAACCTGTGGGAGTTGCATTCTTTTCAATTCTCCTTCCCATCCCTCTGGGAGCGGGGGGGGGGAAGAAAGAGGGGGAAGTGAGGGAGAGAACGGGCTGCGTGAGTTAGGCTTAAACCACGACAATAAGGAAAGAGAATACAACTGCTCACCACCTGATAACAAGCCTGACTCAGCAGCGAAACCCCCACCCCTCCAGGTCTCTGCCCTCCAGTTTTACATCCTGGGCATGACATGCTGTGGTATAGAATACCTCTTTGGTTATTTTGGGTCAGGTGTCCTGTCTCTGCTCCCTCCCTGCTTTCCCTCCTCTCTGGCAGAGCATGAGGCTCAGAAAGTCCTTGGAAGATCAAAACATTCTAAGCAGTAACTGAAAACGTTGGTGTATCAGCGCTGTTCCCAGGCCGAAAGTCAAAACCACAGCGCTGCACCAGCTACCAAGAGGGAAAAAAAATGACTGCTACTGCTGAACCCATGACAGCTAGCAGTAATTATTCAGATGGTTACATGTGCAGATCTTTACAGTCTTAAAAATGGAAATGTTTACGAGCATTAAGATATTTTCTGATTAAAGTTACTCAACCTGAACAAATTAAAATGTAAAGATTAAAAGGTGCCTGTTTGGGATAATGGACAGCAGAGAAACTAAGTGAAGACTATGTGAGTAATGCTAGCTAGACTGTTACTTGTGATTCAATGAAAAGAGGTTGTTGTGATTAGCACAACTTCCATTCAATTTTCTTTTTATTCTTCCTTCCTCATTCATTCTTTTCTCTTGCTAATAACAAAATACACTTGCATTCCAACAACAAAAAAAAGTAATAAGGAACAGAACATATTCTGAGCAGATGAAACACTGCCCTTGGGAGAGACCAGTAGTGTGGCGAAGAGAGTGGGCAAACAGAGGGCAGAGCAACAATTTGTGTGGCAGTTCATATGGGCAGAACCCAGTAGCCTTGCAAGCTTCAGAGGTGAGCTCAGCCAGCGGTCATCGAGACAGTACTGTAGGATGCCATCCTCTCAGCAGAAAGTGAAGGAAACTGAGTCCTCTCTGCTGGCCAGGAAGGACATTGGGGCTGTTCAGCCTGGAGAAGAAAAGGCTGCGTGGAGACCTCATAGCAGCCTTCCAATATCTAAAGGGGACCTATAGGGATGCTGGGGAGGGACTCTTCATGAGGGACTGTAGTGACAGGACAAGGGGTAATGGGTTCAAACTTAAACAGGGGAAGTTTAGATTGGATATGAGGAAGAAATTCTTTACTGTAAGGGCGGTGAGGCACTGGAATGGGCTGCCCAGGGAAGGTGTGAATGCTGCATCGCTGGCGGTGTTCAAGGCCGGGTCGGACAGAGCCTTGAGTGTCATGGTTCAGTGGGAGGTGTCCCTGCCCTTGGCAGGGGGGTTGGAACTAGATGATCTTCAGGTCCTTTCCAACCCTAACTATTCTATGATTCTATGACAGGGTAACAGACTGAGGTCCCTCATAAACATGTAGCTGTCTTGGCGTCTGGCTGTAGTGAGTACAAGAGCCTGCTGGTCATACTAGATGGCACCTGTGCAAGATGCCAGCAGAAAGCTGATCTGCTCTGCATGGTGGCTGAGCTATGGGAGGAGGTGGAAGGGCTAAGGAGCATATGGGAACCTGAGGAGGAGATTGACTGCTGACCCACCTAGTAACCTGCCTGGTTGACGAGGTAAAGGCTGTGGGCATTGTCTGTTTGGACTTAGGTAAAGCACTTGACACTCTGCTACAGCATTCTCCTGGAGAAACTGGCTGCTCATGGCCTGGATATGTGGATTCTTTGCTGGGTGGCTGGGCAGAGAACAGATTCAGAGCAGCCCTGTGGAGAACGACTTGGGGGTGTTGGTCGATGAAAAAATGAACATGAGCCGGCAGTGTGCGCTTGCAGCCCAGGAAGCCAACCGTATCCTGGGCTGCATCAAAAGGAGCGTGACCAGCAGGTCGAGGGAGGTGATCCTGCCCCTCTGCTCTGCTCTTGTGAGACCTCACTTGGAGTATTGTGTGCAGTTCTGGTGTCCTCAACATAAAAAGGACATGGAACTGTTGGAACAAGTCCAGAGGAGGACCATGATGATGATCAGGGGACTGGGGCACCTCCCGTATGAAGATAGGCTGAGAAAGTTTGGTCTGTTCAGCCTGAAGAAGAGAAGGCTGCGTGGAGACCTCAGAGCAGCCTTTCGATATCTGAAGGGGGCCTTACAAGGATGCCAGAGAGGGACTCTTCATCAGGGACTGCAGTGACAGGAAAAGGACTAATGAGTTCAAACTTAAACAGGGGAAGTTTAGATTGGATATAAGAAGTTCTTTACTGTAAGGGTGGTGAGGCACTGGAACAGGTTTCCCAGAGAAACGTTCCACCCCTAGCAGTGTTCTAGGCCAGGCTTGACAGAGCCTTGGGCGACATGGTCTAGTGTGAGGCATCCATGTCCATGGCAGGGGGGTTGGAACTAAATAATCTTAAGTTCCTTTCCAATCCAAACCATTCTATTATTCTATGATTCTATCACTCCATTTCCATTTTGCTGCCTACAAAAATCCAGCTTTTGTGAAGAGAAGCTTGTATCTATCCAAATACCTGTACTCTGCCATTAGCAAACTGTTTTTGTTGGGAAATTTGTAGTTCAACATTAAATATAACTATTTTCTTAGTCTGTTTTCATACTGGCTTATCTCTGCCACATAGAGGAGTCCCTATGCCACCTGTTGGGTATATCCTTAACTAGCTTGGGGTATTAAGTCTTCTCCAGATGTACAGATTATTTTCAAAGACCTTTTGGTTTCCCTTGTGCTATGTGAAAACTAGATTTCTTAATAGAAATGTGGCACACAAGAAAGCAAAATATTGTCACATATTTTTGAGATCGTTCACTTTATTCAGCTAGCTCATAACATTAAATGAAAAGCAGCCCTTCCTGACTAAAATGATGATCCTATAGTCAGTATTTTTCTTGAACCTCTTAAACAATGTTCAGCATAAGTACTGTTCTTCTTATACAATACCTCACCTAGTTAAGATAATGTCTGCCTTGCTTTGGTAGACAACGACCAGTGTCATAAAAGGAGTTTCTAAAAACTGTTTCTAGCAAAAAAAATTTCCGTGACCGAATGATGCTTGTTGGTGTATTAGCAGTAGTATTTACACAACCAAGCAGTGGGTGACAATCAACCTTCATGTTAGCTGCACTGTACATGTTCGGTTGGCAATTTCCACAGTTACGTTCAGATCCTGTGTATTCACGGACCTGCAGAATTTGAAAGGAAGTAATTCTTTTTGCTTTCCATAAATCATAGTGTCTTGCCTTGTGCCACCACCATCCTGTCTCTGTTTCATAAAGCTCATTTCTCATTACAGGAGCCAGTAGGACCTTGAAACTGTACAGTGAAATCAACAGAAACAATAGATTAGATAGCATAGGGCCCGCAGCATGTAGTAAAGTATTAAAAGACAAACGTATTAGTGATTTTGATGTCATTCTGTTGAAAAAGTAGTTCTACATAGATATTTTTTGATCTGCAAGTGAATCAAGTATCTGCTGTGACAAGACTGGATTCACCCAGAAGCAGGTGTTTGAAAAATTTATGTCCAGTTTACAAAACTGCAGGGTTTTTTAACCTTACTAAAAGTTTTTCTGAACAATTAGATTTTGTATTACAACTGTATTCCCACATCTGGCTGCTGCTGGTCCTCATGGAGCTTCTCTCCTCACTGCAAATTCTTACAGAGGATAGGGCATTGTGCCTATCAATACAGACTGCTCAACGCCATAATCCTGCAGTTGGCACTGGAGTTCTGCTTTCCCTTTCCTTTTCTAAACCCCATATAATTCATATGGTCATTACACTCTGAAATAACAACCAAGGATTATTAGGAAAAAGGAAAAGGATTTCAGATACTGAAACCTTTAAGTAACTGCCAATGCCGTTCAGTTGAACTCACTGAAAAAACAGTAATTTTGGCCCTGTACATTCCATTGCATCATTCTTTAAACCCCTGTTCAAATTACTGATTTTTTAGCCCCAGCTTTCAACAACTATTCATTTTACAGTATGTCATTGAACAAATAGTCACACAAGCCCTATTCCTACTAGCAGAAATCCCTGAAAAGACAAAGAACTTTAAGAAAAAGTACCTTTTATTTTTTCTTTTCAGCTTTTTTTCATCTTTTGCTTTTCTTTGGATGCTACAGCACTGAAGCCAAACTCAAGAAATTACTAGTTTTGTAACTACTAAATGTCTCAGACATGTTTACGTATTCATTTGCAAAGTGGGTCAATTGCCACTCAGCTTCACTGTTATTAGTATAATCTATTAATTGTGCAAGTGTTGCCACACCTGGGCTGATAATGAGGCTATTCATTCTGGTCTCTCAAAGATACTGACAGTAGATTCTGGCTAAAAATGCCTGTGCTCTGGACTTGTTTTTTATTCCTGTGTTCTGTTATTCCACTTAAAAAAAAAAAAAAAAAAAAAAAAAGTTAATTTTAAGGTAATGGGAGGCAAGGGATAATTCTTTAGTTAATGCAAAATCACTCACAGATTTAGGATTCCTGGAATTAAACCAATGAATCTCCTGAGGAATGAAAACCACATTTCATTCAGTAGCTGCTAATGCAGAAGTTTGTCAGGCAGATGTTCCAAATAACAATAATAAAGTTAGAAAGCTTTTGAAAGACCTCTTGGGTTAGTAAATTATACCCTCAAAATTAAATATTTAGAACTGGGAAACTGAGGACTGAAGTGGTTGATTTAAAAATAGATGTGATGTAGATGAACGCTGAGAGTGAAAGAACAGACAGAAGATATTTCTTTTCTCCTGAAAAACCCCTAGTTGTTTCCTCTATGTTATAGTTTGCTGGTACTCCTTGTAAGAGTGAAACTACACTTTCCAATGTAGTCAGAAAGCATGCCAAGAAGGAAAGCATTTCAAAAGAAAAAGCCAAGGCAAAATGTAATAGAAACACCTTGTTGATTCAGGTAGCTATTCATGCATAGAAAAGAGCAGAGAGGACAAAATTCAGTTGTATTTAAATTACACTACAGAGTTTAGCTCTAACTAATATATTTTTAAATCATATATTTTTAAAGGTTAAAGGCTAACTTACTCACCTGATGATACATCTGCCCAGGCAGATACCTTGCTGATCCCAACCCTGGCCTGCTGTCCCAACTTTCCTGGCTTGACCTCACATCTGCCTCAGTACTACAGACTTTGCTGTTCCTGAACTGCTTTGCTTTTCTGGTCTGACCACTGCAGGACCATGCCCTTGATGCTGAAAGCGTCTCTGGCAGCTTGCCATCACCCCCAGTACCCTGACAATATTTACCTGGTGGAATAGCCCTCTTGTACACAGCAAACCCTTCACATGCCTTCAGTTTTTTCTAGGATCCTGAAACAGGCAGCTCAGAGGGCTTTGCAACCTATAAAGACAGGAGCATTAAGAAAAATAATTTGAGTAACTATTCCTTGAGGCTTCTTTTAATTTCAGTATTGGCATTGGCTGAATTTAATGTCTTCAAGAAGATGATAAAAAGAACTATGTAAAAATGGAGAGAAAAAAGATTTAATGGCAATCTCAGTTATGTTCTAAGAACACAACAGGGGTGATTTCAAATCATCTTCAATAGTTGAAGAAGTGTTTCATTGTTCTGACTATTAAAATGCATTAAATATTTTCCTTTTTTATCAGTAAATGTAAACTATTGCTTTAGTTATTACAAAAAGGTCATACAGCTTAAAATTGGAAGTAGGTCTTAACATAATAAACCAGTGATTGTCTGAGAAAATGAATAGCATTTGTGATTCCATGCGCATCAGTTACATGAACAAACCAGTAGAGTTCAAAAAATTGAACTGCTCCCACTTGTGGGAGAAGTATCACATCCTACCAAAAGTCCTTGAGCACAACATACATCTTGCAGCGCAGAAAAGGCTACCACAGCATAGTGATGGAGAGAGGCCGGTCCTTCTGCAAAGAACCAGGCATCTAACTGTAATTCTTCTCTTCTAAATGTGACCTGCTTTTTCTGGAATCCTTTCTCCTGATGAGGGAAGCCTGTCCTCCAGGATGATGGTTTAGCATGACTGCGAGTCATGGGTGAATTTCCATGCTTATGGTTCTCATTCTCCACATAAACAACTGCTCAGAAAATCTTGTCCATTCTACCACAGCTACATTCAGCAACTATGTGTATAGTATCACATCAAGTGTGTACTATCAGATATTAGTAATGTGAAAACACATGCATACATTTATTACATCTATTGTGCAAAAAAACCAAAAAGCCACGACAGCTGGGGACAGAGACATGATGCCAAAGCATGAAATCAATGAAGCAGAGTGCCATGGCAGAGATGGTAACAAAACCGGGAAGCAAGCTAAGCCACTCATTCATGAGTAAACAGCTTATGTGCGAGAGAAAAATGTTAATTCTTTAAAAAACCTGGTTACTTGGGGAACCTAGACTAGTCTGATAGCTCCCTACATCTTTGTCCACCTAATTAGAAAAGGTCCAGAATTGCTAACAGCATGAATAAAGAGAAAAAGGTACCACTTTATACATGTGACTACATGGAAAGATATTGACTACTGGGTAGTGCATGAACTCTTCCAAGTACAATCACAAAAGGTTTGCTGCAACTATGGAAACTACAGATCTCCCACATGCAACTGCTCATAAATCAGTTCTGTCTTATAAACAAACAAATAAAACCCAAAACCACATGCAGTGACTTCCAAATATACAACAGGATTACAGGAACTAATAGAGTTCTGCTGAATTGGAGAGAAACTACACAAAACAAAGGATTTGCATAGAGAATTCTTTCAAGTGTAGCTTATTTGATTCAAAAATGGGCAAACCATTTTTGGATCAAAATCAAACATAAACTGTGGGTCAAGCAAAAGGCATAGTACAGACAATATTCAAAACTATCTTGACTACAGCAACTGGTGTCACACATGACTAAACATTGTTGATTCAAAAGAAAAATTAAACAGAAACCTTAAATAACCCACAAAACCTAGTGCATATAAGCGTGATGGAAGAGCGACTGCAAGAGATGCAGATCAATTATATCAGTAAGGAAATGCTTTCAGGTTCATCAACCTTCGGTCAACAAAATGGATTCTACCAGGTATGCCTTAACATTTCTACCGTGGTCATTAGCCAGCTTGAAGCCAGGGGATGAAAAAAGCCCTCTTCTATTTGGTGAGATTCTGTCTGACTGGCAAAGCATATGTTTGTACACTTACATTAACATTGGAAAAAAAAAAAGGTAATAAACCTGTTTCAAAAGGAAACTTTACCAAGACTTTGGATCAACAACTGTTAAAATTCCAAATAATTCTGTGTAATTAAAGTATTCCTGAACAGGATATAGCAGCATATATACATACATAGCTTATATACATACATAGCATATATACATATATAGCAGATATAGACTCCATATATATACATATACATATATATACATATACATATATAGCAGATATAGACTCCATACAGCTGCCTTCCATCTCTTATGCTTCCAAAACATTGGAGGGGACCAGTGGACCAGATACTTGCACATACTGTCCCAAATACCCTGCCACTCATGACTGTCCATCCTGGGGGAAAATCTCTTGGTACTCCTACATTGCCGCCTACCCCCAGACAAGGTCCACACCAGACTCTGCTTCACTCTCGGGACCAGACAAAATGGTTGTGGGTAAAACAGACTCTGTATGTGTGCCAACATGCTGACCCCCATCACAACCAGCAGGCAGGTCTCAAGGGTATCTAAAGGCCATTCAAAACCGTCAAAATTCTCAAACAATGCTGTAAACGGTCTGGTGGGGGGGGCTGGGAGCATAAAAGAATGTCTCCTTCACAGGTTGACCACCCAAGGATGTGAAAAGAGACGTGTAATTGCTAAACACTTCTATTATATACCTCCCAAAGTATAGAGTTGGTGACCACACTGGGAGCAAAAGCCGGGTCAGTTTCATGATCACTGAGTCTATTGTATTAAAAATCAGTGCAATAAAGTACAATGTAACAAGAACCTTAACCCCAAACCCATATCTGAAAAATGTTAAGATAGCAAATACCAGCTGTAAGTAAAGTATCATATGCTGAACCTGTGAGAACCAGAGCAACAACTTTGAGAGCCAATAAATCAGCATTGTGATGAGTGGCTATCAATCCTGTCGTTATCTCAACCCTTTGTGCCCCACATTGGGCGACAAAAAGAACTGCCGAGGTTTAAGTCCAGTCAGCCACGCAGTTCGCTCACTCACTGTCCCCTCTTTTCTCCCCCCCCCAGCTGCTGGGGGAATGGGGAGGAGAATCAAAAGAATGCAGCTCCCACAGGTTGAGATAAGAACAGTTTAGCAACCAAGGTATAACACAAATCACTACTGCTACCACCAATAGTAATAACGACAAGGGAAATAAAAAGAAAGAAAATACAATCACTCACCACCCAACACCCAGCCCGACCCAGCCATGAACCCACCCTTCCAGGTCTCCGCTCTCCGTTTTTACATCCTGGGCATGATGTGCTGTGGTATGGAATACCTCTTTAGTCAGTTTGGGTCAGGTATCCTGTCTCTGCTTCCTCCCGGCTTCCCCTCCTCCCTGGCAGACCATGAGACTCAGAAAGTCCTTGGTCAGCCTAAACATTCTAAGCAGTAACTGAAAACACTGGTGTTATCAGCGCTGTTCCCAGGCTGAAAGTCAAAAACACAGCGCTGCACCAGCTACTAAGAAGGAGCAAAATGACTGCTGCTACTGAACCCAGGACCTACATGAAAAGAATTTAGGATATCAAAATGCAGCCCAAGAGACATGGTATTGAATCAACAGAGGTTTTAGCTTTGAAACACCTGTCAAGCTGCAAAATTAGATGTTGGGCAGAGGCTTGTCACAGTAACGTGCTTTTTACTTTGAGGTATCTTTATGTAATGGGCAGTCTTAAAAATAAAGAAATAAAATAGTCTGATAATTCTTGATAAAAGGGGCAACATGGGCAGATGACTTTAGAGGTAAAGCTAAAAACATTATCAATATTAACTTAATTCCAAGTCTTGCAAGGAAGCAAATCCAACAAAGTGAAGAGTGCTTTATTCTCCCCAGAAATTCCAGGAGCTCTTTGCCAGTCACAGCTATTTCCATCCATACTGCTGCAAACACTTGTCTATCATTTGAACACACAGCATCAACAGAGTTGTAAGTTAATTAGCTCACATATGAGCAATGTTTGGGTTGTCTGACCTGAGTGTCAGTTTGACATCCAGAAGGCCCAAAGACTCCACCACTTCATACGCTGACTGCCATTATAGGAAAGTGCAGTGGAAATATAGATGTCTCTTAGAAAAGACTTTGTGCAATTTTCAGAAAATGTTCCTGCAGATGAGACAAACGGAAGTGGCTTTGCCAAGTACGGAGCACTGAGGCAATCCACACTGCAGTTGGCACGACTCTGTAGTGCAAAGTATATACCTGCAGTACATACCCCAGCAATATCAGCAGAATTGCTACACAGCCAGTGCACAGACACCATCTCAGGTATTTAGTATAGATAGCAAGTAATTCTGGCAGTAAGCCCAATGTCAAGGGTAGTTTTAAAATACAATGCAGATCTAGCCAGATATATTGAAGTCAACAGAGAGTTCAGCTGGGACTACAAAGCCAGGACTGCAGATCTAAGCTATCTGTGGTGAGCTGCATGATAATGTGGTTACATTGCTACAACAAGGTAGCTTAATACAAGTTTGCAGGACAAGACGAAAAATCTAACAAAGGTTTTTGTGGCAATGCTATTGCTTTAACAACGTTATCTGTGATATGCCCTCATAAGAAAAAAAAGCAGTGATTTGGACATGAGATGAAAATCATTCTGAAATACCACAGGAGAACAGAGTAACACTGATATAACAGAAAATCAATGAAACCGTTCAGAAAGGCAGTGTACTTATGGATGCCAATTTATGAAGTCTGGGTGTTCCCTTTTCCTTGACTTCCTTCCTATTGCAGATGTGTAAATCTCAGGCAGTTGCTGTGGCGAAGAGGATTTTGAACTGTAAGAAATCTGTCGGCTCTCTCAGACTTTAAAGTTACCTCCTCACTTTGGACTTCCAAGGCACAAAACTGCACAGGACATGCCTCACCATTCACATTTTTTTCTGACTCATACAGAGGGTATCACCAGAGCAATAATTTTATTTTTTTCCCCTGGACTTATACTATGGATGATTTAACTGTAATTTTCAATGGAGTAGTTTAGGGAGGGTGTAATTTTTGTAGATTCATTCAAATTTAGAACGTTGTGTTTTGTTCTACAGAAAATGACCATATGATAGGCCTCCAGGTAGACTGAAACACCCAAGTAAAACGTATCAGGCAGAAAATATACTTCTGAAACTTTGAATTGAGAAACTGATAAACCCTCGTTCAAAAGTTAGAATACTGCACTGGTTTTGTCTTACAAAAAAAAATGAATTCTTTTCCCTTTATGAAGTTTACATTTTAAGTATGAGCTTCCATCTCTTTCACCCTACCCATCCTAGCACTTAATGGATGTGCTCCTTAACTGCTGAAAACGAACGAACAAACAAATGCTTTCCAGAGGCTACAGATTAGATGACCTTGTTCAGTTCTGCTGCAGGAAAGGAAGGTCCCATGTGGGAGGCAGAGCCTTGTGTCTGAGCAGAATGCCAATGGACTGGCTAACAGGAATACTTAATAGAAATTTTAGAATTGTGCTAAGGAAATGTGGTCTTCACTTAAAATCTCTGATACTTCAGTAGTTTCCAGTAAATGTCTTTATAGTGTGTTATTCTATATACCACCAGAAAGGCATATTTGCTGTGATTATATCCACTTTTTTAGGATTTTGGCATATGCTGAGCTTTTAAGTGAGGTTGGCAGCACCAAAAAAAACCCAAACCAAACCATGGTTGGAGATCAGTAACACTGACATTCTAGTATGTATTTTTCTTGATTGTGCTCAAGAACCAATCACACATTGCTTGCAATCTGAAGTGCCAGAGATGTGATACAGATTCTCTAACACACATCTGTTGTTCAAACTGGGTAAAAGGATATCTTTGTTTTAGGCCAATATAATGTGGATTGTTGGACATTTTCCCTGTGCAGGGCATCAAACCCTTCTCCTTAAATGAAGCAAAAAATGCTATGCTGGATTTTCTAGGTGTGCTAGAGCTTTGTATTTGTGATGGTGCCAGACCTCTGCAACTTAATTAAAAGCTGCAACAGCAGCTGTATGATTAGAAGGCACATGAAAAGTCAGTGAATCTAACTTGCACCCAGCTGGTGATGCTTCGAAAGAGTCCCTTCCTGAGTATGTGTTTCAGGGATGATACTTTGAAAATTTAAGATGGCCAGAGTCTGGGGTAGAAAAATTCATAGCTTGAGATCTGCTTCCATGAGAAGAGTCTTTCTCTATGGGACAGCAGTATCCAAGCACAGGAAGCCACTCAAAATGACCTAAGTGCTTTCGGAGTTAAAACTCAACTACATATGGAAAGACTGATTGTGGAGTGAAAAAAAAGAGTGATTGTGGAGTGGCTGGGTGAAAAGAGAGAATTCAAAACGCAGAAAGATCTAAGGTGGTATAGTACGATACAAGTGGAGTTAAAATGCAGATAAAAGTCAAGGTTAGATGTCACTTGGCAAGGACAGACGGGTTGCATAGAAAGCAGCTATCAGGCTTTACCTTCCTATGCGTGCTTTACCTTCCTATGCGCACACACAGAGATCTGGTGTTTGACCTCCCCTGCCTGCAAGACCTTGGACAGGGAGAGAGGGAGGAGCAGCCCCCACTCTGTAAGTCTGTGTCCCTCTCCCTGTTCCTTGATCTGAGGTAGAGGGGGTCAATGGTCACCTGCAGTAGAAGAGCCCCTCCTTGTCCAGATTTTGGATGAATCCCAGTTGCCTAAGTCCAACCCTGCTACCAAAATTTTCAGTTATTTAAATAAGCTTGAATTTGGTCAACTTACCAAAATATCAGTTATGTATTCTGCATACTAACTGAGTAATTTGTATTCAAATATATTCATTGAAGACAGCAACTGCAGAAAGGTAAGAATTTGCTACAGTGTATCTTGTTAACTGTATTAGTTAAAAAAATCTTGCTATAATAATATAATTGCAATATAATGTTATAATGCTATTATAAAATAAGGAAGCTCATTTAAGACACCATTAATCACCATTACTCATGCTAAGTTTTAAAAATACATTGAATTTTAGAACTGCACTCAATTAAAAGAAAGTACAAATTAAGAACTGGAAACCAATTTAAGTCACAGAAACTAAATAAACTTCACTGAGTATTCAATTTGTCACCTTTTCTCTCAGAAAACTGGAACTGATTCAAGTCAGCTAATGAGTGAGCCATAAAATTGTTCACCCCATATGCCTCTATTGTAACAGCATTAATGACTGGCTGTATTCATAAATCAAATCAGCAGAAGAGTAAGCATGGACAAAGAATTAAAGTAAGCCCTGAACCCTGTCTGCTCGATATTTTTATAGCTGGCAGGTGAAACAGAATTGTATATATTTCACCGAATTCTCCCATATATGTGTTTCTACAGGTGAAAATTGCTGTTTTCCCAGCTAAATATTGTCACGCATGAGACAGTTTCAAATGTTTAAGCAGATCCCAGATGGACAGAACTTACTGCATATTTACTCTTTTAAAAGTATTTCTTAATCACAGAGATGTGTTCATTTAGGCTGAATACAATCAGATGTCACTACCTCCTTTGGAATGAAGGTGCAAATTCCGTATGAATCCAGTGAATCCACTGGCAGAAATAGAAGGTAGAATCAATGTATATTGTAGACTTGCAATGGAATCTTTTTAAAACCTTACTGTGTAATTTCTGCCTAGACACAGTGAAACTTGCATGTTTTCCCTGTAATGGGCAGAAGCCACTGCATATTTGCTTCTTGGGTAGTGTAAAGAACAAACGTTTCAGGATGCTTCAGTGCCTAGTAGGTAATGAGTGTGTAAATACAGAATTGTGAAAGGCTCCTTGCACTTGCAATTTTTAAATCAGTTTGCACCAACAATGCATTTTCTGGAATCAGCGGGGAGGCATCTAATGAAAACGTCATTATCATTTAATGTGACAGCTCCATATTTCTGACATCACTAAGGCACGAGAACAACTTTGAGGATACTGGGCCAGTCAAACATCCGTTAACCTTGGTGGTGGTGCTGATGAATTGGATAGCTCATGAAAACACTGGTGTTAACTCAAGAGGATTTTCTTTCTACAAGTGTTAACGCAATAGTCGGATCCTTTCTGCCAAGCACACTGCAGCACAACAGAGGAAAAAAATAGAAGGAAAAATTGAACAAAAGCAGGTTGATGAATCTAGAAATACCGCAGAGAACACGAAGCTGGGAAGAAAGAAAAGTGGGGATGCACGGCATCCTGCTCACTTCTGCTAATCTATGGGCGCAATTGCAGGTTCGGAGCCTCGGCGTGCATCAGCAGTTCAGAAACTGACATTCCCGAGGAAAGCCTCGTGTTAAACTCAACAACCGGTTTCGGTACCGGTAGAGCCAGCAGCAGCTCCCTATCTAGATCTACGATCGGACTAGCTCACGCTTGAAAGAAACAGGGCACCTTT
Organism: Ara ararauna; assembly: GCA_028858755.1. NCBI lineage: Eukaryota > Metazoa > Chordata > Aves > Psittaciformes > Psittacidae > Ara > Ara ararauna. Next base: position 37,273,404 of record CM054410.1, on the reverse strand, counting down.
CAAGCTTTATCAACAGGTTCCTCCCCAGCTCCCGCGCCGGGCGTCCGCACCCGTCCCCACCGCCCGCCCTGCCTAACAGCCAGCCCGCCCTCCCGACGGGGCACCGCGGCTCCCAGACCCCCACCTCGCTCAGCCCTGCGGCGTTTGGGCGCGTGCCGGGAAAGACGAGCTGCCCACCGCCGCGCCGAACCCACGACGGGGCCACCCCGGCGGGAGAAGCCCGAGCCCGCCGCCGCCTGCGCTCCCCCGCGGGACCCGGGCCGTCTCCTCCGGGCGACAGCGACCTACTCCCCCCAGCCCGCCCGCCTGGGGCGCCCCGGGGGCGCGCCCACCCCCGAAGGCTCGCGGGGCCGCGCCAGGCCCCATGGCGAGGAGGAGGAGGAGCAGGAGCAGCTGCAGCCGGGATTGGGGGCCGGCGGCACCGCCCGCCCGGCGGGGGGGAGGAGGCGACGGGAGGAGGAGCGGCGGAGCGGGCCGTAGCGAGTTGGTAGGGCTGAGCGCAGTTGCCCCTGAAGATGGCGGCTGCGGAGCCGGTCGGTGCTCCGGCTGGTGGTGGCTGCTCGCCGGCGGGCGGTGGCTCAGTGCCCGTCCTCTTCTGCTTCTCCGTCTTCGCGCGGCCCTCCAGCGTGCCGCACGGCGCTGGCTACGAGCTGCTGATCCAGAAGTTCCTCAGCCTCTACGGGGACCAGATAGACATGCACCGTAAGTTCGTGGTGCAGCTCTTCGCCGAGGAGTGGAGCCAGTACATAGACCTGCCCAAGGGCTTCCTGGTCAGCGAGCGCTGCAAGGTGCGCCTGGTGCCGCTGCAGATACAGGTGAGACCGGTCGCCACAGGTGTGCGGGGTGGCCCCGTCCCGCCGCGGGCTGCCGCTGCCCGGCCCCCGCGCCGTCCTGCGGGGAGCGAGCTGGGCGGCGGAGGCCTGGGGAGCCCGCCCGAAACGCGCTGAAGCTTCGGGCGCAGCCCCACGAGCCGAGCTCGCTTATTTGTGCGCGGAAACTTTAGTTTTACTACGGAGGGGAAGTAGGTGCACTGCGAGCCGCACGCGTGTGGTAGCCGGGCTTTGCCTTCAGCGAGTGAAAACTCACCCGGCCTGCATGAATGGGAAAGTAGCCTAGTGGCACAAGTAACCAATACTTCTCCTTTAAAACAGGCGCCTGGTGCTGCTGGTTTTAGCAGGAGGTAATGCTGCTAGGTGAAAGCTCAGAGGGTGCCGGTGAAGAGGGCTCGGTCTCATGGCTCCTAGCGGCTAGGATTTCTGTATCGTTTCTTGCTCCAAAAACGTGTTTATGTTTTACGGGTCCGTGACTTGGTAGTTTTGCGGCCATAAACCAGGAAACCAGACTGCCAGGCAGATACAGTGTCCGTTTTTCATCCAAAGATATCTTTATGCACACTGGAGATTTGTGCCAGTTGTGCTGTAGTAGTTGCACTTCCTCCAGCATCAAGGAAGTCAACTTAAAAAATAATTAAAAAATCCATGTACTTATTGTTTTAATTTAGAACGTTCTTCTCAATTTATAATTAAGAAGTTTCAGTTTGTTGAGCCAACATTGCTAAGCTGAAAAAGTGATGTCATAAAAACTGAAACATTGCTGGCATTGTCTTTATGTTTTCAAAAACGGGTTAATTCATGCTGTTTGTAGATCTTGATCAATTGTAGTGTCTTGAACCCGTAAACTTGCAAGGTGACCTGTTTAATTAAACTGTACATCAAGGATGCCTTTGGAGTCTTTTGTCCTTTCCTTAGTCCTGTGTATGGAAAGAGTGGCGAAGAATACCAAACTAGTTTAGTAACTTGTCATTTGTTATCAATTTCACCATTCATAATAATTCATAATATTCAGTTTGAAGCCTTTCTCCTTTGTGCTTTGGAAATAGAATCGGTGGGGGCCCAGCCAGAGAAACTGGAAAGGACAGTCTCTCCAACCTGCAGTGAGAATTGGTATGGGTGCATACCTTGCTTAATTCCAGCAAGGATTTAAAAAACAAGAGTTTGTGTAACCTGGGTGTGTAAGAGTGGTGCAGATCAGAATTTTGTTTGTGTGTGCAGATCACTGCTCTGTGAAGACTCTTGCAGATGGCTTCTGCACTAAAATTGTAAATGCAGCCCAAGCATTCGTAGCAGGACGTGCATCTGTGTGTAAAAGGTCAGTGTTGAGACAGAGAAGGATTTGGCATTCCCAGGGTGCAGGTGCACTGTGCAGCTTAGACTGACTGCAGGGATTCAGGATGAACCAGTACTTAATGCCTGGATTGCCTAATTGATTATCTGCTTTTGCCAATACTGTTAACATTCTGTAACAATAGCAACTGTTGGTATGAAAAGGTTGGTACTTGTGTATTATTTTAGTTGCTTCCTTGATATGCTTCAGCAGCTGAGAATGAGCTGGAGACATCACAATGATGTCAGTGAGCTCGCCTTAAGCCACCGGCAGGTGCTCAGGGATCACTTTGTTGGGGAACATTTGGTCTGATACAGTCATAGCTGCGCTTTTTAAGACCTTCAGGATTTACTGATGGGAAGGTTATACTCCCTTTCTGTAGGTTGATTCATGCACTTGCCACTGTCATGTGCCTTCTCTCCCCCCCCCCCCCGTATTTTATCTGCAGTTAACATGACACAGGTTTGTCATCTGCATGTGTCATAGTCAATTGAAATACCCTTTTTAACATGTCTTTCTAAAGGGACAACCTTTGCTCACTGATGTAAGTAGACTTTCCTATTTAGAAAGATGTATTTAGTTTAAAACCAAGATTCACAGATAACTAGAATCCGTATCTCTAGACAGTAATTTCAGTATTTTTATGTGTGTGCTTTATAAAATACAAGTATGCATTTAGCTAGGGATTGCATTTTAACTCCTAGGGCAGTAGTGCCCTGGGCTCTGGAATGATATCCTCCTGTTTTGATTCCTGTGCAGACGTGTTACTGAAGGATGCTTTCTGTTGCAGTAGCTAAAGAAATGTCAGCATTACATGGTGTTTGACTGGGCTGTTTCAGTTTCCTGTCCCTGCAGTTGAGGGAGGCAGTAATCTCACAGGGAAATCACCAATTGTTGCCCTTGGAAAGCCAAGCCACTTCATGCAGCTCAATTCTAGGCTTGATCTGTACAGGGTATTTTCTCTCCAGTCGTATTTGTGGCTTTGTACTGTGCTCATATACATACATTTGTTTGGTTTAACTGTTATGGTGCAAAACAGCTGAAGTTTCAATGGCCATCCAGCGTTAGGCAGAGTGGTGGGATGCAGTAAACACTGATGGTTAGCTTGACTGCTGCTCTTGAAACTCTTCAACCATAGACTTGCAGTGAGGAGGACTTCTCCTTTGGCCTCTCCCAGCTGTTGAGGAGGGCATTTGCTTGCAACCTGAGTACTAGCAAAAAGGGGCCATCTGCTTTTCTGGGATGGAAGTTTTAACAGAGTAATATGATCGGGGCGGGGGAATGCAGGACCACTTTAACCTCTTCTAACTCTAAATGCAAGTAAATCGTGCTACTATAACTATTATGTTTTGCTGTAGCTGTTGTAGCGTTCCTTGGAAGAGAGAATAGGTAAGGAAAAACACTTCAGAGGTGTCAAAAGACAGGACAGCTATGTTCCTTTCAGCCATGTAATAGAGGAGGTCAGGCAGCATTGGAATATATGCCCAAGAGAGGCTATTTCACAGTTGCTGTCATAACTTCAGGGTGACTTAGGCAGTATTTGTGTTCTGCGTTTAGAAACTTGTAACCTTAAGACACTAGAGCTAAAAGGGTGAAGTTATTAATATAATTGGGAAAAGCAATTGTAGTTCAGGGTGGGTTTTTTTTAAAGACATGTTGATGTTTCAGGCATATGTTTCTTGCAGAAAGCTGCTTGCAGAGTGACACTGAACTGTTGCTGAAAGAGAAGGCAAATAAAATAGAAGTACTTGTATACGGAATTGCACTCTTTTTACACATATCTAATACTGCTATATTCGGATGTTTTGGAAATAGAAACAACATTAACTTGGGAGCCTAAGTCCATTTTCTGAAGACCAGGAAAAGCTGATGCATAAATTGCAGGATATGAGTCAGGTCAGGGGAGGTGTTTGCTTTTTTTTTTCCTTCTCCTCAAAGGCAGAATGTTCAGAGAGGTTTCTTCACATCCAGACCCCTTGTTTGTGTATCTTTCCTCTGTAGACAGCAATCTGATAATTTTGGATTTTGATGAAGAATTTCGTACTCTCTTAATTATGTTAACATCATGTGCTTATCTAACTAAATCTGTCCTTTTAAAATGATGAATTGCATACAAAAAAATGTACTTCGGCTTAACACAGAATAAATATTTATGCTTCTAAGTTGAAATGCTTGTAACCTATTTTTCCCTTCAGATACATTAAACTGAATTTCTTCAGATTTTTTTCCTTTTGAAAGATAAGAAGCAAAGTCGAACTGAATCTTACAGATTTCCTTTTAGAAATAAAGAAGCAGCAGCTATGATAGTCAGTTGCTTTTTGTTGTTGCCATCCTTTAAGGTACCAAGACTGCAAGGTCCTCCTCTCTGCCTTTTTGTTGGTAACCTTGGCAAGAAATTTATGATGTGACTAGTGATGTCACCTAGGGTTATTTCTGTGCTTCCATTTACTTGCTTATTACAAATACTGGGAAAAAAATTGCATTTTGTATGTTGAATACTTTCCTGAAGTTTGAACAGAGAAATTGCTGATAAAGAGCCAGTGTATGTGAATATTTTTGTAAAGCTAATTCTATAATTACAGTACTTCATCACAGTCACATTTTGTATGATTAAGAATAATCAGCAGAGATGCAATAAATGTGAAGAAACACCTGTCTTTGCCACCTTGGTCTTTTCTAGAGTAGGATTTAAAGCTGTATGTAACTCGTGACAGCATACCTTTAAAATCCTGGTCTGGACAAGGTCCTAGAGATGACTTCTCTAGCTGGGTGAAAGAGCTGTGTCAGGTTATGTGTCTGTCTGACGTACATATTCTGGTTGTGCTGTGGATAACTTTTGGCTCGAGGGGAGAAAGTCTTGGTGACTGAGAGGGGTGAAGCTTAACTAAAGGGAAAACTTGCAGTGTGTGGGAACTTCCGGTGATTTGGTGTTGGTGTTTTGTTGTTGGGTTGTTTTGGGAGGTTTTTGGGGTTTTTTTTTTTTTGTTGTTGTTTGTTTTGCCTTTTTTTTTTTTGGTTAGATTTTGTGTGTTTGTCTTTTAAATTTAGGTTGTTTAATGGTATCATGCCTGAATAGATGTTATGTGTGGGGTGGATTTGCTTTTATTTAGCAAATACGTAGTTGATCTACAAGTAGCTGCAGTGGCTCACCAGCATTGCCCAGCCTGCCTCTGCTCAGGGTGAAGGTAAACAGGTGCTGCTGTACCAGCCAGGAGTTTGCTGTCTGGGTGAAGTTTTGCCCCCATCCCACCTCACTGGTACGGTGCAGTGCTGGAGCCACACAGGCAGTCATGGTTTTCACTGTCAGGGGATATGTGAGGTGGAGGTGTCCCATATTCCTGGCACAGTGAGGCTGCAAAAGAGGTGGATTGCTTTGGGAGCAAGTGAGTGGTAGGATTTATGGAGCGCGTTGAAGAACCAGCAAACGGAAACTTTTCTTTATGCATAGCAGATACTTCTGTGAATTTATTTATGGCCTGCATTACCTACTATTTATGAAACCTCATTTCAGACTGCTTTCTGCTGCACTCATCCTTTGCACATCTGCTTTTCTAAGTAACACCAGCAAGTGTTGATTTTTTTCTTTAATTATTTTTGCCATCTATTTCTTTTGATTTCTTTGTATTCTGCCACAAGTTGCATGGCATGGTTTGATTCAGACTGCAAGTTAATCAGAAATAAATATGAAATTCAACATAGGTATTACTGGTGTTAGGTTTTGTAAGAGCTTTTTTTTGTAGTTGACTCAACTTCATTTTAGAGTGCTGGTTGTATTAAGCTGAAGGCATAAATTAAATCATATGAAACCAACTTGACAATAGAGGAAAGCACATATAAGCCTTTTGTTCCAGTTCCCTGTGATGTTTGACATAAACACATGGGATTATGGATTCAGTGGAAGTCTGTATTGAGGATACTCCCTGGCTAGAAATGCAGTCATTTTATCTCTGTGCTTCACTGTCAAATGGGAATAATATTGAATTTGGCTCTAAGATCTCTTCCAAATCCACTGTCTGTTAATATTCCACCACCTATTTCATTGCCCTAACTTAGGGAAAATGCTGTTTTTGCAGAAGATGCTGAACTGGGAGGAGCTGCAAGCATCTGAGAGAGCAGAATTCAGACTTTTCATGACAAGTTGGAGAAAAACATGAAATAAGATGCTGTTCAAAATGGAAGCAACAATGGTAGAAGCACTTCCTGTGCTAAGGTAGACATAATCAACTATGCAAATAAAAGATGAGGGAGAGTTCAAGGGATGATTTTGAGGATCAGAGTCCTTAAGTATCATCAATTATGAAAAGAGCAAATAGCATACTGGAAAGTACAAATTGAACAGGGCCTGCAGGGGCTGGGAACTGACCAGTCTTCTCAGAGTCTGCTAGTGCTGAGAAGTGTTATAGGCAGAGAAATACTCCCAAGAAATACACCCAATACCCAAGTATTGGGTGCCTTACTCTAGCCTGCTATTTGAAAAGTGCAACTGGAAGGGCAATGAAAATGAGGTGTAGGAGAGAAGACTGAAAATACTGATTTGTTTTAAAATAAGGAAGGCGAAGGGCTAAAGGGAGACTGGATCTTGAGTATTGAGGCATGGTAATAAGTGTTTGTGCATGGTTATGCACATGAAAGAGGATGGTGATGCTTTTGCATTTCAAATCCAGCATGGACAGAACTGGAAATAATGCTCCTAAATGACAACAAAGCAGGTGTGGGTGAGAAAACACTGCAAGGTAAAGGTAACAGAGCTGTAGGGTGGATTGTATAAGAGCTCTGTGTGTTGTGTATTGCATATGGGTGAGATCAGGTAGGTATCTGTGAAAAATATTAGCGTTTGGTTGATCTTTCTGTAGAGGCAGACTGCAGCTTCTTGAAGGCTTCCTGATCTGTATTCCTACTTGTTCCTTTGCTAAGGATGGTAGTGCCATCCAGTGCCTTGATGCAAGGTACAGCTACAGGTTGGGCAGAGAAGAGATTCAGAGCAGTCCTGCAGAGAAGGACTTGGGGGTTTTGGTTGATAAGAAAATGAACATGAGCTGGCAGTGTGCACTTGCAGCCCAGGAAGCCAACCGTATCCTGGGCTGCATCAAAAAGAGCGTGACCAGCAGGTCGAGGGAGGTGATCCTGCCCCTCTACTCTGCTCTCCTGGGACCTCACTTGGAGTACTGTGTGCAGTTCTGGTGTCCTCAACATAAAAAGGACATGGAACTGTTGGAACAAGTCCAAAGGAGGGCCACAAGGATGATCAGGGGGCTGGAGCACCTCCCTTATGAAGATAGGCTGAGAGAGCTGGGTCTGTTTATCCTGGAGAAGAGAAGGCTGTGTGCAGACCTCATAGCATCCTTCCAGTATCTGAAGGGGGGCTGTAGGGATGCTGGGGAGGGACTCTTCATGAGGAACTGTAGTGATAGGACAAGGGGTAACGGGTTCAAACTTAAACAGGGGAGGTTTAGAGTGGATATGAGGAAGCAATTCTTTACTGTGGGGGTGGTGAGGCACTGGAATGGGTTGCCCAGGGAAGTTGTGAATGCTCCATCACTGGCGGTGTTCAAGGCTGGATTGGAAACAGCCTTGAGTGACATGGTTTAGTGGGAGGTGTCCCTGCCTCTGGCAGGGGGTTGGAACTAGATGATCTTCAGGTCCTTTCCAACCCTAACTATTCTATGATTTTATGATTCTATAAGTAGATGTGTGCTAGAGCAGTAAACTAATTCCACATAGATTACTCTACAGTGATGGTCTACAGTAGTTCAAAATGATCTTAAAGAAAAAAAAGTGATGAAATGATTTCTAAAAGGAAGTAATGGTCTTTGCTTGTCATATAAATGCTGAGACAGGATGACAGGTTTTCTGAGTAGGAGGCACACTTGCAAATATTGTCTATTCCAATTTATTATTGCTTCTGAGCCGTGGGAAAGTTATATGTCATGATTGACGGATGGTATTAAGTGCTAGAGTTAGAATGGGTCACTGTGAATGCTCACTGTGATGTTGAATTGTATGTTAATAGTTCCCACCAACTGGCTTTTGCATTGTTCAAGCGCATAGATGGATGATGTTCAAGAACAAGACCGTTATTCAGTAGTTTATTTTCAGGCATTCTTGATCCTAGACCTTGTTTACTACATGGTATAGAATCACAGAAGTATTGCTTGGGAGAGCTATCTTGAGACTGCCTTCCCTAACTGCTATGCAAAGCCAGTTCTTCATCAAATCAGCTGTCATTTTGCTGAATGCAGAAAATGTCTGAGGATGGAGATCCTGCCACCTGTGGTAGCCTGTTTCAGTGCAGCTGTAGCTTTGTACTGACAAAGATTTCCCCTGATGTCTGTTGTCATGCTCTTCTGTTTTCCTGTGGCACCAGTGGGACCAGTGTTAGACTACCTGCTTGACAGTCCTTATTGCATTTGCCTTTGTAATTGCTTGTACTAACAGCACTGAGTTTTTGCCCGCTGTGGTTATGAGCGTTTTTTGTTTCAGCAATAGTAGTGTACTAAATGTGAGAGGTGTGGGAATTTACAATTTATAATGTGCAAGTAACTTTCACAACAGTTTGAACAGGCCATTAGTATAGTTCTTTAGCCTTTGAAATTGAGATCAAAATTGTTTTACTTGGCAGACATGTGGTGAAGCAATGAAAGACTTGGGACTAATATTTACGGATTCCACATTCCCTTGTGGTGAGTTGACCTTGGCTAACCACCAGGTGCCCACTAAGCTGCTTTATCACTCCCCCCTTCCTCAACAGGAGAGGGGGAGAAAATACAACAATAAGCTTGTGGGTCAAGATAGGGATAGGGAGATCACTTACCAGTTACTGTTATAGGCAAAATAGACTCAACTTGGGTTAATTAATCAATTAACCAACCAATAGTAGAGTAGGAAAATGGGAAATAAGAACAAATATAAAAACACCTTCCACCTACCCCTCCTTTCTTCCCAGGCTTAGCTTCACTTCTGGCTTTTCTACCTTGTCCATGCAAGCAGCACACAGGGGTGGGGGATGGGGGTTGCAGTCAGTTCTTAACACTTTGTCTCTGCCATTCCTGCTCACACTCACTCCTCCCCTGCTCCAGTGTTGCATCTGCCATGAGAGATAGTCCTTCACAAACTTCTGTGTGGGTCCCTTCCACAGGGTGCAATGCTTCAGGAACAGACTGCATCAGCATGGGTCCCATCCATGGATGCAATCCTTCAGGAGCAGGCTGCTTCAGCATGGGTCCCTTCTGTGGATGCAGTCCTTCAGGAACAGACTGCTCCAGCATGGGTCCCTTCCATGAATGCAGTCCTTTAGAAACAGACTGCTCAAGTGTGTGTCCCTTCCATGGGGTGCATCCTTCAGGAACAGAATGTTCCAGCATGGATCCCCCACTGGGTCACAAGTCCTGCCAGAAGACCTGCCCTGTGGTGGATGTGGAGGATCTGTGTGGAGTCCTCCAAGAGCAGAGAGGAGTCTCTGCTCTGGTGCCTGGAGCACTTCCTTCCGTTCCTTCGTCATTGACAATGGTGTCTGCAGAGTTGTTTCATATATTCTCACTCCTGTCTCCTAGCTGCTGCTGTACAATGTTGGGTTCTTTTCCCCTTTCTTAAGTATATTATCATGGAGGTGCCACCAACATTGCTTATGAACTTGGCCTTGGCCAGTGGCGAGTCCTTCTTTAACTTGGCTGGTATTGGCTTTGTCCTGCATGTGGCAGTTTCTAGGATCTTCTCACAAAATCCACCCCTGCAGTCTTACTACCAAAACCTTGCCATGTAAACCAAATACATCCTTGCTCTTCCCAAATACACTGTTGTACAGTTTTTGTAATTTTTAGTTGAAAACATCACAAAGCTTATCTGCAGAAAATGAAGTGTTTACAGTTAATGGCTACTTCCCAGAAGCAGTTTATTCAATTTGATTTATCAGTTTGTTAAGAAGCTTCTGAATGGATATAAGTTCTCTTGAGTTCTATTACAACTAAATGATAGTATGTGGTTGCTTTCTTTCCTTGTAGCCTCCCGCTGAAGCCTTATCCTTTGCTTCAGCAGGTAGTCCAAGTAATTTTATACAAATAGAAAGCATTGTTCAAGGTGTGAGAAAATGCCATCTTTGATTATTTTAGGGTTTTTTTGGTCATACTACTGACAAGTTTTTCTGCTGTTGGACTTCCATCAGACTTGTGCTGAAAGATGTTATAGACAAAACAGACTGACTACGTGACAAACATGTTGAAAAAATATGAACACATGGTACTGAAAGCAAATAGAAGTCTGAATTCTTTTAGCTTTAATTTATCCTGATTTTATGTCAATTCCAAGAGTTGTGGATTTAAAAATGAATTTGAAGAATGTGATTTTGTTGTTGGTATTATTTTTTTTAATTTGGTTTTATTTTTACAGTACTTTAGGCAGTATGCTCTTACATTCTTCATTCAGAGTTCAAAAGTTTCCATGTACATTTACATTAACTTGTGTCTCCCACCTAATTAAATCTTGATTCCCTATGGATGTCTGTGCCATACTGCTCAGTATCGGCTGTTTATTTGAATTTGGAAACGTACCAAAACTATGGTATGCTTGAAAAACCTTCCTCCTATTTTGACTTAAAGTAACATAAATCTGTTACCTGGCAGAGGTCTTGCAGACTTTTCTCATCCTGCTGCTTTTCTGAAAGTGTCTTCACTACCATGGAAAGCATTATCTTTATTTTGTTTTTCAGATGACAACTTTGGGCAACCTGACACCCTCAAGCACTGTGTTTTTCTGCTGTGATATGCAAGAGCGATTCCGGCCTGCCATCAAGTACTTTGGTGATATCATCAGCGTGGGCCAACGACTGGTAGGGTGTTTGCTTTATTTCTTGTAGTGACTTTTGATCGCTCATGCAAATTCATTATTTTATACACAGCCAGTTTGCTAGTTATTCAGCTTTAGGTAATAGTAGTGCTTTTGCTATGATCGTTCTTTAATAATTTATTTTCTTATATACTTTCCTCCCTGTCCTCTTGCAGCTCCAAGGTGCACGGCTCTTAGGAATTCCAGTTATTGTAACTGAACAGTATCCCAAAGGTCTTGGCAGCACTGTGCAAGAAATTGATTTAACAGGAGCTAAACTTGTACTTCCTAAAACAAAATTTTCAATGGTGTTGCCAGAAGTTGAAGCAGCTTTAGCAGAGATCCCTGGAGTCCGCAGCATTGTTCTGTTTGGAGTAGAAGTATGTGCCTTGCTGTTCTTGTGCTGTTTTATGGTAATGTCTGTTGGCCTACAGTAGCATTTAGCATTGCTTTCTATTGTTAAAAAAAAAAAGTCAATTTATATTGCTTAGAGCTCAGATGTCCTATACAGATTAAATTATTATTATTATATGGGTTTGATATTATCTCATAATAGACTTTGAAATGTGATACTGTACAGGCTTTTGTCTCAAGCTTCTTTGGCGTTTAAACCCCACATTGAGTTCTTCTGTAATGTCAGGGGTAGAAAAATATGTGTTTGAACTCTAATTATGTGTGTACTCTAATTTGCCATTGTGCTGCATATGTTTTATAATAATGATTTTTTTGTGGTTTTTTTTGCATTTGATTTCTCCTCTGTAGACTCATGTCTGCATCCAGCAAACAGCACTGGAATTAGTTGGCAGAGGTCTGGAAGTTCATATTGTAGCTGATGCCACCTCATCAAGAAGTATGATGGACAGAATGTTTGCTCTTGAGGTAAGTTTCTCAGTAAAGGCTTTCTCCATCTTGGATCTGTATGTTAATTTGCCTCCTTATTGGAAGCTAACCTAACAAGGAATTTTTAAGGCCAGTAAGTAGTGGGCGAATGTAATCTGGAAAAGAGGTGCATACTCTGATTCTGAGTAGATTCCAGGGAATAGAAGTATTACTGCATTATTTTTCATCCCAAAATTACGGTTAAGTATGTGGAACCCAGTTTGGGACACTTGGATTTCCAAAATGATTGTTTTGTGTACTCTTGGTTACTCTGTATAGCCAGTATCATTTTAGGATATTTTCTCATAGAGTGTTACCTGTACAGCAGAGTAGGAGTGTTGCACAGCTTTTGGTTTTGTTATTGCAAATGGTATTCTGCTCTTGAAATTCCTTGAATTGCTATGGAACATAATAAGTGATCTTGTTCAGAGCTCCTTCTTGTATGTCTATCTCTTTCTCTGCTCTTCCTCATCAGTGCAAATTAAAGCTTAATCTCAAGACTCTGATTATAGTAAAGACTTTCCCCCCTCCTTCTAAGAGCTTATCTAAATGTTGAGAAAGTGGAGAGAAATGTAACAAGAAGATTTAAAAGCACATACAGCTATGTGGTAGCAAATTCATGCAAATGATTTTTTGATTGTGTACTTTAGCTTGCCTACAGGCATCACTGTTGGAAATCAAAACCTGATATATACATTAAGTATTGCAGGTTTTGCCTTGGGTCCACAACAGTTATTTGGAAATTGAAACTAACAGCTACAGCATTTAATGCTTTTTTTTTTCCCCATAGATAATGGAGAAGACTTCTGATTTCTTGTATTTCTCATGAGTTAAGAGAATTAAAGGCTAAAGGGAAATCACCAGCATATAGCGTTTGATGAAACCCATGACTGATTAAATAGAAGCTTAGTATTTTCCATCACATAAAGCATAGTGACACACACAGAGTGCAGGAATGACTGAAATGGACTTCTCAAGTCAGCGTCTTGCAGGAGCAAGTAGACAAAAAATATAAAAAAATTGAAATCTGTTTGCTTTTCTGCACATGTATTTGTACATTTTGATTATCATACTGTGTCTGGAAGTGTAGGAGTTGGTTCAGTGTAAGAGAGTTTAAAGCAGTGACTAGCCAGCTTGGTTTTTCTTTCTAGTCAGGAAGGTATGAATCATCTTAAACGTGTGGTTGGTTGCAAAAGCTGTAATCCAGGTAAATTGGTCAATTTTAAGCAATATGTTAGTATGTCTTCGCAATTATTTTTTTTTTTTTTCACCAAACACAAAGAAAAGGTTTTCCTGTGGTTCCTTAATAGTCAGCATTAAAATACAAGTTGTGGAACATTTGCTGGTTTGTTGTTGATGACCCAGACAATTCTATGGCAGTGTCTTCTCCTTCCGCTCCGTGGCTGTGTGTGCCAAAATTGTCTCCCTTTTGTGTGGTAGACCCTTTCTTAAAAATGCTACCGGGGCCTCTGGGATAGAGCAGGCAAGAGGTGAGCATGCTTGTGAGCAGGAGACCAGGAGAAAGGGACACATGTACTAGGCATGTCAGTAATTCTGATGGGCCGTGGCAATAGGTTTCTTGAGGAAGTTGGTAAAATGCCAGAGCATTGGGTAATCCTGCTTTAGTCTCACCATACAGCTGACAGGTCTAATCATGTTCCTTTAATTGGTGAGTCTGACGTTGTCTCTTGTTCAGCCTTGCTCCGTACCTGGTAAGCTGAGGTGAGGTCTGGATCCAAGGTCCCAGGATCTTTCTCCCTACCATTTCTGGGAAAAGGGTGTGGTACTTACGTTTTTGCAGTGAAACAGCCCTTCTCTATTCACAGTGACCTTTCAAGAGTGATAAAGAGCGATAACGAACAGTTTCCTCAGCAACCTCAAATCTTACCTAGTCCCACCCGCCCCTTCAGGTCTCCACATTTCTCCTCACACAGAATGTGTTTTGATGGTGCTGGTGCTGAACATATATCAGAACAGATGTACTAGGAAGTGCAGTTTGAATTGATAGCCAAACTTTCATGTCTGCCTGGGTGACCCTGAAGAATTATTGTCTCCACTTCTGTTGTGCACTTAAAAATTGGCAAAAACTTGCAATAAAAAAAAAAAAACAACCCAGAAACCAAAAAACCCTCAAAATTTTCACAGAAATAATTCAACCCAACTGGCCAAGGTTGTGGCTGTTCTTAATTTTTGCCCTTTCTGATAATGATGCCTTGTGTCACTGTCTTGGATTTCGCCAATTTAGTCTGTTCCTGCTGGGTCTTTTCTGTTCTGCATCTCTCCTGTTTGTTCCTGCAGTGTGGATGCAGCACACTCACACAGCTTTTATTCATGTTAAGACTGAAAAACAAAACCTTTGCTTTCCTTGAAAGACATCCAGTATGCTTAGAATGTGCATCTCTTCATTCCTACTAATCTCAAAACTATATAACTATATAAATTATACCTAGTCCTAGAAGTATAGTATAAGCTAATGCCAGCTTTTTTGACATGTTATGGTATGTTTTGTTTCTAAAGAGAAAATATTCTCTTTCTATCAATCAACATTTCTTGGAAGGCAAGGTTCTTTAAAAGTCTTTCTCCCCCCCCCTCTCATCCATATTAGTTAAAATGAAAAACTTGTATTCCTGGAAGAGTGCATCTCAAGCACTGCCATAATACTTCATAGTGATTTTCCCTTTTTTTCCTTTTTTTTGGCTGTGTATGTGTTTTAAACAAATGCATCGTTTTACAGAATAGAGCTGGGAAAACTACCTGCTTTGTCTCAACAAAGTATTACAAGGTTTACTGCCATTATTGCAGACAAGAAGCCATTGATGGGTGAATCTAATCTAGTTACTTTACATTATATAGACTATAGTTACATACACATTACTGGTTCCCTAAAATTAAGAATTTCCCCCATCAGTTGTTTTATAATTGGTCGCCTCAACAGTGATCTGTGTCTGCCCTAGAAAGAGCTTATATTTTCTTCAGTGATTACAATTGAAACCTGTCTGAAGGCATATGTATCTGTATTTTCTGCCTCTTGCCCTCCTTTGGCTATTAAGGACTCCATTAGATTTGGTGAAGCATGCAGCTGAAATAGAGGATGATGGAGGGAAAGCTGGCTTCATGAAGAGTTTTACTGCCAAAGAATCTGTACAATTGTTGGGAAGATGATAGAGCCCAGGGGATGGTCAGCCTTTACTTAAAGATATCTTTGCTGTGTAGGTAACAACCACAGTCTTAAAAGTCCAAAAACTTTGCTGTTAGTCTTGTGGCTTAGGCTACACGAAGGATTGATCTGTTCAGTTGCACACTTAAAAGGTCTAGCAGGCCTCTTTCAGTTTTGCTTTCTACGCAGTGATGCTTTTTATTCTGTAGCCCAAGAACTCAGGATGTACTGAGGCTGTAATGAGATGTTGGTTAAAAGCAGCTGCTATTGTGCTTGTATGTTTTATAAGGTCTGTAGAACAGCTTTTTGTTCTGTCCAGTGAGGTGATTAGTGCTACCATGCTGTGTAGTTCAAGGATGGAAGTACTAGTACTTAAAAAGCCCTGAAAGAGAAACTGTTACTCTTGCTTAATGCCTTTAGATTGGACCTTGCTATTTTCTTTTTCTTCAAGCCTTTCAGATATGTATGAGGGTGAAGAAGGCTATCCTCTGGACCATGCAAAGGGAAAGGCTTGTTTATATATATATATATATATATATATATATGCCAGAGGTGGGCTTTCTGCATATTGAGTCGGACATGGGGAAAAAATTCGATCCAAGTAGGAAGCCTTCTTATAATCCAGGGCAGGCTTTTTCCTCATTAAAGTCTAAAACCACTCACTTTCCATCCTAGCTTTATAAATTACACTGCTTAGTTATGCAGGAATAGAATTGGCAATGTTTTGTTAATGAGAAGTGTTTTTAAAAGTACCATCTGTCGTCTTTACAAAATGTATTTACTCACATTGGCAAGTATCTCCTGCTACTCTCTTTCTGCTCTTTTCTCTTTCAGCGTCTTGCTCGCACTGGAATTATAGTTACTACTAGTGAAGCTATATTGCTGCAGCTGGTAGCTGATAAAGAACATCCAAAATTCAAAGAAATCCAAAATCTCATTAAGGCGAGTGCCCCTGAATCAGGGCTCCTTTCCAAAGTTTAAAGAGGATGTGGAGGAATCAGATCTCATTGTCGTCTTTCAGAAGGAAGGAAGGCTGTGACCACACATGTACACCATCTTCCACCCAAAGTTTGGTAAAAGTGTAAAATCAAAAATTTGCATACTTGTGTTTGCAGTAGAAAAATTGTCTGGTTATATGTCTGGCTTGCAGTATGTTTGTTTAGTTACAGCTGTCAGGGTCTTTGGTTACCATAGGGCCCTTTCATTGTCAAATCTCTTTATTTATTTGGAAAACAAAAATTAACAGAGGCGCCTGCTAGTCTAAACTATACACTGATTGTAACAGCTCCAAAAAGTGCATATTTTTGTGACGCCTCTTGATTGTGCATTTTGTAAAAGCATTCTGTGATACTCTGTTTCACTTTTGTATTAACAGAAGATAGTTGCATAGTGGATAAATGTGATGTAATACATTTTACTGTTCTGTGTAAGTGAAGCATTTTAGTAGGGCAAAACTTAAAACCAAGCAAGAAAAATGGGCTACATGTGGGCATTTGTTCTCTAGAATAAAGTTTAAGTGCTTTGCTTTGTAGAGAGGACATGTAGATCAAGCAGCAGCTGATGTTTGATTGCTCTAGGGAACTGGAGCCTGCATCATGACTTTCAGCTGTTCTGAAATGCCTGCCCAACCCTGTACTTCAGGTAACTGTATACAAACAGAAAACTGTCGTTTAATGAGTTCTTCATAAACGACTGCTGTAAAGTCCTTCAGAGATAGCAGAAGGTTACCAAAGCATAAAATAAATAGGCAGTGCTGGGGATGTTAAAGAAGAAAAACTTTTCAGCTTTGAGCTGAATCTAATACTGTATTTGAAGGTGGGGGATTACCCCAATTTAGTTAGATTGAATAATTCTGTTTGGCCAAACAAGCTCTGAAAAAAAACCTTAGGTTCTCTAGGTTGTTGCACTTTTTTTGTGGGCTGCAGTTGTGTGGAGTTTGAATGGAATCTGGCCTAAAAGCATTATTCAGAAAGATAGCATCTTGAACTTAGTGTTATATATTTTTTACTATCTAGAACCAATAATTTTAACATATGATAGATCAGAAAAGCACTTTCTTCATGTTCCAGTGATTTATACAATGTTGTATAAAATTTACTTTGTGACCAAGTTGTTTTTTGGTTGATTTTTTTTTTTTTGTTTCTTTTTTTTCTTTAAAGAGTACTAGAAGGTGTCATACTGAACAGTGGTCTCTTTGGTAGAAAACCAATTACAGTACACATATTGTTTTAAATTGCTTATTTTCCCCACAAGATGGCTCTAAAAGGATTGCTTCCGGGAGATAATCTTTTTATGTTCAAAACAAATAAAGTGTTAACATTCGCTGTCTCTCTTATGCTTGTGATGTTTATTGAAGAGCAAATCCTGAAAGCTGTATTTGCTATGGGCCTTATTCTGTTTTGTACAGCTGTGGAATTTCTATAGATGTCATGGGAATTTTGTGTAAAGATCAAGGGTGGATAATGTCTAATAATTCTGCATCTTGGTAGTGTTATTGAGTGCTCCAAAATATGAATGTTATTCTTTAAATCGGAGGCAGAGAGGTATATTGAGTTGAAGAACCGTTGTTCTGTATCACTGATCTACTTTTTACCTTTTCTGGTATATTAATCACACTGCCTAGCAGTATAAAGTCCACTTACATCAGTCAACAGCTGTGCACAAAAATACTATAAATTTCTTATGAAATAATGATTTCCTTGCTTTCTTTACCTCTATGTGTTGGTGGTACCTAGAGCTAGTAATCGATAATAGGAAAAAAAAAAGATGACAGGTTTTGGTTTTTTGGGTTTTTTTTTTTTACATGTTTATTTTTGGAAAACTATCTATTTCTTCATTTTTTTAATTGTTACAAAAAAAATTACCTTTTTTTTTGTGCAAACATAAGTTGGAGGGCAGATGTCATGAGTTGCTTTGCACAGTCCTTTCCTAAGAGGTTTTTACCACAATGGGAATCATTTGGTAGCAAGAGGGAATCAGACAAGAATCTGTAAAATACATCAAATATACTTTTCCTTTTCCTTTTTTGTTTTAATTTTTTATTTTCAATTATCTTTTGTGTCAAACTATATTTTTGTTAAGGTCCTTAATTCATGTGTTTCTCCATAAGCTTGAAAAATAAGAATGCAGAAATACCCAGTGTTACAGTATAAAACTGAGCTTTGATGTGAATTTAGGGGCAGAATGATCTTTTCCGCTTCATTAAGTGCGTGCATGAACCAGCATCACATCTCATTCACATGAGATCCTAAGAATGTTTACTGTGAAAAGAAAAAGTGGTATTTCTCTTGTGAAATGTAAGTTTATTTACTGGAGAGCATTTTCTTTGCTTCCTCATGCTCTATCTCATTGTTATTTTCTGTTCTCTGACAAGTGGGTGTTCCCATGCAGCAAAACAGCAGAAGTGAGCTGTGTGAGAATAGTTCTGCAGGGTGTTCTGTTATCTAGTATAAGTAATTTTGCCCTGCAAGGATATGACATCAACTAATGAAATAATACAGAATTGCTTACAGGTATGCTTAGGTGATTGTGAAGAAGCCTAATTCATCACTAAGTTCCGAGCTGTCCTTTATTTGAAAGCCTCACTGCAAGCTATGGCTAAGCATCACATTTGCCACCTGCTGTGGGTGGCTTCAGTGTAATTTCTTTTTTCTTGGGGAAGCAGAAAGGCTTGTTTATTTTCTGCTTCTGTGCAAAATGGCTAATGCATGTTAGTCTCGCTGGAGTAGCTGGTGTGTACAGTCTACACATAATAATAGGCATGTGTATGATCAATTTTTCTCTACTAAACCTTTAAAAAGATGAGGGTTGTTTGATTTTGTTTTTTTTTTTTAATTATTAGGACAGTTTAGGCTTTGAATTTAAAATATGATCCTGTCTATTCACAGAACCATGGTCCTTTTGTTATTTTTCCACCTGGATGATTTTTTTTTTTTTTTTTTTTTTTTTTTAAATCAACCAGAGCAAGTAAGGTCTCCAGTACCCTTTTCAAAACCTGAAAACAGAGAATGAATGAAAAATAAGCTGTTGCTAGCCAATGTTTTTTATTATGGTCATCACAAATGGCTGGAGGAATAATGCCATGGGACTGCTCCACCATCATTTCTGTGCTTGCCTGACAGCAGCTCTCAGGTAAATGTGCACTTACTCAATAAACAGCATGATTTATTCATGTTTCCTATTAGATGTGAGAATGGTGCCCTCTCTCTCCCATGCCTACACCCCCCCCATTTATTACATTACCTAAACAATTACATTAATCTTTCAAGAGAGAAGAATTAAGATAAATCTCTTTTTGATGTGAGGAGCACTCTTACTTTTTTTCTTTTAGAAGCCTCATAGATTTTTTTTTTCCCCATGATTTTTGTTGAGCTGAAACTGTGCTACTGCTAGACATTTGTTCTCTTATGGTAAGAGATGAGCATTCAATGTGGTATTGTATTGAAAACTTTGTTTCAATTAAACATGAAGTAATAGCTGGAGCTTTGTAGCTCTGAAGAAAGGCAAATAATATTAAGGAGGATAAAGGTTTTTACTTTTAAGTGTTGGTGCCAACTAGTACTGCTACATAGTTCGCTTGTTACTCTTTGGTGTATTTTTTACCGTATTAAGTGCTATGTCAGTGACATAAGATAGTGATTTGTAGGATCTGGTTGATCTGTTTTGTTGGGTTTGTGGGTTTTTTTTGGTTTTGTTTTTGTTTTTTTTTGTTTTTTTTTTTTTTTTTTTTTGGTTTTTCTTGTTGGGTTTTTTTTCTTGTTTTGTTTGTTTTTTAACTGGCTAAACTAGAACTAAACTATACTACATGGGTATAACAGATGTCCTTCATATAGGTTTAAAACATCTGTTCTGCAGATGGACTGTGGCAGGAAATCTTTGGAAAAAAATGTTCTGTTTTGATGGTCCAGTGCTGGTTTCTTCTCAGTAGTTTCTGAAAAGGAATACTTTCATGGAGGTGTTGACAGACCTTTCTCTAATCTGAAGAAGTGCTTCTGGTACAGCAGGGGTTACAATTGATAGTGTGCTGCTGCTTCTCTTGGGACAGAACTGTGTGCATACATAGGGATAAGGTAAAGTGTCAGATCTGGTTTTTTGTTACTCGTTTGAATTGCATAACTCAGTTTCTCATGTGTGATAAAGGAATATCTGCAAAGGACTGCTGTGAATAGAATGAATTTCTGAAGTATTAGCATGCTTAGGTCAGCTTAGTAGACTTACTATAACCACCAGGGCCGGCAGCTCTCCTGCCACTGACAGCATTAGCTTTGCTTTAATGAAACCCTTTTATCTGCTCAAGAGAGGAGATTGAGCAAACAAATGAAGAGAGCAGTTAATAGAGAATAGATGGTGAAGTGCCAAGGCAAAATGGGAAAGGAAACTTGTTTTCTAATTATTACTGTGTTGGGGTTTTTCATGGGGATGTTAAGGAGCTGGAACACTTATTAACATAGAATCACATACCTTTAAGTTTGTGAAAACTGAGTAGGTTGCAACAGCCCTTTTCCCTGTCTTTCAGTGCATTTTATTCCCTTCCTGGACTCTTACTACCCTGTTTTCATTACCTTATAACTGCCCTAAAAACAGCCTCTGCAAAGGTTTTTAACTCTTGAGTATCGCAAAAATTGCCAACTGGAAGGGTAAATATTCAGATACCAAAATAAAAAAGAAGGGGAAGGTGTTGGAGCAAAGACTGAATTATCACTATGTATGCAGTACTGACATCCCTGAGGCACAGGTATGAACTGCACTATCATGTCAATATGAAAATGACAGGAATATGTGTAATTGAGACTTGGGCAATGTAAAAGCTTTCTGAAAACAAAGATAGCTCATCATAACTGGAATGATTTTACCTGTCTAGAATATGGATTTTTACAGCTAAAAGATCTTTCAGGCATCTTCTTTTTTTTGTGTATGTATGTAAGTGTCATCATTTAGTTTTGGTATATTTGCACAGAATCACTGAAAATGTTATAGCATTTGTCATGTTGAGTAACCTTGCAGGGTCTTCCTAGTCAAAATTCTTTTATCAAAGGAGTCAGAGAATTACCATGTTGTCTGCTAGCAGCTTTAACGCCATTTCAAGACCTAACAGGAGAAAGACAATCTAAAATTGGAAACAATGACACACAGCAGAGTGTTGTCCCTGAAGCATGGTAAATACAGGTTTATGCTCTTGGTGCCTACTGACTTAAGGTGCCATCACTTGTGAATCCCATGCTCTAAATACCATAACATACCCATACAGTTCTACTAATATTTAGTAGACACATTTGGGCTGGTGTTATTAGAATGAATTTAGTTTCACTAGAATTACTAGAATCACAAGAAACACATCACAGGAGATGTATTACTAATTATCTACTAAGACCATGATAACCAGGTATGAGAGACTATTACGTTGCTTTATAAAGCTTCCCTATGCAAAAGAACCAGTGGTAAAGATTATCACTTATATTTTTGCAACTTCTAGTGGAAGTATTAATGTGTTAAAAATTCCAAGGTAAGAAAATAGTTAAATGGGTAAAATCTCACCCTCGTGTACTATATAGAAGTTTTACCATTTAGTTCAGGTTGTCAGTCTCTGATTGGGGGTGAGCAGTTTACTGAGCTCTGGTGTAACAGCATATGGAGCTGGAGCCCAGAGCAGGGTTCTGTGGTCTGCTGGGACTGATGCAGCCAGTTCCGATGGTACTGCTAATTCCTTCCTGGTACGGTTTCTTTGGCAAGTCCTGACCGGCACACTCATTGACTGTGAATAACAACTAGGTGGGTTCTGAATAGCCTTACACAAATCGGTATTACATGGAATAAGTTTCAGGATTTCATACAATTAATAGGAAATCTCCTGCCATGTTGAGGAGCCAATGGCAAACAGTGTCTGCTATTACTTAACTAAGTGGTATATGTCTCGGATACAAGCTGAGAATAAAAAGTATACCTCTAAAGGATTTTCTTTCTCCTGTTCTCTCCCTTCCCTCCTCTTTGACAATCGCCTTTCATGTCCTAAAGTAAGAAGTAGAGTTTTGTGTCAAGCACATGAGGAGAAAAAGGAGAGTCTGATTTAATCTGTGTCATGGTCATTTTCAAGCCACGAATCCATTACATTGTTGTTAGTGTTTGAATAGCATATATTGTAAACCTGCTCCTTTGCAATGAGCTACTCGACAGCTCCCATGACTGGTTGTGACAGGAAATGACAAGAATTACCAGTGCCAGGACTATTCAAAGGTTCAGAGCAGACTTTGGCAGCTCCAGGAGGCAGACATTTGCAATACACAGCATCAGTCACTAGGGAAACATTGGAAGAAGTCTGTGAGAGCAAAATAGCAGATTTCTACCTAGGAAGCAGAAGTTGTTGAATGCTTAGGTGCATATCTCTCTACTAGGGTGACGCTAAAGGGAAGAGAGGCTAAAGTCTACTAAGGAACTGCTTCTTCTCTTCTCAGTAATAAAAATCTCCCACAATTATATGGAGGTCAATCAAAAGGCAGAAACTGAAAAGGTAAAGGTGAGAAGCTTTATTGTTTCAGACAGCTGTTTTTGTTGTTTTGGTTTTTTTTTATTGAGTACCCAGGAGGATACTCAAACAATCTGCAGGGGAGGCTGAGACCAGCAATGCAAGCATTTGAAGTCCCATGCTAGAGAAATATTGAAGATTTACCAAGCTCCAGTCTGTAAAATGAGATAAGACAATTTTCCTGAAAAGCCATGATTTGCAAGCATTTTCTGTTAAATGCTGTTTTCAATCATGTATCTGTGAAACATGGTTTCACCTATGCTGTCATTATTTCTTTCAGAATGGCATATATTAGTATAATTTTTATTTTATGAATATTAAAAATTATGTTCCTATTATCATTGGTGTAAAACAATTGTGTAACATATTGCAGGTTTACATTGTGGATTTTTCTGGTGAGAGCAGCCAGTGTCACCTTATAAAAAATATTTTCATATATACTTTGCCTGTGGTAACAAGAGTTGCAGTAGCTGTATTCCACATTAATCATTAACTAAAATCCACGTGTTTTCAGTGGAAAGCTAACAGAAGCTGAAGTGCTGTACTGAAGAACGTTTCTGTGTTCTAAGCCACAAAAAGTGATGACAGAAAATATTTCTTGTAATGCATTGCAGTAGAAGCGGCTTATGGTGTATAACAAAACACAACACCCTGCACGGATATGCATTGTAGCAATAAAGGTATGGTAACTTAAAGGTGGTTTAAATTAGCCTTCTAAGGTGACTGTAGTTTTTCTCCAAGATAGATTAGCTCAAGTAGATAATCTGTATTTCCATTGCTCATCATAAGTAATTTCCATTATTCAGGAAGTAATTTCTATGTCATTTATGTCTTGTGCTCTAACTAGAATTATGTCATATATTTCAACACTGCCAGTCTTGAATAGGAACTTCAAATTTTATCAATGTGTGCCATTAGTACATTTTCATGCTGACATCCTGACAAGAGTCACAAAGGTCAGCTGTGATTTGAGATAGACAGATTGCCACCCCCTGGTTGCTCGGGTCTGGTGCAATCACAGCTCTCATGATGGCATGATGAGAGGCAGGCAGTCCTGCACCAGAACTGCACAGCTGAGCCAGGGAGCTGTGAGGCAGCTGTAATCCAGCTGCTGGTGCATAAGTGTGTCTATGGCAGATGCCATGTAAGGTAGACAAAGCTGTGACATCTGAGCAGCATCTGAAGTGACACTGCTTGTATCCTGCTGACTAAGAGGTGGCAATTAGGCCTCTCAGAATTACGTAGCTGTAGAAAAAGATTGTTAGGGGCTGAATTTCTGCCTCATGTATAAAAGTTCTCCTGTCTGGTCTCCCAAGTTAATACACAGGAGCCACATTACATCTTGACATTACACATTTGAAGGAAATGTGTTTGGTTCCTAAATGGGATCTGCTGGAAAGTGGAATTCAGGGGCAAAAGATTTTCTTAATATTGCACTACTTGAAGATGCTACGGCAAAAGTTCAGTGATACGCAGAAGAGGAAACTGTCATTTCTGGTCACATGGAACAAGTACACACAGGGTACAGTGTTGTAAGCATAACTTAAAAGGATATATTGGCATAGAAATGGTAACAATTTCAGGTATTATATATTTATTTATTTCACATTTTAAATCTTTCACAGAATTTTGCCATTGGATGCCTGAAGTCCAGTGCACATCAAATCAGAGACAGTGCGGGATACAAAGCTAAATACCAGTGGTGTCTTACAGACATAGCAGTATAATGTGCTGCTTATATGCTTGACTAATTTACGCACGGAAAGAAACTGATGTGAAGTAAAGGTGACTTTACAGTGGCATTCACACAAAATAAAGCTGCTTAAAGAAGTCCCACTGTAATATTGTTGAATTTGTCCCCATAAATACTTTCAGTGAGTGTGTCTCCTCTTTTCTTTATATGTGTAGGGAACAACAAGAGATTACTCTTTCCTGGAATGCAAGCAAACGAACAAAAAATTTCAGAGTGCACAAAGACTAATTCTCAGCTGGGTTTTTGCAGACATTCAAGTGAAGTATGGGACAGCATCCTATTGCTTTGCCACACACCACAACCTATTTCTGAATACCGATAGAATAACTGCAGGGAAAGATGATTAGGAGAGTATTTTCAGGTGTGACTTGAGTCTCCAGATGCATACTGGAATGCATTGAAAGTCTCCACTTTACAGATGAGAAAAGTCACTTCATTTAGATGCTCTAAAACTACAAGTAGTAGTTTACCAAAAATGGGAATATTTCAAGCTGGCCACTTTTGAACTGATCCAGTTTAGGTCACCAGTATTTTAAATCTATTACCACCATGTGGACACAAATAAATGCTTTTAATAATATTTGCCCTTTCAAAAGTATACATCTGTATTACTAAAGTAGAATTATTTTCATGTCATATTGTTCTGCGACTAAGAGGCAATTAAGATGTCTCCCTGATGGCCACCTACTGATTTTTTTACTGACATTTCATTGAAACTGCTGGACATAGCTAAACTGGTACTTAGTTTCTTTGCAGATTATATTCTGAAATCCAGGTAATGATTCCAGTTTATTTGGGTTAATAATCTGATAAACTCATGAGTAATCCCATTGGTTACAAAGAGATTAGCAGTTTCACTGGAAGCAGCAGTTTTACCATATGTTTCACCAGCCTAGCTAAAATACTTTTCATTACTGCTAGTCACAAATCTTCAAGATATTTCACTGTTTCCACAGTTTATAGTAAATTGCATATTGCTTTTTCTTTGTTTTTCTAGGGAGAGTAAATAATTCTTATATACCTGGATAGTATGTGGTATAAATAGAAGCAAGCACATTCCCACCACCAGAATAATAATGCTTAATAATTATTATTAATACCAAAAGCTTTTTTTTTTCTGAAAGTGATAGTTGCATTCTTTTTATTGTTACATGCAGCTTTGCAAAGAATTTATTATAATTTTAGTCTTTTTATGTCTTCTGTACAGAATGCTACCTATTGCTTCTGTAAAAGACAGAAAGATCCCATCTGCGTTACCACACTGCATTTTATCCTGTCCTTGAAAGAGGGTCAGTAGTATTCGAGGATCACTGAAAAGGGAACCCAGGAAATTGGTGGACTTACTGGCTTCCTATATGTAGCAGTATAGCAAAGGGTCCAGTCTGGCTGGATTTAACTGTATTTAAATGGAGAGCTTGATCAGTCACAGCTGAGAGACAGCTTAGAAAAGATGTTCCTTACTGCTTCCCAGTTGGCAGCTGTTATTTTCTAACTGAGAAGCCAGTGCCTGACTGTGTTGTTTTGGATGCAGTAAAAATTTAGGAGTTTAAGGCACAGGCCAAATATGCAGCATGAACATAATTTTTAAATGGTTGGCTTATTTAAACTAGTGGGATGAAAGGATACATTTGCTCTCTATGTGAGGACCGGGAGATAAATTCTGGGGAGGAAAAAGGAAAACAACATC
Source organism: Ara ararauna (assembly GCA_028858755.1). Taxonomy (NCBI): domain Eukaryota; kingdom Metazoa; phylum Chordata; class Aves; order Psittaciformes; family Psittacidae; genus Ara; species Ara ararauna. The sequence goes on along the minus strand of CM054410.1, from coordinate 37,247,429 downwards.
AGACCTTAAAGAGTTACAAAAGAAAAACGGATCAGCCGGGGTGGCTTCAGACTGGAAATTAAAGACAATTGCAAATCACTACAGGAATGTGTTTCTGAAATATTTCTGCAGTGAAAACAGTGGCACAAACCCTGACTTGTTTCAGATGGAATCTCTGTGTGTAACCTTCAAGTCAAAAATTGTTACTAAACAGTAACATAAAATACAGTTGCTTCCAATACTAGGGAGCTGGTTGAGATTTAAACGGTGAGCCAAACTCTGAATATTTACCACTTCACAGAGATGAGCGCTTTGCATCTGCGCAGACCAACTGAGCCTGGCAGGCCTCCCCTGAGTTGCACTGAGATCATTGGTAGGTCAAGACCATAGTCCTCAGCCAGAGCTGTTTCAGACAAAACTGCCAACAAGCTGTATTTTTATGAGAAAAAAATCAGCCTGGAAGCTGAATCCAAGTCCCCTAATAGGCTCAAGATTTATTCTTGAATAAATATTAAAGTTTTTTTGGTTTTTTTTCCCTTTTTTTTTTTTTTCCCCTTTATGGAGAGATAAGTAATTAATCTGTTTACCATTTACCCAGAAATAATTCTATTAATGCGTAAAATATATATATATATTTAGGTGCAGGACGGTGTATCCTGCTGCATCCAAGAGCCTGGGAGAGGCAAGGCTGCTCAGCTGCACATTGCCAGGTCCAACCAGCAGTGAGGCTGAAGATGTGTTCCCATTAGGCAAACACACACAGAGCACACGTATGCGCCACACAGGTACCAGTGTGCATGTCTGGGTACACGGATCAGACAGACATCCATAGCCCTCACACAGGCACAGGCAGCACTGAGGGCCTGAGCCTGCTCCCCTCTCTTGTGGTGCAGGATGGGAATCCACAAGTGACTCCATGCACCATGAGTGAATGCGATGGGTCCTTCTGGCAGCTGGCTCACACCATCTACCGAACCAGGAGATGCCTCTTAATCACAGACTCCCCAGTTCCTGGCAGTGGGGCATACAGCCCCTGAGGCTGCAGCCCCATGGCAGCTGAGGAGACAGATCATGGTGCACATGCATACACATATGCACTCACAGACACGCACGCACACACGTGCACACAGATGTGCATGCACACAGAGCAGGCTGGGACTCCCTTGTCCCCATAGCTAAACCCCTTATGTTCATCCTTAGAGACCCCCACTGACTCCCACCCACTTCACCAGCCCAGCACCACATCTGGTGTGATCTTTGATGGCTCTTGCACACTCACTTGCACACCTACACCCCCTGTGGTCACTGCACCACAGACATGGGGCTCCCACCCACCCTCTGACCCCAGCCACTGCGCTCAGACCCCATGTGTGTGCACAGACACATGCGTACACGGACACACACACAGCTATCAGTGACGGAGTGAGGAAGGGCTGTGGTGAGCAGCTGGGACAGGCTGTGCTGGCAGGGCACAGGCCACGGCTGATGAGCGTTCCCACCATCCAGCTACTACCTGCCACTGGCCCTTGCTGCCACCTTGCCCCTCATTTTGCCACTTCTCTTCATCTCCAGATCACCTAAACCTCTTTTCCCACCTTTGTTTCCTCCCCCAAACATCCCATGATAAATCCTATGGGATCCTGAGCTGCTATTCCCTTGCTCACCCAGCATGTCCCCCAGCGCTTTGCAGTAACCACCCTCAGTTGGAAGTGTGACCTTGGGGTGCTCCCGATGGCCTCTGGAGGTGGGTTTCATGCTAGGCATGGGCTGGGGCTTTCCTGGGATAGCCTTGGCAGGGCCATGGTGAGGCAGCTCATTCCTTGGGAGCCCTTGATGTGGGTTCCCAGCTGTCATCCTGCCCCTGAGCTCCCTGGGGCTTGTGCGATGGACCTTTGATGGGCTGGTGGACCTGGAGGCAGCCGGGGCAAGGTATTCTTTGGAGTTCCCCTCATGCTCCCTGGTATGCGTGCAGATGATCTTTATCACGTAACCTTACAAACTCAGTTTAGTAATCGGACATTTACAACACACTGTATGTAAAGAAAGCAAGGACAGGGCACAAAGAATTTGATGGCAAATCTTTTACCTTCCAGCTCACAAGCCCTTGAACACCCATGTTGTGCTGCAGGCAAATGCCTTCTTGCATCCCGTTGCTGATTATTAACAATTGAGTCTCTTGGCATCATTTATTACTGTCTGAGAAAAAGAGAATGGAAACTACTAAATATTCGACTTGGGGAAAAAAATATCTGCATGACAGAAAATTATAGAGTGGAAAAACTAGGTTAAACTGGCAAGCTTAATAAAAGGCTGAAGCATATAGTTGTAGTACATTTGACAAATTCCGGCAGATTGGTACATCTAGGTGTATGGAGGAAAAGAGAAAACAGTTCTGCTCCATTCAGTTATTCTTCTATTTTATAAGCAGCTGAAGATGAAAGGAGGAGAGAGTTTGCTTCCTAGGTGCTTGCTCTGTAACAAAGACTTTTAAATAATATTCAAATTATGGCATTTAAAGTATATTAAACATACTTGAAGTAAACATACTTTGAAAGTAAAGCTGTATTTCAGCAATAACAGCAATGAATTATACTATGTTCTTTCCCATAACACTGCAATGATGTTGTCTCTGGGATATTTTTGTAGGGTTATATATCTTGAATTTTTCACATGTAAACAGAAACATGTTAGATGTCATAAAATCAAGGTATCACATTGTGAGTTCTTAGAAAAAAGTTCATTTTCAGCAGAATGGGGCTTCAGTCATACTACAGCAAGCCAAATATATTTCAGACATTCTTCTTTTCAGGCTTTCTTTTTTTTTTTTTTATTCCATATTCCAAAATAACATGTACTCCTGAATACTTTCAGGAAGTACTAGAGTTTCTTTGGGACCTCTCATGACAAGTGTCATGAGTTTATCACATAGGAAAGTGTAAACTTCATCTGTTCTTTCCATTCAGTCTTAACTCACTTCCGTATTTGGCATAGGGAAAGCCTGCTTTTGTGCTAAAACTATTTTGTTGTGGCAGTCCTGAATTGTAATCTCTGAATATTCAAGATTAAATACTAAACTCGTATGTTAATTTTTAAGTCCCCCAGCCCCACACATCAGTACACTCACATCCACTCACATGCCTCAGCAGTTGGGTTTTGCTGACTACTTCATGTTGTTGCTTCTAGAACATCTCAGCAACTGAAGCCTGTGTGCCCCCACAAGTATGCCAACAGCTTATAAGATTATTCCTTTAACTTCATGGCTTTTTGCACAAAAACCTTGATGCTGCAAATCCCTGGTGTAGCTTGCTCTTAACTTGCATGATTGACAGTCCCTGTAGCATTTTTTAGCTTTCAGTTACAGTATATTGAGAGTGAAAACAATTATTTCTTAACAACTAAATGACATGGCCTACAGTACTTTTTAAAAATCCCATTGTCTGTTATAAGTCTTGTGTTTAAATACACACACATCCTGTTCAAGCTCACAACATCTTTGTTCTGTTCTAACGTGGCATTACACCACATGTATCACTAGAACAGCAGACAGTCTGGGGACAATTTACAGCTTGGTGCTTCACAGTGGTTCACCCTTTGTGCCCACTTGTAGCCTGAAGGCTCCAAGCTAATGCATCTTTTGTGGTCTTGCAGAGGATGACAGTATTTTCCACTGACTTTACAGAAGCACTACTGATTGGAAAATGTGACAGCAAGGAAAATGTGAGTCCACATAGGCTGGTTTTAACAATAGCTCATTCTGACTCTTCACTTGGGAGCCACACAGGGGAAATGCTTGTGAGTCAGATGCGTAGCAGCTGGAAGACATAGATATGCACCAGGCTGCATGAGGTTTGCTTTGTGGTCAATCCTGAAGAAAACATGATCTTTTAAGGGCATTGAATAGCAGAAGCAAAGCAAGGAATGCACAGTTGCCCCTATTGCCAGGTTTCACAGCATGCTGCACTGAAAACTCAGCAGCTAGCCAGAGGGATCTAGTGAGGAATTAAAATGGGAGAGAAGGCTGTTGTTTTCAAGTGACAGTTTAGCAGACCAGTAAGCCACGGGGTTAACACTTTACAATATACTGATAAATACAATAATGGAGAAGTCACTCTTGATCACAATTTTGTGACTGTGCTTATTACTTTGTAAACAGTCTTTTGAACTCAAACAGCTGCGTTAGCTCTCCAGTTACTCATTGCAACTCACTTAACCATAACCTCTTGAATTTAAGCGTGATATTTCTTTTTATCAATATATTTGACAGTGCTCTCAGGGATTTCAAAACCACTGCTTAATAGAGGCTCAAGAAGTTGTTATGTCTCCAAATTCAGATGGAGTGGTTATTAACAACAATATAAGGAGCATTCTTTAATTGTAAGGATCGTATATGCCACATCTGCAATGCACAGGGCTTGACATCCAGATCTAATGAGCATTTGATGTTCTTTTCATCAAGGAAATATAGGCTGCTCACACATCTAAAAAGCAGATGTTACATGTTTAAAAATGAGATAACAGAAGCTATTGCTTCAACAAAGAGCTGCTGTGGTACAATAAAAACTATATACATGGTGGACAGTAAAAAAGCTATTCCTCACACAGTGAAGTAAAAAGAAAAGAAATACTCAGTGCTGCCTTATTAACTACAATTTGATTGTACCCAAAAGAAGGCTGCAGTCAGTTAGTAAGACTACAAATGCCTTGGATGTCCCAGGATAATCCTTTAACTCCACTCATGTTAATCAGTAACCATGTGAATGCTAGAGCAATCACTGTGGAAACTGGCACATGCAGTACTTTTGGAAACATTAAATGCTGAAAAGGTGAGGAAATGGAGCAAAGTATGAGACAGCTAAATCGCTGTATGGTTCAGAGTTAAATTTTGATTCAGAGGACAATGCTTTTACAGAATATATTTAACCTTCAGTGGTAGAATCAGCCCAGGCTTACAAAGCATAAGTATTTACATTTGAACCGGTGTGATTTCTGGATGTTCTCATTAGGAGCTCAGTTTGGGCATCTTTATAGTTGACCCTGCCAAACCTGCTGGATTCTGAGCTCTGATGTGAGTGAGGTACAGTAATCAAAACCCAAATGTTCTTGATGTATTAGTATGACTTCTGATATTTTATGATTAAGGACTAGTGGATCCACAATCAAACAGGACTACATGTAGAGAGGCCAGTTCTTATATTCTGCCCTATAATATTTGAATTTCTCCTCCTCCCTCAACCCCCCATGAGATACACATCTTAATTTGAAGAAATAGGATTTGATTAATTTTTGCAGAAAATCTTACCTCTAGGGGTTACAAGAGTTCTATCTATAATCCTGTGCTGATTCAGTTTTCTGAAAATTCTTTTTCTTTTTCAAAAAAAAGAAAACCAAAATCCCAACCCAACTCCCAAACCCAAACCCGAAACTGTTTTATAAAAAAAGTCAGAAAAAATTACTTTTTTGTCATCACCATGCTTGTCCTTCGTTAGAAAATTGCTGAGGTTCTCTCAGGGAAACTTTTTACAGGGAAATCTAGCCAAGAAGCATTTAACTTTAAACCTAACAAAGAAACACTGGTAGAAAACAACATATTCATTGCTAAGATTAAATCAGTCTACAGTGTGTTGGTAAACACAGGCTGGAGAAATATGGAACACCTTGATTTCTTTCCATATTTCAGAGACCATAAAAACTTGGTAACAATTTAAAATAAGTATTCTACTTGCGTACCGTAGCTTACCAACCCTATAGAGACATTGCCTATAGAAAGAGCAAGTATATATGAAAAAGCTACTCTTATAAAACTTTCTTGATGATAACTTCCTCCATGTTTTCAGAATGAGTACCAAAACCTCTAAAGTTTTTCCATTTGAACAGTGCCTGCACTGGTGCACTGATGCTAAATATGCTTGTGTTCTAGTGACAATAATAAAGGTATGTGGGAAAAAATCAGATACCACAAAACACTTAAGGCATGACAATTTTAATGTGTGTTGTGTAGTGCGTTTATGTGTATCTGGCCTCTGTTGAACAAGAGACTTGTCTAGCAGTGTACCTTATACTGCCATCTGCCTATCTGCCACAGCTTTGACTTTTGGGCATTGGGTCCCAGAGTACCTGTTTTCTCTGCAATTACTGCCAAGGGTCAGGCCACTCACCCTGCAACAGCAATGCCCCTTTAATGTTGTCCAGCAAAAAAGAGAGAAAAGCCTTATCCATGCTTTCATAGTGACACAGATGAGCCAGACCACAATCCTACGAAGTATTTCCTAGCAGAGAAAGAGGGAAATGGTTCAAGAAGAACCTGGGGGATGTTTTCTGTGAGGGTTACTCAAATGGGAGTGTTATAACCCTTCCCCTACCAGTTTTCATTAAAAAAGTGATTTGAGGAAAACTTTGTGGCAAAAACAAAGTAGCTTTTACATGTAAAGAGGCTTAAATTATCCCCCAAATTTAGCTAGAGATACTGAGTACACTTTAATTTTACATTTGCAGAACTCCTGTTGGGTGAGAAGCTATTTGCACAGCTACTGTATGTGAAAGCTTTTTCTTGCCCCTTCTCTGGCATGGCTTCTTGACATATATTAAGTCAAATAACTGAATGTTTTCTGCAAGAGATCTGGGGAGCTGTTTGAACTGTAGGCACATGTGACATAGGCAGTGTTATGAGGGGCTGGTGCTAATCACATGATCTTCAATGGCCGAAGAATGGAATTTGTAGATTAGAAGTAAAATTTTTCTAATGTGAGATTACAAAACATAGAAATATTTGAGTATCAATCATTGTTGCTTTGTATTATTAATAGTTTTCTAATGGTAACTGCTATTTGGACTAATTGGCACAAAGTTAACCAAGCTTCCCATGGCTTTGTGTTTTGAACAATTTCTAGTGAATTTGGTGCGTACTATTCCAGTAATAATAATAATTTATTTTGTTTCAGGATTAATATATCCAGAATTTTTACTATTCAGTAACTGGCTACAAGTTACACTGAAATAAGAACCGCACTTTTAGGTGGGAGATTCAAGGGTCTGATAAGAAATGCAACTAAAAGAGTGGGATCCCCTAGGGGTGTTTCAGGAGTTTATCTTAAATTCTTCTACTTTTCAGGTTCTTTCTGTCTCCTCTAGAGAGTGATTTGTTCTTCATTTGTAAGATCCAATTTAATACCTGCATAATTATTATAACCTGTCAGAAGAAGAAGTGCTATAGTAGGATCTGATAACACATTTAATTTAAATTGGAAGTGGAAGATGGTCACTGGTCTTCAGAAAAATTAGGTCACCTGCCAGGGAAGGCCTCTAGAAAGAGAGTGCTGCTGCTTGCAAGAACATAAGAATAAATACATTCCACGAATAGAGCACAAAACTAGAATGAGAATTATTTACTTGCTTTTTAAAGAAGGTTTGATATTAAGCTAGTTGTACTATATGCTGAGCAATGTGTCTTAAGAATGTAACTGTAACCTCTACCAATGTGCTGAGAGGAAAAAATCCCTGCCACTCTTCTACCTCACTAAAGAAATAAACAGGTACAAAATACCTACTTTCATTGTAATGTTTGACTGCAAAAGAGCAGTATACAGATTGACATTTTCAGTCTTTGCCAAAATCTTGCATTTTTGCTGATTTATCAGGAAGGGTCAATCACCAGAAAAGGGTAGAAAGGATACTTAATCCATACCTTCATACATGGCATCAAATGTCTCGGGTTTTAGTACTCTGAGAATTATATACATCTCTTTCCCTCATGAGAAGACTCTCCCTACATCCTTTCATTACATTAAATTGAAACCTCAAAAAGTGTAAGCAAACCCATCTACTTGATGAGACTATAAAATAAGCTGCTTTCCCATCTTAATACATGTCTCAGTGTGATCTACTTCTGCTAAGTTTAAGACATGTTATTTCCAATATACACCAATATCCTTGATCTCGGTGATGAAACTCATATTCCAGCTTTTAAAACTCTCTTTTAATCTTGATCTCAAATCCTTTTCAGGTTCTTTCTGTCACTTCTTAGAAACATGTAGTTCTTAAGTTTTTCATTTTACATCTTACAGAAGCTTACAAACTTTCAGTTTGTAATCCAAAATGCAATGTATCAGCAATAGCATGTAAGACAGTAATACGCTTTCCAATGCACCAAATAATATCCTTGCTTGAATGTGAAAATGGGAAGGTGTTCATTTCTTAGCAAAAAAAAAGCCATACCACTTACGGTTGTGTGTGGTTAAATGGGGTGAAAAAATGTTCAGATGGGAAAGTATCTCCTGTTTATGAGAGGAGAGAAACCTTCACTTTGAACTCACTCTTCTGCCTCTACATCCTAAGGACATGATAGAGCAGTAGGACTTTGGCAGTAGAACCTGCTGCTCCACAGGCAGAATATAGAGATATTCAGTATAACGCCAGACCACAGGCCTATCTAGCTAGGTAGCCAGTCACCAAAAATGGCAGTAAACAGGTGCTTAGGAGGCCAAGAAAAGAATAAGAGCAAGGCATGTATTTGTTATACCTTCCCAGTCTTCAACTTTCCTCAGCTTAATGGATTCCCTGAGTTGGATGTGATTTTCTGCCTTTACTAAAGCTTCAGTAGATTTGCCTCTAAGTGCTTTCCCAGACTTCTTTTCGCTCTGTATAAATGAGAGCACCCAGAAAGTCCTTTGTTTGTTTCTGTACCAGAAAGAACCACCTCTTCACCTGGTTTTGAACTCTCCTCTTACCTTTTTATTTGCTGACAGCTACTTCTTGTTTCAGGAAGGATGGTAAACATCATGTCCCTAGACATGCTCTCTAGATTACCTTGATTTTTTGTAGGCAACTGTCACATTCTCTCATCCCCAAATGTCCCTTTTTCCATCTGAAGTGTCCTAAACTGCTCCAGAGTTCCTCTCTCAGAAGCTGCTGCATGCCTTTCATCACATTTACTGCTTCTTGAACATTTTCAGCATTAATTCTGCTTGGAATAAGGGGACCAGAACTGCATGCAGTGTTCAAAGAGGCAGTGATCTAGGGCTTTATATTGTGACACTGTAATGTTTATTGTTTTATTTGCTTGGTTTGTACCCTAAGCAGAAGATAATGTTTTTACTGAATTTGTAGTCCCAGTGTCTGCTCCTGCTCCTGCTCCAGGGGTGGTAGTGGTCACTTTTGAGCATCTCTCTTTCTAAGTGGAGTTGGGATTGATTTTACCAGTTGTTGTGGTTTAAGCCTCTCAAACTCACGCAGTCTCTCTCTCACTCACTTCCCCCTCTTTCTTGCCCCCGCTCCTGGAGGGATGGGAAGGAGAATTGAAAAGAATGCAACTCCCACAGGTTGAGATAAGAACAATTTAGTAACTAAAGTATAACACAAATCACTACTGCTACCACCAATAACAATAATGACAAGGCAAATACAAGGAAAGAATACAATTCTCATCACCTAATACCAAGCCCGACCACGCAGTGCACCCCCACCCTTCCGGGTCTCTCCTCTCTGCTTTCCATCCCGGGCATGATGTGCTGTGGTATGGAATAACCTCTTTGGTCAGTTTGGGTCAGGTGTCCTGTCTCTGCTTCCTCCCGGCTCCCCCTCCTCCCTGGCAGAGCATGAGGCTCAGAAAGTCCTTGGTCAGACCAAAACATCACTAAGCAGTAACTGAAAACACTGGTGTTATCAGCGCTGTTCCTAGGCCCAAAATCAAAAACATAGCGCTGCACCAGCTACCAAGGAGGAGAAAAATGACTGCTGCTGCTGAACCCATGGCACCAGTATACATCACTTTGTGTTCACTGACATTGGCTTCCATTCACCTTGTGTTTTTTTGCTCAGTCAATGGATCTAGTCAGGTCTTTCTGCCATTCTTCATTTGGCCCTTGTCCTTACAGATTAAGTTACTTCTCCAAGCAGTGACTTTATATAGTGTTTTCCCGCTCATTTTACTTACACAGGACAAGTTACTTACTTTTTTCCTTATGGCTTTTGCTGTAGTATTATACCCTTTTCCCCTAAAAGCAACCTTCTTTTACTATAAAAAGGGCCTGTGAACAGATGCATTTTTGTGCCCACTTTTACTGATTTGCTCTTTATACTACTGAAAGCAAAGGGCTGAACAAATTTCAAAACTGAGAAAGATAGTGAACTAAAAATTTATGTTACAAATGTGTTCTAAAAAACTCCAAACTCCCAAACATGACAGTTTCCAAGAATCTAGTATTATCTGGAAAGTACCTTTCTGAAATTAAGTGCCTCATGAAGCAACATATTCAACACATCTTCCTTCAGTAATAGACTCTATGGTATTGATTGAAAAGGCATCTCTATGGTACTTCAGCAGCAGGAGGATACTCCCAGAACTAAAGAATTAAAACAAACAAAACTGCAGGATGGAAAGTGTTGATGAAGTAATTCTAGGGGTAAGACAGACACATGTTTAAACATAGATTTTTGGAAAGAAGTCCAGGAGTTGGGGCAGAAAGCTTTTAGATGTTAATAAAAAGATTCAAAAATTAAATGCTATGAGGGAAAAAATATTTCAAAGGTGTCTTATAAAATTAGAGTTTGACAAAACAAGATGGAATGACAAAAAGTAATAAAAAAATAATATCAAAAAAATTAATATCAGAAAGTAAAGAAAATAATGCAAAAAGTTGTGGTCAATGGCTCAATGTCCAGCTGGAGACCAGTAATGAGTGGTGTCCCTCAGGGGTCGGTCTTGTTCAACATCTTTGTCAGTGACATGGACAGTGGGATTGAGCATGCTCTCAGCCAGTTTGCCGATGACACCAAGCTGTGTGGTTCGGTTGATACGCTTGAGGGAAGGAATGCCATCCAGAGGGACCTTGACACACTTGTGAGGTGGGCTGATGCCAATCTGATGAAGTTTAATCATACCAAGTGCAAGGTCCTACACCTGGGTCGGAACAATCCCAGGCACAGCTACAGGTTGGGCAGAGAAAATATACAGAGCAGCCCTGTGGAGAAGGACTTGGGGGTGTTGGTTGATGAAAGAATGAACATGAGCCCCCAGTGTGCTCTTGCAGCCCAGAAAGCCAACTGTATCCGAGGCTGCATCAAAAGGAGCGTGACCAGCAGGTCGAGGGAGGTGATCCTGCCCCTCTACTCTGCTCTTGTGAGACCTCACTTGGAGTACTGTGTGCAGTTTTGGTGTCCTCAACATAAAAAGGACATGGAACTGTTGGAACAAGTCCAGAGAAGGGCCACGGGGATGATCAGGGGACTGGAGCACCTCCCATAGGAAGATAGGATGAGAAAGTTGGGTCTGTTCAGCCTGGAGAAGAGAAGTCTGAGTGGAGACCTCATAGCATCCTTCCAGTATCTGAAGGGGGGCTGTAGGGATGCTGGGGAGGGACTCTTCATGGGGGACTGTAGTGACAGGACGAGTGGTAATGGGTTCGAACTTAAACAGGGGAAGTTTAGATTGGATATGAAGAAGAAATTCTTTACTCTAAGGGTGATGAGACACTGGAATGGGTTGCCCAGGGAAGTTGTGAATGCTCCATCGCTGGCAGTGTTCAAGGCTGGATTGGACAGAGCCTTGGGTGGCATGGTTTAGTGTGAGGTGTCCCTGCCCATGGCGGCGCGGTTGGAACTAGGTGATCTTAAGGTCCTTTCCAATCTTAGCTATTCTATGACTCTAAGATTCTATGAATAAGATTTGCTATTAAAGATGAGAAGTGATGAACAGCTTAACATAATTCATCAACATAGTCCTGTTATAGCTAGGAAAGCATTTCAAAACACCTTTGCAAGGGTAGCATGTATTCTTGCAAACTGCATGGTTTTGGTTTTTGTTGATTGGTTTTGTTTTGAGTTTTGCTTTTCTATTGTAGTTGTTGGTTTTTTGATGTTTTTTTTTTTTGTTTTGTGGTTTTTTTTTTTTTTTTTTTTTTTTTGTTGGTTGGTTGATTGGATTTGTGGTTGTTATTTTCATTATAGACTGCTATATCTTAACACCCCCCCCCCCCCCCCAAAAAAAAAATGTGTTCCTTTGAAAATGTGCTCCTTTGAAAATGTGCAGTTATTGACTTGGATTAGTATAAGCTGCTTTCCCATTCCCTGCACTGGCAAGGAACCACTGACTAATTATCACAGGCAACCAGCTTACCCAGATGCATTTAAGAAGCTCATCTTTTAAGTTTTTACTGATTTGTTGAGAAAGCTAAGATTTTGATTTTTATTTTCCATAAAAAACTCTGCACTCAGTGGAGTAGAAATCGCCCCTCGTCAGAGAGCCCATGGAATATCAAGCACCTTTTCAAGAAGAAGCAGAAGGAGCAGGAATGGGCATCTGTGTTGCCTTTTCTTCTTCCTCACTATGTGTCAGACACTCCTCAGAGGTCTGTAATTGGCAAGATTTATTTTCTGGATGAAAAGCAGAAATATGCTTCTGCGCACATTTTCCAAGAGGAACAGAATTTCAGTTAACTAGAAAGACCTCCCCACCTCATCTCAATCTTTCTGGCCTTTTTTTTTTTTTTTTTCTGTTATTAGTGAGAAAGGTGGTACAGCTGTTCACATTGAATTCCACTGTCTTTGGCACAGTTTCCTTTCCTGCATTTCTCTGTTGCTTCTTGAATCTGTATTTCCAAAGATTCAAAAGAGATGCTATGCCTAATTCTATGTGGCTTAGGGTAGGCTAATCATAGTCTCTTCACTGAAGTACTAGTTGAGAATACTAGTAGAGAGTATGTAATGTAAAGAATACATTTCTTTTCATGTAATCCAAAGCAATTTTGTTTTCTGTCTTCTTGTTTTTAAATACAAATTTAGTCAAAGCATAAATGCTTCATTCAACTTTTGCAGGTGAATACTACAATTTCAGGCTCATCCAATTGGCCTTCAGAATAATTCTCATCTTTCCAGGATCTGTTACATCCCTTTCCAAAATGCAACTAGAAACATGACAGTTACACAGTCAGAATCAGATCACCTGCCTTAACATTTGAAAGGGGTGTTCAAGCCTTATGATCAGCAACATAGCTGTCCTGGGAGTGGACTGGCACTGGCATGCCCTGCTGTGTAGCAGGGCTGACAACATTTTGGGGTGTCTCCAGTCAGAGGGTCCCAAGACGCTGCCTCACCTCCTGTGTCACACCTCCTTGGCAGCCTCCGGGGTCTTTACTGAACTCCACTGAATAGAAAGGGTTTGTTTCTTTGTCCTTCATCTACCTGTCTTCAAACCCCTCTCTCTTTTAAAAGGACTTAAAATCTCGGTAATTCCAGCATCAGCCACAGGATCAGTGCGGATAATCAGTCAGGATTCACCTTAAAAGATAACAAATTACAATGTATGTATAATAAATTTATGTCCCACTGTTTTGAACATTAGAGAATTTTTTAATAAGTATCAATGAACCAATATGCAATTAATTAATATTGTGTAACACCTTGAATATTTTCTTTTTTGTCTCTGATCATTGTAAAACAGCAATTTTACTGGAAAAGCAGACTATAGCAAACTGTATGCTATTTGGGGTGCAATTCATAGAATAAAAATACTCTTATTACAATCACAGTGCTACTTTATGCACAAGTCAAAACTTAGCAGTCAGGTCTGTGCAGCTGTGCATTGACAAGAGGTGGTGCTGCGGCACTGATACTGGAATTATTTCACTTCCACCCACATTCTTCTTTTGCTCTTTCTTCGGAAATAAGCAATTTAGAGCCCACCAGCCGGAGCACAGCAATACTCTTTTCTCAAATTGGAAAATGTAGTTATTCAGCAGAACTTTTAACTGTTTGTAGAATTTAAATGGTTATGGATTTTGTGGGTTTTTCCTTTTTTTTTTTTATCTCTCTGCATAGCAAGGTAATAAAAACATACAAAGAGATGTTCGTTTGTGGTTAGTTTTTGGTTTTGCTTTACACCTTGCAAACTTTTGCTGGACATAACTTCAGCAGTGTCTGTGAGCTAAAACTTTATTCAGATAGGCTGTGGTGAACACCCAAGCAAAATGTCAAATACCTGAATCTGCTAATATGAACTACTTGGAAAGAAAAGTGCTTTCACAGTTCTGTATTCTGGAGGTTACAATTCTGAAAATGTCTTCCAGGAAATGGAAAATTCTACTTCTTAAGTGAGCTTAAGGCAGGGAAGAGTGAAAGACCTCTGAGTGGAGTAAGAAAGGCTTAGATACACCCACAGTTATTTTTTCTGCATGACTTCAATGCTCCTGAAACCAAGAAGCTAGTATCAATGGCTTGGATCAGACATGGTGCAGGCAACCACTGTGAAATCCTCCCTGTGTAACTCTCTTAATGCACCTCAGTGTTGGCTTATGGTATTTCTTTTGGTTCCAGTCCTGGACCTCCCTTGAGTGGAGGCTGCCAACTGTATCACTCTCTGCCAAATTACGTGGCAGTTTTCCTATAGGTACAAATTGTGCCAAAGAGAGATTTATTTAAAGAAATGAAGCAGGTATTGAGATGTTGTTATAAATAAAATAGCACCATTTATATGCTAAGCTAGTTTCTGATCTCTTTTGATATATACATATAAGCAATCCAACTCTTGTTGAAGTGTTTGGTTTGTTTTTTTTTAGTTGTGTTTTTTTTCCAGTTATAAAATAAGAAAGCCATGCTGAACAAGCTCAACTAGAAAATGGTTGGTTAGTTAGTAGGCATAGTAGCAGCCCCAGGAATAAAGTTGAGAAGAGCCAAATGTGGAACAATAGATTCAGTGGAACAACCTCTTCTGAAGTTTTAAAGGTTCCCTTCTCAGAGTTAGTCTATTGGCACACAAAGCGACGAAGTGATTCATGTTTCCATGTAGCTCACACATTGCTGGATCCCTCAGTAATACAGATGTGTAGATATAAGGCAGGAAATTGACAATTTTAGATTCAACCACTGACAGATGAAATAAAACCACAGAGCTTAAAATCTTAACAAAAACTTTTTTAATATGGTAAGTGCATACCCTGGCTTGTTACTTGATTCCATCATTTTGGAACTAGCATTGATGAAAGAGAAAACAAAAGGCCTGGTTATATATTATATATGAATATATGTTGTATATGAGTATGTGAAACCTTTGGGTAGGATTTTTGGAAGTGCTTTGTGCTGGATTTTCTTTGATCCCCATGATATCAACAGGAGCAGAAATAAGTCGATGCTGACAATGCTATTCTTAACAAGTTCTATTGTAGAACCTATACCTCACATGACCCCATATTATACCTCTTTTCCCTCATCTTCTTAATGTTCTGTTTTAATTCATTCACGCTTCAAATTGGTTAGCCGATAATATTCAGTGGCTAAAGTTACGTTCTTTACTTCATTATTAAAAAGACTTGCTGCTTTTAGGGAACGTAGAAGAAATATATGCCATATTAGAAGCTATCTGAGTGTAACAGCAACATACTGACTAATGCAACAAAAACATGGGAGTTCTGTTAAGATAAGCATAACAAAAATGGATAATTGTTCAGAGCTCTAGTCTACAAAATGGTCTAGAAATCTTGCAAATGCATGGAGGCATTTCCAGTGAGGTTGCTAGCATATTTTGGTTGTAGCCAACTAGAATAATCTCAGCAACAAACTTTCTACTTTAATTTTAGTTAGCTGATAGTTTCTATTCTCACCAAAACTAAAAGATAAAGAGGTAATTAAAACACGTACCTGTATGGTTTGAACATGTAATGTTCAAATATACCTCAGTCTGTAACCTCAGGTCTGGGCTTTTTTAATGAGATCATATATTTAGAAAGGATATAATAGTACAAATTTTACCTTTAAATCTGATCTAAAGTGAAGGATAAAATCATGTTCTAGGCTACACCACAGCAATACTGGACTAGTATTAATCAGCAAATTTCATAGGATCATAGAATCATAGAATAGTTAGGGTTGGAAAGGACATTAAGATCATCTAGATCCAACCCCCTGCCAGGGGCAGGGACTCCTCCCACTAAACCATTCCACCCAAGGCTCTGTCCAACCCGTCCTTGAACACCGCCAGCGATGGAGCATTCACAACTTCCCTGGGCAACCCATTCCAGTGCCTCACCACCCTTACAGTAAAGAATTTCTTCCTCATATCCAATCTAAACTTCCCCTGTTTAAGTTTGAACCTGTTACCCCTTGTCCTGTCACTACAGTTCCTCATGAAGAGTCCCTCCCCAGCATCCTTATAGTCCCCCTTCAGATACTGGAAGGCTGCTATGAGGTCTCCATGCAGTCTTCTCTTCTCCAGGCTGAATAGACCCAACTTTCTCAGCCTATCTTCATACGGGAGGTGCTCCAGTCCCCTGATCATCCTCGTGGCCCTCCTCTGGACTTGTTCCAACAGTTCCATGTCCTTTTTATGTTGAGGACACCAGAACTGCACACAGTACTCCAAGTGAGGTCTCACAAGAGCAGAGTAGAGGGGCAGGAATATTCACTAGTATTTTACATAAGCACTAAACAAATTAGGATTTAGCACACAGATTTTTTTTTTTTCTTTTTTTGGCCCGCACACCAGCATTACAATACATAGAGTATAAGAAATCAAATCCTGTCCCTTCTAGGTAAATCTGCTCTAGAATTAGCCTAACATCTCTATAAGCATATCATTTCTTCATTTCTACCTGGTGAAAATGACAGAATCAAGAAGTTTTTGCAGAATTCTGGAAAAAGTTAATAAAGAATTAATGGTGCCAATGAATCAATATGTGCAGAGATATAATTCCGTCATGAACAAGACAAACGTGTCTTGTCACCATTCTTGGTCATCATTTTCCTAGGTTTTGACCAACTACCCCATCTAGAGCTGGTTAGGATCAACAAAAGAGCACCTAAACACCAGAAACATCCTGATCTGAACCTGAAATCTAGGTTGGATCATAATCCCAGATTTGAAAATGGAGGAAATGTGAAGGAGTGTAGACCCTCATCCAAACAACCTGGATTATTGTTGTTCTTTTGCCTTTGGATTGCACTCACAAATGCCACTGGCTAATTTTTTTTTATCCAAGCAGATAGTTGAATATGGACTTCAGTTAGTTTTTCATGGTTATTTAATGGAAATGCTCAATTCTACAACTTCGTTAGAAATCTTTTTAGGAATAGCATCCTCTCACTTTCCCCAGTTTTCTAGTCAAGCAGTATACTTTTCAGTGATGTTAGTGTTTTCCTTTATGTATGAGAAATTAATTGCAAAGGCAGATGCCATCAGTTTTTAAATGATTAGGATTAGTATTAATTAACATTAAGTAATAAGAGCTTTTCCTGCCATAACCATGAAAGCTTCAGTTGCCATGACATCTACTGTATGTGTAACTTTTTAGTATGGAGCAATTACTGCTGCTGCTTACATACAACTTTCCAAAAGTATTTTTCTCTTTTGTCTTTTCTTTTCTGAACCACAGATACCATAAAAGTAAATTCAACGCCAAATCGGCTGCTAAAACAGGAATATGGAGCACTGGCATATATCTCTCTTTCAACAAGGAAGATTCTACACAGCAGACAACAGTGACCTAGTTACAAGAAGTACTATAGGAAATAAAAATGAAAACGGAGGAAAGTAATATCACAGACCACTCTTTCATACTGTTGTTAGTTCCTCCTGTGAATAATTCAGAAATAAAAGTATTCTTCACCTTGTAACTCTAAGATTGTTCATCTACAACAATAAAAAGAGATTCGTTAGAATACATTGAGGGAATACCAAATCTAAATTACTTTTTAAACGCATTTTAGAATATGCTTTTCTTCGTTCTTCTACTTTGCTGAAGTGCTGGTAGATTCAAGTGTAAATTAACCAGCAGATGGCAGGAGAGTTTAAGATTTCTACAGCTATCTCTAAATCATGCGCTTACTAATACATGGCTACAAATTATTTCGGAAAGTGCAAACTGCATAGTCGTTGCCTCTGCAATTCTACCTTCATAGCCAGGTTCTTCCATTTTATTGGTGATGTATGGACATTTACTTGTCAACTTTAAGACTTATCAAAGATAATTTAATGTTCTGGGTAATGGTAAAATAAGACTAATAGGATGCTTCTTTGTAGCCGTCATTTCATCGCTACTTTCTCTGAATCTGCAAGACACAGAAACAATTCGAAAGAGTTCACAACAGAGAGTTTGGTTGGTTGGTTGTTTTTTTGTTGGTGTTTTTTTCTTTTTTCATATCCGCTTCAATTCTAGTACATTTCAGCTCTTTTTAATCTATTTGGCTTCCTTTATTGCAGTTTTTAAAGTGAATGGAAAAAAAAAATGCGCTTCATGCTGTCATTGCTTTGTAGTTACTTTTGTACCTAAGATAAGTAGTTGCAAAGAGTATGAGAGCTCTGAACATTGTAACACAAACAAAATTAGATTTTTAACAGAAGTTTTGTGTTACTAAGATAGTTCAGGAGCATGACACTGAATGTCTGTTAATGGTTAGTTCATTTCTGAAAAATGCCTGAGGCAGATGCCTGTTAATGTAAACTTGCAAGAGTGACATCAACACTGTAGCAAAGTAACTATACTTGAATAGGTGACCCTGTTTAAATAAGAAATTTTGATCCATACTAGACAATCAATAAGAAAGGGATAATTACATTGAAATTACTGATCCATATAGCCACAGAATTTCCCAGCTAATAAGTAAAGGAAAAAAAAATATATCTCCCCAGACATCAATTACAAATAATGCATTCAAATTTTATTTAAACAACTGCCCACATTCATGTAAATATTAGCAAGAAGCCTTTGGCAACTAAATATACTGGGTGTTGCACAACGTTCAACTTTGTGGTCATACCGGGGCTTGTCTTTAGCATTTAAGGCATATTCATTGCTCTTCTCCATATTAGGCAACCCAAAATCCCACAATATAGCAATGACATTTAAAATATAATCATGACAGAAATAGAAAGCAACTCACAGTATATAAAAAATGAATTTTCATTTTTGTTCTCCACTGAAAATTAGAGATGGTACAGACTGCATAAATACTACTTTGCAGTATAGCAATAAGAAAGCTGTAGACCTGAGTCACAAGTTAGAGAAAGATTTAGTCACAATAATACCATCTAAATACAGCTAGAGTAAACTGATGCAAATGGTCAGCAGGCAGATAAAACATCTTGAAACAATTCATTTGACTGATATAATTTTATCTGCTGTGATGTTCCTAGTGACTTCATTTGTCAGCTAATAAGGTCTACTTGTAGAGCAAGATGTCTTCACTTATTTATACAGATAGATTACCTGCCTCAGCTAAATTGATACAGCTACGCTGCACATTGTATACAAAATACTTCATTATGAACTATCTGCAGTTATTCTGGTTTTAAAGTGAATTCATGGAATTATTTTAGGGTGATTCTTTAAATATTCCAGAACAGAATCCACATATATTGTGCATTTAGCATCACAACTGTCAGAAACCTATGCAGATATATCAGCATATTGCAATACCTAGCCTGGGATATATAGCTTCTCTCTGTGACTTAACATGCTACATCTTTTAAGAAACAGAGATCTTGTGTCCTTCTTGGTACTTCAGAGGTAGTTACAATGTGCAAACCTGATACAGCTGCCAAGAGCTGCTCCTCTTGGCAGGGTCAAGAACATTTTTGGGAACCTAACTTCCTCTCTTCCATTTACTGCTAGTAATTTATGGAAATTTTTTATTTTTTCAGGTTGTTTTCTTATACACTTCTCTTTGATGAATGCTTTGTAATCAACTGACCTTTGATTCAAGGAACTCCCTCAATGGTGTCAATAACATTTTCTTTTTCTTGCATAAATTTGATGGTCAGTAGTGCTAGTAAAATTTCATTTACTGTCTTGCATCTGTTACCAGCATAAAGAATAAATAACTGCAGTTGTTTGAAAAAAAAGAAAAAAAAATCTCTTAATTAATTAGCATAAAATTTAGTTAAATATTAGTCTGCGTATACAACTTCACGGAGTATCCTTAAGACTGTAAATGCCAGCAGTTGTTGAAAAAAGTAATTATGAATTACCACGTGTTTTTCTTCCTAGCTTGTGAAGAATTCAACAGCAAGTAGACTAGAAAAGCTTTGCTGATCCTCCTCAGTAACTGGCTGCAATTCATCAGTTGCGTAGAAGTTATAGAGATGTGTCAGCACATCATGTCTGAAGTTAAATGAGTTTGACATCACAGCTGTACAGCTTCCAGACCAGATCTGGCTTCTTTGGGTCAACTTGGGCTAGAGGAACTAAGCGCACATCTTGCTGCAGCTGTCTATGTAGATTTTGCCTTGAGAACATTACAAGTTCTCAAGTTCTCAGACAAGAGTCTGCTATTCACTTTCTTTTCCCTGGGTTTGGTACAAATTTTTGATGCTAATATTCTCTACACCAAAGGTTGACAAGCTAGTACGAACGTTATACCTCAGGTTGTGACTCCATTGTTTCAGATATTCTGGTGCTCATTCCTACTACATGTTAGTTTTAGAAAATAAAAAATATTTTAGCAACACATATAAACTCCATCTATGGTCCTGGATTAGGGAAGGTGTTAGACTCGGGAGAGAGACAGAGCCTAGAGACCCTACTGATGTGGGTCTGCAAAGAGGCTGCAAAATTAAGGGGTGGGCTCTAAAAAGCTTTCTATGCTAAGACCATTTTACCCTGTCTGCGCGGTGTGTTAATAATAGACAGGGTGTGCTAAAACTGGCCTTGTCCTTCTCATCATGGAGAAGTATCTGTGTCATGCTGTATTTTTTATATGTGCTATATGCCTCTCAGTCACATGAGCAAATCTCTGGCTTGCAGCACGAAGCAGTTTGGATATGCCTATAGTGGGGTAGGTAAGGCATGTAAGCGATTCTTAAAGGATAAGTTTAGCTCAAACTATCAATGTTAATTACCACATAATTAAGCACCATTTATGTTGTTGCTTTATTGTTCCCCCCCCCCCTCCCCCCAGTTCTCAGCATCTTTATTCATTCACCGAATGTCAAATCTGAATCTCACTCAACTCAACTGGGAAGACTCCATTTGTCTTTCATAGAAGAGGTGCTCCAGCCCTCTGATCGTGTTTGTGGCCCTCCTTTGGCCTCATTCTTTCTTGTGTTGGGAGCCCCAGAACTGGACAAAGTACTCCAAGTGGGGTCTCATGAGAGTGGAGTAAAGGGGAAGAATCACCTCCCTCAACCTGTTGATTACACTTCTTTTGATGCAGTAAACCTGGGCCGCCAGTGCACATTGCTGGATCATGTCGAGCTTTTCATCCACCAACTGAAGTCATTCTCCTCAGAGCTGTTCTCAATCCATTCTTGCCCAGCCTGTAGTTGTGTGACCCAGGTGCAGAACCTTGCACTTGGCCTTGTTGAACTTCATGAGGTTCTCATTGGCCCATCTCTCAAGCATATCAAGGTCTCTCTGGATGGCATCCCTTACCTCCTGTTAGAAAGCACTGCATAGCTTGGTGGTGTTGGCAAATTTTCTGAGGATTCATTTGTTTTTATTTCAGCTACCCTTCTTTTGTAATTTATAGATTTCTTTCATGTCGATTGTTGTTTTATGAAACTCTCTGCCTTGCTTATATTGCACATTTAATGAGTAATGTATTATACATGTAATAAGTAATTTTACATTCACTTTGCAAAAAGAATCACAGTAATGATTAGAAGTCTGCACTACTTGAGTATGATGGTTTATTATCTGGTTTGGTTGTTCTTTATTCTTGCTTACGTACTCAATTAAGCATGTTACACCTCCAGCCAGTAAGCAACTCTGAACGCTCTTTTGTCGTTCAAGCAGAGCTGTCTGGTAGTTAAGGTAGTGTTGAGAAAACAAATTCCAGAATGACAGACATGTGCAACAGCTGAGCTCTCAAGTGTTTGGCTAATTCACAATATTTCTAGACTTTTGTCATGAAAATACTTAATCCCTACCTATTTTTTTTACCTGTCAATAGCCCCCACTATGAGCATTCCTCTCAGCAGCATGTTTAACTGTGACTAAATAGAAGTTAGTGATGCCATACTGGCATTTCTTATCAAGTGTAGTATGACCACCTTATTTGAGTTTTTCTTTTGATTTCCTGCCGTAGCTTCCTCCTCTAGAAAAGCTGAATGAACTTTAATGCAGTAGGCATGCCAGGTATTGCTAAACTATCTAGCCCATATGATAACTGTCTTACTAAGGTAAAAGTTAGGCCTCACTTGTGGTTTTCAACCTTGGAAAACATTCTTCTTGTTTTTCTTTTTCTTTTTTCTTTTTTTAAATGTAATTTTCATCTGTGTAAGAGATTATTACCCTCCTGGGTAAAAAGTATATTGAGATGCTAAGAAGCAGGAAGATAATGTGACCTGCTTATTGTACTGATTCATAGGAAAGGAATCCAAGGACATACAGTAACATGAAGAAATCACAATGTTTGCCCAATTGACCATCCTTCTCAACAGTCACTGATTATTAGCATAGTTACAAAATATTCTGTGAATAATCAAGTGCCTTGTTTCTGTGATGTAGCACTTGGACATGTTTAAGGAAGGGATTTCATGCTCACATGCAGCCTAAGGAAGCTTATCAGATGCTGCAGGTGGTGCAGTCCCTCTGTGCGTGTAATTTTGCTTTTATAGGATTGACTCAGGGATGAATCAGACATTAAAAATTATTTCATGTGTTTCATAATTTAGGGCACTAGAAATTACTGGGGGAAAACTGAAGCAGTTGTAACACATTTAAAATTAATCTCACAAGTTGTTTACTTAGTCAGTATTAATTGAGAACTCTGGAAAAAGATCAATCTCCTCTCCAGTAACCACCCACACTGTCCCTTAAGCTCTGTGCTAGCATGACTACTTCACTTCTCTGTGCTAGAGTCACCATCTAAATATCATCTAAATGTGTAAATTGGCAAAACTTATTCAATAATTTAACTCTACCATTCTGGATAACCTCTCCAGTTGCCTGGTTAGATTACTTAGTGACTGCAACATGAAGAGATAATGAGCTATAATCAGCTAGCTAGTTTGTCCTGTGGTTGCACATGTGTCATGGGTTCAGCAGCAGCAGTCATTTTTCTCCTTCTTGGTAGCTGGTGCAGCGCTGTGTTTTTGATTTTGGGCCTGGGAACAGCGCTGATAACACCAGTGTTTCGGTTTCTGCTTAGTGATGTTTTGGTCTGACCAAGGACTTTCTGAGTCTCATGCTCTGCCAGGGAGGAGGGGAGCCGGAGGAAGCAGAGACAGGACACCTGACCCAAACTAACCAAAGAGGTTATTCCATACCACAACACGTCATGCCCAGGATGGAAAGCAGAGAGCAGAGACCTGGAAGGGGAGGGGGTGCACTGCGTGGTCGGGCTGGGAATAGGTGGTGAGCAATTGTATTCTTTTCCCTCGTATTTCTCTTGTCATTATTATTACTGGTGGTAGCAGTAGTGGTCTTGTGTTATACTTTAGTTACTAAACTGTTCTTATCTCAACCTGTGGGAGTTGTATTCTTTGCGATTCTCCTTCCCATCCCTCCAGGAGTGGGGGGAAGAAAGAGGGGGGAGTAAGAGAGTGACTGTGTGAGTTATAGAGGCTTAAACCACGACAACATGTCTGCTGCTGCTTATCATTGCCCTTAAAAAATGCATGCAATCTTTTCTCTAATGAAGAATTAAACTGATAATTACAGAGCAATGGGTAACAGTGATGAACAAAGTTCTGCAAAATAGAACCAAACACTGAGGAACACAGACTATATTTTTTTTATTAATATTTTGGTTTAACTTCAGATTTTGGGGTTTGGGGGTATTTGGTTTTGTTTTCGTCCATTTTGTTCTTTTGTTGTTTGGTTTGTTTTTTTTTTTCTGATAAGAGTTTAATTCTAGGGAATGGCTATGTAATTTGTTGCAAGAGGGTTGCCTGTGAGGATAACTGGTCTGGCATTTGTGGTTAGACTGAATAGCAGAGAAAGTATTTGGAAATATCAATATCAAGACATGTAATTGGTAAACTCTTTAAATATATTATTTTATAAATGTGTCCTGGGTTCAGCAGTAGCAGTCATTTTTCTCCTTCTTAGTAGCTGGTGCAGTGCTGTGGTTTTGATTTTGAGCCTGGGAACAGTTCTGCTAGCACTGATGTTTTCAGTTGCTGCTCAGTAACATTTAGTCTGACCAAGGACTTTCTGAGTCTTATGCTCTGCCAGGGAGGAGGGGAAGCCGGGAGGAAGCAGAGACAGGACACCTGCTCCAAACTGACCAAAGAGGTATTCCATACTACAGCATGTTGTGCCAAGTATATAAACTGGGGGCAGTTACCCGGAAGGGTTAGATCACTGCTCTGTCAGGCTGGGTATGGGTCAGTGGGTGGCGAGCAGTTGTATTCTCTTCCCTTGTTATTTCTCTTATCATTGTTATTGGTGGTAGCAGCAGTGGTTTGTGTTATACCTTAGTTACTGGAATGTTCTTATCTCAGCCCATGGGAGTTACATTCTTTTGATTCTCCTCCCCATCCCTCGGGGGGGGGGGGGGGGGGGGGGAAAGGGGAGTAGTGAGAGAGGGACTGCGTTTTTTTTCTGAGTTATGGCTGGGCTTAAACCATGACAGTTCTTTTTGGTGCCCAACGTGGGGCACAAAGGGTTGAGATAATGACAGATCTGACCAGAGTGTCTCTGATTGTATTTGTGATAAGCATTTATTGTTTCAAATTAATAGTCACTCCTCACAATGCTGGTTTATTGGCTGTCAAAGTTGTTGCTCCTGATCTTGGAGTTTCAGCATGTCGCGACTTTCTTACAGCCGGTATTTGCTGTTAAGTGTTCATCAGCTGGTGGCCTTGGGCTAAGGTTCTTATTTCACTGTACTTTATGGTAATGACTTGTAATACAATAGACTCATTGATCATGAAACTCATCTGTCTTGCATTCTGAGTGTGGACACCACTTCTATACTTTGGGAGATATATAATAGAAGTGTATAGCAATTACATATCTTTTTTTCCCTCCTAGGATGGTCAACCTATGAGGGAGACATTCCCCCACGCCCTAGTGACAAGTACAGCAGCTACTCAAAGTCTGACTACAACAGATAATGCAGCTACACCAACCCCAATCACAAGTACAGCAGCTGCTCCAGCTCTGACTGCAACAGACAGCGCAGCTACACCAGCTCCAAGCACAGCAGCTACACCAGCCCCAGTGACAAGTACAGCATCATCATTTGAGAATTCTGAAGGGTTTGAATGGCCTTTGGGTACTCTTGAGACCTGCCTGTTGATTGTGATGGGGATCAGCATGTTGGCACACACACAGAGTATGTTTTACCCATGACCATTTTGTCCGATCTCAAAAGTTAAGTGGAGTCTTGTTTGGGTCAGACGACGATATAGGAGGACCAAGAGATTTTCCTCGAGGATGGACAGTCATGAGTGGCAGGGTGTGTGGGGCAGTATGGGCAAGGATCTAGTCCACTGGGCCCCTGCAATGCTTTGGAAGCGCTGGAGATGGCAGGCAGCTGTATGGAGTCCACAACGACAAGCTGCAGAAACTGCTGAAGGGGAGGGTGAATTATTTTGAGCCTGGTGAGCCCATGACACTTCATACCATCAGGGCAGAGATGAAACATACAGGTAGACTCATGATCGAGGGTTGGACTTAGCAATGGACACTGTTGTCCAGGTTATCCACTAGTGTGAACCCTGCAAACAGCTTCTTCTGCTCTGGAAGACTGTTATAAGAGATGGAGCCTGACATTATGGACCGGGTGGACTCAGCAGCTTTATAGGGATTGGTCCATACACTAAGGAATGATCTCTTTCTCTCTGTCTCTGTGGGTGTATATATATGTGTATATATATGAGATAAGAGTGATGGAATATTGAAAATGTGGTATCTGGGCATGACGTGAATGGTATGGAATAAGGGGTGGATACTGTCCTGGTGGGTTCAGCAGTAGCAGTCATTTTTCTCCTTCTTAGTAGCTGGGGCTGTGATGTGTTTTTGACTTTCAGCCCGGGAACAGAGCTGATAGCGCCGATATTTTCAGTTGCTGCTCAATAATATTTAGTCTGACCAAGGACTTTCTGAGTCTCATGCTCTGCCAGGGAGGAGGGGAAGCCGGGAGGAAGCAGAGACACCTGACCCAAACTGACTAAAGAGGTATTCCATACCACAGCGCATCATGCCCAGTATATAAACTGGGGGCAGTTACCCGGAAGGTTTAGATCATTGCTCAGGTCAGGCTGGGTATCGGTCGATGAGTGGTGAGAAGTTGTATTCTTTTCCCTTGTTATTTCCCTTTCCATTATTATTATTGGTGGTAACAGTAGTGGTTTGTGTTATACCTTAGTTACTGGACTGTTCTTATCCCAGTTCGTGGGAGTTACATTCTTTCGATTCTCTTCCCCATCCCTCCAGGAGCGAGAGAGAGACTGCGTGTTTTTGTCTGAGTTTCGACTGGGTTCAAACCACAACAAAAATGCTTTATATTTAGCTAGTTTATGGCTAGGAAAATGACGTACCCATGTTCACAAGTGCTTCCTTCTATTCTTTTCTTTTGGTGGGGAAAAGTCAGGTTTGTTCTGTATTACTCTTTCCCGTGTAAT
Source organism: Ara ararauna (assembly GCA_028858755.1). Taxonomy (NCBI): domain Eukaryota; kingdom Metazoa; phylum Chordata; class Aves; order Psittaciformes; family Psittacidae; genus Ara; species Ara ararauna. The sequence continues at coordinate 37,220,956 of CM054410.1, read as the reverse complement.
TTGGTTTCCAAAAGTAAATCAATTCCTGCAGCATATGATCTTGGATATTTTCTCCAGTGTGCTTAAGCTTCAACTTGAGCTACAACAAGGAATCATTCTTAATCTTACTTGACAGTAATGATCTGTACGGCAGAAAGCTCAAATGCCTTCTTTCTCTCTTCAATGAGATATTGTTAATAATTCAGTTAAGGAACCTTGCAGATTTTTAACGAAAACTTCCTAATGTGTTGATTCAACTTCTGTTTAGAAGATCACATGCATATGCCAATGGGGGGACCCAGTCCATGGCATCTCTCTTTCAAATCAATAACGTGTCTCAGCTAATATATAAGTGTACATACACAGATACACACACAGAGTGCATATTAATATGTATTTACGCACACATAAATGTATGAGTATATACAGATATGGGTATTTGCATATATGTTCACAAATATATACAAATGAATACAAATATATATAAATATATATTTGGACACATATGAAACAGTTCTAGCTATAAGAAATTGTGAGTTACAAAGGTGATAGACTCTTATAATCAAGTAGGACCTTTCAGCCCATGATTCCACGGGCTGAAAATTTGTAAATTTTTTTACAGATATTGTCCTCTGGTATGCTTACTGTTTCTTCTGTTTTGGTGTACATCTGATAAATATTATATAGCTGTTACCCAGATCTTGAGGGCAAAAACTGGGGGAAAAAAACCCAAAACAACAAAAACCACCAAAGGGAAAACATATGTAAGACTGTGCTCAAGGCAGTTATGTTGGTAGTGTGCTGGTAATGACTACTGGCACTTTGGCATTACCCTGTACTGTTTCTGTCTGGCTCATGCTTCTGTACTTGTATATAATGTTGTGCCCAACATTGCCAAAAGCTTTTCTAGACAAACAAAATACTTGCAATTACTGTTTTCCTTTGCTCAGGAGGCTGTTAACCTGTTAGAGGAAGCAAAAATACTGTTTTGACATGATTTGGTTTTTGATGGTATTTGCAATTTGGCTTCTTCTCCTCTTGTTTTATTCAAAGAACTGACATTAATCTGTTTACTTGCTCTTTCCTCTTGGCACCATGGACATTAAACTGAGGGATGTGCATGCACCTTACAGAATAACAGAATGGTTGATGTTAGAAGGCACCTTGGGTAATCATCTGGTCCAAACCTCCTGCTCCAGCAAGGCTACTGCAGCAGTTGTGATAGGCCATATCCAAACAGTTTTTGAATTGTCTAAGGAGGGCGACTCCACAACCTCTCTGGGAAACCTATCCCAGTGCTCAGGCATCCTAGGTCCTTCTCCTATACCTGTTCTTTTACAGATGGCCATCACTCCTGCTTTCTTCCAGTTCTTATTTGCCATTACCACTAACCAGGTGTTCCTGATCTTTTCAACTTGAAAAAAGAGGGACTAAACTTGAATTACATTGAAGGTGCATATTCTGGTCTCACAGGAATGGACTTAACAGTGCTCTCTAGTGGCTGTTACTGTAGCATGAGGTAGTAACAAATACATGCTCGGAAGGCAATGCATTAATTACTTCTTAGCCCAGAAAAATCATGTGGTTATGCTCAGTGGCAAACCTTGTATTTACTTACTTCAGATCCTTGATGTTTATCTTCTCTTTAGCAATTATTAAGCCTGTTGTTGGAAATATTTACTTGGCAATAATAAATTGAACGAGAATTATCTACTCCTTTCTTTGCAACAAGAACTGTAGGACAATGACGAATGGCTATAAATTGAAAGAGGGTAGATTTAGATTAGATATCAGGAAGAATTTTTTTACTGTGAGAGTAGTGAGACACTGGAACATGTTGCTCAGAGAAGTTGTGGTTGCCCTATCCCTGGAAGTGCTCAAGGCTAAGTGACAGAGCAGCATGGTCTAGTGTGAGGTGTCCCTGCCCATGGCAGGGGGTTGGAACAAGATGATCTTAAGGTCGTTTCCAACCCAAATCATTCTATGATTCTATAATTCAGTATCACCAAACTACCTGAAAGAATGTCATAATACTCCACAGCCCACAGGTGAAGTTTCCTGAGAAGAAAGGTGTCCCAAGCTGCTCCCTTTTCCACTGTTTCCGCTGGAGCACAGTTTTGTTCTCCAGACTCCCTGACTCCAGTGAGGGGGTCCCTGGCAGTAGTGCGTCATATTTCAGGCAATAAAGATGGTGTTTCATCTAAACAGGTGTTCTAACCAGGTGTTTCATGCAATGAGAGGGAAGAACTGGACTTACTGGTCACAAGTTACTGGAATAAAACAAAAGTGAGTTGCCCTCTGAAGTTTTGTGGTGTGGCATTTAAGGCTTACTTCTTTAAGCATAATACTATTTAAGGTAATTTTAGAACAAAGAGAGTGTATGAGAACAGATTTGTTTGGAAAAAAATGCATGAATCATCCTAGCATTTTTGCTCACTGAACTCTACTTAGGCAGTTTAAGGATATGAAATGTGCAACATATATACTAGCAGTGCATAAATTAGGATTCTGCTGTCTGTGTCTAATGTCTAGACCAGGCATCCTGTTCAGTTTAGCAACAGGCCAGCTGTTACAGTTTACCAACTACTATATAAACACTCTGAGTTTGGATAGATTTCAAAAGTGCTATTGCCATTTGCTTTTCTAGTCTGGAAAATGACCCATTAGCTCTTCACCTACTGTATGTAAATTGCAAACTAGACTATTGCAGCTATAAACTTGAAGACATTTAGTTATTTCAGTAAATTGATCTATTTCAGTATAAAACCATAACTATTTAACTAGTTATAAAGAGTAATGGTCTTTTTTCCATTACAAAACATCATTATCTTGGTAGAGTACAGGATTGTTAACTTCTATGATACTATGAATTCTGTTATTCCACATAAATCACTTTCTTATCTTTCAAAATGAATTCCACATCTTTAACTACTTTTCAGGTTATAATGCTGATATTTGTAAAATCTCTTGATTGACTTTGAACAAGTCATATAATAAGTAACAAAAGTTCATTCTAGATAAGAGAAAGTTCAGATGCAAATCTGTATAGAATTGTGTCTGATCCACCTGTCTTATATTAGTAATATTGTATTCTTCCATTTTTTTTTAGAACTGGCACAATAATAAAAAAATAATCATTAATTACTTTGAGTAGACAATCTTGATGATTTCTTCCTTTTGTCTTCAGCTTGTAATTTTTATTGGTGTAGGTGTGAATTCCGTATGTAAATCCAAGATTAAGGAGGAATATTTGCCTTTTAAAATACATTGCATGCAAAGATGTATATTATTTAGAGTTTTGGGCACTCCTCCTTACACCTTTCAGTAGTTCCGGATTTGATATTTGCATTCCATTTGTAGGAGTTCAAAAGCATGCTAGTTGTAAAAATTCAGAAATGCTTAACATTGTTTAAGTAACAATTCAGTCAAGCAGGTCAGTGTTGCTCCTTTGCTTATATACTTTGCAATACAGGAATATAGCAAAATATATTGCCTTTTCAGTGCTGCTAGGTCTTATATAGACAGTTACAGAAGAACACATTCTACTCAGCTTGTAATAAAGACAGCATGTGTAAATATCAAGAAAAGAGCATAAATAAAACAGAAATAGTATCAGTAAGGAACTTCATAGTGGATAAAATAGACATAATTTTAATGTCCATTTTAAATATCTATTTACAAATAAATATATTCCAATTTGCTTGAACTTTGAGAATAATTGCTGCTATAAAGTCCCTTTATGTGCTTGCAGAATTAAGTTTTTTCAAAGGTAGTAAGATTACAAGCCCTTGTCTTTGAATTACTTTAAAGGAAATTTAGTGTTAAAGACTTGAAAGTGTTGAGACACAGACATTTAGTTTCCAGTGCAGCCCTGAAGCCCACACAGCTCTACACTGCCTTTAAAAATAATTTTTCTGCAATATAACAATTTAAATGATGGAAAGAAATTTGAGACATGATTTTTAAGACTCATCAGCATGATCACTGTGCTGAAGTAACAGGCCCATTTGGTTAGAAGTGTTGCAAAGGTGCAAGGCTTAAATATTTGGTCTTTTGAGCTAAGAGGCTGGACCAACATCCCTGATGAAGGTAACACAACTTACACAAGCAGTAATTTGTTCTCTTTTACATGATCCAGAGTAGAAATGAGGTCATCAAAGAGATGGATTTCTAATCTCAGACTTTCTGTAGAGTCTTAGCATCCTTGAGCCTTCCTCTTAAGAGATAAGATCAGCACCTCATGTGTTCCTGTGGCTCTGTTTTCTCCTTGGAGGCATATGGAAAGCAGAGCTGGTCAGATTTGACACAGTGATGAAAAACAGAGACTGGAATTCTAAGTTATTTTCTTTTTCTTATTTTTTTTTTTTTTAACCCTGAGTTTCTCTTTTGGCTAGGAAAAAGGGCTGGCAGAACTAAAAAAGAGAAGTAGATGATTAATCTGAGTGGTCCCACCAGAAAAACTTGGCAAACCAATGAGGTTACAAGGAATGACCAACTTCTTATGTTGTTAATTTTAAAACTTAAGAACTGGCCTAAGCAGAAGATGCTATCACATCTTTCTGGAGTTGGTAGGACCTGGAGTTGTTTATGTAGGGAAAGACAATTAACTATTAGAAAAACTGGAAGAAATGATAAAAAAACCCCACCTTTTAAATATTTTCTTAATCAGAGATAGTAAGAATAACACTAAAGCTGTCATAAGGAGTTCTATGAAATGACATTGTGTGTTTAGCAAGATTTAACCTCCAAACTGAGCAACAGGACTTTTTTTTTTTTGCTTTACCTGCATATTTCAGCAGAGAATTGAAAGATGGAGCTATTACTAACAGAATCATTACTATATAATTAGCTCAACATTAATTGAAATGCAGGACAAATTAATTTGCTTTAAAATAATTAATTACAGGCATTTGAGAGATGAAAATATTGTAATATCTTTATTTTTGTATTAAAAATTATCTAACTCATTAACTAAAAGGTCAAAAATGCTTATTTTGCACTGATTACTTCCACATGATGGCTAGATATATTTTAATGATAAAAATAACATTTATTAAAATTGTTAATTAATGATAGTTAAATTATTTGATTTAAATTTCTGTAATTAAGTATGATTAAGTAAGAACTAGTTTTAATAATGACAGCTAGTTCTAATAATGACATCCTATACCAAAGCAAAAAGGCATAAAGCCAACCAGCTCTACAAAGATTTATTTGCCAGGATCAGAATCTTAGATGGTGAACGTGTGAATTTTGGTGAACGGTTCATTAATTTTTAACAGTTTTGGGGGAAACACAGCAAGTAACAAAACTATTAGTTTCACAGCTCATGGATCATAACTTTTAGAGAAGGAGAGAGTGAGCACTGTAACTCCCCACTAAGGGCTCCTATCATCAGAGCATAAACTTCCTGTTACATGGTAGGGAGGCATCCAGCTGCATTTGGCAACCAGCATCAATTACTTTAGAAGCTGGATTTGCTACAGTGCAAGGTCATAGGGTTTTAAAGAGTTATTCATAGGAATACTAATGGTTTCTTTGGCCAGTAGTTTATCAATATTGGAATATATCCTTAGACTCTTAAAAATATATCCATACATCTAAGTGGTTTTAAGCTTTTAACAGGGATTAGCCCTGAAAACAGGTGATCTTTTTCTCTGTGTAATTTTTGAATTGGAAAGGTAGTATTGATCCCTGCACTTTTCAGTTATTAGACTAATTTAAAATGTTTCAGGTTTTGTTTCTCCTAACAGTGCCAAAAAACAGGTAAAAGTAGCCAAGTCTAGGAGAGTAGATTACTGTCTTCTTCCATGCTGACAGGCTCATTGAGGGGGTCCCTCAATAGCTGGAGGAAAGAACAGCAAATCCCATTTTTTCCCTAGGAGTGATATCCAGCAGTAGTGTACTTGGAAAGCTCTGACGTACAACGCAACCCCTGCTAGGCAGGGCAAGACTTCCAGGACTGTGGCAGAGAGGTAAATGGATAGAATAATCAGAAAGGAGATTCAACAAATGAGATTATCTTTAACGGGATCACTCACTTGGAGACCAAACTGTGAATGAATGCTCTTATGGGAAAGAAAAAAAAGACTCCAAATTAAAACCAGGTTGATGTGACAGGGCTAAGAAAAGTAAAAATGAAGTTCATAATCAGCCTAAGATATTTTCTTTCTGGAGTTAAAAGTTTAAGTGAGGCAATTGACCAAAGTTTGTCTTTAACTCTTTAAATACTATACAAATCTGAAATGGGTTTCTTCAAGCTTAAAAAATAAGCTTTAATTAATATGCAGACTTAGTAAAATACATTTTCTTACTTGCTTGCTCAAACATAGGATTGGCAAAAAACTTGAGATTTTTGTTTCACCTGAAACTTCTGAAGTATCATAGGTTTGTTCTGATGCTGAGAAAAGCTGAAAAACTGAACGTTCAGGATTCTACTCCCAGAAAAAGTGCCAAAAACTTTCAGTTCATTAAAGGATTATGCATTTCCTGATGGAATTTCTATTATAAAAAAAATTGTAGTCTCTCAAAATGTATTTGTTTGGCTTGCCAAAATGCCTTTCCTCCTCCTTAGAGATTTAATGGAAGAATGCTTTTCAATTCTGCAAGTATCAAGCAGATGACATCTCCTAGATGAGAACCATGGTAAGGCTTGGTAGGAGGGAAGGATGCACTGCACAGCACGAGAGTAAATCTTCAACGGATCTGATCTCAGAAAAAGGAATCTACTTTGAATTACATGACTTGTAGCAGGGGGCTGCTAGGGAAATGTTGAACTGATTTAATTTAATGAACAAAAAAATATCTGATAGATTAAATACATTATATCAGTTCCATTGATGAAGAATTTTTAAGCCTACACAATACATCTTTTCAAATAAGTCTTCAATAAGGTAGAAAAGGTTGACCAGATGCATTTGAATTTTTTAATAAATCTTCATATTAAACTCTCTGTTGCTGGATACTGATGTTATATTTGATGCCATTTCTTTTGAAAAGCAGTAGAAAATTTTGAGTGTGAATTAGGTTAATTGACAGAATGTGTTAAGAAACTGCTGTCCCTAAAACACTAATTTTAACACATCCAGCATCTGTATTTCATTAGATTTAATTCATGCAGAATAATTCCTGTAATTTACAGTAAGTATTGAAAGCAATTTAAAACATATGTCTCATAAACTGTCTGCCATAGTCTATGTAGATTTCTTGCTACAGCACAGGTGCTTATGCCCAGGATGCTAAAGAATAGGTTTAAGCACATGTTTGCATTTACTGAAAATCTCAAATTTTTATGTCAGTCCTTGACTTCTGTGTACCATATATAACTGTCAGCCAGTCTTTCTTTTTATAGTCCCAAAACAGCTATTGTGTGATTCTGAGATCTGGCATTAATTGATTTTTCTTGGGAGCATCTACCATGACAACATGCCACTAGTTGACCTGGAAAAATGCACTCAGCTGAATTTCTGAGAACTGTAAACATTTGTTTATGGGTGAATCCATCCCTTTTTGGGTGTGTCATGCATTCCCATAGCCATGCCAGATACTTGATAGTTCTGTATATGTATATATGGCTATTCCTATGACACTTTTTAGGAAAAACATATTTGAGAAAAAACACTGGGTATAAACTAATTTAAAAAGGAGAAGTGGAGACATGATGCATGGTACATGATGATCTTTATTAACTTTCTGGATATTAAGTTTGTTTAATCCTCTACTTAATGGGTAGCGGAAAACTCAGTATCAGTACTCAGGTCTGTAGAAAAGCACAACACAGCTATGTCTTTCATCCTGGAAATGCAAGAAAAGGAGACAAACTGTTGAAAAGATTTAATTTCTTATGCTATTCCTAATTTCTTCAGGCTTCAGAAACACACACACGCATGCATATCTCTATGTGTATATATATATGTACACACACAAGTTTTATATATATCTATGTAGGTAAATATAAAGATAACTACAGACTTGAACAGTGGGCCAGCTCCCACTCAGGTGTTTTGACTTCTAGTTCCAGTATCAGATAGTTCTCCAACTACATCTGTGTCACAGTCATGGAACTCAATTTTATTCCCACTAAGCGATAATGTTCATCTGCAGCAGTTTTAGAGGTACAAGGGAGCTTCTAATGTGACAATCCTTACATTGTTTTAATCAGTAACTCTATTTCTTTTCCTAAGCTACAACAGATCACTCACTCTGAGATCTCTAGACCTTCTCTATCAATGTTTATACAAGCCCACTTTTTGTGAAGTGGTTTTAAATGTATGAGGTAAACAAAGTAACTGCATGGAAATAGTATTCTTTTTTATACCATTCACATTCAACATAGGTGAGTGTCCCGATGTACTAGCAAACTTTAAGTAAATAAAAGTAAACTTTTCAATAGCATTTTTTCAGGAAAAGTTACAAGGAACTTATACATCCAGCAATCCTTGCACCTCTGATTGAACTTTTTGGGTTAAAGTCTGGCATCACTACAATCAGCTGAGGTTTTTCCGTTCTATCCACTGGGACAGGATACCCCTTCATGTTTCTCACCATGTAGTAAAATTAAAATAGAGGAAGCATTAGCTTTATGACTTTTGCAATGTCAATATCAGAAAAGCGTTTTGTCTTCTATCTCTTTTAGTTGCAGAGAAGATGCTATCTCTTAAATGTAACTGACAGGCCATTAGTAACAAGGTAACTGATAACTAATATGCTAATTATTTGTAGTGTTGAAAAAAAACTTTCCTTTCATTGCAGTGAAAAGAAGATAGAAGTCACAGACTTTTCGTGCCTGCATCTCTGAAAAAGACACATGCAAATTAATAACCATCCTCCTGACCTTTCAAAAACACCCATCCAAAAGCTACATAAAACCTACCAGGAAACAGGAATCTCAGTCAGGAGTCCCTACAGTAGTTAAGCACTGGTTGCTAAAGAGCTCTTTGTCACCTGAACACTTCCTTTGATTTAACTTGGAAAGGTTGCTGGAAAATTTTTGAGTTGGCCTTTCCTCATCTAGCCATTTCTGTGTAGTTCACCTCTAAGTAAATATGTAATCACAACAGCATAGAATTTTGTTAAAATCTGACTTTGGAATAGTAAAGGATTTAGTGGCTTTGTCAAAGTGACCAGAAATATTTTTTTGTCATAATGCTAATTGGCACTTTAGTTTTGAAATGTGTGTTATTATGTAGCTTAGTTTGTTAACGCTGGATGAAACTAAGACTGAAAACAAAATAAAAATGGGTTTTCGTCTTCCTTTCCTGCTCAGAAAAAATATAAAGAATTTCATTTGATTAATCACTGACTTCATGGCTCTTGTGTGGTCTTCACACGCATTTGGAGGCTAATATTATAAATGAGTCTATTTTCTTCTGTGAAGGGTCCTTATTGTTCAGCAGTGTTTGATCTGGAAAAACTGATTTCATTTTTTCCCTACCTTACTGTCAGAATATCCTAAACTAGAACTATTGAACTCAGTATGAAGAATAATTTTTTGTAGGAAATAACTTCTCTGTGATCTTGGACATTAGACAGGCCAACCTGAGATAGAAATATCACTGTCAAGAATTGCCTTCAGTAAGGCTAAACAAGAATTTCTGAAGATTCCTACCTGATATCCTTGCCTTTTCACAATTGAGAGATGTTTGAGGCAGGCAAAGAATAGAAGACAAGCCTTTTGTTGCCTAGTAGAAGGAGTTCTGATTTACTCAGGTTAGATATTCCTAATGATACTTATATGGCATTTCATTGTGTCCCCTCCTTTCCCCTTCTCCTCCCCTTCCCCTTACTTTTTTTGCCTCTTTCTTTTCTCTCTCTTGTTTCCTACCAAATCTTGCTATGAATTTCTGAAGTACTAGAAAGCTGATAATGAATGCACAGAGATTTGGATTGTCAGTCAGTTCCAAGAAAAATACTGGAACAAATAACCATTGTATTGCAACACATTATCTATAGTCTATTTTCCAATTTCCAAGAACAGATTTTATTTTTTTAAATAAACATGTTTAAATACTCTTATGGACTACAGAGACCATGTAGGTCAATATGTGTTTTTCTTTTGCACATTTATTTTCAGAAATACAGAGTGTTACATCATAAATACATAGATGCAATTTTTCAGGGGCAGTAGAGCAGGGAATACATGAAGTTCAACATATCCTTTTTGTCTGAAAATTATTTCCAGTCTTCAGTTTCCATCTTTATTTTACAGGTCAAAGATTTTATGGCTTCAAGAAATCACCATAGTGAACTAATATGGAATAATAACATGCAAATATAAAAAACTAGAATAACAGGTAACGTGAACAGAGTTTGATGCAGAATACTTGAATTCTGAGACTTTACATAACAACATATCACAAGAATGATGGTGAAATTTCTTATCTATATATTTTACTTCACAAAGGCAAAAATATTTCTGAATCCACTCTCATTTACTCTTGCAAGAAGTTTCTTTTGTCATCGATTTCCATGAGCTTGATTTGAAATCAAAATGAATAGCACTCTGAAGTGCTCGTTAACTGGGAAAAAAAAAAGTATCTGCTGATTGTTTGCTTATTTCCGTAAAAGGCTAATAAGGGCCTTTCTGTAGACTATATGTAGGGGTTTGAGTGTCTCCACTCTTTGCAGTTTTTGCCTTGCAACATTCAGCTAAGCTTTTCTACACTCTCTTTGTCAAGAAATGTGTGACTGACCCTGATACAACAGCTTTCTTAAGTCTGCAGCTAACTGAGAAGGTGACCAGCCTGTTGAGACAGAAGATTTCTTTTAAAGAATCTATATAAAAGTCTTAATCCTGCTTCCTATAGGGGTCATTGGGAGTTTTGCATTTGACTTTGTGGGAGCCAAATTGGTCCCCAGTTGAACAGAAAACAATCACTCACTGTATAGTGAGAATTTATATCCTGCAAAAAAGAGTGTCAATTATTAAAAGTGACTGACATAACTAAAGGTCACTAGGCAATTTTAGTAGCCTTCAGATTTAGTATTCAGGTTTTTTTCCTTTTATGCAAGAAAAACTCATGGTGACTTCAGTAAGAGTTTTTCTTACTTAAGGAGTACAGAATTGGGTACTTAGTTGAGAACTAAAGCAGCATTAATGACTTCCATATGTCATTGCATAAACCTCACTCATATGTTTTTGATTTAATGGATTATAAAACAGCAAACAAAAATATTCTGTGTAACTTTTTGTGAGAAGCACAAAGACTTTAAAGATCATGGATGAGAACAACTGGATTTTAGTTAGATGTGCAGTAATTGTTTGAACCCTGGAAATCACTTCTACAAAACAGTCTCTTGTTCTTTTTGTTCAGTCTATCTGTCTTACATACTGTTTCCATTCTCTTGTCTTCGCCTTTTTTATTTCCATAAGCCCTGTGGGGATATTATGTCAGCACTTCTTGACCTCATGCAGTGAAGTTGTCAATGTTGAATTAAGTTTTTTTTTAATATAACCATACCAATCCCATGCACAGATCTTTCTTGCAATGCCCTTGGTTATATAATGAAGTGAAAATGCATAGGGTAATGCTGTAACTGAACTAAAATGAGAATGTGGAAGCTAGCAAAAGAGTGTGAACTTGTTACATAACATACAAATAGTGTTCACTTCTAATTTTTATGCAGAAATCCTTAAGCACAGACACAATTCCCTGCTGTACAATATGGGATTGCAAAGAGAACAAGACTGAAAAAGAAAATAGACATAAACCCCTTTGCCACTGAATCTGTAAACAGTATTAGCGACATCCTTAAGTACTAAAAATACCCCTTTTCCTTTCCCTGTAACAAGGATTATATCAACGCATCATATAACTTAGTCCTGTAAGGACAGGTGTTGAAAGTGGACTTCTACTCTGAGCTCAGAATCTGGGATTTGCAATTATTCATATTTTCTAACTCAGGTTTCCCTCCATAGCCATTACTGGGGTTCCTCTTTCAGATAGCTGTAGGCAGACAGCATGAAAAGAGCTCCTATTTTTGCATTTACTCAATTGAAAAATTAGTTTGTAATTTACCTGCAAATGAACCATTAAAATAGCATAAGCCTTAGATTGTGATACAAGGAGTTGATATTTTTCATCATATTTATTTAATAAACTGCACTGTGTTATGTTCTTACTGATGAAATGACTAAGAAAACGTAAATTTGGTAGTCTTTCAATGAGCTGTGGTCATACCAGACTAGCAGTTTTCAAGTGAACTTGCCGTGTCTGGTGATTTATATCAGAAGGTCAGGAATTACTCATTTAGAGGAAAAAGGTTGACACTGAGCAGCAAGGCTGTAAAATGTAACAGCATGTGTTAAAAACAGCAAATAATGCAAAATGAAATGGAATAAAAGGATAAAGGCACTGGAAACATCTGCAGGCCTCTTACTGTGGATTAATACATTTTAAAGGGCTTGTCTGAGGGCATTGTCAACTCTTGAGGAAAGAAGACAAGTCAGTAGAAAGAAATGAGGAAGCAATCATAATTTCATACAACTGTAATGTAATATTCCGACTGTCTACAATCTAAATATTTTCTCCAGTAGTTTATATATCTCTTTCTCCACTAAGTTAGAGCTTCCTCTGTTATATGCTTCCAGGCCTTTGACTCCCTCCACTGTTTGACACGATTTCTCCCTCAGCTCTCTTCATCCTTTGGGTGGTGTCCCCACTCAGTGTGGTCGTTCTTTGCAATATTACCTGCATGGGTCACTCTGGAGCACTGTCTTTTGAGGTTATCAGAGGGAAATGAGACAATTCATGGAAAGCAGGTTGTAGAGAAGGAATGAGTAGCTGGTTATTATCTCAGAGCATCTCTCATTTCTCACAATTCCTCTGAAATCCCAATGGAGTGTTCCAGTTGAATGATTTGTTAACTGAAGTATTACTCATCAAATCGTAAACTGTTTATATGTCATTGATGAGGAATGCTGCGTCTCCATTTTGATTTTAAAGAAATTATTTAATTGATGTAAGCAAACTACTGAACAATCCCCCACTCAGAGATTGCTAAAACATTCTGTCTCCTCTCTTTTGGATTTCTGATTGCCAATACCAATAAGAAATTAACAGGACATAGGTGATGCCTTCTGACTGGTAGCTATATTAATGGTTATGTGTTAGCTGTGTAAACAGTAGATAGAATTGTATTTAACTTGATTTTGATCAGATAGGACAAATTAAATTATAAGCAACAGCCTGCTATGTAAATATGATAAAAGAAAGAAACTACAGTGACAGCAATCTGTCACTGAAACAGCCTCTCAAGGGACTTGGTGGAGTCACCATCATTGGAGATCTTTAAGACATGGTAGGTCAGGATGCTAGATAATTTCATCTCGGCTCCTTTTCCCATGAAAGGTCTGACTAGAAGATCTTTTGATGTCCCTTCTAACCTCAGCTGTTCTAAAATTCTATCATTAAATTGAAAACAAAAAAAACATACAGAAGATGTAACTCAATAAAAAGAATCTGTGTCCTTAAAAAGTTTTTGTCTTAATGTTGGAAGGAAGTTTTCAAGGCATTCAAAAGTAGAGGCAGGGGTCATCTTGAACATCTTTATTCATTGCACTGCACACTTAATCCATCTACGATTCCCAGCAAAACAGACCAGGAGCTTGTGTCCCAGCCAGAAGAAGGAAGTCCTTACAGTCCCTAGAGGTATGCTAGTCTTGCTGGTTTCTAAACAAGGTTTTGATACCTAGGTAAGCATACAAATTCAGTGCAAACCCTGAGTCTTCTTATTGGAATTTATTACTCTCTCATCTACCTGAAAGTAGTAGTAGTTGCTTAATATACATATAGTTGTGAAAATGTGTATATTCGTTCTCTCTACAATGATGTAATTAGAGAATTAAAGGGGAATATTGTATGCAATATATTTCCTGGGGTACACTGCAGGGCAGTTTTAGATATATAGTGTGTTACAGTATCATTAATGAAAAATTACTGTGAGGCTTTTTGAGTATGTAGATAAAATGATAACACAAGATCAACTAACAAGTAGATAAATCGGATCAACATTATAAAAAACCTACTCTCCAGACACTATCCCACGAACCCTCAGCATTTGTTTCTCATTTATAAACTTTGGTGGCAGAACATTGATCACATTGTCTCAAAGACTTAAAGAAATATCACTTTGAGAAGAAGGATTTTATTAAAGAATGTACTTTGTTAGCAACAATGGTAGGAATAATGTATGGAGTATAACATATACATAGGACATGGCTTCCAGCTGTTCAGCTCACAGCAATTATCTGCACTGTGAAAGAAAAAGTGAATATTTCAATAATGCTGCAAACCATTTTGGAGTTTGTTGGTTACTCTTTCTGAAGATGTCAGGAAAGTTTCCTTTTACTATTAATTCTGAGGTACATAATAACTTCTTAAAGGTAGATAACGAAAAAATTAGAATGACCAATGAATTTTTGAGAGTGAAGCTAGTTCAAGAAAATCCATCACCTATTCCTAGATATAAACATATTTTCTACCTTACAAATGTTAACTTTTCAGAAGGACATGTCATATCAAGTCAGTAGTACAGTTAATACATTTCAAAGTCTTTTATTCTGATACTTATTAAAATCTAGGCAAGTATAAGTGAAAATTTCAGTAAATTCACATTTTAGGAGAAATTATATTTGTGAGAATTGTCTCAGGTCAGTGTGTATTAAAAAGGTGGCTGTATTTTTCCAATTTCTGCCCTGCTGACTTTTTTTCCTGTTTTATGCCAGATATTCTTCAAACTGCATTTGAGGGAACTTCTTTAAGGCAGCCTTATTGCTTTTATAATACTTTTGAGCAATCATATTTTCAATGTGAAATAATTTCTATTTCTTCAGCTATTTCTTGTTCATGTGTGTAAACTCTTGAAAATACCCAATGAATCCATATTTCCACCTAGGAAGAAGTGTGTGTGTCCAGAAAAAGAACAGAAACTGAAAATGGAGGTAAATGCTACATAACATTTGACTTCTAATGATCAGGTTGAAAGACTGAGTTGCTTGTTCTGATGTCGCCACATCCCACTGGCTGCAGTACTCTTCTTAATGAGAAAGTTGAGTTTTAAACCAAATATAAGGACCTTCTAAACTAGGTAATTCCTTATGACACAACATTTTAGTGAGCAACACTGACGTTTAAGTATAAAATGTACAAATTGGGCAGTGTGCTGAAAGAGCTTGGAATTAACTAAAGGAGACATGATATGCTTTAGGCAGATATGAATCCTATTTGTGAACCTGCATTTAAAGGCTGTTATTTTGGCCATAAACACAAGTACAATTTACAAACAAGAACTTCTCTTGTTAACCTCCTAGTACTTCTGCCAAGAAATTTTAGAATTGAAAGATAACAGAAAATGAGACATGATTTAAGAGGTTAAGTATCTCTTCAGTCTGCTCTGTGGGATCCAGCCTGGGATATGCAAGTGGCTGCCAACCCACCAAAATATAACAAAAGTTAAGCAATGAAATGAATTACAGTCTTTCTCCTAGGTGTTTCATTTCAGCAAATGGCCTGTATGTTGGAACAAGATACAAATAGAGTAATTATGCTGGTATATAACAGAGGGCTCTGTGTGTTTGTGTGTGTATATGCCTTATTACACAGTAAAATGAACTTCTTAAACCATTTTTTTCACCATCTTTGCATCCAGATTTCATTTAGAGGAAAAATTACAGGATTTAGCTCTCTTACTGTCATTTCAGGAAAACATTTGTGTTGGGAGAATGGCCACTCAGAAATTGGTGTTTACCCAGTGAGCCTGAGCATAGACAAATAACTATTTTCCTTTCTTATTCTGTCCAGCTCACTGCTATTTCTGTATTCATCTTACAACACTACACTTGACCCCATCCTTATACCTGAGGTGAAGGTATTCCCTGCTATTATCTTCTTTTCTTCACTAGCATAATTTTTTTTTTGGTCCTGTCTTGCATTAATAGTGTTCTTGGCTGGCCTTCTGCATTAGTCTTCACTGTTATACTACCAGAAGTTATTTTCTTATTTCCGCTAATTTAGTCCATGATTCAGCTGTTTGTTTGCATTGCAATTGTAAGGGAAAAAAAAAAAAAAAGTGCATTGATGGCCCTGATTCTGAGTTTGGAACAGCATGAGCAGAGCTGCAGGCTTCTAGGTAGTTGCTTCAAAAATAAATAAAAAAAAGAAAGAGAACAATAAAACTCCATAAAAACTCACAGGTTTGTTCACATGGGTCTAGTCATGGGATTGGGCTCCAAAAGTGATGTCATTTTTGCATGTCCTTACAGATGGTCTGTAAATAACTTCTCTTTGTCTAGGTGCCTTTTTTTTTTTTTATTTGGTTACTTGCATAAGTCACATCACTATCACAACATGAGTGGGGGCTCCAAAGGCATAGTTATATTTCCAAGCCATTGTTCAAAGCGATAAAATAACTTGTTAAGAACCACAGAAGAAGGTTAGGGCAGAAAATGAATAGAATTTGCATTTCCCACAACCTCTTCCAGTCCTTGAAACACTGGTACATCCTTCTGTTTCACTGTGACTGTCAATGTTGTGACTCATAAGTTGTCCAGTCTGCACTCAAGCTTGAAAGCTTTAGCAATCAAAGATGGGTAATTTGTAAAAGAAGAGAAACTTGAAGGAGTTAAATAAACTTGCAAAAGAAGGGGCTTTGGTCAACAGTGACCAACATTGGTATTGACTGTGCTTTGCTAATTATGCAACTAAACCTCTTCAGAATTAATTTCTTCTGAGAAAGAAAGGTAAGTGGTGGATACTTTTCGCACGTAACTTTTCCAAAAACATGCAATATCCTGGATGTATGCTGAGTTACAGACAACTGGGCTTGGAAAAAAAGAAAAAATTCCACATCTGGGATAAAACATAAAATCAATGGGAAAAAACACTGCTTATATTAGGAATGGCACAATTTCACTTTCAAATTTTTAGCCCTGAGTGAGCCATTTCACCCATATTTTGTAGTTAAAAACAGATAAACAGGTTTAGATATTAAGAAATATGGAAAGATTGTGTTCCTCTGTAAGGAATTCTGAGAAAACAACAAAATGAAAATGCTTCATAAATAATTATATAAAGACTGATTTGCCCTGCCCAAAGAATTGTCTCTTTAGCTAGATTAATTCAAATTAAACCATTAAATTTAGCTTATGCTGAAGAAATCTCCCCTGTAGTTTGTGTTTTTAAGGGCTTCTGCTAGGAACAAAGGATATTTGTCACGTATTTCAAAGTATTTAACAAGGATATCGTAGAAAAATAATCTTCTTTAGAAATATTCTATATATCTTAAAGTCACTGGTTTGTTGATTTGTTGAGAGGGTTTTTTTGTTTTTATCTTTTTATTTTTTTCTCATCACTAAAGCTTACCTCATTCATTGGCACTTTTCTTCTTTCTGGAAAACTCTGACATACAATTTATTTATTGTAGTTTCACAGTTGTTTCTGCTTCATCTGTCACTAAGTTCTCCTTACACAAGTGCAGAAGTATGCAACAATGAAAAATAACGGCAGGAAAACACTTAAACAAACATTTCCAAGGCTGCAAGAGGGTTTGGTCTGGCACGAGAGAAAAGAATGAAGGCTCAGGTCATTGGGGTAAAATGGGTTCTTTATTTTTTTCTAACCTATTTTCCCCTCCTTTCAGTGATATCATAAACCAAAACCTACTAGTAACATAAAATAATAAACCACTGCTTCAGTGAATTTATGTACACCTGTATTTCCACAAACTGATAAAACTAAGATAGAAGCCACTCTTACTTCATGAGGTCGAACTCCACCAAATTTTTAAAGAATGATTCAACAAGGTGACTACTTATAAAAATAATTTTGAAATTTTCAGTTTACTGAAATGCACCTTGGACCTCCGCCCAAGACAGATATGTTAGATTTTGAAGTATCTACAAGTAATAGTCATTTATCATATCTCCACTGAAAGGTCTCAAGTCTAAAAGGAAAAAAATTGCCACTGCCTTCAAAGACTGTGAATGCAAATAACATTTGGACATTGGTTTTAGCTGCAGATTCCCTCCTTGTAGCTAGTGCAGAAGTAATCAGGCATACAGGTGAAATGAGTTTCTGTCTGCACTTATCTCCTCTTCCACTTCTTTCTAGTACAAAACTACACAGTGTCTTAAAACAGCTTAACCTCATCTGCTTGACTAGTAAGAAACAGAAGTATTAAAAGTCACAGAGGTTTGAAAAACTGGTTTAGAAGCAACCACTTCATGCTTATTTTTGCTGTCTTTTATTTCTGCCCAGAAACCAGCTGTACTTTTGTAAATGGGCTTAGGTACATGTTTTACCAAGTCAAAAAATGGATGAACAGGCAGTTTATGAATAAATCTGGACTAAAAATCTATGCATACACCTCCTTAAATATTTCCTCAGAAAGCATGTCAAGAGTGCATGGACCCACTTAGTTCTGAAAGACAGTGCTACACAGGGCTCTGTTGCCTTTATGCTCTCCTGACTCATCAGAAAGCTTCTAGTTATTGTCTTCCTCTTTTTCCTCTTCAAGAAGATAATGAGCTTTCCATTGTAAGGTATGCAACTGTGGAAGACCAAGCAAAATGATATGTAGATGAATGAGGAGCTGAAAACCAAGGAGAATATCTAATATTTTAAACAATATATATTTAAATATTCATGTAACATTAGCCAAAAGCAAACTACATGTTTAGTGATTTTTATCACTGTAATAGATATATGGTTCCTCTTCTGTGCAGCAGACTGCTCTAAAAAGAAATTTGGGTCCAAAAATTGACACAAATATCTATGCAGCTAGACACACAGAGATGAACAGCACTGACTCCAGTGGGACTTGAAGGCATAAATACTCTTGTAGAGCTGAGCCGTAGTACTTAGCACTGGAATGGTTAATGACATATTTGGGATGTCTTGCAGTTGAAGCTGCCTAAGTATGTTTGAATTATTAGTGGGTTAGCACAGAAAGCAGGAGAGGCTACTTAAGTATTTCTTACCCCGTTCAAGTTGTTTATCAAGTTCAGCCAAAGTTAAATGTTATGTTCAATGCACTTCAAGTTTTATAGGTGGTATGGGGATAGATACATGAAGGGCTGCGCTACTTCTGCTTGTATGCAGCAATTGTTAACCTTCTTTTGCTCATTATTTAAAGCTGGTCTCCATAGGTCTCAACTATTTGGGACACATACATATAGCAACACCGCTATGTTAATATGGCTCTCCTGAGGTTACAGCTGGGACACAGAGTTTCTGTAGCTGCTTATGATTAGACGAAGAGTTTTCACTTCCCAGATTTTACTTCTTATGTCACTGTAGACTCACAAAGCTTGGTTTTGCAGCTTGTGCCCACTTAAATTCTGGAGACATCTCAAGGAGATAACAGTTTATTGATTTTATTTATTTATTTTAAATTAGCCCTGCTGTGATTAAAAGGGTTTTTGCTATAAAGACTTTTAAACCACTACTATTCTTGAAGGAATAACAAATCAATATGTTCATATACACCTTCTCTTATCCTGTTATTATGAAAAATGGATGTCCATTACTGCATTCATACCAAAGGGTACCATTTGCTTAAAGCTGCCATCTAAGTTGTTTGTACAACAGCTAATTAACCTGCTTCAGCTGAAGTCTGATGTGCTACTGTAAACATACTAAGTACTGGATGTACCCTGAATCCACTTACTTTAGCTGAAAAAATTAATAAGGCAAACCAGATGAATAATTCCACTACCAGATCTAAAGGGATGTGTTCCCTGAGGGAGTCTGCAGTGGTAGACTGTAATTCTCTGCATTGACATGGCTAGATTTAAGAGAAGAATGGCCAGTGCCTGAAAGTGGACTACCAGGCTAGTACAGATACAACTGGGAGTCCTGAAAGCATCCAATTCCTTTCAGAGGAGAGTCTTCTGCATGTTCTGATTCTTGATTTGCTGTGCCTAGGTTTGACCTACCTGTGTCCAACATGCATAGTTGTACATGTATGCACAGTCTTTCAAACCAAAGGCATTTCTCTGCTGCTGTAAGCGGCTCACTCTTTTACCATTTTCGTATGGCAGGGGGTTCTTTCACTGTCCTTTGATTCCTTCTGAAGTATTTGTCATGGCTGCCCTAAAAAGGCAAAGTACTTATCTTCTGAATGCTTTAGTGCAGCCATTTTTCTGTTTTCCCGATAGACAGGGTATACCTATACACCTGCAAAGGTGTACAGATGTTGTCTACTGAGTGAAGAGACATACTGAGGGGGTCATCTCTGTATGCTGGCAGAGGACGAATCAGGAGAGGTCTAAGGTTATCAGGAAGTTCTCTGGTACTAAGTGAATCAATTATGTTTCCTATTTAGTAGATAAATGAATCTTCAATTCATATTTTAAAATTTATTTATTGCTTAGAAGGATTTTTCATAGGTGAAACTTCTAGTTTCAGTCTTTTTTGTGCTGTCCTTGCTAAGATCCTCCAAAAAATTAGTTGGTCCACATTCTTCTTGTTTTGATTTTCTGGAAAAATCTGGAGAAAAGCAGGGAAGTATTGGTGCCTTTCATATCATGAAAGACTATCAGAACATCAAATGTGAAATACAAAGAACATTAATTGCACATCCATAACATCAGTTTCATTACCTTTTCAGATTTACCTGTGTGTTGGAAGAAGAAGCAATTCAGATACTGCTTATTTCTGCAATTTCCCTAGCTTCCAAGGCTATGATTGGTGGGAATGCAGTGCTGCTATCAATCTCCAACAATAATACAAAAAAATAATTACCAAAATACAAAAATAATGAGGTAATGTATTGTTTTGTTGTTTGTTTTGGATTTTTTTGTCTCCATTCTCCTTTCGCCATAATCTTTCGAACTAGCTAGACCATCTGTATTTTGACAACCAGACAGTCATATATTATCCCCCCTGCCAGGGAAATAGCCACTACAGGGGAGTGGAGACCAGTGTGAGGAGGGGCCCATTGGGGCAGCAGCGGTGGTGATTATCTGGGTCCTGTGGGATAACGTGGCTTCCCAGGGTCATGGGGAGCTAATTGAGGGAATTGTGATGAGTTTGTCTGGGCTCATTTCCAGAGCAGCCTTATAGACATTTAGGCCAAAGAGCATGTCATTGAGTGGGTATATCACATCCCATACCGTGCACAAGCCTCTAGGAAAATAGAGCGGCACAATGGGCTGTTAAAAACTAGGCTGAGAGCAATGGGTGGTGGGACTTTCAAACATTGGGATGCACATTTACCAAAAGCCACCTGGTTGGTCAACACCAGAGGATCTGCCAACAGGGCTGGTCCAGTCCAGTCAGAACTTTTACATAGTGTAGAAGGGGACAAAGTTCCTGTGGTGCGCATAAAGAATTTGCTGGAGAAGACAGTCTGGGTTATTCCTGCTTCAGGTAAAGTCATACCCACTCATGGGATATCTTTGCTCCGGCCCCCAGATATACTTGGTGGGTAATGCGGGAAGATGGGGAAGCCTGATGTATACCTCAAGGGGATTTGATTTTAGGGGAAAACAGCCAATGAACTCAATTGTATGCTGTTGCCTGCTATGTAGCATTTTTATAGCCCACCAACTAGATGTTTTCAAGTCACCAGTGGCTGACCCTGACTTCCCTCTGACCATCATCCCAACAGAGAATGAACTTTGATAAAACCAAATGAGTTCTGCAGTATCGCCAGCAGGCAACGATCCAACACTGCACCCAGCCTCTCCTGCTCTGAAAGACTGTTACAAGAAATGGAGCCCGACATCATGGACCGGGTGGACTCAGCAGCTTTATAGGGATTGGTCCATGCAGTAAGGAATGGTATATCTCTCTCTCTCTCTTTGTGTAGCGGATGTATATATATGTGTGTGTGTGTATATAGATGAGATAAGAGTGCTGGTATATTGAAAATATGGGATCTGAGCATGATGTCAATGGTATGGAATAAGGGGTGGATACTGTCT
Organism: Ara ararauna; assembly: GCA_028858755.1. NCBI lineage: Eukaryota > Metazoa > Chordata > Aves > Psittaciformes > Psittacidae > Ara > Ara ararauna. The sequence continues at coordinate 37,199,052 of CM054410.1, read as the reverse complement.
TGGTGGGTTCAGCAGTAGCAGTCATTTTTCTCCTTCTTAGTAGCTGGTGCAGCGCTGTGGTTTTGGCTTTCAGCCTGGGAACAGAGCTGATAACACTGATGTTTTCAGTTGCTGCTCAGTAATGTTTAGTCTGACCAAGGACTTTCTGAGTCTCGTGCTTTGCCTGGGAGAAGGGGAAGCTGGGAGGCAGCAGAGACTGGACACCTGACCCAAACTAGCCAAAGAGGTATTCCATACCACAGCACATCATCCCCAGGATGTAAAAACTAAAAGCAGTTACCCGGAAGGGCTAGATCACTGCTGGGTCAAGCTGGCTATCGGTCTGCGGGTGGTGAGCAGTTGTATTCTCTTCCCTTGTTATTTCCCTTATCATTATTATTATTGGTGGCAGCAGGAGTGATTTGTGTTATACCTTAGTTACTGGACTGTTCTCATCCCAACCCGTGGGAGTTAACATTCTTTCAATTCTCCTCCCCATCCCTCTGTGAGCAGGGGAGAGGAAAGGGGGGAAGTGAGCTAACGACTGCGTGGTACTGTTACCAGCTGTGTTTAAACCACGACACTATCTCACAAAAGTGCTGTGGTCATATTTTCTGTCCCTGAAATTCAGCTCAGTGGGAGAGGGAAACATACCAAAATGGTGTCAACAGAGTACACAAACGGAAAAGTAAAACCAGCTGTTTGGTGTGCGGCGATCTTCGCATGGAAAGCAGTCTGACATACTGCACCAGTACGGTACATATTGGATCAATCCCTCCAATTGTTGTATTAGATATATAAACAACTGAAGAAAGGTTGAACTGCTCTCCAGCTCCTTTCCTCCTTCCCTTTTTATTACCCAGCTGTGAGAATTCATGCAGTTTTATTGATGTAGAGTTTTAGTCCTGTTTTGCAGGATAAAGCTCTTACCATGTCACAGCCTCCTAGTAGGTGATACTTTGCACTTAGGGAATTTGGTCAAAATTCCTTTCTATCTTTCTTCTTCTTCCCCCACCCCTTGTCTGTCTTTAACTTCATAATTTACATATTTGGAAAAAGCTATGAAATAATTGCTGAACACTTGCCTACTCTTAAGGTTTGTTATCATCAGTGCAAGAAAGTGTGCATAATGTATATATGGATTGAATTTTTTATACATTGCATATATTTTATACCTTTTGCATGATGTTGATATTTCCTATGTAACGCATGGCAACATGTGGTGCATATGCCCTACTATGGGACTATACTGAGGCCTTATTGACACTCAGATATACAGCTAGTAGCTGATACTTCAAGAAATAGAGAAAGATACTCTTAATCCTATCTTAATTTTTTAATTTTAATTTCAATTTTAATTTTAATCATTATTTCCCTCTGTCATTAGTACTGGCAAGCACTTTCTCCACTGGCTCATTGCTGAGAAGGACTCTAAAGAGGTACCTTGACACAATAACAGTGGCCAGAATTGATAGTTGCTCCTGCCTCTTGACATGGCAGTAACAGCCTCCGATGGAGATGCAGTTCAAGGAGATTTAGTGAAAGCTCTGCATCTGTAACAGATCTTGAACACAAAGCAGTGCTGCCAGTTCATATGATTCCTGTTGTTAATGTTGCAGCATTTGTTTCTTTGTTTTTCCTAAAATCCTAACTAGGGAATACTTGTGATTGAATAAAATTTTCAACTCAGAACATAAATTTCTAACTCCCATTTTATCCCCACTCCTCCATATCTTGTCCCCAGTCTCCCAAAATTAACTCTTAGATTTGAAACTCTACAGACTGTAAACAAAAATAAATTAAAAGCCATTTTTCTAACCCATGTAGTAGCTGTTAGTAAAATATTAACTACTTCAGAGGTTGTATCTTTAGACTTACTCAATAATGTTTTCTATCACATTGGTATTAGATTTGAGATATATTATAGAACTGAAAAATTATGTTTGTATTGCACATGTGTAGTTAATCTAGTTGAGAGTTAGATCATAAAAGAATTAAGGACACAAATCAGTGAAGTGTGTAAACGATATTGTGTGTATCGGTAGTAATAGGTTAGTTTTTAAAAACTGGAAGAAAATTAGGTGCACAACAATTCATAATAATGACATTTTCTATCATTGACTGAAAGAGCTGAGAATTTTAAGAAGTTTATTTAATTAAGTTTAACAAATTCTTTTAAAATTGTTATAAGCATTGATTTTATACAGATTGGGAAAACAATCGGAGTTTCTCCAGCCTCAGAGTTTGCATAGTTGGTGTACTCCATTCAGAGTTTCAGAAACGTCATGGTTTAAGCCATAACTCATGCATTTTACTCACTCACTCCCCCCTCTTTCTTCCCCCCGCTCCCGGAGGGATGGGGAGGAGAATCGAAAGAATGCAACTCCCACAGGTTGAGATAAGAACAGTCCAGTAACTAAGGTATAACACAAGCCACTGCTGCTACCACCAATAACAATAATGACAAGGGAAACACAAGGGAAGAGAATACAGCCACTCACCACCCAATATCAAGCCCAGCCCAGCAGTGAACCACACTTCTGGGTAACTGCTCTTAGTTTTTGCATTCTGGGCACAACGTGCTGTGGTATGGAATACCTCTTTGGCTAGTTTGGGTCAGGTGTCCAGTCTCTGTTTCCTCCTGGCTTCCCCTCCTCCCTGGCAGATTACGAGACTCAGAAAGTCCTTGGTCAGACTAAACATTACTGAGCAGCAACTGAAAACATCAGTGTTATCAGCTCTGTTCCCAGGCTGAAAGCCAAAACCATAGCACTGCACCAGCTACTAAGAAGGAGAAAAATAACTGCTACTGCTGAACCCAGGACAGTATCCACCCCTTATTCCATACCATTCACATCATGCTCAGATTCCATATTTTCAATATGACAGGACCCATCAGTAAACAAATAGCCTACAGCACCCAGGATTACCAGATTTGCAAGCGGTCTCCCATCCAAGTAAAACCCAGGACAACTTCGTAGCTAGATTTACTATAATCACTGGCTTTACAGGACTTTTTTTTGCTATCTCTTAAATTCTGCATTATTGAAGCTGCAGATGCAGGACTTCAGAACTCCTAAGGATATACCAACAGTGAATTGCCAAAAAATGTAAGGGCTTCAGTACAACCTGGAGTGTCAAGTCACTCTTTAATAAGTTAGAAATACATTGTCTGGAGATTGGTTCAGTCTGAGCAAATTTTGAAGTAATATATCTCCATTGACATGACTTCTTTTTGCTTACTTCTTATTCAGTCTCTCTTTCAATTTGGGCAAAGTTCCTTTGTGCTTCTCTATCAGATCAGAGAAGTTCTCAGATCTCTAGGATTTACAGACTACATATCTGGTCTTTGCAGAGCAAGTCTTGAAAGCGGTAAAAACTGTAAAAGGTAAGTCTTTGTTTTGCTTATGTATCCTTTTGGGGGTGGAGACTGGGGAAGAGATGAGGGTCTTTTGCCAAGTTTGGAACAAGCTTGAATGTGATTGCTAATTTGACTGAATGAATTACTATAGGAGGTGAGTTAATTGCCACAACCTGGAAATACCCTTGGGTATACATTAGAATAAAGATTTTCAATCTTATGTTTTGTTAGTTGAGGGATTTTGTTTTTGTTTGTTGGTTTGTTGGGGTCTTTTTCTTCTTTTTTTTCTTTTCTTTTTGGCAGAGTTCACCTTGATAGATTCTTTTCTCTCTTTACAACTACAGAAAAAATATTTCAGAAGTGAATACTGAACATCTTCATCTAGCCCTAATCTTCCAAAGGAGCTAACAAAGACATCCCCTATTTCCTTCCAGTTCTCCAGCAGCTGTCTTGCACGTCTTCAATCCAGTAATCACCTAAAAATCACTGTGAAATGAGAGGTCAGTACCTAGAAAAATATAGAACTCAGCTACTACTTCTTAAATGAACCTGTAGTCTCTAGAACACGTGGAAAATGCCAGATTAAAGGGTTTGCCATCCCCCCAGATACTTGTGAAGTGTGGGGCTGTGGAAGATTAAAATATTAAAGGCCATAGGACACAGCAAGAACATAACTGAGTCTTTTTCTTTTTCTTCTTTTCTTTCTTTGCATGTCTTCCTTTCTCTCTGGCTGTTCTTTTTCCTAAAGTAGAGAAATGTAGTAACGTGATCAGAAAAGTAAATAATACTTCAAAAAGATTTTAGTTTTAGAGTTGAGTGAATATTTAGTAAAGGAGCTATGATATTTTGTGTTGCAATTCACCCCATTAATATCATGTAAAGCTGTGGAATCTGCTATAAATCAGCATTTTCATCTATAAGATAAATATTTTTTAGTTCTGTAAGCGCTGTTGTGAATGAGAACATGTAGCTGAACGAAATGGTGATGAAATTCTTTTTTCACCAGGTCATATCAGCATGAAATATGTGTTCTGTTATTTATAACAATAAAGGGATTTATTATTAAAGAGTTGTTTATTCACACTTATTACAATTTTATATGAAAATCACAAAAAATGGCTTAAAAGAACAAATAACATTTGCAAACACTATGCAGCTGTTAATGTCAGTTTATCATTGTGCTTTTGTTTTGTTCATTACATGGCAGCTGGAGATTTGCTCTCCATGGGCTTCACAGAGGTCAACAAAAATCTTTCTTGTGATTTCAAAGACTCTATTCCTGTCTTAAAAAAAAAAAAAAGCTTGATGTCTTTCAGGACATAGTCCAATTTGTTAATACCAAACTATATATGTGAATGTTTATATATAATGCTAAAGATGGAGATTCTTACCCATTTTTGGTTCTGAGTTTCATCTGGACTCTTAAAAACCTGTCTCCCTTATCAAACACCATTATAGAGTTTGGGCTTACTTTAATGATTTATTAGAATGGTATATTACAGCAGTAGGATGAATTGATTATATGGCTAAACAACCTCATTTGTATTTCACACTTGTTTTTTCCATACAGATTTGAACTGTAACTGACTGAAGTTCACAAAAATTTTAAATGTTTCAATTTCTTTCGGAAAATATCTAGTATGGTGGAATGACTATCTGTGATCTCAGTTCTTTTCAAAACTGGAGAAATAATAAAGTGATGAAGGATTTATCTAGCTGCAATAGGAAATTACAACAAAACCTCTGATTTTATTTTCCAGATTTCTTTGACAAGAGTATGTGAATGTGCTTGTGTATGTATGCAAAGTTAACACTATTTTTTTTAGAGGTTGTTTGCAAATGAGAGAGACTGTGGTGGTTTATTTAAGAGGTAGACAGAACTACCGCAACTAATTTTTTTTTATTTTTTTTTTTTTTAGAATTAAGATGAGACATTTCACGGTTGTGTTTTTTTCCAGGCAGACAAAAACATGTAATATTTCTTTAAAGGGAGTCAGAAGCTGGTTGGGTCAGATGTTTGCATGAAAATAAAGGCTACACTTCTTTTAAAAACCTCACACTGAGAATATGTGTAAGTCTTTACGAATTATTTGAGAAGAATCTTGGTATGAACTGGCTGGCATTTTCACAGAATTAAAGTGACCCAGGGGAAAGAAGAGGTTTTTCTCCAGTGTAATTCTAAAAGGTCCCTTCCAACCCAAACCCTTCTATGATTCTGTGATCATTTTCTCTGCCTTCTTGACCTTTGTTCATTCTGCCTGTCAAGGCCCAAACACTTGCATACTACCCTAAGGTGCAGCATTTTCCATCTCTTCTATTTTTGAGTTGTTTGTTTTTATCAAGTTCAGTTATAAGTCCTGGAGAGTTTTAAAGATGACCTCCCCGAGGAATTACATGCATATATTTCAATCTAACAGTGATGTCTGAGACAGTCTTTATCAACTTCTACAATTTCTATCAGTGCCTCCATTTTAACATTTGGAATAACTTGGCTCATTTGTTTGACTAGTAATGAGTGAATTAACATAGTAATGACCTGTTTCTGTAACACCTATTCGGATACCATGACACAGAAGAACTGTCTTCAAGAGTACAGAGCAAAAACTTCATTGGTTAGATTTAATTCTTTAAAAAAGTCCCAAAAGCATTGAACAGTTCAACCTTAACTTGTCTTCCAGCTTTAACAGTGTGAGAAAACTAGCTTATCTTTTTTTTGATTGTCACTTTTCTTTTCTAAGAAATAATCTACTTGTCTACTTGAGACACAAAGTTTGTATAAGGACAAATGTATTTTTTGTTCCAGATAGACTTTTATTCCAAGTATGTGACTACACTGGTGTAAAGCACATAGGAATACTTGGGTTAACATATACAGTTCCTTTTTAACAATACATATATCTTATATTTCCAAACTCTGCATTTTTCAGATTTTTACATGCATTATTCAGTATTCCTTCAATAAGTCCATGGAGGGAACAATCAGTTTCAACCATTTCATCTGGAATCCTTGTATACACTTTTTTTACATTGTGTGTTGTAACAGACAGTTCTAAAAATACTTGAAGAACAATATATTTAGAGTAAAACTGTTTTTCAGAGAATACATAAATACTATATTTTGCTGGGCAAAACAAATTAATTTACTATTTTAAAAGTACAGACATGCTAACATTCATGACAATGATTAATCAGGTTTACATAAATTTTACTGTAACTGTAGACAATCAGGATTGTTTATCAATCTTGTGCTAATAACATTCCTTAGTATTCCAGTTCTTTTATGTTCTTGTCTGAAGTTTTTATTCTCCTTAGCTTCTCACTCATGCTGTTTTGTAATCATGAGTAAAAGATTAGAAATGAAACAGAATAAATAGACTCAAGTTTTGTCCACCTTTTGCTTATTCTTTTGCTGCTGCAAAAGTTTTGAGATTATTTTTCTGGTTTCTTTTGAAGGAGAAGGGGCTTAACAGCACTCTATTCTGAAAGAAGGTATCTCAGATTATGTGTGTGGTTACATATTATATTTCGGCTTTACAGTCAAGAGGTCTCCCATTGTATTCTCAGATGTCTCTGTGCTCTGAAAAATCCAAGTCCTGTACACACTTGCCTCTGCATCCATAATGATCTTTGCATTCACAAAATAATGTAATTGCACAGGTTTAGATTTTGTAATACTGAAATGTAATGCTGAAAAAATTATCCTACTTTATTAGTCTGCTTGCTTGTTGATAGTTTCACATAAACTAAACAGAAAAAAAAGCCAATAAGCCATTTTCACTGTTTCTGTCATAATGTATCTAATCAATCTCAAACTGTTCATCTATGTAAACAGTAAATTTTAAGTCAGTCTTCTAACAGATCTGTAAAAAACTTCATCATATGCATACAGCCTTCCTTGAATGTAATAAGATGGTGCCAAAAAAACCTATGTTGCTATCAAACACCCACACATAATATCAGGGGAATTAAAAGGAACACTGCTGCCTTGATCTCTGATTCAGTGGAGTACATAATACAGTATTGCAGATTTATACATAGCAGTTCCTAGGTTTTTTTAACTAGATCAATGTAACTTGAGTAATTTCCAGTAGCACTGAAATACAGCAATGAGTATTCAGTAAGTACTCAGGTCTAATCTGGGAAAAAGCGTTCAAAAAGTGACTTAACAATACTTTTGGAGTTACAATTCTGAGCTATTAGTCTGTGGTATCAAATAATCCCTTATGGATTAAAATATTTAAATGCAAATGTACTTGTTTGTTATCTGGCTCCTACTGCTAGTATCTTGTAACTTACATTATAAAAATTCCCTTTTTATTGTGAAAGGAACTGTAAATAGTATCATTATACTTGTTATATTTGTAAAAGTCTCGTTATATTTGTATAAGTATCACTATATTTGTATAGGTATCATTAATACCTATACAAATTCTGTGAAATTAATTGTCTTCAAAAATATTTCTTTATCAAAGAAAAATGACTTTTTTAATAACTAAATAATCCCTATACTGATAGTTATAACAAAGACAGAAATAAAAATATGTTTTTAATATCCACATCTTCACAGTGGAATTAAAGCAAGACACAAAACATTGTAAGCAACATTTTTATCTGACAAAATATGAGTTCAGAGTGATGCTTTTGTTTTATAACAGATGACTACATAAACGTCCAAAGCAGCAATACAAATTTGCTCCTAATATTTGCTTTGCATAGAAATGCCCTCAACTACAACTGCAAAGAAAAAAAACCCAACAACCGACAAAAACAGAGAAACAAGAAACCCCTAATTACCACAGTTTTTTTTTTTTTATTTAAATGAAGAAAGAATTAACTTTAAACAGTTTAGTTTTAAAATGTATTTTTAAAGCATTTGTTGGTGATTCTAAATTTGGCTAAAACTTGAGCGAACTTTTGCATTTTAGAACAAAAATGTTTAGTTTAACTTAAATTTAGTAGAATTTTCTTCCTGAAGACACAAAACCACTTTAAAAGCATAGGAATATGAAACATCATATACCTTTGCGGATAGGAAATGCAGCAGTTTTCCCTAGCAATACTAGTGCAGGGTGGGGAACTCAAGCAAATGTGCCCTGCCTTCAATCAACTCCTGCCTCTGTTGTACATCTCTTCCACCAGGAAGCTCAGTATGGAAACAACAGACACCTGCGCCAGAGGCATGTGGGCCCCATTCAATTTATTATTCTCTGCATCAGCTGTACTGTATCATTGAATGATGATGAGAAAGAGATGATAGCCACAGCAAGAAGGAAAGAAAACAAACAAGTGGCAGATACACATAAGCAGTTGTAGAACATTGCTTATTTCCTCAGGTTACTAAAATAGCTGGAAAACAGTGCTGTTAGGGTTTTTACACATATATTTGTTTTCAATATAAGGGAGGTCTGAATACTGTCACTTGAGTAGTACTGAGTGTGGAAACTATTTGATTCAATAGATAGTCAGACTGCTATTTCAAAGGACCAGTAATGAAGATGTAATTACTGAGTACATTAAAAAATTTGCAATTTTCTTTTTAATTTCAGTTATACAAAGTGTAATAACAAATACAGAGTGTATATGGACCTTGGACATTGAACTGATACTCTTTTTATATAGTTTAAACATATTTTAAAGTTATGAACTTAAACATTGTTTGTGGTCTGTTTATGCTGCCAAATGCAATAAAAAACTTCCAGCAGTACTTTATACAAGACAAAAATCACAGTAGGAAGTCAGTAGTTACTTCTGTCTGAAAATTATTTATTATTTCTTATTCATTATTTTTACTTCTGATTTTCAAAATCTACAGTTGCAAATACAAACCAGTTGCAAATGGTAGAGAAGTGTTGCTTGCCAATGTTTTCTGAATTCCTTTTAATAGCATATTTCTGAACATATGTATTTTCAAATGATTAGGATTTCAGCTGTGTGAAAAAAAGGCACATTTGTGGAAAAATAAAAAAAGAAAAAAATTTGAAGTGTTTTGTTTTGGCAGATAAAATGTATGTAAAAGAACTGAAATGACGCACTGTGGATCTAGTCTCCCAGTAATCTAGAGACAGTGCATCTCTAAATGTCCCATTACATGGGAATTACACTACGGAGGTCTAATATAAAGTAACAGAAAAATACAAAAAGAGAGCTTAAACATACTTCATTTGTACCCACGAAGAGCACAGTGGAGTCTCAGAGAAATCTGTGATTTTATATCCTAACAGACCAACTAACAATATAATTTAAGGTATTTTCACTGCTTTGCTTATGCATTCTCCTGCATGTGCATGAGAATTCCCATCAAAGAATGCATACAAAAGTAAATGCATTTCAAAATAAAATGAAAAGACTCATGGAAGTGAGTTTTCTCACCAAATGTAAGTAGTGTAATGATAATAATAATAAAGGAAAGAAAAATTTCCATTAATTTTTTTACAGGCTACTTTACAGGATGGGACAGAATTGTAAATTTGCAATACACTGTAATGCAGTTTTCAATGCAAATTTGAGTGAACTCCAATCTGCCTTGCTCAAACAGAGCTGAGAAATAAATAAAAGCGCAGCTGCTAGCTCCAAAATAAGGTGGCCAGTTTTTACTATGCAGGCTGAATCTACAGACTTAGTGCCTGCAGCACACTTGCAGTTGTAGTCTATCTATGTAGTCTGTGGGCAAGAGCAGAGCATTTATGGGGGCCAGGGAAATTTCTGAATTATTCTGCAATCTCTTCTCTGCTCTTGCGGTTCTTCTGAGGTATGTGTTTATATTTTACATGTTGTTATTGCCTTTATATTTGAAATTGTCTCTCTTTGCAGAAAAACTGCTTCTAGCTATGTCAGCTTGTCCACAGCAGGTTTGAGCACCATCATGCACTACTAAGTGCCCAAGTGAAGACACTGGGTCTGTATTGCTAAATGAAATAAACCAAGACCCAAATTCTGGCCCCAAAGCCAAGCAACAAAGCCTTGTTTGAGTCCACACACCTAAAATTTCATGTCCGCAGCTAGATGTCCTAAAACAGGACAGTCACAGTGGAGTCTCACTATATAGTTCCTGGAGTTTGTTATCACCCAAATTATGCTTGGTAAAGCATAGGATGGCCTCAGCCAAAACAGTGTCAAGGAGCATCCCAATGACACAGCAGAGCAGGCAGGCACATGAGAGAATTCACACTATATATTCGCACACAGACCCATCTTTTTGCCTTTGGGGTACTTAGAATCTTGCAATATCCTGGTAAAGGACTCACTCAAGACTGGCCTCTACAGAAATAGAGATCTTATGGAAAAGGCAGGACCTGCTAATTTACTCCTCTCTTGCAACAAACTGTTGTAGTGTTCTTTGGACCTTGTTCTGAATGATCATCTTATTAGAAAGAAAGGTCATTTGTGACTGCTGAGATGCAAATATGTAATGGGAGAGAATAAATTATTTTCCAGTGTTAAAGCTGGAAATTGATTTATTTCTACACCTTGTACTTCGGCTCCAGAAGGAGTGATCTAGTCACTAGTTTATGGCAGGAATGATTTCCCAGGTAAGGCTGATCGAATACGCCTCACTTCCATTCCTTGAGTGGGTCTGCAACTTTATATTTGTAGATTATTTTATTAACATCACTGTCCATATTTTTGAAGTTATGAAGAGGTAAGGCAGAATCTTCTGTATATGCTTAAACTTTACCCCCTCCCGTCTATTGAAAGTTTTCAGTCATACTTTGATAACAGGTGCATATTTGCATTAATGTTTCCTGAGACAGTAAGTCTAGGTAGTCAGTCTCATATAAAAATGAATATTCTTTCTTCCAAGCTTCCTAATTTTCATTTCATATTCAAGACACATCAGTCTTTCCTTCAGCTAAAACATAGCATGTGATCTAGACATCATAAAATATCAGACAAACTTTAGAGAGAGTACTGTACAGACACTTTGGTAGAAATAGAAGATGTCTGTAAATACACTGTTAAGAGAACAAAAACACAACATGTGACAAGTGAATTTATGTGGGACAAGGTGCTGAGAGAACCTAATAAGTATAACTTCTCTTCCAGAAGAAACATACCACTGGTTTATAAGCATTTACAATTAATAGCCACTTGTAATTGTTGTAGTTATTGGTGTTGATTTCACTCAAGTGTAAGCGTCAAAAAGCACTCAGACCCTGCAAATCCATAGCATAGAATGGATTTTTACTTTTCTTCACATTTTCCACATTGAATCTTCCTAGGTATTTCTTTTCCTCATCTTGAGGACTGCTTAATATTTTGGGATGTTAAAAATATCCCTGGGCACATTTTTAGCCTGGTTTCCTGAGGAAACAAGGCTTAGGCAGTCATGCTGTCTGTGTGTCTGTGTCTCTCTCACTAGTACCCTGGAGTCCCTTGGACAGTTTCAGCAAAATTTGACAGACATTGAGTTTTCAAGGATATTAAGCTCTTTCAACCAGCCTGCAAAAAATATTGCCCAGGGGCCTAATTCAGGCTCCAGAGCTATTTGTTTGATCCATCAAATTTGGGTTGCTCTGTTCAGGCTGACCCAGCAGCCAAGAAACAGCAACCACCCGGGCAGTCGGTTCATGGAGAGCTGCCGGTCAGTCAGCACAGCTGTGATTTTCACCAAGCCACAGTGCGTGCTGTTTCTTGCTGTGCTGCCAGGCCAAGAAAAGGCAGAGAAACCTGACAGGTTGTGGGCAGGCTCATGTAGGATTAAGGATATGGCTGTGTAGGACTGCAGGGCACTGGGACTCAAGCATTCCATAAAATAAATATATATAAAAAAATAAATTCAAAACCGAAACCTCTATACCTTTATTTGCCTTTTGTCACAGAACTACTTAGATGATGAAGTAAAACACAAGGTTCAACACTACTTGCTAGCATATGAATAACAGTTCTCAAAGCTATGTGCACAATACATCTGCTAGGAAGCAAAGAATACCTAAAAACTACAGGAACAGGCACTCACATATAAACCATGTGTAAGCATGTGTTTGTAGATACATGTATGCGCACTTGCATCTGAATGCACTAAGCCTGGTACTTTCATTGCATGAAGGACTTTGGACATAGCCCATATAAAGAGCCTCTTGTCTTTTCCAGTGCATTTTGGCAACAAGACAGTCATTTGCTAATTCACTCCTAGATAATGGAGCACAGTATGCGTTCACCAATTTTCCTGTAAAGCTTACTGATTTTTTTTTAAATAAATAATATTTTTGGATAAACTAGGCTATTTGTCATCAGCAGGGCTCACACTACATAATGTGTGAGCTGCAGATAAGCTTCATAACCGCAATCGTGTCAGAACTAGTAGTTCTAGTAAGCAGCTTTGTTTCAGAATGAAAGTTAGAAACTATTTCACAAATTTCTTTCATTGCCAAAAAATCCATCTTAAAATGTGTTAAACATTTGCCTTTACTCTTCACCATGAACTGCTGTCTGTCTTTGGTTAAGAACTGAATGATTGGAGCCAAATGTTTAAAGCAACAATTTAATATTTTTGTTTCATTTCATGAAAAGACGATGTTAAAAATGAAGAAAAATTTGAAGGGAAGAAAAAGAAAATATTCAGAGGGCATAACAGAGTGGACAGCAAATGTCCTATAAGTGAAGCCAGCAGGCAGGAAATAACATATATTAAATTCAAAGCAACCATTCGTGTCTTCAGTCTCTCCAAAAATGCTAGTACAAATCCAGCTGGCATCTCAGGTAGGTTCTCCAGCCACATCTGCCTGACGCATTTGGCTCTGTCTGAGACTTTTTTTTTCTTTTTTTTCTTTTCTTAAGCAAAAGTCTAAATGCTAAGAAAAGCATAATTCATTTACTTCAGGATTTCAAGGAACAGATAATTCACCACGTGGCAACATTTCTCCTCATCAGCTTTTTCCTACTCTTGTAGTGCTGCGCAGGAACAACTGAACTGCTATGACTGCCATGCTTAATATTATTTAGAAAGGCATGGCTCTATTTCCATCATGTGTTTGCACTGTGGTTTTCCTTATCCAGCAAGATGCCCTGCTATTTGCTTGAAGAAATGTTAACTTTTTGCTGTTGCAACTAGAAAACCCTGAAGGAGAGATAATAGCACATCAGTGAGGAAATTGGTGTTCATTTTGTCCAGATAAAGCGCTAGTTGGTCAGAATTGAGTTGGTCCAAAATGTTTTTACAAGATACTAGAAATCATTTTACATCACAGATTATTTGGCCAGATCTCTCCTTCATTTAATACTGTTGACTTTGGCTTAAAATAAGGAAGGATTTGGATAACTGACTAGAAACAGGCTGCAGCCTCAAAAGGTGAATCTAAATTTTCAAGTGTCTCTAACTTAGAACTGGGGTTTTGTTGCAAGCTGTCTTTCTTTTTTTTTTTTTTATAAAGCAGGACAACACAGGATCATGGAATTTAAATGCTTTGTATTATAGTTACACGTTTTTCAGCTTGTGAAAGTACAAGCTATTTTTTGACTTGAAATAGATGTCTTTTGTATATCGGCCTGCATGCAGTCACCTGGAAAATTTCATATAAATTCCAAGTAAAGTTTGAGTTTCAAGTGTCTATGTGAAACCTCAAAATGACAATGCTGCACAAAAAAAACAGTACATTAGAAATAAAAAAGTGTATTAGTCAATCTATTTCTTTATGTCTGCACAGCATCAGGCAAAAAAACCAGCTCTCAATATACTGTAAGAAATAACAAATAAGCACAAGAGAGTACAACTGAAATAATCCCAAAGAATTAAGGCCAAGCAATTACATCTTTTTAGATATATTGACTATAAAGCAGTGTTTTCCTTGAGGGAACATGAGGTTAACCATATGGCATACTGACCGAATCCTCAGACGTACAAGAATGAGAGGCTTTTGATGAAGCATGAGGTTGCTATCTACATCTGTAACACAGGAGAACAAATTATGTAGCTCTGTAGATAATTTGGTAGTCTTTATTAATAATTGCAATTATGCAAGTTAATATTAGTGCAAATATTAAAGTGTAATGTTTGACGATTTGAGTAGTGATGGAGCCAGGAAATCAAGTCCCCTATGTAGAACGGTGACTCACTGCAGTATGAATCATTCATGCCTAAAAGCAGAACTGGTCCTATTATGTTTTGCATTGTGTCAGTATTTCCATGGTAAATTGTTGTTTTCAGGGCTTCTATCCATGGAAAATGGATTTTTTAATTAAAACTGGTACACAAAGCACCAGGCCAACAGCGCAAAAGTTAATGACTGTAAGTAATAGGTGTTTTCCTTTACAAAAGCAATTTGGGTCATTTGTATAGAAGTTCAAGACAAATTTGATTTTCAAATTAATATTTGAAACGTTTAGATTTTGTGAACTTGAGAGGAAAAAAATCTGTGTATTTGAATGTATCTAATTATTTAGCTTTTATATTTTTGTTCAGTCATAGAATCATAGAATAGTTAGGGTTGGAAAGGACCTTAAGATCATCTAGTTCCAACCCCCCTGCCACGGGCAAGTATCATTTCTCCCAATACTTTCTACTTTGTACCACAGACATGTTTGCTTCAGGATTTGTTAGCTACAACAGTAAATCCGTAAACTTCTATAGGGCCTAATTCTTTAGTCAAAACCAGCAGACTTTTATCTCCCTTCATATTCCTTGTAATTGAATTTCTACTAATGACTGATTTCCTAAGTGTTTCGTAGCAGGTACAAAGGAAACCTGGGCTACAAGCATATATGATTTTAGTCCACAACTCTTAACCAAACTTCCATCATCGGATGAAAATCTTTCTCAGAAATGACAGTACATGAATAGTCCTAGATTTGCCAGACAAACAGTTTTAACCCAGATGTCACTGGTTTCAGGTAGGCGTGTGACTGGGATAACTAAAACTTTCAGGTTTGACAATCTCTTTCTCCTTAGCAAAATTTTAGAAATGAACGTGGATAAATGGGACATTTATATATAAGCATTTTACCCAGATATTAAACATTAGTGATACACCTGCATAATCTGAAGATTGTCTGCCATGTAAATTATTTTAATTCCAAGATTTCAGTACTTTGGCCTCTTATATGCATGCATTTCCCTACCAGACGCCTGTCCTGAAACATAGAATCATGGAATAGTTAGGGTTGGAAAGGACCTTAAGATCATCTAGTTCCAAACCCCCTGCCAGGGGCAGGGACACCTCCCACTAAACCATGACACCCAAGGCTATGTCCAATCCAGCCTTGAACACCGCCAGCGATGGAGCATTCACAACTTCCCTGGGCAACCCATCCCAGTGCCTCACCACCCTTACAGGAAAGAATTTCTTCCTCATAACCACTCTAAACTTCACCTGTTTAAGTTTGAACCCATTACCCCTTGTCCTCTCACTACAGTTCCTCATGAAGAGTCCCTCCCCAGCAATCCCTATAGGACCCCTTCAGATACTGGAAGGCTGCTATGAGGTCTCCATGCAGCCTTCTCTTCTCCAGGCTGAACAGCCCCAGCTCTCTCAGCCTGTCTTCATATGGGAGGTGCTCCAGTCCCCTGATCAACCTCGTGGCCTTCCTTTGGACTTGTTTCAACAGTTCCATGTCCTTTTCATGTTGAGGACACCAGAACTGCACACAATACTCCAAGTGAGGTCTCACAAGAGCAGAGTAGAGGGGCAGGATCACCTCCCTCAACCTGCTGGTCACACTCCTTTTGATGCAACCCAGGATACGGTTGGCTTTCTGGGCTGCGAGAACACACAGATGGCTCATGTTCATTTTCTCATCAACCAACACCCCCAAGTCCTTCTCCGCAGGGCTGCTCTGAATCTCTTCTCTGCCCAACCTGTAGCTGTGCCTGGGATTGCTCCAAGCCAGGTGTAGGACCTTGCACTTGGCATGGTTAAACTTCATGAGGTTGGCATCAGCCCAGCTCACAAGCGTGTCAAGGTCCCTCTGGATGGCATTCCTTCCCTCAAGTGTATCAACTGAACCACACAGTTCGATGTCATTGGCAAACTTGTTGAGGGCGCACTCAATCCCACTGTCCATGTTACCCACAAAGATGTTGAACAAGACCGGTCCCAACACCAATCCCTGAGGGACACCACTGGTTACCGGTCTCCAGCTGGACATTGAGCCATTGACCGCAACTCTTTGCGTGCAGCCGTCCAGCCAGTTCTTTATCCACCGAGTGGTCCACCCATCAAATTGATGTCTCTCCAACTTAGAGACAAGGATGTCATGTGAGACAGTGTCAAACGCTTTGCACAACTCCAGGTAGATGACATCAACTGCTCTACTCCTGTCCATCAGTTCCATAGCCCCATTATAGAAGGCCACCGGATTGGTCAGGCAGGATTTCCCCTTAGTGAAGCCATGCTGGCTGTCACCAACCACCTGGTTGTTTTTCACGTGCCTCAGCATGCCTTCCAGGAGATTTTGCCAGGCACAGAGGTGAGACTGACTGGTCTGTAGCTCCCTGGCTCATTCATTTTCTCCTTCTTGAAAATGGGGGTTATATTTCCCTTTCTCCAGTCGTCGGGAACTTCACCTGACTGCCATGATTTTTCAAATATGATGGACAATGGCTTCGCAACTTCATTTGCCAGTTCCTTCAGGACCCACAGATGGATTTCATCAGGTCCCATGGACTTGTGTACGTTCAGTTTCTTTAGATGGTCTCGAACCAGATCCTCTCCTACAGTGGGCCAGGGTCTTCATTCTCCCTGTCCCTGCGTCTGCCTTCCAAGACTTGGGTGGTATGGTCAGAGCATTTGCTGGTGAAGACAGAAGCCAAGAAGTCATTAAGAACCTCAGCCTTCTCCAAATCCAGGGTAGCCAGTTCTCCCGATGGCTTCTGGAGAGGGCCCACATTGTCCCTAGTCTGCCTTTTATTTGCAATGCACCTATAGAATCCCTTCCTGTTATCCTTAACATCCCTAGCCAAGTTTAATTCTAAGTGGGCCTTAGCTTTCCTAACCTGATCCCTAGCTTCCCAGACAATATCCCTGTATTTTTCCCAGGCCGCTTGTCCTTGCTTCCACCTTTTATAAGCCTCTTTTTTCCTTTGAATTTTCCTCAGCAGCTCCTTATCCATCCAAGGAGGTCTCCTGGCTCTCCTGCAGCACTTCCTTCTAGTAGGGATGTATCACTCCTGAGCTTGCAGCAGGTGATTCTTGAATATCAACCAAGAGTCTTGGGCCCCCCTGCCCTCTAGGGCTATATCTCATGGAATCTTACTGAGCAGGTTCCTGAAGAGCCCAAACTCTGCTCTCTTGAAGTCCAGGGCAGTGAGCTTGCTGCACACTCTTCTCACTGTCCTGAGGATCTCGAATTCGACCATCTCATGATCACTGCAATCAAGGCTGCCCTGGAGTGTCACATTTCCAACCAGCCCTTCCCTGTTGGTGAGGACGAGGTCAAGCATGGCACCTCTCCTTGTTGGCTCCTCTATTTCTTGCAGAAGGAAGCTGTCTTCCACACAATGGAGGAACTTCCTGGATTGCTTGTGCCGGGCCGTACCATCCCTCCAACAGATATCAGGGTGGTTGAAGTCTCCCATGAGAACAAGGGCCTGTGAGCGTGAGGCTGTTCCTATCTGTCTATAGAGTGCTTCATCCACAGAGTCCTCTTGGTCAGGCGGTCTGTAACAAATCCCCACAATAATATCTCCCATCGCTATTCTTCCTTGTGTGACACAGTTTGTTGAAGCTGGGGGGAATTTAATAAATGTTGAAAATATTACTAGTAGTAGGGTATTATTATGTATTCCAAGAAACTCCTTAGTTATAATATGGACTATCCTGTGAATATTTGAAATTTTCTGATCTAATTCAATGAAGTTTTGTCTCTATGGCTCTATTTTGATTCTTTTCCTTTTTGGCGTGATACAAAACAACTAAGTCAAGTTTATAAAAAAGAAAAATCTTATACTAGTTTTTGCTAAGATAAGTTTCTACCTCTAAAGATATTATGGGTTTTAGACACTTTTCACTTTCTCAGATGTGCTATTTTATATTATCACACGGTCTGCTTGTTGAAGCCTTCCTTTATTCCAAAACTTTAGAGGCAGTATTGTTTTGCTAAAATGAATAATTATCTTTTCATCCTCACTATTGCTAACATAAAAAAATACAAGTGCACAGTTATGACAGCAACTATTGAAATTGATAACACCACTCAAATTATCATTAAAATATGTTTGTAACAGCAAATCTGAGAGTCACCTCCAAACTTAGTATGAAAGTATAGAAATCTCACAGCAATTAGCAAAGTTTAATTTTGCAGTCCTCAGATAAATCCCACACAGAAGAGAAAATGAAGTTCCTTGGGACAAGATGTTTCAGTGTTTCCAAGTAATTAAAACAAGACTGAAACAAATCCAAGAAATACGATATGCAATCTGACATTTTTACTCTGACTTTAATGCCGTCTTGGAGTTCTGAGAATAAGGACAATTATTCTTTTCTAATTGCCATCTGATTTCCTGGCATGAAATGATGGACCGGTCTTGTTCAACATCTTTGTCGGTGGCATGGACAGTGGGATTGAGTGCGCCCTCAGCAAGTTTGCCGATGACACCAAGATGTGTGGTTCGGTTGATACACTTGAGGGAAGGAGTGCCATCCAGAGGGACCTTGACACGCTTGTGAGCTGGGCTGATGCCAACCTCATGAAGTTTAACCATGCCAAGTGCAAGGTCCTACAGCTGGGTCGGAGCAATCCCAGGCAGAGGTTGGGCAGAGAAGAGATTCAGAGCAGTCCTGCGGAGAAGGACTTGGGGGTGTTGGTTAATGAGAAAATGAACATGAGCCATCAGTGTGCGCTTGCAGCCCAGAAAGCCAACCGTATCCTGGGTTGTATCAAAAGGAGTGTGACCAGCAGGTTGAGGGAGGTGATCCTGCCCCTCTACTCTGCTCTTGTGAGACCTCACTTGGAGTATTGTGTGCAGTTCTGGTGTCCTCAACATGAAAAGGACATGGAACTGTTGAAACAAGTCCAAAGGAGGGCCACGAGGTTGATCAGGGGACTGGAGCACCTCCCATATGAAGACAGGCTGAGAGAGCTGGGGCTGTTCAGCCTGGAGAAGAGAAGGCTGCATGGAGACCTCATAGCAGCCTTCCAGTATCTGAAGGGGTCCTATAGGGATTGCTGGGGAGGGACTCTTCATGAGGAACTGTAGTGAGAGGACAAGGGGTAATGGGTTCAAACTTAAACAGGTGAAGTTTAGAGTGGTTATGAGGAAGAAATTCTTTCCTGTAAGGGTGGTGAGGCACTGGGATGGGTTGCCCAGGGAAGTTGTGAATGCTCCATCGCTGGCAGTGTTCAAGGCTGGATTGGACATAGCCTTGGGTGTCATGGTTTAGTGGGAGGTGTCCCTGCCCCTGGCAGGGGGGTTGAAACTAGATAATCTTAAGGTCCTTTCCAACCCTAACTATTCTGTGATTCTATAATTCTAACATTTTTTACTTTTCTTTTTAACATGGACATTTGTAGTTGAGGTTTATGTAGATCTTGTTCTTTTTGTCATCTAGTATACCTTTATTTTCTCTTAAAGTCTTACGAATTTTCCACTGAGGTCAATACAATACAATGCTCACTGTCTTCAATATGAAGTGCTTTTTAAAAAAAAAAAAACCAAAAAAACAAACAAGCAAACAAACAAAAAAAACAAAGCAGTAGAAGCTTTCTTACCTTAGAAAAACATCTTAGAATGACTACATAATTGTGGCAACTTGGCTTATATGATCACGAGCTACCCACGCAGTCATCTTCTATCACTTCTCTTATGACAGTTTCTTTGCAAAGAGATGTGCAAAATCCCATGAAAAAGTGAGGTTTAAATATCCGCGATGCAGCTTTTTTACATAAGGAGCAGAGACTTTGTTCCTGGTTTGTAATCTCCACTTCAGGCTGTAAAATGATGACAGTTACAGCTTCTTTCAGCTAAGAATCAGATCCAGCGTGGATGACCAGGTATTTTCCTTGTACAGCCATACTTGCGTAAAGATAAGATCTCCATAGCAGCTCCATAGCAGCAAAATAGCAATTATATATTTACTGTGCTTAATATTTAAAAATGATCTGATTATTTACTTGCTAAAAGAATACATTAGAGTGTCTTTATGAGTGAGGGGTGGGAAAGATTACTAACCTCAGTTTACTCAGACCTTTTCATAGTACGCATGTAATTACAATCATTTTCAGGGAGGTTAGATGGTTCTCAATTTAGAACAATTATTAGCAAAACTTTCTTCTGGAAATTGCTGGCCCAATTTCAATCACCAAGATAATTAAGACCAAGAATTGCACAGGACTTCGACTGAGATATTCAGAATCGCCCTAATCCCCCACAAATTGACAGACAATTATGAAAACTTTCATACATTCAGCTACAATGGGGTGCAATTAGCAACTAAGGTGCAAGTTTGTGGTGCAAATACATACTCATTTATTTTTCCACATCAAACTGAATGTACATTTCAAAAACCTAAAGAGAAATACATTACGCCTGGAATCAGCATGTACAATAGAATAGACTAAAATTTACCGTATTTGTTAATGTGAAGTTGAGGGGTTTTCAAAACTTTTGTTTTAGCTTGTGCTTTTCCAAAATTTATTATGAAATAAAAAAGTTTCAGTAAAAAATAATAATAAAAAAAGAAAACATAGAAAGAAAACAAATATCAGCCACTGACCTCCAAATAATTGTTTTTAAAGTGTCAAGAAAAATATTACTTTTACTGCTACAAAGTATTCAGGTTTAAAATTAAGAAGGAAAATTAAGAGGGTTTTTTCTATAATTACCTTTCTCTGCAAAAAATCAACATGTTCAACTTCTACTGCTACCATCTTTGGTTTGTTTTTTTTTTTGGTGGAGTTTTTTTTTTTTTTTTGTCTTTTTTTTCTTTTTGTGGGAGAACTCTTGTCTTTCTTGATTTTTTTTTTTTTTTTTGTTTTCTTATTCTGGCTTACATGTAACAGCATGAGTCCAGGTTTTAACCTGAAAGTACTCAGATGGGAGAAATCATCATTCTTCCACTTCTTGGAGTGAAAGATTACTGACACCACTGTACCCGCCTAAATAAAACATACAGGAGAAACAGATGGGAGTAAAGATCATAATCCTGTTTTCTTCTCATTATGAATCAGAAGAGCAATTCCCTGCATGGGTGATATGTACTTCATATGAAAGGACATGACATTTCCATTTTCTGCTTGCAGCCCAGGAGAGAAGAGATGTCTATATGTCACAGATCTTCCTACTCCAAGCATGAAGAAGGTGGTCAGTTAAAGGGGAGCAGTTAAAGGTCTTGGGTTTTCTGTGATATACTCACTGTGGACACCATGAGGAAATATTTCACACCTACTGCAGTCTTCATTTTTCCAAAAGGAGAGTATCAGTCATATCCCATGGATACATTATCTCTGGCATGGATTATCTGAGTGCATCTGCATGGGGAAGCTGCTCTGCAGCCTTTTAGCAAAGGTCTCACAAGAAACACTGTGAACTTTCTCCAGCACTTTATAGTCTCATTCAGTTATTTCATCCTTGAAATTGCCAAGTGGAACTTTAGCTAATGCTTATAGAGACTTTAGCTATAATACTTTGCTCACTGCACTCACATACTGGCAGTATGCTTGCAATGTAGGAGGACTTTTTTTAATAACTGTTTGTTCTGGAAGTTTGCTGCTGTTAATTGGAAACACTTTCCTACCACAAAGGTAGGAATAGGTATGTATGATTCTTGCCATCTCTCAAAGGTATGCATGATTCTTGCCATCCCTAGGTGTTGCATTCAGAACTCACTCTATAGTTTGCAAGTAAATCCTTAGTAAAAATTACGAGTTTTTTATACTGTATTCATAAACCCCTGAGTTTCCTTAAGAGAAGGTTAACAAAGCTGGTTTGGATGCTGAAGAGCAATAGCTGTCTGTTTGCTCAGGTGGAAACCAGGTATTCTATAACAGGAGCCTCTGTGCGGGAGCTTACTGTGCATAAAAAGATGTAGGTGAAAAAGGATTTATAATGTCAGCCTACAGGCTCTTGAATCAGGTGAAAGAAATAAAAGAGTAAATACCTTCTGCTTATGTGCCTCAAGGTGAGGTCTTTTATATAAATGTGCATCTATTAAATATTTAATAATAACGCCACCCTTGGAGATACCCAAAATCTCATTGGACACAGCCTTGAGTAATTCTCTTCCAGCCCCAACCACACTGTAATTCTGTGTAATGGCATCTGTGTGATAATCTGCAAAGCCTGGTGGGCTATTAGTTTACTTGGTGCCTTTCCTTCCTCACCCGTGTTCCAAATGCTAATTATTCTCATTTGCAATGGTTGCAAAAGAAAACAAATAAAACTTTGTTTATTTCTAGCTTTCTTCTGTTTTTTAAAATTCCAGCTCCAGATGAAAACAATTTTGAAGTTGTTCTCTCAAAGAACTTAAAATGCTTTATGGTTTCTTTCTTTTTCTATTTTATGTAATTTTATTTCCTTTCCATAAAACGTTAATTTTATCAGGTGCAATTTTTATATCTCCTCTATATGCTACGCCTTCACATACAGAGTTCGATAACAGAATTAGCTGATTTATGGTTCATAGTAAGAAATATTTGCACTTGAGTTATACTTATATCCTTCTCAATCTAGCAATAAGGGATGAAAAATTCTAACTCCTTTTCATCCTTGAAGCACTGGCACTAAAAGCCTAACACTTGAAGTTCCCGAAACATGAGATTTTTTGGTTGTGGTTTTTATGAATGAAAAATATCTGATTTTGAGCACAATAGAGCTTGTTTCATTGTAAGTAAAGTACTGGGTGTAAAATATTCAATACCAAAATTACACACTGAATTAAACTGAACTTCACATTCAATTGCGGTAGGTAGCTCGGATATTTTTATTCCTGATTTTTTTTTCTTGTTTGTTCTGATCCAAATGGCATGCAGCCTCATCTTTTAAAGATTATTTTTCTGAATTGTGGATTTGGGGGTTTCATGTTTGTACTTAGCTTATTGAGAGCATTGTGGAAAAGTACTGGTAGAAATATTGTAGGCAAATGGGCTGGATAATTTATCCCAAAAAAGAAGCCACATGGCCAATTTCATACATGTGTCTGTTTGGGGGTTTTTTTAGTCTTGCTTACTGTTTTTTTGGTGTTTTGTGGTGTTTTTTGTTGGTTTTCTTGTTTTTGGTTTTGTTTTGGTTTTTTTTTTTTAATGCAGATGTTTTGCCTTTCAAAGGTTAAATCAGATACCACACAGACTTTTATTGACTAAAATAATAATACCACCCTGCTTCCATTAGAAGCCTTTGAACTAAATTCATGTCTGCAACCCTCCTTCCATTACAAAGTAATGTCAAGATCTTTGGAAAGACTGTGGCCTGTTTAATGTCTTATTTGTTGCCTAGTTACTACTGTTTGACATTTAAAATTATCTCTAATAGCTTTACCTCTTTTCTAGAATCTTTGTCCCCATTCAGCAGCCTTTGTATAACCTTTCATAAAATACTATGCCTAAAACCCAGTAACATGTATGTTGCTTAGAATTAAAAATTGTAAAGGGCTATATAAACATCAAGTCCATGGAGACTCAGTTATATAGTTTCAACTGTAAGGAAAAGAAAACAGATGTTATGCACTAAACTTAAACTACCTTAATCATAAACTGAAAAGATTAAAAAAGGGAGAAACTACTTGTTACCATTCCTAAAATCAACCTTAAGATCACTTCCCCCAGTTATCCTCTTTTTAAAATGGAATTTAAAAATGATTGGTAGATTGAGTCTAATGAAGAACTTATGCAATTCCTTTTCTTAATTTATACACTCTTTATTAAAAAATACTTTTCCCTAATATTTTCTTATCAGTATAAATTAAGAAAATGCTCCATTTCCCATTAAACTACAGACTTGATTGTAGCATAGTTGCATTATTCTGATATTCAGACTAAGCTTCTATCTTTGAAATTAGTCATTTAAATTACATGCTGGTTTACTCTGCAGTCTAAGTAATTTCATTTCTTAGGCTCAAAATTCGCTATTTAGATTGAAAGTCAAGTTTTGTCAGAATATGTTTTCCACAACTTTTAGCATTTGGCATAAATCCATGACTACTTCCTTCAAGGAATGGAGCTGAAAAAATATGTACACTTTCCCTCCTTTAACCTCCAAATGGTGCTCCTGTTTCTGTGCCCCAGCATCCAGGTCTTTAGTTGTTTCTCTGCAGTTCTTTGTGGGATAGTGTTGAAAATAAAGTCAATGAAATTATCTATGTTTAATTCATTAGCAGGTATAACTATAATAGTGGTGGGGAACTCAACACCAGGCACATTCTGGCTTCTTGGTGTTTTTGACTAGAAAAAGCTTTCTAACTAGGTGTTATATCTAGTAACAATGCAATATAGAAGGATGGTGGTAAAGCATTCCATATGATACTGTGACTCAGGTTAAAATACAGTGGGGAAGTACTTTTACTTGTGTTTACAAAAACAGGAGTTGGCAGAGAACAAAAGTATGTATCATATACATAAAATTTATTGTTCTGACATGGACAGGGAAACCCATGTTAATAAAGCTTGTTGTGACCTTCTGTGGGTGCACCATCTGCAGTTAGCATGATGAAAATGCCTTCTGATCAGCATGATATTGCCACCTAAATCATAGTGAGATGCAAACTTACACCAAAAAAACTAGAAACCCCTAAATCACAGTGAGATGTGAACTTACACCAAAATAACTAGAAACAGCACATCACACATTTCTGACTGGCTGTTTTCAAATAACCCTGTATTTCTTTGCCTAAGAAAAATCTCCTGTTGGCTAGCTTCCTTGCCAAAGTAGAGTGTAAACACTGATGTCCATGGAAACAAATTTCTTCAACCTGACATTTCCCCCAGACTCCGACCCCGAGACTTGTGGCACAGTCCTCTGATATCTATCCTGCTATAGAGATCTGTCATTTTATTTAAGGTTTAACTGATATCAGTGTTTGACCTTAAAAACAAAGTCAATTCCTAGGATAGCAATTGGGAACTAAGCCAAATCATCAAGTCATGAGGGTAACCATACTGATGGTGATAGACTCAGCATCACAGACACATATTGCATAAGACCCCACCACCACTATGCAAAAGAGGGAAACCAAAAGCTATCAGGGTCATAGATGACATTTCTGTAGCAAATACTACATAAATATCCAGTTATATAATCCAGCTAATTAATTCAAAATACATCTATCCCAGATCAGTTTATATTACCCAGTGATTAAGCAGTGCAAATAACTGATATCAGAGATCATCAGACCTACTCAGGGGAGGGAGGAGATTATAAAGAGAAACTTTGCTTGTACAGGGGGGAAGAATTGTGTTTCAGTTATGTGTTTTCCATTCCATAGCCCCAACCAAAATTGGTTTGAACCAATTTTCAGCAAACTTTTGAAAATCTATGAAGAATACAATTAAAGAAAATTATCTTAAATGGCTAGCTAAACTGTGGCTGGCTTCTGCATTGTAGAAGTATGGGTATGACTGCAAATAGTCTGGAGAAGCTATTTTTGGTGGTTCTGTGGTGCGGAACCTGGATGTGTTTCTTTGACTTAAATCAAACTCGGTATATGGAGCTTCAGAGATGAAAAAGAATAGAAACAAAAATCTTCAAAGTGTCTGAGAACTGATCAAAAA
This sequence comes from Ara ararauna, assembly GCA_028858755.1. Classification (NCBI taxonomy): domain Eukaryota; kingdom Metazoa; phylum Chordata; class Aves; order Psittaciformes; family Psittacidae; genus Ara; species Ara ararauna. Next base: position 37,173,080 of record CM054410.1, on the reverse strand, counting down.
GCTAAAGGAAAAAAGAGCAGTATCAACCATGAAACAAAAAATGAATTAACACATTCTCTCCATTAGAGTTAAGAATGCTGCATTTGTTTTGGGGTTCAATCCAGGGCACGTGGTGTTCATTACAGAGAAATATCTATAGCATGTAGTAAAGAAGCAAATGTAGCAGCTGCTGCTCAGCATTTTTCAAAGTGTGATTTGTATTCCTGGTGAGTATGCAACACAGTAGGAAAAGTACCACGAAGCATTTAGAGATGTTCCTAGGGAAATGCTTTTGGGCAGGACAGGACATAACTGACTGTACAAGCACATACATTTACTACTGGAAAGGTATTAGAAGAGTACATTTACTATTCAGAACTCATGTTAACTCTGACAAACACATGCCCAGTGCAATCGTATTAACATTATATTCTGTATAGAGTACCAGAAACTACATGGAAATATAGTTTCTGACACAGGCATCTACAAAACACTACTTGTAAAATAGCAAAGCCACACAGTGCAATCTACTCAATTGCCTTCACTGCCTCTGTCTTAAAAGTTGAGTTTGAGAGACTTAACAAATTCTGCATTACATCGTGTTTGGCTCAGAAAAGGGAAGTGCATTGCACAGTTGAGATTTTGGTTTGGTTTGGTTTGAGGTTTTTTTTGTTAAGAAAAACTCCCTGCTGAAATTCTCTTCTGGAAGAAAAGAAATTCCAGCCTGAGACCTTAGACTACATGACTGCAGCTGTGCAGCACCAGCTGGGTGGCGAGGCAGGCTGAGGCAGACTTGGGCTCTGTGTGTGCCCCATAACTTTAGCTCTGTCCAGGGGCAAGTCCTGGGAACTGCAGTCTCTGTAGCTTCCAGTGGGAAATGCAGCCTGCCAGTGGGACCTGAAAGCCTTTGCATTCTAGTCTGTGATGGAGTAAAACTGCAGTAACCTCCTAGTGATTCATATGTGGCTATCTCACTGTCACAGAACTAGGAAACCAGCCTAAAATTACCCAGTGTTTGAATTTTTTTCAGGAGTTGCACATACCCTATATCAAATGCAGAGTAATCAAATACAAGCAATGATTTATGTAGACTTTGTCTTAAACAGATTATAAACTGCCACCTCTGAAGCGATGGTGACTACTTCCCTCTAGCAAGAGACCAGTTTATCATTACAGTTAGCATAAGTCGAAACCAAACTGAGCAAAAAGGGACTAAGAGCAACCCACCTCCACCTGGCAGGGACATGTGATACCGTCAGATTCATTCACCTGAGTTAATCCAAGCCCTGCTCTGTTATCATGGGTGCTTAGCCACCCTCCTTGATTGCATCTCCTTCCCATCAGCTCAGTAACCACAGTAATGAGTAATAACTTTTGCTTACAGTGTCTGTGTAGGTATTAGGACTCCCCTGTGAGGTATTCCATTAATTCCTGTTGTCTTGGTTTGTCATGGTCTGCCGTGACGCAGCCTGCCAGGAGACAGCAGCAGACATGCTTCTAATTATGCTTCTAGCCCTTGGGAGAAATGGCATTTTGTTTACAAGAGGAATTTTTTGAACCAAGAAAGGAATCTGCCATCAGTAATACCAGTTAAGCACAGCATGGCAAGCATTCTGCTTTGTTCAGTAGTTTGTAGTGTTAAGTATAAGGAAAGAGCAAGCAATTATGTGTAACTAGAAATTGAGACCTTATTGCAGAGATCTGGCCCCACGTATCAGATTTCCTCATTTAGAAAGTGTATATCAGATCACCACAAGTATTTTCCTTTCCTCTGTTCAGTTCATTTACATGCTGTGTATATATATCACAATTCAGTCTTTACCTACTTTGAAGTCTTTCTTCTACTCCCTCCCACTTCAAGGCAATGTGAGCTCTCTGATCTTCTTGCCTTTCTGTGTCATCCTCTCTAATGGGATACTCTTGCTAAATGTAAAATCTGAGTCTGTTTTCAAAATCATAGAATCACAAAATGGGTAGGGTTGGAAATTACCTTAAAATCATCTAGTTCCAAGCTCCCTTCACCATGGGCAGCAATGTCTCACAGTAGACCACATCACCAAAGGCTATGTCCAACCTGGCCTTGAATACTCCCAGCGATGGAGCATTTGCCACTTCTTTGGGCAACCCGTTCCAGTGCCTCACCACCCTCACAGTAAAGAATTTAGTCCTTGTATCTATCTGAATTGCCCCTGTTTAAGATTAAACCCATTACCCCTTGTCCTATCACTGCAGTCCCTGCCAGGGAGTCGCTCTCTGCCATCCTTGTAGGCCCCCTGCAGATACTGGAAGGCTGCTATGAGGTCTCAACGCAGCCTTCTCTTCTCCAGGCTGAACAGCCCCAACTATCTCAGCATGTCTTCATATGGGAGGTGCTCCAGTCCCCTGATCATCCTCGTGGCCCTCCTCTGGACTTACTTCAACAGTTCCATGTCCTTTTTATGTTGAGGACACCAGAACTTTGCTCAAGTACTCCAAGTGGGGTCTCAAGAGAACAGAGGGGAGGATCACCTCCTTCAGCCTGCTGATCATGCTTCTTTGTTGCAGCCCAGAGCACAGAATTTAGCAATAAGTGATAAAATAAATAGAAATGGCAATTTATTGAAAACCTGTTTAAAACTTCCCTCTTGAATTTTTTAGATTATAAGGATTGATCAGAATGATCTACTCAGTAATTCAGCAGAGAAATTTCAACTTTGTTTTTTTTTGCCTGCATTTGCATACTGATGTTGATTCTGATTAGGAAAGGTTCATGAATCTGAAACTAAAGTACTGTTCAGAGATTTACTACCTGCATTAGCTGGCCTATCTTTCTGATGCTTGATATCATTCTAAAGATGTTTCTAAAGCATCTTTCACACATCCAATGTGATTTTAGAAAAAATAGCTATTGACCTCTATCAATATCTCAGGAAGACTGATTAGGGAAAGGGGTACATACAGCAGAACCAAATGAATACAAACTGTTATGAGTAAACACAGAATGGAAAGCAGATGTATAAGAATTCAAGGAACAAGATTTTGGAAGAGCTTTCCTAGAGGGATAAAAAAGGACAAGTTAATTTTAAGTGGAAGTTTACATGTTCTTGGAAGAGAGTACATAAGAAAACTGTTTGCAGTAAACTAAGACTAGAATAATATTACAAAAGGATTTCCCAGTTTTGTATTCTTACATCACATCAGAGAAAATCACAGGTAAATGGGGTGCATGATTTTTATTATGCAGTTGCTGAAGCTCTTATTTTCATTTTTACTTTCTTTATGAAGAAGTGTTAAGTGTTTAACCCAAGAGAGTCTGGGTTTGTTTTCAAAAGGGATACTACTCAGCACATTACACAAGAGGAACTACCGCCTAAAATATTAAAAAGTATCAAAATGAAGTGGCTATTTTTAAGAAATTGCTACCTAGGAAATTATATTCCACTCGTTTAGATAAGTAAGTCTCTACTAGAAGATGGATTTATTTTCTTAAATCATCTGCTTGCTTTTGAAATCTGTTCTCATTTATTCCTGTAAATGCTTGTTCAGAATTTTTCTGAAAATTATTTTCTAAAAAGCTCAACAGAAAATGATAGACTTTTCTTGAAGAATTTCTAGGATTTACTTTCTAGGGCTTATGATTCAGCATAGGATTTAATGTGATGCTTCAGCTTCCTTTTGTACATCTAAGAAATTTGATAATTCTGAAATCTCATCTTTCTTGCCACAGTATAAAGTTGGTATCTTCAAATGAGAACCCCTATAGGTCTATGAAATATTACACAATTTTACAATGTCTGTGTTCAATTAATCAAACTAACATATTAAACCTCATTATTGCTTTAATGTTGCCATTTACTATTTGTTATTTTTAAGGCTATTTTTGCATTGTCAATTTAATTTGGTTTTGCTGACCGTAATAATCTGTTAGTTCTAGCTCAGCAGATGTTTAGCACATTTATATGCTTAAATAGCACAGCCTGTGAGTCTTAGTTGAATTTATGGTTAGGCAAGGTGCTATTTCTAAAAGTAATCTGTAGAAAAACATGGGCAATTAAGTCAGGTTGCAATTTTGCATAAACCCTTAATTGAGAATAGCTGTGACAAGGTAATAAATAAATTGAGGATCAATATTTGGCTCTTTTTTTTTCCCTGTGGAAAGATCTGTTTCTGCCTGTGAGTTTCACTGTGCTTCTTCCTGCCCCAGTACATCTGAAGGCAAGCAGTGGAGGCCCCAAAGAGCACTTTCTTCTGGTTTTCTATCTCCTATGGACAAATGCTGGTAATTAATCACAAAAATCCCAGTCCTATCCAGACACATTTATATTCCAGGTGTCCTTCTGCAAATTTAGGCTGTGAATGAGATTATGTCTGCCTTTTTATGTTTCTTGCTCTGTTGGCTTTACAGCACAGTACCCCCAAGTGGCCTGTTTAAGACAGAATTCAAACACAATAGTTCACTGATGGTTTTTTAATGAACAAAACTGAAGCTGAACTAAAAGAGAGAGTAGCAGGAAGCACTTCAAAGAATCCTATGTAAACAAAACTGCAGCTCAGTGACCATGTCAGGGGAAATGAATGTTTTACATAAAATTAAGCAGAAAACAGTCACCTAAATTTCCATCTTACAGTGCCTGTAGATCCTGGGTCGTGGTTTTGCTCACTGTCCATAAAGTGGTAACACTAATCTTCAGAGTAATTTTTCCCCCCTTCACAGACGTTTTCTATGATCCTGAGCCAAAAAGGACCTGGTGTAGCTCAAACTCATTATCATGGCTATAACATAGTATATTAAGCAGCAGGGCAAATGGTAGACTGATGACAGTGACACTGTGAAGACTGAAGAAAGGAGAGGAGAGGGGAGAGGGACATTCACCAGAATTCTTTATTTTTTTTTAATTGGCAGTTCCCCCTAATGTTAATTCACGAACTGAAATGTAGGACATTTTGAACTGGCACTTTCTGCTTCAGGTAGTCAGTCAGGCTGTTAAAATAAAAATCCTTCAGACAGTTGTTATAAAGTGCATTGATTGAAATCATGTTCTTTTAAACAAATGCAGGGCCATATACTGCTGAATGCTTAATAGCTTCACTTAATTTACTAGTAGCTAAAGTCGTACTGATACTGGTCAGGGAGTGTTTGGTGCTTTCATCAGCATGTAGCCAAACAGAGGTACTGGATCCATGATTGGCTTGGGACTGCTGAGGATGCTGAAAACACCTACTGCTGTAGCCTTTACTCATAGCCCAGTGAGAGTCATTCTGGAGATGAATTCTGTGGCAGAGGGCAAAGGAACATTTTTAATGAAACTTGACTGGCTTACATAGAATGATAAGGATGTTTGTATCTGATTTCTTCCTACCATCAGCATAATCATTAGATAAAAGCTACTGTAGTACCTGTCTTTCACTGCAGTATGGTAGGATATCACAACTTGAGCTGAGGTTTCTGAGATATAACCCTCTTTGAACTGTGTCAGCCAATCCATCTGTCAGAAGGGCAAGTTGATAATGTGACAGCAAACAAATGGCTATATGTAATATGATACCTTTAGCATTTTTTCTTGTTTTAAAATGAAATAGATAGTACTGTGTGAGATTAGGTTTTAGTGTCAAAGGCAAATTGTATCTCATTGAACACAATAGTTGAATAATACTACCAGCTAAGATAACAAAGTTTAAATAAACCATATATTGTCAGAGTCTACATGGTGGTTTATACACGAAGTGATACCCTGGGTTAATATTGTTTTTTCAAAGGTGATGGCTGGAGGGAATTATAGTAACAACAGTTACAAGTTACCAGAAACTTCCATTTTACATTTTGTTTCTTTTTCGCCATATAATTATTTCTTTAAAGAAAAAGAAAAGAAATATTGAGCAGAAAATACAAGGGAAGATTTAGGATTTCATACAATATGATACACAACTCTGAGTGCTCAAGAGTCTTCTATTAGGGGCCACATTCAAGAAATTCTGTCCAGATTACTCACTATGGCCAAGGCAGCTTGGCTCGCACAGGCTCCCATCAACCAAAGTGATGAATCTGTACCTTCATTTTTAGGAATGGAAAACTTACCACTCTCTGCAAATGATCATGATAATGTTATGAGCTGTCACATAGTAGATTAAAGATTAAAATACTGAAAACTGCATGGAGAAGCTAAAATTCACCCTCTCAATTTCTCTTATTATTAATGGTGTTACCAGTTAGATGCTGCCAACATGAGCAGGAAAAGAAGCTCTCTGCTCCAAGGGACATATAGTACAAGAATCTGGTCCTGTATATTGCTGTGCTTACATGCGCTAGCACATATTTTCTGTTTGTTTGTTGACTATGAAGCTTAAAAAATCAATTTATTCAAGGAAAGCTCTTCCCTACATCAAAGGCAATTTTGAGACTAATTGAAGTATGGATTTTTTTTTTTAAATACTAACCAGTACTAGATTCTATTTAAAAAATCCGTATGAACTGACTAGCGAGTATATTGATGCACATCAGATTATAGATTTGTACGTACACCTAATAAAACAGGCTACTTATTTCAACTTTTCTAAATCACTTGAGTTTGCTGGTTTGTTAGCTTCCTGTATTTAATTTTTTTTTAATGTTACCTCCCTGCCACTGGATACTTTTCCCCCTAGAGTCCTATCACCTTATCAGAAAAAAGGACTAACATTGCAGCCACTCAGTTGCTGGCTATTCATCTTTACCTTGTTACCTAGAACTGTAAAGATTACACAATTTTGATTAGGTTATTTTTTGGGGGGTTTTGTTTTGGGGGTTTTCTTATTATTTATGAGCTTGCTAGGTCTGCATAAAATACATTTATCAGAACTGAAAAAGTATAACATTTTAGCATTTTTAAATAATTCCTGTAATTTTTCTACAATTTCATATAAGTCCAGTGTAGGTTTGCAAGTGGAATTTGACCTAAATTATTTCATTTCTACTTGAATAATCTGTTTCACAGGTAAGTATGAGACTGGCAGAATATTTTATTGCATTGTGTAAATAAAATCTAAAACCAAAGGTTATTTAGCTGGTACAACAGTCAAACCTTATGTTTCTGAAGAACAGTTTTGAGATTGAGGATTCAGAGTTTCTACAAACCATAAGTTGCCTGCCACAATTTTAGAGTGAATGCTGAATATTCTTTAGTTTAAACAAAAATCATCAAGAGAATAGTAGTTATGTGGAAGCAATTATTTTTTTTTGCTTCATAGTCTTTGCTTGTGGACAGACACAGTCAAGTTTTTTAAGGAAAATTTAATAAATATTTCATATGAGGTAGGAGTGTAAAAGCAGAGAAAAGTAGCTGTGCCATACAAGAAATCTGAGTGTTTCATAATGATTTTCTTTCAAGCTGCCCTACTTAACCGCATAGTCCTAAAATAAATAATTGTCTTCAGTCTTCTTGATTTTTATATTTAGATCAAAGAAAGTCCTATGAATAATCTTAGTCTTTCAAGAAACTTTTTTTTTTTTTCTCTGTAAATTTTCCACCTATGGAACATTGCCCACATTTGATCTTATAATGACCTTTTATTGAAATCATCAGTCACTCATTAATCACTGCTTATCTGGACTATTACAATTCCCTCTTTATAGTCTTTATAAATCCTTATTATCACAGCTTTGGGGGGACTGAATTCTCATAGCCAGATAGTACTGCCTTTTCAGTAAATATCACTGTTACCAGCTTCATCTTCCAGACTAATCCCTAGCTTTCTACTTAGGCTGACCTTCTAATCAACTTCAAAATGGTGTTTTTCTAAATGTTTAATAAATTATTCTAATTGACTCTATTAACTTGTTGTCCAACCACACCTAACTTTGTTCTTTCATCTTAGCAGCTTCCCCATCTCTGCTTCGTAATTTGAGCTGACTACTTAGGTCTCATTTAAAGGCATTCCCCATCTTTACAGTGTCTCTGTAACCAAGTAATTCTAAATCTCACATTACTTTTTTTTATTATAGGTTGCTTTATTTTGTGCAAAACCTTGTCTGATACACTTCACACAGAATTGTGTTTCAGAATTTGCCATTATGAGACCGCAGAACAGAAAAGCGATCCATGATATTTGACTTTTTAATCCCCAAAATTGAAAAGAGAGTGTGGATTAAAAACACATATATAAAAATACAAAATCTACAGTTACATGGTGAATTTTGGGGTTTTCAATTTATAAACTGATGTATTTCAAATGTATTTACTACTCTAATTTTCTGAGCCTCAGGTGCAAAGATAAAAGAAGATTGGAACAAGCAATATTTTTCTATTTTATTTTTACAAGAATCTTTAAAAATTTTTATCACAAGGCAAGATATAAAACAATTTTGATGAAAATTCTTTGGTATGATGCATAATGTAAGTTGGGAGAAATGCTTTATAGAAGGAGAAATAAATTCGAAGAAAAAAATTATATATTAATTCTTAATCCCAATGCTAAAATTCACATCAGCTTTTTCTAATACAGAGGGGTTTGTGAATAATTCCTCTCCAAGCTAAGCAAATGACCACTTGTCTTTTCATAAAAGCAATAAAACTTTGTAAGTCTATGAGAATGTGTACCACTTGAAAGAACAGACTTGCAACTGTCAAAACCATCTCTCATTGATGGCAAGTATTAAATTTATACCAGAACCCACTTTCAGGCAAACTTACAATAGCAAGCTCCTTTTCTAATAAATGTAAAGGGACATTCCTGCTTTGAATCATCCTTTGAAAGATGTTATTTCGTTCTTTCTACTGGCTACATTTTGAACACTATCTTAAAAAATACAAAAATTCAAGCATAGGTATTTTAGTACATGAATTTTCATCCGTGTCACAATGAGGCTAATTTGTAATGTGTGAGGTCTGTTTTCGTTCTTTTTTTAAAATGTTGACTTGCAAAATAAATTACGAAGTAATTGAACTACTGCAGGCACTTTCCACAGTTTTACTGTCCTGGATATACATAGTTTTACATGAGAATCCCTCCTTTTACGAGACTAATTGAAGTGACTTTTTTTTCTTCTTAAACTCATGTTATGTATTACTGTATGATTTAACTTGAAGAGCTGCTCTGTGATGTCTAATTTAAGGTAATAACGATGCTACAATCCATGAAACTGTACTTATGAAACACCCTGACTTTTCAATGAGGTACAAAACATCACGGAGTATATGAAAGCTGCCAGTAGAAAAGTAATAGAAACAGAACAGAAAACTGACAAGGTCAAGTCTGGAATATTTCAGAGACTTAGCAAATGACAGATCAGTGTGATAGAAGCATGAAGGAATAGATTCCTGGAAAGTTCTTTTATAATTAGAATATGAGTCCTGAGTATCTAATGGACACTATTCAACTACAGCTACATTGACAGCTTAAATAACATTGTGTACCCTTTTCATATTACAGCAAGGTCACCACAAGTTCTCGTGTTCAAATCACAGTATGGCAGACTGAGAGTAGTTGGCTTTTCACCATTTTTTTTGTAATTCCAACTCCCCTGACTAGAGGGCAGAAGACTGGTCACAAAGTATCTAAAAAAAAAAAAAAAAAAGAAAAATAGTATTAAAAATCACAATTGTTTAATTTCTGCAGAGGCTGCACTATGCATATATTTAAATTAAAAGCCAGTGCAGAGGCTTGGGTGCTCACATTTTGCACAATTTAAGCATATCTGTCAGACTTAGAAAGGATATAGAAAGGTTCTGTGAATGCAGGTGAATTTAATCTGTAATTATCACCTCATAATTTTAAAACTACAAACTTGGAAACATGACAGTCTTTTCCACAAAACAACCTGATTTTGAAACTTACTACTTTTTCCCTCTCTTTTGATTCAAAGCTACCAAGATTTCTACATAAAGCCATGTGATTTGAAGAAACATACTTAAACGTGGAAACAGAGTATTTTTTAATAATGAAGACAGAGAAAGAAAGATAGATTAGAAATCTAATGAACAGAAAGGAAAGGATTTTCTGATACACCTAAAAGGCACCTTGAAATAGACTTGTGAATTTATAACTCAGTGGAAGGCTCAAGAACCATTAGCTTAGTTTACCATTAGTTTATTGACTATTGCTGAAGCAGTTGCTAGGCTATGTCCTTAGGCTTTCCACCTACCACAAAACAATCAATTTTATGAGGGCTCCTTCTGTGCAGAATAAAACAGACAGATTGATGTCCTTGGACTGTTTCATATTCTATCCTAGAGGAAGTCAATCTGAGAGGCAGCAACAGTGAGGAGCTCCAGGGACAACAATTGCAACTGCAAAGGTACACACAGCAGTTAGAGTGAGGAAAAGAATTATTGTGAAGACACCAGTACAAGGCATAGATATCAGTTAAAGCACGAACAAAAGTCAGGAGCTGCAGTTAACTTACAAAATAATTAAAATTCCAGATTACACAAAATTCAGGCTAAAGAACAGGCAAAATACCCTACTGCTTGCCCTTCCGCTCTACATGTCATGTCAAAAATAAAATTAAAAAAAAGGCCACCCATGCAGTCAGTTATGTTAATTAATATTTTTGCTACATTACTAACATTACTAGGTATTACTAAATGGTATGCTACTATACAGACATGAACAAGGTCTTCCCAGATCCTGAGTCAATAGATCCATTTAACTGCCATTAGAATATCACGTAGCCCACACTAGTAAGCTGTGCTGTGAAGCACTGTGTATTGTTTTAGGAATGAAGCCATGTGGCATGACATGTACTAGTTGAGAGTGGAAGAGAACAAGATTATTTGCTAGCTAAACTTCATATAGACATAGTTAAAATATAATTACATAATTATGTTTTATAACAAAATTGCACCAAACAGCTTAGTCTGCTCAGGCAGTTTACATATGTACCTCTAAAATGAGTATTATCTACAAGTTTAGGCAGAGCCCCACCTAAGAACAAAATGAGTTACTTGCTTTTTTTCCATACAGAAGTCACAATATCTGCTACCTAAATGTTTTAGAATTAACCAAATTAATTTCTTTTTTTTTAATGCCAGGCTATAAGATTCCATTGCATTTTAACTATTGTTAGACACGATGTTGGAAATGAAGGGGAAGTGAGATTGCAAAAAATTTTATTTTGTGTTTCTCTCTCTTCTTAAATAAAACTTCCGTATGAAGATAGGCTGAGAAATTTGGGGCTGTTCAGCCTGGAGAAGAGAAGGCTGCATGGAGACCTCATAGCAGCCTTCCAATACCTGAAGGGGGCCTATAGGGATGCTGGGGAGGGACTTTTCATGAGGAACTGAAGTGAGAGGACAAGGGGTAACAGGTTCAAACTTAAACAGGGGAAGTTTAGACTGGATATGAGGAAGAAATTCTTTACTGTAAGAGTGGTGAGGCACTGGAATGTGTTACCCCGGGAAGTTGTGAATGCTCCATTGCTGGCGGTGTTCAAGGCTGGATTGGACATAGCCTTGGGTGGAATGGTTTAGTGGGAGGTGTCCCTGCCTCTGGCAGGGGGGTTGGAATTAGATGATCTTAAGGTCCTTTCCAACCCTAACTATTTTATGATTCTATGAATTGATATCCCCTAAAAATTACCAGAAATAATACTTCATTGAAATCACATTTATATTGATTGATTTGCAAATAATAAATATAAATTCTTAGAAAATATACTCTTTTCTCTAAGACAGTGTTATGATTTTTAAAAACTCTTTATTTTGGAGGATAATGTTATTTGCTGTGGAGACTAATTGTATGTAGATGCGAGGCCACTGGACCCAAGATACTGGAGGATGCAGATCTGCAAAATCAGATTGCTTAGGAATACCTCATTCTGTACTTACAGTTAGATGGGTACCAGAAAAAAATACGATTTTCAGACAGTGTCTTTACTTTTTAAACTAAAGGGTGATTTTTTATGTTTAGTAGTTCTCCAGTGCAAGAGGAAGATGCAGGTAGGCATTTAGATTATGTGCTAGCATTATTTCTATAGGAAAGGAAGAAAAGTATAAAAATACAAAAGCCAAATAAAATAATTGAAGAAACTGATACTTCAGCTGCATTTCAGTTACAAACTAATTTTGGCCTGGCCTGGGCCTCTGTAAGGCCAGCATAGACTGGTGAAATACAGCAACAGAGATTTCTAGAGCATTCATAAATGATATTTGGTAAAATATTTTGAAGAAACTGTTATAGTTTCCTAAATATGCCATAAATGAAGAGAAAACCAAACGAAATCTGATTTTGCAGTCTGAGCGAAAACTGAGAAGCCCCAAAACTGAGCAGAGAAAAACTGGTATGTTGACTGGGGCTGGGTGAGAGCCATACCCAAAGCAAATCTACAGTCCATACCCACAGTAAACCTGCAGTCCCTAGAGCTTCCCCAGAAGACCATAAATCCTTTCTTTCCAAAGATAAGTTTGCTAGAAAATGAAAAATGGTACACATTATTTTTCAAGACGTGGTGTATCTAATGTAGCAGCAATGTACACTGCGCAGACAATGAGAGTGACTTCAGGTACTGTAGTTTGGGGTTAGGTATAAAATCACACATCCCAATCCAAAAGGAACACCAGATTAGCAAAGTACCCTTAGAAAAATCATGTGGAGTCTTTCATACATTGCATTATCGAATTATATGTTTGCATCAACCAAGTACAAATGTCATATTTAATAGAAAACTGGATGAAGTGGGCCTGTAATATTTAAAACTGATGCCAGAGGAAATGAGGAATTACAGAAATACAAAGAAGCTAAACCAGTCAAGCAGAATAATAAGTATGGTGGAGTAACTGAAGATACAGGAAAAGATACTACGCTTCTAAGAGGGGAAAACAGGAACAGCTTATAGTGGGGTCCTCAAAATCTGGTAGACAGAAATTGAGGAGAGGTAGGTACTATCATCTCAGCAAAAGCAAAGAGAAGGAAAAATGGGAACCTGCTAATTTGTATCAGAATGTCTTAAATAACAGTGATAGCAGGTTAGCACTAATGCCTCTAACAAAGCGAAGAGATCCCTAAAGATCTGTAGCAGATGTAGTGTCTGTGCCTGAGGGGTAATCCACAGATCCAAGCCACCAAGACACATCACAGATACTCAAAAGTATCTGATATGCTTTATGCAGTGCTCTACATTCGAACACCTTGTCTTAATTACACACCATATGCCATATTATTTTTTTAGCAGAGTCTGAAAGTCATTAGAACACTATCACCAACGGAGCTGTGTCCATAATAATCCTCGTAAAGTGTTGGTAAATGCTGCTCATAAAAGTTCAGTTTTGGTTTTTCTGGGTTTTGGTATAGTTCTGTCTTGGACTGTCTGGACTGAATTGGTTTGTTCTGCTTCTGCACCCTGACAGCTATGGAATTACAATATGGGCTCACGTCCTCATGACATGTGGCTATTCTCAGACTTAGAGCTTCTTTATAAAGAAATTTTGTCTTGTTTCCCAGTTTTGTCTTCTCAGTTGTTTCTTCTCTGTGTGGCTCTTTTATGAAATGCAACCAACTTACAAACACTGCAGTAACAATGTCTCACTTGTTGCACTCATAACAAGTGCCTACACTGTATGTTCTACTTGACAGTACCATGGAAATTTTTACTAAAAAAACCCCAAAATTCACAAAATTTTTAGGGGACAGATAGATCACTGTTAAAAACCAAGTAAACTTTTTTCAGGCAGAACATTGCAAATTAATCTATTTTTTTCATAAGGTGTTTAACATATCTATAAATGCAAAGATTTTTAGAATATACTGACCACACCGCCACTTTTCCAGATTATGTTTAATTTTGTGAAACAGGTTTACTTAATTTCCTCAGGAGTAACTGAATTGTTGAGAACACGAGCTATAACTTTTGAGTGCTCTTGTTTTTCTAATGCCACTTGACCTTGTTGCTGCTATGCAGCTGGGTGAACGTCAATCCTGCAACTTGGGAAAACCAATTTGAAGGCCTTCAAAGGGGTTGAATTTCTTAGGAAAATTAAATTCAGGATTTTTTAAAAGAGGGAACAGATTACACTGGTGGTGTTTTGGGTTGTGCAGGCTTTACCTAAAGCACCATATGTAAAAATAAAATACATGTACTGTCACATGTAATTCAATTTGAGGTAATTTTTCTTGTCACTGATTTGCACAAAAGGGAAAGATACATATAGCATGTATATACTGCTGAGCTAAAAACCAATATGGCCACTTCTTTGTCTGGTCTATATAATTGTTTTCCTGCCAGTGGCTGTGGGAAGTCTCTCTCTTTCCTGAATTACTATCCCACACAAGTGTTTTGAGTTTACTGATCTGTGAATTTCTGCCCAGCCCACAGCTATTGGCACTAAAGAGCTGTCTCCTCCATGGCAGGCTAGTGCTACAGTTTGTTTAAAGTTTGCGTTCCAGGGGCATCTGCTGAGGGCTGTTTGCAATAGCCTCCTCATGCACATTCATGCTGCTAGACACCAGGGCATTCCTCACATTGAGCTGAAGTAAAGAGCCATACGCATGGTTGGTGTTAATTTGTTTTTAAACTTATATATCTCACAGAAAGTCCCAGATCTGGTTTTGCACCTAACGCATGAAGACTGTAAGAATTCTTAACAGCTGAGACTGGGTATAATATGGGTCAGAATTTAAAGAAGTCCCGAAAAGCTGACAAGGGTCTGATAATTGGAGCATGATACAGCACTGTGAAACAGGCTGATGCACAGAAAGACAACAGAAGATGATGAGAGAGGCACAAAGGCTGACAAGGGTGTGCGAAGGACCATGTGTCAGATTCTCCATCTACCCAGCACATGGATGTGGCTCAGAATTCTCCATTTCCTACATGTCATGGCATTCTACAGCACACAGCTAGTAGATAAGTAAGGCTTGATGTTCTTCTGAGAAGTTTCCTGTAGTTACCTTTCATGAGGATTTTTGGTAGCTTGAATGTGGCTTGGGTTCATCTTGCTTGCAAGGGAAATGGGACTGCAAGGTGGCTGGGGTGGGAGCTTTGGGATCCTTGGGGGCACTCTGGGACCTGAAGACTCAAGTGCAATGCAAATGTAAAAAGCTTCAGTCTGATGCTTCTGAAAGAGAGGTCCATGGAGGAATGCACCTCCTGCAGATAGCGGGAAGCTTGATCAGTCAATATTCATAAAAAAATAAAATAAAATTATGAAGATAGTGCACAAGTAAACTAAAAGATTCCTGATTCCTGTTACCTTCAGTGGACTTGGGACTGGTCCCATAAATAAACTCATTTGCTGTTGCAAGCTAGCCTTTTTTGAATTTTAATTTGACAGACACCTACTTGCTCCTATGGGCTTTAGAGTCTAAAAGCTTACTACAAGCTGCTTACTCTTTACATTTTCCCATCATGTTCTATGTTGTTTCACCTCTAAACAATTAAAGTTTACAGTTTCTTTAGCTCAAGCATATACCAAATCCTGTTCTTACTTATGACATGGTGAGATTCAGCACAGTGAAATCAGCCAATATATCAGGATTTAGCCTATGAATTTTAGAAGTCTAAGCAAAAAGTGAAGTTTTATTAAGAAGGGAAATTGTTTGAGGTTTAGCATGGCACCTACTATTGTAAGTGACAATTCTATTTCATTTTGAATGAAGCAGAAATAAAATGTTTAGCATTTGGTTAATGCTCAAATTGATGCCTTATGCTATGCTGGTTGTTTATTTTGTTCATGTCACAAAAATAGATTACCTTGTCTGGTAAATCTTGCTTAGCAATAAAGTCATTTCACAGTCATTAATCATTTCCATGTTATACACATGTCTTGTAAAAAGTTTGTATATGCTTGAAATTGACCTTGAATGTATTGTTTTGGTTTCATAGCAGCATAGTTTACATGGCTTTTTTTTCATTTCCAAAAGAGAAAAAAAAACCCAAACAAAAAATCCACACCTAAACAAAACAAAAAGAACCACCCCACCACCACCAAAACAAAACAAAACAAAACAAAACAAAAAACAAACAAACAAAAAAAACCAAAACAAAAACAACCAAAGTTCCCACCAGGAAAAAAAAAAAAATATCTCACACAAAACAAAACAAAACAAAAAGACTCCAAGAAACCCCAAGAAGCCCAAAAGAGCTGTTTTGCAGCATGGCTTTTTTTTTTTTTTTTTTTTTTAAACATTTCGTAATACTCTTATGGTCTGCTTGGCTGCTAAGAGTGACACCCCCCTGGGTTTTGGCAAGTATGAAAGAGCAAAAGGCTGTTGAAAAACTTCATACAAGTATCTGTACATGCAGGGATCTTTTCAATATAAATTTTAAGTGGTTTTACTGTTAAGGGTATCTTCACCACAGCCTCACTTTTCCAGTGCCCCACATACATGAGATTTCCTTCCTATTCCAACCTTCTTATGGCTGAGTATGAATAATAAGGACAAGGGAGCTGAGGAAGACATAGGGATGAGGACAGGATCAGGAACAAGACTTGCATTTGGTCGGAAAAATGACAGTGAGGGAGTGATTTCTTGGTTAAAGGAAGCTCTGGGAGATAAACCAGTCCTGTAGGACAATGATGTGGAGAAGGGGAAAGGCTGATACCATGGTGAGAGTGAGAAGAATGTTGGAGTAACTCAGGAGTTGACAACGGTGTACTGACATCTGTTTAGGTGATGTTTAAAATGTTAATGTTTCAGCAGTTGTCTGCTTCTTAACTATTCCGGGAGATGCTTGTGGTTTGCGAAGACTGTGGTCAGAAAAAAACAAAGATCATAGAATCATAGACTTATAGAATAGTTAGGGTTGGAAAGGACCTTAAGATCATCTAGTTCCAACCATCCTGCCATGGGCAGGGATGCCTTCTACTAGACCAGGTTTCTCAAACCACCATCCAACCTTGCCTTGAACACTTCCAGGGATGGGGAAGCCACAGCTTACCTGGACAACCTGTACCAGTGTCTCACTGCCCTCACAGTAAATAATTTCTTCCTTATATCTGATCTAAATACACCCTTTCAGTTTAAAGCAATTCCCCCTTGTTCCATCACTACATGCTGTTGTAAAAAGCCCCTCTCCAGATTTCTTACTGGCCCCCTTTAGGTACTGGAAGTCTGTAAGGTCTCTGTGGAGCTTCCTAGTCTCCAGGCTGAAGAAGCCCAACTCTCTCAGCCTGTCTTCATAGAAGAGGTTCTGCAGCCCTCTGAACATCTTTGTGGTCCTCACCTGGACTTGCTTAAGGAGGTCCACATCTTTCTTGTGTTGGGGGCCCCAGAGCTGGATGCAGTACTCCAGGTAGATCCCAGGAGAGTGGAGTAGAGGGGGAGAATCACCAACCTCAACCTGCTGGCCATGCTCCTTTTGATGCATATGGTTGGCTTTTCTGGGCTGCAAGGGCACATTGCTGGCTCATGTTGAGATTTTCATCAACCAGCACCACAAGTCCTTCTGGGCTTCTCTCAATCCAGTCTCTGCCCAGTCTACATCTCTGCTTGGGATTGTCCCAACCTGTGGAGATTGACAACATGGACTGTGGCGGGGTATAAGCCAAAGACCTTTATTGTTTCACTAACAGGTTTCTCATACTATCGTTCTACAAGCATGCGTCATCAGAAACACTCTGATAGGGTACTGCCTTGTGTTCACACACTTCTACTGCTATATTGATTGGTTCAATGCTGCTCTCCACACATTCCTCCAGTCATTAGCTGTGTTCCTTCTTTCCACTGCAAGTTTCTTCTCATCCTGCCCTCCTCCACTTCAAGGACACAAGGCCAGCTCATCAAGGTTAAACTCACTCTGGCCCTTGTACTGTCCCACACCAGCCCAGGTGTAGGACTTTGCCCTTGGCTGTGCTGAACTTCATGAGGTTCACACTGGCACACCTCTCAGGTGTGTCAAGGTGCCTCTGGATGCATTGCTGGAGGCAAGAGATGATCTCACAGCGAGTGACTTTGCTACAATTGGAGAATGCATTAGGGAGGTAAACTCTGCAACAGGGAGACAGCCCTACTTTTAGAGTTACAACCAGTGCATTCTGAAAGGCAGAATGACTAAGAAAGCGAGCTTTCTTAGTTTTAGGACAGAAAAATGCATTTCTATCTGTATGTTAGTAAAACAAAAATGGAAGGCAAATCAGTGAAAGAATGATAACTAACTGCTACTATCACCGCTGCAAGCTTTGAACAAATCCAATGCAAACCCAAATGTTCAAACCATTAAAGCTCTAGGATGGGCTTAACTGTACCAAGTATGTTTCTGTCAGTAGGGAACAGGGTATTACCCGGTATGCCAATATGTACTGAAGAGGAAGACAGTGTATGCAGTAAAGCAGTGCTTATGCAGGTGTTGAACCTGGCTTAGCAGCAGATGTTCGAAGTAAAGGTTGTGTCCCACACAGCAATGCTTGATCTGAGCTCAGCCTCCCCTTTAGTGTGCTCCCTGGGGTGACAATGTTGAAAAAAAGGGCTGCCATCAGTGTGGTTCTGGCTAGGGTGAAAGAGGCAGATAGGCTGTTCAGCCATGTAGACAACAGCTGTGTTTTGGGTTACAGCTATTTGCTGAGCAGTGCATAGGAAGTCTTCAGCCTTGCAATGTGTGAAGGAACAGTTTGTCTAACATGTAGCTTGTTTTTCATGGATGTGAGGTAGTGGGAGCATTTTCCTTATTCCCTATGGAAATTAAGGAGGATGTCAGTGGACTAGCAGCTGCAGAGCATAATTACTGTTAGACTCAATCTCAAATGAGGTCATAATAATAAGCATCATAAACATGGTAAAGCGCATTTGATGTTCTCTTTCAACATCTGTAGTTTGCTTAGTATTTGTGGAAGCCATCACTTACAGAACAGAAAATGATAAATATTTTTGCTAATAAAAATTGGTCTAGGATTTCTGTTTCCATCTTTTCCCTTCACTACTCCTATACTCTTTTCTCTTTTTTGAAGTAAACTGCTCTTCCAATCCTCTTTGCTAAGGCCCAGTTTCCTGCTAAGAAAATCTTATAGAGGGAGTAAGAGACCACAATACAAGGCAGACACTGTTTTGCAGTAGAATTTCTAAGATTCTGGCATAATTATTTCTCTGCAGTAAATGTATGTTTTCCATCAGACTTTGCTCTACCATGTGGCTTAATCTTCTTGATATTTTGCCCAACATATTATGAGCTCAAGCTACTATTTCTTTGCTTTGTACAAGCCAGTAATATAAATGCTAGAGCAAATGGTATAAACCCCAATGGAAAACACATATCTATTTCATTGGTGTTATTAGTTGCCAATGGGAATAAACAGATTTTTGTCTTTGAAGAGCTCATTGGCTTCTAAGAAAAAAAAAAAAGCAATACAAAAACCCTTTTTAACCTTGTAAATCTATTGGGACCCAAAACCAAAATTTCGTTTAGTATTTTTGGGAGCGTCTGCTGACCTTGGCTTGGACAAAATCTGTGAGCTGTACTTTAGCCCACACAGCTTTAGATTCTCACAGTTAACTTCGAAGATATCCATTACTGCTTGTGTCCAAACTGAAAAAGGGTGTTGGTCTAGAAAACAACTGCCTGAGCTTCCACGATGAACTCCTCTATTAGATCATCTCTATCGCTAGCTTTTCCATACTGTTTGAATACTTACCTTTTTCCTCAAGTTTGGCCAAGAGAGTATGTTTCTTGGACAGTGTAAGGCACCTATCAATATTCCCTGAAAATCTTAGCCTCATACAGAAGTGCAGTGTATGCAGGAAGTGCAAATCCCCACCTACCTGTCTTGCTCTCTGTTTCCATTACAGTATCACATGAGATAACTAGAGTTATTCTTAATTCTGTTATTCTTAATTGATCTGAATTTCTATCTACAGATTATTCAAGAAAATACCAAAGTCCCTCTGAAGATTTCTTGTAGGCCCCCCTTAGGTACTGGAATACTGCTGTAAGGTCTCCCTGGAGCCTTCTCTTCTCCAGGCTGAACAACCCAGACTCTCAGCCACTCTTCATAGAAGAGGTGCTCCAGCCCTCTAATCATCTTCATGGCCCTCCTCTAGACTCGACCTAGCAGATCCACATCCCTCTTGTGCTGGGAGCCCCAGAGCTGACCGTAGTACTCCACGTAGGCTCTCACTCTCACCACAGCAGAGTAAAGGGGGAGAATCACCTCCCTTGACCTGCTGGTCACACTTTTCTTGATGCAGCCCAGCATACGGTTAGCTTTATGGGCTGCAAAGGACACTGCTGTCTCATGTTGAAATTTTCATTAACCAACACCTCCAAGTCCTTCTTCTCAAGGCTGCTCCTAATTCATTCTCCCCCCAGCCAAAACCAGTATGGTCTGTCCATAATTTCTGTCACACTTGCAGCATTTATTACAAATATTTTTTCTTTTAAGACATTGGCATCAAAGTGTAAACAAAGACAAGTACTGCTGTTTCAGGTATGGAAACCCAGTTTGTGATGGTTTGCAGCATGAAAAAAATTAATGTATAGAAGAAGCAGATGCCTCAGCATTTCTCTGTTGCATTCTGAGGCTTCAACCCTGCAGGCAAAGACCATGGGCAATTCCTGTTGAGTCTGAAAGAACTTTTATAATCCATAGGTGAATTGCTTATATATAAGCCTAATCAATTTTCATAGTATGGTAAGAAATTCTCACCTTCTTTGTGGAATGACAAATTCATTTCTTGAGCCCTGTACATTTTCATTGTGTTTATGTTAGCTTGACAACATGAGCCAGCAAAAGGTTGTAGATTTTGTATTTATTCTGTATGTCTTCTGATTATTGCACCATGACGTCTTTTTTGCACAAGTTAGAAATAATGTACCTTAGTTGTACTCTTACGACAAAATTAAAATTTGGACACATTAATGTCCAACTGGGTCTCTTTCTCCTGCTTATTAGGCTAACTGCATCAAGACTCATCAAACATAGGTTGTGTTAGAATCTCTGCTGGTTTTTGAGCTGCTGCTACTACTTCTTTTCCCGCTGGGCTTCTCCAGCAATTCTGATGGCAAGCCCAAACTGCTAAGCCAAACAGAGTCTATTAATTCTGGGTCCTCCCCGCACACACTGTGACTCATTTAATGTTAGGGTGTTGGATTCATTGGATGTAGGGATCTTCAGTTTATTATAAGATTATAGTTTCAGGTACAGTTTTTGAACACTAACATTCACTTTAATATTTTGACACAGACACCACTTGTTAACCACTGGTGCATTGCAAGTACACTAATTTCATTACCACAATGGTATACTTTACTTACACGATTAACCATGGGATATCCTGAGCCTTTCTGAATTGTCATCAAATATTTATAGCGTTTTGCTGTTAATTTATGGTGCCATTTTCAGAACTACTTACAACTGGTTGTATGGCATATACCATGGTTGAAATCTTGGCCAAAGGAAATTACAAATTCCCTTATTCCAGTAGGCTACTAAATGTATTCATTTTAGATTTTTTCCATTTTGTATTTAAACAGACAATAATATGTTATTTTAAATTAAAGACTTAAATAATTTCATTTAGCTGTATTCGAGTAGAAGTACTTTCCTTCTACTTGAGTTGATCAAGTGTGAAGGAACTTATTGCCCTGGGCAAGGATAGTATCTTTATGAACATCAAATCCTTAGAACCACTTCAAAAATTCATCATTTCTGTAAGTAGAAAAGAAAGGAATAATCAAAGTTGTTAAGATCCCTGCATATTTTGTATGTCTTTCTTGGATCTCAATTTTGGAAATAGCAACAGTGCAGTTTGCAGAATCCATATTCTTTATAAACTCTGATTAGAAATCCCCCTAAAAAATTATGATTAAACATTGTCTGGACCATTTTCTGATCCAGACTGGTTATAAATAGCTCTGAAGAAGATCTGTTTTGCTGCCTATTAAGTCATTGTTAAACTGATGTGCTCACAGCTGTAGGTGCAATGCAGCCTAATACTTTTTAAGATTTAGCATAGCAACGTTTTACAGTATCACAGGAAATAACTAGAGTGTCAGTGTCAAAGACACTGGTAAAGTCTGTATTTTATGCCACAAGCGTTCAAGAAAAAAGTATATGAGCTTTCTTTTCCATGACATCTGTAACATCTCAGACAGTGACTAGTTCCAAGTAATTGTCTACTCTTGGGGTTGGTTGAGTGTTTCATGATGAGGAATTTTTGTTATACTTGGATAAACTCACTAAAACTCAGACTTGGCTTTTGGTTTGCAAAGCAAAAGGCTGGCTTCAGAAAGGACAAATGTGTTTTTGGCTTGAGTTTTGGTCAACTGTGTCTCTTGGTGAGACTCTAGGAACACTGGGGAAGTTTCAAACTGATGAATAAGCCAAACACTCAAGTTGCTTTTGATCAATGAAATTCCTGGGAGAAAGCAAGATACCAGTATATTTATAACCAAAATAGGTGAAAACTTGCTTTACTTCTCATTTCTTTCTGCACTGACAAATTCCCTAATTACTAATGTGCTATCAAATTTTCCTTCCATGATAAAACATACAGCCAGAGGAAAAAAAAGTCTAAATCCTCATTTTTTCAGTGTTTTATGATTTGTGGCACAATATTGCACTGATCTTTAATGTTTACCACCTCACAATAAATGAGAATGAAAAGTGTAAAATCAAGCCATTGATGCTAACTGAACAAAACTGGTTATAACCATTGTCCAACATGACAGAGTTAAATCGAACTTGGAGTAATTTTGTATTAAATTCTTTAATTTCTTTATGAGCTAAGAACAATCTTCTGGGTCTTCTACTCCTGGTTTTGAGACAATTTGGAATTGTGTGATTAAAATAGTAGTGATTTTATCTATTACTTAGCTTTATATTGTAATTCACTAGGTACAATTACCAGTAGCCATCTTCTCTTTTGTTTAGGGCATGTACGCAAGTAAATTCATAGGGAATGAAAATAAGCAGAATTAGCCTTGTGAAAATTTATCAGAAAAGCTAATGGCATGTCCTACCCTCTTTTAGGGTGGATTGTAACTGAGTGATTACAGCACTGTTAGCAAGAGTTTCTCTGAAAGCAAACTTCTGCAATATTCAGCTTTCACTTCATTTCTGGATGTAATATAAAGTTTGGGTTTGTATTTTGGTTTTGTGTTTAAACTTCTGTCTCCTTAATTTCATTGGTTCCTATGTGACTCAGAGAGAGCAGCTCTCAGAACAAGGTTACCACGGCAGATGAGAATGTCTTCAGTAATTAAGCTAAGGTAAAGTGTTTATACATGAGAAATTGGATACAAAGCCTTTTTGGATGAAGGGGTTTTAATAGTTAAAAAATCCCATACATGGGGTTACTGTAGTCTTCTGTGGAGATGCTTATTGGTATATATGAAACCGTTACGAAATTTCCAGTTTTCACAGCAGGAACTCCAGTTCGACTATGCGAAATTATAATAATTTCTAGGATAATTCTGACAGAACTGACAATGACATCTGATATATTTCTTGCCCTTTAATCCCTGATGTGTTTCTTTTTTGCGTGACAAATGATCTAAGACCTGTCTTTGTTGTGCCTACAACCCTTTAATCCCTGATGTGTTTCTTTTTTGCGTGACAAATGATGTAAGACCTGTCTTTGTTGTGCCTACAGTGAGAGCAAATGGCCTAGTCCATTGACAAAATTTTCAGGTATAACAGAATCTAATACTCTGGGATCCTCCTGTCCTTTCAATGTGGGATTAGACAGGACTGCTGCATGGAGCCCTACTGCTGTATGGGTGGGTTTACCACTAAATATATTTCTCAGTGTATGTCTTCATTTTCATATGTATCCCCATTTGGATGAAATCCTGTTGTTCCAGTGCATTTTACTGGACTTTAAATTACTTGATATCTTCTAGTACTAGGTCTGGTTGCCTCAGTCATTACTATACTTTATCTTACTATAATGACTGTTTCTTTGTTTTTCTTACTGTTCCCTTATTCACACCTCATACTACCCAAGGACCCCTCTTTGTCAAAGAAAACAAATCTCCATGTCACTCTTCTTCCTTACAGCCTTCTGTTTCCATTTCTCACCTGATATACCCCTAATTTTTCCTCCGTCGTAACCTCAGGTCATCCTTATTAGTTTTAATTATCGAACACACTCAGCCGTTGAGTAGTAGAAACCCAGACACTGTGTTTGTGTTGCAGGTGTATCCTCATGCAGTATGGACACTCCTTTACTGACAGGCTTGTGGGTTTGTCCATATGCCTTGACAGCATGTCCAAATTCCTGGGTGAAACAAGAACACAGAGCAGGACTCTCTGGTAACTTCCTAGGGGCTGCATTTTAAGCCTATAACCTAGGTTTCCTTTGGTACCTCTGCCTATCAGTTCACTAATGCATGGATCCTCTCAACCTTGCAAATTCCCCTGCACACTCAATGATAAAGATACTATTTCTTCCTCTTGACTGGATAGCAGGATGTTTTCTTTGTGCGTGTGTGTGTGTATCTGTCTGGTCCAGATGCCTTTCACAATCACTTACTAAAACCTACTGAAAGTATTATATTTGCAGAGATGCCCAGAGGAAAATATTAATGATCTTAGTGCATTTTAAATTGTTCCTGGTATCCTTGTTTTTGTTGAACGTCATCTAAGGCAAGCCTCAAATATATACCCAGAACAAAACTGGACATTAAGTTCACTGTAACTTTCATGGAGCAAATTCGAAAAATTGTTATGATTGAAGGGACAAAATAGCAGTTCACACAAGTATTTTTCTGTGCAATTAGGCTGTACCTCTAAATTGTTCCTCTCACCCCGCAGCTGGAATCCTCAGTTAGTACTCAGAAAAATACAAACTTCTTTGTATGTTTCTTCTCAAACTGTGAACAAACACATTATGTTCACTGATGATTCTATATTGTTGTTGATTAAATAAAACCTGAATTTTTAACTGGTTCACATCACTTAAAGTTGAAAAATGTCCGCATTTATCATCACCATACAAAAAGCAAAATGACTGCATAAAACAAAAGAACTTTGGTATGAGAAATTGAGATAATAAACCTCCAAGGTAAAATAACTTCATTTCTAAGAATCCATTTGAAACAACTAACAGGTTAAAAAAACCCCAAAAACCTAAAACAAAAACACCCCAAAAAAAGTCAAATTAAAAAAACTAGCAACCAAAAAAAAAAAAAAACCAAAAACCCACAAACAAACAAATCCAAAGCCCAAACTCACATTTCTCCTACATATGTTGGTTTTGAAAAGACATCAGCAAGTGCCAGAATTTGAATAGACATTGACACATAAAAGTGGCTGGTCTTGGACCAGCCATCCTAGTCACTTACCATTGTAAAACTGAGAACTAAGATTTTAATTTAAGACAACTGTGGTGAAGTACAATGCAATATTAGCTCCCAGGTGGGAACAGTGAACAAAAAGAATGATACCCTCATGGGAAGGGATAAAGATCTTCCAGAACAATTGGTCACTGAGATAAAATATAGTCTGTTTGACCGTATTTGACCCACAGCAAATAAATAAATAAGCAAACAGGTAAATAAATACATAAATAAATGGCTCAGAGGCCATTGGATACCCTGGCAGTCTTACTAGTTGTCTAAGTATGCAGAAGTATGGAAGAGTGATGCTGGCATAAAAATAATCCTGTTCATAGTCTTCATCTCAGCCATTTTTTCTTTGTTTATTTTGTTTAGTAAAACAATTTTGTTTCTTTCCTTTAGCATTATATCCCTAATTTTTGTCCCCTGTATTGCCTAAACTTTTGGATAGTGAAAATCAGTGCTTGGTCCCACAGCTGTGGAAGCTAATGAAAAATTCTATCATCTGCATGACTATATAGAAGCAGAACAATATTTACAGCTAGAGGGCTAGCAACAGTTTTCCATTATGTTCATCGTACTCACTTCCCCACTATGTCTGGAGATTTTTTGCTTTAAATAATCCTTTAAAATTCCTCTAGACTTGATAGCTTCCATAAATTCATTCTTGCACTCTCCCCGACAGAACATATATTCTGTTGTTTTTTCTTGATAGCTTTTTTTAGGATACCTTTTGGTTATTTTTTTTTTATGCTTAAGGTTATGCATTCCCTCTCTGATATTTTTAAGAATCTCCCATGCTGAGTTGAGTGACTCTAATAAGTGATTTTTTTCAATGTTATATTGTGTGGGGCTTTTAGCTGTCTTTAATTCTATCCTTAGCAGAAAGATTTTTGTTTGTTTGCTTGTTTGTTTGCTTGGGGTTTTTTGTTGTGGTTTTTTTTGGTTTTTTTTTTTTTTTTTTGGTGCTATTTCTTTCTCCAGACTGTTCTTGTCTGTAGTGTGGAGAGTAAGAAATAGTTATTATGATCTGTCAGTGTTACCATTCAGTGCTAGGATCCTATTCAACCAATTCAGACATACCTCTACCACAGAAAAAAAAAAAAAAAAAAGTGAATCCTCTCTGTCACATGCTTCAACATTTAATTTTGCATACAATTGTAAGCTTGTATTCGCTCTCAGATTTTCACAAAGATCAGGCACTATTTCTGTTTGCTATTGAATACATGCCCACATTGTATCCACGTGTGTTGTAGGCAAGAAAGTGTATTTCTACTTGTCACAAAGCCTACTAAAAAGGTTAAAGAATAGTACTGTCACATTCTGTATTAAATCCTTCCTTTAATCACTCTGGTGCTGGACACTGCAATGGACAGCAGGATGGTTGTTCTAAGCAGCTTCAAGGGAGTACAAAGGAGAAAGGGTGAAATGGCTCAGCAGCCTTACTAAGCCATGGCTGAGACACACAACTGCTTCTTATAGCAGGAGGGGAACAGACAGGAGTGTAGAAGGACACAGAGTAAAACTTACATGCCTGAGAGAACAAAAGGATGATGATGAGGAGAAGAAGGCTTATAACTACCCTTACAGAGCGTGAGAACCTCATCTCTCCAGTAAATTTCTCACTTTCCTTCAGACGGTGGCTGACGAAAATATGCCTGCAGTGTGTTAGCACATTTATTCTCTGCTGTTCTTGATTGCATAACCCAGAGATTCGAAAAACCAGAATAATACTTGACAGTGAAATTCAGTTCGGGTTCTTTTCATGTGAGCATCATGTAGCATTTCCAAAAAAGGTAATGCTAGTAGTAACCATGGTGGTTTTGGAGGCAGATATTTGGTGAGATCATTTTATTTGCTTTCAGTTAGATTAGATTAGGTGAGATCATTATGGAAACAGGTGAGTATTTTTTTTGTAGTAAATTTTGTGCTCTCTGTGGAACTATTACGCTCTTATTTTTTTATTTAAAAATTATAGTCTACAGTCTCAACTTTCTAGAAGTTCTTTCTGTTTGTTGGCTATTACATTGAAGAGAGGTTTACAAGAAAGATCATACCCACCATTTCTATGAGCAATTAAAATTGAAGGCCATTAGGAAAAAGCAGGTCTCATAGGTATCACAAGTTAATAAATCACCCATGTGGACAGGCATAGCTCTTTGGCTTATGATTAGAGAATCTGCTAAGGAGAGTAACAAATCACCACAATGTTTCCTAATGCTGGATCTGAAAGTTGAGAAATAATAGGGAGGCAGAGAACTCACCATCAAATATACACTGAGGAAGTCTCTACACGGCTTTTTTCAGCTAATACCTGGAATGTAACTCCCTCAGAGGTACCAGAAATCCCTTGTTATCGTTATTAATTTCACTCTAAAAGTAAAATAGGGGAAATCAAAGAGTGCTAAATTTCTCTGCCCATCCCTTTTTACTGGTCTTTCGAATATAACAAAATCTATCCTCATTCTATGTGTCTTTGCTTTTGCATAACCGTTATTCTAGAAGAAGAAATGGCAAATAGTTCTGGAATACAATGTACCAACACTAACTTATATCATTTAGTCATTTTAGAATGCATTGCCTATGAAATAACAAAAGATAAGTATGTTACAAAGTTAGCTCTTATGCTTACAAAAGATTTAAAATCATGAGAGTTTTCTTGTCTGGGATCAGGACCAAAGTCTATGTCAACAAATTTCCATAAGGGTTGCTGGATGCCTTCTTGTAATTCATAAATAGTTTTGCTTTCTAAAAGCCAAGGAAACAAAATATTTTCAAGCACTTTTGCTTCAGATGTGCTGTTAATGAAGAAAAGAATGAACAGACATTGAAAAGAAACTGAATTTTGGTGAAAGAGCCTTCTGTTGAACAGAATAGTTCATCTAGTCCAACAGCAGCAGAAAGTAAATGAAAACGGGACCTGAATCTGCAGCTGAAAAAAGGGTAGAAGTTAAGCCCATTAGAAATGCTTCTGTCAGATTTCTGGCACACTTTTGACCTTATATTATATGTCTAAAATACTATAGGTATGTTCTCAAAATAATAATAATAAATGTTGTGGTTTAAGCTCAGTCAGCCAAGCAGCCTCTCTCTCACTCATCCTGCTCCCAGAGGGATGGGGGGGAGAATCGAAAGGATATAACTCCCACAGGTTAAGATAAGAACAGTCCAGTAACTAAGGTATAACACAAAACCACTACTGCTACCACCAATAATAATGATGATAAGGAAAAGAACAAGGGAAGAGAATACAACCCCTCACCACCCACAGACCGATACCCAGCCCGACAGAGCAGTGACCTAACCCTTCCGGGTAACTGCCCCCAGTTTATATACTGGGCATGATGTGCTGTGGTATGGAATACCTCTTTGGTTAGTTTGGGTCAGGTGTCCTGTCTCTGCTGCCTCCCAGCTTCCCCTCCTCCCTGGCAGAGCATGAGACTCAGAAAGTCCTTGGTCAGAGTAAACATTACTGAGCAGCAACTGAAAACATCAATGTTATCAGCACTGTTCCCAGGCTGAAAGTCAAAAACACATCACGGCCCCAGCTACTAAGAAGGAGAAAAATGACTGCTACTGCTGAACCCATGACAGTATCCACCCCTTATTCCATACCATTCACATCATGCTCAGATCCCACATTTTCAATATACCAGCACTCTTATCTCATATACAAACATATATATATACATACACACATAAATACAGAGAGACATATCATTCCGTACTGCATGGACCAACCCCTATAAATCTGCTGAGTCCATCTGGTCCATGATGTCGGGCTCCATTTCTTGTAACAGTCTTTCAGAGCAGGAGAGGCTGGGTGCAGTGCTTTATTGCTACCTGCTGATGCTGATCATTCCTTTACCACAGAACTTGTCTGGTTTCATCAAAGCTCTTTCTTTGTTGGGATGATGGTTAGAGGAAAGTCAGAGCCAGTCTCTAGTGACCTGAAGACACCTAGCTGGGTGGCTATAAAAGTGCTACATAGCAGCCAACAGCATACAATTGAGTTCATTGGCTGTTTTCCCCTAAAAGCAAATCCCCTTGAGGTACACATTGGACTTCCCCATCTTCCCGCATTACCCACCAAGTATATCTGGGTCCCTGAGCAAAAGTAATCCCACAAGTGGGTTTGACTTTACCTGAAGCAGGAATAACCCAGACTGTCTTCCCTAGCAAATTCTTTATGTGCACCACAGGAACTTTATCCCCTTCTACACTATGTGAAAGTTCTGACTGGATTGGACCAGCCTTGTTGGCCGATCCTCTGGTGTTGACCAACCAGGTGGTTTTTGTAAATGTGTAACCCAAGGTTTGAAAGTCCCACCACCCATTGTTCTCAGCCTAGTTTTTAACAGCCCATTGTACTGCTCTATTTTCCCAGAGGCTGGTGCATGGTAGGGGATGTGATATACCCACTCAATGCCTGCTCTTTGGCCCAGATGTCTATAAGGTTGTTCTGGAAATGAGCCCCATTGTCTGACTCAGTTCTCTCTGGGGTGCTGTGTCGCCACAAAATCTGGGGCACAGCATAAGTTTCCAGCCATCCAGTGGTTACTTCCACCATGGTAAGCACATGGCTCTTGCCTTGGCAGGTTGGAGGGTGTGTGATATAATCAATCTTCCAGGCCACCCCATATTTGTACTTCGGCCATCGTCCTCCATACCAAAGAGGTTTTAACCGTTTAGCTTGCTTAATTGCAGCACATGTTTCACAGTCATGAATAACCTGGGCAATAGTGTCCATTGTTAAGTCCACCCCTCGATCACTAGCCTATCTGTATGTTGCTTCTCAGCCCTGATTGCCTGAAGTGTCATGGGCCCACCAGGCCAAAAAAAATTCACCCTTACGCTGCCAATCTAAGTCCATCTGAGCCACTTCAATCCACTTGGTTGTTCTGGTGTTCCTCAGTGGCCTGAGTCTTGGGTACTGTCCTGGGTTCAGCAGTAGGAGCCATTTTTCTCCTTCTTAGTAGCTGCGGCAGTGCTGTGGTTTTGACTTTCAGCCTGGGAACAGAGCTGATAGCACTGACATTTTCAGTTGCTGCTCAGTAATGTTTACTCTGACCAAGGACTTCCTGAGTCTCATGCTCTGCCAGGGAGGACGGGAAGCCAGGAGGAAGCAGAGACAGGACACCTGACCCAAACTAGCCAAAGAGGTATTCCATGCCACAGCACGTCATGCCCAGGATGTAAAAACGGGGGGCAACGACTCAGAAGGCTGGGATTGCTGCTGGGTCAGGCTTGGTATCAGGTGGTGAGTGGTTGTATTCTCTTCCCTTGTTGTTTCCCTTGTCATTATTATTATTGGTGGTAGCAGTAGTGGTTTGTGTTATACCTTACTTACTGGACTGCTCTTATCTCAACCTGTGGGAATTCCATTCTTTCGATTCTCCTCCTCATCCCCCTGGGAGCAGGGGGGAAGAAAGAGTGGAGGGTGAGCGAGAGAACTGCGTGAGTTGCAGCTGGGCTTAAACCATGACAGGTACATAAGCATCTACGTAGCGTACCTTCACCACCAGGTTCTGCACCCGGGCAGCGATATCTTGCCACAGTGCAGCAGCCAAGATGGGTTTACCTCTGCGTTGCCAGTTGCTCTGCTTCCATTGCTTCAACCACCCCCACAGAGCATTTGCCACCATCTATGAGTCAGTATAGAGATAAAGTGCTGGCCACTTTTCTCGTTCAGCAATGTCCAAGGCCAGGTGGATGGCTTTCGCCTCAGCAACCTACTCGATTCACCCTCTCCTTTAGCAGTTTTTGCAACTTGTCATCAAGAACTCCATACAGCTGCCTTCCATCTATGATACTTTCCCACAATATATCAGGATCCATCAGTAAACAAGGCATACTGCTTTTCACTTTCGGACAGTTCATTATATGGTGGGGCCTCTTCAGCACACATCACCTCCTCCTCTGGTGGCATTCCAAAATCTTTGCCCTCTGGCCAGTCCATGATGACTTCTAGAATTCCTGGACAACTGGGATTTCCTATTCAAGCTCGTTGTGTAATTAGTGCAGCTCACTTACTCCATGTAGCATCAGTTGCATGATGTGTCGAGCAGACACTGCCTTTGAAGATCCAGCCCAGCACGGGCAACCGGTGTGCCAGGAGGAGCTGTGCTTCAGTGCCAATCACTTCCGAAGCAGCTCGAACCCCTTCATAGGCTGCCAGTATCTCTTTTTCAGTTGGGGTATAGCTGGCCTCAGATCCTCTGTATCCCCGACTCCAAAAGCCGAGGGCTCATTTTTGAGTCTCCCCTGGAGCTTTCTGCCAGAGACTCCAGGTAGGACCATTCTCCCTGGCTGTGGTGCAGAGTACATTTTTTACATCTGGCCCGGTCCGGACTGGTCCGAGGGCTACTGCATGAACTATCTGTTGTTTAATTTGCTCAAAGGCTTGTTGTTGCTCAGGGCCCCATTTAAAATCACTCTTCTTCTGAGTCACATGATAGAGAGGGCTTACAATCAAACTGTAATTTGGGATGCGCATCCTCCAGAAGCCCATAGCACCCATGAAAGCTTGTGTTTCTTTCTTATTAGCTGGTGGTGACATTGCTGTTATCTTGTTGATCACATCTGTGGGGATTTGGTGATGTACATCTTGCCATTTTATTCCCAAAAATTGAATCTCCTGTATAGGTCCCTTGATCTCACTCCGTTTAATGGCAAAAACGGCTTTCAGTGAGGTTTGCATTATTTTCCTCCCTTTCTCAAAGACTTCTTCCACTGTATCGCCCCACACGATAATGTCATCAATGTATGGCAGGTATTCTGGAGCTTGCCCCTGTTCCAGTGCAGTCTGGATCAGTCCATGGCAGATGGTAGGGCTGTGTTTCCACCCCTGGGGCTGTCGGTTCCAAGTGTACTGGACACCCCTCCCAGTAAAAGCAAACTGTGGCCTGCACTCTGCTGCCAGAGGAATTGAGAAAAATGCATTGGCATTATCAATCATGGCATACCACTTGGCTGCCTCTGACTCCAGTTCATACTGAAGTTCTAGTGTTGTTCAGTATGGCAGCACTCAATGGTGGTGTGACTTTATTCAGGCCACTGTAGTCTACTATTAGTCTCCACTCTCTGTTAGACTTTTACACTGGCCATATGAAGCTATTAAAGGGTGAGCAGGTCCTGTTGGTCACTCCTTGACTCTCCAGTCTATGGATCAGTTTATGAATGGGAATCAGGGAGTCTTGGTTAGTGCAATATTCTCGCTTGTGCACTGTTGTTGTAGCTATCGGCAAGTGATTTTCTTCAACCTTCAGCAGCCCCACAATAGAAGGGTTCTCTGAGAGACCAGGCAAGGTGGACAGCTGCTCAGTTTCCTCTGTCTCCAAAGCAGCAATACCAAAAGCCCATCGGTACCCTTTTGGGTCTTTGAAGCACCCTCTCCTGAGGTAGTCTACTCCAAGGATGCATGGAGCCCCTGAACCAGTCACAATGGGGTGCTTTTGCCATTTCCTCCCAGTCAGGCTGATTTCATCCTCCAGTACAGTCAACTCTTGGGATCCTTCTGTCACTCCAGAAATAGAAATGGGTTCCGTCCCTTGACAGCTTGATGGCATCAGGTACACTGTGCACCGCCACTTACTAGAGCCTTATACTTCTGCGGGACTGATGTGCCAGGCCATCTGTTCCACACAGTCCAGTAAATCTAATTGTCCCCTACCTCCACCTGGCTGGAGGCAGGGCCCCTCTAATAGTCATCACAACGCTGGACACCGAGCTCTTGTAGACAGGGATTATTCTTCTTTATCACAGGAGCTGAAGTAAAATCAGCTCTTCCACTCCATCTGGGAACCTGCTCACTAGACACTGAAGCTGCAGCTTTCATGGGATGATCATCCTTGACCTTTGCTCTCCTCTTCAATTCACGCACCCATTCCTCCAGAGCTGAGGTAGGTTTTCCTTCCCACTTCCTCATGTCTTCTACATGATCCCGCAGGTAAAACCATAGGGTGGCTTGTGGTGTATACCTTCTATATCTTCTATCTCAAGCAGTTGGACTCCTTTTGTTAATAGCTGAGACGTGTGTTGGTACACGTGAGGAGCTGGATAGATCAGATAGATTGTCTCTCAATTGTTTGAGGTCCTGGGACAGTTTTTCCACAGCTGAAATGATGGAAGGGTTGAGATTGTCTTCGAACTCTCGGCGTTTATGAATCATTTCATCCAGTGTTAGTGGTACTATGTCATTCCTCGTTACTGTTGCCAATGAACGGGCATATGATGATGGTGCATTCTGTGTAAATTTCTGCCACACAGGTCGTGTACATTCAACTTCATCTGGATCTTTGGGTGCATCCCTGGCATTTGGATTGATGTGATAGATCATCTCTACAATGGCTGATTCCCTCAGAGACTGGATGCCTTTCTCTAGAGTAGTCCACTTGGCCAAACAACTCATAGCATCATCCTTGTATGGAAATCTTTCTTTCACAGCTGCCAAGAGCCGCCTCCAAAGGCTGAGGGACCATTTCTCTCTTGCAATTGCTTTGTCAATTCCCCCTTCTCTAGCAAGTGATCCCAGCTGCTTGGCTTCCCTACCTTCTAGCTCATGACCGTCAGCCCCATTATCCCACCATTGGAGCAACTAGGTGATGATGTGCTCCCCTGGTTGACAGGTAAAATCTTTTCGTGTATTCCATAGGTCGGTTGAGGTCCAGGGTCAAGAAGTCACCTCTTCTTCTTCTGATTCATGTGATGATGACTCCTGATCAGATGCCATCTCAAGTAGTAAGTGCATTGCCATTGCTTCTTCATCTTGTTCCTTCATCTTTCTTGTCTTCTTTTTGCTTTTCCCCCTGCATATAAGGGAAGCTGATACTGGCATGAACTGGTCCTCTGGCTTCGCTGCAGTGATTATCACTGTGGTTAGAGGGGCTGCAGTATATGTTGTCAGTGTTTGGGTGGCTTCTATACTTGTCACTGGGGTTGGCGTAGCTGCTGTGCTTGGAGCTGGAGTAGCTGCACTGTCTGTTGCAATCGAAGTTTCAGTAGCTGCTGTACTTGTCGCTGGGGTTGGTGTGGCTGCTGTGCTTGAAGCTGGAGTAGCTGAGCTGTCTGTTGCTTTGTCATCAGATCCAGGGACATTTTTTTCATTTTGAAGGTGCTGGATAGTGTTGAACAGGGCTCTGTAAGCATAGGCCAAGCCCCAGCAAGTTGCCATGATTTGTCCCTCTCTGGTATGACCAGAATGGCAACAGAGCTCATTTAAATGTTTTACTAATTTTCCTGGATTTTGCACTTGTTCAGTGATGAAGTTCCAAAGCACTGGAGAGGCCCACTGGCCTAGATACTTCCCCATACTACCCCACACACCCTGCCACTCATGACTGTCCAGCCTCAGGAAAATCTCTTGGTCCTCCTCTATTGTCGTCTAATCTCAGACAAGGCCCAAAACCGACTCTGCTTAACTCTTGAGATCAGATGAAATGGTCGTGGGTAAAACACAGTCTGTATGCATGCCAACATGGCAATCCCCATCACAATCAACAGGCAGGTCTCCAGGATACTTAAAGGCCATTTAAAACCTTCAGAACTCAAAATTATGCTGTAAACAGTCTGGTGGGAGAGCTGGGAATGTAAGGTAATGTCTCCTTCAAAGGTTGACCACCCGAGGAGGTGAAAAAAGATGTGCAATTGCTAAGCACTTCTATTATATACCTCCCAAAGTACAGAGGTGGTGACCACACTAGGAACACAAGCCAGATCAGTTTCATGATCAATGATTCTATTGCATTACAAGTCATTACCATAAAGCACAATGAAACAAGAACCTTAGCCCAAGGCCCCCAGCCGATAAACACTAACACAGCAAATACCAGCTGTAAGTAAGGTATGACATGCTGAAACTGTGAGATCAAGAGCAACAACTTTGACAGCCAATAAATCAGCATTATGACAAGTGACTATTAATCCAAAACGATGAATGCTTATCAGAAATATGATCAGAGACACTCTGGTCAGATCTGTCGTTATCTCTACCCTTTGAGCCCCACATTGAGAGCCAGAAAGAATTGTCATGGTTTAAGCTCGGTCAGCCTAGCAGCCTCTCCCTCACTCACCTCCTTTCCTCCCCCCTGTTCCTGGAGGGATGGGGAGGAGAATTGAAAGAATGTAACTCCCACGGGTTGAGATAAGAACAGTCCAGTAACTAAGGTATAACACAAACCACTGCTGCTACCACCAATAATAATGATGATAAGGAAAAGAACAAGGGAAGAGAATACAACCGCTCGCCACCCACCGACCAAAACGCAGCCCGACAGAGCAGTGATTTAGCCCTTCCAGGTAACTGCCCCCAGTTTATATACTGGGCACGATGTGCTGTGGCATGGAATACCTCTTTGGTTAGTTTGGGTCAGGTGTCCTGTCTCTGCTTCCTCCTGGCTTCCCCTCCTCCCTGGCAGAGCATGAGACTCAGGAAGTCCTTGGTCAGAGTAAACATTACTGAGCAGCAACTGAAAACATCAATGTTATCAGCACTGTTCCCAGGCTGAAAGTCAAAAACACAGCACTGCACCAGCCACTAAGAAGGAGAGAAAAATGACTGCTACTGCTGAATCCAGGACAATAATACAATTGTAGTAGACGTTACAGCAGTTCTTTTTGAAGAAGTAATAGAAGTTTAATAGAAACCATCTGTTAAGATGCTTGGACTCAAGATTCTACTCTTTTTGCTGGTTATTTTGATCTTTTCTGTGATTTTTTTTAAAAACAAACGCTTTGCAAAGACCCTATTTAAATAATATCTAAATTAGAATGTCTGTATTTTTGTGTTTTGAGGGGGGGGATTCAATCACGCTTTACTTTTATTTACTTTATAACTTCTTATATGCTCATTTATTCATGGCAATAAGGGATGGAAGAAGCTGTTACCATTTGCTAACTTGTATTTAATGAAGTCTTGCACTAAAGCTTTCTTGTAAGCGCAGCATAGGGAGCTGAAGCATGTCACTGGGATCTTGTAATGGTCAACTTTTCTCTCATGATTTTTAGCACTGAGCTCAGTAAGATGTATCTGGGAGGGGGATACAGCCAAGAGTCTGCAATGGATAAACTCTGTCTCTGCAATGATTAGTGAATAAGAAGTTTTTATTAAAGCAAAGCAATAATAACGTAACTCTTCCCTCACCACACACTTCTTAACTTTGTATGTCCTTTCCTTTAGAGGTCATCTCTGTGCACAGCAGTGCAGTGTGATGCCCTGTGCTCTGAAAAAGACCTTAACTAGTAGGTTTCAGTTCTTCCAGCAACACAGCTAAGTTGGCTAAAACATTAGGACTGGTAAAATGTCAGAACCTTTTCTTGCTCCACATAAGTTTTGCATTGTGGTCATTTTACACAAGGGAATTTTGTGCTGCCTTGATGACTAGCAATGCCAGGGCATGTTAATCCAAAGCAGACACTGAGAGGTCATGGCAGCACAGCTGTATTGAGGGAGCAAATTGAACAGTGTGTAAGAAAGCACTACCTACCTAGGGACGAGCAGATGAATTGAACTGAGATAATTTGATTGTAATTAATGAGCTTAATCAAGAAAAGGAGCTAGATGCTTTATCAATTTAAAAGTACATGAGTAGAAACTGACTTTTTCAGAACTCATATGCTTTTTCTGGTTGTACCCTAAAACCAATGGATGTTTTGCTTAACACAGAGTCAGGCTTTACACTGCATTTCTTGTAAAGTAGCATTTGGGTTTGAAAATAAGAAAAAAAAGTTTATTCCTTGTCCTATAATATTATCTGTACTCTGGTGTCTGTAACAGAACCACCATTTAAGTACTGATGTTAAAAGCAGACTCAAATTTGATAAAAAAATAATGTTCAAAGCAAGAAAAATAATGTTTTACAGATCATCAGTAACCCAGATGTTGTGCTTGGGATGACGTACAATACATTCATGCCATTTCAAGTTCAGATGAATCATAATTCCGTGTAGTTATGCACCGTATCAGGGTTTGGCTGTTACTGATTCAGGTTGGCACAGAATCAGTAAGCTGAAAAGAGATTAAAGACCTTTTTATCAATTGCACTGCAGCTTGAGCTGGGTGCCTCCAGAGAGGTAACCCAAACAAATAAATCCCTGGGCAATTATACCCTTACAATCTAAGTTCCCCACTCTTCATGAGATAGTTCAGAGCAATAGTAATATTCAGGTCTGGTGTCTTCTTCCTATTTTATTGGTTTGATTCATTTGCTCTTTCATAACTGAGTGGTTGTTAACTGGTCATCTTCATATGCAATATCACATTCTCTTAGATCAGTTTTGGCTGTTTTTTTAGTTAGCTATCTGGCATATTATAATATGGTTGTTATTGTTCACAG
Organism: Ara ararauna; assembly: GCA_028858755.1. Taxonomy (NCBI): domain Eukaryota; kingdom Metazoa; phylum Chordata; class Aves; order Psittaciformes; family Psittacidae; genus Ara; species Ara ararauna. Next base: position 37,135,610 of record CM054410.1, on the reverse strand, counting down.
CCACACCCTATAGGCTTTGCCTATTCTAGCTATTAATGTTTTAGCTGCTACCTCCAAGTTCTACTAACTAACTAACTAGTTCAAACTAACTAGTTCTACCACCACAAATTCTTGTGAAGTTCACTTGAGTAAATCTGTAGCTGCAGAGCTCCCTCTAGCAGAGTTCAGTTACTCTTAGTCATTTTATCCAGTGTGTCCTCTGAAGTGGTTCTACAACTGCTTTTCTCTTCATTTTCTTAAAAAAAATGGCTTAATCTAGATGTTTTTTCAGAAGTCAAAGTTAGATGTTCTGGGAATCAAACTTATTTAGAATGAGTTCCATGAAATGCAGAAATACTATTTTTGTAATAATATAATAACCTAAGAGACAAAAAAACCAACCAACCAAAAAAAAAAACCCAACCAAACCAACAAAACAACAAACAACAAAAAACTTACTTTGAAAAGATGTGAAAAGATACTTGGAAAAATCTTTAATATTTTTATTCACATGTACCTTTTATAAGTATGTAAAACTTATTTCAGAAAGATGACGACAAAACAAAATTGAAGGTATAAGAAAGTTGAAGGTATAAGAAGAAACCAAACATAAGCTAAAAGGGCAATAAACGATATCATGACCACTTTCGACCAGTGTAACCCTGTAGGTTTCAGAAACAAGCAGTTTCATTAATATATGACTGTTTCCACTGAACTATTAGTACGCACAACTTATATTTGAACAGTCAGTAAAACAGAAAATGGCTTTTTTCAAGATCAAGCCCCAAGAGCCTTAAAACTTTAATATATCCTGCTGATCTACTATGACTGGCATATTTATTTCTCTAAAACAAATCAGTGTTTGTTTATTGTAGTATAAACTGCTGATGGATATTAGGAGAACAAATGATGTAACCTGCTGACAGATGCTAGTTATTTTAAATTAATCACTTGAAAGTGAGATTAGTTTTATCTGAATGGCTGTTTCTCTTCTAATAGGAATTTTGCTAGAAAAGAGTATGCAGAAGTTGGACATAATGTCTTAAATACCTTAAAATAGTATGCTTTTGTGCAACTCTGTAGATTATTAAAGCAGGACCAAAACTTCAGCAGGCTTCATGCTGAGAACCAGTGTGTCAGAAAGCCACTGCAGGAACTTTACAGTATTCATAACCATTAAAGGGAAAAGGATGTTCTCTTTTTTTTTTTTTTTTTCTAGTTGTCTTCTCATCATTCATCAGTTTTGCTTGTATTTATGAATCATACTTCTTTACAAAAGAGATGCATGATTTTGTGTACTGGTAAGAATTTAAGAATTTAAGAAAGTAAGTAGGGAAAAATTATGATGTGTTAATATGGGTAAGATGACACTCCACTGCCAGCCACATCTGAGCTGCACATTTGTGCTGGGTCAATAAATGCAGCTGATCTCTTGTGTACAAAGGACTGAATAGTTTACTACAATATGTTTTGCAGTGCAAAGGGGAGAAAGATTTTGCCCTCTAAGCGTGTTTTATTGAATAAGCAGTGGTCCTTCTCACTAGCTTTTTCATAGGCCAGCAGAGAGGAGGAATGACTTGTTCATTTGGTGCATTTCCACTACCAACACAGCCATTTCCTAAGTCAGGAGGGACAGTTAGAGGAAAAGCTTGCTTATTTGGCCAATTTTCACATAATTTCCTGCAATCAAACAATATCCCTGTTTGCTTTTGCTGTGCCTTCATCCCTTTTTTCTCAAGAAGTCATACTAAAGAAGAATATAAACTATATGGACCTCCTACCATGTAAAAACATGTATGTTTCTTAAAGGAGTTTAACCTTCATGACCTCAGGTCAAAAAGGAATCAAAATTGATCTACCTTTATATGAACATAAAGTGGAAAACCTGTAATATCAATTATGCTTTTATAGACTGTGAAATATTAGTGATAGTTACCATGGTACATATTCACTTTCTTTGCCAGCACTAAGCTAAGCCTGAATGCAGTTTTCTAGTCATAGTTTTCTTCTGAGCAACCAAATGGCTGAAAGCTGACTTTAAGATTTTGGTCAAATGGTAAGAGTCCTACTTGTGTAAGAGGTCATTTATGCTTGAGCACCTGGCTGCAAATAAGGAAGCTATTTAACCAGGCAAGGCACCCCACTCTTACTTTTCATCTGCAATAACTTGAATTTGTTAACTTGCAGGTTGCATTATAGATACTCCCTCTCCCTACACCCACCCAAGATTCTTCATTGCTTTGCAAAAATTATTTCTTTAGCTCCTTTTATCATTTGAGAAACTTTTCCAGAAGAGATGCAATTTCATCCGAAGATCAAAGGAAGTCTTTCTCCTAATGTCTGCAGACTGATGCATGAGGGGATAAGTAATGTACAAAGAAATCTTTCTACGTTATGAAGGAAATTGGATGTGCTGATTTGGCACCAATCTGCAGATATCAAACACAGGTTTACTGTGGCAAAAACTGCACAACCTTCTGTGATCTATATTCTGCAAATTCTTACCTTTCCTAGGAAACTACAAGTTATAAAAGTATATACAGTTTTTTTTTTAAAGGCACAGGCAAGATATGCATAATACTTACATTCAAAAGATGATATTTTCCCTTTAAAGTCATCTTCTTATGAACATCTTAGTTTGTACGATAGGTCAAGCCAGTTTCAAGTCAAATTTCATTCACTCTTGCGCAAAGATCCCTCATTCTGATTTCTAACACAAAGGAAAGTCTAAAACATGCTTTTACTTAGAGAAGTGATAAGGCTTCAAGAAGAACCTGTTTTGAGTTAACTTTATTTCCAGAAACACATAGGCAAGTTTGAGAGTCCAGTGGAGAGCAACAGAGCCCATCAGAGGTCTAGAAAGCATGAATCTAAAAACATGACCAGTAGGAAAATCCTGTAAAAATGTGTTGAGCCTAAAGCGAAAAGACCTTAAAGAGCAGTGATAAATGTTTGATATACGTTTAATAAGCTTCTGCTGAAAAGAGAAAGGGAAAAAGAGAAAGGGAAACAAATTTTACTCCTATTTATAGCTAACAAAGTAACAGATTGAAAGTTGAACAAAAAAAAAAATTAGATCAGACCTACAGAAAAATAAGCTTTCTAACAGTTATGAGAATTTAATGCTAGAGTTGGTATCAACTAGAGAGCAGAAATTTTTCATCACTGAGTTTTTAAAACTCCCAATAGATCCAAATGAAAAAATTTAAGATAGGACATTGGCATTACAACTGTTTCTGGAGCAGGAAGGTGGTTAAATGGCCTGCTCAACCATATTTTGCAGAATTATATTACATGGAGAAGGGAGCAAGAGGAAAGCTGTCTGTTATGCTTCCCCTATCTCTCCCTACTACCATGGATGAATAGGTATGTAACTGGGTGCACTTAAGGTCAGCTTCCTTAGGAAAGATAAAGGAAAACACATCTAAGCTTTTCTTTGAGCATCTTCCCGCATTTGTACACTTCCTTGAAAGTGGCAGCTATTGGAAAATAAGCTCAAAATAGTCAGAATTTACTGTATTGGTTACAATATTGGAGGTGTGTTCAAAAGCTGTGGCTGGTAAGAAGACTTATGGAAAGAAAACAGTGAGAAAACACTATAGAAACCAGGTCTCTCCAAGGCAGAAGTATGATTGCTATATGGCTGAGCTTCTTTTCGCTTCATAGATGCAACCCTCACAAAAAGTCTTCCATGGAGGAAGAGCTGAACATCTTCCTGGAGAGACATCCCTCATGCAGAGAAAGTGGGACTCTAAATTTTAGGATGGTAGTATTTCACTGAAAGAATGTGCAACTGGATAGCTTAAAAAATCGTGGATGATATGCAACTGCTGACAATCAAAATCAAGGCCTAAATAGGTAATGATCACAATGAGCAACAGCAAAATGAACATCACAAACATATGGGAGTACCTTCTCTAGTTAGATGTTATCTCTGAAAAACTACCACACTGACACTGACCCTGTCAAGTCAGCCACCCCTATTGATATGCCTCTAGAGCCTGGTCCTCTCCTTTTCTTCACATTAAAACTAAGGTAAAAGATGGGAAGGGAAAACTGCAGATAATCTTATTTGTTTAGGAAATGACTGAATGTATAAGAACTTGAATTAACATTATCTTCTTTACATAACATAAATATCAAAATAACTAGGTCTGGTATCTAGGACACCAGCCTGGGAAGTGACAGCTCATAGAATCATAAAATCACAGAATCATAGAATTACAGTTGTGACTTTAAATTCAGCTTTTACTACTTTTTCCTTCTGTAGCTTTCAACAGATCACTGGATTCTGTCTAGGACCTTTGATTCACCAAAACTTAAGATTAAAATATACACTCCTATCTTTCAGTCATGTGAGCAGGTTAAAATACTGAAAACTATAAAAGGCTATGACAGTAGGACCTTTAATAGTTAGGGTTAGGTACTACATGACTGGATTTGCAATAAACCATTATTTTGATGTCTTATAGGAAATATTTCTATTGATAGGAAAATTCTCCTATGCTTTTAATATCAGAACAACTGCTAGCCTTTTCTTCAAAGGACACCAAATACTTCTGGTTTTTTTTTTTTTTTTTGTTTTTTTTTTTTTTATATATTTTTTTTCAGCAATATACTTATGCTACCTGCCCTAGGTGTCATACAATACACTTTGAATACTCAGAAACTTTTTTCCTTCATACTGGCCATGAAACAGCCTTATACTGCTGCCTGGGCATACAGATTAATCATTGGTCTACAGCTCTCACTCTGGATGAAAAAGCAGAAGCAATTATGGACACCAGTTTTACATCAGGCGGTTGAGAAAAAGTATTTATAAATAATCCCAAAGTTTTCTGACAATACATAATAGTTTGCATTTTATTGGACAACTGAGCTTTGGATATTAGCAATATACAGCATTTTTCATCTTCAGGGGGATCTGCAAACAGGAACTAATGTCTCCTTTACAGCAGCGAACTTTGAGCTCTCTGTTGACTGACACTTCCTGGCTTTGGCCAGGAACATGATCGCCACTGTGTGTCTTGTGAATTTGTTTATTTCTACTGCCTGACCTCACTTAAGTACACTGACCTTTGTGCTTTTATTCTTATCTGACTCAGAGTAATGGGCGGGAGAGAGAGGCAGAGATTAAGAACAGAGGAGCAAAACTGAGAACATCTCATGTGGCACCAGTTTGTTGGGATTTTTCTTCCCCACCTTAATTTGAGCAAAAGAGTACTTACAGAGTAGCTTGGAACCCTTCAGCTGTGGGTCTTTGGCTTTTTGCCTGTTTAACAGAGGTCTTACACAACCTGTGGTTTATGTGCTGTCACCTTGATTTCTCTGCATTTTAGCTGGTCTCCTGGTGCCACTGTTTGCCATTGGCCTACCTTCAAAGCGAGTGCCTGTGGACGGTACTCATCTGGTATGCAACATACTGTATGCTTTGACGACTCATGTGGTCTTAATGGGTTTCCCAGTTACAGAGGCTAAAAGAGCAAGGCAGCCTGTTCTGCAGGTTACCATGCAGCAGTTCTTATGAATAAATCCTTTAGATAGGAAAAAGTAAATAATTTCTGCAATGTTTGTTTTTTTATCTGGTAGATATAATAAAGTCTTTCTCTTCTGCGGCAGGGGAAAGTGCAAATAGGATATCCGCAATGTGATTTAAATGAATAATGACTTGGAGACTAGTTAACTTAATTTCTGTAAGGTTTCATGATATCTTCAGTGCTTGCAGCTAGGTGACATGCTGAAGAAGGATGTCTAGAAATCAGAGTTCTCTTTGTGTTATCTTTGTTCAGCTCTCTTATTACCCTCTTTAAATGTATATGTAAAGAAGTATGTATTTTAAAAAGCAAAGTTGTTTATAGGCCTCACCTTACAAAACAGCAAGGAAATTAAACCTGCTGCAAAGACCACTTCCTTTGATTTCCTTACAGCTTTTGAAGTGGTATCTCATTATCTTCTCTTCATCCTTGCTTTTTTCCTTGAGTTTATTATCTTGATCATCTTTCAATCACCTCTACACCAGCTTATCCTGATTCTGGATTAATTGTCCTGCCTCTTGTCTTCTTTTTCTGCTTCTGAGTTAATAGTGTAATACATATATTGTTCTATAATAAAAATATTGATGCATCTATACTGATAAACTGACGATGATACAGGAATTTAACTGCCAGAACCTCAAATGTAATTAAATTTTTTAAATCTTTCTTGGAGCCATATTTCATGTTATACAAAATTTATCTGCCTTGCCTTTCGTATTTCTCATTTATAATTCCAAATCCTGTCGTCTTCATTTTTATCTTCAAGTTTTTTTTTTTCAGTATACTGATTTCTTGACAAAAAGACCCCAATCTCCAAACATCAACCCTCACCCCCCAAAAAACCCAGCAAGTTTTGGTTTTTTTTTTTTTTTTTCTGAAGCTTAAATGGTGTAAATACATTATGAACGTAATACCAGTCAGCCATTTAAACTGTGTATGTAAGTAATAGAAAGTTATTTTTAACTCACTGTATGATTCTTAACATAAGTGCTCCACTTCGCTGCATAAAATTAGAACAAATGCTGAAAAAGACTGGTTGCCTGCCAGGGTTGGGGGAATTATGGCTTATGGAATCTTTCAAGTTTCCTAGTTTACACATACAAGATATTTACCCAGCATTCACTAATAATCTAATGTAGTTGTTAATTATTCTGGTTTGATAATAAACGCCATAGTTTTATACCTAGTCCCAGATGTTTGTAGCTCCTACCAAACACCTTCCTTTCTTTTACAGCTTGTATTCCTGCTTTCTGTCCCCAGTGAATTTTCATGTGGGGACATGCCAGTACAGAGAGGACGAAGTAGCCTAGTCAAGTTGCCTATATTAGAAGAAGTTAGAACTTTTTAAAAATAAAATGCTACAGTCACAAATAGATAGTTTTTCACCAAGAAGTAGAATTCTAATTTTCCACCATTTTTAATGATACAACATTTCTCTGATTTTTAACCTGCTCTTACAGTTTGGCAGAGGAGTCAGTTTCATTATCTTCATTTCAGAGATAGACTTCCCTCCACTATGAGTATTCATGTCCATGAAGCTATTTTAAGGATATTTGCCATTACCACTTTTTTTTTTTTTTTTTTTTTTTCCACAATATGACTTGGTGAAATAACTCACAGGGTGAAATGAGGTGAAAAAACTCACAGGGTGAAAAAACTCACAACTGTAACCTTGAATAAATTTAACTGAATTACCTAAACTCAATAGGATCATAAGAGGTGTTGGTGTAGCATAATCACATATTGCTGCTATGAGTTTAGCTTTGCACTTTTAAAGGTTTTGCATTTTAAACCAGGGGAAGTATTAAGCTCACAGTAGTTTGAAGCACATCTTACTCCACAGGTCGTCTGATTGGACTACTGAGTTTAGATGAAACTCTGAGATTTGCTCTGAAGCAAGAACTGCTGAAGAGAAATTGTTTGAAGTGGCCTTATTTTCATACATTTTAAATAAACGCTTAATTTTGAGCATGTAAATAACAGTATAGAATTACAGACTAAACATTCAGACTTCTGTGAGCTAATAGGCAGTGGAAACTCACTGTTCAGTTCAAGGGCTAGGGAACACAACATTTTCTGAAATAGAAAAAATCTTATTTCATTCATGTTTAAGTGGAAAAAAAAAAAAACACATCAGTTCATGTGTATCTTGCAAAAAAAAAAAATATATTAGTTCAATACGCTTTTAAACAAGTTTATTTATACTGAGATAACATTTGCAAAGCACCCTAGAAACAGGAAGACGTGAATTTCTGTTTCTAATCTCTATGGTCATACGATACACGGCCTTAAGGTAGTAAGAGCCATTCAAAACAGAATAGATTTTTTTCCATCCATCTAGCATATTTTGTTAAGTTGTAAAAATCTGAAACAAATGTACTCAAAGATTTTAAAAAATCAATGATATCATCAATCTCATATATATAAAGCATATGCATGAATAATTAACTATTTCCTTGTGAGGAGCATTAAAGGTTTGGGGTTTTTTTTTTTTGTAACAATCACTTCAGGCAATCTTGTATATATTGTAAAGCTGAGCTAATTTTAAATCATTTCTGTATATAAAAACTTGATAGCTTTTACAGTTGTATGATTAAGTAAAGAGAACAAATAAACCAGCAAAAGTCCCTGACTGATGGTGGCACCTGTACTGCTAGAAGCTGATATTTTGAATTCAACAGTATGATTTGTTCATACTTACCTTAATCCCCAGAATTAAATCACTGAAACAGATTTCCTATAAGCTGTTGAGAAAAGTCTGCCCTTGCTTATGTAATGAAAGACAGTAACGGCAGCACTGATTTAAATAAAACCATAGTGGTGAAAGGTGTAGAGGCTGAAGAACAATATCCACATCTTCAAAAGATGGCTTGAGAAGTCAGTCACCACTGATGCGGGCACTATTATAATGATCCTGGCACACTGAAGAAATGAGGAGTCAGCAGGTGGTGGGGCTGAATAGAGCCCTTGGCCTGCCAGCCCCTAAGGGACCAATGGCATAATTCTGTAAATTTAACATCAGGGAGGACTAAAAAGAGAGGAAATTGCCAAATCTCTATTGATTTCAACAAAATTAGGCTGATTTATCTCAGTCAGGAAGGATTGACAAGGACACATTCTCTACCTCATTTTCTGTAATATTTTTCTCATGTCAGTAAAATGATCTGGATTATTGTTATGCTTTACAAATCAACACATTCTTTACCTAATGCATTCGTATTCCATACAAGTCCCTCAGAATGACAAGAGGCTTAGATCTTTCAGGTAGGAAGTGCAGTTTTAAAAATTGACTGGAGCAAACAAAATGTTTCTCTTTATTTTACTTGACATTGAGTTTGAAGATACTATTCCTTCCAATTTTACAAGCGCATTGTTAAAACTAGTCCTCGTGCAATATATTCTGTAAATTAAAAACTATTTTGCAAAGCATTTTGGTGGCTTTGTGATTAAGAAGATACAGTCTTCTGTGCAGTACGTGTGGATACAATATTATTTTCTCTGTAAAATAATTGCAGTATGAAAGCATTATTTTGTTCTTTTAATTCTTATTCTTTTAGACATAGACTTCTCTGCACTAGTTTCACAGTGACGACAGTTACCATGTGGTGGTCTACAATACCATCTACCAGTATTAACCTATGACCAGACCCTTTGTTAAAATTAATGGACACCCGTAGGAGCTCTATTTTATAGTGTACTTTCCCCAGAGTTAGACTTAGAGAACTTCTCCATATATTTTTACTTAAAGTAACGATAAAAAGAAAACATTAAATGAACTACAGAAATTTGTTGCAGCTCTGCATTGACTTTAGCTTGCCTTGTATTTGGGTTGGAGACTTATTTGAAATGTTTCTCCTTTTTTGGCGGGTGATAAAGTCAAACATATTAAAGTCTTTCTCAATTGGCTTCTTAGAGTCTCTTTACCCCCTGCAGCTTGCGTTGAAAAGGCCAAATTCTGCTTACCTTACCGACAAAAGCAGCTTTTTTGTCTTATAGTAAGAACATACATGTGGATAAGAGAAGCAGAATTGGGTCAAAAGGGACTAACTCAACTTCTGCAGACTGAAAATAGTTACAGCAATTCAGTTTTAAATTAAGCAAACACACATGCCATGCCTTTTCCCCTTAACAGCCCTGCCACTGGCTGTCCATTTATATCTTTGGGGATGAACTGTAAGTAAAGATTTTCTCTGTGTATTTTTGCAACTTGTCTCTGTATTCTGATTTGGTTTAAAGAAATACAATTAGAACTTGTATTCAGTATCAGCACAGGAGCTTATAAACCACATTTTACAGCATTTTCTAACAGTTGTAAGAATAGTTTCGTGTGGAAAGCTAGCAGTATTGGGCCAATTAACTAATTCCACTGTAAAGTAGTATGTATGTTGTTATTTACTTGGGAAACAAAACTTCACTTTAAATGCATTTTGAGGTAATCTAACTATGAGGCAAATATTAGCTTGCACACTCTGAAACCCCATTCCTACACTGTTAGATGTAAATCTGTCATCTTGTTTTTACTAAGTCCCTCTGATTTTGCTTAGTGCAAGCTGGGTCAGATGCCCCCCCCCCCCCCCCCCCCCCCCAAAAAAAAAAAAAAAAAAAAAGGAAAAAATAACAAAAGACCACTGTATGACAACTTTTTTTCCTATAAAACCAAACAAGCAATCAAAAATACTGTTTGGAGACAGATGAAAATACATACCCATGTGGCATAGGTTTCAAGCAGCTATTGAATGCAACAGACAGCAAACTCCAGCTGCCTTTGGCTTTTGTGGAGTCTAAACATGCTTTTTATTTAGAGCCCTAACATGTGATTTTTGTTTGTTTGTTTTGCTTTCCATTTTAAACAACTAACTTTTGGAAGGCATTCCTGCAGCGTCGTAGCTTACTCCGAACGGCACAGATGGCTTTCCTCTTCACCCTGCATTGCTCTGCTTTCCCCTGAGGCGTCGTGGTCACCTTTGACACCACCAACAGTAGGTAAAGCAGCAGAAGTTGTGATAAGAAATTAGGCTTGTAGAGGCAGGGGTTTACCTGTTAATTTTGCAGTTTATCATGGCGTTAGACGTGCATTTAAAGCATTTGCTCGACTTCTCATTTACTCGTTCCTCTGCTGATAGGGGTCGGGGTGGAAAGTGATGGGTTTCCACACAGAGCTGCGTAACGGGGCAAGAGAAGTTTAGAATCAGATTACACAAGACCAGGCAGACACGGGCAGCCCCTGCTGCTCCTTAACTCCGAGGTGCAGGCTGTGCGAAAAGTGCGGAGCCCTCCCTGCTGCCGGCACGCCCGCCGGGGCGTGAAGCGCGCAAGGTGGCCGCGTGGCGCTGCCGGGACCGGCGGCCCACGGAGCCACCCGGGCGCTGGCCCTCGGCGGGGCGGGGGGACCGGGGAGGAGGCAGAGGAGGTGGGCCGCGCAGGGTGCCCGCCCGGGTGGGGCGGGGCGGGGCCGGCCGGGCCCGGGCCCGGCGCGTCCCGCCCCGTGGGGGCGAGCGGCGGGCGGGTGCAGCGCGGTCGCCGCCGCTGCCGCCGGGGCGCAGCTGCCCGCCCGCCGCCGGGCTCCTGACTGCTCGCGCCCGCACACACCGGCATCCAAACGCACTCGGCCCCGCCGTGGGCTGCACATCCGGCGCCGCCGGTGCTTCCCGCCCGCCCTCCTTGCCGGGAAGCGCGTTTCGCGCTCAGCTGCGGTTTCTCGGCGGGCGCCCAGGTGGCTGTGCCCCGCGGCGCTCTCCGCCCGGCTCGGCTCTGCACAGCCGCCCCTGTCCCGCCTGCCCGTGTCTCGCGGGCGCGGAGCTGATGGGGGCGGGCGGGAGGATGCGCCTGAGCCGTGTTTGCTGCGTTTTCTATCAGCTGTGCGTGCTGTCCAGCGGGCTTGCCGCAGGTGAGTGCGCGCCTTCCGCGGGATGGGGTGGCCTCCGCGCCCCGCCGGCTGCAAGTGGCTAGTACCTGCCCATTGTTGGGAGCCTTTATAGCTGCTCCCTGCCCGTGCAACCGGTGGGCTATCAGATAATGCTAGGCTCCGCTCTGAGGGGGTGTTGCAATGCACTGATCCTCATAAGCAGCCCTGTCACCTCTGCGAGGGCTTCCTAGCTTGAGTGGGATGAACGTGTACATGAAACTGTCTCAGGCTGATGGAAGCTGTGTGTTTATATTTAGAAACATAATGCTGGTATGCTGGGATTCTCTGTAAATTGTGATATGGTTTGTGTAATACGCTGACATTACAACTTACTGATTTGAATTCAGCTTGATTATAGTGATAATCATGGAGCATGCACATCTATCTGCCCCTTGTACATGCACTCTCAAATGTGTGGCCATGGGGATGTGTGTGTTTGGCAGCACTTTCGAAATCATTGGGGGTCTTGCAAAACATGCTGAGGACATGGTTGACATTTTCAAATTTTTTTGTTAAGGTTTACGCTCCTAAAGTAACAATTTTTTTTAGCTGCATGAAAAAGTTGCCACTTTGTCTAAATGATGAAAGGTTTGTGCAACTCTCGTTGAGCAGAGGTGGTGGTCACGGAGAATACACTCAGCTACTGTTTCAACTTCTGCCCAGCTTGAGCTCCGGCTCTCTCACAGTTTAGCAGGATCGAGGTGCGTCCCCGGCCCTTAGGCAGGCACAGAGACTTCCAGTGGCTGGCCCATCTGCCATGTGTAAGGATAGGACGACAGGAGCAAGTGGAGCCCACTAGAGGCTTGGTGGGATGCTTGGTGGTCCGGGAGCCAGGAGGCGAGCTTCATGGGAGATGTAGGGTAGGTTTCTGGCAGACCCTGGTCGCTGCTGGGCACACCACTCCTTTAAAGCTTTTTCTGGCCTTCCCACAGGTCTCCATGCTTCCGAAGAAACTGAGGAGTGGGAGATTGTCTTCCCTGCGCTGTGGAGCAGGGGCCAGCACGAGCCGGTGGGTGGCAGCGGTGGTGGTGGGGGCTGCAGCGCCAACCCCTGTGGGAATCGCAGCAGCACCCTCAGCATCCCTGTCACGCCTAGCCCGGTGGCCGGCAGCTCCCGGGAGGTGCGTTCAGTCTCCTCCTCGGTGGATGGGCAGGCGCAGGCTGTGGGGGAGGCAGCAGAGGAAGAGGACACTGAGGATGAGTATGAGTCTCAGGAGTTTTACCACTGGTCCCCTCTGCCCCAGGGGTCTGGTGCTGCCTCTCAGTTGCCACCACCACCATCCCCACCACCACCGCCTCCAGCAGAGGACGGAGATGAGGTGCTGCTGAGGATCCCGGCTTTTGCTCAGGAGCTCTACCTACTGCTCAAGAGGGACAGCCGCTTCCTGGCCCCTGGCTTTGCTGTGGAGGAGCGGCTTGGCGGTGAGGGCAAAAGCCATTCCGGTGCTGCACAGTTGCAACCTGAGAGAGCTTGTTACTACAGTGGTGCTGTCCTCCGCTACCCAGGCTCTTTTGCCTCCTTCAGTACCTGTGGTGGATTGGTAAGATGACCTTGCATGCAGGGGTAGCACCAAGGTCTCTGAGTGTCTGTTTCATCTGCTGTTTTTCACTCCCATGCCTTTCCTGAGATCTTATTTCATACCCTCTTGAGTCCTACCTTGGTACTTACCCTTATTTAAATAATTTTGTCATTCATACTTTTATTACCCTACTTATAATTTTTCTCAAATCCTACTTCTGCCTTGGTCCAGTGAAGTTTATGTGCTTTGTCACATTTCTAGTCATGCTTTTGTCTCTCAGTCCCACACTTTCCTTTTTTGGATATCCTTTTTATTCTTATACCATTCTTTCTTCAACTTTTCTAATCTCTGTCTCTAATTTTATCTTGGTCTTCAGTCTGTGCCTGTGATTGTTTACCTCCATGCTCACTCTCCTTCCTTTTCCCTGAATCATCATCTCTCTTCCAGTCCATACCCTTCTTTCCTTTTGGTTCCTCCATAGAAGTACGCAGTGAGTATGTTCTCAGCAGAAATATTAAAACAGTCAGACCTTTTGACTGGTTATTACTTCCATGGCATACCTCCCCTACTTAAAATATATTTTGCCTGTTATAATTTCTGTTGGGCCAATCATGATTTTTACAAGATAAAGACCTACCTGGGGACACTGACAACAGCAATGGTGACAGAGTGAGCTGCAATCCCAGGACATTTGCAAGTGGATAGAAAGAGTAGAAAGCAGCTGGGACAATGTAGAAAGCTGGCAGGATTTAAAATAAAACCAATTATTCCTACTATTATTCTCACTTTTTGGCCTTTATATAGTATCATAAATGTGCATGCCTGCAACACTTTACAGAATATAGAATATAAATAGTACGGTAGTGACACTAGGGATAGTTACCATCATCATGACCCTTGGGTTTTTGGGTGGTTAGATGCGTGTAAATCAGCACAATCACATGATGGATGTTTCTTTGTACTTCTTTCCGAATTTGAACATCTAACTTGTTCCATTGTCAATTCATGAAGATATGCCTGCCTGGATTTGTTTGCATGATCATGAAGTGAAACCAGGTAGAATGTGGAAATTTTGACTGGCTATTCATTTGCCTGTTTGGACTTACTCAAGAGTCAAAACCCAAACTGAAAGTGGTGGAGAGGGAACATATGTGGATTGACACCAAATAAAATATTTGCCTGCACTCCTGCAAAGTGAAACCGCCAAGTTTCACACAACTCCAAGTGGCTGACATCTAATAATTGACATTTTGTCAGATTTTCCAAAGCATGGTAGCAGAATTAATGGTGGAGAAAAGACAGCTGAAGGTTGTTTGAAAGCAATCAAGTGAAGGATTTTTATGTTCAAAAAGCTTTTGACTCCTGTACTTGTCAGAATTTTACTTCTTTCTACGTTGCGTATGGGTAAAATTAGGCTAGAGGAAATCTTTGCGAACTGGGAGAGGTCATTATGAAAAATGTCTGCTCGAAAGTGATGCGTGCTCCATCGCTGGCAGTGTTCAAGACTGGATTGGACATAGCCTTGGGTGGCATGGTTTAGTGGGAGGTGTCCCTGCCCCTGGCAGGGGGGTTGGAACTAGATGATCTTAAGGTCCTTTCCAACCCTAACTATGCTCTGATTCTATGATTCTATGTTATTGCATATCTGTAATTCCTTTGACTTGATTTATAAATTGAAGTTCACTGTTTTAACAGGCCCCAGTTTCCTAGGACCCCAATTTGTAATTTATGATTCAGTCAGACTTTTTCTAGGAGTACCAGCTTACTCGCAGCCTGCTAGCTGTTTAAGCATGCATGGGCCCAAAATCATGTGCCCCATTCAGAAAGGGGAACTTGATCTATAGTTGAAATATAAACTATTTTATCTATCTCAAATAAAACTGGGAACTGCTGTTGATGTTGACTGGTGTTGTGATGATCCTCAATTGTATAGTCTCATTTGCAGTGAAATGGTTAAGCAGCTGTTTTTCCTGAAAGTATTACTGTGTAAGTCACATAGTAAAAAAACCCAATTGCACAGCGCTATTATGTCAGAGTTGTCATAACAAATCTTAAGTTGTTTCTCATTCTGTATTCAATCATTGCTTGGGCTCTATACATATGTAAGTTGCTCTATTTCCGAGTCTTAAAAAAACATCATACGTGCATTGCATATTCCACCCTGTTTGTTTCTCCTAGGCCTTGCCTTTCAAAAACAGCCAAGCAACATTTCAAACTATATTTTCTCTTTTAAGATGTAAAAATACATTGAAACTTAAACTTACAAGTATTTAGTTGTAGTTACATCAATTACAAGTTATTTTTTAATGTTAAATATAAAGAAATTTTGGAGAAAAATTACGGTATGAATGTCTTTGATATACTGTCATTTCAAAGCCTGGCAGATTTGGGTTAGGATTATTAGGCTGCAGACACTTTGGAAAGCTGAACAAGTAGGCTGTAAGTCCTTTACTGTGCAGTTTAGATTCCACTCAGCAATTTTTCTTTTAAGTGTGGAAGAGCATCTCAGTTAAAAGCAAAACTTCCACCATTCCACTCCTTAAATAGTAGCCTTTTAGTGAATCTCTTTATTCACCAAGGAAAGTAACTGTAGTCTGATAAACAACAGTGATTTTGCCACAGAGGAGGAAGGGTGAAGAAGTGTAAAGGCCAAAAGAAAAGGTTTGGCTGTCATGTGCAGGGGAAGGCTGTACATGGCAGCACAGATGTGTGGATGATACTGTAGGGCTACTTTTCTGAAAAGATCCTTGTTTAAAAGAAAAATTGGTCCAACATTAAATTATTTTGCCATCCACATTAGGATGTTGGTGTTTGTTCCAACTTCCCAAGGCGTGGAGACACCATGCCAGTGATCTTCAGGAAATTGCAAAAATGTCTATGTAGAACTGCTCCTTCTATAGGCAGAAAGACAGAAGAATATTATTACAGATGTTAGGCACTTTATCCCCTTAAAATGGGATTTAAATGCTTTTTGAATATTTCACCGGTTGCAGCTGACTAAAGCATGTAAGATACAGCATAATGTTAAAGCTTCCCCATATTTCTTATTTCACAGTTCTGGAAAGCTTAAGTAGGGTGTTTTTTCATGAGCTGTTCATTAAAAACGAGTATGGAGGGGTGATTATAATGGGGCTTATAACATACCATGTTATGAAGATACCATGTTAATCAAGTGTAAAATGAGAGCTGTAGTCCCAGATAAATACTAACCAAATTCTGACTGCCAGGATTGGCTTTGTTTGGCAACCTATCTTGACAAATGAAGGAAACGTAACTCAGTGGGTACTTTCTAATCAAACTAAAGAATGGAGATATGCATGGCCTGCCTAAAAAACTCCATCACCGTGACCTTGGTGTAATGTTGAAGTTCACATCATCAATGGTGACGGCCCTATCCAAATCCTTGGTAAAATACTTGTGGATTCTTACATCCCTTTGCAGCTCACTGGGATTCTGCACTGCTGCTGCAGGGAGATTAATAAGGAGAGGTTTCCAAGTATTCTTCTTCTGTATGCTTACTGCCTGCTGCTTGTTCATCATTAGCAAAATGCCAGGATGTAAGCAGCCCTGCTGATGCCAGTGAGATTGTTCTTCTGAAAGTGATGAATTGCAGAGCTGGAGCATTAGTTATGAAATGGTTGCTTCCGCTGCTTGCTTATCTTTTGCCATAATATTTGAAGTAAGGAAAAAAAAAAAAGAATGTTAAATGTCATTGAACAGTTTTCTTTGTAATTGGTAATATATTTAACTTACAACTGGTAGTTCTTTCAGAGCATGCTGTAGGAGAAACTTACTGCGGGCTTAGAATGAAGTAATCTAGTTACTGGTTCTTTATCAATGATCTGGTCTGCTGCTAGCATGGAAGTTGAAGTAGTCTCACTATGTTTCCCCAAAGAGAGCTATAATGAAGGCAAATGTGTGCTTTATCACCTATTCTTTTAACATCAGAAAGAGAGGCCTTCAGTGTTGTTTTTTCTCAGCACTGAATTGCTTAGGTAGTGATCTATGGCTGTGAGGCGACAGGCAAGGCTTTTCCCAGTGTTTCTTTTTATCTGAAACAGTCGACAATACACAAAGAATGGCTAGGTAGAGAGGGGATTTGAATGTCTAAGAAAACATAAATACCTAATCCAGTGGGTTATGTTTAGACTGTTAGGAAGTTCAAACAACAACAAATGTATACACAGAGGATGGACAGGAGAATGCAGCTTCGTACAGCTATGCTGTTTCTTGCAGCACTAGTAGGTTGTCTAACAGAACATGTGTGGAGATCTACCTAAACAGACAGCATTGCCAGCTGGGGTAATTTACTGGAGAGAAGCTTGAAATCCATCTGCTGGTTCTTTGTTTAAGTAGGATCTTAAGAATGTGAAATTGTCAATAGCATACTCAGAGTTCTGTAAATCTTTAGAGTCAGCATTCAATAGTTTTTGCAATTAAAATTAATATGCATTTTCCCAGTGACTTGGGTCCTAACTCTTCTCCAACCCAATAGAGGGAAGAGCTCTCTCCAGAGAAACATATGGTGCTTTTGTTAAGCCTCATTAAGAAACATGTGCTTAAAGATCTGATCAATACTTTATAGACAAGTAGTCACAGATTTACTTCGGCTGTTACACGTATACCTAAAGAGCACCATCCAAATCCACGTAGCCAGTATCCACAAAAGAATGGATGTCAGTGGTTCTGTGTCATACAGAGATGTGCCAAGTACCATGGGACATTTTAAGATATAATTCTGATGGTAACCTCCTACTTTTTAGGAGTGTGAAAAAAAGCTGTGTGTCTTTTTTGGCAGATGGAATGCTCCTATGATACTTCAGTAAGATTTGAAAAAAGCCCTTGAAGCACCTTTACAGGAAATGTATGATTTTTTTTTTCTATTTCTGACACAAACTATGTTTTGAAGATTAGTGCTATTGTCTAATAGTAAGGAAATGACAGATGATGGATTCAAAGTATTTTAGATATTGTTTTCTTTGGATATTCTAAATTCATGTGACCTTTAAATTCAGGACACATAACAGAACTCCTAAAAAACTGGAATTTTTTATTTTGTACCTATATATTGAAGATAGTCTGACTTTACATGTTGTCTCAGAACAAGCAGAATGAAATTGTAAAAGAAAAATAATAATGAAATAAAAAAAGGCCCAACTTTCTGTAGTCCTAAAATTCTGCACACAGTCACTTTTGAGGGTAAGATTAACATCTTACCTCCTAGAAAGGGATTTTAACCACAGTTTTTCAAGACTTTTGTGTGGGAAAACTCCCAAGCTATGTAGTTTTAGTTACACTACCTAATGATTCCTGCAGTGAGAGTAGCGTCCGACATGGCAAGTGTACATGAATTTTTTGGCAGCTTAGACAGAGTTGAAGAGCTGTATTGAATTACATTTTGGTTGTAGAGTTCCTTCTGGTGGCACTGCAGTACTTAACCTGCTGCAACTCCTTTTCTGGCACACGGTTTCACTGACTGGGAATGCATTGGGTGCAAATAATGAACCTGACATTTGCTTTAGAATGCACATGCAATGTAAAATATCCTTGCTTTTGTGGGGTTCTTAGAGCAAGTGGTCAGGAGCAGCTCATGGGCTTCATAAATTGCTCTGGGAAGCTGTGCTGCTACAGGTTGTGAGCTCCTGATGTAAGGTTCTGAGACTTATTGGGCTTCTTGCTTCAGTTGAGCTGGAGAACAACTACCACATGACACATCCTGGACCATATAGTACCAACATGCTAACCTGGAATGGGTTAAATATCAAGCCTCTTGTCAAGTAAAAATAGTATCTCTGCCTCCCTACTTCCGAGATGTTGCAGTTACGCATTGGTATTGGGTAACTTCCAAACCAGATGCTTTTCCAAAAGAAATTGGAGACAATTACAACTCCCTTTGTGCTGAGGGTAAGCATTAGAAAACAGAACTTGCTAACAATTTTTCATTGGGGGGGGGGGGGGGGTAGGAGGGGAACACTGCAAGCAGTATTTAAGGTCCATTTGATACATACAGGTTCAAGTTTGACATTACAGAAGGAGGATTATGAAATTAGATAGGATGATATTTAAAGACTTAAAGCAAAGAACACCCTCCTTCTATACACCCAACTTCCTGGGATTCTCAAATGAGAGGAAAAATTCAAGCAGTAAAATATTTGTTTAGATCCCCCCTCTTTAAAAAATAGGGCTAACACATGACAAAAAGTTTTGGGAAATCATAGTTGGGTTTTTCAGAGGCTTTTTCAGTTACTTGTTTAGAATGCTAAACTCTTTATTTCTTAGTGCAGAGTCTGTCTATGCTGCATTGTGAATTTGTTAAATGAATTAAACTTTGTGAGAGGGGCGGAATGAAGTATGTGAATGAGGGTGCTCTGTGAGTATCCGTTACTGAGAGCTTACAGGTTCACTAGGATTTTCTTTGTTGACTTTAACTTATGCCTTATTTGTGTTTTAAACATCTTTAAATGAGCAGTATAAAACAGTTGGTCTAGGTAGAACATGGGTGGAAATGTTATTCCTTCTGGATTTACATGTCAGTGGAAGGTGGGAAAGAGGAGGGCAACCAGGCTTCTAAGGAGTCTGGTCTGCAACAGAACAAAATAAGTTGTTTACTTCTGCGTGCTTAGGCACTACATATCTGGCGCCAACATAGGTTTACCTGCTTTTTCATTAATCTGTCTGTAATACTAAAATCTCATCATTAACATCACGAATGTGACTGTAGCCAGCTGGAATAACCAGCATGTATCTGCAAGCAAAGCACTATTAACAAACATTGCTTTATCCTCCCTGACTAGAAAGTTAATTACAAACAGACTACTGAATATGGTGGCTTGGTTTTTTTGTGGGTTTTTTTGTGTTTTTTTGCCTTGGTTTTTTTTTTTGTTGTTGTTGTTTTTGGGTTTTTTCCATAAAGGAAAGGAGTATGGAGATGGTATTCTTTTAAATATTTGATTAGTGTAATCAAGAATCATAAACCAAGGAAGATAAAAGACTAAAACCTCTGCTTCTATTTTCCTTCTTGAGCCCTGATGCTGCAGTGTGTTGCTATTCATCTTTGCCTTTCTGGATGAAACAACATTGGTTGGATTTTTGTTTTGTGCATCTGAGAACTCTCACTAATTAGTAAGGAAAAGTCTTCTAAACATAGGAACAATAGTGTTAATGTAAAGCTGAAAGGTTTAGAAAATCAATTTAGATTTAGCCTGAGACTACTTCTGAACTATAATGATCTCTGTTTCCTTTAATATTAAACACTGTGGCATAGTATGTGAGATGTTGGGCCAACATGCCTCAGACCATGTGGTAATGATTCCTTTCTTCTTCTAAGAACTATCCTATAATCATGTAATCACTCCATCCTGGGACAGGTTTGATTTGTGATTCCAGCCTGCTGTTCTCCTAAAGTGCTTAGTTTCAGTACAAACACTTCCTTTGCAGTGTATTTCCAAGCCATAATTAGAGTTGAGAAATACACTGTCCCAGAGCAGCTTTATTTTGAAAAACTGAGACTGTTATGAATCACTTTAGATTGCTACCCGTTGTAATTATTAAGTATAAAATTATCCAGGTTATTTTGCAATATACAGAAGTGAAATAGTAAATCTCACTTTTTTACCCAGAAAAAACAGGCAAGGTCATTTACAGTTTTTGCATTAATTAAATTAGTGAAGTTTTGATCCCCTCATTTGAATGTAACTGTTTTCAAAAGAAAGGCAGAGCACGGAGACTCTCCCAGGTACATCTGTTGTGGCTAGTGAAATAGTGAAATTAGCATTTTTCCAAGTCTTGTATCCCTGGCCATTCTTCTTACCTCATGATATGTGCTCATTGTTTCTTCTATAGCAGGTAAACCAGAATTTTTTAAAAAAACATCTATTCCCTGTGTTGCAGCCCTTGTGAATTTATTTTTAAAACCCTGTTATTTGTCTTTATTTTTCAAAATATTTGTTGAACTTTAAAGAATGGAGATTCATTTTGGTAGTTAATGCAGATTGTGATAGGGAGAAAAATAAGAAGATTCATGGTTTCCAAGATGTACTACTGTAAGAACAGGGAACCTGGGAAATAGGGAAAAGCAAGACATCAGGCATGAGAGTCATTGTGGGGTTGATGGTAGGTGAGGCTATTCAAGGAAGAATCTTGATGGTCTTGTAGAGGTAGCATGCAAATGATGCACACCTCTCTTTGCTGTGTGGTAAAGAGATCTACCAGGATGTAAAGAGATGAGTCAAAGCCATTTGTATTTGTGGGAGAATGAGATGTTTTCAGAAATTCTGTAGAGCATGTGCCTTTCCTTGGTTTACTCAGATTCTTACCAATGACTTTAGGTACACGACATGAGGGTTGGTTGGTTGCTCCTTGTCAAGCAGAAGCAGCGATGTAATGGAAATAGTGTGAAATATGCTGAGCATACACATGTGCATGTTATATTGCATATCCACATGGTACTTGGTCACACTTTTATGAAACAATAGACCAAAATATCTATATTAGGTTTAAAATCAGTTGTACATCTGTTTTACATTAGCAGTTCAGTTAACCCTTCATTGTTAACCTGTCATTGCCTGAACAATCTGGTCTTCTTGGTTATTTCTATTGCTTTTAATAATAGCATGAATAAGCAAAGGAAATGAATGAATAACATTTCTAGCGTTCGTTGTGGAACAATGTATTCAGAATGATAAATTGATATCATAACAGTTGCCAATAAACATGTATCTGCACGTAAGTGAATATAAGTAAAAATCTTTGGAAGCCTGTGCTATGTATGTTTTTATTGGGTCGGCTGGTACTTCAGTCAGAATTACTTTCTGAAGCAGTTTTGCATCCATAAATGTAGAAATTTGCCCAAAACTTACTTGTGAAGTGATTTAGTTTCTGTGTGATTATCCTCCAACAATTGCATATGCTTGTTTTATGAACTTAGCTGTGCTACCTTAAGTTCTTATTAGATGTCAGAAGTTTAGCTGGGTCAAATCAGGTCAAGCTTATTTAGATAGCAGTATGTTAAGGAAAATACAGATATTTCTGAGCATGATACCGTTAATGGGGAAAACTTTTTATGTTTCAGTACAGAGTAAATAACCTGGTATGTCCTTCTGGGCTTAAGGGGAATGCTGGCTGTGAGAACTGCCCAAGTAATGGCTACAGCCACTATAGTAATGTTATCTTATATACAAAATGTTAAACTATGCTTCAGATGCACTTAAAATTCTTGGTGCTCTTTTTGTCAGTGAGAACACTGATTAGCCTGGCAACTGGATTATAACTTTGAAAACTCAGGTGTAACTCTGTCTCAAGGCTTCTGGTATGAAGTTTTTTTTTTTTGTGTTCCTTCTGGATATGGGAGACAGGAAAAAAAAAAAAGCAAAACCAAGACAGAATAACTGATAAAAAAAGCTGAATGCCTTTTATTCTGGGATATAGGAGTGGGTGAAGGGTGCGTTTTTATTCCTGGTATGTGCAGTGAACATATAGCCAGGTTTGTAACCATATTCTCAGGACTTAATTGTGGTCGTGCTTAATTCGCTTTCTAAAAATACTCACTAAAGCTGTCTGGATCCATGTTTCTTTTGTAAGCTTTGGATTAAACTCTTCTAATTTAGGCAACTTTTAAAATCTGAATTTACAAGCTTGGTGCAAGTTACGGAACGGGAAGTGGCTTAGGTGATTTTATGCCTGGATAGCAGATCACTGATCTCTTTTGTCTCTCTGGAACACAAATGGTCATTAAGTAACATATGAAGACAGGATGAGAAAGTTGGGACTGTTCAGTCTGGAGAAGAGAAGGCTGCATGGATACCTCATAGCAGCCTTCCAGTATCTGAAGAGGGCTAGAGAATGCCAGAGAGAGGTTCTACATCAGGGACTGTAGCAGTAGGACAAAAGGGTAATGGGTTTAAACTAAAGCAGGGGAAGTTCAGGTTAGATGTAAGGAAGAAGTTTTATACTGTGAGGGTGGTGAGGCACTGGAACAGGTTGCCCAAAGAAGTGGTAAACGCTCCATCCCTGGTGGTGTTCAAGGCCAGGTTGGACAGGGACTTGGGTGACATGATTTAGTGTGAGGTGTCCCTGCCCATGGCAAAGGGGTTGGAACTAGATGATCTTAAGGTCCCTTCCAACTCAAATCATTCGTAGGATTCAATGATTAAATGATGCGAGGGGAGTGAGGGAGTTGAAAATAGAAGAGAGTGTATAGAATAAAATGGATGCAATCAGTTGTACTATGTTTCCTTGTTTTTGTTCTGTTTGTCCTGTAGCAACCTATCTAAGGAAGCATAATAAAAAAGATTTCTTTTATGTCCCTTTAGCTTATTGTTGTTGTTTTCTTCTAATACTAAATTATTTGCATTGGAAATAGAGAAAATAATTCCTTCCTTTCTTATTTCATTTTGCTTGTTTCATGTGAACAAATTTGCTTAAAAGTGACAAGTCAGATGGATGCTACTTGGCTCAAGATAGTACTATCAAAACACCATTCTGCTCACCATTTGTATTCTTACACACACAAAATCAAACTCTCTACTTTTATTTCACTTCATTTATTTCTCTTGAAGCCACCAGTTCTGCATTGATGTAATTCTACGTAGAGATATAAAAAAACTAAATGTAAATTTATTTTATAAATAGACTAACTCAATTTTTTAAATTATAGTTCTGTGTCCATAAATATAATTTATTTTCCTTTCCTGAATTACTGTTTTCCACAGTTAGTAGTTCTGGCAAGGTGTAGATTTTTACAAAACTGAGTTTCATTGAGTGTTGCCTTGAATTATATAATCTTTAAATGCAGTTCAGCCTCTCTCTCTGAAGAAAACCAAAATAATGGAGTCGTGGATAGATATTTCAATGAGGATTAGCAGAGATTAAATTTCTCTATGGGCAATCATGGGTGGGTTTTGGAGCTGTGCGGCATCTCTCTGTGGCTACAAGGAGACCACATGAGTCTGAACAATGGTAGCTCATTCATATGTACTTATCTGAGTGTTTCACATGGATGAATCAGTTTAAACTTGGATCCTTTGTGTTGGTCTTTTTGGTACTAGCCTAGGTGTTTTGTTTAATGTAGGTTGCACAGACAGTGGCTGATTATTTCCATTTAAATTTCCTCCATGGTACTCAATGTAGAATGCCTTGTGCTCATCCTTTGTGTACTATTGCATTTTTGCCTGTGTAAAGTAGAATTTCAGATTCTGATGGGGTTAAATCCAGGTTTGCACTAAAGAAATGGGGCTAATCCAGTTTCATTAGCTAAAGGTACAGCAGATTCCTTCATATTCCAAGAGTGGTTTTCAGTCTTACCACAAGAAGTGCTGAGGTTACCCATCTTACACCAAAATGATCTAAAGAAACACATCTTTACAAGCCCTGAATTGCAAGGATTTTTTCCATAGGTGATATGTTTCCATAGGTGTTTCTCTTTCTAGGACTAGTCATTTTTAGCAAAGTAGCTTTCTCATGCAGTATTAATAATTACAGGAACTTTGTTGAATACTAAGTGATCTGGAATATCACTAAACCAGTTCAAGTATTTTTAGCTTAAGTTTTATGGAAGAAAGTTTTTTAAACCCTGTCTTACTTTAAAGGAGCTGTTGTATTTATTCTGGAAAGGGGATATGGTTGAGGTTGTGAATTGTTTTGGATTTTTTAGTAGTAAATCACTGGTGGTGTTCCATCTAATAAAGCATGTACTTGAGCAAAACCAAGTGATTGTTAACATTGTGCATCACTCAGTTATCACATGGTAGACATAATTCACAGGTTATGTGGCCTCTTTAAAAATGAAATTTTCTGCCAGTTTGGCTTTGAGTTGTGCAAGTAAAGAGTTGTATCACATTTGTTCAGATATAATTGTATCTTGGTTTTCAGTTTGATTGTGTTTTATTTTATTGGTCTCTATTAATCATCTGTGGTTGGTTGAAGATATTGCTTCAGCATACTTCATGAAGCAAAATAAAATAAAGGTTTTCCAGAACATTTCATAACAGGCAACAGACAAGAAACATTTTTATTCATTAGCCAGTTACTGCATGCACCAAAAATGGAGTTCAGGTCATGCAACCACATACAATTTCTGTTTAATGCATAATTAACCAAGCAAAATGAAGATCTTTGTCTGTGGGACTCAAGTGTTTGCTATCTTTGAATTTTTCGCTTTGGTTTAGCAGCCTTCGAAGTTGATTAATTCTTCCTGTTGTAATGGTAGTTACTTCCTTTAGTTCATTTGGAAGCTGTGCTTGAATCATGGTCAGCTCTGATCATTGTGGTTTTGGTGAACCAAACTGCAAGCGTGGCTCTTGTGAGTTGCTCTACAGTCGCTGTGCCTTCCAGCTTCTTGAAACAGAGGCCTACATAAAAAAAAGCCAGTACTCTAGCCCACATAAGGACAGATCAAAATACAAAACCTGAAGTCCAAAATACTGGGAGATCACTAAACTTCTTTTAAAAGAAAAGGTTCTTGATTGTCGTTGACCATTTAGAGTTGCATGTACAGAAAGTTTGTGTGTTTTCTTACTAGAATAATAAATTCTGTTTTAATTAGATTCATTTCTGATTAATAGTATCTTTCATACAAGTGATGAGGAATAAGCTAGGTGGTCAGTTCATCACTTTTGCACAGATGCTACTTTCTAGTTTACTTCTCTGTACTTGCTCTAGCTACATTAATTAATTATTATTTTTTAAATAAATTGATTTGGTAACATCACTGTATAGGCAGTCCATTTCTCTGTACACCATAAAATCAGAACCTTAGTTATGCAACATGACTTTATCTTTACTATCACAACACCACCACTGACCTAAACTGATATGAAATCAGATCTGGATCTACTTAGGGTTTAGACAGGAGGGTAGAATACTGTATCTTACCTTATTGAGCTTACATAGACCAAAGCAGATTGAGAGTTCCATCAATTGTCTTCCTTTTTCACATTCTAAAATTGAGAAAGTTCCTTTTGATCTTAACTATAATGTGGTTACCTTCTTAATGTAGTATGAGGGCTTTATGATGGCTGGCTTAAACACAATGGTTTTGAAAGAGTCATAGGATGGTCTTTAGTGTCGTTATTCTAAAAAATAGTAAGTACTTAATCTTAGGTAAGGTTTCAGAGCAGCAGATACCTATTTTATTAGTTCCACTTATGTAGCTGGAATAAATGGACAGCCTTTAAGGCTTTCTAGCCCTTCCACAGAGCCTCTGTTTCTTCTGTAATAGAAACAAAACTACTTGAGAGATAAGGATAATTCCAGAATATAACTAGTTTTACTAATCAGTTCAACCTTCTGAGATGAAGAGTAGGAACTACTGAGTGAAGAAAAAAATTATAGAGACCAATAATTTATTACATGGTGGATTAGCAGAATAGGTGATGGTTATTTTTGTGACATAGTCATGGTTGCCATAAAATCTGTATTGTTTTAGGCAACTAAGGTTGAAAATACTGTATTTGTTTTCTTAAGGACTGCAGAGTGTGCTTTGTGAGCAGTTACAGATATTCTGCACATTTTGTTGCTGCACATCTGATGGAAGTCTGGCTTGCCAGTAGCTGTCTCTATTCTTAGTGGTATTAGTCAATCCTTGAATAGTCATTTGGAGCAAATGCATACAATACTGTTCTATAATTTAAGTTAGTTTGAAAATTGATTTTTTTTCAGTGTGTCTTTAATCCAGTGTGCCTTAAAAATATGTTTTAAGTCATATGACTGTCACATATGTGATGTAAAATTTGACTTTCCATTTCAACAATGACTTGTACCACTTGGATCAGAAATGCTAATTTGATTTAAAAAAATGTATAAAATAAATCACCTCTCCTATGAGTAGTGGGCTCTTAAACTTCCAGAGTGCTGCATAAGGAAAAGAAACAACATGCTTGTGGCAAGTCTGCATTTCTTAGTTTGTAGTTTCCAAGTATAAATCTTTAGGTGTTAATACTTTGAATTTATGATTTTTAAGATATATTTATGGAATACTTTTCTTGAGTGAACATAAAACTGTGTATGACAAAGAAAATGGAATTTTATGTACTGCAGACTCAAAGTCCAAATCATGCCTATATCTTATAGTGGTTCTTGCCTTTTCCCCATTTTCTTTCAAGGTTGCAGAGCCTAAATACTTTATAGATTAATAGATGTGTAGCTTTGAAGGGTGTGTAGCTTTGGAGAATGTGTATTCAGAATCTGGGTTGCTGCAATTTAGTAAGAAAATATATGTATTTACACAGTAATTTTAGCTGATAACAAGAAAAAAAGGAGGCATTTAGAGCATGCTTCTGTCAAACATTTTTCACGTATGTATGTTTGCATGCAATTGTTTGTTTTGTAGATGTTGCAAATAAAAACTAGGCTTTAAATTGTGGTTTATATCAACATTTTAAAATATATCAACTGGTTTTGAATATCTCAGGTTATTAGTATTCAGCATATAAATATACACTCCTGAAACTGAATGCTAGTTAAGAATACATGAGCTGAAGTATCTTGGCCAAATTTATATTGCAACTCAGCAACGAAACAAGATTAGAATGCAAAACTTAAAAAAAAAAAAGAGAAAAAAAAACCCAGAATTGGCCTAGAATTTAGAGATCAGGACACTATCAACTCAGTACAACATCACAGCCAAGTAGATGCTCCCTCCATGAGAGGTGATGATATTGATGTAGGCAGTGGCATAGATCAGCTGTTATTACCAGAAAAAATAATAAATTCCAGCAGAACAGAATTGCAGGGATCATTCGTGCTAAAGTGAGGGAGTACTGAACGAGCTGTTATATCTTTTAGAAATTGTATACACAGAAATATTACATTAATTGTACGGGATTGCAGCAGCATTGATTTTTTTAATACCTTGGAAAAAGATATTTGATTAAATTTTCTTTATTTCTGAATGTATCTTACACTTCTGTAGAATTATGTAAATGTTCATTATACTTTTTCTCTTTATTTACACGCATCCCTTGCTTGTATTCCATGGTCCGTCTGTTGCCCACAAGGACCAACAGGTCCATTTTGGATCTGCTTGCTATTCCTCCATCCATCCATCCATCCATCCATCCATCCATCCATCCATCCATCCATCCATCCCTCTATCCATCCCTCTATCCATCCCTCCATCCATCCCTCCATTCATCAGTCCATCCTTCCATCCGTCCATCCATCCATCCATCTCTCCATCCATTCATAAATCCATCCATCAATCCATTTGTTGGGAAGTCCATACCACAGCAGGGGGTGAATCTGTCCCAGGGGCTGGACTTGGCAGTCATCCTTGCAGAGTTTCTTAAGGTTATTGCTGATAACTATTCATAAAAATATATTTATACATATCTTTTATATATGTACGGATGGCACTAAAATGAGGCCATGTGAATGATTGGTCTTTCTGAGACCCACATTGCCATTGTTCTGTGACTTCAGTAAAGATGAAAAAGAAAGAGTAAAGCTCTTCTTGGCTCATAGATAATATTCTTTGTCCTGACATACCTCTTCAAACACACACACACACACACACACACACACACACATGCACACACACATACACACACACAAAATTTTAAACTTTCTGAGGGTTTAAATTATTTGAGGGTTACTAGTATCTATTATAAATCATTAGATAATGGAATGATCTTCATGTGATACATTGGGTGTAAGTTATCTGCAGTTCTGCACAGTTGGTTTAGTTGACATCTACTTTTTAGAAAAATAGACTATACAACAGGAACGGTACATTTAGGAGTTATTTATAACATTTATGTTTGAAATATTTGAACATAGCATTCAGAATTGACTTACGGTAGTAGTTTTCAATGAATTATAATTAAAAGTATTTCAATTACCTCACACCAGCACAGATTAGACTTGTCTCTGTGGATTTGATCAGCATATACACATCTAGTTCCTTGGACAGTCTGTGTAGGGTAGTGATTGTTCCAGAAAGAGTAATCTTAAGAACTATAGGGTTTCACTCAACACCACTGTTCTATTTACCTCCTTTTAACATTCAATATTTTTAAATTTGAGTTATGGTGTACTAGTGATTTTGCAGTTTTTTACTTATGTTTAAATTATGCTGTGCCTTGTCAATGCAAGACTTAGAAGGATTTGGGATGACTTCTGGGTTTTAAAGTATTGAGCCTTTTCCAGGGTTTTGACACAACTAATTTGACTAAAGCAAACTGTAATTAAACTATACTTCTGGATAACTGCTTCCAAAAAAAGAGTGTAGAGTGGAGTCCACTTACAGTGTGCTATTGAAGCAATAAATCTATGAAAAGAATAACTTGCATTTAATTTCAGTAAACTTTTTCTTGAAGTTTATTTTTTTGTTAGCAAAGCAGACTGTGGGAGCATAAGGATGGTGTAATGAACCTGCTGGCACATTACTTAAAGCAAACAATTTTCACCACCGTATTTGGCTCTTAACATGTATGCCTTACAATACAGAAAAGTAAGTGGCATCAAAGGCTACAGACAAAACTAGTTAGATCTAGGAAATTAAGCCAAGAAGAAAACACAATGTCAGATACAATGATGACCTTAAAATAATGAAATGGAAATAACAAATGGTAGTTCTATTTATCCCTAATGGTGTGATTATGTGTTTGATAGTTGTTCTGTGCTATCTCACTTCTCAAATACTTCATTTTCCATGAGAGCTGGACACCTTTCAATGGAAGATATAACTTTGGTGTGACTTCGTGTTATTGTTCTGAATTCCAACTCCCACAAATTTAGCTGGCAGAGTGAGAGACAGGTTCCAGTAAATTTTGCCTGGTTTTAAGTGTATCTTTTGTTCGTATTGATGTGGAGAAAAGGCAGTGTTTTACATGATAAAGAGCATATTCGTTTTGATGATTCAGTATATTTCAGGAAAAACCTCTCTTTTGATGGAAGCTCCTGGACAGTTTTAGTCATGAAGAACCTAGCCTGGATGATTTATGAGAGCAGGAGGGGAGAGCAGAAACAATACCTGGGGAACTGACTGTTTTAGTGGTAGATTCAGAGCTGTGAGGAACTGGGGAATTAAACAGACCAAAGGCTAGTGTAAGTGTCTTCTAGTGTGACTACACTACTTTTATGCTACATTTACAGATTTGCTTTAGAAACTGGTGATTTAGCTGACAGTGACAGGAGGAGGAAAAGATTGTGTATTTGCTGATCACAACATCATTGTGAACCATCAGGCATGATGTGGGTGTGAAAGATACGTCTTACTGGTGAAAGACATTTAGTAGGGATACAAACTTCTCAATTCTCATTTGACAAAGTTGTAGTGGAATGTAGATGAAATATGGCTGGTAGTTCTGTTTGCTGGTATTCAGAGAGAGAAAATCAGTTGTGGCTGAAAGAATAACTACAGTAGCAACGCCTGTTTCATCAAACAACAGCTAAAGGCTGGTGTGTTTATCATCACACAGCAGAAACTGTGATGCAATATGATTACCTCTTACAAAAACACTGGTGTGAATATTAAGGAGACTGGAAAGCTGTCCAAGGAGGAAAGCGACTTAGAACCAGGATCAGCTGGATCTAAAGTACCAGCCATAAATAATGTTAGAAAAATTGAAAGATTACCAACTACTAGAAGAGAAAAATCTGAAAATAATTTCAAATAGGAATAATAAAAAAATAAAATAGAGCAGTTCTATTGAAGCTACTTAACAGTAACAGCAAGGAAATACATTAAAAAGAAATGTAGGCTGATAAGGGATATGTGCTACAAGTGTAAGCATAAGAAAGCCTGTATTTTATGAAGTCTTGAATGCATGGGGTGCTGGCCTTGATCTGTGGATCTAGCATGTCTAAAATTCAAAGGCAATTTACATTGTCTGTTCTAGACTTTCTTATTCTTTATAAATTTTTCACTGCTACAGGATTTAAACAATAAGAAGTAAGGCAGTATAATGAGAATGAAATAATGCATGCTGCGCATCACATGCAGAGAAAATTTCATTTGATTTCACAAGTTGCATTTAGCTGTATCTGTTTTTAATATTCAAGTGAACCTTATAAGCAAGCCTACAATTTCATGAGTAATGTGTAATTATCCTTCTTGTGTATCCTGGCTAGAGTAAAAAGATCAAATGTATTTTTATGACTTTGAGACAGTAACAAAAAAACCTGAAAATTCATTGTGCTATGTAAGTTACTTGAGGAATCAGCCACTTGTCCTCTCAGCTGGTGCTTCTTTCAAGACAGTGTCATTTGTTCATAAAAAATATGCATGTCCTGTATTAATACCAAGTGCTCTGATCAGCACTGGAGAAGTCCAGATGATTCACTTGGCAGCTAGTGGTCTTTTCTGCCAGAGTTTCTCTCTTTCACAGAGTACACAGCTTGTTTGTGTACTGGGATGTGTTTTCCTTTGTCAAGTTCTGGGGTGGGGGCGGGGAGTTGGTTCTTTAAGCCATAGCTTAATCAGGCATAACCTGGGCAAGAGCTTCTTGTGTGGGGGAAAGTGAAAGGGGTTTGAATATGTAATTCCAGCGTTTGAAAACTGGTTTATCGGTTCTACTGGATTTTTTTGGAGATCAAAGCACAAGTGTACAGTAGTTGAAAATGCACTGACTTTTCTGGAAACAGTGGCAGAAGCTGAACAAATGGACTCTATGAGTGATATGACAGTATTGTTGCAATAATCTATAGCCAGTTGATATTTCTATTAAGATGAACAGAGGAATTAGCATGTGAAGAAGTAGTCACTTGAACCTGATGACCAGTATGTTACATTGCACAGGAAGTTTTGCAATGTGGTTGGAGGGACTTGTGTCAAGATTTGTGAGTTTCACTGCTGATGGAAGTGATGGAATGTTTCTGATTTTAAAACACCACTGTGAGCTTGGGAAGCACATTTTGTGCTTTTGTCTAAAAAAGATACTTAAAAGAAATGAGAGAGATTAGAATTGATAAATTTAATGTATTTTATCTGCAATTTCATTTTGTCCGTATTGAATGCTTGTTTACTACTGAGTGGCACGGTGAGTATTGCTGAGTCTTTATCTTGGAGGTGTAACTGCTGATCATTATAAGCTGTGGACCTCACAGCCAATGATACAAATTATAATGAAGCATTTTTGTTTAACTTGCAATAAAATCTAAGTCCATCACCAAGAATACCCTAAAGAGATCTGAGACATTTTTGCAGATGCCTTTTGCATATATTAAATATACATCCCAAATGTGAATATTAGCCATGTAATTTAGAATCATAGTATCAGAGAGCGCTTTGGGTTAGAAGTGACCTGAAAGATCATCCTGTTCCAGCCCCTCTGCCATGGGCAGGGCCATCTTCACTCTATGAGGTTGCTCACAGCACATCCAACCTGGCCTTGAACACTTCCAGGGATGAGGCAGAGGCTACTCTGGAGAACTGGTTCCAGTGTCTCCAGAGTGTGAAGACCTGTTCCAGTGTAACCGTTATAGTGAAGAATTTTTTTCCTAGTATCTAATCTAGATCTCCCCTCTGTCAGTTTAAATCCATTCCCTTTTGATCTGTCACTACATGCCCTGGTAGAAAGTCCCCATCCAGATTTCTTGTAGACCCCTTTAGGTACTGGAATACAGCTGTAAGGTATCCCTAGAGCCTTCTCTTCTCCAGGCTGAACAAGCCAACTCTGTAAGCCAACTTCATAAGACAGGTGCTTCAAACCTCTGATCATCTTCAAGGCCTCCTCTAGACTCGATTTAACAGGTCCACATCCTGCTTGTGTTGGGGGCCCCAGATCTGAATGCAGTACTCCAGGTAGAGTCTCACTCTCACCAGAGCAGAGGGGCAGGATCACCTCCCTCGACCTGCTTGTCACGCTTCTCTTGATGCAGCCGAGCATCTTGGTTTTTTGGGCTGCAAGCGCGCATGGCCAGCTCATGGAGACTTTTTCATCAGCCAACACCCCCAAGTTCTTCTCAGGGCTGAGGATTATTTAGTTTATTTATACTCTGTAAATGACCAATGTGCAAATAAGCCTATGGATATCTTAGAAATGCAAACTGCAGTTTAGAGTTACATGTACTAAACATAGAGATTTACCTCCTAATCTCAAGGTTTTTTATCAAAGAAAAAGAAACATGAGCTTCTTATTCACAGATTGGCACTATTTGGGATGATTTGTGTGAGTAGTTTTTTGCAGAGCTGTGGGATTCTTGCAGTGAATGTAGCCTGTCACCAACTTCCTGGTTTAAGCTCAAATACCTTCTGTTAGCTCAGCTGTATTTCAGCAAAATGGCATTGGAAGAACCCACGTCTTTAAACAAGATAGGTTGTATGTCTCCAAGAACTGAGTAACTAAAATTCAGAACCTGAAACTGTCATGAAAAACTTGTTGGCTGTGAGTTTGGAGCATGGCTATGAAACAGAATGCTGCTGTTGAGGCGTTCTTATCACTAAGTAAATTTGCTGCTTCTCTACCACTCTTCAGTAAGCAGAAAACTGAAAGGTATAGAACCCTGTGCAGGCCAGATAAAAGGTTTTCTTTTTTAGGTCTGGCAGGAAGAGTTTTCTCTACAATACAATGCATTTTTGGTTTTACTTGAAAAAAAACATTCCAAGTAAAGGTTTTTTAAAAAAGTTAATGTAGCATTCATATTGCAGAGCTAAAAAAATAGAATGTCAGTTTGAGCAAAAGTTAATATTGCTGTTGGAACATTTTTTTGGCAATGCTGCAGTATTTGCTATCCTGGATTATTTTTTTTTAAGTTATTACTTAACTGCATATATAATTATATATACATTCTTTCTAATGGCTCTGATTTAACTTTGAGTTGGAACTTTGTAATTCAGAAAGAACAGGTGAAGTAGGATCATAGATTTACAGAGAGTTTTTATGAAAAAAGGAGGGCTTGAGGAATTAATACTACCTGTACCTTGTTTCAATTCACCTTATATAATATGATATGTTTTAAAAATGCAGATAAAGTTTTGACTTATGGTGTTAAAGCTCTTTTCCAACCCAGTTGATTCTATGATTCTGTGATTCCATGAAAATGGTATTATTGAATGTTTTCTGGTAATAGAGTGTACAGTTATACTAAATTGATTTTAAAATCAAGTGATCGTTCATGTGTTTCCACTTGGTTTTCATAAATATGAAATGTTTTATGTATGGGACCATTAATAAATACTCTTAAAGTATTAAAAAAAGAGTTATGAAGTCATTACAAAATTGCTAACATGTTGCTATTTTAGAGAATGTCTGATAAAATTGCAGGTGATGTAATTTACATCCTCCAGACTAAAACGCGCCCTGAATAGCAGTTTTCTTATAATGGCAGTTGAAGCATTAGGAAATTCTGCCTTACACAGAGGCAAGGTGTCAGCAAGTAGCTTAATGGCAGTGTCTTATGTAAAGGAATGATTTCTTGTGCTTCACATCACCTTCAAAAAATATGGGCAGTCCCCCTGGCTGTGAGGGGAGAGGCTGACTTTGGCAGGGGAGGCAGACAATAATAAGTATTGCTGGTAAGAGTGCAGGATGTTTTAGGGATGAAAGTTTTATTATGAGTAGGTCTGGCTGTGGTGCACATCCATCAGAAAATAGTGTAGAGTGGGACGTAAGAACTGAGATGTGCAAAGGGACTTTAGACTGCAAGATATACATTAATGTTCTGCTTTATGGGGAAAAGGTAGCTGTATCAAAGCAGCCTTTTTGATGTCCTAGTGAATGTCTGCAAACTTGAATAAAAATCAAAAGGTATTTCAGAGTCCTGTCAGTTCCACAGCTGTGTCATGTATCGTGTTGCCTCAATTGCCTTGTTTCTAAGGTATGTTAAATTTGTCATGGCTCCAAAGTGATATTAAGGAGGTTCTAAACCTTTTATAGATTGTAAGATTACCAGTATTTGCTGACATCGAATAACTTCCAAAGCTACAAATCCATTGGCTTCTTTGAGTTCTGGTCTGCCAACCACAGACCCTCTGTGTGGACCTGATGCCTGTAGTTTCTTTATCATTTGGTCTTCTCTACTTCATTTCCTTTTCAACAAATCAGATTAATTTGGATTTGTGTCCTTTCCATGATCACCTTACACTTCACTCTCTGCTGTCAACTTGAGAGATTCTTGCTCAGTTGACTAAGTTTATGTGAGTAATAGTACATGGTGAAATGTGTCAGAATATGCAAACCCATCTCAGTTTTGCATGCCTCACTATTCTGTTTCATTCTAGCATTCATCTAATAAAAATGAAGAAATCCTTCTGCGTGTGCAGGATCAGTTTTGATAAAAGTAATCTTCATCTTAAACATCATGAGAGCAGCATCCTATAAAGAATGACTTTCCTAAAGATTCAGGGTATTGAGTATCTTAAACCATACTAGAAGCAGAGGAGTTTGGAAGAGTTTAAAAGCCACGGAAAAATTGTTTCTACAGATCTTAAATTTGGGGGCCAGTACCTGAACACATGCATTTAACTCAGTAGTCTCTGCATAATAGTCTGTTTTTCTTCCATCTGGGCTGTACGGTATAGCCTGTATATATGGCACTGTGCATATAAGTGTACTTACAGAGAGTGTAGACCTACACAAAAAAAAAAAAAAAAAAAAAAAAAAGAAGAAAAACCACAGGAAGGATTGGATTGAATGCTATGTAGGGAGCTGAAAGAAAGTCAACAGACATAATACTGACTCTCTCCCCTCCGTGACTTCTAACTCTATGCAACAGAGTGGAGTGAGCAGGTAGATAGAGAAAACCTCTAGAAATACAATGTGTATGCTGTACAAAGACCTAAAATGCAGTTAATTGAAGACAGAAGTTGTTGGCACATATATGTTGTTTCTTCAGCCTTCAGCAAGGAAGGTACTTGCAGATGGAAAGCTGTTGTATGTTTGAATAACATGAGCATGTGAACTTCTTACCCTGCTACTTATGCAATTTGAAAAGTTGTTTGAGCTTTATTATAAAATTAGTAAGAGATAGAGACTTTTTTTGTTGAGTTTAAGCTGAAAGTAGGTTCTGATGGCATTGTTAGAGTCATGATACTAATTTAATCTGGGCTTTTAAAATCATGGAGGAAAATCTTCTTTAGAGTGGGATAACGATATTCAAATTAAAGATTTTACCTCTTTAGTCAAGAATAAATCTTCAGTTCTGAACATTTTACAAATAATAGAGTCTGAGTTTACCAGAATGTGTTTCAAAACTAGTAAGTATTGAAATAGTAAAAAAGAGCTGCCTTTTGCACTGTACATTGAAGAAAACCTTTCATTTTTATACTGCAGATGACATTAACATTTTTGTGCTGATAGATGTTATAGGCTTATTAAGCTTTACGTGTATTTTCTACGTCTGATGGTGGTGCATTTTTTCTGTGACAGTATTATTACTAGCTTTGGGCAGTATGGTAGGAACCTGAAGAAGTTGTTCCATATAGTCATTCCTAGCATACTATTTGCGTCTGCTTCAGATGAGACGCAGCAGAGAGTACACTGCGGGAAAATTTTTAATTGTGATCATGGCAACTCTATGTCCATTTATCACTAAAATCCAGTTGAAGGTGACTGTTAAATGCCTGAAGAGGCAAAAGAGTAGTGAGAAAACAGGAAAGGCATAACACAGTGGTAGTTTACTTCAGGTAAGAATTAGCAAATTTTGAATCCACCTCTCGTTTAGAGGAACACACCATTGTTAGGTATGCCTGTGTCCATGCAAGCATACAGCTGGTAGAAATAACCTGCAAGAAGGGCACAGGTATGTAACTCTGTACAGGCTGCCTCTGTGGGATGGCACCTTGGACTTCCCTCTGCCAGCCACAGCTGATTCCACTGGGCTGCAGCAGATATGCTGCACGGCACAGCTAAGCCCCACAGCCAAGATGGCAATGCCTCTGGGAGAAAGAAAAGGTAAAATGCTGTCCAGCAGTGTGAAGAGTGAGGAAGGAAAATGAGAATAACGTCCCTGCAGACACCAAGGCCAGAGGAAGAGTTCGTACCCAGGCACTGGATCATATCTCCTCACTGCAGGTTCCCCAGGGATCCTCCCTATGAAGAACCCCGGGCCAGAGCAAGTACGATCCTGTAGGCCACGGAAAGCCTACTCTTGAGTCAATTTATCCTGAAGGACTGCAGTGTATGGAAAGGAAGAAGGGTAAAGTGTGAGGGAGCAGCAGAAAAACTGTTATGAGCTGACTCTACCCCCCATTCCCCACCCTCTCTGTGCTGCTCGGGGTGCAGGAGGCATGTGTTGTTTTCGTTTGGTTTTGATTTTCACTATCCAAATATTTTTTTAATTAGCAAGAAATTAATTTTCTACAAGTGAAATTTTATTTGACCATGATGGCAATAACTGCCTGTTCCTATCTCCCTGTCCCTATCTCAACCCACGAGATTTTCTTTTTAATCCTATTTTCTCTGCCTGCCCTATTGGAGAATGGGAGTAGGAGAGCAGAAGGATGCATGCTGGCCAAGGTCAACCCACCACAGTAGTGAATTGTTTAGTAAATGAAATATTTTGCTTTGACATGTCAAGCCACAGAATTAGAAATTACTACTACATGAATGATTAATGATAAATAGTAGGCCACTGAGACTCATCCTTTGGAGCTGGCAAACTCTGTATAAAAAAGTAAAAAAGCCTTAATATTCCAAAGTTTCTTTGAAGTCTGCATATATAATCTGCATTTATTACTGCTTTTCAGTGAATATCTGTGACGAAAACAACATATTGGCAAAATGCCATTTCATAACTGTCTTGTGGTATGTAAGGTCTCCTTTTTGACACAGTATTATCTGTGTTGCATCTCTTTTCTGGGATATTAAAAGGGGAATGTCTTAATCTCAGACTTTGGAATATACATGTAGATATTATTCTGTCAGCTCCCCCTTTTTTTTTTCCTTTTGTGATGATAGCAAGAAAAATACATTTTCTTCTTTTCTTCTCAATTCCTGTTCTTAGGAAAACATATTAATTTTTCTTACATTCCTTTGCTGCCTCATTTGTATAAATGCTGCAAGAAATAGTATTATGTTAAAAATCTGCATTGTTTCAACTTTGAATGATAACAAGCTGCCACTCTGAATTGGTATGCAAAGAAAAGTATATAAGAGTTTAAAGAACTTTTGCCAATCTTGACATTTCCTGGCTTATACCCCGTATCTGCTAAATACATGCATAGGTGGTCTTCACAAATTTAGTTCACTTTTACGTTTGTATAACTTCTCATGGTAATATAACTTTATCCGAAACAGTAGACTTCAGGTTGTTGTAGGATACATGACAGAATGTCAAATACTTATATATGCTCCAAATAGAAAAAAAAGAAATTGCTGTCCTTTTAGGTATGAAATGCTGGGCAGAAAAGATTAACATGAGCGTTCTAACATAGATGTTAGAAATGAGGTGGCATAGCAGTTTATTCTATGATGTCTTCTATCAGATGCAATTGCCCAGAATATTGAAATATTTTTCATTCTTCATCTTTCACCTATGATATTTCCAAGTGGATGTAAGTAAAAAAGTCCAGCATACGTATTTCAGAATTCTGATATGCTTTCTTTTCGTGATTATTGCCATATTTCGGGTATGAACTATTTTTATTTTAGACAAGACAATGGTTAATTTTCATTCAGGGATGACGTTTCCACATGGCTTTTGTTTAAGAAAGAGAGAAATCTTAATATGATGTGAGTACATTATAGAAAGTTTTCTTTTGTGAGGGAAAGTGTCTGTTCTTAGTCTTATGTAATGCTTTACCATGATCATTTGATGAAGTCTGCCTTGTACTTAGGGTTTCACTGTACTGCATAAAATAAATAAAATGCAAAGCAAGTACCCAGTCATCCTGACTTAGGAGGTCTGAGGAATTTTTTGTCAAATGAGTTTGTCCTGGTCTTTGAACTGTGCTGAGACCTATGCTTGCAACATTTAAGTTCTGTTTTATTTCAGGTAAGAAACTGAAAATG
Source organism: Ara ararauna (assembly GCA_028858755.1). Classification (NCBI taxonomy): domain Eukaryota; kingdom Metazoa; phylum Chordata; class Aves; order Psittaciformes; family Psittacidae; genus Ara; species Ara ararauna. The sequence continues at coordinate 37,096,784 of CM054410.1, read as the reverse complement.
TAGGGACACATGAATGCAGTGGGAAAAATGGTGTATTGTGTTATGTCTGCATGAGATAAGTCCATCATCCGGGTAGCGTTTGCAATTGCAGCAGTGAGCAGTGTTAGTTTTTCAGATGAAACTAGTGGGAGATGGATCAGTACCTCAGACCACACAGTTCTACCCCAGGTGCATATTATTTTTAAATTTTATTTTTTTTTATTTTTTGGTGTGCATTTTCATGACATGGAGGTTTTGCCATTTGGACTGTCTGAAGCCTGTGTTTGGCCCTTGCATCTAATATCTGAAAACATGTTGAAACTGTGGTGGTTTAATGACTTTGTTTTTCTCTGCTTTCTGTGTTTAGTGTTATAGTAGAAGATCTTCACTTCTAATGATTATGACAAAATAAGGGCGTGGTTCACAAGGAAACAGCTTCGTCTTCCCTTTTCTACCCATGAAATTGTCCAGGAGATTGAGAAATAGTTACTTTCTCTTTTTTTTTTTTAAAGCATTCCAAACAGTTGCAGAGATTATTTGATTGTCCAGAATTGCTTGAAAGTTAACTGCTGGAATATATATAACTATGTTCAGTTTTATTCAATAGACTTTATATCAGTGTTCAATTCTTCTGACTCAAAAGACTGGAAATAATTTTCAGAGCTCCCTACCACTGGATTAGCCTTCAGTTTTCACCAGGAGATGAAAGAAAACAGGCTGTCAGTGGCCCGAGCACAGCTTCTCTGTATGTCTAGTTGGTAATCTGAAGAACAGCATCTTAAAGCCCTAGTTTTGTTTTGCAGCAAAGAAAATGAAAACAAAAGAAAGATGACAAATGTGCAATGACTGAATCTTTGTTCAAATGACTAAGACCTTGTTTTTTATAGGTGGACAGGGGGATCTGCAGCACCTGCAGCAAATGGTGGACAGCTATTCCTGTTCTATATCCAGAGTTTATCAGCATCTTTCATAGGCTAAATAGTGAATAAAATTAAAAATCTGAATGAAATTCAGCGCTGCATGGAAAAATTGAATGAAAAACATGCATTTTATTGGTGTTTGAGAACTATGTTTTGCATTAAAATTTAATTTATTGTCAGTTTATACTAGAAAAGTTAATTGTTATTTAAAAGTAACAGTATTCAAGATAGAGAAGTGGTATCTGGTAGGTTTATGGAAAGTACTTAGCAATTCAAACTAGCTAATATTCTAAATGTATAATACTTAAAGCTTATGGCAAAGATAAACTTGCTTAAAAAGCAAGTGCAAGAAGGAAACGGAATAGCCAGAAAAAACCCAGCTACACTTACGTTTCTGTACAATATTCAGAGCGGCCGTTGAACCTGTTCAGTGTTCTGTAGCTAGTGTATTTAAAAATAAATTTATAGAATCATAGAATAGTTAGGGTTGGAAAGGACCTTAAGATCACCTAGCTCCAACCCCACTGCCAGAGGCAGGGACACCCCCCACTAAACCATGCCACCCAAAGCTCTGTCCAACCTGGCCTTGAACACCGCCAGCGATGGAGCATTCACAACTTCCCTGGGCAACCCATCCCAGTGCCTCACCACCCTTACAGGAAAGAATTTCTTACTCATATCCAATCTAAACTTCCCCTGTTTAAGTTTAAACCCGTTACCCCTTGTCCTCTCACTACAGTCCCTCATGAAGAGTCCCTCCCCAGCATCCCTATAGGCCCCCTTCAGATACTGGAAGGCTGCTATGAGGTCTGCATGCAGCCTTCTCTTCTCCAGGCTGAACAGCCCCAACTTTCTCAGCCTATCTTCATATGAGAGGTGCTCCAGTCCCCTGATCATCCTCGTGGCCCTCTTTTGGACTTGTTCCAATGGTTCCATGTAGTTTTTATGTTGAGGACACCAGAACTGCACACAATACTCCAAGTGAAATCTCAGAAGAGCCAAGCAGAGGGGCAGGATCACCTCCCTCGACCTGCTGGTCACTCTCCTTTTGATGCAGCCCAGGATACAGTTGGCTTTCTGAGCTGCAAGCGCACACTGCTGGCTCATGTTCAAATTCTCATCGACCAACACCCCCAAGTCGTTCTCCACAGGGCTGCTCTGAATCTCTTCTCTGCCCAACCTGTAGCTGTGCCTGGGATTGCTCCAAGCCAGGTGTAGGACCTTGCACTTGGCATGGTTAAACTTCATCAGATTGGCATCAGCCCAGCTTACAAGCATGTCAAGGTCCCTCTGGATGGCATTCCTTCCCTCCAACATATCAACCGATTGGTGTCATCGGCAAACTTGCTGAGGGCACACGCAATCCCACTATCCATGTCACCAACAAAGATATTGAACAAGACTGGCCCCAACACCGATCCCTGAGGGACACCACTCGTTACTGGTCTCCAGCTGGACACTGAGCCATTGAGCACAACTCTTTGCGTGCAGCTGTCCAGCCAGTTCTTTATCCACCGAGTTGTCCACCTATCAAATTGATGTCTCTCCAACTTAGAGACAAGGATGTCATGCGGGACAGTGTCAAATGCTTTGTACAAGTCCAGGTAGATGATGTCAACTGCTCTACCCTTGTCCATCAGTTCCGTAGCCCCATCATAGAAGGCCTCCAGATTGGTCAGGCAGGATTTCCCCTTAGTGAAGCCATGCTGGCTGTCACCAACCACCTGGTTGTTTTTCACGTGCCTCAGCATGCCTTGCAGGAGAATCTGCTACAAGGTTTTGCCAGGCACAGAGGTGAGACTGACTGGTCTGTAGTTCCCTGGCTCATCCATTTTCCCTTTCTTGAAAATGGGGGTTATATTTCCCTTTTTCCAATCATCGGGAACTTCACCTGACTGCCATGATTTTTCAAATATGATGGACAGTGGCTTAGCAACTTCATTTGCCTGGTCCTTCAGGACCCGCGGATGGATTTCATCAGGTCCCATGGACTTGTGTACGTTCAGATTCCTAAGATGGTCTCGAAGCAGATCCACTCCTACAGTGGCCCTAAGGTCTTCATTCTCACAGTCCCTGTGTCTGCCTTCCAAGACTTGGGTAGTGTGGTCAGAGCATTTGTCGGTGAAGACTGAAGCAAAGAAGTCATCAAGAACCTCAGCCTTCTCCAAATCCAGGGTAGCCAGTTCTCCCGATAGCTTCTGGAGAGGGCCCACGTTGTCCCTAGTCTGCCTTTTATTTGCAAGGTACCTGTAGAATCCCTTCCTGTTATCCTTAACGTCCCTAGCCAAGTTTAATTCTAAGTGGGCCTTAGCTTTCCTAACCTGATCCCTAGCTTCCCAGACAACATCCCTGTATTCTTCCCAGGCCTCCTGTCCTTGCTTCCATCTTTTATAAGCCTCTTTTTTCCTTTGAATTTTCCTCAGCAGCTCCTTATCCGTCCAAGGAGGTCTCCTGGCCCACCTGCCGCACTTCCATCTAGTAGGGATGCATTGCTCCTGAGCTTGCAGCATGTGATTCTTGAATATCAACCAAGAGTCTTGGGCCCCCCTGCCCTCTAGGTCTATATCCCATGGAATCTTACTGAGCAGGTTCCTGAAGAGGCCAAAGTCTGCTCTCTTGAAGTCCAGGACAATGAGCTTGCTTCATGCTCTTCTCACTGTCCTGAGGATCTTGAATTCGTCCATCTCATGAGCACTGCAATCAAGGCTGCCCTGGAGCATCACATTTCCAACCAGCCCTTCCCTGTTGGTGAGGAAGAGGTCAAGCATGGCACCTCTCCTTGTCAGCTCCTCTATTTCTTGCAGAAGGAAGTTGTCTTCCACACAGTGGAGGAACTTCCTGGATTGCTTGTGCTGGGCCGTACCATCCCTCCAACAACTATCACGGTGGTTGAATTCCCCCATGAAAGCAAGGGCGTGCGAGCGTGAGGCTGTTCCTATCTGTCTATAGAGAGCTTCATCCACCGAGTCCTCTTGATCAGGCAGTCTGTACGATGCATTCACTTGTAGATGATGTGCTTGTGCAGAGAGATTGTTTTGGGTTTTTTTTCTTTTTAAAATAATGCTGTCTTATGTGTGAAAGAAACTATATTTTCTACCAGCTGTAGAATTTAATATAATTTTTTTGCTTTGATCAGAATTTCATTTTGGTGATTTATTGATATATCAGTGGGATAAGCAATGTGATAATGGCATCTACATAATGCTGGAAGAAAAAAAATTCTTTTTGTTTCTCTCCATTCATACTATATTATAACATGCAGAAGAGCTCTTTGCTTCTTTTAGCCAGATGTACTGTGTTGTTTTCTTTTCATAGCAAAAGTGTTTAATAGGTTTTTAAGTTTAGGGAATAAGAGCATTAACCATCAGTCTTGCTGATGAATTTTCTAGGAGTTAAAAAAAAAAGCCTACAAGACCTTGGTGTCTCTAGCTTTACTCTTGATAGGAACTACTGTCTGCTGGCTGCTTTACTTTTTGAGCTGAGTTAGATTTGTATGGTATTTATGTAAAAATGTTTCATAGTTGTTTTTTTAACTTTGCCCACACTTTTGTAATATTGGATATACATCTGGTGTGTTAGCTTTTTATATTTTTTTGTATGTATAAATATGTTGGGATGGGGGAGACGCTGCCCAGCTAGATGGCTGTATTAAAATGTTTCTATGTTTTAGCTGCTGGCAAACCAGGAGGGATTGCTGTCTTTTTTAATTCTTTTTTTTTTTTTTTTTTTTTTTTTTATTTGTAAAAGTGTAAAAGGAGTGTCACAAGATGTCTTTTCCAGCTTCACATTTGTTCAGGACGTATTCATATGCCCTAGATTATTCCTATTATTTCATTAAATATAGTTATCTAAATATATGACAATACACTGAGTAATAAACCTAATTGTCCTGGGTTCAGCAGTAGCAGTCATTTTTCTCCTTCTTAGTAGCTGGTACAGCGCTGTGTTTTTGACTTTTGGCCTGGGAACAGCACTGATAACACTGATGTTTTTATTTACTGCTCAAATGTTTAGTCTGACTAAGGACTTTCTGAGTCTCATGCTCTGCCAGGGAGGAGGGGAAGCCAGAAGCAAGCAGAGACAGGATACCTGACCCAAACTAGCCAAAGAGGTATTCCATGCTACAGCACGTCATGCCAGGGATTTGAAAACTGGGGGCAGGGACCCAGAAGGGTTAGATCACTGCTCGGTTGGGCTGGGTATCAGTTGGCAGGTGGTGAGCAGTAGTATTTCTCTTCCCTTGTTGTTTCCCTTATCATTATTGCTATTGGTGGTAGCAGTAGTGGTTTTGTGTTATACCCTAGTTACTGGACTGTTCTTATCTCAAACCCTGGGAGTTACATTCTATCGATTCTCCTCCCCATCCCTCTGGGAGTGGGGCAGGAAGGGGGGGGGGGGGGGGGGGGGGGGGGGAATCTAACAACTGCATGGCTTATTTAAGGCTGGGCTTAAACCACAACACTAATGTATAAACTTCTCTGTACATGCTGTACAGATTTAAATGACCCCATGGGTCTCCCAAAGCAAACTTTTAACATTCCGTATCTTTTACTGTCCATCTGCTATGGGCATGTAGCCACCCACCCAGACAAATTAGTTGAAATAAAATAAATTTATTCCAGTTCACTTCAAAGAATAGCTTTTAAAACATAAAGGGAGTCACCTTGCTGGTAAGGTTACTAAAATGGGGGGTTTTCTTAAATAGAGTTTTGTGGGTATTTTTCTACTGCAAGACTGTGCACAATTTCATACCTTCTTGAATTCTTATGTGTTCCTTTTGTTTTCCTTTGCAGATGGGATTCATACAGATTAATGAGGACTTCATATTTATTGAGCCACTGAATCGCACTTTGGCTGTGACAGGTCATGCACACAGGGTGTACAGACGAAAAAGGTCTGTAGAAGAGAAACTTACTGAAAAGCCAGCTTCTCAGAATCAGTACTGTGGTGTTGTTGCAGGTAATATACAAATCTTGCTAAAAAATCTAATGTAGGAGACATATTTTTAAGATATGTAGAGAGTAGTTGAAAACAGACCCAGCAAAAGCATATCTGATGATTCTTGCACAAACAACATATGGTAGGCTTTGAGGTGACATGCTTAGGCTGTTGTTTCACTCATTGGAAGAGGGTAAATATATATTCATATATATTTGAAAGTGAAGGGTGAATATGTATCCATGTATATGTATATTTGAAAGTATAAATCTTCAGGTCTTTTTTTGCTTCAACTTAATTATTACAACCTATTTCTTGTCCTTCTGTGTTTTTCTAGTTGCTTAATTACTATGTGCAGTGATTGTATTTAATTTTCCATTTTAAGCAGTTTCACAGTGCATCACAGTTTTGGTTAGTAATAAGTCTTGAACTCCCAAATGGGTCTGACACTGATTTGAAATTTTTTTTATAACAGTATTCTTGTTCCAATTGACACTTAGATCTGTATGAAACAATCCTAATGTGTCTTCCTCAATGGCAGGGAGAAGAAATTGTTGAAGTAGAAAGGTTTCAACAAAAATTTTGTACATAGGGATAGCTTCATAATTTTCAATGGAGAGGGAAAAAATGGCTTGTGAAAGATGTCATTCTGTTATTCCTGCTTCACTGACAGCTGCTCTTCTTCAAAGGATAGAAGACATCTAAATCTTTTGACCTCAGCGTGAGCAGAGGGTGTTTTAATGTTGTTGTGAGAAATTATTCTTCGTCCCAGGAAATAAAGCAGAGTGAATGTATATTTATGGGCATATTTACCATGTCTTGTTAACACAGTAAAAGTGAGATACTAATGAAGTGGAAATAGCAAAGTTGTTTTCTACTTTGCTAGTAGAAATAGCAAAGCTGGCCTGATCGGGCTAGGGAGCTGGTGTATGTGACATTTGGAGTGAGGCAGAAAGAACTGGGTTATTCAAACAGATAAAGAAAGGCAAAGGAAGGATACAGCTGCAGTCTTCTGGTACCTAAGGGGCTTCAGAGAGAAGATGAAGCCATGCTTTCCTTAGAAGTATGGTATGACAGAATGAAAGAATGTTGTAACTTGCATTCAAGGAAATTTCAGTTGGGCATAAATTAAAAATAATCTCCGCAAGCATATTTTGCACTGGAAGAGGTTGTCTAGAGAAGCTGTGAAGTCAGCATCCTCAGACTTTAGAAAACATAGCTGGAAATAGCTCTAAGAGAGTCGATCTTACTTTGATGCTTGCCCTAACGAGAATGAGCTTGGCCTAGCTGACCACCAGACATCCCATCTAAGATAAACTTTCCTGTGGCTGTGTGGTTCTTCCTGAACATTTCTACTGCTCTGTGCATTTTATGTGGTTACAGAAAGATGGGTCAATTTTTCTTTTCATTATCGCTTTTATAAGTAGGCATCCATCCACGGGTTGAGATCAAAGATGAAGTAGCAAAGCAAGGCTCTTTGTTTAGTTATAAAGATGAACTAAGTAAATGACATGTAACTTCCTCCAGCAGGCTCTATTTCTCTTCTAGGTATTGTGTTACATTACCACTGCTTATGTAAAAGAGAAGGTTTTTTTATTAGCAAAAGTTTTTCACATAAATAGTGCTGGTTATTTTTCCCCATTAGTAATAAGTAAGTTAGAGCATACATGACCATGCATTTGGGAGCGAGAAAAAGAGAAATATGCATGATGTTTCCACTGGAAAAGAGGAGAGAGACATCTGATAAATAGCAACAACGGTATGAAGTATGAAAATTAGTAAAGGTGCAAACTCTTCTCAAGGACATTATTTTTCTCTCATGTTCATTACCAGTTATCCTTTCATTTTCTCTTATGCTTTAAAATGGGGAAGCCATTTTATTCCATTCTAATAATCTTTTGCTCAAGGCTCTGATTTGGTGCAAATAGTCTGTCAACAGAGATTCAAATATTTGCTTGAAATAGGTTTCATTATCTCTACTACAAGCCTGAAATTTTGAAATAACACAAGGTGTGCATAACTGATTAGCATCTGCTGGCATAACCATGTTGCCAGGGGGACTAATCTGCAATTTCTAACTGCTGCTGTTACTGTAGCAAGACCAGTCCCTCACCCTGTGGCTACAGGTTGTTTTACTAAGAGGAGCTGCAGTAAGTTACATGCATCAAAACTCTGGGTAGGAGCAATTTGCTGGCATGACATGCAGTTAGCTAAATATCACCTAAATATTCACAGTACAGGCACGACCTTAAAGGTGGGTTGAAGCCACAAAAATAAACCTTTCAGAAGTATTTCAAGTCAAATCCTGAATTAAGTAGCTCAGTGAAGCAAAGATAAAATATACGAGTATATGGGCTCTCTGATGCTCTCAGGTAATGCACTTTGATAGAGTTGTGGCTGTGTGACACAGAGGAACTATTTGTCTTGGCAGTAGGGCAGCTTCTTATCAGTATAGACCTGTCTTACAAGAGGATCTCTTGCTTCTACAGTACTCATGTCAGAATAGGTGCTCTGAGACAGGATTTTAGGCTGCTGGCTTAGGGCCAGATTGATCTGAAAGACTGGCTACCTATCAAGCAGTTGTGTATTGCCAGTGATGAAATGTAATTATTAGAAGGGATGAATGTCAGTGCTGGAGGTGTTGAAGGGTCACTTCTGGAAATAATAGCTTTTCATGCAGATCTAGAAAAGGCAATCAAAGAAGGTATTGTTTGTTGCCTGTTACTGTTGCGGGCTGGATTGAAAGATGTTACACAGCCAAACATGTTTCCAGGGAACAAAGAACTTGTTTTTGTGAATGAGGTGGAGCTTTCTTATTAATTAGGGGTAGGAGAGAATCATACCAACAAAAGCAGATGCTTTTTGGATTTGTAAAAGTGTGCATGCATATCCTTTTGTTGAATGTGTGAGTTATTTACATATGCGAGCCAGCTGAACATACACAGATCTCGCACTCCACACCTTTCTTTAGCACATTGTCTTTGAAACCTTTAAGAGCAACCAATTCACAAGTGTGTTATAGAGAAAATGTGAGAGAAGCAGTTGTAATTAGAGCAAGGGGCCACATTGAAAAGCCAAGTTCTTTTCCTTCTACCTAATCTGAAGCACTTGTTCCAGGGTGAAGTTATTTGTACAGTAAACCTAACTCATTGTAAAAGAACGGGGCACATTGGGGGCAGGGAGAAATCTTCTCATATGGTCATTCCTTTTCACAAAGACTAGTGAGTGAGAGCTCTCATCCAGGGTACAGTAGGTCTGAGTTTTGAATCCCTTTTGTATTTGGGACACTGGAAGCCTCCTCTTTTACTTCTCAGTTCTGGAGATAAATAGTATACTGTTCTGAGTCATGAGCACATTGTACTTCTCCTCTTAGAGTGATGCTGTTTTTCAGGAAAAAGCCTGCTAGTTTCTCCTGATCAAAAGCAGAAGTTTGACTTTAGGGAATGTAAACTGGGCTGTCAGCTGGGAGAGCTGTGCTTGTTCTTGCTCAACAGCCCGTTTCCATGTGATAACAATGAAATAAAATGCATAAACAATATTGGTCATAGGTCTGGATCTATGAGATTGCACTGGATGAAGACTGGAGCTATTTGAGATATTAGTTTCCATTCCTTGGGTGAGAAAGAAGTTACCACTCTGCTTTAAGACATTTAAATACCTATCCAAACTATAGTGAAGGTATAGCTTGCGGCTTCCTGAGCTCCTGAATATTCTGTACCTAGCCAGAATACTGCAATTTCTGTTTGGCTAGGGTGCCTATTTTCTTTTTTCTCAGGGAAGAAAGCCTGGAGAGTAATGGTGGTCAATCTGTAGTGTGAGCTTCCTGTGAATGTATTCAGGGAATGCTTTTGTGCCTAAGGACTTGTTAAGTGTCCAGGAGTCCTGTAGTCATAGCTCGTTCTATGTTGTCTCAGATACTTTATGCAACCTGTGGTTATAGTAGCTGGATTTTCAGCTGGTTTAGTTTCAAGGGCAAGGAGGGGAGAGGGAGAGGAATTTTTGTTGTTTTGTTAACACTTGTTTTTTTCTCTCATTTAGCGATTGCCTTCTGAATGTCAAATGTACTTGCTGCAGTATTTCTAACCTTCTTGCTGGAGTACTGGGGTATTTCTAGCTTTCTTTTCAATCAATTGCTTTTCAGTAAGAAATTAATATGCAATCTCCATATTTTCTATAGTTGCACAAAACATGGAAGTATTATTACACAGAACTCTCCTGTATCATTTATTGCTTTTATTTTGCCAATGTAATTTCAGTTTTTAGACAAATTTATGTTTCTTTATTCTCAAGAGGCAGGGTTGCTTTTTTTTTATTTCAGTTAATCTGACTTATTAGCACAAGCATTATTGATGTTGGTAGGATTTTTTGCAGGAGGTATTATCTCTTACATACTGTATCTTCAGTAATGAGCAATTTGTTGTAATGTTTAAGAGTATGTAAAGAAACGTGTTTTTGTTAAAGGCGATTTTGCATGTTATCTAGCAGTAATCATGGCAGTGTTTTGATTATCGCTGAACCAAAATTACTAATTCCATTTATTAAAGCTCGCAGCGATGAGCTGAAATTTTCAGGTAAATAAGATCTCACATGATGGGGATTTCTGACAGCAATTTGGAAAGGGTTGGCTGTCCAAGAACAGATTGTCGTTTCGTTTGTTAACCCAGCAGATATGTGATGCAAATGATGGACACTGCCCCTTGCAGCCATGTTGTCTGTAGAGTTATGCAGTCCTCTTATCCACTACAATCCCAAAAGACAGAGGTTTCAACAGTTTATGGGACTGCCGTGACCTTAGTGTTTAGCACAAGGCTGTATTTTATTGTGGGCTGCTTATTCTCAATTCCGAATGAAAACGCACCACTAGCTAAAACTTTTGGAGGGCTGTGGTAGCAGACTTCTCTGAGCAGGCATGCTAATATTAAAGTTTTCACCCACTAGCTGCTGCTTTTTACAAAGAAGTGAACAATTAACAAACTGTGTTGCTGGAAACTGCACTGGAATCACTGCTCATAGGAGGAAGGCAGATTGACCGGATGGCTCATGAGAGATCTTTTTTAACCCAAATGGGTTTACAGTTTAAACTTAGATCTGTAGGCTACTCTTGCAGCATTAGATGCTTCTATGGTAAGTCATAGTTGTGTAGCTTACAGGGTGTGTATTTTTGGCACAAATCCTGACCCTGAAGTTGTGTTAAAAATTATCCTTAAAAGTGTGACAACAATACACATAATGTTTTATAAACTAGGTTGTAGATCCACAACTAGCAAACACAAATAAAGCTACAGGCTAGCTGCTGCACATTTAAGGCTATGCTAGTATCTGAAGGATCAAAATGAGAAAGGTTAAAATTAATTTTAGGTAGCTTATGAATTTATAAGTTCTTTATAATTCTATGCAGTCAAGCAGCAATTGTTTATTTCTGGAGAATATACACTTTTATGTCTTTTAGAAAATTTGTTTGCTTAGTAGTGTTAGTATGTCTTACATTATCACCAGTTGTACAGGAATCGGTAAGCCCTTCTAAAATATAACAGGCTGGACTAAAGCGCTCATATATGTAATCTTCAAGAAATGACTGCAGCAGAAGATAAATTACTTTTTTTTTTAATCTTGGATAGTTTTTACATTGAAAAATATCTATCTACATTTTATTTATAATAAATCTATATTAGGCATACATTTATATTAAATTACGGACATTTCTTCCACTGGTATCTTATATTTTAAAGGTAATTCGTGAATTCAGGGTCTTTAAGGCATATTTTTGACACTTTCCTGAAGAGTAACTTATTTTTTCAGAGTAGTCATGTGTTATAAAATGAGCTGCAGGAACTTTGCTATTAGAGATGAGACTGATTAATTACAAAACATTTCCTCAAAATTTCTGAATATTTGATTGTTTCCAGAGCATGTGTTTATAATTGTCATTTCAAGCATCACATTTTGTTGTAACTAGAGAGCCCAATATCCCATTGTGGAAGCTGGAAAAAATTTCACTTGATTTCAGTGACTTCAATCAGATCAGTCCCAGAAGTTTTATATCCTCTCAAGGGCATCAAACAGAATTTAGCTATTACAACAGGGACTTTGTTTTTATATTTTGCTTTAAATTAATTTTTTTAAAATATCATTGCTAGCTGCTGCATGCATATCTGAGCACTTTCTGGACTGTACTGCTTCTGTGTATTTTTTTTCCTTTTTCCATATGTACTGCAGCAGTAATGCAGATTTTGTTGTGTTTTTTGAGGGGAAAGTTAAAATTAACATGACAGGTAACCTCTAGGGTATCCTAAATGTAATGTATTTTCAATTTGGAGCTTTCTTTGAGAAGCCTGTTTTCAGGGGTTTGTTTTGATGTTTTACTTTAGCTGCTTATAATGACAGCAGTGCTGACTTTGAAGTCACTTTTTTGTTTCCAACAAACCTATACCCTAAAGACATTTCTCTGTCATTCATCTAAAATATTCTTTTCTCTTTCCAAATTACTAAAATGTCTTTTCTTCATATTGAATTTGTGGCAAATCTGTATTTGTTGTCTTTTATGCTAAGATGCAGTTACATCAAGATGTTTTCTCTGTAATTGACGTAGATGGACAGATACCAGTTCTGCAGTCTCAGTGGGACTATTTTTCTGTCAAACTTAACATGGTTTTGCAAACCAAACTAGGCAGCATGTATGCTTTTATAAAAGTGTAAGGTGAAAGGATGTAAAGAATCTGAGTTTATTTGAGCAGCTGGATAAGATTCCTGATTTCTTGATGTGAACTATAATTTATATGTAGTACATGCCTTCAGTCTGAGCCTCAGAATTGCCCTTCTAAATAAGTATGTAGTAGAGTAATATAATAGCTATTAGAGTAATATATAATTAATAAATAAATAATATAGAGTCATAAATAATAGCTAATACATTGCAGGTAATCAGTTATACCATGATCACAGGTAGGAAATCCTAGCTGTACCATATGGGTGGTTTGAAGTATGAGTTTTTCAAGGTTTTTTTATGTTACAGATAAAAGAAAATCCAAGAATCATAAAGAATCAGAAAGTGGAAGAGGAAAACGATATTCTTACAAGTTACCTCAGGAGTACAATATAGAAACCATTGTGGTGGCAGATCCAGCTATGGTTTCTTATCATGGAACAGATGCTGCCAGAAGGTTTATTCTAACCATCTTAAACATGGTAGGAAATTTAAAATCAATTTTGGTGCTTTGCCAACCACACATGCATGATTTCATTGCTCCTCTTAATAATCCTGAGTCAGGACCTGTAAGGGACATTCAGTACATGACCATCAGCAAGCTGTTAAGACTTACTCCATATGTTTTGCAGCATAGAGCCACGGTGCTGCAGACTTATATCTTCAGTGTCTGGTCTTACAGCTTCAGGGAAGCCAGAAAGTGAGAGCCGAACAACATGATTTTTTGTTAGAAGCTCATTATGTTGTTGGGAAGGCTGGGGTATTGGATGGTTTCTGATGATCTGTGCTTGTTATGAAGATATGTTGTTGAGAAATTGTTGAGATTGTTGTTGAGAAAGATTGCGTGATCATTAGTGGCTGAAAATAACAAGGGGTAATGCACTTGAACAATTACATCCCCTCCTGTTTGTGTCTGGAGCTGTTGTGTGCTCATTTGGTGCATAAAGCAGTGAAAATTAGCATCTGCAATGTACAAGGAAAGATTCTTCTAAGGACAGAGCATAAACTGTACAATAAATACAAACTTTTACTATTCTGAATGGTAGCTATTGCCATGTCCTGGCTCAGATCACTGGGGACACAATCCTGGATTTAACTGAATAGAAATTTCATGTGAATAGTGTTATATGCATGTGTAAATATTTTGAGATACGGGCTACAGTTCATAAAGTGGTCATGGCCATTGAGGGGAAAAGGTCTATTTTGTGCTCCCAGAGTAAATACTGATTAAACTCTGTTTTCCCTCCAGAAGACTAACACAATACATTAGCATAACATTCTGTTCAAATCATGAAGAATTAAAGCAGTCACAGTAAAATACCAGGTTCTGTTATTTTTAGTCTGTAGTGTGTTTTGTGCAATATCAGCACAACATATTTTTATTTACTGTTTTTTATCTTAGGTTTTTAACCTTTTCCAGCACAAGAGTCTTGGACTACAAGTAAATCTTCGGGTGACTAAGCTTGTCCTCCTTCATGAGACTCCAGTAAGTATATCTTACCTTTGTCTTAGCCTGTAGAGGGTAATGCTACTTACTTTGTTGCTTCACAAAGGCTTGCAATAGTGAATGACTAATGGTTCACAAATTTTCTCAGCTTTTGAACATTATTGTCCTGGTTTTAGCTGGAAGAGAGGATTTCCTCCCTAGTAGCTGGCACAGTGCTGTGTTTTGCCTTTAGTATGAGAATAATGCTGATAACATACCAATGTTTTAGCTGTTGCTCAGTAGCACTTACTTTGATCAAGGACTTTTCAGTCTCTCATGCTGTGTCAGTGAGGAGGGACACAAGAAGCTTGGAGAGAGCAGAGACGGGATACCTGACCCAAATTAGCCAAAGGGGTATTCCATACCACAGCACATGATGTCCAGTATATAAACTGGGAGTAGTTACCTGGAAGGGCCAGGTCGCTGCACAAGAATGGGGTGGGTATTGATGAGTGGGTGGTGAACTATTGTATTGTGCAGCACTTGTGTCTGGTTTTTTTTTTGTTGTTGTTTTAACTCTTTAACTGTTGTTTTTAATGCTGTTGAACTCTTTGTTGTTAAACAGAATTTTTGTTATTTCCATTATTATTAGTAATATTATTACTTATTTTAATTATTAAACTGTTCTTATCTTAACCCATAGGTTTTGCCCTTTTTTTTCTGATTATTCTCCCGATCCCACTAGGGCTAGGGGGGAGTGAGCAAGCAACTGCATGGTATTTTGTTCCCAACTAGGGTTAAACCATGACAGTTATTAGTTATTTACACCGCTGGGCAGCCCCAGTAAAGATTAAGCTTCTCCTAATTAATGTGCTGCACATATTTTCAGTACTTGCAGTTAGAAGTCAGTCAAGCAAATTTTCCATGTGGAAGTCAACTAGTTCTTAATAAAATCTGGTTATGTTCTGCTTTTTTGTGTATCTCTCTTATAGCGGACAGTAGGAGGAGAACTGGTCAGCCAACCCCTAGACAAACACTATTGCAACTTTCAGGCATTGTATCAAATCGTGTTCTTCATTCTGAAGAAAGACAAGTCAGCTGATGCCTGATTGAGTCTTTATGTTAACCTATGGTTTGTACATCATATTTCAGGGCAACGTCAACTTGATGTCTTGCGTCTTTTCTACAAAATATTATATTCCTTTAGTACTTAGTTAGTTAATAAGACAAAACGATTCTCTTGTCCATTTTTCTGATTTTACAATAATTTATTTTTCCAGTGAATAAGAAAGTATTTCTTTATTCAGTGTCCTCTCAGCAGGTGGAGAAGTCTCATTTCCTGTTCAGATTCTAGATCTTCACATCATTAATATTCCCTCATTATGTGTGGTAAAAATCAGCAAATATTGAGTCAAGAGTTCAGTGAACAGACCCACTGTATGCCACTCAGTTCACTGTCTTCACTTGTATCTTTAACACGAGAAAAATGTGGTCTCTGCTGCTGAAATTCAAACCATTCTGCTGAAGATACTATGTCACAAAAAGGGGAATGTTTTTGATAGTCAAAAAGTGTTCTTAGTTCTATTTACAGAATCATAATGTTAATAAAGTTAATCATTTTTTATTTATATTTATATAGGCAGATATGTATATTGGCCATCATGGGGAAAAAATGCTGGAAAGTTTTTGCAAATGGCAACATGAAGAATTTGGCAAGAAGAATGATATACACTTAGAAATGTCAACAAGCTGGGGCGAAGACATGTCTTCCGTTGATGCAGCCATACTGATCACAAGGTAAAATACTGAGAGATGAGCATTGAAAAATAAGCAGTGGCCTAATACATACATAGATAAAAGAAACTAATAGATTACCAATAGAGTAAAGATTTAGTTTTGCAATGAGGAAGAGTACAACTTAAGTTTTCTTTGCAGAGCTCAAAGATGATGATAAAGTGGTGGTAAAGATGGTTCAGAAAGCAATAGTTCCAAGCTGGTAAATATCTGAAATGACAAACAGGTCACTCTTGTTTCTTCTTTGGCTATATAGCTAAGGCCATAGGTTAGATGCCTCTTTCCATGTGCTTCATTTAAAGGAGGCAGCACTCACAGACCTGTAGATACTTTCATTCAGAACACAAATGCATATTCAGATAATTCAGAGCTGGACTGGCATGACATTTGGCACATTATTGAGTTTTGCTTCCCTCTAATGGATCTAGAACTGGTATGTTTCATTGTGTAGTAAAGGTACATCATGTACACAGTATGTACTCCGCAGCCATAGGGATGTGATCCCATATCAGCTGTTTCTTATAACTCTGAATTATCAGGCATTTAAGAGATTTAGAAGGAAATAAAGCTCTAGCTTACCTCTTTCCTCCCTCGCAGATGCTGTCATGGTTTAGGCTGTAAGTGGTGCACAGGTGGATGCATCTTGATGTTTATGCAGCACACCACTCATTATCCAAGGCAAAGGACAGAATCATAGGCCTAGGATTGGGCTTAGTGGTATTTTTTGAGGCTGACCTTGGACTGGAAGACTTTCAGAGTCCCCTTCCAAAGAAAATTCCTGTGATTGGATATATTGGAGTACAATTGTTCTGTCCCATGGTTCCCTAAATTTCCATTTTGGAGAGTCTGTCACATAGTGGAAAGAAACAAAGAAGTCCAAATTGTCTGGTGACAGTTTTGTTGCTACTTTTGCTGTTTGATCCCATGTCTTTTGTTAGAAAAATGCACGCCATGTCTTCTTACTCTGTGCCATCCTTTTCTATTTGTTGTCTTTGTTTTATGGATTACTGGGGATTTGTGGGGTCCGATTAGTTTTTGCGACGTATCTGTATGTTAGCTAAGCAGTAATCCTTCACACAGGCTCCTCTGAACTGTCATGGAAGACATAAGAAGTAATGTTCTCTGTAACAGATTTCCATTAGGTCATCAGAAAGCATACTTGGGATGACAAGCTGGAAAGAAATTTTTCAGATTAAGACTCCTAACTGATTTTAAGAGCAGTGAGTGTGTTGGTGGGTGAAGAGTCTAGATTGAGAAGGAAAGATGTGAGTAGTAGGAAAGAGTGAGCAAGGGCCAAGGCATAAAGGGTGAAGGAGTACAATACATGGCACTGAGTGGATGAGCATAGCTAAGAGACCTTCTTACATCTAGTTGTACTTTGTGACTGTTCAAGGATAATTGAGCAATTGCATGCTGCTTGGATGCTAGAAATGTGGGATTGTTGAGTGACCCCTCTCCTGTATCTGGCTCTCCTATTTGAGACACTGGAAGCAGACAGCAATAGCAGCACACTGAGGGAGTATTGGGTGCTTCAAGCCTGTATCTGCCAGGAGAGTAAGTCTAGGGCTGCATTCTTTAGATGGGAGGTATATCTTAAAAATAGTAAGACACTATGAAGTAAAGTATGTAACACTTCTTTTCTCTCGTATTTTCATCTTCACCTTAACCAGCCTTTATGGGAAGATGCAGAAAAATTTTGAACTGATGCAAGTGAGGTGTTAGTTAAGCAGTTAGGAGACAGTGGTCTGGAGACGTCTTTAACAGCCAGCCTGTTTGAACGCAGACATTTTTGAATTCCACAAAGCATTTCTAAATGGTAAAAAAGCTTTAGAGAGCATATGTTAAGACATGATTTTCTGGTGTGCTTTGTAATAATGATGTTCTAGTTTCACAGAATCATAGAATGGTTAGGATTTGAAAGAACCTTAAAGATCATTTGGTTCCAAACCCCCTGCTATGTCCAGGGACACCTTGACTAGCTCAGGTTGCCCAAAGTCACGTCCAGTCTGGCCTTCAGCACTGCCAGGGATGGAGCAGCCACAGCTTCTCTGGCCAACCTGTTTCAGTGCTTCACCACTCTCACAGTAAATAATTTATTCCTAATATCTGATCTAAATCTACCCTCTTTCAATTTAAAGTCATTCTCTTATTCTTTCACTACATGTCTTTGTACAAAGTCCGTCTCCAGCTTTCTTATAGGCCTTCTTTAAGTACTGCAAGGCTGCTATAATGTCTCCAGATTTCTTGTAGGGCCCCTTTAGGTATTGGAAGATTGTTACAAGATCTCCCCTAAGCCTTCTCTTCTCCAGGCTGACCAAGGCCAACTCCCTCAGCCTGTCTTCATAGGAGAGGTGCTACAGCCCTCTGATCATCTTCATGGCCCTCCTGCAGACTTGCTCCAGAGTTGCCTGCAAATTTTTACCTGTCAGTTTCAATCCATTTTTTGGAGTAAATCTCTGATCAGTGTTAAGGAAATTGAAGTAGAGAGCAGCGAAGTGATTGGTTAGATGTCAGATAGCAAGGCAGTGCTGGAGCCAGAAATTAAAGGTCTGTTCTTTTGACATTTTTATTTCTTCAGTGGTATTACTCTCCAAACTGTACTGCCTCCCATCTCAGAGCTGCTTTAGCCGTTAATAAATCATACCAGTGCAGTTTGCTGACTGTGGGAATGTTTTGCTAATCCAGGCTCCCTCTGCACATCGTCAGGTTTATGGTATAGCTGACCCCATGTGTGGCTCCATTTATGTGTTTTGTTAATTCAGAGTCTCATTCTGTTTTGCAAACACAGAACAAGCTTCTTTGTCAGAACTTCCAAACAGCTTTGGACAGCAGACCTGCTTTACTGAGAGAAATAATTTTGTTTTGACAGATGAACACCAACTGCTTGCTATTGCTCAAGTGAAAATGTAAAGTTTTGGTTATCTAACACATTCTGTGGCAAGCCTCCTAAAACTTACCCATACCTCCATTTTTGTCTTGCACAGTAATGGAACAGTAAGAGTGCTTTGAAAAAGCTTTCCTGTGCTTTCACATGCCAGTTGTGTGTAGTAACCAGAAGAATTAGAAATGAAGTAGTATTTCACAGTGATAATTTGTAATGCTTAACTACAAAGAGCAAAATATATTTGTAATAGAGACTGTTACTTAACAGTCAAAGAGCTGTCATAACCTGTTCATGAGAAAGGTACTTTTCAAGACTTACTCTTGCATTTGTTATATAAAACAGAAGGCAAAACGAGCTTCTCCCCAAGATGTTCTTTGCTCTAATGATACATATGAATCTGCTACCAATTTGTTTGTTTCACTTTAATGAGTTCCTATTTCAGCCTGTGAGGTTTTGTTTGCTTTCCTTTTAAATTGGCTTGTTCTGATGAAGTAATGTCTTGTTTAATATATGGTGCCATAAAGTAGAAGGAAGACAGGAAGGAAAAGTTCAAATACTGAGTTTAAAAAAGATCCCTAGGAAGGTTAGTGTTGGGTTAAAAGGGAAGACAATTTGGCAGAAAATAAACCCCCTTGTGTTCCATTTGGTCCTCAGATATTAGAGGGGCTGGGTGCAGCTGAGTTTAGATTTCTGAGTGATGTCCAATTTACCACTAACAGTCCGGTCGTGTTCAATATATTGAACAATCATGAGTCCAGGTGCAGTAATAGCGCACTTCACCTTCAGTCTAACCATGCTCATGAACTAACATGGCCACATTGAAGGATTTGGTCACATTTAATGGGAAAACTATTATGATTTATTCACTTTTCATGGGAAAGCTATTATGATTAGCTACTTAAACAATGCAGTTTATTGAAGCAACAGATACAAGTTCTTATGGATTGCCAGTGATAAATACACAGTCTGCAAAAGCATGAGCAAATAATGTATTATGCAAATGTGTGATAACGTTATGAAGAAACCAGCCCGGCTTTAAAATGTAAAAGTGAAAAGTAACTCTATATATAGATTCCTAATTTTCCCAGGGAAGCAGTTGGTACAGTGCAAGTCTTACCCAAAGACGTCCTTATGAGGGTGAAGGAAGGTCAGCCTGTCGACTGGTCCCAGGGGTCAAGGGTAATCTGCTGATTGAATCTTCCTCGACTCAACCACAATGATGTCTTCCCTAATATTCCCCCTTCCTTGGGCCATTTTGTACTATTTTTCACCTTCAGGGTGGAGCTTGAATGACTATAGTCATACATACTTTAATTATTATTGGTGTAAAATTCTTTCTCTTCGCTTTTAAAGGTATACACCACAAAGAATTCAAAAAGCATGCTCAAAGAGGGGTGATTTCACTTTGGAGTCGGGTAGCATTGGAGATGGAGGTGTGTTTTTTGTATTAAAATGCATTCTAATGAAGCAATGTTTGCACAAAGGACAACATTTTGTCAAAAGATGACAGACTATTAGCTCAGGGTAGCAATTATGCAGCTTATCGGTTTTTAGTACCACCTAGTTCCCATCTCTGCTGGTGTTATGACAGAGCGTGGCCACAGAATCTCCACTTCATTCCATCCTTTGTCAATGTTGCCACTGGAACAGCTGTGGAGTGAATTCCTGGCATACCAGGTGTAGCCTGGAAGTCCATTTTTCCTGTATGTGTGAACAATGCTACATTTTAAATATAAGTTTAATTTCTGATTATTCCACAGCTAGGTATAAGGATAATGTGAGAATTCAGGCAGAAATGTTTTCAGGATTCTTGTTAAAACTATCATAAATAGGCACTATTACTTTAGAGACATATATCAGGAAGTACTTTTCTCTGAGGAAAAAATATACCATGGTTCATCAACATCCTCCTTGTCTTTTAAGTTACAGAGAGTGAGTGCACAGAGATAAGCCTTGTGTCTGGTGGCCATTGAGATGACATTACTTGTTGCTATCTACATAGGCTGTCAAATGTGAATGAGACTACTGAAAGTAAGGCAGAAAAAGGCCCATGGCATCCATAGTTGCTCTATGACAATGCTTAAGTTCTTATATTGCTCTTGTTGCAAACAAGTTAATGAAACCTTTGAAGTGCAACCCCTCCCCCCCAAAAAAAAACCCTGATACAAAAATGAAGCAGAATCCACCTTCACTTAAAAATTATGTATGATGCTGTTTTCCCAGTGTGTAGGTCAATGTGTGTCACAGTACTTTTTAGAAAAATGTGTAAATAAAAAAATAATTTTTAAAAAATCAAGTTCTGTATTCTTCTCAGAATTACCATTTTCACGTGCTTGTGTTAGAAAACAGACCTCTGATTTTCCTGGCATCAGATATAAAGTGATATTCCATGTTCACAGTGTACATCAGCTGTTCATTCATATTGATCTGCAGCACTGTCGTGGTTTAAGCCCAGTCCGCAACCCGGAACCACACAGCCGCTCGCTCACTCCCCCCTCCCTTCCTTCCCCCCTCTCCCAGAGGGATGGGGAAAAGAATCAAAAGAATGTAACTCTATGGGTTGAGATAAGAACAGTCCAGTAACTAGGGTATAACACAAAACCACTACTGCTACCACCAATAACAATAATGATAAGGGAAATAACAAGGGAAAAGAATACAACCACTCACCACCCGCCGACTGATACCCAGCCCGACCCAGCAGTGATCTAACCCTTCCGGGTAACTGCCCCCAGTTTTTACATCCTGGGCATAACATGCTGTAGCATGGAATACCTCTTTGGTCAGTTTGGGTCAGGTGTCCTGTCTCTGTTTCCTCCCGGCTTCCCCTCCTCCCTGGCAGAGCATGAGGCTCAGGAAGTCCTTGGTCAGAGTAAACATTAGTGAGCAGCAACTGAAAACATCTGTGTTATCAGCGCTGTTCGCAGGCTGAAAGTCAGAAACACAGCGCTGCACCAGCTACTAAGAAGGAGAAAAAGGACTGCTGCTGCTGAACCCAGGACAAGTATCTGAAATCTCTTTGCTCTGGGTGATATTTAATTGAAACAGTGCTGCAATGCATTTTCACTGTAAGAATCTACTTCATTCTATAAAGTATATAAAGTCATAAACAACAGTTAGATTTGCTAAATATTGTTTCTTTTCCAATTGTTCAAACCCTCCAGAACTCCCCTTGAAGTGTGGACAAGAATTTCTTAAGCTTTGGTATTATACATGCCTTCCAATGCACAGAAGTAGTGCAGGTTTTTTTTCTGGCTTTTCCTTTTACTGCCTTTCTGATGATTAAGTCTTGAACCAAACCAAAGCAAAAATACACCCTCAAGAAAATCAGAGATAGAAGACTGTGAATGACCCCTGCACGGAAACTAACATTACAGAGCCCAAAATAGCTGCAATCTTTGGCAGTCCAAAATCATTAAAAGGTAATGGGATGGAGATTGAGTTATTTAGAAGCTACTGCTGTCCTTGAACTTTTAGTGAAATTCAGTTCTGGAAAAACAAGTTCTCACAAGTGCATGATGAGAGATTAAATTTTTCTTAGTTTTGTTTTCACTGTTGTATTTTTTTCATTACCATAATTTCAGTACTGCCCACTGTATATTTTTGCAAAGCTTTACAATGTTTACTGCTTGGGGATTTTTTACATCAACAGCAGACACTAAGGGAGTTCATGAGAATCTTAAATGCCCTTAATATTATTTACTAACAGGATTGTAGATACATCAAGAAGCATGCAAATGTGAAAAGAGCATAACGTAGAATCAACAGTGTCTTTTTTAAAAATCACACAATGCCTATATTTATCACTTTAACCTTAAGACATGAATTTTTATCTTGTGTATTTTAAAAGTATACTTATTTTAAATCATTGCATGCTGTTTTAGTTTTGTTTTTTTTTTTTCTCTCAGTTCAGGGTGTCTGAAGTGGTGCTTGTAATAATACATGTGAGAAAAATCTGCAAGAATTTACCTGTTTCTATCAACTTCATGTTTTGAACTTTAATGTTCAGGCTACATATGTTCTGTTCATTTGTACAGATCTGTTCCATAGCATTACAGAACAGTTTTTTTTTTTCTTATGAACCATGGATCTCTGTACCCTCAGCTGCTTTTAGAAAGCTCCTCCCTGTGTAAATACTTGTAGATTCTGCTCAAATCAGAACTCATCTTTCTCTAAATTGAGAGGTTTCTAAGCTTGTTTCTCCATGTGTAATCATTCTTTTAGCTCTTTCCAAACCTTTTTCTCTTACCCAGATTGTTTTTTTGAAGCATAAGTGTAAAAATTGGACGCAGTTTTGTGTGAATGGTTGTACTAGTGCCATGTCTGATATTTTCCTGCATCTTTATCCAAGGATACTGTTCACTCCTACTGCCTGGTTTCATATGTTCTTTTCTTTTTATTGTTGTTCTCATGCTGTTCCTGTATCTGGAGAAATTTGGGGGCCCAGTTTTGGCTACATCAAAATAAAAGTTACTCAGATGGCTCATCTTTAAATTTTATTTGCCTTCATTCCTATTTGTAGTCTACTAGAAATAATTTAGTTTTCGAACTTAACCCATAATGCTCTCTTACTGTCTTCCAGGTCATTGATTAATGCTAACGCTGTCTAGATTTTGTTGGACTCCAGTCAAAAACACCTTCCTTGACTTTCTAACATTTCTGTGTCTGTTTTGAGATGTTAGCTATACATTCAATTCAGTTATTTGTTCATTTATCACACTTCTGATATTTATCACACACCTGTTATTTTTTAGTTTGGTTAATATCTGTATTATCCTTTTAAATCACAGCTCTATTTTAAAAAGCCTAAACCATATGATAAATATTTAAAATATTTGAATATAGTATTTCATGATTTGCTAAAATACACTGCCTTGTGCATACTGGCGCATTGCAGTTTACACTCGAAATACTAAACAGTTTCTGAAATAGATTTTATGATAGTAATATTGTCCATTTGTTTAAATTCCCAACTGAACAGTAAATGTGTACTTTATTTTTTAGCTGATTAACTCCAAAATTGATTTTTATTGATTAAGTGCATTTAGTAGTGAGTATAATGTGCTTTGCTAATTAGTGCATCATTTCAAAATGACCTGTTACATGAAGAAACAAGAACATCTGCTGCATTGTCATTATTCACTTAGCATAGTGCAAACAAGGGCATTTGGAATGTGAAGACGAAGTTATTTGCACAAGGACCATTAGTTGCAACCATTATGTAAAAAAAAACACCCTTATGGTTTGAAAAAACTTGTTGCTTGGTAAATAAGCTTCAAATATATCTTAAAAAGTTGTTAAGTCCTAGAATCAATGACAACAGCAGGAGTTAGACTGCATCTTCAAGCTTACAATACTACTTTTATCAAAGTTGTGAAGATTAGAGAATAAATTGGAAGTAGGGTCAAAGCCGGAATGAAGATTTGGTAGACTGGTACAGCTCATTACCAGGATTGTCTTCTATTTCTTCTTTTCTACAATCTATTGTATGAAACAAAATTAACTGGACAATAAAAACAATAAATAGGTTTTTTGACTAGTATGCCAGAAACAAGTGTTAAGTTTATCTAAAATGACAAATTAGTGCAAAAGTCTGGATTCTTCTTTAGTCTTCCTCTGCTATTTTTGATGTCTTCTGTTGTATATCCCATCTCCACTTCAGAATTTATTTTAACAAAGAGAATGTAATGAGTTACTTTATATTTAGAAATTGAATAGTTAATCTTTGTTTACTGTGAAGGCCCTACATAATGCTATATTATTTGATTAAAAATGCACTAACTAAATACAATTTTCTGAAGCAATGAATAAGTGGCTACCCATTCTTGCTTCAAATTCTTTTCTAGGCTTAGTCAGCTTGTTCAAGCTTGGAAATCAGTCCTGATATCTCATAAAAGTTCCTTTTTTCCTCTCACTTGAATAAGGGCCAGTTTTCCCTTCCATATGCATTTAGAGTAATGAACATTGTTTGCTGGATATTGGTTAGAAAAGGGGACTAGTGTGCTTTAAGCAGCTTCTTGCTGTCAGACTTGGTTACTAACTTGCACCATGAATTCTTCTATTTACATTAATGGTAATGCTAATATCTTTGTGTATTCTGCTAACAGAAGGAGAAAAAGAACAAAGACTCTCAGTGGCTTTCCTGACGTCTTTGTGGTGTGCTTTAGTGCTCTATTTGATACCTCCTCTTACTCGGAAGAGTCCGTATCCTGTCTTTTGTGTATTTTCAGTATGCCAATTCCATATATATACATATATATAAAAATTATAAACACGTATACATATGTGTATGTTATATATACACACAAGAACGTTGTTATAATATGATGGAATATTCAAGTTACCATGTGGGAATTAGAGAATGGTTTCTGTGAGAGTCATTGGTAGATCTAACTAGAGCTGTAAATCTTTACTAAGAAGCCTAGTCTCAAATGTATGTAATGCGTTCATATTCTTGGAAATTAAAGGAGGTATTACATTCTTGCAATGTAAATCAGGAACTAAGAATGTTTTATTGTACATCCCTCTTGCCAAATCATAGCAGTACTGTTTCCCCCAAGCCCCATAATGAAACTCTGGATGCATAGCATAGCCATAGTCACAGTCAGCCAAGAAAGAAAAACAAAACAAAATCAGCTCAGTAAGTGTATGAGAACAAAGCTGTTACATAAGCAGAAACCTCATGGGTATAGGCGATTTTTAAATGTCAGATGGTATTCTTTTACATTTGCCTTTTTTTTTTTCTTGTTGTTACATCAGTCAATATTTATGGTTGCTGTATGAGTGTGTGTGGAAGACAGTCTATGTCTTTAGATTGTCTTTACACATGTTCTCTTGCTTCACCACAAGTCCCATATTTCTAATTGCTCTGTCATATTGCTTAACAAGACAATAAGTCCCTTGTGTCACATAGAACAAAACAAAGAATTGTGTTACAACCCAGTGCATTAATGCAATTTTTGCAGTTTGGAAAAAAAAGAAAAACTTCCTTCTATATCTGATTATAGTTTCTTGTTCACCGCCTTTAGTTCTATTTCCAGGGCTCTTCAGAGTTTATCAGTTTATTCACAAAATTTGTTTCTAGCTCTGTTGATTTGCTTTTCTACTCTGTAATTATCTGGAAATGGTTACTCAAGATCAAAAGCTATATATCCCAATGTCTCTGACTATGTGGCCTTTAGCAAGTGTCAAAAATTTGCCAGCCTCTTAAGAGTGCTTTGGGGTCTAAATCACTCTGTGGGAATAGTCTGTGGGAAACAAACAAGCAAAATCGAAAAACGCTGTTGGAGTAGTCATATTTATAAAAATGATAAGTATCACTAGTCCACTCTCTCATCTCAAGAACCAAACAATTCCTGCATTTAAGTTCCTGGTTCTATATGTGTGTATGTTTATCATTATCAATCTATGTGTATATATCTATGTAGCTTCATAGAATATAACAATGAAATATATCTGGCACATATGGTCTCTTTCTAAAAATAGAGATCATTGCTTTTTGGTACAGTTAAAAACCAGAAACTTCTTGGGTACATGTTGGAATGACATTCAAGTAACTAGTTAGCATTTTGCTTAGATGATATATGTGGTATGGAGGATTGCTATTTGTTCCCTATTGGTTCCCTCTTCACCTCCCAAGTTCTTGCATACCTCAGCAGCCCTATTTTTACTTAAAATAAATAAATAAAAAAAAGAGCATGAGTTATAAACACTCCAGTAAAAAGCAGCTTTTCCTTTGCTCTTTTGGTAACTATTACATGTCTCTGAGAACAGGTAAAATTGGTGTTAAAGTGAATCCTAAGGAGATACTGTTTAACGCAGAGATTAAATATTAATTCCACTTAATGCAATTGAGCAGTTTTATTTATAGAGTTATGGCTGGACTAAAATCTGTGTAGGAGATAGGATAGTCTTCTCCAAGTGAATTAATTTGTAAGTTTCCACTACTAGAATGAGATACATTAGCATTAATGTTTCTCCAGAATGTACTCCTATTAGTAATTTTAACCATTGACTTTTTTTTTTTTTTGTCTTTCTGACTCTCACTTCTGATTTAAATGCTGGATTACAAAGTTGCATTTAGATCTCGTAATAAACACTAAAGATATTTTCTGGTTGAATGCAAGAAAAGACTAACTTTACATTTGTTACATTTCAAGGTACCTACATGGGGAAAAACAAAACAAACCAAACCACAACCCCCCCAAAAAAACAAAAAAAAAAAACCAAAAAAACAAAACCACAAAACAAAACCAAACCCCCAGAAATTAGGTACAATTCAATATAAATGTATGGTATATGTTTTGTCACCTGAGTACTCCTAAATCAGTTCTGAGAACTGAAGTTTAAGCGCTCTGGTTAATCCTGGCCTTTGCTTCCTCATGCTCTTTGTTGAGATAATGGTGTTTTGTTTTTATTCATTGAGCCATACAAAATATTTGTAAATAGGTTACACAGTGGTTACCAGGCTGACAGCTCAGCTGGCTTAACATTTTTCTTTTCCCCCCCAATTCTAGGAAGGATTTCTGTGTACATAAAGATGAACCATGTGATACTGTTGGTAAGTAAATAAATGTAAGACACTGTGTGTATAAACCATTTCATGCTGTAAGCATTACATAAATAAAGATGCAAATAAAGATGCAAAACTAAAAGATGGTGCAGCATCTGTGATGGATAGCAGCATCGTTGATGGATAACTAGCTAAAATTCAAAGTACACCTCAAATGCCAATAATACTTTGTTAAGTTTGTGTATGCTTCTAGCAAAATTATATGTTTAAGTACAATATTTCCATCTCACTCATAAAGAAAAGTTTTAAATATTTTTCTTTTTAATTTCACTGACAGTTAATACAAGATTCTTTAAACATTATTAATTCAGAATATGAAGCTAAACAAGTTTGTTTATGGTTCATTTTTTATGCATTGGATTTATTTTGGTGCAACCATGTCTATGATGTTTAAAAAAGTTTCTGTAGTAATACAGAAGAGTGATGCAGTGTTAATGAACTATGTAACTTCAGAAGAATACAGGATGTGAACTTTTGTGCAAGACATATTCTGACATCTTAAACTAAATTAAGTACTAACTGCACTGACTTTTTCTATCAATTGTCATTAATTTAGTTCACACCCGTACAGAGTGGAATACAGGTTTTTTGAATTCAGTTCACACCCATACACAGAATACAGTTTTTCAGTGCAAAGGTCTGGTGGAAAAGGTAGTAAAAGTTGATAATTCTTCTGTTCAGTTGTAATTCTGGATTAAAACATGCCATGACACTACATGAAGGATGTCATAGCATGTTTTTACCCTAGAGTTTCATTTGGCTAATAGAAGTTTTTAACAGTTCTGTGTAAGTAAATACAAATATACAGAATCTAAATTGTTTCGGTAAGATTATATTATTGGACTATTAACTATTATCAGGTTTGTGCTCCCTCTTAGGTAGAGGAGAACCAGACTATTTTCTCCCCATTTAATTTCAGCGGCAAAGGTTTGGTGAGAATTCTTATGTAAACTGTATTATGTCACTACTTGCTCATCTTTTTTCTTTTATTGCTGTATCATCCCCAGTCGATGTGAACATGTCTGAGGCATGGATATGGATGAGAATCCTTATAAATGAAGAAGTGAATGTTTCTCACAGCAGTTAGTGGTCAAGAATTTGTAGTATTCTTACACTATTTAGTATCTTGGTCTTAGGTGAATTTCATATGACTGGTTACTGCTCAGAGGCATTTATTTTTGTCTTGTAAGTGACAAAATGTTTTCTTCCATCTGACAGAGAAAGCAATGTGACAAGGATTCTTCAGCGACTTATGCTGACCTAAATTGAAGATCAAATCTGGAGTACTTCCAGTATATATAAGTCAGGATAGGCTGATGTCTAGATTTCACAGATAAAGTGAATGTATTCAAGGATTTTGCCTAATAAATGTTTCGTAGACTCATAGAATCATAGAATAGTTAGGGTTGGAAAGGACCTTAAGATCATCTAGTTCCAAACCCCCTGCCATGGGCAGGGACACCCCCCACTAAACCATGTCACCCAAGGCTATGTCCAATCCAGCCTTGAACACCGCCAGCAATGGAGCATTCACAACTTCCTTGGGCAACCCATTCCAGTGCCTCACCACCCTTACAGGAAATAATTTCTTCCTCATATCCAATCTAAACTTCCCCTGTTTAAGTTTGAACCCATTACCCCTTGTCCTATCACTACAGTCCATAATGAAGAGTCCCTCCCCAGCATCCCTATATGGCCCCCTTCAGATACTGGAAGGCTGCTATGAGGTCTGCATGCAGCCTTCTCTTCTCCAGGCTGAACAGCCCCAACTTTCTCAGCCTATCTTCATACGGGAGGTGCTCCAGTCCCCTGATCATCCTCGTGGCCCTCCTTTGGACTTGTTCCAATGGTTCCATGTCTTTTTTATGTTGAGGACACCAGAACTGCACACAATACTCCAAGTGAGGTCTCAGGAGAGCAGAGCAGAGGAGCAAGATCACCTACTTCAACCTGCTGGTCACACTCCTTTTGATGCAGCTCAGGATACAGTTGGCTTTCTAGGCTGCAAGCGCACACTGCTGGCTCATGTTCATTTTCTCATCAACCAACACGCCCAAGTCCTTCTCTGCAGGGCTGCTCTGAATCTCTTCTCTGCCCAACCTGTAGCTGTGCCTGGGATTGCTCCAAGCCAGGTGTAGGACCTTGCACTTGGCATAGTTAAACTTCATCAGATTGGCATCAGCCCAGCTTACAAGCATGTCAAGGTCCCTCCGGATAGCATTCCTTCCCTCCAACATATCAACCGAACCACACAGCTTGGTGTCATTGGCAATCTCTCTGAGGGCACACTCAATCCCACTGTCCATGTCACTGACAGATGTTGAGCAAGACCCATCCCAACACCAATCCCTGAGGGACACCACTCGTTACTGGTCTCCAGCTGGACACTGAGCCATTGACCACAACTCTTTGCGTGCAGCTGTCCAGCCAGTTCTTTATCCTCCGAGTTGTCCACCTATCAAATTGATGTCTCTGCAACTTAGAGACAAGGATGTCATGTGGGACAGTGTCAAACGCTTTGCACAAGCCCAGGTAGATGATGTCATCTGCTTTGCCTGTACTCATCAGTTCCGTAGCCCCATCATAGAAGGCCTCCAGATTGGTCAGGCAGGATTTCCCCTTAGTGAAGCCATGCTGGCTGTCACCAACCACCTGGTTGTTTTTCACGTGCCTCAGCATGCCTTGCAGGAGAATCTGCTACAAGGTTTTGCCAGGCACAGAGGTGAGACTGTCTGGTCTGTAGTTCCCTGGCTCATCCATTTTCCCTTTCTTGAAAATGGGGGTTATATTTCCCTTTTTCCAATCATCGGGAACTTCACCTGACTGCCATGATTTTTCAAATATGATGGACAGTGGCTTAGCAACTTCATTTGCCTGGTCCTTCAGGACCCGCGGATGGATTTCATCAGGTCCCATGGACTTGTGTATGTTCAGATTCCTAAGATGGTCTCGAAGCAGATCCTCTCCTACAGTGGGCCAGGGTCTTCATTCTCACAGTCCCTGCGTCTGCCTTCCAAGACTTGGGTGGTGTGGTCAGAGCATTTGTCGGTGAAGACTGAGGCAAAGAAGTCATCAAGAACCTCAGCCTTCTCCAAATCCAGGGTAGCCAGTTCTCCCGATAGCTTCTGGAGAGGGCCCACGTTGTCCCTAGTCTGCCTTTTATTTGCTATGTACCTATAGAATCCCTTCCTGTTATCCTTAACATCCCTAGCCAAGTTTAATTCTAAGTGGGTCTTAGCTTTCCTAACCTGATCCCTAGCTTCCCAGACAACATCCCTATATTCTTCCCAGGCCTCCTGTCCTTGCTTCCACCTTTTATAAGCCTCTTTTTTCCTTTGAATTTTCCTCAGCAGCTCCTTATCCATCCAAGGAGGTCTCCTGGCCCTCCTGCTGTATTTCCTTCTAGTAGGGATGTATCACTCCTGAGCTTGCAGCATGTGATTCTTGAATATCAACCAAGAGTCTTGGGCCCCCCTGCCCTCTAGGTCTATATCCCATGGAACCTTACTAAGCAGGTTCCTGAAGAGGCCAAAGTCTGCTCTCTTGAATTCCAGGGCAGTGAGCTTGCTTCATGCTCTTCTCACTGTCCTGAGGATCTTGAATTCGTCCATCTCATGAGCACTGCAATCAAGGCTGCCCTGGAGCATCACATTTCCATCCAGCCCTTCCCTGTTGGTGAGGACGAGGTCAAGCACAGCACCTCTCCTTGTCAGCTCCTCTATTTCTTGCAGAAGGAAGCTGTCTTACACACAATGGAGGAACTTCCTGGATTGCTTGTGCTGGGCCGTGCCATCCCTCCAACAGATACCAGGGTGGTTGAAGTCCCCTATGAGAACAAGGGCGTGCGAGCGTGAGGCTGTTTCTGTCTGTCTATAGAGTGCTTCATCCACAGAGTCCTCTTGATCAGGCTGTCTGGAACTGATCCCCACAATAATGTCTCCCTTCGCTGTCCTTCCTTTAACCCTGACCCACAAACACTCTGTAGACTGCTCACCTGTCCCCAGACAGAGTTCCATACTTTCCAGCCTATCCCTAACATAAATAGCAACTCCCCATCCCGGCCTACCGGGCCTGTCTTTCCCAAAGAGCCTGTAACCTTCCATTCCAACACATCAGTCATAGGATCCATCCCACCATGTTTCTGTGAGGCCTGTGATATCACACCCCCGTAGACGTGCAGTAATCTCTAATTCCTCCCGTTTGTTCCCCATGCTACAGGCATTTGTGTAGAGACATCTGAGCCGAGCTCCAGTTGAAGCCGGCTCATTGGCTGGAGCAGCTGGAATATCTTTACATAGCTCTGAACATTTACTATAGGTGCTGGCAACTGACTGGGTGTGTTGGTATGGAGTGATGCCCCCCTCCCCCAACACATCTAGTTTAAAGCATCCTTGACCAGTCCTGCAAGCCTCCTACCAAATCCACTCTTCCCTTTCTTTGTCAGACCAGCTCCACCAGCCCCCGCTAGACCTGGCCTCCTAAACTGAGTCCCATGTTCAAGGTACCCAAACCCCTGACTACAGCACCACCGTTCTAACCATTTATTAACCTGGCCAGTCCTCCTAGCCTTCTTAAGGTCCTGCCCTATATCCTGGAGAATTGATGAAAAAAGAATCTGAGCTCCAGAGCCCCTAACCACCTCTCCCAGAGCTCTGTAGTCCTTCTTTATGTTCTCCTCTTTGGTTGATCCTTGGAAATAATATTATGGCTATTTATTTCTTAATTTATCAATGGAATTTTGAATGAGATAAGTTTGTAATTCAGAATACTATGATGAAGATGCTCAGATGAAATTTGGAAATAAGGCAGTGTATTAATTGTAAGTGCACAGGAAGTAAAGAGTTTGCAGTCTCAATATAGTGATAAGCAAAATGAAATAGAGACCCTCGCTGTCCAGTTTGGCATTTTGTGGAATGGCTGTTGTGGACCTTCCCTCTCTGCTTATTGTTTAAAATTTCAGGAATTGAAAAATAGTTCATATGTGTAATTCTTTCCATATAGCTACAGTTGTGCAGCAAAACCCAAGGTAATTAATTTCCTGTTGCTCCATCATTTATTATATGAATTTAATAATTAGTTTTCTAGATGAATGTAGCACCTTTCTGTGAACTGTGTATCATTTCTTCTGTACGCTGTGGCAGTACTGTAAGTCTATGCTCACTTCTAAGAAGATAATGTCTTTCTTTCTGAAGCTCTTGTCCCCTATCATCCATGAGCTAATCCAAGAAAGAATGTTCAAAAAACAGAGAGAACTTTGTGCATTTCTCTTGAAGAGAATTTTAAAATTGTCTTACTGGCATGGATGTATTACATCAATATATTAATGATTGCAAGTTTATATCCAAAATTGTAAAAAGTACATGTAGGTAGATGGTGGTTTCAATTTACCTTCCTTTCTTTTACTTTACGTTTCCCTAGGAAAACCCAAATGATGATTTTTAATCTTTGATTAGATCATGAGTAAAAGTACACTGGAAGGTAAGAAAGAGCAGTTTGATCTTACTCATGCTATATGTTTATAGGCAAACAGAGACAGCATATTCTGGGGATGTTTAACATGTAGATTATAGAATTTATCAAAGAAAGTAAATGAGAAATGTTAACATAGTATAAGTTGTGCAGTTCCCAGCTCTCAAGAACTAACCCTCCCTTCCCTTCCTCGCCCCCCCAAAAGAAAAAGAAACCAAAAAAACCTCAAAACAATGCACCACAATGCAGGCTTTTGTCAGCTGTAAGCAGTGGAATAAGGCAATTCTCTGTGAAATGTTAACGTAATTGTACATTGGCCAGTCCAGGTGATCTTTGTAATGCATTGCACAATCCAGAAACAAAAGTCATGAGAAAGGAATATTTACAGGGCAGACCTCAGTGTTGGAAAGGATTGTCATGTTAGATCATAGTTCTTTGCAGTGATGGATAATAAACAGACAAATACTGGATTTATTCTTTTTTCATTAAATGCCAAGACTCACAGTTTTCAGACTAGTTATGAGTACCTACTTAAGCCTGATGGAGTAAGTGCCAGTATTCTGTCATATAGACAAAGTTTCCATGTATTTAGGTGACAAATAATACATGGTTTAGTGCGAGGTGTTCCTGCCCATAGCAGGGGGCTGGAACTAGATGATCTTAAGGACTTTTCCAACCCTATTCTATGATTCTATACTTTACTTGCTGTCTTCTTGTACTCAAAGTACAGAGCTTATGCAGGTTTCAGTTGGCACTTTTCTCTTAAAATGACAGTGAATTGCATTAAGATTTAGTGGCTTACAGGTAACATTAACGAAGACCTCTGTTAACCAGCAAAAAAATGTTTACTCAAAATCAAAGACATGTCAAAACTCCCTAGAAATACATCATTTAATTCTTGATTTTGAAGCAAAATACATTGTGCCAATCTTCCAAATACTCTTTCACAAAAGCATTTAAGGTGGACAAATATTAGAAATTTTTTCCATAAAGATAGGAAACATGTTTTGGAAAGTTTGCAAAATTTTTACATTCTTATTAATTAGAAAAACTTCTGGCTCTCTTGATGATTAAACACAAAGTGTACTAATATTTCATATTTGGTAGTTTTGAAAAGCAGGCATAAATAGAAGAATTAGTTGTGGAGTTTCATTCTGTTTCCCAAAGTTTGTTGAAGTTTAGAAAATAATATGTTTATTTTATGCTTTTCAGGTATATATTAAGTATTATAGTAACTGCAGAAATGTTTGGAAAGCTGTATTGTAGCCAGAGAAGTTGGGGGGCTGCTTTCTTGCTTCACAGTGTAAATCCAGAATAACTTAAATTAATGCCTTCCTTCACTAATCTTATATTTCTGTAAAACAATAAACTACATTCTCATGTGGTGTCAGTCAACTCAGGTCAACTGATTTCAGCTAAGCTACTCTGATTTCAGCACTGGCAACTGTCACAGCCCCAGTCAAATTCTTTCTGGGTGGAGAGCCACAAGGGAATTGTTTTATGCTAAAAGTTGATCACACCCAAGTCTTGAGCTTCCTCTGGTTGGTTGGCTGCAGCACTCTTTGATTATTATTTTTTTCCCTTGCTATTCTGCTTATGCGTATGCTCCCTGCCTCCTATTCCTGCACAGAAGTGAGATCCGATTGCTCTGCCACTGATTCTTACAGCTCTCCTATAGCTTAAAGACAGGCATTGGGCCTTGTTTTATTCTCTGATAACTACATACATACTATGATTAAACAGAGAGCTCATCTGGGGGTGGAAGAATATGTAGATGTTCTTCAAATTAAATTTACTTTAGCTAATTTAAAAATTGATTTATACCTGTAACTGTCCAAGATTCCTTTCCCCCAGAAGGCAACTGGTTTTTGGGAATGCAGCATTTCTGTCCTCCAAACAGGTTCTGTTAGTGTAATCAGAGGGAACTATCTTTTAAATGTGTGGAAAATTGGAGTGCTGTTCTTTTTCTTGTGCTGCAGACAGGTAAAATTATGAGTCTAGATGTCTTAACAAATTTCTGAAAAGTCTAGAAATAATTCAGTTGTTGATTTCCAGAAAATTAAGTCTTTACTAAAGGAATCAGCATGAAATGTAAACTGGCGTCTAGGGCATGCTTCATGGTTCCCATGTATGCATCTTCTGGTGTTATATTTGAGTAACTGAAAGGCGCAGTGATTCATAGGGCAACTTGTTAGTGGGTTATTGCACAAACCTCAGTACTAGCAGATGGAAATCAACAAGATATTTTCTCACGTCCTTCAAGAATTAGCCTAACAGTTAAACACAGCAAGGCTATTTCCTGAAGCATGTGTATGCACATTTGAATTTCATAGAATCATAGAATAGTTAGGGCTGGAAAGGACCTTAAGATCATCTAGTTCCAACCCCGCTGCCAGGGGCAGGGACACCTCACACTAAACAATGTCACCCAAGGCTATGTCCAACCCAGCCTTGAAAACCGCCAGCGATGGAGCATTCACAACTTCCTTGGGCAACCCATTCCAGTGCCTCACCACCCTTACAGGAAAGAATTTCTTACTCATATCCAATCTAAACTTCCCCTGTTTCAGTTTGAACCCGTTACCCCTTGTCCTGTCACTACAGTCCCTCACGAAGAGTCTCTCCCCAGCATCCCTATAGGCCCCCTTCAGATACTGGAAGGCTGCTATGAGGTCTCCACGCAGCCTTCTCTTCTCCAGGCTGAACAGCCCCAACTTTCTCAGCCTATCTTCATACAGGAGGTGTTCCAGTCCCCTGATCATCCTCGTGGCCCTCCTTTGGACTTGTTCCAACAGTTCCATGTCTTTTTTATGGTGAGGACACCAGAACTGCGCACAATACTCCAAGTGAGATCTCAGAAGAGCAGAGCAGAGGGGCAGGATCACCTACTTCAACCTGCTGGTCATGCTCCTTTTGATGCAGCTCAGGATACGGTTGGCTTTCCGGGCTGCAAGCACACACTGGGGGCTCACGTTCATTTTCCCATCAGCCAACACCCCCAAGTCCTTCTCTGCAGGGCTGCTCTGAATCTCTTCTCTGCCCAACCTGTAGCTGTGCCTGGGATTGCTCCCACCCAGCTGTAGAACCTTGCACTTGGCATGGCTAAACTTCATCAGGTTGGCATCAGCCCAACTTACAAGCGTGTCAAGGTCCCTCTGGATGGCATTCCTTCCCTCCAACGTATCAACCGAACCACACAGCTTGGTGTCATTGGCAATCTCTCTGAGGGCACACTCAAACCTGCTGTCCATGTCACTGACAAAGATATTGAACAAGACTGGCCCCAACACTGATCCCTGAGGGACACCAGTCGTTACTGGTCTCCAGCTGGACATTGAGCCATTGACCACAACTCTTTGCGTGCAGCCATCCAGCCAGGTCTTTATCCACCAAGTGGTCCACCTATCAAATTGATGTCTCTGCAACTTAGAGACAAGGATGTCATGTGAGACAGTGTCTACCTCTCCTCAGCAATTAAGATTTTGAGTCTCTGAGGAATACTTCTTTGGGATTATATTTGTTTTTTGCTGCTAGGTACTATCTTCTGTGAAAAAATTGTAACAGAGAGTTCTTACTGTGAACTCTTAGAGGCATAGGCAGATTGCAAAATGATGCTCGTCTTCTGTTGGCATCAGTTTGGAGCCTCATTAATCTGCAGGAGCAGAGGAATGAATGTTTCTAAGGGAGTCTGTGTTCCTTCTGTGACTGCCCCACTTGGAGGCTGCTCACAGCCTTGGTTTAGCATCCCTCCGCCTCCTTTTCCAGTGGTTCATTGTGCCAGCAAAATGACTCAGCTAGTCAACACAAATATGCTGTTGTGCTTAGTACAAACTGTGGTTGTTTACTTAACTTGCCATCCAATTTTGTTTGTAGCTTCCATTCAGCTCACTACTTGCACTAAAGCTGTGGGTTAGGTTGATGGACAGGTTCTAGCAGGATGCGTGAGAGCTTCTTATGCTCTGGATCCCTGTGTTCAGTGGTGCTGCAGCACTATCACATTCTTGCCACACTATCATCTTAAAATGTATTTCAAAAGGCACAGGCATGAGCATAATTGCTATAGGTGGTAATACTGGCAGGCGGAATGACTCACACAAGATAAGTGAATTAGCAAGTGAGAGAATCAGGAAGGGAACCCAGCATATTCTTTCTCTCCGTTCAGCCTATTATATTGTCTGCTTTTGTAGTGCCTCTGACGTGTCTTCTAAGAAGATCTAAAATGTTGGTATGCTGTCATATTACCGTAAGTTGTAAAGCTCTAAGTAAATTTGCCATTAAAGAACATGCAGAGTTTGAAAATAATTTGCAGCAATTGAAAATAATTTGCAATAATCTGAAAAAAAAGTCTTCTATTTTACTATGTGTAAGCTGTTGCTTTAGTAACGCTGTCTTATACTGAATATTACTTGCAGCTCCTATTGGTAGCTGTTGTTCTTCCAAGTGGTCTAAATGATCAGAGGGATGGAACACTTGTGTGAGGACAGGCTGAGACAGCTGGGATTGTTCAGCCTAGAGAAGAGAAGGCTCCAGGGAAACCTTATTGTGGCCTGTCAGTACTTAAAAAGGGCCTATAAAAAAGATGGGAACAGACTTTTTAGCAGGGCCTGCTGTGATAGGATGGGGGGTGATGGTTTCAAATTAGAAGAGGGGAGATTCAGGCTGGATGTGGGGAAGAAATTATTGCTGCCTACAACAAGGGTGGTAAAGTACTGGCGCAGGTTGCCTAGAGAGATGGTAGATGCACCATACCTGGAGACATTCAAGGCCAGGCTGAATGTGGTTCTGGGCAACCTTGTCTAGTTGAAGATGTTCTCCTCATTGTAGGGGGATTTGACTAGATGACCTCTGAAAGTTCTTTCCAACCCAAACTGTTTTGTGCTTCTTTGATTGTGTAAGTCTTTACTGAATGTAGACCAGATACCAGACACTGATCACCTGAATCCTCGTCTTATCCCTTGTTGTATGTTTTCTGACATTTTAGGTAATATCTTCTCTCATCGCTTTTCAAAAATCCACAGGTGTATAACACGTACCCTATAAAATGTTGTGACCGTAGTTCATGTTTCAAAAGATTCATAATAACTAGAAAAATGTCCTAGTTACTCTTGATTGTAACTAAATGGCCTTTTACTGCACTCAGTTAAAAAAATATGCCTCTGTCAAATGAAGGTCAGGATTTTTCTCTGCATGTATAAATTGAATTTCATTTCACCTAATATGTCAAAATTATGAGTAATTTTGAAGACAGCTTTTGCCTTAAATAGAGTGACCTCAACTGATTATTTCGATACTATCCTCTTACTGCAGCAGGGAGATGCTTCGTTTTTCTTTTAAATGCATCTCTGGCTGACAGACCTATACTGTTTCACACAATCACCTTTTCTTTAAAGCTGATACCATTTGCATATACACATAGTCCTGGTTGAAATTTGTAAATAATGTGACATCTCAGAAATAGTAAATGGAGCTTTTCTGATGATTAATGAAAGACATGGTTTCCAGCATTTCATTGATCTTGGAGGAGTGTAAGCGTGATGTTTTCATTATGGTCTTCTGAACAGAAGGTAATTAGCTGTGGTTTTCAAACAACACCTTTTAACTTCTGGTAACACTAATGAGCAGGCTTTGCTTAAAAAAAAATTAAAAAAAAAAATTAAAACCTGATACTGCGTCATTTGATCCTGTATTTCCAGATACTATTTTCAGTTAAAACATCAGCTATAAGAACATTTGTTACCATAAATGTTCTTCCATATAAGCTGTTTACTAGAAAGCAGTTTCCAGTAAAATGCTGACATTGCAACCTCTAAACAGAACTCCCTTGAAACCTCATGTCGGGTTGTTTTAAGGGGGTGGTACAAATATGGGATATTATAAATTTCTAACTTTGGTAATAGTGTTTCAGAGATAAAAACAATAGCAGAAAAT
The DNA here is from genome assembly GCA_028858755.1 of Ara ararauna. NCBI lineage: Eukaryota > Metazoa > Chordata > Aves > Psittaciformes > Psittacidae > Ara > Ara ararauna. Next base: position 37,058,171 of record CM054410.1, on the reverse strand, counting down.
TGAAGTGCCAGCTTGGGCAGAGAAGAGATTCAGAGCAGCCCTGCAGAGAAGGACTTGGGCGTGTTGGTCGATGAGAAAATGAACATGAGCCGGCAGTGTGCGCTTGCAGACTAGAAAGCCAACTGTATCCTGGGCTGCATCAAAAGGAGCATGACCAGCAGGTCAAGGGAGGTGATGCTGCCCCTCTACTCTGCTCTTGTGAGACCTCACTTGGAGTACTGTGTGCAATTCTGGTGTATTCAACATAAAAACTACATGGAACCATTGGAACAAGTCCAAAGGAGGGCCACGAGGATGATCAGGGGACTGGAGCACCTCCTGTATGAAGATAGGCTGAGAAAGTTGGGGCTGTTCAGCCTGGAGAAGAGAAGGCTGAGTGAAGATCTCATAGCAGCCTTCCAGTATCTGAAGGGGGCCTATAGGGATGCTGGGGAGGGACTCTTCATGAGGAACTGTAGTGATGGGACAAGGGGTAACGGGTTTAAACTTAAACAGGGGAAGTTTAGATTGGATATGAGGAAGAAATTCTTTCCTGTAAGGGTGGTGAGGCACTGGAATGGGTTGCCCAAGGAAGTTGTGAATGCTCCATCACTGGCGGTGTTCAAGGTCAGGCTGGACCTAGCCTTGGATGACATGGTCTAGTGTGAGATGTCCCTGCCCATGGCAGGGGGTTTGGAACTAGATGATCTTAAGGTCCTTTCCAACCCTAAGTATTCTGTGATTCTATGATTCATTGTGTTGCAAAGGATCTAAGTAGCATGGATACAAATAATAACCAGTAAGGAATCAGACAAACTTCTACACAATAAAGACCACAAAATAAAGTGAAAGACCATATCTTCTGTCCAACTTAGCAAAATGCCAAAGATAATTTATTTATTTTTCTAATATGAAAGCTGTAGATCCTTAATACAAAGGACTTGACCTTTTCCTCCAAAACGTGCTGCCAGGGGCAAAGGCTTAGTCCAGTGCTATCCATTAAGATATACAGCAGAAATAGGAAATAGGCAGGCTATCGCTGTCAGTGGAGGTTAATGTTAGAAATATTGGACCCGAACGCTTAGGGCCTATTGCCAATGAACAGGAAGCCAAAGAAGTTGGACAGAACATGGGCAGCACAACGGCAGAAGTAAACTTCAGAAGTCTGTATCCCTGTGCTTCCACATTTGTGTCTATCTGGTGTCCCTCCTCTTATCCAGCAAATCAGCCTTTTGTAGTCTTGTGCAGCTGCCCTTTAAGGGGATATGTAACAGTTTGCGAAGAAGCAGGGTGAGCTCACTCATACCGAACTGTATGCTCCTGTGGCTGATATTTGTGTGGACACTTGATATTATTAATTTAAAGCTAGTTCAGGTAGATATGTGCTGCAGGAGAGGAGCCCTTGCAATGTTAACTGTGTAGGCAGGGTTAGACTTTCTGTCTTTCTAAGTCTTCTTGTGGCTAGACAGGATAGGTTTACTGGGTCCTCCACTGTTTCTCCAGAGGAAAGGAAGGGAGAGAAGAGGTGCTGCCACTGTGTTTTTAGTAGGCATATTTGGTTTAACAATGATAAAGAAGCAAGGGAAGTCTTCCCTCTCTTCCATCCCTGGAAGTGTTCAAGGTCAGGTTGGACAGAGCTTTGGGTGACATGGTTTAGTGGGAGGTGTTCCTGCCCACAGCACGGGGGTTGGAATTTGATGGTCTTAAGGTCCTTTCCAACCCTAACTGTAACAACTGGGGACCACAGGCTCTCTCTGCCTGTACAGTAGAAGAGATCGCAGGCCCCCTCTGCCCATCAAAGTGGTGGGAGAATGAAGACAATCAACATGATCGTTCATCAGACTCAGTTTATTTCATCTGAGGGTTCCAGTTATATACTCTATGCAGGCACACTTGCTAATATATGATTGGCTACTTATGCTTACTAGTCAATATGTAATTGGTTACAGCTCAAATGTTACATTCGCATCCCACTCCCCTTGCGGTTCTCCTTTTGGTTATGTTCCAGGGGGTTTCCAGCTTGCAGCTATGCTTCAAGGTTACAGTTATCAGTTCCTCCCTACATATCCTGACTTCTCAGGCTCTTCTGCCAACTCCCTCAAACTCTCTCACGCACACGTTCTCTAGTAACCCTCAGCCAAGGCCTCAAAGCCTTTGGTTCACTACTGCTGGGCCTATGGTCTCATCGTGTCTGTTCTCCAGCAGCCATTCCCCAACACCTAACTATTCTATGATTCTATGGTTCTATGATACCAAGCTGTCCACTCTGTCAGAACTGGCTCCTGCAGCATGTGTCTTTTTCTGGAAGATACTGACAGCAGCTTATGTTGCTTATACTTATTAGAAAGTGGGTTTTGTTTGTTTCTTCTCTTCTGTTGAGGCACAGTTGTGGAAGAACTGCACTTAAGGCAGTTACAAATCAATACTGTAGATTGTTCGGTTGCTGACACTTCAAGGGAGCAATGGAGATTTCTGATTGGTCAAGGGGAACATGAATCCATAAGCACTGAGGCCTGTCATTTACAGTATGTACCAACTTTGACATGCGTTTTTGGCAGCAGGTTTCTCTGAAAGAGAAGTAGGCTGAAAGTAGGTGGTAGGCCAGAACTACCTCTACAAAGGATGGCATATAGAACCTATGTATAGGTCCTGCCCTTGACAGGTGCGAGATGTGGGCTTGTGAGAACTTCCTAAATTTTAACAAGGCCAAGTGCAAGGTCCTGCACCTGATCTGGGGCAATCCCAAACACAAATAAATACAGACTGGGCAGAGGAGTTGAGAGCAGCCCTGAGGAGAAGGACTTGAGGGTGTTGGTTGATCAGAAACTGAACATGACCTGTCAATGTGTGCTTGCAGACCAGTATCCTGGGCTGCATCAAGAGGAGCATGGCCAACAGGTTGAGGAAGGTGATTCTGCCCCTCTACTCTGCTCTTGCGAGACCCCACCTGCAGTACTGCATCAAGCTCTGGGGTCTCCAACATATGAAGGATGTGGACAAGCTGAGAGACCTGTGATTTTCAGCCTGGAAAAGAGAAAGCTCCAGGGAGACATTATAGCAGCCTTCTAGTACCTTAAGGGGGCCTACAAGAAATGTGAAGATGGTCTTTTTATGAGGGCATGTAATGAAAGGATAAGGGGGAATGCCTTTAAACTGAAATAAGGGAGATTTAGATTAGATATGAGGAAAAAATCTTTCACTAAGAGTGTGGTGAAGCACTGGAACATGTTGCCCAGAGAACTTGTGTCTGCCCCATCCCTGACAGAGTTCTAATCCAGATTGGATGGGCTTTGTGCAACCGGGTGTAGTGGAAGGTGTCTCTGCCCATGGCAGGGGTTTTGGAACTAGATGAGCTTTAAGGTCCCTTCCTACCTGAACCATTCTATGATTTTAAGTTACAGCAGTGGAGGTGGGGATTTGGTAGTCCTGGCTTGTGGAGGGATATGCAGGAGGTATGCTTAGAGAATGAAACAAGTGGAGGCTAGCAGGATGATTTTTGTAATCTGTGTGCATACATCTGTTTTTTGGAACTTTTTAGCAAAGTACACACTCAGGTTAAATATTGGTTAAAAGTGTTATCTTTCAAGTAAAGAAATACTATTTGAGATTGCCATTTTAAAATTCTGTTGACTGAAGTCACCCATAACTTGAGATGTACACCTAGCCCTCCACTGAACATTGTGACCAGCATTTTTTTGTGACAGTCATTACTAGTGTAATGAAATTTGTTTCTTTTGTTGTAAACGTTGTTATCCCGGATGCTGTGAGGAATTCAGAGTGGTAGCACAAGCAGTGGGACAGACTGGATGAGGAGAAGCAACCACAGTTTCTTCCACAAGTTTCTTCCAGTGAAGGAATAGCTGAAGTCTGTTAAACTTTCCACATCAGAAATGTTCTCTAACAGATCCCCAAGCTTGCTGCCACACAAAATTTGCAAAAACAGCAAGAGCATTGTAAGATTTAAATTTTTGCCCTGTGAATTGGTTTATCCCAAAATACAAAAAATATCCTGAACAGAAAATGTTCTGAACATATCCTGTATAAAAGAAAGATAATTTTTGTCAATAAGATTGCTGACATTCAGAGAGCTGGGTTCACTACTTAACCTGCAAAAGACTTTCTATGGAGATTTCCAGTGTAACCTAATCTAAGCCATTCATGTAGCTTTACAACACATTCAACTTTGCATTCATATGACATGCTCTTTCACAGCAAGATCATGATAGTAATGACCTGTATGCAAAGGAACTCCTCATACACCGAGGGCAGAACAATCTTTAAAGTGCTTTTATGCAAAAGCTAGCCTTATAAATTTTTGGTTCTGTTAAAAGTACTGTAGCTCAGATGTGTATTCAGTAGCTGCAAATGCCTCAATAACTACAGTGTTCATATGAGGCTTCTGAACGTTGATCTTTCTTGTGACCTTGATAGGATTATTTTATTTAGTATAATCTGAACTATGTAGAAGTGTGGAAAAGCCGAAGTTCCTTAGGAAATAACATCCCTATAATAGTACAGTATGCCCGGTACACAAATATCTTTAATACACAAGATTTCCTTAAATCACCAGGGGAATATTGATTTCTACAGTCTACAGAATGAAATCTGCTTTTGTCAGTGAGTTACTTGTCCACAAGTACAACAAAACAGAACCTAATTAGATGTGAATCCCAATGAACAACAAGCCAACCAACCAACCAAACAAAAACCCCAAACCCCAAATAAATGAATAGAATTTTAGTCTATGTCATGTCAGAAAATGTCAAATGAATTATTCATGCTTGGTGCAGTTTCTCAGGAAGGCAGAACTTGGGACAACAATATCCATGCTCAGTCATCAAATCCAGGATTTTGCTATTGCAAGCCTCAACTTTATTCCTCCTCTAGATATCTTAACTTCAGTTTTAGAAATTATTAAGATTCTTGATTCCAACAAAACTTTTGGAGTCTCATGTTTGCCTTTTGTTTTACTGAGTTGGACTAATTGGCAAGACTCCAGCAAGACCAGGGTGCTAAGTTTTCACACCAAGACAGCTGAACCTTTGTTTTCAAGCTGTGTTTTCAGACACAAAACAACTATGTTACAACACAAGATTGTTTAATTTTCCAGTCTTTTATTTAAACTGTTTAAAGTTTAATTAATCTCAATAGTAGTAAGGTAACACCGAATAAATCTCTCTGAAGGGACCCTTGATGGCAATTTCATAATCACTGTGCTTACTTTTAAGTACTAACCACTTATCATACTTAAACCTCAAGTATTTTCTTCCTTAAGCAACTAATCAAGGACTTACTCCTTCAGGCAATTCTTTATTTATTTTATTTTATTTTATTTTATTTTATTTTATTTTATTTTATTTTATTTTATTTTATTTATTTTATTTTATTTTATTTATTTTATTTTATTTTTCTATTTTATTTTATTTTACTTTGAGATGCTTAGCCAATGCCTTTAGAGAGCTGAAAGTGAGGAAACCCCAAAAACTTTTCTGTTTTGTTTTTCAGATTTAGACTGCAGAAGTCACTTACTGCTTTCTTCCTAAGTATGCGTTAACAATCTGTTTTAGGAGACACTAGGGCCTTTTAATGTGTTTAGGAAAGGGCTTTTTAATGTGTTTAGGAAGACAGAAGGTTAATTTTCATGCTTACATCCACTTTCAGAAATTAGCAAAGAAATCTGTAAGCAAAATTTGCATAGCCATTAGAAAATCTGAGAAAATCTCTATTAAGCTTCTGTTAGATTCTGAATGTTCTGGTGCAACGAATAATAATTTTTTGAAAATTAAGTATAACACATTACTCATTTGATACGCAGGATGATTTTGTGGCTTTGTTGATAACGTTAGTATTTCTGATTATCTTTAGTAGTATTTATTTGTATAATAGTTGTAAATTAAAATTAAATGCAGGCTAGTTCAGATAGTATTAAAGGTGACATTATTCATTAGTTACTAAAGAAATCAGCATTTTCAGATATTGTGGTTATCTTGAAATATCTCTGAGGCTAGTGATTATTTCTTTTTACATTATGATAATAACTATTATATCCCTTCAGACCCGTGTCTAATTCTTGTTGCACATTCCAGTTCAGATACATTCAGTTATGCTTTTTCTCATTTAGGTGACATGCTATGATTGCTCTTAACATGTTTAAATCCCAGCAGAGTCAGCTACATGCTCAGTTGCCAAATTTGGTCTTGACTGCAGTAAGTGGTCTTATAAGATGCTGCAGTATCATTCATAGTTCTTAATTTCATATGTGACCATATCTCTTCTGTGAAAATGTAACATAGCATTGTGATTTTCTACAGATTATACTACACCTCTAGGTAATTATTTTGTATTTATTTTGTATTGTTTTGTGTGTTTAGTCTCAACTTATCCGAGGTATTTAAAATTCTGTCTTAAAAGGATTTAAAATAGAGAGAGAGTCTTACTATATCTAAGGAATTTTAACATTACACTGAATAGCATTTGGAAGATTGGTGCTTGGAGCTGTAACTTCAATTTCTTTCACAGGCAAAACTCCTGTGTCCATTAGAAAAAGGCATTCCCAAGTAAGGACAAAAGAATCTGTCATGTTATACAGTGCATATATGCTTTGTGTTAAAGTGCAGGAAACTGGAAGCTAATTATCACAATAATTTGTGTATGTCTTGTGAGTAGTGTGTACTTTCTAACATAATGTATGAATCTTTCAGCTATGCATGCCAGATTCAGAGGTGGAATATAGTGAAACATCAGAGTAATACTGCTATGGTATGCAAGAGATGAGCATATTTAGGAGAGGGAAGAGTTGTGAGATACAAAGCATAGGATAGAACTGGGCATGGCTTAAGTAAGCTTAGGTCTCTGCTGACAAATATTTTCTCACCAGGAGAAAATTTACAGTTTTGGATAAACAGACTGCAAGGGATAAATGAATAAGTAATTTAGTGACCCTCTCACTGCATTGAACGTTTAATTACATGCTTAGTAATTTTATTAATCCAAAGTGTTGAAAAACTGAATCAGGCCCATTGTCTCCTGGGTCTTACAACTTCAGTACTCATCTTTTACAGCTTGTTTTTATGTGAAAAGTATTTAGATGAAATCTTGGATACATTCATAATAAAATAGTGTGAGTTGGCAACTGTAAATAATTGTGCATCAATAATCAGTTTTTCTATATGCTGCAATACTGATATATACCCTGTATTAGTTTATGTAAAGAATTGCTCTTCTAGTCATGTATCATGCGTGCATACAATTGTGTTTTAAAAATGAAAAATAAAATTTGGTGTCAAGCATTACAAATTAAAAGAAATCCAAAACACATGGTTGCAAAGTAAGGTATACCAGGCATTTCTCTGTTAGTCTTGTGTTTAGCTCTTGGTAGGTATCCTTATGTCTACTATTTGCATCCCTTAAAAAGGAATGTTTGCAATGTTATGTTCAAATACTCAACCTTGTATAGCATTTTGCACTGAAAAATTACACTGTTTTTTATTGGAAGTTGTTTGCAAACTGAGACCAGGTAGCTCCTTATGACTCATGCATCAATTTCTGTGTCCCATAACTATATGATGGGAAAAAAACATCAGCATAATGGAATAAGATAAACCATGTAATGAACGCATATTTTTCTCTGGATTTTGAAGAATGGGATGGGTAGCCATTGATACGTGGGTCCTTTAACTGAGGAGGAAACAAAAAGAGCTCCATATAGGTGGAGAGAACTATGGATGATTCATACGACTGAATCAAACTGTTGTTAAAGTATAAGGAAAAGTGCCTCATAAATAAAAGCGGGAAGAAACAGAGGAACATGACCAAGGCTTACTCTTCATTTAAATACCTTTGGGCAGATTTTCTGTTAGAATATATATCATAGCTCCCTTTTCTGATACTGAAATGGCAACAAGTTCTTTTGTATTTCTCTTCTGAGTCTGTATTTAACATTTTATGTTCTCAGGATGATTGTACCCTACCTTGAATAAAACATGAGTTTCTTATCAAGTTAAGTCATCCTTTACTCACCTTCCTGAAGCAGGGACTTGTCAGGGGACATGTGAGATACAGGAGCCTCTCAGTTGTCTTACATCTTGCAGACTTTGCAAAGGTAGTTTGGATAATGGTTGAAGAAGAAAGACCTGATACTCTTAACTTTTTCAGCTTGCTTTCATGGGGTTTAAACTTCCTCAGGGCCACCGCAAGAAACTCAAAGGATTTCTGAATTGCAAACAGTTTGAAAGAGGAGATATGGTCTTGAATAAACTCATCTGGTGCAGGTACAAGTTGAACCACTGACTGGTTAGCACTGACTCTTACTTAGGCAGCATAAAAACTTCCATCATGTGTGCTAATATAGCACAAAGCAGTATATGCTTAGTTACACTAATGAAGATGGAATATGGGATGGATATCTGGAGATAACAGTCGTAATTTTAACTAATTTTAGCTAAAGAGTTGTGATAGAAGAGTCTTCTCAAGATAGCTTTGCCTTTGTTCTGGTTTATCGGTGAGATAATAATTAAGCTTGTCATCCACATCTAGACAATGTTTTCTGAAAAATGAACAGTTAGCTTTTTAATTCATTTTTCCCAGAAGGTGTGCTACTGGTGTCTGCTAGGATCTCCCAAGATCAGTAATTTTTTTATAGTGCATGTCTCTCATAGAGAAACAAAACCTTAATTTCTTCACATAAAAAACTTTAAGGTCACAAAAACTTCAGAAAAATTGCAAAACTTTGGTCATAGAGTAATAGATTATTCTAAGGAATCAAAAAACCAAAAAACAAATGGATTTTTCAATTCCCTTAGCAGGCCCTTGTCTCACACAAAAGAGAACACAGTTTATGTCATACTTTAAAACAAGTAAAAAATATCTCAAATATTTTTTAAGAGGAGTCCAAACAAAGTCAAAATAATAATTTTCATATCAGTTTTAGCTTGATTATCTCATAAAAGCATTAAGAAATGTTTTACAGGAATCACCCCAATTGAAGAAAGCAAGGCAATGTATATCTGTGCTGAAGCACTGTTTGTCAAGGAACAATTTTGTGTTTCTACCAAACAATGTCATTTCCATAGCATGGCTATAATAAAGTAAAATCAAAAGAAGGCATGGAAGGCTTGTTTTTCTCATATTTTGTTGTAGAAATAAAAAAAGTTCTAAAGAAGGTGTCTAAGAGTGAAAATTACATGGTCTCATGAGTGATTTCACATCAGTTTGTTGTACAGTGGATAGCACCAAGAAAAGGTGAAGAAGGGACCAGAAATTAAGTTATAGGGAAAGTAGTTTAATAGGGTATCATCCTGGGATCTTTGTAAGACCAGGAAAAGTGCTGGTGATACACTATGAGTAGATTGAATTGGTAAGAGGAGTTGATGTTACACCAGGCTTGGAAGCATATTAAAAAAAAGTATTTATTTGATGGAATGAGATGAGGTGAATTCAAAGGCATTGCAATATGCATAGATGTCCAGAACATGGGGAGCAACTTCATTTTGTTTTATGATCATGAGAATTGAAACCCAGATGTCAGGAAGGCAAGATGAGAGATAAGCACCTGAATGAATATTTGCACTATTTGGATAAAGTAACATTATTCTTTATTATTGTTTATATTTTACTCTGTGATGCTAATATACTTTGACCCAAGTGTAAGTGTGCAGAATGGAAGGCTTATAGTGTTCTAGAACACATCCTAAAGTGAACTCATACTTCACAGCAATGAAAGCAGTTTTGACAACTAATTGGACCATCTTATGTTGCAGGGTAGTATCTATTCATTGCATTTCTTACAGAGAAAGTCAGATTTTACCAGAAGCAGAACCAGAGATGAGACAGTTTTAAAAATACAGTATTTGCATTAAAATTAGGAGTACAGTAAGTATTTTCTGGCTGTGGGCTGGTTCTTTTTTTTTACAAATTACAAAAAAAATTTAATCATCTTTAAATGGCATACACACTTAAGTTTTAACTTCAGGATGATTTTTTAAGGTTACAGAAGTTATGTAAAATTTCCATTTAGAAAACAGAGACTATCTCAAAACTGATCTCTTAAACTAAGGTAACTTTTTAAGTACCTATACTGTATGTAGCTTCCCTGGAAGTCTAAACCTTACCCTTCTATCAGTACTTTCATAAACATGCTGTTAGGTACACCCTGCTTCTTATTTCCTTGGGCCAGGGCCCTTAAGTGATGAGGCTTTTTTTAAATATGCTTTAAAATAAAAAGTTTCATTTTTTTAATGTGTTCCAGACATTTAAAATATTTTAAAATCAATGAAGCTTTTCTGTACATTATTTTTATAAAAGTATGTTTAAAAGAGTGCTTACATTACATTAAAAAAAAGGCAATTTAAACTATTGGCAGTGGCAATAAAGTATACAATAGCAAAACTGTAATAAATTATTAGAAAAGGTCATCCTATAAAATGAGGTCAGTTTGTGCTTCTTAATGCTAACAAGTATTCAAATTGCAATTTCTTGTACTACTCTAATATTCTTGGCAAACCAGAATTTCACTTGCCTTTTGAAAGGGTACCTCCCTTTGAATTAAGTCTAGAGTCTGTGATTCCTGCTTTTCCTTCTAAAGCCGTACTGTAACAGAAGCCTCAGTTTGTAAGCGTCTAAAAAGTTTTGCAGAAAGTGTTTATATGGGACTAGAAAATTAACTTGGTCCTCTATTTCTGTGAAAGATAACTGCTTTTAAATACTTGTCACAGTAAATCTATGTCATCTATTTCTTATTAATTTTTGAATGGATAAATACCATATATGAGTCATCCTATGTTAATTCAGGCTGTTTAATCATCTACGATATTTGTTCACCAGGAGTTTTACTTCTCAAAAAATGTTCTAGAATTAAATACCTAGACCTGACAATAATTTTCCCATGTTAACCGTTTTGACAACGGAATATTAATTTTTAAATGCATCTGAAGAATAATTGTTCTCTTTGAAGAACTTCACAAAGTATCTGGTCGCAAAGGTAAATAAGTTAAAGGAAAAAGTATGTTTGGGTTTTCCAGATTTTCTTGTAATTATGATCCATTAATAGCAGTCTTTCCTTAGCTTCTAGGTTAGGGTTCATTGTATCAAAGCATAATTCAAGCTCTGCTTTTTTCTATCTAGCATAATGTTTTAAAAGATGTTTCTTCTGAATGGTCTTTCTTATGCTCTATATGTATACAAGAAAGTAATGGACTAATAAAAGCTTTTTTTTGTAAAGAATAAATTCTCATTTCTGTTTTGCTACAGCTAGTCACAAGGTGAGAAGTGCCATATGCTTAGATATGATGAGAACTGGAAACAGCTAGTTCACATAAATACCTTTCCCTCTTCCTTTTTTTGCCCCAAAAACAACTGTGGTCCCCAGAAGGTGTTGATAGAGAAAGGTATGAAAACAGTCTGAAAGCTGCAAAACAACATTGTCATATTGCTCACCTGTAAAGCAAATGTAAATGTAAAACAAGTCTGAAAACACAGAAAGCAAGTTTGAGTTGTTAAAAATACTTCCTGTGGTGTACTGCAGTTTCCATTGTTGTGATCTCCCCTTGTCTGTAGAGTAACAAGGGTTTTGTCAACATAGGGAAAGAGAGTTTTATGGTAGGAAATGAGCACCGACTCTTAACCTGAAGCATGTGATACTAATTTGAAGTAAGCTACATATCTGTTATGACTGTCAAATGCATCAGTGAAAAGCATATCCTCAAGATGAATTTATTTATGCATGTATTTGGTGAGAGCTGTTCTGAAATCGCTGGAGCTCAGCTTGAAACCTGTTTCTGGATTTTAAGTAACACACTTCCGCTTTACTTTGGAAAGCCTCATCCAGTTTTGTTGCCAAAGAAGTGAGGTGTCTCCTTTCCAAAGTCATGTCTTATTTGATTGTATACAGCAGAGTTCCACGAAGCTTTTATAAGGCACTTTGATAATTCATCTATGTAATTTAAGGACTGAAAGCCTGTATTGTGTAAGCCCTAAAAATAGACTTTTCTACTTCTGTTCAAAAGTTAAACTTATAAATGTAAATCAAGGTTATTAATTTTCTATGACATGTAAAACAAACATCTAGAAATTTTTTTTTTGCAAATCATGCCAATAGGAAGTTAATGGATCAAACTAGTTTAATTTCTTGTAAGGCTGACTTACTGCTTAGAAAGATTAAGTTTGATTTTTATTTCATTTTAATAGCATGAGGAAACATTAAGTAAAGCAAACCTTTAGAACATACTACTCCATGTGCTGTGATTTTTCACATTTTGTTATAAAAGGAATGACTTAGGACCTCTTCAACATCAATATACACAATCTAGGTTTTTTTCTGTTTCTAGATTCCAGGTGTAAAAGTTGAATGGGGAGGGAAGGAAGTTGTTGACTTTTTCAATTTATGGATTTTTTTTTTCATTTTCCAGTATGCAGTTTTCTGTTGCATCTTTGTCTTTTTCTGTTTATGCATATTTTTATGGACAAATTTTCCACTAGATGATGTTGCCTTTATTTAAAAAAAAGGCAGTTAAAAGATTTTAAAACTATAAGAGCTGTACACAGTGGCCATTTTACAGTGTATTATTGCTTTAAAGTTTTTCCTTTACATTTTACAGATTTCTTTTTCATGTATTGCTTTACAGTTAAAACAAAACAAAACAAAAACAAAAACAAAAACCCACCAAAAAACATGGGAATATATCTGTGTATTCATCCTGAGAGAATTGCTTTCCATGTGGGCTGCATTTTAAAAGATTATTATCTTCCAGCAGTTCTTCCATCCCATCCCTATAATGAGACATTAAACAGCTGTGGACTGTTCATAAGGAGCAAGAACTAAAACCTAAAACTGTATAATCACATATTCAGAAGTTGTTCATGGGTATATGGCATACATTGTATGGCCTCCCCATTTTTAGATTTTGTCTTCACTCTAAGGATAAAATGTATGCCCTCCCCATTTTTAGATTTTGTCTTCACTCTAAGGATTAAAGTGCAGCAGTTTGCTTAGTAGTCTATTCTGAAATATTAAAATCACATACTTACGTATTGTTAACGTTTTTCTGGAAGCATTAGTTTTTCTGAGGTTTGCATAAACCAACAAAATTGGTGAATAAAATTTGAGTGATGTTTTTGTAAAATGCAGCAAAAGTTGATCTCTTTTTATCTTGCTATTTTTTTCTGAAGTCTTGCAGTTCCGTGTGTGCATTTGCATATATATATACATGTGCGTACAGGTATGGTTAACACCTAACTCTAAAAAGAAAAAAAATAGATGCTCCTAGGCTTTGCTTTTTACATTTGAGATTCCTGTTTGTTAACTGTGTGGTTTTGTTTACAGCCATGTTTAAGGGCTGTTGATTCACTGCTGACTGGCAAGATTTGTTTTTTGTAGGAATCATCAGTGTCTGGGATGCAATTCAGAGAAGCTTGTGTTAATTAGGCACTTAAGTGACAGCCCGGTGGAAAGTTTTTTTCTCTTGTTTCTTAACAAAAGCATCTGGTCTGCTAAAAAACATTAGTTTCTTTAGATTGGTAATCATATTCAGTTAAGGACTACCATTCATGATCTCAGGTCCATTTATTTGCCAGTTCAAATTTAAAACACTTATGTTTGAATCCGAAGCCAGACATACTTGGGCATTGTGTGTTTCTATTGAAGTGGCTTGCTCATTTTGTGCCTCATCAATAATTTACACTAAGGTCAAGCTCTCAGAAGTGTATTGCTGCATGTCACCTTTGAAGGTGATTGTGATTCAAATCGCCACAAGTTTTTCTGCATGTTTTCTATCCATTTATGGCTTACCTCTATTTCATCAACGTCATAAACTATTGTTTATGAAACTCAGTGTGGAAACTTCTATACATAAATATTACTTTTATTCATAGTCTATGCTAAAGAAATATCAGTTTTATGTTTACTGATTTAGTAAAAATTGATCCATCATTCATGAAGTTCATGAACAGTTTCAGTGTTCCTGAAGTTATATCTAATATGTGGATTTATGTTACATCTAATGTGCATTCAATAGTAATAGTGTGCTTCATTATTTTATTTAGATGACAGGAAATGCGGTAGGCACTGGAAATCTGTTCTGTTCTACTGCTTTTGATCTTGGTCCAATTTGACAAGTTTTACTGCTGGATAGATATCATAACAAAGAACATACTATCCCTAGACTCCTGAGAATACAACATACTTCTTCATTAAAAATGTTTTAAAATGGAAATTTTTTTTTTTGTATGTTTGTTTGTTTGTTCCTGAACTGTGCTATACGAACATATGCTCTCTTCGGTTCTTTCAGTTTCTCTTTTCAAGTGTTCGGAACCAGACATATGTATTTGGATTTCATGGAAATTTTTATTTCATCTGCACTGGAAATTCAGGTAGACTGTGCTCTTTATCAATAGTAGACGGAATGTCTGGGTGATCCCCTATCCCTCTTCATCAAAGAATATGTTACAGGAATTTTTGTTCTGTATTTTTTATGGTCATTATTGTCTTATAATCTAGAAAAAAAAATGTTCTGTCCAACAGAACATTACTGTTCTCAAAAGAGAGAGCTGTGACATAGCTCATGAAAGTAGATTTTGGAGTAAGTAAGGGAGGGGATTCAGAATAAGTACATGGTGTGACAAACCAACTTTGAAGGTGTTGTGAAACCAAGGAAGGTCAGAGAAAATGAAATTAAAATGTGCTAAGAAATTAATGTAATTTAGACTTCCAGAATATTAGCTCTATTTTATTGGATCACTATAATGGGAGAAATAATAACCATTCTCTGGCCTTTTAGAATGCATTTTTACAAATGCAGACATACTATGGTGATCAGATGATCATATACGTAGATGATCAGAGGGCAGGAGCACCTCTGCTACGAAGACAGATTGAGAGAAAGAACTGGGGCTGTTCAGCCTGGAGGGGAGAAGGCTGTGGGGAGATCTTTCAGCAGTCTTCCAGTACCTAAAGGGGGCTTACAAGAAGTATAGAGAAGGTCTTTTTACAAGGGCATGTAGTGGAAAGAGAAGGGAGAATGCCTTTAAACGGAAAGGGGAGATTTATATCAGATATTAGGAAAAAAATCTTCACTCTGAGGGTGGGGATACACTGGAGCAGGTTACCCAGAGATGTTGTGGCTGCCTCATCCCTAGCAGTGTTCAAGACCAGGCTGGACAGGACTTTGAGCAACCTGGTCTAGTGGAAGATGTCCCTGTCCATGGCATGGGGTTTGGAACTAGATGATCTCTAAGGTCCCTTCCTACCCAAACCGTCTATGATTCTATATTTGAATCATACTTACATGTTGTATTGTCACTGTAAGAAAAAGCAATGACTGTATATCTGACTGCATATTTTGTAATGTGATTTTGTTGGTTTGGTTGGGGTTTTTTTACTGTGGATTTTTCATTCCTGCAGGCAATGCTGGCAGTAGCCTTTTAATATGGGTACTGGATTTATGTTATGGGCAGCAGGCCATGAATGAGTAACAAACCTAACATATTTGTTTGGATATCTTAGTTGGTAACTTAGTTTTGTGTATCTCTGTGATCTGAAGCACAGCTTTTCAATGGAAAAAGTGTGTGCCTAATTTGAAACAATGAATAGTTTGATGATTTGTAGAGGATGTTCATTAAGTTACCAGAAAGGTTTAAAGAAAATTTATCATATTAAATAGAGTTAAATGCTCATCTCTGTGAATAGCAATAATGGTAATAGTAATAAACTACTGCTGTGACTTTGCAAAAGTTCTCCTCTTTTGAAGTAGCATGTATTTCTTTTGGATATATGCATCTTTGATAAGAAAATGTAGTTCCTTATGTTGTTCTTCTAGGGCTCAATAGTAAATTTTTACTCTCTCAATTGATATTGCGTGTATTTTCTTCAGAATTAACATGAGATATTGGTATCTACAGAATGAAATAATGTGAATATTTTATATTTTGCATGTATTCATTCAGTGTTTTTCTTCATAATAAAATATAGTTTTATTTATAGATAAATAACATGGTCCTTTCTTGAATTGTCAGTGAAATGCTTCTACTGCTTTCTAGACAACACTTTTCACATATTGTTTTAATTTGAACTTCTGTGTTGAGGCCATGGGGTTATACCTTAATCAGAACAAGGGAGCAATTATTTGTTGCTTTGTTTTTTTGTTGTTTTGTTGGGGTTTTTTTTCCCTTGTAAATTTAAACTTGGAACTGTTTTAGCTGTGTTAATAAGCTACAGGACGCTGCAGTGAATATGCATATATTTAAAGCAGAAATTCCTTCTTTTAATGCAGAGACAACTAAGCAAGAGCAGCTGCTTACTGAAGTCAGTTTCTTTTTCTCTACATGTGAAATTAATAACCAAGGACAAGATATGAAACTGATTCATGGCTACCAGTTGGCTGATTTACACCCACTAGCTGCTGTTGGATGTGGCTTTTACGTATGAGGTTTACTTTGTGTAATAGGGTACAAGTCATAAAACATTAGTTGCATAGGATGCTTTTAGACATATTTAAAGTCAGAACTCTGATTAAATGAAATGCAGGTCTTTTGTTTCATATGTTACACTTAAGTAGGTCAAACATAATTCCCCTCAAGGAATGCAAAATATAAAAACATTACTGGTGAAAAAGATATAAAGTATTGTTGAAAATGCCTACTACTGCTGACTGCTTCTAGAGTAGGTATGAAACTTGCTACGTGCATAGTTCTTTGGGATCAAACCGGGGGGCAGGCAGATACTGGGTAACAACTAATAGTATGCATATTGCTGTACGGAAAGACATTGCTAATGTACTTGAATCTGCCATTTTAGAGGCCAAAAGAAGGTTAGAGGACTTCTTTTCCCTACAGAAAACTAGAGAGCACCAGACAGTTTTCTGTTAGTACTCATCAACAGTCAGAGGGAGGTTGGGGATTTCTCTTTCTGTAGATCCCAGCAAGTATGTTTTATCCAACTCAGGGTACCCATCATCAGTAGGTGTCCTGGTTTAACCCTAGCTGGTGACTTAAGCACCACACAGCTGCTTGCTCCCTCTCCCCCCAGCAGAATGGGGGAGAGAATTGGAAGGGTAAAAGTGAGAAAACTCATGCATTGAGATAAAAACTAATTGAAATATTATTATGATCATTTAAAAAAATTATAATGAAAAGGAAAATAATAACGAGATAAAAAAAAAAACCTCCAAAAACCCAGGCTAAGAAAGACAAGTTTGATCGATGCCCAACCACTCACTGAGCCTTGCCCCCCCCCTCAGTTTTAATGCTGAGCATGATGCCATATTGTGGAATATGTATGGAATATCCCTCTGGTCAGCTGGTGTCAGCTGTCCTGGCTCTGTCCTCTCCTAACTTCTTGTTCAGCCCCAGCCAAGTCACTGGTGGGGTGATGTGAGAAGCAGAAAAGGCCTTGACTCTTTGTAAGTACTGCTAAGCAGTAATACATCTATTAGTAATACTAATACATCCCTGTGTCATCAACACTGCTTCCAGCACAAATCCAAAACATAGCTCCATACTAGCTACTGTGAAGAAAATTAACTCTACCCCAGAAAAAACTCAGCACAATAAGGAAGGTATTTCTAAATTTTGATGACAGTAATAGGAACGATGACAAGACTTCAAAATGGAGACCTGGAATTTTTCTATACCAAGAGTAAGTTTTCAATTTTAATTTAGCACTCTGTAAATTAATTGCATCAGCTGAAGCCAGGGCTCTGACTTCTGCTTCTTCTGGCATCAGTTCCAGCTCCAATATCTGAAGGGGATCTATAGGGATGCTGGGGAGGGACTCTTCATTAGGGACTGTAGTGACAGAACAAGGGGTAACGGGTTCAAACTTAAACAGGGGAGGTTTAGATTGGATATGAGGAAGAAATTCTTTACTGTAAGGGTGGTGAGGCACTGGAATGGGTTGCCCAGGGAAGTTGTGAATGCGCCATCGCTGGCGGTGTTCAAGGCCGGATTGGACCTAGCCTTGGGTGACATGGTTTAGTGGGAGGTGTCCCTGCCCCTGGCAGCGGGGCTGGAACTAGATGATCTTAAGGTCCTTTCCAACCCTAACTATTCTATGATTCTATGATTCTACCACTTAGAGCTGCAGCATTAACAGTAGTTCTCTCTCTTCCAGTTTGGTCATCAAAACTTGAGAGAAAATATATTTAAGTCTGGAACTACATGGCACAAAATAGTTTTTGAAATATTTTTCTTTTTAATTCAGCCACTGGAGTGTAGTATTAAAGACAAAACACTGCATTTCAGAACATTTCTTATTTCTCTTATTTTCAATGGAGTTAATATAAATGACAACTGTATTTAGCATGAGCTGTCATTTGAAGGACTTCACATTTTTTGCTTTCAGCATGTTTTGCATTTTTTTGTAACCTAAATTATTTTTACTCCTACTTCATTTTTTCTCCCATCTTTGGAAAGAAATAATAAAAGTTGGAATAGTCTGCCTTATTCACATCTAATCTGTGATTGTTTTTGTTCACTCCTAAGCAACATTTTTCGTCACGATTTCTATGTCAAAAAACTTCTAGCCAGCTCTGGTAGGAGCAGCATTGCCAGACTAGCAGTGCGCTTACTAGTTGAATTTTGTGTTGTGGATGAGGCATTGTGCTTACAGGCTGACAAATACTTGGATTCTAAGAAGAATGAGTTTTATCTTGTTATGTTATCTTATTATGACTAAATTTCAAACTCTGTCAAACATTTCAAACTTGACCTTTACATGCAAACATCCAGCAAACATTGGTCCAGAGAGCACCATTCCATTGAAAGGATGTTCCTGGGAAGAAGGCCAAACACTTGAAACAGCGTTTTTATTGCTTACTTTGAAATTTCAAACGAGTGACAATAGGTCCTCACTAAATATATTTGTGGTCTGGAAAGTCACTTTTACCCAAATTAAGCTACATATTCCTCAAGCTTTTGCAATTACAGACATTTTACTTTTTAGAAGCTGAAATTGAACTGGAAGCCTACTATGCAGGTTTCTATTTTTTTGAAAACTTAGGTATCACATAGTAGAGGCATTATAACCTCTACAGTGAATGTGTTTGTCAAGCTGCAGTCTCCTGTGAATTCTTCTCTGACTCTCTTACACATTTTTTAAATCATCAGCATGCTGAACATTATATCAGTACTTAACAATGACAATGTGGGCGTATTGCTCTGCACTTTGTGTTCTGTTTTTCCAAGTCTTTCAGAGCAAATATCTATTCAGATATCTGTCCTATTGCTGTAGACATCTATTTTCATTTACAGTAGTATCGATCCTCATGTGTATGTTCTATCACATCTCATTAAGGTACCTAGCAATGCTTTTAGAGCATACAATTTCTGCATATTGCAGTCTTTATAATCATATTGTTGTGATTTGTTTGCTGGTTGTGATTTGTTTGCTATCTTTTATCCAATTCTGTGCTAAAATCTGTTCTGCCTTACAAGTAAGCAAACCTTTGTCAGATGTCTGTTTATATATTTGGATGGCACTTACCAAAATAAGGTTTTAGATCTGTTTGGGGTCAATAATGCCATAATACATACAGATAGTAATAACAAAAAATAATTTATTGTGGTGGTTGTGTTTCCTAGGTATAGCATATCTAAGTGGAATGTGCAGTGAAAAACGAAAATGTATAATTGCCGAGGACAATGGTTTGAATCTTGCTTTTACTATAGCCCATGAAATGGGTCACAAGTAAGTATGCGGATAAGAAACCCTAGTACTTGTTTGCATGTAATATTACTATGATTAATTTGATTGTGTATTTTAGTTTTCCCTTCTGTCAGAAATGCCTTTTACATTTGATGGAAAATTTGGAAAATAGTGTTTTTGTTAATAATAATAGTGACATCTGTTGATACTTAGTATGTAAATTAAGAAAATGTTTACAACTTGGAGTAATACAGATGTCTTTATAGTTACACAATAACCAGGTTAGCTGGGAGGACTAACATCGTCTAGAGGAAAAACAGGCGCCCCAAGACGTTTTTTCTTTTGGGACTGTGGTATTGTGTATCACATCCAGCTCGGACTATTGTTGCCAAGAAACATTTTAATGAGATCACGAGTTGGAAGAGCCTTCATTCAATTTGGCTTTCTCAGGACAGATCCAATTAAAGTGTATAATGGTCACAGGTCATCATAACTTTAATATTGTTTCTTACTCCCCTTAATAGAAAAGAATTACAAAGTGCAGGTGAAGACAACTTTCCTTTACAATTGGATTAGGTGTTTTTACTCATGCCAAGAGGGATACTTTGAAGCAAAATGGAAAATTTCTCAAGTTGCAGTAATCAAATTTGTTAGTAAAAGTTGATTCAATTCTTGTCTTCAGTACTTGTTGAAGAAATATAAATAGAAGTCTTATTTTTAAATAAAATAAAATAAAAAAAATAAAATAAATTAAAGTAAATAAAAAAAAATAAAATAAATTAAAATGGAGGTGTGTATTAATCTGTCATTTTTACCTGTAACATCTGTTCCAGGTATCTGTGTATACATTTTTAGAATAGCAGCTTCAAAATGGTGACAGAGAGGGATGTTTTATTAAATTCTTTGAACCTCTGTACATTGAAGTTAGGTATCTTAGGACAAACACTTTAAATTAAAAGTGATTTGGTTTAAATTTGGTCAGAGCTGAGAATGGATGTCACAGCATCTAATGTTGAAACATGAGTGAATTACAAGAAAGAATTGAAACTTAAAATATTTCTATTTAAAATTTGTTCTGGATGCAAAATAAGCAAATTCAGAGCAATTACATAACTTGTTAGATGCTGCATGAAATCGATATTTTCTGGTTTTTCTCTTTTTGAGTTTTTCTGACTGCAGAAAGCAACTCCAGGTTAATATGACCCAGCCTGTTTGAGTGACAGTTATGATGAAGGAAAAACTTCAAAAGAAAAAACTTGTTATTTGTTTGTGTGTTGTAGCTGTATGCTCTGCTTTTACTTTTTTTTTACTGTAGTAGTGTTTGCTAATATCGAAAGAGAGGAATGGCTAGAGGAAGACATTTTTGTACACTGGTTCCTATTACAGTAAACCAAAGATAAAGAGAAAGAAATATAATTGAATATGAATTTACTGGTGGAGTAAATTAGAATATTTATTGAGTCAAATATGATAATAGATATTTTAGCAAAATATAAGTGCTGCTTTATGCTGCACAATAAAAATATATTCAGAGAATAAAACTTGAAGATGCAATTTCTGGATTTGAAAAAGAGAGGTATCTTGATCAAGAAGAAGTGTAGTACCTCATACTTCCTGAGAAATGGTGATGTACAAAATCCTAGATGCAGAAAATGGGAACTAGGCATAAAATTCTTACAAAGTTAAGGGTGATGTGTAGGTTCTACATAAGCAATTTTGAGAACGTAGGATACTGATTTTATAGAGAAGTTTATGTCTTGCAGCAGGCAAATCAGATCTATCCTTGACATTCTGAGGGCTGCTGTATGAGAAACAGTATCTGTAACAAGTTGGACAGGGAAGCTCACTGTTGCTTCTTCCAAGACTGCTGCTCAGGCCAGGCTCTATAACCCTTGTTGTATTCAGAAGCAGCCTGACAGTCTAGAATGTTGAGCTTTAACTGTTTTGACTGATTTTCATTGTTATTGAGTTTTTTGTTCCAAAAAAAACTATTGTTGATTGTCAACTGAAGTGCAGACACGGAAACATAACTTTGAAAAGCCCATCTGCACTTTGCAAAATTAAGCTTTAGAAGTATTTTTAAAGTACATGCAAACCAAATTACAATAAATAATCTTTTCTGTACATGTGTTTGTGTCATTGGCAGGTTTAGAGAGAAATTGTTATGCTTCTCTGCAGTTTGTGCATAGCTGCAGAAAAATTGACATTTTTATATTATTTTTTGTATTTTTTTAATATCTGTGGTAAAATTTTCAATCCTGTTTATTCAAAAATGTTCACTTTACAGGAAATTTTATTTATAAAGTATAGTACTTTTTTATTAAGGAACTACTTTTATTAAATTTGCGCTTTAACAGAAAAGATACAATGCTTCCCCTTTGTTTGTTTTTTACTTTATTGTTTTTATAAAAGGCAATAGGGGGGTTTCACTTTATATTGCATTTCAAAATTAAATATTCTTTATTTCAAACATGATTTTTGTGAGAATAATTCCATTAATTTAATCAGAAATGCTGCCTTTCTTACTATTAGGTTGGGAAAGGGATCCATAAGATAGCTGTTCAGAACTGTTGCAATAGAAAACCCACAGTGCACTGGCTTTTCAAAAATAGATTTTTTTTTTTTTTTAATATTTTAATGCATTTCAAAGCATCTCTTAGATGTTCAACCATACAGGCAGGACAAATCAATACCACTCCAATGACAGTAAGTACAAAACAGTGGCAAAAAATAGCATTATCCCAATAAACAAGGTTCTTGACATCACTTCTGATTCTGTCATTCAATTTTCATGCTTTATTAGGTAAGTTCTTTAAAAATCAATAGTCTCTGATCTTCCTCCATGAATATCAAAGCAGGCATCTGTGTTCTGAACTCATGGAGTTATGCTGATTTAAATCAGCCTAGGATCTTACTTGGGGAGATGGATATATCTGATCAAGCTTGCCAGTGGCCTGGAAATTGTCCAACAAAATACATTTGCAATTATAGATGTCAGAAAATGCAGTTTACTACATATCATGCATTTCCATTTACTCAAACTCTCAAAATCTATATAGTGATTCAAAATCATGAAAAAAATAATTTTGCTTAGACCAAATCTAAGAACAGAGGCTCAGTAAAGATCTTCTTACTTTCTGCAAGCACATCACAACAATACCTAACAGAAATCAAGCTGCACTAGCCTTTTGGCTAGACAGCTAAAGAAACAGTTTAGGAAGAAATGAATCACTGAGACAGTGAAGTAAGCCTACATCAGCATTTTTAGTAAGTTAAGTTTAGATAAATGAACTTTTTCTCTAGCAAGATATCAGACTCTCATTTCTCCTAGACTATAATATGCCAGCATGGATTTAGAGTTAACTTTTCTTAGAATAGCATTTGTAAACTGAGTGGCTAGTGACTGAATGTCCTACAGGATGCATAGTCTTAATTGATAGTCTTATACATTTAAAATAGCTGTTAAAAAGTTGGCAAGAGGTCATCATAATGTCAATCTTTTATTGTTTTTCATTAACAAGGAAACTTTTTCTTTTTTTGTCTATTCATTGAGTACATGATAGCCTAAAGTAATTTTGCCTGATTACATATTTTCTTCAATTTGGAGAAATGTAGTATGTCAGTGTTTTTCCTCGGCATAAGATTAAAGACATAAGATGCAGACATAATTGTTTATCTGGAAGTACTGCCATTTGTGGGATGTGGCATGGGTATTGTATTTACCAGAAGTGAATACTTTTCCTGTATTACATACTGTCTGTAAAAAAAAAAACCTTCAGTAGAAGTAGTATCTATCTTCATGTTATGATGCTAAATACATCTGTCACAAAAAAGCTTTAAATTATTTACACGCTTAAGTCAAAAGGCCATGGCAAGGTGCTATGTCTAGATCCAACTTCTTGAAGCATGATAGTGGAAGTGTTGGCGTAATAGAGAAGAATAGAGAAACAGCTGCTTAGCAAAAGGTAAGAGCTCTGCTGAGCAGCAGCACTATGCAGTATATGCTAATGTCTGTATATTAATATACATTTTGTTGGGGTTTTTTTACCTAATTAAGATAGACAACATCCTAGAGAGTGATCACTGGTTCACAAAACAGAAATATTCATTGTATAAACATCAATTTTTTCTTGTCATCAAATTATTAAGAAGAATGAGCTTTCCTTGTCTAGTAGACTTTTCCTTAGAAGACAGTGTTTTTCCGAAAGAAATAATCTTTTACCATCACAGTTTTCCTGCAGCTGAGTTACTTGTGTTGCAATTCACTTCAGACTAAATAATTCATTTACAAGTAGTAACGATGTGTCTTATCACATTAATCAATGACCTGTGAAACCCTTATGTATTTTAAAACACTTATGAAAAAATCATAAAGGTTTACTAAGGTTTTTAGCTGGGCTAAATGAAACAAAACAACATATTTTAATACATATTTTTGGATTAATTCTGTAAAATGGCTGATAGAAACCTGCTGGTAGTCCATTTGCTTACATAATTTCCCATATAAAGACAGCAGAGTGATGAAAGTTTTTTTGTTTAAAAACTGCAATCCAAGCACTAACAAAGTAGTCCAGCTTCCATTTTCCTGTCAGTAATAGTCAGTGAGTGGTGTTATTTCCACTTATCAAATACATCTGTGTGATACAGTGATATGGAAGATTTCATATTGCACAAATTCTTGTGACAATATTTGTACTATTAAATGCCATATACAGATCTAAACCTTGACATTTTCAAATCCATACTTTTAAGAAATTTTGGTCATTCTAACATAATATTGTGTGTAATTATGACAAAAAAGAAAACAGTGGAAATAATGGGGAGGATAGCACTTTGTAATTAATAATGTTTTTTAATTAATTTTTATTTTTGTTTTTTAAATTAATACAATCCATTATAGCGTTGTGATTTATTTGCTAGAATTGAAGAAAATCTACAGGATAATAACTGCAACAAATTTATAAATGCTATGTAGCAATCATTTATAAAAAAACAAATTCTGGAAGAAGTCAGATGATGGCCTGATCCTATCACACATCACAGGCATGAACTGGCAGCAGCACTTAGAAGTTTTACTGTCTCCTTCACAAAGGGAACGTTTTTTCAATAATTTTCATTCTGACTTGAGTTTAAACTAGTACTATTACCCTGAATCTGCAGTTTACACTCACAGCTTTTCTGCTGCTTACCTTATGGGCTGAACTCTTAGGATTTGTGAATCTGCTATACTCTACTATGCTATACTGAATATTCATCAACCTACCCCTGGTTCCTTGGATACTTGCTCTCATGCTTTTCCTAATCCGTATCTTATTTCCTAACCTCTTTCACTGTCAGTGACTGTCTGAATGGTAGTAATTCTCTTTAATCTTTTTAATTCTAGCTGCTTTCTTTTATTCACAGATAGACCTAAAGTAATTCTCCACATACATCTGAATTCACCTGAGTACTTGCTCATATATGAAGTTTCTGATACTACTTAGTCTTTGTGGCTGCATTGCCTGTTTCTAGTTTAATAACATCATTCTTGTTCAGCTCTACTACCATGCTTTTAAGTGGAATAAGATGGTGACCACTTGCCATTTGCAAAGCACAATGAAAATAATGAATAAATAATAAAAAGCTTTTCACCTGAAAGAGGGTTGGGTCACTGAGCAAATGATGACATGAATGTAGGAGACTTTTGGAGTCATGTAGTGAGAATACAAAATAGCACTTTACAACACTGACCTAATTCTTTCCAAAAGATGTATGCATAGTCTTGTTTAAATTATTTGAATATAATATAATGACTGAGGACCTTTTGTTGAGCCTTAAAAGAGATTTTATTTCTTAATGCCCAACTATAAGTGAATCAAATTAAATCAAAGTGTGGTACTTGGTATTTTTTTGGTGTGTGAGTTGACACTGGAAAGCATTTTGTGCCTGTAAGCCTATAACCTATTCCCTTGATGGCAGGAGAGGTGCTGTCATCTATCTTGAATCCAGCTCCATGCATATAATTGCAGCAGAAATGAATTGTAAAAGAATTATTTTTTGACTGAAAAAATGTACTAATATTTGTCTCCTACTTTTGGTCACCTGAACTGTTAGCTCTGACATTCAAGTGGAGAGAAAGTAAGGGTTTTCCTTTGTGCTGTTCCTACTGCACATTAGACATCAATAGGGATCATCTTCAAAATTTAGTAGAAATTGTTCCAACTTTCTGCATGATATCACAAAAAAAAATCTGGCAGTGTTTTTTAGAACTTTTATTAGATAAAAATATTTTTTCAGTTGACTTGACAACCATGTATAATGTTAGTGTGGTTTATTTGACCAAGGCTCTTTGTCAAAATACTTTTAAACTGAGATTATTAAAATACAGTTTCATTTCATAGTGTGAGTTGAAATATTGCTAATATTTGAGTTAGGGAATGCATTCCATAGGATGTTTCCTACTGTCATATTTTATCTGCCATATATAGTCTTTAACCAGAATGGGTGGAGTATTTTTATGCATAAAAAAGTAACACTCCTGTTCTTATAAAAGAATTCATATCTATACAGAGATCATCTACTACTTTGAAGTACAGCACTGTTGTCTTTGTTAATTATGTTTTTCAGACTGTTACAAAGTTTTCCTCTTACTCCAAACTCACTGTCTTCCTCCCAGATGCATGTGGTGGTGTTTTGCATGAATTTGAATGATAACAGCCGTAGCTGAGAGGAGCTTGTGGACTGAAACAGCAATGTGCCCAATACTAGCATAATAAATTCTATAGGAAGAGCACAGAACAGCACCTTACACAGACAGTTTCTGCTGTGCCTTTGTTTTAGTGAAAGCATGTAGTTGTCTCCTTCCAGTAGACAGTGCAGCAAGGAAGGCTAGAAAATGCCATGACCACAAGTGTGAGCATTGAATATTGTTAGACCATTGATTGTTAATGAAGAAGCTGATACACATGCTTACTTTACATTCTCTTACTGGAGAAGGTCACAATGCCTGTTCACCTTCTTTCTTTCACCACACACATCATGTGGTGTAGTGAAAGAAATCATGAATCAATACTACTCAATATAAACTTTTACGTGGTCTTGGAATTGATACTAGGTCAGATAAAAATACACAGTCATTACCATACTATGGAAGAGATCAACAGTATGCATTGAGGAAAAGATTTCTAAGAATTTTTAAGAGCAGGTTCTGTTGCTAGTTTAGCATATTTCTCGTGTGTTGTTCTGCAACTGAATTAGTTCATGCTATTATAATGACCTGTACTTCCTTTTTGAAGTAGCTGTTCATTCAGATAGTCAAAGGCTTTGATACTGGTCTTCATTATTTGTTGGATATTTTGTAATGTGTACTTAGTTTGGAGGTGAAATCATATTGAAGAATGAACTCTACTGGATTAGTGCAGATACTTTGAACTACCTTTGAATGTCAAAGCAGATTAGAAATGCTAAGAAAGAATAGCATCTGAAGTATTGGAAGATGGTTGAAATTATATTTTTTATTAGCATTTAATGTTGCTGATATAATGCTGCTTATATAGTTGGTATAAATACAACAGTTATTACCACTTCAAAGACAATTTTGTCCTCAGAATTCATGTACTGATAGACTATACAGAACACTTCTTTGATAGTAGATCGGAAAAAGGGTTACACTGATGTTTGTTTGTGATACTGGCTAGTGAAACTGTTTTCTGAAACAGGAAATGTCTTGGTTAAGCTCAGCACACATTTTTCTGGGTGATTTTAAGGATTAGTTTATGACAAAGTCTGACTTAAAGAA
Organism: Ara ararauna; assembly: GCA_028858755.1. Taxonomy (NCBI): domain Eukaryota; kingdom Metazoa; phylum Chordata; class Aves; order Psittaciformes; family Psittacidae; genus Ara; species Ara ararauna. The sequence goes on along the minus strand of CM054410.1, from coordinate 37,030,782 downwards.
TTGCTCTTCAGAATATTCAGTGGATGGAAAATAATAGCAATTTGAAATTATGTTTTGTTTGGTTTTTTTAAGTTTGAAAATATTTTAAATAACATATGTGTTAATTTCCACAGTGTAAATGGAGACATCAATTCTATAATTCTGTAATAAGCAGAATACACAAAATTATGTGTACTTATATGTTATACATGCTTTATTTCAAACCATAGTGTATATGATACTGATTACTGAGTACGTTTGCAGTGAGGAAGTATATAACTTGAAACACTGTAAACAAACTCTATTTCTTGTGCAGTCAGCAAAGTAAAATCTCATCAGATTTTCTGTGCTCTCCCATAGCTCTTATGGATATCGCTCTTCAGATAAGGATGTCTCAAATTCTGTATGTGAGGCACCTAAAAAGAATGTAAGGAGAGTGAAAAGCTACTTTTGTGTAGTTGTTTTTTCCATTCAGGTCATTCAGGAAAAGACAGAAATGGGGATGAGAGTCAGATGGGTTTGTTTACCTCAGTTAGATCGTTTATGACTAATAAAATTACCCACTTCATGCAGGAGCAGTTGCTCCAGTGCTCCAGATTATGGAGTGTACACATCAGTGTAAGAGGCTGGGCACTCTGATAAGCAAGATAAAGCCCTACATGATGTTTAAATTCATGTCATTAGTAAACACAAGGTCATGCAGGCTTGCAAGATGGTATAAAATTTGATGTAATCAGGAGAGGGGTTTGGGATAGGGTGGGGAAAAAAGTGAGCTGGTGTTTTCAGTGATAGGTGGTAGGCTTTTTTGTCCTTTGGCGCTGCAGTCTGGTGAAATATAGAGAAGAAATTATGTATTCTAGTTTTTCTATCAAAAGAGCAAACTTCTCCCATCTTTGCAGTCTCTAAGCAATTTCTCTTTGGCTGAAGGAAATGGTAAGAGGTATAAAGCTTTATTCATCCTAAAGTTTTGCTTTTCTGCAGTGCAGACTAGGGTTGCAAAATTCCAGCGCCACTTTGAATACAGTGCTCTGGACAGTGGTCCCATGCTTATTTAAAAGTCTTCAAAATCAGCCTAGAGTATTTCATTCATTTATCTTAATGCCAGTCAAGCGTGTATCCACTTTGCTAATTTTGAAAACTTCATTTTGATTGTAGTCTATCTTCTCCTTCTGTATTTACTTGTTGTGAATGAGAGTCACAATGAGTCTTCATTTCAGTTAATGTAGCAGCTTCAAGCTAATTTTTAGTAGAATTTTGAATTGCTGTGAGAACTTACTGGGATGCATATGGATGCTGAGTCTTAAAACTCAAAATCCATTGACTCTTCAAGAGTGGTAATTCTAACAGTAGCCATTGAAAGCACATTTAGGTGATTTTTCTGTAGATACAATAATTATACATTAAGGTAATAAGCATTTTATTATTCTGTAAAATGTTAACAAACAGAATCTTTGGAATTAAGATAGAATCACTGCCAAAGTACGGAACAATTCACTGATGTAAAAAAGTGAATTTCCATTGTTTTTGTTGCCCTTCAGCTGAGTACAGTTCATTAAACCTGAAGTAGTTGTGCAGTTCTGAGCGTTCAAAAAGTTGCCCAAAGTGTATGTTGGACAGCTCATTAGAAAGTAGCTTTCCCGTCAAATGGATGAGGCTTTAATTTCACCTTATAGCATAGAATTGTCCTCCACACACAGTTTCATGAACTTCTGTGAAAGGTATCATGGAAAAACATCAGAAGAGATTTCTTACATGTAATATGCATGAATTTTTCATAACCCTTGCAAGAGTTGTAACTTTAAACATGTTAAAAACAACTTGTTATTTTGTTGTGCTTTGGTTTATTTTTAATAACTCCAAAATTCAGCATGGGGATAAACCACGACAATGACCACCCATCCTGTGCAGATGGTCTTCACATCATGTCTGGGGAATGGATTAAAGGACAGAATCTTGGGGATGTTTCATGGTCTCGGTGCAGCAGGGAAGATCTGGAAAGATTTCTCAGGTATATAATTCAAGAAAAAGAACTCTTACTGTATCTTATTTACCAATAGTAGCAACAAATATAATGAAATAACAAGTTTTCAATATTTTTACCACTTCTGTGAGAGATATCTGTATAAACGATCAAAATAATTTTCTCATGAACTATGTAATATTTGACAGATTGATTAAAATCTGATTTCAAAAATTAATTGTATTTTTATATTTGCATGTGTTAAGGTACATCATTATACTTATATATTATATACATCTATATATGTGTAAATATATTTAAATTAATATCCTATGTATTGAAGAATGTTGGACAGTGAATGACCTATGAACATTATATAGATTCTCTGATCTATGTTGTGCTGTTTAATATCAAACCATGCAGTATAATTACATTAGTTCAATTTTTAATAGAAATTTACTGTGAAATATTTAATAGAGAATAGTATACCCTGAAACCAAATTAAAACATTTAGTTTCATCTGTATGGATCTGTTCCCTAAAGCTCTGCTCCTTTATCAAGTTTAAACACTTAAACAGCTGTCAAAGGTCTATTTCATGATACTGGAATAGGTAGTATAAGTTAGATGTGTCAGTCTGACACACTGTAACGAATCTAGACAGAAATTAAAACAATTATTTGGTGCTTTAACAAACAGGTTTAAGTATTTTCCTTTTTTTTTAACTTAGTTTTTGAAAAAATTAAATTTGGCTACCAACTCAGAAATGTATGTTTTTAAAGCATGTACATACATAATTTGAAATTATTAATTTGAGGTCCTCAATCCATATTTCAGATACTTTGAGATGTGAAAAGTAAGCTACACAACTGCTTATGCATTATAAATTGTCTGTTTTTCTAACTGTTTAAATCTCTATCCAAACCAGTTCAGTAAATTTTGCACTAAAGTGTTGTCCATCACTCTCCTGAAATTCCTATTATAGCAGATAAATTATATTGTCTTTCTGCAAATGTGCAACATCAGAACAGACCTTTAACTTTTATCAAGTAAGCCATATTAATTTATACAAAGTCATTTCTCTGAATGACAGCAAAGTGCTGCAAATGAAAAATCTCAAGAGTCCACATTTTTCTAATGTCAAATGCATGTTTAAGTCCGCATGACAATCAGACCTCTCAGGATTGCTCAGCATATGAATCTTTGCATATTGCCAGGTCAAAGGCCAGTAACTGTCTGCTACAGACGAATCCTCAGAGCCTCAATTCTGTGATTATTCCCTCCAAGCTCCCTGGAATGACCTACACGGCAGATGAACAGTGTCAGATTCTTTTTGGACCAACAGCTTCCTTCTGCCAAGAAATGCAGGTAAGGATGAGTGTATTTTTCAGAAAATACACCTACCTACTCATTTTTTCTGTGAGGGATATCTGTGTGTATGTGTTTGTGAGAAAGGGAACATAGTATCTTTCAAAAGAGAAGTTTATTCTTTGCTTTCCCAAGTTAATATTAGTACTTTCATTTTTTTATCTTGTAAGTCATTTGGATCTCCAAACATCCTATGTCATGTTGTGTCATACCATACCACTGATATCTTCTCTGTACCTTAGAAGAAAATGTCGTAGCGTGAAGACACTTTGTGGCAGTGAATAGAGTATTTGCAATTTATTCCACTTGGGACCAAGGTTTCATTTGCGGGTTCAGTTTCATTACATTTTGGGTATTGAATTTCCCTATCTGACCTATATGTATACCTATGTACTGCAGTAGAGTATACCTCTGAACATATGCTGCCACCTAGCAGTCCCTTAGGAGCCCAAGTGTAGCTGTGCAGTGCCGTGACGGTAGGAGTTCCAGTACTTAAATGAGTTTGCTGACATAGCTTCATGTCATTGCATGAAACAGTGCCACTATATGTTAATATTGAAAAGACAGAATACTGAAATTTAAGGCCTAATGCTAGCAGACTTCGTAATGAAGAAGCATTTAAGCACTTTGAGAACAGATCTAACAGAGGAAAGTCATCCTTCTTTAATGTCAACAGAACAGGTACTAAATACGCTGGATTCCTCAAGACAAGATGGATAGATATTACAAAAATATTTAAAGAACAGGGAGTATGGACATGTATGATAATACAGCAACTAGAAGGAACTGTGAAATCAAATTTCATCAAAGACAGAGCAGTCAACCTGGAAATGTCAGGAGTATTTAATATGAAAGCATAATTCCTTACTACAGTTCTCTTCGTCTTTCTCACTTGGCATTGTACTTTTTTTAGCAAGTTTCAGTGAAAGTAATAATTATCCTAAAGATTCTTAAAGGAAATATTGCAATACACATATGACTAGTGCAGGCATAGTGAAAAATCCAAACCAAAAACAGAACAGGAGCTGTAGGATACTAGGTCGTTATTATTCAAAATAATACTGTCTTATTGAAAACATTTTGACTCTGAAAGATGAGCAATAGAACTCAGTGTAGCGGTTCTACAAATGTTCCTAATTACTTCAAAGTGCTTTTTTCATGAATTGCAATCTGTTTCTTGTTTTTCAGTACTTTGTTTTCAATTGCAGCATGTTATTTTGATTTCTCATTCTCTAGAAACCTGTTTTGAATGAGAAAAAGGTACAATGTTAGCCTGTTATTTCTTATAGGTCTTCCTTACCAGGTAGAAGAGTTTGAAAAGTAATTGAAGAGATACTCAAACCTGGAGACTTGCTGTTATATAATACCTTTACACGCTTTTCATTCCTCTGGACACTTCTCCTCCTTTAATACCCTTGTGCTTAGTTCTTATTCAGTCATTTAAATTCAGATAGCCAAGTGGTCCTGTACGTGTTATGTTTCATTCACAGATTCTTCTCTTCAGGTCCTGACTCCAAGGTTTTTTGGTTTTCATTGTTATTTTATAAATGTTAGAAAGTTAAATTCAGTTAAGGCTACCGTGACAGTGTTCAACTATTTGCACTACAGTAATTGTTCACTTCTAATAATCTTCAATCATTTTCTCCTTTTTTTTTTTTTTGACATTTTTTGTATAAGAAGACACATTTTGGCTCAAACACTTTTTCTTCCTTTTTTTTTTTTTTTTTTTTTTGCACTTCCTGGATCGTTACTTTAAACTAAAATGGTTACTTTAAGAAAAGTAGTAAGTATTAGTATTAAGATACCATAGTAAATTAAATGTAAATGTAGGTATGTGGGCTTGCGGTAATCATGCAAGACAATACAAAAGGCCAGTGGTCTTTTCAACTAAAACCCTGCAATTTATTTTTTAGTTTTCTTCATAAAACAAATTTGTTGCTTGATAACCTTATGGTCTTAACTGTAAGAAAAAGAAAACTCTGTAACAGTTTCTGACAAAAAAGAAAAGGGAAGAGCCTTCTGCTGTTTCACAAAAATTCTCTGCAAAACTGGTAACCCTGAGCTGGAAATCATATAAACAAATACTGAACCACAAAATTATTGTAACACATCTTGATGTCCACAAGCCAGGAAATGAGAAAGAAACATACTCCTTGAAGGCTCATTTAAACTTCAATAAATCCAACAATTTATAGCCCAGAATTACTTAGATACATTCTACTTGCTGAACAGTTCATGCACTTCAGTGTGACTGTGAGAAGATTACGAAACATGTCAGAGTTTTAGGTTTTTTGTGACTGGAAGATAATTTGATGAGTAGACTTCAATGCAGTCTTTTATATTAGGCAAGTTTGTAACAGCTTTTCAAGAAAGAAACCAATTGAGTAGTAATGGAATATAATTTTCTTAATGATCTAAAAATAATCTACAAATAATGTTGTTACTGAGCAGCACTTTAGTATCATTTACAGTCAAATTACATGGCAACCTCTCAGAAATACTGCAGATGTCAATGATTTTCCCTAGTTATCAAGAATTCCTCTTTATAATTTAACGGTCCTTTTGCTAAAGCAAAGAACTGAAGGGACCATTGAGAACCTACTCCCACATGTTCCTGAGTGAGCCCCTCCCACTTCTCTTTCATGAAGAATGTCCAGACTTTTTTTTCCTTTTCATCTTTATTTCAAAGACTTTTCTTTCATACCCTGAGCAAAATTTATAGAGCCTGAGAAAGTGTGAGTGGATCTCAGAATGTAAGATTTACACCATGTCACCATGCTTATCTTGTAAGGGAGCCAAGTTTGCTTTTATGCCCCTGATGTCTCACACAAGAACCAATTAGACCCTAACATTGTTTCACGTAACAGATAGTGTGATCATGGCCCAGAAGTAGTTCTCTATGATTAAATGTGATTGTAGAACTTGCCAACTTAATATAATTGTTGAACTATTAGATGCTGGCTTTTAAGATTAAAGTCCAGGATGCGAATGCTATCTAGTCAGTTCCACTAAAACAATTCTTGTCATAACACAGCTGTGATCTTTGCAAAGAAGTAGAAGACTGGTTATATTTCATGATGATTTTTAAGGCATTTCAGGGAAAGATCACAATGAAAAGAACAAAAGTCATGAAAAATTACAGCCCTGGTGAAATATCTGTCCTCATCTCCACCACCACACTTCAAACAATCTTTGCACAAATACAGTTCTGAAATGCTCTTTTTGTCTGTGGTCTTTCCTCTCAACTGGACCATTTCTCCAAATACTTATATGATTGGAAATGCATCCTTCTGATGTCCACAGACCTGCCTTACTTTTTACATTAATTAAAAAAACCCCAAACAACAACCTACCCCAAAAGCTGGAATGACTTTTGCTATTTCTGTAGTACATTATGACTTTCATGTTGTATTTTACAAGATTTTGCTGTTAAAAATTTATTCTCTCAGGAAAAAAAACAAAAACAAAACAAAACAAAACAGAAAACACAAAACCCACCTTTGTATGTGCTTGGCAATATTGTGCTTTCCAGAGTAAACACAATGAATTATTTTACAGATTGTGAATATCTAATATCACATATATAAATTTATCATCTCCAATAACTCTTACTTCTCTGGCTAGTCTAAAAGACTTTAATGGCTGTTGAACTATGTTTGTGATTGACAATTGGTAAACTTCTGTGAATGTTAATAACTATTTTGATTTTTGACTGAATCAAACTTTGTTCCCAGAGGAGTAAATTTCTTGTTTAGAAGTTCATGCTCAGATTTTGAAGTGATTGTAATATTGGCACTGGCCTCCAGATTTTCTGTTAGTTTTTATACATGCATTGTGTTTTTTCCCCAGACATATGCAGAAATCCCCCAAATGTCAAAAGTTTAATGCTGACAGTATTTCTCATTCTCTTACTAGTGCAGCAGCAACACAATTTGAAGAATAGAGAGTAAGGCATGATTTGTGTTTTGTAAAGAGCCTACTTGTGATTTGACTGAAATGGAAAGCCAAGAAAAAGTCTTACAAGTCATCCTCCATTTCTTTGGATTGGGGAATCGCAAAGTCTAGGATTAAATGATACAGCAATATTGAATGCTTATTTTAAAAATTGCCAAAGAGAAGCAGGTGTTTTTAGCATACAGTTCACTTACGGCTCAAAGATGTTTGTGGCTGGGGAAGTTACGTTCATGGTTCCTAAGGAGGTGGTACACAAGTATTCACAGAAACATGCAGATGTATACAAAACACATTAGCAAGTCAAGTGTCTTTACTTGATTTACTTGGCACAGCTGAAATGCATTTGTGTGGTCAAGTACCCAAATCCTTGTGAATCTGACTTCATGTTTTCCTGAGTTTAGAAGAGTTGTTTTCAGATTTGTAAGGAACTGTAAGTTTGTTGTCAGCCATTTTACAATGCTATAAGATTTAAGGAAATTAAAAAAAAAAAAAACTTAATTAGAAATGTTAAATTAGCATATGTTTTTGTGGAGTTGTTCCAACAGTATAGTTTGTCATTTCAAAGCTGGTATGGAAGCACTTTGTCATGAACATCTGGTACTTTGTCTCATTGACATTGTCTTCCAAAACTGGCCCTTAAATTCTGCTAAGTTTAGTTTTCACCTTTGAAGGTCTATCTTACAGTGCAGGTTAAAAATAAAACAACAAAAAACCAGAACAATTCTCCCATGAACAAGAACAGAAATTACAGTTTGATATTTTAAAAATGCTTTTTAAAATAGTCCAAGAACGGGATAAGACTTCTGTAGCTATATTGTAGGATATACATAGGCTATCAATTGTCTTATTAGTTCAGACCGCTACAATCTCTGACTTTTTTTGAAAGCTGATGCTACAGACATTTTTGCATGCAAGACTCCCACTGGAACTGTGCTGTTCCCTGGTTTAGACACAATCTTTTTTTGAATTATGCTTCTTGTGCCGTAAGGCTTTTTTCAAGGTAGCATAAGATTTATCACACATTTTCATGCATGGTGTAAAGGCAGAGACTCTTACTGGCTTTACCATTGTAACAAATAATTTCAGTTAGAAAAAGTTCTGACAACCCTGATTTCAGAAAAACAATTCATCTTTATGTTATCCTCCCTGCAACCCATCTCGTGATCCTTCTTGCTCCCCTTTGGGAATACTATATATATTTGTAGGGAATCAGTTTGCATATGCAACAAGATTCATGCCGCAATTGAGCTTCACATTCCCTCTGTACTCTTCCACCCAGTTTACTGCAAAGACAGCAAGGAGAATGAAGTCATGACTGAAAACCATGCGAGAAGAAGGACTTTTTAGAGGAAAATAGGGAAAGCTGCCAAGGAAATTTGGGGTAATGTAAGCCAGCATTCTTCAAGGCTGAACTTTCTTTTGAGGAACATGAAACTATGATGTTCTGATGCTGATGAAGAGGGACAGAATAAACAACTTTTCTTTCCACCTCTGAAATTCACCATTGACAGCTACTGCAGCCATCTGCCTTCTTTTTTTCCTAGCAAAAATATTTCACCCCGATTTTTCAGTTTACTTTGTGTCTTCATTGTGGATATCAGACTTGGTAGCTGTCTTGAGGTACTTCTATAGGAATGAAGTAAGATAGCAGCAGTCATTGGAATGGTATGAACAATGGGGATTTGGAAGGCCTAGAGCAGTATGATTAGTGAAAGCCTTAAGCAGAATTTGTGCACTTTGTGTTTTTTGCATGTTGAGCCTGTCTTTAAACATACTTCAGTACCATCAAACTGTTAACTTCATGACAACTTTAGTAGATTGCATGCAGAAAGTCTTGCATAACATAGATTTTGTGGTTATCTGTGTGTTTGGTTTTCAGCATGTCATTTGCACTGGGTTGTGGTGTAAGGTGGAAAGTGAGAAAGAATGCAAAACTAAACTGGACCCACCAATGGATGGAACAGACTGTGATGCTGGAAAGGTATGTTTCTGGTAGAAAAGCAATATAAATGATATTGAAAAACTAGCAGTTAAGGAAACAAGCTGAATAGGTCTTTGTACTTGTTTAAAGTTCTTGCTGCTTACCTCAATTATAATAAAAATCATACATATATAGTTGATTGTACTATATATATGATATGTGATACATTATATATTACATATGGTATGATATAGATATGATTTAGAAGTACATTTCTCTAAAACAGTGAATTAAAAAAAGCCAAAGCCGCAGATGTTTTGATACTCACATGGTTTTATTTCAATTTTGTTCTGGTTTTGTATCCTATATATGAATGGAATACCATTACTGAAAACAGAAACATAAGCTTTCAAAGATACATACAATGTTCTCAGCTACAATTTAAGATTTAGAAATAATCTCACCGAAAGAATTGATAAAGTGTGTTTATTACAAGTGATAAACTTTGTAAATCAACATTTGCAGTGTCAGTGCATGTAAAAGAGTGAGAAATGTCACTAAAAGTATGCCATCAAAGACAAAGTAAATGGCCACCTAAAGTCAGACTTACATGAAATGACTTTCAAGAGCTTTCTTGTTTGAATAATCTCTGTCATCTATTTATTTAACTGCAAATAAAGATAAATAACCAAAAATAGATAGTAGAAAGGAGCATGGATATATGTTGGCAATTTCATAATATTGTGCTGACACCTGTCTCTCACAGGAGTGATTTGCTCTTTCGATCGTATTGCATTCACGAGAACTGTCATCATCACCCTAAAAAAGTAAACAAATCTATCAACTGACAGATAAAATGTTTGGATAACACCATTTTCCATACTAAAGGAAAAACAGGGCTTATTCTTTTTCTTATCTTTAAAATAATGACATTTGCTGAAAACTTCTGATTTTGATAAATGTGTGTAGTTGATATTCTGTCTTCATATTTCTTTCCAATATCTGGAAAGTCAGGGACAAGTTTTGTTTGATGTCACAGTCTTTACATTGAGACTAACACCTATGGTATGGAATGAGAAAGCAGTACCTCTTATAAAGACTATTCAAAATTTTCCCTGTGAAACCATTGCCATCGGGAACTGAGCACCCAAGATTAGTATGCGTTTTGCGCATCAATGTCTGACTTGTGAATGGAGATAATAGCAACTCGTTGCAGAGGACTCATTCTAACTGTGGGAACATTATGGGTAGTGACATGGGTCATAGGAAAGTCCAACAATGAAGGTACCGCTGTTCTCTTTATTGTAGAGTTTAGCTAGCAGGGAGTAAATAATTACAGCTAAGACAAACTACCAATTCTTATTCGAACAGCTCATTGAGCCTTGTGCCAGGCTCAGAGATCTCTTATTTATGTCTAGCAGTAAAAAAGCTAAGCAGACACCACTGAAACATCTCAGAGGACTAGAAGGGATTACTTCTTTTTTACTGTATTATCTGTCCAAGATGATCTGCAGATTACACAGATCACTGGATTTGTTTTGGCTTAGTGATATTGTAGAGATGGAGTATTGTTGCCTTGTGCTCCTCCTAGGACCTTCTGAAGAGAACAAAATTTCATTTTCACAGCCTGTCCAGCATGGTTGATTTTAAGTCAAGTATTTATAAGCATCCCTCAGAGTCTACATAAGGCAGATGCCATCTCTAGAGAAAAAACATATTGCCTATTACATTGGAAGGAATACCTTTAAATAAATATAAACATTTTGGTCTCAAACATACAAAAGCATTACAAAATCTGCGCTATAATTATGCCGTCATTGTAATGCCATAATTTAAGGAAAAAAAATTGAGATCAATTGATCAGTGAAGACCAGTTTAAAACTGCAGGTGAAGTTTAAAATATCCAGATAAGGATTTAGCACAGACAATGTGACGGCAATTCTAAAAATTATAAAAGCCTTTACTGATTGCATTGGTGGCATGTTTTGGTTTGCTCAAAATATGAGACTTCTTCATGAATTTTATCCATTTATAACAGTAATTCACAAATAATTCAGAGTGCAAAGAGAAATGGGTTAAATTATTTATGTTAACGACATTAAATGTTCATTGTTCACTTGTAGCCTTACTGTTTTGCGATAGCTGAAATTTTGCAATATATGGGATGGGTATTCAGCTGGTATAAGCTGTTAAAGTACTAGCTTCTGCAGAGTTATGATTACTTATACTAGATATGGACATAGGTTTACAGAGCATAATAATTTTGATTGGGCAATTTTTGAGTGAGAAATTGCAGTTGGCCTAGAAAATGGTACATGCTAACAAGATTATTGAAGTAAATATTGTAATTTAAATAAATACCAGAAATTCTCCTCTTTCTCAACACTAGCTTATTAAGGCTTCTATTCTCTCTTTGAATACAAGTTGTGAATAAAATATACTTTTCTCTATTACTGGTAATATCTCTTTCAATTGAAATTGTCACTGGATGATCAGTGACAATGCAGTTGCTGATAGTTACGTGGGAGCTGTAATTGTAGTTCATTGTAATGGTGAACCAAATGTGTCCTGAGATCAGCCCTGAATGCTGCTGTGATCATTTTTACAACTCAGCTAGAGGATGATCCCTGCAGTGGATTTGGGCTAGATCCAGCGGCACTTTCCTAAGAAGTGTCCAGTCTCAAATAAAGGGGCCAGCATGGTCTGGGGACCAGAGAAAGGTCTCTGGCTGTCTTATTTATCAAGATAGAAAAAAAAGTTTTGGGCAACAATAGGAAAAAAACATACCTGGCTCATACGAAAAACATATATTGAACAAAACGTTTATGTTGTGCTGCCTGCGTGCTTGTGGAGCAGTGAATTGTTTTGCATATGACTTGATTTCTTTACCTAAGAGCTGAATTTTCACCTAGCAGTGTAAGGCTGGAGAGTGTATCAATCGAACCTCTTTTGTGGAGCATGTGGAGGGGGAGTGGAGCACCTGGAGCCCTTGTAGCCGTACTTGCAACACTGGAATCAGCAATCGACAACGCAAATGCCCTGGGTAAAAACAAGTTCAGGTTTCCATTGCTGATCATCAGAATTTCTGAACAGAATTTAAATCTTATGGGTACAGAAGCCCGTCAAGATACAGTTGTCCTATATATAAGCAATTAATTTTTTATCAGTACTGAAAAACACTTAGTAGAATAGGTATTTGTTGTTGGGTTTTTTTAATTTTTTTTAATGTATGGTAGCACTTTTTTTCCTCTTTTCTGCTTCTGTCAAAAGCTTAGATAATATTAATGGGAAAATGCAGCTTTCTTTTTAAGCTTCACCTGAAGAAACAATGGAAAATTAAATTCATAATTTTTGAATTGCAGAGTTGAGTAATGAAGAAAAGTGGAGAAGAAAAGAGAGAGGAGAGGAGAAAAGGGAAGAGGAGAGGAGGGGACAGAAGAAGAAGAGAGGGAAGGGAAAAAAAAGGAAGGGGAGGGGAAAAAAGAGAACAGAGAAGGGAAGGGATGAGGAGAAGAGAAAAAGGGAGAGTATGAGGGGACTGGAACAATGCAGGGCAAGCCAGGGCACAGTAGATGACTTAAAATAATAGAACAAAGGGAAAAATGAAGAAAGAGGAAAGAGTAACAGATTTGAGGAGAAAATTATGACAGGAAAGACAGAGGGATTAAAAAAAGAAATTTGTATAATCAAATGTGAGGAAAACTTGGATATGGCTATACAAAAGCATGGTAGTCTAACAGAAGCATCACATGTGCCGAATGCTTTCGTATTTCCTGCCATCTAAACACCACTTCTAGCTGTATGCCTAAAAGCTACTTCTAGAATTTATGATGTCTCCATTTACTTTCATTTATTCATTTTTCCAGGCAAGGTTACAAATAATTAGCACCAGTTTCTGCAGTTCTCAGTTCTTTTGCATTTGTTCATTACGACCTGCAAGCACAACTGGAGAGACCAAAAAGAAACAAGACATGTCTGAACTTTGCAACACCACACTTGTTAAAAAGGAGAGGTAGCAAACCAGCAGGTCTTACTTCCTTTCAGTGGCACCTTTGACTTGGTCCAGCTAGAGAAAAATAACCGGAACTATATCAAAACTGCAATTGAGGTTCTCTTTACTGAATGTTTCTACTAGTAGTAGTGCTTCTTTGGGGTCAAGTGTAAATTATGATTTAGCATCCATAATCCTTTGTATGCAATGATACCAGTGCAAACAGAAGGCAAACATGCTTTGTTCTTTGACTTTGATTTTTTTGTGGGTGATTTTTTAATGCTGTTTGTCAACAAAAAAATATTGTTCTTTAAATTTGTGTATAGCATAGATAAACTGTGTGTAAGTTTGACAAAACATTACAAACAATAAAGCATTTTATTTATGTCATCTTTTCTAGTTCAGGCCTTGAAGGAGAGTGTCATGGTCCAACAACGCAGTATAGAGTATGTGAAAATCCTTCTTGTCCTGCTGGCGTGCCTGCCTTCAGGGACTGGCAGTGTCAGGCTTTCAGTGCCAGATCCTCCTATCAGAAGCACATGCACCAGTGGCATGCTGTCATTGATGATGGTAAGTATAAACCATCACCACATTCTTATCATCTGCTCATAGGTCTTATATCTTGTTGCTATTGTTGATCAAGACAGGTAAAATAAAAACTAAAGGAAGCAAACAAATTAACCTAAGCCCAAGATTTTTTGCAATTTCCATTTCATAGACAAGATCTGGTGGAATTTTTACATGTCCTGAATATTTTGTCTTATATTCCTACTGAATCTGTCTTTGATGTGTAATGACTACATTTGAACTGAAATTCAGTATCAGTTTGGTCCTGTTTAATCAGAAATGAAGTATGAAGTGACTCAGAAATATAGCTTTCTAGAGGAATGCTAAATCATCAAGCTTGCATAAATCAGTTATACTTCTACCCGCAAAGCTAAAAAGACAATACAGATATTGTAAGCTTCTATTTTTAAGGAAGGAGATACCACATTTAGCATAACACTTGAGTATTTCACATGTACCAGTGTTTGATTTTGGCATAAGTGCACATGTAATGCATACTGCATACTTAGATAAGTTTTCTATAAATCCTAACAGCTGCTGCATGCAAAGTCCAGGCATACTGCATGCATGCTTCGGTGTAACAAACTTGCTTAGATACTATACCATTAGGAGCATGCTCAAGCAGGAGTACAGTGATGTTGAACTTACAGTGTCTGAAAAGATAATGTTGGTGTAGAATATCATCAACTACAAAACAAAACATTATACCCAAATTCTTGCTAGGAATGTGAACAATAGCTGCCATTCCACTGGATTTTCTCTAAATTTTTATGTGACTTATTGCCTCTAAAACCAAAACCAACAACAGCAACAAGAAAACAAAAAAAAAAAAAAAAAAAAAAAAAAAAAAAAAAAAAAAAAAAAAAACCAAGAAAACATCAGAAAAACTTCAGTTATAAAAACAGTTAATTTGAGAAATTAACAAAAGCACAGCAACTGGTGTTAAAGAAGAGCCTGGAATGACACTGGAGTGCTGTAGGTGTGTGTTGTCACACATTATTGCCATTTATATTTAACTCTTACAACAAATTATCAGAAATCATTAGAAAGCATAATTTTTAAGAGAAGTATTTTTAGAATCCTGAAAAATGTGAATTTTTTATCACAAACTTAATATATGTCTAGCTAAACAAGGATTATTTTCTTTTAAGCCTTTTCTCAAGGTGCCAAGTCAAAACTTTTGAGACTATTTTCATTAGGCTTCTATATTAGCTCATTTCATAGTAAGGGGAACACCAGTTTTTTATAGGTGCTTATCTAGTGAATTAGTTTTTGTTCGTTTTACTAAATTTCATGTTAGCACAGGAACACATGATTTGTATACTAAGCGATCAAAAATTTTCAGCCCAACTTTGAGAGCTTCAGTCATCTGATGAAAAATCTTGACATTCTCCTGATCCATGTTAAGGACTATGGATGCTTGCTTTCATCTAACTTTGCTCTGAGAGATGCTATTTCATGAGTTTGTCCTTCAGCAGATGTAAAAGTGCACATCAGTTAAAAAGTTCCAGTATTGCATAAATACTTTGTTCCCAAATCCTTAATTATTTGCATTTAGTCTTTAGTAGACACTACTTGTGTACTGTGTCCAGAATAGTTGCTGTACTTGAACAAGGTCTCCTGCAGTCTGTTGAAGTTGTCCTGTGTTGTTGAGCTACTGTCTTTTTGAGTTTAGTGTCCTTAAAATAATGCTTGGGGTTTTAATTTTGTATTACTTCCAAAAATGCTGAAACATCCTTAAAGGTTCCAGGGATTACTGTTTAAGAAGTATAACAGGAATGCAGAGGGCACAAAAGAGACTTAGGCCTCTCAGCTGGTGATGGTTTGTGTCTGACTGGCTTCACGTATTGGCAAAAGAAATCACATCTGTTTGCACCAGTACCCTAGAGATACCCAGAGGCTGTGTCAAATTTAGTAAATTAAATGTGCCCAGAACACTCTGATGTGTAAGTCAGCTGGCACACAAGTCCAGTGTCTGTACCTTTCAACTTTTTTTTCTCTAAAAAGTATGGTGACATCCAAGCTGCTTTTTGGAAATGGTCCTTTGCAGATGGCAATTTCCAGCCTAGACCAAGCTAGTGCTAGTTAGCACATACAAAAAAATGTGGCATACACTGTTTTATAGTTCAGCTGTATAGACAGTAGAATTCCAGTGCCCATGACTATTTCCTGGAACTGTTTAATTCACTAATAAAAATGTACTCCAGGAATCTAGAAGTCAGTATGAAGTCAGAGTGGCATAGATTGTGTCCAAGTGAAATCAGTTTCAAGTTCAGGATTGACTCTATCCTTTCAAAAATCTGCAAGAGATTTAGGAATAACTTCTGAGTCTGTACACTTGTGAATTAAGATATGAAGAAATCATGTAATTCTGTACGCAGTTAACCACCGAGAGGAGACTTGGTTCATTTTATTTGGTATTACTTTGGCAGTGTTGAAGCAAACTTCACTATTTATAAGTGATGACCATTAGGAATACATGGATACATAGGATATTGTTACTTTTTCATTCCCTTCCAAAATTAAAAATTAGCAGAATGTTTTAGAAGTGTAGAAGAAAATTGTCTGACCTTGGTAAAGATGTCAGAAGGAATGCAGTTCAGTTTTCTGTTTTGTTTGGGTTTTTTTCAATGTGGACTTTTTAAATCCATGTATTTTTCTTCTTAGGGTGTCTCAGCTACTTAATTTTTTTTTTCTCCTTGACCTGCATATTTAGAAAATCTGGAAAGTGCTAAGTTTCTTTGTTTAACAAACATGCATGATCTTCCAAATATATAGTAGAATAAAACTATAGATTACAATCAAAATATTCCACAGCTGTAATGTGCATATTCTTAATTGCAACAATGAACACTACAGGAGTACTGTGTAGGCAAGTTTATAGCACCAGTATGCTCTAGCAGGAAAAAGAACTTGGGTTTTTCAAACAGCTGAGAAAAGGATTAAAATCTTTTTGTTTTTACTGTATCTAAGATAACTTGTTATACTAACCTAGACTTGGGCCACACAGATAAGCAAATATCAGCTTTAAAAATAATGTTGATAATAATGTTGATGGGAATAATTCTGTATTTTTTAAATGACCTTTTACCAGTTTGGTGTTTTTTTCTATTAATTGTTACCACAGAAAAGCCATGTGCCTTATTCTGTTCACCAGCCGGAAAGGATCAACCTGTTCTTCTAACAGAAAAAGTGATGGATGGGACTTCCTGTGGCCAGCATGGGTTAGATGTCTGTGCAGATGGTAGATGCCAGGTATGTATTACTTGTTTCAAACCTAGGTACACAGTCTCACGTATGCTAGCACGAGTTTGTTACACATATGTATGATAGCGTGTTGTAATACGTGTGACCAAATCTGAATGTCTCTTTTTGTGGCGTATTGAAATATTTTAAGCTAATTTCACTTACTGCAGTGCAGTATGTGAAGCAGCTGATGGGTTAGCTTGGGAAATGTGTATCTGTGATGATAAGGATACTTAAACTGCTACAGAATGGAAAATGAGTATAATTGATTTCATCTTGTAAGGTAAACCTCAACTTTCAACAGGTTTGGAAATTTTGCCATGGGGTTTACATACATATATCTAATTCTGCCCTTTTCAACAGTTTGAAAGTTTACATTTAAATAAAAGACCAAAGAGGCAGAGTGACAGATAATAGTAATAACAGAGTAGCAGATAATTGAAGCTGAGCACTTATGCTGTTTCTCACACTCAGAATTCATTTGGTTCACAGTTCTTTTATTGCTTTTATAGTGTATCATATGGAAATTCTTCTATATAAAATCCACAGGGCTTTTTTTTCTTTTTCTGCTTCTCACTGCACACATTGAATTCAGTAAAAAAACCCAACTTCTAACACAGAGACAGCATTGCTAGATACTGTAATAACTTCAACAAATCACCTTATAGATGCATGCATGCATAAACACATGCAAATACATACATGTAAGTATAGTTATCCTTTCTTGAGTGATTTAAGTGCGTACAAAAAGAATACTTTTGAATACTTGCTGATTTGAGGCTTTAGCTCACCACGTAACAGTTGCAGGTGTAATCAAAAAGATGATATATAGACCATTTTTACTGGGGGGGAAAAAAAGGAGGTTTTTTTAAATGTTTATGCTGTAATCAGTATTTTGAAATCTTTATTGCTTTTTATTGATTCTTTATCAAACAGTCTTGAACTTTAATTGGTTTCATCAGATGCATTTATACAGTACACAAGATTACTCTGTGATGACTTCTCTAGACTTTAAAAGGCTTTTACTTCATATCAGGCCAGCATATACTAACTGTATTTCTACTGTCAACCTACCATTGACATTTATTGATAGAAATGTGTCTAATATAATGATGTGGAGGTGCTTGATTAAACTCAATTTGTTTTAAACTGAATGCTTTTTAACACAACACAATTTACATTATGTATTCCAGACATGTTTACATTCTATTTGGAACTTAGGTTCGAAAACATTAGGTTGACATTAGACAACACTTTACCACTGTGACCCAGCAATGTGCGCTTGCAGCCTAGAAGGCCAGTCGCATCTTGGTTTGCATGCAAAGGAGTGAGGCCAGCAAGTCAAGAGAGGTGATTCCCCCCTCTACTCTGCTCTTGTGAGACCCCACCTGGAGTACTGCGTCCACCTCTGAAATCCTCAGTACAGGAAATATATGGACCTGCTGGAGAGGGTCCAGAGAAGGGCCACAAAAATGATCAAAAGCATGGAGTACCTCCCTTATGGTGGCAGGCTGAGAGAGTTGGGGTTGTTCAGCCTGGAGAAGAGAAGACTCCAGGGAGACCTTATTGTGGCTTTTCAGTGCTTAAAAGGGGCCTATAAGAAAGATGAGGAGAGACTTTTCAGCAGGGCCTATTGTGATAGGACAAGGAGTAATGGTTTTAAACTAAAAGAGGGAAGATTCAGGCTGGATTTGTGGAAGAAATTTTTTACAAGGGTGATGAAATATGGGATGCGCCACCCCTGGAGACATTCATTGCCAGGCCAGATGTGGTTCTGGGCAACCTGACCAAGTGGAACTAGTGATCTGAGCAACCTGATCTGCTCATTGCAGGGGGATTGGGCTACATAGCCTGTGAAGGCACCTTCCAACCCAAACCATTCTATGGTTCTATGAACCTCCCATATTTTGAGTAGAAAGCAGTAGGGTTGCACATGGTGCAGTCACTAAGCAGGAGGGCTTGTGAGTGTGTGCTGCCTAGGGTGAGGTGAGAACATGGTTGGCTTCCTCTTGGAGAACAGCTGATAGAGCTAGGCAACCACATAGGAAGACTGAAAGCAACATTCTACATAAAATCACAGAAAAAATACTATGGAAGAGATCTCTCTACATGAACTAGTGCAACCCTGATTCCATGCATATCTAGGTCATGTTGGTTAGGGTGTCTTGCAAAAGGGTGAGATGCCTGCTACTAAAGGTAGCTTTATGGAAAACATGGCATGTGTCTCAATAGATTTATTTTCTTCTCCCACAGAAATTTGGCTGTGATGGTATACTAGGATCCCTGGCTCGTGAAGATCATTGCGGCGTATGCAATGGCAATGGAAAGTCATGCAAAGTTATTAAAGGTGATTTTAATCATACCAGAGGAGCAGGTAAGTCTGTTTATCTCAAATACTCAGAAAACCAGTAGCTGTTTGATTACTTTGAGCATTGGGAACTTTAAAAAGCTGTACTTCTTAAGATTATGTCATTCCTCACAAGGACTTCAGATCCACTTTCATTAAGATAACAAGACATTTAAGATAAGAATGCATGAGTATTTTTAATTAATTGAAAATTGTTTCAATTATAATATAAGGAATTATCTAATTTGTCTTCTCTTACAACACATTAGTTCATAGAAGAGTCTGATTTTTAAAATATCTGTGAAATAAGCATACCATAAATTCTTGTAGTTTAGATTCATTTAGTTTTCTACAAAATAAATATCTAAACTATGATCTGTTACCTTGAGTAAAGTCACTAAACCAAGCTATGCAGTGGGAGAAGATAAAGCCAAATATGTTAAGAATTCTTTCATATTTTCATTATTTATTTTTTTTTACTTATCATATCATAAAAATCAAATAGATTTTCTGATGCATAATGAAAATGAGATTTTCAAATACTGCTGTGATCTCTTCTTGGAATGAGCATAATTGACTTATGCAGTACTATTGACAGAGTAGAGGATTAAAATCCTAATAATATGGGTCATGCACCATGTATACCTTCTCTCCAAGAAATGTCTTTTCTTTGAAACAGCATTTGGCCAACTGTTTTGAGCATTTTTTTGCTGTTATACTTTCAGTTTCTTGGGTAGAAAATGTGCAGAATTTCAAGACAGTAAATAAATCACATCAAAAAATATTGAGATTAGAGCAGACAGTATAGCTTTAAAAATCAAGAACTCCACTGCATTATACACTGAAATGTAGTACTTTTTTAAAAGATAAAAGTTAGGCATAGACTTCAGACATTCATCTCTGCCCATCTCTTAAGCTGAAGGCAATGCAGAGCAGGGATCTCAAATCATGGAGGACTACAAGACCAAAAACTATAAAGAAGGTGACTGCTAATAGAAATTAAAATGTGTCAGCTCTCTTTTGTAACTAATGTGAATATCCACGCACTTTCAGGTTTATTCAGGGTTTTGTTTATCTTCCTTCTTAGGAAGCTGGACTGTCAGCAATACTTAGAAAGCTTTACTAGTGCTTGAAGAAATTGAAAATAAAAATGCTTCTTTGCAGCAATTAAATTTTCATGTTTCAGAAGGTGTTGTAAATGCTCAGGACTTTGATATAGAGCATTACATAGCTACACAGAATAAAAATTTGGTTTACTTCCTAATTTCTTAAGTTGTTAAGGGACAAGCTAAAATAAGTTTTTATATATAACATTCTTGCTTCCACAATGTTTTTCATCTGCATTGCCTTTTCACCTCTTTTTCTTAAAGCAAACTGCTCAACACCATATTTTAGTCCAACACTTTCAGAAAGCCATTGTAATGTAAAGCTAATAACTAAGAAGGAGACTTAAACATTCAAGCTATTTATATCAGGAATTGAACGTGTTGAAAACAGAAGAGGGAGATGAGCAAAATATAAAACAAAAAACCAAACAAACTAAAACAAAGCAAAACAAAAAAACAAAACTAAACCAAACAAAAAAACCCCACAGAACAGTGGAAGAGTGCTTGGGTTTTAGTGCCATATCATTTGCCTCCACACCCAGTGAAGTCGGAATCCCTTTATGGTCATCTGGAGGTGATGGTGACACTAAACTAAGTGTCCAGAGATAACTTCAGCTGCTCCAGCCCCAGCCTGCCCAGCCTCACTAATTCTTGTTACATTTTACCTTGGTATACTCTTTTAATTTTATATTATGGTGTATATACTACACATAATGCACAGTTTCATAGCTTGCTTCAATATTTTAGAAGAACCCTCAAACCATTACTATATATATATATATATATATATATATATATATATATATATAAAACTTGTTACATTTAAAAAAATAATTAGGGCAGAAGAAATGAAAAAATGTACAGTATTAATTTTTCTGCACTTCTTTATTTAACTTGGGAAATCTGGTCTCATGTTTAGGTTATGTGGAAGCTTTGGTGATACCTGCAGGAGCAAGGAGAATCAAAGTTGTGGAAGAAAAACCAGCTCGCAGCTATTTAGGTAAACATCTATTTTGGTATTCATGTCCTGTTTTGGACAACACTGAAGAGTGTTAGCTAAAGATGCTTATATAATTTAAAAAAAAACCCAAAACTGAGTGGAAAAAAAAAATCTGTGAAATATATGCCTAAAAAATTTTGTAGAAATAACAAAGTAAAAAAATTGTAATGTTTTTAGCACCGTTCTTGATGTAGATTTTATTTTGAACTTTCATCTCTTGTCATTTTGTTTAGAGAAAAATTTCAAAGAATGTATCAAATGATTTAAGAAAAATTTTGTATACATGAACTTTTTCAATTTTCCACATTAAAAGTACTAAAGAAAATATTTCACATTAAAAATAGTGAAAATAGTTTTATACTGAAATATGGAATGATTTGTGCTCAGACAAGAAAAAAACCCAAACTGACCAACATACAACAAACCACCAACAAAGTCAAATAAAAGTTGTATAATCAGATTTAAAAAGCAGAAAAGTATTTCTTTGCATCATTTTGAATTGTCTGACTGTTTTAATGAACAAATTTAATCACAATGAATATTTATTTTTGGAGGAGGGGGCATTTGGTTGTGTTTTTTTTTTTGTTTTTTTTTTTGTTGTAGTTGCTTGGTTTGGGTTTGGGGGTTTTTTTTGTTTTTTTTTTTTTGGGGGGTTTTGAGTTGATGGGTTTTTTTTAGTTATGCACTTATATGAAATACTTTTTCCTTGAAAAAAGGTTTTTTTTTTTCCTTTAATGAGTTCTGAAGCTGTTGTGTAGGAGACTATACTTTGTTAGTATTATTGTTAACAGTTTGTGAATATTGAAGTATCATAACTGGTGCTGTTCCATGCACTCCTTAAGTTTAAATTGGGAGAGACTTAGTATGAGAAATGGGATAATGAAGTGAAGAATTCTCTAGTTTAATCACAATTCTTAGTTCTGCTCAAACGTAAGATCTACATTTGAAGAAGTTTTTTCTCTGAGTGTTCTCAATTGAGAGCATTCAGTGGAGAGAATTCAGAAGTTCAATCTTAATTATGAGAGCCAAAGTTATCAACGGGTGACTCTCGGTTTAGCATGGGGTCTGCATCTGTTTTGTTAAGATATAAGAGGAGATTTAGAGATCTGAGTTATTTCAGTTTTCACCAGTGGATCACAGATGTGGATATATGGGAGTGTCCACTCAATAACTGAAGTTTCATTGGCATATTTTCTATATTTTCCAAGTTGGGGTTTTTTGTTGTTTTTTTGGTTTGTTTGGGTTTTTTTTCCCCCTCTGTGTCTATCGTGTGAACATATGTGGACAACAGAAATACTATTGTACTATTGGTTTTAGTTGTTTTGGGATTTTTTTCTGTAATAATGCAAAAATCAATAACTGTTGGTATTGTATTTAGGGAAATCAGCTCCTTTTTTATGGATAGGAAACTATTTCATCCCTTGCCTTAAAAAAGGCAAAAATGATGTAATGCTTTTCACACTCATGAAATAATATCAGTCTTGCTGCTTATTTTTGAAAACTGCTAATTAGCTTTTAATTACTTGTCACTTCAATTTTACTTTTCTTAATTTCACTGTCAGTCTGAATGAGGATCAGACAGTATTTCACTGCAATATCTTTTTGTTAAGACTTTATGGAGAACCAGGAACAAGTCTGTTACAGTATTTTGAATTAAAACCTGTGATGTTGCACTTTTTTTGGTTTCTTTACTAGCGGAAGGTATTTAATTTTTTCATTTATAGAAGAAGTATTCCAAAAGTGTAACAGTCTGAAATGAAAAGGAGTAACAGTTTAAATGGGAATATTTTTTCATAGGATGAAAGTTTTGGGGAGAAAGCATATATATTTCCTATTAGAAACAATATTCTTCAAAATACTGTGATTAAAAATGTGAAATGTAATACAGATTAAATTTGTGATTCTGATTTTTTTTCTTTTACAGTTCTCTATGCTAATTTTGTGTTGCATAGTACTTTACATTTCTGTACCTCTTTCTCTATACATTTCTCTGTACCCCATTTCTTTAAACACATTTTAGCATAATGGTTTTTCAAATAATATAGCTCCTTATACAACTAGTAATTGTATAATTAGAGATACAGCTGTAAACACAATTTACTCCAGTGTACACTGTGAGCTGTGTCTTACAAAGTAGTAGCTAATTTAAACTGAGGGAATATTTGATGTCTGTTGTACAGCACAGGTCAAATACAGAGGGAGTCAAAATGAAATACCCTTCTCTATATTTAATTGGTGGTCAGGAGCGAAAGTCACTATGATCTGGAAGCTGCGATGATGTTGCTAAAGTGATGACTAAACCTACAGTGCACATCAGTAGCATCATTATGTGATTGTGCTGTCGAAGCAAATCTTCAGAGAAAAGTTGTACCTGACCGCCTCAAGTACCTTCTTTATCTGAGGTATATCAGCATATACCACAGTAGCAGGATCTCTGACATCCTATGAGAAAAGATAAGGTGTAGCATGCAGCTGCTTTTTCTGAATCAATTGATCTGCTGCAGCCTGTCCCATATGTTTTCCCCTGTGGTGAGGAATGAGCAGCGATATAGCCAAACATTAGGTATTTGTTCCCGACTGAAGTTATATGAG
This sequence comes from Ara ararauna, assembly GCA_028858755.1. NCBI lineage: Eukaryota > Metazoa > Chordata > Aves > Psittaciformes > Psittacidae > Ara > Ara ararauna. The sequence continues at coordinate 37,006,753 of CM054410.1, read as the reverse complement.
AAAATGCACGAGAGACACTGATTGTTCTTTCATCAGTATTCAGCCATAGAAATTATTTGTAGCAAGAGTGTTTATTTAATTTGAGAATATTTCCTAAAGATTATACCTATTAATTTTGTGTTGTGGAAAATTTTTTTAAAGAATAAACTACCAGTAATAATCCTGTCTGTTTATAACAGCGTTGACATAAGACTTGGCTCATATTTGGTTACTTTAAAAAAAATTATTGTAAGAGCAGCTACAAAAAAGTTGTTTCAAGCATTGTCTAAATTCTTGTGGGCAAAGATAATGCCTTTTCAGTTGCTAAATTTTCGTTTATATTTGGCAGGTGTAAAATTTTTTTCAAAAAAGGTTCTTAATGCAGGATACAAAAAGGAAGATTACAGTAAGAACCTTCTGGTCAAACTAAAGTGCAAGGAAATGCATAGGCAGTGGAACCAGGTACATGTATATTCGGAAATATATAGGGATGCTGCTCAGATAAGCACAGATAGGATCAGGAAAGCTAGAGCACAGTTGGAGCTGACTTTGGCAAGGAATGCAAAGAATAATTGGGGCTTCTGCAGGTATGTTAGAAAAGGAAGATTAAAGAAAATGTACACACACACATGGACACACATGCTGATAAATAAGAGGAGAACTAGTAACAACAAACATGGAGAAGACCAAGGTACTTGCTAGGTTTTTTTGCCTCAGTTTTAATGGGAAACACTCTTCCTACATCTTTCAGCTCCCTGAACTTAAAGGCAGGGACCAGCTGAATGAAGTTCTTTCTATTGCAGGTCAGATTCAAGAACACCTGAGGAACCTGAACATACAGCAGTATATGGGACTAAATGAATGCATGCCAAGGCCCTGAGAGAACTGGTTGATGTAGTTGCCAAGCCACTCTCCAGCATATTTAAAAAGTCATGGCAGTCAGGTGAAAGCCCCAGTGACTGCAGAGAAGGGAATGCTGCACCCTTTTAAAAACTGTAATAAGGAAGATCCTAAGAACTACTGACCTGTCAGATTTAATTCAGTTGAAATTTTCAAAAAGTTACTCAAATCTCAAGACTTGCAGTTTTTAAAATGGCTTTGAAGGGATCACATTATAACCTAAATGGAAGTGAAAAAATGATGCCCTTGACAAAAGATAACAGTGAAAGTATTCTTATTTATGATTGAATGTCAGATACCTTTTGTATTTTCTTGAAAAAAAAAAAGGGTCAGGCAAAATGACATTCTCTTGGTACTTTTCTTGGAAAGCATAACTAAATTTTGCACAGAACAAAAGGTAAAATTCACAATTCAGAAGGATGTCAACTTTCATCTTAATTTGGAGCAATTACCTTTTTTCTTAACCTCCCTGTAAAGCACGGAAATTTCAACTTTAAGCAAAAATTTCTAAGTTAATACAGTGGGGTGTAGTATTTCACATCTTCACATAGGAAAAATTAAAGGATTAATAGAAACAGATTTAGCAAGTGGATCACCAGGGCACTGTTGCTCCCCACTGAGCACTGGGAGATGCAACAGCTGAACTGTGAAATGTTGTATCTCTATGTCTGTATAGCCTATTGCACCTCGTGAAAATAGAAGTGTATATGCCTTGTGCAGTAATTAAAAATATGTTGCACTCACCACCACCACTTAACTATCACTGTGATGATGGCTGTCTTACGCTCTGCAGAGACGGACTTGTAGTTAGCAGTCTTATTCTAGCACTGAAATTTTGGTCTTGGTTACAGATGAATTAAGTTTTCACAGGCTGAGTTTTCTTAGTCTTTTTAGTTGTAGATGTATTGCTGGATTTGTTTTATAACCTGAGAGAGGATACATTTGTGCACTGAATTTTGTTCCTGTATGTCATTAGTTTGTACAGAAAATCCTCTATCAAAAGCTAAGTAGATTGGGAATATGTTGTTATTTGGAGTAAAACTCAATGAACTTGCTTACAATACAGAGTATGACAGAATCAAGACTGAAGTTGGTTTGCCTGAATTCAATCCTAAATTTTAGGCTTGAGGATACCCTTTCTTACTTTGTTTAACTCCAGTGGCTCAAGTGAGGAATCTGAAAGAAGAAAATGCAAGATCTGGCATACTCCTGGTATTCTGGGGCTGGAATTCCAGTGCCCTGCCCAAGTTACTGTGCTGTGGCATGCATATTGTTTTTAAAGACAAGACAAAATGATGCAAGGTCTGCTGCTCTCCAGAGAGAGAATGCTGCTCCATCTGAGCAGCATGACCCAACTGGACCTTGGCGCTTTCAAGTATATTTGTTTTGGGAAGAGTATTGGCCCTACAGTTTAAACACTAAATGGAACTTAATTACTATTAATAACAGAGTGGCTAAATCTAACATACCAATTCTAAAATCTTGTAAAATCACTAGTTATTTTTAGTACAGAGCTGTTCTACAGCATTAATGGATTTTATAGTCTTAACGTTTCTAACACAGTGCTGCAGTGGTACACAGAAGTGGTGTCTTATGGATTTCTGCCAGTCCATAGACCTGTTGCCATTGTTTCCCATAGAAACAAAACATAACAGTATAAATATGAATAGGAGAGAAGATGATTATAGGAGTGACTCACATTAACTTACAACTTTGAAAAAGAAATTTTGGGCAAGCCTTAAACCTTCAAGGTTCTCTTACAAAGGTCTGATGCCAAACATGCAATTTCAATGAAGAGGAATGTATGAAATGTCTGGTCCAGAAGGTGACTTCAAGTATGTTCTACTTCACATGACTATTCAGACCTGATCTGAACATAAAAAAATAAATGAAAGTAAAATTAAATAAGATTACAAGTTCTTTACAGAAGAATCTATTTAATTTATTATAGAAAACTAATGTAAAAGCCTATGTTCTCAATGTATGAATTAGATTTTACCTGACTTGATGATGCTTTTGAATATAAATATGGCCAACCAGAGGAATGATCAGCCAAAATGAACAAGCTTTTTTGTTTCTTAGAAGCACCAAATTATATGGTGAAAGTGTTTAAAATAAGTGTAGATACAGTAGTATTGTCACATTTGAAGGTGGAGAAATGGGCACTAATGTAACATAACTCATGTAAAATAGCTAATGTAGTTATTAGAGAGGAAAGAATTTTTAAGTTTTTTTTTTTAAGATTTAGCCTAATTCCACAAATCTTGAATGTGGTCTTGTGAAAATTTTGTTTCCCATGACTTTATGATTATAGAAATGACCACCCTGGGAATAGGTAATTGTTACCTTTGCCTTAAATAAATTCTGTGATCAAATGATGAAATATGCTGGAGCCTGTCAGTCTCTTCAGGCATTAAAGCACTGATGTTAACTTCAAGTAATGTTAAACACATATAGTTTTGCCAAGCATTCCTTCCAGAAAGTGTTTCTAAAGCGTGTTCCAGTTGAAGTTCATGTACAGCAGGATCCATAAATATCTTTGCAAACAGTTAGGTGATTTCACCTACTTTTCAAATTATCCAAACAGAAAGTGAAAGGAGGTCCAAATCACTGCTTAAGAGACACATTTTATATCGGGCTTTTTTCATATTTTTGCAGCTCTTCGAGATGCTGGAAAACAGTCAATCAATAGTGACTGGAAGATAGAGCATTCAGGAACATTCAATATTGCTGGGACCACTGTCCATTATGTTCGGAGAGGTCTCTGGGAGAAAATATCAGCCAAAGGTCCCACAACATCACCTTTACATTTACTGGTATGACAATATGGATTGGGGCTTTTTACCCGATTCCTATTATATAGCATGATAACTAATTTTTTTCCAGTCTCCCGAAGATAAAGAAATCTGCATATGCTTATATACATATATATGCCTGCTTATATATATATAAATCTGTTAACCTACTTCCTAAAAAATGCATTTAAGTCCAAGAATAATCCTTGCATTGTTGACGCAGGATAGAAGGTCTCACCTTTCCTACAAATGTCATAAAAAGCTGATGTGCTTAAGGAGAGAGATTCAAATAAATATCAAATGGTTTTCATTCTGGCTCATTATTGCACAGCATTGCCATTTCTGTATTGCAATCACCAAGTTCTCCATGAAAAAGTAGGGGTTTGATGTGTTTCAGTGTAGAGGGTGAAAAGTTGATAGCCACTAGAAAGAGGGAGACATGATGAGGAAGTATTTCACAATTCAAAATCCTCCAAGTGCAATAAGTTGACTGGTATATCCAAAAGGGTTTTAAATCTGATGCATCTAAGAAAGGTCTCCTCTATTTAAGAGCGCTGAAATCACAGGACATAATTGTCCTCCAGATATCTGGTGAATTTTGTTTGCTTGTTTAATTTTTGACCTTTATGTTAAGTTAAATAATTTTTCCCATTGTCTTGCTTTGGATACTCTCTTTAATTTCTTCTATGAAATCCATTAGGAGATTGAAAGGTATTAAGTCATTATATCACATTTTTCAAGTTTATCTCCTCACAGTTTACAGTTTGTCTTCCACAGCCTCTATGTACATAGATAGGTTTTACTTCTCTGTATCTTGCAGGTGCTGCTTTTCCATGACCAGAGCTATGGTCTACACTATGAATATACAATTCCACTGGATCCTCTTCCTGAGAATCAGAGCTCTAAAGTACCGGAGCCTCTTTTCATGTGGACTCATTCTGGCTGGGAGGACTGTGATGCTGTATGTGGAGGAGGTAAAATGAAAGAAAAATTGTGCAAATGCACACACGTATATATAAAAAATTAAAAACGTAAAATGTATATATATAAACAATGTGCATGTATATACACAATACATATACATGTGTGTATACAATATGCATATGTAAATGTATGTATACTCTGTATGCATACATGTGTCTCTCAAACACATGGCATATTAACACTTAAGGCTCTGATGGCCAGTGCTGTATATTTCATAGTAATATCTTTATTGTGGCTTGTATGATTCCATACAATGGTGGATATACTTCAGTCTCATGCTTCCTGATTATATTAAAAGAATAATGATAACCCTAGGAAAAGATTCAAACTAAAGTAAGTAGAAAAGGATGCTAGTGAAGGAACAAAATCTAGATCAGCAAAGCAAATTCAGGACACGGTTTCCAAGAAGAAATACAAGTGCAAGAGCTAGAACAAGAATAGAAAGTTCATATGCATTCCACTCTGTATTTGGAACTTTTGAAGATAAATGATCTGTAAAAGACATTTCAAACTATAGAAAAGCTCAATCCAGTCTCAGATCAAACATGTACAGTTAGTAACATGAGTTGAAGATGATCCAGAAACATATGGAACAAATATTACAACAGCAGATATTAGTATGCTGATGTGATATTCTTTCTATGTTTATGTTTATAACCATAAAAAAATGTGAATTTGGAAGAACAGAATACGGTTATAAAAACAAATATTGGAACATGAACAGTACTGCTGTAACAAAATCCTTTAAAAGTGCTGTTTAGAAAATGGTTATTCAGATAGATAATTGCACTGAAAAAACACTTCAGAGTTTTTGAAATTAATGCAACCTATAGAGACCCCTTCATACATTGTCCAATCAGTCACACTTACACAGTGAATACTGTATTGACTTTTGATACCTATCATTCCTGCTTATGACCTTGACAGACATGGTTGCTGTGACCAGACATTCTGAACACTGCTGTGCACCTTGTGATTGAATAAGAGGGCCTGGAAACGCTTTACTTTCTCATAACAACAGCATAAAGAACACAGTGTCCTAGCTCCTTTGACTCTGTGAACAATCCTAGTGTCATGACAGATTACTGTAGTTTCCATAAACATGCTTTTTGTGGTTTGGTAAGAAAGCTTCTTCCCTGAAGGTATTTTGTACGTGGTGCTAGTAGTATCCTCTGTTTCTTAGTAGTGCATTCCTATTCACTTGGAATATTCATGTTTTTTACAGTTTCCTGAAGTATTTTTAGAGTAATTTTAATGCTACCACAATCTCTCATTGCCCTAAATATTTCTGAAGTTACCTATCATCTGGAGAAGTCTTAAAATGCAGCATGTTGGTAATTTATTCGACATTAATGCTTAAATAAATATTTAAGTGGTTTACTGCAATGTTTATCATATTTTTTGTTGTAACTGGCCATCATTTTATGTTAATGTCTAAAATAGCTGAGTTAATAGAAAGTTCCATAAGAGGAATTTTTACTGCAAATATTGTGAAATAGACATGAAAGATTTTTCGTACTTTAAACAAAAGCATTTTAACTGTTCTTTTAGTTCTTAGCTTAAATATGAAGCAATAATGAAATTTAAATGCTTCAGCTTGTACCATGTGCAAATATTTGTGATACAATTTTTAACATCAACATTTTGATGTATCTAATTAAACAATATTACTAAATAATACTAATTTTGCTTAAATGTTTAAAGTGTATGTTAGGATGAAAGTACTGATGAAGCCATGAAACCACGATGAAACCATGCATGTGGTTTCATGCACGTATATGAATGTAACTAGCCTGCAACCTCCTGTGTTGCAGAAAAGCTTTTTGTGCGGGAAAGAATAAGAATACATAGCTGCATTATGCAAATGCAGGAAGAATTGTCAAACATTTCAAATGCTGTATATGATAGATTAGTTGCATGTGCTGTCAAATACACAAGCGCCGTGTAAAATGTCAGGTCTGGTCACGCACATAATGCGCATTTGTAACTTAACTGCTTCATCCGCAGGCACATTTCTGACCGCTGGTGAACATTGCGTGCTGGAGTCTGCCCTGCTCCTGCACGCACCCTCTCTGTTGGTAAACTTCCAGATAGAGTGTTAAAACGTAACTGAAGGAACAAATGGTTATGAACATATTTTCTACTAATTGAAGTCTTTAATACAAAGATTGCTAGTTTTCTAAAACTTAGGCTGCAGTGTGATTGCAAGTTATTGCTTGTGGTGGTAGTACTGCTTATGTTAAACTCTGCTTTATGACACTTCCAGCTTCAAGAGACACTGGGCTCCAACCCATGCATCAGGGCAAGGTTTCTGTACAGAACATGGTGTAGGTCTCTGCAGGCAGCACCTAACTTCCTAAATGATTACCCTACAGATCAGGTCAGTTGTGTGGCCTCTTTGGTTCATGGGGAATAGTGCAGATTCCTTACTGAAGGCTGCATGTGCTGAATTCCTTCAGTTGAGTGCCAGCCAGCCTACCAGAGTGCTGCTAAACCAGGCAGAACTACTAAACTCAGCCTCAGGACCTGCCATTCATTTCATCGTTTTGTATATTAATTAAACACCATACTTTTCTATGTAATTTTTCTGCAAGTTTTTCTCAATGCTGTAGTCTCAGTGATTAAGAAAGAGACAATTATTCCAGTAAGACTAAGGGTTTGGCCTATGACTAGTTACATGAGTAAAGTAGCAAAACTGTTGACTGTAGTGTGCAAAGACTGGATTAGAGAATCACCTTGTTCCCTACAAACTTTAATATGTCTCTTAGGCTCCCTGCTAGCTTTCATTTTCTTGTACAGGTTTTACAATTCTTTTAGCCAAACTGTACATAAAATAGCTGTAACTGATAAAGATGGCTTTGTCCTTTTTTAATGAAGCTGCATATTCCTGGTTTCCCCACATACGTGCTTCATTTTAAACTAGGTGAAAGAAAGACAACAGTCTCTTGCACGAAGATTATGAACAAGAATATCAGCCTTGTGGACAACAAGAAGTGCAAATATTTAACAAAACCTGAACCACAGATCCGCAAGTGCAATGAGCAGCCATGCCAAACCAGGTAATATTGTTTTGGTTAAATTAAACTGTAATATCTAGATGTAAAAATCTTAGAAGCTAAGAGACATGACTGTCTCTGGCAATTAATATGTATATACATGCATCCAAAAGGTTATAATGCAAACTGTAGGGAAAACAGAAACATTGGCTGCTGTTTGCCCTGAGTTTTAATGGAAGATACCCCTTAAGCACCATGCTTACATAAATTCTTATTCAATAAAGCAACTCATTACTTTCTTGAGGAAAGGTTCTCACACACTGATATGTACTATGAAATTGAAATTTAAAGGCTATTTATATAAATGTGGATTTAATCTCTTGCTTTTAATTAATTGTATATTTCAGGGGTTTGTTCAATCAAGGCTTCTGTCCTTTAAAAGCTCTCAGTAAGCTTTTGGTGCACCAAGTAGTAAATAAATAAACAGATAACTATTAATTGGGTTTTCTGTGCTGATGCAACTTGAAGTCTAGAGCACCTTCCGCTTGCTTTTCACCCCCTTCCCCGTGCACCCTTCCATATGCAAATCAATAGGTAGAACTAGACTCTGATGGTGGATTAGTGGAAGAAAGAGAAGGAGCTTTGTTTCTCTGAATTTACCCCCAAGAGGCAGCTGCAGCATGTAGTCTTTGCCCTGCAAAGCTCACCTCATTTGGTCTCCCTGCAGCATAGCAGCCTGCTCCATGCACTGGCTGGCCAGGCTAGAACAGTGACCCATTTCAGAGTTTGCCATCCTGTTCCCATATGGCAGCTAAGAATTATGGCTAAGGAAGTCCCCAAAAATTGTGTGTTCTTTGTTAAAGTATATGCCACCTTTCAAGGTGGGAGAGATCAGCTAGCAATAGTTGGCTAGCATCCCCAGGAAGAGGCACTGGGATAGGTCTACTGCAGTCATCTGAAGGAGCTGTACATGGCATTTTTAAAGAAAACAATGCAAACTAAATAAAATGCAAATATTGTTGAAGAAGTTATGGAAAATGAACCAAAAGACAGCTTTCTTGGAAAAGATGAAATACTGAAATTGCTAAAATGCAAGGTATGATACATTTTCAGTAAGACCAAACCAACGAGGTTTGGACTTCCTCAGACTTGGGCATTTAACTTTGGAGGGATTATTTGTATTCCATTATATACATACTTAAGCAGATTTTTATTTTATTTCATTTATTTTATTAGCATCACTGTGCACTTAATGGATAGAAATTGAACAGTCTAGATTTTTTTCTGAGGCATTGTCAACTAAAAATTTTCAGTGCTCTGTACTCTTTCCAGCTTACTAAATGAAACATTTAAATGTCATTAATTGTTTTGCTGAGAAATATAAAAAGGTATCATAATCCTTAAAATATATCCAGTTTTAATACAGTGTTAGTGATTAGTACAAAACAAAATATTGTTAGCTTTCAGCAGAAATGTAACTAAAGCATATGCTTGCATAACTAGTTGTTTGTTATTTGCACTCCAAGAAGTATCTTAAACTCTGTTGTATTATCTTGAGAGGCTGTGATTTGCAAATTATGTCTCTGGACTGATAATAAAAAAAATCTTAGTTAAATGTTTTATTTTGTTACAACAAATTTGTAACAGAAGGTTGGATCAGGGTAGTGAAATCTCAGTTTCCTAAAAAACTCTTCCTTGCAAACAAAATCTCCTGGGATGCACTTGTGTACCGCATCAGTGGCAGAGCTGTTTGATTTTTAAGCGCACATGGACACAGTATGGAGATTCAGAACATTTGGGGAAAATTATATTCTGGAGCGACTGCTTTCCAGGTATGTGGGCTCTGCCAAGTGGCATCAGCCTTCTTTGCTGCTGTGATTTAAACCACAGAAACTGATTTAGGCCTGACCCTGAAGAACATGAAGAAATCTGATCTTTTATACTTCCTCCAGAAGTATAAAATGAGCAATGAGCCTTTCACACAGGATTGATTCTGTCTTGCGACTGAGTATTTTCAAAGAATGCTGGACTTCACATGGATGGCATGTAACAGTCAGGCTGATCAGTGATCTGTCATCTTTAAAATATATATTGTGGTACTTCTCTGATTTCTTGTTACTGCATTGTCTGTATTTCTTTGCAGATGGATGATGACAGAATGGACACCATGTTCAAGGACCTGTGGAAAAGGGACCCAGAACAGACAAGTAGCCTGCACACAGCAGCTCAGAAATGGAACCCTGATCAGAGCTAGGGAGAGGGATTGCCTTGGGCCAAAGCCCGCTTCTGCACAGCGCTGTGAAGGCCAGGACTGCATGACTGTGTGGGAGGCAGGAGTCTGGTCTGAGGTGCTGCATTTATTTTTACAAATAGTCCATAGTGATTATTTATGCCTTACTGTTTTTTCGGAAAATGATTTTTTCAGTGACAAGTGGCACAGGTCAGCCTGATGATTTTCATGGTCCTCATGGAGTGATTTGGCAAAGGGATTAGGGACTAGGAAAGCCAGCCATGTGGAGCTACTACATTTTACGTAGTTAATGTCCTGGAACAGTTTCTTTTGGCCATTTTTCAAGCACATATCATCATGTATGTCCTGATTGTATTAGTTGGTAACTAAAGGTAAATGGAATTAACGCCATCACTTATCAGCTACCAGACCTTGGGTTCAGAGTAGAAACGTCTCCTGGCATGCTTTTGTACCAAGGGATGTTGATCATCAGATGGTTGCTGCCATTCTGCTTCAGAGAGGCTATGAGAGGAGCCTTCTTCTCTCTTCTCACGTCTTTTTCCAAGAACGGCACAAACAGTGGGCAAAAGGGCTTGAAAATGACACAATTTTGCATACATTGCATCCTGAAGCACTCCTTTAGAATGTAACTGTTATTCAGAAGGCTTCACTAATTTGAGATCTTTTAATGTGCATCTTCATTTGGTTTTCTTCCACTTCTTAAAAGCTATACTACTTGGTATACTTGACTGTGGAGAAAGAAGGGTGTTGTTATTGCTTCCATCTGGGCAAGCTGAACGGGTTATTTGGAGCTTCTCTCTCCATTTGAAAAGCAAAGGCAATTCTGATTGCCTCCCATACCAGAAGCTGAGCTATGGATCCCTTCAGGTAGAAAATACAAATAGCAGCTTCTGAATGTGGATGCAAGCCCTTCTTTGAGGTTCCCCTACTCACCATCATCCCTTAATCCCTGAACAAGAAAGAACAAAGACACAGGGAGTGTTTCCAAAGATGAAAAGCAGATGCTAAGGTAGAGATAAGAGAAGTATATAGCCACAGTTCCTGGTTTGGTATGCAGATGTCTATAATGCAAAGACTATTTGTGAGAAGAATGGTATTCCCTTTCAGAGGTGTGAGAAAGAAACCCAGATTGTTTAGTTGGCTTATTTTACTCAAGAGATGAGAAATAAGTGAGCATGTTTCTGTTGGAAGCAATAAATATATTTTGAAGAGTGAGGTGTTTCCCATGGCCATTCCTACTATCACCATTATATTGGAAGCTGGCCATTACTGCTTCCTGCAGTTATAATAATCTTGGCAAAGAAGGGTTTTAATCTGCAAGCAGTGGGATGATCAAAAGCTGTGATAATGTTTTGAGAAGGAAATGGCATATTTTTTGGCATAGTAAGTGGGAATAGTGGAAAAAACATAGATTATGATCTTCTGTGCAACTCAAAGAGAGTTTTCACTTGCTGCATATGCAGACTTCGAATTTTCAAATTCAGTCTGGATTCTTGCATAGTTTTAGAATATTTACTTTTCTGGTTTGATGTTTTTCTCTCCCAAAAAAGGCCTCTTAGACACTAACAGAATTTTTCTGAAGTTGCTTCATATCTTATTCTTGTGATTATGTAGATTTTCTTTCTTTACACTTCCTTCCATTTGTAGAACAAAGATTGCCTAATGTTTTCAGTAGAATGGTTTGCATTCATTTCATCATATCTTTTCAGATGTTTTCTTATCCAAAAGCCTAGTTTTTCTTCAAGCAAATAATTTTTGATCTAATTATGTGTTTTTAGCTGAAAAGGTAACTATTATCTTTCTGCCCCATAACGAATTTTTGCTCATTTTTTAGTTTCTAATAAATTCAGTGTCTACGCAATTGAAGATTGGAAGGCAGGAAATCACTGAAGTCTTGAAATACTTATGTTAGCCTGGCAGAGGTCATTAGAACAGAATAAAATGTGATAACTATGACTTCTATGGAAATCTGAAAAACATCTTTTTTCAACAGTGCTCTGTAAAGTGTGGTAAGGGAGTACGGCATCGAACTGTGAGGTGCACCAATCCCCGCAAGAAATGTGTTTTGTCCACAAGACCTAAAGAAGCAGAGGACTGTGAAGACTATTCCAAATGCTTTATCTGGAGAATGGGAGACTGGTCTAAGGTGAGGCATTCTTGATACTACTGCCCTAAGGCATAATATGTTTTTCAAGCCAAACTCTTTGTAAGAATTGCTTTTATCAGAAGTGTAGGAGTCTCCAGCTGAGAGAACAATAAGGCTACAAAAAAAAAAAGAAAGAAAACAAAAAATAACCCAAACTACCCAAAACAGGTGGTCACACTGAGACCACAGTATAAATGAAAACCAGAAATAAGAAGAAAGCATGAGGTGAATCTTCAGTATCATGAAAGTCTGGTATAAATTAACTGTTGTAAGTAGGGAGGCAAGCGGCTTCAGAAACTGTAGCTCACTTCAACATCACAGTTTGCACATTTCATTAATTTGTGTTTGCAAATTTTATTTGTCTTTCCAGTAAGTTACACTCTCCAGCCTTATAAAGAAACACCTTTAGCCTATCATATTTCTACACAGACCATTTAATATCTAGGAAGCATCTATTTTTGTCTGTTCTGAACACTTGATGTAGCTGTCAGTACATTATTTCCTCGGAATATGGATTTTGATTTCAGTGAGGTATATAAGCACAGGCCAAATTGTAACAGAAAACAGTGGTTAGATCTGTGATTGTATGTGTTGTAGGTTGAAGATCTGGTGCAGTTTTGAATATCCAAAACATGCTGTAATACTGAAATTGAACCTTGTCAAGGTTTTCTCTTGCCATATCACAGACCACACTTCAACAGAGAGATTGTAACCTTTTTTTTTTTAACTTGCTTCTCTTCATGACTTTGCACACAACTACGTTCAGGGCAAAACATTATTCCAGCAGTTTTTAACTTGCTTGTATGGAGAAGTATTTAACGTATTTTTAGTTGTCTTTCATGTGATGTAACAGCTGGAAACAAGGACTAAAGCCAGCAGTGTATGGCTAGCCAACCTTCCAAGAACTAGCTGCAAGTACTCTGTGGGCAAGTAGTGTTTCATAGAATTCTGCTTGGGAGCTCCTATTTTATGATGATAGGGTACAAATTGTCACTATCACATTACTATTTATTCCATTCCTTTTTTCACTTTTAAAGGATAAATAATAATGTAGCATGACTTGGATTTTTTTCTTATAGTGGTGATAATTTAAAATATTTGAAAATATTTTGGAACAGCTTCACAAAAACTAGAAGATAACCCCCATATCTTAGTTACTTCAAAAGCACAAAATAGGATAATCATTATTTTTTTAAGCAACAGAAGCAACTAACCTTCAGTAACAGGGTTAATTTTACAGGAAGATGTGTTTGGCAATAATGTTTTTATACACCACAGAACTGCAGTAAAATACTTCCATCATTTAGCACTAGTAGCAACATGGAGTAGACCATGGAGAAATGACTATCTGCTTTGTTAGTTGAGGCAGTTAAACTGGGGGTGCTGAGGCTATGTGGGGATGCTTAGACAGTTACATTGTGTTCCCAGTGCCCTCTGGAGAAAAGATCTTTATCCTCTCACTCATATATTTTTCACAAACATCCATGTCATAGATGAATGTAGGAGGACTTCTTCCTGTTTAAAATTTACTGACATCTTCTTAGTTCTGCTTTCTTCTCACAGTTAAAGCTGTAATGCTGTCACTAAAATTGTACTTTAAACTTCAAAGTTAGAAGATGAGAAAATGATTTCATATGGAACTGACACAATCTGCTGAACAGTTAGCATACAGCCTGATTGTGAGTGTGCAGCTGAGATTTTCCAAGATTTATACCAAAAATATATATTTTAGTTTCTCTACAGAGATATGAGTTCAATTTAAAATGTAGTCGGATTAATTTATTTTTTTTCTCTGTTGCTTTCTGTTCCATTGCTAGAGTACCTAGCAACATAAAGTCATGGCATACATGTTAATATGCCTGCAATGGGGGAAAGAAATAGAAAACTCAGATAAATATTAATCTTTGCTCGATGTTTGTTTCTAACTCAGAAGTTCAGTGCAGCCTTCTGTGTTCACTGGTTTTACTCTTTAGGATTGTTCTTGACATTGACAGAAGGCTGTTCCTTTGAGCACAGCCAAGTTCACCCAAGCTAATGCCAAGACTTGGCTTAAAAAAATTAAATTACATCTTTTACACATTGAAACAAGAGCCTTAATGTGATTCTTTATTGGCTTTGCTGCTCCCCTTGAACTCCTAAAGGCACAATTTTAAATGAAGTTTAAATAGCACTATTACTGAAAAATAATATTATTAATAATCATAGTAGTGCTTTAATGGAGTTAATTTGTTTTAGAGGCACAGTCACATAGAGATCAAATAATTCTTATGCTCAATGTTTTAACATTAATACCAAGATCAAATAAAATTTTACCAAAATTGCAGCTCCAATACTCAATAAACACATCAATCTTTTTAAAACCCTGATTAATTTAAAAGCATGCTGTATAAGCTGGCCTGTATGCAGCATTAAACTCCATAAAAGCTCTTAAGTCAGCAAGGTGGGTCAATATGCTGACCATCACTGTTCTTAATATCAGTTGGCCTCTGTTCCTACCTTCATGAGGAAAATTAGTATGATGAGAAAGTAAAGAATAAAGGCTCAAACTGAGCTTCTGAAGTCAGAACCTAGCAACATTACCAATTACATTATCTTTTCCCATTGAATGCTATCCTTGGAATACCAAACTTAACAATGCAAAGGTTAGATTCAGATGAAGAAAGCTCTTAGCTACTATAGGTTAGGGTGAAGTGTAGCTCAGTCTTACTAGCAGAAGTGTCCTTTACTAAGCTGCCTGTTGCCATCCACTTCAAGGCTATGCCAGCACAGGGTCACACTCAAAGGAATTATCTAAAGGTAAACAAGCAGGCAGGGGAGAAGTGAAATGAAATGCTTATGAACTTTGTGTTTACACATCTGCCTGGCTTACTAGAGAAGTTCACATCATTGTAGTAGTCGCTCTCCAAAAAAGACTTTAAATGTCAACAGCATAGAGTGGTTGAAAAACAAGACTAAGGTACTATGCTTCATGTAGGATTTTTTCATTGTTGTTTTTATTGCTATTATGTAGAATCTTCAGAACATCACTGGAATAAATGAAACATGAGAGACAGGATGAATTTTGGGAAGGGAGAATAATTTGGAAAGTGGGTTTTGAAAATATTCATTAAAAGCTTAAGTTTGATATGATATTATACCAGAAACTTTTGGAAAGATTGGCCAGGGGATAATAGGATCAAAACACTGTACAACAGAGTAGAATTTAGGAGCAGTCACTTGTAAGATGTAGAAGTTTAAAGTGTGTGTATAGGAGCTCAGAAAAGATTTGGCTATGGAAGCTGGAAAGGGAATGCATTCAGTAGAAACTGAAGAATCAGTAGCAGTAGACTTTCTAAATAGTGTCTTTGTACTAGACCGAAGGTACAGAGTAGTCAAATACAACATCTAGGTTAATGGTCACAATGGTTCAGAAGAGGTTCACTTTGTATATAGTCTGAAGAAGTGAAAATGGGGAACAAAGGTTAATCTGCTAATTTTTTTCCAGTAAGTCTGAAAGGACATCTGAAGCTACTTTCCAACTCATTTATTTAAGGCAGTACATGCAAGTGCCCACTAGAAAATATATGTGTGTATTGTTGGGGAAGTCAAGCCTCCAACTGTTGGGGGGAGACAGAATGTACCCAACAGGTCACAGAGAGATGTCCCAGTTGAATGGTACAAAAAGCAGCTGTCAGTGACGAGGATTGATTCTTTTCTGTCCCAATCAAAGAACATGTCAAAATTGACAGATTAAAAGACAAAAATAATTCTTTTTTGCCAGCTATTCAACAGCATGGAACATTTAACCTTTAAAATGTGTTCTTAAATATTTAAACCACCCCTAAATTCCCATAGAAAATTGACTTGAGTGCTTGCTGCTCTTCAATTAAAAAAGTAGAATTTGGGAAATATTAGTGTTACTGACAAGGTAATTAGCCTTGGTTTTATTCTTTGGATTACCATTCAAAATTGTTGGCTCTTTCAGATTCCAGGAACAGAACAGTGCTGGCCATAAGTCAAAATATGACACTATTAGTAGATTTATGGACAAAGAAAATGTGTTATTTTTGTGAAATAATAGAAGTCAAAATAATACTGCCATCACATTAATAATTTTTATATTGACTTAATTATACAGTTAGTTTCCAGCAAATGAGGTATGTCTTTGTTTCAGAATTGAAGTATGAGCAAATCGTATGGAAGATGTCAATATAATGAAATGAGAGTGGGGAGGATTTTGTACCTTTCTAACCAATCCCGTAATATTAACATAATTTGTTTCAGATAAAGGTGGTTTTTTTTAGATCAATGTACTGCAGTATTTTGCCTGGAATGAAATTAATTTCATGTTAGTTTCTAGAAAGACAGAACAAGACCACCCTTAATACTAGATAAAAACACTAATAAGACTGGAAAGGATTTTTAAAATATCCATTTTTTACACACACAGAGTTGCACATAAATGGGAAATTCTGGTATCTGTACCACACTTAGTCATACTGGGACATCTTTGCTGGTTTTCTGTTACAAGCGTCTTTAGGATAAGCAAAGTTTTTGTGAATGTCAAACTGGAAACCTGTGCTTAAGCAAGTCTGTACAACCACAGTCTTGTTGCATGATGTACAGTATGCTGCAGGGTGCCATCTGAAAGAGTGGTATGGGGAAAGAGGAGATTCACTTACACAGACTGTCTGAAAATGAAATGGGTAATATCAGTGAATTCAGCAATTATATACAATTGCTTTGGATTGTGCTGATTTTAGAGGTTTCCAGGGAGATGCATGCCAGTGCCACAGATCAGTAGTTAAAAGGTTGACTGATTAACAGTTAAAGGAAGTCCAGGAAATTCTAAAAGAAAAGGAGAGCTGAAATATACTGGAACAAGCTAGGGTTTTCTTACTCCCTGGAAGTAGAAGTAAAATCATAAAAATGCTTCTAAAATAGGTAATTGAGAACTTTATAAAAAAATTATGCTTTCCAAGAGCATCTCAGAACTAAATATTGTTAGTATGAAGTCATAGATTTTGAACTTTTGGGCAGCTTTACAAATTTTATGGATGCTCCCTCCAGCAATAGCCTCTGTGGTTCTACCTACAGCCTGAAACCATAGCTATAAGTGAAGCAGTCTGGCTGCTGTTTGCCTTAACAGTGTCTGCCACTCCTTGAAATTGACAGGGATGATTGACTTTGTTCTGGCTTACTGGTGTGAGAAACCAGAGTTCTCTTTCTAGTGAAGCAGGAATTGCTGTGTGAGTTGGTGTGAATTTTGAAAACTTTTCACTATGTCACGTAGCCCATTTTATCTGAAGATTAATAGACTGTAGGTATCCATGTTGTGCACATGATCTCTATTTTGCTGGTTTCTGTTGTTGACATCCAACTGTCCCCTTTACCTTCTGCAATTACCTTCCATACTGGCAGTTTGTCCAGCTGTTTATTTGCGGGAGATCAGGAACAACGTGACACCGACCAATGTGATCGAACGCTGAACCATTTATTGTGTGCAAGCATCTCTTTTATAGAAAAGTTACAGAACACCAGAACATTCCACAACAGATGATTGGCTCTGCCTCTGAGTCAGATCCTAGCAACGGCTTGTGATTGGTGGCAGCGCCTGGAGCTTCTCTTCATGTCAGCAAGTGGGCGTCCCCTTCTGCAACTTCTGGCGGCCTTCTGGAAAGGTGTCCTATAGTAACCCCTCCAGCAGCCTCTGACAGCCTCAGCTCACTAGATGGGTGGGGCTAAGCCAAGGGCTGGATTGCTCACGTGACCGTTCTCAGCAAGAAACGCTGCCACAATTCCCTCTTTTTGTTTTTGAGCAATCCAGACGTGTTGGATAACTTTAACTAACGATTTTTTAACACAATTAAATATAACCCCACATATAATCAACACAATAATCACAACAACTACAATTTTGCAACTTATGATAATCCATCTTTGAAGCCATGAGTTCAACCCCCAGTTTCCAAACACCTTTTGTAACCATGTATCGAAGGGACTAACACTTTGTTGAATTTTTTGAGTGTGTTCCCTTAAATATTGTAATTGTTTATGAATGCTTTCACTGTGGTCTGATAAATTCATACAGCACATCCCTTAAAAATCTGTACAGCCATGACCCTGTGCCAATAGCAACAAATCAATGGCTGCACAATTCTGCAGCAAGGCATGTCTCAAGCTATTCTGACTCAACAAGCTTAATCAGATTCATCCTGATCCATCACAGCGTCCACAATAGGTGGCATCTTCCACAGACGGATCCAACGGGTGGGCACCCAACGAATCCCGTTATCTGTAAGCAAGCACATATATCCTCTGCCGGTTAATTTAACCTCTGCCGGACCCTTCCATTGTCCTGTATTTAAATCCTTATACTGAACTAAAATTTTTTCTGTTTTATTATCTGCTACTCCTGATTGCGTAGCTAGCCCATGGATAACACTAGGCGGTTCGTTGCTGTTCCCTGCTAATCGCAAGTAATTCATTACATACAATGCTTTGGCTAGTCTCTCTGCGGGTGGGAGCACCTCTCCCCCTTTTTGTTTTAAAAGAAGAGACTTTAGGGTTTGATGTGCCCGTTCCACTATGGCTTGTCCCGTAGGGGAATGAGCAATGCCTGTAGTATGTCTAATTCCCCAGGTTGTACAGAGCTGTACAAATCGTCGCGATGTGTAAGCAGGACCGTTATCTGTTTTGATACTTCATGGAACCCCTAACACTGCAAAGGATTGACTGATGGCTTCCCAGATGGGTAATAAAATAAGGAAACTCACGATTCTGTAACAGACGTAACAACAGTAGTAACAACTGATACAACCAATTATTTTTAACCTCTTTTAAAAATGATCCTTCAATCCTGTGCACAACTCCCACAACGTACAATGAATCGGAAACAATATTGAGGGGAGTATCATTCCATTTTTGAAAGGCCCAAATAACTGCTCGCAACTCTAACGTTTGCAACGAATCGTTAACAGTACCAGTGATCACGTGTTTCTCCCACCGTTGGTGGCTTTGCCAGACACAAGCGGCTAATTTAGAACACTTGCCAGCATCTGTAAAACACTAAGAATTCAGTATGAGATGAAATTACAGCAAAACATAAACTAAATAGATACTTTGAGAGAACAGTAAATACATTCTCTTGGAATGGTTAGGATTTGCCTCACTATAAGCTGTCAACAACTTCAGTATTTTAAAGATTATCAGCAATACAGAAATTAAAGGAAGTATGTTCAAATACAGGTATTTTTTTACATACTTTCAACTAAAGTACAAATTACAGTTGGGAAGGAATTAAAAAAAAAAAAAAAAAAAACTATCTATTACACACAGCCAGATTGTCAAAAAAAAATCCACAACTAGGATGATAAGCAGGAGGAGAACAAACAGGTAGAGGCAACGCTTTCTCCAGCCATAAATTCCGATTTTTGTAGATATACTCATTCTTCAGCCTCTCTAGGCTAGTGCCTGGTGTTGTTGTAGTGTATTGTTTACGTAACATCTGCTTGAGCCGTGACTGAGATCGGATAGGCCTGGGGGACAAAGCTGCCTTCCACTATAGTGTCCCTTATCACCCTGATTTAGCAAAAGTAAAGGTTACAAATATTCACATTGTTTGGTCTGTCTTTGAGATGCACATCCTGCTTTATCTTGCAAACTCTCTGCTTTGGTTTGCTAACCAATCTTCACCCTTCATTGTTGTCTTTACAGTTCTCAAGGCTTAGGCCTGCCCAGGGCATTAACACCTGTTGTTTTCTTTGCTGTTCCCAGGGCTGAAGCCAGACCAGGGTGATAATGCCTGAATCCATTTCGTTAACTATTTCTATCCCTTCACCCACATCAAAAGACAGTTTTTATAGATTTATGATCTACCTTTGCCAAAGTTTCTATATTCTCCATTAGCTATTGTAGCAAACAAGGCACACAGATTAGAATACCTAAAAAGACTGACAAAATGATTAAGTTAAAGTAAAGCCATCTGGTAATGCTCAAGCCAGAAAACACTTTGTTCAACCAATTCAGTCCCTCATCTTCCCGAAGGTGTGCTTCTTGTTATTAAGACCAGAATGCTTTGTTGATTCGTGTACTTGGGGTCTCCCCTATCATTCCCCCTTTTTGCTTTAGTAGCATATTTTTTACAATTTGCCATGTTCGCTCTATCTGAAGTCACTTGAACCTTTGTAACATGTGGCATATCAATGATTCTTACACACCATGTAGCAGGTCAGAATAATAGTGGGTTTAGACTAGATCACACCTGCAAAATATGCCAACTACAGGCTTCTTGGCCTGCCTTTCTCTCTTATATAGCTCTCTGATAACAGGGGAGGCCGTCTCTCACGTCAAGGTCTGGCATGGCATGTGTCCCCACCACTCAACGCCTGCTGGGTTGCGACCAACAGCAGAGCTAAAAGTTCTTGGTGGCAAACACAGAGGCCAACCCAGTCTTGCCCTTGACTGTGGTAGGAGGCATTTGGCCAACCTCAGTCCTGGCACCTTGTTGCCAATGTAGAGCTGCACCTGGTTCATCCAGTAGCAAGTCACTAGTATGGCAGAGCACATACAGATTTACATTAGCAGTATGTAGACTACAGGGTGCAGCAGCATGTTGAAGATGCTAGTGGCAGTGAGGGACCAGCCAAAGAAATTTCTTATCAGTGGAGTTCTCTCACCCTCTTAATTTGTTCCATTGTCTGCTCTATAACGCTATCATTGTATTAAACTCTTTCTCACTTTTGCCTTAGCATTTTCTAGCAGCTGCTGCAAATTTGAATGCTCCAACATCTGTTTTCCAATTGACAAATCCATACAATACAAGGTGTAGTTTCTTATAGCAACTGGCTAGTAAGTACAGGTGGTGTTATATACAAAATCACAGCTTCTAATAAGAGCTACTTTACAAGGACACATATTCAGGCTGTTACTTTTCAGTTGCTCCCAAGTGATGTTTTGCAGTCATTTGTTTCTCTCTTCTTCTATCTCCTCTGCTCAGGATATTCACGGTCAGCTCCTGTAGCTGAGGCATTGGGTTTTTCCACTCATCTATCCAGCTCATGGTGAGGCTTGAGAAACTTTGCAGGCAGCTGCCATGGACCTGTGGGTAGGGGGACACAAATACACCCTTTCCCCAGGGTTATCAGTTCTTGAGAAGTAAGATAAGTTAAAGTGTTTCCTTAAAGCAAAGGCATTCTGATGAAACAGGAATGTGAGGCAGCTGCAGAAGTAAACTGCACGATGTTAACAGTCAAGGAGTTTGCTGTGTCATTGCCCATTTCTTTTTTCTTTCTCTGCCACCCTGATGCTGCTTGGGTGGCAGCTGGTAAAGCTTGTGGTTGCACTACCCCTCTCACTTTTTCAGTTAGCAGTTCTTATTTCAACCAATTGGTTCTTCCAAGTCTTGGATTCACCCCCAGGTTACTTAAAACACACTAAGCAGGACTCCTCCTCTGTGCCCAGTGTGCTGCAGGCCTCTTTAAGCCTTATCTGTGGTGTCTCTACAAACTGCTCTGATATTTCAGTAGATTGAGAGGTGTTTTTAGCACATAAATTTTTTATGTTGCTCCCCCTGCTTTGGGCGGTTACAAATGCCCATCTGCTTGGCAGTAGCCATAAATACCTGCCTGCTCAACAGCAGCTCTGTATTAACCCTTTCTTGTCCGAAATGTTAATCTGTTACACATTTAAAACTTTTACATGAATCCAATAACAAAAAAAAATACACAGAACAGTGTCTGCCCTCAACACACATACGCACACATACACACACATGGGATCCCATAAACAGACTTCACACAAATACAAAATTTAAAACACAAAATGTAGACAAAATGTGGTGCAATGACCCTGTGAAGACAATCAAGAAACCAGCTCCAAACAGCGTCATTGCAAGGTAAGGTGGCAGGCTCAATCTCAGCGGGCGTCCCTGCAGAGGCTCTGCCTCCCTCACATTGTATGAGGCTTGGGCTTCTAAACTGACCAAAATGCACACTCATTCTGATGCAGGTGGCCAGCCTGCATCGGAAGAAGTGGCCAGCAGTATCTATAAAGGTCTGCAAGGGTCGATAGAAACATGAACATACTTACATTTGCCAACCTTTAGTGCATGAATATCACAGAGAGACTACAAGTACACAATACATCTGCATCCCCCACCCATCTTACTTTTCCCTTTACAGCTGCCCATTTATCATGAGGATCTGGGGGATATAAATCAGGCTTCTTTTCCGGATCAACAGGTACCGGGTCAAAAGGACTATCCAGGTCAGCATCAGAATTATCAGGAGTCAGAAACTCAGGAGCAGCAACAGTAGTTTGATGAACGTGCACAGGCCTCTCACAAATGTCGTCAGGAGTTTCAGGGCCATCAAATGCAATTAAAACTTTTCCCCCCACAGGTTTCAGGTGATCTGAGAGTAGGCTCTTTTGCGTACTTGTCTCAGAAGGAGATGCAAGCATCTCGCTAACAGATCTTAATTGCTGCCCTTTCATCCCTTTTATGGGCCTTAAATTGCCCAGGCCAAAAAAGGTTTCAATCCTATTCATCTTTGGAGCAGGAGGAGGGACAGGTGCCCGGGTGACCATAGCTTGAACAGCCGCTGCAGCAACCTTCGACTGGGCTTTCATGTTAATTAGGGTGTTAGTGCGAGGTTCAGTATGGTCAGGATCAGTAACAACATCAGATTTTGATCTCTCCTTACTGGGCATAGATTGGAAACCCATCTTAACTGTCTTTGCAATCTTCGGGTGAGTTCTCCCCCCAGTATAATGATCGAAGGGATTCCGATCGGGGTTCTTTGAACCCTTCGTCGGGGGCTTTGCGGGTAATTGGGAGGCAGGTAGGGCTGGAGGCTCAGGCGGAGGCACGGATGGCATTACCGGAGACAAGGCTTTAGCCGCCGAAGCAGCTACAGCTCTCTAAAGTCTCTCGGATAAGCTTCCATAGCGTGGAATATTTTTGGGCCTCACGCGCTGCCTTCCCCCATCAGTTATAGTGTCCCAAAGCTGGACGCCTATTGGCTCCCATGTAGATATTTCAAATGCCTTTCCAACCCCGCTAAATAGCCCCTTTTCTTTACTCCACTGGAGTAGCCCTTTAAGTACATCTTCTTCATATTTAATCCCTCTCCTTGAGAGGATGTGTTGGAGGATATGCAGGACAGCTACCTCTTCCTTCGTTAGCGTAGTCCCCATTCCTCCCCAGCCGCCACTTGCCTGTTTCAAGTGGATCTTTTCCGAAGACGTCTCTTCGGCGGACGTGTCCCTTTTTCTACATCAGCGGCCTCTCGCTCGCTGGCTATATTTCGGCCAGCCTTCCATCCGTCAGGTCTGCACTGATCTTCACCACCGAAGCAGTTCTCAGGAGGCAGATCTGAGGGTCCCTGTTCGGGCGCCATTTGCTGGAGATCAGGAACAACGTGACAATGACCAATGTGATCGAATACTGAACCATTTATTGTGTGCAAGCATCTCTTTTATAGAAAAGTTACAGAACACCAGAACATTCCACAACAGATGATTGGCTCTGCCTCCGAGTCAGATCCTAGCAACGGCTTGTGATTGGTGGCAGCGCCTGGAGCTTCTCTTCATGTCAGCAAGTGGGCGTCCCCTTCTGCAACTTCTGGCGGCCTTCTGGAAAGGTGTCCTATAGTAACCCCTCCAGCAGCCTCCAACAGCCTCAGCTCACTAGATGGGTGGGGCTAAGCCAAGGGCTGGATTGCTCACGTGACCGTTCTCAGCAAGAAACGCTGCCACATTTATTGAATTGGCAGATTTAGCAATCTGACATTGCCCAAAGAAGACAGATAGCTGTGATAGTTATTTTAGTGGTATACTGGATTCGGAGATCCAGGGCATCCACTGAGCTTTTTGATATGACAACTTTCTTTCCAAACAAATTACTCTTCCTACAGCCTTACTGAAAAGTGGCAGAGTGGATGTTTGGTCTGAAAAGTGTTGGTACTGTCTGTTAGCATTAATGACCCTTTTCAACTGTAATGAACAGAGTCATAATCTAAAGTCCAAAAACCCCATAAAATGGATTTCCAAAATGCTAATTTATAACTTCTTTTTTTTTTTTTTTTTTTTTTTTGTCATTTTAAAAATAGTCTTTGACTATACACAGTGGCATAAAAAATTTGAATGTCTAGGATGGTAACAATATTTTTCAAGCATGGTTTCAGCTCCCGAATATTAAGCTGAAAAGTGAAATAACGCTTAATTTGCAAGCAGATAAATAGTGCTTTACAAGTGAAATCTTTATTCTAACATCCTACCACACAACCACTACAATGCAGAACTTTATAGCCCAACTAGCAGGATTCATATCCTAGAGTAATCTTCTGAATGAGGAAGAGTAGAAACACGGAGCATCACTTAAGTGTCCTTGTGGAGACACTAATCTTGTTCAGTGTCCTGGGTTCAGCAGTAGCAGTCATTTTTTCTCCTTCTTAGTAGCTGGTGCAGTGCTGTGTTTTTGACTTTCGGCCTGAGAACAGCGCTGATAACACCAATGTTTTTAGCTACTGATCAAATGTTTACTTTGACCAAGCACTTTCTGAGTCCCATTTTCTGCCAGGGAGAAGGGGAAGCTGGGAGGAAGCAGAAACAGGACACCTGACCCAAACTAACCAAAGAGGTATTCCATACCACAGCACGTCATGCCCAGGATGTAGAAGCTGGGTGCAGGGACCTGGAAGGGTTATATCACTGCTTCGTCGGGCTTGGTATCTGTCAGCGGGTGGTGAGCAGTTGCATTCTCTTCCCTTATTTCCCTTGCCATTATTATTATTGGTGGCAGCAGTAGGGGTTTTGTGTTATACCTTAGTTACTGGACTGTTATTATCTCAACCCATGGGAGTTAGATTCTTTAGATTCTCCTCCCTGTCCTTCCAGGAGTTGGGGTAGGGAAGGGGGGGAGCTAATGAACTGTGTGGCTGATTTAAGGCTGGGCTTAAACCACGACACTCAGTCAGGATTGATCTAAAAAGATTATT
Organism: Ara ararauna; assembly: GCA_028858755.1. NCBI lineage: Eukaryota > Metazoa > Chordata > Aves > Psittaciformes > Psittacidae > Ara > Ara ararauna. The sequence goes on along the minus strand of CM054410.1, from coordinate 36,981,725 downwards.
CTCAACAAAATTTTATAATGTAGGGACTATACTCATCATCAGAATTCCAGTGTCTTAAGTAGCTATGCTAAATTTATGTGTAAAAAATGCTATCACATAACACTACAAGTCCCCTGACACTTTCAATCAAATACTTTTTCTGTCTTTTCAGTGTAGGCTTTTGCTGTATGTTCATTACTCTAACTTCTGTCTCAATGTCTTGCCTTAGCTTAGTGATATACACTAGGCAAATAATTCCATTGGTTTGTTCATGAAATGCCTAGATTTTTTCCTCTGATATCTGAAAAGTCATTCCAAAGCTGTTAGCGAGTTCAGGAAAATGTCCACTGCTGAAACCCTAATCCAATAAACATTTTTTTGCCTGGTGTATCTCCATGTCTAAGATCATCTCTCTCTCTTTCCAAAATATTTTCCTCAGCATCTCTGATTGTATCATCTGCCAACATGTAACTCATTTAGCTGGTTCACTTGGGTTCCGTTAGAATTTATGTAATCCTTCTGCTCTTGTGGGATCTGACTTTTGTGTGCTGGAAAACTTTTATTCTTTCATGCATGTTTTTATCTTATCTTTCCTGCAGTTAATATAGATCATACTGCTTCAGGTGTTCATTCTTGTGATAAACTTGACCTTCTATGAAGTCCTCATTTTGTCACAAAAGTATTGGGGCTTTTTGTTATTTTGTTTTAATTTATATGATTCTCACTTTTTACTATTTTTAAGAGCTTGTAACTAGTTACGAGCTGAAAATACTTTAAAAATACAAGTAATAGCTAATTCTTGGAGACTTTTTTAAAATAATTGCTTCAAATTAAAGACAGTGATTTCTGACTAGCAAGACAGAATCAGAATAACTACTTAACATTATTCATTTACCAGTTTTAAAGACTTATTGGCAGTATTCCATATTTTTAAATACTCAGAGAAAGATTTTCTTTCCCACTTTATCTGTGCTGTTTCAGGCTGTTGTTCATAGATCTGCATATAATCTCCCGAGTTCCCTCATCTAACCTTGCCACAAATACTTCCAATAATGTTGACATAAAAAAGAGTTCACATAAAAGCAATGATCATTCTTTGGGAAGTTTATCACAGGATCACATCAACTCAGGTCAGCATTGTCTATCTCCTGGCCCTTTGATAGCTCCTTCAGGACAGTCATGGTTTTGGGTGACCTCGTCATTCATAATGAAAGTGTTGTACTTTGGTTTTCCTACTAATAAAGCAGTTAGAATCATTATCTGGAAATCTATTTTCTTCAATAAATAATGTATCTAGACATTCTGAAGAAATAATTACCTGGTGAAAGTTTTATGGATAGTTATAAGTTTTTTTTTTTTTGTTTGGGGTTTTTTTACTTAATTTTCTCTGTTCTGCTTTTAAGGTTTTTGTTTCAAAAACAATGACTTGTTATGTGTGGTCACATGGGATACACCGATCTCAAAGTGGTGGAAAGGATCTTTGCACAGGAGATAGCAGGGCTCATTCATAGAGCTTTAAACCAGATTTGAAAGGAAAAAGGGATAAAACCAGGCTCACTAGAGATAAGCCTGAGGGGTGCATGTCAATGTTTGAGCAATAGTGAAGGACGAAGTCCTTCAGCCTGCCATCTCAGTGGAGGGGATGGAGATCTATTGGGCAGCAAAGACATAAGGGTTATTGATGTTAGAAACTGTGGAAGCACCCGAGAATGGTCATATAGGAATTACGGCTTCTTCACCCCAGAAATGGAATGATCAATAGCCCAGGTGAAGTTCATCTATAAATGCATGCCATGTAGGTAACAAACAAGAGGAGTTGGAAGGCATTCTGTCCAGGAGGCTCCTGGCGTGTGTGGAAGTTCCTGACACAGTTAGTGAGTGAGCCAGCTAGGGAAGGTGTCCTGCTGGACCTACTGTTTGTGAACAGAGAAAGACTTGTGGGTGATGTTATTGTTGGGGGCTGACTTAGGCATAGCAATCATGAAATCACGGTTTTCACTTCTCAGAGAAGAAAGGAGGGGGTCAGCAGAACTGCAACCTTGGACTTGCAAAGGGCAGACTTTGGCCTCTTCAGGAGCCTTTTTGACAGGCTTCCTTAGGTGGCAGTCCTGAAGGGCAAAAGAGTCCAGGAAATCTGAGCATTCTTCAAGAACGATTAAAGACACAGGAGCAGGCTGTCCCCATGTGCTGAAAGACAAGCCAACCAGCCTAGCTGATCAGAGAGATTTGGCTGGAACTTAGGGGAAAAAATGAGAGTTTATGCCCTTTGGAAGAAGGGGCAGGCAGCTCAGGAGGACTACAGAGATGTAAGGTTATTCAGGGAGAATATTAGAAGGGCCAAAGCCCAACTAGAACTTAATCTGGCTACTGCCATGAAAGACAATAAAAATGTTTCTTTAAATACAATAACAACAAAAGGAGGACTAAGGAGAACCTCAATCTTTTAATGCATGTGGGGGGAAAAACATTGAGAAAGGATGAGGAAAAGGCTTAGCTATTTGATGCCTTCTTTGCCTCAGCCTTTAGTAGTAAGACCAGACGTTCTTGGGGCAGCCAGACCCCTGAGCCAGAAGACAGAGACAGGAGGCAGAATTAAACCCCTATAGTCCAAGAAGAAGCGGTCAGCAAACCTGATACACCACTTAGACACACACAAGTCTATGAGGTCAAATGGGATCCACCCAAGGGTACAGAGGGAGCTGGTGGAAGTGGACACTGAGTCACTTTCAGTCACTTAGCTGCAGTCCTGTCTAACCAGGGAGCTCCCAGCTGACTGGAGTTAGCAAATGCGATGCCCATGTATGAGGGCCGGAAGGAGGATCCAGGGAACTACAGGCCTGTCAGCCTGACCTCGGTGCTAGAGAAGGTTATGGAGCAAATTATCATGAGTGCTATCATACACATGCACAAGACAACCAGGTGATCAAGCCAAGTCAGCGCAGGGCACAGACTTATGAAAGAAAGGTCCTACTTGACTAACCTGATCTTCTATGACAAGGTAACCCTCTTAGTAGATAACGTAAAGACTGTGGATGTTGTCTACTTAGACTTTAATGAAGTTTTTGACCCTGTTTCCCACAGCATTCTCCTGGAGAAACTGGGTGCTCATGGCTTCATGGACAAGCGTAAAAAACTGACTGGATGTCCAAGCCCAAAGACTGGTAGTGAATGAAATAAAATCCAGCTGGTAGCCAGTCACAAACTCAGTACTGGGCCAGTTCTGTTTAATATCTTTATCCATTATCGGATTGAGGAGATCAAGGGCACCCTCAATAAGTCTGCAGATGACACCAATCGGGGTAGGAGTGTTGAACTGCTGCAGGACAGGAAGGCTCTGCAGAGGGATCTGTACAGGCTGCATCGATGTGCAGTGGCCAGTGGTATGATGTCAACAAGGCAAAGTTCAGGGTCCTGCACTGGGCCACAACAACCCCATGCACTGCTACAGGCTTGAGGAAGAGTGACTGGAAAGGAGCTAGGTGGAAAAAGACTTGGGAGTGCTGATTGATGGAGCTGAAAATGATCCAGCTTGTGCCCAGGCAGCCAAGAAGGCCAACAGCATCCTGGCCTGTATCAGCAATAGTGTGGCCAGCAGGACTAGCGCAGTGTTCATCCCCCTGTACTGGGCACTGGTCAGGCTGCACCTCGAAACTTGTGTTCAGTTCTGGGCTCCTCACTACAAGAAGGTGAAAGAGGTAAGATTAAGCTGAAAGAGGGTAAATTTTCATTAGAAGGCTTTAAGCAACCTGGTCTAGTGGAAGGTGTCCATGTCTATGGCAGGGGGATTGGAACTAGATGGTCTATAAAGTCTCTTCCAACCTGTACCATTCTATGATTTCCTGCTGTCCTGTATCTTGTTACTCGGGAGAAGAGGCCAACACCTACCTTACTACAACCTCATTTCAGGGAGTTGTAGAGAGTGATAAGTGCTCCCATAAGCCGCCTTTGTTCTATGCTAAACAGTCCTATTTCCCTTAGCTGTTTACCAGATTTGTTACTGTTTGTTGGACATGCTCCAGCACCTCAATGTCTTTCTTCATTATAGAATTATTATAGAATGGTTTGGGCCAGAAGGATCATCTAGTTCCAAGCAGGAACACCTCCCACTAGACCAGGCTGCTCAAAACCCTGTCCAGCCTGGCCGTGAACACTTCCAGGGATGGGGCAGTCACAGCTTCTCTGGGCAACCTGTTCCAGTGCCTAACCACCCTCACAGTGAAGATTTTTTTCCTAATATCTAATATACACCTCCCCTCTTTCAGTTTAAAGCAATTTGCCCTTGTTCTGTCACTACATCCTCTTGTAAAAAGTCTTTCTCCAGATTTCTTGTGTGCCCCTTTAAGCGCTGGAAGGCTGCTCTAAGGTCTCCCCTGAGCCTTCTCCAGGCTGAACAAGCCCAACACTTGATCCTGTCTTCATCTTCATGGCCTCAAGTTGTGCCAGGGGAGGTTTATATTGGATATTAGGAGTTTCTTCACCAAAAGGGCTGTCAAGTATTGGAACAGACTGCCCAGGGAAATGATGGAGTCACCATCCATGGAGGTATTTAAAAATTGTGTAGATGTGGCATTTAGGGACATGGTTTAGTGGTGGACATGGCAGTGCTAGGTTAATGTTTGGGTTGATGATCTTAAAGGTCTTCTCCAATCTGAATTGATTCTATGACTCTATCATGGTATTTCATTGAAAAAAAAGAAAAAAACATGTCCTTTGGGTTCAGCTTCTTCATAAACTCACAACTCATTCTTTGGGGTTCTTTAATATCTTTCATTTCCATTTAGCTGAGTTACCTGCTATCACTTCAGATCTTCATGATTTAAAATTTGGTAGATATAGTGAAGGGAAGTAAAGGCATTGTTAGGGATGAGCTCTATTATTTAAGCGCTCATCTTAAATCACTTATAAGACTACTGGAAAAACTTGAGAGTGCATGATGTTCTTTGAAGGCAAATACTTAATTTTATGTGGTAGAAAAAAAGCTTTTTGACATATGTTTCTTTCATTTCTGAAAAGTAAATAGATAAACTAGTAGAAATTTTCAAGAGGAAGGGAAGGGGGTTATTGGAGGGCTTTCCCCCCAGCTCCTATGACATTTGCGTTATGTCCTTAATGTTTTTTTCTATTGTCTTTTCATTAGAAATGCCATAATCCCTTAATTTTATTTTTGTGCTGATGAATTATGCTTTTCCCTGGAAGGTTTTCTACAGAACAGCAGGTCAGCATTGTGATACATGCTAACATTAAATTACAGATGAACTAAGAGTTCATTTTCATCAGTCCAGAATGACATGCTCAACTAATTTCATTGAAAAGATAAAGGTAATTTTGAGGTTGTCAAATCTAACTGCTTCCAGATTCCTGTCTGTTTGATCAATGGAATCATAATGGAATCCATAATCAATGGAAAGTCATCTGCCAAAATACCATGCAGTGGTATCTCAGCTATGAAAGTGTGAGATATAATAATCACTAAGCACTAATGGCAACAATATATACAGCATGACATACAAAGTGTTGGCAGTATTGAGTTTAATCCACTAAGTGTGAATCCTCTTACAGAGTTACAAGTTCCATCTGTGCAACCAATTTTACCACATGGCTCTAACTAGTAATTTTTTCCTTCACGTTTCTTTGCTGACATACTTTGAAAGTAACATACAGCCTTAGTGAAACCTTTAGTATCTTCAGAACTGATAAAATATCCATAAAGACATTGAAAACAAGCCATAGCTCTGTAAAAGTCCTGTTGGCTGGAGTTGCTTGTTTCCTTGGCTGGAGGGTAAAGATCACAAAGAAATGCTTGGTTTGCTTTCACTTCTTAGAGTATCACAACTGTCACAGATCTCTATTATTTAACAACAACAGCTTATCTGTATTTCCTTTAGAAACCATGAAGCAGAAATACAGTTCACTGAACCGGGAAAATAAAAGCTAGGCTTCACATCACTGAGGAGCATTGGAAGAATTTTATTGATTGCCCTGTAGATCTGTAAGTTGTAATGGTCTTCAGTTAATCTAGAGTATATCACATTTAAGCTTAAGCAAGGATACATATTTTGCTGGGCATCTTCATCTGAAAAAAAGAGGTAGCACTGTAGTAGTGAAACTTTGACTTGAGTTTTGGACCAATTACCTAACTCTTCTTTTTTTTTTTTTTTTTGTTTGGCTTGTTTTTTTTTTTTTTAATAGAAAAGCCAAGCTTGCCATGCCATTTAAAAAATATTCTTTGAGGATCTATTTTTATATAATCAATAAGCCTGAAAATCTCTACTTTTTACGGTAGAATACTACAGCCATGTAGAATGCTGATGGGTAAATGATCATTTGATCATTCACCAGCTTATTTCTGCGAAATCCACCCATGTTCTGATGTCAAATACTACATAACAATGTGCTAAGGTCCTAAATAAGAATAACGAACTGATTGTTTTCAGATGGAGGCATGCTTAAAATGGCCTTAAAACTTGAATGTATTTTTGTATTAAATATAGATTCTTAGAAATTTTAAATACAAAACTGAAAATCATGTGAAATTAAAGTACATCTGGAGCATATAGAGAAACATGGTTTCCTACATCTATTACAGTACTACAGTTTTTGCTCATGCTTTGACATTGTTCATTAATGATGGAAGAAAAATGCTGATACCTGCCTTGAACTTGGGGGGGGGGGTTGAAATGAGAGTCTGTAATACAGTCCATAATTTTTGTGGATCAGTATTCCAGGTTTTCATAAATGGAGTTTTTGCAGTTTAATGCTGAATTTTTCAGGAACTTTTATATTAGTAGTTTTTTTAAAATAATACAGTAATAATCAGATTTCTGTTTGTAGAGGAAAAGAAAATATTCATCACAAAGGCTTTTAAGTCATATAAAGCTAGTGGCAGAATCCACCAGAAAAACATACCTTTACTTTTTGCTCTTTTTCTGGTTCCAGAGGGATCCAAATCTATTCTGTGGGCCACATTAGAAAACTCTTTAGTCTTGCAAGAAATTTTCTCTTCAAAATTCAAGGGTATTCTACTTGTTCCTTACACAGTCCAGTGAGAAGTAGATGCTTTGTCAGCCTTCCCTGAGCTTGAGGACACTCATGTCTCACCAGTAGTTCTCCAAGCAGGCTTCCTAAATGCACTTATAAGTCCCGCTGTCCTAACAAAATAAACTAATTTCACTGGGACATCAAGATTTTTAAATCATTATGTGGGACACAGTGTTTCATCAATTCATGCAAGAAGGAAACTGGGGAACTGAACCTGGGTTTCAAATGCAGACAAAGAGTTTGCTATTTCTGAGCTGAGTCCAATGAGTCAGCTAAGATTGAAGCCTTTCAAACCCTAGTATTGACTCAGAGTAAATGAGCAATGATACTCTCAAGTATAGATTTTTATATACTATCCTCGAAAAAAAATAGTTTTTGTTTTTATTTCATTAGTAATCATATTTCACCAAATTCTACATGTCTTTCCTGAACCAAATTTTACTTGTAAACTTTCAATTGCTTCCTGTCTTGTTGCCAAAGGCAGTTTCACATCATCCACCAAACAACTGAATTGTTCTGCATGGGAAGCTAACTAGGTTTTACTTATTTTTTAAAAAAAAAGAGGAGGAGGCAAGAAAGGTCTAGATTCCTGAGATAAGGTGATGAGGGTTTCCTCCATAGGATTCTTATCTCTAGCCCAACTTGTCAACGGTGAGCTGTGGCTCTTTCTGTCTGACTTTAAAGTCTTATGTTTTTGAACAGTTATTCAGTAGCAATTCTTTTAGAAAAAAGAGCTAGAAGGAAAAAGGGGAGAGGGGGAAAGAAATAAGGACAACACAAACTTGCTAAACTTAGGAGACCAACAGCAGAATTTTTTCAGCCAAGCTTGGCACAAGTTCTGAGTTTAAAATTTGGCATATCGAGGTGTTGGGTGTGTCAGAAATGAGAGAGGCAGAAACACCTTCCTGGAAATGATGCATGGGTGAACTCGGACTCCATCTTAGGTTTGGATCCATTTGACCCTCTTTTTTTATTACTTATTCTATTCATAAATGCTGTAATTTTTAAAAAAGTGTTGAAATAAACTGCAGATTATTTGCTTTATTTAAGAATATTGCTAAACTCAGTATAAAGTCTTTGTTGAAAACAGATGCACCTCTTTATCTACTACCTGCCTTCAGAAATAAAACTCATAAAAATACAAGTTGCAGAAAAAAGATTGCAAGCATTACAGCAAATATGCATCCTGTTGCCCAGTTCTGATTGCTTGCTATCCTTGTTTCACACTCAGTTTATGAAAAGGTTGAAACTGCTGAAATGCTGGAGCTGATGAACCTATACATAAATGATTAGGAATGCTTTGCTAATAATTTCCAGTAGGACTCATCACTGAGTTTTGTTACGAGCACATCGCTCTCCACTTTGAATGCTACTTAGACTTGTAAAATTTTTGACTGAACAATCCCGTTTATTCTTGAAAATAAATTGTCCAAGTCAATTCTGTTAATATTGTCACATATTAGATTTTTCACTGTGGATTGTATCAGCCTCTGCAGTGATTGCCTGTTGTCTTGGCAGAAAGATGCATTTTGACCATTGCTGTCTGCCAGTGACAATTTTTCCCTTAATTTAGGAATTCCTACTTCTTATGAAGGCCAGCTGGAAGCAGCTAATGCATTACAGCAACTTCCTCAGCTGTTGGCCCTGGGAATATGTATACTCTCCAAAATATATATCTTTGGCAGGGAATAGAAAGAAGGAATCTTGGGTAACGGGTGTGCATGCCAAGTATAGGGATTGTTATATTTAACGCCTAGGTTTCTGTCCTTGAAATTATGTCTAGAAGTTCAAAAGTAGGACAAAATTCAAACAGGGTGGATAGATTTTATTTGAAAGAAAGAAAAAATTTCAAAAAATATAGCTGTTAACTATATTTATCCAGGAATTTTTGTAATCTTTAACAGGAATGTTTTACTTGTCTTGCTGCTTGAACTGTTTTACAGTACCTTTAGGACTGTGTCCAAAATGCACAGATTAACAGCCTCATAAAAAAAACTCTGGCTGCGTATTAGAACATTTAGTCTAAACCTACAAACACAGTTGTCCTGCGGGAATTTTTGCTAATCAGCTATGTGGCCTGAAAGTGTAGGTCATCTGAGCAGTCAGGAGTAAAATGTAATTAACCATCAAAAAGAAAGTATAGTATATGCAAAAGTGACATTTGGTAGGTGGAGGGGGTGGGAATAATCATAGAATCATAGAATAGTTTGGGTTGGAAGGGATCTTAAAGATCACCTAGTTCCAACCCCTTGTCAGGGGCAGAGACACCTTCCACTAGACCAGGTTGCTCAAAGCCCCGTCCAACCTAGCCTTGAACATTGCCAGGGATGGGGCAGCTACAGCTTCTCTGATCTGCTGAACTGATGCAAGTTGCTACAGATTGGAGTGGGCATTTTCTGTAAATTTTATGCATGTAAACTTTATATTTATATATAAAATCACAGAAAATACAAGCAGTTTTGACAGATAGTTTGCTTTCTGATTAAATTAACTGCTTAATATGTAAAAAATAAAAGTATTTTTGTTTCCTGTAAGTTGAAAGCTATGTTACTGTTTTAAACTTGAAAACTCCATAAGGGTACAGCAACTATGCAGCTTTAGCTACATACCACAAGTGCTACCTAAAATGTGACAGCTATACTTCCAGTGAGAGGTAGTTGCCTCAGGTTGAGTATTTTCAGTGAGAGACAACCAAAAGTGAGGCAGCCTTAGGAGACAGTTTTGGAAGAATCTGCTTCAGCTAGAATGTACAGATGCATATGCATCATCAATCAATCATCATCAAATGAGCATCAAAATGAGGGTTGCTCTGAGTTGCCTCTAGCTGGTTTGCAGAGTTGAGGTGTTTCCTAGTGAAGTTGACCAAGTCCATAGCTCTGCAGAGTGAAAAAGAACAATATTATGATGCCTTTTATCCTCCAATATTCAATGACTGCTCTGTTATACCAGCAGTTGGCAGATGTGCATGCAGCACAAATTCAGGTTTAAGACTACTTCATGAAGACAAAGATATATCTCACTGTTTGTAGCTAGCAAATGCACTACTAAATGCCATACCTGAAGTGTCTTTTCCCTGTTTCATACTACCTTGAATGTGAGATAATATAGGTGTGTTTTGGTTTGGGTTTTTTTCTGTCTTCCAGTCAGTAGCGTTCTCCATTCTGAAGTCAGACACTGCTGATGATGATGATGTGTGAACAGGGAAGAGCACAGCTTGACTGTCATTCCTGGTTGATTTTAAAACTCTAGTGGTTTGCAAAAACCTCTATATTTGTAAACTGATCAGGCTGGCTTTGAAAGTTCTTATTGTAAATCACAGTGTGGTAGCCCTGCCTCTTCATGGTTTTCCCCAAACATCTTACAAGACTTAACAAATGTTCTCAGTTTTCTAAAATTAGAATAAATACAAAGTTAAAAATTAGTACATATCTGTAAAAAAAATATGAAACAGACAGTGAGTTTCTTTATTTCCTGCTTTGCCACATATTTGCTATATGAACTAAGACATTTTATTTTGCCATCATTTGGTGTCATTTTCTTTGTCTAAAGTTGGTATGTTAATAAGTAGGTCATGCAAGACTAATATTAGTTGTTTGCAAGAAGTATATATTGTGGGATAGAAAATTATATTGAAATGCTTCACAACAATATTGTAATGCTTCATTTGAAATATCTCAGGATAGTAGCAGCTCAGTCATTCAAAGAATGTTAATTTACCAATTACAATTTTAATACCAAAATCTTGCCAGATTCTGCATAGAAACTCAGGGCCTAATCACTGATTAGCTGAGAGACAGTCTGTTTGTTGCATATTGTCTCAGTTGCAGTCATGAGAAGCTTTTGGAGCAGAGTTTATTTGATAGAAGATGTGCCTGTTAGTACAGTGCTCTCCACAAAGGCATCTGCAAGCATGAATTGTTATGCATTATGAATTAGCAGATAAACCATTGGAGCCTGTTTTTTCAGCAGAGATCTAGCGTTTTTAAATCCCATTTTTCCCTCCAGTACTACTGATGGCGAGGTTATTCCTATTCATTTTAGGAAAACCAAAGGTTAAGGACAAATAAATAATTTTCAGGAAACCTTATGTACCAGATCCACCTGCCTGTCCTATAATCTTTCTCTGTAACTGATAAAATATACATACATGCTCCAAGCTCACACATGCTCTGACTTTTGTTAATAAACATGCAAGATTTTTACTGAATGGGAAAAAAAAAAACAAATTCTTTGTACAAAATCACTCTAAGTGAAGATCATTATGATGAACTTTAAAGATTGTCTTATTACTTTAAACATATTCACCATATTACTTTCGTATTTCCTTCATTCTCAGGTGTTGGGTTTTTTAGGTTGGTTTGTTGGGGTTTTTTTGTTCTTTTTTGGTTTGCGGAGGTTTTACTTATTTATTTATTTTTCTATTCCATTGTCTCACTTGCTATTACATTAAAATATTCTGAAGAGAAACCTCTCTGAAATTATGGAGAGAGGAACCCAAGAAGTAGCTGAAATTTTGGCAAGATTATAATCGATGTTCTGGCTGCTACTGGCCATTAAATTTGAGTATACATATCTATGATTATACGTATTCACCATTTGCATAATCTTGGTCATTATAGGAAGTCAGATTATTTTTAACTGTACGAGGAAAAGGCAGACAATTCAGAAAAAGAAATTCCATTCAGAGGCTTTTTCTCATGTCATTTAAAAGCAGCATACTAAATTCAAATTTGATGACAGACTTCTACTGTGAAAAGACTTCAGCTGGATTCCCTCCTGTAAACAGCATATTTATTCATATGTTAAACTGTGGTTGCTATTGAATGCAGAATTGTGTATTCATAATTGAATATCTTTGCATGCCTTGGCTCATGCAGGCTGTATATGATTAACTTTGCAAGAAATTATAGCTCTTTCTTGACTTTATGGAGTTATTACTGATATACATCATTGAGAACAGAAGCAAAATCAAGTCTACTTGCTGTCTGTGTAGAATGCCAGTGTTTGATTTCATGTGGTTACAAGCTGAACTATGCTTTGGACCTTATTCAGTCCCTTGTGAAAACACCCTTCAAGTGTATATCCTAGTGGCTTATACCTTCCTTGGAGTTTCATGAGTCCAGAACACATGAGTCTCACTTCTTTTGATATATATATTTGGGTACAGGCCACCTATGTACCATTTGGCATGTGTCCATGTAATAGTGCTTAAAATATCACTCAAAAGCACATAAATAAACAAAGCTCAAGGGCAAAAAACCCTTCAGTGTTTCCTACACTCAAAATTTATTCTTTCTTTGCAGAAAACTATACTTTTTCATCTCCACCTTGGGACAGGATGGTTAGCAAACCTCTTTTGCTATAGCACCCCCTCCTTATTTTCTTATTTCAGTATCTTTTCAGGTGTTACTTGAAGCCTCCCAAAGAAATGTATTCTGAATATTTATGTAATTAAGATTTTTTAGATAAAAATATTTTCAGGATTAAGTGGATGGTAGCAACATAAATGTTCAGACAGAGCTCATATCATTCATTGCAAGCAATTTATTACTATATGAAGATATCCCCTATAGTAAATTTCTCCAAAACTTAATGAAATTGGTGAGTACTTGAGTCAAAATCATTAGCAGGTAGGAATTTGTAATTAAGGTAATAGAACATATATCAATGGACACAAAAGTAATTCAGGTCCTGTGAAATTTTGATTGCAAAAGAACAGTGAAGGACAGTGATCACACAACGGAAGGACTGATTCCAGCATCCTTCCTGTGAAATTTTCATCGCAAAAGAATAGTGAAGGACAGTGGTCACAAAATACAGTATGTATTTTGTTGGTTTGGAATAGGTTTTGTATGCATCTGTACAGTACTGTCCAAGTTTTCATTTTATATATTAAGTTACTGTGATAGAATTCGAATGTTACCCCCATTACAGTGCTCAGCTGATACATTTTCTCATCTCATTCTCTGTGGCAACAAGATGAGAAGATTAATTAAAGGCCAGTCAGTATGTGTCACATTGTGTGTTTCATTTGTGGGATACACATGAAAACATGAAGATGTGACATGAAGACAGGAGGCATACACTGTTCAGTCAAAAGAGCACTTCTGCACTGGCAGGAGTAATGGTTTAATTAAAAATGCTTCTATCCATCAGTGTCACTGAGCATTATATTTTCTCAGTCTCTTTCACCTCTAATAGTAAATTAGGATATGGATATAGGAGAACAGGCCCTGCTCCTTTCAGGCATATTGCTTTGTTCTGGTTTCATCATGGGCTCTACAGAATGGACTTTTACAGTGAAGGATGCTGGAATCAGTCCTTCAGTTAATACTTCCAAATTATGTGTGCTATTTTAATTGATTTTCATTTAGCTAACAGAATGGAAGCACAAATCTTGGAAAGCTGACAACGGAAGGAGCAGCCATTGATTTCACCTGGTCTGGCATTTCACCTTTATGTTTACAGGCAATAACTTTCCAATGAATGTGTCTTCTGTGTGTTCCAGTGCTCCATTACCTGTGGCAAAGGGATGCAGTCCCGAGTCATCCAGTGTATGCACAAGATCACAGGAAAGCATGGCAATGAATGCTTTTCCTCAGAAAAGCCTGCAGCCTACAGACCCTGTCATCTCCACCCCTGCAATGAGAAAATTAATGTTAACACAATAACATCACCCAGGTTAGGTAAGCAGTCAAAATTACTCATTCCCTCTGGAAATCTGTTTTTAGTTCTTTCTCTCCCCAGAGTAAAGATTATCCCAGTTTAGAAACAGAGGGCTAGGACTCATAAGAGACGTAAATTCTATGCAGAAACTTGTCTCTCTGCCTCAGTTTTCCAGTGTGTACATCAGAGGCTGTACCTCAGAATGATGAAAGGTTTCATTATCCAAGAAAGAACCATGCGATGGATAAAAACATCCTAAATGAAAATATGTTTATATTAGAGAGATTATAAACATTATATATGTTTTTATATAAAATGTATATATAATTTATATTTGTGTTTATTACATACATTATAAATTATATAAGATGAATAAAGCATATTATATTTGTTTTTATATATATATTTGTCCACTTTATTTTATCAAACCCATCTAAAGTGAGAAATTATTTTGTTTTCTCTTTTAAGCTGGGCAAACTATGTTCTTGTGATACTTGAAAGATCAAGGAGGCCATTATTTGTTCCTTAAATATGAATAGCACTTTGCACTTGTCTGTAGTTCAAATGCCTTCAATCTATGACTGATAGATTAGAACGTGTGAGGGAAAATTAGTAACATGAAGATGTTTGCTGTTTCTAGAGGAACTCAGGTCGCTGCTGGTTTTAAAGAAATTATGTTACTGCATGACTACAGAACTGTTAATTCTGTTGTTATTTCCTAGTGGGTTGTTGATGATGGTCTTACTATTAGCTCCCCACACTGTTCATCTGCTCCTTAGGCATGACTTATTCAGAGCCTTGGGTGGCATGGTTTAGTGGGAGGTGTCCCTGCCCATGGCAGGTGGGTTGGAACTAGATGATCTTAAGGTCCTTTCCAACCCTAACTATTCTATGATTCTATGATTCTAATGTTCAAAAGCTTGCTGTAAGATAGCGTGCCCTTTCCAGCTGATTTTCCAGAGCCCTTGTTAAGAGAAACCCTCCTGTCAAATAGATTACTTCTGCAAGGAAAGCAAGTCTGACATTTCAGGCTGAATGTAATACTTCTTTCAAGTAAGTCAGTGAAGAGTATTTTCTTTGAATTTTTTAACCTTTAAGCATTTCGGTGTAGTAGTTATTGTTTCAGCTTGCTGGATGAGATTGCAGCTGTTGCTTATGGCCCTCTCCTTTGCTATTTCACTATTGGTTTAAGGTCACCCTTCGTAATTTATCTTTCTTAGTTCAATGAATCTCTTAGAATCAAGAGGCCATTGCTCTATCACTGATGCTTTCTCTATGGTAAGCCATAAGCAGCTTTGTGTTACAGACTAAAGAGAATCACAGGGTTTCAGAGAAAAAAAAACACAGCTTCAGATTCATTAAAATTTGACATAATGTGAAGTGCACAAAAAAAAGATTCAGCTATGCTGCCCTCGTAGAATGGACTATGAAGCATTGATGTCAGTAATCTGCAGGTCAGCCGTATCCAGCAGGAATCAGAATCCAATCCAGTAGAAACACTAATATCTCCAAAATACACAGTGCAGTGCTTCTCTTGAATATGATTATTTTGGCCTCCAGTTACATTACTATTATGCAGAATAGATCCTCTGGATTGGGGAGTAGAGCTAGAGAAAGCTGATGTAGATTATGCCATCTCTTTCATAAGTACACTCAGTTTTTTCTCTTTCCCTTCTATTAAAAAAGGAGAGTAACTCAAAACTTCTGTGAGATTAACCTTTTTTCAGTTCAGGGTTTATGATGATTTTTGAATGATGTCCGTTTCTTATGCCCTATTTTTCACTGTTTTCCCAGGTTAATTCCATGTATGCACTACAGTTTAAGTAATAGAATGTGCAAAATAACCAATTTGGTACAAGGGTCCTTCTATAATGACCACTGTAAGCAGCTTTTGTAAGAGAAACAGGTGGATAATGAACAGATGACGTCACAAGAAGACAACACAATGAAAATATGCCTGGTTTGTACTGCAGGCATACAACAGAAGTCAGGCTTCTGAATCTGAATGTTTATCACTGCTAGAGAGAACCGAATAGTTAAAACCGTGGGAGGAGGTAGGCTAAACCAAATGGTGGCTTTTCAGGCTAGTATCATAACCTTGTCATTTTAGAAGGTTTCTGAAGAACAGTTTGGAAGCCAGGATACCCAGTTAGAAAGCAGCAACGGACTACTCATAGAGCAACCTGAATAACTGGCTGAAGACATGAAAGGTCTGAAAGTAAAGATTAATAGCCTGGCTTTAACATGGAGGTGGAAAGATCCATTAGAGTGATTAAAAAGAGAATGATACAATCAGATTGATGTAGCAGAAGACAATAAAAACCAACAACAACATTTTGAATGTACTTTGAGAGAAGAGAAAAAGGCAAGGAATGCGCAGTATTTGTGCATTTAGGCCTGGACAAGAATATTTGCCAACTTATCAACTGCCATTGACTCCACACTAAGGTCTGTTATTGTAGATAAAATGGATTTGTGTTAGAAATGTACCATGGGACTTCAAACTTTGTAAAAGTGCCTCGTACTGTGGCATCTGTAATGTTCAAAATAGCAAGACAATATGTTTCTGGTACTTTGATCAAAGAAGCCAGACAAAACTAAAGGTCTGGTAGATCACTTACAAAGAAAGATGATGTAATATGTCATGTAGTTTTGTTCAGTTTCCATTTATGAGAACATGTTGGCCTAACCCAGTCTCAAGGGAGGTGTGTTGCCTACCAGGGGCTTGGATCAGGGATGTTGCAGAGAAGCTGCCTGCTCTAGTCGGTCCCACTGACTATTACCCACTTCTAGTGATCCACTAGTGGGTACTACTAGTGGGTGCTACCGATATAGATAGCAGTAGCCAGGAGAACATAAAGAAGGACTACAGAGTCCTAGGAGAGGTGGTTAGGGGCTCTGGAGCTCAGACTGTCTTTTCGTCAATTCTCCAGGATACAGGGCAGGACCTCAAAAAGGCTAGGAGGATTGGCCAGGCTAATAAATGGTTAGAAGGGTGGTGCTGTAGTCAGGGGTTTGGGTACCTTGAACATGGGACTCAATTTAGTAGGCCAGGTCTCCTGGGGGCTGGTGGAGCTGGTCTGACAAAGAAAGGGAAGAGTGGATTTGGTAGGAGGCTTGCCAGACTGGTCAAGGATGCTTTAAACTAGATGTGTTGGGGGAGGGGGGCATCATTCCATCCCAACACACCCAGTCAGATGCCAGCACCTCTAGTAAACGTTCAGAGCTATGTAGAGATATTCCAGCTGCTCCAGCCAATGAGCCGGCTTCAACTGGAGCTAGGCTCAGATGTCTCTATACAAATGCCCGTAGCATGGGGAACAAACCAGAGGAATTAGAGATGTGTGCACGTCTACAGGTGTATGATATCATAGGCATCACAGAAACATGGTGGGATGGCTCCTGTGACTGGTGTGTTGGAATGGAAGGTTACAGGCTCTTTAGGAAAGACAGGCAACACAGATGGGGAGGGTGAGTTGCTATCTATGTAAGGGATAGGCTGGAAAGTATGGAACTCTGTCTGGGGACAGGTGAGCAGTCTACAGAGTGTTTGTGGGACAGGGTTAAAGGGAGAACAGCGAAGGGAGACATTATTGTGGGGATCAGTTCCAGACAGCCTGACCAAGAGGACTCTGTGGATGAAGCACTCTATAGACAGATAGGAACAGCCTCACGCTCACAGGCCCTTGTTCTCATGGGAGACTTCAATCAGCCTGATATCTGTTGGAGGGATGGCATGGCCCAGCACAAGCAATCCAGGAAGTTCCTCCATTGTGTGGAAGACAACTTCCTTCTGCAAGTAATAGAAGAGCTGACAAGGAGAGGTGCTGTGCTTGACCTCATCCTCACCAGCAGGGAAGGGCTGGATGGAAATGTGATGCTCCAGGGCAGCCTTGCTTGCAGTGATCATGAGATGGCCGAATTTGAGATCCTCAGGACAGTGAGAAGAGCGTGCAGCAAGCTCACTGCCCTGGACTTCTAGAGAGCAGACTTTGGGCTCTTCAGGAATCTGCTCAGTAAGATTCCATGGGAGATAGACCTAGAGGGCAGGGGGGCCCAAGACTCTTGGTTGATATTCAAGAATCACATGCTGCAAGCTCAGCAGTGATACATCCCTACTAGAAGGAAGTGCTGCAGGAGAGCCAGGAGACCTCCTTGGATGGATAAGGAGCTGCTGAGGAAAATTCAAAGGAAAAAAGAGGCTTATAAAAGGTGGAAGCAAGGACAGGAGGCCTGGGAAGAATATAGGGATGTTGTCCGGGAAGCTAGGGATCAGGTTAGGAAAGCTAAGGCCCACTTAGAATTAAACTTGGCTAGGGATGTTAAGGATAACAGGAAGGGATTCTACAGGTACCTTGCAAATAAAAGGCAGACTAGGGACAACGTGGGCCCTCTCCAGAAGCTATCGGGAGAACTGGCTACCCTGGATTTGGAGAAGGCTGAGGTTCTTCATGACTTCTTTGCCTCAGTCTTCACCGGCAAATGCTCTGACCATGCCACCCAAGTCTTGGAAGGCAGATGCAGGGACTGTGAGAATGAAGACCTTGGGCTCACTGTAGGAGAGGATCTGGTTTGAGACCATCTTAGGAACCTGAATGTATACAAGTCCATGGGACCTGATGAGATCCATCTGCGGGTCCTGAAGGAACTGGCAAATGAAGTTGCTAAGCCATTGTCCATCATATTTGAAAAATCATGGCAGTCAGGTGAAGTTCCTGATGACTGGAAAAAGGGAAATATAACCCCCATTTTCAAGAAGGGGAAAATGGATACCCAGGAACTGCAGACCAGTCAGTCTCACCTCTGTGACTGGCAAAATCTTGTAGCAGATTCTCCTGGAAGGCATGCTAAGGCACATGAAAAACAACAAGGTGGTTGGTGACAGCCAGCATGGCTTCACTAAGAGGAAATCCTGCATGGCCAATCTGGTGGCCTTCTATGATGGGGCTATGGAAATGATGGACAGGAGTAGAACAGTTGATGTCATCTACCTGGATTTGTGCAAAGCATTTGACACTGTCTCACATGACATCCTTGTCTCTAAGTTGGAGAAACATCAATTTGATAGGTGGACCACTCAGTGGATAAAGAACTGGCTGGATGGCCGCATGCAAAGACTTGTGCTCAATGGCTCAATGTCCAGCTGGAGACCAGTAACGAGTGGTGTCCCTCAGGGATCGGTGCTGGGACCAGTGTTGTTGAACATCTTTGTAGGTGACATGGACAGTGGGATTGAGTGCGCCCTCAGCAAGTTTGCCAATGACACCAAGCTGTGTGGTTCGGTTGATATGTTGGAGGGAAGGAATGCCATCCAGAGGGACCTTGACACGTTTGTAAGGTGGGCTGATGCCAACCTGAAGTTTAACCATGACCAGTGCAAGGTCCTCCACCTGGGTCGGAGCAATCCCAGGCACAGCTACAGGTATGGCAGAGAAGAGATTCAGAGCAGCCGTGCGGAGAAGGACTTGGGGGTTTTGGTTGATGAAAAAATGAACATGAGTCAGCAGCGTGCGCTTGCAGTCCAGAAAGCCAACCGTATCCTGGGCTGCATCAAAAGAAGCGTGACCAGCAGGTCGAGGGAGGTGATCCTGCCCCTCTACTCTGCTCTCGTGAGACCTCACTTGGAGTATTGTGTGCAGTTCTGGTGTCCTCACCATAAAAAAGACATGGAACTGTCGAACAAGTCCAAAGAGGGCCACGAGGATGATCAGGGGACTGGAGCACCTCCCGTATGAAGATAGGCTGAGAAAGTTGGGGCTGTTCAGCCTGGAGAAGAGAAGGCTGCATGCAGACCTCATAGCAGCCTTCCAATATCTGAAGGGGCCTATAGAGATGCTGGGGAGGGACTCTTCATGAGGAACTGTAGTGAGAGGACAAGGGGTAAGGGGTTCAAACTTAAACAGGGGAAGTTTAGATTGGATATGAGTAAGAAATTCTTTCCTGTAAGGGTGGTGAGGCACTGGAATGGGTTGCCCAGGGAAGTTGTGAATGCTCCATCGCTGGCGGTGTTCAAGACTGGATGGGACATAGCCTTGGGTGGCATGGTTTAGTGGGAGGTGTCCCTGCCCCTGGCAGGGGGGTTGGAACTAGATGATCTTAAGGTCCTTTCCAACCCTAAGTATTCTATGATTCTGATTCTATGACACAAGTACTTGATTTCTTGAGTAAAAGCTGATCAGAAAACCAACAGCAACTTCTGTGCTTTAATTCCTACATTTCCCTACCTGCCTCTTATTAAAAAGGAAATATCCCCCTTGTAGGAGTCATTGAGAACCCCATTTTGGTATTATTCAAGCTGAGGCTTCTTATTTTTCCAGTGGCAACTTCTGTCTCAGGCTGAGGGTAGTTTCAGTTGGAGCTACTGCTTCATGCGTTTTGTTGACCTGGCTCTGCAGCTCCCATGTAGCCCTGGTCTCAGCCCCCACCTGTCTCTGTATAGGGCAGAAAGATGGACTTCATCCTCTCAAGAGGAGACAGCTGCATGACATTAAACCAATTAGCTTTAATGTAACTAAAACCAGTTTAGGAATTAAGCTGGCTTAAAAAAAAATTAATGTTCAAAATATTTAGAGGTGGAGTAATTTTTATTGTCTTTCTTTTGTGGAATATCTACATCTGTCCTCCTTTCCCTTTCCCAGGTTCACTTCTGGTGTCCTTTTCACCTTTACTGCCTGAGTCTTCACTGATAAATGTACCAGTAATGTGTATTTTACTTTGCTGTTATTGTTCTTTCACAGCTGCTTTAACGTTCAAGTGCCTGGGAGACCAGTGGCCTGTGTACTGCAGGGTGATAAGAGAGAAGAACCTCTGTCAAGACATGAGGTGGTATCAACGGTGCTGTGAGACATGCAGGGACTTTTATGCGCAAAAAATGCAACAAAAGAGTTGACCTCTGTCAGGCTGGCTGGCTCTCAGCTCTTTGCAATCTTATTATTTATAAACACACACACACACACACACACGTACACACACCCACGCTTCTTCAGACCAAATATTATCAGATTACATATAATTTAATCAAATTAATTTATTTTTGCCTGCCAGACATCCTTAATTGTTTTGGTTAGACAGCAAACTTGTTTTAACCTCTGACATTTTTGTACTTAATTTTTATATGAACAATTTTGGGTACATTTATCAGAATTTTTAAAAAATAGTAACTAGCATTTTAAATGTTTATTTTCAGTAGGGTCGTCTCTCTGTTGCCAAAACAAAGTCATGTTATCTTGAATTTATTTTAATTTAGCTGAATAGTTTTGTTGTATATGGAAATAAAGCCCTTTTTAATTTTATTCTATTTTTGGTATTCAGAGTCAGAATGATCTTTTGTGTTTTGCAACAGATGTTGAGGTGAGTAAGCTAACATTATTGAACAGGTTATTACAGAATGTATTGTGAAATCATTTAATTTGATTTAGAAACATTGAAGGGGATAATCTACTGTAATTTATAGCATATTATAAACAAGAAAATTAAAATTGCTAAGTGGAGATTTTGATCATTCTCATGGACACATACTTGAACACAAGTATTGAATCAATGAAACACTGTAGAGATTTACACTGAATCACTGTTGCACTGTTTGAGGTAGTGTAGAGGAATGCAATCCTAGAACTTGTACCATCCTATGAATCCACATCTGTGCTGTTCTTAACATGTCACTTGATTTAAAAGTTTGGGGAAAAAAAAAAACTATCCCATGCCCCTCTATACCTTTATGTGTCCTTCTGCAGATTTACAAATGGAAGAGTCCCTCCTCCTGTCACTTCTAGGAATTAATCTGTTAAACATTTTCAGTTCTCTGTTGACGATTTAGAAAATAGCTTTGTCATACTACTTTAGTTTTCTCTTTGTTTTATGAAAAAGTCTTTATAAAAATGAAATGTTTTACAGTTTTGTGAAACGTTATGAAACAGCTAAAATTTTCCTTATGAGAAAATTTTGTACATGATTCACATGATTTTTAGATTTTCAATAAAAAGTAAAGCCTCTTTTGTTGTTTGCATTTTTCTTCTTTTGAGCATCTGTGCCTGGGAGTCCAGTCCTTCAAGCTCTGCATCACAGCAGGTATAGCTACTGTAGGCCCTACAAGAAGTGTCTTCTGCCTCCTGATAGCTGCAGATGGATATGCCAGTGTGAGTTTTGATAGATGAAAAACTGTGTATAACAGGGCAATATTCAGTGGGGAGAAGTTACTTCTCTCAGGTGAGTTCTATAACCTCAAGCAAGAGGAGAGGGGTAGGTCTTCTGGCTCCGTTTTGTCCTGCAAGCCTTTAGGTGCACTCTGAAAATATGTAGGTGATGAAATCCTGAAGGTAAGACAGCCAGAGAATGAGACTGAAAGGCATCATATTTTCTACACAAAGCAAAAAGGGAATGCATCTTTATTTGAGTGATTGTTCCTTTTAATTCTTCACAAAGAGCCTACTGTATAGATGTGATGTAGTTATCTACACAATTTAATAAACTGAGGCCCTCAATCAGGACTGCAATCCTGTCCAGGAACAATACCTAGTTGCAATCTTAAATCCCATGGAAATCAGTGTATGTGCTTTCAAATAGCTGTACTGTGAAAATGTTTGGTTTGGCATCATATTGCTGTGTATACAAAACCTGCAACTTTAACGGTGTGCTAATATATAATTTTAAATTAAGTATCTCTTAGTTTTGAAAAGGAAAGAAGGAAAGAAAAATAGCACTGAGGTCATGGAATGTGCTATTTTGTATAACTAAAAAGTTTCAATGCACAGAAAATTCAGTTGCTCTGGGGCATAACTCCTCAATGTCACAGACACGTGTTTGAAAGTGTAATAGAATTATTCTAGTTGGCAGGCAAAAAAAATCATTATTTTAAATTTTCTTCATACCCAGTCCTGCTAATACTTCTGCTCTCACTTATATCACAAGTAAAAATCAAGCAAAAAGATGTCTCCAAACTACAGGCCACAGGACAGTCTTTTATCAGCCAGTGATACCATCCGCACAATTCTGAATGCTTATACTCTGTTGTTTCTGAATATTCTACTAGCAAGAACAAGTGATTAATCTCAAAATGGAAAACTATATTTTAGCTCTTCCTGTATCTGTTGAAAACTGAAAACTGACTTGCGCTGAAATCATCCTCCCACCACCCTTATACGGCATCATAAGGAAAAAGACTTTTGGATGAGAGCCAGGGATGGAAATTTGCACAGTAAAACTACTTTCTTTTCAAATGTAATGAGTGGAATCAAGATGTTATAATGCTGATACCTCTGGCTCCAATTCCTTCAGCATTCGCAGTACAAAACTAGTAATTAAATGTGTGTGAATCATTTTGCAGCAGTTTTATGTCCACATAGCAAAAATGCCTCATTAATCTGTATGAATTTGGAAGCAAGTTAATCTTACTGCTTTGATAAAACTCTTATCATCTTTCAGAGAAACATCACAGACCAAAATACCGTATTTGTCAGAAAATTATAAGAACATACAAGAAATCTGGGGAGGGACTTGTTACAAGGGCATGTAGTGACAGGACAAGGGGGGATGGCTTTAAACTGAAAGGGGAGATTTTAGATTAGACATTAGGAAGAAATTCTTTACTATGAGGGTGGTTAGGCACTGGCACAGGTTGCTCAGAGAAGCTGTGGCAGCTCCATCCCTGGCAGTGTTCAATGTCAGGCTTGAAGGGGCTTTGAGCAGCCTGGTCTAGTGGAAGGTGTCCCTGCCCATGACAGGGGGTTGGAACTGGATGAGCTTTAAGGTCCCTTCCATGGTCACAAACCATTCTATGACTCTCTGATTCTGAGGACATGCCCAGCCTTGTGGCATGCTGCAGGGTGTATGTGCACATGCCTGCTCTGCCACAGCCCAGGGAGCCAGACAGCAGGCAGCCCTTTCCAGCTATGTTCAGCAGTGGCCTTCTGCACTCATAGACATTCGCACTGGAGTTTACTCACTTTATGGATTTGGTCTTTCTTTCCAGCAGCAATCCCTTTGCATTAATACATTTTCCTTCCAGCTTGATGTATATGTAAAAATTTCAACTCATAAATGTCAAATTAGCAAGTTCAGCTGACAAGTAAAGATGAAATTCACTCCAGCTCAGAAGGGCTAAAACAGACCTCTCTGCTAATTAAATGCCACTTAGACTTTGGTTTTTTTTTATTAAATGGTTGCCCAGGGTTTGTGGTAGGCTCATGTGCAATGGGATTACTACTTCACACATACAGGCTCACAATCTACAGAAGTGACCAGAAGTTACAATAGTTACCACTTCTCATATCTTTCTTAAAGAAAAGTAATACCTACATTTTAATTGCATCGTCATTTATTCTAGGGGGAATTTGCTGCTTTGCTCTGCAGGGTGTGGTTTTGGATTGGGTTGTTTGGTTTTTTTTTTTCATTCAATTTTCATTGTGACAGAAAACCAGCTATTTACTTCATCTAAAAATATATTAAAGAAAGCTTGACTGAATAAGGAGACCAATGGAAGCCCTAAAGCCTAGCAGGTCAATTGTAAACAGAAAATTAAAAGCACTCAGAAATAATTTGAAAAGCTCTGTAGAAAAAATGCTCAAACCATTAGTAAAAAATAAGAAAATATAAGAAGCAGGAAGCCAGCCAGGGAGTCAGTGGGGCCATCTCATAACACAAGCATGAAAGAGACTCTCTGGGATTATAGAGTATGATAGGGAAGTTCAGTGAATTATTTGTGTTGGCCTTTCCAGCTGAAACATTGAGGGGGTTCTTGCATCTTCCAAGGTCCTTGTAGCAGAGATGTCAGAGAAGCTGAATTAAGTTGAAGGAAATTTAGAAGAACATGAGACAACATAGGAATGTTAGATGCTAACAGGTATCTAGGGTGGCAGTCATGTGAGATTCCTGGAAGAATGCAATTGGGAAATGGCAGAACTGCTTCACATGGTGCATAAGTTGTTTTCAAAGAGCTACTCTGTCAGGGGACTGGCATCCTTTAAAATACAGACTGGGGAGTCTTGAGTTCTTTTTCTGGTGCCAAAATAGCTGATGAAAAGGTCCCTGAGCACCTGAACAAGCACGGACTGTGGGAGAGAGTCAGCATGGCTTCAGTTGTGTCGTGAGCAAACTGGATCTAGTGGACACAAGATTCTTCAACAAGGTTCCATATTACATGATATTCAAGAAACTATATTCACACAGGGATGCAGGAGCAATCTTTGTGGCTTGAAGCTGATTAAAGGATTGGGAGCAAAATGGTCATCTTCCAAGATGGTGAGGAGTCAGCAGTATGGCTCCCCAAGGAATTATGCTGGGTTTAGTTTTCAACATTTTCATCAATGGCGTGAGGGACAGAGTAAAAACTGAGATCTCCACCTCTGCACATGACATTAAGCTCTTCTGGTTAACCAAGTATTGATTCACTTGGTAAGAAACTCACAAAACTGACTGGCTAGGCAAGATGTTAGTCAATAAACTTTTATGTGGGTAAATGTAAGGTTGTATAGCTGTGAAAAAGAGCCTAAACTACTACTACAAGTTACCAAATTTGTAGCTGTCAGTCACAGAGGTGGAGAAAAATCAGTGTCATTGGTTACTGTAGTCTGAAGTTATTAGCTCTATGAGAATAGCAGGAAAAAAAGCCAAAAACTGATGGATATTGTCAGAAGAGAGGGGATAATATTTCCCATTTTTAGAGCTCTGGTGTACCCACAGTTTGAGCATTGCATTCATTTATGATTGCTGTGTTCTCATGAACAATGCAATGGAATTACACAGTAACACATTAAAAAGGGCAAATAAATGAGCAAGGGGACAGACCAGGTGGCTTATGAGATGATACTGAAAAAGTTGATACTTCATATTGGAGACAAAGAGGCTGAGATGAGCATGGTCAAGGTTTAAAAACCCCTGAAGGTGATGGATAAGCCACACGTGGAGCTTTTATTCTTAAAACCCTGCAGTAAAACAGAGGGCATCTTCAATAAAACTAGCATGGAAATTAGTTTAAAACACATAAGAATAAGCCCTTTAGACAGATGGCCATAAAATTCTGAAGCTTGCTTCCACAGGAGGTAGTATCAGAAGGTTTGAAAAGCAATTAGACAAATTCATGGACAAGAAGTCCATAAATAGACAATTAAAAGGCCTGGGAAGAGACACTCTAGCACAGAAAATTATGTGGCTTCTGGGGGAATAAAAGGAGAATGAACAACAGAAAGTAGCCAGGTGGATGGGGTTTCTCTAAACAGCATCTCTTATTGCCTTTCTCAAACACAGTTATAGATCCTGTGCTTGGTGGGGGGTCTGACTTGAGGTGAGGTGGTTTTTATGTTCATATGTCATGGCTAACAAACCAAAGCAGTGTTGTAAATAAATTCACACAGATGCACACCACATCATATGTTACAGTAGCACAGAAGAATCCAGTATTCAGAAAGGTGCTGGAAATGGTATATATGAGAAAGAAGGCATGGTTAGCTGTATATACTCAGCTATTTTAGAACATAAATTATTACTGTCCAAGTTCTACACATGGAAAATTGAAAACTACATGTTATGGTAAATCAGCAGCTTCATGGTAGCTCTTTACTGCTTCAGAGCTTCATTACTCTGGGGAGAAAGAATAACAAATGAGGCATCAGGTTCCCCAGAAGCATGCAAGTCAGAAGAGAGGGCATAATATTAGAAATAATAGAATATAGATAATAATATATATTATATATAATATAATATATATTATTATATAGAATAATAGTAGAATAATAGTATATATTATATAGAATAATAATAATATAATAATAATAGAAACATGTTAACTACTGCCTCTTTTGAGGCTGTTCACAAATACTCTGAGTATATGCTTAAAAGTGAACAGATTAATAATTTTTAACAAATATGCTGTAAAATATTTGCCAACCAATACAAGCAAGGAAAAGTCATGAGCTTTCTAAGTAGATAAGATTTTAACTTACACGTATATGAAAGTATTCATTAAGTACATTAGGATCTCACGTGAGCAACATTTTAAAAAATAGTTTCCTGATTTTCTTTTTAAATTTCAGCAGTTTTCTGTATTCTCGAAGTACAAAGCTAAAAATACAAATTTTGTATTCTGATTCTTGAAGTACAAAGCTAAAATTTTTGGGATGCCCTAATTCTCAGCACTAATTGGATCCTAAATGGATTTTCCTGGGCTTGAAACAATGAACTTTCAAAAACCTATTCTCTGTGGTAGTATCATCAAAAATGAACTGTATCTTAAAAAAAACAGAAAGTTTTGGAAAAAAGGTTAAAATAAATATGGGGTCACTGGTTTTGCTGGTTTAAGCACCAGTTATGATGAGAAGGAGAATTTCATTAGCTGAAAGACCCTAAAACTTACAAAATTATGATGAAAATATCAACTCTCAACATAAAATAATAAAAGTACAGGGACTCAGACTACACTGTTCAATTTAGCAAAATCAATTCCCTGAAAACTTCTGTAACCAATTACTTGAACCAATCTAATACTTACCAGGGTCATGGAGAATTTACTC
Source organism: Ara ararauna (assembly GCA_028858755.1). NCBI lineage: Eukaryota > Metazoa > Chordata > Aves > Psittaciformes > Psittacidae > Ara > Ara ararauna. The sequence continues at coordinate 36,954,540 of CM054410.1, read as the reverse complement.
TGAAAGAAATCCCTGAACCTAAGGAAGTGCATGTCATAGCTGTCATGGTAAACGGTACCAACCCAGACAGCACAATGGAGCCTCTTAATGCTGCCACAGAACAGGAAGAGTTGCTTCGGACTGGGAGCTGCTCCTAATTTTCTGGGGAAAAAGTTTACTTTGAAGTATTGTAAGCTTGACATTTTTGGCAGGTCACTTGGGGAAGTGCTGGTATGCATTTAAGTGTCTCATGCATCTACGCACTGGTACTCTGTTAGCTTTAATGAACACATACGTATCTATCAAAAATGGACCTTGAACTTGAAAACTTATGCTAGGCACTTACTGAAACATGTCCTGTCTGCTCTGCTGCTTCTAAACAATCTTTTATCTTTGGCAGATGATATAAGTGAGCCTGACACCAAACAGGGGTCAGATACAGTTTCAGGAAACTGTCGTATCCTTCTTCACATCATTAATAATAGAAGGAGTGTGCACAGCCAGGAAGCAGAAGCTGGGGCTGTTTTCGTTATTACTCTACAGGACAGAAATATGGACTTCTCTGTTTTGCCAAACAACAACCATCCCAATAAATTCCTGCAATTGGAGGTGAAGTCTTTAGCAAAAAACTCTGCCTTTCTACAAGCCAGCCTGGCAAAATTCCCAGAAGCAGCTTTACCTGGAGTGCAGCAGTGGCACAACAGGGTCTATTTACAGGTAAGAGCTAAAAAAAGCTAGCATTTTTCCTGATTTTTCTACCTCTTTTTTGGGAGCAGGAGACAAATGAGTTTGAGACTTCAGCTGTGGATTCAGGTTCCTGCTTCTCTGAATCTGCGTCACTAATATATCAGCAAGTTTTCCCATGACTTCAGTGAGGATCAGGCTCCAAGAGAAGAGTTATTTATCTTCAGGGCAGTGTGCTGACTTTATTTCAGTATGTTAGGCTTTCTACAGCTCATTGTAATGTTTTCACAGCATTTCACAGAAAGGCTACTGATGTCAAATACTGTTTAATTGTCCTAAAGGGGCGAATGGAACACTTTCTCTGAAGAAAAAAAAAAAAAAAACAAAACCAACTTAAATCTGAAATTCAGGTCATATCCCTCAAACTCAACAAAAAGGCACATTAGAGAGACCATTACAGATTCTTGCTAGTGTCTTGCAAGCATATCTATGTCTACAGAGTTCACCATAGCTTCCTCTTTATTTTGCCTTGTTTTTCCCATTCTACTTTGACCTTCCTGTCCTGACAGACAGCTGTTGAAAGTGTGAAACACACTGACTGTATTAATCCAGGTTATTATGCAGAGGCAGCTGCTGTTTCATGGTAAAAATGTAAATGTGCGCTGCCTAGTGGAGGCCCTGCAGCAAGCGGAGAAGTTCATGTCTGGATCAGCAGCAGTTCAGCTGCATCAGCTCACACCCCTCTGGGCCCCACTTGCTGCTCCACAGCGCTCCTTTTCTGCTGCCCGGATTGCCCCTCGCCTTTCCCCACCCCTAGAATGAGCAAAAACTCCTAGGTCTGGTTGTTGTCAACAGATGGGGACGTACATAAGCAGATGGAGAAGGGGGGGTGGAGGATGGAGAAGGGTCTGTATTCTCAGTATCCTTATGGTTGGGGTCCACTTCTCCAGGAGAAGTGGAGCCTAAGAAACACAGACCTGCGGGGGTGGGGGGGAGGGGGAGAGAGAGAGAGAGAAAAAGACCCTTAAAGTCTCCCCCCTCAGCTACTTCCATTTGCACTTCTCCCCTCAGACATTTCTCCCCGTCCTCAAATCTCTTTGCTCCCTCCCAGAGTCTGTTCCAGTCCTCACCTACATGCAAAAGTCCTCTGCCTCCTGACACCCGGTTCCGTTACCCACCCCCTCAAGTCCCTCCCGCTTACCTTCTCAAGCCTCTTCCCCACCCCAGAAACCCTTCTGCCTGCCCCAGTGCCTCTAGCCGCCCCTGCTGGTATTGTATAACCTTTTCTGGCAACTCCCCAAGGAGAGCTGGAGGGGGGGACACATGGTCACCCGTTGTCTCCTATGCACAGAGCCCTAACCAAGGGAAGAAGCCTGCGGGATCCAAACAATGGGGTATGGGGCAATGCTGGCCTCGCTCCCCACCCCACCTAAGCCCCTCTTTTGTGCAGGAGAGAGGCAGCCACACACAGAGCCTCTTCCGCAGCAGGGATCCTTCTCCCCATTGTTAAACAGGACTCACTGTCACCGAGCCAGGGCTGCAAAGCTGCAGGAGGATTAAAAATGTGTGGGGAGCCCTGTGCTTTTTCGGCTTTTGCTCTGCCTTTCACCACTAGCATGAAGGTTTTCCTGGAATTCTGTTCCCAGCCCTGGGATGGCCATTTCAAAAGAAACGTCTGTGCTCACCATGCCTCCAGAAATGCAGTTTGCAATGCAGTATGTTTTGTAAATGTTAAACCTAGGGCAAAACCTATATTTTTAAGTGCAGTCACTGATTGGTGAATTTAAGCTGTCCAGATAAAATTCATTGTGCCTTATTCTCTCTCCCTTATGACCTTGCCTCCTTTTTTCCTTTTTGCTGACAATCAAATAAAGGGAAAAGAACTGATGAGTTCCAGACATTAGAATAAACACGATGCACAGTGGAGAACTAATGGCACAGGAATAACATGTTTTGCTTTAAAATGAGAGAGCTAATGGGGTTAAGGGTTAGCTAATTCAGAAACGGAAACGGGGGGGGGGGGGGGGGGGGAAGGGTGAGGGAGGAGAATTCATTTCAAAACATATGTGCGTGACCTACAGACTCCCATAGTCATTAGACTTTGAGAGCAGCCTAAATTCCCGCTTCAGAAATCAATTTTATTTTAAAGAAACTATTGCTACTCAGGGTTCCCCATGTAAAGTGACTTCTCAGCGGTGTGTTTGTGGTCTCTTCCAGACTTTTATTATGAGATCACTTAAATGCAAGTGCACTTAACTGCTTATATGTTTTCTTCACCTATAAGCTTTTAAATTTATTTCTATTATGAAAAGCCGCTGGACATAATGACAATTCCTATTGCTGACCAAAAAGTTGCTGCTTTTCCCACTTACTTTCCTCTTCAGCATCAGGCAAACTGAACAGCTTCCCTTCTTAATGTATATTTTCATCGTCTACTTTGAATTAAACAAACGATAGAGCAGTACAGGAATCTTGGTCCTTCCTTGTGAAAAGCAGCATAAAAAGCAGTCTGTTTCTCCTGCAGATGGCTAGCTACAGACCACTTTCCGATTGCCCTGGAAATGTCTGGTCCTACTGGACTCTCTGCTCCATAATATGTTTTGATGCTCAGCATACACCAGGTGATTAATCCGCTATATCCGCTTCTGATAGCCAGGGTGCATGACTCCCCTGTAGTCTACCTTGTCATTTTCTGCAATTCTCGCAATTCTATTTCCTGTTTATATTTACCCTTTTTTCCCCTATTTCTGGAAGATGGTAGAAAGCATTTGGTCTTTGAACACCATGCTGTTACTTGTCATGCTGCTCTTGCTCTGGAATTCACAACTGTAAACAAACTGTGGCCTGCAGGTGTTACAGTTATTACAGTAATTACTCCTAACCCCTCTTTGTCTTTAGTCTGATCTAATGCCTGTGTCCTGCCTTGTTCCTCAATGTACCAGGACAAGAGGTAACTGAGCACAAGGTAGATGCTTGGTTACAGTCACTTGTTTATCCCCTGGTTCATGCGTGCGTTAAATACTTCCACTCTTTCCCTTATTTTTGCCTAAACATTTGCAACTGGCCTCAATCAGACCCAGCTACAAGGTTGGCCAGAGCTTTGGTCTGACACCATACAGAAGTGGTCGTATATTGCACTCACAACCCTGCAGAACTCCATTACCGATGAGAGATAAATCAGCTTTCTTTGGGTAAACAATTTGCTACAAGGACAGAAGTACTGTCAGTGCTGCATAAGTAAAATAGTCCGTATGAATGCCTACTTTAAATATTCTTGACACTTTAGCTTAAGTGTTTATAGTCATCTACTGATCTCCCTCCTATCCATGTCAGGTGGCTCCCTGGCAGGTTGCTTTGACGCTACCTTATGTCTTTGCAAGCAGTTCTGATCCCCTTCAGTTCAGTTATGCATTCATAAGATCATAGAATCCTAGAATGGTTTAATTTGGAAGGGACCTTAAAGACCATCTAGTTCCAACCCCCCTGCCACAAGCAGGGACCCATCACACTAGACCAAGTTGCTCAAAACCCCATCCAACCTGGCCTTGAACACTGCCAGGAATGGGGTAGCCACAACTTCTCTGGGCAACCTGTGCCAGTGTCTCACCACCCTCACAGTAAAAAATTTCTTCTGAATATCTGAATTTCTAATCTAAATCTCCCCTCTCTCAGTTTAAATCCATTCCCTCTTGTCCCGTCACTACATGCCCCTGTAAATAGTCCCTCTCCAGATTTCTTGTAGGCCTCCTTTAGACACTGACAGGCTGCTCTAAGGTCTTGCCTGACCCTTCTCTTCTCCAGGCTGAACAAGCCCAACTCTCTCTCCCTGTCTTCATAGAAGAGATGCTTCAGCCCCCTGATCATCTTTGTGGGCTCCTCGGGAGTCACTGTGGATTCCCAGGAATCCCTGATGTGAGGTGTCTGCCCTGCAGTCTTTCAGATCCATTTACATATCTTCATTACTCCTTGCCTTTGACTGGTATTCATATGAGATCAGATTTGTTTAGGAAATTCTAAAGAGCTAATAATTATTTATCCTGATAAATGAGCTTTTTTTATTGACCAGATGCCTAGCAATACCTACACAGGGTATACTATCACAGTGATTCTTGGGTTACTACTTGGCAACTTTTTGTCTGTCAGACTTTTTTTGTGTCTGAGAAACAGGCGTCTATCAGAAAAATGCCCTTCCAAGTGCTGGGAGAGCTCTGCAGGGTGCATTACAAGGCTTTTGCACAACAGAGGGTTATAGTCTTAAGCAAATTACATGCAAATATAATAATCAGCCTGCTGTTTACTTTCATTAGTATTGATGAGGTTGTTACAAAACAAATCCTGCAGTATCCGGTGGCCCTAAGTTTCTTTAAGACTCCCTTCATTAAAATGTTAAGGCATAGCTGCCCACAGACAGCATTTGTCACTTTCATGGAGTACCTCCCCCTCCAGCAGCTCGAGACCATGGCTGGGCATGGGACAAGTGAAACTAACTCTTCTTGGGAGGGAGTAAAGACAAATTTTACTTCCAGGAAGTAAATTTCCTTAATTGTTTAGGTGTCTCTTTGATCTCTCCTTGCAGGTAGATAGGCTTGAGACCAAGGCCTAACCTTAACTGTTGATGTCCTGATTTTGGTGGGTGATTAGCTTGATGTCTCTATCACAGACTGAGGAGAGAACAGTTAGACACCCAGGTTGTTTCAGTGTTAACAACAACAACAACTGAACAACAGGGAGCAAAAGGATAAAGTCAAGAAAAATGAGATAAAAATGTTTCCTAGCAATATCGATTATTTTATATTTTTTTTTAATTTATATATATTGTAATGTACTTGCATGCAAAATGTGTATTATGAAATAATCAGCAAGAAAAACATGTGGAGTAAGCACATCATGACCCAGGGATGGAACTGGAATTAATATTGACTGTCTATAGATCTTCAGGCTTTTTACAGAATCCTCTTTTTGTACAGGCCAGCTCTCTGGGTCTGTTGAAGAGGGACAAAGTGTTCTCAGTGAAACATGAGTTCATAGAATCATAGAATGGTTTGGGTTGGAAGGGACCTTAAAGATCATCCAGTTCCAAACTATAACAGCTTTCATGTTCATGAGTTATATGTACATTAAACACATTATGTTTACAGAGTTGAGCATTTTTCATCTTGTTAAATGAGTATTTCATCAACACATTTCATCTACAGTTTCTCAGAGTTCTTCATAACTATTGCTGCTATGAATATTTGCTTTTCACTTCTTCCATTCAGCAAATAGTAACATATATTGCCTCTGGTTTGATGTGTTCCAACCTTATTCACCCTGCCTTCTTAGACACTGTGTATATCATATAAATTCTGTAATGCATATGGATACCTAGGTTTACAACACTTCCCTCTTTCTCTGAACATTTGCTTCATGAATCAGAATCAAAACATAAAAGTATGTAACAATTGTTGGGAGATGTGTTGAATCTTAAAAGAAAAAGTACAATTTCTTTTAGAACTACTAGCAGGTATGTTTTTATTATCTAACCATCTGTTTCTCTGCTTCTGTAAATGCATATGTTTCATGCAATTTTCCTCATCTTTGTCTGTATAATTTATTGGACCTAAGCCTTTTGGGTTTTTTGTTTGGTTTTTGTTTTGGAGTTTTTTTGTATGTGCTTCAGGCTTCTGTGCTTCCTTTTTGCTAAATAGTGTCTAGGACATCTGTCCTGTAAAACTGCATAAGTTTCAAAACTAACCATTTGCCTGCACTCAAGTGTATTCTCCCTATTAACTTGGCACTTCAATGTCTGTTTTCTAAAACTTCTGCACACTACCTCCTACCCCAAAGTCCAGCCCAGCTTTCATGGTAAAACCCTGTTGTTCCCCACACTGACCCCTCCCCACTCCCCGTATTCTACTATTTTCATGCCTGTGAAAGGGAAGGTACTACAGGCAGAAGGGGCAAAAAGTTTTGCCATAGAGCAGTCTCTTTGTGAACAAATTTTGCATCATGCCATCTATTCCAAGATTTGGAGCATTTTATTTAAAACAGCTTTAGAAATTACTGCCAAGCTGCATTCTTTTCTCAACATTTTAGCCTAGGGAGATCAAGCATCCCCTGGTGAGACAATTCATGCTCTTCAACAAAATGTTGTCCAAGCCCAACTATGTAGCAAGCCTGAGGGAAGTATCGAGGTCAATGAAAATTTAAAATAAATTAAAATAAAATAAATTAAAATAAAATAAAATAAATTAAAATAAAATAAAATAAATTAAAATAAAATAATAAAAATAAAATAAAATAAAATAAATAAAATAAAATAAAATAAAATAAAATGCAGTCAGAAAGAAATGACAGAAAAACACCAGCTCAGCTAAAATCTGGCCAGTACAACCCAGAGGGCTTCAGTGCCAGCTGTAACTGCAATGCAAAGAATAATATTGTCAGGGGATATGTCAAGGCTAAGGAATGACTTATGGAAATTATGAACTAATAGACTGGGAGGGCACTGTGGATCCACCCACCTACTAATGATAATTATTGATGGAAAACATGCTTAGTCACTTGTGGACAATTTAGCGATAAGAATGCCAGCATGATGCTTACTCCTAATGTTTCTTAGACAAAGGCTGTTGTTCTAATTTCTTCACCTTTCCTTTTTGAAGGAAACCAGTCCTCTCACTTCCTTCTACACCTGCCTGACCCAGACCAACTCACACGTCTGTGTGTGATCACAGGCACTGAGGCATAAAGTAGGTGATAACATGTAGCAGCTGGCTTCCACAGAAAGTGGCTTCACCAGCCCATGAAGAGGGCAAAAATTACTCAAGCAGAAGAATACAACAGTTTGCTATCAGCTTAGGGACCTGCACTGGGTGATGTGAAATACAAGCTGCTCACAGAGCCCATGTGTGGGAGGAGGTGGGACCCCAAGGGCTGGAAGGAGAAGCAGAATGTGCCTGTAGCAGCAGCAAGCCCTTTGTCTGCTGAAGTCCATCCAGCCCATCCAGCCAGCTGGAGTTCTTGACATAAATGAAATATCCTCAGAAAGACATTCTTTCATGGAAAGAAGTTTCTCAGGTCACAGCCTCTTCATTGGCTGTTCATTATGTGCACTCACTTTATGTGCGATTAAGTGATTTCTACGGGTAGGAGAGGGCCGGGGTGTTCAGGGCCACCGGCTAAAGCAAAGTCTTCCCTTTTCTCAATATAAAATTCCTAAGGACAAAGTTGAGAATGGGAAAGTGGGATTCGCTAATGAAGAAAGCTGAATTTGCACTCTGATGGCTCTGCAGAAACAGCCCTGAGACACGGGAGAGCTGTTAGTGCAAGGCAAGGGCTCTGCCAGAAGCAGGTCTCTGGAATGTGACACACCATCAGAACACCAGAGACAGGTTAATTTAAAGTCTCACAGACAGAAGGTTGTGGTGAACCAAAATGTTGAACAGCTTGAACTGGAAACTCTGCTTGTATTCCTCTGTGCAATGACAGATCAAAAAATAGGGTAACTAATATTTTACTGGCTTCTGAAGAGGCTCTTAGTGCTGTATTAAGCAGCAGCTTGTGAGTTCTCCAAAAAAAAAGTGATTTCACTAGGGTTGATCATCCTCCTCATTTGCCACCCTCCTGTTCTAAATTGTCTGATTTAACAATTGCTGTCACTGGGAGGCTGCTTGGATATTTAATTACCTTTGAGTTCTGACAATGCCCAAATGAAGAATTCTCCCTCAGTTGAATGAAGGTACTCTGACATCCTGACACAGGTCTAGCATTCTATGGCATGAACAGAACTGCAATCACACCCCTGCTGTCAAAGGTGCAGATCCCACCAAGGCAGTCACTTGCACACTACGATCCCTGTGCTTCATTCTGCTTTGTCCTTACAGCCCTCCTTCTGCACCGTACACCCATGGCTTCCAACAGAACTACATCTTCTACCTCAGTGCTCCATAGCACTGTTTTGCTAAAGCAGAGGCCTTCTTTCAGCAGGCATTACAACGTCAGTTTGCATTTGCAAAAGAGCTTAATGTCCAGACTGTACCCATGTGCTTTCCCCAGAAGGAAGAAATCTGCCCGGGGTGAGCAGTCAGGCTCCATGACTACACTGTAGATGTTGCCAGAATGAGAAAAATTGTTTCATGTGTAATTTTGATTCTGTTGTATTACAAATGATAATTCTGGAAGGGGTGACTGTGTTCTAATTAAATGAAGATGAAAGCAAACTTCTGGTCAAAATTGTGCCTTACAGAGAGAAAAAAGAAATGTCACTAAGTTGCCGGGCTTAGACTCAGACAGGGTCAGTAAAGAAATGATAGACAAAGCCCTCGGGAAACATATTACACCCGTCACCCTGAAATCCACTATCAAAAGCAACCCCCTCTATAGCGATATCCAGGTGGATGATGAAGTGGTGGAGAAGAAAAAGACCCCTTCCTGGACGGTGCAAGACTATGACAGACACTCACTGCACTCTAACTTGGCCATCCAAATAAAGGTAACTCACTGTCGCACTCTGTTTAAACAAAGTGAATTGCTGTGAGCTATGTGGGGTGTGCATGAACCCACTGAGAAACCCACTTGGTTCTTTTGGTGAGATTCCAGAAGTAAATATAGATGTATTTTCTGCTACAAACACAACAGTAACAGGAGTCTGATCAAGAAAAGATGTCTACGTATCTAGTTAGACTCTAGGAATTTCAGTTTTGCAGAACATGACCTCTGTGACTAGAGAAAATCTTAAACTGCAACACCCCAAAACTCTGCTTCCCTGTTAATATAGGGAAGGGCTGTAAATGAGACACTTAAACACTATATAGTCACTTCAACAACTGTTCATAACATCATTCTGTTATCAAATAAAGTGAATTTCTCCAGACTTATCCACACTATGCAGGATCCTGTCTGCCTGTGGGTAGGCACAAATCCCTTTTAGGGTTACTATAGTAAGCATTTTTTCTGCTGTTCACCTTTTTTGGAAAGGGACTCAGATCTGTGTTTATAGATCAACATCTCTTCTTGTGAAGACTACATGGTTTCTTTGGGGTTTTTTAATCACATTTCGAAGGCTGGCGTCCTACATTTGGTTCCTGGCTGAAAAGTGTGGTTTTCACTCTCCCCAGTGGAACATTTGCAGCATCTGGCAATGTATGCTCATAGCACAACCTATGTTAAAGTGAAAGTTTTTTGCATTTGTGTTGTGATGCCTTAAATTCATTAATCACTATCTGGTGATAGCCAAAATACTTCTGGCTATGTCCTAATGACTTTATGTGCAAGACAGGAACTGAGTTAATTTTCTGGTTTTTCTTTTAGGAAAATCCTAATGATCTACAGTTCTGGATGGGGGATATTTATACTCCTGGGTATGATACCTTGTTAAAAAAGAAAGAGAGAGAAAAAAAGCGTTCCAAATGTTGCCGAATCATCCTGCTCACGGTACTAGCTCTTTGCATCCTAATTGCCACAATCACACTCAGCATTTTACTTACGTAGTACAGCCAAATAATGTTGATGGGAATGTTTTCAATAAATATTTTTTATTAAGGTATTCTCCACCCTTGTTTTATTTGAATTCTTTCTTTTCTTTATTTTTTTTTTGGGGGGGTCACAATTGCTATTCATTTGACATCATTAGTTTACAATGTTCCTGTGCCGCATAACGAATTTATCCTGGAAAGAGACAAATACTCTGAGCACAGCAGAATGTCTTCTTATGGGTATAATTAAAAAAGAAAACCATCAATATGCTACTTTTCTTAGTGCATTCCTCAGACTAGTGATCTGCATCAGTATGTATGGTATGGTATATACTATATGTACAGACAATAAACTAAATAATCATTCTAAAAAACACCTACCATCCTGTTCATCTTTTTAAGATAGCTAACACTGTAGCTATTATCATAGAATCATAGAATGGTCAGGGTTGGAAAGGACCTTAAGATCATCTAGTTCCAACCCCACTGTCGTGGGCAGGGACACCACATGCTAAACCATGTTCAACCTGGCCTTGAGCACTGCCAGGGATGGAGCATTCACAACTTATTTGGACAACCTGTTCCTGTGCCTCACCACCCTCACAGTAAAGAACTTATTATTGGAATACAGAAAAGTATTATAAAACAGCATTCAAGATATCCCAAAGAATTCTAAAGCAAAAAATTACACATTATTTAGTGACAGAGCACATTGCTGCAATGATGCAGCACTTCTTAGTAAAAGGTTAGCCTATATGCATAAATGCTTTCTTAAACTTTTTCAGAGAAAAAACCAAAAGATAGACCACTGAGCTTCTACCAGAATAATTGCCTGAGACCTGAGATAGGATTCTTCATGCATGTGTCATGGTCTTTGAACATATAGAATCTCTGTCAATCCAAAAAACAGAGCACCAATATTTTTTAAATCTGACATATCAAAAGCTCAAGCAAAATTGATGGAGTAGTAGAGTATAAACTGGGATTGGGATACACCTTAAAAAGGTAAAAAATACATATCCGTGTTGTGAAAAAGGGTCTTTCTTTGTAAATGAAAGGACCAAAGGGAAATGTTCAGAGCACTCAGACAATTAAGTTCATAAATCTCAACATAATTTAGAAGAATGAAAACATGAAAAAAAGACAAAATAAAAAGCGAGTGAACAGAGAGAGAACTTAAATTTGATTTCCTTTCTGAAAAATGCTCTGAGCGCTGCAAACCCTTTATACCCTCTATATAAGGGTAAGGAGCTATGAACACTGTTGAGATGGGGATCTCCCTCACTAACACAACAGAATTTCACAGATGCACAAAAGCTGGGAAATTGGGGTTATACCAGATCTACCTGTCTTCATAAAAAAAAATGCTTTGGAGGAGGTCAGGAGTAGGACCGAGGTAGAGGGTATGCATTGCCATGTCTGAATTCTAGCATGTGTCCTACTTACAGCAGGTTTGCAGTGCTTTAAGTCAGATCAGGATAGATTCAACTTCAAGTACAGTTTGACAGCAAGATAAGTGTTTTTAATGCCTTCCTTCCTCACCTGGTCCACGTTTGAATCTCGTTTGTGCCGTTAACTACTTGGACTCTAGCCTAGCTTCTACTGGTTCAAAGACCTAGGCTAAGACATCTTACTGCTTTAATCCAGCAAGCAGCCAACAGCAAAACTGTAACAGCATTTTAATGCATTGACATAAAATTAGTATCCCTGTTACAAAACTGAACATTGCTGTAAATGTACAGGGGAACCCAATCTCCCGGCTTGCCACAGTTTCAGTATAGAGGGGTGTTTGCTCTGAAAAATCAGGTCCATTCAGCTTATGAAAGTAAGAACTTGGGAACATTTTACAAAACTAATAGCTGACATTGTGAAGTAATTATTCTCATTAAAACAACAATACTTAACTGTTTTTTCCCACCATAAGTACATTTGCTTTAAATGCATTGCATACAATGCAGAGACGTATTTTTGTAAATTACCGAGTCCTGCAGGCGGGAAGCCTGAAAGTAAAGGGCTCTGTAATTTCCAGGAAAACAGCCAATAACGCAAGTTTCTTAATTGCATTGCTCTCTCAGGGCCTAGCAGTAGGGATAAAACCGTTTTCTCCACAAGCCCATTACTGGCCGTTTCAGCCTGGTTTCGCCGCTGTCATCTAGCGGAGAGTCAGAGAAGAGGAAAAACGCCTCAGGCACGGACGTGCCGGTTTGAAGTCATTTGAATTTTTTTTTTTTTTTAATTTTTTTTCCCCCCTTTTGGGGGGTGGGGCTTGGTTTTTTATTTTCCGCTCGCGCCGTTGCGACGCGGGTTCCTTTGCTGACACCTTGTGGCAGAGAGAGATGGGCAGGCGGGCACAAAGACCCCGCGCAGCCCAAGCCGCGTGTGCTGACTGTCCTGTGCGGACGCTAGTGTGGGAGACGGGAGGGGGATGAAGGTGGGTTGAACGGTCTCTGCGGGAGCGTCTGCGGGACCTGGAAGAGGCCGGGGCCAGGGCCTGCTGCTGCTGCTGGCCTCAGAGAGCGTTCGTGGGGGTGGCCCTTGTGTGTCTAAATGCGAGCTTCGTACTATGGTTCGAGAAAATCAGTAACAATTGAACGCTTTGAGGGGGATAAAAACCGAACCAAACCACAACAACGGCAACAAAAACCAACACAAGAAAACCCACACCAAACAAACAAAATGCAAAATTAAAACTGTCAGATTGAGAGACAAAGACCTCTCTTCAAAGCGGAGTGTGAAGCTGTGGGATCTTTTGTACCATGTGCTTAGTCTAAGAACAATTAATAAGGCATTGGAACAGGCTTCCAGGGGAAGTGGTGGAATCACAGTTTCTGGAAGTATTCAAAAACCGTGTAGATGAGGCCCTCACTAACATTGTTTAGTGGTGGTCTTTAGTGGCAGTCCTGGGGTAATGGTTGGACTTGATGATCTAAAGGTCTTTTCCAACCTAGCTGATTCTATGATTCTAATTAAGGAGACACCCTTTATTTAACTACTTGATGAGTGAGTTGATATGTGTTGTACAAGAACAATTGTAGTTTTGGGTTCATAAGATTGGTTTGTGTTGCCTCTTTTACATTGAGGATTTTTCACTTTTTTTTTTTCCATGAGTTGGGTTTTTCTGGGGGGAGTGTTTTGATTTTTTGCTTGTTTGTTTTTTGAATTTATTAGTGAGAGGAACTTGATGAAATTTGACATGGTGATGATGGTATCCTGGGCTACATCAAAAGGAGCATGACAAGTAGGTCAAAGGAGGTGAACCTGCCCCTCTGCTCTTCTGTGTGTGAGATCCCACTTCTAGTACTATGTGCAGTTCTTGTGTCCCCAGCATAGGAAGGACATGGAGCTGTTGAAGCAAGTCCCGAGGAGGCCATGGGAATGATCAGGGGGCTGGAACAACTGAAAAATTGGGGTTGTTCCGCCTGGAGAAGATAAGGCTGCGTGAAGACCTCAGAGCAGCCTTCCAATATCTGAAGGGGACTGACAAGGATGCTGGAAACAGACTCCTTTATCAGGGACTGCAGTGGTACAAAAAGGAGCAATGGGTTCAAACTTAAACAGGAGAGATTCAGGTTAGATATAAGGAAGAAATTCTTTACTGTGAGGATGGTGAGGCGCTGGAATAGGTTGACCAGAGAAGCTGTGGCTACCCCATCCCTTGGTAGTGTTCAAGGCCAGGCTGGATGGGGTTTTGAGCAGCCTGGTCTAGTGGAAGGTGTCCCTGGCCAAGGCAGTGATTTTGTAACTACATCATCTTAAGGGCCCTTCCAACCCAGACTATTCTATGTTTCTATGAATCTATAACAGTGTGTGGATCAATTAACACCATCGCTTAGAGAAACAAGACTGCAGATTTGGGACAACAGACTGAAGAAGAAAAGTCATCACAGAATGTTTGTGAACTAGGATAAGTGTGAGAGTTTGGAGGACAGAATCCTTAGTGTATGCAAAAAGTGCCTTTAAAACTGGAAGAATAAAACAACTCTACTAGCTAATGACATTAAAATGGGGCATAGGCATTTCCCACCCACCAATTTTTCTCCTCCCGTGTAGGTAATCTCAGAGATCTACTTTCACTGGTCTCTTCCTCGCCTGAGAGAATGTGTATGCATACACTTGACCTCTGTAGGATTTAAGCCTATATATACACACACTAGAAAGCTTTTATCTCATGGACAAAGGATACAGATCCAGAGCACATATATGGATTCACAGTTCTGCTGTGACCGTACCTGTACAGCTGTAACCTGATTACTTACATTGCTTAGGAATGCATTAATAAATACAGGAGACTCTTGTGCCTGTGAGCTTCTGTTTATATTGAAAGGCTTTCCCAGTTCCACCTCCATCTCCTATGACATCGGTTAAGACTCAAGCCACTGCTACATGTTCTCAGGATATCTAGATGACATGCCATGGTTCAACTTGTTTCTCTGCAGCCTGGCAGCACTGTAAACTCAGAATTGTAAAACAAGTTTCATGGGTCTGTGCCCATTTCCAGTCTGTTGGCTGGAAGAACAATAGAACAATAACTTAGAGAAAAATAAATCCCTTTGTGGAATACTTGTCTCTAAGTGAACCTAAATCTGCAAAGATTTAACTTGCAATATTTAGGGTTTGTGGAGCATTCTTCCCTCTTCCTGTCCCTCTTCCTCTCCCTCTCGTTTTCCTTTTCCCTCTCCCCTTACCTCCACTCCTCTTTTTATTTAAGTTCTCTAGGGCTGGGATTTATGTTTCTGGCATGTCCAGCTGCAAACAGCAATGGGTGATGGTGGCAGCTGTCCACATAACTTCCCAAACACAAACACATTCCAGGCAGATCTGTGCTGGAGTACAGATGTAGTTCATGTTTGAACTGAGGTGGAGTATGAGGGCACGTGTTGTTTAGGTGAAAAGCTTTTGACCAGATCCTCCAGATCAGTGTGACACATCTTTCTTTTGTAGCTGCTTCTCAGTGGACTTCTCCCTGGGAGCAGTCAGTCTGGTCAGCACTGGTGGTGCATCCTGACAGGCAACCCTCTTCCAGACAGAGGTAGTTGTCAGGATTTTCTCGTTGTGAAGGCTGTCTTTGTGAATCTCTGTAGCTGGACATGCTTTGCAATGATCCTGATGCTGCTCTAATGCTGACCCCAACACACTGAATCTGAGAGTCAGAATATTCAGTTATGAATTACATATTGTTAAGGGATTTCTTTCCTCACCAGACTGTCATGGGTTCAGCAGTAGCAGTTATTTTTTCTCCTTGGTAGCTGGTGCAGTGCTGTGTTTTTGACTTTCAGCCTGGAAACAGCACTGATAACACCAGTGTTTTCAGTTACTGCTTGGTAATGTTTTGGTTTGACCAAGGACTTTCTGAGTCTTATGCTCTGCCAGGGAGGAGGGGAAGCTTGGAGGAAGCAGAGACAGGACACCTGACCCAAACTAACCAAAGAGGTATTCCATGCTACAGCACGTCATGCCCAGGATGTAAAACGGAGGGCAGAGACCCAGAAGGGTGGGGGCTCACTGCTGAGGGGCCTACTGCATGATCGGGCTTGGTATCAGGTGGTGAACAATTGCATTCTTTTCCCTTGTATTTGCCTTGTCATTATTATTATGGGTGGTAGCAGTAGTGGTCTTGTGTTATTCCTTAGTTACTAAACTGTTCTTATCTCAACTTGTGGGAGTTGCATTCTTTTGATTCTCCTCCCCATCCCTCCGGGAGCTGGGGGAAGAAAAAGGGGGGAGTGGGCAAACGAACTGCATGAGGGGCTTAAACCACGACACAGACCTAACGTAAGTCATCTGATTGTGGAAAATAAACCCTGGACACTCTATCCTCTGATATGTGACATTCTATTAAGGCAATCCAGCAACAGAATTACTGTACACAGTTACATTTTCAATGTATTATTGAAACAAGCTGACAGGTTGTCTTGTGTTACATTCAGAGAGGAGAATAGTTAATTCATAGCAGTATAACATGCTGTATTTTCAGGAGAACATGCAAATCCTCAGCTGATGTGCATTAGTTTTTCCACCCACATATTTAGCTTGACAGACAACCCAGCACACTTCAGACAACTCAGACAACCAGCCTTCCCAAAGAGGGCTTGTTTCCCTCTGGGGTTTCCTCTGTGCTGATTGTGTTCTTCTTGGAAATACTCCAAAAGGGTACTTTCAGCTCAGAAATCAATTTGCTGCAGCTGCTGCAGTAAATTGAAACTCTTGTAGCTGTAAGTGGGTTCATCTGTGGGTATTCTTATTGCTTGTGCTAAGGTTAGTCTTGTTGGAGGAAGCAGTGTGGGGGTAAGGTGGAAGGCAGAGAGTTCTGACAGTACACAGGTGTACCACACACAGCACAAATGTACTGGAAGTCAGGTTTATTTGCTTCCTGTTTATTAATACCGTGTGTGTGGTATATGAAGTGAGCGTTCAGCTTTTAAAGCTTCTTTCTAGGCACAACTGGAGACACGTACAGGTGTGTGTTAAAGAAGTATTTTGTGTTCAGCTGTTTCTGTCTCTCCCTTCTAAATTACTCAGTGCTTCCTCAGAAAGGGAAGTTATGATGATCCTTAGTGAAGATGTGAAAGGATGGCTTTGCTGTGGAAGATGCTTTCTTTTGTAATAAAACTGAATCCTCTTTTTCACACCCTCCCCTGCTTTTTTTTGTTTTGTTTTATTTTCTGACCTGCAAGCGCAGTAACCTTTTGAAAGTGCTTGGGATATAAGACAATCTGGAGTTACAGATATAGAAGTGAATAATGTTCTATGTGTGGCTATCACTGTTAGTGGTAAATTGCTAAGAGAAAGAATGTGTGCCTTAGGAAAGTAGCTGTTAAGGTAAAATAAGCACACAGCCTTCAATTTTTAAATTTGCATTAGTTCTCTTTCTTTTAATGAATAATGTCATAAACACTGCCTTAGATGTATGAGAAGTAAGCTGAACCAAGTATATTAGTAAGTTGGCATGTGAGTAATCTACATAATCAGGAGTGCTGTTTCTTTTCTTATTTCCTTTTTTAATTTTCCTTTTATACATGACATTCAGAGCGCATGCCAGGATGCCCAGGAAGTTGTTTTCATAACTTCAGCAAAGCTATTGTTAGATAAATCATTCTTCTACAGTATACTTACAGCATTCTTCTCAAGCTTCATTTCCGACACAAAGTTAGCATCACCCTTACTGATGCATCCTGGCTATATCTGAATTTGACAACAGTGTGTTTTTTTTACTCGCCAAAGTTCAAGTTTATGGAGCCATCTTGCTTCTAGTGCAAGTCAGTTTGTGTTCATGCTGCACATTGGCAGTATGCAAGCTTGGCAAGCACACAAGCTTCAGAAGAATTCAGTATATTTTTGCAGTTCCTTCTGACACATCTTTTCAGTGCACTGTATTCACATCACAGGTGATTCAATATTCTCTAGAGACTGGCTTGCTACCTTGAACTACCTCAGCCAGTGTCTTCCCAGATGCAGGTAAAGTACATCAGCAGCTACAACAGAGAGCCAATTGAAAGTTATCTACAGCTTTGTTTAGGGGCCAAAGACCACAAAAAGTGGTGATTATGCCTTTTAGTGGACTCCAAAATAAATTAGATTCTGAAACATGATGCTCTCAGAGGAAAGATACAGGTGACCAGGTGCTGTTCAGCAATGGTGCAGAGCTGCTTTGAGGAGCAAGGAGTTGTGACTCCTCAGGAGTCAGTGACTCTCTGGCTGTTGCTAAATCCTCACCCAGCTCCTCGGTGAGTGAATCTCACTCCTGGGCAATTGTAGGAATGCAGAATGAGGTGAGAGCTGCCTGTCACGGAGACACTGCTTTGAGTCCTGTGCTGCTTCTGGAAAGGAAGCAGTAGATGTTTGTGAATTAATTAATTAATTAATTAATTAATTAATTAATTCATTTATTTATTTCCCTTACGCTGTGTAAAGAGGTGAATAATTTTGACTGGTTTTGCACATGTCACTTCTCATACGCGTAACACTAAAGCAAAAAAATGTCATACTACCAATTCCAGGAAAAGAAAATTAAAGAGTTCTGAGTAATTCAACATGATGCTCATGGCTTTTGTTCTGCTTTAATTATGCTGGCATAATATGCCCGAAACCTTGATACTCCCCCCCTTTTTTGTTTTTCCCAGCAAGCTGCAGGAGGCTGTTCCTCCTTACAGACTGGTTCTGCATTGTGAGGTTCTGTCTTTGGGGTTCCAAAATAAAATGAATTAAAAAAAAATCTGAAGAATGTACAAGTGCTTTATAAAGTTATAAATGCATAGCTGTAGCTGCCCTGTGTTATATTGAAGAAGTGGGTTCTAATTTACACCCACCGTCTTCCAGAAAAATCCTAACATACCAAGTGAGGCAATAAGCCTTATTAACATTAGATATTACTTTTTTTGATGACACAACATGAATTTGTTTTCCACTTAGAATAACCTCTCCAACTATAGCTAGATGATAATTTATGCTGAAATGAAAGTGACGTCTTAAGAAAACCGCTGTTCTCTAGATAAAAGGAAACCAGGGAACATATGTGTGATTACTGTTGCATTGTATAGTTTCTATAAGTTACTTAAATCCTTAAGCTTTCCTTCAAAGCTTAATTTGATTGTTTGGTTTGTTGTTTTTTGTTGACGTTGAAATAACAGAACCAGGAAGAAGAATGCTAATCCTTAATTTTAGAGTGCTGATACTTGCTTTTAACCTTCCATTCTTTATATTAAAATGAAAAAAATCAACAAAATGTTTTATCTTGGTTATTGTGATTTAAACCTTTTTCTTCGTATGAAATGCACCCTGAGAAAACCTACTGCTAACAAAACCTGCAAACATAAACCCCATTTTTATAAAGCCCATTATTTTCTCCTGAGGTATCATGACATTGCACACCTCAAATAAAAATTTCAAACCCCTGAAACTTCTTAGTGGCTTTCCTTTTGAAGATTGCTGTTAAAGTATATAATCATGGGCACTGTGCTTATGTCCTAGATAGGGAAATGGCAGGCAAGGAAGGTAGCTTTTTGGAAGGAATTCACTGCTGTCAGTGTACCAGCAAATGCTTGCCAGAAATGAACACAAGCGCATTTTATTGCACGGGCTCACATTGCGGTGTGTACAGCAGAAAATCACTTGCTCTGGCAGGGCTTTAGGGCCTCCATATAGAAACCTCAACAGAAATATCTAGAAAAAATTGTCTGAGTTCAGGAGCTTGTAGAAGTACTGTAGAACCCCGTGGAAAGAGAAGGAGAAGGTGAGGTCCCTTGAGCTTGGACAGACAGTAGATGGGATATCCTGAGCAGAACTAAGGTGGAGGGCATTTAAAATAAAAACATCAGTGCAGACTCTTTGTTTTCAATGTCCGTTTTGATAGAGAATCTGAAAAATCTGAATGGAGTCAAAGATTTGGTAGTAAGAATAATATCGTGAATTCCTCTAGGTCTAATGGGATTTTTAAGTGGCTGAACCCAAGTAGTTTTTGAGAAATGCTCATCTGATTATACAAAGCACCTCAGTGTTTCAAGACTTGTTTTCGTTGTTGTCAGCACCAAGCAGATGGGCCAAGCACCACCTCCTGTGCTCAGGAGAGGCCCCTGCTCAGAAGAGCTTTCCACTCTCAGCTCTTGTTATGTTTTTACATAAAAAGAAATCGATGGGTTTGCCTCAGGTTATTGTCTCTAGGATCCATTGTCTGGAAAACTGATAATTCATAAGCACCAAAGTTATATTGGTCCTGTTCTGTTCTCCTACCATGTTATGAAACTTGCTATTTTGAGATAACTTCTAGTTTTGCAGCCACTTTCCAGCTCCCCAAACAACCCAAGATGAAGTTTTACAGTTTCAGCTGTCCTTAGCAATAACTAGATCTTCTAAGGGCTGTCTCTGATATCTTCCTTCGCTATTCTAAACTGAATTCTTGTGTCTTTGGTGCTGTTACATTCTGTCTTATCCACCAGTTCATAAATAGCCTCTTCAGTGAAAATTAATGAAAAAGATATATATGATGGCATTTAAAGGGAAAGAAAAATATGATTAAGTGCTCACATGCATGCCCTTTTGGCCTGCTCAGCATTGTCGCTTTCCTGACACATACTTTCTGTATGCCTAAAGGATAAGTTCTTATTACCTGATACCTGCTCTTGCATCCTTTTGGTCCCTGGATGCTCGAAGACATTTTCATCCTCGTCTTTTGTAATTTGGCTTGTTTTTCACTTTCTGCATGCTTTATTCTTTTATTTAGGGCAATAAAGAGTGAAAAATTAAGTGAGCTTGGTCTACTATTGCACATAACAGTGGGTACACTGGAAATGCAAACAGCAAGAATGTCTTTCTCTTAGCCCTGGCATTGTTGCTTCAAGGAACTGCTTCTTCACTTCCTTTATGTCCCAAAGGATTTGCGCTGGTGGTGCTCTGAGCTTATTCAAGCCTGACAATTCTATAACATGTTACTCTGATAAAAACAGGTGTCAGTGGTGGACTCTCTTTTAATGGAAAAAAAAAAAAAAAAAAACAACCCCAAAAACAAACAAAAAAGAACCGAAAACATCCCACACTCTTCATTGGAAAGGAAGCTGTTTTCCCTATGTTGGATCCATGAGCGGGTGTTTAAGCACAAAGCAGCACAAGCACTCTTCGATGTGAAGAGGCTTTCAACTATAACTCTAAAAACAGAAGAGCTGAATCACTGAGAGTGATGATATGACTTTTCCCCCTGCCACAGGGTTGAAAGAATGAAGCTAAATAAATGAAAGAGAATGGCAAATCTTAAATCTTCAATAGAATCTATAATTTCCTGTCTGACATTGCAAAAGACAGATGAGGAATCCTCTGCCTTCTCTCTGCTCAGGAAATTGCACACTGGAAAAAAAAAACAGTATGAGAAGGCTTGAGGTAAGTAGCTTATGTCAGAATAGTGAGGTCAACCTCTAGAAAATGCTCTTCTCCAGCAAATAAACTGTTCAGCCTTTGTGTTGTTTGAAGAATGCTATTTTCAAGACAGTAGAAGAGATCTTGATATATACTCAATTGAGCAAAGGAAAAATACTTAAAAGCCATACTTACTGATTTCAGTATCAGTTGTTTTAGGACATTAATCACTTTTCTTACTCTGGCAGGAATTTAAGGCTACAAATGACAGAGCATGGTTTCTTTGATGTGACTTTAGATTGTACTAGCTGCTGAATAGCTAAAATCTGTTTAAAATATTGTTGAAAGAAAAAAGTTATTAGCTCTAGCCTCGAAATTTCCCGTGGTGACCTGCTGACTGAAAGAAGCCAGAAAAAAAATTAGTGATATAGACACAGCAAAGGCAAAGGAATCTTGATGCCTTTCTTATTTACTATTAATGGTGAAATAAAGACAAATATAGCTAACAATAGACTTGAACCACTAACTTTCATACAGAAATATCTTTAGATGATTATATATATATATATTTTTAGTGCTGTTTACTGTCTGTGTCCCAGGAAAGGTGGGAAAGGATCGTCTCCCCTCCTCAAATGTTTTTGTGTTGTAATGCACAGCTATGCCTTCAGGTGTGCCTCTAGCCTTACAAGTTTAGTTTGGTTGGTTGTTGGCTTCCCTCTCTCCCTCCCCTCTCCCTCTCCAACCCTTTGCTTTTTAAAAAGTTTGATGGCTTTGACAGCCATCACAGTCAGTCTTATCAGTCCACTCAAAATAAATGGTGCATTCCCTCTTGCAGGACTGCATGTGGCTATTTCCTTTGGGTGGCCAGATAATACCCCTACCTATCACTTTTGAAGTGTCCAGTTACCAACCATTTGGAAGGAACTTCACATAATAGAAGCGATGGAATAGATTATCTAAGGAATGATTTTTAGGTCGCTGGTGTGTTAATGAAGGGGAATCAGCAATTTATCCTTCTTGCCTGGGGGGAACTTTCCTGCCTCTGTTCACAGAGCACGAAGCAGATCTTCACATCCCCCTTCTGCTGTGGCTGCTGCATATGCAATAGATGCTTGGAGACACAAGATACCACATGGCATTTAAAGTTGTTTGGGTTGTGTTTTTTTAATGATAGTTCAGTGTGGTAATTAGTTAATCATCTCAGCCAAAGGCTGCAAATTTTGCTTAGGATCAAACAAACAGAAGGATTAGGAACCATTTGAATTTTCTAGCTTACATGAAAAGTCAGGAGGCTTACAGCAAAAAAACCTAGGAAGTATACTTACTGCCTTCTTTGTGGACTATAAACACTGTCTGTTTCACCTCAAATAACACACCAACATTCTGCCTGAAGCAGAGCAGTTCACATTTGTTTACTCCAAGCCAAGTTAGTGTCCCAGTCAGAACTGCACAGAGAGTGATTGAAGTGCTATTTATTGCTATTTAGCTGGAGCTCTGAAGGCTCTGTCACCAAATGGGGCAGAGCAAAGCCAAATGTTCAAATGGGACAGGATACCCAGGAGAACAGTTGACTTCCTTAGTAGAAATGAAATGAAAATTCATCGGGCTCAGCCTAGTGTCATCAAACTTGCATTTTCCAGCCTCGATGGAGGGGTTCCCGGGTGCAATAGGAGCCTGACTAACTAGACTACCTTTGAAATTGAAAGCCTTTTCGCTTTAACCTGGGTTTTGCATTGCCTTGGTTCTTGGAGACAGCAGTAGTCAAGACAATCCAAAATAACTTAGGCACACAGGCTTATCTTATCATCAGAGGAATTTATTCATGTTTGTCTTGTGATCCTCTGAAATTTTAATATTTGCCCATGTGGAGATATCTCTTGAAAACTGTGGCATGAGACTGTAAATCTGTAAATTGGCTGCACTCTCCCCAAGGCCATAAGTTAAATTGATGAACTATTCTGAGGCCTGATTTTCTCTACAGTTTGTACACAATGATTGATGTTTATCAGTGGTGTAAATGGCAATTTCCCAATAAGCAAACATTTGTGTTACAAGTTTTGCATAAAATACAAGTCATTACGTAAGCTAAGCAAATTTGCCAGACCTCACACTTGATGCCATTGCTCTAAGAATGTTAGTTACTAAATGCATGAGTCACAAACTGTGAATTTCATATTTTCTCTATTCAGTCTAGCCACTTCCTCATAAATGTAAAGATTTATTCAATTGATAAACCATATTTTGAGCTATGTTTGAAAGTGTTAGGCTTAAGAAAACTATGAACTTTCTTATTAAAAAAGGTCACAATGGGCATAATATCAAACACATCAGTTCCATGATCTTGACAAGCTTAATACCCATTTCAGTGATTTGGAACCGCTACTTCTAAATGTAAACTAGTACATTTACTTGGTAGCACCTCTGACATTTTCAAATTATATAGCCATTATAAAGTAAAATTTTGTGGCATCTTCTCAATCTTATGGACAAAATGAACCTTCTACAATTTTTCATGTGAGATCTCTAGAAGCTAATATCCTAGTTCCATTAGGATTGCTCCTATGCTGAATTTTGGCCACCATGTGCTGGGTAACTGAGTAGCCAAAATATGCGACAAATTACTTATTAATCAAATGAAAGGGTGAAAGGAAATATGGGATGATTTTTTCTGTAACTGTTTGGTTCTCTGCAGCCAACTGCATGTTTCAAACATTACCAATCAAAATTCTTAGTCCTAGTATAAGTAAACAATCATGGTAAAAAACATGATGTATTTTATATGATGTAAGTTTAAAATAGGGCAACTGTTTCCTTGTAGAAGTTTGCTGAACTGTTTTCATGATTGATATTTCATGCACATACTTTTTACTGGCACAAATATAGAATCATAGAATAGTTTGGGTTGGAAGGGAGGAGCTTCAAAAGCCATCTAGTCCAAACCCTCTACAATGACCAGGGAATATCTTGAACTAGATCCAGTTGCCTAGCACCACATCCCTCCTGGCCTTGAATGTCTTCAGGGATGGTGCGTCTACCACTTCTCTGGGCAACATGTTCCAATATTTTACCACATCATATCTTTTAAATCAAAAAAGTTTTCTTCAAATTGCTTTGATTTTTTTTCCTTCTTGACTGCAATTATAAGATGCTAAAACATACAATCTAATTTTTCCCTTAAAAACTCCCTATGCTTCTTAGAATGGTTGGTTGTTTATTTCCCTCAAAATTCTAGATCCTCTGGTTATAGACACTTTATAGAATTGGTTAATATTTTTGCTAAAGATACAATTCTTTTAGGCAAACTTCTGCTATCAAGAGCAGAATTGCTCTTTGCACAATTTATTCCGCAGGTAAAAGGTAATGTTTTCAAAACTGTAATGGAATTTTCAGCAAATAATTCAGAAAGCAAGTAGGGAAGCAGCTTCTTCTAAAATATTTTCTAATAAAATAAAAGAAAATGATGTAATAATAACTTGGTCCTGAAGACACTGTGTGATGGATTGAATTACAATGAAATGCTGCCAGAAACCATCAGACTGCAGCCACAGCATTGTTTCACAAGGTGGCATAGTTACTCTTCATATTGTGTGTGTATGTTTTTCCTCACCCACCAATGAAGTAGTTAACATCTAATCAGCCTCACATTGTAGCTGTAGAGGAGCCTACCTGTATCCAAATGGAGAAAGCATAAGGAAGGTCTTAAGCATAAGCAAGTCTTCAGGTCCAGTCGAAGGCTTGCTGAAATCAATAAACAGCCTTCCAGTGTCTTTGACAGCTATTGAACAGTTTATCCATAGTGCGTTTAAACTCTCTACCAGGCTTTCTATTCGTGTGTGTGATTAGCTACAGCAGACAATATATTAAACTTCTGAGGAAAAATAAGCTCATAATGGTTAGCTTTTATGTGGCTCTTTAGAAATCTTATTATGATTACTAATAAACTCAGCTAGTAGTAAGAACTAGAAGCTGAATTGATCATAACATTGATAATCCTACCAAATTCAATGAGGTTGCTTCTAAGTAAACTCAAAACACTTAAATATTGCAGAAGTGTTTTCTTTTGCTCCTGTGTGTGACCTTTACTTTTGCCTTATTAAACTGCCTTTATCTTGACCCACAAGGGTTTTTTTCCATCTTATTTTCTTCCCTGATCCTGCTGAGTAGAGGAGTGATAGAGCAGCCTGTGGCACCTGGTGTACAGCCAAGGTCAACTCACCACAGTCCTTTTTTGGTACCCAGTGTGAGGCATGAGACAATGACAGTTCTGTATTAAGCATGCTATAGTTACAGTAGTTATTAAGTGGCAAGCTCCTGAGCAGGTCATGGTGATTTTTTGCTGCACTGCTTATCTCTTGATTCTGAGCTTGGAATTGTTAATACAAATGATGGCAATATGCTTTGCCTTGGCATTGATGCCCTTACTCTGCTGGGGTAGAGTTCTTGTAAAGAAGATAAGAAAATACGTGTCCCTCTCCTTACCTGAGACTGATGTGTGTGGTTTTACTGTGCAAGCTCCTGAGGTCCTTGTTCACCCTTATGCGAGTTTTTTAATACTACTAATTAATACTGTTTGCATATTAAGGATTTTATGGAATGTGGTCTTGTCCTGGTGTAAGGGAAGACAACTTTTGAGAAAGGCAACAGTGAAATCTGCCCTGAGGCAGCTGGTTCCTGGATGTCAGGGTGTGTGGAAAGGTTTCTAGAAATCTTCTTTCCTAGAAACCTGTGGGCAGGTTTCTAGGAAATTATCACCTCCTATGACCTGGGACTTTACACTTGAACAGGCGAGCAATCCTCGCAAACTGATGTGCTACCTGATTAAAGTGTTCCTTGCCTAACACAATGAAAACCAAAAGCTTATAGTGCTGTGCTGGGGCCTGGCCTATGTCTATTAAGCCATAGTTTAGAACTCTTAGATGACTTGGGTTGATGCAGGGACACAAACTGCATCTGAAGATACCATGGTTGAGACAGGGACCCAAGCAACAACTGCAGTAACTGCCCCATTACTGAAAAGGAAGCAGTGGACAAGGATAACAATAGGTCCATATCTTTGGTGGAAGAGGAAGAAGAGCAAAGGTTTGATCAAGAAGCCAGTCCTTGAACAAAGACATTGGAGGAAAAAGTGAGAAAACTCAGACTGGAAACTATCTGGTCCCTGACCGCATCATAACTTTGGGATGTGCAGAAAGATTAGAGATACCAGCCAGGTGAGCAAATTGCTGCCTGGCTGCTCCAATACTGGGATAACATGGCCAACAGGCAACAGTGGGAAGGCATTGAAGCCCAATAGCTGGTATTCCTTGCTGGAACCAGGGAATTGAGAGAGTGATCAGAAAAGAGGCTCTTCTCAAGCATGAGAGCAAGATACCCATTCAAGGAAGATCTTGTGATTCCCTAGGAAAGTGGAAAAGTGGACTACAAGAGATGAAGGCATCCAGTACCTGAAAGAACTAGCAGTTTTGGAAGTCATCTACAATGATCTAGATGATGATGAGGTCTCCAGAAATCCAGAGGATGTCAGGTGCTTAAGGACTCTGTGGAGAAAGGTGATTCAAAGTGCTCCAGTGTCATATTCTAACAGCTTGGCAATGATGTATTGCCTAGGTATGGATACACCAATTGTGGAGAAAGTGTCTTCTTGACTCCAAAACTTCGAAGAAAATCTCTGTACCTCCTCATCCTTATAGGCCAGTGCTTTGCCTGCCAGCGGCATTCTGAGAAATCAGTCCTCTCCTGCCCCAGTCAGGGAAAGGGAGACCCAGACACATACTGCATGGTGCACTCTGGGTTTTCCTGCATGACCAGGGGCAGGACATGAGGAAGTAGGATGGTGAACCTACCAGCTAACAAGAAGGAAACCCCTAGTAGTGGGGTCTGGAGAACGCATATTTCAGGTTATAGCCTGTGCTATGGTAGATGTTAAAAGGAAATATTCCCTCTACATGTCACACAACCAGCACTATGTGGAGTAAGTGGGTAGCATTGATCACAAAACGAGCTTTACTGGAGAAACCCAGCTGCCCAGGAGTCCTGGACAAGATCATGGACTGGCCAGAAAGCAGAGATGTTGGAGCATTGCCTGAGGAGGTGGCCCAAGAGGCACCATTTATAATGAGTTATCAGAAGGTGAAAGGTGTTATGTTTTGTTTACTGATGGATCCTGTCATGTGGTAGGAAATCACTGGAAGTGGAAAGCTGCTCTGTGGAGCCTAGCCTATCATGCATATTGTTTCAATTTGGCTTTAATACAAAATTGAAAATTACAAATTGAAATTACTGGAGTATGGCGCTCCACATATATGTTCACAAACAGATGGGTTTGGTAATAGCTGATATTTCAAACTCATCTTGAATCTAAAATTCAAGTTACTGCTGGATTTTCAGAACTGCATATAAATCTGGAAGATACGAAGGTTTTGCTTTCAGTAATGCCTGTTGCACTTCACTGATCTTGTCTGGAGCAGGACTTGATACATGAGCTTCAGAAATCGCTCTGCAAACAGCAGTGAAGGAACAAGATGCTGCAGTTGGATTCCTCCTTCCAGTAGCTGTCAGTGCTCTGCCAGGAAATAGTGGTAAAACCGTAAGTGTGTGGATGGGATTGAATATAAACAAGGAGCTGATCTGTCTTGAAAGAAAGGGCTATATTCATCCAAGATCTGGCTGTGTTCAGTGCTCAGTAAAATAAACAGAAAAGGCTGTAATCAACTTCAGCTGGATGGATTTGGTGGTTAATAGACTGAACCTGTAATTACTTTGCAAAATCAAACTGTTTGTAGAAATACAGATGGCTACAGAGTGAGATGTTGCAATAACGCAGGCACCACATAACAAAACCAAGTTCAGGATAAACACCCTGAAGTTTTTGAACATAAGAATAAAAATAAAGACAATAAAACTATTTCTTAGTTAATATTTCATTAATGCATATGATTGCCAGATGTATCAACAAATAAGTTTGTTTATAAAAATGTTGGAGGATAGTTGGCAGCTACAACTACTATTTTGTAAGTGATGTGTGTATGCCTCCATAATAATATTGAATGCCCAAGGGGAATTCCAAGCTTAATGTTTTCAAAAATTTGTTCTACAAGAAAATTGAAATTTCTTCTTGTTCTGATGGCTGTACTAGCTCTGCCAAGAGCTGTTTTGTGGAGTGGGCACATTATAGTCTATCACTTAGAGACAAGTGCTATAAATTTTCTGTAACCTTGAACATCTTAAAGGAAGCTTCCTGGTGGTATTTTAAAGAATGAAAGAACAGTGAAAAGTTTTGTTTTGGCTTCAAAGACTGATGCCCTACTGCAAAAATTTCAGACCTAATTAGCGATACTAGCAGCTCCAGTCCTTTCAATAATGAATACTTCAGTCTTGAGTTTCTTTCATGCATCAAGCAGATCCATTTGTCACAGCTTTTTTAGGCTTTTCTGTTTTGCTTTGAAAATGGCATTTGTCGTCGTTACTTTTCCTTAACTTCCTAACAAAGCTCAAGTTAATTGTAATGGCTGCTAGAACATAAATTGAAGCCACTCCTGCTTTTTGAATTCATACAATATGTTACCAAGAGCATCTTAAAAAGAACACAAAGTAAGTATCTGAAATTGTTTTCTGTGTCTGAAATTAACTAAACCTGTCCTTAATACCTCGAAATTTAAACAAACCCCATACTTATATTTTAAAATTGATTCTGGTCTGCCTTTGGGGAATACTGCATCATATGGCTTCCATACCAACATTCATACAAACAAAACTTACATGGAGAGCTGAGACACCCATCATGCTGACAATCCAAAGTAAATGGTCTCTTAGCTGGAATGGCCATGAGCTGTTTTATCAACAAATACTGTATATGTGTCTATATTTATGTATGTATTTAATCTTATGATTCCATAAAGCTCTCTGTGGAGCAAAACTTAGCATAATTGTCAGGAGTTCTATCTGAAGTAACAGCTCTAATACAACTGTAGCAACTAATTTCTCCTCACAATTGTGCTTCAGTTTTCTTTTACAGCTAACATATTACATGTTTTAGTGACTGGTTACAAATGCAGAAGAGAAATTCTGCTGTTTTAACAGACTTGTTTATGTAGGATACCTGCGGTTGAGCAAAATAAAGCTGGAGCAGAATTCACTTCAGTGAGCTCCTTACTGATGGTAGAATTGGATCAGGTGCTTTCTCTTCCCTCTTCAGCTCCAATCTGCTCCTGTGCTATGCCTGTTTCAGCTAATCAACCTATACTGTTAATGTGTCATTTCTTGAGATGACTGACACAGAATATGGTACCGCAGGATAAAAGACTGTGTCCAAAGACAGTTTCAAAACTTAGCTTCAGCCTCACTTAAAGTGCATCTAGCTTTAGTCAGAGCTTTCCAGTTATGGCTGCTGCAAAGAGACTGTGTGCAATCTTGTTTTAGATGCCCTTTACATGATAGGAACAATTTGTAAACTGCAACTCAAATGCCTGCATCATATTCAGACATCTCAAGCAAGCTAGTAGACACAAAACATCCAAGAATGCACTTGGGATTTATCTTTTATTTTCTGTCCAGGTTGAATTTGGAGCCTAGTAGTAATTCCTAGCAATCTATCACTGGTGGCTTTGGTCTTGCACCTGAGAAGAAAAAGTAGTAAGACTACTACTAAGGCAAAGGATAAAAAGTTTGGGAAAAAACTGCTGTGTTCATCTCTGACACTGCAGATGTCTCAATAACCCTTCAACCTGGGCTTTGTGCCTGCTGAAGACAAAATGACTGGCTTGTGTGTGGCCAGAATGACTTTTGAAAAAGTAGGGAAAGTGGGAAGTTGATACCCATCCGTTTGAGCTCTGGCTTCTGCTGCTATCATTGTGTAACAAAGATTGGCCACTTCTTCTGGGTAAAACCAGCTATTATTTCAGTTTAAAAGCATTACTAGGAACAAGGATACCCCTACGTTTCTGCAGTTCCTTCATCAAAGGATGCGTGTAAAAGCTGTTCAGAGGTTGTAATACTACAGGGATGAAATGTAAGATTGCATTTTCCACTTCTTTTACAGGAGAAAAAAAAAAAAAAAAAAAAAATTGAGAGTCCCCTGAGCTTATAATTAAAAACACATGGTATACTGGTCAGAAGCAGATTTTCTAGTTTCCAATAAATTTTGTATTACAAAATTATCATTAAAGTGTTCAAAGCTATCACCTGTCCCTGGTCTCTCCCCTCCAAACACATTCAGTATGACATTGGTGTAATATTTTTATCCAGTACTTTGTAACATGTAACAAGCCATGTAGACGTGAATTCACGATACCCAGCTTAGCAAGTTATTATATCAAGTATATATTTCAATTGGAAAGGCAAACCAGAATTTTAATTGGAAAAGCAATCCGCATCCTTTACTGAACACAGGTACAGGACTGCTAGTATTGACCACTAGATGCCACCGTTGCTCCTATAAAAGTGCTCTAGTCTGCGTTTTGGTCTGTCTATAAATGCTGCAGACCTTCAACAGATTTCCCTACAGTGCATCAGAATTCTGGCATAGCACTGAACTAAGAAAATACACAGCTGTAACACTTCTGCTGTAAATATCCTTATACATAATTCTGTTATAAACTATTTTGATAATACACAACACCTTAAAGTCCATTTTCTTCTTGGAAGTATGTAAAGGGCTTTAGAGTCACCTCTCACAGGTCCTCCATATCTTTTTGTGACAAAACGAAGCACTATCAGACCTGAGCGGTAGACACAGCCGATGGTGACTGGAGACATTTCAGTGTGTGCATAAGCAATTGGAAGTAGCTTAGAGTCATATATTGTACCTCTGCAACCCCACAGCAGTAAGTTGTCTGAAAATTTAGGAGACTGTGATGATGAGGTTGTGTAGGTCTAAAGGAGTCTTTACTACTGGAAATTGTACTGTGCATGTCTCACTGGGACCCATAAACCCCCAACTGTTTGCAAGGAGCGCGGCAGGGAGAGTTGGAGATTGGTCGTAGTTTAAAGTGGAAGACTCATGGAAAGCTAAAACACTTACGATACTGATAATTCCTAATGCTGCGGTAAAGGCTTTCTGAAGGACAGCCCCCCCCCTTAGCTTGTTGCCTGTTACTAGCTTGATGAAAGCCCACCCAGGATCTGCCACATTGTTGCTCTCAGAACATCTTGGTTGGCATTTATCTACCCAGACACAGCCGGACTGAACATACATGTGTGCCTGGTACATAGTGCTTTGCTGCTTGGCATTACAAATGCTGAAGCCTGAATGCACGTAGAGAGGAAATTAACAATGGGCTGCTTTGGAAAGGGTGCTCAGCCCTGGGGAAGCTAGAGGGTATGTTTCCTGAACCTGATGCTTGTGCATCTTAAAACTACAAAGAGCACACTGCATGTGGCAGAGGCACAAGTAACAAATGAAAATTACTTCAATAAGTGATGTCTTCATAGCTAAAGACCACGCAGAATATGCTTTATTTCTTTGTTAGGTAGGCAAAGTAATTTCTGTCTTTTTGGAAAAAGGCTTGAAATTCTTCTCTTAGTATTCACTTTTGTTAGCACCATACAATACCAGCTTCTATACTCCTCCTCTCACCTTGACATATGTGTCTGACAATTGGTACGGTCACAAGAAGTGCTAGACAATCCCACAGACTTCGCTACAAAACCAGTTGGTTTTGCTGACAAATAACTAAACATACACTACTGGATCTTCAGCAGCTTGGATGTATTTCAGTGAAATGACAAACAGGTGTTAGGAACAATTCTGGGCTTTTGCGGGAGATCAAAATCTTGCATAATTAAATTAGGCATGCAAATAAACATGGAGGATATGAGGGAGATCTTAAACTTTGGAAATAAAGCTGTTTCTATAGGCAGAGGCCTGGAAGTTTAATTCCTGCTGTCAGTCATCCTGGGCTGTGGATAGTGCAGTCACCCTGACATCAGGAAGGTGAGGAAGCAATCAATCCTCCAGCATCTTGGAACTTGTGATGATGATGATTATGACAACGATGACAATAATAATAACAACAATGATAATGATAGTAATGATGTTAATAATGAGGATGATAACAGCAACAATAACAATATCATCCACAGGCTGTGAGAATCCATGCCACAGGAAAAGACGGTCAGGAAGAGCTACAGTTGTCTGGAAAGTTGTCAACTGTTTGGACTGGAGAGCAGAGGGTAGAGCAGGGGCCGAGCAGGCGGCTTCCCTCCTCCTGTAACTACATTCCCGGCCTGCCTTTACCAGGACCACCCTCCGGATGAGAAACCAAGGCAGGACTGTCCTACCCAGCGTTCTGTGGCCGCCCTCGGGAGATGTGAAGCTGCGGCCTCAGACGCATTCCCGGCTTCGGGGAGCTTCCAACGGAATCAGGGCACACGGATGTGAGGGGCGCGGCTGGCAATATCGTCGCCTCACCGACCAGCAGGCGCCCTGCCCCGGCCGATGGACGGGGCACCGGAGGGCGCCGGGGCTGGGCAGGGTGGCGAAGCCGTGAGGCGGGGGAATCTCAATCTGCACCTAAAAAAATCGTTTCCTTCCGGAGCGACGGCGGCGGCCGCCACTTCCCCAGCGCAGCTCGGCTGCCGGCGGCTGTGCCCTCCGGGGTGAGGCGCTCGGCAGCCGCGGAGGAAGCCAGCTGAGCAGTGAGAGAGAAGCAAGGGACGCCGCTGCCGTGTGGAGGAGGCTGAGCGGTGGGAGGGGCGGGGAGGGACCAGCCGCCGCGGTGACAAGGTGTCAGCGGAGCGGAGGGGCCGCCGCTAGAGCTCAGGCGTTCTCGCCGCCACCCTCCCGTCCGCAGAAGTTTGACTCGGGCACCGCGCAGCCTCCCGGGCCGCCAAGGCGGGGCAGGGAGCCGCGTCGGGAGCCGGCTTGCCCGGGGCCACCGCGGGACGGGGGTCGCCTCCAGCGGGAGGCAGCGGCTCTCCGGGAACCGCCCCGTCTGCGCCATGGCAGCGCGGTCCCGGAGACCCTGGCTGAGCGTGGTGCTGGGGCTGGTGCTGGGCTTCACCGCTGCCTCCTGGCTCATCGCCCCCAAAGTGGCCGAGCTGACCGAGAAGAAGAGGCGCGGCTCCAGCCTCTGCGCTTACTACGGCCGCTCGGCGGGGCCAGGGGCAGTCGGGGGCGCGGCGGGCGGGCAGCAGGCGCCCCCGGAGGCAGCGGCTGTGCAGGGCGGTACGAGTTTCAGGAGCCCCTGGGAGCTGCAGCCGGCGGCGGACGGGGCAGTCTCCAGCCCCGCCGCTGGCGGGGAAGGAGAGCCGGAGGAGGAGGAGGAAGGCGGCGAGAAGCGGGGTAGCCGGCCCGGCGGCAGCCACAACGGGAGCGGGGACTGGGGGGGCTCCCTTGGCTGTGCCAAGCCCCGCAACTTCCTCTACGTGGGGGTCATGACGGCCCAGAAGTACCTGGGCAGCCGGGCAGTGGCCGCGCAGCGGACGTGGGCGCGCTCCGTGCCGGGGCGCGTGGAGTTCTTCTCCAGCCAGGGGTCCGCCGCGCCCCCCGAGCTGCCCCAGCTGCCCGTCGTCGCCCTGCCCGGAGTGGACGACTCCTACCCGCCGCAGAAGAAGTCCTTCATGATGATCAAGTACATGCACGACCACTATCTGGACAAGTACGAGTGGTTCATGCGGGCGGACGACGATGTCTACATTAAAGGTGACCGGGGCGGCCCCGCCGGTGGGCGGGAGGGAACCGGAGGCCTGGGTGCCTGGCAGGGTCCGACGGAGGGTGGTGACAGTCGTTCGCGCCTGGTGTTGAAGTACGACACTTAAGGGATACTTCGACTCACCACTGCCCCGGGGGCTTTTGCCTCCAGCTGCCATGCGAGGGGCTTGTAGTGCCGTCCAGGCGCAGAGGTCCCAGTGGGAACCCCGAGGTGCCCTCGCGGGGGCCGGGCGAGTTGTATAGCGGAGGCAGCGGGCTGGACCGCGGCGAGCACGGTAAGCGTACCCAGTCTGGGCGTTGAGTCCCTCGGCTGCGGCAGCCGCGCTCGCTACCGGCGCGGTCCCTCCAGGTGCGGCGCTCCAGGGGCCAGAGGACAGGGTCCGGCCCGGCCCGGCCCGGCGGTGCTGGGCATGGGCAGGGAGCGGCGGGCGGTGGCGGCCCTGCGGCCTGCCGCGGTCGGCAGTCCCGCCTTGCACCGCCGTCCGGGCGCATCCCACTCCGGCAGGGCAGCCCACTCCACGGTTTGGTTCGGTGCTGCTTGGAAATTATGTTTTCAGCACTATTTAAAGTTCGCCACGGATCACTGGCGCTGAGCAAACTGTGAACGCTACTTGTAAAGCTGCTGTTCTCCTTTGAAGCTTGTGGCTCTGGAAAAGCACTGGCCCTATTTCCGTGCGAGTTTTAATAGAGTTAGACCGTTAGAATGCACCGTGTTCTGCAACCAGTTTGCTTTTGGTCTATATTTGTTGCTGCTGTTGCTAGTGCAGTGTACTGCTCTAGGAAGGATTGAAGCTAAAGTTGTAAGCACAAGCCTAGGCTGTGAGCGTGCTTGCGTTGTTGAAAGCACTGTTGAAAGTTAACCTGAGGCAGCTGTATATTTCTGTACTTGTCACTTAATTGTGTTTCAGTTGTTTAATGGGCTTTTCGCTTGTCAGCTGTCATTCATCTGTGAAATACTTGCACATGCACGCATGTATATATGTGTAAATACTCGGTTGCAGACATAAAAGTTGCCAGTGGTTTCTTTTTTCTCATTTCGGATTTGTAATGATCTGTCTTTTAATTGGTTCCAAGGTTCCAAGTTAAACCTATCTGGAAACTTTTACTTTCAAGTAAATCTTAATCACAATTTCTTAAATAGGTAAGGGGTTTTTAGGAAAGGTGTGTAGACATTGTAGCACTGGAAATACATTGGAAAGAGCTTGTTCCTACAATTCCTCTGTAATCAAACACATTTGTCTCAGTTAATTTAGATTTGCTCTGGTCTTTTAAAAAATTAATCCTATTAAAATAAGAACTGTCACTTTCCCTTCCCTCCCCTTCCTCCCAGCCTGGAACTATATTGGCAAATTGTCCTACTTTAGAGGGTGAGAGAGAGTTCTAAAATAACAAGGGAGTGCTTTCCATCAGTAGCGGTTGAACAGTACACTGTTTACTGACAAAATTAAGGGTTTATCATATTCTGGCCTTTGTCTGATTGAAAAGTCACTGTAATGTTACTTAAAAAAAAAAATCTGTTAAAGGTAAGCTTGTCCAGGGTATTGTCTCTTAGGTATAGATTACTGCTTTGAAAGCCATTTCCTGTAACAGTCCCAGGTGCCTGTTACGTTTCCAAAAAAGCTTGAGGTCGAGGAAAAGAGTCCGCAGACTAAGAAGAGGAATATTAGTCATCTTGTCCCTTTTGCAGGTGAGAAATTGGAGGAGTTTCTTCGCTCACTGAACAGCAGTAAACCTCTGTATTTGGGACAGACTGGTCTGGGTAACATCGAAGAACTCGGAAAACTTGGATTGGAGCCTGGAGAGAATTTCTGCATGGGAGGGCCGGGAATGATCTTCAGCCGTGAGGTTCTCAGGAGGATGGTGCCACATATAGGTGAATGCCTTCGAGAAATGTACACCACTCATGAGGATGTGGAGGTGGGCAGGTGTGTCAGAAGGTTTGGAGGAACTCAATGTGTTTGGTCATATGAGGTAAGCAGCTGTAAGTTGCAATGTGCTGTTTGTTTATAGTTATCTTGCAGCATAAATAGGTATATCTGCGATCTCTTTCCATGATATTTGTATTTTAATGCATTAAACTGCAGACTGTAAGGAAAAAAGAGAGGAAAGCATTCACAACATGTTGCTGTAACCATATTTATTTCTACTTGTCTTTCAATTTTCGTCGACGACAACTGCTGTGGCCTTAAGTAGGTGTAATCATGTAAATGTTGTCATGCTGAAAGTTCCTAAAGCACTACCTCGAAGGTTTCTACATACGGTCCTTGACAGGATGCTGCTTCATTTGACTTACGCTGTTCAGGTTGGATCTGTTTAAAAACTTGTTTTTGGATAAGCATGCAGCATATCTGTTTATCTCAGGTTGTTAAACTATTTTGTGGTATTTGAAGAATTGTATTTTCTTAATTACTCAGACATATTTTAATGGCGTTCATTACTGGCAAAAGTAGAAGTAGGGGTTGTGGGTTTTTTTAATCTTTTACAGAAATGAAATTTGTTGCACTGTATGAGTCTGTAATACATTTTAACACTGTTCTGCGCTAAGAAAAACAGTGTTAGTAGTATATCATAGACACAAGCAGCATACCAGGTCTCCCACTATGCTGAATTTTAGGCGCAAATTACTTCATTCAGTAATAGAATTTTCTAAAGTAATAAGGATATGTTGCAGTACCCAGAAAAGTTTTTTTCAATGCCATAGCTAAAATTCAGGCCTTTTTCTCTGGAAGTATTGTGGCTACTGGCACGTAGCTAAAAATAGACCAATCATGCAACTGCCAGAAAGGGTAATGGGTGATAGCTAATATGATGCATATGATTTCAGTTATTTTAACCATCTCTTTAATATTAATATATGCTTGCCCTTGTGGCACTTCCTCGTTAAGAAGGAAAAACCATTTCAATGGGCCACTGAAAGAGGTTATGTGCTATTAATGACAAAAAGACAGGAATTATTAATTTGGTGGATTAGTGTTTCTGTGAATGGCCTGGGTAAAGGTGGCCATTTAAAAAATGGGTTTGGTAGGTGACAGTGCATGTAAACAGGTGAAAGAAAGTAAATATTTAATAGTTGGTACTAACTGGGTG
The DNA here is from genome assembly GCA_028858755.1 of Ara ararauna. NCBI lineage: Eukaryota > Metazoa > Chordata > Aves > Psittaciformes > Psittacidae > Ara > Ara ararauna. The sequence continues at coordinate 36,917,844 of CM054410.1, read as the reverse complement.
GAAATCTTAAAGGAGGAAATCTTTTCCCTTACTTGGCAATACAAAGGTGCTTTTAGAGACTGTTTCAATAAATGTTGTAAATGCCAGTGTAAAGTAATATACCTGTTGCACTGGTAGAGCAGGGAAAGCATTTGTTGTGCAGATGGCTATCATAGAATCATAGAATACTTAGGGTTGGAAAGGACCTTAAGATCACCTAGTTCCAACCCCCCTGCCATGGGCAGGGACACCTCACACTAAACCATGCCATCCAAGGCTATGTCCAGCCCGGCCTTGAACACCGCCAGTGATGGAGCATTCACAACTTCCCTGGGCAACCCATTCCAGTGCCTCACCACCCTTACAATAAAGAATTTCTTCCTCATATCCAATCTAAACTTCCCCTTTTTAAGTTTGAACCCATTACCCCTTGTCCTCTCACTACAGTCCCTAATGAAGAGTCCCTCCCCAGCATCCCTATAGGGCCCCTTCAGGTACTGGGAGGCAGCTATGAGGTTTCCACGCAGCCTTCTCTTCTCCAGGCTGAACAGACACAGCTTTCTCAGTCTGTCTTCATACGGGAGGTGCTCCAGTCCCCTGATAATCCTCGTGGCCTTCCTCTGGACTTGTTCCAACAGTTCCACGTGCTTTTTATGTTGAGGACACCAGAACTGCACAAAGTACTCCAAGTGAGATCTCAGGAGAGCAGAGAAGAGGGGCAGGATCACGTCCTTTGACCTGCTGGTCATGCTCCTTTTGATGCAGCCCAGGATACGGTTGGCTTTCTGGGCTGCAAGCGCCCACTGCCAGCTCATGTTCATTTTCTCATCAACCAACAGCCCCAAGTCCTTCTCCACAGGGCTGCTCTGTATCTCTTCTCTGCCCAACCTGCAGCTGTGCCTGGGATTGCTCCGACCCAGGTGGAGGACCTTGCACTTGTCATGGTTAAACTTCGTGAGGTTGGCATCAGCCCACCTCACAAGCGTGTCAAGGTCCCTCTGGATGGCATTCTTTCCCTTCAACGTATCAACTGAACCACACAGCTTGGTGTCATCGGCAAACTTGCTGAGGGCGCACTCAATCCCACTGCCCATGTCACAGAGAAAGATGTTGAACAAGACCCGTCCCAACATCGATCCCTGAGGGACACCACTCATTGCTGGTCTCCAGCTGACATTGAGCCATTGAGCACTAGTAGTTCTTAATCAGACTTCCAAGCCATGTGCTACATTGGCAGCTTAATCTTACTCTCTGATGTGTTTGGAATATGTCTGTACAAGGTTGTTTTCAAATCCTTATGGGCATATGATGACTGATGATCTGTATCAGGTAGCAGAATTACGATTATTCCTTGACAGTTTTATCTTGGAGGTGGTTTTTGATTTGTTTTTCTTATTTGTCTTCTTGAGAAGTCATCTGCGGAAGGGAAGAAAACTGATAATAGGTAACGTTATCACCATGGTTATAATTGATGTTAAATGTCAGTAAAATTTTGGCTCCAGACACTGAGCGTTAGTGGGATAGAATGAAAAAATATGTTTGCTTCAGTTTCAGAGACTGAGTTACATGACTCCTTAGAAGCTTAGCTTTTTGTGGTGGGATTAGGGACTGAAAACATGAACTTTTTGAAAAAAGCATGTTTTTATGTGATCTGGAATAGAGTGACGCCAGTATTGGCTGTCAGTTGCTCTTGAAGGCCCTAGTTCTATATAATAAAGAATAAAAAAAAGAAAAACATGTGTTGGTCATTGCAATAGCAGCTCCTATGTTTTTGACTGGTATTTGCCTCTATCAGAAGAATCATAGAATCACAGAATTATAGAATAGTTAGGGTTGGAAAGGACCTTAAGATCAAACTCTCTTGCTGTTACAGGAGATGATCCACAAGATGCAGATGATTAAGAAAAATCTGCTTAGGCTGCTGTCCCAGCATTAAAGCTGTGTGAGGGAAAGAGCAAACTAGGATGGGCCAAGAGAAGGAGAAGATGCATTCATGCTATGGCACAGTTTGTGTTGTTCAGCTAATAGTTGCAAGCAGTCTCATACTACACATGACCAGCATGGGCTGTTGCAGGTTCGTAAATTAGTGGGTGACAAAGTTGACTTTCCCTAGGGCACTGGAGCTGTTGCAGTTCCATTTCTGCCATAGATCAGCAACACTCTGTGTGTGCCAAGAGATGAAGTTCCCTCAGATATATGTGCGCAAAACCTGGGGCCGGGACTTTCTGCATAGCCAGTTGTGCTTTTGTCCTGAAGTCGTCTTGTTGTATGCATTAAATCGAGTACTGTTGAGCTGCAAGATTTTTATGAACTTTGTTGCTTTTGGGAAAATGGATAATTTGTGTTTAGCATGTGTTGCTGAAGACTAATAAAAACTGTAAACAACTCCATTAAAATTCATAGTAGTAGAAAAGCCCTAGAAGAGTTGAATTACTGTTTCATCGTTTTTTACTTGATTTCTAAGAACTGCATTGAAAGGTCTCTTTTTGGTAAGAATGAGAAATCAGAGTTCGAGAGAAAACCAGAAATGCTTGATCTTTGTTGGGTGGCTTAACTGGTGTAGGTAAGACTGGCTGCATTTCAAGTTTTATTCTGCAGCCTTAAGGTAGCTTAATGCATAATTTGCTTGCTGGCAAGGAGCAGGTTGCACCTTTTTTTTTTTTTTTTTTTTGTGAGAATGAATAAAAAAAGAAGAGGGGTGCAAGCCTGCCATCACCTGCTCTTGTATTTTGCGACTTGTAGAGTTAATTCTTGTTCTGTCAGATTTGAAGCCAGGCCTAAAGGCTTAAACCACGACATTCTCTCACATACAAAATGATTTATGGCTGAGGTGATGAGTCCTCTGTCTCTGCTGATGGAGCTCCTCTACTTTAGATAATTAGTCATTGAATTGCAAACAGAGTGAATCTAATAACAGGGAGTTTAGTGCATTTATGCAGAATGGGGGAGACAAAAACCTGCCCTCAGTCTGCAATCTAACAGTTCCTCTAAGCTGACACAAATGTGAGCTTTCACTGAAGGGTGGCTGCTCCTTTCAATTGCTGTCCTTTTCTGCAGGACATGTGCAGCCCTGTTGTGAGCTGGAGCAGGGGTGGGATCCACTTGAAACCTGACCCAGAACAAAAGTTTTTTCGCTTGAATCAGTACTCATAGCAGAGCATGAACATGGGGAGAAAGAAGAGGTGGTCGTGTTCAGCGAGGAATGAAGGGGGCAGGACAGTGTCAAACTGCCCTTCCTGGCAACATCTTACATCCAAATTGTTGGAAGCAACAGCAGCCTAAATCTAGTACATCTCCTTGCTACATGGATGCCATCCAGAGGAGCCTTGACAGGCTAGAGAGGTGGGGCAGTGTGAACCTCACAAAATTCAACAAGGCCAAGTGCAAGGTCCTGCACCTGGGTTAGGGCAATCCCAAGCACAAATACATGATGAACAGAGGCTGGATTGAGAGCAGCCCTGCAGAGAAGGACTTCAAGGTATTGGCTGGTAAGAAGCTGAACATGAGCTGGCTTCAGTGTGCTCTCGCAGCCCAGAAAGCCAACCCTACCCTGGGCTGCATCAAAAGCAGCATGACCAGCAGGTTGATGGAGGTGATTGAGCCCCTCTTACTCTGCTGTAGTGAGATGCCACCTGCAGTACTGTGTTCAGGCCTAGGGACCCAACACAAGAGGGATATGGACCTGTTCGAGTGAGTCCTGAGGCCACAAAGATGATGAGAGGGCTGGAGCACCTCTCCTATGAAGACAGGCTGAGAGACCTGGGCTTTTTCGGGCTGAAGAAGAAAAGGCTTCAGAGAGACCTTAGAGCAGCTCCAGTGCCTAAAGGAGCCCTACAAGAGGTATGAAGAGGGGCTTCTTACAAGTGCACGTAGTGACAGGACAAGGAGGAGTGGCTTTAAACTGAAAGAGGGTAGATTTAGATTAGATATTAGGAAGAAGTTCTTTACTGTGAGGGTGGTGAAGCACTGGCACAGGTTGCCCAAGGCTTCCCCATCCCTGGCAGTTTTCAAGGACAGGTTGAATGGGGCTTTGAACAACCAGGTGTAATGGAAGTTCTCCCTGCCCATGCAGGCAGGTTGGAACTAGATGATCTTTAAGGTCCCTTCCAATCCAAACCTTTTAATGATTCTAGTATTCTGTGTTGAAGTATTTGCTAGAAGTATTGTAGTTTTGTTTGATCTTTTTCTTTCTACAGAAGATCCATCCTTGTTCTGGTGTATTTTTCAACTATATGTTAATTTATCCTTCAGGTTTGATGATTCTGTAATGATTAAGCGTAATAAACCTGACAAATTTGTCTAAAATATCTCTGTAAAAAGCTTTTTTGGTTTTGTTAGGTGTTAACAATTTCTGCTTCCCCAAATTCATAAAAATGGAGATTAAAAAGGGCCTTTTTCTTTTGCACTTTCAGGATCCATATTTCAATGTAGCACTCTCTCTTCCACTAATTTTGAAGCTTTGATATATTTTTTTTAAATAAATGAAGAGATTAGCTTGATTTTATTGGCTCATGCATGTTTTATTCTTTGGAAAGAAAAACAGTAAATAAAAAAATGAAATGCTGTGTGGTTCCTCACTTTGCTATTTAGGAGGGATTTGACTATCGAGGGCAGTTTGGGAAAAAAAAGGGCAATTGCTTTATTCCCTGCCCCAATCCCTCCCTTTTTTTTTTAAATTATGTTTCTGGTTTCTGAAGACCATTTTGTAATTCGTAGCATAAGTTTATAACAAATCAAATAGTGTATTTCCACAGGAGGACAAAATAAAACGCAGTGCATGAATTAAGTGGCTATAACAATCCAAGCAGAAACCAAACATTGTCAGGGTATAAACACTGACTATCAGAGAAGGTTTTTCTTCAGAAAATGAAAACCAGCTGTATTAAGGGATTTAAAGAGCAGTCATCAGTGTATTTGGGACATTTATTCTAAGAGTAAGTTTGTAAAGCCTTTCTTTTTGCAGCCTTTTTTGCCTTTCTGTGGGAGAAAATGTCATAAAATCATAAAATACCTCAAGTTAGATGAGAACCATAAAGATCAAGTCCAATGCCAGCTACGTTCATTTTAAACTTAAAAAACTACATTCATGCGAGGCACCCTGTATACTTTTGAACTTTTGGTAATGTGTATGTTGATATTGAAAGAACATACTGTATTTTATATATACAAGAAATCAACATAAATGATTGTATCCTATTTCCCTTTGGGTTTTTTTTTCTTTTACAAATTTTTATGACAACCATAGAATACAGTCTCATTACATTAAAAATAACATATTTTTATTGATACAGCTGTCTAATATCTTGGGGTTTGTTAATATCCTATTAAGGAAAGGACCTTTGTTCCAACCCCCATGCCATGGGCAGGGCCACGTTCCAGTAGACCAGGTTGTTCAATTATTCTTGCAGTAAATATTACAGGAAATATATTGGAAAAATGCTTATGTGGATCAAAATGCATGCTCAGAAAGGTTCCCTTTGCAGTATACTGGTGTTGTGACTGTCTCTGGAGGTGCTGGAACCTGTGCAAGCCATCTTCTGTCTTCCTCTAAAAATACTTTATAATTTCCTTTTTAATGTTAGTTGTCCTTACAGATGCATTTTAATTTTTCACTTGAGGCTTTGTCTCTCCCTGTTTGGAGAAGATGTTCATGGATGACAGCTCAACTTTGAGTTGAGCACTACACCAGACAGAAGCATTAGAGGTGTATTTGCTTTTGATAATTATAAGATGGTATTTTGCTCATTTGGATACTGGAATGATCAAGTCTTGAAGCAGCAGTACCCACTGCCACTTAGGCTTTGGTTTTGGGCAGCTTCATGAGGTAGTTATATCAATAGAATAGAAATCCATGTGAGAGTTGGAGATACCTTTCTGGCGGTTTTTATTGTGAAGGATTGAAATGGTATTTCCACAGCTACCATGGAGGTGTGTGCGAGTGCACACAAGTGTGCAGCTGTGGTCCATCTTGTGATGGCATTTTAGCTGTGGAGCCAAGGGGCTGTTTCTCAGCCTGGTTGAGAGTTAGCTTCTCTTGCATTTCTGTCTTTGCAGGTTAGGTGTTCTGTCTTTCTTGCTGTGCCCCAAGAGGAAATCCTGCTTATGCCTTTTTGGAGTTTAACAGCTGTATAATTCTGACTCCTGATGCTGAATTAACCAAAGTGCTTGAGGACTCTGGGAGTGTGTTTTAATGTCCATGATGTGAAGAAAGCATGGATACACCTTTCTTTTAATGTGTTTTCTTTTAAGGTGCCAGCAGCTATTTATGTGCAAAACTATGTGGGCTAGCTAACAGCTTTCTAGTCTGTTTTGAATGTTTGTACGTTCTTAACACAAATATTTCAAGGTTTTCCTCTTTAGGAATAAACTTGTTTGAATTACCAGAGCATCCCACAGACAAGCAAAAGAAAAGCATTAGGATAAGTTGTTAACTGATTAAAAATGTACCCTTAGTTCTGCCTATGGGTATCCTGAGCCGTGTCTCAACGTCTATGGAAATTTAAACCTAAGCTAAGTTCAACTTTTTTCTCATGTTTGCTGTCATTTTATTGGAAATGTTTTCTTAAGAATTCTGTGCAATTGGTATTTCAGAGGTGGTATTTCCATAGAAGTCTAGTGCAGAAGACTATCTGTTCAACTGTGTTTAAAAATAGCATTCAACATGAGACAATGAAATTGTTCACAGCTGTTGTAACGTTCATCTCATTTAAAACCATCACATCATCACTCTTGACAGTGCCTATCACATTATCCAAGGAATGAGCTTGATTTTAAGAAAGATCTACAGGGAGGAACTTGCCTCTTTAGGGCCAACAGTGCATTCAGTGTTTTAAGTGAATCCTTGAAGCACAGCACAATGAAACCCTGATGTGTTTACTTTTTACCCTGAAACAGTTTTCTGTACTTGGCCGTAAAATCAAGTAAACCAAACAGCATGGGAAGCATTAGTTTCTATAGATATTCCCAGAATTATCTTTATTTTCAAAATTTTGTCTTTCCTAGGTATTCTGAAATTAATTTTTCTTTCGTTTGTACAGATTTGATTGTGTCTATTTTTTATTTAGTGCTTTCAAGACACATTTTCCACAGTCATTTTTTGCATTGGTTGAAGTTTTACCTTTAGTAAACTAGTTTTTCTGAACACTTAATCAAAAATAGTGCCTAAAATAAGTGTCTTCTGGAATGTGCTGGTTTAACCAGGCAATTAGAATACTGAAGATAACAAGCTGAGATGCTGACTGGACAACTTGTTTGTTCTTTTGTTTTTTCGTTTTTAGTTTGTGACAAAATATTTGATTTAGAAACTTGGAAGTATGCCTTTTAATAATTTGAATATAGGATTGTCATTTTGTGCCTTGTTTTTTTGTACACTTGGTAGTTTGAATGATTTTGTATTCTTAAGATTGCTCTAAAGTGTATCTGAGTACCTACGTTTTTTGCTTGTTTCTTTCTTTATTTTTCTTTTTACAACCATTCAAGGGTAAATTAGTATCTGAAGGATGATAATTTAATCATTGGGGATGATGCTCCATTTGATTCTTCATTTGCTGGTATCAGGGAGGTGTTTGTTCATGAGGCCTTTTCTGAGTGCAGTGTGTGTGAATGAGCTCCTCATGGTGTGGAAGCAGATGCAGTAAAGAAATGCAGCATTTCTTTACTTGCATACATGGCTGCAATGCAGTGTAAGTATCAGTGGTGTTAGCGACTACATGAGGTATACAATGTAAATGCATGGAAATATGCATTTGTATGTATGTATGCATATATTTAAAAGTTGCGCCAAGTTGATAACCAAATTTCCAGGGCATAAGTGAAGGTACTTTGGAGCTTTTAAGCTTTGCTTCTAGGTATTTATTGCAGTCTGTCTACTGTATAGCTTGTCTACTGTAAAGCTTAAGATTTTAGATTTCAGCTTATTCTTCATTTCTCTTCATAGTTATATCTGTATACTTCTCTTCTGTATATATGTGTATTTTGGCTTGCAGCTTCTATTTAACATAGCTTTTTGAGTTTCCTTGAAAGCTTTTTCTTTCCAGCTACTGACTGTAGCTGCAGCTATTACTATAATAATTTTCTATCACCAAAGGGGGCTGTCTTACAGACTAGCTCTTATCGTGGCAGGATTGCACAGCTTCCTGTTGTTGATTATGATGAATCACAGTGCCTTTTTCTATCACTTTTATCACTTTGGGGCAAAATTTTTTGAGTCTCAATGCGAGTGTCTTGGTTCCAGAAGTCAGGGAGTTTGAATAGAACAGTGGTAGCTTTTAGAAAAAAAAAAAGCTTTTAGAAAAGTGCTTAACTCAGCAAATGAAGTAAGTTTGTTATGTGCTATTTATACTTGTAACTTTTGTTTTAGAATAAATTGTTAGGTATCAATCTGATTTCCTGGAACGAATGAAAGCAGGTGTTAGTATTTTGGGTTCTTCTTTCCTTCTACTCTAAATTTTCGTCATTGAATATATTTTTCTTCATGTGTTACGGGGAAATAATTGCACCTAAATGAGGGTAGTTAACTACAATAGAAAATATTGTCAAAACAGTAAAAACTGTCTTAATACTTAGCTGTAGTAACATTGGGAAATACAGTATTACTGTATCCAAGATGGTCATGTAAGTATGTATATTTGTTTTGTGGCATTTGATGCTTGAGGTTTGCTTAGAGTTGTAGAATGTGTCTGTTACATCTTTGCAAAAAAAGTTTTTATATTTTGTACCTTAAAGATGGAATTCTGTACCAAAACTATGCATTGAGCATTCTTTCCTCCTGGCCACGATAAGTTGGTGCTCACTTCCCTCTTCCAAATGTTAGCCTTAGTTTTTACTGTACTGTATCCAAGAATAAACCTGCCTTCAGGCTGTGTTCTTAAATTTCTATCCACACTGTGCTGTTGGAGTGTATGCTTGAAGGTGACAACTCTGTCATGGGAGAGAGATGTAAGAGACATGTGGTCTTCATAGGGCAGAGAGGGTTGGATGAGTAAAGGCTGCTCTTGTTTCTTCCGTATGCTTATTAACTAGTCCAGTACAGCCTGGGCTAGTTAATTTCCGAATTCTTCCTCAGAAAAATCTTCTGAACAGCAGCAGGTTTATTGTTTTAGGTGCACATAATGCTAGAAGCAGGAGAGGAAAATACTAGAAGAAGGTATGTTGGAGTAGCAGACTAACATACCTTCGTTGAGTTTGGTGTGTTAGAAGGCAAGTACTACCAATCAGCTGCTCATCACTGGGAGTTGCATCCTCACAAGTAAAACTTCTTTCATGACTTTTTGTTTTGAAGTAGGATGTGGTGCTTACCTCTGTGTGTGTGTGTAGATGTGTATATATGTATATATGTATGTATGTATATGTGTATATATGTGTATACACATATATATGTGTATATTTGCCTCAGCCTCGTATTTTCTTTTTTTAAAGTGTTATCTGAATTAGGTATGGTACTATCTATGGGAACTGATCTGTTACTTCTACAGTGCCAGTCAATATTCAGATTCACTACTGCAGATCAGGATTACATTTACCATTTTTAAGGCTTTATCACAATGTGAATTCATCACCATTTTGCAATTGGTTAGTACTACTAGGTCAGTGTAATCTTTGGCTGTTTTCACCTGTTAAGCTTCTGACTGGCATGCATAATTCTGTTCCTGTTTAGAAAATTTTGTTATCCTAAATATGATGTTGCAATATAACAATTGCCTTTTCCTGTGTGAAGGGATTGTTCCTGGTTAGTGCAGAGACTTCCACAGCAAGGGCAGATGCTGTGGTAGTAGATGAGAGAATGTGCTATATTGCTTGTGCACATCACATGAAAAATGCTAGCCATTGTTCCAAGTCTGCTTGTCCCTCCTAGCAGGCGAATGATTAGTGAATAAGAAACATTTCATCTCATAAAGAGCTTAATCACAGTTTATGTTAATTGTTGAGGGCTTTCATTCCAACTCAGTGCATCTTAGAGGATAGTTGCCTTTTGGTCTTTCAATTTTATAGTCCGTGATTTGCCATTTTGTTTTTTTGACATTCATTGGGAAAGTATTGCAAATAAACACGTAGATTATCAGAAATCCTCAAAGGAGCTCAAGAGACTGTCTTTGAACGCTGGACTTTCTTTTTCAAGTCAGTTCTTTGACTCCAAAGCTGAATATCTGTGGAGGATACACATGCAGTAGTTTCCACTTTCGCTCTTCAGTCATTGTAGCCAGGACAAATACTGAATGGGTACTGGAGTAGGTTGGTAGAGTTGAAGTTTCTGGTTGAAGTATGTTGACCATGTAGTGCAGATCTTTTCATGCTATGACTTCATACCTAATTTGGAAAAAAACCCCAACCCCAGCCCCTTTGTGTACTGTTTATTAATGCTTTAATTCATGAAGAATTGAAGTGGGAGACTCCAATTAATTGTTTCAGGGAACTAAAGCTTGAAGATGTGTGCATGTGTACACACACAGAGGTATGTACGCATATAGATATATATATATATAAAAATGCTAGGAGAGCATGCTAGTACTTTTTAATGTGACAGCTTGAGGCAATTTCTTCGACATACCTACAGTAAAATACAGATTTATAGAAGGGTTTCTTTGATAGATTGGAAAATATGTTCCCATGAAAACAAGACTTGCATAAATGCAGGGATTATTTCCAGTGTTAATGCTTCTTCAGAGTTTTTCAATTTCAGTAAGAATTAGTAAATATATGTCTGTTAAACCTCATGTGTACCTATATTCCTTAGGCAGCTTAGATCATGCCTGTGTCTTGAAGCTGGCACCAGTCCTGCAACTAGTACGAAACAAACAGCTCATTCTCCACAGCATACAAGCAGTCTGCTTCTGCCAGCTCTGTGAGCTTTCTTGGAAGAGATGTCAACTTTTGCAGAACTCAGCTTTTGCTAAGTAAATGAATTAATGCAAGTCGTAAATCTGAAACTGCCTCTGGATTCTCCTTGCAGGGACCTGTGTTACATGCTACTACATCCGCAGGTATGAAAAATATCTGTTTCCAGTGCCTGTTTGTCATTTGAATGATGAGAAGAGCCATAAAACTCTTGCAGAAGCTCCAGGGGCCATAGCACATGCAGGCATTAAAAGTTACTGTCCATAACAGGTAGTGTGAGCTGAGGTGGAAGCGGTCCACCTTCTCTCTTTGCTTCGATCAAAATCCATATCTCTACATGCTTTTCTTATACCTGTGACAAAAACCTGTGGCATGTAGGAGAGATGCAGCCTTGAATTTGGCATAGGCGATGGTGGCTTTCTTATGTTTTGCTTTTGTCTAATGCAAAACTGTGTGATATCAGGAAACTTCACCAAAGTGTTTGGTTAAGAAAGCAGAGACTACGGAAAATAATGCGGTTATCTAGGAAGGGGTATAACCAAGTCTAGGATGGCAAGTATAGCTTTGAGGCCAGGCTTTAAAGTTGAGGACTGCTCACTCTAAACAAACGGTGTTACGATTGGAAACGGGGAGGCTTTCTGTGACTGTGAATGACTGGTTTATAGCAAAGCAGATACATTTGGAACTCTTGTAAGTAGGTGAAGAAAAGATAAATTGAAAGAGCTACTAAATGCTAATAAAGTCAAAAGACAGCCAGTTTAAAGCATGGTAATGGTGATGGTGATGGGATATTCTGAGTTAAATTAAAGTTTCACTAGTTAAGATGTGATATATGTTTAGCAGAAGCAGCTAATGTAGTTGTATTCCTTAAAAGAGCTAGGTTATTAAATGTTTATACCTAACATAAATGAAACTTGAATGAAGGGTTTAGTCGACTGTGGTTTTAATAACAAAAAATCCTCTCCCTGAGTAGCTTTAACAGATTGGAAATTTCTTTACAGCTCTCCAGGTTAGTTTAGTTTCTTTCTTTTTTTTTTTTTTGATTCCTTTTTACAGCAGAGGTAGTAGGCACCCAAATCAACACAAGATGAATAAAGCTGTACAAAAAGCCAGTGATCCATGAATGAAGGTGAAGTATGGGAGTAGGTTTAAATGGACGAAGGTATGTTTTATAGTGGTTTGCCACTATTGCTCTTTTCTTTTTTTGTCATTCTTTGTTTTCAGTTTAATGGATTAGTGTTGTCACTTGGGCATTCTTGGTCTATAATTTCTTGGGACTATGAATTCCCATCCTTTCACTATTTAAAACAGCAAGTCGCATAGAATCTGTGCAGTCCCAGGCACAGCTACAGGTATGGCAGAGAAGAGATACAGAGCAGCCCGACGGAGAAGGACTTGGGGCTGTTGGTCAGTGAAAAAATGAACATGAGCTGGCAGTGTGTGCTTGCAGCCCACAAAGCCAACCATATCCTGGGCTGCATCAAAAGGAGCGTGACCAGCGGGTCGAGGGAGGTGATCCTGCCCCTCTACTCTGCTCTCCTGAGACCTCACTTGGAATATTGAGTGCAGTTCTGGTGTCCTCAACATAAAAAGGACATGGAACTGTTAGAAAAAGTCCAAAGGAGGGCCACGAGGATGATCAGGGGACTGGAGCACCTCCCTTATGAAGATAGGCTGAGAAAGTTGTGTCTGTTCAGCCTCGAGAAGAGAAGGCTGCATGGAGACCTCACAGCAGCCTTCCAGTATCTGAAGGGGGCCTATAGGGATGGTGGGGAGGGACTCTTCATTAGGGACTGTAGTGACAGGACAAGGGGTAATGGGTTCAAACTTAAACAAGGGAAGTTTAGATTGGATATGAGGAAGAAATTCTTTCCTGTAAGGGTGGTGATGCACTGAAATGGGTTGCCAGGGAAGTTGTGAATGCTCCATCGCTGGCGGTGCTCAAGGTTGGGCTGGACATAGCCTTGGGTGGCATGGTTTAGTGGGAGGTGTCCCTGCCCCTGGCAGGGCAGTTGGAACTAGATGATTTTAAGGTCCTTTCCAACCCTAACTATTCTATGATTCCATGATTCTATGTTGTTCTTCACTTTCAGAATGCACATGTGTATCTTGTTTACTTGTTGAGTGCTGCATTGAAACATGCAATTGTAGTACCTGGTTGCTTCACCAGTTAGGTCAGACAGGACTGAGGGTATCCATCCTACTAGGTCTGTCTCTGGTTAGGAACCAGACTTTTACTTCTGTAAAAATTTATGGTATAAGTCCACTCTAAATGAGCAGCAGAGGGAAAAAAGAAGTATAAAGTTTCAGCTTTAATGACTCCTAATCAACTTATGGAAACCATTTCTAGGTAGAAGTTCTTCCATATAGCCCTCATTTAATACCTGATAGGCCCATGTTTTCTTTCACTTGTTGCTTTTCAGGTACTAGATGAAAGCAAAAATTGCTACTCTTTTTCAGTAGTTACAATGTGCAAGCCCAAGTCCATATCTCTGTCCAGAGGCTCTGGTTCTTGCTATTTCAACCAGGCAATTATTCATCAATTGTAAATTGAGCAGTTTTCATGATTACCATATCAAGACTGTCACATTTAAGGTTTTATTTGCACCTTTTATTTAAAGTCCGGGTCTCTGCTCTTTGTTTTTTATCCTGGGCATGACGTGCTGTGGCATGGAATACCTCTTCCGTCAGTTTGGGTCAGGTGTCCTGTCTCTGCTTCCTCCCGGCTTCCCCTCTTCCCTGGCAGAGCATGAGACTCAGAAAGTCCTTGGTCAGACCAAAATATCACTAAGCAGTAACCGAAACACTGGTGTTGTCAGCACTGTTCCCAGGCCAAAAGTCAAAAACACAGCGCTGCAGCAGCTACCAAGGAGGAGAAAAATGACTGCTACTGCTGAACCCATGACAATTAGTAATAGCATAGTTGATCCAGATTCACTTTGTACATCTGTGTTGAACGGTCTAGCTTGAGTTGGACACAGAAAGGGTTTGTGTACATTTCATCAATCAAAAAGGGAAATGAACAAAGGGAAAATAGGCATGAATTTGGGACTCCCTTAAAATATGTCTGTTTCCATTTTATTCCTCATTGGAGCTCTCTTGCTTCGTATAGATAAGTGCTCATGATGCTAGGAAAAGGAAGACTGATTCTAGAAGTGGTGGGAAGATCCTATATACTTATTTTTGGCCCACTGAAACATTCATTCAGTAGTATGGAATTAAATGGTTCCAGCAAAAGCATGGAGGAGAGATTTATTTGGTATCAAGTCAAGTTCCAGGGAGATCCCTAGCCTCTTAATTATCCTGTGTGCCTTCTCCCTTTTCCTACCTCCCCTTGCCCAGCTTTTATTTAGCAAGTTGTTTTGCATCAAGAGGAGCGTGACCTGCAGGTTGAAGGAGGTGCTGGGGATGGACTCTTCATGAGGGACTGTAGTGAGAGGACAAGGGGTAACAGGTTCCAACTTAAAAAGGGGAAGTTTAGACTGGATATGAGGAAGAAATTCTTTACTGTGAGGGTGGTGCGGCACTGGAATGGGTTGCCCAGGGAAGTTGTGAATGCTCCATCGCTGGCGGTGTTCAAGGCTGGGGTGGACATAGCCTTGGGTGGCATGGTTTAGTGTGAAGTGTCCCTGCCCCTGGTAGGGGGGTTGGAACTAGATGATCTTAAGGTCCTTTCCAACCGTAACTATTCTATGATTCTATGAAAGTCTATACTAAATGTAACCATGTTAGTATCATATTTCAAATTCCTCCAACAAGTAAGCCAATGCCTTTTGCAAAATGCAGGATTTTGATACCAAGGAATGGTAACTATTTTGTTTTGTTCAGGTGCAGGAGGAATACATACACACACACATGTGTTTTTTCTATTTATGGGAAAGTACTTCTGTGACTGCATTTGTAACTACCTATTCTGTCATTTCTTCCTCTAAACTTGTGGAACAAAATTCCTGTCCATGGATTTTGTCTTGAGCAAGTAATTGTAATGAGTTTTCAGATTGTTCTTCTCGACAAGTCACAGTTCAACACTATTGAAGGGTTTGTTATCACACGAGTAGCATCTTGATTTCAACAGCTTTGCTGATAGATTAGACTTTACTCTGTGGTTATCTGCTACTTTTAGAAAGAGGAATTACTAAACCTTTTATTAAAAACTAAACCAATATACTTTGCTCAAAGACCAGGAGCGTGTGTTAACTGTTCAAGCTTATAGCAACAGCATTCTTGAGTTGTCTACAGTGGAATGACAACATTGCTCCTGCTTCATACTTTTTTTCTTTATTACATCTGTCAATCCTTGGGATAAAGTGTTGAAACGTTTCCCTTCTGATGTTGTAAGTGTTCTTTTTGGTTCTTAAGTTCTCCCACTATGCTTGATGGTCTTTATAGTTATCAAAAAACTTCCTAAGGTTTTTAAATGTTTGACTTAGAATCCATTTTATAACAATTTAAGCTAGAATGAGATTTATCAGGTTTCCCTTTTTAGCAAGTATTCTGAGGATTTATCAAGATTTTATTTTGCAAGATGCTGATTTTTTAACTTGATCAAAACCGAGGGATAAAATCTATGATTAAAATAAAAAGAGATATTGTTTGACAGTATTTAAAAAAGTAAATAGTTGACAGTATTTAAAAGCAATATTTAACTAATACAGTAATTGAAGGATGCATTGATTCGCCTTTTTCGCTTTGCTGAAGAGCGAACACATAATCTTAAGTATTCATCTTGTTGGTTAATAAACCTAGTCTTTTGGCTAGTATGTAGTGCATGAACTGATAGTAAACTTTGTTGGATGCTTGGCAGAGATGGATAGACTTTTTCTGTGCTGTTACATCTTCAGTGTAAGTATCTCCTGGCTTCTAATAGACTTTAGTAAATAGATTAATTCACTGGCAGTGGTTTATCTATTGCAATTAGATTCTGGTTCGCTCAGTTCATAATCAGTAAATACTATGTACCTTTTTTCCTCTGCCTTCTCTGAAAGAGTTGACATTATGATGGTGTTCTAGTCTCTTACTGTTTTGACTTACACAATCAAATACAGTCGAATAAGAATGATTAAAAGTAAAAACCTATTTAAGAAACCTGTTGTATATCATTCTGTCTACTCTCAGCTTCTCATCTTAACATGTCATTATACTTGCATGATTCAAAACATGATGTTCTGCATATATGCTTATGTTCTGTGTGCAAGCCTTTATATTGTATGAGCACTGCTTCCTTTTATTAGTTATGGTACAGCTGCGCAAATAAACACACTTTTTAATGAGTATTTTTTTAAGTAAAGGAATACTTAAATACATGCACTTTTGATACTTTTTTTGGCTTGTTTTTACTATTACTGGAATGGATAGAAATACCATATGACAATTTCAAAAGTGTTAAACAAAATTTGGGAATATCTCTAATACAGACTTGAAGTGTCCTTTATATCAATATTCTCTGTGTTAATCAAGTAATTACAAGTGCAAATAATTTGCTTTCTCTGCATGAGGAAAAAAAAAAGATATTAGCGTTTGAGGGAAACCCTCTGTCTTCCCAAAAGGCAGTTAATGTTTAAATTGGTTTCAAAACATGTTATTTATGTCTTCTAAGCTCTCAGCTGTAACCATTATATCTTTGTTGCATTTCTGTATGCAAAGTGAGTTTTATTTCAGTCCATTAGTATGGCACAAGAGCAGGCTATGTCAGAAAAAGACAAGGGGGATAGTTCTTACTTGTTACAGGAAATAAAGTAAAACCACATGACAAAAGCAATAGCAAGGACAATCTGTGCATGCTATGTGGTGAAATAGTTTCAGATCCTAATACAGACTACAAAAACTGCTTTTCCAATTTGGCTTCTGAAAAAAAGTAATTTTTAACAAAAAATGGTTTCGTAATTCTATTGATTTGTCCCTTTTACAAAATTAGTTTTATCAACAGTTTGATTTTCTTGGTCTATTTATTTTTTAATTGCTCGTGCCTTATCTAGATGGCTACCTCAGGTATTTGCTAAAGGAAATGCCATTGTAATGAACACAGACTCAGGAAGATGTCACCACCATTCTAGTAAGAATCTTTTGTTTTTAATCTCTGTGTCTTATACACAAATCATTAAATAGGGTTTTTGAAAGTGTGCCTGAAATGCTTTCCCTGATGTAATTAATCTTTCTTCCTTTTAGTCTTAAAAAGTTTCTTTTGGCTTTGAATAGTCTTTTTACTTATATACTAGGTTTAGATATGCTAAATATGAATGGAACAAAAAGAGGGAGATGACTGACTTTACCAAGGTATGCACAGCAGGAAGGAGTTTTTTGTTGTGTTGGGATGAACAGATGTTGCACACTACTCAGGCACTCAGTGGTCTGAGCCAATTGTGTTTGTGTAGTGTCTAAAGTAGTAAGCCTCCCAAGAAAAGGGTGACTCTGAAGTGCATTAAAAATTGCAGGCTTGCTTTTGTACTTGCTGCTTCTAATATAAAAACAATACAATTATACATCTGCAAATTATACATTTGAAAAATTGGAGGAGAACCTAGTCCAAACACTAAATAGAGTCTTAGTTCATCAGTACAATGAGATGGTTTCTTTTTCTCTGGAACTGTGAGTGTTAGGAAAATGCTAACCTATTTTATTAATAAAATCTTCATATTTTTTAATAAAACCGTTAATAAGAACTTTGCTAAGAATGCTGCAGTTCTCTCTACTATTTCTTACAGTTCTAAAGTAAACTTCAAGCCTAAAAACAGGTGTGGAAATATGACCACAGAACGGGAACAGGCCATGATACTTAACTCTTAGTTTCTAAGATTTTTTTAATTTTTCAAGCATCTGCCAAAGATGACTTTTTTTGTCAGTGCTTAACAGAACTTACATGCTTGGTATCTTCTTTAGGTTTTTAACTGCCTAATTAATTGCAAGTATTTTTAGAATATGTTTTTGCGTTATAATGTGCTAGGCTTGTACTTCATAAATTGTCAAGCTAAAGCAGATTATATAGTTCACATGGAAGCATGATAACAATTTATAGTTTACATTCTTTGAATAAGAATTGTCATGTTTGTATTTGATGAGGATAATGTAATGAGGTTTCTCTGCATTTCGGGGAAGGAGTTTTCTTCTGAAATCTTTGCTAAAAAAAGGTTTTGATAGTGTAATGTCAGTTTCCACTCTCTGACAAATATCTAAAGGAAGATGGATTTATTTCACCAGTGGATTTTAACATGCCAATTTAGGTCTGTATGGAAAAGGCAGCTAATCCAATGCACTATCCATTAGTTTCTTTGGCCACAAAATTGCAGTAAAATACTGCCCTGGTTAGTCAAGGGATTGAGTCATGGTGGAGACTCTGCCGGTCTGCTTGGTCTACAAAGGCAAAATGTTGAAAGTGGAAAAAAACATGTTGTGGTTATCAGCTTGTATCCTGAGTAATGGTATGGCTGTAGGGGGTAAATGAATCTGGTAAAAAATGGTTTAGGCTGTATGAGAAAGTGTGAAAGTAGGCTTACTCCATTCGCCTGAGGTAGATGAGTGGGTAGAACAACAAAATAGTAAGAAAAAAACTGAAGGATGCTTGTATTGTAATACTGTTTGAATAAAAGTACTTTAGGTTAAACAATACATAGAAAAAGTGGGCAAAAATACGTGCGCTTTCCCTCCTCTCCCCCCTCCCCCTCCCCCCAATTGAAAATACTAAGTAGATGGAAAAGGTCTATTCTAAGGGTTGCAAATGCAGGCTTGGTATTTACTATTTAATGAGTAAAAAATAAGAACCAAGTACAGTAGGTCGCTGATGCTTGTTTTTACAGTTTCTGGGTACCAGCTCTTTTTGTTCCTTGACAAAGGAAAGACATGTGCTCTGCTTGATTACTTATTGGCCTAATGATGTATATTTCTGTTTCATTTACTGTGACCAGACCTTTAGGTGAGCTAAATTAAGTATTTTATATTTATAATTTGAACAATTTGATACTAATCCTATTTAGTAATTTTAATTCTTTAATAATAAAAAGAATGTAACACCTTTATTCCTATTCTTTCAAATATTACTAGCAGTAGTAATGGTAAGTCTGTACATCTCAGCTGAATATTGCCATTTTTACAATGTGTCCATTTCTTCCTTAAACGCACAAGATTTGTCATTTGACAAATGACAAATGACATGACATTTTATGCCATGTCTGTAACCAGTTTTAGAATTTGTGAGGTTATGTTGACTGAACAAGAGGTGGTGTGTAAGAACTCATTTGATTTGTATCAAAAGGACACTAAAACGCTGATCCATGTCAGTAATTAATCTACAATGCTATGTAGTCCTAGGGAGATCTGTCCAAGCCGTGAATTGTTTGAGTGAAGTGTCATCACAGCAATTTTATCTTTTGCGAGTTTTAATTATTCTTACAAATACAGCATGCTATACAAATATTGGTGTAGTAGGCAAGTTTCTTCAGTACATTTACTCTTTACAAAAAAATTAACTGTGAACCAAGACAGGAATTTATTTGAAGAGAAAAATAGTAGGAAAAAATGTGTTATTTTCATAATTTAATAATCTTGAACTTTATAACACTAGAATTTACCAAGGTATTTAGAAAAATGGACTTTTGGGTATTCATATGCCAAAACTAGGAAAAAAAAAAAAAAACTACTGAAGTTTGAGAGAGGCAGAATGATGGAAGTCCTTGGCTTAATACTTTTTTTAATCAGAGTGGAGCCTTGTAAAAAAACACATGAAAATGTTTAACTGTCTGTTACAATTTTAAATGGTGTACATTGTTTGGTTGTATTAATTGGCCATTAAATTTTGTTTTTCATTAACTCGGTTCAGGCATAAAACAGGATTATAGTATCTTTCCAATGCTCATATACAGCACTGAGACTCCTTGTTTCACATTGGTATCTCAAATTTTGCTAATTTTCACTGAGGAAAAAGTAGTGTTAATCATATAAACTCTTTGACTTGCACATTTGATAATATCAAATTGCAGTAATACTGTCTTTCAGAAGCTGAAAAAAGGGTTTTTCTTTGTTGGATTGGTCTAAAGTCATAGAGGCTTCCGGTCACTTTTCTAGCCTTTTTTTTTCCTCACAGTGTTGAGAAGAAATGTATGTAATTCATGAGATTGTTAGGACAGAGCATGCTATATAATAATGTACAATTAGCAAACCCAATTGTCAATATATGCAGCAAACCCAAATGTTTTAAAATATGAAAATGCACAGTTGTCATTAGAATTAAATTATTTCTGTAATGACAGTTGGTGTTAACATGTATTGAGAATTAATGTTTGTGGTCTTGTGCTGTTGATGATCACAAATTAGACTATTGGCTGTTCTCTGTTTCTTAAAGACATATGAGCTTTTCTTTCCTGCTGATTGCACTAGAGGTGAGGTTAGATGAAGGAAGTGGGCCCAGAAGACTTGGCTGCATTTCCACAAGTAAAAAACCAAACACAGTATTCTGTTATAGAATAGTTATTTTTACTTTCTTTCTTTCCTTTGCTTTTATGAGAAGGATAAATCTTTAACAATTTTATTAAGTATAAAAAAACCCTGGCAAATGTCATATTATCTTACAAGAGAATTATAATCTACTTTGAAAGCTGATCTTGACATGTTTTTGGGTGGTGCCCCACTAGGCTACAATCTTAAATCCTGTTGATGTGATCCCAAGTGCATGATTTCTGTATTAATATTTCCTTGGCTTCTGTCTGAAGGGAAATGCTTATACCATATCCCTTTATAAAAGCCTGCATTTACTACTCAGAGGGAAATAATAATGTTGCTTATGTAAGTGAAAGATTCAAGAAAGTTGCCTGCATACTTATAATTGTATCTAGTACATAATATGAACAAACAAAAATGCATGAACAGGACTGTCTAATAGAAAAATATTTTTCTTGTTACAGGAGGAAAACCTCGAAACATTAATGTACATGCTTTGGTTTATGTTATATGTGAAAAAAAACCCACAATTTTTTGCCTATTCTGGTTCTCCAAAGGTATTTATTGCTGTCTGAAGAAGAGGGGAAGAAAAACCCTAAATAATCAGCAAACCAATTTTCAGGCAGAATTTATAGCAATAATGTAAAAGTTGAAATCTGTTTCAACATGATTTCAAACACTTAGAAGCCTTGTGAGGGGTGAGTGAGCAAGAAAGCTGACTGCGTAGATGAGTCAGATTGCCTCTTTATGGAAATTTCTGTGTTAAATTTATTTATGCCTTTTACAAATTAGGCTGAGGAAGCAAAGACTGAGAAGCGCTTTAAATGCAGAAAACAGTAATTTTGCTGAAAATGATAGTTGTGCTTATTTAGTATGTTGCTAGAAAATACTGATTAGTTGGAATTGCATTACTGCAAAAACTTTTACATGAAGCTCTTTCAAGAAGCATATCAATATCAGGTTTATCTTTTCCAGAGCTGAACCCGTCTTAAATAGTTTGAAGCTGCTTATCTGTTGTAGACATCAGTATATGTTTGTAAATGGATATTATATTTTGGTTGCTATTGTAAATTCCATCTGTTGCTTTTTTAAGTACAGATGGGTGATCTGACTTCTTCACCATAGGAAATGTTTCGAAGTCACTGAATGCTTTGAGTAATACATTTTCTGGCAATTCTGCAGTATTTTATGAGCCTTTACATCATCCTCTGTTGTCCTTTGGTGACTGGTTCGCTGTCTGGGACTTGTATGAACCAAATGTAAAAATGTTTCAAAACTTGAAGTAGCTTATTTTTGCATTTGTATATTACATGATGAAATCTGAACCTTTTTAGGAGAGATGTATCTGCAAGTATCCTGTTTAAAAAAAAAGCACTGACGTTTGCCATTAAGCAAGCCATTTTTTTGTCACTTTATGGGTATAGAAGTGTGATAGGGTGATGTGACTTGAAGAGCCATGAAAAGACTGTGTAATATATACTCTAGGAATTCACAATTAAATTTGTGATAAATCTTACCACCATGATTCTGCTTAGGGCTAGGTTTTTCTATTACCTGCTAATGAAAGTCTAGAGATGACTTCCACAATGGTGTTTTGCCCCCTGGTAGCAATGTTAGGTCTCTGCCAACTCTTGGGATAAATTTGTGTGACAAGGCTTATGTTGTGTTTAGTTTTATGGTGGGTTTTTGTAAGCTTTGCCCTAAATTCAGATATCACAGATCATTTTTAAATTACTGTCAGTACAGTGAAAAGAAACAACTGAGTGTACTTAATCAAACATCCTTCTGAAATTGCTCTGTGAAATTTGATTCTGTAAGCTGCTGTATTAGTTTTCTTTCTCAAGATTTTCCATTTGCCAGTGAATTAAAAGCATATATGCAAAGGTAATAAAACCCATCTATTTAAAAACAATCAGGTGGCTTTGTCAAGCACTTAAAGCTTGAAGCACCAGGATGCAATTTAAATTTGCCTTGCTTGTGTTAAAATAGAATTTCTAATTATAGACTTGTACGTAGGTGTTCTTCCAGTGGATAAATGTGAAAATCTGCTGCAAATGGTTATCCCAAAATTGTAAATTGGTGGAGCATTCATTACTTTACAGTAGCATGTTGTGACCTTGATAAGATCATGAATTCTCTTGTCTCTAATAATCTTGCCACACATGCCGACAATCCTCTAAATGGGTTAGTATGACAGATAAGAATTCTTCTAATGCATATTCCTAATCATTATGAATGTGTTTTGTAGCCTATAAAGACAGGCTTTAATAGCATAACTGTGTACTGTGGTTTGCTTTTACATAACAGAGAGCAAATAATGGGTACGGTAGCCTTGTACTCTGTTTCATCATGTGTCTGAAGTCAGAGGTCCATCCTGATTTGACAGCATATTTGACAGTTCCATGTTTTTTTAATTACATGATTGAGTGCATTTCTTCCTGCTCCCCTACATGTTGTGACATAAACTTTCTCCTGAGATCTTTTTTTTTTTTTTTTAAATCCTTTAATTATTTTGATTGAAACTTTAATAAAAGGAAAAGAGGAATAGAAGGAGGGGCAAAATATGGCATGGGACATTTTAGTAAAACCTTTTGACATAATGGAGTTTGATGCTGCATGATTTCAAAGCTTACTGTTGATGCAGAACTATATACTAGTACTGCTGGGCAAAGGGCTATATTTTTTTTGACAATTGAATGTGCTTCGAAGAAGACTTTATAATGAGAAAACAAGATTCTCTAAATGTAATCTTTACAGTTCACCTGCAATCAGCAGGGTTGGCTCCCAGGAAGTCTGGGAGTGTGAGCACACTGGATGGTGACATTGGAATGCCCTGAGCTGCATGCTGCCTTGCAGAGCTGGTATCTGTGGCTGTGTGCAGTTAGTCCCTGCAGGTCCACCTCTGGCAGCTGAGGGATGGTTGAAGGTCGGCCATCTGCACAGGCTATAGCGCTGCAGTGGGAACTGGCTGCAGGCCCTCTCCGTGTCCGTCCACCTGCACAGGTGGGTGGGGGAACTGAGCATGTACTCCATGTACTCTTCATCCCCTTGCACTGAGTGCGGCAGTTGCTTGAAGGGCTGCCTGCAGATTGGGCAGTCATTTTTTATGTTGGCGTAAGCACAATTGTGTGTATTTTCAAGTCTTCATATTATAAAAGTAGCCATAATTTCTTGAATGCTGCTGATAATAAATAACTGAATTCGATACAAACTCTCTCCTGGAAGATTTCTTCTTGAATTTATTAACTGATGCTATTTTACAATGTTTACTTTCTTCCACCATTGGTAGTCTTCAGCTGACATAAAAACCTTCTATTTATTAGGACAAACCTAATATGTTTGGAGTTTCTTAGCAAAAGGATCTTGAATGATATTAAGACAGAGTTATAGTAGAGACCTTTAAGCCTTTATCTGTATCTCTCTAACTGGTTTATGATTTTCTAGAATGGCTGTTAGTTATACCCAAGACACTGGGTGAATATAAAGGATGATTCGAAAAACAAGCTGTCTGGACAAAACAGACTGGTTTTGTCTGTCAGAAACAGCTGTCAAAACCAGCTGGTTTTGTCCTTGGACATTGCACCTTTTCGCTGACAGGTTTTAATTAAACTGAATATTTTTGCTATGGTAAAGGTCTAAAGGGTTGCACCCAAAATTGTAATTTGTATTTGGAATCTTTTTAATTTAGTCTGTTGTGAAGCCGTGTATCCTAAAATCTTTGTTGGAGGCATCTGATAACTGGAAAGCAGCAAATAATGTTAAGGAGGAATAAAATCTGACAAAACCAGATATCCGTCTTGATGTGAAATCCTACCCAAGCTGTAAATGATGCTGACAGGCTGTTAAAAATTGCCGCTGTGAGTTATACTGTAATAAATTACCATGTTGCAAATGCATGCAGTTCAGGATATAATTATACATTTTGTGAAGATGTGTCAATGAGTATGCTGTGCCTTGTTAACCACATCATTTATATGAAATTTTCTGGTTTATTCTTGCCATAGTTATACAGTTAAACATGGTTATGACTACATGCTTTAAAAAGAAAACATATCTTCAACAACCTAATAATAAAATGAGTGAAAAATTAAATGCTGTTTGACTGAAATTTAGAGGAACCATGTGTTAAAAGCAGTTTTAGTTTGAGTGCAAAGTACTGACTGATGGGATCAACACACCCTACAGATCTCTTGGAAGGCTCAAAACTTTAGGTGTGACAGTATAAGGAGGAATAAGTGAAACATTTAAAGCAAAGATAGCATGTTACTTGTTGGAAGCACTAGCAGAAAATACGCTTGCTTAAGGCCTCAATGAGCTAATGTTGTTGCACTCCATGTGTTTGGGGAGAGACTGGAGGAGATGTGATATGAAGTCAGCTGCAATGCAAAAGAGAGAATGAATTGCTTTAAATTGTAGGCAAAAGAGATCTGTTGAGAAGAAAAATGAGGTGGCAGTGAGGTCTAATAGAAAGCAGTAAAAACCCAGTTAGTTATGTCCTGACAAAAGAAGTTGGGGAACTTGCAAAATAATGGATTATATGCTACCTCTAAGCTTGACAGAACATTTGCTAATGTTCTTGTTAAAGTTACTGTTGTACTCGGGAGGAAAATGGGAAAAGTAAAATA
Organism: Ara ararauna; assembly: GCA_028858755.1. Classification (NCBI taxonomy): domain Eukaryota; kingdom Metazoa; phylum Chordata; class Aves; order Psittaciformes; family Psittacidae; genus Ara; species Ara ararauna. The sequence goes on along the minus strand of CM054410.1, from coordinate 36,892,981 downwards.
ACAAGAAAAGTGGTAGTACAAGGTAGGACTCTCCCTCCCATCTTTGAGCTTTTAAAGTGAAATGAGGGGTGGATGGAGGAACTGTTGATCCTTCTTCATTTTCATATTGTAAATCACTGGTAATAATGTAATAGTTTCTATTTCATACAAAACCAAGGGGGAATAATATTTCGAAAGAAAAGTAATAATGAGAATACCCTTAATTAAAATTCTCTTTAAAAAAACATTTTGTATTTTAACCTATGGAGGATCCTTGCTCTTTGTGTGTGATCAGACATGTTACTTGTATTTGGTAGTGATTTTACCACTGGGTAGGGCAAATGTCAGTCAAAACTCAGTCTCTCGGTTATTTCTGATGAATACTTCCATGACTGGCTGTTATTTTTGGGTTGCACATGCCACTGCCAGGATTGCCATTTTTGTGCTGTGAATCAGGACAGAAGCTCAAAGGTGTTGGGAGTTGGGAACTGAATCCACTAATGACAGTGCTCTCTGTAATACAGGAGCTACATCTGACTGAAAGATCAAAGAATACCACGTGGCCTGAAAACCTAGTGGAGAACTCTGAAAGCAGTGTTAGGATGGAGAAATGGGACATGGATTTCGAGGGCCTTCTCTTTGCTGGGAGAAATAAATTTCTGTCCCAACAGACTTGAGTTTATTTTGTAAGTGTATCTGAGTGGGTAACAGATTTTGTTATTTGTTGTAATTCCCAAGACACAAAGTGCCTGTCTTGGCTCTGAGCCTAGTCTAAATTTACAGTACTTTCAGTTAGGAAAGCTTTTTTTTCTGCCACCTGAGCAAATTTTATATGGAATCTGTGAAAAAAGATAAATGGTGAATGCCTAGATGCTTTTCCAAATGGACCTGAGCAACACCTTTTTTTTTTTTCTTTTTCTGAGGCTGGTGTCTTTTAGAGGATGGCACGTTAAATTCATGTTTTCTGTATAGTTGTTATAATCATTATAATCCTGATTCATGTGGCCTTCAGTTAGAAAAGCCAATACTTGGGAATAAGGCTGATTTTGCTTTTGGTATTGCAGAAATTGTTTCAGTGGGTGGAATTATGTGATTCCTGTAGTTTCAGTTCATTTGTATATCTGAGATCCATGAACAGAATGAAAAAAAAAAACCACCAAATTATCTCTTTGCAGTTGATGAATACCTACACAGGAAGTGTAGCTGATGAAAAGTTAGTGAAACGCACCATTGAATAACTATCATAATCTAAAAAAAACAACTGTATGAACTGAGATTCAAAATAAGATCTTAAATCATGCCTAGACAAAGGAAGACCAAAGCATTTTGACCACTTGCCTAGGCAGGCAATGTATTTTTTAACTGTATACTAGATATCTTTATATTAGACAATTCCTATACACATACATGACAATAAACAGCAACAGAAATTAAGATTCCAGTAAAGTTTTTCTACCCGATGTTATACAAAAGATCAGATTACTGTAATACTTCTTCTGATGCTGTTACAGTTGTGATAGTGTCAGTCCTAATATGGCATTAGGGAGTTCAAATAATAACATTTATTTGTGAAGACTAGATGTATTTCCCTTCACTGAAGCCTTGTCCTTCCAAAGCACAAGCATTTTGTAATTCCTGCTACTGCTAGGATGTTTGGGATCTTGCTTTGGAGCTTGTGTGTTTTGTAGGGTGCATGACTGCAGATTTAGAGAGCAACAGGGGAGTAGTAGTGTAAAGCAATTCAGAGAAGTGAAACATGCAGAGTAAAGGATGCGCACAGAGTAAAAGAGGAGTAGTGATGTAATGCAGTACAAAGAAATCACACACACACAGTAAATGAATAGTCAGTCCTGTGGTTAGCTGGCAGCTGAAGGTTTGTTTGGGCTTTTTAATTAGGTACTTAAGGGCAGGCTGTTATCCTTTCTTGTTTGCAGGGTAGTCAGACTTGTGGCCAAAATCCCTGATTCCAGCTGCTTTGTGTCACGAGGGAAATCCCAGGCCATATGGATGTCATGACCTGCAGCCGCTAGGGTGCGTTTATGTCAGATGATTCATGAGCATAGCATGGATGTTTGTATGATCTTTAAACAAAGAATTTCTCAGGCCCTATTTTATGGGCAGCTCTGAGCCCTGAAATTGCCATTTTTGTCTGTTGATAAGAAATGGGATGGAAAATCCAAAATAGAATATTGTATCACTAGGTACCTGCAACACTTGACAGGTTTAGAAAGTGCCTCTCAGCTGTAATTTGCAAAAGAAATGGTAGCTGAAAGTGAAGAAAGACTTAAGAAAAACCAGTTTATGAAGTAAAAAATTCCTATTAAGACTTTTTTCTCTAAGACTTAGGGGGAAAAAAAAAGATTGGCACTGACCACTCAGCAGTCTGTAGTACTCAATATGGTGATAGGTATATCATAGAATCATGGAATGGTTTGGGTTGGAAGGGATCTTAAAGATCATCTTCTTCCAACCCGCTTGCCATGGGCAGGGACGCCTCCCACTAGACCAGATTGCTCAAAGTTCCATCCATCCTGGCATTGAAACAGTTCCAAGGATGGGGCAGTCACAAGTTCTCTGGTCAACCTGTTCCAGTGTCTCACCACCCTCATAGTGAGGAATTTTTTCTGAACGTCTAATTTAAATCTCCTCTCTTTTGGTTCCTCTCCAGCTTTCTTGTGGGCCTCCTTTATGTTTTGGAAGGATGCTATAAGGTCTCCCAAGCCCAGCTGTCTCAGCCTGTCTTTATAGGAGAGGTGCTTCAGTCTTCTGATCATCTCTGTCACCCTCCTCTGGACTCACTCAAGCAGGCCCATGAGCCCCTTGTGTTGGGGCCCCAGAGCTGAATGCAGTACTCCAGTTGGGGTCTCACTAGAGCGGAGTAGGTGCTTAGAATCACTTCCCTCCACCTGCTGGTCTCGCTCCTTTTGATGCAGCCCGGTATATGGTTGGCTTTCTGGATTGCAAGCGCACACTGCTGGCTCATATTCAACTTCTTGTCAATCAACACCCCCAAATAGTTCTCAGGGTTGCTCTCAATCCAGTCTCTGTATTTGTGCTTGGGATTGCTCCGACGCAGGTGCAGGACCTTTCACTTTGCTTTGTTGAAGCTCTCCTCACGAGCCTGTCAAGGCCCTTCTGGATGTCATCCCTTCCCTGCAGCATGTCTACTGTACCACACAGCTTCGTGGTGTTAGCAAACTTGCTGAGGCTGCCCTCAGTCCCACTGTCCATGTCTCCATGTGTTCATTAGATGAGAATTATAACTGACCTTTAAAAGTATATTGCTTTTGTGATTCTTTTAACTTTGAAAATTTAACATAGCTAAGTACAAGTAGGTTCAGATTTATATGTGTGAGAGGGAATGAAATTATTGCTTTAATGCTACAAGTCTCTGATCTGCCCTTTCTATACAAAATACAGAACAATTTAGCCCAAGCAAATGCAATATAAGCATATATGCACACAGATACACGTATATTTGTTTTCCAGCTTCTGTATATGTATCCATATATTTTCATGCTTTGTCTACAATATCCTGTATGTTCCACTGATCAGTGTGTAACGTCTTTGAAATGTGCTTTCAAAAAATTTTAATTGCAGTAACAGGAAATACTCTTCTCTAAGTAAATAGGAGACATGTTGATTTTCTCTACCAAAAATCTGCATATATCTGAATGAGTACTTGGACTGTGGCTGTTGTTAAATAAGCAGATGTACTTTGTAGTGTAATTGACCAGAGAATTGTACAGTGTAATTTTGTAAATGACAGAAGCAATTAGTTACGTTTCTCAGGAGAGTTGCACGGAATGATTTTGAGGTCTGTTCAAGACCAGCAGAATCCATTAGAATAAAACCCAGAATGGTATTGTCATGCTCCAGTGCTCTAATCCAGCTCTCACTTGACAGTGAACTTAAACATGCTGACAGAGTTTTAGAAGTTAGCCTGTTCAAGCTTCAACAGAAGCGAGTAAAGATTTTGTTTGACCTTCATAAAATTATAAAATTAGCATTGGAACAGCTCAGATTTACCAGGAAAAGCTAAGGCAACAGAAAGAGGCACTGATTTATAATATAGTTGCAAGTAAAATAGCTTCCTCTCTAAACATCAGTGATTGCACTGCTTACAGTCACCAGCATGTGATGTTTGCAAGGCCTGGAGCAACCATAACTGAAGAGATGTGTCTTCCCCTTTTTTGCTGCCTATGCTATACTTGCCTGCTGAGTTGCTTGGAGCACTTTGGCTTTCTGGACCTGAACAAATAACAAACCTACAGCCCTGGGTTTTTTTGCGTGATATATGCTGATACAGAGCTGGCTTCTAATTACCTGCTTCAATGAGGATGTGCAAAACTGTGTTAGAAAGGTAAATGCTAATTCTGGATTTTGTTCCTTCCTTGTTAATTTTAAGTTAGTTAGGTATACAAAAAGAAGTTTTAATGAAAATACTTCAGAAAAGGGAACTGCAAATATTCTTTGAAGCCCTGAAAAGCTGCTCCCTCAAAACACATGCTTGGTTTCCTTTTTTCCTATATCTTTTTTTTAACACTCCTGTGTGAGCACTTAGTGCTTTGCTTAGGTGCTAATAAACAGGTGGCGGCTTTTAATCTGCTATGTGATACTAATGAAAGTCATGTTGGGTGGCATGGATTAGTGGGAGGTGTCCCTGCCCCTGGCAGGGGGGTTGGAACTAGGTGATCTTAAGGTCCTTTCCAACCCTAACTATTCTATGATTCTATGATTCTATGTTAACTTGCTGGTGTTTGCAGCATATGAAAATGTGCCCCCTCAAGGCTTCTATAAAATGACAAAAGGATTTGTGCAGCCATATTCCACAAAGCAAGTTAATTTAAAGTAGTGAAAGATGAAAAATAAAAACACAAAAAAAAAAAAAAAAAAAAGCCCCAAAGCCAACCAAAGTATAATATGTGTTTTTTTCCCAAATAAGTACATAAACTGAACAGTGACATCCTGGGGAAAAATACTGAAAGGCTGATATTTATGCAGGCTTCAGCTGTATATGAAGTCCTGTATTGCACTAACATATAAAGCTTCCTATTGACAATAGTGATCATATTCCCTTTTCACCGTTGCCACTGAAGAAACCCACTGCTAGTCTGTGATCTGATTGTGTTAATGTAAGTAGCCTACAGAAGTACAGGGTGAATGGTTGCACATCATCTACAGCACGTGCTTAACATGTTTACTCTAACTCGTGGTAGCCTACACAATTGTTTGCAAAAAGCTTGCAGGGTTGTGATTGTTGACTGAGGGGTTGATTAATGCTTCAGGCTTCTGAAGTAAATCTGGATGTTCCCGTGGTGAAAAGTAGAGTATATTTTATCCTTAATATGATTTGGTAGATCTAGTAGTTTCTTGCAGCAATATCAGGTCAAAAACCAGATGATATGCATGTAACACAAGACAGTCTATGGAAATAATTGTTGCCTACCCAAAAACTGACAAAGCAGTAGGCAGTATATTTCTAGCAGTGCCAACATTATCAGGCTGAGTAGGACATAACACTTTTGCCCTTGGAAAATCAGATGTAAGTGTGACAAGTATGCAGTGGTCATAGAAGGCATTTATATAAGATCTGGGATTTTGCTGAACTGTATACCTGTAGGAGAGGGTGGGGTTTAGGTCTTCATGGGATTAAATTTTTCTTCAGAAAACTGCAAAAAACCAAAGCAACAGTTAGCAGGCTCATTGCTGGCACTCAGAGAATTTATTTCACACTATTGATGTTTTAGTCAGAGGGCCAGTAGCTTCACACTTAGAGGAATTAATTATTTGTTATGTTAGACTACAAGATGAAACTAAGACAGGCATTTTATTTGCAAGCACTGGCTTTAGTTAGAGAAGGGATGCCTGTTCTGCATTATCCTTGACTGGAAATATGCCTGTTGCTGTTGACTGTAGAGGAAAGTTGACCCCTGTGAGTATCTATAACTTGTGCCCATTCTGAGGCGGGCAGCTTGCCACTTAGCTGAATTAATGTGTCTCAATAAATCTATTGAGTATTTGGGGTTGTGTCCAGTGTCTGGGTTTTAGCAAGAAGATCAAGATCAGACTAAAATCTTTAAAGAAAAAACAAAGGAAAACAAATGGGTACACTTTTATTGGTTTATTGCTGAGCTGTAAGGTGTAGTCATTGCCCTGTTATCTGTAGAAAAAAATAAGTAAACTGGTAACTGGTAAGAGAAACTGGTAAACTGGCAAGAGGAAGTTTCCTGGGGAAGTTGGGAATGAGCATGTTTCTTACTGATCTTGATTAGTAGGGATTTATTTCAAAATACTGCTCTGTTTTAACTGGTAAAAAGTACAACAGTAAGTTTTTGTTTACTAACCATAACTGATAACTGACTAGAGACAAGTAACAATGCCATCTTTCAAGAGGGTGTAACAGTGTTGGATGCCAATAGATCTGGGTACTCTAATTGAGATGGCAGGAAAAGATTCCATTTTTGTGCATGAAAATAAGCTATGCAGATTGGAACAATAATGCTATTATCAGTATAATTTTATGTAGACATATCTAAAGTTTTGTAAATGGTCTTTAGTCTCTTCTCACTTAAATGAGTAGATATACAATATGGAAGTAATAATACTTAAAAAAAATGTCTACCGTAACATACTTTAAAAATACTGCAGGTGCTTATGACATTAGAATTCTGTTCTGACAACCTTGAAGTGATAGGTAAACCCCCAAATAATTATAGGAAAACTGAATATCTGCCTGCTCTATCAAGTAGTGACTAATTTTACTCTGTGAAGTAAATGTTTTGGTTTTAGAAAAGCACTTCTGAACTTACTTTTGCTGTTACTTCTATGGAGCAACTCTGATTTCTGGTGACTTGAGTCTTTGATATAACAGGAAGAGAAGGAGCAATTGCCATACATAGGATTTGTAAAATCTCAGGATTATACTGAGACAGAAGCAGGTACACTGTTGAAATTTTAGATTGATTCCAGTAGTAATAAATGCCAAGCTTATGTTCTGCTCTTAAAAGCTTGCAGGCTTTCCCCTTCAAATGCTGATCAACCACAACGTCTTTTGCTCAAAGATGGAATGATCTATGCTCACCGGCCTATAATTTGGTTGTAAATCTGTTGTAATCTGGGAAGTAGAATTATCTAATCCCTTACATAATTTGGGTGTATTCAGGAAAGACATCAACTAAAGATCTTTCAGCCTTCAGGAATCACTAAGCAAAGCACAGTGCTAATTGTGTGACTCATCCATATGGCCCTTGTCGTCTTAGAAGTGCACAGGTACTGTGACAGTTGGCCACTTAGGCTGTCAAAGTCATTTTTATAAATTACTGCTTTACCAGCAGGCTTTCGGGTACCACATAATAGGTTGGTTTTCTGTGGGCTTTTACGAAGTTATGCAGTAGCTTCCAGACAATATGCACCTTAAACCGCAGGCTACATGAAAAACTGGAAGTCACTGTTTAATCCAAAAGTTTCAGTTAGCATGTGCTGATTCCTCCTGTTCAAGCTGTGTCAGAGGTCAGTTTACTGAACATGGGGTACAGTAATGAGAACCCAGCTTGAATTTTTTAAGTGTGATATTTAGCTTTGACATCATGATGTTGAATAGTAAGAGGTCAATATTTTGAAACATTTAGTCCTGCATTAAGCAAATGTATGAGCTAGATTAGGGCAAAAATATGTAATCAACTGGTCATATAATTCTTGGTAATCTTTTCAAACTACAATTGCTCTTCAAGTGCTTATTTCAGAATAGTCATATTTCTTTATTTTTTAGTTGTGAATTTTATACTTGCCTTGCCTGTATGCAGAACTGTTGTGTTCTTCTTTATTACAACACAGCTTTTTATAGAAACCAGCAGAATCTTTACACATGTTGCAGAGATTTTGTGGAGATTTCTGTCCCGGACAAACAAAACAATGATTTTCTTTTAAAGTCCTTTGCCCTTACAACTACTCAAGGCTTGTCTGGAAGCAGATGTTTCCCAGCTGTTGGTTTCTTTTTCAGCGACCTAAACAATAAACACTGTCTCTGACTTTCAGCAAATATAACTAAATTCCAAATTCTATGTGGGATGACTTTAGATGCTGGAGGCTGAGATGTGTGTTCTCACCTATCCTCTTATGTTATAACATCATAAGCACCCGATGTTCATGGCTTTATTGTTATTCATGTGAAGATGCATTTATTTTGGCAGCCTTAGCAGATGTTTGTTAATGTCTGAGGCTTTTTGAATTTAATGGTGTGTTTTATTACTGCAAATTACGTTAGTTTTAATGCTCAGCCCATCAGAGAAGCACAGGTAGAGCTTACATCTCTATCTACTTAAGTAGGTATCTCCATCACAGCCACAGAGCTGTGATCTCTCTTTGTGCTCATCAGTTTTCTATTTGATGTTAGCAGTAGCACCTCACTTGCAGCCCAAAGTCCTGGGAAACAGGCATATCCCTCTCAGGCATTTCATTTGGCTGACTTAGTGTACTGATACAGGGAGATGGCAAGGATATTTTAGATGTTGCAGGGTTTATTTTACACTTTTTTAAGCTTTATGCCCTTTTCATTAATTGTTCAGGGGACTTTACAGGGTGATTTGGGAAAACTTGTACTGTGTGATGACAGAAGTCCAGGATTTAGGCACTTCTAACCTCAGTATCATTGTGTGTTAATATTTTTTGTATATGATTCAGAAAGCGTATTTCTGGAAACCTGGTGATTAAAGCCTCATGGGAAAACAATTCCCCAAAGTACACACCTTGTCCTTCTTGTGTACATTATCATTTGACAGAGACCTCTGTACAACTATGTTGTCCCAGAGTAAGTGATCACTGAGATTGGAAGTGACAGCTTCTGGTATTGAAATGCGTGTCCTAAGGCCCAGAAAAGTGGAGGGGGGAGGGGAGATGAAAGGTGGGAAACTGTGTAACAGCCCGCTGGAAGGTATGAGGCAGAAGACTGTTGGGTATTTTTTTTTCTGGAAGGGTAAAATACAGAAGGAACTATTTAAAACAACAAGTTAACTGTGCCGATTCAGCATGACATGAGCTTTAAACCTGGCCCTTGATGCTGCTTATCAAGACTTGCAGAAGTCACATTTGTTTGTAACGTGCTTGGTTTTCCTCCAGAACTTTGTTTCTCTTCTAGCAAGAGATTTACTCTGTTGCCTGCTGTCTAGATTGTTGTTATTTTAAATGCTCTTTCAATCTGAAACTTTCCGGAAGATGGTAGAACGCATGGTTTTTGATTTTCTACATTTACAGATGCTTCTGTCTTACACAATTGGTCTTATGTTTTTTTAGGAAGACTTACATTTGTTATTTGAGCCTCATCCATGATGCATTTTGTGAAATTCTTAATATCTGAATATGTCAACCTGATACAGTCTTTTAGATAAGTACGTTCTAAAACAATGACTTTTTAAGTCACAGTCTTACATCTATGTCTTGTGAGAAGTGCGTGGCTTGTGTGATGGTGAAAAGTGGTATGTGTGTATCTGAAGGGCAGGAAGAAGTGGGGGAAGGGGGGAAAGTGAAGACACAACATTAAAGTCGATTCATGATGCTTGAAGGCAACTATTGAGTAGTAATGCATGAAAAGTAACAAGTTTTGGTTGTTCCAAAATTGCAAGTATAGAAACACTGACACAGGAGAGAGGAGGATCAAATTAAAGGAATTTCTTTTATGTTGATGGCTACTTCCTGGATGTGGTTTACTGATTTTGCCCTGAAATATTAACCAAAAATGATTATTAAATGAGGAAAAAAAAATCAAAAAACAACCCCTCATTGAGTTTTGAACTGCCGTGTGATTTTTTTCCCCTTAAAGCCTTGTTTTTCACAGGAATAATTTCTTGTAATGCGTCTCTTGTGCTCTCACTCTCTGGAGGACATTGGATACCCCTAAATAGTGCAGAACTTCTGCCAGGAGAAGATTATGAAGTTTGCCCAGAACACACAGATCCAGAGCAGACTATTTTCCAGAAATCTATGACATCCTTGGATAAAGGATAGAGGAAATTCACACAAGCAAAAATTATTTAAATCTTGAAAACCGGAGACACCCTGAGCTAGAGGAGATACTTTGAACTGAAAATAAAATATTTTGTATTTTACTAAATAGCATTTGCCTTGATGTTGAAATAGAAATATTTCCAGTGTGATTTCATAATCACAGTAGTGCAATACTGTGTAACTACTATTATGAATTCTATTTAATTAGATTTAAAAAAAAAAAATTCATCATGGAAAGATATTTAGGATGTGGATTTTCTATCACCTTTAATTTTAGTCCATGCTTGAGAGTGGGCACACAAATTTTAAGTCCAGCTGAAGACTTTGGCCAATTGGGTGAGTATACAGTAATGGCAGATGAAAAATGAATTTTTCCTTCAGCTGAAGAAAACAAAATTCCAAACCTTAAGTTCTGCTCTGGCTGTGTTAGATTAATGTTAGTTTTTTAAATAAGACTTATTAAATTAATTTCTGGTTTAATTAAAGATAAATATATTTATTGGAGAATGGTGATTATCAGGGAGCATCTAGTAAATCTCAAATGCAAGTAAGAAATTTATGGAATGTGGAAAAAAGGACAGGCCAAGTGAGAGGACTACAGGAACAATGTCAGAATATTCAGGAATGCAATGAGGAAGACAAGGGCCCACTTAGAATTGAGCTTGGCAAAGGACAGCAAGGACAGCAAGAAGGGCTTCTACAAGTGTATCATCAGAAAAAGGAAGATAAGGGAAAATGTGGGACCACTGCTGAATCCAATGAATGTCCTGGTAACAGAAGACACTGAAAAGGCAGAATTACTGAATGCCTTCATTGTGTCAGTCTTTACCACTAAGAATGGCCCTCAGGAGTCCCAGACCTCAGAGGTACAAGAAGAATGCCAGAGAAAGGAAGACTTCCCCTGGTCATAGAGGGTTGGGTTAGGGATAGGCTAGAGAGACTTCACACCTATGAATCTATGGTCCCTGATGGGATGCACCCAAAGGTATTTAGGGAGCTGGCAGATGTTGCTCTGCCACTCTCCATCATCCGTGAAGAATCATGGAGAATGGGAGAGGTGCCCAATGACTAGAGGAAGGTCAATGTTACTCCCATCTACAGAAAGCAGAGGAAGGAGGTACTGGGAGATGACCATCCAGTCAGCCTCATCTCCATCCCTGGAAAGGTGATGGAGCAGGTCATTCTGAAAGTCATCACCAAGCATGTAGAAGAAAAGGAAGTCATCAGGAATAGTCAGCATGGATTCACCAATGCTAAATTGTGCTTGATCAATCTGGTAGCCTTCTAGGATGATATGGCAGGATGGGTCAACAAGGGAAGAAGTGTATGTTGTCTACCTCAATTTCAGCAAGACTTTTGACACTGTGTCCCATAATATCCTTGTAGGTGAGCTTAGGAATTGAGGAATAGATGAACGGGCAGTGAGGTGGGTCGAAAACTGGCTGGATGTCAGAGCTCAGAGGGTCATGATCAGCTTAGTAGAATCCAGTTGGAAGCCTGTAGTCAGTGGTGTTTACCATGGATCAATACTCGGTCCAGTCTGACTCAACTTCCACTTCAGCAGTCCAGTCTTCTAGTTCAAGCATTAAGGCAATAAATTATATGATGCTATATTAGAAATACAGTTCATAGAATAAGAATATAGATGTGAATTGATTTTCAAAATTAGTTATTTTATATCTCATGCTGGCTTGTAGTGTTCATAGAAATTATCAGTTAACTCTCCTGATGAAAGGTCTCTGAAGATCTCTGAACATTTGCGTATTTACAGCAGCCCCTTCCAGAAGAGACCAGTACTAAGTCTGTCTAGCTCTCCTCAGAATGTGTAAAGCCATTTCTTTTGTCTGTTCCAGAAGTAAATATGGGTTTTCTAATTCCTACCTTGGTAAACAGAAAGTTTTGTCTAGTAACCAAGAGTAATAATAACTATCACAAGAATTGCCATTTGGTCTGTTTCAAAATTTTAGTGTTTGCTTTCCCTTGAACTGGATTTTGCAATTATAATCTCACCTGCTGCTGCTGTTGTATAAATAATTGTGCTACAGCTGTGCCTGTGGTATTTCTCTGAGCAGTGTTAGTGGCATCTATTATAAGACAAATTGTCCTTGCTTTATTCTTACAAATACTTGTATAAAAATTAAAGGGTTAATTGTTATTAAGCATTTCTTTGCTTGAAATATTTCCCTTTCTTTGCAATTAGTCATTATGTTCATTGAGGGATCGCTTTAAGTATTAATAAGCATTAGTAGCATTTTTAGCAAGTTTTATTACTAAGTTGCATGAATGATTGCCATATTTATTAAAAATGTCAAAAATAACATCATTTTTCAAAACCATAAACTATGTGAGCAATAGGTTCCATTATTTTACATAATTGACTTATAATATCTTTGCAGCAGTGATTTCATATTTTTACTATTACTGGATTTAAGGCAGTTTAGCATTTGCAGAGGAAAAATGGAAATTGATAGGTCTGAAGACTAACCAGAATTCATTCTATTATATTCTCTTTTGTATAGAAATGTAGTATATAAAGGCTGGTGATGCGTTAGTTTTCTTCACTGTGTATTTATTTTCATTTTCAATGTGTCATGCTGAAGAGTGATTGGTAAGTTGTTGGGGGTTTTTTCTTTTGGTTTTTGTTTTTTTTTTTTTGCTTGTTTTTTCTTGTGATGTTATATCATTTGGAATGGTGTTGGATTGCATTATGGGGAAGTAATTTTTCTTTCTTACATACTATTCTCAGTTATTCGGAAGAGAACTTTTGAGTAATTGTAATGACTTTGCTTCAAAGCTTTCCCCGCAGTGGCATCTTGCTATGCAACAGTAGTCTGCCTGTTTGGAAGGTAATGAGAAGGTTAGTGTTCTGCAAGGTCCCTAGGCAGTGCTTGAAATCAGGCACTAAAGAGGTGGATTCTTGTCTTACTTTTGTCTTTATTATCTGGAAAGCAACCTGAGAAAAGAGATCGTTTTTTACACCAACTAGACTTAACTCTGATCTTGTGCTCCCTCTTTTACAGTCTGCTGACTCTTCATACCTTTTTGTCTTTCATTGTCTTTCTTGAGAGAATCGGGTTAAAAGCAGGTCCTTTGCATTCTCTAGTGTGCTGTGTCTTAATCATAGACACAGAATTCTTTAATCAGTGACCTTCATCTCCCTTTTGGCCTGTGGGTAGCTGTGATGGGTGGCTTATTGTGTAGCACTACTACTGTAGGTAGTCATAAAATCATAGAATAGTTAGGTTGGAAAGGACCTTAAGATCATCTAGTTCCAACCCCCCTGCCAGGGGCAGGGACACCTCCCACTAAACCATGACACCCAAGGCTATGTCCAGTCCAGCCTTGAACACCGCCAGCGATGGAGCATTCACCACTTCCCTGGGTAACACATTCCAGTGCCTCACCACCCTTACAGTAAAGAATTTCTTCCTCATATCCACTCTAAACTTCCCCTGTTTAAGTTTGAACCCATTACCTCTTTTCCTCTCACTACAGTTCCTCATGAAGAGTCCATCCCCAGCATCCCTATAGGCCCCTTTCAGATACTGGAAGGCTGCTATGAGGTCTCCACGCAGCCATCTCTTCTCCAGGCTGAACAGGCACAACTTTCTCAGCCTATCTTCATACGGGAGGTGCTCCAGTCCCCTGATCATCCTCGTGGCCCTCCTTTGGACTTGTTCCAACAGTTCCATGTCCTTTTCATGTTGAGGACACCAGAACTGCACTCAATACTCCAAGTGAGGTCTCAGGAGAGCAGAGTAGAGGGGCAGGATCACCTCCATCGACCTGCAGGTAGCACTCCTTTTGATGCAACCCAGGATACGGTTGGCTTTCTGGGCTGCGAGAGCACACTGCTGGCTCATGGTCATTCTCTCATCGACCAGCACCCCCAAGTCCTTCACTGCAGGAGTGCTCTGAATCTCTTCCCTGCCCAATCTCTGCCTGGGATTGCTCCAACCCAGGTGGAGGACCTTGCACTTGTCATGGTTAAACTTCATCAGGTTGGCATCAGCCCACCTCACAAGCGTGTCAAGGTCCCTCTAGATGGCATTCCTTCCCTCCAACGTATCAACTGAACCACAAAGCTTGATGTCGTCTGCAAATTTGCTGAGGGTGCACTCAATCCCACTGTCCATGTCAGAGAGAAAGGTGTTGAACAAGACCGGTGCCAACACCAATCCCTGAGGGACACCGCTCGTTACTGGTCTCCAGCTGGACATTGAGCCATTGAGCACTACTCTTTGTGTGCAGCCATCCAGCCAGTTCTTTATCCATGGAGTGGTCCACCTATCAAATTGATGTCTCTCCAATTTAGAGACAAGGATGTCATGTGAGATAGTGTCAAACGGTTTACACAAGTCCAGGTAGATGACATCAACTGCTCTAACCCTATCAGTCTCAAAGAGCAGTAAGAGATTCCCCCTTCCCCTTTTTAAGTTTCTCTCTTTTGGTTGCCCTTATTTCCTCTTTTGTCAATTTTTTGTTTAGAATTTTAAGCACATCTGTGCTTATATGTGAGCATCTTTTTCTGCTACAGGAGTGGTATTCTTCTTTCCCTTTTATGGTCTTCTATAGATTCCCCTGTGATTGTTATATGCTGTCCTTGTATTTTCCGATCTTGCTTTAAATTACATCAAGGTAACCTGGTGTCTCTACTGATTTTTCAAATTAGAAGAGATAAAGATGTTGCACATTTTGATCGGTAGTAGCATTGTGACTATTACATGTTACTTCTCTGTTGGTTTGGCATTTTACTTTTTTATTATTTATTTTTGTTATTTTCCATTGAATGGGTTAAAGAATCTGGTTATTTTTGGCGATCAGGAAATTTAATTTTAATGATACTTCATTATTTTGAAATACTGCTTCTTGGATATTAATGGCTTGATTCTTGTTTCGGTAACTCATCAGTTAGGAAAAAATGAAACAGAAAAATAGTTGAGAACAATGTTAAATATAACTAAGTGATCCTCTTACTTAATATTACTGCAGTTTAAATGTGAGGAAGGATTCCCTTCTGACACAACTGTAGAATTGTTATTTTTTTAGTACCTGAGGATTTACATCACTGCAAAATTATATTTCTTGCAGAGCAATATAACATATATTGCAAAACTACAGTAATGGTATTCCTATTCTATTCAAATACATTGGTATATGGGTTTTTCAGTACTTCAGGGTAAGAGTTGCATGAAGTAGCTTAGATACGAGAGGTGCAGGAAGCACAGAAGCATGGAGTTAGCATGCAGTAATGTAGCCTGCATCTCTTGGGTTTCAGTCAATTATTGAAGGGTAACATAGCATAATGTGTAACTGTGAAGATCTGAACCTCAGAAAGCCTGTTATGTTTCAGACTGGCGCAATATAAAAGTAGATTTATAGTAAAATAAGATAAGAATCTGAGCCCTTGAGAAAAAAAAAAAAGATTACTGTTTTTTATTATTTATTTTCATAATGTTTCGTATTTTACTCCACTCCTATCGCCTTCTTTCACAGCCAGATTCAGGACAGGGAAGAGAGGGAATTGAGATTCCTTCTTCTTTCCCATTTGTTCCCAGCAGAAGTGAAATATGTAGTAAACCACGATTTACAAGCAGTTATGTCTGTAATGGTACTTGTGCAGCTACAGTGAAGGCATAAAACCCATTGTGTTCGCATTTGATTTAAAAACAGTCCTGGTGATTCTTGTGGACAAGTCACTGACAAGGGATCCTCTTAAATCTGGGCATGTGGTTGCAGTTGCCCAGAAATGCATAATGATGATTTGTCTCTGAAACTATGTTAGAACCAGGGAAAGATTAGACTTTATTAACTTCCTACAAGTAGCGAGAAGCTTTAAGCTTGGTAACAAGTTCTTGAGATGTAATTTTATTGTTCAGCATGATGTTTGGTCAGGTGTTTTTTTAAGTTCAACATTAAGAATAGAAGTCATCATCACTCAAGTCCTTTTGTCCTCAAGACAAGCCTTTTGATTTGTGTAGCCTATAAAAATTGCTAAGTTTGTTCTCAGTAGGATCATGTTGGAAATGGGGTGTCACATACTGCAAGCATTTTCTGTTCCATTAAGATTGGTTCAAGTGAGGCATTTTTCAGTAGCACTTTGTATGTTTCTTTTTCTGTTCAAGTTTTTTTCCCTCAGTGAACACATTTATCGCTTTCTAAAGCTGCAGTTCAATGTAACGTTTTTGGAAACGAGTTCAGAGAAGCCTTATTGTTAAGAACTGACAGTCTGATCTATTTCTGCTTCCTCTAAAAAATGTGTATCAGAGATTGGAGTTTCTGCATCTGAAACTGATTCTGTAATTCATCAGTTCTGTAATTGCTTCTAGAAGATGAAGTTTAAAACTGCAGGTTATCAGTGACTTTAGTGCCTTTTTACTGACTGCCTAGGATACAATCCTTTCAAATGCCATCAGCACAGCCCAACAGAATTTTCTGCTTAGTCTCTGTAGCAGTTATCTCTTGGAGCCTTATTCATTATTGTATAAAGAATATGCCATTAAACATGACTAACTGGAAGATTCAGCCTCTCCTTTATGGTCTTCACTGAACATAAAAATATTTTTCTGTAGTATATTTCTCTGCTGACCACCTAAGTTGCCTATATTTATTCCAAATGTGTTGCACTAAGAAAGGAAAAAAAGCCATGGTAAGATTATTTTGCCCTCGGGTCAAAATCCTAAAACATGGGAAATAAGGAATGTGTTTTTTGGGATAAACGTGAACTTCCTGAAGACTTTCTTATTGCAAACTTTCTTATTGCTGTTACCTTAATTATTATTTTATGGCACTCAATCTCTTTTTTTTTATCCAAGCCATCGATCTTGTTACCTGTTTTCCATGTTACCACTTTTCACATACATATTTGGAATGTGAATAATGTACGTTTTTAAGTAACAGTGTTGTTGGGGCTCTGTTCTCTTACACCTCACCACAAATATGTCACTGTCAACAGTAGCAGTTCTGTGGTACTGGAAGGAGAGCCGCTGCTACGGGCACTCACCTACCTTACCACACAATGACACTTCTGCAATATTTGACAATTCTGCAGGAAATTACCCTGTGCTGTCAAGAGTCAGTTATCAGTCCTTCTCATGAGCAACAGGAATTATAGAGCCAAGCTACTGAAATAAGTTAAGCTCTAGTTGTGGAGAGAACAAAAAAAAAAATGTGCATCTTTTAAGGTATGTTTAAGGAGAGAGAAGTTGATGGAAAAAGAGGTGGCAGCTTAGGTAAAATGTAATGTGAAAGATAAGACCAGCAAAGGTCTTCTGTTGAAGGATACAGTTGTGAAGTGTAGTTCAACCTTTCAACCAAATTCGTTAATACATTTATTCTTATTCATATAAGCTCATATGGACCTTGTTAGTTAAAACTACTTCAAATGGACTTGGAAGTTTAATATACTCAAAATAGGTAGTCTCTTGATTTGTAGTTGTCCTGGGTGCAGCTGCAACAGTTATTTTTCTCTTTCTTAATAGCTGGTGCAGTGCTGTGTTTTGGCTTTAGTCTGACAACAATGCTGATAACACATCGATGTTTTAGTTGTTGCTAAGTAATGCTTACCCTGATCAAGGACTTACCCCCTGACAGTGAGGAGGGGTGTAAGAATCCAGGAGGGAGCAGGGACAAGACACCTGACCCAAACTAGCCAAAGGGGTATTCCATACATCAGCACGTCATGCCTAGTATATAAACTGGGGGGAGTCACCCAGAAGGGCAGATTGCTACTTGGGTCAGGCTGGGTATTGGTCTGCAAGTGGTGAGCAATTGTATTGTGCATCACTTGTGTTTGTTGCCTTTTTTTTTCCCTTTCTTTTTTAGTTTTTTTATTCTCTTCCCTTGTTATTTCCCTTATTACTATTATTGGTATTAGTGTTAGTAGTAATAGTAGTGGTTTTGTATGGTACTTTATTTACTGGACTGTTCTTATCTCAATCTGTGAGGTTTACATTCTTTTGATTCTTCGCCACCTCCTGCCCACGGGGGAGGAAAGTGGGGACTAAGTGAGTGACTGTATGGTTCTGAGTTACCATTTGGGCTGAAACCATGACAGTCCTTTTTGGTGCCCAGCAAGGGGCACAGAGGGTTGAGATAATGACAGATCTGACCAGAGGACATCAAAATGAATTTGTGGTAAGCATTCATTTTTTTGAATTAATGGTAACTCATTACAGTGTTGATTTATTCTCTCTTGGAGTTGTTGCTCCTGGTCTCAGATTTTCGTTATGTCACACCTTACTTGCAGCCAGTATTTGCTGTTTTAGCATTTATCAGCTTTGGGGCCTGGTCTAATGTCGTGGTTTAAGCCTCTCTAACCACACAGCCCGTTCTCCCCTCACTTCCCCCTTTTTTCTTCCCCCTGCTCCCGGAGGGATGGGAAGGAGAATCGAAAAGAATGCAACTCCCACAGGTTGAGATAAGAACAGTTTAGTAACTAAAGTATAACACAAATCACTGCTGCTACCACCAATAATAATAATGACAAGAGAAAATACAAGGAAAGAATACAATTTCTCACCACCTAAAACCAAGCCTGACCACGCAGTGCACCCCCACCCTTCCGGGTCTCTGCTCTCTGCCCTCCATCCTGGGCATGACGTGCTGTGGTATGGAATAACCTCTTTGGTCAGTTTGGGTCAGGTGTCCTGTCTCTGCCTCCTCCCGGCTCCCCCTCCTCCCTGGCAGAGCATGAAACTCAGAAAGTCCTTGGCCAGACCAAAACATCACTAAGCAGTAACCGAAACACTGGTGTTATCAGCGCTGCTCCCAGGCCCAAAAGTCAAAAACACAGCACTGCACCAGCTACCAAGGAGGAGAAAAATGACTGCTGCTGCTGAACCCATGACAGCTAAGATTATCGTTTTGTTGTGCTTTATGATAATGGCTTGTGATACAATAGAATTATTGATCATAAAACTGATCTGGTATATGTTCTCAGCATTGCCATCACCTCTATACTTTTGAAGGCATGTAATGGGAATTACACCTCTTTTTTTGCCCCCTTGGAGGGCCAACCTATGGAAGAGACATCCTCCCACACCTTCCCCTCCCCCACCAGGCTATTTTCAATGGCATTTGAGAATTTTGAAGATTTTTAACATCCTTTGAGTACTCTTGAAACCAGCATGCTCCTTTTGCTGGGAACCATCATTTTGTTGAATATGACTCAGGTCTTATCTAAGGTTAAACAGTGATCTAAGAATACCACCAAGAGACCTTCCCTGAGGCTGGACAGTTGCAAGTGGCAGGGTGTGTGAGATAGTATAGGCAAATAACTAGGATAGTGGGCTCCTCCAGTACTTTGGAACTTCACCCCTGAACAAGTGTGAAATCCAGGAAAACTAATAAAACAGTTTAAAAAGGTGTGCTGTCATCCTGGCAATATCAGAGAAGTACAAATAACTGCAACAAGCTGGGGCTTGGCCTGTGCCAACAGAGCTTTTCTTAACATTATCCAGTACTCTCAAGGGGAAAAAGATGTCTCTGGATCTGATGGCCAAGCAACAGACAATGCAGCTACTCCAAGCACAGCAGCCACTCCAACCCTGGTGAAAGACACTGCAGCCACTCCAACCCTAGTAGTGGGCACTGCAGTGAAACCAAAGGACCAATCCATGCCACTGTCAGTTGCCCTAATAAGCAAGAGGAAAAGCCAATTAAAAGTATGAAAAGCAGCTTTTATAGTGAATGAAGATGAAGACTCAATGCCAGAATTAAAGGTGGGGGTGACACCTGAATGAGAGGAATGAGAGGAATTAGTACAAGAAACAGAGAAAGAGGGAGAACTACAGGTAATTTCTCAATCCCTGTCAACTGAGCTGCGGAATATGCGAAAAAATTTTGGCCATCTTCCAGGGGAGCACATCATCACCTGGATGCTCTGATACTGGGACAATGGGGCCAACAGTCACGACTAGAGGTTAAGGAAGCCAAACAGCTGGGATCACTTGCTAGGGAAAGGGGAATTGACAAAGCAATTACAAAACAGAAATGAATCCTCAGCCTCTGTAGGCGGCTCTTGTCAACTGTGAAGGAAGGGTAGTTCTGTCCTTCTCTAATTTACTGTGTGAAAAACTATACATCATACATTTATATGATAGAGAAAGTGTGAAATATATGATGGTGCTTCTTATGGAAAAGTATTACTTACAGAATTAGATTTGATACCTTTCCTATCCTTCAGGAGATGTAATTTAGTCTATAGTACATTGATTTACTATTTGAGAGGAGAGATAGTGAGAGCCACGCTTTCTTCCCTTGAGGCTGAATTACTCTATTTTTTTCTAATATAACAAATCTAAGGAGTTTTGTTCTGTTCAATATATTAGTTCAGTGTATTTTTGTTCAAATTACTTTTAATTGTTTGGAAGTTTAAGTGCTTGTTCTATCAAATAGATTTTGGAGACAGTAAGACAACCTTCTATTTGTAGACTTTCCATGAAAAGTAGTTCATAAAAGGTACATAAAGACGCCCTTTTTAGCAGTCCTTCACAGGCTCTTCAGTAGCCAGTGTAATCTCCTGGGAGAGGAAGAACAGTTTTTTCATGGATGTACTGCAGAAACATTTAAAGGGGAGAGACCATGTCGCTGTTATAAATATGCAGCACTTCAGAGTGCTCTCGTATTGAACAAGGATGTTGGGCATTTAAGACCTTGGGTTTTTGTTTTTACATTGTGGCACAAGCTTTATTCTGTGGAAGGGTAATGAAATGTGAATGTATTTTTACAGCTGCTCCTCTTCACTGAAAATACTAAAGGACCATTAATTTTATTCTTTTTTCTTTACTAATGTGTGTTACTAAAAAGAATCAAGAATTCACTGTACAGGAATTGCTGGCAAAGTTAAGAAAGAAATACATGGGAGTACCTATGGCATGATACAAAATCTTCAGAGTACTATTGCTATAGCACCTAGTCATCCAATATACATAGATGTCTAAATTATTGACCAGGCTGCAGGTGTCAGACAGGATTATGTGGCCCTGTTATGTAAACCAGAAAAGCTTCTGTACTGTACTGCCATAAAAGTAAGGTTCTCTGAGGAAAGATTTTTTTTCTCACATTGAGCCAGAATTATTCTTTCTGTTTTTTTTTTTTTTTTTTCTGGTATAACAAATCTAAGAAATTTTGTTCTGTTCAGTGTATTAGTTCAGTGTATTTTTGTTCAAATTACTTTTAATTGTTTGGAAGTTTATGTGCTTGTTGTATCAATGTCCACATCCGCTAAGGTCTGGGACAAGAGTCAGATATTCTGAAAGGAACAGAAACTGTGAACGTTATGTGAAGCTTAGCCTTTTTTTATTGAAAAATAATTTCCAAGAATGTTTAAATTTGTTGCTCTTGCTGTGATAAGGCAGAAAGCTGTACAAGATTTCTAACAAGGAGGTAACTAACCCTCTGCTCAAATTCATTATTTGTGGGCAAAATAATAAACTAGAGATTTGCTTGAACTACTAGAGAAGGTCACCTGTTTTTGTAAAAATGCTGATTTCTGAGGGAGATGTAAGTTAAACAGGAGAACTCCTTCTTAGTTATTGTGAATTTGGCTTTTCCCCAACCTGTCAGTTCTTATGTTTTCTGTTTTCTCAAGTAATGTCACTGAACTGTACAATACAGAGTGTTGTCAGCATCTGCTTCAGCACTGGTTGTGCTGTGATGCAGTGTGCCATACATACAAGCTTAAGCAACACAATGAGGATTGTAGTAATTATCAACCCAGCTTTAATTAAAAGTAACCTTTATTAGATTGGGTGCCTTAAATGTAAATCAAGGGCATGTCATTTTATCTTGCTCTGCATTTGCATAAGGAAAGTGTGAATATGGAGGATATATTGTACAATATTTTGTATTTTTCATATTTTGTGTATTGCATCATACGATACAATCCTATGTCAGGCATTGTAGAATATAATCTTTTCTATTTTACAGTTTAGTGATAGTAGTATGACTGTGTAAATATATGCAGATGTAATGTGAAATGTGGTGTATAATGACATTGATCTTAAAATATTTGAAGCCTGAAGGGCTGAACTCCTACCTGGGGTTGTTCCAAAGCTAACAGGACCAAATTTTGTGTGCGGATGGCAAGAAGTGATTCCTCCATTGCTGTGGACAGAGAGATGCCATCTTTCATTTTCCTTGGAAAAGTAGATGAGAGAAGCAGCAAAGTGGAATACAGCCTTGGATAAGTTAATTTGTGGTATATATTCTGTGAAAGGCTGAGGCTGGAGTTTTTGGGCTGTACCTTTTACAATAGCTGAGCAATACAAAAATTCTAGACAGAAATGGTTTTGATTCTGATTTCAATTCAATTTCAATTGCTTTTAAATTAAATCTAGATGTCT
Source organism: Ara ararauna (assembly GCA_028858755.1). Classification (NCBI taxonomy): domain Eukaryota; kingdom Metazoa; phylum Chordata; class Aves; order Psittaciformes; family Psittacidae; genus Ara; species Ara ararauna. The sequence goes on along the minus strand of CM054410.1, from coordinate 36,870,653 downwards.
CAAACTAGAAAAGCAGAGCATACTTAGGATCTTAACCTATTTCTATTGCTCCTTTGTTAAAATGGAAAACCTTTATAGGTCTATTGTGAGAGGGAGGAAGGTATTAGTGTTTCTGAGACATGGTCACCGTAGCTGTGATAGCTGTAGAAAAGCCTTCAAAAAAACTAACTTTACTTCAGAGCTTAATTTAAGTGATACACAATAAGACCTATGGAGAAAAAAGGGGTAGTGAATAGTCTTTCATTAACAACTGCAGTAAGTTTTGCCTCATTGAAGTATCAGCCCTTTTAGAGAAATACATGCCCAAGATTGTATTCTATGAATAGATGTGATCCAAAGTGTGGCTGCATTAGGAACCTACATACTGGCATTTCTGAGCTTTTGGAATGTTGGACTTTGCAACTGCAGTCTTTTAAATGTTACATGAAATGTTTTGTCTTTTAAGAGGACTGTTTTGCTAAAAATTTTTCCAAAAGGATGGCAGAAAGCAACATCCCTTTCCTTGGTTTCTGTTAGATTTCAAGTATCTGTTTTCTGCTTGCAACTTTGCCAGAAGAGTTCTCAAAATATTTTGTATGATCAGCATTTTGTTTAGTTGGCATGATCTTTCCCTTGTCTGGCATTTTGGGCACCTCTCCTGGTTGCCATGATTGTTTACAGATTATTGACAGCACCCTCACTGTGTGACATCATCCTTCAGCACCTGTGGTTGCATCCCCTCAGAGCCCATGAATTTACGTATGTCTGGTTTGCTCAAATAGTCTCTGAGCCAATCCTCTTCCACCAAGGGTGAGTCTTCCATTCTCTGGACTTTTCCCCTCATCTCTGGGAATTGGGATTTCTTATGGCCAGTCTTGCTCATAAAGAGTAAGAAAAAGAAGACGTTCAGTACCTCAGCCTTTTCCATGTGCTGTGCCATCAGGTCTCCTGTCTTACTCAGCAGAGGGCTCACAATCTCTCTAGTATTCTCTTTGCCACTGGATTTAGGAAATCCCTTCTTGTTGTCTTTGGCTTCCCTTGCTGCATTCAGTTCCAGGTGGCCTTGCAAGCCTCTCTGGCAAGACTCATCCTCCTGCAGCCCAGCATAACACTGGCTACCTTTGCCACGAGGGCACAATGCTGCCTGGTCCACCAGGATCTCTTTTCTATAGAGATGAGATGGCTGACTCCCAGAAACACTGCACAGGGGCCTTTCAGGGTCCTTGCAGGGTTACTGCCTCTAGTGCTGGAGGAGCCCTTGAAGGATACAGGGCAAAAATGCTTAGCTGTGCCCAAACTTTCCAGTATGAAGTTGTTCAGGGGCTTGTGGAAACATGTGAGGCATATCCCAGGGTGTCACTGAGAAGGTCCACAGTTGGAGAGGAGGATGGGTCCAGCTGGAGGCATGTAACAAGAGATGGAAAATGGTCTCCTAGGAAACTTCAAGTTGGAAAGGACATCAGTTCTTTAAAAAGCGTAATTTCAACAATACCCTTCATCTTACGTTTTAAACTTTGCTCAGCCCTGAAATGGTCAGGCGCTAGGGTGGGCTATGCAGTCACCTCCCTCAGACTGCTTGCAAAACTTCTCTAATTCAATCCAGCATACCAGGAGCCACCCTTGCCACATTGGTATGATTCTAGCTTATGTCCAAGTTGGAGTCCACCAGGATCCCCGTGTCCTTTAGTGCAGAGCCGCTTTTCAGCCTATCAGCCCCCAGCATGTATTGGTGCATGAAGTTGTGTCTGCTCAAGGGGAAGACTTTGCACTTCTTATTGAAACTTCATAAGTTTCCCATCAGCCCATTTCTCCAGCCTCTTGAGGTCACTCTGGATGGCACAATCGCACTTCATTCTACTAGCCACTCCTCTCAATATTGTGTTCTTGGCAGACTTGCTATGAGCACACCTCCCTTATCAAGTTCATTAATGAAGGTATTGAACAGGACTGGACTAAGTAGTGTGTTCCCTGGGGCATGCTGCTAGTTACTGGCCTCCAACTAGACGTTGTGTCTCTAATTGCTATCCTCTGAGCCCAGACCTTGAGCAAGTTTTCAGTCTCCCTGACTGTCTGCTCATTCAGGCCATCTTTCTTCAGCTTGTTTAGGGAGATCTCTATAGGGAAGCAGTTTCAATACTCTTTCTTAAGTCCAGGTTGACAATATCCAGTACTCTCCCCTTGTCTTCATTTTATTTTAGGAAGTTGGTCAAACATGACTTCCCCTTAGTGAATCCATGCTGACTATTCCTGATCACCTTCTTGTCCTTCATGTGCCTGGAAATGTTTCACAGGATTAGCTGCTCCATCACATTCTCAAGTTCCCTTGGTCCTCCTTCTTGCTCATCTTGAAGATCAGAGTAACTTTTGCTTTTCTTGAGTTCTGAAGGACCTCTCTGAATTATTGATATCCCCCATGATTATTTGAAGATCTTTCACGAGTGGGCTCGCAATGACATTAGCATCTGCTGGGCTGTTTTATATCCTTATATATGCTTATATAGCCATATGCATTCTTAAGGGTATGCTACAGTTATTTCTTTAAGTTAAAGAGATTAAGTTTGTTTTGCCTTAATAACTGCAGGAAAACCTCATTCTTTTCTATTTTGAGCTAGAGTTAGGTTGAAGCCATTAAAAATGGTCTTGTGCTTTATACCGTTACAGACTTAAGTATATGATTGCACATTTGCACAGCTTGTGTTGAATGCTCAACTCTATGTCACCATAAGAGGATAGCAATCCCACCCCTTCCTGGTCCAGCTTATGTTCCCTTGAGTCAGAAGCTGCGCTGTTTACTGAAGCAGAAGTGTAATGACCCTAGAAACATTAATATTTTGAAATGGCTTAATGGAGTTCAGTTGGCTTACCTTCTGCTTGGAAGGACATCAGAATTAGGCCAAAGTAAGCAGTAGGTACAGACAGTCAAGAGGTGAGAGTGAGTTGTGGAGGGGAAAGGAGAGAAAGAGCCCTTATGTTTTATGGCAGAAAAGCATTACTTCACTTCAGGAGTCCAGAGAAACTGGACTGTTGTCTAATAAATGAGACTGAACAGTGACAGGACCAAAGCAGTTAAATTTTGGAAGGAAGAAGAATATGTAATGATTCAGAGAAGAAACACAAGTTTTAAAATCAGTAAGATAATTTGAATGGCAGTTCATTGTATATCTTTTAAGTTATTTGTGTCAATAAATATAAGGCATTTATGTGAATATTTGAGCATAGTAGTAGTAAGTTTCAGGTACATTGCAGTCAATTTTGCTGTTAAGTTTATACTAAATTTTATTTTGGCAATGTAAAAATATTGATGAGATATATTACAATGGTAATTTACTATTTAATAAAGATTAAATAACTAGGGTTCTTTTTTTTATATTAAACCAGTTTTCAGGATTGCTGCTTTCAAAGCACCTTGTTCGTCATATGCACATTGCAACATATATTGTTAACACATTCTGGATGCACAAATCTTGATGGCTGTGCTTGGATTTGCATCAGAATTTGAAGTAGCAGCTCTCTTGCAGGCATTCTGGTTTTGTAATGAGGTAATGGTTTACTTTGTTGTAGTACAGTTTTACAGAGCATTGCTTTGTTCATTCAGCAGCTTAAGTCTCTTGCCTGCCAAGAAGATCCTGATGAGCTCCAGTTTTCCTTTTGAAGAACAGAAGCACTTGAATACTGCAAAACAAATGTGCTTTCAAAATGATTACTACTAACTGCTGGCAGGGTGTTTGTCTTCCTTTGTCCATTTCACTGCAAAATAGAGTGTTTTTACAATAAAGACTTCTTAGGGTGACTTTGTTAATACCAAAGATGCGGGTAATATTTAATAAATGGCTTCTCCATTTTGCCACACCTGTGAACCTCTGTTTTGAAGAGAAGACTGGTTATTTCTCTCAGAGCACTGTCACCTCCAACAGTATTTCAGGCAAATTCTGCATCTACAAAGCGCATACATAGTACTGAAGATTCTCAGTTCTAACAATTCAAAAACACTGTATTGCTTGGCAGTCACAAAGATTTCAAACGTTTTGTGTTGTAGTGTTGCTGGAGAGGACTTTAGTAAAGCACTAGATTACATAACAAGATAAATCTACCGTGAAATGTGAGACTTTGGCAATTGTAAGACAATGCAGCATTTATGTTATTGATTCACTAGATGCTGAGATTTTATATAAACAAGCAGTAAAAAAATAACTCAGTGTTTTTAAAGATGATTCTGGAAGTGCAAGCATTGGTCAAATATAGGTAAGGATTGATGTAATGGTAGTTTAAATGAACCTTATTTTCCAGTCCTATAGATTATTTGAGCAAGCACACTTACTTCCTCAATTACGTGTTATGCAATAACATTTGATTTACAAAAGATTTTACTGTTTTGATTATATTAGGCACACTGGGATTCTCTGGTGTGTAAACTGTCAAAAGGAGCTGGCACTAGATTAAAAAAAGAACAAACTAAAATTATATAAAAGATGTTGTTGGTTTGAGGTTTTTTTAATTTCTTCAAACTAAAACTGTAGGGAGTATTTAACGTCAGGTTGCTGCAGCTTTCTTGACCAGTGCTTCCAACTGTTGCTTAAAAAAGGAGTGTGTGAACCACTTCAGTCTCACAGTACATTAATCACTAGCACAGGGAGCTCTTTCTCCGTGATATCACAAACAGAAATATGGCTCTATTCCCAGAGGCAATGCTGTATTTTGAAAACAACAGGATATTTGTGCATTCCCTTGGAGAAAAATGCAGTTATGTATGAAATAATTATGGCAATTACAATGCAGTTTGATTTCAATGTTGAGTTTATTGGTAATGCTGCTTCCCATATCATCTGTGGAAGTATATATTATGCCTTTAATTTCATCACCATGGTAAGTCACATGCCATGGGGAAAAAAAAAAAAGCAAACTTTTTAGTTTATCTAAGTAATTTCTATTCTGTTTTGTTCTTAGAAATGGTATTTAAAAATTGACATATTCTTAGACACAGAATTATTGTGGTTTTACAGTTTTATGATTTTGAGATTATAGGTGCCCACTATTCATTTGAAATGGTAGGTGATATGATTCAAATTATAATGCTTTCTTTTTTGAAGCTATGCTCACATTCTTTTTTGTGCATTATATTTATTTCAATCTGGTAATTTATTAACATTTCTGCTCAAGAGAGAGGCCATCACTTGTGTTTCTATAGCATATGTGCCCTCTTCATCCATTCTGTTATGTGAACTAATTGTGTTTCTCTTACCTAATAGCAATTTCTATCCCTTTCCTTCTTGTCTGTGTTCCATTGCAGTATAATTGCTATGTCCAGGCTGATTACTCTTTGTTTTAATATAGGTGGTCTTTTTAGGACCTCCATATATCCTTCTTTACATTCTAGTTCTGTGGTTTGCTTTGGGACTTCTTACTTCTCTCTGTTTTCACTGTCAGTATTGTTCATCAAGTCATACTTCTTATCTTTATTGTTTACATCATTATTTTACAATAATTGATTGTTTTTATCCATCATTGCTTTCTCCTATGTAAAAACATAAACGTGTTTCTCATTAAGAGAAAAGAATCCTTTTCCTAGACCTTTTCTTTGAAGGTGATTCTTTACTGCAATCTCAAGTGCATTTGTCACACTGTAATGTTTTTATCAGAAAATGACGTCTGGAAGGAACTGTTCAAAGTAATTTTTCAGGTGCTCTTTCTCCAGTCATTTTCATATTGTATTAGTCTTGTATTACTTTTCTTATTACTCTGTGTTTATTCTTACTTTTTCACTATTATTTTTTCTATAATTTTGTTTTTCTTGTTATTTCATATTTCTCTCATTCTTTGTTAAAACCTTGTCAGTAATCATTGTTTTCTGATTTCTTCTCTTCTGGTTTGTTGGGGGTTTTTTTAGTTAAAAAAAAAAATTATCATTTTATATTATGGTACTGTTTTTGGTGGTCTGCGTCAGCACACATTCTGTTCAGCTCACATTCAAGAAGGCATCAGTCTTCTCTTATGGTGTCCACACATACACTTCCAATTCTGAGCTGAGGAGCAAAATTAAAATAAAGATCTGTTCAGTCTATGATTTTTTTTTCTTTTCCTTGCCCTCTGTTTCATAAAAGGGGAAGAAAATTTTCTATAGCTATTTAACATATTTCTTTTTCTGGGTACTGACGTAGACTACCTATATTCTTAAGCTACTTTTTTTCCATGTTTTCCTAAAAATCCTGTGTTACTTTCAATGTCTTCTTTTGAGTTAATTTTACGTTATTTGCTAACATCTATGCTAATTTTGATTTTTTTTTTTTTTTTAATCCTCCTATCTAGAGCCTTATTGCTAACTATGATTCCTCTCCTTGATGAAGTCATCAAAGTACTTTCTGGAATCAGATGCTATTTTGTCTTCTATCTGTTATATCCTGCAAAATATGTGTTTCTTTTCAGCAGCTGCTTTTAATATATTCATGTAAGTGCTTTTTGAGTTACTATCTCTAGGAAGACATCTCTCTTTTTCTTTTTTTTATTTTTTTCTGGGAGAGTAACATTTCAACTAATGTTCTAATGCTTCTGTGTTTTGTCCACTCTAGTAATGTTCCTTCCGTAAAGTTAATGGGCTCAGGAAGTGACTGTAGATTTGTCACACCTCTCCTCTGAATCTGTAGTACTTTCTGTATTGTGTAACACAGGCTGAGATTTGATAACAAGTTTAAACCTAAATTCTAATTACTGGTTGTTTGTTCATGTGCTTGTTCCAACAGGAACTGGAATTTCAGTAAAGGCTCTGTAGTAGGTTGTTGCAGGGCTGCTTCTTTGGTACTTTTTGTTTTATTTCTGTTTCTTTTTTTCAGCTGTGCTTCATACATAATAATAATTCCAAGTCTTCAATATTTTTATTTTTGCTGCATCCCTTGGGATTATCAGTGTTGGTCGCAAATGCTATTTTACAATCTGTAAAATGTTTGTTTGCACAAATGCATAAATCACAATGAAATTGTATTTTTGCCCAAAATGTATTTTGATTAAAAAAAAACCAAACCAGAACCCTACAGTTGATGCTGTAGCTATTTAGGTGTTTTGGATTGGTGTGCTTTGGGGTTTTTTAATCATAGCTCTGACTCATCAGAAAAATGCCATCTGGCTGGCTGTTCTTTGAAAACGTAGCTATGAGACTATTCATAGTGCTGTGGATATGTGAGAGACAGAGAAAGTGATCTGCTTTTTGGCCCACCTCATTAAGCATTCCATTCCACCCATTCTTCTAAGTTGTCCCTTTAATCAACTCCAGCAAACTGCTACTTATGGGAACAGAATCACAAAAATGTTGGCAATTTTTCTTCCAGTGGCTTAATCAGGGTCATGTTCTTCCCAACTAGCTGATGTCAGAGCAACCAGATGAGAAATTTAAGAAAGATCAGGCTCAGAGCTGATTGCCCAGATGATTCTCAAACAGGACCATTCCTGAGGATTTTAAAGGAGCTCTGAAGATTTGCATCAGTCTGAGCAACACACAACAGGAAAGTCATGTTTTCTTAAGAGTAGTTTATAAATATTCAAATAAGTTGTTGACAGTGATTCTACAACTTCTTAACAGTCTTCTATCATACATGATCTGGTTTATTACCCTGTGCAAGATAATGCAATTTTAAAAAAAAATTTCTGTGGCTAGTCGTAGGAAAAAATTTAAATATTTAAGTATAAAAATTAAATACACTACTAAGAATACGTGGCTTATTGAGAACTTTAGAAATCAGAATTGCTTAAAGCTTTGTGGATGAGAGCAAAAAGCAAAAGTTTCCCACTGTATCCTCTCCGTATTCTCTCCAGCAAGTTTGGATTGCTGCAATATTTTGATGGTACAGTGCACAATGTATTGTAATACTGCTCAGGTATATTGCTTAAGTGAAAAAAAAGAACAATCAAAATTATAAGGATATACTTGAAATACCTAATGAGAAACATATTAAAAACTTGCATGTTCCACTGAAATGTTCTGAATTTGATTTGATAGAATCTAGCAAAAGCTATATTATAAAAAGTTTCATAAACAGTTTTTTAAAGGTTTTTTTTTAAACAGTTACATTTATTTTTTCTTCTCACTGTATTTGGTCATTTGGTTATTTTGTATGATCACTGTAGAGTGGCTTAGTTGGCAGCTGTGAGGTGTAAGACAGCAGGAATGAGGGTCAGTACTAAAACAAGCATCATGTGTTCAGGTAGGTAAACACCATCAAGGGAGATGCCTGCTCAGAATTTTACGAGGTTGAGGTCTGGGCTGTATTCCGTACCTCCTTTTGACTATTCTGTTGCTTTAGTCAGATCATCTAATTTCTTCTAATTGAGCTATTTCCTCTCTGGATAATTATGTTCAATTGTGAAGGGTTTCAGATTTTCACTGTATGTGAAGCATTTGAAATATGACTATTACTCTTTCTGCCCTCTGCTTGATTTGTCTATATTTTTTGCAGAGGGAAGATTTATCTATCCTTTTTCTCCTCACTACCGTGTTTGCTACAAGATATAACAACTAGTTTTGCAGGTATCTCTTTTATATTCTTCAAGTGTTTTTATTTTTAAACCTGGAACTAAATGCAGTGGGTTTCATTCATTATTTATTTAGTCTGAAAGGCAGTCTGTAAGTTGGGTAATTTCTTAAATACACGTCAACCCCCGCCTAATTTAAAGGAAAGCTTCCTGTGGCTTAGTTTGGCATTTGGTGAATATATTTAAAAATATTAATAAAAAACTCATCAGATTTTTACATTTAAGAAGGTATTAGCACGCAGAAAGCACACCTGAGATTTTGTGGCAGCTATAGGCAAAATTACTGTAACACGTTCCTGGTAGAAAGAATATGCAAGCAGCAGAGTTGAATGAGCTGGCTGGAGAAGGTACTAAGTTAAGAAAATAATGTTTTCATTTTGAGGCTTTTTCAGTCTAACTTCAGCTTTTCTAAATGTATGTCCTTAGTGTACCTGAAGAATACGGGAAGAGAAGGCTTTGGGGAGGCCCTACAGGAAATCTGGAGATTGACTTTCTACAAGGGAATATAGTGACAGGACAAGGGGAATGGCTTTAAGCTGTCAGAGGGGAGATTCAGATTAGGCATTAGGAAAAAATTCTTCACTGTGAGGATAGTGAGGACACTGGAACGGGTTGCCAAGTGAAGCTATGACTTCCCCATCCCAAGGCCAGGTGGGACGGGGCTTTAAGCAGCCTGGTCTAATGGGAGGTGCCCCTGCCCATGTCAGGGGGTGTGGAAATAGATGGTATTTACATTCATTTCCGACTCAAACCATTTTATGATTCTAAGCCAGAGCGTATGTTGTTGCCAGCATAAGAAGGTATATACAAAAACCTGTTGACCATAGCTCTTATAACACAAAGCTCCTATTCAGTGTTACCTGTAGCTTAATTTCGGTTTGGGTTATAGTAGCTTAATCCTTTATGTTAACTGTGCAGAAGATACAGTAAAGTAAAAAATTTGCATTTTCATTTTCTCAGAAAAAAATGGATGAATTTCATAGTACAGAGCTGGAACTCTGGATACTCTTTGGGTGGAAAGGGGAAGGGACAGCTGCTAGTTACTAACTGCTTGAGCAGGGTGTGCAGCCTCAGGCTTTAAGAGCCACTTTATCCTGATTGTCTCCAGATAATGTGTCAGAAAACATATACCAGAAGTTGATATAGATGTTATAGTTTCTTTACTTGCCTGGATTTTTTTTCCCCTGAGAATTGTAGTTGACCTAAATTCTTCCTCTGCAGATCAGTCCATATTGGTTTGGCAGACTCCTTCTACCGACAGAGCTGCATAAGCTGCACAGTTGCAGTTGCTGAATTACACCTTCAAAATGTTTCCATGGGGTTTTTTTGGGGGCTGGAGGTTGTTAAGTTTGGGTTTGTTTTGTTCTGTAGTTTGGCTTTTTTTTTAGTGTGGAGGGAATTTCAGAACATTAATTCTGAAATAGTTTCTTTTATTATGTTTCATTAGGAGTTGGACTGTAGATTTGGTATTTGAATTTTGCTTGAACTCTTTATTCTGCAGGATATTGAGCATGAGTTTAAACAATTCGTATGCATCATACTCTTTGGTGATTTTTCAGTTTAATTTGGAAACAAAGATATGACTCCTAATTGACAGCATTTATGAAAACCTGAATGATGGTGGATGATAGTGTATCTGCTAATGAAATATTAGAAAAGCAATGCAGTAAGAAATGAGCATAATCAGATATTAAGGACAATAGTAGTACTAGAGTAAGTATACAGGAATATACTGTATATTAACCCACCTTGAACCTCAGTAACTATTCGTATTCCATCCTGCTTCCAGTTCTGGAAAAATATATTTTTCATTAAAAAATTAACTCTGGTCATTTTAGAATTAGGCATGGCCAGGCCAATGACAATATTTTCTACTGAACTTTCCATGACCATACCAATGGCAATATTTCCTTCTGAACTTTCAATAAATAAAAAACTAAGTCTGAACAATTAAGTTCAGTTTACTTTTTTTTATATATATTTTTTTTTCCTGATTAAGTTCTAGCTTAGAAAACTAGCTGATGTGTATTTAGTGATCCCTCAGTCCAATGGTTGCTAAACTTTAGAAGTCATAATTCTGACTTGGATTCAACAGAGTTCCTGATAAATGCAAATCAACAATTTCACTTTTAACACAGGAAAAGAAGCTCCTCTTCTCTGACTCATATTTCTAAGACTAAATACCAGTTTTTCTTACTTATTTCTGACCTTGTTCAAAATTTCACAGTTGGTCTTCATCCTGCTCATCAAGAATATGTGTGGAAGTATGGTGAGTGAGGTGATGCTGATTTTATCAAGCTGTCTTTGGGAAAACAATAGCGATATACATTATTTGTGCATATGGCAAGTGAACTGAGGAGAGGAGGACCTGGGGATGGGGGCAACTAAATTCAGTTTCTGAAGGTATGGTTGCCATCTCTCGTCCTGACAAGTGCCGTATACCACCCTTCTTTTTTCCTTTTGTTCTTGTGGAGCACAGAGTTCTTGACTGCTGAGACTTGAAGCAACACACTATCTCTGAAACTGTTTAAACTGTTTAAACCTCCTGTACACAGCACACCCTCTTGCTGTCACAAGGGCAAGCCCCAGCGCAGTGAGCAGGATAGATGAGCCATCAGATGTCCTGACTGAGCTGAGCCCTGGTTTCCTCCTTCATCTGCCTTGCAGAAAAGCTGGGGATACCAGCAGTACACCACAGTTCTGGTGGATGCTCTTGAGATCTTAAGAGAATACAATTTGAAAGCCCAATTAATTAGTTTAACGCTTGTTACCCAGAAGAAGGGGGGAAAAAAAATAGTCCTTGCAATAAGAAAGTGGAAAGAAATGGGTGAGCCAGAAAATACTATGTAACTTCATTTATGACTCGTAGCCGTTTTGAAGTACACAGATTCATTTATATGGTCAACACTTCCCCTCCCCCACACACATAGTATTGCCCCATACACAAAATAACATTGAAAAGTTAAATTATTTCTTCCATAGGCCAAATGAGAGAAGAAAAAAGTTCTCTATGTTAAGTATTGCCTAGGTGCCTTTGTAGATGCATAAGGGGCATGGAGGTATATTGGTTCACAGTTCTAGCAGTGTCTACATTGTGTACTGTTTAAGGCATAAGGTGTTTTTTTTTTAAATTGTCTATTTTCAGCAGTGAAAGTGTCTTCCTGTTCCAAACAGGAAAAAAAACATTTCCATTCCTATTTCTACTTTAATTGATTTTTTTTAATATTAGTGTCAGTAGTTTTTATTTGAGCAATGTTTTATTTCTAAGAATGGGTTGCATTTTTTCAATAATTTGGTCTGGTCACACTTTACTTTCTCACAGTTGAATGTGGAGACTGAATGGAATCACCTTAAAAAATGTTCATACCTCTGTGGAAATGAGTTGAAAAATCAAAAAGGAAAGTGAAAATTAAAAAAAAAAAATCAGTATTCAACTGAGGAGAATAAAATTATTTTTATGATCAATTTTGATGATAAAATCCAAAATAATGCTAAGGAAAAAAATGAGGAATTCACAGGTTTTTTTTCTAAATTACCTATTGTTAATTTGGATCTTTCTAACAATTGTCTTATCCAAATGTGCAGGAAATATTTTTGATAATAACACATCAGGTAAAGAAATTAGCATCACAGGCTTTGTTCATAATAGCTTTGATAGTAACTAATACGTATATTTTTCTTAGTGTGGAGGAGAGAAAAGTACTGTTCTAAAAAAATACTTTTCAGTTTGATTGACTGGAATAACTTAGCTACCTCAGGATAACTGAAAATCTGAAAGAAAGTTTATTCTGTGAAGGAGGCTTTAGGAATCAGCAAGAAGCTGAAGCATGGCTTTGATTTTCTCAAACAATCTGGAGGATGTTGCTGTGGACTACTCTGGTGAAGGAGTTGAGATCCAGCATTTGGCAGGAAAAAATAAAAATCTTGACAATAAAACCCCTTTAAATGTTACTCGTACAGAGAAAGAATTTTTTTTATTTTGTATCTTGAACTTACATCTTTTGCAGAAAGTGTGTTTTACAGTTTCTGTCTTAAGTTACTGGCCAACATGCACAGAGTCAAATGGTACAGCAGATATTTTCTGCTTCTTTCTGTTGCTGTAGCTGTGACTGACAAAGAAGTTCTCACTTCTACAGAACTATAACGGCTTTAAAATATTTGTGTAGGAGTATGTCATAAATAAGATGTTTAAATAGCTTTTACAAATGTAACAGAAGAAGGGTTTTTAAAAAAAGTTTTCTGAGGCCTAATGTTATCTTGTTTTAGAAAGGCTCAATTATTAGGGAATGTGTGGAAAAAAAAAAAAAGGGGAGAATCAAAACTTCCAATTTCAGTTGAATAAAAAACATTTAAAAAACCTTTTCTTCTTTTATCTTTCTCACAGCTGATGGTCATTGCCAGTCGCTGTGTTGAGACCTATTAGAAAAATGGAATTTTATTTCTAAATTTACACTTAATTAGTAATGTTTTGTTCTGCAGTTTCTAATTGGAGGAGCCTTAAGAAACTCAATTACAATAGTCAGACAGAGGTTTTTTTTGTATAAATAGTGTTTGTAACTGTGGATTTTAGAAGAAATTTTGCAGATATTTCTGGTTTAATGCTGGAATAAAAAATCAGATTCTGCGTTTCCTATTGCTAACAACAATCTATTCTGCTTGAAAGATCTTATAATATGGAGCAGAATTTCAACAAGGAAAGTATAGCAGCATAGTAGAAGTTTATGCACAGTATTCTGATCAATGATATCTTTACATTTTAACCTACCTCTCTTTAGATTTGGCAATCAGCTAGCTTTTGCAGCTTTGACAGATCTCCTTTTATTTTCCATCTGAAAACCACTGAAATTTTATTTCGAACTCTATAAAAAATTGTATTTGAAAGGCTCTATAATGCCAGCTTCTAGGATTTCTTCAGTTCCTAGATTGCCTTATTCTGTAATACTCTAAATAATCTGGAAGCAAGCTTGTGAAAATTTTCAAGATATGCTTACTTTTCATTTGATGACCTGGTTACAGTAATTCAGAGGTATGAAATTCATTAGTGTCTTGTTTTTACATCTACATGATTTTTACTTTTTTTCTTGCTTTTAAAGAATCTAGCTGAATATTTTTGTATAAAGGTGCATTTTTTTGAAGAGACTTAACAATAGCAGTGAAAAAAAATCATGATTTCCAGTGTGTTTGGACACTCCCCAGTTCAGTGGGTTTCCAATCTTGAAGGAGTTCTCTAGGTGTTACCAAAAATGATATAGTCACAGGTCTAGCTTCAGAGTACATGGGGTTGCTTTGCAGAACTGCTGGACCAGATGAATTTCAATTAGTGTGTGTGGTAATAAAAAGGGAGGAGGGCTGCATCTTTTGGCTTGCATACTTTAAAAAGTGCAGTGCCTCAGTAGGAGTAAGAAAACACAAAGAGTAGGTATTTTAAAACCTTATTCTGGAAATTCTGGTTAACTGCAAAATTAACAAAATTCCTTTGTTCTGTCAACAGCCAGGCTAGGAAATAGAGCTTTCAATTGTACTCTTTGTTGAGGGATTGCTAAAAGTAAGCCTGGAAGAATGTTGGTAGAAGAATTATGAGTCATATGTGAAAGAAACCAAAGCACTTCTATAAGTCCAAGAAAGATTTGTCAGGCAAGGGCAGAAGCCACATTTAGGTATGACAGTAAGTCAGAATAATAAAGTTACAGAAACCAACAATCAAATCTGAAGGTTTTTATCATGCCATGTTGTATTATCAATGTTCATTAAGCAGATTATGAATTTCAGTTTTCCAGGATATAGAATAATGAAATATTCCCCATCCTAACTTATTCACTTTACTGTTCAAATATGTGCATCATATTGACCTCAGCCATTCATATCATCAGTATGCAGTACTTAATCTGTCTTCTGTTACGCTTTAATCTCAAAAAGCTGTCCCCAGAAGTTAATATTTTGTGTTTCTTATTTTCAGGAATGCTATTTTTAATTAATATTTTAAAATCTTCATTTTCTGTTTTGTGATAAAGCTTCTAGTTTTATTTGTGGCTCCAGACTGATTCAGTAAACAAATCTTAAGGAATGTATTCCTATACATATTATGCATAAATTTATATGCATATAAGTGTCTACCAGCTTCTAGAGTGAGGTTGGTTGTTAGTGTACCAATATTTAGGACAGGAAATAGAAAAACAGCTTTTCAGTTAAAAGGGAAAGGCTGACTGATGCTACAGCATGTGTTGATTCAACTTGGAGTTGGGACTGGAATAACAAATTTCGCAGATTTAAAAGGGGAAGGGCATGAAAGGAAAGAATCTGCCTTTTAATTAAATATGCTGTGTAGTTGGTTTTGACACACTGTAGTTATACAGACATACACAAAGTAGAAATTGAATGTCATGGTGAATGATGGTTACTGCTGATACAGTGCTATCATACTTGATCCTTAATTCCTGACTTAGACAGTTGTTTATAGAAGATACGTGATTTCAACACCTTTTCAGTTGTAGACAGTTTTTGCCACATGAGTATTAACTGAAGGAGGCTTGAAGGTGAGAAGGAATTCTTACATTGCAGATACATGTATGTCCTTATCCTCTTACTAAAAAGTAAGGAAGCTTACTAAAATTGCTTCATTCAGAGAAGGTAAGATTTTCAAGATTCAGATTCAGGTTCACAGTAATGAAATAAAAGAAGCAGCACAGTAGGATTCTCTGAAGAACAGTTAATAATATTGTGTGTACATCTGTGTGTGTATACATGTTATATCATTAATTAGAACATGTAACAATTTTTGATAACATGTCCAAGCCAACTCATGCATCTTAAACAAATGTTTTTTGATTCCTTGCTTACTGTTTCAACAGACGTAATAAACCAAGTGTTCATTTTTTTCTCTTTAAATACCATTTGTAAGTGAATATATAATGCTTAGATACAAAATATGTAGCGCTGAAATGGCAAACATTTTCTGGTGTGAAGGAGCATAGCAGCCATTTATTATCAAAGCAAGAAGCTATGTTCAGTGAAGCTAGATCTTAGGCTTCAGCATTTTTAAGAGAAAAACCAAAGTAATTATTTCTCTTTCAAACATGTACCCAGTGTATGTGAGTGAGAAAGGATCATTGACAGAAAATGCAAGAGTTAGAATGTTGTTTGTGAAGGTAGATTAAAGATTCTTGCAGGCATACCTGTTACCGAGCTCCACGGAGCTGACTGTAAAACTGACCTTGCAACTCAGGCGAACAGGATACCAGGCAATTTCTGTGAAGCTCAAATTCCTCAGGGAACACAACAGCATTTTCTTCCACAGCTTCTGTTGAACCATTCTGTAGAAATTCGTATAAAGTATAGATGCTTTTAGTGAATTAGATGCATGTTTACGGAACTGTGTGGAAACATTGCAGTTTCCTATTAAATTGAATATGAATATTCTGTAAGGAAAAGCAGTTTGCATAAATTGTAGGCTGGAGTTAAATGTGCATCTTAGAGAATAATCTGCCAGATTTTTCCTCTGGCGGATGATGCACAGGACTGTGAGCGTGAAAAATCAGCGCTGGTTATACATTGGCTTGCGACAAAAATAGCTGGTAGTCTGCTGTACAATACAAAAGCTTTTGCAGCTTTTCTAGCCTTCTGAAGAAGTGTGTTTGGCCTCTGCTGCTTTTCCAGAAAAGGAAGTGCCCACCAGTGCCCCCCATTGTAGTTAATGCCGTGTGAGTTGCTCCCTATAAGCTGCAGACCTCCACACCTCCACAGTGCAAGGGGGTTAATGGAAACCCTCTGCTACACTGAGTGAGGCTTGCAGTCCTGGTAGCAGCTTTCTCTGCTTCTAGTTTCAAGAAGTGGAACCAAAGCAAGCATGAAACCACTTCCTTCAGATAAGTGGTAGCATTTCTTCTATGTATCAGCTGTATCCTTTTTTTAAAAAAAATTAGATAGGTCCCACTTCAGCAACCCCTCTGCACCTCAAAGATGACAGAAAAAATCTGTCTATCCCATGCATCATAGAGAAATAGCTGCCACAGGAGTATTTTGTCCAGGTCATCCTTGAAATACTGAAATGTTTGTGTCCATGTTCCTAGCACATTGGCTGAGAAATTTCGAAGGAAAGTAATAGAAAATTCCTATTTTCTGTGTAAAGGAGTGTGTTATGATAGCATGTGTCTGTGTTTTAAATCTGAGGAACCCATTATTAGTCAAATCTTGATCAAGAATCAGTTCCAGAGTTTGTGTTAGTCCCATAATTGGTGATTAAGTGAAACTGAATTGCTCATTTCAGTTGTTCATTTTTTTTTCTGAATCACGTCTTACAAATGCACTTCTTGAAATTTTATGGCTGCAATTTATGAATTACACATAGTTTAGTCTTTGGAGTAGCCTGCATGTTCTCAATAGAAATGAGTGCATTTGGTGGCATGTCAAGAGGATTAGAATTCATTTCATGATGCTGTCAAGCCTTTGAAGTTCAGTTTTGTTCTGCAAATAGAGGCAACTATCTAAGAATGTCTCAGTAAGATAGAATTCTTTGGTGATTTGACTGTGTCTGTATTGCATCAAATAAGTAGGGATTGTTTTGCTGCCTGGTAATCTGTCATCTTTTTCCACTACTGTCTATAAATGTCTATGGAGGTAGGGCCGATTAAACATTTGTATGGGGGCATCCCCACTCACGGGCATGTACACAGCAGAGTGGAAGAGAGGGAATGTAAAATCCCTGTCAACTGTGGGCACTGATTTAAACTAAGCGTCAATATCAGTTTGTGGCGTTAATTCTGTCTTTAGAATCTTTTTCTTATTATTATTTTGCATTTATGTGATGATGACATGTTATTTTGGGCAGATTGCCAAGCAAATTCTGAAAATGCCTCCTGCGCGTGTACTTGGTCTTCTCCTGCAGAATGTTACTTAAGGCATGAAGACAGTCTGGGCAGTGAGATTATTAGTGAGTGGGTAGTGGAGAAGTACATCTTCATACTTGATTTGTAGCTAAGTTAACCTGAGCATGGGGATGTCTGTCCTCCTTGTTATTGCCCACTTACCATTACATTAAGAAGAAACAGAGGATAGCTTTTGGCTGCTTTTGAAAAGCATCATCTCCATATTTTTCTTTTTCAGTTTCCAGTTATGATGGAAGTAGGTCTGTATTATTAGAGGCATAATGACAAAAAAAAAATCTCTTTAAATAAGGTGGAGAGTAGCCTTGCAGACTGAGGCATCTTCATTTTGAGGAAATAGTTTGTTAACATTGTATGTGCCTCTTGATTATTGCTTAAGATAACTGGCCCAAAGCAGTAGGCAAAAGAGGTGTACGCTGTTTGCTGGCCAGAGGCTGGGCCGCATGCCAGGAATGTTTATTATAGCATTAAGGAACTTATTTGTTTTTTTACAAAATTGTGTTGTTTCATTAAAGGGAATTATCACTTGTTCTATATCTGCAGGGAAACTGTTCAGTTGTTCAGTTCATGAGCACTGTGTTCAGTTCACTATGTGAACCTCTTTCAGGGATAAAATGAATCATATATACTTATTTAGCAACTTGACTGGCATAAAAATGATTAAAAATTGGCTCCCATGTAATTTAATTTACTTAATTTGTAAGTTTAAAATCAATGGAGTTCTACAACTAGCTTTTTATGTAGGCATGGAAATTGAATGTGCACCATGGTTCAATAGTAAATGTATACCACCTGCTTAGAGCAGGGGAAGCCTCTGAATGGTTTGGGGCTGCCAGAAGAGAAGTAACTGGCGCAGCTGCTGATGGGAGGGGGAATGAACATATGTGGGCAGGCTAAAACAGGCTCAAGTCAGCCTAAATGCTATGGCACTGCAACCTGCAGTGTGTTGCAGCCCATGGGGAATGCATTTACACAGGCTCCTTGAAGGCTGGGTTGGACAGAGCCTTGGGTGGCATGGTTTAGTGGGAGGTGTCCCTGCCCCTGGCAGGGGGGTTGGAACTAGATGATCTTAAGATCCTTTTCAACCCTAACTGTTCTATGATTCTATGACAGTTTCACCAGTTTCATCAGTCTGCACTACACACTTCTCAGTTTTCTGAACCATCATATGGACTTACACTGTAGCAAATTACCTATGAATAGGTGGTTAGGAGGAGTTTTTTTGTTTTGGTTTTGATACAGATGATACAGATTTTATTGTTAAATTAGACCTAAATAAGGAAATAATTTATTCAGATCAGTCCTGTTGATTAAGCCAAACTCTGACTCAGTGGGTGTTGCATGCTTAGGCCTTTGAAATTCAAATTTAAATTCACACCTGAAACATTTTTCTTCATGTGCTAAACTGTACTGATTAATTGAATTAGTAGCTTCCTTTAACCGATCTCCATGGACTGTCAGATTTTTCAATACTTAAATGCACTTTCTTATTCATAGTACAAGGATACTTTCATCCTTTTCACTGTTTTCAGTTGTAAGGGATGCAACCTTAGTTTGCACTTGTGGGTCATTTATGAACTGTGATGCCTATTCACATACTGAATTCTTAAAGTGTCACAGAATTTCATCTCCCTCAAACTGCTGCACAGGCATGTTACAGAAAATAAAAAGCTGGACTTTTAGGTGGATTTAATCAAGAATCTTGTAGAATACTTTAAAGACAATAAAGGTAAATCAACTAAAGTTCCAAGTGAAATCAATTTAAAATAAAAGAATGAAAGTATCCAGGGTTGTGCTAATGTGTTCATGTATCTCTAGTTGTGTAGAATGTTCTTAACATAAAAATAAAATGGAAATACTACCTTGCATGAAGTCATGCCCAGTAATTGTAAAATTATAAGTGATCTGGTTCTTATTCTGTTCATTTACTCAGGTTTCTACAATTCTGAAAAGCATAGGCTGAACTGAGAATAAATATAAATGATACATTTCTTCTCATTTTATTTCTGCTTTTTCAATCTGCATCTGAGTTACATGAGTGATTTCTGCTTGTCCTGGGTTCAGCAGCAGCTGAAAGAAGGAGAAAAATGGCTGCTACTGCTTAACCCAGGGCACTGCTCCACTCAGTTAAAATGCTGTTCTCCAGAAAGAATTTTGATGATGGATGAGTAACAGGGGGTTTTCGTAGCTGAGAAGAGTTTCTCTTGAAACATGGCTGAAATTCATACAGAGTCTACTATGTTGCATCATAATTTCATACTCTGTTAAAACTATTTGTGAGTTTCATATTCATGCACTTGCTACATTAAAATTGTATTTTAAAATCTGTAGCTGCAAAACAGTATAAAACTCATTAAATGTTCCATGAATAGGTGTCTTAATTCAGCACATTTCTGTATACTATTATAGAGCATCTTTAAAAATTATGAATTTATGTTTTCTCAAGACAAATGAAGTTTTTTTTGAGTTTCTTACAAAGACTTGCAATAAATTTAATAGATTTCAGGTTGGTTGCTTTTGCAGTTTTCCTTAAATTGCATAAGCTTTTGCTTCTAAATTTATAAATGCCAAAAACCAGTCTCACAGATTGTATTCAGTTTTATTTTTAAGAATCAGATATGGGTAGATGCTTTCTTGCAAGAGTTCTAATTTTCAAAGTCACATTTTCACAAATCTAAGAAAAACAGTACACAGATTCTATACAGTGTGCATTTTAGTCTGTCATTAGCAAACTGATTTATGTGGCATTTAATTACCATTTCTTTTTCTTAGACCTGTAAGCCAATTCTTTATGTTTTTTTCAGAAGTATTCTTTTTACATCTGTAGAATGGTAAACATTCAGAAGAAACTAGGGTAAAATAAAGGTCATTTTGATTAAAGCACATTAGATGAAATTCAAAAATGTCTTTTGAGTCATCCATTTTCAAAGCCCATAACTGCACCCATTCTGTACATTGCTTAATATATGCTTTTATTCTCAGTCTAAGTCTTTAATAAGATTTTAGATTTAAATGGTGCTCCCTCTGATGGAGATTACAAGGAGCAGTTCTACAAATACAGAAGCTGCTAATGTGATACTTGCTACGCTACATATAATATACTTAATGTATTTAATGGATCATGTGTAGTATTTCAGCTATTATGTGATATTTCTTTCTTTTGAGGGAATACTAGTCCTTTTCAGTAGTTGCCTTTACCAGCATTCAGTGGTAGATCAAAACTTATCAGCTGGTGTTTCTGTAAGTGTTTCTTCCTACAGTGTCTAGATGGTTGCAAAGATTCTTCTGGTGATCTCTTGTTTGTTTGGGTTTTATTTATTGCATGTTGTCCATAAGAAAGTTCTGTATGAAAAAAAAAAGTGGCCATAAAAGAAGAAAACGTGCAGCATTGCAGTGAGTTTTTGAGCATTTGTAACACCCTTTTCTTCTTGTAGAATTTGTCTTGCCATCTTTATATACATGTTACCTAAATGATATTTATCACAACTCTGTGCCCTACATGATAAAAAAAGGGAAGATGAGTTTGTAAACTTTGTGGAAGAAATATGTGTACATTCAGTATTCATACGATAAAATTTGCTATTTAAAGCTTTTCTATTACAGTTAACTAATAGAGCTCAACATCTTGTATTTTTGCAAATGTATCATAGAATCATAGAATCAGTTAGGTCCAACCATTATCCCAGGACTGAAAACACTACCACTAAAGCATGTCACTGAGGGTCTTTTAGGTCCCTTCCTGGTGGCAAGAAGGTAGGAGATACTGAAGTTCTTTTGTTTTGGGTGGCTGGCTTGCTTCTCTTAGGGATGGTAGAGAGTGGGTCCACCAGTCAATCTCCTCCTCAGATTCCTTAATGCTCCATAGAAATTCCACCTCCTCCTGTAGATCTGCCACCATGCAGAGCAAATCATCAACCTGCTGACATCATCTAGCATCACCAACAGGCTCAGGCATTCACTACAGCCAGATGCCAGGACAACTACATTTTATGAGGGACTTCAGTCTTTGTAGCCATGTCCTTCCTGGCCAGCAAAGAGGACTCAGTTTCCTTTGCTTTCTGCTGAGAGGATGCCATCCTAGAGCACTGTTTCAATGATCACTGGCTGAGCTCACCTCTGCAGCCTACCCAGGGGCAGTGTTTACCCGCTCAGGGTGATGCTGTCCCTCCAGGCCTCATGAGGGCCTGGGACTCCCTTGGTGGCCCTGGCTGATCAGGAACTAGGCTTCTGGATGCTGTGATTTCTCCATGTTCCAGTGCACAATCAGCACTAATAGTTTGAATGATCAGCTTCCTGTCATATTTAAAACTCTACATTGTTTTAATGTAGAGTGTAGGGTTGGGGTTTTTTTTAATGTAATAAGAGCACATGCCTAAAATCCTTATCTGGGGTTGTAGGTGTGGAATTCTGGTCCAGCTGTGGAACTGAGAGCAAAACTTCAGCTCACTCCAAGGCAGAATTTAATTATAAATGCCAAATACATGCACTCAGCAGGTTTTTAAAATACTCTTAGGTGTTACTGCATGAACACTTCTGGCAGGTCTACTTGAAGATGGACATTGTAATTACTTGAAGGCTTTGATGTTTTTTAGAAGGATTGAAAAGATATTATGAAAATTTATTGTTTTAAATGTATTTGGTGTCAGATGCTATTGTGTGTCCGATACTAATCAGCGATATTAAGTACAATGATACAGGTTGCATCTTTTTCTATTTTTTCTTCAGTGTATGTTAACATTTTCTT
The DNA here is from genome assembly GCA_028858755.1 of Ara ararauna. Classification (NCBI taxonomy): domain Eukaryota; kingdom Metazoa; phylum Chordata; class Aves; order Psittaciformes; family Psittacidae; genus Ara; species Ara ararauna. The sequence continues at coordinate 36,848,534 of CM054410.1, read as the reverse complement.
CATTAAAATGCACCAAATTATTTAATAACTTCCCCGAAAACTTAACCATAGTCACATATTTATGAGATATCGTCACTGTAGTCAGACTTATAATGAAAGAAGAGAAACAGGTCCTTTGGCAATACTTACTCTAGAATTGGTCTTGCAGTATTTCTCCATTTCCCTCCTCTTCTTAAATGAGAACCAGCCTAAGCATCAAATATTGGACAATTAAGCTAAAAGTTCTCATTATGGTTAATCTTTATTGTCTTACCCAGAAACAAAGTATGATCTGATTTATGTTGTCATTTTAAGCAGTGTGGAAGTGCACAAGGCAATGAAATATAATCAGTATAGTGTAGCCTACGCTACACTTTGAATTTGAGAGATGCTGTATTAAACTGTTCAATTTAATTTTTCAATTGTTCCTTTTCAGCCTAATTAATCAATATCTGATTAATAGCATGTGAGATTCAGTATTCTTCAGTATCATACCTCTTACTTGTTTTCTTTACATGCTAATCGATGCATGAAAGGAACTTTGTCCAAGTGGCTTGGTAATTTTGCAGACCAGAGTATCAGCACCCCTAGTTATCCAGTTGAAAGCACACTTGTTTTTAAGAGGTTCTGATTTGAGCAAGGTATGTTTTGAGATGAAGAGACTATGCTATTTAAGTAACTGCCTTAGGGGTGCAGTTCTCTTATTTATGAGCCATCAAAAAGGAGGTGAACTTCATATGTCAGCACTGCATCTGAAATGAAGTTACTTCTCTCTACACAAAGCTTAGAAGAGCCAAGCAGTAATTTAGTTCATGGTTATCTCTCATTAGGTCAAGGTTTCCCTTTGAAAACTTTATTTCAGGCTTTTCAAGACCTTACTGGACTGTTATCTTTGGGCTAAGATGTGTTGTTCTCTTGAAGATCCTGTGCTGCTGTTTTGTTTCTGTGCACATCCTAGCTTCACCTCAGTGAACACAATTCATTGACTCAGAAAGCCTTTGATGACAACTACAGGGCACTTGAAGCAACTGTCTAGCTCCACTGGTTAAAGCTGTGCCTCATCAAAGATGAAGGACAAAAGCCTGATACTACATAGTTCCTGCACAGATAAAGGATAAAAGATGGCAATGTGTTGCTTTCAGTGTTAAAGACTTCTTTCCTGCCTCTTTTTTTTAACAGACGTTTTTACCAATGTGTTTGTCTCAGGCTATTAACCTAAGGAAAAAAAAAAGTGGTTTTGAATATAAGGAACTACTTGATACATGTGAATGTTTGGGTGACTGCAAAAACTGGTGCTTTTAAAGCCACACAGACTGATAATATATCTGTGTATCTGTGCTTACTAACTTATTAGGTTATTTAAATTAGTACCTGCATAGCAACAAAAAAATAGTATTAATCATCACAGAAAAGCATCTCTGATGTCTTTTTGCCTGTGGAAATTAATCTTACCATATCAGTATTGGAAGCCTGAGCTCTCCTTTCTTGGAAACACCATCTCTCAGACATCTGGAGTTATATTTTGTATATTAATTATGAACTGGTAAATGCTTGATTACACCACCTGTGTGGAAAACAGTGTGCTCACCAATAATTTCGACTGAACTAAACACAAGTTTGTGGAGTGCATTTCTACTTTGCACTCAGATTTCAGTTTCTCTGTTTACAAGTTTCTTCAGTTTACCTTATTTACACTACTTGTTTCTTTAAACATGAATTAAATACCCACAATTGTTAAAAAATATCAATAGAAGTGATGATATAGCAGAATCCTTACACTGCTATACCAAGGCTTCAGCCCTTGTTTGCATTGTCATGAAGCTTTTGGAGTTCTTATGTTTTCTCTGTGCAGCTTCCTTGAGATTGGGATAAACTTGTTTTAAAAGAAAAGTTGAGATTTATATAAATATGCAGGCTGAAGACCTTCACTTCCTATTACCACTGTCATTCCAGAGAAGGTCCCTTCTCTCTCTGACTGTTGTCCCTGGAATTGAACCCTTGTCCTGTTTTAATAAAAATTAACTTGATTCATGTACAAATAAGTTTAACTTACATACCCTGACCCATATATTAAAGGGCCAGAAGTCTCTGGCAGTGATGGACATATTGAAATGGTATTGCTGTCAGATGGAATAATTACCCCTAAAAGAAATCTGTGGTCCAGCCCTAAGCTGGCCTTTAGCTTTGTTGGTCACCAAATACTTGACATAAAAAGCACAAGAAACGGATAAATTTAATTACACTATTTCACAGTCTGAAACGGGTTAACAGATACTTATTTTCCTTTTGCTAGATAATGTATAAATACTAAAAGTTTGTGCTTCCTTGAATCTGGTGATACTGTAGCTGCCCATTTCTTCAGGTTAGGGCAAATGAACAGAAGAAAATGTTGAGACTCTTTGGAAGCTCATTTTGCTTGTAAATGCTTTTGTGGACTTTAGCATTGAATAATTGTTGTGGAGAGAATTTACATGTAACTTGAGGCCTCCCACTTAGGAACAGGTCTCCAGGAAAGCTGCACTTCTGTGTCTATCAAGATAAACATTTTAAATATAGGAGGAACTGTAGTCTTCGTCCTTAGCTGGGAGTTGTAAGACAACTCAAAAAATAAACAAGGAAAGTTAAAAATAATGAAAACACTTGATAAGTTAAGTCAATACTTGGAATGAAGCCAGTTTTCTGTGAATAGCAAGTATGCACATGGTTCCTTTTGTCATACGTATAGACAATACGTATTTGTTAATACTACAAAGGTACTTAAGTATCTCCTTGGTTAGTTCTGAAATAATTTATTTTAAATTTCTATGTACTTTAATTATTAACAACTGCCAGCTTGGCTGTAGACCAATATATTGCTTGCCATAAAAAAATTTGTTGGAAATTACACAATCTCTGTATTTGACAATTAGTCTGAATGGTAATTCTGATCATAAATGTCTGTGGCTTCTCATATATGAACCTAAAATATGCTTTAAAAGCTTGCTTGGAGGGGGGATAATAGCTCCTGCTGGTTTTGTCTGTCTGTATTTAATTTGCAGTAGTTGGAATGAGAGTATTCATGTATGTATACACTTAGTTGTAATTACATAAAAGTTAGAACAGCTCTTAGTTTTCAAATTCTATTTGCTTCATTAGACTTGTGTATATTTGTCAATATATCATACACTATCCTAAAATAGGAATTACTTCTCTATTGAAGACAATCTGGTCAGTGTCAGCAATATACTATTTTAATAATTATTTGGCTTTATAATATGGCATTTATAGGAAGTGCAAAAGTAGGTTTGCATTTTGTATAATTCCCCTTCTGCTTTATTTGGCGTAGCATATACTGCTTTTATCTCTGACGAGCAAAGACCCTAGCGCAAGTTTTGAATGTGTTTCATGAAATTACAGCTATGGAAAAGGTAGATCTCAAAAGGTAGTATATTTTCTGTTAATTGCCTTCCTCTGTTCCGTTGCAGACAATAGGCAGATCCTTCTCAAGTACCTTTCATTTCTACATTTTAGGTCTTAACAGCAGCCTAATTCAGTAAAAATCCATGGCTGCTTCAGTACAGCGCTATAGTTATTCTGGCAGACAGTGCTCTGATGAGGTGGTTACCTTTTAGGAAATCACTTCACGAATCAAATTCTTTTCATAAATATTCTCATTGTTGCCATCAATTCTAAGAAAAAAAAGAGGTGCAAGTTAATTTTAATAAAAGCAATTAAAAAAAGCTGTTTATGTTTAACACTGGCATTATAAAGACTCTATAGAGAGTCAGTGCAGAAGTTATTTATTGAAACAGCTTTTTAATTTAAAATTAGTAAAGCATTTAATGAAATAACAAAAATAAATTGCAACCAATGTCTTTGGAAACCACTTCTTTTACTACTGCCTTCATACGTATGATATCATTGCTATTTTTTTGAAACTTGGAGTGTAGTATAATTAATAAAAACGCTAACAGAAATCAGTGTTCATTATCATCTCTACTGTGACAGCTGGTTTATCCTCTTGACATGTAAACTGCACATTTGGAACCTAAAGAGCAAAAGCTGAGTAGCTTGACTTCTCTGGGTGAATGAAGAGGAAGATTAATCTTAAAATATTCTTAGAACTTCCTAACATAATTAATTTCTATTTTTGATAAACAATTAATCTCTGTGGCCCCAAGTATTCTTGTAGCATTACATTAAGGTTTCATTTTTATATTCTTCTGAGAAGAGTTGCTGGAATCAAATGTCTATCCTGTAAGAATAGATATGAGAGTTTGGGATATTTTTTTCCTGCCTAGGACTTCTTTCTCAAAGACTTATAAAATATTAAACTACAAACAAAATAAAAATCTTATTTAAATGGTAAAATATGTAGGTTTTTTTCTTTTTCTTTTTTTTTTTCTTTTTTTTTTTTTAATTAGGAATTATTAGAAGGTAGCGCCTTCGCTCCATTAGGACCTGTCAGTTTTTTTCTCTGCCTTTATGGAAGTATTCATGATAATGATACATAACTGTAAAGATAATACACCTTGTTTTTCCATTATTATGTATAGTTCTGAATTGCTTTACAAAAGAGAGAGGAGTGAAAATTCTCAGAGTCAGACACACCACAGCTTTATTGTTTATTTTGCCTCTGGTAATGTTAGTGTGGAAGAGACAAGAAAGAGCACCAGGGCTGCAGTAATTTACCTCTTAGTTTTAAGGTTCTTATGAACCAAAATGAAAAGTGCCAATTAAACTCTTAGGAAAAATGTTGATTGTCATGCAGAAGGTTTGGATTTTAATTTCATGGTGACTTTTGTATAATGGAAATATACTGAAAATGCATTCTCAGGAGGGCATGAACATAAATGCCTGTGCTCTTACCTTGCAAATTGGCAAATAGTTTTGCAACAATAATGGCTCTCTGAAGTTTTGCTTAATTACACACCTGACAGTCTAAGCAGTTGTAGGCAGCAGAAGATACTTTATTAGTAAAATGGTGTAAACAGGGATGCCTATACCTTCCATTTCTTATAAACCAGGGAACTTTAGAAATATATACTGTACGAAGTTTTTCTTGTTTGATTGACTTTCTTAATGTGTTGTAAATATAACTTGATTTGTGTAACACATTTTGGTTAGCACAGCAACGTCAGAATGTAGCTGAAAGACGTATATGTGCATTCCTGAGAAAAAATATGCTCTTTTTTTTTTCTTGTGTTAAGGTTATTGAAATTAGTATTATTTGTGAACCACAAGCTATTCTGTTATTGACTAAACAACCTCAGAAATCTGTTTAGATTTTGTCCATGTTGTTTGTAAAATTCTTCATTTACAATCTTGGAATTCTACTTATAAAGATAAACTACAAGTAGTAAATTATGCACAAATTGATTGGAAGGGCACCATAATAAATGAAAAAAAAAAACCAACATTAAAACAATGAATTAAAATTGAGTAAGGAAGATGTTGCATTCATCTATTTTTTTTTCTCTCACATTGGTATGCATGTAGTTGAAGTTAGTGTAAAATTATTTTATTTGAATCCAAAGTGGGTTAAGTCTTCCACCTGTTTTCTGTGGTATATAATGGTATATATGTATAGGGAAGGCTAATTATATTTGCCAGTCGCAGAGCTGTTCATTCCAGTCATTGTTTCCTGAACCATTTTGTCCTTAAACTACAATGTACATTGCCTAAACTTTACACCCCAGCCATGCCACATCCCTACACATGGGATAATTTTGCCTCAAATGTCAGGTTTAGGTGTCTTAGCATTTGCTCTTCACATCACAATTCTTTCTTGCTTAGTTACTTTCCTTTTTGTTAGAGAATTCATATTTGTGAAACCTCCATTGTATTCTTACTTCATGGAAGTACTGACTAAATTTTGACTTCTAGAAGTGAATGTGGTAAAGTTTGGATATTAAGTCATTTAGAATTACTTGCCAAAATCGTTATGGTAATATCACATCACCTTTTTTTCACATGCAGTGTACTAAGTTTTAGCTTGGTGGTATTTAGGTAAGTACAGTTAAAGATAACACGTCAACCTAGTGGAGGGGTTTCAAAAGCCCAGAAACCCCATGTTACATGGAATTAAATAATTCTGGAATTGTATTCTGACTTGTATAATATCCTTGCTATAGGAAAGTAACATTATGGTCCTGTAAACTGCACATTTTAATTTTGTACAGAAACAGATCATTGCACAGAAAAACTTCCAGCAAGCATAGCATAGAACAGCCAGATTTCACAGGTAATCTGCTGTCTGTGATACCCCTTTCACCTGAACTTCAGTTTATCACTCTATATTTAGAGCATCCCAAATTAATGTGCCATTAATCAGCATATGTTAATTTTGAAAGGAAAACAACTTATTTAAAATCAAACAACTTAATTAATAGACAAATAGTATATTCTTGTAAGAACTTAGTTTGTTGATTTTTAGCTAGTTGTTTTATGAATCTAGATTACCTGAACTTCTCATGACATAAAATCAGGCAGAGCAGTTTAGTATCAGCATGTCTTCTGGTAAGTTTTTGCTTGCTTCTTGAAGATGCCTTTTATTAGTGGGGAACTTTTTTGTGTTTTCTTTTCTTTCCCTCTCCTTCTTAATCTTTAAAGGGCAAAAGATATTATTTGTATTACAGCAGCAGTTCTCAGTCAAGACCTGCAGAGCAATCGTGTTGCTGTTACATCGCTTCTTTTCTTCCTTTTAATTTGTGATCATCACTACAACTGTATTTTTTGTGAAGAATTGTGTAGTCTAAGGAGAGAGAATGTATGGCTAATAACTTGAAAATCAAAACAGTGACAGGAAGAGACAGCTGGGAAGAATAAACATAGAGTCCTACCAAAGCCAACAGCAGATTAGAGCAGAAACTTGAGATCCATGAAGTTTCCAATGGCATGATGTAGCAACTGTAGAAAAGACTGCAAGAAAAATTTAGGTTTATAAGTGATCGTGTTTTACAAGTTTGCCAAGTCTTATAGCCCTATAAGATTCTATAGCAGGTAAGAACTGTGACAAGCATTGTGTCTGGGGTGCTAGAGGGAAAACTTACAAGATAGCTTGTTTTCAGAGAATAAAGTGGCAGTAAAGCTTAAGAACCATTTTTGCAATTTATATGTAAGAAAAATGGCTTTCATTTCTTCTAGGCTGGCTATTTTTACAGACAGCTAGGATTATTGTTTGCTTTGTAGTCAGATTTCTCTGTATAGGCAAAGCACTCCAGCAGCTGTCACATTTTAGGCAGCAAATACATCCCCTCATGTCTGTTCTTTTTGCTTCTTTAATGATGGCTGTTTCTTGTTGGAAGGTACTCTAAGCTGCTTGTTTTTAAGGCAGCAATTAAAGTAAGTTGACAATATAACACAGAGGATACATCAGATTTTACTGAACAGAAGTTTTTTGAGGCTTACTGAGAAAGACTGTAAATCTGTAGCATCTTAACTACATTTAAGTACAAATTATTCACATTTGAGAAGAGTGTACTTTTTCTAAAGAACATCATCTTTCTGATGTGTTTCTTAAATAGAAGCTGTAAATTCTGTTAGTAAGGAGAATGCTTACTTACATTGTTACTTAGCAGTAGTGAATAATACTGAGCAGTAGTAACTACCACAAGAATTGAGCCGTACCTTGGTTCGGGAAAGAGTGTGAGAGCTTATTGCATGTCTATAACAAAGCAGTGTGATTAAGTACAGGGACAAAATGTTGCATGTTTCAATGTGCTTTCAGCTTGGTGGTGGTTCAGTGGATAGAGTAGTAGCCCCACACTCAGTTCTTAACACCCCAGCACCCACACCTCCTGTAGAATAGAGAATGACAATAAGTCCTGTTGCTAGCTTCTTCTATCAATAAGTATCAGTTTATCCTTTCTTACTGGCAATGTTTGTTCAATGGGTGAATATATGTATTGAATTGGCAAGGTGACTTGAAAATAAATATTTTTATTACTAGCAAAGCTTTTAAAAATACTGTATTTTCCATCAGGGGGCTTTTAAGCAATTTAGCACACTTAGTTTGAACAGGGGAAACTGTTGCTTTTGAAAATGGGAAACGGATAATTTTGCCTACCTGGTTCTGCTTAAAAATGGACAGATGCATGTATGAAGCTTATTGCTGGCCCTGTGAGCTCACCTACAAGCCCTTAAAGAAGTGAATTTGTGAACCCAGGTGCTCTGTATTAACTTAAAATGATAGATTTATTCAAGTCAACTCAGACATCACATGCATTGACAGCCCTTGCTATCTCACATGTTGAGAAAAAAAAGCTGAACTGCATCAGTTATTACTTTAAGGATTTATCTGTAGCCTTTCCAACTCCATGGCAGGGAAATGCATGGAATACTGACCATTCCCAATCTCATGGAGAGAATTTGTTACTCTGCTTTTCTGTGCAATTCTGTCAATATTTGGTCTTAAACGCCTTGTAGAAGGAAAGCAGAGAAGCATGATTTTTTCTATTTTTTGGTGATATGTATGTCAAATAAAAATATATCTGTAGGATAAGTCAGTTATTTTGTCTCTTTTTGTACTGATTTTGAATTAATGCGCTTGAAAGCCATTGGAGGGACATAGTTTTATCAGCATGCTGGCTTTTCATGAGAAAGTTTAATGCCTAGAGTTGTAAACAGTCCTATCACTGGTTAAGAAACCTCAAATGTTAGTTTAAAAATACTGTATTTGTCTTCTTGTCTGGGTGAAAAGGATCTAATAGGGAGAGGTCACTTTGGTTTTCACTTATGAGAAATGTGACATCCATCTTTATTTGCCAGTAATTTCAGGGAAAAATCTAGAAGTATTAAAATAGGATGTCATCAGATTCTGAAACTTGCCAAAATAAGGAGGAAAAAAGTTTTAAGACTATTCTTAAAAAGGGATTTTGTTGACACCCTGTTTAACCTTTTTTTTTTTTTTAAATTGGCCATTGTGCTTGAGCATACTCTAACATTAAAATTTTGAACGGTATAAAAGTACCTTTGAATTTCCATAATGTTAGGTAATATGTTCAGTATACCTCTGGTAGCTGGGTTTGTGAGGCTTTTTTTTGAAGTTTTTTTCTGAGAAGAACTGGATTAGATTATCCTTAATGCTTTTGTATTCTAAGTAATTCTATATTCTTATTATAAAATGCAAATACTCCTAGCAGAAGAAAGTCCTTCAGTGTCTTTCAGAGCACTGTTATAATCTCAAATATATTTCCTTCTCTACTATATCTGTAAAGGAAACAGTCAGGAGGAAATTGGTTTATAAATTAAGTTAGAGAAACTCATTTTTAAACTTCATTTGCTGTGTTTTTCATCTATAAGCAGTGTAAATGTGTAGTAATTTAGAAAATAAAATTGCTTTTCTTCCAATTTGTACTTTTTTGTTTATAAAATGGAGAACTTTATTGAAGTCCTTTCTGAATGCTGAGCTTTTGTACCATATCTCTGTACCTTTTCTTGTTGCATCTTCTTTTGAATTTTTTGTTTGGGTTTTTAAATTAAAAAAATTGCCCATCTAAAAGAAAACACTCTGTGAGATACACCCATGGGAAGAAGTTGGGGTATTTTTAAGGTGTTTGTGTACTTCATATTCTGTTAAGAGCTCTGTTTCCGTATCTAAGGAGAATTACTTACTACAGTGTTAAAGGTTTGGGTTGCTGAAATCCACCTATAGTGAACTGACATTTAATGGATGCTGAATAGATGTTAATCCTTACACAGCATTTAATTATCAGGAATTAAAATAGCTAACATTACTGGTTCTGAAGTGGAAGTGTATGCGATTCTACCTATTTGATATAATTCATCTATATTTCTTGTATAGTGTCTATCTTACATCAGTTTCTAAGTAGTTAAATGTGATTTCCTGAATGTAATACCGTGTATTTGTGCAGACAGTATAGCATGATCTGTTCTCAGAATCATCCATTTGTATGCATTCAGCATTACTGTGGAGGCTTCTGCATTGCAGAATATAACTGGGCCAGATTAAAAGACTATAAGAATTTTGACAGTGAGAGTTGGGTAGAATAAAACCAACAGAGTTCACAAGAAGAATCCGGTAAAATTCTGTGAAATGCAGATAGTAACTGTGAGGTCCAGCCTATCTGCTTTTTCTCCTTCATGGACTATCTATGATTTAATTTGCTTAAGCAACTTCTTTCTTCTGTCAGATGATCTACAGGAAAAATGAAAGAACTTTATAACAAACGTAGTACTAGAGCAACATAAATTCTTGCTTCATTGAATTAATTATCTTTCTGTCTTCACCATAAGACTCATCAGACAATTCAGGCAATTTAATTGCTATTATTTTGTGGTTATTTGAAAACATTTTATTTAGCTTTCAACTTAGATAAACATTGAGACCTCTGCACTGTAGAAGTCTGTGATGTTGATTAATGTTTCCTGATTTTCCTATTTTAATGGTAGGCTTTTATCAGTGTAGAGTTAAGCTTGTGAACCACACAGAATATTCAGTCATGAAATTGTGAAGATAAGAAAGCTGTTATTTTTGTTTTGAAATTGTGACGTTAATCTGATAATTAATTTCAGGTAGTATTTGGTTCTTTAGAGTATTACATTTCTTTGAGTAAATCTTCCCTAAGGTATACCTGCTTATTTTCTTTATTAGTTTCACATGCCTTAATTTTGTATTGTTGGTAATTGAAAATAAAAACAAAAAACAATCACAAAACCCCAAAACTCCAAAACTTTTCTTAATCTAAATTTTAAGATTTACTGAAATAGGTGTCTGGAAAAGCCCATTGTTCTGAGTGGATTCTGGCAGCCTTAAAAAAAAAGTTTATATGAATAACCAAAACCATAAAACAACCAACCAACCAAAAAATGTACCGTAGCTTTCAGCTGCAAGTCCAGTGATGATTGTAATTGCAAATGGATCCTTAGCGAATGTAAAAGGAGTCTCAGTTCTAGTGTCCTTGCAGTTGCTAGAATAGCACTTTAAATTCCCCCCTTCCCTCCACTTCGTATTAATTATTCACAACCTGCCAGTATTATGTGTTCTCATGACACTGCTGCTATAGGCTAAAGAATATCCAGAAGAAAATAAAGCTGGAGAAGCTAACCATTCCAGACTATGGCCTTAGTTGATGCTATTTATCACTGAATATTATTGTAACTCCTATAATCTTGTATGTGAATCGCTCATACTGTGCAGAGAAAAGCAGGCAAAGAAACATTTCCACTATGTAAAACTGCAGAAGCTTGTTCTGCTGAATTGAATAGTAATCATTTGGAGTCAGGTGGAATCTGCTTTAGCAAAAAAGAAAGATACGTATATTCCATGGTCTGATTTTTTTTTCCTCTTTGAAATAAAAAAAAAAGCAGGAAAAGAAGACATGCAGTAGTACAGGTATTAATTACAAGTAGTAATTATCGTATGACATTTTCTTTTCACTGTTGTTCAGTGTTTTTGCTGCAAGCGTATCCTTCTTCAGATCATATTAGCCAGTAGTATAGAGATACAGTGCATACAGATAGACTTGGATATAGAAGGGTTATTTTCCTAATAGAGAATGTTGACTCCTTTTTACTTTAAATTGACTTAATAGAACTTTTCCTTCTTATGAAGAGAGTGAAAAATGAGCAGGAAAATACTAAAACAACTAGGGTTCTCTTCACGAAGTTCAGTATTTTATGGTTTGAAGTGGCAAATACGCTTCCTGCGCATATGTGTGCATATGTACAAATTTGTATCTTTACCAGTAATATAGGTGAAATATGGAAATATGAAGCAGATAGTAACTGTGAACTCCAGTTAGTTAAGAAAATGAGATTTAGTAGCATTTACTGAAAAAGCAGTCTCTAAGTTCTTAGGTTGTTAAACGTAAGTGGGAATTATCTTCTCTAACACATTCTGCAAATCAGAAATCTGTATTATTTTGTTAATTGTTTTTTTGGTTGTTGTTGTTCTAGTTGCCACAAGTAAAAGTTGTATTATTTTAAAGATGTATGCAAATCTTCTAATGCTACTTGTAGCCAACAGAGCAAAGCAAAACAAAAAGAAAAAAAATACTTTGTCCATCAGGAAACATTTTTGCTAATGAAAAACACTGTAGATTTTTATTAATTCTAGCTATCTAAGGACTGGTTTAGAGATAGGACTTGGAAGGGAATTGGACTTGCAGAATTTGGCAATCCAGTAGCTAAAGGATAATCTTAGTTTTAAAATTGGTTAAATCCAGTGTATGTTTTGTGTGTTACCGAGTACACGGGTGTGTGCTGTATTCTGTATTACATCTAATTTTCTTTTTTGTGATTGAGTTGTCATGTGGATGCTGCAGCTGTACTGCATTTATGATAGCAGACCCCTCTATTACTGCAGACATTTGAGTGCAGAGGATGCACAAGAAATGCAGTCTGTGCTTATCAGTGGTAAGCAGCTTCTGCTGAAAGAGTGGTGATAAATTGCTATATTCATAAGGTATCTGAATTTGATAATGGGTCCAGAGAATTAAAAGCTGCTTTTTAATTTTGGGCTTCTGCAGTAATACCTGATCGAGGGAGGGGGAAGAGAAGGAACTGATGGGGAGCTGTGTGTGTGTATGTGTAAGCTTCACTCCTACTGAGGTGGCATTACATTGCCAGCTAATTTTCTGATATACTGGAGAATATATTTTTTGGGTTGTGCAGAAAAGAATGTAATCAAGTCTGGTAATCTTCCAGGTATTTTGTGGCTGTCTTGGGGCATGCGCATGCAAACAGTCTGCCAGATGCCCACCCAGCTGCTCTTTTACTCAACACTCCTCAAAAGGACAGGGGAAGAGAATAAGACAGAAAAGCTGAAAGTGGGCTGAAATAGACAAGGACACTAATTTACCGGGTAGGGTCACAGGCAAAACAGACTCAACTTGGGGAAAATTGATTTTGTTTATTGCCAAGTAAAAATACAGTGGGATGGAGAACACAGAACTAAAAACACCTTCCTCCTGTAGTTCCTTTTCTTCCCAAGTTCAGCTTCGCTTGTTTGTTCTGGCTCTTCTGCCTCTTCGCTCCCTGCAGAGTACCCTGTAGATAACAGAAATGTTCATCTTTTGGCTATTGGGATTATGTTGGTTACAAATCTGTTTCTGATTTCAGAGTAGGCTGTCTGACTTTGTTGCTGGTCACTCTCAGCCTCTACATTTGCAACAAATGCACATAACTAATCACATCGTGTGTAAAATAAATTATATGTATTTTCTCTTCTATTTCCAGTGGGTGTGCTTTGTTATTTTTAAATCACCTTTTCTATTTCTCACACTGGACAATTTTTCACTGGCTGTTAAGTGAATGATTTATTAAACTTTTCAGGTGTGCTATTGATGAACAAATTGTGCCATAAATTTAATTATTCCTACTGCCAAGTTTTCAACATAATTGTTCCAGTGATATTGTGAAATAGCTATCTAAAAATCCATCATTTTTGCTGTCCCAAACCAGCAACATAAAATTGCAATCATTCTATGATCTCCATAATAGAGCTACTTACATGGGAACTAGGTTTATTCTAAGTGTTACTAAAATTTGAAATTTGCCTAACAGCTCAAAGAACATTGCAATGTAAATTTAAAAATTTAAGTATTTTTCACTCACGTAGAATAAAACATTCAGGGGGAAGATGGCGTTTATTCCTTCAACTGTTACACTGTGAAAACCTCTTACATATACATTCATCATATGGCAAAGGTGATCTTTGATCTTCTTTTCTGGCTCTAAGTAGTGCTTTGATGTTAATTTAGAGTTGGTTAGTCCAGAAGAAAAATCTTGTGTCAGCCAGCATGAGCACATATAAAAACCACTAAACTGGTGAAGTCAAAGTTCACAAGTGTCCAATATGACTGTGTGTTGTTTCTTTGCTAAAATAATATTAGTATTACCCTTCAGAATATTCATAACTATGTTCTTGAGAACTTCATATTGAATTTTACTAAGTTGGAAATTTATGCTTTAGACTTTAACTGTTACAAAAAGAATTATTTAAAATGTCATTTAAGTATGTAGATACTATATTCAAAGGTATGTTGTACAGTCACATCTAAAAATGTGTCATTTTGAAGACTGACCATGCCATCTGAATTTGTTGCCCTCATTCATGTGCCTTATGGTACAATTTACAGTTTTGTACTCGTGTATCTTTTTACTTGGATGAAGGAAAACTAATGCTTACGAAATAAATAGATGGAGCTTTTGCCAGTGGAACAAATGATAGCACATAATGAATGACATTAGGATTGCAAGCATGAAATAGGTTACCCAAAATTAATATAAGCCTTATCATTAATTTATCTACCCTAGTTCTTCCTTTATAAAAGAGAAAATTATCAACTTATTCTCATGAGGCATATTAAAAATTTTAATGAGTTTGGAACATGCCCAGGAAGAGAGGGATGGTGTTTTGTGGTGGATTTTTTTGGGGAGGTGAGGGAAAACGTATTTGTGAAAATAGATCGAGGAAAGCTTTGGGGTTTTTATTCTTTTTTCTTTGAATGAACAATTTTCCCTTTACAATGTATGCCTATATTTTAAAAATAAATCAGAGATTAAATATCAGGGCTGTCTACCTATTTGATCAAAGTATGTTGCATCAAAATTTGTCTTTTCTGGCTAAGATTTATTGCTAGGGACTCTCGTGAAGGAGGTTCACTTGCTATCAAAGGTGTGTATTCTTGTGTTTGTGCACATTTGTTCTGATGGGGGTTTTAACTTTTATTATGCTAAGTATGTTATTAGAATGAATAAATATGATCACTTTGATGGGTTAGTCATGACTTAGCAGAATTGTATTACAGGGAAAGTCATAGATGTATGAAGTAAATGCTTTGCTGCAGTTCTTCAGCTTCATGAGATTTGATTCCTGTTTCTCAGGACAGCTAATTTAATTGCAGGACTTTCTGCTTTTTTAAATAGTAATTGAATTCACCAATATATAAAAAAAAAACCCAACATACTAGCAGTTGTGGTTTGTTCAGGTGTACTTAACATATGTTAATAGGCCTGAAGAATTGTTGTGCAATAGGAAACTTGTCCATTATGATGCAGACTGTTTGCACCTGACAACAGTCTTTTTTTCCAAAGAGTGTTGATACCACTTTTTACTCTTCTAGTATGGTATGTATACACATTCTACAGATTTTTGAGCACTATTAGAAAGCTGTAAGAACATTTTTGACATGAATTTGTCTTTGTTTCAGCTCTCCATCTTGAAAAGATCATTTGGAACAAATGGCCCCAAACACATGCTTTAAACTCAAAAAAATGGGTAAAATAGATGTTTCCAGATAACTTCATCTGGATAATTGGTAAAGAGAAATATATATAATTATGCAGTAAAGATATTATTTTTATTTCAAATTAAAAGTAAATATACCAGGGTTTACTGCAAGCAAATCACGTTAATTTGGTTCCAGAGATAGTAATGTGTACTGCTTCTGCAACCCAAAATTGCATCTGCACATATGCTTCATGCAATTATATGCATATATGATTTTCTCGTGCTGCAGTCACATGACATTCAATATTTTTATTTATTTTTTAGAATAATGCTTTCGTCAGTTGATCACTTTATTTGAAAAGCTCTTGTGCTAGCTTAAATAAAATGATAGAAGTCAGTGAATTTGGAAAATAGTGCTATAAGTGTTTGAAGATTTGGTGTATCTATCCAAAGCTGCCACATGAATTTACGAGTTTTGAAGTCTAACGTAACTAAGAACTTGTCCTACAAGAATTTAACTAAATTT
Source organism: Ara ararauna (assembly GCA_028858755.1). Taxonomy (NCBI): domain Eukaryota; kingdom Metazoa; phylum Chordata; class Aves; order Psittaciformes; family Psittacidae; genus Ara; species Ara ararauna. The sequence continues at coordinate 36,832,854 of CM054410.1, read as the reverse complement.
TGTTACCATAGATATTTGAGATACACAGTAAGTTGACAGCAGGAATATATTTATATCAGAATTCTATCATAAGTCTTATTTGTGTTGAGTTCAAAATCAGTTACCATAAATTCACAATTGCTTTGCTTTTCATTACAACTGAATATTTACTTTCTCCCTAAGTAATGACTTACCTCACCAGTTGATTGCTTGAAATGCTTGTTTTGCTTAAAGCTGTGATTATAGCATTACAGATACTTTTTTTGACACCTTAATTGTAGTGCAGTGTTGTCTTGCAATTGTTATATTTTGCTGAATTTTACTGGAATAGTTTTTGGAGAACTTGCCTTAATATAGTACAGCATACTAAAATCATTGAAGTAAACTAAGAATCTTCTCCAGTTTTATATTCGTTTTTAAGGTTTCCAACACCTTTCCACAGAATATGTTCTCAAGATTATTTTACAGGCTAAAGATGTTGCATGTTACAGGTGGAGCAAAATGTATTATACTACTACTAATAATAAATATAGCATTCAAAACATTAAAAGGAACAATATTTATTATTAGACTTCCACCCAGTAGCTGTATATATGGGAAGACAGTATGCATTGCTTACTGCAGCTCTTAAAGCTGGCTCTTTCTGTTACTAATAGATGCTTTAACCATTCACTGGAGATTAAACTTTGTGTATTAGGATTTTAATATAAATGCTTAAAATTAAATGGGAATTAATCTGGACATTTTCTGGTTTTAAGTAAACACAAACCCTGACACTAAAAGAGTAATGATGTTTATACTTCAAGATGCAAACTATACCTAGAACTCCCTCTTATGTCCCCAGTTTCCAATTGTGATGTTCTACTCTTCAGTATGTATTGGTCACTTGCAGTAGTTCTAAGATACCTGTAAATTGTGTATCCATTAAAGAAGAAAAAGTCTTTCAAGTTCTTAAATCCTTTTTGCAATCTAAAAATAATTTCTCTTCAGGCTCATTTAATTCATTTTGGACAGTTGCTAGCAGTTGTGTATTTAGTGATTTCATGCTAGAACAATATACACATTTAAGCTATAAACCTAACAGGCTGAGATAATGTACTCTTCTTATAACAAAATACAAGAGAATTTGACTTCAACACTGAACAGTGGAAGACTTGGAAAGAACTTGTCTTTTTTATTATTATTTTTCTATATTTGTTGGTGATTCTCTTGTTTGGTGAAGTGTTCCCGAGAAAATGCTGAATATATTTATAGATGGAACCATACCTTTGGGAAGTGCAAGTCAAGGCTTACTGTATGATGTGGGAACAGGCATGAAGGGCTACATGTGACTTGAACTTTGACTTACCTGATTACTAAAACTTGACAGCTAATTAGAAATGCTTTTTTTTTTTAACTTAATAGAATAAATTATGATCTCTATGCATTTCATTTTAGAACTTCAGGTGAAACTGAACCCAAACAACAAATGACCCAGCCAACCCTAAACCTAAGTGTTAGACTTTTTCAATTGCTTTTGAAATTAATTGTGCTTTTCCTGCTCATCAAGGATAGCCAACAATGTATTGCTTTAGTCAAATACTGCTGTAATATTTGTATGGGTAAAAAGTTGAACAGATTATTAGTATGTCAGAATGAGGGATTTGGTCATTATTGTTTGTGTTCTAATGTAGGTCTAGTTTAGGCAGCGATGCACTGATGTATGTGTTTAAATATAACTTCTGAGTTTTGCTGCATTCAAAATAACATTTTTCAGTAAACAGTCTGTATGATTTATGGGGTCATCTACCAGTAATGCAGAACATACAGTGATACAAAGCTTTCAAAGCATATGGGGTTTAAGTACAATCTCTCTCAGTGTGTAAAATCCTTGTACAATCTGAGATCAGATTAGCAGAACAATCCTTAAGGAATTATTTTTTACACTTACATATTATGTATAAAAATCACAGTAGTAATAAGAGATTTTTTTTTATTATTTCTTCTTAAGAAGCCTAATGTGATTGTCTTCTGCATTGAAAACATTTATGAGAGAAATTACACTGTAAATAAATTTACAAAGTTACAATAAATTTACAAAAATCAACCTCCGTCTCTAGGAGTATGGAAATGCTGATTAAAACCAATATATGGCAAATATTTCTTGTATGGAATTTTTAAAATATTTCCAGGTGGCAGGAATACCAAATCTGAATAAAGAAATAGTGAGTTCTAGTTTGGGTGTTATGAACAATGTCATTGGCTTACAATCCATGTTGGTGAATGAAGGTTTATTTTCTCTTCCTTCACAAAAAGAGAAATTAGTTAATTTTGGGGAATTTAAAGCAGCTATAGTGACGCTTGAAGCCAGTGTGCTGGACAAAATACACAGTGGCCCAACACAACATGAAAGGAGTGGGGATCACACAAACAATGAATCCTGTGGTTTATGAGAGTATGAAAATAATGCCACATGCAATAGTTGCACTTGCAGATTTTCAGACTTGCAGTGGGAACTGATGTGATATTGTCAATCTGACATGCAGTTTCTTCAGTGTAACATTGATACCAAACCATGTTCTCTCACAATTCCATGGCTACAACTCCTTTCAGTGCAATATTGTGGCCTACAATTTGTGGAGGGTGGATGGGGACGAGTGGTCTTTTCAGTAATACTGTCAAATTGAAGCACTCTCCTTTCTCCTTTTTTATCCTTTTTTTTTTTTTTCCCTGAAATTTCTGTTTTAGTTATGTCTTTGCTGTTACAGGGAAGGAAAATATGGAGTGTGAATATAAAGAATCAAGATGAATGAGCAGAAATAAATGGAAAATAAACTGGCTTGCTGGATGCTTGTCCTAATAGAGGAAAATCTGGTAAAATAAGTATCAGAGATAAAATCCATCCAGGTAGAAAAAAACAGTGAAAGTAATCAAGGGTGAGTGGAACAAGCAGTAATCTGAAACAAGAAGAGAGAGTAGCCTCAGGATAAGAAAGGCAACTGGTGAGAGCCGAGAGAATCCAATTAAATGACAGCACATCTAATGCATATAACAGGAAATAACACAGTATGAAAATTCAGTTTACTACTGGAGTAAGTCCCTGCCCCTGGCAGGGGAGTTGGAACTAGATGATCTTAAGGTCCTTTCCAACCCTAACTATTCTATGATTCTTTGATTCTATAAGTATCTTCAGATGTGTTGTGGTTTAGACCAAGCCACTGACCCAGTACCACACAGCCATTCACTCACCCCCACCTTTCCCCCACCTCTTGCCAATCTGGAGAATCAAATGAATGTAAACCCCAGAGGCTGAGATAGGAACAGTTTAATAACTAAGGTACAATATAATAATAATCATCATCATAATTGTAATATGATAATAATAATGATGATAATGATGATGATAAGGGAAGTAACAAAAAAAGGGGGAAATGTAAAAAAACCCAATAAACACCCGTGATCCACTGGTTTTATGCATTAGTTGTGCGTTAGTTGTGCTTTATGCAATACAATTGCTCCCCACTGGCTGACCAATACCCAGCCTGACCTGAGCAGCAATTGATCCCTTCCGGCTGGCTCCCCCCAGTTTATATACTTGGCATGACGTGCTGTGGTATGGAATACCCCTTTGGCTAGTTTGGGTCAGGTGTCCTGTCTCTGCTTCTTCTGCCCCTCCTCACTAGCAGAGCATGACAGATTCTTGATCAGTGTAAGTGCTGGTGAGCAACAACTAAAAGATTGGTGTGTTATCAGCATTGTTCTCAGACTAAAGCCAAACCACAGCATGGCATGAACTACTAGGAAGGGGGGGAAAAAAAAAACAAACCCAAAAATGTTACAGCTAAAACCAGGACAAGATGGATTTGAACATAATTCATTATGGTGAAATATACAGTTTAATTCTTAAATGTAAAACTTTGCTGATAGATATATTGTCTATCTGTCGACATAAACATCCTAGTCAAGTGAGCATGTATTTATTATCAAGTAAATAGGTTTACTTTTACCCTTATGATTCTCTCCCCATCTTACTGGGGGAGTGAGTGGCTTTGTGGGTCTTAGTTGTCAGCTGGGGTTAAACCATGAGAACAAGTGACAAAATTTTCAGTTGAGCTCTCCACCACTGGAAAAGCACAGGAGACCCCTTCGATCAAAATAGCTTTCTGTGCATGGAAATTAGGGACTGGTTTTCCTCTTAGTATGTTATTGCCACTAACAATTTAGGATATCCCTGTGGTTGGTATTTTCTTGAGGAATCTAATTCTGTCTCAAGTGGATGTTCAGGTTTTTTTCACACATGAGAAGCTATTTTTAATGCTTCATTTTAGAACAATTCCTGATTAATGATTTTCAATAGTTTCATATTTTTAGCAGGACAAAGTGAGATGAATTTCAGGCAGGCAACTTCAATAACAATTGTAGAGATTCTGTTGTATATTTATCTATGAATAGTGTGTTATATCAATATATTATTAGTTATAATACTAAACAGACAGGATTCAGTAATTTGATTCAGATCCAATTCCTTTGTTGTCTAGTTGCTGTTCCTGTGAAGAAAAGAAGGCTGATAGGGGTTTCCTGGGATTCATTTATCTCTATTTGGAGACACTAAAATGAAAAAGTTGAGATGTTATAAAATTGAAAATGTTGACATGCTTGAGCAAGTCCAGAGGAGGCCATGAAGATGAAGAGATGGCTGGAGCATATCTCTTATGAAGACAGGCTGAGAGAGTTTGGTTTGTTCAGCACCGAGAAGAGAAGGCTTAGGGGCGACTTCAGAGCAGCCTTCCAGTACCTAATGAGAGCCTACAAGAAATCTGGAGAGTGATGTTTTACCGGGGCATGTAGTGACAGACAAGGAGGAATGGCTTTAAACTGACAGAGGGGAGATTTATAGATACTAGGAAAAAATTCTTCACTATGAGGGTGTTGAGACACTGGCACTGGTTGCCCAGAAAAATTTTGATTGCCCCAACCCTGGCAGTGTCCAAGGCCAGGTTGGACAGGGACTTCAGCAATCTGGTATCATGGAAGGTGCCGCTGCCCATGGCAGAGGGGGTTGGAACTCTAAATCTTTATGATTCATGTTTCACAAACTACATGCTTTTATGTGAATATTTGTTTTATAGATTTCTGACATGTGTGACATAGTTTTGCCCCACTACAGAGTGTACTGACAATTACTGCCTTCTAGTCATCCTGAAAAAAGTTACAGGTACTGTGAGAAATGGTCTGTAGATAAAAACTTTTCTTGGAAAAGTGCAGGGTAGACACAACAGTGAAACAGCAGCTATTTATTAACATTTTTGTAAACACTGGTGTCCTAGCAAGTAGGCACACACAGTAAAAGCAGAACTTTGATTTATACTTCCTGTCCTTTCCACAAGTTCCCTCCCTTGTTTCCCCATTGGTTGGGTACTCCAAGGTTTACAGCCTATCTGACACATATAATCTACATGCTAACTGTCCTGACTCCGTTTACATCTTTCCTTACTCAATTTTGTATGCCACTTCCTCTTATTTATTTATCTCCTTTTATGGTTTGATTTCATAACTCTCTGGCAAACAGTAAGTTGGTACCCCAACTTACTGTTTAACTACAGAACCAGTTTGTACTGGCTTAGTTTCATATGTTGTACAAAGATAGCATTCCTTTTAACCACAGAGTGTGTCTGTTGCCTGAAGATGACATTGTCTGTAACCACAGAGTGTGTCTGGTTAAGTCGCAGTATTTCAAACCTTTTGTTTCATTCCCTTAGTAACTTAGCCCGAGCCCCAATATTGGAAAGTCCTGATGTTGCAAAGCCTTAATATTACAAAGCCTTAATATTGCAAAGCCCCATCCCCAGTATGCAAAAATACCACTTTCTCTCACAGGTGTGAACTTTTTGTCTGTGACTACTGTCATCTCAGGGTGACAGCCTGAACTTTTGAGCTAGCTCAGTGTGAACATACTTCTCTTCTTCTTTTTCTGAACACATTTTAATTACCAGACCAAGTAATGATATATTATTTTTTAGGTCTAACAAACCTGTAAGTCTAATATAATATATTGTCCTGTAGTACACAGCCAATAGAGCTTTATGTTGAGTAATTTTCAGCTGGATAGCTCTGTGCTGTTGCTGCGAGTTCTGACATTGACTGGAAGCTTGAAAAAAAAGGAAAGTTAAGTTATGCTTAGTGGTTCCATAATGTGAGTTTGCCTGCTAAAACACCTGTCTAGATTTCAGATGATGTAAAGCTGCAGACAAAAGAAAAGTGCAGAGGCAGTGGCAGGTGGGTATAATTGTGGTGCAGAACCAGAGAGCTGGCAGCTGAGTAGCTTCAGTGGCTTGAGCACAACACTAAGCCTGCTCTTAGACATTTCTCAGCTGTACAAAAGTAAGTAGCAGCAGGCCTCGGAAATGTGACTGCTCTCCATTCCAGCCTCAGTGTCTATAGAGAGAAGAATGCAGCTCTTCAAGTAACAGGGTTGTCCACAGATTGGAACTGGAACTTGATTTAGTAGAGCTCTGTGTGTCATCCTTCTGAATAAGTCCCATTGATCTGTGCAACAGCTAATGAAGAGAATACAGGACTGTAGATTCAAAATATTTTATTTTTACTGTGGAGAAAAAAGTGCAACTAAGATGTCTAGTTAACATACCAGCACTAGATTTTAAACTACAACATTGTATTTTCCTGTGAATTTTCATCCACAAAATGATGTTTCTGCTTTTCCAAAACCACTGATGTAATTTCGAATGTGATTATCCACAGAATGCCTGGGGACCTTGTATTCCTGACTTAGAAGTTTTTTTGCATGTGCATAAACTAGTTAATTTCTTTTCTTTCTTTCTTTTTTTCTTTTTTTTCCCTGCTCTATAGTCATGTGACACGAAACTGATGAATTTTGGTGACATATCAACCAGAAGGTATAGTTTGCACTCTTTGTTTCAAATAAATAAGCTGGACTTTCTTTCACAAAAAGAAGAAAACCCTAAACCCTCTTTGTCCTCCAGAAGAAAGACTGTTTTGAAATGAATTGCCTAAGTCTCTAAAGCACTTCACTGCAAGACAGCCAGCAAGGAGAGAAAAAAAGGGCAGTTTATCAGCAGGAGAATAGGGCACAAGTTGTTTGCCTCCATCTGCCTGTTTTTTTCCCTCATTTAAAACTTTTCTGAGTGCAGTCCTCAGTGGGTCGGGAAGTAGAAAATAGGTTATGTTTTGTGTGACCACTGTGCAAGTAGGTCTCATTTGGCAAGTTCTTCTTGAAGGTAACTGTTTCTCCTGAATTAGAGACATGTGAATGCTGAAGAATACAAAAGATGCAACAATCTCCTCAGTCTTCCCTGTAGTGTGCATAGAGGAACAGTATTCTCTGATGAGCAAGCAATTCTGTTGCAGGTTATAAAAGAGATAGGAGCAGGTTTCTGTAAGCAAATGGTATACCCATTTGTTGGCCAGAGTTTGGCCAGCTCTCGCACTGAAGCTGAACATCTTTCCTAAATTTTTTGCTGAAGGAGCAATTTTATCCATTAGCCTTAATGGGAGCTGTTGATACTTAAAATAAATTCTCATTGCATGAAGTTAGATAGTGCTGACTCCAGAGTGATGGTCATTGGTTTCATTTTAGCTTTGGTCCTAAATGTGGAAAGCAGGACCTGATACTTCTACTCTCAGGTCAAGCAAATATGCGCCCTCTGCAGCTCAGGGTAACATATGAAGGAAGATGGAGCTAGCAAGTGAAGGTCAGAGGTTTTACAATCACTTGGAGAAATTGTTTTGAATTCACTCCCCTAAAAGTTCAGGCAGCAATTGAGTGCAAAATGATTCTAAAACAACACAGTCATAACAACCTTGCCTAAATTGCCCAGGTAAAAGCTACATTTCAGGCTTAGTGTGTTTTGATAGAACTCTGAAAGATTCACTGCTGGTTTATTAATAGCATCTTGAAGTGTTTGGCTATAATGGCTGGCAGGGGATAAAGCCTAAAAATATGTGCTAGGAAGAGCTTCAAATAACTTTAGAAGCTATAAATTCTTACAATATATAGTGCATTCTTCATAGCACATTTCTTCTTTTCTACAACAGAATAAACTGAAGTCAGATTGGTTTACAGCAGCCTTTCCTTGACAAACATCTTGCATAATTAAATACTCAATTTTTAAAAGAAACCTAAAGCTTTCACTTTTTGATGCTTTAGATTGCACATTGAGATCCACACAGAAGAGTGAAATTCTTTTTATTCATGATGCAAAGAATGAGACAGCAAAAAATCACACTTTTAAAGTGATATTTGTTTTATCCCATTGGTTCTTGATGTTATCTTACTCACTGACATGTTCAATTTTCTGTTTCCTGGAAACCAAAAAAACTGTTCCTAGGACGCACAAAATTTGGTGCGGCTCTTTGAAATATTTTCTTGTGTACTGTACTGTCTTCCTCATCTGACTCACAGGAGCATTACTCTTTCATAAAAATTGCTTTTCCTGGGCAACTGATAAATTAGTAAAATATTTTGGTTTATGAGAAACTGAACATGAGCCAGCTTCAGTGTGCACTCTCAGCCCAGAAAGCCAACTGTGTCCTGGGCTGCATCAAAAGGAGTGTGACCAGCAGGTCAAAGGAGGTGATCCTGCCCCTCTACTCTGCTCTTGTAAGACCCCACTTGAGTCTTCCATTTAAAGTCATGGGACTTGCTAGAGCAGGGGCTGTGCACAGATGGGCTTTGCTGTACTGACATCCCACATCTGTGGGGCTGTTAAAGCTCTTGTGTTATGTTGTCACATAGACGTTATAACAGATTTTTTAAATATCATCTAATTGAAAGGAATTATTTTTTTCTGAAAATATCTGGAAAATGTTCATGTAAAGGGTTGTACCCATAAATGAGATCCACAAACACAGTACAAAGATGACAAAATGCCATTTTTCTGGTTTCCAAACCATGCTGCAATACGCAAGTATGGCAATGCCAAAAACAAAAAAAATTATTAATGGCATTTCACAAAGCTTCTCTTAGACCTAAAGAAGGGTAAGGTTTGGCATCATTGTGGAACGTGGCTTTTTTGTAGCCATCACACTTACTTGTATTATGCACAGCTGAATTGCTGCCATAGTTCAGTGTATGTATTCAGAACATGCTGAAATCATGAGGTCAAGAATTCTGAGGCCTGTTACTGTTCTCAGTTCAAGTGATTCAAGTAGGTTCAACCAACTTAAGTTAAGCTCCTGGAAGTTTCTTTACAAATATTTAATTCAGTTGCAGTGCATTTCTTAGAATCATAGAATAGTTAGAGTTGGAAAGGGCCTTACGATCATCTAGTTCCACCCGCCCTGCCAGGGGCAGGGACACTTCACACTAAACCATGCCACCCAAGGCTCTATCCAACCCAGCCTTGAGCACCGCCAGGGATGTAGCATTCACAACTTCCTTGGGCAACCCATTTCAGTGCATCACCACCCTTACAGTAAAGAACTTCCTCATATCCAAACTAAACTTCCCCTGTTCAAGTTTTAACCCGTTACCTCTTGTCCTATCACCACAGTCCCTAATGAAGAGTCCCTTCCCAGCATCCCTATAGGCCCCTTTCAGATACTGGAAGGATGCTATGAGGTCTCCATGCAGCCTTCTCTTCTCCAGGCTGAACAGACCCAACTTTCTCAGCCTGTCTTCACACGGGAGGTGCTCCAGCCCTCTGATCATCCTCGTGGCCCTCCTCTGCACTTGTTCCAGCAGTTCCATGTCCTTTTTATGTTGAGGACACCAGAACTGCACACAATACTCCGAGTGAGGTTTCACAAGAGCAGAGTAGAGGGGCAGAATGACCTCCTTCGACCTGCTGGTCACGCTCCTTTTGATGCAGCCCAGGATATGGCTGTCTTTCTGGGCTGTGAGTGCACACTGAAGCCAGCTCATGTTCATTTTCTCATTGACCAACACCCCCAAGTCTTTCTCTGCAGGGCTGCTCTGAATCTTTTCTCTGCCCAACTTGTAGCTGTGCCTGGGATTGCTCCAACCCTGGCGTAGGACCCTGCACTTGGCGTAGTTAAACTTCACAGGTTGACATCAGCCCATCTCACAAGCATGTCAAGGTCCCTCTGCATGGCATTCCTTCCTTCCAGCGTATCAACTGAACCACACAGCTTGGTGTCATTGGCAAACTTGCTGAGGGCACACTCAATTCCACTGTCCATGTCACTGACAAAGATGTTGAACAAGACCGGTCCCAACAGCGATCCCTGAGGGACACCGCTCATTACTGGTCTCCAGCTGGACATTGAGCCATTAACCACAACTCACTGTGTGCGGCCATCCGGACAGTTCTTTATCCACCGAGTGGTCCACCTATCAAATTGATGTCTCTCCAGTTTAGAGACAAGGATGTGGTGTGGGACAGTGTCGAATGCTTTGCACAAGTCCAGGTAGATGACATCAACGGCTCTACCTTGTCCATCAGTTCCGTAGCCCCATCATAGAAGGCCACCAAATTTGTCTGGCAGGATTTCCCCTTAACAAACCCATGCTGGATGTCACCAGCCACCTCGTTATTTTTCATATGCCTTAGCATGCCTTTCAGGAGAATGTGCTCCAAGATTTTGCCAGGCACAGAGGTGAGACTGACTGTCCTGTAGTTCCCTGGATCATCCATTTCCCCTTCTTGAAAATGGGGGCTATATTTCCCTTTTTCCATTTGTCAGGAACTGCACCTGACTGCTATGATTTTTCAAATAAAAATTTCAGTTTCATTTAGCCTCTATTGATGAAGAATTTATTTGGGTAGTCTGAATTCCTGTTAGTATTCTTAGAAGTTTAAAGTTATACTTCAGCCAAACTGTAAAAATTTACTTTTACAGAAAGCATTTTTTAAAAAGCAGAGTGTGATAATGAAGTCTGAACCCTTTCCTATATCAGATAAATGAGCCAAGGAGATGTGCCTTTTGACTGTAACCATGCTAGTGAAAAAAAATATATTAGTTAAGTATAAATCCAAATTCTACCTACAGGGCTATAGGTCACATTAGTCGTGGAAGTGTGTACATACATATATGTTTAAAAATTAACAAGACAAAGACATATCTGAGACAGGACCTTAGCCCATTTGAACAGTAGATCCCTGTTGCAGAATTGTAGATCAAACAGGGATATTGTTCCCTACTATGTATTTTGTCTCATACAGGCACCACAAAACAACCTTTCAGCCTTGTGGCATTTGCAGCATGTATGTGAAATTGTGCATTCAGTACAGAAATATTAGTGAGAAGGCATAGTGAGGAATGTTTCCTCAAAACCAACTCTGTGAACGCACATGATAAAAGTTCTCTTGTCAGACTCTCCTTGCAGCCCATCTGCTGGGCTAGTGTGCTGCACACACACTAGCTAGCTGGGTGCCTGCCCTCTGGATCCAGGCAGCAGGTGCTTTAGATGAGCAGCTCTTCAGTATTTCTTTCCTCACCTGATTGATTGCCTTGTTACCTTTCGTATGTTGAAGGCACGCTGCACTTGTGTATATTGTGAGAAGGGAATGATACTTTGGATTTGGGGAAAAAAAATTAGTGAGGCAGCAAATACAGTTCTGAGCTGAAAAATCAGAGGGGGAAAGTGACCCAACTTACATTCCAGAATGAGAGAACAGGAGTAGTGTGAAGGAATAGAGTGAAAGCAGTAACTTCAACATTGTTTAATCAATTTTGTATGACATTAAAGTGAAAAATAGGTGATAAAAAAACTTACACAGATACAAGGAATAATGAATAATTTGTCTCCAAAATATCTTTCTATTCCAAATGACTTAGTCTTCAGTAAATACTGTAGTCATTATATGAGAATTGTATCTTTGGGCTTTACTTTTTTCGTGTTTTATTATTTATTTGAATGTAAAACCTACATTTTTATTTATAGTTATGGATTTTTATTTCACTTTTCTCATGATTATGGAAGATTTGGCTTTGCCTACCTGAATTTTTGTGAAGACACTACAACATCCTTGACTTGATAGTACAGTTTCTTCTAGGTACCTTATGTCACATGTTTTTTTGGTTATGAATGGCTAATCCTCTGCTAGCAATTACTGCAGGGCATTTTTCCTTTTTCCGTGTTTTTTTCTCACACATTAGTTAAAAGTCTTTTTCTAATTCATCTCTTCCTTTCTTACATTTTATTTGTGTGACCATTTCTCTTCTGTTATGCTATCTCCTTTTCTAAGTTTATAGCTAGAGGAAGGTTAGAAGAGCACTCACTGATTAGGATAGTAACACTTTCTACTTTCTTTATCTTTGTCCTTTTAGTTCCTAAAAGTCTTGTCTCTTGTGTTTGACTGCAAGCTAGTACTGATAGTTTTGTTAGAGTGTCCTGGGTTCAGCAGTAGCAGTCATTTTTCTCCTTCTTAGTAGCTGGTGCAGTGCTGTGTTTTTGACTTTCGGCCTGGGAACAGCGCTGATAACACTGATGTTTTTAGTTGCTGCTCAGTAATGTTTAGTCTGATCAAGGACTTTCTGAGTCTCATGCTCTGCCAAGGAGGAGGGGAAGCTGGGAAGAAGCAGAGACAGGACACCTGACCCAAACTAACCAAAGAGGTATTCCATATCATGGCACGTCATGTCCAGTGTATAAACTGGGGGCAGTTACCTGTAAGGGCAAGATCACTGCAGGGTCAGGCTGGGTATCGGTCGGCGGGTTGTGAGTGGTTGTATTCTCTTCCGTTGTTATTTCCCTTATCATTATTATTGGTGGTAGCAGCAGTAGTTTGTGTTATACCTTAGTTACTGGACTGTTCTTATCTCAACCCGTAGGACTTACACTCTTTCGATTCTCCTCCCCATCCCTCCAGGAGCAGGGGGAGGAAGGTGGGGAGTGAGCGAGCTGCTGCATGGTTTTGGGCTGCTGGCTGGGTTTAAACCATGACATAGAGTACCTATTAAAATGCCAAGATCCTGTTTATAGTTGTTGGCCATTGATGTGGAACACACCAAAGTACATGAAGACTCTTTTATCATTTGAACATGCATGTTCCATAATGAGAGACAGTCACATTATGACATTTTCACATCACCCTGAAAATGTGAATAAAATGTCTGAAACTTTTATTCATTGGCAATCTGTTCATAACAGATGTCAAGAAGAAACTCAGAACAGTGTGTCATTACCAACCAGAATCAGAGTGACAGTGGCACTGGAGAAGAGTGGAAAAATTAAAGAAATGGGGAGATTATAGTGCTGACTTCATAAATGGGATTTCCACATATGCCTGTTCAAGTGGGTATGTTTTTCCCCACCCAAGCTAAATTTAACAGTAGCTCTCTGAACATGAGCTACAAACAGCTCTGACAGGGTGTAATCTCTATCCCTGGAAGGCTGCTGCTTGTCCTTGGTACCATATTGTTTCTGTTCAGACCTTTGATGTCTTACCGGAAGAAATGTGTTGGAACACATGCCTGCCACCAACATGCTGGAGAGCTTGAGCTCTTCTAGGCAATGTAGTGTTACAGCCTTTTTACCACTTGATTACAAATGAGTTGCTGCATGTTCTCTGTCCTTGAGAGCATCTTAAAAAGAAAACTTCAGATATCTCCTCTTTAAAAAGCAGTCAGTAAACAGGACCAGAAAAGCAATGAGAGTTATAAAATAAACTTCAGTGCCTCTGAGCAGGAATTCTGTAGTGGTCTTCAGGAAGAAAGATTTAAGGTAGAGAGTCTTTGTTCTGCCTAATGTATATAAAAGCTTTTATGATTTCAGGAGTAGATAAAGCAATTCTCATATACTCCACTGTATCATTAGTACATGAAAGGCATTCCTCTGGGGAAATCATGAATGCTTTGACCTATCTTTGTATTTTGCAGTCAAAAAAAGTATAGCCCTTGAGTTAGATACAATTTTTTGTTGTGAGTGTTGAATTTGAAGGATTTAGAAAACTCCAAGGTTACTGGAAGTCCTCCAGAAAGAACATGGTATTTTTCTGGATATCAATGATATCTTTCAGATCTTATACCAATCATTTGCAGCTTTGGAAGGTTGTTTTTCAATTATTCTTGATACTATTTAAAATTCAGAAGTTTTTATAAAACTGCATCTGTATAAAAGTACATGTTTCTATATGTAAATACTCAGACATTTTTACAAAGGATTATTTTTAATCTAATTCATGATTAAAATATATTTAATTTTTATTTATTCCTTATGATGTGGGTTTAACATGTGGATCTTAATTTTTTCAGAGATATTTAGACACACTGAAATATAACTGCATGAAGGTCATCTGACCTCAGCTGATGCAGTTCACTGAGGCCTGCTTAAGTCTACTTAGACTACCCTTTATAAATTTAAGAACGTAGAAATATGTTCTTAAACACTTCCCAGGTAGGACATTCTAACATATAGTCATACAATCATAGAATAGTTTAGGTTGGAAGGGACCTTCAGAGATCATCTACTTCAACCCCCTGTAATGAGCAGGGACATCTTCAACTAGATCAGGTTGCCCAAAACTGTATCCAGCCTGGCCTTGAATGTCTCTGGGGATGATGCATTCACCACTCATCTGGGCAACCTCTTCCAGTTTTTTACCGCTGTTATTGTAAAGAATTTCTTCCTCATGTGCAGCCTGAATCTCCTCCCTTTTCATTTAAAACCATTACCCCTCATTCTGTCACAATTGGCCCTTCTAAAAAGTCTCTCCCCATCTTTCTTGTAGGCCTCTTTCCAGTACTGAAAAGCTGCAAGAAGGTCTCCCTGGAGTCTTCTCTTCTCCAGCCTAAACCACCCCGTCTCTGTCAGTCTTTCTTCTAACCCTATTGACTGATGTCATGTAATTTTTACTCTCTATCTATAGCTAAAAGGCCTGTTTCTAGCATGTGAGTGGAATAACCTTGATGCAAATTAAATCCTGTTCCTCATATTTTTTCCCCAGATTCCCAACAGATATGAAGAAAAGCTCATAACCACATTCCTGATAGTGATTTTCTTGAATACTGGAAATTTACTACTTTATATCTGTATTTTTTTCTGTTTTCTCTAGCTTGATTGTGTTTCGAGCATGTGGTAGTTTCATGCTTTCCCCAACCTCTGTAGATTGTTGATATCTTAATGTAAAAATTGTGCCCCAAACTAAAGATAATATTCAAGGTACAGCGTGACAGTATATAATATGTTTCAGAATGCATTTTTTAGGTCCCTTTAGCTTCATCTAAGTATGATGATCAGCATGCCACCTGTACATTGTCTTCTGAAAGCTGTATATGTAAAAGTAACCGCATCTTAGGCTGTGCATTGGCTAAATAAAAAAAGCATTGAAAAGTGTTGACCTTTCTTTTGTCCTTTTCTTAAATAAGCAACAAGGGTTCTGTCTGTGTATTATCACTTCTTCAGTAAGAGATGATCTTCACCTATATTTGACTTGCTGTTGATCTTCACCTGCTATTTGACTTGACAGAGGAAGTTCTTAACATTAACTCTTGGAAAAATCAGTCTTGTGCAGACCTCAGAAGATCACTTAATTCATAGTTGCAGGATCAATTTCTGTTATTCCAGGTAAATTTTTTGCTTAAGTTCTTTTTAGAAACCTCCTTTGATGGGCATCCCATACCCTTATTAGGAAGTCTGTTTCGGTATTAACCAAGGTTCTTTTTACTCTCTTTTTATTTCCTTTCTCTCTCACGCTGTGGTTTCAATATTGATACTTTCCCAATCCACTGTGGAGACAAGGAGCATCTCCTTGCATCAAACACCATGTTTTTCCTTGGTCTTTTCTTAAAGTAGTGAAAAAGTCTCAAATTTAAGCACTGATAAACACAAAGGACCTTGTCATCATCCTATTCCCACTGGTCTAAGTGACTTGGTTAATGCTTTCTGATCTACATGGACTATATCATCTTGAGAAGAAAGGCAAAACGTGATTTTGAGACCTAGCTGCTCTACTGTAGGCTCATATTAAAACTTTTAGTTATTGAAGTGAGGAGATTGTGTACCTCTCACTGCTCCCAGACTCTGCATTTCTATTTGGTATTTTCACATACTCTATAATCAGATTGTCTCTAGGCTACATGCAGCTATCCCATGTGAGAAATTAAAGAGTAAAGCATGCTTCTACAGTGGTTTGTTGTTGGGTTTGTTTTTTGGTTTGTTTGGTTTTGGGGTTTTTTTTAAAAGATCTCTTGATGGCTGTTATGCAACAGTTGTTTCATGAGGTCTAGAGCATTGAATGTCTATAACCAGTAGAGGACTTTTCTAGTAGAATTAAGGAGAAACAGGTGTATATCAGTCATTTTGTGTTACTAAATTCTGTCTTTCAAGAATGCTCTATAAGTTTGCGTATTCTTCAGATGAGAAGGTCAGCCATCACTCACAGGCATGTTGACAAAGATGTAGACTGAAAGTATCAGTTACATTTTTTACTAACTTATGTTTGATTTATTCTTTCATCCTACAATGAGTTTTATATTATCACTTGTCCAATAAGCATATGGTATGGGCCTGGTACTCTGTGGGTTGTACGTCATTTTAGTTACATAGAGGGAAATTTAATCTTTGCTCAGATATAGCTACTGGTCACAGACTTACGTAGCTTAGTAAACCTAGGATATAGTCATAGCGAGCATTGTGCTGGTGCAGTACAGAATTGTGGATTCACGGTTGCTTTACTGGGTCAGTGTTCTTGGCAATTTGTGTCCTGGCAGTTATCTCCAGACAAAATTAGGAAATTAGGTCATGAACAGGCCTTGTGATGAAATATATTGTTGTGTCTGGAACAAAGAAGGTTTTCATGCCAGAAAAAGCGTTTGGACACTATTGCCCTGGTAGTTGGCCTTGTAAAACTGGAAGCTGCTTGTGAAGCATTGGACCCACTTTGGGGGGTTAGCCCTGGGTAAAGACCAAACTCCCACCCAATTGTTCACTCACTCCCTTGCCCTAGTGGGTGGGGGAGAAAAGATCAAGGCAGGGAGATCACTTGACCAATTGCCATCACAGGCAAAGCAGACTCAGCTTGCAGGAAATTAATGTATTGCCAACTAAAGTGGCCGCTCCTTTTCCTCCTTCTCTGACCTTTATGATCTCTCTGGGGTTTTTTTCACTCTTTGTTCCCTGTTCATCTCTCTGTCCAGTGTTTTTTGCCTTTTCTTAAATATGCTTTCACAACATGGTCAATGGGCTCAGATGTACCCAGCTGTGGGTCTGTTGGAGTTTGTTGGAACCAGCTGTAACTGGCCATGATGTGCACATGGCACTGTGCAGTTGCCTTCCACCAGCACAGGGAAACAGACATCCATACACCCAGAACATGATCTGCTCAGCTGTGTAAAATCCCAGCTTTTCAGGAGCTAGGAGACACCTCTTGATGCAACCTAACCTCTTGATACCACACTCAAATTTAAATATTATCTCCTATGACAAATAACATTTTACTTTTTCATTTAGGGAATTCAGACGTAACAAATAGCTGACTAGCTACTGGCCTGAATGCATAGGAATGGTGGTATTTTCACCCAGTGAGTTTATGGTAGAAAGAAGAATTTCATTTCATGTGTTTTTTCACAGCACAGTATAAGTTTGTGCTCCTTTTATGCGGGAGAAAGGAAAACCTTGTCTGATTACGAAGGTATGCTTATTTCTTTGCTTGAAAACTGAGCAATAAGAAACTCTTTTTTTTCAACAACATACAATTTATAGATTGATCTGGAGGGTTTCATGTTTTCTTAATGTAAATCTATTTGAAGTGGGTGTACTACTAGCAGTGGGATGGGTATTATTAGGACTTTCTCCACCAGTATTGTTGCTAATAATCCTATTAGGGCTCACTACTGTCTATAAAGCACCCTCTAAGCTTTTTTTTAAGATTCTTTTTAAGTGTTTTTAAAAGTTTAACCTAATTCTTGTTAATAAGTGCAACCTGATATATCAAGCTCTCTGTTCTCGATGAGTATTTTGCGCTGAAAGGCCTTTACCTCTTCTGGAAGGCAGAGCAAGACCTCATTTTTTCTCTTCTTTGTTATTTTAATTCATTTAAATAACTGAAACTTTCATATCAAGACTGGGTTTTGGCTGAGAGCCTTTAGAGAGCACACTGAAATAGGCAGCGCTTGCATCTGCAGCATGCATTGTTAGAACATGTTGTCATCTACTTCCAGGTTCTGCAAAGAGCTGTTGCTGGTCATTCCTGCAGAGCTGCCTGCCAAGATGAATGAATTGGTGAGGGAGGAGAGTTCTGAGTGACAGATGTTTGAAAAAGCGAAGTAACAGTAGGATTACGGGAGCTTAACTAAGCAGGCTCTATCCTGTGTCTTACAGCTGGCAGATGTACTTAATGTCACAGACTGTATACAGAGTGTAGGGTGGAAGGTTGTTAACATGTTCTTTAAGCCACTTCAGCGATCCATGTGAATTCCCACTCCTTGTTCTGAAACTACTTTGTACCTGAAAGCATAGCACTGAAAACCATCTGGGATAAACTGCTACTGATCTGTTGCATAAGGAAGTATCTAAGGAAACTGTATATGCCACAAATGTTGTGTGGGTTTTGTGTTTATTGATTTTTGCATAAGTGATGGGTAACATGCTTATCATGTATTTGACAGGAAAGCTGATTTGATTATCCATGGATTTGGATTGAGTTAAAAAAAAAAAGAACACATAGAATCTATCTGGTTCCTCTTACAGTGATGCTATATAATGTATTGTAATTTTACAGATAAAGTCTGGTAATTACGAAGCTCCTATATGCATATTTTTATATTTAAGATTCTGGGAGCTCTTGTAAAAGAGGGTCATGTGTATTTTTTTTTCCCCTTTGAGATTTGAATCTCTGGTACCTAATGATACTACCATAAAATCAGCAGCTCTTGCTCTGTGTTTTCTAACCACATTTAGATATATTGCTATCGTCAAACACTTCTGGTAGACTTGGATTGTGTGGTAAGGTGAAAAGAATAGGAAGGTGAAAGGGTTTAGGATGAAACCTAATCTTTTAGAGCCTGAAATCTAATCAACACAGAAAAGCATCCGATTATATAAAGACTAGATTTCCTTGAAACAAATCCGAATGAAACAGTCAAACTAATGACTGTTTTTAATGGGATTTGAAAGTAATCAGTGCAGAAAAATAAAATAACCATTGGAAGGGGGAAGGGGAGATGACACAGCATTTCTTTATTTGTTGCCATGGTCTCTGAAAAAGAAATAAAATACTTTAAAATGTGTGCTAGAGTATATAAATGCCTATGTCCTTGTAGGATACTGTCACCACTGCAAGTTAGATCCAGAGGAGATCAGTTATCTTAAATTTTAAACCCAAGGAAATGTATTTACAGATTGTGCCTAGAGAGAACATTTGGTGGTAAATTCAGGCAGATGTTGCCCTAAATACTCTTGTTTTGTTTATGTATAGGGTAAACAAAGAATGATAGATTTGCCTTCAATCTAGAAAACTCTCTTGGAAATGGAAATAAGCTGAATAATATGACAGTGTTTTCACCTCTTTCCAGAATGTATTTTTAGTGAGCTTCTTTATTTTGATGTCCTTGTTTTCTGTGAAGACTGTTGTAAACAAGCTTAAGACTTTAATATCTCCTTTACTGTAACATGTATGGCTTTATTCAAAGATGTTTATGTAATGTGCAGGAAACATTAATCTGGCTAAACAGTGTTGTACCCTCTTGTTGCCTTTTTCCTAGTACTGGATTCTTTTGTTCTTGGTTCCTTTTTCTTTAACAGTCTTACTTGTTCAATTCCTCCGGTCTTTTCTCCTTTTAAATTCTCAGAATCCTCAGTGTTCTCCACCTCTGGTTTTAGGAGTCAAGTCCAAGCCAAAAAATTGTAAAATCTACTTTTCAGATGAATCAGTTATATACTCTTAAATGCATAGACAGAAATTGCGCCATATTAGGCTCAGTTTCCTGAGTTTCGTTAGTTGTGATCCCTGTGTAATAGTCAATGGTGACAGTTTATGGCATATGTAACTTTTTCTACTTCAAGTGAATGCTCTGTGTACTGTTCTTATCAACAGAAGCTACTCCTCTGTAAGTTTCACAAACACTTATTAAAAATCCTTTTTAGAGGTAGCAGCTAGTATGTTAAGAGTTTATTCTTGTGATCACTTTGTGTGACCCATGATGAATATATTCCATGCATTTAATGAATATATTCCTGTGTTCTTGCAATTATAGTGCAATTTATTTTAAAAAATATATTGGCTAAATGGTCTTCTCCCAACTAACATATGCAGCAAGAATTAACTGTATTTAAGCCATTTATGATGGTTCATTTCTTTTTATTTTCTAAGTTGCATATATCTGACTCTAATACTTTACTTTCTGAGTAAAAATGAGCTTTTATATGATTATATCTTACTATTTTATAGTAGTCTGTGCATTTAATAATGAACTGTAAAACACAGGATGAGGCTTCAGGACATACTTTAGCTACACACTGTTTGACAGAATGCTCAGAATAGTAGGTATCAGCTATGCTTTTCAGGTGTTATTGCAAAAATATGTCATCTGGTAATGAGATATACAACTGTGAAATTACATAATTTACTGTAAAAGCACAGTTACACCGTTTGGTTATTTTGGCTGCTGGCCTCAGCCCATTACTGTCAAATAGAAGTATCTTTGTTCACTTGAGAGGTTTCACTGTTGCAGTCCACAAAATGCATACTATCTTTGCAAAGGTTGGGGCTATTCTGTTTGCTCTTGTCTTTATAATTCCCTGACCTAGATTTTTCTTGATGGTTCGTCAGCAAAAAGTAAGAGATAAGTATGCTTGAGACCAGCTTTATGTTCTCAGTATTTCCTGTAACCTTGTTGGTGGATTCTGTATGAAAGTGGGAAAAGGAGAGGGAGCAGCTTTGACTGGGAGAACAGAGTGGTTTTAATTTGATTTTTTTTTTATCACAACTTTCATGTGTCTCTTAAAGAAAAAAAAATGAAAGAAAAAAAATGCCATTAGGCATGCCATTGAAATAGTAGTGTGTTAAGACCTTACTTTTTAATTAATAATATTTTTGTGAAATATTTTTTCAGTATTAGATTGTATCATGACTGTCATAGACTGGGACAGCTGTTTTGGAATTGCCAGATAATTTTCTTATATGTTGCTGCTGATTTCCTCTCTGAACATCCATAAAAAGATTGTCTTGCTTTGTCCTTGTTTTGTGGGATGATACTAGGGAGCCATGTGCCTGCAGCTTTCTCAGATCAAACTCATTTCAAAGTTTAGTTAAAATGAAGGAAATGGCTTGAATGTTGCTTGCTTTGTACTCTCCTTCAGAGGGGTTCTGCAAGCCCACACATTGGCAGCTGTAGGTCCCTGTTTGATACTTCTTCATGGATTGTACTTTTTTCCATAACTTGTTTCTGCAGATTCATTCTGGAACCAGATTGACATCTTTTAAATTCAATAGTCCACTATTAGTTGTAATTTTTTGAAGAAAAATTAATTGGAGTCAAAAGTGAAGAATGCGAATAATGTTCATCAGAACTTCTCCATGGAAAATAAAGGCTGTCAGCCAGATTCAGTTGCATCCCTTGATGAAATTCAGGTTTGCTTAATAAAGGTACATTGCATAGAACTAATGATTTTTGTTAACTGTTTAATACTACTTGTCATATTTTTTTCTTAATAGTGTTTATTGTATGCTATGAAGACAGTACATGTTAAAGCCATTAAGATACGTTTGACAATATGTCAGCTCTTTAAAAGTATTTGTCAACTGGGAGAGATCAGCAGCAGTTGTTTCTAGGAATTGCATTTTCTGTGAGACCTGACACATATGGTGCAAGGAACAACTAGAAGATAGGTTAAAAGACAGGATAAGTGATAGTAAATTTGAGTGGTGTATGCTTTTAACCAAGACAAGCGAAGAGTAGGTGCTTCACAAACATGGAAAGGAAACAGTTCCTATAAAATGTGTTAGGAGGTTCTTTGTCCCTGAAAACAGCACCATACAGACTTCAGGGGTCAGAGAAGACAGTAAACATGAGTTTACAGTGTGGCTGTCAGAGAAAACCAATTTGATATCTTTGAAAATGAAGAAGTAGTAAATAGAAACTTCTACCAAGAAAGCCTGTGAATGTCACCTGAGGGTATATAGCTTTTTTTGCATTTTGAAAAATGTGAATAATTCAAAAGAGAACCAAAAAACTGTCCAGGAATTAAAGTGTCGGGAGACAAACAAAGAAGTTCAGTGGTTTAACTTACAGGAAAGACGTGGAGACATGTCTGGATTACTCGAACACAGAAGTGAGAAGAATACTGAAACTTAATGGTTCTTTTTCTTACCAAAATAAGCAAAACAAAAATAAATGGCTGAAAGGTGCAGGCAGATGAATTCAGATTTAAGAATTTGCAGGGTTAAAGGGAACATGTTTATTTCCTGGATCAAGAATGGGGGCACAAAGAAGATACTGTTCACTTTGATGCCTCAAATCAGGGCTTGCCTTTTGGAAAGCTACTTCTTTGCCAAAGATAATATATGGAATCTAATACCAGGTTTAACTATAACACATGTGAGTGCTTGGGGTTTATAAGCTTGACTGTATACTCTTAATGGATGTTCTGGTCTATTAGTCCGTCTGTTAGGCCATGAAAATGGATGACCCTTTTTTAGCTTACTTGCTGCCAAGTTACTCTTGGATGCGTTACTTAGTTAAATTACATTTCTGGTATCTTCCTGCTGTAAAGGAAGAAAATAGCAAGGGCACAATGCCTCCACAAATGATGACAGAGGAGGGAGAAGGAAAGCATGCATGGTACTGTAGAAATTTAGAATACAGTGCTGGCACTACAGTGGAGTCAGTTGAGAGGGAGTTTGGGGCTGAAGAAGTTGGATGCAGTGGTGGGGAGGCTGGTCGCCTTACAAAGGAAAGAACATTAAGAAGTGGACTGAGTTCTTAGGAGCAGTAATTAAGATTGTGGAGAGAGCTACTTATATTTTTGCTATAGGAGAATAAGCAGGGTAATAATTTTAACAACAACCGAAGGAGCTTATTAGACAACTCAGCTGTGTTACTGTAACTTCCTGGTGGGCTAAAATAATAGCATAAGATAATTTATATCAATCAGAAGTCAAAACCTGTCAGCACAAAGGGGAAGAAATAAACAGATTGGCACTTGTAACATGAAGTAACTATTGTTTGATCAAAATAAAGCAAATATGGCATGGAGAGATCTGAGACTTTGGGAGTAAGACCCGAACATGTAAGAGAAAACCTAGGGCAAGTTCTGTCCTTTGGGTCCTGTGTATGGCTGTGATCACCCAAATGGGCAGCAGCAACACAGTGGGGACATTTTCCAGTTGCAGCAGTAAATCCAGTTTTGTACCAGCACCTTCTTTGAATATGTTGCTTTAAGTTTATGGACAGCAGCTGAAATCTGTGCTGCGCTGCTCACTGTTCCCACTCTGAGCTGCAAAGTGCCTAGAAGAGGGAATGTGAAGATGTAGCAAGCAGCAAGGTTTCAAGTCAGTTAAAAAATATATTCAAAATTGAATAAATACAAAAGGGTTCAGCCTTCTGTTCTACCTGCAGTCCCAAACTGCCCAAAGCTAGTACACTCACAGGAATATGAGAGGCATCCAGTAAGTTATAAAAATAGACCCAGCTAGCAATAATGCTTTCAGCCAAAAAAAAAAAAAACTAAAAAACAAAAGCAAAACTAAGCCCCTAACATTAAGTTTTTAAGAGCTTATTGTTCCAAATGAGAACAAGTGCATTTCTAACTGCATTTGAATTAATGAGATTGCTTTATTTATCACAGCATCTTTTTTTTTTTTTGAAAAGCATTTTACCAGACTGAGGTCCAAATGATCTACAGTTCAGAAGATATACAATAGATGGTGCCAGACTAACAAGAAGTTAGTATATTCGTTAAGCCGCATAAAGAGTCCTGTCATTCCTTTCTCAAAACCAGTAATGAAAATAGGGATGTCATCATCCCTTACTGCCAGTTTTTTATACTGAGTTCATTTCATCCCAGGAGTTATTTGTTGGTTTCCATGCTACATGAAGAAATAAATGTCAGTTTAAATACATCTGGAAGTAAAAATCTCTGGCTTGGCTTCTCTGTGCAGATAGCAGATCTTTCAAGGAAATTGGTGGTCACAACTGCATGTACATTTTAATTAATCAGTCTTACATTTGGTGCTATTGCAAGTTATGCTTGGAGCATTGAGACATTGTGGTTGGGTTTGTAGGGAAATTCAAACTCCTGTAGGTATTCTTTCACTAACCGTATGAAGAGCTTTTATAAATGATATATTACATATCAACTACTTCACATATTAAATGTAAAATTTTATATGAGGCAACAGATCTTTATGAAATACAGAAAATACTTCATATTTATTAATTCTGTAATTTGCTTCTCTTATTCACCCTTTTTGTCTTTTCCGTAACTTTTCTTTTAAAGGTTGGGTCATGCAATCTGTTACTTTTGGAATCCAGGAACAAACATGTGAAGGAGAAAAAGAAGCAGGTATCTAAAGTTCCATTCTGTTTTAACACCTGCTGATCTCAATTAAAGTTTTAAAAGGTGAAAGAAACTATGTCTTTACCAAAGATTCAAAATATCCAAGTGTCTGCAGTTGTCCTGGGTTCAGCAGTAGCAGTCATTTTTTTCCTTTTCAGTAGCTGGGGCAGTGCTGTGTTTTTGACTTTCGGCCTGGGAACAGCACTGGTACCACCAATGTTTTTAGTTGCTGCTCAGTATTGTTTACTCTGACCAAGGACTTTCTGAGCCTCATGCTCTGCCAGAGAGGAGGGGAAGCTGGGAGGAAGCAGAGACAGGACTCCTGACTCAAACTAACCAAAGAGGTATTCCATACCACAGCACTTCATGCCCACTGTATAAACTGGGAGCAGTTTACCCGTAAGGGCTAGATCACTGTTCAGGTCAGACTGGGTGGTTGTATTCTCTTCCGTTGTTATTTCCCTTATAATTATTATTATTGGTGGTAGCAGCAGTAATTTGTGTTATACCTTAGTTACTGGACTGTTCTTATCTCAACGGGTAGGAGTTACATTCTTTCGAATATCCTCCCCATCCCTCTGGGAGCAAGGGGTAGGAAGGAGGGGGGAGAATGAACGAGTGGCTGCGTGGCTGAGTTGCCAACTGGGCTTAAACCACGACAGTTCTTTTTGGTGCCCAACATGGGGTGATACAGTGGAAGAAGTCTTTGAGAAAGGGAGGAAAATAATCCAAATCCTGCTGAAAGCCAGTTTTGCCATAAAATGGAGTAAAGTCAAGGAACCTGCAGAGGAGATTTGATTTGGGGAAATAAAATGGCAAGATGGACATTGCCAGTTCCCCACAGATGTGATCGACAAGATAACAGCAATGCATCCACCAACTAATAAGAAAGAAACACAAGCTTTCTTGGGTGCTGTGGGGTTCTGGAGGATGCACATCCTGAATTACAGTGTGATTGTAAGCCCTCTCTATCATGTGACCAGGAAGAAGAATGATTTTAAATGGGGCCCTGAGCAACAACAAGCCTTTGAGCAAATTAAACAACAGATAGTTCATGCAGTAGCCCTCGGACCAGTCCAGATCAGGCCAGGTGTTAAAAATGTACTGTACACCACAGCCAGGGAGAATAGTCCAACCTGGAGCCTCTGGCAGAAAGCTCCAGGGGAGACGCGAGGTTGACCCCTCAGCTTTTGGAGTCGGGGATACAGAGAATCTGAGACCAGCTATACCCCAACTGAAAAAGAGATACTGGCAGCCTATGAAGGGGTTCGAGCTGCTTCAGAAGTGATTGGCATTGAAGCACAGCTCCTCCTGGCACCCCTGTTGCCCATGCTGGGCTGGATGTTCAAAGGCAGGGTCTCCTTTACACATCATGCAGTTGATGCTACATGGAGAAAGTGGGCTGCGCTAATTACACAATGAGCTCAAATAGGAAATCCCAGTTATCCAGGAATTCTAGAAGTCATCGTGGACTGGCTAGAGGGCAAAGATTTTGGAATGTCACCAGAGGAGGAGGTGATGTGTGCTGAAGAGGCCCCACCATATAATAAATTGTCAGAAAGTGAGAAGCAGTATGTCTTGTTTACTGATGGGTCCTGTCCCACTGTGGGAAAGCATCAGAGATGGAAGGCAGCTGTATAAAGTCCTTGACGACAAGTTGAAGAAACTGCTGAAGGAGAGGGTGAATCAAGTCAGTTTGCCAAGGCGAAAGCCATCCAGCTGGCCTTGGACATTGCTGAATGAGAAGAGTGGCCAGTACTTTATCTCTATACTGACTCATAGATGGTGGCAAATGCCCTGTGGGAGTGGTTGCAGCAATGGAAGCAGAGCAACTGGCAACGCAGAGGCAAACCCATCTGGGCTGCTGCACTATAGCAAGATTTCATAGAATCTTAGAATCATAGAATAGTTAGGTTTGGAAAAAGAACCTTAAGATCATCTAGTTCCTACCCCCTTTCCATGGGCAGGGACACCTCCCACTAAACCATGCCACCCGAGGCTCTGTCCAACCCAGCCTTGAACACCGCCAGTGATGGAGCATTCACAACTTCCCTGGGCAACCAATTCCAGTGCCTCACCACCCTTACAGTAAAGAATTTCTTCCTCATATCCACTCTAAACTTCCCCTGTTTAAGTGTGAACCCATTGCCCCTTGTCCTCTCACTACAGTCCCTAATGAAGAGTCCATCCCCAGCATCCCTATAAGCCCCCTTCAGATATTGGAAGGCTGCTATGAGGTTTCCACACAGCCTTCTCTTCTCCAGGCTGAATAGCCCCAACTTTCTTATCCTATCTTCATATGATATCGCTGCCCTGATGCAGAACCTGATGGTGAAGGTATGCCATGTAGATGCTCATGTACCCAAGAGTCAGGTCACTGAGGAACAACAGAACAACCAACAAGTAGATAAAACTGCTAAGATTCAAGTGGCTCAGATGGACTTAGATTGGCAACATAAGGGTGAATTATTTTTCGCCCCGTGGGCCCATGACGCTTCAGGCCATCAGGGCAGAGATGCAACATAAAGTTGGGCTCGTGATGGAGGGGTGGATTTAACAATGAACACTATTGCCCAGGTTATTCATGAGTGTGAAACGTGCTGCAATTAAGCAAGCTAAATGATTAAAGCCTCTTTGGTATGGAGGACGATGTCTGAAGTACAAATATGGGGAGGCCTGGCAGTTTGATTATATCACACTCCTACCAACCCGCCAAGGCAAGCGCCACGTGATTACCACTGTGGAAGCAACTACCAGATGGCTGGAAGCATATGCTGTGTCCCACGCCACTGCCCATAACACTATCCTGGGCCTTGTGTAACAGATTTTGTGGCGACACAGCACCCCAGAGAGAATTGAGTCAGACAATAAGACTCATTTCTGGTACAGCCGTATAGACATTTGGGCCAAAGGGTATGGTATTGAATGGGTATATCGCATCCCCTACCATGCACCAGCCTCTGGGAAAATCAAACGGTACAATGGGCTGTTAAAAACTACACTGAGAGCAATGGGTGGTGGGACTTTCGAACATTGGGATACACATTTACAAAAAGCCACCTGGTTGGTCAACACCAGAGGATCTGCCAACAGGGCTGGCCCCACCCCGTCAGAACTTCTACATACTGTGAAGGGGGACAAAGTTCCTGTGGTGCACGTAACGAATTTGCTGGGGAAGACAGTCTGGGTTATTCCTGCTTCAGGTAAAGGCAAACCCACTCGTGGGATTTCTTTTGCTCCGGGACCCAGATATACTTGGTGGGTAATGCGGGATGATGGGGAAGTCCAATGTGTACCTCAAGGGGATTTGATTTTAGGGGAAAACACCCAATGAACTCAATTGTATGCTGTTGCCTGCTGTGAAGCACTTTTGTAGCCCACCAACTAGATGTCTTCAGGTCACCAGTGACTGGCCCTAACTTCTCTCCTACCACCATCCAAACAAAGAATGAACTTTGATGAAACCAGATGAGTTCTGTGGTATCATCAGCAGGCAATGATCCAACACTGCACACAACTTCTCCTGCTCTGAAAGACTATTAAAAGAGATGGAGCCCGACATCGTGGACCACATGGACTCAGCAGCTTTATAGGGATTGGTCCATGCACTAAGGAATGATCTGTCTCTCTCTCTCTGTGTATGTATATATATGAAATAAGAGTGATGGTATATTGGAAATGTGGGATCTGAGCCTGACGTGAATGATATGGAATAAGGGGTGGATACTGTCCTGGGTTCAGCAGTAGCAGTTATTTTTCTCCTTCTTAGTAGCTGGTGCAGTGCTGTGTTTTTGACTTTCGGCCTGGGAACAGCGCTGATAACACTGATGTTTTCAGTTGCTGCTCAGTAATGTTTACTCTGACCAAAGACTTCCTGAGTCTCATGCTCTGCCAAGGAGGAGGGGAAGCCGGGAAGAAGCAGAGGCAGGACACCTGACCCAAACTACCCAAAAAGGTATTCCATATCACCGCATGTCATGCCCACTATATAAACTGGGGGCAGTTATCCGGAAGAGTTAGATCACTGCGGGGTCAGGCTGGCTATCGGTTGGTTGGTGGTGAGAGCTTGTATTCTCTTCCGTTGTTATTTCCCTTATCATTATTATCATTGGTGGTAGCAGCAGTGGTTTGTGTTACACCTTAGTTATTGGACTGTTCTCATCTCAACCCATGGGAGTTACGTTCTTTCAAATCTCCTCCCCATCCCTCCGGGAGCAGGGGGGAGAAAGCAGGAGGGGAGTGAGCGAGTGGCTGCGTGGCTGAGTTGCCGACTGGGCTTAAATCATGACAGCAGTTAAAGGAAGAATAAATGTCTTGCTGTGTCATTCCCATCTTTTTAAAGATGAAATTCTAGGAAGATAGTTTGATTTTCCTGTTATTTCTATGATTGAGTTTCCATAAAAATCTCTTCAAGTACAATAACACAAACCTTTCTAACTTTTTCTGTATGAAATGAAGGGAACAAGGGGTGAAATTATTCTTCTATATGATTGATGAAGTACTAACTATAATCACAGATGCTGGCAATTCAAATTTTGATATCTTTCTTCTGGAGTTGCATATTGTAATGGAAAACTCAATGCTAAAGTTGCTGTAAGTATATTTGAACGATAAATACAAAACTTGAAAAGGCATAGATATCAGGCTCAGCTATATTCTGAAAGCAAAGCATTTTCTCTAGCAAAACCAATGGGAAATATTTTTTTTTTTTTTTTTTTACAGTTTACTCTATTTTCTGGGAGTGGGTTCATGAATTCTTCTGCATGCTTTGAAGCATGTTTCCAGCTTCACACATTGGTCTTTTTCTCCTGCGTTTCCATCCCCTTCTTAAGCCTAATTGTTCTGCTTGACTGAGAACAGCGAATATTTAACTGTTTTTTTTAATTTATGTTTCAAATGCCTGTCATTTTTGTTCACTTCTTGTTGACATTGCCTCTCTTCACATCAGATTGCTGCCAGCTACCTGGTTGCATGTTGCCTGTCAATATTCAGACAAATAATGGTAATTTGAGAAGCCAGCAATAGAATTTAGTTATATTCTCCATGTCATTGGTTAACCTAGTTTTGAGGTCTGAGATAGTATTTTGCATATATCTGTCTTTGATGTTTAGCAATGTATAGGGTCTGATGAAAAGTTTCATGAGACCCAGGAGTAGTTGGGTTTTTTTAATAGTGATAAAAATTTATCCTTTTTTCTGGTTTGAAGATGTGGAGGCTTGTTTCCTTATATTACTTCAGAAGATGGTAAAATGCTGAAGACCAAATATTGGCTTAATTAACAGCCAATCATAGTCTTTGATAAAATTGGAAATATGTTGCACTGCTTCAGACTAATCCCTTTGCAGGTTTGATTGTTTCTGAGCCTTCTTTAAAGCTGTATTAGTAAGTTCATAGAACATTGTCAGACTAATTTTCTGCCTTTCAAATTACTTCTCTGTGTAGTAAAAAAAGCAGGCAAAATGAGCAGTTAAATGATAAATTTTTATATATTCAGGTCTTCTGTAAATACTGTGAATTATACAATTGAGAGAGAGAGAGAAATAGAAATACATATATAGAAATAGAAATACTTGTAAGCCACAAGTCTGAACAGTGAAACAAAAAGTTGAACACTTCTGGTATACAGAAGAAATTCTTCTTCTCCCTTCCTTTATCTATGTACTTGTTCTTTCTATGCTCAGAATATTCAGCACTGTTTGGTTGTTTTAAGTATGTATAAATGATTTACTAAAAGGCCCAAATTTCAAGGCATTCTGGGTGGAAGCACTGCAATTTTGCAAAGTTATCTCCATCTTATATTCCCCAGGTATTCCTTATCCTTTTTCATACTGCAAATTTTGCATGGGAAGGATGTTTTGATTAGGTGAAAACTTTCCAATCCCAAAGACATCACAAGATACAAAAGCAAACAAAAGTTTGAACAAGACAAATTCAAACAGGAAGCAAGGCACAATGCTTAGTAATTAAGTCAATTAACTGTGGAAACCACTTATGAGTAGGTATGTAAGCTTTTTCTCTCCAGGTTTTTTAAGATTGACAGTCTTCTCAGAAGATATGATTTACTCAGAATTTATAGGGTTGTTTCAGGAATTTCAGGATAAAATATTGTAGAATGTGTAATACAGAAAGTCAAGCTAAATTATCATATTGGTGCTTCCTGGCCTCAACATATGTGAACCTATTGGAGGAAGAAGTGGGGAGTAGCTGCTTAAAACACTATTAGGTTATTCAAGGTACCTTCTTAACAAGTTTCAGAATAGTGGTCCCTGGATCCGTTTCCACAGCTGTAGCAAATACTGTCATATATTTCCTTTGAGGTGGCCTGTGGCTGCATCTCTTAAGTTTTTCAGCATTTTGTGTGGACACCTGCATCATCGCCTTGTTCTAGCTCCAGTCCCAATACTACTGGCAGTGACTGTAATGGTAGTCAGGAAGATTGTTGGAGCTGGCCTTGGAACTGTGTATAAAAGCACAGGGAGAACTACCTAGGAGGGTGCCCAAGAAAATGTCAAATCCACTGTTCCAAAACAAGGCTCTTCTATTAAATATTGTCAGACAAACTGACCTAGAGAAAATATATGAGTTTGGCCTATGCCAGCTGCTGTAGATGAACTGTGAAAGCACATCCAAGTGTTTAGTACACTTCAAACAGTTGGCTTGTAGAGCTTTCTACCACATTAGAAAAGTCTGATTAATTTCTGGTGATAACTGACAGATTGCCTGTGTTTTTAAACAGGTCTTTCCTTAATATATTGCGATTGTCTATTTATTCTGAGTATGGTAGTTCTGGAAGATTAAATGAGCTCAGAAATTCAGTTGTATTAGTGTGTTTCTCTCTCTGAAAAATACTTAGCAGTCATACCTGGTTCAGATACAGAGACTTCTGTCTGTCAGGTAATTGCTACTTAAACTTCTAAACACTTCCTTAAAACACAGAAAGGTGGGGAACCACTAAAGCATTTGAAATACAAAGTTCTGAGGAAGGTTTGCATTTTTTCAGCATTCTTTGTTTTCTTTAGATGCAGAGAATTGGTTTGGTTTGTTTTTAATGAAAAAGAGTGCTCTTAGCAATCTTTTGGAAAGTTTTGGAGACTGAGAGGTGGAGTTTCATTTAACTGAAGTGTGTTTTAATCTTCAGTGAATATCCTTTCCCTCTCACTTCCACAGAAGAGGCCAGAAGGAAAAAGAGCACAATGGGAAAGAGAAGAACAAGGAAAAGCAAGGAAGAGATACAGAACCAGAAGTCTCATATTCCTGGAAGTAGTTTGGATAGTTTGGATATAGCAGAAACCCTTGCATGAGCTTGAGCTCGTATAGGTCTTTAGGGGTCAGTCGAGTGATACCCAAACAGTATCATGGTGTATCTAGAGGTATATTTGTGGTCAGTGTCGGTTGTTGTTGATGTTATTTAGCCAATTTATTGAATACCTTTTGCAGTTGGCAATGCTCAATGCAAGTACAACAAGGCTGGGATGACAGCCAAATTCTGTACTTCCTCTCACCCAGAAGCACAGCGAGATAGGGAATGGGGGTTGTGGTCAGTTCATCACAAGTTGTCTCTGCTGCTCTTTCTTCCTCAGAGGAGGATTCCTCACACTCTTTCCCTGCTCCATTGTGGGTCCTTTCCATGGGTGCATCCTTCAGGAACCACCTGCTCCAGTGCGGGTCACTTCCATGGGTGCAGCCCTCCAGGAGCAGACTGCTCCAATGTAGGTCCCTTCCATGAGTGCATTCTTCAGGGACCAAGTGCTCCAGCATGAGTCCCTCATGGGGTCACAAGTCCTGCAGCAAACCTGCTCCAGCATGGGCTCCTCTCCCCACGGGGCCAGGTCCTGCTGAAAGCCTGCTCCAGCATGAGCTTCCAGTGGGATCACAGCCTCCTTCGGGCATCTGGTGTGGGGTGCTAAACAGGCTGCAGGTGGAATCTGCTCCACCATGGATTTCCATGGGCTGCGGGGGCACAGCCTGCCTCCCCATGGTCATCTTCACAGACTGCAGGGGAATCTCTGCTCTAGCACCTGGAACACCTCCTCCTCTGCTTCTTCACTGACTTTAGTGTCTGAAGTACTGTTTCTCTCACATATTCACTCCTTTCCGCCAGCTACAGTTGTGCACCAGTTTTTCTCCCTTCTGAAATGCGTAATTCCAGAGGTGGTCAGCAGTTGGCGTGTCTTGGAGCTGGCTGGCATAGGCTCTATTGGGCATGTGGGAAATTGCCAGCACCTTCTCAAAGAAGCCACCCCTGTAGACCCTCTGCTACCAAATGCTTTCCATGCAAACCCAATACAGTACAACAAGCTACAGTTCTGAAGTTTTTCATCAGTGGTAATTACAATGAAAGGGGCAATAATTTGTTTCACATAAACCGTGTGTTCTTAGTCAGTGATGCACTATTACCTGTGCAGTCTGCCTGTTCCTAGGGAAGGATCTTCTTAGCTGTTTCTGAAAAAACACTTCAGCTACCATAAGGTGGTTAGCAACTTCTTATATTTCACAGAAGCTCTGATATAAATTAGATGCAGCTTCTGTTTACACAGAATGGTAGTATATAGCTTTTGCCTTCTTCCATCATTATCAGATCAGCGTTACTATTGCTAGGTCAAATGTAAAATGCTAGGTCAAATGTAAAAGATTATTTTTTTCAGGTGCAATTCGATCCCATTTGTATCAGCATGTTGAAAAGTTGCATGCATTCTTAAACGACTTTCAGAATTTACATTGATACACATATTAACATGTGGCAATATTACTGCTTTTCTTCAGGCTTTTTACATCATTTGCTTATACTAGAATGTCACCATTGAAATGTAGTTATTTCCCAACAATTGCTCTTGGAAAGGAAATGATTTATGAGCCATAGGGATAAATGCTTATGATGTTTCACACTCCATTTGGCTGGAAACTTCTAACATGCATAGAAAAGCCAGGATTTAAAAAAAAAAAAAAAATTAAGAAGTACTGAAAAATATTTCATCTGTTAAAGCAACCATTCTAGTTTTACTAATCTGGGTGATCATATAAGGACTTAACTGCACCATTTCCCTAAATTTTAGGCATTCACATACATAATCTCCCAACTGTGAATTGTGAACTGAATGTATTATACTATTTCTTTACTGTTGTTGTGTTTCCTTATGACTGGTCAAGCACCTGTGCCATTTAGAGAGGGCTGTGGTGAAACCTTGAGGATGTTCATAAGAAGACTCACATTATGTTTTATGACTTTTTGAAGAGAAAAGACATTCTTAAGGGGAAGTGCTGCTAGTCTCTCTGTATGTGCAGAATTACATCAAAATCAGAACGAGTCTGTTCAAGTTTGAACTGGAAATGGTACTAGTTGTATCTTAGTGTTAACACTGAAAAGTGACAGACTTTTTCAGAGACCCTGAGACAGAGGTTGTGGATTTGCAAAGACAATTGTAATGAATTTCCGGGCAAGCTTTAGGAAAAATGATGTGGAATTGGATACAAAATCAGTGTATACATTATTGTGTGTCATCCACAAAACAGGTTTTTATGGTTAACTGATAACATATACAGCCTAGTAAAGGAAACTGCAGTTACGATTCTTACTCTCTGCAGTTTGTTTAGTTGTTTGAGATGTTTGTTTTAATTTTCATGACATGCCCTGTCTGTGCTGTCTTTAAAAGATGCATCATCACTTTCATAGGAAAATGAAGTTATTTGCATTCTTCACTATAGACAGTAATTAAATATATGGAGATGGATATCTTACTAAAAGGGAAATAAATCAGTAATTAAATGGCACAGATGGAATAGAGATAATTAATATATGTAAAAATAGTTTTCAAAAGCCATAAAAAGGAAACCATCTGTCTTAAAAGAAAATATAACAAAGTATAAAATCATCTTAACTTGTAATTTTTTTCATAGCTCTTGAACATCTGTGCAAATCACTTTGCTAGTGTAAGTGTTGAGTTTTTTTTTTTTTTTTTTGCTTTTATCAGCAAAGACTTCATTCATATGAGTAGACAGCTATAAACACAATACACACAGTGCTGAGCCTACAAGTGTAAGTTGGATTGCTTCCATCAAAGGTTAGTCAAAGGGATGCTGCAGTTCTGCTTCAAGGCTTTATTAGTTCAGGCTTCTGTCTCCATGTTGCATCCTGGGGGAGGGTCATAGAAACAGTCATAATCTGTATGATCATTTATCAAGCACAGGTACTGTAGTAAGAGGAGTGGCAAAAAGTTTTTGATAAAGCAGAATGCATCATGTAAACATGCCTGGACTTTTGATCAAAGACATTTATTTTCTTTGCTTTATTTGTCTTTTGCTTTTGTGAGTAGAAGGAAAACTTAATTCTGTATATGAAACCCAAGGTTGTCTCTGTTCTTACACAGAGAGTATGGTATTATTTAGTGTACCCTGGACTAATTGTGCTGCTATTAACTATGGGCTTCATAACCTTCCTAGAAAAGAGCTTTATTTTCTTTGCTTATAATTTTGCTAGATTTGAACCATTTGGTCTGAAATTTTCTATGCCATGAACAGCTTTGTTTATGTTTTGTGAAAATATTCCTCCGAAGTGCACCAATGCAGTGACTCAAGGGGGTGAAACAGAAACATTCTTGTGTGGCAGGAAGGAGTGTGGAGGGGGTCAAGAATACACAGGAATCTGGGTAGGAAAAGAATAGGGAAATGGAGACTGCAGCTGGCAGATAAGCACTGGCCAGGACCAAGGATTTAACTACAAAGTACACTAGAAGTGATCACAGGTATCAAGGGGGACAGATGCAGAAGACATTGTAGGTTTCAGAGCATTCACATTTTGGAGCCAACAGCAGGAGTTTTCATTTTGACATTCCTTTTTGTTCAGCAGTCGCTAAAAGAAGAGTGGATTTTTTTTCTGATTGGCCTTCATTAATTCAAAGGATGATGCCTGTGCCAAGGATCTAGGAGATGGAACAGTTTAAATTATAGCAGCCAAGACTCAAAACGGCCCTATTCTTGACCCAAGCTTGAGCCTTTGTACTTTTAACTCTCTAATCTTCCAGCCCTAGTCTACAATGTCTCATACCTTTGATCCTGAACTTTCTTGTGATGTCAAAGATTGGATAAGAGCAATCATTTATGTAGCATGGATGGGATTGCAGGTATTTATTTTTAATTTTTGTTTCTTGGCAAGGAACAGGAAAATTGCACCCAGAATTTAGTAAAGAGTAGAGCATTGAAATCTCCTACACTCAGACACTGGAGGTCAGGCTTAATTCTGCCCTTGCGTCAATACTTTTGAGTTTTTATAAGAGAAAAAATGTGTAAGGAGGCACAATCCTGTTTATTAGCTTTACTAAGCGAAAGTGCTCCTTGCTGTGTGTGATGCATCCAGGTTTGGTTTTTCTTTGAAACCTTGCATGGGAAGGACTTTCCGGAAGGAAATTGCTGAAAATTCAGTAGTTATGATTCTAAATTTATTTTATGCAAAACTAAATTTACTGTGAAGGCACATTTCACTATGTTTTAACTTGGGCATTTTAAAATTAGGAGTCAGTATACTGTTTGTAGACACCTATCTTGAAAAAGAACTGAGAAACAGTTCATATGCCTACAGGTTCTTTAAGCTGAATGAGAGAAAGAATACAATTGCAAAATGGAAGAAGAGGTTTTTCAATATGATTGAAATATAGAACTGAGTTGATGCAATTTACATGCTTCCTAATTATGTAAATATATAAAGATCCTTTTGGCTAGATTGGGGGTTTTTAATTATTGTGGTGTTGAGCTGTTCTATGTCATCAGTGTAGCTATAACTCAGACTGGTACTGATTGAAATACATTAACATATACCTTACATAGCTAGGGTAATTAAGTATGAAAAGCCTAAATCTGAGTTATTAACAGCATTATTTTTCCTTTTACAAATAGATTAAATGAGATATATCTGTTTGGTGAAAGAGGTCACTGCAATTCCAAATGGTGCAGTATCTGTATATTTAGACCTCTTTTTGATTCCCCAACCTCCTGCTGGGGATATCTGTAAGGAAAATACGTTGATAGATGTTTTAAATATTAAAGAACCCAGATGACACTAAAAAGAACAAAACTGATTTCCAAAGTGAAGATTGTTGAATCTTCTATTTGCTTGCTGAAATCTTTCAGCAAACACTTGGTAACTTCAGCATATTCACAGTCGTGGTAGGAACAATAACCAGTATGTCTCTAATTGTTAGTGAATTTTAGCTGATTAATAGGAAGTTCCAATACATTATTTCTTTCTTTTATTTGCACATTATAGTATATAATTTTTCTCAGAAGGCAAATTTTGGAACTGTTTGAAACAGTTACAGTAACATTTCAACCCATCCTCCTAACCCCTTTCTCAGTATAAATTGTTTGTCAATACTATTTCTGTCTCACCACTTGAATCGCCACATTGCACATCTGTTTTCAGTCATAGTATAGGGAAAACAAATGTTACCATATTTTTGAATGAACTTAATCCTATAATCTCTCTATATAGTCCTTTGTTCTTTTCCCCATTATGTTCAGTATTTTAAACAAGCTTTGTCTGCTTTTACTCTATAGGAATTGGTGGGCATGGTTGTAACAGAAACAACAGCTCCCTGTAGGCATACCTCCAAGAAAACAAGCATAGTAATACTGTTAGGTGGGTTTCAAAGAGTTTTGTAATGTTTTTTCAAGCTAATCATAAAATGAAATTGTGTGAGAGTTTACCTTACAATATGGTGTCACTATCATTATGAAATAGAAGTCTTGGCCACCTTGACAGAGAGGAATAGTTTTCTTAATATTCAACCCATTAAAATAAATTTAATGTTATCTTACAGAAATAACCTCAGCTCTCTATAGTTCTGGTCTCATTCCTTCAAGGTGTTATAACATCTTACAGTAAGAGACAGGAGAAAATTAAACTGAACTATTGCATTTTATTTTGATTTTTACTCTCCTTTTCCTGTTCCCTTCTGCCCTATGTCTTGCATTCAAAACACAAATCAAGCCAACCAATGATTTAATAAAAACAAGGATCAACTAATTTCTGAATTATTTAGGTCAATCGTATTGGTAAAATCCAAAATAATTTTTTTTTTCTTCTGGATGGTTTTCACCAGGAATTTGCTCCCCCTGAGTATTTTTCCAAATATATGAATTCCTGCCACTTGATGTACCCTATTGCACTTCCCACTTGTCCTTTTTTTTTTTTCTTTTTTTATTTTTACTTCCAAAATCTCAATGGTGAGCATTCCTAGAACTGTTTTCTGTATATTTGATTATGCTATGACAGATTTGGTATAAAACACAATGATGTGATATAATGTTATATAACGTTATACAAGACACAGTACATGTAGATTATTAATTTCTTCATGAGTTAGTCACCAAGCTGCACTTGCTTTTTTTATTTGTATTTAAATTGCTAGGGTTTACTGCTGAAGAGACAATGAAAGAGCAGGTCTTTAACTACCTGAAAAAGCCATTAGGAGGCTATTACCGCTTTTTCATAATATAGATCTTCAATTGTGATTAAAAACATTAACATTTTCAACCATAAAGACACAGAAAGCAGTATAAAATGGGTTTTAAATTACTACTCTCCAGT
This sequence comes from Ara ararauna, assembly GCA_028858755.1. Classification (NCBI taxonomy): domain Eukaryota; kingdom Metazoa; phylum Chordata; class Aves; order Psittaciformes; family Psittacidae; genus Ara; species Ara ararauna. The sequence goes on along the minus strand of CM054410.1, from coordinate 36,794,878 downwards.
TGGAAGAGTTTTTCTTTTTACTAATCAGCAGCACTTCCCAGTTCAGAAATCCAGCAGTGAAGTATCTTGTTCATGATATTTTATAATACTGAGAAGGTGAAGACATATCCAGTCCCCATGAAGCATATAACTCAGTAGGCTTAGACTTTGCTTATTTTTAGTGTAAGACTAATTCTCAATGATGTTGCAAGAATATATTTATGTTAATTAATGCTATATTTTCAACCCCTCCAGTCAGAAAACATAGCTATGCCAGTGAAAAAGTATCATGGCAATATAATTACAATTTCTTCTGAGAAAAACATTGTAACAAGCATCCTGACATACTTATGTTATTTAATTGGATGTTTGGCTTAAGGACAGCTCATAATTTATCATAAACATTAATGTTAATAAAACCAGATGGAAGGAAGGTATACTTAATCTTCTTGGCTTCAGCGTAAGAAGTAAAATCTTATTTGAACATCCTTTTTTTTCTTGCTTTCTGACAAACCAAGAACGGGAAACTAGGTTGACAAGGAGATCATGCTGTTCACTTCCTCAGCTGAGTGATGACTCAGTGTAGTGGGAGTGTAGGAAAATTAAATTAAAAAAAGATAAAATCTGACCTATTGTTCATGCTGGTAGAGTACAGACTGCTGAGCATCTTTTTCGTCAAGGAAATGGAGAAACATTAACAGAAAGTCTTACCATATTGATTTTGCCTGTTGCAGTTTTTTGGAGGATTCTAACTTTTTGGATGTTCTACTTGAGTCTTTAATTCCCCAGTGGTAATTTCTGGGAAGCCACTTTTAGGCCCACCAGGCCCTAAAATCAGGTTTCAATCATTCCCAAATTTTGCAGATGTTACTATAAATTCTATGTTTAATCTCATTGTAAAAAGAAAATGTTTAATCAGCAGAGATAGAAGACAGCCTTGTTTCATATTGGGTAGGTCTGCTGATGCTTCTATTTTCTTACTTAACATGAGAGTTGAAAATGGGACTTTGTAATATATTTAAGTGTCCCCAAGATGTGCTTACAAACTTAAAAAAAAAATAATCTTTTTTCCCCAGTCCACATTTATTCCTTTGTTGTTCAGAGGTATTCAAAATCCTCTTTTGAGTATGTTAATGTGATATAAGACCTCCTTGGATGGAAAAGGAGCTGCTGAGGAAAATTCGAAGGAAAAAAGAGGTTTATAAAAGGTGGAAGCAAGGACAGGCAGCCTGGGAAGAATACAGGGATGTTGTCCAGGAAGCTAGGGACCAGGTTAGGAAAGCTAAGGCCTACTTAGAGTTAAACTTGGCCAGGGATGTTAATGATAACAGGAGGGGATTCTATAGCTACATTGCAAATAAAAGACAGGCTAGGGACAAGGTGGGCCCCCTCTGGAAGCTATCAGGAGAACTGGCTACCCTGGATTTGGAGAAGGCTGAGGTTCTTCATGACTTCTTTGCCTCAGTCTTCACCGACAAATGCTCTGACCACACCACCCAAGTCTTGAAAGGCAGACACAGGGACTGTGAGAATGAAGACCCTGGGCCCACTGTAGGAGAGGATATGGTTTGAGACCATCTTAGGAACCTGAACGTATACAAGTCCATGGGACCTGATGAAATCCATCTGCGGGTCCTGAAGGAGCTGGCAAATGAAGTTGCTAAGCCACTGTCCATCATATTTGAAAAATCATGTCAGCCAGGTGAAGTTCCTGACGACTGGGAAAAGGAAAATATAACCCCCATTTTCAAGAAGGGGAAAGTAGATAAGCTGGGGAACTATAGACCAGTCAGTCTCACCTCTGTGCCTGGCAAAATCTTGGAGAAGATTCTCCTGGAAGGCATGCTAAGGCAATGAAAATCAACAAGGTGGTTGGTGACAGCCAGCATGGCTTCACTAAGGGGAAATCCTGCCAGACCAATCTGGTGGCCTTCTATGATGGGGCTACGGAACTGATGGACGGGGTAGAGCAGTTGATGTCATCTACCTGGACTTGTGCAAAGCATTTGACACTGTCCCACACTACATCCTTCTCTCTAAGTTGGAGAGACATCAATTTGATAGGTGGACCACTTGGTGGATAAAGAACTGGCTGGATGGCTGCACGCAAAGAGTTGTGGTTAATGGCTCAATGTCCAGCTGGAGACCAGTAACGAGTGGTGTCCCTCAGGGATCGCTGTTGGGACCGGTTTTGTTTGACATCTTTGTCATTGACATGGACAGTGGAATTGAGTGTGCCCTCAGCAAGTTTGCTGATGACAGCAAGCTGTGTGGTTTGGTTGATACGTCAGAGGAAAGGAATGCCATCCAGAGGGGCCTTGACATGCTTGTGAGATGGGCCAAAGCTAATCTTATGAAGTTTAACCATGCCTAGTGCAAGGTCCTACAGCTGGGTTGGAGCAATCTCAGGCACTGCTACAGGTTGGGCAGAGAAGAGATTCAGAGCAGCCCTGCAGAGAAGGACTTGGGGCTGTTGGTCAATGAGAAAATGAACATGAGCCCCCAGTGTGTGCTTGCAGCCCAGAGAGCCAGCTGTATCCTGGGCTGCATCAAAAGGAGCGTGACCAGCAGGTCAAGGGAGGTGATCCTGCCCTACTCCTACTCTACGCCTGTGAGACCTCACTTGGAGTACTGTGTGCAGTTCTGGTGTCCTCAACATAAAAAGGACATGGAACTGTTGGAACAAGTCCAGAGAAGGGCCACGAGGATGATCAGGGGACTGGAGCACCTCCCGTATGAAGACGGACTGAGAAAGTTGTGTCTGTTCAGCCTGGAGAAGAGAAGGCTGCGTGAATACCTCATAGCAGCCTTCCAATATCTGAAGGGGTCTGACAAGGATGCTGAGGTGGGACTCTTCATGAGGGACTGTAGTGAGAGGACAAGGGGTAACGGGTTCAAACTTAAGCAGGGGAAGTTTAGATTGGATATGAGGAAGAAATTCTTTACTGTAAGGGTGGTGAGGCACTGAAATGGGTTGCCCAGGCAAGTTGTGAATGCTCCATCGCTGACGGTTTTCAGGGCCGGGTTGGACATAGCCTTGGGTGACATGGTTTAGTGGGAGGTGTCCCTGCCCCTGGCTGGGGGGTTGGAGCTAAATGATCTTAAGGTCCTTTCCAGCCTTAACTATTCTATGATTCTAAGAAAGTGGTCAAGTTCTTATTTTTTACTAAATACATTTCTATGGGAAGAGTTTTTCATATTGCATTTTGTAAGCCTGATCTTTGCAGTGAGCTCATGCTGAGAGCTTCCAATGGACCATTATTGAACTACCAAATTGCTTTCACCCTGAAGCAGCAAGGATTCTCACTGCTCTTGTCCCTTATAATGTTTTCTTGGATGTTCTTATTATCTGTATGTTTAATCCCTGTAGCTTCATGCTAACTTCAGAACCTCAGTAATGTTGAGAAGCCTTGGCTTCCTTAGGTACTTTGTCACACACAGACTTCTTACTTTTCTCTGTTTTGCGTCTGCTGATTTTCTATTTCTTTCTCTTAGCAAAAAAGACATCTGATTTCTGTTATGTGTTATTTGTAAATTAGTCCTGTGTTAGTGTAGCTGCATAAATATATGTTTCCTCTGTAATATTAATATTCCTAGCATAAGAAAAATCTGGCTAGCAGCAGATTTTACTTTGTGTTATCTTTGTGGCTTTGCTCCCAGTGCCAAACTCAGACACCTACCTCTGCCTGGGAAGGACAGACCCTGCACCCAGGCAGAAAAAACCTCTGCATAATGGGAATACAAAGAACCGCTACTAGCTGAGTGAGGAAAGAGGGGAGCCTAGTTACCTGTACAGAAAAAGGCCATGTAAATCTCCATTCTCTTGGCTACATGGTGTCGCGTCTCACTGAACACTATATTTACACCTGCATCTGAAAGGTAATCCGTAAAGTAAAAAAAAAAGACTTCTGGACACAGCAGGCAAACCATGTAAGATGGCCAAAGACAAGTGGAAGAAGAAAGATTTGCTCCCTCTTACCTCATGCAGATAGGAATATTTGGCACTATGAGTGGGGCATTACTCACTGGCTTGCTGTAATGATACGATTTATGCCTGGTTTTCAGTTGTATAAGAAAGGTCAAGATTGTTAGTCAACAGTATTTCCTATTCTGGGCAGCCCTTTGTTATAGCTCTGTATTCCAAACCATGTCCATATAAATTGATATGAGTAAAGTCATGGCTGAGTGCTTTAACACACTTTAGTGCTTGTGTTATCTGTCATTTGTCTGTTAGGCCTGGATGTATTGGAATCATATGAAGTGAGGTGACATTCGTGCTCTCATATAGAATCACAGAATGGGTTGAAGGGAACCTCAAATATCATCTAGTTCCAACCTCTCTGCCGTGGGCAGGGAAACTTCCTAATAGACCAGTTTGATCAAAGCTCCATCCAGCCTAGCTGTGATCATTTCCAGGGATGGGACAGCCACAACTCTGGGCAACCTGTTCCAATGTCTCACCACCCTTACAGTAAACTACTTCTTCCTAATCTCTAATCTAAATCTACCTTCTTCAAGATTAAAGCCATCAGCCCTCATCCTGTCACTTCTTGCTCTTACAGAAGACCTTCTCCGGATTTCTTGTAGGCCCCCTTTAGGTACTGCAAACAGCTCTGAAGTCTCCCTGGAGCCTTCTCTTGTCCCAGATGAACAAGCCCAACTCTCTCAGCCTGTCTTCCTACAGGAGGTACTCCAGCCCTCTCATCATCTTCATGGCCCTCCTCTGGACTCACTTGAGCAGGTCCATGTCCTTCTTATGTTTGGGGCCCCAGAGCTGAATGCAGCGCTCAAAGTGGGGTCTCACAAGGGTGGAGTAGATCATACTCCTCCTGATACAGGCAAGGATACGGCTGGCTTTCTGGGCTGCAAGCGCACACTGCCAGCTCATGTTCCGTTTCTTCCCAACCAATATCTCCAAGTTCTTCTCCTCTGGCGTGCTCTCAGTCCAGTCTCTGTCCGGCCTGTATTTGTGCTTGGGATTGCCCTGACACAGGTGTAGGACCTTACACTTGCCCTTGTTGAACTTCATGAAGTTTGTACAGGCCCACCTCTTGAGCCTCTCCAGGTACTTCTGGAGGCATCTCTTCCCTCCAGCATGTCAATCATACCACTCAGCTTGGTGTCACAGTGCACTCAATCCCACTGAATATGTCACAGACAAAGATGTTAAACAGCACTGGTCCCAATATCAACCTTTGAAGAACACCACTCATCACTGATCTCCTCTTGGACATCAAACCATTGACCACAACTCTTTGAGTGTAATCATCCAATCTATTAATTGTCCACAGGGTGGTCCATGTGTCAAGTCCATGCCTTTTCAATTTAGACACAAGGATGTCAAGCAGAATAGTGTTAAACACTCTGCGCAAGTTCACATAGATGATGTCAGTTGCTTTATCCCTCATCCACCAATGTTGTAACCCTGTTGTAGAAGGCCACCATATTCATCAAGCACAATTTACCTTTAGTGAAGCCATGTTGGCTGTCACCAATCACATCCTTATTTTCCATGTGCCTAAGCATACTTTACAGAAGGATCTGCCTCATGATCTTGCCGGGTATTGAGGTGAGACTGATTGCTGAGAAAGTCGGTGCTCTGCTACAAGTGCTGTTTTTATATTAACGTGTTCTTCCTTGCAAGTTTTAGTAACACACTAGCTCTGATTTGTCTTCCTATTTAGCTTGCAAATTTGTGTCATCCTTTATCTCTTTTGATACCTTGGATTTTGTCAATATGTTGCATCCACTACCACAAAACAGAAATCCAAACATCATAGCCTGAGTTTGGAGCAAGGAAAACAGTCAGATAAGATGTCCAAAAGGCTTCCAGGCAGCTTTTTAGGTCTGTCAAAGTTTTCTTCCCCTAGAACCACATTTATATTGTCCCTTTATGCTAGTTATTTTTAAAAACATGTGATAGCTTGTCGTGGTTTAAGCCCAGCTGTAACTTACGCAGTCGCTCTCTGATTCCCCCCACTTTCCTTCTCCCCCGCTACCGGAGGGGTGGGGAGGAGAATCGAAAGAATGTAACTCCCACAGGTTGAGATAAGAACAGTCCAGTAACTAAGGTATAACACAAACCACTGCTGCTACCACCAATAATAATAATGATAAGGGAAATTGCAAGGGAAGAGAATAGCTCACCACCCACTGACCGATACCCAGCCCGACCAAGCAGTGATCTTGCCCTTACGGGTAACTACTCCCAGTTTATACACTGGACTTGACGTGCTGTGATATGGAATACCTCTTTGGTTAGTTTGGGTCAGGTGTCCTGTCTCTGCTTCCTCCCGACTTCTCTCCTCCCTGGCAGAGCATAAGACTCAGAAAGTCCTTGGTCAGACTAAACATCCTAAGTAGCAGCTAAAAACACTGATGTTACCAGGTCTGTTCTGAGGCTGAAAGTCAAAACACAGTGCTGCACCAGCTACTAAGAAGGAGAAAAATGACTGCTACTGCTGAACCCAGGACATAGCCGTATCTCACGTTGTTGCCTCTATCCTTAGACAAGCACTGCATAAAAGATTGAAATGAGTTCTTGTCTGATGCTGCCTGCTGAGTGCAATTTAATATGGCTGCTCCAGATTGTATTCTTAGTCTCCATCTTTAAAGATACAACCACGTATCACTCCTATGCTAACTTTTCAAGTATTTCAGTTACATATGTTTCTTTACTTTGTGTGGGAAGCCTATCCAAAAGAGGCTAATGGACTGGGGATTCAAAATACTTTAATACCTTGTGAAGCACTGCTTATTATGAATAAACAGAGGCATTTGAGGCCAAATATTTTCCTGCACAGTGTTTTGGCATTAATGTAAACAAATGCGTAATATATTCAGACAGTTGATTTGTTTGATTGATGATGAATCTAAACACAGAATTCATGGATACTTAATGGAAGTTATGATATTGTTCTTCATACATCATTTCAGCATTATCTGATAGTTCTGGAATATAAATCTGAACTTAATTGGTTATACAAACAATTATTGAATTTTCTTCTAATAATGTATTCAGAAGCTTCTTTAAAGGGTAAAATGAGCAGTTTTCTGAAGTGTATTTGTTGAAGAATAATAACTTATTATGATTAAAGAAAATAAAATTGTAATTGGTGAATGGTAAAGAAGAAAACAAGCTATGTTACTCCTGTGCCTCATGAGAAATAAAATTTTAGATGCATAATTATAAATTGTGTTGAAATACAGATAGAGTTATTGGGGGGGAGGGGTGTCAGCCTATCTCATTTTTTCCTGAGGACCTCAATGATTTTTTAAACATCTTTTCTCATTTCAGTGCTTGAGTTATTTTCTTATTACTAATCTGATTTGCTATTATGAGTTATGAATATTTTCAGATATGAAAACACTTCATACTGAAGAGAAAACACCTCTAGAAATAATCAGACAAGCAACAGTGATGGCAAATGTGGCATTCTGTTACATTTCTTCTTTTGCAGATCTTTTCAGTTTGTCCAGATATCTGAACAAACTATGTATTGAGAAACTCACCAAACTTCCTTCTGTTTGCTTCCATTCTGCAGAGGATAGCAAACTGTAATCTCCTGGCATTTCAGCCAGAGTCCAGCAGTCCCAGGCCCATTTAGGGCTAATCTGTCTAGCAACCCTTCAGTATTAGAAAAGCTGTCTTTTTCATGAGCACAGTGCTTATTTCTTATGATTCTCTGCAGATAAATTCCCTAATTCCAGCTGTATGAGCATTCCTGTTGTGGCTTAACTTCACAGTGGAGGAGACTTGTGTAGACAAAACTTAAGTTGCGGTGTTGTTAGGAACATAGCATTAGTATTCATCTGTTGACATAAAGAATACACATTTTCTGGCAAAGCAAGCCCTATCTGCAGTTCTCTACCTTGTCATCTTTGTTGTTCAGAAGCATTTTATTAGCAGAGATCTACATTCTCCTGTGTGGGGCAAGATATGTTTTCTGATCAAGAAATTCCTTCCAGTACAACAGGCTTTCCTAGATCTAGCTTGGTCATGTATGTGAATTGGTCCTCACTAGTCCCCAGGATAGGCTGGCATCCCATCCTTGTCTTCTTGTGATGCTTTATCTTTTGACTTTTGTTTTGACTTTTTAAAATGTCTCTTTCTTATTAGCTTCTATTTCTTACTAGCTTTCTATTCTGACCTTTAGCAAACTGCTTTTTCTGCTCAGGCAATACTTTAACAGCTCTACTTTGACCAAGAAATAAGTATTGAGTATTCAGTGTTAAGCTGACTATTCTCATTTGCTATTTATCTGATAGATGTGCACACAGTCTTGTTAGCAAAAGAAATATCATATTCTTCTTACGTTATACAGCCCTCTTCATGGTGTTAGAGAAAATAGGATAAATGAACAAAGGAAGTAGAATCTCTTTAAAGCTAAGTTACTCCAGAAATTTTTGAATCATGCTGTGTGTTTGACTCTGCATATGTGCTGTATAACATAGGTCATATATTAACAAGTTAAAAATATTCTGAATTGTCAGTGTTTCCAGTTTCTGAAAGCTTATATTTTTGTGAAGGACTTTTGGAGAATTCTAGGTGCAGATTCCCTAATACTGATAGTACTTTAGAAATTCCTGCCACATGTTCTTCTTCAAATTCTTTAATATCAGAATACTTATTAAAATAGAATTCTAGGGTCATAGAAAAAATTAAGTTAAAGAAACCTTGGAGATCACCTGGTCCAGACTCTTGCTCTTCAAGCAGGATCAGCTTCAAGGTTGAAGAGCAAAGTTGCATCAAGTTGCACTAGATTAACATTACTCAACAAGTTCCCAAAGCTCTTTTTCTTTGCAAAAAATAAGTGTTTGAGGGTGGTAAAATGATGTGGTAGAATGCCTGTTGCTGTACAAAGGCAGTTTATATTAATTATCTGTTAGTAAGTAACTATGATGCTAAGCTTAAAGGGAGAACTCTTTTGGTAAGTGGCTTGTATAGATAAATCCTCTAGTTAAAATAAAGATGTTCCTAATATTTGTTTTACCATTTATGGAAATTGAAGTGAGGTTTCCAATAACTGTGGACTTTTGGGAGCATGGGGCTTTTTGTATTTTCTGTCTTTTGTATCGAAATGGATTCTCCAGAACATGAGGTAAAATTGGGTAAAAACAATAAAAAACATCTTTCTTTAAAAATATTTTTTGTTTTCATTTTAGCCTCAAATTTTTAGCTTCAAGCAGTAATATCTAAAACAGTAAAGACTTCTAAAGCACAAACAAGCTGAGGAAAGACTTTCTGTCTCCCAGTAATTGACTGAACTGATACACAATACCTCAGAGCATTTTGCTTTTGTGGGCTATAATGATAAATATACTATGAATATTAAATGGAAATAATTGCTTTCACTTAGGATTTTTCATTTAGCCAGAAACATGACCAAGTAGTTATGCAGAGAAGCATTTCTACATAGATAAAATTTACCTCAGCACTTAGATCTCAGGGTTTGTAGACTTGAAGCTTGATATAATTCTTTTTTTCCAGATTAATCAGATATGATAATGGCTTTTTCTTGGTGTTTTCCTCAAAATTTGAATTGTTGAATTACTTCAAAAGTAAGGATACTTATGACTAAATCAGTTAAGGATGACCTTTCAAACTACTACAGACCAATGTGCAATGTGCATTTTCTATCATGGATAAGAGGTTAAGCAAGGTACAGGCATGCAGATACTTCAGTTACATCTATTTTCCAATGGAATTAATAAATTCCAGGGAACCTGTTGTGTCAGACTGGTTTTGGTTGCAGAGATGCTGGTCTCCCAGTGAGACTGACTGTGCTTTATAAAATAACCACCATGGTATAAGGATATTTCATGAGGAAGGAGCCTAATACTGTTTATAGTGTTGTTATTAGGATGGGGGCATAAGGGGAGCTGCTTTCTCTTTCTGTATAAAATTATTCTCTCCCACTGTGTTAAGATTTCTTATTCAGAGTACTCAAAGCATAAAGGCTATACAAATATTAACTTTTTTGTACTGCTTCATAAAACTGAGGCAAAGAAAATCTCCCCATTCTTCATTCAGTGGTAGAGGTTTCATGCACTGCATAGGGCAAGATTGTGAGTGGGGGGAGTTACTTTCTCAAGTCAGGTGCTGTGACAGGAGTGCAGATCATATGCTAAGACTCTGTCCTTGTATTAACCTTTATGATAGGAATGAAGTTATGGTGTGAAACACAGCTAGGTAGCACAGCCTCAGGCCCATTACAGGGTGTTAATTCACTGGCCCCAGTCGTGGTTGGTTAACATGAAACAGAGATGGATGGACAAAGGCTTGCAAACACATCATACAAGATTATTGGTCTCTGCAAGTGAAGAACAGAAAGGACGCAATACAGCTGTTTTCTGGCGGAATAGCTCTAGCCGTCTATCTATGAAATGCCGTCCTGTGCACCTTCATATACAATCATAGAACTACTGTGTGGTGTAACACAGTGAAAAGCTTCAGCCTGCTTCTCATTGCATGGTTTCTGGTCCTGGCAGATCTTTTTTGCCTTTATTTGGTCCCACATATTTGATAAAGATGCAGGTTCAGAATTGTGTGAAATTGCCTGATGTGTCTTTCAGAAATATTCTGACTGATACAGCACAAAATCTTGTTTTCCTTTTCTGTGGAGGATTCACGCTGATGTTTCATAATCTCTCCATTTAACCTTCTGTCTGTTAACATTCCTATGGTTTCCTTACTTGTCAGTCATTTCCAGTGTAAAAAGTCATCTTCCCTAAGATTTTTTTGCCACCTACCTCTTAAAATCACAGGTGTAGGGTTATGTGCACTGTGTTATTATAACAACTGAATTTCTGCAGGATTGCTTTTCCAAGTTTCCTGGCTCTTCCTGTGGAATCTCTTCTTCTCTTGTCTGTTCATGATGTCCTCAACTTTGTGTCATGAGCAGTGTCCAAGACTTTGTGCCAATGTCACTCGATATGATATTGTTCCTCAGAAACTTCTGTAATGAATTCCCTCCAAATTGGGAGTTACCCACTTAAACATAGCTGGTTATTGCTTTTGTGTTACTCAGTTCGTATGCATTTCATAATTCTGGTCTTAATCCTTATCTGCTCTAGGCTGAAAGATTTTCTTACAGCACCATAGCAAATGACTTGTTGAAATCTGTTTCCTTGTCCAGCAACTTAAGATCACCCATAGCTTAGTACTGCATTTTAGTACACATTAATTTATTATATATAATTTATTATACATAATTTATTTTTTTTAACTCATCGTTCAATCAGGGTACTCATCTTGCTGCTGCTCAGCCAAACAGTATCATCTCAAACACAGTATATTTTTACATTTGTTCTTCATATGCATGAAATGCCCTTTGTAGTCTCTGGAAATAGTGAATAGATCTTAATCTTCAGGAGAGCTGAACTCTAAGACCAGGAATAGTTCCTATTCATCTTATTTCTAAATTTATTAGAAGTCCAGTTTAGGTAAAATTGTCAACAGTTTAGATTTAGAATCGCAGAATCATAGAATCATAGAATAAGTAGGTTGGAAAGGACCTTTCAACCCTAACTAACCCAAAGGATCATCAAGCTCCAACCCCCTGCCATGGGCCTGGACACCTCACACTAAACCATGTCACCCAAGGCTATGTCCAACCCGGCCTTGAGCACCAACAGGTATGGAGCATTCACAACTTCCTTGGGCAACCCATTCCAGTGCCTCACCACCCTTACAGTAAAGAATTTCTTCCTCATATCCAATCTAAACTTCCCCTGTTTAAGTTTGAACCCATTGCCCCTTGTCCTCTCACTACAGTCCCTCATGAAGAGTCCCACCTCAGCATCCTTGTCAGACCCCTTCAGATATTGGAAGGCTGCTATGAGGTCTCCACGCAGCCTTCTCTTCTCCAGGCTGAACAGACACAACTTTCTCAGCCTATTTTCATATGGGAGGTGCTCCAGTCCCCTGATCATCCTCACGGCCCTCCTCTGGACTTGTTCCAACAGTTCCATGTCTTTTTTATGCTGAGGACACCAGAACTGCACACAGTACTCCAAGTGAGGTCTCACAAGAACAGAGTAGAGGGGCAGGATCACCTCCTTCGACCTGCTGGTCACACTCTTTTTTGATGCAGCCCAGGATATGGTTGGCTTTGTGGGCTGCGAGCACACACTGCCAGCCCATGTTAGGATGACCTAGAGTGAGGGAATGATTAAATTTCATGTCTTCTCTGTTAAATGGAAGAAATTGTTCTTAAACAATGCTCAAAGAAAAAATTTGTGAATTTAAAATGCACCATTTGCATTCAATCTTTTAAGATGTGGTAGTCTTGCAATAATAAAGTAGGTTGGTTTGGGCTCTTGTGTATATTATAATAAGAACTTTCCTTTTTATTACATCAGTAAATCACTGAGTTTTCAGTGATTTCAGAGCTTGCAATGCAAATTACATTGTGCTTGCGTATTAGCTATTGCATTTCTCTGCCATGATAATAAAGCATTGCCTTTATTCTTATTTGTTTCTTCTATTTATTTTTTTTATTCCTGCTTGCAGTTTACAGTTCCTCAGAGCACCATTAGATTGTTCACATTTCTTGCCAACTTCTAATTTCACGTGGAGTAAAAAGAGGCAAACAGAAGTCTTTGCCAACTCTTGCATTAGTTGTGCTATGAGAATTGTACAGAAGACAGCAAACTCTTCAGAAAATTCACGAAGTCACATGACATGAAAAAAATAAAATGTTGTGCCTTTATATATTATGTTGAATTGAAGACAACTTCTCCCATTTACTGCTTTTAGTGAACGTAAAGTGGTTGTATTGTGTCACTATAAATATTCACTTGACAAAATATCCTCTCTTGGTAGTAATCGGTAGAAGAAGCTGAGGCAGGGCTGTAAGACAATAAAGACATATCGTGTTATAGCCTCAGCTGGGGCTTCAGGTTCTGCAGTAGAGAAATGTGGAGAAAGTATACCTTTTTATTTAACATAACAATGATGTGAGTCACCCACTAAGCTGTTGTCTCACTCTTTGAAGCTGTGCAGAATTTCACCATCAGCAGGTTGCTGTGCCAGTAAGTTCTGGGGCTGAGCTACATACTTCATTTCTGGTTTTGAATCTTGAGAGCATTGTTGTGTGTGTCATAGTTCTTAATGTGAGAAGAGATGGTGACTATTCCTATGCATTTCCCTTATGGTGCCACTGACTTCATAGGTCTCAGGGTTAGCTCTCTTTGGTTTACTCCCTCCCTCACCATGTAATGACCTACATGTGTAATTATCTGATGGCCTTAGTACCTTTCGATTTACATGTTATTAACTTCAGATGGAACATCATCGTATTGATAAGGTGTCTGCCCACATCCTTCAAGTTTCAGGCGCACTAAGAACAGTATCATGTAATGATGTTTCAGATTCACTCTGGAGTTGTGCTCATACTGTTTTTCCTTTCATCACTACTGAACAACAACATGACATTTGTACGCAACTGCCTACTTTGGGACAGGGTTCTCTTTCCAAATTTCTAACAGATTGGACACAGTCTGACATTCCTCAGATATAATTAGGAATGCCATCTTAACCTGTGCTTTACATTTATCTATGCAGAATTTAATCAGCCATATTATTAACTTGCCATTCAAAAAATATGAGAACTTTTGTGGGCTGAATAATTCCAGTTTATATTCGGTAAATCTTGCCATCTTCCAAATCACCTCCTTTTCCAGATTACTTATGAATGCATTGACCAGTTCATGCCCTTGCAGAGATCCATTCTCCAAGAAACTTAATCATCTTTCCCTTCGCCTCCTAAGTTTGACCACCTTGTTTAGAAATTTCAAAGTTAGGATCACATTGAACTGCTTTAATCTTGATCTTAATGATTTGAGTTGCAAAAAGACATTTTTGTGATTCAATATTGAAAATAAATTTCTGTGGCATCAAGATTAAAACTATCTTCAGGATTAGTTTATCATGTCAGTGTTGTATTTGTTCTGAACTGCTTTCTCTGTATTGAAATTTATTGAAAGTGTTCACTAACATCATTTAAAATGGATTAGTGCGGGTTTGTATATGTGTGATAATATTGTATTACCGAGTTGATTCAATTTTTTTTCATTACTGTTTTAATCTGTTGTTGGTTATCAAATGCAAAATCATTAGTATAATGGAGTACCTCTTGCTATGATTTCAGTGGAGCATATCTAATAAACGGAGGCATCTGAAACTAGAATGTAATAAAAATGTAGTATTTATGTTAATAGAATATTCCTGTTAAATGAGTACTGCTAATTAATCTGCTGTGAAGCTGGGCTTGTAATAAGTCAAGGGTTACTGAAGAATTTGCACAACAAGAGAGCAGCATTTAGTTTTGCAGTATGTCCTGATTTCAGCTGTAATAGTTATTCTGTTTACCTTCCTTGGTTCAGTGCTGTGCTTTGATTTTAGGCTGAGAACAATACTGGTAACACACTGATGTTTTAGTTGTTGCTCGGTAGCGCTTCCCCCAGTCAAAGACTTTTCAGTGTCTCATGCTCTGCCAGTGAGGAGGGGCACAAGCCAGGAGGAAGCAGAGACAGGACACCTGACCCAAACTAGCCAAAGGGGTATTCCATACCACAGCATGTCATGCCCAGTATATAAACTGGGAGGAGTTACCCAGGAGGGACCAGTCACTGCTCAGGTCGGGCTGGATATTGGTTGGTAGGTGATGAGCAATTGTACTGTGCATCACTTGTGTGTATTGTTTGGGTTTTTTCCTTTCCATTTTGGTTTTATATTCTCCCCTTTGTTATTTCCCTTATTAAACCCTTGGGGTTTACATTCTTCTGATTCTTCTCCCCATTCTGCCTAGGGTAGAGAACAGGAGGTGGGGGAGTGAGCAAGTAGCTGCTTCCATGGTACTGAGTACCACTTGGGTTTAAACCATGACACAGTGGTAGTTTGTCATCTGTTAAAAATCGTTTGGACAAAATACATTGTATAAATTTACTGTGAAAATTCAGGTACTGGAAGCTAAATGTGTGTTGTCGTTTAAGCCCATCTGGCAACTAAGTCCCACACAGCCACTCTCTTACTCTCTCCAGTGGATGGAGGAGAGAGTCATAAAGGTAAAAGTAGGAAAACTCACAGGTTGAGATAAAGACAGGTTAATAGGTAAAGTAAAAGTTGTGCACACAAGTACAGCAAAACAAGGAATTAATTTGTGTTGTCAGGCAGGTGTTCAGCCATCTCCAGGAGAGCAGGGCTCTGTCATGCGTAATGGTTACCTGAGAAAACAAACACCATCACTCCAGATGTTCCCCCTTCCTTCTTCTTCCCCCAGCTTTACATGCTAAACATGGCATCATATGGTATGGAATAGCCCTTTGGTCAGTTGAGATCAGCCCTACTCACTGGTGGGGTGGTGTGAGAAGCAGAAAAGAACTAGTCTCTGTGTAAGCGCTGCTTAGCAATAACTAAAGCATCCCTATGTCATCAACGCTGTTTTCAGTGCAAATCCAAAACGTATTTCCATATTAGCTACTATGAAGAAAATTAAGTCTACCCCAGTCAGAACTATCACTATCTGTTAATGTTTATTTCAGTTATACTCAGATTCAGTTCTTCATTGTGGATGAAGAAAAACTCATATGATTCTCTATGATTAGAGGACTTTGGAAAGTGTGAAGTGTCCAGGTTTGTGGGAGAGAATGCTGGTACCATTCAGCAACAAAACTATTTCCCATTCTTTCTTTTGTTTCCAACATTATACATTTTCTTTATTTTCCTATAAGAGATTTTAATGTGAAATTCTAAACGTGAAAATCATGGATTCAACTTTTTTCCAGAAAAAGTGAATAATATAAAAGCACTGTCATCTTGCAAAGTGCATAGTAGACAGCTTTAAATAAAAGTGATCAGGAAGTGAGTGAGTGCTATTTGCAACTGGAGAGATGGAGACCTCACCTGATCAGCTGATCTTTTTTCATTATTCAAAATTTAAATTGTATGG
Source organism: Ara ararauna (assembly GCA_028858755.1). NCBI lineage: Eukaryota > Metazoa > Chordata > Aves > Psittaciformes > Psittacidae > Ara > Ara ararauna. The sequence continues at coordinate 36,778,946 of CM054410.1, read as the reverse complement.
GAAGGAGCAAAAATTATTCTTCCAAAGAGCAAATATCCTCATCCAGCCCTTTCCTAGGCACTTTTCTCTACTTCATTCCCTAATCTGTAAATTGCCTGTCTGGTCAACATCCATCCCTTGCCTCAAGGAAGCCATATTTCAGTTTTGCCACTGCTGAATAAGCACTAACTCAGTACTGATAGTGTTGGTTCCTATTTGCTATGGTAGCAAAGAAATAGTCTGAACCCTCTTGTCCCTGAGCTGAATGTTTTGAATTTAAGACATTGTATTATCAGACCCCACCTCTGTTGATTTCCCCTGTGTATAAAAGACAAAGTTCAATACCTGTCTCAAAATATGATTCACTATTTAGAAGATACTACAATTACTAATTTGACAGAAGTAGAATATCTTCTCCTGACACAGAAATACATTGGAAATTACTGAGGGTGTTATACTAGTATGATCTATAGCTTAATTGACATACTGTACTAAATGTATCCCTGACAATACACATTTCACTTGTTGTATTTCAGTAACTGAATTATTTGTCCATATGGGAAAAAAATATTTTGTTGAAGTCCATTCAGTTTTTTAATAGTAATATATTACTATTTATTAATATTTAATATGCATGTGTGCTTGTCTATAGGAAATGCCACCAACTTTGTGTTCCACAGACATAAATCCAAGTTTCTCTTAAAAAATATTACCAGTGGTGCTAACTTTTCAGTAAGGTTTTGTGCTGCAGATGCCTTAAAGATGTAAGAGCTTAGATGTAGGCAAAGACTTAGTGTTTCATGCATAGCAGCACTCAGCCTACATGTAGGAACTCAAAAATATTACCTATAGACCTTTGTGTAAGTGTTTCCTTTGGGTTTGCAGTTAGATGAAGTAAAGATAAAGCCAAGATATCTTTCCTTTTCTGTAGTTAAGAGAGCAGCGTTTACTTACTGTGGATGGTACTGAAACTGAGGCCAAAACAGTGTAAATAATTCCTACTGAATACTTTGAAGTTCTGTGCTTAAAATAACCATGATCTATAAGAACTGATAATGATCAATAGTGCCAATGTAGGTTCTTTTATGGGTAAAAGCACTTTCACATAATATCTTCCTTCTCTTCTTCTCTCTTTCTCTCTATTTAGATGCAGCAGTTATTCCATGAAAACTATGAACACAACCGCAAGGGTTACATTCAAGATCTTCACAACAGCAAGATTCACACAGCCATAACACTTCATCCAAACAAAAGACCAGCCTACCAATACAGGCTGCACAATTACATACTGAGTCGCAAAATTTCTGAACTACGCTATCGAACCATCCAGCTCCACAGAGAAAGTGCCCTGATGAGCAAGCTCAGTAACAGTGAAGTAAATAAGGAAGATCAGCAACTGGGGGTGATGCCATCTTTTAATCATTTCCAGCCACGTGAAAGGGATGAAGTCATTGAGTGGGAGTTCCTGACAGGAAAATTTCTTTATGCAATGGTAGAGAGCCAGCCACCCCGGCAGAGCCTTAGCAGTGCACTGCGGGCTGCGCTGGATGACACCGTGATGCAAGTCATGGAAATGATAAATGAGAATTCTAGGACTAGAGGAAGGCTCATTGATTTCAAAGAAATACAGTATGGCTACCGCAGGGTTAATCCTCTGCGTGGAGTAGAATACATCCTGGATTTACTGCTTTTGTACAAAAGGCACAAAGGAAGGAAAGTTACTGTTCCAGTGCGACGCCATGCTTATCTTCAGCAATCGTTTAGCAAACCTTTCTTCAAAGAAGCAGAGGAGTTGGATGTAAGCCTGCTGGAGAATACCAACACTGACACTCAATCTTTTGCTTTTCTTTCAAATTCTTTGAAGATTTTTTCCTCATCATTCCAAGGCACCAAAAACATTGGAGGACACAGTGACAAGAAAATACATATTCTTGTCCCTCTCACAGGAAGATTTGACATCTTCTCAAGATTTATGGATAACTTTGAGAAGACTTGTCTTATTCCCAGGGAGAATGTGAAGTTGGCAATAATTCTTTTCAGTTCTGAGTCAGGTCAAGACTCCATCAAACACATAGAGCTAATGAAAGAATACAGCATGAAGTATCCTAAGGCAGATATGACCCTGATTCCAATGGAAGGAAAGTTTTCTAGAGGTTTAGGTCTTGAAATGGCCTCAGCTCAATTTGACAATGGCACTTTACTGCTGTTCTGTGATGTTGATCTGGTATTCACACCAGACTTCCTCCAGCGATGCAGAGATAACACTATTCAGGGAGAGCAGGTTTACTACCCTATCATCTTTAGCCAATATGATCCAAAAATAATATATGGAGGCAACCCTCCAGCTGACAGTAGTTTTGTTTTCACAAAAAGAACTGGATTTTGGAGAGAGTATGGATTTGGAATTACCTGTATTTACAAAAGTGATCTACTTACTGCTGGTGGATTTGATACCTCAATTCAAGGCTGGGGACTTGAGGATGTAGACCTCTTTACTAAAGTGATAACATCTGGCTTGAAGGCTTTCAGAAGTCAAGAAGTAGGAGTTGTCCATATTTTTCATCCAGTTCAGTGTGACCCCAATTTAGATCCGAAACAATATAAAATGTGCTTAGGGTCCAAAGCAAGTACTTTTGCCTCTACCATGCAGCTTGCTGAACTCTGGCTACAGAAACATTTAGGTGTCAGGTACAATCAGACTCTCTCCTGACATCCTAGCCTATTTGGCCTTTTTAGGGGAGTTTACCTCATTATCGTTATTATTATTTGATTGGTGGTGTAGTTTTAAATTCCCTTCTCGTTGTCTTCCAAAGACTATTGACCTCAAATGAGTCTGATGTTCACTGTTTCTTATGCCTACTGAACTGGTGAGGTGAACTCCTTCATGTTTCCTTTATTTGAAATTCAGTCAAGTCACAGAAATCATATGAACACATCCATCACAGGAGACTGCATCAGAAGAATGTTCTCTTTCAGCTTTGAGATGCAGTATCATCTTTGTTGCATTTTACAGATTTGATGTGACAAAAATATTTACTGGTGAAGGTACCACAAAAGTGCTTTATGCTTCTTCTGGGGATGGAACTCTATAAGATAAACTTGAGTTTTATAATTTATATGAGGACTCATATGTATAAACACTACTTTTCTTCATCTTTAGAATTTTTAAAGTAAATGAATAACTATGATTGTACCTTTATTTTTAAAACAAACAAACAAACAAACAAAAAAAAAAAGAAAAGCTGAGGAGCTACCTGTGAGTGCAACTGGTACTGGCTACCAAGGTCCTTAAATGTCTTACTATAATAATAAACTCCTCATTGTTGTTCACTCCAAGTATAAATGAACTTTATTTTCATGAGGAACAGGACTTAATCAAATGCTCATGTACACTTTAGAAGATTCGTGAACCTACGTCCTTCATTTGTAGGCAACCTGGAGAAGAGAAGGCTGTGTGGAGAACTCATAGCAGCCTTCCAATATCTCAAGGGGGGCCTATAGGGATGCTGGGGAGGGACTCTTCATTAGGGACTGTAGTGAGAGGACAAGGGGTAAGGGGTTCAAACTTAGGGGAAGTTTAGATTGGATATGAGTAAGAAATTCTTTACTGTAAGGGTGGTGAGGCACTGAATGGTTGAATGGGTTGCCCAGGGAAGCTGTTAATGCTCCATCGCTGGCGGTGTTCAAGGCTGGATTGAACATAGCCTTGGGTGGCATGGTTTAGTGGGAGGTGTCCCTGCCCCTGGCAGGGGGGTTGGAACTAGATGATCTTAAGGTCCTTTCCAACCCTAACTATTCTATGATTCTATAATTCTATGACGCCATGGTAATGATAAAGTGCAGGCATACAGTGTACTTTTTTGGAAACACATAGCATAAGTTGCTGTTTCTCTTTTTAGAATGAGTCTCTAATACATAATTTTCTTTTACATTCCCTTCAAAAAGCTGCACTTGATCCAGAGTATTAGAAGTTAAAGCTGTATCTTTTTTTATTATTATTTTTACCTTTTTCAGGAATATTGGTACTCAGTAGCAGTATGTTGTTAAAATAATGGTAGAATAATTATTTAAGTTGCAAAATTTACTATTGCTGGTCAAAATTCATTCCAAATATATTTATATTAGTGAGGTTGTAAGACTGTGTTAAGATTAATCTCTCTGGACAGGCTGAAGTTGTCATATTGTGGATTCATGGAGTAAAGCCTTTAAAATTATACCAACAGAAGAAATAAAAAAATCAATTTCTGTATTTTAAAAAAGTGTTTATATAGGAGTATATATGTGAAAATGTGTGCGTGTATGCGTGTGTGTATATCCCTATATAGATATATAGAGAGAGTAATTTCAAAGTATGTTCCTCTTTTCAGTTCAGGCAGCTTTTTTTTTTTTTTTTTTTTTGCAACTGTCATTATTTTTGCCATGTGCTTGGCACTTTTTATGTTATATAGTGTGGTAAGAGCTTCAAGGTGTCCAAGAAACCATCAGAATTCAGCCAAACTAAGTACAGCAAGTACATCTAATAGCCTCAGTACTGCTGATTTTTAACTATATTTCAAATAGATGTGGCTGGGCAATGAAAACAATTAATGAATTCAATTTTGCAAGTTTTTCAGTTGTCACTGATTCCTTCTATGTTTCTTTTCAAGAAGCATCTAAGAGATTGGAATTCACTGACATATCTACCTGTATGAAGGTATCCTGGTAAATTTCCTAAGGCATGAAGAGGGTGTGTAGGTCAGTTAAACAGATTCTCTGTTCTGGATGGACCACGCAAGGTAAAAGGCATCCCTGTAAGGGAGTGAACTCAGAATTGAAAGTCTGGCCACAGCTTTTTGTATTCTTTAAAAAGTCCATCCCCATTGCCTTGGAGAAGGTAGTAAGTGTAGTAGATGAGAATAGATAAAAGGTAACTCATGCTTGTTTGCCCTCCCCAAGGAGAAGCTCAGCTTGTTATTGTCCCTGAGGCTGTTGCATTCCTAAGTCAGTATTGTTAGCTCAAATATCTGGAGAAAGTAAAGTTCGGTATTAGCTATGAAATAATTATAGGAAACTGCTCTTTAAATTGAGTGCTGAGGTCTGGCTTTGTTCAGTCAGAGAGCCAAGAACAAGGAACATACACGCAATTCATTGATCAATCTTGACTAACTGATGCAAATCAGATTGTAAATATCAAAACCAGAATGCGTGTTGATAAACGTTTGTGATGATTTCATAAACATGAAAAAAGATTATTTATAAAGACATCTAAGGAAATCATTGTCTGCTGGGATGTATTCCAGTGCTTATTTCAATTACCTAACTTTGTGGCCAGAAAGTATTTGCTCAGCTCAAAGTAAAATAATAGATTAGAAAAAGAAATTACATCAGTCATTCAGTGGGGATAAAGATGTATGCAGAGGGCTTGCAGGATCAGGTCCTACATGATATAAGCAAAATGCTAGTATTTACCAGTGCAAATATTTATTTAGTGTCTGACTGATTCATTTGTTTATATGATGAATTACTTTGTTAAAAACCTGATTATAAATGTTTATTATGAAATATTGCATTGTCTTTTGAAATAACTATCCTGAAGTAACTTGAGAACTTGTGTTAGTTTGTTTAAGGAATCATATGCCTTCTAAGGAGATCATATTAAAAGAAAAAAAAGCACAAAAGTGTTAATGTTTTGTATGTGTAGTTTGAGTTGGGAATGTCTGTGCTAATCAACTGTTTGCTTTTGTCTAGTCTGAATCAAATCTTGATTGTAAAATGAAGTTTCTGTGTATAATGTCCCTTTGTAAATGCGTAACTAATTAATTCAGAATAGAACACAATGACCAATTTTTCCCAAGCTTAGCCTGGGAATGGGTTCCATAGTTTCATTGCTGGGACGCAGGTTGTGAAGTGCTCGCACTTCAGTTTTGCAGACCCTGCGTTTCTTTAAAACTAAATCTCAGCAATCCTCACACAGAAGCTTCAGAAATCCCCACACCACTCCCATCCTGATATCTTTTTCCATTCACTTAATTTAACAGAGTATTTGCATCTTCTGGATGAAGGAAAAACATCAGGTTTGGCTTCTTAAGATATGCTGAGTATACTCTCCACCAAGGTACTGGATCTCAAGCCGGAGAAAGGTAGAGGGCCAGGGGGAGGCGTGAAACTCAGCTGTGGCAGTTGGCACCTTCCACCAAGTCAGCTCGTTGCTGCTGCCAGTGCTGCCAGATATTTCTCCTTGAAGCTGCAAACGGGCAGTGCAAACCAGCACAGAAGAGCTACACTTGCTGAAACCAACTGTGCTGGGCAAGCAAAAGGGCCATTTTAATCAGTGATTGGGAGGAGTGAAAGGAGGATGCCATACTGAGAATTCATTGGGTTGAGGTGTCAAGGTGTCCTATGCAGATCCTGTGTCTCCCTGTTCTTGAGTTGAAAGGAATTCTGGTCCCACAGCTTTTCCCTGTTTCCTCTCAAGGGGTGTTGTGAAGAAGAGGGCAAAATTAGTAGTTTCAGTTTGCTAAACTCTGTTTGCAGACTCATTTTGCCAAGTCCTTCCATTCGATGGGGCTAGCAGACTTGAACCACATACTTCAGAGTCCTACCATATCATGGAGCATGTGGGGAAAAAGGTGCCAAACAATCTTACCAAAAAGCAGTACAGAGAAAGGCATCATCTGCAGTAACTGAAGACCAGAAGGATGTACAAAAAAGTATCTTCTGAAGCCTTTGTACCAGTGTGTGCTTAACAGTGCCTCAAGAGCCTTCAAAAAAATTGCAATGCTGGTGAAATTGCTCATAAGAGTGTGTTGCAGGTCCTGGAGAACTGTGGAGGCTTCCAAGGGGCATGAGTTAACAAACACTTTCTTTAAATAGAGTAAATAGGCAATTTATACATCTTTTGGTCTTTTAAGAAGTAATTAGACTGATTAGTTAAGACATAGTTTGCCACACAGATTTTGCTCTGAAGAGAAATGCTAGCTTACTACATCTGATTTTCCTGCAAATTGAAATCTGTTAAAATTTTTGGAAAAAATACCGACGAAGAGCTGCTGACTGGAGGAATGTTTTGTGTTTCTGCTCTATTTTCAAAAGAGAATCCGATGAGAAGAAAACAAAAAATGTTTATAGTAGATACATACAAAAGTCAACCATGATGTGAGTGTGGAAGTGATGATTATGGTCCCAAACTGCAGGACAATGAGATACTTGACAAAAATCTATTCACAATAGCTGAATATCATTGAAGGTCATACTCTGTTGTAAGTCTGTAAGTAACATATGAAGTTAAATCAGCCCATATTTAATGTTTTCACTTCTGAAAATAATTTTCTTTACATTTTCTTCTGTCAGCATTTATTCACTTGATCAATGATCTGGCTTTTCACGACTCACTCTCTCCTTGCTATTTTTGTTTTCCTTGGGTCTTCCCATTTGCAGTATATATGCTGAAGTATTTGAAACTTTTTGAGCTAGCATGGTATTTCTGTTATGGTTTTATAATGTCACTGCCATATGAAACTGCTGAACTAGAGTATTTTGGTGAAGGAGTTTCCAGTCCTGCTTCCAGTTTTTTCCCTTTGCCTGTCATTGTAAGCTAAAGTGTTCTGAATGTTACTTCATCCCTTCCTCTGGTCTCCTTCATACTGGAATCCCACCAAGACAATGAAATGCGAAAACTTTCCAATGCTTAAGTTTAGGAAAATTAATAGAGTATGTGGATTTATCAGTTCCATAATTTTGATAAAGTAAATAATGGTTATGAAAATGTTATGGTTCTGAAGACAGCATACATACAGACTGTATGATACAAACTTAATTTTACATTCTTATGTTCTAGGCACCTAATTATTCAACAGATGTTTACCATTTATAGGAACTTTGAAGATGAACTAAAAACATCCGTGCTTATTCAGTGTTTATTTAGCATTAGTGGAGAGCTTAACCATCTAGGCAGAGATGAAAAGATGTGCTATATGCTGCAGGCTGCTGGATTTTGTTTCTTTTGTACTGCTGCTAGTGAGGTCTCAGCTCTGTGTAGGATGCCTGAGGTAGTATTCACAAATCAGCTGTGTCTAGCAATAATTTTAATTGACTGTAAAGCTATGGGCATAGCATCCAGATACACAGAGTAGGCAAGACTTACTGGTCTTATGTAAACATGTGAAACATTGATCCTCACATTCAGAGGGATTCTGTTGTGGCATAACCAGATAGTATGTGCAGATACATGTGCTGCCACATCTTCTGGACACACCCACTGAAGGCATGCATTTAGCAAGGAGTCCCCAGCAATTCAATGGGCTCTGTGAAGGTATTCCTGGAAGAGATGTGTGCTACCTAACGTAGGTGACAAATACTTAGAGCAACTAAGTTGGGTGATTTCATTCAAAAAAAAAAAAAAGAAAAATATTTAGGGGGAGAGGGGGAAAATAAGTTCATGACCATTTTTATTTTTGGTTATGTGGGAAGCCTTCATGACTTGCTCTTACCTTGCTTAGAGTAATATGGAGCAATAAAATATACTTATTTTGCACATTTGTCCATATGCTGCTGACTAAAGGAAAGATAAGCTGACTAAATTTGAAGATGATGGTTGAACCATGAGTGACCAGAGAGACAGAACTGCTGAGTGTAGTTCAACCTCAAAACCAAAACTTGGAAATAAACTCCAAAACTGTGCCTAGGTAAGAACAATTCTCCTAGGTGGCTGTCTTGGACAAACATAAGAATTAGAAGCATAAGTTTGTACAAAGCACTGTGGTATCCAGGGATCCATTTTCATGCTTCTAGTGTGTGATTGCTGGGAGCAGTCACAAAGCCCAAACACAGTGCTACCAATGGTTCAATCAAAAAATGAGGAATGTGGTAAGTGAGAATTCAGTAAGAAGTGTTTCATGGGTGATGGATAAGAAGGATGTAAAGCCAGAGAGGTCTATGTGTCTTTGTTATATTAAGAGAGTGGAACAAAAAAATGTTTTAAAGTAGGACTCAGCTTTCATTTCTACCAGAAAACTTTTTGCCTTACTTTGCATTCCACTTGTGACACTTTGCACTCCACAGTGACAAATGCTGAAACCATCAGGAGCAATACCCCAAGTATAGACCTTTCACACCTGTCTCATTATCACCAACAAGCGCAAGTTCTCTAAAGTGATAGTGGAACTGCAAGTTGTGACTTTTTCCTGTTCTCTTTTTAGGCATGACACTCTTTTTATTTTACTGACAATGTAATCCTTGACAGGTTTGTTCTGTTTGTGCCTATGATGCTCTAGTCTTTCTATTGTAACTTCATATATTGCAATGTTATGTAGCACATCACCTCTTAAAATGAGTTCCTTTAAACAAAGTCTTCTGGACCGTAGTATGCAGCTGGTGTAACCGTGCAACCACAGCTGTATGGTTGAAATAAAGTGTGTTCTCCTATGGTCTTTTATTTATGTTGATACAATGGTTTTGCTTGATGAGAAATCCTGAATGAACATGAGCTATGACTGAATATTTTCTGTTGAAAATGTTAAGTAAATTTCCGGAAATAACTGGGGCCAAGTGATAAGCAATGCACTTGGCATGTGCCTGGTACTGGGGAATATCCGGAGACTACAGATGCTTTTAACCGGACAGTTATAGGAAGATGTCTCTGGTAAAACTGAATTACCAATGCTGTTAGAAATGGAGTTCCACTCCAGAACTGCCAGTAGCAGATTTTTATTGCCTGTAGAATTACGTCAGTTATAACTTTTGTCATGATCAAGAGGTGTTTAAGGAAAGGACACAAGGGCAGATCACTTATGTATGAAAGAGACCAGAGATATCAAGATTTAGCCTAGAACATTGTTAGAAGAGATTTCACTTGGAGAGACATGGTGCTGGGCAAAGAAGGGGTGAAGTATGTAAGAATCCAAAAAGAAGACTCCCTTTAAACTTTTCTTTATGCTTGACATTTTGCTGTGCTGTACAGGAAGCTATCAGGTGGATTTAGCTCAGCACCAGGTGGGGAAGCCCATTTATTAAGTCTTGTGGAAAGAAAGCATAAATGCTGTGCATGTGACAGGAGCAGATCCTGGTGGGTGATGGGACAGAAGTGTGTTAAGCAATTTTACTACACTTGATAAATAAGATCAACAGCCAGTAATAAAGAGAAGGAGAAATAAGAGGACATAAATTTGAAAGGAAAAAATACTATGCAGAAAACAGAGTACCAGTGTAAGCACAAAATTTAATTTGACATCAAAGTTGATGGGGAAAATAGCACAAAAGATATAAGGAAAGAAACTTCAGGAAGAAAAGAAGAACAACTTAGAAAGATTTAGTAAAAACAATGGAAGGACTAGCATAGGTAAAACTCCTAAGCACTGGGTACAGAATGTTTTGCAGTGCTGTTTAAGATGCATGGGGAACATGTTATGGGAAATATTTCTACAGCATGGCATCCCACTGCTTTACCTGGGAGCAAATGCCAGGATAATATTAAAATACTCCTACCTTTGTTTGCTTTTTATCAGTGCCTAAAATACCTGTATTTGTTTTCATGTTGGTTTGACCGCACCCTGAGAGTTAAAGACCTATTCCGATGCTGTGTTACTGGGATTTTCTTTTTCTGGACAGAGTAAATAGGATGGGAGACCTGTCTTTAGTATTAGCAGTTGAAGACTGGTGGTAGAGAAATGGCAATACCAATGACATGAGTTTTGTTGGCTTTTTTTTTTTTTTTTTTTTTTAGCTTATAATTGCAAAAGGCTGGCACTCAGGGCTTATGCAGTCTTGCCTCATCTTCCTTTCCCTTCCTATTCCACCTTCAGTTTCTAGCTTATGCTGTACTCAGGTAGTGAGGAGAAACTTAGAGCACTAAGGAAATCTATCTCCTTTTTAGCATTGCCATAGCAAGGAATTTAATTTTGGCCACAAATTTTGTTGAGAGCTTATGCATTTAACCTTAAATTATGTATTCAAGGTAGTTTATTCATAAAATATGATTAAGTAAGACACTCTAATGATGTCAATGCTGTGTAAAATTTCTGAAGTACAGCACTTAGTTGAATTAGTTCCCAGTTCCATTGCAAGACATTTCCATTTGCCTGTCACTTCTCCTTAAAATATCCTGAATTTTATTACTGCTTCCCTCAGTCTTTTCTCATGATGTCTTGAGTTTCTTGCCAGGAGCAGGAGCAGAAAACCTTTCCAGGGTTTAAAATGCATTTCAAAAGTTAGGGCTGAAGTATACAAGACTCACTGATTCAGGAGATGTTAAAGGGCTCAGTGACACAGAGGAGTGAACCCCAGAAAACGGAGACAGAAAACGCTGAAGAAGTGGGAGGTGCTTAGCTTCTGAGACATATGTGACTATGTGAGGTCACATTTTTAAAATACCTCTTTTCCTGCTAACAATAAGGACAACTATGTTGCTTTCTTACAATGTTGTCTGACAGTGGTATTTGTAAAGTAGATTAAAATGTCAGGAAAGGTGTTTGGGAGAGAAATGAGGAGGAAAAATGCACCCATACCTCACTACTGCAAAACTGGTTCTGTTAGCATTCTCAGAATGGTGGGGTAAGCAAGGCCTCTGGAGGACACCCGCCCTTCCATAGTGGGATTGCGTTCCCTGAAGATGAATAAGCACCTTACTCAAAACTCTCATGGTTGTGTACTGCACATACTTAACTGAATCACACACAATTGTAGAATGGCTGAGATAGGAAGGGACCTCTGGAGGTGATCTAGTCCAAATGCCTGCTCAAAGAAGAATCACCTCATGAAGGTTGCGCATACAATCATAGACTAGTTAGGGTTGGAAAGGACCTTAAGATCATCTAGTTCCAACCCCCCTGCCAGGGGCAGGGACACCTCCCACTAAACCATGTCACCCAAGGCTATGTCCAGCCCAGCCTTGAACACTGCCAAGGATGGAGCATTCACTACTTCCTTGGGCAACCCATTCCAGTTCATTCACCACCCCCACAGTAAAGAATTTCTTACTCATATCTAACCTGACCTTCCCCTGTTTAAGTCCTTAGACCCTTTGTCCTCTCACTACAGTCCCTAAAGAAGAGTCCCTCCCCAGCATCCCTATAGGCCACCTTCAGACACTGGAAGGCTGCTATGAGGTCTCCACGCAGCCTTCTCTTCTCCAGGCTGAGCAGACCCAACTTTCTCGGTCTGTCTTCATATGGGAGGTGCTCCAGCCCCCTGATCATCCTCGTGGCCCTTCTCTCGACTTGCTCCAGTGGTTCCATGTCCTTTTTATGTTGAGGACACCAGAACTGCACACAATACTCCAAGTGAGATCTCACAAGAGCAGATTAGAGGGGCAGGATCACCTCCTTCGACCTGCTGGTCATACTTCTTTTGATGCAGCCCAGGATACGGTTGGCTTTGTGGGCTGTGAGTGCACACTGAAGCTGGCTCGTATTCAGTTTCTCATCGACCAACACCCCCAAGTCCTTCTCTGCAGGGCTGCTCTGAACCTCTGCTTTGCCCAGCCTATAGCTGTGCCTGTGATTGCCCTGGCCCAAGTTTAGGACCTTGCACTTTGCATTGTTGAACTTCATGAGGTTGGCATTCTCCACCTCTGAAGCGTGTCAAGGTTCTTCTGGATGGCATCACTTCCCTCCAGTGTTATCAACTATATCACACAGCTTGATGTCATCGGCATACTTGCTGAGGGCCACTCAGTCCCACTGAATTTTCCTTGAGTGTCATCACCTTTCAAAGATGATCAAGAGTGGCCTTGCTGTGACGTCAGACAGCTTCCCAAGTACTCATGAGTTTATCCTATCTGTTCCCATGGACTTCTGTATACTCTTTAACCTGGTACTCTACCTCCAGACTTTCCCACTGGTGTCAGAGGCCTGGGATTCACAGAATCACAGAACAAATTGAAGCTGGAAGGGGCCAATATTCGGTATGCAAACATGAGTGTGAGTCAATTATCTTACTCATTAAGTATTGAACAGCCCAGAACCCATTGAGCTGTCCTGAACAGCTGCACACCAGAATCTCCCCTTGTACAGGGACACCTCTCAAGGTTACTCCTAGAAGTTGAGATATTCCTTGCTGCAACAGACCCTCAGTAAGTGATTAAGGGCTTGCTAAACTTTGAAATCTTAGCTAAGTGATATAAAGTATTGATTGCACACATATGATACTTTAAACATAAACGGTTAACCAAGTCTGGTACTAAATCTGCATCCAGCCACATTCCATTCTGAAAAGGAGTTTAGAGTGCAAGGAGGTCCTTTCTGAACCTCATGACTCAATGGGAGGATTTTGTCTGACCCTGCCCTCTACACAGTAGATACTCAAGTGTATCTTGCCATCAGATCTTGTTAAATCACTGTTGAATTTACAATCAAACTTTCTTAAGCACTGTTTTTTGTCAATCAATAAATTGCTACGTCTCTTTAATGAGTGAAATCTCTCTCCACCCATGACGAGGGCGTATCTTCAGCTTTTCTTGACTGGGATGGAGGTAGCAAAACCCTATGAACACATTGACAAAAGATTGCTATGCTGATCTCGCACAGCTGGTAAGCACACACTACAGCAACTCTATACCTGCTCTGGGTCACATGAAATTAGCTGACAGTCACAACTTGTGCTGTTGATATCCCACAGGCAACTATGGCTTTGTATTTGCATATAGGCAACTAGTGCTTCCAGGCCTGGAGAGAAATACAGGATATCCTGAGGAAATTCAGGGTAACAGTGAGAAATAACTGCTTTGGATGTGTCGTGCCACCTCTTCCTTTACCTAGAGAAGAAAAGGATTATTTGACATAGCCCAATGTCACACGAAGAAAGGATGATATAGCTTCAGGCTTGCACATTAAATGATGCAAGAAAGAAAGGAGAGTGAAAAGATGCTGGAGATGTTTTGAGCCTAAGTTCCCAGTGGCTGGAGTGGCATAATGACTGGGTTCACTTAGTGCCTATCTTCATGGTGTCCATGCTCAGACCCCGCCCCCCCCCCCCCCCCCCCCCATGCCATGGTTGTAATAATGAGAAGTCAGGAAGAAATTTGCTGCTTACCCTGGAAAATAGGTTGTGAATTTGTTCACAGGAAAAGCTGAGGACACAAGCATCACTGAAGCTAGGGAGCTGTTTGAGAAAGCCCATGCCCTCAGAACTGAAATGACTCAGAGGAGGCTAACAGAACATGGTTCAAAACTTCTGCGGTCACAGGAGTTGTTCTTGAGCAAATGCCAAAGAAATCAAACGTGACTGAGTTTGTCAAATAGTATGTTTTTGATCATGGGAACAATTGGTTTGCAGCTCAAAGTTTAATCAAAGCAATGCAATTTGACAGCTTGCTAAAACTTATGAGATCAAGATGCCTTTCCTAGAAACAGGATGCCATTAAATTTCATCATCACCATTGACCCTTTATAAATCCTACCAGTTTCAGCATTATCAGTTTCAATTAACAGTCATAGAAGAGTACTTGTCTGGCTTGAGGGACCTTTGACTGATTGACAACACATGTTTTATTTTTCATGTCACACTTTGGAGGAGTTTTATTAAAGGGAGTGTGACTGACATGAAAAGTGCATTTTTGACAAGGGTAGTTATATTTACTGTGTGCATAAAATTTTGGCACTGTCCTTACTCTTTCTTTGACAAGCTTAATAAATTTTGTGGAAGCCATGCTAGGACTTAAAGATAGGATGAGAAATATTTGAAACCCAGGCAAATCCAAAATATTCGATGCAATAATATTTTTTTTACTAAATACTTTAAGTAAGCATAAGATAGAAACTCAGCACTATGCCAGTCAACCATCTAGTATATTCCCTAAAATGAATGCTGCTTTTCTGCACTTCCAGTCCATACACAACACATCTCTTTCATCATCAATGTAAGATATCACTTACGTTTTTCAACCGATATCTTACACAGGTGTCTGAAGTGGATTCTGATTGCCATTGCTGACTAATACATCTTCATTTTGCTTTTTTCCTTTCTTATTTGACACATGGCTAGTAGGCCTCTGAGGTCCATTCTACTTCTTAGCCTGTGTTTGTACTGTGTGCGGTAGGTCACCAAGTCCCCTGTGGGCTTCAGTGCATCCCAGTTACAAAAAAGGCTCATGTGACCTTTAGCTTGTGTTTGTTGTTCACCCTTTAATATAATTGTATAACAATTTAAGATCTCATGAGGCCAGCTTTGCAGAGGTAATCCTTTTATCTATAGTACAATAGCATGCAATCTCTCAAAAGGCATAGAAACAGTAATCATAGAAATATGAACTTGAACATTGCATATATTTCTGTTATAGTAACTTCCATTTGCTTTACTATGTAAAAATTCTTCAGTTGGTAGACTGTTGGTTATTAGAAATACTAAATAACAAAAAAATGACTGAACAGCTATAAATACAAAGAAACATAATTTCTAGCCATGCAAGTAGCATTAAGCTCAATGAGTTCTGCATCTAAGTCCCCTTGCAAGTTGAAGTTCGATTGGATGCTTCTGGCTTAAGAAGTTTATATCTAGAGCATTCAATGTCAAAAACCATATGTTCCAGAAAATCTTTCTCTGTGCTTGTTTACAGAGACTTAACTTTACTGCTGTGTGCATCTTATGCTTTAAGTGCCTCTTTTCATTCTCAAATGCATTTAATTTGGTCATAGAAAAACTTTACACACTTTTCAGTTACTTGCCTGAAAAAGAAGGGAGAAAAACAGTGTCCATAAGAGGAAAAATGTCTTCATGGATCTGTAAAAAAAAAAAAAAAAAGGAAAAACACACAAAAAAGAAGAGAAAATGAAAATGCAGTTTTCTTACAGAGGTTGTCTGTAGATAGGTTCACCCGAGCTTTGGACATGCTTGTTCTGAAGCTGTCAGCTGGAAGTTATCCTCAGAACAACATTTGTGTTTGTAACTCTCTTCAGCATTTTGCTTTTGTCAGCTGGGAGTGAGCAAATTGTACTACCCCAAGGCCATCCCTAAAAGAGTGACATAGCTAAAGCCTGTTCCTACTGGTGGCTGGCACTGCCAAACAGGCAGAAGAGAACGACCAGAAAATGATTGAAGCTACAACCAGGTCCAGATAAAATATTGAAATCAGGTTTTTTCTCCTTTTCTTACACATGTGCCACACATTGGCCTTTATTTAACTCACATCAAAGCCTTGTCTACTGAAATACCTGCACAAAAGTGAGAGCCATGATATGGATACCTAATTATTTGTGTGTGGTGGAGTATTTTAGTCCTGCATTAACTCCATTTGCAACTACTGGAGTCATTGCCTTCAATTCAATAGGACGAAAGCATGAAAAAGGGACACTGCAGGAGTTTATCCATGACTGCAGAACAAAATTACAATAATTAAGGGCCACTGATGAAAGAACAAAATGTAAAACTAATGACAGGGAGAAAGGCAGACTGAAAGCATTTCCATAATCTGAGATGAGCTGACAACTGTGACAAAGTGAGAGTGTGAATAAGAAACTTGTTAATGGGCACATCTCCCTGCTTTGTCAAAAGTCCCATCTTTGTCTCACCTCCCACACATTTTCCATACTTTGCGAAGTGAAGAAACAGCACCAGTAATGCGGCGTAGCATTTCATCATTTTCTTGGTAGTTCTGGCCAGCTGTCAGCAAGCAGAAACTCTGATGGGTTTTCATTATGAAAACTGGTGGACTGTGGTCTTCATTTTGCATGTATGAACCAGTAGCTTCCTCCCAGCTTTCTCTCTGCTCTTGTAGTGCTTTTGAAGCCTGTAAAAATGTTGTTGCATTAAACTGCTGGTTAGTTTAAGAGAACAAATGCAGAAAATCCCTCACCATTTTAGTACCAAAGTTAACTGTTTGTCAAGCAGTATCTGACTACATAAAAATGAGTGAGCTCTTTTCTTGTCACTCAAGTTCATCTTTTTTTTTTTGTCAGAACCTATCAAATGTACTACA
Organism: Ara ararauna; assembly: GCA_028858755.1. NCBI lineage: Eukaryota > Metazoa > Chordata > Aves > Psittaciformes > Psittacidae > Ara > Ara ararauna. The sequence continues at coordinate 36,762,082 of CM054410.1, read as the reverse complement.
TAATACATAAGCTATATTAAAGCCATCTTTTGGAAAAAATTAATAATGAAATATAGTAAATAAAGGCCCCAGATAAAAGATGGGCCTATTGTCCTGGTTTCAGCTGTAACAGTTATTTTTTTCTTCTCAGTACTTGGTTCAATGCTGTGTTTTGACTTTAGTCTGAGAACAATACTGATAACACACCCTATGTTTTAGTTGTTGCTGAGCAGTGCTTACCCTGATCAAGCACTTTTCACTATCTTCATGCTCTGCCAGTGAGGAGTGGCACAAGAAGCTGGGAAGGAGCAGAAACAGGACACCTGACCCAAACTAGCCAAAGGGGTATTCCATACCACAGCACATTATGCCCAGTATATAAACTGGTGGGAGACACCCAGAAGGGCAGATTGCTGCTTGGATTGGGCTGGGTATTGGTTGGCAAGTGGTGAGCAATTGTATTGTACATCACTTGCATTATTGGAACTTTAAATTCTTTTAATTCTTTAATTTCTTATTGCTATCATTATTGCTATTTTTGGTATTTTATTATCTCTATATTTTACTTTATTTTAGTTATTGAACTGTTCTTATCTTTTGATTCTCCTCCCCATCCTGCCTGGTTTAGGGAGGAAAAAGGGAAGTGAGTGAGTGGCTGCATGGTACTGAGTTACTGGCCGGGTTTAAAACATGACACACTTAAAAATAATATGACAATACTGTGATGCCAATGATTTTAATACTGTATTTTTTTATTTTTTGAGTTCTTTATGCCATGTAAGTTCAGGTGTAAAACTCCACCCCCACAAAATTATGCAAAAACTATGCCTCAGCTGCTGGCTATAAATTTACAATTAGGAAATATCATCAGAATGCTAAAGAAGAATGTTATGAGAAACCAGAAATTTCTTTCTGTCATTGAGTTAGTCATTTGTACACGACCACTGTGAATGTGGGGAGAAGTTATATTGATTCAGACTTCCAGTAGAACCTTTATAATGAAATATTTAGGTTTAAAGGATGACAAGCGGCTTAGTTCGGATGCTGTGTTTTCTTTGAATTATGCAAAAGATGGGTTCATGTGACTTTTTGTTAAGAATGTCATTTCTTATGTTTTAAAGCATTTTTCTTTCTCAGTGTAAAAAATTCAGTTAAATGGCAAAAGAACTAAATAATTTATTGTTTTACAAAAACAAGCTTATGAAACTTGCTGACTATATGCTGAAGTAAAACGGTGAAAGTTCTGTAATATCCCTTAGTTTTAGCTTACCAGAGTAAGAAGAAATGCCCCAGAAAAGTGATGATCCAAATATCTTCCAGACCTTTGCAAAGTCTTTTTTCCAGATAATCTCCAGACATGTATTTCTTGGAAGCAGAATAAGTCTTTGTGCCCCTAATCTCTTAATGGTTTGTATTAGCCAAATTGATCAGTCCCATGAGAAGAAGAAGCAAATACTGGAACAGAAGTATTCTGTGTTTTTGAATGCAGCATCTCAGCATCTCAGCAGCTTCTGTCCTTATTAAGCATCTATAGAATTTTTTTGGGTACACATCAGCGGCTGTTTCTAAGTATCACTGATGATATGATATTCTCATGATGATACCGCATTCACAAGCTCTCCAAATCTGTTAAAATTTATTCCAGTCTGAGATGAGAAAATTTTAAGTCGTCTGGCTCTGGCCAGAGGTTCCATACAGGATTTCTAGGTATAACAATTATTTTCACAGTCATATTTCATTTAATGTGTAATCATAAGGAAGAGAAAGCAGTGAAATTACTGGAAAAGATTCACATTGAAACAAAATTTTAGCCCAGATGTTTAAGAAGTATTGAATAATTCTCTCTGTTTACATTGTTCTCTGCTGGAAGGCTACAGTGAGGTAAAGCAGTCTAATGTTAAAGTTTACACCAACTGAAAGATATGTAAAGAATCCAAAACTTTCCTCAGCGATCTTAATTACTCTACTTATATAATGAGAATGACAATTTTGGGACTCGCCTATGGAACACTGGGCACATGCAAAATCTTGAGAAATTATCCCATGCATATTGGTTTATCCTCACATTCTGTCACCTGAACAGCGGCTGAGCTGAGCTTCCCTGTCTAACCTAAAGGAAATAAGTTTCACGCAAACTGCTTGTGCAGCTTTATATATTTGGGGTAATCATATGGCCATCTCTGACAGAGAGAGGCAGAAAAGAAAGATAAATTATAAGCAAGTGCAGAGTTAAAGCGAAAGGAAAAAAAAAAAGAGGCACAACTTAGCATCCCACATAAATCCTACAACATGTAGTTACTTAGCAATGAGCAAATGCCAGTCAAATTCTCTGAAGTCCTGGGGGCAATATTCTGAGCTGGAGAAAAAGAAACTTGTCTTGGTGTGCCCTGCTTTGCAACACAGTTGTGATTTTCCTGCAGGTTGACTGGCATGGAATGAGTGGTACCTCATATTGTAGGACAACATCTCACCAGGACAAAGAAGGCACTGGCTTTTACACCTTGTTTCTCATATGCTGGGATAAAGTATCAATTAGATCTTTTAAGAAGTGTCAGAAGTAAAATCCACTCTGTACGATATAGACAATATAGACAAATAGGAGTAAGACAAATCAGCCGCAGATATTGTTGGATTCATACCAGTTCAGTCCTTAACTTTGGCAAATCCTCATTACCTCTATAGCCTTAGTTTCTGGACATTAACAGCTTAAGGACTTCTGAGCTGCAAAAAAGCTGAAATCCTATTGAAGGTAGAATGTGAACTGGGGGATTCACAGGCCTTGCTATTAAGCCACAGATGGTTCTTAATGCTCCTTGAAATGCAAGGATGACTCAGGGAAAAACATCAGAAAACTAAGTATGAACAGAATGAGTTTACAAAGACAAACTCACTGTTAAGATCAATTAGAGCAGAGGAAAGATGTTTATTAAGTGTAAAAAGACAAGACGTGAGCAACCTGTTCTAGTGGGAGGTGTCTCTGCCAATGGCAGGAGGTTTGGAAGAAGATGATCTTAAGGTGCTTTCCAACACAAACCATTCTATGGTTCTATGATTATTCACAGTATTCATTCACTTGATATTTAAAAAAGTGGTAAAATGTGTTGAACAGCCTTCAGAAGAAATAGAGAAACTAACTGTCCCATATTTGTCCATCTTCACATTATTGTTCAAACCACCAGAAAACTTTACAAAGTTTTGCACAGACTGAAACCCCCATGAGTGAGGAAAGTGTCACCATGTAGTCCTCACTTAAACAGCATCATTCCTCTAATGAGGAGACAATCCATGGTTATGGCCACAAGGGGACTGGATGTCGACTCTTGCATTATTACTGATGTTGACAGTACACTGAGTTTCATAGCTGAATTATTCTCTAAGCTAAGCTTCTATGGTTTACATTGAGGATTCAGTGGCCAGGCATTAAACAAATGACAAAGAAGTCTTGTGGGGTACGTGGAAGTTCATTGCAGGGGACAGAAGGAGCTATCTCAGGAATTTTGTTATAGAATCATAGAACAGTTTGTACTAGAAAGGACCTTAAGATCATCTAGTTCCAATCCCCCGCCATGGGCAGGAGCACTTTCCTCTAGACCAGGTTGCTCTTAGCCCCGTCCAACCTGTCCTTGAACACTGCCAGGGATGGTTCAGCCACAGATTCTCTGGGTAACCTGTGCCAGTGCCTCACCACCCTGCTAGTGAAGAATTTTTTTTAATGTCTATTCTAAATCTGCTGTCTGTCAGTTTAAAGCCATTGTTCCTAGTCCTGTCACTACATGCCCTTGTAAAAAGTACCTCTCCTGATCTTTTACAAGTGTATGGCACTGAATTGTCAAAACTGAACTTGTACTAATATTTTGATAGCACACATCCTGCCCTTCATTCTGTATTTGCTGTAATAACATGTTCTTTAAAGGAAACTGAACTCAGCTGCTAGACATTTTAGTGCAGCTGGATCACTCCCCTGAGCATTAGTTTAAGGAAAGTTATCTTCTTTAAAGTGTTTCCCTTTGAAAATATCTTAAAATGAAAATTTACAAGGAATAAATGATATCTGGTCAGGTAGATGAATTTTCTCTATAACAATAATAATTAATTTACCAGAAAAAAAAAAAAAACATTAAATTTAATGTCTTTCTCTAAACCCCCTACCTCCTACTGCCCTCTTTGTACATTTCCAGTTATGTCAAAAGGCAATAATAAGCTTTTTGCTTCTCTTCACAGCCCTGGCATCCACACAAGCAAATCTGCAGTGTGCTTGGAGAAGAGGCACTGTTGGATGTTCTTGTTGCTGTTACCCAGAGCCATGCATTTGGGCATCACTCATGTTGATTAGGGCAAATTCCACCTGTTTGTTGTTCTGGTTGTTTTCTTGAAGCAGGATTATTTAAGACTCCAAAACCACTCCAGGGAAGGCTCTAATTTTAATTCAAGATGTGGAACAGATGGTAAAGAACAAGTTCCGCTAACTGAAACCCAGCCTGATCCTGTATTCATTTCACAGCCAAAATTCAATTTCTGCAGAGGTTTTTCTAGGTTGCAGTTTATCACTGCATTTAGTCTACATTCACACTTTCTACTTTGAAAGCTTAATGATAATAGGCCTTTTCTAAAGAAAAATCAAAGCTCAAAATACCTGAAGATCTAACTGATACGTATTCAAACTTCTCTTAACCTTTTCAGAGATGCTTGTTTTTGAAGATACATGTTTTATTTGTTCTGTCTTTTCCCTGATCAACTATTCCATAAAGTATACACCAATTTCCTATTTCCCATTGCTTTGATTTCCCTTCTTCTTTCTTTCTTCTTTCTTTTTTCTTTTTTTTATGCAATGATTTGACCTTCAATCACTGACTTGCTGCCTTATTGCAAGGAACATGTAACAGTGAGACCCCACTCTTTCACCCTTTCCTTCTTTCCTCTTACAAAATGCTGTCACAAGAGCACCTGAGCAGCTATCCAGATTTAAATTTGCTTTGCTTGTCCCACTTGCTGGAGCTTAAAGGGAGAAAATTGGAATATAGTGAACGTCTCTGTATTCTAGTGCAGTAAAGCCTTTTGCTCGTGGTATAAACTGAAGCAACTACATTTTTTGCCTTTTTCCCCATATAGCAATATTCGTCTCAAAAGATGTACAGTCAGTGGCCATCTTGTATTATGTTAATATGTGATGTGATGTGCTGAGAAATGATACTGAGTTGAAATAGGTGCTTCATAAAGTATCTGCTGTATCCCGCTTTGGACTACCTCAGATTATATAATAGACTATTAAATATGTTGCATTCTGGCTGAAAAGAAGGAATTTCAGTTAGCATGTAAGGTTGGGAGAATGGTTTAAAAGTGGCTTAAAAATGCAGCTGCTTCGTATATTAATACCATCTGAAACAGAGCTGTTGAACAGTGCTAGGTTTACCGTAGCTATTCATCTAAAGGCCACCAAATGCCTTGTCTCTTTATCCTTCCTTTAAAAATGCATTCCTGTTTCAGTTGGTCCAATACAGCTGGCATGCATTAATTTCAGTTCCATGCGCAGAATCTGTGTAAGAAAGATGCTCCTGTAATTGACAGAAAGGATTTTGAGGTGGATTTGTAAGAGTCAAAAGCAGCTGACTGAGACAGTGGTATACCCATGTGCTGAGTAGAGACTGATGATAAAAAGCAATATAAAAAGCTAATGTCCATGCCACTCTACACTGTCTCTGACCAGTGATATGCTTCTGTAAGTGACATACCATCTGTCCATTGCATCTCACATGTTAGCAGAGTTAGAGCATCTCTATTCAGCTTGGCCTTACTGGGCACTACTAGTGTTTGCTTTATGGAGATTGAGGATGGGGAGGAGGAGATGCCAAGCTCCTCTGTCATTGCCTGCTCCCAAGAGGGAAGCAGTTCAGCTTGCAAAATTGAGAGATGCTGGGAATACAACACTTTTCTATAAAAAATTCAGGAAGCTCTTTGGAAATGTAAATGACTGAGTTTCTTTTTATTTTCCCAGTTATACCAGCATTGTGATGAATGAATAGAGGATGCAGCAGTCAGTGAGTTGATTAGTTTTACCAATATAGAGTAAGGGCGCAAGAAGAGAAAGGAAGCAAAACGTAGGACAGTTGCCACGAGTTTGTTTAGTTATATATTTATTGGCTAGACTTTAAGCTTTTGCTGTCACTCACCTGCCCTGGGTAAGCAGCACATAATGACAAAGGCAATTATGAATGGAATACTGAGGTTTTGTTGAGGTGAAGAAGGGATGGTGTCCTAGGATAGGCAGAATTTTTTGAGGTCTGTGCAATTTCTTCATGTGGTCATATTTTTCTTCTTCTCTAAACTGCATGTCAAGCTCAAAAATTAAATCCTACTGTCTCTCTGCTAGGTAAGAAATTAGAGGAAATATACCATAATGGGAAGTCTTTGGTACCTTTAATCTCATTTCTTTTGTCATTTCTTTTTACATTCTCAGCTGGAATTTTTTTTTTTTATGGAAAAATGTGACATTGCTAATTGCTAAAATTAAAGCTACTGCTGCTACAGCAATTTTCCCTTAAAAAATCCCTTAAATTAGAGGAAAAATAATCAAAACAAATCCCAATGTCATTAACATTTCAATTTCAGCAAGCAGAGAAATAAAATCCTCACAAATGCAGCTAGGCTATCCTGAAGCTGCACCTTTGTATATTCCATGAAGATTATGGGTTTCTGAGTTATTTACTGTCACTGTACATGGTTTTACCCTTCATGTGCCTGGGAATGATCTCCAGGATTAGTTGTTCCATCACCTCTCCAGGGATCAAGGTAAGGCTGACTAGCCTGTAGTTTCTTGGGTCTTTCTTCTTGCCCTACTTCAAGCTAAGAGTGATACTTGCTTTCTTCCAGACCTTGGGTGCCTATACTAGTCATAATGATTATTTAAAAATTATGAAGAGTGTTCTTGCAGTGAAATCAGATAGCTCCCTGAGCACCCATATGTGCATCCCATCAGGCCCTGTGGACTTAAGTATGTCCATTTTTTTTTAAGTTCTCCCCAGCCTGGTCTTCCTCTGTGAAAGGTAAATCTCCCTTGCTCCAGATTTCCCCTGTGGTCACAGAGGTCTGGGTTTCCTGAAGTCTATATTTGTTTGTAAAGACTGAATTAAATAAGGTGTTGAGTACCTTGGCCTTTTTTATGCCAGGCTCCCTTGTCTTATTCATCAACGGGCCCATATTTTCCTTGGTTTTCCTTTTGCTGTTTATGTATTTATGGAAGCCTTTCTTGTTTTCCTTCACATCCCCTGCTCCCTGCAGCAACTCCAGGTCAGCCTTGACTTTTCTTACCCCATCTCTGAAAACTGGGACAACAGCTTTACCTCCTCCTGAGCCATCTGCTGCTGCTTTCACCTCCTTGCTTTCACTTCCTTGTTACGTCCAGCTTCAGTCAAGAGCTCCTTTCTTATGTATGCAGGTCTTTTGCCACCTAAGCTTGATTTTCTACTTGGTGGGATGGATCATTTTTAAGCTTTGAGGATGTGATCCTTAAATATCAACTTCTGAAAGGCCAGTAAGATCTCAACAAAAATTGTGTCCATAGAAAAAACCAAATCAGATAAAACTTATGGCAAGACTGTGAAACTAAACTGGGTTTAAAAAAGGCATGTTTAAAATTATCCCTTATTATTGTAGCTCATATGCTAGTCCTCAGCACTGAGTGGGAAAAATGTTATTTTTCATGTAGTGGTGTAGTGGGTTTTGGTATTTTAAAAAAGCAAGTTCCATAACTGTTTCCAGAATTATTTTTTTTTCCAGTCAGGAAAAAATTTGATTCCAACCTGGTCAGGAATTCAGAAAACCACATATGACCAAAATTAAAATAAAGGGTGTTAACTGGAATTTATATTGTTAAGTTTAGAGTATGCTTAGTTCTCAGGAGAGAAAGCTCCCATTTTATTTCAGTTTTGATTCAGCCTTCACTGTTGCAAATCCATGCATGGGTTGAGATGAGGGAGCCATCCTAAGAAGGATACTAACAAGACATCTCTAGTGCTACTAGACAACTCTATAATAAATGTACCTGGTTTGGGTTTTTATATTCTTGTTCAGAATTATAAATTACAGTCATTGTATTTAGGACATACTCTGGGAATAGCACAGCTCAGAAAATCTGCACCAGTCCTCATTAAGGTTACATACCCAAATACTTTCATTATTCCGCCAGGTTGACAAGGAAATTCTTTCTTGTTACTCTCCTTGAATTGCCTCGCCTTTTTAGCTACAGAGACCTCAGAGGTTTCTAATCCTGTAATGCTGCTGAAAAGAATCCTCCTCCAGCCTTTACCACACTTCTCCACATGGAAAAACACCCTTCCTTAATGCGTTGACTTCAACAGGTCATCGCAGCTATTTTACTAGACGTAGCTATATTATGTAGCTTTGAAATAACTTCAATCTGCAGCAGACTGGGTCTGTCCTCTTTAGATCTACACACAGTCTTGTTCATGAGGGGAAAACTTGAGCGCTTTGGCCCAGCTCAGGGTCAAGTGATTTAAAAGCATGTTCACACAGCTTTAGCCATTGCCCCAAACCTAGCATGGACTTTCGCTGTGTACAGCAAACCCTTCTGCCAGAGGATGCTGAAGGAGAGAGGGCTTTTCCTCCAAATCTCTGTTGTCTGCCTCTGAGGAAACTTGCTGAGTTAGTTAAACTGCCTTACTGTCTGTGTCTGAAGTGAGTGTGCCAAGTTATTTGCGCTATAGCAAGCAGATGAAGTGAGGCTGACAGATTCATATGAAACTAGGATAGATCCTTTTACGCTAGGAATAAGAGAAATATTCTGTCAGGTCAACTGAGCAGTTCTTCAGGAAAGGAGGGGAGGGTGGGACAGAGGAAGAGAGAGTGGGAATTCATTGATAATTCAAAGTGTTAGTATCTGACTGTGCAGGAACATGAAGAAACGTGGTTATCCTTGGAAAAGAAACATTGCAGGGCGCAGTGGTGCAGGACCACAGTCTGACAGTCAGAAGCCTAAGCAAAATATTTGTGAAATTAGAATGAATTAGTTGCCTATTTCCTCAACATAAAAAGGACATGGAACTGTTGGAACAAGTGCAGAGGAGGGCCAGGAGGATGATCAGGGGGCTGGAGCACCTGCCGTATGAAGACAGGCTGAGAAAGTTAGTGCTGTTCAGCCTGGAGGGGAGAAGGCTGCATGCAGACCTCATAGCAGCCTTCCAGTATCTGAAGGGGGCCTATAAGGATGCTGTGGAGGGACTCTTCATGAGAGACTGTGGTGATAGGACAAGGGATAACGGGCTCAAACTTAAACAGGGAAAGATTAGATTGATTGTAAAGAAGAAATCCTTTACTGTGAGGGTGGTGAGACACTGGAATGAGTTGCCCAAATGTCATAGTTTAAGCACAGCCAGCAATGCAGAGCCATGCAGCCATTAGCTCACTCTCCCCCCCCCCCCCCCCCTTCCTCCCCCCTGCTCCTGGAGGGATGGGGAGGAGAATCGAAAGAATGTAACTCCCACAGGTTGAGATAAGAACAGTCCAGTAACTAAGGTATAACACGAATCACTGCTGCTACCACCAATAATAATAATGATAAAAGGAATAACAACAGAAAAGAATACAGCTGCTCACCACCCACCGATCGATACCCAGCCCTACCCAAGCAGTGATCTAAACCATCTAGGTAACTGCCCCCAGTTTAGATAGTGGGCATGACGTGCTGTGATATGGAATACCTCTTTGGTTAGTTTGGGTCAGGTGTCCTGTCTCTGCTTCCTCTTGGCTTCCCCTCCTCCCTGGCAGAGCATAAATCTCAGAAAGTCCTTGGTCAGACTAAACATTCTAAGTAGCAGCTAAAAACACTGGTGTTACCAGGTCTGTTCCCAGGCCAAAAGTCAAAACACAGCGCTGCACCAGCTACTAAGAAGAAGAAAAATGACTGCTACTGCCAAACCCAGGACACCAAAGAAGGTGTGAATGCTCCATCCCTAGTGGTGTTCAAGGCCAGGTTGGATAGAGCCTTGGGTGACACGGTTTAGTGTGAGGTGTCCCTGCCCATGGCAGGGGGGTTGGAACTAGATGATCTTGGGGTCCTTTTCAGCCCTATTTTATGATTCTGTGATTCTAGCAACGTGGTTCCCCAATTGATAGGATCGCCTTTTCTGAAAACAAAACTTAGTACTTATTTCTAAGTCTGCAATTCTAGTACATAGACAGATAGACACCAAGGCTTAGATTGTTCATAATTGTGTTGCCATGAGTCTCCCATGGGCAAATCCAATGTTGCTACGGTGAGAGAACTGTCTTCAGTGAAGGGCTTGGCACTTAAGCTGACTTGCACCAGGTTGTTTGGACACTGAGATAGAGCAGTGCCAGCTCAGTTAGAGAGTAGGGTAGACCAGTCTCTGTTAATCTGAATACTTCTCAGAACATGAGCTGACCACTTTAAAGCTGCTGCTGGAATATAAGGATAGGAATGATATACTGAACCATTTGCGATATATAAAATTATAGTATTTCAATTAATATTAGGGTTTTTTAATTTGTTCTTTTTCCTTAGCTTTTCTGGTAAAAACTTCACTTTTCTGTACCATGGTTCTAGAAATTCTTGATACATCTTCTTTAGTTCATTTTGTAGATGAATTGAAATAAGTAATTCTGTTTTACCCACCTATAATAAAACAAGACAGGTTTTTAGCTACTTTAAATTTTACATGTTAAAAAAAAAAAAAGGAAAAAAAAAAAAGAAAATTAAAGGAAACAAATAAACAAAAAAAGCTCCTTAATAGCTAATTGCTTTCCAGCAACAACTGGAGAAATTAATGTGAAATTGTCAGAAATACTGTAGTTTTGGTAACATTTGATATTCCATTAAGTTAAAGATACTGATGATCCTTCTTGTTTACAAAAGGGCTTTTAAATCTTTCGGATGTGTGCCTTTAAAGTTCTGCCTGCTTTTTACCTGTTGATTAATTCACTTTGCTATCAGTTTCATCTATTTTATAAATGGCAAAAACTTCCTTTCTCTGTGAACTGTGGTGAGGTTGGTTGGAGTAATTAGACTGATTTTAATGATGGACAGTCTTCTTTTCTCCTTGAAATGCAAAATGTGGTGTTGAGTGTCATGAACAAGGCGGAACAGGGTAGACTTTGTACTCGAACCTGGCACTTTATGTGTTAAGCTTTGTAGTGGAAGGAAATAGCTTTTTGGGACTAAGGCACAGTAATATGGAATATCTAATGTAGTTTAGCATCCCGATCAAAAACTAGTAAGAAGACTCTGTACTTCTAGTTTACAACTAAAGCTGTACAGACATAAGGTTATGGTGATGGCTTATTTTAACTTTCACGTGGTGAAAGCTTCACTGTCCTGCCATGTTCTTATAATGCTGACTGATAAAGTCCAGGATATAATCCACTCAGGCCATGCTCTATTTGACAGAGTAGGGTGATTTTGCAGACATGCCACAGAATTATTTTTTCTCAAGGTTGACAAATGCTTCCTCACTGCAGAGCTGCAGTACCTACCACCGCTGCTACACAGCCTGGGAAGAAACAAAGCAGTTTTAAAGTCATCATGTTTAAACTCTTTTAAAAGTGGCCACAAAAAGGGTGGGAATCTGGGAGAAAGCAGGAACAGAAAGGGAAAGAAGAAAAGCAGAGGAATATTCCATTATATGTTTAATTATTTATTTTTCTGATTTCTTTTAGGCTTGTCTTAAGTCAGTATTTATACTACTGTATTAGAGCTGTGTCTACGTCCAGAGACATGCTTATTGTGAAACATGAAATGCTCTTAAAGCCTGAGTACTTTCCCTTCACTATCTCTTTCTGTATAAATTACAAATAGCATGAGGGGATAACCAAGCTGCTGGGAAGGAGTTTGCAGCACCTCCCTGCATGAAAGCTGTTAAATGGTGTCCACTGCAATTCAAAACAGCTCCTTGCAGGCCTGAATCCAAACTGGAGCTTCCCTCCCTGAGATGAATATGTTATGGTGGCACTAATACTGCATTGCAGTTGGTTGCTCCATCTTTTGAATAAAATGAGCACTGCAGGCCAGGAGCAGAGCTGGAGAGGCATCTCTGGAACTAATCATTCTGGGGACTTTAGTTTCTATTTGAGTTTGCTGCTGAAAAGTTGGTGCTGGCCGAGACAGGGCAGAAGGAGAGGAGCATGGTGGCTTTCCTAGGATGACAGGTTGGCCATAGTTGCACTTGGTCACGCCCAATTGTGAAGATACTAATGATGAAGAATTTTTCTTTTTTTTTTTTCCTGGGCTCTTAACTTCTAAGATTTACCTTGCTACTTAGGAGATAATTGGGCAGTGACAGGGAACAGTGGTTATACCAGTAACAGAAGTGTCAGATGGAAGTAAATGGAGGAGAAACACTTCTAATTTTCTATCATAATTATGGCACTGATGGCAGATTTTGGCAGGTTATTAAAGTGAAAGAAATGTCTAGGTATGGAAAAGACAGGTGTCATTTGTTCTTATTTGTTTTCATTATCGTTATCAACTTCTACTGAGGTAGCAAAAAAAAAAAAAAGAAAAGAAAAAAGAAAAGAAAGATGTTATTGTCTCAAATGTATGAAAAGGAATACAGAGACTCCAGCTCATAACAGTCAGTTCATTATCCTCTGAAACCCTGTTAGAGAAAAGTAAACAAATAATGCAAGCACCTGAGAGAGCCTGAAGACCATATACCCCATTCACTACTAATAGTAATCTGGTTTTTGATGTTCATTAAGATCATTTTTACAGAAAAGTAGAAGAAAGAGAACAGAAGAATTCTGCCAAAAGAGATTTTATTAAATCAATCCTGAGCTTACTCAGATGTCCTGAAAAGGGAGAGAGCAATAAACACAGAGAGCCAATTAATATGTCTTTAATTTACTATGTTTCGTTTCACTCAGTGGCCCAGCTGCCTTAGTGACTTAGCTGTAGCTATGAAAATTGCCTTAAGGTCTTCACACTAACCTATTTGATTTCAGCATGGCTCTGTTTGGCTTACCACCTTGCAGTATTCTGGACTATGTAAATTAAAACATGAATGAAATTCATTTTTCCAACCTCATTTTAACGAGTTTACAAAAAAGGTCTGAAAACATAAAACTGAACTCTGCATAGCAATGTTTGCTTTGGACAATGTCTTCCAACATCTTAGCATTTTTCCTGGTTACTTTTTATTGCAACTTTCTTCTCTTTGTAGTCAGCCTATATTTCTTGCGGCTGTAACAATGAGTTAAACCAAATGTGCTGAAAATATCTGCTCTAAAAGCAAAACAGTCTTTCATTGAAAATTCACTGCAGCTCCCCTTGCTCTCGTTGCTTGTCATATTTTCTGGGAATAGCAGTGGTGAGATTTAATTCATAGGGTAATATAATTATTCCCTTGAATTGCTCTCAGCCAGCTTTTGCAGTCCTTCATCGAACAGGAGAGGCTGGATGCTGCACCGTTAATGCAGAGCCAAGGACTACGCAGTCTGGTTTTAATCAAAATCATTCTAAAATGTCAAAAACCCCACATTTCTATTTCTATTATGTTTCTGTTTTTGTTTCTTTCTATTTCTATGTTTCTGTTTTTGTTTATTTCTATTTCTATTTGCTTACTAATAGAATCTTTTCAGAAATTCCACTGAATCCTCTAATACTCAGTGAGATGGGATAATGATTTTTTTTGTTTTGTTTTGCCTTGTTTTTCTTTGTAACTAATCATTTTCTTCCTACGATGTCACACTGGGATTTTTCTGTAAACAGAGCTCATAAGAAAATCTAACCTTTCATACCATCATCTCTGATTCTGCGTGACACATAATTACAGAGGTTTCCCAAATCAATGTCAGAAAGTATAGCTGAGAACATCTCATGTACCTGGGAGGTATAAACTAATAAACAATAGACTAAAAGTCATGCCAAGCAAGGAAGTGGGAGCATTAAAAAAATTGTAAATCACCTTTCCTCAGAACATTCTTGTACATCCACCAGGCATTGTTGCAGGAGAATCTTTTCCTATCTGAAAGTCTTGCTGAACACTTATAACACCAGAGAGGAATAAAATCTCCCTGTCCCTCCTCAAGTTCAGGACTTCAGTTTCAAACTGTAAGATGAATCTTTCTCAGTGAATGATTCTCTCCAAATCTCCCTCCTCTGTGGCTGTAGTATCTTAACTCTGAGGCCACAGTAAACCATCTACGGGCTACTGGTCTGAATGCTGGTTTCCTATTCAATTGTTTCAGATTTTCATTTTGGAGGTTTTCATTCTGTACAACACTTCTGAAGCCAAGTAGCTGACCTGGCAATAATTAATTTGGTTTACCTACATCATCACTATTTGTCCAAAACAAATTTCTCAAAATTTCTAGGGGAGGCTAGTGCTTGACATTGCAGCAGAGAAGCAATGTATGAATTCTTTATGGGATCTACATCTCTGAGGTTTTTAAAATTAATGGGAGGAGAGAAGGAATAAAAACAAAATGAGAGGAAATCACTTTGGTTCGTCTTGTTTTGAGATACTTTCTTTTATTTTATGTTTTTTAACAATCCTCCTGCTTGCAAAAGGCTCTTTGATTTCCTACCTCTACTGGCATAATTTATAAAAGCTGGTGACTCCAGGTCATTGGCACAGTTACACCTTTCCACCTCCCATAAAACTGTGGTCTTTCAGCTGAATTTTGTTAGGTTGGTTTTGCTCCGTGAAGCCAAACACCTCATGCTTCTCCAGCCAGTCAGAACTGAACCTGAAAATGCCTTGACTCATAGAAGAAAGCTTTTGTCCACTGTGAAGCAGATAATTTAAGCAATTTTTATGCTGAAATTACATCCTTGATAACAGCAGTCTCTATGAAATAAGCTACTTTCCTTTTTATTGAAGTTTCTCTTTTCTGAGTTCTGTGTTTGCCTGAGCAATATACAAGGAGAGAAATGTTTTCACTGTGTCATATTTTAAACCCAGTCAGTGACTACACAGTTGCTCAAACCCTCCTTTCTCCACACCCACAGGTGGCATGGGGAGGAGAATCAGAAGAATGTAAACCTGTAGGTTGAGATAAGAAAAGATTAATAATTAAAAAAAAGTACAATATACTACAACTACTACTACTACTAATAATGGAACTATACAGAAAAAAAAACAGAAAGATATAAAAGTAAAAAGGGGAAAAAGCCTAAATAAACAAACAAACCAACAGAAAATAAACAGCAGTGGTGCACAATACACCCGCTGACTGATACCTAGCCCAGCCTTAGCAGCGATCAGTCCCTTCTGAGTAACGCCCCCCAGTATATATACTGGGCATGACATGCTGTGGTATGCAATACCCCTTTGATTAGTTCAGGTCAGGTGTCCTGTCTCTGCTTCCTCCCGGCTTCTTGTGTCCCTCTTCACTGACAGAGCATGAGAGACTGAAAAGTCCTTAATCAGGGTAAGTGCTACTGAGCAATAACTAAAATATCAGTGTCTTATCAGCATTGTTCTCAGACTAAAATGAAAACACAGCACTGCACCATCTACTAGGAAAAAACTCAGTCGTATCCCACCAGAAACCAGAGCACACTGTCACGTATCTAAAAACCAATTACATTTGCTTATATTGTAGAAATTCATATTTAAAACTGAGACCAAATGTGGAGAATGTTGGTTCCAATGACATGTATTCATGCAGGCATGAATTCATGGAGGTATTGAGTATATGAAAAAATTAAGGAAAACTGAAAAGGGACAACTAGAATGAAAGCATCACTTCAACCTTGTTTGCTGTGATCTGCTTTAGAGCACTGAAGAAGAACCAATACATACTTTTCATTTATACATAGGAGAGCTACTCTTCATCAAGCAGTTGTACTTCATGTCAATGCATTTCACTTTATAACAGAAGAGTAGGTGTTACTCTCACAGAATTACAGATATTGCAAAAGATGAACAAGACCTGTGTGCTTACAGTTTTAATCACTATGTGGCTATGGGGTTTTTATCTGCAATAAATAGAAACTAGGGCAACATCAGCCTTTCAGGTCTGAGAACATGCATTGTGACTAACTGAAAATGAAGAAAACTTCATATGATGAGCTGCTTGTTTTCAGATTATGTTTAATATTGCATAAAGTCATGTTCTGTAGTTCAAAGTGTATAGTAATAATCTCATGCATTCTGACAAGTATATTTTCTTCTGTCAAGGTGCTGCTGTGTGCATTTTCTTTATCTTTATTAAGATTTCTTATGTGCTGCTCTTGAGGAGCAGTTCTTGACACTGTTCTTGTTCAAAATATTAAAATGAGGTGAAAATGATGATTTGAAAGTTCATAGATTGCTTTAAAACAGCAATTGCAGAAACATAGTGTGGTTGTGGTTGGAAGGAACCTCTGGAGATCATGCATTCAAACTCCCTGCTTAATGCAGGGTCAGCTGCAGTAGGTTGCTCAGGTCTGCTCCTGTCAGGTTTTCCATATCTCCATAGGTTCAAACATCACAACCTCTCTGGGCAACCTGCACCAGTGTTTGACCACACTCACATTAAAAAAATGTTTCCTCATGTTTAAACAGCTTTTACTGAATTTCAATTTGTGTGTCCTTTGCCTCTTTTCCTGATAGTGAGTAACACTTAGAAAAATCTGGCTTCCTCACTTTTATTTCTCCCATCAGGTATTTATACACACTTAAGAGCCTTCTCTTCTCTAGGCTGAATAGTTCCAGTTCTTTCTGCCTCTCCTTATATGGAAGATATTCCAGACCCTTAACCATATTTATAGACCTTCACTGGACTCTTGGTAGTTCAACCCCTTGTCTAGTCTGCTCTTCATAAGTTCTCTAGGAAGATGTTACGGTGGACACTGTCAAAAGTCTCACAAAAGTCCCAATAAAGAACATCCACTCTTCCCCTTTGGTCCATCAAACCCGCCATACCATTTTAGAAGGCTGACAAGTTGGTCAGGGATGATTTCTCCTTTTTAAAATGCATGCTGACTACTCCAATCACCTATTTTCCCTCCTGTGTTTGGAAATATCTTGCAGGGCTTTTCCCCACACCTTCTCAGGGATCAAGTTTCCCTGGGTTCTTCTCTCTCCTCTTTTTGAAGACAAGAGTGACACATGCTTTTTTCCAGTCCTCAAAAGCCTTTTCCTCTGATTCCCTGATAACTATCCTCTTTCAACGAGGATCAAGACTGGCCTCATAATGACATCAGACACCTCCCCAAGCAGTTTTGGGTTCATCCTATTCATAGGCTTACATATAAAATGGGCTAATATATAAAAATGTCTCATTTGCCTGTATGATCCCTAACCTGCATTTCCTCATGATATAGTAAGCTTTCTAAGTCAAGTTTAGTGCTTGTGAGGGTCTCGTTTTGTGCTTAGGTAGAGAAACCTGAGATGCTGGGAAAATAACTAGATACTTTCTGCACTAGTTCTTTGAAGGTGGTACTAAATCATCCAAAGCAGTTTGATTGAAAGCTTTCAGGGACAGCTACAAATAGTTCCTTTAACACTGCATGACTGCAAATGAAAGGGAAAATGTCATCCAGTACCAGTACGTGCAAAGCACCACAAGCAGGAAAAACTAATCTTATCTTCACTTAAAAACGTGCATTAATGACCTTTAAAAAAGAAAACATGGGTCCATTATGAATAGATTCCTAGGACCAGCTGCAGAGATGGTGAAAAGGATGAAGAGAAAATAGGGTTTTCTTAGGAAAGAACAATTATGTGAAGAATACAGTGGTGCTTTGTACACCTACATGTCTTACAAGCCTAGGACAAAATCATCAGTCATCAGGCTGTGGAGCAAAAGAATACAGAAGAGTCAGGAATAGCATTTAGGCAAAGTAGTAAGAGGACAGCTGTCATAAGCATCTAGATGTATCTGTGATTTCCCAGGTGTTAGAGCCCTGAAAAACATGCCTCTCCATTTAAGACAATCTTTGTAGGCTTTTTCACAAAAGTCATGATGGTCAGAGGCAGCGTATGATAAAACAGTTCACGAGTTGCTATTTACACTATATCCAGAACTATTTTAAATCACATGCCAAAGTGGGAAAATCAGTATCATAGAATCATAGAATGGTTTGAGTTGGAAAGAACCTTACAGATCATTTAGTTCCAGCCCCTCTGCCATAGGCAGGGACACCTTCCACTAGACCAAGTTGCTCAAAGCCCTATCCAACCTGGTCCTGAACACTGCCAGGGATGGGACATAGACAGCTTCTGTGGACAACCTGTTCCCAGGTCTCACCACCCTCAAAGTAAAGCATTTTTTCCTAATATCTAATATAAATACCTCTTCCAGTTTAAAGCTATTTTCCCTTGTTCTATCACTTCATGCCCTTTAAAAAAGTCCCTCTCAAGCTCTCTTGTAGCCCCTTTTTAGGTATTGAAAGTATACTATAAAGTCTCCCCTAAGCATTCTCTTCTGCAGGCTGAACAAATGTCTTCATAGAGAAGATGCTCCAGCCATCTGATCATCTTTGTGACTCTCTTCTGGATTCACTCTAGCACGTCCATGTTCTTCTTATGTTGGGGGCCCCAGAGCTGGATGCAGCATGCCAGGTGGGGTGTCACAGGAGGGGAGTAAAGCTGGACAGTCACCTCCCTTGACCTGCTGACCACACTTCTCCTGATATAGCCCATCACATGGTTAGTTTTCTGGGCTATAAATGCACACTGCCAACTCATGTTTAGCTTCTTGTCAATCAAGACTTCCAAGTCCTTCTCAAGAGCTGCTCTCAATATAGTCTCTGTCCAGCCTGTATTTGTGCTTGGGATTGCCCTGACCCAGGTGCAGGACCTTGCACTTGCCCTTGTTGAACTTCATTGTGTTCACACAGGCACACCTCCCAGGATCCCTCTGGATGCATCATTACCCTCCAGTTCATTGACCATACTGCGCTGCTTAGTGTTGACAGCAAACTTGCTGAGGACACACTCAATCTTACTGTCCATGCCACCGACAAAGATGTTACACAGGATCGGTCCCAGTACTGACCTCTGAGGGACACCACTTGTCACTGATCTCTACTTGGATATTGAGCTGTTGACCACAACTCTGTGTGTGACCATTCAGCCAATTCCTTATCCACTGGGTGGTCCATCTATCAAATCAAAGCCTCTCCTGTTTATAGACAAGGATGTTGTGTGGGAGAGTGTCAAATGCCTTGTACAAGTGTTACCTTCTCAATTAAAAGAAGACCAGGCGCCACATCATTGGCCCACTTTTCCCCTCTTCTAATATACTGTAGGTTGCACTGCAGGGACAGACACACTTGCCCTCTTCATTCTGTTAAAAATGAGGTGAGGGACTAGAAGTGTACCAGTGAATAACTCCTCTGGAGAAGAAAAAGGAAAGACAGTAAATATAAAAAGCACAGTAAAACATAAACCAGTACATCAACCACATATAGAGAAGAAAATGTCTATTATCATTTTAGTAGGTTCTTGTGATGGCAAAAAGATGATATTTCAGGTATTTTTATTTGGGATGGCCATTTTCTTCTGTGGCTTCCAAGTTGCTGGTTTACGAAATCCTACCCTAAAATGTCATGGTTGTTTGTGAAATGGCTTTGATGTGGAACATTGCTGGTTGTTTTTTTTTTTCTTGTATTATGCTAATGTACTTAATTTAAGGCAATTGCATCTTTTGATGTACTGTGATTTTACATAATTTTATCAGCCATGGGGTAAACCCACGGAATTAAAAAGAAAAGAACCTTTGTGAGTGCATCTGACTACTAATGTTATCTATGAAAGTTATGGATATTTTGGATATACCATGCCTGCATGTCTACCACTTATTCCATGCCATTTACATCATGCTCAGGTCCCACTTTTTTCAATACACACTCAATTTTTTGTCTCTTGATACATATATATATGTATACACACATATATATATATACACACATACACAGAGAGATATTTTCCTAAGCCAATGGACCATCCTTATAAAGTTAACTGAGTTCATTCAGACCATTATGTTGAGCCACATCTGCCATAACAGTCTTTCAGGGCAGAAGAGACAGTGTGTAGTGTTGGATTGTTGCCTGCTGATGACGCCATTGAACTTCTCTGCTCACTGCTGAGCTCGTCTGGTTTAATCAATGTTCATTCTTTGTTGGGGTGATGATAGGAAGTAAGTTCAGGTTCAGTCAGTGGTGACCTGAGGACAGTTCTGCTGCTGCTGCTGGCTTTCCCATGACTTTATTCTCTGCTGATATCATGACAGCACATAACTTCTTTTCAAAGTCCAGAGTGGTGGAGATAGGCATGTAGCTGCTATAGAGGTGCTATATAGCAGTCAACAGCATATAATTGCATTAATTGGTTGTTTTCAGCCAAAAGGTACACCTGTCTTCTCAAATTACCCACCAAGTACACCCAGGTCCTTGAGCAAAAGCAATCCTATGAATGGGCTTGCCTTTACCTTCAGCAAGAATAACCCAGACTGTCTTCCCCAGCAAAATCTTTATGTACACCACAGGAACTTTATCCCCCCCTACAGTACATAAGAGTTTTGATTAGGCTAAGGCAGCCCTGTTGACAGATCCCTTACTGTTGACTAAACAGTTCACCTCTGCTAAATGTGTTTTCCAATGTTTGAAAGTCCCACCACCCATCGCTTTCAGTGTAGTTTTTAACAGCCCATTTTACTGCTTGATTTTCCCAGAGGCTGGTGCATAATAAGGGATGTGATATACCCACTCAGTGCCGTGATCTTTGACCCAAGTGCATGTAACGTTATTCCGGAAATTAGTCACATTGACTCAACTCTCTCTGGGGTGTTGTTTCGCCACAAGACTTGTTTCTCAAGGCTCAGGTTAATGTTCTCGGCAATAACATGGGGCACAGTGTGGGGCACAGTTTCCAGCCATCCGGTGGCTGCTTCCACCATGGTAAGCGCATGGCGCTTGCCTTGGCAGGTCAGTGAGAGTGTGATATAGTCAATCTGCCAGGCTTCCCCATATTAGTACTTCAGCCATCGCCCTCCATACCAGAGAAGCTTTAACTGCTTGGCTTGCTTAAATGCAGCACATGTTTGTCCTGGGTTCAGCAGTAGCAGTCATTTTTCTCCTTCTTAGTAGCTGGTGCAGTGCTGTGTTTTTGACTTTCAGCCAGGGAACAGTGCTGATAACACCGATGGTTTCAGTTGCTGCTCAGTAATGTTTAGTCTGACCAAGGTCTTTGACTCAGTGGGTGGTGAGCGGTTGTATTCTCTTCCCTTGTTATTTCCCTTATCATTATTATTATTGGTGGTAGCAGTAGTGGTTTGTGTTATACCTTAGTTACTGGACTGTTCTTAACCCGTGGGAGTTACATTCTTTCAATTCTCCTTACCATCCCCCTGTGAGTGGGGAGAGGAAGGTGGGAAGTGAGAGAACGGCTGCATGGTTCTGGGTTGCTGACTGGGCTTAAGCCACGCCAGTTCTTTTTGGCCCCCAACATGGGGCACGAACAGTTGAAATAAAGACAGATCTGACCAGAGTGTGTCTAATCGTATTTGTGATTAGTATTTATTGTTTCGGATTAATAGTCACTCATCACAATGCATCAGCCAGTCATGAATAACCTGGGCAATAGTGTCCATTGTTAAGTCCACCCCTCAATCACAAGCCCATCTGTATGTTGCATCTCTGCCCTGATGGTCTGAAGTGTCATGGGCCCACCGGGCCAAAAGTGATTCACCCTTATGTTGCCAATCTACGTCCATCTGAGCCACTTCAATCTTAGCAGCTTTATCCACCTGTTTGTTGTTCGGATGTCCCTCAGTGGCCCGACTCTTGGGTACATGAGCATCTACATAGTGTACCTTCACCACCAGGTTCTGCACCCAGGCAGTGATATATTGCCACTGTGCAGCAGCCCAGATGGGTTTACCTCTGCATTGCCAGTTGCTCTGCTTCCATTTCTGCAACCACTCCCACAGGGCATTTACCACCATCCATGGGTCAGTATGGAGATAAAGTACTGGCCACTCTTCAAGCAATGTCCAAGGCCAGCTGGATGGCTTTCACCTCGGCAAACTGACTTGATTCACCCTCTCCTTCAGCAATTTCTTCAACTTGTCATCAAGGACTCCATACAGCTGCCTTCCATCTCTGATGCTTTCCCACAGTACAGTAGGAGCCATCAGTAAACAAGGCATATTGCTTCTCACTTTCTGACAGTTTATTACACAGTGGGGCTTCAGCACGCATCACCTCCTCCTCCAGTGATACGGTGAGCTCATTGTGAAATTAGTGCAGCCCACTTTCTCCATGTAGCATCGATTGCATGATGTGTAGAGGAGACCCTGCCTTTGAACATCCAGCCCAGCACAGGCAACTGGGATGCCAGGAGGAGCTGTGCTTCAATGCCAATCACTTCTGAAGCAGCTCTAACCACTTCATAGGCTGCCAGTATCTCTTTTTCAGTTGGGGTATAGCTGGCCTCAGATCCTCTGTATCCCCAAGTCCAAAAGCCAAGGGGTCGACCTCACATCTCCCCTGGAGCTTTCTGCCAGAGGCTCCAGGTGGGACCATTCTCCCTGGCTGTGGTGTACAGTACATTTTTTACATCTGGTCCAATCTGGACTGGTCTGAGGGCTACTGCATGAACTATCTCTTGTTAAATTTGCTCAAAGGCTTGTTGTTCCTCAGAGCCCCATTTAAATTATTCTTCTTCCAGGTTGCATGATAGAGAGGGATTACAATCAAACTGTAATTTGGGGTATGCATTCTCCAGAACCCCACGGCACCCAAGAAAGCTTCTTTCTTATTAGTTGGTGGAGACACTGCTGTTATCTGGTTGATCTTATTCAGCTAGATCTGATGATGTCTGTCTTGCCATTTTATTCCCCAAATCTTGACCTCCTGTGCAGATCTCTTGACTTTACTTTGTTTCATGGGGAAACTGCCTTTCAGCAGGATTTGGATTATTTTCCTCCCTTTTTCAAAAACTTCTTCCACTGTATTGCCCCAGACAATAATGGCAATGCAACGTATTGCAGGTGTTCTGGATCTTGCCCTTGTTCCAGTGCAGTCTGGATCGGTCCATGTCAGATGGTAAGATTGTGTTTCCACCCCTGGGGCAGTACAGTACAACTGTACTGGATGCCATTCCAAGTAAAAGCAAATTGTGGCTTGCACTTTGCTGCCAAAAGGATTCAGATAAATGCATTGGCAATATCAGTCGTGGCATACCACTTGGCTGCCTTTGAGTCCAGTTCATACTGAAGTTCTAGCATGTCCAGTACGGCAGCACTCAAGGGTGGTGTGACTTCGTTCAGGCCATGAGAGTCTACTGTTAGTCTCCACTTTTTGCTAGACTTTTGCACTGGCCATATGAAGCTATTAAAGGGTGAGTGGGTCCTGCTGGTCATTCCTTGACTCTCCAGTCTACAGATCAGCTTATGGATGGGAATCAGGGAGTCTCGGTTGGTGCAATACTGTTGCTTTTGCACTGTTGTGGTAGCTATCGGCGTGTGATTTTCTTCAACCTTCAGCAACCCCACAATAGAAGGGTCCTCTGAGAGGCAGGTGAACAATTGCTTAATTTCCTCTAAGGCAGCTACACTGCAAGTCTACCACTGCCCTTTTGTGTCCTTGAAATATCCTTCGCAGGGATAGTCCATGTGAAGGATTGTCGTGGATTGTCTATTTCCTCTAAGGCAGCTACACTGAAAGTCTACCAGTGCCCTTTTTTGTCCTTGAAATATCCTTTCCTGGATAGTCTATGTGAAGGATTGTCGCTCTCCCCTCTTTCTTCCCCCCAGGAACTGGGGGAATGGGGAGGAGAATCGAAAGAATGCAACTCCCACAAGTTGAGATAAGAACAGTTTAGTAACTAAGGTATAACACAAACCACTACTGCTACCACCAATAATAATAATGACAAGAGAAATACAAGGGAAAAGAATACAATCGCTCACCACCTATACCCAGCCTGACCAAGCAGTGCACCCCCACCCTTCTGGGTCTCTGCTCTCTGTTTTACATCCTGGGCATGACGTGCTGTGATATGTAATACCTCTTAGGTCAGCTTGGGTCAGGTGTCCTGTCTCTGCTTCCTCCCGGCTTCCCCTCCTCCCTGGCAGAGCATGAGACTCAGAGAGTCCTTGGTCAAAGCAAAACATTACGAAGCAGTAACTGAAAACACTGGTGTTATCAGCATTGTTCCCAGGCCAAAAGTCAAAACACAGCGCTGCACCAGCTACCAAGAAGGAGAAAAATGACTGCTACTGCTGAACCCATGACAAGGATGCATGGAGCGTCTGGACCAGTCACAGTGGGATGTTTTTCCGACTTCTTCCCAGTCAGGGTGATTTCCAGTACAGTCATCTGTTGGGATCTCCTTGTCACTCCAGAAATAAAAATGGGTTCTGTCCCTTCATAGCTTGATGGCATCAAGGTACACTGTGTACCAGTAACTACTAGGGCCTTGTGCTCCTGTGGATCTGATGTGCCAGGCCATCTGATCCACACAGACCAGTAAACCCAGTTGTCCCTCTCCTCCACCTGGCTGAAGGAAAGGCCTCTCTAGTCCTGGTCACAGGATTCTTCACTTAGTTTCTCCTTGTAAAATGGATTCAAATTATTTTCCGTAATTCCGTTCAGATTAGGAGTAAAAATCATCCTTTCCATTCCACCTGGGAAACTTCTCCCTGGAGGCTGGATCAACAGCTTTCCTGGAAGGGTCCTTATTTGTGATTGTTTTCCCTTGTAATTCATGTACTTGTGTCTCTAGAGTCAAGGCAGGGTCTTCATCCCAATTCCTCATGTTCCTTTTATGATCCCACAGGTAAAACCACAGGGTACCTTGTAGTGTATACCATCTATGCTCTCCCTCTCAAGTGAAAGAACACTTACTTTTAATAGCTGAGATGCTGGTCCATACAGGTGGAGGTAGGACACATCCTCTTTGAATTAGTGGAGCTCCCAGGACAGTTTCTCCACAGCTGAGACAAGTGAAAAAGATATTGTCTTTGTATTCCTGGATCTGGTGAACTACTTCATTCACTGGTGGTGCCATTTTGTACCCCCAGGTCATTACTGCCAATAAATTGGCAGATGCTGATAGTGTACTTCATATACATTTTCACCACGTCTTCTGTCTGATAGGCAATTGTCTATGCAGTGCTCCAAAATTTTTTTAAAGTGTATTTTGCTGGCAAAACACTCAATTTGTGTTTCATTGTTGTTCTTTCTACCCCAAAGTCATGTATTGCATATGGTTATCTCTTAGAGCAAAATTATGTCCCCAGGAGACTATCGTTCTCTGCAGATGAAAGTCCCAGTTAGTTAGCATATATATTACTCCTTTGAATTATCATGTTTGGGACATCTGCATTGGGAAATCCCACAGGCAATACCTAGAGAAAATAAAAGATTAGGTGAAGGTAGATTCGGTACATATTTTTTGAGCCTCTAACCCTTTAAAAATCTACTTTATATCTTATGTTGTGTCCTGTGATGAGCTGCATTCCATATATAACACTTTTGTGCACATTTGTCAATAACCCTCTGAAACAAGTGGCTCTGGCACCACAGCTTTGCAGCAGGATGCTAATCCACCTAGACAGACAGTGCACTCAATTCTGAAAATCTTAGCATCTAAAATAAGCAGCACAATTTTACATCATTAGAAAAGAGATTGGTTTCTGCACAGGAAATCTGGTCATTTTCTATACCTGCAGTTACACTTGGCAGCATTTGCAACAGGAGCCTGATAACAGAGATACTGAAATGTATCAAGCTGGAAATACAGCAAAACTCCCTGAAGTGCTGTGGTTAGCATTTCATATCAATAAATAAAATTCAACTAAGAAAAAAATTTTTAGAGAGATGCCATCTCTATATCTGACAGTCTTTAGCTGAAAGAAAGGGACAGATGCTGGAGATATAAACTTAACATTGATAGAGAAGACAAAATTATACAGATTAATTATGTGCAGTTTCATAAATACTGAAGTGTTCAAGTGCAGTAGCAGTTCCTATCTATAACTTTGCCAAATAAATTCATACAAAAGGTACACAAATGCAGTGTATAGCGCTTGGCTAGCTTCCTACTGGAAATCTTGGGCCTTTCAACTACTGTAAATTCTTACACCTCAAAAAAACAATTACTGTTTTGAGACATTTACAGTAATGCCAGCCTTTGCCAATTTATTTTGCATTTCACTGCATTTGATGTGTTTCCTCACTTCAGCTTCATTCATGGATTCATGAATATGAGGGGCTTGGTAACAAATTAATGAGAAATTAGGTTTTGCAGCCAACAAAAAAGAACCACAAACGCATACATAATGCCTTCTAATGCTGGATCATAACTCTACTGTGTCAGTCCTCAATCCTCAGTGAAATCTTTGTGAAACTATTCCCACTCCTAGTGAAATGAAAAAAGTGAACATATGTGAAAAGTAGGTTTTCTTTTCTCATCTTCATTAGTGCAGTATTATGCACCACTTCTGCTTCATCCTTAGTTGTGTGTTCATAGAATCATAAAATTACCTAGGTTGGAAAAGACCTTTAAGATCGCGAAGTCCACCTATTAACACAGGGCTGCCAAGACCGCCACTAAACCATATCACTGAGGGTCTCATCTGCATGGGTTTGTTGTGGCCCAAGTGCAGCATCATGCACTTTGCCTTGTTGAATCACATACCACTGGCCACAGCCCATCGATGCAGCCTGTCCAGATCTCTCTGCAGACCCTTCTTATTCTTCAGCAGATCAGCACTCCCAGCCAACCTGGTGTTGTCCACAAGTTTACTGACTGTGCACTCAATCCGCTTGCCCAGATCATCAATGAAGATGACAAACAACACTGTCACCATCACCAAGCCCTGAGGGACACCACTTGTGACTGGTCACCAACTAGATATGACACCATTTACTGCCACTCTTTGGGGTCAGCCATCCAACCAGTTTCCAGTCCAGTGAAGAATCCACCTATCCAGGCCATCAGCAGCCAGTTTCTCCAGAACACTGTGACAGTGTCAAATGCTTTACTTAAGTCCAAATAGATGATGTTCATAGCCTTTCCCTCATCAACCAGGTGAGTCACCTTAACATAGAAGGAGATTAGGCTGGTCAAGCAGGACCTGCCCTTCATGAACCCAAGCTGACAGGGCCTGATCCCTCCATTTTCCAGCACATGCTGTCTGATCTCACTTAGGATCATCTGCTCCATGACCTTCCCTGGCACTGGGGTCAGATTGACAGGCCTGTAGTTTCTGGGTCCCTCCTTCCTGGCCTTTTTGTAGAGAGGCATCACATTGTCCACCCTCCAATCCTCTGGGACTTGCCCAGTAGACCAGGACTGCTGATAGATGATGGAGAGGGGATTAACAAGCTCCTGTGCCAGCTCCTTCAGCACTTTTGAATGTAGCCCATCCAGCCCTATAGACTTGTATATTTCTAAGTGGAGCAGGAGGTTGCTAACCATTTCTTCCTAAATTATGGGTATTTCAATCAGCTCCCCATCTCTGCCCTCCAACTCAGGGAACTGAGTACCCTGAGGGTGGTTGATGTGACTATTAAAGATTGAGGCAAAGGCAGCATTAAATACCTCAGCTTTTTCCTCATTCTCAGTCATAAAGTTCAATGTTTATAAGAAACAGACCTTGATGTAGTATTCAGCTCACGTTTGGTAAACGTAGATGCATAAACTGATGCAGTCTTCCTTATCTAGCAAATAGCCTCTATAACTTTGCCCTTCCCTTCTTATTCTTATTCTTATTCTTATTCTTATTCTTATTCTTATTCTTATTCTTATTCTTATTCTTATTCTTATTATTTCATAAAGCTTTGTGAATTATAGCTTCCATATTATTAGAGCAAACTCTGTCCTGGCTCAGTGGAGCTGCTCAAAACCTGAGACCAAGCATGTTAGTCTATTTAAGGAAGAAACTTTATCATGCTGTGGTTTCTATATGAAGCAGAGGAATAGCTACATGTATTATAGTACTAATGCCTTCATCAGTTAAGTGTCTAATTTGGAGTAATACAATATTGGTTTTCTTCTTACTGCTATATTGAGTTTCTCCTTATTTGTATAAGCATATAGTAATCAGGGTCAAAGAAGCAATTGCTAGAGACTTTTCAATGTACCATTCATATACCCAGAAGCAGTTAGGGTGAATAGCTATGTATGTGTTGGGAACAATTTATACTGTTTGAAAGCACGTTGCAAATAATTTATAAATAATTTCCCCAATCTCTTCCTAATATCAAAAACAGTGTCCAAACATGCTCATTTTAGCACGATTGTATCATGTCAGCTACAGGAACCATTGTGAAAATCCCTGTATTATCAAAATCCAGGTCAGAATGGATTTATAATCTCAAAAGAAGTAGCACATTGACCTAAATCTAACAGTTTAACAGCAACATATTATCCTGAAAATTTAAGACACCTTGGATTTTAGGGAAAATTAGGATCTTTCTACCAATCTTATGTATTTTTCAGTTTTGAAATGACAGAGGAAACAGTTCATTTCCAATGACAATGACCAAAAGAAGACCTTTTATCTCAAGAGTCTGACCAGTCCCAGAGAGGGAAATAAGATCTGTTACAATTGAAGGGCTCCATTTGTAGTAAATAAATTATTAAATGGAATTATCAATGGCAGTGCTTCACACACCTTTCTTTTGTACACCTATATATTTGTTAATCTTCAAAAAAAGAGAGTGTTAGGTCTGAGAATGATGTCAAATCTTCACATGGCTAGTTCTGAACAGCTAGAAAATATCATAATAAATTACACCTATTGGGTTTTTTGCCTGGGCAAAATCTGACCATTGTGCTGCAGTGATTTGGAAACACAGCAAGGAACAAATCTGCTTTTCTCTTTCAGTACACAAAATGCCCACTACACAAAACACAAAATATGATGCATGCATATTTTGCACTAGTGTCTGCTGGTGAAGAAAGCAGGCAAAGCATCCTGCATCATCAATGATTTGTGAACAATAATCTCACTTGCAACCTCTGCTCCTCCTTCCCACTGCGCAGTGAACAACAAAGACCATGCAGTGCTCATTTCAGAGCTGAAGTGGGGTCGTATCATGGATGGGTTTCACTCTGCTATACTACAACACTGCACGTCCCTCTGCATGTGCATCTTCCCTTGTGGTCACCCGCTGCTGTGCTTTTCTGGTATTTTATTTGGTCTGTGGGGGTTATATGTTGTAATACATAGTCAACAGTTGCAATAAGGGCAAAAACTATTAGAGATTTAAAGGATCAGATATTTTTTATTTGAAAGACTGTTAAAGAATTCAAACTGGCAAAAAATACTAACAAAGACTTCTTTTTGCATACTTGTAAAATAAGGCAACGTGGGAAAGAAGTTTATTTAGTTGCTATCTCTGATAATGGTAGTTTTGCTAAGGGCAGCTACTTAGGATTTAACTTCAAACAGCTTAATTTAAAGTTTAAGCAAATATTTGAGCAGCTATTTGAGCATGTTTGCTATAAAAATCTTGCTACAGTGCTTACAGTGCTTACCTGATTGTTTCTGTAGCCCCAAATACAACTCTCATAAAACAGGATGGCATTTGTCATAAGCAGGAGTGGCACATTCTACCCTCCATGGAGTTAAAGGATTAAGGAATCCACATTCTTATGCACCAGTAATAACATGTGATAGCATCAAGCAGAAAACATGTCCCTTAAGTTAATACACTGAAATAGGAGTGTGCCCTCAGCAAGTTTGCCAATGACACCAAGCTGTGTGGTTCGGTTGATACGTTGGAGGGAAGGAATGCCATCCAGAGGGACCTTGACACACTTGTGAGGTGGGCTGATGCCAACCTGATGAAGTTTAACCATGCCAAGTGCAAGGTCGTACAGCTGGGTGGGAGTAATCCCAGGCACAGCTACAGGTTGGGCAGAGAAGAGATTCAGAGCAGCCCTGTGGAGAAGGACTTGGGGGTGTTGGTCAGTGAAAAAATGAACATGAGCCGGCAGTGTGCACTCTCAGCCCAGAAAGCCAACCGTATCCTGGGCTGCACCAAAAGGAGCGTGACCAGCAGGTCGAGGGAGGTGATCCTGCCCCTCTACTCTGCTCTTGTGAGACCTCACTTGGAGTATTGTGTGCAGTTCTGGTGTCCTCAACAAAAAAAGGACATGGAACTGTTGGAACAAGTGCAGAGGAGGGCCGTGAAGATGATCAGGGGACTGGAGCACCTTCCGTATGAAAATATAAATTCATGGATGAGACTGTGTCGTTATACTGTAGGTCTCAGGTCAGAGGAGTCATTTAGTGACAATATTTTTTGAGAAATCTTCACTCTGATATTTCCTGTCTTTCACACAACATCTATTTTTAGCCTGAAAAAAAAAAAAATTAAAAAAATGCCAATTTTTGCATTGAGTAACAATATCATGCAACAAGCTCCAAAATTTTAAACAAAGTCTTTCCAAATTTTGCAAAGTTACCTGATCTATTTATACAGAAGACTAAGGAAATGTTTGAGTAAGAGTATATCACACTGGAACTGGAAGCAACAGCTTTCTCAAAAGAAATTAAAGAAAATATTCAAGCCATTAAAAAAACACCCCAACCACAACTCAAGATGTAAATTTAGATAAACTTGATGACTGTATGAAGAGTATAAACCTTTGATATTTTCAATAATAAATAAAATACAGCATCAGATATCTTCTGTACATAAAGAGGGTTGCTCTACATATGTACATATGGGGGTGAAAAGGACATATTCACAGTAAGGCAAAATTACACCAAAAGCCACTGTTTAACTGGCAGAGATGATCAATATATTTTTCAAGAATTTTGATATTTTGCCTCTTGTTTGGGTTTTATCTTTTCTTTCATTTCCCTCTGAAACTTCTGCTAACTTTTCAACAGTCATCATATTCAAGCCAAGAGGGATGCAGAAATCAAGGTCTTTATTGTTCTACAAGAGGTACTGATGTGCATATATAACAAAAAAGAAACAATAAAAAAATGAGACTTTTTTTAACTTGTTTACCATCCAATATCATCTAATATATATTTGTTTAATCTCTTTGTATTTATTAGATACGGAAAATAAGAGCATAGATAGTTTAAAGACTGCAGTCATAGATACAAAAAAGCATGTTCATGGTGTCCTAAACTATCTTAAAAGACAACATGCTAAGGGTTGGTTTTCATTTCAATATGATTTATTTTATGCAGAATATTAATTTTTTACCATTTGATTTATTTTATGTGGTGTCCCTAGGCAACTTATTTTAAATTATCCTTTGGATATTTGCATGGAAAACGAATACAATTTATTTGAAAATAAGCTTCAGAAAGAAAAGAATTCACATTTGAACCCATCATGCTAAATATCATGAAAGTAAGATATATGGATTTAACATTTCCTTACGGAAGTGGAAAAGAGCAATGTTTTTCCTAAAACAAAGTAGAACAATTTCCACTGTAAATCTGTGGCCTGAACCATCTACACTGACAGAAAAATTTCTGTCAGCATTGCGAACAATAGGATAAAATGAAGAATTTACTTTCTTCTTCCACATTTTGTTTTCTCAGGTGGACATATATTTAAAGTGAAGTGCTACTCCAAGCTATGTTACAACTCAGCGTGTAATCAGTCATTAGAGCACCATGCAAGTTCTTAAACTTTTCTAGGAAGAAATGTTAGATTTAATATCAAGCATTAGCTGTCTTCTGCAATCTTGCATAACCATGCAAAATTTAGACAAATCTTTGTGTTGACTCATCTTTGATTTTTGTGGGGATTTATTACAGATGTCCATAGCAGCTGCAAAGTTGAAATACAATATTGGAAGTGGAGAAAATTATATTTTACCCAGCATTGAGGATTAAAATCTTAATTAATAAAGACTAGCATAATAACAAATCAGTATTAACACTCAGCTTCATCATTTTATCTATGACTGTAATTAAAGCCCAAGACATCTGCAGAAGATTCTAACAGTATCCTACTTTCTACCAAAGCGAGTACATCCCAAGAGGCATTTGGCATTTTTTCAAAGCCAGACCTTCAAGTAAAGTACTTTATTTCTGCAAGAGAAACTGGATGTCATTCTGCCTTTAAGTAGATGTGTACACTATTTTTATCACTGTATACAAATGTACATTGTACGTATGCATATGACAATGTATGCATGTGAAAAGTGTGTGAGGATAATTTCCTTGATTCTCTTTACATTATAGGTTTTTTTGCACAATTTGCAGTAAAAATGTGTCTTAATGGTTAATGAAAAAATGTGTCTTAATGGTTAATGATTATTTTGTTCATTTTCCTGGATTTAGATGCTGTCTTTGGAATTAAAAAACATCTCCTATCATTTTTAACTATCTTTTTTTAGTTCTTTGGGTATTTAAAATATTAGATATGCTGACCAACGATCTCCATGTATAAAGGCATTATCTGTGTATGGCAGCTAGGGACAAATGCTCTTAATCTCTGCAATCTTGTTTTATGCGGCACGGCATTTTGCTTAATCAGAATTCCTATTATTGTTAAATGCTTTATTATGTGGTTGTATAACAGCAGTTCTTTGAAAATTAGGGTCTAACTGAGACACGGGAGTCCTGATTAGGAATTTTTTCTGCCCCTGGCTTACCTCCATTCCTGTTTAGAAATATGTCATTACATATTTAGAAATACTGCAGCTTGCAATTTGATGATTTTGACTGGATGGATAATCCTTGACTAATGAGACCTAGCCTCTGGGAGTGCCTACAGCATAGCGGATGTGGTATTGCTGGTGGAGGTCAACATGCGTGCCCAAACATCATGCAAGCACAGCTTGGGAGATCACCTGCCTCCTTTCTCCATCAGCCTACCCTACCTCATGGTTGCCACCACATCAGCCCTTTCTGTGAGCAGGGTGGCCAGCTGGACCATGCAGGAAGTTGGGGACCTAATTAAGCTAGGTGGGTGGAAACCAGGGGTGGAGGCTGCCAAGATGCAGTTGAAGAGGGTTGGAGTAGAGTGTGGGAGACTGAAGGGCTGGTACCACTTTTTTTTTTTTCTTTTGTATGGTGTGTATTTTGTATTGTGCAAGCTGCAGAAAATTAGACTGAGAGCTCATCCAGGCTGGGAGAACTGTGATAGGAGCAATTCTCATTGGGCAATGTGGTTAAGAGAGGTAACATGAAGTGTCTTTTACACCTCTAGGAACTACTGCTTGAGTAAACTAAGCCTGTAGCATGCAGCAAAAGCCATAAAATGTGCAATATGCTTTTGGACACAGGCTGAAAATAAAGACTTACTGAAGGAAAACACAAATAGAACTAAAATAAAGCTTCTCCTGCCTTTCCCAGGTTTGCTGAGAGTGTTTTCCTTCTTCCTAATTCTTTCTTCTGGTAAGTTGATTGCACTGTGGTCGGGTGCTTGCAAAGCACAGGTCACTTGAAAACCACAGAGCAGTTCAGTGGCTAAGCTGAGCCTTGTCCTATTCTGTTTTCCTGTGTAATCAGAGAATAGCTTGATTAATTTTGAGTTGTCTTGAGTAGGAGAGTTTTTTGCCAAAGGGTAGTCTTAATAAAATATCAGTAAGAATACTAGATTGCATAAAAAATGTAGTTAAATCTTTTTGTAACCAAAAACTTCAAAAGAAGAATGGGCTTAATTGTCTCACATACTCTTCACAAAGATCATGACACATTTAGAAGAGTACATGGGTAAGAGAGAAGCCAGTCTGCTCCCATAGCAAAATCTAAACAGTTGATTAGCACTTTCCTCACATCCAATCTAAACTTCCCCTGTTTAAGTTTGAACCCATTACCCCTTGTCCGCTCACTACAGTCGCTAATGAATGGTCCATCCCCAGCATCCTTGTAGGCCCCCTTCAGATATTGGAAGGCTGCTATGAGGTCTCCAGGCAGCCTTCTCTTCTCCAGGCTGAACAGCCACAACTTTCTCAGCCTGTCTTCATATGGGATATTCCCCAGTCCCCTGATCATCTTCACGGCCCTCCTCTGCACTTGTTCCAACAGTTCCATGTCGTTTCTATGTTGAGGACACCAGAACTGCACACAATACTCCAAGTGAAGTCTCACGAGAGCAGAGTAGAGGGGCAGGATCACCTCCCTCAACCTGCTGGTCACACTCCTTTTGATGCAGCCCAGGATATGGTTGGCTTTCTGGGCTGAGAGTGCACACTGCCAGCTCATGTTCATTTTTTCATCGACCAACACCCCAAGTCCTTCTCCACAGGGCTGCTCTGAATCTCTTCTCTGCCCAACCTGCAGCTGTGCCTGGGATTACTCCCACCCAGCTGCAGGACCTTGCACGTGGCATGGTTGAACTTCATGAGGTTAGCATCAGCCCACCTCACGAGTATGTCAAGGTCCCTCTGGATGGCATTCTTTCCCTCCAACATATCAACCGAACCACACAGCTTGGTGTGATCAGCAAACTTGCTGAATAAGACACATCCCACACATGCTGCTTGGTCAGGGTATGCATTTCTTAAGTAGTCTTCAAAACTTTTTTACAAAAATATTGCTTATTCTAAATTATTTAGTGTGTGTTAATCAACAGTTGGTACTTACTCTTGCATTGTTTGCTATTACCATTTATAGATGGTAGTGCTACATTATAGACAGACAAGTATACATATATGGGTATATAAAAGGGGAAATATTTCACATAAATGAGATAGAATCAAACCTACAATTTAGAAAGTAATTATGAATGGGTTTAGACTCTTTACATGGTTTTAGTGCCTGATGTTGCAAAAATGGCAACTGCTTTATAAATAGGATCATAAACTTGGGCCCAGATCTGGAATTTTTCTTTCTAAAATGCGAGCTTGGGTCAGTGTTCTTGTATGTGGAAGGATGAGCAAACTGAAGTCCTTAGCTCTTACTAATAAGTGCTTTCTCATTTCCATATAGTTAGTTAGCAGATAAAAATGTTCCTCTGAGGATTAGTTTATGTTAGTAATATTGGAGGTTTTAAGTTAAGTAAATATGGAAAGACAATCCATTGGCAGTTCTGTGACTTGATCTGGAATTCTACTCTTTCATGGAGTTTTTTAAAATAATGAAATAACTATGATTTTAGAATTTAAAATGTTAAATCTGATATAACTTGGGAAAAAAATAGAAATACATTTTAAGTAGTAAGGAAGTTATACTTCCTTATAATTGATCTCAATCAAATTATCAACATTTACTTGCATTGATGTAAAATCACCATTGCACATTGCTTTACTTTGTGTTGTTCAGTGGCTGTTAAGATCGAAATAGTATAGAGCTAAAGGCAAAAGTTTTTATTTTGGTTGAAACCACACTCATATGAAAGTCTATTGTGGCAGAACCCTTTGTGGCAGAGGCATCTTACATTGTGAAAATAATTTATGGGCTTATCTGGGTTATGCCTTTGTCAGTGATTTAGAATGTTTTCCTGTTAGTCTACACTGTGTTTCTGCTCAAATCAGGAGTTTCCAGCTCAGCTTGTTCAGCTGATGCCACCTAAAGCAACAATAGCTTGGGGTGCTTTTTTCTGTTAGACAAGCACTGCTGTAAATGTAGGTTATAGCTTTCTGTTAGGTAAATGAGATGGTGTTTAGAAAGTCTAGTACTCCAGGGAGCTTTGTGTCCAGATAATAGACATCTGAGGGACAGAAAATAGAGGCTCCATAGGCTATAATTAACATCTTTATGAAAGAGAAGAAAACCAGTCTACATGTAGTCTTGCCTTCACTCTCTATTTAACACGCTATTGGAACTGCTAGGGAGCTCAAAAACAAGAAAGGTGGGAGCTATCGTTACAGGACTTAAACGCCATCTGACAGATGTGATCAGATATAGCTTTGGAATCACAGAATCAACTAGGCTGGAAAAGACCTTTAAGATCATCAACCACAGCCATTACCTTCTTTTTAAGAAAAAAAAAATCAATTAATTTTCTCACTTTTATAGATACTTACAAATTGCTCAGGCATTGACACTCTAATACCTGTACATAATTGTCTGCCAGGGCCAGGAACAGGAAGAGGTATATCTCACCTGGTTCACACAGTAATAGTCTTCATCTGGTCTCTACTACTTTTTTGTTTGTTTGTTTGTTTGTTTGTTTGTTTGTTTGTTTTCAGTCTGTATATAACTTTTTAGTGGTTTTGGCAAATCTTTGATAAATCTCTAAAGCCAAGCCAGGTGTACCTTTTCAGTTCTCTTTTTCTTCTCAGATATAGACGCACATTTGGAAGAATATAAAGCTCTGCTTTGACAGCATGCATTTATCAATATTTCATGTAGTGTTTTGGGGGCCTGAGTTTTTTTCTTTTTCCATTTCTTTAAGGAGTAGTGGCTAAGGAGTGTTAGAAATCAATTCAGATTATTTTTCTTCTTTTTTGAATGACAAACAGGCTCCTAATTTTGAAAGATTTTCAGTTGAAATTTGATAGGAATCAGAAGGTGACTAATAATTCAGGATATTTTTGCTAAGCACACCTAGATTGCGGAGATTTCTGCTTGCACTAATTTTACACTGCATTTCCACTAATCTGCAAACTGATCTGTAATATTAGAAAACAAACTCAGCCTTCCAGAGATCCCAAAATTGCTTTTGAATGTAGGATGCTCCCCCTGCATCTCCAGCTTTTTTGTTACAGATTAAGTTCATTTAGTCTGTCACTGAGTTCAACTTTTTTTCACTGAATTAATTAAATTCATTTTTAGGTAGTGGAACTTCATTGCATGGTGAACATATCTGAAGTGCAATTACATCTTGGGCTGAAGAGCTAAGCAGAGTGTACCACTGCATGTTTCCATAGTTCCTAACAGAAAAGCTCACCAACAGGTCTAACAGTGGATCAGTTTCCACTTGTGCTGTTTATTTGTCATCCATAATAACTCCTGACAAATTTGTTTTGGTTTGGTTTTTTATTAGTTTTGTTGGGTTTTGATTAGTTTTGTTGAGGTTTTTTTGGGGTATTTAGTGCAAATTTAATACAAATTCAGTACACAAGTTTGTTACTGTATATTCAAGACCCTAAAAATACTGTGAACAAATAAACTGCAGATTCCAGAAGACACCTGTTTCAGTAAATATCAAATACTCAAATACTTATCAAAAATGAAATATCAAATACTTATTTTTTAAAAATAGCAACTGGGATACTTTGGGGTTTTTTAACTAGCTCATTTTAAACCCTTCCTCTCAGGAAAAGCTGTGAAAGCTAATGAAGTTTTCTGTTTATTGGTTCTAACAAAACTAGTGCAAGCATTGACAAGGTGAGTCCCTTAGTCACATGAACACCAGGGACAATTAAGTTTCAATGGCAATCAGTCTTACCACTGAAAGGTTTTCAGCTCTTTTTATGCTCACAGCTGGAAGGTCAGCATGACTGAATTAAAAGTGCTTGTAATCTTGCAATGATGCATGCTGTCTTTCCTGATCTGGTCATATTGTACTCACTAGAGATTGAGATGTTTCAAGGATATTAGCAGATTAAAATCTAAAATTGATGTATCACACAGCAAATCTGTAATAACCACTGCACTTGAATACTGTAGGGAATTATAGTTGCAGGTGAGGTGATAATTCTTCTACTATA
Source organism: Ara ararauna (assembly GCA_028858755.1). NCBI lineage: Eukaryota > Metazoa > Chordata > Aves > Psittaciformes > Psittacidae > Ara > Ara ararauna. The sequence goes on along the minus strand of CM054410.1, from coordinate 36,724,607 downwards.
AAACCATCAACTTACTAGTGTTAATTTATTTTTGTGTTACAGTGGGTTAAAAAGGTATAGTCCCTAAAGAGACTGTTAATTGTTAATGCTTAGGGATTTATCAGCTTTCTAATAGCTTGAATCTCTGTGTAAATGAGATGCCACATTTTTCATGGAGTTTCTGTGATTCTCAGGATGCAGCAACATGAGGTCTGCCTGTGGTGAGGGTTTTATGGTGGTGTGTGTGGTATTCTCCCAGGAACTGCTGTGTGGCCTTAGTGGTATGTATGTGGAAGCAGAACTAGGAACAGACTAATACACATTTCAGGGCATGCACTTTTCCCAGGTGACGGTATTTGCTCTCCTGAAGACACCCTTTTGGTGCAACTCTGACTTTACAGATAAGCACTACCTCTTCCCTGTCAAATTCTTGCCGTACAATCTTTTGGTGGACTCTGGTATAAATACTGAGGTTGAGGAGGATTAAGACAGGCATCAGTAGAACTCTTGCCTCTGCTATGGAACTTGCAGCTGGACAGCTTTTAGGGGAAGCTATCTTACAAAAAGTTTGTGCATTGGTCCTCAAAAAGAGCCAGGCATATGCCTTTTTCTGCCATGCACACAGGAGCAGGAGATTATATATAGAAAGCAAAGGTATAGTTGGGAAAAGACCTTTGCTTCCCTGCTCCTGAAGACATCCTTTTGTTTAACACAAGCAGTGGATGAATTATTCAAGAATACTTAATCTTCTAGAGATATTAGCAGGTAATGTAATGAATGGTATTGTATCTTTAAATCATTGTCATTTGGAATCGATGACAGTTAGAAAGAACTTGATATGAGCAAAATTTGCCCTGTGTATTAGAATTTTGCATAACAGATAAAAACTCTTCAGTGACTTCAGAGAGAATATGCCATGTTTGTACAGTATTTTGGATTTGAGAGCTAAAATAATTCTATAAAATTATATAAATACAGGTTTATTAACCACAATTAGCGTTATTTAAGGCATTTATTAGCATTAAGCTCTCTTTTCCTTAGACACAATAGACACAAATTACATTCTCAGTCTATGAAGCTTATTGTTTTCTTTACAGAATACACGCTGAAGTAATATTGCTGAGACTAAGATTAGAGCAAATACTGAAGAGAACCATATGATCTTTTTGCTAGATGCCATGAATGGAGAATGAGTGTACTGGGTTGTTTTTTTAACTTTCTCTTTCTAGTCTCACATAAACCCAGTTTGTATTAGCTCAAATATACTTTCAACAAGATGGCTGTGAAGTTACACTGCACATACCAGGTTGCGAATAATTGTTTACTTCTGAATGAATCATTCACTTTACAATATATGCTTAGGAGTTAAGCACCAGATTTAAGCACTGGAATCAAGAGGGGAAATAAAAAGGGGAAACTACGTAAGGTTATCTATCAGCATTGCATATTTATAAAACATAAAGCAAAATCAAATAATTGTTTGGGGGTAAAGACCTGAGGAAATATGAGGCATAGCAAAAATTGTTCTGAGAAAATAAACTGTAATGATATGTATGTTCTTCAGCTTACCAAGATGAATTGACATAAGACAGAAAACACAGCTAAGATATGTATCTGAACAAATGCAATCACTTAGATGTAGAATACTTCATCTTGCATAGCCAAATAGAAGCAAAGTGCTTGTTTAATTTTAAACAAACTATGAGACCAGGGTTCAGTGGGCTTGGTGTTGTCTATCATGCTGTCCTTGAAGCAGAGTCCAAGGCAGGGTCATGTTGTGCCCATTTCAAATAAAAGATATCTAAGTATGCAGCGCACAGGCACTTTCTAGCCTCTGTAATCTGCACCAGCCACTTGCTAAACTGTTACTGAAGAAAGGAAGATAAACACATCCACAAACCCCCCCCCCAAAAAAAAAAAATCAGTGGTTTTACCTACATCTGCTGCATATAAAGTTGACTGACAAAATAAATTTTCCATGCAGAAATTATGTCATTTGAATCCACTTATAAGGCAATTCCCGCCTACATGTGTCTGATTTCATAGCCTGCATTTGGCTGCTCAGGTATAAACCGTGAGAAAAGGAGGTAATAATCAGTGTTAAAGACTAGCAGAAAACTGATAGCTATAATGGCAGCATTTAGTAGGTAAATTTTGTCAACTCAGGCTATTTCAGTACAGTCCATTTTATCTAGTATCACTTAACCACTTCTGCTTCATTAAACTAATGCAAAATAAGATTTACTTGCTCTGGTATATTCTGTCAATCTCTTTTAGCTCCACCATCATTTTTGCAGTTAAAATGGGTAAGTCTTGATTCAAACTTGAGAGCAATGATTCTACTGATTTTAAGGTTTTGATGTAACACTCTTTAAAGTTGATTGGAGGAGAAAACTGGTTAAACCTATTGTGTAATATGACTTAATAGCTGTACTTTATTCTTAGCAGAGGTTTTAGACCAAAAATCAGCTTTGATTTGGTGATTGAAGTAAAGTAAAACGGTACCAATTATTTCTGCTTTTTGTTATGCTTTCCTTATGGGGTTTGTTAATATTAAAATTGGAGGAAAAAAGATTATTTTTAGGGTTTCATAAGGTTTGTTGTTTTATGCAGTCATATGTCATAACCAGGAGACACTGGGAATCTTTTCCTCGCGCTAGCTTTTAATATGTAAGACACAAATGAAAACTCCCCTGGACTAATGCCAGAAAAATCCCTTTGCCTTCAACACAGGTAACTCTTACTTTTTTGACAGTTTAGCTTTAAACCATGGGAAATGCATATGAAGTGACAAGTTAGCTGCTTGCCAATTTCAAGACAATTTATCATCTCTGCAGTTTTGTACCACAGAAGCAAAGTAAAATACATTGTAGCCTGAATTTATTAGGCTCATGAGGGAGATGTGGATCTGTCATGGGTTCAGCAGTAGCAGTCATTTTTCTCCTTCTTGGTAGCTGGTGCAGCGCTGTGTTTTCAACTTTCGGTCTGGGAACAGTGCTGATAACACCAGTGTTTATAGTTTTGGCTTAGAATGTTTTGGCCTGACCAACGACTTTCTGAGTCTCACGCTCTGCCAGGGAGGAGGGGAAGCCGGGAGGAAGCAGAGACGGGACACCTGACCCAAACTGACCAAAGAATTATTCCATGCCACAGCACATCATGCCCAGGATGTAAAACTGGGGGCAGGAACCTGGAAGAGTTCAGTTCACAGCTCAGTCATCGAGTGGTGAGCAATTGTATCCTCTTTCCTTGTATTTCCCTGGTCATTGGTGGTGGTGGTGGTTGTGGCAGTGGTGGTTTGTGTTATACCTTGATTACTGGACTGTTTTTATCTCAACCCGTGGGAGTTGCATTCTTTTGATTCTTTTCTCCATTCCCCCCCCCCCCCCCCCCCCCCCCCGGAGTGGGGGGGGAAGAAGGAGGGGGAAGTGAGTGGTTGGGCTTTGTGTTAGAAGGGGTGAGCTATTGTATTCTTTCCTTGTATTTGCCTTGTCATTATTATTATTGGTGGTAGCAGTAGCGGTCTTGTGTTATACTTTAGTTACTAAACTGTTCTTATCTCAACCTGTGGGAGTTGCATTCTTTTGATTCTCCTCCCCATCCACCCAGGAGAGGGGAAGAAAGAGAGGGGAGTGAGTGAGAGAGAGACTGCGTGAGTTAGAGAGGCTTAAACCATGACAGGGTCCAAATCACAGCTTTTACAGGGTTTTGTTTATTTGTTTCTAATTATGTGGATCGTAAATCAAACCAGATTAACATCTCCTTCTGACACTTAAAGTCTTAAACCATCTACAGCCTACTTTTGTAACTATCAGGGCTATGAATAAGCAAACCATGTCAGCCACATGTTAAATATTAAAAGAAGTAGCCTAGCGGAGTCCCCCCAGATATCTTATCCTCAAAAGATATTTGTGAAAAGTGTGTTCCGAAAGGAAGTATGTGCACGTCAAGAGATAAAGACGTTAAATAGCAAGTGGAAAGAGGAAGAAAAGGCAGAGGACATCTCTAAGGTGTGATAGAGAAATTTGTTGAGAAGACCCTTTGAGGCAATGTTTAAAATACTTGATTTACTGCTAGAGCAAGCATCCCACAACTGGATTTGCAGCAGAGGAGTGGGGGGTCGTAAATCATATTAGGTGGCATTAACAGGAAAAATCATTAGACAAAACAGCACAAAATCAATAAAAGCAATTCAGTCTGGAAACAAACAACATAGCAATGAGGGACAGAAAGTACGCAGCAGAAATACAGCTACTTGTTATATTAAACTATGCACATAATGGAGTTTCAGATGGAAGACTGGCCCTGCTTGGGCTCTTTGTGAGAAATATTGAAACCACTTCAGATCATGTCCTTTCCAGTCAGCTATAATAGTATAAAAGTGCTAGGCTTTTGTAAAGCACTTGTAGTGCTGACAGGAATTGGGCTGTGGAGAGGGAATATACTTCTAAATTTTTAGGTATCAACAGCTAAGAAACCTTGATAGCTAAGCCTTCCTGTCATGGCCCTAATACAACACCAGTGCAGGCATAACAAACAGTGCCTCCGAGTGGAACTGTTCTCTATCTGGTTGAGCATATTATGCTTTTATTTCAATGAAGGATTGCAGAATCAGGTCACTGCAGCTCCCCTGGATTTTTCTCTATGGAGAGGAAATGCTGATGGTGTTTTGGCAACCTTTTTTGGGTAATTCCATGGCAAAGTCTGTCCCTAAATTCATAAGGGTTCATAAAGCAGGTTGCTGACTCTCATCCATACTCAAGCTCTTTGGAAACCAACAGCAGAAAGCAGAAGGCAGCTAAACACTGTTATGTTACAAAAATGAAGACAATTGCAAGTGTAGGCTAATTTAATTAAAAATATAAAAATAGAGAAATCTCCTAAAAATATTCCTTAGAAGATGACCTCTGAGGATAATTCCAATGAAATTTGACTTCTTGCAAAAAGGACTTGGTCAGGTAAAGCAGAGCATTGTCATCCTTTAATTCAATATGTTTAGGGCTTCAACTACAGAACTGCAGAATTTAATGTACATTCAGCAGAAAGTATGCAGATCAAAGCAACCAGTTTTGTTAAAAGAAAAAAAAAAAGAAAAAAAAGAATATTCTTAGGAAAAAAATCTTAAGTTTAAATGCATGCCAAAACTGAATTAATTTATTTGGAAATAAAACTACCTTAACTGCACAAAGACTGTTTTAGAAATATGTATGTGTATTCTTTGCAGACAAAGCCAGCTGTGTGCGTAGAAGTGAGTAAAAAAAGAATAGTTCTGATTTTCTGACTAAAGATTGACTGGACAATTTGGTAAGGCAAGACAGCACAAACAATTTGATATTCACTAGCAACTTTTTTCTCTCTAAGAGCAACTGTTCAGCCTGGGATCTTTGTCAAAGTATTTCCTTTCCCACAGATCACACTCAGAGTTTCTCTTGGCAATGTTAATCCCAGAGAAAACTTTGCAGAAAAATTTCATCTGCACAATTTAGCTGAGAACATGCTGGAGTTAGTTAGAAAACACTTGGCTGAAGGGAAGGTAAAGCTCTTAGCTAATTATTTCTTGTACTTAATCACTGGGTCCCACCTGTAAGATGCTTGCCATGGTGATCTTGACATTAGCAGCACATTGAGAAAATGCTGAAAAAATGAAACAGTACACCATATATTATTGACAGCCTTTTGCCTCAGGAGCTGGCAATCAGCTCAGTGCACTTGGTGCAAAGCCCTATCATCTTTCTGAGCATTCAATGAATTTTCTAGGAACTCTTTGGATTCAATGTAGCTTGATTCACAGAGTAAAAGGTTACATCTGATGATGCGTGAAATGGTTTCTACCCTGGTTCCTGCCAGCCAGGTGACCCCATCAGTAAGAACCTGTCAGCTCCAGGATTGTCCCTGTTGGAAGCTCCAGCGCTGAAATCTGAATAGGCACAAGGCCTGAAATGTAGTTCTGTCTCTGCAGGGGAACTGTAGCTGCACGATATAAAGAAGCCCCAATGGGTTTAGGGCGCCTGTTCATTAGGACATCAAAGGAACCCCAGCTTGACCTATACCACAGGTTACCAAATAGTCCATCTTTGTGTGTGTAAATGTCCTGTGGTGAATCCTTTGGAATAAAACCTACTATTATTATCAGTTGTTACAGTGTAGAAATAATCTTGGAAATGTAAATTAAGTATACTGTTATATTGCTATATTTTCTTCTCCCTCCCAAAAATCACTTGATCTATTTTTAACCTCATGACTATTTTATATAAAAACCCTGTTAAACTGAAAACTGCTAGCAGAAAAATGTAGCAAACAGTAGGTGACTCACTGATTTCAACAGCACTGGCATGATCCTTTGAGATTAAATAACAACATTAGAATTTTAAAAATCATAAATGAAGGTGGCAGTCTGTTTTTATTTTTAGCATGAAGTGCACTTTATTCTGAAGTCTTCTGACAGCCATGTTTCATGCGACCTTCCAAAGTGACAAACAGTTCAATTAGCTGCTGTCCTGAAAGTCATTCAACACAAGAACAGCACATTTGTCTCTATCCCATCACATTTCCATAATCCCTTTTAACATTTAATGCATAATAGAAAAAATAAAATAAATATTTCAAACAATCTATCTAGTCATAGATCATTCACCCCCTCCTTTCTCCTTCTGCTCTCATCTTGCCTCTCATCTTGCTACTTTGCACGGATGATTTATCCTCTAAATGAATGCCTTACTCTTTAATTACTTTAGGGGGAGCTTAAATGATATATGAATAATCCAACAAAAAGATAGTTCCATTCCTACCACTAGTTTTGCTGTCAGCATCTGATTTGCTAACACTTGCCAGATGCTTGCTGGAGTATATGAATAACTTGTTCTTACAAATGTAAAAAAAAAAATTAAGGAATCAGCAATACCGAGGTGTATTTCTGACTATAAACACCAATTTACTGCAGCTTTTAAAATGAAAACTTATCTGCATCTTTATTAAATGCATTATATGACAGCAAAGGAGACACTTCATATTTAATTTTGATGTGAAAAACTTCCTGGAAATAAAGCCAGAGGACTATTGGGCATATCCATGCTCTGGTATAAAGCTTGCCTGTAGCCGTCATGGGATTTTATTCATAATCATCTTAATTTTTATTATATAAAGAAAATAAGTCCACAAAACAGTTTGAATCATTTATCCAAGGAAGAATCATCTGTTGTAATTGATAAAATCAAAAAGTCTCAGAGAGAAATTTATGTTTTTTTAAGAAATAAAACTTGATTACAAATAGTTAATATTTATGCTAACAAGCTCAAAGCTTCCACTTAGAATCATAGAATATTCTGAATTGGAAGGGACTCATGAGGATCTTTAAATCTGTTTCCTGAACCCACACAGGGAAACCCAAAAGTTAAATCTCATACCTAGGGTTGTTGTCCAAACTCTTCTAGAACACAGGCCAGGGTCAGCGGAAGACTTCCTGAGGGAGCTTGTCCCAGTGCTCAACAAACTTCCCTTGATGTAGCCTCAAGTCTTTCACTTGTGTCCTATCACCAGGCACCAGAAGGGTCAGAGCAGTACCTCCCTCTCTGATACCCCTCTGACATAGTTGCAAACAGCTCTAAGGTCTCTCCTCAGTGTCTTCTAAGCTGAACAAATCTCATATCCTTACCTGCTCTTCCTAAGTCACGCCCTCTGGTCCTTTTGTCATCTTTGTTGCCTTCTTCTCCACTGCATACTGTATATCCTAGAAAAGTCATTACTTTTGCAACCTGACTTTTTTTGTTCAGTTTGCTTTGGGCTGAGTTTTTTACCTGCCCATCACAATGACTGAAATGCAAAACTTGTTCTAGCAATCTTCATTTTGCCCTTGGTGCCCTTGAAATAATGTGAAATGGCTGAAATATGCTGCCATGTAGGAAAGCAGTATTCTAAAGGCCATCTGTGTGTTTAATCGTATCTACACATCTTTAAATGTACATGTATATATTACATAATATAAATAAAAATTTGAGTTATTTCCTTCCCTTTTTTCTTTCCTTCTGAATTTTCCAAACCAGATTAGTACTGTATTTATCAGCAAGCACTTTGCTGCAGAAGTACTTACATTTCAAGTACACTTTAAAAAATAAAATCAAAGAATCATTCCTGGAAGTGGTGGTACCTTTTTGATTTGGTATCTTAATTCACACCTATTGAACTCAGAGTTCAGAGGTCTGACAGTCTTGAGGAAATTTAGATTTATCCTAGTTTTTTTAGATCCCATTCCTGTATAAGGTCATGTGTAAGACAATGAATATTAACAGACATCTTAAAACACCAGTCCACACACTATTTTATTGTATTGCTTAACTTCTATAGCATTGCTTTCTGTTGTGTCTTGTTCTCATTTTTAAGATAAACTAACATAACAAACCGCCAGGGTTTTTATCAGCGTCACTAAATTTTGGTCACATCTCTGTCTTCTGAATTTAATGGCAGATCTGCTCCTCTGTTATGTCTTAGCTTATGTTAAAACATACACATGGGAACTAAACATCTGGGCAAAATTAACCTGAATTGTATCTGTGATATACTAGTTTTAAACACAAATAGAACATTAAACATGTCAGGAAATGTTAAATCTTTAACTGGAACTTGTTTCTATTGTCTCATTTTTACATGCTGAAACAAGCATCAGGCATTTGATGTCCCCCCCACTTTAAGTAATGTGAAATGCTATATTGCAAACATCACACAGGTAAAGAGATAAAGGTGTTTATTTGTAACAACTACAGAGTAAGTTGGTTCTATCAATAGAAAAATTGCAGTCAGGCAAAAACTGATTTTGTTCTTCAGGTTAAGTTTCCCAGGAATTAACATTCTCTGCTCACATTTGCAACTCCGAAAAGTTTGTTCTTTGCTTTCTAAATTATAGTGCCTCTGATCTCTCTCTTGAATATTGGTCCAAGGTCACCCTGGCAGATCATCACTCTTGATTTTCCCTCCCACATGTCTACAGCTGATATCATTCCGAAAATACCACCATTTTTTTCCACCACTGAACACTGAATATCACATTTGCTTATTTCTCTTTCTTCATCATCTCATATGGTCTATATCTGAGTCTTGTACTTTATTCAGAACATTTTAAGATGTGACAATTTTCTATGCATTGCATAATTAAAACTAAAGACCTCTCACCTCACAGCTTCATGCTTTCAATATCTTCTTCTCAGGCCTTAAGAAAGACACTCAGATTAGCACTGGGAATCAAGAATTATGTGCATTTAATGTACCTAATACATTTAACCACTCAGTTCAACTCTGGTAAATTCTGATTGTTGCTACAAGTCAGCAAATAACCAACAAAACTTCAGGGATGTCATTATTTATTTTTATATGCAATTACATCTTTATTTTTTCTGCTCTGTGCTAACCTATGCAGGTGTTTTTCCTCTTTATACCTTCTCACTAGAACAGACTTCTTGGCTGTAGAGCACCCAGTTTAAAGATCCTTTAAAATGTTTGATCATATATGGACACTAGTGCTTAGTCAAGGGTATAACCTTGACATTTCTTGCATTTAGGGTTCTTATTTCCACAAAGGTGGACCATCAGTTACTTTCTTGTCTGACACTGGTATTTTAATTTGAAATACTAGAAGTAACAAAAGTTGGCATAATTTAGAGTGCTTTTTCTTTTCCACTCTGAAAGTCATTGATGCCATATTAATAATTGACAAAAACTTGCATGCTACAACCAAACATGTGACACCCCAAATAGCTGAATGGTGTTTCAGCTGCACTTTGTTCAGGTATCAGTTTGGTAGGCATGCTTTCTGAAAAGTACTCAAGTTCAGATTTCAGACACTGACAAGGAAATCACCTGATCTTGGTAATGTTTTGGTCAACAGGCTGACAACAACAGTAAGCATCAGATGCAGGATCTAACAGTGTGACATCTAGCTACTCTAGTGGGGTAGAAGAGATCTAGCAGTAAGATCTGCTAATTCTGCTTTTTTTAAATGACCTAAAAAATCTGCCTCCTCCCTTTTGGCTGGTGATGCTAACACCACTCCTAAACTGACAGGACAGTAAGTTTTCCCAAGAACTTTGAAACTTACAAATTCAAATTCAATTTTAGTTCCCAAAGCAAATTGCTACCATTTCACAGGAATTTTAAACAGAAAATCTTACAGATGTGATATACCAAGCATTTTGTATTGCAACTCCAAGTTATAAATGAGGGAATCCAAGAGAACTTTGCATGCGAGCTGTGAAACAAATCGGTTTTCATCCCTATAAACCTAAAAAAGATATCATACTTGAAAGAAAAATGTGCACAGTTTGCTTTTGTTATTTTCTTTCTGTTAATTCAACATTGTAATTCTCATTCTCAAACTGGTCTTAAATAGTGGTCTTATTACACACCATCAATCCAGTAGTCAGTGCTCAATTTCAGAACCTAACTAGTGAAAAAAACAAAAGTCTCATTTTAAACAGATGCCGCATTACATAGGTTCAGCTAAATAGAGGGTTTCAGCAAGAAAACATATACCCCTGAAACAAGCCCTTTGTACATAGTATCTACCTTGTTTATCAGATATACTTTGCAGCATACTACCCTTCTGCCGCACTTAGCCCCTAGATTATGTCCAAAGAAAAAGCCTATTACATAAGTAAAAGTTGCCTGGAGGGCTTATGAACTTGTTGAGCTATAGTTTTTTCTGTTTTGTTTGTTACTTTACTTGTTCATAGGTTTTTTGTGGTTTTTTTAATTGCTTAGGTCAGCCTTACTCTTTATGCATTCCCATTCAGCCTCTTAGTTCTGCATATTCTTTTGTCTTCAGAAAAAAGCTGAAAACACACCAAGGATCTAACTTGCTGAACACAGATTTAATGACATATAGTTTGAAGCTTCATATTCCATTACTGTTCTATTTGGCTTACAAATCTTGGACTCACTATCTGGTAAGCTCCCAGGGGAATCCAGCTTGCTACTTTCAACTTGAAATGTGTTTTTTTGTAGTGGAACTAAAGTGTCTTGTGCCCTGATGGTTCTATCAGCTTTTCCATTTGAAGTATTTTAGCTTAGGGGTTTCAAGCTGAGCTATAAACTATAAAGTGAGACATAGCTTCCTCTCACCTCATTTATCAACTTACTTTTCATAAATTTAAACACTGTAGAGTCATTAAGATTGCTTCTATTATTCCTAAAAGATATATTCCAGGAATTCTTTTTTATTTTTTAAGCAGCTTCATATCTTTAAATTAAGTTTTGGACAAAGGTAGCAATTGTTCTGATCTTACATCATTTGCTAAAGGATAGCTTAACCAGTGGAGAATATGACTGTTAAATATTTTATAGATCCTGATGGCTTTGGAGTTATTAACCCCAACATAGACACAAGACAAAAATCTTACTTCATTCTTTCATGGGATAATTGATTCTATGATGTGATTCCTAATATATGTATGTCGTGGTTTAAGCCTCTCTTCAGCCACACAGTCTCTCTCTCCCTCACTTCCCCCTTTTTCTTCCCCCTGCTCCCGGAGGGATGGGAAGGAGAATCGAAAAGAATGCAACTCCCACAGGCTGAGATAAGAACAGTTTAGTAACTAAAGTACAACACAAATCACTACTGCTACCACCAATAATAATAATGACAAGGCAAATACAAGGAAAGAATACAATTCTCACCACCTAAAACCAAGCCCGACCACACAGTGCACCCCCACCCTTCTGGGTCTCTGCTCTCCATCCTGGGCATGACGTGCTGTGGTATGGAATAACCTCTTTGGTCAGTTTGGGTCAGGTGTCCTGTCTCTGCTTCCTCCCGGCTCCCCTCCTCCCTGGCAGAGCATGAGACTCAGAAAGTCCTTGGCCAGACCAAAACATCACTAAGCAGTAACCGAAACACTGCTGTTACCAGTGCTGTTCCCAGGCCCAAAATCAAAAACACAGCGCTACACCAGCTACCAAGAAGGAGAAAAATGACTGCTGCTGCTGAACCCATGACATTATCCACCCTTTATTCCATACCATTCACCTCATGCTCAGATCCCACATTTTCAATATACCATCACATGTATATATATACATCCACACACACACAGAGAGAGGGAGAGAGATCATCCCTTAGTGCATAGACCAATCCCTGCAAAGCTGCTGAGTCCATTCGGTCCGTGATGTCAAGCTCCATCTCTTGTAACGGCCTTACAGAGCAGGAGAGGCTGTGTGCAGTGTTCACACTCGTGAATAACCTGGGCAACAGTGTCCATTGCTAAGTCCACCCCTCGATCATAAGTCCATCTGTATGTTGTATCTCTGCCCTGATGGCCTGAAGTGTGTCATGGGCCCACCAGGCTCAAAGTAATTCACTCTCCCCTCCAGCAGTTTCTGCAGCTTGTCACTGGGGACTCCATACATCTGTCTTCCATCTCCAATGCTTCCAAAGCACTGGAGGGGCCCAGTGGACTAGATACCTGCTCATACTGTCCCACACACCCTGCCACTCATGACTGCCCAGCTGCAGGGAAAATCTCTTGGTCATTCTGCATTGCAGACTAACCCCAGACAAGGCCCACACCCCACTCTGCTTAACTCTGGGGACCAGACAAAATGGTTGTGGGTAAAACACACTGTGTATGCATGCCAACATGCTGATGCCCATCACAATCAGCAGGCAGGTCTCAAGGGTACCCAAAGGCCAAACAAACCCTTCAGAACTCTCAAATGATGCTGCTGTACTTGTCACTGGGGCTGGTGTAGCTGCTGTGCTTGCCGGCTCTCTCACCACCAGCTGCTCTTTGTCTGAGTCCAGATCTTCCTCCTCTGCCTTGCTGGGAAGTGCTGCGTGGTCTCCTGCGTTCTCCTGCTGGGGCTCGGCTACGGGGCTCGGCTCCTCCACCGTCGTCTCCTCCCGCTGCTCGGCAGCTGCCGGGCTGGGCTCAGCGGGGGGGGGTCACCCCTTCTGCTACCTCCTTCCTCTGCTCGGCAGCCGTCGGGCTGGGCTCGGTGGGGGGGCTCGCCTCCTGCTCCCCGGGTCCGCTCCCCCGGGCCGTTTCGGCAGCCGGCGGCTCCCGAGGCAGCCCCCCCTCGGCTCTCCACAGCCTCGCCAGGACGGTGAAGAGCAGCCGAACTGCCAGGTACACATCCGCCCCCCACGGCTTCTGGAGCCCGCCCGTATTACAAGCCATTCCAATAAAGTACAATGAAACAAGAACCTTAAACCAAAACCCATATCTGAAACATGCTAAGATAACAAATACCGGCTGTAAGTAAGGTACAACAGGCTGAAGCCATGAACGCAAGAGAACCAAAAGCAACAACTTTGAGAGCCAATAAATCAGCATTGTGATGAGTGGCTATTAATCCTGTCGTTATCTCAACCCTTCGTGCCCCACTTTGGGCGCCAAAAAGAACTGTCGTGGTTTAAGCCTCTCTTCAGCCATAGTCTCTCTCTCCCTCACTTCCCCCTTTTTCTTCCCCCCGCTCCCGGAGGGATGGGAAGGAGAATCGAAAAGAATGCAAATCCCACAGGCTGAGATAAGAACAGTTTAGTAACTAAAGTATAACACAAATCACTACTGCTACCACCAATAATAATAATGACAAGGCAAATACAAGGAAAGAATACAATTTCTCACCACCTAAAACCAAGCCCGACCACGCAGTGCACCCCCCACCCTTCTGGGTCTCTCCTCTCCGTCCTCCATCCTGGGCATGACGTGCTGTGGTATGGAATAACCTCTTTGGTCAGTTTGGGTCAGGTGTCCTGTCTCTGCTTCCTCCCGGCTCCCCTCCTCCCTGGCAGAGCATGAGACTCAGAAAGTCCTTGGCCAGACCAAAACATCACTAAGCAGTAACTGAAAACACTGGTGTTATCAGCGCTGTTCCCAGGCCCAAAATCAAAAACACAGTGCTGCACCAGCTACCAAGAAGGAGAAAAATGACTGCTGCTGCTGAACCCATGACAATGTATAATGATGGAACTATTAAAATGCAATAGTTTATGAATAGTGCATGCTAAGCTTGTTCTTAATTGTAGTAGTATACATAGTTATTTTCATGAAAGCTTTGTCAAAAGGAAAGCAAAAAGCAAAAGGGAAGCCAGTGGCTCAAAGTAAGTCTGAATCAAAAAATTAATCGTAAAAACCCCAACCCTTAACTTTTATCCATAAAAAAACTTACTTGTAAAAAATCTCATGCCAGTGGTATGTGAATATTGTATCTTTTTATGTGATGCAGTTCCACAGCCAGCTAAACCAAATTAATAGCTCATTGCTTCCAAAGTGGTAAACTCTGTACCCTACATAAATTTCATATTCTTATATTTTCTTTTGCACTGGGACTTGTGTTCAGCAGTAGTCAATGGAAAAATTGCACCAATTAGAACAAAACCAATATTTAGCCACAATTTTGTACATTTTAAAGACTTTAACTGATGCATTGAAATAATTAATTTTCAGTAAGTTTATTAAAGTTTTATCTTAGGTGAAGCAGCCTCATGGTACAGTTGGAATTAATGTTTAATTTTTTTTTAGCTCTACTACCTGCATGAATGCACTCAAAAATTCTCATTATTTGAGTTATTATTGATATTCCAACTGAGCCCTGAGAAATCAGATAATTCACTATATAAGCATGATCAGATTGCAATTCGCTCAGTTTTCTCTTTATGGAATGAACCTCTGTGCATTTGCATTCTGCAGTGTTGTACTACTATCATGTACAAAGGGTTTAAATCATTGTCAGAATTCTGAATTTTATTTCAGTGGTACTGACAAAGTTTCTGGTTTAACCTAACTCTTCTACATTTATGTGAAATTTTCTTTTCCTTTACAGGTTGAGCTGGAAGGTCCATTCAGATATTAACATGTACTTCCATGAAGCAGTGCTCTCCAAATACTATGTCAAAGAGATATTCTAGTTTCTTCTCTAAACATCATAAACTAAACCATTGACATTACAGTAATATCTCTATATAAATCTCTCCTCTTTGAAACAGCAGGAAGGACTGATGTACTCCTGAATGAAGTACCTAACCTATTCTGGTCCTTACAGTTTGTTTTACTTTTCTTCTCAGAGCTATTGTGCTCCTAGTAGGATTCGGGAAGATTTCACCCTTCACTTGCATAATGATGGTCAGTAGGTAAGACGAGAAAACATATACTCACCAAAATAACTAAACCAATCCACTCCTTACTGGGATATTACATCAATTTTTCTGAACTTCAGCAAGTCGCAAACAGTCCATCACCTACGTTATTTGAAGGGTGTATCCTTATTAGGATGTACCTACTTTCTTTTTCTGTGCATGCTGGGAGTTAGATTGTCTTCCTTCATTATAGTGTTTTGTTCGCAGGCTTGCTGCCAGCAAGTATCCATGATATACTGTGAACCAGTGGTGCTCCTGCAGAAGATGATAGTCTGGCATTTAATTAGTGAACATTTATAGAGCTATCAGGGAACAATTATGATTAGCAATTTTATTCTGTAAGAAGCAGCAGATGATCCTTCTTATTTTGAATAGTGAGACAACAACATGTCTCATGCCAGGAGGCATCATAATTTTACATATGTGGTAGCAATTTACATGAGAACCTCCTCTTGCTCATTATATTTCTAGATGAGATCATTGCTGTGGTCATTTTTGCAGAGAAAGTACTTAGGAAATACAGGCAGTACAAATTATATTAATCACAAAAACATCCAAAATGATTGTAATCACTTTGAGATAATGGTAACAGCTAAGGTTGGCTAGCTTTTGATTGATGCTGTGTTTGTTAAACATTTTTAGAAACAGCAATTAAATTCTGTGTTTCTTGATTTAACTATTGAATTTATTCCTAAAATACATAATTTTTAAACTCTTTGTGAGCTTATTTCAATGTCAGATCTGTATTTCAATTGGAATCTGGTTATCCATCTGGCCATCCATGAATGTGGTCTTCCAAGCTTAAAAAACCAACAACAATAGGTATTATAAAGAATGGAATAATACAAAACCAATGAGGAGTTCAGAAATCACTTTTATTGCTTAATCATTAATCTCTACAAAACTAATGCTTATTCTGAGCTTGTCAGCAGTTTAGAACTCTTTGGGATCGGAAAAAAGATTTCTCCTGCATTTGCTTATGTAGTATATTAAAATGTTTTTGGATATATCTTTTTAAAGCTAGATATAATACACCCAAAAGAATGTTTTCATTTCCTAAGCACATTTATGAAATACTCTTTTTTGTGTTGTATATAAAAATGATGATAAGCAAATGCTGAAACAATAGCAAGACTAAGGTAAACAAATTGTCAATAAAGAAAAAAATAACAATACAGAAAAAAGTAGGAAATGGTGCAAATCACAGGTTGGAGACATTGCTATCATTTCTTCATCTAAAACATGCATATAATAACACTGGTAAATTGAAATGCTGGACAAAAGAAAAAACCAAAACGTTCTGAATTCATGTCTCAGAATACCCATATTTTAATGTGCTGAAACAGAATGCGATGGCTTATGCAGAATGTTCTATAGTGTCACAGATAGAGGTGAATTCACAGTCTAGTTTGAAAGGCAAATTTTAAAAAATCCATTTTTATGTGGAATTAAGGAAGTTGGAGAAGGCATAGTGAGGGGTTAAAAGGACAAACCGTTCTCAAGATCCTTGTAGAAGCAAGTGCTCATGAGAAGAGATTGCAACCTGGTTGGTGTTGATTGCTGTGCAAAAGTTTGTAAAAATCATTTTCCAACAAAAAAGCCCCAACCAAACAACACCCCCCCCCCAAAAAAAAAGAACAACCACCAAAAAAAAAACCAAAACCCAAATATCCCAAACCAAACCAAACACCACCACCTCACCACCACCCCATTTAAATTAAGCTCCCTTTCAAAATCATAGAGATCAGTCAAGATGCATGAGGTCTGTGCCTACAGATCTGAAAATGTTTACCCTTTATTCTGAAATGTCAAAGTTCAAAGATCAGAAACTGCAGTAACCTCTGAAAGCCTTTCATTTGCTCCACTTAAACTGTCATCTTGGCCATTAAATTATTCTTCTTGTTGCCTTTGTAAGGAAAGTAAAAGACCTGCACTCTGAATTTCTAAATACTTGCCTGGTCATATTTGAGGAAAAATGAAACACATGACACTAATGGACTTTCTGTTTTTAATTCAGCTTTTCATCAAGGTATCCATTTGAACAGCTAGTGCCCATTTTTAGCCTCAAGCAAAACAGTCCTAAACAGATGCCAAAGTGGCAGAAAACTTGGTCATCGTTCTCTGCGTCTTCACATCTATAAACCACAAAGCCAGTATGGCCCTGAAGCAATTCAAGGCAATTCAACTGTACCCATTACAGCTTATTTCATTTGTTCAGATGAAACAAAGAAACAAAAATAGAATACCTTTCCTGACACTTCTGGGTGAGACGCAAGAAAAGATTTCCTCAAGGTATCATCTGCAAATTTAAAATCTTAAGTCTTTTTTCTAATAATGCACATTGAATACAGCACGGTAAATAGCTTCCTTGCCATTGCTTGTTATCATCATTTAAATGCTAACTTATCACAAAGCCTAAATAATGGAAAATGCTGAGAATTAATGTTCCCAGACAAAATCCTTAATGAATCTGACATTAGTAAATTTCTGGAAGGTCCCTTAAGCCTTACCACTGTTTTCTTGTCACGTGAGGTGCTTTTTTCTCACGTCCTAGGAAGGTTAGAAACTTGGATTGCTACGCTGGAAACCAAGCCACATTTAGAAAGTGAGGATATTATTAGATACTGAAGATCATTTTGATCAAGTAGTTGTGATGGACCACCTCTGACCTAGGCAAATTAGAAAGGGAGAGCTGATATATACCAGATGTCCGTTCCTATAGAGCCCATGGATTTCTCTGCCCATAAAGTCCTGTTTCACTTCCCTGGGTGACATAGTTAAGGCATTTATCCTAAATGATCAGATCTAAACTGTCACAGAACTTGTTTTGTTTTGTTTTTTTTTCCTTAAAGTGTGAAATCCCTAATTATGAATGCTTAAGAGAAGGCAGAGAAACACAGCACAGAAATTAATTCATTGTGCCACTAAATTATGCATCATATCAATACCTTTAGAGTGGGTGATGAATTGTGCATGCACTTTTTTTGAAAAGTCTTTGATACGGTGCAGAATAAGCATTTCTGCTGGAAGCAGTGTGAACAGTCTGGCTGATCTTCCCTTTTCAGAAGAGAAGAAACCCTGGGGAGGTCTGATTTACATCTTGAGGTGTCCCATGCTTTCACTCTGTCAGAAATTTGGTGTAAAAGTTTGTACAGCTTGTGTAATGGGACTGTAGAGGCTTCAAACAGAAGACTAGAATAATTTATCAAAACATTCCTTAAGCTCTTGAGAGGATCCTCGGAATGAGGAAAACAAGGCAGTTTTCTTGGCCAAACATCTTTGGAAATCATACCTCTGAAGAATTCAGGGAGTTATTAACATGGCTTTAAAATACCACCCAAAACCAGCCTTAATTTTTCAGCAATGCTTTTTCCTTCTCCTCTTAAACAGCAACATTTATAAAGATGGAGACTGCAGAGACATTGTTCTGTTGCATCAGTGACACCACGACTCCTCTCATAATGTTGATTAAATGAGGATTCTTTTCACTCTAAGTGCTCAAAATCTCTCAAAAGTAAAGGCCTCCTCTTTGACATAAGAAGTGGAATCAAAATACCTGGTAAAAACTCTAGTGCAAAACTCAAATATGATATTCAGCAAATTATTTCCATGCACAACGCTTCATGTGTGGCTGATGAGCACAATCCTCAAAAATCTGTGAAGCCTAAAACTGTAATAAAATGGAATGATTTTCAAAAGAAATCAGCCCAAATGCAGCAGATTAACAATCAGCATGAGTTAAAGCATTTGGTCATTTGCTTCTCCAACTTCCAAACTATTTTGTTAAGCTATACTTTTAACACCAATTAAAAAAAAAACAACAAACAAACCCCCCCACCCCCCAAAAAAAAAACCCACAGTAAAAGCCCCCCAAAACCCCAAAAAAGAACAAAAAACCAAAACCCAAATGGAACAGTGAAATATGCGATTTATAAACCCAATTCCTAGTTGCTACAAAAATAATTCTGAGCTTTAGTTCAAAAAATATGGTTAAATACTTCTTTAGCACTTGGACGGAGACATTGCCCAAGTCTATGGGGTTTATCTATTTGTGTAACTGCCTTTCTTTACAATTTGAGTTTATTCATGCTCCCCCTGTGATGCTGAAACTGATTCAGTGATATTACTTCCAAGTTCAACCAAGAGGATATTGACTGGACAGACATTCAGGAAGAAATTAAATGAGATTAAGAGCTCTGCAGTATTAGTGATCATCACAATAAATATTGTTGTTGTCCTGCTCTAAGGTTTTTCTAAATGTTCTTTTTGCTATTAAGAGTAGTTTTTTATAGGGCCCCAAAGTGTAATAGGAACTTTGCAAACATAGTTAGAAGTTATAGAGTTGGGGACTGTAGACTTCTATTTGATTTCAAGTGATGATTACACACAAAGGAGTGATGGTCAAGATGAATCTAAGGGAACTCCAGATGACTGGGGAAGGTGGAGGTAAGAAACCCAGCAGAACTAGAGATGAGTTTTCCATAGATAAAGACAGGGCAGACAGACCTCCTTTACAGTTTATTTCCTTTGTGTCCATATTTTGTGAATATATGTTTGCTTTTTTTGTTTCTGCTGGCCAGTCTTTTCCAATTTTATTTTCTTTTCCAACAGCACCTGCCATTTTCACAGAAATAACTCCTCTAAAACTATGGTTTTCATTCTGATTTTCAAATGACATCAAATTAAGAGAAAACTCAGCAGTTCCTGCATATTGTTCATTACTCAGTCAACCTGCCTTTAAGTAAGGGCATAATTTAAGAAGTGCCAGTTTGTTACCTGATCTTCTTGTGAGTCAGAGAGCTCAAAAAATAATTATCTAACTACTTTATAACCCCTTATTAATTTCCAGGATGAAGTCAGTTTGTTAATAAGAAGTTTAGACTCTCAGAGGATTGAAGCAATCAGTGCAAAAATAACCTCTCTGCCACTCTTTTCTGAAAGGTCATTTGTCACTGAAGAACTCCTCTATGGGGGGGGAACAAAGGTCAGAAGAGACTTCATATTTTCTTCTCTCTATGCTTTTGGATAACAACAGCAAGATGAGACAGATTTTCCTTGAAAGAATCTAATTTTAAATGCTGGTTCCTACAAGGCGATAAAACAAAATCTTTCGGTTTCCTGGCTAAAAGATTTTGTAGGGCTTAGTAAAACTGGTTAGCATTCAAGGATCATCTCCTTTGTGCTCAAGTGCAGTCCATCCCAATGAACAGGTAGGTGGTCAGGCAAAAATGTCTGGAGGCCTGAGGGGATAACAAGTAGCTCCTGGCCACAGTCACAGGTGGAAGGTGGATGCAGGGACATGTAAGCTGGGAGAAATACAGTGACTGTGTCTGAGCAATCAGGAAAAGCATGGAAAAGCATGAAGGTACTGACTGTAAGACTGGCCTTTCTAAACAGCTGGGACTGTTCAGCCTGGAGAAGAGAAGGCTAGGGGGAAATCTGATCAATGTGGATGTATACCTGGACAGAGTTACTAGCTCTCTCCAGGTATACAAAGAAGACAGAACCAGGTTCTTTCCAGTGGTGCCCCATGACTGGACAAGAAGCAGTGGGTACACACTGAAACACAAGATGTTCTGTGTGACCACCGGAAAAACTTTTTTATTGGTGGGGTGGCTGAGTGCTGGCACAGGTTTCCCAGAGAGGTGATGGAGCCTCCATCCTTGGAGATTTTCAAAAGCCATCCGGGCATGGTCCTGGGTAGTGAACATTAAGTACTTCTGGTCCATCTGGTCCAACCCCGCCACTCAGCTCAAGGAGGTTGGACCAGATAAGCTCGAGGTCCATTCTAACCTTAGCCGTTCTGTGATTATGCACACATGTGAATCTAAGAAATGGGCCTGTGTGGATGCTAGACAAATAAGACAGGTAGGAATATATTGGATTCTGCTGAAATGACACTATCTCGGTGCACATCAGAAGCTCAATAAAGGGGTGAGCAGGTGTCCACTGATATTTTTTCTAAGTAGCACTTCTGTATGCTACTGTTCTCCAGGACAGCCATGTTCCTGCATAGTAACCCTCTACATGGGTCTTGCTGTCTATCCCCAAACTCTGAGTGGATACATGGCAACACGGGCTGATCACAAAATGGGTGTGTAGGAGGCAGCTCCAAATGTCTTTGTACTGTAAAGGAAATATTTTCGTTTCCTACATATGACAACTAAAATGTGTCATCTTGCTCTCTTGCAAATAAACAGCCTATGCTATTCTGGCTTTGCAAAAAACTTAATAGTTATTCATACAAGTGCAGAGACACACAGAAGTCTCCTACAAAATTTTCAGCTGAGGTCCCCTCAGCCAGTGAAATGTTAGAAGCACTGTTACGAGGGTTTGCAGCTTTGCTGCACGGCTAGAGCACCAGCTACTATAGGAATGGCCACTTTTTGCATCAAGTTCTAGTCTAGTTTGAATGTTTATAGGCTTCCTGCTTTTCAGAATATGAATACAGATGTTTCATTGATATGGAATTTTTGTACTTTTGATTTTAAGTGATTGATTTAATGGTAAATCAACCAAATGTGGTAACTTACCCCCATGATTGTATGCGGTTACCTTTGAGATATTTTAGCTGCTCATAACAAAATATTCCTCTCCTTTTGTTTTATAACTGGGCAGATTCCTTCCTGTCTTTTTGTAAGAGGATCAGAAAAATAGAAATTATAGAGAATCCAATTACTTTTTTAAGAAGTGTACTGAAAGAGATCATAAAGTCTGCAATTTATTTTTAGCTGTAGCTTTATAACACCCAGCACTACTGCGGAACAGAAAAAAGGGCCTTCTCCCCTTCACTGTAAATTTCCTACCCAACATATTAAAATCCCTTTTTCGATCATTATTTAAATTCATAATTTCCAGAAGCTATGGGTTTAGGAATAACAATATAACTTTTTTTCTTTCCTTCATGCTCTACCAATGCAGAAATCCACCTTCCATGCCACTACAAATCTCTTTTCTGGGAATGCATTTAACATTTTTTTAGACACATCTTCAAAATAAACCAGAATTCTCATAAATTATATATTACTTTAAAGGCTCTGTTTATCACATATTAAGTGGGAATGGCACATTTAAAGCAATAACCTGTTTTAGGGTATCTGATTTTTGGTGCCCAAAATTTTGGGGCACCCTGGTGCACAGGTCCCTTCTGAAAATTGATTTGGACTATCTAAATTTAAAGGTTTTATTGCTGGTTTTTTTTGTATTTGATAATATTTTTATTACTTAAAATCATGAATATGTTTATCATCCAGAGTGTAATTTTTCTCATTTCCTTAAAATACTGCATCAAATTCCTTCAATTAGTAGCAACAGTTGAAAGTCCTTTATTACTCTCTCATGATCTTATCTAGTATTCTTTCTGCTGTGATTTCTATAATGCACAATAAGGTAAATAATAAGCTTATGACAGCTGTTTATTTTTGATCTTAATAGAAACCATTTTGAGTCACTTCCTTTCATATTTGCTCATTTCCCAATGTCTCTCTCCTTATTCCCAAAAACCACATCATTATTTACTCTCTTGTGTACAGATCAATATTTCCATCCCTTTTCCAAGCTCATTTTCTCTGTTGTTGTTTTGTTGTTTTTCCACTTGTCTTGCTATTTCTCACTTTCTTAGTAGGCCTGTACTCTTTTCATAGGACTAAAGGTCCTTTTTTGGCCTTTTCTTTATTCAGGACAGAATATGTAGTCATGGATAGATATGAACCTGTTTTGAGGCTACGTGCCTAGGAGGCAAGCTATAAATTCTTACAACTTCAATTTCTTCATTATGTAGCTGATTTTTACCTCCTGTCAGCATCATTATCAACATTATGATATAAGCCAGCAACGGTGTTTGTTCAGAGACTCGACTGAATCCCCTGCAGTTTTTGAGTCCTATGCCCCAACAAAAAAAAAAACCAACAAATTGCAAATCAAATGCCATTTATATTGCAGTGTCCTTCAAAAAAGGAGGCATGTTCTTCCAGATGTCAGGAATGGGTAAAATAAAACTACATAATTATGAACTGGAATTTCTGGTTTTGTGTACAGAAGTATTCCTCCTGATTTCTGGGTTACATTGGTTTATCTTACCCGTTTATTCCTGTCACTTGATGAATTGCCAGGTCAATGTCCCTTACTAAAATCAGACTGCCACCTCTCAGGTGTCTTTACTAGTGGCAACTAAATATGATACAACAGATTAAGTTAATGAAGTGACTCTTTCAGGCCATCACTATTAGTAGAATAACAAATAAACCCAGTGCTGGATTTTGGAAGAAATTCACAGAAGCTAGTGTAAACTCAAAGTCAGAGATATGAAAACCGTAAATGAGATACAGATTTGAGGTTACTATTGGAATGTTGAATTTCATTTTAAAATTGTCTGTCCAAAACTTATTGCTCCTGATACTGCACAAATGACTCAAGCACCCTCCATATATTCATTCAATGCATTAATTTAATATACATTCTGTTAGAGATGAGAGAATCACTTTACTCTTGGATGTACTATTAAGTCTTGTATCATAGTGATTGTAGTTTTAAACACCAAAAATGTGCTCTATTGCTCTTTCTGAATTTGACAAGAAAATATTTTTATAAATTAAAGGCACATAGGTTTTAGTGATATAATTGTAACTAATTTAAGTAACAAAGCCTTAAGTTTCTTTTTTACAGTACTTACTTTCTCATCTAGACAGAATTGCATCAGATGTTGCTGTATTTTTCTATCACATATAGCCCTTTGTTTTCACTAAGTTGCCTAGGAGCTGTCTTTTTAAGCACTGAAAAAACTGAATCATGACAATTCAGCTTTATTTTAAAATACAACCAATAGTCACAGTGCAAACTCTAACTGACAGGAAAGCTGTGATTTAAAAAAATTGCCATAACAAATTGCCATGTATTGTCCTATCAGAGTGACAAATTATATATGTCAGATAAACAGGATATTTATCTCTTCATGTCTGTTTAGTACTAGTTCCTCACTGGTAAAATGATAGCTACCATGGGAGTCAGAGCAAGAGCAACGTTCTAGCTATCTTCCAGTCATGTTGTTCCATTTGTATTCTTCTCAATCTAATGACACTGTGTCATCCAGGCTCCTATGGTCTGCTGGTAAGTTTATATGGGAATTTGAAGGGCCAGAGAGTACCAGGACTTGTGCCTATCAAGATCGCTTTTAAAAAGAATATTCTAGCCTCTAACTGGAATTACTGTAAGGCCCACAGTAGGTGATGGTTGCTGTAATAAAGCTTCATGCCTGTGTGGGAGCTGTAATATAATCATAGACTCATAGGATAGTTAGGGTTGGAAAGGATCTTAAGATCACCTAGTTCTAACCCCCCTTCCATGGGCAGGGACACCTCACACTAGACCATGTTACCCAAGGTTACTTTCAATCCAGCCTTGAACACTGCCAGTGATGGAGCATTCACAACTTCCCTGGGCAACCCATTCCAGTGCCTCACTGCCCTCACAGTAAAGAAATTCCTCCTTATACCTAATCTAAACTTCCCCTGTTTAAGTTTGAACCCGTTACCCCTTGTTCGCTCACTGCAGCCCCTAATGAAGAGACCCTCCACAGCATCCTCGTAGGCCCCCTTCAGATACTGGAAGGCTACTATGAGGTCTCCACGCAGCCTTCTCTTCTCCAGGCTGAACAGACCCAACTTTCTCAGCCTGTCTTCATACGGGAGGTGCTCCAGTCCCCTGATCATCTTCACGGCCCTCCTCTGCACTTGTTCCAACAGTTCCATTTCCTTTTTGTGTTGAGGACACCAGAACTGCACACAATACTCCAAGTGAGGTCTCACAAGAGCAGAGTAGAGGGGCAGGATCACCTCCCTCAACCTGCTGGTCATGCTCCTTTTGATGCAGCCCAGGATATGGTTGGCTTTCTAAGCTGCGAGCGCACACTGAAGCCGGTTCATGTTAAGTTTCTCATCAACCAACACCCCCCAAGTCCTTCTCTGCAGGGCTGCTCTGAATCTCTTCTCTGCCCAACCTGTAGCTGTGCCTGGGATTGCTCCAACCCAGCTGTAGGACCTTGCACTTTGCATGGTTGAACTTCATGAGGTTGGCATCAGCACACCTCACAAGCTTGTCAAGGTCTCCCTGGATGGCATTCCTTCCATCCAGCATATCAACTGAGCAACACAGCTTGGTGTCATTGGCAAACTTGCTGAGGGTGCACTCAATCCCGCTGTCCATGTCCATTCAGAGTTTCTTAATATCTGCAATTTAAAACAGTTTAATATTTCAATAATTTCTGCATATTAGGCTTTATTTTCAAGCTGTCAGGTCTCATTACACCTTTGACCTTTCACAAGGAATAAAAAACAAATGAGGTTCATCTTTACACCAAGCCTTAAAAACCAAAGCCTATGGACCCAGGCCAAAACCCTCTGCAGATGATTTTCACACTTGACTTAAAAGCAAATTTTGTTATCTGGCACTAAGACAAGGGGACAATAATTTCATTTCTATCAAGATTTGTTCCTAATCATCTCTGAATAAAGCCTTTTAGAATATGTCTAATTGCCATTGTGTCTGAGGAATCTGACCCAATGTCAGGGCTTGCCCCTCGATATTCAAATTGTTTTGCTACATTTTTTTCCAGATTTATCCATGTATTTTAATGTAGAAAATAAATGCTTAACTGAACTTGAGAGCCAAAGGAAAAGTCACACATCAAACCTCCGGAGAAAAATAAAGCAGGGTGGGATGGGCTGAGCTAGGACTTTGAGGGAGGACCTCAGTGAAAGTACTGACTTGTCACCATCAGCACACCAAGCTGTGGAAAGAACTCTCTACAGATCAGATGCATTAGGAGCCAAAACTAAACCAACAAACTTCTGCAGTAAAACAGAAGCATCTTAAGGTTGAAGCAAAACAAAAGGATCTGAAGACAATTCTGTGTTCTGTATCCAGGTGCCAGACCAGGCCCCAAATGCTACAGCCACCCCAAAAAAACACCTCTTTCATTGTCCTCATTACCTCAGATTCTGGAGTTCAGAAATGCACGCATTAAATAAATGTATTTTTTTTTAATCTTCAGCTAACCTGATGCAGTCACTGTAAAGTGTTTGATCAATGAACAGGTCAACCTTGTAGGCCATATAAGTTTTTAAATGTTTATTTTGCACCATGAAAGGAGTAAAAAACCAGTTTGTAACTTTTGCTTTGAAGTAGGAGGACTGCTGCAGAGTACAGCTATTGTTTTTGACCCAGTTTCAGTCCAATTAAAAGTTTCTGTGTAGACATGATCCAACATCTTCTCTCTGTTACTTCAGAGTAACTGTTGGCAGCCAAGAAGGAAAATCTGTGCTTCACTTCTCATCCAGAGGATAGTCCTTTGTGTAAAGAAATGGAAGTTCTTAATTTTCATTTTATTTGCACAGATCTTAGTGACAGTTTGCAAGAAAATTTGGGGCCCATAATGGAGTTTATGCCTTCTTTCTATACATATTCTCACCAGAATGACTCTGAGGAAGAAGTCATCAGACAATGAAAACCACTGCCTAATGCTTTTCCATGAATTCATATGTGTTTTCTCCTATGATATGAGTTGATCAAAGCAGACTTAAGCATCAGCAAGTGTTAGCCTGGCGAGGCTAACTTAACTCTCTTAAATGCTCACAATTTTCTCCATAATACATTCATAATACCTTCTTTTCTTAAAGAAAGTAGGTCTTTGGCAAACTATTTTTACAATGGCAAAGGCTTCTTAAAAACACCAACAATAAAAACTTTTCTCCTCATTGATACGTGCTGTGGAACTCTGGACATAGGATTGGGTCTTTGGATGGCTTAGCTCCACACCCCTTTCCCTATTTTCTAGACAGAATTTAATCAATTTATGTTATTAAAATAGTGATGCAGATCTGATTTGTGAATATCATCTTACTGAAAAGAGAGACAAATTCCCATAATTAATCTTGTTTTCAGAATGCATTTAGTTTCATTTTTGAACCCTAGAGCTGCTTTCAGGAAAATGGACATTCTGACAAATGATATTGTACCTGCAGGAAAATTCATTAATTGATGACACCCATATGTGTTCCTATCTTTTCAGGCCTCATATTGAAAAGATTTGTCTGTTTCAAAAACATACCATTTCAAACTGGATGCCCAAAGAGAGAACACATTGTTTTGTTTTCAGGTTTGACATTAATTGATTGAAGAAGCCAGGAAGAAACCATCAGACACAGCAGGTACCACCAGAGAATCCATGGCTGACGGGAACCAAAACTGCTCAGAAATCAGACAGTTTGTGAGATGGGGTGGGGAGGTGAAGGATCTCTTTGACAGGGGGGAAATTTTATGGCACAGATCTATTAGCTGTTCTTTCCTAGCTCATAGAATATGGTATGCCACGTTTTATCTGGATGAAAGAAATAGTGTTGCATTCTTTGTTCACACAACAGCTACTCAGAAGAACCTATTCAACAAAAGGATATAAATAACAGTATATGAAAGCTAATAGAAATGTATACAATTTTGCCAGGGCTCAGAATCATCTGTATTTCCATAGGTGGAAAAAACCCAACTATAGGGTCCCAGTTAGACTTCAAAAAACCTATGTAATTTTCTTTTTCATGAGTTAGAAAAATGTCTACAAAGTTTTGCTGTTGTATCCTTATCTCTAATTACTCAAAACATACAATTTTGAAAGGTGAGGCTTTGAATGCAGTTCACATTCCCCCCCAAATATTTACTTTTTTCCCAAATCATGTAGCTATTACTGGAATTTGAAGGACTCTCTGGGACACAGTAGAGTACACCCCTCTTCAGTCTACTAAGCTGATGTGAAGAAAAATGGTCAGACATTTGGATATGGAAAAGACCATTACATCCTGAGACACATTTGCTTAATGCTGTTTACCACAGCATGAAGAAGAATGTTTTTCAGTAACTTGTGCACCCCACTGCATGTGGCATGCAAATTAATGCATTGAGAATAGAATGAGGACAGGGTGCAGAAAAGATGACATCTGTCAGGATGGAATATCCTTCCAGTACTCTCTGGCTATACCTCAATGAAATGTAACAACTTTACTGTGTTTGCCACCTGCTGGCCAGACATTTGAGTAGGCTCATTGGACAACCAGCGTCTGAAATAAATAGGTCAGAACAGGTGTCTAGGTGTAACTTGGATGGAATCTTTTCAGTGTGTTCATACTGATTTGATCTGATGTAGGTTAACTCCTGCCTGTAGTTCATTTGCCCTATAGTTAAGCCAGCAATAAGACTGCTGTAAATACTGTTCTTGAATGTTTTAAAAAAATTCTTATACATAGCTTTCAAAATCTAAACCTGATGAGATAGTGCTGTCCCATTTTCACCTTCTGAAATGCCTCAGAAATCCAGCCAATTTGACAATGGCATTTTGTTGCACAAATACCCTAGTGCAGATTGGGTCCAGGGAAATACTTCTGTAACCCTCCGCAACCTGTTGAATATTTGCCCATAGACTCTTAACAGGCATATCAGCTGTATCTGGTATACACAACACAGCTAATCTTTAAATTCCTAGGGATTAAGGAACTGAAAAATTGCAAAAAAAAAAAAAAAAAAAAAAGGGCCGAGACATGTAACGAGGTAATAATCTAAATCATTAAGTACAACACGTAGGCTTTTTATACCCTACACAGAGTTTTGAATCCTCAGAAGGTAGGGAGATTTCTCATCTCAGGGACATCTCCACACAGACATAATCAAAAACAGGGAGTTGTACATGAAGCTCCCCCTACATGCCCTCCTAGTTTTGCTTAAGTTCACTAGTTGCTGTTGTGCTCCTTTCTCCCAGGAACTGCAACACTTAGTTAAATCCAGGTAGAATATAGTGCCATTCTTTATCCATTTTACATAACAGACCCAAGAACCCTATGATAAGAGGAATTATTTTCCAGTCTTTTCTTTAAAGCTTCTTTTTATTCTATGATGCGCACAGCAGATGAGTTGTATAGCTGACAATCTGTATCTCAGCTCTACAACAGCTCTGCTGATACCAAATTTAGAAGAGGAGGCACAAGTGCAAATGATCTGCCTAGACTTCAGTAAGGAGTCAGTGAGACAGACTAAGCCTGCCTCTAAGTTAATGTCTAAGTAAACCTAAGTAAGGCTTGTTTCTACAGATCATGATACCAACGTTGTCCTTTTATTTCTTTGACAGATAAATATTGTTATTTATCTGTCATATTAAAATAAATTAATGATAAATATTTATCTGATCAGATAAACAGATAAATATCAGATAAACATTATAAAGACATAAACATATGTTTATATCTTTGACAGATAAACATCAGATAAACACCGTACAGGCGCTTGGCCTGATGCTGGGGGATTTTGTTTGATTTAGAATTTTCTGGCGGTTACAGGATAGTTGCATTCAGAAGGAGCTGCTATTTTAAGCAATGCATCAAGACAAGCCTTGTAGCTATATACAAACTTTGCAATGAATAGTAAACTTTAGGGTGGAGCTAGGGTTCAGATCAACAGAAAATAATGGCTTTAGATTAATAGCTTGTAGAAAGGCCTCTAGACAGGATAAGCTGTACCTCCTGTGATGATAGAGCTAATGATTGAAGTGTCTTGTGGTAGGAGTAAGTCAGTAAATGTAAGTAAGCTAAAGTAAGCTGTGATTTGTAAAGGACAGAAAAATTAAAGTTTGAAATGTGCCAGAATGTAAGTCTAACTCAGTATGGGCTGCTGGTAAGTGCTGACATTAGATTTGTGTTCTGATTGATAGGGACAAATAATCTAGAAGCAAAACTTTAGTTTGGTACTGCCAAGTTGATTTTTGGGATAATGCTGGCTATTTAGTTGCATCTGAAGCTATACTGGCAGACATTGCTCATTTTGAAAGAACTGAACTGTTAATCAACTACAGTGCAGGCTTGGTCCTCAAGAGGTTCTCAGTGTGTAATAGAAGTGTTATGACTGCTTATGTTTGAAAGGGTAACACAGCTCGTGCAAGTGTCTTGTCAGAACTGGAAACCTACAAGTACATCTGAATCATCAACAGGCCAAGGAAGTTCCTCATTTATGCTTAGGATTTCATCTTGCATGTGGAAAACCAAAAATACCTTGCCAGAATTTTCACCTTAGAGTTTTTCTTGTGTTTCTTTGTGTTGATGCATGTCTCTCGAAGGTAGACAAGCTGTTATTTCAGTATGTTTTACTAAACAAACTGTAGAAATTTGATCACCCTATGTTGAGGAAAATTTCTTTTCCTACTTCAGCAGGTGATTAGTACAATATTAAAATTGTAACCTTTACTGCAAAGCAAAAGTCAAATAAAGCAAAGGCAGAGCTGTGCCTTTCACTCAAAGCTACAGAGCCCATATGGAGAAACCCTGTCTTTGGTTTTTTACCTTTTCCAATAATTAAAAAAAAAAAAAAGAAAAGAATTGCATTTCTGGTTTAATTTTGTTTCTAGTTACTTGAGCCTGCCAATCTGCTGTTTCTGAATGGTGTCTTGTGTTAAGGTAAAAATGTATTAGACTATAAAATGCCCTCCTGTGGAATCTTTATGCCTCTTCAAAATAACAATGCAATGTGTTTTCTAAATTACCCTGAGGCATTTGGAATCAAAATAGTGGTATGTCTTTTTCCGCTTTCCTGAGTACATAAATTTTCATCCTACAGTTCTGTTCTTAATTGTACCTTCTGAAATAACTAGATGAGTGAAAATTGTTTCTAATTCATCAGTTCTAGTAGCTGGTAGCCTAGTGAAATAAATATAGATTTTTCGGTCAGCTGGAACGCCACACCAGTTACAGAAATATAAGCTGCTCAGCACACAGAGCATTGTACCATGAATTGAAGCAGAGCCCCATAGCATCTCACCTCAATGTAGTGGATTTTGTACATTTGTTCTTTAGTCAGGCGTATGATTTCTTCAGGCTGATGGCACTAACTCTCTGGGTATGAACATGAGGAGACTCAGGTGTCTCCTTCATTCTAGTGAATATACAAATAAGCAGAGCTAACAGTATGTGTAAAAGAGAGCAGCCACCTTTGATACGTTTCTTGCTGGCAACTAGTTGAAACGAAGAAGCTTGCTTTCCCTGGCCTGTCTAGGTAAAGGTGTGTTAGAAACCTATTTTTCCCTTGCCAGCCACAAAATGAAAGTCTGCTTGACTCTTTTTTTTTTTTTTTTTTTTTTTTTCCTAAAGAGTTAGAAAAGGGAGGAAGAAACCTTCTCGCCTTGATCATGGAAAGAGTTCTTGTAAATGGTGGTGGGTAAGATAATGCACACTGTTAGACGATGACTCAGTGATCTAAGCATTCCTTTGTGTTAAATGAGCAGTCTGGTCTTTCAGTTTCCAGTGTTCTGTTCCCATCTGACTTCATCGCTATCTGATCAACAGGAGGCAAAACTACTAGCTTCTGAAATGTAATAGCAAATTCTAAAGGGAATTGTTAAAGTCTTTGTTAGAGTATGTGTTCACTCAGACTCTTCAGGACAAAAGGAATGCTGAAACAGGTAGCATACCTGACTCTGGATATTTTTAAGCTATGAAATGCTCAGTTATTATTAAGAGTAGAATGGGCTATCTAATCATTCTTTTTTGCAACTGTAAAAATTTCCACCAGCTGAGGAGAGAGGCTTTCTTATTCTGTTAGTGATTCACAGAACATGAGGTGATATATAAGGTTGCTAGGAATTTGTTAGTTTGGAATTATTCTTAAAATTGTCACTAGCTTTACTGAACTTTATGTTTACAGAGTAAATAAATGCTCAGATATGACTTTAAAATAAGTACACATGCTCTGTTAATGACAATGCAGTAAGTAGTGACTCCTTTGGTTGGTTGTTCTCTATTCCAATCTACCTAGGTATGTGGTTCAGATGACTGGAAAGTAAAAGCTTTCGATTCACCACATTCATGGCAATGATGCCCTTTTCTACCTTACTGTCTTTCCACAGGGCCCGCTGCATGGTGTAGGTGTGTTGGAAGCTCTAGAGAGAAAGCCATTTTTTCCAATATGTGAAGCTGTATGTTATCCTGATAATATCTTATGGCAAAATGGAGGCTTGACAGATAAGGTCTATCAAACGGAAGCTCCATGGTCTATTTAAGAGGCAGCATGTTTCTTTCCTGGAAGCAGGGAGTCAGGGAGGAGAGCAGCAAAAAGATTACCATTTTTGTCTTCCAGAATATTCCAGTGAACTATAACTGACTTTTTCTTACAGAAACTTGTGAGTCTTTGAGTCCCTTCTGTTCTTGCAGAGAGAAACTGCATTTTCCTGTCAGGGAAGAAGAATTTTAAATACAGGGCGATAAAGTTTTATAACTTATTTAGCACTTCAGAATCCAAATATTGCCTTTTCTGTTCCTGAGAATGGCTTCCACATGTGACAATACCTTCACTCTAGCAAATTCTGGCAAGCCTGATTTGATTAAATGATTAAAAAGGGGACATTTTACTACATTTTCTTCTGTAACATTTCACCACTTCAGTTTTTCTAAAATAACTCACATAATTTATTTTACAGTTGGGTTAACATTGGCTACGAATATAAAGCAGTAACATCATGGCTTCCTGACAGTAAACAAAAAACACAATAAAGAGAGATTAGTGAAAGATAATGTTGGAATGTAATAAATGTAAAAGGGTTATTGTAGGAAACTCAGTTACTACCTATTGTAGGGAGCAATACAATGGAGCTTTGGTTGTCTATGTTTTTATTTTTCTTGTATGAATGTTGAATCTCTGCAGCTTTCAAAAGGTTTGTTAAACTTCTAGTTCACTGCTGACAATGACCACAGCTGAATATCAGGGTAGTACAAGCTATTCGAATAAATTTGGCATAATTTATCTTTAAGAGTTTAAATCACATCAGACACAGCTGTAGATGGGTTTCTCTCCAAGGAATAAGATATATTGTCAAGGTTAGAACTCCACTTAAGGTGATAGAATTGCTTAAAAATTGACATGGTTGCCCTCCTTTTGTCTCTGTGGTTTAAATTTTTCTACCTCAAGAACAAAATAAGATAATCCTTCTACTGTAAAAAGGTTAAAAAAAGAAAAAAAATAAAAGGAAAGAACATGTTTGACCTCTATTTTGTAGCTGTGACCACTTTATACAAACTTAAGCCAGATTTTACTGTATCTAATAAACTGTAAGACTGATGGACTCTCTCAATTAGGTAAGGGAGGACAGGTGTGCAAGTTGCCAAATCAAACTCTCCTTCTCAAAATAGATGTGCATGTCTGTGTGAATGTTTTATGTCTTTAACTACAGGAGAACCATAGTAAGACTGTCACCATTATGAAATAATGAGGCAATAGTTGAAGTGAAAACAGCATAGGTATGGCCCTCTACTAATTTGTATGTCTTAATGAATCACTCTCTGGCTGAGATATTGGTGGATGATAAGTTGACTATAAGGCAGCAGTGTGCTCTTGCAGCCAGGAGGGCCAATTTTATCCTGGGGTGCATCAGGAGGAGTGTGTCCTGTCCCTAACTCAACACTGGTGAGGCCACATCTGAAATACTCTTCCCAGTTCTGAGCTTTTCAGTACAAGAAAGAAGAGGAGCTTTTAGAAAGGGTCCAGTGGAGGGCCACAAAGGTGATCAGAAGTCTGGAACACCTCTCTTATGAGGAGAGATTGTGAGAGCTGGCTGGGCCTGTTTAGAGAAGACTGAGAGGAGATCTCATTAATGCATAAAAATAACCTAAAGGCAGATGCCAGGAGGATGATGCCAGACTCCTTTCAGTGGTGCCCAGCAACAGGATGAGGAGCAATGGCTGTAGAACAAAACACAAGAAGTTTCGCCTCAACATGAGGAAGAACTTCTTTACATTGAGGGTGTCAGAGCACTAGAACAGGCTGCCCAGAGAGGTTGTGGAGTCTCCCTCTCTGGAGGGAAACCTGCCTGGACACGCTCCTGTACAACCTGCTCTTGGTGGCCCTGCCTTGGGAGGGAGGGTTGGAATGGATAATCTCCAGAGGTCCTTTCCAATCGTAATGATTCTGTGATTCTGTCATACAACCAAATCCCTGAATCAGTGTAAAAGCTTTTAACTGGGAGCTGCTCTTACAAAGCCTTTTGTTGTGAATATCATAAAATAATCAATTAAAAAAATAAAAAAGCAAAAAAACTGTGCATCTCAGTGCTTACTTTAGACTGTATTAACTCAGGCTAAATACTGTGCATGTTTTGAGATGGCAGTGTTGCTTCCTTCTTGAAATGTCAGAAGAAAAGAAAAAATTTGTAAATTTGACAGTTTCTGTCAATTTTACCCCAAAGTGCTCCATGAAAATCAGGTCTTGAATACTGATTCTCATTGATCTAAGTTTTCGGGCCTGAATTTGGGCTGCTTTCCATCAAAATACACCATCAAGATTAATGGACAGCATTATCTTTGTTTTTTTTTTCTTTTTAACTGCCTCTCCTTAGAAAAGTAGTATGAGACTTTAATCAGGCAGTTCAGAATTGAAAACATTATTCTCATAAATTCATATTTTACCATTTACAAGGCAATTTAAGGAAGAAGCTGTATGTCTTTGCTAGCTAATTTGTTTAATTTTTCAACTAGTTCTCACTTTTCTCTAATTTCTCTGAAGTTTTAATTTCCATCACAAAAATGCTTGTGAGGAAATGGCACTGTCAACACAATGCTTCAGAAAATAAGTTGATCTTCTATTTAAATTTAGCCATATAAACTTCAGGGAATATGAACAGAAAAATCTTGTTTGTTAAAGTAGTATTGGCTTAAGCTGGATTTAGGGATCATCAATTTTCCTTAATGGTGTTTTGCTGTATTGGCTTTCTGTTGCTGACATGCCAATACTGAAATCAGTCATATGGGTTATGTCATTTAATTAAATAAGCCAGATATTTTTAAAGTTACAGCACTATCTTAATAGTTATAATTATTTGCAAGATCAGAGCTTAAGCAACAGCAATTACTAGAAGCTGAAGATGTGTGGAGGTACTACATCAAGTTACAGAATTTTATTGCAAGCTGTTACAAATGTTTATTACGACCAAATGTGCTTAGGTATGGAAAAGACTTGTGAAGGCTATTTCTGCTGTATACTTTCATGTGATAACACAAACTGTTGGAAGATAGTCAAATTCAACAGAGAAGTTAGATGAGCTTAATTAGAAGAAATGACCTTGCAATTCTTTGGAGTCATTCATTTTATCATTCTAAGAGCTAGTTTATCTTCCAGAGGATTTGTAGCTCCTGGGGAAATGGTGAAATTAAATAATCACTGTGATCTCTTGCAGTCTTTGTGATGAACCTGCATATCTTCCAGATCACTCCATTCTTCAGGGCTGCACAGGCCTGCAGTATAGTTATCAGTCTTTAAAAAGAACCAGTAATCTTGCTCCAGAGCTGCAGAACCTGCATGTGGTGTTGTTCCTAAATTTTGATGCTCAGATAAATTCTATATGTTGTTTCTTCACAGTTCTTCATATAGCAAATTTATGACGGATCTGCTACAAGACTTGAAAAAGAAGCTAGTGACAGCACAGGCACTTTGGTTTCTTAGCTGCCTGGTTGGTGTGCCTTGTCTAGGTAAAGCTGGTGGATGTATTGAATTTCTGGAAAGACTTTCTTTTTATGTGGTGTGACAAGGATCGTACAGAGTTTCATTCCCTTTACAGTGCTGAGTGAAGGTCAGCTGTTGGGCTTGAGGAAACAGATATTGCCTGTTGGTTTCTCAACAGCTGTGAATTTGTGACTTTTGGTATCTCCTGTTATTTCCCTTCAGCTCACATTTTTAAATCTCCAAAGCACTGTAGTGCTATAGCATAAATGAAGTACTCTGCCTAGGTACCTAACATATCCAATGGTCCAGACCTGGGGGTATTACCAGAATTTTGGCTGTATACTCTCTCGCCATAGTTACACTATTCACTTTTCATGTTATACTTCCAAAGGAGGAAGGAGGTTCTTGGTTTTGCTATAGCAGGAAAACCACGAATGGAAGCAAAGTTTCAGGAGACATATAATGACCTTGTTAAAGGGGGTTTTGAGTATCAGCCTTCTTAATACGTGCAAGGTCAACATGCAAATTACGGAGAGAAAGCTTAAATGGCTGGTCGTTGTTACATAGCCATCTAACAGAAGATTGTATTCTCTAGCTACAGAAAGGAATATAAAGAGAACAGTATTACTACTCAGCCTCTTATGCATATAACTGTAGTGAATTAAAAACTGTGTATTAAGCAGCCCAGTGATTTTGCCCTACAATTAATCCTGGTCATGCTGGTTTACCTTCTTGTTCATGTATCAATGCCTGTATGATATTAACGATGTACAGTTCAGCTGTAATGCCATTCAAATTAAGCCAGTTCTAGTCATGGGTCATTGCAGTTTGCAACTCTTATTTTGCATCTGTACCATCCCTTAGTGGTATAATCTTTGTCACCTAACTCAAATTTTACCAACCTATTGTGATTATCTTTAAAGTCTGTTAATTACTATATCTTAGAGTACATCTGGAAACAGTCTTAAAGAGAAATTAATTTATTTACTATATTGTTAATATTGTTAACATAAAGGGTTTTTTAGATTAACTCAATCCAGTGCATGAAATTTGGAAAATCTGGAAAGATCCATAAAATTTGGAAAAATAACAAACTTAAATTATTTGAAATACACATTGTACTAGCATATTTGGCAGAGCAGAGCTGGATAGCAGTTAATTCTGTACTCTGACTTGTAAGAAAGACTGGACATCTTGGAAAAAGATGGAAGATTCTCATTACATAATATTCTATCTTTGACTTTTCTCAGCAAATATTTCCTTCTGGATTTGTGTATATGGGAGGAAATGTGTCCTTAGAATTCCAAATACTATTTTTTAGTCTGTATAGCAGATTGTGGAGGGCTGCAGAAATCACTGGCTGGGTAAGTAGCACATGCAGATCATCTCCCCTGCACCCAGCTACTTTGGTTTGATTCTGTGTCGATCTGAGTAACTTGATAATAACAACTTAACCTTTCTCTTCAATGATGAATTGAAGGCATTTCACATTGCAGTGGATAGGGAATCAGGAAAGGCATTGTGTCACAGTTGGGTAGAAAAATGTTCACGTTAATATAGTCCAACACATTATGATTAAGATTATATTAAACTGTACTTTCAGTATTTTATCTATACTGATGACCTTATTACAGAGGGCAAAGAGGGAAACAGGTCTCACAGGACTGAAGGAGAGTATGTAGTGCTTATTTTGTGTCATTAAATAAATATACCAAGAAATTACTATAGTTAGCTACAAGACTAGATATATAACACACAGCTCTGAATCCATTTCTTTCAATCCCTTGGAAGTTTAGCTTCTAATAACATGTGAAAAAGTATGCATTTCTACAGATGTTTCACAGAAATATGAAAAGCAAATGCCTGATGTGTTGTTCTACTATGTTAACATAAAAATAATTTTTACTCTTGCAAAACTTCAATGTTTTTAGTCTCTTGTGAATTTTAACTAGTTGTAGCATGAGTGTGTTTCTTCTTCCCTTTCAGATGCCCACTTCAAAGGACTATATCTTAAGAGCACTCATTGCATATGAATACTCAAGTAGGTATTGCACTTACTCTAAGGAATGGTCCAATTAAGTCAAAGTGCACCTTGGATCAAACCCAAGACTCATTAGATAAACTGAAGTGTTTCCATTTCCTTCCATGAAAATTGAACCTAAGCCATCATATCTGCAGCTCTCCAGAAGTACCATAATTTATCTCAAATATACCTACTTACATTGAATTTAGAGTATAATGAAATCTCTCAATATTTTACAAGGTATTAAAATGTTTCTTCATATACGAGTAAGAGTGGATATGTGATGTCACTCTCGAGTTTAGAAAACCTTGAATGCTATGTTATAAGGTTAAAAAAAACCCCCTAAACTAACAAATACTGTGACAAACATGATGACAGAGGCAGAGATATCAAGATTGAAATATATCAGAATTGCTACCAGTCAGATCTTATCTGCCCTGTTGGTTCATAAGCCTTTCATTTACATGTATACTGAAATGTATACATTATCTTAAAAGTTTCAAAGGAATTTGCCTAAATTGATCATAAGAAAGGCTGATCATTTTTGCAGTCTTGAATTCAACATACTAAGTATGACCTGAGTTGAGATATTCCTAAATTCTACTTGTATATGCCTAGCAAATAGTTTCATATATTTTCCTAAGGATTTTTTGAATACTGATCTATAGCATGTGAATGGAAACAGAGTGGATGAAATTGTAGTTATCTGTAGGTGCATGGTTCTTCAGAGCTTTTATAGTAAGATCAATGGAAATACCTTTAAGGTTCATTCTTAGCACTCCATGACCAACTAAATGAGATCTCTGTGTGTTATTAAAAAGATGCATTAAAAAAATTTCTGGATTGTTAGACCACTTACTGACTATCATGTCAGTAAGTCAGAAATACAAAACTCAGTCATACCTTTGAAATTCTTCTGAAAAACTAAGCAAAACAACTTTGATTCTCTTTTATCCCTAAATAACTTAGGCTACACTCTACACTATGTTATTGCTTTTCTCCCATTACAACCAGAAAGGACTTAAACTGTTTTTCCTGATCAATTTACTTCTGGAAATTAACTCTCAGTGAAGAGTTAGTCCATTATGGGTAATAGGTGATATCTGAAAGAAATATCTCCATAAGGTATAATATATAATTAGCTGCAATAAAATTAATGGGGCCATGGAACAAAACTTTCCAGTCTTTTTACTAGAACACATAGTCATGTATTTCAGGACTGCTGAATAACATTTCTGAAATATAGAATTTAACAGCTTCATTTAATCTATTTATTTCAGAGATGAGTGGGATCAGTTTGACAAAGTGCAGGTACAGTGCTGTCAGCAGTGTTGCAAAATCATTTTAATTATAAGGACTCACACTGTGAGCTCCACAAATTGTTCAGCAAAGCATTTACCAGTAAAGTGCTATAGTTCAAAAGGAATAGAAGGAAAGAGATTTTTCCAGCTGTTTCAAACTATCATTGTGCAGCTCTTGGTTAGGAGCACATGTCTCCAAATGCAGTACTGATGACAGCTGGCGAACATATAGTTGATTTTAATACTAATTTTGCAACCATAACAAAGGTGGCATTTCTTCTTTATGAAGTTTATCAATAACATAATGCTCAGAATGTTAGCCTTATGGAGTACATCAGACAGAATGCTTACAGTATGACAACTTATAAGCAGGTAAAACAACCTTCAGCTACACCTTGTCTGTCTGGCCATCTGTAATATGCTCATATTCCTACTTGATGTAATAAACGGAATGTATGAAAAAAGAAAGATTCAACTAGCTTATAGTAAGAGTATCTACATCCTGCAATATCCTTATGAAACCCACAAGGTACACATCATAAATATATTATTTAACTGTGCTTAGTGTCCGTTACTAGAGATGAGAGCATACTAGTACAGACTTAAAAAAAGATAAGCTCAGATGATAATGCGTGAACTGTGGAAATGGTTAATGCACCGAACATGTGAATACATGCAGACCAAAAACTTTTAAGGCATCAAAATATTTCCTGGATAAGCATGAAAGCCAGCTTATTTGACACCAAATGTTCCTTTGTTGATATCAAATGGAGAAAATGTATCTGATTTAATTCAACAAGTCCAGTTGACTTCAAATTCGATTCAAAATCCAATATTGAAATTCTAGGTCAAGATTACAGCTTCCAGAGATTTTTCTGTGCATTGTAACAAGCTTCATAGTGGGATTATTCTAAATGCTGGATTTGAATTTAAATTTTTACAAACTTAAGAACTGAATTTCAAAGGTTGTTGGTATGGTTTTCCTTCTCTCTCCTCACTCCTCTTTTAAATAGAGACCTAATTTAAACACTCCTATTGCACTAGGATGGCAAAGCAATTCTTTACCTAGCCAAAGGAGGCTATGCAAAGGACCTACTCCCCCTCTGTGTGTCTCCATTTATACTCCTTCCATTTCTGCTCAGCAGTAGCTATAATAATAGCCTTAGCTCTTTTAGGTATTCTTGGCCATTTCTGCTTAAGTGCAGAACTGACAATGCTCAGAAACAGTGTATGGCACTTCTAAAAGCAGGCTGCATGACTGTATTTTGCATGCTGATCTGAGAAGAGGGATAAAACAAACTTCCCTTAAATATTCTATCTTTCAAAAGCAAAAAAAACACCAAAAAAACCCAAAACAAAACCTCTGTTAAAAGAATGCCAGAGGGATAGCTTCAAG
Organism: Ara ararauna; assembly: GCA_028858755.1. Taxonomy (NCBI): domain Eukaryota; kingdom Metazoa; phylum Chordata; class Aves; order Psittaciformes; family Psittacidae; genus Ara; species Ara ararauna. The sequence goes on along the minus strand of CM054410.1, from coordinate 36,684,276 downwards.
AGTGCTTGTTTTCCTGCATTAATATATGCTTGTCACTTGATATTAATGCACAGGCAAGAGGCAAATGTGATAATTAGAAGTCATATGAGAATATTGTGTATACATTGAAAAATTACCCTTATCAGAGACTGGGCCTGGAACACTAAGCACAGTCTCTTTCCCAATAGGTGTAGTTATCTTCTTGAAAGTCGGCATTTTTGTTTGTTGTTAGGAATCTTACTCTTCATCCTGGATGGTGAAACAATTCTACTTATAATACCAAACATCTCAGTACTTTCATGTCTCATTTCAATTCTTCTTTTCAAGGGCCATTATTTGGGCTATACATTCTTTGTATAATACACTGTATTTACTGGTATGGGAAATTAATTTTTTCCCCCAACTCATTAAAAAGATAGTGGAAAATACAACAACATGTAAATGGTTGTCCTATTTCAACCTGATTTTATGAAACACTATAACACCTATCACTATCATATTTCCCCCCCGGTTATGATTTTTGAGCAGGGGGTTGAACCAGATGGACCAGGCGGACTTAATGTTTGCACGCAGGACCATGTCTGAATGGTTTTTGAAGATCTCCAAGGATGGAGGCTCCATCACCTCTCTGGGCAACCTGTGCCAGCACTCAGCCACCCCACCAATACAAAAGTGTTTCTCAATGGTCACACAGAACATCTTGTGTTTCAGTGTGCGCCCAGTACTTCTTGTCCTGTCATGGGGCACCACTAGAAAGAACCAGGTTATGTCTTCCTTGCACCCTCCCTTCAGTTATACACACACATTGAACATATCCCTTCCTAGCCTTCTCTTCTCAAGGCTGAACAGTACCAGCTCTTTCAGCCTTCCCTCATAAAAGAGATGCTCCACCCTCTTCATCATCTTAGTGGCCCTTTGTTGGATATGAAGCAGTGTAAGAAAAACTCAGGAAAAAAACCAAACAAGCCCCAAACCAAAACCCAAACAAACAAAACCAAAAAAAGCCTTGGTTCATGTACAGACTACTGTAAGAGCTGGATTATGTTCATTCCATGGAACAATAAATCATACCTGAAGGTGTGTTCACATTATTAGAGTTTTCCAAGAAATATTTCAGCAGAAAACTGACTCTCCTAATCTTTTTTTTTTTTTTTTTTTTGGATGCAAAATTTCTCTGACCATGGCTGTCTGTTCTGGAACTTTAGCCCTATATTCACTGAGATTTTTTTTCTTCCATGGTGCTGGGATATGTCAGTCAGCATCACTGTGGACAGGAAAAAGTTCTGACCTAAGGGAGCTGCTCAAATGGCAATGTTCTCTTTGCTGAGTACTTAAAATGTGAGGCTTGAAGTTTTAACACCAAACTGTACATTTGTTGTTTTGTTTTTTTTTTTTCAGGAAAGACTGCTTAAAAATGTCAGCTTTCTCAAGTTATCTTAAGGACCACAAACTGAGTGATGTGGCTGTGGGACTAAGTATGCATGGAACTTAGTGAAACTGAGCAAAAACATTATTTCTCTTTGCTCAAGCTCTCTTTCTCTAAGTACCTGGAGTACAATATGGCAATATAAAGCTCTATTTAGGAAACTAAATAGCAATTAAGAGGGAAATATATGTGAATATGAAAATTATTTCTGCATAGTTGTGTCTTGTAATACTTAGAGACTATACTTTCAGCTTTTTATTGTTTTAGACAGCATGTATGTTCTATCTGCATAATTGAAACAAATCATAAATATCTCTTGCAAGAAGAATAAATAGCTTCTATTTCAACAAGCAGATTGATATTTTATAAACTCATAACTGCTGTTGACTCTAGAACATGCTAATAATATACTGTACCTCAATGAGTCTTTCAGCAGGTGCAGGTAGGAAGAGCAGACCAAAGCCAGATGAGAACTATTTACTTTACCTTGCTGAGTGTTTGGACTGGATTGCAGCCACCAAACCATACATCATCATCTTCTCTCTCTTACTGAACTCGTAAAAATTAGTTCTTTTAGCTGCTGGATCTAAACTTACTATTACATAATTTTAGCCAAGACTTATAAAGGGACTTTATGAGAGTGCTGTTTGCTAGGCTAGAATAAGGTTTTCAAAATGCAGTGAATTCATCCAGAAAGATTTTTGAATAAGGACTCTATTCATGGCAAAACTAACAGTTGTCCTGGTTGGCTTGGATGAATTGTGCAGTTTGTCTGTGTGTAGTGTGGAGGAGGGATTCTACGGCATGTGCTGTTTAAAAAAGCTCTCTGTGCTGTCAGGGATTGGAGGCACACTCTTCAGAGTTGCTCTGCCGCTGGTATCCATCTCCATCTTGATTCTCTCCTCTTTCTACTCTTGACTTACCACCTTCTTGACTTTCTCTCTGTGGAGACTGACAAGCCCAAGCTCAGTGCTTTTCCATGTTTTATAACAGCTTCCTCTCTCTTCTGTGTCCCAGTCCATAAAAAAGCAATTCAAAATTTTATTCAATAAATGTAGCAGATAGATACTTTTGCTCAGAATATTCAGTGATATCCAAAGAGATTTCATTTTTTCCTCAGACTTTTTAAGCTATTCTTGCAGGACTGGTTGCATTTCAACCCTTTCTTAAATTATAGGATTTGCAAACAAAATGCGTAAATGTGTTATTGGACCTCCCAAAGGAAGGTAAATGGGGTTAATGCTGAATTGTTCATATGTGGTGCAAACATAAGCAACAGGCATGACGGATGTGAGTACCAAAACTATGGAAAATGTTGATACTGGTTCAAAAATAGGACAAACATTACTTCAAAATAAAGGGAAAGACTAAGCAGCTTTAGACTTAGCAACAATGTGGCAATGATTTTAGATCAGTCTCATTTGTAAAAATAGTTGATTGTATTATTCTTGAACTGGCTTGATGTTTTTGAGGACTACATTTTGTCTAAGCGGTGTAGTGTAAGAAGTGAGTTTTCAAGTGTCAGACTTCTGTGCCTCTGGCCTCTGCACTCATATCTCCTCCTCTAATAAGAAGCATATTGCATTACAATTTTGGATTCTGGTACAGTGTGAATGTAATGAATTAAAATCTAAATGTAAATATCTAAATGTAAATAAATGTTAGTTTTGTCTTCCTAGTGACAACCCCCTGCATCGAAGAATGGAATACACAGTAGCTAAATAAAAAAGCTCCGACTATATTTACTTGGTTTTCTAGTTTCTCTGTCTCTAAAATGCTCTTCATTCATGTTTTTATGATTTAATTTACAACCAACAGGTTAACAGACCCTTTTTTCAAATGTTTGAAAATTCTAAATCTTGTAACTTTTTTTTCCTTCAGGAGGCTTCAAGTATTCTTCTGTCTCCCCTTCTAATTGGTAGTATGCACACGTCCATATGTAAAATGAGGGTTTTTGAGACCACATTTTCTGACTCCTGAAACTCTTACAAGGGCTATACTATAAGCAGAAGTGAGAGCAGTGAGATAACTGGAATGAAAAGTTGAAGAGTATGTGACATAAGGTTTTCAGGATCCTTATAGAAAAAAGCAATCTGAAACTTAGGTCTCACTTTGGTAATATTGTGAGCAGAATGGACCAAGGCACTGTTCCCACTGAAGACTGTAAAGTTTGATTCTGTTATTTAAATATCTCATATTGGTGCCTTTGTACAATCTGCCTAAAACTGAACGGAGCTATGTGTTCTATTCTCACTGGAAAAATCTTGAGATGTATGGCAAAGGCAGAAAAAATTGGAGATGTACCTACAAAGATGGATTAGGGAGCTAACATTCTGATTTAGTTATCATATCCACAGCAAAGATTCTTGGACATTTTGAAGCAGCTAATACCAGATTCTGCTAGAGAAGAGGCAAAGAGAAACAGACTATTTCTGTAGCTGACACTACAAGCTAACCTGCTACAACAAGTGGTATTTTCTTCTACTAGCTTTTAAGAATGGGGGTGTATAATTAGGTTAACATCAAAGGAAGCAACCCACTCAAGCTCAGAGATTGCTGTCATGCTTCTGGGTTCTTCAGGATCTTCAGCTAGGTAAAAGTTCTCCCTTAGGCAGCTGCATCAAAACATCCTCAGAAGTAAGGACAATCCTGTCCCAGGGAACAAATGTTGGTAAGGACAATCCTGTCCCAGGGAACAAATGTTGCTAAGGACTTCTTGTGACAGCACCTGCGTTATGCAGATTAAGACAGCTTGGTGATGGACATATTGGATGTACTTGAATTTTTTCTCTGTTGGAAGAATGTCTGTGAGCAGACAAAAAGATACAGCTTGATTTCGTATTCATAATTATTACTTCAAAGGCTTGAGGGCTGCCAACTCTTACCCTCACTTTCAGCTCTCAGGTAGATTTCTATGAGCTCACTGTGAGATGAGTCTTTATCTCTCAGACTACCAAGATTTTGGCGCTGACATACATGTATAAAAATCTGTGGAACCAGAAGTCCACAAATCTAAAACTTCTTTTAATGAGTGGTAAATTGTACTATTGCACTTCCATATTCAAATCCTTTTTGTTACTTTTGGGTTTGGCCACTAAAAGCTGTTACAGTAGCCAATGGATATTGTAAGTCTCAGGCTCTGCAAGTGCTAATTTCTTTATCGCAGCATTTCTCTAAAAAATTAAGAGATATGTGGAAAATAAAAATGGTTTTTAGATTGCATATTTCACAACCACAGATCAAAGGGTATTTTTTCTGTATTACATGTAAAAATACACTGTTTTTTTTCCTAGATTGACAGTGCTAGTAACACATGCAGCTTGTGGAACAATATGATTCTTTGGAATAACTTGCCTATATTTTAGAGTGGCAAATAGCTAGCCAACCATTATCTAATTAGACTAAAACTGAAGCCTTTGGGAAATAATATAATCACTACATCTCTATGAAAAATGCAAGGATATATGTCTGCTGAAGGTTAAACCTGAGAGCAATATCTGGGACACGTTGGGGATTTTTTAGGCTATCCTTTCCAAACATGCCTTTCATGGCTTAGAGTTTTACTTTTTAAAAAATTATTATATTGGTGTTCATAAAGTAAAGAAGATGGTGTGGTGGGGAAATGAGAAATGCTGCATTTTTACTGAAGGCATGTGGAATAATTCACACACAGGTATGCTGTAACCGTAAAGCTGAAATATGTTTTTCATCTTTCTTCCAATCCACTCATGTTCCTTCTCATGTGGAGGATGAAAAAACCCAAATCTTTTAAAAGCAAGTATTCATTGAAATACATAGTGCAAGATTACATCTAGAGACTTAAAAAGCTGGAAGAAGCTTCAGATAATCTCTGTGAGCAAGCTGGTCAGGACAAGGTGATACATATTTATGGTAAGAGAAAATAATTATAAAACCACATTGACCCTATTTAAAAAAATATTTTTGCTAAGTTTTTTTTTTTTTTTTTTTTACATTTGCTTTTAAGTAAATTATGGAAGTCTTTAAAAAAAATATGCATCCTGGCATAGTATAAGGGAAAGAATAAAATGCATACAGATTTTTGTAAAGATGGTTATTCAAATAAATTAAACCAACCCATTTAATTTAATTAATCATATTTTATTTTTAAATTAATGACTGTTTTCAAAAATCTCATACCCAGTGACAAACCAAGCTTTTGTCATTAGAAAGAGCCAGCTATTTTGCTTATCGGTAGTAATTTTTTTTGCCTCTAAAACTTAAGAGCAAGTTAAAGTCAATATATAAAAAGATAAATATATAATTAAAAAAAAAAAAAAAAAAGAAAAAGTGCTTCAAGATTCCATACACACTGAGTTTTCTTGGCAGTATTTGCTGCCAGCATGGAATCATAACTCATGGAAATGGAGGCAGTAGGCAGCTTTGTCACTTTTTAAGAAAATATAACATTGCTTCTTAAAAACTGGAGTCTTAAGGTGCTCTATTTTCCATCAGTAAATTGAAAGAGACTTTTAGCAAGTTCCTCCATCTGCTGGAGGGACTCAGACTCAGAATAGAATTCATATGCTACATTTTAGGTTAGATGTACGCTAACTGCAGCAAGGATCACTAGCTAACCTGCCTTCAGTAACTGCAGAGGAAAGTTCCTTTTATTCTATGCGTTCTATACTCTATGAATTTTTCATTTAGCTTCACCTTAGCTTGGTACAAACGTGTAACTTAGAATCATAGAATCATAGAATAGTTAGGGTTGGAAAGGACCTTAAGATCATCTAGTTCCAACCCCCCTGCCAGGGGCAGGGACACCTCCCACTAAACCATGTCCAGCCCAGCCTTGAACACCGCCTGCGATGGAGCATTCACAACTTCGCTGGGCAGCCCATTCCAGTGTCTCACCACCCTTACAGGAAAGAATTTCTTCCTCATATCCAATCTAAACGTCCCCTGTTTAAGTTTGAACCCCTTACCCCTTGTCCTCTCACTACAGTCCCTAACAAATAGTCCATCCCCAGCATCCCTATAGGCCCCCTTCAGATACTGGAAGGCTGCTCTGAGGTCTGCACGCAGCCTTCTCTTCTCCAGGATAAACAGCCCCAACTTTCTCAGCCTATCTTCATACGGGAGGTGCTCCAGCCCCCTGATCATCCTCATGGCCCTCCTTGGGACTTGTTCCAACAGTTCCATGTCCTTTTCATGTTGAGGACACCAGAACTGCACACAATACTCCAAGTGAGGTCTCACAAGAACAGAGTAGAGGGGGAGGATCACCTCCCTTGACCTGCTGGTCATGCTCCTTTTGGTGCAGCCCAGGATACAATTGGTTCTCTGGGCTGCGAGAGTACACTGGGGGCTCATGTTCATTTTCTCATTGACCAACATCCCCAAGTCCTTCTCTGCAGGACTGCTCTGAATCTCTTCTATGTTCAACATGTAGCTGTGCCTGGGATTGCTCCCACCCAGCTGTAGGACCTTGCACTTGGCATGGTCAAACTTCATCAGGTTGGCATCAGCCCACCTCACAAGCAGGTCAAGGTCCCTCTAGATGGCATTCCTTCCCTCCAACATATCAACCGAACCACACAGCTTGGTGTCATCTGCAAACTTGCTGAGGACGCACTCAATCCCACTGTCCATGTCACTGACAAAGATGTTGAACAAGACCGGTCCCAACACCGATCCCTGAGGGACACCACTCGTTACTGGTCTCCAGCTGGACATTGAGCCATTGACCACAACTCTTTGCGTGCGGCCATCCAGCCAGTTCTTTATCCACCGAGTGGTCCACCTATCAAATTGATGACTCTCCAACTTAGAGAAAAGGATATCATGTGGGACAGTGTCAAACGCTTTGCAGAAGTCCAGGTAGATGACATCAACTGCTCTACCCCGTCCATCAGTTCCATACCCCCACCATAGAAGGCCACCAGATTGGTCTGGCAGGATTTCCCCTTAGTGAAGCCATGCTGGCTGTCACCAACCACCTTGTTGTTTTTCATGTGCCTCAGCATGCCTTCCAGGAGAATATGCTCCAATATTTTGCCAGGCACAGAGGTGAGACTGACTGGTCTGTAGTTCCCCAGCTCATCCATTTTCCCCTTCTTGAACATGGGGCTTATATTTCCCTTTTTCCAGTCATCAGGAACTTCACCTGACTGCCATGATTTTTCAAATATGATGGACAGTGGCTTAGCAACTTCATTTGCCAGCTCCTTCAGGACCCGCGGATGGATTTCATCAGGTCCCATGGACTTGTATACGTTCAGGTTCTTAAGATGGTCTCGAACCAGATCCTCTCCTACAGTGGGCCCAGGGTCTTCATTCTCACAGTCCCTGCATCTGCCTTCCAAGACTTGGGTGGCATGGTCAGAGCATTTGCCAGTGAAGACTGAGGCAAAGAAGTCATGAAGAACCTCAGCCTTCTCCAAATCCAGGGTAGCCAGTTCTCCCTATAGCTTCTGGAGAGGGCCCACGTTGTCCTTAGTCTGCCTTTTATTTGCAGTGTACCTATAGAATCCCTTCCTGTTATCCTTAACATCCCTAGCCAAGTTTAATTCTAACTGGGCCTTAGCTTTCCTAACCTGATCCCTAGCTTTCCAGACACATCCCTGTATTCTTCCCAGGCCACCTGTCCTTGCTTCCACCTTTTATAACCCTCTTTTTTCCTTCGAATATTCCTCAGCATCTCCTTATCCATTCAAGGAGGACTCCTGGCCCTCCTACAGCACTTCTTTCTAGTAGGGATGTATCGCTCCTGAGCCTGCAGCAGGTGATACTTGAATATCAACCAACAGTCTTGGGCCCCCATGCCCTCTAGGTCTATATCCCATGGAATCTTACTGAGCAGTTTCCTGAAGAGGCCAGAGTCTGCTCTCTTGAAGTCCAGGGCAGTGAGCTTGCTGCACACTCTTCTCACTGTCCTGAGGATCTCTAATTCCACCATCTCATGAGCACTGCAATCAAGGCTGCCCTGGAGCGTCACATTTCCAGCCAGCCCTTCCCTTTTGGTGAGAACGAGGTCAACCATGGCACCTCTACTTGTTGGCTCCTCTATTACTTGCAGAAGGAAATTGTCTTCCACACAATTGAGGAACCTCCTGGATTGCTTGTGCCGGGCTGTACCATCCCTCCAACAGATATCGGGGTGGTTGAAGTCCCCCATGAGATCAAGGGCCTGGGAGCGTGAGGCTGTTCCTATCTGTCTATAGAGTGCTTCATCCACAGAGTCCTCTTGGTCAGGCTGTCTGTAAGAGAACCCCACAATAATGTCTCCCATCGCTGTTCTCCCTTTAAGCCTGTCCTACAAACTCCCTGTCAACTGCTCACCTGTCCCCAGGCACAGTTCCATACTGTCCAGCCTATCCCTAACATAAATAGCAACTCCCCCTCCCCATCTGTGTTGCCTGTCTTTCCTAAAGAGCCTGTAACCTTCCATTCCAACACACCAGTCATAGGAGCCATCCCACCATGTTTCTGTGATGCCTATGATATCACACGCCCGTAGACATGCACACGTCTCTAATTCTTCTTGTTTGTTCCCATGCTACGGGCATTTGTATAGAGGCATCTGAGCCAAGCTCCCAATGAAGCCAGCTCATTGGCTGGAGCAGCTGCAATATCTCTACATTGCTCCGAGCATTCATTATAGGTGCTGGCAACTGACTGGGTGTGTTGGGATGGAATGATGCCCCCCTCCCCCAACACATCTAGTTTAAAGCATCCTTGACCAGTCTGGCAAGCCTCCTACCAAAACCTCTCTTCCCCTTTGTTTTCAGACCAGCTCCACCAGCCCCCAGGAGACCTGGCCTCCCAAATCGAGTCCCATGTTCTAAATACTCAAACCCCTGACTATGGCACCACCCCTCTAACCATTTATTAACCTGGCCAATCCTCCTAGCCTTTTTAAGGTCCTGCCCTGTATCCTGGAGAATTGACGAAAAGACAGTCTGAGCTCCAGAGCCCCTAACCACCTCTCCCAGAGCTCTGTTGTCCTTCTTTATGTTCTCTGGGCTACTGCTGTCTATATCAGTAGCACCCACATGGATCACTAGAAGTGGGTAATAGTCAGTGGGACCGACTAGAGCAGGCAGCCTCTCTGCAACATCCCTGATCTGAGCCCCTGGTAGGCAACACACCTCCCTTGAGTCTGGGTCAGGCCGACAGATGGGTCCTCTGTTCCTTTCAGAGTAGAGTCCCCTAGTACTATGGCCCAATGCTTTATTCCTGGCAGCATCAGTAGAGATCTTTTTTACTAGTGGATCAGCCGGTTGATCCTGGTGGGAGTGTGTTTCCTCCTCAGTCCCCTGCAGGACAGCAAATCGGTTCTGGGTGGGGACAACAGATTTAGGAGGAAGCCCCCTGCTTTTAATTGTCCTCTTCCTCCTTTTCTTGTTGGTTTTTTCTGTTACTGTTTCCCAGCTTCTTGGGTTCGCAGCCTCCTTTTTTCCTGCATGAGCGACAGGAGACGCTTGAGGCCCCTGCACAGTCTGGTACTGGAGCAAGCAGCGCTGCTTCCTTGCAGCTTCCCTGACACCTTTCAGCCTAGTAACAGCGTCCCGCAGCTCAGCCCCTGCAGCAGGAGGACCTCCACCAGGGAGCACAGAGTGCAGCCCTGCCCATTTTGCACCCGCCCCTCAGGAGAGCAGTGCAGGCCCTCTCTACACCCTGAGCTCTGCACTGCAGCCTCCCCTCTCATCGGCTCTGTCTGGGTGCCTACACTGGCCACTGCCGGGGCAGCCAGAGCAGAGCTCCCAGACCGGAGCCTGGTTATACGGCGAGTGCTCACCATTCCGCTCACCGTCCCGCTCGCCTGCCCGCGTGAACTGCCGCGCAAGCTGCCTCTAACCCTCCGTGGTCACTCGCGCTCCCTGGTCGCTCGCTCTCCCTGGGGCAGGTTTTTAACCACTCATGGTTGGTACCGCTCCTCCTGGCGCCTCCCCCTCTGAGTCAGCTCCTCGCCTCCACTGAGCTGCCAGCTCCTGGGTAAGCCCTGTCGAGGACTTGAGGCTCCCTCGGTGCCTGTTGCTGCTCGGAGTTGAAGCTCCTGGACGCCGAGCCTTCCCCCAATCAGGCGCGCTGCAGGCGGCCCCTCTCGAGACAGTCACCTCAGCAGCAGTGGGTACACGTGCTTTAAAAAGAATATATTTTCAAAACAGAACTACAAAATTCACTCCAGAATTAAAAAAGAAACAAAACCAAACCAAATCTCTTGAAAGGGCTAGTTTTTCCTTGAAGTTGCTTCATTCCAGATGTTGGGGTAATAAGTTGCTTTGGCTTCTTAGGCAATGCCTTATCTCCTCTCTTCCCATGACTCTGTTCTAGTATTATACAGTTCGGCATATGATGGATCTGTCTGCAGAAGAAAAGCATATAAAGGGAGGTTTTTTTCCTTTGGTTTCCTGTTTGTTTATTTGTTAGGGTTTTTTTACTCCAACATCACTCTGCTTAGGAAATATAAAGATACAATAAACACTTATTCTGTACCTATTTGGAAAATTTCAGGGTAGTGATGCTTTTCTATCGGAACCATTCATATGAACAATGACCTTAACCATAAAACTGAAAAAGCTGATTTGGAAATAGCTGGCATGGAAATAGAAATCTGTAGTTTTCTACTCAGAAGGAAGACAGGCTAGGATTTGCACGGTTCATAATGAAACAGTATATTGTCTAAAGACCCTGTCTATCTTCCTAGAAAGCAAAGTTGGATGTGCATTGTAAAGTCAAATGAGAATGTTTCATTGAAAATATATAATTTGCATGTTTTAATATTGATGAGTACATTTTTGTTTTTGTTGCCTAATATCACTATGTGTCAGAATATATAATCTAAATAGTGGGGAAAAAACAATAGTGCTCTTGTCAGTATCCTGGGTACATAAACTGTCTTTAGTACGTCAGCACCTATGCAGACACAGAGATTTGTGGAACAGAAATATTTGTAAATCATGCAAAAAGAAGTATAAACGTATGAAGATAGTGTAAGTGTAAACTAGCTGTAAATTCTTAGGAGAAAACTTTCCCTGGATCAGGGAACTCCTCCTGGTGAAATGTACTAGTTCTGGGCCCTGAACTACTACTCATCCATGTATCAGACTTGGAAATAGAATAAAATAGTGAGAGGAAAACTATTCCAACGAACAGACACTCCCCTCATTTTTCCCCCCCCCTTGCTTATATCAAGAGCTCTTGCACGAAATAGTGTGGTCTTCATCACCTCCAACATACACTCATCTACCAGGAGGTTCACGAAGCAGACTACGAATTCTGTCATGGGCCTCCTCAATTGTGCTTAGTATTTCATATGTTTTTAAAATTAATGAGTCTGTGAAGTAAATTTGAATGATTTACAGTGTTCTCAGACACTTCTATCTATTGACACTATGAGAGATATCTGTTGTTCAGCTTTTGGAAAGTGGGAAAGTGGAGACACACTGTCATTGCACTCAAGACAGAGAGGAACCCCTTCCCCCACTTTCTTCTCCTCAACCCTCCAACATTTTTTAAACTTTGAAAGCAGTGAAGCTGAAGAGATGGAAGTTCTTCTGTTTCCCCTGTGATGGTATCAAAACCACATATTTTTGTCTGGAAAAGAAAAAATTTGGGAAAGTCATGTCTCTGCAATATAGAGGTTGTCTTAGTGTGAGAAGCTGCTCCAAATCTGAGAATCTAAATATGCCTGGCTCATTAGCTGTCTTGCTGATCAACATCTTTTGTTGTTAAGGATAAGCAATCAATCTGGCTCGGGACGCATGCTCTTAAAAATCACAATTCTTCATCTCTCTCCTCCCAGCCAAATGTAACAGCTAGTAATCACCAACAGTATATAATAAATTTCAGACTTAGAACCAGTAAGCAAGGCTGAAGTGCTATTCATGAAGTACTCTGTAGATCTCAATACATTGTTGAGCTCTGTTTAATCTGCTACTTTTAGCTGTGGTGTGTCCTGGGACTTCACTAGTACAGCCTGATGTTATCATTGCCTCTCTGGAGGATTTCTTGGACAAACATCTCCACACCTTAATTCTCTGCCTTCCAGAATTTGCAGATGTCACTTAGCTGTGCCCATGTATGTCTAGCTACCACCTGTCCCTGATGTTAGTGACAGCTATTTCTCATCAGAGATGGACACAGCCTTGTTTTCACAAAGTGTTGGTAGTTCCTGGAACTTCACATTCTAATTTTATTATTTCACCTTCTTTGCCTATACATTCTAGCAAGTCCCAGGCTATCCTGATGTCAATTTCTAATTCTGGCTTTAAAAATTCAGTGGTGAGAAGCTATGTTTCAACAGTGGAGTTCCACTTTTTAACAAAACTAAAGAGGTATCAGAGCCCAAGTGCATCATTTTGGTAGGAAATTCTATTTTCCCACTGTTTTCCATAAAGGCATATTTCATGGGAATAACAGAAGGCAGTATTTCACCTTATTTTGTTGAAATGTGAGCATCTCTGAGGTATTTCTATAACAGATACTTCATCTAAAAAAACCAGTTGGCATGCATAATCTCCTACTTTCTTGTGCTTTAGTACGACTGTCTCAGGGAAGTTAAGAGATAGTTATTTATTTCTGACAGCAAGAACCTCTGCTTCCAAGAGCTATTTTTTACAGTGTTGGCAATATCAGCTATTGTGCTTGCCTTGGGTTATTTTTGACCATTTTTATTTCTCAGTTTCTCTAGTCGTTTGAAGCCAGAAAAAAATAATTTAGTGATTTGATTATTTTTTTTCAGATCCCTGATGATTTTCATGTACACTAAAACCCATATTTCTTTCATGTCAAGCTGTGGAATTATTATCTGATGCTTTTAAACAAAATCTCATTTTGATAGAAAGCTCTCTCTCTTAACTGATAGTAGCGGGTAGGGGCATATACTGTTTGTCACATAGTGGGTCTGAGTTGTTTAAAATGGGCTCATCTTTAGCACTGTCTCTTAAATCTCTTGATGATGCACAGACTTTTTACTTACATACTTGTCTGCTTGAATAGTGTGAAAATTCAGGATCTTGATCGGCTTCCTTTAAGGGTTTACAAAATGCAATGAAAAGTTGCTTAAATTCAAGTATTAATTGACCTTATATTTCTGATATTTGTACTTATGTTATTCTTGGATATGGCAATGTTGATTTGGTGTTGTATAGCAATGAAAATAAATGTTCATTTTAACTAATCTTGGTTTCTTGTTTGAAAAAGAAAAAAAGCAAACAAACAAAACTCTCCACCTCTGTCGCTACAGGATCCCTCCCTCCATTTTTCTCTATTCAGGAGTGCTGATGCCAGGCTTTCACTAGTACTATATTGTACAGATTGCAATTTTGTCCATTTTTAAGGTAACTATGCTTATAACTTTTGTCCATGTATCTTGCACATACTGTACTGTCATGTCTTAAACACCAGGGGTCTTTTCTAGTGAGATCTTTGACTTCACTTGAGATTTTATTTTAAATAAAATGTTTTGTCCATTGGGTATCCCTTCTCAGTAGTCTTCATGTGCTGGTGTACACAATTAGAATGTATGTTCATTGCAAAGCTGACTACTCTATCTGCAACTTTTTCTGTCTCTTCCTTGTTGGATTAGGGGTATGGCCATGTGTTTTGAACTGGGAGATGTGTTCAATTTATTTTGTTATCTATCTTTATTGTTGCTTTATAGCTCCTAGTCTAGAGCCTAATTGCTCTGATTTCTTTAATATTCTTCTGAACTACTATATCTGACGAACTCAGCCCAAAAAGCAAATCACCAATTAAGTGGTTTTTGTTGAGTGCATATCTATTCTGCTGTGATCTGCTTTACCAATCACACCTACTATTAATTAAACGCATATCTAGCAAGGTATCAGATATTCTCCAAAGAACTTCTGCATGCAGAGAGCACAAAATACCTCTTTTTTTTCTTGTTTACTTGATTATTATGGAATTTCATACTGAAATAACTACTTCATCTTTTTAAAAAAGTTATTAGCTTTCAGATTAGCTTACATTCATTACTGTAATATTTCTGAAGAAGTACATAGCACTTGCAAAAGTTATTTTGGAAAAAATATAATGAGAGACAGGGATACTAAGAAAGTGTTTTACTGTTATGCAAGGGGAACTCTGTTTTATAGTCTTGCTAATGGCTCATTAGTAAGATATGTAAGGCATAAAATTTTATTTGAGAAGTATAGCTTGGTTAACAAGAAAAGTAAGGTCTATAAATAACTATTAAGTAAAGAAAATAGAAACTTATTTTCTTCTTGCATTACTATGTAGCAATACCTTGAAATTAAAATTCTGTAATGTTAAGGCAGAAAGTTTCATCCTGATCCAAACTTTAGTACACTTTGGTTATGTTCTGATATCAGAATAAAATTTGGCCTGTGATAACTTTAGTCACAGAGCTGTGAGTGCAGTCAGGGAAAACAATGTAGGCACTTCCTGTGTGCATCTAGATTTCTAAATGGGACCTATGCTGGGTAGTAGATTATACACACATCATGAACGACCACATAGAAGGTGCATGTAAGGTAGATCTTTCCTCACTAGGTGGGAATATAACATATAGTGTAGAAACATTGCTTATTTCTAGCCTCCCTTAGTCAACGCAGGTTGAAAAACAATTTTCCTGCTTCTATGGTTTTCTGATCAACTAGTGTCCAGGCAAAGTACTTCACGTAGACAATGTAGAGGCCAGTGCTGCACTTGAGAATTATTTTAGATGGGAAGCTTCAAAGAAAATCCTTTGAATTGCAATATATTCAAATTAAAGAGAGAAGAGAATGACTGGGTGACTTTAAACTGACAGAAATTTAAATAGTCACTCATGATTTCAAAGAAATCAGAAGAACAAAACTTTTCAAAAGGCACACCGATTTGAAAATTATTTCACAGTACTATCTTATTTAAACATTGGCATATATATAAAATTACTATATACTACTGAAGAATTAAGCAGCTTTTCATTTAAAGAATACCTTTAGATCAAGGTTAACAACTAAAATAAAATCCATTATTTTTAATATGCAGACAAAATCACTCTCTAATTCTTAAGTGGTTTCAGTACAGCTTTGTCAGTTTGACTGCGAATCTCCTGACAAGCTGGTCTTGTCTATTGCTTGCTGTTCTTTGCTTATGCATTTTTGTGACAAAAATGACATTTTGTGTATGTGGACATTCACAAACATATGTTCAGAACAAAGTTTCCTTGTAGATTACAAAGGGAGTGCTTAGTGTTTCAGCTTCTACTGATTATGGTAATCTGTAAGTTTTCATCAGAATTCACATTTAAATATTTACTTAGGAAGCTATTCTTAATAACTTTTTGGACTGCACTTTCATAATCTGTTGAACTGACTAAAATTATATGAGTCCAATGTCAGAGCTATGTTACTTTGAAAATCCCATGGTAAAGGGAAGACAGTGGGATTTTATATGGTAATGTAAGGAAGGATGAGAATTATTATATAGGCAATTAAAAAGATATGTCTGACTAGCATCTATAGAAAGACACAAGGGAATTAAATCTTGACATACTAGAAAACCTTTCCAGACATCTTACATTAAAAAAGGTGTCTCTATAACTACAGTCTACTTGTGTCACACAGGAATCTTAATCAGTATTAACAAAATATAAAACTCAGAAACCATAAGCATATAAGCCTATGGTACAATTATGTGTCATATTATTGATCATATGATCATTTGGCACCTTATCTTCGTATGATTTCTTTTTGAAGATACAATCTTAGGACAAGAACTGACTTGGAAATGTTGCACTCTAAAAAACTGTTAAGTAATTGCAAAAACCCCTAATGCTCCAGTAGAGGAAAAAAAGCAAAAAGCAAAACAAAACCAAACAAAACAACCCACCAAACAACAAAATACACAAAACCCAACAACCCAAAATAAATCAAGCTCATATTATTAAATTAAGCAATAAGGTTAAGGCAACAAAATATGAAGCTGATCTTCACTAGCTACAGTTGTTTGGCATTGTTGTAAGACAAATGAGGTGAGATACATCCCAGCAACTGAAGCTGTAAAACATAGTTTATATTTGAGCAATTGTTTTGAAATCACTATTTTATGGTTATTTATCTATCTATTTATGACTTTTCAAACACTTGTGCCCATTCAGATGAGACCAGACTCCCTGGTCAAGGACAGAAATCTCTTGGGAGGGTGTCAAGGAAAGGTACAGGTGGAGATCAGCCCACAGTTATACACATTCTTGGGTAACTGGCTTTCCTTATGTACAATAGCAAAAGTAAAGGCTTATGATCTGTAGCACTGGCAGCAGAGTGATGTTTCAGTGCTTTCTATAACACGCTTTAGGCATAGAATCATAGAATAGTTAGGGTTGGAAAGGACCTTAAGATTATCTAGTTCCAACCACCCTGCCACGAACAGGAACACCTCACGCTGAACCATGTCACCATGACTACATTCACTTTAAATTCTTAAAATGCACTGTACATAATTCTACTTACTTGGGCTTTCCTCAGAGGCAATAACAAGAGAAAGGGTTTGAGTTAGTATTGCAATGGTGATCAAATTTGTATTTAGAGAATAATAAGAAACTTAGTTTCAATCTGATATTTTCTAATGGGGAGAGGGAAATGCAATAGAAATTCTATACATCAGGTATAGATTATAAAATTAACAAATAAATGAGCAATATTTCTCTAACCACTACTTTGTTTTTGAGGTCATATTCATTATAACCTATAACAATGTATGGATCATTTCCAGAACTTTCGGTCTGGAAAATCAGTAATAACCATATTTTCACGACTCTTTATACTTGTCTATTTCGTGTTTGATATAGTGCCATATCCCATATTTAAAACACTTAAAGTTTCATTTTTAGATTTACTCAGTTGCTGGAACGTTTTTAAGTTGCTTTTAGATAAGCAAGCTCATGCAATGAGGTAATGAGTGTGTCATTCCACTGACAGTCCTACTGGAAAAGGAAACTACAGATCAGAAAAGCATCACTTCCTGGTAAGGAGCACAGTCTGATGACTGCTTTTAAAACTATCTGTTGTCTTCAGAAGTTCTCACTTCTAACTGCAACACCCATTTTAGGCAGAAAGAAGCCCTCTGAAGCAGTGGAAGATTTCAGCAGAGTTTTCCAGCTGCAGCATGCAATCCCCCTGGAAGCAGTTGAATAAAGAGACAGACGCCTGAAGACTGGAGGGGGAATGCTGTCACATGGAAAATGACGACTTGAGTTGGTAGAAGGTTATAACATCCAGGCCATGCTGTGCGCCAGCTGAAGACTTTTTGTGTCAAGATGTAACAGTTCATTCTTTCAAGCAGTGCCAGGTACAGTCGTACACCTTGTCTGGAAGGCTCTAAAGAAGAGCAAACAGGTACTGTAATTCAGTTTTACAGCTGAGGAAATAGGCTTTGGAAATCTAAGGGCTCTGTAGTTCAGTGAGTGCCCCCTAATTTATCCTGGGTACATAAAGAAGAGAGAGCGGCTCACACATAACAGCCCCCCACAGTAGTAGTAAGAAATTTGCATTGGAAGTGACAACAGAAATCTTCTCCAGCTCTTACTATGAACTCACCCTTACAAGACCTGTTGTTCTATATGATTTCAAAGGCACTTACATTCCATTATTTTAAAAGTTTGGTGATAGATGTGCATTCTATTTTTAAACTTCACTTAGCTCCAATCTTCTCCTTGCAGCCACACCCCACACCCCCATCCCCCAGGGCCCCTTAAAAACAAACCTGTGAAGTGCTCTGATTCTGTCAGTTTATCCTGCCACTATGAGTTGAAGATTAAAGCTTGTACCGTCAAAGCCTAGGCAGTGCCAATGATTTTGCCTTTTCAGAACATATTTGATTCTCCTTTTCATGCATTGACACAGACATGCCTTTCAGATGTTATTCAAATACAGCTGTATGCACTCGTATTGATGAACTTATCAAATAAATTCAAGGAAAATTGACTATCAAAAGATAAGTAAAAAAAAAATCAAACCAACCAACCAACAACAAAAGAGCATCACGTATTTTAAAAAGTAGGGCAAACCACTGCAAATGTTTCCTCACATAGACAATAGTACTCTGACAACAGTACACTGTAGGGCTGTAGGTAAGGGAGTTGTATTCCTTGCAGTTGTTGAATAGCTTTCATTTATCAGACATTCATAATGCATGCAGGGTATGCTGGAACCAAGTCTATTTGAATGCCCTTTTATTATTATATCTTACAATTTATTCACAGCTGGCTGTCTCATAGGGAACCTGTATTCTGCAATTCTTCAAATGGGTCATGCCAAAGCCATACCATACTTTATTTGGAATGATCCCACAGGCCTGCTTGTGCTTGTTGACCTACCTTGGTTTATGCAACCTCACTGCTGTTTCCACCTGTTGGAGGATGTTGCTGTACAGCACACCTCACTATGAGGTGTCATTGTGAACATGTTTGACATCCTTAAAATGAGAATGCCTTTTTTTCGTTGTGTGCCTGACACTTTATACACTCCAGACATCTGCCATATGGCCAGGGCACTAGGGAAAAAAGCATTTACAAGAAACAGAGAAGCCTCTGCAGATATACAGGGAGCAAGACAACCTCTGGCTAAATACTATGTCATAGCTTTCTGTCTGGAGAGTATTTTTTAGGCCAGCCAAGAAGAACAATAGGCTGTGGAGACCAACAGGAAGAGGCAGTGGAGAGAGATTAGCTACTTAATTGACCTGAACATGGCAGTGGTCAAAAGAAATAGATCTAGCAAGTAGCTGGATGGTTCTCAATGCACCTTGTCAGCTTGTTTGAACACAGATCTGTGGCTGGAAGCAGATACTGCTGCAGCACCTGCAATGTGTTAAAATAGGAAACTCCTGAAAGCTAGTATAAAGCACTTCACTGGTTAATTTTTGAACACTATCTGTTTGTGGCCGCTAATTAAAATGGGTCATAGGATAGATTAAGATATGATAGGAAGCAAGCTACTGCTGAAATAGCCAAAGCCTCATTATGAAGTTGTTACAGATATGCAGGGTTTTTTTGTTGCCTTTAACAGCTTACTATCTGGTCAAATTTAGTTCCCAGCAATTTTCTCACCCTCCAGATTTAGATGATCGTGGTGGTGTTGCACTGAGCTGGTCCCCTTACTATTTGCTTCAAGTTACCTGCGCCAAGCTATGTCTCTTGACCCAGTTTTGTTAATGTAACTTGAAGTAGTTAGTCCTTGCCAGCAGGGAGTTCCACAGATGTTCATTTAATATAAGGCATCACTGTCAGCTAAGCAGTTTGATGGTGTTAGATCATGTGTCTGGGCTGTTGCTAGGAAATTCGATGGCTTTATTCAGAAGGTGTTGATGTCCAGAGTTACAAAGAAGGCAGTAAAAGGGTGAGTTATGGGTGCTTTTGCAAAGGTGTATACCTCAGGTAGTGCTGATGGGACAAAATTTGCCCTAAGCTAGATATATTTACTATTTGGTAGGGTAAAAATGATGAATGTAGAGCACTGAACATCTTTTCCTTCACAATGTGATCTGTAGTATGTGCTATGTCAGAGAGTGTTAACAAAAGGGTTCACGATTCCCTCAGGGAATTAACACATTTACCTTGTTTTGTCTATTTATCTCCCAGACCAGGGCAAAAAAAAAAAACAGTATTTTGATCTGGGGAAGCATATTGCTGGGGTGGTTTTCTGACAGATTCCCCTGCGTTAACACTGTAATGAACTATATGCGTGATACCAGACTTTCTAATGATCCCTTGTTGCCTGTGATGAGCAAAGGAAGAGAGGTGCTCTTACTCAATAATCACCTCACTCTTTAGCAAATTATATTACTCTGGGGTAACTCCTTCTAATAAATGCTTGAATAAGAAAAAATAAGAGGAGTTTTTGTAGAGGAGTTACATTGTATTGCGCTTCAGGAACGAGAAGCTAAATGAGATTGTGTTATGAACAGGGTGCACACTTTTGTCATCTACCTTCAAGTAGAAAGTTAAGAGGCTTGTAAGAGTGTTCACTGCCCTTGCATTAATTCTGTTATTAAAAAATTTGAACTTCTGGTAGTGGTTTTCCTAT
The DNA here is from genome assembly GCA_028858755.1 of Ara ararauna. NCBI lineage: Eukaryota > Metazoa > Chordata > Aves > Psittaciformes > Psittacidae > Ara > Ara ararauna. Next base: position 36,663,855 of record CM054410.1, on the reverse strand, counting down.
ACTTTATAAGCTTGTGGAAAGCCAAAGAGAAATGTTTTTTAAAATTGAAGATAAAGAAAGGATCCTCAGTTTATTGCCTCCGAATTGTGATACTCTGACCCTTATGCCCTCTGCTTCATTTTTCTAGTGTTTTCAAGAAGCTATTCAGTTACATTCCAGTCTTAATGACATTCCAATGGGATGAATTTAGTTACAGGGAAGACCTGTTCTAGTTGTGACTGCTGCTTTCAAAAAAATATTTCTTTCTTTTTTTTGCAAGACTTACTATGACTGTAGCCATCTGGTTGCACAAAAAAAGGTGTTCAAGATACACCTGTGTTCTGCGTCATAAAAAGCCATCAGTCCTCACACAGATTTTGAGATAAACTCTCTTTCCACTGAAGATCAATTTTTGGGATCGTTCCCAGTCCATGGCTGCTTTAGAAAATGTTGCTGAAATTGACCTATAAAGGCTTTCTGGTTTTGTCATCTTATTCTATTCTTCACATGCTGACCATGATATGCCGTCTTTGGCACTTTGGTAAGAGACTTGGTAGTCAATTCACTCACAAAACTAGTATTCTAATTTCTCAGGCTATATGCAGGAGTTGAGACCATTAAGGGTGTGGGTTTAGACCCTTCTTATATAACTCTAACAAAGATCTTTTGTTCAAATACCTAATTTTCTAATATTTATATTCTGGTCAAATATATGATGGGACCAAACAGATCACAAAAAAGGAAAAGAGTCCATTGTTCTGGAAGGACTGTATGTGGAAAGGTGGTCCCTCTGATAGATACGAGTTAGCTCTCATCTACTCAAAACTTTTGCTAGGGAGACCACCATTTTCACTCAGTCAGATCAGTAATACCCTGGTTTTATCAGAGCTCCAGGGAGGTAAATGGTATCCAGGCTGCTGGTCCATTTCCCCTCACATAATTTGCAAACTCTTTCGAGCCACTTCCTTCTATGCTTGTTACTTACTGTACCATGGCGTTCTTGCAGCAGCAGCATCAGCAGCCTTGGTACATCAGACAGTGATGTACTCTTTGACCCTGCAAAGGACAACTATTCCTAATGTGTTTGAATACTTGGAGCCAGTTTCTTGGTTGCTTTCATCTTTGCAGCACTTGGTCTGTGGCAAGAAATAACTTCTGAAAATGGCTGTCCACCATCTACAGGTGCTTTTGATGAGTAAGAAATTGGCATAATTCATCTAAGACTGGTTTACCTTTGTGGGGGCAGAGGTGAAGGCTATGCACCACGTCTCTTCCTCTCTGGCTAGCTCCATGGCAGCAACCCAGAAACCACTCTAACCTGTTCTGGTGATCTGAAAAGAATAGCTATGTCCTGAAGGCAATGAGCTTTAATGCACTTTTCTGTTATGCTGCGTTTCTGCTACATCAGACTGCATCTTAACACAGCAGAGCATCTGAGCTAAAGTCAGTAAGTGCCAAATGTTCCAGTTTTCCCCTCTATGCCATTTTTCAAATACCACTGACATCCTTAAAACTCTCAAGGTGTCACTAAAATGCTAAATCTTATTTTGTGCCAGCAGGCCCCAGTCTAAGTGCTGATGTCATCCTACAGCTAATAAGCTGCTGAAAGCTGTATCTGATGTTTTGAAATGCCAGTGGTGCTGCACCCGGAAGTTTAGAGCCTGAGCTCAAGGCAGTCCAAACAAAAAAGATACATCTCCAAAAGGATGGTAAGTGCCTTAGTTCCCAGGGTGTTCACTTAATCAAAATCTTAATTCTTCAACTATATGCAAAGATTCGTGTGTACTATGGACCTAGTACACATTCAAAAAAGATCAAAAAATAATGATGAGCAGTTAAAGTTACATGTCAGTACATTTAGCGAGATGTCTGATTTGTAGCATATATGCCCTGAGTTAAGTGACTTTCCCAAAGTCTTGTGCTTTAAAGACAAGCCAGGACTTTCCAGCTCTTCACATAACTGGTATAGCTGAAGAGGGTACCTTAAGAAAATAATAAAGGAATAATACATCTCCCCCCCACCACTCCCCACCCCTACACTGAAGTTCTGTGGGATACATATACTGCCAAATTGTCCAGCTGATTTCTATTTTCAGGACTGTGGAGTGTCCCAAATATGTTGGTGGAAGCAGCCACTACTGGAGAGTTGCTGTAGGCTGCCCGGTAAGTAAACATCTCAGAAATGTCGATTGACAATCTGGTTATTTAAAAACTAGTTAGGAATGCCTGCCCAGGGTCAACACTTTTTGGTACTGAGATGAATTCAGCATGTCAGGCCTGGGTGTAACCCTACTGGCAAAAAGTGGCCAGAGTTGCTTCAGAGAGAGCCCCAAACAGCATGCAGCTATTGCAGTTATTCACCAGGAAATGCTGGGAGCATAAGAAGGGCTGAAATACTACTCGTTTAAAATCTGAATGTATTACATAAGCATATATGCCTCTTTCTATGGGGCATCTGCAGCCTTTCATCAGGAGAGGCAGATGGAATATTTAAGCCAGTAAACATCTTTATATTTCCTAAGTTCAAAGGGACATTTCAACCACCTGCTGTGCAAGATTGCCTGTCCTTGTGGGCATGTTAAAGTAAAATAGTAGCTCCATTTCAGAGAGAAAATTTCTATGACAGTTCACCATGTGGTCTGTGTTTCATGTTTCCTTGTGACCAGGGAGGTACCCAAGATCTGTTTTTCAATGGTGGGCAGCCTGAGGTCCTCAGACCCTCAGGCAACTCAGGTCTTGCCTAATATAGGTAATAAATTCAGCTCAAAGCAGAGCCAATGCCTTCCCTGACTGTCTCAATCATTGCAACACCAGAGCTATGCCAGTGTGACATACTGTGGTATACTTGCTCTGTTCTTGCGCTGTTCCTTAGCCATCTTCTTGAAAAGCAGGTACACACGAGATGGACCTTGTTAAATCATCTTGTCAAGTCAGAAGTCAAAAGATTACTGGAATCCTTGCCCATCTGAGAGTACTGGAACAGACAGCTCTTAATTCCTAGAAATATGTTTTAATCCTCCAAGACCTTTGGGAAATACAAAAGCAGAAAGTATAATTGCCATAGGGGAGGAAGTTGCTCTCAATGACACGAAGTCTTCCTTGGGGAGAAAGGTGAGTCAGGGAGTCCCAAATTATCTTTCTTCCAGAGTTACTGGATGTAACAAGAGCTTCATTAGGAGCAAATAGTATAATTTGGTACTCTCTGTGCTCACTAGCAGTGGGCTAGGATGGTCATGCCAGTTCTTTTTGGGGGAATATGAATTTTGCATTCCTTTTGCACTCCTTTTGCATAGTAGCTCAGGCTTACAACAGGATGAAGGGTAGTTTGGGCATAGCACACCCAATTATTAAGCCATGTCCTGTGAAATTAGAAGGCTGAGTTCAAATTACAGTCCAAAGCCTCCAGACATATCCCATCTCCTAGGCAAGTACTATAAATACTGTAGCATTACACAAAAAAAAAAATAAAAAAGACTATGCTTTCTTCCTGATTAATTAAAGTATGTTGTGTGTCATTTTTCTATGAAGGATCAGGTCTCAGTGCAGCCTTCTCTTTATAATATTTGCAAGTCCCCATTATTCTTCTTCAAAATCAAAATTAAAATCATTAGTCACTTTACAGAATTTCTAATGTCTTTTTTTCTCCCTGGATGACTGACTTAATATCCCACATACTCAATACCTCCACTGCATAATGATGCTTCATATGCACAAAGGCAAAACTGTTCAGCATACAAACATTCTGCTGATGAGTGTTCCAGCTATAACACATCTCTATAGACACAAGAGCAAGTTTGCTTGCTTGTTTACATTTTGTAGCAGCATATGAAAACTGAAGTATTTCATGCCCTGTGTCTCTCTCTCCCACTCAGTATTTCCCTGTATATTTTTGATTGTTCCATTTTTCTTGGCTGGCAAACATGAAATTTATGTTAATTCTGATTTGCTTCCTGAGTATTTCTGTATGCATGGTTTTTAGCATGTGAAATATGCCCCAGTGTTTCTCGAAGTCAGCTGGAACTGAGGGAACTACAGAGAATCACAGAAAATGCCCCCTTCATTTAGCAGGAACATTAATGTATAGGTACACCAAAGAAAAAGCTAGGTTAAAAGCAAAGCAACAATTTCAAAAAGGAACTTAGTGTTTTTACCAAATCTGCAATTTCATCAGCCGTTAACCTTTCCTGTCTCAAAAGGACTATCCTTTTGCTTCAAGGCAACATGTAACAGAAAAAATTTGAAATTTTAAGCATATCATGATGCATGTGTATAAAGAACTAAAGTCTCCTTACAAAACCCATCAGAAAATCTCTGAAGCTACTGTTTCCTTTTGACTTTGTCATCCCACAGCAGCCACCTGATCACTTTGTAACATTTATTTACAAGCACTAAGTCAGACATCCAGATTCTTATAAAAAAAGCAAAACCAACATGCCATCCCTCCTCAAAAAAAGCTCTCCAATTTTTGCTAGTATTCAATTTGCTTATTTTTTTTCACCTCCATAAGTGATACATACACATATTCATATGATACTGGCTATGTAAGGAAGTATCTTACACCAGGATTCCAGATATAAAGGTTATTCAGAAGAATGTGGATACTGCAGTACACTTTAAATTCAGAAGTAGTCCTGTGTTGCTCAACTTAAAGCATGGGAAATACTCCATAACATACTCAGAAAAAAAACCTAGTGTCCCTCTGCAAGTAGCCTAACTAATGTGTGGTTTCTTCAGTGTTTCAGTCATAACAATATCCTTGCATCTTAAAGATTTGAGCCTGTCTTACAAACACATCATTGTTGTTCCCACTGTACTCTTTCAGAAATTACTGCTATAAAGCAGAACAAAGTAATTCAATATATTACTGGATTTCCGGTTTTACAAAGGCACATAGTGATAGGTCAAGAGGTAATGGCTTTAAAAAGGGCAGGTTTAGATTTATATGTTGGGAAGAAATTCTTTACTGTGGGGGTGGTGAGACACTGGAACAGGTTGCTCAAAGAAGCTGGGCAACTGTTCAATGAACAAAATATTGCCTAATATTCCATCAAAGCATTCTTTCTTTAAGCTTTCCTTCTCATTTTTGGTAATGACAGAAATAGGGAGGTCAAATTCTAGTAAACTAAGAGTTTACTTCTTTAAAACACTTGGAACTTCGAATTGTACCCATGAAGGCTTTACAATTTTGTGCTAAAGTCACAGATTTTTTTTTCAATCTAGATATTACTATTAGACATTCTAATCTTAACTTCTCTCCTAGACTATTATATCAGAGAATTGTATAATGGTTTTGGTTGGAAAAGACCTTAAAGATCAGCTAGTTCCAACCCCCTGCCATGGGCAGGGACACCTACCACTAACCCAGGTTGCTCAAAGCGCCATTCAACCTGGCCTTGAGCACTGACAAGCATGGGCATCCACAACTTGTCAGTGCCACGTGCCAGGGGCTCACCACCCTAACAGTGAGGAATTTTTTCCTGATGTATCGTCTAAATCCACTCTCTTTCAGCTTAAAATCGTTACCCCTTGTTCTATCCCTACCTGCCTTTATGAAAAGAGGTCCCTCTCCAGCTTTCTTGTAGGTCCCCATTAGGTGCTGGAATGCTGCTTTAAGATCTCCCCAGAGCTTTCTCTTCTGCAAGCTAAACAATCACAACTCTCTCAGCCTGTCTTCATAGGAGAGGTGCTCCAACCCTCTGATCATCTTTGTGGCCCTCCACTGTATGCACTCTATCAGGTCCTTTTTATTACCCCTCTTATACTGGGGCCCCAGAGCTGGATGCAGCACTGCAGGTGGGGTATCATGAGAGCAGAGTAGAGGGGTGCAATCACTTCCCTCTACCTGCTGGTCACGCTCCTTTTCATGCAGCCTAGGATATGGTGGGCTTTCTGGGCTGTGAGCACACACTGCTGGCTCATGTTGAGCTTTTGCCAACCAACACCCCCAAGTCCTTCTCCCCAGAGCTGCTCTCAACCCATTCTTTGCCCAGCCTGTGCTTAGGATTGCCTTGACCTGCGTACAGGACTTTGCACTTGGCCTTGTTGAACTTTCTGAGAAGAGTGAACATCCTGAGAAGTTCAACAAGGCCAAGTGCAAGATCATAGAATCATAGAATAGTTAGGGTTGGAAAGGACCTTAACATCATCTAGTTCCAATCCCCCTGCCAGGGGCAGGGACGCCTCCCACTAACCATGCCACCCAAGACTCTGTCCAATCCAGCCTTGAACACTGCCAGCGATGGAGCATTCACAACTTCCCTGGGCAACCCATTCCAGTGTCTCACCACCCTTACAGGAAAGAATTTCTTCCTCATATCCAATCTAAACTTCACCTGTTTAAGTTTGAACCCGTTCCCCCTTGTCCTCTCACTACAGTCTCTCATGAAGAGTCCATCCACAGCATCCCTATAGGCCCCCTTCAGATATTGGAAGGATGCTATGAGGTTTCCACGCAGCCTGCTCTTCTCCAGGCTGAACAGCCCCAACTTTCTCATCCTGTCTTCATACGGGAGGTACTCCAGTCCCCTGATCATCCTCATGGCCCTCCTTTGGACTTGTTCCAACAGTTCCATGTCCTTTTCATGTTAAGGACACCAGAACTGCACACAATACTCCAAGTGAGATCTCACAAGAGCAGAGTAGAGGGGCAGGATCACCTTCTTCGACCTGCTGGTCACTCTCCTTTTGATGCAGCCCAGGATACGGTTGGCTTTCTGGGCTGCAAGCACACGCTGCCGACTCATGTTCATTTTTTTATCAACCAAAACCCCCAAGTCCTTCTCTGCAGGACTGCTCTGTATCTCTTCTCTGTCCAACCTGTAGCTGTGCCTGAGATTGCTCCCACCCAGCTGTAGGACCTTGCACTTGGCATGGTTAAACTTCATCAGGTTGGCATCAGCCCACCTCACGAGCATGTCAAGGTCCCTCTAGATGGCATTCCTTCCCTCCAACATATCAACCGAACCACACAGCTTGGTGTCATCAGCAAACTTGCTGAGGACGCACTCAATCCCACTGTCCCTGTCACTGACAAAGATGTTGAACAAGACTGGTCCCAACAGTGATCCCTGAGGGACACCACTCGTTAGTGGTCTCCAGCTGGACATTGAGCCATTGACCACAACTCTTTGCGTGCGGCCATCCAGCCAGTTCTTTATCCACCGAGTGGTCCACCTATCATATTGATGTTTCTCCAACTTAAATCCTGCACCTTGCATTTGAACAGACTCACCTCTCAATCCTGTCAAGGTCACTCTGGATGCATCTTTTCCCTCCAGCATGTTGAGCACACTGCTCAACTTGGTGTCATTGGCAAACTTGTTGAGGGTGCACTCGATTCCATTGTCCATGTCACCAACAAAAAAAATAAACAGTGCTGGTCCCCATGCCAACCCCCAAGGACCATCACATCATTGGTCTTCATGACCAGCTTGCTTATTAGCAAGTTTTCTAATGTGTTTTTCTAAGTCATACCTAAAAAAGAAACCATCCAGCTGAGTTAAAACCATCCTAATGGGAATCTATTGCTCCCCTTGGCAGGAAAAGAGAGTGACTTGACTTTCATTGATATCATTTGAGATGCAAATTACTTCTGAGAGAGAGACAGATAAAAGAGGTTAGGGAGGATTTTAAATAGCTTTGTAATCTACTTTGTAACTTGCTGTGACCAAGTGAAAGCTATCAATACACCCTTCTGCAGATGAACATTTTCTCATGAAGAAGCCATTTAGGGAAGGATAGAAACAAATACCAGCATGCTGTCACTGATCATAGTATACCTGTTCCATAGCTGAGGCACTGTACCGTATCTCCTCAGCTGCCAAGCTACAACTGTGGATGCTTATTAGCAAAAAAACTGAATGAATCCTAGTACTCTCAAATGCTATGCAGAAACCCTGCTATGTAACTTACATGGGGAAAAAGGGGAGAGAAGAGGTTTGCTCAGGTCTTGTCATCGCAGTGGCACTTCTGTGCAATATCGAGCCTGTGTTATTACTGCAAATGAACAACAAATTTATATATTCTCCATTTGAATCTCTTATTAATTCAAGTGGATATCAGTACCAGCTGTCATAATACCATTTGCAAACATCCATAAAACTAGTGAAGGTATCTTTCTATATCAATTAGAATAGAATTAGAACCCAAATTTGTACCTGTTTATACAAGGAGTTATAAACTGTAAGAGTTTAACATTTGATTTTGTGAAGTGTCAGTTCAAATAATCTCAACTGTTACAGCACAAAAATTGCTAAATTCAGTCAAAATTAAATTCTCAGCCAAGTAAGTGCATGCTTCACTCTGTTTTTAACTCGTTCAACATGCTTTTTAGATAACCGGATAACATTGGTTAGAAAAGAACATAAAGTTAGAAAGGTTTTTATACTTATTAAGGTAAAAAATCATTGGAAGGTCAAAATAGCTCTTCAGGTTTCAATCAGCACCTGTTATTTAGACAGTTAACTACCTTTGGGTTTGAAACCATTACAGATGATCAATGAATTCCAACGAATGTTCAGTGAAAATGCAGGCTAATATTTCACTATATTCTGGAAGCCATACAAATACTAATACAGACAGCTTGTGAAACTGCTTTTCTGCACAAGTATTATCAAAAATATCTCACATGTTGACCAAGAAATATTTGGTGTATTTCTTCATTCATAACTAGATAATTGAAGTTCTGATAGATTCCTACTTGCAAATAATTTTCTTATTATGGTACTGATGTTGAAGATTTCTCAAGGAATATTTCATAAGTGTGTCAGTAGTTGCAATTCTGGTAATTTACAGGGATAAAGAGCCAAACAATCCCTTTGTTTAGGGCTGCACTGCCGTTTGCAACACTGTCACATGATTCAGTGAAGCCTGTCAAAGGCCATCCAGGAGAGAATATATCACAAGGGAAGCAGATTTCTCTTTATATCACTTTAAATAGAGACAGTTACCTTTTGAGCTGAGTTACAAATTCAGTTCCCTGCAGTAATTTAGCATAAATTTATTCAGAGACCTTCATATATCCTCCTAGAATTTTGGTTTTAGCACCAATTGAAGAGAAGTACTTTGTGGAGACTAACATCTGGGTATATTTAAGGAGGTAATGCATCAATTTATCTCTTTAGAGATTATGTTAAAATTGGTATTTTAGGATCAATAGAAGAAAATGGAAAAAATCCAAAGCATCCTCTCAAGTGTGGAATGCTCTAATTTACTCGCTGAGGACTGGAAGTTACAAATCCAGTAGCTTCTATTATAATGAACTAGCCCATAACCACTGGGGTGATGGTAATCATAATTTGTAAATCTCGAAGCCTGGACATTAGAGCTTGCAGTCTCCCCTTAGACCTCTAAAGCGGATTTCACTTCCAGATACTGAAAGCAATCCTATGGTACTCGGAACATTACCAGCAGCAGGTTTAGAATGGCAATCACTTTGGCCAGGAAAGGTTTGAAAATTAATAATAATGTGTTTTCTGTGTGGATTGATATAACTATGCTCTTTGATTTTGTCTGTCTGGGAAAGCACGCACGTACAAGTTTTCGGAGACGTGATTTCAAGGAGAAGAGATGAGGTAGGACTCAGCAAACTAGGTGGCAGGACTGGAACTGAAAAGTGCAGAGGAACACCTGCCTGCCATCAGTTTTGCAGCCTGAATTCCTGATGGGTGGGCAATGGGTGCTTCTTTTGAGTCCTGGCTTCCAGTTCAGTATTACTAATTATATTAATAATATTATATTAATTATTATACTAATGCATTTAAGAATGGTGGTTTACATCCACTCCTATTGTAAGATGCTCCCAGCCCAGAAAAGAACTGACTGGCAAAACAGACCTCTAGTTCTGTAGCTTCACTGCTGCCTGGTCTGCTGAGATTTTCGCAAAATAATTGGTGAGATAATTCAAACCACAATAATCACAGAATCATAGAATAGTTAGGGTTGGAAAGGACCTTAAGATCATCAAGTTCCAGCCCCCCTGACATGGGCAGGAACACCTCACAGCAAACCATGTCACCCAAGGCTATGTCCAACCAGGACTTGAACACTGCCAGGGATTCACAACTTCCTTGGGCAACCCATTCCAGTGCCCCACCATGCTAATAATCCAAGTGGGGTCTCACAAGAGCAGAGAAGAGGGGCAGGATCACCTCCCTCGACCTGCTGGTCACGCTCCTTTTGATGCAGCCCAGGATACGGTTGGCTTTCTGGGCTGCAAGCGCACACTGCTGGCCCATATACATTTTCTCATCAGCCAAAACCCTCAAGCCCTCCTCTGCAGGACTGCTCTGTATCTCTTCTCTGTCCAACCTGTAGCTGTGCCTGGGATTGCTCCCACCCAGCTGTAGGACCTTGCACTTGGCATGGTTAAACTTCATCAGGTTGGCATCAGCCCACCGCACAAGCATGTCAAGGTCCCTCTGGATGGCATTACTTTCCTCCAGCATATCAAGCGAACCACACAGCTTGGTGTCATCGGCAAACTTGCTGAGGACACACTCAATCCCACTGTCCATGTCACTGACAAAGATGTTGAACAAGACCGGTCCCAGCAGCAATCCCTGAGGGACACCACTTGTTACTGACCTCCAGCTGGACATTGAGCCATTGACCACAACTCTCTGCGTGTGGCCATTCTGCCAGTTCTTTATCCACCGAGTGGTCCACCTATCAAATTGATATCACTCCAATTTAGAGACAAGGATGTGGAGTGGGACAGTGTCGAACGCTTTGCACAGGTCCAGGTAAATGGCATCAACTCCTCTACCCCTGTCCATCAGTTCTGTACCCCCATCATAGAAGGCCACCACATTGGTCTGGCAGGATTTCCCCTTAGTGAAGCCATGCTGGCTGTTGCCAACCACCTTGTTGTTTTTCATGTGCCTTAGCATGCCTTCCAGGAGAATCTGCTCCAAGATTTTGCCAGTCACAGAGGTGAGACTGACTGGTCTGTAATTCTCTGGCTCATCCATTTTCCCCTTCTTGAAAATGGGGGCTATATTTCCCTTTTTCCAGTCATCGGGAACTTCACCTGACTGCAGTAATTTTTCAAATATGATGGACAATGGCTTAGCAACTTCATTTGCCAGCTCCTTCAGGACCCGCGAATAGATTTCATTAGGTCCCATGGACTTGTGTACATACAGGTTTTTAAGATGGTCTTGAACCAGATCCTCTCCTACAGTGGGCCCAGGGTCTTCATCTCACAGACCCTGCGTCTGCCTTCCAAGACTTGGGTGGTGTGGTCAGAGCATTTGCCAGTGAAGACTGAGGCAAAAAAGTCATTAAAAACCTCAGCCTTCTCCAAATCCAGGGTAGCTAGTTCTTCTGATAGCTTTCAGAGGGTGCCCACATTTTCCCTAGCCTGTCTTTTATTTGCAATGTACCTATAGAATCCCTTCCTGTCATCTTTAACATCCCTAGCCAAGTCTGATTCTAACTGGGCCTTAGCTTTCCTAACCTGATCCTTAGCTTCCCAGACAACATCCCTGTATTCTTCCCAGGCCACCTGTCCTTGCTTCCGCCTTTTATAAGCCTCTTTTTTCTCTCTAAGTTTGCTCAGCAGCACCTTATATATCCAAGGAGGTCTCCTGGCTCTCCTGCTGCACTTCCTTCTAGTTGGGACGCAATACTCCTGAGCTTGTAGCAGGTGATCCTTGTATATCAACCAACAGCCTTGGCCCCCCCTGCCCTCTAGGGCTATATCCCTTGGAACCCTACTGAGCAGGTTCTTGAAGAGGTCAAAGTCTGCTCTCTGGAAGTCCAGGGCAGTGAGCTTCCTGCAAGCTCTTCTCATCATCCTGAGGAACTCAAACTCTATCATCTCATGATAGCTGCAATCAAGGCTGCCCTGGAGCATCACATTTCCAACCAGCCCTTCCCTGTTGGTGAGCACGACGTCAAGCATGACACCTTTCCTTCTCGGTTCCTCTATTACTTAAGATGTCTATTCCTTAAGTTGTCTTCCACACGATCGAGGAAACTCCTGGATTGCTTGTGACGAGCTGTACCATCCCTCCAACAGATATCAGGGTGGTTGAAGTCCCTCATGAGAACAAGGGCCTGCAAACGTGAGGCTGTTCCTATCTGTCTATTGAGTGCTTCATCCACAGAGTCCTCTTGATCAGGCTGTCTGGAGCTGATCCCCACAATAATGTCTCCCAACGCTGTCCTCCCTTTAAGCCTGACCCACACACTCTCTGTTGACTGCTCACCTGTCCCCAGGCATAGTTCCATACTCTCCAGCCTACCCCTAACATAAATAGCAACTCCCCCTCCCCATCTGTGGTGCCTGTCTTTCCTAAGAAAAGGTGGTGCCTGGCTTCTACATGCCAAAAGAAACCAGAGTAAAACTTCCTCATGAAAAACAGCTTCAGGAAGTATAATTGGGGGAGTTGACCTCTTTGTCAAAGATGGGATTCATTGCATGGAGCTATCTTTGAAGAAGATCAATGCGCAGTCAAAAGCATATAGGTGAAAATCAGGGACCGAGCCAACAAAAGAAAGTTGGTGGTTGGTGTCTACTAGATGCTACACAATCAAGACGAGAAGGTTGAAGAAGAGTTCCTTCTTCAATTTCAGGAAGCATCATGCTTGCAGTCCCTGTATTGTAGGGTATTTTAGCCGCCTCGGCATCTGCTGGAAAAGTGGCATAGCTCATTGCAAGCCATCTAGAAAAATATTGGAGTGCATTGAGGATGACATCCTAGTACAGGTGATGGAGAGCCTGACAAGAGGAGAGGCTTTGCTGCACTTGCTGCTCACCAATGCAGAAGCACTTATCAGAGAGGTCAAGATTGGTGGGCAGCAGTGCAGGCTACAAGATAGGTAAAAAGTAGAGTCAGGACCCTACCTTTCATAATGGCAAACTTTTAGCTGTTTAGGGTGCTAGTGCATGAGATCCCTTGAGTAACTGCCCATAGAGGCAAAGGACTGAATGAGAGTAGGGAGATATTTAAAGATGGTTTTCTTAGGGCACAAGAGCTCTCAGTCCATATCTGCAAGAAGCTGGGCAGTGGAGGCTAACACAGAGCCTCTTATCCAAACTGAAACAAAAAGCCAAAATGCATAGGCAGTGGAGGTGGGGATATACATGCTGTGAAGATTATAGAGATATGGCCCAAGAGTGCAGGAAGATAAGGCTCAAGACCATCTAAAGAACCTGAATTTGCATCAGTTCATGGGATCTTAGAAGATGCAACCATAGGTATCAAGGAAACTAATGGATGAAGTTACTAAGCCACTTTCCATCATATTTGAGAAGCCATGGCAGACTGGTGAAGTTCCCAGTGACTATACAAGCAAAACATAATCCCCATTTTTAGAAAGGGAAAAAGGGAAGACCCAGAGAACTACAGGCTGGTCAGTCTCACATTGGTGCCTGGCAGGATCATGGAGCAGATCCTCCTGGAAACTATGTTAAGGCACATGAGAAATAAGGAGACGATTGGTGACAGCCAACATGAATTCACTAAGGGCAAATTGTACCTGATATATTTGGTGGCCTTCTAAGGTAGGGACATGGCATTGGTGGATAGGGGAAGAGCAACTCACATAATCTACCTGGACTTGTGCAAGGTATTTAACACTGTCCTGCATGGCAATCTTGTCTCTAAACTGGAGAGACACAAATTTGGACCACTTGGTGGATAAGTATTTAGCTGGATGATTGCACTCAAAAAGCTGTAGTCAACAGCTAGATGTCCATGCAGAGACCAGTGACAAGCAGAGTCCCTCAGAAGCCCGCGTTGGGACCAATATTATGTAACATCTTTGTTGGCAACATGACAGTGGGACTGAGTGTATCTTCAGTAAGTTTCTGAGTGACATCAAGGTGAGTGCTGCTCTATAGGGAAAGGATGCCATCCATAGAGACTTTGACAGTCTTTAGAGGTGGACCAGTGTGAACCTTGTGAAGTTTAACAAGGACAAATGCAAGGTCCTGCACCTGAGACACAGCAATCCCAAGCACAAATACAGGCTGCAAGATGAGTGGATTGAAAGCAGCCCTGAGGAGAAGCACTTGGGCATTGTCGTGGTTTAAGCCTCTCTTCAGCCACACAGTCTCTCTCTCCCTCACTTCCCCCTTTTTCTTCCCCCCCGCTCCCGGAGGGATGGGAAGGAGAATCGAAAAGAATGCAACTCCCACAGGTTGAGATAAGAACAGTTTAGTAACTAAAGTATAACACAAATCACTACTGCTACCACCAATAATAATAATGACAAGGCAAATACAAGGAAAGAATACAATTCTCACCACCTAAAACCAAGCCCGACCACGCAGTGCACCCCCACCTTCCGGGTCTCTGCTCTCCATCCTGGGCATGACGTGCTGTGGTATGGAATAACCTCTTTGGTCAGTTTGGGTCAGGTGTCCTGTCTCTGCTTCCTCCTGACTCCCCTCCTCCCTGGCAGAGCATGAGACTCAGAAAGTCCTTGGCCAGACCAAAACATCACTAAGCAGTAACCGAAACACTGGTGTTATCAGCGCTGTTCCCAGGCCCAAAATCAAAAACACAGTGCTGCACCAGCTACCAAGAAGGAGAAAAATGACTGCTCCTGCTGAACCCATGACAGGCATATTGGTGGAGGAAAACCTGAACATGAGCCAGCAGTGTGTGCTTGCAGAAAGCCAATTGTATCCTGGGCTGCATCCAAAGGAGACTGACCAGCAGGCTGTGGGAGGTGATTGTGCCCCTTTACTCAACCCTCATGAGATCTCACCTGCAGCGCTGCATCCAGCTCTGGGGCCCCAACATAAGAAGGATGTGGGCCTGCTACAGCACATACAGCGGAGAGCCACAAAGATTATCAGAGGACTGAAGCACCTCTCCTATGAAGATAAGCTGAAAGAGTTGTGACTGTTTAGCCTGGAGAAGAGACCTACAGGGAGTACTTAAACAGGGGTAAAGGAAAGATGAGGAGGGACTTTTTAGCAGGGAAGGTAGTGATAGGATGAGCAGTAATGGTTTTAAACTAAAAGAGGGTAAATTTAGATTAGATATTAAGAAGTTCTTCACTGTGGGGGTTGTGAGACATCAAACCATGCTGCACTGACAAGTTGTGGGTGCCCATCCCTGGCAGTGTCCAAGGCCAGGTTGGATGGGGCTTTGAGCAGCCTGGTCTAGTGGAAGGTGTCCCTGCCCATGGCAGGGGGATGGAAGTACATGAGCTTTAAGGTCCCTTCCTAGTAAGACTTTTCTATGGCTCTGTGATTCTAACCTCTTGTAAAAACTAGAAGCAGACACATAGCACAGGCTCTACTTCCACAACTAATCCATCCATGTAAATAAGGAAGAAGACAAAGTTGCTTTCCAGTTCTGCTTGCTTCTCAGAAAGGATAAAAACATTTGTGTTAAGCCACAATAACAAGTAATAAAACCCAACAGGAATGAATTTTAGAGAAAAATTCATAGGAATGTGGAATCCACACTGTGTGCTGGAGAGATAGTTCTGAAGAGCAGCTTTATATAGTAGGGTCCCATGGATTACAGATCTAACTGCCTGCTTTACATAGTAGGGTCCCACGGATTACAGATCTAACTGCCATGGACCTGCTGAGGTCCTACATCTGTGAAGCCATGTCGTGGTTTAAGCCCCTCACGCAGTTCGTTCACTCACTCCCCCCTCTTTCTTCCCCCAGTCCCCGGGGGATGAGAAGGAGAATCGAAAGAATGCAACTCCCGCAGGTTGAGATAAGAACAGTTTAGTAACTAAGGTATAACACAAATCACTACTGCTACCACCAATAATAATAATGACAAGGGAAATACAAGGAAAAGAATACAATCACTCACCACCTATGCCCAGCCCGACCAAGCAGTGCACCCCCACCCTTCCAGGTCTCTGCTATCTGTTTTACATCCTGGGCACGACGTGCTGTGGCATTGAATACCTCTTTGGTCAGTTTGGGTCAGGTGTCCTGTCTTTGCTTCCTCCTGGTTTCCCCTCCTCCCTGGCAGAGCATGAGACTCAGAAAGTCCTTGGTCAGACCAAAGCATTACCAAGCAGTAACTGAAAACACTGGTGTTATCAGTGCTGTTCATAGGCCCAAAATCAAAAACACAGCGCTGCACCAGCTACTAAGGAGGAGAAAAATGACTGCTACTGCTGAACCCATGACAAGCAACTAGACTGGCAGGTTTTTTTTATCTATTATTTTTCTGCAAAGGCAGACTGATGATAGAGTGAGAGTTCCAACAGAGCTACCACCACCAACTCCTTGGCACTTCTCAGTAATACTCTACCAGATTTATTACATCCAGGAAAGATGAGAAATTTTACACACTCTCATTTCCTGAGGATGTTTATGTTTCTTTTCAGTGGATTAAATAGCAAAATTAGCAAACTTATACATTTTTGAATAATCATGTAGACATACAAGGAAAAATAGCCAAGGAAGAAAGGACACATATTGAAGAGATATTTTATCTTCATCATAGACGAGCTTTGACTGCTGGCTTTTATGTAGAATGCAGAAGTATTACAAAAAATGTGATGGCATTTTCATCTCAGCACCGCTGTAGATTCAGCTACCTATTCCTAATAGCCTCCAGCTCATCCAGATTTCAGAAACTTCCCTGCATTGTTCTATTGCTAAAAGTGTGCCTGATAAGGAGATGAAATTCTCACATGACATCCTTGTCTTTAAGTTGGAGAGACATCAATTTGATAGGTGGACCACTCGGTGGATAAAGAACTGGCTGGATGGCTGCATGCAAAGAGCTGTGCTCAATGGCTCAATGTCCAGCTGGAGACCAGTAACGAGTGGTGTCCCTCAGGGATCGGTGTTGGGACCGGTCTTGTTCAACATCTTTGTCAGTGACATGGACAGTGGGATTGAGTGCGCCCTCAGCAAGTTTGCCGATGACACCAAGCTGTGTGGTTCACTTGATATGCTGGAGGAAAGTAATGCCATCCAGAGGGACCTTGACATGCTTGTGAGGTGGGCCAATGCCAACCTGATGAAATTGAACCATGCCAAGTGCAAGGTCCTACAGCTGGGTGGGAGCAATCCCAGGCACAGCTACAGGTTGGGCAGGGAAGAGATACAGAGCAGTCCTGCAGAGAAGGACTTGGGGGTTTTGATTGATGAGAAAATGAACATGAGCCAGCAGTGTGCGCTTGCAGCCCAGAATGCCAACCATATCCTGGGCTGCATCAAAAGGAGAGTGACCAGCAGGTCAAAGAAGGTGATCCTGCCCCTCTACTCTGCTCTTGTGAGACCTCACTTGGAGTATTGTGTGCAGTTCTGGTGTCCTCAACATGAAAAGGACATGGAACTGTTGGAACAAGTCCAGAGGAGGGCCACAAGGATGATCAGGGGGCTGGAGCACCTCCCGTATGAAGATAGGATGAGAAAGTTGGGGTTGTTCAGCCTGGAGAAGAGCAGGCTGCGTGGAAACCTCATAGCATCCTTCCAATATCTGAAGGGGGCCTATAGGGATGCTGTGGAGGGACTCTTCATGAGGGACTGTAGTGAGAGGACAAGGGGGAACGGGCTCAAACTTAAACAGGTGAAGTTTAGATTGGATATGAGGAAGAAATTCTTTCCTGTAAGGGTGGTGAGGCACTGGAATGGGTTGCCCAGGGAAGTTGTGAATGCTCCATTGCTGGCGGTGTTCAAGGCTGGACTGGACAGAGCCTTGGGTGGCATGGTTTAGTGGGAAGCGTCCCTGCCCCTGGCAGGGGGGTTGGAACTAGATGACGTTAAGGTCCTTTCCAACCCTAACTATTCTATGATTCTATGATTCTAATATTTTAAAACCATAAATCAACCTGAATTTGTTTTAAAATGAGATTTTTTCCTGATTCTTTATTGCTCTCTCATAACCCTGAAAGAAGGATGGTAAAAAGGATTCTACTTTTTCTGAGTTCAACCTCCTTTTAATGCTACCATGATTATTCCTTTCCCTAGGAATTTTCACACTACTTGACATGCTTACATAATTCTTCTAGGTCAAATGCAGGTTTCATTTAGCTGTGGTAAATTCTCAGAGTGAATTCTTGACCCATTAAAAACCAATTGCAAAAATTTTGTTGACTTCTGTGGGCTAGGAATTCATCTGTGGTGCCTTTACTTACATTTGCTGGAGGCACTACAGATTTAAATCAAGTTTGCTAGAAAGAGCTTAGCAATTGTAGAAATGAACAGATATGTATGGTCATATGCAAACTGTTCATTCTGTAATAGCATTTTACTGTTTATCTGAGTTTCATTAAATGACATGCTATAGAAACCAAGCTGAAAAAATACAGAAAATATTTTTAAAATATTAAAAATAAAAGAGCCATTTATACAATAAACAAATGCACCAATCTATGCATTTCTTGTATGTCAGGCATGGTTATAATTTTCACTATTTAAATAGAACATTTATTAAATTCGTTCTCTTAAAAAAATGCTAGCACTGGCCTAAAATAGATTTTGGCGAGACCTAAAATATATGTTGGCGAGACCTAAAATACAGTTTAAAAACCTTTAAGCACTATTTTTAAGTCAAATTCCTCAAGGACAGACTGAAATTATACAAGACCATCTACTGATTGTAATTAATTTTACTAGCTGCAAGCTAGATTAAATTAATCCAAATAAAGTTACCTGTAAATTTAGTACCTTGACATTCCCTTTTAATTTCCCTTGCAACTTCCACATCATATTTGTTAAGCCTGTAAAATTAAATAAATAACTAACACACAAAAAAAAAATAGCACTTCCTGAAAACTAGTTTTTTTCTGTGTTCTTTCTGGTACATTCATCATTATCAGCAACACTCAAAATGTGCTCTCTATTCCCTGGTTATTTGTTAATGTTACTGCAGTTACTTCCATGTAACAACAGTTGCAAAGTACTTAGTACTTGCTAATAGTCATCCTATGATAGAAACTAACCACAGAGTGCCAAGTCACTTTCCAGCTTTAATTCCATCCATTGGTAATCCACATCTTACACTGCATACTAACTTTATCACTTTATGAGATCAAACTACTTACAGAACAGTGACAGGAAAGTTCCTGAGATAAAAAAAATGAAAAAAACAACCAGAAACAGCTAAAAAGAAGCAATAGTTTTGGCTTTTACTGAAGGTGAAGATCAAGTTGCAAACACTTTGGTGCAACTTGATTAAAATTAAAAGAGCTTTAGCAGAAGTTACAGTACAGAGGGTGTGCAAAGAACCCACACTACAATGCAGGAAAACACAACACATTCTAAAGGAGAAATTTAATTTGTATCCAAGGTCCAGTGAGAAGTAAGAATAAACATTATTGTATGCTCCTTAATTTTGGTTTTAGAATCCTCCTAACACACAAATGAAAAAAAGTTATTTCTACATCCTGAATCTACCTATAGTCCTGAATCTACCTCCTATACTTTTTCCCCTCAAAAATAATGTTTGTTTTCTGTTCTTGTTTTACACTATAAGACTTTTTTCCTATGCAAGAAATAATGTCAGTGAAGATAATAGAATGTGTTTTTTTCTAGTTATCAAATATCGGGGTCCTTAACAAAACTTTTGTGAAATAGATTTACATATTTTAAAGTCCTGTTTCTCCCCTGCCCGTTCTCCTTTTGCTACCATAAGGCTCAAACTGATATAACCCTACCTGATGCAAAATACCAGTTAATTCCTGAAGCACCCGGTCTTACACAAGATTCATGACAGCTCACAATGTAAGAGGAAATACAGCATGCATGTTTCCCAGACAGCCACATCCAAGAGGGCTTCTAATTATGGCCAGTGTTTTGTATTCTTGAACACATCACACCCAACACCTGGATCCTTAAGAAAGGACCAGAAGCAAAAACCTTCCAAATTGATACCCTCAGGAGTATGTCAATGCCAGTAAGAGATACCAGCAATAATCACAGTCAGAAAGAACAAAGGAGGGAAAGTCTGTGATGTAATACCCCTACTCCTATTTCAAATTAGTTCCCTTAAAATCAGCTTCCCTGGTAACAGAGGAGAGGACACATCAGTGTTAGAGGAGAGGACACATCAGTGTTAGATATCTGTTCCTGTTGCCTAGCTGTTAAAACCAAAGAGACTGGAAAGACCTGGCAGCAGAAGGCAATAAAAAGAAGTGTAAGTTGGAGCTTAAGAATGTCTTTCAATTATGAGGTAAAACCAGGTACTTAGGAGAAGGCACACATATCAAATGGAAAAAAGTTTCACTGATTAATAACTACCTGTCTGACATTCATCAAGAGCACCTTCCAAAATTAGTCACCGCTTCAAAATCATATTAAACTACCAACAAATGCTGAGCACCAAAACCAATAAACCCACAAAGACCAAATCATACATGGATTAAATGCGCACTTGCAAAAATCAGTATAACAGCAGGAACACAAAAGCCACATCTCTTTATCTGCCAGATCAGAATCTTTCACTACATCCTACTTATGAATTAGCCACAGAACTCTTTATTTCTGCATAAGAATGAGTAGGGTCTCCTTGGCAAAATAACAATGCTGCATACACATAATATGTATATTTAAGAACATGCAGTGATCTACTATCATTATCACAAAATGCCTATGTATTATGTATGCTAAGTGCTTCACTTTATTAAAAAACACTATTCTTTATTTAGACTGTCTCATAAAGGACCTGAAAACTATACTTTTCGTTTTCATATTTCCTGCAAGCCCTCCTGAACTACCATTCAGAATCAGAACAGGAACACATTTAACAGCTTCACTTAACAAAAATCTGCAGCATTAGTTCTGATATAGCACTGCCCTGAACAGAGGAGAAAAAACCCACTAATCAGCTGCCTCCAGCATTTGAAAGAAGAAAGAGAATTTTGCTGTGACAAATTTTCTTATCAGTTGGTATAGTAATACCTAGCAAAAATATAGCATCAGAAATCTCCTTCAGAGTTTGGGAGACAGTCTTTTCTCTTTGACTTAATTGCTTTTTTGCTGATGCTTCTTGCATCTTACTTTGACCCAGTGTCAGTTTTATGGCAAAATAACCCTGAGTGCTATTACAAGCCCTGAAATTATCCTGCACAGCAGCTCAGGGCACCCAGTATTCATAAATGAGAAGAGAGCATTTCAGGGTACAGTTTTCTGCAAGCTTCATCTGACTACTGTTTCTTACTTCATCTGCTACTTTGGCCTAAGCATCCCTGTCTTCTCTCTTATGCCAGCTCTAGGGTTTATGAGGCCCAGTGTCAAGCTGATCACATACTTTGCTTTTCCTCCTCCCCAAAAAAGTTAGTTTCTGCTAGTTCAGTCAGTGCTCCTGATCCTCTATTGCCTGTTGAGGCCACGAGAGCGCACAGGCACAGCAGTGAGAATTTCTGCTAGTTCAGGTTAGTCAGTGATCCAACTTACCACAAAGCCACAGCAATGCTAACCATGGCACAAAGGAAAGAGTCAGATCCCATGGAACGAGTAGGAAAAAGAGACAGGAGAAAACCCTTTGTAGGCAGCAAATGCTTACATCTTCACAAGTCAGATAACTACAGCTTTTGGACACCTCTCTGGATCCCAGAACATGGAAGTTTATTCTACATGCGCACAAAGCCTGTAAAAACAATTCAGGACGCTACATGCTCGGTGTAAATGTCGTGGTTTCAGCTGAGTTATTTCTTTTATTTGCTGGTGCAGTGCTGTGTTTCAGCTTTAGTCTGAGGATAATGCTGGTAACACATTCATGTTTTAGTTGTTGCTCAGTAGCACTTACCCTTACCAGGGACTTTTCAGACTCTCATGCTCTGCCAGTGAGGAGGGGCACAAGAAGCTGGGATGAGCACATCCAGGACAGCTAACCCTAACTAGCCAAAGGGATATTCCATATCATATAACATCATGATCAGTATATAAAATGGGAACAACAGGCCAGGAGGAGCTAAGTGCTGCATAACCACTGGTTTATGTTTTTCTGTCTCTGGGCAGCAGTCAGCAGGTGGTAAGCAGTTGTGTTGTGCATCACTTGGATTTCTTGGGGTTTCTCCTTCTCTCTCTTTTCCTATTATTCCCATTCTTATTATTTTGTTACTACTACTAATAATAATCATTGAATCATAGAATCATAGAATAGTTAGGGTTGGAAAGGACCTTAAGATCATCTAGTTCCAACCCCCCTGCCGGGGGCAGGGACACCTCCCACTAAACCATGCCACCCAAGGCTATGTCCAACCTGGCCTTGAACACTGCCAGCGATGGAGCATTCACAACTTCCCTGGGCAACCCATTCCAGTGCCTCACCACCCTTACAGGAAAGAATTTCTTCCTCATATCCAATCTAAACTTCCCCTGTTTAAGTTTGAGCCCGTTCCCCCTTGTCCTCTCACTACAGTCCCTCATGAAGAGTCCCTCCACAGCATCCCTGTAGGCCCCCTTCAGATATTGGAAGGATGCTATGAGGTTTCCACGCAGCCTGCTCTTCTCCAGGCTGAACAGCCCCAACTTTCTCATCCTATCTTCATACGGGAGGTGCTCCAGTCCCCTGATCATCCTTGTGGCCCTCCTCTGGACTTGTTCCAACAGTTCCATGTCCTTTTCATGTTGAAGACACCAGAACTGCACACAATACTCCAAGTGAGGTCTCAGGAGAGCAGAGTAGAGGGGCAGGATCACCTCCCTTGACCTGCTGGTCATGTTCTTTTTGATGCAGCCCAGGATATGGTTGGCTTTCTGGGCTGCGAGCACACACTGGGGGCTCATGTTCATTTTCTCATCGACCAACATCCCCAAGTCCTTCTCCGCAGGGCTGCTCTGAATCTCTTCCCTGCCCAACCTGTAGCTGTGCCTGGGATTGCTCCCACCCAGCTGTAGGACCTTGCACTTGGCATGGTTAAACTTCATCAGGTTGGCATTGGCCCACCTCACAAGCATGTCAAGGTCCCTCTGGATGGCATTCCTTCCCTCCAACGTATCAACTGAACCGCACAGTTTGGTTACATCGGCAAACTTGCTGAGGGCACACTCAATCCTCTATTTCTGTTATTAAACTGTTCTTCTGTTATCTCTACTTGTGAGTTTTGCCTTTCTCTGATTTTCCTCTCCATCCCACTGAGGTGGGAGTGCAGTTAATGATTGAGCAGTTCTGTGGTTAATGTTGGGGGTTAAACCACAACAGTAAGGAAATCCTGCATGCATCCTGAAATATACATCCTGAAAAACAATGTCTCAGAGATCTAAGGAGCTTATAGTTGAAGCTAAAAATAAAGTTACAGCACAGATATTGCCAGCCTACCCTAAGCATTAAACATAGGACTGAGGAAAGTAAGACATAGGTGTAAGATTAGAACTGCTCTGAGACTTTTTTGCCTATTTCTGCTCTTTCACATTAGTAAGCATTAACTATACCAGTCGGAATTTTTGCTGGTACCACTGCAGGTATTTGCATGATGTAGAAGACCTGTGTAATGAACTGCTCAAATGACAAAAGAGCAAGTCACTATGAAGAGGAGCTGGCTGAAAAAAGAGCTTTTTATTTGAACATTAAATTAGGAAGAATGCTTAAAAAATATTGTATAAATCATAAGATAGTGTAACGACACAGAAGAGCTAAACATAGTGATGTAAAAACCAATCAGTCTTTGTATGTTCTATATGAGAACTAGAACAGGATCCTAAAAATAGCATTACATAAATTGGAAATAGTCTTACAATCTCATAAAAGCAGGAAAATATCTAGCAAAACCACTATGAACCTTTGTAGAGCTATATGCAGGTCCCCAAAATGTGCAGCTGGAGTTCTGTTGTAGTGTCTGCATACTGACTGAAAGGAGTTTAAAGGGTTTACAGCTGTGCCGCCAGCAGTGTAGGAAGCACTTAGTGGCCTGGCAGCCACTAAGCTCTATCAAAACCACAAGCAGAGAAAAGAAGGAGGCAAAAATAAAAGGGGGGGAATTAAGTTCCCTTTCTACAGATTTTATAATTACTTCTCATAGCACCTTGATTACTGGGATTTGTGGACCTCTATCAATAAAGAACTAATTCTCACCATTTGCATAATTCTGGGTATACTATTTTTCAGCTACCTGCCAGTAGCTTGAAAGCAAAAAACACCAATGCTTTCAGGGTTTTGACTGCTTGAATATTTACTTGACAACTTGAGAAGTGGGAGCTGAGTACTGATGTGGCTGGGAAATCCTGTTGTCCAAGGTTAAGTATGGGTGGCAGCAACAGATTCAGAAAAGCTTCGAAAAAATGACTGCAATACCCTGGGAATGAAGTTGCTTTAAATAGACATATATATGCAAATTACCTCCAGAGAAACATCTGGATGAGGTAAGAGGTGCAAAGGTCAGGTTTAAGTCTGTAACAGTTTAAAGAGAAGAGCTAGGAAGTGAGCATAGTCTTCTAAGTTTAACATGCCACATGACAGTCCTCAGTGAGACAATTCTTATTTCAAATAAATCTGGGAAAACTTCTGGTGTTTCTGACACACACAAACAACAGAACAAACCAAAACAATTCTGCAGAATTTATTTGTCAAAATTAAACACAGTATTTAAAATTTTCACACAAAAGAAGCTTCTATGCAATGCCTGGACAAGTGTACATGCCAAATTTTGAGGAAAAAAATTCTGATGACTGTTCATGAGTCAGATTGCATAGAAACATCTGTAGTGCAAGAACCTTCTAAAGCTCCTCAGCAAATAAATACTAAGGCAAAACATTTGTCTACCACTTCTGCCACAATGCTACCTTTGGTCACTCGCTTTGTACCTCTGATATTCCTTGATCCTCCATTTTGCATCACTTTCATGTAGGTCTCATCTATTTCAGAAGTCTTCCAATCTCCTCTTAAGCTTGTAGCCTGCACTCAGATACATGTGGTATAGGTCTGTGAGCAAAATTAGTTAAGTGCATCTAAAAATGCATGTAATTGAAAACAGTGGGTTTGATCTCTTTTTTTCACTTAGGCTTTGGGGAAAACAAAACAAAACAAAACAAAACTCCTAAGGACTTACTCATTGTAAACGTAACTTTGCATCTCTTCTCATGGAACATGTTCATGCAATTGTCTTCACTTCCCAAAATATTCCATTTAGGAGATACTTTTAGAAGATGAGTATCTGGCCATTTGTGCTAAAAATCTGATCGTAAGAGTTACTTTTCTGCACAAACAGCACCATGGACCTTGAAGGGTTTCCTGAAAATAGTAAGTGATTTTTTTTAAACAATTAATAAAAGTGAGAAAGCCTGTTCTTTTTGCCTTTATTTTGTAAAGAGAGAGTAACATTTTCCATGTAAATTATTCTTAACAAGGCTTCTTATTTTCTGACCTCAACAAAAACTATATTCTTTGCAAATTGGCTAGGTATACCAGTGGAACTCACTATTTACTTCCACTCTTGAATTAAAACAGAGAGGGAAATTAACTTTCTGAACACCTCATATACTTTATGGAACTAGTAAAGAACTGCCTACCATCACATTTTGAGAGAGAAATTGCCACCTTGACAATTTCAACCGCCTGCCTTTTACTGGCAAGCTACAACCACCCTACACAATTTCTTACATGGGAAACCAATGTTAAAAAAGTACTCATTATAACATTTGTCATCTTTCAATGAGCTGGCAATGCATTACTTCACCAGCCAATTTTTCATGAATCTTGAGCAGATGCTCTGAATCACTGCTAGTCTACTAAGCTCTCCACCTATCATAATTTTCTGCAGCACTATACTACTACATGGCGGTAGGGATGGAGATCTCTGACAGGACCAGGAAACATTTCACTGCACTCTGTGTGTGATGTGCTGAACTTCATTCCTGTAATAGCTCGAGTCTTCCCTTCAGCAACTCTTTCTTTTCTTTCCAAACCCAAGAGCTCCTCACCAGCACTCCTTTGCTGACTACCCTCTAAACCTCAAGAAAGAAAACAGTCACTTTTGCCTGATGCACAATTTGCAGTTTCCACTGGAATCACAAGTATATGCTTGATAAAATAGTTATCCACCACTCTGGTTTTCTGTCCTTACTAGCTGCAGTCTTCAGATTTGGAGGGTGAGTCTGGCACAAGAAAACAGATTTCTATTACATTCTGAGAAGACAATTCCATCTATAGATACAATTCTCTGCTTTGGAATTTACTAATTATACAGCATTTATCACAATACTCTATATTCATTACAGACTCAAAAGTTTCCCAAGACTCACTGAATTTACTCGTAACAATCTATCACATAAATCCATACTAACATCTGATATATATCTGTCTACCCTCTTAAAAACACAGCTTTACAACAGCAGAAAAATTTTAATTAGAGCAAAGACTCCTTACAGTAATTGAGGTGCAGAACAGTAAGTTCTGTCTTTGTACATGAAAGTTAACACTTACAAAGGATATAATTTCTGTCTTGTCATGCCGAAATGACTAATAACAAAGCCCATTCAAATTGTTGTTTCAGAAAGTTTAATTTGTCTACACCACAATTTCATTCATTACAGACAGTCAGCACATATCAATATTTTATTTTTAGATCCTTTATTGGGCTTGAAACTGAATACTCAAAGATGTGCATAAATCTGTACACCTAACTGAAACATCAGGGATGTAAAGGAAATGCAAGTCAGTTAAGAGAGCATGCAAAAATACCAATTTTCAATCCAACCTGCCAATTTATGTGCCTTAACTTCTCCTGCAATTTTCGCTCTTGTAACTATTTGTGTGGACAGTAGTAGAGCCAGGATACTACTGTGCCAACCACTGTATATGCATAAGCATGCACACTTGTGTACATATGCATGCACAAAAGCATACACAGCTCTTCCATCTCTAGAGACCCTACAGCCTAGGTGACTGCGTGCATAGCCATTTCATTATTCTTTTCATCCAGTTCACCAATCATACTCAATTTCAAAGACCAGATGCAAAATCTCAAGGCTTAATCAGTAAAACAGTTAATTTTACATCAAGCTGGATATCATAAGAAGACCCCTTGAACCTTCATTGCTGAAAAAATGTCTATCTATATAGAAAATACAGGAGCAGCCTAGAATAGTTGCCTTCCTCTGTAGCTGAACTACCTCTGACTTCATAAGTCACTGTCATGGTTTAAGCCTCTCAGCAGTTTTCTCGCTCACTCACTCCCCCCTCTTTCTTCCCCCCGCTCCTGGAGGGATGGGAAGGAGAATCAAAAGAATGCAACTCCCACAGGTTGAGATAAGAACAGTTTAGTAACTAAGGTATAACACAAACCACTACTGCTACCACCAATAATAATAATGACAAGGCAAATACAGGGAAAAGAATATAATTGCTCACCACCTATACCCAGCCCGACCAAGCAGTGCACCCCCACCCTTCCGGGTCTCTGCCCTCCGTTTTTGCATCCTGGACATGACGTGCTGTGGTATGGAATACCTCTTTGGTCAGTTTGGGTCAGGCGCCCTGCCTCTACTTCCTCCTGGTTTCCCCTCCTCCCTGGCAGAGCATGAGACTCAGAAAGTCCTTGGTCAGACCAAAACATTACCAAGCAGTAAGTGAAAACACTGGTGTTATTAGCACAGCTCCCAGGCCAAAAGTCAAAAACGCAGCGCTGCACCAGCCACCAAGAAGGAGAAAAAAATGACTGTTACTGCTGAACCCATGACAGTATCCACCCCTTATTCCATACTATTCATGTCATGCTCAGATCCCATATTTTCAATATACCAGCACATATATATATATGTATATATATACATGCACACACATACAGAGAGGGAGAGAGACCATCTCTCAGTGCATGGACCAATCCCTACAAAGCTGCTGAGTCCATTCGGTCCGTGACGTGAAGCTCCATCTCCTGTAACAGTCCTTCAGAGCAGGGGAGGTCGTGCGCAGCGTTGGATCGTTGCCTGCTGATGCTGATTGTTCCTTTACTGCAGAACTCGTCCAGTTTCATTAAAGTTCATTGTTTGTGGGGATGACAGTCAGAGGGCCAGTTGCTGATGACTTGAAGACATCTAGTTGGTGGGCTATAAAAGTATTATATAGCAGGCAACAGCATACAATTGAGTTCATTGGGTGTTTTCCCCTAAAATCAAATCCCCTTGAGGTACACATTGGACTTCCCCATCTTCCCGCATTACCCACCAAGTATATCCGGGTTCCTGAGCAAAAGCGATCCCATGAGTGGGTTTGCCTTTACCTGAAGCAGGAATAACCCAGACTGTCTTCCCCAGCAAATTCATTATGTGCA
The DNA here is from genome assembly GCA_028858755.1 of Ara ararauna. Lineage (NCBI taxonomy): Eukaryota > Metazoa > Chordata > Aves > Psittaciformes > Psittacidae > Ara > Ara ararauna. The sequence goes on along the minus strand of CM054410.1, from coordinate 36,635,724 downwards.
CCACAGGAACTTTGTCCCCCTCCACAGTACGTAGAAGTTCTGACTGGGCTGGGCCAGCCCTGTTGGCAGATCCTCTGGTGTTGACCAGCCAAGTGGCCCTTGGTAAATGTGCATCCCAATATTTGAAAGTCCCACCACCCATTGCTCTCAGTGTAATTTTTAATAGCCCATTGTACCATTCGATTTTCCCAGAGGCTGCATGGTAGGGGATGTGATATACCCATTCAATGCCATGCTCTTTGGCCCAAGTGTCTATCAGGCTGTTCCGGAAATGAGTCCCATTGTCTGACTCAATTCTCTCTGGGGTGCCCTGTCGCCACAAAATCTATTTCTCAAGGCCCAGGATAGTGATCCAGGCAGTGGTGTGGGGCACAGCGTATGTTTCCAGCCATCCAGTGTTGACTTCCACCATGGTAAGCACATGGTGTTTGCCTTGGTGGGTTGGTGGGAGTGTGATATAATCAATCTGCCAGGCCTCCCCATATTTGTACTTCAGCCATTGTCCCCCATACCAAAGAGGCTTTAACCGTTTGTCTTGCTTAATTGCAGCACATTTCACACTCCTGAATAACCCGGGCAATAGTGTCCATTACTAAGTCCACCCCTCGATCGTGAGTCCATCTGTATGCTACATCACTGCCCTGATGGTCTGAAATGTCATGGGCCCACCAGGCTCAAAATAATTCACCCTCCCCTCCAGCAGTTTCTGCAGCTTGTTGGTGGGGACTCCATACAGCTGCCTTCCATCTCCGATGCTTCCAAAGCACTGGAGGGACCCAGTGGACTAGATACTTGCACATCCTGTCCCACACACCCTGCCACTCATGACTGTCCATCCTTGGGGAAAATCTCTTTGTCATCCTACATCGTAGGCTAACCCCAGACAAGGCCCACACCCCACTCTGCTTAACTCTCAGGACCAGACAAAATGGTTGTGGGTAAAACACACTGTGTATGCATGCCACCATGCTGATCCCCATCACAATCAGCAGGCAGGTCTCAAGGGTACCCAAAAGCCATTCAGAACCTTCAGAGCTCTCAAATAATGCTGCTGTACTTGTCACTGGGGCTGGTGTAGCTGCTGTGCTTGCCGGCTCTCTCACCACCAGCTGCTCTTTGTCTGAGCCCCGATCTTCCTCCTCAGCCTTGCTGGGAAGTGCTGCGTGGTCTCCTGCATCTTCCTGGGGCTCGGGCTCACAGGGATCTGTGGGCGGCTGCTGGGGAATGCTCTTGGCCCCCACGGGGCTGGGCTCAGCCATGGGGCTCAGCTTCTCTACCACCCCCTCTTGCTACTCAGCAGCTGCAGGGCTTGGCTCTTGGTCCCTGGGGCTGCTCTCCCAGGCCGCTTCAGCCGCCAGTGGCTCCCAGGGCCACCCTCCTCGGCTTCCAATAGCCTCACCAAGACGGAGGTGAGGACGAGGGCCAGGACAGTAAAGAGCAGCCAGACAGCCAGGTACAAGTCCACGGTCACGTCTGCCCCCCTCTGCTTCTGGAGCCCACCCGTATTACAAGCCATTCCAATAAAGTACAATGAAACGAGAACCTTAACCCAAAACCCATATCCAAAAAATGCTAAGATAACAAATACCGGCTGTAAGTAAGGTACAACAGGCTGAAACCATGAACTCAAGAGAATCAAGAGCAACAACTTTGAAAGTCAATAAATCAGCATTGTGACAAGTGACAATTAATCCTGTCATTATCTCAACCCTTTGTGCCCCACGTTGTGTGCCAAAAAGAACTGCTGTGGTTTAAGCCTCTCAGCCACGCAGTTTTCTCGCTCACTCACTCCCCCCTCTTTCTTCCCCCCTGCTCCCGGAGGGATGGGAAGGAGAATCGAAAGAATGCAACTCCCACAGGTTGAGATAAGAGCAGTTTAGTAACTTAAGTATAACACAAACCACTACTGCTACCACCAATAATAATAATGACAAGGCAAATACAAGGGAAAAGAATGTAATCGCTCACCACCTATACCCAGCCCGACCAAGCAGTGCACCCCCACCCTTCCGGGTCTCTGCCCTCCGTTTTTGCATCCTGGGCATGATGTGCTGTGGTATGAAATACCTCTTTGGTCAGTTTGGGTCAGGCGCCCTGCCTCTACTTCCTCCTGGTTTCCCCTCCTCCCTGGCAGAGCATGAGACTCAGAAAGTCCTTGGTCAGACCAAAACATTACCAAGCAGTAAGTGAAAACACTGGTGTTATTAGCACAGCTCCCAGGCCAAAAGTCAAAAACGCAGCGCTGCACCAGCTACCATGAAGGAGAAAAATGACTGCTACCGCTGAACCCAGGACAGTCACTGAATAACAATGTAGCAATGAAAATTATCACCATATTGACCCTACTGAACCTTCTCACTCCATCTTATTCAGCTGTCTGCACAGACACCTACATCCTCATCCACAGTAGCAGAGCCAGCAATAATCATTGTTTGGTTTTCTGGCTACAAGTCTGTTAATTTTGAGGGCAAAGCATTGTGGAAAGCAGAAGCTTGCTTCAGCTGTTCAGTGGACAATTCTGAACCTTTTGGCTCTGTAACGAGCTTTTCCAGCCTGATGGAATTCAACACATTAATGGCTCTCCTTCTTCTGACTCAGTTTCCCCATAATCTTCTCTTCTTCTTCTCAATCCTTTCCAGAATCTGGCTTCAGGAAAGTGTAGATAACAATCACCAGTAACTGCCAGTGCTGTGGAATCATTTCTGTCTCCAAGTCACCCTTCCTGGCCACAGTCTATTATCATGGAAATCACAGTCCTGTTGTACTGTAGCAAATGTCTCACTGCTGAGCTATCATTGAACCTGCAATTTCCCCATCTCTGGAGAATGCTATTCACTCTCATCTCTATGTCCCAGACATTCAAACTCCAGCATCATGACCCGGAGTCATTCCTACTTTTACTTGGTTCTTCTGCCATACCAAAGAGACATCTCCAAAACAGAATGTATAGCATTTTAACCATGTACAGAACAGAAGGTCTGTGAACACTGGCTGAAGTAACGAGGCACAAGGCACACTGATAATGAGCTACAAACAATTATGTATTATTAAAAGGAAAGCCCTGTGAATCTCAATCATGCCTTTGGAAATCACAGAGCTTATCTTTACTCATTTTTTCTCCTAAGTAGCCTAATAGAATGTATAATAGACCTAGTAGAGAGCTACATAGAAATAAAAAAAAAAAAAACCTCACCACCCAAGTTTTACAAAAACTGATTCTTATTAATCATTCTAAAGTAGCTCTTAGTGTCACATAACAAACCAGTACATGAACAGCCCATGCATCCCACAGACTCCTAAATTTCTGATCCAAGCAATTATAACCCTGTCAAGCCCAAAACAGACATTGAATGGTCTCAAGTGAGAATATTAGCCATGTCTGCTGAAGTTTAAGAGGAATGTTGATTTCTCCATACAATTCACAAATGGGAAAATTCCAGTCCTCTCTCAAGATCCACAACAGCAGCCTCAGGCTGCAGCAGAAGGCACGAGTGGCGGCGCTACTTGACCTGGCCAGGGCACACAGACCACTCAGAAGGCCCCAAAATTCCCACTATTATCACGGCCCTTGATTTTCTCTTCCTTGATCCTCTGGTTTCTTTAACACAATAACACCAACTACTTTTCCTTAAAACTGAGGATGGTATTTGCTAACTTGCAGGTGACAATTTTCACATCACAGGAATTTCCACTTCCATGGAATTAAGGAGAATAATTTGCACCCTCTAGACCACCAGCCTTTCTCACACTGTTTAGACTATGCTTAGGTCTAAAATTCAAGCCAGACAACCACTGAGTTTCAGGTTTTGAGTTGATGCTGAAGTAAGGATGAGTTTTTTGGTCACAAGTTCTAAATGACAATTAAGAACATTTCAAGAGATCAGCAAATATCATAATACTCCTATCCCAGAAAATAGTCCATTTTATGAGATTAGCTGTTCTCAGGAAACTTTTGCCATTGCAAGAAAGAAACAGTTCCTGTTACTTGTACTGGCATGAGAAAAGGGGGAGTGTGGGGTGGAGTGACCATAGAAGTCTTCAGTAATAAAAAAATCAAAAATACATATGCAGTGACCTCATCAAAGTCCAAAGACACTTATCACAAAGGTTATAATTTCATCTTATCATTTATACCAAATTTCTTTCCACTATTTAGCTGAAATATTTTGATAAAATGCAGCACTCTTCTAAATGAAATAATTTCATTCACATTTCCTCCAATGGTTAACATAACTTAATAAAGATTAGCCATCTCTCTCAACGCCAGTAAGAGTACTGACAGTTTACAGTTGATGTTTCTATTACTTAGCTAAAACACATGGACAAGAAGGTCTCAAAAAGAAAGCAATAGCTGCTCCATCTAGAATAGAGGTTTTAATTTACTACAGGAAACTGACAATTAAGAATGTCTTTAAACTTCAAATTTAAAAATGAGCTGAAAAATCAAAATCAGATCTCATTTAAAAAAAAAAAAACAAACAAAAAAAAAAAAAACAAACACACACCAATCCCTGCCCCCTCAAAAAAATCAAAACCAAAACCAACCAACCAGCCAACCCAACCCAACCCAACCAAAATCAAAATAAAGAACTCAGCAATTACATGTTATCTAGTGGAATTTGGGTTTTCTTCCACAGGCAGTATGGAGCAGGAAGTGCTATGAGACTTCAAAACTCAGGGACTGTCACGTGCCATTTGATTTTACAATGAGGCACCACACGATGAAAGTGGATTTCTTTGATCACTTGCAGCAGGGATCTACTTTTAACATATTAACACACTAATCCACTTTTAATCTACCTATGAATTACCTGGAAAAAAAAAATCCAGCAAATAATCTCTCTCTGAGACTCCATGAATTCTCATTGACAAATACTGCATTCTCATCACTAGTGCTAATTGCTAAATACATATAATCTGTCAAAAAAAAATCTGGATGTAGTTTATGCCTTATTTTTATGACAATCAATTTTAAAATAAAAGTTGTTGAATGGTGCCTCTGCTAAGGAACAGTTAGTGTTTATGCATTGATAAGAATAGGGCAAAATTAAAAAATGAAAAAGACATTTGGAAATGACAGCTACTGTTTCTAAGGTAAAGACTGGAAATGAGGTTTGAAAAAGGCTTTCATCATCAACATAGATTAGATCTAAGTCTTCTGAAAAGGTTGCCAAAGTATCAAGATGCTTAATTCATGTGCTTGAATGCTGCTTCACATCAGTTTATTTTCATACTCAGCTCTAAACAAGTGAAGATGTCAAGTTATCTGGAAAATAATAGTTGGAGAAATTAAGTAGGGTCAGCATTGTTTTTAAAAGTTTAAAGTGACTGAGCAATTACAAAGACAGCTCTTTACTAATGAATTCCTTCCCAATGTTTTGAAGCACAGGGTTGCCTGTGAGTCACCATCTGGTTTTAAAGTGTTAACAAATGGCTTGTGATATGTTGTAAGCTATCAGTGCCATATTATTTTAGATGTATACTGTATATCAATTAATTCAGACCATGTTCTGAAAGTACCTATCACATCTTCCTACAATTAAAATTATTACATCTATCTAATAGAATATCTCATTATTCTCTGGAATACATTTCTAGTGGACAATAATAAACACAGGAATTTAGCCATACTGCCACTGCAAGTCAGGAGACTAAAACTCCTTAATAACACTGTAGCATTAAGAAGCAGGCATTATTTATTACAGCACCAGATGCATGGGGGATAGCTCCTCCTAACATGCATGCCAATTCTCACAAGTTTCTTGCTTATAAGCATTTATCTCATATATATACATTATAATTCCCAGAAACCTTATATATAATATAATTCCTCCCTGGAACTTAGTTCACATGTGTTACTACTAATTAGAGCATGCACAGTTTATTTTGAGTGAGGGTCTCAAGGGTCATTGGGACCGCTGTTGGTCGTATCTTTGTTGTCCTTCAGCTGAACTTCTCTCTTTGTTCTCCTTTTATGGTCTTAGGTTGGCTTCCCTTGTTCTGACTTTGTGAGGAATGGTTCCCAGTTCAATGAGCTGGATAGGCAAATAAAGTTCTTTATCCTTGGTCTTGTTCCTTCTTAACATATGTATGGTTTGCTTAGTTAAAGTTTAACTTGGTGGTTTGCTTCAGCTAACAATCAGTAAACTGAATCCTCTCCTATCAATACTATTTTTACACAATGTAAACATCACTGAAGGAAGCATTTAAAACTTCAAGGGTAAAACTTAGTGTCCATTTCCCTTAAAATAAGCATTTAATAATTGCTCTCATTTTATTAAAATTCTATTAGAAAAAAGCACTTAAATAGAGGTGTTTCTGAAATAATGGTTGTTATAGTTGTTAAAAAATGCTTCAGTTGCAAATCTAGCAGACATTGGAATTATGTGAAGTCATGAAGTCATCCTGAAAAGGGGGGTGGGAGGTGGAGGAAGGGAAGGAAGTGGGATGCAGAAGTGAACTGCAGCTAGAACCAGAGTAACAAAACAAATTTTTCTAAGCATGAGCTAAACATTATGGGCATTGTTTCCTTAATTAGCCATGGTACAGCCTGCATCTATATATAACTCAAGATAAACAGCACAGTTAATCAGTTTTGCAGATGAAAGTCTGCTCTGTGACTTGTGAAGCAGTAAATTTTAAAGTATTAGTAGAAATACCAGGGGATGATCTTGGAAAAGGAAAAGAAAGAATTGAGAGAGATCTGGAGAATATCAATAGAAGAGGACAAAGCAAGGAAAAGCTTTGTTAACAATTGTGTTAGCAAAATTAGCAGGACAACATTCACAGCAATAAAAAGCAAAGGAGACCTAGACAGAAAAAAGACAGAAAAATGAGATCTGAAAGGAAGATTGCAGAAAGGGGGACCTTATTCTGGCAAGGTGGTTTCGCTCATTGACCTTAATGGCTGAATAGGAAAAATAGAAATCAGGCTAAGACAGTTCAGCAGAAAGGTCAGATAAGAGCCATCATGTTTAAAACAACTAATTTATTCAGATAGTTGTAGGTTAACCATGAAGATTCAGTGAATAGGGACTGCAAGGTGCAGATTCACTTGTCAAACCAGACCAGTTAGTGTTTTACGACCTACCTGTGGAATGTCATTTGCTTGTATTAAGGAAATAGTCTTCTTCAGGAACTAACCTAGGCAATACTTTTCTTCAGAAGCTACTCTAAACACCTCATGGTATGCTGCTTCTCTTCCAGTTCTATTTTTAATTTCTCTTCACAGATCTAACCCCCTGACAATACCTGATCTATTGAATGACCACAAAATAGCTTTCAGAAACTGCCATTACGGATCTAGGAACCTTTGTTAATTATTACGTGTGAATTAAATCAAGTGAACCCTAATACAGTTCACCAAAGCAAGCCATCTCTCAAACCTGCGTCAAACTGCTTGGTTTCTCTGACCTAACTTGAACACAGTCAGTCTCCTACATGGTGAGACTTCATTGAAATACTTCAGGACATCAGTTGAAATCTCAATGTCTTATACTTTCACATAGCAAAAAACACAATTAACATGAACCAGAGTGAACTTCAAAATGGTCATAATGCTTCATAATTACAGAAATTTCAACTTTACTTAGAGAATATTTGAAAATCATGATAGAAAAGAATACTGCTAGATTAATATGCCCATTTTATTACTGTTATGGAACTTTACCTTGTAACAATTTTTAGGAACTTGTTGAAGATATCAGTGTACAGAAATACAAAACCAGATGAGTTTTCATAGCTTCCTCTGAAATATTTTTTCTGTGGTTTTTTTTGCTGCTCAGATTAAGTATTTTCCGTGGTTATACATGGTTTTGTTATACTTTCCCATCCCTGTTATTGTCACAAATACCAGTAGTCTTGCTATGTCCCTGTCTTGCTTCTTTACTCAATTATATCTGGAACTTACCTTTTATCCAAAATTAGTCTCTACGTACTGTTTCACACTTGCTTTTAGGAGTGGGACTAGGGGAAAAAGAGCAAGAAATGGTTGAGGAAGAAGATGGTCTGATCTTCTTTGAATTCCCTTAAATTCTGTGCCTCTTTAATGCTTCAGGAAAGCATATGGCATACGAAGGGAAACCTGGTGTCCAGAGCAGCTGGATGGCTGTATCAGAAGAATAGTTAACAGCATATCAGAAAGTTACCACATACCCAAGTAGATGTGCACTGAGTTTAGCACCCTCTTTGCTTCCTTATTGCACTCAGTTTAGGAGGCCAGGTCTACTGGAGGCTAGTGGAGCTCGTCTGACAACAAAGAGGATGAGAGGTTTTGGTAGAAGGCTTGCCAGACTGGTCAAGAAAGCTTTAAACTAGATGTGTTGGGGGAGGGAGGCATCATTCCATTTCAACACTCTCAGTCAGTTGCCAGCACCTACAATGAATGCTCGGGTAGATGTAGAGATATTTCAGCCGCTTCAGCCAATGAGCCGGCTTCATTTAGAGCTTGGCTCAGATGCCTCTATACAAATGCCCGTAGCATGGGGAACAAACCAGAGGAATTAGAGATGTGTGCACATCTACAGGGATATGATATGAAGGGTAACACAGAAACATGGTGGGATGGCTCCTGTGACTGGTGTGTTGGAATGGAAGGTTACAGGCTCTTTAGGAAAGACAGGCACCACAGATGGGGAGGGGGAGTCACTATTTATGTTAGGGATAGGCTGGAGAGTATGGAACTCTGTCTGGGGACAGATGAACAGTCAATAGAGAGTTTGTGGGTCAGAGTTAAAGGGAGAACAGCATTGGGAGACATTACTGTGGGGATCAGTTCCAGACAGCCTGATCAAGAGGACTCTGTGGATGAAGCACTCTATAGACAGATAGGAACAACCTCATGCTCGCAGGCCCTTGTTCTCATGGGGAATTCAACCACGCTGATATCTGTTGGAGGGACGATAAGGCCTGGCACAAGCAATCCAGGAAGTTCCTCGATTGTGTGGAAGACAACTTAAGTAATAGAGGAACCAACAGGGAGAGGTGTCATGCAAGATCTCGTGCTCACCAGCTGTGAGCACGCGTCTTGCTAACAGTGGATTCCCGATGAGCCAGGCCCATGACCTAGGCCTCTACGAGGGCATTGAAGGTCACCTTGGGCCCCAGCAAGAAGGAAGTGAAATGGCTGAAGCAGCAAGTAAACAGGACGTTGTGGTTTGAGACCCGAAACTGGGCTGTATCTGACGTAAATGTCAAGGACCAACTAGAATCTGTAAAATGGCGCATGAACAGTGCATGCAACCAATCATAGTTTACATGATCACGTGAAGGGAAGGAATTTTGTTATATAGGGCTAACTTTGGGAGCAATAAACGGCTTCTGCTGGATTCACATTGATTTGCATTCAGTCCGTTATTTCTTCCCACAAATGTTGACCCCGACATGATACTCGTGAGGAGCTGTTGGCTACGGTAATCAGGGAGGAGAATAGGGAAGGCCCAGCTGGAGTACGGCTCAGCAGGACTGAGACCAGCATGGACAGTGAGTCCGGGGGCTGAGGAAAACACGCTCGTCATGATGGACACCCAAGAGAGGTGAGCAGCCGGGGCAGGAGATGGGGCAGCCTGTAACAAAAGGCAAAAGTGATGTAGTTAAGCTTCTCCTGCATATCCTTTCTAAGAAAGGGATAAGGTATGATGAACGAACGTTGAAGTCCTTATTAATCTGGTGCTGGGAAAAGGGCTTTCCAGCCAACCCCCAGAATGCTTTTAAGGTCGAGACATGGCACCAGATTGGGGAACAGTTATGGGAGGCGGTTAGCCATGGTAACAAAGAAGCCAGGGCGCCAGCTAACACCTGGAGGGTTGTGTATACAGCCCTACAGGAGTCAAAAGCCAACCATGCTGCAGCAGCAGGGATATTCGCCCCTATGAAGCCTGCTTCAACCCCTGCCCCTGCTCCACCACAAGTGCAAGTCCGTGATTCACCACTAACGCCCCCCCAGCTGCGCCACCAGCGCACTTGAGTGCGCCCCCGTTAGGCACAGAAAGAGGCCTGACTGCAGACATGGATAGTGAAGACATGTGGCAACAAGGCACTCCACCCCCGCCTGCACAAAACACCTGCGAACAGCAAGTTGCGCTACCCACATCATCGCCTGCTCCAGAGAGACAAAGTCAGCTGTGTTCGACAGTACTGCTTTCTGCACCCCCCTCGTCGACCGAAGATTTCTTGGCTAAAAAACCAACTTGGGTTCAGCAGCTGCTGCATAAACTGCAAGACCTTGAGTCAGACCAGACTGAGAGCCCGCCTGGCATAGAGAAAAAGGCAGCTAGGGCAGCCTTACTGCCTGTCATGTGTTCAGCAGTAGCAGTCATTTTTCTCCTTCTTGGTAGCTGGTGCAGCACTGTCTTTTTGACTTTTGGCTTGGGAACAGCGCTGATAACACCAGTGCTATTAGTTATAGCTTAGAATGTTCAGGCTGGCCAAGGACATTCTGAGTCTCATGCTCTGCCAAGAAGGAGGGGAAGCCGGGAGGAAGCAGAGACAGGACACCTGACCCAAACTGACCAAATAGGTATTCCATGCCACAGCACGTCATGCCCAGGATGTAAAAATGGAGGGCAGAGACCCAGAAGGGGGTGCACTGCTTGGTCGGGCTGGGTATAGGTGCTGAGCAGTTGCATCCTCTTCCTTTGTTTTTTCCCTTGTCATTATTATTATTGGTGGCAGCAGCAGTGGTTTGTGTTATACCTTAGTTACTAAACTGTTCTTATCTCAACCCGTGGGAGTTACATTCTTTCGCTTCTTCTCCCCATTCCACCCCCTCCCCCCCTCAGAGTGGGGGGGAAGAAAGGGGAGTGAGCAAACGGGCTGTGTGATTTACAGCTTAAACCACAACACCGCCTAATGATTTTGGGGATGAGAGGGTTGGAGAATATGATCCACATAAGCACTGGAAGGGTATATTTAGACAAGCAGTCATGGAGGGGGAATTAACTCCATTGGCCTACCCAGTGATGTTGAGGAGTCCAGGTCAGCCTAATCAATGGCAGCCCCTGCCTTGAGAATTGGCCAAGAACGCTCAGAGAGCAGTAGAGCAAAATGGCTTGCATGCACCATTTACACAAGCTATTATCAACGACATCTTTACAAGAAATCTAATGATGCCATGTGACAGTCGATAGCTTATAGCTTTGTTACTAGATCCCATGCAAGAAGTATGGCATTCTCATTGGATAGATGCCTGTGAAGTGGCTGCCCTAAATAATATGGATAGAGCAGATGGGGATCCATTAAAAAACATCAATGTTAATATGCTAGCAGGTCAGGGCGAATTTGCCGATGCCTATCTTCAAGCTCAGTTAAATCTAGAGATTTTAAGGCAAAGTGTACAGTTAGCTAGAGAGGCTTTAAATAGAATACTGGAGAAGGGATGTCTGGCCCCTGCATATTGCGCAGTGAGGCAGGGACAGGATGTGAATTATATGGCATTTCTGGAAAGGCTCCGGGAGGCATTAAATAGAGCAGACTTGACTGATAACATGCGTGAACCATTAGTGATTTCTCTAGCCATTGAGAATGGTAATCCAGCCTGTAAAAAGGTGTTGCAAACATTACCTAAAACAGCCTCTCCTGCAGATATGATTGATGCCTGTGAGCGTATTGGAATTCCCCAAGAACAAGCTTGGTATATGGCCCCATCTTCACTGTGGCCATAAGACCGTTGTTAAAACAGAGTAAAGGGGCTAAGTGACGAAAATGTTTTAAATGGGGAAAGTTAGGACATATCAGAGCACAATGCCATTCAAGGCAAATGAGCAAACAAAAGGGAAAGAACAGTAATGAGGGGGCAGGAGTTTGTGCCCGCTGCGGAAAATTTGGACATAAGGCAAGCGAATGCCGATCCAAATTTAACAAAAATGGCATGCCATTGGGAAACATGATGGCGAGAGCGGGGGAACAGCACGCAATGACACAAGATCAGTCTCAGGCTACTTGGATGGCAGCCCTGCCGCCACAGTAGGGAATGCAGCAGTGGACATTGAAGTAGCTAGCAAGGCCACGCTTGCTGACACCCAGGTACACTGCATTCCTACTAAAATGACAGAAGCTCTAGGTCATGGTTTGAGTGCCCTGTTACTTGGCAGGTCATCCACAATGAAAAGAGGAGTATTTGTCATGCCAGGAGTGACTGATGCAGACTATACAGGGGTGATATCTCTTATGGTCTTGACACCCAATCCACCTGTCATGACCCTGAAAGGGTCAAAAATTGGTCAATTAGTCCCTTTCAGAGCACGTGTTCCCTTAACGGCTCCAAAGGAGAGAGGGGATAACAGTTTTGGTTCCACTGGAGCTTCAGAGTTGTATCTGGTTCTTGATATCAGTCATAGCAAACCAATGGAAGAAGTTACCTTGATAAATCCAGATGGGAAATCAAAAAGTGTTAAAATGTTGATTGACACAGGTGCAGATGTCACCATCTTGAGCAGTGAAGTGTGGCCCAGCGATTCACCCCTTGAAGCTCCACGGGTACCTGTCATGGGCTTGGGGGGAATGCAGTCTACTCAGGTGAGTGCTAAGCTACTACAATATTCCACTGCTGATGGAAGCACACGCTCAGTGAGGCCTTTTGTTACAAAGTTGCCCATCTCACTACTGGAGAAAGATGTGCTTAGTCAAATAGGTGCAAGGCTAGTTACAGCTAACCAGGGTTTTGCATAGCAGCAATTGATGGTGGGCCGCCCACCTTAAAACTATCCTGGAAACCAGATGATCCTGTTTGGGTGGATCAATGGCCACTTACCAAGAAAAAGATAGCCCACGTAGAAGAGTTAGTGAAGGAACAGCTGCAACAGGGTCACATGCAGCCATCCATGAGTCCCTGGAATACCCCAATATTCACTATACCAAAGAAATCTGGAAAATTGAGGTTATTACATGATTTACGGAAAATAAATGATGACATGGAAGACATGGGGGCTTTACAGCCAAGGTTGTCTTCCTCTGTAATGATTCCAAAAAATTGGCAAATATTAATAATTGATCTCAAAGACTGTTTTTTTTACCATTGCTTTGCACCAAGATGATTTTAAGAGGTTCGCATTTTTTGTACAGTCAACAAACAAGAACACATGAAAAGATATCACTGGGTTGTTCTTCCGCAAGGGATGAAGTATTCTCCAACCATGTGTCAACTGTATGTTGCCTGGGCCCTTGAACCCGTATGGTGGGATCATCAAAACCTGCTGATCTACCATTACATGGATGACATCCTGATAGCAGGAAAGTCATTTGAGACAGAATCCTAAGTACAAGAATTGGAACAAAAACGACGAAAGGCTGGCTTAAAAATTGCATCAGAAAAGATCCAGCAGCAACCAGCCTGGAAATATCTAGGTTGGGAGATCACTGCAACAATAATCCAGCCACAAAAGGTGATCTGCAAAACACAAATTAAAACCTTAAATGATGTACAAAAATTGGTCAGGGACATAAATTGGATCAGAGGCATGTGTGGAATTACCAATGCTGATATGGCTCCCTTACTAGACCTATTAAAGGGGGACACAGATGTTGACTCTCCCCGCCAGCTGACAATACGTGCAGAACAAGCTGTCAATACCATAATGGATAAAGTGATGACAGCATATGGCTCCTGGTGGGACCCAGAACTGTCCATAGGGCTGATGTTACTGAATCACCCCGAGCATCCGTTTGCAATAATTATGCAGTGGTCCCTAGAAAGAGATCTGTTGCTTATGTTGGAATGGATATTCTTGCCCTACCAGCCAAAGCGAACCATAACTACGTGCATCGAAGCCATAGCACAATTGATACTTAAAGGGCGTCATAGGATAATAGAAATAACAGGAGCAGAACCAGAATATATTGTTGTGCCTGTCGTAGCAGAATACTTGAGGTGGGCTCCCCAAAATTCTGAACCTTTGTGGATCGCTTTACTTGACTCACCAGCATCGCTAAGGGTCCATTACCCCCCACATAAAGTATTGTAGGTGTTAACAGTGGGACACATCTTAGAAGACTTGCCCAAACTCTTGCAATTCCTGGTGAAAGGGTTGACTATGTTTACTTATGCTGGTGAAAAAGCTCAAAAGGCTGTGCTGACTTGGAAAGAACAGAATCAGTGGTATGATATAGTTCTCACTGATATTCAGGGTTCTACACAACATCTAGAACTCAGAGCAGTAACTGAGGTGTCTCAACGCTTTCCTAGCCGCCTTGTAAACATTGTCTGTGACTCACTATATGTAGTTGGGGTAGTACAACACATAGAACGATCACTGCTAAAATCTGTAGCTGATGATCAGCTTTTCAATCTCTTCAGAAGCTTATGGCTTTTGACATCTAATAGACAGCATCGCTATTTTGCCACGCGTATTCGTAGCCATACCAATATTAATGAAGGATTGACTCAGGGAAATAGAGGTGCTGATCTTCTCGTCTCCCCGGCTTGGGTGCCACTGCCTACAGATAAATTTAATTAGGCAGTGCACTCACGTAATTTTTTTCACCAAAGCCCTAATATGCTACGCAGACAATTTCAACTTACTGAAAGTGAAGCACAAGGCATTGTTCAGGCCTATGTTGACTGTCAGCACCACACTAATGAGCTAGGCCTGGGAGTTGACCCCCGGGGTCTCAATGCCCTGCAGCTTTGGCAAACGGACATTACTCGTGTTCTTGAGCTTGGCAGGTGAAAATATGTGCACGTATGTATTGATACCTACTCACTCGCCATGTGGGCCACTGCACAAGCGGAAGAAAGAGCTGCTTATGTGAAGCAACATATGCTATCTGCTATTGTGGTGCTTGGCATTCCTCACAAGGTAAAAACAGATAATGGTAAAGCATATATCTCCAAAACTATACAGGACTTTTTCCAGCTATGGGTTATTAACCACCATACCAGCATCCCTCACTCCCCAACTGGACAAGCCATAACTGAACAATCACATCAGATTCTCAAGCGTCAGCTTGACAAACAAAAAGGGGGAACTTCCTCACATACATCTCATGAAAAACTCAATAAGGCGCTCTATGTAATCAATTATTTCCGCTGACCGAAAGATTTTGAAGATTCTCCAATGATTCGCCATGGACTTAGCCTAAAAGGGGCCCTAGAAGATTTGAAAACTAAACAGAGTATGGTGAAAGTGTGCAATGGAGTTACTTGTCATTGGGAAGGGCCATTTCAGTTAATAACCTCGGGGAGGGGTTATGCTTGTGTTGTTACAGATGCTGGCAGTTGGTGGGTGCCAGCCAAGTGGGTAAAACCGTGGATACCCAATCAGAAGTAGAAAGCATCAGATGCATCACCAGACTGAACTTTATCCCACATGTCCAACCTGTCATCTCTGTGAACCCTGGTTATTACGTAAATATAAACATTGTGAAAAGGGTTGGCAGCATCAGAGATCTTTTGCTAGTGCTTGGCGTAGGCTTTGTTCACATGTGGAGTTTGAAAATGCAAATCGCTTAGCGCGCTTGTTAATTTACAAACTAAAAGCAAGTGCGCTACACGGTTTGCCTGGAAGCGTAAACGAAGAGACAAAATGGGCACACATAGGGGTGTGCTGCTTATATTTGCACTTGTTACCATGTTTATATTGCAGACTGCTGATACCATTTTTGTAGCCAATAGTTATGTTAACTTGGTAGAAAAGGTGGTTAATATTAGAGAGATAAAAGGCTGTTCAGTGTGTGGGAATGTGGGACAGCTCAATGCACCAGTTTTGGGGATCCCAGTAAGCAATTGGAAAGAAATTGACACATATAGCCTCTTGAACACGTCATATCACTGCCAACGGGGTTTAACTAGATGGTTAGGGTCAATTGTAAAAGGATGTGGGGTGGCAATAACTATCATTTCGGTTGTGTTAATTTTATCGCCATGTATTTTGCAATGTATACAGCGAATGATACATGGGGCAGTTAAACGTGTTTGGCCAGCTCAAGAACAAGATGGGGGAATTGTGGGCATGCATCTTGCTAACAGTGGATTCCCAATGAGCCAGGCCCATGACCTAGGCCTCTACGAGGGCGCTGAAGGTCACCTTGGGCCCCAGCAAGAAGGAAGTGAAATGGCTGAAGCAGCAAGTAAACAGGATGTTACGGTTTGAGACCCGAACCTGGGCAGTACCTGACGTAAATTTCAAGGACCAATAAGAACCTGTAAAAGGGCGTGTGAACAGCGCATGCAACCAATCATAGTTTATGTAATTGTGAGAGGGGGAGGAGTTTTGTTATATAGGGCTAACTTTGGGAGCAATAAACGGCTTCTGCTGGATTCACATTGAATTGCATTCAGTCCGTTATTTCTTCCAACAACCAGCAGGGAGGGCTGGTTGGAATTGTGACGCTCCAGGGCAGCCTGGCTGTAGCGATCATGACATGGTCGAGTTTGAGATCCTCAGGACAGTGGGAAGAGTGTGCAGCAAGCTCACTGCCCTGGACTTCAAGAGAGCAGACTTTGGCCTCTTCAGGAACCTGCTCAGTAAGGTTCCATAGGATATCGCCCTAGAGGGCAGGGGTGCCCGAGACTGTTGGTTGATATTTAAGGATCACCTGCTGCAAGCTCAGGAGTGTTGCGTCCCAACTAGAAGGAAGTGCAGCAAGAGGGCCAGGAGACCTCCTTGGATGGATAAGGAGATGCTGAGCAAACGTAGAGAGAAAAAAGAGGCTTATAAAAGGTGGAAGCAAGGACAGGTGGCCTGGGAAGAATACAGGGATGTTGTCTGGGAAGCTAGGGATCAGGTTAGGAAAGCTAAGGCCCAGTTAGAATTAGACTTGGCTAGGGATGTTAAAGATGAGAGGAAGGGATTCTACAGGTACATTGCGAATGAAAGACAGACTAGGGAA
Source organism: Ara ararauna (assembly GCA_028858755.1). NCBI lineage: Eukaryota > Metazoa > Chordata > Aves > Psittaciformes > Psittacidae > Ara > Ara ararauna. The sequence goes on along the minus strand of CM054410.1, from coordinate 36,618,900 downwards.
AACGTGGGCACCCTCTGGAAGCTATCAGAAGAACTGGCTATCCTAGATTTGGAGAAGGCTGAACTTCTTCATGACTTCTTTGCCTCAGTCTTCACTGGCCAACGCTCTGACCATACCACTCAAGTCTTGGAAGGCCGATGCAGGGACTGTGAGAATGAAGACCCTGGGCCCACTGTAGGAGAGGATCTGGTTCAAGACCATCTTAAGAACCTGAAAATGCACGAGTCCATAGGACCTGATGAAATCCATCCGCGGGTCCTGAAGGAGCTGGCAAATGAAGTTGCTAAGCCATTGTCCATCATATTTGAAAAATCACTGCAGTCAGGTGAAGCTCCCGATGACTGGAAAAAGGGAAATATAACCCCCATTTTCAAGAAGGGGAAAATGGATGACCCAGGGAACTACAGACCAGTCAGTCTCACCTTTGTGACTGGCAAAATATTGGAGCGGATTCTCCTGGAAGGCATGATAAGGCACAAGAAAAATGATAAGGTGGTTGGTGACAGCCAGCATGGCTTCACTAAGGGGAATTCCTGCCTGAACAATCTGGTGGTCTTCCATGATGGGGTTACAGAACTGATGGACAGGGGTAGAGGAGTTGATGTCATTTACCTGGACTTATGCAAAGCATTCAACACTGTCCCACATGACATCCTTGTCTCTAAGTTGGAGAGGTATCAATTTCATAGGTGGACCACTCGGTGGATAAAGAACTGGCTAGATGGCCACATGCAAAGAGTTGTGCTCAATGGCTCAACATCCAGTTGAGATGGAGACCAGTAATGAGTAGTGTCCCTAGGGGATCGGTGTTGGGACTGGTCTTGTTCAACATCTTTGTCAGTGACAGGGACAGTGGGATTGAGTGCGCCCTCAGCAAGTTTGCCGATGTAACCAAACTGTGCGGTTCAGTTGATACGTTGGAGGGAAGGAATGCCATCCAGAGGGACCTTGACACGCTTGTGAGGTGGGCTGATGCCAACCTGATGAAGTTTAACCATGACAAGTGCAAGGTCCTTGACCTATGTCAGAGCAATCCCAGGCACAGCTACAGGCTGGGCAGAGAAGAGATTCAGAGCAGCCTTGCGGAGAAGGACTTTGGGGTGCTGGTCAATAAGAAAGTTAACATGAGTCAGCTTCCGTATGCGTTCGCAGCCCAGAAAGCCAACCATATCCTGGGCTGCATCAAAAGGAGAGTGACCAGCAGGCCAAAGAAGGTGATCCTGCCCCTCTACTCTGCTCTCGTGAGACCTCACTTGGAGTATTGTGTGCAGTTCTGGTGTCCTCAACATAAGAAGGACACGGAACTATTGGAACAAGTCCAAAGGAGGGCCACGAGGATGATCAGGGGACTGGAGCACCTCCCGTATGAAGACAGGCTGAGAAAGTTGGGGCTGTTCAGACAGAAGAGAAGGCTGCGTGCAGACCTCATAGCAGCCTTCCAGTGTCTGAAGGGGGCCTATAAGAATGCTGGGGATGGACTATTTGTTAGGGACTGTAGTGAGAGGACAAGGGGTAAGGGGTTCAAACTTAAACAGGGGAAGTTTAGATTGGATATGAGGAAGAAATTCTTGACTGTTTAAGGGTGGCGAGGCACTGGAATGGGTTGCCCAGGAAAGTTGTGAATGCTCCATCACTGACGGTTTTCAAGGCCGGGTTGGACATATCCTTGGGTGTCATGGTTTAGTGGGGGAGGTGTCCCTGCCCCCGGCAGGGGGGTTGGAACTAGATGATCTTAAGATCCCTTCCAATCCTAACTATTTTATGATTCTGTGATTCCATGATTGTAGTAAGTCTTTTGTGTACCATAAGGAATGTAATCACCATAATTCTATGTCCATTGGCACACTGTGGGATTTTATCTATCAATGTAAAATAAGGGTCTTCTTTGCACTTGGGCTAAGAGTTGTAGAGTGACTGCCTTGAAGAAAACACATTCAACTTTGGAGCTGTAGCTTGATCAGAAGGAAGACACTGGTAATAAAATTTCTGTACCTGGCACTGCCTCACTTGGGGATGCAAACAGGAGTCTTCCTGTCTTTCTTTAAGTGATGTGTAACTTAACTTTTTTTAAGGGTTTAATTAGTTTTGCAGATGGGAGAAGAAAAAATAACAAAACCTCAAATTACCTTGAAAAACAGCATTCTTATTTCTAAGCCAGTACAATGAATTTACAGATATAAATCCTGGTGCAAAACACCTGGCCATCAAATATGAGTTTGGATGCATAATATGGATCAGTTAAAACAATGGTACCAAATATGCAACATCTTCTGTTCACAGATGGAATTTCATGCAGACTAATAGAGTTTCTGTTCCCCTGTTTAAATAGAGCAAGTCCACAACATAGTTAAAAATTAATGGATGTTGGAAACCCTAGGTATCACCCACTGATGGCAATCTGGTTGCCAGGGCTATTTTTCACATACTACAGAAGCTCCCCTAACTTAAAGCCTCAGCATCAACTATCATTAGTTTCAATTTACTTTCTTTTTCATTAGTCTTTCAGATTAAAGACAAAACTACGGCTACAAGAACCTGTCAGTCAGAGTATCTGGACATTCCCTCAAACGGAATGGCTGTGAGCTTTCAGACAGAAAATTTTCTAAATAATTCTTTTTGAACAATTTCGGTCATAATTTAACTTCTTCAGCTCAGCACGTATGTAGAAGACTGATTCTTCAATTAATTTGCTACACTTCACTCAAAAATATTTGAGCTTTGTTTCTACTGTCCATGATTTGAATAGTAAGCACTGGGGTGTTGAATATTCTGTCCTGGATATTCAAGATACGATCTTGTTGATGAGAAAAATGACAAACTTTGCACTGATCTTTAACAGGGTGAATTTAGTGCATAAACAGAAACATAGCTAGTGGGAAAAAATTACATAAATCAGTAAAACAAATAACATAAGGACCAAAATAATGGGGATTAAAAAAAAATCCATTAACATGGTCACAAAATAACAGAACAAAATAGGCTGGAAAGGTCATCTGGACATTGTCTGCTTCAAACACCTGATTCAGACAAGGTTCAGTTAGGCGGGCTGTGGCCAGTCGCATTTTGTATATCTCCACAGATGGAGAATCCCTGGGTCCCTCTTCCAGCATTTGACCACGTTCATGGGGAAAAGCTTCCCAGTGTTCAAACACAATTTTCCTTGTTGCAGTTTGTGTTTGTTGCCTCTCCTTTTACCACCAGGCACCTTCAAGGAGAGTCTCATTCCATCTTCCCTATATTGGCCCATTACAGAGCTGAAGACTGCAATGAGATTGCAGGCTGAAAAAATGCAGCTCTTTGTCAGCCTCTTCTCACATGACAGGTGCCTAAGTCCCTTAATCATCTACATGACCCTTTATGGGACTCACTGCAGTTTGCCAATATCATGTTCTTTCATACCATGGAGCCCAAAATTAGACCCAACACTGCAAATATGATCTCACCTTTTGTGTTCGCAGGTGATATTTATAGGCATGCCCTTGTTTTGCAGTAGGACAAATGGAGCTTAGTAATATAAGAATTTCTAAGTTACAGAGTTCACATGACCTGTATGCTCATGCATATTTGCTGTAAATTGCCAACCATCATGTGCTTATATTGTAAGACTGAATCTGATTCACAAAAGTTTCTCCTAGTGTTTGCTGTGTGCTGTCATGATTTAAGCCCAGCCTGTAACCCAGAACCACGCAGCTGCTCATTCACTCTCCGCTTCTATTCCCCCAGCTCCCCGAGGGACGGGGAGGAGAATCAAAAGAATATAACTCCCACAAGCTGAAATAAGAACAGACCAGTAACTAAGGTATAACACAAACCACTGCTGCTACCACCAATAATAATAATAATGATAAAACGAATAACAAGGGAAAAGAATACAACTGCTCACCACCCGCCAACTGATACCCAGCCCAACCTGAGCAGTGATCTAGCCCTTCTTGGTAACTGCCCCCAGTTTATATATTGGGCATGACGTGCTGTGGTATGGAATACCTCTTTGGTTAGTTTGGGTCAGGTGTCCTGTCTCTGTTTCTTCCCAGCTTTCCCTCCTCCCTGGCAGAGCATGAGACTCCGAAACTCCTCAGTAACAGTGAACATTACTGAGCAGCAACTGAAAACATCAGTGTTATCAGCGCTGTTCCCAGGCTGAAAGTCAAGAACACAGCACTGCACCAGCTACTGAGAAGGAGAAAAATGACTGCTACTGTTGAACCCAGGACATGTGCCTAAATAAGCTCCCACTTTCATGTGCTCAGTATTAATTTCTTTATTTCAAAACAAAAGAAGATTTTTAGAAGAGCATATTTTGCCTGTAATGTCAGTGCAAATCATGACTAAAACTTGCCATCTTTTGGAACATTTTGAGTTGATTTTTCTGTAATAAGTTTGTGCTTTTTGTAATCCACTGTTTTGCCATGGAGAACGTTACAGATATGAAAATTAAATTCAGATCTAATCATACACATCCTGCCATATTTTTACTATTAAATTATAACAGGAATTGTGTACCTTTCCCAGAGTAACTGGAATGAAGCATAAGTGTTAAGCAGGAAAGCAGAGAAAAGTAATGAGTTGGTTTTGAAGTTTTTCATTTTGCCGAGGTGAGCAGCTCCACAGAGGCACCTTTTTAGCACCGGAGCGTGGGGAAATGGCAGCGGCTAGAACCCCGGTTTCTGACCGGCAGCACCCACCAACGTCTCCGGAGGCCCTCGCCAGGCCTTGCCCTGAAACCGGCAGCGCCACTGACGCAGCCGCTGACTCAGAGGGGCGGTGCCAGGAACCCCGGGAGCGGGCAGGGGAGAGCGGTGATGGGCGCTCGCGTCAGCGGCAGGGCGCAGCCTGGGAGGTCTGCGCTGCCTGCCCCGGCGGTGTCACCACCCGGGCGGAGCTGATGAGGGTGGAGGATGCAGCGCAGACCCCGGAGCGCAGGAGGCGCCTCCACTTGCGTCTGGAGGCGAGGGTGAGCAGGGGACGGGGCTGTACACAGTGCGTCCTGGTGGAGGTCCTCCTGTGCCAGGGACCTGAGCTGCGGGAGCCTCTTAAGAGATTAAGAGATATCAGGGAAGCTGAGAGCGAGCTGGGCAGGGGCCACAGGCGTCTACCATAGCACATACAGAAAAGGAGGGCATTAACCCAGGAGGTCGGGAACTTGTCAGCAGAATAACCAATAGGACAATTAAAAGCAAGGGACTTCCTCCAGAACCCATGTCCACGCCCATACTGCTTCACAGCTCTGCAGGGGACTAAGGAGGCAACATCCACCACAAGGACAAGCAGCCAATTGCTGCACCAACAAAGAGGGTAACTACCAGCGCACTCAGGAAAAAGCAGCACATAACAGTAGAAGGCGACTCTATTTTGAAAGGCACAGAGGCACCCATTTGCCAGCCTGACCCCATCTCAGGGGAGATGTGTTGCCTACCAGGGGCTCAGATCAGACGTGTTGCTGAGAGGATGCCTGGTCTACTAAGTTGTACTGACTTCCCCACTCCTAGTGGTCCATGTGGATGCCAGTGATACTGACAGCAGTAGCCTGGGAAGCATTAAGGACTACAGAGCCCTTGGAAAGGTGGTTAGGGGCACTGGGGCTCAGCTTTTTCATTGATCCTCATAGTCAAAGGTGAATCTGGCAGGTTAACAAATGGTTAGAAGGGTGGTGCGTAGTCAGGGGTTTGATTCTTGGGCCATGGGACTTGCTTTGGGAAGCCAGGTCTACTGGAGGCTGATGGGGCTGGAAGAAGGGGAAAGAAGGGGAACAGCTGCTTTGGTAGGAGACTTGCCAGGCTGGTCAAGGCAGCTTTAAACTAGATGTTGGGGGAAAGGGGCATCGATCCATTCCAACACTTCCAGGCATATACCAGCATCTGTAATGAATGCTTGGGTGATGCAGAGTTACTCCAGCCACTCCAGGCAATGAATCGGCTTTATATGGAACTCAGCTAAGATGCCTCTATGCAAACGCCTGTAGTATGTGGAATAAACAAGAGGAATTAGAGATGTGTGCACATCTACAGGGATATGATATCATTGGCATCACAGAAACATGGCGGGATGGCTCCTATGACTGGAGTGTTGGAATGGAATGTTATAGGCTTTTTAGGAAAGACAGACCAGGCAGAAGGGGAGGGAGTATAGCTATTTATATAAATGACAGGCTGGAGAGTATGGAACTCTGCCTGGGGATGGGTGATGGGCCAACTGAGAGCCTGTGGGTTAGGATCAAAGGGAGAACTGCGACAGGGGACACTACTGTTACAGGCCACCAGATCAGGAGTACAGTGTGGATGAAGCCCTCTACAGGCAGATAGGAGCAGCCTCATGCTCACAGGCCCTTGTCCTCATGGGGGACTTCAACCACCTCGATATGTGTTGGAGGGGCGGTATGGCCTGACACAAGCAATCCAGGAGGTTCCTCAGTTGTGTGGAAGACAGCTTAGTGGTAAATGCTCCATCCCTGGCGGTGTTCAAGGTCAGGTTGGACAGAGCCTTGGGTGGCATGGTTTAGTGTGAGGTGTCCCTGCCCATGGCAGGGGGTTGGAACTAGATGATCTTAAATTCCTTTCCAGTCCAAACCATTCTATGATTCTATGACACTCTGTACTGAGTACAGAGCTGGAATAAAAAATCAAGTGGTTTTGAGGACCATTTTTTAGCTCTTTGACTCTGGGTATCTCTAACCCGCAAGAGCTTTCACGGTCCTACACATGCTATTAGGATGGTGCAACACTGTTATAATTAAATGATTTCTAAACTCATTTACTTTCCTTTTTGCATAGTTGTAGATAGAGTAGGACCTCTAAAGAAATGGATGGCTGACAAACTTATTAAGGGGAGAAAGGGAGAAGGAGGCAGCAGGAGAAGGAGAAGAGAGAGACATACTTTCTTTTTATTTTTTCCTTTTTTTTTTCCCCCAGAGTAGGAAAGTTGGATTTGCTGCAGGCTCTGTTCTAGAATATCTCTGCTGCCTGGACTTGAGTGTACCAGGCCTTTTAATCCACCTAAACCAAGGACAAACATGTTGATGCAAAGGTTAATATTTTAAACCCTCAGGTTGTGTAGATATGGGTATTGGTTTGTTTCAGGTATGAAACTTCCGTGTCTTTACATTTGAAGCCCAGTGCACTGCACTAATGCATGCCTATCAGCGCTCAGGAAATGGCTTTTTAATTTCTGAGCCAATTAAAGCTTCTGTGTCCCTTGTGGAGTTATTTTACACCTTTGATTTTTCCTCATGTATTTGAACGCATACATTTTAGAGAAATTAAGGTCAGTAGTTACATAGATAGGCATCTGTATTATTTTAGGATTTTTTTTAATTGCAGATTATGCAACAAAACTAAAAAAGGAACACAATATTTGTAATAAATGGAATTTGAAAGCAACTTATTATTATTTTAATTTTGTGGTAATTTCTTTAAAAAAAAATCTGTGATGTAGCAGTAATAGTAATAACATTTTTTATAAACAGGGAAACAAAAGCTATAGGTATTGCAACATGAACCCAAATTAAAGAGTACTTAAGAATATTTACCTACCTACAGATACACCTAAGTCTCTGTTTGACTTCTTGATAGTGTCCGCATGGATAGTTTTGTGAATAAATGGAGATTAGTATTTTAGAAACTTCTGCAGGCATTGACCTACATGATTAGGCAACCAGGCATTTTTGTGAAACTACTTTTTTTTTAAATCCAGTAATTAATGTTAGCTGGAATATCAACTCCAACGGCAAGGACCTCAAACAGTGATACAGTTCAGCTAGATAAGATCAATTGTGTTTCAGTGAAGCCAGGATAATATTTCTGAAAACTCCACCTTTTTACTTTCAGAGCAATTTGAGGACTTGGAAATTCAAATCCCATTGAAATATAATACAACTCCTGTTCGTTTCAGGAGCCTTTGAAAGTTTGCTTAATAAGCTTCCAAAGCCTTAATCTTCAGAGATACCTAAGTGCCAAAGTCACACAGTTTCAGTGGGAGACTGCTAGGTACTCCAGTACTTTTAAGCAGTGTGGTAAGTATTTCTGTGTTGAAAGTGGGATTGAGACTGCTTTTTAAATGTACATAGGTCTCAACAAGAAAGTTCCCCAAAGCAGTATGAAAAGAAATAGTAGGAGAAACAAAACATTCTTCTGAGAACAAGTAACTTAGCACTGGCTGCCACATAGAGAGAGACTTATTTGATGTCTTTGCTGTAATACAAAGTTTTTTGTTCTAGCTGAGCTGTGTCAGGATAACTGCACTGAATTTAGTCCTATCTTCTACAAACAACAGCACAAAAGAAAATATATAATTTACATGAGTGACTGAAATAGTTAAAAACCCTTTTGTTGAGGAAAAAGTTGTAACTGGGTCTGGAGTCAATTTTCTTCGTATCATGTCCAGTGGTGCTATGTTCTGCATTTGTGACCACTGTGACCAGTGTTGGTACCACACCTCCATTTTAGCTACTGCTGAACAGTGCCTGAAGAGTGCCAAGTCCTTCTCTGTTTCTCACTCTTCCTCCCCCACACAAGTAGGCTGAAAGTGGACATAGGATGGGAGGGGTCACATATGGGACAGCTGACTCCAACTGACCTAGGGGAGAGCCTATATGTTATGTATAACAACATGCTCAGCAATAAACCTGCATGGCAGTTTTCCAGTGTTGCCCTTGCTTAGGGACTGGCTGTGTATCAGTCAGTAGTGAGTGATTTCTCTTGCATTACTTCTTTTTGTTTGTTCCCCCCCCCCCCCCCCTTATTATTCTGCCTTTATCTCAATCTACAGGTTTTCTTTTCCCTTCTGATCCTTTCCCCCTTCCCACTGCATGGGGCTGCCTACAGGCATTAACCCACATCAAACCAGCTCACATTTTTAGGTTCAAAAATTTAATCTCACAGTGTTTCAGCATGGCTGTCACAGCTCACATCATCATTTTTTACAACTTACAGCTTATGGGCCATGTGTGGGCACCAGTCTTCACTTTCAAAAAGCTTGAAGGCTAGGGAACCTCTCTAATTTAATTGCTGTATTTCTTTTCAAAAAAACCTAATCCATTCTGTTCCAAACATCAAGGGAGAGACTGCCATTCTCAAATTATTCCGTTCAGCAGTAATTCACAGGAAATTATCCCCTATAATTACCAAAATCATAGGAAATAAATGAAAGGGACAAAACAGATGCGCTAGTAAAGAGTGTGGTTTATTTTAGTTTTAAAGGATATGCCCTTTCTTTGTGCAATATCCCTGTTTTCTCTTATTATTTACCACATCCTCTGTTCTATCAAGTTCTTGTTCCTGGAGTTTCAAACAAATGCAAATGGCTTTGGAACAGGCCACAGGGCTATTAAACAGAAAAAAGAAGGTCACATCACTAAAAGCAGCATATGAAGTACCTTAACATGCAAAACAATGTTATTTTAGCAACTGTAGTAATATCACTCAAGACACTACTTGCAGAATCAACCAGAGATTTATCAGTTGAGTGTGTGTGGGATGTTACATCTTTTATCTTTTTTGTTAAAAAAAGAAATCAATATATTAAGGAACTTTAAGGGCGGAATTCAGAATTTGCCTCTTTGATCCTCTTAGATGCCTACACAGTTGGTCTTCATCCCCATATTCATCACTCACATCTGTGTAAACAGAGGGGTGAGAGGGAGCCAAGCACAGACCCGGGCTGTACTGCAGAGTTCTGAAAGCGAGATGATGCTTCAAAAGGAGGTGGAGGAGATATCAGTGCAGCTGCGTGTTACTGTGTCATGTTGTTGAACTCAGCTAGTCAACCCACTAGAGATCCTGGCTCTTTCCAGCTATGTAGTTATGACTTTGAAGTGGTTTTTTTATTAATGTATTTTTTCCTCTTCCAATTTAAAGTGGAATAGGAAGCATCAAAAAGACTGGAAAAACCCTCTTGTGATAATTTATGTGGAAGAGAGTTTCTCAAATTTCACAGCAGATAATGCTCATGTGAGATGTAAGCTTCATTTTAGAAGAAAGTCATTGAGTCAGTATAGCTCTTTTTAGGAAAGAGCTGTTAGCATTCATCTAAGGCTTTTTTGGCTCAGGACTGGTAACACATTTATTCCTACAAGTTGCCTGTTTTCTGGACATGAGTGATTAAACTGAACTAGACTAGGTAAGCAAGACTCATCACCTAAAACCTAAGCAACAGAGTCTCTATCTAGCTCTTCTAAGTTTGACAGCTCTTAGGGAACGGTATAAGCAAAATTATTCATCACAGAAATATTCCATAAAAGCATCCATTTGATCCTTCAGGAGGGTGCACTTTAGTTGATTCCTGCTAAGGGGCAGAAAAGAAGTCCTGAAGAACATTTTTGCACTAAAATGTGATATTGAACTAATGGGTTTGCTTCAGTAGCCTATCGTATAGCCTCTGCTTAACAAGCAGTTCCTTACCTGAAATGATTTTCTCTAATAGAGCTGTGAAATCTTTTTTTTTTCCTCACTAGATCATCATTAAATAAATATATGTTAAAATGCCTGCGAGCCTCGACTCAGCAGCAGCAATACAAGGAAAGTGAGCAGTTTTCAAAGCAGGTAAGATCGCTATTTATATGTAGGAATATAAAAGTGTTACATGGTTCCTGCAAAACAGTCCTGCTCTAAAGCACAAATCTTACTCTGTGCCACTACTAGATATATCACCCATTTAACCAAATGCTGTCAGGTTATTTTTTTAATATGAATATATACTACAAATGACTTACAATTTCAATGCAGAACTGATCATTATTCTTTCTGTCCCCCAGAACTCATCAGTTTACGTGTGGAGAGATTTCACTTCATAAAACTCACTGTTTTTTCCACATCCTTTACTGTTTTTCAATGTTCTGTTTATTTAAGTGCAACGATAAAAGCACTGTTTATTCCTCCTGAAGCTACTTCAGTTGCTCTGGACATGAAAGGTCACAGGAACCCATACTCCTGTCATCACAAACAAGTGTTATTCCAAGTAGAGTGACTCAGAGTCATCTCTGCGCCTCATTCATCTTGGTTCAGGGCACTAACCAGCCTGCAGTTTGCTTTGCTGGGCATCACTGCAGCAGCACACCAGGAGTTTGAGCACCTAGGAGCTGCCCCTTTCTTCTCCTTAGCTGTGATCAGCATCCTCCTTGCCTAGCATTGCTGAGGCAAGAAACCAAATGTCTACAGTTTGGAATCACTGAGACTCATTCACATCAAAACCATCAAAGAGCCTGACTCATGTTGCTGTCCCTCGCGCTCTTCACCCACACTCATACAGGAGGAGACAAACTGTTTCCACAAACAGGAGAGATTTCTGCTATCAGTAAGACCCGTTTCAAACATGAAAGTGGAAAATTAGAACACCACCACCACCACCAAAAAAAAAAGCCACTAAAAGCTTACATCCTGCCACAAGACCATCTCCGCTTTCTGTTATAATATACTCCAGTCAAGCCAGCCTATATCTTCAACCTTTGTGCCTTGGAGACCTATCCTCAAGCCATAACAGACATGCTGATGCCCCTTGCAGCTGACTCCAGAACCTTAGAATCATAGAATCATGGAATAGTTAGGGTTGGAAAGGACCTTAAGATCATCAAGTTGCCCGTAGCACGGGGAACAAACCAGAGGAATTAGAGATGTGTGCACGTCTATGGGCGTATGATATCATAGGCATCACAGAAACATGGAGGAATGGCTCCTGTGACTGATGTGTTGGAATGGAAGGTTACAGGCTCTTTAGGAAAGACAGGCAACACAGATGGGGAGGGGGAGTTGCTATTTACGTTAGGGACAGGCTGGAGAGTATGGAACTGTGTCTGGAGACAGGTGAGCAGCTGACAGAGAGTTTGTGGGTCAGGCTTAAAGGGAGAAGAGCGATGGGAGACATTATTGTGGGGATCAGTTCCAGACAGCCTGATCAAGAGGACTCTGTGGATGAAGCACTCTATAGACAGATAGGAACAGCCTCACGCTCCCAGGCCCTTGATCTCATGGGGGACTTCAACCACCCTGATATCTGTTGGAGAGATGGTACAGCCCAGCACAAGTAATCCAGGAAGTTCCACAATTGTGTGGAAGACAGCTTCCTTCTGCAAGTAATAGAGGAGCCGACAAGGAGAGGTGCCATGCTTGACCTCATCCTCACCAACAGAGAAGGGCTGGTTGGAAATGTGACGCTCCAGGGCAGCCTTGATTGCAGCTATCATGAGATGATAGAGTTTGAGTTCCTCAGGATGATGAGAAGAGCTTGCAGGAAGCTCACTGCCCTGGACTTCAAGAGAGCAGACTGTGGCCTCTTCAGGAACCTGCTCAGTGAGGTTCCATGGTATATAGCCCGAGAGGGCATGGGGGCCCAAGACTGTTGGTTGATATTCAAGTATCACCTGCTGCAAGCTCAGGAGCGATACATCCCTACTAGATGGAAGTGCTGTAGGAGGGCCAGGAGACCTCCTTGGATGGATAAGGAGCCACTGAGGAAAATTTGAAAGAAAAAGGAGGCTTATAAAAGGTGGAAGCAAGGACAGGTGGCCTGGGAAGAATACAGGGATGTTGTCTGGGAAGCTAGGGATCAGGATAGGAAAGCTAAGGCCCAGTTAGAATTAAACTTGGCTAGGGATGTTAAGGATAACAGGAAGGGATTCTACAGGTACACTGCAAATAAAAAACAGGCTAGGGACAATGTGGGCCCTCTCCAGAAGCTATCGGGAGAACTGGCTACCCTGGATTTGGAGAAGGCTGAGGTTCTTAACGACGTATTTGCCTCAGTCTTCACTGGCAAATACTCTGACCACACCACCCAAGTCTTGGAAGGCAGACGCAGGGTCTGTGAGAACAAAGACCCTGGGCCCACTGTAGGAGAGGATCTGGTTCGAGACCATCTTAAGAACCTGAACGTATACAAGTCCATGGGACCTGATGAAATCCATCCGTGGGTCCTGAAGGAGCTGGCAAATGAAGTTGCTAAGCCACTGTCCATCATATTTGAAAAATCATGGCAGTCAGGTGAAGTTCCCACTGACCGGAAAAAGGGAAATATAACCCCCATTTTCAAGAAGGGGAAAATGGATGAGCCGGGGAACTACAGACCAGTCAGTCTCACCTCTGTGCCTGGCAAAATATTGGAGCGGATTCTCCTGGAAGGTATGCTGAGGCACATGAAAAACAACAAGGCGGTTGGTGACAGCCAGCATGGCTTCACTTAGGGGAATTCCTGCCTGAACAATCTGGTGGCCTTCTATTATGGGGCTATGGAAATGATGGACACGGGTAGAGCAGTTGATGTCATTTACCTGGACTTGTGCAAAGCATTTGACACTGTCTCACATGACAACCTTGTCTCTAAGTTGGAGAGATATCAATTTCATAGGTGGACCACTCGGTGGATAAAGAACTGGCTGGATGGCCGCACGCAAAGAGTTGTGCTCAATGGCTCAGTGTCCAGCTGCAGACCAGAAACGAGTGGCACCCCTCAGGGATCGGTGCTGGGACCGGTCTTGTTCAACATCTTTGTGAGTGACATGGACAGTGGATTGAGTGTGCCCTCAGCAAGTTTGCCGATGACACCAAGCTGTGTGGTTCGGTTGATATGTTGGAGGGAAGGAATGCCATCCAGAGGGACCTTGACACTCTTGTGAGGTGGGCTGATGCCAACCTGATGAAATTGAACCATGCCAAGCGCAAGGTCCTACAGCTGGGTGGGAGCAATCTCAGGCACAGCTACAGGTTGGGCAGAGAAGAGATTCAGAGCAGCCCTGCAGAGAAGGACTGGGGATGCTGGTGGATGAAAAAATGAACATGAGCCAGCAGTGTGCTCTTGCAGCCCAAAAAGCCAACCGTATCCTGGGCTGCATCAAAAGGAGAATGACCAGCAGGTCAAGGGAGGTGATCCTGCCCCTCTACTCTGCTCTTGTGAGACCTCACTTGAGTATTGTGTGCAGTTCTGGTGTCCTCAACATAGAAAGGACATGGAACTATTGGAACAAGTCCAAAGGAGGGCCACAAGGATGATCAGGGGACTGGAGCACCTCCCGTATGAAGACAGGCTGAGAAAGTTGGGGCTGTTCAGCCTGGAGAAGAGAAGGCTGCGTGGAGACCTCATAGCAGCCTTCCAGTATCTGAAGGGGGCCTATAGGGATGCTGGGGAGGGACTTTTCATGAGGAGCTGTAGTGAGAGGACAAGGGGTAACGGGTTCAAACTTAAACAGGGGAAGTTTAGATTGGATATGAGGAAGAAATTCTTTCCTGTAAGGGTGGTGAGGCACTGGAATGGGTTGCCCAGGGAAATTGTGAATGCTCCATCGCTAGCAGTGTTCAAGGCTGGATTCGACATAGCCTTGGGTGGCATGGTTTAGTGGGAGGTGTCCCTGCCCCTGGCAGGGGGGTTGGAACTAGATGATCTTAAGGTCCTTTCTAACCCTAACTATTCTATGATTCTAAGTTCCAAACCCCTGCCATGGGAAGGGAAGGGACACCTTACACTTTAGCCATGTCACCCAAGGCTCTGTGTAACACGGCCTTGAACACCGCCAGTGATGGAACATTCACAGCTACCTTGGACAACCCATTCCAATGCCTCACCACCCTTACAGTAAAAGAATTTCTTCCTTATATCCTATCTAAACTTCCCCTGTTTAAGTTTTAACCCATTATTCCTTGTCCTATCACTACAGTGCCTAATGAAGAGTCCATCCACAACATCCTTATAGGCCCTCTTCAGATACTGGAAGGCTTCTATGAGGTCTCCACACAGCCTTCTCTTCTCCAGGCAAAACAGCCCCAACTTTCTCAGCCTGTCTTCATATGGGAGGTGCCCTATTGTCCCTAATCTGTCCTTTATTCAATATGTACCTATAGAATCCCTTTGTGTTATCCTTAACATCCCTAGCCAAGTTTAATTCTAACTGGGCCTTAGCTTTTCCTAACCTGGTCTCTAGCTTCCCAGACAAGATCCCTGTATTCTTCCCAGGCTGCCTGTCCTTGCTTCCACATCTTATAAGCCTCTTTTTTCCTTTGAAGTTTCCTCAGCAGTTCCTTATCCATCCAAGGAGGTCTCCTGGCCCTCCTGAAGCACTTCCTTCTAGTTGGGAGGCAACACTCCTGAGCTTGTAGTAGGCGATCCTTACTGAGCACGTTCTTGAAGAGGTCAAAGTCTGCTCTCTTGAAGTCCAGGGCAGTGAGCTTGCTGTACGCTCTTCTCACTGCCCTGAGGATCTCAAATTTGACCATCTCATGAGCACTGCAATCAAGGCTGCCCTGGAGCGTCACATTTCCAACCAGCCCTTCCCTGTTAGTGAGGACGAGGTCAAGCATGGAACCTCTTCTTGTCAGCTCCTCTATTACTTGTCTTCCACACAATTGTGGAACTTCCTGGATTGCTTGTGCTGGGATGTACCGTCCCTCCAACAGATATCAGGGTGGTT
This sequence comes from Ara ararauna, assembly GCA_028858755.1. NCBI lineage: Eukaryota > Metazoa > Chordata > Aves > Psittaciformes > Psittacidae > Ara > Ara ararauna. Next base: position 36,603,515 of record CM054410.1, on the reverse strand, counting down.
GAAGTCTCCCATGAGAACAAGGGCCTGCGAGTGTGAGGCTGTTCCTATCTGTCTATAGAGTGCTTCATCCACACAGTCCTCTTGATCAGGCTGTCTGGAACTGATCCCCACAATAATGTCTCCCATCGCTGTCCTTCCTTTAACCCTGACCCACAAACTCTCTGTTGACTGCTCGCCTGTCCCCAGACAGAGTTCCATATTCTCCAGCCTATCCCTAACGTAAATAGCAACTCCCCCTCCCCATCTGTGTTGCCTGTCTTTCCTAAAGAGCCTGTAACCTTCCATTCTAACACACCAGTCACAGGAGCCATCCCACCATGTTTCTGTGATGCCTATTATATCATACGCCCATAGACGTGCACACATCTCTAATTCCTCTGGTTTGTTCCCCATGCTACGGGCATTTGTATAGAGGCATCTGAGCAGAGCTCTAAATGAAGCCGGCTCATTGGCTGGAGCAGCTGCAATATCTCTACATTGCTCCGAGCATTCATTATAGGTGCTGGCAACTGACTGGGTGTGTTGGGATGGAATGATGCCCCCCTCCCCCAACACATCTAGTTTAAAGCATCCTTGACCAGTCTGGCAAGCTTCCTACCAAAACCTCTCTTCCCCTTTGTTTTCAGACCAGCTCCACCAGCCCCCAGGAGACCTGGCCTCCCAAATCGAGTCCCATGTTCTAAATACCCAAACCCCTGACTATGGCACCATCCTTCTAACCATTTATTAACCTGGCCAGTCGTCATAGCCTTTTTGAGGTCCTCCCCTTTATCCTGGCGAATTGATGAATAGACAATCTGCGCTCCAGAGCCCCTAACCTCCTCCCCCAGAGCTCTGTCGTCCTTCTTTATGTTCTCCGAGCTACTGCTATCTGTATCAGTAGCACCCACATGGATCACTAGAAGTGGGTAGTAGTCAGTGGGACCAACTAGAGCAGGCAGCTTCTCTGAAGCATCCCTGATCTGAGCCCCTGGTAGGCAACACACCTCCCTTGAGTCTGGGTCAGGCCGACAGATGGGTGCTCTGTTCCTTTCAGAGTAGAGTCCCCTAGTACTATGGCCCAATGCTTTTTCCTGGCAGCACCAGTAGTGATCTTCTTTACCAGTGCATCAGCTGGTTGCTTCTCGTGTGAGTGGTTTTACTCATCAACCCCCTGCAGGACAGCAAAGCGGTTCTGGGTGGGGACAACAGATTTAGAAGGAAGCCCCCTGCTTTTAATTGTCCTCTTCCTCCTTTTCTTGTTGGTTTTTTCTGTTACTGTTTCCCAGCTTCTTGGGTTAGCTGCCTCCTTTTTTCCTGCATGAGCAACAGTAGACGCTTGAGGCCCCTGCACAGTCTGGTCCTGCAGCAAGCAGTGCTGCTTCCTCTCAGCTTCCCTGACACCCTTCATCCTAGTAACAGCGTCCCGCAGCTCAGCCACGTGCTGCAGGAGGACCTCCACCAGGGAGCAGAGTGCAGCCCTGCCAATTTTGCACCCTCCCCTCAGGAGAGCAGTGCAGGCCCTCTCTACACCCGGAGCTCTGCACTGCAGCCTCCCCTCTCATCGGCTCTGTCTGGGTGCCTACACTGGCCACTGCCGGGGCAGCCAGAGCAGAGCTCTCACTCCAGGCCCTGCTCATATACGAGTGCTCACCACCCTGCTCACCTGCCCGCGCAACCCGCCTCGCCGTGCTCCCTGGGGCAGGTGTTTATGCACTCAGGGCCGGTGCCGCTCCTCCTGGCGCCGCCCCCTGTGAGTCAGCTCCTCGCGTCTGCGTCCGCTGAGCTGCTGGGCAAGCCGGGTGGAGGACTTGAGGCTCCGCCGGTGGGTCTCGGCGCTGCGAGTTGAGGCTGCTGGACGCTGAGCTTCCCCCGCTCAGGTTCTGGAGGCGCCCTCTCTCGAGCTGCTCACCTCAGCAATTCAAACCTGAAACCCATAACTGCTTCTGAATTACAGCAGATTTCACAGAGTGTTCAACTTGTCCTTGCTTCAGCAGACCTTCCTGCAAACCCAGAGATTTAAACTGCGCAGTGAATCAGAGCTCAGCCATCCCTTATTTAGAGTACCAATTAAAACTTAAGTGGGGCATAATCAGTGAACACAGTCCTGCCCCTCTGCCCCCAGCTAGAGTTTTACCATCTGTTTCACCACAATCAGTGCAAGTAAATGATTTCTTCAGCTCTTCAGCAGCAGTGGGCCAAGAAGCAAACCAAGAATTATCCTGGTTTAAATCCTTAATTTCCAGTCGCCTTCCCAACAGCCAAACTTCAGCAATTCTTGAATGAAATATATGCACAAAGCAGACATAATCTGATTTCTTTAGCTGCTAATGATGCAGAGAGATTTTACAAAAGAAGCCATTTTAACAGTTTCTAAGACAACAGTTTTCTTTACTGTGTCCACAATATTATTTCTCTTAATTATTTTTTGCCTAATGTGAAACAGCAATTTTCCTAAGTTTTTTCCTGCCTCTTTAAAGCAGCCACATGCAATGAGCCTGATGGATGCTCCCAGCAGGAGCAGACACAACAGGACTATTGCTTTTCTACTTTGTTTCTGTTCCTATATAGAATGTTTTAGGATGCTAACTCATGCCAAAAGACAGGAGCATTTCTGACACAAAGACATCTGTTCCAGCATTCTTTCATCCCATTATGCCAGTATTGTAATTTATAAGCCTAACTACTACATATGCAGCTACATACAGTAGGAAGGAGAAAAAACAAGAGGTTTAACTCTTAATTCAAATGATTCTGAAAGTTATTTTACCACTGGGGGATTATGTGGACATGAGCTGGCAGTGTGCACTTGCAGCCCAGAAGGCCAACCATATGCTGGGCTGCTTCTTGATTCATAGAACTCACTAAGAACTCGCCAACAAAGTTTAAGTTGACAAGCAAGTATTCTTTATTGCAGCTCTGGGAGGACTAGGGGATGTCTTCTCCTAATGTGTCTCATCCAAGCATCAAACAGACTGTGATTAAATTGTTGCTTAACATGCATATTTGTTACATTTCCAGTAAATGTCATACATATTCATAACGTTTCCAAGAACCACTTTACATAATTCAACACCCATTTCCACATGCGCGCTAGAATGTAGTAGTGGTCTTTGGGACCCTTGGTGGGCATTTCTTCATCGTCTTCATCAGTTTGTCCTTTGGCTGAGCTTTAGGTTTGGAAAGTCCCTTTGTTATGCCAGCAAACACTAGTTCGGTTCTAGCTGATTATTATAAAACATTTACCTAAGATACTTCTTTACTGTCATCTACCACAAAGCTCTTACACATTGCTATTTTTGCAAAGCTACCAAGCTCAGTGCTACTTAGCCACAGAGAACTGATTTTATTTATTTACAAAAGATTATACTTCAGTTTGTATTTCTTTGTTTCAATCCAAAGGAGCATGACCAGCAGATCAAGGGAGGTGATTGTGCCTCTCTACTCCACTTCTGTGAGTCCCCACCTGAAGTTCTGTATCAAGCTCTGAAGTCCTCAGCGCAGGAAAGACATGCACCTTTTGGAGTGGGTCCAGAGGAGGGCCACAAAAACCATCAGAGAGCTGGAGCACTTTTCCTATGACGAAAGGCTGAGAGAGTTGGAGTTGTTCAGCCTGGGTAAGAGAAGGCTCTGGGGAGAACTTATTATGGCCTTTCAATTCTTTAAAGGGACATGTAAGGACGATGGGGAGAGATTTTGTAGCAGAGCTTGTTGCAATAGGATGAGGGGTACCAGTTTTACGCTAAAAGAGGGAGATTCAGGCTGGATGTGGGGAAGAAATTTTTTACAACGAGGGTGGTAAAATACTGGCACAGGTTTCCCAGAGAGGTGGTGGATGCACCACCCCTGGAGACATTCAAGGCCAGACTGGATGTGGTTCTGGGTAACCTGGTCTAGTTGAAGATATCCCTGTTCATTGCAGGGGGTTTGGGCTAGATGACCTTTTAAGGTCACTTCCAACCCAAAGTATTCTATGGTTCTTGTGTATATCGTTCCTTTGACTCTGAGGTACTATTTTTCAAAGGGTGAAGGGAAGGGAGAGAAGTGAAAGACAAGTCAGTAAGAGCTGATGCTGCGTTTTATTTAACTTTCTAGTTCTACATATCATTTTGTGGCACATATTTTATTGTATTAAGCTCTGCAGGCTACATTTCATCGCTGAACACCTGCACATTCAAAAGGTTGAGAAAAACAGGTAGAAATTTTAAGAACTTAATCAACATTTCAAAGATTCATTGGGCACCAAATATGAGATAGGAGGCCCATCACACAAATCACTGTAATAAATGTAATTCTCTGCTGAAGGCATTGTAGCAGCTATGATCTAAGGGGAATGTGCATCACTTGTTCCCCTATTGTGAGAGCTTTCTCTTAATAGTATGTTCAGTATCACAAGCAGGAAGCAGGTGAGGTAGGACAGTTCCAAAACTGTTGAGAGCTGAGCCTGTTCACAGACGCAGCTGCAAAAGCCTGTTTGGCAAAAAGTTGCTTAGAGACAAAATGGAAGCTTTTTTTTCCGGTTGGTGTAAATAGGCCAAATCCTAAAGCATATAGTTTGCACTCAAAAATACTTACAGTGAGATAGTGAAACTGCCTGTGTAAGAGGTCTCGGCGTAGAATCATAGAATCACAGAATGGTTTTGGTTGTACGTGACCTTAAAGCTCATCTGGTTTCAACCCCCTGCCATGGCAGGGACACCTTCCACTAGACCAGGTTGCTCAAACCAAATCCAACCTGGCCTTGAACACTGCTAGGGATGGGGCAGCCACAGCTTCTCTGGGCAGTCTATTCCAGTGTCTCACCACCCTCACAAAGAAGAATTTTTTTCCTAATATGAAATGAAATGAAATGAAATGAAATGAAATGAAATGAAATGAAATGAAATGAAATGAAATGAAATCCATCAACCCATTGCATGAAATTTGTGTCTTTCCAGCTAGATAAGGTTTTCATGTTTTTATTTTCCAGCTGATTGGTCAATCTAAACAGAATTTTCATAGTATTAAGAGCCTGATTAAATCAATATGTTACATAACCCCTCAGTGAGCGTCTAGAAAAGCCCCACCTAAGATTCTGTTTCTGAAGAAGTGAATTTGGCTGACTCAGGCAGCTCCAATTTCACAGTACTGTGATAGCTCCTGCCTTTCTGCAGCCAGACACACACTAAGGAGGAAGGAGAGTTTGGGAGACACTGAAAGAACTTCTGTCTTTAACTGGAATTTCACACAGCTGAGGCAGCACTTCATAGTCCTAATTCAGTTACCATGATCCATACAGCAGAACTTTTTAGTACTGCCTCTTGTGCAGGGACTAATGAAAGGGATGTGAGCTTTTCATCTTTCCCACGGTAGATGAAAGAGCCACGGAGAATCATAATGTGAAATTTGCATGATTTTGGCTGGCACCAGTGCATGATTCATGTTATCAACAGTTTTGTTTTCTAACAGATATGAACCTGAACTGGGTTTAGGGGCCATTTCTGAGAAATAACCTGCAACAAAGATAAAATTTGCTTTCTCTCCAGTGCTGTCCCACTCCCTGTGGAGTTCCTGTCTACACTTGTGGATGCATCAAGAGCTTTCGCACAGATCTACGCAGCGTAAGAGCATCATGACCTGCAGTGTGCAATTTTTACCAATAGCTTGAACAGGAAAACTGGTTATAAAGTTTAAGGTTAACTTCAGGTTCAGAACCGCTTTACTGCAGTAAACAACACTCATGTCCTTTAAATTCTATTTTCACAAAACAACTCTATATATAGAGGAAAGCATTTTGAAGAGGAGGGAAGAAAGGAAAATAAACATCATATACCTATGGATATTCACATTACCTAATGTGGTATTAGAAGATCAGATAGTACTACAACAAATAGCAGGTAAGTATGCATATACATCAGAGTCATAGAATCATAGAATCATAGAATAGTTAGGGTTGGAAAAGACCTTAAGATCATCTAGTTCCAACCCCCCTGCCAGGGGCAGGGACACCTCCCACTAAACCATGCCACCCAAGGCTATGTCGAATCCAGCCTTGAACACTGCCAGCGATGGAGCATTCACAATTTCCCTGGGCAACCCATTCCAGTGCCTCACCACCCTTACAGTAAAGAATTTCTTTGTCATATCCAATCTAAACTTCCCCTGTTTAAGTTTGAACCCCTTACCCCTTGTCCTCTCACTACAGTTCCTAATGAAGAGTCCCTCCCCAGCATCCCTATAGGCCCTCTTCAGATACTGGAAGGCTGCTATGAGGTCTCCACGCAGCCTTCTCTTCTCCAGGCTGAACAGCCCCAACTTTCTCATCCTGTCTTCATACGGGAGGTACTCCAGTCCCCTGATCATCCTCGTGGCCCTCCTTTGGACTTGTTCCAACAGTTCCATGTCCTTTTCATGTTGGGGACACCAGAACTGCACACAATACTCCAAGTGAGGTCTCACAAGAGCAGAGTAGAGGGGCAGGATCACCTCCCTTGACCTGCTGGTCACACAAGTCCATGCAGTACTAGGCATTCAATACTGTGCCTTTTAGCTGAACATAAAGGACTGAAAGGGATTTGTATCACAACCTCTCTCAGTTCAGCCTAGAGCACTCCTTAGATGAGACCTCTGGAAAGAGGAAGACAGATGTGTTGGCCAGTCTATTTCTGCCTGTACATATTCTCCCTTCCAGCAGATACAGGGTGCTGTGGTGCAGGGACAAGGGAGCAGATAGCTTGTGCTCCTGTGATTCTGTGCTCCTCCTGGCAACTACTGAAATATGGTCAAAGTATGACCACTCATAGTGATATTCTAGGAAAAGACAATGGTCAGACTGGCCTGAAATAGCCTGCAACATGTAATAAATGTAAACTATGAATTTGCTGATTATGAAAAATTGCTAATTGTTAATTTACTAATAATTGATTGCTAATTGTTAACTCACTTATTGAACAAGGTTGGTACGAGATGCTTGAGCGATCCTAAAACAAGTAATAATTTGTAAATGTCAAATCACAATATCCTGTTTCACCGATAAAGAATAGAACGCATCCGGGACGACCTGTACGAACCAATACAGAAATGATGAAATCGAGAAGAAATGAACTGAGCATGCGCCAATCCCATTGAGGTGAAAAGTGCAGCAACGAGGAAGACCCTTACTTCATCCCGAGACCCCTGCCCAAGACCACCAGGAGGCAGTGCGCATGTGGAACAGTGTTGCGAAACTAATTGTAATACAAAGCAAAGGAAAATTTACATGTTGTGACACCTGAATGAATATGCATACCTTGGTACAATAAATATAGTACATTGTCACTTCCCTGGTGTGCGTGTTGGTGGAGCAGTGACTCCCCGTGCACCCAGCGCTGCTTTGCTTATTACCTCTTTGTATTAAATTGCAATAAATTACTTTTGATTTTATAATTGGACTTCGACCATTTATAACAAACAGGACTTGCATGAGAATAAAGTGTGTTTGTACAAGCCATTTTTTTGTTTTAGATACTCCTAAATTAAGTATATTGCTAAATGGCAAATGTGGGGATCAAAAACTTGTGGTATTAACCCATGCAAATACTTCCCTGTAGTCTTCATTTGAAAGAGAGAACAATCTTGTCACAGAATAACTGTTTCCTGCTCTAAGATGAAGGGCAAGCAAATGATGTAGTTTAAGTAGAAAACACAAAGTGTCAAGAAGAACAGCACCAGTTGAAAATCCCTTAAAGACTTCCCCAAAACTTTTCCAAAATCTAGGCTTCTCTTACAAAAGCATTAATAGACCTAGAAAAATGTGTCTGTCCAACTTATGAACTCACACAGCCTGCACTAAGTGTCCCCAAACAGCCTCTCCATTACAGCAGTCTCATGGAATATACATTCAAGCTTTCGTATAAATTATTATTTGAACACAGTGAAGCATTTCTCCTGGGATTGATTTTTTTTTTTTTTTTTGGTAGATGAAATACCATAAGGTTTCCTTGCTTCAGTATATTAACCTACTGCCAAGTGTCTTCTACCAGGCTAGAATGGCTCACCATCTCTTTCAGTTTGATCTCAGGCCACTTGCTTACAAGCAAATGCTAATACAGGCACTTACCCACTATGGTTGAACTTTCCCTTCTGCAGATAAACTGACTGTGAAAGCCTTTCATGATGGTTCAAGCTGGGCAGGAAACAAAAACAAAACAAAACAAACCCCCCCAAAAAAACCAACAAAAAACAACAATAAAGCCCAACAAAAAAGAAACCAAGAAATAAAACCCAAAACAACAACAAAACCTAAAAAAATCCATGAAAAAAACTTTGCCAGTAGTCATCAGCTAAGGCTTTTTGTAGCCATCAGTCTTTGCCAAATTTGAATTAGCAAAAACGTTAACTCTAGTAATTAGCCCTCATATTAAATTCACCATCCCAAAGCACATAAATCAGATTCCTAACTGAGGGAAAGTTCACTTTTATGAAATCAGCAAATAAATGTCAGACATTACAGGTATGACTAATTTAGATTTTATTTGATGAAATCTGGAGCTAAATTGCTTGTTATTAATACCTATAAGACTAGTTTATCCCATGCACATTCTCTTGAGAAATGTATTTCTAATTTGCAAAATAAGTCAACTCAGGAGGCACTAATAATTTTGTGCATTGGAAAGAAGAGCAGTTGAACCAACTATCAATACTCATCTGGTTTGGAAACTTAATAGCATTATTTAACTTTATAGTTTATAGGTCATACCAATTAAAATTTAATAAGCAAATAAAGTTGGATATATTTCAATCCATTAAAGATTTTAACATCTCTACATTCCTATTGGTTCTAAAATCTTCCAAATTGCTGTACTACTATAAAATTCAAAATTAAAGTAATTTGCAATAGAAAGCAGTATATAGGTAGGTAAATTCAATTAATAATTGGTGCCTACTTCATGTGAAAATACAGTAATTTATGCATAATGTTGTGTTTTCTTCCTTCTATCTTTGAATATCCTGTATGTTGTTCTCCTGAGATATGTAAATTATTGTTTCCATCTGGTTTATTGCCATAAGGGACTGCTTGAGCATTTAGTATTCTAACCCAGGTATGAATAAAAATGCAGCAGTTTACTGGAAGCCCTCTCTGCACAGAGATGAAAAAGCCAAATGTAGGAGTTAGCAACGTGGAGTATTCAGGATCCTGCCTCGAAAGAGCCCAGTGTAGGAAATAAATCTGAGTCCACATTATCCAGATGTGTGGATCTTTCTCAACACAGCTGTCAGCAGTCAAGGTGTTGGAGCAAATGTCACCTCAGATGGAAGGAAAAAAGGCAGCACTCTGAAGGCTTTGTGCTGAACATAATTTTCTCTAACTGCCTTTAAGGAGGGATAGGATCTTTCAAAGACCTTTCATCTTTTCTCTGACTCATTTTTGGCCATGAGTAAAGTATTTCAACCCTTCTGTCTCCTTTCCTCGAGCTGCAAAGTCATATTATTAATCCCTCCTGGCTTCTGATGCCTGCAGTGAGAATGAGGTTCATCCAGCATAGATGGCTACTCAGGATAACCACGCCAAGCTTCAGCCTTCTTACAGCTGCAGTGTTGAGCATAGCCACAGCAGAGGAGGTTGAGCTGCATTTATGTTACAGGCAGAAAGGTAAGAGGAGGGAAGCAACAGAGAAAGCATTTTATCTCACGGTGAACCCTGGTTGGAAGAAGCTTCTGCTGATACAAATCGTTCATGGAGATTTTTTTCTCTGACTGGTGCTTCCTGCTAGGGAGGATCAGTGTGGATCAACTGACAAGCCTTCCTTCTCTTTTGCCAAATGGACTGTCGTCCATTGCAGCACCAGTTCTCAGTACTGGTCACTGTAGTCACTTTTCTGCCTCGTGACAGGTACAGTGTCAATACAAACAACCAATCACTAATATATGTATATATATTAATAATATTCTGTATTAATTACAGAATAAGCAGATGCTGACTTACAAAATTCATGGCTAGCTTAGAATCTGTGTGATAAATACCAGCACAACGGCCAAAAAACTCCAGCTTTTATTAAAACCTATTATCCCTATTCCTCCCTAATAGTTTTCAAGCATTTCATAATTAACTCAGTCATGTTTTTTAATGACCCTGTTAACTAAATGACAACATAATGAAGTTATCAAGTAGATTAAATCAAAGGTTTTTAAAAGTAATACTCAGGTTCTAAACATTGGTATATATATTTTTCATGGCACCTGAGTCTTTGAACTACATATCATTGCCAAGCATTTTAGAAAACTGAGAACTGGCTATACTCTGGTATGTGAAAATCCTCGCACTTTTTCTCTGCACATACAGTGACCATTAACACTTAAACTTCAGGCTGATAGAAATTAATAATTAACTGCATGTCTTGTCTTGCAAATTTTTTTTTTTTTTTTTTTTTTTTTTAGCTAGAGACTTCACTGCAGTTTAAAAATACCATAAAGCAGGGATAGCCACCAGGAGAAAGAGTGGTGTCTGCCTCGTCTCTGCCATCTGCCTCTTGCAGATGAGCTCCTGCAAGATATACTTGTCCTCTGTGGGCAAATAAATGGTCTAAAAGTATCAGAACTTACATCTCATTGAGACAAATGTCCCTGTTGCAATAAAATTAACTATCAGAATATGGTGAAGCAAACACATCAGTAAAACAGGTGTTTGCTCAGGAAAGTAATTGCTCTCCAGTACAAAACAATATGAAACATCTAAGAATACCAAAAGAAAAAAACCAGGAAAACAAAAGAGGATTGAAATGCATTTAATCTGGAAGATAAATCTGTATGTAAAATAATTCTAACTGGCAGACCAACAAAACCAAGTTGCAGTATTTTTATATGTGCCTATAATGGGCCTTCCAGCTTTTCGAGTGTGGCTGCTAACTTGTTACCCACTAAGGCAACTTATTAAGCATCAGCAAGGTTTGTACATGTCCAAGACTCACTGTTTAAAGTCGAGTTTGTACATCTTGAGAAGGTAGATTTACAAATTTAGGTCCTGTAAATACAGCCAAGTGAGACAATATATTAACTATGACAGATACAACTCTCTTGTTACTGGTTTGCTAGCATCAACAGAATTGAAGCCCCATTACCTCACTGAAACGAGGTAGTTCACAGGCTGCTCTGTGAACACCTGAACTGAAAAAAATGGCAAGGTCTCAGGCATTTGCATCGCTAGTCAACTCTCATAAACAGGACAAAGTGGAAGTGTGACCCTCATCAAAGATAAAATGTAACACTAGTACTAAGTGAGGGGGCACATACTTTTTCAGGTTTATAACTCTTTGTACAAGGAGTTACACCCATTAGTTAATATTTTGGACACACAGAACTTTAATTAAGCCAACCTAGAAGGGGTTGCCCCCAAAATCTGTCTACACAGCCTTCCTGTCATGGTTTACAGACTGATTTGCAATATCAAAGCTTAAACAGTGAAGAAAGAAATGCTATTATCTGATACACTGCAAGAATGAAAAGCCTTGATTCAGACTTCTTGTCCTCTTATTTGTGCTGAATCATACCTTAGCCCAAGCAGTGTCACCGACTTGACAAGTACTATAAATAAAGTCAGATTTAATATAAAAAGAGTGATCTATTACATTTCAAGATCTGTATTCTAATAAAACACAAGATAATGAGGGGAAGCTAAGAGTCTCTAAATGGCAAATACTAAAATTCAGAAGTCAGAGTTACAAGATTAACAAAATTTAGAAATTATGTATTATAATAGTAGATTAGATGCTAATTCTGTGAGCAGACTGAACAATAGGTTAACCCCAAAACACAAACAGAACAGCTGTGGCAGTTATGTGGGTCTGTCCTGAAAATTCGTTCAGCTTTTCCTTTACCCTTTCTGAAGGTAATTTGAATTAATCTAAACCATTAACTGCACAGCACTAGTTCTAGCTGCAAGATGGGAAGAAGAAGAAACAAAGTTGTACCTGTTTGAGAGGAATGGGTGAAAACTAGATGTCCCATCCCTGGTACTTCTTCAAACAGAAAATGAGCAGGTAAATAAACTAGTCAAATATCAGTACCCAAAGTACAGATAACCCAAGGTGAAGAATAAAACTTAAACCTAAGATCTGTGTCTAAGTCTTAGATTAGCCTGGGTGATTAGTGAAAGACTCTGGAGAGTCTGTTCTTTATATGTCAATATATTCAAATATAGTTACAAAACATCAATATGTTCATATCAAATTAACGTAACTTTGCAAAGATGTTTCCCTTCGAGAAAAATTGCATCCATTGCTGTGACTCAGGTGTCTACTATAAATATAGATCTGATTCTGCTAGTAAAATGCTAGCACATTGATGACTGAAATATTTGCATGTCTGCAGAGCATGGTTCTGTCAGTACTTCTCCAGTTAGATAACCATATGGATAATGGGTACTGCATCCATATCTTCAGATATCCAACTACATAAGCACTGTTGTCCACACAGGGACAGAAACAGAGAGGACTGGAAGTAGTATTCTGATGATGGCAGAATAATCACTTTTGACATCCATCTTCACTGTCAGATCTGAGCTGTGGCCTAGTAGAGCATATTCAGTTAGAGATTCATCATACTGAAGAGTCTACCTCAACTATAATAACTTGCCTAGAGGCATTTCTGAGCCTTCTTAATTATTTACTGCACCAAAACTTTCCAGTGACATATAACTTTTGACTTCCAGGTCCAGACAGGTACAGATTTCAAACATATGAGGAAGAATGCTTAAAAAAAGAAAAATGGACCATGCTAAAATAGCTCTGAAGAAAAAAGTAAATGTGAATATATTCTTACAGGAGATGCTTTTCTTCATAAAAAAGTGCATTTATTTCTTTTTAGGATAAATTACAAGGTATGCCAAGACCCTCTGTAGAATACCATGGTCTACTGATCTCAGATCTTCTCCAACAGATCAGGTGTGTAAGTCATTTAAAATGATTAAGTGCTAAGAAACCATAAAATTGCTTCAGCAGATAAATAGCTCAAGTGCTGTGGTTATTGCTCCATCAATAGTTTTTCAGTTCATCTGCTGTTCTTGTGCTAATCTGTGTTCTCTCAAGGCAGATACCTGTCTGTCTCAGTTTGGTGAATCCTGAAGCTTTCCTTTCACTGGCAGTTTGGTCCTGCTCCATCATAGCCACTTGTCACATTGCTCTCAGTGGGAATTTGCATATATTTTTCCCCTTTAATGTTCTGATTTTCTGTCAGAAAGTTTCACCTGCAACCACAGCTATATGACAGGCAACAAGTCTGCATGGCAGGCAACAAAACCCCATTTCCCAGGGTATGCAAAAAAACCCACCATCGTCAACACAAAAATTGTTCACTGTGAATAAAAATAAAGGTGGTTGTTAGACTTTCACCATCACTTCCAGGACTCCAGCAAAAAACAGCTGCTGATATGCCAGTTTAGAAACACATCCCGTCTAAATGTAGAAACAGAAATTATCAGCTAAGATATAGATCAAACTGGAAATAAATAACTGGTTTATAATATTTATCTCAAAGATGTTAAAAAGCTAAGGAAACACTAATGCAAAATTAAGTTCTTGCAAAAGAACTGTGCACAAGAATTCACAGAAAGTGTTCTGTAGCTTCAGAGGCTTAAATTGCATAACTTATCTTCCATTCATAAGTGAAATGTAGCTTATACAAAGGCTACAAAAGACCTGCTAACAGCAAAACTTGCAAGCTGAATTACTAGTGTGTTAATTTCAATTACCTCCTTCCACATGTGACCTTTGTGACATAAAGAAAAAATGTTAATTTTTAAAGGCCGGGTAGATAATTTGTCAGGAAGAAAAGCATATAAAGAAACAGCATCTTTTTGTTGGAATGGCATTTAACTGAGCAGGAGGCTATAGAACAGTAATTACCAGCTTAGTTGTTTTGAAAGGACAAGAACTGGAAAGTGTGACCTTTCATTGGCACTTTGCTGCAAAGGTACATTAATTACAGCTGAATTTCAGTGGGCTTCATATGGGAACACATAACATTCACATTAATGCCAGGCAAGTTTACTGTAATCATAGCTTTTATAATAAATGCCTAATGCTAAATTAAAGTACCATTTGGCTCTTGGTCTGATACACCCAGAAATCTTAATAGTGTTTTTCCCTGCTAAGTATTTGTTGCATTTAAACATTAGTATTTCTCACAGGCCAAGGAACTGGCAGCATGTAATTAAGGAAGCATACTGAAAAAGACAAACTGAAGAACTTAGGTAGACTGGAAAAGCCTTTTTGCAGATGACACTTATTTTTTATTTAAAATTTTTCACAACAGTAGATACCAGCTTTTGCAAAGTTCAATGCTTTAGTCCAGCAAACTTAAGGAATGCGTCTAGGACTCTTGGATAAAAAAAGATTCTGATGGCAATCACACTGCATTAATTCATCCTAAACTTAGTGGTGCTGAGGAGTACAATGGGACAATGTGAGGTGCAAGCTGATGATGTGATACAGGAGGTGTCTCCATTTGTGCAGTTGACTCATATGGTTTTGGCCAGGTTTATCCTCCAAATTTTGCCCTGCTCTTTCTGCTCTAAATCAGCTGTGTCATGCTCACCAGGCTGCCAGAATGAAGAGGTGGTCTATCAGGAAGCTAGGAAAGCAAGGCATCTGCACACAACCCAGAGCCTCCTTTAGGAAAATCTTTTCAAAAAGAAGAAGATAAGTCTGGGAAAAAACTGTCATGAACATAGGGATATTTTAACTGCTCCATTTTTTAAGCTTGTGAGGGATCCTGAGAGAGGATAGTCCTGAGACTATCATGCAATTGTCCAGGGTCCTGTCCTGCTCATTCCTGTATATTCTCTGCTGACATGAGACCTGATGTTTTCTTCCTAATGTAATATCAGAACAATCTCTCTCTATAAAGAAAACCCATTTGGACGGAAAATGAGATTTTGGGGTGTATTGATAAGACAAAAAGTACCCAGGACTCACTCCTCAATGTGGTATAATGCTTTGGTCTGGCTGTTCCCAAATGTCACCCACAGCTGAGCAGGAGGCCTTCAGAAGAGCTAAGACCAGCAAAGACTGCAGTGCCAAGTCAGCAGCTATCTTCGTGGCATTCAGTCAGGGCCTTGCTTCACAAGCAGATGTTCAGAAGGATAACTTTGGACAATCTGTTCTAGGGAGTTAACTAAAAGCAAGTCAAAGCCATAAGAGTAATTAGGATATGTTCTGTACTCCTGAACCAATTATAAACTCAGAGTTTACATTTCCTGAGTTTTAGAAATCTCTTCAAATGATATGTGTTCCATCCATACCTTTTACCTTGAAAAGTTCTCAGGTGCTTCACTTACGGC
Organism: Ara ararauna; assembly: GCA_028858755.1. Taxonomy (NCBI): domain Eukaryota; kingdom Metazoa; phylum Chordata; class Aves; order Psittaciformes; family Psittacidae; genus Ara; species Ara ararauna. Next base: position 36,588,244 of record CM054410.1, on the reverse strand, counting down.
ACAACATATTTTTTTCAATCACTACTGCCATGCTGCAAAACCTTGTCACAAGTGGACATCTCTACAGAGATGCAACACTGGCAAGGATTTTAACAGCTGTTTTTAAAACCTCCTTTTGGGTCATACACACTTTTTCTGCTTGGTAGACACTTGTTTTTCTTTCCCAAGGCATAGTGAGGAATTATGGCCATTTTCTTTCAAACCTGATTCACAAGCCAGGATGAGTAGCCCACCTAAACAGTATTTAAGTGTTCATAGAATCATAGAATAGTTAGGGTTGGAAAAGACCTTAAGATCATCTAGTTCCAACCCCCCTGCCAGGGGCAGGAACACCTCCCACTAAACCATGTCACCCAAGGCTATGTCCAACCCAGTCTTGAACACCATCAGTGATGGAGCATTCACAATTTCCCTGGGCAACCCATTCCAATGCCTCACCACCCTTACAGTAAAGAATTTCTTCCTCATATCCAATCTAAACTTCCCCTGTTTAAGTTTGAACCCCTTACCCCTTGTCCTATCACTACAGTCCCTCATGAAGAGTCCCGCCCCAGCATCCCTATAGGCCCTCTTCAGATACTGGAAGGCTGCAATGAGGTCTGCACGCAGCCTTCTCTTCTCCAGGCTGAACAGCCCCCAACTTCGTCATCCCATCTTCATACGGGAGGTGCTCCAGTCCCCTGATCATCCTTGTGGCTCTCCTTTGGACTTGTTCCAACAGTTCCATGCCCTTTTAATGTTGAGGGCACCAAAACTGCACACAACACTCCAAGTGAGGTCTCACAAGAGCAGAGTAGAGGGGCAGGATCACCTCCCTCAACCTGCTGGTCATTCTCCTTTTGGTGCAGCCAAGGATACGGTTGGCTTTTTGGGCTGCAAGTGCACACTGCCGGCTCATGTTCATTTTTTCATCAACCAACACCCCCAGTCCTTCTCCACAGGGCTGCTCTGCATCTCTTCTCTGCCCAACCTGTAGCTGTGCCTGAGATTGCTCTGACCCAGCTGTACGACCTTGCATTTGGCATGGTTAAACTTTATCAGGTTGGCATCAGCCCACCTCACAAGAGTGTCAAGGTCCCTCTGGATGGCATTCCTTCCCTCCAGTGTATCAACCGAACCACACAGCTTGGTGTCATCGGCAAACTTGCTGAGGACGCACTCAATCCCACTGTCCATGTCACCAACAAAGATGTTGAACAAGACCGGTCCCAACACCGACCGCTGCGTGACGCCACTCGTTACTGGTCTCCAGCTGGACATTGAGCCATTGCATGCAGCCATCCAGCCAGTTCTTTATCCACCGAGTGGTCCACCTATCAAATTGATGTCTCTCTAACTTGGAGACAAGGATGTCATATGGGACAGTGTCAAACGCTTTGCACAAGTCCAGGTAAATGACATCAACTGCTCTACCCCTGTCCATCATTTCCGTAGCCCCATAACAGAAGGCCACCAGATTGGTCAGGCAGGAATTCCCCTTAGTGAAGCCATGCTGGCTGTCACCAACCACTGTTGTTTTTCATGTGCCTTATCATGCCTTCCAGGAGAACCCACTCAAAGATTTAGCCAGGCACAGAGGTATCTTTAACATCCCTAGCCAAGTTTAATTCTAACTGGGCCTTAGCTTTCCTAACCTGGTCCCTAGCTTCCCAGACAACATCCCTGTATTATTCCCAGGCCACCTGTCCTTGCTTCCACCTTTTATAAGCCTCTTTATTCCTTCAAATTTTCCTCAGCAGCTCCTTATCCATCCAAGGAGGTCTTCTGCCCCTCCTGCAGCACTTCCTTCTAGTAGGGATATATCGCTCCTGAGCTTGCAGCAGTTGATCCTTGAATATCAACCAAGAGTCTTGGGCCCTCTGCCCTCTAGGTCTATATCCCATGGAACCTTACCAAGCAGATTCCTGAAGAGGCCAAAGTCTGCTCTCTTGAAGTCCAGGGCAGTGAGCTTGCTGCACACTCTTCTCACTATCCTGAGGATCTCTAATTCCACCATCTCATGATCGCTGCAATCAAGGCTGCCCTGGAGCGTCACATTTCCAACCAGCCCTTCTCTGTTAGCGAGCACAAGGTCAAGCTTGGCACCTCTCCTTTTCCGCTTCTCTATTACTTGCAGGAGGAAGTTGTCTTCTACACAATTGTGGAACTTCCTGGATTGCTTGTGCTGGGATGTACCGTCCCTCCAACAGATATCAGGGTGGTTGAAGTCTCCCATGAGAACAAGGGCCTGTGAGTGTGAGGCTGTTCCTATCTGTCTATAGAGTGCTTCATCCACACAGTCCTCTTGATCAGGCTGTCTGGAACTGATCCCCACAATAATGTCTCCCATTGCTGTTCTCCCTTTAAGCCTGACCCACAAACTCTCTGTTGACTGCTCGCCTGTCCCCAGACAGAGTTCCATATTCTCCAGCCTGTCCCTAACGTAAATAGCAACTCCCCCTCCCCATCTGTGTTGCCTGTCTTTCCTAAAGAGCCTGTAACCTTCCATTCCAACACACCAGTCACAGGAGCCATCCCACCATGCTTCTGTGATGCCTATTGTATCATACGCCCATAGACATGCACACATCTCTAATTCCTCTGGTTTGTTCCCCATGCTACGGGCATTTGTATAGAGGCATCTGAGCAGAGCTCTAAATGAAGCCGGCTCATTGGCTGGAGCAGCTGCAATATCTCTACATTGCTCCGAGCATTCATTATAGGTGCTGGCAACTGACTGGGTGTGTTGGGATGGAATGATGCCCCCCTCCCCCAACACATCTAGTTTAAAGCATCCTTGACCAGTCTGGCAAGCCTCCTACCAAAACCTCTCTTCCCCTTTGTTTTCAGACCAGCTCCACCAGCCCCCAGGAGACCTGGCCTCCCAAATCGAGTCCCATGTTCTAAATACTCAAACCCCTGACTATGGCACCATCCGTCTAACCATTTATTAACCTGGCCAGTCGTCCTAGCCTTTTGAAGGTCCTCCCCTTTATCCTGGCGAATTGACGGATAGACAATCTGCACTCCAGAGCCCCTAACCACCTCTCCCAGAGCTCTGTCGTCCTTCTTTATGTTCTCCGAGGTACTGCTATCTGTATCAGTAGCACCCACATAGATCACTAGAAGTGGGTAGTAGTCAGTGGGACCAACTAGAGCAGGCAGCTTCTCTGCAACATCCCTGATCTGAGCCCCTGGTAGGCAACACACGTCCCTTGAGCCTGGGTCAGGCCGACAGATGGGTCCTCTGTTCCTTTCAGAGTAGAGTCCCTTTGTACTACGGCCCAATGCTTTTTCCTGGCAGCACCAGTAGTGCTCTTCTTTACCAATGCATCAGCCGGTTGTTCCTGGTGGGAGTGTGTTTCCTCATCAGCTCCCTGCAGGACAGGAAAGCAGTTCTGGATGGGGACAACAGATTCAGGAGGAAGCCCCTTGCTTTTAATTGTCTTCTTCCTGCTTTTTTTGTTCATTTTCTTTGTTACTACTTCCCAGCTTCCCGGGTTAGCTGCCTCCTTTTTTCCTGCATGAGCAACAGTAGATGCTTGAGGCCCCTGCACAGTCTGGTCCTGCAGCAAGCAGTGCTGCTTCCCCTCAGCTTCCCTGACACCTTTAAGCCTATTGACAGCGTCTCGCAGCTCAGCCCCTGCTGCAGGAGGACCTCCACCAGGGAGCAGAGTGCAGCCCTGCCCATTGTGCACCCTCCCCTCAGGAGACCACTGCAGGCACTCTCTACACCCCGAGCTCTGCACTGCAGCCTCCCCTCTCATCGGCTCTGTCTGGGTGCCTACACTGGCCACTGCCGGGGCAGCCAGGGCTGGGCCCTGGTCATACACGACTGCTCACCACCCGCTCGCCGGCCTGCACAAACTGCCTCAAACCCGCCCTGTTCCCCGCCCTGTTCCCCGCGCTCCCTGGGGCAGGTGTTTATCCACTCAGGGCTGGTGCCGCTCCTCCTGGCACTGCCCCCTGTGAGTCAGCTGCTCGCCTGTGCATCAGCTGAGCTGCCGGTTCCGGGGCAAGCCCTGTCGAGGACTCGAGGCTCCCCTCTGTCGCGCTCACTGCTCTGAGTTGGGGCTCCTGGACGCTGAGCTTCCCCCCGATCAAGTGTTGAAGGCTTCCTCTCTCGAGCTGCTCACCTCAGCAATTCATTTAATGCATTATAAGCCTTGACACACTACTGAAGCAGCATTCAGGCTGAGAATCCTCCCTGTCATAACCTGTAGAACTCCAGAGGGTAACGCAGCACCTGTGCAAGCAGCTAAGCCCTTGCTGAGGCTCCTTTCTGCTGCAGAGCAGTTGCGGCACATGAGGAGGTTGGCAAAGGTTGCCAGGACACAGTAATGAGGCCCTGCAGTGACTAGGCTGTGTTGCTTCTGCTGTGGCAGTCAGCCCACATACATCCAGACAGCTGACTTCTCTCTCTTCTGCAAAATCTTCACAAATCCTGTGTTTCTATAAGCAAAGAATCAATTCTAAAATTACAGTTTAAGGATCTAACTTTGAAGTGACAAAACCAGATTTACAGTCCAACTGGGAATTGATCAACATTTTCCTAAATCTACTACTTGTATGGAAATGGTCCACAAGCATAAGGGCAGATTATTTCTAACTCTTGCCAGAATGAGACTGCCCCTGATCGGTGCCTGTTCCCTGACTTTTCTCCTTTTCTTCTATAGGAAGACCTATCTTTCAGCTGTGTCAGTTTAATATCAGGGACCTGCCTTCCTTGTATGTCCAGAGAGGAGAAATATAGCTCCACAGGTTTTTGCACAAATCATTTCCATAACTGAGAGATCTCTACCAGTCATTGACATGCCGACATACCAGAGCTGTGTTAACACTGACATCAACAATTTCTTGGGTGTAATCAACGTAATGCATCAAGGTTATACAGTTGATGCCAAAACTATAACCCATAAGGGTTCAAAGTAATCCCTAGCTATTTATGCCAGTGTTTCCCTCTCATTGATACTCCCTTGTTCTTTGTCTGCTACTTTTTTCATTTTCCTTAATGCTTTCTTCTAAGTGTCTGCTGCAAACCCAAGAGTTACTTCCACTGCAGTAAAATTCTCTTCCTGTTGCTCGTGCAAAATCTTAGGAAACTATGTAAACTTATTATTTCCATTTCTGTATTATGCATATAACATAACTGTCAGTGCCAATTAGAATGTCTTTCTGTAGGAGAAAACTTTGAAATGGACCATCAAAAATACTGACTTGAAGTTTATTTCAGCTTCCTAAATATGGGAGTCCAGCTTCTTTTGAGATGGCCCCAACATATACGAAGAATAATTTATCAGCATTTTAAAAGATATAGATATTGATCTATATATTTAAGGCATTCATAGCCCTGTACTATTAAACTGGGAAAATCCCAGCAAAAGAACAGAAAGGGTAGGAAAGCTGAATCTGGATAGCCGTAGTCTTCTTAAATTGGGAGAGCAAGCCTGCCCCTAAAAAACACACAGGTGCAACAGAACAGCACAGCTGACAAATGGTGGCGCAGAACTTCCATCTTCCAAATCTGGTCACTGTTTTGGCAATATAAATAATGAGGATTTTGAGCAGCAGTTGTCCCCTGGCGTGTACTATTCTACCTAAATCCATGATTTGTTAGAGTCACCTACAAGGAACATATGTACATTTTATCAATTTTCTTTTAGCTGTATATACCATGTGGTCCTCAAATAATTAAATCATTACAATTGAAGTAAGATATCTATATATATCCAACTAAGAGATAGAAAGGCTGAAAAGGCTTAGAAGTTCTTAGTGCTGGCTTTGAGGATGACTAGGATGTGAAATCTTTCTCTCAAGGAGGGTGAATTGCAAGATTGGATGTTGGTGTGTACTTTAGGAGATCCATTACAGGAAGTACTGACTGGATTTAGGCTAAAGATTAGACTGGGTTACAAAGAGAAGAGACATCAGCCCCCAGGTACTCCATGAGGACTGCAGTTACTAGTGTATTTGCAAGTTTCATAAAAGTGTAATCTTCTTCCTTTTAACCATGTAGACGCAGCCATTACGATTCATGCCTTTATCACACTGAGTACCTTGCCTTTGATGAATGGGCCTATCCACAGTGTTCTCTAGTGTTGATCACCTGTATCAACACATAAGATTGTTTGAGGAAGAAGGGGTGACAGAATCCTAAACACCATAGCTCCTAGAACTTCATTTTATTTTTTTTTTTTTTAATTTCCAAATTTCAAATAGGAAAGTTAAAAGCCATGAGCAGGCTGTTCCTGGCCGACTAGCAGCCTGAAACTGTACTGCTCTCACCTTCCCTGTGAAATGACATGTGTCTGTCATGGTCCATTCAGGTAGCTCAGATTTACAGGACATATTTGCTGTGATTTAACCTTTATTTTATGAGTTTGTTAAGAAATACAATAATCAAATGCGACAAACCGGGGGCTCAATCTCCTTTTGGTCAGACTAATCTATCATGTTAATCCACCATTCGTGTCGTAGGTTTTCTGAATTTATAGCCTGTAACTCTTAATATTGTGCACCTATGAGAGAAAGAAAAGAACTGGTTACCTTGCAGATGGCGGAGTGCTCACCGTTCCTCCCTTATGGTGCAGGCATCCCCTGTATCACACCAGTAAGCCTCAGTGAGCCTCAGCAGTCCAGCTACTGTTGGATGCACTTCAAAAGCTTTTGAATAAGCTGATGTTTTATACCCTGCTGCTTGGAGTTTTGGTCTGTACCATTTACACAAGTGACTCTGAGGAAACTGCCAGACAAAAGACAATGGCTGCAGAGACAGCAGTTTACAGGTGATTGTGACTGAACAAAGGCTCTTCAGCTCTCCCTGGCCACCTGTCTGTTACCTGGTGCTCTCACTTTGATCTCATGGCTGCTCCCAGTATACATCAGGCCTTAGCATGAGCTGGGTTAGCCAAAATCTAAGCAGGAATTCAGGAGAGCCAGTCACACATGTCTAACATGGGATTGCTGTTTATTTATTGCTCAACTTCAGATGAAACATGCTTCTTAGCAGTCAGCACACGGACGCATTACAGCATGGTCATCATTAAAATACAGAAGCATTATTATTTCCCAAATGAAATGCACATTGTGCATGCAGTGCAGTAGATTTCTTTTTAAGACTGACACACTTCTGCCATGACTAGGAGACATCTAAACAAACTTGAAGTATTTCTGGACATAATATGATTAGACTGAGCCTCAGACTCTGCAATCACAAGCATTTCTTTCTAGTCATGTTACAAGAAAAATCTCTTGCTCTTCAAACTGATAATGCTGTTCTAATGTACTAGGTCACTTTATTGTTTGTTTATTATTATTACATGCAGTGTCCAGAGGAGGACCATGAGGATGATCTGGAGGCTGGAGCACCTCCTGTATGAAGACAGGATGAGAAAATTTGGGCTCTTCAGCCTGGAGAAGAGGAGGCTGTGTGGAGACCTCAGAGCAGCCTTCCAGTATCTGAAGGGGGTCTGTAAGGATGCTGGGGAGGGACTCTTCATTAGGGACTGTAGTGATAGGACAAGGGGTAACAGGTTCAAACTTAAACAGGGGAAGTTTAGATTGGATATGAGGAAGAAGTTCTTTACAGTGAGGGTGGTGAGGCACTGGAATGGGTTGCCCAAGAATGCTGTGGCTGCTCCGTCGCTGGCGGTGTTCAAGGCCGGGTTGGACAGAGCCTTGGGTGACATAGTTTAGTGTGAGGTGTTCCTGCCCATGGCAGGGGTTTGAAACTAGATGATCTTAAGGTCCTTTCCAACCCTAACTATTTTATGATTCTATGACTCTATGACATCTTGCTTGTCATGATATACAGCAGAAAGTGGCATACAGAATCCCTGTCTCAATCAGGATCCAGATGTGAATTTCCTACTGAAGTGATTCAGCGTGAATTTTTAAGCTGCCCCATTAACCAAGTTGCAGCTCTGCTGCCTTTAATGTTAGTCAAATTGCCAAAGACTGAGGAGAGTATCCTGCTGATTCAAATTCTGAAAAAAAATATTTCCAAGTCCTTGCTTTTTTCTTCCCAGATATAAGAGCTGCTGGAGGAAGGCAAAATTGAGAAAAATCTACTAAATAATGCTATGTCTATCAAGCTTGGGTTTTGCATCAGTTCTACTGTAGAACTATGGTATGTGTCCTTATATGGACTAAATAGACAGACAAATAGACAGAAAAAATTGGCTTTTGCCTGTCAATCAGAGAAAGTCTAGCCCTAGGCAGTTCTAAGACTTCACATAGTCCTGGCGTCAGTGAACTATGAATCCAAATCTTAAAACACTTTTATTAACCAGATGTGCAAGAGACAGAGACAAATTCCATTTTTAAGGCTGGCTACATGATAGCATTCAATTTATTATTTTAGGCACTAAAGACTAAAACCAAACGAATGCTGCAGAGCGAGCTGGAGCTCAAGTCTGGCACAAAAGCCAAATGAGACAGAGGCTAATGGGGAGAAGAAAAATGAGACTGGCCGTGCTTCAAAAACTTTCTTTCACGAAAAACCCTGAAGTCTCAGATTGGCTCAGTAATTAATACATTATTTGCCTGACTGCTGTCTCTGCAGAAACTGTAAGAGGTAGGAGTTCTGTCCCCAGACAGGAGTCGTTCAAGGCTGCCTGTGAGTCACTGGACATGGAAGTGCTTTAAGGGAGAAAAAAAAGAACAGGCTGGCTTGAATTCTGAATCCTCTCTTAGTACTTACAAATGACTGGCAGGCCTCTTGGCAAAGCCAGTTTTGAGGACTGTTCACCTCTTCGAGGCTGGCCAGGGCTTAAGATACTGACAGATGGTCTGTGCTGACCTGTGAGCAAGTACAGGACAATTTCTAAGCAACTTCATGAGATCTGAGTTTTATATAATTTTCCCCAAGTGAAAAGCCACTATCTTTCTTTGGACTTAGTTTTAGGCTTACGATTCCAGCAATAAAAAACTTTTGTGTTACAAATTTAATCTCTACAGAAACTTTTAAAAACTTTAATCCATCAAATTCACCAAACCTTTTCTCCTTCCCCTGTGCCAGTCAGCATACTGTGAATATGGTTCAATTCCCACCAAAACTAATGGGAAGACTCCACAGATTGCTGGCACACTATTTAAAACCAACAATAGTTCTACAGTTTCAGGAGTGGATTCCTAGCATTTCGTATTTAAACAACAGCAGTACCCTGCTAAGAGAAGAACTGTTAGCCCTTCTTGTTGTGAAAGCTACATCATAAGTTGCTAAAAGCAGCCTTGCAAAGTGGCTAAACCATGCCTGCTTGGTCTTAAATTTTTCTGGATATTTTGGCCAAGTGAAGAAATACTGCACTGTCCCTTTGCTTAAGAGATCTTGCTCCTATACATGAGAGAACCTGAACATTTGTCCAGAGGCAAATACTGGAAGCCTTGAACACTAGTTTTGGGGAATTAATTTGGTCAAAAAATAGCAAGTGTAGCAATTAGCTGCTTGTAAAATAGAAAGGGGTGATATCCCTTTAACATATGGAGGTGTAATTACATAAAAGACAGGCTTTTTGCAGGCTTATTTAGTTTCCCTCAGATAGCAGCATTAGCCACAAAAATCTTGAGGAAATACCATACTGAAGACAAAAATGCAGTTACATACTGCTGCACTTCAGAAACCACCAAAGGCACTTACAAGAAGGGAAAAACTGTGTTCTCTGTGTGTGCTAAGATCTTTTAAAAAAATAAAAATAAATTAACTGAAAAGTCCTGTGCACTGGGCTTGAAAAACTGAGTTTCCCCAAGCTCATCACATAACGAGGTGATATCACTGTGTGTTATAACCTGAGATTGCATCTTGAAGAATCTTGCGCATGCCTTGCTAATCATCCTCTTCACAGGCAGAGGGAAGCTATATTTTCCTGGATAAATCCAGCAAATCCCCTGACATATGCTTTTTCCGCTATTTTAACGTAGTTTCTTTAAAGTGACAGATGCAATTTAAAGCTTCTTTCATGTTGGTGTTTTAGTTTCACCTTCTACCGTCTACTAGGGTCTGATGAAATAAACTGAGAAGCACAAACTGAATCTTTGAACCTACAGTGATGAACTGTTTCAAAGCTTCCTCACAGCACACATCTGGGTTACAAGATTAAGATCTTCTTTTGTAGTTCATTCCTACTTCCATACATCAATTCCTCCCAATCATGCAGTGTATACACGCAGTATAACTTGCCAAGTCCTGTTAAAGCAGATATCAGTATCACAAAGAGTCTCCTAAAGGCAGTGGCACGCTATTGCCCAAAAGCTAGCGTGAAAAATGCAGGTAGTACATTGCAGGTACACTTAGAAATTAAATCAGCAAGTGATCAAGCAGTACAAGTGTTCACTATTGTCTTTTTAACTTATCACAAGGGGGAAAAAAAGCTTCATTCATTTGCACAAATATTTGGAAGAATACTCAAACCAAGGCTCTTCATTGACAGAGTACAGACACAGCAAGCACACTCCTACAGGTATTCAAGCACGAACAGTCTGACTCTAAAAACAGACCTGCATAAATCATTCCTGCCACTTCACAAAAATTTATTCCTGTCCTGGAAACCGAAGCAAAAATCGAAATAGTTCTCTTTCAGTGAGAAGGAAAGAAGTATGAGTTTTCATTGTCACCATGCAAAACAAAATTAGGTGCAAAACACCAGCTTCTATCAAAACAGTAGGCTAACTTCAGCAAAGAGGCTGATGGAGGATTCAGTAGGAAATAAGAAATATAAACAGTAATGACATTTCAGATAGTAATTTTCTTAAAGCAGATCCAGTGTCTTCAATGCACCAGTGTTTGCTATATTCCTGTATGACTAGAAAAGAACACTAGCTTTTTTGTAAAAATAAGCAATGTTTTCTAAATGAAATAAGTAAAAATTGTTCTTCTGGGCAGGTGAAGAGAGGCATAACCTGAAAACAAGTATTTCTGGCAATACTGAAAATTTTGTATAGCCTCAAGTCCACGTACATGCCAAAGCTCAAAATAGTGATAGCTGATTCCCAGAATCAAGGAAAGTAGGCGATAAAAAGATTCAAGACTGAAATGCTGGTGGTGACAAACTTGGAGATGAACACGAAACATAGAAACATAGAATCAGATAAGTTGTTAAAGATCTTTCAGATCATCAAGTCCAACTGCTACCACAGGACTGCCAAGTTCATCACTAAACCATGTCACTGAAGGCCTCACCTACAGAGTTTTTGAAACTTCCAGGGACTTTGATTCCAGCAATTCTCTGGGCAGCCTGTTCCAATGCCTGATCACCCTCTCTGTGAAGAAATGCTTCCTAACATGCAAGTCTAAACCATCTCTGGTGCAGCTTGAGGATTTTACCTCTTGTCTTATCATTTGCTACATGAGGAAAAGAGGCTGACCCCCACCTCACTACAACCTGCTTTCAGGCAGTTGTAGAGGGTGATAAGGTCCCCCTGAGCCTTCTCTTCTCCAGACTGAACAACCCCAGTTCCCTTGGCTGTTCCTCAACAGACTTGTACTCCTGACCCTTCACTTGCTTTGTTGTCCTCCCTTGGACCCACTGCAGCACCTCAATGGCTTTCTTGCAGTGAGGGTCCCAGAACTGAGCACAGAATTTGAGGTGCAGCCTCACCAGTGCCCAGTACAGGGGGATGATCACTGCCCAGGCCCTGCTGGCTGTGCTGTTTCTGATACAGGCCAGGATGCCACTGCCTTGTTGGCTGCCTGGACACAAGCTGGATGATTTTCAGCTGCATCAATCAGCACCTCAGGTCCTTTTCCACCAAACAGCTTTCCAGCCACTCTTCCCCAAGCCTATAGCATTGCCATGGGGTTGTTGTGGCCCAGGTGCAGGACCCTGCACTTTGCCATGTTGTATCACACACCACTAGCCACTGCCCATTGATGCAGCTTGTACAGATCCCTCTGCAGAGCCTTCCTATCCTCCTGCAGATCAGCACTCCCATCCAGCTTGGTGTTGTCCACAAATTTACTGAGGGTGCCCTTCATCTGCTCATCCAGATTACCAATGAAGATGATAAACAGCATTGTCCCTACCACCGAGCCCTGAGGGACACCACTTGTGACTGGTCACCAACTAGATGTGACACCACTTACTGCCACTCTCTGGGCTCGGCCGTCCAACCAGTTTCCAGTCCAGTGAAGAATCCACCTATCCAGGCCATCAGCAGCCTATTTCACCAGCAGAACACTGTGGGACAGAGTGTCAAATGCTTTACTTAAGTCCAAATAGATGATGTTCACAGCCTTTCCCTCATCCACCAGGTGGGTCAACTTATTGTAGAAGGAGATCAGACTGTTCAAGCAGGACCTGCCCTTCATGAACCCATGATGACTGGGCCTGATCCCTCCATTTCTCCACACGTGCTGTGTGATCTCACTTAGGATCATCTGCTCCATGACCTTCCCTGGCACTGGGGTCAGGTTGACAGGCCTGTAGTTTCTGGGGCCCTCCTTCCTGGCCTTTTTGTAGAGAGGCATCATGTTGGCCACACTCCAATCCTCTGGGACCAGCTCAGTAGACCAGGACTGCTGATAGATGATGGAGAGTGGCTTGGCAAGCTCCTTCAGTGCTCTAGTTTCTATAGGCCTCCAGTGCAACAACCAAGGCATTCTACAGCTGTGTATCTCTGTAATAAAAGATTGTCATTGCTGGCTACAGGTCATAAGCCTTGTATTTAATTTGCAAGTCCTCAGGACTGAGTTTTCTTGGTCTTCTTTGGCTGAATTTTTCTTGACCTGCTTAAGATTTGTCTCGCCTAGTTTAGTGGTGACAGTAATATTTACTGGTTTATTTTACTGTCCTCATACAGTACAATTATAGCATTTTGTAAGTAGCTGTAACAAGCCCTTATTTTCCATACAGTGAGGTATTTACAACTATAGCATAATGATGTAGGTTATAGAAATAGAGACATGGTACAATAGGAGAGGGCTTCAGAAGTGTGAACCCAAGAGGTGGTACAGAGAAGCACAGGCATAAAGTGAGAAGTGATAGGGAAGGGACTTGGCAGCCATACCAACAGCCAGTTAAAAAAATACCTGGAGCCAGAGAAAAAAATATCTGGAGCCAGAGAAAAATGGGGTTAGGTGTAATAAAGAGAACAATGAGTTCTGTAATTGGCACCATTAAAAGGTAAATTCAGACATAACATGGAGTTGCAGACCAGTGAAGAAAGAGTGGAAGTGAAAAGGCATGTCAGCAGGCAAAGCAAAATGATCCCAGATAAAACCTAGAGAAAAAAGAAAAAAAGAAATCACATAAACATCACATTCCTCCTAACGAAGGACCCCAGATATTGGTGACTCGCCACAGCATCCCACCACCAGGATGAAATTACCAGCCTTAGAACCAACCAACTTAGAATTACCAACCAAGTGAGAAAGGATGTGTGTAACACCAGGAAAAGGGGTACAAAATTAAGAATTTAAGCTTTTTTTCCCCCAACAATTATATCTGGACTAATAATTATTAGACTCTCAAGTATATTAACAATAAATTCTTGGCTTTATATAAGGTGTACTGGCTCTTTGCCCATACATAAGATTTTAAATACAACAATAGCATGTCATAAGCATATGCAATAGGAAACTCGTGCAAAGGTGATGACTGACTCTACTTTTGGATAGTATACAATGCTGAAGGACTCCTGCCAGAGATAAATTTCTGAAGGCTGTAATAATAAAGTATGCCAAAAAAGAGAGCCCTGGAAAATCAAAGCATAAAGTTGTTCAGGACAGCAAAGCAACATGAGCCCCTTGTTTACTGCCTATACCAGCTTTAAGGCAGTGTTGTCTCAAGAAGAGACTTGCAAATTTCACAGCAGCCAGTGTTGGAAAGGGTAGCCTCATTCTGCAGCATAGATCTTCACTTGTCCTTTCTGTCTCTCTGGGACAAAAGAAAGTCTCCAAGGCTTTTTCTTCTCTTTCCCTTCTCACATAAGAGCCCACCCTGCACACCTTCCACCTACACCCTCATTCTCACCACATCAACAAAGCTATGTACACATTGGTGACAATAATTTTGCATATCTGACTTTTCAGGACACAGTACTTTTCTGATCTAAAAAGGCATCTACAGCTATTTTTAGGCAACAAAATTGCATTTATATATTTCATTAATTCCATTTACATAGTAATATAACTTGTAAATCTGAAACATGGAGATTAACTTTGGAAAAAATACGTTGCCATAACAACACTTTTTCCAGACAAATTAATTTAAATATGGGGAGAACAAGGGAGAACAAAGAACAACCTGTAGATAATTTCTTTAATTCCAAACCAAACCGACCTATTCCAGAATTATCCTTTCTACACAGTCTCAAATTTAGTAGCAGTTAATTCACTGCAGTTGAGTTGCATCAGCTTCCATTCCTATCTTTAATTACATCCTTTTTTTAACAACATACTGATTTGTTAGCTGAAACTCATCACCACAGTCTAATTCGGCCTTTCTATGGACTTTCCATACTTTATTTTCCTGTCTGGCATAATCTGTATTTGCTATAGCACACTATCATTAATTAAAGCCTCTGTGGGAACAGCTTCTAGGCTATACTCTGTACAAACCATTTCACCTTTATTTGAATTGAACGATAACATCTAGAGTGAATACACCCTGGAAATATGCCCTGCTGATAACTTAATGCATATATCAAGTAATCATTGTGAACTATACAGGCTGCATATAACAGATACAGAAACGAGTAGTAGCTGTATTGTTTTATGCATTCAATTTAAATGACTCTAGATAGCTGATATTTAAATAGAAGCAGTTTTATTGTACAAAATCCTTAGCAGCTATCTGTAGCTTTGGAAGCTTAGCAGATTCATACAAAATGCACTGCTGCAACAAATGATGGTATGCATGTTCTCTCCAGATTCAAGTTTGCTTAATTCACACCACCTTCTTTACAATATATGCATAAGTCAAATACTTCCCATTTCCTCTTTGCTTAGTCAGTTGAAGTGTATAAACTGCCTACTCTCCAGAGCAATTATCCCTTTCATGACACAATCAGGCCAAGAACTTTCTAATTTTATCTTATTGTGGTCTTCCTCCATTTTGTAATTTGTTTATTGTCTCTCCTATATCCCCTTCCTGGTTTTCCTGAGCATGGGATTCCCAAAATACCAGGCAAGAACTAGAAGCCATAGAGGACAGAGCAAAGAAAAATGAACAATCATGGAACAAACTGTGAAATACAGTAATGAGAACATTAAAATTCTCATCACATACAGTGGAGACCACAGCAACGGCATTAGCTGAGCAGCATTAAGTGTTTCCTGTTCTATAGGTCCTTGCACATCCTCAAACCCAGAGGGCTTTAGCAATTTCTTCACTCTACTCTTCACAAGTTCTAATCCTGAACAGGTGCAATGGAACAGTTTCCAGGAGACTGTTTTATTCCATCACCCCACTAGTTTTTTATTTGTATACTGAACAAAGAACTACCAGGTGCCAACCGACTCCTGACTACAAATATTCTTGTCCAATATCTGCACAAGCTGGAAGTGTCATTAACCAACAAGATTGGTCTGTTGTGTTTCAGCATATTTTGAATATGTATAGCACACAATATATTTTTTCCCCAGGTGGCCAGTGCCATGCAGTCATAGCATGCACTGGTCATGCATTTCTCTTGCTTGTTGCTGCCATTTACATGTTTTGACAGCTTGCCAAAATGTTGAGATGCTGCCAAAATGTACATGAAGCCCCAAGTTACCTATATGTACATATATGTATGTATATAAATCAGTATACTGAAGCAGTATACTGAATGTGCATCATCTGCCTTTGCTGTTTTTTCAGGATTTACTACAAAAGACTTTGATCAAAGTCTCTGCCATATATTCAGGCTACAGAATTCAAATTAAAATGGTAAACATGTTGTCTTTTATAAAGCTGACGAAAAATAGCAAGTCCAATATCCTCTCTGACAGGGTCTTTACATGTTTAATTATCCTGTTAGAGATTTGCATCTTATTATAACATTTAAATTGTCAAATTTCAGCTTCTAGCCACAGAATCTTATCCATTTGTCTTATAAGTTCCCTAATAGCTCTTTTCTGCCCTAACATAAGTCACTTCTCAGCCAGCTTCCTCTGATAATAGGAATTAACTGAGCTTCTCAGGCCTGTTTTCCAGACTCAGGATTATTTCTGTAGCCTTTCTCTTAAGTTTTAAAATACAGCAATGTGATGTCACTGCACTCTTTTTTGGCCGAGGACTTAATTTTCTTAGACCTATAGTAGTAGTTCACTAAAAGCTTACGTTGTAATTCTTCTCTTTGGTCATCCTGACTTTGTATTTGCATCTATTCTCTCTAGAGTAATTCTTCACTTTCAGGTGTATGTCAAGGACAGATGGTGGAAGGACGGGAAAGATCACTAAGTATAATGAAGATAACCTTTTGCTGATTCTCCAGGTAATGTAAGGGAGGACCACAAAGTGAAAGAACTTCTTCCTTTCACTAAACCTCAGCCAAGGTGTCCAGTATTGTTTTGAATTTGCTTTCATCAAATAATGCTTGTATTTTGTGATTACTTAAACAGGCAATTCGGATCTCTAACAGTAATATCATCTCCCGTTGTGTATCTTCTATAAAATCACTACAAATCGCTTTGAGAACTACATACAGGTTAAGATTTAAATGATAATCAGAACAAAACTAATCCATGAGACCCCATCAGTAACATTCCTACTCATTAATATAACATAAGGACCTGTGAATGAGATCACAAATTATTTTTAACTATATATATATATATATGTATAGGCTTTCATAGTACTAAATTATTGTAACCAATGGCACACATCTACAGAAAGCTGAATATATCACTAGTTTCTCCCTTCCTTTTAGGTGAAGTTGGTTTTTGTGAGTATGATAACACAAAAAGAAAAATACTGCCTGACTTTATATGGCCGTTCTTTATGCTGGAAGAAACACAAGCTTTCCGTCAATATAAATATGTAACCTCAGAATGAAAACAAGGGAGGTGTCTCTGAGAAGGAAAAGGTGGAAGAGGAGAAAGGGGCAGAGCAAATGCATCTCACACACACACACCTAGTGAACTCCAAGGGGAAAGCTGTTAAATTGTATATAAAAAGTAGTGCTTGGAAATATAGGTAACAGTACACAGGGAGCAAAGGCCATTCCAATTTCATGCACTAGATAAACTCAAGAAGTATTTGTACATGTAGAAGTTTCATATTCAGAGATAATGAAGGAGGTTAACTTCCTTACCAATTAACATTCATAGTACAATAGCAAAAACAAAGTGTAAGAGGTAAGAAATAACCACAGCAGGTACTGAGAGCTCTAAACTCATCTTTTCAAGCTAAGCAATTATTGAGGTAGATCTTAATTTAGGAAAACTTGAAGAGTATTACCACCGGAGATGATGTATAATAACTTTATCAACTACAAAAAGAATCAAGAAAAGAGGATCACAATGACAGCATATAGAAAACAGTAGCTCTTACATAATATGGTTTTCTGGCTCAGATTTAGTCACCTGACAGTAAGAACTCTTACAGCTTTCGGTTGCAAGGATCCAACAGCCTTTGCAGAAATAACTATCCAATTTTATGGAATGATCAGAAAGAGGACAGATGGTCAGTTAAAGCCAAGTTTTACATGGAAATAAGGCTTGCTGAATGAATGACAGAACAAGTTAATTTTTCTGAATCTATTTGCCACTCAGCAGTTTAGGTCAATCTATGCTCTGCTGTCAATGATGGGCTTTTTGACTCATATGAACAGTGCTTTTGTATAGATGTGCTCCCATTAACCTCTTTATTACATACTAGTTTCTGAAGTCGGGGGAGTTCAACCTGTCTGAAAATTTGCTAGCCAAACAGAATTGTAGATGCAGTTCATTTCATCTCAAATCCTATGGTATTTCTTGCACAAGATTCTAACTTGCCATAGTCCAAACATAGAGATGGTACAGATGCTGCTCTAATCATTGAACTGGATCAGATACTGGTAAAAGATATACATATTTAGGCATCAATAAAATAAACAAACAAAAAAGCAGAAGCAAAATTCCAGCACATAGTAGTAGAAGAAATACACCAGAAGAAATACCGGCTGACTAACAAGGAGGGACAGAAGAGGCAGACTTTTAAAGTCTAGAGGCGTTTTTTTGAAGGGAACCAAGGCATTGATTTCTTCATCAAAGAATATTAAAGACATTTTCCAGTGAGAAAACGCTGTAGTCAAATGGAGAAAGATCCCACAGGAGCACTCTTGAGGGCAGAAATAGGGTCTTGGACATTTTCAAATAGAGTTTGGCTCAGTAACCAAGACAGTACTTACTGTGTTGTCAGTTTCTGAGGCAGTCACTAGAAATTTTAGGCATTTTTGACACAAACTCTTCAATTACAGCCATTTAGTACAGTCTTGTACCTCTGGGTAATTGAACCTCTGGGAAGTCACCGCTTGCAGGAAGCCAGCCAACGTAATTCCAGTTTACAAGAAAGGCCTAAGGGAAGACCCAGAAAACTGCAGACCTGTAAGTCTAACTTCAGCACCTGAAAAACAGCCTAAATAGATATGTGTACAAGTATGCTGAAGAGATATCGCATTGATTTCAACGGGATTTATGTTATGCACTGAAAACCAGGATATTAATGGTCTGCATAACAATAAGAAAATACCAAACCAGAATACTTTATATCACTTCAAATAGCTGAAAAGATGATAAAATACAATGAAGGCTACTACACAGTTTCTTTGTCTGGGCCTTGTTCCCATTAAAGATTCAGAAACACTGGAGGGAGTTTAAAGGAGAACAAAAGTGAAATAATAAACTCACGATTCATGACTTAAAAGTGGACACTAAGCTAGAAGTCCACACCGTACACATCAGTAGCCGATATATGTGCACAAAGTACTTAGTACCCATTCTGTTTTTAAAAGGCTGTTTGGTTAAAATGTGAAAAAGCAAATGTCAAAATATTTATGTAAGCATAACTATATACCCATGTTGACTGGGCCTGATGATGATATTATCCTTGAAATAAAGGATATCATATGCTATAAAGGCTTCCCTTTCCAGACAGGCAGCTGCATCTGGAGGGTTGTGCAGTACAGGCAGCGGCGAGGCCCAGGGTGTGCTGGGGCAGAAGGCGCTCTGGCAGCAGCCAGGAAGCAGGAACTGGGGCAGGCCACCGCTCAAGAGGGAGGTCACTGCCCAAGGGGACCCTGTGCCAAGGCCAGACCTTTAACATGTTTTGCGGCTGTAGGGTGTCAGAAACTTGCAGTAGGGCTAAGCCTCGGGGCCCTGGCTGTGCTGCAGAGGCAGGTGGAAGATGCTGCAGAAGCAGGCTTCCAGGAGACCGTTCTTCTCCTGCAGAAGCAGCCCCTCTCTGTTGCAGGGACATGGAAGAGGTCTTTGGAGTTGGCAAGGAGGAGGCAGACCCAGAGGTTGGAGTCCTGGGCTCATCCCCATGTTACAGGCGCCAACTCAACCCCTCCTGACCCTGACAGTGGACTCTGTGGGGAAAACCCTGTGCCACCCCCAGCCCTGCTGTCTGCCTCCCTTTTGGCCCTGCCTCTTGCCACCAAGCAGATGGAGGGGACCTGAGAGACAGGGGAGGTAGGAAACAGGTTACTTCTCGTAGTACTCACAGATTTTGCCCAAGCTCAGGTCACCTTCCTGAGTACCCTTTGAGAAGTGATTCGAGGCCCTGGGAGCTGGGGATCAAGAAACTGAGGAAGGTGATGCAGTAGATAAGGGATCATGCAGGTTAGAAGATTAAGGCAGATGGATGGGACCTGG
This sequence comes from Ara ararauna, assembly GCA_028858755.1. NCBI lineage: Eukaryota > Metazoa > Chordata > Aves > Psittaciformes > Psittacidae > Ara > Ara ararauna. The sequence continues at coordinate 36,568,491 of CM054410.1, read as the reverse complement.
GAGACAAGGGAGGGGTAACCCCAGGCTCACTAGAAATGATCCAGGGGTAGCATGCCACTGTTTGGAGTCCAGATCCACAGGGCAACTTCAGTGCATCTGTGCCAATGCCCGCAGCATGGGCAACAACCAGGAAGATCCGGAAGCCATTGTGCAGCAGGGAAATCATGAGATCATCACCATCACAGGAATGTGGTGGGATGATTTGCATGATTGGGGTGCTGCAGTGGATGGCTGCAGGCTCTTCAGAAAAAATAGGCAAGGAAGAAGAGGTGGTGGGATTGCATTGTATGTCAGGGACTGCCTTGACTGCCTCAAAGTCAGTGTTGTGAGAAGGCTGAATATTTGTGGGTGAAGATCAGGAGGAAGGCCAACCAAGCTGGCCACTGCCATAAAAGTTAATAAAAAATACTTCTACAAATATATTAGCAATAAAAGGAGGGCCCAAGAGAACCTCCATCCTCTACTGGACATCAGGAGAAACCCAGGGACTGAGGATGAGAGAAAGGCTGAGGTACTTCATGCTGCCTTTGCCTCAGTCTTTAATAGTCTCACCCTCCATTAACAGTCACAACATGGTACTCAGTTCCCTGAGTTAGGTGGCACAGATAGGAAGCTGATTGAAGTCCCCATAATTCAAGAAGGAATGATTAGTGACCTCCTGCTTCACTTAGACCTACACAGGTCTATGGGGCCCAGATGGGTTGCACCCAAGAGTGCCGAAGGAGCTGACAGAGGAGCTTGCTAAGCCACTCTCTACCATCTATCAGCAGTCCTGGTCTAGTGAGCAGGTCCCAGAGGACCAGAACCTCCAGGCCTGTGAGCCTGAGCTCGGTGCTGGGGAAGGTCATAGAGCAGATGATCCTAAGTGAGATCCCACAGCACAAGTGGGAAAACAGGGGAATCAGGCGCAGTCAGCATTGGCTCACAAAGGGCAGGTTCTGCTTGACCAACCCAATCTCCTTCTACAACAAGGTGACCCACCAGATTGATGAGGCAAAGGCTGTAGACATTGTCCATTTGGAGTTTAATAAAGCATTTGACAATGTCTCCTCCCACAGTGTTCTCCTGAAGACACTGGCTGCTCATGGCCTGGATAGGTGTGTTCTTCGCTGGGTTGGAAACTGGCTGGATGGCCGAGCCCAAAGAGTGGTGGTAAACGGTGTTGCATCCAGTTGGTGACTGGTCACTAGTGGTGTCCCTCAGGGCTCAGTGTTAGGGCAAGCACTGTTTAATTATCTTCACTGATGATCTGGATGAGGGGATGGAGGGCACCCTCAGTCAGTTTTCTGATGACACCAAGCTGGGTGGGAGCGTTGATCTGCTGGAGGAGAAGGAGGCTCTGCAGAGGGATCTGGCCAGCTGGATCAATGGGCTGTGGCCAGTGGTATGAAGTTCAACAAGGCAAAGTACCAGCTCCTTCAAATGGGCCACAACAACCCCATGGAATGCTCCAAGCCTGGGGAAGAGCGGCTGGAAAGCTGCTCGTGGAAAAGGACCTGGGGGTGCTAACTAATGGAGCTGAACATGAGCCAGCGTGTGCCCAGGCAGACAAGAAGGCCAATGGCATTCTGGCTTCTATCAGCAATAGTGTGGCCAGCAGGACCAGGACAGTGTTTGTCCTCCTGGCCTCCTGTACCAGGAACTGGTGAGGCTGTACCTTTAATCCTGCATTCAGTTCTGGGCTGCTCACTACTGCACCTCCAGCACATTGAGGTGCTGGAGCAGGCCCAGAGAAGGGCAACAAAGGTGATGAAGGGCCTGGAGCAAAGTGTGATAAGGAACAGATGAGGGAGCTTGGCGGAGGTTTAATCTGAAGAAGAGAAGGCTCAGGGGGGACCTTCTCACTCTCCACGACTACCTGAAAGGAGGCTGGAGAGAGGTGGGGGTGAGTCTCTTTCCCTGTTTAAGTTTAAACCCATTGCCCCTTGTCCTATCACTACAGCCCCTGATGAAGAGTCAGGGACTTGGATGCCCTTGTAGGCCCCCTCAGATACTAGAAGGCTGCTATGAGGTCTCCACGCTGCCTTCTCTTCTCCACCTCCAGCCTTTGTATGAGTGGTGCTCCAGCCAACCTGTGGTTGTGCTTGGGATTGCCGTGACCCAGGTGTAGGACCTTGCACTTTGCTTTATTGAACTTCACGAGGTTTTCACAAGTCTCTGCGGAGGGCTGAGCGCCACCTGCTCCATGCCCAGCAATGAGCGCAGCCACTGTAGGCTGAACCTGGAACTTGTCCTTCTTTGTTTGAGCAAGAGGATGGTCTGAGTAGGCAAGGAGGAGACCAGGGCACTAGCGTCTTTTCTTGGGCCTTCAAGGACTGTGGGGACAAAGCAGGAGAGGTGAGGTGGCAGCCCTGTGTCCCCTCCAGGCAGGGCACTTTACACCCCATGGTGCCCAGGGCCAGGAGGGAGCCAGGGGGCAGGTGGCTCAGCTGGAGGCTGCTGATCAGGAACAGCCCCCTGCACAAATATGCTCTCCCCATAGATGCACTGGGAGCAGAGCCCTCCTCGCATGGGACAGGTCTGTGCCAGAGTCCTTTCTCCTCCCCACTGCTCTCATTCACCCTGTTCGATGTATGCCCTCGTCCTGCTGTCATGCACGTGCTCTCCAATGCACCCTGGGGGGACACAGTATGTTGGGGAACCTGCTGCCCGTCAGTGACCTCAGCACCCATCCTGCCTGGCCACACAGTTCCCCAGGGAGGGCTGACCCTGGGGTGCTGTGCTGGGGAGAGGATGAACCTCCTGCCAGCCCAATGTGTGCAGGCAGGAGTGGCTAGCAGGGGGCCAAGGCGTGCCCCGCAGATCCTGCGCTGAGATGCAGAGACCCTGTCAGAGGGAGGGACGTGGGGGCTCATGGCTCACCAATGAAGTGGACAGCTTCCTGCCTCAGGATCTCCTGTGGGCTCTGCAGGTAGTCCTCACTCTGGTTCAGAAGGTCCTTGGTCTTGCTCCTCTTCCTCTCCAGCTGGAGAGAGAAGGATGCAGGGTTGGCTCAGAGCTGCCTCCAAATTGGGCTGTCCCCCCATCCAGGGCCACCCTTCTTCCCCCCAGCAGGGTATTCCCAGTTCCCCACCGTGTGGCGTTCAGGTTCAGATAGAGCACAGGGCTCCCCACTGGTGCTGGGGTGCCACTCTGGTGGCAGGGTTCGTCTTGGGACCTTGGGGGTGAGGACAGCCTGGAACAGAGCCTGCTCCAGGAGGGCGCATACAGATGTGGGGCACAGCCCTGCATCCTCCCCACTGGACATGGGCAGGGCTCTAACAGTGCAGATACCAGCAGCGCTGGGGCTCTTCTTACCAGGTACTCACTGATCTCCCATGGTTCCTCATTGTGGGCCAGCTCTGTCAGTTCCTGCCACTTCAGGAGACAGCGAGCAAAGAAGAGGACTTCCCAGCAGGCCTGGGAAGAGGAAGAGATGCCACCACCAGCCCTGGAGGCAGAGCACCCTGTGTCCTCCCTCTCAGCAGGGCTCAGAGCCTGTCCAAGTCCCTGCAGGGAAGATGCACCAGCTGGGCACTGGTGCTGCTGGGCACAGGCTCAGCCCCACAGGGGAAGGTAAGGCCAGCCACACCCTCTCCCTGGAAGCCCCTTGGAGCTGCAACCTTTTGGCCTTGGTGGCCCCATAGCCTTGTCTCTGGGGCTGCAGGGCCACATGCTCCGTGGCAGGGGCTGTGTGAAAGCAGCTGGGTGGGAAAGGGGTCCAGCACCCTCTTCATCTGGGCAGCAGGAGGAGAAAGGCAGCAGTGGGCAAGGGGGAGCTCTGCCTGGTCCTAAGGCCTCAGCAAGCTAGACCTCATGGTGATACACGTTTGAAGGCTCCAGTGTCACCAGTGCTCACAGGACCAATCTGGTTGGGAATCCCACCTTGGCCATGTTCTCTTTCTGTTTGTGCAGGTGAAAGACCAGCGGCAGCAGGCACTCTCACACCTCCTTCTTCATCTTCTTTTTAGCACCCGTCACAAGCTCCATCACATATTGGAAGAAGTACATGGAGAGCTCCCTCACGGTGTCTGACTCCTGTGGGAGAAGGACCTCAGCCCCAAGCCCATGGTGAGCAGGGGGCTGATGAGGAGGTGGATGTCCCCAGAACAGCTGCAGGCAGCCCTGCTCCAAAAGGGAGCAAGCTGCAAGTAACATTCAGAAGCATCCAGCAGGATCTTCTCCACCATTTTTCCACATACTGAGGTTCTACTATGAAGTCTGCAATTTCCTGGGTCTTATCTTATGCCTTTCCTATAAATTGAAATACTGGTGGCTGGCTTCCAGTCAGTGGGAACTTCACATACTCCACAGACCTTTGGTAGATGATTGAGAGGGTCCCTGCCCTAACATCCGCTACCTCCTTCAATGCTCTGGGTCTTCCATTTTCCCATTCTTGAAAAGCAGGTTGTATTTCCCTTTTTCTAGTTGTTGGGAACTTCACCTGACTGCCATAATTTTTCAAATATGATGGACAGTGGCTTAGCAACTTCATCCACCAGCTCCTTCAGGACCCACAGGTGGTTTTCATCAGGTCCCATGGACTTGTGTACATTCAGATTTCTGAGATGATCTTTAACCTGATCCTCTTGTACAGTGGGCCTAAAGTCTTCATTCTTTCCCTACATTTGTCTCCCAAGACTTGAGCAGCACGGCTAAAGCACTTGCCAGTGAAGGCTGAAGTCATTGAGAACCTCAGCATTCTCCATATCCAAGGAGGTCAGTGCTCCCATTTCCTTCCAGAAAGGGCCCACATTATCCCTAGTCTGCCCCTAGTTTGTGATACACCTGTAGAAGCCCTTCCTGTTATCCTTGACATCCCTGGCCAGACTCAATTCTAACTGGGCCTTAGCTTTCCTGACCTGAACTTTAGCTTCCTAGACAATGTCCCTATATTCTTCCCAGGCCGCCTGACCCCACTTTCACCTTCTGTAAGCTTCTTTTTTCCTTATGAGTTTTCACAACAGTTCCTCATCCATCCATGCCTCCTGGGCTTCCTGCCTCATTTCCTTCTGGTCAGGATGCATCGCTCCTGAGCTTGGAGCAGATGATCCTTCAATATCAGCCAGCATTCTTAAGCTTCCCTGCCCTCTAGGGTTTCATCCTATGGAACCTTACTGAGCAGCTTCCTGAAGAGGCCAAAGTCTGCTCTCCTGAAGTCCAGGGCAGTGAGTTTACTGTGTGTCCTCTCACTGCCCTGAGGATTATGAACTCCACCATGTCGTGATCACTGCAGCCAAGGCTGCATCAAATACAGGTCTCAATGTGCCATCAATATGCCATCTTCATCAAGCATGTGTCCAATGTTTTTCTTGGACTTCCTCTTGCTATTAACATGAATAATAAAATATTTTCTTATTTTCTGGCACAAGAGTCAGTTATAACTCTAGATGAGCTTTGGTCTTTCATGTCATCTCCCTGCATACGTGAACCAGAGCTCTGTAATCTTTCTGGAAAGCATGACCTTGCTTCTAGATCATCCAATCTCTTTTTCCTCCTGATTTCCAAGACAAATTACCTGTTGACCCAAGCTGGTCTTCTGCCTCGCTTGATTGACTTGAGGCACAGTGGTATGGGCTTCTCCTCTGCTTTGAAACAGTGGTTTTCCAAGACTGACCAGTGCTCACAGACCTCTAAGCCCTCAAAAGCAGATTCTCAGGGCACACTGCTACAGAGTCCTTGGCAGCCCTGCCCTGGTGCTCCAGAGTGAGAGCACGCTGGACCCATCACCTACTGCAGCACTCAAGTGAAATGAGATCATGGTGCAGTCCAAGAAACCCGCACTTTGGCTTTCCTGCATTGCAAAGGCACTGCTGGAAAGTGTTCCATATGGTGGGTTGCTCTTTGGTGAAAAGACACTCACTGGAAAGCATCAAGATATTTATTGAATGTGGAATACTGTATGTAGTGTACTACATGTTATATACTGTATCCTGTGGATTGTATTGTAGGTATGGTAAGGTAGGGTATTTTATTGTATGGTATTGTTTTGTATGTATTTTCTGCACTCTATGGTCTCTCTTATGCTGTATTATATGGTATGGCGTATATTATGTTGTATGTATCATATTTATTGTATTTTACTATTGTTTTCCTTCTTATTGTGTATTGAATTTTGTATTCTATTGTTTATTGCATTTTATTTTATAGTATGTCATCTATTTTATTGTACGCATCCTAGCATATGTATCCTAGTGTATGTATCATACCTGTGTAAATATACTGCATTGAATGTTTTTTTTCTGTTTTCTATTGTAATATAGATATTGTAAATATTTTTCATTATCTTGCACTATATGTATTCTATTGTATTTTGCACTGAATTTTGTGTATTTTATGATCATATTCCTTTTTGTAGTGTAGGTATTGTATGTGTTGGATTCTAAGTATTGTATTGTCTGTAATATATTTGGTATTGTAGTATATTTTGCTTTGTATTTTCATTGCATTGTATGTATTCTATGTATTGTATACATTGTATTTTTATTGTATTTTGTATTGCATAATATTGTATGTATTGTATATGTTATATTTTGTGATATGAAATTTATTGTACTTCAGGTATTACATTGTAAGATATGGTATGTATCATATGTATCATATCATATTGTGCGTGTCATATATAATGTATCATGTATTGTATGATTTTTTTTGTATGTAATGTATGTTAAGGCATTTATTGAATGTCTTAGTGTATTGTAGTAATTGTATGTACTGTGTTGTATGTATTGCATTGTATGTATTGCATTCTATATACTGGTTTGCATGTATTGTATTTTGTATTTAATAGTTTTACAATACATGTTCTGTTTTAGTGTATGGTATGGTATTTATTTTGTTCTATGTGTTCTATTATAGGATATGGTATTTGTTGTATGGACAGTATGGTATAATTTTTTTTCCGTTATCATATGATATGTAGCATATTTGTATCATGTATCTTGTAAGTTATGTATTTTATGGTATAGTACAGACTCTGTGATACAGTATGTATTAAACTGGATGGTATTTATTATACTCTATTGTGTGTCTTCCATGGTAGGGGTTCTTCTACATGTTCAAGACACTATTTCATTATTCCCCTAGAAGGCAAGTGCTGCACAGCTCCAGCACTGCCTCTCTCCAGCTGGTCCTTGGACAGATATTTCCAGCCAGGCTTTCTCCAGGACCAGCTCATGCATTGCTGTTTGTCACCCCAGTCCTGCCCTTCTCCTCAATGCATCCTCTACTCCCCATCACTAGGCTCTGCTCTCCTACCAGCCTGCACTGCAGCTTGCAGCCTCACGATGGTGGCACCTAAAACCCTCTTCCTATGTGGAGTTATGACTTGGTGCTGCTCTCTACATCACCACAAGATAATGCACACCATCTCTGCATGCACTGCCAAGGCAGGAGCCCCAAGAACTTCAAAAAGAGGAAGCTCAAAAACCTGCAGCTGGAGAGGGACAATCCCAGGCACTAGCACATATGGGGGGCTGCCCTGCAGGAAAACAGCGACAGCTGACCATGCTGCTGCTGTCAAGCATAGGCTTTCTTCCCACTCCCCCATATCCAGCCTTGGCACTGGTATTTCTTCCCCTCTGCTTGAAAAGGACCTTCTTTGACAGGTGCTTAGCAGATGGGTGCCAAGCAGCTAAGGACTCTGGGTTTGCCTAGTTTGAAAAGAAGGAGGCTGAGGGGCAACATCATTGGTGCTCTGCAGCTTCCTGAGGAGGGGAAGTGGAGAGGGAGCTGCTGGTGTCCCTGGGATCCAGTGATATGGGAACAGTTTAAAACTCAATCTGGGGAGGTTTAGATTGAACATTAGGAAACATTTCTTTACCAAGAGGGGATCCAGACAGTGGAACAGGCATCTTAGAGAGGTGGATGATGCCCTGTGCCTGCTAGTGCTTTTAAAAGAGATGTTTGGACAATGCCTGTAATAATGGGCTTTAACTGTTGCCGTAGGGTGGTCAGGTAGCTGGACTAGGTGATCGTTGTAGGTCTCTTTCGACTGGAACTGTTGCAAACACTTACGTAAGTATGAAAACAGTGGAAGGTATTTGCGCCCTCTAATGTTAGACGTATGCTTTAGGGACTCTGAAATGCTCTGCAGAGACACTTTTTTCTTAGATGCAATTGTGAAAGAATGCTTTAAACTAATATCCTCTGAAGCTAGACTTCTGAAATAGGCTGTGAATATTTCCCATTTAATTCAATAGGTCTATTCATATAAGTTACATGCCATAGTATTCCAACTCACTATTGCAACTAGGGATCAAAATGTCTGGTGTAAAATGCAAGGAATGTGAGCATGGAGAAAAATTAATCATGGGAGCTTGCAGTTATTCACTTCTGATCTATTCTTTCAGATTATCTCATAAAATGTGTGGTTTTTGTAGAAGGCAATATCAAAAAGCTGATAAGCTAAACATTATTAAAAGTAAGTAGGATTAAAAAACTCAGTAAACATTACTAGTAAGAATTGTTAATTTTTTAAAAAAGTAAAATCCTATTAAATTATTAGGTTCCATAATGGATGTTGGCTAGATAAGTGCAAGCTCACAATTTATCCTGTCCTCACATAGGAAGCAATGTCATCATACTGTCCCCCTTGCATCTAGTAAAAATTGGTTCATAAAGCACTCCAGTGATGCTCATCACAGATTTAGTCAGTTTCCTGCTGAGATTACAAACAAGTCAACGTAGGCATTGACCTTACAAGAGGCAGCGGACTACAAATGTATGGGCCTTTTGCTGGGTTAATTCCAGTTTCCAGTCATGCATTCCCATGAATGATCCTCAAATCCCCTTTTGGGGAGTAAATTAGCACACAGAAGGAATCTCCCTTCCTTCTTCTTACTGCCTCTCATCACTGATTTGCTGCCAGCCAGCAGGTCAGAAACAAGGTCCAATGCCTAAGGACTGAAGAAGGTAGATCACTTTCAGGTAAATTTCGGACTAGTCATTACTAAAGCTGAGTCCTGTTTCAAAATTAAGACAAATGAGAAGTATTTTGTTGACTGTACAGTTTAACTTTCAATCAAAGAGAGCTTTTCACTTGGCTGAAGGTAACACCCATTTTTTTTACAGCCCAGTAGATAGCTGGCCAGCACTTTTGATAGACATCAAAAGCAAAGTACCATAATCATTCCTGCAACTTAATCAGAAAGCATAAGGAGACCAAGGGTGCGTGGCCTCAGGAAGTGCTCTAACACTGTCAGTGCTTGTTACACAGCCTGTCCTAGACTCAGTTAAGGGGCCTTACCAGAAAATTTTTGCATAAATGAATAATGATGGGCCCATTTGCAGATCTATTCCTAAAATACCAGCACAGCATGGGTTAACAATAAACGTGTCAAAAACCCAAACATATGAATTGCCACCTAATTGAATGCTGCAAAAGAAGATCAGAAATCAGTTGACTCCTTTTGTCCATTCTTCAGTAGAACTAGTGATTAAAAGAGTTTTGCTTTAACACCAGCCATCTGTGTCAGATGTACTCTAACCTGATTAATGTAATTGCCTTAGGTTCTGATTTGATTATTTCATCTCCAGAGTTATATATGTGACTGAAGTAAATTTCATATTTTATTCAAAGTTCATAAAAGATGTACAACTACATTTTAATATTTTGCAAATTAAAATTTTTAATCTTGATAACTTTAAATACTCTAGTATTTGTTATTGCATTACATTGAATGACAGCATTTAATGTGTCACTAGTTGTTTTATTTTTCTTCTGTAAACCAAAACATTTTGGATTATTTAAAATACTAAGAATGGAGTATTGTGTGCAGTTCTGGTGTCCTCAACATAAAAAGGACATGGAACTGTTGGAACAAGTCCAGAGGAGGGCCACGAGGATGATCAGGGGACTGGAGCACCTCCCGTATGAAGACAGGCTGAGAAAGTTGGGGCTGTTCAGACAGGAGAAGAGAAGGCTGTGTGGAGACCTCATAGCAGCCTTCCAGTATCTGAAGGGGGCCTATAGGGATGCTGGGGAGGGACTCTTCATGAGGAACTGTAGTGAGAGAACAAGGGGTAACGGGTTCAAACTTAAACAGGTGAAGTTTAGACTGGATATGAGGAAGAAAGTCTTTCCTGTAAGGGTGGTGAGGCACTGGAATGGGTTGCCCAGGGAAGTTGTGAAGTTGTGAATGCTCCATCGCTGGCGGTGTTCAAGGCCGGGTTGGACATAGCCTTGGGTGACATGGTTTAGTGTGAGGTGTCCCTGCCCCTGGCAGGGGGATTGGAACTAGATGATGTTAAGGTCCTTTCCAACCCTAACTATTCTATGATTCTATGATTTTGAGTGCTTTTATTACAGAAGTCTTTTACCCATCTTTTCTGAGACAACCCCTTCTACAAAACAGAACCACACAGACCTCATAACTCTGAAGTTTTCAGTACAATGAGCAACTCTGGCACCAGAATTTACTCACTTTGCATTCTCTGCAAATATTAGTATTTACAAGTGTCAGCAGTACAAGAAATATGGAGTGATGTCTAACAACATGTAAGGTGTAAACAGACACCTCAGTTCACCAGACTTTAGCACTGAATTTTGGCACATAAATCCATAGCTGCTGTGCCTACCAGAATATAGAGCTTTGACTCTGTTGGAATATTAGGTTATTGAAAACCCTATTTTATTTTTTGAAGTAGATGTGCAGTTTACAGAGCTTAAAAAAATTTACTACAAGAATAAAGTAACCTGTCTGACACCATTTTGATAGTGGTATTCACATGTTTGAGGCTACCCCAACACTTTCTGTCTATACAGTGTTTTTGAGTTTTGTCACACACTGGTTGATCTTTGAGTAGAAGTGGACACACAAGAACACTAGAAGCCACAGCCTGTGAAAATTCAGTCCTCTAGCTTTAGGTCTCATACCATCTCTTATAAGACCCAAATCAGGTTTTTAGGAAGAGCATTAGCTGTGTTCCTACTGCATGCCCCACTGAAGAATTTGAACTTGGTGCACTGAAAGAGTTCATCTTGTGGATGTACTACAACAGCTTGTGAATTTACTCAGTCTGACTAGTTTTTAATTGTGAGCCAGTTTTAAATGCTAAAACCTGACCCAGACACAATTGCTGTCAGCTAACACCTAAGCATAAACTCCTCAACACACATGAACAGGTCCCACTGATTCTGTTCCTGGTATCAACAGTGCAAATTCAAGAACTTTAGTGGAAACTTAAATGGGTGCATTTCAACAATCAGATTATATTTTAGTTTATTTCATTGTATCTTTTCTTAGCAAGGTCTGAGAGTTTGTGGCCAGAGAGCAAACAGTGGGAACAGGAAAGGGCTGCCCCAGGAGGGATTCAGCCCCCTTCTTTACAGCGCCAAGGGCTATTCCTGAGCATCACTTGCGGCTAAAAGAGGGACAGCAGCAAGTGCAGCATAATTGCTCCCAGTCCATGGAATTTGCCTAGCCAGATGACACTTGTCGAACATCTCAGCCTCTACCTCACTCCTATACCAACAGTCAAAGAGTCAAGCATCAATTTTTCTGGTTTATGCCTCAGTTTAGAGGCTGAACTCGCCAAGGAGGACTTGACAGCAGCTGCCAGCCAGCCGTAAATAACAGCAAGTCTGGGCCTGTTTCTCTACTATACTGAAAGCGGTAGAGGTGCAACACTAAAATGAAACAGCTCTTGTTCAGAAATTAACGAAAGCAAAAACCTGGCACACAAATTCTCATCACCAATGACAAGGTCCTTTGGCTCACCCATTCTTCTGTGTCCTTCTGAAATAAACAACACTAAAAAGGTGCTACAGCACCAACGGTGGTGTGGCATTTAACCAGAGGACTCTGGATTTGAGTCCTATTAGAGAGGCCATGAGAAAAGATTAGATTCCCCCATTCTTTCGTGTCAGTCATCTGTGCAGAGCCAGAGAAGACACTTCCACCTTTCATTCTTGTGCCCAGCTGCCTGTATCACATGTAGGCCTATGCAGGCTGTATATGTTTCCACAGCCAAATATCCTCCCATAATAGTGTCAGTGTCATTTCAATTTTTAATAGAAAACCTGTCTCAGCATCAGCACTCTATTTCAAGTTTTATCGTTAGATCGGGGTGTCTGAAGAAATACATTTCATGATATTAAAAGAGAGCTATTTAGAGCAAAACAGAGATTAGAACGAGAACTGAAGCTCAGTGTTATCATGCAAGGTAACAGGGTAGTTCTTCTGTGCAATAAATGAGGGGCAACTTCCCCTTCTTGCAACTGAGAGAGAAGGATCACCTGACAAATTTCTGTGCTGGCTACTGCAGTAGGAAATGCTGATATTACTACAGAAGCGTGTAAGAATAGCAGACTTCATAAATTCACTTGACTAAAGCAGGTATCACATTCCCATTCTGCCCAGTACCCCTGTTGTGATGATCCTGCTAACAACTGAATCTCTGAATCTCTGTTGGAGAGAGGACAAGGTGAGTGATCTGCTCCTTAGCTGTCTTACAACTGAATCATGCAAGAACACTCAGCCTCCCTCTGGAGACAGAGAGGCTGTAGCATGCAGGAAGGAGAAGGCTGATCGATTTGTAACTGCTCCTCAGTGCAAGCAAAATGCATCTCATATTATAGAAGAAATTGGCAAGAGATCCAGTATAGGATAAGGAAAGAAATTACTGCACTTCCATGGGGAAGGTCCCAAGGTCCCATTACCCAGAGGAAGAAGCTTTTAATAAAGCCCATGATAATGTTCCAGACAGCGAGCTCAAAATATTTATGTCTGTTCCAGCTTTTTTGGACACAATCAAGGAAGACAAAGGCATAAGCTATTAGCCAAAATGAATATACAATCCAAGAGAAAAGTGCTGCATAAATGTGACAGCCATGAAAATGACTTAAAGAAGGGTAGGAAAGATGAATAGGCTACAAGCTAACTGCAGCAGCAGTTATGAAATTTCACCCATAAAACCTGGCTTTCTCTTGTGACTTAATTTCAGCAAAGAACAAACACACACAATAACAACCAAACAGCAGAATACCAGTAACAAGGTGTTGTATATTCAAGACAGTGAGAATGTCTTTAATGATCCAAGCCTCCTGTTCTTTCACACCTTGCCTTGGCAGCTTTCAGCAGCTTTGTATTTCCATCAAATTGCAGGCAAAAATGCAGTGCCCAAACTTCTTCCAGCTGAGCTCCCATAGGAGTCTGGTGCTCTCTCCATCTGCAGGGGAGTGGTGCCCCCTTGCCAGGTGTGGGCAATGGAGAGTGGATGAGTGTAGTGGTGAGTGCCAGGAGGAAGAGGAACTATGGTCAGGCATCCATGTCAGCTGGAGCATAGAAGAGCAGTGTGTCACTGCAAAGGGTGGAAGCATGCAGCCCTGGAACTGAAGGGTCTGAGCCATTGCATCTGCCAGCAGCTCCCCTCTGTCCCAAGGCAAGTGTACCTGGGGAGCCAGACTACACCCTATCTTCTGTCAGGCTCCTTCTCCTAAACAAAGTGGCCGTAACAGCACTTAGAGGTGTTCACACCAAGGTGTCACAACTGTGCATCAAAAATGGATGCAAAGACACCCATGAGAGGGTGTGGGGTTTCACCCCACCATGTTGCTGCTCTCACAGGCTCTCTTGGCTTGCCATCCGAGGCTTTGCTTTGTTACTGCGGACAGGGTCCAGGCCACAGCACAGATTCCAGCCCACACCCAGTGGGAAGGCACAGAGGAAGTCAGGAGAGGTTTCTCAGACACTTATTCTTATTCCTTTCTAAATATAGGGTCCCATTTCCCTAGGGAAATGAAAGGCAAACAAAACAGAAAGCACAGGAAACAAGAACAAGTCTCTTCCTTGACTTGCTATGCAGCTCATATTTTCATGCGCTTCTACACATGTGTGCTTTGGGAGGCAATTAACAAGCAGAGAAATACAAACCCAAGGCAAGGGCTGAACCAAACCTGACAGCTTAAGCTTTTATAAGTTAGCAGATGTCTCTGTGAAAAGTTTAGCATGTTCATCTCCATTATCAGAGGAAGTCTGTCACAGGGGGATTCACAATGTACTTATAACAAAGCCTGGATTCTGCTTTCCATTTATGGTATTCAACTATTACTGGGGACCCAAATCCTGAAGTCGTAACTCAGGGTCACACTATCTTTCAGATTTCCTTTAAGGCATTGAACTATACCAACAGATTAGAGCAACCAGCCTTCTGATTAAAAGAATATTTCCATTTTTCTACACAGCCCCTTTGGCAGCTAACATCATCACACATAGAGCCAGGTGACATGTCTACCGCACAGGGAGGGAGCACCCACACTCAATATTCCCATAGTGACATAAGCATCCACAGCCAATGAGTTACTTTTGTTCACGTACATCTTTGACTGGGAGAGAGAGTTTGAGAAGGAAGTATTCTGTAAATTTCACATCAGGAAGTGATACTAAAGTCAGGAATTTCTTAAGAAGGTCTCATCAGTCTTCAATATATGACTTTTTGCTATCTGCAGTGAATTATATCTTGAATTTCTTGGAGCAGCTAGCTGGGAAAGGGGAAAAGAAAGAAAGGAAGGAAAGGAAGAAAAGAAAGAACAGGAAGGACAAGAAAAGAAGGACAGGAAGGAGAGATGGATGGAAGGAGGAAAGGAAGGAAGGAGGACTGGTGCTGTTCTGCTGTTGTAATATAGGATTCTTTTTTAATAACGTCTATTAAAACAAACAAAAAAAAAAACCTTCTGGCAGAAGCGAATGTGGAGCTCTGTGTTAGAGCCCACAAAAATACATGCATATCACGGGGGGCTACACGTGCTCTGACAAACTGCACGGCCCAAGGCAATGCCTAGCTTTTGGAAAGCAATTCAACTGTACTGGATTACAGGGCTCCCTGAGAGTATGCAACACCACCCCGTGGACAAAGGCGATGATAACAGCTCTCGCCGTGAGGTCAAAGAACTTCTCTCTCAGCCTGCAAGCAAATAAAGATTCATGCATTCCATTTGACTGCAAGAAAGAACACAGATGTGATGCCAGAAATACTGATATTAATGCTAAAGAAGAGCTACAGTAAAAGCAATGAGAGCCAGAGCAAACCATCTTGAAATTAAGTTCATGTGTTCAAAAAAATTATAACCAGGTAAAATGCCGTAGTTAATGCCACACACCATAGTTTATAAGCTGTTCATATGCTTTTCAAACTGTGCACGACATTATTGTTCATTACTGTTACTAGTTTGCTGGGAAAGGAGTAGGCAGGCATCTGACCCTTTCAGAAGGCACCGCACTAAGCAGCTGGCGCCAGGCTGGGGCGGGGCTGTATTACACAGAGCCATCCAGCTGAAATGCCTAGAAATAAGGGCAGATTTTCCAGGTGAGGGAGGAGACAGAGGATATAGTCATAGAGATGGACCTAGATTTCCTTAGGTCCGTCTCTGCAGACCCCCCCAGTTCTCACAAAAACATTTATAATGCAGCTCTGGTTGTCTGCACAGAGGATACCTCTAGTGTAGCAAACTCAGGGCACAACTCAGATGTGCTGCCAAAGTACTCCTTCATTTACAGACTAGGAACAGGAGTATGACAAAGCAGAATCTCTTTTACCCAGCAGAGAGGGCCTGCAGACAAGACAGGTTTATACCCTTGGTGAAATACGACCAAGTGAATCATAGCATAAAACCGAAAATCTTATAGACCGTCTTGCTTTGAGCATTAATAATTCAAAGTTCCAGGTCCACTGCTTTAAAAAAAATCATTAAGAAAGCCATCAATGAGAAAAACACCCAGCTGGTATTGTGTCCTGTTCAAACAAATAATAATTAGGCAGGAATAACATTTCTTTCTTTCCTTGAGGAGCTGCTTATTTTCTAGAGACGCTTTATGCATTACTGCTCATAATTGTCCCTGGCTTTGTTGTTGTCTAACAGCCATTTTAGGTCACAGAGGAATAGTCAATCCCCCTTTTCTCCTCCTCTCCATAATAGCAAGTTTCCGTTTTCCATTAGAAATATTTTTAAAGTAGCAACCACAAAAGAAACAAGAGCTAGAACCTTTTAAACTTTAATTTCCAGCTAACAGTATATTCCCTTGAGTGCTTCTTTTCTGTGGTTTTGAATGCCTTTGCAATGGCAGAGATTAATTACTGGACAGTGACTCATAGGGCACTTGGTTGTAGTCTGTTGAATTTTTTAATGGGAAGGGAGATGAAGACACAACATGAACTCTTTTGCTTTTTTTCAGTATGGAGTAGCCTTCACTCTGCAAAGCTTCGTCCATAGGTGTTGTCTTTAAATGGGAGAACTACACCTTATTACTGAATGCAGAGATATCGTCCCAGCTGATTGTCAAATACTCGTGCAACAGGCCTAAAAATTAACAATTTGTTCAAAAATAAGTTATGCAAGGAACACTAGTTTTATACCTGAAAAGGTGAAGTCTCTCTATGTCCATAGATATGCATACATACACACATAGAGACACAGATAAAATGTTTACCCCTTTATTTGCTAGGGGAAAAGAGAAGTTTATTCCTTAGTTGCTATATATTTGCTGTTCCTATATATAGTAAACTGAAGCATCCCTCAAGAGATTTTTCACTTTATACTGTACCTATCTGAAAATTCTATAAATACCACTGCAAAACCAGCATTTTTCCAGAGAAGGAATGAACTGCTCACATAGTTACTGCTTGTGCTAATAGAAATTTTCAGAAACCAGACCAAGTAAGCAGGACTTGGTCTTTAATTCAATCAGGCAATTTAAGGAAAAAAGATCTGAAGAGCCTGGCTCCCACTCCACTAATATCCACTGAGTGTGCATATTTGTGTATATCTGGATTATTCAGGGATTTCTGAGTTTTGTGTCTTTTCATTGGTCTGAAGGCCAATTTTTCCTTCTGCATGTAACATTCACCAGTAGAGCTGTTATAGAATCACAGAATGGTTAGGGTTGGAAAAGACCTTAAGATCATCTAGTTCCAACTCCCCTGCCACGGACATGGAAAACTCACACTAAACCATGTCGCCTGAGGCTCTGTCCTTGAACACTGCCAGGGATCGAACATTTACCACTTCTTTGGGCAGCCTATTCCAGTGCCTCACCACCCTTACAGGAAAGAATTTCTTCCTCATATCCAGTCTAAACTTCCCCTGTTTAAGTTTGAACCCCTTGCCCCTTGTCCTCTCACTACAGTTCCTCATGAAGAGTCCCTCCCCAGCATCCCTATTGGCCCCCCTTCAGATACTGGAAGGCTGCTATGAGGTCTCCACGCAGCCTTCTCTTCTCCTGTCTGAACAGCCCCAACTTTCTCAGCCTGTCTTCATACGGGAGGTGCTTCAGTCCCCTGATCATCCTCGTGGCCCTCCTCTGCACTTGTTCCAACAGTTCCATGTCCTTTTTATGTTGAGGACACCAGAACTGCACACAATACTCCAAGTGAGGTCTCACGAGAGCAGAGTAGAGGGGCAGGATTACCTCCCTTGACCTGCTGGTCACACTCCTTTTGGTGCAGCCCAGGATATGGTTGGCTTTCTGGGCTGCGCGTACACACTGCCAGCTCATGTTCATTTTCTCGTCAACCAAAACCCCCAAGTCCTTCTCTGCAGGACTGCTCTCAATCTCTTCTCTGCCCAACCTGCAGCTGTGCCTGGGATTGCTCCCACCCAGTGGTAGGACCTTGCACTTGGCATGGTTAAATTTCATCAGGTTGGCATCAGCCCACCTCACAAGCGTGTCAAGGTCCCTCTGGATGGCATTCTTCCCTCCAACGTATCAACCAAACCACACAGCTTGGTGTCATTGGCAAACTTGCTGAGGGTGCACTCAATCCCACTGTCCATGTCACCGACAAAGATGTTAACTGAATTTGGCTGTTATCTGGATTTCTGCACAGGCATGTACTTTTAATATGTACTTCTTTTATCTCAGAGAATTTTACTGGGGGAAAAAAAAAAACCACAAAAAAACCCCACAAATAACAAACCAGCAAATTTCATTAGTCAAATGAAAGACTTTGAAAAAATGTTTCATTCCAAAACTGACAGCTCTGCAAATTTCTAACAGTACATTCCTGATTACTGAAGTAGGAAATGACAAATAACTAGCCATGCCTGTGATAGATACACTTTTGCCTTTGACCTTGCATAGAACTTTCCAGCTATAGCAGTAAAGCAAGAATCTCTTGCATTCAGCACAAAGCACTGCACTACACAGAGAGGCGGCTGGCCTGCCTACTCAAGTAAGGTAATGTGGCTCATGAACAAGTGCAATTATTTTTCCGTACCAATAGTTACTAAATTAATCTTGCATTCCTCCAAGAAGCGATTATAAATGTTAACCCCCCCAAAAATAAAAGCTTACAATGTCAGCTTTAAGGACAAGCAAAGTTGACTTGCTGAATAGCAACCAAGTTAAAGACGCCCCAGATCAGAAGTGGTAAATGCTCCATCCCTGGCAGTGTTCAAGGCCAGGTTGGACAGAGCCTTGAGTGACATTGTCTAGCGTGAGGCATCCCTTTCTATGGCAGGGGGGCTGGAACTTGATCTTAATGTCCTTTCCAACCCTAACTCTTCTATGATTCTATCTCACTTCTTTTTTTGTAGCTGTTCAGTGTAGCATTTTCCTTTCCCTATCTCAGAAAGACTGGGAAAAAGGAGCAGAAGAAATGTTACTGCTTGTGTGGTGTCTCTGTCCCAAAGACAGAAAACAACATGGGAGGGAGGAGCTGTACTCCCCAGCCTGGCAGCCAGGGCTTTGGGGAGTGTTGGGATCTCTCAACATCTGAAACTTTCAGCTGGAGTAGCTTATGGAGACTGATAGTATCAGCAGGATAACAAATGGATCAGGCATAGCCCTGACAACTGGCCCATAAAGAAGTGCTACAGAAAACAAACGGGGATGTAACCTTTTCACATCCTTCATTAAACAGCAGCAGATACCGGGGGAATGCAAAGGGAATGAAGCATGGAAAGAGGTGAGGCTCACACATTTCAAGGAGGCACAGACAGCGTCCTCTGTCTCAGCTTGGGCTAATCCCTCAGTGTGGCTTTGTAGGTAATGTATTGAAATGTGCAAATGACAGCACCTGTGATGGTGGCAGTGCTGCCACCCTAGGACTGGGGGCAATAAGTGAACATTAGAGACATACATTCTGCTCCTGCCCCAGAAACACACTGCCCCATCCCTCTGCTCTCAGGGTGGCTCCTTGCCAAATGGGATCATGTAAATAACCCATGTAAGTGTCTTCTCTGATAAAGAGACAGCATAGGCAAAGTCTGAGGTACCAATTTCCTATCACCAAGAAGAAGCCAGGATTTTTTTTGCCTTCAGTGCTATCCCTTTAGAAAGTCTTTTCAGGACAGGTGGGATTGAGGGATCCATCAGCAACTTTGTGGGTGACATCAAGCTGAGTGGTGCAGTTGACATACCCAAGGGTCGGGATGCCATCCAGAGGGACCTGGACACACTGGAAAAGTGGGCTTATGTGAACCTCATGAAGTTCAACAAGGCCAATGCAAGGTCTTACACCTGGGTTGGGGTAATCTCCAATATCAGTATAGGCTTGGGGATGACAGGACTGAGAATACAGCAGAGGAGAAGGATTTGGGGGTACTGGTGGATGTAGGATTGTACATGAGGCAGCAATGTGCACTTTCATCCTAGAAGACCAATCATATTTTGTGCTGCATCCAAAGGAATGTGGACAGAATGTCAAGGGAGGTGATTCTCCCCTCTACTCTGCTCTGGTGAGACTAACGTACATCACTGTGTCCAGCTCTTGAATCCTCAGTACAGAAAAGGTACGGACATGCTGGAGAGGATCCAGAGGAGGCCACAGAAATTATCAGAGGGCTGGAGCACCTCTCTTACAGGGAAAGGCTGAGAGAGTTGGGGTTGTTCAGCCTGGAGAACACTGCAAGCAGACCTTATTGAGACCTTTCAGTTCTTAAAAAGAGACCTATAAGAAAAACAGGGAGAGACTTTTATCAGGGCCTGTTGTCATAGGATGAGGGGTGATGGTTTTAAGCTAAAAGAGGGGAGATTCAGGCTTCACATGAGGAAAAAATTTTTTACAGTGACGGTGGTAAAACACTAGCAGAGGTTGTCCAGAGAAGTGGTGGATGCACCATCCCTGGAGACATTCAAGGTGCTGGGCAACCTGATCCAGTTGAAGGTGTCCCTGCTCATTGCAAAGGGATTGGACTAAATGACCTTTGAAGGTCCCCTCCAACCCAAAACATTCTATGATTCTGTAACGAAACAAGTTCACTTCATGCACCTCTGTCTGCTTGCATCACCAGTTTGTGAGTAGTAAAAGACCTGGGAAGGGCATTCTGCAGCTACAAAAACAGATTTGTTGCATGAGAAGAGAAGGCTAGCAACAGAAACAGCAAAATCCATTTTGCCTAATCTACTGGCAGGTCTTGAAAAGACTCTAGACATCTGCAGTTAATGATGTCCTGGTAAATGTATTTGGTGGATGGGAGGAACACATACAGTTTGGAAGAATTGTTCATGAAGCTGTCAGGTAAGTTTCAGAAACATTTTGGAATCTTTCATCCCTTCCGTCTTACAAACCACATTGACAATGCATGCAGTCTTCACCTTAGGTGCCATAGATGTATCACAGTGGACATTTAAACCCTGTGACTACTAATGATCAGAGGGAGTTTGCACAGCAACAGTTCATCTGTCCCTATCAAAACCCAGATCAAATTTCTTGACACTCAACAAGCACTAACTAATACAACATCCTGGTCAGCACAGTTGCTGACTAGATAATTAGACTGGCTTTCATCTGATGCTTTATAGGATGACTTCAACCAGCAGCAGGTTCTATAAAAGCTGTTAAGATCTGTGTAAGAGTTTCTTTCTCTATAGTGAGCACTTGATACTCATACACTGACTGTTGATGCAAAAGTGACAAAAGAAACAATAGTAGAGAAGATACGAGTATAAGAACTGGATCTGTGTCCAAACACATCTGAGTTTAGTGACAACAGGATCCCTGCATTTGATTAATTTACTCACAATGATAATGGCCATACTAATATTCCTGCCTTGTCACACTTAGTAATTAGTCACACTCGAGACTAATCAAATTGATCCTTTTAATTCCATTAATCCTACTGAAAGATGTGAGAAAAAAATGCTTAGCTCCCTTTCCCTGACATGCCTGGGCACCTGAATGGGACAGGACAGGGATGTTATTTGACAAATTAAAGAAATTCAAATTCTGAAGTTATATTTCTAGTTTCAAAGCCACAACTTTATTAAATAAGATTGTGCATTTCACATACAAGGAAAATAGGTTCCTGACATTTCCCAGGCTATAATTCTGATGGATCTTAGAGAAAACAAACTGCACAAAATGTTTGTGCAACCAGTGCAGAATCTGATTTCATTTTATGGTAAGATTGAGATCTTATCCATCTACCCATGTCTTTGCTTACAGGCCTATACATAGAGACTTGAAGAATGCCACAGTCACAAATGTCTCCTATGCCTTGACACTGATAACGTTCAATGAAAGGTGCTCTTTTAAAAGGTAAGAACAAGACAGGATTTCAACAAGATGCCAGGAAGTCCAATTAGAGCCTCTATGTCTCCAGATTGTCTCTTTTTCTTTCAGTGTTTCTATATTTTTCTCCTTTAAAAAAAAAAGTTAATAATTATATTAATAACTATTTTTTTATTATTATTATTATTATTACTTCCCTAAGTCTCTTGTAGCCCCCAAAACCACAAGCTGTAAATTAGGAGTTTTATCTCAGTAGGGTATTTCTACATTAACAACATTATGAAAAGAAAGGGAGATGACAGAGCTTCTCTTTGTGCTCTGAGAGAAAGAAAATCAATGGAAGACTCCTTAGATCAAGAAAACTTCTCCAAGCTTTAGTTAGGGGATGGCTTCTTTTAGAAAGATACTACACCGACTTCCTATCCAGTATCTGTATGTTTTAGCAACAGAAATCTTACGTTGCAATGGTGCTTAGGAGGGCTAAGCCATGTGCCTATATACCTCACATCATAGAGCAAAACTGCTTATCTGTCGTGTTTCTACTGCCTCTTAATAATTCCTTTCTCTCTGTACAAATACTCCAGGTACGTATTCCATCTTTTTCCTCATACTTCCAGTTCTCTTGGCTGTTGCTTTGGTCTCTCCAAAAACCTGTGGAGACTGGCCTGACAGCCATCATCCATAATACAGCAGAGTGATTTCTGTACACTGACCTTAATCTTCTCCATTTTGAAGGAAAGAGCAACTCTCTTTTTGGCAACTGAATGAGCCCAACTCCGGGGCAAGCAATTTCCACTTACTCTCCCTCCTACTAAATTCTCTAGAAAAGTTACTGTTAACTGTAACAAAACCAGCATCGATCACTACAGCTGCTATCACTGCTCCACATCGTATTTCCTTTCCCAAGCAAACACCCAGCAAGCTTCAATTTTCATCTAGCAATTTCAACTTAATTTGTTTGCACTACTTTTCCTGATGTCTTATCACTCAATGCATACCAAACAGTTGGAACAATTTTTAAAAGTACTTAAATATGGCTGGATTTGTTTGATTGTTATTGAATAGATATAAATCCTGGTTCAGAAAAAACCCAAGTATAAATATGTTAGATATTCTTATTTAAATTATGTAAATTAGACAATTTAATGGTAATGGCTATGGAGACTTGTTGGCATGTTAAATAGCTTTCTTTCATTACACCACTAAATTGTTACCTATCTATCTTATGCATGAAGGAAGTTTGCATGGTCAACAATTTCAAATAAAATAAACCTTTTTTAAACTCATAGATAATAAAGTGGCAGCTTTGTAGGTTTCTGTCTGATGATTAGGACATCCCAACACAGAGTACAGATGAGCTGTGTAAAGCGTTTTTGCCTAGCAAGATGGGGTTTTTTTCCCCTTAAGAATATTTTTAGTTCCTGAGAAAGATTGTCTATACCTAAAGGGAGGATTCTCCTCATTTCCACACAGTAGCAACAGTCTGAGAAGCAGCAATTTATGCTTCTCATTTTACCAGTATGCTTCACCCATCAGCTGCTAAGTCACTCCAGGATGTAGAAAAGGGAATCAGATCTTGTAATACAGATTCCTCTGCAAGGTCTGCCAAAATTAAGACCCATTAATGTCTGGTCATTTTGTCTTGGTTTCTGAAATGTAAATTGCTGTCTGTCAGGGAATTGATTGAGACTGTAAAAAGATTTCATATGGGCCACCACATGAATCAGATAAAAGCTGAGATCACTATGTTGAAAAGAATTAAAATAGGTTAACTAGGTTATTACAGATTCCTGTGATTATCCAGCCCCAAAACAAGCACCCAAGAATTTTTTTACCTAAGCATCTTATAAACTCATCTCATCCAGATCTTCACTGGTTCGGTTTCACTTAGTACTTTGCAGAATATATGGATATAAATTAATTTGGGTATTATGATCAAACTAAAAGCTAAAAAGTCATATTAACATGACATATAAAATCACATTGAAGTACCTATAAAGTATTGAGTCATTATTTTATACTAGCTCACAATGCATCAGAGAAGTTCACTCAGTAGCATACACTATTTCTGGCACAACACCTACTAGAATCTAGGCCAGGAGCACTTCCTCTGCAAACATCTTAACTTGACAAATCTACAGATTGCAAGAAAGATAATATAAAAATGCAGTAGTCTTGTCCTTTACTTCAAGTATATTCAGGTAAATAAGAGGATCACAGAAATGTCTAGTGTCCTCTAGTTATATAATAGCAATTGGATTCCACATCAAGTACCAGATACTCACAGAGAGTGAAGGTGAAAGGTATATTGCTGTATTTTATGAAGTGTGTCTCTTTCTATCCTTCCCAGATGATATATTCAGTTCTTTAATAAAGCAATGTGTATGGAACAGACATTCAGTTGCTTCTAAAGTGTCAAATTATGCTTCCTGTTTGAGCTTTCTGTTACTTTTCTGGAGAATCCTTTCATCTGTAGTGAAGCTGTGTGCATTTTGCTGCACTGTGTCAAGAGAAAATTACTGAGACCAAACAAGTTCCCATTAATGAACCATGGAAGGCAAACACAATAGTTCCAGTTATTTCATTAAAAAGAAAAACCTTGCTTTCTCTGGCCTGCAGGCAGCGACATGTGAAATAGTAATCCTTGTAGTATATTAAACCTTTATTTCTGACATTTAAAAAAATCTTCAAGGATTATATCATAAAACAAGGAAGTACATAATAATACAGATAATGACCCACGTATCCACATCTCAACACATAGGGTAATTCAACCATAAAATGTCTGTGACTTTCAGACTTTCTAGTTCAGAAAAGAAAATGTTGCAATGTTACTTATTTTGAATCATATTTTTTCATTTCAGCCTTCTATATCCATCGATACTTTTCTCCCCCCTTGCAGCTCTCCCTCATCAACCCCAAAGCTGGAAATAAAAATACAGCAAAATTGCTGCTGCTGATAAAAGACACATACCAAAGAGAAGAAAAAAGGGCCCTAAACTAATGAGGAAAGTTAAGAACACAGCAGAAGGAGCAAGCAATGTGTGTCAGGGGTGAGGGAAAGCCATGACAAAGGAATTGGCAACTGCCAGCAGAGCAACCTGCCCCAAACATGAGGCAGGCATGCTTTTCCTCCGAATGTCACTCATGTCCACCATACTCAGATGTCTGTCTCATAGTTGTCCCGCCAGATTTGATTTCTTTGAAGAGATGTAACTGTGGAGACACTGTCAGACATGTGGGTACCACAGATGGGGCATGGTCCCTGTATAAGGCTGAGGGCTACTTTTTGGACTAGACAGCTAAATAAAAGGCCTCTCTCACTGGCAGGTTGTTTGGTTTTGGGTTTTTTTAGAAGAACATATACATTCTTCTCCCAGTTTTGCTTGTGTCTCCTCTTTATCCAAAAAAACATCATATGGCTTTAAATTGGGATAGCCCCACAGTCTATGCTTATTCTCATCAGATGGCACTGGCAGGAAATTGCAGTTTGGAAGACTGATTCACTAGGATTATAGATAGTATATTAATAATGAGGGTTAATAGACAGCAAGGGAGTTTACTGGGATCGAGTGCTATATCCATGAAAATTATCAAATAATCTAATCTCTCTAATACACAGTGGGTCAGACATGAGTACACAGCAGTTTGTGGTGTTAAAGGTCATGCAGGCTTCTACCCTACTGAAATTAAAATGGGCATTATTATTAATGTGAAGGGACACAGTGTGAGATGGTTGGCACAAGAAAGGTAAATGTGTTTGGAAGAAAGACTCTGAAGTCACTCATGAAAACTCTCTAACCTCTACTGAAAAAGTATCAGACTAGATCACTGACTTGTTTGCAATATAATTAGGAGCTCTTTATCGAGAAGAAGATTAGTTAAACCAAAATCTAATCCTGGACAGAACAAGGGATAGAATCTGAAGCATTCTGCAGGAACTGATGACCCCTGCTATTCACTGTAAGGCCAATTTTGTTAATCTTGTTTTAATTTGGAAAATTTCACTGCCTGAATAGTCCTACATCTAAGATCAATGCTTTGACTTTGCTAAAGTTAGTGGGCTCTTATTAAATGGATTCTATAATGCCAAAAAATTCCTTTTCTCATTATTCCAAACTAGGAATCTACAGTTTTAGTGTTCAAAGTGATCTGAAGTTGCATACTCAAAAGCAAGTAATAGGCTCATACCTGTAGGGAGATAAGAACTCTCTTGACAAAACCGCTATTCATCATAAGACATTGATAGCATTTTGTATACTGAGGAAATATATTAAGTGTTTGCAGGTCCTTTAAAAATATTTTAGTGCTGCTAACATCAGTTGTGGGAACGAGTCTCCCCCTCAGAAGCACAGATTAATTTGCAGTGTTCCTTGTTCCATCTCAAAAGTTCAGGTGGATCATGCCAAAGTGCGTTCATATCTGGTCACTACCACTCTCACCTGTACTTTAGCTACTGAGCTGTGGCACAAGAAAATAAAATATTGAACTCTCACCATATCAATGATACAAAATCAAGTCACAATAATCTACTGCAGAAGACCTAATCACAGCTGTGTAGACATACTTAAAGTAAGGGGACTATGTTGACGTCATTTTGGAGATTGCTTCATCTCCCCACATAAATATGCAAGTTACATAAAGTGAATGGATTGCCCAGAATTATTTCAGGGTAAGCATGTTCATAATGATACAACAAAACACGATCCAGTGCTAAAATACCTCTAAGCAAGTAACCCCTCCTGAATGCCTCCAACCTTGTTGGCTGACTCTTCACTACAAAAGCTACCAAGGACGCAAAAGCTCTTGGATAAAACCAGTGGAAATTATTAGGTAGAACAATGAGCAATATAAAGTTAATAGTGCTTCTTATCTTTTCACCTACATACCAAATCACAGAGAGACTCTTCGTAATGTTATTAAGACAAAGCAATATTTT
The DNA here is from genome assembly GCA_028858755.1 of Ara ararauna. Taxonomy (NCBI): domain Eukaryota; kingdom Metazoa; phylum Chordata; class Aves; order Psittaciformes; family Psittacidae; genus Ara; species Ara ararauna. The sequence goes on along the minus strand of CM054410.1, from coordinate 36,542,123 downwards.
CTGAGATCTGAAAAAATAATCATGTAGGTCAGCTTGGAGACAGCAGCAGAGGCATTTTAATTTGTACCAAGGCAGACATAAATAAAATATATTTGTAACCTTATCATAAAGCATGTGTATAACTGATCTTTTTTATTTTTCTGTCAATTAAAAAACCTAGGAAAATATAGCAAGACAAAGAATGCATTTCATAAATTTCAAAATTTAAATTTGATTCATCTTTCAGCTGGAAAATATTAAATGGCCTTTTTTAAAAGTTTGGGATTTTTTTTACGAAAGCTCCATTGTTTTTATTTAAAGACAACCTTTTATTAAAAAGTTGGCAAAAACAAGCCAGCAAAACCAGATGAATTTGTGAAAGCTTTTGGTATTGTGACATCTGTTTCTTATCAGCATAGCCACAGCTGAGACGCTTACTTCAGTTACATATACAATACCATAACGCATACTCTCATGTTCTTGCTTTCACCCACATACTCACCTTCAAAGCTGCTGAAGTCCCTTACCAGGAAATGTACAGCAAAAAAACTTTGACAGGCAAGCCTATTAAACAAAATTTTAAATTATTACTACCACCATTCCTCAAATTTGAAGATGAGGCTCCAGAGAAGTGCATATGTGTCCTATGATGTTCATATAATTCAAATAGGAAAATAGTTGCCTGTGGGATGCATTAGCGTATGTGCTTCTTTGTTGGGCACAGCTAGCAGTGCTTCATCAGAAGTGATTCAGAGTGTCGCTGCAATCTCCAGCAGAAGAGTCAGAAACTATGTTTTAAGTGACTTCTTTCATGGAAAATATCTTATTTATCTCTTTTGGCATACTTACAAATAGAAGTATTTAATAAAGCATAGCAGATTATCAATTTATGTCAGTGGCATTTACCTAAGGATGCAACTAATCAGCCCAAAGACAGAGGAGAAATGGGTTTGCTGCAGTATATGCTCTGTCAGTAAAAGTTAGCTGTCACACAAGAAATAGCATCAGTGCAGCCACAGTAGTATCCTCACTGGTCAAGGTTAAACAGAACCAGCAGTAGAGACTGGACAAATTCGCAGGGTTAAGTAATGGCCAGGATAAGTCTTTTAGAGAAATATATGTCTTTTATTTTTGAGAAGATGAGGTGAAGATAGTACCTGAATTCTCCTCTGCAGCTATTTAACTCCTTCTGGTTAACTTCTGATCATTAGTTACAGATGGTAAGTTTTCTAAAAATAACATATATGCTTGTGCATACACCCTGGAAATAGCTTTGCTTTCTGAATTCTTTCTTCGTCATGTGTGTAATCTCCACTTGAAATTCAGTATTTCCACCATCCAGCAGTGATGGCCTGAATATATGAACAACATATTTCTCACAGAAAGAACTAGTTCTATCTCTTTGCTGGAATATAGAATTATGCAGAGGGAGGATGGGGAATTTAGAATTTGATTTTTATTTACTTTGCATACAGGCATGACGGAGCATCTGGCAACATAAACTGAATTCAAGAAATACATGTATCAGATTGACAAATTTTTCTCTTTGAGAATATGAAAGCTGTAGAGAAATTTAAATTATAATTACATTTGAATGCACATAAAATTTTGTTGATTAAATTCAAGAATAGGAATTGACAATTAGAAAATATAAATCTGAAGTTTAACCCCAAGTACATAATATCAGCCCACACCATAATCTGTACACTGTGTACAGCAACATAGCAATAATGGTTTTGAAGTCTGCAGTCAAATAGCCTTCTTTATGCAGAAATACGTAAGACCAATGAAGCAGCATTTAACTGTGCAGAGTTAAGGTCTGTAGAGCAGTGCTTTAAATAAAAGAATTAGTAAAAAAGTAATTTTGGAGCCACAGAGGTTCAATAGTAACATCAAATTGTACAGCATTCCAGACAAAGTCAAGCATATTTTTTGGAGACTGCTGAACCAGGGAAAAGCTAAAACAACTTTAAGTACTCTGTCTGAAATTCAAGATTGTGCAATTTATTTTGAAACATAAAAATAAAATAAAAATAATGCTTTTTAAGGTACTAAATATATAAGGCTTAGTCCAGGAGGAATGTCAGAAGAAACAGAGTACTAGGTTGCACAAGCCTTTGAGACATAAGGCAAGAATAAAAACCTTCATCCTGGCAGTTTGTTTTTAACTTTCAGTAAATTGATTTTATTCACTTTGACTAGGAAGCAAATAGGTCCACACACAGATTTACACCAAAGTCGCTGTATTTGCCATAATTCACAGTTTTTCTCATTTCAGTTCATTTTTGGTGCTCAGACTATCTTTAGCTTCAGGCAGTCAATTAAACTAAAATGAAACCAACTAGCAACTCTTAAAAGCAAATGAGAGTATCTCTAAAGACTTGTTGTTTTTTCTACTTCAGTTTAAGATCATCCATCTAATGAAATCAGATTAAGTGTGAGCAACCTACACTGACTTCTCTGTTGCTCTTTTGCTTTGCTTTTAGTGATGGAACATACCAGCTCCTGCTTCGTTCGGATATTTCTCCAAAATTATGAAAAATTATTTCCATGGAGACAAAAAGAAGTATACTTTCGATGTTATTTCTGTAATTCTGTTGGCCTGAAGGTTATGAAGATTTTCCAAGAATTAGATTTTGGGTGAAAAATCCAGCTTTGCCCACATTCTCATAGCATCCTTCCAGTATCTGAAGGGGGCCTATAGGGATGGTGGGGAGGGACTCTTCATGAGGAGCTGTAGTGAGAGGACAAGCGGTAACGGGTTCAAACTTAAACAGGGGAAGTTTAGACTGGATATGAGGAAGAAATTCTTTGCTGTAAGGGTGGTGAGGCACTGGAATGGGTTGCCCAGGGAAGTTGTGAATGCTCCATCGCTGGCGGTGTTCAAGGCTGGATTGGACATAGCCTTGGGTGGCATGGTTTAGTGTGAGGTGTCCCTGCCCCTGGCAGGCGGGTTGGAACTAGATGATGTTAAGGTCCTTTCCAACCCTAACTATTCTATGATTCTATGTGTTTAAGTCTATCGGTATCCATAAGGATAGAGAAACTCAGTTACAATATTTGAAGGTGAAGAAGAAAACCTCACCAACTGCTTCTCTTTCCTCCACCACAGTAACTCCAGGCAGTAAACACACCCCATCAGCACTTTGGGGAAGCAATGTGAAGTTGGCTGACACTGGCCAGGGCTGAGGTTTAATTCAGAAAAACCACAGGCAACTACCTCATGTGGTCACCCAAATACACTCCTTTGGGTTGTGTTTGGTGAATTAAGAAAACACTTCATCCAGGTGCCAGCCTTTGGGCAATGACCCCTGGGGCTCATGCATGGCACTGATCTGCCCCCCAGTATCACTATGAGAGGGATTCAGTTGAGAAGCAAGTGGGTTGGCTGGAAGAGCACAGCAGCAGACCCAGCTTACAGGAGCACTTTTACATCAGATATTTAGCAAAATAGCTACTGAATGCTATTCTTTGGTGAAATACTTGCTTAGTTTAAAGGAAAAGGTTTGGGACATAATCATAGAAGGGTGAGAAAGCTGGGGAAATCTGAGTAGAGCAAGAGGAAGCCCCTCAGAAGCCAAATCATTCTTCCCAGAGGGCCAAAACTAGGGAAGAGTTGAGCACAGTAGCTCCTACTAACTTCAATATTTTATTCTGGAATGTAAATGTTACATTAGGATTTGGATTGAACATAAGAATTTAAACCCTCACTAACTACTGCTGGCATTTGATAGCTCCTTTCTAACAATATTTCATTTCTGTAGGATTCTGAATAGTAGAGGAAAAAATCTACCATATATCATAACAAAGAAGGAAAGAAAACAAGAGGGCATGCTAACTGAACACTGCATGTTTAATGCATTTCTTTTTCCAATACTATATATTGTTTCAATCTACACAAAGAAAGGCATCAAATAATAAAACAAATTATAATATACTGTTGGGTAGCAGAGGGACTAGAACACAAAATAACCAGAGCAGCAAAGTAGATATGAAATTCCAAAACACATTTATTTACCTTCTCTCTTGAGTGAGTAAAGTGTGCTTGTAATGTTTGACATTGTTATTGCCAGAGCAGGTTCAAACATCTAAGAATTCCCTTCTTCTTGTTCCTCTACAAAAGACTAAAACACTGGGAAAAGTAAAAAGGTAAAGAAATAACTACTTTTCAATCTGTTCTTGGGATTTGTCTTCCCCATTTAACTATTCTCTTCACCTTTGCAGAACTTAGCTTGGTCCTCACATGACTGAAAATACTCACAGTCAGCACAAATTACTGGCAGTAAAGACCTGATCTTCCCTGTGGTCGCATTTACCTTCACTGATGTCATGTGTTGCACTCAGCAAAGTACTGAGCCGCATGCCTAACTTTACCCTTTGAGTACCTCTGCTTTGGCATGCAGGCATACTTTGGGAGATGACATTTGAGATACTGTGTTACTTACAGCCTAGGAGGGCTTTTATAATAAAAAAAAAAAACAAAACCAAACAATATTCCAAGAGTCACTAAAACCCATTATTCATTCACAAAAATGAAAATCAAATGCAAGTGCCATGTTAGTAGACCTCTTAAATCAGGAATAAACAAAGGACACTAGAAGGAGACAGTACATTCAGCTGTTTCTCTAAATGCTGGCAGAAAAAGTTGTCTGAATATTTTACAATGAAAGAATGGATACAAAATCCAATGACTCTTTGGGCAAAATAGCAATTGAAGCAGATCTTCGTCCATGTGCAGTAAAATGAAAAAGATACTACCCTGTCGCCAACAGTACCGAATTTTGGGAAACACATTCATCAGGTTTTGGGAGAACGGTTTTAAAGTTCATTCTGTTCAGAATTCTGCTTACCTGTCATATTTTTAGAATTACTGTTCTCTCCATCTTTACTGAAATCTGTTTTCCTGAAAAAAAGCAAGCATCAGTAACAGCACAATAGCCCATCAGAACTATGTCAACAGCTTTTGGGAGAGAAGAACGACAAGAAAAGGCATAAGAGCTGTAAGAAGAAAATTTTTCAAAATCATTGTTCCTATTTCTTCATTCAAGCCTTTTGTACCATCCCAACTCTGCTTCCTCCCCAATTCCACTTACCTATGCTTTGCTCGACTGTGATTCTTACACACACGACGAAATTACTTCCTACCTAGTAACCCCCCCGCCTTTTCTCTTTCTTCACTTTTTTTTTTTTTATTTGTAGTTGTCTGCTTTTCTGACTTCACTGGAACAAAGAAAGGCACGATGTGAGAGAGAAATAGAAACACATCCAGCTAAAGAAACATTCCAGAAAATCTAAGGTAGGTATGCTGACTGTGCCTTGCTTACATAGTTTCAATGGCAAAAACTTTCACATGACCGACTGTGCTCCATAAGGAGATACAAATATGTCAGTATTAACTATAATTTTGTGTTATTTACAGACACATGGAAATGTTTTAAAAACAGGGCTTTGCCAGAAAGTGCAATATAATTTTAAAAGTGAGATATTGCCGAAACCTCTGCTGAACATAAGGCAGCATATTTTGGGAGAGAATTCTTAAAAAAAAAAAATAAAATAGTAACACCAAGAACCTTGATTCCTCTCATGCCCTGATTTCCTCTTGTCATACCCTGAACACTCTCTATTTTAGAAGTACAGTAAACATATCAATAAATATAATATATAAATAAAAAATAGAAATTCAGGAAAACCTGAGTAGTCTGTGATTTTGGATCTAACTCAGCAAAATCTTTCCATGAGGAAAGAATAAGAATATGGAACCCTTCTAGTATTTGACCACATTAAAAAAAAGATTTCCATTTTCAAAATAATATGTTATTTAAAAAATAAACTACTTTTTGCTATACTTGCAGACTATAAGAAAATGAACCCTTTGAACTCAGTTGATACATTACAAAATAAATAAATGAATCCTCTTCACTTTTATATGTTTGATTTTAAAATATTAATTTTAAGTATACCTAAAAACTTTTCATTTTTCTAGTGTTTCTGTGTCGAACCTGAATCCCCACTATGTATATAGCTGGCATAGCCCTATGTGACATCCATTTCAGCAGGGAGCACAAAGATTCTTGCAAAGTCAAGAAGACGTGATACTCTGAAGGATGCTCTGCTAGATGCTGGTCAGCACATCTCCTGGATGCATGACTCAAAATACACACTCATACAGCACATATATACTAGTGAACTGCCTGGGTACACCCACCATCTAACTCCATACATAAGTCTCTCATAAGTATTAAGAAAGATCTTGTACAAAATACTGCTCGTAGGTTTTAGGGAAGCCTTAGAGACAGTAGGGTGCTGTTTAACTTATACAAGTCCCTTGACAACCACATGAAATGGCTATTGCCATTATTAAACCTGGTCACTGTTGCCCTCTCAAGAGAAACAGCATAGTTTCTGGCTTCCTTGAAGGCTATGCCACGAGGTATCAGGACTGAAAGCAAATTATGTCTTAATGGTGTATTCCTCAGAAGCACCTGAAGCAGTAACACTAGCTGGTTGAATACAAGAGCTGCACTAAAATGTCATCACGGAAAGCCTCCCCACACAGAGAACAATAATGAGATTGAAGCTTTTGCGGGGAAGAATGTCAAATTAGGCGATGAAGGGAATGTAAGAGGGAAGAAGATGAAAAGAAGGTGTTGCCATGGTCTCCAACACTTTATGTTGTGAAACTCAAACCAAGATTAATTTTTTCTCACATTTAAACTTGATAAAAAGGAAACATTCACAGGGTATAGTTTATAGTGATGAACATCAGTTGCTATTTTATCCTGTCAGGCAACGAAGGTGACATCTCCCTAATTGGATCCCATGGTAAAGTTTGAATGAAAAAGCAGAGCAGATATCTTGCACAAGAGGAACAAAACAGATGGGAAAAAATCCTGAGCACCAATGTTTGCTTTGTGCAAATATTTGACCTCACTAGCAAAAATTGAAAGTGAGGAAAAAAGCACAGCAAAGCTACAGAATTAATAGCCATTTCTGAACACTTATGTTTCCAAAGATTCTTTACAATACTGGTACAAACTGGACGCAGTGATGGATGCTACAGAGTTAAAGAGTAAGTGCATCCTTGCGGTTTGAAGAGGTGACTTGGGCCTCTTTTCTCTCTGGCTGTGCGGCTGACTTCTCATGTGATAATAGGTAGACTAATCATTTAGCCTCCCAGTGGTTCATGTTTTTTATCAATGAACTGAAGAGACATTTCTGATGGAAAGTACAAGAGCTCAGTATTACTATTATCAACTTTCAGCTTTAGCATCTTTGAAAGCTGCCAATGCTGGACAGTAAGTAAGCTCAAAGTATGATTCAAACAGCACAACATCAATATGCTGCGGAAGAAGCTTAGGTATTTGTCAGAAGGGCTTTAATGATAAGACACTGATAGAGATGCAGAGCATACTCCCTTAGTGTGGCCAAATGCTGCTTCAGGCATTTTCTAAGTCAGGATGAAATTAGAATATTTTCAAATCAAAACACAATGCTGAGCTTTACTGTCTGAAGCCACATAACAGCAGAATGCACATTCTCTCTTCATTGAGGCTATTGAGGTATTAGTAATAGATTAACACTTCAAACTAATTAGTCTCACTTTCACAACAAATTTAAACATGAAAAATTCTCAGATCCATAGCTATCAGTTGCAGCAGCACTAATGGCAGATGTTTACTATTATTTAAAGGAAGCACATGATGTGCTGGCAGTTAACTAATAGCCATGTGTTCCTAACTCCAACAAAATACTCAATGAGAGAAGACAAAGAAAACTTTGCTTCCCTGGGAAACAAATGATTTGGCCCTCTATAAGGACAATTGGATGTCTGCTAGCTACAGCTGCAACAGAGCAAAGAACAAAAGGATTGCAGTCAATGATAATTAAATCAAAAGTCCATTGATTAAAGGCTAAAGAATTGATTACAAAAACAGTGCAGTAGGCTTGAGAGGAAAAGGCCCCCCTCTATCAGTGTAATCCTCAGCTTCTGAAATTCCTCATATGTGCAGATTACCTTCTGATTATAATTGAAGCTTTTGTAAGTATAGGGATAGATGAACATTAGAGTCAGCTTTGCTTTTGTGTAGCTGTAAGATTTCTTCACTGAAGTATTCCAGACTTAGCTTTTATATGGGCTAAAAGGTCTCGGGGAAGCTGAGAGGGAGCAGAACTTCCTGCTCCAGGCCTGATCCATCCTGGGGACTCAAGTGTCCCCTGTAGCTCAAGGGGGAAAGAAGAAGGCTGCTTACCCAGAAAGCTGGGAAACAGTAATAATAACAACAAAAAAAGGAGGAAGAGGACAATTAAAAGCAAGGGCCTTCCTCCTAAATCTGTTGTCCCCACCCAGAACCGCTTTGCTGTCCTGCAGGGTGCTGATGAGGAAACACACTTGCACCAGGAACAACCGGCTGATGCACTGGTAAAGAAGATCTCTACTGGTGCTGCCAGGAAAAAGCGGTGGGTCGTGATAGTAGGGGACTCTACTTTGAAAGGAACAGAGGCACCCATCTGTTGGCCTGACCCAGTCTCAGGGGAGGTGTGTTGCCTACCAGGGACTCAGATCAGGGATGTTGCAGAGAGGCTGCCTGCTCTAGTATGTCCCACTATTACCCACTTCTAGTTGTCCATGTGGGTTCTACTGATATAGATAGCAGTAGCTCGGAGAACATAAAGAAGGACTACAGAGCCCCGGGAGAGGTGGTTAGGGGCTCTGGAGCTCAGATTGTCTTTTCATCAATTCTCCAGGATAAAGGGGAGGACCTTAAGAAGGCTAGGAGGATTGACCAGGTTAATAAATGGTTAGAATGGTCGTGCCATATTCAGGGGTTTGGGTACTTTGAACATGGGACTCGATTTGGGAGGCCAGGTCTACTGGCGGCAGGTGGAGCTGGTCTGACAAGGAAAGGGAAGAGTGGATTTAGTAGGAGGCTTGCCAGACTGGTCAAGGATACTTTAAACTAGACGTGTTGGGGGAGGGGGGCATCATTCCGTCCCAACACACCCAGTCAGAAGAGCGTGCAGCAAGCTCACTGCCCTGGACTTCAAGAGAGCAGACTTTGGCCTCTTCAGGAACAAGCTTAGTAGGGTTCCATGGTATACAGCCCAAGAGGGCAGAGGGGCCCAAGACTGTTGATTGATATTCAAGGATCACCTGCTATAAGCTCAAGAGTGTTGCATCCCAACTAGAAGGAAGTGCAGCAGGAGGGCCAGGAGACCTCCTTGTATGGATAAGGAGCTGCTGAGGAAACTCTGAAGGAAAAAAGAGGCTTCCAAATGTGGAAACGAGGACAGGCAACCTGGGAAGAATACAGGGATGTTGTCTGGGAAGCTAGGGACCAGGTTAGGAAAGCTAAGGCCCAGTTAGAATTAAACTTGCCTACTGTCGTGGTTAACTCAGCCACACAGTTGCTCACTCACTTTCCTTCTCCCTTCCCCCCCCCCCCCCCCACCCCAACTCCTGGAGAGATGGGGAGGAGAATCAAAAGAATGTAACTCCCATGGGTTGAGATGAGAATAATCCAGTAGCTAAGGTTTAACACAAATCACGACTGCTACCACCAATAATAATTATGATAAGGGAAATAACAAGGGAAGAGAATACAACCACTCATCACCCGCCGACTGATACCCAGCCTGACCAAGCAGTGATATAACCCTTTAAGGTAGCATCACCCCGTTTATATAGTGGGCATGATGTGCTGTAGTATGCAACACCGCTTTGGCTAGTTTGGGTCAGGTGTCCTGTCTCTGCTTCCTCCCGGCTTCCCCTCCTCCCTGGCAGAGCATGAGACTCAGAAAGTCCTTGATCAGAGTAAACATCATTGATCAGCAACTAAAACCATCAGTGCTATTAGCTATGTTCCCAGGCTGAAAGTCAAAACCACAGCACTGCACCAGCTACTAAGAAGGAGAAAAATTACTGCTACTGCTGAACCCTGGATGGTAAAGATAACAGGAAGGGATTCTATAGCTACATTGCAAATAAAAGACAAACTAGAGGCAACGTGGTCCCTCTCCGGAAGCTATCAGAACTGGCTACCCTGGATTTGGAGAAGGCTGAGGCTCTCCATGACTTTTTTGCCTCAGTCTTCACTGGCAAATGCTCTGACCACACCAACCAAGTCTTGGAAGGCAGATGCAGGGATTGTGAGAATGAAGATCCCATGCCCACTTGTAGGACAGGATCTGGTTCAAGACCATCTTAAGAACCTGAATGTGCACAAGTCCATGGGTCCTGATAAAATCCATCCACGGGTCCTGAAGGAGCTGGCAAATGAAGTTGCTAAGCCACTATCCATCATATTTGAAAAATCATGGCAGTCAGGTGAAGTTCCCACTGACCGGAAAAAGGGAAATATAACCCCCATTTTCAAGAAGGGGAAAATAAATGACCCAGGGAACTACAGACCAGTCGGTCTCACCTTTGTGCCTGGCAAAATCTTGGAGAAGATTCTCCTGGAAGGCATGCTGAGGCACATGAAAAACAACAAGGTGGTTGGTGACAGCCAACACGGCTTCACTAAGGGGAAATCCTGCCTGACCAATCTGGTGGTCTTCTATGACAGGGCTACGGAACTGATGGACGGGGGTAGAGCAGTTGATGTCATCTACCTGGACTTGTGCAAAGTGTTTGACACTGTCCCACACCACATCCTTGTCTCTAAATTGGAGAGACATCAATTTGATAGGTGGACCACTCGGTGGATAAAGAACTGGCTGGATGGATGGCCACACACAAAGAGATGTGGTCAATGGCTCAATGTCCAGCTGGAGACCAGTAATGAGTGGTGTCCCTCAGGGATCAGTGTTGGGACCAGTCGTGTTCAACATCTTTGTCAGTGACATGGACAGTGGGATTGAGTGTGCCCTCAGCAAGTTTGCTGATGACACCAAGCTGTGTGGTTCGGTTGATACACTGGAGGGAAGGAATGCCATCCAGAGGGACCTTGACACGCTTGTGAGGTGGGCTGATGCCAACCTGATGAAATTTAACCATGCCAAGTGCAAGGGCCTCTACCTGGGTCGGAGCAATCCCAGGCACAGCTACAGGTTGGGCAGAGAATAGATTCAGAGCAGCCCTGCAGAGAAGGACTTGGGGGTGTTGGTCGATGAAAAAATGAACATGAGTCGGCAGTGTGCGCTTGCAGCCCAGAAAGCCAACCGTATCCCGGGCTGCATCAAAAGGAGTTTAACCAGCAGGTCGAAGGAGGTGATCCTGCCCCTCTACTCTGCTCTCGTGAGACCTCACTTGGAGTATTGTGTGCAGTTCTGGTGTCCTCAACATAAAAGGGACTTGGAACTGCTGGAAAAAGTGCAGAGGAGGGCCACGAGGATCATCAGCGGACTGGAGCACCTCTGTATGAAGACAGGATGAGAAAGTTGGAGCTGTTCAGCCTGGAGAAGAGAAGGCTGCATGGAGACCTCATAGCATCCTTCCAGTATCTGAAGGGGGCCTATAGGGATGGTGGGGAGGGATTCTTCATGAGGAGCTGTAGTGAGAGGACAAGCGGTAACGGGTTCAAACTTAAACAGGTGAAGTTTAGACTGGATATGAGGAAGAAATTCTTTCCTGTAAGGGTGGTGAGGCACTGGAATGGGTTGCCCAGGAAGTTGTGAAGGCTCCATCGCTGGCGGTGTTCAAGGCTGGGTTGGACAGAGCCTTGGGTGGCATGGTTTAGTGGGAGGTGTCCCTGCCCCTGGCAGACGGGTTGGAACTAGATGATCTTAAGGTCCTTTCCAACCTTAACTATTTTATGATTCTATATGCAGCTTAGATAAAGCAAAGGTGGGAAAAAATGCTGGATGAAAAAATCAAAAATTAAGACGTCTGTATTCATCAGGGGGTAATCTTGTTCCCAGTGCAGCCATTGAAAAGCTTCTCCTTGTCTCTAAAATTGGATCAAGCCGAAGGACTGACTGAACATAAAAGCACTTTCCTCTTCGAGGTGCTTTTGCAGTAGACAGCATCTGCATCATCATCCAAAACACCTCTTAACCATGGCTCAGCCCTCTGATTTCCAGTGCCTAAAGATGCCCACCACATCAGAGGATTAATAACTTTATGTTTTCTACCTGTGATGCTAAGGCATGCAGTCAGCGATCATGTTTCCTGTGGGAATAAATGGAACAAAGAATTCACTCAGGTCTGTTTCCAGTCCCAGAGGTTCAGGGTGCCCTCCAATAGGACTAAATCTGCCCTTATAAAATGCAAAGGCACTTAAGAGAATCATTTTCATCTAGGGTAATGCAGACCATAGAACTATCACGCTTTACTGACACATTCTGGGTATCGTTTAAAACTATTTTTCATCTGTTATATAGGTGACAGTCCCTAAATACATTGTTGAAATTTGAAGGTTAGCATGTTTACTACTAAGTACTTGTTAATGCATTTCTAGTCCCTCAAATGCAACTAACACATCTCAGCCTGTGTTTCACCTGTGTTCTTTATTTTTAAGTTTCCTTTGAGCAGACTCCTGACAGTACCTAAGTAGCAGCCCTGTCACACCAGAGAGACTGAAAACAGTGGCTAAGCATGCCCAAGTAGCATGAAAACACCTTCCATGCCACCTCAGTCTCTCAACTGAGACAAAACAATTTCCAGGCCTATAAATACGCAGGAGCTGTGACATAGCACAAATACTAAACTACTAGCACTATAATAAAAATAAATAAAAATAGCTGAATAGGTACATTTTTCTCTGTCTTTTTCTCTATGTACTTGAATATTTCTAGTTCTACACTGTAATCTCTTTAAAATGTAGATTACATTTTACTTGGTTTTGTAACTTTCCACCTAATAAATAATGTTTTACATTTATGCTTCATTTCATCAGATGAATTCTCTTCTGAGTTAAATTGAGCAATACCACAGGACCACAAAATCCACTGGACCACAAATCAGTTCTTATTTCACTTTGTTATCTAGTGTGTGTTAGGGTTATGTTTACTATTTCATTGTATAAAGTATGTTTATATTCTGCTTTATATTCCTTTTACTGCTTGCTCTCCCACTTGCTACACTTTATTAATTTTGTTTACTTGCAGGAACACTTAAAAAAACAATAATATATTTTCTTTTTCAAATGCTGTTTTCTAACACTACACAAGGGCATGAAAAAATGGGAAGAAGGCTGAGACACAAGATCTGTCTCACAATGAAATATGAAGCAATCTGGAAGACTTATACATCAATTATGAGTTTCATACAATTAAACAACTGACTTTTCCCAAAATAAAGAGAAATAGCCAGTTACAATGAGGTCTTCATTCTATATTTTCCTTCTGAAAATGAAAGAGATGCAGGGTGCCAGAGGCCTTTCTGAAGGAGAAGGGTTGACCAGATATTTATTTATAAAGGCATTCACTCATATGGAAGCCCTTCTTGCCCAGTTTTCCTATACACATATCTAAAACCTGGTGTTGTTGAGAGGCTCAAAGGATCAAGCTTTATTGTGTTGGCTCAGACAGCTAGGAAACAACGAAACCCACCCTGAAGAGTTTTCTGCCCCAGCCCTTTGAACAATGTATGAGAAACAGAGAAAATATGTCAGAAGAGAGTGAGAAGAGGAACTTTATATTTCTGAGCAGTGACATCAATTATTTAATCTGAAATGTTGACACTATGGGTGATGAAGAAAACCTAAAAGAAGATTGTGAAGCAGAGCTGTGGAAGGAGACAAAGAAAATTAGAGGCTTTTTAGTTTCCAGGCCTTCCTAATGCTAGGAAGACCAAAACAGACCAGCTGATGAGTTAGCAAACCTGCGTGAGAAAGAACAGAGACAGCCCCAAGACTCTGACCGTTATTTTCTGCCCACTGAGGTGTGAGCTCCAGGATGGCTACACGGCCAGAGCAAGGAAATGCAAAGCCAGGATCCAGTTTTATGAGTCTCCTTCTACTGGCAGCCACGGTGAGAGTTTGATGGTGAGCTGTGAGAAGCTATAGCACAGTTGTGTGCTGCAGAGGAAACAGAAGATCCTGCAGCGCATGGGAGATTGTTGTGGTGCCACGCCTCAAGGTCCTCCTCTACTTCCATTGTGTCTGTCTGGCACATGGTTCCAGCTTTTAAAAAAGGCATCAGAACATCCAAAAGATGTTGCATTTCAATTTGAAGGTAGCTTGTAGAAGGGCTGTATTTCTATGGTCATTTTTCCAGGTTGGAGGGATTACAGCTGCTTAAGAAGCTATGAAATGAGACTTGTATTCATGAGATATCTGACAGTTGTTTGGGATAAAGTCCAGTGGACTCTGTGTCATGTCTTGCACTCTTATCGCTGCAGAGCATGGTGCTAAATTACAAGATCAGGTACATCATAGATGGACATGAAGTTACACTAAGGAGAAGGGGCTATATATCTAATCTGCATAAGACTCCTGCTCTTCAAAAACAAACAAACAAACAAAAAAACCCACAAAAAAAAAAAAAAAAAGAATGTTAAGAACTTCTTAGTGTCTTGTCAGCTCAGCTTATTTTAAACCTGCTGGAGCCAATGTTTCAGTTCCACAGCTTATTATGCCTATCATTCTTAACTGCTTGTGAAAACACCTTCCTGGCTTTCCTGAGCTTGGTGAACTGTACCAAGGAGTGCCTCCTACTTTCTCTCAGCTGCTCCCTGTCACATATGCTGCTGAAAAGATATGCTGCAGTCCTGCTGAACCTCAGAAATGGGCATGTAAGTCTACTGCAATCCAATGGGAGGAAATCTCCCCTGCTAACATCATGGTGCCATGGAGAACTCACACTACATCTCTCAACAGCAAAGCCCTTGTCAGAATGCAGGTAAGCACAGGTTGCTCTCAGCAAGATTAGAGCCAAGGGGCTTTTTTCTTTTTTAAATGGCTGCCCAAAGCTAGGTGCCATTTGAGGATGCCATTCTGAGACTTGTTTGCATAAGAGCAAATACCTTGTTTCTGAATTACAGCTTTCCAAAAATGGGAGCTTTGTCCCAGACTTTTGGCAGGTTTTCCATAGAGTTTGGTCCTAGCTGACTTATTCACAGGTATACAGTAAAGTAACACAGGGCAATGCAGGTCTCATAAACCTTAGGCTAGGCATGTTCTGCTTTGACATCATTGCCCTAAGAACGAAAGGATGTGCGGAAAAAACACACCTAAGGGAAACTTTTTCTTTTACTAGTGTGAAGAATTTGGCATTTTAAAAATGAATAAAACTAGTTCTCACTTTATTCTCAGATCTGTAACAGTGTACCAATGAATATGGCTCCTCCAAAAAAGAGTGTAAAACCAGTTATGCTACTGAAATTTCACATGAATTAGGAGGCAAAAATTAATTTCAATAAACAAATAAATGATTCCAAGAAAGAGGAGAGATCAAAATTATCATGATTTTTACCTACTGCTTTGCATATGCGCAGCAGCACACAGAGACACATTTTGTGAGACACACACTTACTTTGTCTCCATCTCTCATCTCATTTTCTTCTGATGTGAATTTTTTTTCTGCCTGGGGAGTGAGCAGAACTCTGCAAAAGGCTCTGTAGCATCTGTTGTGGCTCTTCATAATTACATTTCCCTGTGCTGAAATTTTGAGACTGATTCTTTAGGTTTGGAACAAGAGCTGGAGGTCAGCTCTTGCCATTTTTAATTATTTCCTTCCATGAAAGATAAAGGAAGACATGTCCCTCTGATTTTATCATCCCTGACAAATCATTCTCAGCCTTTTCTTTGTTCTTATTATTTTAAACATTCTTAAATAAGCCTGTCCTAGCAGGCACATGCAAACACACACTCCTCCTCACAAGTAAGACATAGCTTTTTGATTCTTAGTTTCAGATATTTTAAGATGTCCTTCTCAGACTTTGCTTTTAATATTTAATTTGCCTGGAAATCATTAATGTACTAAACCAAGACTTTTTACTAGTGAAAGTCATAAGTGGTTGTAAAAAAAAAAATTTAGACAAAATCCTAGATGGTAAAAAAGGCAGAAAAAAAAAGTCCTTTTCTTAAAATTGTACTTGTCTTTTGTGCTTCATCCAGTGCTATTTTCTACCTATCATGAAATATCCCCCTCAAAGGTACACATTTAGAATTATTTAGCTATGATTTTACAATATATCATAAGTCACATAAGAAGTGCTCAGCTGGGCAATATTCTTACACAGGACGTCCATCAGAAACCCATACTGAACATCAAGGACTGTTATTAAACAGCAATGGTAATTCTGCCTGGGGACATAGTTGAATGATCCAGCCATGCTGAAATTACTGAACTCAACTTTTTACCACTGAGCCTGGGAGCTGCTCTGACTTGGAATGTCCCAGGGAGGACTTACGGGAGCTGAAGACGGCTGGGGGAAAATGGCTGGAGATGGAGAAGGAACAGAGCAAACACCTGGAATGGGAGGATTTGGGAATGTCACAACACGCGAGCGCTGACAAAAAACAAAAGATATGGAGATATGCATGTGGGAGCAGACAGGATGCACTTGAATGTTGCTTAAAGAGAAACAACATCTTCTGTTTACACACCTTTCATGTGACTGGGATGGATTTCTGTTCAGAGTTGAAGTACTTGCTACTATATATATATGGTACAAATTTACACGTTCTACAGTCATATATTTAATGTACGCTTCTGGTTTTAAACACTACACTCAAAAACTGATCTGTGTAGTGTCTAAAGTACTGGAAGAACAGAGCTCAGCCAACAAACTCCTGTTTTAAAACAGCCATATGGAAATGCAGGCCATTTTCAGGTGTTTTGATGAGTTTAATAACAGATTTAGCCACACAGGATATGCATCTAGCACTGAAAGAACTCCTTAGGACTCAGGTGTGCCCAGCTTTCAAAGGTTACCATCACCAAGACACTTAGGACCCCTTAAAGCAGAACCAGAGGCTGCAGACGGAGGTGATTCAGTGGGTGAGCAGTGAGTGGACAGGGCTGACCACTGAAGAAGCAGCAAATATACTAGGTGAGCATGCTTTTTTGTCTCCACTCCAAGTAAAACCACTTTGGTGTTCAAACTGTAACATTAAAAGAAATGGAAAGACAAAGGACATAGCAAAGAACATTGTTATGAAGTTTGAAGGAAATTCTCCAGAGGTAAATCAAAAAGTTGTCTGCCTGCGATGTCTGCCTGACATCCCTGAAACACTTGTTCACAGCCACCACTATCCTTGCTTTTGAGACTGTTGAAATGCATTCTAGGGAGAAAGTACTTGAGCTGTCCAAAAGCTCACCATTATGAGCCCAGTGTAACTGCTCAGGCTTTGTGAAAAATTACTGCTCTCCATAGTGGTACTGCTGACATCATTGGTGATGCCAAGGGCAGGTATCGCAGTAGACAATTTTATGGGGATAGCTGAGGCACTCATACAAGCAAAAACAAGAAAAGAAATGCACCAGTATATATGGTACACACAGGAACAGTTATTTTCCAGTGATCTTTCTTAAAAAAAAAAAACAAAACAAAACAGTTTTAAACTGGTTTGACAGTGCAAAATCTCAGGGGGTCTTCTCCCAATTTTCAAATGGAAGCAGGCATTTGAGAAGATCATTGTAGCCTGAGTAGTTCCTCTTTCATTTGTTAAACATTTTCTTAAACACTTTACCCAGCCAACTCAATAGCTGTCAGTAAGATTAAAAGAAAATCAGGTAAGAACAACAAAGATTAAGAATATTTTATATTTCAAAAATGTACATGCAAAGAAAACATTGAAACAGTGCTGGATCTTCTACTCATCTAATACAAATGTGAAATTAAATTAATCACTGATGATTTGACAAAGGGACACAAATCAAGATTAACAAGATATGCAAAGCTCAATTTAACTGTTAGCTCTTCATGTCTGAATTATATGTCACAACTATTTCACAGACTTTCTAATGAATGGGTCATTCCTTGGAAATTCTAAATACTGTTCAAATACATCTTAAAATGATGCTTTTCTTTGCAGAGGAAAGACAGATATTTTTCAACTTCCTCAGTGTGATGCAAGCGGAAAAGCCATAGATATATTTCACTGAACTTACTGGAACCTTTCTCTTTGCCTGAGTAACACCAAAGAGCTCATCAAGAACTCTTGACGTAACATGGGCAGGAACAATTATAAATTGACTAATATGTAATATACTGAGATCTTTATGGGGCTTTTGCAGAATCCATTGAATATCTTTGCAAAAACAGAAATAAAGCTTTGGAAATGACTAGTTTCCTGGTTGTCTTTTATTTTCAATACTTTCTGTTATTCAGAAAGACTACTTGAAGAAAAAGTAAATAAAAATGCAGTGAGTACCTTAATTATACCTTACCATTTTACCCTGAATGTGGTTAATGTTAATCTAGTATCTTGTATTACACAATCTTACATGAAAGCTTGCTTTATGAAGATATAAGCATAATTTTCTCATTAAAAAAATCTCTTTGCTAGATGTAACATAAAGCTTAGACATTTCTTGTGCAAAAGCCATGTGAAAAGCAAAGCTGCAAAAAGTTGTCTTGCCTTCAAAACCTAATTCAGTCACCTTTAAAAGTACCAACACTTAACAATTATATGTCTTGTTTTGCATCTTTTACTGTATTTTATCTTTTCACCATTACTTATTTTATGCCCACAGTGAATATGTTCATTTATTTTAGTACTTGTGTCCAGAAATGTGGCTGGTTCACACCAGTGATCCTGATTCAGCTTTCTTTTCCAGCTCCAGCCATTGCAAAGCTTCCTAAAGCTTCGCCTTCTGATGCTGTGGCATTTGCTCAGACCTGAGGGATGCTTCTTGCTGCTTCAGTCTTATGGAATGCTTGCTTGTGCACAGAGAGGGAGGTAATTCCTCAGAACCTGGCAGCTGGCCACACTAACCCCTGTGCTGTAACTTTCACAGTGATTGGAGTTACTAATATGATCTACAGACATAATAAATAACAGTCTGAATACACAGCCCGCATGTTGTCCTGCTATTAACCTTTTGCAAAGACAAAACTGACCTTTTACTTCCACTGCATTTGCAAACCCTTAATTAGTTTTGTACCTATATTTAAAACTTCTCTTTACTCTCCTAAAGACTCTGGCAAAGACTTTGAGACTTCAAATAATTTTTTGAAGGACATATGATCATTGCACAGGAGTCATATGCTTTGTAGAGTGACACCACTTCTACTTACATGTCAGGAGTGTAAAATAAAGCCAATAGAATGCTTTATGTAATTGGGGATTTAAGGTGAGATCCAATGATGTAAAAATGGCTGATTAAATGTTTTACAATTGTTAAGCTATAAAAGAAGTCATAATAATTAAATTATACAGAACATTAAACATTAACTCACTTAACACTGCACAGGATCTGTTGAAAGATCCTAAATTCTTCTGAGACTGCTGCCCACTGGTGGATCCTTTCTTTTCAGATTTCACCCCATGTTGATTATTGCCTGTCATCTTCAGCTACTCTTCTCTGTCAGCAATTTAACACAAAGTCAAATACAACGGTCACCAGCTCCTTGTCCTTCTCAAATGGTGATGAGGCTTGTAATTTCTTCTGGCAGAGTCATCCTTAACCGAACTGCCTGGCTACCTGTTAGAAAGAGCAGATAAGGAGCAGATTCAGCACAGATCACAGCTCTCTGAGTTGCATTATAATTGGTAGCTTGAGGAAAAAGTTAATGAAAAACAATGTAATCAAAAATAATTCAAATTTTTACATTACTCATTTAATTTAAATTTGGATTATCTTTTGCTTCATTTTGGGATTTAGCAAGAGACTAAAACTCTAAAAATTATGTGATTTTAGGTCTTGATTTTTCTGTAGAATATGAAATATTTTTGTGTTGTCATAAGGACACCAGGATGAAGGAGAAACCAGCTGAAGATACAGGTGCAGAAATTGAAATTATTGCAGAATGTTACTCCTAAAATACAATCCCCTCAGTTCTGTGCCCACATATGGGCAGGTACATGGCACTAAACATAGAATAGAAATACTAGTACAGAAGAGAAAAAATAAACCTTATTAGATGTCCAGAAAAGCTAAATTGTTACCTGGTCTTTGACATGGACTAATACTCCTAGACGCAACCTCAAATTGCTTCAGTTCAGAGGAATCAATACAAATATCACTTCCTGCGTATCCCCCCAGGAATTCATTCCTTTTTCATTTAGCAGATAGACCATTTTTACCAAAAATGTTTGAAGCCCAGTTCCCATGGTTTCAACTGAATTCGTGTCTAGTTACAACCTACAGAGCACTGTAAGTTGGACTACCACTATTAGTAGATGACATCTTTGATGTGGACTTCAGAAGGCTTGTACTGCTAGCTGTTTAGAAGTCAGAGCCTGTGTTGATGGCACAATATTCAGTCTGCCTCATGGTGGTGAAGGTGGGTTTAAATCTTTTAAAGAAGATTTAAGCCATGCTTAGCAAGAATAAAAGCAGCTAGAGAATCCAGGAACACACTTCAGTAAAAATCTATACGCCTGCACCTTAAAGGCAGGAAAGACGCTTGCTTTTCAACATATACATTGTCCTGTGTCATCAATGGACAAAAATCAGTTATTCCCTACACAACATCTATTTCCCAACTCATATATTTAAAGGTGGGTTTATCTTCTGATAATAAAGTAAGTGGAGTAGTTGAAAGCATGAAAGCATGAAAGTATGAATCATATAACTACCTGGTGTGTTTTACCATGGCTGTCTGCCAAACTAAAACATGTATCTGTATCACTGCAGAATGCAGGGGACATAGAGACCCAGGGAAATTTAAACTCCTCTGCAGAACAGAGAGGTATCTGTTGACTTTTGAAGTCCTTGGACTACAAGATAAATGCTAAACTAAATTCAACCTTCTCATATCTTACAATTTACCATCAGTCATGTTTTTCTTCTTGTGTAAGATAAGAGCACAAGTTCATCACCCATGGATGGGTTATTAATTTTAATGAAATAGAAAGTTTAAATTTTATTTTATCCATTTTCTTCTAGAATACCTTGCTGGTATTATCCTTACTTGACTCTTTTCTCTAAGTTAGGACCAAATTTATTCACTGCTTTTGTTGTGAGTCCTACAGGATGAATACTTGTTAGAAAAATCACACATAAGAGAATTATGTCAGACCTCAGACTTCACTCATCCTAGAAATTTCTCTTTGGAAGCCAAATTCAGAAGTGTCTAACACCTACAGTGAAATAAAGTGTTAATATTACATTCTAAGGTATCTCAAATGAGGCATTTTTAATTGCAATAATGACTATTCTTAGTTAGACTGACTGTGGGGGAACAGTCTATGCATCCACCCACCTGTTCCGCTCACCCTCTCTCAGTACCCAAAAACTCTCTTTGGTCCTTTGATCTACCATGTTACATCAATATAAACCTTTCACCACAAAGCAGGTATTTAAGCATCCATCAAAACCAGTCCAAATCATTGGCCAAGCACTGATCCTGCACAAATGCAAACTTATCACCTACGCACAAATGCAAACTACCGCCTATGAATGTGGAATGTGCCATTAACTGAACTTCTTTTTAGATTTATAAGAAAACCAAAACATGATCTGGTTACACTGACTCCCTCATTGTACTTAAACATATATTCTTCATGACAAAGAGCAATAATTTCTGCATTTAACAGTGGAGCAATTCTTCCAGCAGTAAAGAGTTTTCAAAAATACACCTTTTGTGGACTCAAATATTAGTGAAAAACAGAGAAAGGCTAAGGACTGTGTTCCACAAGTTGTTTATACGCGTATGAAATTCACCCACAGTGAAGCAGTGTAGAAAATGATGTTCTAAATGAATTCACAAGAGAAATTAAGTATTTCAGCACATCCAAGTATGTGCCACAGCATACCAAATTTTCTTCTTACCATGCTGTTTCAGCATGACCAGCCCTTTCCTCCATCTTGTGTACTGATTTCAACTGATAGTCTGCTTAACAGAGGATACTGGGTCTGGTTGGTTGGAGTTAATATTCTTCATAGCAGTCCATATTGTGTTTTGTAATCAAAACAGTGTTGATAACAATAATACTCTGGCTCTTGCACAGCATCAAGGTCTTCTCTGTTTCTCACTTTGCTCCCACTTTGAGTAGGTCATGGGCGGAAAAGAGCTTGTGAGGAGACACAGCCAGGACAGCTGACCCACAATGACCAAAGAGATACTCTGTACCATGTAACATACTTATCAATAAAGCTGGAAGCAGTTTTTCCAAGGTCACTGTTGCTCAGAGGCTAGTAGGACATCAGACTGCTGTGATTGTCTTTCTATCACATAGTGTTCTGGTTTTTTTCCCCTTTCACTTACTAAACTGTTTTTATTTTTTTTCTAACTTTTGCCCTTCTGGTTCTCTCCCTCATCCCACTGTGGGGGGAGTGAGTGAGCAACTCACTGGGAGCTCAGCTGCCAGCCAGGATCAATCCATCACACAGAGGTTTCCAGACTGTCCTGACACCTAGAGACAAATGCACACAGGCAATCTCCATTAACATTACTATTTCCCACATTATTTAGCATTTGGAGGTAGCACTGTTGCTTTATGGCTACCTTTCCACCTTGCATATCTCACAATTTCCTTCCTCTGAACAGCCAGCTATCACTGGGCTTCAGCTGCCAAATATCCCAGCACTTCTCCCCTGTACCTCAGCTCCATATGCCAATCTGCCTGTGTTCTCAGACCTGAGTTTTACTTTCAAGCTGTTATTAGAGAATGAAAAATACTGCATCCTTTCAATTCATTCTTCTACTTTATATTTATTCAAGGTATTATGAACCAACATACTCTATGCCAGTATGCATCATATATTTTCTCAAAGACAGCATAAAATTGACATAAAGGAAGCATAAATGCTTTCAGTGTCCTCTGGCTAATCTAACTAAAATATAAATACATGCACTCACGACTTAGACAAAATTGGCAATGCTTAGTGTTATGTTTTTTCCAAAGACATGATTCTTTGCATCAGGTGCACTATTTAGCAATCACCACTTTTACATCCAGGCTGTGATCTCACAAATCAGTCTATTCATAGTAATCTGTAACCAGTTCTCTTTTCCCACAGTTCATGATGCCTTGATAATGAAGAAAAAGAAAGTTATAAGCAATGTGAGACTTATTTATACAGCTCACAGCCAACGAAGAACAGCTATGGCATGGAACCTCTGGGATTATTACTCAAATGTAAATCTACAGGTAATAATCAACAACCCTTACCATTTACACAGAAACTGAGCTTCTGAGGTCCTTTAATTCAGTGGATATCATTTAAGAAGAAAATTCTCCTCAAAGTCTAAACCAGCTATTATTTGCCTACAAGCAGCTGATGTTCTCACCTCTTAAACTGAAACTAAGAACAGACCAGACGCTACTGAAGGTTGTATTTAAAATGTCTTGTTAATATCAAACTATTTTCCATACACTGAAAGCTCTTCCCATCAGTAACCTGACAGCTTGAAATCCTGGTGTTGTTTGCTCTACCTTTTCCTTGTCTAGAGCTCTGTAAGGCACTTTCATGGCCCTTCTCCTGGTGGGCTTTGCCTATCTTCCAAGCGCAGATCCATCCCACATCTTTAATCAGTTCTTCTGGGCTGAGACCTGAATTAAAGGATGACATTTAAATACTACTTAGTCAATTTACATGGAAAATCTCACTTGTTTTCATAATGCTTTAACACAAATTAAGCCTTTGATAAAAGGCTCTGTATTTAGTGGCATTTCTGTATGACTACATCATGATTTTATTTACTCAGGGAAGTTTGGACCACATTAGTAAAAATCAAACAATGATAGTATCACCAGCAAAAATTATTCATAATTTGTTTGTTACGTCCTCTGTTATGACACTCATTGCATTTTTTCTTCTGCATATTACTTTTTCCTTTTAAATATTTTTTTGCATTTTTCTATTCATTTTTCTCTTAAATATTTTTTATGTTAAAGCACAACTTACAAATTCTACTACACCCTTCCTGCTAATCAGTAATCTAACTTTAACTTAAGATTTGATAAATTTTTAAATGACTTTATGTATCATAATTAGTGGTGGATGCCACAGCTAGAATAGAGATTAGTTATAGCTTAAATTACAGTGGGTGAAGCTCTAGGTTATCATAGAAAAATAGAAGCATAGAATAGTTTGGATTGGAAGAAACCACAAAGATCATCTAACTGCCCACTAGACTAGGTTGCTCAAAGCCCTGCCCAACCTGGCCTTGAACCCTGACAGAGGTGGGACAGCCACAGCTTCTCTGCACAACTTGTGCCAGTGCCTTACCACCGTCACAGTGAAGAACTTCTTCCTAATGTCTAATCTAAATCTCTCTTCTGCCAGTTTAAAGTCATTACCCCTTGTCCTGTCACTACATGCCCTTGTAAAAAGACCCTCCCCAGATTTCATGTAGGAAAAATTTTCCTGTAGGAAATCTGGAAGGCTGCTATGACATCTCCCCAGAGCCTTCTCTTCTTCCAGGCTGAACAAGTCCAACTCTCTCAGTCTGTCTCCATAAGAGAGGTGCTTCAGTCCTCTGATCACCTTTGTGGCCTCCTCTGGACTCACTCGAGCAGATCCACTTCCCTCTTGTGTTGGGGCCCCCCATTTGGGTGCAGTACTCTAGGAGGGGTCTCTCCAGAGTGGAGCAGAGGGGCAGGATCACCTCCTTCAACCTGCTGGTCACACTTCTTTTGATGCAGGCCAGGATACAACTGGCTTTCTGGGCTGTGAGTGCACATTGCCGGCGCATGTTAAGCTTCTTGTCAACCAACACCTTCAAGTTGTTCTCCCCAGTAATGCTCTTAGGCCACACAGTCTGTATTTGTGCTACAAAAATGAAATGTTTGCCTATTTTTTAAAAGCAACAGGTCAGCTTTTATTCCAAAAGCCTCCAAAAATCTGACTGGAATCTTTCATTGCATATGTATTTTATAGTCACTTGAAAAAAAAAGAACAGAAGCAAAAGTATGGCACAGGTAAGTGAGGTTTCTCTGAAGCTGAATTTGGCAGTGGTGCCCTGAAATTGCAGAATGCTTCCACTCCATTAATTGTGTTGCAAAGATTCACGAATAGCCATCTTCTGGATGTAAATATCTGTTGCGTTTTAAAAGGGAGTCAAAATTCAGATCAGAAAAGGCTTGTGTTTTACTCTGCTATTTCCTGCTTTCCCCAAACAAGAAACAATGTTAGAAGACTTACACTTGTGATCTGGGGGAGCAGGAAAGTGTCTGAGGACAGAGACATTCATACAGCAACACTTTTATATTTACTATAGGAGATGGAAAAGTGCTGCAGCAAGTAATGAGGATACATTTGTAAGTGTGTGCACTGCTGAATTGCAGAGAAGAATTCTATTAGTTGCCAGGAAAAGCAATCTGCTTCCATGTGCATGGCTCTCTTTACATTTTAAAATGAAGAATATACATTTTTTCTGATAGCCACAAAAAAAAAAAAAAAAAAAAAAAAAAAAAAAAAAGGAGAAAAAACCCCAAACATAATCATCTCTCTGGCTGGCATAACAATCCTATTTGCCATGCCCATTAGAGCCATTTCATAGAGCTATATTTAACTCGTTTATCAGGCTTTGCTACCTGGGGCTTGTGTTCTGCTTGCTGAGCTGTGCTCTGTGCTGTGCGGAGTGTCCTTACAGCAAGATCAATGGGTGTAAGCCCAACTACATTTGGAAATCAGCTCATGTTAAGGAATATGCTTTCAAATCCATAGAACAGTTTTTTCAACCGCTGGTCAGAGGATTAACGGAATTAATGGGTCAGAGGATTAATGAGCAGGTCTTCCCATTCTTCCTCCAGGCTAGTGCTGCATTTCAAGTATAAAACAACAAATCTAATGCATGTTCAGGGTAGAGGAGATGAGCAGCCTTCTCTGTTTCATTAGGAAAAGTATCACCAGCAGGTCAAGAGAGGGACCCTTTCTCTCTACTCAGCACTGCAGAGGTCACATCTGGAGTGCTGTGTCCACTTCCGGGCTCCCCAGTACAAGAGGGAGATGCACATAGTGAAACAACACCACCACAAGGCTGCTCATATGGTTACAGAACTTGAGCATCTCTCGTATGAGGAGAGGCTTAGAGAGCAGGGGCTGTTCAGCCTCGAGAAGAGAAGACTCTAGAGAATCTTAGCAATGTGCATAAATACCTGATGGGAGGGAAGCAGTGAAGATGAGGGAGACAGGTTTTTCTCAGTGCTGCCTACCAAGAAAACAAGATGCAATGGGAACAAAGGGGGGGGGGGGGGGGGGGGGGGGGGGGGGGGGCGAATGGAAACTCAATCTGAACACAAGAAAACACTTTTTTACTGTGAAGGAGACTGAGTAGTGGCAGACAGGTTGTGGAGTCTCCATCCTTGGAGAGACTCAAAAGCCAGTTGGAAAGAGTCCTGGTCATCTGCTGTAGTTCTATGTTGAACAAGAAGGCTGGACTACAGGATATCAAAAGGACCCTTCCAACCTCAGTGATTCTGTGAAATCCTCAAGTACACACTCAAGGCCTTCTGCATCACATCTGTACTGTTCCCATTTACGGGGCTAAGAGGGCTGCAGGTTTCTAGAAATGTTTCAGACCCCTAATAAAGAAGAACTAAGTAAGTGGGAACAGTGCAAATCGTCCCCCCTGCACAACTGAAAGGGCTGCCAATCCAGCTGAGGTTCATGTACTGCTTACTGCCAATTACAAGGAGGAGGATGAGCAGACCTCTAAGAGCCTTTGTCACTAGCACAAGTGACAATGTTAGGAGAGCTGCTGAAAAAGGAGCAGAATTTTCCTGCGGCAATCTGAGAGAAGTACCAAATAAACCTAGCTATTATACTTAAAAGATGGAGTCTAGTTCCAAGCTGTTACTGTACCTTCAATATTCAGGATCAGGATATGCAA
The DNA here is from genome assembly GCA_028858755.1 of Ara ararauna. NCBI lineage: Eukaryota > Metazoa > Chordata > Aves > Psittaciformes > Psittacidae > Ara > Ara ararauna. The sequence continues at coordinate 36,515,311 of CM054410.1, read as the reverse complement.
AAAAAAAAAAATCCCTTCATATTACAGTGCAAGTAGTATTAAAAATGCCTAAAAATTGTTCAGAAGTAAATACTTTTTCTCAGAAAATGCAGTCTTTCACATTTAAGCAGATTTTAGCACTGCAGGAAGCAAACTTTAAAGTATCCCTTATTTCAGCCTTCTTTAAAATGGAATTAGCCCTGAGCCATTTCAGATGGGTAGTTAACAGAGAAGCGTATGACTCTGAGTATTGTGACTCAACGTGTAGGAGACCCCAGACAGTCCATGGCACAGATGGACACTGAGCTCCAGGACTGACAATGCAATGCAATCTGCACTCCATGACTTGCCAGGCTGGTTTATTATTCACCTCACTTGGCAGGACAGTTGTGTTGCTGAGTGAACACAGCTACACTGGCAGTGTTACTTTCCAGCTCACAATCAGCTTATAGAATCATAGAATCAGAGAATAGTCAGGGTTGGAAAGGACCTTAAGACCATCTAGTTCCAACGCCCCTGCCAGGGGCAGGGATACCTCCCAATAAACCATGCTATGCAAGGCTATGCCCAACCTGGCCTTGAACACCGCCAGCGATGGAGCATTCACAGCTTCCCTGGGCAACCCATTCCAGTGCCTCACCACCCTTACAGGAAAGACTTTCTTCCTCATATCCAATCTAAACTTCCCCTGTTTAAGTCTGAACCCGTTACCCCTTGTCCTCTCACTACAGTCCCTAATGAAGAGTCCCTCCCCAGCATCCCTATAGGCCCCCTTCAGATACTGGAAGGCTGCTATGAGGTCTCCACACAGCCTTCTCTTCTCCAGGCTGAACAGACCCAACTTTCTCATCCTGTCTTCATACGGGAGGTGCTCCAGTCCCCTGATCATCCACGTGGCCCTCATCATGCAATATTCTTCTTGTCAGTCACCCAGAGCTCTCTGCAGCAAGAGCACCATGTCCATTGGAGTGCTCCCCTGCTCCCCACTGCCTCTCCCACAGAAGCTGCAATGGTACTTATGAGGATATCACCCGTCTGATGGTTCAAAAACCTCTCAGCCCCTTCCTCTCCCTCTCCTAGCCTCTCCTGGGCACTGTGGACATGTGGGTAGGGAGGGAGTGCAGAGGGATTCCCAGTTTCTCTTTCAGCTGAATGACTTGTCCCAGTAACTCACATTATTTGAGTCTGTGTCCTCCAGCTGGTCAGAAAAATAATGTAAGATAATACAGCAGCTGAACAAAATCCTGTCTCTTCACAAAGCGTTATTGTAAAAGCTCATTAAATTTCCTTGATCTTAATTTTTCCCTTTTAGAAAAAGAAACTAAAAATAAACTGTGATTACAAAGAGACTGCTTAATAGTCTGTATCGCTCTGTCAGCTCAGAGATGAAATGAGTCATAGAAACGTCAGAATGTGGCACCTCTGGTTTTTTCACTTCTCTGACAGGAGGGGAAGATTATCATCATCTGCACAGTGCTCTAAGGGGAGGGCTCCTAACAGCATCAGAGGGCATCACTACTGAAATTCCACTGGCCTTTGGCCAACAGCTTCAAAACCAACTGAAACAGAGTGCACCTTCTTATTGTTTTAGGTAGATGAATGGTAAGTAATCTTAATTAAACACAGCAAGTAAACTAGGACCTCAGCCTTGATCACTGAAATAAATGTTTCATTAGTTATTGGAGTAGTGCCAGGATTTTTAAATTGAATGGGGAATTGGTGTACCAGGTGACTGAGGATTATGGCAGTGAAATGTATTTCATCAACCTCTACAGAAGAATGACTGGCACAGAAACTGTGCTTTGCTATACTCAGATTTAGTTTGCATTGTTTACCTGTAAAAAACACAATAAAATTTGGAAAATAAACCTCCACTAGGGAGCACCGAATCTCTATTTCTCCTACAGGTAATAAACCTTATTAGGGAAACAGCAGTGGCTTTTAGAAGAAAAAGTGCAGCCATAAGGCTTTCACATTCCAGTTTGAAGTCATGTATTCGGAAGACCACAGGTGGCAGCATAGGAAAGTACTCTACAAACCTTGGGTAGGAGCAGAGCTGTAGAATAAAGCTCTGGAAGGAGGAAGTTTAACTTTGTGAACAAAACTGCAGGATTTATGGATATGCTGGCACACGTAAGAAAAGCTGCCTGTGGGAAACAGGTGCAGTCAGGGATTACAAAAACCTATAATTTTCCAGGGAAGGATACAAACTGGGAGAGGTCACACCATTATCTGCAGTGAAACTCTGCATTTGAGGCCTAGGACTGCAGGTCCCCTTTTCTAGTATCAATCACTTTCAACGGGCCATGTGGGCCGGTATCTAAAGACAGATTGGAGCTCTGTGCACAACTCCACGGTTGACCTGTTGTCTGTCATTAGGCAAGTCATTTGACACCGCCACGCTATTTAGTCTGTAACACCATTGGCACTGCATCCGTGGCAATGTATTTTTATTTTGTCCTGCCAGACAGGATATGATTTCAGCTGAGAACTCCTAACACTACAGTAAAATAAATGACTTAATAACTCAGAACTTAATAACGCAGAAATATAAATCAGCCTTCCCTTCTACTCCCAGAAAATCAAATAAAGAATGCTTTTTATCACCCCAAGTCCCAACATAATCTAAAAAAACTATCCAGTCAATTGGACAATTTCCCAACCCCAAACCTTCTAAATGATTATCCAACAGCAACACCTCTATTCAACCAACAACTGAAAGAAAATAACACTGAGTTTTATTCCTCCAAGCTATTCTTGCCCTCATATTGCTGAGAGATCTTAGAAACAGATCTGTCCTTCCTTGTCTTGCTTTCCTCCAGCTAAACTAACCTACCATAAACTACAGTCTAATTTATTTACTGTCTATACTTTAAATAAACTAAGGGGGAAAAAAAAACAAAACCAAAAAGAAAACAAAATCCCAAAACCAAACAAACCCAACCTGATGGCTACTGACTTTTCAAAAGTATAGGCTGAGAAATACAACAGTTTTTTCCCCACGCTGGCAGTCTGTCAAAAGTAGGGTTCCCAGGGATTGATACCCCGCACTGTTCAACATCTTCATGAATGACTTGGACGATGGGATTGAAAGCAACCTCACCAAGTTTGCTGATGACAGCAAGCTGGGAGGGATAAAGTGGACACATCAGAAGGGAGAGCCATCTTAGAGAGAGACCTGGACAGGCTGGCAGAGTGGCTAGCGAGAACAACATAAAGTTTTAGAAAAGATCCATGCAAAGTCCTGCACCTGTGTCAGGATAACTAAAGATCCCAGTATAGGCTAGGATCTGTGTGTCTCAGGAGCCACAGCAGCCATCCCCTCGGAGCCTGTGAATCCTGGTGGACAAGAGTGAGTGCTATTGCAGCAATAAAGGCAAATCGGATCCTGGGCTGCATCCACAGTGGCATACTAGCAGAGCTAGAGATATGATCATTCTGACCTACTTCATGCTTGTCAGGCCATATCTGGAGTATTGTGCCCAGTTCTTGACCCAACAATCCAAGAAAGATGCAGACAGAATAGGAAGGTCCAAAGAAGGGCCATGAAGATGACCAAAGTGATAGAGAACCTATCCAGTGAGGAAACAGTTAAGTCTCTTCTCCCTGGAAAAGGATCACTATTGACCTCCTCACAGTTTTCCAGTACTTAAAGGGCATCTGGAAATGGCCAGGGGCTCTCTCTTCACAAGAACCCACAAGGAGAAGAATATGTGCAACAGCTGCACTAATGCTGGACCAGGAGAGGTTTCATTTCAACATAAGAAAGAAATTTTTTTGCAGTGAAAACAGTCACTCACTGTTATCCGTCACTGGAGGCTTTCAAGATGCAACTGGACAGGATGATGTGTAATCTCATCTTGGCTCCCTTTCCACAGAATGTCAGATCAGATGATCTTTTGAGGTCCATTCCAACCTGGGCTATTCTATGATTCAATGAAAGGAATCATGATTCAATGAAAAGAATCAGGATCATAACTAAATTTGATTTCAATCCATTTTTGTGAACAAGACAGAGGATGCAAAATGGTACCTGGGATAAGTTCCAAGGTTTTAGATTACTCTATATAGTCTAGTTGAGGTGACGAAATGGCAGATGCTGCTGGTACCTGCAATAACTACACAGACCTGAAATATTGTAAAAATCAGGATGGATAAAATATTTATGCAAATCAATAGAGAGGCATTAACAACATGACTAGAAAGTAAGAAAATTAAGTATGTTTAGATGAAATTTATGGATAAACAACCCAGCAGCAGAGTCTTGATATCTGGGAGTAAGCACCAGAAACCTGTGACATCAAAGTGAAAAGCCGTGGCTAAGGCATCATCGGGGGCAGTAAATACAGAAGCTTCATGTGACAAAGTGGAGGAAAGAGAAAGAGCAGCCACTCAGGTTCTCTACTCCACACTGCATTTCTAAAGCAACACAAAATTCAGCTCTCTAACCTGCCTTAGGTCATCATCAAACTACCACCATATTCTCCCAGAAGCCATGGTACACTTCTCCTTCAGTGTTAGAGATTTAACACTGCCCAGTGGGTTTCCAGCATGGATGTCAAACAAATTTAAAAGCTGCTGCCAATCAAATGATAGAGATATGCCAAGGAAAAGTGCATGACATGTCTACAGGATCCTTTTTGGCCACACAGAATGAAGTATTCTGACTTATATGGAATGGTTATTTGTAGAAGCAAAAAAGAAACTAATACAAGAAAAAGCAAGGGTATATTAGAAGAAATCAAAAAGTCCAGATCCCAATACTACTTTCATGCACCTATACCCATCTTTTATGTTTTACTGACATCATAAAAACTGAAGCTCAGTTCCTAGCTGAAAACATCAATTTTATGGTTTCTGCAAATATATAGCAAACCTATATTATTTCACTTTAAGAAATAATTACTACTAGGTATCAAAAAGCACATTAACTCTTTGTGTAACCAGGTGTATGCCATTCTTTCTTAAATATGTTGGTGGCATCAGCTTTTGCAGATAAATGGATTAAAAGGCATTGAAGATGAACACTGAATTACCAAGGGAATGAGATTGCCTACACCAATTTTACCTTCTCTGTCATCTATGATGTTTCAGATACTTTAAAATGCTTCAGCAAAAGAAATCCGCTTGTTCAAAAGTTAATTTTTCAGGGATAATGTAAGATACAAAGACGTACATCTTCTATTTATGTTGTTGATGGTATGAAAGGGAACAAAAAGACAGCTCCTGGAGATAATATCATATTAAACAGAAAACACAGTTACAAATGAAATGTGCTCAGAAGGAAACCTTCAAACATTTTATACATAATAGAAAAATATTTTCTTAAAAAATAATGTTGTGAAGATTAGGAAGGCACCAGTCAGGTGTATTATAATTACAGAAACTGAAAACCAGCTATCATACAGATTATGCACAAAGAGATGAATAAGCAATATTGTTATTTTAGGAGGCATCTGTTAGGAAAAAGAGGAGGCAGTAGGAAGCAGGTAATAACAAGAAAAAAGAAATAGTCTAACGTCAAAGTGGTACGCACATACAGTTGCATTTTACAAGCTATTTTGAGAACACTGACAAAAAGTATGGGAAGGAGAATTTTGTGATCTTAAGTACAAAAAAATAAAGAAAAGCCATAATTCATGGAGGACAGAAGACAGCCAAAATTTTATCTTCTTTACTCCCTATGATTAAGCATACACTGATAGAATTGTACATCAGTGTGGATTCTATGATGGACAGCATTATGAAATGTATGTTGAAGTGATTTTGGGATCAGTGACATCGGAGAAAATCTTGAGAATGTGTCTCAGGAACTAAACATAACCTTGTAAATCTCTTCTATCGACTCATTTGTAGTTGTGCTTTTTCCAATGAATATATAAATGTACCCAATAAAATGTGCAGACCTGAGGAGAATAAAAAACATAACCAAACAGTAAAAAGTAAGAAAAATAGCCCAGTGCAGCCACTGAGAATCACTACAGAGGAAAGACATAGACTCTGGGATGAAAACTTTGGACCAGAGAAGTCAAGGGAGAAGCCTTTACTTCAGAAGCAGGCAGGATATTAGATTCCTTTTTCCATTCCACTTCATTTCAATTGATGATGTTTGTTGAATTCATTCTTTTTTTGGTCACATTATATAATGTTAGTCTTCTAAAAGTCATTGAAATAAGTTCAAGATAAAATGATCACAATTAAATCAGTGATAACAAAGCAGTTGTATAAGCTTCTTTTTTTTTTTTTTTTAATTAAAAATGAATCCTCAGATTTATCAATTTGTAAGGTGCAGATGCAATAAAATCTTCAAACCCCCAACCACCCCAAGTTTTTTACTCACAATGCCTTGGTTTCAGATTGTTAAGGACATGCAGGCAAGACTGCAAGACATACAAGATGCATGAAAAGTAAGTTGCAGCAGCGACAAGCTTAGCAAAAGCTCCATCAGCTTCTGTTGGCTCAGGGTGGATAACTAGCTGCTACTAGTGACAAAGCTCTTGCTTGGTATTTCCTGTGTGATAATACAAAAAGCCCAGATAGCAAATCTTGTCATAGGCTGGAATTTAGTCAAGGCACTTTATGGTACCAAATGGAGAACACAAGCAAAGGACTTAGACTGGTGCTTTCATACCAGATTATGAACATAGTTGCACCCACCTTCAGGCAATATTCTTGCCACGTGCAGTGCTACAGTGAAGTGCTGTGATTATTTCTCTACCATTGCTCAAACCCACCTAAGCTATGTCACCATTTTATTTTTTAGGTTTGCAACAGCAAAAATCCAGGGTAAGGGGAAAGGAGGCATGACAACTGTGATAAAAAAAAATCCTAAATTATGTTCTAGTCCTTTCTAAATATGTAAAAAATATCTCAGACTACTGAAAGGGAGGCTCAGAGTCTCTTATTGATGTGGAAGAGTCTCTACGGGATGGCATGTCAGATGGGAGTATGAGAGGGAGAGGTTCAAGTTGCTAAATTGTCTGATAAACTCTCAAAGAATATGCCTTTGTTCAGTGAAATTGATTGAAAGCAATTAAAGCTAGCAAAGATAAGGATTCATAGCCAGAGAAAAATGAACAAATGAAATGGTACTGAAAATATGCTTTTGACATGTGTAGGAAGAGGAGAAAGTGGTGCTTCACCATAGGTAGCAACTGCTGCTTCAGGAATATGAGAAGGTCTGCATTGGAAACGAAGTTCAGAAAGCCACTGACTTTGATGTGAATACCTTGGAAGCACAAAATTGTATAGGAAATATGGCCAGAAAATGCAAAGAAAGGTAGACATACTGAGAATCTGATCAAGTAAGACAGGGAAGGTGCATGGGTTTCTTTGTGCATCACAGGGCAGGTTGTTTCTGGGGATAAGGATTGCAGAACCAAACTTCATGTGTGAGTAATTCCACCAAGAATTAGCTAATTTTCAGTCTTCACCTGTTACAGAAAACCAGCTTTAGGAGTACAGAAGTATAAAGAATTTGGAGTTTAAGTATTTGAATTTGAAACTGGTATCTCACCAATTTGGATGACAACAACTCGTGAAACTCAGTTTGTTCAGACTAGGTCATTCTAATCAGTTCTGGGTATACTCCATTCTTCACAGTCCACCACGGCAGGAATTTTTTGCTCAGCGAAAAAGAAATGCCTGGATTTGTCTAAACTGGAATATATTTATTTTTATTGTTGATTTTTACAGGTTCTATTTTCCAAGGAAATTTAAAAAATATTTCTTTCCACATCTACTTGTCATTGCAAGGCTGGGTTGGAGCCTGAAAACAGCTGTTATCTCGTGGCAATCTCTACCTGGTAGGAGCAAAAGACTCAAAATCCATGACAATTCTTTACTTTGCTGAATTGACAAACATGAAAGTGTACATACCAGGATTCTATTTTAAAACCCATAACTATTGAAATGCAGTTCCAAGGTTGAATCTCATCTGTTGTACAAAAGTATAGAGCAAGAAAGACAACTGCTTAGACCAGAAAAGCCCATACTTATTCCACCAACAGACCTGTCAGTCTTTGGTGACCACCATTCAATGTAGCAGGGTGAAGGCAGAAGCAGGGCAAGAGAAGGCAGGGTGAAGAAGGATCTGTAGCCTTAATTCCTCTGAATGCACCTGGCTGACAGGCTTTTGTGTATTGCAACTAGAATTCCAAATATCTCTACAGTCCATGTTCATGGTTCAACCCCACACAGCCTGCCCACACTGCCAGCATCTGAGGGCAGTGTCACATTGGCTGAGTACGTGCCATGTAACTGACATTCATAAACCAGTAAACCTTTCCAGGACTTTGGGATGGAGAGATTGGCATTGCCTATGGCCTGTGGTCTCTCTGTATTTAGACAAAAGAAATTTAAAAACACAGGCTGGGAATGTTTTTGCCCAAACTGCCTAGCATTCAAGTCTGGCAAAGCAGGATTTTTGTGCGTCATAGTGATTACAGCTCTAACTGAAAAAGTAATCTGGAAGACGTCATCACTAACAACAGGAAGCAAATACCTCCAAATGAAGTGTTTCACGGCAACTATCCTAGTCACAGCACTTAGACAACACCTGTAATATTTTAAGTTAAAATGCAACTGAAGAACAGAATATGCTTTCACATTGCAGTTGACCCCCAAGTCACGAGCAGGCATAGACGTGCAACCATAAGCATAAAGATACAGAGAGCTCTGAGCAGTTCACTAGCAACACCAAATGACTTCTAAAAATCAAAAACCTCTTTTCTTCCAAAGCTTGAATATCTTTCATGTAAATGCTCCATATCTGGTGGAATGAATCAGAGGAAGGCAAAAGCAGGAAGTAAGCATACACAAGGAATAAATATTCACGAAGCTTCTTAATACTGCTGCTTTAAATTAAGATGAATCAAAAAATTGCTGCCACAACCAGCCTAAGCTGAAGTATTAGCAACTCAGCAGTGTCATCTCCCAGGAGTATGTAATTACTGCTTATGACTCTGGTCCTCTTATATGAAAAATCACGTCAGATCATGTTTTGGGGTCCATTTTCTACTATTGTTCATAGGTCTACAGCTCTGATTTTTATTTCAATATGCAAACTTTATTGTGGATCTTCTTCAGCCCTTCTTTATACTGCAGATTTGTTTACTGTTGATTTGTGCTTTTTAGAGGACTGATGAAATCAGACCTGCAGCTGAACATAAGGGATATTATCTTTCCTTGTCCTTTTTTTTAGTTTGTCTTTTGTATTCCTAAATCTTACACTTTTTATTTGATTTTCTGTGTTTGCACCCAGTATTTAGATTGTGAATAATCTTTCTTCTTACACATATTTGGCATTTCCTACTGGTAAATCTACATAAAGAATCATCATTTAATTTTTAAGATAATGGTCCAAAATAAAACCCCTAACTCTTTATGCTGTCAGCCTGCCCTTCTGATTTGCTTACAAGGTGCTTAGTGCTTTATGTTCTGCATTTAATATTCACTCTGTGATGCCTAATTTATGCTGTATTGTGCACACACAGCACTCTGGAATTAGCAATCAGGGCAACAGGATTATAGTTGTGTATAATCACACAACCAAGGCAAACTGGAAAGCAATTGCAAGTGTTGTACTCCAAGTATCGACCTGTCATTGCTGCAGTTCTTATCACTGTTTTTCCCTTTATTGGTAAGCTGGCTGGTATTGCAATTTGAGATTTGCATGGCTCTCCTAGGACCTCTATCCATACCTCTACCCTCAAGAACTCTAAAGACATGAACTAATGTGGAAACAAATCCAGAGTCTTCATCAAACCAAAAGATAAAAGCTAAAAATTCTAATCCTGACTCTGCCTTTGACTTCCTCTGGACTTCACAGTAAGCCCTCATATTTGTTTCTGTTCCCTAGTATATAAAGGTCTAAAAGATGGATAAAAGTCCTATTGGACTTTCTTTTTTTTTTTTTGCACAAATTAACATCTTTAAAATTCAGTTCTCCCTTTGTTCATTTTCATAAATTGTTTGCAATCAGAGCATAAAATTTTTAATTATTCAGAACGATTCACAAACTCCTTTCTTAACCAAACAATAAATCTCAAATACTGAAATAATAATACTGGACTCTAACAAGTTGTCTGAAAGTTATTCCAGGTTGGTTAACTCTATAAGTCAATCAATTAGAAAAAACCTAAAGAATCTTAAGATTTATAGACTTTGTCAGTGGAGAGTAAGATCAGAATGCTGAGTTTTCTGTGGCAGTACTAAGCCTTCAGCAAGTTTACAGATGACACCAAGCTGTGTGGTTTTGTTGATAGGCTAGAGGGAAGGAATGCCATCCAGGAGTTGCTCAACACGCTTGAGAGGCAGCCAATGATAACCTCACAAAGTTCCACCAAGACAAGTGCAAGGTCCTACAGCTGGGTCGGAGCAATCCCAGACACAGCTGCAGGTTGGGCAGAGAAGAGATTCAGAGCAGCCCTGCAGAGAAGGACTTGGGGGTGTTGGTTCATGAGAAAATGAACATGAGCCAGCAGTGTGCTCTTGCAGCCCAGAAAGCCAATCGTATCCTGGGCTGCATCAAAAGGAGCGCGACCAGCAGGTCGAGGGAGGTGATCCTGCCTCTTTACACTGGTCTCATGAGACGCCATGATACCTGGTCTTGAAATGAAATAGCCAAAACTGGCAGCTACACAGATTTCAGGCAGTCTGTTTAAGAAAAAAAAAAGATATATATATATATATTCAGTAAATAACAAACAGTTTTATTCAGCATAGCATTGGAAAATTATCCCCCAGCTATTAATGAATCATTGAAGTGCTGATGCTCCAGTCCTAACTCTTGCTCCAGACCAAGCAAACACCACTGCACTAGGCACTAGCAACCTTACAGGTCTTTGAAAGCGCGCCACTTTCTAAGATGATGCTAAGATGGGATGTCTACAGGTCTGATGGAAGACAAAATTAGAATTCACAATCAGCTTTGTAGACTGAAAACATGGTCTGGAGAAAAAGAAAAAGAGGATTTAATTCATTTAGATGGTGTGCAGCTCTGTACTTTAGGGGGAATAACCAGTTTCACAAACAGGAAATGCCAGATGACAATGGGCTGACAAGGTAATAGTCTTCAAAAAAGATCCTGGGAATTAAAGCAGACTACAAATCACAGATGAATGAGCAGCGGCCTACTATTAGAAATAAAGTCAGATGTTAGACAAACATATAAATGGCAAAAACATTATCAGACACAGGAATTTTTCCATTCTACTCAGCACCAATATGACTGGAGGTCAAGTACTTGAAATATAATGCCCAGTTTTAGGTACCCCACATATTGGAGACAGTCCAGAGTAGACAAAAAGGACCGATGAGGCATCTGCAAAACACAAGCTATGAAGAAATACTGAAATAATTGGGTTTGTTTAGTCTAAAGATGAAAAGACTACATGAGCCAGGGGTGCAGAAGGGGGGAGAGGGAAAAGGCTTGAGGGAAAATTATTACAGTCTTTAAATATGCAAAAGGCTGCTTCAAGTAGGAAACAAATAAATAATGTACATTTTTGCCTATGGTGGCTAAAAACAGGCTTGCAGTGAAATAAAAAAACTGAACTCAGACTTCAGGAAAAAACTTTCCAGTGCTAAATACAGTGAAGTACTGGAATAGATACCAGAAAACACAAGATTTTTAACACAAATCTAAAACTTTTAAAGAAACAAATTAAATACATACCTGCCTGGAACAGATGAATATTTCCAGTCCTTTACAGTCTTCTTTTCTGTCAGTATGATCTGTGTTACACAGCTAATCTCCTTCCCACAAATTGCCTTGACTACAGTTCTGTGCCTGTATTTTATTTCATTTATTTGCAAGTATTTAGTTACTTATTAAGCCCTTGGGTCAATTACACTAAGAAATTTAATTTAAAAGATGTAATAAAAGAAATGTAATATGTATTTCTGAAGAAAACTTAAATATGAGTTAAGTAAATGTTTAAGAATTCGACATTTATTACTTTTGCTCAGATAGTTAATGTTAATTAAAAATTGCATGCTATCTTATGAGTCTATAATGAGATTTATAATCATTTACATTTCTCAGAGTCATTTAATATGTGAACATACAAAGCATATCATCTTACTTCGAGATCCCAGCCTTCTAAAAAGTTCGTGCCCCAGTGAGCATTTCATCACGTTTAATTCCCAATCCACTCCCTTCCCTGCATAAAAACAACTTTTGTATGGAAAAAAACAAAATTTTTATACTTTTAATGCCTAACTCCTTTCAGAGACAGATTGTTATTTACTTCTGTATCAAGAAAATTTGCAGCAGTGTCCTTCATATCCACTGTCATGTCATGACAAAGGTCAAGAAAGAGAGAACACATTAATGACTTGCAATCGTAACAGTGAGCCACCAAACAAATCTTTTATCTGTTCTTTAACAGGGACATGCTGGATGCAAAATAATGAAAAGAAATATCAATATCAATAAAACATTTATAGCATATAAACTAAGTCACCTTGACAAGAACTGAGGATATCAGACCTCTATTCGTGTTTCTGCCAGCAATTCAATGATCCCATCAATACACTTCATGAAGCAGTTTCACTAGTATCTCATTTATGCAGATTATACAAATTTTTTGGAAATTTTTTCCACATATATGTATAATGACAGTTTAGTTGAGCTTTGATTTCCAATAGGCACACATGTCATGCCAATAAATAATTAATTATTAAGGTAAATACAGATTTCTGTGAAACTTTATAGGCAGTAATCTCCAATGTATTCCAGAAATGAACAGCCCTAACAATTCCTTAAATCAAACGCAACAGGAAAATGTCAACTCTGCTAATCTGCATGATGTTCAGAAATAAAGAGTTATTGATTACTGTTAGCAAAAGCCTACAGGGCTACATCTTCTGGATTAAATATTGATAATTCTCTGTACAGAAAAACACAGTTATTACTATTTTTTAGAAGGTGGTCATGGATCAATACTTATTTTGCAGATATTTGTTATGGCAACCTATGTTTACTGTTGTTGTCACAGACCCACAGGTATAGATCAGCTATAACTGAATGCACTTGCTAATAACAGTCATTATATCTGAGACTTGAGGTATTTTATTCATAACTTTTCAAAAATTAAAACAAACAAACAAGCCTAGACAAAAGAAATGAAAAAAACAAAACAAAGCAAGCAAACAAACAAACAAAAGAGCCTAGTTGAAGGAACTTTGGTTGTGATTCATTCCTGGTTAGGGAGGAACAATGCAAGTGGTCATTGGGAAGTACAGAACAGCTGCTTATGGGTCTGATACTCTGAGTAAACCTCCCGCTGACACTGGGAGCTTGCACAAATCTCCATAAAACAAGGAATGTTGTGTTGAAGCTTAAACCCTGGTGCCACTAGCAGTCGCATGGAATTGTCTACACAAAACATAGCCTGTAACACAGAACAACATGTAATTGTTGATGCTCTCTTTTTTTTTTTTTTTTTTTATGCTCATGTTTTCTTAATTTTGGAGTGCATCAGAACCCGGTCATTCTGTAGTTTCTGTGGCTAAAAAACTGAACAGTTGAGAGTACCCATTGTATAGCTTCCTCTGGGGATTCCCACTTTAGTCTGGCCTGTTGGCTTCAAGGCATAAAGAACCATCTTTGCTGTTCCTTGAATAATGATTTTGATGGTCTTCAGTAGATTCATTAGAAAATAGATCATCATTCTCCAGCTGCAGCCTTAGGGCCGACACTGCATTTCAGCCATCCCTAAGCTCTCTCTCCCTTGAGCAGCCAAATTAAGTCAAAACTGATAATGTAAGGAGCATTAGCTAGCTTTCTGCTACAGCCCTGACTCGGGAAGACTGTACCAACCCAAAGAATTTGCAAGACAACATGGAAAAAAATCTGCTTAAAGATTTATAGGGCAAAAAAAATTATACTAAAAAAAAGGGAAGATGACAATGATATATTCTCTGTACTTGTGAAAAACGGTTTCATGTCTTTCTTCAATGTATTTATTCTCAGTGCTCACTTTTGCCATCTTTATATCCAGGGTGAGGAAGAAATTACATACAGATTCCTGGAGCTGGGTCAATGAGACAGAAAAATTCATATAAGCTTTTGTGGACCTGCAAGGCTGGAGGAAGTAAAGGTTCCCTTTATACTACCTCATTCAATTTGTGGCATGGCTTTTATACTAACTGGTGCAGAACAAACAATCCGTAGGTGCTTTGTGAATAATTCCTCATGCCTTGTTTATTGAATCTCTTCATGTATCTTTTTTCTCTATTTCTGTGGCTAAATTACAGCTTCTGTAAATTCATATTAATAGGGACAGGATCCAGCCTCACTCTTCAATTTTCAGTCTAACTTCAGTTTTTCAGAATATTTGAGTCTGGGAATTTTCTGTTTGGGTAACAATGGTAACTGTTAAGCTTATTATAGCTGATTGTTATTATATCTGTTGTCATTAGCATTGCTTTTAATGATACTGTAATTTGGCTGTAATCGTGAGATAAATACTCCAGAAAGCACATGTGAAGGAAGAAAACAAAATTTTGCTTTGAATTGTACCAAATTCAGAGTCAGACCTCAGGAAAAGCTTTTCGCTTAGTATTTGCATGACAAATACTCATGGCATTCCTCTGCAAAACACTCACCCTAAGTTTTCATAAAGCATACTCCTTATTTATGCATCTTTCACTGTGGCCACAATCCTAACTAATCCTCTGGACAGTAGCAGACCATAAGTGAAAAGGGGTATATTCCTCAGCGAGAGGATATGGATTACCTATAGGAAAATTTGTAAAAAGATAGGGCATATAAAAAGCCTAACAAGAAGTGGAATTATCTGCAAACCATCATACTGACCTTTTGAGAGGACAACAGAGCAAGAGAGCAAATCCTGATATGGAATCATAAAATAGTTATGGCTAGGAAGGGCCGTAAGAACATCTAGTTCCAACCCCCCTGCCATGGGCAGGGACACCTCACACTAAACCAGGTCATCCAAGGCTCTGTCCAACCTGACCTTGAACACTGCCAGGGAAGGAGCATTCACAACTTCACTGGGCAACCCATTCCAGTGCCTCACCACCCTTACAGGAAAGAACTTCTTCTTCATATCCAATCTAAACTTCCCTTGTTTAAGTTCTAACCCATTACCCCTTGTCCTATCACTACAGTCCCTAATGAAGAGTCCCTCCTCAGCATCCTTTTAGGCCCCCTTCAGATACAGGAAGGCTGCTATGATGTCTTCATGCAGCCTTCTCTTCTCCAGGCTGAACAGCCCCAGGCTATCTTCATACGGGAGGTGTTCCAGCCCCCTGATCATCCTCGTGGCTCTCCTCTGGACTTGCTCTAACAGTTCCATGTCCTTTTTATGTTGAGGATATCAGGTGTCTCTATGCTGGTGACTGAACAGAATGAAGATTAAAGTAATCTAACTGTAAACTTTAGAAAAATCCCAAGTGCTAGAAAAAACCCAAAACCAGACTCTTTGGGGAGCTGCCGTGTGAAAGTCCCTTCTTGGGCTGAGGTCTGACTGACTTGTCTTTATTGCTCAAAAGGCCTGATAAACTCCACTGAATATGACAAAAAGCACCCAAGCAATGAAAAAGCCAACACAGCCTCTGTGGGCTTTGATCATAACTGCTATTGCACAGCTACATGATGACAATAAATCACTGCATCTTTGTTGTCACTGGTTAACTTAGTACCTAATTTGCAGCCACATTTCAAATCACAGCCTAAGATTTCAGGTGTAGTTTGTGGTCCCCACATGAAAAAAATACATTGATGTTCTCTAGCTTACAAAACTTAAAGAATTAGATATTTTACTTTTGGCTTAATAATACTATACACTGTCAATAGGAATATAAAATTTCTGGATATATTTGTCAAATCTCTGACATCTAAAGTGACATGATCAGGGTTTTTTTGCCTTTTTTTTTTTTTTTATGGTTCCTATAAGACCACTTTCCCTGAAACAATATAACACCTGTGTCTTTAATTTATACTTTATTCACTTATTCAGAACTGTGAATGTAATTCCCAATGTTGAAGAACTGGAAAGATTGGAAAATATATGAAAACCTAATTTTTAAACTCAATTAAATTAATCAGTTCATTGACCTGTACAACTAACAAGTACCTAATTACATTTGCTTGTGTAGGTAAACAAATTAAAAAGGCAATACAAAAAAAATGCAGAGAAAAAAAACTTACGACAACACATTACACACCGTCCATCCAAACAAATATGAGGGAAATTACCTCACAATGCCTCTCAGTTTGGCTGGCCCTAATATTCAATTGGTTAGTTTATGTTTAATCAATAATTGTGCTTACAAACTTATCTATCAGTAAAACTGAAAGTATTAGGAATGCCATTTCCCATAGCCACACAAAGCTGGAATGGGATTTTTAGCAGTAAAAATATCAAGATGCATTAGAAAGTCAATCACCTATCCAATAAACTGACGCAATCCCTTCTCCACCTGCCCTTCACACAGTGATTGATTTTGAGCGGTTTTATTGTTTCTTTTCTCTGTTATGAGCACAGAGGCTATACTAAGATGTAATCCAGCCTTACCCATTCCAAAGCTTTTAAAGAGGCAAAATTTAGAGCGCAAGAGAAAAAAATAAAGAAGTTTGAGACTTGCTGAGATCACATTAAGTCTCTTTCAAAATGCTTTTTGGTCAGGATTTTTTTTTTTCCTGTTACTGAGAATAGCATGAAAAGAAACAAAAAAGTTACAAATCTCAAAAATCTACCCCCGGTCAATTTGTCAATCTGTGATATAACTAATCCCTGGCTCTCTTTATGCCATTTAGTCATAGAACCTAATGCATATACTCTGCCTACAGGCAGATCTGACCTTCAGGTCATTTTCTGCTTAGATAAGCTAACCCCTTTATTTGAAATTAAACATTTTCACCATACTTACCATAAAGGAGGGGGAAGGGAAAGAGATTAATTATAACAGTGAAGGAATGCCAAATCTGGGTGCATTGTCATGCAGGAAGTACTTGATCTTCAATGTGTCTGGACAGGGTGCGTAGGAGTCATCATCTCTCAGCACTCCAGGTAACCTGAACATGGCAAACCCATGTCATATCCTGTATGAATGTTTTAGAAGTCTGGCTGAGAATTCTGGGACTTGAAGGGAAAGGCGCTTCATATGCGGTGGAGGTGAGGGAAATTAGATTTCTCTACTTTAGGAGCATTTTCAATGTTTTACAGCCTCCCCTGGGAAGTTAGAACTGTCAGATTGAGAAGCACCAAACCGTAGGATGATTACATCTTATCTCCTGTATTTTTACTCTGCTGTAGACCTTTTGTACACAGATAATGAAGCTTTCAGTGGCCCCTTCAAGAAGGAGCACAGGACTCAAAAGCATCACATCTGATCGTTTGGTTTCCTCCCAGAGATCATAACCAAGATCATCCATGAAGACTTGGGCAACCACAGAGGAATACATCTGAAAGGACAATCCTTGCATGTGCCTTCTCAGAAACCCTACATAGTCTCAGCTTCACTGGCCTGAGAAACATTTTAGATATCCCTCAAGACTACACAGAACTGTCAGTTATACAAGCGCCTGGCCAGATTATTCTGTGAATGGGGCTGGAGTCATGAACAAAAGAAGAATTGAATTGCTTATCTGTTAAGAGGAAAGGAAAGGGTACAAGGAGATAAGCAGGCTGGATAGTGATAGCTTCACATTTTCTAGAGAAGAAAAAAAGCAGAACAGGCCTTCTGGCCTCTGAACTTCTGCTTGTTTCCCAGAAAACAAGGTTTTCTAGGAAAGGAGCACAAGCAAAATGAAGAGCTCACAGGATGAGAGCAAGCAAGAAAGAAAAGGCATTCAATTTGTTCACAATTCTGCAAAACTACCATTTCTTTTTAAATCAAATCCTTTTGAAGTGCAAAAGAAGAAATCACGAAAAAGAAGGAATTTAAATTGAATTAAGGTGCCAAAACAGCACAAAAGCTATAAAAAAAATTGCATGGTGTGAAAACGCTCCAGCAAGAGTCTGACAAACTCCCATGATGAAAGGAAATTGGACTTTGTCTCCTGATCCAAATACATGAGATAATAGGAACCTGCCTGTCATCTGGAGGGATCAAGAGCCTCTGTTTTCAGTCATTACTTTTCTACTGCTCTTGGCTTCTAGCAGGAGTTATTTAAATCAGTATGGTATTTATCCAGGCACAACTGATAGACACAGAAACATTTTCGTCTTGATAGGCTCATCCATGTGGTATGGACACTTGATGTGCTGAAAGTAAAGCTGTATATAAAACCTAAGATCTCTTAAAGTTCTGTGAGCTGCACATGGACTATTAATACTTCATGTGCCTCTATGAAAATGCAAATAAATTTAAAAAAAAAAGATTTCTATTCAAGAAGGAATAAAAAGCTCATAATGCTGGCACAAAATAAGCTGCTATAAGACATAACATAAATATTTTCTTAGCCTAAGTGTTCCAGCTGATTGCAATAGTCTTGCATTAAAGAGTTTGACACGATGTACTGGGTTTGCGTGACAAAGTTTTTGTAGCAGGAGGGATACAGGGGTGTCTTCTGTGAGAAACTGCTAGAAGCTGCTCCCATGTCTGATAGAGCCAATGCTGGCTTCAAGATGGACCCAGCACTGGCCAAGGCTGAGCCCATCCAGGACAGTGGTTGCTCTTCATAGTTAAGAAGGGGACAAAACAGGTGCACAACCGTAGCTAAATGAGAGGAGTGAATATGTGAGAGAAACAGCCTTGCAGACACCAAGGTCAGTGCAGAAGAAGGGGAGGAGGTGCTCCAGGCATCAGAGCAGAGATGTCCCTGCAGCCCGTGGTTCAGACCATGGTGAGGCAGGCTGTGCCCCTGCAGCCCATGGAGGTCCATGGTGGAGCAGATTCCACCTGCAGCCCAGGGAGGAGCCCATGCCAAAGCAGGGGGATGCCCGAAGGAGGCTGTGAGTGCATGGGAAGCCCATGCTGGAGCTGGTAAGACCTGTGGCCTGCGGAGGGAAGAGCCCACAGTGGAGCAGGCTTGCTGCAGGAGTGGTGACCCACACTGGAGCAGTCTGTTCCTGAAGGATGCCCCCCATGGAAGGGACCCACACTGAAGCAGTCTGCTCCTGAAGGATGCACCACATGGAGCTGGAGCAATGAAAGAGTGTGAGGAGTCCTCCCCTGAGGAAGAAGAAGCGGCAGAGGCCACATGTGATGGACTGACCACAACCCTCAGTCCTGATTGAGGCATGGAGAAAGGGAAAACAGGGAGTGAATTTGAGCCTGGGAAGAAGGGACAGGTGTGGGGAAATGTGGTTTTTAATATTTGATTTTATTTCTCATTATTCTACCCCGATTTGATTGGCAAAAAATTAACCTAATTTCCATAAATCAAGTCTGTTTTGCCCATGGTGGTAATTGGTGAGTGACATGTCCCTATCCTCATCTTGTTCCAGAAGCCTTTGGTTGTATTTTCTTTCCCCTATCCAAGATAGGAGGGAGTGATAGAGTGGCTTTGGTGGGCTCCCAGTGTCTGTCCAGGGTGAACCCATCACATAAGGCAATACAATGCTAAACCAGACAGATCAGTATTAGTATTTATTAGTATTGGTATTAGTATAAATAAGCAAAGCAGCTGCTAGGTAGCTAGATAGGCTCAGAGAGTTGAATAATAATGGCATTTAAAGTTATAAAATCTTTTACCTTCTATAGGATCTGAAAACTCTTTTCCAACTGATGGATCATTTTATTCATTAAAGGAGTGAAAGCACCTCTAAGGAAACTAAACATACGCTTCACAATTATCAATGGAGACAGAAGCACAAGCAATTTCTCATTGTGTTCTGTAAATATTGGCATGATTGGTTTTGAATATCATTTGTTGCCCTGTTGCAAATATAGTAAATTCCTCTTAATCATGAAATTTATAATGAGGAAACACACCTAATTAGTATATCTCCCTCAGAAATTATTTACATAATGAGATATAATTACAGTGAATGCTGCTTAATCAGAACACTATCAGCATATATTCCATGCCGTTGTATGTACTCAGTCATTACCAAGGTTTTCTGTTGTGTTTAACCAGAAGTTAAAAGAGCGGCAAAATTTTACCTTTCTGTCAACTGATCTGCGAGTTTCCAAAAAAACACAGTTTATGCAAACAGAATGTGATTTCTGGTTTTGCATTCATATCAAGTATAGCCTTTTATGTCAGCTGTCTCCCTAAGTCTAGAACCAGAGACAGGGCAAATAGTATAAATCCCTACACACAACTATAGCAGTTACTCACCACCATAGAAACTCTACACGCAAAGGGAACATGGGTCCTAAGTCATCACAGATTATTATTCTCAGAATCTCTTAGAACCATAAAAGCCACTAAACTAGGACTCCAGGATATCTAATTAGATTTCCCAATTACCAAAATACAAATGTACCCCAAACCAGCCATAAATCAGGATGGAAAGTAGGGAGAAATTTCAGGCATGTTGCTTTATCCTCTGCCTGCCTGCAGCTGACCTGTGACCTGAGTGATACCAGTGCTGACTTGTGGGCCTGTGACATGAGGCAAGGTGACAGCATCACCAGTTCACCCTGG
Organism: Ara ararauna; assembly: GCA_028858755.1. NCBI lineage: Eukaryota > Metazoa > Chordata > Aves > Psittaciformes > Psittacidae > Ara > Ara ararauna. Next base: position 36,494,763 of record CM054410.1, on the reverse strand, counting down.
CAAACCAGACAACCAAGATTCTGAAGCAACAGGGCAATCATTGCCAGTTAGAGGCAAGAAGTTTTCTGGTGAGCTGGTAGTGTCTTAGGCTATAAAGACAGCCTACCTCCAAAATGCATTTTTAATACACAGTTCTGCATTTGGAGCCAGTCTTACCCCATTTCCAGTCATGCCTCATTTTTACCATCACAATAAACACCCCTAGGAAAACCACCCTGCAGGAACTGCCCACATGAACCCAAACTCACCCACTCCCACTTTTACACCACACAGTGAAATCAAGGTAGTTTTCCAAAGGCTAGATGGAGCTGCCAGAGCTCAAATGATCCTCATATAGCGCTGGGATACACACAGCTGTGTCCACACTGTACAGCCACTGCACTCTCGGCAGTCATTTGGTTCTCTCATGGCCAAATCTGTATTCACGTTGTCATGGAACTGGAGCCCACTGCATCTGCTGGGGCAACTGTGCCCCAGCCCAGGCGCCATGAGGATTAGTAAGGACCATATAGACCACACCAGCCCTTCGGGTTATGTCCTTGGGCAGTGAGGACAAATAGATAATCTGGAAAATCCCTGGAAAATGCCATCCAATGTTACCAAGCTACGGCCTTTGACAGAGAGCATCATAAGCACCAGACAGCACGTTGCCCCACAGATCCCACACAGGGCTGTTTCACAACTGGAGCAGGCAGTGCATCTATGAGCACACAGAAATACATTTCAGAGCCATCCTTGCTTTTCCAGAGTCACAAAATCCTCCTTTTGGTATTCAAAAGGAAGGATATTAGGTTCCAAGGATGTCCTTGTCTTACCTTCTCTGCACCTCAGACCACTTTATCCACTTGAAGGTCAAACACATGAAGCTGGTACCTATGACACACTGTCCTCCCAGTCTCACCTTATGTGCAACCATCTCCATCATCCGAAGTTCACTGTCCTGTGCTGACTGAGAAGCCAGGCAGCCATTTGCCTGTGAGATCACTTCTCAGAGGCAGCAGCTGGTTCATGTGGCATCTTCTGGATGAAAGCAGGCAGAGATGGAGGAAGGTAGGTGCAGGCTTGGCACAGCACTTGCATGGAGAATCTCTACCCATTTCACAATCACCACCATATGCTGGGAACGGGCCCAGCTGAAACCCTGCCTAATCCAATTCACTTGCTAAAGCAAGAGTCTCCCATCTTTGTCCAGCGACATCTCCAAAGTGCACACATAGCAGGCAAGAGAGACTGCTGCAACAATAAGTCTGTAGGAAGGAGTCAAAGGTTAGCTGTAGCCTGAAAATAATTTGGATAATGGTCTCTCCTGTTCAGGAAGTGCAGAGTGCACATGGGTTCTTGTATTCAGCACAGGCCTTGTCATAAATGAAGTTGTGCACTTCACTTGTAAGAGAGAAGCAAAGTGTACTTTATTGGTATAAAGCAGTGAGTTAACAAAGCTCAGTGGTACTGTGACAGTGGTTTAGAAAGAATCAATAACAAGGTACACTTGTTTATTTACCACACAGGGGACAGGCTCATACAAAGCTGTCAGGGAGATCCTCCAGTTGAGTCTGGATGTTCAGGAAGGACTCCTTTTCATCCTAAACTTCTCAGGGAGGAGTGTAGGCTGAGGGGGGGGGGAGGGGTACAGAGGAAGGGAACAAGGGAAGCACACTGCCACAGGCCGATGTCTGAGAAGAGATTACTCCAGACTGACGTTGAACCATTTCAAACGTCAGACCCCCCATGACTTCAGCTCTGTGCAAATGAAACCTGGCAACAGAGTCGTGATGTTAAAAGTGCTGCTATACCCATTGGGGCTGCTGTGTGTCACACACAAAAATCATCTGCCTGGACAGATAGCCTCATACTGTTGTTTTAGAGGCCAAACTGTCAATTACATACTAAGGCAGGAGACAGTGTTTTCTGCCCGTTGTAACTGTGACATGATTGCCGGACTCAGGTATCCTGTTGTTTGCTCACAACCCCTGCAAATGGAAATAAATTTCATTTTTGTCCTGCAAACTAACAGTAGAATTTTCTTTTTCCAGCACAGATAACGTGTTTATCACTTCTACACCTGTTTTACCTCCTGACAGGGTGCTGTGGGGAGCAGAATGAATTGGTACAATCCCCAAAGGGCTTTATCTTACACTTGCAGTGCAATGACCTCAGCTTTGCTCCCTAGGGCTGCTTAGTTCAGCTGACCCCCCAGACAAGCATTTCTTCCATAGTAGAGACAGGATAGGCTTCCAGATCTCCTCACTCTTTTGCCACAAAGTGCTGGTATATTTGTAGCATAAATCAGTTTGCTCCACAAAGATAGGCCAGAAGCAGACAATTTAAGGCAGAAGTATTAGACATGCTTTGCCAAGGCCCCAGGGGACAGATATTACCCATTTACTTATTACTATGCAGTGTGCCGTAGGGGTGTCTGGAGTCACCTTCATGGTATGGATATAAGCAAAGTGGTTTTCTACTGAGCTGTTCATTTGGGAGCAACCTAGCAGACCAGCATGAATGTAGATGTTAACGATGCAAATAGCAAAACTTTCAGCATTCCTTAAGACTTGCAACCCATTAATAACTCCAACACCAAACAAACCTTATAGTTCCTTTATCTTCATGCAATTTAGATTACGTGTGCTTAAGTGTATGGCTTTTACTAGTAGCTGTTAACATTGAACAGATGAGAAGCATTATGTAAAAGTCCATCAAAGCCCAGAAGATGGATAGCAAAGAGTAAACATATAGTAGAAGAATGATTACTATTGCTCTCTGTCTCTTGTGCAGTTTATATTGCCCAAAGTAGTCACACAAAGTACGAATATCTTTATTCCTATTTTTATATCGGGCATTTCTAGGGATCTTCTGTCTGAGGCTACCCTCTCTTCTGCAGTGACAGAATCCACAGGCATTACTTTGGGGATCCTTTCTAATTTGACTATCCCAGGAAATAGATATCAGAAATGTGAGGCTGGGAACAATTTCAGAAGTGTTTATATTTCTGGACTAGCAGCTTTCCAAGAGGCTAGGAGCACACTTACTGGAGGAAGAAAAAAATAAAAGCAATATGGGAAGAATGTAAACAAGTGCATTATATAACACTTGTACTCTCATCCTACAGTGGTGTCTGCAGTACATCTGCTTGTTAGTCAGCTGCAAGATTGCAAAGCGCACAAGGAAAATGCACATTAAGGAAATCTTGCCCAAATAACAACTTGGGTCTGATTTCAAGCTTCAGCTCTCACAGGCAAGGAAACTGATAGACACTGGCATTAGGAAGTAAAAGGCATACGCAGTCATTGCACTTAGAGACACTTGCAACCCATTGGATTGCAAGAGGACAGATAGAGTTCTTAGAGGAAAAAAATTACATTTATTTAATTACAAATCTCATAATATCATTGGCTTTAACAAGACCTTAGCAGTATATCTGCAGTAATACTTTTTCTACCAATGATTTTTCTGAAAAGAAAGTAACTTAATCCACTTGCAGCAGGCTGAGACATGGGAAGACTTTCCAGCAGGTGCAGGAGTTGTTCTATTCCTTGGCTCCACAATAACCAAGTACATCCTGAGCATAACCCAGAACTCCTTTGCCCTGAGCATTTCCATTCTTCTTGCAGGAATACTGGTTCTTATACATGTCTTACAGGATTGCTGTAATCTTCTGAGGATTTGACTTACACCATTAAATCTCCTGATGGGAGGCAAAGTGCTAAACTATTAGAAATGTTTACCCATTGCGTATTCAAAAAACATTGATGCTACACGTTATAATATTCTAGTAGTTCATTTAAAACTGTTCTATCATGAACTCAGGAAGATTCTTTATTTTGGGACCAGTTCATGAGGTTTCATCCTTCAAAGTTATAATTTTGATTTGTGTTTCTGATAAAGTTGAAAATGTACCAACTTTTGCCTCATTTGAGTCTAAGACCTCAGCTGGGATGCCCAGTGTGAATCTGATGTGCTATGTGTTCTGGAGTACTTCAGTGTTTAAGGCACCACTAAAGCAGAGCGCAAGAACACTGCAATGGCATGAGAGACAGGCAGAAATAAAACCCCATGGTTTCTGCATTTTTGTAATGTCAAATTGCTGGTTTCTCCTCAATAAGTAGAAAAACAGGTCTAGACAGAAGGCCTCCCCAAAAAAAGAGTTGTGTAAGTCATGTCAGCATCACACTGTGGAGCAAAGCATAGATGACAGAGTGAAAACCACACTGGATTCAGAAGCCAATATAGGATAGCTGCTGTAGCATAGATGCAAGACCTCAGGCTGCAAGACCCATTAGCGTGGTGCCATGTTAACACAGCTGAACAGAAACAAGGTTTTACATCCAAGACATTATATGCTTTCAGGAACAAGGCACTACATCTGAAAAATGCTGTGCTGCACTTTCTGATCTTTATGCACACTTGAGATCTTTATACCTTTATACCAACAAAGAAATTTGCTGCTGCAGAAATAAAGCAGGCTTCATGTACTGCATTGGATGTCGCTATTACAAAATGTTGTTTTGGATGGATGGAGCAGCCTCTTAAAAAGGTGAAAATGTGTTACCCCTGGGAATAGGTGTCCTCATTTTCCAGCTACATCTAAGCTTTTCTTCTCTTGCGGATTTAGTAAAGAGAATATGTTGAAAAGGGAAGACGAAGAAATCATTGTGGGAGATAAGACACTTTCAAAACGTAAAGTGATCAGGAGGGGCAGTCGCCTACCTGCTGAGCCACACTTGCAAAGTCTTCATCTGAGATCAAAGATGAAAGTCAGTACTCAGCCAGGCTTCTTTTACAATCATTGCTGTGATTCACTCAGCAGGATAATTCTAAAAAAATTATGACAGCAAAAGGAACCCAGCTCCCATATAGAACTGTATCAAGCAGAGGGAGCTCTAGTTAAGAGTCCATGAATTTCAGATCTTTGTGTAGAGATGCCTTAGCAAACTGGTGCTTTCTTAGGTGTAGAAAGGAACATTTTCTTGTGCCTTCTGCAGTTCATCTGTGGTAAACAGAATATTGATGTATGCATAACTTGTTCTGGAGCACTCTATGGCTTGCTGCATTAAAACTCTAAGGTCCAGATTAGCCTAGGAAAAATAAGTGACAATGTAGCATATACATGTGTATATATATGGATGTATGCACGTGCATATAAATATTTATAGATTTATGTACGTATGTACACATATATAAATTTAAAAACAATGCATTAATCCTGTCCTGGGCACATCTGAGGGAAACTTCAGATGTCCTGTAGGCATGCACGTGGGCTGTAACTCTTCATAGAAACATAACACTATTCAGCTGGCAGAATTTCAAAATTTCAGGCTTGTGAATCTGCCTATAAAAAAATATACGCAAGTTTTAAAAATAACCCACTGTCCTCTCTTCTTTTGTTTATAAATTATGATTTAGATGAAAAATCCTTGCACAGACAAAAATGGATTATGACACATGTGTGACTTTATATTCTAGAATCAGCTCTCCAAAGCTCTAAGAAACTTCTCATGGTTGTCTTTTTCTTTTTTTTTTAATCAAATGTGAAAAAAATATTTCCCATTTCTTGCATAACAGGAGAAAATTTCAAAACCCCTTATTACTTACGGGTGCCTAGAAGAGGCATGACACAGTCCTGAAGAAGAAATAGGCCTTTAGTATGCAAAAATATTGATTTCTGTTATGACATTTCTCTGCAGAGCTAGAACCACAAATTTTTTAAAAGACAATTTCATTCTGCCTGAAACATATTCTCATATTACCTAAGAAAAAAAAAAAAAAAACAAACAAGCCAAACTAATACATGGCAAAAAGCTGAGTAGAAAAGACTGCTTCCTCTGCATTACCTGCTATATGTTTGGTGTCATCTTTGAGATGCATTCACAGACCTCGGATAGATAAGGTCATGCCTTGTCTAATGACTTATCAAAACCAACTTAGAACTCAATCCCCCCCCCAAAAAAATACCAACCCAAACCCAAACAACCAAAAAAGAAACAGATTTCTGAAAAAAAAGAAGCACACAGGAGCTGTACTTCATTTGACCTTGCTGCATGCTACTAGTTCCTACAACATGATGATTTATCCTGATATAGTTTTTAGTGGCCAAGGAAACACCTTCAGGACAAGTCATTTAAAGTAACATAATTAATAAGGATCTCAGCATTATGCAGAAACCAAAATATCCAGGAATCTGTACTTGCTTATTGAAATACACATATGAATGGTCTGTGTCAACAATATCAAGAAAATGTAACTAACTACCAGCCTACAATTTAACCGAAATATAAGAGATATGAAGGAAACCGGAACCTGTTATTTCCTTTCTAAAAATTCAGTATTATCAAATATCTTTCCAGGCTACCTGTTTGTGCCGCACCACTTTATACAAAGAAAATGATAAATTAACAATATCAACCTCTGCTTTTTTGATCTATCCCTTTGGATAAGAACATGGGCTACTTTGGACAACAGGGTCATAATTCAACTGGAGTCTTCAAACACTTTCTGTAATTCATCTACAACAAGTAAAATTATAGGAAAAAGAAGTTTGTGCAGTGTTTCTGGATGTTGTGGGAGCAGCAATTACATTTTGGCCTGAGAAAAGAACAGCTGGCACCTCCGTGTTCATGGCTGTGCATTACTCTCCAGTGTCATCAGAAACATCTAAAGGTGGCAGCATGGTCTTCTCTGGGACTGGTGCAAGTGTTGCCAATTTAATGCCAGTGCTAATGACTTTGAAAGAACCTTCCTTTTTGACTATTCATGCTGCTGGTCTGCCCATTAGAGACAGTCCACCAGAGAATGAATCACAGAGTCACAACATGGTTTGGGCTGGAGGGAACCTTAAATATCACCCGGTTCTGGACCCTTGCCATGGGCAGGGACCTATAGGGATGCTGGGGAGGGACTCTTCATTAGGGACTGTAGTGAGAGGACAAGGGGTAACGGGTTCAAACTTAAACAGGGGAAGTTTAGATTGGATATGAGGAAGAAATTCTTTCCTGTAAGGGTGGTGAGGCACTGGAATGGGTTGCCCAGGGAAGTTGTGAAGGCTCCATCGCTGGCGGTGTTCAAGGCCGGGTTGGACAGAGCCTTGGGTGGCATGGTTTAGTGTGAGGTGTCCCTGCCCCTGGCAGGGGGGTTGGAACTGGATCATCTTGGGGTCCTTACCAACCCTGACTATTCTATGATTCTATGATACCAAGAGACTAAACTCCTGCTCTAGTTAAAGTCTGGATATCTCCAAAACAGCATCTTTTGGAATGCCTAGATTATAGCACCACCAGTAAGAATCCGTGAAAAAAAATCAGGGAGATTTAAATAGGAAGTATGAGAAAGGGGAAAACATGAATATGGAAATAAAACTCAAAAAAAAGATTTATAAATTAATGGCCTCCCATTATTAAGAAAGCACAGAATTAGGGGCACTCTCACTATACGTTGACTAACACCTAATTTTATGCCTGACAGGAGGCTGATACTAAAAAGAAAATTGGGCTCTGCAAACCAAACACTTCTGCATTTTGTACTCACATTTGGTTGGGCAGATGCAGGACTGCATCCCATAATCTTATTTTGCATCAGATACTGAAAGGTACTCTGCCTGACTTTCATAGTTGTTCTCATACACTGCATGGCATCTGTTCAGTATTAATAACCAAACTGCCTCCCACCAATGTAAACAAAGGCTTTGATTCTTCTGTTCAGGTCAGTGCTGGAGCCAGAGCAGTTCACTGGCTGACTCCACGACAACCAAGCATAGATCCTGGCATAAACCAGCCCAGGCAAACAAAAAGCTATGTCGATTTTCTACCTACATTGTGTAAGTTTTCATTGGTGCTGAACTCCTCATCTTGACTTGCAGGAAAGAGAAAACAAACAAAACCACAAACATTTGTGCGCGTGCCTGTAAGTCTGACACAACATGAACAAATGGAACCATATTTGGTAGCAAACAGGAATGAAATCCAGAGGCTTGGGGTCCTGGGAGTGCATTCCCACATAGCCCAGACTGTCTGCAGCTACTGCAAGTGCTACAGGCTAGAGACACTTACTGGTACCTGGGAAGGACTGTAAGGGACTGGCTCTGCAACATATATTACAAAAACAGCACTGTGTAATTGGACTATTTTTAAATTAATATTACACTGTGAACACAGGTCTAGGCCTGCTCCATGCTCCATGCTGACTGCCACCAGCACATGCCCTAGAGGAAAAAGGCCCCGGGACAGGACCACTAAGGAAATTCTACAGGAAAAGCTATCTTAGGAATACTCCTAATGCAGACAAGTCACTATTGCAGGGAAGAATAAAGTAAACCTTCATAAATCTGTGAAAATTCATTTACTTCTTTATTTTCATGTTGTCTGTCATAGCACATGTAGCATGTAACAGCCATAATCAAAACTGCAAAAATACCGAACACTTTTCACATAAACACCCTGCAGAAACTCAGTACCACCAGGGCACAGTGGTTACTCCCTTAACATTACAAGGCTTTCAGCTGGGAAATATTTCAAGTCCAAATCCTCAAAAACACATTCCAAACAGTCACTGCAATTAGGAGGATGCTGATACAGGAAATAATTGTCCATGTCCTGCAGCATATCTGATTCTAGTAAGTGCCAGACAGCATTTGTTTTCAGTAAAGGTTTCAATGACCAAGTCATCTCTATGCTAAAGGATTTGACACCTGAGTACTTCACAATCTTTAGCAGCAGGAATACAGTAAAACTTCTTCTAAAGTTTTACATGTAATATAAAGAGGCATTCACAGTGGGGAAGGGAAGGAGAACTCCTATGTTTCTGGGGGCAAATGAAATAGCTAAATTTACTGCAGAAACTTGAGACATTTCCTTAGAAGCCATGATAAAATTTTGGTGACAAATTTTCATGTTCTCATCCATACACAGTGGCCTGGCTTTATCATTTCAAAGTCTGTCTTCTACTGTACACAGAGGCAAACACATTAACCACAGTGGGATGAGGACCCACATCAGAATAACTAAAGACAGAAAGCTCTAAAACACAGAGGTATGGGGACTGAACAAAAAAAAGCATGCTTAATTCCTGAATGAATCAAGTGTGCTGAGCTCTTAACCATCAAGCTGCATTTCGGGCAGGAAACATGCCCTTTCAGTCTGTGCCTCTGCTACCATAGCAGCAGACTCCACTTTGCAGTTCTGCAAATAACTCATTTATTTTGTCAGCTTCTCACAGTGCCTTTAGAAACACATGAAGCACATGAACTGACAGCTCTATAGTGTGCAATTTGTGTGCTGTCCTAGCTTCCATTTCATTAATTCATTCATATGCATACAGTATTAAAATGCATTGTGTTCCAGTCAATGGTAATGTATTCTTACCAGATTTCTTCTGTAAACTATGAGCTTTTACCCTTCTCCTGAAAGATTCATGTCTTCACCATGTATTTCTAAGTGCATGTCTCTGACATTTCTTACCACTGATCTGAGTACAGTGGAATGTCAGTATTTGGGTGGTCTCTTTGCCAGTGCAGAGTCCTTGTAATCTCCAAGTGGTTAACTCTGTGCCAGATTTCTCACCTGCAATGAAAATATTGATTTACTCCAGAGAACAGACAGCACAGAAGTCATATGAAAGGCTGCTGCTGGGAACAATTTTGCCCAAAACTGTCATCCAATAAAATATATTTTCCTAATACACAAATCTCCTAAGCTTACTTCCAAGATTTTTTCCAGCTGTTTTCCTAAGTGTCTTTTGCCCACTTACAAACAACAGGAACACTAAAATGAATTTTATGTAGCAGAGACAAACCCAGTACTGTCGCATTTCACTCACAGTGGAGGATTTAAAAAAATCCCAAACTCTAGTACTGTAAACAATGTACTGACAAGGCTCCTTTTACTGTCCAGATCAAGAGGTGGCATCCTTTATTCCAGTGCAGACATATGATGGCAGTAAGGGTAGTATAGTATACACATCATCTCTATCAAATAGCACAAGCAGTGATGTAACCAAAATACTAGTATTCATGATTTCTTTTGGGTACACACCACAGAGCCACACTAACCACATTGTCATTACCTGTGGAGAAGCAACACATGTGTCCCTGTTTCACAGTGAGATACGCAGATAGCCCTCATACCTTGGCCAGACAGGTACCCCATCCAGAACTTTCCTTGGGCTGGTCTCAAAATGGCTGAGCTGGTTTACTCCCTTGAGGCTACTCGGCAGACTGCAGCTTGTGAGAAGACCAGTGAGGAAGTGCTGATCAAGAAAACTTACCCCTTGTAGAAGAGGAACAGACTAGGGAACACTTCGATAACATGGACATTCACAAGTCCATGCGACCTGATAGGATGCACCCATGGGTGCTGAGGGGACTAGCCAGTGATGCTGTGAGACTCTCAATCATCTTTGAAAGATCATGATAATTAGAGGGCAAAGGGTGTTCCTAAGGACTGACAGGAAGTTAATGTTGCTCCTACCTACAAGAAGAAAAATTATGATCTGGGGAACTATGTGCTGATTAGCCCCACCTGGAAAGGTGATAAACAAAACAATCCAAATATATAAAGGACAAGAAGGTTATTTGCAGTAGTCAGAATGGATTTATGAAAGGAAATCATTCCTGAACAACCTGATAGCCACCTGTGATGAGATGAGTGGCCTGCTGTGTGACAGGAGAGGAGGAGAGGTTGTTTTATCTTAACTTTAGCAAGACTTTCCACATCATCTCCCATCACAGCCTCCCAGACAAACAAAGTGCAGACTATATAAATGGACAGTGAGGTGGATTAAAAACTGGCAGAACTGCGAGGCTCAAAGGGCTGTGATCAGTGTCACAGGTCCAGCTGAAGGCCAGTTGTCATTAGTGTACCCCAGGCACTGATACTGGCAACAGCACTGTTTAAACATCATTAATGATGGGACTGACTGACTGCACTCTCAGCAATTTTGCAGGTGATACAAAACTGGGAGGAATAGTTAATATGCCAGATGTGTGAATTCAGAGGGACTTCACAAGCTGGAGAAACGGTCAAACAGAAACTTTATGAAGTTCAGCAAAAGGAAATTCAAAGTCCTGCCCCTTGGTAGGAATAATTGCAGGCACCAGCTGGAAAGCAGCACTGCAGAGATGGGTTTTAAGGTCCTAGTGAATGAGTTTAACATGAAACAGCAATGCATCCTTATGTGCAGCAACTTCCTGGGCTGCAGTAGGAAAAGCTTTGCCACCAGATCACACAAGTGATCCCTCCTCTCAGAACTGGTGAGATACATCTGTAATGCTGGGCCCAGTTCTGGGCTCCCCCATAAAAGAGAGATATGGAAATGCCTGAGCAAGTTCAGTGTAGGGCCACACAAGCACTGAGGGGACCAAAGCATCTTTCACAGAAGGTGAGCCTGAGGAATCTGGGTCTTCTTTCATATAGAGAAAAGAAAACTAAGGAAGATCTTGCATATCTGTAAAAATGTGCCCTTGACAGTGCAAGGATGATAGAGACAGATTGTTCTTAGCAGTGCCCAGTGGCAGGATAAGAAGCAATGAGAACAATCTGATATACAGGAAATTCCACATGAATGTAAGGAAAAAAACCTTTCTTTATGGTAAGGGTAATTAAACACTGGCAGACATTGCTCAGAGAGGGCACGGAATCTCCACCCTTGGAGATATTCAAAACTCAACTGGACATGGCCTGGGCAACCCACCTCAGTTGACTCTTTTCTTGTGCTGGAAATTTATAGTAGACTTTCTCCAAAGGTGCCTTCCAACCTCAATGACTCTGCATTTCTATTATATGCAGAAAAAGGGTTGGGAGCTGAAGAGAATGAAAATGGCAGTCTAGACACTGCAATACCAGTCAGATAATCCCTTACAGAAAAATGTGTCAGGGTGGAGGCCAAGGAGCAGCAAAGGTTCTGGAAGACCAGAATTTTTCTCTTTCTCTAAGCCCAGCTTTAAAGTGATATGGTAAACAAAGATGAAAATATACAGTATTTTTATTCAGTTGAACTGTTCAAAGCTGTTTTCACTTGTGAATAAACATGTTCTTTGAAAAGGCACAAAGGATCCTGATTTTCTGTTTCCTCGCCTGCTACAAAGTCACTTTTTCATTCACAGTATTTATGAAAGTGGATCTAAAAGGCTGCCCAATCCAAGCAGTACGTCTTATGCATATTTTTCTCTAATTGCTAAAACCTCTTCTTTTCAAAAGCAAGACCCCTTACAGGAATAAGGCCAGGATGCAAAATAAGACAACTAGGCCCAAGACTTACACAAATTCAGGTGTATTGTTTTTTGAAATTCCTGCAATTCCAAGATTATGGTTAACTTTTTTTACTAATAATATGATCCTACTTGAGACTTTTCCATTAGTTTCATGCATAATTCAGTACAGGGCTAAAAAAATATGGAAGGACTAAATTGAAAGGGTATTTGATAAGGACTGGTACACAGCAGCAGAGCAAAGAGGGAATGCACTTCTGAACTCCTGAATTGTTCTGAAAGCATCAAAGGAGAACTCTGGATCCCCCAGCTGAGATGAAATACTAAAAAGCTCCAAAAAACATTTCTTGTCAATGCTAGGTAAGATGTAGAGATGTTTTTAATGTCACACAGACTTCAGGAATAAAAAGCAGTTCATGAAGATGTGAAGCAGGCAAAAAAAACTTAAAGGAATCAGGTTTTTCAAGTAGGCAACAGCCAGACTTTACATTATTTTTTCTCTATTTTTCTGTTTCTGAATAAGAGTATATTTTTGAATGACCTTTCATGAATTATAGGTGATACTCATTTCAAGTAATGCATTAGGTTAATCTTCTTCAGTGCCATCATAATTTAAGGAGTTCTTCACTGACTTAACTTTTACACATAGAAGCAATCCAATTTTTCATCTGCATAAAATTGATCAGTATCTGAATATTCAGAGATAGCGCCTAGGTTGGGAGAAGGCTTCTTATGAAAAACTTAACTTTGATATTTTTCTGCAGTTCCAATGTGTTTTGTTACAGAACAATTGCATTCAGAAACTGCACTTATTTTTCTAGAACAATCTACATTTTATAAAACAAAAATGAAGCATGGTTTGGTAGTTGCCTCGTATTAAACATCAGCACTGAGGTTGGATTGGAAAACAGTGAAGGATTAAACTTTTCTACGGTTAAGATGAAATTGAAAATACATACACACAACTCTTTACTGAAGAAAGCTTATTGAGACAGAACAGATACAAGAGACATCTTTTGGAAAAACAAGGTATTTGAGATACAGCCAGCATTCCAGAAGAGCTCAAGCTTTTCACAATAAAATAGCTGATTACACAAACTCAGTTTATGTACCAAAAGCAATATCTATCTCTATAGTGTCTCTAACACTTTGTATCCCACCATGAAGTCATAATTTCTTTCTGGTATGAGCTGCAAATCTCTACTTAATACACGAGGAGAATGTTCTGTGAAGCCTATCTCCCACATGTGATATTTGGGCTACAGTTGAAAGGCAAACACCTTCTCATTTCTCTTGTCTGTATGTAAGCAAGGAATAACTTAATCTCCTCTCACATTCATTCTTTTCCTAAGCCTGTATCACATCAACTATTACTTTACACACAAAATATTTTTATGCTATATTCATAATACACCAAATAATAAACAGAATTCAGAATATCTGTTCATGAAATAAATAGGTGAGCCATACCAGAGACTTATACCTACCTAGATCCTCATAACTGTCTAGGAGCTTCCCTAGACTTAGAGTTAACAACTGCAGATCCCAAAGTACTATCACAGTTTTTGTCTGCAGTCCTGAAGGACTTTGGTACCCTAAATACTTGCTTTGCAGATCAGATGGACACATACACGTGGCTCCCATCTACAGCATGTTGAAGGAGGGTATGGTTGGTCTTCTTATGCTCTCTTTCATTCCTTTGGAGGCTGGTGCTAATTGATTTATGTAACAGAAATTTCCATATAGGTTCCAAAGACAGATAATTATCTAGGATATATGGTCCTAGTAGCTCTGTTTGCAAATTCTGAAAATATTCCCATTTATATTTTTTTAATCTTTTGTAATGTTAAAGCTCAGATTAAGAATAGTTTTATTTATAATTCATAGTACTAATTTTGTCACTTTCCTTCCCTTCCCTCACCTCTTATCTTATTCCTCTTCTTTCATCTCATCCCATCTCTCCTTCTTCCTCCTTTCACCCTCTCCCCCCACTCCCCCAGAAAAAAAGCTGTATTTACATTCTTAACTATCACTTTCCTAAGATGCAATCTGGAAGAAATACTGAAATTTTAAAAGATGTATTAACTAAAAATTAGCACATTTCAGGTACTACATGTGCTGTCTAGAAGACAAGAAAATGTAAAAAACAGAATGGGTATGCTGTACATAAAATTATTCTGTTGCTATTTCCTGTAATATACACACCACCACCATTAGACGCAAGAAAATATACATAGGAACAGAGATTACCTCTGGCCTGAGAATTCTCAAGGGTCAATGTAAACCTTTCAATTACAATGACTGAAAGCATTGTAGACTTAGGTCCATGCATTTTGCTGTTTCAATACTTCTACAGGGATAATATCGTGTCCATCAAATGAAGACAGCTTCACAAAGAGTAATCATTAAGTATTGGAAGATCTTGGTTAAAGCTTCTGTAATCTTTTCAAATGCTATTCTCAGTACTTTTCCTGGAATCAGCATCGTTACCTTGGTCTGCTTCATATAACAATATAGGGAGATTTTAGCTGGAAAATGCTGCTTTTGAAACATGAATTGTCCTTTCTACTAGACAGCAGAATTTGAGCTAGAAAGTCTTTGTTTTATCTTTTATAGTAAAATAGCAAGCAGATGAGGTCCTCATTCCTTTCACATCACTTCAAAAATATATTGAGACATAAGGCAATCATGCTGCAGGTGTGAAATCAGTGTCTCAGCACCTTAAAGTAGGAAAGAATCACTGGAAGAAGCCAAATGCTAGGTCTGACAAACATCCCTACATCTCTAGAAGATGTTGATGTCTGTATCTCACATTCCCAAATGTGCTCATAGTACATGCTATTAAAAGCAAAAACAGAAAACAACATAGGATTGTTTTCTATCCATTTTAGACACTCAGATGGGAAGTTTATGCAGGGTAGGGGTTTGAGTGAGCAAGCTGAATGTGAATGACATGATGTCAGATTGCTGGATGCATGTTTGGTGGGTGAGCTGTGTCAGCGGCTGCAGTTGGCACCCTTACCAGCCAGCATTGACCCACTCTTGAGGCTGCTGACACACTGCAGTGGCGGCAGAACAGCTCACACCTCAGCCTCTGAGCTACCAGTGGTCAGCAGACTCATAGCAACTTAGATCAAAGCCAGTGTTCTGTAACATGCTGTTGTATAAGTGTGGGACTTCCAAGTCTGACTCGAGTGTCTCGCATCTGTTTCTCTTCTGGAGATGGTCAGAGGAGGGCTGGGAGATCTAGTGCCTGTAGCTAATCAACTCCTGGTTGCATGTCTCTATGCAGTGCAACCAAAAGAGTTTATCTGAAACCCTAACAATGGGTGAAATTGCTATGATTTTGGATAGTGCCAAGACCCACACACACATACAAATACATATGAAGACAGTAGAGCATTATCAGGATGTACATATCAACATCCGAAAAGGGTTCTGAAAAACAATGCCTCCATGTGCACAGAGCTGTGTCAAGCACATTATTTTGGGAATGTCAGAGGACATCAGCCAGCTGGTGAGTAATACCAGATAGCTGGAAAATACTCCAGTTATTTAGAATAGATATAGTTGTATCTAAAAATGCTAAAAATTAGCAGGGCTTGAGATGGGATGAAATGCCTACAGAAGGGTAAAATGGAAAAAAACTCTAAACCTAAAAAGACAAACATGGGCTTTTTGTTCTCCATTATCCACTTACATACAGTAAATCAATTACAGCTATACTTACTTTGGGGTTGAAATAATATAACGTGGCCTTAATACAACTATGAGTCTCAAACCTTTGTATCATCATGTTTAATCCCTCAAGAATTGAGTACTGATGTTCTCACTCAAGAAAATCATTTTGAAGGCAATTTGGATTTCCTAGTTTAACCCTACACATGTGGCTAGTGAGTTAGAAATCACTGTCATCATTTCATTGGAAGGATGGCCCTGGCAATGGCTACTGCTTTTTTATCAACTGCTCATTTTCCAATGTCATGTAGAGAGATATGAGGAAGTATTCACTTCCTCACATGAACACAGCAATTGTGTCTTTTCCTAAAGATAACCTCAACCGAATCCACCTTCCAGAAAACAGATAATTGAACACTGCCCCTTAGCATTCATACTTCAATAAATGCTCAAAACAAGGAATTTATGTGCTCACAGAAAAATCTGGTTTTATGTGGTTCTTTGCCAACTCTGCATACATACTGCTACTACAGGCTGCTGTTGCTGCAGCACAGCTGTAGCATTTGGACCTTCTGGCTAATCATACCTTCCAGCTAACTTACCTTCTCTATTATTTTACTATGCAGAACATCATCAATGCTATATTAACTTTCAAAAGTCCTAAATATGCTCCTTGACACTGGAGTCACAAAAAAATACATTTATCTTAGCCATTACTGAGTGCAGACGCACTTCAGGAAAGTGTAAAAGAGGATTCCAACAATTTGAAAGAACTTTTTGCTGTATTTACCAAGTTGAAGTAGAGATGCAAAATACTCTTTAGGCACAGGCAAATTAAACTATTACAGATCGCTTCAATGCACCTTTGTAAGAACTTTGCTTACTTCAGCCAGCTAGATTTTTGTCTTATCCAGCACAACTAGCCAACATATGCTGCACTTAACATTCTCTGGCTCCTAACTGCACAGCTAAATGCAGAGGGCTTCGTTATAGCTGCTCCTGCCACTTCCGCATTCATGAGGAGGATCCAGCTGGATGAGATCACAGGCTCTCTCAGAAGCAAGAACTGCCTTTCACATCCTCCCTGGTGGCATCAGAAGCAGGAAGCCTAGTTTCTGAGCTCTCTCAGCTTGCCATTTGTTCGAGATACCTGCTTTGAGACAGCTTTCGATTTTGTTTGGTCTTCAGTGTTGGTTTGCCCAAATTCACTTTTACGTTGGTGGGAAGCCTGTAATAAGCCCACCAAGGTTGAAGTGGGATGGAAGAGAGAACAGAATAACCATGCAGCTGCAGCCCATCAGGTGACCGGAGTTACATTGGGTGCCCTGACTGCTGCTTGTGGAGGAAAGAACAGCAAAAAAATGGACAGTGGCTTTTCCACCCTTCTTCTGTCATTCACACCTTTGTATTTTTTCTAAGCAGCTGCAGGTATTAATGCTATCCACATTCAGCAAGTGTCTGGCACAGAAAACTAAGTACAAAGCAACTCATGTGAGCAATGCCTACAGCCCCAGCAGATTCAATTAAGGTGTTCAGGCATTTAGGATATTAATGTGAATATTTGGCAGATGAAAACTAAACTGAGATGGGTTTGAAATTTGATGAAGCAGTGCTTCAGCATGTATCTGTCAGATATAGAGAAAAATAAAAACAGCAGGAGTCAGTTGAAAAGTGCCAACACCTTCACATTTCAAAAAAAGTATCTTTTAAATACCTCTTTGCTCACAACACATATATTTAAAATGAATATAGATTTACAATATGTTGTAAAGCTTCAAAAGATATCTTCTCTTCATCAAACAAAACTCGCTTTTTACAACAGCAGTTTGTTTTGTTAGCGTAATGTAACTCCATAGCAGAAACAATACCTTGTCAAGGCTAACATGCTCCTGATCACCTGATTCAGAAACCTGATTCAAAGAGGAGCATTCTGCCTAAGATCAAGATTCAGACCAGCACAAAGCTACTCCAGCTGTACAGATAATTACAGGCTGTGCAAAATTAGCACACAGGAGCTGTCAGAGGGATTACACCAGCAGGAACGCACACGGGCAGACATTTCTGTCAGGGATTTCATTACTTGAGCATTCTTACTACAGAGTAAGTCCTTACTGCAACACTTCTGGTATAATAAAGGAAAAGCTGTTACCTCTTATCCTATATTAAATTATTCTCCAACATGTTGTTATCATTACATTACTATTTTATTCCTCTGTAATCAGTTTTTCAATTCCAAAACACTTTAAAAGAATAACACAAACTCTGCCCAATTAAAAATTATATATCCCCAAAAACATGTTGGGGCAAACCCAGAAACTAATACCTTCAAAAGGTGTCAAAAATCAAGAAGGAAGGCTACAGTTCTCAAAAAAAATAAGAACAAATTATTGGTGTTTAAAACTGCGTGGAGAGTAATACAAGTTTTGTGAATCATAAGGGATGCCCTAGCCACATAGAAATCTATGAACGCCACTGGAGTCAAAAATTTACCCAGCATTGGTAAACTGGCTACTTGCTTAATTAGATCAGATCAATAGCATAACCTTATCTGCAGTATTTGTTAAGTGTTGACCCAGACTCATTGCTTTCATATCCTCTTGTAGCACAAAGCTAGGCAAATTTGCAGCTCTGCTACGCAACTATTCCAATACCTCAGCACCAATTATGTTAGTCGATCTGAGCTGATCTCATCATTATCAGGCATTACTTCACAGTCTCTCAATAGCAAATTGCTTCAGCCTTCTCCGAGAGCCATCTGGAGGGTTATTTGTAAATTGCATGCCTGTTCATGTGGCAGTGCACCAAAGAACAAACAAGTGCTCATTCTTTGCTGGATCCCTTTTAAACTGCTTGAATTGCAGTTAGTCTTCTGATAAATAATAACAACAGAACAGTCAAACTACCTAACAGCCTATGAATATCTTAAACAATCATTCTTTCTAATTGCACTCATTAAAATTTTTGTAGATACGTCAGAGATTTTGATTTTCTGTGATAGAAGGCAGGGTGTCCATTACAGTATCTGAGCATTGAAGTCATTATTTGTTTAGAGCTTCTGTAAAACTTTGAAACTGCAACCTTTTTATAGTTTTCAATACAGATCATACAGATTACAGCTGCAGTTTACTAATACTGATTGTTGCATGTACAGGGAAGAGCTGAAATCAGGATGACCACCCTAACACCAGGTATTGGACTGAACTAAGATTTACCATTGTACCTGGAAAGCATACTCCATTCTGGTTTTCTCTTTGTAAGAACAGCAAAGCTATACTTAAAAAAAATAAAAAATAATAAAAAATAAGCCATCATCATTCTGTCTCCATTTCCCCCAGCAAAATTTGTCTGAAGTAATTCAGTTTGTGGCCTATCAGGAAGGAAAATCCATTCACTTGTTTAAGCTTCTTTGCATTAATGAAAATGTCCCACTGGAGTTAGCAATGTTGATATCCCCCTTTCAGTTAATAGGGACGCGTGTTGGAGTCCATTCACCAAAACCAGGAAACAGGGCAGCAAGGTGTGGTGCGTCATGACATGGACTCAAGTTGATGAGGAGACTCAAATCCAACTTTATTACAATCAGGCCCCTTTTATCCCTCTGTTTGGTACTTTCCCAACCTGCACATACATACAACGTCCAATCTCGATGGCCTCTGTAAAACTCTCCAAGTCCAATCACAATGCTGCAGACCCTCTCACAACCCCCACATCGTCAACTGAGACTCCCACCACAACTACATCCTGGTCCATCCCCCCAAGGCTTGCTTGTTTACCTTCCCTGTCCTTCAACGCCCCAACTCATAGCCCCAGGGCTTGTCAAGCACCAAGGCCTCAGAGCTCATTCCCAAACTCTTTTTGATGCAAAATATCACCTTCACTCCCCACAGCACAGACTTTTTACTCCAGTAACAGTAGTAGGAAAAATAAATTCTAGCTTCACAAAGAGGCTGCAGAAATATGATCCTATTCCAGTTTTGTAGCAATTCAAAAGGCAGAGCTCTCCTTCTGAAGGTTTAGCTCCACACTGTGCAGAATCTTCTTGAATGCTGGTGCTGCTTCATAGAATGAATCACAGAAACATTAGGGTTGGAAAGGACCTTAAGATCATCTAGTTTCAACCCCCCTGCCAGGGGCAGGGATGCCTCACACCAGACCATGTCACCCAAGGCTCTGTCCAACCTGGCCTTGAACACCGCCAGCGATGGAGCATTCACAACTTCCCTGAGCAACCCATTCCAGTGCCTCACCACCCTTACAGTAAAGAACTTCTTCCTTGTATCCAACCTGATCTGTCTTGTCCACCCTTGTAGGCCCTCTTTGGATAGGAGGTAGAGAACTTGGCAGAAAATTAAGCCTAAGAAGTGAGGAGTGATGGGCAGGTGTTTTAAATATTTGGTTTCTCATTATCCTACACTGATTGAATTGGCAAGAAACTCATTTCCCCAAGTCCAGTCTGTTTTGCCTTTGGCAGTAATTCGTGAGTGATCTCTCCCTATCCTTATCTCAACGCATGAGCCTTTGGTTGTATTTTCTCTCCCCTGACCAGCTGAAGAAGGGAGTGAAAGAGCAGCTTTGGTGGGCACCTGGCGTCCATCCAGATTCAACCACCACAACTGGAAAATCAGACAGGCAATTTATTCTCACTTATGGGTCAGCATGAACAAAGGTCCCTGCTGTGTCATTGCCAACCTAAGTTCAGGAAACATCAGTTTAAAAGGGCTAGCAGCAGCTCTAGCACCTGTTAAGTGGCCACCAAGAGACACAGAGGTGTTTTTCATGACAAATCTTGAAAAATAAAAACAAGACTTCACAGCCATTTGAAGAAAGCTGTGAGAAGTATTTCCAGGTGGTCACCAAATTTTCACTCAGAGAGGGAATATCACAGCCTTGAAAAATGCACCATTACCATTTGCAGTTAGAATTCCCTCTCTTGAGCCAGTGCTGTCTCAGACCATCAAACCTGCACTTACTCTCAGCTGCATTTCCCTAGCTCACAATGCTAATGCCCTTTAACATCTGCTTTGGAAGCATGTGGAGATAACCCATATGAAATCACTTTCAGCAGAAAATCCAAACGAAAAGTAGCCTGGATGCGAGACAGTGAGGAGTTGTTTTGCTGCAAGTTCGTCTCCAGCTCAAGAGGCTCCCTCACTTCGAAGTTGTACTTCTTGCCTGAAAAATAGGTGGATGGACATGAATAACTGCCTTCCAGCTCCTGTTAAGGGCATGCTCACAGATATTGGGAGTGGACTTTTCTCATGTTTGGTACAGAAGATGATTCAGCCTCTCTCTGGTATGATCACACTTACAGGAACAGGTATCAGATTCTGCTTCCAAGTTCTAGGATAGATGTGGTCAGTAAGCACAGGGATGCTTTGCAATGGAATGAAGGGTAGAGTGTGAAAGAGGAGGATGGGAACAGATAGGCCCTAACATAGCCTTTTAAGATAGTGAGCATCCTCCCAACAGGAGGCTGTTGGGAATATTGGGTTGAACATTGGTATGAGAAAACTGCGACAGTAAGTTTTGTTGCAGATTCTCAATTTTTGCAGCATATAAAATCAATGTAGCATTGGTTTTCCCTGTGATTATATATTGAGTTCCAGCTGCATTTTGCATTAAAATTCTAAGGTGAATTAGTGAGTTATAAGGGAAGCATATAGATGAAAGAAAATCTCTTTGAGTAGCCAGTCAACAGAGTACCTCAAGAGTCAAGTTATAGAAAATGTGAGATTTCAAACAATGCTGCAAAACTTCTTCCCTCATTTTTTGAACTTCATGAGTAAGCGAAATTATGGTTCTATTTGCCACTCCATTCAATTTTTACACAGTCTGAAGATGCAGAAACCCAATGTAGTGGTTTGGTACATCATTGCTGTATAAATATGGAAGGCACATAATCTTTTCCATTTCACAGTTATCCCACTGAAAATACCACTATTTAAAAAATAATTATCTCTGGTTGTTTTGGTCAGCTTTTTTAAGATTAACTGTGCAAACTGAAAAAAAAAAATAGAAGAGACAATCATATTCATGTGGGGTTTTCAAATGACAGTATTAGAGAGATTATAACATGCAAGTTAGATGTGACAGCTTGTTCTGACCAGGAATTCCCACACAAATTGGGATTCTCACAATGTCTTTTACTGTAAGAAGACTATTCTTGGGCATACAGCTAAAGGATGGGTTAAGGAAGCTCCTTTATTTGATAATAAAATGTCAAAACACTTGAAAATATTGCCTGTCAAAACCAAAGGAAAAGAGTAATATGAGGAAAAATACAAATTTCTACCTAATACAAATAGGTGAAACTATTGCTACAAATAAAAATGTTCTTCTCCTTGAGATTACATGAGCTGAATAGGATGACACAATTGTGCTCTCATTTTGCAAAATTTTGTCATAATGTACAAAATATGATTATCAGGAAAAAGGATGAACTTAACCTTCTAGGAAGGTAAAATGGTGAAAGTTGGCTCACACATTTACAAATGGATCTTTGTGTTTGGAATGAAAAACCTGATGGGTAGAATTTAGCCCTTTTTTTTTTATGAGTCACTGTAGTAATCATAAGTAAGTACTAAATTCCAGAAGCATCACCAATTGAACTGTGAAGGTGAGACATATCATACAGTGTGCCTATTGTCACAGCATGACAAAGAAACCGCTGTGATTCATAAATATCTTTGTATCACAAATAGGAAGTAATCATAAAAATGTATTCTCCACATCAATCCAAGGCTTTCTGAGGGCAAAGAATGGACTTGTCTCCTGCTCCATTCAGAGATGAGTGTTCTTCTGAGTAATTTTAATTTTTAATTTTATGATTGCTTTGTGTAACAGCTGTGCTTGTCAAAATTATGTTTTTATGGCTGACATTTTCATACAGCTTAAAGGACTGAATTATTTTACAGTGTTCAAGAACCATGGAAAACATTAAGTGCTGTTCAAAAACTAAATTACACATATATTTTCATTGGAAGAAAGTGCTCAACCAGGTAGTCATCAGCCAAGGGTTGTCAATAGTGTCAATGACGCAATGAAACTTTTCCACTTTAATTCAAAGAGTGGTCAACTAAGCAATTTTTGGATGTGCTAGAGAGCTGAACATACATTAATTTTGGACTGAACCTGATATTTTTATGCCACTCACACAAAATCTCTGTGAGGCTGTCTTCTGTTTCTTATTAGACCAAAAGCAAAACAAAAGCCACAAAGTTGAGCAAGACAACTCAGACACTACATTTATCTGATTTCTATTAATCTCTTTCATTTACTTTCTTTCCATTAAGAATTTTATCACCATTTTTCAAAATGTTTACAGTGCAGTTTAGTTTCCCTTATTTCTCATTTGTATTCTACTAAAATACATGACTTTTGGTAGCAAAGAATGCTTCAACAGCATGAAAAGGGCCACAAGTGTCTATTTTTTGCAGTATCTTTCCAAAGATACCCCATTATGGTGGAAATTGCCATTTTTGTCAGAAAAATCACCATTTTACTGACCCAAGGCTGCCAGTATATGGAGAAGAATGTAATCTTTTAAAGCATGTATACCTCAGTGGACCATGCTTTTACTTAAAAGAAAATTAAAAAATATATATATCGAAAAAAACAGGAAACAGGAAACAACTTTCAATATTAAAAAAATAGCATTTTCATAACTCCATTACCAAATCAGTTCAAATCATCATCATCATTTACCAATAAAGTTTGCATCACAGAGAGCAGAAATCTCATTATCAGTTGTTCATGCTGTGTTCTGACAGCATATAATGGGCATCTTGCTATTTGAGAAAAAAACCCTAACACATTCCAGTTCAATTCCTATAGGGCAGATACAAGATCAGATGAGGTTTGAGGTCTGGATTTTCAGAGTACAGCAGTTGCTCTGTTTTCCATTCCCCTGGGAAGTAGGCTCAATGCTGCCAAGACTCCAAGGGCTGTAGACTTTTTCCAGAAATCATCTTTCACATTCTTGAACTTCAGCCATTCACACACTTTTGCCCTTGCTTTTCTTAATTCATTTATCCTTAAATGCATTAGTTAAAAAGCCTATTAAAAAACGAGCTTTTAAACTAACCCCTGTAAACAAATGGGTAATCAGCTCTTTTCAGAAGGAAATTACCTGTACGACTATTTTCCTACTAGCTAAACACTAGATAAGTTAATTTAATTTTTACATCTTATTGTTTTCTGCCAAGAGAAGCTCTGAAGCTTTCTCTTATATCTCACAAAATAAAACTCTACTTTTGTTTTGGAACGTGGGGTTTTTAAACAACCAGTAATGGCCGATGGCCCGTTTTTAACAGGCTTTATTAACAAGGCTATAGAAAAAAAGGCAAGTAAGAGTAATTGCCATAAGCTTCAATCTCTTCTCCTTTTGTCCTGGTTTCTGCTGGGATAGTGTTAATTTTTTTTCCAAATAGCTGGTACAGTGCTGTGGTAAAACCAGGACACCTTTTTGGAGACATTTTAGTTTAGGGAACTTCAGATTTTTTTGTTCTGCAGAAAAATATTTTGAAGCAAGTCAGTCCTCTTCTGTAGACCACTAAGTGTTGGCCAAACATTTATTACTCATCTATAAAGAGCTGGCCAATCACATGATTCTAGTTCTTTTCCTTGCCAATAGATGTAAAGCTAAAACAAATGGGTGGAGGCACTTGACAGAAAAGTAGACAGTAGAATCATAGAATCATAGAATAGTTACGGTTAGAAAGGACCTTAAGATCATCTAGTTCCAACGCCCCTGTCATGGGCAGGGACACCTCACACTAAACCGTGCCACCCAAGGCTCTGTCCAACCCAGCCTTGAACACCACCAGCGATGGAGCATTCACAACTTCCCTGAGAAACCCATTCCAGTGCCTCACCACCCTTACAGGAAAGAATTTCTTCCTCATATCCAATCTAAACTTCCCCTGTTTCAGTTTAAACCCATTACCCCTTGTCCTCTCACTACAGTCCCTAATGAAGAGACCCTCCCCAGCATCCCTATAAGCCCCTTTCAGATATTGGAAGGCTGCTGTGAGGTCTCCATGCAGCCTCCTCTTCTCCAGGCTGAACAGACCCAACTTTCTCAGCCTATCTTCATACGGGAGGAGCTCCAGTCCCCTGATGATCCTCGTGGCCCTCCTCTGGACTTGTTCCAACAGTTCCATGTCCTTTTTATGTTAAGGACACCAGAACTGCACACAATACTCCAAGTGAGGTCTCAAGAGAGCAGAGTAGAGGGGCAGGATCACCTCCCTCGACCTGCTGGTCATGCTCCTTTTCATGCAGCCCAGGATATGGTTGGCTTTCTGGGCTGCAAGTGCACACTGCCGGCTCATGCTCATTTTCTCATCGACCAACACCCCCAAGTCCTTCTCCGCAGGGCTACTCTCAATCTTTTCTTTGCCCAACCTGCAGCTGTGTCTGGTATTGCTCCGACCCAGGTGGAGGACCTTGCACTTGGCATGGTTAAACTTCATAATGTTGGCATCAGCCCACCTCACAAGAGCGTCAAGATCCCTCTGGATGGCATGCCTTCCCTCCAACGTATCAACTGAACCACACAGCTTGGCGTCATCTGCAAACTCGCCGAGGACGCACTCAATCCCACTGTCCATCTCACGGCAAAGGTGATGAACAAGACCAGTTCCAACACCAATCCCTGAGGGACACCACTCGTTACTGGTCTCCAGCTGGACATTGAGGCTTTGACCACAACTCTTTGTGTGCGGCCATCCAGCCAGTTCTTTATCCACCGAGTGGTCCATCTATCAAATTGATGTCTCTCCAACTTAGAGACAAGGATGTGGTGTGGGACAGTGTCAAATGCTTTGCACAAGTCCAGGTAGATGACATCAACTGCTCTACCCCTGTTCATCAGTTCCGTAGCCACACCATAGAAGACCACCAAGTTGACCAGGCAGGATTTCCCCTTAGTGAAGCCATGCTGGCTGTCACCAAGCACCTTATTGTTGTAAGATTTATAATGTTCAGAAAAGACTGAAGTAACAGGACTTAAGCATGCCAAGAATATAGTAAGTACTAGTCTAGTGTTGTTCTCTCTGAACAGCTGTCACAGTTTCATATTGAAGTTGTGGGTATGCAAAAAAGCAATGATGATGCATAAAATAATATGATCCACAGAGTTATCAAAAATTGCTTAGAAGTACCTTGCAGTCCCCTTAAAGCGATAACTAAAATTAGGCAGGATAAATCCAAGCCAAAGTGCCGTATTTCTTTCTTCCCAAAAGTTTTCATGATTCTTGACCTAAGCACACTCCAATATTATGTGGAAAGAGGCTAAACTTAAAAAGAAGATATTCAAACTTTAATTATAAGCCAAAGAACATTTACAACATTTATAGCATTATTTACCATACGATAGGTTGTATGGTCAAGTAATTCACAACCATGTGAATACTTCTGCCTTGTATAAAGTCTTGGTGATAAAGATAATAAATCATGATCTACAATCTCTGGGTGATATTTCACTTGAGCTAGATACCTGTTCAGACTATGATATAAAAAGACAAGGAAATATATTCTTTCTCATTCTATTTACTTTTAAAATATTTGAAATTTCACTAATTTGTTTAATGCTTGCTAATTTCCCCTCCAGCTACTTCACCTGCAATGACATATCTACATGGAAAGTAGTTGTTCTTCAATATTTGCTTGTATGATCAATCAATGCTACATACTGGATTATTCTACTAAATCTTGCTCTAGAAACTGGTACCTTAACAAAACCAGAATGCACTTGCTTTTCCAACATATAGAGAAAAATTATCATGATCAGCAACAAGAGAAAGTCATATTTTATAATGAAGATGATGTTAGAAACCTGTATTTCATGGATTTACATCTATGAAATATTACTTGTTTAGTGCAAAGGAAAATTTAGGGTATTTCCAATTACAAAATATTGAATAGTTTGTAATATATATAAATAGATACAATGTGGTACTTACTCCAAAATACATTTTTAATGCTTTAAGTTATGAGTATCCTATGACCATATTCAATTTGTCTCTTGTAAATATGAAATCCAAGCATGCATCAATGATGTGCTTAATATCTTTTGCAGATGACACCAAGTTGGGCATGAGTGTTGATCTGCTTGACCCTACAAAGGGATATGGACAGGCTGGATTGAAGGGACAGGGCCAGTGTTATGAGGCTCAACAAGGCAAAGTGCCGCGTCCTGAATTTGGGCCACAACAAAATTATGCAAAGCTTCAGCTTGGGGAAGAGTGGCTGGAAAGCTGCTCAGTGGAAAAGGACCTGGGGGTACTGATTGATTGAACTGAACATGAGCAGCTTGTGGCCAGGCAGCCAAGAACACCAACAGCATGCTGGCCTGTATCAGCAATAGTGTGGCCAGCAAGGCCAGGGCAGTGATCATCCCCCTCTACTGAGCACTGGTAAGGCTGCACCTCAAATCTTGTGTTCCGTTCTGGGCCCCTCACTACAAGAAAGACATGGAGTCTCATGTTCCTGCTCATATGTCATGGCTTTTTCTACCTTGAAACCACTGTCTGCTATCAGTTATACATTCACTTATGGAAATCAAATGATTCTAAGATACACTGCAGGTAAGACAACCAGCATACATGCAAAATGTAATCTTCTCCAAGTCCCCTTTGGGAGGTATTATTATGAAATACATTGAAATACCAGACAAAAGCAACACTCAACTACAGCTATAGGATCAGTTACTGGAGTAGGCGCTGTCTGTTCTGATTACTATACAACAGTTAAAGAGTAGTACAAATGTAGTAACACTCGCAACAAGACTATAAGGCAGTGTCTGGTGCTCAAGAAGGAGTAAGGGAGAAAAAACTTTGTGTGGTCCATCTGGTTTCTAGCTGCCTAAAAATGTTGAAAATGTATAAGCAGAAGGGAGGCAATCCTTTTCCCACAGTAAAATGAGGCAGAGAACATGCTGTACTCTTTGTGACATATGGAAGTGCTGCCTGTGATTCCCACACAAGAACTCACGTCTGATTTGGAGCTCTTCCTGCTGCAACATCTTACCATTTCCAAGTCTTATATCTGATAATGCCTAGAAAACAAAGTAATCTCTTAACAAACAAGAATCCATGCAGCTCTGTAATGTATTAACAACTTGAGAAAATAAGTGGGTTTTGACCCAAACCACACATGAGAACAGCCACAGGGTCTGCAGAAGTTCTGATGCAGATCAAATACATTGCTGAGCTCTACAGAAGCAGAAGAAATTTACCTATTAAAAAAAAAAAAACCAACAAAACAATAAGAAAGTTGGTGCTGTAACACAGGATGCATGTAAACTTCTGTTACTAAGAAAAAGAGTTACTAAATGTTCTTACATTTACACTTCAGCTGCTGAGATTCGTGCACTGATGCAGAAAAACCTCCAAACTTGCAGCCTCATAGTAGGCTTCATAGACAGTAGTAGGTAACTCACTGCCACTCAGAAGTGAGAAAAGTAAATACAAAATCATAGAATCATAGAATGATAGAATAATTAGGGCTGGAAAGGACCTTAAGGTCATCTAGTTCCAACCCTCCTGCCATGGGCAGGGATGCCCCACACTAGCCGATGTCACCCAAGACTCTGTCCAACCTGGCCTTAAACACTGCCAGGGATGGAAAAATAGCAGTTTCAAATAATTTCACATTTTCTTTAATGTTATTTTTTCAAGACATTTTGGTTTATTGTCTCATTTGGCATTCACCATCAGCAACTAGGGGTTGATTTAATCCATCACTTCTGAAAAATCAGTATCAAGACTTTCCCAATTCAACATAAAACCACACCCTCATAGAGGTTATCACAAATGATTTAGCTCACTAACATCAAAGTCAATGAAAGTTTTGCCATCACAGCTGTTGGATGCATATATAATTATATGCTAATATCACTGTATTCACCATTACATAATGGATTCAGGGAGGACGTCCTGCTTTGCAAATGGTAATCCTAAACATTCAGCAATATATAGACCATTGGAGAGACAGTGTTTACAGTTAAAATGTAACTGGAAACTATATTAGAAGATATTTCTTATTTGGCTACAATGATATCCAGTATCAATAAGATCAAATATAGTCTAAAAAAAAGTCTTCCTTCATGTGACATTATGTCTATAGAGCAGTGTCAAAACGTAAAGCCTTTCAACAGAGTATTATTTTATCCACTATGCATGCTTTTGCAGCACACTTAGCTTAGAAAGGACAACCAGTCTATTTCATAGAGACCACTCAGTGTACTTGAAAGAGTATTGTTCTTTAGTGTTTTGCAATGGTTCTAGTCCCCAGATGTTTTTACAGACAATCCCAGAGACAGCCACATGTGTCTAAGGCACAAGCATGCTGGCAACTAACCCCTTCCATATGCCCAAACAAAAGAAAATTACTTCTCTGACAGAAAGAAATTCATCTTTGGAAGACCAGATTGCACAGCATTTCCTAAAGCACTTTAAAAGACTTCTAATCTACAGGAAGGTCAACCCAACAGTAAAACAGACTCCACAGTTCATGGGTTTCTCATACTGTCATGGTTTAGACCCAGCTGGAAACTCAGTACCACACAGCCACTTGCTTACCCTCACCTTCCCCACTCCAGGCAAGATGGGGAGGAGAATCAAAAGAATGTAAACCCCACAGGTTGAGATAAGAACAGCCCAGTAACTAAAGTAAAATACAAAACTAATAATAACGATGATAAAGAAAATGAGGAGAGAGGATACAAAACTAAAAGGGAAAGGTAAAAAAAAACCAATAAGCACAAGTAACGCACAAAACAATTGCTCACCACCTGCTTGCCAATATCTAGACCGAACCGAGCAGCGGTCTGGGCCTTCCAGGTGATGCCCCTCAGTTTATATACTGGACATGATGTGCTGTGTTACGAAATACCACTTCGGCTAGTTTGGGTCAGGTGTCCTGTCTTTGCTTCCTCATGGCTTCCCATGCCCCTCCTCCCTGGCAGAGCATGAGACTGGAAAGTCCTTGATCAGGGTAAGTGCTACTTAGCAACAACTAAAACATCAGTATGTTATCAGCTTTGTTCTCAGATTAAAGCTAAAACACAGCATTGAACCAGATACTAGGAAGAAGCAAAATTACTGTTACAGCTGAACCCAAGTCACATACGTTGTATCTAGCTCCTGCAGCAGATGTTGTGACCATTTTCTCCAGTATAAGCACCTTTTCTTTTAAGAAAAGGGGACTAGGCAAACATGCACCTGTTAAGCACAGTAAAAAATTAGTAAAGCTTTACATAATTATAAAGTTTTAAAGTATACAGCTGCTTGTTTACAATTCAAACATGTTTTAAGATCATTGAAGAGCAAGTCCCTCTGCAGCAGGCCAATATCTTCTTTCCAGTTGTAAAAAGCAAAAACCACATAAAACAGAGAAAATGAAACTGATCTATAACAATCTATAAATATTTATTTCTGTCAGTCAATTTGTTTTTGAGATATTTGGATCCCTGCTTGAAAATTTTAAAATTGTGTTTAAAAATTGTCTTTAAACCTCCACAGATGATTCAGTTTCAAATGTGAACACTGCAAAGTATCAGCTGAAACCCATCTTGTGTAAGAACATTAATTCTAGACATTAGAAATGTTGATGCACTTGGGAACTTACAAGGAATCTCTGTGCTACATTTAGTGCTTCCAGGTGTGCAGATCTTCTCATGGCCCTTTTTTGAAGTTTCCTCTTCCATTACAAATAAAAATCTCTACACCACTATGAATGTACATGTTGATTTATAAAACATAGGAGAACACAAGCTCCACTCCAAAGACCTAACATTTAACAAGACAAAATTGAACACAGGATTATAGCATCTACTTTCAGTATTATGGGTGCTGGGCCCTACTAAATAAATTTCATTCACACAGAATAAGAAGAAATTAAATTAGAAAAACCAGCAGCTTATCTAACTATTTTTTCTGTTTCCACACTACCCACACAGCAACAGGAAATATATCCAACACACAGAGCTGACCTAACGCCAATCTCAGTAGCAAACGCAGGACTGGACCACCACCTCTGCAGGTGGGAAGAACAATTTAGCAGCTTGCATGCCCACTGTTCTTGCTTTCTGTGGTAACAGTTTTCAGGGATAAGGGTTTGCAGCAGGAAGGTCCTTTTTCACTGGAAATTTTTCATTTCTGCAGCAGCAGCTGCAGCACGGGAACATGTTAAAACTTGCAGCGGCTGTGTGTAAACAGGCCAAGCTTCTGCCTAAAGATGATGCATCACAATGACCCCTTCTGAAAAGGATTTTGTGCATCTAAGCACGTTTTATTTTGCAACCGGTTATGGCTATTTTTCAGCTGCAGATTGCGACTTTATAAATTCACAGTTGGAAGGTCTAAAAGCAAATGAGTCAACGGAAAAACTGTGACTCATCACAAGCAGTGAAATGAATGGATAAAGCATATAAAGGTCAAACTAAAAAAGAACAACTTTGGGATATAGTTTAGATGCTAGTGGTAATGTCCCCAGGGATAAGATCTGGGAATTTTACAAAATCAGTCAATTGAGTATTTAACTTCTTTCAGTTAGGGGAGGAAAAGCTAATCTCAGACAAATGCAACTGGCTTCAGGACCTTTCCTAAAGCTGCTTCAATTTGAATACGGCATTTGACTGTTTGCAAAGCCTTACTTAACTGTTGCTTTAGTCTTCTGCAATTCTTGAATGCAGAAGTCAATGTGATTGGAAGTGGTGCCACTTAACCTCTACCAAAGTCAAGATACAAAGATACAAGTCTGCTAAGTAGGTGGCAAAATACCTTTAGTAAACAATTAAAAACCCTTTTAAAACCTGACAATGCCTTTGTTGTATTATGTCCTACTATGTGAAATAGTGAATATTCACCTTTTTTATGGTAATTCATTATTTTACTAGCCTCTTTCTTATTCCCACCAGCTATTTAATTTCTTCTTGTACAGAAGCAAGTCTGTGTCTTTGTTCATCATTGGTGACTTTGTTTTCTTAAACTGTTGCTCAAATGTTCCCTGGAGCTGCACACGGAATTTAGTAATTCATGAAATTACACACCAACATAGTGGGTTTTGTGGAGAAATAATATTCTATTTTATTTAAAATGCCACTAAAAACCAAACTGACATCTCCAATACAGAGAGAGAGAGTATCAGTTCAGAAAAAATATCATCACTTAGCAAATAAGAGGAAAACAGGGTTGGGGAGATAAATGCCTCGCTTAATATAAATGTAATTATGAAGATCTACTATATCTCTGAATAGACATTAAATTCTGTAAGCCAAAATTACTTAATTCAGATTTATAAACTACATTTGCAAGTGGAATTTAGGCATTGTAATACCCAGCCCATAGATGGCTGCTGCTCAGTCTCTTTTATGTTCATTTTATGTCATAAAGGGGGAATTCATAGCCTAAAAAATTAGCTTTATGGAAATCAATATATTGATTCAATCTGCTGCTTAAGTATGTTGGGAGGTAGTGACAGGAAAGGAGTGAGTTTCTAATCCCATTCAGAAAGAAACATCGAAGGTCTAACCATAGACTAAGGAGGGGTAGTATCTTCTTTTTGGATTCATGGCTGCAAATCCATGGATCTGTGACAAGCTGGATGCTCCCTCTCTTCTCTGAAGAATTTACTGCTGCAAAATGTTGTGGATAATAAAGGCATATTAAAACTCAAAAAGAAATCAGACAAATACATCGGTAAAAATTGAAAATGTTTCAATAGAGTCAAAAAGCCTCAAACTACACTACTTCTAGACCAGAAAGTCCTTCATCCTCAGACTGCTAGAAAAGCCTTCTGAATATGGTGATACTTAAGGAAGTATCACCACAATCCTCCCTGCCTTTCTCAATGTTCTCATAAGCATTGATAACTTTCAGGAACAGAGTATACAGGCAGCTAAATAACAGCCTATTCCAATATTTGAAACTATAAATGTGTATTTAAAAGTTTTACAGTCTTCTAGACTGAAGAAGTGGCACTAGAAAAGAAAAATCTCAAGGAGGATGGAAGAAAGATGACCTTACACTGGGTTCCTAGATTCATTTAGAATACCTAGACAGCTTGTTTAAAAAAGGCTAATTAATGCAGCTTCCAAAAAACTTGGGCAAGTTGGTCAGACAAAAGACGTTTTGAAGTGCTGCTGAAATAGTCAAATAAAATACTTATAGGAGTAAGCAGCAGAAAATTGTCAATAAGATCACATACCGTCTATTTGGAAATAAAGCAAGAGGCTCAGAGGACTGAATTGGTTGTATTATTGGTTTTATTCATATCTTTTCATAATAATAAGTTGTCTGCTTATACAAATCTGTACCTGTGAAGCATGAAAAACAGGAACAACAGACAAGTATAAGAACAGTTAACTTTTTCTGTCACTGTTCTTTGCTGTTTAATGCCTGCTAGACTTCCTACTTAGATTCAGTCCTCTGCAAGACTTCATTAGTTTTTTTCTGAGCATCTGGAATTCACACTTGTTGCAATACCTGCAGAAATTACATCCTATTAGCTACCTAAGAGCATTGAACTACTGAATGTCATAGCATTGAGCAGTAGCTGAGATGGGTTTGTAAGCGCCATCATGCCAATTAACATCAGAACTTGGTAATGACAGGGTTGTAATAATCCCATGTACTTATTTTACTACCCAAAATTTCTGAATAGGGAGCCTAAGACCAGGGCAAAAGACTCAAACTTCACTTCCAACTTGAAGTGCACTCCAGGGTGACTTCCTGGCTGCAGACCAGTTAGTATGTACACAGCACATCAGCAAGTGGGATGGAGGGCGCACCAACCTAAGTTACAAGCCAGCAGCACCATACAGACATGTCCAGAGAAACAAAGCTCAAATCATCTACCCCCTGTAAAATTTACACCCCTTTTTTCTGCCACAAAGTCTTGCCAATTCCATGAGGCCAGAGAGAAGAGCTAACACACTCCATTTTACTGGAGGATCAAAGATCACAGGTAGGCTCATTGAATAGATGTTGAAGATTTACACAAAAAGTGATTCCTGAAGTGATTATGCCCTGAGGATTCATTTCTGCCCCTGTGAAAAGGTTCTGGATATTAAAGATGCACCCTGAAATATCACTGACTAGAACTAGGTTAACATTAAGAAGAATCACCCCTCAACACAATTATCCAACATCCCTTACTTTCTTCCACATAATTCTCTTGCTTAAAGACTCTAATTTAAATTTTGTGTTAACTGGATATCATGCAATTTTTCATAGAAATCAGATTTTCCTAAACTGGAAAAAAGTGGAAGCTTACAAAAAAGAATTTTTTTTTAATTGTAAACTCATATTTAGAATTTAGTTTATGCATAAGTACAAGATACACATTCAAATCTTAGTAAGATATACTATTATTTATACCCATTTTAGAGTGTTCTGTGTTAAAAGGGTTTCAAACAATTTGTGTCACCCTGTTTTGGATCACTAAATGGCTTAAAAAAATACTAGCAGCAGCCAAAATCAGAAAATACTTTTGGATTTTCTCTCCTAATGGACAGCAAAAAGATTGTGTTCATACAAGCAAAGTAGAAGAGTGAAAAACATAATGAAGGTAAACTCATATTTATAAGAATAATGCACTGAAAAGAAGACCTGACAGTTCTGACAGGTGAGTCATGGTAACATTTAGCCCCTTGGCAAGATTCTTATGTAACCCAATTAAATTCAACCTATCCCAGTCACTTGTTCCCATTTTACAAATACTCAGTTTAAAGGCACAACTAATTATAGAACTCGGTTTAAGGTTATCTCTTGTCTGGAAAAGACGCAAAATTCTCCTTAGAGGACAGCTAGCACGGGAGCTGAAATCACCTTCTGCCAGTGGAGGCTGTCTCTATTTCTGGTGTTGAGATAACAATGCTCAGCCTTACAAATGGACAATAGATCAGGGCGAACAAAACAATAGTCAAGGCATCAAATACATTTTGCACAATGAACACGTAAATAGCACGGTAGAGGGATGAGATCAGCTTTTGTTGAATTTCAGTCACATCATGGTAGAAGTATAGTTGAAATACTAATAAACAAATGTTAGTCTCATTCCCATAACATTGGGGGTTGTCTAATTACTTTATTTCCACCCTGGTGATTGCACTATGTATAAGCAATCAGGAATCATCTGTGCTTCCTGTGTATTAATTATTTTTCAGGAAATACCACAAACAAATTTTCGTATCAGAACCACACAGTAAACCTTAGCTTTAATGTTTTATTCATCACCTTTTCCTAGCCCTTTCACTTGTGTTTGTAGAAAAGTACCAGTCACGGTCTGTCATACAGATTATAAGAAAGAGTGTTTCCCTAAATTGTGAAATTCCTTCATTTCAGCCAGCATTACAAGGGGATAAATTCTTCCTCAGATTAGAAAACATACTTCGCATTAGTCTTAATAGAAGAATCTCACATACAGTCTCTTTCCTTACTATCACTCAGCTTCATTTACAGAAACTTGCTATCAGAAAACTGCTGTCAAAACAAGTGGCAAGAACACAGGCAGATACGGAGTGGACTTTGAAACTGAGAAAGATGCACTGCAGCTCCTCTATTAAGCACAACGCCGAATGAGCTGCCCCAAATCAAAAAATACCCTAGGAAAAGAAGTTAAAATGACTTCAGAGGATTTTGCAGCCTTCTGATTCTCTTCTATTCTCCAGAGACTAACAAGGACTTTTCATAAATTAGACAGTCTCTGTTGTTCTCAAAACCACAGCAGCACTCCCAAGCTGTTCTAACTGCAGGCTGTCAAATCAGAGCAGGGCCTGTTTTTGATACACTTTTCCAACTCCCAGCCTCACCTCTGGCTCACGCTAAATACTGCTAGATGGGGTCCCCACGTCAGCTGCCTTACAAGGGCATCTGACAGTCTGACACAGGCTCTTTCATGCCAACCCTCGGATTAGCACATTCAAGCTCAGAAGAATTTACTCTTCTTTATGTACTTTCCTAGCAACCACATCCTTGAAAAGAAAGCCAAAAATAATTCACCTATGTCAAACAGATTAACAAATTTTATCACTGACACTACATTGTCAGTGGTGGCAGACAGATCAAGAAGTGATCATTCATTAACTACTCAGTCTAATGACAAGGTATAACCCCAATTTTAAAAAGGGAATAAAGGAAGACCTAGGGAACTACAGGCTGATCAGCCTCAATCCCAGGCACAAATACAGGCTGGCCAGAGAAGTGGTTCAGAGCAGCCTTAAGGAGAAGGACATGGAGATGTTCATTGACAAAAAGCAGAACATGAGCCAGCTTCAGTGTGCGCTCGCAGCCCAGAAACCCATCATGTGCTGGGCCACATCAAAAAGAACATGGCCATCATGTTGAAGGAGGCGATTATCCTCCTCTATTCTGCTCTTGTGGGAACCCACCCGGAGTACTGCATCCAGCTGTGGGGCTCTTAACACAAGAAGGATGTTAAAGGAAGTCCACAGGAGTGCCTTGAAGATGATCAGAGGACTGGAGCATCTCTCTTATGGAGACAGGCTGAGAGAGTTGGGCTTGTTCAGCCTGGAGAAGAGAAGGCTCTGGGGAGACATTATAGCTGCCTTCCAGTACTTAAGGGGAGCCTACAAGAAAGCTGCAGAGTGACTTTCTATAAGAGCATGTAGTGACAGGACAAGAGGGAATGGTTTTAAACCAAAAGAGGAGAGATTTAGATTAGATATTAAGATACATTTCTTTCCTGTGAGGGTGGTGAGGCACTGGCACAGGTTGCCCAAAGAATTGTGGCTGCCCCAACCCTGGAATTATCCAAGGCCAGGCTGGATGAGGCTTTGAGCAACCTGGTCTTGTGGAAGGTGTTCCTGCCTATGGCAGGGGGTTGGAACTAGATGAGCTTTAAGGCCTCTTCCAGTCCAAACCATTCTATGATTCTATAATTCTATATTGGGAAGTAGTGTACGGAAGCCTTCTTTACATAGGTAACCAAAACCTTTCAGTAGACTCAGCATTCTGAAATAACCCAAATTCCAATTACATAAACAGAAATTAGTAGTGAAGCACCCACTGAAGTAAATCACACATCTAGCATGCAGGGTAATATTGTAGATCACCACCCACACTAAAAGCAGCATGAAAATATATAGAAAATAATCCATAGCTTTCATATGTGTGTAAGAGTTCTATTATCTGCTGGTTTCCGGAAAAAGGAGCAATAGCTGTAATATATGAAATGCTCTTAGCCCTGCTAACAGCCTGTTTATTTCAAATGTTCTAATTTCCACTTAAAAGCAAGACAAAGCTCTTATGAAGGTAATTACCTGTCTCCTTTCTGATCTTGAGTGGTGCTCTGCTCATTTCCCCACCAGGATCTGGTCTTAATAGGGGTGCTGGTTATTTTCGTTTATTAGCAGAGCTGTGTTTTGAGTAAGCTACAAAGAATTTTTGTAAGCTCAAATCTGGTCTTACCTACCTGTAAGTGCACATTTTTTTGACACTCCTACAGTGCAGCCTCATAAAAGCTGGCAACAGGATGCAGAGGAAGAATGAATTCTGTTTTCCCACAGGGGCACTTGGCTGTATCCAACAAAACTTCTGCATCAGCTAATAGCTTAGTATCAAAATTACCTCAAGTGAGGATAAGAAAAAGAATTTCATATGTTAAAAGACAAACTGAATGCAAAGACTATACAAAAGCTGCCTAGTGAAAAACTAATTCCTGAATTTCTCAATCAGCAATAAAAGCCCATCAAAAATACCTCCACTACAAAATAATTGTAGTGAGTTCAGCTACTCCAAAATCCATTTCCTATAAGAGTAAGGCTTGGTACAGTCCAAGTTTCTCTTTAATTCAGAGCACACCTAAAAGAACAGCAAGCAGTGGAAACAGTCAGGCCCAGGTCCACATCACTGGGGGAAGAAAAGGGAGTCTAGTGTCTTTGAGTATGTAGATATGAACAGCTGAAAGCACATAGCACAAACTCAGTGCTTTTTGAGACAGAAATAAGCAACAATGTGGAAACTCACATGTTCTGGAAAGATGTGAAACACAGCTGTGTCTTTCTGTCTGAATTTTTCATGGCAGAGAAGCCAGAAGTTTGAGCAATCCTTCTTCAGGTCAGCATACAGAGGTACTGCACCTTCCAACTCCCCTCTTTCCTGGATTGCTAAGCATCTCAAGGCTGCACTGTATTTCCCTAGCAGTCCAGTGCCTTCAAAATGTATTTAGAAATTCTAGATAAATGAAAAGTGACTGTTCCCAAAATAATTTTCCCCTTTCCATCTCTCATCCGTATGTTTTCTCTGTTAAAACATGAAAATAAACTTCACGGGAGCTGAACACCAATTTTCCCTATTACAGTGGTCAAAATAGTCAAAGCTAGAACAGTGGGCATTTTGTTCTGCAGCTTGCATTTAATCAATCTAAAGTAGACACCTAAAGAAGAAAATCCAACCATTTTATATTTGCACTTCATTAAACAGCTTATTACAAAGTATGTCCTTTAGTCACAGTCGCAGAAAGTACTTAAAATACATTCACTTCCTGCTAGTGCTATTACAAAGCTGAGAAAATCTCAGAGTTTACTCTTTCAGCTAGGCAACTGGAGCCCAGATGTCCTGAGCAAAATGGTGGGAATATGACTGTGTTAACATTTTTGCTAATTGTGACTCATGTTCTGTTCTGTCATGTTTACTTTTCAATATATTAATTCAAGGATTAAACTCCACTCCCATAAATGCTCACAGAAAGCAAATCTTTGGTGTATGGCTGAGATAAAATCAAGTAAGCATCTAAGCTAACCCATGAAAAGGTGCACTTACCTACTTGGAGCCCAGTCATTAGCTTGTAAATCCCAAACAGAAAAAGCAAGCACAATGCTGTACCTTTTCAGTCAGCCAATCACAAGGTACAGGTCGGAAACCAGAGTTGTTCATTGCAGAATGAGTTGCATTAGAAGGGACCTTAAAAGATTTTGTTCAATCTCCCTGGCCGGGGTAGGGACATCTTTCACTAGATCAGGTTGCTCAAAGCCGCATCCAACTTGGCCTTGAACGCTTCCAGGAATAGGGAAACTTCTCTGGGCAACCTCTTCCAGTACCTCACCACCTTCATTGTAAAAAATTTCTTCCTTAAAACCAATCTAAATCTATTCTCTTTCAGTTTCAAGAAGTCTTTCTCTGTCTTTCTGGTAAGTTGCCTTTATACATTGAAAGGCCAAAATAAGGTCTCCCCAGAGCCTTCTCTTCTCCAGGCTGAACAAGCCCAACTCTCTCAGGCTGTCTTCATAGGAGAGATGCTCCAGCACTCACAGCATCTTCATGGCCTCCTGTGGACCTGCTCCACCTTCCACAAGACCAGGCTGCTCAAAGCCTCATCCAGCCTGGCCTTGGATAATTCCAGGGTTGGAGCAGCTACAATTCTCTGGGTAACCTGTGCCAGTGCCTCACCACCCTCACAGGAAAGAAATTTATAATAATATCTAACCTAAATCTCCCCTCTTTTGGTTTAAAACCATTCCCTCTTGTCCTGTCACTACATGCTCTTATAGAAAGTCACTCTGCAGCTTTCTTGTAGGCTCCCCTTAAGTACTGGAAGGCAGCTATAATGTCTCCCCAGAGCCTTCTCTTCTCCAGGCTGAACAAGCCCAACTCTCTCAGCCTGTCTCCATAAGAGAGATGCTCCAGTCCTCTGATCATCTTCAAGGCACTCCTGTGGACTTCCTTTAACATCCTTCTTGTGTTAAGAGCCCCACAGCTGGATGCAGTACTCCGGGTGGGTTCCCACAAGAGCAGAATAGAGAAGGATAATTGCCTCTCTCAACCTGCTAGCCATGTTCTTTTTGATGCAGCCCAGGATACAATTAACTACCTGGGCTGCAAGTACAAATCACTAACTTACACCTAATTTTTCATCTACAAATATCCACACTCCTCCTGGGCATGGTTGCTCTCAATCCCTTCATCCCCAGAGTGGACTGATACTGGGTTTGCCCTGACCCAGCTGCAGGACCTTGCAAATGGCCTTGTTGAACTTCCTAAGGTTCACATGGGCCCACTCCTTACACACAATGATCAGATCCCCTCTGAGCTTTCTCTTCTATAGGATGCAAAGACTCAGCTCTCTCAGCCTTTGCACACAGGAGAGGTACTCCAGACTCTTAATCATTCTAGCAGCCCTTCACTGTACTTACTCCAGGAGCTCCATGTCTCTCTAGTCTGAAGAGCTCAGAACTGGACACAGTGAAGTCTCACTGGGGTGGAGTAAAGAAGGAGTACCACCTGCCTCACTGTCAATGTTCTTCCTAATGCAGCCCAAGGCACTACTGGCCTTCTTGGCCACAAACCCACAGAATTCAAGAGGTGTCCCTCAGGGATCGCTGTTGGGACCAGTCTTGTTCAACATCTTTGTCAGTGACATGGACAGTGGGATTCAGTGTGCCCTTAGAAAGTTTGCCAATGACACCAAGCTGTGTGGTTCGGTTGATACGTTGGAGGGAAGGAATGCCATCCAGAGGGACCTTGACATGCTTGTGGGGTGGGCTGATGCCAACCTGATGAAGCTTAACCATGCCAAGTGCAAGGTCCTACAGCTGGGTTGGATCCCAGGCACAGCTGCAGGTTGGGCAGAGAAAAGATTGAGAGTAGCCCTGCGGAGAAGGACTTGGGGGGTGTTGGTCGATGAAAAAATGAGCATGAGCCGGCAGTGTGCGCTTGCAGCCCAGAAAGACAACCATATCCTGGGCTGCATCAAAAGGAGCGTGACCAGCAGGTCGAGGGAGGTGATCCTGCCCCTCTACTCTGCTCTCCTGAGACCTCACTTGGAGTACTGTGTGCAGTTCTGGTGTCCTCAACATCAAAAGGACATGGAACTGTTGGAACAAGTCCTAAGAAGGGCCACGAGGATCATCAGGGGACTGGAGCACCTCCCGTTTGAAGATAGGCTGAGAAAGTTGGGTCTGTTCAGCCTGGAGAAGAGAAGGCTGTGTGGAGACCTCATAGCATCCTTCCAATATCTGAAGGGGGCCTATAGGAATGCTGGGGAGGGTCTCTTCATTAGGGACTGTAGTGAGAGGACAAGGGGTAACGGGTTCAAACTGAAACAGGGGAAGTTTAGATTGGATATGAGGAAGAAGTTCTTTCCTGTAAGGGTGGTGAGGCACTGGAATGGGTTGCCCAGGGAAGTTGTGAATGCTCCATCCCTGGCAGTGTTCAAGGCTGGGATGGACAGAGCCTTGGGTGGCATGGTTTAGTGGAAGGTTTCCCTGCCCATGGTGGGGGGGTTGGAACTAGATGAACTTAAGGCCCTTTCCAACCGTAACTATTCTATGATTCTAAGTAATTTCTGATTTTACAAAGCCAAACTGTACCTATTAGGTTTCACTACATTATTTTCTTCTTCTTTTTTTTTTTTTTAAATAACATAACCTTTAAAACAATACATATATTGAAAGGGTATTTTGAATTGAGCAGTAAGATTCTCTACAACAATTTACACCTTGAAAGTATTCTTCCAAAGATATTTTTAATTGAGTGCTAAGATTCAGAAAATATGTTATCTACTTCATTTTTACCTTTTCAGATCACTAGCATCCTAAACCCAAAAATGAAATATACGTTGTGTCAAAAGTCTCATCCAGTTAATGAATCCACCGGTAAGTCTTATGTTGTTTGATTCCTGCTTCAGTAAGGTTCTGAGGCAGGCACGGTACCACCCACAGCTTAAATAAAAACACAGGGAAGAAGCCAGGGAATCAGATACAAGAAACTCACAGAGGGGGGAAGAGGAGGAAATAAAAAATTAAAGGAGCCAGTGAGATTCAGAATAACCTTGGCAACATGTGGCATTCAGTCCGTCATTTTACACTTTAAAGCTCCTCCTGACTGAAATGCAACCCTCCATCTAAAGAGTGGTTTGAAAAAGCTTGCTCAGTGTTAAGCTACTTGACAGCATAACATAGTAGGCACTTTTATAATGTTTCTGAAACATTACATTGATACATAATTACAGTTCAGCAGAAAACTACAGCTAGGTGGTTGTTAGTCTCCTTCTAGCTATTACTCAGACACTTTTTTTATGACCCTTTTCCTCTGAATGTTCTGAACACAGCCCACGAAATGTAATGATACACTGCAATAATCCAGTACTTGTCTAAACAATGAGACAGCAACAGCAAGAAATCTATGGGAAAGTGCTACATAACCAGCTATGTTTTATGCGACTGCAGTGAAAACATAATTCGATGTGAAGGTAAGCTTTTACACATCACACCTTCAAAATATGAAACTAAGTATAATTTTGGTAGCGCTTGCATTGATAATTCTTGGAAAGGGCCCTCCAGTAGACACTGAGTGCTCATATGAACAGAAGTGTATGCGACAAATTCTCAAGGACAAGCAGCACATGAAGCACAAGGACATCAGCAGGATTTTTTCTAAACTATCACACAGCAGCTCTTAATATTGTATCAAGCTAATTGAAAGCTAAAACTCTGAAAAAGGCTATGTATCCGTACCAACCATGCTGAACTGATGCACGCTGTTCTGCAAACAAGAAGCATCAGAGAAGCAGCCATATAAAGAGCTGAATCACTTATTTTTACAGCTTTTGATCTTACCCTTCAAATTTTGCTACAATTAGGAGAAAATCCACGACACGAAAGGTCCCCATTGAAACCAGAGGCTGAATTAAATAACAGTCTTACGCTGCCCTCCAGTGGCCTGGCCTGGGAAGTGCATTTAGAAAAAAACATTTTATCTGCCGTTTTATGGACTATTCTTTCACCAAAAAGACAGCATGCTGGCTTCTGCGGATACACGGGTGTGGCATTTGTCACTGTACCCGCTTACAGAGTGCACATTATAGAACACACAGTAGAACCAGGATGTCCTTCACTGGATACGTTTGCCTCTACCACAGGCCAGACAGGACATAAGGAATTTTCGGAAGTGCTCAGGGAGGGCTGAATGTGTTTCCCACTGAAGACAGTGTAAGTTTCAAAGGCAAAAATTTGCTAAGAGCATTTGAAAAATGCGTCAATAAAATATACAGAAGAATTATACTTATTGCAATACTCCAACACCTGGACAGGACATCAAGATCAGTATGCTGTATTTATTTAATCTCTTATCTCTCAGTCTCAATTTCCCACCATCCAGACATATGTCTTGAAATTCATCTTCTTCCTTTTCATTAGACTATGTAATTATGTGATTTGTGATTGTCCTAGTCTTTCTTACTCTATTTTGCTCAGTTTTACATTGTTCCATTCACAATGTTTGGGTTTCTTTTTTTAAAAACTTAAGGTAAAATTTAACTTTGAAACGCACCAGGCACAGTTCATTTTATAAGTTTTAGCAGCTCAATATAAACAACTAATAAAACACTTTCTGTGAAAGGCTTATTAAAAGTTATTTTGTTTTTTAAATCTAATCCAGTGTTTTTCAAAATGGGAACTGCAAGAAAATTCAGGCTGATCACAATCAGTTAAAAATATATAGCTCTAGCCAGCAGTAACTTCCTTTGTTTGGGGCAAGAAAAGAGAAAACTTTAATGGCTGGCCACAACTGTCTAGATTAGCTACAAAACTGACACAGGTTAGTCCCTGCAGGGCAGCGAATAAAGTTTTATACACCTGCACCCACCAAATTCTGTCATTTTTCAATTCTTTAACCCAGGTAAACTACATGGCCTTCTGGATTTGAAGTTCAAAAGACAGAAAAACATGCAGGTGAGAGGAAATTATTATTTTTCTTGTTTGATGACATCACAGTATCAATTAACCAAATTAACTTTGCAAATTTTTGCAGCACAATTTACAATACTGGCAAGTATATTTACATCACCTGTACACCTTTGTTTCCACTTTTTCCTAAACATAAGCAAAACAGGAGCTAGCTTTTCTAAGTGTTTTAGATACCAGAAGACAAAAGAAGATTCAGATTTAATCTGAAGTTTAGGCGTTGGAGTTTTCAACCGCAGTACCAGTAAGGACAGCTTTTTATTTGGCTGTAACCACCCCCAGACAGCTTATCATTCATACACTATCAAATTGATCTCTGTACTGACACTTCATCATATATATTTTATAAGCTTCATACTAAAGAATTACAAAACTACTTAGGAATCTACCTTTTTAAACACACAGAATCATAGAATAGTTTGAGTTGGAAAGGATCTTCAAAGGTCACCTAGTCCAACCCCCTGCAATGAGCAGGGACATCTTCAACTAGATCAGGGTGCTCAGAACCACATCTACCCTGGCCTCGAATGTCTCCAGGGATGGTGCATTTAACCACATGTAGCCATCCCCTCATCATTTCTTCCAATTAAATACCATTTAGATAAGCCATAATATTGAAATCTATGCAGCTAAATAAAACAACAGGGGCTGGGAAGAAGAATTAAAGCAACAAAAAAACCCAAACCAAGAATGCCAGGCAGAACATCTTAAAATTCAAAGACACAAATCTGACTAAAAGCTTTTCTTTCAACATCTGCTTCTCTTGTCAGCCAGAATTTTTGACCTAACTTAGTAGGAGTCATGTTGAGATTCTTGTCAATGCAGGCAATCTGGCAGGCAGCACAGAACTGGCCTATTGCTATCCAAAGAGCAGTCAGCTGGGATTGCTGTGCAGCAGTCAGAAGTCCA
Source organism: Ara ararauna (assembly GCA_028858755.1). Lineage (NCBI taxonomy): Eukaryota > Metazoa > Chordata > Aves > Psittaciformes > Psittacidae > Ara > Ara ararauna. The sequence continues at coordinate 36,450,274 of CM054410.1, read as the reverse complement.
GACACTACTGTACAAAGGCAAATAAGAACTCATATACATTACATTCTGCTTTACATTTTAAAGCCAAGTAACACATGTACATTTTATGAAGGCATTTTAAAATAAGTAAGCATCCAAGACTGACACCAACTCACACAACTTCAAAATACCTTATAAAATGAAAAATTTAGGTAGTCTGCAAATTGCACCATTTTAGGTTTGGTTTTTGCTTTTTCAGTCACCATCACTAATTATCTGAGCTCATCAATATCATCAGTAGCAGCATAGTTTCACATATCAAGGTCTGTCAGCTGAGAAAATACAAGTGACCTCAATTCCAGGTAACAAGGCTGAAAATTGCACTATTGTCTGAGTTCACAAGGGATTAACAGTGGCTGACTGACATCCCAGGACAGCTGTAGTCCATCAGTGGATTGAAAGGTGGCAGGGGACATTATCCACACTTCTCTTGCCATCTATGTTCTGTAAAGCAAAATCAATCATGCATTTTTCAAGACAGAAAACTTCAATCTGTTTATAACAGCTGACTCTCCTTTGTTCCATTTCTTTCCTTTGGTGTTTGAAAGAAACAAATTCCACATTCTGATTAATAGTTTCCAGACATGTATTTCTAATTAATTGTGGCTAGCAACTAGGAGCTTGATATGGCATTTCCCCTACCCTCAAAACAAAAGGAGTCAGATGTATCATAAAATCTATACAAGCATAAAAAGTCTTACAGATACAAATCTATACTTTCAAAATTACAAGATTTCAAATACAACTGTCTCTTCTCACTCACATGCTTTCTATTTCAGTTCTGCAATTTTGGCTTTTTTTCTTGTTTCCATCAGTTGATTTTGACTCTTCTTCGAAAATGTTTATAGTGCTGTTAATGGAACCACAAAACAGTGTTGGATGGGACCTTTGGAGATGGTCTAGTCCACTTTCCCACTCAGACAACAGCCAACTTTGATGTCAGACCCACATTGCTCAGGGCCTTGTCAAGCTTTGAGCATCTCCAAGGATGAAGACGCCACAGCTTCTGAGAACAACCTGCTCCAGCATTTAACCGTCCTTACTGTGAAGATTTTCCTAACATCAATTCACAAGGTCTCCTGCTGCAACGTCAGCCCACTGCTTCTCACTCTTTCATCTGCACGTACAGGAGCCTGTCTTCTCTATGACCACCCATTAGATGACTGAAAACAGAAACTGGAAAGCCCCCTCTCCAAGCTATCCCTTCTTCAAGACAAAACAACCCAGCATCTCAGATGCTGTCTGTGTGTCATGGGCTCCAGCCTTCATCTCAGTGGCCCACCACTAGACTCTCCAGTATACCATAAAAATTATCAGAGGGCTAAAGCATCTCTTCTATAAGGAACAGCTGATAGAGTTGGGATTGTTCAGCCTAGAGAAGGCAAGGCTCTGGGGAAACCTTATTGCAGCCTTTCAGTTCTTAAAAGGGGCCTATAAGAAAGATGGGCAGAGACTTCTCAGCAGGGCCTGTTGCAATAAGATGAGGGATAGTTTCAAACTAAAAGAGGGGAGATTCATGCTGGACATAAGTAAAAGATTCTTTAAAAAGAGGGTGGCAAAACACTAGCACAGGTTGCCCCGAGAAGTGGTGGATGCACCTGCTGAAGACATTCAAGGCCAGGCTGGATGTGGTTCATGGCAACCTGATCTAGCTGGAGACGTCCCTGATCATTGCAGGGAAGTTGGACTAAATGACTTTTGAAGGTCTTTCCCAATCCAAACTATTCTATGGCTGCATCTCCCTTGTACTGGTGAGCCCAAAACTGCACACATCACTCAAGATACCACCTCACAGGTGCTGAATTGAGAGGATTAATGAATTCCTTAAATTAAGCTGCTGCTAATGCTGCCCAGGATGGGCTTGGCCTTCACTGCTGCAAACATATCCTGCCAATTTTTGTTCCACTTGTCCACCAAGATTCCCAGACCCATGCTTTGCATGGCAGCTTTCTATGCAGTCAATCTCCAGTGCACATGTTGCATGAAGCTGGTTTCTTCCAAGTGTAGGCCCCCATCAGTCCTCTTCTCCAATCTATTTTAAGTCCCTCTGAATACCAGTCCTGACCTCCATCTTACTAGTCATTCCCCTCCCCAATTTGGCATCATTTGTGAGCATCCTAAGACAGTATTCCATCCCATTTTCTAGGTGACTGATGAAGGCACTAAATGCTAGCATCCCTAATATAAACCCCTGAGGAATGCCATCACTAACCAACAATGCCTACTCTTTGAGCCCATCTGTCCAGCCACTTTTCCACTCACCTGATAATTGGCCAATCCAGTGCATGTTTCTCCACCTTGGATACAAATAGACTGTGTCAAAAGTTTTGGTCTCCCCATTACTACACTGCTACTCACATCATTGTATAAGGCTATCAGGATGCTCAGGCACAACCTGCCCAGATAAATCTGTGCCTGCTGTTCCCAATCAACTTCTGTTTGATGTGCCTGAGAACACTTCCAGGAAGATAGCTCCATGATCTTCCAGGGAACTTTGATTAGGCTGCATAGCCTGCATTTCCCCAAACCCACCTTATCTTTCTTCAGGTTAGCTGTGACACTAACCTTCTTCCAATTACAATATACTTGACCCAGCCATCATGTCTTTTTGAATATCATAGAGGCTTCACAATGACATTGACTAGTTCCCTCAGCAGCATTGGATGCATCCCACTCAGTCCCATGAACTCCTGTGTATGTCTAGATTGCTTAGATGTTCCTAACTCAATCTTCCTTTACCATGGGCCCAACATGGCCTCTAGGCACACAGATCAAGGACGTCTGGCAGCAGACCATATCTCTAAAGAGTGAGCATAAAAACCTGTCAAGTAACTCAGCCTTTCCTAATTTCTTTGTCACTAGGCCCACCACCCCATTCTTCAGCAGATCAGCATGTTCTTCAGTCCACTCTTTGCTGCTTAGGCAACTGAAACAGCCCTTCTCGTTGCCCTTCTCATTCATCACAAATTTCAGTTCCAGCTGAGCTTGGCTCTTCTACTCCATCTGAGCAATGTTTATTTCTTTCATGTAACCTATTCCCAAATTGTACACTACGTACAAGTGTCTTCTGCTCTTGAGTTCAGCCACTCAGCTACATGGACATCCTGCCACACCCCTCCGTCTGTGAACTTCAGAATATGCAGTTCCTATGCCTTAAGGTGACTATTCTTGACAATCAAAAAGCTGTCTTGAGCCCTTCTACTCTCCACAGCTGCGTCTCGTGAGATCTCATCTATGAGCTCACTAGACAAGCTGAAGTCCATTCTTCTGAAGATGAGGGTAATTGTTCTGCTACACACTTTCTCTTTTCCTGCAATACTACATAAGATGAACTCAGGAAATCATTTTCTTAACATTCTGACGAAGAAGTGCAGTCTAAACCACAACCTCTTACAAGAATAAATGTACCCATGTGTAGGTCTCAGTCTCATAAACATATCCCATTTCTCTGCAACAGACAGTACATTCTTCTGATGTCCAAAAAGCTCAGACAGAACACCACCATTGCCCAGAAGTGGCTAAATGTGCAAGGAACTCATAGTTTTACTTGGTTATCTTCAGAAACCTCTGTGTTTATCTACGTTATTTCAAAGAGGGTGAGTGTGGTAAGCCCAGCATACCTTACACACACATGTACACACACAGACACTACACACACACCCAACCCCACCAACAAGATCAGGACACATAAAATGTAGTCAGAATTTTGTTTTAATTATTTTAATTAAAACTGTCTGAAGGAAAATTCTGATTACTACCAAAAGTCCACCCTTGCATCCCATATCTTGCACTTAAAGTAGACAGCATATCACATCCCATATGCCTTTACTATGGGACAGAGGACTTGAGTTTGAATCACAGGAATGTAATTCTACCCTCTTGCTGTGCCCAGCTTCCTCTGCAAAATGGATACATCAGCCTGACCTTCACACTGGCACCCAACATCTCTTCTGGGACCAGAATGACAGTTTCCCATGATTCTCTAAGTAAGCTTCACTGGCTATAAATAAGCACCCTAACCACTGGACTACAATCATAATGCATCTTCTTTGGCTGTGAAGCTGAAATTTCATTTGAGCAGAAACAACAGACAAGGCCTTAGGCTAGCTTATGATTTATTGATAACTGCAGTCTCCAGGGAGACCAAAATGCAATCCAAAGAAGTGTCTTAGAGCAAAAAGTGAACCATGCTTCCCACTTACTTCATATCTTTGGATTCAACACTTGAATGTTTGTATGTCACAGCTGGAAAAGCAAATGCATGCTGTTTGCTCTGCTGTGAATAAAAGTGAAAGCAATTTTGTGGACATTGCTGAGCTCTGAAATGGTAAGAGAGAGAGAGAAATATCAAAAATCAAATTATTTTTTTCTAACTGCAAAAAAGGCAGCAACAAGGTGATTAATTCCATCAAGCATAAAACCATGTGTGTTCTCACTAAGCTGAGATCCAGATGCAATTTATGGGGCAAAGTTTTTGGACAAAAAATTAAATCAAGTTAAATTCTTTTGCAGAAATTATTGCAAAGAAAAAAGAACAGCCAATAAGAACCAGTGTAATTTGCAACCTTATCATTGAATGCATTCCAATCAACAGCCTACAGAAGGGAAGACCTATGTAAGTACTGTGATTTTACGTTTGTCACCACAGCTCACTGGAACCTCCCCTCTGTGCAAGGCTACAGAACTGTTACAGACAGGCAGATGAGCTCTGATTCAAATCTAGGCACTGAGCCTCCCTTGGCTTGCACTGGGTTATTTGACAGAGCCAACTCCTAGCACAGAAATGAATCAAAGAGAAGCAACAACTCTCTGTAGCTACACAACTTCACCTCCAGATTTCTACACCCATGCACCAAGCAAAGCACCCAGAGAGAACACTGGGAATACAAAAGTTCCCCAGCGCCACATGAGCAAGCAGAAGAGACCCTCCATGAGAACATTCTCCTTCCCGCCCTAACACAACATAAACAGGCACAAAATCTCACTTGCAACATCACCCCATCCAGTCATCACACCCAGTTTATGCTGTTTTTTTAACTCACCTCTGCCTTTCCTTTCCCCATGGACATTTACTCCGTGAAATGAAGCTTTCGGAATTGTTATTCCACCCACACCACACAGACTGTAGTCTACATCTTACTATACTAATAAAACAGAGGCACAGGGACAAATAGCATTATCTAAGCTTTGCAGGGTAAATGACCTTGTAAAGAGACTAAAACACTATGGCTCCAATCAGCTGCTTCAATAAGTGCTAGCTGCTGTGGTCTCAAACATGGACTATAGGTCCTTGCTTATGTAAATCAGCATTAAGAGAGACACTTGGAGGAGAAAAAAAGAAACAATACCTGCAGCACAAGTGTACATTTTATGAATTAATTGACAGAATTGTTCCTGCTTTCCATGATGATAACTGCAAGGCCCCTGAGAGTCTTAAACAAAATACAAGCCACAAACATGGCAGAACACCCTCCTTCCCACTATGAGATAGAAGCGGGGCTTCACCTTTCAACCAACATACACTACTACATGTTTAATCAAGTTTCTAGAACATCTGTTATCTTCTGCACAGTAACAGAATTTTTACATTCACAAATATGACAGAAGCACAGCTATCACAACAAAATAAATATACCTGATTGTTTTGCAGTATAGTTATTCTCAGCTGTGAGTATTCTCTGCTACCAACATCCGTTATGAAAGACTGTGACTTGACCTTCAGCCAAATTAACAGTGCAAATCCTAAGGGTGCTAGTAACTACAACTCTAGCCCCACTTGTCCCTTTATCCTTCATATCCTCACAGCATTGTCTCCTGTAAGTCTGTGTTTTGACCAAGTTTAGCAAGGTCAAGCTAGGCAATCTCACATCTATTCAGTAACAGCTTTATAGGCGCTCCTGGGTTTCCAAAAGAACATCCAACAGGCTGATACTTACTTTTTTTAACTTTTACATGCAGGACTGCCAGTTCTTTTTTTTACTTTTACCACCAGTTGAGAAAAGGTAACCTCTTTCTTCTGGAACTTTTAGATGTTTTTCCCCTCAAGATCCTTCTGTTTCCCAGGAAAAAAACAAAAAAAAACAAAACAAACAAAACCAAACAAACAAAAAAACACAACAAAACAAAAAACATTTGCCATCATTTTCCCCCTCAAAGGGCTGGATTCCTAGATATTTCCCAGTTTCCTGTCTCCAAAGAGTCACATTACTACCCCAGTCACTGAAGGAGTGACTCCCCATGTCCTGGGCTCAGCAGTAGCAGTCAGTTTTCTCTTTCCTAGTAGCTGGTGCAGTGCTGTGATTTTGACTTTCAGCCTGGGAACAGCACTGATAACACTGATGGTTTTAGTTGCTGCTCAGTAATGTTTACTCTGACCAAGGACTTTCTGAGTCTCATGCTCTGCCAGGGAGGAAGGGAAGCCGGGAAGCAGCAGAGACAGAACACCTGACCCAAACTAGCCAAAGGAGTATTCCATATCACAGCACGCCATGCCCACTATATAAACTGGTGGCAGTTACCTGGAAGGGCTTGATCACTGCTTGGGTCAGGCTGTGTATCAGTCAGCGGGTGGTGAGTGGTTGTATTCTCTTCCCTTGTTATTTCCCTTATCATTATTATTATTGGTGGTAGCAGCAGTGGTTTTGTGTTATACCTTAGTTACTGGACTGCTCTTATCTCAACCCGTGAGAGGTACATTCTTTCGACTCTCCTCCCCATCCCTCTGGAGTGGAGGGAAGAAGGGGGGGGAGTGAGTGAGTGGCTGCGTGGTTCTGGGTTGCCAGCTGGGCTTAAAACATGACATCCCCTTAAAGCACCCCCTCCCCTCCCTCTTCTATGCAGAAGATGCATAGGTCCAAGTTTTTTTCTACCTGGCATCCTTGTAACTAGACCAAGTGTCACGTGTAAGCACACCAGAGTAAAATAAAGCCCACAACTCCTTTTCAACTCCTTAATGACTGGTACAGTGCATCAACCTCTCTGTCCACCCTGATGGACAGCTCTGCAGAACAGTATTAGCCTAGGTTCTGATTTTTCCCAGTTTCTTCACAATCAGTTATGAATTGGCTTGAGTACACTATTACAGTTTGACAAAAGGACAAATTTGTAACTGGAAATGACAATAAACCAGAATTGCATTCTGCTAAGTTTAATAGAAACATTCCCTCCTGTCTGTTAAAAACTAATGGAAACTATTGCCATGGCTGTTCTTCTTCCCCAGTAAATAGAAAAGAAATAGAGAGACTGAAGAGAGAACTCTGTATTTAAATCCATAGCAAATACAGCCATAATTAGAAAAGAGATTAACCCAGCTCTTGAGAGAAATTCAAGCTGGTCCATATAAATGAGTTTCAACAAAAAAAAAAAAAAAAAAAAAAAAAAAAAAAAAAAGGAGAAAGTAAGACAGCTGTAGCTTAAGTCAGGATGGCTTGTCCAAATCTGCAACACTTACTGTCACGAGGTTTTCAAGAACTACATGGGTACACATGGTCGGCTCAACTCAGAAAGTACGGACAGCTAAATACCTGAAAGAATACGTAATTTCACACCCATGAGGACTTAGGCTCAAACTCAGCAACCGACATTATAAAAACTGATAGTAACGTCACATGTGTAGTTTAGCTCTCTCTCAGACACTTACCAGAGGGTTAGTTGGGTCTCTGTGTAACTTTAAGCCCCAGAACCAGAACAGTCTAAGTACAGTCACAGATTTTACAGAAAAGGGAACTCTCTTGTAGCTCCATTGCAACCTGGAGCTAGTCGACCCTTCAAAGTCTTTCATAGCTCTTTTAAACACATCCCTGGCATTTATTCCAACCTTTTTGCCTAGTTTTAATTCTTAAGTAACATGTACCAGACAACAAACAAAACCTCCACGCACAGAGGGTTTGAACAAATCCAAGCCCATTAGTGTAACCATTACTTCAAGTTGGACAAAAATAATAAACTTAACATTTTGCTTTCTTGAACGCTCAGGTATTGTGTGTTGCCCTGTAAGCTGGAGACACATCCTTTGAAGCGGTCAGTGCACTCTGCATTTTTCAACTGTCCTGAAGGCAACAAAATATTTTCAAAGCTCACCTTCTCTGTGCAATCCCCTCATAAAACTTGAATCCTTCTTCTCACTTCATGATTTTCCGAGTTCTATACCGTACTTTGTGTGTCAGTAAGCTCTGCCTATTTTTCATACCTCTACTGCCATCCCCATGGATGTCGCCTTTACTAGAAATATTACATTAACACACAGAACAAATCAGGAAGAGTCAATCTGTAAAGAAAGCTAATGTGAGAATCTAACATCCATACTACATACATTTCAGCATTTTCATTTTTGGCCTTCTGTCTAGCTCTAGTTTGGACATACAGACCAAATGTCTATTTCTAGTTCTGATCCAAACTAAAATACAGCAGTGTACATCCTTCTTGATTACTGGGGGTTTTACCCTTAAAATGCAATACAAAAATGTGATCCGTAAGCCTTCTCTACCAGTAAATTTCCATACCAAGCTCTTTTTCAGCGGATTATTGCTTAATACCCATTTGTTGTCTCTGATTTGGAACAACAGAACAGTGGTATTATCTGAAAGACGAGACACAAATTCCACCAGAGACCACTAAAACTTCATGATAATCCACTCTTCCTGAATATGCAAGGCCTACTTAGTTTCTTCAAAATTTCCCCTAATGCTCCACAACACACTGACCACTTCGTCCCTACCTCTGAAAAGCAGGAACACCTTCCAGATACCTCAGGGAGCTTATAGAGAGGTTAACAATAGATGCTGCCTCTCTCAACCATTCAGTTAAGTGGACAGCAGCACTACAGCAATTCAATTTCAGACCATGCATCAGCTTCCATCCACTTCAGGTAAAGCATTTTTACCTTCTCCCTATGATTAGCTAAAGGTGAAGTTCTTGGGTTTCTTACAGGCTTTTGTGTTCTAACTACATTTGATTACTTGGAGAAATAGAAGAGACCAAGATATCTTCCAGTGGGTATCTCAGAATCATCAGTAATGACTTTCTCATGTCCATCTCCCTGAGCCGAGTTTTTTATCTAAGATGCTGCCTCCTGCTAACATATCTCACTTTGTAACTGACCTTATAGGACAGAGCAGATGTACCAGAGACAATTACCTTGCTCCAGAAGTAAGAGACTGCAACTCAAGCAGAATGAAATTGGTGATAGGGAAGACAAAGTCTGCCTTTTAGCAGCAAATTTGACAGATGCTTTTAAAACCCAGAAGATGACAACTAATACCCAATTCTCTCATTTCCCTACTTGGTTTATCATTGCCTGAGAGCTGTCTTAAGCTCAGTACTACATCTTTGATTTTCAAGGTACTGCAGAATACACCCAAGTGAAATCAAAACACACCTAAACTAGTTAGCAAGCTTGCCTCAGGCCTGTTCTTGCAACAGTTCTATGGTTCTGCGCTCACCTGGAAGCCTTTTTACATTCCTGAAACATGCACCTCTGCCAGACAAATTCCAAATAAAGCAACAAAAGCTTTACTGGGTTACTTTCATACAGCAATTAACTTCATCAGTCATGTTTTAACACAGAAATGCCAATTTTGATATAAAGCATCTGTTATTGATACCTCATTCTTGTGATACACATTCTATCTGCTCAGGAGTGATGAACCTCTGGGGGCTGGGTGGTTTTCTTCTTCACATCTGTGCAGGATACCCAGGAGAACAGCTGACAGGCTACCATTAGAGGACCACTTCTATATTCCTAACCCAACCATAGACCAGTCACTTTCAGATCTGCTAGCTGATTTTCCAGTTCAAGTCCGGCCTTAGAGAAAAAAATCTGAAGGTTTAGAACCTTCAGAAGTTATCACAGTACTTCCAAACATTCCAGCTGAATGAATTCAAATGCCTTTACCACACTTACAACTTTTTATCTGAATAGAAATTGCAACATTTCTTTCTCTAACACATTTGGCGCTCACAAATACCCAAGATTTTTGTAAGGCATCTGCCTAAAGGCTTCCAAGTATCTTCCATCATGAAAACTGGGACTGCTCAGTTTTAACAGAAAGAAGTTATATTTTATATCTACACTTGCAGACACATAAATAAACCCAACTTCAGGAAATTCACTGTCTTGGAGATTTGATGACAGTGTTGCATGAACAACCGTATGCACCAACATTCACTGAAGGACAAAGTTCTTCAACAACAATAAAATTTATTCCAATAAAATGTGGAATCTAAAACGCATACGTAGTATATCATGTTGCTTATGTCCCAAGATGAAATGCCTTGAGCACCTTACAAGGCCCTACACCACAGTTCAATATTTTCAAGTCCTCAGTTCCACCAAAATAATGACATAGAAGTAAACACCACTGTGCTATGGAATCATCACAGCTGCCATTAACACTATGGTTTTACCCCTTCCCATCACAAAGACAGGGCTTTATAAAAGCAGCCATTGATAGAGCCCTTTTTTGTCATTGACCACTAACACAGCCCTTCTTTTTTCCCCCCAAAAGTTAAAGCAGCAGCCTACCCTGGTTTTAGGAATATTTGCATACCACATTCAAAAAGCTTAGAAATTTTCTCCCCAAAAGACATGAGACTGCTAAGCAGCTGCAACTCAAGGTTTCAAATGCCTTAAAAACTCACTATGTACAGAAAACTGTAAACAGCTGACTGAAATACACCACACACTTAAACTTCAGAGAACATCATTTTAACTTACAGAATTGTTTCTGTCAGTAAGGAACACCACACAGAGATGATTCTCCCATGCTTAATCTTTATTGTGCGAATGTTATTCAGAGCATTTATTACCCTTGGAAGACATACACTGAAAAAAAAAAAATACATTAACAGTGGCTAGATTGATGGGCAACATTGTTAAATCTATTTGGTGGTAATCTGCAGCATGCAGTTAACTCTTGTGATGTAATCTTAGCCAGGAGGCCAGCCCAACTGACGACCACCCAGAATATGGAGATGTACATGATAGACAGACTGCCCACCCTCAGGCCCTTCATTCACAACCATCCGGAATCCATTGGTCAGGCCCAGGTTAGCAGCACACTTCTTGCCAACAATCATTAAATGCCCAAGAAGCTGGAGGAGATAAAAAAAAAAAAAAAAGAGAAAAAAAAAAGAAGAAACAAAACAGAAAACACACAAAAAGGGGAGAGGGCAGGAAAGGAAGGAATGAGAGCAGAGAACCATTCAGATAAGCCAGTAAGCTAACTCTCAGAAATTCAGCCACTGCTTTTCCAATTGTTGTCTGCCTGCAACTGACACTTTCCAAGAAAAGCTGTAATGCCTGACTGTGCAAAATATAGGGGGCTAAAAAGATTTTTTTTCAAGCTAAACAATAACAGACTACAAAAGTGTCACAGAAGCCAAATTTAACTCATGGTTAAAGCCCCCATTAGTTCTTCAGAAAACACCACTGTATATAACCATTACAATATACCATTTTGGTGGAAAAGAACCTTTATCTTACCAGGTAAAGGATTACAAAATTTTTGAGCTTTATGTTTATAGTTACAAATTAAATATTCAGAACCTCTCAGCTAACTTTACCATTCTTCATCTCTGATTTGCCAAAAACCCCAAGCCTGTATTAGAATATGCAGCATTGCCAATCAGACAGAAAAACAGATATCAAGACTGTACTCCAAAATAACAACGTATTTTGCACTGCAAATACATACCCAGGTATACATTTTTTCTGTATATAACTACTTTTACTGGAAAACCTTAACTCCATTTCCATTCTAAGCTGGAGGAAAAGGAGTTTAAGCATGCCAAGTGCAAGGTCCTACACCTGTGTCAGAGGAATCCCAGGCACAGCTAGAGCTTGGGCAGGGAAGAGATTCAGAGCAGCCCTGAGGAGAAGGACTGGGGGGTGTTGGTTGATGAGAAAATGAACATGAGCCGGCAGCGTGCGCTTGCAGCCCAGAAAGACAACCATATCCTGGGCTGCATCAAAAGGAGCGTGACCAGCAGGTCAAGGGAGGTGATCCTGCCCCTTTACTCTGCTTTCCTGAGACCTCACTTGGAGTACTGTGTGCAGTTCTGGTGTCCTCAACATCAAAAGGACATGGAACTGTTGGAACAAGTCTAAAGGAGGGCCACAAGGATGATCAGAGGACTGGAGCACCTCCCGTATGAAGATAGGATGAGAAAGTTGGGGCTGCTCAGCCTGGAGAAGAGAAGGCTGCATGGAGATCTCATAGCAGCCTTCCAATATCTGAAGGGGGCCTACAGGGATGCTGGGGAGGGACTCTTCATGAGGGACTGTAGTGAAAGGACAAGGGTAATGGGTTCAAACTTAAACAGGGGAAGTTTAGAGTAGATATGAGGAAGAAATTCTTTACTGTAAGGGTGGTGAGGCACTGGAATGGGTTGCCCAGGGAAGTTGTGAATGCTCCATCGCTGGCGGTGTTCAAGGCTGGGCCGGACAGAGCCTTGGGTGGCATGGTTTAGTGGGAGGTGTCCCTGCCCATGGCGGGGGGGTTGAAACTAGATGATCTTAAGGTCCTTTCCAACCTTAACTATTCTATGATTCTATGATTATACTATCAGAAAACTTCTGCCTCTTTAAAATGTCAAGAGCAAAAGGTGAACAGTCTAGTAAATTATGAAGTAATTAGAGGTACAGTTTGGTGTACAAAAAGCCTCAAGAGTACTTACAGATTCATCAGAATCTTCTGCTTCAGACAACCTGACAATAGGCTTCTTAGGAATCACTAGGAAATGTGTTGGAGCTTGGGGTGAAATATCATGGAACGCAAGGCACTGGAGGAAGAACAAACAGTCAAAACATAATTTAATTCAGAGAAAGCCAAGAGTTTAAGTAAATCAATATGCCCCACTAAATGAATACTTCAGCAGATTGTCAGATACCCCAAACATAAGCAGAGATGTTGATTTTTCTTGGACGGTACATTATTCAAAGTTCTCAAACTTCTAAACACCATTCACCTACTTACCAAGACCTGTGGGCATTAAAAAAATTATTATCATTCTGTATTAAGTATTATTGTTTTCATATGTGTAAAAACAGCTGATGCATGCATACCTACGAAAGTACAATTATGCTTATTTCATCTTTATTAACAACCTGTTTAATAAAACAAACAGCAAATACCTGCTAATCATCTTCCAGTTATGTCTGAATATTGCCTTGGTCAAAGATAACAAAACAATTTCAAAGAAGTATGGGATTGAGGTCAGATACATTTCTGTTCACAACACGATCAAGTATTTCAGAAAACGAACCATGTATGGTTTGAGTTGGAAGGGGCCTTAAAGATCATCTAGTTCCAACCCCCCTGCCATGGGCAGGGACACCTTACCATTAGACCAGGTTGTTCAAAGCCCCATCCAGCGTGGCCTTGAATACTGCGCGAGGGATGGGACAGCCACAGCTTCTCTGGGCAACTCATGCCAGTGTCTCACCACCCTCACAGCAAAGAACTTCTTCCTACTTTCTAACCTACATCTACCCTTTTTCAGTTTAAACCCCCTTGTCCTATCATTACACGCCCTTGTAAAAAGTCACTCTCCAGATTCCTTGTAGCCCCTTTTTAGACACTGGAAGGCTGCTCTAAGGCCTCTCCAGAGCATACCTTACATTCTTCAAAATATCCATTTCCTAGATGCTTTCAGTTAGTTGTGAATCAATAATTTGCTATGCTACTATACCAGTTTTTAGTTCTACTGAGAAGAGCTGTTGCCTCTGCCAACAGCAAAGGTGGTGTAAAGCCCAAACTTTACTTACATTAACAATGCCTTAACTTGTTTACCTCCAATCTGTCCTATTTTAAGCTATCTTAAAAAAGATAATTTAAAAAGTTTTAAATCTCTGATAAACTGCTTGTTTCTCCCAAACATCAAAAAGGTGGCTAGCAAAGAATGAGTGAAGAAAACTAACTTGTACCTAATTAAATCTTACTTTCAGCCGAGTGATTCGTAAGCAGCTTTTCTATTCTATGTGGTCCATATAATGTCAGAATGCAAATGGCTAAACTGAGTTGAAAAATTTAATGAGAAGACTGGTAGCAAATAATTTTCTTCCACAGGACAAAGAGTATAACTAGTGCTGAACAAAACCACAATCACAGAAACTCTGAGCGCAGAGTGAATCAACCTTTGTTTCAGAAAGTTTAGTTTCAATTAAAACAATAGTGATATGACTTACTTCCACAGAGACTTTGTACTTTTTAATATCTCCTTTTCTCTGCATGTAAATTAACGATTAAAACCCTTATTTATTTCTCCTTGTAACACTTCCAGCCATCTCCAAGAAGATTTTCATAAAGTCAACAAAACAAATTAAAGATCAGACATTATTAAAAAAAATTCCAAATTTCTGTGTAGTTTAAGGTAAAAAGCAACTGAGATACTGCAGATAATTACTCTTTCAAAAAATATGCTGCACTAATGGCAGTGAGGAGCAGATTATATGCTCTCAAATAATTCAAAATCAATGGCCTGATTCTCAATCAAGCACAGCACTCAGGTTACACTGCTGTACCCATTAAAGCTGAGAAAAAACCGCACGCAGTTTTGACCGGTAACATAAGCATGATAGAAAATCAGTGAAATTTTCCAGTAATCTTGAGTAGACTGCAGCTGCAATTTTTCTGTATCTGTTAAGAAAGTGCTGTTCCAAGCTACACGTAACTTTTCAGCACACAAATCAGACAAACAGCACCTTTAGTCTGTATTCTAGACTGCAGGTAATCCTTTACTTCAAAAGAAAAAGCCCTTCTAATATTCAGTATTTCAATCTAAAAAGAAAGGGGGGGGGGGCTACACTGGATACTACGGTAGTTTGTCCTGTAGAAAACAACTACACTTTTTCATAAACTAGTAAGATTATTTCACTTAGCTCCTAGCATGCTGAATCACTCAGCTCCTAGCATGCTGAATCACTCCAGCCATCACTGAATGAATGATACCAGTCCCACCTCACAACACCCCATTTTTTGCAGCCGGCAGCATGACCATTCCCAGGCTTTTGTGAACAGCAGAAAAGCTGTAATTGTCTCTAATTCTTTCCCTTAATAACCCCTCTTGGGTACTGATAAACAAAGCCTGGCAAGTAGAGCTGTATTATCTCCATAACGATACTGAAAGGTGCACACCAAGACCTGTGCCTCTGATCTGCGAAAGCAGCTGGCTACAGCGCACTGTCTGGAGACAGGCCCGCGATCCACACAGAGACTGCCGGCGGGTGCTTAATCCAGGGTCGCACCACTACCTTCCCATACCATGTGCGAGAAGCCCCGTCCCTTGGCAATGAAGCCTGCACGGCCGGCAAAGCCCGCAGGCAGCCGTCCGCACAGAAACCGCTGACAGAGCGGGCTGGGGCCTGCAG
The DNA here is from genome assembly GCA_028858755.1 of Ara ararauna. Lineage (NCBI taxonomy): Eukaryota > Metazoa > Chordata > Aves > Psittaciformes > Psittacidae > Ara > Ara ararauna. The sequence continues at coordinate 36,434,889 of CM054410.1, read as the reverse complement.
CACGCCCGGCCGAGCCACGCATCAAAGGAGCCCGATGCTTAGGGGCACTGCGAAAAGGGCGCGGAGAGGTCCCGCCCGCGCCGCTGACGCCTTCCCCCTCATTGGCATCCGGCGTGCCAGGCGGCCACGCTCCACCCGCACCTGCTCGTCCTCATAGATGATATTGGCGGGGATCTCCTTGCGGATGATCTTCCCGAAGATGGTATCACCACCGGGCCGGGCAGCCTGCGCCTTGCTGATCTCGTCAGCCATGGCGCCGATCCCCACGCACCTCCCACCGCACTGCGCCGCGCTTCCTCCGGTGGCCGCGCCCCCCGCCGCGCTCATTGGGTCGACAACTCGGAGCGGGCCGGACCTGCCCAACGCGATTGGTAGCTTCACCTGTCTTTGCCGCCCTCGCTGGCCCGCGGCGGTAGGACTCGGAAGGGGCGGAGGGATTCGGGGACGGGGAGGGCTGATAGCGAGTCTGCGGAGGGATCAATGCTGGGGGGTGGCTGAGATGTGCTAGGAGGTGGCTGTTTTCACGCAGTGGAGTTCCAGGGGGAGCCTGTTGCAGCCGGAAATGTTGTTTATCGCCACATCAAATCCAGCCCAAATACTGGTGTGTATTATGGGGCTGTGTCCTGCAGCCGAGTGACTGTTGCTGTTACGGCTGTCCTAAGTTTTCCATGGAAGTCTGAAGGGCAAACAGAAGCTGCTCTGAATCCAGTGAATCCTGGAGACCCTGATGCCTTGACAGCTGAGAGCTGTATAATTCTTGAACAGAGCAGAAGGTGAACAAATCACATCAGTGTCTTTTGGCAGCTTGTGGCCTGAATAGGTGGAGTCTTCACTGGACTGGAAACTGGCTGGATAGCCGAGCCCAAAGAGTGGTGGTAAATGGTGTCATCTAAATGGTGTCAAAGAGTTGGTGACCAGTCATTAGTGGTGCCACTTAGGGCTCAGTGATAGGGACAGTGTTGTTTAATATATTCATTGATGATCTGGATGAGGAGATCAAGGGCATGCCCAGTAAATTTGCAGACGACACCAAGTTGGGTGGGAGTGCTGATCTGCAGGAGGATAGGAAGGCTCTGCAGAGGGATCTGTACAGGCTGCATCAATGGGCAGTGGCCAGTGGTGTGAGGATCAACAACGCAAACTGCCGGGTCCTGCACTTGGGACACAACAACTCCATGCAATGCTATAGGCTTGGGGAAGAGTGGCTGGAAAGCTACTCGGCAGAAAAGGACCTGGGAATGCTGATTAATCTTTGAACATGAGCCAGCTTGTGCCTAGGCAGCCAACAAGGCCAATGGCATCCTGGCTGTATCAGCAATAGTGTGGAAGCAGCACCAGAGCAGTGATCATCCCCCTGTACTGGGCACTGGTGAGGCTGCACCTCAAATCCTGTGTTCAGTTCTTGGCTCCTCACTACAGGAGACTAAAAGGTGCTGGAGCAGGTCTAGAGAGGGGCAACGAAGCTAGTGAAGGGTCTGGAGAGTAAGTCTTAGGAGAAGCGACTGAGGGAACTGGGGTTGTTTAGTCTGGAGAAGAGAAGGCTCAAGGAGGACCTTACCACTCTCAACCACCTGAAAGGAGGGTGTAGTGAGGTGGGGGTCAGCCTCTTCTCTCAAGTAAGAAGTGATAGGACAAGAGGTAATGGCCTCAAGCTGCACCAGGGGAGGTTTAGACTGGATCTTAGGAAAAAAGAACTTCACAGAGAGGGTTGTCAGGCATTGAAACAGGCTGCCCAGGGAAGTGATGGAATCGCCGTCCCTGGAAGTGTTCAAAAAGCAAGTAGAAGAGGCCCTCAGTGACGTGGTTTAGTGATGAACTTGGCACTCCTGGGGTAATGGCTGGACTTGATGTTCTTAGAGGTCTTTTCCAACCTAGTTAATTCTGTGATTCAAGGCCTTTCAGGGCTGGAGGGGCCCATCAAGATAGGGGATGGGCTGAGCTAGGTGTTAGGTGCTGCTAGTATCAGAATGGCTCTTGCAGAAGATCATGGGCAGTTTGATGTGTCAGCCCTTCTACACATGAGCCATTTCCTCACTATAAAACAAACCAGTCAATATGACCAGGCAATAATCCACTGAGGACAACACAACATTATGACATGTATTCTTAAATATTTTTTAATATATATATGCAAAATATTATATATACAGCAAACTGAAAAAAGTATGAAAAACAATGTAACAATAAAATAACAAGTAACAATAAAGTAACCATGAAGCTTCATTTTCTGAACTTTATAGTTAAAATAGATTCAATCTGATTTCCCCTCAAGCTTTGTCACAAAGTAAAAATATATGAACGCCTGCATTAAAATCTTTAGACAAAGCTTGTTCTCACTCCAAGTTGTTGTTGCTACACAACTGACTGCTGCTTATTACCAGTTGCTGATAGTGATGTGTAATAGCTTAAGATAGACATATATTTGCATTATTAATCATAGGTACACTTGCTACTGGTGATTTTTCTGGTAGCACAGTTGCTAGCCGTGATTATTTTGTGGTAAAGTGTAATAGAGAAATTTAGATGAAGAAACCCTCACATCCTTGTGTTTTACAGACTCCTGCAAACCCACGGTCGTGACCTTTATGCACCCATGGGCCAGGTCACCCCTCAGGCAGTAGAAGGGCTGGAGATTGGCCCTGCTGCAGTACTGCAGGCCCTGGGGGGCTTATGTGGTGTCCCGGCCCATGGGTTGTGCAGGCTGCTAAGGCACTAAGTGCCCTCTGGATCCTAGTAGCTACCATCAAAGGCAGTTCAAGTGTCAAAACCAGGAACTTCTCTTTAGGTCACCTGAAGAATCATGTCTAATTTTTTCCAAAGTTTAAGCTGGATTCCTATCTACCACCTTCAGTAGGCATAAAAAAAAGGGTAATGGTTTCAATTTTGTAGTTTTTCTTTAGCCCATCTTAATACTGACTGCAAGAGAAAAAATATTCAAACAGAATATGAAACAGCCAGATCAGTTCTGATAAATAATCCTTGATTAGCTCAGTATCACTATTAAAGAAAAAAGAGGTAGGGGAGTATAGGAGGGCAGGTGGGAATTTAGAGTTTAAATGCAACCAAGCGCTTCTGGGAAATAACACCAAGTCTTAAACCACGTGCTGGCCACACACTGACGGCTTTCTCGTTTGAAACAGAGATTCTCCCTCGGAAGAAGCAGGTATAATACCTTGTGCCAGCACCCCACGCCGAAAGAGAGGCCTGTGGGCAGGCTGCCTGCTGCCTTAAGCCCCCTCCGGACGCCAGCCGAGCCTGGCGCGGGCCGCAGCAGCGCCCCGGAACCACGGGGATGACGAGCGGCACGCGCCTCCTTTTTGCCGTCGCTTCCGCTCCCAGCTCGCCCCCGCCCGTCCGAGCCGCGACGGGACGGCGGTCGCCATGGCGAGCCGGCGGCAGGTGAGAGAGGAGCGCATGCGCGGCCAGGGGCTGCGTCCGCGAGTGGCCGCTGGCTGGCTGCGCCGTGCCGTCCTTCCCGCGGCTCCCGGTACTCGGGGGTCTTCGAGAAGGAAGTGGAGCCGGGGCTGAGGGGCAAAGGACGAGGAGGGCTCGCTCCGGTGTGGTGGTCCAGGGTGCTCGCTACCTCCCGCTCCTCTCCTTCCCTCCGTTCCCTCCTTAAAGTGCTCGCGGGCCCGACCTTGTACTTGCCCGTTTGTCCGGCTCCCTGTGTGAGGCCGGGGTCGCTCGTGCCCTGAAGAGTCGCAGGTCCTGCCCTCGAGAGCTGGCCCCATCGGAGGTTTGTCCGTCGTGCGCTGCCTGGAGCTGGTGGTAGTGCCCGCTGCCCCGCGGAGGCGTGCGGTGTTCTCGCAACCTGCGGCCTTCGGCTGTAAATGGTGACTACACACAGGTTACGTACATAGAAAATATGTCGCCGGAGGGTAGGAGCTTTTCCCTTGGCATTTATAGCCTCAAAAACCAGAGGCTTTCCGGGCAAGAAAGACATAGAACCAGGTAATAAAAAGAAGGGGTTTGTATGCAAAAGACGTTGTAGAAAAAAGAAACGAGAGTTGACAATCAAGTAGAGGTTAAAATGTCAGGAGAATGAATTGTGAAGGGAAAATGAAGAAAAGCAGACAAGAATTATTTGAACCTTTCATTCACAGTATAGAGTACTTCTGGGGGGAGTTGAGCCCCAGTTTCAGACGTGTTTTGAAGCCTAGTATTGGGAGGACTATTACACTGAGGTATTAGAGAAGTTCTGTGTTTCATTACGTGGCTGTAGACCTCAAAATATTAGTACATTAGTACATATTGCTTCAAAGTCATCTTATGTATACCATCTCTGTGGTTGGTATGGTGAAGAGCTTTATATGAGGGGGTTGCAGAAACAGGCAAATAGCAGAGGAAGATGCCTGAAAATTGTTTAATTGATCAGAGTTTAGAATAACCATAAACCACTTCTTCACATTTCACCATGCATTCAAAACCATTTGCAATGCTAACTTTACTCTTCACAAAGATGGCAAAAATATTCTGGGTTAGAAATCCTGTCCGAATAATTTAGTCAAATCTCTTAAAATATATATACAGAACAAGAAAATTGTTTGCTGACTTTTAATTCTGTTGGTTTACATAATACAGATTCAGCCGTCTAGGGAATGCTGTAGTAGAAAGTAGCACGATTCTGTTCAGTTGCTAATTATCAAGGACACAAGCTGAAAAGGAGGTAGTAGTCTGTGTTCTTTTTCGTATGTCAGGTTCATTTAACTGCTTGTCAAATTACATACTAATTCTACAGATGGCAAAAGATTTTCACTTAAACATTCATGAGACCCTTAATGCAATTGAGAATGCACCAAAAGATCTTTAATGCAGTAGCGTATACTGAACACGATGCTAAATCATGAATTATGGTAGATATTACAACATGTTCTAATCCATGTGGTGAAGCAAGGTTGGAGTTTGTTTGTATATTTATAAGTTGTCCCTTACTGAGACTAAAGCTGTGGTAGCATTATGTTAAAGAAGCAGTACTGCACTGGAAAGTTTCCTGTTCTCATGCCTTCATCTTCTTCCTAAAAACTCACTTTCTGTGTGCGTACACTTCTGGATGAATTATTTCAAGGTGTGGCCAAGTGACCAGCTGAGCAGAGGGTGAGAACTTAGCTTGAAAACCTAAAAAATGTGTTGACATCTGCTGGGAGAAATAGCTTTTCAGGGAAGCTTGCTGTTTCTGTCATTGGCAGATTTAAAGCAGAGGCAGTGCTTTTTAAGGGCCCTGCCAGGATGTTGTTATTGGCCTTTTAGGGAACAGTCTTGTTTGTATTTCCAGCTGACAGAGAGCATGCTGACAGAGAAGGTGGGCATTTCTCAGTTACAGCCCTGTGTTTCCTCTGCATCCTTCTAAGAAATTTTTGGCATATTAATTGTGAGAAAACAGTTTTAAGGTTATCATGAAATACCTGGAATTGTGCTTTCTCGATATGCCAAAACACACTTCAAAAGGTACCTTTTTATCAATAATTGTTTATTTTTTATGGTGTTTGTTAGGGATTCTTGTCAATCTCTGGCAAACTCAAAAAATAGTCTGTTAAGGACATGAATATTTCTTTAATTCATTACAATCTAATGAATAAACAGCCAAAACCGTGAGCTGTGATTCTTGGGGGTTTTGCTTTATACTGACGTGTGTCACTTTTACATTGTAAATCCTAATTTTTTTTTTTAATGTTTGCTTTTACTGAAGTTTTTATTTGCTGATCTGGCAGTTTATATTTAGGGACTTTGCTTTGTTTTTGTTTGCCACATTACCTGTGGAAAATTATGCCCAGGTGTTATACAGAGAAATAAAAAGTCTCCATAAAGATGGTTTTAGATCCTTTTGAAATTTGCTTCTCTCATGTTGGCTCGTAAGTGTGAAAGTAGTTCAGGCATTTGTGTTTCTATATTTTGTAATCAGATGATTTGACATTTACAGTTACTCCTATTTCTGTTGGGTTTATTTGATATTGGCGCAATAAATATGTTTGCATCAACATATTTGCAGGATTATATTCATGTAATGCCAAATGATTATTTAGGAGTGTGGTGCTAATACTCTAGCATCTTAGCTTAATTTTAAACATACAGAACTGTCTGGGATATTTCCTCACGTCTGCTTTGGATGCAAGTTATTTAATCAGAGATTGAGGAGTAATATCGTAGATACTGATTCCCTATCTTATTCTGTACTAAATGGAAAGAACATGAAAGATTGGTTGGAACTAGATGATCTTTAAGGATCCTTCCAGCCCAAACCATTCTGTGATTCTGTGGTCAACCAGACCACCCTAATTGCAACATTTTCATTTTAACTAAGAATCCTGCTAGGAAACAAGCTAATTCTATTGATGTTGTATTGACAGGTGTTGAAGCTTTTTAAATCATTACACAGAACCCGGCAAGAAGTTTTTAAAAATGATACCAGAGCCCTTGAAGGTGAGATACCTTTTTTGTGTGGTGCACACTTACCTATCTTTCCATGGAACTTTCTTCTCTGAATTCACAGGAAAAGAATTCTCAACATAATCTTCCTTTAAGTTATACCTTTCATATTTTATAATTAATCATTGGGAAAACTTGTGTGTCCATACCTAGATACCCTTTAATTTTAAACAAAAAAACAGTTGTTAGATTCAAGCACTCAAGCCACATTTCATAAGGAAAACATCTCTTTTTTTGGAACCTTAGTGATCTTCCTGGGCTTTTTATTTTACCTGGGTTTTTTTTGTTTGTCTTTTTTTTTTTTCACTTTCCTCTCTTTGAGTCCAGCCAAAGCATGTTTAGCTGTACTAAGCATTTCAGTTGATTCTCTTTTTGTATGGTTGCTCGTCAGGGGACAAATACTGCTTTTTTAATAAACCAGCTGTTAGTAGTGTCTTCTGTTTTTAAAGCTCAGAATGCTAGATAGGCTATCATTTTTTTATTCCTATACCAGTCAACTTAAAACATAACATCACCTAAATTCCATGGAAAACTTATTTTAAAATACTTCAGGCAGCATGCACCCAGGAAGTGCTATAAAGGATTTAGGATTATCAGCTTTGAGGCAGTGACTAAGACAAGATACAGTTTTTGTTCACACTTTTTTGTTTGCCTGTTTATTTAGCTGCAAGACAAAAGATAAATGAAGAATTCAAAAATCACCAAGATGAGACATCTGAAGAGAAGATAAATGAGGTACTTCTTGGTTTCATTGTTTTTTTCCACTTTGCTTAAGAATATGTACATGATGTCTAACCAGTGTAAGTACTTCTTGAGACACTGTGAGAGCCAGCTGAGTTCGAAAAGGCTTTTCATGGATCTTTGTTTAGAAATGTGTTGATACCTCCATTTATATTAATAGTATGGTACAGAATTTTGTACATAGAAAAGCACAGAATGAGAAAGTATCTTCTGGTATTTCAATATGCTTATAATTAAGGAAAAAAAAAGTTTTATGTTGCTATTTTCACATGACTGTTTTGTATACTTTGCTCATAATATCTATCTGAGCCACTTAAGGTCACTTAAGTTTACTAGTCTTTGTTGTATAGGGAAGCACAGGAAGATAGAAATTTAATAATCTGCTCAGTTACTGGCAGACATGAGAAATTATTTTGATTCATGATCACAAATGAGGCAGCATCTTTCATGGGAGGCAAAAAACAACCAAATGATTGTGACTATTGTAATAGAAAGATATTGGGCTTTTTTGTTGCTTTTTCCTGATGGTGAGTTATAAGGAATAGAATGTTCTGTTAACTCACTATGTTAAGTTCCCTTAGCTCCATTATGATTTTAGCACTTTTTATTAAGTCACTTTTCTGAAGCTTACTGACACCTGAATTGAAACTTCTGTATTTTAGGTAATTTTAGTTTTAATATCCATTCACAGTGAAAAATTTAGTCCTTGTTATTCAGCCTTTTAATAGATTGTATTTACATTGTCATTCGGCACTAGTTGGAAGAAAGTGCCTCCATCTGTCCTTTGCAGAAGTAAATCTAAACTTTTGCCTCATACCAGCCCCTGGGCAGTAACATAAATAGCTCTGAGCATTTAGTTAGCACTTTTTAGCATTTCTGCTTCTCATCAGGCCCCTATAGTGATACTTCTGTGTTTGCATTCTCAGTGTCTGATCTGTTAAATTGTACTTTTTGTTACAGGTCTACAGGAAAAATGCTTGCTGTAGTTTTTAGATCTGTATTTGTTAGGAATGGCAGCCAACAAAATACACATTTGTAACTTTTTAATATGAGTTAACTGGTGTCTTGATTAAATGAGCAAGTGGAAGAACTACTAGACTTCCATCACAGCTACAGAATTCTAGAACATCATAGAAGCTTTGTATATACATAGACTCTGGTGCAGAAGAACAAAATCGAATAATATACTAGACTTGTGAGAATTTGGTTGCTTGCTTTCATAAAAACAGGGATGTTAGTATTCTGCTTTGGACAGCAGCTAAAAAATGGATGTTGACCAACCAAATATGCATTTCTTTGCCAGAACAGAAAGCTGCACTGTCTAATATGACATCAAATAGGTATGTATTGACCTAAGGAGGTAGGAGTAACTGGTCTGCAGTACTATTAGAATGTGAGATGTAGCAGCTGATTCTACTGCAGCAGTTTAATTCAGATCAGGAGTGCACCTCTGAAGTTACTTCCTGGCATTTAGTTTGTGTTGTGAAGCAGTCTTAGAGCAAATGGCAGAATTCCTTTAAGATGAATCTGAAGTGAAATCAGGAAAATCAAGAGCATACAGCCTAGCTACTGATGGACATTCAGTAGGGGGCATTGGAGGCTATCTAGTCCAAACTCTTAAAAGGGATAGGTGGAGAGAAGAAATTCAGTTTAGGTGTCCAGTCGTGAGCTCTAACCTTTGCAAAGACCCATTTCTCTTGATACATGCTACTTCGTAGTGTAAGCATGTCTCCCAAAATGTCTCACTTGTGCAATTCCAGTTTTTATTGACGCAGGTATCATGCAAGCAAATATTAGACTTCTCTTAATCATTCAAAAAAACTAGCAAGGGTGCTACTGCTTATCTTCTTAATGAGGGAAAGAACTTTAGGTCTTTTGCCAAATAATAATGCCACTGCTAATCTTTAGGTAATGTCTTGTTCCCATGCTACTTCTCTGAAAAACCCAGTATTCTTAATTCCTGTCATGTTTTCCCTTATTTGCCCTTATTTTTGTTTCCTTATTTCAAGAGCTGGAATGTTAGTAGAAGTAGATTGCCCTTTCACTAGGGGTGGTCAGATGTTACTGAGGTATTCACTAATGTCTTTGATCACTGGAAGCTAGTTACTTTCTTTGGTACTTGCATTCTACCTTATTCATTTGCAGTTTTAATTTGATAAATAGAATTTATACTGCTGTATGTTACAGCACAGAAGCATTCTTCCTCTCGTGCTGTATGTCAGGGTAGCTTGTATATCAACCTATAAATTATTCTAGGGTCCCCAAAGTAAAAGCTTGTATAGGTACTGCATAACTAACTAAATAATAAAATTGACTGGCTTTGTTGTATGAATAGCTACCTAGTATGGAAAACACTTTCAGAAATAATTATATATCAGTTAAATTACTCTGTATTGTTTGTTGTTTTGTTTTCCCCTTTTACTAGCTTCTGAAAATAGCTTCAGATGTTGAAGTGATTCTTCGAACTTCTGTTATTCAGGCTGTTCACACAGATTCCAACAGAATAGGTGAGTAAAGCTATGTGCTAGAAAGATGTTTAAAAATGTTGTAGTTCAGCAAATAAATAGAGAACCTGAAAACTAAGTGAAGAGATAGGGAGAGCAAAAGTCTGTCTATCTGTCATTTTTCTGCCCAAACCGTTAATTTAAGCCTGTTGACTAATGTCTCTACCTAGGACAGGCGGAGGTTTCAAAAGGTACAGAATTTCTACACAAATATTTTGATACAGAGGCTGCTCAGAAAGAGGCAGTGACTGTGTTTAGTGCCCTCATTGAGAGAAAGAAGTTGTAACTTGGCACCTTAACTGTTGAGAGTGACAGCAGTTACGTAGCTGGTCAGCATGCATGTACTGGCTAGTCAGTCAGTGTATATCTAGATGTAGTGCCCACAGTATCTGTAGGTGCTTGCTTTATCAAATAGGTAGAAGCTTTTTGAGGAAAATTAGCCAGTGCAGTATGTACACTGTCCATAGGACAGCGTGGGGTTTTTTTGAGGGTCAGGTGTTCTCTTCCAAAACCTTGTTCTGACAATTCGAATTCAGATTCTGAAATTATAATTCCTGGTTTAGAAATTATTTTATCTTAGAGTCAAACACAAGAGAAGCAGTAAGTTCAGTGTACAACTGTGTTATAGAGGATGGAAGAAATCTTCAGCTGCGTATATTGTTTTCATTTCACTTCTGTTCAGTGGTGTCTGTAAAGCTCTATGACTGTTTCAGTTTTAGATTTGATAAAGCACTTAACTTTAGAGCAGCCGTTATGATCAAGACTGAAAATACGTCTAGCTAGTCCAGTGTTGAGTGTTCCGCAGTGATCCTAAGCGATGACAGTAGAAGAGAGGAACAGAGCAAGTGAAATTTTACATCTTTCAGCTGTTTACACCTGGAAGCACTTCATGCATCAGGGATGGTTTCTGTTCTAGTTGTCCTCAGTGGGTTTCTCTCAGGAACTTGCTTCTGTCAACCTATGCAAATTTCTTGCATCCAAGAGCCTTTCACAAAGAATTTACACTGTTTTTTATGAAGTCACTTGCAGTAGTTTTGAATTTGGCCCTACTCTTTAATTGCTATCCATTTTCAGCAAGCATGAGTTTTTAAGCCCTTTATTGCCCCTTTTTTGGTTTTTTACGCCCCCCTATGGAACAGCCTCTCTGCAACAACAAGTAAATGCATGTGATCTCCCGTTGCTGTTCTCTGCACCCTTTTCAATTCTACTCAATCTCTCTTAAGATGATTAGGAGCTTGCTCTCTCCACCAGAGCTGAGCACAGTCATCAAGCTCTGGGCAAACCAGGCATTTATACACGCACTGATGGCACAGTGATGTTTTCTCTTTCATTCTCCACTGGTTTTCTAGTCATTCCTAATTCTAAATTTCATTTTTGGCTGCTGTGCATACATATATTTATTTATTTTTACAAAATTAATCTTGTATTCACTAAACTCATCTGAATGTTTATAGTTAATTTTTGAATTTGTCACTTCCTTTGTGAAATTAGTTTTGGTTGTTTTTTTTGTCTTTTTTGACCTGTATGCATTACATGTCTCTACTTGTAATTTTGTCTGTCATTTTATTGGTTATTTTGTTAGGTCTCACTCTCATCCTGCAATTTTTCACAGTAAGCCATTTTCTTAACTTATTCAGGATGGTATTGTTACCGACAAACCTTGGTCAAGAAAAACCTCTTAACACCAATGTAGTGTTAAAAGGGAGGCATTCTTTTATTACAGCGCTGGATACACGGGGATCTCTCCTCCCTACGTGCATGCCTAGGATCAAACTTTACAGATATTTATATATAAGATTGTTACATATTCATACATTCCATTCTATATTCCTATTTTAATTGGTTGTAACAAATACGCTTCGTATGCTAATTACTACACATGCGCACAAGCTAGTTCTATTGTTCTAAATTGAGTCTGGGGTATAATCTGAGTAGGGGACTATTGCATTGGAGGTCGCAACCTCCCCCTGCCAGAATTACCCTTCACCTACTTCCAGTATCTTTTTTCTGTTTTTCTTGCCAAGCTAAACTAGTTACATAGTGTTTCTCATTTATCTTGGAAGAATGCTGATTCGTTTGCTGTGGGCATCCTTGAAGAGGGAACAAATATTGCAACATTCTAAACCACAAATCTTGTAGTTACAGTTGATTTTGTTCCAGCTCTATGGTTACAGTGTCATTAGAAAACATCCTTTTCCAGGTTGCTTACAAATACCTTGAACAACTCAGATGACAAAAAGTGCCTGTAGAGCTCCACTTTTGACATCCCTCCTTTGGGAGACTTGTTCATTTGTTGTTCACCTCCTCCAGTTTAAACAGTGACTTGCAAGACTTTCTGTCACAGGAAGGCTGTTGCTTTCGTAGAAGCATGCCCTGAGGGACTTAGGGAATCCAAGCATGTTGGGCAGCTCCTGGGCAGCCCCCCAGGAGCTGTTCAAATAACTCCATCAGAACAGTAAGGCATAACTTCGCTGGCAAAAGTCACATGAATTTGTGTTCAGATATTAATTTATCTTTATGTCAGTGTGTAGGGATGGGGTTAGGAGCCCAGTCAGAGCCCACCCAGAGCTGATCTTGGCAAGGAAGGTGAATGACAGCAAGAACAACTTCTATAGGTATATCGGCAGCAAAAGGGAGAGGAGGAAAAATGTGAGCCCACAGCTGAATAGGGCAGGGAACCTGTTAAGGAGAGACACAGAAGAGTCTGAGGTGCTCTTACCTTCACCTCAGCCTTTACTGCAAAGGTTTGCCTTCAGAAATCATGGGCCTGAGACCACTGGGAATTTCTGGAGCAAGAATGACTTACTTTTGGTAGATGAGGAAAAGGCTAGAAATATTTGAACAGAAAGGGCATAGACAAATTCATGGGACCTGATGTGATGCACCCATGGGTGATAAGGGAGCTGGCTGATGTCAGTGCAAGGCCACTCTTAAGTCATCTTTGAAATGTCATGGTGATTAGGGTTGTTGCCTGAGGTCTGGAAGAAAGCAAATGTCTCTCCTCTTTTCAAGAAAGTAAAGAGGGAGGATCTAGGAAACTGGTCAGCCTCACCTTGATCTCTGGAAAGGTGGTTAAGCCGTACCTGGAAGCTGTTTCCAAATGTTCTAAGAACAAAATGGGAGCGGGGAGTAGTCAGCAAGGATTTACAAAGGTGAGATCTTCTCTGTCCAGTCTGATACTCTTTTAAAGTGAAATTACTTGACTTCAGAGAAGGACAGAGTACTGCTGATTGTCTGTTTTGACAGTAGCAGAGCTTTAATGTTGTCTCCTTTTAAATACCCATAAACAAAAAAGGATAGAAATGCCACTGCCTAATTTTACAGACTTCTAAGAGAAGGAGTGGCAAAGAGGTTTGTGGGGAAGAAGGAGGTGATCCAGAGTGTAGTACTGGCCAGGAAAATGTCCTGCAGCAAAAAATCTGGAGCGCATCTGTACAAGCGTGCATTTGACCTACTTATGAATGCAGAGGATGTCATTATGCAATTTTGCCCATCATTTTTTTTTCTGTATCCATTTTGAATAGGTCTTAGCTTTGCTTCTCACTCTGCAATTGATCTTATTGCAGCAAAAGCAAAACAATGCTGGGGAAACAGCCATAACAATTTGAGAGATGCCTGGTTTGTGTGTGTTTGGAATTTATATTGAAGTGAGAAATATTTAGTCTTGATAATATAGCAAATCACCAGTGAAAGGATCAGGAATCTTTAGAAAAATAAATCCAGAGCATTATGATAGAAGTTCATAGAATAAGAATGAACAATATAAAAAATGGATAGGATGGATTCTTACTTGTCCTGGTATAATTAAAATGCAAAGAGCATTCAGTGAAGTTGAAATTTACATCCAAAGCTAATGCAAAAAGTCATTTTTTATTTTACACAGTAAATGATTTTTAAAGGTCATGGCAATGAAAAATCTTTGTGGCCAGGAGCAAGGTATTAAAAATACAAAAAAGCAGAAAATCAAATTTGATGCTTAGCTTGATACTGTAGTAAAAGAGTAAAAGCGAATCTCCTTACAGAAGGAATATACAGACGTTTCCGCCATGGTAAATTCATTAGTAACAGAACATTATTCCGAAGTGTTAACTCTTTGAGCAGCCTCCTATAGTGTTTGCATCTTTCCTGAGAATCCAGCTTTGATTAGACAGCACTAAGAACTAAGCAATTCTGGTATAGCTCACTATTATTAATGTCACTGGTAGCACAGCCATTAGAAAATCCTGGAAATTCAGAATTTTAGGGAATTGAGATAGTTGTCACTATATTTTAATAGCAGTTTATAGTTAATAGCATGGTCAGTTTATTGTGTGAAATTATACCTAAAAAATAAATTAATATTCTATATATGTAACTAAATTAATATATTATGTATGTGTCTAAAAAATAAAAAATAAATAGGTGTTTTCCACTGCTACTCCATTTTGCTGAATATCTCACCCTACTGTTTTCATCCTTTCTTGTTTGTAAAGAAAAGTTGTTTTAAGATTAAAAAGAGGAAAAAAGTTGGAAGTGGGATTTCAATTTCCAGTTGAATCTATGGCTGAATGTTTTTGTGGTTCAAGTACAGCTGGCAACTAAGCCCCACACAGCCAGGACTGGAGGGTGAACTGGGAGACTAAAAGTGAGAAAACTCATGGGCTGAGATAAAAACAGTTTAACAGGTAAAGCAAAAACCACACAAGCAAGCAAAGCAAAACAAGGAATTCATTTACTGCTTTCCATGGGCAGGCACTGTTCAGCCATCTCCAGGAAAGCGGAGCTCCAGTGATGGTGACTTGGGAAGATAAATGCCTCCCCATCTTTCTTGTACCAGCTTCTATTGCTGAGCAAGATGTCAAATGGTGTGGAATATCCCTTTGGTCAGCTGCAGTCAGCTGTCCTGGCTGTGTCCCTTCCACATGTCTTTTGCATTTATATAATGAAAATATCAAGTGGATCTTCTCATTTTCCTTTGTTTTTTAGCACCTAGGAGCCAGTTTCTGTTGGGAAGTTTCTTGTAGGAAATGCCTGTGTAGGTATGTGAGTCTGCTTAGGTATTCAGTTCCAGTACAGCTTTGATTAAGGAAGTTTTAGCAGAACAAAAATCAACCTTCTTGGTAACTTTGTGATGACTTTTAAAGTGCCAATAGTTACAGTTAGCTCCACCATTGCTTTTATGGTAGCATCTTTTATGGTATCATCACCATATGAAAGGCTTGGGACAGATTTATTTAAAAAAAAAAAAAAAAAAAAGTAGAAGTGCAACCCTAAGGTGGCTGCTTGAGTTGCTGCTTGTTGGCAAATTAAAATAAGCAGCTTCAATTGAATGTTTACTTGTTACTGTTCTTTATCTCAGGTGCTACAGGTTTGTTTTGGAAACTTTGCTGTAGTAGAAAATCTAGTGGCCTATTCTGAAAAAAGTGTAAAATACTTACATTTGGGCTGTATTTAAATTAGTATAATGTCCTTGCTTCAGGCTTCTTTTAGGTTTGGGAAGGCAATGGTTTGGAATGAAGGAATCAGTTGCTATGTTGTGTGAAGGAGCAGGGGAAAAAGAAACTAGGTCAAGTGTTTCAGAAAGCTATTGCAACTCACTCCTTAAGTGAGTTACTGTCAGTCTTTTGACTCTAAATTTTTATATTATAGCTGGCAATATACAATTTAGCTACCACTTTTTTTTCTTCTTTTTCAATCATGCATCTTCAAAATAACTAATAACCAGAAATAAAAAGCCAAAGACTTGTCTTAGAAAGAGCAAATACTAGTAAGGGGAACATTTTTCCTAATCAAATGAAATTATTCTGTGGTGTCATAGAAGCAGTGCACAAGCCAATGATATTTAAAAAGAATGTGAGACATAGTAGTGTATAATCATGTTGGGGTAAATCTTTGACAAAAGAATTCAGCTGAGGTTTTCTTACTAAAGAGAAGACAATTGCAGTTAGGAGCTTGTTAGTCATATTAGATAATTATTCTGTTCTTTTTGTTTTATTTTTTTAAAGGTTTCAGTGTGAGTTACTTGGTAGTCCACAAGTACTTCTGTTCTATTAATTTCATTTTCATTTCAGATTAGGGTGATGCAAGAAGAGATCTCAGTTTAGTAATATACTGCACATGCAGTATGTCCTGGTGATTTTGATTTGGTGTGTTGCCAGTGTATGTTTGAAACTTAGCTTTGAAAGGAAAAGTTAAAAATTCTTATTTCAGTCTTTGTTTGGACTTCTGTTTTTCAATATTTTATATCCAGTTCTGTTTTTATTTGGCATTTATGTTTCGAGTACCTATTCTAGGTGTGTAGGTCAACATGTTTTGTTACAAATTTACTCAGATGCTAAAAGAAATGCAATTGAAATCTTACTTAAAGCTCTTAGAAACTTATTAAATGCATCAGTATTAGTACACAGATGCACAAGGAGCATATGTTTAAAGAAATCAGTTTTCTTTCTTAGAAGGTGTGCGATATCGGTGCACTTTGATCAGAATGTTACTCATTGCACACACATCCACACAAACACATACAGTTTTACAGGTTTACTGTACCTTTCACAGCCATCTGACCCAATCAGATTACAGCATGAGGATTTCAGGTGTTTGAGTTTTAATTTTTGCTGCTGGAGCAAATCAGACATGATACACCTCCTCCCCTTCCTGAGGAAGAGAAAACTGATTTCTGAAGAGCTAGAAGGCAAGAACTTAAAGAGTCAGGAAGAGGTTAAAATGGCATATAATTAGGCAAAACTTAACATACCACACCTGTGTGACAACACAGTGGCCAAAATTTTCATTTGGTACTTTCTCTTGCTGTTGTTCTTTAAAATAGGTAGGGCAAGGTAAATATTACAGAGCAGATTCCAGGACTTTGGGGGAGAGTGCTACATCAAATTTAGTATTTATTTCTGGAACTGTTGGAGCACACATATTCTGACTTGGACATAATAAAATTGCCATTACCTCTCTCACTAAAAGCTACTGCAACACTATATCATTTTTTATGGTTTCTTAATGCTATTAAAATATTTTCAGTGCTCTAAAAGGAAAAAGGGGAAGGCAATATTCTGACCAACAGAAGATAGAAATCTCAGTATAATTTTGTCTTGGGTAGATCCCATGATGCTGCTTGGTACATTTCCAGAAGTCCAGATTCTCACTGTAGTAACCTAATTTTTGTTTGTGAATGTAAAAACAACTTTAGAATTTTAAATAGTATTTTCCATAAGATTATATTCTTAGAGGGATTTTTTTTCTGTTTCAGTGCTTGTACCCAGGAAAGATCTGCTACAAGACAACACTCCTTACTTTGATAAACCAACAAAAAAGCATGAATCCTGAGGAAAATGCATCCCTCTCCCCAGAAGGTTAATATCCTGTCATGAGATCTCTGAAAACCAATAGTGGATACCTGTATTAAAGCTAAATTTAAAAAAACATTGAGTGTTTTTACCAGGAAAACAGGAACTGAAACCAAGTCACTGTTTTTATTGTGTTCTGTGGTATCATCACACACTACTTCTGTGGAAGATTTTAATACTTCCACAGAAGTGGACGCTGAGACTTCCACTTCAAGATGCACAGTTATCATGAAAATACACTGCTGAGTTGTGTTACTTCAGCCAGTAATGTTTTTAATTATGACAGTTGTCAGAGATTGTTTCTTAGCAATCCAAAGGGATTTGAGTGGTTTTGGTTTTTTTCAAAACTAAATACAAGTTAAATGCAGTTCTCAATCCTGATAGTATTTATTTATAAGTTTATTGTCAATCATATGCTGTTTTGAAGTAATGAAAGACCATCTTGTGACACTTGCCATTAAATTTTTGCTTTGCACCAAAAGTATGATTTCTAAAGTCAAGAATTGTACACTGATATGTTGTGATGCCTGAGAGAGTTCCTAAGGTTTATCTGAATAAATTATTTAGGTTTTACAGCTGTGAGAGCATGTGTAGTGTTTTTCTTTTCCCTTACACCTTTGAATGAGCAGGAGTGGTAGAGTTTTGAGTTCTTAGATGACAGTGGAACAAAAGGACCCAGCCACAGCTGTGATTATAGAGTGACTTCCTGAGGTACTTTTCCAAAGAGAAGAGGCTTGTTGATAAGTTGCAAGTGATCTGACTTGCCAAGAGTGAATTTATTTACTAAGCCGTTATAATTTCAATTTTTTTAATGGAGACTTACTTGCTTCTTGTGGAATTTCTTGCAATGATCACTTTAATTGTAATTGGAACCAGATAGAACCATAGTGATCCATAGAATCTTCTCTGTGAAGTCAGTAACAGGCACCATACTGGGATCTAAATACCTCACACGGGAGTGAGGTAGCACAGTGATACCTCTCAGCTCTGTGTCAAGTTCCAGTGATTCTGTTTTTTTTTTTAATAAGCCTCCAAGAAGTCTATATTGCATATCTCTGTGGGTTGTGACATGGCTTCATTGACTGAGTAAATGGAAAACTTAAGTGCCTGCATCCCATCTCTTTTTTTCAGGCAACATGTCAGTGAGATCAGAACTCCTTTCTTTAAAACAATTGCCTGTGGCTGCTGTGGGCAGTGCCATATGCAAGGCCAGCAGCAAAAATGTTGTCGGTAATTTTCTTCCAGTTTCACTGGTACTCTGTGTGTTGTAGCTAGAAGGCAGCAAGAAAATGATAGATATAATGAAATGGGTGCAGTTCTTGCTGTTTCTTGCAGTTTTAGTGGCTCCACACTAAAACCCAAATGCCTTGTTCTGCAGGGGATGTGCTGTCCTAGGCTTCTTGTGTTTACGTTCCAAAAGACAAAGTGTATTCTGTAGCTGATCTTCCTCTGCAGCCTGCTTACATTTACTTTTCTTCACTATAAGGAGCATAAGAGAGAGGTATGCAAGGGAAAGAAAATACATGGCAGTTGCAGCTGTAAAGAGAAAAGAGAACATTACTTCAAGCAGTGTCATAGAACCACAGAATGGTTTGGGTTGGAGAGGACCTTGAAGCTCATCCAGTTGCAAACCCCCTGCCATAGGCAGAGACACCTCCCACTAGACCCGATCACTCCGAGCTCTGTCCAGCCTGGCCTTGAACACTGCCAGGGGCAGCCTGTGCCAGCATCTCACCGCCCTCAGGGAAGAACCACCTCCCTCCGTTTTATGCAGCCCAGCATGCAGTTGGCTTTCTGGGTTGCAAGCCACACTGTTGGAACTTTTTGCTAGTCACCACCCCAAGTCCTTCTCATCAGGGCTGCTGTCAATCCAGTCTCTGCCAAGCCTAAAAGTGACTGATTTTTAAGCTGAGATAATGAAATGGGTCTGGCAAGAATAACAAATTATACAACCATTAAGGTATATACCCCATGGCATGCTGAAACTGGGCAAAATTAATCTCTTGTAGACCTGCTGCTTTAGGCTATGGAAATAGCATATTAGTGATTTTATCCTTCAGGTTGATTTCATAGAAATCACTGACAGCTGGTAGATATTCATTGATTTGGTAGTGATGTAAAGTAGTATTGCCTGTTATCAAGCAAAGCATGTACTGAAAGACGTCGTGATGTCAACAGTAGATGGCGACCTTTAATATGTTTGAGGAAACCCCAAGTGCAGGAACTGTTTCATATGACTGTTGCTTCTGTGTTGTTCTGCTGTCACGTGTTTTAGGTTTTTGTTTTTCACAAGAATTAACATTAGTAGAAAGATAGTGCAGAAAGGTCAGTTTAAGGGGTCAGGCTTGGGATTTGACAGGCATTTATGTGTTTCATCTTGCCTACATCTCGAATACCTACTTATAATTAAATCACAGAATGGGTCACTGGAATAACAGACACCACTGCTGAAAGTAGACATGGAAGAAAAAAAGTTGATAGAATTGAATGGTCTGCCGACCAATTCTCCTTATACTCCTATGCAGCATGTTTATGGTCTGTGCATTAACAGTGCATGTCCCTGTGCCTATACAGGCAGCAAAGACAAACTGAATTTTGCAGTGCTGAGATGAGAAAAATCAAGTTGGCAAAGACTACTAATGTAAGGGAAGGACAAACTTATTTGTTGCTCTTGTTTCAATGTAATCTTAAATAGGAATCCAGAGGATATCCAGATCAGGATAAATAGGAATCCAAATAAGAAATTGTGCCGAAAAGTATCTCAGGGCTGGTTATTGTCTGGGCCCAGCAGGTGTTTTTTTCTGCAAATTTGATTCTCCAACCTTGAAAGAATCTTACAAACCTGCTTAATGAGCAGCTGTAATTAAAGGCTTCACTGTTCTAGCTGCTTGTAGTGTCTGTTCCTCTTCGCCTTTCTTACTTGTTGGTTCACGTTCCAGTACCCAGTCATCTCCACAGCTTCTGTTTCCTCTTCATTGTGAGGGTGATGAGACACTGACACAGGTTGCCCAGAGAAGTTGTGCATGTCCCATCCCTGGCAGTGTTCAAGGCCAGGCTGTACCAGGCTTTGAGCAAGCTGGTCTAGTAGAAGGTGTTGCTGCGTATGGCAGAGGTCTGGAACTAAGATGGTGTGTAAGGTCCCTTCCAACCCAAACCATTCTATGATTCCATGGGTGTGAATCTGTTCTTGATACTGCTGGCTTTGTGCTCATATATATCTTTATTTTCCTTAATTAGTATCAATATTGAATAAAGTATTTTTGCATTCCATTTGGAAAGTTAAGTATTAGCTGAAACTTTCAAACATTACAGAAGCTTTCACTTAATGACTTGGGAGGGGAAAAGGTTGATTCTTTACAACAGAAACTGCAGTTTAATAGGCTCACAGTAACATGTTTCAATCCCATTAAACTTTTTCAGGTTCACTGGAACCACAGGATTTTAGAACAGACATATGTGCCTTTCTCCCAAAGTAATGCAACATCATCAGCCTTAAAAGATAAGCCTTAAAGTTAATAGTTCTTTAAACTGTAGTTTAACTATGCAGGAAATTCTGTTGCAAAGGGCTTACTGCTTGCCTCAGATCTGCTACAGTTCAGCTGTGAGAGCCACAGCGACAGTATGATTTCACCACGGGCATTGCTTTCCAGAGGTGCCTTCGTGGCCCATATAGGTATGCTAGCAGTGCTGCAGGACCTCCTGTTCTGAAGGTGATTTTGGCAGAACAGATGTTACCTCAGTGATTACACCTAAGAAAATTCTAAGCACTTCAGCTTTTCACATCATCTACCAGAGATGTGTCTGTCAGAGCATTCTGTGATTGTGTTGTTCATGAAATGATGACTTCTTGTACACGGTAGCTTTAATGAAAACATTAAATACAGCCAAGGAATATTATCAAGTTTTGGTTTTGTTCTAACCACTTTTCCCTCTCCTTTATGTAACAGTTTCAAAATACAAAGTTTCTTCAGGTTTTTATTTGGAAGCAGTAGCTCAGGATGGGGATCAAGTATGGTATTAGTACATTTGCTATAGCCTGGTGTTCATAAAACACAAGAGCTAGATTTAATCTACGAATTAATTTTGTTTGCATGGATAGGATTTATGTTGAGGTCTTTATGGTCTTCATTTGAAACAAGGTGACTTTTCTAATATAACAGGGCCAAATTAATGCCGTTTGTTCCTCTGCACTTTGGTAAAGGAAGCATCTAGTTGCTGTTCTTACGTGGGTGCTCCTGTACACCACAAAGTGGCTCCACAAAGTTGTTCTGGAAGTAGCACTATAAGTCTAATCTGGAAAAGTAGCTTGTGTCTTCTCCAAGGTGCTGGGTTCTCAGGCAGTTTAGCAGGTAATATGAAATTAACGTACTTGTGGCAACTCCAGTGACTAAACCTAGCTTTTGTATTTATTCTCAGAGATCGTGCCAGCTGAAAGAGCTGAACTGCACTGCTGCGTAGCATCAGTCCTCTATGTATCGTACTGGACTTGTAAATAAAGTAATTTTGCTTCCAGTACTGGCAGTTCTTTACACTTCCTTTACGAAAAGGAAAAAAAAAATATTGGCAATTGAAAACTAAAAATAAAGGCTGACAAGCTTACAGGAAAAGCTGAGTCCTGGTACTTCCCTGCCTAGATAACTCTTTCCAAGCTATTCTCAACAATTTAATCCTAAACTCTGGAGTTCAGTGGGTTGTCAAATCTTTGATCTTTAGCTTTATGGCATGTAAATTACTTAAAACAAAGCACAAAACACAACATGAACTCAGTGTTAAGGCTGGTATTTTATAGCTACAAATGTTTGATGTTTTGATAACTCCAGTAGAAATCCAGTCATTTTAAGGGTAAAGTGTATGTTGTTTGTGTGGGGTATATCTGGTTCTACATAGTCAGATCTCTCTAATTCTGTTGAAAGACTTCATTAGTGGAGCTTTTATGATGGCTTTATTCAGCTTTTTTAATGTTCAGCTTTCCTGAGACTTTTTTTTTGTGCTAGCAAGAATAAACCTGAAAAGAGGAGGAGAAATGAAGGGCACATCTTTATACTTTGATGAATAGCAATAATTTTAAATAATTTACTGGTTTTATGAGCAGATATTTCCATTTAGTTAGCAGTTCAATAATCTGGTTTGTGTCAGACAGAGGAGTAAAAGCATCTAGTTTTCAAATTATGCTTTCCTTGTTCTTGCAGTATGTGCTTCAGCTTTCCACCTCATCCACCCAAAAGGCTACGGTTTGGGATTAGTAAGGATTAAATAAGCATCCAGTGAAACTATGGTCTGCAGAAGCTGGGAGGGAGAATGGCATTCTCTGCATGAGGCCATAAAAATGGGAACAGTTGTACTGTTTCACCTGCTGCTCTAGTAGCAGCCCTGTTCTCTGAGGTCAGTGGCTATGTGCAAGAGTTGATTCAGACAACCCCGAGCTGCCCTTTCCAGCTGAAAGCCATCTCCATAGCTGAGCTTGGGAATTTCGTCATTCTGCTCTTTCTGCTCTTTGCATAGCAGAACTGTGGTAGTGAAAACAAGCAGGCAATGACCCATACAGTGCTCTGCACTTTTTCCAGTCAGTTTGTAAAGGAAAAAATGAGAAGGTCATTGCAACGCTTCCTTCCCTTTTAAGTGTGTGCGTAAGATAAAAATCTTCAGTCCATGGCTGTCCACCTGCAGATGAGCCAGCACTCATGTTTCGGTGTAGATCTTTATCAGCCCATTCATACATTTGCTGTTTGGGAGGGCTGCTATCCTCTGCTTCACATTTCCTCCTGATACTTGCAGAGGTAGAGCCTGAAGTCAGTGTCTTAGTCAGGAAATTCTGAGAGGACTTTTGGAGACTCAGCACAAACTCTGCCCATGAAAAGCAAGTGCTTGCAAGGAGAAGGAACAAACCTGTACTTTTCATAGTTAGCTGTGTCTGGCTGTGGCATAACACACAGAATATGGCTTTTGGGCTGTAATTCCTTTGGTTGTGATTTCAAAGGCTGTGTAAACTTTATGTAGCAGTTTGGCCAACATGTTATACTATATCAGCAAGGAAGAGATCTCCTATATATCAACTTAGTACTGAGAAAGAGCAAAGAAGGAATTCTGACTTAGCTGAAACTAGTCCCTGAAGGAATTTCCCTTAATATTAAGAACATGCCAGATTTTTTTGGCCACTAATATTTACTTATGTATGCGGTTTCCTCAGTAAATTTCCTCTGAACATGCTTTTTCAACAAGACAAGTGGTCCCCCTGGACCCTACAGTGTTGTCCAACAGCAGCTGAGGTGAGGGTGGCTTCTGTCAAACCAATAAATGAAATGCAACATGAGTGAGTGTATGAATGAGAATGAAGGAGCATTAAAGTTCATAGAAGGAAGAGCAAATGGAATACAGGAATATTAAAGACAACTTTTTGCACTAGTGAAACAAAAACGTCAAGCAGCCATGGAGGAAGGCCTCAGACGGGCAGAACTGTGGTGGTGTGCTCCTCAGTACTGCTTTGCTGTAGCTACTGTGTGGAAGATAAAACCTAGGGGGATTTATGACTCCAAGGACAGAATATCAGGCACAGAGTTCAAAGGGAGCATTAGCTGCCTTTGTTAGATGGGAAATGTGTTTTATGACACAGCAGTAACATCAAATGATGAATCACACTTCACAGCATGCTGTTTGACATACTTCGCATTGCCTTACAACAGACTGGTTGCTTGAAGTTCTGCTATAAAGTGCATGTTGGGATTTCTTTCACTACTTTTTCAAACAGTTTTCAATGAATGCTTGAAACTGCAAACACTTGTAATGGACAAAAAACATGGAAATGCTGGCACATGCATTCTGTCACCATTTCAGGGCAGAAGACCCTAAATACACAAGAGAAAAGGAATGCAAATCCCCCCCTAAAACCAGGGAACAAATTACTCAACATTGTTTCTGTGATCAAGGCATCCAGTAAAGTTTGCTGCAGATTGTGTCACCTTGTTCTCTTACAGTTCCATTTATTTAAAACTTAATTTTCTAGCAGATGAAGTAGTTACTTATGTAATTTATTCAACTATACGGTAACTTAAACCACAGAAGTTAAGTTGGGTGATCTGTCAGGGATTTATCCTAAGTGGCGTTTCCTCCACTCTATGTCAAAGAAAGAAAATAAACAGGGAAAACTGAAATTGTAAAGAAACGAAGAAACACAAAAGCATCTGAACTGAACTGCATGTAACATCTGGCATGGTTTTGAAACTGAAATCCCATTGAATCGTAGAAAAACAACCTCTGTGGAAGTAATGGGAGTCTGTAAGTTTTAGCAAGAAGAAAAGAAATATTAAGGATTTTGTTATTTTATTAATTATTTAGGACTATTTCACATTTGGAAATCACTAATGGTTACTAAACAGAGGTGCAAAAAGCTACCATAATATTTTTTAAAACAGATCAAGAAAGAATGTGTTATATCTATTCCGATGTGAAGTTAGGAATAAACAAAGATGAGCTCCAGGGCAGTATCCATATACTGAGGAAATGAAGAGGAATGAGCTGTAGTTCTGGCTGGTGTAAAATAGCATATTTTTGCAATACAACTAGCCTTCCAGCATATGCCCTCAGAAGGTAAGGTGAGGCTGGGATGGTTTAACAGCTTTTAACTGGGCCCAAGAGGAAAATATAGGCTGAATATCAAGAAAAGCATGAAGTGCAGCAATGCCTGGTGTCACTTGGACTCTGCTCAGTATCTTCTCTTAGTAAAGTATTGCCTGCAGGAATGTGGACACTGTTAGGATGTTTGAAGTCTCACCTCCCACAATACTAAAGCATGTGCCATAGACACATTAGAATGAGTAGGAATGAGGACTCAGCAGCGTGCTGGGAAAATAATGGGTTGTACCAGCTGCATTATAGATATGTTAATTTAGAAGCAATGTGCTAAACCACATCGAAGGCAGCAGAAGCTGAAAGGGAAGGATATTCTTAATGCCTCCACCATTGCTTACAGAAAATTAAGAGACAAGGAGAGAGGTAGTATGAAATATGTTGTACTGCACTTGGTCTGGTGGAAGTGCACCCCTCTGTAATACGCCTCTGTGCTCAGGGTCTTTACAGCAGGAAGTCTTCCCGCCAGGTGACTTAAGATGGAAAGTGTGTGAGCTGCTACTCTTCTTTTTGTCTTAATAGTTTATGTCTGAACACTGTGCATTTACTTCCCCTGCACGTGTGGTGGGTTGACCTGGCTGGACACCAGGTGCCCACCAAAGGTGCTCTATCGCTTTCCTCCTCAGCTGGACAGGGGAGAGAAAATGCAACCAAAGGCTCGTAGGTCAAGACAAGGACAGGGAAAGATGTCTCACTGATTACTGTCACATGCGAAACAGACTTGACTTGGGGAAATCAGCTTGATTTCTTGCCAATAGAATCAGAGTAGGATAATGAGAAATAAACTAAAACTTAAAAATAACTTCCTGCCAACCCTCCCTTCTTCCTGGCTTAATTTCACATTTCTTCTATCTCTACCTCCCACGACACTGCAGGGGGATGAGGAATGGGGGCTGAGATCAGTCCATTGCAAGTTGTCTCTGCCACTCCTTCTTCCTCCAGGGCAGGACTCCTCACTCTCTTTCCCTGATCCAGTATTGGAGTCCCTTCCATGGCAGACAGTCCTCCATGAACTTTTCCAATACAAATCCTTCCCATGGCCTGCAGTTCTTCATGGACTGCTCCAGCATGGGTCCCTTCCATGGAGTGCATCCTTCATGAGCAGATTGCTCCAGCATGGATCCCTTTCATGGGGTGCATCCTTCAGGAACAGACTGCTCCAGTGTTGATCCCTTTCATGGGTGCATCCTTCAGAAATAGACTGCTCCAGTGTGGGTCACCACTCCTGCAGCAAACCTGCTCCAGCAGGGACTCCTCTCTCCATGGGGCTGCAGGTCTTGCCAGCTCCAGCACAGGCTTCCTGTGCAGTCACAGCCTCCTTCAGGCATCCCCCTGCTCCAGCATGAGGTTGTCCATGGGCTGCAAGTGGAATCTGTGCCACCATGGACCTCCATGGGCTGCAGGGGCACAACATGTTATCCTTCATGGGCTGCAGGGGAATCTCTGCTGTAGCACATGGAGCACCTCCTTCTCTCCTTCTGCACCGATCTTGGTGTCTGTGGAGCTGTTTCACATATTCTCACTCCTCTTTTCTGGCTGCTGTTCCCAGCAGTTTTTAATTCCCCTTCTTAACTATGTTATCCCAGAGATACTACCACCATCACTGACAGGCTTGGCCTTGGCCAGCGGCAAGTCTGTCTCGGAGCCTGTTGGCATTGTCTCTGTTTTAGCATTGTCTCTGCTTTTAGCAGCTTCTCACATTCTAAAAGAAGCTACTCCTATAACCCCTCTGCTACCAAAACCTTGCCATTCACAGCCAATACACCATGTCCTTCAGTAGCCCTGTGCAGAGCCATTTTCACACATGTGGTCAAGTACTAACTGTTAACAGGGTATTAGCATGGGTTATTTAATCCTTACTCAGCAGGTGGATTCTGAATATTCTGCCCCTGAAAATATTCAGCAAAAATCATTTGCACTCTGCTGATATTTACGCTACGTTAAAAGTGAGGAAACTCAATGCCACTTGAATTAGAGGAAGCACTCTGCATGTTTCAGGTTCATTTAACAGCTACTGTAGGATTGTGAGAGGGTTTGTTGTGGGTCTGAAGTTCTGTTACTTACACAGTGTTGGCCCACAGCAAGCTCTGATTCAGGTACACTGATCAGAGCGGTCTTCCCCTAGGTACAGAAAAATATCTTTTTTTTCCATCTTCCTTTCTGTTAGCCACCGTCTGTCTTGGTTATCTTCCTTCAAGACTTCTGTTATCCTCTTGCTGTCTGAGAACCAAACTGATCCTTTTTTTGTCAATATAGGGGCCTGATACCCGAGCCAAATATCTCTGATGATTCTTTTTGAGAGGTTGATGTTTTTTCCTGCCGCTGCTGAACTGCAGTTCTTGCTGAACTGCAAGAAGAGTTGACAGCAGCCTGTTCTGTGGCAGGTAGCTGTATAAATGCAACATGTAAATCACTGTGGATATCCTGAGTCCATTAAAACCAGAAAGGCCAGCACTTCTTGCTGCCTTATCTTTAACCATCCATCTCACAATAAGGAAGTAGAAAGGTGCTGTATGGAAATACAGGTTTAAAACCCCTGGGTGTGTAGCCCTCACCCACACCTTTACTGCTGCAACAGTGGGAGAGGACTTTCAGTAAGGAGTGTCCTACCTCCTTAAAGCTTGACTTCATATGAAAATTCCAGCTATGGCATAGAATTTAATGTGGTCAGCATTTGAGCAAATAGTTGTTCCTGCTTATGTAAACAGCTCAATTAAATGCAGTGCTTAAATGCTTGCAGAACTGGCAGCATGTTTTATTATGACAGTTTTCCAAGGAAGTAAGGAACTTGGGATTAAATCTTTCCTGCCTCATCCACAAAAGCAGTCTCAGTGAATTCTCCTCTATGTGTAAAGCAAGCAGGATTCAGCATAATCTTCGAACTGTTCCAAGCTCTTTTTCACACTGAGTGCCTTTGGGTAAGTAGTAGCCTAAAAGCAGTAGAGTAACCACCCATTTAATTTCTGGAGCCATTTTAAGTTTTTACATTGGAGAGCAGATATATATAGAATATAGATCTTCACCATGGTGACTGATTTCAAAGAAAGTAGCATCATGGCTCTTATCTTGCATGTTCTATCTCTACTGACAATGTGGCTGTTATCTAAGAAGTATATCTAATACAGTTAAAAATACGTATATACACACACATAGGATGGTAACAGTCACAGAATCAGCTACAGAGAGCACCAACAGAGCCTTCTTTGGACCTTCTAACATGTGCTTGCACATGACATGTTGCTATGGGGCAACGAAATTGTCAAACACAACAAAGCTTCACACCACTGAAAGCTTGCACAGCTGTACAGCTATAAGCATGCTGCTTCAAAAGCCAAGTTACACGCTGCACCAAGTGGTTTACTTTCCTTGGTTCGTAATGCTCGTCTTTATGCATTTACATAAGGTACATTAATGCTTTTAACAGGTATTACCTGACTGAAGGAATAATGCGAACAATGTGTTTGAATTTTTGAACAGTACATTTGACATAATATTCTAGTTTTCCATCTATCTGCGTACCTGAACATCTTCAGATAAGCTTAGATGAACACAAACACATCAAACATGAACACCAATACACAGGTGTTTTATGGCTTTTGTCTGTGCTCAAGGCTTATTTATTCTATGTAATGATGTGTCCTTGCAGGAAACAGGAAAACTGAAGATGCTCATGGAGAATTTCTCCTTGGAATTCTAATTAAAAACATGATTGCATAGTTCAGAATTGCTTTCTCAGAGCTCCAAATGGCAGACAATATTCTGGCCAATTACCAGCAGACCTGAAGGACTCTGATCTCCTGTACCATGGATAAAGCCGGGTGAGGATGAGTCCTGTGAACAAGGCAGTCCCTGGGGCACTGCTTGGAGAAGTGCATGAAATGGGAGTGGTGAAGGCCAGTTGTTCCTGCACTCAGCATATAGCTGCTAGTTACAGGCATTAGGAGTCTGTTGTGCGGGAATTGGCAGTGCTGCACTTTTTAGTGTCCTAACCTCCTTGTAGAGGCATCCTCAGCCTCCACAGGAGTCACAGTTTCAATATCCCAAATATTGCTGCTGCCTTGATAGTCTCTCCCATAATGCAACAGGTATGACGGGATCCTCCCAGTATCATCTAGCACCTTGGTCATTACAGCAGGGTAGAGGTAAGGGTAGTCTGGTCCCTAGCCTTGTTAAGTGGGGGATGGTTAGCAATGACCAGCACTGGGCATGGCAGTTCTCAGTGTCTGAGCACGAGCAGAGGGAGAGAGGTACTAGGGAAGGCATGGGAGGTAACAGGGGGTTGAGGAAGACAGACATGGCCCAAAGATGAAGAGCTGGGTAATGCAAAATTGCAAAGCATTTCTGAAAAGACCAAAATGCTTCTTAGCAGCTCCCTCTGGACACCTGGAAATCAGCAGCTTTGTCATTCCTCTCAGTGGCACCAGAGCTTCCTGCTTGCATTTTCTTTGCCAGTAAGCCAGATGAGTACAGCAGCCTGAGGATCAGTTGGGAAAAGAGGATTATGTGATGATACTGACCACAGAAACTCTTCCTTGTTTCTTTTCTCCTTTAGCCAAGGCACTTTGCATGACCCAACAGCCTCTGAGCTCATGCATCCCCCTCTCATTGCACAGTCTATCAGCAGCAGGTGCTGCTTGTTGCCTGACTTTTTGCAAGCCACATGGCAGTTCAGGAAGCCCAGATTTTTTCCTGCTGCTGGATGATTTCTTCATTATTCCTCCCTGATAGGGGCAGTACTCCAGGACAGAAACTATTTTAGGGAAGGGGACATGGCTCTTATTCCCCCAGGATTTTTGTGCTAGAGGCATGCTGCCAAAGGGGTTGACTGCATTGTACTTCAAATGTCAATGCTAATAAATTAAGCAAAAGAAAGTGTGTGTCTGTTAGTCTTCATGCATGTCTCAGTTGCATAGCTAATTAAATTGGGTACTTCCAAGGAGGATTTTTATCCTAGTCTCAGTTCAGTAGGCCAGATGTTGAGGGTAGAGCTATAGTTTTCAGTTGGACAAATAAAGTAACAAGAAACTGTGTATAAGGTCTCAAAAATGGTAGTCTGTTGAATTTCATTACTCAGTGATTTTTGACTTCTTCATAGTCTCCAAAAAGATTTAGTTGTTCAGACAGAACTTTGCATAGCCAAAAGCAACTGTATAAATTAATAATGATTACCAT
Source organism: Ara ararauna (assembly GCA_028858755.1). NCBI lineage: Eukaryota > Metazoa > Chordata > Aves > Psittaciformes > Psittacidae > Ara > Ara ararauna. Next base: position 36,405,095 of record CM054410.1, on the reverse strand, counting down.
TATTTATGATTTTTAATAGTAGTAAAAGCAAATGCCAGGGGGAGGAGGCCTTACAGTGCAAAGAAGATAATATAAAATAGTTGAAAACAATGCAACAAAGGGAGAAATGGAGCTGAGTACAACGAAAACTTGACCTAGCTGCTCTGCCTAACATCAGAAAGTTTTAGTTTAGGACATGTATATATCATGTTAACAGACACACATAAACTGAGATTGAGGTATGAAATATAAATGGAGACTAAGGACAGATTTTCATGAAGAAAAAACCCAGAGATGGTGCCATGGGTTCAGCAGCAGCAGTCATTTTTCTCCTCCTTGGTAGCTGGTGTAGCGCTGTGTTTTTTGATTTTGGGCCTGGGAACAGCGCTGATAACACCAGTGTTTCGGTTACTGCTTAGTGATGTTTTGGTCTGGCCAAGGACTTTCTGAGTTTCATGCTCTGCCAGGGAGGAGGGGAGCCGGGAGGAAGCAGAGACAGGACACCTGACCCAAACTGACCAAAGAGGTTATTCCATACCACAGCACGTCATGCCCAGGATGGAGGACGGAGAGGAGAGACCCAGAAGGGTGGGGGGTGCACTGCGTGGTCGGGCTTGGTTTTAGGTGGTGAGAAATTGTATTCTTTCCTTGTATTTGCCTTGTCATTATTATTATTGGTGGTAGCAGTAGTGATTTGTGTTATACTTTAGTTACTAAACTGTTCTTATCTCAACCTGTGGGAGTTGCATTCTTTTCGATTCTCCTTCCCATCCCTCTGGGAGTGGGGGGCAAGATAGAGGGGGGAGTGGGTGAGCAAAACTGCGTGGCTGACTGGACTTAAACCACGACAGTTCTTTTTGGCGCCCAACGTGGGGCACGAAGGGTTGAGATAGCGACAGGATTAATAGCCACTCGTCACAATGCTGATTTGTTGGCTCTTAAAGTTGTTGCTTTTGGTTCTCTTGCGTTCATGGTTTCAGCCTGTTGTACCTTACTTACAGCCGGTATTTCTTATCTTAGCATGTTTCAGATATGGGTTTTGGTTTAAGGTTCTTGTTTTATTGTACTTTATTGGAATGGCTTGTGATACGGGCGGGCTCCAGAAGCCGTGGGGGGCGAATGTGTACCTGGCAGTTCGGCTGCTCTTCACCGTCCTGGCGAGGCTGTGGAGACCCGAGAGGGGGCTGCCTCGGGAGCCGCCGGCTGCCGAAACGGCCCGGGGGAGCGGACCCGGGGAGCAGGAGGCGAGCCCCCCCACCGAGCCCAGCCCGACGGCTGCCGAGCAGAGGAAGGAGGTAGCAGAAGGGGTGAGCCCCCCGCTGAGCCCAGCCCGGCGGCTGCCGAGCCGCGGGAGGGGGAGGCTACCGAGCGGCAGGAGGAGACGGCAGAGAAGCCGGGCCCCGAGGCTGAACAGAGTCCCGTAGCCGAGCCCAGCCTCGTGGCGGCCGAGAGCATTCCCCGGCAGCTGCCCGCGGAGCCGCAGGAGAACGCAGGAGACCCCGCAGCACTTCCCAGCAAGGCAGAGGAGGAAGCTCTGGACTCAGACAAAGAGCAGCTGGTGGTGAGAGAGCCGGCAAGCACAGCAGCTACACCAGCCCCAGTGACAAGTACAGCAGCCTCATTTGAGAGCTCTGAAGGGTTTGAATGGCCTTTGGGTACCCTTGAGACCTGCCTGCTGATTGTGATGGGGACCAGCATGTTGGCATGCATACACAGTGTGTTTTACCCACGACCATTTTGTCTGGTCCCCAGAGTTAAGCAGAGTGGGGTGTGGGCCTTGTCTGGGGTTAATCTGCAATCTAGGATGACTAAGAGATTTTCCCCAAGCCTGGACAGCCATGAGTGGCAGGGTGTGTGGGACAGTATGGGCGAGTATCTTGTCCACTGGGCCCCTCCAGTGCTTTGGAAGCATTGGAGATGGAAGGCAGCTGTGTGGAGTCCCCAGTGACAAGCTGCAGAAACTGCTGGAGGGGTGCATGAATTATTTTGAGCCTGATGGGCCCATGACACCTCAGGCCATCAGGGCAGAGATGCAGCATACAGATGGACTCATGATCGAGGGGTGGACTTAGCAATGGACACTGTGGCCCAGATTATTCATGAGTGTGAACACTGCACACAGCCTCTCCTGCTCTGAAAGGCTGTTACAAGAGATGGAGCTTGACATCATGGACTGGATGGACTCAGCAGCTTTGTAGGGATTGGTCTATGCACTGAGGGATGATCTCTCTCCCTCTCTCTGTGTGTGTATGTATATATATACATGTGATGGTATATTGAAAATGTGGGATCTGATCATGACGTGAATGGTATGGAATAAGGGGTGGATAATGTCATGGGTTCAGCAGCAGCAGTCATTTTTCTCCTCCTTGGTAGCTGGTGTAGCGCTGTGTTTTTTGATTTTGGGCCTGGGAACAGCGCTGATAACACCAGTGTTTCGGTTACTGCTTAGTGATGTTTTGGTCTGGCCAAGGACTTTCTGAGTTTCATGCTCTGCCAGGGAGGAGGGGAGCCGGGAGGAAGCAGAGACAGGACACCTGACCCAAACTGACCAAAGAGGTTATTCCATACCACAGCACGTCATGCCCAGGATGGAGGACGGAGAGGAGAGACCCAGAAGGGTGGGGGGTGCACTGCGTGGTCGGGCTTGGTTTTAGGTGGTGAGAAATTGTATTCTTTCCTTGTATTTGCCTTGTCATTATTATTATTGGTGGTAGCAGTAGTGATTTGTGTTATACTTTAGTTACTAAACTGTTCTTATCTCAACCTGTGGGAGTTGCATTCTTTTCGATTCTCCTTCCCATCCCTCCGGGAGTGGGGGGCAAGATAGAGGGGGGAGTGGGTGAGCAAAACTGCGTGGCTGACTGGACTTAAACCACGACAGATGGTCAGAAAGAGATTGAGGGCAGCTGCAGAAAGAGAAAACTGTGATGTGAGAGGAGCAGCTCACCAGCACAGAGGGTGAGATGGAGCCAATGAATTCCTGGAGGGAAGCTGGCTTGCATTTGACTGGGAGATCAGAACACCAGTCTTGAGCTAAATGTAATGAAGAGGTCAACAAAGTCAGGTTTATAGCCAAGGAGAACAGTTTTAAGATCTGCTTTATAGGTTAAATGGCAGTAAGGGGCCAAAGGGAAAGAAGTTTCAGTAATCATGGTAGTAGACTGCGGTAATTTATCCTCTCAGTTTGGTTACCAGAACAGCAGAAAGAGACCAGGTCTTAAAATCTTCTATATAAAAAAAATTTTTTGTGTTGTTATTGTTCTGTATTCTGTTTATAGCAATGGGTAGATATTTGGGATAAAATCTCTCTGGCCATGCTAGGGTAGAAATACTACACTAGTTGTGACATAGAACTGTTTTGAATAGAAAACAGGAAATTAATCTCTGATTGAGATCTGTTTCTTTTCACTTTTGTCTTACTTTGAAGTTCTTATTCCAAAGTATTTTCCCTGCAAGCACAAAATTGTTTTTATAGTAATAACTCTCCTCCCTCACTTCTTGAAATTCACAGTTGATTCCTTTGCATATGCTTTCTGAAGAAAACATCTGGCACTGAGGCAGGACCGAGGTATCCACGTCATGATCTCGAAGGTTTTTCTCCGTGGCAGCATGGGAACACCAGGCAGTGTAAGGAAACCTGCCCATGCTGCCTGGCCTAGAAAAAAGGAGAGGTCAGATGCCACTGAGCGGCCAGATATCTGGCTAAGTGTGGGGATGAATGTTGGCTGTGTGTCCACAGCACATTAATGGCCCATGCATTAATGGCAGCAGAGGGTAAAAAAATGATGCTGTTAGCAGAAAGGTCTAGAGCAGGTTATAGTTCCCAAAGGCAGAGGAAGGAGGATTGCTAGCCAAAGAGCCACAGTCAGGCTGTGCTGTCCAGGTGGCACCACATCTGCATGCATTTCAGAATGACTATGTCTCTCTTTTGTCTACTGCATTTAGCTGCAGGAATGGGACCATTATAAAACTTAGCTGTGATGGGAGTGCATTTGCATCCACAGCACATTAGCAGCAGTGTGATGAGCTGCACTTAATACAGTGGCTGTGCTGAATAACAGATTGCTCTATTGTTTACCAGAGTACCCTGCACAATGTCACTACAGAGGGGTGGGGTGGTAGTAGGTCCATGGAAATAGTGAGCATGAGTGATCATTAGCTATGCTCTTAACCACAACATACAATAGGACACTTCTTGAACTGGAACAGAATATGCAATGTTAGTAGCCAAAGCAGCAGAATCACACCTGCTCACAGCTGGCCACGGACAGACCTGTGAAAGTGGACTAGGAGAAAGAAAATGGTGGTATTACTGAGTTTCCTTTGGGGAAAGTATCTCCTCCTTATGAGAGAAATCAAGGGCTAGGCCCTCAGGGGGACAGGGGCATGTGCTGCAGGACCTCCTTGTGCACCTGGATGCCCTGCATTGCACAGATGAGGTGGAGACATATCAGCAGAGGCAGTTCTCATCTCTCATCTTTAAATGAATTTGCCAACAGAGAGGAGGAGGCTGCATGAAACTACATGGGGTTTTCCACTAGTTTGGTCAGAAGAAAACAGCTGCTTTTGCCCTTTTATACCTGGCCTTCCCCTGAGACGTCAGCAGATCTAAGACCTGGATGAAAGGCCTGGAGAAAAGGCAAAGGTCTGGGACTTGGGGTAATGCTGTGGAGGTCAAGTGCTTTTTCACAGTGTGTGTGAGGGAGAAATGTCCTAGCCATACTTCTCATTAGGCTTCAATGCTTGAGGTCATGTTCCTGTTATTTTTGTCCATTTTTGTATAAAGAATGTACCTTGTCTTATTACTCTTGTAATTCCCAATTTTAGTACCCTCCTCCCTTGTATGAAGATACTGATACCTATGTATGTGATGTGCATGTGTGTCTATACACTCACAAACACACCTTGCACAAAATGTCTTCTTAACAGCAGTATTTTCATCTTGTCATATATTAGGCTTGATAAGGTTTCTTTCAAGGGGTTTTTATAGCAAAGCAGTAGTATTTTTAGGGTTTTATATTTGGAATAGCAAATTTGGGAGCTGAAGAATACATCTATGGGGACCGCATATTGCTCCAGTTTTCCTGCTTCTCACAGCAGGAATTTTTGCGAGAAATCGCTCATTAAAGTTGATTCAGTGAGATATGGTACACTACTATAATTCTCTGGTGAATTACACACATCCTCACTGTGCTACAAAATAAATATATCACATGGGAAATAGTTTCTGAGCAATAACCATTCGTTATGCAGACATGTACTACTCAGAATAAAGTTGGGGAGAATTTGCTGGTGCCCACAACAGGATAGCAATGATTATATGAGAATTTTCATGCTGCAAGTTTATAAATCACGTTAATAGTTGTCAGGTGTGCTGACTGATGTTGTACACTTCTACAACATAGGCATAAAGAAAAAGCACAACATGTTTGTGAGTACCTTTTCCTGGAAGAAAGTCTGAAAGTTATGGTTATGTTGTTAATAAAATGCCTAATTATGGTACATGCTCTGTGTGTGCTTGATATTCATATGTAGGTAATTCTTGAATGTCTTGGGCCAACAAGTGAGACTTAGAGGAGCTGATTGCAAAATAATAGCATGAGAAGCTCTGACACTATGCAGCTGCACTTCAGAGTGTGAAGCACAACTCAGGGTCTCCATGGAGACAACTGTGTCTCCATGGGCTTCTTGCTCCTCAGCATAAGCTAGCCCTTACCTCAAATGTATAGAGTTAGTGCTCTTGCTGGGGTGTAAGGACAGAACCAAAGGTTCCTGCTGCTAGGTGCAGGTTTCTCGTGTATGTGTAATGGTAGTGTTCAAAGTTGGCTTAACCAGATGCTGACAACATCAGGCTGTGTTTGACAAAAATATGTTTCAACAAACGTAATGCTAATGGGAGTTACATGAGGGAACACTGAAGATGTGGGAACAGAGGAGGGGAGTACAAGGAAGGAGAGGGGAGGAGAGGAAACCAGAGGGACGGGAGATGGGCAGAGTAACAAGTACCTCTTCTCATCATCAGCCTTCACTTTTAATCCTAAACTTTCCCCAAACCCTCCACATGTTTCTTAACTCCAGAAACTTGTCAAATCAAGAGTCAAATGTATATCTTTAAAAAAATGTTCATTTTCAAGATTCACCACAAAAATGAGCGTAAGACACTTTTAAGAGATTCAATCCCTGGGGGAAAAAATGTTTATATTTTTTACCTTGGAGTTTTAAACTATTCCAGATCTACAAACCTACAAATCAAGTTTTGCAGTAAGTGACTGTAGACCTCCACTAGTCTCAATATTCAAAGCAGTCATGGCCAGGTCATCCTCCAGGTCAGACCAAGGCTGTGTCCATCCCTTGTATTGTACTGAGTTCACCGAGGCCTAAGCACTAACATCTGGCTTTTGTGAGACATCTTGTCCTTGTGAGTTGCAAAGGTACTTTGTAAAATGTTAATCAGTGAGCTTGGGAAGTGTTGCCATTCTCATTTTACAAGTGGAGAAATGATGCAGAGAGGTTAAGAGGTTTGTTGAAGGTCTTCGAGAAAGTAAAACACAGAGCCAAGGGTGTAGTTCAAGAAGACTAAATGTCATGACTTTGATCTAAGTGACACTTTCCCTGGAAGGCATCTCATTATTAATGTCTGCTTTTTTGTATAATAGAGATGCTTAATTCTAATTACAGGAAAGGAGAACTCTAAGAAACGGTCAATTATGAGAATAAGGCTAAAATCACTAATAAAATAGAGGAGGATGTTTACTGCTGAGAGAAGTACAATGCTGAGTAAGTTGGGAGCATGAACACTATTAGTTCTAACTTCTACGAACAGATTTTGTTAAGCTGGCATTTGGCACAAGGGATCCTCTGCTGCATTTCCAGATATGGGCTTAGTTTCCCTGAGGCTGTTTTCCATGCATTCATGTTTTAAACCATATAAACTATGACTTCCTGAAAATAAAAATAGCTTTGTTAAACTTAGACTTATAATAAACTACGTCAGATTGCATGAGGCAGAAAAAGCATTTCTTGCATATCAAAAGTTTCTGGGTAGTAACAAGACATTTTAAGCCTTAAAACATGCAACATCCTGAGCCTCTTCTCATGTTCAGCAGTTTAATTCTCAATGGAATGAATGCTACTTTTCTCCACACCCAACTTCCTTCTCACACTGACACTTTTAACAACAATAAAAACCTAAACCCCATATCTGAAGTCCTCTCAGACAGAGAAGTGAAACAATGCACAGCAGTATCTGCATTTCATGTTTTCTTCTCTGTGCACAGCAGGACTTCGGTCTACATGGAACTTTGTGAACAGTCTCACTGAAGGCAATCTGACTGTTGCCAAATGAGGGGATAAAGAAGAATTTCTTTATTTGTTGCAAGGGAGATTGCCATTCTGGAGATACCCACAGGTCACATGTTTGGTGAAACTGCAGCTCTGGAGGTTGACTGCCAAGTCATGTAGGCAGGGTTTAACTTCTGGGCTACAGAACAGGCACTCAGTGAGGACAAGCAGCAGAAGATAGAGCAATGTGACAGTGTCAGATATGAGTAGCTTTGAATTTACAAACATGCTAAATGAGTAAGACAATTTGTCTGTGTGAAGTTTGACACTTGAGCATCTGAAGGGCTAAAGCCTTAATAATGTATTAGATTTATTGCAATTATATTTCAGGTAAAAAAAAAAAAAAAAAAAAAGGACAAAGCTAAAGCCTACAGAAGTGTTCTGAGATCCCAACGTAAGCAACGTGCTATACCATCTTGCCAAGTTTATTTGCAGACCTGAATGCTTGGCATTCATTTTGTCTGTCCACCACAATGTGTGTTTCAAACAAGGTAAAGAATGTAGGTTTTGTTCCCTTTTTATGCCTGAAAAGGACCCCTTGCATCATCAAAGAACGGACATTCATTCAGTTCATACCAGTCAAAAGCACAAGATAAGGAAATTCTTTCCTTGCTGGAAGAGGATGCTGAAGGAGTCCCCTTCTCCCACAGGTACATTTACTCACCTGTCAGTAGCAATCTTCCTTTCACGTCTGCATTGCTTCAGGAGGTCTGTAACTGCTTATGATTTCAAATCCTCTTCACTGTTAACAGCAGAGTGAAGAGGCAACTGGGAAAGATAGATAGGAGAAGCAGTAGCTAAGAACACAGCTTTCTGAAGCACCTTGCTGCTAGCCTGAGGAGAAATTATAGAGCTAAGTACAACATTTTCTGCAATAGTTATTTTCTCTGGGGTAATAGAAGCATGAAATGAGAGAAAGTCAGTTTGTGGAATTAGCAGCTTTGCAGTATTAGCATCTTGTGGCCATATAAAGACAGCAGTCTCTGAAGTTGTTTCAGTTGTTTCTCTACAGATAGCACCATTGGCAAAGACTCAAGAAAACAAAATGAATTACAGCAGAACCACTGATACAAAAGAGAATAAAGAAAATCAACGGGGATGTTTTTAATTAATTACTTGCCCTGTTACAGGTAGTTTTCAAAAGTTATTTTTACAACTAGTTCATATTTGTACACTGCTGTTTGCAAGTCTGGTCTTGCTAGTATGCACCAGTGACTCTGTAAGGTACTTCTCCATTTTTATGTCCTCACAGGAGTTTACAGTTACTGGAGACCCAGATTCTTTGTAGAGAATACAAGTACAGCAATCAGACAGTCCTTGAATGGCCAGGGTCAGACAGTCTAATTTTTTGACAATATGAAAGTGAAAACATTCTATGCCTGGCTGTTCAATTTACATCTTTTTCTATGCATCAATGAATTCAGATGGCCTAAGCTAATTTTTGGGGCACTTCTACATTTTGAGATCCCTGTGTCACAATAGGTTCATCTGACTCTTAAACAAGTATATATGAATTCACTTTTCTTTTCTGTATTGCCAAATGAGGATCCAGCAGTTATCGTTGTCAAACAAGTAAACCAGGAAATAAATAAATACCATATGTGCAGGTGGGATTTGATAATGTCCTGAGTACAGGGAAACCTGAGTTCTAAAACAGATAAGAAGTCACTTTCAAACTTTGATGACAAAGTTACATACATAATCCACACTTTGGCATTATAATAGGGTACACAGCATGTCAGGGCTGCTTAGAAGAGATAGAAAGCCTAACACACTCCAGACAAATTTTGTCCATGGATTGCTACAGTCTGCTGCATGATGTGCTTACTCTAAATATGAAATGGTTCAGAAAGACAGCAAGTAGCATGGTGCAATACCAGCAGTGCAGTAGAACAAAGCACTCAATGCAGAGGACCCAGTGTCTACACTACACACATTTTGGAGGTTTTGGAAGACAAATGCATGTGTGAACTAATTGGAAATTCCTAAATTCTCAGTACTTTAAAGGAAAAATTATTATAAGCAAAAGAGACAATTGGAAAAAGAAAATGCTGGAAAATATGCATATAGCCAATTTCTTTTTTTCCCCTTGGATTATAGTTCTTTATGAACTAAGCACCAGCAAAGGCACTTTTCCAGTGTCAAATGGGGTTGAAACAGACCATCTTGATAAAAAACTGTCTTTCTGTGGGTAGCCTGCAACTGTCAAGAGTGGTACCAAGGCTACTCAGTTGGTCATTTAACCATCCTCACCTTCTCCTTCATGATTGTTTCTTAATTTTACTTGCTCCAGTTTGTTCTTTATCTTGACTGTGAGCTCCTCAAGGCAGGATCTGTTTCTAAATATGTGACAACTTTCCTGGTTTGGTTTTAAATATGACATAATAGGGCTTTTGGGTACTGGCCCAAGGCAAATAGTAAACAACAGCAAAGCTAACAGTAATCATGTTTAATAAACCTGAGCTTCCATTGCATTTTCAGCTTGTTTTCCTGCTCCCGGTTTTCAAAGCAGTTGACCACCTTGGGAACTGAATGAAACATAGCTGTTCCCTGCTTCTGTACATTCTGTTCATGGTCCTTGTAAAAACTGTATATGCAGCAGTCATATATATGGATATACTTCAAATGGACAGCAAAGCCACAGAAACCGGTATCTAATTCAGGCACATACACATCACTAGTTGTAAAATTTGAACTGAAATTTGACAGTTTCGAGATTTTCTAATATTAATATAGGACAAATAGGCTGTGTCTTCACTGTGAGGTAAGTGTGCTTTCTAGCACCAACATGCTGAATATAGGACCTGCTGAAGCACCCTACAAGTACCCAGTGGGCTGCTAATTCCAGTTAGCTCTGTATAACAAGTAAGGTATAGCCAGGAACAAGAGGCAGGTATAGTGGCTGTATCCCAGGTCTATCCTGGCATATGTGTGCACTCCTAGATTGAGACACTGGAAAGAAAGTCATGACCCATGTAATAATATATGGTGAAATGCATGTAATTGATGGTGGCAAGTAAACATGAAATTCTTAGCAAAGCCAAGGCACTTTCTGAAAAAGAATATGGCCTGTTCTTGGGTTATAAATTTGAGTGTGTGAAGAACTGTTTGATATAGAGGGAGTTTTGGGGAGGGACAGAAAGAAGGGAGGCACGGAAGAAAGGATGAATTTTTTAGCTTTGAGAGCAGGGTGATGGTTTTGGTTTGTGTATGTGTTCTTTTTAAGTCTCATTTGAGAGAAGTAGTAGTAGGAAATTTGTAAAGGAGAACCAGAGCAATTGTTCTGTTCCCACAGATTGCCTGGGCATAATGAATGGAACATGAGCCCCATGTTTCTAATTTGATACTTTGAAAGTCACTCTCTTTTTGCCCAAGGCAGACATCTATCCTTCTATTAACGTTCCTCTGAAATTAAGTTTAATCCAGCTTCCACTGAAGTCAGTGGGAATTTTTAAATTGATTTCACTGGGAATAGAAAGAGGCCTCTAGGATACAACCTTAAATTACTTTTTGGTTTTGGGGTTGTTTTTTTGAGTTGGTGGAGTTTTTCTTGTTTGGTTGCGGATTTTTTTTTGGGGGGGTTGGGGTTTTTTGGATAGACTATTTCATCATAAGTACCTCTTCATTCTTCAGGAAGTACTTGAGGAATGCCACATTCTTGAGGAAGTAGCATGGGAGATAGGTAAAGAGTTTCACTTTCCAGGAAATCTCTCATCTTTTTCCAAATCTAGAATGGGTTGGAGAAAAAAACTGGAAGACCACTCCCAATCTGTCTTATGGCCCAAATGAATTAGTACATTTTTTGTTCAAACTCCCATTGACATACTGAACCCAGCTTGCCACTACAGATATCTTATAAAGTATCCTATGATACCAATCTGTAAACGTTTGTAGGAGGTTACCAAAAGTGTTTTATCAAAGGTTCCAACCATTCCTGAGTGGTGGTAATGTGCTGGTGCAACATTACAGGGAAAGCTCTGACAGCTATGTGGAACAGGTTAGAGCTGCATTGGTTGCCAGCAGCACATCTTCACTGTTGTTCTCACTTGTTCTCAACATCACTGATGTTGCACTAGCTCTGTCAATATATAGGTTAAAAAATACCTTTAAAGAATAGCTTGAGTGGATTTAAATGCTTTTTAAGCATGATCCCACATTGCAGTGGTAAACTGTGATAGCTATTTTTCGGCAAGATTTTGGGTTAAGCCCAGATCTTGCTATCGATGCTTGAAGTGCCTTAGGGGCAGGGCCTCAAAATAGAACTGCTATATATAACCAGATGGTGACAAAACTGTAAACATCTGGGGGAGCTGTGAAGCAGAATGTTGTTCCCAGTCCTCATCACACCAAAGCAATACACTTGCTTTTGGTGTCCTACAGACCTTCTTCTACCAAATAAAACTAACAAAATAAAGTCCACAACAACAGCCTGTGTGGTACACTTACATTCCTCCCTGTTTTGAATTCCTTGCTCTCTGGATAGGACAAGGCAGTGTGTTAACAACCATGTCATCTCAGCTGGCTTTGGTTTTGTCACAAGGGTAGGCTGCACATGGTCTCAGTGAAACAAGTGGTGATTAACCTGCTTCCAAATTTGTATTTGGACCAACAGGACTAAAAATACAGAAACCAAAAGGGAAGCAATCACGTGGTGGACACAAAGCACCAAAGTACATACTGACTTTATAAAATTATACATCCTTGTAGCCTCCAGGGCACAGTCCTATTTAGGTATCTGCCATGTACAGCTCGGCTGTGGGTTGTTTGAGGAAAAGGCCTTTTACAGTTTCAGTGGGGTATTTAGCACAGAAATCCTTGGAATGTTTTCTTAAATATGTAAATGGGCAGGACATTTTATATAGTTGTTCACTGCCGCTATCCTCCACATTTTCACTTTAACTTTTTTTACTTTTAACTTATGCACACTGTAATCAGTCTCTTTGTCAGGGATTTTTGAAGTGGAAAACAATTCATCAACATTTTAATTGGACAATTTTTTGGATATTAGAAAGTAACAGTTATATTATTTAGCAACAGGGAGGTAGCCTGCCAAAATCCTGTACTTGTTAGCATATTTGTTTTGCTTATGCATAGTACCTATACTAGTGTGCTTTGTTTATAGAATGAACTGCTCTGGAATGAATAGTTAAAATCTACTCAGGTGCAATAAAAGCCCTATTGCTTTTTAATACGAGATGTTGCTGAAGTTGCTGTAAATTTCAATGGGAGTTCAATATCTGGAGCACCTCAAAGATCTGGCTCCTAATTTGGAACCTGAATTACATTTAGTACCCATTTAAAACCCATCTCATTTTTAAGTGTGTCCACTCATTTTCATTATGCAGTGCCTGCTTTTTCTTTGCAATTACTCAGAATTGACCAAACTCTACTAAAATTGCAGGGCAGGAGTACGCCAATTGGCAGCAGCTGAATGCTTCCATTTACAGGAGAAATCAGGTGTGCATTCCTGCAATTTCTCACAGAAAGCTACTTGTATAAATTAATGCGGGGTTTTTATTACTTTCACCTCAAATATGTTCTTTAAGTAGTTCCATAACATGATGAAGGTAAGACTTAGGAACAAGTTTTGAATTCTGAATGGCCCAAAATTTCTCTAAATGTTGGCAAGTGAAGATGTTTCTTTGCAGTGCAGTTTCCTCCTGCTGTGCTGCGGTGACGGTCACACAAAAGAGGAGGTTCCGGGAACATGAAATACAACACAGACAATAAAACTTAGTTAAAACTACTTTAAGTGCCATTCAAAGTGTTGGTTGTCATAATGAAGACCATCTAAGGTCTTGTCTTACTGGATGGAAGCCTGATACAAATGTCACTGCAGTGAGAAGGAACCTTTAGCCATCTCATGGTCATTACACCAGTATCAACCTACTGCACTGTTCCTGCTGCTAGCTGACAAGTAAAACCCTGAAAGTATGGCAGCAAGCTACTTCAACTGAGGGCACATACCTCTGAAACCCACTTCTGACACTTCTCAGAAAGACATACTTGATAATATTTTAGTTTGTAACTTACCAATTAATTTATAGAGGTGAACTATTTAATTTTTTTTTTTGGCAGTACAACTTCCAAGGTATTATATCCTCTTACTGTAGAAATACATATTTTTTACTTTTGCCTTTGGATATTGTAAGATTGTATTTAATTCAGGTAAGACATAGAATCATAGAATCATAGAATGGTTAGGGTTGGAAAGGACCTTAAGATCATCTAGTTCCAACCCCCCTGCCAGGGGCAGAGACACCTCACACTAAACCATGCCACCCAAGGCTATGTCCAATCCAGCCTTGAACACCGCCAGCGATGGAGCATTCACAACTTCCCTGGGCAATCCATTCCAGTGCCTCACCACCCTTACAGGAAAGGATTTCTTCCTCATATCCAATCTAAACTTCCCCTGTTTAAATTTGAACCCATTACCCCTTGTCCTCTCACTACAGTCCCTCATGATGCTCTGATATGTTAGACAGCAATGTTGCTACGGAGAGCCCAACATTTAGATCTGAGGAAAGCTTACCATGTTTTGCATAGTTTCATGACGAAAAGAAATAAATTAAGATTATATATAGACTAGTAAAGGGAAAGCAAATGGTTGATTCATACCATAGGGGAGAAAAGTCAGTCACTCAAGAAAGAGAGGAAAAAAATAGAGTTTCAAAGAATATTTGGATTTACAGTGCAATTAGCTGGAAAAACTTATTGCCACCATATATTGCTAAAGGCATAAAGCTGCTAAAAAAAAGGACTGTGGCTGCCTGTGGCAGATATGATTTTCGTCATGTCAACTGAGTAATTGAATAGTCCCATTTTCAAGGCAAATCTCCCAAATACATAAATGTGAAAATCTGAGATTTCTCATTTTTCTCCTAGTTTCTTCTTTTTTGTCTGAGTAAGGGTTTTCTTACCTTATTTCAAGTTGTGCATGCTGTGTATCTTTGTGTGTTTGTCATAAAAAGGTAAAGTCCCAGCTTTTTAAGTCTTTATAAGGTTCATTAAGAGAGGTAGCCCGAGAGATAAGAGAAACCCTCCCAGATGGAAAACTACAGTATGTTATTTCCCTTCATTAAACTGTGAAGAAATCACACAGTAGAGAATCTGTGAACATCTCCACTGCAAGAAAAAATTTTACAAGACACTTGGGAAGTCAATCAATAGAAACCCTAAGAAACTAGAATTTATGGGTTCTAGCATTCATAGAACTTTATACTGTTCTGTCCTGTTAAGCAAATCTTACTCATATTTTGATCTATATGCACACTTTTGTCCTTTTCTTTTATAGTTTTGGTACAGATTGGGATTTCACTTCCTTTTGCAAATCTGGGACTAGCATTCAGAATAGATCTTATCATCCATTTGCACTTCAGGAAAACATTCTTCTACCAAATACTATGGGTAACATCCATGTGACTTGTACCCCATTGTCAATGTTATTCACTACATCAGTAAGCATGCTCAACTGAGGAATAAAAAGGCAGGTGTTCGGGCTCAGCCATGTGCAGACACCCCTCCCCTGTTTTGGCCAACTCTGTCTAGCAGTGCAGCTGGACATGCAAAATTGCACCTTCCCCAGAATGAATCAGTGAGGCTGATGGCATGGTGATAAAAAATCCCCAGCTGTGTAACTGCACATACACACTTTCTGTGGTGTGGATAGCATTTCAGTTTAGTTTTTGATGCACCTTGTTATATATCCTGCCTCTGGCTTGACCTGAGAGCTTTCCGAAATTCTCACAACTCTACCAGCAGTTAGTGGGATTCCTGGTCTAGGAAAAGCTCAGCACATGTTTCCTAGCACATCGCCTAGTTCTGTTGTGAGCCCCACCTCTTCTGACTCTTACTATGGACATGAAATAAATACCCGTACTTAATGATAATACTGTCTGAAATCCAAATTGTAAGTTCAAAGAGCGTATGCTTCAGGGCATACAGTCACTGTCCAGACAATGACGGTGGTTGTTTTTTTCTCATTAATACAAATATCATGTTCAAGACAAATGTCATCAATCTTTGGTGGCCTTGGACTGAAAGCAATTCCAAATTAATCTCACAGGTTGGCAAGAGAACAAAAATGCCAACAATTTATGAATTAATTCAACTTACTGCCAGTTATATAAACAAGGAAAGCATCATAATGGAGTCACTGATGGCACAGCCAAAAACTGCCTGAAGCAGGCTTTTAGTACTACCTATCCACCAGCTAAGTAAGATTCTGTTCACTTATTTCAAATGAAATAACAAAATAAAACTGGCTACCATAAGCACCATACAGTGTTGGGAGAAAAAAAAAAAAAGTCAATGGAAAAAATACACTGAAATTTATAAGGTGGAACTGAATATGAAAGTTCATGGTATAAAGGAAGAAGACCCAGACACACAAAGCACTGTGTTAGGAAGCTAAGCATACAAGGTAAAAAACTGGCCTCAATGAAGATAGTGGCATGTGTTCTACTAATTCATTGAAGTTCTATGGTCAGCATTGAATTGGGGTACATCCCTGTGTTTAGGAACCAGTGAATGTTTCATGGAGAGGACAGAATTTACCACAGAAGTGCCAAATGCCCTTAATACTGGATACACCATCTTATTGTATTTATTAGAAGCCAGAAATAGAATTATTCTGACTTTCAGGAATTCTAGATTCCTTTTCAGGTTCCTTTGAGGGGAGGGAGAGGAGAGGGAAATGGGTTTGAACAGCTTAAAGTAAGAAAAAGCAATGGGGATTTATATTGTTACCAGATGAAGAGTTGCCATCTTGTCACCATTCCATAATTAAATTGAGCTGGCTCTGCAGCAGGGACTCACAGGTTAGCAGCAGTGAGAATCTGAGTCCATCAGGTTTGCAGTTCAGAACAGGGCTGTTGCAGTTTCATTCAAAAACCAGTGAGTGTAAATCTTCAATGGAAGTAACAACTAACAAAAAAAAAAAAAAAAAAAAAAAAGAAAATTATCTTAAAGAATAAAAACAAAGGAGCAGTGTTGGCTTTCAAAATGCTGGTTGGATGCTAGGAATTATGACCCTAAATGGTACAGAGACCTAGTAAGTCACTTAGGTGCAGCTCCTGGTGACTTCAGAGGACTTTTCCACAGATGAATAAAAGCTTCTTAGGAAAATATTTGAACCTAGCCAGCAGCACTAATGAGATAAGTCTGTAAAACCCTCTGTGCCATTAGCAAGGCACCTAGCTATACTAACTGCAATGGTGAGAAAAACTAAGATGTCACAGAGGATTCCAGGGGGTTTCCCTCCATTCCTGGATCATTCTACTCAGTTTCATAGTAGCATGTTACAAAGGTTGTAAAATACAAAGCCTGCTTTTTACAGTGTCTCATGGAATGCCTTCAATCACTGGTAAAACCAATAAAACTGAATTTTCATAAATATGAAAACAAAGTTAATCCTTACAGCTTCTGAAATAATAATGAACTTTGAAAGTGTAGAATTATTTATTGTTTTTATCACAATAGCAAGTAGAGAAGCTAAACAAATTGGGGCTTGCTTAATACCGGGCAATGTGTAAACATAACACAACATAACAGAAATATGCAACCTAAATAGACCAGACAGCCAGAGGGTGAGAGAGAAAGAGATACATGTTGAATAATTATGACTTTCAAAAGCCATGTATGTGCACAGACTGAAAACTAAGGGAAGCAACAGAAAATATGTTAGAAACCTAATTACCAGACCTGGTTCCTCCAAGTGTAAAAAACACTATTTTATATTGTGGGGGTTACATTTCTGTCAGAAAAAAGAACAATGAATGAAGGTATCATACAGAGATTTCATTGCAAGCTCATAATGAAGCAATTATATCACTGCAGCCATTTAGCAAAGTTCCTTTCAGATAGAAACAGTAATATTATCTGAGAAAATCCCACAGGATTTTCACTTGGTGGGCTTTTGTTCAAGAAACTTCTTTCTATTATGTAGAAAAGCTCTGAGCTACTTCGCCAAGTTCAGGTCTTTACATGTTGAGTGAGAAGTGACTGAGTCAAGAGGACACACGTTTTTTTCCATTCTCCCCACGCTTTCTTGGTGAGTGGTAAATATGCCTCATGCTATTTGGTGAAAGAGCACTTCAGCTTGTGTTTCAGGTCTCTGGATCTAATTCATGGATCTAATGGATCTAATTCATGGATCTAATTCATCTAATTCTACTACATATGGTATGTATAAAGTCATAAGGGAGCAGGCATGGTGCATCAACTTCCACATGGGACAGTTGGCAGGCCACATAGAGGGGCCTGTATCCAAAACACATGCAAATTCAGAGTTTGCTGGGACTTCTGCCTCTCCTGGAAAAAGCAAGTCTTTTTCCTTACCCAACCTGTTCACAGGGAAGAATCATTTAGAGAAAACACTGGGAGGTGGATATCCCCAGTAGCTTCCTCTTTTAGCAGAAAAGAAGACAAGAAGTTAGCCTTTCTTCTCCACTTCCACCACTTCCGTTCACTGGGTTATGGCTGGACTCACCTTCAGTGTTGGTCATGAACAGACCCTTGCAACCCACTGAACGAGCAGAGCGTAAAAGGTTGCATCCTGTTAGCTGAGCCACATTAACAGACCATAATCCTGGTTCCTCACCTGTGGCAACTGCAAAACAAAGCACATTTGCCTAGGCTGCCACCATGACAGTACACAGTTGCCATAGGTAAGGAATGCAGGTATGGTCAGCTAAGGCACTTTGGTGAACCGGTACCTTGACCGTTTGTAATTGCTGGTCCACACCTTTACTGGCTCGTATATGGCTACACTAGAAATAAAGGAATCCCTTGGCGTTTATGAGTGTTATACCCACACACTGCTATTTAGTCACAACAAACATGTTCATTTTATTATCAATTTAAAAAAGGGAACAATGCATTATGAAATTTGGAATTGTAAGCTAATTTTTCCTTTTTAAAAAGCAATTTTATTTTTTTCCCACAGACATCATCAAAGCCAGTAATGCTGGGTTTCTACTTGTTGTGTTTGGTACACTAACTAGCAAGCACTCTGGCCCACAGGGTGAGAAGAATGTCATTTATCATCAAAGGTTCATAGAAATATTGAGGTATTTCTGCCTGACCATTTTTTTCATGCTTCCGCATAAAGTCCTGAGGACAGCAGGAGAGGAGAAAGTTTTAGAAAGATAAAATTCTTGCCTAACTTTGATATGGAAGAAATAATTAGTAAAAATGGTCAGTAATAAGGGCAAGACTATGTCACTGGGGAAAGAAATCAAGAGAATGGTCACTATTTACTCAGAACGAAACACTTGGAAAGCTGTAAAGATAAGTGTGACTGCGCTTTTGAGGAACTAGCTGTAGAAAGCAAAGTACAAATTGTTGGTCAGAGCACACTTGTCCAACTCAGTTCAATTTACTGAAGCCTTAATTGAGTTTATTTGCAAGCATGGCTGGCTCTGTACACAGTTTGTTCTCACACACAAAGCGATTAGTACATTGTTGGTAACTATGGCAGCTGAATACGTACCATTGCTGCCAGAAACAGCCTGGCACATGACTGTCTTCTGACAAGTATTTGGCACACACTTTCACAGGGTTGATGAATCTCCTGACTCTGCTGCTGGACACGGTTTGGAGAGGTTGGTTTCTGAAAGGTTTACGCTACTGGCCAACACAATGTGCCTCTGGGCACTCTAGCATCTGTTTGAGACACGTGGCAGGGCAGATGCCTGAAACTCTGAAGATGTACCAGAACCATCTAACAGAGATGACTGTGGATGCATGACTTGACATATCTTTGTTCCTTGAGGGGAATTGCTGTGGGAAACAGTTCAAACTTTGTGTTACCACAGGGTCTGATGAAAATGCCACAAATCCTTAGAATACAGTGGTACTCCTAATGTGGACAGTCCTTCGTGGGAATCACTTATGTGTTAGCATCTTTGGCCTAAGATTCCTGCAATGTTCCTGTGTTTCACCTGCTCTCAAGTGAAATTTGGCCAATAAAGGGCAGAAGTTCTTACATACACCGCATGTCTAAAATACACAATATTGAAGCAACATGTCACACAGCATTCACTTCTTGGTTTGTACACTTCCCAAACTGGGACACTGTTTCTGCAGAAGTTTTATGTGTAAATATGCTACTTGAATCATTTCCATTTAACTACACATTTTTTTCCTGCCCATTTTTTTTTCTGCTCAACAGAATTTCTGTTAGCATATCTTCTTCAACATTACTTTGCTCCTTCTCCCAAGAATTCTCGAGGAATGGAGACCTGAGACACAGAGCTTGAGACAGAAAATTAACTTCTTGTTAGCTGAATTGGCTCTGCACCCAAACTCTGGATTAAAATTCTGGTTTTACCACACATTATATGTATGACCTGAGGCAAGCTATACTGCTTCTTTATACTGCAATTTCTCGTCTTGAAAGTGGGAATGATACTACTTTCTCTACATCACAGGATTCTTGAGAAGTCATAGAATCGTAGAATAGTTAGGGCTGGAAAGGACCTTAAGATCATCTAGTTCCAACCCCCCTGCCAGGGGCAGGGGCGCCTCCCACTAAACCATGCCACCCAAGGCTATGTCCAATCCAGCCTGGAACACCGCCAGCGATGGAGCATTCACAACTTCCCTGGGCAACCCATTCAGTGCCTCACCACCCTTACAGGAAAGGATTTCTTTGTCATATCCAATCTAAACTTCCCCTGTTTAAATTTGAACCCATTACCCCTTGTCCTCTCACTACAGTCCCTCATGAAGAGTCCCTCCCCAGCATCCCTATAGGCCCCCTTCAGATACTGGAAGGCTGCTATGAGGTCTCCATGCAGCCTTCTCTTCTCCAGGCTGAACAGCCCCAACTTTCTCAGCCTATCTTCGTAAGTCCATTGACAGTAATGAAAAGCTTAGGCAAAACGGAAGCAACCACTGCAGCTGCTCTTTGCAGGCATCAGATAAGAGTGTTCGTCATCTAAACTTGGGCTGGAACTTGTTTTCAGTGCCACTGCCCATGCAAGGGGAGATCAGTGGCTGGGCATGTTTTATGCAGCCAGCCATTGCACTCTGTCCTTCTGGAGGTCAATTAGACATAACCACATCTGGTACCTCAGTGGGCACAAATAAAGACCTCTGAGAGAAATATCCAAAATTGTAAAAAAAATAGTCTGGAAAAATAATAAAAACCAAGCATGTCAGTTGATGCAGGTCTTATTAGTGACAAAGAATCTGTATGGCTAGTAATAAATGTCAGGAATTCATACAGACTAAAAACAGAACAAAGTTTTTGAATGATTTTTTTTAAATATATTTTTTTACATGCTCGAGATCCTTTTCAGACTGTTTTATAACTGTTTGTGGATTTAAGTATAGACCAGGAAATTTTCCACTCTACAACTGATCTCTCCAGCCTCTTTCCCTTGTGTTGTGGTCCAAATTCAGCATAGTGGCAACTTGTTAGCACTGCCACGTTTTCCATTTTAACTCATGCTGCTGAGCACTGGAGGATGTCCAAAACCAGGACAAGCAGTGCACAGGTGAGATGGAGCCTGTCTCTTGGTGAAGATCTGCAGCTCAACAGCAGCAGGTGCCAACGGGTAGAACTGCCAGCCGTACTTTGCCACCCAGTGAGGAATACCTGATCTTGCATGTTCCTTGTGTCTCATATTTGAGTCATGCATGCCACCCCCCGTATTTACCAGCACGCGGAGGAGGGTGGTTGCTGCTGTCAACAGCCGTGGGGCAGAAGCCAGAGCCCCTTCTCTTTTCCTGGAGGTCCAATGCCAACCACACCGGCTTTCGTGACCCGCTTTCCACACCTTCTCAAAGCCTCTGCAACGCCAGCGCGGCATTTCGGACAGCCGCATGACGAATGGTCAGCCATTTGCACTAACTGCCCCGCTGCGCGCTATCTCCTCACGGCGCGAAGGCACGAAGTGCATCTGAGGAGGTGAGATAACCCCTCCGGCGCCGGAGGACGCTGGAGCGCTGGCTTCGCCAGGCTCCAGACAAGGAGAGCCCATACCACGGACCAGGCCCGCTGCACCGCCGGGGCGCGCACCAACGCCGGCGGCGGCTCGGCGGCGGCTCGGCGGCCCGCCCGCTCCTGCAGGGAGCCCGGGCGCGGCGGGGCGGGGCGGGCAGGGGGCGCTGCGGCGCTGGCGGCGGTTTGAAAGCGCGGCGGCGGAGCGGGCGGTACAGCGATAGGGCTGACGGGCAGTGGCAGCCGTCCTCGCAGCCGCTCGGCCTCTTTTGTCCCTTCCCCTCCCCGGCACGCCTAGCCCAGCCGGCAGCAGGGAGCGGAACGGGCCAGGCTGGGGATTCCTCCTCCGCGCCGCCGAGGTCGCCATCTTCACCCCGACCTCGCCTCAGACCCTGCCGGCCGGGCTCCTGGGAGCCGTCCGGGAGCGCAGCAGGGGGCCTGCGCCGCGCCGCGCACGCCCGCTGCATGTGACCGCCGGGCGGTAGCGGCCCTCCTCCGCGGATCTCGTCTGCGTCCTCCTCCGCCCTCAGCCCGGCGGAGAAGGGGCGCGGAGCGCCCTAGAGCGGGGGACGGAGGTGCCGGGGTGCGGCGGGCAGACAAAGGAGCGGGCGCCGCCGTGGGCAGTGGTGAGTGGCAGGGGCGCGGGGCTCCTCGCTCTTGCTGCCCCTCTTTCCCGAGGCGCCCGCAGGGCAGGTACCTGCCGGTGGGCCGGGCTGCGCTGCGGCCGCTCCCTTGCCCGGGGAGGGGGACGCAAGGACTTGATGGTGGCTGGAGCTGCCGTCCGTCAGTCGCCGCGTGAGACCACCGGTGTTCCCCGCACTGCCTGCCGCGCAGTGGCGAGCGAGGGCCGAGCGAGGTGCCCGGGAGCCGGGGCTGGGCTGGGCCGGGCGGGGCGTTGTGGGGGGAGCCTCCGGCCCCACCGCCGCAGGAGCGGGCGGCGAGCAGCAGGGCCGGACAGTGCCGCGGGCGCGGCGGGTGATGCTCCTGACACTCGCACAAAAGGGAGCAAGCAACAGATTCTCCGGTGGGCAATGTGAAAACCGATGAAGGGGGTGTTCGTTATTTTATTATTGCTATTATTGTTACTATTCCTCCCTGCATTGGCGGGCAGGTGCTGCGGTGAGCAGCTGGGCGGGCGGCGGGGCCGCGGAGTGCGGCCCGGCCTGTGCTGGGTGCAGGGCGTGGTGCCTCGCCGGGGGTGTCACCCCATCGCTCCGGCCGCCCCGCACGGCGGCTGGAGGGGCACACGCCGCTTTGTGCTCGGGGTGCTGGGGTGTAGCGGTCGTGACTTCGTGTGAATTCGGAGGGGTAACGTGGTACTTAACGCGGTTATTTGAAATGCGTTGCTTGTTTTGTGGCTTAAGCGTTTGGTTTTAAGGCAGTTTTTCTGTGTGTGTAACCTTGTGCTCTCACTAAAATTACGAATCTTGCTTTCGTAGGCCAGAAGAACTTAAGGTTCTTTGACTCTTGACTCTGAAGTTGAATGTGCACTAAACTGTAAGTCTTCTGAGTTTGTTTTTGAACTTGGATGGATGAATGGAGTAATTATTTTACATTTGTGAGATAAAAATGTCAGAAGTAATTTAAGCAGATTTCTCCTGCAAATATATTCCTCCTGGACTGTGATAACTGCTAAAAAATATAGAAAAGTAAAGAAAATCTGTAAAGCCGGGGGGGGGGGGGGGGGGGGGGAAGAGAGGGATTGCATCAAGCTCTCTTTTTAACTACTTTTTTTGTGATGGGCCTTATTTAAGTGTCAAGGCCTTACAGTCACCTTTTAAGCTTTAATCAATGTATAGGAAACACCTGTAAGTACAGTAGTGGTATGTTTCCATATGTTTAACTGGAGTAATTGAGATTAGATTGTGCTTTTTTTCCTTGTGCGCAAGGAATGTTTAGTCAATTATTTGCTTAGGTAATCTGATTAATAATAGCTCAGCAAGATACTGATATGTTCCTGAAAGTTGTTTATTATATTGTCGAAATAGAGATGCAATTTTGAAAGATATAATAAAATACTAGATTTCTGTTACAATACATTTTTTGAAGGGTGAAAGGGGCTGTTCTAGATGAAATTGCAGAATGTGATCGAGCAAATTTATTGCAGCTACTAAAGAACAAAGTAGCAGCTCAAATAAGCAGGAGATTATTCACTATAATTTTAGTACATATAGAAATTCAGTTGTGTAGTAATAGTTGCCTTACTACTCACTTGAATTTTTCTTTTTCTCCCAGTAGCTTGGGTGGGAAGCTAGAATCTGGATGTAGCTGTTTGGATATCTAAAATTATTTTGTTAATGGGTTATACTTCTTACACGCTTTCTGCTTTGAGGAAGGGCTTGTATCCTTTCCACAGCAGAGAATCAGTTACTCTGGGTTCAAGAAACTTCCTGGTAAAGTTTCTGTATATCTAGATCAAAGCTCTAGAGGTCAAAAATTGCTATCTTTAGTCTATAAAATGTTATAATGCACTTGTACACCCCAGGAGTGAAGAACTCTGAAACTGTTGTTAGGTGTCGCTTGTCTGGAAATATTGCAGCTGTGTGATATCTTATCTTTGTTTTAAAGGTTGTTTTGCTGAAAAATAATTGGCAATTTGCTTATGCTGTCATATAACCAGGCAAAATACGTTGTTTTGAACCTTGCTAGTAATTCTGACCTTACCAGGGCGTAACAAGTGCTGTGGTGGTTTGTGGGAAGCCTTGTGGACATGGTGGCTTGTCGTGATAGGGAGAAGACAGTTAGAAGTGTTTTAAATATTCCTTCGTTGTTTCTGCTGTCCAAAAAATAAGTTGATTTAGAAGCAAGAAGGGAAAAAAAGAAATTGAGTGTGGTTTTCCAAGTGGCTTTCTAAATATTTTACTGTGAATTTTATTTATTTATTTTACCTAGATACCAGAGCTTTATTTGCAGTGATAAAATATTAACCCTAGTGTTGAGAAATTGGATCATGTGTTATGGAGGTGTTCCAGTAAACAAGAAGTGTTAAATATCTCATTTCATATTTCTCCCCAACAAGCAATGTAATTGGCACTTTTGCATTTTTGGGAGGAGTAATGGGTTTGTGGTGGTGAAATAGTAGCAGCTGCTGGTTAACGTTATAATTCATGGTTCATTGGGGAGGAGTCTGTGTAACACCTGGTAACTTGAGCAAGCCTTTTAGAGCAAACTTGCACAAAGCCTTTGATATTGTGTCAGACCTTTTGACCCTCAAAGGTAGAGTATGAAGGGTTTTGCTGGAATTATAATACATTATTAGAAAAATACTTTTTCTTTACACTATCGACATATGAATGTCAAAAAACATTTCATTCTATTGTATATGATTGAGGTGGCATTTTTTTGAAGTTCAAGATTTTTTTTCAAACTTCAAAATGGTGTTGAGACATTTGCTTAGTGTGATTTGAAGCATAATTAGTCAATAGTGGAATTAATTTACTCAATAATGTGTTTAAAAAAAAATGTTCAAGTACTTCCTGGAAGTACCTCTACTGCAGGTCTTTTTTTTTTTGTTTGTTTGTTTCATTTTTGGTCAACTTGTCTAGTTGTGGAGTGGCAAGTTATCTGTATTTAGTGTACTAAATTACTAAAGAAAATCTCTTATGAGTCTGTTTTGAAATTCTGTCATGATTTGTGTTAGCTCTGTGTGCAGAAACCCACTGGGCTCTATTCAGTGTCACTGAGTACTTGTATGGAATTAAGATTTGGCTAACTTTAGCTAAGTATAACTTTTTGAGTGACACTTTGACTACTCAAATTTGCTTTCAGCAACTTAGTTGCAATTCTTGATTATACTTGACAACTTGTGTCCTGGAACTGAATTGTAATTTATCACCAGAATCATTACTGCAACACATGTTTTTCCTAGATAGGGTCTAGCTAATATTAAAGACTTAAATAAACGTGTCTGAAAGACTGTTATCTTTGGTCACCTCCTTAATCTCTGGCTATCTGTTTCTTGCTGTAAACCTCTCTGTGTGCTCAGATAGAGAAAATGGGCAAAAACCAGCGTGGCTTTTTGTAGACCATTGTTGTACCTTGCTGTGTTGTATTCATTAAAATGCATTTGCCAGTAGCTACCATATCTGTTTAGTATTAGACTTCCTGTGTCTCCTAATCTCAGTATTGGCCTGTAAAACAAATAACTGAGTTTAAGAACTGAAGGATGTTGTGAAAGCATTAGTCACTGTGTTGAAACCTTAAAAGTCACAGAAATGCTTTCTTATACATGCTGAAAGATTGCAGGGAATTGGCTGCTAATTACTCCACAAATGTGGCTGGTAATGTATGTCTGTCTCCTAATGCAATTTTATCGAAGTATACCTAGGGTTAACATGAAGGAGATTTTCTACTTGTCTTGCCATATTACTGTTGCATTAAAAGCACTAAAGCTAAGTGAAGGGAATGGTGACTGCACAGTTAAATTACTTTATTTTTTTATTTTTCAGGAATAAATTTTTGAGCAGACTAGATGGAGATGCATTAGGATAGCAGGGGCATAGTGTCCCTTCCTGTAGCCAAGCCTGGAAAGAAAATAAGTAGGGGGGAAAGGGGAAATGCTTCTTTGAAGGATGCTGATCCTGAGATGGGTAGGTTGGATTCCAATTTCTTTAAAAACATCAGTAAATCAAGAGACTTTTGAGTATTGACAGTCACTTAGAGGTTTCAAGATGTTTAGATGAAGCAAGTCTGTCCTGAATGATTAGTGTGTTTTGTTTTCTTGCACGAGTAGTGATGATGTCAAAAAATAATGATGAATTCAAGGAACGAGCAACCTGGGGCAAATGTGAGTGGGTAAGAGCTAACAGCTGCACTGAACATACTGAAATGGAGGCTTCACGTAAAGAGCAGATCAAAGAGGAAGTTTAACTGTGACAAAGCTGGCAGTTACTAACAAAAAGAATGTTGCACAGTTAGGCTGGCGAGTGTCCTATGAGAGGATGTTTTCTCAGGGCCTGTTTCATAGCTTCATAACTCTACCTGAGTATGCCTTTGGTCTGTTTCTAATTCAGTGTTTTGTGTGTGGTTAAAGTGGATGTGTGAGGTGAAACTACTAGTCCAAGGGTCATTACTGTCCCAGGAGAAACAGAGATTTGTCTTTGATTGCTTCTCCTCAGCTCCAGGAAGACAAGGAGCTCTTTTGCCGGTAATGAAGGCACAATTAAGGCAGTGCAGACCTACTTCAGAGCACTCTTCCGTATCCTTAGTGTCACATTAACAGAAAAGTTTAGGAGGAAGGTATAAAGAGGAAGACATAAGGTGTCAATGTGATTATCAGCAGGTTTTGTAGGCCACTTCCTGGAAACATAACTATACTTTATTAATGACCCCCTCTGATTTATTTAGCTTTCTGTCCAATCAGATAGTTGATATTTGTCATGAGATGTCAGAGGGAGAACTGGTACCTTCTTTCTGCTTATGCAGTGGAGCGTCAGAGTGGTACATGGGAGAAGGCAAGGTGCTAACAGTTCCACTGCTGTTGAGCTTGCTTACAAGTTATGGTTAAGGTAAATTCAGTGAACAACTGAAATGGATCTCTTTGAGCTGTGTTCAGTGGATGTCTTGCTTATTTGGCTGATGTTGAAAATATGGATATAGGCTAACATGTAGTAATGTCAAAGGTCTGTGGGGTTGCAGGTACATGAGCGCTTGATCTGATACTGTGGTTGTTAGAAAACTGTCAGCTCAGTTCTTCACTGGGCAGAGTTTGAATCCTCTCCTGCTGTACATAAATTGTAGCAGAAGTGTCACGGGCCATGGTGAGAGCACTGCAGAAACCACTCTTCCTACGTTGGGGGAGAGGTCCTTGAGGAGAAAATGCAGTTCATCCTTATACTAAAGGAGAAACTCTCATCTAAACAATCATGGGCTCCTAATGCTGGGAGATTGATTACACATGGTGATGACCATTCCAATCCAATAATTTTTCCCACCAAAACAGTTGCGGTACTTAGAGTTGCACTTCAGGCAGGCAAGGATGAAATGGTGTAAGTATCTCTAACCATTTAGGGTTAAAAAAACCCAAAAAGAGCTGTTTGTTTTGTCCATGTATAAATCATAGTACAAGGGCAAAACAATGCCTGGATCAAATAACTGATTAGACTACATTATTGTTTGCTGCATATATTCATGTCTTGTGCCTTTTTTTTTTTAATACAAATTACAGCTTGCTTTTGTACTGAGTGTACATGCTTTGAACTTTACCAGTTGTTACACAGAGTTCAGAAGCGTTTTGTTCAGAAAGCTTTCTTTCCACAGAATGATAGAATCATAGAATGATTTGTGTTGGAAAGAACCTTAAGATCATCTAGTTCCAACTCCCCTGCCATGGGCAGGAACACCTCACCCTAGACCATGTCACCCAAGGTCTCTCCAACCTGGCCTTGAACACTGCCAGGGATGGAGCATTTACCACTTTTTTGGGCAGCCTGTTCCAGTACCTCACCACCCTCACAGTAAAAAACTTCTTCCTTGTATCTAACCTGAACTTCCCCTGTTTAAGTTTTAACCCATTACCTTTGTCCTATCACTGCAGTCCCTAATGAAAAGTCCCTCCCCAGCATCCTTATAGGCCCCCTTCAGATACAGGAAGGCTGCTCTGAGGTCTCCACGCAGCCTTCTCTTCTCCAGGCTGAACAGCTCCAACTTTCTCAGCCTATCGTCATACGGGAGGTGTTCCAGTCCCCTGATCATCCTCGTGGCCCTCCTCTGGACTTGTTCCAACAGTTCCATGTCCTTCTTCTTTTGGGGACACCAGAACTTCATGCAGTGCTCCAGGTGGGGTCTCACGAGAGCAGAGTAGAGGGGCAGGATCACCTCCTTTGACCTGCTGTCACGCTTCTTTTGATGCAGCCCCGGGTACAGTTGGGTTTCTGGGCTGTGAGCGCCCACTGAAGCCTGCTCATGTTCATTTTCTCATCAACCAACACCCCCAAGTCCTTCTCTGCAGGTCTGCTCTGAGTCACTTTTCTGCCCAACCTGTAGCTGTGCCTGGGATTGCCCCAACCCCGGTGCAGGACCTTGCATGTGTCTTGGTTGAACTTCATGAGATCGGCATTAACCACCTCTCCAGTGTGTTGAGCTCCCTCTGAATGGCATCACTTCTGTCCAGCATATCAACCAAATCACACTGCTTGGTGTCATTGGCAAACTTGCTGAGAGCGCACTCGATCCCACTCTCCATGTCACTGATAAAGATATTGAACAGTATTGGTCCCAGCACTGATCCCTGAAGGACACCATTCATTGCCAGTCCTCAGCTGGGCATTGAGCCATTGACCATAACTCTTTGCATGTGGCCATCTAGCCAATTCTTCATCCGCTGGCTGGTCCATCCATCAAATTGATGTCTCTCCTGTTTAGAGACAAGAAAGTTGTTTGGAGCTGTGTCAAATGGTTTGCACAAGTCCAGGCAGATGATGTCAACTGCTTTGACTTTATCCATCAGTTCTGTCGCCTCACCATAGGAGGCCCCCAAATTGGTCATGCTGGACTTTTCCTTGGTGAAACCATGGACTTGTGCACATTCATGTTCCTAAGATGCTCTCAAACCTGATCCTCTCCTACAGTGGGCCTAAGATCTTCATTCTCACAGTTCCTGCATCTGCCTTCCAAATGGAAGGAATGGAAAGTGTGTTGTCACCAAAGCCTACCAAGTCAAAATCCCAGTTGTCCTTATAGAAAAAACAAATGTGTCAGTCTCTTGAATAAAGTTGGTGATTTCAGCTGTAAAATAGTGTCTTTTTCTGTAAGTAAAGGCTTACCTTTGTATAGGCTTAATATACCTTTCCCTCGCTTCCTTCTTGGAAGGGGATTTTTTTGGCACTTTGCTTGTACTTACCTGCTGAATTTGGAACCTGTTTAAATGTTGTGCAAAAATTGGACTTTCTTAAATTGCAGTTGGCTTTGTCAAAACAGTCGCAGTAGGTATTGAAATACTACATGCAGAAGGCTCTTGGTTACATTTATTGATTGCTTTTATCTCATGTTTAATATCTCTTGTGCTCACCAATAACATGTCTTTTGATTGGCTCCATGTGATGCAACTATTCTTATCAAACACCAGTTGCTCAAGGAATTCCACCTACTCCCTTAAAGCTTCTAGTGAACAATTTTATGTTTGAGCTTGACTACCTATTTCCTCTCTTCACCTTTCAAGTGAATGGTATTTTGCTCTGGTTTTCTCAAAGGAAGTCCTTCTCTAATAAAGCTCAGTTTTATAAGGCTTGTTCTCCCTTGAGATAATAAAAGTCAATTAAAACTTATGTAAAAAAGTAGTTTGAAGTTAAGAGTAGCCCTGTTCACCTGAACTGTATAAACAGATTTTGGGATATGGTGGAAATTCTTCTCCTGCCAAAAATATGTGTAAGTATTTCAGAAGCAGGAATTTACTGATTTATTTGGTGGTTATATATCCAAGAAATCAGTCTACAGTGGACTGAAAGAAAGGTTTAGAAATACTTTAAGTACCTCTGATTTTTAAGGGGAGGGAGCAAGAAGTGGTCTTCAAATAATTGCTTCAGGTTTGGTATTTCATGCAGTCTTATCCAGATTTATTTATGCATCAGACTTATTTTAATTGTCCTCAAGCATATAGGGGAATAATTTGTGGAGCTAATGGAAGACTAGACTGTCAGTACCTCTGGTGCATTTTTTTGTTGTTGTTGTCCTATCAAAAATTCATCTTGCACAAATGTTTAGTTCTCCCACTTTGAGCAGATCACAGTGCATGTCACTGATCATGTCACTGGTACAGGTAGGTCTGCTATGTAATGAAGTCGTCTTATTTCAGTGTTGAAATAGTGACTTACTCTGAAAGATTAATTTAGGTATGTCCAGCTCTGTTATTTGATATAATTGTAACTTGTTTTCTGCTAAGCTATTTTATAATGAGTAAAGCGTTGTGATACTCTTGAAAAATGTTAGTTGGACTAACTAACAGCCCATATGGAAGTGAATTCAGAGGAGCAGTATGTCAGTACAGTCACTCCATCTTGAAACATGAGATTGACTCTAATGCAGTTTTTCTCGTGAACCATCCTTCGCTGCTAAGTTTCCTGGGAGGTATCTGAAGAAGAGCCTGTGAATCCCTGCACTGGCTCCTTTTACTCGAGCATTGTTAAGTGGTGCTTCCACTTACTGCAGGCCTTTCCCAGGAAGTCAGTAGGAGTGGTGAGGAATGCCTTTCTGTTTTAAGTGCTTCAAGTTAAACCCGGGCTATGATGAAGTTCTTGGTGAACCTCTCATAGAGATCCTAAATTCATTACAGTTGTGTCTCTGAAGAAAGTCAGCTGCATCTCTGTAAGAATGCCGTAAAGGTAACCTTGCTCATAACTTGCAGGCAGAATTATGGCAAAGTCATGTCCCATGTATTTCTTCTTTAGAATCAGAATTGTGTTAGTTCTATCCCAAGGTGCTTACAAAGGAATCTATGATGTTATCACTCTATATATAGGATAATACAGATAACAGATACATAGAAAAACCAAGGATTGTTGCATGTGTTCCACGTGCTGTGCACTGTGTTGTCAGCATATATATGTATTCATAGTAAGAGGATCCTAATTTCCTAAAGTGATACTTTTTTTTTCTTCTTTACTCTCCTCTCCCTCCCTTCCTCCCCCATTTGAAAATTGTAATGAATACTAAGAAACTGCATCTAGAGTGATCCCACTTGCGGGAAACTTGCAACAGGCATGGTCCTTTTATAGTCCAAATATGCGTGCATTTTAACGGAATAGAATCATAGGATAGTTAGGGTTGGAAAGGACCTTAAGATCATCTAGTTCCAACCCCCTGCCAGGGGCAGGAACACCTCACACTAAACCATGCCACCCAAGGCTATGTCGAATCCAGCCTTGAACACCGCCACTGATGGAGCATTCACAACTTCCCTGGGCAACCTATTCCAGTGCCTCACCACCCTTACAGTAAAGGATTTCTTTGTCATATCCAATCTAAACTTCCCCTGTTTAAATTTGAACCCATTACCCCTTGTCCTCTCACTACAGTCCCTAATGAAGAGTCCCTCCCCAGCATCCCTGTAGGCCCCCGGCATCCCTGTAGGCCCCCTTCAGATACTGGAAGGCTGCTGTGAGGTCTCCACGCAGCCTTCTCTTCTCCAGGCTGAACAGCCCCAACTTTCTCGTCCTGTCTTCACATAGGAGGTGCTCCAGTCTCCTGATCATCCTCGTGGCCCTCCTTTGGACTTGTTCCAACAGTTCCATGTCCTTTTTCTGTTGAGGACACCAGAACTGCACACAATACTCCAAGTGAGGTCTCACAAGAGCAGAGTATATGAATTAAGAATTCCTTTTAAAGAAAAAATGTTACTTTCACACTTCCGCAGATAGCTGCTCAAATTTTGACAGATGATTCCAGATTATGCTTTTTGTACTGAATGTGTGCTATTTCTTCGTCCTTAAACTTAGTTCCCTTTCTTTCAGGGTCAGAAAGCATAATGTCAAAGCTTCGTTGCTTTGTTTCTACTAGTTGAGGTCATGTTAAGATTTTTTTTTTGTCAGTGTTCTTCTGTAATGACAGCTTTATCAAACTATTTGTCTTATTGTCTATTTAAATATGACTTAATTTGTGTTGCATCTATTTGAAGATGCTGAGGGTATTTCAAATACTGTATTGTTCTGAAATCCCAGGCAGCAAATTCTGCAAATCACCATGGTAATATGTGGGTATATGTGAGAGGAAGGCTAGAGTCAGAAGCTGCATTAACAGAATCTGTTAATATTGCATATGTTCAGTGTCACTAGCACTGCTTGTTCTTTGATGTAGGTATGTCCTTTGCTTAATTAAAAACAAAGTAATATAATGTAGCTAATAGTGCTTGTACTCCGATTCTTAATCAGATTTCTTTGTAACTAATCCACTGAAATAATCAGGTATGTGGGTAATCATTGAATCTTCTTTCTCTTCAGGAAATGGCATTTAAGAATCCTGTAGCAAAGAAACTTCAAAGCTTCTTTGTTGCCTAAGGTCTTATGGATAGGCTTAAAAGTGAATGTTCTACAGCTACATACTGAGGACATTCTCCTGCTGATAGCGCATGTCCTAGTGGTTTCTGCCAAGTCACTCTGAATGTTTAAGGCTTTGGTTTGGGTAAGTCTGTCTGGATGCTTTTGTACATGCAGTTGTTGCCATAGACGCAGTATTCTGAAGTGCAGTGAGTGCTAGTTTGGGGTTTTTTTGTGGTTTTTTTTTCCTTCTAAAAAAAAGAAAAGAGGAACTACTTTTTTATAGTGCTGAAGCAGGTTCTTAATAATTAGCCTTAGTCAGTACTGATGTCAGATGGACTTACAAGTTCTTATGAATTTGTAGGAAGACTGGTTGTGCTTTGTGTGTGGGACAAGGGGAAGTTAAAACTGACGTTTCTTGACTCTTTACCACTGTAGTCTAAATAAACTGGGGGGCTAGGAGAAGAGAGGTTTGTGTGATAAGGATGATAAGAGGGCTGGAACACCTCCCATACAAAGACAAGCTGAGAAAATTGGGGCTGTTCAGCCTGGAGAAGAGAAGGCTGCCTGGAGACCTCGTAGCAGCCTTCCAGTATCTGAAGGGGGCCTACAAGGATAGGAACTGTAATGATAGGACAAGGGGTAATGGGTTCATACTTAAACAGGGAAGTTCAGGTTAGATACAATGAGGAAGTTCTTTATTGTGAGGATGGTGAGGCCCTGGAACAGGCTGCCCAAAGGAGTGGTTAATGTTCCATCTCTGGGCAGTGTTCTAGGCCAGGTTGGACAGACCTTGGGTGACATGGTCTAGTGTGAGGCATCCCTGCCCGTGGCAGGGGGGTTGGAGCTTAGGATCCCATACAACTCTAGCCTTTCTATGATTTGTTTTACTTATTATTGTATTGATTCTTAGATTCTAATGAGTTGCAGTAACTTACTAGTTTAAAAATAATAGCTCACTGCTACTGACAATTACAGGGCATTGATACTGGTTCAAAATGCGGACCAAGTTACAAGATTTGTGTCAGATGGCCTTGGAGAATGGGCTTCTTCTGTCTTTTATTTCATAGAGAAACCCTATAGCAAAACCATAAAGAGGGATGTGGAGTTGAAACGCCCTCTCTGCATTAGGATTCAGGTGAGTCAGGGGAGGTTCAGGAGAGCTGCCTGTGCCATTGGCAGAGCAGTGTAATTAGCCTTGTGTGACATGAATCCTCAAACTGTCACGAGCTTACACAGTCAGGTGTAAGTCTGGGCTGTATGTGCATGTGTTCACATCACTTGGTGTATTTTGTTTTCAATGTTACTCACTTGTTATATGAAGTCTGTCATAGTAATAATGCTTATTACTATGGTAGTTTTCCTTCTCAGTGCCAGGCCTGCTTTCGAGAGGGTAAGTGTGGGAAGTGATGACTTTGAATCTCTGCCTCAGAAAAACAAGCTGCGGTTTTTTAAGGCTGTTTTTGCAAAGCCTGAACTCCACTGCATAGGGAATGGAGCTGTTTGTATAGCTGGTGACTTTCTAGGTCCTTTCTTTGCTTGTTGAAGAAGATGTATGTTGTCCACTAACAGGGTATCTCTCTTTCTAATTCTTTACAGGGCAAAACTCTAGGGTCAACAGGACTTCAAACAATGATCTACTGTAGTTTTGGGTGGGCTATTTTCGTCTGTTGATTACCTTGGCCTGTCTGCTGTTACATACAGGATTTGTAGTAGCACACCGGTTGATTGTCACCTGTGTAATTTAAAGCAGACAGATAAGGCGAGTATTCATGCTAGATTTTGAAGCAAAAATTTAAGTAAATTATATGCTTTATCTGATGAATCAGTTAAGTTATTCATGGCAGGTTCCCAAAGTCTGTGTCGGCAGGTATGAAAACATAGTACTTGCTTCTGAAAAGCATACTATTAAATGCACCTTCCACCCACCAAAACCCCTACTGGTATTAGACTTTGAGCCATTTACTTACAAAAAGGAAAGCTTTTACATACGGTAAAAGAGATCACTGTTAGATTTAGGTTGTATGCTAGTAAAAAATCTGAGAAAAATGTGTTAGTGCACAGATACTTTTTCCTTCTGTGAAAGGCTTAGCCTCTCAAACATTGTAATACGGAATGATAGAGTAGTTAGGGTTGGAAAGGACCTTTTCCATATTACAAAGACAGCGTGTCTAATTGGAATGAAATATAAGATTTCACACCTTACATAGCTGAATTGCTGCACTCCCAGCTTCTGATCCAGGTATCTTTCAGTCTTCTCCTTAGGGTGTTCATATACTGTTGTCCATTCGTCATCCAAATAGACACACCTGTGTCACTGATAAGCAGAAGAATTTCATTAGAACAGAGAAGAAATAAGAAAGCTTAATGACCGCACAGATAAACATGACCTGGGGGTCAGCCTTCTGTGGGTCTGACTTCTAGTAGTTCCAAGAGAATTATTATTGTATTGTTCTTTTTTTCTTGGGGAGACTTCTTTAGGCCAGTGGAGGTAAATGTAAACATTATAAAATAATGAAATGTTTTAATGTTGCTATCTTCTAAGGAAATATAAAAAATTATAAATATAATAAAAATAAAACATTATATAAAATATAATATAAACATATAATGTAACATAATATATAAAATATATAAAATATTCTATATAAAATATAAATATAATAAAATGTAAAAAATCTTGAAAATAATATTTGAGATGGCGGTAAAGATATTCAGAGATAAGTTCGAGTAGGCTGCTGTCCCAAGTCCTCTTCTAGGCTAAGTTTCTGAATAGATACCTTCTTCCTTTAGAGGTATCTAAGTGTAAACTTTGCATCTACATTGTCCTTCAAAGGACTCTAATTTTGTGACGTATCCCTCTGATGGGAGAAACTGAAATTGCAGAATCGTAGAATGGTTTGGGTTGAAAGGGACCTTAAAGCTCATCAAGATCCAGCCACCCTCCCATGAGCAGGGACATCTCCCAGTAGACCAGGTTCCTCAACGTTCTATCCAGCCTGGCCTTGAATACTTCCAGGGATGGGGCAGCTTCCGTGATTCTTTGTGCCTTGACTTACATTCAGTGTTACCTACCTTATGGCTCTTTTGATTCCAGATATGCACAGCTCTGAACTCATTGACATTTCTTAGCTCTGCGCATGTTCATTATGGCTCTATTAAATTAATTGGTTATAAGCATCATAATGAAATGATAACATGTGCTCTCATGACTGTCTGCAGTTTTCTGTATTTATGTGACTTTACCATTGACTGGAATGGAAGGATGATTGTAAATCTGTGAGTATATGCTATATATGGCTGTAGAGATTTGAAAATTACTTTGCTGATGCAAAACTAATACTTTATATTTCTTCCATTTCTGTTTTTAATAGCTTGCAAAAGCATAAAAAATTCAGGTGTTTTAATCAAGATAATAAAACCCAATAGGAAGTTTAGATTTTTTTTTTATTTTTTTTTTAAATAGATAAACTTATTTAACTGGTGAAGTTCAATGTCTGGATTTTTTTTTTCCCCTCAATGTGAAGGACTGCATGTTTGCAGGCTATTTAACTATTCATCTACCATAAACTCATGGCTTCTTTAGCATAAGAAATACTTCTCCTTAGGACACATGCATTTTTAAACCTTAAACTTTACTTAGTGTCTTTAAGTTCTTTATCAAATTTCGGCCTGTTTTGTGTAATTAGAAAATAACTTGGAAAATGTTATGGGACTGCAGTAATCATTTTCTCTCTGAATTTGATACACTTAGTACTATCGGAATTAATTAGCTCAAGTGTTAATCCTTACAACACTTTTGTAGCTGTCCTGTAAAAATAGACTTGTCATTTAGGTTCTCAAAAACAATGTATTCTACTTCAATAGAAGCACTGTACTAGCAGATATGTTTCACCTTTCTAAGGCAATCTTTAGGTCATTTATCATATTGATTTGTACTTTATCATCCTTGTTTTTATGCAGAGTTCTTATAGTGAACTTCTCAAAAAGGCTGATACGACTTTTAAGCTGTGATGAACTAAGTGAAATAAATCATCTGAGCAGATAATGTCAGGGTAATAATGAAATTGCCTGCTAATGTTGCAACATTAGCCATTTCTTGTAAATGGTTAAATCTGTAATTTAATTATTATTTAGGAATACAGGACATATACTGAATTGTTAGCTCTGAAAATGAGGCTTCAGACAAGCATAAAGCTAAAAATTCACATGCAAATTTTAACACTTAGACAATTGCTTTTTATAACTGACATTCTTAATGAATGGGTGGTATGGGCAAGTCTGTAATAAGCTGTCCAGACTTCGTAGAAGGTGGTTACAGCTTGATTAGTAGTGTGTCTTGGCAGTACCTGCAAACAACTGTTCTTTCCACTCTGCTGGCTTGTACTCTGTGCCAGTTCATTTAATAGCCTTTCAAGCCAAAAGCCTACCATTTATAGGAGTGGTTTTGTGAATTAAATTGTTCATTAAGATGTGGGTTTATTCTACAGGCTTTATTCATCTGGGACTCTGAATAGCTGTGATATGATGACTTACAATTACTGGTCCAGATCTCATTCATGATTGACTTTTAAAAATGTTACTGTACAAGGATGGTTTTTGTTTTTGTATTGTGCTGCTCTTAACAGCATGGCCCTAGATTTCTAATGCTACAATTTAGGCAAGTGTAATTAATTTATTTTCTACTTAGTCTATTTTTCTTTAAGGAGATGGTTGGAAGAAGACATTTGGCTTAGAAGTCATGAATATAGATACTCTCGTGTCTACTGTTATCTCACTTGTAATAGCATTTATATATATTGAAATGACGTATACAGAATTTCAGTCCACACAGTTTTGGGATGTTATGTGTACTATTAACATGTACTCTGTGCTAACATCTCATATATATACAAGATTGCTTCGTTCTTCTCTTAATAAAATTTACCAATATGACTCTTTCTCCGCTTTGATATCAGTTGTATTGCATTTGGGTGAGGAGGTCCATGTTTACCTACAGTTAAATTAATTGCTTCTCATATCTATATCAGATATTGTCCACAGGGTCTTTAACTTGAAGGTAGCCAACTTTCAGTGACAATTCAGTTATGAAGTTGACATCTACTCTAAAAATGCCATCTTTAAGGTTTTAATTTGCTTTCTTACTGAACTTGTTAGGCAACCAGTACAGTGTCATGTGTTATAAGCTGCTTGCTCAGCTGTTTTATCTGAGGAACAGCTTATTGTGATGTGGTTATTTTACCAGGGGAAATAAAAATTGTCAGAACTCTACTTACACGTGCTCTGAACATAGTTCACATGGACCCCAAGCATGATGATATTGAAGTGTTTTCCCTGTGTACTTCTTTTTCTGTGTTTATAATCTCCTCCTTTGCTCTGACTAGATGTCCCATCTTTGGGGCCTCTGTCCAGTAACTGCAGATCTTATAGTCTGTCAGGTTTATTGTTCTGTTAATTAAAGTTTACTTTTGTCTCTGAATCATTCTGAGGTAAACAAAGAGTAAGAAGCTGTTGTCTGACAGCTTAACCAAAGAAGGGAGATCCAAATACTCTTTCCACAGATTCTCATCATGTCACACTGATGCAATGCAGTCATCAAACACAAACAAAATGGCAGTTATAGCCATTTCCTAATACCGTTCCTCTCAGTAATCTGCGGTTGTGAAGTTTCTCTTTCTGACCACCCAGATTTCTATCCTAACAAGAAAGGTGATCAAAGTTTTCCGTCTCTTGACATGTAACGCTGCCCAGACAAGTTTCTCCCTTCTCTTTTCCTCCCTAGCATTCTTGTCTTGATTTACTTTTTTTCTTATATCTGCCTCATCTCTTTCTAGTCCATAAATTTTTATGACAGTCTCTTCTGGAAACTACAGAAGTAAAGAAAAAAAAGTCTAGATTTTACTTTTTAATCTGGCTTCTGACAGTCTGAGAAAAACCAGGAGACTTGGTTCCCTAGTTTGTGTGCAAGAAAGGGCTGAAATGCGACAAACAAGACCTCGGTGAAAGTTGGCAAGGAAATGTCTTGTCATGGGGTGTAAAAGTTAAAACACCAGGGAGCTCAAGTGTAGATGAGAGTTATTTTTGGGGGGGAGTTTTGCTTGTTTGGGTTTTTTTATTTGTTTAGTTTTGTTTGGGGTTTTGTTTGTTTGCTTTTGTATTGGGGTTTTTAATAAAAGCTACCAAACATTGCCCTCCCTGACATAGGAGATGCATAAAATTTAATTTGCTACAACTTCTACCTTATTCTACATGAACATTTGAAACGTGAACTGGATTGTTTGGGGTTTTCAGCTTTCCTCACAACTTCTATCTGTTCTGAAGCCCATATCTGATATGTGATTGCTGTCACAACAGTTCATCATTATAGGTGGATGCCCTCTGCATACAGGAGTGTTCTGGTTTATTGAGGTTTGGGTTTTTTTGTCGGCCTTCTTTTTTTTTTTTTTAAGTACAGGTTTAACATCATTAAATAATGTGTTGCTGCTCCAACAGCAGATTTTAGGGCAGTGATTCTTCTTGTCGGTCAGAGCCAGCTCTTATGAATACGTTTCCTTTATGTTATTGCCTGCAGTACTTGTAATCCATCCTTTCTTTTACTGAGAAATGCTGAACATGGTAGAAGATGTCATAGGCAATAATTAATTACAAACTTGTTTGCTAAGCTTCACACGTGTTGGGGCTGTTCAGCCTGGAGAAGAGAAGGCTGCTTTGAGGCCTCATAGCAGCCTCCCAGTATCTGAAGGGGGCCTATAAGGGTGCTGGGGAGGGACTATTCATTAGGGACTGTAGTGAGAGGACAAGGGGTAATGGGTTCAAACTTAAACAGGGGAAGTTTAGATTGGATATGAGGAAGGAATTCTTTCCTGTAAGGGTGGTGAGGCACTGGAATGGGTTGCCCAGGGAAGTTCTGAGTGCTCCATCCCTGGTGGTGTTCAAGGCCAGGTTGGACATAGCCTTGGGTGACATGGTTTAGTGTGAGGTGTCCCTGCCCCTGGCAGGGGGGTTGGAACTAGATGATCTTAAGATCTTTTCCAGCCCTAACTATTCTATGTAATGAGACTTAACTGCAAAATTACATTTTTTTTCTATTGGGCACTTTGGTCAAACTAGTTACTCTCTGAAGTGCCTGCTATTGCCAGTGATCCCAAGGCTGATCAGTAAGAAGGATTGTGTAACCTTGCACACAGAAATTTTGGAATATTCATCTGGTTTAGGCCCTTTCCACCAGCCCTTGCTGGTACTAAGGTTTGACCCTAGCAAAGGGAGCTGCCAAAACTTAAGTAGTTACTGCTATTGAACCTGTGCTCCCTATTTACTTCATTTAACTATGTCATACATATATGTATATTAACAGTGTGTAAACATGTTGTCAGGTTAAGAATAAAGCATACCAGAGAGTGCACAAATTGGTGAAGGTTTTTTGCCAGCACAGCAGTGAACAAGATAGCCTGTAATCCTTGAATTCATTCATAAATGGCAATAGCTCAGCCGTTCTGACATCTGTTGTAGTCTGCAAGCTGCTGATTCTCTTGGTAGCAACCTCTTGGTAGCTTTTTTCTTCATGCTAACATGAAATTACATTGCTCTTTGTTATAAATAATTTGCATTATGAAATGTAAGAGATAGTTACTTATGCTATTTTTTTTCCTTCCTTGGTTTCTAGAATTGGGGATCTCTTCAGTGAGTAACTTGCTGCTTGAAGAAAAGACTAGACTAACTGAAGTTGTGGAATTCAGGTAGGCAATATTGTCAGTTTACTTTTCACTTTAAATATTGAGGTAAACATAGATGACAGATCTATGAATATTTATTGTGGTATCAAAACCATCAAAGAATGATAGGGATTTTAACCTTAAGTAGGTTGGATCCATTTTCGTGGTTCTTCTCATGAAGCAGCATTTGAAGTGCCTCTGTGGTGATAAGCCCCTCGATAAGAAGGCCAGCAGAATTATACATGCAAATTTCCTCTGTGCTCATAATAAAAACAGATTGATTAATATTCATACGTAATTTAGACTAACTTTAACAGGAGGCCCAGGTGCTTTGTGACCATCAGATAATTTAATTATTTAAATTGAGTTGTTGCCCCAGCAGACACTGATATTTATGCTAAGTGCAGCCATCTATACTTACCTAGATTTTCTGCCTTAATTTTCTTACCAAAGTATATTCTCAATGGATTTGCTAATTACTTTATGTCAGTTTCACATTCTTGTTTCCTTGTTTGAAGTAAGGCTTCTAAATAGGTCTCCAATACCTAATTCTTCAATAAGATGACACAACTCGTTTGGTGTTCCTTGTGTGATACTTTTCATGGCTTTTAATAATTTAACTTGCAATTTAATATCCTATGTGACTGCTTATCCTGGTTTGCTCAGCTTTTAAGGACCCATCCAGCTTAACTTTACTACTTTCTAATTCCCGTCAAGTACGCTTGCTTTAGTGTGGTGGTAAATAATGTAGATGAATGGCCAATGTTTTTAATCAGCTGAATTTGCCTCCAGCTAATTTCTGGGAGAGATCTATTCCTATTTGACTTTAGTAAGTGATATGATTGCAGAGCGTTTATGTAGGGTTAATTTCTGTGTGTTACACGAGCACTGATGGAACAGTTAAACCCTGAAACTACTGCTGGTTTCTTATGAACTCGTTCTGTACAGCAAATTTAATTTTAGAAGCTTGTAAGTTCTACTTTAACATTATTCTTTACTGTTTCATATTTTACTGTCTGAAAATTCAAATGAACCATGCAGAAGGATTCTGTTAGGTATCGCTGCTTCAGGAAATGTGCATAAAAATCTCTTGTGCATGCTGCTTCCTCAGAAAGAGGTGTAATTTGTGGAACATATTGCACAATTCTCCTCACTGAGAGCAAAGCCTGCAAAACACTGTTTCATTTCTCAGGTACTATGTAATAATCTATTTTACCTTATTCGTTGTGCTTCTGAGCATCATTCATGAAGTATGTCATTTGGATAGCAGTCAAGCTTGATGCTTTACACTACAATACTCAATGTATGCTGAATTTCATTTAAATACTGGTAAATGGCTAACGTTACAGTTTTCTTCTTTCTCCCTTCCCCCATGTTCCTTTGACAAGTCTGAAGTATTTTCAGTATGACTGATGATACCAAACATGTTTGGGCTTATACTTCATGCTGTGCACTTCCTTTCTATGAACACACCCGGGTTTTTTTGTCTGCTCTGATTTCACTGTTACTTGTAAAATCTTTCTGCCAGAGAGCCCAGGGAAGGAAAAGTGCACACATTAATTGACCCTGGAGAATATGTGACAAGGAGGTGGTTTTATTACTAGCGTAATAGTGAAACTGGAAGTGTAAGTGGCATACCAAAGAGCTGCAGTCTCTCTTGCTGGCCTTGCATTTCCTGCTCTGGCCTGCTCGCACCTCTGGAGCATCCCCAAATGTTTATGTACCCAGCCTGTGAAAAAAAAATTTCATTTTAGAATGATAATTGGGTGTGAGGAGGAAGGCTCTCTGTCCTTAAAACTCTGTAAGAAGTGGGGTGAAGGAAGAAGGAAATGGTAACTCAATCAGGAAATTTAAAATTAAACTTTGAAATTGCCAGTCCCTTAAAACCCCCATAATCAAAAAACCCATCCTGTGGAGGCAGGGGGAGGGGGAAGAAGAGAAGGCAGGCAATTGGGTAGCAGATGTAGGGGTGATAAGACCTGGTAAGAAATAGCAACGTTTGAAGAAGATGACTGAGTGGAAAAAAGGAGAATAAGGACTGTACTGCAAGCAACAGAAGCACAGATGATTGCTGATGCAGGAAGACAAAATGGGAAAGAGACAAGACTTCTCCTGGAGCACTGGTGTCAGTTGGTGGTTATTGCCTCTGCAGCATGGGTGGCAGGGAGCTAGAAAAACTCAGCAGTGCAAAACATGTGTATTTCATTCTTGTGCCAGAAGCAAGTGAAGTGCAGTGGGTGTTCCCAACCTGTGGTCTGCCCTTTTTGTACATGCTCCAAAAGTGTCTGCAGGAAGCTCCAGTTACAGGTCAGGAAGTACAGCCTTCCTGACTTGCCTTGCTGGCAGCTATGAAATTGGTGAGTGTAAAATCTCCATAAGCATCTTACAGTATGGTTTTTTTTCTATCCTAATAAAATAAAAACCCATGCCTGAAGTCCTGATACTTTTCTTCATTTATCTTGGGTGTTTTGAGGTACAAACTGTCATTTTGAAAGACAATGATGAAGAACAATGCACAAGGGCCATTCCCTACTGCCTCTTGATCTAGAGCCCTGCAACAAATTTTCCTTCCCCTTTACCTCTGCAGTTATGTGGCTGGACTTGCATCTTCACTCACATAGCCAGTGTTCCTTGTAGAATGACTCTGACCACATGGTTGGTGGATGTAATTCCAGTCATGTGAAGAAGAAGTTGTAAGGCTTGAGATTCTTCACCGTAGTTAGAGTATTCCTTATCTGGTCTCATGATACTCTGAAACACGTACTTAAAACTGCTTAGAGAAGAGCCAAAACAATCTGGGGGAAAAAAAATCAAAATATGTTTTCCTTATCTTATCCATTTTAGTACTGCTGTTTATGACCTAATTCACTAAAGGTCTAAAATACTGTGGCAGGGGAGAAGGTGGAAAAAAATATCTTTTTCCCCTTCTGGAGGTAGTGTCAAAATAGTAGTGAGTTTTAGATAAATGCTTTTCTACCAGTAAATAACTTGAGTTTGTCAAGGAAGCTGTTACTCCATTGACATCTTGCCCTAGAAGTTTCTGCAGCCCTTCTGCAGTGCAGTGTTGCAGCCAGAAGTACTAGCCTAAAATGTTAGCAGGCTATTCATGTGTTGTGTTTATCTCTAGATGCCACCACAGAAAATCATGCATGTCTTTAAAATCTGAAATACGTCATCTTCTACTTCACTTTTTGTAGTATATGGCTTTCAAAATTGGTTCATGGGCCATCTTCCCTAAGATTTTAATGGATTTTAGTTTCCTGTTTAAGAAAGTGTTTAGACTTCATCCACCACACTGATCAGTTCTGTATGACTCCAATTTAATAATAGATTCATGAAGTTAGAGCAATGGTAAAAGCAAGTTTTAGGTCACTTATTTAATTGAAATTTATGTACTGTTCACTTTAAGGAAAAAGGAGAAAAATGCATGATGTTGGATGTTAACAGTTTGTTTCATGAAGGATTTGTTTTTCAGTTTAGCTTACATTCTGCATACAACTCCTGAGTTCTGACATTGCATTAATCCTGTGGAAAAACTCTTAAGTAACACAAGTACAAACTGTGCTCTGTTCATATGCTCATTTGTACAAATACATTTAATTGCTGCTGTCTCTTGCACCAAGTGTGTTTGCATCTGACTGTCCTTCACTTCCTTCATTGTTAAACTTGTCTCAAATCACTAGGTTGCAGCTGGATTATGTGTCTGATCCAGCTTCTTACGTAGGTCTTCAAAAATGGTTTTGTTTTTTTCTCTGAAACATTGTTTGCATCTTGACTTAGAGCAGAGCTGATCCAATTCAATGATATTAATGCAGAAGCCCACAGTGCAACTTTTGCTGTCATTTTTCACAGTAAAGTGAAACATGAGAAACAAAGTCACTGAAGCGTTGTGCCAACAGAAACCGTAAAACAAAAGAAAGCTAAGAATCAAAGACCACAAATAACAAAATTAGTGTCTTGAAAGCAAACTTTAATTACACTTCTCTGTATGGAGGGAATAGTAAGCAAAAAGTAGAATAGGAAATTGTGATTGGGAATACTGGTTGATGTCTAAATTAGACATTTAAGCTGGTTTGCCCTCCTGCTAAGTAAGCCATCCTGCAGTGTAATGTGAAAAGGAAGGAAAGTGCAAGGACCATAAAGAAATGATGCTAGAAGTATCCATTGCTGGCGGTGTTCAAGGCCAGGTTGGGCAGAGCCTTGGGTGGCATGGTTTACTGGGAGGTGTCCATGCCCATGGCAGGGGGCTTGGGACTAGATGATCTTAAGGTACTTTCCAGCCCTAACTATTCTATGATTCTATGTTATTCAGTTATTGTTGTTTGAAATGCTGCATATACATCCTGAGAGAAGTTTCATTTTTGAGGTTTTGTATTTAGACTAACTAGCTATAGAATGTACTTTATAATATTTTAAGTATCTCTAACATATTGGGTGGTTCTGTTTTATAAGGTTTTTTTCTTTTCTTTCTGGAAGTGCAGTCATATGCTGCAATCTTTTGCTTAAATTGGCTAATCTTACAAGCAATGTGAAATATGGCATCCTGGAAAACCTGTACATGCTTCCTGCCCTCACACACTATGCTTTGGAATCATATTTTTGGTTTTATATGTGTTTTTTATGAAGGAATAAAAAAAACCCTGCCATTCTTTAATTAAGGCACAAAGCCTAAAAAACCCTAAGAGTATAATTCTGGTTTTTACCACTGAATAATCACATCCCCAGAGAAAATGCCGCACGCCCATGTAGTGCTTAGTGTTAAGGACAAACTGCTGCCTGCAGTTCGAATGCCAAGGATGAATGTCCTGAGACTACTTGAACATTGACATCCT
Source organism: Ara ararauna (assembly GCA_028858755.1). Taxonomy (NCBI): domain Eukaryota; kingdom Metazoa; phylum Chordata; class Aves; order Psittaciformes; family Psittacidae; genus Ara; species Ara ararauna. The sequence goes on along the minus strand of CM054410.1, from coordinate 36,360,310 downwards.
GTTTAATGAGGGAGCCTAAGCAGAGTGTTAATAGACTTTTTCACTAATTGCTTAGTGTTTATTGTCTATCTTCTGTACATCAGATTTGTAGTTACCCTCCAATGTGCAATGCATATCCATTCAGAAAAGCTGCAAGTGTTCATGCATTATATAGTCAAATTAGATTGCTATAGGTATCAAATAATTAAGGGATCCTGTTCTGTGGCTTGAAATAACTTGAGATACTTAATCTATTAAGTAAAGTAACTCAGAGGCAGAGAAGAGCTCATATAGAATCATTGAATAGTTAGGGTTGGAAGGGACTTTAAGATCATCTAGTTCCAACCCCCCTGCCATGGGCAGGGACACCTCACACTAAACCATGTCACCCAAGGCTCTGTCCAACCTGGCCTTGAACACCGCCAAGGATGGAGCATTCACAACTTCCCTGGGCAGCCCATTCCAGTGCCTCACCACCCTTACAGGAAAGAATTCCTTCCTCATATCCAATCTAAACTTCCCCTGTTTAAATTTGAACCCATTACCCCTTGTCCTCTCACTACGGTTCCTCATGAAAAGTCCCTCCCCAGCATCCCTATAGGCCCCCTTCAGGTACTGGAAGACTGCTATGAGGTCTCCACGCAGCCTTCTCTCCTCCAGGCTGAACAGCCCCAACTTTCTCAGCCTGTCTTCATACGGGAGGTGCTCCAGTCCCTGATCATCCTCGTGGCCCTCCTCTGGACTTGTTCCAACAGTTCCATGTCCTTCTTCTTTTGGGGACACCAGAACTTCATGCAGTGCTCCAGGTGGGGTCTCACGAGAGCAGAGTAGAGGGGCAGGATCACCTCCTTCGACCTGCTGGTCATGTTCCTTTTGTTGCAGCCCAGGATACGGTTGGCTTTCTGGGCTGTGAGTGCACACTGAAGCCTGCTCATGTTAATTTTCTCATCAACCAACATCCCCAAGTCCTTCTCTGCCCAACCTGTAGCTGTGCCTGGGGTTGCTCTGACCCAGGTGTAGGACCTTGCACTTGGCATGGTTAAACTTCATCAGGTTGACATCAGCCCACCGCAGAAGCATGTTAAGGTTCCTCTGGATGGCATTCCTTCCCTCCAACGTATCAACCGAACCACACAGCTTAGTGTCATGGGCAAACTTGCTGAGGGCACACTCAATCCCACTCTCCATGTCACCGATGAAGATGTTGAACAAGACGTGTCCCAACATCGATCCGTGAGGGACACCACTCATTATGTGAAGTCTGAGAATCTGATCTTTGCAGGCTGGATGCAAAAGTGAGCACGAGTGGAGGAGATCTATTTCCCTTACCGTATCTAAATCTTGTTCTTGAATTCCGTGTGGAACTTTTAACCATGGAAACTGTCCTTTTTCTTTAAAAGGAGAAGGTTAATATTCTTTGTTGTGCTAGTGATTAGGTATCAAAAAGGAAAGAGGAAATAACAAACAGAGTTTTGCTAATGGCCGATTTAACTTTCAGGTTCATCTTGCCACAGAAAATTCCACTCTGCTGTCTTTCTTTGAATCAGCGATTGCTACAGCACACTGAAGAACATTTCTGGGTTGTTTGTTAACATTATGTACAGCTTACTGCATACTCCCTTAATAGGAAAAACAGTTAAAGCTCTGTTTTGAAGGAGGCATGTGTTCTGATAAGCACTTATTCAGGACTTCGGCACATAGATTCGAAATAGTGTCTTGAAAATCTTACCCGTTTCAGCTTTGGGTATGCAGATCTCACGGACATTTTGCTTTCTTTTTATAGTTTCACAGATACCTGGTCTACGTGTTTACTTATGTCCAAAATTGTTGCAGTTTGGTTGAGCTGTTTAATGCTACCTGCTGTCCAGGAGAGACTGATTTAGTTTCTTGGAATATGCTTCATTCAGATTGTATTAGGCTTCTCTCAAGGCACTGTTCTGTGATATCATTTCCTTTCTGAAATATGAGTGAAGTAATTTCTTGCTACTCCTGCCTCCTTAAAAATGAGCTAGTAGCTGCAGCATTTTTCAAGAATCCTATTTCTTATAACTGAGGCAATTCAGAAGAAGCACATCTTGTCTTTCTTTGTTCTGAAGTGTGTATCTCTCTTTAATACTTCTGCTCTTTCTTGATTTCCAGTTATTTTTCCTAACAGTAATGTTAGCTGTTACTGAGTAAATTGGGGAGGAAGGGTAAGCAGGGCAATATTTTCATTATTCCTGTTGCATAGTATGTCTGTTCCTCTCTTTGACTGGATTATGCATGATCAATGTTTCTTTTGAGGCTGGTTTGTTGAGACTTCTTTCCAAGTATTTGTCAACAGTTACTCTTGTCAGTCAAGTTGGGTCAGCCAGACTTAGGTATAAATCATGTTCAGAGGCTGAACTGCCTTTCCACACTGCGAGCGCATTGACTTATTAGTATATGAGTTTGAAGAACTGGAAGAGTGGCCTCAAGCTATAACTTCCTTAAATCCCATTGAATTGACTCAGGCAGGAAAATAGTGGTGGGGGAGTTGCAGTGTCTTCACTGGGATTTTTGTTTGCTTTTTAGTTAATATGCATGAATTAAAAAAATGAAGCTGGTAATGCCAGCCTGGGTGCCTTTTTAAAAGAGCAGTCTTTTAAAGTCAGTGGCAGTATTGTTAGCAAAGAGGCTTTTACTCTTGAGGTAGAAATGTGAAATACCCTTTCTTAAAGAGAAATGCATGGGTAGTTGTTATTTATTATGCACTTACATGAAAAGATACTAATTTACTTTGGCAGAGAAGGGAGTGGGGGCATGGAGAAGCATTGTAATTAATTATTGGGGGGGATGGGGGATGCCAGAGGAATTGTTTGAAAGCCAAGTCTGTTCTTGACTAGCACCTGCTTCTCAGAAAATCTGGCAGGCTCAGAGTGGAAACCCCTGTGTACTTGGCACTTCTGAAAATCTATCTACCTAACTTTCTACTTGAGTTTTGAGATGCTGCTAACATAAGGGTCCCAATGTGAGATGCCACGGAAGATGTGGGTGCTGCTGTATTGAATGTTTTCTGCCTTTTAATGAACTGTGACTTGAGTAATTGAAAAGCCACACTGTGACATGAATCTCGGTAGTCCCAGCTGATTTTAAAGTGCAGATCCCCAGACTAGTTTGTACACAGATGTTTTACTTCATTTTTCTGTTGTAGGGAAAACAAACTCATTGAAGATTGCTGACACATCTTGCTGTTAATAGTTGTCATGGAAGAAAAATATTATTCACTGTCAAAATCTCTTTACGTACCTTCAGATAAGCCAGTCTAGAAAATTATTTTGTTAAGTTCTCTCTTACAAGCACAATGGTTGGTTTGTTTCCATACCCTCTTTCTTCTGCTTTCCATCTACCTCCTCAATGTCTCCTGCACTCTTTGCCTCTGGATATTTAGATATTTCAGCAAAGCTTTTTAATGCAGTCAGTTGTCTGTTGTGGTACCATTACAAGTGCTTTTACTTCCCCTTTTCTTCATTTTTTTAATTTATTAAAAAAAATTCCCCCCCCCCCCCGAAAAAAAAAATCCAGAAAACACAAACAAATCTCTGACCCAGTTCTTTTATATTGTTCGTAAACTTCAGGTTTTTCTCATGAGTATAGTTTTCTTTTGCTCTGCTCTGCTTTACTAATCCTCTCCCTCCCTCCTTCCCCTGATACAATACTATAACCTTTCCTGTTACCTTTACATCTCTTCCTGTTTCTTTCAGCTGCTTGTATCTCAAAATAGCTGAAGTTAGACGCTATAGAATTTGGTGATGCTGTTAGACCCAGAATTTGAAGGCTGCTGGATAGCATGGCAGTCCTTTGATGTCCTCTGTGGGGTGGCACAAGAAAAATTCTGTTTTAAAAGCCTTGGGGAAAGTTGCTAGCTCTGCAAAAACTGACTGTGCCATTTGGGGATGAGGGACTTGGTATGTGTTACTACTGTAGCAGTGGAGGCTCTCAGTTGCTGTTTGTTTACCTAATATATTGCATTGCTGTGGCTAGTAGCTTCTTTTACATAGGCATCAAATTCCTGGGTGTAAAGCTTTGTTGCTGAAAATTCTGACTTCTGTTAAAGTTTGGGGACATACAACAAAGCATGCGTTTGTTCCAATCTCTAGAGACTGATACACTTTCGTTTCCACATACGTTTAACAAAGTCACGTAGCGTTTACTTAGCGGAAGCTTCTACAGTAGAATAGCACAGCAGCTATTGCTAATTTGGTAGTTCAAGCTGGGCTGAAGTATGGAAGTGGGTTTTTGTTTGTTTCAATTTTGAGATAGGCAAGAATCTTCTGGAAGGAAGATATGTTCACATATATCCAGAAATAACTGCTTGTTTTGCAGAAATTGATTGTGTTCCGAGGACATGCTCAATAACACAGTTATTAATAACAAGCAGTTATGAAAAGAAAAAACATCTGGCGCTTCACAAATTAGGAGCAGCAACTCAGAAAAGCTTCTGAAAGGCTTTTCACTATTTCATTGTCCTATTAGTATTTGTTCATTTTAGCAAGTACTTTATTTTTGAGCTCCTGCATTTTCAATATTACAGTAAAATAGGCTATTCATCAAGAAGTGGAATGAAAGCATTTTAGACTAATTTTTGGAACTTCTGCAAAAATTCCAAATGCTTTATCTCTTTCCCTGTCAAAGTACCAGTAATGCATTAATGAGTGAAAGCTGATGACCAGTGTGCACTGACTACTATTACTGGATTACCAGCACTATCTAGATTTTTCAAATGTCTGGGATAGCAACATATTATAAAGCAAGTAAAATCAGCATTTGTTTTGAAGTCTTAGTCTCAAGTAGAGGGTGATAGCTTTGTACACATCTCACTAAAGTAATTGGAGTGCTTGAGATCTCTATAAAAATAATTTAGGTACATACTAGATAATTTTAAGATGCTCAAAAATGAATGTACTAGTGACATAAAAAGCAGATTCACTCTGTTTTGACAAATACCAACATAATTCACTACAGTGCATGGTCAAGAATTAGTTATTTCAGTACCACTATGTGTTATTCTGTAGCTCCTCTGACTCTTACCCCTCTTGCTTGCTGCCTAATGTGAAACACAGGTGTTAGTTTATTGTTGTTTTGTTTGGGTTTGTTGTTGGTTTTTTTTTTTTCTTTTTCTTTTTTGGGGTGGGGGTAGTGGTGCTCTAGCAAATGTGTATCTTTTACACAGAAATTGAAGTATTGAAGTTCTTCCTGCCAGTTGTACCATTTTAGTTACAGAGCTGTCCAACAGGAGACTGAGAGGTTTATAAGATCAGCCTAGGTAAAAGAGTAGGTGCAATCAAATTTTAAAATACATAGCATTATGTATTTTATACAATATAAGCATGGTACATGTACTGTTGGGTGTTTTTTGGGTTTTTTTTTTGTAATCTGTATTCCTACTTTTAAATATTTACAAGATATTCACATGGAAGGAAGCCCACAATTGCAGGCTAGTGCATCACAAATTCTGGATTAGAAGAACAATTAACTTTATGTTGCATTAGAAGTATTTGAGTCATCATCCTCAAATAATACCAGCTGTATTTTCAGAATCTCTTTAGACTCCTGACCATTCCCTGACACAATTACCGTCTCACCCCTCCCGGGTTATTACTGCTGGCAGTTAACTGTGATGCTTGTTCAAACTGTGTTGAACAGTTGAACTGCATTGCTGTTTTCAAAATGTGAACATTGAAGAAATTCCTATGCAAAAACTAGGCTTGTTCATCTCTGCCTTCCTATGTGCCCATTCGTAAATATTCGCATGATGCTCAAAGACCTCAGAAGAAGTTCCAAGAAGAAACATGTTAGGGGAGATCTCACCTGTTTCTGGAAAGGTTACTAGGAAATGTCCTGCATCAGCACAGAGTTAAAATATCATACTCCTTCCAGTGTACAGGTCATAGTTGTTAGCTGATGGGACAGGTGGCGGCCTGGTAGTTTCAGGCTGTATCTGGAGATCATCATCCGCTGACTCCTTGGGAGTGTGGTAAATGCATAACCTTGCCAGGATACTCTGGTAATCTTATGGGCAGCAAATGCAGCAATTCGCATTACCTTCTATGGAGACTTGGGTTTCTCAGATCTGGCAGAAAGCCCAAATGTTTCTTCCAACTCTTGTTGAAGAGACAGACATTCAGATATAGGGCTACTGGTCTGATCATATTAAGTGAAAAACTAGTCTAACCTTTATTTAAGGGCTAGAAAAACTCTTTATTTCCTTTCACCCTCTGTCTGTGTAGTAGTCTGACAATCTATTTGAGAATGCTTTTGCATCCCATGTACTCTCTGTATGTACTTATTTATGTAAAACTAATGATCAGTTTGGGTTCCTTTTAGTGAAATCTTCTATTTCCACTGTGAACAACTGCACACAGCCTCAAAAAACTGTGTTGTATGAGTTAAGTATTGATACTCAGAATTCTTATGAAGGGTTAATTTCTTTCTCTGTTATTTTTATGCTGTTCAAGAATGAATTTTTTTGCCTGAGGAACAGGAGTCCAAAGTGAAAAACCAATTATTTTTGCTTGCTTTCTTTTCTCTGACACTAGAAATGCTAATCAGTACTTAATGAGAAATTGCTGACTTTTACAGGCAAGATGGTACCAAAACCAGTCCAAGTAACGATTATGGAATCACAGAATCATAGAGTGGTTTGGGCTGGAAAGGACCTTAAGATCATCTAGTTCCAACCTCACACTAGACCATGTCACCCAAGGTCTGTCCAACCTGACCTTGAACGCTGGAAGGGATAGAGCATTTATCAGTTCTTCAGGCAACCTGTTCCAGTGCTGCACCACCCTCACAGTAAAGAACTTCTTCGTTAAATCTAACCTGAACTTCCCCTGTTTAAGTTTAAACTCATTACCTCTTGTCATCCTACCTGAGCACTTGATCTGATACTGTGGTTGTTAGAAAACTGTCAGCTCAGTTCTTCACTGGGCAGAGTTTGAATCCTCTCCTGCTGTACATAAATTGTAGCAGAAGTGTCACGGGCCATGGTGAGAGCACTGCAGAAACCACTCTTCCTACATTGGGGGAGAGGTCCTTGAGGAGAAAATGCAGTTCATCCTTATACTAAAGGAGAAACTCTCATCTAAACAATCATGGGCTCCTAATGCTGGGAGATTGATTACACATGGTGATGACCATTCCAATCCAATAATTTTTCCCACCAAAACAGTTGCGGTACTTAGAGTTGCACTTCAGGCAGGCAAGGATGAAATGGTGTAAGTATCTCTAACCATTTAGGGTTAAAAAAACCCAAAAAGAGCTGTTTGTTTTGTCCATGTATAAATCATAGTACAAGGGCAAAACAATGCCTGGACCAAATAACTGATTAGACTGCACCATTGTTTGCTGCATATATTCATGTCTTGTGCTTTTTGTTTTTAAATCAAATTGCTGTACAACTTATTTTTGTACTGAGTGTATATGCCTTGAACTTTATCAGTTGTTACACAGAGTTCAGAAATGTTTTGTTCAGAAAACTTTCTTTCCACAGAATGATAGAATCATAGAACGATTTGTGTTGGAAAGAACCTTAAGATCATCTAGTTCCAGCTCCCCTGTCACCCAAGGTCTCTCCAACCTGGCCTTGAACACCGCCAGGGATGGAGCATTTACCACTTTTTTGGGCAGCCTGTTCCAGTGCCTCACGACCCTCACAGTAAAAAACTTCTTCCTTGTATCTAACCTGAACTTCCCCTGTTTAAGTTTTAACCCATTACCTTTGTCCTATCACTGCAGTCCCTAATGAAAAGTCCCTCCCCAGCATCCTTATAGGCCCCCTTCAGATACAGGAAGGCTGCTCTGAGGTCTCCATGCAGCCTTCTCTTCTCCAGGCTGAACAGCTCCAACTTTCTCAGCCTATCGTCATACGGGAGGTGTTCCAGTCCCCTGATCATCCTCGTGGCCCTCCTCTGGACTTGTTCCAACAGTTCCATGTCCTTCTTCTTTTGGGGACACCAGAACTTCATGCAGTGCTCCAGGTGGGGTCTCACGAGAGCAGAGTAGAGGGGCAGGATCACCTCCTTTGACCTGCTGTCACGCTTCTTTTGATGCAGCCCAGGGTACAGTTGGGTTTCTGGGCTGTGAGCGCCCACTGAAGCCTGCTCATGTTCATTTTCTCATCAACCAACACCCCCAAGTCCTTCTCTGCAGGTCTGCTCTGAGTCACTTTTCTGCCCAACCTGTAGCTGTGCCTGGGATTGCCCCAACCCAGGTGTAGGATCTTGCATTTGACTTGAATGACCTTCATAAGTTTGGCACTGGCTACCTCTCCAGTGTGTTGAGCTCCCTCTGAATGGCATCACTTCTGTCCAGCATATCAACCGAATCACACTGCTTGGTGTCATCAGGAAACTTGCTGAGGGTGCACTCAATCCCACATTCCATGTTGCCTATGAAGAACAGGATTGGTCCCAACACCAATCACTGAGGGACCCTACTCATTACCAGCCCCCAGCTGGGCATTGAGCTGTTGACCACAACTGTCTGTGTGTGGCCATCTGCCCAATTCCTTATCCGCTGGCTGGTCCATCCATCAAATTGATGTCTCCCCAGTTTAGAGACAAGGATGTCATATGGGACAGTGTCAAATGGTTTGCACAAGTCCAGGCAGATGACGTCAACTGCTTGGCCTCTGTCCATCAGTTCTGTAGCTGCATCATAGAAGGCCACCAAATTGGTCATGCAGAATTTGTCTTTGGTTAAGCCATGTTGTCTGTCACCAACCACCTTGTTGGTTTTCATGTGCCTTAGCATGTTTCCCAGGGGAATTTGGCTCCATGATCCTGCCAGGCACAGAGGTGGGACGGTCTGGTCTGTAGTTCCCTGGATCTTCCATTTTCCCTTTCTTGAAAAGCGGGTTCTATTTCTTTTTCCAGTCTTTGGGAATTTCACCTAACTGCCATGATTTTTCAAATATGATGGACAGAGTGTGGCTTAGCAAGTTCGTTTGCCATCTCCTTCAGGACCTGCGGATGAATTTCATCAGGTCCCATGGATTTGTGCACATTCAGGTTGCTAAGATCATTTTGAACCAAATCCTCTCCTACAGTGGTCCTAAAATCTCCGTTTTCACAGTCCTTGCATTTGTCTCCCAAGTCTTGAGCAGTGTGGTCAGGTCACTTGCCAGTGAAGGCTGAAGCAAAGAATTCATTGAGAACTTCAGCTTTCTCCAAATCCAAGGTAGCCAGTGCTCCCATTTCCAGCAGGAGAATTAGTAGTTTTTAATTATTAATTAAAAACCAATCAATAGGGGTTTTTTTCAGTTGTTTTTTTTTTTTTTTTGTGCGTGTGTTTTTGTTGTGGTTTTAATTAATAGGTTTTTTTTTTTTCTAATTTATTTGATACTTTTGCTGAAAGTTCTGAATGGAAGCACTGCTCATATGCCTTTCCCCTTCAAAGTGGCACAACTGTGTAAACATGTTCATAGAATTAATCCAACTGTTCGTGCCAGTAGCAATTTAAATTAAGCTTTGGGAAGGTAGTTTAGTGTTCATGAACAGTGCTTTAGACCAAAGCGTGATGTGCTCATTTGGTCATTGTGTCCTTTTCTATTTTTGTGTGCTCTATCTGCATGTCCCAGAAAAGGCCAGGACTTTTAAAAACAATTCTTTCTGGAAGATTAGAAGTATTAGGAGACTGTTCTTTGTGATTTTAAAGAAACAAATATTATTTCCTCATTCCTTAAGTTGAACTGCAGTATGAACTTCCGATCAAGTCATGAACAGAGATAACTGGACAAAACTAATTTATTATTTAATAAAATTAATCATAAATGAGCAGCTTCTGAAGACACTTGCCTGAAGGGGAGAACTTGTGATGGTGGCAGGCAGCTTAGCCAGGGCACCCAATGCCTTCTGCAGCTCTTCATATGTAAATGTTCACAAGTGAGTGCTGAGGTTGCCTGCCTATTTTCTGGTGGGGGTAGAAAGGGGAATGCTCTATTCTGTCGGTGCTCTGCCTGCTCAGAAGAGGAAATAATGGAACCCTTTGTGCCCCCCTCTGAAGACATGTGCTTCAACAGGAATGGGCTGTGCAGCTGCAACCCTAGCAACAAGGGCCTGGGGAAAATAATGGGGGCAGCTTTCCAATGGAGGATGGCCACATTTGAAGATGAGCAAATTAAGCCGGTAGCCTAGTATTTAGAAGAACCAGTGTGCCTGTTAATTCTTCCTAGGGATTTTTTAAATTTTTTTTAATTTTAACCCTTAGGCTGAAATCTATGTGGTTTTTAATACATAGATAATGACTTAAGGCTTGCAGGTGTCTTTGTTGATTACTTTTAACTGTATCTTGGTTTAGGCTTTAGGAATTTTTCTTATTGAGCATAACACTTTTAAGTTTGGTCTCATCACAGGTAGTATAAATCGTTGGTTATGGGCGGGATTTGGTTTTTGGGTTTTGTTTTTTTGATTTTAGAGTCTTAACTTGATAATGTTTTTCCTGGAGAATTCACACCTAATTCATTGTTACTAGTTAAACAGCATGAAGGAATTCATTCCAAGCTGATAATTTTTTAGTATAGATGCACAAAATGCTAAAAGATGCTGTGGTTTGAGAAATTAATTTATTGAAAAAAAAAAATTTATTAATTCATGGGACTATCTGCGAGATTTGCATTGGCGCTTCCAAAGTGGTTATGCTTATTATGACAGATGCTTTCTAGATAAATTAATGTTAAATGTTTAATATTTAAGGTGCAGTAATACCATCCATTTACATGGGAAGTCCTGTGAATGAATTGGGCTAATGCTACTGATGTGAATTCAGTAGGCTTCATTAATTACCTAGCTGTGGATATTGATTCACCAGCCACAGTTCTGGCTGCATGTCTAGGAGAAGAGGGGGTGTTTGTTTGAGGGAGAGACTGAAGAATAATGAATACCTTAAACCAAATGATCTGTGGCAGAGTAGCAGACAAAGAAGGCTTTGGGGAAGTGACTGATTATCCTCCATGAAAGGATTGCAGCAATATCTGGCCTCCATGCTGAACCTTGCATGTGAGCCATTGCCCTTCTGTGTGGGGAGAAGAAAGAGAAATCAGATCCACTTAGGAATAAGTGCATCTTGCCAGTAAAGACATGGTGTTACTGCATCATACTCATCTACTTACTATAGCAAAGAACAGTGATGTTAAAGTTTAGTTATTTTAGTTCTGTTTTCTAGTATTTTGAGAAAGACAGCCTTTTTTTTTTGCAAGATAGGTACGATGTTTTGTTGCCTTCCATTTTCTTACCTCCTGTATGCAGTCTTTAATGTCTGTGCTACCAAGCTGACTGTATGTGAAGTGGGAAGGGAAAGGTCTGGCACCTGTTAAATATTTGGAGACAGTTTGAGTTCAAGTTATAGAATTCTCTGTATTTTTGTGAGAGGTGGGAAAAATGAGGAAGTGTTTTGGACTGGGATAGGATTTGAGGCTGTTCTTAAATGCTAGATTTAACTACTGTACCTCGTGCTCTTTTCAGAAGTTGCTAGTGAAAGCAAAGTCAGAAATTTAAAGAGCTTAACCCCCCTTTTAACAGCCCTTTCTCTTATTTGAGAAGGAGCAGCCATAATGGAAAATATGTTAAAGAGCAACTATAACTTTTATCTAAATGCGTATTTTTGCACTTTAATCTTAACTTTTTGGATAAAGGTTGTTATACCAGGCAAAGGAATTGGTGTGTGCTTTGGGGGCTTTTTTTGTTCCCAAATATACACAGGATGTATTTGACAGCAGATTCAAGGAAAATGTCCCCCCCCCATCCTACTCACACTCTGAAAGGAAATAGCGAACAGTTGTGTGGCATTGGAGGAGATAGAATCTCATTCAAATAGGGAAACTTTGTATGGTAAACTGAATTGTCACTTTACAGATGTTTGACAATTTAGTCAAAGTAGTTGTTGCTTGCTTTTCATTTAAGTGGATTTACTTATGTCAGTTCTAAATGCAGACTTGATTGTACCCTCCAGCAAAACCTTAGTGACTCATCTCCAGACCTTTCACTGGAAAAGATTATATAAATTAAATACTATGATGTTTTTAAATAATTAAAAAAAAAATCCACCACAACCCCACCAACCAAACAATGGAATTAAGATAAATATGAAGACAGAAAAGACCTCTTTTTTTGTTCTTCTTTTTTCCTTGTACAGAGAGGATTCCATTGAATTTTACAGCTTAAATTTTCAGTGATAATGGAGTTAGTCAGCAGTTCTGTAGTGTGCAGAAAGAATGCTCACCGCAAAGTTTGTAAAGGTCAGTATGAAGATGCTTACTGATTGTATGTACATCAGACCTATTACAATGTCTTCTTCAAAAGTGGCTGCAAAACTTCTAAGAAGTTCAAGGGAACTGGGAAAAGGAGCAAAGTCTCTAAAAGGCCTAAATTGGCAGAGGCACCACACACTAAACCGTGTCACCCAAGACTCTGTCCAACCTGGCCTTGAACACTACCAGGGATGGAGCATTCACAACTTCCTTGGGCAGCCTTTTCCAGTGCCTCACCATCCTCACAGTAGTGGATTTGTATATTTGGAGATTATAATGGTCCGTCGTGGTTTTTCTTAACACTCGGAGCCAGGATGATCCTTCTGAATGTGTATTTGCCTTGTGGTCTAGGGAACTAAATATTCACCAAGAGAAATTACTCTGATTAACTAGGTTTGCCTGTCAAAAGAGTAGAATAAGACAACAGAACATGGAGAACAGCGTAGGTAGTATTGGCAAAGCATTCTTTATTTTTTTTTTCAAGCTTAAACTTGGAAGCGTCTGATGTTAAATCCATCATGAGCTAAGATGTGTAGTTCACTTCACTGTGACTTGTTTGCGGTCTTCATCAGCATAGTTTACAAAAGAAGTCTTAGAGGAACTGACAGTCTTTCCTGTAAAGAAGAGCAACAATGGTTGTTGCTGCTATTTTCCTTATGGCTTTGTCATGTATGTTACAAAACAATCACATGCCTTGGCTGTCTGGAAGACTTCTGTAGTTGGTCTTGAGTAAAGGAACTTGTATTTTGCTGTTCCAAGTGGGCAAATGGTTTTAATTGATGTGAGAAAAACTTGAGTCTTCATATATATATTTATAAAGTTTCTTATTCTGTGCAGCAGCATTCTTTTCATAGCAAGGAAACACAAGCATTATACTTCATGTTTTATTCAGGACTTTTCAAGTTTATCAGCAGAAGTACTGTATGTCTAATGATTGTTTTTGCATGGGATTGTTTTTCCATGGTCAAAACACTGTTTATTTTTCTGACTACCATTAGGAGTTTTGTTTAGGTCAGAAGGTTGGAAAGAAGAGAACAGTATTTTCTCTGTGTGTTTTGTTTACCTTACTTACCTGCTTGCAGGCAGGTAACCAGCATAATCATAGAATCGTAGAATCCTAGAAAAGTTAGGGTTGGAAAGGACCTTAAGATCATCTAGTTCCAACCCCCCCTGCCAGGGGCAGGGACACCTCATACTAAAGCATGCCACCCAAGGCTATGTCCAGTCCAGCCTTGACCTCTGCCAGCAATGGAGCATTCACAACTTCCCTGGGTAACCCATTCCAGTGCCTCACCACCCTTACAGGAAAGAATTTCTTCCTCATATCCGGTCTGAACTTCCCCTGTTTAAGTTTGAGCCCATTACCCCTTGTCCTCTCACTACAGTCCCTCATGAAGAATCCCTCCCCAGCATCCCTGTAGGCCCCCTTCAGATACTGGGAGGCTGCTATGAGGTCTCCACACAGCCTTCTCTTCTCCAGGCTGAACAGCCCCAGCTTTCTCAGCCTGTCTTCATACGGGAGGTGCTCCAGTCCTCTGATCATCCTCGTGGCCCTCCTTTGGATGAGAGAGATTGCTTGGAGACAGCATGCCCCTGATCCATACCACAATTGCTGATAATGTTTTCAAATATATTTTATTGTAAATAATCTCATTTCTTCCCTTTTCTTTTCCTTCCTCTAAACGAATTGTCCAGAGCTAGGTTTTTATACCTGAAAGTGTTCATTCAGTGTGGATAAGCAAATACTGTCAGGTAATGTGACAGTGGAATTTAAGTGCCCACAGTGGGGAAAAAGAATGTAACTTCATTGCTGTGCTATCTTGCAGTGATAAGATTTTATTTCACATTGCTCACATCTGCTGTAAGTAGATACTGTTTTGGCCCTTACAAAATGCAGTATTTAGTGACTCTTTTTTCCTCACCGTATGTGTGAATGAAGAAGAGTAATATAGAAATTCTTGAGGAAGGGATGAGAAAGCAAGAAGTAGGTAGTATCTGGTAGGGCAATATCTGAAGGTCATGGCGGACAACACAGAGCAGGAGCAGGAAGTGTGACCTCCTCTTTCAACAAAACTTCTGGGAATGTGTGTGTGAAGGACTCTATCAAGAATACCTAGTTCAGATATCTTTGAAAGGCTGTTTTTTGCCTTTGCTGTATGGAAGAGGTAGACTCAGCACAAAAGGGCCTCTTGGCTTATTCTTTCTATTTTGTTTTCTTATTTTTGGCTTCTGTCCCCACTGCTGAGGATTCAGCATGTTTGCTTCACAGTGCAGTACTGCAGGGAGAACAGAGACAATACAAAGAGGAGAAACATTACGGTATCTGGCAACTTGACATACCTTGAGGGTGATTGCTTTGTTTGAAATACTGGCAGAAAGATGAAAGGTACACAGAACTCTGTCTAATACCAATTTCAGCCTTAAAAGCAGTGAAATAGTGCAAGTATTTGGAGGGAAGGGTTACGGAGGAAGATGTTTTATGTTTTCTAATGTGTGGTTCACTTTTCTTGAATTCCTGATTTCTCTGTTGCTCCAGTATCTTTATTCCATTAAGATTTGAGCTGTACCAGATAGATCATCCTACAAGAAGCTAGATGCATTGATAAAACTGATTGAGATTTTTTATTTTTTTTTTTTAAATACAGAGCAAAATCACAAAGCCAAATAGAATATATGCATGGGAAAAATATCAAAGTAGATTATAAAGTAGGGAAAATTTCTACAAAGCCTTGATTAATTTTATTTTAAAAGAAAATAATATATTGTGTGTTTTTACTTGTAATGTCATACATAATGAGCATAATGGTAGAAGGCAAGTGAGGCATGATGTCACACCACACATCACATTCCAGATGCTTGTACTGCTCCTTGTGTTCTGCCATCTGTAAAATGAGGAGGTTGAGAAATTGTTTGCGAAAGCAAGGAAAAAAGTTGAGGGGGAGGGATGATAAAGTGTTTGTATAGCTCTGAATTATACATGAATGAAGAGGCACACTTTTAAGACTTAGCTTGCTTAATCATCAGGATAGTTTTTGAAGTGTACCAGTGGATTTCCCATAACTTGTTTTCTTCAAGTAACATTTGAATACCTATTTTAACAAACGATCATGAAGCAGACTAGAAATTCAAGATCTTGGTTTTCATTCAACAATGGCATTAATGTCTCTTTGTGTAGAATGTTGGACAGCAACATTGTAGGGGCCCCATCAGACCGGAAGAACATCCAGTCCATTTATCACCATTTCTATTTGTATCTAGAAATTCTAAAGCAGGCCGCCTTCAGTTTAGCTGGCATTTGTCTATGCAACAAAATTTCAAACTTCAGGGTATTTTTTCCTCCTAGTTTTCAGGGTTTTACTTTTTTTTGTTGTTGTAAATTTGTTAAATACAAAGTAGTAGATGCACTTTGGCGACCACAAATCAACCAATTACTTAAGTATATATTTATTGCCTTCCTTCCCTCGCTTCCCTCCCCCCATAGCTTTAACCATTAAGCTATATACTCATTTAACTTGTGTTAAGTTGATTAAAACTGTGTTAGAGTAGGAATGGGGACCTGGAGGCTGGGCGTCAGGGTACAGGAGTGATGGTTTGCAAACCACTTCAAAAGTGCAGTTACCCAGTTATACCAATAATGTCGTTTGTGCTTTTTGGCAGAATTTTTTTCTTTTTTCTAATTAAAGTTCTGATTCATGCATCCAGCTATCGTCTGTGTGACCATGCAAATAAGAATGCCATGTTTAATAAGTAGGCTAGAATAGTTAATACCATGTTTATTCTTTGTAACTTGACTTAGATTTTTCATTCCTTGATGAAAACACTGTACTGCTGTCTTAATTGCTCTAAGCAATTAAAAATATTGAGTTGATAGGTAGGGGGCTTCTTAGCTGGTAACAACTAAATGAGAAATTCATGTCTATGTCCAGCATAGGCACCTCTCTTTCCCCTTAGGGCAATAGAATCTTTCTCTGAAATTGACACGAAAGTGTCATATGGAAGTGTCTGAGTTGGTTGTGTGTTCTGAGCTCTCTTGAGATTATGGTTACCTAGTTATTGACAAATAAATAAGTGCTTTATAATAGCACTGTACACAAAAATGCATTTCGTGCCTGAAGATCCTAGTATAAGAAAGCAAAAAACTCCAGATCCTTTAAGTCCAGGCATTTTGTTGTTATTGTTACTATAACCTGGAGGTGGTTACTGTATTTTTGACATCATGCAGCTTTGATTCCTTCATGCAAGATGGCAGTATACTACATTGCAGGCTATTACCTTAAAAACAAAATTAGAGCTAGTTCTTGATGCCCAAGTACCACCTGTGCACAAATCAGTTCCCTTTTCCACACAGATGCCTATGCAGAGTGTGAGGTACAGAGCCCGTGAGAGGCAAGGAGGAGACATTTGGGATGGGGTTACGCTGTGAGGTTAGGTGAGTCTGGGTCATGTCTGTATGTGGAAGCTATTCTAGCTAGTCCAGACTCCTTTTCCATAGTCTGCTCTGGAGTCCTGTCTGTCACGGGTACCACAACTCCACTTGTGAAAGCTGTCCTTCATGCAGGCACATTTGACACCTCCTGAGGTGCCCACATGAGAAATGGGTTAAATACTGCACAATGATTATGCATGAAACTACGTCCCAGACAAATGAGCACCAACCTCTTCCTTCTATAGGCATAGTATATGTAACAAATGGCAAATCTAGTTTTATATCCAGCGTGTTCTTGGTTACTTTTCTCTCTCTCTTTTTTTTTTTTTTTTTTTCCCCAAAAACAGGTTTTCTGATTTCTTTTTTGATGAGGTTGTTTGTACTAGTATAATAGTATAATTTATAGATAAAAGACTTTCGAAGGCAGAAATTGTAGTGTAGGAATGTAACTGTAACTGAAAGCTACTAGGAAGCTAGGAGGAAGTAAGCAACAAATGCTGTCTGGCTTTGAGCTAAAGAATGAAGTACTCTCGTCTGGAGGAGGGGATGATTCTGGTGCAGTTGTTTTACAGATGTTTTGCAGGGGTTTTTTATTTGGTGTGTTTTTTTTGTTTGTTTTTTTTTGGGGGGGTGGGAGTTGTGTTTTCTGGGAAGGTCATGTGATGTTATGTAGCTACTTGATAATCCAGAATGGAGGTCTCCAGGCAGTCTTGGAAGCCAAGCCTGATAGGAAGAGCTGGACAGCTTGTTAGTTTTTATTTAATGAAGCCGGAGCCTAGTTAAGTTTCCAGATAGTACAAGCCCTGTGGTTGACTGTGTTCACAACATCTGTTTTTGAGCACCTGGTAGCATGAAAGAAAATACTGTTTTTCAAAATGCATTAAGTTGAGAAGCAGATAGCTTTGCTGCGAGTTGATTTCTAGTGTACGTAAACCATTTTTACCAACAAGAAGATTAACAATTAAACTAGTGACTGTGAAGGTAAAATTAAGAAAAAAATGTCATGCTGTTTAAATCTTCTAATCAGAGCAGATTTAAAGCTCTCTGTGCTTTTTGCTCTAGAATGGCTTGTTTTCCGTGCTGCAACATTCTTGTGTGTAAAGCAAAACCATTTGCCATGTAGCTGAGGGTCTCAATCACTGGCGGGATTGCGATTGGATCGGGACAGTTACTCTCCTTTCATGTGATTTGTAATGTCTTTCGGTGTCTTCTGCCCAACCCAGCTGCTTCTTTTAGGAGGAAAAAATACTGTTGTGATTAATTTTCAACCAGCTTGTGTTGAATAGCTGGCATGACGCTGCTTTGCAAATGTCATGTAGTAGTGAATCTGATTTTTATTGTGTGACACGAGCTTAGTCTGGAATGTATTGGAGAAAGAATAGAAAGTTTGTTTCTAGTGCAAAATATGCTTAAAAGCAAATAAAAAGCAGAGTTATTAAGGAAGAGAATTAACATCAAATGCATCAGTATGTCAGAGCCAACTGGCTGAAGCACTTTTGCAATTAGAATAAACTAATAAATGTGGTGCAGGTGAATCAGATTTTTTTACTGGTGAGAAAAAGAAAACCTTGCTAATCTAAGTACCTATCTGTTACTTCCTCCAGCATTTTAAAAAATTGACAGTTACCTGCACTGAAGGGGCTTGCAGATGTGTGTAACAGCAGTGAGGCCTTACCTAGGGGTAGGGAAACTGAACAGGGATCTCTGACCAAGGGGTTGCTCACTGAGGAGGGCTGGTCTGCCTGCAGCAACCTGGATGCCCAGTGGCTGCTCCCACCCACCCTCCTGTGCCCTCAGCCAAGAAGCTGCTCCAGTTCTGAGGAATGTTTGTATTTATCACAGTTCATGCCACAGGAGGGTTTTTCATGTTTTTAAAAACTGAAATTGAATTGAAATTTTTTCTTAAAAACCCACAACAAGAAAAACCCCAACACCATCAAACAGAGCAAACAAACAAGAACCCCACCAAAACTCAGAATTTACAAGGGCGGTTGTTTGTTGTGAAACATTTTTTAACTAACATTCTGTTAGTAGGCTCTTAGGTAAGATTGGATAGTTTGTAACATAGGATACTGCCTGCAATTTATTAATAAAAGTTCTTTAAATTGCCGTCAGACTGAATTTCCATTCAGAAAATCATATCGTATCTGTGATATGCCTGGTTTGTAAGAGGATGTATGGAAGTAAAATTTGTAAATACATGCTATGTGGGTATTTTCTGTCTATTGTCTATTTTATAAGAATACAATTTTGAATAGCTGTAGTTAATATAATTAGAAGTTCATTGTGGAGTTCAAATAGTGTAATCCAGGGGTTATTTGGTGTCAGAGTACACTTCACATTGCCTATTCATTTCCTTATAGTGAGCCGTTGACTAAGAATTGAGGTACATAAAGTTTCTTTCATATTTCGTAGGCAAGCATTGCAAGTTGTCTCTGGTTTTGTCAGCAGCTTTCAGTTAGGGGAGCTGAAATGAACCTGCCCAGCATTTCTAAGTATGAAACTCGTTGGAAAAATAAATCTTAGCTTTGAGAAACCTTTATTCTAGGTTTTTCTGCTCACTGGGTGCCTACCAATGTAGATGAGCCATATGCCACCATATACATAGGCATTTTGTAAGAAAGCCAAACCATTTGAGATTTATAGTATTTTACACTGGCAGTAGAGCTTCAGGTGGCTTCACCACCGCTAAGATATGAACTGCAGGGCATTTTCCAAATGGGCATTTTTAGCAGTTATGGCCTTGAGGTTTTTGTGGGTACACAGGGAACACAATTCAGTGTTTCTTGGCAAGATAGGCATGCCATTTCTGAGGAGACAATTTAGCTTCCTGTGCATTCAGATTTCAAAACAGCAGTAACTATTCTGCTTAGAGTACTTACTTTGTTAAAATGTTTCTGGAACGTTTTGAAACTTGTTTTTTTGTAGAGTACTTTGTTTCTTAACTAGGTCAATAATTCTGGTATCTCCACTGAAATTGCAGTTCAGCGTTGGAGATTTGTCTTGTGCACCATATTTTATTATTTAAAGTTGACTATACTTGGCTATTTTTCTACGTATGTTTTAACATAGTGTCTTTTAAAATTTCACATCTATGTTTTTTGAAGTTTCTTAAACTTCATTAACTTTAGTTAAACTTTGATAGAGTTGTTCATGTTGTCTAGTGTGTAAAAAGACTAGTTGCAGGTGAATTATTAAGAGAAGCCATTGTTATGGGGTTAGCTTAAAAAGGGTTTTATTAATGATTAAATTATGATTGTCAAATGATAATTAGTGACTGAATGAAAATTAAATGGTAATCAATAAAACAATAATAGAATGATAATTAAGCAGTTATTTAATCCAATTTTCATGAAGGGTAAGAAGGAAGACCCTGGTAATCACAGGCCTGTCAGTCTCACTTCAGGGCCTGATAAAGTTATGGAGGTTATTCTGGAAGTTACTGAAAAACACTTGAGAGACAGCACAGTCATTGGTGATAGCCAGCACAGGTTCATGAGTGGAAAGTCATGCTTAACCATCCTAATTCCCTTTTATGACAAGATCACCTATTTAGTTGACCAAGGGAAGCCAGTGGATTTTAGCAAAGCTTTTGATACTGTGTCTCACAGTATCCTTCTGGTCAAAATGTACAGCATATGGCTATGCAAGTCCATAATACATTGGATGAGCAATTGTCTGATGGATAGGCTCAAGGGGTTATAGTACACAGGGGTCACATCAGGCTGGTGGCCAGTCCCCAGTGGAATTCCCCAGGAGTCAATTTTAGGGCCAGTGCTCTTCAATATTTTTTGTTAATTATCTGGATGTGAAAGTCAAATGTACATTAAGGAAGTTTGCCGGTAATACTACATTCGGAGGAGCTTTTTGTTCCCTCTAGGGTAGAGAGGCCTTGCTGAGAGATCTGATAGACTAGAGAGTTAGGTAATCATCAACTGTATGCAGTTTAACAAGAGCAAGTGCCAGATTCTCCACCTGGGGCAGGGCATAGATATGGTTATGCATACATACATACATACTGGGGAATGAGATGCTGGAGAGCAGCCCTGCAGAAAGACATCTGGGGATTTGGGTTGATGGCAAGTTGAATATGAGTCGACAGTGTGTGCCCTGGCAGCCAAAAGGACCAACCATGTCCTGGGGTGCATCAAGCAGAGCATTGCTAGCCTAGTGAGGGAGGTGATTGTCTCACTCCACAGTGCTCTGGTGCAACTCCACATCAAGCACTGTGTGCAGTTGTGGGTACCTCAATGTAAGAAGGACATCAGACTATTAGAGAGTGTTTTCAGAGGAGGATGACCAAAATGGTGAAAGGTCTCATGGGCAAGATTTGGGAGGAGCAGATGATATCATTTGGTTTTTTCAGCTTGGAGAAGGCTGATGGGTGACCTTGTTGCAGACTATACAACTTCCTCAAGGGGGGCAGCAGAGAGGGGCTGCGGATATCCTCTCAACTGATGACCAGCCACAGGACATGAGGAAATAGACTAAAGCTGCATTAGGGACAGTTCAGATTAGACATTAAGAAAAAATTCTTCACCAGGAGTGTAGTCGGTCGCTGGAACCAACTCCAGGGAAGTGGTCACAGCATAATGCCTGGCAAAGTACAAGGAGCATCTGCACAACGCTCTTAATCAGGTAATTTAGTTTTAGATAGTCCTGTGAAGAACAGGGAGTTGGACTTGATTTTTATAGCTCCCTTCCAAGTCTGTGATTCTCTATAGAATACTCTAGATACTCTATGGTTCTATGATACTTCTAGGTCTAGTGTAAAACATCATTTACCTTGTTACTGGTATCAGATGCTGGTTAAGGGGTCTCTCAACCTTGAGTCATGTTCCTACTGAAGGGAGAGATTACTCCTGTCTGGACTGCTACTGTGCAGAAGAGTTCAATGGGCTGGGGGACCAGGGGAGGGGTGGGAACTAGGGCTACAGGTACTTACATTGTAGAGTGATTGCTTATGGTTAAACCCTGCTGTAGTGTATCTGCAAGTACGCAGCTGTAGCAGTTTGTTTTGTCTAGGCCCAGATCAGGCTAGTACTGTTAGTAAGACATGGCCTAGATTCCTTAGTCCCTGTGAAGATACAGCCTATCACAGTTCTCAGGGTTTGTGCTGCGGGGCTGACTGCAGTCAGACCTCCTTGCTGGTGATGCCTGAAACAAAGTACTCTTCACTTAGAGTGGGTACATCCATCACAGGCTTGCAAAACAATAGACTTGATCTGCACTTCAAAAAAAAAAAAAAAAAAAAAAAATGGAAATACCTATCACAAAATGAAAATGGGTGAGGATTTTCAAGATTTTGTTTGCAGTTACATTTTTTGTACTCCTGCCTTTGATTGTGGGGATAAATATTTTATCACCATTTTGCAAAAGACATTGAAGAGCTCTCTGTGGTCAGTATTTCTTCCACAAAGTACTCAAATTCAGATGCATATTAAGGATCATTTGCAATGATTCTTAATCTGTGGGAGGGAGAAGAAAAAAGCAATAATTCTTCTCAGTTAATATATAGTATTTGAATCAGACTGCAGTCTGAAGATGGTCCCAAAATAGGATACTGAATTATAGGGGTTTTTGCTGTGAAACAGCCCTCTATAGGTACTGGTATTATTGCTACTAATGAGCTGTGTCTACCTGTGAATATGTAATGGCTTAATGTGAACAATTGTAGAGGAAAAAAATCTCCTGAAGAGTTTTCTTCCCTCCCTAAATCTCATTCAGTTTGAAAAAAAAAAAAATGAGTGTTTGTTTCAGGAAAATAAAAGGTGCTGCTGACCTGCAAATTGTCATTTCATACTGGCTGCAACCCTAACACGTGAAATCTTTCTTTACAATCTGACCCTGGAAAGTTTATTCAGTTTGTAGTTGTTCTTCTTAATACAGACTAGCTGTCTGAGGTTTGTAGAAGTGAAAGCTTGATAGCTTTTTGGTTATTGTCGTACTTGCTGTACATGATACATGCAGCGTACATGCTATAGCATGATAGCCTTAGCGATATGAATGCAATACTTTGCGGCTGTTGCAGTTACTGTATTACAGGTTGTGTTTGTGGCTTCAAATTCACAGGTGCATGCACACACAGTCATGGTTTTCAGTAGGTTTCTTGTGTGTAGAAATGGATGAGAGGGACTATCAGTGCTGTGGAAGTCTAGAGTATCTCTGTGCATACTCCTGATTTAGTAGCTGTATTTCAGCTCATTGTTTTCTTTGCAATTGCTTAAGGATTATACAGTTAGGATACACTTCTGCATTGTGGCATGTTTAAATTATGATACATAAACACAACTTCTTTGTTGCTACTTTTCACTTAAGTGACTTAAGAAGTGTCTGGAGGCAGGGGAAGAGAACCATCTCTTGCTGTATGCTGCTAGACAAAGATGAAACCTGACCCTCCTGTCCAGGTGTCACTTTGTGCTGTGTGTTACACAGTAGTGTGCTGGCAGATCTCTGGCTATTAATGGGAGAAGAGGAAAATGACAGGCAATTTAACACTTCCTCCTCTCCCCTGCTCTCACGTGCTCTCTTTTGAAAGCACATGTAGCTATGGCAGGTATCTTTAAATGCATCCATCTTTCTGGCTGCTGTTACCTGCTCAAATTAACAAGGAGACTGCCTGAGAAAAGTCTTCTTTTGTGTTACCTTCAGTAGGGCTTGCCACTTAAGAAGATAATGATATACACCAGTTGGAACTTTGATTCACAAGATTCATATATCCTTTTAATGTAAATGAGCAGGCAGTATGAAATCAGATTTCCTCAATTGTAGGAGTGGATTCTCAAGGGCTTCTCAGGTGTTCTTAACTCACTGGTTTTGTAGGTAGGGCAAAATAAGTTATGCCTAGACTGTGGTTTATGTAAGATAAAAAATATTTAATTTGTCTTTAGTTTGTCTTCCTGCTACTTAGTAAATAAAATTGGATGATTAGTTTTCTGTTTGTCTTTCTATATTTTCATAGTACAGACCTATTAGATATTCTGTGCTGTGGTTTTCAGAGAAGTAGGTTCCTGTCTGCATGTATGTGTGGGAAATAATCTGAGCTATGTATCAGCTGTTTGAGAAGGCTGCATTCAACCCATGCATATTGAAAGCAGTTATTAGTTGAAGACACAGGAAGCTTTGAAATATCGGTGCCTAGGGGAAAGGTTACCTGCACTGCTCCAGTCACTGACACAGTATTGTGCTTTAAACTTGGTTTGGTCCTGAAAAACTATGCTTTTCTGTTTCAGACTGGGCACAGGGAATTTTTGTGTGACCAGTGTAATACTGTTTTTCATGTGTTAGTTTTGTGCACAAAAAAGTAAGGACTTTTCAAGGGCATGGCCACTTGACTGAAAAAACAACTGGGGCAGAGGGAACAGGTCACTTGTAATTGATAAAACAAATGTTTGAGCTTCACACTATCAAGATGCTTTAAAAATGTTCAAAGGCTCTCTGCTTTAAGCTCCCAGCTGGCACTTGCAAACTATGTGTTCACTGTCACACTGCATGAGTTGTTCTTTCCTTGACCAAAAGGCGTTCTTTCCCTCCTTCACCTGCTTTACAGCTCCCTCTCACAGTGTCAGTGACCTAACATGAAAAGCCTACTATTTCTCCATATGGACTTGTTGTGGTTCTCTTCCTATATCTTTTGCCCTCTTCCCATATGTTTTCTCAGATGGGTACATTTGTTGTAGGGAAACTTGTGGGTTGAAACTTTTAATTCAGAGGCAAAGTGCTCTCATAATATGTAGTAGTTCATGGCTGTTAATTTGTGTTGAGATCGATTCGAGGTACAACCTGTTCTGAAGTTGCTTAAGGAAATATGCTAATGAAAACCATTTCAGCATAAATAGGAGCAAAAAAGCCCCCAGCTTGACTCCAAATGGCTAATAATCGCAAAGTAAAACACTATAATAAAATCTTAAAAATATCTTCAGTTGCAATGTTCAAAACTGTATCATAAAGACATGAACAAAGTAACTTCTTTCAGAGTTAGGACCTATATGTTCCAGGTTTGAAAATGCACAAGAACGTCTAACTCAAATTTTGAAGAAGCTTCTTCAATGTCTTGAAACTAAATCCTGAAAAACTTGGGGGTGGGGAGGAACAGATATGGGAATGGGGAAGGTTATGAGGAAGTGAAAAAGATCTTAGCCTGTGTAGATGCTGAATGTTGTCCTTTGTCTGGCAAGAGTTACTTGCGGCTCAGGTTTCTCAGGATCTGAAAGCAAAAATATAATTGGTGCATTAAAGGCAGTGTCAAAGTCCCCACAAGTGCCTGCTCTGCTAGGTGGAAAGGGAGGAAGAGTGCTTCTGCAAGTGCACTGCTCTGGTGAGATTAAGTTTCTGATTTAGAATTCATGCATGAAGGCAATTTCCCTGTAGGTCATGTTAGTTTAAAATCTCTGTTGTTTTTTGTACAGATTGTTTTATTTCAAAAAACGAGACTGGCAAGTGACTACACGCTTCTCACTTCCTTTGAGAACCACCAGTTGCCACAGCTCCAAGTATATGGAAGCAGACATCAGCATAACCTCTCTTGGTTTGGTCAACCTTAATTATCTCCCCTCGCCCTCATTCTTGCTGTCACTTGACTGTATCTGCTAAGCAGCAAGAGAAAATAGTATTGCTACACTAGAGATTTAAACTGAAAAATACTGTAGAAGTCTGAAAAATGCACTCTAAAACTATAATTTTCTACTTAGCAGCTTGCAGGATTGAAACAAGTGATAGCTGTTCACAGCCTTTAAGGGAAAAAAGTGTCCTTTATGGAATGATACTTCCATATCAAGAATAATTATATTTTTTTTTCTCGAAAATTGAGACTAAAAAACTAGTAATAGTCCTGGTTATGACTTTCTGCATACATGAGCATGTCATAGTGCATCATGTCGTGACATACCATGGCATGGCATACCTAGTTATGACCTTGTGCATGCTTCTCTTCTTAATTATTTTTTTTTTCTCTCCCGTTCTCCTTAAATAGTAGTCTGAGCTTTGGAGCAAATCTAGTTAAACACCTGCAGTTATTTTCTTTCTCTTCCTGTGGTTTTATTTGCTTCAAGTAATTGTCAAAGAGCGTTGTTACCGCACTTCCTGTTTGAAGCCACAGTGAGCAGTATGCAGTCAAAGGATATAGAAGGCTCGCCCTTAAAAGGAGCTTTATGGCTTATTTTTTTTTAATTTAAAACAGCGTCAGCTCTTGAGCAATATAATTAATAAGCAGGTTTATTCTAAGTGACCCTCCACATCATGCAGCATATTCCCGTTTGGATCAACTAAGGTAAATAAATATTCTCTATCTTGCTTTTTGCCAGTAAACATGAAGAGCTTGGGGGGAAATTGATTTCTTTTTTTGCCCTTCCTCCTGTCCTGTTCTGTTTATTTCCTACAGAAATGTTAATACTGCTTTAATAAGAAAAACTGCTGATACTGTAAGAGAATGTGCTCCACCCCTACTATCCATTATTGCAGTGTTTGCACTTAACTACCTTAATAACTGGTGTTTAACAATAAGCTGTAGTTGTGGGTTCTGTATTAGATCAGCTACTGTAGAATAAGCTTTGAGTTCTGAATCTTGGGTTTCACTTCAAATTTTAAACAATGTACTCTTTTTAATATCTTGATTTCTTCATACTACTTAAAAATTCTATAAATGTTATGAAATTGAAGTTGTACATAAAGCCTTAAAATGTGACAGCCTGTGTATTCTTGCACTGTAAATTGTACACCCTAAATTAAGTCTCATTCAGAGTTCAGAAAGTTTAAATGAGCAAAAGTAAATAGCTGTTTCACCATTCATTACTGACTAACTTTCTGGTTCAAACAGAATAAGCACCTTGTCTTTTCAGCATGAGTGGTATGGTGTTCTGCTCTGAGAGCCATGAACTGTGTAAAGAGCGAAAACAAAGAGTGATAGAGCTATTGTCTTGAACTCTGTTCTTCTGCCTCTGTTGTCATCTTCATCTGTAAAGTCTACACAGACAAATGCAGCAATACATGCAAACAGTGCCATATTAAAAACCTTGGTCCTACAAAGTAGAGAACTAGCTGTGAAGTATATGTTTTGAGATCTCATTAATTGCAGCTAAGTTTGAAGTGTAGTTCCAGGCTTCGCAGGAATACCTTCTCAAGAGAATCCTAGTGGGCTGTTACTACATAATTACCTGACTGGTAGCTGTAGGTCAGTATGGTGCTTTCTTCTTTCTTTCTTTATAACCAATAATTTGCAAAAGAACAGCAGAATTTTCCTGCTTCAACTTGTTCTTTAAACAAATAATTAGCAGCATAAGAGAAGTCCTAGTGTGTTGCTATTGACCTTGCAGTGCTGATACGCCTTTTGACTTCAGTTTAATTGCTTTTACTTTCAATTTTGGTGTGGCAGATTTGTACCTGATCTTTTATGTTAACTTGGCTGTGAAAATCATTTGTGTAACAGAGTGGGGGTGTATAAAATTGCAGTGCTGCAACAAATAGTGCTAAGTTTTATTTGCTTTTTGAGGGGTGCAGTTACTGTCAGTTTTCTCCAGACTTACAGATGGGTTCTTCCACCATCTCTTTTTCTAATTAAAAGGCAAAAGATTGAAAAACTGCTTGGTACTGATTGTACAACCATGGAAATAAAGGCAGATGTGGTGTTATAGAGGCTATAAAAGGTAAAATACATTTTTAAGAATGAACATGTTATCAGACTATTATCATGATCTCTAGCTTCACTCTCTCATTCAGCAGCTTTTGATGTGAGGAGGGGAGTCAGTTGCAAAGACAGCTCTGTTCTGGACGACACAAGTCCTATATGCTGAGAGTGTCTGGGTGAAGGTCTTCTGCACCCTTGATTATTTTGTAACCAGGAAGATTCTTCCAGCCTCGCAAGAGTGTGCTCAGGTCCTTCAGGTTTTTTTCTCAGCACTTCAGCTCAACACAGTGCTTAATGCTGCAGTGAGCGGGAGGAGAGAATGCTAACTACCGCTGAACAGATGAGGAGACGGATCAACAGAGGAGATTCCATGCCTTTTCCATATAAGTCTTCTGTACACAGGTGTAACAGCGGGATGGAAGTTAACCCTTTGTGAGAACAGGAATTTGTTATGTTAAATCTGGATTTTATCAAAAAGGGACTGTGGGGAAGCAATGATACAACTGTCAGACTTTCAGGAGTTGCAAATCCAAATATTGGGTCACTCATGCAGCAAGAGAAGCTCACTGTGTTGTGTCAGTTTACAGCTGTGGCAGGTTACAGTGCATTAGATTTCAAAATGTTCTAACTTTGCAAACTTGCTTTCTCAATTTTTCTGAGCAGCTGGCATTGAGGAAGCACTGCTGTGTTTCAGAACAACATGGACCCTAACTTCTCAGAAGTAAACTCACCAAATTTTAAGGAGAGATAAGATGTACAATTACTGGTCTAAAACTGTCAGTCGTTAAGTGCTTAACAGCAATTAATCACATTTTGGTTCCACTTTTGCTGCATGTTGAATCAGCTTCAGGAAAGAATAGTGTAGCATGCAAATTTTCAGACTGTAGAGAACAGTATTTTCTTATCAAGCCTTCTTACATTAGTGCAGTTCTTGTTATTTAAAGTTCATTTAATTTACAGTAACCAGAAGAATTAAGAAAATAATGTGAAGCTACCTAATTATAAAGTGAAAACTTCCTTACAAACTTTAATATTCATTCTTGGATTTAACATTCATTGTTCATTGTTCATTGGTAACTTCTTTGCAGCTTCTTGACATGTGGATAGTGTTCAGCTGATATCTTTGAGGTAGAAAAAATCTTTTAAATAGTGAAAATAGTTATATTAGCACTGTACTAAGACTTTTTTTTGAATTATCTGGTAAAAGAAAGGTTGTGTGGAAGGATTTCTTTTTTTGGGGGGGTAGGTAGTGGTTTGTTTTTTTTTCTTACCCTCAAGGTGTTCTGTTTAATAGAATTGCTTTGCTTTTTATGGTGTTAGTGGTAGGAAAAGCTAGCAAAACATTTTTCCCCCCTTCCTATTCTGATACTTGGGCAAGAAATAGCAGGCATGTAAGCTTAAACGTTACCAGTAGCTTTGCCAAAGCTAGGAGGGGCAGGTACTTTTGCTGGGGTTTTGCTACTTAGATGATGTTACTGCAGTATACATTGATTTCTTGAAGTGCCTCTGTTAGTCTCCTAAAAGGTAAGAAGTGGGAAAACTTCCCAGAGGCTTTGGACTTAGTATGGGAAAGATGCTACTGTATGTGTATGTGTGCATTGTAGCCAACAGTCCTGGAATGTACCTGGCTAGTAGTGGCTGCACAGTACAGTAACTTGGCATGTGTATAGTACATGAGAGACCTACTTGTGTATGTGCTTGGCATGTAGAGAACTGCTAAAGGCAGTAGCTAAGTGGAACTGCTCCATCACAAATGTGTATGTATATACATGCATATGTATCTGTAGTTTATGTATCCCATGGAGTCTCCAAACCACTTCATTCTGTGAGGAATTTTATACAAATAATTATGCATAATTAAGCACATATTTCTATGAATAAAAATGCAGTTTTATATAGACTTATTAAGGAGTATGCATGTAAAAAACTTCTGAATACTCATTATCTCACTTTCTCTGCAAGTAAAGTTTGAGAGATGCCAAGATAAATGACCAGGGTGAAATCTCACAGGAATTTTTATTGCACTCTTGCTGAAAGAAACTGGGTTGGAGATTAACCAATAAACATTATTTTAGCAAAGGAATGGTTGGAATCTGAAGCCTCAGTTGCTCTGCATGAGGAATTATAGAGGTTTAAGGAAATTGTTTCAAACTCTGCAAGTAGTCTCCTATTTTGAAGCCAGCTTAACATGAAGCAGGAAGGTAAAGTGAGTAGAATGAAATTACCTTCAGTTGACCAAGTCCAGCCATTTTACAAATTTTCCAAATCAGAAATTCATTTATTTCATTAGCGTTTAGAAGAGCATGCCTTTATTTGACAGCTGTGTGACAGGATTGAGTTACTGTTTAAACCTCGCTCTGTGAATGGACTGGGTGACTTTTCCATTGAGAAATATAAAGTGTCAATAGGCAAAATTCCCTAAGAAGTTTAAAGGGGTGTGTGGGCAATTGTCACTTTCTAAAATGACACTTGAAAGTTAGATCAAACGGAGATGACCAGCAAGAGATTAAACAGCCGTTCTTGATATCACTTCATCTAACCAAAGCTGGAATGTAAGGCTCATACGGATTTATGGGATATGCCATTTTTGGCATTCACTGTAGAAATAAGCACATGACCTGTTTGCTAGTGTCTCTTCAGTCTGTGGTTCAAGATGCTGCTAAGAAATCACTAGGGTGGGTGGCTTGGAGCATGAGATTCTGTATGAACTTAGTTTTTGATGCAATGTACTTCTCCTTTCAGGTTCACATAACGCTGAGGACCAAAGAAGCATACGTCACATTTCTGTGGTGCTGGGGCCAACCTTCTGAAAGAAGACTCTAAAATAACTTTTTGCCTTGAAGTTGTTTGTCCTGGGACTGACTTGTCTTTGGAGAAGAGCTCAACAGATAAAAGATTTTCACATTGGAACCATTATAAGTAAACCTATTTAAAAGACTTGCTACCTGGAGACAGATTTACGGAGTCCTGCTTTTCATCTGTGTTCCTGCTGCAGACTGTAAACAATGAGTGAGTTCTGGTTGTGCTTCAACTGCTGTATTGCAGAACAGCCTCAGCCTGTAAGTATGAATATTGACAATGCTTTTTTTTTTTTTTTTGTATAATTCACTACATTGTTCACACTTCCTTTTTTTCTTGCAGTTTTTTAATTTGCAGCTGTTTGGCCAAGCTCAGTGAGACTTAAATAATTAACCAGCATCCTGGCTCTGTGGGCACAAAAATTGTCTGTTCCAGACTGTTGTCACACAGATACTTTCCTGTCCTTGCAATCAAATCTATTTAAAGTCTTTGGAAAGAGCCTTTATTTGTTTGAATTGAAAAGGAGGGTAAAGGAAGGGAATTAGTCTAAACTAATCTAAACTATCACTGTAAAATAAGCAATTTTTGAGTGGATATATGTAAATGTCCTGGCTTCTGCACAGTTTAAGACCTGCCTTCAGATGTGGCTGGACAATGATGAAGGGAGGGAACAATTCTGTTAAAAAGTCCTGAGTGAAATCCAGTTCTTCTCCAATTTAATTTAATTAAGGATTTCAGCCTTAATTGTTTTATTACTTTTTAGATGAAACCTTAGGAAAGTGAAGGGATGCTCTCATACTGTAAATACTTTTTTTTTTTTTTTAAATGGAATTTGGAATACTAGTTGTGTGAGGAAGTACATAGCAAACAGTTAGATAGAATCATAGAATCACAGAATAGTTAGGGTTGGAAAGGACCTTAAGATCATCTAGTTCCAACCCCCCTGCCAGGGGCAGGGACACCTCCCACTAAACCATGTCACCCAAAGCTATGTCCAGTCCAGCCTTGACCACTGCCAGCAATGGAGCATTCACAACTTCCCTGGGTAACCTATTCCAGTGCCTCACCACCCTTACAGGAAAGAATTTCTTCCTCATATCCACTCTAAACTTCCCCTGTTCAAGTTTGAACCCCTTACCCCTTGTCCTCTCACTACACTTCCTCATGAAGAGTCCCTCCCCAGCATTCCTATAGGCCCCCTTCAGATACTGGAAGGCTGCTATGAGGTCTCCACGCAGCCTTCTCTTCTCCAGGCTGAACAGCCCCAACTTTCTCAGCCTGTCTTCATACGGGAGGTGCTAAAGTCCCCTGATCATCCTCGTGGCCCTCCTTTGGACTTGTTCCAACAGTTCCAAGAACATATAAAGCATACTTCAGACAGAAAGTACAGTTTCATGTATTTGAAGTACCTTTAGAGTGTGTTCCTGAGGCTGGTGGTGTTGGGAGAAAGTCTGCCTGCCTGAAGGTGGAATTAACCAGGAATATGGTTAGCACTGAGGAGGATCATTATATGGTGTGACATCGTATCAAGCTAAATGAATGTACAGAAAGGACAGTCATCTTGCAAATATGTGGAAAAGAGCTCAGTTACTACTAAGGATATGTCAGAGCTACAGTCACCAAGAGAATCAGGGAGTAAATAGAACAAACATTAATATGTTCAGATGATAATGTGTGGCTTTAGGGAAGCAGCAGGATTAAAATAATAGTAATCTGATACCAGGTTTTGTCATTGCGCAAAGCCTGAATGCCAGACTGATCCTTGGGTGGCAAATACTAAAGTGTAACCATTACAATTTTAACAAGTGAATGCGGTATATCCCTTAGTCAAATAGAGTTGTGGGAGATGAACTCTGAGATACCAACATGGGAAGCTGCAGTCCTCTCATGTTGCTTGGATGCCTTAAAGTCCTTTAAAATGCTGGCTGTCTCCATATATAGCCAAATTTACTGCCTTGTTTTTGGAACGTCTGTTTCAATTAAAAGTAAGGCATGACTGTTAAAAACCTTTGAGATGGAAAGTAGCATGTTTGTTTACAAGAATCCTGAATCTCAGTCTGTACAAAATCTTGACTTATGTTTTAGTTATTGCCCCAAAAATACAGTATGCTAGTACAGCGTGTGGGTCATAATTTACAGAAAGGGTAGAGAATGTACTTAAAAAGTAAAGAAAAGGGAAACAACCCATTTTTGTTGGACAGTTTCTGTGGACCTGATAGTGTGCATCTGCTTAGAAAAATAGAAACATCCTTATGTTTAAGATACAAATAGCACGTTGCTGAGCATTGACCTAGTTCCTGAAATCTGCCTTTCAAATGTTGTAGGAGCTTTGCTTGTTATGAAGTGCCAGAATTCGTCAGGACGCATCTTAGTTTAGAAAGTTGTGAGCTCTCCTTCATATGCTTGACAACTGGTGCTTAATTGTGCTTCCCCTGCAATTACTCAGCTCATTTTGCTGTGTTGTACAGCCATTGTTCAGCCATGCACTGTTGCTTTAAGCAAAGTATTTAATCAGGTACATATACATCTGAGTAAGTCCAGGAATGTTTTTTTCTCTCTGATATATAGCAAAGCATGTACTGGCATTGTGTGCATTCAGTCTGTCAGTTCAGCCCAGGTTCTCAGGAGAAATGCCTCATCTGCCCACTTTCATCCCTTTCAGGTGCCTTCTTTCATTTTTTCCTCCTGCATCTGAACTCACAGCCTAAGCGTCACCATCAGTTTCATGTTCAGCATGATCCTTCTGTGGAAGGACTAATGTGGTCTTCTAGCAACACAAACTCCCTCCAGCTTCTCAGAATATAAGACCTTCAAAGCAGGAAGTTACTTGTATTTGCCACTTGGTCCGATCAATGCTTAAAATGTTCCTTTTGTTTTTCAATTTCCATTCTCTGAAACTTTTTTTTTCTCATTATCAGCTGCTGATATCTGGGGACACCTTTCATGTCACAGATAGTGACATAAATTTTTATGGACTTTTTATTGGAAGAAAAGCAAAACTTTTAGTAGTTGCATGTTTCTGTGATATTTATAGCTTTTGTTGAGGTAAGGCGGTCTCCTACTCTCTTGAAATCCAGGATGCAGGAACTGTCTCTGCTTTCTTATGACAAATTCTAGCATATATACGTTAAGAATCTTCAGTACAGCATCTTTATTCTTTGCGCTATAGTGCACTTAAAACAAAAAACAGGTATATGCACTGAGTCCTTTCAGTTAAATAGAAGACTTGTTTGGGCTGTACACAAAGGCATTTTCTAGGTTATTGCCGATATTCTGTATGCCTTCCAGACTTGCATACAGGTGCTTTCCAGTGCATTTTCATGGTCTTTTTAGATAAGATTTGCAAACTGTATGGCAATAAGAACACATTACTTACCTAATTTTAGTTCCATCACTTCCCTAATAGCATACCCCAGGGCAGAACAGTAACAGTGTTGAAGTTAAACACTAATGCACTTTAAGGGGTCCTTAATTAAAAGACAGTATCCAAGTATTATGGTCATCTCTTGTTGAAATCTATCACAGCACAGCTTTCTGTCTTTTGTCAGTGGTAAACTGATGTGCCATGTTCCTGTTAAATAAAACACAGATGTCTTGGAAAGCAGTGTTCTTCTCTCTCTCCTAGTTTTGATTGCTAAATGTATCACTGGGTGTTTCCAAGACTGCAGTATTCATAGTAAGATCTTGAAAGGAGCATGTTCGAACGTGAGTCTCTGCTTCACTCTACCAGGATGATAAATGAAGAAACTGAGTATGCAAAGAAACAAAACTAAATAGTGATGCAGTTGAAGGTGCATGGTGGCCTAGGTCTTGCTTCTTAATAGCCCAAGGTCTTTACCACATTAGAATGCAAACAAAAGCCAAG
Organism: Ara ararauna; assembly: GCA_028858755.1. NCBI lineage: Eukaryota > Metazoa > Chordata > Aves > Psittaciformes > Psittacidae > Ara > Ara ararauna. The sequence goes on along the minus strand of CM054410.1, from coordinate 36,326,355 downwards.
GGAAGCTGTTCTCTTATCTCCTTCTGGTTTTCTCTTGTCAGGTTTGGATTGATAATATATTTTACCATAATGAAGACTGCAGGCAGTCAGCTGCTCACATACCTGGTTTTATTGTACCAGGGAGGTGATACTAATCTCTTAATAGCTGTGTTCAGATTTTCTTGGTTGTTTAAGTAGCCTGATTTCAATCTCATGATCCGACCCAAATCTTTTTTTATTTTGAGAAGAGTACCATTTTCAATGATTGCACTAGGTTTCTTACACTTTTCACGGATACCCTGTATAGGTTCTGTTAGCTGATCTTGCATTTACCAGCGACAAGATGAATCTTACCATGTTTCTTATGTGCTGTCATCCCATCCACTGCTTGGATCCACGTGGTTTGGTCAACTCTGCCAAATCCCCACTACCAGATGCATTGCTTCGTACTGGAAGTTTGGAGAGCCTTTATCTTGCCGATTTTCAGAGATGTCTGTTTTTTGTTGTGTTTGTTTTTTTTTTTTTTTTTCTTAGCCTGAGTTCGTTGCCTACACTCGGAATCTGTTATTTTTCTCCACCTTTTTTTTTCATGTTCTCTGCATTTTTAGCTTGCGAAGTTAATTTTTGGCTTGAGAAGCCTTTGGTCATGATCTGGTGCACTCCCACCTGGTTTGGCCGCTGCCTGGTACAGCTGAGCTCTGAAGTTTACTTTGACCTTTTAGTAAAATGACTGCTCTGCTATAAAAGAACAAACTGTGCTCTCCATCTTGTTCCGAGCTTCCTTCTCTAGTTAATTAGTTTCTGGTTTGTTGCTTATCTCTTGTTCCGATAATTTCCATTTTGCATTTTGTCAGAGGGCTGTTGCAGTTTTGCTGTAAATGTTTAAAGTGGTATAGAAGGTGAACTTTCCTTCATCTCTTTTTTGTTGTGTGAAGGAGGATTGACCAACCTATATTTATAGTGGGAGACCCATCTTAAAATACTGGCAGAAGAAACCTTGCACCTACTGCTGTATTTTTCAACTGATCTGAATGCTAAATGACACAAAAGATATAAATGGCCTTGATCGTGATTACTTAAGGAAGTTAACCACATAGATATTGTCAGCTCTAGCTTTTTTTCTAGAGGAGTTGTAGATATATCTGAAGATACATTTACCACTGCAACTCTTAAAAACTTGAACACGATAAAGATAATTACGCGTTCAGTATGCATAACAAATGCAGAATAAACCACCCTCAGTCGGCATGCACAGTAAATCGGGAGTTTGCTACTGAAGTCCTGGGCCAGGCTTACCATTCAGTACAGCAGTGCTGTGCAAGTGCAGCTTCTTGCTCAAAATGACTAAAACTCAGGCTTTCTTATTCATCAGCTATGATCAGCCTGCCCCATTCAGTACGTCTATGGAAGTCTCAAATGTAAAAGGTGACAACTCTAGAGAGCCCTTGTATTTCAGAGTTGTCCTACTGAGTTACATATTGAGGTGCCAGTTAAGATGTTTTAAATTCCTTTTATTTCATATTCAGTGCTGTTGTAGAAGAAGCCTGAGGGAACACCTTATCAAAGAGGGCAGAGTTAAATAAGCAGCAAAATGCTTGGCTTTTATTTCTTAAGCCTGATCTGTTTGTGCTGCTTTCAGCCTGGTAGAGCTGCTTTAGATATTTCTTTTGCCTCTGAATTAGCCGCACATGCCTTAAAATATCTGTTGTGATGTTCAATTATTATAAGGGTTACAAAGACAACAAAAAAGTCAGAATTTTATGTATTTATAAATACTTGAATGAAAATCAAGTGAATATTTTGTGACCCTTTATAATGTTTCTGAAATTTGTAGGAGCTCTTAGTTAGCTGTACTGATGCTATTTATTTAATGTAATAGTAGTTGATGGGATGGAAAATAGCTCTTGGTGGGGTGGGGTGTTGATGAGCGTCTTGACATTATGAGCATATTTGAGGAAGGATGTAATATGCTTTTAATATTTACAGGTTCTGCAGAGTTCAACCCTTCTCCTTAAACATGGGGAGGAGGTAGAATATACTCTTTGTTTATCTGGACACCAATGTTAGAGCCATTCAATCACTTGTTTCTTTTAAATCTCAAAAATTATGACTGGGAATATGTCCTCAAAGGCCAAACCCAGTATGAGTTTCTGACAGAAGGAGCTGCCACAAAAAATGCTGGTACTGCCCAGAAGTTTATATTTTTGCAGCCATCCTTGGAGACTGTGCTGAAGCATTAATTGAATTAACAAATCCAATGCATGTTTTTTTCCTGTTCTGCTTTTCACATGGCAGCCAGGGGAGGTAGGCAAGCATGTGGGTTTAGGGGCATTCCTAGTTGCCAGCAGCTGGAGGCAGAGGTAACCTGGACATGGTCTAAGAGATGTGCACTTTTACTGACTCCATATGGAAGTATGCTTTGTGTTAGTGAATAGAGGAGTCAGTCATTGCCCTGAAGGCAAGTGTTCAGCCTTTCAGCTCTAACTGATTTTGATATGAAAGGGAGTATTGAGAGTAGAAGCTTTCTCTGCTGCTATCTTACTGTATTTTTGTTGTAAGTTTTCTGTAAGGGATCTGAGATGTTCTGTTGCAGACAATTCTTAAAACCAATACGCAGCTCACAAAATATGCATTTTTTAATGGCTGTTTTAAAGGTCTCTGCCTGCACTTTGATTTTTAATTCCAGCATTAACATTTCACACTTATTAAAGTTTTTGCTTTTTCAGACTCCCCAGACTTTTGGTTCTACTGTTCCTGTGATGAGTTTCTTATGCATGAGACATGCATGATATCAAAGTTCCTGTTGAATTACATTATAGCTGTTCTTCATGTATTCTCAGAGATCCCCAAGTTAAAAGATATCTATTGAGCCAGACTTTAATATGTGATCACTTGCAATGATTTTCTCACTTTCATCTTTGGAGTGGCTTAGCTGATTGCTCTAGAATGCTGACTTCCGTAATTCTGGGTTAATATCTTGTCACAGAGAAAGGAGAACAGAAGCATGGAGGTTGGGCAGAAAAGCTGAAGCTGTAAACTGATTCAGGAAGTATCGCCTTTCTGAACCCATCAGTTTTACTTTTGTTTTTCAAACAGTTTTAGAGGGTTTTTTCGCTACTTAGGTATACCCTCAAGAGAGCTGTAGTTTAGTATAGCTGAGGAAAAACACGATCTCTCTTTATGTTTTCTCCCTCAAGTAAGTGTATGACACTGAGTGATTTGTTGACACATCATGCTCTGGGAGTGACCTGACATTAAAAGGGAGAGGTTCACATGGGATTTTTTTTAAAAGTTTTAAGTTGCAATATCTTGTTTCTTGCAATCATTAAATTCAGTTCATTCAGTCTCAGAAAATAGTGTCAGTTTATAACATGCTCTCTTCAGCAGGCATGAGGTCTTCGTAATTGTTTGTTTCTCTTGCTTGTGGGACAACTGTTCTTCAGTGTGAATGTAACTACCCTTTTTGTTCTGCTTGATGATTTATCATAAAGGACTACCTGGTTCATAGTTTGTATGTTTTGGTACTGGGATGCTCCCAGACAGAATATTTTAATTTTGTTTCATCTTTGGCAGGCCTGCATTATGGTTTAGGTGTTTCTAACCTACAAAAGGTGGTTTCAAGTTTGTGTGTGGCTGCCTTATCTGTGGAGATAGAGAAATAATCTCCAGATTATCAAAACCTGGTAAAAAAAAAATAGAACCAAATTGTGATTTTTCTTCTAAGTTTAGCCAGACCATCACTTTTTGCTAGCATTGCATGGCTTTTCATGCTCTACTACTGTAGTAATAGGTGGTATTAGCCAGCTTGATCTCCCCACTTTTGAAACAGAGGCCCAGAGCTCATCTCATTGCAGTGCACAGCAGGAAATACTGCTGTTTATTGGAGGATGCCTTCCAAGAAATTGTGACCTTTTAAATGCTTGTACTTAAAAATCAAAAACATTTCTGATGGGTAGTGACTGGTGACAGCTGAGTGCAGATGGACTCTGTAAATCTGTGTCAGCCTCTTATTCTAGCCTCAGATTGCTTTAAGCACAGGTTAAATTCTTGCCTCCCAAGTTATGCATTAAGTTTGAGTTCAGTTTTCTTGCAGCTCAGGCGTGATTCATTTAGGAGGTCAACATTGCTGTCATTGTTTTACAGCTGGAAGATGTTAGGCAGGTTACTTCAGGAGCTGTGTGGTAGTCCATCAGTGGCTTCAGAGCCTCTGAACCTTAAATGGCGAAAAAGCAGAAAAACCGTTTTGGTATATAGGATGATGTGGTATGTAGAGAAAAATGGATAGGATTCGGATAAAATGGAGGAAAAGACTTCAACAGGATTGGTGAATAGATGATAATTGGGGGTTATGCCAGAATGGTAGAATTTGAGGTGATGTCACATCAGGGTTTTCTAAAACAATTACATAAACTATAGTTATTAATCTTTACCTCATTATGTGTATTTGCCTAAAACTTGCCTTTTGAGTTGCTTTATCAGTTTCGTGAACTGAAAAACTGTTGCTTTCAGGAATTAAATTATCTAAAGAAAGCATAATTGGCTCTGTTCAACTGGAAACTAAAGTCATATGTTATGGGAGTGTAGTATTTATAACAGAAAATTACTTTTATGACTCATTAAGTACCCCTAAACATAGGGAGCTTTCAAGCCAAATCCGCTTTAGGTAGATTTCTTGAAAGATTTTAGTAAAATTAATACAGGACAACATGTTACTTAACTTTCTCTAGAACAAATATTTATTTAAATACAGTTTGCTGTCCTCCAGTTACATTTAATCTCTAGACTCTAGGATGATGGTTAAATTATAAATTACCGTTAAAATGGGACAATAAATCCTGTTAGGCATTTATTCCGAACAAACCTGCTGGGATATGCAAACACACACACATTTACGAGTGTGTGCATGTGTGTAACATACTGGATTGCTTGTATCCATGGTAGCAGCTTGGCATTGCTGAACTTGTAAAGAGAAGAAGAAATGCCAACACAAGAATAGGCGTGCTGATTAACAGAATAGCAGGCAGAGGAGCCTACGGGCCTTTTATTTTCCATGGAAAAATATCAAATGCATATTTTCTTTTTTTAACATCAGAATTAAGCTTTGAATATTAAATGCTTCTTCAGTTTGTAATGCAAAAAAAGGAAGATTTATGGGAGGAAAGAAAATAAATGCAATGTCTATACTTCTCTCATGGGTTCAGCAGCAGCAGAATAAAAATATAGGACTGATGTGAAAAAGCAGAGCTGAAACTATTTTATTGCTTTCAAAAAGTATTTAAAAATCTATCAAAAATATTTAAGTCTATTATTCTGTGTGGATGTTATCTTTTCTGTAAGCTAACCATGAAGACAGTGCAAATCTGTAAAACACTATGCAACCAATGCTAGGCTGCTACCACTAGTGAGTATGAAGAAGTGATTAAAGTGACCATAGTGAAAGCAGTGTGGATTAAACTGGCTGCTGGAAGACTAGAAGAGATATCATCAAGGACTTTTTGTATGTCCCTACCTCTACAGAGCTAAAACATACACACATATCTCAGGTCAGTGCGATTCAGCTGTGCTTTATAATTCAGGACTAAAATGTCAACATTTCCATTGAGAAAATAATGCTCCATCACATAGAAGATAGTCAAGAGGAACTATATACGTTTTAATGCTTACACATCTTAATTAAAATCTATCAAGAAACTGAGTGATGTGTGAAGACAGATGTGTTAGTGGATTTGGCAGTTGAAGAACTGCAGGTTCTTAACTTTAAGATATGGGTTTTTCTGCAGGGTGCAACACTTACTGTTTTTCTGCATAGCAAAGGCTATGCACTTTATACAAACTGTAGTCCTGGTTTCTCTGATTTGTGAGGTATGTTTTAGGTGGTGGGTTGGATTTTGTTGTTTTGTTTATTTTGTGTGTGTGCATGTGGGGAATAATGTGCTGAATTGCAGCAAAAAACAAGTGACAGAGTATTTTTCTCAGTGCTTGACTGCTAACTATCCTAACATTCTCTGAGGAGAGGCACTACAAACTAGTGAAAAATACAAAACTTTTGGATGTATAGTCGAAGGATTTATAGGGCATGTGTATAAGCACCATGATTAATTCTTTTGAAGGCATGTCATGGGTTCAGCAGTAGCAGTCATTTTTTCTCCTTCTTGGTAGCTGGTGCAGCACTGTGTTTTGACTTTCAGCCTGGGAACAGTGCTGATAACACCAGTGTTTTCAGTTACTGCTTGGTAATGTTTTGGTCTGACCAAGGACTTTCTGAGTTTCATGCTCTGCCAGGGAGAAGGGGAAGCCAGGAGGAAGCAGAGACAGGAGACCTGACCCAAACTAACCAAAGAGGTATTCCATGCCACAGCACGTCGTGCCCAGGATGTAAAACAGAGGGCAGAGACCCGGAAGGGTGGGGGGTGCACTGCTTGGTCGGGCTGGATATAGGTGGTATTTGCCTTGTCATTATTATTATTGGTGGTAGCAGTAGTGGTTTGTGTTATACCTTAGTTACTAAACTGTTCTTATCTCAACCTGTGGGAGTTGCATTCTTTCGATTCTCCTCCCCATCCCCCCGGGAGCTGGGGGAAGAAAGAGAGGGGAGTGAGTGAGCAAAACTGCGTGGCTGCAAGGCTTAAACCACGACAAGGCAGCACAACTTAAATGTTGAGGCAAAAATCCAGCTAGATTTTTAAATGGATGCTGTTGATTATAGATTGCATAGTTACGTCTAAAAAGACATGGTGGTGTTTATTGTAAACATCTTTTTCCATATCTAGGAAGATTATAATACAAGAGGAGTTTCTGAATTGCACAACACTCATGTGAAGTAACTTCATTGTATCTTCTGTGGTAATATTTTATAAATGTGGGGCATCTTGTTCATCCTTTGAAGATAGCAAAATCAGTCCCTTTGTATGCTGCTGATAGCATGCTTTATGTCACCAAAATTTCATTCTTTGGTATCTTTTGTCTCTTGCTCACTCTTTTCTGAACTTGGCACCAGTGTAAACGCTTATTTCTGTTTAGTCAGAGTGGACAGAAGAGCTTACATCATTCTGATCTATCTTTATATAATAGGAAAAGTATTTTTTCAGATCAGGTACTCTGCAGAGTCTTACATTACATAATAACTTTAGTGTTCAGAATTGGTCAGCTTACATTATTACCCAGTGAAAAGGAAAGAAGGAGAGGATTTTTTCGAGGGGGTTATATCCTTGTACTTTTTACCTAAAAACGAGAGGGATTTTTTTCCCTTTGAAGCATGCTCTGAAATGCACCTTGAAAGCCAGTTTTACATTATAGTTGTTTGTTGGTCAATAAAATGTACATCAAGTGATGAGCTCTTACAAGAAACCACTTTTGAAAATAAGTAAAATTTACAGTTGCCAGGTCTGCAGACTTGGTCTATCATCAGAGTCAAGCTGAATCTTTTTCCCACACTGGTATAGTAAGTTACCTGCAAGTAGTCCGTTTGCTTCAGCTCCCTGGAATTTGGTCATGCCCAAGGAGGAATAGAATGCAAGTTAGGCTCCCAGCATTGTTGCCTTTGCAGACACTGCAGGGGTAAACTTCGCTGGCAACTTGTTTTTTATGACCTATCATAACAGGCACTTGCAATGTTTGAAACAAGAAATGCTGCGGGATGGCTCATACTGTTCCCCAGATAAATAACCACACCTAAGTCTTAGATTGTGTTTTATGCAAGTTTTCTTGTTTTAGTTTCTTAATCAAGAATGAACTGTAACTATGTAATCTTAAAACACAGAGGAGTAGTCTGAAAATGGAGCCTGCAGGGAAACAACTGGGAAGGACAGAAAGGTTTGAGTCTCAATTTTTCCTTAGTGATCCCAAAGACAGAATGTGAAGTGTCTTTGATAATGCATGCATCTTTCCGCTTTCTGACTTTTTTAGCTCTGCGGCTGGAAAACAAACCCCCTTTGTTCTGTTCTTAGTGGAAAACCTTATGTTAGCCCTTGGGTTTTAGGGAATATTAGATTCTTAAAATGTACTTAAAATGTATTTGCATTTTCAGTGTAATATGATAAAATTAACAATTCAAAGCTTAAGATACTATATTTAAGATTGTGGAGAATGATGGAGAGAACTAGGGTCACTTCTGAAGCTGTCTGGCTTTGCATAAAAGCAGCTGGAGCATAAGCCAAGTATGCATTGTTTTTAAGACAAACTTTTTAAGCTTCTGAAGAGCCACAGCAATTCCCTTTTTCAGGAGGGTCTTAAACATAGCTGTTACAAATAATTTAAGACAAAGAAAGGTGAGGGAATAGCCAGAAGCTTAAAGTGGCAGGATTTCTTAATACTACTTTATTTTCTTGTAACTCTACAGCCTTTGGGATTCTTTGTCGAGGTGACTTGTAAATCAATTGTTCTTTCCAGTAGGAGAAAACAGCAGCATATCAGTAAAATTCCTGCCTGGGTGGCTGTCAACTGACAAAGTTGACAAATACCTTTAGGGGACCAGGACAGAGGTTACAATACAGAAGAGTGAGGAGCTGAGGCAGGGAGGACTCCTGAGAAGTGAGTATGTGGTGGGCTGTAAATGCCAAATCACCTGGAAGGATTTAATTTCTCTGGCTTTCCATGCCTGCACACATGTTCATTTTACCAGATAGCGAATAAAGAGATGTGGAGCAAGCACCAGAGGGACAGCAGGACTACCACAGTCTTCTGAATTTCAAAAACCTGCAGGATCTGAGAGAGCAACATGGTGCTCACTGTTGCAATGCCAAAGCTTCCCCTGTTTTGCTGAATGTTAAAGAACCATGTTTCCTATTCTTCCTGTCTTAAGAAGCTCCTAAATATGGGCTTTTTCTGGCAAGACCCATAGATCTGGCACACTGAGAAAGCTACTAAATTTCCAGGATTTCTCCAGTGAATCCAACTTCAGAGTTGACAGTATTAGACTGAAGGAATAGTGACAAAAAGGTATACAAGTAGTAGACACAATAATAGAAATTCTGCTTTCACACTAATAAATTTATCACGGATAAATTAGTGCAGAAGATCTGCAAGACAAGGAATGATAAGCTTGGCACAGAAATGGATTAGTAAGTAGAAAGGTTTTTCTGAGCACTTTGACCAGCCAGCATTGCTTCTAAAATGATTGTGTGATGTGCTGTTCATTGTACTTGTTAGTCTGGCAGTAAATTCTGAATAATGAATGTACCTGAGACTGTCTTCAACAAAATTTGTGTGTTGTCTTAGTACAGTTGGTGGAAAAAGCAAGGAGCTATTGCTACTGCTCCTGAATACTTCTTTTCAATGGGGCTGCATTTGCAAGAGTAGAATTTGACAAATAAATTAGGAGTTTGGGGCACTTTCTGACTTGATGAAATTTAAATAGTTAATGATTGTTTACACTCAAAACCTGAGGAGTTGTGGCATGCCTCGGCTAGACTATGCAAAATTGCCTGTACATGCTTGGTACTGGTGTTTTCCTTTTGATAGCAGGTTGGGTAAGGCAGCAAGGATTCCTTTGTCTCGCTAGGGAAAGCAGAACACTCCTTGAAAGGACTTCCTTGTTGAACTGAAATAGGTAGGAATACCATACTGGACTAGAAGTTTTCCCTTTTTTCTTTGTCTTTCAAGTCTACGGATTTGCGATGCCAAATCATGTTGCTCTTCGTTTGCCCTCAGGCTTCTGTTAGGATTTGTTAAGTAGCTCCTGAATAACTGCACTCTGGGCGCAGGCTTCTGTGTGGCTGCTCTGTCGGATACTATTCTGAATATGTCAAAAGCTGAGCAGAAAGCTAATTTAAGTCAAAGCACAGCTGTTGATTTGAACATTTCCTAAGAGTTGTTGGTAGAGTACTCTTCCAGAGAAGCTTCTAGCTATGCTATGTGTGGGCTTGGCATCTCAGCATCCCTAAAATATCTACTTCCCCATCTGTTGCTAAATTGTCTTGGATGATTGTTGTATTGTTTTGGTTTTTTTTAATTTTATGTATAATGCCATAATTTCCATGTCCACTAGTGGGATCACCTTTCAAATGCATGATTTTTTCATAGTATGTGGAGAATATGGGAGGGTGTTCCTGCTTCCCTTTTGTAGGTTGACACTCCTTCTTGCTTTAAATTTCAAGAACAAGCAAAGAGAGACTACATCACGCATATTTTGGTATGCCCTTGTTCCAGTGACTTACCTAAAATTAACCAGATGATCAGTTTTTCCAACAGTCAAATTTAGGAGCTTTGCGTAAGTCCTCATAGGAGCAAGCAAGGAAAACCCAGAGTTAATTAGCTCACAAAGGTGACGACTTAGCAAGTAAATACCAAAGAGAAGATTGCCAGAAATGTCAACAGTCAGGAGTGTGTCTCATGGATCTGACACACGTTAAATATAATAGGAAGAATACTTCCTTTAAAAAAGGATTTGTACCAGAAAAAGTAAGTGTCTTTATTTGGATGCTGGAAGAAGACTTCATCTGAGTCTGTAGCGCTAGAACAAGGAGTATGAACTTAAACAGTGGAAGTTCAGGTTAGATGTAAAGAAGAAGTTATTTACCATGAGGATGGTGAGGCACTGGGATGGGTTGCCCATGGAAGTGGTAAATGCTTAATCCCTGGCAGTGTTCAAGGCCAGGTTGGAAAGAGCCTTGGGGGACATAATCTAATATGAGCCATCCCTGCCCATGGCAGGGAGGTTGGAATTAGATGATCTTAAGGTCCTTTCCAACCATTCTATGATTTAGATCAAGTTAGTTTTGATAAAACTTCACTGTGAAGTTAGTAGTACTGGAAAAGCGGGTGAATACTTACATATTTCATATGCAAATGCGTATAAACAAACAATAAGCTGCTGCTATTTGGGCAAACTAATGTTAAGCTTCTAAGATGACATTCACAGAGGTATTTAAAAGCTGATGAGTTCACTGTATCTTTGCTGACTCCTGAGGATATTAAATGTTTTGGCTTTGTTTTCACCTGTCACATAAGTAAGTACTAGAGCTTACACTTTTTAATCCTATTAGGAAAAAATATCAGTGCTGTAGCTCCTGAAGATCCGTCTGCTCCCAGTAGGGGTATTACTGTGAGTTGCATGTGAAGATTTTCTGAAAGTACCAGAAAAAAGTGCTCTGATTTGCTGTCACATTTGAAGGTGAATCACAATGTGCAGTAGCAGACTGCTGCTTGCAAACACTTATGGCAGTGCATTTATAGCTATTAAGAGCAGTGGATGTTTTAATTTGCCAGTCCAGAGAAAGTGATGGCCTTCATTAAGAGATTATTTTTGTATGGTAAGTGTGACTGAGGATCCTGTATCTGGCAGTGTCAATTACTTGTTTGGAGGTAATAGTTCGTTTTTTTTCTTGTATTTTTCTGTGATAGTTTGATATGTGCATATATCCAGAGTACATGGGAGTACAGAAGTCTTGTATGTCATGTATCTAATGCAACATGTATGCTTCCATATAGGTTTAAATGTGAGCAGATGCCTACATTATTTTAGCCAGCTAGCTCTAGAAAGTCTTACTATGGGATCTGTGAGCACAAAATATCATTCCTTAATGAAGTAATTTCAGTATGCAGTATACTTAAGGATACCCGAAGCTTTGCTTGTGTTGTAGCTGAGAAGGAGAATGACATTCATTTGGCTGAGAAGGAGGGGCTACATGTTGTAATCCTGACACGTGTTCTTGAGAGAGCTACAGCTCTTGTCATGACAGATGACCTTACAAGTATTTCCTATGTTCTTTTTGGAAAAGGCCAGCAAGCAAAACGTGATGCAGTTTGCGGTGTGTTGTTATCAGCTTTTATTAAGAAGCTATTAGAAATTTCCAGAAAGTTTGTGTTGTGGTGTTGTATCACTCGTTTGATCTGTATCTTTCAATATGTGATCAAAATCACTGGGGAGAATATACAACATCTGTGTGATAGTGAAGTCAGTTCCAGCCCCACTCTACGTTCTCCTTTTTCAACAGCTGAAGTTAGAGACTTGAAAAATCATCTAGCTGACAAAAGACTTGTGGATGTTCTCTAGTGCAATCCCCCTACTCAGGCTAGAATCAACCAGACCAGCTTTCACAGGGACATGTCTAGTTTTGTTCTGGGGATCTCCAAGGATGGAATCCAGATTCATCAGGTTCTTGGTCCAGTGTTTGACCACCTACATCACAATTTATTTTTTTTTCTTTTAATTGGTATTTTCTATCTTGCAACTTCTGCTTGTAGTTCTTCATATTATCACTGTGCCACCTCCAAGTCTCCCTCTCTTCTGTACCATCCTGTTGTCCGGCAGTGAAAGACTCTAAAGACCACAAGCAGATATCTCTTCTAAAGAGTGAGCAAACCCACTCTTTCAGTCCTCTCTCTCCACTCTCGTGAGATCTCACCTGCAGTACTGCATTCTGCTGTGGCACTCCTTGCATGAGAAGGACCTGCTCAAGTATGTCCAGAGGCCACAAGGATGATCAGAGGGCTGGAGCACCTCTCCTATGGAGAGAGGCTGAGAGAGTTGAGCTTGTTCAGCCTGGAGAAGAGAAATCTCAGGGGAAACCTTAGAGCCATAATCCAGTACCTGAAAGGGGTCTGCAAGAAAGCCGGAGGGGGACTTTTCACAAGGGCATGAAGTGACAAGAGAAAGAGGAATGGTAAGCTGACAGAGGGAAAATTTATATTAGACATTAGGAAAAAATTCTTCACTGTGAGGGTGGTGAGGCCCTGGCACAGATTGCCCAGAAAAGCTGTGGCTGCCCCATCCCTAGCAGTGTTCAAGGCCAGGCTGGACGGGGCTTGGAGCAACCTGGTCTAGTGTGCGGTGTCCCTACCCGTGGCAGGGGGATTGGAACTAGGTGATCTTTACAGCTCCTTCCAACACTAACCATTCTGTGATTCCATACAATGTGCACCAGTTTTCCCCCTTTCCTGTGCCACAGCTCTCTATTCACTCCAAAAGGTGCAGTGATGAAGTTTGTTTCCAGCTTTGTGGGTTGGTAATAAGTGTTTGTTCCAAACAGCAGCTTGCATGTTAGAAGTTACACAGCTTGGCAACTGTAAGAAAAGTGTGTATGTTAAATGCTAAGTTCTGATTTTTGCTGAGACACCACAAGCCGGTGTCACAGCCTTGTTCATCGTGTCCTGCTGTTCTTATCATTGATAAATTATCTTTTACTCTATGATCAGATGCATAGTCCATCTAAAGACATTAAAGAAGTTGCTATAGGAGAAAACCAGTATTACTATATTAGATAGCTGCTGCTTGGTTGGGTTTCTTTCTGTTGTTACAGGCATTAATCGCCAGAAGTAGTGAAAATAATTTTATTTGAAAAATAAGTTAATTCGTGATATAATGTGACAGCCAAGCTACAAGTTATAAATGTCATCTTAAAATTGTCTTAATGTGTATTTTGAAAAGAACAGTCCTCATTGCCTGTACGAAGGAGTGGATTCTGATTTACTATGTGACTTAAATTTGTTTTAAGCATCCAGAATAGAAGGAGCTCCCTTTAATGTGTGAGCTAAACACATTTCTTTAAAAGATCTATTGTCTTTCCTAGTCATTTGACCTCATCTGGCAAATTTTCCTGTTTATTTAGAAAACATAGGCTATGATGGCCAGTTTTATCATGTGATGACTAACACCATCATAATATAATGGAATATTGTGTAAACACATCAAAAAATGGCCACTTCAAAAGCTTCAAGAGGGTGATGACTTTGCTGAAGGCAAAAGCTGTTTGAGATAACAATATGCAATCCAGTTTGAGGTATTAATTCACAAAATAGGTTAATTTCATGTGAAGTTAAATTTAAAATCAGTCTGGAAGATTTGATGAAGTCAGTTTCTCTGCCATTTTAGATTCTTTTATTTTCCCTTTTGTCTTTTTTATAATTGTGAATGGAACTGCTAGTTCCTTTGCTTGGGAGTTCACGAAGTGACAGATTTGCTGTTATTTTTTTTGCTGCTTGAGTCAGTAAATGCCAAGTGAGTTTGCTTAAAGACCAAATCTAGTGTACATTTGATAATCAATTTATTAGATAGCTAATGTTATTATTAAACTTACCTCTTTTCAGTGCTTTGTCTCAATTTCCTAATTCTTTCTCCTTTAACTGAAGAAGTCAGGTAGAATCCTGGATTTTTTGAAAACTTGATGAAAGCAGACTGTGCTGGAGGCCTGCTACTCATCTCTGTTGCTTAAGAGCTGGCATGAAAACCTGTATTGATTTTCCTCCTGCTTTGGTTCTGATGAAGCCATAATTTTAAGATCCGTAAACAATCAAGACTCTTCAAGCAATCTGCTAGAAACTGTCCATTTAAGGGACTGATAAAAGTGTGTTAGTAATGGTAGCAGCTTTGCTGTTTTCAGTTGCTGAGGATCATACAGCTGGTCAGAACGCTGTGCTTACCACCACATATTACTGCCTTAGAATAAATCTGCCACTGAACTATGGTGATTTGAAAGGAGTGGCAAGCATTTTAATTTATCTTGCATATTATCTTAGTTGTGTTTCTCAGTGTTTCTTCTGTATGGTTGACCTCTTAAGACATTTGAAACGTAAAGGTCTAGTTCTTCATCCTTGCTTTTTCAGTCAGCATTAATTTATGGTTCAAAAATTAAATTAAATGTTAAAACTAAACATCTGTTAGTGCCTGACTGGAATTTTACCATTACTGTGGATGGTATCTCTTTAATTTCATCAACTTTTGCATAGTTCTTGCAGATGTATAAATGTTGGAATTGGCAGCGTAAGTTCACGGGCCTAAAATGGTGGGGGAAAAAAGAGAAAGTACCTCAGTATTCGTGGAAATGTTTAGGAGGTATGCAGCCTTTTCTTCAAAAATACAGTACTGGCTATATGATGATCTCATACATCCAGCCATTGGTTTCACAGTACTAATTTGCTCCGTAATGGTCCAATTGTTAGAGATGGGAGTATATTAGCATTCCAGCTTTATAAATGTATGTGCATATTGTTGGCTTTAACATGAATCTCTAGGTTCCTAATTAGGGGGGATTGTTTGGAGAAATGCATCTTAAACACACAAAACCAAATAAAATGGATACCCTTGTCCCTGCAGCTCCTTTATGTAGCGTTTGATGGAAGATACTCTGTAAGACCTTTTTAAGTAGTTTTGATGGGTCAATATTGAGAAGCCAGACACGTGACTCTGACCACAACATATCTTGAAAAACAGACATCCTGTGGGTATCAGACTATTTTGAGAGCATTACAGCACATATGTGGGAGGACAGAAAGCCACCTCTACAGGGTGATGTGATACTTCCTATTCTAAGCAAGTACCTAGCTCTTCCTCTGTGTTAGCATATAGAGGAACAGTTGAGTGGCACAGCATAGGAACTCCTTTTCTGCTGGTGCTCTTTTCAGAGCAGATACAAAAAGCTGGAGAGATCAAAGAAGGAAAAGTGAAGGGTATTTTCTCTCTCTTTCAGTTTTTCCTGTAACCATCTGAATCCCCTATCTTGAAATATTTGACTATCTTGTCTTTGATTAAATCCTTTCCTTAGATTTCTATCTCAGTTTTATCTTTGGCTTGTATTGCTTTTGAAATTGTAGATGAGTTCTTGAATACAAAGCAAGCAAACAGCTCTATTTCAAGAGAGAGCTCTATCATTGAAAAGTTCAATAGATCACTTTGTTCTTAGGGAAAAGTTATGAAACACCTATCTTGGTTGGCGCTGAAGATCCCAGAGAGTAAATTAGCAGATTAAGAGCTTAGTTTTTGCATTGTATTAGTCTGAAATTAGCAATAAATTAATAGTAAGTTCTCAAAGAAAGGGTTGCTGTTTGTGGGTTATTTGTGAAGGAAGGCTAAACAAGTAGGTGTAAGCTGCCATATAAATCTGATAATTCCTATTAAAAACAAAAAAAAAAGGAAGTCATATATCTACCTGTCACTGACTCGGAAAGAAATTCACTAGGCATTGCATTTGTCCTGTCTGCCTTAAAAACAGCAGTTGTGGTGGCTCTACTGGGATTTCTTCTACTGTAGGAGAGCTGGGGATTTAGGGTTGTTTATATTAACGTTAGATCTCTTAGTGGGGCAAAGGATTAGATGATGTGGTTAAAAGTAATTATACTTCATTATGTTCAAATTATCCTGCTGTTACTTAAAAATCAAGCTTGCAAACAGCTATTGTAGAGTGAATTGCTTCTTACTGTGTATGATGCTGTTTCAGTGACTGAGATAGCAGCAACTGAGCAGTCTGAAAAAGTGGCCCTCGTGTTGTGGAGACAAGTTTAAAAGATGTGTAACTTTATGAATTCAATCATTTTTCTGCTTTGAAAAGAGCAACATTTTCAGAGATAATAAATGTAACTGGTCATTCTCTGAGCACAGAAATCAATTTTGCAGAGCAACTCTTTATTATGTCCAGATGGATGGTTCACTTCTCTGTTCACCAGGGAGAGTTTCCCAGTAGAGGGAGTAAATTTGTTAAGTCTTGTCCAGGGCTTCAGAGGGGAGTTAAATGTTCTTTTCTTATGCCAAGAGAGGTAAGCCTGTTTTATTACAGTAATCATTTAAGAAAAGGGAAAAACTATTTTTTTGCTTATCTAGGTTACGGAGCCTGCAAGCTAGCAGTAAGCACTGCTGACTTGAAGGCAGTCCTGGCAGGTGAAGGGGGCCCACTGAAGCCTCAAATGCTGCTGCAATAGCCCACTCTAATGTGGAATATTATGACTTGATATACACAATCCTCAGTCTTCTTAAAGAATAAACTGGAAAATGAATCTCTGGAAGTTGATGCTTTTGCTGTGCATCAGATGAGGTGCTAAAGCATGATATTTTGTTTAGGTTTTCCTTAATTATGTATCAAGGCTGGTTTTGAAGTTAAATACAAAAGAAATTTCTCATCATTTTATTCAGAAAGGGAGGCTGTAAAGAACAGGGATTATGACTTAATAAATGTCATTTCTTAAAATTTTTTTCTTCATGTCAGTCTTTGTGGCAAACTTACAGATTTTATATTGAAATAACAGTGAAACCAAAATAACATGTAATGAAAAATAGTAGAGTGTCTTGCAGAATAAGAAGAAATTTGACAAAATTGGACCAAAGTTCCTCTTCTCTACAGGTAGTTAGAATGAAAGACACAAAGAACGATATCAGAAAAAGGAAGTTGCATCACTTGGCACTTTATGTGTGGGTCATTTCATATTGATCTGTTTGGAAATATGTTGCACAAGATCAGAATATGATCATACAGATCAGTATGCTATTTCCTTTCTAATTTAGTTTACTATGCCCTACATTTTTTGGAGCACAGGTAGCTGAAGTGGCAGAGAAATGCCTTGAAATGCAATATATGATATATTAGTATTTATGTAATGCATAAATATGTAACATGCAAAATACTGTTGCTGCATATAAAATAAGACGAAACTACATATATATATATATATATGGAAGGACAGTTTTGAAAACTGACATTTGTAACATTTTGATAAATGTTACAAAGTTATCAGTAGGAAAGTGTTGTCCTTGCTTTGTGGTACCATAATGATATTAATGAAGAATAATAAAATGTTCTCAAATGAGAAGCAACTGTAACCAAGTTTTGAAAAGAATGGACAAAACAAAAATTTAGTACTTGTGACTTAAATACAAAATTTTTTTATTCTTAATGTGAGTTGCAAAGTTCCAGTATTCCCCTGCCACTAATCTGTTTGTTCTCTGTAGTAGGCTTGCACTGAGGGCACTGGGTATTCTGTTGCCTGGTTTCTTCAAGTTTACTTGTCTGAGATTCTAAGATCCCAGAACAGCATACACCTGGGCGTGTCGGCAAAAGAGTTGACAGTTTTTCTCATGTGTAAAGGGGAGATGAATAACACGTGCCATGAGAAAAGTGCCATAAATGGGAATTTTAATAAAGCACTGTTTTTGGAAACTCTGCATGTTCCAGATATGGTGGTGACTTATCATGCCCTCTGAATTTCTTCAGTTTCCACCATGTTTTGCTTTATGCCTTGAGAGTATGTTCCTCATTCACATCCACATACCACTTCCATCTGAGGGCTGACCAGGGCTGAGATAGAGCTCTTTGCAAATCAAATCCACACAGGCTTTTGTTGCGGCATCCCTTGAAGTGCTGTGTGTCACTTACATCTAGCAATTTTCTCAAAAAATCTGGCTCAGATTTAGCAGAACATGGTTTTCTGCCAGCTAAAAAGAGGAGGCTGCTTTTGATCACCAGCATAGGTAGGCTGGTACTTGACTTTGGGACACCTTTGTATGATGCTCTGACTTCACTTGGGACTTCTTTTAGCAGCTTTCAGAATTCAGTTATCAGCCTGCTAGGATCACTCAAATACACATTTGAGACCTTGATGTTACTCTGCATGTATTTTCTTTTTCTTATTTCTTGAGTGGCCTGTCATGAAGGGCAGAGAAGGATACATAAGGAGAAAAATTTCCAAACCTGTTCTTTTTCATATGTATGTATACAGGCAAAGAACTTACCCAATTCAGAACCATTGCCATCACTATGAAGTGGCTTGAGCTAGAGAAGCACAGACCTAGCCTCTGAACAAAATTTGGAGATAGTGAAAAAAGATCACTTCTTCCCTGCAAGCCAAAAATAGAGGGGAATAAAAAGGAAACTTCACATGCCTCTGGACCCATCAGTGGCAATTCTTTGTTTAGATAAACAAACTACAGTTTTAAATGTCTTGCAATAGGTAGTTTTTTGACCTATGAAAATGGCTTTTCAGAAAAATGCTTATGGCTTTGCTGAAGGGCGGGTTATATACGTGGTATAATTGATTTTTTTCCTCAAATAGATGTTTTTAAACTGTTCACCAAAAGTTTCAAGAAACTTGCACAGTTAAAATTATTCCTGTGTGATGCAGCTGTTGGTGGCTTTCTGAATTTTCATCTTGTACTTCAACAGAGATGCTACCCTGTGTGGGTGCAAGGCATCACTTGGAGATCAAGAATAGAAGAGACATCAATTCCTTACTTCATTACTATGGTAACTGAGATGTGATCCAGTTTTATTGCTTCTAGTGTATGTTCAAAGCAAAGCTTCTGAGATGGGTGCTTGGACTGCTTCCATTCCTCTCAAACATCTAATGCACAAACCTGCATGTCTTCTGCTTCCGTTTGAAGATTATTTATTCTTTGTGTGGTGTGAAGATTACCTGGTGTGTACTTCACAATTCAAATTCTGCAGATTTTTTTAAAGGGAACAAACTGAATAAAGCCATTAAATTATGATATTTCATAATCCACTTCTAGGATCCCTTTACAGGTCTTATCTGTCACCTCTGTTGTGCTCTTTGCCACCCATCCCCCCATAGTAAAGAAGGAGGTGCCTTAGGACAAAGCTGGGGAGAAAGAAGGGGGAGTCAAATACTACAGTTGAGACTTTAATACTACAGTGCTAGAATTCAGATTTTTTTCTTTGCCCACTGATAACAAATGCTTCAGTAACTTGACACAAGCCAACAAGAAAGGTAACAGATGAGTTAGTTAATCATAATGTGAACTTCCTTCTACTTCCCCCCTGCTAAGAAACGGTCACAAATAAAACAGATATAGGACATAGTGTCTCATTGTAGTTAGGCTGCTAGAGCTGGGACATGTAAGTGTTCTGTCAAAAAATGTGTTTAAAGCCAACCTTTAGATGCTCCAAGTACTCAGGTGCATGTATGTTGAAGTCCTTTGCACTAGCATTATAAACATGCAATTGGTTTATATATCACCTTAATCAGATCTCATAACTACAGTGGTTAGTGGTGTATGTATATATTAGAAGGCTAATTATTTATGGTACGTTATCAAGTGGAGTTTGGGGCATGGGTGACAGCTAATGGGAATTCTTTTTCAATGGGCTGTGCCATCTTAGGCATGTGACTTGCATTACGAACAGCCATGGAAGGGAAATGAGCATAACTGTACAATTGTATAATTAATTTCTTCTTAAGTAAGAGATAAATGTGCTGCCTGCTTCTCAGCTTCTTTCAAACTAAATATACTAAATTTACTGAAGAGTCGATGTGTGTGTTAATTCTTACTATTCATAGAGCAGTGGTGTTGCATGTATTCTTAGAGGTACAGGGCCTCCCAAAATACAACTGCACAGTAAAATGATGGTAGAGCTAATATTTATGGTGTCCTCTGTAAAAGCTTTGTAACCTTTCCAGGCATGCTCCCCTGCTACTGCCTCCTGTGCTGCATTTCTTGCACAGAGGTGACTTTTTACAGTACTCCCTGTGTCCCTTCACCCATGCTAATTGGTTATTTTGGCTCTGGCTGAGGCTGTGCCTACAGAAATGGCACATCCTAGTTGGAGCAGCTCAATGTCAGTTAGCAATGCTAGTGCTTCATCCTGAAGGATTCCAATTTGTAGACGCCAAGATTCCTCTGAAATTAAAATTGAGGCTTGGTAAATGTGGAATGCCAAAGTTGCTTCAAAAGCATGCTCATGATCAAAGCTAAAACACGAGTGTAAATGCAAACTGAGCCCTCCTGCAGGAAAAAAAACCCCCGATGTGTGATTGTCTTTCAGATTTGATGACTTTGTGGTCTTAATGTAGCAGGGTATTTACATACTGTTCCATTGCTTCAGGGAGATCGCATCAGTGGGCACTTGCCAGGGTGTAACTGGCTGATGGCCTCTGATACAAGCTCACCTAAGATAAGAAACTATTTGATGGCAGTTCACTTTAACTACTGGTTACTAGTTGACTAGCAGATGGTTAGCAGAGAGTCATTTACAGTCACAAGATCCAGCATTCTAGTTCTGTTACTGGCATTGCAGTGATCTTAGCAGCAAGTAAAGGTGGAAAGGAAGTTGAGTTGCACAAAGAAAGGGTTTGGTTGTTTTCAAAACAAGTGAAACAAAAAAATCCAAAAGCTTCGGGATTATCTGCGTTTTCTCTGTGTCAAAACTGTGCATTTCAAAATGCTACTAAAACCAAGAAATCACAGCTTTATTGTTTAAACATATAATTGAATCTAACTGTGGCTGTTGGCTTTTTTTTGGTTTGCTTTTTTTTAAGGGAGAGAAGGGCAACTGCTACAGGCCTGAAACAAGTTTAAGTGTTTTAATTGGAGTGGTGGGTTTCATAGAGCTCTCTAGAGCTTCTTTCTCTGTCAGAGCCCCAGCATATTACAATACTATATTGTGTAAATTCAGCAAAGTGCTTTTAAAGTAATCATCAGATCTGGTGGAGATGCTCCTTGTCCTGAATGTGTCAGATCAGCAGTTCTTATCCAGTGGAGGCATAAGCCTGGTGTGGGTCACGTATGCTTTAATATCTGATACCATGCATAACTGAAGAAATTGTATACTGTATGTATTAGTGAGCTTGACTTCTAGATTGAAATATTAATGCATTTGTGAGTGTGGTAATAGATTCTGTTTGGCTATTTGTAGCTCTGTGAACTCTACTAATGTTTTCTGTAACTGAGACATCTCAGTTGGTTTTCATAAACATTTTCTCTGTGAAAGTCCTCAAATACATGAAGATGTTTTTATAGCTATAGTCGTTTTACTTGGTTAATATTGTTAGACTTGTTGGGAGTAGAGAGTTTGCTAATAGTTTTGGCATAGATCATTCTGGTTTTGCTGTTTCTGTGGGAGTGTTTTACATGTTTCTCCTCAACCCAACTATTAATTTGATGCAGTAAGGTATTGAAATGTACCAAAATCTGACTTTACTAATAGGGGAAAGGTATAGTAAAGGATTAAATGTGTTTTGTACTTGCTGGCTAAATCCCATGACGTATTCTCATAGTTGTGGGCTATGATTCATAAAGATTTAATCTGTAGTGGTGTTTCAATAGCAGCTAGCCTACTCATGAGGCATGTACTTTCGTGTCTCTAGTTTGGGTGGTCTTAGGATCTCATTGCAGATTAGAAACAGATATACCTTTAAAAATAAGCCTGAGTGGACTTTAAGATTATGGGGAGCTTTTAATTAAGCTCTCAAGTAGTTTCTTAGCTGTCACATCTGTATTTTGTGTGACACACCTTAAATGGAGATATTCATACTATTGTATGGTTGTTGTGGGTTGGGTGGGGGTTTTTTTTTGTTTGTTTGCTTGTTTTGGGGTGGGATCGTTGGTTGGTTTTGGATTTTTTTTTTCAAATACAGATAAGGGCACTGCATGGTTTGCTCTGTGTAGAGCTCTCTGGCTCTGGCCTAAGAAATGAGTTTTCTTGTTTTATTCCTTTAGATGAAATGCTTAGCTGGAGGCAGGCAACCAAAGGAGATTTAATTAGAGGAAGTTGTTACTGCCTCTGATCTTTCATTTGTATGTTATTACATTAATAAAAAATTAATCTGTGACTCTGAGAAGGCAAGGGACTGTGGGGGGGAAGAAGTTAAGCAGTTCTTGGTTTCTGTCTCACGATGTGGGAATCAAGAATCCCTAATGTGGCATCCTGCCTTACTATTGCACTGCACCCTTTCATCTCACGCTCTATAGCCATGCAGACTGGAAGTTATCTGAGTATACAGTGTTCAGTAAAGATACGTCTGTGACTAATCCTGATCAGACTCAAGGCATTGTTCTGAACATCACCATGAAGGGTATTACAAATGGTGATGTAAGTTCCCATGGCATGCAAATCAGAAATTCTCTAAGTTAGTATTTTTGTAGACTATATTAATGCTCTTTGATCCTGAATGCTTGTTTTGGATGACTAAACCTCAAATTTTATCTGTCACATCAAGATTTAAATACAAATACAGGCAGAAGTTACTGCATAAAACACTGCAAATACTGCTAATAAAGCATGGAATGTATTAAGGTAATTTACAGAAGTTTTGTTGACTTAAATGGTAGGTCCACTGGTACCACTCCTATATACAAAGAGTGGTATCAGTGCTGGTCTAATGGTGTGGTATAGATCATAGACTCATAGAATGGTTTGGGTTGGAGTGGACCTTAAAGATCATTTGGTTGTAATCCTCCTCCCACAGTCAGGGACACCTTCCATTATACCAGGCTGCTCAAAGCCCCATTCAACTTTGCCTTCAAGTAAAAGATGCAAAGGACAGTATTGCCAGTGTTTTATTTAACCTGGGAATTTGGATTATGCTATTTGACTATGAAAAAAAGTCTTGCAGTGTATGCAATATCCTATGGCCAGTTAACTTTTATATTTTTGACACACACTGTTTTGCCTTTTCAGTGACTCTTATTTAGATGGTTTCTTTACCTTCCTTTCAGAAAAGACGACGGCGGATTGACCGAAGCATGATTGGAGAGCCGACAAACTTTGTTCACACAGCTCATGTAGGATCTGGGGATCTATTCAGTGGAATGAATTCGGTAAGCATGAGCAGATGAAGAACATTTCACCTTAAACAGACTACAGGAGCACTGTGTGTGTATATTGTGGCTAAAGCAATTTTTTTTAATTTTTCAACTATGAGATAGAATCTTTCTGCGAGAGCAACCTACTAGCATCTTACTCCCAAATCCTAAACTCTTGCAGTCAAGGTTACAGAATAGCATTTTTAAAATTCCTCTATTTATGGACAATACCTAGCAGATTCTATATAAATTGTATAGGCTATGTGTAGAATACTTTTAAAAGATCTGTTCTGATGGCATGTATGAACTAAAATAAAGGTGTATGTAGAAAATATACTAGAGTGCTTTAAAGAACTTCTGAGTGTCTTGTAGTTGACTAGATTTCTTACCTTAAATGCTTTAAGCTATTTTAAATATAATTTATGTAAAACTAATTTACCTCAGTTTATGGTGCACACAAATTTTCTTGGGTGCTCTTTTTGATGTTTTTCTGTATTATGTAGCCCTATTTGCAGTGTGAATTATTTCCAGAGCAAGCAACAATGTCAGAGGCAAGGTTTTGTGGCTTCCTGTAGATGACAGGAGCAGTAAATATTTCTATCTTCCTGAAAGTGAAAACCAGAAGGTAAGGCAGGTACTGAAAATCAGCTTATGAGGAGAGATTTCTTGTGTACAGCTTCGTATTTATGTGAAACGTCAATCTGTTTTTAAAGTCAATGATATGCACCCTAGAAAAGGGTTGTATGTAGATAATGATGAAAATTAACTTCTTGACCTTAACAATACTCTTTAAGGGAAAAAAATGGTTTGAGACTAAAATGATGGAAAATACTTCTTGACAAAGGAGAAGAAAAGAGTTCTCAGAGGTATCAGAATAGAGAGCAGAGTTGTAAAGGAAAGATACCATTTTAATGTAGGCAAGTGAGGTCATTTGTAGTTTCAACTAGTTGACAGCTTATTGAGATCAAACAAAAACTTTCGTAACTCAGTGCATATTGGGTAAGGGCAAAGCTAGAAAATGTGACACGGCAAACAATAAGCTACATTTTCCCAGAAACAGTGTAACGGGTTTGAAGTGATTCGTATGAAAACATCTCTAAGCAAGTTAAACAGACAAACACAGCTTCAACTTGATAAAATTCAGTTAAAGCTAATTATTCATTTAATGCAATATATTACATTAATATGTAAAGCCATTATAAATTGAAATAAAGTAGCAGGTTTGGTTTGTTGGGGTTTTTTTGTTTGGTTGGGGTTTTTTTTCAGCATGGCTTTTTGCTTTTTATGTTTGTTGTCCCTCTTGTGAGAACCTTCCTCATTCTCACAGCTGAGCTGTCCCCTGTGAGGATTGTGGTGATTGCCTGAAGCTTTGCTCATTCACCTCAGATGTTTCCCTCTGCTTGCCCTCATCTTTGCCTTATGTAATATCCAATTAATCTCTAGGTAGTAGGTAATCATTATTGTCTCTCTACATAACTTTTTCATTTTGAAAGCTTGTAACTGGCTCTCTTCTTCTCTCACTTTTTTTCATGCGGATAATATGCTGTGTTGGTGACCAGAGTAATTTTTTTGATCCCATATAGAATGGATCTGTATGCAAAAAATAATTCTGTTTTTCCCTCTCTCTTCAGAAGCACAAATCTCTGCTTTTTCACACTGCTATTTTCCTGCCTCTTCTGTGGTGACTATTGTGGTAATATTCCATCCAGTCTCCTTGTTCATTCTTCACAGTGTAAATTCCAAGACTACAATGTTAACTTCCATATGTTTTTCTGCTGCTTAATATTTTTTATAGTATGGACATTATACTCCTTCATGAACCTCCTTGTGCCTTCTCTCTTCTGAATACTTTAGGAGGACCTTTTGCAATTTTATTAGCTTTTGCCATATGAATTTGGTTCTTATTTGCTATCTGGTCTATGCCTTTTTTTCATCAGCATTGCTATCTGTTACATGCCCTTATGATTCTGAGTATAGTAGCTTTCTGACTACTGAAATATTTTGCTTTTTTCTTTGCTTTCTCTGTAGAGCGTCTCACTCCTTTGTCAAAGGTACACTTAAACAGTAGGAGTCCTCTGTGTACTGTTTCTTTTTCATTCCCATCACCACATTCTTTTATGTTCATATTCCGTAGTGAAATCTCTCACTTTCTTCTGCTTCGTATTCTTCTTTTTAGTCTTTGAGTTCATGTATTTTGTCCTTTTCTTAGTTTTCGCTTGTTTTCTTTCTCAAAGAAATTGCACCATCTGTGCGATTTCCTAATTCTAGAAGGACAGGAAAGAAGAGGAAGGCAGAAAATTAATGAGACATAAGCAGCACAACGGGTTGTATGATCTCTAATTGGTGCAACCCCCTTCACTTTCCCAAATCTTTAAATTCTTAACCTATCTAAATTAGACATAAGAGAGAGCAGCCTTGCTGTTACGTATCATCAAATGAAGGCAACGGTGTCTTTGGGAAAGAAAAAAATGATTGCATTTCATGGTGCATGTGTTTGTAGCTCAGACTGCCTCAGGAGAAGAATGCTTCAGAAGGAGTAACACCTGATAACCTACAGCTGTTATACCTGCTTTTGCTCAGTGTTTTTAATGTTGTGTATCTCCTATATAAGCTTTCATATACAAAACTGCTAATGCAGTCAAGTTTAATTTGCTGTGTTCTCTTTGCTTTAGATGTCATAGCCTCTGTGTTTTAGGCTGATACTTCCTTACCCACTAACACAAGCATCTATGTGTGTGACTCAAGTACTAGAAAAATTATTCTAAACTCTAGAAGTACTCAAAAATTTACACTTTAGCTGGGCAAGTTATCAGGCTGGAAGGTGACATGGCCTGGAGATGTTTTTCTAGTTCTTTTTCACTGGAGGAAGGGTCATTCAGATGAAATTAATGCATCCTCAAGTCATTCTTGTGAATACATTTACATGTATGTTAATTATTTTCTGAGAGAGGAAAAAAAAAAAACCACACCACCAGGTTAAATTTAAACTACTTTTGTTCCAGTGAGCAACAGAAGATGCTTGGTGCATGTGACCAGCTTGATAAAATGTCAGAGTTCTTGAACACCACCCCATAGATGTGGATGCACTTATCCACACTTAGTAACTGAGTCTGTAGTCTGTATTGGCTCTGAAAACTTTTTCTCTGAAGAAAAATATGACTATAACTTTGCTTTGCTGCTTTAGCTGTATCACGTATTTGAGCAAAGCACCAAGGTAGAAGATGATTTTGCATTGAGTTTAAATACACAAAAAAATGATCTTTTGCACTTTTCTTTCTTTTTTTTTTTTTTTTTTTTCTCTTTCACATTGGCCTTGAGAAACGGTGTGTAAGAAAGAGTTGTGCTGGTTCATTTTGTGTGTGTGCATGTGTTTTTTTTTTGCTGTAGAAAAGAATATACTTCTTTTGTCCTTGTAGATGGTGAAAATAATGTGCAAGCTACTTGGAAATATTTCTCCAGTGCTGTTTTAGTGCAGTTTTCTAGTGTTGTTTTGATGTCTCTGTGAAGGAGCATACATGTAATAATTGCAAGTGGTGCCCTGCAGGCATAGGCTTTGCTGCAAGTTCAATTTCAGAAGCTGTAGCCTTCGATATGTTATTTTGTGCTCATTGTGTACTTGTTATGCATGCTCTGGGATGCAGAGGGGAAAAGGCAAAACCTTTAATGCTGGAGTTGTCTTCCTGTAGGCACTTGGACATTATTATTTTGACTCATGCAACACAAGCAGTAAAAAATTATGGATTCCCTTCCTTTTTGTTGAGAAAGTCGATGAAAGCCATAGAGGGATGTGTGTGTCTTGGGGTGAGAGGGGAAGTGTTCTTTATATATTTCTTAGCATCAGGCTAAAAATACCTTCAAATAAGCTATTTCCAGGGAAGTTGGTAGACTGAGTATGGTCTAAACAATAAATTCCCTGCCATCTAGAAGAACAAAGCAGTAAAGGAAAACAGCGTATGCTGTTATGTCAATATATAAATAAAAAAACTTTCACAAACTAAAAGCTCCTTTTTGGTTTAGAAAGTCCTTTTTTTTTTAATTATCTGAAGTTAGCCATGCGGTGCAGATATTTCATAAGTTGTCTGTTATACTTCTAACATAACAGTGTCAACTTCTCTGATTTATCATACTTGCCAAGAACACTTTACATATAACGAGGTAAATTATAGCTTGTCAGATGGAGTGGAATTGGATACTAGTAAGAGATTTCATTAAATTTTTTTTGAGTAATCAAGCGGGTCATTGAAAGCCTGAATCAATTTTCTCTAGGAGAGAGGAAAAACTTCTGCTCAAGCACAAGTTCTTCCCTCTCTCCTGCTGAGCTGCCTGCAGAAGTGAAAATTCAAGCAAGCCTACACTGCACATGTCCTCCTGCAAAAGTAATGCAGCTTTAATGCTAAAGGAGCTCTTGAAAACCAAACCTAAACAAGAAATATAATTGGAAGCAGGAAGGTGCCATAACTCACTAACTGCTTTTCCTCTTTTCTCTGCCCCCCTTTACCTTCTATCTCCAGGTGAGCTCAATTCAGAACCAAATGCAATCAAAGGGAGGCTATGGAGGTGGCATGTCTGCAAATGTTCAGATGCAGCTTGTGGATACAAAGGCAGGATAACACTGGGGAAACCTTTCCAGTGAGTATTGCACTGTGCTTTTTAGGCACTGGTAGAGTAGTGAGAAGAACAATCATACTACTTCATAATTAGCTCTTTATAAATTGCTGCGTGTTTATGATGCCCAACTTTAAAATGCATTTCTGAGTAAAAAATACAGTGCCATATAAGCATGTTATTCTTTTTCCACAATGAGCTAGAGCTTGTCCAGACTGCATAAGTCTGTCTGTAAGCCTGTTTTATACCTAAGATAATGATGTAGGCAAATCTTTGCAAGTGAAGTTAGTTGCGTAATTTTGTGATATGGTTAGTATACCATTATTTGCAACAGTTCCATCCATTTAAGCGTAGTATGTAAAGTGTTGAATCAATGAATAGCAATGTTAAAAGTAGGGAAAATGGTCACTCAGAATGTTCAAAACTCAGTTTAATGTGTGGTTTTTGTCTTCCAGGTTCATGTGGGTTCCTGTATTTTATTTCCTGTGTCCTCTTTTTTGCCTTGGTGACTGCTTTCTGTGCTCATGACCAGAGAAGTGATGACTCGTTCACCCTTTGTGATTACTCCAGTGAAAAGTTGCTGTTCTGCTCTGATGATGCCATTTATCAGATTGGTCCAACCATGCCTTTCAGTGGCATGTACATGTTTGCTTCTACCAGAATCATGAGCATAGGGCTGTTTAGGATTGGTTTTAGTTTTTTGTTTGCTTTTAAGACAAATTAAAGCACCAACCTGAGCTTCCCTAATCCCTCACAACTCCTCATAACATTCTGTTGCTTTTTAATCATTAAATCTGTCCACTAAAGTCATGTAGAAATGAGTTTCCGTTAATGTCTTCAATCAGCTATTGTTCACACCCATTTTTGAAAGGTCTAGGACCTGCAAGCACAAATTATTATTTCATACAAAATCAGCAGAGTAGATGACCGCATGCTTTGTGAGGTTGCTTTGTATGGTGGCCCTCTTGGTGCTAAGCAGGAAAACAAAATAAAAATTGCTTACTGCAACTGGTGGAAGATTTTGCTGTGGCACCAACTCATGCCTGTTTCTGACAAAGGATTTGTAACTTAGCTGCTTCAGAATTATGTTTTTATTTTTGTTATTATCCAGCTGGTCTTGAAGTAATAAAGACAGAGCTTGCATTCATGAGGCATTTGTTGTAAATGTTCAAGTATATTTATTTTGAAAGAGCTGACCTTGAGACTGTAAACCAGTGTAGTACCGTACCTAAGTGTTGTGGAAGCGCTTTAGTCTATTTAAAAGAGAAAAGCATAAGTTTGGCTGCTTCTTTTTCTTTTTACAGTTTTTCTTCATTTTAGGCTGTATGGTCATTTCCAGTAGCAGCATGTCAGACTGCCTGCAATATTAGCTGAAAAGTTTAGTAGACCTCTCGAGTAGTTGGCAGTTTCTGTGTGCTAAATATTTAGGGGCCATGGAAGTTGCTAAGAGCAACATACTAATCTGGCAGAACAGATGCCAATGAAAACAACATACAGGGTGACTTTTTACTAAGTCAGTAAAACGCCTTTTGCTCAGGTTCCAAAGCATGTTTCTTTCACACGTTGTGAAATTGTATTTTAATATTGCACTGTTTTCAGATATCTCTATAAATGGTCCCTTTTTTTCCTCCTTGTTGGTGGTTTAAGAGAAGTCAGTGATTTGAGTCCTGGTTGAGTTAAATTTTTATGTGGGGAAAAAAAAACACATCCAAACAAGGCATAACTGAGCCTAGTGGGATCTGTTTTTATATGTGAGCACTCATGGGTTCATAAACATAGATTGCTGTCAATGATTCTTTATTCTTTTTCCATACTTCCCCTGATTTCACATTGCAACAGCTGTTAGATTGATTTAAACATGTATGAACCTACCTAGTCTTCTCTCTCAGTTCACAAACAGCACACAAAATGTAGGGCCATGGTGGTAGTTTGCCTTTCCTAAATTGTATTCCAGTGGTAGGTGTCACTTATCTGGTTCAGTAGTTCGAATTAGGTTGGATAGTCTTCACTGATTAAAGGTACTGATTTATGACAACATTAAGATCAAGATGTTCAGTTGTCTGGGTGCATAAACATGGCAGTGCAGTGATACATTTTTTTTAGAGGTCAACATTTCCAATGCCACTTTATCAATGAGTCTTAAATATACTATGATTGCAAAATTATTTGAACTTTGTCATTGATAATAGCGGCTTAAATTTGCTTGCCAAACATATCTTGCACTTGTCAAAATGTTTTCAACTCAATAACCAGGAGAAAAAAAAATGGCATATTTTTATAACAGACATACTTTTTTTGTACATTGTGTTCATTCTTGAATAAAGTCAGTTCAGTGTTGGCTTGGAGATATTAAAAGGAAAGTATTGACTTTTATTCAATAAATGTTTTCTTTCATTTCGTGGCCTATACTTTTTCTTTTCATAAATTACATGTGCATTAGAAGAACACTTGCAGCTTGTGGACAAACTTGTGGTGAAAATTCTCTGAAGAATAACTTGCTAGTTTCACTGAATAATTTGTAGGCTTGAGTGTTTTGACCTTTATATTGCTAAGTGGGTTAAACCATAATTTTAGTGGCAGTTTTGTTGCATTGATTTAGTGTGTATAGCAGGGGCTTCTGCAAGGATCTTCAAGGAAAAGTTTCTTAAATACACTTGAAACGTTCATATACAGGATTTCTTCCCTTTTGACTGCAGCTAGTATGTGTGTTATTCTTTTGATTGTGATACAGATTATTGTGGTCATCAGACTTAATTGTACAATTAATCATCCTAATATACACATCTGTATTAAATATACCTGCAAGGCACAGTATTGTCTACCTTGTATTTGGCTCAATTGTTATATTTGACACTCAAAGTTAATTCATTAAGCGCTAATTTAGTATCTTAAAGTTCATGACAAATTGCTTTAAAGACCGATAATGAATTCTTTAGCTCATGACAAGTTCTGGAAATTGCCAGTTGAAGAAAAAAGAGAGTTCTAAAAGGAAAGAAAGATCAAGATAAAGCCTTGAGATACCAATGAACTGGAGGGTTCTGTTGTTTAAATGTTGAGGTTATGGAAGCTTAGTACTGTCTACAGAGGTGTATCTTGAAGAGCAGATGCTTTAATATAACTGCCTGTAAAAACAAAGGGGTTTGACCTCTTAAAGAAGGAGCCAGCCTGCTTTCAGTTTGTGCAGTTGTATGAGTCAGTTTATCCCTTTTGTGCCTTTTTTAATTTAAGTGAGAAGGTGCTATGTAAGCAACCAACTCTCTAAACAGTCTTGGTCTAATGTACTCTTGTTCCACTGTACTCTGCTATGATTTGATAGACCAGGAAACCCTCACCCTTCAGATCCAGAAAATTAAGTTGCTAGGAAATCTTGCCCCATCTACATAATGATGTTCTAATCAAGTACAATACCTGTTTAGTCACAACACAATTATTTTGATTTCAATATTCCTTGCCTTTTGGTTTTGGTGGTTTTTTGATTTTGGTTTTGTGTGGGTTTTTTTTTTTGGGGGGGGGGTTAGGAGTCACTCAACTAAATACAATACTGATTTTCAAGGTATAAATTTTAAAGCTATTCCTATTTTGTGTATGTCCATGAGAACAGGGCACGTTCCTACAGAATGTAAAGATGGTTTCTTTGAGCTTTATAAGGATTCTATGGATCTCCAGCACTTTATTGTATTTCGTGATTGCCATAGAAGATCTCTATGCATGCCACTCAAAAGATTTAATGAATTGTCTGTACTTTCTCCCTTTACATGCCTTGAGAAATAAAGAAGTACTATGCCCCCTTCTGAAACCAGCAGGAAGCAGTGTAGAGTTGGCCCACAGAAAGTTTATTAGGAACTACAGACCAGTCAGTCTCACCTCTGTGGCTGGTAAAACCTTGGAGCGGATTCTCCTGGAAGGCATGCTGAGGCACATGAAAAACAACAAGGTGGTTGGTGACAGCCAGCATGGCTTCACTAAGGGGAAATCCTGCCTGACCAATCTGGTGGCCTTCTATGATGGGGCTATGGAACTGATGGACGGGGTAGAGCAGTTGATGTCATCTACCTGGACTTGAGCAAAGCATTTGACACTGTCTCACATGACATCCTTGTCTCTAAGTTGGAGAGACATCAATTTGATAGATGGACCACTTGGTGGATAAAGAACTGGCTGGATGGATGGCCACACACAAAGAGTTGTGCTCAATAGCTCAATGTCCAGCTGGAGACCAGTAATGAGTGGTATCCCTCAGGGATCAGTGTTGGGATCGGTCTTGTTCAACATCTTTGTCAGTGACATGGACAGTGGGATTGAGTGCGCCCTCAGCCAGTTTGCCAATGACACCAAGCTGTGTGGTTCAGTTGATACATTGGAGGAAAGGAATGCCATCCAGAGGGACCTTGACACGCTTGTGCGGTGGGCTGATGCCAGCCTGATGAAATTGAA
Organism: Ara ararauna; assembly: GCA_028858755.1. Taxonomy (NCBI): domain Eukaryota; kingdom Metazoa; phylum Chordata; class Aves; order Psittaciformes; family Psittacidae; genus Ara; species Ara ararauna. Next base: position 36,294,095 of record CM054410.1, on the reverse strand, counting down.
CCATGCCAAGTGCAAGGTCCTACACCTGGGTCAGAGCAATCCCAGACACAGCTACAGGTTGGGCAGAGAAGAGATTCAGAGCAGCCCTGCAGAGAAGGCCTTGGGGGTTTTGGTTGATGAGAAAATGAGCATGAGCCGGCAGTGTGCGCTCCCAGCCCAGAAAGCCATCTGTATCCTGGGCTGCATCAAAAGGAGTGTGACCAGCAGGTCGAGGGAGGTGATCCTGCCCCTCTACTCTGCTCTCCTGAGACCTCACTTGGAGTACTGTGTGCAGTTCTGGTGTCCGCAACATGAAAAGGACATGGAACTGTTGAAACAAGTCCAAAGGAGGGCCACGAGGACGATCAGGGGACTGGAGCACCTCCCTTATGAAGATAGGCTGAGAAAGTTGGGGCTGTTCAGCCTGGAGAAGAGAAGGCTGCGTGGAGACCTCATAGCAGCATTCCAATATCTGAAGGGGGCCTATAGGGATGCTGGGGAGGGACTCTTCATGAGGAACTGTAGTGATAGGACAAGGGGTAACGGGTTCAAACTTAAACAGAGGAAGTTTAGACTGGATATGAGGAAGGATCATAGAATCATAGAATAGTTAGGGTTGGAAAGGACCTTAAGATCATCTAGTTCCAACCCCCCTGACAGGGGCACGGACACCTCACACTAAACCATGCCACCCAAGGCTATGTCCAATCCAGCCTTGACCTCTGCCAGCAATGGAGCATTCACAACTTCCCTGGGTAACCCATTCCAGTGCCTCACCACCCTTACAGCAAAGAATTTCTTCCTCATATCCAGTCTAAACTTCCCCTGTTTGAGTTTGAACCCATTACCTCTTGTCCTATCACTACAGTCCCTAATGAAGAGTCCCTCCCCAGCATTCCTATAGGCCCCCTTCAGATATCGGAAGGCTGCTATGAGGTCTCCACGCAGCCTTCTCTTCTCCAGGCTGAACAGCCCCAACTTTCTCAGCCTATCTTCATACAGGAGGTGCTCCAGTCCCTGCTCATCCTCGTGGCCCTCCTTGGGACTTGTTCCAACAGTTCCATGTCCTTTTCATGTTGAGGACCCCAGAACTGCACACAATACTCCAAGTGAGGTCTCAGGAGAGCAGAGTAGAGGGGCAGGATCACCTCCCTCGACCTGCTGGTCACACTCCTTTTGATGCAGCCCAGGATATGGTTGTCTTTCTGGGCTGCAAGTGCACACTGCCGGCTCATGTTCACTTTCTCATCGACAACCACCCCCAACTCCTTCTCTGCAGGACTGCTCTGAATCTTTTCTCTGCCCAACCTGTAGCTGTGTCTGGGATTGCTCCCACCCAGGTGGAGGACCTTGCACTTGTCATGGTTAAACTTCATCAGGTTGGCATCAGCCCACCTCACAAGCGTGTCAAGGTCCCTCTGGATGGCATTCCTTCCCTCCAACGTATCAACCGAACCACACAGCTTGGTGTCATCGGCAAACTTGCTGAGGGCGCACTCAATCCCACTGTCCATGTCACTGACAAAGATGTTGAACAAGGCCGATCCCGACACCGATCCCTGAGGGACACCACTCGTTCTTAATCATCACTGTGAATGTATAGCTCTGGCTAGATTCCTTGAAAATCAACAGAACACCCTTATTCATGATAGATGTCCTACCTTATGCAATACTGGCAAATACTAACTCAGTATTCCGGTGAGCAGGCCAAAAATATTTATGTAATGAAGAGGAATTGCATGTGCTTTTCAGTATGTCGAAGAAAACCCTTTTTCTTTTGCTGTATTTGTAGCATGAAGCAAACTGCTCATCTCATCACTTAATATTATTAAATCAGTTATAAATTATTTAAAAATGGGGAGTACTCAATAAATAAACTGACAACCATTTAATTGTATTTAGCATCCTGAATAATAGTTGCATGGTCCTGACTGTAGTTCGATATGCATGGCATTAAAGCTTATTAAAAATGATATGCTGAATCTGCCAGTGATTAGTAGAAGTATTTCAAAGGCGTACCAGTAAAACTGATTGGGACTGGTCTCATCTACTTATTCTTGCCACCTGTGCTAGCACTGACACTGATTTTCTCTTAGCTGACTATATTAGGTACTGACCTACAGAAAAGTTTGTGGTTTTTAGCCAAATTGGTTAGTTTTAACCTGGATCCACTTCTTAATGCTTATCCAGAGTAAGTATGGGATTGGCATGGGATCAGAAATAGTTTGTTATGGGGAACACTGATAACTCGGCTGTGGAAAATCATCAAACTACTTCCACTTTTTAGGAGTGCCATTTCCAGTTTTGCCTAGGTTATTCTGTTTGGTTTGGGGGCACAAAGCACATCAACACATTGCCAAATGGTCAACTACATCATCACCAAGAGTCAGCCAGCCTCAGACAATATGATTAATTTCTGCCATCAGCGCTAATTGCATCTGTCACCACTACACAAGACTTGACTTTATTCCTTCTCACAGGCTATTAGAATTTACATGTTCAGGCTTCAAACAGGTTTTTTATTAAGCCAAAAAAACACAGAGTGCTGGTAGAGTTGTCAATAATTTGCTGAATACCAAGCTTACTTAATTAAATATGATGCAGAGTGGTATAACTGCATTTATGAAGGACTGAGCTGTCATGCAAAAGGCATGTTCATTTGTTACAGCTATTGAAGCAAATGTGGGGGATTTTCGTGAAATGGATGGTCTACAACCACATTTGGTTAGTTGTTTTTTGAGGGTTTTTTTGGTTTTTTGGTTTGTTTTTTTTTTTTCAAAAATGTGATGATTAGCAGGAAATAAAAGTATGGTGTTATGTTTTGTTTATGATGCTTCATTTTTGGACTTGGCTTGTAATAGAAGACATTCCTGGTATGCCATGACACAATGCACAGAGGAGTACTGCATATCTGGTAGGTAACACTGAAATTGGCTTACTCTGATTTTCTAGCAGCTCAAGAAGGTGTTGGTATATGCAAAGGTCATGATAAGCTCCATCAGTCCAACAGTGACTTTGAGGGTAGGAGATGTTTCAGCATGAAACATTGAGCCACTCACTATGGATATATGTGGTTAATGCTAATGTACATTTTGGCACTCCACAGCTTTTTCCACTTGTCACAATTTCACCTACTGGAGCAGTAACAATTGTCTCGTGTATGGTGTATACATTAAGCAGCAGAGATAATGCACAGATGTGGGAACGTTGTGCAGTGTTTCAATTTGAGTGCATAAAGGAGAAAAACATTTTGGAAGGTGAAAATAAAGAATCAGCAATCACATTTCAGCAAACTGGGGTTTCGAAGGATTGAGGACTCTGGGGAGGGCAGATACTAATAGTGGTTGAGTGAAAAGAAAGGAGAGTATGTGGGGGAGGAGGGTAAACTTTGATGGGTGTCCAAGCACTGTACCCAAGCCAATTCTCCATGGTGCTCTGTTCAAGAAGGGAGCTGTTAGTGACAGCCACAAAACCAGAGCCCAGTGCAGCAAGGCTTGTTCATTTTTCAGTGTTTTGGGTAGTAGATTCCAAGCCAATTACTCTCTGTAAGTTGCAGCAGACATACGGTTTCCAGCTGGCATAAGCAGGATCCATCTCAACAGGCACAAAACCTGGCATAAGCAGGATCCATCTCAACAGGCACAGTAGGAGCAGCCCAGGGGAACAGGGCTGCATGGTGAACAGAGCTGGGAAATGAGAATCTTCTTCACAACTTTCGAAGTCTGTATTAAATGAAAATTGGTTTTGTTAATGTGAACGCATACAGGGTGGTGAAGTAGATGCCCGTGCAGCTCCACATCTCTGAAGAAAACATTCAGAAGCCTGTTTTCAAACCTGTTTTCTGGAGCTGGACAACATCAAGATTATATTCCTGCTACAGATCCAAGTCCCAGTATTTCTTTATATTGACTAAACCCACCCACTTCTATTTGTTTACAACTATCCACAGTTCCACAGATGCTGTTTTCCCCAAAGACAGCCAAAATGTACCCAGCCCAGCCTTTGGATGGGAATTAAATTGCCATGCCATGCTTTGGTTAAGAGCTTCATCACTCATTCTCTGAATCACAACCACAGCCCTGGAAATACTCGACAGAAGGAAACACTGTGGCTAATGCAACAGCTTTGTAAAACCTCAAACTGTAAAGTTACATCAAGATGACTGCTTACTAAAACAAATAGGATTTTCAGCCTCTCAAAAGTTGCTTGCGTACCCAGACACTTATAGCAAAGTTAAACTGGTTTTGACCTGCGTTGATGCAGCGGCCCCTACTGTCCCCAGCATAAATGCTGTAATGAGACCTAATGATTCCTTTAAGAATGAGAGCCTGATCCTGGGGCACAGGGCACTTTTCAGCCGCTCTGTGATGTGTCCACGTGCCTCCTGTGCAGCAGCACTTCAACTATCCACCCAGCAGCAGTGCAGAGGTCAGCAGAGTGCCAACGGGGCACACGTCCCAGCCCAAATCGCCAAAGCCATTTGGCATGAGAGAATTCCAGTGATCCTTGTCAGTGCTTGCAGGCATGGCAGCCACCAGCAGGCAGATCCCGGTGGAAGTGCGGTGGCCAGTGTGGTCCAGCCAGGTCTGCCACAATGAAACTCGCTCCAACACATGCAGCCACTACAGCCTGAGTCTCCCCCCAGACCGGGCGAGTTGTTTGCACCACAGTCCCGGGCAGCCCTGCTACCTTCCCGAGTGCAAATCCACATAGCATTGCACTGGGTTAAGAAAACCTGTCTCCAGTCAGCTTTTCTAAATCAGGGCACTTGGCCAGCTTAGCAGGGAGAAGTCAGGTCGGCCAGCTCCCTGCCCCCATTTAGCAGGATTATGCCAGCCCAGTCAGTTGATGGAAGGGCAACTGGAGCTGGTTATTCTCAATACAATAATCAGTGCTGTCAGTGCTTGGAAAACTGTGATTAAATATGTGCAGCTGCACATTTGGATTGCTTTCCCACTGAGGGAAAGAAACTCCCACACTCATGAAGAAAAACCCTCTATGGGACTGACATGCCTTCTAAATTTAAGCTTCTCTCTAACGAAGAAATTTCCACAGTCCTGTCCAACAAGAGATGCCACAGGGCCCATGATACACCCCACCTCCTCACACCACTACCACCCAGAATTAGTAATCTTGATGTTCACATTGCAAGATGTTTAACAAGTTGCAATAAATATATGGATAATTAGAAATTGGGCACTGGCCTTCCTGGATGGGCACTGTCCCTAGGTAAAGCCAGTTTCATAGCAAGATGGACTGTTTCCTAAATGAGAACCTTAAATACAATCCTCTGCCCATAAATGAACCTCAAATAAGACTGGTCTTTTCTAATCAGGCAAAGAGAATCTGGAAGCAGATAGTTGCAACAAGTTTAAAGGATTTCATAAAGTTAGGAATACATTTGTGTGCTTCAGGATTTCATTGCTTTGGGTTTGCATCTGCACAATCTTTTGCCCTAGTTTCTGGTACACCACATTGTCTGTGTTTTATTCCATCACTGTGTACTATTTAAGGTTTTCAGCTCCTGAGAACTATTTCTCAAGACTTTACATGCTACTGATGTTGCTTGTGTCCTACCCGAGGTCAGTCTTAATCCTCCCATCACAAATGGCATCATAGTCACATTTAGACAGATTATGAGGAATATGCAGCAGGAGCTAGTGAACTTAAGTAGGTGAGGCTTGAAATAACAAACATGGAAAAATTGCCCCTAAACATCTCCTAGAATGCTCCTGAAGAAGCATTAGCCATGTTTTGATATTTGATTGGGTTAACATACTCTAAAGGATAACAGCAGCGCCACATTTGGTTTTATAGATTGTACTGACTGGCATCCCAGGCCTCATCCTCGTGTCAGTTGGTAATACTTACTGAAAAGTAATTTCAGAGTTTTCTAGTGAGGTGCACAAACACACAGCTTATAATAGACACTTTAAAAAAGAAAAATGAGTTTATTTGTTATTAATACTTATATAAATAAGCTTAAAATAAATATATATATACACACATATAAGATATATATATATGTATGAAGGAATTGCCCTGTCCCTTGCCTGCATTCTGTACCCAGAAAGATGAGGCTGCTTCAGAAGCATCAGGGTAACAAGAGAGTTCTCTACTGCTTCGAGCAATTACCACAAGATACGAAACAATAGATCTCCTGAGAAAAGTAAAAACGGTCACAGCACTCTTCTCAAAAGGGTTCATTTATTTTTATGAAATAATTCATTTGAAAAGGGACTGCAGGAACTGAGCCAGGATAGAACAATTTGTCCCATCAGAGGTCACTGCAACTTACACTTTTGCTAATTTCTGCCAGTAAGAGCATTTAGGGTGACCTGGGTGAAAAGAAAGAGAGCCTTTAATTTCTAATACAGCCTCACATACAGCTTTTAGTTGTTTATAACACAAATGTTCATTTGATGGGACATAGGAACAGGATCAGGTCTGTCCTCTGCCAAGGTGATGCAGAGAGACAGTCCTGTTACGAACATCTTGGCATGATGAAACAAACAAGAGGAAAGACCAATGAATTTGAACAGATAGATGGGATAATTCTTTTTCCTCTTGTTCCTATAAGCAACACCTCCAGAGGAAGTGGGGAACAGCAGAAGGTGAGCTGCTGCAGTTATGGCAGCTGTAACTGAGGGCTCTGCCCGTGAGACTGCTCGACTGTTATTTTGCTCACATGCACTAACCTCCTATTACCAGCTCTTGGCAAGAGGCAGAGGTCTCTGAGTAACCTCCCATGGTTCCAACAAGTATCTCTTGTCTGTGTGTGTGCCTGTAAGTGATTATCAGAGAGGTTGTTTACAACACTAAGATGCCCCAATGTCAGACCCAATGACACAACATTGTCATTCTGATGTAATACCTTCTTGAGCCCTTATCACTGAGAATAGATGTGTCGAAGACATATCATCTATTTTCCTTACAGACAGGGTGATTAATGGCAGGATGCTATTGTGGACATAGCACCATGTCCTTATCGGAGCTGAATGCTTCAGGTGTTGCCGTTTTGCTCCTGTGGTTAAATGCAAAGTCAATATTGATTTTGCTTGTTTGTGGTTCTTTACTCAGCAAGTGGATTTGATGTTTGTATTTCTGGGTTATGGGCAGCGACAGAAAAATCCCAGCCTGGCTGTAAGTTGAAATGCACAAAAAGGTGCGTGCTGCAGGATCAGCATTGCTCTTAAATGTCAGACCCACAGTGTGGCTGCCCAGCTGTACAGAGGCTAAGCGCAGAGCTCAGCACAGAAGCACACAGACACAGGCAGGCTTTGACAGCAGTTCTGGGGAGTGAGAAAAGGAAAATTCAGAAGCTTCTGCACTTTCAGGCTCCACCGGCTCCACCAGCTTCCTTTAGTCAGGTAAACCTGCCTAGAGAGATGAAAACAGGTAAAGCCTCTGGAGTGGTCCCACAGCTGGTCCCTGAAGGAAGGAAAACTTTGGGACATCAGCCTAGTCCTGCTGAGGAAAACATGGCAGCATGCAAAGCACCAGCTGGCAGATGACTGTCAGCACCAGGACTTAAGGAAGATGGCAGGCTAAGTGATACAAGCTTATTGTAAATGACGGAAAACTGGCAACTGGTTTTCCTTCTGAAAGCGGCTGCTGCAGGGTTCAGACAAGCTGGATTTTGGTGCAGAAGTGACCAAGTTGAATGGCACAGTGATGCCCACTGATGAACTGAAAGATGGCTTCAGGGGCACAGCCTGCCTCACCGTGGTCTGCACCACGGCTTCAGGGGCATCTCTGCTCTTGTGCCTGGAGCACCTCCTCCTCTCCCAACCTTGGTGTCCGCAGGTCTGCTTCTCTCACAGATTCCCTCTCCTCCCTCCCAGCTGTTGTTCCACAGTGGTTTAGGTTTGGATTCGGGTTTTTTTCACTCTTCCTCATAAAGTTTTCACAGAGGCACTACCACTGTGGCCGATAGGCTCAGAACAGACCAGCACATCCTTGGTATTGATTTCTTCCTTATGCTCATGAGGTTTTTGGAAAATGTGTTGTACAGACATTATCCTCATTCACACAAGGGGGACTGTGAGTGCTAAGCCTTCAATACACTGCACAGAACAGATGCTGTAAGATATCTGCTACCCCCATTCATACTGGCTAACAGTTGGTCTCCCTCTGAATGTACACTGCTGACTTCACTTAGCAAAGCAGTGTACAAGGCTTCAGAGGACTCCTGGCTTTCTGTAGCGTGAGTTGTATGTGTCCACCGTATGTATGGTATTTACATCACCATCATACAGTGGTGTCAGTGCCTGTGTACGTCTCTCTAGTGTACTGCTGCCCCTGGTACTCTGCATGTGTCTCTGCATGAAGGCAACACAAACAAGTGAGAAGCACACTGACATGATGTATAGGCTTCTCATTCCAAGTGAAAGAAAAATAGAAACACATGAATCTAGAAAAAATAATAAACCCCGATACCCCAACTTTGTTTTCTTGCCAACACTCTGCAGCTTCAGTGAGGGTTATCTCAGATATCAAGCTTAGGGCAATCCTGTTCCTCACTGAGCATTTGGCTGTGAGTCTTTAAAATGCCTAAAGCTCTGAAAAATCATGAATGTGAAGAAAACAACTCAGCATCACATTGCTTATCCACTAGATCCTGAACACTCATTAAACTTCTCTCTGTCACAAATCAGCTTACAATGGTTGGCTTGATTGAGCTGAGTGAACCCAAGACTCCCCCTGTGCTTTCATCTGCACTTTGAGCCCTTCTTCTTCTGGGCTGCGCCTTTCAGCAGAGCAGTCAGATCTAGCAGCATGCTAAAACTTGCTCCGTGATGATGCCCTTGGAGACCTCAGCTCCCAGGAGAGTGAAAAAAGGCAGCAGAAAACAACCTCCCCTCTAAAGGTTAAGTGGTTTAACTGTTTGACATGGCGCCGTATGTGCCATATTACTGCCCGCTGCGCTCCTTTGCTTTAGCTGAAACTGTTAACCCTAGCTGGCAGTGCCCATGGCTTTCTGCTGGCAACCCCACCTCCCGTTGCACTGTTTCCTCACCTCTAGCTGTGAGCCTTGCTGTGGGGTGTATTAGCGGCAGCTCCAGCCAGATCCCGTGTCTCACCCGCTTCCCACCAGACACACTGAGAAGCAGCATTTCACCGATTTTACTGTCCCAAGTTAACCACCACCTCAGGAACGCAAAACCTCTTCTCATGTCCCTTAGGACTGTCCCAGATCTCTGAAAACCAAACTGAAGGACTAACCAGTTGCTTTTTCCTCCTTCCCCCACAGCAAAACAGAAACAAGTTCTAACAAACACACAATCAAGAAAAAACCTGCATGTTTTCTGCTGCATTTGGCACTCAGAAACAAGCATCAAACACAGCTTAGGACAAAAATATGGAGGAGGGAGAGGAATATGTACAACTTACAGTATGATGCCTCTTTCATCAAGTCTGGCTAAATTCTGGATCTCCTTCTCTTACCTCCTCTTAGACCTGGCAAGCAGATGACCTAGCAAGCATTACTGAAAACTATTGTTGGTTTTGGACACCTTCCATCTCTGTTACTTCCCTATAGATAAATTCAAAGAGCTCTTGTATACACCCACTTTTGCTAGATAGGAAATTATACTTCTTTTTGAAATATGCTTTCAAGAAGCTTGTACACAGGACAAAACAGCACATGCATAAGCATGCCTGGTTCTCAGGTCATGCTCCAGCCAAGTACAGGTTTTCAAAATGCTCATTGGCCCTAAGCTGCTTGTGGAAGAGGTTACATGAGATGGTATTAAGTAGTCAGGCAGCATGACTAGCTTCCAGCCTCAGCTCAGGTCTTCCTGTGGTGCTTTGCTCTCACTTGCCTCTCCAACTTTCTTGCCCCAAAGCTGACCCTAGCAGTGGAGGACATGTGGCATCAGAGCACCATCAACAGCCCAAAGCTATAGGAGTGGGCACCATGTGGAGCAGCTGACATCCGTACTATCCCCAAGGGCCTCAGGCTCCAGCACTGCCGTTTCCCCTGTGAAAGCAGTCCCCCTCCGCTTGGGGACAGCAGGGCAAACAAGCCTCTCCCATCCTGGGCCCCTGCACTTGCTGTGCCTCTTAGTGCTTCTCCACAAGGACAAGATGGTTTCTAGCATCACATGCAATAACAGTTACTTACCAACACCAGGAAAAGAAACCTATCCATCTCACAGCCCCGACAATATACACTGGAAAATAGAAAAGCTCACAGGCAAGTTTCTCTAAAACCTCATCTAGGATCAGGAAACAACTCTGCGGATACATTAAGTGTTCTGAGAGCAGCTGTAAAAGCTGCCTGCCCAATTTATACGGCAATCACTGTTGTGATTCTTGATCAAGCCATTTACATTTAGAATACCCTGGTCAGCTACAAAGGGAGTAACTGTCCTGTGCTTCTTGCAGCTCCACTGCCTCGGCTGTTTCCTGCACACTGAAAATAGTGGCAGTGCCACTACTGCGTGCAATTGCTCCATCAATGTAGGCACAACCCAATTTTCCACTCCCTGTTAAGCACACATCTGCACACCTTAGACCATCAGAAGGTGCCAGGCACGTTTATCACACAGATGAGGCCTCTGCTGCCTGCAGTAAAGAGAAAATAAAGATAGCACACTGTAAAATGGAAAGCAGAGCAATGTATACTGCAGATGTAGTGCATGAAAAATGTCACACATGCATTTAATCTACCTATCAGAGCGTTTTCTTGTTCCAGTCTGTGGCAAGGTAAGCTTCAAGGTATCTGCACAGCAGCTGGTTTCTCCTCCAATCTCCTACTTGCTCCCACACTCCTCCTACACTGATAAAACCAGTCCAGTCTTCCCCTCAAGCCACACTGCACAAAACATGACAGAAGATACTTGAATTAAGGCATTGGGATGGGGGCATTTTTAAAGCTCTGCTGGGGTCTGAATGGCAGCTCTGAGCTCGGGTCAGTGGCATCAGAAGCAGCCTCTCTCTCAATTCCCCTGCGTGATGCTGCTGTCCCACATGGCTGACCCTGCTGCCAAAGCTCTGTCTAAGCTGCTACTGCTGCCAGCTTACCCTCTTTGTGTCTTGCCTCCCTGCTCTGATAGTGTCCTTACAGGTTTTTTCTCCATGTGCTGCTCATGATGATTTTGCTTACCCTCTCTTTGGCACTGTTTTAACATTGTGTTGTTGCAGCACCCTGTGGTGCGTGTCCCTCTTTCCTGTTCCTCTGTGCATGACTACAAAAAAGGGTACCACAAAGCACACGCTGTATTTTCTGAACCTTTGATGCGGGGCAGGGGGAAGGTGGGTGGAGGAATGATGAATGAGGATATGGACAACACATCTGGAACTACAATTACTGGTAAACTGTCCCATAAGCATGATTATCCATATATACACAGGTTCACACCATAGCTACTATATCCTCTAGGGTTTGATAATTAGATTCTCTAGAAGATATGTCCCATGACTCTTGCTATTATAATGAAGGTTTTTCATTATAGCAATGAAGTACTTGGCAAAAGCTGCTCTGCAGAGGTATAAAGAGAAATATTTCAGCTACTAGCACACTTTGATCTATGGTGAAACATATCCTGACCTCTGATGTTAGAATTATTTCTACAACTCTTTACCTCATTTAGGTAAGCTTCTCTTGGATCCCATCCACTGTAGGGGAGCTTCTTGGGGCTGGGAGGTCTGAGGAAGTGGTGCATATAGGGGTGGAAATTTATGGGTGGCTGGATCACCCATACTGAATCTTTGAGGCTTTCTTCAGTGCTCGAGAAGTGGTCAGACACTTGAGGGAAGGTGCAAGGAAGATCATAGAATCATAGAATTGTTTAGGTTGGAAAAGACCTTTAAGATCATCAGGTCCAACCGTTAGCCCAGGACTGACTCATCCACCACTAAACCATGTCCCCCAGCATCACATCTGCATAAACTGCCCCTGATTAGAGTTTTACTAGGGATAAGGAAACAGCACTCTAACAGCTGATCTCATAAGAACCAATATATAAGACACAATGCATGAAGTTTTAGTGTTAACAGCTCCTGAGCCATCAACAAAGCACAGAGGCAGAAAAGACAGTAGCATTGCAGGTACTACTTTTGCACTTGAATTTCAATCACTTGTGCAGAATACAGCGTTTTCCTCAGACACTGCAGACCTATTTCAAAAGCAGTAGTGATGGGAATGTGCCTGCTGCAAAACAAACTGCTAAATACACAGCCAATTCTTTTCCTTTCTTTTCTTTTTGTGGTTTGACTCTTTAGATAAGAATTTTACTGGGGATGAGACAACAGCATTGTAGCAGCAGATCTCATAAGAACAAATAAGGCACAACGCAGTGAGCTCACAGGGCTGCTGTGTGAGGGTTGAGTGAGTCTGATGGCAGCTAAGAGAAAACAGTGACTGAATGCAGCCTGCAGCTGCTAACATCAAAAACTTCTAATGTTCACAGTACAAATGTGTAAGTGGACTCAGACAAAAGGTAATAACAAATATCTATAAAGATCATTATCAATCTTGCCAAATTAGGAAAATCACTGCCAAGTGCAAGCATGAACACTATAATGCTGGCTCTAAAATGAGAGCAGATTGAGAGAAGGGACTTATTTTGAAGTGAAACTTGGAGGCTGCTTCTTGTTGACAGTTCTGGGGACTGTGGAGGAAGAAGAGAAGACCAAAGACAGAAAGGAACAGAGATTGTATCTGTATGTGTATCTGAGCTCAGCTCCAAGCTAGGTCAGGTCATTCTAACCTTTTCTGTGTTTTTCCACTCTTCCTTTCCTTTTAAAAGTGAGACAAAATACAAGAGCTTAGTGTCACAAGCAAATAATGTGGTTGGTATGCCTCTGAAGTCTCTGCTCATGTATAAATCTTCCTTAATTGCCCAAGTTAACTGAACTTGCAGACTGCTAGAAGAGTAGGCTGCAATCCTGACTTACAAGAGCGCAGAGTGCATGCATTCCCTCAAGGACAGAGAATTGTATTAGCAGCAATCTTCAGACTACATCCGCAATGTCATGCATGTTAAATAATTGATATACTTAAACATTACTCTCAAGGGAGAACAATAGCTTCAGTTCATCTACAAAATCATTCATGTAGTACCCTGGACTATTTTTTGTGTTACAATTATGTCTAGAGGTGCCAGCTGAGACTGAGAACCCCATTTGGTCAATAAGCTCTGCATAACAAAAAGTAGTCACTTTAAGCTCTTCAGGAAAATCTGAACCAACAAAGCGAGAGCTAAAATACTACTTACAGGGCTTAGACCAAAAACACATAGAAAAAAACCCAACCTTTCCCCACAAAAAAACTTGCGTGCCTTCAGGTTGTGGCAGAATCTCCTGTGAAGGAGTCAACACTCCAAACTGAGATTTCTGCAGAAATGGTTCTTAAGTTCCTTTCATCAGTCCTTAAAACATGTCACACATACAGGCTTTATCTTCCCTTTCTATTCTATCACAGAATATAACTGACACCCACAATGAACAAGAGCTGCTGGATAAGTAAGTTTTATATCACCATAGGTTTTTCTCTAGGTGAGAAGTGTGCCAGTCCAAGCAGTTAAACTGGCATTAATCTAGTTCTTTTTTTTTTTTTTTCATAAATGAACTCACTGAAACAAATACAAGCCAGAGGACTTAAAACATTGTAGGTGGCATCTGATGTAGTTAAAAAAGCTTGTTAAATGAAAACAGCAATGGTTTCTCTGATATTCCATCTAGAAATAGCTCTTGGGGAACTTTCACAAGGAAAAGCTTTCCTTAGAAGAAAGCTACTAAAAAAGTAGGAATTAGATAAGAGAATCACCATTCCAAGGTTTCCCATATTAAAATAGCCTGCCTTCTTCAGCAGTGTACCTGCTCCTATTCAATAGATCTGGAGATGCTGTGTGCATTCATTCCACACATAATTTCCCTATGTTTTCCATCCTTATGTTGCCATACAATGGTGTTAGGATATCTTCATAGCAAACAGACCAAATCAATTTTATTTTCTTCTTCCCTGTCACCTTACTACATCAAGATTTCCAGTGTGTTACCTTCCTCTTGTTCAGAGGCACCAAAAGTAATTCTGTTCTTCTGATGCCCCTCTGCTAAAAGTAAAAGTGATTTTTGTCTACCTCACATAGGACCATCCATGCAGAAATAGTACCAATAAACAGCTTTTGCTATCAGGAGACTCAGTGAGGGTAACTATGACATTTCATGAGTCAAATTCTAAGGCTGAAGAAAGGTTCAACAAATAGTCATAAGTAGATTTTACTCAAATAATGGAGACTATGTAAAGAAAGGCATCAAAACATTCACTTACTAATGGTTGTATCTATTTTGCACCTTATGTCAGCTATCCTGTTGACTGGCATGTTCTAATACTGAACTTCTCAAAACAATGCTACTGCATTCCACTACAATAGATTGAATTACTCCCATGCATGTGAGGACACAGTTTCCATGCATGTAAAAAATGCTTGATGGAAGTACATGGAGTAGGTTGCTGAAACACAAGCTTCTCCATACATGCAAGTGTGTCTGACTACACACAAATGCAGGTGGAAATGCACACATTTCTGATTTTTCTGGGTAACTTTTAGCAGCTAGTGGTGAAGAGCTTGTGAGGGCCATCACAGTTTATTCCAAAGCATTACATTAGGTCATTGACAGAGAGTAGCATATTCAATATGACAGTTTTCTTTCAAATCTGTAAGACTATAGAGGAAAAAAAATGAATAGCTTTAAAAAAATCCTTTTTCTCTAATTTTCTTAGCTATAATTCAGAAAAAATTGAAAAAAATTGCTTTTTACCAACACTGGGAAAGCTGCTCTAAGTCTTGAGATACATTAAGTTGCTAGATTTCCTGCTTCCCGTAATGATACTGTGGCATTTGGTGAAGACAGAATTCCTGAGGAATCAGCTGTCTGTGTGTCTGGTTCCTATGTGGAAACAGAATAATAAAAAATATACGGGTCAGAGCACCCAAGCAATAATGGAGTTATTTATCTTGGCAGATGAAAATATCAACATTCTGGGTTAAAATCATGAACTACAGGAGAAGTAACAGAGATGTTTTCTCATCAAAGTGTCTTTTCTTATTATGAATTCCCACCAGCACTGTTAAAATTTGAGCATTTATTTTTAGCATGAAAGATAAAAATGGGAATATTAAATATGTTTTATCCCAGGAGCAATTCACTGTTTTCACTCAGCATATACTGTCTTTCAAGGACTGAGAGACGATTTTTGACAGTAGATTTTTCTAATAGGCCTGAATAAAGGCTTCTGACAGTGAAGGCAGCAGATCCCTTTTTTTCTGTACATGCAACTTAGAGTCTACTTCAACAGAAATAAATCTGTTTTCCTTTGTGCTGACCAAATATGATACAACACCAAAGAATTAACAGAAACTGCTGAATTAATGAAACATTAAGGAAGGAATAGGAAACAGGTTTACTCAAAACAGACAAAAGCTACAGAGTAAGATCAGCAGGTAGCAAGAATTACATCTTTTTCAATGTTCAGTTATTGAAAAATAAGTTATGTCATAACATGGCACATGCACTGGAGACATTTTCTCTTGTGGTTACTGCTTTGAAGCACAGAGGTGCTACAGACAGAAAACTGGGTAAAGCTTTAAAGAAAGCACAAATGCAGATTTAAAAAGCATCTGACTTCAAAGTACTGGTTGTCTTTGCATGCACCACAGGAGTTTTTTCTTCTTCACGCTTCTTGGTTGAAGAATTTGACCTAGCATGAGGAAGGAAGCTTGGTAGCAAAGAGGAAATCTTTGCATCTCAACATGAAAGTGTTTAGTCCCAAAACAATTTATGGTATCTGTCTCGTAGTGTATGAGACAACCAAAGTTAATAACCCATACAGAGTGACAAAGATAAATTTAAAGAAAAATTCTTAAAGTATATTTTAAAGGTTTGAAAAAGAACATCCTAGAAGCTTGTAAAAGCAATTAAAATATTTTTCTTTAATGGCAGAAAGACAAAAATTTGGAAGCATTACTGTGTTATAGCAAGAGTACAAAATGTGGACTGGGTATTAGTCACATACTACCCATTTTTGCCTAAAGCTACCATCAAGGGACTGCCTGGGCCATCACTACATATGCTTTTCCACGTTTCAACCATTCCACCAAAGACAGAACCACCAGCAGCACCAGAAGAAGGCTTTTGACAAGCAACAACTGGAGAAGATGTACCAGAAACAATTACTTGCTGCAACAGCAACGGGAGCAGCAGATCACTGTGCAGAATGAACCTTTTGGGTTGCATGAGATAACAACAGCAGGAGGGAAGCAACTGAATGAGTCGTTGACCCAAGCAATCCCCATTCCTTTTGGTCCTCTGTTTTTGTATAGTTTACTCTCTTACTGGCTTCTGAGCACCTCCATAGCTCAAATGCCCTGTCCTAAATCGTTCTGAGGAAGCAAACCTCCCAAAACTGCAGCTTGCTGGCTCCAGGCAGAAGAGTGTTAAAAGCTACAAAAAAGTATTGTTATGCTGTTTAGAATTATACAATCACAAGCCATGGGGGTCTTTGCTTTAGAAGTTTCCTGTTGGCAGTAAATCTCAAAATACTAAATAGTAACAGTGCTCTGCTGACACAGGAATTGAAACAATTTGGGGATGCTTCTCTGAGCTCTTTGACTTACTGACCTCAACATACTTCTGTCTTACAATCACAAACCTGTGAGACATCACTTTAGTTTTCCAGGATCATCAAACCAGGCACAAATTTCCAATTAACCTGCTGACCTCGCACTTACAGATAGGACTGAATTGCTGATCAGACAAAGGCTTTGTCTGGGACACCGAAGAGTTACCTTGTGGAGCCACATAGAAGTGTTAGTGCAAACACTGCACTCACTCCTTGTATAGCTAAATCAAAGTTCTGGGCAGCACTGTGTGTTAGGAAGACTTGTTATCTATCTTCTTTATCTTAAAGTGAACATTCTAGATAACTTTTGTGGTACTGCCACACAACAAGATAGCTTGTTTCCTGCCAACAAGTGTGGAGTAAGCACTACTCTACCCCAAAGGCGCAGACACCAGCAAAAGGGATTGACACCGTTCTGACTTAGCCTGGCAGAGGTTTTCTTGGCAGGTATAAAATCCCCTTCATCTCCTGACTAACCTGTAGCCCATTTTTTGGGCAATTCAATAGATCTTTCCTGGTTATGCAGAAACAGGACATTTTCTCCAGAGTAGTTGCATACAACTTAGCATTTTCAACACCAAATCTACCTGACTACTTCTACCTGACAGATATATGCAAAGCCAGGAGTTGTTTGTG
Source organism: Ara ararauna (assembly GCA_028858755.1). Classification (NCBI taxonomy): domain Eukaryota; kingdom Metazoa; phylum Chordata; class Aves; order Psittaciformes; family Psittacidae; genus Ara; species Ara ararauna. The sequence goes on along the minus strand of CM054410.1, from coordinate 36,276,850 downwards.
TTTATCCTTGATTATATATATGCACAATGTAGTATGCCCTGCTATGAAGGCCTGATAACAGGCTCCAGAAAAAAGGTACCTCTATATAAGAGCACATCAGCATTTACATGACAGACAAACTTCCTAGATGTAGACTTTATAGGAATCTGGGTTGGCAGAGGACTCTGTAACTAAGTTTTGCTGTATTCACCAGGGCTCAGGGACTCAGGAGTTAAGTCAGATTGCTTAAGAACATTAAAAGTCACCCCAGCATTATGGGATAGAAATTTAGACACTTTCAAAAATGGAGCTGCATATTTTTTTTAATGAATTATACAATGATGTGATTTGTTTCAGTGGTCTTCTTTCATCTGTATTTAAGGTCAGTGCAGATTTATGTACTGATGACAGGGACTTTAACATAGAAATCCTAAAGATGGTGCTCAAAACCCCATGACTTCTGAGTTCAATATGAATGGAAGCAGTTTAAAACCTAAGAAGGCACTTGTGAATGGGCCAAGGAACATTAATAGGCTATTCTGCAGAACAGCTGATTCCAGACACAAAGTGCTACCAACTGCTGGGTTGATTCATCCTTAAGACAAATGACGGCGTTCCCACACTGACTAGACAGACATTAACTACACTTGCAGCAGGCTCAGCTGCAGTCACAGAAGCAACTCCTGTTGCCCACAATCAACAGTGTCCCCTGCTCTGCTTCTGGCTATGGCAATACATATTTCCTGGTAAAACCGATGCAAGTAACTCCTGCCTGCTTGTCCTCTGGCCTCTTCCCTGTGCCATGCTCTCCCCCAGGTTTGGTAGTTGTGAAGTTTGTAGGACTTCTTCTACAGCCACAAGTTAACCAAACCAAGGAAGTGACCAAGGTTAAAATAACTATTAAATAAGCAAATAAAAATCAGTAGCTTTGCTCAGAGGTCATATATCCATGGATGTACAGCTTCTAGTGAGAATTGCACATTTTCTACAGTCCTACAATTGCTGCCAGTCTGACATGAATAAACTGTCGATGACGCGAGCTTATATTACAAACTGAAGAGAATAAGGAGCACACGCATGTTCTTGTTGGCTGCTTCTGCAGCGCTGGGGACAATAGCTTCTGGCAAAGGCTGGATAGAAGAAGAGAAATCAAACATGGGAGCTGAAATTCCTTGTGTTGGTGAGTCAGCAGTCTTGGGCTTCAAGTAGCAGTGTGCATCTGATTTAATTTCTCACGTATTTATTTTTCTTTTTCCGAAATAGCAATATTCAAGTGAAGGTTCAAATTCTGGAGTGCAATTCTGTGGCAAGGGCTTGCGCAGAAAGCCAAGGAGACTTGAACAGTAAATTGGGTAGGAGTCTGCGGCTGTTTGGTTACTAAATATTTTACTTCCCATCACTTTAGAATAATTCCAGCTTAGTTCTGGGTAGATTTTACCAGATTTTTTCACCCCTTTAGAACACGAGACCAAATTAATCTTAAGCCGCTCAGTTGTGGGGGTTTCTACTCCAGTTCCTACATATTTAGCAACAGCAAAAATAATAATAAAGTAATTATTCTACCTCACATGTGTGATTTATCACAAATCTCTTGTTTTCACAAAATTAGATCATAGAATAGTAGAACCATAGAATAGTTAGGGTTGGAAAGGACCTTAAGATCATCTAGTTCCAACCCCCCCCACCATGGGCAGGGACACCTCACACTAAACCATGCCACCCAAGGCTATGTCCAACCCGGCCTTGAACACTTCCAGCAGTGGAGCATTCACAACTTCCCTCGGTAACCCATTCCACTGGCTCACCACCCTTACAGTAAAGAATTTCTTCCTCATATCCAGTCTAAACTTCCCCTGTTTAAGTTTGAACCCATTACCCCTTGTCCTCTCACTACAGTCCCTAATGAAGAGTCTATCCCCAGCATCCCTATAGGCCCCCTTCAGATATCGGAAGGCTGCTATGAGGTCTCCACGCAGCCTTCTCTTCTCCAGGCTGAACAGCCCCAACTTTCTCAGCCTATCTTCATACAGGAGGTGCTCCAGCCCCTGATCATCCTCGTGGCCCTCCTTGGGACTTGTTCCAACAGTTCCATATCCTTTTCATGTTGAGGACACCAGAACTGCACACAATACTCCAAGTGAGGTCTCACGAGAGCAGAGTAGAGGGGCAGGATCACCTCCCTCGACCTGCTGGTCACATTCCTTTTGATGCAGCCCAGCATACGGTTGGCTTTCTGGGCTGCAAGTGCACACTGCCGGCTCATGTTCGCTTTCTCATCGACAAACACCTCCAAGTCCTTCTCTGCAGGGCTGCTCTGAATCTCTTCTCTGCCCAACCTGTAGCTGTGCCTGGGATTGCTCCCACCCAGGTGGAGGACCTTGCACTTGGCATGGTTAAACTTCATCAGGTTGGCATCAGCCCACCTCACAAGCGTGTCAAGGTCCCTCTGGATGGCATTCCTTCCCTCCAACGTATCAACCGAACCACACAGCTTGGTGTCATCGGCAAACTTGCTGAGGGCGCACTCAATCCCACTGTCCATGTCACTGACAAAGATGTTGAACAAGACCGATCCCGACACCGATCCCTGAGGGACACCACTCATTACAGGTCTCCAGCTGGACATTGAGCCATTGAGCACAACTCTTTGCGTGCAGCCATCCAGCCAGTTCTTTATCCACTGAGTGGTCCACCTATCAAATTGATGTCTCTCCAACTTACAGACAAGGATGTCGTGCGGGACAGTGTCAAATGCTTTACACTAGTGCAGGTAGATGATGTCAGCTGCTCTACCCCTGTCCATCAGTTCCATAGCCCCATCATAGAAGGCCACCAAATTGGTCAGGCAGGATTTCCCCTTAGTGAAGCCATGCTGGCTGTCACCAACCACCTTGTTGTTTTTCATGTGCCTCAGCATGCCTTCCAGGAGAATCCGCTCCAAGGTTTTACCAGCCACAGAGGTGAGACTGACTGGTCTGTAGTTCCCCGGCTCATCCATTTTTCCCTTCTTGAAAATGGGGGTTATATTTCCCTTTTTCCAGTCATCGGGAACTTCACCTGGCTGCCATGATTTTTCAAATATGATGGACAGTGGCTTAGCAACTTCATTTGCCAGCTCCTTCAGGACCCACGGATTGATTTCATCAGGTCCCAAGGACTTGTATGCGTTCAGTTAATTAAGGTCTAGAACCAGATCCTCTCCTACAGTGGGCCTAAGGTCTTCATTCTCACAATCCCTGCATCTGTCTTACAAGGCTTGGGTGGTGTGGTCAGAGCATTTGCCAATGAAGTCTGCGGCAAAGAAGTCATGAAGAAGTTCAGCCTTCTCCAAATCCAAGGTAGCCAGTTCTCCCGTTTCCTTCCAGGGACAGCCTGCATTATCCCTAGTGTTTCTTTTGGTAGCAACATACCTATAGAATCCCTTCCTGTTATCTTTAACATCCCTAGCAAAGTTTAATTCTAAGTGGGCCTTAGCTTTCCTAATCTGGTCCCTAGCTTCCCAGACAGCAACCCTGTATTCTTCCTAGGCCACCTGTCCTTGCTTCCACCTTTTAAAAGTATCTTTTTTCCCCCTAAGTTTCATCAGCATCTCCTTATCCATCCATGGAGGTCTCCTAGCCCTCCTGCTCCACTTAGTTTTACAATATGTCTTCTGACACTTAAACATTAAGCAGGCATTTGAAGTTGCTGCCACTGGCTAACACAGGTAAGTCAGCAGAATCCCCTTGTGGAGTTACCATTACACCGGGCTTGCTTATTTCTGAAGGGATGAGCAGTGAAAAAATAAAAAGCTTTATGTTACCATGTATTGTTTTGTCTGTATATCTACGTCTATGCTACCATCATTTTCCTGTCACTGTTCCACTTGTTATTGTAAAGGACAGAACTTTCTTGTTAAGTGCCAGAAGAGTGTTAATTGAGTAACATGCACCTGTTTCAGTAAAGCCTCATGCTTTTACTATGTTAAAGCACACTGTCTTCAAGGGTTTTTTGTGAAGATGCTACCTACTTTTGGTACACATAAAATATCTAGATAAGAAGAAAAAAAAAAATCCCAAATAATATATCTTGTTTCTATTCTGAACTTAAAAAAATTGAAATAACTTAAAACTAAGAGTTTTTATAGAAAAATGAGTGACACCACCAGTGTATTTAGTGCTCCAAATCTTATTCTTGAGAGTACAGCTAAAGCCAAACATCTCCTGATGCATGCTAAGCAATATCATCAGTTAATCATGATCTACAGTCACAAAATTAAAAGGAAAGGTCTTCACTAATTCCAGTATATATAGCACAACAAGCTGTTGCTTACCTTATACCTCTGTAAAATTAAATCTTCTTTGACAATGCCTCCAGATTTCCCTCTGCTGGGATAATGGCAGCATTGCTCACCAGAAATATAACACTTCAGTCTGTTTGTGACAGTTTTGTAGGCAACACTGTTTTTTAAGTTTATAATGTAGGAAGATGTACCAATTTCCTTATGCAGAGAACAGCAATAATCAGATTGATTGGGTATTACAGTCTTGTTTCTGATGACAGCATAGATGGCATTGGTCTCTAGTCTTCCAGGATGTACCTGGCTGTTTAGAGATTGAGAGCAGACGTAGCAGAGGAGGTGCTGAGGCATACAGCTCAATGCTGCTGTCTCTTTGGGAAGTTAAGCTTTATGTTTTCATACAGGTGTAGCATTAGGTTGCAAACCGTTGCTGTCAAGACAATCCAGACTTCCCTATTTCTTGATCTCCACAGGTAAGCGCTTGCTCTGAAGGTTCCTTATTCATTCACATTCATGTCAGAAGAACTGGCACCAGCAGCTCTAGCTTTCATTCCCATTATAGCAGTTCAATACTGGTACTACCAGGTAACACCACACATAAAAAACCTGATTGATCTGAAAAAATGTATTAACAGGCTAGGTCCTGTTCTGCTCACTGGAGTTGAAGAAAGCAGGATAAAAAATCGTAGTGCTCATCTTCCCACTATGATTTTGCTTGCTCTGTTGGGTAGCAGGATAGTTAGTGAATTCAGCCCAGTGAGTTTTACGAACTTTTGTGACTCAACATGATCGTAAAGGGTCACATGTTAGAGGATATAACTCGATGTGGGGGAAGGAGTAGCTAACAGTTTGTTAAAGCCAGTTTGACAGCTCCCACTGAGAAAAACTGTAAAAACACTTTGTACCTCCATGGGAGCCCAAAATAGCTATGTTCTGGACACAAGTTGGGAAACTGCTACATTAAAATGCAGACTGCATTTGCAATCCTTGGAGATTATTTCAGTATTCATGTATATGGACAGTAATACACTCATACAACTAGATCCCAATTTGGTTCAGGCATCATGAACTGTAAGCAGCATTTTTTTAGTTAGTTGCTGCTATAATTTTTGTATGCATTTACAGTTACTCTCAAACAAACAACAGGGCTTGCTTAGTTGCAGTGAGTTTGAGTTCAGGATATGGATCTACTCCTTCTTCCCTATATTGCAGCTTTTAGCAGAACCATACCACTCTAAGTAATGCACACAGAAAAAATTTTTAGCTGATACTTTCCATTAGCTACCTTGCCATCTCCCCTACTCTTCTTTTAAATGTATATGAATCTTATAGGCTTACATTAATTTTTGGACTATCCAGGAATCTTAATTTCTCTCAGCTGCCTGGGGAAATTCAGCTTTCACAATGCTACTAAAAACTACTAAACCAAAACTAACTCAAACGAAACCTCCACCCCTGACTCTTTACTCTATCATGCACAGCTAGTGAGTGGGGTCTGGCAGGAATGGAGTTAACTTTCCTCATAGCAGCCCTGATAGTGCTGTGCTTAGTATTGGTAGTTAGAATGGTGTTGATAACACACCAGTCTTTTGGCTACAATGCTCTATAGCATAAAGGCTGTCCTCCAGCCCATTCCCTGCCTCCACAAAAGCCAGTAGGCCAGTGGGTGTGCAAGACCTTAAGAGGAAACATAGCCAGGGCAGCTGATCCAAACTGACTAAGGGGATATTTGATACCATACTATGTCTGATCAGCAACAGAAACCAAGAGAAAGGGTCGGGGAGCATTTGTGATTTAGGCATTTGTTTTCTGGAGCAACTGTTACGCATTCTCCAGAACGAGACCCTACTTCACTGGACATCATCTGCTTGTTTTCCTTTGCTTCCACAGGCAGCCTTTGATTTTTCTTTACGAAACTGATCCCAAGAGAGTTTTTCATCTTATTTTCTCTGCTGCTGTTCTACTCAGGATAGAGCAGCTTGGTGGGCACCTGTGTCCATCCAAAGTCAACCCACCACAGCTGGTCAAAAGCACATTTCTTCTTAGTGTTAAGGTTACATTAACTATCATGGCTTATTCAATTTTCCAACATTCTGGTCAGATTTTTCTACAGGTAAAGCCACATGATCGTGGGTTATACCACTGAGACACCTTGTTCTGGAGAACTGAGAAATGAGCTCAAACTATTCAACTCACCCTGGTTGCAGCATGATATCCAACTTCAACACCTACCCACCTAAGCTCAGTTCACAACAATTTCTGATAAAGGAGCCAGATACACCCACAAAATCCTCAGAACTGGCACTGTGTATTTTGCTCTGGCTATAACCTTGTCATCTTATCTAGGGCTGCTCCTTAAGTTGAAATCTTATTGCTAAATATTTACAGGTACATTTAGTTGTACCTGTCTTACAGGTGGATTTTATAGTCCATTGTCAAAAATCACAGTATACACAGTGGCAGCATGAAAAAAGATAGCACGATAATCATACTGCTAAAGGAATGGACTAAAGATAACAGTGAATCAAATGCATGACCAAATGCTATGGCATGCAGTCAGAGATTATTTGTTTTCATTCTACAATTAAAAGCTGACTTATATTCACATATCTTTAGTTCAATTTTCTGTAGCAACATTTAACTAACATTAACTAACATTAAGTAACATTAACATTTTGAAGCCATGCATAAAATCCAGATAGATTTTTTCTGCCCTGAAGTATGGCAATCTGGTCTTGAACTGAAGTATGAAGTATGGCAATCTGTACGCCTGGGCTTTGCACTTGCACCCCAGTGTTTGGAGACTCCTATTTAAAATTACTGAATAGGACATTATCTTACTGTTGCCTCATGTTTTAGAAAGCACTCTGACATTTGGAAAGGGAAAATAATTCTTCCTACACCTGAAACTGTAAGACAGAATAAACCTGATCATATCTGAGATGCTTAATTAGGTTTTGTCTCAGCCACGTTCACATTTTCTACATTGCTGGGTGATGCTGAAGGTACAAATCATCAAGTCTAAAGAACAAAATTTGGGAGACAATTACAAATAATATGATTTTATAATATCAATTTCATGCTACTAAATGGTCTTACTATAAGGGTTTTATCAATCCAGGAACACGAAACAATGTGACTTAGTTAACTGAAGAGCAGTGAACAATGTTGCACCTATAACACTCGTATAAACCATTTGCAGTGACATAGACAGTACCCACTGTCATGGACCCTATCCTCCTTTCTTTCCTGAGCCTGTCTACAGCCACGATAGGTGAATTGTAATAGAACTCTGTAACATTTAAGCAACATGTGGCACTTATATCTCCAAAGCAACACTGATTACCAAACATCTCTCTTGTAGGGAGTGCTAGGATGTTGCTCCACAACACTCAAGAAGATGTATTCTCAAAAAATTCACAGCTCCTTAACTGTCATTAAAATCAAATCTAAAGTGCTAGCTATCACCGTTCCCTACAGACCTCCTCTTTTTACCATGCTGCCACAGAGCTGTGCTAAGGTCAAGCTGTATCCCAGCCAGTTATTGAAAGAGAATACCTGAAGGGCATCCCTCCCCCTGCATGACATTCTGCTTAGTTTGGCAGGTACAGCCCCAGCCGCAGCAATTTGAATCCAAAGCATTCTGGGCATGCTGTATAGTCCACCTGTGTGCATGTGTGTCTACACTGTGTGTAAGAGGCAGGGAGAGAGAGAGAAAGGGAGGCATTCTGGCTGCCACAAGAAATATTGAGTTGAATGGCACAGTGCTGTCAGGAGTGGAAGAAAATTTCTACAAAGGTTACTCCTCTGGTTTTGCTTCCACAAGGATTCCTTCATTCTGTTTGCAAAGCTGCTGGGAGTTATCTCACTGTCGGTATCTACAGACACCCCTCAGTACCATTCCTTTCCCTCTCTGGCCTCCTCCAAATACACTTCGAAGAACAGATCACACTCAAAATTCTCTTCAGCTACAATTATGTGGGAAGATAAATGGCTTGGATTTTCTTAGTCTTATAAATTATTCAGAAAGGAATCATTTCAGTGCACGTAGCTAAAACATTGTACTGTTTCATTCCTAAAAATACATGGACTTGAACTAGAACACCAAATCTTTTCATACATCTGAAAAAAGAGTAGTTTCCTCCAAACAAAAATATCTCAGGACAAACTTATCTCCATGGCAGTAGCTAAAAACTTAGACTTTTGTATCCACCCAATTTTATACATATTCTTTCAGATTTTATCCAATAGGTAATAAGACTAACAATAACAATAAAAGCAACATATAAATAGATAAGTTGTACGTACAATTTGAAATATACAGGATAACTTCCTAAAAAAAAAACCAACCGAACCAAAAAACCAACCAAGCCAATCAATCTGGCAAACTAATGTAATTCTATACTTCTCTATTATTTTTAAAAAGATATTTTCTATGTAGCATGTTTTCTGCTGAAACTATTTCAAAATACTTTTAATTAAACCAGTACAGAAAAGCAATTATACATAAAGAAATGTTACACTCTAGGATTTATATATTAGAATTCCTGTTAAGCATGACACTTTGTAACAATCCCATTTTACTGGTTTTAGCAGATCTCTATTTAAAGTAATAGTATATGGTGTGATTTTTAGACCTAAAGCTAGACTTTTTTAATTTGTAAGAGAAGCAGTAGTCCCACTCTACTCTCTCCTTAGACAGTGGAAAAGAAGCTTTGCTTTCCATTAGAGAGATGCTCAGCATCACCTAAGGATGAAAATATAGATTAATTTTGACTTGGTTGCACTCTAGCTTTCTTACCAAACCAAGCTACCAAAACTGTGCTGGTTCTTTGGCTTCTCTAATACAGTTCAGTATTCAGACCCAAGTCTTCAGTTTGTAAGAACAATCAGGTATAAGGCCAGTAACTGAGCATAAAAAAATTAGCCTTTTTTTCTGAAATTACAAGATACCACAAAATGTTGGGAAGGTTGAAAACAAGGGGGTGAGGGGAATCAGGCAAATCTATACTAACTCTATCATCTGTTCTATTATGATGAAGTTAAATGAATTACTAACATTCTAATAATGATAGTTTACCTAACAAAAATTTTCTAGGTAGTTTACTTAGAAAAATATGCTTCTCTGTGAAAATGTTGAATTTCTCAAACTAAATGAATTGAACAGGATGTTAGGAAGAGGTGCTTTTCAGTGTCAAAATAATTTTGAATCAAAAAAGCTCTATTAAGTAACACAGAAAAGTTTCTTTCTACTTTTTTTTCCTTTAGAAAGTAAGCTCTATTAAAACTACTAGAGATTTGGATTGAAAAAAGCAAATGCTGGACATTATCAATAAGAGAGTGACTGCTTCCCCCTACAGAGCTTAGAAAGGACTCAGCTGAGAAAGGAAGTCTGAGCTCTCTAGAGAAATGAAAGCCAACTGTCATTATCAAGTAATGGTAAGCAGCCCACCGGTAAACAGCCAACTACTAGCTGCAATGCAAGTTCACTAGTGGTAAACCAAGACTTAAGAAGTACAATTGGCTGGGGCTCAATATGTGAGCCAGCTGAAGGAAGCTTTTGAAGTTTAGGCATTTTTAGGAGTAATTTGGAAAAAAAAACAACCCAAACTCAAAAGCAAAAACCAAAATAAGCAAAACCCACTTTACAACAATTCAAATATTAATTCATGGATACTGTTGATTTTCAGCTCTCTCAGACTTATCTAAGCCCTGTGGCAAGTAAGGCCTTCTTCCAATAAGGATTTCCATTTGACGTTATAATTGGGGGTTTTCAACTGCATTGGTTAAAAAAATATTACACTGAGTTTTATTAAACTTGGCAGCCAGGGTGAACTTCTTAACATAACACAAACCATGTGCTTGGAGAAAGCAGCTGCTAAATAGAAGGCAGTTGTGTTTTTTTGGTTGTTTTTTGGTTTTTTTGTTTTTTTTTTTTTTCCTGTTTGTGAGGGGGTTTTATTGGGTTTTTTTTGTTTGTTTCTGTTTTTGTGGGTCTTTTTTTTTTGGGGGGGGAAGTGTTTGTTTTTATTTTATTGTAGGGTTTTGTTCATATTTGGTTTTTTTTGCTTTTAAGTTAGGGATAGGCTGGCATTTTAGTATAATAAAGCTATCTCTGAAAGTTTGACTAGTTGACTTCTTCCACTAGGCTGACATCCGCCACTTTTTCTAAAGGCAATGAGCGCATAAGTCATGTTGATGTATGATCATATTACTGTCCAAGAAAAATTTAAATTCAAGTGCATTTGATAAGTAGTTTTTAAATGGTTTCAGAAATCTGGATACAAATCCGAATAGCTGTGCAAGTCATGTAGTCAACTGACTGAGTTAAGTGCTATTCATATGCAAAGTTTAGCACAGGCAACCTACAGGGAAAGAAGTTAACTCTCTCATGAGATGTCTGGAGAGGTGACTTAGAAGACAACCACTGCTCTTTAAGTGCCATAAAAGCTTAATCAAATATTCAGGAAACATGTATGAGGAAATATTCAAGTACAGCCTTATTGTGCTCCTTGTACTTACATTTTATCTCATGCAGGACCTCTGCTGCTGGAAATTAGGCAGAAAGGATAAGACAGGCCTCAGTTGAAAGCAAACAGACTGGAGATAATGTAACCATTAACAGTGAATGATGCTGAGGAAACAAATTGATTTTCCCCAACATTAACTATTCATGACAGAATTTAAGAAAAAATATTCCAAATGAACAAACCCTTTCAAATAGGAACTTTATGTCCATTATGCATTCTTGTGTTGCTTTCCATATGTGTAGTCACCTGCCAGTTTCCATCCTGATTGATTGCCTATTGTTACCGCTTTAGTCCAGCTACTGGTGACTTTTACAGCACTTCCATTAGGAAATAACAAATGCATAGAAGCAGTGTACCACAACAATTCAGGCAGCAACATATAATAAATAGTAATTAGCAGTAAAATTGTCATTGCAGATGAGCAAAGGCAAGAACAGTTAACTGCTGGAAAAATTAAGAATGTTACATGTTACTACAGGATAAGATGCACCTGGGAAAAGAAAACTGGTATGACAATTCAGGATGGGAAATACTTGAAAACAAGCTCAACCATACCTCTCACACACATGAAAAAAATAGAAACTTCGATCTAAAAGTTCTGTATGAGGAAGGGAAGCAGAAATAGCTTAATTAAGCCTTCTCCTGCCTTACAGGCTTCAAATGAAAGTATCAGTAATGCAGAGCAAGGTCCAAGCAAGCTTCACATCTATTGCTGTCAATAAGAGCATAAGTTAAAAAGCTCATTTTGTCTGAAAGGAGCAGCAAAACAGGCAGCTAATTTTTCACAGCTTGTTACGCTTCTCAAATGGGTCAAGTTATTAGTCTTCTGCCACTTGTTTCAGAAATTAATTTACTTAAACAACTATGGGGATGTACATTTGGATTTTTTATTGCTTAGCTAATGACTGAGACAAAACATAGCTCTAGAACTGGTTTCCAACTTTTCTGACAGTCATGTTAGACAACATATTTCTAAATAACTGGAATCCTGAGGATGCAAGTGTATGTTAAAAAGCTACTTTTCTTTCTTAATGGTAAATATTTACTTTCCTTTATGATACAATTAATTTAGCACAGCCCATAGTTTACTGTGTAACATAACTTGGAGCTGAAGTAAGCAAAGATGCATTACGCTTGAGACCAAATCAACCAGATACGGAAAGCACATCCAAAATCTTTTGTTATGAGGTGTCATGGATTGAACAATGCACTTCACTCTTAAGACAGAAGTAGCAACATGCTTACTAATATAAAACAGTGAGTTAACAAAACTCAGTGGCAATTTGACAGTGGTTTAGCAAGATTTTGATAGCAAGATACACTTGCTTATTTACTGCATAGAGGACAGGCTCAGACAAAACAGCAAGCGAAACAGCCCCATTGAGTCATGAGGCTCAGAATGGGTCCCCTTGCCTTCTAAACATCTTCTCAGAGGGGAGTTCAAGTGCAGCTGGATCCAGATTTAGGTGCCAGACTTGGTTTAAACATAAACTTATGATCAAAGGATCACGTGTGCAATCGATCCTTTACATCACTTAGCTAAGATTTAAAAGTTTAGCAAGCTCTTAGTCACTTACTGAGGGTCTGTTGCAGCAAGGAATACCTCAAGGAGTAACCTTGAGAGTTGCTCCTACACAAGGAGACATCCTGGTGCTCAGGCCTTGGGCTGTTTGCTGTCAATAGACATAGGCTGGTCACATGCTGCTCTTCTCTCCACAAGGAGACTATGTGGGAACAGCAAGCTTATAGTATTGGACCTATGTGAAGGATATATGCCCTTGAAAGATTCTTCTCCTTTACTTTCCCCTTACGCCTCATAAAAGCTAAATTTTTCAATCCTTTGTGTTTTGTTTTACAAAGAAGGTGACTTCGGGTTCCTTTAATGTAGCTCCAGCACTCTTTAGGTATTTTGCAATGGTTTTGGTGTTTAAAAATATCCAACGCCTATTTTAAAATTGAATTCCATTTGGTCATCAGTACCTTTAATGATTCACAAGTTGGACTAACACCCTATTCTGGAATAAAGGAGAGATGTTAAAGATACTTAAGTAGGAGGTTTAGCTATGCTATAGCTGCAGCTGATGTTCAAGCGGACTAACTGAGGATGTGTACATTTGCTTGAGATAAATTAACATATGCTTCACTTAAATAGGAATGGATGAATGATAGGAAAATGCATTTATACACGCTGGAAGTCTGCTCTCTGGGGTGCCACGATCTTTGCTAGAAAGCAGTCTCAAATTTAAAGCAAGTTGTTCAGGAATATTTTCAAGTCAGTAATATTCTTCTCACCAGTTCAGAAAGGATTCTATGGGTCTTCTCTTTTGCACTTGTTTGCACAGCTTCTTCGCTTTTCTTTATGACATATTTTGTCAGTTCACAGACCACTTGTTTAGTCTGATTTCTACCAATTTGTCTGTTATAGCAGCCACTTGAACAGAGTATTCATATATCAGATTAAAGAGTCCAGACTTTTGATGGCTGGGAATTTGTTTCCCAATTCAGAATACTGTGCTTAGACAGAATGAAAAACATATTCCTTGTTTCTCAAAAACTTACTCTCTGCAGACAAAGGCTCACAATAATTCAACAATTTCTTTCAAATTGCGTTGAAGTGTTTGTTGAAAGCAATCCATATTCCATCAGTAGGCAATTAATTTCTGGTTCTAAGGCCTAAACTCATTCAAGGGGAATCTGAAGCTCTGTACTCCATCACACTAAGTGGATGTGCTTTGCCAAGAATGGAAATGTTCTACATTTTTGTCATTGTATATCATATATAGTGTGGAAACAAAATCCCTGGTCTGATTCCCACCCATGTTGCTTAAATGTCAATATAGGCACCAAGTGTACAGTTTCTTATTTAGGGAAAAACGTCTTTTCCCTTTCAAAGTGTACATCAAAGCAACCACCTCTACTGTTTCATCATTCATGTGAACCTGCTTAGTTTCTAGATTATTGCTTAAAAGAGTTTGCAGTAACAAATCATGCCTTGTAAAAAATCTCTTTTCTCCTGATCAGATAGAGGAAGGCGCAAAGAGATTTGTCTTCTCAAACAATGCTAACTGATTTTCTGCTCTAATAAAACACCAATCTGTGTGACCCTGAGAACTACATCTAAAATAAGAACACTTGGCCAGGACTATAAAAAATCAGCATTATGTTTTAACATTTTTCTGATCCATTATCTGAAAAATAGAAGTCAGTTCAATTCACTGGCATTGGACAAGAACCATATATTTATTAAAAAGTGATACACATCAGTGTGAAGCACTAGATCACACTTGCCAGTAAAAGTGCTTCACATACAGAAGTGTGTAAATACAAATGCTAACACATCAGGATTGCTTGGTATTTGATGGAAACTGAATTTCTTGAGAGAGGCATGAGGGGGCTGGAATTTGGGCTGGTGGGCTGGGGGCAGAGTCTGTGTGTGTCTGAAATATATGATTTTCTTGCCTGTGGGGCATGCATCAGGTTCAGTGTAAGGCTGGTACTCTGTCACATGCAGCAGGATGGAGAAAATGTGTTCCACAGACATGATTTGAAGCTTTTAGGCTGCTGTGCCTTAAAAGTTGTGAAGTTGTTTACTGAGCAGCAATGAGAATGGCATGTGGCACAGACAGAGGAGACCCACATTCAGCCAGGGATTCTCTTGCGACAAATGGGTTCATGAAAGAAGCGTTTCTTACTGTCCTGGGTTCAGCAGTAGCAGTTAGTTTTCTCTTTCTTAGTAGCTGGTGCAGTGCTGTGGTTTTGACTTTCAGCCTGGGAACAGCGCTGGTAACACCAGTGTTTTCAGTTGCTGCTCAGTAATGTTTAGTCTGACCACGGACTTTCTGAGTCTCATGCTCTGCCAGGGAGGAGGGGAAGCCGGAAGGAAGCAGAGACAGGACACCTGACCCAAACTGACCAAAGAGGTATTCCATGCCACAGCACGTCATGCCCACTATATAAACGGGGGGCAGATACCTGGAAGGGTTAGATCACTGCTCGGATAGGGCTGAATATCGGTCGGTGAGTGGTGAGCGGTTGTATTCTCTTCCCTTGTTATTTCCCTTATCATTATTATTATTGGTGATAGCAGCAGTGGTTTGTGTTATACCTTAGCTACTGGACTGTTCTTATCTCAACCTGTGGGAGTTACATTCTTTCGATTCTCCTCCCCTTCCCTGCGGGGGGGGGGGGGAGGAAGAAGGGGGAGTGAGAGAGGGACTGCATGGTTTTCTGAGTTACAGCTGGGCTTAAACTACGACACTTACCTACTAGTTTCACTATTTACTATCTTTAAAATGGTTTTGGTTCAAGGGCTTCATATTTACTCTTGCCCCTTTCTATTCCTTAACTTCAGTTCTGTACTAAGCTCAGTGTGAAACCACTAAAGGGATCATCTACCTTTTGAATCTAATGCATTGAAGTAGTTTCCAAACTGGACAATGCCAGTTTGCAGAGACTTAGTGTCAAGTAAAGGAAAGGTGAAGGAGACAAGTACAACACTGCATAAAAATACATAGTTTGTGTCAATAAGTACCTGAAGGTAAGGAATGCACAATTGTACCTCAACAGCTGCTGTTCCCTTAGTTTTTATTGAGAAAGTGTATTTGCAGATTTTAACAGAGACCTGGAGGGGGCAGTGGTGGTTTTATGAGTCCTGTCATTCCAGACACCCGAATAAACATCAATAGGAAGCAGAGCACCTCAGTAGTAGCTCTTGAAAAAAGGTATCCACATATGGGTGTACATATCTTAAACAGTTAGCAATGAAACTGCAGTAAAACTTCCATCTCACTGGCATATACACAAAGCAAAATAAACTCTCAAGTCCTCTAAAGCAACAGGAGATCTATATCCAAGCTACATTTAGTTTCTACAGAACACTGAGGGTATGAAATACTCTCTTAACCAAATACTGCTTAAAAGACTTGTGTTTTCTTTTGGTAGAAAGCTAAGTACATAATCATAGCACAGATTAGTAATCATAGACGTTGGAAGGCTTTTCTAATTCAAGCAATATTTGCTTTTAGAAGTCTCCCTGGTAATCCTTGTAATTTTAAAAAAAAGATGGTAAGCCGCCTTTATAAAACGTTTGAAATTTGACCACTGTCAACTGCAATTTACCTACTTAAGGAAAAGTATTTAATATGCAAAAAATAAATATGCTAGTTAAGAGCTTGTATATTCTCTCAGCTAGAAGTCGTCAGCTGAAAAAAGGATTTTGTTTTGCCCTATAAAGCTTACTTCTAGACAAGATTATGTCAGAAGCAACTGCTTCTTAGGAGATTGACAAATTTAATGCCAAGAAGTGGCAGAAAACTCATTTCACCAGGCATTGATTTTGGAAGATATTGAGAGATGCAGAAATGGACTTGAGTTGAGAATTAGGCATGTAGTTATGTATTTGCTGTACTAAATTGCAGAAAGAAGAAAACAGTCCATAGATGAACAGGGAGTTCATATCCCATCAAAAGTATATTATCATTTACAAGGAGGTTTAAGACTATTTTTTATTAAAGTTACTTGATAAACACAACATCTCTACCTTGGACCAATGTTACTTAGAGAATTACAGAATCATAGGTAACTTCAGGTTGGTAGGGACCCAAGAAACTCCCTGCTCCTCACAGGACTGACTAAAACCAAACCATATGACTAAAAGTATTGTCCAGACACTTCTTGAAAACTGCCAGGCTTGGTGCCATGACCATGTCCTGCCAAGTCTGTTCCAGTGATCGACCACCCTCTTGGAGAAGAACCTTTTCCTAAGGTCCAATCTGAACTTCTAAGAAATGCATTGCAGAGATGGAATCTAATATTGGTTGGAGGTTATAGAGTCATAGAATGGTTTGCAGTAGAAGGGACCTTAAAAATCATCCAGTTCCAACCCCCATGCCATGGGCAGGGATACTTTCCACCAGACCAGGTTCCTCCAAGCCCCGTTTAACCTGGCCTTGAACACTGCAGGGATGGGGCAGCCACAGCTTCTTTGGGTGACCTGTGCCAGTGCCTTACCACCCTCGCTGTAAACAACTTCTCCCTAATATCAAATCTAAATCTACATTCTTTCAGTTTAAAGCCATTCCTCTTGTCCTGTAACTATTTGCTCTTATAAGCAAGATGAACAAGCTTAGTAGAGCTGAATTAAGATAAGCATTTAAATAGCTAAACAGTTACCATAAGTTGCTGTAAGATTGCATCTTTATAATCTCTGCCTGTATGAGGATGTTTTGGGACACTAGCTTTGTTTTTTTTTATTTTTTTTTCTTCCCACTTTAATATTAATTTGTCTTTTTAGTACTTACTTTAAAAAAATAGGTTTGTTTGTTTATTTATTTATTTAGCATTAATTAATTATTTATGGGGAGAGAATCTCTTTATAGAAAGGGTCAGCAGGCATAATGTATGATTCCAAATCAGCTACAGTAAATTGTACATTGAAAAAAGTTTACTTGTGTTTAGGTTCAAGACTGCATCTTTTAAGACTGCACATATTTTCATGTGACAGTCAATGGAAGTGCTAAAATTCATTTAAACAGAGCTTTTAATTTGCTTTTTTTTAATAAATATATAACAAATAAATGAAACCAGTAAAGAAGATTTAAAGTGCAGCAAACCAATCTGACAAAATCAAAATTCATTATAAATACAACAATTACAGTATAACAGAAAGGTGAAGTAAAAAAATAATCAAAACCTAACAAGATATATGGATAGAAGAAAAGATAGGACAATGTCCTCCAACTTCAGGTAGAGTTTTTAATTGCGGTGTAGTATTGCAAAGTAAATGGGGGAGGGGTTGGTTGTTTTGTGAGGGGCTTTTATGTTTGGTTGGTTGGTTTGGTTTTGTTTGGTTTACAAAACTCTCATATAATTAATTGCACAGTCTGTACCTCAATACTGTAGTCACATCAAAAACATCACATTCGTCATTTGTATGCAAAATTATACTGTGGCCCTACATATAAACTTCATGTATGCACAAAATGTACATAATAACTAGGACTGAAGTTAAACACTTGCAGTTTCTTATACCATTCTGCAGCAATAGCTCCAGCTGTATGCAAATTATGTCAATGGACCTGGAGGAGTAGCCCTCTTAAACCATTGCCTGCATAAATTATGCTGCTAACATGCCAGCTCCATACATTTAGGGAGAAGTTCTTCATTGCCCTTAAACAGGGAATCAGCTAGCTTTCTAATAAAGACTGGTTCAGGTTCAGAAAAGATCTTTGTAGATATGTAATCTGACAGCTTGCATAAACACAATCCATAGAACTTCCATTCATTAGGTTCTGCATTGAATTTACTAGAAAAAAAAAGACACACAATTTTATTATTAACATTGCTACAACTTCTTGAGACAGTCAATTGCCTAGAAAGTCCATGTGAGCAGTGTGTGTTAAGATTTTTTTCACAGGGAAAGGAAGTAATAGATAAATTTTCACCTGAGCCAATGAAGTGCTTAAGTAAAACCTATTTTTAGGAGAAAATCATTAATATATTCTGTGATGAATTCTGTCCTTTTTCATTAATCAGCATCCTTCAGGTGCTGTAACTGAGGCAAAAAAAGGGTCCTGCTACTTACCTCCTTTATATATCTGTAGCAGGCAACTAAGAGAACTATTCCTCTCTGTCAAGAATTCTCCCACTTTCTGTTTCTACTTCCCACAAACTCTGCAGTAAAAAAAAAACAGTAAGCAGGCCAGATTTTCCTCTATTAAAACATGGTTCATCAGAAATGGCTCCCTAGGGGCTGACATAAACATTTTGGCTTTGCAGACTTGTTACCAACGTCAGCAGCTGGCTGTAAGCCTCTGAGTTTTTGAGATGATGAAACCCAAAGCCACAAGAGTCAGATTTGGAAACTGGCAGCTAAAATACCTAGTGTTTTGCTTAACATCTTGGAAGATTAGCAAAACCAAACAAAAAAACCCAAGGAAAAATCTGGGGGAGACAAGTAGTTGCATCATTCCTCTCTCCTCCTGCCTCCCACTATAATTTCTGGACAATCCATGTCACTTTCTATTGCTAAATTACAATTTGGGGAACTATTTCACCATTAAAAATGCTGAGTCATCTTTGCTGAAACAGGGCTATAACATAATAGTGTCACGCTTTGGGAATAACTTGATGTAGCATTTAACCCAGCATTTCATGTGGTTTGGGTAGGATAAATAAGGGATAGAAGACAGACTTTACAGTATTTTAGGCTCTGGATTGTGCATAAAACAGTATTTACAATACTATGCACTGCTGGTGGGAAAGGACATGTGTGGTTTAGCTAATGATCCTGACTTCATTCTGTTTAGGAAAAGTGCTTGACTCATCAGTACAAGACATTCAAGACTGAGATGGTTATGTTTGTTTTAATAGTTACTGCCTATGTAGACTTGCTAGAAATAATGAGTTTCTCACAGATTTTTAACAAAATTCACAGTATTCTGATGGAGTATTTTGTGAGGTCCATGTAGTAATTGCTTGCAAAAATAGAGATAACAGACTCACCGACAAATTTTAATCTCAGAGGTACAAAGGCTAATTAAATGCTGCTGTGAGACAAGATTCAATTTCAGCCAAGTACCCTTTTAAAACCAACATAGGATGGAAGGCTGCCAAATAAAGTGCATGTATTTGGCACCCAAGAAAGGAGGAGGCCCTCCAGGTTAACAATGCAGGAAAACCATACTTTCTCAAAGGAATAGGCTAGAGGATGCAAGAACGATCACATCATTTTTTTCTGTAAAAGCTGACAGGCTACTAAAAAGCAGGACAACCAGTCCTGCTCTAATCAGTTCTTAGTCCCTCTGGTACACATGAAGGCTCCAGCCTGTCTTCAAGTTCACTCTGTCCTTCATAGCCCAATTTAACATTAAAACCTGATTTTGGACCATATATTTCTAAAAAGAAAAAAAAACCCAACAAACCAAAACCAGAGCCTGGAAACAGGAACCATAATCCAGGGCTTCTCACAATCATTATTAGATAAGAGTCATGATCTTTGTTGTGCTTTCTTTTGGTAAGAAAATTATTTTTCTTCTTGTTTAATGGCAGTACCAGACAAGATGAAAGAAATCTCTGTATTCGCTTGTCCTAGTTATTTTGACCTTCCAGGAACTATATAGATGGATCTGGTCCTGAATCTCTTATTTCTTGATGACAGCTTTCAGTAGTACCCCATTCTACTGAGGGCAAGCAGCACCAGCAACATATAGCATTTTCACTGCTGTTGAGTTGGCAGACTCACATAATCATAGAATCACAGAACAGTTTAGGTTGGAAGGGACCTTCAAAAGTCATCTAGTTCAAACCCCCTGCAATGAGCAGAGACATCTTCAACTAGATCAAGCTGCCCAGAACCACATCCAGCCTGGCCTTGAATGTCTTCAGGGATGAGGCATCCACCACCTCTATGGCAACCTGTTCCAGTATTTTACCATCCTTATTTTAAAGTATCTTCTCCCCAGATCCAGCCTGAATCTCCCCTCTTTTAATTTAAAATTATTACCCTCGTCCTATCACAGCAGGCCCTGCTAAAAAGTTTCTCTCCATCTTTCTTATAGGACCCTTCTAAATAGTGAAAGTCCACAAAAAAGTCTTCCCAGAGTCTTCTCCAGGCTGAACAACCCCAACTCTCTCAGCCTTTCAATTCTCTTCCCCACTGATAGCCATAGTGTATGTCCTGGTTTGGTGTGCACTTCAGGGTTTGTTGCTGTGCTTGGCTTCATGCATTTGCTGTCTGTTCTTACCACAGGAGGTAAATAAGACTAGGAAGATGTGGGGTTTTTACAGTTATGAAGTTCTGAGGGGGGTGGACCTCACTATCACCATGGTAGAAGACACCCCTGCATCCAGCAGGGCTCATCCTGGCTTGCCATAAACCATTAAATAATCTCAGAGCAGGTGTACCACACCAGGTACACTTCAACACACCACCTGAGCCATTGGGACTGGTGTATTTCTTGAATGTATATTCTAATTTTAAACCACTTGACTGTGAAAGCATCCAAGTGAGGTTACCTTTTCACTTACACAGTATTCAGATGGAGCAGGCTCTGGATTTTAGTGCTGATTGTATTTAAGTCTTATTTTAAATGCAATAAAGAGCTAAGGCATATAGCCATGGATTCTCAAAAAAACCCCTAAAACTTCAACTCTCTGGTTCAAGTGAGCTCTATTCTAAGTGAATAAGGATTTCTCTTCTTTTTCCCAGGTTTGTGTAAATGAAACATAATCATGAATTATGAATAAGGATAAACAATTTCATTAGTAAAGGACATTAACACTTTTTTGATTTTTTTTTTATTTATATTTTTTTAACCTTTAGGGCCTAAGCACAAGTTTATCATGACTTTTCTGTCACTGAACTATGTACAGGATTGCCCTTCCTCTGAGCTCTCTTCTGGATCATGCAACCCAGGCAAGGCGAAGCAGAATTGGCCCCGAGACATGTAGAGGCAAGGGAGGTGTCTAGAAGAAGAAAAAAAAACCTTTCAACTGCTGAAGTTATGAATGAACAGCAGTAGGCAGAAGGGTTTTTATTTCATGCATTCTCTTACTACTTTTAAAAATTTCATGCATTTCTTCAAAAGCACCATTACACAACACTAAATACTGTAAATCATGTGTGTTTAACAAGTGATAAAAAGAACAGAGAGGTTCTATAGACAAATTAGACTGGAATTGTTTGAAGGGAAGTTCACAGCACTTTTTAAATATCTCACTGGTTTAAAAATAAACCTTCTATTATGTTCAAAGGAAAAAGACATCTGATAAGTTCATTAGCTCTACATGGAGTACCAAATAACTTCAACACTATGTAATTGTTTAAGATACAGGACAAAACAACAGACTAGATTCTATTTTCAGCAAAACACGTGCATCATTTAAGCTCACATAAACAAGTAAATTTTGAATGGAAGTGTGCTAAGAATATGACTGCTGGTAATGACAGATAACACTACTTATTTAAGCTTACTTGAAACTATCCTGGATGGAAATATTTTAGAAATATTGCCTAGCAAGCCTGCTGTTAATCTGGGAAAAAAACACTGTAAAAATATACTGGCATGTCAGATAAAGAAAACTACAATTTTCTTTTTGTATGCTATGAACACAAGAAAGTTTGCAGAAAATCTGTCATCTGCGGGGATTTTTCTTCTCACCCTTAAAAAAAGGAGGTTTATTTTAATGTACTTAAACATCTATGATGTAAAGAGAAAATAATGATCTTTCCTCTGCTAGCTCTTTAAATAGCAGCAATTTAAATGTTGTGTAGTCAATGTTAAATATCTGTGCTGCTTCTTAAGCACATGAATTCCTCCAAGTCATACGATGCATCTCCCCAGAGAAGTAAAATTATCTGCATTTCTCTGAGAGGGAAATGAGAATGAGGCACTTAGAAGTATGTAGTTCTGGTGAGAATCAAGCCTCAGTCTCCTGAGTTCAAGGCTAATGTGTTAATTGCGGCACAGCAATTAAAAGCACTATAACATACACAACATAATTTCTATCTAACAGCAACGTAAGGTTAAAAAACCCCACCATCATCAGTACTGTGTCAAAATATTGCACTATATTGCATATCAACATTCTCTATGCTTGTGGACTTAAGGCCTTCAAAGAAGCGCCAGCAAAAAAGGCTAGCATGCTTACTTAAATTCCTACTGGAATCCTCCCTGGTTAAAGAAATAAAAGCAGGTGACAATCTTTGATTAACCCAAAGAGTCTGCATAAATCATATCAACTAAAGTCTATAAATTCTGATTAAATTTGATCATCTCCAACACATTTTCCCTAGTTAATAAATTGCATTGCAAGTGTATCTCTGTAATGTGACATTTTAACAGTAGGAATTTCAAGATGTCTTGGTTGATTATCTTAATATTAGTTACTGTTTGAAGATACTCCTGAAGACTACTGTTCCATGAAGAAATCCAGGGTTACAATTCTTAATTGCTGCTATTAGGAGGCTCATAATATACTGTTTCATATGGTGTCCTAAGTGTGTGTCCTAACCATATGTCCTAAGACAGAAGCACAAAGTCAATGCTGACATATTCCTAGAAATGTTCTGCACATAGAAAAAGCAGGGATATTAGAAAGAATCAGAAATTCTTCAAGATTTTTCTCAGATGAAACTAGGTCACTGGATGATAGCTCTTGATTGACACTTAAAAGTTTAAAATAGCCTTTACTATTTTTTTTTCCTAAATCTCAAAGATAATTCTGGAATAGCAAGTGGTGGCACTACAGGAAGAAATCACACTTTCCTGTAATGAGTAGAAGCTTCTGGCTAGTTACAGATTGATTTTTCCAAAATCTGTGTTTTTCTGTGCTCAGATTTCCATTCTAAGCTCACCTCGGGATGAAAAATGAACTAAGAAGGACAGACAGAAGTGACAAATGGAGCAGAAGGAAGAGCAGTAAGAACTCCAGCTTACTTCAAAATTTACTGCACATGCCAGTTCACTTGCCATGAACCACTGCATCTCAGTATATAGCATCACTTTGCATAAGAACCTACCTTTGAATAAGTTGCAAACATGAATATCTAAATAGTCCATTAGTCTAGGCTGACATTGCTGCGTCAAATAGCAGATGCATTTTGACTTCTAGCAGCTTTAAAAAAAAAGAAAAAAGCAACATCATCTCATTGCACCTCACATAACAAGACTGAACCATACCCGATGATTCTTTTTTGCCTCCTTTCTGAATTGATAAAGTGAACTGGATCTCACCAGTCTGCACTGTTACACATGGTAACCTCCAACTCTACTTAAAATGCTATTAGGATATCATGTAAGCCAAGATATTTAAACAGTGTTGATATAATTGCTATTTCTTGTACAGCAGCCAACAAGCTCTATCTTACTGGGCGGTAGAGATATGCCTTTTGTTCTCAGGCATCTTGTTCTCCAGTAGCAAGTGGATATCCCAAAGACAAGAATGAAGAGGGCATGGTTTGGAATTTGGATGTGGTGCAGCACATCCGTATATGGATGAATATATAGAATATATGTTAGAATATATGAATTATATAATCTTATATGGTTGAATTTATCCAAGGACATATATTTGAATTCTTTTTCATAGTCATGTTTCACACATCTCAATTTAATTTAATTTCCTATAGTAGCTTCAGCCAAAACATACAGGTGAGAATGTGGAAGAATATGTTCATCCATTTTTTTTAGTTTAACAGAATTAAGTGAAACAAATGTTTCTGTCAGTGCCCTCATGGAATTTATCTGCCACATAGCTCATGGATGACTAAAATTTTACTTGAAATGTTTGTGGGTCTTATTATTCAAGCCACACCTCACAAACAGCTGCAAAACTGAGCTATGGGCTATGCCCTCTGTGTACTTAGAATCTATAAGGCAATGCTAACTGAGATCATGGGGGATTTAAAACATACTCTGCCCATGACACAGATATTTTTCAGATCTTCAGAGCTATAATACTGTTTTTATCAAAAGTAGGTGTGTTTGTGTTGACAGAACATAAAGAAGAAACTTGAATAGAAGAACACTTCACTGCTGAAATCCCCCAAGCAGTCTGTTGTGTGCGATCACAGGATATTCAAGGACTGTTCCTAACCCAGTTAACAAACTGCACATGAAGAATATGTACTGCCTGTATAGAATAATAAAGGGATACACCAGTATCGACCTATGAAACTTGGTAGCTACATTGACCATGTCTGTTTGTGTCCTTCTTCAGCCACACCTTTTTACTTTTTCCCAAAACAAGAAAAATATCTTGAAGTTTCTAATGCTATTTTTGATATCTATTAACTGCCTTATTGCATTAATGGATGCAATAGGTGTAAAAATATTTGCCACACAGTAAAATCTGGTCTAATCTAATCAACTGGTCCAATTTGCACAACTATTGATTTTAATGGATTTTGGCTTATACCACAATTTTGTGGTGTATTTGGACAACAAACAGGGTTTCTGAGCTTTCCTTTTCTGGCTTTACAAAGTTTTTGTTCCTTTTAGATAGTCAGAAAGCTTGAAACTGTAATATGAAACCTCTCTGTCCCTCCCTACATACTTTGCAATACCTCAATAGCCAAGAGGTGTATCCAGGTTGCCCCCCATACATACTTTGCAATACCTCAATAGCCAAGAGGTGTTTCCAGGTTGCTTCTAAATACAGCTTGATGGAATGCCCAAGTAAAGGAAGGTTGATTTAAGGGAGTGAAACATTTAGAAATGAGGCATAAAGTAATTTGAGCTGGTAATTTTCCATCAGTTCATATGACATCTACAGGGTAGTATATTTAAAACAGTATGAACGAATGTTCTGTTCTTTCCTGAATTTCAGGTTAACGTGAAGAAAGTTGCAGAGTTTTGCTGAGCTCCTCAAACACAGGTAATTTTTAACCATTACTGTTTCTGAAAGAAACAATTTATAATAATCTGGGAAGAGTCTGAAGTCCATATGAGACAGTCATACAGGCATATTACTAGGGGATTGTATTGGAAAGTTTTATTTACAGGATGCTATTTCCAGCCATTTAACATCTCTGGTGAGGATACACTACTCTTTATAGTGCAAATCTGCTCTCTAGCGGCAAAAACTTACCACACCAATTTTACAGAAATATTCTGATGTTATGAAGCAAATTCATTGTTCTTTTGCAAGTGTAAGTAATAAGAAAAAAAACCACCTTAATTAATTAAATAAAAATTTGAGTGACTGAAGCTACAAGTACGTAACCCTGTTTAGATCTGATAATTCTAGTGATAATTCTATCGATAATTTCTCTGGCGGAACTAGATCAATGTTTTGTAACATAGACTTAAAATATATTTGAGGTAGGCTGGGTAATCATAAGAAGAGAACTAACAAAAAAAAAAACCATTTACTGCTGGTGTGAACAGTGCAGAGTTTTATCAAGTTCAAATCAGCAAGCTTGAAAGCTTGCAAGACTGGGATGTCAACTCTTTGTGCACATGCATGTTATTACTTGTCAGTAATATTTCTTTCCCTTTAAGCTAGAAAACTAACCATAGAAATAGGAGATAGCAATGTCATTAGATCATTCTAATAATTTCCCTGTTACATCTTTCCTTGCATAACTTTTCAAAAGATGCTTCAAGAAAGACTGGGAAGAAATATTGCACAATTGAATTTACAGTCTATTCATTTTACTTTGGAGACTTGTAAACCACATTTTTAGCTCCTGAAATCATGACTGTGTTTAGATTAGCCTGAACAGCACAACTCATTCTAGCCTTTCAGCTACTCCATTCTTCATTTTAGTAATTCACACATAAGCAGGTGTGCGCTTATGAACATTAGTAGATTAAGCTACAGAGAATAGCTAAATTGGCCATTAGTAACTTTTGTCAGTACTTGGCTGAAAAACATACATGGGTTGAGGCATGAACTGCCAGTTTCCAGTCCAAGAAGTAAAAGTTAACTGAAACTGGCTATTTTAACATGCAGAAGTCCAGCAGCACCTACGTGTGCATTCTCAACCAAGGGCACAGCAAGGAGCGTGATGACCAGTTCTGCTATAGCCTCCAACATACCTGGTACTTACAAATATATTGCCAGGATAAATTTGAGTTTTATGAAGATTTAAGAGGATTTAAGTGACTTAAGAAATATTTTGAGTTCCCCTTATGCCAATGCATTTGTATGCTATTTGGTGGAATTTGGTAAAAGAAAGATTAAGAAGAGTGGGAAAAGAGTGGATTAACACACAAAATGAGCTTACACTTCATGAAAAACAGATCCTACTTAAAGAGTACACTGACTTCCTTAACTGCCAGCCTTCAAACCTGGGAAGATCACAGAATCATAGAACAGTCAGGGTTGGAAAGGACCTTAAGATCTTCAAGATCCAGCCCTCCTGCCATGGGCAGAGATACCTCACACTAAACCATGTTGCCCAAGGCTCTGTCCAACCTGGCCTTAAACATTGCCAGGGATGGAGCACTCACAGCTTCCTTGGGCAACCCAAGGAAGTCTCACCACCCTCACAGTAAAGAACTTCCTCCTTATGTCCTATCTAAACTTCCCCCGTTTAAGTTTGAACCCGTTACCCTTTGTCCTACCATTACAGTCCCTAATGAAGACGCCCTCTCCACTGCAGTGGAGGTTTTTATCAGTTGAAGTCCCAAGTCTGGATTTTCAAGACAGAAGCTCACTTGGATGTGCGAATGCACACAGCTGCATACCCTGCACACTTGCCAGTCAAGAGCATCTATGAATAGCTAATCCTTTAGCACTTTCCCCCTGCAATGTTTTTGAACTGCAGTAGTGCACAATAATTCCTCGTTGTGCATTGGCTCTTCTTATACTGTAACTAGGCAACAGCCCTGTCTAAAATCCAGCTGATCCTTGCCCCAAACTGCTAGCAATCTAAGGGGCTGAATATAATTAAAAGATGTGTGGGAGACAGGCAGACTGGTCTGCATGAGGGAAGCCTTCACATTGCAGCAGCTGCCGAACTCACAAAAATGTTCTCTGCTGGCACAGTGCAGAGGATGATCTGCTGCGGCATTTAGAGAGGGCAACAGGGTTGTTCTGTGTTTGTAGAAAGCTTCTTGCATTTTGCAGTACTTGCAGATTCCTGTTATAACCAGGTTACTGTACAAACTCAATCAAAGTTCTGTGTGAAGGAGACAAATATTTTGTTTTGTTTGCAGAAAAAATAGTTATGGGAGTGCCTGGTGAAGCAAGACCTCCAGCTCTGTAAGAACAGGACACCTTGTTGCTCTGTCCCAAACATAGCTCAGATGAGCACTTTAGAGGCTTCTATTAGTATTTCTACTCAGAGTATTACTCTACAGCATGAAAAAAAAATATATGCAGTACTAAATTCAAACTTAGCTTGGCTCAAGGTTACACTACAATGTCAAGGGATACCATTTCCACTTAATTCAACTTACATCCAGAAATATTTACATCAAGACTGATGTTAAATTTGAAAACACAAGTTTTTTAGGGAAAACAATAAAGATTATTTCCTATGGAGTCAGTACTACAAAACAAGCAGTTCAGATAACTTACCTGGATTTTCCAATTGGACTACTCAGGACAGTTAAGGCGATAGGCAAACAGGTGCACTTGCTGTTTCCTGGCTGATCTGTATATATAGATGTGGCAAGTGTACAAGGAAATTTCCCACTTTGCTCTCATAAGGCAACTATATAGCTCAATTCCAAATGACATATCACTTTTTTTTAAGCGAGGGTTGTTACATCTACTCACACATGCTGATAGTGGACTATTCCCATTTTACATTGTTCCTTTTGCATGATATTGTTTAAAAGCACTCATATAACCATAAAAGATTTATATAACCATATAAGACTACCCTAGCTAAACCAGTCCAAATTTAACACACTGTTAAGTCACTCCTTCACAGCTGTAGTTTCCAGTAATTATGAAATCATTACTGATACAACCTCATGCTTTTAGGAAGCATTGCGTCAGACTTACTTGCACCATTTCTAAAACACTTATAAAAATAGAGGCAAAGCAGTGTTGCTTAGCACATGACTAACTGCAGAAATTGCTCAAAGCATCCTTGGCTAATGATTTGCAGAAGGTCAAAGAAAAAAGTAATTAGTGTGCAGGAAGATACATATATATGCAAACTGAGCTTTTATCTTGGGAGTAAACTGTCATAAGACATTTGCATTAAACCTGGGAGGGTGAAGCATGATCATCAAAAAGCAAAAAAAAATGAAGACTGCAGGAGGGAGGGAAGGCCTTGTGGTTAAGATAACATGCCTCACAGCAGGAGTCAGGAATGAATTACTAGACACAGGAAGATGTAGGGCAGCATGTCAGAGACACGAATGATATTATTCCAGTGAAATGCTGTCAGCATTTAATCCTTTCTGGCTTGTCTTTCCTCAGTTCTTTTTATTTTTTAAATGTTTACTGTCTTAATAAGAAAATATAAAGTATCTTTCATAAGAATGCAGAACTGTTTTGACATGAAAACTGAGCCTGGATTCAGATGATAGCTTGATTTTCATTCTGATCCCCACTCATTACTAAAACTTAAATTTGGCAACTGCAATATTTTCCCCCACTATTCCTCACCCAAATAATTTTTTAACTAATTCCTTAACATTAATGTGGATCAATAGTTCTGAAATGAAAAATATCACAACTCTACTGCTCCTGCCCCCCTGCAAAAAAACAGCAATAAAACTCAAGAAAAATCTTGTTTATATGAAATTTAAATGTGTTAAAAAGCTAAGAAGTGTTTGTGGGCCAACTGCTATGACTTGAATACACTAAAATTAAAACAGGTAATGAATGAATCATTCTTCACATATTAAGATCTCCCTTCAAAAGTCTATTTCCCTACAATCTCAGCATAAAGGCTGTTTGCAACATCAGTGTGTCTTTCCATTTCAGCACCCTGCAGCCCCTCTCAGAAATCACCTGGAGAGGACCACCTTTCTACTGCTTGTGTGTTCTCACTCAGCACCTATCCCCACACCGTCTAAGGTCCTGCTAGCACTTAAAACAGCATGGCTAACATCTGCTAGATGTTGTTTGTACTCTCATCCTTCCCCCAGGGAGGAAACGTGACATAAAGAGTCTTGTTTTCAAAAGGATTTGCTTTTGTTGTTGGGTTGGATTGGGTTTTGGGATTAGGGTTTTTTTTTATTTATTTTGTTTTGTTTTATTTTGTAGCAGATGTGGAAAATTAACTTATCCAAGCTTTCGCACACAAAAAGGGAAATTCATACAGACTTGGCCTGACAAACATTGCCGAGTCAGCAATGTTCCCTTTGTGGGCGGCAGATCACACCTCAAAAGGCTCCTAAGCACAAATGCAGTATTACCCTGTGGGTGGGAGATTGTCTTATCCCCACCCATGGGAGCATCAGAGATCAGACCCCAGTGCCCTGAGTTTCATGTGGAAATCCAGAGACACAATTACCTCAGTATTACAAGTACTTGGTGACACCGCACCAAGCAGTGTCATGTTCAATCTCTGAGAAGTAATAAGGTTAAGATCTGCATACAGCGTTTGCGGTAGCCTAATTTTGTGACATCTGCAACTTTGCTCGACTGAACTTACAGAGGAAATATACTTAATCAGAGCTGTCATCTAGCAAGATCAACATCTAGCGACGAGGGCCTGTGTGGTGTCCTGTACCTTCTCCTACACTGTTTTGTGTTCTGTGGGTTTTGTTGTGCCTTTTTTTTTTTAACAAACAAACAAACAAACAACAACAAAGCCAAAACCAAACAGACCCAGCCCATATTGTTCAGAGCACTGGCACCATTTTCACATTTTTTCTGATCCATGTGATTATTATATTTAACCTATTAGCCCTCCCAAAGAGCAAATACCATAAAAAAAGGTAAATATATGTCTGAAAGAAGTTTCATCAACTGACTAATGATCAACACCGCAGTACAGATTTTTGAAATGAAAAACTAACATAACTGTGTCATCTGAAAGCTGTATAACTAATATAACTACAAAGAAGAGGTGCTAAGAATGAATAATACATTGTTTTTCAAATGAAATATCACTGAATAGACTTGAGAAAAGTTTGTCAGTATTACCATTGCCTTCTACCCATTGATATATTCACTAGGGACTGGCTCAAGACTATTAACCAATCCTATGCAAGTTGCACATACTTTAAAAATAATTTAGTTGCAGTGAGACCACTTCCACATCAGACCCAAACTGATAACTTCCTGGTCCTACTGTCCATTCGCAGCGCACAACTGTTTCACATAGGAGCCTTTTAGGGTTGGCCTAACACCTTGCTTTGTCGGATGAAAGGGCTTTCAGGACTTTTAGGGACTGCAACATAACCATCCCTTCAAACAGCTGCTGAAGCATCTGGGTGGGCACGCCTTTCCTACAGCTCTGAGGTGAACAAATCAAGAATTAGAGAAAATATTTTCCAGCTATCCTATCTGGCCTTCTTGCTGCCATTTCCTAACACACACAAGCACAAACAAGCACACACACACACAGAAATCCTCAGATCTTTCCTGGAGTCTGGCATAAATGTGTAAGGTAAGCATAGCAGTCTCTGTTATTTTTATTTTCCTACAACACTATTGCATGAACTGTAGCATGAAGTGGCTTCAGTGTATTGCCTCTCACTGGCAGCAGATGTCTCCTTGTGCCCATCACTTTGCATTTGTAAAAAGGCTAGTAGCAGCAAAATTACGAGAACATCTGCTGAACAGCAGACTTTTTTTTACTTCACTTATTTCCACAAAGGTCTAGGAATATGTAAAATATGTTGCTTCTGTTTTTGTAAATGCAAGACTGAAAGATCAAGAGAAAATATCAGAATTTTGTGAATCTTAATTCAGTTTTTACTTTACATTTTCAAACAAAGAAAATTAGGATGATTATTCTTAGTTAAATTTGCCAGTTTAACACAAAAATCATTAGGAGGTCCATAAATACACTCCACTGAGATTTCTTGTCTGGGACTTAAACGTATTTCCTCTCTAACACAGAAATTGTTTTATGCAATTGGGCACCTAAATACCCATTTTCAGAGCCTGGTTTCGGCAGGTTACAGATCTATATCAGAAAGCAAGTAAAATAACTGGATTTTTTTTTATTTGATATCTTGTATTTGACCTTACATTTCTGAGGGCAGCAGAATTAATTTCTGAGTGTGCACAACTTCAAGTAAGCATAAGTTCACAGCTTTAGGTACTAGAACATTACAGCTCCTCTAAGCTAATGGGAGCAGGAGTAATCCTCTTGAATCAGTTACAGCAGACAGCCACTGTTAGCTGTCAGAGCTACTCCAGTGGAGTTACAGAAATGACACCACTCATCAAGAATTTCTTTAGTGGTGGGGTCTCAAGATCTAACCCACAATGATATTCTTTCAAACTTGCAATAGTTAAGACTTCTGTTGTCTTAGGGCCAACAATCTGGTACAGAAGCTTTGCACATATGAGGCAACACAAGCGTGGTTAAAGGGGGAAAAAAGGCCTGGTTTCTGTAGCTAGCCACACATGCCCAATTTTGGATAAATTTTTAACAGAAAAATCACTTAGAAAATGTACTGTAATTTTGCAAATGTTTTTTACACATTTGTTTCTCCATATGGAATAATGAAATGCGTCTGGGAATGCTGGTACCACAACTCCGAATTCTTATTGTCTCACTTACTTCCTGATGAGATCCATACACAAAAAGCCTTGAAATATGAATTGACTGTACAAACTTCTGTTGCACAAGACACCCATTTCACGATAAGATTGTTGGGCAATTTAACTATATATGATTCTCATTTCACCAGCTGTGCTTGAGCTGAAGAAAACTAGTAACTTTACAGCATCACAAAACTGAACACAGAAATCCTAGGAACTACCGAAGTAAAAATGCTGCAGAATCTACCTAATGGTTTCCTTTTCTTTCCATATAAATACAGACATGACCCAAAGAATCAGACCAAGACTTTTTACCTCCCAGATACAAAGGAACCAAGATTTGCTTAGAGTTACACCTAAATGCTCTCAATTATTTTTTCCCTTAGACAAAAATTATATGTGTTATAACTGAAAACCTACCAGGACAGAAAGAGATTGGATTACTTCCTGGTTTTGACATAAACCATCAGAGCTGATAAAGTTAATCAGCTTCTTTGAACAGAAATGTAGCAAGAAGTTTCTTTTTCAAGAATGAAGCATTTATGAGACTTTCCTCCAGATTTCACCCACTCCCCTAAAGAATCAAGTATTTGCATTTGCATCAATCAGTGGTCTCTGTTATTCATACTTGTCAGAGAAAGTAAACTCTCATCTCACATTCTCCTCTATTTGATAACTGTCTAGGAAGTCAACATGCTTGTCCTTTTCTGTCTCCTGGGAAAACAAACCAGAATCTTTGGAGAGTTGTTTCAATATGTTACTATGTTCAAGCAAAGACCAACTGATTTAAAGCTGCTTTATCATCTTACACATCAATTAAGACAAATGCTGTGGTTTAAAATAATCAGTCAGAATATAACCCAGCAGTAGAGAAATAAAAATCACAAAGAAGAAATTGCAACTGAAAACTGGCTTGTTTTCCAAGCCAAAATGGCACAAGCTAGGCAAGCTCTAGTCCACTGTATTTCTCAGCAGACTTTTAAGACATTGGCTGTCCTACTTTCAATACAAATTCTAAAGTGAAACAATGGTATAAATAGGAATTTATATTTACAATAGCATATCATTATAGCTGCAAAATTGCAGCCACTTCCTTCAAGAGGAGGGAAAAATACTATCAGGATAATCAGGGATAATTAGCAGAATATTCAGATGGAGCATAAGCTAAGTTGTGCCAGTTTTTTTCACTTGAAGCTGCATGCTAGCTTCAGCAGCTGACGAAAACATGGTGCAGCAGACTTGTCCTCCAGTGCAAACATCTTACAGAAGCAAAGCTACAAAACCAGTAAGTGCTTCATGATGTACTGGGAAATTCTGAAAATCCTCAAAACCCAACTTGCACATTACTTTGTTTCCAGCAGACTTTCACTTAGATTTTCAGAGGTCTCGGAAGGATCAGAATCTGTCTTGAAAAGCCGCCAATATTCACCCATTGACAAGGACCCCACTGTTACCTCAATTCCCTGTTAAACCCTACAGTTCAGGTCCCTCTGACAGGTACACTTAAACGAATACTTTGCATGGGAAAAGTGTGTGGAGGTGTTCTCAGTCACTATATATCCTGGCATTATTATTTTATCCCATTTATTTTATCTTTTAGATGTTAACTGCTTACAGGTACTTAGTTTTGTGAAACATCTGGGGTTAATATGGATGCTTAATAATGGAGAAGATAGTTTGTATTCCACTAGTTTGCTATGAAACACAGTTGAATAAGGAACCATGCTTTTACTCAGGCCTTACTTAGGTAACATTATACAGTTTAAGAGCCAGGTAAGAGTTTCAGAGCTTGAAAGACCATTGCTTTATCAATTAAAAAATGTTTTAAGCCACATCTGTTCTGAATTTGTAGCAGTTATGTTGCAACTCTCTGAGTAGCAAACATAGGCAAGGTGTTGCCTGCCAGACTTGACTAGCTTTGCCAACACATGCACACGTTTTACCTATAACCACAAAGAATTTCAACTTGTGTTCTGGTATGTGTAACACGAATCTGTAAACAATTTTGTGCCTTTCTGTGCCTCAGTAGATCAGCAAGAACGATGAGTTGGCAAAGGACTTCTTTGTGTTTTTCTGGCTGAAATTTATTGCTTCTTTTACATGCAGTTTTTCAAATATACTTTCAAGGGAGCAAATTCCACGCTGAAAACCATGTATTAAATGCTGAAGTTACCATAACTTTTCAAACTTCCCTCTGACAACACCATCTGAAGTCTCTTGTTTCTAAACTCAAGTATGCTGGTAAGAGTTTCACAATCACATGCTGCAGACTACAGTTATCATTATAATGCAGAACCACATGAACAGGAAAGGAGCTAAATGGAAGAAAAATCAGAAAAAGCCCCACCAGTATCTGTAGAAGGTGTCACAGAGTCAATTAATGCATTAGTAATCAATGCTTGCTACAGTCATTACAACGGAATTTCTGAGAACACTGAATATTCTGCAGACCTTAGTGAAGAAACCCAGTCATTAAAGAGGAAAAACAAGGATTATTTTCTTATAGACAGCTCAAACTGCTCTCAAAGCTCCTGGAATTGATTTCTGAACATTTACAGCTGGCTTAAAACTTGAAATAAACTTTCAGCCTTAGAATGCTAAGACAGCATGCATACTACAATACTTTTATGCCCTGTGGTGTTACACAGATGTAAGAAGCTACCAGAAACTAAGTCACATGCACCACAACAGAAGTATGTTCAAGAGATGCTTTTGCTTTCACCAAAATCTGCAACGATCTGCTGTCATTCCATTTTCCCTCATGCCAACAAAAACAACCACTGTCCAGAGCACAACTTTATAGAATCATAGAATAGTTAGGGTTGGAAAGGACCTTAACATCATCTAGTTCCAACCCCCCCGCCAGGGGCAGGGACACCTCCCACTAAACCATGACACCCAAGGCTATGTCCAATCCAGCCTTGAACACCACCAGCAATGGAGCATTCACAACTTCCCTGGGCAACCCATTCCAGTGCCTCACCACCTTTACAGTAAAGAATTTCTTCCTCATATCCAATCTAAATTTCCCCCAGTTGTGATCTGAGTTCTGTGTTCTTTTTCTGCAGGCCTGAAAAAGATCAATAGTTCTTTTCTACCTTTCATCAGAATGATTTATTGACAATAACTGCAGAAGAATGAGGGAAATAATCTCTCCTTAATCTTTAAATATGATCTGTTACCTGAATGTATTAAACATGCATCCAAATTTAATACTAGAAACTGGGTTTGTAATACTTGATTCAAAGCAAATTCATCGAAGCTGATGCTAGAAGACAGGTATCTATTGTATTTCTGTGTACCAAGAGAATAAAAATGTCATTTTAATCTTAAAAAAGAAGCTTTCACAAGGTTCACTGCATCTGGATCACATGCTAAACCTGAAATTCTGGTGAGCACTTATAGTCACAGTCCAGTGCAGGGAAGAGCTTATCTCTGATACTGACACAATCTTTCACAGGGTCTGCTGAAGATCTCTTGTGAAACTGAAGTACGATGTAGACACTCACCTGTAACATCATGACTGTGTAACTGCCTAATGATCTGCCTATTCTTTGCAGACAAATGAAATCTACGATGCACACTGTACCATTTTCAAAAACCAGACTGAATTATCTTACTTCAAAAGGTTCCAGTATCTGACGAGAACAACCAAATTTTTACCTCCACCTAGGACTCAAAGCATACTGGTACCCCCACAGCATTAAATGGGCAGCTTCATGCTCGTTTACTTTTTCTAATGGATCCATTTTTTTGAGGCATGTAATTGCAATTACATGAAGTTTTCCTTAGTCATCACAGAACTGTGCCTATCTGCTGCCAATTCCATTTTAAGACAGTTCTGTTATGTATTGGAAACTTTGGTGCTTAGCCCAGTGCTGCCAAGCTCACCTGGTCACTAGGACTGAAAAGAAGTGTAAGCAGGAGATAGACTGCTGTGCCTACATCCACCTCTGTGCTAAGTTAGCTTTTTGTTCCAAAGGTCCACCATTGGCTGAATATGCTTTAAAAAGAGGACCTTGGCCACTCATACATAAGCTACAACCATCATTGACTCCAAAGAGTTGAGGTCAAATTCAGTCCCACAGTATGCCAGTAAAACATCATGTCATTTCCACTTCATGCCACTTTGGCACAACAGGTGTTCAGGGTGCCATGATTAAGTTTGGAATAGCTAGAATGCACTGCTCCTCAGACCAGCAGGTACCCTTACTCTTACACAAAGCTTGTGTCAAAGGTTGCAATTTCCAGATGTTTCCCAGGCAGATCTATGATAGGATTCTTCTGGTAAAGCTAATTCAGAGTAATTTACTACAGAACTAGGATTAAACACATTTCCAAGATGCAGTGGTGCATGGCTTGAGATAACGCTAAATTTATCCTGTGCTCCACTTGTCTAGTGAACAGTTTCGCCTCTGCATATCAGGTAGATTATGGAACTCGATATTCAAGTTCTTCTTGGCACTTGCACAGTACTCTTGCAACATCTTTCTGCTTCTCACTACGAGTTGAGACACAATTTTAGGTATTAGTATTAAAATTCCAACTGACTTCAGACATTTTCTGTGCTTACTGCCAGCATCATCTTGGTTTAGCATCAGGCTTCAAGATAACAAAAACTAAAAAAAGCTAACTGGTACTATCCAGCTATTCTCCTTGCCAGTACAGGATTGCATTCTCAACACTTCATTTACTTTTTGATTGTTTTTTGAGGATAACCACAGAACCAACAAGTTATAAATATGCACACTACAAACATAATAACACAAGCTAAGCTTTCATCACCCAGAACACCAAATCATAGAATGGTTAGGGTTGGAAGGGACCTTAAGATCATCTAGTTCTAACCCCCCTGCCATGGGCACAGACACCTCACATTCGATCATGCCACCCAAGGCCCTGTCCAACCTGACCTTGAACACTGCCATGTATGGAGCATTTACCACTCCTTTGGGTAACCCATTCCAGTGCCTCACCATCCTCACAGTAAAGAACTTCTTCCTTATATCTAATTTGAACTTCCCTTGTTTAAGCTTGAATCCATTACCCCTTGTCCTATCACTGCAGACCCTGATGAAGAGTCCCTCCCCAGCATCCTTACAGGCCCCTGTCGTGGTTTAAGCCTCTATAACTCATGCCGTCACTCTCTCACTCACTCACCCCTCTTTCTTCCCCCCACTCCCGGAGGGATGGGAAGAAGAATCGAAAGAATGCAACTCCCACAGGTTGAGATAAGAACAGTTTAGTAACTAAGGTATAACACAAGACCACTACTGCTACCACCAATAATAATAATGACAAGAGAAATACAAGGGAAAAGAATACAATCGCTCAGGACCCGATACCAAGCCCGGCCATGCAGTGCACCCCCACACCCTTCCAGGTCTCTGCTCTCTGTTTTTTCCATCCTGGGCATGACGTGCTGTGGCATGGAATACCTCGTTGGTCAGTTTGGGTCAGGTGTCCTGTCTCTGCTTCCTTCCGGCTTCCCCTCCTCCCTGGCAGAGCATGAGGCTCAGAAAGTCCTTGGTCAGACCAAAACATTACCAAGTAATAACTGAAAACACTGGCGTTGTCAGCGCTGTTCCCAGGCTGAAAGTCAAAAACACAGCACTGCACCAGCTACTATGAAGGAGAAAAATGGCTGCTACTGCTGAACCCATGACAGCCCCCTTCAGATACTGGAATGTTGCTATGAGGTCTCCACGCAACCTTCTCTTCTCCAGGCAGACCAGCCCCAACTTTCCCAACCTGTCTTCATACAGGAGGTGCTCCAGCCCCCTTGTCACCCTCGTGGCCCTCCTCTGGACTTGCTCCAACAGCTCCATGTCCTTTTTATGTTGAGGACACCAGAACTGTACACAGTGCTCCAAGTGGGTTCTCACAAGAGCAGGGTAAAAGGTCAGGATCCCCTCCTTTGACCTGCTGGTCATGCTTCTTTTGATGCAGTCCAGGATACTGTTGGCTTTCTGTGCTGTGAGAGCACACTGAAGCCTGCCCATGTTCAGTTTCTCATCAAACAACACCCCCAAGTCCTTCTCTGTAGGTCTGCTCTGAATCACTTCTCTGCCCAACCTGTTGCTGTGCCTGGGATTGCCCTGACCTACAATTCCAGGTCATTGTAGGTGTAGGACCTGGCACTTGGCTCGCTAGAACTTCCTGATGTTGTCATTGGCCTGCCTATCAAGTGTGTCAAGGTCTCTCTGGATGGCATCCCTTCCCTCCAGCTTATCAACCGAATCACACAGCTTGGTGTCATCTGCAGAGTTGCTGAGGGCACACTCAGCCCCACTCAGTGGACTTAATATCCATGTCGCTAACAAAAATTTTGAACAGCATGAGCCCCAACACTGACCAGTGAAGGACACCACTTGTCATCCATCTCCAGCTGGACATTGAGCCATTGATTGCAACTCTGTGTGCGGCCATCCATCCAATTCCTTATGCACTGAGTGGTCCATCCATAAAATCGATGTCTCTCCAATTTAGAGACAAGGATGCCATGTGGGATAGTGTTGAATGCTTTGCACAAGTCCAGGTAGATGACATCAACTGCTCTACCCCTGTCCATCAGTTCCATAACTCCATCATAGAAGGCCACGACATTGGTCAGGCAGTATTTGCCCTTGTTGAAGCCATGTTGTCTGTCACCAACCACCTTGTTGTTTTTCATGTGCCTTAGCATGCCTTCCAGAAGAATCCGCTCCAAGATTTTGCCAGGCACAGAGGTGAGACTGACTGGTCTGTAGTTCCCTGGGTCTTCCATTTTCCCCTTCTTGAAAAGCAGGTCGTATTTCCCTTTTTCTAGTTGTTGGAAACTTCACCTGACTGCCATGATACTTCAAATATGGTGGACAGTGGCTTAGCAACTTCATCCCCCAGTTCCTTCAGGACCCGCAGGTGGATTTCATCAGGTCCTATGGATTTGGGCACATTCAGATTCCTAAGATGATCTTTAACCTGATCCTCTCCTACAGTGGGTCTAAGATTTTAATTCTTACAGCTCCTATATTTGTCTCCCAAAGCTTGAGTGGCATAGTCAGAGCAATTGCTGGTGAAGACTGAGGCAAAGAAGCCACTGAGAACCTCAGCCTTCTCCAAATCCATGGTAGCCAGTGCTCCCGTTTCCTTCCAGAGAGGGCCTGCATTATTCCTAGTGCTTCTTTTGGCAGCAACATACCTACAGAAGCCCTTCCTGATATCCTGGACATCCTTGACCAGACTCATTTTCAACTGGGCCTTAGCTTTCCTGACCTGATCCTAAGCTTCCTGGACAATGTCCCTGCATTCTTCACAGGCTGCCTGACCCTGCTTCCACCTCATATAAGCTTTCTTTTTCCTCCTGAGTTTTCTCAGCAGTTTCTCACCCATTCATGGAGGCCTACTGGGCTTCCTGCCCATTTCCTTCTGTCAGGATGCAACACTCCTGAGCTTGGAGCAGGTGATCCTTGAATATCAACCAGCATTCTTGGACCCCCTTCCCTCTAGGGCTATATCCCATGGAACCTTACCGAGCAGGTTCCTGAAGAGGCCAAAGTCTGCCCTCTTGCAGTCCAGGGCAGTGAGCTTGCTGCACGCTCTTCTCACTGCCCTGAGGATCTCAAACTCCACCATCTCGTGATCGCTGCAGCCAAGGCTGCCCTGGAGCATCACATTCCCCACCAGCCCCTCCCTGCTGGTGAGCACGAGGTCAAGCATTCAAGCATGGCACCTCTCCTTGTTGGCTCCTCCATCAATTGCAAAAGGAAGTTGCCTTCCACACAATTGAGGAACCTCCCAGATTGTTTGTGCTGTGCTGTGCTGTACTGTCCCTCCAACAGATATCAGTATGGTTGAAGTCCTCCATGAGGACAAGAACCTGACAGCATTAGGCTGCTCCTATCTGCCTATAGAGGGCTTCATAAACACTGTCCTCCTGATAGGTGGTCTGTAGCAGACCCTCACAGTAATGTTCCCCATCACAGTTCTCCCCTTGATCCTAACCCACAGGCTCTCAGTT
This sequence comes from Ara ararauna, assembly GCA_028858755.1. Classification (NCBI taxonomy): domain Eukaryota; kingdom Metazoa; phylum Chordata; class Aves; order Psittaciformes; family Psittacidae; genus Ara; species Ara ararauna. The sequence goes on along the minus strand of CM054410.1, from coordinate 36,236,931 downwards.
GGCCCATCACCCATCCCCAGGCAGAGTTCCATACTCTCCAGCATATCATTGACTTAAATAGCTACAACCCTTCCCCTTCTGCCCGGTCTGCCTTTCCTGAAAAGCCTATAACCTTCCTTTCCACCACCACAGTCATAGGAGCCATCCCACCATGTTTCTGTAATGCCAGCGATAACGTATCCCCATAGACGTGCACACACGTGGGTTGGTGAGGAAGGTCAAGAATAAGAGCAGATTAAGAATCCTGTGTGACTGGAGGATATAAGGAGAAAACAAAATTTTATGCTTTCAGAGCAGGAATTTCCATAAGTCACCATGTCCAAACCTTTTGTCAGGACTTTAACTTCAGAGATAGACTCAGGATGTTTCTCCTTTTCCCTTTCTTCCCAGCCAAAAACTGTCATTGCAAAAGACATCTCTGCTCACCTCCCCCTCTTTTTTGCTGTCAGAAGTATAGCAGCTTTAAGCAATTTGCAGCAAGCCTTGTGTTGGAACAATGAAACTGCTGAACAATAGGGGTAGGCTCATTATTATGAGAGACCCAGCCTATGATAATCCAGGCAAGGAACTCAAATTCGCTGCCAGAAGAACTGCTGGTTAGTATGTTATTAACTTCACTGCATTTCAAGCTGGAAACAAAGTGTTTCACAAAATCAGTTTCTCAGTCTCTCCATCATACACACACACTGAGAGTTAGATTCTGATGTTGACAGCAGCAGTGTAACTTATTCTGTGGCCCAAGACAACGAGTATGGCCCACTCTTCTGGGGACAATCTGGGACTGGGATGCATACCAGACACATTCTTGGAGGCTGGCAGTAGCCATCTCCCAAGAGCCCAAGACTCCTCTAGCATGATGCAATGGCCCCAGAAGTACTTAACAGTGAACAAACAATCTTCATGCAGCTTAAATAAAGGAGACATTTATTGTCTCTGTTTTGACTTTTCAGATTGCCTCAAACCTAATTTTTTCTCTTTACTGTGTAGAGCCTGAAATTTGACAAGTGTGTCATGAAGTACAGAAACCTGGGGAGAAGATTAACTATTGTACATTTCAGTCAGTGTGAAAGTTCATTGATTTTAACCATCTGCTGCTGTAGAACTATAGCAATTGCTTGTAGGTAGCCACAGCACTCAATATATTTGCTAACATCCATTTAATCAGCTGCTGTCCCAGGTTCATCTGCTCTAAACATGGCAAAGACTAGTGACTGAAGCACCAAAGGGTGCAGTTCCATGGTGCAGTGCAGAGGAACTTGGTTATTTCCCCACACTCAGGTGCACCTGTGCAAGGTCTTCACCCTTACACTTTCTCTTAATGGGGTTTCTCTTCCCAACAGTGCTCTGCTTTTATGGCTGCTCACTTTGACAGGACTCTTAGAGCTGTAATTTCTCTTCTCATTTGAATTTACTCATTATTTCCACTACACTTTGGTTTTGCTTTTGCCATTTAATTCATTGGCTAAGCATCTGAACAACTCTTTCTTACAGCAATGAAGTCACTGGTTACAGGCACAGGGGCAGCAACTGTACTAGGGGCAGCAGAGGTACCGAAGCGCAGGCTCTGCCCTTGGCAGTTCCACCCTGGAACAGCATGGAGCCCAAGGAGCCTATGGGTGTGGAGAAAGTGATGCCAAGACTACATCAGCATGTTCAACAAATAGGACTGGGGTGCAATTACCTGAAAGGAGGTTGTAGTGAGGTGGGGGTTGGTCTCTTCTCCAAAACAACAAGCAATAGGAAAAGAGGTAATGGCCTCAAGCTGTTCTAGAGGAAATTTAGATTGGAGAGAGGGTGAGCAGGTTATTGGAACAGGCTGCCCAAGGAAATGGTGGAACTCCATGCCTGGAAGTGTTGAAAACTGGTGTAGACGAGTCCCTTAGTGACATGGTTTAGTGGTGAACTTGGTACTCTTGGTTTGCACTCTACCCTCCTCACTCGTGCCAGTCCACCATCCATCACCGCGGAAGTGCCCGGCCCGGCCTCGCCCCAGCCCCGTCCTCGGCCGCGCTTTGCCCCAGCCCCGTCCTCGGCCCCTTCCCGGGCCGTCCTCCCCCAGGTCCCTCCGCCGCCTGCCCCGGCCCCGCCGTGCCGGATGGGGCGCTCTTCCGCGGCCATGGCCCTGCCCCTCCGCCCCTGACGCCGCGTACGGCAGCGGCGACGCCCGGTGAGCGGAGGCGGCGGAAGTTGGGATAGCGGCGATGGCGGCGGCTGCCATGGGGCAGCAGTGGGTGTTAGTGGAGATGGTGCAGGCCTTCTACGAGGTGCGGCCGGGGGCGCGGGACCTAGGTGCTGTCCGATCGGCGGCGCGGGCGGCTGGGGCACGGGCTACCCGGCCCGGGAAGCTGGCAGGCACTCGCCGCCGAGATGGGATAGGGTGAAGGGGTGCCGCCGCCGCTTCCCGGAGGACGGGGTCCCCCGTCGCCCAGTGGCTGCCGGAGCTTGGGCGATGCGTGTGAGGGTGCCCTGTCCCTGGGCCGCTGGTTTCGGGTGCTGGGAGCAGGATGTAGAGCCGGATCTGCCGCGGGGCCGGTAACCGGTGGGGCTGCCTCTGTGTTGGGTGGAGGCTCTCAGGGTGGTGCCGTGCCTCGCTGCACTGAGCCGGGAGCTGGCTGGGAATCTCTGCCGCGTCTGTAGGGCTACACGGGAAAATAGTGAAGACGTGTGTGCAGCGTGCTTGTATATTGAAAAAAATAGATGTTATGTTTTTCTCGTTTGTAGAGCTACATTTAAGGTGTATCGCATACACCGCAGCATTAAGCGTTAATGAGATTCACTGTGAATAGAATAAGATCAGGGTTTGTGTCTTTTAAGTGTTATTTAGAAAAGTAAGAAACTACTTTTAAATGTTTGTGCTTAGGTTGTCTCCTGGAGGGGATCAGCATGACATGTTTCATAGTATCATAGAATGGGTTGCGTTGGAAGGGAACTTACAGGTCATATAGTTCCACACTCCTTGCATGGGCAGGGACATCTTCCACTAGACCAGGGTGCTCAAAGATCCATCCAGCCTGGCTTTGAACACTGCCAGGGATGGGGCAGCCACAACTTCCCTGAGCAAACTGAGCCACTGTCTCACCACCCTCACACGGAAGGAAAAAATAAGTTTGTATCCAGGCTTTGTTTCATGACATTAAAAATGATGTCCTGGTGATAGGCTGTGTTCTTATACAAACAGTCTGCTTCCTTCTTTCCTTTGGCAAAGGTTGGTACATTTTAAAGAATTTATACTGAAGTTTGCAGTATGAACATTGAAGTGCTTAGCACAGTCTAAACTGCTGAATTCAGAAAAAAATGCAGACACTGAGAAGCAGGGGCAAGTAGTGTGTGTGGACTTCTACTGCTGCTATAATGCGTGTTCTTTAGATGCCATGGTATATGCCTGGTTGGACTGAGCCTTGGGCGATATGGTGTAGTGTGAGGCATCCTTGCCGATGGCAGGGGGTTGGAACTAAATGATAGCATCGTAGACTAGTTAGGGTTGAAAAGAACCTTAAGATCATCTATTTCCAACCCCGCTGCCATGGGCAGGGGCACCTCACACTAGACCGTGTTGCCCAAGGCTCTGTCCAACCTGCCTTTGAACGCTACCAGGGATGGAGCATTTAGCACTTCTTTGGGCAACCCGTCCCCATGCCTCACCACCCTCACAGTAAAGAACTTCTTCCTTATATCTAACCTGCACTTTCCCTGTTTCAGTTTGAACCAATTACCCCTTGTCCTATTGCTAGAGTCCCTAATGAAAAGTCCCTTCCCAGCATCCTTATAGGCCCCCTTCAGATGCTGGAAGGCTGCTATGAGGTCTCTACACAGCCTTCTCTTCTCCAGGCTGACCAGCCCTAACTTTCTCAGCCTGTCTTCATACGGGAGGTGCTCCAGCCCCCTGCTCATCCTCGTGGCCCTCCTCTGGACTTGTTCCAACAGTTCCATGTCCTTTTTATGTTGAGGACACCAGAACTGCACACAGTACTCCAAGTAAGATCTCACAAGAGCAGAGTAGAAGTCAGGATCCCCTCCTTTGACCTGCCGGTCATGCTCCTTTTGATGCAGCCCAGGATCTTAAGGTCCTTTCCAAACCATTCTATGATACTATGTTTATATATTTCTATTGTTAATATGCTTAGTGATCTGAAATGTACTCTGAAAATGATAATTTTTTTATCCTTTATTTTTTTTTTTTAGTTTTTTTATGTCATAGAACTCCTTACTGGTTTCAAAAACTTTTGTTCAATTCCCCTTAGTTTTTGGATGTGTGGTTCATTCCACTTCCTTTGTTGGCAGGTCAGATCCTACCTGAGAATGCTGGTGAGTGGGAGCATTTCCATTGATTTGAAGAGGAAGTGCATTAGTGTGTGTGTTTTGAGTTTTTTAAAAGTAGTAGATATCCAAAGTGTAGACAGGAGCTTTTCTGAGATGGAATAACTTAACCCATCATTAAAATTACTTGGCAAGTGCTGATGCTATAATTCCACATCTACTTCAGACTAGCTGTGCTGCCCGAGGGAACCGACTTTCTCCCTCCTAACACCTAAAGAGGCTGACTTTAAGATGGGTCAGCTCTCTGTTCTGGTTTGCTGTATATATTCCTCAATCTTGTGTCCGTGCAGAGGGTAAATGACGCAGAAGCAAAATTGCTTCTGGTGACTGAGTTGGGTTATACCTGCTCAAAGTGCCTGTGAAACAGGCCATGGACAGCTGTGAAGACAGGATCAGGTTTTTTTGAAAATAATTATAGCTGTGCAGCTGGTGGACTATGAGTTGTAAGCATGTAGGCTTGAAGTGGGTGTATGTAGATGACGCACACTTTCAAGCTCTTCAGGAGACTTCTGCTTGTTGTGAAAGCTTTCTGCTTTCACGGATACTTGTGCAACCTGTATGGCCTTTATTCTCAGTATTCAGTTGTGTGCATGTGTGGAACTGAAGCCACTTATCAATTTAGTGTGCTTTGTTTATTAATAGCAGAATAAATCCATTGAAACTCAAGTTAACATCTACAAGTAGTAGTTGCAAGGCAGTTCATTTTCATATATCTTTCACTGGTTTAGAAATACATATCAGTTGATCAGCTTTGTTGTTTGTTTTTTTTCTGAGTCTACTAGTAGAGACAAAACTGTTGCATAGTGTCACACTGATTCAGATAGAATTCTGTGTAGACTTATTTTTGTGCTTTTATTTTCAGGCTCCTACTTACCATCTCATTTTAGAAGGAATTCTGATTCTGTGGATAATCAGACTTCTTTTCTCCAAGACATACAAGCTTCAAGAGCGATCTGATTTAACACCTAAGGTATAATGAAAAAATACTTTTCTTAGAGAAATATTTTATAGCTGTCGATACGTTTGGCTGTTGAACCCCTGCTGCGTCAAAAAGTGTGCTGGTTTTTTCTTAGGATTTCAAAGGATAAGCGTGCGTTGGACTAAGGAACTACTTATTGCTTAAACACTTCTGTTCATGCTTTTAAAGTAGGACTGTGTTTGAGAGTCTGAGAAATGCAAAAGAACTGATGTGAACGTAACTGCTAAGCTGCGAAAAACTTGATGTTAGTTCTTCTCAATGAGTGGCTATGTTTTAAAAATGAAAGCTGTACTAAAAAGTCTCCCACCAAATAAAATGAACTAAAATAGTGTAGAGAGCAGGAAAACGATCAGTCTATACACGTGGTACCTGTGAGTAATAAAACTGATAATTTACAGTGTTAAGTGGGTTCCAAAAAACTTTTTCATTTATTAACAGTTTTCTTCTTTTGCAATGTGATTGACTGGCATTTCATCCTGACTTCTGGCTGGAGACTATCAGGAATGAATAGAGTTTGGTTTGGAGATCTCCCTGGACTATATTGTCTGAGACATTGTCTGTAACTGTGTGTGCTGTATAATGTCAGAGGATGCCATTGGATATATTTAAAGTATTATGGGATGCACTCTCTGAATGTGAAAATGAAAAGGACATGAACAGGGTCATGCTTATTTTTCTCAGCCAAAGATGAAGATGGAAGCAGTGTTTCCCATAGGAGGAGCTCTATTTGGAAGAGCCTGTCTTGTCTACAGATGGTTTATTGAAAGTAACCATAAATACAACACCAAAGTGAAAGTGTGAATAAGACTTTTACAGTTGATGGACTTAAGCAGAATGAGCAGGGGTTTGGAGTGCTCCATCTCTTACTGTACAGTGTAGGTGATAGCTGGGAAAGGAGCTCATTTATTTTGTGCAGGGAAATAGCTGTGGGGGGGAGAAAAAAAACCCCAAAACACCCAAACAAAAAGACCATGACAGAAACTAACAACGCACCTTAATCTTCACAAAAAAATTAGGTAATTGATACTGGTCTGTGTTGTGGGTTAATCCCAAGTAGGCAGCTAAGCACCATGCAGCTGCTTGCACACTGTCTCTTCCACACCCGTAGGACAGGGAAAGAGGAAAGGAAGAGTAAAGGCAAAAAAAGTTGTGAGTGAAGACAAGATTGTTCAATAAACAAAGGAGAAATGGACGAAGAGAAAGAAGACAAGTGATGCTAAAGCAATTGCTCACCACATCCCATGGGTGGACCAATACCCAGCCAGTTCCTGAGCAAAAGATGGTTAACTTCCCTAAACCTCCTCTTTTCCCTTTTATTGCTGCGTTTGAGGTTGCATGGTATGGAATATCTGGTTGGTTAGTTTGGGTCATCTGCCTAGTTGTGTTCCCTCCCAACCTCTTGTGCACCCCCCAATCTATTCACGGTGGGGGCAGAGTGAGACACAGAAGATGTTAACACTGTGCTCTGTTCAGCATGTTATCTACATTAGCATGTTATCAGGATTGTTTTGATCACAGAACTGAAGCACAGTGCTGTATGAGCTGCTAAGAAAAAAAAAAAAAAAAAAACACCATCCCAGCCAGACCCAGTACAGGCTGTTTCATACAGTGTGGGATCCCACACAGCCAGGCTTCTGTGTGCGTGCTGAGCTGTGTGTAGTAACTTGCCAGTTGTTCAGCAAGGAGGCTGCTGATTTCCTTCTGGTTGGTTCTAGTTTGATTCATGCTGTGTTGTTCAGTCTTCATCACGGCAGAAAGGAATACTGGGTTGCTCTGGTACAGGCACTGGAGATAGGCCAGCTCAGAAGGTGGTGCTCAGGTTATCTTTATGTCAGCCACTTGTGTAATGATACTTGGATATCAACATAATTAATACTACAGGGAATACCACTATTGCATAGCCATTTTAATGTGACATGTCATGACTAGTCTGTCCTGGGGAAGCAGAGGTAGATGACACATTGTGCAACCTAGTGTACTTAGGAGTCATACTTCTAAAACAGTGAAGAAATCTGCCCCAGTGGTGGCTTCTGAATTTAGTCAAACACGTAACAAGAGAACTATGAAATCTAGTGCAGGAATCAGCTTTTAACTGACTGTGTCATCCCTTAATAACGGTGTTAGTAAGTATTCCTATTGGTTCTATTCCAAAATAATGAAACCTGCCAAATCATTAATTAAAAAGTTAACCTGTCTGTAAGTTCCTGATGGTTGGGATTTTGGGAAGTACAGATAAGTCTGTGGCCAGACAAGGTGCTGGACGTAGAAGTTCTTGTGGATTTTTTGCCCAAAATAAAATCTATAGGCAAGTAGCAAAGGGCCACTGAGGACTGGAGCAGGCTGTGGACAATTACATGACATCTTGTAGCTACAAGCTCATTCTCTAGCCATCAACCATTTGTGTGAAAGGAGAGTGCCCTTCCAGTGTATGTGCCTTTCACTCTGTATATAGTAAATGTTACTGAGCTTTTATCTCAAAATAGCTGAAGTCCTAGTAGGAGCCGTGTCTTACCACTTGTAGGTGGGAGGAATAGTTGTTTTTTTTTGGTTTTAGAATTTTCACTGCAGAGTAGTATGAGAAGTGTGTTATTAGAGCGGTATTAGGAGGATGGAAAGTTCCTGTCAGAGACAAATGTTTTATTCTTGCCTAAGGAATACTGTAGGCGACAATTGTTTTCTCTTGCAGGAACAGCGTTCGGATTGATCCGATGTTGTTCTACCGGGAAGAGCAGGTGTAGTCTGTTCTTGCAAAGGTTTTCAGTCATTTTGAGCAAAGACTGCCTGTGTAGGTAAAGATTCTCTTAAGTATTAGCGTATTTTGAAAACTCAAGCCCGCAGTTTGTGCCTATTTATGCCATGCTGATACATGATTCTGTAAATACTGTGAAATTAAAGACCCATTATTTGAGGACCAGCAAATAAAAAAAATGCTAACTTCTGGATCATGAAATACGTGCATGCATGACAGTGTTTGAAAACACTAGCGCTAGCTAAGAACTGTTTTTGTGAATATAATTGCTACCTTTTCTTAAAAACCAGGATCAACAAAGCAATTTATTTTAGTAATTTGGGTTAGATGTGTTTATACCCAAATATTTCTCTTATCCAAGGTATCTGGTGTTTAAAAAGTACAAGCCACAAAAAATTAAATACAACCACCCAAACTCATTTATTTAAATGTATGTGTGTGTGTATATTTAGCTAAACACATTTAAAATATTTATATATATGCACAAATGCATTAAGTTTGTATACTAGAATTATAAAATGTACATATAAACATTTTATATTTTATATTTACCTGGGTATTGTCTATTAATACAATTTGGTGCCTCTTCAGGAGGAAAAAGATTAAAGTGCTGTTACAAATGTGGGGTCACTGTACAAAAGTTTGCTTCTGCTCTGGCCCTTTGGTCAAAGGGAGATGGTCACAGTTACCCCAAAAAGCCAGCAGGACAGGCCAGTCTACTGAGATGTTTGGTGAATAAAAGCAGTGTGGACTGTCACATCTGCAGTGCGGATGGCAGTTTTAGGTTGAGATTAGTGCTCATTTTAATCACCAGTATCTCCAATCCCCCATCATAATGAAAGATCTGTCACAGAAGCTTTTGGTAGACTACTGTCATAAGTACGTGTGGAAAGAGCCAAGGCATGAAGATGCAGTTATTTGTTGTTTATATTCCTACATCTGTCATAAAGCAGAAAGCAAAGTAGTGGATGAGAATGAACATGATCTAGAATTAGTGATACAGCATTGTTTGAAACAAGGATTAGTCTTCTCCTGTATTTTTTATTTTGTGTTAAGAAAAAAATAAAATCAGGATACTGCTGCGTCTCCTCTGTGGTTTGTCACCTATGCAGTTGGTTTGTGTGCTGCAGACATTTCAAAGGGAGAATTGGAAACTTCTTGCAACTTAATATAAGTGGGGAAGAAAAGTACTAATTATGAGTTGCTCATTATCTTCATGTTCACAGATTTTTGACTGCAATTGTACCATGCCAATTTATTTTAGTTACAGTGTCCTATAAATACTGTTTTTCTTTCTGCTAGATTCCACACAGAAAGATTTTAATTGAATTTGTGTGTCAGTTCCTAAGCTGCTTGGTGATATTTCTTTTTATTCTTAGTTCAAAAAATTTGACTTAAATGAAAAATCTAAGTATGCGCTTGCAGAGCTTCAGTTCTGCCCTCTTTGAAGAATAGGTATGTTATGTTGAATGCTCTGCCTTTGAACCATGTGGTATAAAAGCTGTTCAAATATTCTTTGCCTTCAAGCCTTAAATAGAAGAAACACTATGCTTCCCAAATCGTTTCCCTTTAGGCATTTGGTGTCATTTAATGCCTTTCTTATTTGTCCTTCCAGAACTGACAGGCTGCACCACTTCTCACCTGATCTGTTCTGCTTCCTTGCTAAAAAACCAGCAACAACCAAAGCAACCAACCAACAAAAGAACCTGAACATCCCCCCAAAAAACCATAAAAACAAACAAAAAACCGCAAGACTCCGCAAACCAACAAAACCCCAAACTCTGTGCTCTAAAATGAACACAAAACTGCTGATACAAGCTACACCATACATGAGGACTTTAGGGCCTTTTGACACCAGCTGTTACACAAGCAGAGTGAAGGCTGCATGAGCATACATACATCCTGCTTTCTGGCTTTTCAGAAGTCTCTTTGAACCCTTGTGAAGAGGTCTAAGCTGCTGGTGGGCAGCTGTAATTCAGGATATGGTTTACTGGTAGCGTTAGCCAATCTAGGTTGGGACTACTTCACTGTAGCAGCTAGTTCAGCTATATATCCATTCTGCTTTTGCTGAGTTAGTTTTCATCTGGTTAATTTTTCAGAACAAGGTTATTGTCTGCTTTTGTAGCTAGCAATACCTAAATAAGGAACAGAAGTGTATTTGTGGTTGAGAGCCCTGTACTGTAGCAGCTGCTGGTTTGCAGTGCGCACTTAGTTTTAAATTGTGGTATTTTTTTCCAAATAGCAGTACAGTATAAAGATGCACACTAGTACCTGTTCTGAGATGAAGATGGAATTGCCACTCTGTCTTGGATTAATGGAGTTCAGCATACAGGGTTGTGGTTCTACTCTGAGGTTAACCTGAACTTGGGTAATGCACCATTTTGGTACTGTTTTTGCATGTTAATCGTTATAGGTTGTGTCTTCTGATAGCCTTCTCCCATAGGGTTCTTGAGGTATTTGCTGGGTCATGTCAAACACTAGGTCTGAAAATAGAATGTAGTAATTATTAATAGTTGATAGTATTTATTACTGTTTTGTTATCTGGTGCTGAGTTACCAATTTGGATTTTTTTTAATTGAAGCATTAAATTCTGCTGCCATGCTTTGGGTAGCCCTAGTATAGGGTGAATTAATAAGCCACCCTACTTTAATGCTTTCCTTAATTTGTGGTACAGCATTTCAATGCATACATAGCTGTGTGCAAGGCTCCAGCTGGGTTCTATCCTATGGTGATTAAAGAAACTGAGCACTTTTTCTAACATAAAGGTAGCCACTTCAAAATATTGAGTATATTCAGTTCTGTTGCAAATATTATTTCCTTTAAAACATATGCCGCATGGGTTACATTTCAGTAAGAAATCTAACATAGGAAAGTTAAATAAAAAGGTATTTAAACTACATCTGCAAAATATTAGAAACACAAGTGACTATGCTCACATAAGAAGGATCTTTTCTGAAATAGACAGCTATTAAAATTTCGATTTGTGTTTTGAAATAGACCCTTGTGGAACTCCTGGAATATTAATTAGTATTCTGGAATTACCTAGGAACAAAGTTATTCATTAGTTTAGTAAAAGGAAACTGATGAAAATGCAAGAGACTTAACTGTGTTGAATGTAGTTTCTTTTTGATGTTTGTATCTTAATTTGGTTTTGTTTGTTAGAGGCTTTGAAAAGTGTATTTGAAAAAAAAGAAAAAGATATTGCTGTGGTGTTTTCGAAAATTCATTTCAGAATTTATTTCTTAATATTGAAATAAGTAGCCTTACATATTCTACTGTTTTTTTTAAATAATAGAGAAACATACACCCTTTGTAGTTACATCATTCAAAGTTAGTGTGTCTACAAATATGTTACCAGGTGTGTTTTGCTGTACTAGTAAATAATGCTTCACGAAAGTTCTGCTTTCATGGTAAGAAGGATGATTTTGGTGATTTGCCTGAGTGGTTACTAATTTACATGAAACTAATCTAACGCACCTGTTATGCTGGTCCACTGCATGTCCTTTGGAAAATTCGTCTAACTGAAGTTTTCCAAATAGTTAAAGCACTTTGAAAATAAATGTGCATTCAGTATTCCTCCATGATTAGGAGGGGGGCGTGTGCTTTAGAAGCTCTTATTACCATTTCTTGAGCATTTGGCAGTTTTTCTGCACTGTGTCTTGCTCACATGTGTTGCTTTGCTAAGTATTTTAATGCCACAGTTGCTTAAACAGCACTGTTGAAGACTTGAGAATGTAAAGTGAAGCCATTTATATTCACTTATTATGTAATTTGTATTCAGTTACATAAACTTTAGTGGAGATTTGTAATAATAGATTGAATGAAACAGTATTGATTAAAATTTGGCAGGGATACCAAGTTAGTATATCTTCTCTTGATTATCATATGATGAGATCCTTAATGCACAGGCACAGCTGGGCTATCTTTCTTTATATCTCCCTCCTTTTGAAGAATTTTGAGCCCTTCAGCTGAACATACTGAGACAGCATCAATTCTTTGTATCTCAAAAAGGTGACACATATTAGGATACCTAATTTCCAATACAACTATTACCAACTATTTATTAGCATGTGATGTCTTTTCTAATGGGAATCTTTCTGAGAAGTTTTCCTTTTTTCCTGTTCAGGAAAAAGAAGAGTTGATTGAAGAATGGCAGCCAGAGCCTCTTGTACCTCCTGTGCCAAAAGATCACCCAGCTCTCAACTACAACATTGTTTCAGGGTAAATGTAACGAAAATAAATTCTGGTTTTTATTTCAACTCAAATACTTAGCATCCATATTTTTAAGCGTATTTCTTAGTAAGCATTTCCATATTTTTAAATCCTTTCATAAATGAGCTTCATTTTTAGATAGCAGGATGAATAATTTGCCACTGAAGAGATGCTTGATTTTGCAACATTATCAAGACTATCTTATTAAGAAAGTATTTCTTACTTTAAATGTTAGGGTTTGTGTTTGGCTTGGGTTTTTTTGTTTGTCTGTTGGTTTTTTTTTTTTTTTTTGTATTGAGTGTGGCGTGAGGAACACTTTGTCTTCATTGTGGGTCTGTATTGTTTGTTAATAATTTATTTGATTTTTTCTGAATATTTAGACTTAGACATCCAAAAGTGCTTACCACCTTCTGTGTAGGGGTTGGGGAGGAAAACGCTCATCACAAATCGCTTAGGAAGAAACTGGTTTTGCAGCTAGCCACTTGACACTTCATGAAAAGTTATTCCTCTTTGAACAATCAGAAGTGGAGATGATTACATTGCTTTGTGAGAAAATTATGGTTCAGCATTCCTTGGGTGTTACAAGGAATTTTAAAATGTATAATGACTTAGGCAAGAGTCACAGTATTTCAGAGATTGCTTTAAAATGTCTTTCACAAGCTTCAGATTTATGTCAGTAACCTTTACAATATAAGCATTCTTAATATACTTCTAGTGACCCAATAATTTAAAATAATTCAGTGACAGAGCGCAGTTATTTGCTGTCATAGGGAACTCTATTTTGATGATTTTATCACCATAGAAAAGTGTGCCTCAGAAAAGAGATGCCTGTTTTAATCAACTGTGATGTGAATAATCCTTTATTGTTCAGAATTTTGAAACAAGCCCTACTGTGGACTTGAAGAAAGTATTGGGTGTTTAAAAAAAACCCTAAACAAATACAGGCATAGTGCATAGCATGGTTTGGCCTAGAAGAGATATCAAAGATGATCGCGTTCCAACCCTCCTGCTGTGGGCAGGGACACCTTCCACCTCTTGGGGTTTTTTTGCAATGTGCTCACCAGTAGCATTTGTTTTGTTTTCAGAGTCTCAGTGCTTACCAGAGGAGTTTGTTCCATTTCAGGGTGTTCTGTTTCTTGTGAGGAGGTGTGATGCTGGTTTTGGGTACCTGCAAATTGGGAGTAGGTTTGTTTTGTTTTGGGCAGTGTCTTCCACTCAAGGAGGTTTTACTCCATTTTTGTGGTACGCCACTGCTCATAAGTGCAACTACCTTACATCATCCCTTAGAGGTGTACGTACAGCTAGCATCCAACTTGGTGACTGTGTGACCACCCAAAGATGGGATTCAGCCCTGAAAGCATAAACCTAGATGTTGCCTTGAAAATGAAGCCATGATTTCCCCCCTTCTTAAGGAGATGTGAGCTTTCCTACGACTGACAGCACTGTTGTGAGAGGGCACTTTCCTCTCATTTTTAGCAATAAGAGACTCAGCTCTGTCCTATTGCCTCAGAAAGTGCAAAGTCCTAAATCTTGATGAGGCAATCCCAGGCGCAGCTACAGGTTGGGTGGAGAAGTGATTCAGAGCAGCCCTTCAGAGAAGGATTTGGGGGTGTTGGTTGATGAGAAAGTGGACATGAGCAGGCTTCAGTGTGCACTTGCAGCACAGAAACCAACGATATCCTGGGCTGCATCAAAAGGAGCATGACCAGCAGGTCGAAGGAAGTGATCCTGCCCCTCTACTCTCCTCTCCTGAGACCTCACTTGGAGTATTGTGTGCAGTTCCGGTGTCTTCAACATAAAAAGGACATGGAACTGTTGGAACAAGTCCAGAGGAGGGCCGCGAGGATGGGGTCAGGGGACTGGAGCACCTCCCATATGAAGACAGGCTGAGAAAGTTGGGTCTGTTCAGCCTGGAGAAGAGAAGGCTGCGTGGAGACCTCATAGCATCCTTCCAGTATCTGAAGGGGGCCTATAAGGATGCTGGGAAGGGACTCTTCATTAGGTACTCTAGCAACAGGACAAGAGGTAGCAGGTTCAAACTTAAACAGGGGAAGTTTAGATTAGATATGAGGAAGAAGTTCTTTACTGTGAGGGTCGTGAGGCACTGGAATGGGTTGCCCAGGGAAGTTGTGAATGCTCCATCCCTGGTAGTGTTCAGGACCAGGTTGAATGGAGTTCTGAGCAACTTGGTTTAGTATGAGGTGTCCCTGGTGTCCTGGGCCATGGCAGGGGGTTGGAACTAGCTGATCTTAAGCTCCCTTCTCACCCTGTGATTTTATGGTATGTGCCAAAATCCATAGGTATAGGCCTGCTCTTCTGAATATCTACAAGCCTAGGTAGTTGTTTCACATAATAGGACTTCCAACATTTGGTACAGCTTGTTGATGAGCAAGAGAAAGGAACGAATCCAGGTTTATTTTAATGACAGTCAGTTTTGCAAGACAGTAGCATATGCATAATGCTACTACTGTGCAGGAGATGCACTACAGTAATGCAGGATTCCTCCCATATGGGGTCACGTTCAACTTTGTGTCCGTTTAATCTCGTGGAGTGGCAGTGTTGAGCAGGCACAGCACATGTGCTTCTTTAGTTGAAAGCTTTCCAAAGCAGTTTTGTAAGCTTTGCAATTGATTGGATAAAGTAACGTGCTTTATTTTTAAAGTGAACAGATCTAAAACCATTGAGGGTTTTTTAGGTGAAGTTCAGGCAGTTCAGTGTTTTTGTTAATTTATAATGTATAGCTTGGACTTTAGAGTTTACTTGCTTTGCACACCAAATGTACCTATTGAAATACTGTCAGCAGCCAGGTTTGGAGCAGCTGTGCACAGACATTTGAGCAGCCCTGCTTTATTTTGATTGTGAAAATTGCTCAGTGCTAGTTTCTGCATGGGAAAAGCTTGTTGAAATTTCTGAGTTTGAGGAATAATATAGGACTTCAACTGTAAGATTTGACAATGCGTACAGAAATGGGCAGATGTAAAGTTTTGTCTTTGAGACTTCTTGACATTGAGTAATTATTAAAACTTTTA
The DNA here is from genome assembly GCA_028858755.1 of Ara ararauna. Classification (NCBI taxonomy): domain Eukaryota; kingdom Metazoa; phylum Chordata; class Aves; order Psittaciformes; family Psittacidae; genus Ara; species Ara ararauna. Next base: position 36,221,645 of record CM054410.1, on the reverse strand, counting down.
ATTTTGTAGTATTGAAGTATATAACTGCTTTTAAGATAGATGAGATGCTTGCCATAATAGCTGTTTTTATCTTAAATTTTTAGTAACTGCTTATCTAAATCATAATCTTTTGGGGTAGAAAATTTCTCTGCCCTTTGCTTCTTATATATCATGCTCTTGTTAATTTGTTAATATTGTGTATTTTCACACTTTGTGTTTCCTGATTGCATGAATTATTCAAACTGTTATGGATTAAACAGAATTGGAAACTTGAGATGACAGTATGAAACTTGATATGGCAATACTTTTTTCTGCTTACAGCTAGTATCTATATTTCAGGAGCTGTGTTCAGTATAAGAGTGGTATTGTGGGTTTTTTTTGTGACAAAAACATTGGTTTAAAATTAATTTTTATCATGGAATTAAGTAGGAACTAAATTTCCTTTTTTATTTGCAGTTTTTCTTGTTTAAATTAGATACCACTTTGCTTCTGAAGGAGAAGCTTTATATGTTTCTTAGTGTATCTTTTCAGTATATCTCTTCAGTAATCATCCTTTCAACAACAAATCCCAAAACTAAGCATCTTGGGAAGGTATCTATGGTTTATTTAAAAACAGGAATAAATTTTTTGCTGAGTATAGTAGTGTATTTGTGACTTGACACTGAACTTAAATACTGATTGACAGCTGCAAAGGAAGAAGTGTGAAGAGAGCATCTTGACAAAGCTGTGTGCTGTTTACTGTTGAAAAATTAATCTAGTGTACTGTTTGTCTGTTCATGAAAATGGCAACTGTTCGTAACAAAAGGTCTGTAATTTTTTTTCAGTCCTCCCACCCATATAATCACTGTTAATGGCAAGAAATGTATAAACTTTGCATCATTTAACTTTCTTGGACTTTTGGACAATGAAAAGGTTAAGGTGAGTTCTTCCAGTTACTGTATTTGTGCAATTATTCCTCTTATACTTTGTGTGTTATCTTGAAATTAAGAGTGACTTCAGAAAGCACCAGCTTTGTCAAGGAAGTATTTTTGTGAAGCAGCAAGGAGGATCATATGCCTTATAATTTTGTGCTAGTCAAGTTTGTCTTTTTAATGAAATTTAATCTGTCCTTTCTTCACAGTACCCAATTATCAAGTAAGATTAATAGTTAATGTCCTTAATCATTAGGATGCAATGGATCATGCTTAAACACTTGTCTAAAGTAGTTTTGATGTGAAATTAATTCATAGAATTCCATTAATTGTTATACTTTATGTAAAGCATGCCATATTACATGATGATTGGTATAAAATACGTGATAATTGGTATAAAATTGTCAGTGTGAAGTGTACAGAAGAGTTGGAAATTTAGTGTAGAAATAAGCATTTCATATAATTTTTTTCTTTTAAAGACTGCAGCCCAGACATCTCTGAAGAAATACGGTGTTGGCACTTGTGGACCTAGAGGATTCTATGGTACTTTTGGTGAGTAACTTTCTCTAATCTGACAGTGTTCAGACTAGTTTGGTAAATCAGCCAAAATAGTCCTGTATATAAGCAGCAAATAATTTCTATTGCTGTGAATAACAATTACCCTCTAACACACTTTTTACTGCAATTGTTAAGAATTAGTAGTGTTTATTAGTAGTAGCTTTGTTTCTTATTCATTTTATGAGTTTCCTTACTCTTTGTAATGCTGGTCTTGGAGAGTTGTGAAGTTAAATATAATCTGTTTTAGTGCTGGCCACCAACGTCAAAGAGAAAATAAACATATTAAAATTTAATCATGCATGGTATTTTCTAAGTAGACCACAAGAGGGCGTGTGTGTGATTTCTATGATAAAGATTATTAGTTAAGTTTATTTGCTGCTGTGGTCAGAATGAAGTTTTCCTTTGCTGATAACTTTTAAGTTGTAATTAAGAGATTTTTATGACACAAACAGGTGTTACTAAGGGTTTTTTCATTCTTTTAAGAAGTTGTTAAATATCAGAATCTAGAAATAGTTCTTTACAGGCATTTTGTATTTTGAAATACTGTATGGAAACCAAAGAGTAGTACATAAATAGCTGCACAGTTGTAGGCTAAAACCATCAACTCATCATCTTGTGGACTTTCTGATCTTCCCATAGAGGGTGGAATTCACAGTGTGTTTGTGCTCAGATGATTTCACAGATGTAGCTTCCTATAGCCTTGACTTGAAGTCAAGACTAACTTGAACTTTTCTCAGTCAAGCTAGTATTTTAAGTGATCAGCCAGGAGCTCTACCTGTTTTGATTTGTTAGAAGTTTATGTATCAGAGCAAAGTTGAATCTCTGATACCAATCTTCCATATTGTTCATTAGCATAAAACTATCACTCATTTCTAGAGTAGGGTCTGGTTGCCCGTTATTAGTAGAGAACTTTTAGGAACTGATCAAGGATCACCTGCTGCAAGCTCAGGAGCGATACATCCCTACTAGAAGGAAGTGCTGCAGGAGGCCAGGAGACCTACTTGGATGGATAAGGAGCTGCTGAGGAAAATTTGAAGGAAAAAAGAGGCTTATACAAGGTGGAAGCAACCTTATAGCATCCTTTCAGTGTCTGAAGGGAGGCCTATAGGGATGCTGGGGAGGACTCGTCATGAGTAACTGTAGTGATAGGACAAGGGGTAACAGGTTCAAACTTAAGCAGGGGAAGTTTCGACTGGATATGAGGAAGAAATTCTTTACTGTAAGGGTGGTAAGGCAGTGGAATGGGTTACCCAGGGAAGTTGTGAATGCTCCATACTTGGCAGTGTTCAAGGCTGGATTGGACATAGCCTTGGGTGGCATGGTTTAGTGTGAGGTGTCCCTGCCCCTGTCAGGGGGGTTGGAACTAGATGATCTTAAGGTCCTTTCCAGCCCTAACTATTCTATGATTCTATGACAGGCGGCCTGGGAAGAATACAAGGATGTTGTCCGGGAAACTCGGGACCAGGTTAGGAAAGCTAAGGCCCACTTAGAATTGAACTTGGCTAGGGATGTTAAGGATAACAGGAAGGGATTCTGTAGGTACACTGCAAATAAAAGACAGGCTAGGGACAACGTGGTCCCTCTCCAGAAGCTATCGGGAGAACTGGCTACCCTGGATTTGGAGAAGGCTGAGGTTCTTCGTGACTTCTTTGCCTCAGTCTTAACTGGAAAACGCTCTGACCACACCACCCAAGTCTTGGAAGGCAGACACAGGGACAGTGAGAATGAAGACCCTGGGCCCACTGTAGGAGAGGATCTGGTTCGAGACCATCTTAGGAACCTGAACGTATAGAAGTCCATGGGACCTGATGAAATCCATCCTCGGGTGCTGAAGGAGCTGGCAAATGAAGTTGCTAAGCCACTGTTCATCATATTTGAAAAATCATGGCAGTCAGGTGAAGTTCCCGACAATTAGAAAAAGGGAAATATAACCCCATTTTCAAGAAGGGGAAAATTAGATGAGCCAGGGAACTACACACCAGTCAGCCTCACCTCTGTGCCTGGCAAAATCTTGGAGCGGATTCTCCTGGAAGGCATGCTAAGGCACATGAAAAACAACAAGGTGGTTGGTGACAGCCAGCATGGCTTCACTAAGGGGAAATCCTGCCAAACCAATCTGGTGGCCTTCTATGATGGGGCTATGGAACTGATGGACAGGGGTAGAGCAGTTGATGTCATCTACCTGGACTTGTGCAAAGCATTGGACACTGTCTCACCTGACATCCTTGTCTCTGAATTGGAGAGACATCAATTTGATAGGTGGACCACTTGGTGGATAAAGAACTGGCTGGATGGCCACTCGCAAAGAGTTGTGCTCAATGGCTCAATGTCCATCTGGAGACCAGTAACGAGTGGTGTCCCTCAGGGATCGGTGTTGGGACCGGTCTTGTTCAATGTCTTCATCGATGACATGGACAATGGGATTGAGTGTGTCCTCAGCAAGTTTGCTGATGACACCCAGCTGTGTGGTTCGGTTGATACGTTGGAGTGAAGGCATGCCGTCCAGAGAGACCGTGAGACGCTTGTGAGGTGAGCTGGTGCCAACCTGATGAAGTTTAACCATGCCAAGTGCAAGGTCCTCCACCTGGGTGGGAGCAATCCCAGGCACAGCTGCAGGTTGGGCAGAGAAGAGATTGAGGGCAGTCCTGAGGAGAAGGACTTGGGGGTGTTGATGAAAAAATGAACATGAGGCGGCAGTGTGCGCTTGCAGCCCAGAAAGCCAACCGTATGCTGGGCTGCATCAAAAGGAGCGTGACCAGCATGTTGAGGGAGGTGATCCTGCCCCTCTACTCTGCTCTTGTGAGACCTCACTTGGAGCATTGTGTGCAGTTCTGGTGTCCTCAGCATAAAAAGAACGTGGAACTGTTGGAACAAGCCCAGAGGAGGGCCATGAGGATGTTCAGGGGACTGGAGCACCTCCTGTATGAAGACAGGCTGAGAAAGTTGGGTCTGTTCAGCCTGGAGAAGAGAAGGCTGCGTGGAGATCTCATAGCATCCTTCCAGTATCTGAAGGGGCCCTATAGGGCTGCTGGGGATGGACTCTTCATTAGGGACTGTAGTGATAGGACAAGGGATAATGGGTTCAAACTTAAACAGGGGAAGTTTAGATTGGATGTGAGGAAGAAGTTCTTTACTGTAAGGGTGGTGAGGCACTGGAATGGGTTGCCCAGGGAAGTTATGAATGCTCCATCGCTGGTGGTGCTCAAGGCTGGATTGGACATAGCCTTGGGTGGCATGGTTTAGTGTGAGGTGTCCCTGCCCCTGGCAGGGGTGTTGGAACTAGATGATCTTTAGGTCCTTTCCAACCCTAACTAGTCTATGATTCTGTGATTCTATGATATGTTGGAATTCCTCCAAATATACTAACAAGCTCAAAGAAACTTTTGGACTAATGCCTCCTGTGTTTTGAGTCCAGGCTGATTTTATGTTTTATTAAACTTTGCTTATTTCTAATAATTACTCAAAACAGACTGGTTAAATTTTCTTCTCTGTTAAGTGAGAGATTCTTTGTGTTGTTTTCTGCTGCCTTTGGACGTCTAATCCCAAATTTCAAACTGTATAGCTTTTGCATTGTGTTCATTGGCTTCTGAATTTTTTGGGTAAAAGCTCCATTTCACAAAGCAGGTCATATAACTTGTGGTATTGCTGCATGACATCACTAGTGAAGAAAGCAGTTCTCCAGGTGGAGAACTGGTTGAAAATTGACAAACACCCTATGTCTTGGATCCCAAACTGTCCTCCTGTTCTCCCGTGACTTTAAACATTTGAGTATTGCAGCGTTATGAATCTGATAAGCACTTCTTACATCAGTAATGTTGTATGCCTCAAACTTTTTACACAAATTTTCATGTGCTGTGGCTTTAGTAAATGAGTGATGTTGTGTTCAGAGCTATGTAGTTTTCTCTTGCTTAACTATAGAGATTTTAATTGAGGATTGTCGAATTTTGTTACTCAGTTATCTTTTAGGGGCTGACATATCAATATTAGAGATGTCTTTCTTTGGAAACATTAGTTACCATGTTATAATTTATTTTGTATGGAGACTTGATTCTTCATATCGCTGCCTGTTTGAAGGGATTTTGTAGCTTTAGTGAGTCCCTACCAAGATATTTTTGCTTTGTGCTGTATCCCCTGAAAACAGCATGCCTTTATCCTATGATAAGCTTGAAATGCTAGTATATTCACATAACTGAATCTTAAAGTTATTTTCTCCATGATGACAGCTGAGGAGTGTATCGCTGTTTTGGTGGTGGTTTTTTTTAAGGCTATTGTTGATTGCCTAGCAGCCACAATTTCAGTACTACTGTGAAGACTGGAACTGGCTACCTGATAAAATACTTAAATGATGATGTGGGATTTGGTCTTGGTTCTTGTTTTGTTTCTTGCTTTGGATTTGCATGTGAGCACATGTTGGGCACTGAACTGGCTTTCATAAAGTTGTTGATAATAATAGCTTTATTAAAGTTTTCTAAGTATGTAGAAAGCTGTTCCAATCATATTTTCCTCTTTGCAAATGTACTATAGGCAGTGTTTTCGGCTTTCACTTAAAGCTAAGCTAACTCAAGCGTTGTAACCAGACTAAAGCAAATCACTGCAATAAAGACTAGGAGAGTGAGATAGTACTCTGTTTTTATCACAGTGGAATGGTAGTGAAGCCTTAATTCTGTGAAGCTTAATACTGTCTTAAGCTTTTCTACCTCACAATTATATGAAGCATCCATTACCTTATGTAATGGTATATCAAATTTGTGTATGCTGTATGTCAATTCTGAATGTAAATATTCTTTCCCTTGGCAAAAATTACTAGGCTTGCAACTTTTTTTTACTTAACACAAATCTGATTATATTTGTTAGCTGATTGTTATTGACAATATGTCATTTGCCTACTGTTTTTACTTAGACCTTGCTCATTGTAGTGCTGGTTGCTGCTGAGTAAAGTTCAGTGAGACTCAGGTTTTCATTTAACTGCAGTGATCTCGTCATCTATTTTTTTTCTTTTTTCTTTTTAATTAGAGGATGTACATGGCTTTTTACATGCAAACAAAACATTTTTCCCCATTAGGTATCAATAGATACCAAAAGGAAACTTTTCAGATAATAAGTGATTAAACTTTTTGTTTCCGTTTAACACTAGTGGAAAACCAAATTATTTGTTTCCATTCCATTCCTTTTTTTTTTTTTTTTTTTTGATGCTCAGGTAAACATTAGGAAAGGATTGTGGAGGATTTATAGTTTGCAGTCGCTGGATAAAATTGCTCTTGACTTTCATTGGGAGACTAGTTTGAAGACATACCTTTTGGTGTTATTGTATAAATACATGAATTGGGTAGATGTGCTCTTTTAGGGAAAGGTTATGCTAGGCATTTGAGTATGGCAAAGTTAAGATTTTTACAAAGCCCTTTCTTCCTACACCCTTGCTGTTGGTACCTGGATAGAAATAGCAGCATTGATGTAACTGTGTCTCACAGGCTATTGAAGAATCTGTATTTTTAACTGATCTTGCCTCATCTGATTTTAGGTTCAGTGTACTTTCAATAACTCCAGAAATGTAATTTTGCCAATGATGATGTTTCAGCATACTAAGGACCCCTGCTTGCCTTTTAGTCTTGTTTATTTCCAGTTGATAAAAGGCGTAATTCTGACTGACATTTGCTAGCAGAAGCAGGTAGTGGTAAGAGAGCTACACAATTAAATTAACAGTTGACTTGATACAGGTTATTTTGCTTAGGCAGGATACTTAATGCTGCGGTCACCTTTCTGCAGGAACAATCCACTTGCCCTGTGGTTTTGCCTTTCTTAGTCTTTTGATTTAGTGGTGTTTTGTTTCTAACATGGATCACTGGCTGACTTAGTTTGGAAAATGCTTGTGTGTAATTGTGTCAATTTATCTTAAGCGTGAGTAATCCCTGGCATGCAGATGGTGACCTTTCAATTGGTTGAAGTGCATTCAGGATATGTTATGTGATTGTAGCCTGACAAGAGTAGTTTTCTGTTATAATTATAGCTGTGCTATATACAGTGGAAATACCCGCTTGGAAGAACTGACAGTCTGCCAACAGACCTCATTAATTGCTATAAATTATATGGCTATTTGTTGTCTGACTGTAAGAACTGTGCTCCCTAGTCACTATCCAGGAGCACTGCATCATTTACCTGTGGTCTAATCCTAAATAGATTTTAATTACCATGGCATAAGAACATGAGAACCATATTATGTAAATATTTTAAAATCTATCAAAGCTTCTGATCAATACCAGATTACTTGTCAATTCAAGGCTGGATTGATTGCAGCTGGTTTTGGGGAAGTTACTTGACGTAATACTCTTCCTACAAATAAACATTCTGTTTGCTTCAATTGGATGATTGCTGAAAGCAATGATAATCTTTCTGATATGAAAGCAAGTAAACTGTCTCAGAGATTTTCAATTTTTCACTCAGATGTGCACTTGGAATTAGAAGAACGACTAGCAAAATTCATGAGGACAGAGGAAGCTATTATATACTCTTATGGATTTGCAACAATTGCCAGTGCTATTCCTGCATATTCAAAAAGAGGGGACATTGTGTTTGTGTAAGTATTATTTTCTACTTGGGAAATTCCAAATTAAGGAGTTTTCCCTAATTTTTTTTCTTTTTCATTATTGTTAATCATATTAACTATTTAAAGAATAATGCTGGTTTTGACAAAGTATTTTGCTGTACAAGGCTCCAGTGTTTCTTCTTTGCCAAATACTCTGAATCAAAATAGTTACTGTTTTTATCATGGAAAAGTGGCTATGGGCACTCAACTGAGAAAAACAAAACCACAAACTTGTGCATGCAGGAACTAACAGAAGTCTAATATCTAGGGTTTTTTTCCAAGGAACTGTTTGGTTTCTCTCCTGTTTACTGCTGGCTTGTAACCATTCTTGCAGGACAGTTGTTCCACTCATGCGTATTTGCAACAGATTAGTTCAATAAATATCGGTAAATATTAAAATTTTTAACAAAAGAATAGCCATGCAGGGTCAAACTAAGGAATAAGAAAGCCTGGTACCTGGACACTGAGAACTACAGTCCGGATTTGTCTAGGGAAGAGTAAAAACCTAACAGAAACAATGTAACAATACTCAAAACTTTCTGAGGGAAAAGAGGAAGGTTTGGATTCAGTGGTGTTAGGTGGATTTTTCTTAAGCCTTCCTATTCTTTGAGTACCTTTGTAAATCTTTAACGTTCACTGTGCTTTATGACATGTATCTTCACAGTTCAACTTGAACATTTTATAAAAAAATATATAGAAATACCTATTTTGAACATAACACCTACTCATTTCAGTTGATCCATTTGATTTTTAGACTGAACTGCTGCATCTTATCCATGGGGGGAGTGGGTGGCTATGTAGGGCTTGGCTGCCTGCTGGGGTTAAGCCACAACACGCTGATAATTTTCTGTTTGTCTGCCAAAATCTTTTTCAGTGCTCTCTTTTTCTAAAGTGTTAAGGCTTGCAGCCTATTTGACTTCCCTATAGAAGTTCTTTCATAACTTCTGTCATAGTTTTTGGTCATCTTTGGGCATTTTCCAGATCAGTTTTATTGAGATGAGCAGCCAGGATTTTGCTCACTATTCAAGGATGCCATTGTACAATTTCAGTTTTACAGCGACAAAAGATCTCTTCGTATTTAAAAGCAGCTTGACAGGAGGAAGTTGGGGCTGTTCAGCCTGGAGAAGAGAAGGCTGCGCGGAGACCTCATAGCAGCCTTCCAGTATCTGAAGGGGGCCTATAGGGATGCTGGGGAGAGACTCTTCATGAGGGACTGTAGTGATAGGACAAGGGGTAACGGGTTCAAACTTAAACAGGGGAAGTTTAGATTGGATGTGAGGAAGAAATTCTTTGCTGTGAGGGTAGTGAGGCACTGGAATGGATTGCCCAGGGAAGCTGTGAATGCTCCATACTTGGCAGTGTTGAAGGCTGGGTTGGACAGAGCCTTGGGTGACATGGTTTAGTGTGAGGTGTCCCTGCCCCTGGCAGGGGTGTTGGAACTAGATGATCTTAAGGTCCTTTCCAACCCTAACTAGTCCATGATTCTATGAATACTGCACTTAGAATGTTCAGAAGGTTTGATTTAGTTGCCACTTTTAAAAAATTACTCAAATTTAAGCAGCTTTGAAATTGCATACCCCATCATTTTCAGAGATTTGCTTTTCCAATACTTAGAAATAGCAGTTCTTTGAACAGTGAGTTAGTAATTCCCGAAGCATATTAAAAAGCAGCTTTTCAGTATATGGAGGATCGCTATAAATGTTACAGGCACATCTTTGCACTTTTTTCTAAGACCCAGAGTAAATTGAGTGAGATGTTTCTGGTATGGTTACCATGGTATTGTAGCTGATCCATGGAATGCTGTGCTCAGGTAAACTGCTGTCACATACAAACAAAAGGACCAGTGTACACTTAAAAAAGCCCCAAACTGTTGGCTTGCTTTTTGTGGCTGTAGTACTTAGGTTGAGAAATTTTGAAAATGAGTTTTCAAAATGTAAATAAAATATGATTTTTCAGTGTGATTCTGTGAATAAACCTAGTTTTAAACTACAACTTAGTACAGCTATCTGCGCAAAACCTGGACAGTCCTTATAGAGAGCTTTCTTTGAATAATTGTTAAACCAAGTGCCGACTTAAGAGGGCTTGCTGTATTTACAGAGATGAAGCTGCTTGCTTTGCTATTCAGAAGGGATTACAAGCATCTCGTAGTAACATCAAGTTATTTAAGCATAATGATATGGCTGACCTTGAGCGACTATTGAAAGAACAAGAGACTGAAGATCAAAAGGTACTATTCCTTTGAAGAAATATTTGTACTCTTTTGGGCCACCTCTCCCCCCCATTTTTTAACTGAGTTGTGTAATTCAGTGGATGCAATGGTTGTAGGCAGTTATTTGGTTTTCATAAATCTCTGTTGAGGAGTTAATGTTGCTTAGGTAAATAAGATATTTTTAAATATTTTTATTTATTTGCATTTGTCTGCGTATCCAGTGGAAGTGAGCAGTTGTGGAATATCTTTATGTGCAGATATACTGTTAAATACTATTATCAATTCAAATGCCACACAGTAAAATCACTGTAAAATCAACACAAAAGTGGCTAGTCTGAACCCTTTCATTTAGAGAATCAACATGAGGGTTTTTTTTTTTTTTTCCTGGTTTAAACTCTTCCCTTGTCTTGCACTCAACTCTTTAAGATTTTCTCTCTCTTGAAACATTTGGGTCAGTTTGGCCAGCTTCTCATTCTGACAGTAGTGCAAAAGGGTATCCAAAAGTAGCTAATGAATTTTAAAAGAATCGTCGCTATGTGCTTTGCTTGCAGAATGCTGGAAAATTAAGAGACAATTGGAAGAAAGCTGATTCTGTGCTAATATGCAAAAAGTAAAGTAGATAAACTGCATCATTATAAGCCAGTCAGCTTAACATCAGTCTAAATCAGTAATGGATCTGATTAATATTAAATGTATAGGCAACATACTAGTTAACATACAGTCATGGAAAATACATGTTGTCAGATACTTTTTACATAAGTTTTTAGATGTGGCTGACCGACTAGTGATGCAATTTTACGTAGCACATTTGATTTGTTAGAGCAGAGTGCTTTGATTTAGCTACATGTTTAAAGTTTCTTACTGTAATTAGCTGAATGTGAATATAAAGCTGGCGTCCAAGAGCTTAATATAGACCATGTGTGTTTAACTACGACTAGGGGGAGTAGATGTTACCACTAGAGTTCATCCAACTTGTGGAATGGACTGTGCCTGTTTTTTTTGCCTGCCACTCAGAAATGTCATATAGATGTTCTCTGAATCTTTTTACAAGAACTAAAAAAAGTAAGAACATAAAAATATCCTTGATCAGAATATATCAGTAAGTTTAAAGTAAATGCCAGGGGAATAGCATTTTAAAACAACAAAACTCCAGTCATACCACTGAAGTTTAGACAGAAACCAGTGCAGGATATTCTTACAGTCTACACTGGCTAGAGATCAGACAAGGAGATTGTAACTTGAATGTTATAAATATTTTTGGATTATGTTTTCTGAAGGCACTACTCGTGAGAGCTTTGTGCTGCATTGAGGATCCTGGTGCACTTGTTGAAAAGCGTTCTGAATGCTCAGGCTAATGATGACTATAATAGGAACCAAGATTTATTAGTAGTTGTTATGTAGTTGTTTGTATTTTATTCATAAAGTTCAAATGAATTGGTTCTGATCTGTTGCAAAACAAGACATCATAAATCTTTTGCAGAGTCAAAAGCTTTATTACAAAATAAAAACTAGACAAATGAGGCATTTCAAGTTTTGTTACAAATGATAAATACTAAGTTTCAACTAAAGTAAATGCCTACTTGAAGAAGAGTCAGTATCTTACTTCCCTTGTCATTACTTTCCTTCGCTATCAAAAAATCTTCAGTGCTTTTCATGTTAGTAACAATTCATATGAACTGAAACCGTATCTTTTTCTCAAGAATCCTCGTAAGGCCCGTGTAACTCGAAGGTTCATTGTAGTGGAAGGATTGTATATGAACACAGGAGACATTTGCCCTCTTCCAGAATTGGTAAGTAGTTTCAGCTTGCCTTTTAAACTCTATGTTTGAAAACATGCGGCTAATGGAATAGTATTTCCATATAGTTAAGCCTACTATGAAAAGCTCTGCATGCAGGTTTTTTTTGTTTACCTTTTTGTTTCCTCAAACATTCATGAATGAAATGATGATCTCAAATCTTACACTGTTTTGAAACTTCTGATCAGGATTGGGATTCTGATGGGATACCTAATGGCATATCTAGTGAGACTTGCAAATGAACTGGCATTTTGTGCAGGCTATATTCTAGTGGATAATGGGAAAAACGCTATGGAACTGTTGGAACAGGTCCAGAGGAGGGCCACGAGGATGATCGGGGGACTGGAGCACCTCCCATATGAAGATAGGATGAGGAAGTTAGGGCTGTTCAGCCTGGAGAAGGGAAGGCTGCATGGAGATCTCATAGCAGCCTTCCAGTATCTGAAGGGGCCCTATAGGGATGCTGGGGATGGACTCTTCATTAGGGACTGTAGTGATGGAACAAGGGGTAACAGGTTTAAACTTAAACAGGGGAAGTTCAGGTTAGATATAGGGAAAAAGTTCTTTGCTGTGAGGGTGGTGAGGCACTGGAATGGGTTGCCCAAGGAAGTTGTGAATGCTCCATCGCTGGTGGTGCTCAAGGCTGGATTGGACATAGCCTTGGGTGGCATGGTTTAGTGTGAGGTGTCCCTGCCCCTGGCAGGGGGGTTGGAACTAGATGGTCTTAAGGTCCCTTCCAACCCTAATGATTCTATAATTCTTTGATCATCTTAAAAGTACTTGATAGCCTATTTAAAAAAAAAAAAAAAAGGTATATGAGCGTTTTAGTCCATATATGACATTTACTCCGGTCTTACACGTTGGGAGTATTTTGAAAGCCTTTAAAGTGTCTTCATGACACAATACAACTCTAGAGCTGGCATTTTTGCAGTCTTCGGGATACTGTACTTGTCTGTCTTTATCTTATCTCCCCCACCAATTTTGTTACCTAATTCTGATTGGCTTGAGTTGTATTTTATATCATTTGCTCTGTTTTAGATAAAATTGAAGTATAAATACAAAGTTAGAATATTTTTGGAGGAAAGCCTTTCATTTGGAGTCCTTGGAGAACATGGAAGAGGAATTACTGAACACTTTGGAATAAATGTAAGTGCCTTTTTTGGGAGTTTTATTATGAACAAGACACTTGTACAGAAACAGATTACACAATTGATTTCTTATGCCTGTGCATTAACAGTGTTTACTAGCATACGATAGAAATTTAAACATATTTTTCTTTATCAGGCTTAAAGCGTTCAGGTCTTTGTACATTTCTTTCAGTTGCTTACATGGAATAATTTTATTTGTCTTTAGTAAGGAAGATAACTGAAGGATTTTTATAGTGTGTAATTTTATCCGTTTTTGGGACATTCAGTGAGATGATGATTGCAGTATTATCCAGCCACATACAATTAAAAGTGTCATGCTTACAAAGAAATATTTGGGGACTAAGAGTAAGTCAGAAGGATATCAGTGTATAGCCAGCCTACTTTGCTCTATAGCCCTTTACTCCAATGGGGAAAAAAAATAGATAAAGCTTTTAATGGTCCTTTCAAAGGTGCTTCTTTAATACTTTACCTACAGATTAAGCTAGACTATTTTTCCAAGAGCCTACCATTTACGGTGTTGATTCAGCTGAGGAGTACTTTGGAAATCCAAAACAGTACCCTTGTCATCCTTGGTTACCACAGCCACCTGAGATGTGAAGGATGAAGTGCTCTTCTGGTTGCCAGTGTCTTAGCGTGGAGCTCTCACTGCATTCTTAGTCTCTTGAGTTCAGCTTGGAAGTGAAATATCAAATTCTGAGGAATTCATTCCATCTTTCCCTATTTCCAACTGTTTTCACTTTAAGTATCTTAATACCAAATGTGGAAAAGAGAGAGCTTTGGAAAAGGAAACAAACAATATTGCTGTGATGCTTGCCAAGTACTATCTGATTAATTAGCTTATGTGTTAAATTAATTTACAAGCATAATCTTTCAGTTTTGTCTGCACAAAATGGGAATTTGTAGCAGTGGTCATCAGTGTGCATTACAGAGCCTGGCAAAAAATGTTTGCAACTAACAAGTGAAATAGGGCAGTTGTGTCTCTAAGGTTCAAACTCTGATTTAACTAGGCTTATGCTCAATCTTAATCACATTCTAACTCATACTGACTGCAGTGAGACTACTTATATTCTTAAATGGCACTGTCACACTGAGTGCTTTGAGGAGTTCTCAGCAGTATCTGTATAATATGTTTTTTCTGTTTGTGTACTTCAATTGAAATACCTTCAAAAGAGAGACCCTATTAAAATTATCTGCAGATTAATAAATTTCAGTTTCTAAAGTTCTTTTGCTTAAAATTATTTCAAACGTGGTTTCATTTTAATCTGTGATATTAAAATTATCTTCTCTAGTATTCATGATAATATGAAACAAGATACACGTTTAATAGATTTATCTTATAGCCCCGATGTAATCATTAATAACTTGTTGATTTAACTGGCAGATTGATGATATAGATCTTATTAGTGCAAACATGGAAAATTCACTGGCTTCTATTGGAGGATTTTGCTGTGGAAGATCTTTTATTATTGACCATCAGGTAAGCCAGGCCTTAGTTTTTATATGGTGTGGCAGAATTAGTTACTTTGATATTAATAAATATATCTAATTTCTATTTACAAGGAGTGCTATAAATTACTATGCAATATTTTATTCCATCAGAAACTGTCTAATTCTATGAAACACTGTAGATGAATTGGAGAGTTACTCTTAAATCCTTCAGTGAACCTGTAGGTGTGGAGTAGAGGTTGTTTACATGGATGTGAATTAACTTTTAAAGCATTATCTATACTGCTATAAACAAAAAAAGTAAATTCCTTTTTCCTCTTCCTCTCTCCCCTCCCCCTCCTTCAGCGATTGTCTGGTCAAGGCTACTGCTTCTCTGCATCCCTACCTCCTTTGTTAGCTGCAGCTGCTATTGAGGCTCTGAATATTATGGAAGATAATCCAGGTACTTAATTCAGGAAAAATCTTATTCTTCAGTCTTCTTTCAGTTGGAATTAATAACTCATATTTTTCCCTATTTTGATTCCTTAGCCTCTTACTCTTTTAAGTTCTCTCTCTTTTCCAGCTAATTAATTTTACATGCATAGTTGTTTGGTTTTTTTTTTTTCTAAATATAATTTCCCATCCTACTCTTCTTCAGTGTTTAGTGCCCTTACCTTCTTTTAGCTGACAATGAGCAAGATATTTGGGGCTAGGAGGGACAGGGATGGGTTTCACTAAGCAAATAGGAAATTATAATTCTGCTTTATAGACTAGTGATATGCTTCTTCCTTGAAAGCAAATTCCTTCAAGACAAAGGGAGGTAGGGAAGGTTAGAGATAAACAAATGGCAATATATTTCCACATATTTCACCTTCATTAGCATCGACAGGTTGTAGCACATCTGCAAAGAGATGCAGTACTTAATTTGTCACAAATAAATAAAATCTACTGGGTAGCCCATGCCTAATCCTCTGAATTAAACAAATGCAATAAAAAATTAAAGAGTAAGTTAGAGGACTGTTAACCGTAGTGGAGGGTCGCCCTTTACTAAGGAACAGAACCAAAGTTTGCACATCCAGGAGTCAAAATTTCCTGTTGATAATTCTGCAGTGACTTGGTGAAAGGACCAGAGACAGCATGCCTGTAGATATTTTATAGATATAAGTAAATTGGACCTGGCATTTCAGTCCCATTACCAAGTGTTTGTGTCATCCTTTCCATATGATCATGAACCAGTGCAGCTGGAGTAATGAGATAAAGGGACATATGCATTTGTCACATCTTAAAAGCCTGTCATTTCTGGCAGAAATTGGAATTGGAAACATTGTGAAGAGTAGTAAACAGACTTAGTACTTCAATAGATATGTGTCTCTTAGTTTTCCTTCCAAATGCTTTTTCTTGAAGTCTTAGACTAACAGAAATGTAAAGTAAAAATGAGATCTCTAAGCTTTTTCTTTTTTTTTTTCTTTGGTTTTGGTTTGGTTTGTTTTTTTGTTTGGTTTTTTTGGTGTGTGTAGATATTTTTCAGACTCTCCGGGCTAAATGTGAACGAATTCACAAAGCTTTACAGGGGTAAGTGTGCTATTTTGTGTTGGGTTTTTTTCTTGGTGGGGTACTGTTTTTTTGGTTTTTTGGTTTGTTTTGGTTTTTTGGGGTTTTTTGTTTTGTTTTTTTTTTTTTTTTTGGCTGTTGTTTATTTTGACCAGGCCTTCTGTCATGGTTTAAGCTCAACTGGTAACTCAGTACCACGCAGCCACTCTCTCACTCCTTCTCCCTTCCTCCCCCTGGCTCACGGAGGGATGGGGAAGAGAATCAAAAGAATGTAACTCCCACAGGTTGAGATAAGAACAGTCCAGTAACTAAGGTATAACGCAAGCCATGACTGCTGCCACCAATAATAATAATGACAAGGGAAATAACAAGGGAAGATAATACAACCACTCACCACCTGCCAACCGATACGCAGCCTGACCCGAGCAGTGATCTAACCCTTCCGGGTAACTGCCCTCAGTTTATATAGTGGGCATGACATTCTGTGGTATGGAATACCTCTTTGGTTAGTTTGGGTCAGGTGTCCTGTCTCTGCTTCCTTCTGGCTTCCCCTCCTCCCTGCAGAACATGATACTCAGAAAGTCCGTGGTCAGAGTAAACATTACTGAGCAGCAGCTAAAACCATCAGTGTTGTCAGCGCTGTTCCCAGGCTGAAAGTCAAAGACACAGCACTGCGCCAGCTCCTAAGAAGGAGAAAACTGACTGCTACTGCTGAACCCAGGACACCTTCATAATACCAACTTTTTAAAGAACTCTACTTGACCAAATCTGTTTCTGGGTTTACAGATGCTTGGACTGGGATATGTATACTAAGTTATATATGTATTAAAGGAAGAAAATAATCCTTTTCCAGTTGTCTCTGTTATACTACTAACAAGTGTCTAAGTTTTAAAAATCCCTTTGCAGATGAAATCAGATTACACCTTCATGGTAGTGAGGATGATTGCAAGCCATTACGCATTTAAGTCTTTAGGAGAATGTGATGGCTTTCAATGGTATGAAGTGTTGATAACCATTTGGGAAAAAAAAAAAGTCCAAGTAAAAGCACTTGGGGTATAGCTTAGCAGATACTCTTTCAGACAACTCAGTGTACCTTGCAGTCACCTTTTAACACAATATTGTTCTTGCATATAAAACTAGATTGTTAAATAGTAATAGAAGTATCTGTAGTTCTGGGGGCACATAGAAGATAGCTAGAATTTATCTGAAAAATAGGGATTCTCTTTATAATTTACTAACACTATCCTCTCTTCAAATATGTCTATATTGAGTAATTGTTTTTTTCTGTCAGGTTTTGATACTAAAAAAATATAGAAATTACTGTGACTTTTCAGCAACTATTTAATAGGTATGTTAGCTGGTATGTTACAATTTTCTCCAACAGTTTTCTGTTACATATTACAGAAATGAGTGACATCTAAACATGCACAAAATCTGTAATGCATGATTGATTGTACTAGTTGTTTTTTTGTGGTATTAGTAACTTAGTTTTTCAGTGTAAGTTGCTTGTTACTTCAAATAAGGAATTTCCTGCTTAGCTGATGTTTTATGTTAGAACTTTAGCTCTATTCAACTTCTTTGGAATAATCCTACCATGAACTAATCCTTGTTTCTTTTGGCTGTGTTGTGTTTCAACATGGCTTTAAAGTGCATGGGCTTTCATGTCAAAAATACCCAGATGCTTCTATGCTTGAAATTTAAAATTTTGGAGCAACTTAAAAACTGTTAGTGTCTTTTCTTTCTAGTAATAGAATGTTATGATTGAGCTCAAAGGAGGAAATTTGTAACATCCTTCTCTAACTCATTTTTAGATATCATTTTACACATATGCTTAAAATACAGGGAAAGAATGTAAGGAAAAATTATCAACCTTTTACTTGTAAATATTCACTTGAAAACAGAAGTAAATAAGCCATGGCTGGTAGTTTTCTATGCTGTGACTGATACTTTTTTTCACTTAAATTCAGTGATTAGTATAATCACAAATCGGCAAGTAGGCAAAATGCCTGAGTTTCTGTAATAGGAATTTTGTGTTCTTGCCTTACGGAAAATGGCGTGGTAATATAGGTGTCAAAAAAAAAAAAAGTTCTTCTAGGTCATACTGGGAAATAATTTGACAGATTTAACGATACCAGGTAACTGGGAAGCCCTGTAGCAGAAAAACTATCCTAACAATTGCATAAAGCAATATTATAGAGAAGACTTGGATTAGTATTTGCAGGGTCCAGTGTGTTTTGTGTTAATAAAACCACACTAGATAAAGTGTGTGATGGTTTGAAGAGGAGGCAGAGTTTTTGGAAAAGGTTTTTTCAATGCTGTGATGTTAAGTGTACTCATCTTCCTTGCCTAACTATGACTGCTGGTTGATTCCAGTTCTTTATGGTACAGATATAATTTCTTATTGTCTATGGCAGTTTGTAAAGCATAAGAAAAGGCAGTAAGAGATGGGATAATTAACACAAATTGTAAATTTTCCTAACTTAACAACCTTTAGATAAAGTAGATTTCAGTTGTATATTTAAGAAATACCTAGTGTCTTAGAAAGTAGAAATGAAAAAGCTCTGTTGTGGGAAGACATAATTTCGTGGGTTTTTTAAAATGTATGGCAAGAGCAAGTAGTGTTCCTTCAGTAGTTCATTACTTACTGTGTATCCTACACCTAGCTGAGAATTTTCCAATAAAGCAGGTTTTCATTTGAGGAAAAGCTGAGAATTTTCCAATAAAGCAGGTTTTCATTTGAGGAAAAGCGGATTTAATTTAAAGATTTTTTGCTATCAGAGAAACTCAGTTTGGTTTTTTTTTTTTTTTTTTTTTCAATGAGACCTTGTTCTAGATTTCTGTTAGCAAAACTGACAAATGTTTACGGTGTTCCGAGCAGCATGGTTACACAGGGTTTCCTACTGCCAGGAGCTTGGACTGCCACTCAGTTCTGCAGCCCAGCCTTGTAGCTGGGATGGGGAAGATGCTCTCCAAGGCTCCTTCAGTACTCGTATGTTAATGTTGGGAAACATTCCTGGACACTGGATCTCAATTGTCTACTCTCCAAAATTATTGGAGTGATCTGTGGCATGGATTTGGCCCAGGCCAAACAGTGCTCTTTGAAAGGACTCCTGGATACAGTTCAAGAATTGATGTGAGCCAGGAGCTGTTCACACTAGTCAGTTTGGATGTGGCCACCCTGATGCGAAGGCTCACATTTTAGAAGTATGGATGTGAATCATTTCAAACCAGTTCACCACAGAGCCAGAAAACAGTCCAAGGCATATTTAATTTATTAGTATAAAACTAGCCTTAAAAGAAATATTGGAGTTCAGGAGGCTAGTTTTGTTCCTTTGTTACTTCAAAATCAGCTCTTCCACATATTTCTTTTTGTGTAGGAGTTGTATTTGCTTAATTTGCAAGTGTAGGGGAATGACACCAGAATATTTGCAGTTTTGTGGCTGAAGAAGAATATCAGTTTGATTTGTCTTTCTGAAATGTACTGTGAATTGAAATAGCATTGCAGAAATAATGCAAGATGCCTTCCATGCTAAAGTATGATTTTATTTTTTTCTAGGTTATAATTGATTCAGTGTGTCTCTAGTGCCAGTTTTCTCTCCTCCATGCTCCAGTTCTTTCATTTATGGATTTAACATCTCTTCTGCTGACTGAGTCTTGAACTTTGTGAAAGTAGAAAACTTACTTGAAAATCAGGGTATAAACTTAAAATGAGTGTGAGGCAAGCTCATCAAAGTCAGGAAATCAAAATCACATCTGATGGTAGACATGCTTTTATGGTACCTGTGAACACTGGAGACCAGAGGTCTTGCTTGGGTATTGGATACAGCTTTTTGGAGGGGAATAACTCAGTCCTGAATCAGGACAATGACAATCAAATGTCAGTCATTCAGTCAGATTCTAGGAACCCAGTTAACAGCTGTCCTTATGTAGAGATGTGGGAGCAATTCTAGTAATATAACTAGTTTTAGAGGAGCTTCTGACTAAATGACAAATGATGTTGTGAGGATTTTCTTGCAGGAAATAATTAAAAATCATGAATCTTGGGTAAAAAAAAAAAAAACACCTTGTTTCTATTTATGACAGAAGTGGGTAAAAAGACTTACTATGATTTATTTTCTTAATACAGGCTCCAGAGACTTTACCTAACTAGCTGTGTTTTTATCAGCAACATACAAGCCTCACACTAACATTTCTCCTGCCTCAGGATCCTTTCAAAATTTCTGAATCATTAATCCTTTTTGCAAAATGAGTCACTATTATTACATTAACTTGCTGAAGCTGCATTTAGTAAACTCCTTAGTAAAGATATTCCCTTGATAAGCTTTGTTGTCTTTACCTATTGCAAGCTGAAATGCATATGTGCTTTGTCTGCATCAGTATTAGTGAAGTGAAATATCCCTCTCTTCTCACTGACCAGCTACTACCTTGAACACTTTCTACCTAGAACTTTAACATGTGTTCAAGAAAGATATGCATTGAAGGCTTTTTATTTGTTTTAGGATTTCTGGCTTAAAAGTAGTGGGAGAAACTTTTTCTCCAGCATTGCACTTACAGTTGGAAGAAAGCTGTGGATCTCGGGAAAATGATGTCAAGTTACTCAAAAGAGTTGTGGATTATGTAAGTGTCCCCATAGCAAATAGAATATATTGTTGTCTTTGAATATAAATAATGGGTATGAAATGCATATGGGTAGAGAGACTTGTTGGATAACTTGCTGGAATGTCTTGCAGGAATGTTGGAAGAAACTCAGTTTCTTTGCTGATTATAATGCTATATTAGAGACCATCTTCTAAAAATTTCATGCTGCAGATGTTTAGGTCTGTAGCACTGCATGAAAATATGTAATTAGACCTTTTATTTCAGAAAATAATTATTTCCTGCTTTGTACTTCAAAACTCAAGTTAAATTTGCATATAAAACTTTTGCTTAGAAAACTTTTATGTTGTTTCTAAGAATAAAGGCTATCATTTTAAGAGTTCTGGTGGATGTTTTAACCATTTGAGGTCTAGTTTTCTGTGATTTTGTTTGTTTGAGTACATGAACTTGCTTTTTTCTGTGAAGAATATCATGTTTTATATGTAGGATTTTTTTCATTTTCAATGCCCTCTTTCTCCCACATGAAGGAGATGAAGGTAGTTGAGGAAGTTTTCTATTTTGGGTAACAGGTAAACAAAACTGCACTACAAAAAACTCTGAAGCCTTGAAAACATGCTTAAATATGATTTAATAGCCTACTTAATGCAGCATTTTTGTGCGATTACTTGGAGCTAAAAGCTAAAGAAGCTAACCCTAACACATTTTATATGTTCATAATTCCATGTGTTTATTGTGTGTTAAAATTAGAGATGATTTTTCACAGACTTATGAACCTCCATTTAGGAAAGAACTTATAGTTATCCTGACACCAGACTCATAGAAGTTACTTATATGTATTTGGTCATCAAAAGACTGTGCAATCAGCAGTTCCAAGGTTGACAACTGCTGTATCTTCTTTATTTGTAGTGTATGAATAGTGGTATTGCATTAACTCAGGCCTGCTATCTGGAGAAAGAAGAAAAATGTGTTCCTCCACCCAGGTTAGTAGAAAGTCAATACATCATTTAATTTTATGGGATATGACTATCTCTTTTAATACAATGAAAATGGGGTTTTGTTCAATAGACTGGTTTGAGTAGTTTGTCCTGTAAATATTTGGAAATTTTCCATTTTGAGTTATATTGTCAGTGACTGTTACAGGATCCTAATACCTTGAAATAACTGTATCACAACTACCAGGTATATTTCTATAGTCTGCACATGATCTGCAAGTAAAAAAGATGATAACCACATATCTGTAGTGTGATGTAGTTAAAAAGAGGTAGTCTGACCATTTCTGCTTAGACAAATGTGTTGTTTCTGGCTGAATTTGAATCCATAATAATTTCCCTAGAGAGGGTGGTCTTAATATGTTAAAATTGGTACAAGAAAAATTCCAAAGGAGAACCAAGGAATAAATTTTACTCTGTATGTTCTGGTTTTCTTTTTCTAGTATTCGAGTAGTGGTAACAGTGGAACAAACAGAACAAGAACTGGACAAAGCTGCATCACTTATTAAGGAAGCTGCACAGTCTGTATTGAATTAGCCTGCTGGGTTGGATTCCTCTTTCCCCAGCTTACCAGGCTGTGTTTTACACTGTGTAGTGACTTCCAGGTTTTTCCACTGATGGCATTGAAATCTGTCTGAGTAGCAAGATTGTTCCAGAACAGTACAAATGCAGGGAGGGAAAGAATGCTGAATTTTGGAACCTGTGAATGACGCAGTGTACTTGCAATTCACTCTACCACTTACCAGCATTTTTTCAAATAGGATATCACTGTTGCATACATGACTCTTTCATAAGTTGCATCTAAGAAGTTTTCAGTTAATTTCTTCAAACGCTTAAGCATTTTCAGAAATGTGTATGAATGTTTTTTTCTTCCAAAACGTCTAAAATGTATCACTTTCTCCACATATCCTTAGAATTTAGGAGCTTCAAGCAAGTTTCAAGGAAATCCCCAAACCACCTAAAGATAGGCTGTTCCTAATAATGTCAAAAGGGAAAAAATAACACTTTAAGAGATGATTTTATGCTATGTTATGTCATTTATGATTGAACTATAGAAGGAACTTAAATTCCTTTTTTGTTTATATCTTTCTCTAACCATTTTTGTAAACCAGGTTTTAATACTTGGCCAGAGAATTCCATTGTCTAAATGGTAAACCCATATTAAATACTACTTTCTTCCTGCATTTCATATGTAATTATATGCATGTTTGATATTATGGGTGAGGTTTGTCATATGATTAACTTTAAAACATGTAACCTGAAAACTCTGAATTGTGAAATTCATGTAATTCCATTATAGTATGTTCAGTCAGGCGGACTTTGTGCTGCTCTTGAAGAGGAGTCATAAGCATGAAGAATGAGCAAAGATTTTGAAACAGCAACTCTGTACTAGTTTAGTCAAACTACTTTGAAGCGCTATAATGGTGTGTGCTACATTTTATTTCTGAGGAGCTATACCTTAGAGGGAAAGGTGGATAACCAGTAAGAATTTAGATTGTAGAAAGATTACTGAAACAAAGCTCAATACATGCACATAAAATCCCTACATAATTCGATTGAAATATATGGAGGTTATGCTGTCCAGATTTTCAGGAATCACAGATGGACATTACAGAGATGGACACATTACACCTATCAGAGGAAACTGGTAAGGAAGAATGACAGTAAGCTGTACCTTCTTATAAAATAAAAATGACAGCTGTGTAGTTCAGGATTTTGCTTGAAGAATGCCTGTTTAAAAATTTTATATTCTGCCTGATCTGTCTTCTGGGTTGTTTTGTACTTATGTGCCTTTTTGGTTGCTGCTACAGGACAATTTTTTGAGAAACATCTTTGTTTAAATAAAAAGTTAATCATGTTTGATTCAGATTTTTACTTATCATATAATTAGATTTTGTAGTATGATGAACTGTATTTTGTATAATATTCTGTGTCAGATATGCACAGTCTGTGTTGCCTCCTTAATGGCTGTCCATACACTGGCTTTCAAAACTTCCCAGCTGCATGCACTCAGATAAACCACCTAAAGCTGTGTTGGTGCACCATTGTGACTGTTGCTTGACTATTTGAAATAGTCAAATCATTATCTGCTGTGCAACGCAGAGGAACGGTCACTGCAATGTAAAAGAGTATTCCTATTTCACTGACATTTGTGTTTTCTCTAGTAACTGTAAGTAAAAGCTTATGAGAAGCCAACAATTCCAAAGAGTAAAAACATGGGGAAGGAAGCTGATTCCCATTTCACAGACTGGAACTGAAGTGCAGAACAATCAACCCTCTCAAGACCATCAGAAATTAAGAGAAATGGAAATCAAAACCTATGACTATAGTTTGAGCTTGTAGGCCTTTTTTGGGTTGATAATATAAACCTAAGTATTCAAGTAAACTCAAGCCTTTGATGTATAAGATGGGAACAAATGAGGTGCTTTGATTCCAGTGCAGCATAATAAATGGTTTTGGAGTTCAAGGTAAACCTGTGAAGGTAAGCAAATCACCAGTTAGCATTGAAATACCAGGTTGCAGGATCTATATTCACTTCTTGGCTTTTTTTTTTTTAATTATTATTTTTTTTTTAATTTATTTTTTAAGCTCTGCAAATGGGAACTCTCTTGTTGCATTTTTGAGAATTGGCAACAATCTTTAGATACAGGGGTTTGTTTTGTTGGTTTTCGTTTGGGGTTTGTTTGTTTTTTTTCACTTTAAAGTGAAGTGATAATACCTAAATTGCCAGGAAGCAGAGTGGAATCTCTGGCAATTTTGAAGTTCTGATTTCAAAGGTTCTGATGAAACTAAAGTTCAGGTATGTTGCTGAGAGATACTGTTATCTGATTAATTTGGCGAATAAACCCAGCATTAAACTGTTGGAAATAGGCCTTTGTCCATTTTTGTTGTCCACAAGTGTATAGAAAAGAAGCATTTAGATCACACTAAAGTAAGCACCTTATGATTGATAGCACCTGAAGTGCTGTTATAATGTGTGTTTTACTGGCAAGTTATATATGCGGTCTCTGTGAGAAATTAAGACACTTGTGAGATGTAGCTGATGGAGAGATATATCCCTAGTCAGTTTAAGCATGTCTGGCTCTCTTCTTTTTTTCTTTTCTAATAGATGTCTCTTGACATGGCAAGCAGATGAATGGAAGTATGGCTCTGTGGGGGAAAAAATTTTGGGATTAGGGAGACAGCCAGCACATGTTATGGTTGAACTTTTGACATTAAAAAATAAGAAGCCTGTTAGGGTGCTGAAGTTCTCAGTGCTGTAGGGTGATAAGTATATGATCCAGCCTGTTTTATTGCTTTATAGTTATGTTTAGACTAAGAGGGACTTTTTCATCCATTTCTTCTGATGTGGGAGTGAAGCTGGGGTCTTAGTAGATAAATGGAAAGCTATTTAGCAGGATGCTTTGTGGTCAATCAAACACATAAGGATATTATCCTGTATATCAAAGTTTCTGTTGAAAATATGTATCTGTATTCTTAATTTTAATTTAACTAAATTATGTATTTTGTGCTGCCAAGTATTTGGAACAGAATTTCAGCAAAGTGGAAGCATCAGGATAATAAATTGTGATCAAAAATGATTTTTTTTTTAAATGATGATTAGTATCTGGTAGTTGAGAAAGAATGCATTTTGGCTGTAATGAGGTAGCCATTTGAAATTGTCCTGATGAAAGCAATTTTTTGCAATATGTAGTGACTGGGATGGACTGGAAAGAATTTATACCTTGCAGGTATTTTGGATTAAAGAAACATGCCTTCATGATATATTCTTTTTTAAACAAAGATATATTTTCCTGGAATATTTAACAATAATTGATTGTTATTTGTGTAGGTTCATTGTTTTTATAGGAAAACCTACAGATGCCTTTTCTGTTTATTATAATAATCATTTTTTTGATAGAAGGCAAAGTGCATAAGGAGAGTATTAAGAAAGAGGTATGGCTGAACAACTTTTTTTTTTTTTTCTTATTACTTTTGAAATATAATCCCAGTCACTGCAGAGAATGCTGTACTGTCTCCTTTTTGTCACTCCATCTGGACTTTATTATTTTAAACAGGGTTGTGGAGTGTTGGCATTCACTGATCTATGAAGTTGCTACTGCGGAAGTGTCTTGCATCTTAAGATGACTCAAGAAATGCACATGAGCTGTAAATGCTGCTTAAAAAGAGGAAATATTTACAACTAACACAAAACATTTGTACATAAAACTATTTCAGTGTCCTAATAAAAGGAAATGTGTGGATAACATTTCTTATGTTTTTATGTTCTTTGGCAGTTTTCATGCTGATAAGATGATGCACTTAGACTCTCCTGCTGTTGATGGATTTTTCAGATTTTAGTTTCCTATCCAGTGAGTGTGCTAGATCATTGTAAGATATTTATAGCGAGTCACATAAGCTGATAAATCAGCTGAGTTGCAGATCGCTGGAAGTATCTGTCAGAGAACTACTGTTCTCTCTACATGACCAATTTCTAATACTCAAGTAGCAGATACATATATAAAACTGCTGTTGGAAACTGGACACTGGGCAAGATACAATTTTGTTGTGACTTAGTGTAGAATTTCTGATGTATCAATGAACTCTTGAGTCCAGATGAAATGTGCTCCAGCTTTGAAGGACCTTTATGGAAGAAAATACTGCAGTTTTGCCAACTGTGTTATATGGATAATATTTCTCTGTTTATCCCTGCTATTAAAGGTGTTACCACCTGACTTTGCATGCTCTTTGGATAAATGAGCTGTATTTTCCAAGAGGTGATCCAGTGTTGGCAAAAAACTAGTAAGTATTGGAGTCAGAGGTGAAACTTAAGTAGATTTGGAAATGTATAATTCACTGGATAACTTTTTTTCTGCAGGTTGAAAATGAAAATGTTTTGGGCCATTGCTAACAGAGGCATGATCATTTCACTTGGCACTTGCCAGGTTGCACTTGGAGTACTGTGTCCAGCTCTGGTGCCTACAGTTCAAGAAAGACAAGGACAGACTGGAGAGTATCTAAAGGAGGGACACAAAGATGACTGAAGGGCTGGAGAACCTGCCCTGAAGGGAAAGACTGAAAGATTCAAGTCTCCTCTCCCTGGAGAAGGGTCGAGGGAACCTCATCACAGGTTTCCAGCAATTAAAGGGTATCTACAAAGAGGGTAGAGGTTTTCTGCAAAGAGAAGGGACAGCAGGCACAACTTGCACCAGAAGAGGTTTCATCGTGATATAAAGAAATTTTTTACAGTGGGAGGAACATTCAGTCACTGTAAAACAACCTCCCCAGTGATGTGAGGGGGTCCCCATCACAGCAGGCTTTCAAGACATGACTGGACAGGGTTCTGAGTAATCTCACCTAGGCTCCCTATCCCATAAGAGATTGGACCAGATGATCTTTTGAGGTCCCTTCCAACCTGGGCTGTTCTGTTATTCTCTAGTTTTATGATTCTAGACTCAAGACAGGAACAGGCAATAATTTTTGACACTTGACTTTTCAAAATGTAGCTTCTTTTGGAGCAAGCCCTTTGCTGATTACATAAGAATGTCACAGTAGGTGCTGGAGGGAATGCAAGAGAAGGAATTTAAACTTGGCGCATTACAGTAAGTACATGTTAGACTGATGATGAAGAGAGGATAAAAAATGTGGCATGATACCAGTACTTCATGATAATGTGGGAGGTGGTTTTAACTTCCTATAATTTTTCAGTGGTTTGGACTTTCTCTGTTCTGCATAACAAGATAATGGAATGGCTGTTCTGTACAATTAACTGCTGAAAGATAGATCAAATACTAACTTTTTTGTTTTAACTTTATCCAGGATAATACTTCTTTATAAGCTAGCTGCTGTCATGTTTATACTGAGTAAAGTTTTGTCTTGGTGTCAGTCATGAATGTGACCTTTAGTTACAGCATCTAAACAGACTGCATTTTTAATTCATTTTTAATGTATTTTAATGCAAAATTACCTTTGCATGCAGCACTTAGGTTTAAAATCTGTGAGTGTTTAAGTGGTCTTTAAAGTAGCTGATGCTGTGAAATACTTGATGGTAACAATATTCCGATTTATGACTGTTTAGATAGAATATTTTATTGGGGAAAGACTATGCATCTCATTTTGATCCATCCTTAGATTTTTTTTTTTTTGTGGCCAAGATACACACAAAGAATTGCTAGCAAACAGTAGTCATCATTTGCAATAATAAGTTTCCTGAGTTTTTCATGGATAAAAGAATGACATGGAAGAAGTTAAGCGACAGGTATGATAGTGTGCAGATTGTTTTACTGAAATGTGTTGATTTTCAAATTGCACTAATAAGCAAATTATAATTACTTGCTTATACATAAATTGCTATCTTGAGAAGAAGAATTTTAAAATATTAAAGGATTTTAAAAGATTAGATGTTTTAAATAGGTTGCTTTCTTGTTTCTTGAAGCTTTTGCTATTTCCTACGCTTTTGTTTTCTGGGTATCTTCCTGCTTTTTTCCTTTGTTTTTCAGGGTAGCCACCAAAAATACATGCATTTTTAGTTGCTAAAAAATTACTTAAGGAGTGAAAGTGTTTGGTATACAGTAGACCTTGTTTTAGTGATTAAGTCTACATTTCCTAAATTGCTGAGGCATATTGATGTTGTCTGACTGGTGGGAGGCAAGGAATGTGCAGAAAGTTGCATTAAATTGTGGGTTTAAAATGATAGCACAAATTAATTGGATTTATTAGGTGATGATTTCAGTGAAAATGTAATGACTCAGTTTCAGTCTAGTTCCAGTGCTCATCTGTTCGTGATACATAGTGCTGGTGAATGCTATGCATTTACAATACACACGTACTTGAGGTTTGAAGTGTAAGTTGAGATCTGTAGGAATGCATAAATGACTCAAGTGTCAATGATCACTTCTAAGTACAGAAGGCCAGTTTTGCCATTTTAGTAACTTTTTACTATTTGAAACCATAGAATTAAGTGTAGGTAAGATACCACAGCTGCAGTACCAGACATGCTGGAGTTACAGGTCAAAGATGGAAATATTGTCTGAATGCTGTGAGGTGCAAGATAGCAAGATAGTGACAGTTTTTACAGAGGTGAAATTTGCTAGTATTTGGATGGATCTCACTTTGAACACTTGATGTTAAGGGCTCATTAAGGGCTGATTAAGAGTAATTAACAAGAATGCAGAGTGTTGCAGTACAGCTCAATGGAGAAAATGGACAGCAGGAGCTAGCTATCATTAGTAATGAAACTAGGTCACAGAAGTTAATTATCACCAGAATTGTTGCTCAACTGTTATTGGTTCACCCAAGTTTAAGGAGTGACAGTGCACATTGGTGAATGGTGAGCTTGTGTCTTAGGACCAGAAATTGTTGCATGTCAGAAACTGTTTATGTTTTCCAGAAAAAAAAGTGATAGTGACTCACCTCGCAGCAAAATTGCAGCAACTGTGAAATCATATAGCAGCTGAATGAATTTATATATACTACTTGCAACCAAAGTGAAGAGTTCAATTTGTGATAGCAAAGGGACTTCATTATAAAGTGGTTTGGGTTGGAAGGGACCTTAAAGATCATCTAGTTGCAACCCCCTGACACAGGCAGGGACACCTTCCACTAGACCAGGTTGCTCAAAGCCCCATCCAACCTGGCCTTGAGCACTGCCAGGGATGGGGCAGCCACAGCTTTTCTGAACTTCCTAATATTTATATCTCACTTCAGTTTAAAGCCATTCCCGCTTCTCCTGTTTCTACTTGCCGTTGTAAAAAGTCCTTCTCTGGATTTCTTGTAGACCCTCTTTAGGTACTGGAAGGTTGCTCTAAAGTCTCCTTGGAGCCTTCTCTTCTTCAGGCTGAAGAAGCCCAAATATCTCCATCTGTCTTTATAGGAGAGGTGCTCCAGCCCTCTGATCATCTTTGTGGCCTCTGGATTTGCTCCAACAGGTCTATGTTCTGTGGGCCCCCGACTTGAATGCACATGTGGATTATGTATCCACACATCATTCTATAAATGCATTTGTTATGCTGGTCTGTAGCATTTTTCACAGCCAGGTGAAAAAAAAACCCAAGAAAGCCCAAACCAGACAAAAACCCTTTTGACAGTTTGAAGCAGAGCTCAGAGATGGTATGAAATGGCAAGGTTTGAACAAGTTCAACTGTTTAAAATAAGTAAATAAATAAATGAAAAGTTCAGCATATGTGTACTGCTGTGGCCAGAAAGATTCTTTGTGCAGCCAATGGGGTAGAAGAAAGCTGTAGCAAGCTAACTCATAGGTAAAGGAGTTCTTGTCGTCACGGATGGCAAAATGGCAGCAATATTTGCCTTTGCAATAGTTTACTGTGGAACTGTTGATAGGCAGCATGAAACTTGCACAATGCACAATCTGTTTAGCACTTGACTATCTCACATGATGAATGGGGGGACTGAAACAACTTTTCATTTCCAGAAAACAAGAGTAGCCTCAGAAGAGTCTTAGGCTGCCAGTACACACTTCTCTCTGTGTATTTATCATCCCTTAAGGCAGTAGTTGAGGAGTTGAGTAAAAGTACCTTGCTGTGGAAACACCCTGTTCTAGCTGCTGTGTCTCTATTCAACAGAACATAGTCCAAAATGCCACTGATTACTCCTGCTCTTACTGTTCACAGACACCACAGCTTTGCTTTTCCCAGGCATTATAGCAAAAAAGAGAAGTTGGAAACATCTGTTATTACAGATGACACTGGAACAGCAGCTTCTGGACCAATGGGTAACTTTAAGTGCTCATGTGTTTTTCCAAAAAAACCTACAGGTGAAAGGGGGTTAATTTTCTTGGAAGACCCAGGTGTGGGTCCTGGCTTCTCATTATCACTTTTCCTGTGGAATTATCCACTGCCTTGACATTACGAAATAATTCCTGAAGTTCATGCAAGAGCAGGCTAGGTTTCTGTCATGGTTTAAGGCCACTGAGCCATGTAGTTCACTCACTCACTCCCCCTCTTCCTCTCCCTCCCTGCTCCTGAAGGGATGGGGAGGAGAATCGAAAGAATGTAACTCCCACTGGTTGAGATAAGAGCAGTCTAATAACTAAGGTATAACACAAACCACTGCTGCTACCACCAATAATAATAATGACAAGGGAAACAACAAGGGCAGCGAATATAACCACTCACCACCCGCTGACCAGTACTCAGCCTGACTGAGCAGTGATCTAACACTTCCAGGTAACTGCCCCCAGTTTTATATATTGGGCATGACATGCTGTGGTATGGAGTAGCAATTTGGTCAGTTTGGGTCAGGTGTCCTGTCTCTGCTTCCTCCCGGCTTCCCCTCCTCCCAGGCAGAGCATGAGGCTCAGAAAGTCCTTGATCAGACTAAACATTCTAAGCAGCAGCTGAAACCATTGGTGTTATCAGCGCTGTTCCCAGGCTGAAAGTCAAAACCACAGCACTGCACCAGCTACTAAGAAGGAGAAAAATGACTGCTACTGCTGAGCCCAGGACAGTTTCTTAGACAGCATAGGAGCATCATGCTGTCTTTCACAAGAGTCTCAGGATGTATGAACTCCTTATTACTTGCAGTTCTCTGCCTACTTATTGTTGCAAAGTGTTTTCAGTATGGATTTTTTTCTAAGAACTATGTGAAACTGTGGGGTGTTCATGAGCAGTAATTAAGGGACGTAATGTGCCAATGAAGACAGACTACATGAATTAACATAGAAGTACTTGAATTAACAAACTTGTTTTCTTGACTGCTGGTAATTATGTTGATAATTCACACTTAGAGGCACTCAAATGTCTAAGCAACATGCTTGCCAACTAGTATAAATATTTTGGTATGGTCATCTAAAATTACTGAATTTTGTAAATCCTGCATACACTTGAAATGTCTCAGGTATTCAGAGTTGACTGGAATGGAAATACATGTTACTACCTTGATGTGGTGGTTGTTATCCTTCCCATAGTACAGAAGATTAGGGAAGGTGCTCTGCAGCAACTTATTTCCTTTGTTAAAGGAAATATTTCACTACTTCTGATTAAAGTGTTGTAGGGTTTTTACTGTGTATATGAGAGAGAAATATGCCTTTTTTTTTTCCTCACTTGTATTCCAAGATATTCTTAGGCCAATAGCACATATAATACAAATGACACCCTATGCAAAAACTTCTTTACCTTTGAAGAAAATTTAGTTAAAACTTCATCTACCATTTCTAAAAAAACACTTTCTAAAGCCTACGTGTGTGTGATTGTATATGCATATATACCTAGTTTGGTTTTTGCTTAGGGGTCTGCAAAAAGAAGCACATACTCATGCTGAAATTTCTGATTTCAAAGCTTGGTCTTGGGTATGTAGGTTTGCCAGAGAATTCCTCAGCAAGTGATTGCAGAGGTCTAGCAGGCTGTCAGTTCAGTCGTATAGGGAAAGAGAAACTTTTAAAGCTAGTAATGAGATAACATGTTCGTTTATTCCTATTTATGTTCACTTCAAATTACAGGGTTTGTGTTTACATTTCAAAAATGAACCAGTCTGCCTAACATTACCTTTTAACTTATGTTAAAGATTACTTTAAAGTACTAATAAATACCAAGTTTTTCATTAGCATGGGAAAATCTTTAAAACAAAATAAGAGAGTGTTTTGACATTTTGTAAGAGATCTTGACTTTATTCTTTCATGTATGGGCACATGACATGTGATAACGGAAAACATTCTTGTCATACCTGTGTCATTATATTTAAAATTTGGATCCTGCACTGCTGTTTGTCTGGTATAGGAGTACTGCTGTCCAGAGTTTGCGAAGAGTTATAGGATGCATTGTGGCTGAACTGCATGAAAGTATGATAATTCACATGTTTGGGGTTTTTTGTTAGACAAACATTTTACTTATTTCCAGTCTGAGGCAGATAAGCTCTCTGGCATCAGTACTAGAGAAAGCACTTGAATTGTGATGTATCTCAGGCAAGTTTGGTGCACCAATTATGTGATGATAATATTACAAGTATATAGAATCTCTGCCTCATGGAAGTGACAGTATTGGTTTCCACTGAAATCAGGATTTCACTGAATTTGTGTACTTGTAATACTTGCTCCATAAGGCAGCTATGCTGGTGACCTCGCTGGGTGCATAAATGACTTGTTTGAGCTGTCTGTACACCCTTTTAGCCAGGTCAATCATGTATAACTCTAATACCATAGGACTAGAGCACTTTTGTTGATATTCTGATCCTAATCCAGAAACTGTAGCTAAAACCAATTGTGTTGAGTATTAATGTTACTTTTTACCATCAGAATACAAATGTGTCTAATTCTGATAGGGAGAATGGCTTCAAGCTAAAAGAGGTGAGATTTAGATTAGACATTAAGAAAAAATTCTTCATTGTGTGGGTGGTGAGACAGTGGCACCATCTCAGGTTGCCCGGAGATGTTGTAGATGCCCCATCCCTGGCAGTGTTCAAGGCCATGCTGAATGGGCTTTGAGCAGCCTGGTCTAGTGGAAGGCGTCTACCCATGGCAGGGGGGTTGGAACCAGATGATCATTAAGGTCTCTTCCAACCCAAACCATTCTATGATTCTACGTGAGACATCTTGGCCAAATGGCCAGTGCTAAGTTCTAAAGGTCTACCCAACATACTTTCCTTTCCTTGGGTTTTGGCCTATCACAATCATTTATTGGTCCGAAT
Source organism: Ara ararauna (assembly GCA_028858755.1). Taxonomy (NCBI): domain Eukaryota; kingdom Metazoa; phylum Chordata; class Aves; order Psittaciformes; family Psittacidae; genus Ara; species Ara ararauna. The sequence goes on along the minus strand of CM054410.1, from coordinate 36,188,284 downwards.
TGAAAGCTTTTCACTTAAGTAAGGAAAACTAGACATACTTTATGAGAATCATTGAAAGTTCCTGAGAATCTTGATGGATATGAGCAAATCGGTGTTGAATATTTTGTGAATCTGTTGGTATTAACTGCTGCATTGGTTGGCTTGAGAACTGTAATATAGCAGGCAACTGTAGTATGACAGCTAGATCAAGTGCAAGGTCCTTCACCTGTGTCAGAGCAATCCCAGGCACAGCTACAGGTTGGGCAGAGAAGAGATTCAGAGCAGTCCTGAGGAGAAGGATTTGGGGGTGTTAGTCGATGAGAAAATGAACATGAACAGGCAGTGTGCACTTGCAGCCCAGAAAGCCAACCGTATCCTGGGCTGCATCAAAAGGAGCGTGACCAGCAAGTCGAGGGAGGTGATCCTGCCCCTCTACTCTGCTCTCCTGAGACCTCACTTGGAGTATTGTGTGCAGTTCTGGTGTCCTCAACGTAAAAAGGACATGGAACTGTTGGAACAAGCCCAGAGGAGGGCCACAAGGATGATCAGGGGACTGGAGCACCTCCTGTATAAAGATAGGCTGAGAAAGTTGGGTCTGTTCAGCCTGGAGAAGAGAAGGCTGCATGGAGAGCTCATAGCAGCCTTCCGATATCTGAAGGGGGCCTATAGGGATGCTGGGCATAGACTCTTCATTAGGGACTGTAGTGATGGAACAAGGGGTAATGTGTTTAAGCTTAAACAGGGGAAGTTTAGACTGGATATGAGGAAGAAATTCTTTACTGTAAGGGTGGTAAGGCAGTGGAATGGGTTACCCAGGGAAGTTGTGAATGCTCCATCGCTGGTGGTGTTCAAGGCTGGATTGGACATAGCCTTGGGTGGCATGGTTTAGTGTGAGGTGTCCCTGCCCCTGGCAGGGGGGTTGGAACAAGATGATCTTAAGGTCCTTTCCAACCCTAACTATTCTATGATTCTATGATTCTAAGAAAGCAATACTTTTGCCCTCAGGCAGGTGGTTGTGGTTTTGACCCAATATAGCTTCTTTAATCATTTAGCTACACAGCAGATCTGAGAAGGCTCCAGATGGAGGCTGAACCTACGACCCCCTGACATAAAAACATCTATGATACCAATTACACCATCTGTTGGTCATAAAACCACATTCTCTATCTTTTCTTGGCTCTTGTATTATACAAAAGCTGAAGGGTGATATTTGGAGCTGTTCTAGTTTATCCATGCAATTTAATGCAGAACACATTTTCACAGGGAGGGAGAACAAAGCACAATAGCACTAAAGTTCAATTTACATTCTCAGTCAGTGAAAACAAAAATGAAAATAAAAAACAGTTGTCTGAGTCATTATTTATACCCAAACTATGGCTTCAATTGTAGGCTTTTTTCCCAGTGCTTGTGATTAAAAAAACCTAAAGTACAACTTCTTCCACGACCACCCCAGCCTCTGAGGGCTCTTAATTTAAAGAAGCTCTGTAATGGTGAAAATGAAATTACGGCAGCATTGAGGTATACATAAATCACATTAGCAGACAATGTGTGCCTAATACTAATTTTTACACTTGTTTAGGGATTTGTGTGTGCGAATTTACAGTACCAATCTGAGGGTCGAGTTTTAAGCTGGAAATTCAACCAGTCCACTACATGTGCCCTCAAAATCCATCTGCATATAGGCCTCTTCTGTCTGAATGCCCTGCACGGGCTCATCAAACTCGTATTCTGAAAGACCTTATAGACTTTTTGAAATTGGATCTCAAATTTTGTCCTTCTATGGGTATAATAGTTATCCCTAAGTGATTTAGTGTGGTCACCAGAAATGACAAAGGAATATTGAGGGCTGGGATATAGGGAATGAAATCCAAGGTGTTATGTATTAGGGATCAAACTGATGGCATAGGTCCATCAAAGCAAGGAAATGAGAGAAAGTGTGTTTCTGGTGCAGAATGAATAACTGAGATGAGGTAAGTTTTATATCTTTTAGGAATATTCTGTTCATATAATAAAAATTTTCTTTGTAGTGTTTATCTGTATTGTAGTTCTAGGTAGTAATGATTGTTTATGGAGGCTTTATCATTAAATTAGAATCATAGAATCATAGAATAGTTAGGGTTGGGAAGGACTTTAAGATGATCTGGTTCCAACACCTCACACTAAACCATGTCACCCAAAGTTCTGTCCAACCCGTCCTTGGACATTGCCAGGGATGAAGCACTCATAACTTCCTTGGGCAACCCATTTCAATTTAGTGACTGCTTTTGCAAATATTGTCTCCAGCAATATGAGTTTGGACACCTTTCTTACTATATAGTGATGTGTTGATCAGTAGTCAAAAAGATAGAAAGCTACATGCCCTTTGCATTCTGGTCTATTGCCTGACAGCTGGTTTTGTGCTTCATGATCAATAATTTGCTACAACATTGTTTTTCAAGAAACCTTTCTCTAATTCTGCCATTTACCTGTCTAATACAAAAATAAACGTCTGCTATATTACATGAGTGGTCTTAGATATACAGTTGGGGGAAAAGTATTTCTTAAGAAAAAGTCTAAAATCCCCACATCTTGCTGGTCCTTTTGTGCTTTGGCAACTGGCTTTCTAAGCTGAGAATGAAGCAATGAATAAAACACAGTTGAATTTACTGTTAATACATTGTTATTGTTTCTCCGTCATTACTGTTTAATAACCCATCTTTTTCTTTCTTAAAAACAATAAATAATCCATACAAATAGAAAGGAAAAAGTTGAAAACTGAAATTGAAAAATTATGGTAAAATCCTTGTCATTGGTTAATCTGAGGAAAATACTTAAATTTTCTGTTTCAATGTGTTCCTTTTGTGTACAACTCCATAGGGTTATACCACAGACTTGGCAAGTATGAGTGGTTATGCTGAAGCCAAAACCAAGAAGAAATAAAGAAGTGCATGCCATCAGTAGGATAGATAAACTGTCAAAAGCACAATTCAGATAGATAAGGTTTTTTTCTGCCAGCAGAGCAATTATGCCTACTGTCACGGGAACCTTAACCCCTGTTAATACTAATGTGTCCCTTAAAGTTAATTTAATGATTTGTGATAGAATTTATACTCTGAAAAATAATACTGACTATAACATATAGCAGCAAAAAATCATGTCTGTATTTTCTAAGACTTCAGTTCAATCTTAATTTTGTTGTATTCATCTGCATAAACAAATTTCAATGTTTAAGTGTTTGTTCACGTCAGTGAAAAACATTTGTCTATCATGGTCGAGTTTAACATTTCATTGTGTTTACAGTGGGGTTTTTTTTAATATTTTATATATTACCAGTAATACCTCTCTTGCTGTTTTTAAATTATCTTGGAAAGGATCTTAAAAGGTCCTGTAATCTGTTCTGAAGCAGAATGAAGTACATATCAACAATTGGTGGTGGAGTCTGTTCTTGCTGATATTAGAAAACTTCCGCTGAACATGGTTAATAAAAGACTAACCATACTGGATCGGGATATGTCTGCCCAGGAACTTGTTATTAGATTGCTGTCTACATCATACTGGAGAACACCTATTCAGTTAAGAGTATCCTTTCTGTTTCTTAAGATTTTGATGATATTAAACATGCAAAAGGACTCAACAGCAGACAACTTTGTCATATTCTGTAATGCTGGTTTCATTTCCTTTACTGAATTTCACTGTGAATAACGTAAAATGCATTTTATTATATTAAATATACTTCATGTAGCACTTCCTGTGTTTGGAAACATTGTATGTTGTACATTAATGTGTACTCTTATGCTTTGACATCACTTTTTAGTTCTCAAGATTTCAGAAGTAATGCAAGTGAAGTTTGTCAGAAGGATTTTTTTTTCTTTCCATGTATTTGAAGGCCAGTCTTCTGAAGCACAGACTGAAAGTCAAAATGATATGAGATTTCATATCCTGATCAGAGGTGCAGGTTTTATTTCTCATACAGTCACAATATCCATAAAGTGTTGGTTAATTTCCCCATGGGTTTAGTTTCTTCACATCTAAAAAGTTGTTAATGCAGCTTCTTTATCTTTGGGTTTCATGTATTTGTGATTCCATAAGACTTTGAAAACCTCAGAACCAATGACTTGTGTAGTACAAAGTATTTATTGTGAGGCAAGTCTCTATTTTCAAGTCTTGTGTCTTCCACCTCTGTGCTGTGTAATTTACAGTTAAGCTTTAGATCTCTTTGGGAAACAACTATTTCATCTGAACTCCTTCATAACTTCTGATAGACCTGTCTAAATACCAAATTATACCGACATTGATAGTAAAACTTTAAATAAGTGTAAATATAGCAGGCTGTAGAGGCTATGGTTATTGATGTATGTGTTTTGGACAGAAAAGTCTCTCCTAAGGTTTAATAAGAGCAAATAAAGCTAAATGAAATAAAACTGGTAGAATTACATTGTATAAGCATTAATGTAAATGTAATCTTCACAGTGGAAAATAGCAAAAGATGACTTGATAAACAGATACGCATTGGAAATTATTTTGCTAATTGGCCATGCATTTTTTAAGTGCAGTGCCATCAGATTGCACCAAGTATTCTTATATAGTAGTCCTAAAAAAAGTTACTGCAATGTTTAATCCCTTTGTTGGTACATATGCATGTTTTTGTTTATGTAGAAGTTAGTTATATTACTTTTGTTAGGCATGTCTGATTAAAATTTGCCAAGGAGGTTGTAGAATAGTTCCCATGTGGATACTAAGTTTCTTTTTATAACATTTCAGATTTTATTGTTTCCATAAGTTTTCAACTTCATTCAATCCTTTGTTTCAAGTCTTACCAACAAATTTTAGTTATGATTGTTCAAATCTTCTTTGTAATATATTGCATCAGGTTTTAAAGCAAATGCTGACAGCAGCAGTATTGTACCCTGCATACCAAGTGGATATCACATGGTTTGAATAATGGGCACCCCTGCTGAGTGTGGATCAAATCAAAATCTTTGCATGGTCATGTAAAATGCAGTGATAGAGATCTGTCTTTAAATCTACTTTTTGATTTAAAAATTTATTCTTTCAGAGTTTATACCACTACTGATGCATGTATTTGATTCCCACTAATGCTAATAAAAGTTGAAAAACCTATAGCTTGTCATGATTTAAGCCCAGCAGATAACTCAGGACCACGCAGCTGCTCGCTCACTCCTCCCACTTCCTCCCTCAGCTTCCAGGGGGATGGGGAGGAGAATCGAAAGAATGTAACTCCCACTGGTTGAGATAAGAACAGTCCAGTAACTAAGGTATAACACAAACCACTGCTGCTACCACCAATAATAATAATAATGATAAGGGAAGTAACAAGGGAAGAGAATACAACTGCTCACCACCTGCCAACCGATACCCAGCCCGACTGAGCAGTGATCTAACACTTCCAGGTAACTGCCCCCAGTTTTATATATTGGGCATGACATGCTGTGGTATGGAATAGCTCTTTGGTCAGTTTGGGTCAGTTGTCCTGTCTCTGCTTCCTCCCGGCTTCCCCTCTTCCCTGGCAGAACATGAGGCTCAGGAAGTCCTTGGTCAGACTAAACATTACTGAGCAGCAACTGAAAACCATCGGTGTTATCAGCGCTGTTCCCAGGCTGAAAGTCAAAACCACAGAACTGCACCAGCTCCTAAGAGGGAGAAAAATGACTGCTACTGCTGAACCCAGGACAAGCTTCAGGTAGTCCTACCTTGACCTTATATACCAGTAAATAAACAAAATGAACCCCATGGAGTTTATTGTAGGTAATATGAAGGCTAACTTTAAGTCTTTAAACAGCATAGTCCTTCAGCGTTACTATCAATGCTAAAGGTAAGACTTTTTTGATCAGGCTTTGGCTTGGAACTCTTCACAACAGTTGCTGCTTTTCTGCTATTTAAAATGTTGAAAGGGTAAACTAGAAGTAAAGAGCAAAAGTTAAATTTCCAAGAGTAGCATTAGTGTTAACTCAGTCATTGTTGTATATGAGAAATACATTTGCATTTTGGCTAAGTTTTTGCTGGAATTTTATTGCCTGAGAATAAAATAACATAATTTCATGAAATTCCAGATGTAAACAGAAACTGGAAGAAAAATGAATATATGCAGAACCCTGTTTTAAGTCATCTTCTCCCTATTGCACTGTTAATTCTGTCTTCTTCATTTTACTTTAATGGCATTGTTTCCAAAGAATAAAAAAAAAAAATTAAAAAAATTGTGGGTTTGGGATGCTGGTGGTTGGTTGCATTAGAATATCTTGTAAGGGTCTTTATTTCAATAATATACATGCATCAGTATAAAACCATGTCTGTGGAACATCATTAGTAAAATGTGCATATACCCAGTATGCAGCCTCCATGTTCTAGGGCCTTGGGCTCTTGTTCACAAACTTCCTCAGTGAGGTTAGCATCCATGGCAAGCTCTAGGTTTCACATTCTGCCCCACCGGCAACAGTTCTGCTAAAAAATATTCCAGTTTCTCCCCCCTCATTTTACAGTGGAAAAAATGATTTCTCATGGTTCCTTCCACCCAGATGTATTTATTTTGTTGGTTTTATTCCTAGTGGCATGCGTGGCTCAGAAGCAGTTTACTCCATAGAGGTTTGTTTCAGTGTGAGCAGCCCAATAAATACTTTAAGTCACTATTTAACAAATGTCTCCTGATTTTTTTCCCTACCATTTCAAAAGTACAATTGTCTCTGCTGTCTTTTCTCCCTTCTTGCTGAACTAAAATTTTAAAGCTATGCAAATGTAGAAATGCAAAGTTTAAGTACACCACCTTCGTATGTTTTATGTTACAGACTTACCAGCAGCTTTTCTGCCAAATCAGTCTATGTCTTCTTGTCTGAATTAACTGCTATTAAATACTGAATACTTCTGAACTAACCACAAAGAGAAATATTATCTTCCATTGTCTTTGTTTACCCTATTATCCACAACTTACAGGCATGAGAATAAGGGCTGTTTGGACTTTCCTCATTTACCGTTACTGCTTCCAGAGGGCTTCAACTCAGAGTTGGAAGTGAACTGTACCATTCCTCCACTTCCTATTTTTCTTAGCTGGGTTGATTCCCATGCTGCTCTGTACTTGCCAAGAACTGGACAGAGGACAGTTGTGCTCAGGGTCTGAGTTTTGCAGGGCCAGCATTGTGTAATATTAGCTGTTGCACAAGGCAGCAACTGGCACATGCTGAGGCCTCTTAGATGAACTTCTCTGCAAAAATGACACTGGTATCTTGGAGATATCATCAAGTCTGTGCAATAGCTTAGAGCATCTGAGTCTAATTTAACTGTGTTATTTAATTTAATTACAGATTTGTTGTGAGAAGTTGACTGCTGTTGCTGTTATGGTTGGTTGGGAAAGAAAGATACCAAGAAGTGTTCATTTAAGATGTTTTCACATAAGGCAAGTAGACACTTGTGCAACACAGCAGCTGTTTTTTATGGAAGTGAGATAAACCTCTACCAAAACCTGTGGCTCAGCAATTTCTGAACAACAGAAGAATCAAAGTAAGTTTTCTCTCCTGTTTTATCTTGGTCAAATCACAGCTGTTGGGGGACAACAGTAATGACTGCTCTGATAATTCATCCTCTCCTCTTCGCTCAAAGTGGGGAATGCTGGCTGATGCCAGACAAAGGGCACACGATCCCTCTATGTGGAGCCTCAGATTAGGCAGAAATCTAATTGCATAGCTGACCAGGTATGAAAACATTGACTCCCTCATAAAAGGTGAAACAACTTACTTGCCTTCCTTCCCTTTTCTTCTGTGTTGTATACAGAGATAGACCTTTTCATTCAGGAGAGTTATCTAATCTGCCCCTAGGTTGAGGCAATTACCTAGGCAATTACCTATCTCCCTTGGCAGATCAGACTGAGCTTGCAATTTAAACCTAAGACAAGACATGAATAATTTTTCTAATTATTGCTAGTCTCCAATTCTTGTTTCTTTTGTGAATGAAAGTCATAAAATGTAAGGGGAATAATAATAAGATCTTGAAGGAAAAATATTGTCATGGGTTCAGCAGCAGCAGTCATTTTTCTCCTTCTTAGTAACTGGTGCAGTGCTGTGTTTTTTCGACTTTCGGCCTGGGAACAGCGTTGATAACACCGATGTTTCTAGTTATGGCTTAGAATGTTTTGGTCTGACCAAGGACTTTCTGAGTCTCACGCTCTGCCAGGGAGGAGGGGAAGCCGGGGGAAAGCAGAAACAGGACACCTGACCCAAACTGACCAAAGAGGTATTCCATGCCACAGCACGTAATGCCCAGGCTGTAAAACTGGGGGCAGGAACCCGGAAGAGTTCAGTTCACAGCTCGGTCGTTGAGTGGTGAGCAGTTGTATCCTCTTCCCTTGTATTTCCCTGGTCATTATTATTATTGGTGGTAGCAGTAGTGATTTGTGTTATACCTTAGTTACTGGGCTGTTTTTATCTCAACCTGTGGGAGTTGCATTCTTTTGATTCTTCTCCCCATTCCCCACCCCACCCCTCAGAGTGAGGGGAAGAAAGAGGGTGAGTGAGTGAACTGGCTGCGTGATTTACAGCTTAAACCATGACAAATATATTTATGTAAGGTTTTTCTACTGGTAGAATGTAAAGAACATAGCTGGGCAGAAAAGGTAGGATAATTTAATATTTCAAAATTCACTTCAGTAAAACCAAGAAAGTTCTAGAAGAGGGGCAAAAAAGGTGCAGGATTCTTTTTGTAGGTGTGTAGTGATTAACTTCAGATTGTTCCAAGTCCAGTAAAAGGAGTGAGAAGAAGTAGAGAACGCCTTTTAGTGAACAGCAGTACCTCACTTGCCTATATTTATGGGACTGGTGCACAGAGAGAGAAAAGCTGAAACAAAGAGGGTAAAAAATACTATATAATAGGTGGTAGCACTCCAGGATCAAAACCATTTAATAACCAATTCAGACACAGGGCAGTATATTGAAAATAATCTTATTTGCTAGCACTATGTTTCTATAACAGAAGAGAACCGCATTGATCCATGTGGAGTTGGGGACCCAGGTTTTTTTCTAGATGATTTGCTTTGCAAACCTTTCTGGGAGAAAAGATTTTATACAGTATTTAAATGTTTCAAAAGTAGAATCCAATGTCATCAAAGTTGGTTTTTTTTTTTACTTTGAAAACTGACAGACATCAGTGCTCCATCTTGACAGTGTGAAGTCTCTTTTTCTATACTATTGACTCATTATGTGTTTGTGTTAAGCAGTTTTACTCCAGCATGTACATCTATGCGAGTCTATGTCACACTCCCATTCTTTAAACACAATGGTCTGTGGATGCTGTAGAATACATTAGCTTATGGTATCCTTTTCATTAATACACTGAATTTTCTTTTCATATGTCTTAAAGTTCAAACTGTGGGTGAGAGAATGGGAAAATGGGGCAGACTGCCTTTCTCAGTGTTGTAGACAAAAGGGAAACACTGGGAAATGTATGCTGAGAGCCAACAGCACTCCTCTGCTCCATGCCACAGAAAACAGCAGCACCAAATGGGTTTTAGCGGTATTCATGTTCTCGTTACTGTTTGTATGTTCTTTGAAGTTCTTCCCATTGTTACTCTTGCTTCCTTCTGTATGTATGCCATATGAACCCCCAGGTTTGTGGGGAGAAGTCAGAAGGAGAGGAATTTCATTTTACCACATGGCTGATCCATAGTGCAAGACTACAATGTCTTTAGCCTGTCTCTGCTGGACTGAGTTTGTTTGTGGGCTGCTTTGTGACTACAAAGACAGAGGAGTTGCAAGAAAGTTCATGTCTGTGGCATAAGAAATAATAGGTTGTGCTGACTGCTGCTATTTTTCTCCCAGATTCTACCTCTTTCTCAAGTATATATATATATACATACATATATATTTGAATTACCCAAATTCAAGGCATTCTTTGCACTTTTGACAAGCTTGTAATGAAATGTATCCCATCTGGGGTACTCCTCAATGCTCTCGGGAACTTCTGATTTCTGTCTGTGGCCCTGAACAATCACATGCCGAAGCTGAAGACTGCCTGTTCTCCAGGTAAGGCTAGCTTAAAAAAAAAAAACAAACAAAAAGCCAGCCAAACAACAACAAAACCCCATCAAAACAACAACAACAAAAACCAAACCACAACCCAAACCACACCAAACCAAAAAAATACCTACCTTTTCTTCTTTCTCCTCTCCAAACTTCCTCCACAACTGTCTTTTAGACACTGACATGAACATCAAGGCTCTCAAAAGAGCATTCTCAGTAGGCAATACTCTTTGGATGCTGACTCTTAATCTCTTGGCTCAGTTCAGCGTTTGACACCTTCATGTCCAGATTATGACCTTTCAAAATAAAACAATATATAGAATCATAGAATAGTTACGGCTGGAAAGGACCTTAAGATCATCTAGTTCCAACCCCCCTGCCAGGGGCAGGGACACCTCACACTAAACTATGCCACCCAAGGCTCTGTCCAACCTGGCCTTGAACACCGCCAGCGATGGAGCATTCACAACTTCCCTGGGCAACTCATTCCAGTGCCTCACCACCCTTACAGTAAAGAATTTCTTCCTCATATCCAATCTAAACTTCGCCTGTTTAAGTTTAAACCCGTTACCCCTTGTCCTCTCACTACAGGTCCTCATGAAGAGTCCCTCCCCAGCATCCCTATAGGCCCCCCTTTCAGATACTGGAAGGCTGCTATGAGCTCTCCATGCAGCCTTCTCTTCTCCAGGCTGAACAGACCCAACTTTCTCAGCCTATCTTCATACGGGAGGTGCTCCAGTCCCCCTTTCATCCTTGTGGCCCTCCTCTGGGCTTGTTCCAACAGTTCCATGTCCTTTTTTTGCTGAGGACACCAGAACTGCACACAATACTCCAAGTGAGGTCTCAGGAGAGTAGAGTAGAGGGGCAGGATCACCTCCCTTGACCTGCTGGTCACGCTCCTTTTGATGCAGCCCAGCATATGATTGGCTTTCTGGGCTGCAAGTGCACACTGCCTGTTCATGTTCATTTTCTCATTGACCAACACCCCCAAGCCCTTCTCCTCAGGACTGCTCTGAATCTCTTCTCTGCCCAACCTGCAGCTGTGCCTGGGATTGCTCCCACCCAGGTGGAGGACCTTGCACTTGGCATGGTTAAACTTCATCAGGTTGGCATCAGCCCACCTTACAAGTGTGTCAAGGTCCCTCTGGATGGCATTCCTTCCCTCCAACGTATCAACTGAACCACACAGCTTGGTGTCATCGGCAAACTTGCTGAGGACGCACTCAATCCCACTGTCCATGTCACTGACAAAGATGTTGAACAAGAGCGGTCTCAACACCGATCCCTGAGGGACACCACTCGTTACTGGTCTCCAGATGGACATTGAGCCATTGACCGCAACTCTTTGCGTGCGGCCATCCAGCCAGTTCTTTATCCACCAAGTGGTCCACCTATCAAATTGATGTCTGTTCAACTTAGAGACAAGGATGTCATGTGAGACAGTGTCAAACGCTTTGCACAAGTCCAGGTAGATGACATCAACTGCTCTACCCCTGTCCATCAGTTCCGTAGCTCCATCATAGAAGGCCACCAGATTGGTTTGGCAGGATTTCCCCTTAGTGGAGTCATGCTGGCTGTCACCAAGCACCTTGTTGTTTTTCATGTGCCTCAGCATGCCTTCCAGGAGAATCTGCTCCAAGATTTTGCCAGGCACAGAGGTGAGACAGACTGGTATGTAGTTCCCCGGCTCATCCATTTTTCCCTTCTTGAAAATGGGGGTTATATTTCCCTTTTTCTAGTTGTCAGGAACTTCACTTGACTGCCATGATTTTTCAAATATGATGGACAGTGGCTTAGCAACTTCATTTGCCAGCTCCTTCAGGACCCGCAGATGGATTTTATCAGGTCCCATGGACTTCTATATGTTCAGGTTCCTTAGACGGTTTTGAACAAGATCCTCTCCTACAGTGGGCCCAGGGTCTTCATTGTCACTGTCCCTGCATCTGCCTTCCAAGACTTGGGTGGTGTGGTCAGAGCATTTTCCAGTTAAGACTGAGGCAAAGAAGTCATGAAGAACCTCAGCCTTCTCCAAATCCAGGGTAGCCAGTTCTCCCGGTAGCTTCTGGAGAGGGCCCACGTTGTCCCTAGCCTGTCTTTTATTTGCAATGCACCTATAGAATCCCTTCCTGTTATCCTTAACATCCCTAGCTAAGTTTAATTCTAAGTGGGCCTTAGCTTTCCTAACCTGGTCCCTAGCTTCCTGGACAACATCCCTGTATTCTTCCCAGGCTGCCTGTCCTTGCTTCCACCTTTTATAAGCCTCTTTTTTCCTTCAAATTTTCCTCAGCAGCTCCTTATCCATCCAAGGAGGTCCCCTGGCCCACCTGCCGCACTTCCATCTAGTAGGGATGTATCGCTCCTGAGCTTGCAGCAGGTGATCCTTGAATATCAACCAAGAGTCTTGGGCCCCCCTGCCCTCTAGGGCTATCTCCCATGGAACCTCACTGAGCAGGTTCCTGAAGAGGCCAAATTCTGCTCTCTTGAAGTCCTGGGCAGTGAGCTTGCTGCACACTCTTCTCACTGTCCTGAGGATGTTGAATTCAACCATCTCATGATCGCTGCAACCAAGGCTGCCCTGGAGTGTCACATTTCCAACCAGCCCTTCCCTGTTGGTGAGCACGAGGTCAAGCATGGCACCTCTCCTTGTCGGCTCCTCTATTACTTGTAGAAGGAAGTTGTCTTCGACACAGTCGAGGAACTTCCTGGATTGCTTGTACCAGGCCGTACCATCCCTCCAACAGATATCAGGGTGGTTGAAGTCCCCCATGAGAACCAAGGCCTGCGAGCGTGAGGCTGTTCCTATCTGTCTATAGAGTGCTTCATCCACCGAGTCCTCTTGGTCAGGCGGTCTGTAACAGGTCCCCACAATAATGTCTTCCATCGCTGTTCTCCCTTTAACCCTGACCCACAAACTCTCTATTGACTGTTCACCCATCCCTAGACAGAGTTCCATACTCTCCAGCCTATGCCTAACATAACTAGCAACTCCCCCTCCCTGCCTATGGGGCCTGTCTTTCCTAAACTTGCAAAGATCTGATGCATTTTGAAATTTAACTGTATTTTTACCCCACATAGTGTATCATTCTCTGGTGTCTAGATCCAGTGGTGTTGTGTCTTCCTCTCTGAGAGAATGTTGCTTTTTTGGTGTTGCCTTGTAAACTACAGTACTTAACATCATAGTACTGAGTACATATCATAGCACTGAGAGCTTGGGTAATGGATTTATAGTTCTCTACGAACTTGTCAAGTAATTTTGGTTTTTAAGGGCATACATACACTCCTTTTTTACTTTGAAATCCACCAAATGTCAGTAGTCCATCTTGACAGCTAGAACTTTTTTTGAAGTTTACATGAAACAGATATTTACAATTTTAGTTGGTATTTACAAAACTGTAGCATTCTAGTGCCATGGTGTTGGCTGACATAAACAACTAAAATACACTTAAGTATTTCAGTACAGCTAAAAGCAAGCAAGAATTAAAACTGCATGAAAGAAGAACCTCAGTTTTATTTTTTGGGGTACGAGGGACTAAATGCCAAGATCACTCTTTAGTGTAATCATAACATTTCCAAGAATTATTTGAGCTCTAACGTAAATTAATTCAGAGGTTCATGGTTTTGTTTAATGTGCATAATGGAAATCTAAATCCCATTCTCGATTCAGACTCTGATCCTCAGTAGGTCATTCTCTAATTGTTTTACCTGCTCTACTAGAGAGAGGGAGAGATGCAGCTTTATCCTCCTTTTAGTTTTTATGACTGAGAGGATTGAGAAGGCACCAGCCTAAAGACACTGCATGTTGTTCAGACCCTCAGGTGAGTATGATTTCACAAGTTAGTGGAATCAGCTCTATTTTTGTGAGCACTGCGTGCATCCAAACTTAATGAATAAATGAAAAATATTTATTTATTTTGTTCTATGTTTCTAAGAATAAGAAATACCCTTGGTGATCCTCTTTTAAAAAAGAGTATTGTTGATGTGAGTATTTGTCTTATCTGTTTATTCTGTAGTGGGCTGGCTTCTGTGGCAATACTGCTTGCTATGTGTGTATGTGTAGAACTGGAAATGAAAGCAGCAAGGGAGATGAGACCTGAGCCCATTTAGAAATGGGCTTTACCTTTCAGAGTTAAAATACTTCTTTCAAAAAACTTATTTGTGGCCATTTTAATATACACATATGCATCACAATATCATATATATTTAAAGCATAATAAATAATGGTCTAGACATGTGCATTAAAACCTGATACTATTGCATTAAAACCTGATACTATTTTGCTTATAAGAAAAGGAGTGGTTTTAACTTGGTTCTGCTGTGGGGGTTTTTTGGTGAGGTTTTTTTTTTTTTAGTTTTATTTAAATAATTATGATTTTCATTAAAAAAAGAAAATATGCAGAAGTGTGCAGGTAAACTGAAAGCATGCAGCTCCTTGAGTGGCTGCTCCAAACTATTTTTTGTTTTATTTGATGATTTATTAACTGCAACACCAGTTATTTAGGGTGACCTGTCTCACAGACTTCCTATACTTTGCTCCGTGTCTGAAACACACAGCTGGGCTTCCCACTGTGCCTTCTCACTTCCATCCCAAGACTCACATTTGTTTATGTACAATGACACAGCTTCAGCAAGAGGTAGTTTGTATCCTGCTCTTCTGTCTTGTGGCCAAGTTGGGGCCTAGATGTTGAGAAAAGTCAAGAGCTCAGCTCTTCATATGCTAGGCTGGTGTTTGCTGGACCAATGCATAACACTGAGTACCATCACCACAGTTTCCTTCCAAGCTGTGCTTTTCAGAAGACAATGGCTAAAACAGTTTGGGTGGTAAAACTCACACGCAGGTTGTCAAAAGCCTCAAGCATTGCACCAGGAAAGTTTCTGGACCTCAGTGGAACAAGGCATTCAGTTGCTATTGATGGGGCAGCTCTGGAGTTGCATAGGTGTCTGGATGTGCCCAGAAAGTTTACACAAAGCAGAAAACAGCTAATGAGACGTTCAAAATGAAATAGGTACATTTTCGGGTTTGAAATTTGGACTTGGATGTCTGAAGCCCATCTGAGCACTATTTTAGATGCCAAATTTTTTTTTAATTCTTTTTTTTTTTCAGTTTTGGCCCATAACAGAATTCTATGGGATGCACTTTACCATCGTAGAAGACAGCCCAAGAGTTAATCCTGCAAATGTGAGGCATGTGTGTAATGTTTGCAATAACGTTTTCTGTGCTGCTTTCATCATTGGAATAGAAAGATCTGCTGTGGAATCTTTTTTTTTTTTTTTAATAAAAATAGTACACCAATTAAAACTTATCTAAGCTTGTAGAATGGTTATAGGAACACTAAGACTTTGGATCACATGTAATCTTATATTTTCTTTAAAGTTACTTTTGTTATGTTTATTATGAAAGCAAACACACATGGCAAAGGGAATCCATCCAAATTCAGTCAGGGATTCCAAGCAAGTTCAGGCTAAATTCCAGCTTTGCCCGTTGCTGTCAACTACTCCTATCAGGC
Organism: Ara ararauna; assembly: GCA_028858755.1. Classification (NCBI taxonomy): domain Eukaryota; kingdom Metazoa; phylum Chordata; class Aves; order Psittaciformes; family Psittacidae; genus Ara; species Ara ararauna. The sequence goes on along the minus strand of CM054410.1, from coordinate 36,172,803 downwards.
ACGTACCATATGGTCATGCAAACAAATACACGCACAGCTTTTTCTTTGTCAGAAAGTGACAAAACAGTTTGGGACCATATGATGCAGAACACAAGTGAGCACTCTTAACAGCTTACAGGACTAGGGTGAACCAACTCAGAAGAAATGTGCAGTTGTCCATACTTCTTTGCCTGGTGTACCTGGTTTTTCTGTGATACAGAGCAAAAATTTTTACTGTGGTTTCCTTGCTGTAGTGACTTCACCTTGGTCCTGCCAAGTGATTATCCTGCAAATGTGAAATATGAAACGGTGGGTTTTGTTGTCAATGAAAAAAGTAATTTTTGGCTACAAAGGTGACTTAATTCTCAATTGCTAACTTTGTCTGGTCATTTAACCTTCATAACATAATGAGTTTCTCCTGCTAAGTCAGAGAAGTAATTCAGAACTGAAGTTTCTATCAAATTCTAATTTATTCCCAAATGGAAAAAAATATTTGGATCCGTAATCTAGTTACTTTGTGATATTTTCTGAGAGCATCAGAAGAAAAAAAAGCAAAATATTATTTTTGGGGAGATTTATGCAAATGTAAACTACTTTATGCAAGCATTTTTATCCCCTATTATGTTTAAGAAGTAAAAAAAATCATCTGAACAATCATAAGCTCCAGAGGACACAGACTCAAAGCTTTTAAGGTTTTTGGCAGCTAACTGCTATGGGATTAAACTGATTAAATTTTGTTGTAAAAGTCACAGCACTGTCTCTGGTTTAGTTTCTTGGGCACACTTTTTAACACCGAGTTCATCTGTTACCTTGCTTCAGAAAATTAATCCTATCACCTAATAAATATTGTGCTTACCATCAGAACTGAACAGCAGATGATGCCGGAGTTGTGGAATATAATAAAAATGGGGGAAAGGAGAAGGAAGGCATTAAACTGAGATTTTTAATCTTTCCTCTCCTCACCCTCCTGTAATCTACTGAAGGAGGTACAGTGTTGTGTAACTGGAAAGTAATAAGCACACTGGCTACTTACAGCCACTGGCAGCTTTATTTTGGAGAGGAGCAGAAGACTGCGTAGTCTTTTCATTATTCACAGGTCATGTGCTGCATATGCTTCCTGTAACACATTATATTGTTATGTGATCTTGCCCATTTTCCCAGAGATTAAGGCTTTGTTCAGATCCATATATGATATTTATGGAGAGTGAGAAAAAGTTGTCCAGATACCTACGTATCTATCACTTTGGCCTCAGAAATTTACAAAGCTCTGGAACAGAGTTTGGAAGAAAAAAGTATTGTGAAAGTTTGTAGAATAAAACTTATTTATGAAGAAGATATCATGTGAGGTGACATTAATAGCTTCTTTTCAGTGATTTTCAAAACAAAGGGCATACTAGATCTCATTCATCTGGACTTGAGTTGAACATTTGATACACCTCCATATGGGAAGTTACGGGTTAAGATGGAGCTTATGGGGATTCTTTGATAAAATATAAGGGGGATGATGAGCTGGCAGAAGAGAGAAAAATGAGAAATTTTGAATAGCAAAATATTAGGTAGACGAATGCTCTTCACTATTGATATTTAATAAAGATTTAATATATTCACAAAAGCCTTAGGGTGCCTTATGAATGTGCAGCCAAAATTCTTTTTCTGATACAGAGGCAAGAGGTATTCTTGATAAAAGATGGAGCAGGATATCTTACAGAACTAGTCTTGATAACTTGAAATCACACATTAAAAAAACCCCAAAATTGGTGGGGAGGAGGTCCTGAAGAATTTTAATGCAGTTCTCTGCAGTTAGGCACACACCAGAAACAATAAAGAGAGGATGCAGATTTTCTAACACATCATAGAATATCTGTAACTGGAAAGGTGTAACCATCAGCATGTATCGGTCTTCACATCACAGAAAAGAAATCAGAAGTGCTCTGGTAGAAAAAAAGCATTTTTAATCTTATGCTGAGGTTGAGCCACCCATTTTCAGAAAGATTAAATCAGACTCCCAAAAATATGAAGGGATAGAGGATAGGCAGAATTGCAGGGGAAAAGGAAAAGATTAGGGTGATCAGGGAGTGTGGAACAGGAAATTTAAAAATTTAGGCTTATTTAGTGTAACAGCATAAAAATTGAGGTGTGATTCTGATTATTTCATACCATAAAGAGGGAAAGTGTGAAGCCATGTATCTGAAAGGATATTAGAGACACAAGATATAAGAAGTATCAACTGGTCATAAATATACATAGGCTGGAAATAAAGAGTAGTTTTCTAGCCATCAAAGAGGTGAGGCCTGGAGCAGCCTTAAAAGCAGAGCTTATAAAAAAGGTTCTCCTTACTTTTACGTTAGGTTTCATATGTTTATGAAAGGGATTGTAAAATGTGTTGTTGTGATGGCAAAGGATTGAATTCAGTCAGCCCTACATCCCTGCCAAAGAGGGATAAGGACCTCCCTTTGTCATTCTTAGGTGCCAGAAGAATTTTCAAGATGGACCTGGAGACCTGAAAGGAAAGAGGCAGGGTGCAAAAGCAGGAAGAAATATGTTGTCGTGTTTGCCTTTGTTTGAAGTTTAATGGAAAATGAATTTCACTGAAAGAGTTGTGAATTTAGAGCATAATTTGGGGAAGAACTTAAAGGGATTTGTATGTATTAACTACTCAGCACTTGATGAAGTCTTGAACAATAGCGTATTATATTTATAGAGAAAGCGTCTGTTTAAATTTGCCATTAAATTGTAACTTTAAAAATACAGCAAACGTTCGTGTGCTACTGTGTTCTTGGAGTTTATATGACGTACTTAACAGATGCCTGCTCACAGTTCTGCATTATCTTAGAGCACGGACTTCTCTGAACTGAAAAAAACACAACCGAAAACCTAAAAAGGATTTTGAAAAGCATGTTGAAACCGTGCTCAGAGTGCCCTTATTTATGGTAGTATATGACTTTGGAATGTTTTGAAGCTTTCCTGGGAGCAGAATAATTTTCTGCCTGTTAAAGATAGACACTAAAGTTTACTTCTGACATCCCAGCGACAGAGGACCGGTAGAGCCAGCAGAGGAAGATGTGGTCAAGAGGTTCTTGCCTCTTGGAGTACGCGGAGCGGGGCTGGCATCCCTGGACGTTTTGGGGGCAGGAGTAACTGTTTTCAATCACGCAGTGCTGTGTGAGTGCAAAAAGACGTCGGTTGTGCAGCGACGAGGAACGAGGCACAGGGGAGAAGCAGCCGATGTGCCCACCCGCCCGCTTTTTGGTTACTTTATTGGGGATTTTTCTGAGGAAGCTTGAGGTCTCCTGAAGCTTTTGGGGGAAGGACTCGTCCTTTGGAGGAGGCCAAAGCCCTGCTGTTTTTTGGGGGGTGCCGAGGCCCCTTTATCCCTGTGCAGAGGAAGCGACGGGTGGAGACTGCCTTGCTCCGGGGCCGGGGCCAGGGCCAGAGGCGGGGCAGCCCCCGGCAGAGGGTGCCGGCGCGCAGAGACTGTCCTTGTCCCGTCCGCCCCTCGGCGCCGCTCCCCTCCCCTGTGTCGGATTTGTCCCGGGTGACGTTGGGATGCTGAGGAAAGAGGAGGAGAAGAAGGAGGAGGAGGGGAAAGGAGCGCGGCTTCCTCCGCCCCCAGTCGAGGACAGTCCGTTAGCAGGAGCGCAGGGCCTGGGCGGAGGTGCTGAGGATAACCTTGTGAGAGCGCCGAGCCCCCCAGGGCAGCGGCACCGGCAGCGGACCCCGCTCGGCCAGCAAGTACTGCGACCCCGGCGCTCTCCGCCGCAGCGGCCGGCCGGGCAGCATGGTCCCCGCGGCGGGACAACTCCTGGCCCTGCTGGCGGCCGCCGCGCTCCTCCGCCTCCGTGCGGCAGGTAAGGAGCGGGACCGGCGGAGGGAGGATGCTGCTGGCCGTCGGGAAGGGGTGTGCGCGCAGCAGGAACAGCTGCGCCTGGTCTGAGGAAGTTGCGCTTGGCCATTTGGGGTCGGCGGAGCCGCGAGCATCCCCTGTTGCTAGTTGACGCGCTGGTTACTCACTCTTTCTTTTCTTCCTTTCTTTCTTCCTTGCTTCTTTTACACCTTTCCTCCTCCTTTCTTTACTTCCTCTCCCTCCCCCCCCCCCTTTTTTTTTTGTTGGGGTTTTGTTTGGGTGGGGGTTTTTTTGTTGTGGTTTTTTTTTTGGGTTTTTTTTTTTTTTCGGAATGGAAACCTGATGTTGCTTTTTTTTTCTTTTTTCCTAATTTTATGAGGGGGCGGGGGCTGGCAGGAGGAGAGGGCAACGGTGGCTGTGCTGAGCAGGACTCGCCCAAACTTTTTACGCCGTCCGCATCTCAGCGCCGCTGCCCGGCTGGGGCGGCGGGAGCTCCGTATCTCTCCTCGGCGGTTCCGCGCACTGAGGCTGGTTGTTAGCGACGAGGGGGGTGGGGGGTGAAGGGAAGAAGGAGAAAACAAAGGAAAAGTTGGAGGTTTTGTTGTTGCCGAGGGTGGGTAGCAATGAGTGGAGCCTCCTCCCTCACTCCGCCCGCCCCCTCGCCCTCCCCTCGGAGTGGTTATAATAATGTGTTATTATTTGGGTCGTTGAGTGTTGCCAGAATCTCAGCGGGAACCGGGAGGAAGCGGAATGTGTGTGTATAAAAGTCGAGCATGCGAGGGGGCAGCAGCGGTGCCTGCAACTGATAGAGCCTCGCAGGGTCTCCCGTGTGTTTTTGAGCTTCAGAGGGTCCCACTTCCTCTGCGTACCTGACTGGCCCTCGCGGACTGAGGAGATCAGCGTTTGGGCTCAGGAAACTCTAGGACTCAGTTCACTGAGCTCCACAATTGTTTTTAGGGCTGAATTAACTGTTCTTATTAACATCTGACCTTGCCCCGTGACAGCGGCGGAGCCGCTGCTGAAGAGTTGCCAGTTTGTTCGGCATCTCCGAGGCGAGCGCCGGGATTTATAGGGACCTTGGGGAGCGCGTGGGGTTGGAAAGCCGCGATGGTGTAAGGGTTACATTTCCTGTGAAAGAACCCGCATAAAACTTTTTTGTTTTTCTTCTTACCCTCTCCCCCTTCCCCGCGTACGCCTCAGATATGTGGTGCCTCCAGAGCAGAAAAGGGGAGGTTTAACGTGTCTGTTCTCTGGGATGTGAAGTGCGCCGGGGAGCTAGTGGCTGGCGGATTTGATCTTCCGCGAAACCATCTCGGGAAAATTGCCCTCTCCCCCTCTGCAGCAGATAAACTTTGCTCACAAACTCCTTCCCAGGGCGCTTTGCCCAGGGACCCAGGGAGGAGATGCCCGGCGGCACCGTTTCCGAGCCAGGTTTGTGACCCTTCCCGCACTGTCCACACCGGGCCGGGCGGAGCGCGGGTTGCCAGGCTCGCAGCACCTCCCCCTCAACCCCCGCCGTTCATTGCTTTAAGTTAATTGCACCAAAGTGCTGGAGGAGGCCGATGATGTCTTTAAGGAAAAACAGTGATGCTGCAGATTAGAGGGGATCTGTTAATCAATTGCACGTTTGACAGGGCTTTTCTTCCCTTTGTTGCTTTCTCTAATCCATTTACCTCTCCCCGGGAGGTGACAGATGCCTATATTTCCTGTTATTCAGCTCCGGGGTCCTAGGTCTTGCCATTTGTTGCATTACCGTGAAGGGAGAGGGTCAGCAGAAAGGTAGAGAGAGGTCTGGGGGTTTTCTCGGGGGAGAGCAGGAGGGGAGCGTGTTTCAGCTCGCGGATTCAGGGTCAGTTCCCGTCTCGTTTGTTTTTCCTAGTGCCTTTATTGCTCCCTTTGAAGAGCCTGCCCCGCCGCCCTGCCCTCCTGCGGGGTCCCGGGGGTCTCCCGGCCGGGAGAGGGGGAGTTCAGGGGGGACTGTGGTAGAAGGCAGCGGCTCCTCCCGGGGCCTCAGGGGGGTGATAGCCCGTCCTCTGCGGGGTGTAAACGGAGGTCCCGGACTTTCTGTCCCATTCCGCGCTTTCTGCCCTCTTTCTGCGGCAGCTGGATCTGTTTTACTGGCGCAGCGGGGGGGAGGCGGGCAGGGTGTCCCGGCGTTTCTTCCTTTCCTTCCCTTGGCCCCCTGCAGCCCGTGAACAGCGGCGCTTGTGCATCTGCCACTGCCAGCCTCTTTCTACTCCTCAATCCCCCTAGCCTCCCCGCGGCTTCCCGGCGGGGGACGGGCTCCCGGGCACCAGCGACTGGCCAAAACGGCTCTCGACGGCTCCGGCTGTGAGCGGGGCTCTTCCTATCTCCGCCTGCCTTTGTGAGCAACGCTGCGGCTCCCGCTGCCTGCCTATGTCATCAGGAGACATTTCAACTGCTGCGAGGGCGCGCAGGCTCCTCGGAGGCAGTGTAAAATCACAAACCACCAGTAAAACCGGATTTGGGGATTGTTTTTTTTAATGCTGCCCTTAGACGGGCTTGTGATAATCGTCTCAGCCACCTGCAGAAAGCGTGGATTCGCTGTACTTCGGTAGGCATGAAGCTGGAGACTCCATTTTCTTCGCTGAACGTGCAGCACAGTGGTTTAGAGCCCATAATCACAGCAATAAATACTTGTGTGCTTCTACTGTTAAACGGTATTCTTCTGTTAAATTAGATTTGCTTAATGGTAAACAGAGTCTTTGTTAAGCTACATTACATTTAAAGGTTTATTTTTGAAAATGTTATTTCGGCCTTTTCAGTGTTCACTTTACAATACGGCCAAAGGAGAGGCAACAGAATATAGCGTGGTCGTTTGCCGGTGATGCACGATATACTTAGAGTTTTGTTGCCTTACCGTTAAGTATGAAAGGGCGTTTAATCAACCTGAAGTTAATACTCATGTGACTTGCAAAGTATGAAGAATATTGCGTTAAAAATAAATAAATAAATGCTGTCAACAGAGTGGGAATGAAAACGTAATGGTAATGTTGTGCCATGATTGTGCAAGCCCTGAAGTTTCTCAACCTTTACCTAGTTTTAGGGATTAAAAACCCAGCAAACCACCAACCAACCAACCAAACGAACAAAAATCCCAGAACAACCGCGAATTTCTTAGAGTGCAACGTTAGTGGCATGAATAGAAGCACCGATTACTTTTGAATGCCTTTAAATACCTAAATACAGAAAGTTGTAAAACGCTTGAACCTTTGAAGTTGCACGAGATTTAGCTATAGCTCCTTTCTGACTTCAATAAATGCGATTCAGCTCTGGAAATTGTACATAGGCCACCTGGTAAAAGTCGATACTGCTTTGCATTTAAGAAGTCTTCGCATAGCTTTTAATAAATAATGTTGACTACATTAACTATTTTTAGGTCAAACCTTAATCAAACCTTTCTTATCACTAATTAAATCGTTAAGTAGTTCAGTGGTGAAGTTTATACTGGGTCAAGGGTTGCCACTGAATGTTTTTTCCCCTTGAGTGTCTTGGTTATATTAAACATTTGTGATGGAACTGTAGTTTTCTCCTTAATCTCTTTTCTGCTGTAAACAGCATAGAAATGCAAGATGCAGGAAGAAAAGGACCAGTTGACAGACAAGGCAAATTAATCCTGTTTTGTGAGCTTCCAGTTGTTTGCAGGAAGGATGATCTTTTTTCTAAACTTGCAGCACTTTGTGTAAGGCGCTTTCAGAATTGTGTAATAGCTTTCAGAACTGTCATTGGCGTGGAAATATATGTGACCACTAATTAGAAAACTCACAGTCTTGGCCCACTAACCAATGAGAATGAAATATGAAAGGAAAAAACGATAATAAATATGGAGTTTTGTTTGATAACTACAAGAATCTTCGATATAGAAGACTACTTGTAGAGTCCTCTCTATGGTTTTTCCTCCAAGTCTTAAATTTACATTTTACATTCAATAAAAATGTCAGCTAGGAGCAGTCAGCGTCTGAGGTTTTCAGTCATACTTCTGATTGAGAGAATTTATTTTAAAGAGCCTCTTCATGTTATTTTGAACATTGCAGGCAAGGAAAATATATTAAGCCAACTTCCTTTGGCTTTCGTACATAAATCTGTCTATAGAGGTTCTATGTTGCATTGCGACATTGCTCAGAGGGAAGAAATGCTACTTACATTATTCCATCTAATTTATAGCATCTGTTACTATGTTCTCTGTGCAAAGAATGGTTTGCTATTTAAGTTTGTTTATTCATTGTGAGGCTGTTGCTTTGTAAAGGAAGTTGTCATTAGGCTCAGCATGTCTGGAAAGTATGCAAGTCCTCAAGTCTTCTAATCCAGTGACTACAAAGTAGTTAAAGCTTCAAAGAAAAGGAATGACAGGATTTTGCTGCAGTGAAAGAGGATGCAGTGTTTGTTAATCCTGCTTTTAATTGTCTCTCATACTGCAAACTGCTGCAGCGTTGCTAGTAACCACTCAGGACAAACAAATTATTGTCTTTCCTCTTGGTTTTGTCTAAACGTGTAAGTAGTTTGCAGTGACATGTCCCTTACCAGCTTTTTGCATTTACTTTTTCCAAGCCTTTGCTGTGCACTAACATTAATTTGAAAACAACCTGCTACATGGTTTTTCTGATGTTCTCCACAGGGTTGACTCACAACCAATCTTTTCCTCTTCACATCTGTTTGTACTCTTCAGATAGTTTGGGAAAGGATTTCCAGTTTCTTTTCCAAATGATGCTGGCCAGTGATCCTTTTTCTAAACTAAAAATGGCTCTACGTGTCTTTTGTGGTGGCAAAAAAGGTGCTTTTCAAGAAGTTAGGATGATCCCTTGGCTATGGAGTATGACTTTCTCTTTTAACCAGCAGCAGGTGAAAGTTTTCATTGAAGAAAACCAATAAATCTGTATTGTAATTTCAGTGAAAACAAGAAATCACAGTAGAAATGTATTTCATCAGTGGTACATTTACTGTGATGTGGGTAAGTAGATGTGTTCCACATACCTTAGGCTTAGCCAGCTCACAGGGTGGTAGCACTGATCTAGAGCAGTTCGAAAATGATGTTGAAGATGCAATTTGAATGTCCTATAGAGAGTTCCATGGTTCTGCTCTGGTTTATTATCAGTTCCTGTGTATCTGCATGAGCTGTTGTGCACATGTATCGTGTAGTAGTGTTCCCTGTCTTCCTTGCTTCATGAAACAGAGGTGCGTTTCTGCTGTCTGCTGATTGAGTTAGTTTTTGTTTATATTGGTGCATTCTATTTTTGCCATATAAACTGCCCCAGTGCATGCCTATGATGGTCAAGAAGTGTGGTATACAATAGCTCATGGAAGAGGAAAGATTTCACAATGTTACTGATCAGAGTAGAAGGTATTTGAAGAATGAGAATGGTCTTACGTAGGTAGTACCTTTGAGTCCAGAGCAGAGCTGACTGACAATCTCAAGGCTACGTGTTTATGAGGGTGCAGTTTCATGGGCAACTGAAGCTCTTTGATTATTTAGTTAAATCAGTAAGCTGACTCTGCTGGAAAGTAATCATAGAGAAAAAGGATTCTGCAGAAGTAAAAGAGCACGTGGGCAGAGGTGAACAGAGAGTTAGAACAACAAAGAAAGATAAGACATTTTCTTCTTCCACTGTCAATTGTGCTGGGGCAACAGGAAAATGTTTTGTGAGGATACTACTTGCAGGAACAGCAAAGTGAATGAATTTGGAACTGTTCCAGACCCCAGTTTGGTCAATGTCTAGTTTTAAAGTGTGAGTAGTCCAATCAGGAATTTAGATTGGATCCCTGTAGGCCTTTTGTCATGGAGGTCTCCATCAGTTTCACATGGAAGACATGCATCTGAAAACCTGTCAGATTCATGCTTCCACTTCAGATGTGAACTTGTGGAAACACATATTCAGTGTGCTTTCTTGAATGAAAAATACCCATGCATATATTGTCATATATATGAAACCTCTACTGAATTAATTCTAACTTCACTGTTTGGACACTTTCTTTTACATAAGCAGCATAAACACTTAATTCTGTAACTCCAGGTCATTGCCTCTTGTCCTCATCAACACTGCTCTAGCTATTCATTTAGCTGTTCATCTGGTAAGTATTATTTTAAGATGAAGTGTTTTCTAGAAATTATTTTCCTTGCTTTTGGTAGTTTAATTCCTTAACTTTTTTTTTCAGTGGTATTGTGTACATAAATAGAATGACTTGACTGGTTGTATACAGAAACAATAAATTCTGTTAGAGTTCTCCTAAAATTGTTTTACTTTTCAAAACAACATACACAACTGTCTAGTTGAATCATAAATCAAACTATCAATGGACTAACTCCTCATCAGAGTAATAATGCAGTCACATACTCAGTTGTAGGGTACATAGGGGACAGATAATGTACAGGAAAAGACAGGAAGATTATTGTCCCTGTTTATTTAGTTAAAAAAAAAACAAAGTATAAAAATCTATGGTTGTAGAGAATAAATTTGACTTCTACTAGTCAGAAACACTCTCTTCTATATCACAAACTGTAAACAAAAGTAAGTCTAAAAGAGGAATCACAAAACTCTACCCAATTCAAACTAATGAGACTAGCAGGCTCCTGCAGAAGTGAAGGAGCTTGCTTTCCTCCCTGTTACAGCAGAATAGGCAGATTTCATGCCTCTAACTTGTACGCGAGGCACAAAAGGGTGTTTCTTTTGAATAATAGAGTTCAGGGGCAGAGATAACGGGCGCAGGAAAATCTTAGGAGCAGGTTAATCCAGAGCACAGCTCAGGTATTTCAGCTGTGTTTCACAGGAAGATCTTAAAACTACTTCTTAAGTACTTTTCTGTTGGTAAGACATTAATCTTTCACTTCTAAAGGCCTTAGCATGCTGTAGCTATTGTAGTTTTTCTCTTGCATATGGCCAGGTTGCTTGCTGTCATGCTAGTGATATTTTAAGCTTGATATGTTTGACATGTGAAACTACCATGGCAGTTTTTAGGAAGGTAGAGTTCCTCAGTTTCATACCTAACTTTAAGTAGTAATTTTCTTGATATTTTGCCTCATATGAAAGTACTCACTGTATTTTTTGCTGGAGTCTGTAAGTTTTAATTTCTTCTTAAACTATTCAGTCACATTGCTAGTTTTTTTTAAAACTTTTGGTAATATTACTTAAAATGAGGTGTGGCTTAAAGTGTCTTGATTCAAATATACATTGTTTAAGCGGTGGATGGGGACCCTTCTGGGAATTCAGAGGAGGGCCATGAGATTGATCTAGGGTCTGGAGCATCTTCTTTATGAAGACAAGCTGAGAAAGCTGGGGCTGTTCAGCCTGGAGAAGAGAAGGCTGCATGGAGACCTCATAGCAGCCTTCCAGTATCTGATGGGGGCCTACAAGGATGCTGGAGAGGGACTCTTCATCAGGAACTCTGGCGATAGGACAAGGTGTAATGGGTTCAAACTGAAACAGGGGAAGTTCAGATTAGATACAAGGAAGAAGTTCTTTACTGTAAGCGTGGTGAGGCATGGGAACAATTTGCCCAAAGAAGTGGTAAAAGCTCCATCCCTGGCGGTGTTCAGAGCCAGGTTGGGCGGAGCCTTGGGCAACATGGTCTATTGTGAGGCATCCATGCCCATGGCAGTGGGGTTGGAACTAGGTGATCTTAAGGTCCCTTCCAACCCTAACTATTCTATGATTCTATATTCAACAGCACTGTTAAAAGAAGTTACCTCTTTCCCTCTGCTCATCTTTTCATCATTTCCTTCCTGTGGAATGTTATCACCTTCCAACTTCCCTGTCAGAGTAGTGGATGAACATCTGGTAACCTGTTTCAGCTAGCATCAGAAAAACCATGCAGTTCACTTGGTCTGATCTAACAGAGTTGATTCAGAGTTTGATGGATCAGAGGTTTCTCACATGAGCAGCTCTGCCAATAGGTCAGAGGAGGCTGTAGGATCTGCAATGTTACTACCAAGCAGAAGTTTACCAGGGAGGTCACCTACTGCACTGGCTTGCTTACAGCTGGCAGCCTTTGACGATAAGAGTTTTGCTGAGCAAGTGGGAAGAGGGTGGGAATAGGAGCAGTAGTAGCATCTTCTACAGCAGAATTAATGAACCTCTGTTTAGCTAGCAATGTCAGCCTGTGTCACACACTTTCCTGGTTTCTTCCCTCATGCTTCACAGGAGCTTCTTATAAATGCCTGCAAAGCTAATAGTCATCCTTTCTTGTTGTGATGTCTCTAGAAATACGTCATTTAAAGGTTAGGCTAATTGTGTGATATCGTGCTGGTCGCTATTGTTTATTTCTCTGTATACTCAGCCTTAATTTTGTCTCATACTGCAAGCTGTTTAATACAGTTTAATGCATCATTGGCCAATGCCTGCAATTCCAGTAAGATACAGGTATATAAAGAGATAATAATAGGTTACTGATACAGTAGGTCCCTGTGAGAGTGCTGTGATAAAACTGGTTGTCTGTGGGGTCACTAGTGCTGGCAGAAAGGGCTGCACACTGAGAGACAGGAGGTCTCAGTCACAGCAGTGCCACCTTAGATCAAACAAAGGTGTCGTAATACCTCACTGGTTTGTTCTTTTGGATGTAGAGCAAACAAAGGTCTGATATGAGAAGAATAAGACATCTCTGGAAGAAAAAACCCAAGGGCAGTTATGGAAGCATTGATCAGATTTGTCTAGAGAAATTACTTTTATGAGTATATCAAAAGCTTTGCTGAATAGATCAAGATCAGAAAATGAGGAAAAAAAGGGAGAAAAAAAGGTATTACTTGACAGCTCAGGACTCTTTAACAGCTGCAGCTGAGTTACTTTAAGAAAGGTTCTGTGCATTTCTTGTATGAACCAATAATAAACAAAACTGCTTGAAAGCTTGAGAGTCTCTGACCATGTGTAACATTTTCTACGTACTTGGTCATAGTAAAGTTTTAGCAAGAAGTCACACAATGTAAAGAGACTGCCAAGATTTTGCATATTCTGGGTGATAAGTTAACAAATAATTTTACTGTGGGTGTTTCTAGTTTAGAAAAATGACATGGCAGAATTGTGTTACAGAAAAAAAAATAATGCTAGAGCTAATAAGGTGGCAGTGATGTTTCTGTGCATAGTAAACTATCTCTTCTTAAAAACCAAAAGACACAAAAAAGCAAATAACGGTTATGTCATAGATTTTAGATAGATAATCCCTAATATAATTTCATATATACTTTTATTTTGGGCGTTAACAATTCTGTTCTGATTCTAAACGTGTGTTGGTTTTCACATTTTGCGAGTTCTGCTGGAGAAGCATTCTTCTTTATAAAAAGTTTCCTTGAGATGCGCCTGCCCTGAGGTGTAATTGTCAAGTAATGCAAAACCACTCAGACTATCAGAGAGCTGACTGGACAAAAACTAATACTGCAAAGCCCAACTCGGTGCTGGCTAGGCTTCCTGAATTGGCTTACCTCCTGTCCCCAGGAACACCAACGCTCGTGTGGGGAAGAGGCCAGGCTGGAGGGCTGGGATGAAGGGCATATGGCAGCCCTAGCACAGAGTACCTTAAATTGCTGTGGGACTGTACTGTTGGAGACAGGAAATGTGATATGCAGAAATATTAACAAAAGTGTGTGGGGTAGAAGCACTTTCACAATATCGTTATATCTGATACCAGTCTAAGATTTGGATTCTGCAGAGCTGAGCTGAACCTGTGCTGTTCAAACAAGAAGAATCTCACCTGCCTCGAAAGTCTGGTCTGCAAAGAAGTGTTAATTAGTCATCAGGTAGTTATACTCACCACAAATACTCTTTGTCATTTCTGTTTGTGTTTAAGCTGTTGAATCTCCAGCAGATGTTGCTTAAGGTGAATTTCAGGATTCAGTTGACTTTCACATTGCATTATAGTAGGTAAGAATGCATGACCTTTTGAAATTAAATGTGTTAATGAAACAAGAGACTTTTTTTTTGTACAGTAAACAATGAAACGGACAAAAAGAGAGTTTTGTGAAGGTTCTAGAGATCTATCAAAGCTTTCAGTGTGCTATTTGAATATTCTGAGTTGAACATAGCAAGGATCTTGTAGCATTTAGCCGTAATTGCTCTTTTAGATCTTGAAACTTTCTGTTGAGAAATACAAATTGTGCTTCTTTAGAACAGACATGAAACATTTCTTTTCATGAAATCGAAAAGAAAAAAAGGGGAGGAATCAATGACAGAGAAACCAGGGAATTATGTTCATATAAGAAATGCCTTGACTAAGGAATGGGAAATAAAAATCTTTTGTGGTATCCTAGGAACTCAGTAGCTGAAGGATGATCTTAAACATTAAAAATTATTTAAAAAATTGTAGTTTCAGTGGTGGTTAATGATGACTCCTTTCATGACAGACCAGAATCCCTTACAAAGGGGAAAGTGGTATTATGTAGATAAAATTACAAGCTTGAACAGGATCTAAGCCAAACCCAGATGAGGAAAATTTATCTGCTGTTTTTTTAATTTTAAAAATAACTGTGCTTCCTAGCTCTGCCTGGAAGCAATTTAATGCAACAAATTGATTTTTTTCTTAAGTATTTCCAGCCAGACCAGAAGCAGTAGTTAATAGCTATCTTAAGACAGTGAGTCTGTTCTCTATGCTTGGTTTTGCAAACTCAGGGAATTTGGATATTAATATCTGAAATTGTGGATAGTAATTCAGCCTGGTTTACTAAGGAGGTTTGCACATTCATCTAGTTTTCTCTGTGTCTATTAGAAATAGGATTCAGAAATCTATTCTGTAAGAGAGGTAATAGGGAATTTGTTACGAAATTCATGATACTGTAGTTTTCAAAGCCACAAGGGAAAAAAATCCACTCTTCTTTCAAATTTTATGTCTAGAGAGCTTCTGCGCAATGTTTTTGAATAATTTTAGTCAATGTGATATTTATGAACGTATCAAGTGTAGAAAATGCTTTAACAAGGATAATGTGAGTCAGAGACGAGCATGTAGAGTTAGGAAAGGTAGACTTCAGAAGTTATTTTGGTTTGTAATCCACAAGCCAACTTAAAGCAAGGAGCACTTTTGATTCTTGGACTTATAGAAGATACATTTACACAGGAAAGGACTGCAAAAAGCATAGGTGTCAATTTACAGCACATTTTGAAAATAACAAAAAGTGGAAAATGCTACCTCACAGTTACTGAACACTTACTGTTACCACAGAGGTAGTTATTAGAAAGTATTAGTTCAGTGCAAAGCCACAGAGTAAACTAAACATAGTAACTTCTTCCTGTAGGCAAGTCTTTAGTGATCAGTGAAATACTTGAAATGTCACCTTTGTGCTGGCCATTGGCACATGATTTATTGTTTCTACAAATAAAGGGTGAAAAATCAAACCTCAATACCATGTTAGGCTCTGTAGAAATATTTCAAGTGTCTTTATATCTGTTATATTTTCTAGGAAGCTCAAGATCTTCTGTAACTACAAAATGACTGGGGGAAAAGGAATAGAAAGGACCTTGAAAGGACATATTTTCTATTCTTCAAGGCAGAATCACCTTTAGTTGGCATGATCTATTCTGTGGTAGTAGGAACAGAGGTTTGGTGACTTCCACAGACAAGCAAGCAGCCTTTGTGAATACTTACACTTGGTTGTAGGTTAAGTGCATTAGTTCCTCTACCCCTTGAAGTTCTTTATTTTTTCGGTGTCTTCTGAAATAGTTCCCCAAGCTTTGAAACAAGCCCTTTTGAAAGGCTGTCTTGTATCGTTGTAGACTTCTCTCCTTGGACACTCCTTTCACTCTCCTGTTTTCTCAGCCTTTTACATCCTGTTTTCTGAATCTCATGGTTGTGCTCAAAAAGTGTCATGGATTTGCTCCAAAACATCTTTCTTGAAGCATGCTAACCAAAGCTGGTATATTCCAGCTCAGGCTGCACCAACACTAGCTAAAGGAAGAGGATTGTTTCCTGTATTTACCAGATGACGTTGTTTATATTTCTCAGAGTGATGTCTGACTGTTTTGTGGCAGGATGGCATTGCTCAAGCTCTGATCTACTCCAGATATTTTGTGCAGAATTGTTGCCAAGTCCCCATTTGGTACCACTGCAATGGTCTAATCACAAAACCTTCAGCCTGTCTTCATTCAGTTGTACATCTTTATTTCCACCCACACCATACCATTTTTTTTCCGGACATTTTATTTCATTTGGCAAGATCAAAATATTGGCAACACCTAACAGCCTGTGGAGTTCTGGAAGGGAGGAGTCTATAGCACTGAAACTGGGGAAACTCCATTTTGTCAGTTGGCCACAGAGAGTTAACTCTCATTATGATTTTCCCGTGAGTTGTCATTTGCATCTATGTAATTTTTTCATATTTCATCTATAAGAATGTCATATGGGACATTTCCCCCTCAAACTAAGTATCATTTTCATTTGCCGCTGGTGCCTCAGCTTCGTGCTGTCATTCAGTGCGGGATTGGAGCTGTCATATTACAGTCCTTGGGAGCTTAACTTCCCTCAGGAGAAACTCTCGTGACATGTCTAAAGCTCTGCTTCTGTGGTTTCTTCTTAAATAACTTGCCTTTCTGTAACTTTCTGTGACTCTGGTAAGGTATGTTGTTGTACTGTCCCAGAGAATGAGATTCATCAATTTGAATGGCATGGTTGAGTTCTGATTGTTTTCAGAATCAGTTTTGGGTTTTTTTCTTTTTTCTTTTTTTTTTTCCTGTGTTCAGACAAAGTCCATAGCAAACATTTTGTCAGTGACAGTTTCTCTTAATATCATGCCTGCATAAATTTAATGTATTAAAATTGTATCCTTTAATGTCATAGTGGTTAATAGAGCCTTTTGTCTTTTGATCTTAAGAATCCTGTATTGTGGAGTAGTTAGAATCACAGAATCAAGTAGATTGGGAAAAACTTTTCAGGTCATCAAGTCCAACTGGTACTCCAGGACTGCCAAGACCACCACTGGACCATGTCACTGAGGGCCTCCTCTACACAGTTTTTGAACACTTCCAGTTGCATGTTGCAAGACCAAGACAATTAAATAAAACTACTGTACATTTGGGAGCATATGATATAGTTTCAATTTTAAACATTAAAAAGCATCTGAAATAAGTTCTGGGCACAGAATTATAGAAATAACGTAAAAATAAATATATGCACTTGTCATTGGCTCTACAAGGTTGTTTGAAGTTCCTGTAACTCCCATCATCCTGTCCTCTCCCTTCATCTTACTTTTCGTATGATTTAAATTTTTCCCTACAGCATGTTTCATTCTGACACTTGGTGAGGAATTCACAGATATGCTGTGATTAACTACCAAAGGTGGGAAGTACTTAAAGAAATCCACAGTGTCTGTTTTCTAGCTGTCTCAGGAAAAAAAAAATGTACCTGAACAGCAGGTAGGAAAAACATCTCCAAGCAGATGGTTTTCTGTGACTAACTGAACCATTAGCTTGCTCCTTTGTAAGGTTGCGTTATATTGCCAGGGAAAATGCAATTAAGTTAAACTACTATGCATTTGGGAACATATGATATAATTATCATTGTTCAAGGTATCAGTGTTCTGTACTGTTGTTGCATGGGACAGAAGAGTAAAGCCAGGAAAGTGTGAGATGGGGAGCACGGGTCTGGCAAGGTAGGAGCTGGCTGAGGTGGATGGGCTTGTCTGAGCAGAGAAGGGGGACTGTGATCCAGTTTATCAGGAGAATAAATGTCTGTGGGATGTGGAAGAGGGGTTAAGATTATGCAAATAGCAAGTATGGGGGAGGTTAATGTGCTCATGAGTGTGCACTGGAGAAGGAGAAATTTCTACTGCTGCCCTGCCAATAAGGCTGTGATAACCACTACTGGACCTAGCAACACACTGTGCATGGGAAAGTCCTGCCTTAACACTGTGGTTACTTTTTTCTTCTTCAGGACGTACACTGTAAGCAGTGGCTATGTCTTTCACCATGCACTGTATAGCAAGTTTTATTTGAGAAAAAGAAGGGAGGTGAAGTTGTGCCTGCTGTGGTGGCTGGATATTTCAAATCATTTGCACAGTTTGAAACGCTCAAAGTGGATAGAGACATTAAGAAAGTCATTGCCAATTTTACCATCACGGGTCCTGTCACTCTGAAATCATAATAGTGTAGAAACAATAGAGGACCCTGCTTATTTAGGGAAGATACAAATACTTTTTTTCCTTCAAGTCAAAACCATAGTTATGAAATACTGAAAACTATGATCTACTTTATTTCAGTGCATGTCTGATATATACAGTTCCTTTGTGGAACTTATTGGGTTTTTTTTTTCTCCTCTGCTGTTTTCTCTAGTGTGTTTGCTTCTTCCCTTCCCCCCACCGTGCTTTTGAATGATAAACTCACTCTCTCTGGTAATTCTGAGTCAGGTCAGTCCTGGGCCTGGGCTTTTCTGTGCAGAGACTGCCAAGTTTTTCTAAAATATTTGGTGGTTCAGGGATTTGGATAAATGTCCAAAAGGGACCCAGACTTGAGACCTCCAAATGTCTTTAATTTAAAACCATAATTTGGAAAAGAACCTTCATGAATCCCAAAATTAAAAAACCCAGTACTTTCATTTATGCTATTAGTTGTCATTCTCTCTACTATAAGAGTACCCCTCCATTCTAAAAAAAAATAGAGTTTTTCTGCTGCTTTAACAAAACAGTTTCATTGATTTAATGTTCTATTCTGTGATGAAGTGTCTTATCTCAGTCATAGTTTAGCTGTAAAGAAGATATTTATGAAGTGGCAAGAATTCTCGTGCACTGTGGTATATTTATTCTCTAGAGTGAGGCAAAATGTTATTTGACTAGCAAATGAAGTAGTTTAGCTTCAAATTATATGTTGAAGTTAAAGGCAACAATTTCAATCTTTTAGTAACCCCCAAAATAAGTAGAGTATCTGGAACTGCTCTAAATCTACGTAATTTGACCTCTACTGTAGGAAGAGCAGTTCCGAGAGATTAATATTGCAAGTGGCTATCCAAGGGAGGAAAATCTTTGAGATTTAGGTACCAAGTTAAATTTGTACTTTTATTCTATATGCAAATGCTAAAATATAGCTGAAGACTAAGAGCAGATTACTGAGCTCATTTTCTCAGTTCTCGAGATTTATTTGACTGACTTATCAAATACCGTGCTAAATCCTTGTAAATACTTGAAGCTGGCATTTGTGATATTCTCTTGGGAATGTGTTGTTTGTCATGTAACAACAGTGTTATCAGCAAGATGTTACCCTCATTTTTGCACGGTTTTTATTGGTGTTTGGCCTGATTACAGCCGTAGTAGTTAAGATCCAAGTAGTAGAAGCCTTCATGTTCTAGGCGTTCCTCAGTCAGACAACGCAAATACAGGTTTTTTTAAAGGAATTCTGTATGAACCACTGCTTCATCATCAAGAGTTTTAAAACAACATTTTTTGGGATTTTGATTGGATTTATGAACCAGTAGTGGTTTGTCTCTCTGTCTCTCACACATACTAAAAAACACCTGTATGTGAGCTCTCACTCGCCAGTTGTGTATCATTAGAATTTATCAGGCATGGCTCGTGATGCTTTGAATTTTGCAATAAATGATAGACTAGCACTTACATGATAAGTAATTCGTGAACTATGTTGCTAGTTCATTTGCCGCTCTTAATTAGCTCTAGAGTGCCACTGAGCTCCACAGAAAAAAAATTGTTGGATTCTCAAATGCTTCCATTTGTTGAACTTTAGTAACCTGAACTTTCATTTCTGTGGAGTCCCTGTTTCTGTCTTTGTTGAAGAAGGTAGACCTTTGTGTAGTGTAGAATAGTTGCTTTGGGCTTCTTTCTCATTTTATATTTTCACTTGTGTGATTATAACTGACTGAAAAAAATCTTCAGGATGATTTGTTTTCCAGACTCTAATGTGTGTTTTTGCGTTAAGTTGGTTTCTAATTCACTGTATGGTTTTATTGATCTGACAAACAATGTGAGTGAACCCTAACCGTCTAAAGCTAAACTTGCCTGTGTTTCCACACGACTGGACAGTGAAGCAGGTACATGGGCCATGAGTTGTTCAGAACTAAGATCCTACAAAACTGTTTGTAAAGTCTAAGGACTGCTCTGCCATTTCCTGCCTAGCAGTATCTGCTGAGATGAACTTTAAAGGACCTCATTTCATAAGGTCTTTTTACATTTTATTTTGCTTGTAAACCAGCTATCTTGTATGGTTAGCACTCTTCTAAATGTATCTCTCGTAACTAGTGCCATAAATAACCCAGCTTTGCCAGTGGTTTGCAAGGTTCATGCACGCATGCAGGTTGTGTGACAAATTAGCAGCCTCTGTCTGTATATGAGTCTAGCAAGTAATAACGCAATGCTGTGTAAGACCGGAATAGGTGGGGACAGACATCTGTCTTTCATATAGCGGCATTCTGAATTGCATGAGGAGCAGTGTTGTTCTGGAGGCAGTCTCTACCTCTTCTGTAAGACAGGGAAAATTTGTTAATTAAGTTAGCATTTATACCTCTTTGAGGAAGGCAATAATGAATTTTAACTCTGTGAGAAACCAGTCTCTCTCAGTGAACATACAATAATTCTTTTCCACCTGTTCAGAAGATGTATTAAAAAAAAGCCAGACCTACATGATTATACTGTGTAAGATTGAAACTGAAAAGCATTTCATTTTCCAAATGCGAATTTGTGTTACTTCTGCAACCATTAATGTTAAACATCTAAAACAGAGCACAGAGTTGCAGTTCACTGACACAGTTGTAGATATTGGTGACATCTTGTTTTGTATAGTCAGTAACACCTCCTGAAACTCCTGTTGCAGAGTGAAAGAACTTTATAAATGCCAATTATATGTATGGTGAGTCTATGAAGATGTTGCACTAGGTATGATTGTGCATATACGTACTATGATATTTAATTCTAAGAAGAAAATGAAAGAGATTTAAATGCTAAACCAAAACCACAGTATCAGAAATTCTCTTGATTTACATTCAAGTAGAAGTGAAGTAACCAGCTTGTTTACATTTTTATCAAAGGAAATATGAAATTTAAGCTCTTCTTACTACCTATAAAAGTCCTGGCATATGTGTGCCCTACTGCTGTGGTTCATTCTTAATGATTACTCATTAAAAAAGAAGACTGGCAACACAGGGAGATGGTAAAAACTTACAGTATTTCTTGAGTAGTGTCATGAACAAGTAAATACCAATCAGAATTGTAGAGACATATAAAAGCTTGTTTGCAAGTTAAAATAGAAAGCATAAGAGAAGAATTGGCATGGCATAACTGGAAGGAGACATAACAATTTTTCTAAAATGGCTGAGTCTATGATTTCCTCATGTTAAATGGGTTTATTAGAAAATAAGAAAATGTGCATATATGGTTGAAGAATCATGGAACTTCTGTAACTTGGAGTTGTGGTATATGTTTGGAAAAAATAAATATTTTCAAATTGATATATCTAGTAATTAGAAAGTTCCTGAGACAGTTGCTTGAAATAATTTTGGGAACAAAAAATAAATTTGGCAATGCTTCTTCAACATTTTTTTTTTTTCCCCCCAGTGGTATTTCCAGCTTTCATCCTCACAAAGATGAAGTTAAAGTAGTTGACCTTCGTGATTTCTATTGGTCATTATTTGTTCCACAGGCCATTGCTCACTCAGTACATAGCTTTTAAAGTCCTTCTGCGAAGGGCAGACTTTCAGGCTTGGAAACAAGTTGAAATTTTTATGTGCACACAAGCAGGGATTTGACGTGAAAGAAGAAGATAAGTGGTAGAGAACTTTAATGGGACCAGAATGATAAAATGTCATCTGGGCATTCATTCTGCTGATGTGAAGAGGAAGCAGCATGTGCACCAGGACTTTAGAGAATTAGTTTTCATAGATGTGGAGAGTGGCTGTGAAGATATTGGCTTGCCTTGAAGAAAGAGGTTGCTCCAGTAAGCAAGTGTAATTGTTGTTTAATTTAAGGGAATGTAAATTAAAGTCTCTACTAAGAAACATGCACACCTTTAAAGGAAGTGGCAGGACTGTTCATTTTCTCCAAGTGGGATTTTGTAAACTGCTGACTACAGGAGGAGTTCCATACACCAGCAGGGCATATTGTCTGCTATTTTTTTTTTTTTTTTCCCTCTAATCCTTTATTTGTTTCTGTGATTGCAGAATGTAGAGGTTGATGCTGGCTACAGGATAATAACTACAAAAGGTATAATGGCTGTCTTCAGCTGTTGTAGGTTGGCATGATTCTATTACAGTCAATGAAGTCACACTAATGATGTTAATAAACATTCAAACAAATATTAAAGTTAGGGTCTAGAGGCTTGACAGATGATATTTCTAGTTTCTGAAGATGTTTTAGATTAGAAAGTCTGTTCAAGCAAACTGGTCTCCCCTTGAAGCAATATTGATGTTGTAAATAACAACATTCCTCTGGCCACTGATCAAGATACAGGAACTGATTTAATCTTGGGCTTTTGTATGTCTTTGTGGTTGCTTATTACTCGATTTCAAAATACCTGTGTGGGTTTTTTTTCTTTCTATTAACATTTGGTGAAGAAATACCTGAATGCTTTTCTTTGGATTACTTGATTACGGTTTCTGACGATTCATTATTTGCTTCATTTTTTTGCAAGTGTAATTCAGAAAGGTGGAGTATTTTAGATTGCTAACAGGATAGAGATTTTTTTTTTTCTTTTTTTTTTTTTTTTTTTTGACGCTAAAAGCAAACTGGTTAAAATGAATTATGACTTAAAAATTTGGCTTTGTGCCTCTAGTTCATGCTACCCTGGTAGGTACGTTAATGAATGTGTAGATTCTCATGCATAGAATGAAGTGCAGGCTCCTCTAAAGTTTGATAGTTTTCACTTGCCTAAATGGCTATATTTCTAGCTAGGTTTAGTAGTACATTGTCCTATACTTCTCACTCTTAGGTTCATTAATCTGTATAAGGCTTGTGGAGACAAAAATTAAAGCTAGATCTTGGGTTTGCTTTTTATCTTACTTGAACAAGTATCACATACTTTAATTTACAAAGTCTGCCTCAATGTACCACAGTTTGCTTATGTTCAGGTTTATCTCTGCATTTTTACTGAGGAAATTGCTTTTGAAAGTGTTGGAGCATTCAAATGCAGAGCCCTGGCAACAGCCCCAGATGCAGTTCTTGTTGATGGGCTGGATTTTCAGTTGTGGTCAACCTAAAGAGGCAGATGTTCAGTTGCAAGATGAACTGATGGCCAAATCTAATAGCAAAAGGAATGACAAATAGTTAAAACAATAGAGCATTAGGTAGGCTAGGCACTGAACAGACAAATGAAGTGGAAATACACTCTATCTGGAATAATTGGGGTTGGAAGGGACCTCAGTTTTTCATGGTGTCCAGACCCCGCTCAGAGCACAGCTAACAATATTAAATTTTAGATATTCTTTTGCGCTTTATTTCAGAGTTACCCTTTCCTAGACACCCTTTCTTACCAAGTGCCCATCCACAGTTATGACTGACAGCTGAAATAACTCCTGATTTCTGGAGGCTTAAAGAAAGCCTGAATTCTAAGAGAGTCTCTTAACCTTGCCTTTAACCACAGCTTCTTGGATTTTTAATAGAAAATAACTGAAATATTGAAAATACATGTTGTTTCTAACCCACCTTTTGTTTTTAGGGCCCTGGGGTATTACAGCTTTTTGCTCAGCCTTGGACATTTTCCGTATGACTACTCTGCCTTTAAGTTAAACACACAAAGAAAAAGATTTCACTAAACTACTTTTCTTTCAGCATTTCTGTTTTACAGTGTCTTTTATCTTTCCTTTCTTCTCACCTTTCAAGAATCATAATTTCGAATTCAAGAAAGTGTGAGTTAAATTTCTGCCTGAAATGCTTGATTTCATGTGGACTGACATGACAGCCTGAGGTTGTCATCAACAGTTGAATTTCTCTCTATGCATAGTAGGAATGATGCTCTGAGTCAGTGGGAAGTTGAGCATCTTCATTGTTTAATGCTTTGTAGATGAGGTTATGGAGCTATAATTACTAATAATATGTGCGCTTGCAGCCCAGAAAGCCAACAGTGTCTGGGTCTGCATCAAAAGAATCATGGCCAGCAGGTCAAGGGAGGTGATTCTGCCCCTCTACTCCACTCTCATGAGACACCACCTGCAGTACTGTATTCAGCTCTGGGGCTCCCAGCACAAGAGGGACATGGACCTGCTCAAGCAAGTCAGGAGGATGGCCACGAAGATGCTCTGAGGGCTGGAGCGCCTCTCCTATGAAGGCAGGCTGAGAGAGTTTGGCTTGTTCAGCCTGGAGAAGAGAGGGCTTCAGGGAGACGTTATAGCAGCCTTCCAGTATCTAAAGGGGGCCTACAAGAAAAATGGAGAGGAACTTTTTACAATGGCATGTATGGATAGGACGAAGGGTGGTAGCTTTAAGCTTAAAGGGGGTAGATTTAGATTAGGTATTGAGAAGCAGTTCTTTACAATGAGGGTGATGAGGCGCTGGCACAGGTTGCCCAGAGAAGCTGTGTGAAGCCCCATCCCTGGAAATGTTCAAAGCCACATTCGACAGTGCTTTGAGCAACCTCGTGTAGTGGGAAGTGTCCCTGCCCATGATCTTTATGATCCCTTCCAGCCCAAACCAGTCTATGATTCTGACGCAGCATGTACAAGAAGAGCATTTTGGGGAAAAAAGAATCTACTTTACATAGAAGGCAGAATTTATATTCTCCCATCAGAAAGATGACTTTGTTCTAATACAATGCTTCCCACCCCTTCCAGTGTATTTACAAGTGTCACTCTCTTTATAGTATTGTGGTGCTAGTTTCATCCCAGGATTTTAGCACCGAATTTTCAGTCTTACTTGGAAACCTGTCTTGCTTATTCTTAGCCAGTTAATAGTTCCAAATGGATTCAATTTAACAACCCTTGCGCTGTTTTGATTCGCCTCTCACACCATCTGGTCTATGTCTTTCTCCTGCTCTTTTTTTTGTTTCTTAAAGGATAGTCTTTTTTCAATAACTTAAACTTTCAACCATGTCATCTGGAAATGTAGCTTGCTCAGAAATTTCCCTGTGCAATGTATCATTTGAGAAAGTGTTGTGGTTTAAGCCTCTCTAACCACACAGCTCGTTCTCCCCTCACTTTCCCCTTTTTCTTCCCCCCGCTCCCGGAGGGATGGGAAGGAGAATCGAAAAGAATGCAACTCCCACAGGTTGAGATAAGAACGGTTTAGTAACTAAAGTATAACACAAATCACTACTGCTACCACCAATAATAATAATGACAAGGGAAATACAAGGAAAGAATACAATTCTCACCACTTAATACCAAGCCCGACCACGCAGTGCACCCCCCACCCTTCTGGGTCTCTCCTCTCCGTCCTCCATCTTGGGCATGACGTGCTGTGGTATGGAATAACCTCTTTGGTCAGTTTGGGTCGGGTGTCCCGTCTCTGCTTCCTCCCGGCTCCCCTCCTCCCTGGCAGAGCATGAGGCTCAGAAAGTCCTTGGTCAGACCAAAACATCACTCAGCAGTAACTGAAACACTGGTGTTATCAGCACTGTTCCCAGGCCCAAAATCAAAAACACAGTGCTGCACCAGCTACCAAGAAGCAGAAAAATGACTGCTGCTGCTGAACCCATGACAGAAAGAAAGCTTTCTGTATGCAGAGGAAAAAGTACATGAACAGGAACCTGTGGACAGGTTGGAATGGCAGGAATGTAGTGCACAGTGAAGATGTCTGTTTCTTCACACTGAAATATTATTGAAGCACATTTCAAAAGCAAAATTATTTCATGGCTCTGAGATCTCTCGGATGGTTCTCTGTGTTTCTTTTCTTGCCTCTGAAACATACCCAGTTATTTGTGAGACTGCAGAGTGGCAAGAAACATCTTAGAAATCCAGAATTGCTCAGCCTTTGATGAGCTGGAAGTTAAGTGCTGCAGTGAAGCTCGTGGTTTATTAACTGGCCTTATTTATACTTGATTTAGTAATGATGACCTAGAGTGATGCTGCTTAAGTTTAACTCTATCTGTCATGATGTTTGAAAAATATTGGGTGAAAAGTATGTTAATGTTGTCTGAACGTGCCAATTCCTGACAGCCTTGTTTTAAATTTTAGAGGATTGTTTCCCTGCGTAACCTGAATGTGTGTCCTGTAGTCTTTATGTTTAAATAAGTTGCTTTAGCTGGCATTCAGATTATTTCTGTTGTATGCCTGTTTTTTGCTGGATTGATGTCTGTGTTATGTGTACTGTAAAGGTTGAAGAGGTGAGTTGTGAGATGGTTTTGTTCTGCCTCATGCTGTGGGTGTTGCCCAGGAGTAGCTGCTGGGGACGCTACTACTGTGGTGTGCACCAACACCAGCAAGCTGTCAGGTGAAGAGAGATGGGAGAGCTGAAGGTGTCCATCCCAGTTTTGTCTGGGTTTGGCTTGCTGTCCTTAAAGCAATTCCTTGGCACCTTTTGGTCCACATGGCACCTTTCCTGGAAAAGGTGATGGTGGTGCCTGGCTGCCTTGTGGTGTGGCGCATACAGCCCCACAGCTGACCATGCCTGCTTGGTCTGTGCCTGCATGGGTGTATGGGTGGCTCATTCTCCTGGTGGTGGATGTGAACTGTGGTGGGTCTAGCTGGCCTATGAGGCACCAGCTTTTGCTGCATCAAGGCTTTTCACAAACCTGTTGCCCTGGTTGTCCTAGCGGGTGTCTTACTGGTACCCGCTTACCTCATTTTCAGGTCTGTGTTTCAACACAGTGACACAAACCATTATTTCTTGTACTTGAAAGCCATGCTCCTCTCCCCTTGTAGAAGGAACTGGGTGTTTTGCAATAAGATGCCCGCCACACCCTTGTCAGATATGCTGTGATATCCATGAGCTACATGCTGAAGTGTGGATTAATAATTTTTTGTCCCTGATAACAAGTCTTGAGCAAGTCTTGGTGCTGTACGTGTTTCAGATTTATATAGGAAGACACACAGTCCTGCCCCACTGCTGTCCCTGTGATCACACAGAAGTGATCTTAAGGCAGAAAGTTAGCGTATACACGGACTGTGTACACAGTGTCTCCATTTTGCCTAGCAGAATTGGTCAGTCTGGTGACATTTTGATGTAGACCCATCTACTTTTCCTACCTTCTCCTCCTCCATCAGCCTGGTTTCCCTCATAAAAAGCCAGCTTTCAAGTTTGCCAGATTGGTGCTCCTGTCTCCTCAATCAGCTTGTGCAAGATAAAGGCTTGACTTCCAGTTCTGCTTCTGTGAAGTTAGTTTATCCCAAAACACAGATCTATAGATTCCAAAAACTGCACCTGAGCATCTGCCGTTCTTGTAGATTTCATTGGAACTAAGTAAAAATACAATTTTTTTTCTATGTGGATATGTTTTCTATTTTACTTTTTGTGTAAGTCACAAGTTTATGGCATATTAGTAATATTAAAAAGAATTAACGGTGCATTCTTTCTCATAAACCTATCCTGCAATTTTATGAGCTCTGTTTTGTGTCCAGTCTAGTATCTACTATGCTTTTATCCAAAAGGAAAAAAAAATCCCAAACCCTACATAGCTAATGGAATTTTTAAAATGCTATTTGTACTGCACATTATTTCCTACTATTTTTTGCTGTACCAAGGGTGATAATTTCAGCTTGGTTGGGAAAAATTCCCTTCTAAGTCCTTCCAGAAAGAGGCTTTCAAGTTGATCCATCCTGTAAGGCTGGTGAGGCACTGGAATGGGCTGCCCAGGGAAGCTGTGAACGCTC
Organism: Ara ararauna; assembly: GCA_028858755.1. NCBI lineage: Eukaryota > Metazoa > Chordata > Aves > Psittaciformes > Psittacidae > Ara > Ara ararauna. Next base: position 36,145,319 of record CM054410.1, on the reverse strand, counting down.
CATCACTGGCGGTGTTCAAGGCCAGGTTGGACGGAGCCTTGGGTGGCATGGTTTAGTGGGAGGTGTCCCTGCCCATGGCAGGGGAGTTGGAACTAGATGATGTTAAGGTCCTTTCCAGCCGTAACTATTCTATGATTCTATGATAGATTTCAGAAAGCAGTCCTTCTTTAAGAATAGGAGTGGGAATTTTTTGGTTTTATTTTGTTTTATTTTGAAAAGTGTGTTAAGATCTTGCTCTCTTCTTCCTTTTTCTTCTGGTGATTTTTATACTTCTGCTTTTCAGAACAATGGTCTGATTTACTTTTTATTCCATAAATGTGACCTTTGTAGAAAAACTAAGAGATGATTTTCCACTAGTTACATTAATGTTGTGTTTCTCTCAAGTGCCTAATGAATGTTTAACTTGAAGTATACAAGCACAGTGAGCCTCTGTAAAAATGGCATTTCAGGAGGATCTTTGTTCCACAAGGTTTTATAGCTTCACCTAAAGTTAACTTTGACATCCTAGTTTCTATAAGTAAAAATGTACCGTAGCCTAGTTAACATCTGAATTTTCAGCAGTGGCAATTATTTTGATGCCTTTTTTAGTGTTATCTGAATTTTCAGCAGTTACTTTGATGCCTTTTTCTTTTGTATTAATGTCTCCAATGATGACTGTTGTACATGGTAGACAGATGCATTTCAGGATGTGACTGCTCATTGTGGTCTCCTGATATGCATCCCTGGGTGTTTTGATTCCATGTCAGGGTGAAACTGGTTATGCACTGATTCTACATACTTTGTTTCCTTTTGGAAAGATAGTTAGGCTCTCAGGCAGGGAAGAAATGAAGTTGTATATCAAGTTCTGTGCTCTGGAGACTCTGGGTGCTCACAAGCTGCAAGGTGTTCTGTAGAGCATTCATTTCCCACAATGCAGAGAAGGGGTTGCATCTTCCTCATCTGAATCACCTTCCTTACAGGGGCTGGGGCATTTAAGTTGTTGTTAGCCACATAAGCATATTATGATCTGTCTAAAATACCAGACTGGTTAAAGATTATAGAATGTCTATATTTGACTGTGGCACTGTTTGTCGCGATATGTGTGGATGCAGCTCTTGTAGCAGTGGTCAGCCTTTGAGGTTGGGAAGGAAAGGGAATAACTGAGCAAAGGAATTATTGATATCATAAACTGATTTAGAAACAGCTGTTTTTCTTGTTCCATGAAAATCTGTTATAAAAAGCTTTGTTAATCTTCAAGACCAAGGCTGGATGTCGTTCTGGGCAACCTGATCTAGTTGAAGATGCTCCTGTTCATTGCAGGGGTTTCGACTAGATATCTTTTGAAGGCTCCTTCCATCCCAAACTGTTCTATGATTCTATGATAAATGCTTCATCTTCTACTACCTTCCCCCATCTCAGTTATTATGAAAGGATCGACACTTGAAATATATTTAACAACAGATTTACTGTGAGGTTTTTATCACCTTGATAATCAGGTTGCTCCACTCCTAATGAACTCCCAGTTTGCATTTTATTATCTCAGTGAAGAATATTACATAACAATAGATCAAGTTACCCAACACCTTAAAGTTGAGGATTTTGAATAGAAGGCTTATTTCGTGAATTCTGAAGAAATTGGTTTGCTGGGGAATCCAGTATTCTACAAAAATAAAAGTACGTCCCTGTCATTTTCCTGTGGTGAAATGCTGATCCTGCTCTCCAGAGGCTGTCAGGCCCTCCTGTTTGTCATGCTGGAGATGGAAGAGTGCCCTTCTCTCTTGCTTGACAGGCCATCATTTGAGGCTGGGAGTTTTGCCAACCAGTGACTTAGCGTATCCAGTTTCTAATTTGGGGGAAATGTTACTGAGAAGATGGTGGCCAGACAACTCTGGCATTTCCTGGGGTTCTCAGATTACTGTGACACCATCTGATTGGTTTTTCAGGCTGAATTTTACTTGGATTGAAGTAGCTGTATTGCTTGCTCTGCTGAGCGATCACCTGTAGTTTGAAGACTGATTTGTATGTTCTTTTTAATAGTTGTTGATCAGTTATTAGATTTGTTGTTGAAGTTTTGGGAGCATGGGAGTGTTCAGGTGTAGATGTGACAGCTCAGTATCTTATCTTCTAAAGAAAGCCTCAGAGGAAAACATTTATCACTGCTTGCCATCTGGGAGCTCAGGTGCCAGGATATTGTCAGACTTTTATTGTTGCCACGAATATTGTTTTGGTTTGAGTAGTACATATACTGAGCTAGATGTTTTTGAAGCATGAGGTTCTTCCATCATCTCTTGGTTGGAATTTTCTTGATGAGGTTAATGAGGCAGCACATGTGTTGATAAGGTCATGAGGGGATGCAGCGGATTAGCATTTCTGTAAGATTAGGTCTAAATGAAGCCTGTTTTTTTTACTCAGGATCCCTAAGAAATGAAAAAGAGAATGTAGGTGGCCATTGTCAAGTAGAATTAATGCATGGATGTGTCGTGCTGCTCCTCTGGGATTTTCTGAAGGTCTAAGCCTTCATTTGACGAACATCGCCTTGCTTGCAAAACCTTCATACCTGGGGCTGAGTGTCTCATGGGTTGCCCCTGCAGTTGCGTACTGTGGTGCAGTTGTGTACTGCAGTGTCTGAGTATCTGTCCATAATATCTGTGCCCATCTATGAGGGAAATCTCTTGCTCAAAGTATGTGTGTGGCAACAGCCACGTGAGGATTTCCTGTGTTTGTAGGTAACACTACAGTACCTCATAACAGGCGGCCCATAGAAGCTTTTTTTGAAAGGCATATCCAGCTTTCACTGTTCTGCAGTGGAGGAATAAAGGGACTTACAGTCAGAACATAGAAAAATTGGCATGTTTATTGTGACAAGCGTGTATTTGTGTAATGTACTGATGGTTTGTGAGCTTGCTAGCAATTTCCATTTTCAAACATAGCCCAATATATTTTGCTGACATTTGAACCATGCAAAATCTTTGTGGCAGTCATTGCACCATTCCATCTAGAAGAATTAGTATTGCAATTAATTTATCAGGACAGTGTGAATTTGTTTCAGTCTTTTTATTTCAATTGTGGTGGCTACAAAATAAGGGAAGTTTTTTTGTCAAAATATGGAAGCAAGGTTTTATCATTAAGCGAGATGTTTGGGGTCAGTGATAATTCACACTGACTGCCACAGGCCAGACTGTCCTTCTGGGATTTAAATATGTTACAGGGAAAATCTTCTCTGTGTGTAACCTGCCTATTGCATTACTGACCATAGTACAATGGGTGCTTTCGAGAATAGGAAAACTTTCTTTACTTCATATAGGTAGCTTTTCTGTGTTTTTATCCATGACAATGTTCTATTATATTGTAAACTCAAGTTGCTTTTATATTTTATACTTTGATGCATTGAAAGTTTTTTTGTTCTGCTTTGTGGGGGTGTTTTAATTGGAATTTTTAGCGAGTTCTGTGTAGTTCAGACCAAATGTAATGGAGATTTTATTCTTGCCTTTATTAACATTTGCTTTCATGTAAACCATATAGCAAAAGTTAACATAAGTTGGCTCAAGGACATTCTACATCTCGGTCCTTTAGCTGATTAAGCCTACTGATTAAGGTCAAACATCAGGCTTGGAATTTTGATTATTTATCTGAAAGAGAGCCATAAGGTTTATCTTTAACCTGAGTGAAATAAAAGTAATCTCTGACAACAAAGCAAACAAAGTATTAAAGATTTTCCTAAACAAAAGAGTTGAAGTGTGCCTTGATCTGTTTATGTAATTGAATGGAAAAAAAAAATCCCCTTTTTCTTAGGTTCTTAAGTATTTACAGTTGTTTAACAATATTGACAATAAGATTGTTTTTATTGACTTCTCAAAGCAAAAAGCACTTCTTATTCTTTCCATTTTCTTAACGAGAACCCATAATGTGTGTCTGTTACTCCTGGGAAGGCTGTGATCAAAAGATATTTCCATTAGGCACCCGACTGAAGTTTGGCTTGCCAAATATTGAAGTTACTTTATTTTGGAAAACGGTACAAGTAATGCTGCTCTCGTAAAAAACAGGGAGCTCTGTCTTCTATTCTTGTGCAAATCTTTTTTGGTTAAAAAAACAGGTGCGAGGCAATGAATGTGTCCTAGTCTGATCAGGCTGTCTGACATGCTGACTCAGCATTGTTTTGTTTGCTCAGCTAGCTACTGTGTCTAACATGCAAATGCAGTACCAACTCTGCAAGACACGTGTGGCTGCCAGCCTGTCTCCAGGAGATGTGTGTGGCTGCCTGGCTGTCTCCAGGAGGATGAAGTCCTGCGGAAAGGATATGTGCAGCTCAAAACTGGAAGCTCCTTGTTTCACTCCCTATTACCTAGAGGGGGTTTCTGCTTCACCTGTCAGCAACAGCTTGTGTTGTCAGTTTTACCTGTTTGTCTGTTGCATTATTCATAAAGTGTGCATGCTGTTCCTCTGGCTAATGCACATTATCTTCTTTCTGCTGTAGTAAGAGCACACATCCATAAGCATGTTAGCCACATGGTCCCTTAGAGCTTTCCCCTGATTGTTCTAGCTACTGTGGTGTATGTTTACCAACATGATTGTGTCTAAACTGAGTATGAAAAGTCACAATATTGTTAAATTGAAAGTAGTGGATGTTTGTCTCTCTTGTAGTGGAACAGCTTCCCAGAAAGAGAGGAGGACATGGCTGAAGGAGACATTTCTGTTGTGAGAACTCTGTATACAAACCAGATGTATAGTCAGTATTCTCCTCATGAAAAAAGAGCTGTAACATGAAGTTAAAGTTTCATCTTTAGGGTTTCAGCATGGTGGATGAAAAACAGAGCCCCAACATTGCACATAATTTAATATGTTGCTAAGGCTACTGGCACCTCATCTAAAGTAAGAAGCAGAGTAGCCATTTTTAATGGATTTTGGATGAAACGCATTGGCCTAGGAAAGTTATATATAGTTTTGAGTATTCCTATTCTCTGAAATGGAACTATTTTTTTTTTTTCTTGCTCTGAAAGGATGTGCCATTGTACATTATTATCAGCATTATTAGAAAAACTTATATGTATCTTTTTCTTTGCCAGTGATGTGGTTCTTGAAAATTACCTCTCTGTTCTCTACCATCATATCCTTTGTGTTGGGCTGAGTTCCTAAATGGCGATAGTGGTATCAGAAATTTTAGAGTTTAGGTTGTTTTACCTATTTGTTTTGTAATCATTTTTGTTAAATATAAGAGTCGATGAACCTGAAGAATCATTTATCCTGAAACATACTCTCAAGTTTAAGTCTTTTAAAAAACAATGAAGATTTCAATAACAGGCTATGGCAATTGATTACACAGATGAAGGCTTAGTTTTGTAGCTGGATTTGGCCAGAATTCAGGTTGAATAGGAGTTGTATTTGTGGACTAAACCAAAATTCTGCTTGCGCATCCATTATTCAGCCTCTGATTTAACCCTTACAGAAGCCTGGAGTCTTGCTTTCTAGCAGAAGGTTTGTTTTGAAATGAAGTATGTTACCCAAAGGAAAAGAGAGGTTATGGAGAGAAATGGTGTGTAGTAGAGCACGACTGTGTTTGCTGGGGCTGGGCCAAGTAAAAAGTAGATGCATGTCAGGACTGATTAAATAATTCCATATTAAGAGAGTGCAGTATTTTAGGATGATAGTGGAAGGATGAGAAAATTATGAAAAGAATGCAGGTTTGGACAGAGCATTGTTTTGTTTTAATCAATTATAAGTCTGAAGAAAAACAGGACTGCAGAGATTTTTTTTTTTCTATCTGCTTTAAAGCTAGTATATTTTAAACTCAAGGTATCTTAAAATGGTGCAGTATTTCTTTGCGTATTACATGAATATAACATGATAGTGGATAAGATGTGGATGGGTTGGGGGGAAAGCTGGAAACCATCTGAAAATAAGTGTTCCATTTATTGTAATTATCCATTCTCAGTAATAATCAGACTTTAATATTTCTGTATTCAGAAATCTCTCTTTGAAAGGAGTCATGAGCAGCATTATTCAAAACATACTTTTCATAGGAAAATTAGGAGAACTAGCACTGACCTGTGATTACAACAGAGATGTTACCTCTGATTTGACATTTACATTCAGTTCTTTAACCAGCCTGGAGATGGTTTCCAGCAAATATGTCTTTCTTTAAAAATTTGTTGCTTAAATACAGGTAACAGCTAACAAAACCAAACAGAAACAAACCCAAACACCCAACAAAACCAACCAAACAAAAACCCCACAGAAAACCAAAGCATTATTTTTATAAAACAAAGTTTTATTTACTACAAAAAAGGCCACATTTGGTGGTGGTCATTCAGAAGGGTTGCAGCAAAACTACCATAAGCCCAAAATCACATCTTTAGGAAACTACAGGTCTTTTTTGCCAAATAGGGAAGCATAGTTAAAGGCCCTAGGAAAAGCATGTGTTTCTGAGTGAAGAAGAATACTGTGGTAAACAGCAAAACAGAAAAAAATAATGAGCAGAACCTCTTAAACGCATTTTGAATGTTATCTTAGTGTTACCTCAGTTCTGTCCAGTCTGGTGCTTGCAAAAGTTTGTCGTATGTTCATGTCAGCCCGTGGCGGTTTTCCTTCTGTTTTTGTGTACTTTGTAGACTGCTCTGTGCCTGTGCCCCTGTAGCAGAATATCTTCTTGCATTCACTTATTTGCTGCACACTGTTTTTCCCTTTCAGAAGTTGCTCGGTGAATCCCAGACCCAAATGCAACTTTCTGCTCAGTGTCACTTGGAAGTTTCGTGAATATAAACATTTATATTGCTTCTCCCTACAAGTTTGCGGCTTTCAGAAGGAAATGGTATTGGTAAAGCAATGGGTAAGACAGGATTTTAATTTCCTGGCTTTTTAAGTGCACATTTAGTCATTTTAGGAGGGAGGGAGTCTTTGGCATGTTGCAGGATCAGTGCTGATTATTTTGAGCTCTGCACCTTTGTTGCCACCTAAGACAAGATGCAGTCAGTTTCAGAGGCTGTTGCCGGCAGGTGTGTGCCAGGCACAGTTACTGCTCAGCAGCGCTGTGTGGCCAAAAACCTTTGTTCTCTTTTCCTGTATAGCAATTACAGCATTTCCAAGAGCAGCAGCTGCTGATAGAGAGCTGCAAACACTTTCTTCCTGTGAATACCTTACAAACTCCTCAGGTGTCTTTTCACATTATTTGTCAAGCAGTGCCTCTGAAAATACAGAGTAGCTCTCTGCATCCTTTATTTAGGGGGTTGAATGAACAAGGCAGACCAATGCACTACAGTGCTGCTGCTGCAGATTATGAGTCATGGGAGCAAGTTACCGGGCCAGCCAAAAAGTACAGTTTTTGGGGTTGCTGGATGCTGGACCTGGAGGAGGCAAGCTTTGAGCTATGCTTGAGCTCAGGCAAGGGCAGAGCTCCCTCTTGGATCTGCTGTCACTGGGTCAGATCCTCGTTTGCAAGGAGGGCCCTAAATTTCCCTCTCTCTGAAGCCTGCAGCAAGCGGTATTTAAAGGAGGTTTCTTCAAAACCTGTTTTACTCCAGGCGTTACAGGGAGCAAGACAAAGGGGAGACAGACAATTACCAGGAGCAGTTGTGCTTTATTTCAGTAACAGTCGTTATGTAAAATTAAAAGCAAGTCTGCAGGGGCTGCAGCACTGTTAGCATGATTTCTTAGACCCACTTGAATGTTGTAGTCCATATTTCTTCAATAAACAATTTCAGAGCTCATTTTTTAAATTAGCATGCCTACTTCTGTGATTTTGGAAGCCTTCAATGAACTTTCCGTCATATACTTACATCCTGTGTTCTCCTTTGAAATGTTGCTTTGGCAGGATTTTAAATACAACAGGAAATGGAGTTAGAAGGTGCATTCCTGGAAAGCTGTATTACAGTTTGCAGGCTATTTCAGAAATAACTGAGTCTGGGAAAATGGATTTATAAACCTCTTGCAGTTTGTATGCAAGTACCAGTACCAAATGAAAAGTGAACAACCTAGTATTCTTGGGATATAGGAGTTGAAGTCTGATCTGGAAACTTGATGGTATATAAGTGTTTGTAATGCCTTTTGTTTGAAATGCTATATGAGCTGGAGGTATAAATGTGCTTATCTCCTCTGTGTTCTGTATTTTTAAAAGGTGTCAAAACCAGAAAACATTCCTTTAAACTCACAAAAATTGTGGTCTGAAAATTATTATATATTAAAATCTCTTCTAAAATAAAACTACGGACCTTATTTTGAACACATTTTAGGAAAATAATGGGAGTTGTTTTTTCATAGTCTTACAAGATTTTTTTTCAGTGGTGTGACACTAATCAGATGTGTTGGTTTTAAGTACTTAACAAAAAAAATGCTTGTTTTCATGAAGTTCTAACTTTTCTTTTTAAGTAGAAATTCTGTCATTGTAAAAGCTTCAGTAGGATCTTGCACAGAGAGAGAATTTGCAGGTTTGGAATATTTTGTATTTTCCTTCATTTTCCAGACTCTAGTTTTCAAAATATCAAGCTGTTTCCTCCTACCCATGTGTACCTACCACATTTTTCCTTGTATACATGGGAGCTCATTTTTACCTCCATAGTATTCATATTTAGGAAGTCATGGCGAACATGACAGAAATAGATCACAGGATGTAATAAAATATTTCAAAGCTTATTGAACTGATCATAAAAAAATTGATTAGAAGATTAGAAAAAAGTTAAACTCATTGATACATCTACACTACTCAAGATGCTTATAAAGATTCTAGCACTAGCCTTAACTCTGAATATGCATGTACTCATAGGGGCTGCCCAAGGCAGTGACAACTGAAGTTGGGAAGCCAAGCAGAAGCAGCACTGGAGAAATCAACAGCACAGTGTTTTAGAAACAGTTGCATGAAATCAGTTGAAGGAACAGTGAGGCTCTTGTGATTCTGTCAATTTTAAACAACACCTTGAACATATGTTTAAAAGAATTATAAAACCTTTATATAAAACCTTTCTTTCATCTTTATGTTTTTATTTTGCTCACCTGACGTACATTCTGTTTAAGCCTGCTGATGTACATGAGGTCTGCTTTCATAATGGGATGAAACTGGGAACCATGTGTGAAGATGTGTATATGATGCTTTTCTTATTAAAGAAATAATAATTTTATGCTCCAATATGGATGAGTGACTTCTTGAAAACACCACTAGATCAGATTTGTTGGCTTCCAGTTCTTACCTTGTGCCGTCCATTCCTTTTATTCCTCACCCCTCCATCCCTCCTTTTCTATACGAACATATTTCTTTCTGAGCACCTGTGGACCTTGAACTATAAATATAAGAATCTTGTTTATCTGATTTGATTGCCATTGAGTTGATCATTCCTGTATCTAGTGAGAATCAGGTAACATATTTTTGCTGTGTATGGTTTGTGGGTGGGTTTTTTTTGGCTTTTTTTTGTTTTATTTGTCGAGCAGTTCCCTCTGGAATTGCCAAGGGCTCTACAGAGCTGTAACATACAGCACATACTTCAAACCCATTTTCTTTATGTGTAATTTGAGAGAAACCTTGAATTACAGACAAGTGGGTTGAGTTAGATCAGGAATTACCCCTATTTGACTGAAGGTATAGAAAATGTTTTTGGAAGCTGGTGAGGAGGGATGGTGACTTCCTCTTTCTCTCTCCCAGCAGCCTCATCACTTTTTATTCCATGAGTGTGGGCTCTTCTACTGGATGTTGGTTTCCTAGCAAAACTGTAAACACTGGCTGCCTGCTTTGGGAGAGAAACAGCGTTTCCATCTGGATGAGGCCGAAGTTGCGTGGCTTCCCACATGCAGCTGGCTGGTGTAGGACCTGATGAGATTGCACAGAAAATAAACTATTGCTCCCAGCCTGTATCTTTTGGGTGTTTCTCCTTGGATAATAACTTGAGCTCCTAAATTCACACTTCTCTGCAGGTTTTAAAAGCCGTGGGAAGTTGACTTGGTTCATGGTAGTCTTACTGCCTGTGGGGTTGCAGATGGCAGTTGTAAACTTACTCAGAGACCTAATATTGTACTATTCCAGCAGTGAATTTGGGATGAAAACATTGCATTTGTTTTTTTTTTTTTGTTTTTTTTTTTTTTTTTTGAGTATTATCTCTGTGACTGTAAGGGTATAATTTTGCAAGCGGAAGATGGAGGGAGGAGGAGCAGGCAATGTGCTTTAAAATGAAGGTATACAACTTTAAGGCAAAAAAGGCCCAACAAGCCACCACATTTTCCAGGCTTGGATGGGATGTTGGTAAGTCTTCATTTTTTAATTGATGTAAAGAATTTCCAGGACAGAAGATATATGTGATTCACTGTTTTAAGAAAGCAAGGCATGTTTTTCTTATTGGTTGCTTTTTTGAGTGATGGGTTTATGTTTTCCATTATTGCACTAGAGTTACTTTTTTGGTCCAACCACAGATTTCTGAGTGTGTTCCTTGCTGCCAAAAATCAAGGCTTCTTTCTTCTGCCAGATGGATTGTTCAGGCAGTATAAAAACAAAACAAAACAAACAAACAAAAAAAAAAAAAAAAAAAAAAAGAAAAGAAAAGAGAAATCTTTGCTTGCTTCTAATCCAACAATTTCTCAACAAGCAGGGAGAGTACTAGATTTAAATGTTATTGTAATTGTTATTATTTCTTCCCCAATTAAGCAAGGAATTGGAAAGGCAGCAGGCAGGAATTTATATTAAGAAATAACTGAGCAGTCTGTTAATATTGGATGGTTCATAGCTGATCTTTCAGAAACAGTTATAGTAATATGTATGAAGTAGGTTGGGATAATTAAAAACATTCAGGATGTCTAAGAGAATTTCTTTCCCGACTATCACTGAGAATGAACAAATAGCTGCTGAGAATTCTGACTTGCCAGTTTTATCCATTGCTCCTTTTTGCTTTAAATCCAGCATTTCATCTCTTTATTATAAATAATACTTTTTATGCATCTGGCTCTAGTGTAGTGATGTTTCAGTGATGTTTTCTGATAAATCTTATCTCTGATAAATCTCAGAAGATGGCTGAATAAACTTGTTGGCTGCTGTGCCACTGGCCTAGCTGGTGTCTAGCCTTTTAAGCAAAATTGAGAGGTAAGGTAAGGTGGTGAAGAAGTGACGATCCTGGTCACTCTCACTTTGCAGTTCTTGTTCTTTCTTCTGTATTTCTGCTAAATGTTTTCTACAGCCTTTCCATAAGAGGCATAATCATATCACATGGATGCAACAGCTTCTTGCTGCATGGATAGCAGTAAGAGAGGGTGGAGTTCCTAGTTTCTGTGTCTTTGCTGATTTACTAAAGATTGCGCGCTGGCATTTCTTTCTTACTTCTAACTTTGCACTTTTGCACTGTAATATCAGTTTTATGTAAGTGGTCAACATAACTTTTTTTTTTTTTTTACTCCCCTCTTGCCCCCCTTGTGACAGAAACAGAAATTAAAGAGCAGATGTATCCCAAGAAGTTGGTGCTTTGTATTTTGAACTGAGCATGTCCTGGATACAGTGTCTCCTATGACATAACTGTAGTGATAAGAAAAGGGGTAACAGGTTGAAACTTAAACAGGGGAAGTTTAGATTGGATATAAGGAAGAAGTTCTTTACTGTGAGGGTGGTGAGGCACTGGAATGGGTTGCTCAAGGAAGCTGTGAATGCTCCATCCCTGGCAGTGTTCAAGGCCAGGCTGGGCAGAGCCTTTGTGACATGATTTAGTGTGAGGTGTCCCTGCCCACGGCAGGGGGGTTGGAAATTGATGATCATAAGGTCCTTTCCAACTCTTAAGCTATGATGCTATGATTCTATGATTCTGTAATGAACAATGAAAAAAACTCCAAGGAATCCTGCTCAGCAGCTAAAGTATTTTCTGATTGACATCCTGTTATTTGGAAAATCAAGTGTGAGGGCAGCTATTAATATTTCTTTTGTCTATTAGATTTTAGTTAACCTACTACACCTGTGAGCCAGTAATACAAATTTAAGGAGGTATAAAACCCCTTTTATTTCCAACTGTGATATCTAGCCCTGTACCTTCCTCATCTTGCAAAGCATTGTCAAAGTCACCTTAAAAAATAAGCCAAGATTTAGTGTTCCACACTTGGCTTAGTTTGGGCTCCTAAAAACAGATGTGGCCATATATATAAATGGATAAAATACTTTGACATACATTGGTCTGAAAGGATTTCTATAAATTTAATAGTGCTTACAAATTTTTGTAAATTAGAACTGAAACTTGCAGGAAATGTGCTTGCTTAGAATTTTATATTCTCATTACACAATGAAATTTCTGGGACTAAAGATGTGTTTCAGTTAATAGTTTATAAGGTTGTTAAAAGGTAGTAAACTTATGATTTTTTCATTCCTGACATTGAATGCTGGAAAACTATATTCCCATTAAGATTATCTCAGAATAGATCTGCCTCTGCATCACGTTTCTTTAGAACCAGTTAAAAGTTTTATTTGCAAATTTGTTCCTCCAACCTTAACATATTTTTCATGGGCTTTTGTGGTGGTTTTCACAGTAGAGTCATTGTTATCCCACCTTTCAGGTGGCCGTTGCAATTTTCCTCTGCTTCAGCTTGGGTTGCATGTGCATGTAAAATAAATTGCAGGTCAGAAGTAGTAAAGGATGGCTAGTATACTGGATTTGGCATAGTCCAAGCAATGTGGTCACTGGGAGACAAGAAATAATCTCTTTAACGTAATTTTAAGTGGCATCTCTAGTCTTCTTACATTGGAAGACAAAACGAGGTAATTTGTAGTCTGAGCTCTTTCAAAAAGCAATTATTCCACGAAGCATGTGGCCAAAGTGCAGGGCAGTGCTGATCATGTGCTAAGGATGCTTCTTGACATTGTTTGGAGCAGCTGTGCTCCAGTGCATAAATTGCAGTTCCATCAACAATTCTGCTTTTGGTCTTGTAGAGAAATATTAAGAAAGAGTACTTTTATTTGATTAGGAAAAGCACCTGTGTATGTCAGTGGAAACTTTGTAGATGCCCTTTAGAATGCAGAAAGCATTTCTTCAATAAACTCTTTGCAGACATAGTACCTTACTACCTTAGCAGATTTTAATTATCTCAGGATTATGAAGGTACCTAAATGCACTTCTGTAATGGAGATGTTCTTTAGTAGAGTTCTTTTGCAAAGAGAGCTCTTTTAACACGTGGGGGAAGAACAGTGTAAAGTGTAATTTGGCTCTGAATTTGATGTGGCTGTCATAATCTCTTTTATTCCAGGAAAGAAAAATAGACAGCGATCTGTACTTCAAATGGTTCAGATTTAGTTTACATTAACAAACTTTCATAGTGTCTCAAATAATCTAGATGCAGGAACACACCAATATGAACAGAGAGATTTTTGAACTGAACGGTAGGAATGTACTTTTTTATATATTAAACTTTTGATATAAATGAAGAATGTGTGTACTTTAAAATGTCTGCTTTCCTGATAACGAAGTGTTGCTGTTCCACTCTTCATCCTGTACACCATCACACACCCGGAAAGTCCAGGTTTTGGATGTTGGTTTACTGCAAAGCTGGTATGGTATATCATGAACACCTGTTCTGGAAAAACACTGGTGTGCGTGAACAAGTCTGTATATGTCTTTTTAAAAGGGTAGATTTATATTAAGATATTAGAACCCTAAGTATATGTTTATATTTTAAAGTTATACATAGGGGAAAGCTAATTATAGTGTGGTGCATGTAAGCCTAAAGTGTAATTGTAAAAATCATTATGAAAATATGTACTATGAAAGTAACTATGTAACAGATTTAACCACATTATGTGAATATCCTAGTTGCTAAGTCAGTAAGTTCTTTTGCTAAGTTTTGTTCAAAATTTTGAAAAGAAGCTAGCTTAAGCACAATAAGTGTCTTCTGGTGCTTTCAAAGATGCCATTGAATGTAGTGCAAGCAAGTCCTGAACATGTCTGGTGGCCACAGATCTGGGTGTTGCTTGGATAAATATTTTCCCCAGGTGCACAAAATATTATGCAGACCAACACCAGTTTTCATTAAATTCTACTCTGGTAACTATAGCCAGAGGCAGTTCCATGCTGCCTGAAATAATGCACTCCAGACTGGCCAAAAAAAAACCTCAAAACAAAACAAACCGACCCCATACCCAATGGATTTTTCTTCTTTTTGTCAACTGTAGTTTGAACATTCAAAATTTTATTCAACATTAAGAAATGTCTTTAACTTAAGCAACAAAGAAATGTCTTAGCCAATTAACCCAATCTGTCTTTGTCATACAGTGACATTGTAGTCTTAAAACTACTATCTTGATGCTAGTTATGCAAAGAAAGTACTAACTACAAACCAGACATGACTTGAGAGACTCAGTGGGGAAGCTCAGTGTGATGACTGATGGACCTTGAAAGTAGCTGCTACTGCTATTTAGGGGAGTAGTGGAGCACTTGTGTACTTTGCAGAGTCTGCACACTGTCCTCATTGCTTCAAGCTATGCAGTCCACTGCTTCTGCCCACCATAGTCTTTGTGTCAGATCTTCCCATTCCTCCGTATTTAGGACTCCCTACGAATCCCCTAGGTTGTCTTTAATGGCGACTTTTTTCCCTGTTGTCTTTCCCCAGTGTCCATCATCTTTTCACTCCAGCATCTTGGGCTGCATCCTTACGAGAAAAAAAAAATTGGAATCTACGTTGAAGCTTGCATGTCAGCCTGCAGTTGGCTGTTGTTTTCTGAGGAGCCTGCTTTCTGCCATAGCTGTAGCCTGTTGGTCTGGCTCTGTCAGAGTGGAGTATAATGTGGGGGAGGAGTATGTGGCAAGGCATGTTCCCAGGTTTATCTTTGATGCAGCCAGTCTTTAGGGGGTTGGGAGGAGAAACTGCAAGAACATGGGCATGACCCATGATGTCGTCCTCAGGGCCAACGAACTGCCACTGGTCTCTCCTGCTCAGTGAGAGAGCAGAAATGTCTGTTTAGTTAGAATACTTTTTTTATCACATTTCCAGTGGCTCCCAAATTTCAGGCCTCAAATTTCTTTTGCTTGCTGTGCTCCCCTCATGTCTAACAATACCTCATGCCTCCATCCCAAGGATATCTTAACTTACTAGTCTGTCATAGTGGAATTACTCCATGTCCTTCTCATAACTCCTGCTCACATACCTGTCCCTACTTCTACTTATTGATAGTTGTTTCGGTATGAGTAGTGACTGGTTCTGCTACAGTTCAGCTGGTCAAAGTGAGTTTTGGTTCCAACAACTAAACTGAGTTAAAACTGGAACTTGCTGTGCCAGTTCTTGGACTTGGCCATGAGTAAGTGCACTGATTGTACTCTGAGGATGCTGATCCTAGCCTTCATATATACATATTGCCTATATTACACGTGTCAGCTAGCCCGATTTTGAAGATAGTATATTCCCCTTCTGGTGTCAGTCCTTTTAATTTTTCCTCAGCTTATATGGCAAATTGAGGTGCTGGTTTCTGGAGTTTCTGAAATAAATAGCATATTGCAAAGAAAATGTTTTTCTCTGGGAGTAGCTGTGCATATGACTATTCTACTGGAGTAAAAGTCAAGATCGTTTACAACTGAAGGGTTGCATTCTAGGCAAAGCATGTTAATCCAAATAATAATGATTGTGAGTTTCTTTAAGGACTTTTTCTGCTGATACATGGCAAATCTGAGGAGCGAATGATTTTTTTCTTGTCAATGCCTTAGTGGTGTATTATCTAGAGCTGTAATTGAGAGGTCACATGTCTAACTTTTTGCCTCCAACGTTAACCCCTTTATTTTCTTATGTTCAGTTGGACAGGATTTATGCCTGATTAAGTTACTGTCTTTTATCATAATTAAAGAAAAATGTTGTGGAGGGAGAACTAAAAACTCTGTTCAATGGAAAACAGATTGTTGTGCTTGTAATGAAACAAAAGAGACCCTGTCACACATAGTGTTTTTCTTCCCCCTGTCAGAATAATCAGCTTTCAGAAAGATTTATCTGCTGTGAGAATGATTAAACTGTCCGGAGCTAAGGGTGTGTGGGGGAGGAAACATATTTAAGCTTTTCAGAAAGGAAGCAGCATGCTTCAGAGTTTGCCTGAGATCACAGGAATGGGAGCTTTAGCAACAGTGCTTATAACCTGTATTTGTAAACTATCTCGCCTGTTTGCAGTTCATGCCAAAAATGGATTAGTAGATTTTAACAACATCTCTCTTCAGTACTGCAACTGAATTACAGTATACAGTGTGCCCTTGATTTATAAAGGGTTTCTTCTTGTGGTGCCTTAGAGTCTCATTTTGAATAGCATAGTGTGCTTGCAAATTTTTTTTATATTTTTTTTCTTTATGTATAATTCTGGCAGAGAAAACACCACTGTTGCTTTCAGCTTTCACCTATTTGAAGGTATTTTCAGGCAGTGACATGCTGGGAACATTAAAAAGTGAAAAAAAAAAAGTAAGCTAATCACTGTTGGACTATTTGGTCTTTCTGACAAAATCATATATTCACATTTATTCTGACAAACTATAATAGAACTTTTGTGCTTAATCATATTTTTTTATGGTATCTTAATAAACTACTGTGTCCTGCTGTTCTATAAAGTTTGAAAAAGGTTTTTAGTCCTACCAAAGAGAAACTGTTTCCAACTACAAACGGAGAACATCTACATCAATTACAGATTCCAAAGTCTTTTTGTATGCAGATTTGGCTCCATTCTTTGTACCTTTGTACTTCTAGTACAAGTAATGTAAATACAAATAAATACATCTGATACACATTTTCTTTCCTTCTGTACACATCCGAAGAGACAAACATTCTGGCCCAGGCCATAGAGCGCTGTGAGTCTATATCCTGCCTTCATCAACTTCTAATGCAGTGACGAAAATTGCATAATGTTACTCAACATATGATCAATCATCACAAATTACAGATTGAGTCTGAAAGCATATTATCTACATTAGCTTGATATTACTTTAAGAAATAGTAAACTCTGTTTCTGCTCATGAATGTACCAGCCTGGATTGTGATATGGGCTTTAATTTTTAAGTACTTGAAGTACAATTAGTAGAAGTCGAGTTGTGAGAACAACTATTTATACTTTTCTCTTGATTGTTTCCCTTTGTATCCTGTCAGAGGTGTTTGATATGCCTAAATAGCAAGACAGTCGGTTTTGTAATTCATGAAAAGGTCAGAAAAGTTTGTGCAAAAAAGCATGGATGAGACAGTTGAGCTAAAACTAGAAGACATCTACCACATTAAAACATACATGGTTATAATGGTAACATGCTAAACTTCTAATTCTGTCATCTGTCTGAGTTGACTTTATCTTCTTTTCTTATGGGTTATCTTTCACCTTGTTTACTGACAAGGCAACGATGAATCTCTGCTATGCTAATGGAGCTGATACATTTTTCTGAATTGTCACATATGACAGTTTTTCTTATCTTTAGTACTGATTTTTACAGAAGAAGGAAGAATCTTGATGATTGGGTTCCAAGTCAAGTTTGCAGAGCTGGAAAGTAAACGGAACACATTTCTTTGGGAAATGTCATGGTTTAAGCTCAGTCAGCCATGCAGCCTCTCTCTAACTCCCCCCCTTTTCTCCCCCCTCCCCCCCCTCCAGGAGGGATGGGGAGGAGAATCAAAAGAATGTAACTCCCCCAGGTTGAGATAAGAGCAGTCCAGTAACTAAGGTATAACACAAACCACTGCTGCTACCACCAATAATAATAATGACAAGTGAAATAACAAGGGAAGAGAATACAAGCTCTCACCACCTGCCAACCAATACCCAGCCTGACCCGAGCAGGGATATAGACCTTCCGGGTAACTGCCCAAGTTTATATAGTGGGCACGATGTGCTGTGGTATGGAATACCTCTTTGGTTAGTTTGGGTGAGGTGTCCTGTCTCTGCTTCCTCCCAGCTTCCCCTCCTCCCTGGCAGCGCGTGAGACTCAGAAAGTCCTTGGTCAGAGTAAACATTACTGAGCAGCAACTAAAAACATCAGTGTTATCAGCGCTGTTCCCAGGGCAAAAGTCAAAACCACAGCACTGCACCAGCTACTAAGAAGGAGGAAAATGACTGCTACTGCTGAACCCAGGACAGTATCCACCCCTTATTCCATACCAGTCACGTCATGCTCAGATCCCACATTTTCAATATAACCATCACTCTTATATATAAACATATATATACATCCACAGAGAGAGAGAGAGAGAGAGAGATCATTCGTTAGTGCATGGACCAATCCCTATAAAGCTGCTGAGTCCATCCGGTCCATGATGTCGGGCTCCATCTCTTGTAACAGTCTTTCAGAGCAGGAGGGGCTGTGTGATGTAGTCAATCTGCTAGACCTCCACATATTTGTACTTCGACCATTGTCCTCCATACCAAAGAGGCTTTAACCGTTTAGCTTGCTTAATTGCAGCACATATTTCACACTCGTGAATAACCTGGGCAATAGTGTCCATTGTTAAGTCCACCCCTCGATCATGAGTCCATCTGTATGTTGCATCTCTGCCCTTATGGCCTGAGGTGTCACGGGCACATGGGGGCAAAAATAATTCACCCTCCCCTTCAGCAGTTTCTGCAGCTTGTTGTTGGGGACTCCATAGAGCTGCCTTCCATCTCCGATGCTTCCAAAGCACTGGATGGGCCCAGTGGACTAGCCACTTGTCCATAGTGTCCCACACACCCTGCCACTCATGACTGTCCATCCTCAGGGAAAATCTCTTGGTCCTCCTATATCGTCATCTAATCCTAGACAAGACCCAAACACAACTCCACTTAACTTTCGAGATCAGACAAAATGGTCATGGGTAAAACACACTCTGTATGTGTGCCAACATGTTGATCCCCATCACAATCAGCAGGCAGGTCTCAAGGGTACCCAAAGGACATTCAAACCCTTCAGAACTCTAAAATGACACTGCTGTACTTGTTGTTGCGGTTGGTGTAGCTGCTGTGCTTGGAGTTGGAGTAGCTGCATTATCTGTTGCAGTCAGAGTTTGAGTAGCTGCTCTAATTGTCACTAGGGTGTGTGGGAATGTCTCCCTCATAGGCCGGCCACCCGAGGAGGGGAAGAAAGGCGTGTAATTGCTAAACACTTCTATTATATACCTCCCACAGTATTGAGGTGGTGGCCACTCTGGGAATGCAAGCCAGATCAGTTCCATGATCAACAATTCTATTGTATTACAAGTCATTACCATAAAGTAAAATGAGACAAGAACCTTAGCCCAAGACCCCCAGCCGATAAACACTAACCCAGCAAATACCAGCTGTAAGTAAGGTACAACATGCTGAAACTGTGAGATCAAGAGCAACAACTTTGAGAGCCAATAAATCAGCATTGTGACGAGTGACTATTAATCTGAAACAACGAATGCTTATCACAAATGCAATTACACACAGTCTGGTCAGACCTGTCGTTATCTCAACCCTTTGTGCCCCACGTTGCTCACCAAAAAGAACTGTTGTGGTTTAAGCCCAGTTGGTTATTCAGTACCATGCAGCCATTCACTCACTTCCCCCTCTAACTCCCCCTGCCCCTGGAGGGACTGGGAGGAGAATCGAAAGAATGTAGCTCCCAGAGGCTGAGATAAGAACAGTCCAGTAACTGAGGTATAACAGAATACCACTGCTACTACCACCAATAATAATAATGAAAATAAGGGAAGAGAATGCAACCTCTCACCACCTGCCAACCAATACCCAGCCTGACCCGAGCAGATATCTAGATCTTCTGGGTAACTGCCCAAGTTTATATAGTGGGCATGATGTGCTGTGGTATGGAATACCTCTTTGGTTAGTTTGGGTGAGGTGTCCTGTCTCTGCTTCCTTCCAGCTTCCCCTCTTCCCTGGCAGAGCATGAGACTCAGAAAGTCCTTGGTCAGAGTAAACATTACTGAGCAGCAACTAAAAACATCGGTGTTATCAGCGCTGTTCCCAGGCCGAATGTCTAAAACACAGCACTGCTCCAGCTACTGAGATGGAGAAAAATGACTGCTACTGCTGAACCCAGGACAGGGAATTATCGAGGCATTAACCCTGGAATGCAGTGATGCCTCTTATAAAGCTGCTCAGAGTGGAACCAAAATTAGTATAAAAATGGGAGGAGTTAAGCAAACCTGTTCTTAAGTTCCAATTTATTTTTCTCTAAGTTGGTCCACTGATTTGTTGTTGTTGTTAACTTGCTTTCATAATTTACAGATCAAAAGTGTCACTGAATTTTTATAAGAGTTCTGTCATCAAAGAGGTCTTTTTTATTTTTTTTTTTTTTTCTTTTCTGTTGTTGTTAATGTTTTGTTACTGGCTTTTTTTCCCCTCCCAACATATGAACGATTTTAATACCCATATTCAAGTATCATTAATTGAGAGTGACAGGTGATAAGTCAACATTAGTTCCCAATTTGACTGAAAGATTCCATGATATAAATAACTTTCTTTTAAAGCTCATCTGTTCTTCATTTAGCAGAGAGTCTATATACTGTTGTGACGTTTTAGCTTGGGAGTTGCAATGAAAATTTGTGTGCTTCCTTTCTTATGCATTAATTGAAAAGCAGGTTTCCATCATCATCAAAGGAACTCTGACCCACGGAGGCCTTCTCCGATCATATTGGCATATAACTTGTTTTAGTTCTTTGGCAATAAAAGATAATGTCCTGTTGGTGATGTTTGAATTAAGGGTTTGGGGGTTCTTTTTGATTGTGTTTTCTCAGTCATGATCAGATGCAATAGAATAAGTCAATTTTAGGAGGAAAAACTTTTCTTATCTTTGGCTCATCTATGTGTAAACACAGAAATATAAAGAAAATTGAAAAAAAGCCCTAACCAAACCCCAGAGGGAGCTTGGTTCTGTTCTGGGGTGAGTAGAAAGACAAATGGCTTCTTACTCTTCAGGGTTATTTGATGTGGAAATGAGGACAAAACTAGTGATTGGAAATGCCATTTGGAGTTTTCATAATATGCATGAAAAAAATTTATATCCTATTAAACCTTTTACTTGAGATGTATGAATTTCTGCAAGGAGGTGGATAGTAAAATAAGTCTTACTCCCTTTTTTCCTGTATCCCTGGTTCATTGGCTCACATTCCCAAATAAATTTGATTCTCTTGTAAGTGAAGCAGAAAAAGTTGTCTTCTTCCCCTAGAAGTTCTGCTTTGGGATGTGCTTTCTTTCTCATGGGCTGTGAGATTCCACAGTTCAGTATAAACCCATGTTTCAGCTGTTGACTGACAGGAGTGAAAAACCTGTCCAATGTCATCTTCCCTTCTCTGGCTTTTTGGGGTTGGAACTAGATGATCTTAAGGTCCTTTCCAACCCTAACTATTCTATGATTCTATGCTGCAGAGGAGCAAATCATTGTGCATCACTGTCATAATTCTTTTATAGCAGAACTACTGTAGTGAAAATGCTTAGTAACCTTTTCAATCTTCACAATGTTAGAGGATGAAAAAGCAAAAAATGTATGGGTAGTAAATGTCAAGACTACTTTAAAACCCCCTCCTTGTTCTGCTTTTTTGCAATGCATCACCAGTCTGTAGAGTTAATTTATTTGTGAAAAAGGGAATTGTACTTACACACTGTCTAGTAGGGACTCTGTGGTTTGGAACTGGAACTACATGACGCTCTCAGCTGTAAGCAATGTGATCAGATAAGTAATAGATTCATCTTGGGGAAGAGAAAAGAGTGTGTCATCATTTCAGGGTTACCCACTCTGCATTAAGTAATCATTCCAATGTTTTGTAAGTGCTCATGGCAATGAGATAGTTACCCACTTTGACAAATTAGGTGGGTACAAAATTTGGGCTGAAAGCCAGTAACTTTAAACAAAGCAAAACATAATGATTATTTCCATGTAACACCCGCAGCCACACATACGTGGGAACACACACCCCTACATGCACCCCCACCATTACCACCCCCCGTGCCCTCCTGATGAATAGTAATTTTCCTACTGAACTTTTCTTTCATGATGTGTAAGATCTGTGCTGAAATTGCCCTGTTGGGGAGTTAAAAATCCCCTAAATTTAAAGTGGATGAAGGATGGGTAGTGCATCATAAGGGAGTAATAAAAAGGATATTGGGAAAAAAGTTTCCTACCCTCAGACTCATGCAAGTTTTTCATTTCAATCTGTGTTTCTTAGAAATAGATGTTTCCATGAAGTGTTTTCAGATTGAGATCTATGCCTTCTTTAGAAATCTCAATTGTTTCCAAAGAAAACTATTGGAAAGCATTACAAAAGGTATGTTAGCAACTGGGAAAAATAAATTGTATAAAACCCAGGGAATGGTAGGGGTCAGGTCACATCCTTCCCATTCCGGCTGCCCACCAGACAGTTGTGGAATATACTGTCGTGTAGCTGGACCACCCAACAATCGATTAGATGTGCAGAAAGCATGCTGTGGGAACACAAAGAGCATATGGATTTCTTTATGCTTGGATCACTTAGAAGGAGCTTGCTAAAATGTAAGTAGCAACATAGAAGATTTTTAGTGGAGGCTTAGATGAGATTAATTTTAGCTGAAAGTCATTTAAAGCTGGTTTCAGTGCAGATACTGAGATAAACTACCTATTTTTTTATTTTTTTTATTTTTTGCAATCAGCAATGGATTACATAGCTAGTATGGAAAATATCAAAGTGTTAAACTAGGTTGTGGAGGAATTTGATCCACAGAACAGTGCAAAAGAGCACTTCTGTTAGCAGGATGGTAGGACAGAATTGAAAGAGAATTGCAACATTTTTTTTAGGGTAATGCCCGTAAAATGACCACAGAGATTTTGCTTTAGCCAGAGTTGATTTATTCAAGTATGCTGGGGCGGGAACCAGAACTGAGTGATGCTTATAAATGTAAGTGCAGGTTACGTATCTTTAGATGGTAATATTTGGCTACTTAATTATATAACTCATTTCATGTTGCAAATTTATAGCCACTTATGTAGAAGAAAAACATGCTGCTTGTATTTCTTTTTACTACTGTTAGTTGCATTATTTTGGTCAATCATTTCTATTTAGTTAGTGGAAAAATTCTCCTGCAAAATATTAGAGACACTAATATTCCAACTGTACATTTTCTGATGAGAAGAGACTTAGTGTTATTTTCACTTTTTTCCAGTGTATGCAAGCCTGCAGTTTAAGACTGAATGCTTTTTCTGAAAGTTGGCACATGTGCTTAAACCTGTTTTGCAGTGTATTCACAGATCTTTAAAGATTTTCAGCTTCATCTCTTTTCCAGCACAAAGATAAACGGAAAATACTAAGTTCGGGAATTAACACGCCCACTTACCACCTCTCCCTTCTCCCAGTTTGACTCAGCCTCTGGACTGTGATCAGAATTTACTTTCATCTCCTGCCAGTATGACTTCAGGCCTAATCTAGGCTCAGTGGGTGTCTAGAGGCGACAACTGAATATTAGTTTTGCTCTTTTACGTAGGGAGAGGGAGTGGAAGAGACAGCAGAGTATTGCTTATTGGAAGAGACACCTCTTGACAGCACCTCTTTAGCAGCTATTAAAGCCAAATTCAAGCATGTTAGATAAGGAAGGACTTTAGAAGAAGGTTATTGGCTTCAGACACAAAAAGGATGAATTCCAGGTTCTTCTTACTTATTCTATTGTTTTTAAGTGCTTTGTGTCTGCTTAGGTCACACAAAGATTTTATTAATTGCTTTGCTCATGTCCTTCGGATGAAAGCTTAATCTGTGCAAAAGCTTTGGTCCAGAATCTGGGGAATGGTTCTTCACACCTGCCAGTGCCATCAGTCCCTTGAATTAGTCATAGCTCAAGCCTACTCTGTCCATTATATTTATTTTGCTCTTTCTTTTGCCCATAATATGGTTTCTTTGTGTCCAGGAAGTCTTACCTGTGCAGTTTTCTCCTTCACCTTCCACCAATTCCAAGACAAATGTTAGTAGGTACTACATTTCTGTCAAGCTTGTACCTGGGAGGAGGTTGTGCTAACAATTTTTTAGGAATTTTCTAGGAAGGAAAATATCTTTTAAAATATTAGGAGCTTAAACACCTTCTTTAGAAATGGACATTATTAAAAAAAGAAGTGCCAGTTCATTGCAGGTGTTTCAGTTGTAGGATAAAAAGCAGAATGAAGTAACTTAAAGTTTTGAGAAAAAAATAAGCTTAAAACAAATGAGAGGTGATGCTGTCCAAGTGCAAGCTCCAAAGCAGGCTATATGTACTTCAAACCAGCCCTGACAGATGTTTATCCTGCACCTTAAAATCTCCAGTGAATATATTGTGTGCTCCTTTGCTTAACTTTTCTCAACATAAAGTGCACTCTCCTGGTTTCCAACCTAAGTCTTCTGGGCAGCAAATTAAGTTGATTTCTCACTTTTCACATAGCAGAAATCGGAACAGATTCTCTTTTTTGTAACAACCTTCTGTGCATTGGACATCCTTACCTATGTCTTTTTACGCGTAAACCTGGTTGTGCAATTTTTCCTTATGACTCAAGTTTCCTGTTGCTTTTGGAGCTGTCATTGGTGCCTAAAGTAAGACAAGGACCTTGGCATTTAATCAGCAGAATAAGTATTTCCAGTCCTTATTGACATATAGCAGAGTAAAATAATCCTCTCTGATATTCATCTGCGGGTGCTGAAGGAGCTGGCAAATGAAGTTGCTAAGCTACTGTCCATCATATTTGAAAAATCATGGCAGTCAGGTGACGTTCCCAATGACTGGAAAAAGGGTAATATAACCCCATTTTCAAGAAGGGGAGAGTGGATGAGCCGGGGAACTATAGACCAGTCAGCTTCACCTCTGTGCCTGGCAAAATCTTGGAGCAAATTCTCCTGGAAGGCATGCTAAGGCACATGAAAACCAGCAGGGTGGTTGGTGACAGCCAGCATGGCTTCACTAAGGGGAAATCCTGCCTAACCATTCTGGTAGCCTTCTATGATGGGGCTACGGAACTGATGGACAGGGGTAGAGCAGTTGATGTCATCTACCTGGACTTGTGCAAAGCGTTTGACACTGTCTCACATGACATCCTTGTCTCTAAGTTGGAGAGACATCAATTTGATAGGTGGACCACTTGGTGGATAAAGAACTGGCTGGATGGCCACACGCAAAGAGTAGTGCTCAGTGGCTCAATGTCCATCTGGAGACCAGTAACGAGTGGTGTCCCTCAGGGATCGGTGTTGAGACCGCTCTTGTTCAACATCTTTGTCGGTGACATGGACAGTGGGATTGAGTGCGTCCTCAGCAAGTTTGCCGGTGACACCAAGCTGTGTGGTTCGGTTGATACGTTGGAGGGAAGGAATGCCATCCAGAGGGACCTTGACACGCTTGTGAGGTGGGCTGATGCCAACCTGATGAAGTTTAACCATGCCAAGTGCAAGGTCCTCCACCTGGGTGGGAGCAATCCCAGGCACAGCTGCAGGTTGGGCAGAGAAGAGATTCAGAGCAGCCCTGCAGAGAAGGACTTAGGGGTTTTGGTTAATGAAAAAATGAACATGAGGCGGCAGTGTGTGCTTGCAGCCCAGAAAGCCAACCGTATCCTGGTCTGCATCAAAAGGAATGTGACCAGCAGGTCGAGGGAGGTGATCCTGCCCCTCTACTCTGCTCTTGTGAGACCTCACTTGGAGTATTGTGTGCAGTTCTGGTGTCCTTAACATAGAAAGGACAGGGGACTGTCGGAACAAGTCCAAAGGAGGGCCACGAGGATGATCAGGGAGCACCTCCCGTATGAAGATAGGCTGAGAAAGTTGGGTCTGTTCAGCCTGGAGAAGAGAAGGCTGCGTGGAGACCTCATAGCAGCCTTCCAATATCTCAGTGGGGCCTATAAGGATGCTGGAGAGGGACTCTTCATGAGGGGCTGTACTGGGAGGACAAGGGGTAACGGGTTCAAACTTAAACAGGGGAAGTTTAGGTTGGATATGAGGAAGCAATTCTTTCCTGGAAATTCTTTACTGGTGGTGAGGCACTGGAATGGGTTGCCCAGGGAAGTTGTAAATGCCCCGTCACTGGCGGTGTTCAAGGCTGGGTTGGACAGAGCCTTGGGTGGCATGGTTTAGTGTGAGGTGTCCCTGCCCCCGCAGGGGGGTTGGAACTAGATGATCTTCAGGTCCTTTCCAACCCTAACTATTCTATGATTCTATGATTCTACGATCTCAGTATGATAGTTCCTGTAAGATTTCCTTCAGGTTTTAAGTCTTACATAGCAGCCACGAAGTTTTTCTGCAGTACTGCTACCTGAGTAGCTTTTCCTCATTTTGTACTACTGTAGTTTTTACGTGTTGTTAAATGTAACGTATATCACATGTTTTTAAAGTTCATCTGTTTTGATGTTAAACTTTTTTTCCCATTTGTGAATGTCATTTTGGACTCTGAGCCCATTCCTCAGGGTCCTTATGATATGTCCTGCATGGAACTTACTCACAGGTTTGATACTAGTCTCTAGTGATACTAGTCTCTAGTCTACCATCCAGTTACTAACTAAAATACTTTATAGAATAAAATCCAAGGCAGTAAACTAGTGAAATCCTACTGCAGCTTCTTTTTTGGTCCAACAGCAGAGAACTACACTGCAGGCAGACGTTTTTTCAGTGAGTTGTGAGTCCATCTAACTGACATTTTTGCAGATGTTTCAGTTTCCTATTTGGAAGAGAGGGTTAGAAGCTATATAGCTATGCAAGATAATTTATATAACTGCCATTCAGACGTGCCTTCTCAATTGTGTCAGTTGCATAACGCTGCAGGCACACAGCTGCAGGTCATCTTACATTGTATGCACAATGTTGTCCTGCCTTGGGGTGACATATCCAGCATATGAGGTGGGAACTTGAAGACACTGCCCGGTGCTGATGGTCCTTTGAGAAAGAGTCTGATGCAAGGAGTTTGGTGGCACAGAGGATGGCAGATCAGATCCTGAAGGTGACCTGAATAATGACTCCAATTCATATAGTATTCGCTTTTTTACCTCTATTCAAGCCTATGATCGTATTTCTTTGTTAAAAACACAAGTCACAATTTTTTAAAAACATGTTCAAGAAAACGACTTCTGCCTCTTTCTTCTCTTATTTACCAATTAACTACAGTTAAGTTACTTTTGATACTTTATTTAAACATACATTTTATAGAGAACATGTTTTTGCTGTCTTTTGTATCCATGCTGGCTATAATGCACTGCATGCTTTGGCGTTTATGATTTTACCCATATGTGTTTCTATAATTCTTCTATACTATGACTAATCAGTCATCACAGGTTCTTATTTCTAGACTTTTTTTAAAAATTCCTTTTATATTTTCTGGTTATAAAGAGTCCCTTACACAGCTGCACTGGTCCCTTGCTGTGCTTCTTGTTTCTTCTGGGTTGGGACATTCTCTTTTCGCTGCTTTTTGCTCAGGATTTTCACCACTGGGCACTCTGCTTACGGGTATACTTAGGATGTTACTGTATCCCTTTCTGAATACAATATTCATTGTTGTATCAAGATTTTTTAAATCTTGTTTCTCCCCCCCCCCCCGAATAAAGAATTTGTCATCTTGTGATCACGAATCTGGCTTCTGTTTCTTGACTCACCTCTTCTTTACTTAACAGTTAAATATAAATCAACCTCATCTAAGAAATCTTTTGGGTTGATTCTGAAGACTTGAATGTTCTTCCTGTTTATTCTTCTTACCCCCGACATTTCTGCGTAGACATCTCAGATGTCTGGCATGTTTATCCCTCTTCTGTCCCCTACAAACCTCAGAAAATATTTTGTCTAAAAAATCTAGTTGTTTTCGATACTCAACTAGGAGCACTTCAGAGGAGCCCAGTTTCATGAATTTGCTGAGTGCTCTCTGCCAAAACTCAGCCTTCCTTAGAATATGTCCTATTTCAAAAGCAGAGCTGTACAACATCGTCAGTTTTGAACTTACCAGCTACAGATCTAGAGTGAACTTCAGTCTTTTGTTTAAAGTTACCTTGTTTCTTGCAAAACAACTATGGTTTAAGAATCCAAAGGCATATTTTAATGAGTCAGCATGAAGGCAAAAGCTACAGCTTTAATAGTAATTTATTTTGGTAATTAGTGTCTTTTGAACATCTTCTGTGGTTCAGATGGAATGATATGTATTCTATGACAAGTTTTCAATAACTGTATTCTGAGTAAGTTTTATGAGGTATGATTTTAAATGTTCCGATGGAATGCATATGATGACTCCGTCCAGCTAAGACAGGACAGCATAGGTAGGACTCCAGTGGGCATCCTAGCTCCTTTCTGGGCAGAAGATAGAATGTTTCTAGGGAATAAATAGTAAGTGGCCTACTGTTTCTGCTGACCCAAATCCTTTTGTGGCTTATTTGTTACACAACATTGGAAAGAAAAGTTGACTTTTTTTATTGCTTTTTTTCTCTCCCCTTATGTACTCTTTGGAGGGAAGATTTTTGGCAATGAAAGTTAAAGGTCCAGTACAAATGCAAGTAGGGATGGGTTGAAGAATGGAAGCCAACAAGGGAAGTGGTGAAATCCAAAAGTCAAACTACACAAAAATAAAACTTCTGCCAAAGGGTAGTTTTATCCCTTCTGCTCATAATAGCAGACTTTAAGCAGTACACATGTGGATGGTTCTGTATGGAACCTGGAAGTGATTACTTAAATGGGAACATAAAAGGACTATATTTGTTCTTTTTTTAAAGAAAAAGAAATGGAAGCTTTGCAATATTTATAGTAGTTTATGCCAAGTGGTCTTGTCATCAGCCTAAGTTTCTTTCTTTTTTCTTTCTTTTTTTTTTTTTTTTTTTTAAACTAGAGAAGATTTATGAAGATGAAGATTTAAGGACAGACCTCTGTATGGAATAGCTCTTTGAACACAGTCATCTCGGTTGCTCTGTTGTCTATCTATTCCTTTATGATAAATCTAAATTTTAAGATTATTTTCACCTTGATTTTTGGATTGTGGCAGTTATTTTTCAATGTTACTTATCTACACCTTACCTTATTTTTTCATGCGAGTGATTCTGTCTTCACATCAGGTTGTGTATGGATCTTTATAGCTACCAAGGCAATTCAGAATGCCTGACTTGATTTTCAAGCCTGTGACGTTTATCAAAATTCGGTTGTATATGGTTTCCCTGTTTCTGCTAAACTTACATGAGAATCATGCATATCTCTGTATATCTATGGTCAGAAATACCTTTTAAACTATGACTACAGGTGCCTTCAGGTGCCTTCTCTCAAGTACCATCCTATACTCTTGGGACAGAATCTGGGATGTAAGAGTCCAGAACTGTATTTGATGGCAGGCCTTGTGTAACAGTCAGTGATACATCATATTTCTTTTCTGTTCTTTACATGTCTAGTGAAAAATGGCCCCATTTCTCTTCCTTGATCTTCGAGCTGGATTGTTTTACTTCTTTTTAAGGCAGTTTTATGAGCAGTTTAGGGGATTTTACAAAGAGGAAATTAATGCAGAGTAATATAAACAATGTAATGAGAAAAATAAAAATGTGAATGTGAAGCTTTATTAAATGCATGTAGCTGCAATGTAAAGTGTGTGGGGTAGGTTGAGGCCTCAGTTTACAGAAAAGTTTCTTGGCTTTTGCAGCACAATCTGGAAAGCTTGCTGTAAATATGCTATGCTTGTGGTTCCTTGCTCAACCAGTGGCGCCAGGAATCAGTTTGGGGGGGGGGGGGGGGGGAATTTGTTTCCTTTTCTTTTTTTTTTTCCTAAAAATGACTTGATATTTTATTACATTAAAGTTTTAAGTGCTATTGTTCCATATTTGAATCATTATGGGCTTTGAGGTATGCCTTGCTCTTGAGAAGTATGGATATCATCAGGATCCTGTACAGCATGTGTTTCTGTATCTCTGCTTTAATGCATTTTTTGACTCTCTGCCCGGGACTTAGTTATTAAGTTTTCCTCTCTGCTGAAACAGAAGTTAATCTAGTTTTCACTTCGGAGCACACAAAGACACTTCACCTTCACTCTGATTTTAGTGAAGTCCAGTTACAGAGCATGTAGCAAAAGTGCTGTAGTCTCGCTCTTCTGCACAGCTCTTTTAATTGAGAAGATACTTGTAACAAAAACAACTTACAGTTATGGTTTCTGTAATTATAGTATCAAAATGGCGTTGACCACATATCCATTTTGTTAATTTTAGTTTTTCTGCCTGAAAGATATTTTTCATATCTGCATTTTCCTTTTTAGAGAAACATATGAGGTAGTATAGTTCATTCCAAGCTCAGACTATGTAAAAGGCATCAAATAAAGCTGTTAAGAACCAGCTCCTATCAAGCAGGAGGTGAGTCTTTGTGCATCTGGCAACACACGTGTGGAACTAGGTGCCAAAGGATGTTGGTTTCCAAAATGTAGTTTCAAGGGGAGCTTTGGCCAGGGTCATGAAAGAGAAATCTATTGAGGGTTACTGAGCATGCATCCACCTTAGGAGCTTCTTGAGCCTGAAAAAAGTTTGAACTTGGAAGACTATTAAAGGGAAATGTCATATATGAATCCGGTTTTGGCTATTCTTAGAGACAAGGCACTGTGCTAAGTGGTCCTTTGATCTAATGCAATGTGGCCAGTTGTACATTTTCATGCCTTTGTTATCAATTTCCTCTCACAGATGTTAAGTGGAATAAGTTATACATCTTAGAATCATAGAATAGTTAGGGTTGGAAAGGACCTGAAGATCATCTAGTTCCAACCCCCCTGCGGGGGCAGGGACACCTCACACTAAACCATGCCACCCCAGGCTCTGTGCAACCCAGCCTTGAACACCGCCAGTGATGGGGCATTCACAACTTCCCTGGGCAACCCATTCCAGTGCCTCACCACCCTCACAGTAAAGAATTTCTTCCTCATATCCAATCTAAACTTCCCCTGCTTAAGTTTGAACCCGTTACCCCTTGTCCTCTCACTACAGTCCCTCATGAAGAGTCCCTCCCCAACATCCCTATAGGCCCCATTGAGATATTGGAAGGCTGCGAGGTCTCCACACAGGCTTCTGTTCTCCAGGCTGAACAGCCCCAACTTTCTCATCCTATCTTCATACGGGAGGTGCTCCAGTCCCCTGATCATCCTCGTGGCCCTCCTTGGGACTTGTTCCAGGTCTGCGCATTAAGGGGTCATTAGAATTTCAGGAAGCTATTAAACACCAAGAAACCACCTTTAGCTCAGGAAGCCCATCCGCCGCAGGCAGCTAAAAGGTGTGAGAATATACAATATATTCAACCTGTTGTGTCCCCCCCATCCCCAGTGGCATTATGGCTATTTCATTGCTTCCTTTCCTTGTTCATGATCAGATAAACTGCTGTGAATGTTGGATGTCAATTAAGAAAACTAGTCTCGAGTAAGCCTTTGCTCAAAGTCAGAATATCAGATTCATGATCCTCAATATAAGATTAAATATAATATGAGAGCAGTATTTATTTTGCAATACTTGACATCACTCAGTAGTGAGAAAATCAGCGACACTGGAACAGAAGACACATATATACCTACACATCCCTCCACATGCATGTGCCCCTTCACAGTTAAAGACATGTGCACCCCTGTAACCATGTGCCGTATACTGACACTGCAAATAGAGTCTTCTATACCCAATGTACACATAACCCTCCTACACACAAACCCACCTTACATTCAGAAACACTCACACCCCAAAGCATGTGTGCACGCCTGACAGTATGTGCACGTGCAAGTGCACACACATATGCACAAACATCTGCCAGCTCTGTAAATTAGGCCTCGATTTAGATTGAAACATAGGCTTTACATTTCACTTGCTATTGAGGGTTGTGCTACAACTACATCTATATAACCCCACTGCCTTTAAAGTTTAATCTAGGGAATCACCATTGCTGGAAGTGTTCAAAAACTGTGTAGGTGACTTAGCGAATGGTTTTGGGTGGACTTGGCAGTCCTGCTTTTATTAGCTTGTTATTGTTTCTCACCTTCAGTTTCTGTCACCACAAAAAAGGTCATCTTATGAACATGTGGGATATTTTCTGAAGATATAGTGTGACCAAAATTTTTATCTGAGCCCCATGGTTTTCTTTCAACTAGTAATTTTCTTGGTCCCAGATCAGATAATGGTGTTTTTGGAAAGAAAGGAAAAAGAAAAGTGAGATTAAGAAAGAACAGTTGTATTCTTTTTCCACTCTAGTTTGTTTGAAGCTAAGAACATAGATCTGCAGGGACTTCTTGCTAATTTTGCGCATTTGTTTTATGGAGACCTGATTATATATGGAATATCTATCTCAGGGTAACAGACATGGTGGGAAAGCTAAATAATTCAAATGAAAAAAAAAAACCAAAAATGTTAGTTTTCTGTCCTGCATGCTTCCTGTGAGATCAGGTATCTTAAAATAGTTAAAATGCTGTTTAAAGACAAATAAATTCACTGTTGTCCAAATGATTTAATATTGTTATGAACTAGTCATGCACTGGTTCTCTTTTTTACAATTTGAGAAATGATATCCTATACAAACATCAGTTCCATGGAGAATTTTACATTTCCTCTTCTAGGCAATAGCATGCAGTGAGTTAGCAATACTGCAAAATTCTGAAGGAAAATATTCAGCTACTGTAGTAGAAGCAATACTCTTGTGTAGGAAGATAAACTGCTGAGGGCTTGGTGGCATGAGAATCCTTGTCTCATTTTGTCCTGTGTTCTTTTACGTGAAGAAGTTGCTTTTCTGTTATGTTACACAGGATTTAAGACTCGATTCTGTAAGAAAAGCAGAAGTCGCCTGTTCTTTCAGTTCTGCTTTATTGGGTGTGTTCAGAGGCTTAATTTGTGAATCTATCTGCTATGAACTTGTTTTGGACATCTCCCAGTGTCACAGTTTAACATTGACACTATGACTGGAGGGGTTAATGGGAAGGATCTGTAGTCTGAAGGGATCCTCAGGTTGTACAAGTTTGGCATAAAGCCTTGCTGAAGTCAATAGGCATGAGTCAATATACAATAACTGGAAAACATGGAATGCATCTCTGTATCTTAT
Source organism: Ara ararauna (assembly GCA_028858755.1). Lineage (NCBI taxonomy): Eukaryota > Metazoa > Chordata > Aves > Psittaciformes > Psittacidae > Ara > Ara ararauna. The sequence goes on along the minus strand of CM054410.1, from coordinate 36,112,481 downwards.
GCTTCCCAAATAAGTTCACTCATACAAATGCGCTTCACCCTACAGAAGAGCCGCCTGTCATTGTCAGTATATTATATGCCCAATAGGTGTCCAGCATCTTTCATCTAACCTTAGTCCTACGGGTGAAATTACTACGAATCATATTAAGTTGTCAGTCCTTCATATTTCTTTGCTGTCTCCTCTCTCCTTACTGTTTTCTTTTGACTTTTTGTGCTTATGTTAAGATGGCATTGTAAGGGAAGGCTTTATCAAAGAGATGGCTCTTGTATTTAGATCTAAATATGATAGAATAGCATGATCTCCTGTGGCATAGAGATTTAGAAGTAGTATTGAATATTTGATAAATGGGCCTTTTTTTTTTTTTTTTTTGTATTTAACTCTCACTGAGCTACTGAGAACAGTATAATTCAGAGCTTTAAATTCATCCTCACTAAGTAGCAAACAAAGCTAAAGGCATGTCTTAAGTGTTCATAACAATCTGCTGGTTTATGTGTGTGGCTCATGAGTTCAGATGCTTGTTGGAACTGGTATTTATCCTCAGATAAATAGAATTAAATGATCCATTTTAGAAATGAAAAAAATACATTGATTTCATGGGCAGTTTCTTCATTTCAGAACAAAGGATATTTTTTATTTTCTAGCAGATAAGGAATAGAAAATGTAACTTTCTCTTTTGTGAACTCCTTGTGTGTTGTATAGCTAGACTTAAGAACTTAATCATAGAATCAGAGAATCATTTAGGTTAGAAAAGACCCTTAAGACTGAGTCCAGCCGTAAACCTGACACTTCCAATTCTACAGCTAAATCTTGTCCCTGAGTGCCACATCTACACATCTTTTAAATACCTCCAGGGATGGGGACTCAACCACTTCCTTGGGCAGCCTGTTCCGATGCTTGACAACCCTTTCAGTGAAGAAATTTTTTGTAATATCCAGTCTAAACCTCCTTTGGTGCAACTTGAGGCCGTTTTCTCTTGTTCTATCCCTTGTAACTTGGGAGAAGAGACTGACAAACCTCACTACAGCTTCCTTTCAGGTGATTGTAGGGAGCAATAAGGTCTCCCGTCAGCCGCCTTTTCTCCAGGCTAAACAACCCCAGCTCTCTCAACTGCCTCCTATAAGACTTGTGCTCCAGACCCTCCGCCAGCTTCACTGCCGTTCTTTGAACCTCTCAGATGCACAAATAATGCCTTAGCAAATCTATTAGGTATTTTCTTTTTCCGAGCACCTTTTTCTGTTTTGATTCCTGGGCTTTGAGTAGCCACTCTTAGGCTAATGTTCATGGCCTCTGTGGCATAGACTGTAGCAGATATTGTTTACAGCGAATACTGTGTTGGTGGCTGAAATACTGACCCAAGCATTATCAGGATGTTGCTTCCACCAAGCACAACTCTTACTTTGGGAATATTGCTGTATCCATTAATCAGATAAATAATAATCTGCTTTCACAGGATGATACACCTGAGGAAGATGAACATCCTCCAGCATGGAGGAAAACATGGTCATGATGACTCCCAAGTGCTGTATAGGCATTAATGCAGTATTTGTATGCTGTTACAGTTCATTGTCTTACAGAAATTGTTCCATCCACTTTGGAGAAGTCTCAGGTGTACGGGCAGCAATACCTTTATATGGTTGCTGCAGAAATCATAGCTGATGACTGGTAATGATTGATGGACATGCCATTCTTACCTGCAACAACCAGCAGGCTCTAAAACTGTTATCAGTAAGAAGTTGGGATTAAAAATGGAGGATATCTATAACCACGGATTTTTGTACTGAGCCTGACTTTACTGAAGCTGCGGTGATTCAAGGGTGAGTAGATCTGTAGCAATAATATTTGTTTTCACAACTCTTCTAGTCATGTTAATGTTAATAGATTAAAAAAAAAAAAAGGTAAACTAAAAATCCTCATGTGTCCCAAGGCTCTATTTAAATATTCTTGAAGCATTCACTTATTTTTCTGGTTAAGAAATAAACCTGTTTTCTAAACATTTCTATTTGCTAGTATTGTTAGTACAGGCCACACCACTTTGGTTTCCAGAACAGAGTTTCGGACCTCTCTTACAGCTAACCTGCAGCTCTTTTCAACTGCCTAAAATAAGGCTGCATTTTTCCTTCTTAAATCCTTGTAGTTTTTCTCCATAGACTTCTTTCTCTTACTCCTTCTCTTCCTCGTATCTTTAGTTTTGGCTTTAAATCTCTCCTGGTCCTTGTTTGCATCACATTCCAGAGATATCACTACATTCTCTCTTTGCAATAAGTTGAATTTGAAGATTATATAGTTTCCACTTTTTAAGTGGCTTAAAAAAAATAAAATTTAATATTGTCTTTACTTTAAAAGCCCTTCATAAACAAGAGAATTTATTTCTTTTGTCTTTTTCTTCACGTCTCTAAAATGTCAGTATTATATTACTACTGTGTTGTTTTCTTTTCTCCACAAGTATGCTTTTTGCTATATTTTTGTCCCTGTTCTCAAGAGAGTTTCATTTTATTTTGTCCAGTTCGTCTGTATGCAATGACCTCTAGAAAAAGACAGTTGATGTATTAATTCTTCTGACAGTTGTACTTTCTTTAAGTTTCTACATTTTCCTTTCTCTGAGATACTTGTGTAGTCTGTCTATTGTCTGGTATTAAATCCTGAGCTCCTTAGATTAGATATAATGTTCATAAACTTGCTTTTTCCCTGTTCTTTGTCTGCAATAAAAAACTTAATGTTGCAAACAATTAAAAAATGATGGTGTCAACTGAGACATGATGCTATCAGAAATGTGTCCAGTAAAAACCTGATTTAAAAAAAAGCCCTTCTTCTAAGCCTGTATGAGGGTGGCTTCTCATAGGTAGTCTGTATTACCCAGTTGAGTAATGCAGAATGTCATGGAAGTAAACCTTTTGAGCTAAATGAAGGCCTCAAAGTATCAATTTAAGAAGGCTTGTGTTAGTCTGAGTTGTGTGTTGGACATCGATCTCCCAAATGTCTGTTCTTCATGTTAATACTTCAAAAATCCTTTTTTTTATTGATGCCCTGTCATTGTAAACGCAGTTGTTATAAAGCAGCTCAGTTCTATAACTTGATACAGATTTGGCATGATGGTATTCTGGTCATTTTTTATTTAATACAACTCTGAACTGCTTCTAATAGTGTTCTTAGTTCTGGATGAGTTGTTAAGGAGGCATAGTTTCACATGTCTTTCTGCAGCTGTATGAAACTATAGGAAGTGTTTCTTTCCACGGATAGACTTGCGTATTCGCTTCATCTGTGAGTAGTCAGAAACGTGACCTGAAGAGCGGTGGGGATGGAGCACTCACTCACTCTATTCTGCTTCCCCTGTTGAAGCTATCGGAAACTGTTAAAATATCTATAATTATGAGGGGTTTTGCAGCCTTATATATATAAAAAGCTCGGCGATAAAATTGTTTTTCTGATAGCCTAGTAATAAGAACATTTCAGTATAGACGTTCACATCTTGCTTTTTTCGTAGGAGTTCATTTAAGCTATTTGCCTTCTGATCTGCAGTTCTTGCTTAGACATATCCAACTAATTTTTCCATGGCTGCATTGTTGATGACTATTTCTTTCATACATCACTGGTTTTGCAACTGTTCTGGCATTGCCTCCTGAAATGATTCTGCTCCAAAAGGCCTCTGATAAAAATATGTCCAGACTCTTATGATGTCAACTGCTGTAACCTAGTGTTAAAGATGTGCTTTTCAGGGGCAGTGGTAGAAGGCTGAACACCCATATGTTGTAGGCTGTTAAGTAGCAGGGGGCAGCAGTGGTGCAAGGCAGTTCCTGGGAGAGCCATGGGTGGACCACACAAGAGCAGGACACCCCTGAAAGATGACAGCCCTTGGGCAACCTAGACCAGAAACACCCCTGAGAGACTGCAGCCCACAGGTGGCACATGCTGGGACAGTGGCAGCAAGGAACAGGAGGGTAGAAACTGTCATCTGAAGCTGCCACAAACTCCTAAGCATATGGCAGCAGAAATCCTAAGTACAGCGTAGGAGACAAAAGCCATTACTTGCACCTCTTCAACTTCCTATACTGCCTGTCACACACCAGGGCCATATGAATGGATTGAGTTTAATCTGCTGTGAAAATCTGCAAAATTCAGACTGGGGAAGAAAGAGGGTGTTTCTTTATATAAGTGTTTGCTTAATAGTTTATGTCCTTTTTCTCAATGCTCAAATCAGTCATCGGAGGTTTGTGTTGCATGACAGTAAATTAACTGAAATAAATATCCCTAACTACAGACAGTTTTGCTGCAACAGGTTTTTATTCTGAAAAAAAAGCCCAACATTTTTTTCTCAAAGTGCAAAAGTCAATGTACAGGTAGAACAATAAATGGAGCGTGACTATGTAGCATAATTCACTTTATTCTAGGCTGTTTGATGATTACAGAAAGTTTCAGGCAGTGAAGTGTAACTCTTTCAACTCTTGCATCTGATTTAGTTGAAAATGTCCTTGCTCACTGCAGGGGTTAAACTAGATGACCTTTGTAGGTCTTTTCCAACCTGAACTATTCTATGATTATATGATTATATGACCTGTACTGGATTTTCTTCATAATTCCTCAAGTCTGGGAAATTCCCATGAGTGCATTTAAATATGTTAGCTTAATGTTGAAGCACTCTGCTTTTGGGTGCAGGATAAAATGGGGTTGTTTAATTTTAGTTTTCACTTTCTGTATTAGAGATACAAGGAATACTGGCAGCATGTTCCACCAACAGTCTTCCTGGGAGAGCGCTGTGTGGTGTCCTGCACTACCTCTTTGGTAGTTTGATTGTCTTTCCCTTTTGGGAGGAACCATTTTCCTTCTCTTCATTAAAGAGTAGTACTTTGGTACATTGCAAGATGTGTAGCAATTACAGCACTGTTTTTTCATTGCACTGATCAGAAAGGATCTTCTGCAGTTACGTACAAGGCTTTTTCTTAAAAGAAATCTCTCACGATACAGTGACTTTGACAGAAGAATATGTGATAGTGCTAACGTGGTATGGCAAAATCATACCTGCTTGTGGTTTCACTATTATGGACATGATTATGATTTAATGGAGATGTAGTGAATAAGTGTACGGAGAAGAAAACCAGAAAATTAGTAAACTATGTAATATGATATAGTAACTTCCTTGTTTGCCTGCTCATCCTCACAAACCAGTATTAGAGGTGTGGTAAAATCCAGGACAAATCTTAATCCTTGCACCATTATCTGAGGTCTAAACTTAGCCTTTGAATCCTCCTATTTTAGCCCACCCATAAACAGAGAAGCTGTTGCCAACAGACATAAGGCAGAACAACATTCTTATGTTGAACTGGAAAAGCAATCATTTCCTGGCAGAGAACACACTTGGTCAAGTTATAAAGTGGTTTCACTTGAACAGAGCCCATGCTATCAACTTTTATTAGGGCACTGTTTATCCTGGGCCTTGTGGGAATAAAGAGAAATGGAAATTTTAGGTAAACCCCTGTGCTGCATCTGAAGGTTTGTGCCTTTATGAATTATGGAACTGGGGAGAAATGTTATATTTAATTTTGAAATCACTTTCTTTTCAATTCAGAAATTGCCTTTTGTCAAAGCATTATATTAAAAAAAAGTAGACAATAAGAAGAGTAATTAAATTTCAGAAGGACACTGCTGCTTTGGTAGATAGGCTTTAGAATTACGTGATGCATGTATCTGAAAGGTAAGCTGCATGCTTTTAGAAAGAAAGAGGGGCTGTATATAACTTTAATTCCAACACTAAAAGCTCTAATATATGTGCTCTAAAGCAGTGGGTTTATGTTGCTGTGGAGTAGTTGAGGAAAAAAGTGATATTTGAGATTCACAGGGTCTAGCTCTTCAACTTTATCCTCGTCACCCCCATGCCCAAATGCCATCACAAGCAGCCAAGATTTTCATCTTCAGGTGTGTCTTTACTACAGATAGATCTGCACCAAGAGTGCTGGGATCAGCTCATAACCTCAGTCGGACTGAGCTGTGACTTTTCAGAGCAGTGTTTGGATGTCTCCAAATTAGCATTCCTAGACCTCCAGTGATACGAACACTTAGCAGAACCACCCACGCTGGTTTCGCACTGAATTAGCCCTTATTCAGAACATGTTTAGTTTTGATGTTGCAGTTAAGCTGATATAACATTGCTGGTGCTAAAAGGGTCAATCACGTTTTCCTCTGTCCCAAGCTGTTCTGCTCTGGTGCTGGTTTTGGACCAGCATTTTTTTGTGAAGCTTAGTCAAACCAGGACCCTGTGGCTGGAGTGATATGCCTATCACTTTCTCAGTCAGGCAAGAAGTATATCCTGCTTGGGTTAGTCCACATCTGCAGGATCAAGTGCAGAGCACATTGCAGGCTTCTTATTTCCTCCTTATTCTGGTGTTAATCACTATGGCTCTTGGTGGTCATATTCTGCGCTGTCTCAGGGACTCCTTTTTCACAGCCAGTAAGTTGTAACAGGGATCAGCTGGAACGGAAAGAGTGGAAGTCCAAATTCTTTATGAGCTGTTGAACCCAAGGGGAAAAAAGCAGGTTTCCTAGGACTATAAGGAGCCTCCTGTATCATTGAACAATTTTCTGCTGTTGAAGGCACTGTGCCATGTAGCCCCTTTTTAAACTTATCAAAGTCTGTATGAAAAACAGATAGTGTTTTCTTGCCTCTGCTACTCCCACTGGAAAGGCTGTTTCAGGACTTGATTGTTTTAACAAGTAGGAATCTTCATTTTTGAGCCTAAGTTCATCCAGTGCTAATTTATATCGTTTATGTTTGTACAAGCACTTATTTCTCATTCTGGGCCTACTTTCTTTGAACTTTCCATGTAGAGCAGACATGAATTCTTTTTGATATTGTTTGACTATGGAAAGCAAGCAAGCCGTGTTTCCATGTATTCTGTAAGTACTGTCTCTCAGTTCCTTTTTTGCATCTATTCTATTTTCTGTTTCATTCTTTAATGTATGTGATATTAAATCAAGGTTGTATATAAGATATATAACAGCACTAGCTGTTCTGCAGTGTTGCGATGTTTCATCTGATACGTTTGAGGATTTTATTTTGCTGTTTCACATCTGTTTTCCTAGTGCATTCTCACCTATCTTCACCTCAATTAAATGAGTTGCCAGTATACTATGGAATTTTACATTAGTCCCTAACTCCATGATCTGATGATTATGATATTGATTCATTCCACTTCTCTGTTCCAGACATAAAGGTCATTCTTTTTCGGCATTTTACAATGCCATCACTGTGCATTGTGATTCAGTGATTTCAGCATCAAACATCTGATATTTGCTCCGGCATTATCAACAAAAATGTTAAGATAGATTGGTTCAAGTGCCAATCTGTGTTGGGCTCCCTAACAATCTCCTGCCAGTATTAAACTCATCTTGTCAGTACTTATTGCCAGCTTTTTTTCAGATGCTGTTGTGGTACCTCATCATTCATCTGATACAGTGTATAAATTTCCATATATCAAATGCTTTACTTAAGCTAAAAGGCATTTTCTATGTCTTTTAAGTACTGCTATGAGAGAAGAATATCAGGTAAAACTGATAGAATTCTTCTAGATTCTATATTATAATTTGTTTAGTTTGCAATTTATCTGCATATTAATTATTCTTTCCTGAAAAAATTGTTCTGAAGACTTGCCCATTAATGAAGTCCTGGCCTGAAAATGTCCGGATCACATTTTGGTTGCTTCTGATTATTTACACTCTAAATCCCAGCTGCATAAGGCACAGTCCTATTAATTACTTCTTTTCATTTCTGATTGCTTTTAACCACAGAAAAAATGCAACCAATATTGTTCCTAGTTTTTATATTTACCATTATATTATATATCAGTATGCTATATTACATTATATATTATTATATATTATTGTATCTATAATATTACATTATAAGATATTATTTACTAGCTATTATATTATTATACATTTATTGTGAGACCTCACTTGGAGTGTTGTGTGCAGTTCTGGTGTCCTCAACATAAAAAGGACATGGAACTGTTGGAACAAGTCCAGAGGAGGTCCACGAGGATGATCAGGGGACTGGAGCACCTCCCGTATGAAGATAGGCTGAGAAAGTTGGTGCTGTTCAGCCTGGAGAAGAGAAGGCTGCATGGAGACCTCATAGCAACCTTCCAATATCTGAAGGGAGCCTATAGGGATGCTGGGGAGGGACTTTTCATGAGGGACTGTAGTGAGGGGACAAGGGGTAAGGGGTTCAAATTTAAACAGGGGAAGTTTAGACTAGATATGAGGAAGAAATTCTTTACTCTAAGGGTGGTGAGGCACTGGAATGGGTTGCCCAGGGAAGTTGTGAATGCTCCATTGCTGGCGGTGTTCAAGGCTGGATTGGACATAGCCTTGGGTGACATGGTTTAGTGGGAGGTGTCCCTGCCTCTGGCAGGGGGGTTGGAACTAGATCTTAAGGTCCTTTCCAACCCTAACTATTCTATGATTCTATGATTATGTATTATATGTGTAATAACAACATGTTGCTATATATATTCATATATTCTTTCTCTCTGAGTCTATATAGCAAGGGTAATTGCAAGGCCTCTCTTTTTCTCCTCTCATTCAGAAAAGGAAGGGGAGCAGTAATGACTGCCAAAGTAAATTTGATCATAGTATGGGTTTTGTTACACTATGACATTCCTTGTTTTGTCTCTTGAGTTAGAGCTGTGATGAGTCAGTCTGCTATTTCTTGAATTGGTGTCTTCATTTTCTCGTGTCCTTTAGAGAAGTGAAGGAAGGTGCCTGGAGTGTAGGTATCCCTGCAAAAGTGCCAAGTAATTTTCACTTACTGTGTTAAAACTAACATTATCTTAGAGGAGCCAGAATTCTGCAGCCATATTAAGTGAGAAGGATTTCTTAAGAGCATTGTGTCCTGGGTTCAGCAGTAGCAGTCGTTTTTTCTCCTTCTTAGTAGCTGGGGCAGTGCTGTGTTTTTGACTTTCGGCCTGGGAACAGCGCTGATAACACCGATGCTTTTAGTTGCTGCTCAGTAATGTTTAGTCTGACCAAGGACTTTCTGAGCCTCATGCTCTGCCAGGGAGGAGGGGAAGCTGGAAGGAAGCAGAGACAGGACACCTCACCCAAACTAACCAAAGAGGTATTCCATACCACAGCATATCATAAACTATATAAACTGGGGGCAGTTACCTGGAAGGGCTAGATCACTGCTTGGGTCAGGCTGGGTATCAGTTGGTGGGTGGTGAGCATTTGTATTCTCTTCCCTTGTTATTTCCCTTTTCATTATTATTATTGGTGGTAGCAGTAGTGATTTGTGTTCTACCTTAGTTACTGGACTGTTCTTATCTCAACCCATGGGAGTTACATTCTTTTGATTCTCCTCCCCATCCCTCTGGGAGTGGGGGGGGGGCGGAGGGGAGGGGAGGGAAGAAGGAGGGTGATTGAGTGGCTGCATCATACTGACTGGGCTTAAACCATGACAGTTCTTTTTGGTGAGCAACGTGGGGCACAAAGGGTTGAGATAACGACAGGTCTGACCAGACTGTGTGTAATTGCATTTGTGATAAGCATTCGTTGTTTCAGATTAATAGTCACTCGTCACAATGCTGATTTATTGGCTCTCAAAGTTGTAGCTCTTGATCTCACAGTTTCAGCATGTTGTACCTTACTTACAGCTGGTATTTGCTGGGTTAGTGTTTATCGGCTGGGGGTCTTGGGCTAAGGTTCTTGTCTCATTTTACTTTATGGTAATGACTTGTAATACAATAGAATTGTTGATCATGAAACTGATCTGGCTTGCATTCCCAGAGTGGCCACCACCTCTATACTTTGGGAGGTATATAATAGAAGTGTTTAGCAATTACACGCCTTTCTTCCCCTCCTCGGGTGGCCGGCCTATGAGGGAGACATTCCCACACACCCTAGTGACAACTAGAGCAGCTACTCAAACTCTTGACTGCAAGAGATAATGCAGCTACTCCAACTCCAAGCACAGCAGCTACACCAACCGCAACAACAAGTACAGCAGCTACTCAAACTCCGACTTCAGCAGACAGCACAGCTACTCCAACTCCAAGCACAGCAGCTACACCAGCTCCAGTGACAAGTACAGCAACATCATTTTAGAGTTCTGAAGGGTTTGAATGTCCTTTGGGTACCCTTGAGACCTGCCTGCTGATTGTGATGGGGATCAACATGTTGGCACACATACAGAGTGTGTTTTACCCATGACCATTTTGTCTGATCTCGAAAGTTAAGTGGAGTTGTGTTTGGGTCTTGTCTAGGATTAGATGACGATATAGGAGGACCAAGAGATTTTCCCTGAGGATGGACAGTCATGAGTGGCAGGGTGTGTGGGACACTATGGACAAGTGGCTAGTCCACTGGGCCCATCCAGTGCTTTGGAAGCATCGGAGATGGAAGGCAGCTCTATGGAGTCCCCAGCAACAAGCTGCAGAAACTGCTGAAGGGGAGGGTGAATTTTTTTTGCCCCCATGTGCCCGTGACACCTCAGGCCATAAGGGCAGAGATGCAACATACAGATGGACTCATGATCGAGGGGTGGACTTAACAATGGACACTATTGCCCAGGTTATTCACGAGTGTGAAATATGTGCTGCAATTAAGCAAGCTAAACGGTTAAAGCCTCTTTGGTATGGAGGACAATGGTCGAAGTACAAATATGTGGAGGTCTAGCAGATTGACTACATCACACAGCCCCTCCTGCTCTGAAAGACTGTTACAAGAGATGGAGCCCGACATCATGGACCGGATGGACTCAGCAGCTTTATAGGGATTGGTCCATGCACTAACGAATGATCTCTCTCTCTCTCTCTCTCTCTGTGGATGTATATATATGTTTATATATAAGAGTGATGGTTATATTGAAAATGTGGGATCTGAGCATGACGTGGCTGGTATGGAATAAGGGGTGGATACTGTCCTGGGTTCAGCAGTAGCAGTCATTTTTCTCCTTCTTAGTAGCTGGTGCAGTGCTGTGTTTTTGATTTTCAGCCTGGGAACAGTGCTGATAACACCGATGTTTTTAGTTGCTGCTCAGTAATGTTTACGCTGACCAAGGACTTTCTGAGTCTCATGCTCTGCCAGGGAGGGCTCTGAGGGTACTGAGTTACCAACTGGGCTTAAACCACGACACATTGTCAAAACATGGAATGAGGAAGACAAAAGAAAGCAGTGAAGCTACATCTACAGGACCAGCAATGAAGCCTTTGTAGTCTTTTTCATTCAGAATTGTCAGCAGTTTACAAGATCTTTACTGGATGACTCATCTGCACAGCATTAGATTCATAGTGTTTGCCTTCCATATAATCACAGAAAAGGTTTTGCAACAAGCACAGACATATTTTTATGACATAGTCTGCTTTGTACTGAGTAATCACAAAGGTCTTTCCATAATGTTCCTTCATCTTTGGGTGGGTGTGGATATATTTCATGCCTTTACTACCTTGATGGTAAGCTATTACTATGTGCTGTGCTTGGATCAAAACTGAGGATTGCTTCAGTTGGTGCAAAATGTAGTTCTCAAGTTCATGGATTTTCATCAGTCTTTCATATGTATTTCATCAAGTTGATCATCTATTTTTAGTACAGGTTGCAGGTTCATTTAGTGTCATTTATCTTTGAACATTTATTGTATCTCTGCCTTGGATAACACTGAATTGGATCCTGCTTGCATGAGCATAGCTGAAGTGACAAAGATTTTCTGTGGAGAGGAAGGGTAGAAATCCTTATGTTAACTTCACTGATGGCAAAAATATACTGCCTTGCACTACTTTTAAAGATATACATTGCCTTATTTGGAATACAGAATAAAAATAGACCCTCTCACCTGATTTCGCCTGTATCCTACTTATACCAATGAGTATTTCTTTGCACTTCATCACAGCGCAGGGCTTTTTGGGCAGGTGATGAAGTGCAGTTCCAGGAACCTCTGGCAAGATGATCTTCATGGGAAGTCTGTGTAGTTTCACGGCCATATCCATTTCTGGGAGTGCTATTCTGCACCGCAGCTATTGCTTTCTTCTTTTTATTCCAATCTCCAGAGATCCCATTGATCAACTGGTACAACAAGGTGTGCATCTGGATTGGAAAACTGATTTGTGTTAAAAATAACCTTTTATTTCTCTCTTTTGCTGGGTTATTTTTTGCTTGGTTAGTTGCTTAATCAAAATCACAGCATGGCTGGATAAACAGGTACACTGCTACCACAGGCATACTGAGAAAAATGGCAGGGGAGGTATAGAGTGGCTTCTGAATGAAAGGTCTCTGAACATACTTGAGAAGGGCTGGGTTGGAAAGCAGATTGCACAGAAACAGTTTTGTGTAAAACAGTCTTTTCTGTGAGGTGGGAATATATTTTGCTAGGTTGTTGTGGGTGTGAAGTTGCCATTAATAGATATTTATGAATTGAAAGGAGCTCAGAGGAGAGCAACAAAAATAATCAGACCCTTTGTATATGTGTACAAATGCATCAAGAGGACTGGCTAGAGGTGAGTATTGTGAGGAAGTGATGGTGATGTGGGCAGGTGCAAGCGCATAAATACTTATGTGATGAAAACATCACTGATAGTAGGTGATATGATAAAATAATGAAGAACACTGATAGGAACAGTTTCTCAAGGAAGGTTCAGTTTTTTGGAACTCATAAAACTGGGCTGGATAAATACTAGAAAACACACTATGTGAAGTAATTTTCCATTGGTGGAGATGAATGACTGATCTGTTACATACTTACATCTCTTAGCAACTGTGAATTGTAGGTGGCAAATGCTGTTGAAGACCATGACTGAATTTCAGATGGGAAATTCAAAACAAATGCAGAGTATGCTGTGTAATCATACTATTGGCCATGCCTTCTACTTTTTATCTGCTTGCTTGCTTCTTCATATTGCAAGCATTCCTTCACTACAGTCAGTTGTGAATACGATACTGTGCTAGATTCTGGTGAGGTTTTAGGCTTGTCAGCCTTGGAAAGCAACTGACATCAGAGGTCAGTGTGTTATATCAATGTTAAGCTACATTATCTGCTTATAAAGGGAACCTCCTTGCGTAAACAGAGATGCTGGTGATGGGAAAATTCTGAGACAGGAGGATTCAGCAAGTTTCCTGACGATGGTGAAATGATTTGTAGCCTTTCAGTTGTTTGTTATAGAGTGGGAACAGGAAAGTGTAATCCTATACTGAACCAGCAAAACAGATTTTCAACCCTCTGTAGTGTATAGATACTTGTCAGTCTTCGTACTCTAGGACTATAAATGACTGATAGACTTAGATCTTTTCAAGCAGTGTGCATGAGGATCTCATTTCATCCTCTTTCTGTTTTCCTTCATTATATAATCAAAGTATTTATTTTGTTTTCATTTGCAGCAGTAAATGGTGGTAAAAAGTACAATTGCATTTAATGTCCTAATATTTCTATTCAGTCTGTTCTTGTGTTTTTAATAGTACAAATATTAGAGATGGACTTCAAGGGTGAATCTTAATGAAATTTCACCAAATTGGGCTTTTGCCCAAATATTGATTATGCCTGGCTTTAATTATGCTGAATTCCTGGAAGCTGCTATCAGACTGTTTCATTCCCACATGGTAAAAGTGTCATGAAATCAAATACCTTGTGAGTTTATGTCTGTATTTGACTGGGTACTGGAAAAATTAATTTGCGTTTGGTTTTTTGGATCAAGCTCTTTATTTCCTTCTGGGCACTGAGGAGGACTAGATGTTAGGCTTGCTTTTTAACCTGTCTGTATTAAATATATAATATGGAGATACGGCTTGAATATAATTGGTCGTGGTTTATGTGTTGCTGTGGAATTTGCAAATCATCTAATAGTTTTCCCTTTTAACAGATTTTTTACAGTACCAACATGGTATGCTGCCTCCCTTGAAGACTTCATAATTCTAGATTCCTCACTTTCATCCAGCCTATTTCTTATCGTTCTTGTGTGTTAGCTAATCCTGACATCTTCTTACTTTAAAGCCTAATTCATAACATGAATTGCATTGTTGCATGAATTATCCTACTAATATTAACTTGTTGTGAAAGCCCCTCACAGAGTCCACTCTTTTGACTGTATTATCTCCTGATCTTCTATAAAATGCACATATATCAATGGCACTGTACAAGAACAATCTATTTTATCCTCTTTATGATTACATGCTACTGATCTAGCTTGTATGTAGAAGGGTGAAAGGTGAAATGTGTTGGACTTGTCCTGACGTTGATAGCTCCACCATCACAGTTTTCCTAGTCTGATATATTTTAAATCCCCTCAAATTTCCATAACAAATGAAAATGGCAGGTTTCATTGTGTATTTAAATGGTTCTTGTAAGAAATAAAATGGCATGAGTTAAGTGCTGCTGGTCAGATTAGATTGCAGAGCCTACATTTTATGCTGCAACTTCAATGCTTTACTTCTAAGTTCATGATTCATGTAAACCATAAAGGATGATTTGGTTAGTGAATTAATAATCCCACATGACTTTTCTCTTAGACTTCAGCCCTTTACTCTACACTTTTATTTTACCTTTTGTATCTGAGGATTTTAAAGTAAGCACCACAATTTTAATTTCACTGAGCAATAGAGACAGCTTACTGAAATGGAAGCATTGTTTACAAAGAAGTTACTTAATCATGTTAGATTTCTTTATTCAGTGCTAGTCCCAAATCCAGCATATTCCGTAGTGGTATATTATGAGTAGTCCTCAGTGCTGTATCTGGTTGAGGATATTTGCTCTATATGATTATTACACTATTGTTCCTGAAGCCAGCTACTTGTAATTATGAGATATAGACAATTAGGTTGATACTTAAGCTAAAATTTAATGTAAAAGAACAAATAGAAATGTGGTATTTTGACATATGTGTGGTATATCACACCACATGTTCCTGAAGGCTGAGATAGTTTACTCCAGTAAGATGTAGGTTGCACTTCTGTCATGCACAAATGAATTTATTTCTTGAGATGCAACTGATAGTGCATTAATTAGGTAAATACTTACAGGTCTTGGAGGAGAATACTTAACTAACTTAATATCTTAATTAAACAGCACCATGAAATTTCAGGGGGTTGACTTCTTCCCCATATTCAGTGCACTCTGAACTCTACTGCAGCTAAACCCAGATTTCAGAAATCTGTGCTTTGCAAAGCTTCTGTTGCTTGTCATATGTTGTTAAAAGTTACACAATTGCATTCTGTGGCTCTCTAGATCTAAAGCACATGCAATTTTTTGCAAGGGAAGGCAGATAAACTCTTCCATTTAAGATGGTTTTGGTATATATGTACAGGAGCCTACTGTTTGGCTGTGTTGTTATTAAACATGCTCAGATTGAGTCTTAGTTGTGCAGAAGGGGAAAAAAAGCCCAACCCATGTCTGGAAAACAGCCTTCAATAGCCTTTGGTGCCAGAGTAGCCCACTAACTAATTGCAAACACATGATAATATTTATAAAGAGCAGGGCATGGTCTCAGAAAGCGACTGATCTCCTGCTCTGGTTCAGCATATATGAATGACAGCCCTTAGTAACGCTGTTCCCTGTCAAAGCAGGTCTGCTTCATCAAAGTGTGACAAAGTACAGCTGCTAGGCAGGCAGTGAGCACCCCAAAATATTTCAATATAAATAGCTTATGCTAAGGGGAACAGATTCTGAAAAAAAGCCCAGTTACCTTGCTAAGAATTAAAAATGATAGTTTACTTTTAGTTTCGTCATCTACAAGTGTGTTGTCAGCATTTGGAAACTCGAGAAGAACTTTAAAATCTTCTGTATTTCTGTTATCTTTCAGGTGTTACTTGGTGCTTAGCAAGAATACGTAATGGCTTTAATACAAATGTTGGCCTTTGCACAGCAGGGCCCTGACGTCATAGCATTAAACTATTGAACACACAGTTCATTTTCTCTTTCCCTGTGAGCCATTCTCCAGAAGGATCATTTTTAGTATAAACAGAACATGGAAAGGAGAAGAATAAGAATAAAAAAAATTTGTCAAGATTCTAGTTATTTTCAAGTAAATAATAGTTTATTCACTGTGTAAGGGCTGGGGGATTTTTTTTAAATGTAGTGATAAGTAAAATAAAGAAGTATCTTATGATTCGTTCTCAACATCACTGTTGAAAAGTGCGCACAACTTCCTTTTTTAGTAATAGGTAATACATTTTGAGGACAATTGTAACTGATTTTTGGAAAAATAGGACAGGTTATTACCACTGAGGTTTTTTTTTAACTAGTGCTCATAATTTTGGGTGTTGTCAAGAGCTACAGTCCAGCTCTGTAAGGTCTTTTAGTGTCTACAGAACTACTTCTGAAATCTCAGGAGAATTGGAGATTTCGAAACAACTCTTAATGGTATTTGGCATTTGTTCAGCTACCTCTGTCATCACCAGAAAGTACAAAGTTACTTTCACATGTTTAAGAAGGGTTTTGAGAGAGAGAGTCAAGCTGTTGTTTTAGTGAGGGCCATTTTATTTTATCCCTTCTGAAAAATCTGGACTGTTTAGGCTATTACTGAATTTTCTTATAGTTAAAAGACAAATAGAATGTTTCCAGTTTTGCTGAGGATGTGAGGGTATGGTTTCAGTCAGAAATATGAGTGGTCGATGATTCAGCTTGTGTTTTGTTTCTTTCTCTTCTTGCTTGTAATTTTTCATCATGTGTGTGATGCAAATGATGGATTTGAGGCCACATTTCCTGCAGGTCTGAGGAACTGACAGAAAAATGGCATGCAAGGGTTTGAAAATAAGAGAACACAGTTGTCACTGTAGATCTTATTATAGCTCCTATATGTTCTGTCTTTGTAATGACAGCTTTTCTAAGAGCTGGATGAAGTTTTCTTGTTGTGCATATGGGTCAAATTCTGTCATGAATTCAGGCTTGATAATTCTACTATAGTCAGTTTACAGAATGTGCTCTGGATTACTGCAGACGTTTCAAAAGCTCTGGACAGTATATAATTTTAATATAAAATATAATATTCATAAAAATATCTAAGATTGAGAACTCAATTCACTGTATGCCTAATCTGTGTGTTGTATTTATTTTTCTTGTAGTGTTTGTTTGAAGCAGCACTACAGTACCAGGAATTCTAGTGCGCCATGTACTGCCAATTCAGTAGTGGTTATTTTAATTATTTTATTATTCTTGTTGGTAATTCTTAATATTACCATAAAATCACAGGATAGTTTAGCTTGGAAGGGACCTTAAAGATCATCTAGTTTCAACCCCTGTGCCATGGGCAGGGACGCCTTCCACTAGACCAGGGTGCTCAAAGCCCCATCCAACCTTGCCTTGAACACTGCCAGGGTTGGGGCAGCCACAGCTTCTCTGGGCAACCTGTGCCAGCGCTTCACCACCTTCATAGTGAAGAATTTCTTCTTAATGACTAATCTACATCTCCAGTCTTTCAGTTTGAAGCCATTCCCCCTTGTCCTGTCACTACATGCGCTTGTAAAAAGTTCCTCTTCAGCTTTCTTGTAGCTCCCCTTTAGGTACTGAATGGCTGCTCTAAGGTCTTCCCAGAGCCTTCTCTTCCCCAGGCTGAACAAGCCCAACTTTCTCAACATCTCTTCAAGGGAGTGGTGCTGCAGCCCTCTCATCATCCCTGTGGCCCTTCTCTGGACTTGCTCCTGAAGGTTTACATCCCTTTTGCGTTGGGGGCACTAGAAGTCCAGGTAGGGTCTCGCGAGAGCAGAGTTGAGGGGGACAATCACCTCTGTTGACCTGCTGGATGCGCTTATGTCCAGCATAAGGTTGGCTTTCTGGGCTGGAAGTGCACACTGGTAGGTCATGTTGGGCTTCTCATCAACCAACACCTCCAGGTCCTTCTCTGCAGGGCCGCTCTGAATCACTTCGCCACCCAACCTGTAGCTGTGCCTGGAATTGCCCTGATCCAGGGGGAGGACCTTGCACTTGAACTTCATGAGGTTCACACGGGCCCACCTGTCAAGCATGTCAAGCTCCCTTTGGATGACATCTGTTCCATCCAGTGAGTTGACCACCCCACACAGCTTGGTGTTATCAGCAAAATTGCAGAGGGTGCACTTGATCCCACTCTCCATATCGCTAACAAATATATTAAACAGCATCAGTTCCAGTACAGACCCCTGAGGAACACCACTTGTCACTGATCTCAAATTGGACACTGAGCTGTTGACCACAGGTCTTTGAATGTGACCCTCCAGACAATTCCTTATCCACTGAGTGGTCCATCCGTCAAATCCAAGCTAATTCAATTTAGAGGCAAGGATGCCATGCAGGACAGTGTCAGATGCCTTCACAACTCCAGGTAGATGACGTCAGTTGCTCCTCCTTTATTCATCAATGACACAGCCCCATCATAAAAAGCCATCACATTTGTCAGGCATGATTTGCCCTTAGTGAAGCCGTGTTGGCTGTCACCAGTCACCCTTTTATTGTCCGTGTGCCTTAGCATACTGCTCCACGATCATGCACTGAGGTGAGACTGACTAGCTTGTAGTTCCCTGGGTCTATCCCATGGCACTCTACCAAACAGATCCCTGAAGAGGCTGGTTTCTGGTCTTCTGGAGTCCAGAGTAGTGAGCTTGCTGCATGCCCCTTACTGCCCCAAGGGATCTCAAACTCCACCCTTATGTGGTCATTAAAATTATTCATTGTTTATTACCAAGAAGTTCCTCACTGACTTAATTGCCTTTGTTTCTGATAAAAGTTTGCATTAAGAGTTCTGGAAGTTGTACCGTAACAGACCTTCAGGGTTTTTATTGGTGTGTTGGTCTATGTAGTCTTCAAAAAACTCATGATTTAGTTTTGGTTTACTGAGAATCTGATAAATTTTCTCTCTGATTATTTTGAATTTTGCTATTGGATATATAGTGATTAAATAGATTTGGTGTATAGCAGAGGAAGAGAAATAAATTATCTTTACTATTTGAGCTTGTAGAAGAGACAAAATACTGCATTTGTCGAAACCTTAACTTGGATCACAACTGAATTTCTCAATACACAGCAAACATTGGTTAAAGCAGATGAAAGCATAATTTCTCCCCCCCCCCCAAAAAAAAAAAAAAGAACAAAAAATTACTTTTATTCCATCAATGTTTGGAATTAAAATGAATGAAAACAAAACTCTCTGAAAAAGATTGGGTATTGCATTACACATTGTAAAAAAACAATTCACATATTTCCTACAGGATGGATACCATTCGTATGTTAGAACTACGAAGTGATGTGACAGATTCCTCCCCTTTGCATAAGTGGCATCTGCATCAGGAATCCTCACCTACATGAGGATCCTCACCAATACTGAATGGGAGTCATCTAATGCAACTTTAATTTTGGTTGTTGTAAACATCTAAGGTTTTCTTTTTCTTCAGAGTAACTGATTTAGCTATTTTTTTTCTACACTGCAGTCCATTTGACTACTATTGGTAGTTTACTAAATGTCATTTCTACAGTGAACAGTGTCGACACTGCGAACAGTGTCGACACTGTGAAGTGTCAATGCACACATAAACATGGGGCCCTACCCATCAAGATCTTTATCATGTTACCCATAGTTTCTCAGTACTCCTCTCTTGTTTTCATTTCCCACTTGCCTTCCTTTATGCCTGTTAATATTTGGTAATGTTTTTCAAGATTGTTTTTCTTAAATGTAAAAGGCATGAAATTGGTGGTGAGAAAGTGGAGCAGGAAGAGCGCTATCAATGTGTAATGTACATATTTGGAAAATAGAAGAATCTGAAATAGATTAGTCCGGACTTTTAGAAACAAAAACAATTTTCACATTTTTTTGTGAAATTAATTTTTCTTTTTCCTTCTAAGTTTTGTAGTTAGTATAGTGCAGCAGAGGTATAGCTATTGTTACAGATGAGGAATTTCTGTCTTTCTTATAGTAAGGCCTTATGAGCTACACTGTCATTTGGTAAGTAAAAGCATTCTGATTTTTTAAGCATTTTTAATCTAATTGAGGGTTTTAAAACATTTTTAACACATTCTAATTATTAAAAATATTTTATAGTCCTTCAGGAGTTAAAGAAATATTTTATTTGGGAGTCCATGTTCTTGACTCATTTATGCTTTCATTCAGAACTTCACATAAAGGAAGAGGAAGGTATATCAAACATCTGCGTACTCAGAAAACTGGAACATTCTTTGGAAACATGATCAACTTTAAGTTATGCATTAACAAAAACATTCCCAAATTCAGTTTCAAAAACTATTTTATAAATATTGATTATATTATTCAGTACCCTTAAGCACTATTTGAATTTCAGGGTCAACAGCTGTATTATCATTACTTGATGTTATCTTTGGCAAAACAAAAAAACCCCCCAAAACCCTATAAACAGCACACCAAAACCAAACCCAAGGTCCCCTCCCCAGAATAAAGAACACAGAAAGACCATTCCAGAAGAAATAAGTGCTTCTTTTCCTAATTATTGAGTAAAATGAATGTATTTAGATCTGAAAGTTTTAGATCTGTTACACTGTAACACTAGCTTACTGTTGTGGCACACTTCTAAACAGGTAAGAATTCATTGTAAAGGGAGAAAGTCATATACATATTTGTTGACATTCTTGGAAAAAAGTCAGACTTCAAGTATGACTGGGAAAAGTATGATTTTTTTAAAAAAGGTTTTCAAAGACTGGATTCATTTAGTTTGGCAAAAGCTACAAAATGAATATGTATTTAAAAAAGCAAAGACTTAAGTGATCACAGCTTTTGGCTCTTTAAGCAGAAGGAAATGCCTTTAAAAATTCCATATTGCACCAGAGTTCATTCTCTGCCTCCCCCCACTTTCTAGCCCATATTTAATGTTGTGTGGAACATCTGTTTAAGAAAAGGCTAGAAACAAATTTGTTAACCCTTCAGCTGGTAGATTTCCATGTTTATTCTGAGATGGTGGTTTTCTTGGGGGACTATGGTGTTTTGGGTACCTTTTACTATTTTTACCTTTTTCTGCCTTTCTCTCACCACCTTTATTTTTATTTCATACGGAAAACAAGAGTAATGAAAGAAGGACACATTGCACAGTTTTTCACTGCTTGAGGAAGAACAGAACATACCATAGAACTAGTGAAAAATAGGTGCATTAGGTATTCACCGAGGGTCAATTTTTCATTTTTGACTCTGAAGATTATTCTTTTTTATATGGAGAAAGAGAAGATATTGACTAGATACTCTGAAATACGTATTAGATATATTGAACTAAGGGTATTTAAAATCAGGTTTAGTAAGGTCTGCTGGATTGCTATTGCGTGTTCTGTTTGAATGCCAGAGGAGACTCTCTTGTACTTAAGTTCCTGAATCTGTATTTACTATTTTGTTACTGTTTCTTTGCCATTCCCTTTTTCCCCCAGAACTGTCCCTGTTTGGTCAATACAATTACAGTTATATTGTTGCTACTGCATAATTACAGTGCTGTTGGGCTTATATGCTTAGTATACTTACATGCTTGGGAAAACATTGAAAACGGAAGCATGATGGTTCACTGAATGTAAGGCCAGCATGACGTTAGTTTTGGACACTGTCCATAACTGTCAATGCATGTTTAGTGAGACTATGCAAGAAAGTAAAACATTTTAAAAAATATACTATTAAACACATTAATTGGTAGAAAATGGCACACGTTTTTATTTCAGCTCAAGAGCTGCCTAATTTGTTTTATCTGGGGATGGTGGAAGAATGCTTATTGTCTCAAATGCAGGCCATGTAACCACAATGAACTCACTTTAGCTGCTGTGTCTGAGCCTCATAGGTTCTGGGATCAAGCCAGTAATGTTATTACTTCTGATTTATGTTTATCAAACATTTAGCTATATTTCTGAACTGAATGTGTAGGGCTCATTTCATTTGTACTCAGCTGGAGATGACTTTACCCTTCCCATCCGCTTTCAGATGTTGCAACATCCATGTTCCCAGGTACTTCTGCTCCTTATCTTTTTTTTATGGTCTACCTGAAAACTATTTCTATTGTTGTTTACTGGATATTGGAGAAAAATAATCTCTCTCTGAATACCAGGAAAGAAAACTTCTGGTTTTTGTTCATTTGCATATGCCAGTACTTCAACCAGCGTTAGCTGTGTTTGGTCAAACCATTTCAGGTCAGATGTCATTTCACTTACCACTGACTCCTCACTTCTGTTGCCACTGATGTGTGCCCCTAGAAAGACTAGACAACTTACTTATTCAGCAAGCTGACTAGGTTAGTAACTCACTCTAACATATCCTGCCAGCCCCTAAAACCTCATGGTGCAGGTAGGCACCTTGCGTGGTTCTGAAGGTGAATGGGAGAATAAGGCTATAACATCATCTAAAGTTCTTGATGTATGAACTCTAGCAAGAAGGAGTTTTCTGACCTAGATGTTCCATCTGCTCAGCACTGAGCCTGTGGAAGGCCAATGCATAGACCATTGTCTCCCTGTAAAGGAAGGTGAAGGGAAAAATGATTCTGAGTGGAAAGCAACCTCAGGGGGGGCAGTTCACAGAGAGCAGCACTCAGATCTGTGCTATGTTATTCTGTTCCTTCATCCTATGCCCCAAGTACAAGTTCTACCACTGACCCATCTCCCGCCATGATGGAGATTAATGACTGATGCTGTGGAGTGCCTGCAAAATGCCTGATACTGGGAGCAGTCAGAGCTGCTCTGAGTGTGTGCTTGAGCCTCATAGTGGTGCTGGGGCAAGATAAGCTTCAAAGCCAAAATTTTGCTAGAAAGAATTAATTTTTACTGCTTTCATACTGTATATGCCTTCAGTATAGTTTCCTATGTACTCGATTTCCTCCTTTGCTGCTCCTGTGATCAAATAACTAGCGGACAGGGGTGACTGCCCACAAACAGTTAGAATGTCTGTAAAGCCACCCATATCTGAGGAGTTAATGGATAAAACCAATGCAGTTTGATCCATTTTATAACATTTTTACTGCCTAAACTAGTATCAGAGCTCAGGCAACTTAAGAGTTATATCAGCATAGTTAAATTAGATCAGCTACATACCTTTCAGGTAACACATTATGATTTGTGAACAATTTAAGTTTTAGAAGATAAGTTATTAACTTTTCTCCAATAAATAAAACAGTTCAAACATATATATATAAGATTGTCATAAACAATTTTATATGGCATATATCTGTATGTATGGCTCAACAATAGATCTATATATACATCAGCAGTAAAAATCTTGGTGTTTATTCTTCTGCAATACCAGGTAGGTGTTTGAATGGATTTTCTTCATTTGAATAGCAATAACTTAATAAAGATATTGAGGATGATCAGTGGAAATGGAGAGACTTTAAATAAACTATATAATATCACGTTATTTGCAATGCTGAGATTAAATGTATGAGGAAAACTTCTTGTAATATACATGCCAATAAACAATACAAGAGAAAAATATATTTGAATTTTAATGCCAAGCAATATTAGCAAGTCTTGGGGAAGGAAAGCTTGATTAAAAGTAAAAAATTGTACTTGGATACTGTGGATTTGCTCCACAGTATATAACCTGCCATTTCCATTCTTATACAATTTATTCTTTGCTGATCTGATAGACCTGCCTGGTTAAAATAAAGACCTTCAGACTGGGATCAGGGTGCATCAAATTAACTGAGCCGGTGGTGCAAGTTATTAGTTAATTATAAAGCTGGCTAAGCTAGTTCTACTTCTGTTGCTAAACTCAACTGTAGCAGTTTGTTAGGTGCTCAAATGGCCAGAAAAAAGAACCAAACCCAACCCAAAACAAAAAAAAAACAAACAAAAAAACAACCCACAAAGCGTTAGTTTGTGTCATTTTAATGAAATTGTTCTCAACATGTTTATTAACATTGTTTAATATAGCTCTTTTATTCCATGTGCAAGCTGTGCTAGGCACCTCACCCATACTAGGGATTTGAAGTGGCCTGACTTCACCTGTGATGTTTCACTGCTGCAGAAGGACTTGGGGGTGTTGGTTGAGGAAAAAATGAACATGAGCCGGCAGTGTGCAATTGCAGCCCAGAAAGCCAACCGTATCCTGGGCTGCATCAAAAGGAACATGACCAGCAGGTCAAGGGAGGTGATCCTGCCTCTCAACTCTGCTCTTGTGAGATCTCACTTGGAGTATTGTGTGCAGTTCTGGTGTCCTCAACATAAAAAGGACACGGAACTATGGGAACAAGTCCAGAGGAGGGCCACGAGGATGATCAGGAGGATGGAGCACCCCCCATATGAAGATAGGCTGAGAAAGTTGGGTCTGTTCAGCCTGGAGAAAAGAAGGCTGCATGGAGAGCTCCTAGCAGCCTTCCAATATCTTAAGGGAGTCCTATAGGGATGCTGGGGATGGACTCTTCATGAGGAACTGTAGTAAGAGGACAAGGGGTGATGTGTTCAAACTTAAACAGGGGAAGTTTAGATTGGATATGAGGAAGAAATTCTTTACTGTAAGGGTGGTGAGGCACTGGAATGGGTTGCCCAGGGAAGTTGTGAATGCTTCATCGCTGGTGGTGTTCAAGGCTGGATTGGACATATCCTTGGGTGGCATGGTTTAGTGTGAGGTGTCCCTGCCCCTGTCAGGGGGGTTGGAACTAGATGATCTTAAGGTCCTTTCCAACCCTAACTGTTCTATGATTCTGTGATTCTGTGAAAACATTTCCATGTAGCCTAAACAGGCCCTTTCAACTCTGTGTTAATTTCTCTCAGTGACAGGAAGCTGAAATTTATGACATCAAATGATTTAATTGCAAGCAACTTGATGAATTCTTTTCACTCTGCAAGCTTGGTTATTATGGAGGTATTTTTATATATCAAAAGAGTTACTATGCTCCCACTCATAGTCTTTAAAGCAATACCATTCTGTGGCCTCAGGGAGGCCAATTCCTTCCTTGTCCTTTTTATGGATGCATTTTAATTTGGGGGGAATTCCCTCTGTCTGCCACACAAAGACCATTCCTTACTGTTTAAAGGGGAAGGGAAAGTATTGCGCCTGTGCCGTGAGAAAGAGAGGAAATGAGTTTAGCAGAGGGGCTAAGTTATTTCCAAGGACTGTAACTGATGTCCCTTTTCCTCCAGGGTCTAGGCAAAGAAGAGCAGGGTAGAAAAACTTAAGGAAACATAAATGCTTCTGACTATAATTTAAATTGGAAAATAGGAAAACTGTTGGTTTCAATTTTATTTTTTTGTTGTTGTCAGGGAAATGTCTGTTGTCTTTTACAATGAAAATAGCTTAAAGGCACATAAGTATGTTACTAGTATCCCTTATAACTAATGGGGCAATGTACTTCAGCAATAGTGTAGTTTAATACACATTTATTATGTTTTCTCATTTTCACAAAATGTAAACAATGTTAAGTGTAGGTATTTATTAACCATGGTTGTGCTGTTTGTGCACGAAAAAGGCCTTGGAAAAAATAGTAAAATAAAATCTCTTTAGCATGCACATGGAAGTGAAAATAACTTTCCAAAAATATGTTTTTAATTTGAAACATATTGACTTGGTAAATACAATTTTATCTATAGTAGTGAATTGAACTGATTGTTTCCCGTTACCATGGGCTTTAACACCTCATTTTTATTCATGGATTGTATGAGGAAAATAAAGTTTCCTGGCTTTTAAAATCCCAGTTGGTTTTTCAGCTTTGAATGAAGTAGTTGAAATTTGGAATGAAGCAAATATTCACTATGCACCTGTGGAGTAGTCTGTTTCTGTCAAAAGCTGGTTTAATATTTCAGCTTATTCTAGTTTGAGTTGCTTTGTCTTTGTCTTCTACTTCTTCAGATTTGATTTTTCTTAAAACACTTTAAATGCTACCGTGTATGTCTGTAGCTTAAATTAATTATTTTTACTAGGTTACTACTTTTCACAGAATATAATTAATATTTACATATAAATGGGGAATTTGAAAAGAAAAATATCTTTAAATAACTCAAGATCCAACAGCTAGCTATTTAAAAAATTCTTTCCTTTTTATCCACCCTGCCTAGATCCCTATGGAAATCCGAAAAGCTGGTTCTATGAAGAAAGGAAATTTGATAGAAAGGGTTGATATGTTTTCCCACTTCACTAAAACACACTCGTCACTTCAAAAGCAGACAGATTGGGGGGTGATATAACTTCATTCTGTTAATCTGATATTTATGTAAATTAATTGGTGTTCAAAAAGTTAGAATAAATGTTGTAGTTGAAATTACTCTAAGTATTTCTGCCATGGCAAACTTTCACTTTGAAGCACAGAGCATTACACTGCATTTTTGCTCCACAAGCTTTGAAACAGGCATGTTTCATCAGGGTGTGTAAGACCTTGGCCTTGTACACAAATAAACAAGTTTTGCCATTTCGTGCAGGTAATACTGTTTCCCTGCCAAACATACAGGAGCTTATCATTGCAAGGCAGGTTTTGTTCCAAATACCATGCAGAACTCTACTTCTTACAGGAGACAAACCAATTTTAATGTTAGGCATCTTTACAGGCTGTTGGAGAGGCATGGCAGGCTTTATTTTCTTTTGCAAAATAATTCCAGCTTCCTGTAATCCTTCTTCCTTCCTTCACAGTAGATATTTGAAAGTATTTTTCTCCCTTGATCTGGAACATAGAAAACTCTTTCAAGATCTACATTGCTAGGTAGCATGTTTTGTATGTTTATGACTTCTATCACATAATTTTTCTTTTAAACTGTGTGCTTACATAGAGGCAAGCTGGAAAATTGAGTGTTTCTAGAAGGCTGCCTGACAATCAAGGTAATGTCATATTTTACAGCAAGAATACCAGATCTATGTTGTGTGTGATTTAACAAGCAGTTTCTGCATGAAGAACAGTGTTCACTTTGTTTATTGGAGGATTACTGAAAATCCTATAATTCATTGCTAGTCTGTCAGAAACAAGTTTTGGTTGATTTAATGCCTCATTCAGAATTGAAATGTACATATTTTATCCTAAAAGTTCAGTGTTCTGTTTCAAGTCCTACATTCTAGCTTTGTGTAAAATACAAATAGCTGTAGTATACATTTTTGTAAAATGACAAACTGTATTAATGAAAGAACATGCTTTGAGGCATGTTGCTATGAGTTTAAAATGTGCTGCTTACTCATTATAAAGGTCTTTTTCAAAAGCAAATAACTGTTTGGACTGTATAGTTATAATGAATGATGAGGGCTGTAGTACTTTTTCACACATAAACTAGCATGTGTAGCATTAGAGATCTGGACTGGTTGATTTAAGAACAAATGTCTGTATTTAATAGCCGGTTTCTTAGACCAGGCACATCTCTTGCATCTACTTGATACTTCAGCATGTTAAATGGTAAGTATAGGCTGCTCAGAATCAAAGACATTTAAAATTTCTGTTTTCTTAGGATACATTGCTCTCTGCTTGTACTTTGGTTTCATGGTATAAACAAGACGATAAACAATCATGGCTACCTGTATAGCTGTTTTATCCAAAGTTGTGTTTTCATTTTCCGTAACAGCAGAAGCTTTATTATTCTGAAAGTGGAACAACTGGGCTGTGTAGATCTTGTGAACCTGTAGATTACACTCTGCCTGAAGCATTTTGATTAGAGCATTATTTGTTGTATGTCCAGATTGCATTTTTTTTTCTGACAGAAGCTAACAGATCAGATATAAACCGTGTGCACTTTTCCTCTTCTGTGTTTTTGGTTCTGTCACTGTCAGTCTGGTCTCAGAAACTGACTGGGGAAACATTGTGTTGGCTTATGTACCCATGTGCTACCATGAGGTTGAATGACTTTACAGAATGAAATAGCAAGCTGTTCTTTCAGAAAGAGTAGTTAATGAAATGACTCAGTCTGGTACGTCACAGAACTTTATAGCTGCAACAAATGACTTGCAGCTAATAGCTTTTCCCAGATATTAATTAAGAAATTGAAAAGCTCCAGGAAGAGGATTAGCCATCCAACATTTAATTATTCTTGTAGTTAAAAAGTACTTTATCCAAACATCTCTCATTCTTGACTGTAAATTAAGCTGTTAGGTATTCTTCTGAAAAATAAACTCAACACTAGTACTCATGCAGACTCAAATCTTTTCAGCCTGGGATTACAAATGAAGAAATGGACCACTTCAGATTATGAATACCCTAGAGCACAGTAGTTTGTGTACTTGTAGTATCTCTTCTCCCTCAAGGGCTTTCTAATTGGGACCACCAAATTATATTTCAAATGCCATAGATTATTTTCCTTTTTTACTCTTTTTCTCATAGGTTGTCATGGGTTCAGCAGTATCAGTCATTTTCTCCTTCTTGGTAGCTGGTGCAGTACTGTGGTTTTGACTTTTGGCCTGGGAACAGCACTGATAACACCAGTGTTTTCAGTTACTGCTTGGTAATGTTTTGGTCTGACCAAGGACTTTCTGAGCATCATGCTCTGTCAGGGAGGAGGGGGAGCTGGGAGGAAGCAGAGACAGGACACCTGACCCAAACTGACCAAAGAGGTATTCCATACCACAGCACATCATGCCCAGGATGTAAAAACGGAGGGCAGAGACCTGGAAGGGTGTGGGGGTGCACTGCTTGGTTGGGCTGGGTATTGGTGGTGAGTGATTGTATTCTCTTTCCTTGTATTTCCCTTACCATTATTATTATTGGTGGTAGCAGTAGTGGTTTGTGTTATACCTTAGTTACTAAACTGTTCTTATCTCAACCTGTGGGAGTTGCATTCTTCCGATTCTCCTTCCCATCCCCCTGGGAGCTGGGGGGAAGAAAGAGGGGGGAGTGAGTGAGTGAACTGTGGGAGGGGCTTAAACCATGACAGTTCTTTTTGGTGCCCATCATGAGGCACAAAGGGTTGAGATAACAACAGGATTAATAGTCACTCGTCACAATGCTGATTTATTGGCTCTCAAAGTTGTTGCCCTTGATTCTCTTGAGTTCACGGTTTCAGCCTGTTGTACTCTACTTACCGCCACTATTTGCTGTCTTAGTGTTTATCAGATGTGGGGTTTGGAATGGCTTGTAATACAGGAGGGCTCGGCAGTAGGGTGGGATGGATGTGAACATGGACTCATACCTGGCAGTTCGGATGCTCTTCACCGTCCTGGCCCTCGCCCTCCCCTCCGTCTTCATGAGGCTGTGGGGAGCCGAGGGAGGGTGGCCCCGGGAGCCGCTGTCAGCCGAAACGGCCTGGGAGCATGGCCCTGGGGACCAGGAGGCCGGGAAGAGGGCGGTGGAGAAGCCGAGCCCTGCGGCAGAGCCCAACCCCACGGCAGCTGAGAGCATTCCCCGCAGCCGCACGCAGAGCCCCATGAGCCCGAGCCCCAGGAGGATGCAGGAGACCATGCAGCACTTCCCAGCAAGGCAGAGGAGGGAGATCTGGGCTCAGACAAAGAGCAGCTGGTGGTGAGAGGGCTGGCAAGCACAGCAGCTACACCAGCCCCAGTGACAAGCACAGCAGTGTCATTTGAGAGTTCTGAAGGGTTTGAATGGCCTTTGGGTACCCTTGAGACCTGCCTGCTGATTGTGATGGGGATCAGCATGTTGGCATGCATACAGAATGTGTTTTACCCATGGCCATTTTGTCTGGTCCTGAGAGTTAAGTGGAGTGGGGTGTGGGCCTTGTCTGGGGTTAGACTACGATGTAGGAGGACCAAGAGATTTTCCCCAAGGATGGACAGTCATGAGTGGCAGGGTGTGTGGGACAGGATGTGCAAGTATCTGGTCCACTGGGCCCCTCCAGTGCTTTGGAAGCGTCGGAGATGGAAGGCAGCTCTATGGAGTCCCCAGCAACAAGCTGCAGAAACTGCTGAAGGGGAGGGTGAATTTTTTTTGCCCCTGTGTGCCCATGACACCTCAGGCCGTCAGGGCAGAGTTGCAGCAAACAGATGGACTCATGATTGAGGGGTGGACTTAACAATGGACACTATTGCCCAGGTTATTCACGAGTGTGAACATTGCACACAGCCTCCCCTGCTCTGAAAGACTGTTACAAAAGGTGGAGCCTGATATCATGGACTGGATAGACTCAGCAGCTTTATAGGGATTGGTCCATGCACTGAGGGATGATCTCCCTCCCTCTGTGTGTGTGTGTGTATATATATATATACAAATATACATGTGATGGCATATTGTAAATGTGGGATCTGAGCATGATGTGAATGGTATGGAATAAAGGGTGGATACTGTCCTGGGTTCAGCAGTAACAGTCATTTTTTCTCCTTCTTAGTAGCTGGTGCAGTACTGTGGTTAGACTTTCAGCCTGGGAACTGTGCTGGTAACACCAGTGTTTTCAGTTACTGCTTGGTAATGTTTTGAGCTGACCAAGGATTTTCTGAGTTTCATGCTCTGCCAGGGAGGAGAGGAAGCCGGGAAGAAGCAGAGACAGGACACCTGACCCAAACTGACCAAAGAGGTATTCCATACCACAGCACGTCATGCTCAGGATGTAAAAACGGAGGGCAGAGACCTGGAAGGGTAGGGGTGCACTGCTTGATCGGGCTGGGTATTGGTGGTGAGCGGTTGTATTCTTTTTTCTTGTATTTCCCTTACCATTATTATTATTGGTGGTAGCAGTAGTAGTTTGTGTTATACCTTAGTTACTAAACTGTTCTTATCTCAACCTGTGGGAGTTGCATTCTTTTGATTCTCCTTCCTATCCCCCCGGGAGCTGGGGAAAAAAAAGGGGAAAAAAGAGGGGGGAGTGAGCGAGTGAACTGTGTGAGGGGATTAAACCATAACATAGGACTTCTGAAGACCTTTCCAAGACTTGGGTTACTTTTACCTTCCCTTCTGTCATGTTTGAGAGTGAGATTAGAGTAGCAGAGGCTACACAGGCCAAAACAGGTTGTTTAGGTGGTATGGTCAAAAGAGTTTATGGTTATTCTATACATGTGGGTAAGGTGTTTTGCTGAGAAATTCATTTACCAGCTGACTTCCCATATTTCCCCTCTGGGACATCTTTTCCTTCTACACATATACCACTACATTGAAGCTTTTCTCCTACAGTCTTACAGTACCTCCGTATCCAAGCTCCCTATTCCCTTCTGAAGATTCCTCCAGGCTTCCTTAGGTTCCCTGCTTCCCCTTTGCCCTCCTGCCTTTCTTTTCTTTCATTTGCATATGGAAGTTTTCCCCTTTGTTGTTTGGTTTGCCAGAGCGAATTTACATTATGTGCTGCTTGGCAAGGGGTGTAGATGATCAGCGAGGTATGGACCTTGCAGATGGCAAATATGTCCTTCCTCACTCACCAGCCATTTCCAGTCTCCAGTTAGGAGACTTGCACTCTTTGTGAGTGTCGTGGTTTAAACCCAGCTATAGCTCACCCAGTTTGCTCACTCACTTCCCCCTCTTTCTTCCCCCCAGCTCCTGGAGGGGATGGGAAGGAGAATCGAAAGAATGTAACTCCCACAGGTTGAGATAAGAGCAGTTTAGTAACTAATATAACACAAACCACTGCTGCTACCACCAATAATAATAATGAAAAGGGGAATACAAAGGAAGAGAATACAAATGCTCACCATCTGAAGACTGAGCCATGAACTAACCCTTCCAGGTCTCTGCCCTCTCTTTTTACATCCTGGGCATGACGTGCTGTGGTGTGGAATACCTCTTTGGTTAGTTTGGGTCAGGTGTCCTGTCTCTGCTTCCTCCCGGCTTCTCCTCCTCCCTGGCAGAACATGAGACTCAGAAAGTTCTTGGTCAGACTAAACATTACTACAACAACTAAAAACATCGGTGTTATCAGCGCTGTTCCCAGGCTGAAAGTCAGAAACACAGCACTGCACCAGTTACTAAGAAGGAGAAAAATGGCTGATACTGCTGAACCCATGACAGTGAGACTTAGGCTAAACACCATAGTCTGCCTCTCAGCTGTGGTGAGGCAGAATTTTAACTTTGTGGCCTACATGTGTTGTAGAGCTGAGTTGTGTCTTTTTCCTTAATGAAAAAACAGTGAATGGTAGGAGTAAACAAGATGCTTTTAAATGAAGTGTATAATTTTTGGTATAGTTGGCACCTTGCTTTACTTTCTTTGCCAATATTGATTGTTGTGACAGGGGAGCTGGGGTAAGATGTTTCTGCTATCCCATCAAACTCAAAATACAAATGGCTCTGAAAAAAACACTGTGCTCTGTGAACAAAAGCCATTGTTCTGGAGACAAAAAAATTGAAAATCAGTGTTTTGTGGTGATCAGAGCTGTTGATGGACTAAGTCTTTGGAATAAAAATGCTTGCAGTGTGTCCACTGAACCCAAGACACAGTGCTACTCAGAGCTGGGGAATATGAGAGTCACCAGCAATTCCCAAAGCAAAACTTCACTGTTGTGATTTCTTCCTTTCCTTTATGGCCTGAAGATTGGCCACACCACAGATACCATCTGTGGTCTTAGCCTAGTTATGCAGATCTTTCTCCAAGTCCTCATCTCCCACCGCCACTTCTCCATAGCTACTTTCCTTTGCTTCCACAGAAACAGACATATTGTCCCAGGGGCAGGTTCTGTGTAAGAGTGAGTTAAGAGTGCAGGTCTGATGTCTTGGCTCATTAAAGAAAATGGAAATCCCATCTCACAGAGGTCATAAATACTCACCTTTGTCCTGGATATATGGTCACTACCAGTGTTTTAGCATGAAACCCTTAACTTCCTTCGTAAATGGCTTTTAAGATCTGAAATACGGGATCCAGAGTGCTGTTTTATTAACTTTTTGAACTCATTTTCAGAAAATTTCTTGAATTTCTACATTGTTGAGTATCTCTTAAGAGGTACATGCTTAAAAGATACTGGAGGAATAGGACTGCCCAGAGAAAAAAAGTCCAAATTAATGTCTACTGTTGAATATAGATTGTCATTCACACAGAGTCCAGATTTCTAAATTCCTGCAAATAATGATCAATTCTGTTGATGAAGTCAATTTTGAAAAGAAACATGCATCCAGAATGATGGAGATAAGAGATGCAAGAGTTCCTGCTACTTCTGTGGATGCTGAATCTCTAAGATCAAAAGGCTCCTTATTTGAAAAGGTTTACCCATTTCTAGTTTTGAAGGTCAGCAGAGCTCCAGTCTTGTTTCTAAGCTCAGCTAGGGGAGTGTTTAGTATGTAGGCAATAACTCTTCCATAACACGTCTCCAGAGCTGTTGTTTACACGTGAGCAAAGTTACATATTTTCAAAAATGAAAGGAGACTTGCAAATGTACTAATGTCTGTTTATGGATTTAACAATATTAAATCCTAACAGCCAAACAACATGAGTAGTAAATTTGTGAAGTAACTTGATCTATATTGTTTCCTTGCAAAATCTGTTGCAAAAGATTTTAGGGAAAAATATTTTATAATTATACAGAGTTAACTTACTTTTGTCAATAAATCCTGATTTTCTTAAGATACATGAAATGCAAAGCCCATCTCTGCACAAATGCACAATTCCTAAAACAACCCAGTTACTGTTTAAACAGTTAGTATAAATAATGAACCACTCCATTACCAAGAATATAAATAAATGTAGACAAGTAAGGGTTCTCTAGAGCTGAAAGTTTAGGTTATGAAAAAACTTCGACAGCTGTAATTTGTAGGTCCTTGTAGACTGAGGGGTGTGAGTGATGTAAATGCTAGAAAGTTGACTTTTAATGTATGTCTATTTTGTCATTTTGCCAAAAGGCAGGACGTCACTGTTATTTTTCTTTACCTGTGTGCAAATTTTGAGTAGGGCAACATCTGGCAGAAAAAATCCATAATATGCCTTAAGCTTTGAAGTGCTGTAGACAGTACACAGTGCTCTGCTGCATGATGGGTGATGAGCCAGCATTTTAGAGGAGTCTGGTCATAAACTTATTTTCTCTGGGTAAAACTAAGGAAGAAGAATAGGAGAGCAAAAAGTATTAATTGAAATTTACTTCTTCACATGTTAAGATCTAAAGCTAAGTTAATAGCAAAAGCTAGTTGATTCAGAAGTGTGCATCTAATTAAATCATAATCTAAAAGTCTTATGCTTAGCTGGTTGAAGAGATATAAGACCCTCGTATCTGAGCCTTTAAGACTCCATGTCTAAAGTGTACATGGAAACAGCTCAGTTCTCCCCTCTACCCTAAAGTAACCACACACCTGTGAACCATGGTGAACCACTGTGGAAAATGGCTTAACCAGAGCCTCCAAAGTTTGGACAGTTTTGGTGAGAACATAAGTTTTTAAGACCTAACTTTAAATCAGCAAATTTAAATATTTTTGTTAGAGTTTTTGCAAGTCCTTTGGCTAAAATTGGTAAAGTGAAAGCATGAGGAAAGTTAAGAACTTTTCTTGGGGTGGGGGGAAGGAAGAGGCAGAGAGTGGGAGGGAGGAAAAGATGGATGGAGAGAGGGCAGACTGACCATGAGCACACCAAGGTGAAATGTATACTTGGTCCTGGGAATTCTTTAAATAAACAGAGAATGGTTCATATTTTATGGCTCCTGTCCAGAATATTTACAGAAACACTGTAGTCTGTGCTGTCAGTTAGTCTGCGAATGACTACAAAAGCAATAATAAACTACCCAGGTGCTGTGCTGTTACTGAGTGAAGGTACAGAATTAAAGCAGTACATTCTTCTTAGCTACCTGTTTTGAAACACTCAGAAGAGAATCTCTTTGTTCACAAGGATGCTCTTTCTTTTTCCTCCATAAATGTGCCCTTTTTTTTTTTTCTTAATTGTTGTTTTTAGACTACCTGTTTTGATTAGACTGGAATCTTCACTTTGTTTGTTGCAATACAATAGTGACGTGTTTCACAGCAAACAACTCTGCTGTTACTGAACAGACTGCTAAACCATATTTGTCAGGGTAGGGATAGCCACCCAAGCATTCACCCTTCTAAGAAAACAATTGCTATGTGGGGAAATGCATATGAGCAGAAAACAAGTTTATTAATAGCTCTATTAATTCTAGTGGTATCACGGATTTTGAAAGTGCTTCTGAACAGTAAGTAGCAGCTTCAGAGCCCGTTTGCATAAGCAGTGGTCAGTGTGACAGTGATAACCCCTTTGATTCCTCATTCCCAACAGCAGCAAACCTTATGGTGCACACAGAAGAGACAAAGCTGGCTGATGGAGTTTATCTCCCTTACATCTGCCTTTGGAAAGCTTTCTGCAGGCTACCTGGGGAATTTGCAGCTCCAGAGAGCAGGGATAGAAGGTGCTAAGAAGTATGTCCATAATATTGCTGCCCTGCTGCACTTCAAGAGCAGCAGCTCTATAACTTCAGGCTTTCTTTACTGTCTTTGGGATGTAAAGCATGTATGGCACATGTAGGTGTATGTATGCCACCTTCTAAGGAGCTGATCAGGGGAATTATTTTCACTATCCGAATTTCTTAATTATTTCTATGCATAATAAAGATAACGTCTAATGACCTCAACTGTAGCTAGGGGAACACAAGTACAAACAGGAAACGACGCATTTTTGTCTGTGTTTATCTGATAGAAATCAAGACTTAAAGGTGAAAGGACGGCAGAGACAAGAATTAGTACACCAGGTTTCCTGACAAACTGCAGCTTGATGTGAATGAATGGACTCTGATTAATGCCCCAATTTTCCCCATGAATAAAAGAAGAAAGCATTTACTGACTTAAACATTTAAAAACCTGACCAATTTCTTGGGTGTAGCAACAGCATTCTGCTGATCTAATAAAAAATACATTTTCAAATGCTTGGAATTTTTAACTGTATATGTCTTGATCACTTCTGGCTGACAGTATTTGAGAGACAGTAAAAATACAAATGCTTAAAATGTCTTATTTATGAAAGCTTTGAAATTTGAAGGATTTTTTTTTCCCTAATACATCTTTTTCTAGGTGGATGTGACTTTTTGAATTTCAAAGGACTTATCACTTGTAAAACTAACACAAAACGTTATTCTCCCATCCTGAAGATATGCTTCTGTAGGCCCATTACACAGGATATAGCAAAGAATTAACACATGAAATTCTGACACATGCCTCCTTGTTTCTGTCCTTGAGTCCTGTAATTGTCTTCAAATCAGTTATGCACGAGTTTTACTCTTGAAAGGATTTCCCACAAGTAAAATATCAGAAATTGTCACAAAATTGTAGTATCTAATACTATGAAAAGAGCTGAGGTTATGCTGAATTTTAATATCATTCCTGTTCTTACCAGATTACAGATTAGTCTCCAGATGCCCTCCAAGGAAGTCTAAATTTTGTTCAGGCTTTTTTATACTCTATTGACAGAAAAGGGATGAGTAGTAGTTACAGCCTTTGTTACCACTGCTGTTTTCCAACCTGTGCTCAGTCTCCCAGAGCTCTTTCTCTCAAAAACTTTAGCTAAAAAGTCTGTGAAGAAAATGTCAACATAAAGGCTTCACCTTACTTTATTACTCTTTGTTAAAGAGTATTGCACCTAAGCATCTTCTTTTGAGTGCTTAGGCACTGGAACGAGGAACAACTACAGAAATTCAGTCATACTTGCATTTTATAGAATATGATTTTGATCAATATACCTTGTTAGGCACACTTTTGCAGTGAACTGACATAACTAGATCTTATCCTAACCTAGCTGATATAGTAGCAGTTTGAGTTTGGAGTCTGGTGTTGAGTATTAAGTTCTTTACTAGAGAAGCAAAATGCATATTAAAGTGTTTGGTTCTTGATTAACTTACTGTCATGCAGGTCGAGGGAAGTGATCCTGCCCCTCTACTCTGCTCTTGTGAGGCCTCACTTGGAGAACTGTGTGCAGTTCTGGTGTCCTCAACATCAAAAGGACATGGAACTGTTGGAACAAGTCCAAAGGAGGGCCATGAGGATGATCAGGGGACTGGAGCACCTCCCGTATGAAGATAGGCTGAGAAAGTTGGGGCTGTTCAGCCTGGAGAAGAGAAGGCTGCATGGAGAGCTCATAGCAGCCTTCCAATATCTTAAGGGGGTCCTATAGGGATGCTGGGGAGGGACTCTTCATTAGAGACTGTAGTGAGAGGACAAGGGGTAACGGGTTCAGACTTAAACAGGGGAAGTTTAGAGTGGATGTGAGGAAGAAATTCTTTACTGTGAGGGTGGTGAGGCACTGGAATGGGTTGCCCAGGGAAGTTGTGAATGCTCCACCGCTGGCAGTGTTAAAGGCTGGATTGGACATAGCCTTGGGTGGCATGGTTTAGTGTGAGGTGTCCCTGCCCCTGGCAGGGGTGTTGGAACTAGATGATCTTAAGGTCCTTTCCAACCGTAACTGTTCTGTGATTCTATGATTGTACTGGAGCTCTTTAATAGTATTGTCATAAATTTCTTAAAAAAAAAAAAAACAACAATAAATTCGCAGTATAGCAATCAGAATGCAATAAATCAGAATGTGATACAGCCTTTTGTAGTAACGAAAGCAGCAAGCATCAAATTTTACCATAAATTTTAAATCCACAAAGAATTACCGTTTTATGACTCAGGCCAATAAGGTCACTTCAAATCTGCTTAAAAGCCTCATTACAGTAACATAATACAGTATATGTGTTGCCTTTCCTGTTTATGAAGCAGTTTCACAAAGTCCTGCCAAACCAAGTGGCAGAAAGTTTGCTGTAGCCTTTGTCTCCTGAAAAGTGATGGGTAGGAATGTTGATTATGGTAAGTCCCTCTGTGACTACTAGAAGTTGAGTTTCTGTGCTGTGGCAAGGATATGTGTTCTTCAAAGCTGACATTTGGAGTCTTTTTCGTCAACATAATTTAATTTTACTTTTGCTATATTGTAAACCTTTTCCTGGAAAGGGATTTATGCCAATTAAGGACTCCATCTGTTACTGTTCTTTCCTCAGGCTCCTGTTAGCAGTTGTAAGCATGCAAGACCTTCAGTGCCAGATACTCAATTCTGACTTCTCTTTCAATTTCGGGAAATTTAGATTCTTTTACAGGTTCTGGAGAGACTGGTTGGGTTTTTGTATACTTATTTTTGTGCAGAAAAGGGGAAAAATAAAAGGGAGAAATATGTATATGTAGTACAGCCTGTTGTATTTTCTCTATATGCGCAATATTTTTTTCAATTCATTTATTGTTTTTAGATTGATATGTCTTGTTTGCGTGTTCAAGTTTATCACTGCTTTTCTATGTTACAAAGACTGGTATATGTTGTGTTAGTGAGGCAAATATGAGAAAAAAAAGGAATTAATTTACCTTGTGTTATAATTTATGATTTTCAGCATTAACAGTTTGACTGGCTTTCAGTTTCATGGGGGATAGGTATGTTCATAAGTATCCACAGAATTTTTTTTTCCAACTAATTACAGTAATTTACTGACTTTTTTTCAAACTAGGTGAACATGAAAATAATATTAAATAAATAAAATGAAAATATTCTTAGAGTATTTTAGAAGTTTCAGATATGAACTTCATTAACCTAGGAATCGAATTAATAGACTTTTCTTATGTTTTTCTTCTGAAAAGTCATAGTAGCAAAACTGATGTCTCTGCCGCATTGCATAGTCAGGAGATACTTATGGACAGCCAAGTAACTGAGCAGAGCACTTAATAACCTATTATCTGTACAGTATTTTCTTTATCAAACAAGTGAGTTTAGGTATTTCAAATTAATATGTACAAGACAGAATACAGAGACAGAGCAGAGCAAAACAGACGAGCCAAGAATGACAAGGTCGAGGCAATATATCAATTGGTTGGCTTTCTGGGTCACAGTAGTTATAAATATTTGAGAAGCCATTCCAGGAGTAATACAAAGTTCTTTGTTTTGGTTTAGATCTTTGGCCAGATCTTATCTACATTTGTAGAGCTGGACTGTAAATCACCAGTTCTCTTTCATCTTGGCTGCTTTGTAAAAAAACTAAGAGGCAGTAAGTAGTGGATTTAGTGGAAGTTCCCAAAGAAGCTTTTTCCCAGTGCATTCTTTATTTCATGTCTAGCAATAGAAAGTGAAGCACATGCAAATAATCACTCTGGTCTTTTCAAAGATGCATTTTTTTAAGTGCATTAGCTACCTACCACAGCAGGTAGCTAATGTTTAGGTTGTGGTTAGCGTCTCACTTGGTGCTTTGAACAGAATTCCCTAAGTATTTTCCCACAGCATGGAAACATGCATACATACCAGGAAAAATAACCTTCCATAATTTTAGGAAGACAGTAACTGCTACCTAATGCAGGTTCTCTGCCAAGATTTGAAAGTTGGCTTTAGCTGAATTTTATTTCAGAATATGTAGATTCTCACAACATTCCCCGTCAATGCTCCCAAAGAGGAAGAAACAGCTGGATGCTCACAAAAACAAACCAACAAATCCCCTCTACCCAAAAAAACACATAACAAAGCCCGAACCAAAACATTGCAAATAGCAAATATTTTAAAAAGGTAAGTAAGTGCTGAGAAATTAATGCCTGATAGTACTAGAGAAAAAAAAGCTCTGTTCCCATGAAACTAGAGGCTGAGATAATAAACTTTCTTTGTCTTTGGTACCATGATAGATCACCACTGATCAGTTTAATCTCTGTGACTGCTAGCAATGATAGCTAGTGGCTGCTAATTTTTATTGTAGTTGTTTATCATGTAAATATTATTTACTATAAATGAGTCTGAGCCCCAGGCAACCATCAGATAACTGTTGTTATTGCTGTGAAGCTTTGTCAGGTTAAACTTAAGCAAATGAGCTTATTTCATAACAGAAAGTCTATGCTTTTGATGGGAAACAAACTGTTGGCTTTCTTTTAATGTTGACTAGTGCTGGCACAAAATGGTCAGATGAGTGAAAAGAAACACACTCTACTTTGAAGTCATCTTGCCAATTGCCTTGTAGTGTTGTGAGTTTTCCCCTTTCTTGCTGCTTGACTGGGCATGCTGCTGTCACTCCTACAGCCTGGCTCCTTTTGAGCTTGAGTGAGCCCCTCATCTGTCCATGCTGAGCTGAAACTGCCATCTTCTCCATTTCTGACAGTTCCTTCTCTGAATCAGCTCGTGTGCCAAATATCGCAGATCACAGCCTGTGCAGTAACACAGAACAAGCTGGTAATTATCTGATGGGCTCTGTACCAGCCAGACCTGTGAAATTCACATTGTGCAAGGAAGGTGATTTAACTACATGTGCAAGCAAGAATGGAAAGATTTTATTCTACTCCCTTTTTGATACCAGAGGAAACCGGTTAGTATTTTAGAATGTACCCAGTATGGAGAATAAATAAGAGCATTTACAGTTAAGAAGTTGCCCGTTAAGCTTAGTAGTTTCCTGTCTTTCCATTGCACCATAAGTGCCAACGATGCATGCGTTGCTTCCATGTGTATCATACAACATAGGATACTTCTGTTGAATCTTCATTATCAGCAAAAGTCTTAGATTCTATTAGATATACTTAGATCACATACAAAAATCATGTAATTTCTTGATGTTATTCTGTGCTATAGTGGCTGCTTTGATTGTTGTGTATATTCTGATTCTAGCATCCTCTCCTGCTTATCAGAGTTAGCAGTCTCTTTCTGTACTTTGGAGCTAATGCAGTTTTAGAACTCTCCACAGCTAACATGAATGAAGGCAACTGCTTAAATACTTGGAACAATTTATCTGGCAATTGCTTACATTTGCTACAAGTTCATATGTGAGGGCATTTAGATCAGTATGGTTGGGTTTTGCTTGCAAAACTTCATGGTAATGTATTACACAAGTAAGTAATATCTGTGGAAATATTTGCTTAAGGATAATGAAAACCACAGCTGTCCACTTTGATTGAGTAAACAGTGGTTGCAAGGGAATGTATCAAATATAAAAGGAACATTTGGATCTGAGCAGAATACCTGCTATGTATATTTTGAAATGTTGAAACATAATAAAATGCATGAAAACGGAATAGATGTATGTCCCAATTTTAATTCTCACTGTAAAGAACATTTTTCCTTAAAACATAATCTGTTTCAATCCCAAAGTGGAGAGATCTGTGTTATGGCTCAGAAGTGTTAGGAATGAAGACCAGCATGTTTGGCAGTTGCTTTGAGTAGCTGTGGGCTTTTGCGCGCTTCACACTTCAGCATGGAACCAGCCATTTCTCCAGCAGAAAAATGCTGCTGGTTGCACACAGCTTGTTTCACTCCCATCTATGATTATGACTGAAATAGTTAACTTAGATATCTGAGCTTTTTGTTGCATTTGTGAAAAATAAGAGGCTATCACTTCAAGTAAGTGCTTTTTTGAAAGCACTTCTATGAAATCTCTGCTGTGGTGTATGTGACTTTCATACAAGATTTGTTCAATATATGTACGAGTAAGAATCTGAGGTCATGGCTCAGCGCCACAAGTTAGCCTTGTATCTAAAATTAGGTTGTGTGTGTTGTTTCTCACTTGTATGTCATGAAAACAGGTGGTTTAAAGCCACGGTGTTTTTGATGGTGTAGAAGCAAAATGCACCCATGTTATAAACAAAAAGCCCTGTCAGTCCTTCTGTCACAGTAACATGAATGTGGGAAAGCCTGTAGTTTGCAAAATAGGAGTGTATACATGCAAGATTCTGAGCTCTTCGATGGGAAGATGCAATTGTGAAAGTGTGCTGCACTTCACACCAAGTGTTACCCTTTTACATTACTATGTCATTTAGGAATGGCCATGCTGGCCACTGTCACTGGGACTGTGACCAAGTTTTCTTTCAGTTCTTTCACTGTCCACCCACTGAAAATGACATGTATCCACATCTGGAAGCACTCTGCTCACTCTGTTTTCCACCTCAGGGCTCTACTCTCTTTTTATAATTGTTTTTAGGAAAAGTATAAGCAAATAATATCATATTTCTTTTCACACAACAAAGTGTGTCTTGGCTCTGTTAATTAAAGACAAATAACAAAAAGGACTGTAGCAAAGTACCCTTATGCATCTGAGCTTTTCCCTTCCTCTCCCCTCATCCCCCCAGCAGTGCAGGTAGTTTAAATAAGAGAAATGGAAATTTCTTTCAGAGCAGACAGCCATTATGACTTTATTGTACACATTCAGACAAACAGATTCCACAGTAAGAGAAAAAGATTTTTCCTATCTAGACTGGACAAGCAGCTGTTTAGCAGAAATACTGTGTGGTTTAGATACTCTCAAATCAAGACATACAAATGTTATTAATATTATTTCAATAAATAAATCCATACTGTGAAATGTTGAGAAGTGCATTAAATAACATCTCTTTAAAACTTGCAATTAGAATAACTGGTTTGCATGTTTCAATGGCTAAAATATAGATCCAGTGTTAGCTTCCTTTACATCCTGGCATTTTTTCTTATCTTTGTCCTCCATTTTATACACACACAGGCAAATGTGCACACACACATACATTCACGCAGTCATATTTAGTCGCCAATAGTATTTGTGCTGGTCACAGGTGCGGGGAGTGCCAACTTGTGAGTTGTCTGGCCATCGCACCTGCATGCTGACTTGCTCAATCCATACTTGTTCGATGGCTGTGAGTACAAGCTGAACTGTTAGTGGGGAAGAGACATTACTATATATAGATTATAACTGATTACTCATGGTAACGAGAACTTTCAGTCGAAAATTAAGAATTTTAAGCAGTTGATCAAGAAACCAAGGTAATTTGTGTTAAAGATACCCTCTTTAAAAATTTAACCCAGTGTATTTAACTTTATGCCAACTGATCATCAGCAAAACCTAGAGTAAGAAATAATTTTGACTAGTGAGCAGCTGCTTCTCTTTGATCACAGTATTTGATGTTGCATATTAGCAGCGTAACTTGTAAAATCATGTTCTAATACGACTTAGTGGAGAGAAATCTCAAGTGGGCAGGTAGAGCACCAGATAGCCAGAAGCATACTTTTCTGTCTTCTTGGGTCTTTAAAAAAAAAATGTGATGCTTGGTGATAGGAAAGAACATGAGCATCTGTTTAATTACTGTATTTAGGGATGAATATCATTCTATCATTAGCTCATATGCCCGCCTTTGCTTCTTAATATATTGATAACCCAGGCCTCCTGCCTGGGTGTCCAGGGTTCTCAAATCAGTATTTTGTGTCGGGCACTAAGGTTTCAAAATTAATTATTCATTGGTATACACTGTATCCTTTCTGTCAGGAAGATGGCTATAATACTTACCCATAAGTACGATTATAATTCAGAAAGTGCTTTTATTAATATGAGCGTGTTATTTATGCTCGCTATTTTCCAGAGAGTGGAGTAGCTGGCTGTAACCAGCCTGCTTTCCAAGACTGGAGCTGCAATTCCTGGTTATGAAACACAATTAGAGAGTGAAACCCAAACAAAATGTCGCAAGGTGGGGTTTTTTTTTTTTTTTTTTTACATTTACAGTAGTTCCTCTGCCAGTAGTTGTTCACCCCATCAAAATAACCATTAGGATAGGTAATAGCAGCTTCTACTATATTCTGTTATGCTCAGTTGTGATCTGCGTTGTTTTTATGTTGCCAGCTGGACTGAGGGAGATTAATGTTGTTCTGTTTCAAATACAGGAAAACATTTAAAAGTGTGCCTGAAAATAAGCCCGTTTTCTGTGTCTGTCTGACTAGGAATGTTTTTCTGAATGGAAGTCTTACAAGATTTCAGCCTAAGGCTGCAAACAGGACTGGCGTTTTTGGATTCTGAATTAT
Source organism: Ara ararauna (assembly GCA_028858755.1). Lineage (NCBI taxonomy): Eukaryota > Metazoa > Chordata > Aves > Psittaciformes > Psittacidae > Ara > Ara ararauna. The sequence goes on along the minus strand of CM054410.1, from coordinate 36,069,064 downwards.
TTTTCAGAAAAAAAAAAAGAGTGCTGTGAAAATCGTTGTTTATCCCAGTTGATGGAGTGTTATACTCATAAATCATGATTATTTTCAGCCTTTTGGTTGAGACTATTTTGTTTTCACAGCCAGAAGCAGTAAAATAATCAATCATAATGCCATGGATAATTATCATGTTGCTTGGTGTTCTTTGAGCTACTGCAGGTGTGTTCAGAGCCTCTATTGGTTGTGTTTAAACTGTGATTTTACAGCTGAGGTGGTGAAGAGCTTTGGAATGTACCCACATTTTTTTTTTTAATGTTCCTTTTTTTAACATAATGCATTACTAAAAAAGATCATTTATTATGAAATCCAGAATTACTTGTGTTTTTATTACAGTTCAAGGCTTTTATATACTCCTTGGTATATTGACTTGAGTTGCCTAACAAGTAGCTGTACAGAAAAGCTATGTTCATGGTAGCTAGTAGACTCAGTTTCATTGTTGCTAAATTGGAAATGACACTGAGATGCATTTGTGGTTTAAAAAACCTCAAGTATTTAATGCTGTAAGTACTGTGGAGTTCATTCTTATTTATTAAACATTCAGAACAGTTTTACTGGCATAATTACATCTTAATTTGTTTCCAAGTAGTCCTTTAATTTTTACTTTTCCTTACTAGAAGCAAAGCTAGTGGTCTTCAGTGACTGTAGGGTTTCTCTGCCACATTGTGCAGGAATAAGGTTTAAGTCTAGAATTCCATGATCAGTTAAAAGTGGCATAAATCACCACAGTCATCAAAAACCTTCCTCCCTCCTTTTCTCTGCCCCAGCTTCTTGCTTCCATGCTGCTCCCTTGCTTCTGCTGACTCAAACGCTAGAGGCGGCTGCACTGGGAACCGTATCAGGGAGCTAACCGTTCCCCCTCTCAGCCCCTGGGCAACCAAGGTACAAAAGATTAAGGGATACTTATTGCAGACATGATATTTGGATGCCCACATGTTTTTGAAAATCCTGGTAGACATCTGTTTGCATCTTTTGGCATCACATGCTTTTAGCAATCTGGCCTAAGGTGTCTTGGCCAGAACTTTGCAGGAAGTACTAAGCATTGAAAATAGAATTTGGATATTTATTTGTGCAGCTTGGATTCCTATTTAATAATCCTCATTCTGTGTTGCAAAATAAGAGGAGATGGACTTTATTGTAACTTCATCAAAAAAAGTGTTTTGGCTGTGAATTAATAGGCTCATTTGTAATCTAAAACTTATCATCTTCAGAACTTGGCTGTGCACTAAAACTGCTGACTTAAAATAAGTATCTTCTTTTCCATGGGTGCTGTCTGGTTTACTGCAGTGTTGCAGCTGCTGTTAATAAGGGTTTCTCTGTGAATGAAATCTGAATAAATCTTTATGTTTGTTTTATCTGAATAAAATCTCTAAACTCTCATTTTAAGTGACATATATGATTTGCAAGAGGAAGAATTTAAGTTATTTCATAGCTAAGCTCAATGGTGATAGTTGTATTATGAAGGGGTAAAGACTGATAGCACAACTGAAAATGCAGCTGTGTGGTTAATGTAAAATATGCATTAACAGTACGAGGCATTAAAATAAATCGAAGTATTCATTGAAGTCTGCTTGAATCCCTGGTAATAATATTTTAAATGACTTCTCTGATTTTATTCTTTTCACACTGACTTCATAGTACTTGGTGAGGTACATGGCTGGTGATTAAGAAGATAAACGGCATCTTCAGGTTACTTTTTCCTGTTTTGAAGGTTCATTGCAGCTCTGTGTGGAAATCAGGAATCATTCCTTCTCTACAATTTTGTGCTGATGGCTAGCTGATTTCTTTTACTGTGTTTACAGTAGTTTGGTGGCAGGTTAATAAGGTTTGTTTTAATTTACAAAATCAAGTCACAAAGTTCCTGCAGGAGCTTCGTGAAGTCTGTAAGGCAGCTTTTTTGTTATCAACTAGTCTATCTTAGATCAGTCTGTGAACACAGACATTCACAGTAGCAGAGATTAATGCAATATGCAGATTCTCTTTTTAAGTATTTAACTTACAAAAGGATGTTAAAGTATAGGATTTTGAATCTCTATTAAGATTTTTTTGAGAAATTACATGCTTTAACATGTGTGTGTGTTTGGAATTTTATTTTAAATCAATGATAAATTGTCAGTTCAAAATAAATAATGAAACCCTTCTCATTGCTACAGATCATAAACCTCAGATCTGCCTTAATCCCCTAGTGTAGTTCCCACATATTGCAACAGAGTGCTTTTCCCAATACTTACTGAAATGAAACCATTTCAATGCAGCTACAAGGTAAGATAGAGAAAAAAAAAACAACGAAACAACCAAAGAGGGTAAAATTCACGCTAATGGAACAAGAGATTTGCTGATTTGCTTAAATAAGGAATGCTTATAAATTGCAGGAATTTATTCTGTATAACTCAACCCTGGCTCTTGTAAAAGGCTTCTTGTCTGTGTTTTCTACCAGCTTTCTGAAGGTTCTGTGACTTGCAGACTGGCTTTGGTTTTACTTTGTATATACTTATTTAATGTTATTTTGATGTGATAACAGAGCAGGCTTAGAAAAGCATACTCTGTTTCTTATGGTCTCATGGTGAGAGCTATTTATTACTATGAACTTAAATGAAAGTAATTCTAAAGCATTTTAGATGGCTGAAGAATAAATTTTAACTAACTAGTTAACATACTATCCTGTGAATAATATGCTTTGCAAGCTGATAGTAAACTACGTGCCTATTTTTCAGACCTCACATTTGTCTGAGTAGAGCTACGACAAAACGTGCAGGTTACTTTCCCCACCTTCAGCTGTTTTTATGTGAAGCTGCAGCAGTTGAGCAACTTGTGCTGTGAGGTCCTAATCTGCCATCACTATGAAAGGGGTGCACTGATTTTGTGCTACAAACTGCATCTTTTGTAGACTATTCACCACCCTTTACAGGTCTGCCAAGCCCACTCTGCAATTGGTTGCCAGGGGCTGCAGATGTTGGAAAAGAGAAATTTCAATGAAAGGCCCTGATTCAGCAACCCAAGCAGCCTGCTTCCCCCAGCCAAAGTAATCAGATTGGCAGCTGAATCAACGGGTACAGTGGGCCCTTTGTTTGGGAGCTCCAGAGGTTAGTAATTGACAGAAGGTCAACAAAGTTTTATGAAGAAAAGAACAGAATATTAGAGGGTATTAGGCTGAAGAGAGAGAGTTTGGTAGTTTTATGTTATTGGAAGAAAGTTAGAACCTGAGTCAAGGATTACAGCCACAGGAAGCCTAAAGTTGCATATTGCTGTTTAAATGTAAAAATAGTTTCAGCTCAAGAAACAGTATTATTGATGAGTGGAAGGAATAGCTGAACAAAAATCTGCAGTTTTTCTAATGGTAGTTGTATGCAATTGTTCGTGTTGAAGGATTTATTTGTGAGCTTTATTTATAATGCTAGAAGAATGGTTGTTTTTCTCATAACATCATAAGACTGAGAAAAAATCTTAAGCTATCCTGTTCATCCTGGGAGAAGAAGTATTAGCTGTATCTGTGCCATGTCATATGCAATATATGCTTGCCTAATCTGCCACCCTGGAAAATTTCATTCACTGAGACCTGTAAGTTTGAAGAATGCTAGCTCTCAGTCCATGCTTAATGTCCTTCAGACTAAGCATGGGTAGTAGTCATTTATTTTTTCTTTTTATTGGACATGTTTTGTAGACCAGTCTTGTGACAGTAATTGTAGTATTTCAGTTTAACCCGTATGCATCTTAAAATGGAATACAAAAAATTGGACAAAGCTCTCCAGGGTCTTACTAGCACTGAGTAGCCTGGGAGGATTACTACTGTTTATCTGTTCCAGTATGATGTTTGCTGTATTTGCAATAGCCTGAGATTGTTGATGTGTGTTCAATTCTAATCCAAGCAATCCAAGTCAATGTTGGCTTCTATGCTCATTATTACTCATCTCCATGCTTTATTTTAAATGCTTAAAAATAACCTCTTTGTTCCATTATTTTCCAGGAATTGAAGTTAAGATGATGGGTCTATAATTCTCTGGCAGTATTTTTCCCCTTTTTAATAAATAATAGGAAATATTTGTGCAATTTCTCGTCTTTTAAGATTTCGTATGTGCTCTGCAAGAATTAAAAAGCAGTTATTAACATTGCATGGCATTGCATCAGCCAGCCCTTAACTGCTCTAAATTAATCAGACCCATTCTGGTTGAAAATACCTGAGTTCATTATTCTCTTCCTGTGTGAGACTGAGTCCTTGGTTTATCCCTGGTATCAATTATAATAACTTCCTCCTTGTGACTGGCTTTTTGATGAAGATTAATGTATTGTTTTGATGTCTGCTTATGGCCATGAGCATTTTGAAATCTGTTTGTTGCAATTACCTCTCAGGTAAGGAATGATCTGTGAACTCATAACCATTTCAGAGGGAAAAATTTAGCTCTTTTATGATGAATAGCATATGCCCTGTGATTTGACACTGTGATTATTTGGACAATTTATTTTTCAAATGTGTGAAAGAATATTCATTTCTCAATAACACTGGATGCTTGCTTGTGTATTTTCTTTGTCACTAGTGCCTAAAATGGAGCAATGGGGTACCTGTGCTGGACCTCGTTAGTAAGCAGATCTTCCTCATATTTTCAGGAGAACTGAATTGACAAAAGAAGTGATAATTATTTATATTCAGTTTGGAAAAGGATTTTGTATGCTGCTGTTTTTTTTTGCTGCAGTTTGCTATATTAAGTCAAAGGAAGAGGATGTATTTTGTACATCACAAATATAGAACACTGACTTCAAATATGGTTTCTGTTTCGGAGTTGGGATTTTCCTTTAATTGAAATAACTTCCTTTACTGCCCTGAAAAGTTAAGAAATACTTTTTATGTCGATAAGCAGTTTAAAAGAGGTACTATTTGCAACATCCTCATTTTACTTGACCACGTGGTTCCTCAAAAGAGGGGTATTCTTGTGGATCTGAACTGTAGCGCATCTGGAAAATACATTGTCCAGTACTGGCAATTTGCATTCAGGCTGAGTTGTGGTTATGTTGAAGTCTTGTTTGGTCATGCAGCGTGCAAGAAGGACACACACTGGTGATCTTTTCTACCTGGCAGTATCACAGTAAATTAAATTAAAGAAGTGGGTGTTCAGAAATAAGCCATGATACATTTAATGTCTAAGCAGAGAACATATGCAAGTGAAAAATGTGAGAGTAACCATGGTGGAGCAGATGAGAGATCAATGCAATCCTGTGTCTTGGCTCCAATGGCAGCAAAAGAAGATGCTCCAGTAAAAATGGAAGAAGAGATCTAGTGTACATAGTACTCTCTATGCTGGATATTTACCTAGCCTCTAGCCATTTTGAGCTCAGCGACTTAGTTGTTTGCACAGGATTTCTGTGAATTAGTTAGTTCTGCCTGGATTTTTCTCCATTAACTTGTCCAGTCTCACCTGTAACATATGTGAACTCTGCCCACAGCCTAACTACATATTGTTTGAGAAAACTTTACCTTGTTTTAGCTTTGTTTTGAAATTACTTTTTGCTGGTTTTCCCTCATACTGCTGTTTGCTTTACTGAGAGATTGGTACATCCTAAGACTCACGCCTCCATAGGACTTTGCTGTAGTTGACCTCAGCCATCTCCTTCGCAGAGTGACAAGTCCTGGCAGCTGTATAAAACCTGGTTTATAACTTTAATTATTTTTACTGCTTTTCTCTGAAACTTTTCCAACTCTTCTGTACATCTTGTGAGGTGAGAGGAGCTCAACAGCATGCAATGTTCAGTGGGTAAGATTTCTTGCCAGTCTGTGCTGATAGAACGACATGTGAGGTTCAAATGTTGAGCATTTCTCTCCCTACCAGTTTTTAATAATGACTGTTTGTGGGTTGGTGTTGTTCTGTCAGCTTAGGGTCTTGCAAGTCTAGCTTTTTTCTTAACATTGTATGACAATGCTATATTTGTAATAGATAAGCAAAAAAGATGTGACTGTCCAATATCTTTGTTGCATCTAAAATCAGTGTAATGAGCAGTTATATTTTTTCTGGCTTACTGATCAAGACTGACAGTGAAAGTTTGACACCTAAAATAACTTTATGGAATTTTCTCCTTTTCAAACAGTGGAGCAACACATAATGCTGCTAGGAAAAGGTACGGGAAGTAGGAACAATAAAAGCAAAACGGGATACCCTTACTGAAATAGAATCATAGACTCATAGAATAGTTAGGGTTGGAAAGGACCTTAAGATCATCTAGTTCCAACCCTCCTGCCAGGGGCAAGGACACATCCCACTAAACCATGTCACCCAAGGCTATGTCCAATCCAGCCTTGAACACCGGGAAAAGGAACTTCAGTTAAAAATCAGATAACACTGCAGAGAGTTGGTGATGGCACTTGATATAGGGTGCACCTCCACTACAGTGGGGGAAACTGGATTAAAAATGGCAAAAAAACCCTATTATCTATTGAGAAAAACATCATGGATTTACTTGTATAAGGAAAAATGTGCTAAGTTATTAGTGCAAAATCAGAAAGAACTGAGAGTAATAATTCAACAGGAATATACATCTTTATCCTTCAAGTTCTTCACAGCAGCAGGGTTTAATTCTGTTTAATCCAAGAGGAAAAGATTTGGTTTTTATTTGGTTGTAGTGACTTGTTTGTCATCTGATCAAGAATCAGTTATGGGGTAAAAAACTTCATATTGATAAAAACTTTTCAGTGTTTTAATTTGTGGTACAGAAGCTTTAGGGTTAAAGCTTGGAATTAATAATAAATGTGGTCAATGTGGAATTTTGCAGATTAGAGAAAATATGCGTATTTCTTTCATAGAAGCAAGTTTAAGTGACAGATCTGGTTTGTGTTTATAAATTCCAAAATACATGAAGGACTTTCAATTTTAAATTTGCTTAGTTATAGAGGCTTTGCTGGTAGGTGGTGTCAATGGTTGGTAATTGTTTTCTGGTAAAGAACATTAGAGATTAAAGCACATGGAGATTAATGTTTTTTCCCAGACATAAACACAAGAGTGAAACATACATAAATATTATTGAAACATCTTAAAATCAGCAAATGCTATTGTTTCTTTCCATCTCTGTCTTGAAAAGTTTAAAAAAAATTAAGAGATAGAGGCCTGGGAAGGAGGGAAGTGATAAAAAGATGTTTCTGTATGCATTTATCTGAGCTTCCGAAGTTTTTTCCTGTTGTAAATTCCACTAAATGACTGAAGAAATAAAAATAACTATTTTAAAATTCAGCATGTGGCGTTAACCCAAAAGCACCACTCAGAACACAACCGAGTGTGCCTAAGAATGGGCTTCTACATGTAGTGTTTCATCCTGTGTATTTTGCTGGATTATGATCACCAGAACAAGCAAAGTGCAAGTACTTGGGGACTAAAAGAACAAGTTTGATTTGTTTTATTATTTTATTTTTTAATCCAGTGTCTCATCTTGGATTTATCTTCCTTGTGGTCAGTAAATGTTGCTGTCCCATTATGAACTGCAACATAGGGGAGGTCAAGCAGAAGCAGGGGAATAGAGGTGAACTTGCCTTGCTGACCCTTGCTAAAAAATGAGATGTGATGTATCTCTGCTGAAACCTGACATATCCCTGACATGCATTCGTCCATTCACACTGGATCAAGCAAATCAACAGAAAAGTCAGGCACTGAGTCTGCACCATACCCTCAGGGGTGTGAAGTTACTCTGCAGTGGGATCTACAATGGCAATTTAAGATGCCACCCATTTCCGTTTCTCCCTCCAGTCTGCAGATGAAGAGTGTCATTTCACTGGCCTGTGCTAGGAGTGGCAGAATATGTCTGCCCAAGACTTAGTTGTCCCAATTTGAAAGACAATGTGTTATCAGGGATATAGCACTGTCTTCACCATTACTCTGATTAGGGTGTCTGGGAATGAGCACACAACTCATGTAGAATCAGTAGTACTGCCTGTACAGTAGGAACCTTAATTCAACAAACTCTTTTCTTCCCAGGTGAAATGGAAATTCCAGAAGCAAATGACGCCTTAGGTCATGCGGATGGACTTGAGAGACCAATTCCAACACCTAAAGGTAAAATCAATTGTAGTTACTTTTTCTCCAACACCTCCCCCCCCCCCCCCAATATAAGCATACTTTAGAAAGGATCAGCAAAATTGTGTTATTATATGTTCACCTAATTTACCTGTAAATACAAGCCTGTAAGAAAGGCAGAATTTGTGACTTCATACTTCTGATTCTAAGGAGGGATAACAAGGTTACAGGAGTCTATAAAAGTTACTTTTTTAAGCATGTTCATTACTCCCACACCGGTGGATTGGATGTTTTACCAGACAGAGGGCTATTATTACCTGTGTTTGACCCAAAAAGAGGGCTATTGTGACCTTCCTAGCATATTTTCTGTTACATCGGTACCATGAAAAGAATTTAATCCTGTACAGTGCCGTACTTGGCATCTATAGGTAAATCTTATGCACTGGTATCTCAAAATATCTTTGGTTTGATATAATTAAATCTAGACAATGGAAGCACAGAAATACTTACTTTAAAAGTAGCTCTGAGTGTTACAGATTTAATTTTTTTTAAACAGATGGCAATGCAGAATTTCTTGTAACTTGTTAGATAGCATAAAATTTTATGATACTTTATCACTTAAACTGCAGGTCCAAATGCTTTCTTGGATCTGAAAATGCACATATTTACTGCATGTTGTGAGTCCAATTACAATCTGGTACAACTTCCTAAATCGGGACATTTTCAGTGTTCTAACCAAAGAAACATGTTTTGTCACTTGTAGTACAGACTTTTTTATTTTGTGTGGATGCACTGCTATAGTAAAGTTAACACTTATGCTTAGAAAAAAGGTCAATTTTGTTAGCATAAGGAGCTCAGCCTTTTTGCCTTTTGATTAGCATTCTCAGCACGATGAACACATGTTAGAGCCTATGAAGCTCTGAAGTGCTGGTCAGATACTCTTTCTTGAAGCTTTGTCGTGGTTTAAGTCCAGTCAGCCACGCAGTCCGTTCTCTTACTCACTTCCCCCTCTTTCTTCCCCCCACTCCCGGGTGGACGGGAAGGAGAATTGAAAAGAATGCAACTCCCACAGGTTGAGATAAGAACAGTTTAGTAACTAAAGTATAACACAAATCACTACTGCTACCACCAATAACAATAATGACAAGGCAAATACAAGGAAAGAATACAATTTCTCACCACCTAAAACCCAGCCCGACCACGCAGTGCACCCCCACCCTTCCGGGTCTCTGCTCTCCATCCTGGGCATGACGTGCTGTGGTATGGAATAACCTCTTTGGTCAGTTTGGGTCAGGTGTCCTGTCTCTGCTTCCTCCTGGCTCCCCTCCTCCCTGGCAGAGCATGAAACTCTGGAAGTCCTTGGCCATACCAAAACATCACTAAGCAGTAACCGAAACACTGGTGTTATCAGCGCTGTTCCCAGGCCCAAAATCAAAAACACAGTGCTACACCACCTACCAAGAAGGAGAAAAATGACTGCTGCTGCTGAACCCATGACAAGCTTCTACTTCAGAGGAACAAAAAGTCTGAGACTACCTTGAAATATAGTCTCTGTTCTCATAGATATCCAATATCATGTTACTAAGTGCTTCACTTGAATGCTATTGAGGTTTCTTACCTTGACTATGCTTACTAGAAACTTATTTTTTCAGAATCTTCCATTAATTTCTGTCCTTTATTAAATAAAAGAAGATGTATTCATGTTTGTGCATCTCTGTGTTGTTACTGATCATCAGTGACACCTGATCATCATGTGTCCTTCCCATTTGGAAAGAAGACTTGGTATACTCCTCAACCCTTTCCACTTCCTGAAGCTCCCAAATTATTTTAGAGGATTAAACTTTGACCTCCTTTATGAGAATATATTTCAGTAACAGTCATTCCTGTCAGCAATACTGTATACTACAGTTGTTTTATTCACTCCACACTCACATACTCACTAATTTTGATAGGAAAAAGGCCATGTTTAATCTTTAACTGCATCTGACAAGCTTGTTTACTTGGAAAGTTGGTCCCACTTTACTTTTTTGTTATGTCTGAGCTTTTAAAGGTACAGATTTAAAAGAAAACATTTTTTTCATATGACATTACTTGGTTAAATTCTTGCTGTTACAGTTATTTCCTTTTTTGCAGGGCCACAGGCAATACCTGTCTAAGGAAGTAATTAATCACATCTCAAACATTTCTACATCATAAGGATTTTCTATTTCCTTCAGAAAAAAGAAGAGACCCTTGTTCTCATATGACTCAATGGTACTGAATCAGTTGTTAGTTCCCAAGATGCCTGATCAGGAAATGGGTCTCATTTTGGTTTATTTTTTTATTTTTTATTTTTGTGGCTACAAAATTCTCCAGAATAAGCAGAAATCTCTTCGTTGAAATTTATAATTGTTTCTTTGGTTGGAATGTTAACTTGTGTGTTCCTATATCATAGTGGAGTATCAGTTTTTGTTTTAAAAATATCATTGGACAGCTCTGCTTCAGAGTTTGTGTATACTATTAAGACAATTAGAGTTCTTCAGCTTCTTTCATCACATCAACCTTTTTTCCTTCCTTGAGAAATCTTAAGTTATTCTGTTTTGTTTAGAACCTCTTTTTTTTTTCTGATTGTATAATAGACTCCAGATAGGCCTGAAAATAGTAGTAAATGGGCTTTACTGCCCAAAGTTAAAGTCACTTTAGAAGTACTAAGTGTATTGGTCACTTTCTGCTCTAAATTCTCCAGAAGTCCTGAAAATTGGTTCTGTCTCCAAAGAAATAACCAGGTTAAACATAATAACGTGCACTTAAAAAAAGTTGCAAGTCTCTTCCTACATGTGAAGCTAGCCTTCTGATAGTTCATGCGATAGGACCATGACTTGGCTAGGGTTTTGAGGAGAATTTGTCTTCCCCTGTGTCCTTTAAGTGAGCATCTGAATCACCAGAAGAACAAAGCCTCTCAGCAATGTTTCACAGAAAAGCAGAGCAGAACACTGAACATTTGCTGTAGAAGAATTTAGGGCTGCTTTGGAATAAAAACAAAAGATTTGAAGTCAAATTTCCTCACAGTCCAGTGAGTATTTGGAGAGATGATGCTTTCTTTAATCTTGATTTCACTCATAGAACCACAGAATCATAGAATGTTTAGGGTTGGAAAGGACCTTAAGATCATCTAGTTCCAACCTCCCTGCCATGGACAGGGACACTTTATGCTAGACCATGTCATCCAAGGCTCTGTTCAACCTGGTCTTGAACATTAATGGGATCCAGGGATGGAGCATTTACCACTTCTTTGGGCGACCTGTTCCAGTGCCTCACCACCCCCACAGCATACCAGTTGAGCATCTCTTCGGTATCTTTCTGTTTTATAACAAGTACTCAAATGAACTCTTCCTGGTTCCTAAAAAGTCTCTTTCCTGTGTTAAAGAGGCAGAACAGTGTCTGCTTCATGCTCCACTCTGGAAACTTGCTGCCTGGGGGATCTTGTTCTGCTCTCTGCCCACCTTCCCACACTTCAGCTTTTGCTGTTGCTGATGCTGGGGAAGGAGGAAGTTCTCTCTCTTTCTTTCACTGCAGCAGAGGGTTGGCCAGGACAAGGCCAACAGGGAGCTTTCCTTTCTGAAGCCCAGAAGAGAAAAAGAACATACCTGTTAATCACAAACAAATGTAAGAGGTGTGACACAAGCTGAAAATAAGTTTTTCTTTGGTGATGAGCACTGTTGGTGCATCCTCATGGAGAGGCTCACTGCTCTCAATCTTGTACTCTTTAAACAAGTCTAATAAAAGTACTGAAGGGTAAAATACAAACTCCTCATGCATAGATGAGCTGCCAGTAAAATTGTCCTGGCAGTAAAATTAATCTTACAGTAAAATAAATAATGCCAGATCATGGGAATGTTGGACCAAGGCACCCTAAGAAATGCACGAGTAAGGACAACTTGCAATAGCTGAGACACTGAGTTTAGTTGCTTCAGCTGCCAGACCTTAACTGTAGTTGGTCTGGGAACTTACTCTGATTCAAGAGGTATCTACAGAAATCCAGCTTATGACTGGACATTGGCTGCTTTGACTTGACATAAGGTAACCTGTCAGGAATAACATGCAAGTTTTCTAAAAGTGATGGCCTTTAATTTACAGTACTGGTGCCCCACATGTTATCTGCTGTAGTCAGAGTTTGTGTAGCTGCTGTACTTGTCACTAGGGTTGGTGTAGCTGCTGTATTTGGAGTTGGAGTAGCTGTGTTGTCTGTTGCTGTCATCAGATCCAGAGACATTTTTTTCCCCTTTAAAGGTGCTGAATAGTGTTGAACAGGGTTCTGTAAGTGTAGGCCAAGCCCCAGCACATTGCCATGATTTGTCCCTCTCTGGTACGACCAGAATGACAACACGCCTCATTTAAGGCAGGTCTCAAGGGTACCTAAAGGCCACTCAAAACCTTCAGAACTCTCAAAAGATGCTGTAAATAGTCTGGTGGGGGGGCTGGGAACATAAGGGAATGTCTCCTTCATAGGTTGACCACCTGAGGAGGACAAAAAGAATGTGTAATTGGTGCAGCCCACTTATTCCATGTAGTATCGGTTGCATGATGTGTAAAGGAGACCCTGCCTTTGAACTTCCAGCCCAACACAGGCAGCCAGGGTGCCAGGAGGAGCTGTGCTTCAGTGCCAGTCACTTCCAAAGCAGCTCAAACCCCTTCATAGGCTGCCAGTATCTCTTTTTCAGTTGGGGTATAGCTGGCTTCAGATCCTCTGTGTCCTTGACTCCAAAAGCCGAGGGGTCAACCTTGAGTCTCCCCTGGAGCTTTCTGCCAGAGGCTCCAGGTAGGACCATTCTCCCCAGCTGCAGTGTAGAGTACCACATCCTAACTGCATTTTTGTGCCCCCAAAAGATCTGTTCCTAAACAGGCAGTAGCCTAGAACAGGTGGTACATGCCTCTTCACAGTCTCATCTGGCAGTCAGAAAACAAGAAAACAAAATCATTTCACCCGGTAGAACTGAAAACTAAGTTTATTTCTCTTAATAAGAGAGCTTAAATCCACTGATTTTGGTGTGGAGGACAATGTGCACATTGTGACAGTATTCCGATGCTAATTCCCATTCACTCCTGCATTGGCTGTAATTTGTTCTGAAGTACATTTGAAATGCATGTGATCCAAATCGCTGTATTTTACATGCTTCTGGCTGCATTTTTGTACATTGAGGTCTCAAATGGTATAGAAGATGGGATGCAAATAATGGGATTAAAGTGGACCCTAAAAGTATCAGTTGGTCTGGAAATATTATGTGACAGTATATATCAGCAGAGTTTCCTTAATTGCTCACGTGTACTTTGTGAATAAGGCAGAGGGGTAAAGAAATGGGAAGACTGTTTTGTATTTAGGAAAATGGTCTGTGCAAGAAATCCCGAGTCTCAGACTAACTCCCCTCCTTATTAAGATGGTGTATTTTCAGTCCTGATTCGCCTATGGAAAGTCTCTTTACTGGACTCCCACCACCCACCAAGGTGTAATCCAAGTACCTAAAACTTGTATTTACATCATTGCTACTGTACACACCTCTAGAAAGAATGCTTTGAATTCCATCAACTTCCATGTTTGTTTTCTCTTATGATAATGTTCAGTTATTTTATAAGCCCAGAACATTCCCTAACTTTTTGATACGCGCTATAGATTGCCTGACAATTCTTTATGCTTATTACTGTGTTCATAATACAGTAAATTTGGGAACAGTGTTGTCTTCTTCAGACCATTCCTTGTTAATAAGCATAAGCTAAAGTATGCCTCCTAAGTGAAAAAATAGGTCTTATTTCAGGAAATTATTAAGTTGCTTCTAATGTGACTATCAGTACATTAATTGCTAAAAATGTTTTCCCCAAAATTTTTTTATGTTGGATATCAGATTATACTAGTCTTAAAACACCATCACAGAAGGCTGTCATGGTTGTGATGAGAGGCCATGTTCTTTTATTTATATCTAACAAAATGAACAAAGTTGCTTGAAGAAAAAAATTAGAAAATATGGGGAGGGAGAAAAAAAATAGAAAGGGTGGGGAGGGAGAAAAAAAGAAAAAGCAAGGAACTGAGGGAAAACAAAAAATCCCGCATAGTTTTTTATACAAATCACAATATACATATTTTTAGTGGTTTTGAACACTGGAATATTTTATGCCATGAATCTGCAGTTATGCAGACAAAAATATTTGTCTTTTTTTTAACAGCTGATTTTAAATTTTAAATCTAAAGCCAACACTGCTGTAAGTTGTGATGTGTTTTGTAATACCAAACAGATGCATTGATGGTCTTTTTCAACTGTTGGATAAAGTTATTTAAATACTCATGTATGTCTTGTCAAGAAATCTGTATTCCAAACCAATGATAAGATGCATATGTAATTATTACTACTTGCCTAAAAATGTTGTTGTATCTTCAGGTATCTAGCAATTTATGACTCAAAATTTCCTTTCTTTTTCTCAGAAACTGGACATTCAGTGTTCGTTTCCCTCTCACAATGCAGAAAAAAAAGGGAATGAACTGCTCCACAAAAACGGATGATTGTCTCATATCCTCATTATTTCAGCAACACAGAAAGATGTGAAACTCAGTATAGTATCACATATGCTACCAGTTAGTTTATGTGAATTTGAGAAATCACTTAAAATCCCCTTGCTTTAGATTTCCCATTTGAAAAAAAAATTGATTATAATTTTCCCATATCATAAGTCTTCAATCTGCATAAATGACATGGAGACCATCACAAAGCTGGTTTGGTAGTTATGAATGTATACTTATTTCAAAAACTTTGTCAGGAAAAAGGAGCAGCAACAACAAAAAGTTTGAATAGAAATCAAAGCTCCAGTTGAGAACAGCTAAGCCAAAATTAACTTGATCTAAAGTAACTAAAGTGGTTTAAAATATTTTATAGAATAAACTTCGAAATGACAGCTGAGATCTTAAAATAACATAAGCAGAGCAATTATTTTATATTGTTTTTATGCCAAGAATAGCACATACGGTTTGAGCCAATAACTTGGACATCTAAGTGCCAGAATAATACAAATAAAACTAAAAAAATAAATATAATATGCATATGAGGTCTCAGTGATAGTTGCACCTTTTATGTTTTTAGCTTAGCATCTATCCTTGTGCATAACTTTACAATGATTTGACACATAAGGGAAAAGTTTATTTTTATATTCTTGCCAAAACATGCACAATAGACCTGTCATCTTTATTTTGATTTGTTGTGGGATTCTGTTTGATATATTTATACCAAATTTATTCAATTAAAAATATTGAAGTACTGGCAACCTAACAAAGGCATTTCAAAATATGAAAGAGTTTTGCCAAAATGCATGTCAGTCATTTCCCTAAGCTACTTTATTGATAGGGTATACAGAGTATGATAAGATAACATGATATATAGATTAAGTTGCATTATCTTGTCATAGCTTCTTGACAGAACAGTTTTTACTCTGTTCAAGTAAAATAAATAATAATATTGGTTGTACACTATGTTAGAAACCATAATAAAAGAAAAATTTAATTTAGACTGTCTTTGCCTGCAGCAAATGAAGAAATATCCACCAGATAGCTTTTCCCTTTGAAGTACTTAAAGCCAAACCAAAGACCACTGAAAGCAAAGGGAGCATTTTCCTTCATTTCAATGACCCTTGGAACTAAGCCAGAGTATAGAAAATAGTATATAACAATTGTATTTATGTAACACAGAAAATTGCTGGCCGTTATACTTAGATTTTTAAAATATTCTATTTGATATCAATATCCCAAATGAAATATGTATTATATGACATTTATTACACGACATTGTATTTTTTTTGCATATAGATTTTTATTAGATGACATTTACAAGTTTGTTTATTATATGATATTTACAAGTTTGGTAATGCTGTTTGTACATAGCAAGCCCAAAATATTTTATAGAGAGTATTTATTCTTTGTTTTAAAAATATACCAATATTAAAAGAGATGAAAAAAACAGTTCAAGTTTTAAAAAAAATCTGTCTGACTGATGCTTAACACAAAATATAGAACACAAATTAAATACAAGTTCTAGTGCCTTCACATTTAGGTTTTTTCCCATACCTGATCCAAATAAACATTTATTAAGAGAGAGAACTACATTGGAAGAAATTTGCTTTGCACATTGTTGAGGTCCCAGTTTATCCTGGGAAATAGTTTCTTTTTCCCTAAACTGTTGCATCAAACTGTCATCCACACAGTGTTTGTGGTGTGACGTACATCACAAAAAGTAACTGCTGATTATCACCACAGAAATTAAATAAGGAGAACATTCCTAAGCACATGGTTGGTTGAATTTTCCACTTTGTTTGAAAGATTTGCAATTATGGGTTATCTAAAGTGGACACTAAATAACAGAGCAGCATAACATATGTCTGCCCACTCTGTCATACAATTACTTCAGATTCAGTAAGTATATAAACATCAGACTTCAGCATACTTTCTCAAAGAGGAAACAAAACTAGCAAACAGCGAGTGCGCACTTTAGGGTATGGACAGTGGCAGCGGACAGGCAATGAGTTGCCCCACTGCTCCTGAGCTGCTCTACAGAACTTTGAATAAAACAGAAGTGCTTTGAAGTTCAGTAGATTAAGATATTAATTACTTGATTTTTAATAACAGGGTGTATAAAACACTGCAAAAAATGTCTGTAATATTGGCAGAAGAAATATTGAACTAAAGCCAATTCTAACCTGCAGGAAATGGATTCAGTTACACTAACTTCAGGGGAAGTGTATCTAATCACACTGCACCTGAAAACATCCAGAAATCTTTGGCATTGCTTATGGTGGTAATAATTTTGTTGTACTAATTAATAGGATCTAATTCATAAATTCATATGAAATATTTTAGATTGCTTAAAAGCTATGAACCAAATTGCTTTCTACAGTAAGTCTGATTTACTTGCCAAAACAGAAAGATTTAACATGGATTTAATCTTGAGTTAATAACGTATGTTGGTGCTAATAAGTAAATTTAGTATCTGTTTTCATCCAAATTTATTTTAATGTGATATCCATGATTAACCTGAAGTGAAGACTCAACCTGGTTCATTTTATATCAGGAAAAGTGAAATACTGGTAAGTGTTTGAGCAAGCTGTAAGTTGATGAATGGCACAAAAGCTTACCAGTGGCACAGGAGCAATGCAGACCTTTCATATACTTCTGCATTAAGAACAAAAAGTGAATCAAAGAAGCAGAAAAGCCAGACTCCCTCACTGCCAACTTAGAGCGCTTGAATTGGCCCCACCTTTAAAAGACATCTTTTCTGCCTCATTAACTTCATAGGAATCAGGAACATCTCTTATCCAGATGATTGTACCTCTGAGCTCGCTCCATTCTGAAAGTGGCACAACTTCTTCCCAGAAAAAGACTTTAAAATTGTCTCTTTTACCTCCCTTGTGTGAGCACATTCAGGCTGCCCCTACGATAGCTGAATCACAGACCCATAGAACCCCAGGACTTCTCACATTGGAAGGGACCTCAAAAGATCCATCTGTTTCAACATTTTTTGGGGAGCCTAGACAAGATCATCTAGGACCCTGTCCAATCACATCTTGAAAACCTCCAACAGTGGGGACTCCACCATGTTTGGAAGATTGTTTTTCAGTGAGTGATTGTTCTTATTGCAGAAAGTTTCTTTCTTCTATTGAAATGAAACCTCTCCTGATGCAACTTATACACACTGCTGCTTGTTTTCTCCGTGTGAAGTCCGAGTCTCCATCCTCTTTGTAGAGACCTTTTAAGTACAAGAATAACTGTGACAAGGTTACTCCCAAGCCTTCTTTTCTCCAGGGAGAAAAGACCTAAGTCCTTCAGGTCTTTCATCACAGGGCAGGTTCTCCAGCCTTTTGGTGGTCTTCATTACCCTCCTTTGGACACCCTTCAGTCTTTCTGGTGTTAGTTTTGGGGAACTGGGCACAATACTCTTGGTATGGCCTGACAAGCACTAACTAGATCAGGATGATCATGTCTCTGTCTGCTAGTAATGCCTCATGGGCACAGCCCAGGATCTGATTAGCCTTTGTTGCCGCAGCAGCAGTCTGCTGACTCATATTGACCTGCTTGTTCACCGGGATCTCCAGATCCCTTTCAGCAAGCTTGATCCTCAACCTAGCCTGTATGGAGCTGCTTAGTCTGACCTAGCTGCAGGACTTTAGACATATCTGTGTTAAAATCCATGTTAAACTCCATGAAGCTCCATGAAGGATCCTTTTTCAGCCTGTCCAGGTCACTTTCTAAGATGTTCTGCCCACATCATCACCCAGTTTAGTCTCATCAACAAACTTGTTGACGGCCCTTTCAGTCTCATCTTCCAAGTCATTTGTGAAGATGCTGAACCGTGAGGGGCCCTGGAGGACTCCATATGTGACATGCTGCCAGTCTGAGTAAAAACTGTTGATCACCACTCTCCGAGTGTGGCCTGTGAGCCAATTTCCTGCCCATCTTGCAGGCCACACATTCAATCTGTATCTTGCCGGAACTATTCCTTGAGTTGGTACATTCATGGCTCCACATTACGGCTCTGCTCCTCTTTGACACAACAGCTCATCATCCATTACCATGATATGATGTCGTTGCACTTCCTCAGTGCCCTAGTAATTTTGCTAATAATAGAATAATTTGTCGTGTTAGAATTACAAGAATTTTTCAGTTTTTCCAAGTTTGCACCTCTTTCCATAAAGTGAGTCTTCTGACTCAAGCAGTATGAGTATGACAACTCTTTTTTGAAAATACTTCAAATAAATGCAAACTTACTTCTTCACTGTATACTCTGCCTCGATGGTGCTGATGAGAATAAACTACATACAGATTACAAATAAGTAGCAAGATGAGCAGTGCTACTCCCTAAATAATGAGCTAAGAGTGAAATAGTCATGGAAATTCCTTTTCTAACTTCTGGTAGGATTAAGCATCCTTTCTATTTTACTGCTAGAAATGCTTATATATGCAAAATTTTGGCTTAAGTAATAGTTTTAATCAGTTGCTTCTATTCCTTATACCAACAAGGTAATTTGTTATCTGTTCCTTGTCAGAATGTCATCATAGTAATTCTGATTTGTCAGCTATGAAGTGTAACTGGAAACCACAGCAAATGATACTGTTGTGGCATGACACTGTAGAAAGCATTCTTATATTTTTGCTCCCTTTTTTATCAGGTGTTTTAAAAGATTTTTTTTGTATTCTGTCAGAATATTTTATAGTCTACTAAAGATTTGTGAGATAACTATAGAGAAAACTGATGTAAAATTCTATACAGAATAATTTATTATTTTGTAAGAAAAAAGAATGACAAATAATTTACCTGTAAGTTTGCAGTGTCATGTAGAGATTACATTTATTTAGGTTTACTTCATTTTCTACTTAGTGACACACTAAATTCACTAAATTGCCCACATTGTATTTTTGTATTATTCATTATAGCAGGATTTCTTTTCAAAGGCCATTGGCAGAGTACAACATTCTTACCAGTTTTCCAGCAAGATCGGGCTTCACAAATTCATTATATTTTGATGGTCATGTCAAATGTAAATCAAAGCAGAGCACCAATTTTCTGCGGGTATTTCAGCAGTCAGGCTGTGAATGTTGACCATTGCATTCCTGGTGTTAGATTCCTGCACAGTAATACACTATTTCCTAATTACAGAACTGCAAAGTAATCTAACTGATAGGAAGTGGCACATATGAACATCCATCAAAGTGATTTGATATTTGGATCCAGCTGACATAAAAATATAATATAATATGAAGTATTCTTGATGCTGTATATATAAATAGTATAAATTTATCAAAACAAATATAAGAGGAGATGACAGCTAGATACTTTTCTTACTTGTTTTGGCAACCTCATTATTATTTCACTGGAATTACATGCTTTCATGCTTTCAGCGTGTGATGTGTGTCAGTTGCAGGACTCCTAACACCAAATCAAATTTAAAAATAATAACCTATGGAAGATTTAATTGCCAAGTTTTTACAGTGTTCTTACATCAATTATTTCCTTTTTTTATCACTTGAGTTCACCAGTCTAGTGCTTTTAGTTTAACCATTTATTAAACTAAACCCATGAAACTTGATTACTCAATATCCACACAGACATTTCTTTGTCCAATTTAGTGCTATTTTAGGACTTAATGTAAAAAAATGGCAGCCTATAATCAATTTGAAAGTGCCTTCTCTATCATAGGTTTCTTTTGCAATTGAGATACCCTTTCTTTAAATTCAGCTGGTCTAGTGAAAGGTGGTCCTGGTCTAGAGGGCTTGGAACCAGATGATCTTTAAAGTTCCTTCCAACCTGAACCATTCTATGAATGTGAGACTTATTAACTTTAAAATTCAATTGAGATATAAACATATCCAAGTTAGGTTCATCTTAAGATTTTTCCATCAGATGAGTATCTGGCAAATCAATATTTAAAGTAACTTTTTCAGTTTTATTTATTTTTAAGACAAATATATGACCATCTTAGACAATGAAGTGGTAAAATTATAATGTTATTCTAATATGGTTGCAATTGGGATTATTCTTTTATGCAATAATGGTGTAGCTTTCTGTTATAGTACTGTTTTCCAAGAGATGTAAAAAATTACCAGAAAAGGGCATTATTGCTTCAGAATAGATATTCACAAAGGGAGTTATGATTATAATAGTATTAATTTATTCTTGACCTTCTAATCTGCATAACTACTTGCAGACAAAGATGAAGTGAATCAAGAAAGAGAAATTGGAGTGTGATGCTATACTGCCCCTAAGACAGTGATTTCAATTTTTTGGAGTACATGCTTGAAAGAAAACTGAAACCATTTCCAAGAACTCTCTTAAAAATGTGCCTTTGGGCGATCTTGTATTGCAACCCAAGTGAAGTTTGATCTTTTCTGACCTTTTACGCTCTTAGGTTACTTCCTGACCTTTTTGGAACCAGTAAACAATATCACTGTCGTCCAGGGGCAAACAGCAATCCTCCACTGCAAGGTAGCAGGAAATCCATCTCCGAATGTCAGATGGCTGAAAAACGATGCTCCAGTGGTTCAGGAGCCAAGACGGATCATCATCAGAAAAACAGATTATGGCTCACGTCTGAGAATCCAAGATCTGGATACCACAGACACAGGATACTACCAGTGTGTGGCTTCAAATGGGATGAAGACAATAACTGCAACAGGAGTGTTGTTTGTAAGGCTCGGTGAGTTCCTACTTTTATAATTACTCTGTCAGCTTTATAGACTAAGTATATATATATATATATATATATATAATATATATATATATAGACTATAGTTTTCACAATAGCATAAGGAGAAATGAATTTGATGTTTTAAGAATTCTCAACACGAAAGGAAATAAATAAAGCCATTGCCTGGGGCCTCTCCCCCAGTGCAAAACTTTTTGGTTGAACTTGATACCCACTTACTGGTAATAAAAGAAAATAAATACAGATGGAAAGGTCTGTAAATACGTCGTGAAGAAAAAATTTTAAAGGCATGCCAGGATAAAGTACAAAAAGATAACATGTCATTGCCTGGACTGCTGAACTCAGTCTGTAAAAAAAAAGTGAAGAAAAAATAAGAAGCAGTTTTCTACATGATGTTCATAGTGCTGGGCCCATCCTTGTGAAATACCACGGCTGTACTGTTACCTGAAGCCTGGCCTCAAATTCTGCCCTTTGACAGCTGAAGGTGCACCAGTCCTTTCAAGAAGTACTTATGTTGCATTTTGAAGACTTAATCATCCAGCCTGAAAAGCAAGGTTTTATTTAGTTTGCTTCTGAAGCAATGAGGAAAATAATTCTAGAGATACTTTCTTAAAACTTCTTTTTGATTTTGTGATGAAAATAGCCAACTCCACAGTTTACTTTGTAGTGATTCATTAAGTACTGGGTATTGGACCTTGTTCTTGCTGTAACAAAGGTTAAGAGCATGCCCTTGTCATACCATAAACTCTGATAGCAAGGCTCAGGTGGGGCTTATTAGGAGGTGAGTGGTGCGCCAAGATAACACATTGTCTTTTTAGCAGCCTGTTTTTTTATGGTGGGAGATATTTTCTAATGAAAATTAAGTTCACTCAAGCTCCTGCTTGAGCAGACAGAAGATTCATGCGATTTTTATTTGTGGTTTTGAAAATGGCAATATATCATTATGTGCAGGAACGCAGAGGGTTTTGTTTGAATCTTAAGACAAACCTTCCTTAAAGAGACAGTTTCCTTTAGATTGCAGTTGACTTTTTTTATGCTGTTATCCTTGAGCCAAAGTTGCCAGCAATGTTTGTCTGTTTTATGTTTACAGGTCCAACAAACAGTCCAAATCACAATCTTCAGTAAGTACTTTTTTAGAAGATTACTTAATGCAGTTGGACAATTTTGTTCTGTAAGAATTTAGTTCATAAACTCAGTAACTGCCTGCAAACACAGTGTGATGGCTAAAAATACCTAATTTGCTTGAAAAGTCACAGAATGGATGGAGCTTTTTCAGACAGGGATAACATTGTATTATGGTGGGGTTTGGTTTGATCAAATTTTCTTGAGCAACTTCTGCTTGCTTATTTCGTATTTTGGACAAGCAAAATACCACAAAGTCATGATGTTTGAACAGTAATTGTTTACAGGGCAAGTACGGGCTGGAAGAGTGGTAAAAAATGAATGGGTAAAATGCTTATGTTGCTGCGGCTGTAAATTAACCCCTGTTATATTATATTATTATAACTTGAAAAATCAGATAAGACTAGAATCCTGTCTTTCAATAGCTAGGTAAAACCTCTGTTACTGTCATTTGACTTTGGTAGTGATTCAGTGATATTTGTTATCTGCCTGGGCTCACTTGCTGATGCAAACATAAGGATGAAAATAGAGCAGTTATGTTTCGTCATTGTTGCTTTATGTGTTAGCTTTAATTTAAATACTTCGTATTGTATGATTTCTTGAAACAGATTCTGCAGTTAATTGATCAATGGAGTAAAGAATGCAGTCTGAGGCCTTTTGATATGTTAATGGCATAAAGTTAGTGTTGGTGATGGACTAATTAAAAGTAAGAGTAAAAGCAAATTTGTAAAGACACATGGATGCTTTTCCGAAGTACATTATTGATGAGTGTTTGTGATTCAGTGTTCCAGGCCAGGCTGAAAGGAGCCTTGGGTGGCATGGTCTAGTGTGAGGTGTCCCTGCCCATAGCAGAGGAGTTGGTAATAGATGATCCTAAGTTTCACTCCAACCCAAACCATTCTTTGATTCTGTGATCTCTGAACTCCCATCACCTTGAGCGGAAGCACTCAAATAGCTGCAGTGGCCCGACCACTAATCCATCCATCTTGCATGTACCTCTATCAGTCATCTTACATATATAAAAATACTACCACACTGTACACATTCTTGTATTTTATATACACAGAAAGTGAAATGATTTTAAAGGATTTTAACATTATAGGGATTTAATAAGTTTTCTTATTTTTCTTATACTTGACTGCTAACTATTGAAGATTAAAACCAGCTGTTCATGACCTAGTGCAAAAAAAAAATAATTTTTGTAACCACTGAAATCTTAGTTCAGATCTTACAGCATTTTGGAAAACTGTTATGCACCTGATCTGCATAAGAGAAAAATAGCAAGATATCAGGAAGCTGCCTGATCTTTTATGAGATGAGAAGGCACAGACTGGTACAAGAGACAGCAAACTGAAATATACATAATGAAGTACTGAACTGAAGCTCAGAAAACAGTTCTCAAATGCAACTGAATGTGTAGTAAGCTCTGAGTTCAATGTGAAAAACTGGGAGCCAAATTTTACATTTATTTACTTTTTTTTTTAGTTGAGCAAAAAGATAATCTGATTTCTTTTGGTTTCCGTAGCATTTCTTCTCCTGTACTTAACATTAACTTACTAATATTTCACAAGTATCAACATAAATTTAAAAAAATCCAACTGATAAAGTGGGAAAAATGTACTGTGTGACACATATTTCTTAATTAAATGCCCCCCCCCCAAATGAAAGTGAATTAATAGGTTCCTGAGCTATCTTTTCTTTCTGATTTTGCCTAGGTTTTGCCTTGACTATTCAACCTTTGTTGGTTTTGAACTATAAGTTAAAACAAAGAAAGAAAGAAAGAACAACTAAAAAATCCTATTATTTGGATTATGACACCTGTAAATCAGTCTTGTACCAATGGTGTTGGTGGTAGATCTGGAAGCAGTAGTGTAGCATCGTTGTTTTGGACCTGCCATTAAAAGGTGAAGAGTACACTGCTGGTAGATTATTTTTTTTTTTTTTTTTAATTTTTTTTTCCCAATATTCACCAGATTAAAGGGAAAGTTGAAACTTGAGACAAACAAGCTCAGGTCAAAGGTCGAGTGCAAAATCATGCGGGACTTATCACATGAGGTCCAGGAACTTCCAGGGAATACAGATCTTTGCCTTATTGCATGCCTGATCCTGTTTCAATTTTTTTTATCTTTCCTACTTAATAACGTCTTCATTTTCCAATGTTTCCATCCTTCCTTTTGATGCTGCCTTTCTTTTCTTTCTCTTCTTATGCTCACAATTGTTCCAATGTTTCTCTGTTCCACGCCCACTATCTAGTCCTTCAAATAAAATAATTTGGCAGTGTTATTTTTTACTTTTCAGAAACTGATTATGATTTTTTTACCTGAATATTTTGGTAGCCTTATGTAGGTCAATTTGTAAGCC
Source organism: Ara ararauna (assembly GCA_028858755.1). Lineage (NCBI taxonomy): Eukaryota > Metazoa > Chordata > Aves > Psittaciformes > Psittacidae > Ara > Ara ararauna. The sequence goes on along the minus strand of CM054410.1, from coordinate 36,044,351 downwards.
AGAGAAGAGGAAAGGGAAAAAGACAAAAGAAATACCTAAGTGCTTGGAAGAAGTCCACATGGAACAAAAGGTTCTTTATGTTTGCTGGCTGCACAGCACAGCTTTGCATTGAGTCACCTGAGAGCTGTTTCTCCTGGCATTAAAGCTTCAAAAAGACACGCTTCAGTGGAAGCGCTGAAACCAAAAACCGTTGTAACTTGGTTTAAAACTATACCTAAAAGAATTATGAAGAGATAAAAACAATTACCTGCGTAGGCACCATCTAGCAAGGTATTTTTATGCAGCCCACGTGTTCTGCTGCGGATTTCTAGAAGTTGTCTGCAATTAAAGATTGTCAGAGATCAGATATGCATTATGCAGTCAGACTTGCCAGTGCAAAAAAGGGCCCTGACCTTCAAGTACTGAAGTTGAGACATTTCCACAAAAATCTAAAAGTAAAAATTTTCAACCAAATACTTTGTCTTAATCTGGTGTAGATTCTTTTGAGAGGATGAAGAGGTCTTTATTTTCTGTGAAGGACTGTACCTGTAAAAATTTGTGCATATTTTTCTGTAGAAATGGGGATATATAATGCATCCAAATTATTAATCAGAAATATAGAAATTATTGAATGAATTAATCGCTAGTATAAATTTATTTACAAAAGAAATAAAATCAAAATACAGTCAGAAAACTAGTATCTGACCAGCATTTGCTGTCCAAAACCTGTGCTACTAGAGTACTTTTCCCCTAGAGACCAAGCCAACTGGTTAAATAATTTCCCTCACTGTGCAATGCTATTACCTTTTGTTTCATTACTATTACTAGTTTTTACCTTCGAAAGAGAAACATGCTGTCTGTTCAGGAAGGTATGAATGAGTGGAAACAAAATAAATGGCAGGGGGGTTGGAACTAGATGATCTTTAGGTCCTTTCCAACCCTAACTATTCTGTGATTCTATAAATAAGTACCAAATAACAGAGAATATTTTTTAGCACAATTTAAAATTAAGCAGCAGGTGTTTATCTCTTGGAGACAAGCATAGGTGGGCAGAAACAGTTGTTGTCCTCTCTAGAGGTGTTCCTCCTACAAGATAATGTTATTTTAATAGACTGTGTGTTCTCTCATCTAACGTGTATTTCTTTGGAACAACTAGATTGAATTTTACCCATGGGGCAAATTCCTAATTTGAAGCCATTTATCGTTCTCATTAAGGCTGTGACTATAGTGTTGCCACCTTGAAAGGAAGTTAGAATAGAAGATACCTGACAGGTTATTGTCTCTCAGACTTCTGGAAAATCTGATGAGTGATGGAGGCACAAGAGAGTACAGGCAGAAAGCAGTAGCTATAAACTCAGCCTTTGCCAAGTGTAGATGTATAAAACTGGCTCTGTGGCCACTGCTTCACTGTTCCCCACGAGTTTTCTGCAGTCTGCCCAGGATGCCAGGAGGTGAACATTCCAGAGCCCTGTGCAGGGGAATTTCACTTTCTAAGAAACTTTGAGAAGTCCCTGTTTTATCAAACTCTGAGTGAAATCAGTTTTGCGTTTGCAATCACAGATGCCTATACAGGCTGGACTCTTAGAAGGAGAAATAGGTGGGAAAAAACACCATCATCACATAGAAATCATCATTACTTTGGGTAGAAATTTTTGAGGTATTAATCATTCAGAATAAATTTGCGTGCTCTCATGCCTTATTTTCTTCAAGTGATTTGGGACAACACTAAAAATGTTAAAATTCAGTCCAATGAAGAAAAGTGATGAAACAATTGTAGTTGGGAAAATAACAGTTCTTTCAAACAATGGGAAATAGAATGACTAAAATCCAGTAACATGCCTGATTTAAAACTCAGGTGAGGAACCCTGATTTTGGGGTGGGCAATTTACTCTCTATTGGTTTGCATATCTCATAGCTTTTATCATATAGCCAAAGCACATCTCTTCTGTGATTCCAAAGGGGCACCTTCTGCATGGTGTGACAGGTGCTTATACAGCCTCAAGTCCTCGACAGGGCTTGCCCAGGAGCCGGCAGCTCAGCAGACGCGAGCAGCTGACTCACAGGGGGCGGTGCCAGGAGGAGTGCCACCAGCCCTGAGTGGTTAAAACCCTGCCTCAGTGGAGCGTGAGCGACCAGGGGCAGGGCGACCAGGGCGGGTTCGAGGCAGTTTAAGTGGGCAGGATGATGAATGCTCGCCGTATGAGCAGAGCTTGGTCTGGGACCTCTGCTCTGGCTGCCCCAGCGGTGGCCACTGTACGCACCCAGATAGAGCCGATGAGAGGGGAGGCTGCAGTGCAGAGCTCAGGGTGTAGAGAGGGCCTGCACTGCTCTCCTGAGGGGAGGGTGCGCAATGGGCAGGGCTGCACTCTGCTCCCTGGTGGAGGTCCTCCTGCAGCAGGTGGCTGAGCTGCGAGAAGCTGTTACTAGGCTGAAAACTGTCAGGGGAGCTGAGAGGAAGCAGCGCTGCTTGCTCCAGGCCCACACTGTGCAGGGGCCTCAAGCGTCCACTGTCGCTCATGGAGGAAAGAAGGAGACCACTAATCCAGGAAGCTGGGAAACAGTAACAAAAAAAAAACAACAAGAAAAGGAGGAAGAGGACAATTAAAAGCAAGGGGCTTCCTCCTAAATCTGTTGTTCCCACCCAGAACCGCTTTGCTGTCCTGCAGGGGGCTGATAAGGAAACACACTCCCACCAGGAACAACCAGCTGATGCACTGGTAAAAAAGATCTCTACTTGGTGCTGCCAGGAAAAAGCGTTGGGCCGTAGTAGTAGGGGACTGTACTCTGAAAGGAACAGAGGCACCCATCTGTCGGCCTGACCCAGTCTCAAGGGAGGTGTGTTGCCTACCAGGGGCTTGGATCAGGGATGCTGCAGAGAAGCTGCCTGCTCTAGTTGGTCCCACTGACTATTACCCACTTCTAGTGATCCATGTGGGTGCTACTGATATAGATAGCAGTAGCCCAGAGAACATAAAGAAGGACTACAGAGCTCTGGGAGAGGTGGTTAGGGGCTCTGGAGCGCAGATAGTCTTTTCGTCATTTCTCCAGGATACAGGGCAGGACCTTAAAAAGGGCAGGAGGATTGGCCAGGTTAATAAATGGTTAGAAGGGTGGTGCCATAGTCAGGGGTTTGAGTACCTTGAACATGGGACTCAATTTAGTAGGCCAGGTCTACTGGGGGCTGGTGAAGCTGGTCTGACAAAGAAGGGGAAGAGTGGATTTGGGAGGTGGCTTGCAGACTGGTCAAGGATGCTTTAAACTAGATATGTTGGGGGAGGGGGGCATCATTCCATCCCAACACACCCAGTCAGTTGCCAGCACCTATAGTAAACGTTCAGAGCTATGTAGAGATATTCCAGCTGCTCCAACCAATGAGCTGGCTTCAACTGGAGCTCGGCTCAGATGCCTCTATACAAACACCCATAGCATGGGGAGCAAACAAGAAGTATTAGAGAGATGTGCATGTCTACAGGGGTATCATATTATAGGCATCACAGAAACGTGGTGGGATGGCTCCTATGACTGGAGTGTTGGAATGGAAGGTTACAGGCTCTTTAGGAAAGATAGGCAACACAGATGGGGAGGAAGATTTGCTATTTATGTTAGGGATAGGCTGGAGAGTATGGAACTCTGTCAGGTACACGGTGAGCAGTCAATAGAGAGCTTGTGGGTCAGGGTTAAAGGGAGAACAGCGATGGGAGACATTATTGTGGGGATCTGTTACAGACCACCTGACCAAGAGGGCTCGGTGGATGAAGCGCTCTACAGACAGATAGGAACAGCCTCATGCTCGCAGGCCCTTGTTCTCATGGGGGACTTCAACCACCCTGATATCTGTTGGAGAGATGGTACGGCTCAGCACAAGCAATCCAGGAAGTTCCTCAACTGTGTGGAAGACAGCTTCCTTCTGCAAGTAATAGAGGAGCCGACAAGGAGAGGTGCCATGCTTGACCTCTTCCTCACCAACAGGGAAGGGCTGGTTGGAAATGTGATGCTCCAGGGCAGCCTTGGTTGTAGCAATTATGAGATGGTCGAATTCCAGATCCTCAGGACAGTGAGAAGAGCGTGCAGCAAGCTCACTGCCCTGGACTTCATGAGAGCAGACTTTGGCCTCTTCAGGAACCTGCTCAGTATGATTCCATGGGAGATAGCCCTAGAGAGCAGGGGGGCCCAAGACTCTTGGTTGATATTCAAGGATCACCTGCTGCAAACTCAGGAGCGATGCATCCCTGCTAGAAGGAAGTGCTGCAGGAGGCCCAGGGGACATCCTTGGATGGATAAGGAGCTGCTGAGGAAAATTCGAAGGAAAAAGAGGCTCATAAAAGGTGGAAGCAAGGACAGGAGGCCTGGGAAGAATACAGGGACGTTGTCTGGGAAGCTAGGGACCAGGTTAGGAAAGCTAAAGGCCCAGCTGGAATTAAACTTGGCTGAGGATGTTAAGGATGACAGGAAGGGATTCTATAGGTATATTGCAAATAAAAGACAGGCTAGGGACAACGTGGGCCCTCTCCAGAAGCTATAGGGAGAAGTGGCTACCCCGGATTTGGAGAAGGCTGAGGTTCTCAATGACTTCTTTGCCTCAGTCTTCACCAGAAAATGCTCTGACCACACCACCCAAGTCTTGGAAGGCAGATGCAGGGACAGTGAGAATGAAGACCCTGGGCCCACTGTAGGAGAGGATCTGGTTTGAGACCATCTTAGGAACCTGAACGTACACAAGTCCATGGGACCTGATAAAATCCATCAGTGGGTCTTGAAGGAGCTGGCAAATGAAGTTGCTAAGCCACTGTCCCATCATATTTGAAAAATCATGGCAGTCAAGTGAAGTTCCTGACAACTAGAAAAAGGGAAATATAACCCCCATTTTCAAGAAGGGAAAAATGGATGAGCCGGGGAACTACAGACCAGTCAGCCTCACCTCTGTGCCTGGCAAAATCTTGGAGCGGATTCTCCTGGAAGGCATGCTAAGGCACATGAAAACCAACAGGGTGGTTGGTGACAGGCAGCATGGCTTCACTAAGGGGAAATCCTGCCTGACCAATCTGGTAGCCTTCTATGATGGGGCTATGGAACTGATGGATAGGGGTAGAGCAGTTGATGTCATCTACCTGGACTTGTGCAAAGCATTGGACACTGTCTCACCTGACATCCTTGTCTCTGAATTGGAGAGACATCAATTTGATAGGTGGACCACTCGGTGCGTAAATAACTGGCTGGATGGCCACTCGCAAGGAGTTTTGGTCAATGGCTCAATGTCCAGCTGCAGACGAGTAACAAGTGGTGTCCCTCAGGGATCGGTGTTGGGACCGGTCTTGTTCAACATCTTTGTCAGTGACATGGACAGTGGGATTGAGTGCGTCCTCAGCAAGTTTGCCGATGACACCAAGCTGTGTGGTTCGGTTGATATATTGGAGGGAAGGCATGCCATCCAGAGGGACCTTGACATGCTTGTGAGGTGGGCTGATGCCAACCTGATGAAGTTTAACCATGCCAACTGCAAGGTCCTCTACCTGGGTGGGAGCAATCCCAGGCACAGCTGCAGGTTGGGCAGAGAAGAGATTCAGAGCAGCCCTGTGGAGAAGGACTTGGGGGTTTTGGTTGATGAGAAAATGAACATGAACAGGCAGTGTGCACTTGCAGCCCAGAAAGCCAACCGTATGCTGGGCTGCATCAAAAGGATCGTGACCAGCAGGTTGAGGGAGATGATCCTGCCCCTCTACTCTGCTCTTATGAGACCTCACTTGGAGTATTGTGTGCAGTTCTGGTGACCTCAACATAAAAAAAACATGGAACTGTTGGAACAAGTGCAGAGGAGGGCCAAGAGGATGATCAGGGGACTGGAGCACCTCCTGTATGAAGATAGGCTGAGAAAGTTGGGGCTGTTCAGCCTGCAGAAGAGAAGGCTGCGTGGAGACCTCATAGTGGCCTTCCAGTATCTTAACGGGGCCTATAAGGATGCTGGAGAGGGACTCTTCATGAGGAAGTGTAGAGAGAGGACAAGGGGTAACGGGTTCAAACTTAAACATGGGAAGTTTAGATTGGATATAAGGAGGAAGTTCTTTCCTGTAAGGGTGGTGAGGCACTGGAATGGGTTGCCCAGGGAAGTTGTGAATGCTCCATCGCTGGCAGTGTTGAAGGCCGGGTTGGACAGAGCCTTGGGTGACATGGTTTAGTGGGAGGTGTCCCTGCCCCTGGCAGGGGTGTTGGAACTAGATGATCTTTAGGTCCTTTCCAACCCTAACTATTCTATGATTCTATGATTTTCATTATGACAGATCTCCACATAAATAGAAGATGGAGAAAGGTATATAGAGCCTTGGGAAAGAGGCTAGAAAGGAGTGGGCCATCAGAGTACCTCATCCTGAGGCCACTTTCCTGACCAAGGCTAGGGTCTTCCAGGTGAAGACAGTATCTGTGGGGGAAAACAATTTTGTAAACTGGATTTGTCTGGCAAGCCAAAGGTACTCAAGATAATGTTAAAAAGGAAGAATACCTATGGTCAAACAGCAGCACCACTTGTATCTTCATCGTGTCCTCAGGTGGTGTGGCAAAAACTCTTTAGTCTCACTGCCGTTCAGCTGCTGATAACAACACTTTTAATCTTGTAAATTGTACAAGGTTATTTTAAAATTCTCATAAACAGATGTTTAGATAACCAGTACAAGGTTGCTTCAATTCAAAAGTTACAGTGTTTATTCAGGCCCATGAGGACCAGGTGTTCAGTGATCGGCCTCCTCCAGAATGACATGCACACCTTTTGTTTCAACAAAACATACACTTGGCTAAGATGACCATATTTGAAGTACACATATTTTTTCTAAGATATTTGTGGTAACATGCTGAAATTACAGAATAAGCACATACTTTGCATTCTGTTTTTCTGTTTTAATCAAGGAAGAGAAGGATTTTGTGATTAAAACACTGGACTGTAATTTTAGAGGTCTGGATTCAATTTCTTGCTGTGCGCCTGTCTCCATGTGTGATTGCAGCAAGTTGTTTAACCTTTGTCTCTCCATGTTTTGTACATCAAATGGAGATGGTCAGTCTTGGGACTTTTTTGCCTTCCTCTATTACGGGATCAGATTGTTTCAAAATGTTTAGGGTACATTCTCTCCCCATAAAGCATGGAATGTTATTCCTATTTTACGAGTGAGGAACTGAGGCACAGATTATCTCGGGCTGGTCTACATTAAACAGCATGTGTTTGCCTTGGCAGATTTCCTGGCTCCCTGACAATCCAATCTGGGGATCTGGCTGGAACATGTTACAATTCCCTCCTAGCCCCTGTGTGTCAGTTTCCTTTTTTCTTTCAAGGTTGAGGGGGGAGGCAGCTGTGTTTCACCCTGGTGTGGGGTTGGGGCTCCTTTCAGGGAATTCTGATCCACAGTCTCAGATCTGCTTCTGCATCCATTGGTTTAAACATCCTTTGACAGTCACTCAGTCTGAGACAGGATATTTGCAGAGGAAGGAGGGAACTGAAACCAAGGCTGTACTGAACCATTTTATATGCTCTTTTCTCTATTAGCTATTTTAGAGAGCAGTTTTTGGTACAACGGCTGTTTTTACCCTAGCTGTGTAGGATACAGCGTAGTGTGCCTCATAAGTATATCACGTCACAAATAATAAGTAACTGAAAATTATACTTTGGTCTGTCCTGCACAGTAGAGTACACTCAGAGGAAGCTGACTCTCTGTCTTGTAATGGAATCTGTGGAATTTTTATCCTAATCTTACTTTTGTGTTTCAAAAATTACAATTTTTCTCATTAAACCCTCAGACTATGTGTAATTCAAGGCAGAATTAAAGAGCAGTGGAGGTATTGGTTTTGTTTGCTCTGCACAACAGATCCCAGCTTCTTCCCGTACCGTATTATTTCTTCAGCTTTAAACTTCCACTTAAATCTTTTCTAATAACTAGTAAATAAGTGAGGAAAGATCTAATGCATTTTGTGTTTAGTGATAGAAGTAGAAATTCAGTGTGCTTACAAAATTGACTACTTTTAAAAGCCAGATGAGTATTTAAACTAATAATGCACAGCATCTTGAAGTAGACCCAAGTGTCTGTATGCCTGCAATGTGTTATCTGGGGAAACTGTTGCAAGTGGTAGTTTTTTCTTTTCCTTCAAAGGAAGGGAGAACAAAGGAAAGAAGCTGACAGGGAATACAGAAAAAAAGGATATTAATTTGTTTCTATTTGTTACGCTCACTAATCTATATTATTCAGAAAGCCCAAAAACCAAAGGGAAACCAAACATGCAAAAGTGATTAAACTTTCAGGAAAGCTTTACCTTCTTTGTGCTACTGAATAAATTGAATGCCCCTGTGACTTAACGGTGTAATGCAGCTACTTTGCGCTGCTTTACTGAGCCTGGTTGTAAAGACAAGAAAGCAGCCCTATGGGACTTGCCTGCTGTTTTTCAAGGTTTCCAAATACCTTAAGAAGAAGAAGTGATTAGTTACAGTTCTGTCTACTCTTACAGTTAAGCTAATTTAGGGTTACATGTGAAGAACCACCTTCCCACTTGTGATAAGCAGTACTATCAAGAAACTTTTAAATGGGTTGGATCAAACAGTGTAATGAATGTAATGCTTACCATTTTGCATTTACATATGCGGTTACAGCAGGCAGTACATCAAAACACACAACACTTTCTTTCCTATGAGTTCTGTTTTCCAAAATTCAGAAATATAGCTTGTAGGTGGATATTAACAGAAATTGATGGTTTCCACAGGGGAGAATTTCCCTACAGCCTGTATATTGGGTGAGCCTTCTTCCTCCTCTGCAAAGCAGTGGTTAGGCTTTTGATAGCCAGCAGACTCATACCAGGCAAGCTGTAAGGTGCAACTTTAAGAGGTGAGTGTATGGCAAAGAGCCTGATACGGCTCTGACTTATAAATATGTGACCCCAATGTGCCCTTTTCCAGCAAATTCCAGATCAGCAGCAAGTGCTTAGGTTTGGGCAGCTCAGAGAAAAAAATTGGATTAAACTACTGAACAATTTGCAAGTGAAATAAGACAATTGTTAATCCATTTAAGGATATGTGTAAATTGATATTTACAGTAGTAATGGCCCTTGACCTTTTTGTGATTAGCTACTGCAGCTGTTGGACATCCCTGATATAACCAGCGATATTTAGTTTGATTTGATTTTACTTCTTTCCTCCTTCCTTCCCTTCTCTCCTTCATTCAGTAGCTTAAATGGCTTCCAAAGTATTTTTTATATACCCTACAAAAGAACAGTTATATGTCCCTGAGACTTCCTGTCAATATTTGATGCTACACTGAGTTTAATTAGAGTTCCATAGGATGCTGAATAGCCTCTAAGTGTGTACTAGGAAAGGATGAACATTGTAGTTAGACACAAAGAACAGTAGTGGAAAGTAGGTAATTTAACAAAATGCAATAATATTGTAACACCATGTCATAGATCATTCTTTCATTTTTATGGCTTTACAGTTAGTTTTTCTCTACTTTTGTATTGTTATTTTTTGTTATTATGGTTAGTTTTTCCCTACTTTGCTCACGGACATGGTGGTGTCCTCTTCTTGGCTGGAGGGGCCTCATGGCTGCTGGTCTTCCTTTTAGGGGCTTGCCTCCCAGTGGAGAGCTGACTGTGCCAGCTGGGAGTGGAGGGCCCGGGCATGGCCTCCTCTGGCTGCTGCTGGGGCTCTTATTGCTCCACAGGGGTGGCACTGGGAACAGATGGGTGGCTGCTGGGATCTCCACCAATGGCAGCAGATGAGGTGCTGGGAAGCTCATCCCTGGTGGATCTTGCTGGGCTGCTGGAGATTGCTTGGCTGGGGGTAAGATGCTCTTCTAGGATGCCCTTCTGCACCCTGGCAGCACGGGCTCCCTGCCCGTCCAGGCGATGGTTGGTCTCTCTGCTGCCAAACAGCGCAGTGCCAGACATCTCTTCCAGATCGTGGTGGTATAAGGACTGCAAGGTCTGGAAGAGGACTGGCTGGTCTTGTAGAGAACTCTGCCAGTTTGGAGTCCAGAAGCTGACCACGGGACCCATTGGCACCACTTCTGCAGCCCGCCATTGGAAGTTATGGGTAGCTGGGTGGCTGGCAGCTCTCCTTGTCTGGTGGACAACAGCTGATGATGCTACAGATGGTGCAATGACATGCTCTACATAGTCATCATCAGCCCGCATCGAGTGCAAGATGGACTGGATCCTCCTCTTGCAGAGGGGGCACTTGGGCTTGGTCTCAGCCCACTGCAGGATGTGCTGGTAACAAAAATGGTAGAGGCATGGCATCACATAGCTGACCTCTTCGCAGCTGCCCAGGCAGATGAGACAGCGGTCCTCCAGCTCCATGGCCATGCTCTCCAGAGGCTGCAGTGGGTTGGAGGGAGCTGGTGATGTTGAGCTGCTCCCTGTCTCCGGTGCTGCCGCAGCAGGTGTTATGCTAGGAAGAGAAGAGAAGCCATGGTCATTGGCTGGGCTGGGAAGGAGGGAAGAAATGCCCAGGCTCTTCAAGAAGGAAACCCTCCCATCTCCCCAGGGTGAGGCGTCCCTGCACAGCTCACCTCTGCTGCTACAAGCTCAACTCTTGGGTGTCCTGGCTGCCTGAAACTGTCAGGGCCAGGGAAAATCCTTCAATAGCTCTGGAGCCGAGCACTGAGAGCTGCAAGTTGCAACTCACAGAGCACAACTCCAGGACCAAACCGCTGCTCAGCACGCCAAGACTCACGAAGTCGCTCAGCTGGTAGCGTGAGCTACCAAGTCTGTGGCTGGGAGACTTGGCACCCACTTACAAGCAGTGGGGACATCTGGTCACAATCCATCGCTAGGTGACATTACAGCCCATCCCTTGGAAACATCTCAGTCCATTCCTTGGTGACAACAGAACCCATCGCTTGGGGTCTCAGAACCCATTGCTTGGGGATGTCACTGGCTGTTGCTCAGGACTGTCACAACATCCATCCACCCCACGTATCTGGGTTACCACAGCACCAAGGCCTACTTCTTACCCCCTTGTCTCCTATGATAAGAATTGGTGTTTCATGCCAGGCACTGCAGGTGTGTGTGGCTGGGGATGGTTCAGCATGGAGCAGAGAAGGCGCTGGGGCACCTCAGACTGTATCCTGGTCCCTATGGCTTAGGCTTCAAAGCACTGGGGACAGGGTTTGCCCAGCACTGCCTGGTGGGAGGGTGGGAGATAATGGCAGCTCCTGACACAAGAGAGGTTCAGGCTGGACATAAGGAATCAAGACCAAAATCCATGTGAGAAAGACAAAGCACTGGAGTGGGTTGTCTAGAGGTGTTGTGGCATCCCTAAGATGGGAGGTTTTCAAGAGATGAGGGGCCACAATGGAGAGCACAAGTGTCACCAGGCCAGGCCAGGTGAGGGTGGAATAAAGTAGAATAGAGTAGTTCCAGCTGGGCAGGGCCTACAACAGTCATCTAGTCCAACTTCCTGACCACTCCAGGGCTGACCAAAAGTTAAAGCATATTAAGGGCATTGTCTAAATGACTCTTTCTGAGGCACCAACAGGCGTGTGGCATTGACCACCACTCGAGGAAGCCTGTTTCAGTGTTTGACCATCCTCTCAGTAAAGAAATGCTTCTGAACGTCAGTCCAGAACCTCCCCTGATTCGCTTTGAACCATTCCCATGTTTCCGTCACTGTGTCAGGATCAGCACCTCCCTCTCCATTTCTCCTCCTCAGGAAGCAGCAGAGACCAATGAGGTCACTTCTTAGCCTCCTCCTCTCCAAACTAGACACACCTACAGGCCTCACAGGACATGTCTTGCAGCCCTTCCACCAGCGTTGTTGCTGTCTTCTCGACACATTCTTGTACCTCCACATCCTTTTTAAGTGTTGAGGCCCAGACCTGCACACTGCACTCAAGGTGAAGCTGTGTCGATGCTGGATACATTAGGATAATCACCTTTTTTGAGTGCCAGTTGTGCTGTTTGATGCACCTCTGGATGCAGTTTGCCCTCTTGGCTGCCAGGGCACATGGCTGACTCACACTGAGCCTGTTGCCGACCAGCACCCCCAGGTCCCTTTCTGCAGGGCTGCTCTCCAGGAACTCCTCTCCCAGTTTACACTTGTGTCTGGTGTTTATCCATTCCAGTTACAGAAATTATCACTTGTTCTTGGTAAATTTCATGCCATTGATGATTTCCCAATGCTCCAGTCTATCTGCATCCCTCTGCAAGGCCTCTTATTCCTCAAGAGAGTCAACAGCACCTCCCAGTTTGGTGTCACCAGGAAATTTACAAACTAGATTCAACTCCTGCCTCCAGATCATGGATACAAATACTGGCCCTAGAACTGCACCCAGAAGAACACCAGTGGCGACTGCCTGCCCACCTGGTGTAGGCCCATTTGCTACAATGACTTGAGCCCTGCTTTTCAGCTGTTTCTTCACTCAGCACGCTGTATACCTCCGCAAGGAACACATGCAATGTTTCCTCAATCCCCAAAACAGAAACTGTCTTTTCCCAGATTGAAAAAACTCTGAGAAAAGTCTGTCTCAGCAGCAAGCAGTGTAAGAGGATATTGTTTCATACAGGAACAAATCTTCTGTGCTTTCAGCAGGTGGAGTGCAGAATGCCTTTTTATTTTCTTCTGTGACAGACTGCAGTTTATTACATAAAAGCATAGTACCATTTAGCTAGGAGAAAACACTTAATATCACTGAATCCAACTGTAAATGTTACGTTACATAAAAAACATATCCTTAACTGTAAGATGTGCTGAATGACACAGGAATCTGAAATTTAGAACAAAGGTATGGTTGTGGTTTTACTGTGTTAACAAAGCTAAAACTGTAAGTGCTTTTTGAGTCTGAGCTACTGTGATATTCCCCATTTATTGTTGGTAGCTTCAAGGTAGCGTGTTCATACTCTTTGGTAATTAATGTGGAAAAGACAATCTCAGCGTCCAGCGTTTCCTCCCACATTAGATTGAGGAGAAGACAGAAAAGCAAAAGCATATTATACAATGTCAGTAATTCCAAGTCTCAGGAACTCCAGGAAGAACAAGTAATGGATGGTTACTGTACTTTCACATTCTCTGTCATTCAGACTGACAGAGGTATCAGTGTGTAGAGGACCTCAGGTTTCCAACATTAAGAACTAAATGCTGAAATACTAAACTTGGAGAAGCATTTGATTTCCTAATTGAGTTTTCTACATGTTTTGATACAGGAAGAGTTTATTAATGGTAAGGCTGATTAGATTAATTTCTGGAGCTGTGGTGCTGTTTCAGTTGCTGCTTACAGCCTAACAAACTAATCAGCTTTGTGTGGCATCATATATGTGGCATAATTATAACTCTGACGTTGGAATGTAAGCTACTTCTTTTTGCCTGAGATACAGTGCAGTACCCAATATTATATTACGGGTACAGATTTAAATGAAAAAATGTGACATTCAGGAATTAATAAGTTATACATAGGGGAAAAAAAAAAAAAAAGAAAGAGGAGTCTTTTGAATTAAGGCCTGATAAATATTCCGTAAAATGGTTTTACGTCCAAAGGAAGAAAAGTAAGAGGAAATTGTAATTTGGGATTACATGAGGGCTGGATGAGTACGCAGGCCTCCCAGCAGCTTTCAGCAATTCATGGTCCTGTGTTTACAGCCCCAAAAAAGGGTAGCTGCAGAGCCAAAGTTTGTCTATTTTTACCCTATTCCAGTGGCTGAAGTAGAAGTGTCTGTTTATTTTTAATTCTTGAAAACTACCAAGGCTTTGATTGAAACTGGCATAGAATTTCCTGTGCAGAACAAGCTACTTTTCCTAACTTGGAAAAAATCAACAATCCTATTGTGTGGAATTATGATGACACACCAGAATTACGTCATGAGTTTGGGATTCCTTAGCTGTACCATCCAGACTTCAGTTGCTGGAGCCAGCTGACAGGCGGATAGTGCTAATAATAGACTGCTGTCTTCAATACAGACCAGCCCAGAAAATGAGACACATATTTAATCATCTGCTGACAGAAAGAAATTGTTACACTCAAAAAATATTAGGTTTTGCTCCACATTTTGGAAGACCTTGTGCTGTCCTGGTGGTAGCCCCTTTATATATCTCTGATGATCTTATTCCTTCTACTTCAAGAGCCCCTGTCCTCCTGAGCCCTTAGGAAGATCCTCAGACCATTGCCTCAATTAACCTTAGGAACTAGACCTGTCAAGGGTGCCAAGGAATTTTATTTTCTCACACGTGTCTGCAAAGCTTGCTGTAGACAGGGTATTTGGAGAATATATCGGCTACAGTCTCATAGGCTGGCTGAGAACATGCAGATGGAAATGACGTAAAGGCTGGACAAATTTATGTAGTGTTGCATGGGAACAGCAAAAGGTATGTTCCAGCAAGTCTCAGGAGTCTGCCCAGTAGCAAGGCAACATGATAGCATCACAACCAAATTGCTGTTCCTTTTCCTGGCAGTGATTTTGTTTTGTTCATTTTTCTAAAGAGAAAAATGGTAGTTCTCTCTGGCCTCATTTTTTTGAAACACCTTAACCATTTCTTTAGGACTTGAAAAAAAAAAACCCACGCTTTGGACTCTGGAAAGTTTCAACTCAAATAATTTCGACAAAATTAAAAGCACCTATAAAAACATTGGGAAGTATTCACAAAGTGCAACTTTCTGAAACATTGCCTAGAATAAGTTAATACTGTATCCACAAAAATTAATAGGGAATCATAGGATCATAGAATAGTTCAGGTTGGAAAGGACCTTAAGATCATCTAATTCCAGCCCCCATGCCATGGGCAGGGACACCTCACACTAAATCATGCCATCCAAGGCTGTGTCCAACCCAGCCTTGAGCACACCCAGTGATGGAGCATTCACAACTTCCCTGGGTAACCCATTCCAGTGCCTCACCACCCTTACAGTAAAGAATTTCTTCCTTATATCCTATCTAAACCTCCCCTGTTTAAGTTTGAACCCATTACCCCTGGTGTTATCACTACAGTCCCTCATGAAGACTCCCTCCCCAACATCCCTATAGGCCCCGTTAAGATATTGGAAGGCTGCTATGAGGTCTCCATGCAGTCTTCTCTTCTCCAGGCTGAACAGCCCCAACTTTCTGGGCTGCAAGTGCACACTGCCGCCTCATGTTCATTTTCTCATCAACCAGCACCCCCAAGTCCTTCTCTGCAGGGCTGCTCTGAATCACTTCCCTGCCCAACCTGCAGCTGTGCCTGGGATTGCTCCCACCCAGGTAGAGGACCTTGCAGTTGGCATGGTTAAACTTCATCAGGCTGGCATCAGCCCACCTCAGAAGCATGTCAAGGTCCCTCTGGATGGCATGCCTTCCCTCCAATATATCAACCGAACCACACAGCTTGGTGTCATCGGCAAACTTGCTGAGGACGCACTCAATCCCACTGTCCATGTCACTGACAAAGATGTTGAACAAGACCGGTCCCAACACCGATCCCTGAGGGACACCACTTGTTACTCGTCTCCAGCTGGACATTGAGCCATTGACCAAAACTCTTTGCGAGTGGTCATCCAGCCAGTTCTTTATCCACCGAGTGGTCCACCTGTCAAATTGATGTTTCTCCAATTCAGAGACAAGGATGTCAGGTGAGACAGTGTCCAATGCTTTGCACAAATCCAGGTAGATGACGTCAACTGCTCTACCCCTATCCATCAGTTCCATAGCCCCATCATAGAAGGCTACCAGATTGGTCAGGCAGGATTTCCCCTTAGTGAAGCCATGCTGCCTGTCACCAACCACCTTGTTGGTTTTCATTGCCTTAGCATGCCTTCCAGGAGAATCCGCTCCAAGATTTTGCCAGGCACAGAGGTGAGGCTGACTGGTCTGTAGTTCCCCGGCTCATCCATTTTTCCCTTCTTGAAAATGGGGGTTATATTTCCCTTTTTCCAGTCATTGGGAACATCACCTGACTGCCATGATTTTTCAAATATGATGGGACAGTGGCTTAGCAACTTCATTTGCCAGCTCCTTCAGGACCCGTGGATGGATTTCATCAGGTCCCATGGACTTGTGTACGTCCAGGGCAGTGAGCTTGCTGCACGCTCTTCTGACTGTCCTGAGGATCTCGAATTCGACCATCTCATGATTGCTACAACCAAGGCTGCCCTGGAGCATCACATTTCCAACCAGCCCTTCCCTGTTGGTGAGGAAGAGGTCGAGCATGGCACCTCTCCTTGTCGGCTCCTCTATTACTTGCAGAAGGAAGCTGTCTTCCACACAATCGAGGAACTTCCTGGATTGCTTGTGCCGGGCCGTAGCATCCCTCCAACAGATATCAGGGTGGTTGAGTCCCCCATGAGAACAAGGGCCTGCGAGCATGAGGCTGTTCCTATCTGTCTGTAGAGCGCTTCATCCACCGAGCCCTCTTGGTCAGGTGGTCTGTAACAGATCCCCAAAATAATGTCTCCCATCGCTGTTCTCCCTTTAACCCTGACCCACAAGCTCTCTATTGACTGCTCACCGTGTACCTGACAGAGTTCCATACTCTCCAGCCTATCCCTAACATAAATAGCAAATCCCCCTCCCCGTCTGTGAGGCCTGTCTTTCCTAAAGAGCCTGTAACCTTGTATTCCAACACACCAGTCATAGGAGCCATCCCACCACGTTTCTGTGATGCCTATAATATGATACCTCTGTAGATGTGCACACATCTCTTATTCTTCTTGTTTGTTCCACATGCTATGGGCGTTTGTACAGAGGCATCTGAGCCGAGCTCCAATTGAAGCCGGCTCATTGGGTGGAGTGGCTGAAATATCCCTTCATTGCTCTGAGCATTTATTACAGGTGCTGGCAACTGACTGGGTGTGTTGGGATGGAATGATGCCCCCCTCCCCCAACATATCTCTTTTGAAGCATCCTTGACCAGTCTGGTAAGTCTCCTACCAAAACTGCGCTTGGTCTTTGTTGCCAGACCAGCTACACCAGCCTCCAGTAGACCTGGTCTCCCAAATTGAGTCCCACGTTCTAAATACCCAAACCTCTGACTATGGCACCACTGTTCTAAATATTTGTTAACCTGGCCAATCCTCCTGCCCTTTTTAAGGTCCTCCCCTTTATCCTGGAGAAATGATGAAAAGACAATCTGAGCTCCAGAGCCCCTAACCACCTCTCCCAGGGCTCTGTAGTCCTTCTTAATGTTCTCCGGGCTACTGCTATCTATATCACTAGCACCCTCATGGACGACTAGATGTGGGGGACTTACTTACTAGACCATGCAGCCCCTCTGCAACATCCTAGATCCGAACTGCTGGTAGGCAACTCACCTCCCTTGAGACTGGGCTACTGCTGTCTATATCAGCAGCACCCACATGGACCACTGGTTAGTGGGACCAATTAGAGCAGGCAGCTTCTCTGCAACATCCCTGATCTGAGCCCCTGGTAGGCAACACACCTCCCTTGAGACTGGGTCAGGCCGACAGATGGGTGCCTCTGTTCCTTTCAGAGTAGAGTCCTCTACCACTATGACCTGCTGCTTTTTCCTGGCAGCACCAGTAGTAATCTCCTTTACCAGTGCATCAGCTGGTTGTTCCTGGTGGGAGTGTGTTTCCTTATCAGCCCCCTGCAGGACAGCAAAGTGGTTCTGGGTGGGAACAACTGATTTAGGAGGAAGCCCCTTGCTTTTAATTGTCCTCTTCCTCCTTTTTTTTTTTTTTTTTTTTTTTTTTTTTTTGGTTGGTTTGTTGGTTTTGGTTTGGTTTTAGGTTTTTTTTTTTTTTTTTCTGTTACTGTTTCCCAGCTTCCTGGGTTAATGCATTCCTTTTCTCCATGAGTGACAGTAGACGCTTGAGGCCCCTGCACAGTCTGAGCCTGGAGCAAGCAGTGCTGCTTCCCCTCAGCTTCACTGACACCTTTCAGCCTATTGACCGCGTCCCACAGCTCAGCCCCTGCAGCAGGAGGACCTCCACCAGGGAGCACAGAGTGCAGCCCTGCCCATTGCGCACCCTCCCCTCAGGAGAGCAGTGCAGGCCCTCTCTGCACCCCGAGCTCTGCACTGCAGCCTCCCCTCTCATCGGCTCTGTCTGAGTGCCTACACTGGCCACTGCCGGGGCAGCCAAAGCAGAGCTCCCAGACCAAGCTCTGCTCGTACAGCGAGTGCTCACCATCCCACTCTCCTGCCCA
Source organism: Ara ararauna (assembly GCA_028858755.1). Classification (NCBI taxonomy): domain Eukaryota; kingdom Metazoa; phylum Chordata; class Aves; order Psittaciformes; family Psittacidae; genus Ara; species Ara ararauna. The sequence continues at coordinate 36,026,282 of CM054410.1, read as the reverse complement.
CTTGAACTGCCGCACAAACTGCCTCAAACCCGCCCTGTTCCCCGCCCTGTTCCCGCCCTGCTCCCCGCGCTCCCTGGGGCAGGCTTTTACCCAGTCAGGGCTGGTGCCGCTCCTCCTGGCACCGCGCCCTGTGAGTCAGCTGCTCGCGTCCGCTGAGCTGCCGGCTCCTGAGCAAGTCCTGCTGAGGACTCGAGGCTACCTCGGTGGCTCTCGCTGCTCTGGGTTGAGGCTCCTGGACGCTGAGCTTCCCCCCCGGTCAGGTGTTGAAGGCGTCCTCTCTCGAGCTGTTCACCTCAGCAATTCTGAAATATAAAATTCCATCAGTAAGTTTTAATGGGATGAGTATAATAATACAAATTTTCTCTCTGTGGTTAAAATCTGCCTGTGTAGGTAAATCACAACACATGAATTATGCTTATCCCCGGTGGCTTATATGGAGTAGGGTGAGCATTGCACTACGCAGGGTCAGAGCATCCCAGTGGAAATGGACTGCCTTTCATCCACTCGCAGAGATAAGAAGGAACTCCCAATTCCCAGACCTGTCCTCTCGGTGAGGCCCAATTTCCCTCCCTCCTATGGCATCCCCACCATCAAAGCTGCTCCTTGCTCCTTCTCCTTGATGGCTTTCGCATGCCTCTGGGCAGCCTACATGGCCCCCTTTGCCTCCCTGGTCACACCCTTTCTTCAGTATAGCACAGCAGACCAGATGGAGCCCTGCATCCCCTGCACTGAACCCAAGGCACTGGCAGCTGCATCACTGGGCTGCCTGGTATGCTCTCTACCCGTTTTATTGCTACCTGGATATGGCAGCAATTATAATGACATTTTCAGCTGGTAAATTCCAAAACCTTTTGGGCTGCTCTGTGTATACTTTAGTCAGGGTGGCATAGCAGGAGGAAAAAAGATAAAAGTGAAGAAGAATTTTGCTTTCCTCTGGCAATAGGGGAAATAGCTGCTTTTTAGAGGCTCTTAAGAAGGTTCATTGGCCTGCTGTTTTTTCCTTGGGTATGTCAGAGGGAGACAATTTGTTAGACAGTCATTACACATTGGGAGGGTTAACTTGCCTTAAAAGAAAGGGGTGGGAAGGGAGACTCCCAATGACTTCTTTGGTGAGCAAGAAGCTAGAATGCTGCATGGCCAGGTCTGTGTTACTGTATGTTGATATTAGTTTCCTGAAGGTTTGTCCTTTTTTGTTTAGGTTTTCCATTTGTTTGGGTTTTTTTGGTTGGTTGGTTATTTTGTTTTGTTTCTGTTTGCTGACTCGATTCCCCTCCTTCCCCCCTCTCCCCCCCCCCCCCCCCCCCCCCCAATTCTTCAAGTAACCCTGGTTGTAACAGAGATGCTTCTGTTAAAAATATTTGGCACTCAGCAAACAGACTTGCAGCCTTCCTTGAATTGCCAGGTGACTCATCTGATTTCAAGATTTCATCTGACATGCTAACACCTATAAAAGTTAGGAGAATTTACAAAAATGTCATTTGAGTAAATTGAAAGAGAGAGTTTGTAGGTAGAGGTAGTATTAGGTCTTGATTGAAGTTACGTGTGGTAATCAGAGGATTATGGCTGGTTATACCTCCAGGGACAATCTCTGTTCCTTGCAGAAATTCAGGACATAGTTGTCCTTGTTTAGCTTTGCTTTGACTGTTTTACCCAGGTTACTCTAGTAAGAGCCATCCTACCACCCATGTTTATACTTGTGTATGTGATTACTGTACTTGCAAGCAGCAAGTTTCTGGTACACTGAAACCTTTTCTAATTATGTAATGCAATAATAAATATGTGAATGCCTGTGATACCATCAAATCACAACAGCGTGTGGTGTAATCTAAAGAGCATCTTGCCGCAGTCTTGTATGTTCAGTTGTTTCCTACATCTTTGCTAGTGAAGGCTGTGTGTTTTTCATGATACAGGAGTGATGGAGGATGATTCTGTGAAAGGAAGGCAATACCATTTTTCATTGATTTTATCAACCTCTATAATTGAACATGGTGTCTTTTAGCAAGAACACAGCTCAGCTAGGATTGCTGGCATCCACTTAAGGCAATGCCTGGTGAGGAAAGCAATTTGGTTTATGATTCAGTGAAAACATATTTATAAACCCAATTGATGTGTGTTCCCCTTTCTTGTGTTTAAATGCTTTTCAAATACCTTGCATACTCCTTTCATGGTAACATCAGAATATATGTTTGAAACATTATTTGGACTATATTTTAGGGACAGACTTTGGAGCCTGAATTTTGTGTTTAAAAACACTGATTTTATAATCCCTTGTAGAAATAATTGAAATAGGCTAAAAATGAGATTATTGCTTACAAATTGCTGTTTCACAAACAACTTACTTTTCTGTAGTTTGTCACAAACACTATGTCCATTTGCAGCTGTGTTTTTACTAATGACATTTCAGTGCGTTGCTTTGCCTAGTAAGGGTGCCTCAGGTCCTATGACTAACATTAACAAATGCATCATTTAGTAGAATCAACAGAACAAAGATTGACTGCTCTTTTTTACTGATCTTAGACACTGAATCTGGAGTTTCAGTTCACAATGTAGTTTTTAGGAACTAGCAGCTAAGTATTCAGTTCAAATGTAGCACAATTGCTAATATTTATCTGATTTGCATGCAAGATGTAAGGGAATCCTGCTTTGGGGGTATGTTGTTACGTTCAGTAGGTATCTGGTAGCAAAGTTCATGGGCCATATAGCTGGTGAGTGTAAATTGTCACAGGTCCATTAACTTCAAGTGAGCTATGACTATTTATATAAATTCCCTCGGCTGTTAGTGTTTGACTTTTTAACACTAGAGTCCCCTTCTTTTCTGATACTGCTTATTTCTTTAGTTTATGGGAAAAGTTTTTACATCCATCTCCTATTATAATGAAGTTCTCTTTGAGGTGTTAACTACTTTTCTGATATCCCAGGACCCGTGATCTTTAAATGTGGGTAAAGATGAGCAAACAATGTTTTTATGTGCCGGAAAGGCAGGTTATTTGCAGATAACCCTTTGGTCAGAGAATGAAGTTGTTTGTTCAGAACATGGATACAGGTAGTGCAGGAAGCCTGTGCCCTTCTCCCACAAAGCAGCTTGATGCAGCAGTAAAGCTGTCTTTACCATTCTTTTGCTTCTTGGCTTCCGCAGTCAGAACACAGATGTGCAGGTGTGGGGTTTTGGTGGTTTACGATTTGTGGGTTTTTTGGTTTGTGAGGGTTTTGGCTTTGTTTGTGGGTTTTGTTGGTGGGTTTGTTGGTTTCTGTTGGGTTTTTTTTGGGGGGTGGGTTGGTTGGCTGGGTTGGGTTTTTTTTTCGTTTTTCTTGTGCATCTGGATTTTGGAGGCTTCATTAAAACCTCAAACCCATTTATGCACTTTACTGAATTTCTGCCCTGTATGGGCAGAAGTTATGGGTGATGTTAGGAGCACCTGGCATTAGTCAAGCTCTTCTCAGTAGATGAATACAATACTGGTTTTGAAAAAATTCCATTCTTTTCTTCCATCTAGTATTCCGTAGTCCTGTTGCCTTCAGTGTCAGTAGTAAAACTTCCACTGATCTTCTGTGCACAACAGGAGGCCTATGAGCAAAGGCACTTTCATAGCCTATTGCAACTATTACTTTAAAAGGCAGCATTCTTGACAAATTATAATTCATTCTGAAACAAGAGTTTTATTTTACATTTTCCCTGAAAAGTAAATATAAAAACCTGGCTGGAAATTATCTAATATTTTTCTACAGTAATGTTAATATGAATTGACTGTGTTTTTTACAGGAGGCATTTTGTAGATGTGATACGGCATATGACAAAGGTAGTGTGTTTCTCTTCTCTCTGATCTTCTCTGTGACATGTTTCAGTGGGAGGGAGTGAATATTTGGAGCTGTGGACTCATTTTAGCCATCGAAAAGTGATCCTCTTATGAGTCAGTTTGCTCCCCAGCACTATGATATGATACATGTCAAGAGTAAGGGTAACAAATTACAAGGGCTGTAGTGCCAGGTTATAAGAGGTCCTCTTTGAGATGCAGTATAAACATACCATGAATATATATGTATGTTAAAACCAGAAATTCCTGATGTTTTACTACAGCTCTTTATAATGCCTTTCCCTCAAGTCAGAGCGATTTGCTCTCTTTGATTGAACATAAACCCTTTATTCCTTTTATTCTTTGTATTGTAGGTCATTTAGCTTGTGTGCTTTACATTTATGAAGTAGCCACACACTGGGCTAAAGTGAACTCGTAATCTGAAATCTGATGCCTGTCGTTTTCCCTCTGATCTTACTGTTGATCAGAAGTATTCTCTTTACACAGCTTCTGCCATCAGTTTTCAAGCTGTAGCTATGAAAAACTCTTGACACTTTCCCTCAAGACAAGTGACTGTATATCAGATGTTATATTTCTCTACCCATAGCAAATAGTATGGCATAAATCATTTATCCTTTCCTTTGTCTGTCACTGTCTAAATGTGGTTTTCTGTGCACTTGGCCTTGCTTTGCCATTCCACTTGTAATGGAATGGGGGGGGAGGAGTCATAATGTGCTTTCTTAGTATTTAACACTTTTTGATTAAAAGCTGTTTAATCCCTGGACAATATGAAAGAAGGTCAAAACTTCAGGTTTGTTATTTGTTGTGGCAAATTTTATAGGAAATTTAAACTGCACTTAGTTTACTTGTGGGAAACTGCTGTAACAAAATTTTCACTATGTTTTTTTTTTTTTAAAACTAGCCTCTGGAATATCCTATTATATTCTATGAATTGGCATAGTGTCATTTACTTTGATAAAATGTAAGCTGAAGATGTATCCCTCCAAATAACTTCTAAATCTATTATTTAAAATATTAAAATAAACTGTTCTTAATTTGTAATTTTAACTTTTTTTCTTTTTTTTTTTTTTTTTTTGTTACAAGGGTAGGTTGGTAGACATTAAGTTAGTTGTATTTTTCAGTTTATTCAATAAAGAAGGTTTTTCTTTCTCAGTTTTCTGGAGATTTTCTGAATTTCTTTTTATGGCTGATGCACAGTGTTTGGGGTTTTTTTATTATTTTCAGGAAAATAGATTTATCTTAATGAACTTCTGTTGTCTTTGTAAGTTGTTTGTGGGATGCAATCAGAAAAAAAACCTATCTTACAAGAAAATAAATATCTAGTACCTCTAAACTCTGCTTTCAGAATTCCCTTTGTGAACCCTTGCTAAAGATTGAAACACTTTCATTTGTTTCTGTTTTTCAGCAAAATCACTAGGTCTGCACTTACTGTGTTTTTGGGGGCATCAAATACATACTGAAAGCCCTTATCAGACTTATATACTTACAATGATTTCAGTGTGGAACATTTTCCACAATTGCCTTTTATTTACTGAGACTTTTTGTTTCATATGCCCCCTGGACTGATCAGATATGACAGTTGCATACAGTAGGTTGTGCTACATAGATATCATACAGTGTATATCATACAGATGTGTTCTTTCAGCATTTCAGATTTTCCAATAAGAAAAGACTCTTTGTTTCTTAGATATTTTCTTTCGTAGTCTTTTGTTCAGTGTTCTTTCTCTGTCACATGTGAAATTAAAGTAAAGCTTAACGCAAGGGTGGGGGTGGTGAAGTATGTATGTTTTTGCAGCACATTTAATACACCTAGAGATCTCTCCATATACTTCTAGAGCAGATATCTACCTGCTGTATAGAAGTTCTTCATGACCACCATCTAAAGAGATTCCTATTTATGCTTCCTGGGTTTTATTCCTATTCAGAGGCATCTGGTTCTTCCAGTGCTTCCTTTATAGACCCAGATATCCATAGAAGTTATGATTTCTGTTAGAGGGAAGAGATTGAACTGGCACCATACAGCTGAACCTGCGTATTTCTTCTACATTGCCAGTAGGGTTAATTCTCCATTTCATAGAGACTTCTCCCCACAAACCTAAAGGCAGATTGTGTTTAATCAGGCAGTGAAGGGCATGTGTGAAAAGGAACTTGTAAATGTCTTATCATCTTCAAGATGTTTCCAGACCTGTTAAGCCTGTTCAATCTTAGAGACACTCCATGTTGTATATAAAAGTAGTATGAAAGTTTTGGTATTACTTGTCCATGCCTGAAATAAAAGTTTCTCCTGGTTTAGCTTTATATTAAAAAGGCTAGATCTTAATGTTATTATTCTGGCAGAAGATCACCTTATGGGCATGGAAAAATAATGGCATTCATCTTAAGAAATGGAAGTTGTGATTTTAGGAATAGAGGGTCTGTCAGATTCTTGATGATTTTATTTTTAAATCCAAACTTTGGTAATACATCCAACAAGTAGTTGGGAGGAGATTTCTTTCAGTAAGACAAAAAACTTTACCTCCACTCTAATTGTGTGCTGCTTTCCAGGTGGGCTGCTTGGAAATGCTGCCCTCCACAAAGGTGAAAAAAGATGATCAATGCTTATGATGTTCTGACTCTATTTTGTAAAACAAACAAACAAACAAGTTATATAAAAATGGAATAAAATCACTAGTGAGAAAAGATAATGCCATCTTGAAACATTCAGAGCAAACCAACAAAGAGCAAAGGTAAAAAAGCACCTATGACAGTTAGCTTGTAAGAATACTGCAAGTGGAACGAATCAAACTCTTCTGGATCCCTCTTTGTGGATTCAGATATCTGCTTTTACCAGTGTTCTTGAGCTGAATTTGCCGCTCAAACAGCAGGAAATTGAAGAGTCAGTATTTCTACCTATTTTCAGCAGCTTTTAACTCTTGCTCTGAGCAGTGGCTGAATTGCTGTCATATGGTTTGGAGCATGAATCAAAGTTGCATATGGTTCCAAATATTCTTACTTGAACTGAGTGTGACACTGCACTTGCACTGTTTTGATCAGATTCACCCCATGTCGCTTTTTGCTGCGGATGTTTTGCTGTACGCTGAGTGTACAGGTAGCTGAGGGTAAGAGTGATCTGTAAGGAAACTGTAAGTGTTGCTATTTCTGCAGCTTTATTGAAATTAACTATTTTCCCAAAAAGACTAATGTATTTTGTCCCGTCTATATTGCTATTAGTCAAATGGTATTCGCTGAGTTTCCTGACCGGACAAAGATGCATGTAGAATGACAGCCCAGCTTCTGTTAGAGTGTCTAACATCAGGTTACTGTTTACATTTGCTTGCATCCATGGTAATGGTCATATCCAGTTTAGTTTAATCAGCAGTTGACTACAACATGGGAGGGGGAAGCACATGTGTGTATATATAGTATCTAAGCTGTATTTAAAAGCTTGTTTACAGAAATAAACTGAGCTAAGCAAGATACCACACTGCTTTTGTCACCAAACCCATGCTGTTTGGAGTGCTATTTTTTATAGTTTTGGTTGGTTTTTTTTGTTGTTGTTGGTTTTGGGGTGTTGGTTTGAGATTTTTTTTTGTGCTGGCAAGAGAGCTCTGCACTGAGAGTTGGGAGTGTGAGATATAGTTTCAGTTAGATACATTACAGACTTTGTTCTGCAGGATAGGGATATGAATTTACTCTTGAGCAGGAGGTCAAATCGAGGTTTCATATTCATTCAGCTCCTTAAGGGAATTGCCGACTTCCTACTGAGGTGGTTAAGGATCATAAAACACAAGGATTATAGGCACAGACAGAATGCTTTGATATTTTTGTCCCTTCAGGCATGATGCAACTGTTGCAAAAGTAGAGGGGGTTTTGTGAGAGTGAAATAATTTCACTGCAGGAATTAATTGATCCTGAAAGACTCCTCCTTTACTTCACCCACCATAATAAAAAACTTACATATCTTTGTTGGAAGCAGAACTTGTTTCAGAGCATGTAGACAAAATGTTGCTTTATGAGTACTTAACAATCATACTGTGATAGGAAGTAAAGGCCAGATCAGGACAACAACTGCATGCGACGCTTCATATGACCATGGTTTATCTAGCAGCTGTGTGGTTGATTGGGTCTTGTCAAGTCATTCTTTCTGGGAGGAAAGGGAAATGTGCTGCTCAAGTAGCGATCAATGGTTCCAGCTTTTGTCTACACTGTATGAGCAGTCCTGACCATTCTTCCACTGCTGAAAGAATTTGTACTTTAAGAAATACTGGTAGGACTTCCCTGAAGAGATGAGCTTTGTCAGGGGGATGCACTAGAGGAAAAATGAAAAAAGGCTCCTAAGACAGAATAAGATATTGGAAAAAATGGGCCACACTTTGTACAGTGTAGGTGTTGAGTGAGGGCTCATCATGGTTAGCTGTTCTCAGGCAGCAGGATTTCATGCTGATTTGGCCAGCTGAAGTTATGTGTTCTAGCATCTATTCACTAACTGCTTTGCCCTGCTCACGTGGCACCCTAAGGAAGGGTAAAGGCATTTGCAAAAGGAGTGGAAACACGCATGACCGAAACAGGTATAGATATCCAGGGAGATTTAGACTGGATATTTAGAAAAATTTCTTCACTGAAAGGGTGATCAGGCATTGGAACAGGCTGCCCAGGGAATTGGTGGAATCACTATCCCAGGAAGTGTTCAAAAACTGTGTAGATGAGGCCCTCAGTGACATGATTTAGTGGTTGGACTTGATGATCTTAAAGATCTTTTCTAACCTAGCTGATTCTATGACAAGATAATGAAGTACAGGCTGCAGAAGAGTACTGAAGTAATTCTTCAAAAATTGCCTGTGTCAGAGAGGTACCTCAAAGTTTTAAACTGATTGTTTAGCTACAAAAGCTGCTTAAGGTGTCCTAAGATTATTCTAGATATTATCTACATAGCTTTCTGTACTATGTTTTATGTCTCTTCTGGGCCGTCATACACTGAATGACATGATGTGAATCCATCAGGCTAGTGAATCCTAGCACAGAGGCTATGCTGTGCCAGAGGAAACACATGGCATACTGAATATTAACTCTAAGAGGACTCTCACTCTGAAGCCCCTTTCAGTGCTAAGCAGTTACGACCTGCAGCTCAGCTGTGTATTATATACTGGAGCTTTGGGGATGATGTGTTGAGCCACTGAGCCTTAAGGCTAGTGCTTTCATGCCAAAATATTTGTGTTGATGTAAGGGAGTGAAATCTGGCCCAAAGCCTCACTGAATGGAAAAATTTATTAAAATATATGTTGAAAGAGGAATTTGGCATAGACTCTAACTAGAGAAAAGAGGAAGAGAGGTTAAAACCTTGATTACATTTTATGCTGTTTACCTAATTCAGAGTTTAAATTATTCCATGTTTTAATTAAAGCTTGGCAAGATATCTTCTGATGGTCACTAGAGAAAATGAAGAGAGGTATATATAAGTGGGAGAAGAGAACCAACTGTTTGCCTAATTGCGCTTGGTGCTGCTAGATGCCAAAAATGCATGGGGACATGTAACAAGATCTATGTTGCTGTTTCAATCGAAAGGCTTTTTAATAGATTCACCTGCCAAATCCTATTACTAATAGCATATGATTTTTAAATTAATCTTGGGTTTTGGTTTACTTCTTTCTCTAATGAGCTATTTACAAGGTGCCTCATTAATACTTTTAAGGTAGTATAGGGAGAATTGGAAGAATAAGCTGCACTTGGGGAATGGAAAAATTTCAGATTTAGTCTTTTGTGCTTTCTCCATTATAAGAATATATTTTGTAAATATTCATTGGGGACAGCTAGACAACTGCTTATAAAATCCTAACCTGTCTTTTGCAGAGAAGATTACCACGAAGATGGTTTCTGTCAGCCATACAGGGGAATTGCGTGCGCACGAATCATTGGAAACAGGACCATTTATGTGGACAGCCTCCAGATGCAAGGGGAAATTGAAAACCGAATTACTGGTAAGCTTATACATTTTTATAGCAGAGGAAAAAACGATCGTGAAAGTACCAATTCAAGTATAAATAATGCTCTCATCCTTTTCAACATTATCAGTCAATGACTAGAACATCCTTATATTAAGGTTCAGAGCAGGTGAGCGCGTTACCCACTTGTACAGTTAGCAAAATTTGAAGCCAGGAAGATGAGTATCTGCTGTCCTTAAGTAAAATGTCAGAGCATTAACTAACAGCTGGTAGTTTGTTCTTGAGCTTTTTGCATGATGGATTCAAATAGAAGATTTTTTTGAAAACCAATTTGTGATGTACTAAAAAGGTATTGGGTCTTTATTTTCTTGAAAAATGTATGGTAACTTTTCCCTTGGGTTTCCTCTGCTATTTCATAATCCTGGCAGAGTCTGGATTTCAAACAAGAGTCAATCTTCTTGTGATCTGCACCTACTGATTGTTTCTTTGATCATTGTTTTAATACAAAGTCACAAACTTGCATCCAAAACTTCAATGACTTTTAATGGTCTCTACATGAACATGGGTTTTTTCACTGGACCTCAATTAGCTGACATGAGCAGCTGTGACTCTGATGTAAACAAGTAGAGCAAGCAAATGAACCCATGGAATAAACTGTTTATCATAATATATGGCAAATTAACTCATTCCAGCAGGAGCTTATTTGCATCTGACCATATATGGCTAAGTGAATCTGCAATTTTAACATAGCTGGTTGCCAGAAAAAGTTTGACTGTTTGTCAGCTCTGTCTCCTTAAAGACATTATCTTTAAGGCCTTTGAAAGAACACCAGGGCAGGTTTTCTGCTGTTCTTGAGATGGTGGATCACATGATGGGACTGGCAAAATTCAGGTGTGGACCTTTCCTTGGGCTGTTGTGACTCATTCCCCTCCCTCTTTTCTCCTGTACTTTGTTGTTTTTCCAGTCTTTTTATCATTATGTCATTAGTTAATGCATACTATGGATACAGTTTTTTCTGTGACATAATCGTTGCCCTGTTTGGATGTTTTTCAGCATTATGGAAATGTTCAGGTAACTGAAATGATGAAATCTATAATTATGAATTAGGTTCATAATATCCTTAAAAAAGAAAAAAAAAACACCCTACCAACCGAAACCCCACCCCCACCACCAAACCCTCCCCCCCCAAAAAGAAGCCAACAAAAAACTAACTGACCAATCAATTAACAGCAACAACAAAAAAAACAACATTTAAACAATAACAAAAAAACCAATGCAAAAACTTCTTGCAGCATCAAGTTATGCTTGCTTCTGGGATATACAACATCTGGCTGCTGGATCCCTAATACCACTGATGTTTAGATTTTGGAGGCTGGGGTCTGGGACTGTCCTGGAGTTGAGGAGAATTTCTGATGGAACCTTTCCTTTTTAGAAAAACTCTGTGAACCATCATGTAGAGCTGCCCAGTACCTAGCTAGGCAGTAGTGATAATCCGTTAACAATATGGCATTTTCATACTATATACACCTGAAGGACAGACCAAATGTCTTATGCAAAATAACCCTGAGGATTTCACAGCAGATTTATTTCTTCAAGTCTACTTACATGTAAAGCAAGTAATGCACTCAGACAGTGTTCTCTGTTCAAATGACAGGGTGTTTTTGAAATTGCCGTAGTTTATTAGATTTAAAAACAAGCAAACAAAAAAATCGGCTGAGATGTTGCTTATATTTTTGTCCATACAATTTAAATGCAGGCTTTGGTGCCTTTGTGTGCTCTGGGAAAACTGTGAGTGGGAAACGGTGACACCTACTGCCCAATGCCAAGAACATTTAAGAAGTTTATAGGGAACGCGGGGGAATTTTCATTCTAGATTCTTATTTCCCTGCTGTGCTGATGTGTGAGATACATTCTCTTTGTCCCTACACCCTTGATACTGTTCAGTCCTGGCCATGTGCTTAGGTGGGAATTGCAGCCTTCTATCAACAAAAGTACATTTCTGGAGAAAAACTTAGAAGACTGGAAGGCCAGCAATAAAGAATGCATGGACCTGATCTCTGACCAGTGGATGCATGTGGCTTGCAAAGTGTTTCCTGTGCTGTTTAATATCTGTCTATTAACTAAAGAAAATAAAACCCTTAGGTGCCACCAAACAGTCCTGCTGGCTTTGCACCTGCTAGTAAAATAAGGACATGATCCTGAATCGTGCACTTTTTGCTCATGCCAGTCTAAGTTCCGTAATACCTTCATAAAAATTAGTTTGGTGTTTCAAATAGTAACAGTGACTTCTTAATTCCTCCAAGCTTACTTTTTCCCTGCTAGTCTCTGGGACAAGCACATCTGTTGTGGTTTAAGCCCAGCTGGTAACTCAGAGCCTTGCAGCCACTCACTCACTCGCTCCCCTTCCTCCCCCTGCTCCCAGAGGGATGGGGAGGAGAATCGAAAGAATGTAACTCCCATGGATTGAGATAAGAACAGTCCAGTAACTAAGGTATAACACAAACCACTACTGCTACCACCAATAATAATAATGACAAGGGAAATAACAAGGGAAGAGAATACAACCGCTCACCACCCACTGACTGATACCCAGCCCGACCCGAGCAGCGATCTAACCCTTCCAGGTAACTGCCCCCACTTTATATACTGGGCATGATGTGCTGTGGTATGGAATACCTCTTTGGTCAGTTTGGGTCAGGTGTCCTGTCTCTGCTTCCTCCCGGCTTCCCCTCCTCCCTGGCAGAACATGAGACTCAGAAAGTCCTTGGTCAGAGTAACCATTACTGAGCAGCAACTGAAAACATCAGTGTTATCAGCATTGTTCCCAGGCTGAAAGTCAAAAACACAGCACTGCACCAGCTACTAAGGAGGAAAATGGCTGCTACTGCTGAACCCAGGACAACATCACAGATGTCATTTGACGCCTGATATCATGTGTGCGCACATTTTCCCCTGTGGTTATATTCCTGTGTTAGTATTTCTGTATTAAAATAAGCAGAGGTGTAAACAGTACAAAAGGCTGGAGCTGGGGCTGCTTACTGCTTGTGTGGTGTTTAGGAGTAAACGGGAGACAGTCTGATAGCAGGTAGCAGCAGGAAGTAGATGCTTGAAAGGAGAGAGCTGGACAAAAGGGAAAGAATTGATTTCTAGGTTGTAAATAGACTGCTGAATTACTTCAACTGCTCATTTCCTCTCTTTTAACAGTGTGCGTTGGTGGAACATGCAGTCTAGCAAGCCTCACTCCCAAATGATGCTTTCCAAATCATCAATGAATATTTCTCCATTTAAAGCTTGACACATTCCCAGATACATGACACACATGCACATTGGTCTTTTCTTTGCAATGTGCAAGGAAACTTCCAGATAAACATTCCTGCATAGATGCTGAGACCTTGGGAGGATTAAGTCCCTAGTTCGCTACTACATTCATCTTAATGTGATCAGTATGCTGAGATTGATTGCATTTTTCCCCAAACTGCTGCCTGTTAGGCTTTTCTTGTCTATTAGTATCTCCCCAAATACCAGTGGCGCACTTCGTTTTGCCTGTTAAGCCTTGAAAAACACTTGTCAGAATTTCTACAGGAGGAAGAAGCTAGGTGATCATTGTTCAGATTTTTCCTAATTAGGAATTTAGGAAATACATGTTAGCATCCTGGCAGGTGTATCTTGCCTTTGCTTTTTATCCTTTCAAGTTAAAATTAGTTAGGTGCCAACAGTTTGCTCAGTGCTAGTCACTTGGGTAAACTGAGTTCTGCAAGCTCTGTTCAGATGTCAGAGGGACACTAGAATACTGGATTTGCTTTCTGTGTTTGTCAGCTCTCCTTTACAGCAGAAGTTATCTCATTTCTCCACTGCTCAGTGGGCTTTCAGACCCTAAAGAGAAGATGAAAATCATAAAAAGCAAATTACACAAAAATTCGTCATGCTTTTTGTGAATTAAACAGTATTTTTGTTACTTTGCAGCTGCATTTACCATGATTGGCACTTCCACACATTTATCTGATCAGTGTTCACAGTTCGCTATACCATCCTTCTGCCACTTTGTGTTTCCCCTGTGTGATGAGCGCTCTCGGATGCCTAAGCCACGGGAGCTGTGCCGGGATGAATGTGAAGTTCTGGAGAATGATCTCTGTAGGCAGGAGTACAACATTGCTAGGTCAAACCCCCTCATCTTGATGCAGCTACAGTTGCCTAAGTGTGAGGATCTCCCAAGACCTGATACCTTGGAAGCTGCCAACTGCATAAGGATTGGAATCCCCGTGGAAAGGCTCAGCCGATGTAAGTCCAGGTGTTTCATCACTGGGAAAACGTGGTATTTGTGGCTTTCTCGGGTTGGGTCTGAGAAAGTCATGTTTTTTGTAAAGAAAGTACTGATATACTGGATGCTGCTACTTTTTAACATGTTAATACTGACCATAATCATGCACTGTTGTAAGGTATAGTTAGGATGGTGAGGAAGTTTAAAGGACGTTGCTCAGTACTGAAAAGGGTTATATCAACTGCCCTGGGCTATAAAACTTCATATTCACACAGCTGATTTTGACTCATATTTACAGTGCATTTCAGGCTTCCCTTCCCACATGCCTGCCCCACCTCTGGCTCAGTCTTTGCCTTTCTGAGTGAGTCCCCCCATGCAGCTATTTTTGAGTTATGTTTACCTATCAGTAAACCTCAAAAAGACTGTGGGAAATTTACTGGAAATACCTATTAAGAAATTAAACTTTTAATGTTCACCCTTTCTATATGGAAATCCACAAGAATATAATCCTGTAAATTAAGCAAGGAGTGTAATTGTCTTTGTTCACCTACACAGGATGAGTAAAAACATTGATCTTGCTTCTGTGAATTTATATTTGCATCCAGGAGTAGATGGGCTGTTCCTGGGTCACTAATTATGTGCTGACAATTTTTCTGCCTACTCTGTTTGCTAGCAATTGATCACTCCAGAGCAGAAACCAGAAATAACTGGGTGCAGAAGTACAGATACCCACAAAATGGAAAATTCAAATCCCACAGCTTTCATTTAAATCTGGAAGTACCTGACTTAGAGCAAATTTTGCATATGTGGTCTATGCATTAAAATCCTTCTGGTCTTGCTGGCCTTTGTTGTTTTGTTATTTGCAATGTTTTGTCAAACCCTGTGTTGCAGATCATCAGTGCTACAATGGTTCTGGAGCAGACTACAGAGGGACGGTCAGCGTTACTAAGTCTGGCCACACTTGCCAACTCTGGGACTCCCAGAGTCCCCACAGCCATGATCTGACAAGCACACAGTTTCCAGAGATAGGTGGAGGACATGCATATTGTAGAAATCCTGGAGGTCAGATGGATGGGCCCTGGTGTTTTACAAAGAACAAAAACATACGCATGGAACTGTGTGACATACCTTCTTGTAGTATGTATTCTCTTTCTTTTTTCCCCCTACTGTCCCAAATCGTGTAATTTTGAATGTTCCCTATTTCTAAAAGTACAATTCACTTAAGAAGGTTATGGTTTCAAATGTTATGCTGTAATGCAGCACCCTTGGTTTGTGTGGTAGGCATTTAGTATTTTCTGGAGATCAGAGCTTGTAACTGAGATACTGTGACCCTTTTTTTATTACATCTTGTGTGCTTAAGCTGAGGTAATAATTAACAACACTACTGCAGTTTGTATTCCAGCTTGTCAAATGCCAGACTCTACGTACTTACCACCTGTGTTTGGTTTGCTCATGCTATTCAATGGTATCCTGCAGGCAGCAAGGATTTTTAGGTCCTGTAGAGGGAGATCCAGCACCATGCTTGGTTGGAAGAAAACTGTGAAGTGCAGAAGCAGAGATACTGTAAAGCTTGATCTTATCAGAAAAGTCCCATGCTATCTGCTAGTGGCTCTGTACTGCACTACTGATAACAAAAATGAAAAGCAGAGCTCTCTCAGCTTAATACTGGCCCTCTGACTTCCCTCTGTTGGTACAGCCTTCACTCTAGAGCTGTTACAGTGGTAACAGTCTTTGGACAAGACAAATCAACTTAACAACTGTGTTTCATTAGAAAGAAAAGCATGATTTCTGCAGCAACACATATATCATGGAAGCCATGACTGGTTGTGTTACAGACTGCTTGGATATTTAAGAGTGCTCAAAACTGAGGAAATTTCTTAGTTATTTCACTTTTTTATGGTAACTTAATTTGACATTTATAATAAATTTCTACGTTGCATGTGGCATAGTATAAAGATGTGGTTGGGTGAAAGCAGCAGCCACAAATAGCAAAACCATGGATTGCAAAAAGCATCCCAGGCAGTTCCAGTGAAAATTCTGGACATCACTATGCTGTCCTAGAGTCTGTAAGTATCAAGAGGAAGGTTCTATAAAAGTACTATTAAGTGTACTGTTGACTCTTTCATATCTCTCTCACTGTAACATAAAGGCACTTTAATTCTAGCAAGTTCAGAACAAATAATATCTCTGCCAATGAGAAGTGAGATTTATTTTATTCTGTGTAGAAGTTTTATTTTATCCTACCAGTGGAAGCAGAAAGTGGGCAAAGTTATGATGGAATGGCTGAAGCAGGGGGAAGACAGACTTTAGTGTTGTGCTATGGTTTATCATATTTTTTTCACTGCTTTATATACTGTGATGAAGGCTATTCATTTGGGTTTTATTACTAAACAAGATAATGCAATGATACTCTAGTCTATGTACTGCAGTTTCCACAACTGGAATCCTCAAAAGAAAAGTGAAATAAAACAGATACTGTTACAGGCAGTACATCAAATGTGGGGCTCCTAACTTATCTTCATACTGTTAGTTGCTATGTCCATTGAAACTTGTTTGAAATACTTAATGGAAAATTACACAGAAGAGGGAGGCAGTAATGTGACTTCTGTTTGCAAGTTATAGGCATTTATTTTTTAAAAAAGATATAGTATTAATAATCATACTGCAATTGTTGTTTGCTTTTGTGTTTGTTTTGTTTCTTTACTATGGGATGCATTAAAATTGCTTATTGTAAGCAGTGAACATTTTGGTGCCTGACAGGTCCACGTGACAACAGTAAAATGGGAATCCTCTATATCCTGGTTCCCAGCATAGCCATCCCTCTGGTTATCGCCTGCCTGTTCTTCCTGGTGTGCATGTGCAGAAACAAGCAGAAGGCATCTGCTGCTACACCACAGCGCCGCCAGCTGATGGCATCTCCCAGCCAGGACATGGAAATGCCACTCATTAATCAACACAAACAGGTATTTTTTCCAGAATTTGCTTAGGCCACATATTTCTAAAATGTCATGATTTTCAGTGCCTCAGGTTATCAGTGTTCAAATTGAGCTGTACTGTGAGGGATATGATTTCCATACCATGCTGGCCATCTACTTTAATGAAAAACAGGACTTGCACTCCCTATCTGTATCTTGAAACCCAGCCTTGGGCAGCAGCTTTCAGGACAAAGTATTTTGTGACATTTGTCATTACCTGCCAGTTCCCATTCTGCCTGCTGTCTCAATAACTAGAAATGTTATTTCTGATCCAGTCTTCAACCTACAGCTCATTTTTACTCCTGGTAATGACGCAGCTGGTTTGCTTGTTTAAAGCAGGATGCACGATGGGGTTTCTTGTCTAATCCATCAGCTCAGTCCACTGGCATTCTGAACCACCACTGTGCAGGCAGCTGAGCCAGGGTGCAACATGTTTCTAAGGCTGTGTGTCACAAAAGATGGTGAAACAAAATTGGCTTTGAACTCCTGCCTACAGATCTGAGCTCCTGCATATGATTTTCTGGGTCAACTAACTGATCTCCTGGTCAGAGCTAATGTTGAATTTTTAATCACAGCATTTACAAGCTGCAAGCTCTAAAAACCAATGCTTAATTTGAAACAATTGACAACATCTGTTCAGAAAACTTTGAAATATTTGCAGGGTGTTACCAGTTGCAACAAATTGCATTGATTTTGTGTGATAAGGGAGAGGTTTAATGGCTGAGTCTGGGCTGTGCTGGAAACTGTCTGGTCCAGTCTGTTTGAAACTAAAATAAGAGTTTGTTCCCAAATCACCTGTTAAAGCCCCTTTCCAGCCTGCTCTGCTCCTTCCTGTTGTGATGGCCTGTGTGTGAAGCTGTGCCAGCTGCATCTATCTCATCTGGGGACTCCTCCAGCCCATAGAGATGGTCAGGACAGACTCATTAGATCACTATCACAAATTCCCTTGCTTTCCCTGCCAGCTGCAATGTTGGGTTTCCCACCTTGTCCTTCATGTACTAGAGAGAAATTCCTTCTTTCTTCTGCTTCTCTTCCAGCCACTTTTCGTCAGACAGCTAGCATAAAGTTTCTCAGCAGGAATACTACATGCTGCTACCCACAGGCAGTGGCCATTCCTCTAGTGCAATGGAAGAAAAAGGGCATACCTGCTACTGCAGAATCGAAGGAGAGAGGTTTTGTTCCTCCTTGGTTTAGGATGTTTCAGTTTGCCCTGAGGCTGCCACCTCCTCAGCCAGTGGCCGCAGCTTTTCTGATGAATCTCCAGTGAGCACCACTGGGCCAATCTGTAGGACATGTGCAGCTGCAGTTAATAGACATCATTGTTCGCCAGATTTACTCTGAACCGATTATTCGTTTAGCTTGCAGGAAATATGGTTGCTCCTTTGTAAAAATAATTACACTCATCAACTTGCAGCATAATTTAATTTACACTTCTGATAATAGTACAACTCATTTCAAGGTTAACTGTAAAAGCAATATATGATGTGAACATACAAAAAGCTTAGAAGTCATTTTGACCTAATTTGTCTTCCATTTGGAGCATCCAATCACTAGGAGCTTTTCTTTAATAAGATAGATACTCTATCGCTTTGAAAACATTGTGAGATTAACTTTCTTTACTTCCTTTCAGGCTAAACTTAAAGAAATCAATCTATCCACTGTGCGTTTTATGGAGGAATTAGGAGAGGAGAGATTCGGCAAAGTCTACAAGGGACACCTTTTTGGAACAGCACCAGGTGAACAGACACAAGCTGTTGCTATCAAGACACTTAAAGATAAAGCAGAACTGGCTCTTCGGGAAGAATTCAAACATGAGGCGATGATGAGATCACGATTGCAGCACCCAAACATTGTTTGTTTGCTGGGAATAGTGACGAAGGAACAACCCATAAGCATGATATTTAGTTATTGTTCCCACAGTGACCTCCATGAGTTCTTGGTGATGAGATCTCCCCATTCAGATGTTGGCAGCACTGATGATGACAAGACAGTAAAATCCACTCTGGAACCAGCAGATTTTTTCCACATCGTGACTCAGATAGCTGCAGGAATGGAATATCTTTCAAGCCACCATGTTGTCCACAAGGACTTGGCCACTAGGAATATACTGGTGTTTGATAAAATGAATGTGAAAATATCTGATTTAGGCCTTTTCAGGGAAGTTTACGCTGCTGATTACTACAAACTGATGGGAAATTCCCTTCTTCCTATCCGGTGGATGTCCCCTGAGGCTATTATGTATGGCAAGTTTTCTATTGATTCAGATATATGGTCATATGGAGTTGTCCTGTGGGAAGTTTTCAGCTATGGCCTGCAGCCTTACTGTGGTTATTCTAACCAGGATGTCATTGAGATGATAAGGAACCGACAGGTTTTGCCATGTCCAGATGACTGCCCCACATGGATATACACTTTAATGTTGGAGTGTTGGAATGAATTTCCCAATAGAAGACCAAGATTTAAAGATATACACAACAGACTAAGAACATGGGGAAACCTTTCTAATTACAACAGCTCAGCACAAACCTCTGGGGCAAGTAACACCACACAAACAAGTTCTCTCAGCACAAGCCCTGTTAGCAATGTCAGCAATGCTAGGTACATTGGACCAAAGCAGAAAACTCCAGCTTTCCCTCAACCACAGTTCATACAAATGAAAGGGCAAATGAGACCGATGGTCCCACCTCCTCAGCTCTACATTCCAGTCAATGGTTACCAGCCAATGCCTGCCTATGGTGCTTACCTGCCAAATTTTTATCCTGTCCAAATTCCAGTGCAGATGGCTCCTCAGCAAATGCCTCCCCAAATCATTCCCAAACCAGGCTCCCACCACAGCGGGAGTGGATCCACTAGTACAGGCTACGTAACAACAGCACCTTCCAATGCATCAGTGGCAGACAGGGCTGCTCCGCTTTCAGAGGGCACGGATGACACACACAATGGAGCAGAAGACATCACCCAGAATCCTGTCCAGGAGGAGGAGGAAGAGGACGGCTCTGTGCCTGAAACAGAATTGCTGGGTGATAATGACACACTTCAGATGGACGAAGCAGAAATTCAATCAGAAGCCTAAGGAATTTGGCCTTATTACTGAAAATTTCACATCACTTCCATGCATGGAGACTATAGATCCTTAGGCTTAATAGCAGTGATTTTGATCTGACTAAAAGAATCAAAACTAAAAACCCTACAACCATGTAAAGTGCAGCAGTAATGATATACCAGGTTTACTGACCATTCCCACCATCATATTTTGCAAATACGATGGTATAGAATTGCTGAGTTTAATCTTTTTTACTGTTCTACAGTTCTTGAGGGAAGCTGCTTTTCAGTTATGTACTGTTGCTGTGCAACGTATTGCAGAGTAGCATTGCACATCATGTATATCATGATATGTGAGTGTAATGTTAGTGAATTATGCTTAAACCAGTAACACAAAAAGGAATCCAGCTAGTTGCTGAATTGCTCTGAGCATAAAGAAGTGCCCTGGATGTGATGAACAGCTTAGTTAATAGTATTTATCTCTTTGATATAATGGACACAAGATTGTCATTTGCTTTTTGAGTCTGAAAAAATAACGAGAATACTGATCTGTGTTTGTATTACGATAACCAGAAAGGTAAGGAATCTGAACATAAAATTGACTGTGCTGGGTCAGACCACAGGTCTGTCCAGCCCAGCAGCATGTCGTGAAAAGCCATCGATAATGTCCACCCAGGGAAGATGCAAGGGCAATTTCCCCAGGGTATTTCCCCAGGCTCCAGCAATTTGTGGCTTAGGGACTTCCCAAGCCAGAAGTGGATTTTTTTTCTGTTTAATAGCCCTTGATGGAATTTTCTACCATGAATTTATCCAAATGATTTTGAACCCATATAGACTTATAGCATCCACAGCATCTTATCCTTTCCAACCCTAACTATTCTATGATTCTATGATCTTGTGGAATACCATGAGAGGAGAGAGGATGGCTTTCTTTCATCATTCCCAATGAATGACTGCAACAGAAGCTTCCAAACAAAATCGTCTGACTGCATTTACGGATGAAAGTATTCCTTCTCTGCTGTGCATTTTCAGCAGCAAGCAGCCTTAATACACTGTTAACCAAAAATGGGGATATTGTAGGGGATATTGTAGGTGTGCACTAACTTAACAATCCAACTTTAATTGCATATTGGTTGTCAAGTACAGAAAAGAGCTCCACATTGTATGTTCCTACATTGTTAAAGTGTTGGGTTTTGTGCAGAGTTGTAGGCTTACTTGATTTACCACGATTACTGCTGGATTGCATGCGAAACCATATTTTTTCCTGCCTCTTTAGACAAAATGAATCTTTGAACTTTAGAAGACCAAAATAAGCAATTTACTGTACAAAGTGCTGGTTTTGTGCTTCTATTTGCAGGATGAATCATGTACAGACCTTTAAATGTAATTTATGTTTTACTGCATTTTATATACTTTCATTGAAGTATTTGGAATTTTGGATGAATGACTTTATAACTTAACCATTTTCAATATTCACATGTGGTGCAGTTTTTATTATATTGCTGTTTCATTTTGTTAAACTTGCAGACAGGTCCACACATTTCATGACCCTTTCTGTTACACAAGCAATACACATTCTTATTGTAGAGTTGTAGCCAACACACGCTATAGCTATAAGTTGTACATCCAACATGGAGTATTCAATAATGTGATACAAAATGTATCATTAAGTATGTTATCTTTGTAGTTCCTACAGCCAATGTTTTGTTATGGTATTTTGTGGAAATAGAAATGGCCACAGTTCCTTAGGTTACAGGTTTCATACCTAAGCTACAGCTTTCTATTTTGTTACATTGGGATTCACTTGTTAGTTGTGTATCATTGTGATCTACACCCTGTGTTCATGGTATGGCAGCATTACTTATTTCCAGCATTTCATCTGGATTTGGAAATGCACTGGTAGGAGTAAATATGAAAGCTTTATTACTTGTGTTAATATAATGCAGCTTTGGGTGCTATTACTAAATAAAGGATAAATAAATAAAACCACATTGGTTATTTACTTTTAGTTCTTTGTTTCTTCTAGGTTTCACATTCTCAGATTAATGAACTTCATTAATCAACTACATTGACTTCCTTTGCTAACGTATTGCCTTACAAAAAGAAGAGTAAGTGGTCCAAGTTACACCACAGATATGTCAGTGAGAGATGAGGTATAATAAACAAATGGGTGGCAGTCAGTGGAAAGTTCTGTACAGCACTGTCTGAGGTTCAGCCCATTTCTGACAGCCGAGGAGCATTGCAGCTTTGGGGGCTTTGGGTGCAGTTCACAAAATTCCTAATTTGCTTCTTCATGCTTCATAAGTTCAAGCCTATAAGTCACTGTAGTCAGAAAAATAAGGACATACTCTTATACTGACTTTCCCATCCCCACTAAGATGTGGATGCTCTCTCAAAGTGATATTAGAGGACTGGTATACAATTCTCTAGCCCAGCCTTGGTGATAGTACTGCTGAGAGGTTTTCTCCCTTCTGTTGATGTGAGCATACTTTCCTGAGCTGCCACAATCAGAGCCGTGACAGCATGCAAACACCTCCTTGGTGGCTCAGGTGAGCACCTCTGCACAAATGGATACCACAACCACATCAGTGGAAGTCGTATAGATTGGCAGTAACTTGTTGCTCTGCAATTTGCGAGGCAATACTGCAGGTGGTAACTGCTGCAAAGACCCACCCACAGTCAGGATCTGTCTTTCTTCCTTGAGGTTTGGAAGCAAGGCCAAGGAAGAGCAAGAAAAGCATGTGGTAGTAAGTGGATGTGATCAGGCAGTAAAGTGGGAATATGGGAGGGAAAGCTTGAGGTTGCGGCCCAGCAAAACCAGCCCAATGCTACTCACTAGAGCATGCAAACTTACATATTCATGACAGGGTTAGTAAAGCTGGGGTTTGTTCTGGTTGCATAACAGCTTTTCTAGGCAGTGAATACATGTCTGGACAGCTAGGAGAGGGCAAGGTGTTTCTGAGAAGACTGGGATATTTCAGAAGTTTTCTCCTGCCTCTTGCTAGTTGCCTGCTCTGCTTCAGCCAACATGGTCTTCCCAAGAGGACAGGTGCTGACCTCAGGAAAAATGGATAGAGCATTGGTAGCATCCACAGCAGCCCACTGATGAGACAGGAGGCTGCAGCCAACAGAGATAGCCTCTTCCGCATCTCCGGTGCTGTATGACACTGGACTTGTTGCATGCTTTCCCCCCCTGCCCATACCAATTGATTTAGCTGTCCTTACTCAATACCAGCTCTCTGATATTTTGCATGCGTTTGATCTTGGCTCAGACTGTCATGAAGAAAGAGCTCATCATGTCTTAATTCCAGCTTGCTCACTCCCACTCCTCTACTGAGATGAGGAAAATCAGGGAAAAAGGTAAAAACTTACGGGTTGGAGTAAGTACAGTTTAATAATTGAAATAAAGTAAATGACGATAATACAAAATAAAGGAGGAAAAAACCAAAGAACCAAATGATGGACAGCACAGTTTCTCACCACCCACTTATTGATGCCCTCCCAGCCCCAAGCAGTGATCATCCCTTTCTGCGTGATTCCCTCCAGTTTATATACTGGGCATAATGTGCTGTGGTGTGGGATATCCCTTTGGCTAGTTTGGGTCAGGTGTCCTGTCTCTGCTTCCTCCCAGCATGTTGTGCTCCTTCTCACTGGCAGAGCACGAGAGACTGAAAAGTCCTTTATCAGAACAAGCACTGCTCAGCAACAGCTAAAACATCATTGTGTTATCAGGATTGTTCTCAGACTAAAGCCAAAACACAGCACTGCACCAGCTACCAGGAAGAAAATTCTGTGCTAGTGCCTGTGCTGACCAAGTCCCTGGCAGGGCTGGATATTAGCCCAGCATCAGCAAGCCTCAAGGCGTTCACTGCCGATGTTCATGAGTCCTGGTGAGGAAGAGGCAAGGAGGCAGAAGCTGGAATATGAGGCAGGAGGGTTTTGGGTGTAGCATATTCACAAGTGCTAAGGGAAGTCATGACTTATGACAGGACCTTCTTAGGGTTCATGTATCCTAGAGCACAAAGAACCAAAGGTCTGTAGGGTTCAGCAGTGCCTTGGTCAGCTGGACATCTGCTGTGCTTGAAAACAAATGTGGGTCTGTTCTCAAAAGCATATGGTGTAGACGGGAGATGAATTTGCAATTACAGGGCAGGGACAATAGGGTATGGTTCAGAGTCTGAGTGGGGACACCAAGTTAACTGTAGCTCTGCACACCTCCACCATGCTACTGCAGCCTGGCAAGAACACAAGCCTGAATCCTGTTCTGATATCAGCTGAGATCTGGATTATTGCAAGATGTTTTCATCTGGTTTACCAGAAGGAAAACAGAACTAGAAACAGTACAGTAGATGGTTGTGTAAGAACCGAGGATTCACCCACAATGCTATCTGGTCAGTAAAACAGGCTTTATTATTACAAGCTTTTTTTGATAGGCAGCTTCATCCCTTCATCTAACCATCACAATTCTCAGTTTCATCTAATGATTTCTCTAAAGGCTGATCTGGAAGGAAATGCTTCCTGTGGAGATATGAATCCTTTGCTTCCTGTATCTGCCGTGGAGACAAACATCATAGTAATTCAAAGGGAAATTACTACACAGTAACAGAACCTCAAACTTTTATTAGAGATATAAATTAGAATTTGTTTTTCACTTATCTAAAGAGTTCATTAGATGTCACTAGCTTCTGTGTTCAATGAAATCATCTCACTTTGGCCATATGGGAATGAAGGGAAGAGCTCTGGTGCTTTCTGGAGGGAACTCAGGGATGCTTGTTGAGTTGGAGCATTCTCAAAAGATGTCAGCCCTTGAGGTATTTGCCAGAACAAGTGTAAGGATGAAACACCCAGCTGAAAGCACAGTTCTATCTTCAAGTAACCCCATGCTTTGATGTTTTTAAGTCACAGTTTGACAGTAACTTTGTTTCTAGATCAGCAAGCTCTACTGAGAACTATTCTCAAAACCAGCATTTCAGTTACCCAAAATGTGAAGAAAAAAATCACTAGCAAAGCCATCCTCTATTTGAGAAAATGCATTTAATTCATATTGTAAGGACCAATGTATGCTCCCACTCTGTAAATAAATCTGTGAAATGTTAGTGGAATTGCAGGATTCAAGTTTTGGGGGTTTTCTGAGACAGTGGGAAAAGGGTATTAGAAGATTAGAAGAGTAGTAGCATAGAGCATGAATGATGGCATGGCTTGGTGAGCCAGGTTTAGTTTCATCTTACTAGAAATCTGAATTCTGAAAAAAACCTCTTTTTTCTTTTCTTTTTTTTTCCAAAGTGACCCTCTACAATACCTCAGTTTGTCTAGCTTGCAGAAATGACAAGTTGTTAGCTCCTTCAATTAGCAAAATAGCATCTGATCAATCTAGAGACTATCAAGGAATACTGAGTGTGCTCAGTTGACAAGCCAAGTCCATGATATCCTGGTCAGGCAGACCTTTCTCTAGAACAAAACATGCTGTATCGACTGTGATAAAATGTAGGATGGTTCAGCAGGGTTCCCTTGCCAGAGAAATGCTGTAAAAACATTTTAACAACTGATATTTCTGTCTTGTCCTGTGTTTGACGTTGAAAAGTTGCAGAGACAGGACTCTGTAGGCACTGCTTTTACTTGATAGACCCATGTTGGGTGCTTCCAACATTGGTTTCCCACTGCAGAAAACTGCCCCCCAGCTTGCTTTGTGACCTCAAGTAGAAGGCAACCCCTGCATGTGCATGTGTATGCACATGTCTGGTTTTGGAAATAAAAATAACCTGGAATATAAGGCAATGCTCTGTGTTCAGGGTCAAATGAAATGTGTGTGAGTGCACATACGCATATACATATACATACACACATACACACCTATGTGAACACATGTGCATACAGACACAAAACAGCAAGGGGCAAAACATGTTCAGCTAGTTGCAGTTCCTTAGAGGGTGATTTTCCCTTTGCCCTTTCTGCAACTTGCAGATGTTCCAGGGCTGTGTGAGGTCTTTTGAAGCTCTGAATCCTAACCCAATTCCTCCTGGTCTGGAGTCCTTCACTGGCTCTGCTTCCAGCTAGTCACAGTAAGCAGGGCTGTGCCAAGAAAAGACTCCCGGGGTGACCCTAACGCAAGGAATGCCCTAGCAGCACTCATGGAGTACCAGCGCCACACTGGACTTGTGGAGGGGATGTCACTGTCACAGTTACACTCCCGCTGTCCCTCTGACACCCATGCTAAGGATCTCAGTGCTCTCCCAACCCAGGCCCCATCCAGTTGTTCTAAATGAAAAAACACGGCTCTAAATCTTAGCTGAGTACTGCAAGATTGCACAAGCAGGGGGAAGTAATATAGCTGAGGTTATGGCAGGAGCTGGAAATAGCATGGGGTTCACAGGGCTGTAAATCTCCAGGAGAGTCGGAATTTAAAATTATACTATACCAAGGGAACGCAGAATCCGATGTAGCTACTTCTCATTTCTATTGATCTGAAAGAGGAACTTTACTTTATCTCAATTACAGTGTACCTGATGGTTTAACTGTCTTTTTTGAGACCTGTGTCTAAAACTGGAAATAACCCGTCTGTAAAGTAGTTTCCTTTGTTAACTCAAGGGGGTGGAATTTGGGGGGGAAATTAGGTTAAAAATTACCGTATTCATTAAATTGAATGTTTGTTTCCAGACACCAAGTAATAAATAATCATCATGAAGATTTACAGTATGTGCTTTTGTTGCCACATATTTTTTATTTGTAACTGAAGAAGCCTTTATTTTGTATGAGCCACCATCCATGTTGAATTCTTGCAAATTTCTTTTCAGACTACCAAAGTAATCACTTGAGATATTGGGAGCTGCTGTAATCTTGATTCATAGCTATCAGTTTTAAGAATCTTATGAAGAAATCCAACTCTAATTCTTAGTTTCCTTTAGAGGTAAATATTTGATATAGACGACTGTTAACAAATGAAAGGAATTCCTTTCAAAACCACAAGATACATTGTAATTAACAGATGGGATGGGGTAGGAAAACAGGCAGAAAACTAAAGAAGTAATTGACAACATAGGGACTGTCTCTAAATCATTTTAAACCAGAAACATTTCAGGTGCATAGCATTTATTTAATTTAGATGTAATATGATTTCAGCTGAGACTGATTATTCCCAAAAGTAGCCTGAGGCTTTACAGCCATGGTAAAGATCTTTGTCTTGCTCTGTTGTTTATGTCTATGAATACATGTTTTCACAACTTGATGTGGTTTGCCATTTAATTACTTTCATATCAGATTTAAATTAAATATATATCTGAGATGTGATTGGAAATGTTGGGAGAAATACCTTGTGAAAGAGCTAATAGCCATCTGCTTTTTGTAGCTAGGAGGGGATGTTGTGTTGCAGTTTTTCCACTGCCTGGTTTCCGCACCAAATGTGTCTTTTTAGTACATCTTTCTCTTACCAGCTCAGTTAGGTGATCATTTAGATACAAATTACCTAAATTTCAAATTACACATTGTTAACACTGGGAGAACTGGGAATAAAGAATTTGTTTCTGTATAAAGAGGAGGTAATTCATGCTGTCTTTGCTTCCTCTGTTCCTTGTTACTTTAATATATTCCTTGTCCTTGCTCTCCGTTATGTATCTCTCAGAGGACAACCGCAGCATTCACTGATGCATTTCCTCTACTTGAAATACTGGTCTCTAAAGGCAGACCAAAAGGCACAGTTTATATTTTATAAGTAGACATGTTTACAAACTAACTCAGTCTTGACATGTTGAAAAGCATGCAGTGGCAAAAGTATGAGGATTTGGTTGTTCACTAACTTGCAAATCCAAACATTCCCAAGCAAAAGGGCTCATGGAAGCAAGGACTTCAGTTTTCAGTGCCAGTTTGCTGCTGACTCTGCTGTGGCCTGCATTTGTGCATCTTATAAAACTAAAGTGCTGTCTTTTTCATCAACATTTTGCAATGTCTATGCTTACAATTAGTGAATATATTTGCAATTTCTTCACTTGTGCTGTTATCCAGGTATCTGATGTAAGCAGTTCAACTCTGAACAGTCCTTTGCTGTTTGTGTCTGTTAAGGCTGCTTTTGTGCTGGGAGATACCCCACATTAAAAGAAGCAAATGCATCTAAACCAATGCGGAATTCACTTCCAGAACAGACTGGGTGCTCTAAGCTCAGGCTTCCTCCTACCTCTGGGACAGACCTGGTGAGACCCAGAGCAGGGAATGGTGTGAGTCCTTACCCACCTCAACCTAAGGCTGGTCATTTTGACTGACTCCATGCTGGAGGTGCTAAGCCACTGACTTAGTGCTGGAGGACATCAGGGGTCCTAAGTATGCTTTCACCCTCTACTTTTCAGAAAATATTAACCTGAATAGTGACTCTTGTTTCTGACTACCTGGAAGAAAACAGATGCAAGGAATGTGCATGATGCAAGGAATGGGTCCCATCTCAGTACCCGTATAGTACTGAATCATGGAAGGGTTACAAGGAGGCTCAGAGGGTGCAATGAAGTCTGAATAAATAAGGATTTAAAATCCCTATTTTCACAATTTGTGTGGAAGTCCATGGATGTGGAGTATGTGAGTGATGGAAACGCCTTGCAACCTTAGGGGCTGGACTAGATGATCTTTAAAGGTCCCTTCCAACCCAGATCATCTGGTGAACTGTGAACTGTATGGGCATCTCTTACCAGGCAGGAGTCTCATGCTGAAAACCAGTGCTGAACTGCTGAAGGTGGTTAATTCTGCACTGAGTCCTCACCTCTGTCACTGGCACCATGTGAGATCTTGTGTAAGTTATTTAGGCTCATGTTGTTGCTTCTCCTGTAAACAACAAGATTTCTAGTGCTTCATAAAGGTATTGTAAGGTTAAGCATATGAAGTACAAGGGAATTTGTACTGCACACAAGATTAGCAGCCTGATGATACATTATGCTTCATGCTAGGTATGGCACAAAGGCATTGCATAACGGCATTTTCTACTTCCTAGAAGATTATTTTATTACCAGGCTGCAGCGTTCTTTGTCTTGGTGCAGACTGTTTGACTATAGACAAACTGTTTGCAAATGTAAAACTTATGTGGGGGACATTGGTCTGAAACGAGTAGATTCATCTTAAAATGACAAGCTGTCTTAAGGCATGAAGCAAAGACCATTGAAGTCATTGGGAAAAACTCTTCCACTTCAAAGGGTTTTGGATTAAGGCCATAAGAAACATTCATCTTGTTCTTTTAGATAAACACTCCCCAGCTTGTAATCACAGTGCTATTAATGCATGGTTTTAATTTTTTTTTAACAGCTTCTGTAACAGAGAGTGAACATTGTATTCTTCCCTGAATAACTTAAAAAAAGCCTGTGAGTTTTTCTCTCTTTCTTTTTTTTTTTTTTTTATAGTGTGGAAGTGTGACATTGTAGCACCTTAAATTGTTCTGTGCATCCCAAAAAGTATTCATAATACATACTGTAATTTCTTATAATCGTTTTGTTCGCTAGCCTATGCTCTCGGGAAAAACACTTGCCAAAAGAACATGCATGAAAACCTCTTTTTTTTTTTCCTTTATGGCTTTGCTTGGAAATAAGCATACATATTTGCAATAATCTGCTTTTTATAAGTGGGAGTTAATTTACCTACCTTGTTCATGCATTTTTAAGAGAGCTGTCATATGAGGGGCTTTGGGGGGAGGTGGAGAATTGGGAAGGGCTCCACATCCAGTCTGAGGTGCAGATCTAAGTGTCCCTGAGCAAGGGAGAGTGGTATCAGAGCGAGACTGTGCTCTGCCCCATTCACATGTATTGAAAACAGCCACATCACAGTTATTGGGAGTCAGAGGGCCAGGGATCCTGGGGACCACATCCCATCGGGGTCCCCCATGGCAAGCCTGGCCAACTTTTCTGTTGGCCTCTGGCTCTGGGGTTTTTCTTCCTTTCTTCCAAGGAATGGGTACTTGGGGTCTATCCCGGGGCACTGAGCACAGCAAGGTCACTGTGGCAACTCCACGTGGCTCTAGGGAAGGAGCTGGTGGATACTAACAGCTGCTCAGGACTACAGCAGATGATGGGGGTTGTGGGTGGGGATGCTACAGGCTCCATCTTGAAGGCTGGTGAGCTTTCACCTGTCCCTCTCCAGAAAAAGCATCAGCAATGAGGAGGTGGTCGTCTTCATCTTGTCAGGGATCTACTCTGTCAGCAAGTTAGTGAAAACCGGCTTTCAGGCAGGACTGCTAGTACTTCCTCTCTCCAGAACAGAAGCACAGCTCCACAGACCTCCTTCAGCTGCTACAGCACTTCTGCTTCTGGCCGGCTCCTGAAACCTGAGAGATGTGCCATAGTGGGGAGAGAAGCAGCATTTTGCAGTCCCAGACATTATTTGTGCAAGTCGCATGCAGGTTTTAGACTAACTGTTCTTATAAAAATCAATTTGCATGTTCATTGTGTAGGTTTAATACACAAGGTTTATTATACTAGTCCTCAATGCAGCAATTTGGAACAATGTATCTTCCACATTTACCTAGTTGCTTTGCTTTCACTCGCAGTTTCTCAAGACACTGCTATTAGTGTGTGTTCTTGTGTACATACTTTCACTCAGTATTTTTTCCTGAGTGGTTTTCTGTGAATACTGGGTTGGAAGTCAAGATTTTATGTTTCTGCTAAACATTACAAAGTCATGCCAAAACAATTAAGGTAGATATTTTCCTAAGGAAGTCCTTAATGCGCATTATTCTGAGGAAATGCTTGACCTGATTCCCCATGAGTTTTTCACGGCATTTCCAATAAACCCAGAATAACTTTAAACTTGACCCTGAAGTCAAGTACACAAATGCTTTAAATTCTTATTTGTTTAGATTCTTGATGTACGCATATGCATGTGCTTACCTTTGTACTGTTACAGAGGCTGAGCAGACTATTGAAGGAATATGTTCTTGCAAAACTGACCAATAGTTCTTAGTGTTTTAGAAGTTGTATTAAACAAACTGAACCCCCTCACATAACGCAGTCAAATAAAATGCTGTTTTGGAAAGGGTACACTTTCAGCACCTTTTACAAGGGATTTTTCAAATAATGCTTTTTCAAGTTATTTTGAAAATAAAGCAATATCTCAGGAAAACGTTCAAGGAAAAGACAGTGAGCAGTAAGTCCCACTGTTTCAGGGACTGAATCCAGCAAGCGATTGGCAAAGGATTTCTTATTTTGAGCGCTAGGTTGACCTCTTACCTCTTATAATGGCTCCCATCCTTGCAAGTTGAAGCCCCATTTGAAAGAGTAAGGGAGAAGAAACAGTGAACCAAGCTGGTAAGCTCTGTGATACCTGCGCTGGTTTTGCAGAACTCATGGAGAGATGCCGTAACACCACTACTTTGGAATGAGTCTTGACTGTCACAAGGTTTGGCATTTCTGGTTGATATTGACATAATCTGAAAACCTTCCACTTTTGAAGTCTGACTTCCCATTAGAATAGAAGATAGTAGAGAGAAACTAGGCTGGTTCGCCTTATTGCAATTCAAGTTCCACCTAGCAGTGATAATCTTTGTTTTGACTTTCACTTATCATAGTAAAAAAATAAAAGGTGTGGGGAGGTGGAATTTTAGCATCAGGACTTCAAAATACATCTTTTCTAAGGGCCCATAACTGTTAAGACAACTTCCAACTCAGTCCTGCAGATGTCCAGGTTGTATAAAAGTCATGGTAGGTAACAGAAGTGAGATTTTCAGTTTATGCTAAACAGGAAAAGAGTTGGTATATCAGAAATAAAATAATGCTAAAATATATGATAGAAGACTCTTCCAATAGAATAGGGTTTTCTATTAATGAGTTAACTTTATTGCTCCACCAGCGCAGGTGTAGGGTCTTACTTTACAAGAAAAAAGGATATAGAAGAAGGGAATTCCTTCTTATGTTTGACATTTACACTTTGCTGTTCTTTTCTGTGTAAGCCCAGATCAAGACTTGTAAGTATATGTTAAAGATAAGACACAAAAAACAATCTTGGGGCTATTGCAACTAACGCTGATTATAGACTTAAAAAATGAGAGCTGTAATGAGAGAATACAATGTCTGAAGAGCTGTTTTAAAAATTTCATTGCCTCCATTACCTTGAAATGTTACTGAATATGTTTTGCTAAATATTGCTGCCAGTGCAGAAACTATGTCTTATTAAAAATAATGTCCATGCTGTCTTAGACTTCCCTGTTTATCACACCATAGGTGGCAGCACAGGCCATTGATCACATAAGCAGCCAGGGGAAAAAGGAGATGTGCAGATAGAGACAGCAGCAGCCTCTTTAATATTTTCTTTTTCTGCTGGAATCACTAGGGGATGTGAAAAGGATGTATTTCAACCATAACTGTAGCTTTGGCTTGTGATTTCTAGGTGGAGGGAGTAGGCATTTTCTGTATCAAATTAAATAGATGTGTGGGTGTCTTTAAGTAACTACTTCTGGAATGTGAAGATACACCTGAGAGAACAAGGGGAAAGTTTCATTGAAACTATTTTCTGTGAAAATACAGAGATGTTTTGAATATTGTTATATGTCTGCAACAGGCAGTTTTTTACAGGTGTACTTGCGATAGGTCAGAGTTAAGTAACTGTAGAAATAATGAAAATGTGAAATCATAAATCACAGAGACTTCTGAGAAACATGCCAGCTCTCTTCACAAGTGTGAGATGGGACAGCAGAGATACATAATGAGATGTTTCTTTGCTGTACCTTTTAAATTCAGTTTGTGTATGTACTTTCATATCATTGAGAACTTATAAACTTGTCTGCACTGTGTTCCACTAATATAATTGCGCATCAGCATGCCTTGATTTACCAGTAGGCCCTAAATAAATTTTCTAATAGGACAAAGTTTGTGCATTTTTCTCAGAATCATGAGCTTACCACAAGTAATCTAGAAATGAGGCAGAGTTGTTAAAAAAAAATCAATATTTATATGCTGTCAATTAATTTCACAGTGTTAAAAAAGACCACTCAAAACCTCAAGGGTTTAATAAAATGAAGGGCACTAAATGAGGCAGATGCTTTTTGGAATATTTGGAGTTGTGATAGTGAGACAGATTTGCCCATATGCTTTATTTCACACTTTCTCAAAGGTTTTTATTGATTTGGTTAAAGTGTTGCATGAGCATAACATTGCCAATAGCAGAGTACTAAGATGTGTTACCCATGATGGCAATATAGCTATGGGTTTACTTGGAATCCTTTGTTACGTAACAAAACATCTTGTGTTGACAGCCTTATGAAAAAATAGGTAATTGAGTTGGTCATTTACTGCCTAGTTTATCTCCTTTAAAATGAAGCCTTGTACTTGGGTTATATATTTATTTGAGCAGTGATTTTGATTTACCAAGACACCAGTTTTCCAGGCACCTTTGCACCTTCTCTCTCATAGTCATGACAGTGCTCTTGCTATTGCAGGTGGCATTTTGGTATATGTTCTCCTTTATTCCTAGTCCTACAAATTTCATTTGTAGCTATGCACATATTTTGTAATCCACATAAAATCTATTACATTTTATGTTTCTTCTGCAGTTCTTCTTGTATCTCCAGTTGATTTACTTATGAGGCATTTTTTTCTCTGTTTAAGTAAAGGATTTGTTTTTCTGTATCTTGATAAATTTTTTCTTTAGTGACACAGGACCATTATGATAAGCAGCTTCAGTACAGATGGAAGTATAACTACAAGACAGTAAAAACATAATTCAAAGAAATAAAAGAAAAAAAATAGTTATATGCCTCTGCAGCTTATGTCTGTAGTCTTTATTATTTAAAAATTGTAATAACACTTACAGCATTGTCAGATTTGCTTGTACATCTTGGTTTAGATCTGCCTTGTTGCTGAAATACTGTGAAATAAGTGGAATATGCTTCTTCCTATATATTCATGTCCATTTTAGTTTAGAAATGATTACTCATAACTCATGTTACTGAACTTCATTTACATCAGAGATAAGTGTTTGATGTTCCATTTTTCCAACGTAATAATTAAATGCCACAGAATGACCTTAGTGACACTTCCGTTGCACAGAAATGTTCCCCTTCAGGATTATCACAGAAAGAAGCAATGAAGGCGTGATGCCTGTCAGCCTCCTGAGATTCAGGCTTTAATAAGTACCTATGTTTATATATTACACCAAACTAATCTTCCAAATAAGTAGATATTGAGTCATTGCTGTTTACTGCAAGTATAAGTATTTTTCACGCCTACGTTCACAAAGCTTTTACTTTTCCAATTTTCCATGACTGGGTTTTGCATTTAAATGACTTAATTCTCTACGGAAGGACAAATGTAGGAACATACAAAGTTTCTTTTCGTTTCTGCTCCTTTAAGTAGGTCTTTTCCTCCCCTCCTCCTTCTTCCCATTGAAAAAGCAAGTAAATATTTATTTTGGAGAAAATAAAGGCAGTCCCCCTGCCACATTTTTCGGTTCTGTTTTTTTTTTTGTTTGTTTGTTTGTTTGTTTGGGTGTGTAGGCTCAGGAACAGCTACATTGCCTTTTTTGCATTTTGGTCTGGGGTTGTAAAATACTTATTCTGTAGACCTTTGCCTTGTCAAGTAAGCATACACCAGCTAAGAAAAACAAACCATTTAAGACTGTGTTTTTTGGACTCTGTACATTAGTATTTCATGCTCTCAGTTGTTGACCATGAAATATCTGCACATGTGCAGCAAAATGAGCATGCAGAAGAATGAACTCTTCCCCAGACCTTTTTACAATGAGTATATATTAGTGAGTCCACTCCAACCGAGAAAGATCATTCATTGTTATAGAAAGGCTTCATCAATAATTCTAAGCCTTCCATGAAATTTCAAAAATAAGCTGTATGAAACGCTTAAACTCTTTGCTAAAATCTTATTGAATTCTGAGAATTAGTTTGCATATGAAGTTTAAATCTAGTTACTGTGGCTCTAGGTGATTTTTATTGTGCTTTCTCTTTTCTGTTCGTTCAGTAGATCTCCAGTAGGTAGTATTCTCGTCCACATGGCTAACCTTAGCAAATGATTTTATTAATAAACAATTAAAAATGCTCTAATATTAAGTTTGCTATTAGAGCTTTTAATTTGCATATTATGTATCTGTTTCTTTATAACACTTGTGAAGATATGACTGATATCTAAAATTTAAGTTTTGTTGGTTTCCAACATTTCACTGTAACATTTAATTCTCAAAACTTGCTTGTGGTTTTATGAATTTTTGACAATTTTGACAAACTTCACCCTTCAGGCATATTTTCCATTCTTGTTCTGCGTTGTAAAAAAAGTAGCAGGTGCTAGAAAAAACAGATAAATGAAGTAGAGACAAATTCCTAAACTAATTATGAATGTGGTCTGCATAGTTTAATGTAGGCCACTGTGGTAAATAGTGGTACCTGTAAATGGCTGAGCATTTAGCAGGAAGACTAACACAAGAAGCCTCATATCGGAATTCAAACTCTGTACTTTGTTTAGAAGTAATTTAAAATTTTATTTGAACACCAGTCTAAAAAGTTATATTTTCTTAATTTGTATTTTTCTGTTTTAGTATAAACATTCAGCATGGTTGCCTCAGCTGAATAGATTAGATATTCAACCTGTTGCTTTTGGTTACTGTCATTGCACTAAAAACTTGCACATATCCATATATTTATAGAAAAATTGACAGATTCCATATTAGTTCAGAGCTGATTTGTCTCTTCTCCTTTCTCATTCCAAAGGATTGAATTTTACCAGGACACCACACTGTGGTTACAAAATGCAGCTTCCACTATGTGCTTCATATTTCATTTGACTGTGTCTCGTAATTTTGTACATTGTTTTTCTGAGAACTGTAGTTCAATGACCATTTGGAAGTAAGTTTACTATTTATGTTTTGTTGGTTTGGTGTTGTTCTTTTCAATATGAAGATATGGTGTTGTTCTTTTCAATATGAAGATATTCTGGGTTTATGCAGAAAGTGTAATGCAAGGTTTCTGTTTGCTTTCCTTCATGCATTAGTGTCTTTTCTTGTTCTTAATTGTAATTAATGAAAGTTTATCTGTGGTATAGGACTGTAGGTCAGTGCCCAGATTTGTAACCCTCTTTCAAATTTTTGAATAACATGAAGCTGAAACTAATGCATAAATATGTAAATATTCACAGGACTTACAAATTTGTATGCTCCTATCAAGTACGAGCTTGGGTTTTATATAACTCTGGTGTAATAGCTCCACACAAACATTTTCAATACTCACCTAGTGTTTTCTCATTTTAATTAATTCTGAAATGCATTTGCTGCTTAAATGAAACATTGAGAATCCTGCTTTGATGCATTAATTTCTTCCAGTGCATACTTTTGAGTGTCGTGTAAAGATGATGATTTATAATGAAGTTCATTTAATGTGATTAATTTCTTAGTAGTCTCAGAGCACTTTATAGCTGGAGAATTATACTTCAAATTAATTTAAAAATTAAACAGTAAAGTAGTGACAATCATCTGCTATTCATCAAGTGTAAAAAGCTCTCATCTAAGAACTGTCTGAGAAACAATCACCAAAACACTGTAAATATGCATTACTGTCCTGTCATTGTATAGACTTGTATTAACAAGAATCTTAAACATTGAAGCTGACACCACGTCTGCTGCAATAAATAATGATTTGTGGCCAAAGCCATATCCATGGTGGTATAGATGGTCATACCCTCTGCTTTACGTATACACCTTAGCTACAAAGGAACAAAATGACTTGCGGCTCCTCGCAGAAGGACTAGAGAAACTAAGTCACCTCCATGTACTCTCTGAGGCAAGCAACGACACTTTGCACACCACCACTGCTTTATGCACAAGGAGATTAAAGAAAAGAAACAAGGCATGTTAAGTAGCAATGCAGGAACAAATTGGAAAGAAAATGCCTGGCTGCAAGTAAGGAGGTAGAGAAGAAAAGTTAAGCGTTATCTGTAGTGTTAAATGTGAATATGCAAAACTGACAGGTTTTCCAATGGCAAAATTAATTTTGTACTACCTTCCACTCCTGTTAACCTTGCAGAATAAACATCACTGGGAGGGCACAACCCAGCTCTCCTCCCTTTCTTCCCTCTCAGCAAGACAGTTTGGCAATTTTCGGTTAGGTCCATATGTGCACTCCCTCTGACAGCATCAGAATTGCACAGCTATTACTGATGACATAATCTGTAAACTGTGGGTCTGTTTACATGTTATTAGCCACCTGATTTGTCTTGCAGAATTGTTATTACTGCTGATTATGTACTTTAGTTCCTTGAATGTGGCTCCATTAACATAGTTACCAAATTGTCCCATGACTCTGGCTGACCTCAGAAACCTTTATTAACTTCTCTGTGTCAAAGGTATTTAGATTTAATTTTAATGGAATTATAGCATTACCAGGTCTCACACGTAATATCTGGCAGAATTCTGAAACTCCACACCTGGAGACAGGAAACTTACTCTTCAAAAATCAACCTGGAAAGGAAGATTCAATGGGACTCTGACATCTCGAAAAAAAGACGAAAGTTGCCAACTTTAGTTGTTCAAATCTTCTAATTTTCAGTGGTTAGTGTTTTTGCATGCTTAAGGCTGGCAACACACAAAAATCTGGATGTTCCATTGTCTTACCCAATCCATAAGCTGTTCAAATCCACGTGGTCCAGAGAATGGATCTGGGATCTGGAAGTGATGCTGAAGCAGAAGATGCATCATAGCACCTACAAGTGTGAAGACCAGGTCCAAGACAAAGCAGGAAAGTCACTTGAGGAGATATCAAGAGCAAACTTCTGACATCAGTTTATGCTGTTGTAATTCAATATGAAGTGGAAGATTTTGACCATAAAACAATCCTATTTGCAACAGATATACAATATCAGCAAAAAACAAATGCGGAAGTGCACTTACGTGAATTCTTGTTACAAAAGAACTTACATTACACTTTCTGAAAGAAGAGCATAATTGTACTTTGTCAGCACTTTAATTTTGTAGTCTCGTTAATTTGTTTGTGACTGAAATGTGACTTCACTTCTGCTCCTATTAGAAAAAACATCAATAATAACCAGCTACAACAGGTCTGGGTTTGGTAATGATATCGAATATTGTGCTGGAGCAAATGTTTCCATAGGTTTACATTATGAAGAACAATATACTAGCTTTGTCCCACATTAAGAAGCAGAATATTTGTGTCAGAGTAAATTGGTTCATGGCAGCTCTTGGATCAGTGTGACATGGACTAGGCCTGTATAGAGAGGTCATAATTCAGCACCTTGTTATTTGCAACCTTGCTATTTAGATTGCAAAGCTGCTGGAAACAAGGGCATACAGCAAAGGTGGTAAGAGCAGCCAGCCAGTGACTTCAGCCAGTATACAGCCTCCTACTGTATATGCTTGAGATCAGAGGCTGGGGCTGCATCTTGTTTCTTGTCTGGGACCACTCACAGCAGTGGAGTAAGAAAAGTGGCCAAGAAGAAGGATGGGCAGGGACTTTATGTCCCTAATTCAAGGCTCAGATTTACTGTAGCAAAGAGCTCTGTGAAGCTACAGGGTTTTTTTTTTTTTTCCCAAGCAGTATATGTTTTTGAGTTTCTTTGTACTGTGATTGACCCACATGTAATAAGATCTTGATACAGCTGAAAGAATAACTGCTCTCCTCCACTAGTGCTGATGTCCCTCTGACAGGATCAGCATGCCTTACTGCACAAAGGTGTTGCAGCAACATAGAGCACTAAGGGCATTTAATCGGTCAGTGGAATTTAAATATTACAATTTGAAGATCAGTGCAGCAGTATGTTAGCACAGTAGGTTGCCATGTCAAGTGGCTTTTAGTTCAAAAATTGCTCAATTTGTTAGTCTTGTTTTATTGGTCTCAATTTGTTGGTGGGGAATTCTTGACCAATTGAAATAGGTCAGGCAGCAGCATAAGAGAGCAATATTTGCTCTAAAAAGAAGCAGAAATATGGCAAAGTCATGTTACATCTGAAATGAGGGATGGTGAGGAGAGCGGGATAGAGCAGTCCCCGAAATGTTTTCTGGGTTAGACTGCACCCAGGTAATTCTAATTCACTTTACAATGAGTAAATGGTGCTGAGCTCCTCTGTCATCTTATTTTGTAGTATTCATATGATGAAAAATTATCAAAGGATACCCATAAATAAAAGGAAATAATTAATGCTCTCACACATGTAGTTTCAAAGCGGAATATGGAGATTACCTTTGTTGACTCACATTAATGCTAAACAGAGCTGCATGGTTAAATCCACCAACATTACTGTTATTCCAGCACACTCCCACTGGGGTTTCCAACAGCTTAACATCTATGTTTTTCTTTGAATGTAGTTTAGCAAATGTCTATAGATTAAAGATATGTGATTTAGGTTAGAGTTTAGGTTTCCTACAGATGATGTATTGTATGGCTGGAAGGGAGAGGACAGGAAGAATGTTTAGCTTGTATTTCAAATTCTGATGAACTGCAAGTGGACTTAGAACACAAAGATGACCTAAACCCCTTGCAGAATAGTACTCTAGAGCTCACTTCTGAGCTGTGTGTGTGTTTAAGTTTCTGCGGCAGAAGCTGTTTTCAAATTTTATTTGTGCTTGCTCATTTTCTGGTTACACTTAATTGACATTATATTGGATAATGGAAAAAGTTTGATCTTTTATCATTTTGGTAATGTGTTTTTTTTTTAATTATTGTCATTGGTTTGGGATTTTAATTTGCATTTTAATAAGTTTAATTAAGCAATCAGTGAATATTTATTGTTAGAACAATTATTTTTCAATTTTCAAAAAAGTACTGAATAAAACCCCATTGATTTCAACCAGTAGTCCAGGTGAGAATTTATAATGTGAAAGGAATTTTAAAAGAAGTATATTATATTTCTGTATAAATCTGAACATGAATGAAGATCTTAAAATAGTTTGTAGCAAAGAAAATAAATCAGAGCTTTAAGAAGGAGACTGCACAATCCACAATACATACAGAAAGATAAGCCACTGAGTTGAGGCTGACTGATAGAAAATATTTGACTGAAAGACATTAACATACCAGGTTACTACTTACAGGCAACAGATTTTTTGTGTAGGAAGTAAACCATGTTCCTGACATTTCTGCTTATGCAGAATCATAGGAAACAGTTTGAGATTGTCTGCAATTAATAATTTTCCCACGAGATGGCACAAGAAATCAATCGTTTTCTTCCTGTAACTGCAGTGTTATTTTCTGTATTTTGATTCTGACAGACAGGTATGTCCTAATAGCCTACTAAACAATTACAATATAATGTTCCCAGGTGAGTGTTTGGAATTTGTTTTTGTGCATTAATAACTGAGAGATAAGTGTGTGGTAAGGGGAACACTTCTTATTTGTTGACTAGGGAACACAGAACAGTATTACTGTAGCTGAATTGTTTTTAACTAATATATATAAATATTCATGGAACTCACATGAATTAAATTACAAAGGCATCTGTTACGCCATGAGGGACTTAGTGCTGCAATGGGCACTTAATGCTTGATAGGAAAACAATAGCTAAAAAAACCCTTTCAACCCAATCACTCTTCATGTGGTTAAGATACTAAAATTTAAAATAAATCCATGGTGGAGTCCACTGAAATATTAAGCATAATGAACTTACAGAAAAAAAAAATCAAACCAAACCAAAACCCATAAAAATGAGAAATAACAGTGGGGTTTGATCAAGCTTTCTTCAGCCTATGTGAGCTGAAGTAGCCAGTCCGAACTACTAGCTGCTAGTAGATAATAGACTACTAGTTTGTCATTAGAGATGTATCATCAGTGGACTATTTGCAGCCATCAGTGCCTGGAGTATTGGTGTCCACCTCTGTGGTCTCCAGATTGTGAAAGTACTGCCTTCTCTTACAGAAAACACTAACACATGAATATTTTTATTGCATTTGCTCTTCCTGCTTAAATGGAGACACTGCAATGGAGGAAATCAACCTCCCTTTTGTCCTATGCTTTGTTGAGGTCCAGTAGCAAGTTACTTCCTTGTTTCCCAGTCCTTCTGGTATTGCTGGTGTGATTGCAGGGCCTAAATGGGAGACAAGCCCTTAAGATATTGCTCACAATCTGTGATTTAGAGCTCTTGTGCTTTATGGTGGTTTGTTTAGTTCCACTCCAGTGTACCAAGACTGGGCAATGGCACGACAGAGATTTTTATCAGCTTGCTTTGCAGGACTAAGTGTAATGTAAGCATGGGTATGTAAGTAGGGTGGGAGGAATACAAATTTTTTGTTGTTCTAGAAGCCAGATATTCCAGTTTTTAAAGTGTTTTTCGCACTGAGCCATCTAAGGGTCATAGAAATCATTGATACTACTAGGAGCGACAAAGTTTCTTACAGAAGTAAGTCAGATCATAGCAGAAGTGCATCTGTCTCTCTAGGAATTAATTAGTCATGGATTCCATTTGACCACTATGATGCCATGTTGTGAGTTAGATGTCATATACTGAGGTAGATGAGTAAGATATGAAGATTTGGAGTCCTGAAGTGACATAATTCATTTATTGTCTTTTTTTTTTTTTTTTTTTTTTTTTCACCTGAGAGAATTTAGGTTACATACAGCTGCTTCAGAGGGACACATTACCACATGCATTATTACAGATATGATCAATTATGCTAGTTTTAGGTAAATTGCCTATCTAAAGAGGATTACTGAAAAAGTAAATGCAGGACTGCCTGAACCAAAGCAAACGCAGTGAAGTGTTTCAGTTTATTGAAATCTCTAGATCTTTTGGATTCCTGAATTACAGTACATTAATCACAGAGTCATTAGAAAGGTTTTGCTTTATTACAAAACTTCAAATTCTTTGAATTCTTTAAGCATAGTCCTTCTGTTATGACAAATATACAATAAAGTAATTTTCAGCCCTGGACAAAAAGACAAGACAAAATCTT
This sequence comes from Ara ararauna, assembly GCA_028858755.1. NCBI lineage: Eukaryota > Metazoa > Chordata > Aves > Psittaciformes > Psittacidae > Ara > Ara ararauna. Next base: position 35,984,428 of record CM054410.1, on the reverse strand, counting down.
CTTGCCTCAAGGATGGCACTCAGTGCTTCATTTTTATTTAAATGACAGTTGGGATAAACTTCATTTCTAATGCAGTGTTATAATATTGGAGTACGTTGGGTTTGGTTGCCTCTCTTTACCTACTGGGATCTCAAAGAACTTTACAAATCATCCTTGGAATGGGGAAGTGAAGTGACAGTGGTCACAATAAATGGATATGGATTAATTTGTCTTCCTATAAATTAAAACTACCCTCTTTGTGTTTTCCCACAATGTTTATTGTCTTCTTGTGAAGATGGTGACTTGAAGAAAAAAAATTTTTAGACATTCTCTATAGACTCATGACTAAACAATTTTATCATAAAGTATGCCATCTTGCTCTATATTTCAGTGTTGCAAAGGCTTCCATTTCTAAACCAAGTTTATAAACTTTTTTATCAGGATTTTTCTATCTTGCTTAATAGATAAAATTTATTACTGACTACAGCGACTGATGCAGTTTTCTAGGAATTAAGAGCTTCTAGATACCCAGATAACACAGCTGTAGTGAACCATAGTTCTCAAAATATACTGTGTTTAAAATATAGGTTACCTAACTGAGTGGTTGAATACAACTCAGTCTTATCTCAAATCTCATTCTTCTTTATTATGCTACCTCTTAACATCTCTCTTCTTTAGTAAGGAACGTATGTCACAGCCCCTCAGACTCTCTCGCTACATTTATTACATCAAGAGCTGGTTTCTTCCAGACACAGGCTTCTCCCTCTCTGTTTAAGAGATGGGGGTTATTTGCTTCCCTCTACTACATTTACTTTAGTAGGTAGTCACTGTGGTGGCTGAGCTTTGGTGCATTCATGCTGAACACTATCTATAAATGGCTTAAAAGACAGTGTGGTTGAGACTAGAGATGTGAGATAGTTTGATGGGGAAGGTTGGCCCAAGATTTTTTCATGTTCTGAAATTTTTCTTTTCCAGAACCTGACCACATTTTATCCAAAACCTTCTTTCCCCACATTGCTTTTTTTGATAACTGTAAGATACAAAGCCTGACAAAAAACCTTTTCTTTTTTTGTGACTGATTTTTATTTTTTTTTACTTTTTTTTTCACTATAGATAAGCAATAGAGGGGAATGAATTTTGGGGAAATGATGTTAAGTGAAAGCAGCAGGTTTTGCATAGTTAGCGTAGGAGATGTGACTCTTAGGCAAAAGCAAGAAAGGGGAACTCAGAATGAGACCAAGCAAGCCAGCTGGTGTTGCGAGTTACACTTTCTGAGAATAACAATATCCTCAAATAAACTAGTTCAGCATACAGTGGTGGGGTTTGGTTTTTGGTTCTGTTTTTTTGTTTGTTGTTTTATTTTTCTCTCTGTGTAAGCCCATGTTTATTTCTTCTCCTCTGTATTTGGAATGTGTAATCAAATACACCTCCTCAGTGTTTTCCAGAGATAAGAAGGTTTTCTGGAAGCTCCTTTCAGGGCACAATAAAGCACAAAGGTATTTCAGAAGTCTTCAAGCATTTAACTAAGACTTTAACCAAGCTTGAACTAGACTGTCTAGATAGGTCCATCACCAGCTAAAGCCGCAATAAAAGAGATTTGAAAAGATATGGCTACTTTCTTTGTGTTTTCAAATGAAAATACTCCCTGGATTTCCTTTGTGCAAGAGTGTTTAGCCAGAATCCTTACGGGAAAACTGAGCAGCCAAACCAGAACAGAAAAAAATCAACTAGTTTAGAAAAGACCATTAGGAACATCAAGTTCAAACATTACCGCAGGACTGCCATGACCACCACTAAACCATGTCACTGAGGGTCTCATCTATATGGTTTTTGAACACTTCCAGGGATGGTGATTCTTCCACTGCCCTGGGCAGCCTGTTCCAATGCCTAATCACATTCTCAGTGAAGAAATTTTTCCTAAAATCCAGTCTAAACCTTCCCTGGTGCAGCTTGAGGCCATTACCTCTTGTCCTATCACTTGTTAAATGGGAGAAGAGGCTGACTCCCACCTCACTACAACCTGCTTTCAGGCAGTTGTAGAGGGTGATAAGGTCCCCCTGAGCCTTCTCTTCTCCAGACTGAACAACCCCAGTTCCCTTGGCTGTTCCGCACCAGACTTGTGCTCCAGACTCTTCAGCTGCTTTATTGCCCTTCTCTGGACCTGCTCCAGCTCCTCAACGTCTCTCTCGTAGTGAGGGACCCAGAACTGAACACAGGATTCAAGGTGCTGCCTCACCAGTGCCCTGTACAGGGGGATGATCACTGCCCAGGCCCTGCTGGCTGTGCTGTTTCTGATACAGGCCAGGATGTCATTGGCCTTCTTTGGCTGCCTGGGGAAAAGCTGGCTCATATTCAGCCTTTAATCAGCATCCCCAGGTCATTTTCCACCAAACAGCTTTCCAGTCACTCTTCCTCAAGCCTGTAGCGCTACATGGGGTTGTTGTGGCCCAAGTGCAGGATCCTACGCTTTGCCTTGTTGAACCTCATACCACTGGCCACTGCGCATTGATGCAGCTTGTACAGATCCCTCTGCAGAGCCTTCCTATCCTCCTGCAGATCAACACTCCCATCCAGCTTGGTGTTGTCCACAAATTTACTGAGGGTGCCCTTGATCTGCTCATCTGGATCATCAATGAACAACATTGTCCCTATCACCGAGCCCTGAGGGGCGCTACTAACATCCGGTCACCAGCTAGATGTGACACCACTTACTGAGACTTTTGGGCTCGGCCATCCAACCAGTTTCTAATCCAGTGAAGAATCCACCAAACCAGGCCATAAGCAGCCAGTTTCTCCAGGAGAACACTGTGACAGTGTCAAATGCTTTATTTAAGTCCGAAGAGACAATGTCCACATCCTTTCCCTCATCAACCAGGTGGGTCAACTTATTGTAGAAGTAGATCAGACTGGTCAAGCAGGACCTGCCCTTCATGAACCCATGATGACTGGGCCTGATCCCTCCATTTTCCTGCATGTGCTGTGTGATCTCACTTAGGATCATCTGCTCCATGACCTTCCCTGGCACTGGGGTCAGATTGACAGGCCTGTAGTTTCTGGGGCCCTCCTTCCTGGCCTTTTTGTAGAGAGGCATCATGTTGGCCACACTCCAATCCTCTGGGACCAGCCCAGTAGACCAGGACTGCTGATAGATGATGGAGAGTGGATTAGCAAGCTCCTGTGCCAGCTCCTTCAGCACTTTTGAACGTAGCCCATCCAGCTGTATAGACTTGTATACTTCTAAGTGGAGCAGGAGGTTGCTAACCATTTCTTCCTAAATTATGGGCATTTCAATCAGCTCCCCATCTCTGCCATCCAACTCAGGGAACTGAGTACCCTGAGGGTGGCTGATGTGATTATTAAAGATTGAGGCAAAAGCAGCATTAAATACCTCAGGCTTTTCCTCATCCTCAATCATTAGGTTTCCCCTAGCATACAGTAGAGGATGGAGGCTCTCCTTGGCCCTCCTTTTACTGCCAATATATTTATAAAAGTACTTTTTATTATCTTTTATGGCAGTGGCCAGGTTCAGTTCCAGCTGCGCCTTTGCTTTTCTAACTTTTTCTCTACATAACCTAATACCATCCTTGCACTCCTTGTGGGGTGACAGTCCCTTCTTCCACAGGTGATAAATTCTTTTTTTCCTGGAGTTCAAGCAGTATCTCCCTGTTCAGCCAAGCTGGTCACTTCTCTACAAGTTTCATTTTCAGCACATAGGGTCTGCCTGCTCCTGCACCTTAAGGATTTCATTCTTGAAGAGTGGCCAGCCTTTCTGGACTCCTTTGTCCTTCAGTAATGTTTCCCAAGGAATTCTGACAATCAGCATTCTAAACAGGCCAAAGTCAACCCTCTGGAAATCTAACACAGAGGTTTTGCTGACCGTCTTCCAGACTTCTCCAAGGATTCAAAATTCAACCATTTTGTGATTGCTTTGCCCAAGACAGCCTCCAACCATAACATCACCCACCAGTGATACTGAGATACTAGTAGGTGAATGAATAAATAATGGGTAGATAAATGAGTCTCAGATTTTTTTTTTTAATATTGTGATCAAAAATTGAAAGTAGTCACTGGGAAAATTTTATTCACCTTATTTAGTACTAAGGATTCATGTCATTAGAAGTATTTTCTTCTGAAGTGATTATATGAATAAGAACATGATATCTGTATTAATTCCATCTGTAGTTCACAGCTGTAGATTGTGCAAGCTGGGTGTTGTTTTGGTACAGATTATCCCGGACTCAAGGCAGTTCTGAACATTAACCTGTCATCCAGGCTTTACCAGCCCTTATGAAGGACTTATTAAAAGTAAAAAGACTGTAATATTCTGCTGTGTTCCAGTAGGGATTAATATGAATCAGTTACACGTATTATATTTCAAAGTCTGACAGCAGAGCTAGCAGAGAGGAAGCACTGGGTGGCAGCACTTGCAGTGATGAGAACGTCCTTGGCAGGACAGAGGAAGGCGAGGGCTCGCTCTTCACAGGCTTTTCGCGACTGCACCACATCAAAACCGAATTCCCTTGTGCTCTTTCACTTTCTGCTACAAAGTACCACAATGCTGAGACCGGCTCCACCCGGAATCAGGCTCCTCCTCTGCCTGCTGAGAAGCAGAGGCTGACATCTGTCTCCCATAGCCCAGTGGGAAGCTCTAACTTAAAGTCTATTCTGAAATGATTTTTTCTCCAGCTGCTGAAAGAAAAGTACCAATCAATAACCAAACTCTTTTGTGTTAAATAACATTTAAGATCTGTTACACAAGTCACTTAACACATGTCTTTTAGCTTTATCAGTTGGTAGAACGACGATGATTAGATCTTTGGGGATAAATCTGGCGAGAGTGGTGGCCCATTATATGAGAAGGGGATCTTAACTGTGGTGGTGGCAAATTGTAGGCTGACCTGTCTTCTGCTCAGATGACTCTTAACATCCTCTGTGTTTAATCTCCATGCCACATCACAAGACAGATGTAAACCCATAGCCCCAGGCACTTTGTGGGAAGAGGTTTTACAGGCACATAATCTCTGGCACCCATGCCACAGCCTTTACACCCTCAGCACTGTTACTGCTGTAGCTCCTCTGCTGCTCCTTGAGCCCTGTGGAGTCATGCAGTGCCAGGAGAGCTGGAGACAAAAAGCAATGTCTTTCCCTCCCAGGCCACATCTCTTGTATTTATATGTGGTCTTCCCTTGATGAGACATTGCACACTTCCATTTCCAATCAGGAGTTCCCCTTTACAGGAAGGGGTACAAAGGGAGAACATATGAAGGTGATGAAACAAACTGTCATCCAGGGTCTGTGTAGGCAGTAGACATTGTCATAATTTCCTAGATCTTAAATTAATGACAGGTCTTTCAACAATGGCAAAATGGAAAAAAGCCCTTGAGCTTCAGAGTCTGCAGTGGACTCTGAGCTGCAAAGACTGTGACTTCTGTTTCTTAAATGACAATGTGGAAGTAACAGTGAAAATAAAAATGTTTGAAGCGGTAAACCATAAACTACATCGAGTGGGAAACAGACACATATACACTAAGATACTATACATATATGTGTGTGTTGACATGTGTGTGCATGTTTATATATAGACATACTTCTATAGTGTGTGTTTCAGGCAAATAATTGCACACCTAGAAAACTTGGGCCCTTCTTAGGTAAAGCATGTTGAAGCAGGACATTTCTCTCTTTAGCTAGAACTAAAAGAAAATTCTGCTTTGGAACAGATTGGGCTGTTTTCTCTGCTCCCAGACATTGTTGTGTTTTCTGTGTAGTATTTGTGATTCCTATTTACATCAAGTATTCCTCATCACTTCAGAAAGCAACTTGAAAAAACTTGGGTGAAAGCCATTGAACAGAAATACACTTTAAGGAAAAAATGAACATTAAAAGTGCTGTAGAGAGTTTCATCCTCATAGAACAAAGTACTTGTAACAAAAAACCTATAGGGTTTATGGCACTTTCAGGAAAGAAAGACAATGTCTTTTGTGTTACTCACATTTATCTGCCAAGAGTCTTTTATGAGAGATCGCAGGAGACTTTCTTTTAAGGCTGTGGATTATATAAACAAACTATTTTGTGTAATCTTAGAGGTGAACTAAATGGGAGCTCAAACTGCTGGGTGTCTGAAAATCAGGCCAATTTCGCTTAGGTACTTCACTTGCATTTTCTCACACAACTGAAACTTTGGCTTGAATCTTTTCCATGTCTTGTGAGCACTGCTGCAAATCTGAATCTGTCACAGGATATTTTTTTTTTCTGTAGTTTTTCATCTGCATATCTCAGGATATTTAGTCATTATTTTTGCATTTCACGGGAACTCAAGCAGTAACAGTAAGTAATATGTGGATTGTAGGACGCTGCTACTTTTATTCGTCGTTTAAGTAAGTCAGACTGTGCACACAATGGATATAATGAGATGAGGTGAGTTTCAGCAACTGCAAAAAGCTTTTCTTTCTACTTATACTCTTCTCTCTTATTATGCAGGTCATGTACCATGCATGGTGCAGAGTCATTGATGTAATTGCCAAGTTTCCAGCATCATGTTATGATTCATCTATAAAGGCAGTTATCAGAAAACCTACCAAATAACAGCCCTATTTTAGACCAGTCTAAGACGTAGGAGATTCAACATTATTTTATTACACCTACAGAATAGCAAATCTGGATGGTCGTGGCTTCTCTGAAAATTAGCGTCTTCTTTTACAGAAAGAAAAGGTCATCTCACAAGAATTCAAGGTAGTCCAAAGCATTTTTTCCCTCCAGATAGATTGATTTACATCAATAAACAAGCCAACTAGCTATAAATGTTTTTGATTTTTGTAAAAATTTTAGTTTCTTAAAGAACATTATATTGCTATAGTTTGGTAAGAACCAAAACATTTTAAAAAGCATATTAATAACAGCCTTGAGACCTATATGTAAGGATCACAAACCCCCTATAATATACCTATGAATGTTTATTTAAGCATTTTGCATCTTTATATGTTAAAAATGCTCAGTCGTGCAATTCTTAGGCACTTTGTGATTATTCTCTATGGTTGATGCCAAATTGCTTTTGAATAGCACTGGAATTCAATTAAAATAAGCACAAATGGCATTTTGAAAGTATTTTTATTAACCAGTAGCACTATCATAAATGTGTTGGATATATAATCCATTTTCTGAAGTTAAAGCATGTTTTAGAAACTAAATGAATGTATCTAGTCAAGCAAGAAAGCAATATCTACAGAAATGGAAAAGAAAAGGTTGTTTCTGATCACCAAGTTTTTCTACTGCTGGTACATCTCAGGTTCTTCTTTCTAATTTCTTAGTAGCAGTAAGTTCTAGGTTTTGTTGTTGTCGTGTGGGTTTTATACTTCATTCAGGACCAAATGAGCTGCATAAACTGAAGAAAGTGTTTTCTCTATACTGTCAGAAGAGTTTCTCACCATCTCACTCTGATTAGGGGAGCTGCCTGGTTCCACAGTTTGGTCTCTATATCTTTGGCAACAAACAGGTATTATTTTTTTCTTGAAAAAAGTAATTTATTGAACTTTAAGGCTTTTTGTTCTAATTTGCAGTTCTGTGTGTGGTCTCACAATACTTATATTCTGAATGTAGAGATGCTAGAACTGAATTGTGTTTGGCCTGGTGTAGACTTGAGACTAACATGTATTAGATGAAGTTTAGAATTATTTCATATGCTCTGAATTTCAGGCTTTACATACAAGCAGAGATCTGCAAATAATGAACGTGTCAATTCTGTATCTGGACAATAAAACAAAATTAGTTCTTGCTAAACTGAAATCTTCTCTTTGGCAAGAATTTTAATTTAAAACCAAGTAACATGAAATTATAAAGTTTTGTTTCAAGATAAAACTGAAATATTGCATTCGAGAATTTTCAAAATCTTTTTTATTTGGTATTTCTTATGCTTCAGGCCATCCACCTGAAGCATGCACATAATCAGTTTGAAATAGCATTTTTCAGTGCAGTTCATCTGAAAAGTTCTTCCTGTGAAAGCGCATTGTATTATGCTACCTTGATTTATCTGAACATAATATACCTTGTGCAAACAAACTAAGTGCATAGGATATTTTTCATATTTATAAATGCACTTTTAACAAACATGCTTCAAAACAAGGGCAACATAAGTGTACTTAATTTGGGCAGTGTTCTATATTGATACACAGGAGCAACATAGGAACTTTCTCAAAAACATAACTTTTTCTATTAAATAGGCAGCAAGATATAAAGAAGAGGCCACTGTTCTAGAGCAAACAGGAGGTTGGCATTCACCAATAAAATTCATAACCTACTTGGCATCCATTCCCGATGATTAATTTATAAAGCACTAGTATGAAAGGGCTGTGTGAAGCCATATTTAAGGAATGAAATATGTTTTGATGAAAAAATGCTTTTGATGCCTTCTGACCACTATAGTTTTGGCAACTACAAAATGCAAATTTTTAAATGGAAATATACTTAAGTCAATGCAAGACTTCTGAAGAACAACAGAAATTATACAAAAACAATTAGAATGAAAATAAATAACAACAAAAAGTATTCTTTTCTTATAAAACAGCTAATTAAAAGTGATGTTGAAAAATGCTGTGGTTTGTTCTCAGCATTTTATATTCCAGGTCCCAGTATGCAAGGGCCTCTCATTTATGGACCAAAAACTCAGTTTGAAAGAATGTAAGAATTGTTTTGAGCCTAAAGGTCCCTTTCCCCCAACTCTGCTTGACTGCTAAAATTTGGTATTTGGACAAAAACAGGGGGTTGAATATTTTCTAGTGTGTAATGACAATTACCTGGGCGCGATCTCCTGGTTCTTGATCATAGGGCATGAGAGCAGAGAGCAACTTTGCTGGTATGTTTAGGGGTTTGGGGTGTTTGACCAATGTATGATATTGTACAGACACCTGCCTGAATAAAATCTTGTTTTTTCACAAAACAAAGAAACAGAAGCAATAGTGGCTAGCAGCAGACGCACAAGATATAAAGAGACACCTCTGTAATTATCCCTGTTTTCAAGTGATTTATGGTTTGCACATCACTGGTGCTTTTGTGTCCTTTTGTTAGTTTGTCTCATAGCATCTTCAGCCTCCTGTAGCAAGAAATTCAACCACTGAAATTGTGCATGCTGTATGAAGAAGTATCTTCTGTTTGCTTTGAAATTGCCACCTACAAAATTCGTATGAAGTTCATCAGGTTTTGAACAGGGAATATCTTTGTCAGTGGCCTGGACAGTGGGATTGAGTGCGCCCTCAGCAAGTTTGCCAATGACACCAAACTGTATGGTTCGGTTGATACGTTGGAGGGAAGGAATGCCATCCAGAGGGACCTTGAGACGCTTGTGAGGTGGGCTGATGCCAACCTGATGAAATTAAACCATGCCAAGTACAAGGTCCTACACCTGAGTAGAAGCAATCCCAGGCACAGCTACAGGTTGGGCAGAGAAGAGATACAGAGCAGCCCTGCGGAGAAGGACTTGGGGGTGTTGGTTGATGAAAAAATGAACATGAGTCGGCAGTGTGTGCTTGCAGCCCAGAAAGCCAACCATATCCTGGGCTGCGTCAAAAGGAGTGTGACCAGCAGGTTGAGGGAGGTAACCCTGCCCCTCTACTCTGCTCTTGTGAGACCTCACTTGGAGTATTGTGTGCAGTTCTGGTGACCTCGACATAAAAAAAACATGGAACTGTTGGGACAAGTCCAAAGGAGGGCCACAAGGGTGATCAGGGGACTGGAGCACTTCCCGTATGAAGATAGGCTGAGAAAGTTGGGTCTGTTCAGCCTGCAGAAGAGAAGGCTGCGTGGAGACCTCATAGCAGCCTTCCAATATCTGGAGGGGCCTATAGGGATGCTGGGGAAGGACTCTTCATGAGGAACTGTAGTGATAGGACAAGGGGGAATGGGTTCAAACTTAAACAGGGGAAGTTTAGATTGGATATGAGGCAGAAATTCTTTCCTGTAAGGGTGGTGAGGCACTGGAATGGGTTGCCCAGGGAAGTTGTGAATGCTCCATTGCTGGTGGTGTTCAAGGCTGGATTGGACATAGCCTTGGGTGACATGATTTAGTGGGAGGTGTCCGTGCCCCTGGCAGGGGGGTTGGAACTAGATGATCTTAAGGTCCTTTCCAACCCTAACTATTCTATGATTCTATGATTCAGTATATCTCCACTGATTGTGTTCATATAAAAATTATTATATTCTCTGACTGATCTGTTATGTGTCTTGCATAAGCAGGCAATGTAGTTATGCCTACTTGGACAAATATAAGACCCTCAGGTTTAGAATCTGTGTAGTAAGAAAAAACAATACAGATGTGTTACAAGCTTTTCATTAAAGCTGTTTTGTGTAAAGTAAGGAGACCAAGACCATATCTGGCTTCTGAAATTTCCAGCAAAGTAGTTGGATATGTGGCAAATTCCATCTAGCATATTAGTTCAATGTCTAAATGCATAAATTTTGCTAGTTTAGGCATTCAGATTTGAAAACTGGGTCTCCATGAATCATTTACTTTAATGACTCTTAATTGCCTCAGATTTAATTCTTTTTTAAATGACCAAAAAGGGCGTTATCCACTTTAAATTCCAAAGGTTATCTGTATTCAGTGAGTTAATGCTAATGGAAACGCATATTATGTGGTAATGACTGTAATTATTACATCTAAGGTCTCAGGAATCTGTCTTTTACATGGTTTCCTGAGGAAATTATGATTATGCAATCTCTACTTGTCTGTCTTCCTTTTTGCTTAAGTGCTTTGAATCTATTGGCCAATTTTTACCAGTTTTGGAGGAATAGAAGTTTATAAGATGTTTTCTTACAATGTCTGTTGAAATCAGTATCCAAAAAAGAGAGAGGGAGGGTGGGAAGAGAGAGAGACTTGAGTCACTGTAATAGTTTTGAATTTTCTCTGTGAAGATACAATGTTTGGCAGAAGTGATCCAGTCAATCAACGTGCATGTGTAGACTGGCTGGTATTGTGAGCACACACTTAGCTCCAGATGAGCAGTTATGATATGCCCCATCTCTGGCCTGTTAGAAGAGACTCAGGAGAGCACCATGAAAGAAGAGTGTTCAGAAAGTAAAAAGTTCAGATGGTCATGGCAAACTGGGTTTTATTCCTTTTATTGCTCAAAAAGCTAAAGAGTTTAAAGGACGTCATGGTAACATGGTGAGGCATGGAAAGAATAACTGAGGAGAAATGTTTAAAAAAAAAAGGAAGGCAAATTGTATTCTATGACTACCAAGAACTGAGATTTCAAATAATCTCCTAAAATAATGAACCTCAACCTCACATCTTTTCAGTATAGAGATTTTCACAGTAGTTTAATTTCTGCACGGATGGGAAGACATTTTCTTTCTAAATGAATATCTTTCAATCTATAAAATGGCTTGGAATAGGTACTTTCTTATCCATGTGCTTATTTTTAAGATTCTGGGGGCATTTTCTCTATACCTGTGTGTCTATCTGAAGAGGAATTAGAAGCTCAAGGTCACAGGCAGGTCACCTACATGTTCTAATAAAGCTTGGTATAATCAGAATTGACTTTGAGAGCAGATTTAGGTACATGATATAGCTTTTTTTCCATGCTGCAAGTATTTTAAATATCCAGGATTTGAAAACATGCCACATTTTGAAAAGTCTGATTCCAGCCTCTTCCTGAGTTGAACCTCATGGCTGTGGCAACAAGGTAAGAGGTAATGGTAGCTAGAAGATGATAATCCCCTTGCTTGGTGCATCAATACAGCAGACTTAAAGCAGAGAAAGCAATCCTACCTTACTACACACAAGAAAGCTCATCATGCAAATCTGCTACTAACATTAACAGTATATTCGCCTTTCTGCTTAAGGCCATCAGTGGTGAAACCAAGGCTTGAAAAACAAATGTAGGAAAGCCTGTAGAAGTCTTCTTGTGAACCGTTTCAACAAAAACATTTGCTTTAGGGGAGAAAAAAAGGGTATTTTGGGTTCTCTATGCTCTATGTGCCCATGATGCAGACTTCATAAGTATTTTTACAAAATAAGAGGTATGAGTTTTGTAATGTCAAACCACATCACATAAATTTCACTTGCTCAACAAAAGAAGTTCGCAAAACTGATCTGCAACAATATACTTAATATATAAGAAATCTCTAATATGTACCTTGCAGAGTAATAGCCTTAAAAACATCTTTTGCTAATGAAAGATTGGTTTGAATGTATACACCATCCAGAGTATGAGTACAAGCACCAATGACTCTTTTATTTGGAGATGCAACTGATGCTATGTGAAAAGCAGGCAGGCTCTAACCCAGAGTACTGGTACAACTCACCATAATAGTTCAGCAATTCTTTAAATGCAAAGATGTTCAAGTTGTACATTTATACTGTTTAGGATTAAGCCTTTATTTCCAACGTAAGAAAGGCTGGAAATACTCAACTTTATCTTCCTTAATAAATCAAGATGACAAGGAAATGTCTTGAAATAGTTACTGGCTCAACTGATGAGAGATGTGCATATGTGTACAAGGGAATTTGATGAGCCACTGACTTGACAGGCACCTCTTTGGTCTTCTGACTGGTAGTGTTGGGTATGTGCCTCTGAAGAGACATGGCACAGCTGTACTGAAAGATGGGGCTGCCTATCATCACACCTTAAAACCTCTCTTCCTTTAGTCACCATGCTCTGGGACCGTCTGACTGTGTTTTAGTATATTCTTTTGAAGTGTTTTAGTATATTCTTTTGAAGGTGTATCCACTAGTTCAACCTGTGGGAAAACTGAGCCTTGGCCTCCTTTTAAGAGTGGATGTTTGGGGCTTAGCTCAAGCCCAGACCAGAGCTGCACAGTATCATTGTGCTATGAGAGGCAGAGGGCTGTGCACTGCTGGGAGAAGAGCCACTAAATCAAGTGCCGCCCTAAGCTTGGACACTTCTGCTGTGGCCAGGCTGCATCCTGCACCAGCACGCTCTTGCTCACTGTACCAAGCTCTGTGCTTTCTAGATGTACACTCGAAGTCAGTAACAAAGATGTAATGGAGCTGGACAACAAAGGCTCTCAGGATCAAAATTAAGACACCAAATTTCTTGCTAAACTCCGCTGTAGCCCGTCTCTTACTAGATACAGGCTATAACCTCAATAAACTATTCTGGTACCTTTTTAAATTCAATGAGGTCAAAGATGATCATATTTTTCTTTCTTTTCATATTTTCTGTCTTTTCCTTCCCTTTTAGACTTTCTCAAGATTCTCTTGAAAAGCTTTTCAAGGGCAAGTGAAAGTAGACTAAAATTATGCTTTGAATAGAATGGCATGAATCATGCACACAACTATTCAGATGAAATTTTAGTTGTACAGGCAATTTTTTCCAGTCATGTCATCTTCAACTCAAGAGCCAAATGAGAAAATATTTGTGCATCCAGTGTTCTTGATATATAAAGGAATGTCACTGCTGGTGTAAAATGGGATTAAAATACAGTTTCAATTTATTTTATATAGTCTGCTTTCTTTACAGAAAATGTTTAGCTTTCCCAGATATTACTGTGTGCATTATGGAAAGTGAAGGCAAAACCCTACAATATATCTCTTTACAGAAATAATCATCTACAAAACCCATCCCGTTCAGAAAATGTATCAGCAATCCATGTATGCTAAGTGCTTCAGAAGCCCAGCCATGTACAATTGATAGCAGCTGAAAATATTTCCACATATCCTCTTGCCAGTGGAGAGTTAATGTGTCAATTGTGTGTTATATATTTTAATTTCAAGGGGCCTATTATTATTTCATAATAAAAACATTTCTGGACAGGATTATGGAACATAAAATTCAGCTCAGGATTGCCTTGATATATTGTGTGTATAAAAAGTAAGTTTAATCAGGTTGATCACTTCTTTTCAACATGAATTGTTTAGAAAAGTGAAGAAATGTTTTGCTGGGCAAGGCGAAACAGGCTGCATTTTAAAAGATATTTTTCCAGCTTTCATTCAACAGCATGGAATGTTGAAAAATAAAATGTGATTCCTTAAAGGAAAAGTTAATATGTGTTATATTCACTGCTTTTGGAAATGCTCAGATAGTTCAGAATATTTGTAACCATCAATGAACTCCAAGCCCGTGCTTCCCAGCTGTACTTCAGGGCAACCAGCTGCATTTTATAGTGTGAATTAGATTTGAGTCTGTCTCATTTTCATCCATGCGCTAAATTGTGGTCTGCAGACCGAAACTAATCCACAAATATTTATTTTGAAAATGAAATTCACACACCAAAACCTGAAGGTTGAAAACATACACTACGAAATACTGAAACACCTAGGATGCATGTGCTTAGTTGAAGCACCTCTGACAAAAGGCTGGTTTCTAGCTATGTGCTTAGATAGATACAGGGTCTTTAGTATATGCAATTCACACTGCACTTTAATATGTATGATCTGCTTTGCCACATCTTAGTTACACTTGAATTTTTAAAAATGTGTTCAGACTTTAACGTGTGGATGAAATATGAATGCCAACAGGAATACAAAACCTTTTTTTAAATTCACATTTCCTTTGAAGAGTAGCAAGGTCACTGAGATAGAATTTAATATAAAGGGATAATTAACATTGGACTATGAATTGCTGTTTGTCGATGGAGGTATGCTGATTGGGACACTCACTGGGTTTCTAGTAAGTGCTGAATGCTAAAGGTTGGTAAAGATCCTTTTTCTCATTTAACACCTTTGTCGCTGGTCTCCCTCTAACAAGATGCTGTTCTGCTCTCCAGATGCCTGCATGTCAAAGAGGTGGCCTAGGGATAGATTTCACTTCTAAGTTCTGATCAAGATCATGCTTATTTGCTTTACGTAAAGTGTTTCATGCTTCCACCATGTAAGTAAGTCCTTGAACACAATTTTTGGTTATGTGACATTTTACAAACATAGGCTTTAGGTCATGATTTTGCTCATCCAGTCATTGCAGAAGACCTATGCAAATACCATGCTTAGAGTACTCTGTACAGCATGTAGCATACCAATAGCGACTTTCATAAATTCTCTCTCATGTCCTTAATGTTATCAGGTTTAGAAAACAGCTTTATTTGATGTTAAAATGTTAGTAAGACCAAAGAAAATCAGAAGTTGGAATTTAAAAATGTGAGATCTAAACTCAGCAGATTGCTGCTCCCCCTGCTCTGGGTATTTTGTTAATACAATGATGCCAACTTAGAATCATAGAATCACAGAATCATAGAATGGTTTGGGTTGGAAAGGACCTTAAGATCATCTAGTTACAACCCCTCTGGCATGGACAGGGACACCACGCACTAAACCATGTCACCCAAGACTTCATCCAGCCTGGCCTTGAACACTGCCAGGGATGGAGCATATACCACTTTGTGCAGCCCATTCCAGTGTCTCACCACCCTCACAATAAAGAACTTTCTCCTTATATCTAACCTGAACTTCCTCTACTTAAGCTTAAACACATTACCCCTTGTCCTATTGCTAGAATCCCCAATGAAAAGTCCCTCTTCAGCATCCTTGGAGGCCCCCTTCAGGTACTGGAAGGATGCTATGAGGTCTCCACAAAACCTTCTCTTCTCCAGGCTGAACAGCCGCAACTTTCTCAGCCTATCTTCATACGGGAGGTGTTCCAGTCCCCTGATCATCCTCGTGGCCCTCCTCTGCACTTGTTCCAGCAGCTCCATGTCTTTCTTATTTTGAGGACACCAGAGCTGTACACAGTGCTACAAGTGGGGTCTCACAAGAGCAGAGTAGAGGGGCAGGATCACCTCCCTCGACCTGCTGGTCACGCTTCTTTTGGTGGAGCCCAGAATGCGGTTGGCTTTCTGGGCTGTGAGAGCACAATGAAGCCTGCTCATGTTCATTTTCTCATCAACCAACACCCTCCGCAGGGCTACTCTAAATGTCTTCTCTGCCCAGCCTGCAGCTGTGCCTCGGATTGCTCCAACCCACGTGTAGGATCTTGAACTTGGCTTGGTTGAAATTTATGATGTTGTCATTGGCCACTTCTCAAGCATGTCACAGTTCCTCTGGATGGCATCCCTTCCTTCCAGTGTTATCAACTGAACCACAGAGCTTGATGTCACTGGCAAACTTGCTGAGAGCATACTCAATCCCACTGTCCATGTGGCTAACAAAGAAGTTGAACAGGATCGATCCCAACACTGATCCCTGAAGGACGCTACTCGTTACCCATCTCCAATTGGACACTGAGCCGTTGCCCATGGTCTGTGGACATCCACCAGCCGAAAGCCACTGCATCAAGGAATCACAGGAGTAATTGTGCAGGGTATTGCAATATTGAACACTATTTCTTGAAAGTCATCAGTGTCTGGAGAAGAAAGTATAGATAAAACAGTAGTGATCAGCATGGCAGGGACACAATCATCCTGAATATTTCACCAAGTGTCCTCACAAAGAGGATGGCATCTGCCCCTTTGTTAGGTACTCCTTTCATGTCTCAGAGCAGAGCCTGGAAAAGCTGGGTGGCATTGGTAGAAAAGTGATGGCTGGTGTAGCCTGCTGCCAGGAGACAGGAGTCAGCCCAAGTTGGGATTATGGAAAGGATGGGTTATGGGTGACCCAAAGAGGCAAAAATTGCTTAGGCTGATGTGTGGGAGGAAGAAAAGCTGCATCAGATATATAGTCGGTGAGAAAAATGGGCAGATCAGAAGGAAAGGCTGTGAATAAATGTAGAAGGTGTGTTGTGACATTTATCGAGGACTGAGAGAAAGGTCTGTCAGGGCTGAGCCAGAAAAATAGTCTGGACATCATTTTTAAGAGCAGCAGAAGAAAAATGTTTTCATATAATAATACTACCATGTAGAAAAAAAATTGAAGCCAAATTGTAGGTCTAATTAATTTGAATCAAATTTCTTGCAGGTCAGACTTACTTCATATTACAAATGTTAGACTGTCTCTACAAGAAGCTGGCCGAATTTGAGCATATTTCTGTGTTGAAATGGAACAATGATCAGGAAAATGAAAGGTATCTGTAGTAGAAGGAATATTGCAGCTGGTGAAGTTGTGTGGTGGAAAGACTTGTGGAGCATTTGTTAACAGTCTTTATGTGCCCATTAGAATGTTATTTGCCATTTATAACCCATATGACAGCCCCATATTTAAAAAAATTTCAGAAGTCAATGCTAAGCCCTGCTCTTTTGCACTATGGGAAGTTCTCCTCCTAATTGTGTGACCAGCACTCCATTTACAAAATATGTAACACCTGTACAGAGGGAACAGGTTTGGGAATATTTTTATTTTTGTTTTTCTCATTTGGGGCACAAGAGGAGTCATTTATACTGGGGTGTCTGTGGAAGCGACAACAGAGAACGACATGATTATTTGTGATAGCCAGTATCCTAGCATACAGCAGTAATTTTATTACTTCTCTGTCAATTAGCAGACTTTGTTTGGATTAGAATCCCAGTGAATTTTTAAAATGTATAAATTTGTTATGGAGCTCTAATATTGACTTGTGCTGCTTTTTTCTAACTAGGCATTCCCAGAAATGCTCTCAAATGCATTGTTTGTTATGCTCCTGGGTTTAGTTGTTGGGGTTTTTTAAGGAGAAGAAAAAACCTGTTATTTCCCACCCACCTCTGTTGTGATTATAATTCGTATTATTCAGGTTCACACTGACCACACAGTGAATAATGTTCAGTTGCCTTTGATCACAAATAAGAACATTTTTCTCTGGCAATTATGTATTTTATTAACACTGCTGTAAAATGCAAGAAAAGTACTTGCTAATTCCCTAATGCCCTGGGATCCGACAAAATCTAAGATTCTTCACCATGTTCATAAGATTTAAATATTGCAGTATTGGACATAGGGGAGGAGTGGCTTACTGGGAAAAATTAATGTTTTCAGGAAGGAAAAATTGTATTTATTTTTTCTGCAACTGGGAACAAGGAACGTGAAGCAGCCTAATCCATTAGCTTTTAAGGGGTGGGGAAACGATGACTGTAGTTTGGAATTACAGGTCAGAAGAAAACCTTCTAGAAAAAACCTTTAATAGCTTGAAAAGTTATTTTCATTGCTCAGATATTAGAATATCTAAATAAATTCCAAGATCCCCAGGGACCTCCATTCAAATATCTAAAGAAGGATTTTCTGGACTTTACTGTGAATATCCAACATATTTGTAGCTTCAGTGACATTTTAAACTAGATGGGTCATAGAAAGTTCTGCGGGAAAAATCCATCACTTTTTGTCCAGCTGTTTTCTTTTGGAGACAACCCCCTAAAAGATCTAATAATGTCCTCTTTTCCCAACCAGTGGTACAGCTTTCTGTAGGTGAAGTTCAGTAATAGAGGCATGAAAAATATCAATATGTCAATTTTTCATTCATGCTGGGAATAATCATCATTGGGAAAATATGACCAAAGATTCCTGTGATGATGAGTTCAGCTTTCATAAATAAGTCTTTCATACAAGTCTTCCGAAAAAGGAAATATTTCCTCTAGTTTCTCTGTTTCCTATAGTAACCTGTACTGTAAAGTGGACACAGGGCACCTAAATAGGCAGTTCAATACCTAATCTAGGGAGGAGAGCAATGTGTACATGGTCTTTGTATTTCATGCCAAACCCTTTTCCAAATTAGAAGAAAAAATCTGTGGGGGCTCAGAACTTATGGGGCAAAGAACAAAACCTCAACTCAATACTTCATCTAGAACAATTACATGCACCTGAGGAAAAAAAAATCCTTAAAAAAAAAAATCACAGCAATCAGTAGAACAAATTAAAACAAAGTCTGCCTTCACTGCCATTGGCAGTAAAGACACTTTATAGGCTAGTCAAGTTTGCTGTTTTGATGTTGTTATCCATGTAAAGCTCTCTTAACGATAATTATTAAGAAAGCGAGGTCTGAAGTGCTTAACACTTTCAGATTCCCATAAAATAAAAAAGGGTATAATTGCTTGTATTTTCATTGTTCTACTCAAACAGAGGTAGGTATGCATATTTATTGATTTATTTGAATATTTAAGCCTTAGCTGAAATACTCCTGCTCCCATTTTGAGATTCTGAAAGAACTGTGTAAACCCAAAGCAGGAGTAAAGCTAATTTGAGTTACAGCTGGGAAGGGACTCATAAATGATTCCTGTCAGTGCCAGAGATCACATGTAAATTATGACAAATTCCTCTTGCAAGAAGTTGTGGTCTCGCTTTTCTCATCAGTAAAGTGGGATACTGAAAAGAGTATGATTCCCCAGTACTTAAGAGGGTATTTTTAAGATTATTTGTTTGCAGTGGCTAGAAATATGAATCACTGTATTTTTATTAAGATATAGAACACTTGACTAACTACATTATTTTCTTCTAGTATACTGTAAGACTGGATTTACTGGTACCTAGTAGCCTGTGAATTCACATCCTCTGCAACAAATACATTCATTTTTAGTTGCTATGCTTAGAATTGCTGTGTTTGTATGTGTGAAAACCAAACAAATTTCAAGCAGTTGCCAGATACCTGCTTATTTCAAAAGATACAATCTCAGCATTTCACCTAGATCATCAGCAGGGTCTCTAACAGCCTATGCAGAAAGTCATAATTCTGGGAGAAGAAAATTAAACTGCCACTGTACTTGCCTCACCAAATGTCTGTGGACACATCAGGAAGAGATGCAACGTGCAGAGGCAGGGTTTCTTGCTCCCATTAAGCATTTCAAACATCTGTCCCCAATGTTGAAAGCTCTGGGCTGGCATCTGTTGATCTGCAGATTATTTGCAGTGTTGTACGTCACGGGTTTAGCTCATCCTAATTTTGATAATCTCTTTTATTCCCTGTATGCCTGCCATGATCTGAGATCTGCTGACACAGGATTTCTGTGGTTTGTAACTTCCATCTCAAGACAAGGAACGTGGCTTTAGGGCTTGTACTGCTTTATGCTCTCCTTTTTTGATGTTCATACCCAACTGATTAGGTTAAAGCTTGACGGCTGTTTGATATTCAAGCACTTCTTTCTGTCAAAGTTTTATTGTCACTGTTTACAGTGAGTGGAAACAAGTCTCCAATTCTCGTCAGGGTACAGTGACCCAGGAATGCCTGACTTCTAATCAGAGGTGCCACAAACACTGACTATGGCTTGGGCATGGAAGGTCATGCCTTTACATGAATTCTACAGATTTCTTTCCTTCTTAGCAAAATAGGCATTGACTCTCATGAGCATTTCAAGGAGTTGATTTGTCATTTTGCATATAAAATGTTTTTTTCATCTACTGGGCAATAAATGTCACTGATGTGTTAAGATATCACCAGACCTCTGAGGGAGTACCTGAGCTCCCAATCTGCATGCTTGTTGAGTGATTTGATTGTTCTCCTTGGATGGAGTGCCCTGAGATGCATGAAGACATGGTTTTTAATAAATGCTACTATCTTTATAACCCTGCTTCAAGTCTTTGTATGTTCTTATCTGATTTTGTAATCTTACTGCATTCTTAAGCAGCTCTTTTGTCAGAAGCTTGGTAATCCTGAGCAAAAGGCTCTCTTATAAACAGAAATTTTAATTGTCCCCTGGACCAGTCTGCAGCCTTTTCATGTGGCTTCTGGGTGATTTCTACAGTCTGACCCATTTAGGGAGGGGACCTTCTTGACAGATAAGGCTTTGTAGTATACATTCATGGACAACAAAAAGTGTCACTGGGAGACTGGGGTCAGAACACGTTTCCTTACACTCAGGTCACAGAGGCACCAATTGTGGTTATCTTTCAGGGTGCTTCCCAAGTCAGCACGTAGGGGACACAAACCCATTACTGTGACTCCTAGGCATCAGGGTAGTGTAAAAAGCAATGGGAAGAATGCAGAAGTGTGTCTATTAGTACCGTCTGAACACCACAAATAAAAGAAATTCAGTTTTATTCTTTAGATGTCCTATGCAACAGGGTAGGGTTGTGATCTGTCTGAAGCACTGGTGCACTACAATGTGTTTAAAGACTCATTGTTCCAAAGCCTATAAAGACCTTCACATTTGCCAGTTACCCTATAACTGCTGTAAGAAAAGCTAAGTCAAAAGAATACAAAATAATTTCCGTGACAGAATCCAAATGTAGGTCATAAGATGGCAATGGTTACAGAAGTGAGCAGCAATGAAAAAAGAATAAAATCTACCTACTTATTGATTAGATCCAAAAGTTTCTTTTACTTGATATTGTCCAGTCAAGAGCTGCTTATGATACTTCAGACCTGCATGACTTAGTCTGAGGTTTTGAGGTCAGTCATTACATATCTATTTTCCATTTACAGATGGTAGAAGGGATTTGGGAAATCATGCTTTTTTGGTCATGATCAAAACCGTGCCTGTAACAGTGCCCTAGTGCTAAATCAGGTAAAAGTTTCAGACTTCGAAACTATTTTATGCCCCTTCCAGGAAAATGTTAATGACTCTCCTCATAGATAGGTGTGGTAATCACCTGCCCAGACAGTAAACAGAGTCAGCTAACAACTACTCTGGTGCTGGGCTAATGGTTAACGTAATGCAAGGCATAAAACATTTTTCTTTGGGTGTGGTAGTGCTTAAATGCCAGAATAAAGCATTTTATATATCACGTTTACCACTTCCTAAATGTGCTTTTTACTATCAAGTGATCTCAGTAACTGAGTGTGATGACTATAACATATCATGTGGTCTCACACAGTAATAACCAGTGCTGACTGTAAGAGTGAACCAAATTTTTCCTATCTACTTCAAATCTCTTTTGAAGGATACTATGACAATACTTAACTTGGCTTAGAGTCTGCCATTCCTGGCCAAAAAGAATTCAAATGCACAATTGTTCTGTTTATGTCTTTGCTGTGCTAAGAATGTTGTCTCCTATTAATTTCACAACAAGAAGTATGGGAGATGAGAGAAATGCAGCAAAGATGAAAAAGATCAGCTGGGAGGTAGCACTAAGCATAAATGCAGTGGAATTAAACAAAATTTGAAAGCTGGACTTCAGTGTAAGTGAGCAGTTTGAAGGAAGAGGGAGCAGAATGAACATGAATTAGAACAGACATGGTTTTGAACACCTGCAAAAGAAAGACCCATGAACAAGGTATATGAGAGCCTGAAATAAAATTGAAGAAGAAATCAATCCAGTAGGTAAAGATGAGAATAAAACAAGGAGGTAGAAGAAAATGAGGATAATGACATGAAAAGAAGATGAGAAGAACATCAGCTTTGAGTTTATGTTATTCTAATACATTTCTGCAGAATGTTGAGTGCTTTTAGAAGTTCCTGGGATTAAGGTTAAAGGAGGAACTGAGAAACATGTGTAAACTCACATGAAAACTCACATAGGCTCGCAACAAGCTTGGGATTTCCATCTGCTGTTGCATTTAAGTGTTTGCCTGCAGAAAGCAAAGTGAAGATCCAGAAGTACAGCAAGTCCTAAGAAAATCAGATGAGAGAGCAAACGAAGGTCTTCCTTGAGAGACTTTTAACAACCCAAAGTCTGCTCTCTGTCATCAAGATAGGAATTATCATGTCATTTCAGCAGGGAAGACAGAAACATGGCAGCATGGAGGGAAGCCACTTGTGCTGAGAGATGAAGTGACAGAGCTGAAGTAGTGGGAGAAATCTGCTTGTTCTTTCAGCTTGTGGGGTATTCTGAGCTGCCTTTTTCTTGCAGCCATCAGAGAGACACCCTTCATTCTCCCAGGCTCCTGGGTCTTCAGTAGTTCATCCAGTGCTCAGAGAGCGACCACCTGGGAGCGGGCTTTTTGCTCTAACAATTGGTCTTCCGTAGCCACCATGGCATACACCTGAAGGAACCAGATTTTAATGAATCCAGTGTTCATGACCTTTCTCACTCCATATGACACACTAGGCTGTGAAAAACTTAGTGGGAGCTAGCCTTTTCCATTCAGCAAATATTGACTTTTTTTTCACCTATTGTTTCTTCCTGAGCCCCTACCACCAGAGCCTAGATTTTCACAGAGCCCCACAGGCTGGCTTGTGGAAGCAATCAAGGATGCTATGGAAATGAGCCTCATGCAGGTATTGCAACAGGATAGTGAAGTTCTCCATTTTGCAGTTAATGAAACTATTCATAGGACTTCCCTCAGCTAGGGAATACAGGTAATGTAAGAAATACAGCAAGCAAAAGAGGTTAGACTAGGATCCTAGGCCCAGCCAAGGCAGCTGTGCCTTGCATTTGTGGCTGTGGTTTGGACAAAGGCATTGCAGGGCTGCTGTAGAACATAGATGTGTGCATGTGTCTAGGGGACTTGAAGAGTAGAGGTTAGATGGGGAACCTCAAAGGCCTTGATATTGGATTAGGTTCAGCTAAAGACAAATCATATTCTGGGTTTAAACACCCTGCTAAAGTAATTAAAGTAAGCAAACATTTTCTAAAGCTAAAATTAACTTCAGTCTGCCTTGTAATTGTCCGGTGGCTGGGAAGTGTCAAATCATCCTCTGTCTGAGACCAAAATGTAACAATCAGCCTCTATTTTTACTGTTCATTCCATGCCACAAACTATTTAGAAACAAAAGGTGAAAATGACATTGGAAACTAAGATCCAAAGTCAGTAATTTTGTAGTTTAGGAAGAGAAACAGTGGGGGTGATTTTATGTAGGCCGTCTTGCCTTCCCCAACATAGCTTTATCAAAGTGTTTTATTATATTATCACTCATGCTTTTGTACTGTTTTCTAATATTGTACTGACTTGTCTGAATCACTTTGAAAACTAAGGCTGCCTCCCTGTGAGACAAATCCAGGCCTCATTAAAATTCATAAACAGGCAGCCAAAAGCTTTGAGCGTTTTTCCATTGACGCTGAGAAATGGAAGTGTCTTTATTTATCCTGATAGCATATTATTTCAAAGGGTGTCCACATCCATAGGGAACTGCATTTTGATTGATAACATTTAGGGCTTGCTATGAAAGAAACTGATTCTCATTAGGGAGTTCTGTGACACAAACTTGTCAATGGTATCTCACATCAGCACCATTTCAGTGTTTAATTGCATTCTTTGTCTACAAAAAACCCTCACGTTAACATTAATTGCAAACCTATGCTGATGCATAACAAAGGTCTGATCTTCTCAGGTAGCATGTGTGTATACCTGGGACTTCGCTGTATATTGTCACTGCTGATTTCATGATCTTTCCCTCATTCTGGGGGAGTAGTGGGAGAAGGAGAGAGACAATTATTTGTCTCTGCTACTGAGTCCAGCTGAGCTCATGTTACACAATTTAATACCAGTTGTGAAGTATATTTGGGCACTGCGTTGTTTCGGTTTGTCATTCTGCCAAATATGCACTGGGAATAACAATTTTTCTACAAAATCCTTCTCAAACTCAATTAGAAAAAAGAAAAAATCATGTGCTTTAGTCGAAGATGAAAATTGAAATACTTTGACACAATATAATTTCAAAAATAGAAGAACTTAAATGTATTAATTAGCAGCCACACCAGTGATAATAAATAGGCCTTTGCAGGGCTTTAATATGGAAAATATTTAAAACTTTAGAAGATAAAATCAAGTAGGATAACATTTGCTTTGAAGTGTGCATAAATGTCTGTAGGATATACTCTTCATAAAGACTCCATATGGGCAAAGCTAGAATTCCAGAATCAGTATATGAAACATTAGCAGTTGATCAGTTGGCCTTCATTTTAGTGTCTTTGTAATTATCACACAAATGTGACATATAATATAGATATCAATATAACCTCCAAATTAAGAACTGACATTTATCTGTAGCTTAAGGTTATTCTGGAACTAGTGTCTTGGAACTAAAATAATTCTTGGGTTTAAGCTCAATTCATCTACTCTGGGAGTTCTGGTTGTACTTCCAACAGGAGGTTTTTTTCTGCTATCCACTCAAGCTAGTGCAGGTTCTGGTGACACCTGGCATACCTGCACTTATCTACAGCAGTGGAATATTTTTCTAGACAGATAAAGATGGCAAAAATTGTAAATCAGTTCATCTACTGAGATGGCCACTTTTGGGTAATACAGTTTACATGATAGAAATGTAATTTTATATGTTAACTTATGTATTCAGCAGCATAATTCCAAAACCACAAGCCTGCTACTCTAACTCTTTGGATCTCTGGGATCTGCCCTGGCCTTCCATGGTGTTTCGTAGAGAAGCAAAATGTTTCTTGGACAACCTCTTTTCGTGAAATCTAAGAGGTAACAAACCAAAGTGTTAATCTTGTAAACACAGCATTTACAAACACTGTTTCTGATGTTCATAGAAAATGTGTTGTTTACTGCCACTCAGAAAATGCAGAGTATGTTTGGGGAATATTAGATTAGAAGAGACTACACATAGGATTAAGATAATTTTTTTGAGTTTTACCTTTTATAATAAGACTCAGAGCAATCCCATTATAGCATGAATTCCCCAGTAGATGTGATGGTGGCTTGCTTTAGTAAAAAGCCTAGCAAACATATGCTACTGATGACTTTTATTAAATGTGCCTTCAAAATAGCAGAAAGTACATCACTAGAGCACTTTGTATGTGAAAACTGTATGCATTCTAGATTTGATATATGAACTCCAACCCACTCAACAGAATTTTTCAACCTTGTGTTTGGTAAATCAACAAGAAGATAGTGACAATTTTTACTAAATGGGCTTCCAGCCAGTTTGTCAGACAAGAATGTTTGTACATACTTATCATAGCTGGTAGCCAAATTTGTTCTGTTTCTTAGTCACAAAGTTGTGATTTCCCAAGGAAATCTTGCTACAGGCTATGCAGGCTATTTAATCAGAAATATTGATGTGATTTTGATTTTTAGTATTGTTAAATCCATAAAAATTTCAGCATTTCACCTGATTTTGTCTAGTCCATTCACTGAAAGGCTGAAGAGAATTCAGGAGGCAAAATGGAGGCACTTAGTTTAGAAGTTCTGGATTTGACCCAGACCCATTACTCTTAAAATTATATAGTGTGGTAAGGAATGCCCTTTGCAATGTTCTTCACTCTGCCTGCCTCCAAAAAGTTCAGAGATCTTTTGCTTTGATATCTGGGATGAATAATACCCCACTTTGGACCAACCAAATTGCTCTTTTTCCATGTAATACAGCCTTGTAAACATAAGTTATTTTAAGTCAATTGTGTATTAGCTCTGTGAAGCCTGTGAATACTTGATGAAATGCTTTTTCCTTACTGAAATATTCATGAAGCTAATTTTCAACAATCAACAAAAACGAGTCATGTTTTTAAAAAAGAAAACAACATCTTTCCATATCTGCATGTTGAATACAAATCAACCCCTCCCCCCAAAATAGAAGTGATCAGATTCACTTTTTTTATTTGCTCCTGATTTGATGAGAATTTGGAGTCCCAATCAGAGAGCAAGTAAATAACTCCTTTATTACTACTTCGATCTCAGTTATCAGCCATCCTCTTTTGGGAGTGAGTACATAGTACTGAATTTAATACTGAGTGTGGAGCACAATCCTGACCACTGCAGACACTAACATTTCTATGAGACTATCATTCAATCTAATTCTCCAGTATCTCAAAATCGTATGTTTCATATTTCTCTCATACACACACAGAAGGTCTCACTAGTTTCCAACAAAGCACTCTGACTAATCTTTGCATATTGTCTAGGAGAAAACCTGAACTAGTATTTACTAGTATTAAGTCAACGGAAGTCCATCAGTTCACTGCAATTTGGCGTAGCCATTATTTTGATGTGGTGTTTTTAGTTGCATGACATGTCAAATTCAGGCTGAGGAGAAGATTTATTTTTAAAGGATTCTTTCTGTATGTAATTTTTGGCTTTGACTTCAGGAACATACTTAAAACTTTCCTAATTATGAGATCCAAAAAAAGATCACAAATGCCTTGAGGATAGCTCCTGTAGCACCTCTTATTTAGGTAAGCAATGTGGACGTTGACACAACTTCAGCTCTAATGGAGAAGGATGCACAACTGCAATTGCACAGCATGGTTTGGAAAAATGTGCAGTGGCAGCCTGGCAAACAGGCGGAGAGGCAAGAGACAATCTCCTTATCCACCCAGCAGCGGAGATTGGGCATCCTGAGAAAAACAACCCAGGACCTTACATAACATACGTAAGCTCTCTACAGGGTTCGTGTTGAGAAGCAGGCATTTGGAAAAGCCACATGGAGAAAATCACAGCCTTCCTGCTGAGCAAATTGCTCCCTAGAACTATCATGAAGGTTTGCAAAAAACAACATGTTGAAAATCCTATCCATGCAGGCACCTAAGGCATGCTTTTCAAGCGCCTCGTTCTTCTGTTCCCCTCAGATTCGCAGTCTGGGGCAGTCGCCAGAATTGAGAGACAAGTGGCTCTTTAGAAAGGACTGGGCTGGAGGGGGAGGAAGATGGTAGCTGGGTTTGCCTTAAGCAAAATAGTGGAGTGGTTGGAGTGTTTGCCTAGGAAAGACAGAGAGAGAGAGAGGAGTTACTTGCCTTCCTCAGCCTGAGGCTGTCAAAAACCTTATCTCCTATCTCTCTTCTAGGAAAGTGCTGTCAGCACCAGGCTGGCTGTGAAGCTGGCTGGAGGCAATCCCCACCCTTCCTGTGTAAGCTCTTCTCCTGGAAAACAAGAAATACAAGAAGCATTAGGAACAGGAGAAATACTGTCAGAGGATACCGTAATGTGACATGCTGCCAAAGGTTAGGTGAGCTCTAAGAGCGCCTACTGTAATGTTCATCTCCCAGAGGGCTTCGGAAGAAAGAGGGCTCCAGAAGAAACACAGCTTGTTATTGAATCCTTGTTACTTTGTCAGCAGCTGAGTTTGACGCCCAAAAGATGGGCAGTTCTGGCCCTCTGCATGGTGCTGCTGTAAGTACCTGGGAATGTGGCAATCAGACAAGGCACTTGGGCAGCTCCACTTGGCACCTGAGCCTGGAAGGTCCAGAGCTGAAGCCCCAAACCCAAACAGCTGCGGCTTGGGTGTTATGTGTAAATCCTGAGGTGGTTCTCATGTGCATCATGCTGTAACTCTTCTTAAGAACTATGTGGTTATAAATTCATTCAAGTAAATGCTTTTTTAAAAGAAAGGCCATTTTACCCCTTCCTCCCTCCTTCCTCCTTCCCTCCCTTAGATTCAAAGCATTTTGCTTGTAGAAGCAGCTAAGTTAGAGCACAAAACACTTTAAGAAATACAAATAAATCATGGTCACCATGCAAGAAGCCCTCATTAAAAAAAAAAACAAAAAAAAAAAGAAAAAAAAAAAACCCCACAAAAAACCCAAACAAAAAAAAACCCAGAAAAAGTTAGTTGTGAAAGGGTCAGGTTAAACAAGGCAAGGATAATGCCAGTGTCCCCCTTGAGACTTACAGTTTGCATACGATACATCTGAACAGGCTTGGGAAGAGTGGGAGCTACGTGTTCACTGCTTGCTTAAATAGCTGACCTATTTCTCACTTGGCAGGATTTATAGGAATCACTCCTTTACGTAGATAACCTATCATTTCTCTATGTAGATAAACTGTTCTTTTTGCTAACTTGGTTCTTCTTTAACAAGTAAAATATTTTGGAACAGACACCTAGCACAGCATAAACCTGAATATGCCATAAGTACAAACATAAATTAGAAAAAGCAGTCCTGGTCAGATGTCCTAAGGTGCATTTTAGTTTGTTGACTGTATTAGGTCTAGTGGAAACAAACAGGAAACACTGGCATGCTAACAGAGAGTGATGAGAAGAAATAATCTGGGCCTCTCAGAGGCAGTAAAAGTGCAGTAAGGCAAGAAGCTTTCAACACGTTCCTACAAGAGAACTGTCTTTCTTACACTGAGAAGACACAGGGCTCTGAGTGTCCTTTGTCCGTTATGGATCCACAGCTGTTCCTTAAGCATATTTTACTTAGCGTGTACCTTCCGTGCAAGATGTAACGTGCATTCCACAGCCTGACAAACCTGTTTGTGTTCACTAACAGGGCAGTGAATTGGTTCTCTCAATCCTTCTTTTGAATGTTTTGGGTTTTGTTTGATTCTGTGTTTTGTTAGCACACTTTCATGGTGCTGTTTCTACGAGTACAAATGTCCTTATTACAGAACTAATGTAGGTAGCATTGTCAACTTCTGGATACCAAAGTCTCATCCACATGTGGAAATTAAGAAATACGTTAATGTGATGATACACTGCCATACAACTTTTCGTTATAGCTCTACATTTACATACTTATCCTCCATTAGAAGTGTTGCTTGTTTGTTTAAATTCAGTATCCTTTGGAAATACATTAAGCTAAAAAGAAAAAAATACACAGTTTCTACTTACATTGAAAGTTAACTAGGATTGGAGTAAAATGTAAGTTTAAAATACATTTTTTTTCCAAGCATTTATGAAAGAGAACAATAGGAATGTCTCATTCAAGTTTAATTTAATTGCCTTTAGAAGTGGATTTTAAAAAATGTATTGTTTCATTGATGTGTTCCACATTCAGTTATTCAAGAATAAATCTGGAGTATTTATTCTCAAAATAACTATATTTGCATAATCCCATATTTTGACATTTTGGGGTAGAATAAATTATTCTGTTTTATATACTTTAATCTGGACTATTTCCCACATAGAAAAGATTTGATTATTTGGCCCAGTCTTGCTCCATTTGCCTATAAGAATAGCATCAGGAAGCCAGATAACTGGTGGAATCCTGATAGATGATGTCAACTGTTAGTTGACTGGTTTCTGAAGGAATGCCTAATCCTGTTCTTGTCATCTTCATTCTGGCAATATCTCTGGGTATAATCGAGGGTAACTTCGCTTGTATGAGACGTCAGGATTAGGCTTTGTGATTAACTGCATCTCTGAGCTGTCTTCCTGAATCTAGTTTGTATTCTGTGGACATCTTGATGCTGCAGTACACAGACTATAATGCATGGGATTTCAGCCTTTGGTTCATTGTTCTCTGAACCTTTGTTAAAAATCAGCCATTTATGTCCTGATTTAGAGTCTAGTCCATATTCTGCATATCTTCTGCATAACTCATGAAGAGGATGTACTGTAGCATTGCAAAGAATGACTAATTCTTTCTTTATAATGATGACTCACTATTTGTTGTTCTAAGAAACCAGCTTCTCAAATCATGGCTTTCCCTTCAGTTTGGGTTTTTTTTTTTCTTTTATCCTTTTCAATTTTTCTCCTTTCATATTTACTATCTATCACTCTCGGCAGATAAGAGACTTCTACATTTTTCATATAAATTTTCCTCCCGTATCTTCCCTTAAGTATTGTCTAGAATTTTTACCTCCTACATGAAGATTTAAGAAAAGATCATTCAAGTATTTAACAAGATGAATAATTTAGCATTTGAAAGACATATTCTCTCAATGCTACAATTAAAGCAGAGGTGCTCCTTACAATTATATGTAAAGAAATTTTCTATCTAATCCTGTTGATTAATCATGTCTTCTTTTTCTTTTCACTGACTAGCTGTCTAAATTTACATGGCTTCTGCAATTGCATTAAGCACAGACTTCCAAACTTTTGCTGTTACAGCTATCTATAGCAAATTAATTACAGAAACAAAAAGCTAGGTGTTGTGCTTTTGATAAAATTTGGGTAATTTTGAGACTGAGGTAATTTTTTATATTTAATATTTCCTTTGGACTGATTCATGGCCAAGGCATGCAGCTGAGATGTTTCAGTTTGCAGATTTTGTTTCTTTTCAGAATTTTCCTCCATTTTATGGTATCTATAGCAGTTTACTGTTCATTAAGCCAATGTAATAAAATTATTGTATCTTTTGCAATGTTAGCTACTTCAAACAATAGAATTCTTTCGAAAACACCAGCCAGCAGTACATTCTGGTGGCACACATTTCAGTTTTGTGAAATGATTGTTTTTGTTTGCTTTGGATTGGATCAGTGATTTAAGCACATTTTAAAAATTGCCTAGTTATAACTTATTTTCTTTTAATCATTATATTTTTAATGTTTGTGTGCCCTGCAATGCCTGAATTGGCTGAATCGTTAACTCGCGGTGAACAAAACTACAGATTTAAGACCTATTTTATCTTTCTGTTGGATGGATGTTGGCATGCACTTAACTTTTAAAATCTGCCCCCTTGCTAGCTATGATGACTAGTGATAGATTGTGGGGTATTACAAGCAAATATGAAAAAAGTGGTGAATAGCATAAAGGCTAAGAAAAATTTATCTTCAAGGTTAGTTACCGTCTGTTTCCTCACTGTATTTATTTTCAGCCTTGTTAGTAAAGGCACACTACAGGCAGCTCAAATTTAGGCCCAAGCTTGTTCACATCCCAGATGCTGTGTGTTTATTATGTATGAGATGCTGTGAAAAAACAAAAGAATTTAAAAAAAAAAAAAAAAAGGCATTATGTGAAATGAAGTTTTCTTTTAGTGCCCTTGGGTTTTTTTCTGGATACAAGCACATCTTCTCTGTGTGAGGCTTTCTTTTCGGTAGAGAACCCATATGCAGACTGCAGGCTATGGGGACTTCATGGTCCATCTGGACCTGTAGCTCTCCCTGCTCAACTGCTATTCAGGTTCAGGAACTGAGGAAACAGTCTTCAACTGAGGAGCAGTCTTCGCAGGGTGCAGTGACGTGCAGTGACTGTCAGCATCCTTTGTGATCTGGAAAGGGGAGGAAGGGTGTGTTGACTTCCAGCATGTGAGACAAGATCCTTCAGGCACTTACAGTCATGTATAGAAACCACAGAGCTAAAATCACCTGCTGGAAACCTCTCTTCATGATTCAGATCTTCCTTGGGATGTTTCTGGCCTGAAATTAAAGAACCCCTGGGCCCGTTCTCAGGACTGATGTCAGCTACTTGGAAAGAGACAAGAAGAACTCTAGAGAACAGGTCTGTTTGGCCTGCAGATCCCTCCATGACGCCTAGGAGTCAGGCAGTGCTCTTGGAGACAAGAGAAGAAACTTACCCTCGGAATACTAAGACACTGTTTCATGCTTTTCTGCTGGATACATGGTGGAAAGCAAGAAAGCAGTGCCTACCCCTGCAGAAAGGAGAGGAAAAAGAAGAGCGAAGAAGCACAGAGGACTGGCTTTGTTGAATAATTTCCTAATCTGTAGGCAGTATTTATCAGCTGAATAAAAAACATCCTTGTGTGCTAGTTTTCCTAATAAGACAGAAACATTATCAAGTGTGCCTTCATTTGCTGGAGCTTCTTAGACAAACTGGTATCAAGCCAGCGAAAATAAAATGGGAGACACAGCCTCAATCCATGCAGTCAGCCACAAGCCAAGGGAGTTATTCTAACCATTGGAAATCACCTGAAGAAACCAAACCTGAAATCCCAAAAGCAGCTGAGGCCTGCAAGTGTTGCAGTGGATTTGGGATAGGGCTTAGGTTGGGGCAAGGCAGCACTGAGCAGCAGGGTACAAGAGTATTTATCTTTTCAAGCAGAGCAGTGTTACCATGAAAAAGGAAAAATTTAAGGAGAGGGTTGAATTAAGATAATGAGGGTGCTTAGCACATAATTGCAGAGCCTCTTCTTGTGCTCCAAGGGCTAGTGACAAAAAATCACAGTGCTTATTTAAAAGTTTTGAAGAGTAGCTGGTGCGGTTTGTGTCATCCGTAAAGTTTATGGCTGGCCACCAGTGTTTCTGGCATACAGGCAGAGAACCTGCACTGCTGCAGCATTTGCTGTTTGTATGCAGATATGCCTGTGATGCTTCTGTCTTTCCAATCCACTCTTCCTAATGGAACTTACAAATAAGAAAAAGCTTTAAAAAACCCTTGCACAACACTCTTAGGTGTGATTTGTGAGAAAGAAGGTTTGTGAATCCTGGTTTAATCAAAAGTTAAATTTTAAAGTCTTGATCTTTGAATCACAAGGACATTTACTAGAAATTTATTCAATTTCTGAACTCCTTTTGGTAGCATACTAGGCTGTGTGAATGACAGAATGACTTCATCAGGAAAACTCCTTCTGATCTGTTTCTGCATTTCATGTTGCCTTCTACCACACTTTAAAATACTTTTTTGAGCTGAAGAAGGTGAAAACATTGAATAAGTCCAGGGTTATAAGCACTTAGAAATATTTCAGTGGAGAAAGTACAAGTTGTAGGGATGCCCGAAATACACATTCTGCCTGGTGAATGTGCTGGAATTCTTTGGGTGCACTCTAAATTGGCAGCCAGAAGTGAAACAAATACAAATAATTTTATTCAGAAGGTAAAGCTGTGTCTCACAGAAGAAGAAGAAGAAACATTGGTCTTAGAACATGAGTGGATTTTTTAAATTGATGTCTGTTCAGTATTTGACCTATTTTTTCTTTTTCCTGTATCTTTCTGATATCTTCAACGTTCTTTAATAAAATTGTAAGGCAGAAGCAAAAAAACCAAAAATATTATTGCTTGTGCCATTAAAAAATAATAAAATTTCTTTGTAACATTTATCAAATCCTAAGATTCTTCTTGGGTGCTTGGTATGTTCTTGGCAGCCCATTTTCAAACTAGTTTAGGGTACTCCAGCAGAGTCCTGGACTATGACTTTTTTTGAGTCAGCTCAATCTGTGTCTTAATACTTGCTTAAAGGTTTGGGTAGTGTGGATGTCAACATGATATTCCATGTGTTTACATGCGCTGCTCATTCAGTTGCAGGATAGATCACTTCTTGGCATACTGAACATATTTTTCTGTTAATGCAAACTAATTCCATATGCCCACAACAAAGCTCCACTTGCAACTGTCTCGCCAAAATATTGAAGGAAGTCTGTATGGCTCTAATTTATTTTTTTTTTTCTGTAGAAGAAAGCTTTGAAGTTGCTATCTATGTAATCAGGTTTTAAATATGCACAATAAATGACCTGAATTAATAAAATTAGGCTTATTACTGACATTTTGTTGCTAAAGGCATTTCTTTTTATGGCACATACTCACAAGTCTTGTTACAGTACTAATGCAGGAAGTGGTAATTTCACCTTTTATGCAATATTATGTAATTTTAGACATCCAATTAATGTCCATATGTTCTTGTTGAGTCTACCATATCTGCATGAAGTTACCTTTCAACCCACATTCTCTCCAGTAGCAAGTGATACACCTCTGTAAATTATCCTGAAAGAAGAAATTGTGTTATTTCTGAATTAATAACCTTTAATGATTTTCTTTTGCCACCAGGAAAAAATCATCAGAAAAAGACACCCTCCTTCAATTTACAGAACCAAAACACTATGGGAATTTCCTTAGGAGAAGCCTTTCCCCTACTTACTCACGTGATTAACTTTTGTCTTTTTGTCAGGCTTATTAAGCTCACTGCTGTGTTTTGAAATTATGCCCTTAGACTTTCCATAGAATTAATTATTACCTCTTTGTCTCTGCTTGTGGCCTGCAAATTCTACCCTTTTTCAGAGGTTTGAAATAATAACTTTTTCAAAATAAATTTATATAAATGCTTTTGTTATATCTCAAAGTCCAATGACTTTCCTTCTTTCAGTTAATTCTCTTGTGATTTGAAGGCCTGCTTTTTCCTATTTACAGACAAAAAGAAGGCCTAGAATTATGTGGGAACTGGAAGCTGTTGAAGAGGTTGCTGGACCCTGTGGTCAAAGTAAAAAGCAAGATTTTTTGTGTTTGTCTCTCACACCTTGATCCCCAAAAAGTATATTAAGAAAAAACAAACAAAAAAACCACAAACCACAACCAAATAAAACAAGGTGAAAGAGTTTATTCCAAGGCTTTTCTTTCCTGTTTTTGATAAAAATTCTTCATTATATTGGTGCTGATACTTTTCTTTAGGAAATTACTGAACTGTAGCTAATATCATGTTTGTGTTTTAACATTAAATATTTTTAAAATGCTGAAAGAATGACTGTAAAGCTCTTTAACTTCAAGTGGAATTTCAACTGAAGGTTTTGAAATGCAAGGTAATTTTAAACAAAGCTTGGAAAACGAAGTAATTTTTAATCTACAAATTGCTGGAACTTTTAGAGCTTATTTGAGTAAGGCAGAAAAGTTCATGGGATCTAGACACTTACCTCCATTGGGCTCCTCTACATAGTTAATAATGAGTGTTCTATATGAAATATTTTAGTACTTTCTGTACCAGAATAACAGAAGTGCACTATCTGTATTTGGCCTGAGATACAGGAGTTCAGAGGAATTGAAAATAGGGTCTCTATTATGTTGTGTAAACTTAGTGGTGAATTATGTCACTCATGAAGTAAGTAGAAGTAATGTGTCTGAAGTAAGTAGTTGTATGTGTCTGAAGTCGTTGTTGGTATCTCAGCACCATTGCCCACCTGGCTCCCTCCAACAGATTCTGGGAACATCTTGAAAATCCCACGGATGCATTCTCTTGCTTGCTAAAGCAAGGTGACCAGACAGTCCTTGATGTCTTACCAAATGTTTGATATTTTCTTTCACCAATTCTGCACTTCTGAAAATTAATTTTGTCTCTTAAAAATATTTGTGAATATGAGCAGACAAAAGATACATTCATGGAGACAATACTGGCTGCATCCAGCCGAGATGTATTTCTCAGTTAGTCACCACTTAGTCACCAATGTGATTTTGTGTCTCGGGTAACATCAGCCTAAAACAATCTGGAGCAGTTTAGCAATGTCAGGGTTATGGACATACTTATGTCCTTTGCTAGTACTCTAAAAAAGTCATCTTGCTTATTCTTCAGTGTTAACCTTTCTGTCAGCCATCGGTAAATATCTGCCAGTAGATTTTCCAAAACTTTAATTTAACCTACCTGCTCCACCTGCATCTTCTGGCTTAGTTAGTTATTGCTGTTTCCTCATTTATTGCTATCTGGATCTGCTGTACTTGTCTTTTCCTAACAGGCTGAAAAGAAGAGATGTGTTGCCTACACATTCCTTCAAAAGTGTACAAATTCTTCCTTCATGCAAAATGGCTGGCCTGATCTCACTGTTTTAATTGTTCAGATCTACTTCTCCTACATTATCTGTCATGCTTACAACAGTTATCCCCACTGATCATAACAAAAACGTTTACAGCATTTAATGATGTCACTTTCATTCCTTTAATGACTCAATCCACAAGCTGCCAGATGTTATCCACCTGCCAGTACTAAGCCAACCTGTTCTCTGCTAATCAAGAGCTTTATGCAGTTTTCCAATCTGTTTGAAAAATTATTTGAAGGTATTTTTGGTATTGAAACGGCATGGTGAATTGCAACAGACTTACTGGTTTGTCTTCATTAAAGGTGACAATATTTCAATCAGATTCATTCAGTGTTAACTGCCCTTGACTTAAAAACATCATTAAAGATTCTAAACAGCTTAGAAGAAAATATTACTTCCAAAAGCTTAAAAATCTCAGCTGGGAATCCATCTGTGTCTGTAGCTTTTTTTCTTGCTGCCAAATACTTAATTACCTGACTAATTTCCTGATGCAGAATTTGTGTCTCCTGTCTAAGCTGCTACATCTAACTTGGGGGGGGGGGGGGATTTTCTCCATCAAGAGTGATGCAGAGAGGTGGAAATATAGCCTTCATGCAATGTGTAAGTTTAGTCTGATGGTCTTAGTGTTAGCCAACTTGGTTCTTGTGCTGTATTTTTGCTGTCGTATTTTTGAATTCTCAACTGCAATTGTTCCTTTCTAAACCATCAAGTCTGTTTTATTATTTTTCCAAGGAAATCTCTCTGTGTGAATTGAATGAGAGGCTTGCTTCCATTGTCTTTTGATGTTCCTGAACAGTTTTGTCCAGCTTTTTTATTTATTTTAATGTTTTTTGGTATATTCATCAGTCACTTATCAATTAGTTAAAGAGCCATTTTTAATGACATCTGTGTGGTTACAGAATATTTGACTTATGTTGTTGGTTGCTCCCTAAAAATAACAGTCTGGGCTTTATTCTGAAGTAGAGAGGAACTTGGGCATGGATAAACTGAGATGGAGTCATATCTTGTTCTCTAGGTCTGTAGTTCAGAACCTGTGAGCAAGTGGTAATTATCAGGAATAAGTTACAGTTAATTCATGGACAAGTGAAAGTGAGTTATGGTATCTGAAGCATAGGAGCATTGCCATTTTAGGCAATGTTTCTTCACAGGCCACATTCTAGTGTCCTGGGCTGCAAAATTTTTGCTAATTACTTATAACTGTGGTGCCTCGTCTTCTTCATGAGGAAAGGAAGTACCAGAAGTAAGAGTGAATCCTTTTGAGCTCAAAGGACTGTTGTGAGTTTTGGCTGTTTCATTAGTGCTTTGCAAAGTGGTTTGAAATCTTTGACTAGAAAGTGGCACTAGAATGGAAACTATTCAGGTTGAGATTTTCTCCTAGAGTTTCAGAGCCAGTAGTGAGAAAACAGTTGTATTAACTCCTAACAATCCTGTGGAAAATAAAACCAAAACTGAATGCTTTCATTTTAAAACAGATTAGCCAAAGGAATGTCAGAAATGTGTAACCTCAGAAATCAGTGGTCCAAATGGGCCTTCTATAAGTTTTGTATAGTGCACCATACTTTTGGGAATTTTGATTGTGCAAGCCTTGATATAGGAAGGTTGTCACCAATCTGATAACTGCTGCTACAGCCTCTGCCAAGAGGATAGAAACTAGTGAACAGCTTCAAGTATTAATCACGTCTGTCTTCATTTCTCCCATATGTAAGAGCTGTTCTGTACTATAAGGGTTAGATGGCAGCTGATGGCAGCCTGCACACCAGGGGATATGGCAGTCTTGCATTCTCTTTTTATGCCCAAAGAAATGGGGGATGCAATTAAGATATTAAATTCAAGGAAACTGTACACCATAGCTGGGAGAATTCAGTAAATACTATACAGGTCAGCTAATCCTTCTTTTATTGCTAACTTCAATTAGCTCTTTTCATACAAGTACAGTGCATTTTTTGGTTTAAACATCATTGTTTTCCATAAAGGATTGAAGTGGCTTTGAGCACTACCCAGAAACAACTCTTGCCTTTTCTAATAGTTCCAGCATTGCTTTCCAGGACTATGGCTCAGCTACAGCATTGAGAAAGAGCCCCATGGCAGGAAGGCCGCAGGGTCCTGCCACGTCAGAAAGAGAAGGGAGGTCGCTGGGCAACCCTTACTCACGAGGAGTGTGCGCTCATTGCAGCACCAGACCTGCCTGTTTCCTTCTCTTGACCTGCACAGATCAGGAGCAGTCCTTGGGTGCTGTACCTGGGATGTTGCAGATGGAGCCATATGCCTGTAAAATAGTGAGTGTCTCTGTCTGCAGCTGCAAACATGTTTTATGGAAATCACATCTCTTCCTCATCTTCATCTTCTACTCAGGTTCTGTTCCAAGAGAGGCAGCCACTGCTTCCCAAACAATTGAAAACCACACAAAACCAAACTTGGGTTTGGAACTTCCTCTTTGACTTTAGTTCAAAACTGTCAGTTGGAAAACTTCCATCCAGAGGTGTGCGAACCTCTGGCTATTTAAGTTGGTCTGAATGTATTGCTGCTGCCCTTGCTTTCCAGAAAACGTCATAAATTGTTTACAGAGAAAGAAAGACATTTCCCAAGAAAAGTATAAACATTCACAGTGCTGCTCAGCAGAAAAATGCTGTGGCTTCTATCCACAAGGAAGGCAGGGGAAATTGGGATTTCACCTTTCTGACCTCTTGCAGGAAAAAAATATGTCCAACCCATATAACTGTATTTTGGTGTCAGCCTTCAACAAAGTTCCAAAAAAAAGAGAGATGAAGGGTCCCTTCCCCATCCTCCTGAGAGCAAGTTTTGATTTAGAACAAGAAAAAAGAATGGTATTATTATGTCATCTTTGTATGACAGAAAACTATGTCAATTTTTTGAACTTCCTTCTTGGAGGCATATAAATATGCCAGCCTCTTAAAAAAGCCTAGCAGGGAGTTTTCTGAATCCATGCACCACA
This sequence comes from Ara ararauna, assembly GCA_028858755.1. Lineage (NCBI taxonomy): Eukaryota > Metazoa > Chordata > Aves > Psittaciformes > Psittacidae > Ara > Ara ararauna. The sequence continues at coordinate 35,945,756 of CM054410.1, read as the reverse complement.
GTCAGTTCACAGGATACACGTTTCTGCTACTGCCGCTGTAGCAGCATCTTAAAATCTAGATGCTAAGCAGACACATGTGTTCAATCAGGCATCTTGACCGTGCTGCTTGCTCTTAAGGTGTAAGTAACCATTCTGGCTAACAGCGAGCAATTTTGTTACAGGACCAGCAAGCAGAACAGCCATCAGGCATGCGTTTGTCCTCAGGAGGGGCATTGCAGCAAGCTGGGTGGGGGGCTGTTTGGATCAGGAGGAGATGCCCCCCTGACGTGAGGGGGAAGATTCCAAATTATCTGCGTTCTACAGGAAGGCAGTGCAGGAGCTGGTGCTGGTGGGGCAAGGGGAAGGATGGAGAAATGAGAAGGGGAGCAAGAGATGTTCAATGTGACACAGGTTGACTTGGAGTTGTCCCGAAGGCTGTCAGGGGGAGATATGTTCATGCCAACGTTAGTGTGGTATTGAAGCAGTTTTGATTTCTGAGGAGTTGCAGTTTCGATTTCTGAGGCGTTCAGAGCACTGGATCCTCTTCCAAGGCCTGGGATGGGGTTGTGCTAACGATGTGCATTTCCTGGCATACAGCAAGGTGCTTGCCCCGTCTTTTCCTGAAGGTGTCCTACATAATTTGGGAGCAGAGTAATTTTTACTCTGAGTTGCCAGCAACTTGTTTACTCATGTAAATAAGGTCAAATTTGAAAAGATCAATCAGCTTTTTATGACTGAAATGTCCCCTCAGTATTTAATAATACGCAAACATGGGGGCTCTAAAAAGACATGAGAATTACAGGTATGTGTTTTGGAGTCTGCTTTCCATTAATAAAGATGTCATTTGCTTCCTGACTTGTCCTTAAGCTTCAGAATTGCCAATAAAGGTTGTGGAAAAGCCACAAAACTCAGGATTTTTGCTAAAAATAGAATCCTGATGTCTTTTCCCAATAAAAAAAAAGCCAGTGGCAAAGCTTTAAACTGAGTGTCTGTGTCACAAGAGTGATGGCACCACAAACCACAAGTAATAATCCTAGCAAATAAGGGAGGATAATAATACTTTCTATGTGTTTCTTTCTGCTTTCCCTTTGTAGGCTGATGTCATCATTACAAATTGTCAGTTCCTGGGATCATAGCTAACGCTCTGGTGGTTTTGTTATAAAGATAATTCATGTAGTGGCAGAAGCTAATTGTTCTTTGGATTTGTCTTTCATTGTAGAATTTTATGAATAAGTTTGTAAGTGAATTTGAGCCCTATCTGAGCCACTTGGGTTTGTCCCCTGTTGCTGCTAGCTTTATTCTCAGGTTAAACCATCCACCTAATAAAAAGACCCTGTTTCCAGAATTAGCTAAGGGGCACTAAGAAAAGCATTTGACACTAAAATAGAGAAGTAAAAGTACAGTACTGCCAGCCTTAGGTTTCAGAAATTCTTTCATTGTATTATTGTCAGCTTTTCAAAAAGGTGCAGTACCCTCTGGTGACCTGTCTGCAAACACTCCCATTACAAAGAATAATAGGTGAGGCCATCCTTTGTCAGTTCTCTTTCAACATGCGCTTAGGAAAATAGCAGAATCTCGTCAGACAAATGAAAAGCAAGTAGTGTAAGGGAATGTTTCCAATAGGCAATAATGTAATTGCTGAATGGGGATGATACTGCTTATAATTCTGGTTTTCCTGCAGTTGTCTTGAATCCCCGCAGCCTCATTTTCAGCAGGATCCAAACCATGCACTATTCAACAGTTTTCCCTTTAGTATACAAGGTAATTTACCATTTCAGTTGGGCTAGCAGTGACTGAAATATTTAGGGGATTTGTGCAGTGACAGAAATAGATAAGATGTTTGAGGCAAACGGCTTAGTTCTGTTTTGGAAAATCTCCATGGGATTTAAGAGGATGCACCGATGTAATACAATTGGTGGTTTTATTAAAATTCTTTCTGAATAACATCTATGGTAAAAGTATAGCCTATTCCCATTACAAAGTCTTCCCTATCTCCTAACACCTCCCTGCATAATATCCTTCCTGAATGAGTCAGAAACCTGTCTAGAAATGTAAATAATACAGCAACAACAAATGCAGAAATATTTTGAAAATTTATGTATTGTCTTTATAGTTCTTTATTGCTGTGAAAATCACCAGCAAACAGATCCTCCAGTGCAAGCTAAAGCTTCAGGCAGTTTCAAGTCATTGTTTAAAAAAAAATGTCAGACTTAGCAGTATCTGTTTGTTTATATGCTATTTCTAGCTTGCTTAATCACAGTTCACAAATGAAAGTAAGAGTACTGGCAGTCGATGTAGCACTGTGTCCAAGCACATCTATGTCCATGTGCATATGTAAAAATGAAGACGCATGCATTCACTGATATGGAACTAGATTGCACACACACACTGGTAAAAGAATATTATTAATGATGCACTCAAAAAAATAAGAAATAGCAAAAACTGAACGTTGCTGGGGCAACCTTAATTTGGTTTCCCGGTGTCTTTGCTGCAACTGAAGCTGTTTGGAAATTCTTCTATGCAATGTTTTTGTCACAAAATGCCAATCTATCAATATCAAGACACTCTTGTACACATTCCCGTTTTAGGAGAACTTTTCTCTAAGCCCTGACTGGAATCTTTATGATGAGAGATTCAATTCAGGGCTGGTTCAGACCAGTTTTGTAAACCTGGCTTGTTTCAGAGGGCAGCCTTATCTAGGTGACTTCCAGGTGACTTTCCAGGCCTGGCCACTATTTTATTTCCTGGTTTTCTGACTTGAGGCTGTACAACCATGTTGCAGAAATGCTGTATGCTCACAGCTGCAGCTGTAGTTAGTCGAAGACAAGTTCTGGAAATACAATACTAAATAATTATAAGAAACAGGTTGCAAACATTTGAAATTGCTTACCAACTTTGACTGTTTCTGCCTCTCTTCTTGATCTGTGAAATGATTTGTTTCCATTTGTGTGTCACTGTAGCACTATTATGGGAAGCACCACAGAAAGTCCTTAAGGAAATTTTATATTCTTTTTTGAAAGCAGGCTTGAATAGCGTTCAATGAATAACGCATTCGGCAACAGTGTATTGAACAAGGAAAGAATGAAATATTAAACATCTACACGGCACTGTCCTTCCTAAGTAATTTAATGAGGCAGAGGTCTTGTGAGAAGAAACCTCTGCGTGACTGTGTCACCGTACATCAGGACAATACGTATGTGCAACAGAGGTTGAAGTAAGGAGGCACAGACAGCCTTAATGCTGGGATTTCCTAAACCCTGAATGCTTAACTTTGTCATCTTTTAGAAGAATAGTATTCAGGTGGGATTTCTGTGGGTAATACACGTATAATCTGCAGAGAAAATTTATGCCAGATGTTAGACACGAATATTTTATTGGGATGAGTTTCATTGATCTTATTATTTTTAAACAGTCAGTAACTGGAAATATATTTAATTATTATATTCATTAAAGTTACATACATTGGTCTGTGCAGGAGTTGGACAAGCAATAATTTTGCCAGTAACATGTTTTCAAGGCCTCCATGCAAAGCTGGGATACGATATTTCCTGTGCACAGAAGATTAGCCCATACTTACACCCAATGCCTCTCTATTCCTTTCTTGTTGGAAATTTGCACCAGCTGTGGCCTCCTTTGAGCCAACAGAACTGTGGTGGGATTCAGGGTGGAAGTAGGAACTGATGAGAAGGAGGTGAGGGTAGTTAGGGGAGTGAAGGTGCCTTTTAAATTTAGGTGTCAGCAGCTCTGCCTCTAAAGTTTGCCACCTATCTGAGAACATCACATCATTGATGAGTTACAGGAGTGCGTGTAGCACTGCTGAGATCTTCTGGATCTGCAGCCTGATTTCTTGATGTCTTGTGAAGGTGGACATTCTCTCTTTTTTGATGATTAAAAAGTAAAAATTGCCTTCCCCATCAGTAATGAGGAAAAGCAAATAAAATTCTAAACGTAACTCCTCAGTGCACTGATGGGACAGGGGCCAGAAAAAAAAAAAAAAAACAGAAATTTTCATATTCTTGAATAGTAAGATCCACATAGCACTGCAACAAATATCTTTTCATTCTCCAGTGTGTGCAGGCAGAGGTTTCTTCAAACTTCTCACAGTCAAGCTCCTGGACAGCCCATATGGCTAGCTCTTCTGCAGAATGCCCAGACCCCTTCATCCTGAGGATCAAAAACCTGAATGACAGGGTTTTCCTCAAAAACCACAGCTTTATACCAGCCAGCCCCTGAGTATTATTGCTTCTTGTATTTATTTAGAAGAAATATACACCAGAAGATGGGGAATCAGTTTCAAACATTTAGGGGGAATGAAAACAGAAGAGAGAGAGAAATTGTGTTACAAGAAGCATTACCTCCACTACCACAGGAAATGCTCTCCTGAGCAAAAGGATATTTATATGAAACTGCTATTACAGACTATGAGATGCCTCTGTCACCCCAAAGTAAATATGTTTAAGAATGAGTTGTCTGTGTTCAGCAGAAATACATTACAGGAGGCGAGCAAGGATTTCTTTGCCTTCTGTGAAGGCGTAGGTTATACATTGCCCTCTTTGGAATGTCCAGAAGAAAGTTACTTAATACTCTGAGCAGTACTTACTGGGAAAGGGAAGGCAACTATTATCACTTGGACTCCCCCCTTGGGGGATGCTGTGATGATAACTTTCCTGTTTAAATTTGGGAAATATATAGCACACAAATGAGTGAACTTCATTGTCTTTGAAGTTTCCTATGTGAGTCATGGTGAAGATTCCACATAATTACATTAAAATTACGGGGACAGGAACCAGCATGCAAACAAGCCATGGGCAAACATATAGTTACTTGATTCTATCAGCTATACAAATGAAAATTTGCTCCCTTTCCACACTATTTGCCATGCTCTCTGTAAGTGTTACATAAGTTAGTGATAATATCTAAATATGTTTTCAGAACTTAGAAAAGTCTTGCCAGGAGAATAAATCAGTGTAAAAGCCTTGCAGGAAATTTGCTGAAAGCCAGTATTAGTAATTCATTTAATATCAAACCTGCCAAGCATGCCTGTTTTGGGGGCCCAAATACAGAAGCTTAAGCCAAGTACTCTAGCGAGAGCAGTTTTCTGTCACTGTTCAGACGACTTGCATTGGCTCACAACCCTGTCTTCACATTTCCAGCTTAGTGGAGAAGCACATTAAACAGACAGTGGTGAGAGAGCTGGCAAGAGAGGCTGGGAAGTCAAGAGGTATTTAGAAGAGGCTTGCTAAAGGGACAGATGTCTGAATATCTCTAACAGAGCTTGTCTAACACACATCAGTGCTGCTAGGAACCTGAGCAAACTCTGAGCTGAGCACTTTCACTCCTGGCTAACCTGACTGTTAGATGACTATTAAATGTTCTTGATAGCAAACAAAAGCTTCATTTGGCTGAAGTTTGAAGGGGAATGAGAAGTATCTTGTAGCTGTCACCCAAGTATTTCTCCGAATGGAGGACAAGCAGGCGGGGCAGAGGGAAGGAAGTCTTGCAGAACAACCAGAGAACAAGTTTCTTCACTGACTACATCCCTTTTATTTATTGCTGTTCTCTTTTCCTTTTTGTAAAAGGAAGTCCAAGTCTTTCCCTGTGGTAAACTACATTGTGTTTTGTGATGGGCATCTGGAATGTGTGTTAAATGGACAGTTTTCCAAAACAAGTTTCTGGCGTTCTGCAGCTTCTCCCCGAGTTCAAGCAGAATGGCAGGTACTAAAGGATGAAGTACATGTGCATTCTTCTTTTATCTTACAGATGATTATTGACAAACAGTACACGAATTTCTATTTTATTTGTTAATAACGTCAGCAGACCAGACAGATTTTCAAAATGCAGACAGGTTCCTTTTCTAAAATGACTACGAACTCTGCTCACCTTAATTTGGGGTTGCCTCTACTGCAGAAACAGTATGACCAGAATCTGTATGTTGGAGTGACTAGAGCCAGCGTTCCCAAGCCCGTGTTTAGGCACCCGAAGAAATGGTCTGATTTCCAAAACTGCTGAGCAGCCAGCAGCCCTAATTGGAGTCCATGGGAACTGTTGAATGTTCAGCGCATTTGAAAAATCAGGTCACTTTTGTAAGCAACTAATTGTTGCTGTAAGAGTCCAACTTCAGCATCTAGTTTTACAAGGGCTCAATGTCACTTTGCCCAGAGACCTTTCAGAGCCGGGCATCTGGCTTGCTCTCACTGCTGACTTGAGTGGAGGCTCTGACTGCTGTTTGCATCCTGGGAACCTCCCTCCGGCAGGATGGGGTTCACCCCGTCTGCCGTTTTAAGATGTGTTGGAGAGGTGCCCGAGCTGGGGCTGAGGGTGCTCAGATGGTCCCTGTGATTCAGAGGGAGAGGCCCCACCAGGCTCTGATGATGGCACTGATTGTTGCCCATTCACAGGCCACCTCCTTGGACCCCACTGGCTGCCTCTGATTAACCTGGCACCACCAGAATCAGCACAGGAGCCCCCCATTGCCTCTGACATGACATGGGATACTACAAAGTGTTTGCCCTATTCAAACAGCATTCCTGGAAACTCTGAGGCTTGATTAGCTTTATTCTGCTCTCTTCTGAAAAATAGTCAAAAGAATAAACAGTGGACAAATCCTGCAGAAAGAAACCGCGCTCTTGGTTCAAAGACTGTCCCCTTTGTCATCAGGGCTCCCATGTGGTGTGCCACTTGCTGAAGGGTGTGAAACAAGCAGAGTACAAACAGTGCCACAAACTATTTTAGTGCTAAAATGAACTTTGTGTAGTAAACATGGGCAGGCTTAAGTTCATTTCTCACCTAAGAGGGTAAGTTTGCAGAAGTTCTTGTAAATCCCTATTGCACAACAGGCTCAGAGAGACTGTCGTCCTGAAGTAATAGATATTCCTCAACATTGTGAAACATAAATAGGTGTCTTAGTCTGACTTTCCACATCAGCAAGGATCAGTGCAGAGTGTTTTCCTCTTTGTTCTTCTGTTTAAAATAGTACACAACAAATGCAAGCAAGTTTCTTAACTCCTGGGTGGGGTCTGGTTTCCTAACTCTTGGTGCCGCGCCAAGCTCTAATCTTGGGCACACAGCATGCATAATCATGTATCTCCACAGATATTTCCAGGTACATGGTGCCGCTTACAATTCACCCAAGATTACAATCTGACCTGTGAAGAACGTTCTGGACATGGAAGATACAGGACAAACAAGTCGTGCGAAGGAGCAGCAGCAGCAGCGGCATTCCTGGGGCTGCAGGCCCCGAGTGCTGCTCGCAATAACAGGCCCTGAGTGATGATTGGCAATTTTCAGAAATAGTGCTTTTATGAAGCTGTGCTAGTATTATGAAATATTTGCATCCCTTTCATTACAGCATCCCCACAGCCTTCAGAAAGTAGGGCAAACTGACGGGCAGCTTTCAAAGAAAAGCCGCACTGGGTGTAACATCAACACCGTCACTTTAAATTACAAAATTAGCTGCCTTTGTTTAAATTAATTTAGCAAGGGCTGGGAATAACTGATTGATTGTCAACCCCACAGATGCAAGGCAGCTCTTTGGTTTTAAGTAAGGTTCACGGTGACTGCAACTGCCCCATGCCTCCTCAACGTGTCCTGCCACTGCTTTTCAGCCCATGCTCAGCACTCTCCTCCTTCAGCATCTGCCTGGTAGGTGAGCCTAGGCCACTTGTGCTACTACTGAGAAGGTGAAAGTTACTGATCATACTAAGAGCACCCGGGAGAATTGCTGTTGTTCCATGTATTTCCAAAGCACTTTGTAAGGCGCAAGCTAGACTTTGCGGCTGCCTGGGATGGAATGCAATTGCAAGGCGCTTCATCTGTTAGGTCCCTGAGGTGGAGCCAGAGAGAGGGCTGGAGCTCTGGCACACCCACAGGCATAAGAAGTACATCAGATCCTGTGATCTTTCTGCCAAAGGGTGCATTGGATCAGTTCACTGAACCAGCGCAGGGGCTAGTCCACCATCTGTCCGAGCTGCTCAATGGCCAGCCGGGCAACTCCTGAGAGCAAGATGAGGTATGAGCAGGAGCAAGAGAACAAATATGTGAGGGAAGACAAGGAGCAGGAGCTCATTTGAACAAACCTCCCAGTTGCATTCATTTGGCTGTGGTGTGAAACTGCGCACCAAGCAACGCATGTGGAGCCAAATATCCTCCCTGTTTCTCCTGCATCAACCCTTCTTGTTGGTGAGACACACTCTTCTCCATAGGTGGAAAACACCTTACTTTTCTAAATCAGCTCCCATGTTTTGATTAAAATATTATTTCTGATACTATGAGAATACTATTTCTATTATTAGGCACCAAAGGAGGCATTGCATTTGCAGTACTCTGTTGTAAATCAGTAGACTACTACGTCAGCATAGAGAAGAAGGGAGGCAATAAATTACGTAGGATTTGTACAGTCAGCCCTACAGGCTGAATCATATTTGTTGATGTTTTGATAGAAAATACCTTGCAGTTGACAAGCTGCAGTTAAGGTACAAGCTGGTTCCTGTAGTTTACGGATAGTTGTCGGTATGAAACTATCCCCTGTTAATGTCCTAGTTTTTAAGATGTAGGAGGTAAAATTTGATATTCCATCACTGTTCACCTTTTTCTTTTCCCATGCCAAAGTGCAGCCTCCCCCAACTAATTTTATTGACTGTTCTACAGTGTCACAGTATGTTCTTCTCCAGAGAGCTGTGGATGGATTTTGTTCACAGGAATGAAGACAGAAATGCGTGTTTGTGCTTTCTGCTAAATACATAAGCCTACTCCCCCTTCCTTTTCTTCCTCATGGCACACACTGTCACTGTGAGATGACGCAGAAGTGCACCACCACAGAGTATCATGACATCTCAGGACAGACACCACTTCTAGCTTTCTTTTAATGGCTAGCCTATGACTGAAATGAAACTTAAAAGCTGCTGTACTGATGGCAACCAGCAAATATTACTAGGAGTCAAACTTACAGATAGAAAACTGGCAAGAAATATCACTCACCTACTCAATATCAAAGAGTTGTGTCTGTGCCAACAGCACTGAGACAGCACCAGGGAAAATGTGTTGCAGTAACATTACACATTGCTTTTCCGTGCAAAAATACTGGACCAAATTCAGCCTTTGGTGCAAGTAAAGGCAGTTCCATGAACACTTCTGGCGCTCTACCTACCTGTTTACACCCATGTGGCCCACAACTATATGCTTCAATTACATCAAGTGATTATGAGGAATTTGCTTAAACCAATGCAAACAAAGGAAATACAGTTCTAGGGCCAACAGTGTAACCTCAGCTCACATTGCTGGGGCTTGGGTGTGAAGGGAGAAAAAATTGCTAATCTGAACACAGGAAGAGGGCAGAGCAACACACAGAGGAACGGGATCCTTTTCCAGCCCTGGACTCCCCTGAGTGCTAGGTTATGGGGGAAGCTCCCAGCTCCTTTCAGTTGATGTTTCATTTCCAAACAAGATGCAGAGAGAGATCATATGCAACTTCTCGAAGCATGTTGCCAAGCATGCATGTCTCCCCCCTCCCCAGCTGCTGTCATCCTTTCTGCCTGCAGCCTGACAGGCTACAGGCTTCCCTTGTAGCTGCACGCGGCTTCATGGTGCTAAGGCTGGATTTTGCCCACAGTGTTATTTCCAGCCTCATATTGTACCATAGCTTTTTTTTTAAAAAAAATTCATTTTTCTTAAGCCAGATAAAAGCATTATAATGAAAAATACTGTGGCAAGCCAGTGGGGCTGCAAAATGGTTAAACCTGAATGTAAACTGTTCTATAGTGAATATTGCTGGTATGCGGGCAATAACCCTGAATAATTTCATTAATTAGCTATATGCCAGTAGCTGTTTTTAAAGGACACACTAGTTACATTGCAGGTAGTAGAACATGTAATTACATGCTAAGGATGTCTGTTATTTTATCATCATGAACTCTGTCAATGCAATACAAAATATTTGTGTTAAAAGAGCAGGTGACCTGATTTCTATCATAGCTGACACTCAAATTTTTTGGAGTTTCTTAGTATTAAGACACATGATTTTTGTTCAATGCTGCTTGTATGCCAACATAACAGCCATTTTTCCTGCTTTTTCTACTCTTAGAAGAAAGCCATACCTCATACGCAGCTAAACAAAGCTACATGTGTTTACTGTTCATATATAAGTTCACTATAAAGAGAGCATGAGGAAGAAAAAACTGTTTTAAATCTGTAGAAATCCTTCATGCTACTGCAGCTGTTGGTGTCACAAGACTGACTAACTTGTTTATTGTGAACTGCCACTACTGGTCACAGTTGAGGTTGTTTCAATAACCTTACTGTGAATACCTATTAGTATAGATTGTTTCAATGACCTTACTGTGAATACCTATTAGAATAGATTGAACTTTGAATCTTAAGGGTTTCTAGTACCTGTTTGGGGGATAATTGCAATACTTGTGTAATTCTTAATTTGTCTACATTTTTAATCTATGCTCTCTGTCTTAACTCTATTGTTAATGTAGTTTTGTCCTGGGAATACAATACAGTAGGTATAATGAAATAACCGTTTGACAGCTTTGCGTTAAGATTATGTATTGCAATTTGGTATCTGCACTGAGAGAGCTAATGGCAGCACTGGAGCTGGAATTGCTAATACCATGCTGTGCACACCTTGAGCATGCATTTGTATAGCAAGTGCCAAAACATGTTGATATTAGCCTTTTGAATGAATGAAGAGCTAGAAGAAGGGACACAGTGAAAACTAACATAGCAAAGGAAAATGGATTAAAAAAGATGACAAGAAGGAACACTGCCTGAGATATGGGCTTTATGGGACACTTTCAGAGAGCTCCTAAGGGAGAAACTGAGGCAGCAGACAGTGTCAGCACCAGAAGATCTCTGATCTCTGCTCTGATATGAAGGTCTCTGCTGCGTTCATCTTACTTTAGTTATTCCAGAGAATGTGTTTTATTACATTTAGTTCAGACCTTTTGTACTTGGATGTTATCACCACTCTGGTATCCTCCAAGACAACCTTCCTATCTAGGTCAGATTTTGATGCCCTTGCTCCCTGAGGAGTATACCAAAACCTGGTCACTCATCAAACATGCTAGAGACTGTGGGTCGTATATGACCTTCACATTACTAGTGTGCCTTAGCTCTTCTGCAAGTGATACTCAGACACTCATTTTCTGCTGACAGAGGGCTCTTCCAATACTTTCTGTAACCTAAGGAGAAAGTGTAATGAGACACAAGTTGGGAAACTACAGCTTGTAAAGACAACCTCTTGTGTTACTGGACACTTCATGATCTTCCTAATCAATGGATCCTGCTCCAAACCAGGAAACCAGCAACCGTTCTTGTATTTTACAGTCAGATTACAGAGGGAGTTCGTTATTTCTCAAACACTGTAGACTTCATTCTGCCCTGCTTTGACATGCTGCCTCTCAGAGTCAAGAGCCATGATACAAAACTGGTCTTTATCCTTGAGCTGGTTAGAAGATGCATAGTGATTCAAAAGTCTCCATTTTGATGCACATGATCTTTTATCTCAAGTGATAAGATCTATGGATTGAAAAGGCTTATCCTGAATTTAGCTTCCTGCAGTCAACCCAAACCCAAAAGTATCTCTGACAACTAAATTATAATTTACTCCTGAAACAAGGAAAGAACCCAGGAAATCCTGAAACCCAACATTTGTACTCCCAAAAGGTGTTACATTTGGAGGTCTGGTCTCCAGCAGATAATGGCATAATTTTCTCCACCTCTTCCTCTGCTGGCAGAATACAGGAGGACTGTGCAATGCTTTCCTGTATTATCATTCCAAAGCCATGTCAAGGAAACAAATGTGTAAATGTCAGCTTCCTAAGACATATTCCTGTGATGAAAATATTGCATTAGAGAGGTGAATTTACGCATCTGGCCTACTGCTGCTGGTAACTGGGCTTAAAAGAGCTGACTTTTTAGGGAGCAGGTAGGGTACAGTGACTGAAATAATGTGTGCCTGCATAGTGGTGGATCCCGAAACTCAGTCATCTCTTCCACAGAGGAACCTTCCCAAGAACTCCTGATATCTCTTTGAAGGTTACTAGTGCTCTATTAGAAGACCAAATGCCAGAGAGCATTGTTTATTGCAGTCTTTTGGCTGTAGTTTACCAGCATAAATCTCTCCTGGATCTGTAGAGTTAAACCTACTCACACGTAAGTGATGTTTTGTGGCTACTATGAGGCATAGGAGTTTGCAGTGGGGGACAGTGAGTGGAATGGAAGATGCAAGGACTCCCAATTGCAGTCCCTACACACAAATTCCTTGCATCATTTTTAATTACTAGAGGATGCACTATAGGTCTGTCAGTCACAGGGAAGGTGTTGCAGAAATACACATGGCTATGAAAACCTCCAGTGGTGACTGCTTGTTAGTTAAGCTGAAGGTTTTGTTCAGCAGGGCTGATTTCCACTCCCACAGCAGTACTGCAGGCCTACAAAAAGGAAGTTGGCTGTATGCAAATAAGATGCAAATATCTAATAAGCTTGTTAAATAATTGGCATGGAATATCACACATGGTGCAGCATCAAACTTGGCAGCTACAATCATCCCTACTGTACCGCTAATACTTCACTGGTGCTAAACTGGTTTATACCAGCTGAGGATCTGGCCCACGTAGCATATGGAATTTCCTGGATAAGCTACTACTCCCTGTCATACTTAATAACTGATAAATACAGGCCAGATTTATATTGTATGTATATGCTGAATTTATTGGATGATCTTTCTCATTCTGCCATCAGTTCAAGCAGTCCATTAAAACAGTCATTGCAAATGCACAGTGTGCTGGAGTCAGAGCTGATCACGTGCTGGCATTTAGTTTTCTTGATAAAGAATAGAGGAAATAACGTAAACAAGTATGCTTGATTACTTTCCCACCCCCGTTCATCCATTTCTGAATCATATTGAATTAACAACACATTTGAGACAAAGATACTGAATTTTATTAGCAAAGCTTGCTCACTGGTGTCATTATTAAATGCTACATTATTAGCTACTTGGGTATAGCATACATTCTTCCTGCATGGTTCCTCAGAAAATAGGCAAAAGCAAAATTGTTTTGTGGCATACTGAAACCAGTGTTGGCTTTATGCAGCAGATGTTCATCTAGCCACGCATGTAGATGATTTCATAGATGGGGCGAGTGCGCTCACAAATCACACACGTTGCTTTTTTTCCTCCAGCACTGAATCATCATCTCTCCTTAACTGCATTTTTTTTTAAACAGAGAAAGTAGAGCACTGTGCAAACAGTCGTGACCTTTCCTGTCTTTAACCAACATTTTTTTAATGCTCCAATTCCAGGCTGACCTCCTTTTTCAGAGCTATCTTTGGAACTCAGATAATACTATGAAAATACATTTGTCAGCTTCACGATTAGCGCTTTAATGGTGATTTTCTTTCACTGCTTATTTTCCCCCTGCTGTTCATATTATGGCAATTTCATTTTTATGAACACAGAAAACGGTGAAGGAAAATCCAATTTAGTTCTTAAAATTTATGTCTATTTTGAAAACATTTTTGAGGGCTGCACTTTATGTGTGTATTTAAAACTAGAGAACTTGCAAGACTACTTGAAGCTTTTGTTTGGTCTGAGGGAGAGAGTAGGAGTTCCTTGCTTTGCTGTCACTATCTTAAAAAGCTTCAACTCTGCACATCTAATCTAGCTGCAGTACTAATACCAATAACACATGGTTCACTGGAAAACATTATCAGCAATATGGCTATGTTTAAGAAACACAGACATCTAGAAATACTCAGAGTGTGAAGGTCGAAATTACTAACACGCTTCTTGTTGTAGGGATGTGAGAACATGCTGTGTCTGGTAGGCTGCAATATTGTGCTATCACGAAACTAACCCTTTACAATACTTTTTTTAATTTCAAGCCTCACCTCTGTCATCTCATGGTGCTTTTCTCCATTACAGTTGTCACAGGGGTGTATAAAAACAGCAGTTCATCATTGCAGGGGGTTCCTGAATCACACATGCCATTACATCAGTGTCCTCCCACTGACTCTAGCTCTAGAACATTGCTTACCAGCATGGTGGATAGGTTTGCAGAAAGCACTCTCAGGCAGGCTGTGTAGGTTCAAAGCTCTTCTGTATAGACGTCAACCGCTCTGCAAGTTTGTTGCAGGCCAAATGGTGAATAGAACCAATGGAGCTCATATATATAGAAAAGTATATATAAGGTCTAAGCAATGTTTGATTTAGGCAAGGTGTGTCACTTGTGCAGCCAGGTGTAGAGATCTTGTTCCATCATCCTAGCTGTTTTGACTCCAACTTCTGCCCTCTTTTTCTCTTCATCATGTTAGTTCTCTTTGGTTTTTCACCAATGTAGTTAGCCTCTTTATTTAAATTTCTATCAAACCCAGACCTATTGCAATGTAAAATAAAACTTTTAATTTAATTATCCTTATTCTTCAAACACTTATCTGAAAAAAAAAGAAGAAAGATGTCTGAAAGAGTGAAGAAGCTGGGCAAGCTGATGAAGTAGCAGAATGCAGATGGCAGCATAATTGACCCTTCAGGATTCAGAAGCTCCAGCCCAGTGGTAAGGACCACACACTGAATTTTCCTAGTTGAATGACTTCACGCCGTGCTTAATGCCTCTTGAGCCTTGCCTTTTTAAAAGCCTGATGTGCCACATCTCATCCATAGAGCTGGCATTGGGCAGGAAGTCACCTGACTCTAGCCCTGCACACCACTATAGCTCTGTATGCACCTCAGGAGTCAGAAAACAAAAATCTTCTACATAGCTCTCCTTGCACATGCCACATAGCGTGGACAGCCTCATAATAATGTGTCCAGGACAATGCTGCATTTTGTCTGTGCAGCAGCAGCGCTGATACCTGCTCTGCAATAGCAGACAGATGCTTTGAAATTCTGTGTGATTTTAGAATCATTGAATCATAGAATGGTTTGGATTGGAAGGGAACTTAAAGATCATCAAGTTCCAACCCTCCTGCCATGGGCAGGGACTAGACCATGCTGCCTAAGATTCTGTATAACCTGGCCTTAAACACTGCCAGGGACGGGGCATTTACCATTTCTTTGGGCACCCTGCTGTAGCGCCTCACCACCATAAATGTTTGAGGAAACATATGCTAGCCCTTGACAAAAGAAACCTGTTTCTTGAAGACTTTTTACCCAGTAAAGTCCAATTGTGTATAGCACATGTTACTGCAGCTTAATCAACAAACACAGACGTCTGGTAATGACCAGATTTCTTCAAGCATTTTGCAAAAAGAAACAGACACTGCTGGCATACATGCATGGGTGATAATCAGATATTTAAACAGAGCCCAGAATGGAAATACACACCCGATATTACTCTAGGGAGCAAACAAAATTTTAAAATTTAGAAGCTCAAACCTGTGCTATTCAGAGCTATGCACGTGTTATACAATAAGGGACAGGATACAGAAATATGTCAGACAAAGAAGCTGCAGGGAACCTGTGTTGATGGCCTCAAGTGCTATGGAAGTGTTTCTGTCTCTAAGACGGAGGCTAATTTCCTTCACTCCTGAAGTCAAGGACTAACTTGCAGCTTCCAGCAGTTGCAGTTTGCTATGAACCTGTTAGGAAGCTGGGTATTAGTGACTCCCTCCAATCTGGGGCATCATGCAGATATTTATATGATAACTGGACAAGTTTTATGTCTCTGACAGTCCCTTTCCCCAAAAGACCTGCTGGTGAGCCATAGCAATAACCACAGACACGCAAACTAGTACAAGTAGGCATTGAAGTTGTGGTGAGGGATATCAAAAACAGAAAGATGGAAACTTGCTTCTTAAGAAGGAAGGGTGAGCACCAAATTGGCTTGGCTCTGCCGCAGGAACACCAACAACTTAACCAGCAGCAAGGTAACAGTAATCAGCAAGGTAACAGTAATCAAGAACTAGTTTATAGCTGCCCAACCCACAGAGCATCTGCTCTAATGAGCCTGTAATAAAAGCCTTGGAGCTTCACAATGGGAAACTGAAGCTCGCTCTGCTCGGATGTGAAACACCTACCACCTCAGTCCACAGCCAGCACTGAGCACACAACATTTTTGGCTGGGTGAAGCCCAGCCCTATGTGCCGAGCTTGGCCATTTCAAGCAGTGACTTACAGCACTGCAGCTTGCATCTGGCATACTTCAGAGAAGTAGAAAACACGTTATGCTGATTTATTCACTGGATAAATCTGTGTTAACAGTCAAAGTGTGAAAACTGACAGTATTATATAGACATGATGGTCACAGGTAGCCACACAGAGGGCAGGTAAAGCCTCATGTAACCTACATGAAGTCAGCTTTCATGGAGTTTATCCAACCATGACCTACAGAGAGATGTGCAATCTCAAAAAGCATAGTTTTACTCATTAGCCAGGAGGTGCCCTTGGGGTTAAAACTTGACATATGCAGACGAGCCTGATCTAATGTCTTCCACTGAGAAGGTGTGGCTGCTGCTCTATAGAGGGCAGGAGTTAAATAATAAATATTGACAAGTATGAGATCTGCCGTACTCAAAAGGTGGTTGTGCACTGAAGAGTAGCGGAGCATCTTCCTGGATAACAGGTGACAAGTCAGTCATTGCTATACCAGGGCATATTCTTGTCAAAATATATGCGCCTGCTGTAATATTGAAGTTTCCTTTAATGTGTAGTCCTCAACCACCAGATTCTGCAAGGAGGAATATAAGACCCTTTTCTTTCTTGCTGAACCCTCTATAGCATAAGACACATAAGAAAGACTCCATATGAACAATCAGTTAAATACTGCCTTGATTGGTAGAGTCAGTCAGGGCACAAGTGCTGACACTGATGGTTTGTTTTGTTTGTTGCAGAAAACTGTGGTGTGATGAACGTTTATTTTTTTATTGATTGAAATAGATTTACTTTTATGGCAAATAGAGAAGGAAGGAAAGGGATGGAAAAAAGTCTTCCAAACAGAAAATGGGAAGAAAAACGCCTTTATATTCCTGGTAATCTGTAAGTTGAAATAGAGTGATACAACAAATGGTATTTCTACACCCAGTGATACAGCATAATAGAGAATTTTTTGGTGGGTTTTTGTTGAGTTTGGGTTGCTTGGGTTTGTTGGGGTTTTTTTTCAGAATGCCTATGGCTAATTCTTTTCAAATTACAAAAAGATATGGACAAGATTTATGATTGGAATAAATTGAGTGAATTTGAGTCACAGAGCACAACCGTGAGAAGTGAACATGGAGAGAATATCCCAGATACATACTGAGAAAACTGACCTGAAAACCAAATTACTGTGTCCCATCACCCAAGATCAGATAGTAGAGTAAACACCCCCAGTACTTGCTGCCCACTGGTTCTCCTATACCATGTCTTTGATATTTTTACTTAAGGCCCTTCCTGCACTCTAAAAGACTGGACTGGTTCTCATGGTCAAGTTCTGTCTCCTGTAACTTGTCCAAAGTAGTGCCATTAGTAAGTCTCATTCAGTCCAGCCCCATTAATCTGTGCATCCAGTGTCCTTTTGGCATCTTTATTGACCTCCATAACCTGTGTTTGCTCATGTTCTTCCTATGCCTGTTTTCTTGTTTTACTACCAGCAAATTGCTGGTAGTAAAAGTCTCTCTCTCTCTTTTTTTAAAGATTACCTGTTGGCCATGTCATATGTATGCAGGAGCTCCTGCCTCTTTTTCCCGTTACAGTGTGATCTTTCACTACAAAGTGGTTTTTCTGTTTGAGTCACAATCTGCAGATCTACATTGTGCATTTACTACAGACACCATATACTCTTCACAGTTTCTTATCTTCCTTGCCGCCTTACTGATGCTATCTCCAGCCAATAAAAATTGGTTTTTTCCTTCCTACCAATGCTAAATGTTAAATATAACATAGCCTTTAGCCCTTTCTTAAACTAAGCTTTTTTCAGTTTGAGCTATCAGGATCGACTGCTTTCTTGATTTTAACTTCCAGCATGTCTTTTCAGATGTTGATTCCATACAGCTTCATTTTTTCCCTCTTAAACTTCCAGTTACTGCTATATCCCTTCTTACGTACTAGGGACAAGCTTTATATTGCCATAAAATGTTTTTTCCACCAACCTGTGAATAAGCAAATATGCCTGAAGAAATGCATTATATATTTCAGAAGCATACACGCAGATGTGTGAGTCTTAAGAGAAAGGCGCAGAGGGTAATGCATAGCAACATGCAAAATACGAAATAAAAATGGTGAAGATCTAGCAGCACTTGCACATTTTGTGGTAAGTTAGGATTCTAATCTCTTGTTACAGAAAATAAGACAAATTAGAGATAACCAGAGTAAAAGCGGCCCTACACCAAAAATCATAGAATCATAGAATAGTTAGGGTTGGAAAGGACTTTAAGATCATCTAGTTCCAACCCACCTGCCAGGGGCAGGGACACCTCACACTAAACCATGCCACCCAAGGCTATGCCCAATCCAGCCTTGAACACCGCCAACGACGGAGCATTCACAACTTCCCTGAGCAACCCATTCCACTGCCTCACCACCCTTACAGCAAAGAATTTCTTCCTCATATCCACTCTAAACTTCCCCTGTTTAAGTTTGAACCCTTTACCCCTTCTCCTATCACTACAGTTCCTCATGAAGAGTCCCTCCCCAGCATTCCTATAGGGCCCCTCCAGATATTGGAAGGCTGCTATGAGGTCTCCACGCAGCCTTCTCTTCTGCAGGCTGAACAGACCCAACTTTCTCAGCCTATCTTCATACGGGAAGTGCTCCAGTCCCCTGATCACCCTTGTGGCCCTCCTTTGGACTTGTTCCAACAGTTCCATGTCCTTTTCATGTTGAGGACACCAAAACTGCACACAATACTCCAAGTGAGGTCTCACAAGAGCAGAGTCGAGGGGCAGGATCACCTCCTTCGACCTGCTGGTCATGCTCCTTTTGATGCAGCCCAGTATACTGTTGGCTTTCTGGGCTGCAAGTGCACACTGCCGGCTCATGTTCATTTTTTCATCAATCAAAACCCCCAAGTCCTTCTCCACAGGGCTGCTCTCCATCTCCTCTCTGCCCAACCTGTAGCTATGCCTGGGATTGCTCCCACCCAGGTGTAGGACCTTGCACTTGGCATGGTTAAACTTCATCAGGCTGGCATCAGCCCACCTCACAAGCATGTCAAGGTCCCTCTGGATGGCATTCCTTCCCTCCAACGTATCAACCGAACCACACAGCTTGGTGTCATCAGCAAACTTGCTGAGGGCGCATTCAATCCCACTGTCCATGTCACTGACAAAGATGTTGAACAAGACCGGTCCCAACACTGATCCCTGAGAAACACCACTCGTTACTGGTCCCCAGCTGGACATTGAGCCATTGAGCACAACTCTTTGCAAGTGGCCATCCAGCCAGTTCTTTCTCCACCGAGTGGTCCACCTATCAAATTGATGTCTCTCCAACTTAGAGACAAGGATGTCATGTGAGACAGTGTCCAATGCTTTGCACAAGTCCAGGTAGATGACATCAACTGCTCTATCCCTGTCCATCAGTTCCGTAGTCCCATCATAGAAGGCCACCAGATTGGTCAGGCAGGATTTCCCCTTAGTGAAGCCATGCTGGCTGTCACCAACCACCTTGTTGTTTTTCATGTGCCTCAGCATGCCTTCCAGGAGAATCCACTCAAAGATTTTGCCAGGCACAATGAAGTCGAAGCCTGATCCACAAATTAACCAACTGCTTAAAATGGCATTAAAAGCTGAGTGGAGATCACAGAAAGAACTTGAATGCTAGACTAATTTGATTGTGCTGGCCTGACTCAGAGAGAGGGCAGGCAGCCATAAGTGTTAGAGCCCATGCACTATCTTCTGTATTATGGACATCCATCCTAGAAATGACCCTACTATGAATCTCCTGATGGACAGGTCTCTCATGAACAGAGAGAAGATTTTTTTTAGCACGCTGAACTTGGAAGAGGGCATTTGGGGTTCTTTCCCTGGCATGCAAATGTCAAGGTCTCTCGCTCTTTTGATTAATAAACCTCTGTGTCTTTCAGATGAACCTTTTCAGAGTAGGCCTCCTGCATGATCTCAGCTCAAACCAGCTCATCTTTATCCAAAGCCTGGTTTCCTGCAAGAAAGTTCATGCTACACATGTCATAATGTTTAAGTTAGTAGACCTACGGATGGGCACTAAGTCCATCACATTTACATGGATATTGTCAAATGGTATGGATCTTCATACAACTTCAAAATGAAGGGCAATTCAAGAGGAAAAGGTTACATTTCCTGCTCTCCCAGTCACGTTGGAGAGAAAGCATTGGAGTAATTCTGGCATAGGGCTGTCTGCTTCGGCTGTGTCTCACTGTAGTATCAAAATCAGCCCATGCATTGATACAGCTGTGTACCTCTGAACAATACTGATTTCGAAGTCCAAGATAAGCAACTGAGAACTAGAAGCAAAATGTCCTCTGTTATCTCAGTAGAGAAGATGAAAAGTCTTGAGACTGACAGTCCTCAGAAAAAATAACAGCTGTCTACATTGAGACAGTCTTATTGTCATAAACGTTTCCTCTCAGATAGACCTTTTCATTACCAAACTCTAATAGCTACCTCACTCCTGAACGAAAGAGATGTCTAAGCTGAAAAAAAAGAGCCGCGAAATCCTTGATCCTGCAGTCCATTTGGGATTTTTTCATGGCCATTTATGTTACCTCTAATACACTCAGGTACTATTGACAAGTAGAAATATCAGTAACTAGTTAGACACTAGTGCAAAATACTATTATCATCTGGTGGAAGATTTCTATTCCTTCCCCCTTCCACACCCCTGCAGCAGAAAGACAATGTAATAGTTGTGACTTTTTCGTTCACATCCAATCACAGCTAACACAATCAGTGAAATAAAATCTGAGCTGGTAAGAGCAGAAGGGAAAGGAGAGAAAAACGTGTCAAATTACTTAGCTAGGAACTGAAATCTTGCACAGTCCTGAGAGGGTCCAAACCCAAACCCAAACTCTCAAATCTAAACTTCCTCAGACCTTGGAAAAACAAGAATCTGTATGTGAACTTTGTGGCTTGGCCCCTCTCTTAGACCCAGCCTACCTCATGAGTCAGATGCAAGAAAGCACAGAAGAATCACCACATGTCCTACAGTATCTGAAAAGAAAATAAATGAATCAGTTAAACCAAAAAGAAAAACAAGTGTGACAGGCTTATTCTCTTCTGGGTTTCCTGTGTGTCAAATCCTGCTTTGAAATACAGAGCCTGAAAATAAGTTCAGTTTGTCAGAGCAAGCAGAACCTTGTTGTTATTCTCAAAAAGACAAGGATGAAAACATACACTACTGGCTTTTAAAATGTATACCAGACACACTGGGGAGGGGGGGAGGCAGTAATGAGAAGCAAGAGTAGAGAAAGCAAAGCAGAGAATGATAGGAGTTTCTTTTCTATAACCTGCATAATGTTTTCCATGTCCTTATTTTCCTAATTCAGCAGTTCTAGCGCCCATAATTCATAATATTAAATTGCAAAGTGAGAACAAGTTTGTGTAAGATGAACTAACTTCAGCAATGCAACTCATAATTATGAATATTTGTGAAGTTCTTTAATGCATGGGAAGGTCTTTTTCTCTCTGACTGCCTGCAAAGTATTCCTCTAATGTAAAACAGCCTTGTCCTGGAGTCTTTGCCCGTGTTGCACCCTGCCCTTATTCATGATGGACACAGTGGAGCTTAGCATTCCTGCAGGGTAGCACTCAGTCTCCTGTCAGCATGAGCATTTAAAGCAGGAAAAGCTGAAGGACCACTGAGATGGGGTACACTATAAATATGCAGCTTATTGTCAGTGAAGATGGTCAGAAATGTTCCAGGGGAACATGACACATGGCCTGAAAGGATGATTAATCAGAACATTCTGTGGGAATGTGTCTGTTTTAACGAATCTTCTGACAAAACACAGGCACCTTTCCAAACTTGCCTGCCAGGCAGGTTTCAGTCAAAAGCCTGCCCTGTTTCATGCCAGCTCGCCAACACAATCTCCTTAGCAGTCTGCCCAGCAGCCTGCTAGGGAGGGAAAATGCCAGGCCTTCAGACCTCCCAGTGCTAGGACAGCCTGTTGAACAAACTGCTTAAGTGCTGGGGGAACCTGGGCTTGCAGCCTGCCCAGCACAAAACTAGATTTAAAGGCAGGCAAGATAACGGCTCTCTGCCCTGAGAAGGGCAAGAAAGATGCTTGCCTAGGACTTCTGCAATGGGAGCAGTAAATGAGGGATGAGGAAGAGTAAGGCTGCAAGCAGGACAGCAAAATATCCATTTCCTTTCACCCTGGTTAGTCTTACAACTGACCCTGTTTTGGTGGAGCTCCACTTCTGGATCTAACACCCACTGAGGGGAGAAGCACTAAATGAGCTTAATTACCTGAAGACTACTGATCAAAGTGTCTGTATATGCAAATAAGTGTTTTAATATCTTTTTCCTGTAAAGACAGCTTAACTTCTTTCTGTACTGTGGATGTGAGAGCAGCTAAGCCCCTTTTTTGTCATATGGTGGGCTTTACCAAGCCCAGTTTACTGATGTGTATTGCAGAGCGGCTGCATTGCATGTGGATGGCAGACCAACTCCTTCCCAGCAGCAGAGGACTCACCATACACCCGTTGCACTGCACCGGTCTGCAATTGCCCCCAGAACCATTCGAAATATCAGCAGCAATTCAAACAGTCCCTATGAGTCTTTATTGGTTGTTTTTTTGCTCAAGAACAAGTCAGGAACAAAAAGGGAACTGGACATGTATTGGGTGAAGCACTCTGGCAGTTGTAGTCTATGTTTATTTGAAACTTTGGGACTTCTAACTGTCTCTTTCATCCTTTAAAGGATGTGCCCTGATCGTGTAATGGAAGAGAACATAAAGGATCTCCACAAAAGCTGACAGGCAGCAGTGGGCTTCTGTCAGCTTTCAAACTACTCAGCTCCCCATTGCCTGTTGCCTGTTTGATCACAAGCATCCTGCAGGAAACCAGTTCACAAATTGTGCAAGCAGGTCACCAGGGCCTGGGGTAAGAATGAAGGCTGAGAACCTATGGCTGAGAAAATGGTCTTGCTAAACACTTTTTTTAACATTTCTTTGCAGTAAGTTTTAGTATTTTCTTCCTATTCAGTGAGAGAACAGATTTTATTCTAAGAATTATGTCTGAAAAACAGTAAACAAAAATGGAAAATTGGTGATTTAGATAAAAAGTGGTTTTGCGCATTTTACTGCATTCCTGATACTGGCTACTGGAACTAACAGCAGTTCATCTCTATGAGAATTGTGGACAGAAAACTAAACCAGCTTTTTGTTAGAGAATAGTATGTCTATCTGGAAGGAATCATCCATGCTTATTCTTCTTGATGACATGCGTTTAAGGCTAATTTTCCCAAGCAGAGTTTAACTTAGGTACAGTGGGCAGCTATACTGCTATACTAGCTACCATTTTGCTCACTTTTGTATCAAAACTGCCTTCCTAAGCTCATATACCTCAAGATGGTGTGTTACGCATTCTAGACATATACTCAGTTTGAAAAGGCTCCTGTTTGAGAAGACTGTTTGTACCAAGGAAATAACATTTTTCTTTTCACACATGTCTTGAGCCAAATACAAGTAAAATAAAATTAAAAGCATGTCCTTGTCCTCAGAACTTACAGGGACTATAAGGACAAATTCTAGGCTTATTTTCACCAGTTACATGGAAAGCATTTGTGATTTGTCCTAGAAAAAGAAACAGTCTTTTGCTCTTTCCATGTTTACTCTTGAAAACCCTCATGAAGTTTTGCTTCATTGATCTCTTATTTTCCTCAGAATTTTTCAGGGGCCATTAGAGAGAATATTTAATTTCTGGATCTTTTTGCATTTCTCATCGCCAGCAGTGAAACGTGGTGCCTTTAACCTAGTTCTGGACCACGGTTTTCTCACAGCTCCGTAAAAAGGTCACAGCTAGTGTTTCATATCTCAAACACAAACCCATGCAGCTGCCTCAGGTTTTGATCCTGGACAAACACTAACTCAGCCCTGACCTTCTCCCTGTCTGGTATCTCCTTCTCCGAACATAAGGAGAGGAGAAGGGTACCTCAGAAGCTAACAAATGTCCAGAAATTTTTCCTACAGTATGTGTCATCACTAGCAGACATGAGAGACAGATTCCACCATATTCCAAAGGGACGTTAGGTGGCTTGCAAGTGTGTGTGCTATGTGCAGGCAATAATAATCGCATGGCAGGGAAAAAAAACTCATCCCTTTAGTTTGTTGCCCCACTCCTTGGCCTGCCACTGCTCAGCTTTTAGAGTTAATTCAAATAATTTCTCAAGTTGCTCTAATATAAAAGTATTTCACTGGAATACTGGAAGGCTATCAATACTAGGTGAAGCTAGCTTGCCAATAACACTGCAGGCTTTTAAAACCATTACTTGACTTACCACATTATTTCAGACCTTTGCCCTTTGTTTCAGACAGCTCAATGTAAAAGTATGATTACAGTCAAGCTTAATGTTTTCCTCTGTTGCTATGACTTATGTTAGCAGCAGCTCTGAAGTCATAAATGAATTAATTTTTCTGGAGAGAAGATACTTGTAACTCAAGTGTTGCAACCACATAGGTATATGCAACACTGCATCAGAATTTTCTTTATTTCCAAATTAATTTCACAGTAGATTTTATCCCTGTCTACCTGTTCTAACATAAGAGATTTGTACTGAATATTGTTGAGGGATTGGTATTTATGCATAAAGAACAAGAGTATGATAATAGAAATTGATTAACACACTAGACTTCCAACTCCTACCTAAAAGAAAGGTACAGGCATTAACAGACAAGATACTTCTGAAACAGCTTTGTTTACAGACTGCTGAGCCTTCCTGGCTTCATTGGACTACATATTCTCCAGCCCCACTCTCTTACTACATTCAGATCTTTTTTTGCATTTGCCATCTGTTTCTTGCATGAAACACAATGAAGAAAACTAAGTATACATTATTGTGTAAGTCTCCATCATACTTATTTTTAGAGAACTATTTTTGAGCTAGCTAATAAGTAGTTTTCTTGCATGTGGTGCTCTATGAGGGAATCAGGGTGATTCAGGACAGAATGAATACATGTTTGCACAAATTCATGATGACTATCTATTTATCCTGGGTAACACAGGATGTTCTTCAGGGCTGGGTCCAGCCTGCTGAATGCATAAATTGTCCTTGAAGTAAGTACTGAAACACAGATACCCTTCTCCCATGGTGAAAGTTTTGATGGCTATGCTATAAAAGGCAAGCTCGCTTTTGCTCTTTGTGTCTGTCCTGGTGACTTTTAAACTATTTTTCTACATATTAGGCCACCTTTTACCCACCTCCCTGGATGCCAATTCTAGAACTCTGCAGTCCAAGAGTTAAGAAGCTACCAGTGCAGCAGTGATATACCAGCAGTGATTGGTAGAGTTTTTATGAATGTCTTTCAGATGAAACCCTGTGCTGGGCTTGAGCAGTATAGCTCCCAGTCTCCCAGCTTCCCACATTTCTAGGTCCCAGCTGGACCCTTCTGCATGAAGGGCACCTCCTTGCTGCATGCATAGAAGGAAAAGCTTCGGTCATTTGAGCATGTTATGGGTGAAAAGGAATGATGGCAATGTTATTTCTAGTCCTCCAAGGTTACCAAGTAGCTGAGCAAAGAATTTCAGGAGCAAAAGTTTTAATTAAGCCATCAGCCTGACTTTAAAGGATGAAGTTCATGCAACAACACCTGCTTAACAACCAGGAGCATGCTTTTCAGTGATCTCTGAAAGGGTGTTTTCCAAACTCACGGCAGTCCTTGAGAGCAAGGGTCCAAGATTAAGAATTATACTCCGTTCTCCCATAAGGCTAAAATTAGCCTGCCCAGTGCTTGCACAGCTTTAATGTATAATAACTATAAAACAGTAGCACAGACATCCCCAGCAACAGAACAAAGGCTTCTTCTTGTCTTTCTGCTAATCATTGCTGTGTGACAAACTTTTTATAGCTCTTGATGTCTTTAAGTTTACTACTCAATTTTCACTTCAATAGAACACATTTCCAACTATTTTGCAAAGCATAGTGGCTTCAACAAATGACTCACTGATAATTACTGTCATAGGAGAGCCAACTGCTCAGTATTTTAATATGCATTTTACTATTCTTAGTTGTTATGGTGGCTGTAAAAATCTATTATGCGATGTTTGTTCTCAGCATCATTCCTCAAAGCATAACGTCATAGCAAAATATCTGTCCCTAGTGTCTGTCTGCCTTCAGTGGTCAATCATGCTAGACTTCCACACACTGTGGTGAAAGTCAAGTGAGGTGCATTGCTTACAGATTTCATGCTGTTACTTAAGTAAGTATTACTCACAAATGTAAATCATGAAAGTCAGAGAATGAGTAATGTGAACAAAGATTAAATGGCAAGCTCAAGTCTTAAATGCATATAAGAAATTACTCCAAAAAACCACCCTACTGGTTTCTTTACACAAATCTCACCTTAGAGTATGATAAATGAAGCAGAAAAGCAGGTGACTGGAAAAGTAGCGGTGAACAGTCTTAGGTCATATCTAAAAAAACTCTGTTTAAGAGTTTTGACTTTGTTTTGGGTCTGCTGAAGACCAAGCATTGAATTTTTTGACTTGTATCATAATTTTTTAGTAATCTCATTTAGATGACTAACTGAATCAAGCTTGGGTTAACACTGTCATTTGGGTAACTTTTATGCAAGACAGTGTTACTTTATTTGAAGATAAGATTGCTCACACCCACGCGGACAGAAAACTATGTTAACAAAATGTGAAAATGTGCATGTGTGTGGATGTTTGTTTGCTTGTGTTGTGGGTTTTTGTTTTGTTTTGTTTCTTCTGTGTCAGAAAGCTTCATTTGCTGGGGCTTTAGACTAGAACCTCTCAGCAATTGCTTCAGTCACTGTAGACCAGGACAACCTCTGGACATGAGGGACTTTTGGCTTCTTTCTTGTATGACTTGTCCTACTTCTCAATAAATCATCATTTCACATCAGAAATCCTGCAAATTATTGGCCTGTCTTATTTAATTGGAATGATTCAAATGTCAGCAGCAAGGCAGCTCTGAAGAGCTATGTATTTGAAACCCCCTGGTCCCTAGCAACCTCTGAGCAAGGTGCCATGAAGCTGGAAGTTAGCATGCTGCCTGGTGAACTCATTTCACTGCAGGTTGAAAACAGCTGTTCCTGGTGGCATTGCAGTGTCACTTGTCTCTCTCTTGTGCTGCTGGCCATGAGAAATTGCTGATCTCCCTACCTGTGTGTCATCTCTCCCTTCCTTTCAAACATACATGGGTATAAGGCGTGCCTTGCCATCTCAGTTACCGCAGGGTGCCTGCTGCTTTCTTTCTCCAGCACTTTTATGTGGTGCACTCCAGACTTCCTGCTCATCGTGTCTGCTGCTCAGTCATACGTAGAGGGAAGCTAGGATTCATCCTTTTTTTTTTCCAGGGATATTCATAGCATTTCCCACTTTCTATATACATACTACACACTTCATAAAATGGCACATGCTCACATTTGATGGCTTTCCAGTGATATTTTTTGATCTAATCTTCAAAATGAATGGTAATATATGTTTTTACTTTCCACAGTATTGGCAGTGCTACCTCAGAGTTTCAGTAACAGCAGTGTTATACGCATTAGGGGCATACGTGTTCATTAATTGAAAGAACCTTTTGAAAATACTTCTGTGTGTTTAAAATATCCATGTGAAATCAGATACTTCCTTGGGTCCTGAAGATATTGCTGTTCTCTAGATTGCCTCAGAATCTAAGTAGGGTAGGGTGCCAGTGCCTATGCTGGTGGAATTGCTATCTGTGTCCTAAGAAACTGGACATTTTTGTTTGTCTCTAGACTCCTCTAAAATATTTTAACATCATAACCTTCTTATTTTTGTGTTTTACATTGTAGCTTTGCTAGAGAACATGAAAGACATTCATAGTCATCAAGTTTGTTTTTGCACTTTTGTGTCATGTAAAGATTATAAATGTCTCATCAATTTTAAGTTGGCTGTTGCAGTGCAAAAATATCATGTAAATTTTCTTTATTTAGTCCATGCACTTATTGTGCAATTTCTGGTGTTTCTTCACATTTAACATCTCCAGTAAACATTGCCTCACTTATGTCTGCCTAAGTAACAATGCGAACATCTATTTCTCTTGGGTTTTCTTTTAGCAAGAGTACATTACAACACAAATATTTTTCCAGTACAGTTTCCACAAACGTTCCCTGACGCATGGAAATGTTTTGATTAATACTTTGAACTGTAGTCAAATGACTTGCCTTTTTCTTGAATGTATTTTATTTCTGGCTTTGATCTTTATAAAATCATGGTATCATCTATTTTATGGAACTTTCATTACTACTCAGGGCAGGAAGCCCTGGAGGAGGACTTGGTTAGTATTAAACATTTTTGAGTACTGATTGCATCAATATATAAAAAGATTGGTGAATATAGTTTTCTCTGATTGCCCTGCTATGTAGTAAAACTTCTACAAAGAATGTAATGCAAGGAAACCAAGGATTATAGCAGAAGTTTCTATATCTTCAGTTAATTCCAGTATGTGTGTGTTTATACACACACACATGCACATAAATCATTAAAATATGTTTAATAGATCATAATCTTAAAAAGTGTTTTATTCTTATTTTGTTCCAAACTGTACATTATTTTCAATGATTATGCTGTACTGTGTACAGACTATTAAAAAGGTGAGGAATTAAAGCCTTTATTCTTTGGAGGCACTGGGACTTTTACTGTTGATTTCAACTGATTCTGAATTTCAGGCTGGATCATACTGTTGTGGAGACTTATGAGACCAATAATACACTTAAACAGAATTAATTTATTGAAACCAATTAAAGCTCGACCAACATCTGGTAGATCACAAATTTGAGACGTCAAATGGAATTGGTACTGAACATTTGACTTAAGAATTCTTAACATTTTAGAAGGGTAATCCAGAATGCACAGTCACTCACCTAATAAAAGGAGGGCTCTTAAACTCAGGAGTTACGTTGGGCGGCACCCCGACTGAAGACAAGAGTCCTCAGCTGCAGATCCACCGCTCTGAGGAGGACTGACTCAACTGGCCCACCAATGGGACCCTATTTATACCCCAGTCGAGTCTGATCTGCAGTCAAATACAACCATGTTAGTCCTCTCTGGCTGAGGGTCGGTCTTGCCTTAGCCCCATACAGTACCACATGTGCTGGACAAGGGTGGCCTGCGCAGGGGGGCAGTAAGCATTACAGAACCGCGGTCAGCATTACATAGCTCAAGTCATCATCGTGTTATTTGAGGTCAGCATTACACAACTGATCTCAGTCCCAGCCCACTGGCTGGAGAGCCTCGACCCCAGCTTGGGTGGGAGCAGCTGCCACACGTACTCAAAGCAAGCTTGTACTACAGAAAGCCCAAGGGGCATGGACACAGGTGAACGCAAAGGAGTCCATCAGTGTTAGAGATTACTGGCTTGACTTTCTGTTTTATTTTTACTAATTACTTCTGAAATGCCCCTTTCCTGGACACTCTGTGTATGACTCAATATAGGCTCAGCAATACTCATTGAGCCAAAATCAGAAAGTAGCGTTAAGAGGGTTTAAGTCATATAGTGATAAACACCAATGAAGCTGAAGGAGTTGAAGTTAATATTGTACAGCCAGAAAGCAAGTATAAATCCTGCCATGCTAGTCAGCTGGTAGTTTAGTTAGAGATCTTCATGACCTACTTCATCCCTCCAGTAGGAAAATCAGCAGACGTGGATAATCCTAGAAATATTCTCTTTTTAGAGTTTTCCCAAAAAGCCTTAGGTTCCCCTTGTGCAGAATGCTAACTATGGCTTACATCTGTGCTTTTTTTCCTTGTACCTCAGGAAGGGGGGAAAAATGCCTATGTTCCTCTAGCCACATCAGCATTCAGCTATCTCAGCTTATCTTTGGGTCTGCTAAGCACCCACTGTAAGGTTTGGAGAGTAAGAACAGCTTTTGCTGCAGAAGGTTTTGATTCTTACGACCTCCACTCAGTAGAAGTAACATAAAAAACAGAAATTATCTTTGTTACTAATCTGGGAGAAAGATCAGGTCTGGTTTTATGGCTGATTATAATTAGTAACAAACATATAAGCAAATAGGCAACCAAACTCCATCTGGAATATTATTTCCAGGACTGTCCACCCACATAGGAAGGATATTATTGCCTTGGAGACTTCTTTCTGTATTTTAAGAATCTAAGTTATGACAGCAGATTTGAGTTACTGCATTTATTTTTTCTAGATACGAGATTTAAAGTTGTTACAAGTATACGCCCAAGATTTATTGCAAATATTTTCCGTGGTTATAATGGCATGTACCTTTCCATTTAAGAAATTGCCTGAAGTTTTGAGTTTGACTGTAGTTTTTGACAGTCCTAGGGACTCTCCATGCATTGGATTAGTAGCAGATGAACAGTATGTGACATCATGTGTGCTGCACAAGTTTCCTCCCTTAGGTTCTCCACTGTGCCAAAGACCTGAAGTAGATCACCAATGTTTATAACCAACAAGGTCTTTAAGCTCACTGCCAGAGCTTATACCTGACATTTGCAGTAGCATGCTGACTGCCTTTGTACGTATTTGTACCCACCGGCAAGCGGGAGCACTTCAGAAAAATTGACAGCGCAGCCCCCAGACGGAGGCAGCAGTCTATCTCTGTGATGCAGGCTCCTGCTTTTGAGTCCCCGCTGTAGTCACGGTGGGCTCCATAGTCTGTCACCATTACAAGGCTCCATATGTTGGATATTAGAAACAGGGAGGGGAGAACAAAATTGCTGAGAGTAAAGGTTATTAGACTTGCATAATAAATAATCTTGGGAGTGAATTTAAGGCACTTAGCTTTATTGTGGAGCAATGGTATGGGTATGTGTGATAAAGGATAAACGGCTGAGATAAAAGTATTCTGTGCACTCTGGTGCCTGAATTTGCTTTCTTTCAGGTTTGCTTTGCTTCAGAGGGCTGTCTCTGTTGACACATAAATACGGGATGATAGAGTAATATAACAGGGCTATGTTAGTGAGGACTGTGCTATTTGGTAAAAGTATGTAACAGAATAAAGTAGGGAATAATGTATGTTCTTTCACTACGGTTTAACAAGGAAAATTCTCTGTTGTCTTTGTAAATTTTACTTGTGAAGGAAAAAAGGGAGCGACAAACCTTCCATGAGAAAAAAAAAAAAAAAAAGGAGGACAATACATATCACACGCTTAATAAACGTGTGTGCAGTCAAACATGTTCTGAGAACTGGATTTCTTGACGGGCATGTGTCATTTCCTAAAACGGAGGCTAAGCAAGGGTCAACGCAGCATCCGACTCTGCCTCTGCTCTTCCCACCGCGCCGCAGGGCGAAGAGGGGCTCGGAGCGGCGAGATCGCTGGTAGCGCCGGGGCCGATCGCCCGAGCAGGCGTGGGGCAGCGCGGGCTAGTACCTCCAAAACGCGCAGCGGCTTCCGAGCGGCATCCCAGCGCGGCCGCCTCGGGGTGGGGGAAAGAGATGGAACAGGCGGAACCAACAGTGGCAACCTTTCAGCCCTGAGGGCGGCGGAACCAAGCAGCGGCGGCGCAGGGCGAGCGTACCACCCGCAGTACAGAGCGCCGAGCGGTGTGCCGGCAGGTAGCGCGCCAGGGCGGGGTGGGGGGGCAGGAACCTTCCCCTCCCTTTTACGATTATTATCACCATTTTTCCGAGTCAGAGCTGCGGCGGGACCCGCCGCAGGTTACCCGTATGCGTGGTTCGGTGGCAGGTACGTGCCTCGGGAGCGCGGCTGCCCGCTCTGGTGAAATCGCTCCGAGACGACAAGGCTCCCGCCGGGGCGGAGGACTTGACTTTTACACCCATGCAGACAGAGCCGTCTGACGCCGCGCACAACGGCACCGGCACAGCAGCGAGAGCCCCGCCGAGCTCCGTTTCCCCCGGCAGCGCGGATGGCGGAGCTGAGCCCCACCGCTGCCGGGTAGGGGGCGCGGTGCCGCGGCGCTGCGCCCCGGCGAGCACTCGAGCGATCCTAGCGCCCCCCCCTGCACGCTGCCGCGGGGCACCGCGCAGGTTACGTAAGTGCCGGCGCCCCCCCGCCGCCCCCCGCCCCGCCGGCGGTTATGCAATCGCCAGCACACAGACCTACTGTACCACACGCCGCCCCGCGCCCCGCCCCGCCCCGCCCCCGGCCGCTCCCATTGGCTGTCCTGCGGCAGAGCCCGGCGCTGATTGGGCTGTCGTGGCCGCCAGTCACAGCGCGGCGCGGCTGGCATGCGGGCTATGAGCTCCGCGCCGCGCAGCCCTGACCTACTAACACACATCCCTCCGCGCCGCCGCCGCACGCTCCCGCCTGGCCGCTCCGCTGCTGCCTGCACAGCGCGGCACGGCACCGCATCGCATCGCACGGCAGCACACCACACCGCCTCTCGCCTCGCCCGCCCGCGGCCCGGCGCGGGGCGGGGGATGCTCGGCGCCCCGCGGTGCGCTGCAGGTAGGAAGGAAGGAGCGTACGCCCGCGGAGCGGTGCGCGGCACAGAAGTTTGGGTGTCCGCCTGGGCTGCGGCACCCACTGCACCGCGCCTCGGCTGGCTGGGTCGGGCCGGGCCGAGCACCGCTGTTACATAATGCGAGCCCAAGCCGGCTCCGGCAGCCGCCGGGCGGGGAGTGGTCGGCCGGGCGGGCTGGCTCTGCGTCCTACCGCCGGACTCGGCGGAGGGGTGTCGGCGCTGCAGGCAGCCCGGCAGATGTCCGCCTAAGGATTCCATTGCGGAGAGGGAGGTAGTGGTCATTCCCGGCGTGCGGTACTGCCCCCATAATCCTCCCCACAGCGAGCCGCGGGCAGCGCCGCCGGAGCCGCTGTCCTGCATTGCATAATGTGCCGGCGTGGATGCGGCCGCCGTGCGGGGCGGAGGGCTGGGTCCTGCCCGCCGCCCGCACCTCGCCCCGGAGCCACCGGGAGCTGCGTGCCGCCGGAGCCTGCCGGCGAGGACTCCGCCTCCCCTCCCTTGTCGGGCGGCGCTGGGGGACGTTGGCCGCGGGCAAACGGGATTGACGGCAGCGGCCGGGCCCTGTCGCCGCGCCGTGCGGGCCGCGCCTGCCCCGGCCCTCTTGATCGCTTCTGTCGCTGTTTTTTAGGCGCTCCGGGACCGATCGCATAATAGTTCCTGGAAATGTTGCATTATGTAACCACAGAATTTGCTGGCAGGCGGGCTGGGAAGAGGGAGCTAATTATGCGATTTTATAATCTACCTACAAAAAAACTGGGACAATCTCTCCCTTAAAAAAAAGACCCAAGTCAAAGCCCGTAACTGTAACAGATTCGGCTGAAGTGTGCTTAATAAGGGAAGTAGACAACTGGGTAAGCGGGGAGGCGAGGCGAAGCGAGGCGCGCTCGCCGGCTGCGTGCCGGGTGCCTTAAAACGAGATTTGTGTTGGTCTATATTTAG
The DNA here is from genome assembly GCA_028858755.1 of Ara ararauna. NCBI lineage: Eukaryota > Metazoa > Chordata > Aves > Psittaciformes > Psittacidae > Ara > Ara ararauna. Next base: position 35,912,342 of record CM054410.1, on the reverse strand, counting down.
CTCCATCGCATTTTAGCAATTGTGGCTTCATGTGCTATTTCTGGTCTTTTCTCCAGAGCTGTGCGTGTAGACGTTCGAGGCCATTTGCTCGGATTTTTAACTCCCCGCCTTCAGAGACGTTTTGAGATAAGGCTGTGGTTTTTTAGGAACGCATTTCGCCCAAACGCTGAGACATCAGTACGGGCTTTCACTTGCCATTTCTTTAGTAATAATAAAGGAACGGCTAATTTAAGGGAAGGAAGGCGTTCAGGAGGTGTCAGCCGCGCCGTGGGGGAGCGGCGGAGCCGTCCTTCTCGTGGCCTGACCGTGGCGGGCGGGCAGGGGTCCAGGTGCCGCCGCTCCCGGGAGCAGCCGCCCGTATCTCCAGTAGGTCAGTGTGACAGACCCGGCGGCGGGTAGCGGAGCGGGTAGAGCCGTCCCTGGGGAGCCCGATTCCTCGCCCGCCTTCACCTTCTCAGCCTTGCGCCGCTTGCGGGGGTCGCCGCGTCCCCCGCGGCTGTTGGGAGCCGTTGGTGGCCGTTGGGGCGCGGCGGCAGCGGGCGGGTGAGCGAAGGCTGGGGGCGCTGGCGCTCCCCCTTAGCCCTTTGTTCTGGGCTGGGGCGGCGGCGAGCGGGCGGGTGGATGGGGTGGGGGGGGGGACGGTGGGTTGATTGCGCGGGGCCGTGCTGAGGGGGGGAGCGGGCCAGGCGCCATGAGCCGCCGGTCACGTAGGGGGTCGCCGGGCCGGGCCGCCTTTGTGGCGGGCGAGGTGCAGGGCGGCGCTGCGGGAGGACGCCGCCTCCCCGCAGCGCGGCCGCTCACCTCGCCCCGCGGAGCGTCCCCACCTCTCTTGCCCTTGTGCCCCCTGCCTTGTCCCACCACCGCCTGCAGGCAGGGAGCGCCAGACAGAGCCCCCTCCACACCTTTCCCCTCCCTTTGCTGCCAGGTAGGCATGAGGGAGCCTAGCACACACCCCCTCCCGCCGCCCCAGCGTTCTCGTGTTTCTCCTTTTACGTAAGGAGCAACAACAACAAAAAATGGCCATTGCCCAATTCTGTTCTTTTGCCAAGTCATTTAGGTATTGCAGTGGTAAAAGCTATGGCTGGACGTCCTGTACTTTGGAGTCAGCTTGTGCTCTGTCCTCGACAGCTTGAAAGTTGCTGGTGATAACTTGGCTTTCACAATGAGGTTATTTTTATTTATTTGTTTTGTGTGTGTGTGTATGTGACTAAAATGGTCCTTTAAGAATACAAAACCAACGTCACTGTGCTTGTGACCCAGACCTCCAGAGCCCTAACTGAGTACCCTGGCTGCTGTATTTACGTTCAGTGTACCTGCCATAGGTAGTAGCAGCAGAGTATTTTAAAAATGTGATATTCTTAACAAGATGCATAAACTTCTCTGCTACTTGATTGTTGGGGTCAACTGCAGCTTTGATCGTGAAGCTGTCTTGAAGTTACTGTTGTGTTAAAAACAATTGTATTTTTTTCCCCTTGTCCTTGCAACTTGAGTGATTGCGCTCAGTTTCATTGTGTTTGCTCATGTATATGCAACCTACTTTGAGTCATCTTTGCCCTCCTTGGTAATTAATTCAATCCAGAGCCTCATTTAAAATATTGCCATGTGCGTCACTTTTACGGACCTTATTCAGTCAAAATTTTGACTTTGATGGGAAAGTTGAATGAATAAGGATTTGGCTTTTGGCCCAAAGACCTGATTTAAACCAACAAGTTCAAGGATTACCGAATAAAGATCCTTAGTGTCATTGGCAGTAGCAGTTATTGTTATAAGAGTTCTCATGTTACAGATGTCTTTGGCTGTTGAAATGCTATGCGCTTTAGAATGATCTGCCTCTACATTACATTTTTATTTATATTTTTAACTCATTCTCCAGAGAATTCTTAACTAGCTTTAAAATATTCAACTTCCTGGATTTGACCTCAAAGCCTGGAGTTCCGCCTTGATTTGTTTGGTGTTGTTTTTGTTGTTGTTTGTTTGGGTTTTTGTGTGTTTGTGTTTTGTTTGCGTTTTTTTTGAGGTTTTTTTGGTTGTGGGGTTTGTTGTTTTGTTTTTTTTTAATATATATATTTAAAAAAACTGATCTGAATGATGTCAAAAAGCTAAGTCTTCCCCATAAATTATAAGTACTTACGTGACTTCCTCACAGCTTATCTCATCCTAAGAAGGAAGAGTATTTGCCATGCTTTGGCTAAAACTTGTAGGATGGACATTCATACCTTTTTTCTGTTGCAGTGAAGTCTAAACAGCCTGAGAAGTGTATCAATACTATGCTGCTTTTTTCAATCCTTTATCTTGAAATAAAACTCGTAAATAAAATAAACCTTTGGCTCATTTTTAATTGACTTATTTTAACAAATAGTTATGCAAACTATCCTTATGCAATAGTTTTTTCCAGACAGCAATCGTGCTGCTGTTATAACATCACTATGATGCAATAATATGAACAATAAAATCCTCTGTTTGAGTCTTATTACACACTGTTAAGCAATGTATCTGACTCATCAGCTTAATTGACTCTTCTAGGTGACCTTGTCATGATCATTACAGCCAGTTATGAGATATAAATGTGCTTAGGATATGTAATAGGAAAAAAATGCAAATAGATGGCCAATTTCTACAGTCTGTTCTAAAAGAAAATGTCAGCTGACTTCCGTGTTACAGTGTTTTACAGTGTTTGAAAATAAATAAAAAAGAAACCCTGTTGTGGGTTTTGTGTGGTGGCTTTGTTTGCTTGTTTGTTTTGTTTTTGTGGTGGTCTTTTTTTTTAACAAGATATATGTAACTATCTAATACTGATGCTAAGTATGACTGTCAAAAATAAGATTGTGTAAGGAAGGGCATACTTGGACTTGGCTGAAAATGTGATAGAAGCAATGTTCTTAAATTTTTTATGTTAAAAGGTGAATCTGAAATCAATTATTATTAAAATCTCCTTAGATATTCTGCTTTTTTTTTTGTTATTCATGTGTTGAATTAATCCATGTCCAAATTAGCATACTGAGAGACTGAATCTGGTGACAGACATTACACAAATCTATCTTCTGTCAGAAAGAGTGGTTTACTTGGAAGAGGGGTTTTTTTCCCCCCCTTTTTTTAGTTGCTCCGTCTTAGTGTAATTTTGAGTCTGTCACAAAGTATTTGAATAATTAACTGTTTTTTATGATGCAAAGGTGGCAGCACAGCAGTTAGCAGTACAGGTGCCAGAGCTGCAAGACCTCCTCTTACAAAGAGAGCACAGCCCAATAAAGAAAATGGTGCTCAGCATGGGAAGTGGTCTTCCAGCCTGGACCATCTCACAGAATTGGAGTACTAAAGATTGCTCTTTCTCTATTCCATTTGCTGTGAGTGTTAGACTGCAACATTTTACAGGAGATGTTTGTTTTACATATTTGTATTTAAGTTGTTATATAACAAGGTGCATGTTTAGGGCATCAGCTGGGATTAATTGACATAATTCTGCCGTCTTTAAATAGCACTATATAAATTTAGGTCAGCTGAAGGTCTGGTCATGCTTGGGATTTTAAGAACATAGTTCAATAATAGAAAGCCATTTGTTGTCAGAGTAATTATAATTTGATTATGGTGGTGTGTTTTTTTTTTTTTTTTTTTTTAATGCTTCTTAACTAGAAGAATTGAGATCGTATTTCCAGAATGTTGTTACTATTAAGTAACTATTACATCTTTTCCAAGTCTGTTTTTTTCTTGCTGTCAAATAGCTATTGAAATAAGGAGATGCATATTGTCATATACTACTGTAACTTCAGTAACTGTTGTTTCTATTAGGGTTTTATTAAAAACACTGGAAAGTTATGTGACAATTAAAGTGGCATGATTTATGTCTGCATATTACTTACGTAATGAAATATTTACACAAGTTGTATATACGTGTTCTTTGCTTCTCAGTCTTAGAGTTTTTCATGACACTTTGAATAACATTCTTTAGCTTTTGTTTTCTATCCCTTAGAGCATTAAACAGTTTGTTTTGGAAAAATCGAACAGATCTGATAGTATCATACTGTCTTCCTAAGGGAATGGGAGAAAATATAGGTCAAATTTGCACCTGTTAAGCTCAACTGACCTTTTTGAGCAGTAGCTACCTTTAACGTATTTTGTACTTTCCAAATAATAATTTTATTTGCATAATTTATGTAATTTACCTTTGGGAAGCAGGCTGTACTTTAATGAGTTATTTGTAGTTATTAAGATAAACAGTAACCTAAGTAATTTTCCTAACAATGAAAGCCTTTTGTAAAAATTGCACGTGTCATCATATTTCTGGGTACAGCTTTGAGGTGGGTAATATGAAGGTTCAGTAATGTTTAAGTGGCAGACTTACTATTTTTTCTATATATTTTAAATAGATTTGATTTGTTGTAATAAATTATTTTTATATTCCCAATAGATTATATTGTGTAGACATCTCCCATTTTTTTCTTTCAGTAAGTTGATCAACATTTTAGCAAAAATGGGTCATCTTGTGCAAAGCTATCATCATCATTGCTCCACTGACCTAATTACACGTTGATCCTGAAACTGTCAGCACTTAAGGTGCCCATGAAGTTGTTAGAAAAGGGAACTGTGTAAAGGATCAATAATTCTGCATTGCTCCATGCTGTTGTAATGGATTCAGGTCTCTACGAGTGCAGCTATATAGTAGCAGTAAATGGTGGTCACATTTGTATCGTGAATGCTTTTACCCTTTGTGACTATGGATAACCTATCCATCATAGCGTAAAATGCAATCACCTCTGTTTTTTTTCCAGAAAATTGCAACTTTATTTGCTCTGCATTACCTAGACACTCTTGCCTGCAAATCTATCCTAGGGATAATGTCACTTTCCCAGTGGAGCCAGTATTAAAGCTTTTCTTTAACAGGAATGTAATTTTGCTGCAATGTTACATAGAAAGGCAAGAAAAAGTATATTGAAGGATTTTAGTGGAGGTTGGAGTGGGGCCATATCCTCTGTTAGATTGTGACGGACTTGAAAGGTGCAGGATTTCTGCTAAAAGCAGTAGAGGTAGAGCAACTCCACAGTATTTTCTGGTATTTCAGCAGTGTTGAGGCAGGCTGTGTACTCACCACCTAAGTTTAAACTCAGCCTCCTGTTCTACGTGCTCAATGAGGATATTTTTCTGTACCTCATAAAAGTCTCAAGACAGATAGCAATTGTTTCTAAAACACTTTGATGATAAAGTGCTAACTGTATGTTTCAGGTTTTTAGGGTTTGGAATGCAAACTGGTAATTTTTGTATCTATGAACAGGTTAGACACCAGCTCTTCTGGTATGTAGACAGGTTTTCAAAATAGATAACATATGACAGAATGGTAGCAGTAATATAGTTAATGATACCTATGCAAAACATGGAGGCAACAACTAAAAATATGCACAGACATACCAGTAAAATCCTTTATTGCTTTTTGTGCAGTTTGACATATAGTGGTGATAGTGGTAGACACGTGGTTCTTCTCTGAAACCAGAAGTTGTACTTGGCCATGACTTTCTTCCACTTTTGAAGAATCGAGAGAGAAATTTTTGAACACATGGTGATGCAAAAGTGAATTGTGTGTGAGCATCTAGCTGCTATAAATTTGATTTCATTTAGTTTCATAGAGTTACTATCCAAATGTAAGAGCAATAGAATTAAACAATTCGCTATCTAATTCTAGGATATGTTTGAAAAATTAAATACAAAAAATAATACACAGTTACTCTTTGGGAAGGCACACACACTTGGGGAGGCCCATGGGCATTGTCTAAAGCAGAAATGACTTATGTATTTAAATTACACAGAAGAGAGTGAGAAAAGATTTTGGCCATGTCCTTCAACTCTTTGAAACATTCCAGTTCTTACAGCGTGAATATGCAAATCCCCAGCATCAGATCCTTAATGTACAATTTTGACACAATCAGATCACTGAAGTATGAAGTCCATGGATAAATAAACTCGTCATGGTTTCTGCATACGTAATTTCTTGCTTCAGTAGCATGAGTTCTATACAGCAGTCTCATTAATACTTGGATATGGGATTGTATCTTGCTTCAATTGAAGCCAATGGCAAAATTACTGTGGGAGCTAGACTGGTTCTGTAATTAAGTTAATAGGGTCGAGTGTTATTACATTGTTGAATTGGCGCTCGATGCCATTAACATCAACCAAACAAAAAAAAAAAAAGTCTTTTAACAGTGACTAATGTAAAGCAATGTTAAATGCTGGATTTAGAACACTTTATGAGGAAGTGATAAAGCAATTGAAAAATTAATCATAAGGGAAGATACTGGAATTTGAAATATAGTCAGAGGAATCATTACAATTTATGTGTAAATACTGATGTTTTCCAGTGGAATTATAAAATGTGAGTGAACTGAAATGGCTGGTTTCATTGAAGGCATTTTGCCATTATCATCAGATGGAATTTAAGTTGTTTACAGACTCAGCAATGGGCTGATCCACATGGAGAAGTATTAATAAACAAGGGCTTTGACTCCTGTTTGTAAAGAAGCAATTCCAGCTACCATGATAAAAGTGCTCAAGGAAGAGGTGGAAAGAGCTGAAGATTTATTGATGTTTTGTTAGTTCACTAAAGTAATGGTTAGAAGTAACTACATAAATAACAGACCAGTAAGACTATGTCAGTGGGTTACACATATGTCTTGACAGCTTTACTGATAGACTGTGGCAGAGAGCAAAGTTGAATACTGCATGCGAAAACATGGTCGGTTTGACACACACTGGGTATCTGCTGTAGACTGGCATGCTACTTATGTTCTGTCTCTTTGTGCCAGGAACAATGTGTACAGGAGGGAAGTGGGCTAAACCAGGAGTTATCAGTGCTATAGGGAGCAGATTGTATGCTGGGGCAGCCCACACTGCTGTCCCAGCATTGAAGTCCAATAGAACAAGGGACATGAACTCTGGGGCTGTTGGGTTGTTAAGTGCATCTCTGTGCCAATGTTGGGCTGCAGATTACGTTTGGGCATGCAGTTGAGTTTTTACTGGTCTGTAGACAGTCATGCTGATGAACTATGCCAATAGTTTACATTCATTTTTGGGAGGGGATGAGGGGGGCACAATGACCTAAAACAAAGCAACAACTTTTTTTATGATTAATATTAGTATTAGTAATACTTTTCCTAGATTGCAGTGGTGGACAGACACCAAAGTAGGATCATTTTGACCTTGAGACCATACAGAGAGACACAAAACCATATTTGTATCCGGATACAGTCTTGTTCAAGACTAAAGATACTCTTTCTATATTGTGGAAATGAATGATTGGAATGTAAGAGGGGGAAAAAAGTTGTATTCAAACTGCATGGGTATAGTTTCATTCTTCTAAAAAAAGCACAGCTCCTACATTTGTACATTTACTTCTTTGCTGTTGCTACTGTTTCAAGTAAGTGTAGATGTTCCAGGGTATGTGGCAGATAAATATATAGAAAGTAATGATGTGTGCCTATTAGTATCCCATTTCTAAGAGAATCAATACTATTATTTGGATTTGAGCATAGTCCTGTAGTACTGCAGAACACAGCAAGATCTCTATATTGATAAGGCCCTGAAATTTACACAAAAGCTGGTTTGAACCGTTTTGACTTCAGTGAGAGTTGACTGAGATGCATACTATGGGACAAGTAATGATTTCATGGGTATTTGATACATGTCATACTGCTTCCTGCTGTGTGCCATAGAAGGTGTATGCATTTCCTCAGAAATGCAGTTGTTAATGATACAAGTGAATACAGTGATTGTAGTGTATCAAAACAATTACAGATCAATAGCTCTGCGTTACCAATGCTATAGGATAATGAAATGAAATCCTAGTATTTTTCTTCTTTTGATGTAAAGTTATTTTGCAGAAACTGAATATTCTAGAAATGCCTCAAAAATTCAGGTGGCCTTGTCTTTTTTTTTTTTTTTTTAAATTATGTGTTTGACAGTAATTCTTTTTTTAAATGTCTTGGGTTTCGCTGGATTTAAAATGGCGTGCATATTAGTTAAACCATTGGTTACATAGAGCAATGAAATGGACAAAATAGCTATACAGCTTCTTCATCAAATCACATTATACTGAATATTTGGACAAACAGATGTTGCTTTGTTGTGGGGCTTATTTTTGTTTTTAAACCTGATCCAGCTCCTATTTACCTTGACAGAAAACTCCTTTTGGCTACAGTTTGAGTTTTGGATCAGGATCTAACTATGTAATTGCCTGTACATTAGAGATACATTTCTTCTCTACAAACGTGGCAATTTATGGTGCTGCCTTTGCACTAAAATGTTAAATGCTGTCTTTGGTGTGCCTGGCTTCTAACTATTTTCCATTAAGGCTGTATTATTGAAGAGAAATAGTTACATGTCAGTAATTAACCATGGATTTTAGGAAATTCTACTTAGCTTTTCTATTAAATATGTTAATTTTTCATGACAGAAGAGTTGGCATGGTTTGATGGAACAGAACCCAGCTTGAAACCTGAGTCTTTATGACCCTGCTTAATTGTTGTTACATCACTCACTCCTTTTTGCCTTCTGGAAAAGACAAGAGAAACTGGCAGAATAAATTCATTAATTCTTTTATAACTTCCCCAACTGATAATGTTAAAATTAGTTTCATTAGTCATTGTAAAGACATTCCCAATAAATAGAGACATTAATCTGAAGTGGCAGATTATATTTTTTTTTGTTACACAAACAAGAATCATTGCTGACTCAATAGTCAATTCTATAAAAGCACTTGGCATACTACATTTACCAGGAACATGACTGACTGTGGAAAAATGAGATATTTGGAAGCTGGATCTCAGATCAAGACCAAACGATCCTGTGAGAATAAACTATTTTTACACTAAGAGAAACTAAATAAAACATAGGGAAATTTAAATGCTAGGTTCAAATTTAATTAAAATGTCTGAACCTAAAAGTTAAGATGGTTTTCTCTTGTTAATGGTAAGATTTTTAGATGTAAACTTCTGCTTTAATTCATACACTTTTCTAAAGGTGCACATGCCTCCATGGTATTAAATTTCACTTTGATGTAATTTTCAAATTACATCATTTTTTACATGCTATTTTTCAAAGGCAAGTTATTAAATGTTACTTCTGTTATGTATTCTTCAATCCTGATTTTAAAGTTTTCTTTTTAATAAGCAATATTTTTAATAGCTAGATATTTGCCCAAATGATATGTATTTACTAGTTTGAATTTATTTGATTGATCAGTAAGGCATTTTAAAATTCCAAGTGTGTGTGTATAAACATTTGTGTATGTAGATATATGTATATTTTAATAGCATTCAAAAACAATAATTAAATTCTTAATAGCTGTAATGGATAGTGGTGTTATTTTAAGACAATAGAGAGTACTTCAGCTTCTCTAAATCAGCTTCTGTTATTTTTAATCCATGAAGGACCCAAATAAATAGCATTTCTAAGTCATACACCACAGCTGTTTTCAGAAGAGATGCTTTAATGTGGAAGAACAAAGATACTTTCCAGTGCTGCCCATCAATGTGCCTGGTGTCCTTCAGTGTTAACTGCTGGAGATTTAGATTGGCCAGTGATATTGTGGAAAGTTCTGTGACAACATTACTGTCAGATCAAAACTCAAGCATTTTTTACTTGATTTTTCCTTGGATCATGTTGCATTTCTTTTGTTTGTTTTGGAGGCTACCTGGGTAACAAAGCTTAGAGTATTGGTTGGTTGAGTGTTGAGTGGTTTAATGTACCAAATGCTAGTCTAAGATTTTTATTGAACTCTGCTATTGCATGACCTGAACCAGCAGTTCCTAAATTGTAATTAAATTCTCTATTTATTCCAGGTTTTTAAGAAGATCCCCATTGGATCTGCTACAAAAATTGGTTCTAGAAACTTCTGTATGAGAACATGAAAATAACAGAAGAATGTGTGTGGATTTAAAATTACTGTATTTAACAACTTGTGGAGTGAGAAGTACCGGGAAAATAGTTTGCTCTGTTGCTTTTTGTAGATCTACTACAAATTGTTTCTGATGCAGCTGAGAAAAATGCAGACCCTTAAAAAGGAACACAGACCTGTTGACACAAGTAGCAATGTGGACAAAATCATAGTACTTAAGTCTTCTTTAGCAGAAGTGTCTGAAGAATTGTCTACAAATGAAGATATACTACTTACAGAAGCAAGTAGTGGAAAAAGTAAATCTTCAGCTTGCCGGAGGAAGCGAGAATTCATTCCAGATGAAAAGAAAGATGCTATGTATTGGGAGAAAAGGCGGAAAAACAATGAAGCTGCCAAAAGATCTCGTGAAAAACGACGGCTGAATGACCTTGTCTTAGAGAACAAACTAATTGCACTGGGAGAGGAGAATGCCACTTTGAAAGCGGAGCTGCTTTCATTGAAGCTGAAGTTTGGTTTAATTAGTTCTGCAGCCTATGCCCAAGAGATACAGAAACTCAGTAGCTCAACAACTGTGTATTTCCAAGACTATCAGAGTTCCAAATCAAATATCAACTCATTTGTAGAGGAGCACGAGCCATCTATAGTTGGTAGCAGTTGTATTTCTGTCATTAAACATTCTCCTCAAAGCTCAATATCCGATGTGTCTGAAATACCATCCGTAGAGCATACACAACCAAGTCGTATACAAAGCAACTGCAGAAGTCCTGAAAATAAATTCCAAATTATAAAACAGGAGCCCATGGACTTAGAGAGAGAGCCAAGGGAGGATAGAGGTTCATACAAAGCATCCATATATCCAAGCTACATGGGAGCTACCTTTAACATGTACTCACATTCCCCTCCGCTTCTGCAAGTTAATAGGTCCTCCAGTAACTCCCCCAGAACATCTGAAACTGATGATGGTGTAGTTGGAAAGTCATCCGATGGAGAAGATGAACAGCAGGTTCCAAAGGGTCCAATCCATTCCCCAGTTGAACATAAAAATGTTCATGCAACAGTTAAAGTTCCAGAAGTGAATTCTTCAGCTTTGCCTCACAAGCTTCGAATTAAAGCCAAAGCCATGCAAGTTAAAGTGGAAGCAATGGATAATGACTATGATACAACACGGAAGTTGTCATCCCCCATTGACATGTCCTCAAAACGACATTTTGAGCTTGAAAAACATGGTGCACAAAACTTAGTGCATTCTTCTCACACTCCTTTCTCAGTTCAGGTGACTAATATCCAAGACTGGTCACTTAAACCAGAACTCTGGCATCAGAAGGAACTCAATGTAAAAATTCAGAGTGGTTGCAAAACTGGAGTTGTTGAAATAAAAGACAATATCTACAATGTCTCCGAGTCAGAGAACCTGTATTTGAAGCAGGGCATAGCCAGCTTATCTGCAGAGGTTGCTTCACTTAAAAGACTTATAACAACGCAACAAATCTCTGCATCAGACTCTGGTTAAGTTACTACTGAATAAAGGCTTACTGTTCTAAAGGATGTCATTTGCAGTAGATCAAAATGTTTTGTATTATGCTGAATTTTCACTGGACTTGTGATGTCATTTCACTGTAATGTTCACATAAGGTCTGATTGGTGTCTTTTTGTGCGCAAGTTATTATGAAGACTAGGTTGTGTTATGATCACTATGCCTTGTGTATAGTCAAGTAGCCTGTACAAAGGCTGTATATAGTGAACTTTATTTTCTCTTGTTCTTCTACTATAAAGCGTGCAAGTTGCCAGTTACAATAAAATATTGGTGACAAACACAGAACATCTACTCCAGTTCAGTTGATTTTATGAACGTGTAAATAAGTTGTTAATTAAAAACTGGCTTTTCCTTACACTGTGCTCAACTTCACTTACGTGATTGGTTTTTACAGCCTAACAACCAAATTGCAATTTATGTGTGTAATCCTTCTGGCCACCTTTTTCCTTAACACATTTTTTTAGAGCAGAATAGAAATAAAGTGGATATTTATAAATAAGACAGTACCAATTTATAGCCTTAGCCTTCTTTAACTTATTTATTAGTAAAAGTTAACCAAAAACCACACAAATTCAAACCCAGTAACTGGGTCAGTCTTGGATGAGACAGTTTTGAATTTCCTGAATGGTTTATGGTGACCAGCCATTTTTTCAATATTGTAACTTGGTGTTTTAGGTGACATTAGTTAAGTTGGTTATGTGTATCTGCAAAGTTTTCAGAGCCTTGCAGTGACAGAATTGGGCACCACCATCTCTGTCAAGGGGTGGCCTGTGTACACAAGAGGTGCAGGCACAGGAGGAAGTACAGGCAGCGGCTGTGCAGGAGAGCCTGTACCTTTACATGCGTGGTTTTTTCCAGGGCAGATGGTGGGCTGCCTGCAGGAAACGAAGGAGGCTACTTAAGCTGTGAACCCTGAGCTCAGCTAGGCAAGTGTAAGGTGCAGGCAGGAGCAGTAGCAGAGTGAGAGGAGATCTTCCACAATCTATCTTAGTTCCCAGTGTGGGATATAATGCAGTGACACAAGCATGAAGTAAGTATTGCCATCGGTTTGGCCTTGGTTTCATGGCTTAGTTATCTGAACTGGAATACCCTGGCTCATTATGGGGCGTTTTGTGAGAACTGCTTAAATGTATAATAGAGACTACCTGAAGAGCTGCACAACTGAGATATGACCAGCCCCTTACACATCATGCAGATGATAAGTTCTTCACTTGACGACTGTACAGGGCTGCACTGCTCTTGGTCTTTGAGAAGAGCCATGGAGAGTAGCATTGCAGCACTCATCTGTCCTTGGTGTGGCTTACCAAAGTCTTTAGTTTTAAACTTAAGAATAATTTATAAGTAGAGCATATACTTGGCAGAGGTTCTTTTCCTGATAATCCCCCTTCTGTTAACATACTAATACATCAGACTAACTCATAAGCTTTTTCCGAAAAGGCTTTTTATTAATTGCCATAGTGTATAATAAGTGGAACCTTTCCATGGACTTGAAATGCTAAGAAAGAAAACAACATATAGGTATTGTTTTTTAAATCCATACTTGACTTGAGAGGAAGTTTGTCAATTCTTTGGGGATATGAAGAGGAGTCTGAGTCACTCCCAGTAGCTCTGAAGCTTGGTCCAGCAGTCAAGGCAACGGCAAGCCTCCCTGACGTGAGCAAGGCCAGGATCTCATCCTGCACCTTTTCAGTAGCTGGTGGTGATGCACAGCCCTGTTTTGGAGGACCTTGGCACAGAAACCACTGGTACTTTCTGAGCTTTTTTGAGCCCTTCAACTGCTGTGCTGTATTTGTGGCATTCAGAGTTAATAAACTGTTATTCTTTTTTTCATGCCTTAATAATACAATAGACCCCATAGCTGGGCTCTGTATGTATTTGGTAATTAATATAGATGACATTTCAATGTTACTGAAAATAAGCTCAGGATTATTGCATGAAATGTAAAAATTTGCATTGAATGATGGGGATATGAGACATGAGGCAGTGATTGCTACTGTCTCCTTGCTTGCTAAGTATCTTCTCTAAGCAACAATAAAATTCTTTAAATATTTTGCTTATTATTTATCACATGTAATGTGTTCAAGGAGAGGACTTAAAACTCTCAGTGTTGCCATCTGTGTAAGCCTAGATCTGTTGGGTTTTTTTCCATTTCTTGTTAGAGTTGTTTGTCATAATGGAAGAATGTTGTCCTCTTTCTAGCTCATTATATATTTTGTGTATCTGTTTTGTGCAATTAATACTTAACAGTAATGATGTAGTTAATTTGTTGAAGGATGTCATTGCAAGAAAGTTATAGCATGGAGCTTAGGAGCACAATCAGATGTTATTTATACTCCCTTTACACCTTAGTGTTATGCTTCATTTGAAGAAAGAAATAAATAATTTGTCTTTTGTTCAAAACCAGAAGTAATTAAACATGTTTTTCTATTATGTTCATCATCCTAATCCAACAAGAGGTGTTAGCTGCAGTTAATGACAAATCTTCCTGTACAGAAGTTGCTGTTCCTGCAGCTAATAGTTGGTGTATCTTCCACAGATGATGTGAAGTGGCACAGTGTGGGAGTGTGGGTCGTAGATGCCAAGCCCCATTCCTGGCTGCAGTTGTAAACTGGCCAGATGATAACCTCAGCTGCAGTAAATGCGGTATTGGTGGCCTGTTCACCCAGAGACCCTGGCCCTCCTCACCTATCTGTAGCTGGCTTCAGGACATGGTACTAGGAAAGATAGTCACACTGAGTGGGGAGAGGGAGAGAAGACAGTGGGACTGTATATGTGTAAGATGGGAGATTGGGAATTAGATGTTCATGCACTTCCAGCCTGCCTTCCCTGTCCTGCAGGAAATAGTCAGCTTCCACGAAAAGAATCCCCTTCGCTGGTCTCCTAGTCTCTGTCCTAGAGACTGGAGAACTGATCTGAGCACAAAGTGGGTATCATGGACTCCAAGTTATAAGTAAGCTCAGTGATTGACTGACAAAACAACATAAAATATAAAGTCCTTGATCAGGGTAAGTGCTACTGAGCAGCAACTAAAGCATTGAGGTGTTATCAACTTTGTTCTCAGACTAAAGCCAAAACACAGCACCAGCATGATGGAAGAAAAATAACTGTACCCCAGCTGAAACTAGGAAACCATGCTGGACTTGTCTGGCTAGTCCTGAACTATGCCTGTGATACTTGTTAGTATGAAGGGCTCCATAGTGAGTTTTAAGAAAAGTCCATGGCAAATAACTGTTCATTAGCTGGGTAAGTTTTTCCTAGTGACATCAACCAGTGACTAATGAATGATGTGAAGTGTGTTTATCAGGTCCTCTTAAATCTGCCCAACTTTATTATGTGTAAACACAGTAATATGTCCTCATGTTCTATCATCACCTGGATTTTGTTAGGTACAACGATTGGATGTGGATATGCCCTCACATATATTGATTCATTTTCTGAGTCCCCTCAACTTTCTGCTTTCAGTAAAATTTACATGTGGTGTGGGGTATACTTAAATTTTTTTAATATTCTGTACAGCCAAATATCCCCTTGTTCATGCTGAAAATAGGCAGTGCACAATGAATTTAGCAGAAAACTTACAGAGAATACAATTAATATGGCCCTTATTAACACCATATTGTTTTAAAAATAATTTTACAGTTTGTTGAACAATAAGAGCTTGGAAACTACAACAATTTTTGGTATTTATTGCATAAGAATGAGTAGCACATATTGTTCCACTACAGTGCCAAATTTAAAGTTAAAAATACTAGGCCAAATCCTAAGGCCTTTAACTAAGTGATAGATTCTGCTTTTCTTATGAAGTGGACTTTCTATGTGTGCAGTAAGGGATTTATTCAAGATGAGTAACCTTACCAAGACATAATCTTTGCACTTCACTTATGGCACAGTTTCCTACTGATTTTCCTATCTCTAATTCCCTTCTGACACAACAGTGCTAGTCACTTTATTTATGCCACTGGAGTTCACGTACAAAAGAGATGGCAGCCAGATATTTAGCTATTGTTTATTCAATGGCAGCTTTAACAGGACTCAGTGAATTATAAGCAAAATCTCAGAGTAGAGGTATAGTGTTTATTTGCATGAAAGAGAACATCAGAAGACATTTGGTTTTAGGATTCAAAAAAATACCAGGAATGCATCTACACTTTTTATTACTTGAGCAGCTACTGCCTGTGTGCCAATGGCTCCGACTAATGTTATGGTAATTTCTCCTCCTTAAACACTATGGAACTCCACAGGATTACAAACAGAAGTGCTTGGAAGAACCAAATGCAGGGCCTGCAATACTGCCTTGATCTTCTGTGGGTTTTAATCTTCTGCATGCAAGCACCATTACTGCTTATGCTGCATTTGAGACAGATCTGATCTGAGAAAGCCTGCATCAGTCCAAAAGTTCTGGAACATATATAGCCATCAAATACTACTGACATTCAGATAACATCATCAATTTTTCCTCCACTGTTCCTTGCTCCCCCCACCAAATGGAGGCACAACTTAAAATGTCAGGCAGTTGTTACACTTTTCCATTCTGTTCAGATTCTTGGATGTGCAAGAATCTGATGCCTCAAAGGGCATCAAAGTTAATAACTTACATATGTAACTAAAATCAATCAACCCTGGTGTCTGTATGTGCCAGATTGGCATTATATCGTGTCTACATTTTTGAGGCATGATTCTAGACATGTTTCTAACAATTTGGGCCTCTAAAAATGCTCTTAAGTTTTGTATATAAATACACCAAGGACATATTGCACTGATTTCAATGCTATTTGTGTTATGCAGCCCTAAAAGCCAGGATATTAATGGTTTGTGTAACAATCAGAAAATACCAAGGCATAATACTATATCACATAAAATAGCTGAAAAAATAACATACGAGGGTCACTTTAGCAGAACACACTGTTCCTTTTTCTGGGCCTTGTTCCCATTAAGGATTTGGAAACACTGGAGGGAGTTCAGAGGAGAACAAAAGTACAATAGCAAACTCTCAAGGAGTAATCCATGACTTAAAAGGAGACACTAATCTAGAAGTCCACACCATACACATCAGTAGCTAATATATGTGCACAATATATTTAGTACACATTCTCAAGTCTTGGTGACACATCTGTTTTTAAAAGGCTGCTGCGGTGATGTAGAGAGTAGCATCAAGATGCAGGGAGCCCCTGGCTAGAAACATCTACCCTTCGATCAGCTGGAGAGAAGTTGTGCTGGAGCTGGGCAGCTGCTGTGATGGCCCAGCTGACGGCCCGGTCTGGGTTCAGCCGTCGCCTGAGACACCCTCCAGGCTCACAGACGTGGTAGTGTCCTCTTGGCTGGAGGGGCCTCTTGGCTGCTGGTCTTCCTTTTAGGAGGTCGGCGCCGCCTCCCAGTGGACCGCTGCCTGTTCCGGCTGCGAGTGGAGGGTCCGGGCATGGCCTCCTCTGGCTGCTGCTGGGGCACTTCTTGCTCCACAGGGGTGGCACTGGGAGCAGAGGGGTGGCTGCTGGGACCTCCACCAATGGCAGCGGATGAGGTGCTGGGAAGCTCATCGCTGGTGGATGTTGCTGGGCTGCTGGAGGTCACTTGGCTGGGGGTGAGATGCCCTTCTCGGGTGCCCTCCTGCACCCTGGCAGCACGGGCTCCCTGCCCGTCCAGGCGATGGTTGGTCTCTCTGCTGCCAAACAGCGCCGTGCCAAACATCTCCTCCAGATCACGGTGATACCAGGACCGCAAGGTCTGGAAGAGCACTGGCTGATCTTGTAGCGAACTCAGCCAGTTTGGGGTCCAGAAGCTGGCCATGGGACCCATTGGCACCACTTCTGCAGCCCGCCGTTGGAAGTTATGGGCAGCTGGAGGGGGGCTGGCAGCTCTCCTTGTCTGGTGGACAACAGCTGATGATGCTACAGATGGTGCGATGACATGCTCTACATAGTCATCATCAGCCCGCATCGAGTGCAAGATTGACTGGATCCTCCTCTTACAGAGAGGGCACTCGGGCTTTGTCTCAGCCCACTGCAGGATGCACTGGTAACAAAACTGATGGAGACATGGCATCACATAGCTGATATCTTTCCAGCTGCCCAGGCAGATGGGGCAGTGGTCCTCCAGGGCCATGGCCATGGTCTCCAGAGGCTGCAGTGGGTTGGAGGGAGCTGGTGATGTTGAGCTGCTCCCTGTCTCTGGTGCTGCCGCAGCAGGTGTTGTGCTAGGAAGAGAAGAGAGGCCACGGTCATTGGCTGGGCTGGGAAGGAGGGAAGAAATGCCCAGGCTCTTCAAGAAGGAAACCCTCCCATCTCCCCAGGGTGAGGCGTCCCTGCACAGCTCACCTCTGCTGCTACAAGCTCAACTCTTGGGTGTCCTGGCTGCCTGAAACTGTCAGGGCCAGGGAAAATCCTTCAATAGCTCTGGAGCCGAGCACTGAGAGCTGCAAGTTGCAACTCACAGAGCACAACTCCAGGACCAAACCGCTGCTCAGCACGCCAAGACTCACGAAGTCGCTCAGCTGGTAGCGTGAGCTACCAAGTCTGTGGCTGGGAGACTTGGCACCCACTTATAAGCAGTGGGGACATCTGGTCACAATCCATCGCTAGGTGACATCATAGTCCATCCCTTGGAAACATCTCAGTCCATTCCTTGGTGACAACAGAACCCATCGCTTGGGGTCTCAGAACCCATTGCTTGGGGATGTCACTGGCCGTTGCTCAGGGCTGTCACAACATCCATCCACCCCACGTATCTGGGTTACTGCAGCACCAAGGCCTACTTCTTACCCCCTTGTCTCCTATGCTAAGAATTGGTGTTTCATGCCAGGCACTGTGGGTGTGTGCAGCTGGGGACGGTTCAGCATGGACCAGAGAATGCATTGGGGCACCTCAGACCGTATCCTGGTCTCTATGGCTTAGGTTTCAAAGCACTGGGGACAGGGTTTGCCCAGCACTGCCTGGTGGGAGGGTGGGAGATAATGACAGCTCCTGACACAAGAGAGGTTCAGGCTGGACATAAGGAATCAAGACCAAAATCCATGTGAGAAAGACAAAGCACTGGAGTGGGTTGTCTAGAGGTGTTGTGGCATCCCTAAGATGGGAGGTTTTCAAGAGATGAGGGGCCACAACGGAGAGCACAAGTGTCACAAGTCTGTGAACGGATGCTTGCTCCCTAGGGTGCAGTGTTCCTGCCCAGCTCACCTCTATCACAGGGTATCATAGGCCAGTTCTACTTGGAAACGACACACAACATCTTTAGTTCAACTTCCTGACCACTCCAGGGCTGTCAAACAGTTAAAGTCTGCTATGAAGAGTGTTGTCTGAATGCCCCTTTTGAAGCCACTGATGGGCATGGGGCATCGAACACCTCTCTAGGACACCTGTTCCAGTGTCTGACCAAATTCATAGAATCATAGAATAGTTAGGGTTGGAAAGGACCTTAAGATCATCTAGTTCCAACCCCCCTGCCATGTGTAGGGACACCTCACACTAAACTATGGCCTTGAACACTGCCAGCGATGGAGCATTCACAACTTCCCTGGGCAACCCATTCCAGTGCCTCACCACCCTTACAGGAAAGAATTTCTTCCTCATATCCAGTCTAAACTTCCCCTGTTTAAGTTTGAACCTGTTACCCCTTGTCCTCTCACTACAGTTCCTAATGAAGAGTCCCTCCTCAGCATCCCTGTAGGCCCCCTTCAGATACTGGAAGGCTGCTATGAGGTCTCCACGCAGCCTTCTCTTCTCCAGGCTGAACAGACCCAACTTTCTCAGCCTATCTTCATACGGGAAGTGCTCCAGTCCCCTGATCATCATCGTGGCCCTCCTCTGGACTTGTTCCAACAGTTCCATGTCTTTTATGTTGAGGACACCAGAACTGCACACAATACTCCAAGTGAGGTCTCACAAGAGCAGAGTAGAGGGGCAGGATCACCTCCCTCGACCTGCTGGTCATGCTCCTTTTGATGCAGCCCAGGATACAGTTGGCTTTCTGGACTGCAAGCACACACTGAAGCCAGCTCATGTTCATTTTCTCATCGACCAACACCCCCAAGTCCTTCTCCGCAGGGCTGCTCTCCATCTCTTCTCTGCCCAACCTGTAGCTATGCCTGGGATTGCACCGACCCAGGTGTAGGACCTTGCACTTGGCATGGTTAAACTTCATCAGGTTGGCATCAGCCCACTTCACAAGCATGTCAAGGTTCCTCTGGATGGCATTCCTTCTCTCCAGTGTATCAACCAAACCACACAGCTTGGTGTCATCGGCAAACTTGCTGAGGGCGCACTCAATCCCACTGTCCATGTCACTGACAAAGATGTTGAACAAGACCGGTCACAACACTGAACCCTGAGGGACACCACTCGTTACTGTTCTCCAGCTGGACATGGAGCCATTGACCACAACTCTTTGCGAGTGGCCATCCAGCCAGTTCTTTATCCATCGAGTGGTCCACCTATCAAATTGATGTCTCTCCAACTTACAGACAAGGATGTCACATGAAACAGTGTCAAATGCTTTGCACTAGTCCAGGTAGATGACATCAACTGCTCTACCCCTGTCCATCAGTTCCATAGCTCCATCATAGAAAGCCACCAGATTGGTCAGGCAGGATTTCCCCTTAGTGAAGCCATGCTGGCTGTCACCAAACACCTTGTTGTTTTTCATGTGCCTCAGCATGCCTTCCAGAAGAATCTGCTCCAAGAATTTGCCAGGCTCAGAGGTGAGGCTGACTGGTCTGTAGTTCTCCAGCTCATCCATTCTTGGTAAGGAAACGCTTCCTAATGTTAACAGGCCAGTTCTTCCCCAGCTCAGTCTGCGCATGCTCATCCCACAGCTGAACAGCTTGTCATGAAGGATGCTGTGTGAGACAGTATCAAAAGACTCCCTAAAATGCAGAAAAGCCACATCCACTGCCTTCCCTTCACCCACTGGGCCAGTGATCTTATCATAGAAGCACCTCAAACTAGTGAGACACAGCTTTCCTTTGTGAACCCATGCTGACTTGGACTGATGATGGTATTATCCCTCAAATACTGTTCAGAAGTGTCCAGTAGGATCTTCTCCATCATTTTCCCCCATACTGAGGTTCAACTACGAAGTCTGTAGTTTCCTGCATCTTCCTCATGCCTTTCCTATAAATTGGAATAATGGTGGCTGGCTTCCAGTCAGTGGGGACCTCCACAGACCTTTGGTAGATGATTGAAAGGGGCCCTGCCCTGACATCCGCTACCTCCTTCAGTGCTCTGGGATTAACCTTACCAAGGCCTCATGGATTTAGGAACATTCAGCTAATACAACTGGCCTCTTACAATTTCCATTTCCGCAAATGGAAAGTTGCTGCTCCCACAGTTGTGGCCCTCCAACTTAAAGGACCAGACAGCCCCAGGTCTATCATTAATATTAAGAACTGAGGCAAAAAAAACATGGTGTGCCTCTGCTTTTTTTGCATCCTTATTTGCCAGGGGACCATCTTCGGGAAGTATGGGTCCAGTGTTTTCCTTGGACCTCTTCTTGCTATTGACAAGAATAATAAAATCTTTTCTTGCTTTCTGGCACAACAAGAGCCAGTTTTAATTCTAGAGGAGCTTTGGCCTTTTGTGTCATCTCCCTGCACTCATGAACCAGAACTCTGCAATTTCCCTGTGAAGCCTGGATCATCCAATCGCTTTTTCCTCCTGAGTTCCAAGAGGAATTCCATGTTGAGCCAAGCTGGTCTTCTGCCTTCCTTGATTGACTTGAGACACAACGGGATGGACTGCTCCTGTGCTTTGAAACAGTGACTCTCCAAGACTGACCAGCACTTGTGAGCCCCTAAGCCCTCAAAAGCAGATTGCCTGGGGACACTGTGAAGTAGCTCCTTGAGTAGCTTAAAGTTTGCTCTCTTGAAATACAGCATAGCAACTGTGGTGAACTTTTTTCTCATGACAGTGAAAATTTTAAACCATTTTGTGATCACTGTGGCCAAGACAACCTCTACCGTCACATCTCCCATGAGTCCTATCTGTTCACAAATTACAAGTTTAGGAGGGCACCCATCCTAGTTGGCTTACTGAGTACTTGTGACCAGTAATCATCTTCAGCCAACTCCAGGAATTTCCTAGACTTGCTCATCACAGTAGTATGGTATTACCATGGGAAGTTGAAATCTTCTGTAGGGACAAGGGCTACCAATCTGGAGGTTTCTCTTAATTGCCTATAGAATAAACCATCAGTGCTAGTGTTTACAGGTATGGAAGCAAGGTACAGTCTTTTGGTTTATGCAATAATCTACCCCAATTTCTGGATCAACAAAAAATTTAATTTTAAATCCTAGCAACACAGTGAGAAATACATGGAAATGAAAAAGCATGTCTTGTATCTGGGAGTCCACTATGGAAATTTCTATGTCTATACTGGGTCCCTGGTATGTAGTTTATGTAATAGCTAGGCATTAGTATCTTCAGGTATGGAAAAAAATCAAAATCTGCCCTGTAGATGACATGTAGAGGGAACAATAACTCATCTGCACTCTGCATTCTTTATAAACAACTCCGTTTTGTCAGAAGTTTCTCATTTTTCTGAAGAAGTGCAAAATTATGGTTGAGAAGGAAACTGACTTCCATACCTAAAAAAAAATGCTACTAACTCCTCACTTTTATGTATTATGATCATGCTTGATGTGACAAACAGATAAGTAGCATGCAGATTGTACAAAGTCAGCTAGCTGTCAGAAGATTATGAGTAGGAAATGATATAATGAATGTGAGCAGTAAGAAAAGCCTGATAGCCTCCTGGAGCCATTTTATCACAATCGATTACAATCAGTCCATGTGACTTTCCTAATCTGATACTTACACTCACTTGCTTTCATGAAAGTCTGCAGTGTTTGTTCATGTTTATTTTTTCTTCTGATAATCCTGCTTACACTAAACTCATGCAAGAATGCTCCTCAATGAAGACAGTCGTTCTGTTCACGTGTGCCTCAAGGGATTACATAGACTCCATGACAGAGTTTCCTCTCTCTACATCACGTCTTTATAATGCGCCTGGCAGCACACTTGTTTGCTAAAAGACCATTGCAAGGTATCAGGATGGCAATGGCCCAGAACAGACTGCTGCTCAACAGCGTTTCCTGCATGTTCCCTGATTACTGACTAAGATGATTTTCCCTCCTGTTGATTCCCACTGGTCGATCTCAGAAAGCTTCCTTCAGTACCAGCAGCCATCTAGTTGAAGCTGTTTCGTTTTCCAATCTATTGCAGTTAGCTCAGATTCCAGATGCTCAAATTTTCTATAAGTTGCTGAAGCTAACTCCTGAAATAAGGAAATAATGGGGTCATTAATTCTATCTCATGAGCAGCCTTGGACTAGTATCTCAAATTACCCAGTTCTCTTGACTTTGGCATTCTTGTTCAGTTTGAAATCTTTCTTTCTTCCGTTACCTGCATCTTTATTGTGTCTATCTGTATCTCCTCAAAAAGCATTTATGGGTATCCAAGTATAAATGGGTAATCCTAACTAAATTAAAAAAAAAAAAAAAAAGAAAAAATTTAGAACTGAACCTAAAGAAACTTGACCTCCTTGTTTACCGCTGCCCTCCAGACTGTATCTCTCGATATCAATCTAGATATTATGGTGTTTCTTGTATAGACAGAATAATTTCCATCTGATTTTTTTTTTTTCTGAATCCTGTATAGTGAAATAATCTCAGTTCTACTATGCTACTGTGGCCTTAGTCTGGCATAAATTTTCTGGCAACATTGGTTTCTTTTGTATGTTTACATCAGATGAAGGAAAGAGGATCCAGCCTTCAATAAGAATCTCATCTGGTTATGGCAGGATCTTTTTGTGCAATGTAATAGAGGTGCTGGCAATGGAGAGAATGTAAAAAGGCAAAGCAACAACAGTGAATTCTTCATCATGTAACTGTGGTTTGATAGCTCAGGCCATAGTTGTTTATTATTATACAAGTCTTTCTTGTGTAATAAACGTGCTATAATAACTAGCTTTCAGCATTATTTTCTTGGATTTTCTGCCTCAGCTTTGTTAATATTTTCTGCACCATCTCTGAAAATGCTGGGCTCTCAAAACTAGTTAATTACATTGCAGTTACTTCATAGGAAAAGACCTTTTTGTTGTCACTTGAATCCCTTAGAACAGGAAGCAAATGTGCTCCTTAGAGAGGTTCTCAAGGGTTGGGACAGAAGACGATTCGGTTGGATTTGTTTTTTTGAAGACTACATACATGCACCTTTTTTCCTGTCTTTCCAAGTACCCTTGATTCAGCTGAAGCCACAGTCCTAAAATATCCAAAGAGCAGCATATGCCTGCACATGGAAAAATGGTGATTTTCCCGAACTGCAGGAGATTGCCTCATTAGAACTTCAATCAGGACCATTTGTGGTTATTAAAGCATTTAGGTAAAGGAAAGAAGAAATAAAAACTACAGTTGCCAGTAACTTTTATTTAAATTCAAGGATGACAACAAGTCAGAGGGCAATCTGCAACTTAGTAAAAAGATTCCCAAATCTGAGATATCAAAAGGACAGGTTACTGGAATATAAAATGTTCTTCTTGGAAATGATACGGTATGTGTTTGCCTGTCTATTTATAACATGAAACATGACCCAAGCACATTTTTCCTGTGCAACATGTGAAGTGTTGCATGGGTTTAGAATACATATGTAATGGTGAAATACACTCAAATGGTGAAAAACACTCAAATGCTGTCATGAACTGACCCAGTTTTCTCTCAAAACATGTCAAAACCCCTCAGGAAACAGTACTCATAATTAATAAACAGGTTTGTATAACAGGTTTTAAAACTCAGTTGAAAAGAAAATGTTTTGCTCATGGTGCTGAGTAATTTTTGTAGCACTGAAAGTGCATTTCTGTAGCACTCCAAGCTATTTTTTTCAGTTTGTTGCAGAAGACTGCATCTGTTCAAAGCTTCTGCTAAATTTATGCCTTAGAACATTTCTGAAGCATTCACTAGAGAAATGGGAGCTCTTCTGTTCTTGTCTGTAACCATTTTACCACTCAAAGGTTATGGGAAAGAACATTAAAATGGGGTAAAGAGCAAAGAATATGCAATGAAATCAAAAGAATTTCTCTCAGTGTAGCTGATAAGTACAGCATCAGGCACGAAGTTAAGTAAACATACAGTCATGAAAAAAAAATCCAACGCTGGGGGAAAGACTCCTTTGGTTCTTCTTATAAGAAGAATTACTGTACGGCAAGACTAATTCTCACAAGAACTTTGTTGCAAACTTTGTACTCAACATTTGGAGCTTATCCTGTTGAGCAGAAAGTACAACCACATGCAACATGAGAGAAACATTTCAGTTCATATGACAAATGTCACTAGAAAATGGGCTTTGCTTTTAATTGTAAACACATCACAAGAAACTAGTTTTTGATCATTTGCCAAATATTGCACAAGTATTTAGACTAATAAATAGACTTCTATAACAGGAAGTGTACTGTATATTTTATGTGTTCCCACAATTTTTAAGAGAAAGTCTCATCCCTTCTGTTTCACAGATGTTTCTAAAAAAACTATATAAAATAGCATATATTATTATCAAAAAACCATTTCAATCACCAGCTAAAGATTTAGGGAACATTAACAGTACATTATAAACACAATTATATTTTATTAGAAGATTTTGCTCACTGATTAGTCTTTCAGACCTCAGGTTAAAGTTATGCCTTACTGAATAATGTATGATTTTTAGTTAAGAAAATAATCATGGGGTCTGTCATCTCATTATTTTCATTGTGTAAATTACAAAGTAAGGCATATTCCAGCTGTTAGGAAAACCAACTGGTATAGTTCCCTACAACATATTAAACCGTGAGGATCAGACCTATGAATGTACAATGTTCCCAATATTTTGTCTCTTGCTGCTGTTACCAAAGCTATGATATGCATCAAGATCTAAGAGCTTGCTTTGTTAAACTTAGCACCAGACTCTCCTTTTGTATCCAAAATGTTGCAGGAAGGAAGCAAGCCCAAACAACATTGAGGCCTTTTAGGAGGGGCAAAAGCTCTGCTAGCAACGTTCCCTTATCATCCTGCTTGAAGGACTGACAGCATGGAACAAGCAAAAACAGTTCCAAACAGGAAAAGAATATTTCTACTTCTAACTCTCCAAATAAACTGCATGGGGGGTGGTGTACATGTTAGATCAAGGAATGAATGATTATCTTTATTTGGGTTTCCACAGGAGAAAGATGTTCTGTGGATAACAGAGGTAACTTCAACTGAATTCAGCAGAAATTTGGCGTGACTCTGGGGAAGGTACAGAACAGTACACAGACTGTTCAGCAGGTTCTTGCAATGAGTCAGTAATAACAAACACTTTGATGCACACAGCCAAGTATGCAAATAGTGAAAGATTCTTCAAAACTGGTTTCTAACCAATGAGTCTGAGAATGTTGAGAGTGCAAAGTGAGCCAGAGTGACCACGACATGAGAGCTTTTAAAAAGAGATCATTTTTAAAAAGAGATGGAGAAGTGCAAAAGAAAACCAAGAGACTGAAAAAATGCAGAAATCAGGAAGACAAGTCAAAAACCTAGGTGCTTTTGAAGTAGTAATGAAGTGATACTAAAGACACAAAGTAGGGGAATGTAGGAAGGGAGCAACCTGCTTAATGAGGGGTTTCACTGGCATCAAGCATAAGCCAATATACAGACGGTTGAAACCAGGTTCAGTTACGTAAGCACGGATGAAGGCCTGAGGTAAAAGATGCGCTAGATACATCAACAGGAACAAGAAGCATATATGCACATCAGCACTGTTAAGACTGAGAAAGGAATTGCTGCTCTGCTACAGGAGAGAAAGGAGGAACAAATCATAGATAATGCATGCAAAATGTAAAGGTTTAGTATTTTTGGATTAGAATTCTCTAACAAAGTTAATGAAAGCATGCAGCCAAGATAGTACCTGTAAAGAACAGAATAAAAATACTTCAGTGAGTGGAATGCTTTCAAATTTGCTGAGAACAAAAGAGTTTCAACTTTGGATTCTAAATTCAAAGTAAGGATTTGTGAGATTCTTGCTTAAACAATCTTCTGAAACTATCTCAGATATTGTAGTAGCTGCTCTTGAGAAATGGGAAAATTTCTCTGGGGATGCTCTGGGAAAAAAAAAGGAAATATATGTCTTATTTTAAAAATGGGAGGCAAACTGAAAAATTATGGATGAATCTATTTGTAAACGCTTGAAAGTTAGTGAGGAAGCAGGCGAGAACAAACAGGAGCTCACAATGAACACATTAAGCTATCTTACTCTACCAAAGGGGCACAGGCCAAGGAAAGAGATGGTATATATCTTGACTACTGTAAGGGTCTTCTGTCTTACATAGCAGATGCACAGTCAGCTAGAGAAGTGTGATCAAGATGAAATTGCTAAAATGAGGATGCAAACGGAGTAGTAGGACAATACCTCATGATGAGTTGACAGTGGTTCATTGCTAAACAAAAGCTAGACCAAGTGGGATTTTGCAGTAGCCTGTGTCCAGTTTTGTGTGTTACATATTTCCATTAAAACTATGAAAATGCAATAATGTAATTTATTAAATTTGCAGATGATTTGGAGCTGAAAGAGACTGCCTGTAAAATGGAAGACAGGTTTAAGGTTCAAAACGATGTTGGCAAAATTGGAAAAAGGATATGCAAATGAATGGATGATATTCAACAGTAAATGAAAGATAACATAGACAAAAATGTTCAATCCCACAATTGCATGATGAGCAGCAGCTGACACGACAGACACACTACAGACCTCCATGATGGTGACCTGTGACTTGTAATAGATTATCAGTTGATCATGATGCCCAGTTACCATGGTGCTGGAAAAAAAACCAAACATATTGGGACATATAAACAGGAGAATGGTTTACAATATGCAGATAGAAATTCTGCATTATTAAGGCTTTGGGTGCTTTCAGTTTTGAACACTAACTTCAAGAAGAACATGAAGCAAAATCCAGAATCATGCTATCAGTTCTTACTAAGAGAGGGCAAGGCGGTTGTATTATTGTCTGGCTTTCATTAGATGTTTTACTCTTCTCCCCATCTCCATTCCATCAAATATTTTATTTATTGCAGCTTATCACTGCCATTACAAATAAAAGCTCACAAAGTGAAGTTTAATATAATTGGATGACACATTTTCTTTTATGCAAAAATGGATATGTAGCCATTATGATTCGCCCTGCATCTGACTTCAACCACTACTGAAAACTTAATTATACATGAAAATAACAATACATGAAAATGTCAGGTAGTAGTTTAGCTAGCTTTGCTCATCAAATAGTTTTTGAATGATGGGTCTACTTAAGAAATATGTCCTTATTATAATCACACTTTTTTTTAAGGGATTAATTCACTTACAAATTATTTTCATTATCTTTTAGAATCACTATCACATCTTGACCTGTATCCCGTTCCCACCTAATTAAACACTTCATCACCTCAATTCTTTTTTAAAATGTCAAATTATTTCTACTACTATTTTATTGCATAGGAGAAAGATTCGTATTGGTAAGAAGACTCAATGCTGTCTTGAAAGAGGTTTAGCTCACTGGATCAAAATCTGCACACAGATCTACCTAGGAACTTCATTTAGTTCAAATAATGCTGGTAAACATTTCACAGTTATAATGTGAAAAAGCTGCACAATCCAACAAAGATGTCTTTGAAATTTATTAGCTAAGCTGTAGCAGTAAAAAATGTGTGAATTATGAAAAATGTAATTCTTAAGGAATTTGAAATTCCTTTGACTGGACGCTACTTTTTTTTCTGAGCCTTTTCTTTACTTTGATTTCAGACAGCGATTCACAGACACTACAGTTGGAAAAATCCAGTTAAGTTACATCCACCATCACTGCAAAAGAACATGTTCTTCACTATTTTTCCAGGCTAACCTAAAAAATTGTCAAATTGTTGGATTTTTAGTAGGAGTAGTTCCTTTACTTATAGGAATTCCCTATTCTCATTAATATGAATCAATTAATTTTCCTGATCCAGTTTAAATACAAGTTTTCTCTTCCTAACTGTACCATGTACCACCATAAACTGATCTGCCGTAGATTCAGCACCTTTACCTTTCTTGCCACTTTTACATCTGTCACCGCTTTTCAGTTGCCTTACCTTTTGAGGAGCATGGCTTTCTCAGAGTGAGGAAATGAAATCTTCTAAAAATGAATCAGCTACAAATCCATAGCCACGTTCAAAAGAAGGAGACTGGAATTGCATTGTGTGTTTCTAGTAAGAGCTTATGAAAGAATAATCTAGCAGAAAAGCAGAGGAGGCAGAAGAAATATTCAGAATTCTGATTAAATGAAACACAAAAACCTAAGGAAACACTTTATTTTTTCAGGACAAAATAAAATCCCAGACGTAACGTTGTTAAAAGGAATATATCCACTGTGTTCAGTCGTACCAGGATTTTAATGTGTTTATCTTGAAACATAGTCAATACTTTTATTAATTTTATCTGAAGACACTGTAGAGGTCTTCTACTACTTTGTCATAGAACAGAATGAATAAAAATAGATCTTTTATTAATTGCCCCCAAATAATCCAATTGCCTGCTGTGATTAAAACCCCAAAATTAATATATTTACAGTGTTCTGTAGTAAAAATTTTCAATGTACATAAAAACTAGATATGTATTTTCTATTTAGCCAGTTAAAAGAGGGCTTTCCCCCCCCCCCCCTAAAATTTTTTATTGCTCGTCTGCCAAGTCTTGTAAAAAGTTATTTTCTTCGGGAATCTTTGGAACCTCCTCAGTGTATAAAATAAAATAATTCAGTAGCATTATAGCATAACAAAAAATATGCCCAGCAATGTTCAGGCATAACTGGGGGATTGAATGTGAGCATGCTAGGAAACCATTTAAGGGAAAAAAGCATTAGCAAATGCATGTCATTTTGCTTGTGTAATTTGTCATTAAGAGACAAATATGTAGGGCAGAGGTGAATGTTTAATTTTACAGAAAGTTCTTTTCTGTATTATTAGTACTTACTAGAAGGGAGAACTGCAGGTCCTACAAGCTCTTTTGGAATTTTCCTGCAGGAGGATGAAAAAGTATCCACTCCTTTGCAGTAACAGTCTTGCAGGGGTATTGGGAGTTGTTGAAATTAGATGGCATTTATTTCTTTCCATTTGACCCCATGGAAACCCTGTTACCTATGATTCCTGTACACAAAGTCTTCTTAGAGATGCAGACTAAGGGAGACAACAAGGTCACCTACAAGCTCCCTGAGAAATTTTATGAGTCATTTATGACTGAAAAGCCCAGCTTTGCAAAGAATTAATTGATCTTGCACCTTATCACTTGAAACTTTCATGGGGTGAGTTTGAACACCACGAATCAAGAGTTTGAGTAAGTTTCCTAATTCTTTTCCCTCCATCCTTGATGTCTCCCATACGGATAGCTATGACGCCTGAAAGAAAAAGATTTTTTCACATTTATTTTTAAGCTCTCGCAAATGAGATTCTTTCCATGTGAGGAAATGACCTGATCATACAATGATATTAACATTATTTTTGAGAATCTTGCACAACTACATGAATAACTTGTTACTTCAGAGAAGTTCATTGCTCCACCACGGGCAAAAAAAGCAGCAGTGTATAAGGACGGTACTTTGGTTTGATTGTTATAGTCACTGTACACAAAATATAGCATTAAAAGTGGTTTCAAACACAGTAGAAAAAAAAAATCAAAAGATTTTTCAATTGATTTAACTCTTGCTATGACACTGCTTCAATATTACCATATGGAACCACTTTTATACAGATATTTTATCCTGTCTTTTCAAGTTTCATGTTTCCATTTCTAAACTGCAGGCCCTCCAAGATGGAAAACACTGCAACTTAGCCAGTTTGCATGACTTTTGACAGAAAGGTGGAAAGTTAGCAAAAGGCACATCCTTGGCATTCTAGTGATGTCACTGACAAAGTCTACCTCTCTGCAACAAGACACAGAGATAATACATAAGGCTAGCTGGCATATCTTTTATGACAATTAATTTCCTCCAAGGCCAATCTTAGAAATGGCTGGGCCATTTCAGGTTAAATTTAGCCAAAGCCTGAGGTGGGCATTCAGCACGGCAAATCTTAGTCTGAATGGCTACATTACATTGGAAACTGCTTTATGATGTGGGCAGGTGGACAAATGTAGGTGGCTCCTACTATAATATGAAATAGCTTTCTGCTTTTGCCCTTCACATACAGAAAAAAACCAGTGGGTCTGGATGAACAGCTATGTGCCAAAGCAAGATTTCAAGTAGTTAAGTATCTCTGATCTATTGTGCAACTCACAAGTGTGTATTGAACTGCTTGTAAATTTAATGAAGTGCTGACTGAAAGTTTATGCCTGGCTTCCAATTAGATACTACAAGGTAAGTT
Source organism: Ara ararauna (assembly GCA_028858755.1). Lineage (NCBI taxonomy): Eukaryota > Metazoa > Chordata > Aves > Psittaciformes > Psittacidae > Ara > Ara ararauna. Next base: position 35,881,565 of record CM054410.1, on the reverse strand, counting down.
CAGGTAGCATAAACTCTGCCTCAGTATGAAAATGGAATATGTTAGCTTTAAGCAACCTCCCAATGCCAAACTTTGTAACACTGACAACATTTTTTTTTTTTCCCTTTTCCTGCTAACATCTTGGCTCAATTCACTTCCTTCTGAAATCAGTGTGACTTTTCCATTTACTCCAATGGATTTTGGACTGGGGTCTTAGATGTGCAGCTGTGGCGAATACAGGGTAAGCATTCAAATACCACATAAAATGAGTAACAGGAAGTGGTTATAAATTCATCTTGTACAAGAATCTAACCCAGAAGACAGAAAAGGATACCTATTCCTTTTTCTTAGATCTCTCAGGTCATATGTAAATGGTGGTTCTCTACCTATCTGGGTCTAGTTGCATGTTCCAACTATCTCCTGGTTCCAAAGTTAGGCAAGATCTGGGCATATTTGTCTCTCTATTAGAAAGGAGACAGAATAGAAAGTGTCTGGAGGATACTTCACCTGCATCTTCTATGAGGTCCACCTGCATGATGCATCTTCAGTGTGAGCACTGCGGCCTCTGTCACTCTGCACAAACAGTGTACTCATCAGTCTTCTCAGGCATAAAAGGTGAATTTTACTGCTAAATTCTTCAAAAAGCAAGCTAGGTGTCATGATACAGAGCATTTCAACATCCAACTTTCAGGACACCTAGTTGCTCTGCTGGGTTCTAAAGGCTTTTGGAACTCACATGCCCAAGAGAAAAGCTGGATGCTTCAGAGCAGGATATCCAAAAAGCAATGTGAATGGCAAACAATCTAAGGTAGCCAGCTGGGAAATACTGAGGCAAACAATGTATTTTTTAAATTTTATCCAATTCATAAGGCTTCTTAGTCCTATAATTATGAAATAAATTGCTTTGCCACTTACTGGGATATTTACAATACACATATTTCAAAGGTTGCAGCACCTCCTTTATATCTTTATTTTTTTCCCAAAAAAATTGCTGTCTTGAAATTCTTATAATTAATCTGTTTTTTACCTTTGTTGCTAATTTTCTATTAATAACAGTGTAACAGTTGCTTACGTTTTATACTGGGAATAGAAAAGTAGCTCAGTCGGTGCCACTGAGCATCCTGTAAGTGCATTTTTTCTCCAAACATGCTCTATCTGACAAGTCTGACAGACCACATAATAAAGCAGTAAGAAGTTTTCAGTCAGTCCATGACATCGAAGTCTTAGTTACAGTAAAAATTAATAAAAAGATGCAAAATCTGATCTCAGAGAAATGTCATTTTGTATGACAAAATTAATTTGAATAAATCTGTAAATGGTACTTCAATTGATTTTCCCAGTAATTAATAAAGATTATATGTACCATCTCTTAATTAAAGCTTATTTATTTTCTTCTTCTTTTCATTAAGAAAACCCACGTCCCATCACTTCTTGTTCACTATCATGGCTATTTTGTGAATTTCTGTTTTGGTATATACTACAGTTCAAGGTGTGAAAGTTTAGAAAGCTCAGGTTTATGACACACTTATAAATGTTTTTTATCTATCTCTAGAAACATCACTCTGTATTTGAAAGAAAAAATTTTAAAGGGGAATTTTCCTCTAGCAGAATTAAAATAATAAATCGCCTTACTCTTCGTATATCCCTGTGAACTTTCTCCTTTCAGCTTGTTACCTAAGCTTTGCTATTTGAACAATGGTTTTCTTCTTCTCTAGCCACACTTTCTTTTTATATTTGATCCTGTCATGAAGTTCTAACTAAATTTGTGACATCAGTAATTTCCATGGCAACAGACTGACGCTTTAAACATAGGATTATGATGAATTCAGCACATGATAAATTAAAAGGAAAACAAGACTATGAGCAAGTAAGATTAGAGCACAACTGGGTTCTGCTAAGAGGGTGGAGAAAGGAATATAAATACTGAATACACTTCCGTTTTTAACATTACAGTTCTGTGTGACGGTCCATACATTGTCGTTATTTATTTCAGATGTTCACAATATTTGATGTAACATCTGTGGTACTCAGACGTTGCCAGAAGTTTCAGACATATTCATTAAATTTTTTCTTACTTATCGAATGTAAGACACAGTGGGTTTTCACAACTACTTACAGTTGTAAACAAGCTCAGTAGAGGTAGCAGGTTCTCATCAGCTCTGAAAAATCATGCTTAAAACATATCAGGTTGAACTCTGAAAAACAGGAACACAGGCAATGACTAGGAAATACAGCTGTATATTGATGTGTCTTACTAAGTTTATGTTAAGAAATGCCATAGGTTTAACATATGAAGAGTAGTAAAACTACTTCTTTTAAAAATATTTTTAATGCAGCACAATTTATGTCATGAAAAAAAATAAAATCCTGTTTTCTTTAAATGACATTCCCTTTCACCGAAATCTATTGCTATGAAGTGACGTGAGTATAATGCAAATATACACATGGATGTAGATTTCTATTGGGTCAGATTCCTACTCCTCATTTTCCAGGCTAAACAGCTACTGGTTGCATTAGAAATTTTACTAAAAATCTCATTCCAGAGTCAAAGCAGTGACATTCCCTCAGATGTTTCATGCTGTTTCTGCCTCATCCTATACTGCGCAACTGAACTGAAGCTATACTGACAAGGCTCATATAACTGAGGAACCAGATGCTGTGGTGATATCAAAACTACAAAAGCTTTACAGTATTGTATGCTCCTGTGAAGTGGCTACTGGAGGGACTGTAATTTTAGTCCTGCTCTGCTAAAGACGCATGAATTCAAAGAAATACAGCATGCTCCCCCCTTAAGCTTTCCTGACAGAGGGTGCAGGATGAGGGAGGAGAAAGATGCCACAGGTATTCTGCATCTCTGTTGCAAGAAATGCAAATCCTAATTACACTGGTGTGTTCAAACAGAAAAAAGGTTATGATGAAACCATTTTAACAAAACACAAAACTATTTTATGTAGATAAGACTAATACATGGATTAAGAGTAACATCAAGAAGTGTCCCAATATACTCAATTGTATTAAATGTGTATTCCAGTGCTCAGTTTACTAGCTCTCCTGAACACCTTGGGAACTTCTTTCATTAAGCAATTTTAAAATACTACTTCAGAACATGGAAGCATCCCATTCTTGTTCATATTTTTACTTCTTCCACCTATTGTTAACTGCCTATACCACAGGAAAATGGCATGTTTGAAAGACTTTGATGAAGGAAACCATATACTTTTTATTTTTTTTTTTTTCAGGTATGGTGCTGAAACAGCACAAACACTATAAAGTTGCAAAAGTTATGGTCCATTTCTGAAGTAGGCAATTGTGGGCAATATTAGCCTCACATTTTGGCTTGGAAACCTCGTTTAGGTTTTTTTAAGACTTCCACTTTACTGAAATGCTTAGATACATAAACCTTTTTTTTGCTAGTAGGGCTGAGAAGACACAATTCGCTGTGTTGCGCTTAGCAAGTAAAACATACTTCACAGGGCATAAGGTAACTGGAATGTAGTTTCATCTTCCAAACAAAGTGACATACACAACAAGGTAGTACCTATAAAGAAATGTTAACCATGACTCTGAAGACAGGCTAATTTTTGTAGATAATTTTTCTTTAATTGATGCCTAATCTTCACAAATTGCAAAAACTGATTCTGAGATGAGATTCTAATTTTGAGGAACTACAAAAACATGCCTTGAAAGACTGTTAAGAAATCAGAAATCTGAAAATTGTTGTGCTGGAAATGGTTGTTTACCGGCATCGGTGAATAACTGTTTTCAGTCTGTGCCTAGGCACATAAAATACAAGCCATTCAGTATATATTTTTCTTTTATTTTCACATACCAGTTACTAGGGTCATTGCTCTTGATCTTAACGATCTTGTTTTCATACATAGACAAATTACTTAAATGGGGTGGTTAAGTAGAAAATGGGTTACAACAAAACCATTTTGACAAAACATAGAGTCCTTAGCTTACGTAGATGCCAAACCATCTGTATCCATATCTTGTATCCATGTGAGATATGAAGACTGTAAGTATTTAACCTGTTGTCCTACCCTGGAAATTCAGGTCATAAGGTCAATCAGACTCTTTGATATGACAAGAGTTCTTCTATATGACAGATAAGCCTTCAGTGAAAATGCTTGCTCAGCTTATCATACTGTCTTAATTGCATCAATATGTAGAAGGTAAAGAATGCAGGAAAATGCAGTTAAGGTTAGAATGTAAAATATAACCTAATCTAATGAAACTGAATAGAAGATCAAAAAAGTTCCCAGTATATTCCCCATATGGGGTGAAAATGAATGTGAGGCATTTCTTAGGATGAAATATATTCAGTAGATCTCTGCATGACATACTGTTAATCATAAAAGACTAAAAAAGATAAGCAAAGAACATAAATACATTTTACACCATAACTTAAAATTTGTGTTCAAGTGATTTGTCTGTAGTGTGTCATATTTTTCAAGCAGTAACCATGCAATGACTTTCTTAAAAATTGCTGCAGCTTTTACAAAAAGGTAAACAATATCTTAAACTTCATGTATTATCTACAGTACATCCACCGTAAGCTCAGTTATTGTGTTCTAACATAAACCACCTAATAGGAAAAAAAAAAAAAAAAAATTAGCTCAACAGAAGGGAAATATAATTACATCATTCAGAAATGTAACATACATCTGAACTCTTGGCTTGCTCGTGAAGAGTAATAAACAATTACATCTGATAAAAACAGCCTATGAAGTGCTTTTGATTTTTCGATGACATTTTATGGCTTGAGCATAAAAGAACAGTTTTCTCTTATCTCCTAGTAAGGACCTAGATTTCATGACAAATGTATTGCCTTTAAACAGTGCAGAGTTTCTTTGTAAGCTCTTTTCACTAGAAATAACATTACACCAGGACAGAAGCACTAAAGTATTTTTCATCTCCTGACTGCAATGATGACAGTCATTTTTCTTTCATTGCAAGTTCTACTGAAATATCCTTTACTGTTTTAATTCAAAAACTTAAACAAAACATTATCCAGATGAATTGCCCCTTTATTTAACCAAATGATTGCTTGGATGGAAACCCCACTCTCTGTATTTAGATACTGTTTTTATTAAATTAGTAATTCTTTGTTCCAAAGTGCTTCCTTCTCTGGACTAATAACTAGTTCTATTTCATTCTTCTAGATAGCACAGATTTGACAGGATTGTTTTACTGCCTCCTTAGCAGCAGCCCAGGCAGCTTTTTACCACACATACAGGCACCCACCCCGATGAAACTGGTAAATTTATTTTATATTACAATTTCATATCAGCTATCTTAAATCAAATGCCAATTACAGCAGTAGTGTTCTACTTGATTTCTGTGCTTCTTGTGCAGCTTTCACTGACTCCCCCATACCACATGAGAGCTAACCTTCTCAGCTGCCAAAGCAAAGATTCTCTAAGATACAGTTAACAATATAGCTGGCTCTGGAGTTCTTCAAAAGGATACAAAGATGGAAGGGCAGTACTGCTTCACAGAAAGGCTTGTCTAGAAGCTTGATCGCAAAGAAAATACTCGATTTTAACAACATTTATAAATAGCCGAACAGCGTACATTCACTTTAAGAAAAGCATTCAACAATGTTGCAGTTTGATGGCAGTTTGCCTGAATGCATTGTTATTTAAACAAGCCGGTGAATATCTGTTCTGTTGAGCTACTTAGAAAACACAAGAAAGCTTTTTAAAAGCTTTGGCAAAAGAAGATCTATATTGCAATCAAAGACTTGGAGTTGTAATTAGACACAAATATCTCAATTTTTAGCAATCTCTGTTGTTCTTCAATTCTCCATCCCCACTATCTTTGCTTACATTAAGTACCACAGAAATAAATACCCTTTTTCCATGCCCTTTTGGGATAAACTATGTGCCTTGCCCCAAAAGAAAACATTCTATATATTTTTTTTACAGAGTATCTGCGAAATTCCTGTTATAAGTACCTAAGGCCCTCCTAACGCTCTGATCTTCCAGCATTACATGTTTGTAGATCTGTGGCAACTATTGCAAATTTACCCATTCAAGAGGCCTTGTTCAGCATGTTTATGTTCCTGCAATTATTTTAGCATTCTGCCTTGGTTGTGATCTGCAGAGAATGCGCATACAATGTGGTTTATTCTGCCTTCCATGTCTGGGAAGCAGGTAAGTAGTAAGCAAGTAAGAAGTCCCTTGCGTAGTTCTCTTACATATGCCAGGATGAACTACATCAATCCAATGCAGTTGTCTCCATTTTCAAGATGCAAGATCATACACACAAATAAATTGGGTTGACATGAATGCAAATACAAAATCTGTCCTTTGGTCCAAAGCATGAGTGACACATAGGCACATTTTCATCTACACATGTTGGAACAAGGTAATAAGTACCATGTAAGCAAACTTGTAAGCATACCCAATTAGTCTGAGCTTAGTAAGAATAATTTCTGAAAAGAAAACGTAAGCTGTAAACTCATCATACAGCTTAGCACTATAATCTCAACACTGCACTGAGCAGAAAGAAAACAGACAATCTAAGGAAACAGCTGCCTGCAAAACATAGTGAATAGGCGTGGTGCCAGAAAGGGGAACATGCTGTGTGCACTACATGCTTAATAATACATAACAACAACAGACTTGTTTTCACAGTATCAGGGTTTAAAGAAGATCAAAAAATCAAGATTGGAAATGCAAGTGTGCTAACTGGATAACATAATAATCAGAAAAAATCTGCCATTAATAAAAAGGAAAGATGTGAAAATTAGAAGAGACAAAAACTCCTGGAGGGCGGTGTGAAACTGAAACCACCTTTATAAACCAACTTAGAGAACAGGTAGCTAAACGGATCTCGCTCTCAAATATCAACAGTCACTTTACAGAGACAAGTGATTCTGCTTGAAAAGCCAAAACTGTGTGCTTCATTTTTCCCTACCATGTGTTCCCTTTTCAACTTGGTTAAACGCTGCCACTGATGTGCTCATCCAGGAAAAATGAAACTATTCACTGCACCTCATCTATATGCACAATGTAATAAAATCAAAGCCACTCAGAACCAGCTGAGATTCCTTTCCATCCTTACTCCCGATGCATTGTACATACTGTCTGTACCTTTTCATTGTCACCTGTAAAGCAGCAAATAAGTATAACAGTTATTTTTCTGTCTCATTTCAAATGTCTTATTAGTATGTTTAGTAATACTAGATGCCAAACTGAACACCCACAGGTACTTTCACCCTCCCTAGTTTTAGGTACCTAACTTAGATCTTAAAAGGCCACGCTCATTCATTACAATTAAGAGATTGTTTCTCTGAAAGTGAACCATGGCAGGTGCCCAGCACTGAAGCATGTTGAATAATAAACTCCTCACTAACCATGTAGGCCATCTTCTGATTTCTGCACCTATATGCTGTGTTGCCTAAGTTGCAACAGTACTGTATCAAAACCAGAAAAAGGACACCATTCCCCCAACCAAATTCCCCTCCCTTCAGGCTGTATTTTCAAACAAAAGCGGTGAGCAAAGCTAAAAAAGGGGCTGCACTTTTCCCTTTTTAGTCTCAGTTCTGTACACTGTGAGAACCTGCAACCTGATGTGAATGTGGTTTTCAGGGTAATTTCAAATGTAAAATTAATTAAGGTGAAGGACCTTCAAGTTTTTTCCCTTGGATTAGATTGTGATTGAGTGACCATATTAAAAGTTAGAGTTTACTGCAGAGAACTGCTGAGCTGTTCCCCATCTACACTGGCTCTATTTTCATTCATGCTCACATTGCTTCTCTGGGCATAAGGGAGGCTGAGTCAAGATTTATACAGTTGTGCTAAATCAATTTATTTTACTCATCACCAAGTATCAATATTTGGATTTCTGTGTGCAGCAGAAATCAGGTTACCAAGCAATGTCATATGCTATTACATTGTTGCTCAACAGTTTTGTTCCAGTTGCTCCATTTTTTATTTTTTCTTCTTATTAGTATATATGTGTAAATAATAGTTTGCATGTCAATATACTTCCCCTCTGTACTTAAATGTGCTTTCCATGTACAACTTTGACTTTAAAGCTGTGTTGCTAGAACTAAACTTCAGTGAAAAAAAAACCCAATAAGAGAATATGGAAAACTTCACTTGCATCCAAAAAGTCTTGATTCATGCTTGCATGTCAGAGCAATGAGAGGAACTAAATACACAGTATTATAAAATGCACTGTAGTATTAAATTACCAAAACAAAACACACTTAAGACAAGTATTGTGCAGTTTTAAACATACAGAGAGACACAGTTCAAAGAACAGAATGACCCACTGTAGATGGTATCTTTCTCTTGTTGCCAAAATTTAAAATTTTGTTTTTAAAAACATTTACTCTGTAGCTTGCAAAAAATCTTCAGGAGTTCTAACTTTGTTATGTTACAATTATAGTTTTATTACCACTCTTCACAACTATTCTGTTTTCAGAAAACACTGAAGAGGTAATCGGAAATGGAAACTTTTTATATAGCTGTAAACAAGCCTTAGCAACGTAGAAGTGCGAAACTGCAGAAAAAGTGAACAGAAATTAATTTTCACTTTTTATGCTAGGAAAATAAAACCAAACAGTGACGGTGGACATGAAAATAGCACTTCTAAAATTCTCTCAGCTTTAACCATGACTGTGGGTGCTTCTACAACAGACGAGGCTATTCTATTGGGCTTGATTCCATATACTGACCTCTGCTCAGGAAAGCATCCACTAGTTCTTGAGTCTGGGAACCACTGCAAATGACACCACATCTGCTCTCAGTTTCAAGGCAACGTTATGGTACTGTAGTCAATCTAGTTCTGCTTTTGATGTCTTTTTACCTTATTCTGTGTCTTTTAGAATGGTGCCTGTCCCTTTTTCTGTTGACATAATTGGGTGTGGTATTTCAAAATTTGTGCTCATAAAATAAAATGTTCTTTGACTGTGAACAGAATTTCCAGGTCAGGCATTCTTTATTCCTTTCTGCTGGCAAAGACTTCAGCATACTGCAGGCAGTATTGGCACAGGCTGTTAATCACAAGCTATAGTCCTGCTTAAATAGTAAAACATAATAAATGCAAGGCGATAGTCTGCCTGTTTCTCCCCCCACATTTGCCCTTCATGGTGTTCTAGAAGAACAAAGAGGTCATTATTTTTAGGCTTCCATTTCTTCAGAAGAAAAGCAGTGGAAGAGCTGCTGAGCAACTGCAGGAAGGAGAGGAATGCAGTAGCTGGCTTTTGCAAACAACCAAAATGGCTGCATTTGACCCTCTGCTCAGAAGTGGAACAGTTCTGTCCCCCTGATTAAGTAACACTGAGTTTTGAAGATGACAGGAAGTGGCTCACTGGCATGTTTTCAATTCTCAAAGCCTAATTTTTCCAGGTTAATAAACCTGAAGAAGACAAACTTCATAGCTTTTTAAGTCTCATTACTGTCTCAGACTAACCACAGCTATGGCAACCTTTCCCAAGTCCTGCATAAGGAGTCAAGTGAACTCATTTAATACATATACACTCTGGTCCATGTAAATGTTGTGGTATTGACATATGGAGAGGTAAAATTCTACTGTCCTCTTGAAATAGGTCATAGTGGTCCTGTAACATTTGCATTTGCACTTAAAGATGGCACCTATCTCCTGCATCCACCTTAACCACTTACACCCTTTGACTCGCTTCATGTCGCTATGCGTGTCAGTGTGCATGGAGGGCAAGCAGGCCCTGCGGCGGGGTTTCTAAAACAACTAGATCCAGTTCTGAATACCAGGCCGTATTAGTTTGACCCTTACTTTTGCACAGAGACAGATTTACTCGGAAAGTAATTCCAAGTGACCAGATGAGGAGGGTGGGCATAGAGCAAGGCAGAGAAACCAAGCCAGAAGCCATAACCAGGTGCTACCTGCTGTTGTGGTTTTGACCCCAGCCGGTAACTTGTACCATGGTTATGCTATTGACTGTCACTGATGTGTTCAGTGCTGATGGCACTGCCAGGCCTGGCCATGGCTGCAGTAGTTGAACAGAAGCAAGTGCAGAGGAGCCTGTGCACATTCACTCTGGTATGACAAGAGACCCAGCATGTTGCCCATGAGCTGCGGTCTAGGTAGGTTCACCACAGACAGATATGTGGCAATTTCCACCACCACCAAGAGCTCCCAGTAAAAGCGCACAGCAGGTTTTCCCGGTGTGAGACTTTTCCATGTGCCAGTGCATTTCACACTGCCTGCGCAACATCCGTGCCCCCTCCCGGCTAAGGAGCCTTCCCTCACCACCTGAGGCTGGGAGACCTGGGCCCAGCCCACTTGACGCCACGGCTAGCACCGCCAGCCCAGGCCCAAGCCCGAGCCCAAGCCCGGCGCTTGCTGCCCCGTCCCACCGCCTCCCGCGTCCCCCCCTGCAGCCACAGGCGCCCACGCGGCCCGCGAGCAGAGCGCACAGCCCTCGCGCCTCGGCGGCGGCAGCGGCGGGAGGGAGGAGGGAGGGAGCCGGCGGTCACGTGGGCGGCGGGACCGGGGCCGGCGGTCGCGAGAGGCTGAGGCGGCGCTGGCAGCAGCATGGCGGCGGCGCTGCGCGGCCTGGGCCTACTGCAAGGCCGAGTCAGGCTCGCAGCCGCAGCCGCCGCGACCTCCTCCTTCCGCCGCCCCGGCCGACGGGCGCCGGTGCGGGGAGGCGCCGCCGCCGCTGTCCCCTCGGCCGGGAAGAGCTACGGCTCCGAGGCGAAGGAAGAGGAGGAGCTGCGGATACGCTACCTGGATGACGAGCACAAAGGTAATCAGGGGAAGGCGGCAGCGGCGCGGCTGCCCCTCACCCGCTGCCCCGACTTCGGGGTAACCCCTGCGGGCCACCGCAGCACTGTGGGACGGCCGCCTAAGGTGGGGCAAGGAGGCGGAGGTCCCGAGAGAGCCACTGGCAGCCGGGGGCGGGAAGGGAGCGGCGGCTCCTCCTCCTCACCCTGACCGGTAGCTTCGTCGCAGGGTGCGGGTTGTGGCCGGTGTGGCAGCTGCAGAGCTGGGTCAGGCTGGGGTCTCCTGGTTTTTCCTTTTTCAGTGTGCTGCGCTGTACATACTCTATGTTCACCCCTTTATAAGCGGACATCTGTTGGCCACTTTAATGGGAGAAAACGAAGTTTACCAGCAAACTGCTGGAGTCGTGCTGCTTACCACACCTCTTTTATGATTGTGTGCAGGGCAGACAAGAGCATAGAAGTTGCTTCAACCTTTTTCTATTTCAGAGTGTGGTTTCATCACTCTTGCTCATCTCGTGCTGCTTTCCTAGTAGCCATCTTACTCTCCTCTTTGTAGTGCTGCCAACTGCTGCTGACCTTACTGTGCTTAGCTATACAGATGGTCTTGTTTTAATACACGTGGTTAGACAAAGAAAGTGAATCCATGCTCCAGAATGATCTGGAGCTACTGCAACACAACACGGACGCTTTGTGCTTCCTCTTCTGGTTTGGTGCTAAGCATGTTTTAGAGGTGTTCTTCCTTTCGAGGTGTTTCATCTCCACTGGTGTTTGTCACTTCCTTCCCATTTAGAATCATAGAATCATAGAATGGTTTGGGTTGTAAAGGACTAGATCATCTAGTTCCAAGCTCCCTGCCATAGGCAGGGATTTGGGTGCAGCAGGGCCAGGAATGGTGGGGAAACAGTAAGTGCAAGCTCCCTTCCTGAGAACTGTTTTTTTAGAGCCGTGATACTGTACCTACTTTTATGGAGAGGCCCACAGCGTATAGCTCTATTCAGCTGCAGCACATCATCTTTATGTAACTACTGTGTCTTGGAGTAACCATGTGTTGAGATGTGCAATTCAGTTTGTGTCTTTCAGCATGTTAAATCGGTTATTTTGGATTTGATACTAATTCAGGCAAGCACCTGTGAGTTGAGTATGCATATATACAGTTTTGTATACATATGCAGAGAGGTAACTTTAAAACTTTGAATTTTAGCATGATTCTTTTTCAAAGGAGAACTGAGGTTCTGCATTCATCCAAGCAGAGGTTTTTCTGTTGCTGTTAAGGGTCAGTAAAGTTCTTGATATCAAAAGAAGCATGACCAGCAGGTCAACGGAGGGGATCCTGTACCTCTACTCTGTTCTTGTGGAGCCTCACTTGGAATACTGTATACAGTTCTGGTGTCCTCAACAGAAGCAGGACATGGAGCTGTTGGAGCAGGTCCAGAGGAGGGCCACGAGGATGATCAGGGGACTGGAGCATGATCAGGGGACTGGAGCACCTCCCGTATGAAGACAGGCTGAGAAAGTTGGGGGTGTGTAGAAAGCCTGGAGAAGAGAAGGCTGCATTGAGACCTCATAGCAGCCTTCCAGTATCTGAAGGGGGCCTACAAGGATGCTGAAGAGGAACTCTTCATCAGGGACTGTAGCAATAGGACAAGGGGTAATGGGTTTAAACTTAAACAGGGAACATTCAGGTTAGATATAAGGAAAAAGTTCTTTACTGTGAGGGTGGTGAGGCACTGGAGTGGGTTGCCCAAAGAAGTGGTAAATGCTTCATCCCTGGCAGTGTTTAAGGCCTGGTTGGAGCCTTGGGCAGCATGGTCTTGTGTGAGGAGTCCCTGCCCATGGCAGGGGCTTGGAACTAGATGATCCTTTCCAGCTCTAACCATTCTGTGATTCTGTGATTTAGTCTGATCCTGAAATCCACTTCTGTCTTAGTGATTGTTCTGTTCCCAATTGCTTCCAGTTCCTCTAAGGGCATACTTTTTTAGCCCTGTTTCCTCAACCAGCTGTGGAACTTAGAATTAGTTTTAAACATCAGTTTTGTTTCTTAAAGGTTATTTTGAATCGAGGAAGAGGCAAGGCAGGAGCAAAGAAGAGTTTGTGAAATGTTAGAGTGGTTTGTTTTATTTTGTGTTTTTTGTTTGGTTTGTGCTTTTCCAATAAGTGATAGAAAATACTTGATTACTACCCAAGGTGGTGATTTTTATTTCTACTGTTGCACAAAACCAAATAGAAGTAGGCACTATGTTCCAGCTGTTAAATCAGCAAGGAATGATTGCTTTTGTAATGTTTATGAAGGTGTTATGTTGTGTGTTTTTATCCTAAGTTCATTGCTGAGTGTTTTTGAGGCAGATACTGTAAGATCAGTTGGGCAGAGAATTAAGGGAGGCTTCTGAAGAAAAAGTAGAGAGGTAGCTAAAGTTTTTCGTGTCAGTAACCCACCTGTTTTTGTTTTTTCCATTGAAAAAATCTTTGTGAAATTTTATTTTCTTGCCTTCTCACAATATACATCTTTGTTAACTGTGGCATTAAAAATGCTCTAAAACATGGAGATAACATTTGGAGTGTTAAATCAGCTGTGGCTATCATAAAGAGGAATTTAATCAATTTATTTTTAATTAATTCTTTTTATGAGAAGGGATTTTCTTTGGCTTTGCCTTTCAGAAGGACATGGAAAAAAATACTGTTTGTTAATAAAGGATAAAAACAAGGGCCTTAGAATTAAGCCTGGAGGAGACCTAAGTTTCCTATGCCTCCTTCAGCAGCACAAATAGCAGGCCATGTTTCTGTGAAAGAAACATGTCTCTGCTTCCTCTCCATACTGGTACTGCTCACCCTCCACCTCGCATTGTGTGACAAGTTTGTATGTCTTTATCTGCTTACAGCCTGTAATAACCCTGCTGCATTAGGGCATTAACTCCATGTGACTTCCTGTGTTCTTTTTTACTCTCCTCTAACCTGCCTTTCCTTTTTCCACCAGGTCATGTTCTAGACCTTCTCAGGTGGGGCCCTGGTGCTGTTGCCTCATCGTACTCTTCCATTACATACTCTTGACTACACACAGTGACAGGTAGTCTCTGGGACTACCTTTTACAGCTCACACATTCTTGTTTATGCTGTGGCTATGCTGTTGTCCATGCCTAGTGTTTCTGCTCTACTTTGGAGAAGGTTGTACTGTCCAGGGGCTTCTACAGCTGAGGGTGCTGGGAGGTAGGAAAACTGAATGTAGCTGCCTCACATAGTAGCATGTACCTTGTAGCTCTAGACAAATCCTTCCCTGCAGGCAAAGTAGCAAACTGCCCTGCTTCATATCACTTTCGCCTGATTTGTATACCACATTTTTGGGAACTTGTGAACATAAACTGAAATGAGACTATATTTGAAAGGGGTAGTTATTAAGATTTTAACTCAACACTCTTCAGCTTCCAAATTTGAACCGAACTAGAATACAAAAGATGTGAGATTTTTGAAAAACGTGATTGTAAACTGCCTGTGTATTCTGAACAGCATGTTGCAACTTGTGTAGCTTTTTATATCAGTTTTCTGTGAGTGTAGGTGAATGTCAGTGAGTTAGTATTTTTCAGTTAAAGACATAGGTTTTACTTTGAGATTCTAGGGCTGAAAAATACTACAGCTGTTGACATTTCAGAACTTTTAGCCAAGTTGCATTAGTGATCCCATTACAAATTTTAATGAACTTAAGGCTTTTGCACTTCAAGTTACAGATGGAATCAGGAGAAATATCTCTGCAATCTTGCCTCAAGTATTGTAGCGTTACTTGCTGGAATGCAATACAAATATTTGTAAAATTCAGATTTTACACTAGAACGACTCTTTGTGCTTATATTTTCCTGCGGGTTTTAGTTCAGTTAGAGGATGTAAGATGGCTTTTTGTCACCCTCAGTTACAATTTTAACATACATAGAATAGGCAGAGCGAATATAGTCTCAGTTGAAGTTGTTTGTGTAGAGGTTGGAAAGTTATTACTAGCTAATAATTTGCATAAGCTTTCCTTTCTTTTATTTTCTTTAAATAAAGCAGGGGTAAGCAGATGAGATATACTAGTTTAGGAAAGGCAGGAAAGATTTTTAAGTGGTGTTCAGAGATAAAAAGGTGCAGATACTGGATTTTGAAAAGTGTTTTGGCCTTTTTTAAAAAAATACTGCTTTGTATACATCTGTATGATTTTGCGCTCAAATATTGCTTTATAAGGTGATCAGTGGAAACTACCAGAAATGTACATGATGCACTCACCATAGATTCTTGTTTTGCTTAGAAAACCTATTCTATAATAATAAGCATCTAAATCAACTTGTCTACCTTGGTTTATCTCAGTACTTGAGACAAGCTTAAAAATAGCTTAGCTCTCTTTGATTCTTCCTCTGTTTTTCAGTGCATGTTTAAATTTGGGTGGTTTTTAGTTATGAAAAGGTACATTTGGATAGATCATTTGTGTGAGTATACTTAATACAAATAAATGTATTACCATAAGTACTTTCTGTACAGATTTAGTGAATCTTTCTAACTCAGACAAAATTACTAATGAGTTTAAAGACAGGATTTTTTTGTAAGTAAATGTTAAATGTGTTCCAACCAAACATTGAAAATGAGTATTTTTTAAAAACTAAGGAGTGCAAGATAAACCAGATAAAAATCATAATTTAAAATAAGATTTCCTGTGTGCTGATATCAGCTGTAGTTAAACCATTATCTAATCACTTCACTTAAATTGGTATACCCTGTTTTGTACAATATAGAAAGAAATATGATCTTCTCTCTCAGCAGTTTTAAATAATGATAGCATCATGTATTTTTCCTGTCGCTCTTAAAAGTAGAAGAACCTTTCAGTATGAACTGCATATGCACAAATCCCAAATTTAGTCTATGCTATGAAATGAGGATGTTTTTGGGAATTTAAGTAGCAAATACCTGGGCAAATACTGAGTTTCTGGAATTTTCTTTTTTTTTTTTTTTTTATATATATGTATCTTGTAGATTGATGGCAATACTGTGGGCATTTTTGTTTGATATACAGATCCCCATTATTGTCTTTCACTCCTCATTGCTATTCTAATCTTTTGCCTTTCTTCCCTTACCCCTGCATTCTCCAAGTAAAAAAAAAAGTCCTGTTTGATAAGGCTTTGCCTGAGCTGCATCCATTTAATAGGACTCTATGCTGGTGTTTAGAATTCAGAGAATTGTAGTGTGTTCAGGAAGTAATTGTCTAAAAGATTGCTATAGGCTTGGTAAACTTACCAAGATAAACTTCTCAGAATTTTATTTTTTGATAATCGTGACTGTTAAAATGAGGGCGAAATAAGGACAAACGGTGTTTCTGCTGCAACATTCATACTAGTGCACATGTAATCAGTCAGTGAGACAAGTGATCTCTAAGTGGGCTAAGGAAGCTGTGAATGTGTGATTGGAGCTGTATAGCAAACATTGAGTGCAGTTTTTGTGTGTTGGGAGAGAATTATTAGATACATTTTTCATTTTAAACAAAAGGTCAGGTTTCCCATTGGTAGCATCCTTTCTATTTGTGACTTTGTCTTACCTATATCAGAGCTGCTAGTCTTAGGTGTGGTAGCACTTCTTACTTTAGACAGCTTGCTTTCAGAGAATTCTTAAAAAAGAAACCTGGTGCTTTACAGTTAAGTATCTTTCCTGATTGCATATCAGCACTTCATACACTAACATGAAATTTGTGCATGCAATTATATAGTTATACATTCAGCCTTTGTAAGCCCTGTTTCCATGTGAAGGTATTAGGGCCATACTTTTATTCTTACAATAAATGTAATTTCTTTTGAACGCTGAACTTTTTAACATTGGAAAGTATAAGTTGATTTATTTTCTTTCAAGAACTCAGTACTTAAGTGATTACACTAGATTTTTTTGCAATCCTTGATGTTTTTTCTATAATTTCAAAATAATAATTTACACAGATAATATATATTTTACTATACTGTAACAATGGTACAATTTTTCTTCCCCTCCAGGAATTGTGGTGCTTGGATTAAATAGATCGCATGCCAAGAATGCACTTAGCAAAAATCTTTTAAAAATGGTAAGTTAAAATAATAGGTTTTAGTATAAACGTGAATTATTGATATTAAGTCCTTTAAAAAGTGTTTGGTTATTCCCCTTCCTCATTTTCTCTGTAGATGTCAAAAGCTGTGGATGCTTTGAAATCTGATAAGAAAGTACGAACTGTTATATTCCGGAGTGAAGTCCCTGGGATATTCTGTGCTGGTATGCAAACTTCATTTTCCTGAGAAGCTGAAAATCTGTATCTCATGTTGCACAAAAAAAGGCCCAGATTCCAAGGAAACATGTCTTTTGTGTATATTCATCTCAGTAGCAAACAAAATATTTTGTATGATATTCCTCAGTTACTAACAAGAACCAAATACTGGTTTTATTCTTTCTGTGTCATAAAGTATTTCAAAATATGTAACAGGTTATTCATGGTGCTGAAAAGTTATTTGATTGAGCTCCTAAAAGGACTTGCGTATATTTCAGAATGAGGACCAAATAATGCTAGAGGCCTGTGTAGGAAGCTATATCAAAACTATATTTTAAACACATTAAAATTAACTTTTAATTGAAAAAAATACTTAAAATGTATTATGAAAATAACTCTCACTGCATGCTGAATGAATTTTAAAAATACTGTTAAAAAAACCCCAAAACCAAAAAAACAACGTGTCTTGCCAAGTGTTCAGGAAAACAAAAGCTCTCAACTACGAAACACTGGGAAAAAGAATTTGTCAACATGTCAAAATCAATTGAGGCAACTTCCTTTTGTTGATATCAAGTGAATAGTTTCCTTATTTTTAGATGTTCCATCTAGTTCTTACTTTGCTCAAACTGAATTTAAATCTGCTTGAAACCGAAAACAGAAGTCAATTTCCTCTTACTAATATACGAATAGAACTTTCAGGAAAGAGGAGATCAGTTCTAAAATCTTTCTTTTCACTTATGAAGCCATTAAACTTGCTAGCCACACATAATGTAGTTAATTCAGATTTAAATGCAAAATAATTTTTGTGATTTTTGCATATGTAACATACCTAAGTACTTTTAGTTGAATTTTAAATTATTTTTGTTGCTTTTAATTAGGTGTGTTTTTCATCCAGATACAGTTTGTAACTTCTAAGACTTGTGAAAAGCATTGTCTTGAAAAAAGGAAGTATGAATTCAGTATTTAGTAATACATATAAGTAAGTTAAATATACTTGTATTAAATATATTGTATTCCTCAGTATTTAATTTAAAGGTTGTATCTTGTTTTAAAGGGACAACTTCTAAAGGTCAATTATTAATAATACTAATCTTCAGGGAAAAATGTTGAGAAGCTGTGTTTTTAAACTGATGAAGAATGCAGCATCAGAGCAACACATGCAAATGAGGTTTTAAGTTACGTGTTATGTACTCAATATGAAAAGGTGGTCATTATTTGAGATTTGTTGTCAACTGTGTATTTTTTTAGGTGACTTTTTTATTTAAGAGTCATAAATTTTACCATAGTGTTACAGGGGAAATATAAGAGCAGAAATAATGATTTTGAGGGAGAGGATCTCAGTTGTGCTGTTAATACTGTTCTTCTCCAGCACTCTTTGTTGGCTGACTTCACAGAGCTGTTTTGGTATTGAAATTTAACATAGGAATTGTTGCCTGTTTGTCTGGCTAAAAAAAAAAAGCAACTTAGAGAATGAGAGCTGACTCAGCTGACTGTAGACAAGATGCAAAGATGTTTATTTGTGGTCATTAGAATGGGAAATAAACCCTGAAAAGGGGATGTGAAGGACTAGGGCTGGATAGCAAAGCCAGATTTTAAACCAGGGAATAGACATAGGTTGTGGACCAGGTGTCTGTGGTTAAAAAAAGCAAGTTATGTGAAAAAGGAGGTTCTTGAGAAAGGAAACTCCTGCAGCAGAACCAGTGAAATAAAGGATGTTCCAACAGTGATAACTGAAACTCAGGGTGAACCAGATGACTTGAGGCAGAGTTTGTCAATGAAAATAGGGAGAAAGAGCTCAGTGGCTGGATGAGTTGCTTCTATAGATGACTGTAAGAGTGTCTGTAAAGGGGATGAATTTAGAGAAAGCACAGTGGGACATGAAGAAAACAGGTAGTGGCTTAGGGAAGTAGGATGGAGGGAGGAACACTGGATGTAGCAAGGCGTTTTCTGGAGGGTACTTAGGAAATTTGGTGCAACAGAAGAAAGCATTTTCAAACTGCAGTATTGCCGGACAATGTGTTGTTTCAAGAGCACTCAGTTTCCTTAAAATAATGCAAGTATCATCTTGTGAAATGTCACATTTTCTAATGTGTTATAGTGCAATTCAATTAGGATAGACTTTGAATGTTTGTTTTATTTCTTGTATTTCCTTAATTATGTTTTCTTGCATGTGTGGGAATGTATGGTTTTTAAAAATACATTTTTATGATGATTTTTTGGACCACCATCTGATGTTTTACAGACCGCAGATTGAGAAACTTTGTCCTAGAATGTAATTCCCTTTTATGTGAGGAATGAAATCCAAGATCCTGAAATCTTGCCATTCCTCAGCTATCAAAAAAATCTGTGAAAGCCACGAGCCAAGTGTCTTGTTTCCTTCTAAGGGCTAGTTCAGCAAAGATGACATCCAGCTGTTTTTCACAAAATGACAGTGTGGTTGATTAAAAGATCTAGACTGTTGATGACTGTTGTGGATTTGAGCATGATTCCAAATTATGGAATTTTCACATGTGAAATGGATGAAAAAAACAATTGTATAAAAGAAAATAGAGATGTGCCAGCAGTCATATAATTTCATTTCTGCATAAAGATTTCCTTTGAATCTTTTTACTGTTGTCTTGGTTCTTTCTTATGCTCTATGCATCCCTGGATGCAGAAAGTTCTTCATGAATGCTCTAGTGCTGATCAAAATGGACGCTCAAAAGTCAAAAAAAAGCTTGGCTGGGGTTAAGGATGCATGATATCTATGAGGCCACCTTATGCTTACATGAGAAGTGCTCTGGCTCTGAGTCAGTTTTTAGCCCCTTTCTTTCTCTGTCTAAAACCAGATAAATAGGATACTGGCATTTCTGGAGTGAACATACGCACTCAGTCCTGGCCTGTGTAAGCCTATGCTGTGCACCTGCCCAGTTCTGCAGCAAAGGCAGGTGAGTCTGTGCAAAAGAGTCTATTTCCTGTCAGTGTTCCATCCTTGAGGGAGGTACAGTCTCTGTGTGGGATGAGGCAGATGTCCATAGGTAAAAAAATCTGTGATCAAGTAGTTTAGAGCTGTTCTGTGTCAACACAAAGGGCTGAGTTACGTGGACATAGGCGGTTTGAATAGCTTCATTTTTAATTATTAATGTAATTTTAGCATATGTATAATAGTGATATTGCTCAGGTAGCTTTGTGAGTAGATTTTGATGGTTTTTCCTTAAAAAAAAAAAATAAATTGGAAGTGTGTGTGCATAGTACTGCTGGGAGATATGGTGCTGTGAGGAAGGGAAGAAGGACCATCCACGATTCTTGCAAAACCTTGTGTTGGAGTGGCAGTGTGTTCTGAAGACATTCTTGTAGCTTCTGTTCTTAACTACGTGAGGTCTGAAAGAAGGTACAAATAAAATATATACTCCAAGAGGAACTTTTTGTTTTTTAGATGGTGTTCAATAATGTTTGTAGTCCAAAGAGTTGAGCAACCTAATATTGCACCTTAAAGCTTTCATTGTTCAGCTTCCTAAGCCTTTGAATAGAAGGCAAAATAATATCTATACAACTTCCAGTTATTGTTGAATTTTGCATTTGGAAATATTTTGGCAAACTGAAGCCTGCTGCATGATTCCAGGTCTTCTCCTAACCCTTTGTGTCTGTATTTGGTCACATGAAATAGTGATCAATTTTGCAATTACAAACTATGGATATTTGGGATAAGGTAATATTCTTTTCTTTTTAAACAGTTTCATTTGTTGGTGGTTAGAGTAATTAAAGAAACAGACTCCTTTTATATTCTTTTCATTCTTCCTTTTCTCCTGCTGTTCCTTGTACTGCCATGTTCCTCCAGTCCTCTTTGCATGTCCTGTCTAGAAGGCACTTGTATGCATTTTAAAAAAATATTCCTCATGTGTTTGTTTCAGGCAGTAGCTTATTGGCTCATAGTCCACTGGTCTATTAGCTCAAAGTAATAAATAAAACCGCATGCTACTGTATACAGTTTACAGTAGTTACTGTTTTATTTTCCTTCCTTAGTGACTGGTCAGCCAGGACAGTTGCTTAACTCTGGCTGTCCCTGTCCAATCATGGGTAGTTTCTTTCCCAAAAGTCCTTACATGAGTCATGAGTCTCCATGCATCCATCTACCCTCTGTTGATACTCAGAAAAATTCTCCCATTTCTGATTGGAGGAGAATGAAATACTGTAATTCCCTAGAGGAACAGATCACTTCTGGATTTCTTTTTGCATGGGAGAGTTAAAAGGAGAGCTTTTAGGGGCAAGAGCCTCCTACTTCTTGAGATATTTTGGTGACTGTGTTTAGAGTATAATTGTTAAGAACAGTCACTTCAGTATTACTTCTCCGACGGGAACTGCAATAACTGAAATAGAGGTTGTGAGATTGATGAGTTATTTTTTTGTATATGTGTACACAAAAAGAAAGAGCTTTGGGACAATTTTCATTTGGCAGATTTGAAAAAATGTTGTTCCTTGGAGATCTGATTTCAGAAATCTTTGAAATGTATCAGAATATGGACAAGTAACTTATGTTTTGTTGTAATCAACTTTCAAGACAATTTGAAAAATTTGGGTGTTGGAACTCTTTGACCTAAAAGTCCCTGCAGCTTGCCCAATAAAGCTCCCTCTTGGAAAAGCAGAAGTAATCTTTCCGCCAGCAAAAATTCATCCTTTGGTTCTGTGATGTAAGTAAAGCCAACACAAATGTTTTTTCTGTTGGCATAATTTGTCTAAATCAGAATTTTGTTTCCAGTGCAGCTGAACTGGCTGTATGGTGTGTGGTTCCCAGCTGCCATTTCCAACTGTTGTAGTTTTTCTGGCAGACGTTTATGAAGGAGACAGGCCTGCTACAGCAGAACCTTGAAGGCTTTTTCACTCATGAGGTTTTCATATGGAGGAGGAGAGGAGTTTCATAATAGTTCTCAAATACTTGACCTGCTCTTATTTCTGTAGAACTATCAAGAGTACTAGGGAAGTATTACTGTGGGTGTAGTTTTCTCTTTCTCTCCAGTCTCTGTTAAGCAAGCAAAGAGAGAGGGTGTATTTTTCCATAGCATATTTTTGTCCTTCAGATTCCAGCTCCTGCACAGGACCTGAGAAGAGAGTTAATATATTACTCCACTGTTCCCTTCTCAGTGTTTAGATCACACATGAAAATATTCTGGTGTCTTCCAGATATTTTTCTTGCTGTACATACATTTCGTTCTCCAAAATAAATGGTTTTAGCAGTAGACAATAGTCAGGTTCTGTCCTCTTTTTTTATTCCAGACTTTAATCAAGGTTCAGATTCACACTGATGCTAGCTGCGATAGACTGCTAAGCTCAATGACAGTTGTAGTTCCCCTAGAACAATATGAGTTGTGTGAAGTCTGGCAGGCTGGTCAGCCACGTGACAGCTGTCTTCAGTGTGTGTGTGCACAGTAATCTCTTCAGTTTGGAGTCTACAGCTTGCATTTGTCCAACATCGCTTAATTACACTTATTAATTTTGTTTCTAATGTTTTTCTAAAAGAACTAATAGCCATCACGATTTTTTATTTTGAACACCTGAGCCAATAAAGAGTGCTGTTAGGATTGTTGTTTGATCTCCTAGTCGTTGCAGAAAAAAATGCCAATAACGAAAACTGGTTTAAATGTCTTTCTTTTGGAAGTACCTCAGGTAAGTCCAAGTGGTCCTCTGCCTTTCACCTGGAGGGGGAATGCTGAACTTCAGAAGAAATTGGAAGGACTGTGGATTTTTGAATGCTAGAAAAGCTCAGCTGAAGCAAATGTTAGTTCTTGGCTTTATGTGCGGCAGAGCTGCTGCGTTCGTAATTGGTCACTTACATGATTCTAGTATTGGAATGTAGTTTGCATGAGTTCAGCGTGCTGTTTCATGTATGTTATCCTGCCCATGTTTACCTTGTGACTAATTGTAGAACCAGGTACTGGAAGATGATCGAATAAAAATTGCTTGTAGTTAGAGCAGCGCATGGTGGCACAGTAGATAGCTGCATGACTAGTTGATGCAGCAAAAATAAATAAATATACTTATGTCTTCTAGTCGCAGAAGAAATACAAATGGGAGGTTTCCAGGAAGTTTTTCAGAAAGAATGTGAGAATTTAGCTATGTTTGTTTTCTTTATCTCCAAAAGAGTGATCCATTCCTGTTGAGGAGACAGGCACATGGAAAGGGGTAGGAAGTTGGGTGAAACTGTCAGGATAGTGCAGTCTTTAAATCAGCTCTCATCAGCAATGAAACTTTCAGCTAAGAATCACTTGTTTGCCTTCTCATTGGTAATTACAATGACTTGTCTAAGAATTTTTTTTTTTTTTTAAATATATATGTATTCAGTTTTCTTAAAGTTACTCTGTAGTTGGCAATAGAATTTTTAAACCACTATATTGGGTTTACATGGCAAGGTTTTTGAGGCAGGGGTGTATCCTCTTTGAGGAGAGACTAGGAGATGTCCCTGTATTGGACACCATGAGCTCCAGCCAGCTCCAGAATGCACCCATAGTTTCCCAAAGCTGAGCCCGTCAGTGGTGCTGATAGCACCTCTGCATTAACATATTTAAGAAATAGTAAAAACCATGTGCAGCGTCTTTGAGAGAGAGGAGTGGAAAAAAATGTGAGAGAAACAACACTACAGGCACCAAAGTCAAGAAGAAGGAAGAAGATGCTTTAGTGCAAGAGCAGAGAACATGCTGAACTCATTCTCCTGCAGCCCATGGTGCAGCCCATGGTGAGGCAGGCTGTTCCCCTGTAGCCTGTGGAGGTCCATGGTGGAGCAGATCTTCTCCTGCAGCCTGTGGAGAGCCCCTGCTGGAGCAAGGGGACATGCCCTAAAGTAAGCTTCAACCCATGAATAGCTCTCTCAAGAGCAGGTTCCTGGCAAGAGCTATGACAGGCCTTTGGAGAGTAGCCTATGCAGGAGCAGATTTTCTGGTAGGCATGACCCAAGGGGGGTGACCCACACTGGAGCAGTGTGGTCCTGAAGGACTGCACCCCATGAAAGCCTATGCTGAAGCATTTCTTGAGGAACTGTGGCCCAAGGGACCCATGTTAGAGCAGTTCATGAAGAGCTCTATCCCACGGAAGGGACCCTGTTCTGGAGATGGGGAAAAAAGTGAGGAGGCAGGAGTGGCAGAGAAATGTTATGGTCTTACTGCAACCCCCATTCCTCATCCTCCTGGCACTGCTCAGCATTGGTGAAAGAGGTGGAAGAGTTAGTAGTGAAGTTGAACCAGGAAAGAAGGAAGGGTGGGGGAAGATGCTTTTAGATTTATTTGGTTTTGTGTTTTTCTTGCTATCCAACTCAAACTGGCAGTAAGTTAAATCTGTCTTCCCTAAGTTGAGCCTGTTTTGCCCACCATGATAATTAGTGAGTGATCTCCTTGTGCTTATTTCAACCTGCAAGCTTTTTATTTTATTTTATACCACATCTTATTGAGGAGAACTGAGACAGGGGTGTGGTGGGCACCTGGCAGCTACCCAAAGTTAACCCACCACATCCAGTTATTATGGATTTTCCAAAAAAAAAAAAAAAAAAGATCGAGGCAAGAGTTTTCTTGAGGAACTATGAAATTGTGGTTGGACATATCATATGAAATCTTAGAGGAACTTGCTTAAAAAATGGGCCAGATAAAAGTAGTCAGAAAGTTTTCTCTCTAGTTGAGTGAGTAGTGACCAGTACTGTGTAATTAGTACTGTACTAATTACAGATTCTAAAGTGGATTACCTTCAAAAGAAGAAACTAAATCTGTAGCTGCTTGGCTTTTTCTTCCATCTCTTACTTAAGATGCAAGATTCATCAGGCTTGTGCAGGACGTCTGTTTAGATGCCTCTTCCTATATTGTGTGCTCTAAGCAGTTGTGTATGAAATAACCAGTAACAGGTGGTGTTTCTCAGGGATTGGTGTTGGGACCGGTCTTGTTCAACATCTTTGTCAGTGACATGGACAGTGGGATTGAGTGCGCCCTCAGCAAGTTTGCCGATGACACCAAGCTGTGTGGTTCGGTTGATATGTTGGAGAGAAGGAATGCCATCCAGAGGAACCTTGACACGCTTGTAAGGTGGGCTGATGCCAACCTGATGAAGTTTAACCATGCCAAGTGCGAGGTCCTACACCTGGGTGGGAGCAATTGCAGGCACAGCTACAGGTTGGGCAGAGAAGAGATGGAGAGCAGCCCTGCGGAGAAGGACTTGGGGGTGTTGGTCGATGAGAAAATGAACATGAGCTGTCTTCAGTGTGCGCTTGCAGTCCAGAAAGCCAACCGTGTCCTGGGCTGCATCAAAAGGAGCATGACCAGCAGGTCGAGGGAGGTGATCCTGCCTCTCTACTCTGCTCTCGTGAGACCCCACTTGGAGAATTGTGTACAGTTCTGGTGTCCTCGACATTAAAAAGGACATGGAACTGTTGGAACAAGTGCAGAGGAGGGCCACAAGGGTGATCAGGAGACTGGAGCACCTCCCGTATGAAGCTAGGCTGAGAAAATTGGGTCTGTTCAGCCTGGAGAAGAGAAGGCTGCGTGGAGATCTCATAGCAGCCTTCCGGTGTCTGAAGGGGAGCTATAGGGATGCTGGAGAGGGACTCTTCAATTGGGAGTGTAGTGAGAGGACAAGGGGTAACAGGTTCAAACTTAAACAGAGGAAGTTTAGATTGGATATGAGGAAGAAATTCTTTGCTGTAAGGGCGGTGAGGCACTGGAATGGGTTGCCCAGGGAAGTTGTGAATGCTCCATCGCTGGCAGTGTTCAAGGCCAGGTTGGACAGAGCCTTGGGTGGCATGGTTTAGTGGGAGGTGTCTGTGCGCATGGCAGGGGGGTTAGAACTAGATGATCTTAAGGTCCTTTCCAGCCCTAACTATTCTATGAATCCATGATTCTAAATATAGTGTGTCTTTTTCCTCTAGTTTGTAAATTCTATAATGATAGCTTTAGTTTAGTTATTTCTTCAGTGCCAGGAGCAATTAATAAAAGCGTATTTCTGTCTAAGAGAGACCATTCTTCACTGTTTGAAGATTATTTGAATTGAAAGTACTTTCAACCACTGTGTACTTTTCTCCTGTTTTTCATGGGCTTTAGTGAAATGGGACAACTTTATTCATAGCTAATATTGCCACAGCATAAAACTGAAAGTTTTTTGGTAAATGGTTGTGTTCAGCTGGGGTGCTAGATATTTCCATGCAATTTTTCTTCCTTTTTTGGTCTTGAATGAGCTGTAGACTGTAGCTCACTGTGACTTGTGAGCACAAAGCTGATGAGTAACAAGTTAAACTATCAGGCCATTAGTGAAATTATAAAAGCCAGCTAGAGAGACATCTTTTTAGCAGTATTTTCCCTGATTGGTATGATTTTGAGATTTGCCTTTTCAAGCTGATGAAAGAGAACATCTGACCATTCCTTCTCTTGTGTGGCTTGTGATACTGGTTAAAAAATGTAAATGTAAAGGATCAATTTCTCTTAATAATATAAGCATTCTTATTCTCCTTCCCCATAAGAATGGAAGCTATCTTTGGACTTGAGATCTGTGTTATTAACATAAGATTTACCTAAAACCCCATGTCTGTCTGAATTGGTCCTCTAGTTACGTGGTAATTCTTGCCAAGTAGAAGCAACATTTTTGTGGACAGCGGCTTAACAGGAATGATCAAGCTAGTGCTTTAGCAATGTAAGAGTTACCTAAGGCAGGACTTTGTAATACAAACCAACACAATGGGCTGTACCATTCTTGGTGTCATTCAGGGGGAAAGTATAAGAGCAGAATTAATGTGTATCTTTGACTGCTGGAGAACATAGTGAGGTTGTAAATTTTAATTGCTGAAAAAAATATTACTCTGTTTAAATAGTGTAATAAAGAGGCTTTTAACCCATTAGAACAAATGCACACAATGGATGTGGCATTTTTTTGATTTTTTTTTTTCATTGGAAACAACTTAAAAATATTAAAAATACTAAATTCTAGGTGAAAGATATATTTCTGAGAGAGTGGCATTTGGTCAGTTCTTTAGTTTAATTGGTGGAAGGTAATAGGAAACAAGGATGACTTTCCCAAAGCCCTTAAATTATCTTAAAATGTGAAAAAAATGATCAACTTAGCATGCCTGAAAATAATAAATTGAAATATTAAGTATGAAATATTTTTTGTTATGTTCTGGAGAAGTATTCACAAAGCATAAATATACTAGTGAAAAGAGAAATTTATTTGTTTGGATTTTGTGTGTGGCAGTCAGAGTTGTACTCCAGGGCATCTTCTTTTTTGAGTAGCTGTACAGAAAACCTAGGAAGACAAATGCCCCATCCCTGGAAGCATCGATGTGAGGTTGCTTGGGGCTTTGAGCAACCTGGTGTAGTGGAAGGTGGGTTGGGACCAGGTAATCTTTGAGGTCACTTCCAACCCAAACCGTTCTATGATTCTGTGATAAACTTGACCATTTTGAGTTACCTGCCTCCAACTACTACATACTAAGTTCATTAAAAATTCTGGAAGTGCAGCTTGCTTTTTTAATGGAAAATAGAGAGTTTTGAACCTAACTTTAAAGCTAAGACTTCTATAAGCAAATGTTTGAATGTTGTTTCTTTAAATGAGAATAAATGCAACCATATAGCTCACAAATAAGCAAACTAAATAGGATCCTTAACAGCTGGAGAACTGCAGTTTTGTGGGATGTTTGAAACTGACACAATGTCCAAGGTCTTTTGATTAGTTATGGAAATGATACACAAATCTCCTGAGTAAGAATTTGTAGTGACTTGGTTTGCAAACCTGACACAAGCAGAAGCTGTGGAGACACTTCTTCAAGTGTGTCCCAGAATTTAAATGGAAGCGATGTCATGTAAACATGATTATGAAGCAGTGAAAGGCACCTCTCTTGGGTAACTAGAATAATGAGATGTGCATGGAGATGGAGGACTTACTTAAAGTGCTATAATGAATTTTCAAATAGTGAAGTCTTTTCTGGAGTGGATTTTACCAGAATAGACTAAATTAAAATGGAAAAGATACCAGATGGATGCAGAACATTTTATATTGGGAAAACTATGCTATACAGTGGATGTCCTTAGGTAGTTGGACAGTTTGTTTTCCCACTTACTCCTGTAAAGGGGCTCTGCTTTCTGGGTATGCAATATATCCAATTTTTTTATTTCAATATCTAAAGACTAATTGGAAATAGTTTTGGTCTGTATTTGTCTTTTTTTTTTTTAGTATGCTTCTTTAGGGTTTAATCTACAGATGCCTTTGATGATGTAACAGGCTTATTGCTGCTTGTGTGGATTGGAAATAGATCTCCAATAGCTATATTGTGTATCTACTGCCACTGCAATGCATTAAATTTTCTTTAAAAATATGTTTTATAGTATTTTCATCAGGTTTATATAAACGCACCTTTTCTAGGTTACATGTGTAGATGACTTCTTGTGTTTCACATGCTTGTTGAATTTGACTTTTGGAATTTGTCCTTGTGGCACTGCTTCGGAGTTGTGTTGAGCTTTGTGTACAGCTACTTGCTTAAATGCATTAAAACTTTTTTTTTTTTTGTTTACTATCCTGTATCATCAAAGCTTGTAATTAGATGACTATCAGTGTACATGACACCATGGGAGAAATTTTGGTAATTGCTTACATGTGTAATATAGAGATGTGCAGATGAACTTGACTGTAGTAAAAAAGACTTAACTGGGAACTTGCATAACCATTACCAGACATGTTCTGGTATCTCTGTGTGTATCAAAGTATGCTCAAGATTCTCCTGTTCAGGAAACCCCTTAATCTGGCATAATGTGTCATCTTTAAGCAAGCTATAGGCTATTTTGATTCCTGCAAGTGAATTAGAGCTAGGTAACTGTTGATTTGATATCTAAAGCTGCAGGAATATCTGTGCAGTCTTCACTGGTATCTTTAGGCTCTATGAAGTCACAGGGCAGTTCAAGTGGGTCCTCTGATATCCTTGTACTTATCAGCTTCCTATAGCTCTCCATAGGTATTTTGACTTGTTTCACTTGTGGTTGATCTATATGCTAACAAAGGCTTTGACTACTAGTAGTTTTATCTTAAAAACTTGTACTGGGCATGGCTGGCATGGAGTTAATTTTTTTTATAGCATCCCAAATAGTGCTGTGTTTTAGATTGCCGACCAAAACAACGTTGGTAAAACACCAGCTGTCACAGAGCAGTGCTTGTGAAACATCAAAGTCCCTGCTGTTTCTCACTGCCAGTGAGTCACCTGAGGGTGGGCAAGAGGCTGGGAGAGACACAGCTGACATGAATTGAACAAAGGAATATTCCATAACAAATAACATTGGGCTTAGCAATAAAACTGGGGAGTTGTTTCTCTTGCTTAAGCCTGGTGAGGCATTGGTCTGCTCATGGAGGGTCACTGCTTTTACATAATTTGTTTTATCCCTTTCTTCCCCGTACTTGTTAAACTTCCTCAACCATGAGGTGTTTCCCTGCCTCTTTTGCTTTTGCTGTACCATTGCTCTTCTCTTTCCTGTTGCTGGGGAGTAAGCAGGTAATTGTGGCAGGCTTACCTTCCAGCCAGAGTCAAACCCAGTATGAAACTCTAGTTTTGTATGACAACGGCAATGAAATCAATTAGCTGTGGGAGCTCCAAAAATGTCCTATATGGTAATGAATACCAATGCTACTATAGTGTTACCATACTTCTTTTTAACATTGCTAATGGGATGCTTGGAGTAATTTTAAGCCTGTTCCAGCAGGTGTTGCAGCCCTAGAAGGTTATTCTTCTTACCCATTCTATTTTCAGACTGCAGTGGCAAATTCTAACTAAAACCTCAGTATTTAGGAGGTGTCATTTAGCTGTTTTTAATCCAAAAATATCTTAGGCACTCTTCAGGTACAAACATAGGTTTTGAGAAAAGATGCTTTCTGTACTTCTAGCCCTTCATGATTGTCAGTGTGCGCAGACTTTAAGAGGTGCCGTATGTGGATTGTTATTCTCACTGCTTTACCTGAGGATGGTTGCAATTTTTTATGGGAGTCTGGAATTGCAGCACCTTAGGGAATTAAGTTGTAGATTACCAGTATGAGATACATTCCTGAATTAGAGAATGCTGTTTGGCTGTCTTTTTCTATTGGCCTGCATCACCAATGTGCTTTTGCTTTATGTCTTTCATTTCAAATCTTGGAATTGAAAAAAAGTTCTCTGTATGTAAGAGTGAAGCCATTTATTTTTTTTTTAGGCTTTCTTAAAAGATGGGTTAGTATCCTAACCTGCATTAAGACAATTCAGGAACTTCAGCCACCTTTGCAAGCTACTTGTACTTCTCTAATAAATATATTTTAGATGCCCAAGACAGCTTTGCGTATTTTGAAATAGAATTTTATTTATTGCACGTTAAAAACAGAGGACTTTATTAGACATAATTCTGTCTTTTAGTAATACCAAGTTGTTCATGTTTTGGTGATGATAAGAGGGTCTGTAGGGGTGTTGAGCAATATAGTTGACTCCAACATGATACCAAGCTCATTTGAACGTGATTATGATGGAACGTTGCTATTTTAGTTAATGTCATGCTCACAATTTTAATCATCTTTGCATCCTGGTTAAAAGAAAACTATCAAATCCTTATTGTGTGTAAATTCCATGTCTGTCACAGAATCTCCTACATCATCTCAAAAGCTGCAAACTTAGTTTCAGATGTTGGTTAAAGTTTTTGCTACCATTTCAGGACATGCATATGGATCCATTTTTAGTCAGAAGTTACACTAACTCATCTATGCTTCATATAAAATGGTTAAAAATTGTGTGGTTTTAAAGTGGCTAAAACCAGGTGAAGAGCACTTTAACAGAAAGCTACAGGTTATCAGTTTGCCCTGTTAATACTGAATTCATAAGGGTAACTTTTGGCTAGGCCTTTGCTACCCAGGGTATTATTGGCAAGCTCATTTGTTCTTAGATGCTGAACCTAACTCCTTTTAACTTGTTATGTAAATCTGACCATTTGTCTTTCCACTATGGTGTCCAAGGTCCGTGTCTTTTCCATAAGTATTAAGTCAAATTGAGTAGTTACCTCCATTTGAAATATTCATGTCACATCTGTGGGTATTTGATATCTTGATTTGTGAGGAAAGGCTGCTGGTTTTCCTTACAGTTCTCTGAGGTGGGTTAGCTAACTAACCCTTTACCCTGGTGTACTAAGTGCCTATGGCACCTGGTTTCTTTATTGGTGAGGGAACTGAGCCTGCTTTGCCATTTATATCCTTAGCTGAGAAAACGTTCTGACAAAAAATAATCTGATCTCATGTGCTTGGTGGTAATGTGTGCTGGAAATAGAATACATGTGCGCAACACATGGCAAAAATAGTTATTGCATGGTAAAGAATTATTTTCCACTTGCTTTTGAAAAGAATAGAATGATCATGTAGCAGAAGTATTTTAGACACATATGAATCTATGGCATTTTCATCTTAACAATATTTACAACAGTTACTTTCATATCTTCTTCCTTCCTTCCATAAATGCCATAGAGCAACATGCAATGCAACTATTTATGTGTGTATGCTAATTGCCACAAATACGAAGAAAAAATTCAGTGATTATATTTATACATATATGTATATTTATTTTTTTTTTTTTAACTTCCCTTGTCTTTGCCTGTTACTTACATGGTTTTCTTCAGTGACACCTTTGTTGTAGGTATACTGCAGTAAAAGATATCCAGCATCTAGACTGAATTTGCAGCTCTTTAAAGCTAGAGGAGAACAAAATAATCAGTCCATATAGACGTAGCATAGAGTTGCTTATATATTCACAGTTACAATACATTCATGCAGTGATGTAAGAAAAGGTGGAGATCTGGCTATAGTGGAAATGGTATGATTTGTATGTAGTTTAGTTTTTTTATATGCAGTCGGTGGACATTTGTACTTTTCAAAATGTTTTCCTTTGGAAGAGTAATATAGGTAATATGAAAAATTAAGAAAATCTGAAGTTTTTCTTTAGATAAATTTCTCCTTGTAAAATTTTTACTTTTTTTCATATTTAAATGGTGATCCCATATGTATGTTTTAATAAATATAAATATACATATGTCTGTTTATACAGATCAGACAACTCTTTATTGTCTTACCCCAAAAGAAAATTAAAAGAAATGCTGTGACTCTCAGTTAGATCCTGCCTGTTTTAGTCAAAATACAGTCCCCCAAAACCTATTTAATGATATGAAGGTGCAGATATGTAGTTGTCAACAATGTCCAGAAGTATTTTCCAACTTGATGTCTGTAGTTAATAGTGAAGCAGTAAGGTTTTGTAGGATATAAGAAATTTAGGTTTGAAATATGCTATTGTTGGTGGTTTAGCATTTCTTTGTGGAGTTCTGTCACCAGCTGGAACTTGCTGACTGACTGTATGTGAATGGACATGGTTTTTAAGTGATTGAGCTCTGGACTCAAGTACTATCAATATATGTAATTTGCTCAGCCCCTCCAGATGGCAGGTGATATTCCAGTGTTGGATCTCCTTTCCTTTCCTTTTCTTTCTCTTCAGTAATTTGCTGACAAGTCTGTTGGACCGTCTTTTAAAAATAGAAGAGATCAAATATCTCTGAAGTGTTTTAAAATAGCAAATACTTAAAAAATAGAGTTGAGTTTGCAACATCAGTACTGAAAACATGCTCAGTGGATGGGAAATATTTCTATTTGGAAGCACTTTCATTTATTTTTCTGAGGCAGTTTGAAGCCTTTGGGAAGGGAATAAGGGGAAGTACTTCTGAGCTGCTTCACTCGGTGCTTATGAGAAATAGAATTGCAGCTGCTGTTTTCCTGTCTGACTTTTGTATGAACAAAGCCTAAGTAAGACACGCTCCTGCTCATGGCTCAAATGCTTACTAGTCCTTACTTTCACAAAGTACTGTGTGGAATGGCAAGACTTTGGCCTTGAGTGCTGCCTCAATATTAATATGAGCCAGAGATGTTTGTGCAGGTATGCTACCCATTTTAATGCATTTTGGATTTTGAGTTCAAGATTTAAAGCTTTTTGAGTAGACTTAAAGTGGCCACAGCTGAGCTCTAGATCTTGAAACAGAAGAAGAAAAGTCTTCAAGGTTAGAGGTTTCCCATAAAAGTCCTTGTTCTTCTCACCTGTTACAGCTTGAAAAGGTTCCCAGTCAAACTTAGTTGTTACCTCATCTGTGCTTTCTAAGGCCATTACTTCAGATCTTACCTCAGTTTTGTTTTCAGCCTGCTGTATGCAGAGGATGATCATCTTGTAACTGGGAGTCATGATTATTGTTACAGATACTCTTCACAAGGTGTGTTTATTTTAATGTATTACATGTATTATTTACCTGCTTCTTTAAATGTCCCACTAGAAGTATCACTTGGTACATAGTGTCCTTGAATCTTGACCCGCTGAAAGTTTCTTGACCCGCTGAAAGTTTCCAACTAATATGCCAATGTTGCTAATACTGATCATTGTTAAAAACAAATAAGCAAACAAACAACCAAAAGGCAGCTAAAGAGATACTAGGTGATGCCTTTCAGACCAGGGGATGCGATAGAAGGTAATGAAGAAAAATGCTTTCAGCCATGCCATCATCTACATTCAGGTGATAGCACAGTTCAAACTGTGTTTTTTCTCAGGAAGAGCTCCTCCTTTCTTTAATAGAATTTATGCCTAAAACTGACTTTCGGACTTCTTTAGAAGTGATTCTGACTTTCCCTTTTTTACCACTTTTTAAGCACACTTCCTCTTTTTCTATTTATGGATCATAAAACTGGGTGTGCTGATAAACTATTTTTGTAATTATTACTAATCAAAACAGATAAACCCTGCATTTTCAATTCCTTTTAACATTTAAAAAGACATATGTGCAGTAGTTAAATATATGGTATATGCAAAAGATTTGAGTCAGTCATCTGTAATAGTGGAATGAAGATGTCCTTTTCTGATTAATTTACTAGAAATCAAAGTGGAATAAACAGCAGGTTGCTCAAAATTTTGGGCGTACTATTTATTTTGTTCAACCTAAATATCACTATTCATTTAAAGAAGAAGGATGAAGAATCTTAGCACTAAGAAGTTTAGGAATGCCTGCTTATTAATCAGAAGAAAGAAAATTGTGTCACTTGTCTGGCAAATAGCTTGTACTAGCAGACTCATGGGAAAGCTGTTGCAATTGATACAATTGAGATGTGGTATTTTTTTAAATGGTATTTTTTGAATAGTAGTGGTGTTAAAACAGCCATACATTCTTATTCTATTGAGTTCATTGTTTAAGGCTGAAGAACTCTGGTGCTGATCTCTTCAGAGGATTTTCTTATGGAACGTGCAAAATAAATAGAAATCAGAATTAATGATTCCACCATTAGTATGGAGCTAAATAGCGTGGTAAAAAAATGAAGCTTTTATGGTTGTCTAGTTTGTACTTCGTTATTCTGTACAAGAATTCAGTTATGTTTCATTACCAGAAAGTAAGTGCACATCATGTTTTAGGCACAATATAAAAGTTCTGTTAGCGAAGGTTGAATCTGTAAGTGAAAAGTGGTTTGGGGAAGTTGGGTAGTTGCATTTTCAGACTACCAGAATGACTGAATTAAAGAAGTATGTAATGCTTATTGTGGAAGTAGAAATACAAGTGGTAAAGGAAGTAGCTTTACCTTTTAAAAAAAAAAATAAAATAAAAAGCTTTAAGTTCTCTATTGAATAATAATTGCAACACAATTGTTTTTATTAAATGCTGATATTTATCGTGGCCATGATGTGAGGTGGATACTCATGGTCTTGCCATGTTTAAGTAGCTGGGCTGTTGTATGAGGGACCATTTGAACATGGGACGAACAGGTCTGTCATGATTTGATCACACTAGAGGTCTGTGTTTGTGGTTCCTAGCCACTTACTGGGTGACCTTCACTGCTGCCACCACTATCTTCTCCTTTTGTATCTTTCTGAGAATCAAGGGGTGATGCCTCCTACGTGCCTGTCTTCTGCTAGTCCTGAACTGTTAGTCTGACATAGGTCACTAAAAGTGAGGCATAGCACAGAATCAAATATTGACTTAACATGCTGTTTGGAAACAGGTAACTGTCCTGTTCTTGTATCTTTCCACCAGCCAGTACTGGTCTCTTTCATGGACCATGGGGGAAACCACAGGAAGCCCTGTTGTGATAGTTATGCAATGTTGTGGCTCTGTAAGAGGATACTAGCGATTAGGGAGTGCCTGAGGCAACTGTTGGATCATGGAAGTTGTCACAAAGAAAACTGGTCAGTGTTTGGAAGAAAATTGGCATTTTTCTTTTTTTTTTTTTTTTTTTTTTTTTTTAAGAGGTAAGATTAAGATCCTTATAATAATTATTTTTTTGTCCCTCTCTGCAAAGGAAGATGAATTCAGGAATGGCATGCGAGGTATAAGCTGCCTTTATTGTGGCAGAAAAGATTAACAGGATAAATGTTGCTGGGTGCTTCTAAATTTAGAGCTGGGCAGAGAGGATGGAAAAAAAGCCAGCTGACTTTGATCTATATCTGGTTTGAATTTGCATAGGCATTGAAAAGGGATTGTAGAACATTTATACATAAAATTAGGATCATTTATATTTAGGATTCCTGTGTTTGAGGAGGAAAACTGAATTAGCACCTTGGCCTTTTAAGAAAAGCTTGGGATTCAAAAGTGTAACAGAAAAAAAAAATAGTAAAAATCTCCAAAACTTGTACTTTCTGAAATAATCCATTTATGGGAACTGATTTGGCAGCTAGTGCTTTGAATCTGCTGACCTGGATGTCACTTACTGTAAGATACGAGATAATTTATAGCAGTGGAGCTACAAGACTGCTGTTTTTCCAGAGGGAATGCCCAGGACTGGCATCCTGCCAAAGGCTCAAATATGCAGGAATTGTAGACATTTTGTTTGTTCTTTGTAGTTGGATGATTTTCAGGAACTTTTCTCTGACACAGAGAAGATATGTGCAAAAGGTGCAGATATCCAAGCCATGTACATCATGACAGCAAATCTTACATGGAAGAATATCAATATCAGATTTTACTTTAAAAATCATATATCCACATTTAGAGAGTTTCAGGAATTCAAAGTATTGCATAAAAAATATGTAATTTTATCTATATTACTTCCTTATGTAGAAACATGCATAGCATCCCTCCTGTCAAACTTTTTTTCCCTTTACTGAAATGACTGCAGCCATCATCCTGCTCAATTTGTATTGATATTTAGAGTACTTTTTATCAAAGTTATGTTTTATCTGGTACTCAGTTCAGGTGGTGTGTGCAAAAATTTGTGTCTGTATTGGCATGCAGTAGGTTTCATGGCTGTTGTTCCGTAAAGCAAATGATTAGTAGAGCAGTTAACTCTTAAGTTAGGAAAGGTGAATTATGATGTCTGCTGCTTTAAAAACCTTATGATGACCATATGTTGCGAACTAGTTTCTTACATGAAATGGTATTTAACAGGCAATTGTG
Source organism: Ara ararauna (assembly GCA_028858755.1). Lineage (NCBI taxonomy): Eukaryota > Metazoa > Chordata > Aves > Psittaciformes > Psittacidae > Ara > Ara ararauna. The sequence goes on along the minus strand of CM054410.1, from coordinate 35,845,236 downwards.
AAAAATGTATCATAACCTCCTTAATATGTTTGCAACCATACAAAGACAGGGAGACACCCCAGTTGGGTAAGTGTAAGGGCAGGGTCTGTTTTTTAGCCAGTGACTGTTTGCTTGTAGCTGTTTGGGGTTTCAGAACCAGCTTTTAAATATATTGTAGATTCACTGTTAAGCCCAAGCCCCATCATAGTGCATTCGGTTTACTTTTTTGGTTCCTCATACATTACATACTAAAATTTCTTCCTAATGATCATGAGCATATATGTACTCTCACATTAGTTTCCGATCTTTCTAGATCTTGACAGTGTGCAGACTCTCTAAGAATTTTCTGCATCTGAAAAATTGGATTCTGAATACTTACAACTTTTGGAGTACTCCATTCCCTTTTACATGAGAATATGTTCTCAGTGTCTGGATGGACACAAGTGGCATCCCTCAGGGGTCTGAATTGGGACCAGGACTGTTTACATCTTCATCAGTGACATAGCAGGGTTGGGTGGATAGTGGGCATAGCGATATAGTGGGATTGAGTGACATAGTGGGATTGAGCATGCTGTCAGCAAGTTTGCAGATGACACCAGGCTGAGTGGTACAGTTGACATGACCGGGAGTTGGGATGCCATCCAGAGGGACCTGGACACGCTTGAGAGGTGGGCTCATGTGAACTCCATGAGGTTCATGGGGACCAAGTGAAGGATCCTGCACCTGGGTCAGCGCAACCCCAGTTTCAGTACAGGCTGGGTGTTAAGGGACTGAGAATACACCAAAGGGGAAGGACTTGGGGGTGCTGGTGGATCAAAGATTGGACGTGCACTCTTACAGTCCAGAAAGCTAACTGTATGCTGGACTGTATCGAAAGGAATGTAGCCAATAGGTCAGGGGAGGTAATTCCCACCTCTGCTCTGCCCTGGTGAGACCCCACCTGCAGTACAGCATCCAGCTCTGGAGTCCTCCTTACAGGAAAGACATGGAGCTGTTAGAGGGGGTCCAGAGGAGGGTCACGAAAGCCATCAGAGTGCTGGAGCACCTCTCGTATGAGGAAAGGCTGAGAGAGTTGGGGTTGTTCAACCTGGAAAAGAGAAGGCTCCAGGGAAATCTTACTGCGGCCTTTCAGTTCTTGAAAGGGGACTATAAGAAACATGGGGAGAGACTTTTTATCAGGACCTATTGCAGTAGGACAGGGAGTGGTGGTTTTAAACTGAAAGAGGGAATATTTAGGCTGGATGTGAGGAAAAGATTCTTCACATTGAACGTGGTCAAGAGAAAACAGGTTGCCCAGAGAAGTGGTGGATGTCCCATCCCTAGAGACATTCAAGGTTGGATGTGGTTCTGAGCAACCTGATTTAGTTGAAGGTATCCTTGCTCATTGCAGGGGGGTTGGTACTGGAAAGCCACCATCTATCATATCTGAAAGGTCATTGAAGAGTGACTGGAAGAGGGCAATATTTCACTCGTCTGCAAAAAGGAAAATTTGCAAAACTACTGACCAGTCAATCCCACTTCAGTCTCTGGGGAAATTATGGAACAAGTCTTTACAGAGGTTGTTTCAGGCACGTGAAAGACAAGTGGCCGGGAAAACCCAACTTACGATTTACCAAGGGTAGATTGTCTTACCAAACTGATTGCCTTCTGTGATGAAACTACTCAGTGGATGAGAGAAGAGATATATACTATCTAGTTTGACTTTAACAAAGCATTTGACATATTCTCCCCTAGCATCACTGTAAACAAGCTGGTTAGATACAGTCTGGACGTACAGACTGTGAAAAGTGGCTCACCTGCCAAGATCGAAGGATGATGTTATGTTAATGCCTTAAAGCCGAACTCTCAGCTGGTTATAAATGGAATTCTTGAGGGTCAGTGCTGCATCTGGTAGTGCTGTTCAATATCTTTGTAAATATTCTAATGGTAGAATTGAACCCTCATTGAGTTTGCAGATGGCTTCAAAGTGGAAGAAGAGTTAAGTGTATGGGAAGGAGAAACCACCATTCAGAGGGACCTTGACTGGCTGGAAAATTGGGCCAACAGGAATTGCATGAAGTTTAACAAAGATAAATATGAAGTCCTGCACCTGTAATGGAATAATCTTAAGTAGCAGAACAGGCTGGGGCTGACTGGGTGGAGTATAGCTCCACAGCAAATGACCTAAGGGTTTAGGGAGGCAGCAAGCTTAACATGAGTTAGCAGTGTACTGTGGCAGTAAAGAAGGCAAATCGTGTCCTGGACTGCACAGGGAAGAGAGCCATCAGAAGATCAAAGCATGTGCTTACTCTAGTCAGCAGTTACTAGGCCAGCTGAAGGTGATTAGAGGGTTGGAGATTGCTGAGGGAGGAGGGATAACTGGTTTTTCTGTGCCTGGTAGATGGAGAGAGAAGTACTCTGTTTGCAAGCATGTATACACTGACAGAAGAGATAGTGGGTGCAAGTTGCTTTCGGAGAATTGCATCCAGAAAAAAAATAAATATATTCTTAATTATGAGGAAATTAATTAAGAATTAAATATAGGAATGGATTCCACAAAGAAATGCTGGAATTTACCATGCCAGCAGTATTAAAGACTTGAGATGACCCTGAGTAACCTAATCTAGGTCTGTACATTTGGCAGACTGTTGGACCAGATCTCCAGGGATTTCTTCCAGTCTAGACTTTTCTATTATCCTGCCAAATAAGTGATAATCTTCTTTGTAACTTTGTGAAAGGTGGTCCAGAATAGTTAATATTTATGAAGCATGTCTCTTCTTAATTCGTTAAACTGGACTTATTTTTATTCAAGAACACAATCCTTAGTAGCTGTAATAGGCAGAGATTGATGATCCGAGCATCCTGCATCTGGCTGGGCTGGGAGATGCAATGAAATTCTTACTGGCATGCATGTGTATTTTGTCTGCAAAGCATAAAACTTCTTTTTTTTTTTTTTTTTTTCTTTCACACAGGCAGGAGATTTCAGTAGTGGTTGACTTTGTTTTGTACTGTGATTTATCAAGCATGGAGATTGATAAATGGTAATTGAAAGCAAACTTGATTAATCTACATGGTGACATTATTAATTTAAATTGTGCTTTTCTGTTTATTAAAAGGACTTTTTAAATATATTAATTTAAACTATGCATCTGTCAGCAGAATGATGTTATTTACTTACTGTGGTATATGTATTTAACAAACACTAATTCTATTTAAACAAATTTTTGCTTGCCTTAGGCTTGACACTTTAAATAAATATATTTGCTTCATGACATATTGCAGTTTCTGTTTAAAATGGGGAATTAAGTTGTCCTACATGTATTTCAGGATGTAGAAGTTTCATATCTGAAATTACTAGAAATTTAGAGAAGAAAAAAAAAATCTTTCTGAGTTTGAATTTAAGTTGGCTATAGTGTTTGTCCTCAGATATGTACTAATAGCTCACTTTTGAGGTATTCCTAACCTCATGAAAGTTGATTGGGGTTCTACTAAGGTTTTCAGCTAAATGTGAATTTCTTGCATACCATCTCCCTTTGAGGAAAGATGTTTACATGTATCCTGGGTGTTGATTTTTTTTTTTTTTTTTTTTTTTGGCTAGTAGTTATGAGTTAGTCTGTAATGTATGTCAGAATTGGCTATTTGCCTCAGTATTTTAACTTAGTATTCTAAGTGTTTATTTTTCTGTGTAGAGAAGGAGGGATATTAATTTACAGTCTGCTTAATTATTTTGTGTAGGAATAAGCTGTGGGAACATAGCAGTTCTTAAGCTTTTAATAGGCAAGGTACTGCATGTTTTTTACTCCTAGTTGAAAGCATTTGAAGTTTCTTTCATTAACTCCTTAACCTCTTTCTTTGGGTCATTAAGCATATTATAGGTGGTGCCTCTGCTTTACAGTTTCCAGTGTTCTTAGTTTTTGGCAAGAAGATGCAGAGGAATTGGACAGAGTATGCAAAAGGATATCTTCAGATACTCTCAGATGTTACTTCCTTATTGAAATTTTGGTGTGCTGATGGAATTGGTTGGTCTGTGTTTAGCAAGGTCAAAGGGCAAGCTCAAAATAACATTGCTACAATACTTTCTTCTACCTCAAATGCCTGTGATGTTTCACTTCAGTTTCCTCTTCTCAGAGAAAAGGCACTTTAGGCACCTTTTGACACTTGGTAGAATAACCTCACTGTTCAATTTTGGTGTGCCAGATTTCTAAACCACATATTTTTAAATAGAAATATTTATTGAGTAAAGTTAAATTTTTAAGTATGTTGTATAAGTATGATGTTTAAATGTTTTGTGGTGTGTTTTGGAAGTATGTGTTAAAGCATAGTGTGGAACAGCACTGTGCAAGAAAATTTCTAGGCATTTATGGTATTTGGAAAGTGAGCCTATACTAAGATGTTGGAACAGATTTTTCAAACACAGCAGTTAGCTTTTCAACAGTATATAAATTCTGTTTAGAAAGTGTGTGAAAATATCCAAATAAGGCAAGAGACATGGGGTCAGAGTAATCACTGTAAGACTTAGTTACTTTTGCTGTGTTCTTTAACTTAAATAGCCATCCTTGTTGTACAGATACGTAGGCAGAAAATTCTGGTGAATAACAGCAATATGCCTATCTTGCTGGACTGCCATTGGCTTTCTTGAGCAAACATTTGCTCTGGCATCATTGTGAAATGTAAGTCAGGCACATGCTGCAGAAACTCTCTGGACTGGCAGTGTACAGCAACCGACCATTGAGTAGCTAAATATTGAAAAACTTACAAAAAGAGTTAATTGATTACATCAGGGTTTTTATACTTATGGGAAGTACGGGAAGAAATAACTAACTTTTCTATGTTCTTCCAGTATTGAGGGGGGAAGTGAGAAACAGAGTTTTTCTGTTGGATTGGCAAACCTCAGTAGAAGTGTAGGTAGCATGTAATGGAGCATGCATCTTCCTCACAGTAGTTTCAAGGGTTGATCTTCCAATACTAGTTTACAGACGTTGCTGCTCATCAGGTTCCAAAAATCTGCTGTTTCTACTGGTATTTGGGAAGCTGGGAAGTGCTTCTCTTCTACCACTGTAAATTTGGAAGTGGTGCTTCTGTGAGTTAATTTGATTCAAGAAGAGTTTACTCACAACTGGGGAGTACCTGTCTTCATCCTAATGTGGCTATATGAGGATGTGGCTGACTGCACTATCAGTGTAGTCTTTCACTGTTACAAATCTTTTGTCATGTACTAACAGCTAGTAATTTGAAAATGGCCCTGCATTTAAAAGGGGGTTTGAGAAGTGCTGGGAGCAGAGGTGAGAATTGCAGAGCATGACCCTTAGAATCACCGTTAGTTTTGACTAGCTTTTGCTATGTTTTTGTGTGGATGAGAATCAGTTACTGCGACAAAGCGTCCAGATGCCAGAAATCCTAATACAGCGAAAACAATGCTTCAGTACAAACCGGATGGATGTGGGGACATAATCACAGTTTACGATCAAATCTGCAACAGTTAGTTTGCCTCAGCTCAGTGGTAGCTCAGGTTCCCCTTCTTTATGTATTTGGGGAGAAGAGGTTAGAGAGCCTCGCGTTCAGTGTGGTGTGGAATCAGCGACATACGGTACAGCCCCAAAGTGTTGGGAGTGGATGTGGGGAAGCCGATAGGCCAAATGTATCTGCCCATTTCAGCTGTGGCCCATGGGAAAGTTGCTGAGGTTCCTTCTGTCAGAGTTTTGTGGTTTGAAAATCTTAGCTACTTTGTTGCTCTCAGCAGTTGAGCAAATACTGTTTTCAGTTACTTTAAACTAGGAAATTTGAGGTGAGAGGAGGAATCTTTGGTTTCAATAGTTGAGAGCAGAAGTCTCTGGTTGAAACTTATTTTTCCTTCACAGCTGTATTCAGAAACTTAACCTTTCCTACTTCTGACTTAACAGATTTTGAAGAAAACTCTGAATAGTTCCCTGCTATATGGATCTAGGAATTCTTCAAGAGGTCTTTGATCGGTGGTTGAATCTTACAACACGAGCAAAAGTATTATGTGGCAGGTCCACCTCCTGTGAACCAGAGGATGCCAATATGTGTGTTCTATGTAAAAGTCTTAAGTTACTATTATTATGCTTTGGAGGTCAAAAATAGGAAAGGTTTCTTTCCTATTTTCGTAGGAAACTTTTTACGTTTCCTTAACAGTTATGAAGGAGCAATACTTAAAAAATGGGAAGACTGCAGAACTTGGTTGAGACACTTAGATCAGTTATTGTGCTAGAAATACTTTTTCAGTATTCAAATAATTAAGTTTACATTTGCAGCTACCTTGTAATAATTCTTTCTTTGTTGAAAATTTAATAAATTTCTTTAAATATCTTCAAGTAAATATATATTCTAAATGAAAGAAGTCTGCAGTCTGTGTATTTTTGTTTTAGAATTTGGTTTCTTTTTTAGGTTGAGTCCTTTTTTTTTTTTTTTTTTTTTTTTTTAAATGAGTCTGAATAAATCGAACCCTGTAAATTGCCTTAATCCTATCCTGACAGTACATTTTCTAAACAGTAATACTGGAGGTATTTTTTAGAGTCAGTGACTCTCTTTTGAAGTTTTCTTTATATATTTCAAAGGGTATGCCCAGTGAACAGGATTTCAGAGTGTGGAATTTTTGAGCCAGATTGCTCAGCCATACAGGTTTCTTGTTCACAAAGCACACAATTTGTTGTTCTTCTCATATTGACAGTGTTTTAGACAGAGTTGAAGAAGCTAGACCCAGACATTAATAGATACTGGGGAAGTGATATCTTTTTATTTGCACACTTGCTGGTAAAGCTTTTACAGCAGGTTTTGTCATGAAGTTTTATAATGCTCCTTTTAGCTACTGAATCCTGTACAAAAATGCATTTTTGAAACTTGCTTGCAGTTTTATATGATTTGGAGTTCTATCCAGATTTGTGGATGCAAATTTTGCTTGCTTTTTAGGTTCCTGGCACAATTTCTATATGCATTTGTTGTGAGTTACTGAGATAGCAATTGCAGTTTTGCTGCAGTGCACAGTTGGCCACAGTAATTCCTGTTTTATGCTGCCTGCTCAGCTAGCCTGTCGTATTGTTTTCAGCTGTGGCATATCCTAGAAGGTTGTTTGGAAGCTTTTGACAAGGTGTCTGATACTGTAAATTAAACCTGACATTATTTAGTGGGAACCATGCAATGCAGTTAGGACTGATGCTTCATTTTTTTTTATTAACATGCGCAGAAGAATAACAAAAGTCTTAGTGAAATTAGGAGCTTGGCTATGGTGAAAGGAGAAGAGATGTAGAGTAGCTTTATTGTGCATGTTACCTTAATCCAGTAGCTGGATGTCTGTCAGAAAATCTCAGATTGAGATACTGATTTTCTCAGAACTAGACTAGAGTTCTGAATTTCAATAATGCTGTCAACGAAAGTATATCAAAGTGTTTGATGAAGAGGGTTAAGAGGGTCTAGCATGAGTTAAGTCCAGAAATGTTAAAGGAGAGGCATATGACTGCTTAATTTAAAATTGAGTTGCGAAATTAATGACGCTTTTTCCTGAATGGGTAATATCTTGATTCTCAGGGTAGAGAAACATAAAGCTGTTTTTTTGCATTGGTTGTATACCATGTTTAGCCTTTTCAGACATAAGACAAGAGATTATAGGTTCATTTTTGCCAGATGGAAAAAATATGTGCTAAGTTGCTGTGGGAATGTTGTGCTTCTTTGGAGGATAAATGTGTGTATGCAAATTTAGAATTTTTCATATATTCTTCATCTGTAAGGAAGATGGGCTGCCTGTCTTACTCTGCATTTATCTATTTTATTATTCCTATTTGATTCTCTCTTTCTTTATGCATTCATGAGATACAATGTTGGTTTTATGTATCAGTGAATTTTTAAAAACACACTTTTGTAACCATCTTTACTTACAGTATGCTTTTAAAACAATTATTTTCATGTAGTCATAAAGGAGTAGATCAAAAAATTACTTTTTTTTAAGAACAAAAAATATGTAACTTTTTCAAAAATTCATTTCAATAGGTGGTTTGAAAAATGGTAGTAGGTCCGCTGTAGATTGTTTTTTTGTTTAGATAAATGTAGTTTGTTAGTGTAAAAACATGAACCCTAGCTAGTATCTACCAATAAAATAATAAGAGCACAATATATAAAACCCCAAATTTATCAGACTTTGTGACACAGTTGAGAAAATAAAAGCGTAAATGCTATTATCCATGAGCTATTCTAGTATAAGAGGAAATGTCACCAGAAAGAATGTGCTAAGTGAAAATCGGGTGGTGGGTAATCTGATATTTTTGCGTTTTGTTTTTCCTTGATAAATAGTCCATGTTTTCCTTGAAATCTGTGGGAAATGGATGTGACCAATTTGAACTGTCCTTTTCTCAAAGTAGACTTAATTTTTTTTGGGCATACAGGAATATTTGACTTGTGAAAATGTATTTATGGTGCCGTTTACAACTTGCTAACATGTATGTGAAATGTCACTTTCAGGTGCTGACCTAAAAGAAAGAGCAAAAATGCACTCAAGTGAAGTTAGCTCTTTTGTCTCAAAAACAAGAGCAACTATCAATGAAATGGGTATGTAACATCTCCCTTGAACAATGTTATTTCAACTATAACCTGAGAAGGGCTAGATCAGAGGAATGACATAAGCTTGCTTGGTTGATTCTTGACAGGTATCCACAACTATTTATATTGATAAATACAAATCACGGTACATTACTTCTTTTAAAATGTTCCTAATTGAGTTTGGACTTCTTTTCAGAATGCTAGAAAAAGCTAAGTCTCAGCTGAAAGAGTGGTGATGTGCCCTATTCTTTTCATAAAGGGTGGATTTGTTCAGTGTCATCCAAATACTTTAGAATTTATTTTTTACTACTGCATTCTTGTGGTTGGTATAATTAATACAGTCTTCAATACATTTTAGAAACATGTTAAACATCAGCTGCTGATACAAAATTAGCTACTAAAGCCTTCTAAAATTTCATTTAGTATGCACTTGTTCTGGTGTAGTAAAACCTGTTAATAGTTTGGGATTTGAATTGTGTTGTAGTGGTTTTTAAGGATAGTGATTTCTTTGTAAATTTTACATTATGAGTTCACCATCACATCATTATGTTTCTACATCTCTGCTGATTAGTTTTAATATAATTGTTTTTCAGCAGGCCATTGTGAATTTGTCAAAAGAGGTCAAGTGAGCCAAGTTTGAGGCAATTAATTTTATACAATTGATGTATACATCCAATTTATTTTGTCACTTGAAATTCTGGCTCAAAACTGAGTAAAAAGTAATTTCCTAGAGAATGTTTTTAGATGCATTTCCTTAATAACACTGTGTCAGATCTTGGTTTGGCAGAATGTTGTGAATGGAAACCAATATGATTTTGAGATAAATGACAGATAACTAAATGAGTCTTTGATTATGTACTTAACGGAGATAACTTGTGTCCTCACATTAGTGTGTTGTCTCTGAGGCCAAGCAGATCTTCAGTGCTTTTTAAATAAATATATAAAATCATGAAGTATCAGCAAGTGAATACATAATTGATTTCCTGCAGCTGATACTGTATTTCATGCTGGCATTTGTCCTGTATTGGAATGCTGAGCAAGAGGCAACAAGTTTTTCTAGTTAGTTACTTTGTAAGATTTTTTGGAGGCTTCCTTAGCTCTAAGTAATATTTTTTCAGTCTGTTTTGGATTGAAGTTATTGAAAATACTTTCTGAGCTGCTATTAATGTTTAAGAAGGGGCAATGTGTTTCAAGATTTTAATGTGACCAGGAAATACATATTAAAAAAATCAGCTATTTTTGATTTTTTAGCGTGCAAAAATTTCTAAGTCTAAACAAGTATTTGGATTCACCATTCTGTGCTGAATGACTGGAAAATTTGCGCAGTGATTTGATGCTTTGTTTTGCTTCAGAATTGAAAAGACTTCAAGACAAATGTTTGATTATCTTCAACTTCATTAAGGTTCCTGTGAGAATATTTAACTACTGCATATGTGAGCTAATTTTTAGTGTTATCTAAAAGGTTTGCAGTACGTCATCATGCTAACAGCGAATTACTTGGAGCTTTAGGAAACCAGTGTGAATACTTTCATTCATTGATCTCTAGTTTCTTTTTCAAGAAAGAAGCATGAAACTGTAAGTGAATTAATATTTGAGAATCTAGGTCACTGAAGTACCTAGATAGAAGGGTTTGTGAGGGAATGGTAAAGCAGCAATTACATGTGCTGCAGGTTGGAAAAGAAAAATAATTTGAACATAGCACTTGAGCAATATTATAACAAAACTTTTTTTTAGGTGGAATGTCTTTCTCCCCTTCTGCTTCTCCTCTTTGTCCGCCTTCTCCATCCCTCCTTCCTTATTCCCTCTGTCCTGCCATTTTGCCATTTCTGCTTTCAAACACTATACAGAGCAGTCACTAGAAGATTCTTTAATGGTTATATGATATTTGACCATCTCCCAGTTCATTTTTAAAAGGCTTTTTTACAGTATTAGAGAACAACATTAAGATATCACTTGTTATTGGTAAATTTTCATATCATGTATGATTGGACATACATACTATAAAAGTAGCTCTTATTTTTCAGTCACATGGTGTATTCCAATAGTATACATTTTTGAGACATTTTTGGGTTTGAGCACATGCCAACAGTAGATGTATTTATAGGATGGTTCTAACATTTTAATGAAGGGCCTTTGCAGAGCAATTTAAAATGTGGCTCTTTCTATCAGTAACTAGTAGATCATATAAAAAAGAGGGTTTTATAAATTAGGCGAATGCACAAGGTGTCCAGCTGTGTGATGCCCTTATGAATAGAAGTGAAAATTAATTTTATAGCAAGTCAGAGGTTCTCAATTCTTTTTTTTCTCCTGAAAAAGAGATCTGGTATTACAGAATGTAATTTTTGTAGAACTAAGGGAATACTGTATTTGTGTTTGGTTACTGCAGTGAATCTGTATATTGAAAACAGTAACAACCAGAATGTTGTGAGATGGTTAAAGAGGGGAAACAATTTTCAAATTGCTAGTTGCCACTACAGAATCCTAGATGGCCAGTGAACACTATTTCCAATCTCCCACTTTATTCTTTTTCTATCAGAGTTTAATGCTGTAATCTCATTTAAGATCTGTTCTACTTTTGCTTTTCAGAAATAGGTCATGTTTTGATAATTACATTTGTATTCAGATGTGTGACCTAGTAAGGAAATGCTTCTTTTTAACAGTATTTTCAGAAAGACAGCTAAGTTATCTTTGTAGAGAAAATACTCAAAAGGTTAGTTACATCTTGGACAACTTGATAAACTTAGCGTTTTAGAACTGGCATGCTTTGGCTTTCTTTAGTTCCTGTAAATTTCAGTGCATTTAAAATCCTTTAAATTTAGAAAATAGTGGTTTTGTGAAAAGCTGTAGTATCATTTTGGAATACAGCTACAGGAGAGAATTTTCTGGAAATTAAAAGCATACTGCACTTGGTTTTATGGGATTAATTTATAACTTCTTGCTAAATTTGGGTGAAGTATTAAGACTACAGTAAATATCACTTGGTATAAAAATAAACACTTAAAAAAAGAGCTGAAAAAATTGGTATTGAGCCATTGGTTGCAATACTTAGAGCTTTAAGTTGAAGGGGAGAAAAATCGAAACAGCCTCTGTTTTTAGCAGTGATTGCTTTTGCTGAAATTATACCAAAATTGGGGGGGTTTTGGTGTTTTTTATTGTTGTTGTTGTTGTAGTAGGGTTTGGGGTTTTTTCAGTCGTAGGAATTACAAGACTACTTGTCCGTTACTGTATTCTGCTTGAGGTTCTTCATCTTTGATGAAGAGTTGGCTTTGCCCTCTGAAAAACTAGGAGAGAAAAGCATTAATAGATATCTTGCAGCAATGCTCAACAAAACAGTCTTGACTGAATGAAATCACATGTTACTGACTACCAGAAACTTTATTTTTGATGGTTGAGGGTGGGGTGGGGAGCTGTCATTGTGGGTCAGATCTTCAGCATGTATTTTATCATATGACTCCCATTAAGTCCATGTTCTTAATACTGGCTGTGGGGTCTGGGCTGTGATACTGCTATTGTATGCATGTCATCTATTGGGATTTCAGTTGGAAAACAAACTGAGGCCAGGTATAGAGCAGAATGCAGTAATCACTTTCCTGTAGAAAAAAACCTTGTTTAACAGAAAGAAAAAGTGAAGCTGAAGAAAGAATTTTAGCTCGGCAAGAACCACAACAACTTGTAATTACTCAGAGCGATTTTTGGCTGCAATCTCTAATACGTGAGAAACACCATTGGTTAGCAAAGCTGTTCCAAAGAACATAGCGTAAGTACCTGAATCCCACAAATGGGGAAAAAAATTGAAGATTTCTTTGTTTAAGACATCTGATTGGGGTTTGAGTCGTAAGTTCTGATACAACTTTAATAAGTAGAGGTATCTAGTAATTTTGTTTAGACATAATTTTCACAGATGTGATTAGTTTCGACATAGTCCAGTTTGAGTGAGCGCATCTGGAATGAAAGCACCTTGTGGTCAATTACTTGCATTTATTTTCTAATTGTGTGCCCTTTATTTTATTGAAAGCAGATCCAATTTTCTATTTACAGATTACTTTTTTTTCTTCCTTAGCAATTTTCTGTCATTGTGGTTTCTTTCAGTCAACACCAAACTTTTGATTTACCTAAGAGAGTGCTCTTATTCATCGTTCAGGAGAACAGTCTCCTCTCCAAAATGTTCTTTTTTTGACTATATAAGATCACACATCCTTGGAAATTCTTAGGTTGTGCTACATTATGTGCTACATTTTGGTTTTGAATGCAGGCTGTCAAAACTTGATCTCGAGGGGTCCCGAGAGTGAGATAAGGATTATGTAAATCTCATTTGATTTCTGGTCTGCTAACTACCAGCCCACCTTCACATCATAAAGTCTCAAAAATAGGCAAGAATTGATTATTGATGAGGTCAGAGCAGTGCTTTATTTTACTATTTGAGTTCCTGGGGTTTCTGTAGACCTTTCGTTAACAATAGAAATCCCGATTTAGTAATGAACACTCCAGACCTGATTACTACTCTTAAGTAGTGACTGCTTATGTGACATTGACCAAATCTGCCTGTGTGTGCTGGAGGTAAATTTGGGCAGCAGTGATGGAGTACTCTAGTTTGGAAATCCAGTGGAAAGAATTGTGGCTTTCTGTCAGGGAAGGGCAGATACAGGGTGTAACTTCTAAAAGCGTTCACTGGGAAGCTGAATGGAATATCACGGGTAGTTATCAAATCTGAGAAAGGAAATACTTACAGATAGCAGTGCCATGCTTAGCAGCCATCCTTATGCACCTTGGTTGCCCTACCTTGCTGACACTGTGAAAGGGAGATTTTGCACAGTGTTTCTCTTCATGTGTTATGTTGCCTATTCAGTTAAGTGTAGAGCGTAGCTAACATAGTCCAAGACTTCTAGCATTCTGAATGGTTACTGAGCTCTTGGTTGTTTTCCAGTTGTAGATTTAATGCCTCTCTTAACATTGAATTAATTTAAGATACTCTTTGACTAAGTATTGTCTATTTCCTAAATAGACATTACTGTCTTTGCAGAGCTGAAATTATGGGCTTTGTCAAATTGCATTGGATTGTTTTTAATTAAAAAACACAATGCTAAGCTCTGTACCATTATAGAAGCAATGAATGCAACATTAAACTTCTCTACAAGAATGTTTATTAGCTATTTATATGACAGCATTGCTTCCACAATTGCTAATACACTTTTTTTCCCCCATAATAGTAACTTTCTAAAAACTGTTATAAAAAATTATGAGAAATGGAGGACTGAAATATTAAGATGAGCTGATAGTCCTTCCTTATAGAGCTGAAAATTAGGGAAGAAGGTGGCTTTGCATTGCCGATTCATAGCTTTTATCTCTGGCACTGCTGTACAGCCTTAAAAAAGATTAACATAGCCTCAGCTGTAGTTCAGTTTTCCTTCTGGTAGTAATTCCAAATGCTGTTCTATGAGGAAGAGAGAGTGCGCTCCGGATGTGGCTCTTTAATTTTCTTCGCACAAGAAGAAACTGTACCAAAAGAAGGGTGCTGCTAACTCAAATGGTTTATTGAGACGAACATAGCCAGTTTGCACATTGTTAAAACCCGCCTCCAGTATGACTTCATATCCAAAGCTTCTGTTCCTTGTCTAGGGACATACATTGTGCATGTTTGATGCACTGTGAAACGCTACCCTTCCCTTGCCATGTGCAGGTTTGAAATCGTGTGTTTCAACCTCTGAATGGAGAGGAGTAGTTTGTTAGCTTTGCTTTCCTTGCCTCAAGTCTCTGGCCCAGTTCCTAGAACCAATTGGTATTCAAAGGGCACCAACTCCTGGCATGGTTCTGAAAATATTATGTTGCTCTTCTATTGAAGAAATCCTAGCCTCATTGCTTGGGCCTAGCATTAGACTTTGACTTCAGAACAGCATGTTGAACTCCTGTATTGAACAGAGCTTTTGCCTAGGTATGCACTACTTTTAGAGATTATAGTTGTGCTGCTGTTCAAATTTAATTTGGTGTGCTCTCTAAGAAAGAAACAACTTGTATATAAGTAGAATGTAAAACTGTGCCTGAAATAATTTCTCCTTGGCAGACTAGGGATAATGGGGGCCTTCTCCAGAAGAAAACTGGAGCACTGGCTACCCTGGAGTTGGAGAAGGCTGCGCTTCTCAATTACTTCTCTGTCTCAGTTTTCTCTGGCAAGGGCTCTAGCCACGCCGCTCAAGCCTCGGGAGATAAATGTAGGGACTGTGAGAATAAAGACCTTGGGCCCAATGTGGGAGAGGGTCAGGTTTGAGATTATCTTAGGAACTTTAATGTGCACAAATCCATGGGACCTTTTGAAATCCATCCATGGGTCCTGAAGGAGCTGGCAAATGAAGTTGCTGAGCCACTGTCCACCAGATTTGAAAAATCATGGCAGTCAGGTAAAGTTCCCAATGACTGGAAAAAGGGAAATATAGCCCCAGTATTCAAGAAGGGGAATATGGAAGACCCAGGGAACTACAAACCAGTCAGTCTCACCTCTGTGCCTGGCAAAATCATGGAGCAGATTCTCCTGGAAGGCATGCTAAGGTACATAAAAAATAAAAAGATAGTTGGTGACAGCCAGCCAGTTTGTTGACAGACAGCCAATTTGGTGGCTTTCTATGATGGGGCTACAGAACTGATGAATAGGGGTAAAGCGGTTGATGTCATCTGCCTGGACTTGTGCAAAGCGTTCGATGCTGTCCCGCATGACATCCTTGTCTTTAAACTGGAGAGACATCAATTTGATTAATGGACCATCCAGTGGATAAAGAATTGGCTGGATGGCCACACGCAGAGAGTTGTGGTCAACAGCTCAACATCCAGCTGGAGACGGGTAATGAGTGGTGCCCCTCAGGGGTTGGTGTTAGGACCAGTGCTGTTCAACATCTTTGTCAGTGCTGTGTCGGTGGTCGAGCTCACCCTCAGCAAGTTTACCAGTGACGCTAAGCTGTATGGTTCAGTTGATAACGCTGGAGGGAAGGGATGCCATCCAGAGGGACCTTGGCAAGCTTGAAAGGTGTCCAGTGACAACCTCATGAAGTTCAGCCAAGCCAAATGCAAGGTCCTACACTTGGGTCGAGGCAATCCCATACACAGCTACAGGTTGGGCAGAGAAAAGATTCAGAGCAGCCCTATGGAGAAGGACTTAGGCGTGTTGGCTAATGAGAAAATGAACATGAACGGGCAATGTGTGTGCTTGCAGCCCAGAAAGCCAACTGTATCCTGGTCTACATCAAAAGGAGTGTGACCAGCAGGTCAAAGGAGGTGATCCTGCCCCTCTACTCTGCTCTCGTGAGACCCCACTGTGTGCAGTTCTGGTGTCTTCAACATAAGAAGGACATGCTGCTGTTGGAACAAGTCCAGAGGAGGGCCATGAGGATGATCAGGGGACTGGAGCACTTCCTGTATGAAGACAAGCTGAGAAAGTTGGGTCTGTTCATCCTGGAGAAGAGAAGGCTGCATGGACACCTCATAGCAGCCTTACAGTATCTGAAGGGGGCCTACAAGGGTGTTGGAGAGGGTCTTTTCGTCACGGACGGTAGCAGTAGGACAAGGGGTAATGGGTTTAAACTTAAACAGGGGAAGTTCAGGTTAAATATAAGGAAGAAGTTCTTCATGGTGAGAGTGGTGAGGCACTGGAATGGGTTGCCCAGGGAAGCTGCAAATGCTCCATCCTTGGCAGTGTTCAAGGCCAGGTTGAACATAGCCTTGGGTGATACAGTCTAGTGTGAGGCGTCCCTGCCCATGGGAAGGGGCTTGGAACTAGATGACCTTAAGGTCCTTTCCAACCAAAACAATTCTATGATTCTGTCCTTGTGTTTTGTGAATTCAGTGCTTGAATATATGCTGTGCTATTTGTGTGTGTAATAAGTTCTTAAATGTACTTAGTGAGGATAGGAAATAAAAGAAATAATTTCAGTTTTCTTCTATCCAAAGCTTTTCTTAATTTGCGCAGAAAGTAGATTCTATCATTTAGGGTTTACTTCATTGTTGTTTTACTGAGGGCAGAGTAGGACTGCAAAAAGAAACACTCGTAAATAGGAAGAAACTGAAGAACCTGTTTAGCAAACTGAAGTGTGCCACTGAAGAAATATCCAAACTATTTTATGTAGTACAAGAAGAGAATCATGGCAGAGTTGGCTACAGAAGACTTTAGCTGAAGGGTTTGAGTAGAGTACCTCTCTTTCATTCACATTAGTTTCTCAGGCTTTGTTCCTATTATCAAGAATATAAACCACACTGTCCTATTACCTCTCCATAATAATGTACCAAATAGAAAATCTTAAAATTAAGAACATAATATTCCTGCATTAGGAATTTATTTATTAATTCAAGAATATTTCTTCTAGGTCGTTCATAAGAGTGAGTGAGCACTGGAGAAACTGGGAAATTAGGTGGTTTGAGGGAGATGCCTTAATAAAACCCCTTAACTTCTGTCCTAATAAAGGGAAGATAAGCTTTACTAATATCTTTTGCTTAACTGTAAGCAGAGTGCAGCAACCACTTTCATTTAAAGCAAAATTTCTTCACAAGTACTAAAAATAATTTTTTAATGTGCTCTTTCTTGCAGCTAGTTGTCTGTCTGAACTTTGAAGATATTAAAGCAAAGATAGTAATGTTCAAATATATCTGTCAACAGTAACAGTCTATTAATCTCCTCATCCAAAGCACTGTAATTGGAGGGTAGCTGAAAGCCTTTCACAGTTGTAACTAACAAATATATGGAAAAGAATTGTGTGCATCCAAATACACATGTAGACCATTCAGACTTAAAAATGTGGTCATGTTTTTGCAGATCAAAGTATTTTAAAAGCAGAAGTAAATATTTAAATTATTTTGAATAAACAGTTTTCATTCTTGTTGCAGTAATGGTAGATAAAGCTTTGTAGCATTTGAGAACTTGCCTTGAATAAAAATGGTTTGACTTATCTTCTTTGCCTTCAAGTTCATATGGGAAGATTTGACAGTCTCAGCCTTTTTTTATGCTGCTACGTAACGTTGATTGGTTTTCATTCTGTTACAGGATGGATGGAAGGGCTTGTTGAAGTATTTGGTTTCTTTCAGCTTTTTTTTTTTTTTTCCTCCTGCAGAAAGGCCTTTTTTTATGGGGGTGCTTGCAATTGTAAATGCAAGCAGACTGTTTTAGTCACTGACTTGGTAAGAGGTTTTACAAGGCAAGGGAAATCCTGAAACACAACTGACACCACAAATCTCATTTGGCATCTTGATGTTATGATTGTTCTTCAGGAAAAGATCCCAGAAGATGAAACCAAGATATGGTATTGTGTTGCAATTATTTTTCTGATTTCCTATGACATAACTGAACTAAGGTGAAAGTGTAATTTTGTGAAAAAAATGTTCCTAATATAAAGAATATGTCAGTTACTATAATTGCCATGGGGCTGCCTCTACTTGCCATACAAAGTGTATAGTTTATGCCCTTTTATTTTTTGAAAATAATTGGCAGCATGAAATCTGCTTGGAGGTCCTTATCCAGCAGTATCTTTCTCAGGGACTAACACTGGTTCCAGTTCTGTTCAACATTATTAATAATCTAGATGATGGTGTCTCAGCAAGTTTGCTGATGATATAAAAGTGAAAGTTGTGGCTGATGCACCAGAGGGTTGTGCCATCATTTGGAAGGACTCAGTGAGCTGGAGAAATAGGCTGACAGGAACCTTATTAGGTTCAACAAAGTAAAGCACAAAGTCCTGCACCTGAGAATGAGCAACCAGTACATGCTGGGAGCTAACAATCTGGAAAGCAGCTTTGCAGAAAGGGTCCTGCAGGTCCTGGTGGACACCAGGTTGAACATGAGCCAGCACTGTGCCTTGCAGCAAAGGATATTAATGGTGTCCTGGGCTGCACTGGGACAAGTGTCACCAGCAGGTTGAAAGACATGTTCTTTCCTCTTCATTCGGCACTGGTGAGGCCACACCTGGGAGTACTGTGCCCAGTTCTGGGCTCCCCAGGCCAAGAGAGAGGTGGAACTTACTGAAGGTAGACCAGTAAGGGCCATGGAGGTGATTAATAGACTGGAGCATCTGTCCTATGGGGAAAAGTTGAGTGAACTAAGATTGTTCAGCCTGGAGAAGACAAGGCTCAGGCGATGATCTCATCAGTAGGGACGAATAGCCAAAGGGGGTGGGGGGTGTTAAGATGAAGGTAAACCCAGAGGCAATGGGCACAAACTGAAACATGGGAGGTTCAGGAAACATTTACTGTGAGGGGCACTGATGCAGGTTACTGTTACGTGATTTAAAGGTTTCTCATGCACTGCAGTCATATGTAGGCAGATATTTGCCACACTTTCTTAATCTGTTTTAGTTAGATAATGAAGTGCAGAACTTTTTATAAATCCCTCAATTTTTATAGCATACTTTCCTCCAGTAATCTATGTAATACAGTATGCAAGCTATTTTTAAACAATTCATCCTTCTTGCTTTATGTTTTATGAAATCCATTATTCAAAAGGGAAAATGTGCTGCTACAAATGCCCCCTGAAGTTGGTTATCCTAGTAAGCTGTGCACTAATCAACCTTATTTGTCAAATAATCAGAAATTCATGTGTGGAATAAATAGCTTGGACAATCTATTTCTTCATTCTCTGGGAACTCTCTTGTATTGTTGGAGACCCAGTTTTTGAGAGGAGTACTGTCTCTACTTTCTTTTCCGTCAATGCTGGGAAATAAGAATTCTTAAGACTAATGGCTGTCTGTTGGTAATTAAAGCCAAATCAAGCTTATGAATCGAGTTCAGTAGCTGCTAGAGGTAGTGACTAGCTTCTGATTTACATCTGAATAATTGTTCTTTCCAAAGGTAGATTGCCAGAGGTCACTGAAGTAAGAAGAAAGATGAAATATAAGGACTTTTTTCAATGTTATCCAGGTACAGGAGGACAACAGAAGAATAGTAATGGGAGTTAAGATGACTGTTGTTTTAGTCTTTCATGTCGAATATTTGAAAAGACATACTTTAAAGTGGAGCCTCATTTGATTGTTCCTAAATACCAACTTCTGACTGCTGTGGTTAGCTGAATTGAAAGCACTTGTCTTTGTGTGTGCAAGAGTATGTCAAAAATGGAAGTTAATTATATCTTAGGATGATACATAATTTCTGCATTATTAGGGATTGAAAGGGCTTCTCTTTCCTGGTTCATGGCAATCGTGAACTGCAAGTGTTGCTGCAGTAACAATGCAGACCTTTTGCTTTAAGAAAAATTGAATCCTAAGACTGATGGATTTCCAGATTTTTAATGATGGCTTCTCTACCCAGCTGTAGGAAGGAATACTGCAGGTGTTGTGCAGGAATACAAAAAGTCTGCTAGATAGTTACTAAGAAAGTATCAAGTGTAATTGAATTTCCTCTCAGGTAGTGTCTTACATATCTGTAATTTTTTAAGAACTTTTTTAATGAATTAGTCAGAGGATTAAATAGTCACGTACATCTCAGGTCAGTAGAATCCAGGCAACTTATGCTTTCTGTTTGAGGAGTGTCGGTGCCTGCAATAATATGAGTCAGCTGTGTGGGCTTTTTGATACACATCTGAGAAGCTATTTATTGATCGAATCCTCCAGACCTGGTGCCTGTATTCATATGCTGGTCTTTCAAATCATCATATAATCATCTCAATAATAATCGTAAGCAGAAGGGAAATCCCTTGTTAGTCACCAGTAGCGGACATCTTGTGGAAAGTTACTTAAAGATGAAATAACTGTTACCTGCTTCAAAACAGTTGTGATTCTTTGAGATTGCTTCCCACATTACATGTGATTTTATATGCTTAAGTGCAAAGTCCTTCTCCCGTGACATTCTATACTGATGACAAAATCGAGGAGAGTTTATCTTGCTCTACTCTGTCTTTCAGTAATGGAGAGGAAAGCAGGAGGCATTCCAAGTCTGCTGGTCAGCCTTATCTAAGCTACATGTAACATATATATTTATCAGGAATGCATTCCTGAAGTTGAGCTGGAGATCAACAGTTACTATGGAGTAGGAAACAGGCCCGTTTCTTTATGCTGCTTATATCATATTTTCTAACTTTTCCAACTTTTCTTTGAGCTTTTGTGGGTTTCTCGGATTTAATTAGCCATGTCATGTTACCATGTTTATTTTTTCTTACTGAAGTTTTTTGCATGCCATTCATTTCTTAGTTCTTCAGTTTCCTTCTTGGTCACTTCATCTGTATCATGTCTTGAATGGCTATTAAGTGTCTTTTTTTACAGATGTTATCACCTTTTTAATAGGTTATTCCTCAAATAACTTAATACACAAAAATTATTTTGATCTGTTTGTCATGTTCTCTACTCATCACCTAGTCAGACCTCTGTTTCTACTCCTGTGATCCCAAATATAGCAATGCATTTTTGTCTTACATCCGGTTCTGTAGCTTAATACTAATATATACTGAAATATACCTCTAGAAGGAAGTGCTGCAGGGGGGCCAGAAGAGCTCCTTGGATGGATACGGAGCTGCTGAGGAAAATTCAAAGGAAAAAAGAGGCATATAAAAGGTGGAAGCAAGGACAGGCAGCCTGGGAAGAATACACGGATGTTGTCCGGGAAGCTAGGGATCAGGTTAGGAAAGCTAAGGCCCACTTAGAATTAAACTTGGCTAGGGATGTTAAAGATAACAGGAAGGAATTCTATAGCTATGTAGCAAATAAAAGAGAGGTTAGGGACAATGTGGGCCCACTCCAGAAGCTATCGGGAGAACTGGCTACCCTGGATTTGGAGAAGGCTGAGGTTCTTAACGACTTCTGTGCCTCAGTCTTCACTGGAAAATGCTCTGACCATATCACCCAAGCCTTGGAAGGCAGATGCAGGGACAGTGAGAATGAAGACCCTGGGCCCACTGTAGGAGAGGATGTGGTTCGAGACCATCTTAAGAACCTGAAAGTATAGAAGTCCATGGGACCTGATGAAATCCATCAGTGGGTCCTGAAAGAGCTGGCAAATGAAGTTGCTAAGCCACTGTCCATCATATTTGAAAAATCATGGCAGTCAGGTAAAGTTCCCGATGACTGGAAAAAGGGAAATGTAACCCCCATTTTTAAGAAGGGGAAAATGGATGAGCTGGGGAACTACAAACCAGTCAGTCTCACCTCTGTGCCTGGTAAAATCTTGGAGCAGATTCTCCTGGAAGGCATGCTGAGGCACATGATAAACAACAAGGTGGCTGGTGACAGCCAGCATGGCTTCACTAAGGGGAAATCCTGCCTGACCAACCTGGTGGCCTTCTATGATGGGGCTATGGAACTGATGGACAGGGGTAGAGCAGTTGATGTCATCTACCTGGACTTGTGCAAAGCGTTTGACACTGTCTCACATGACATCCTCGTCTCTAAGTTGGACACACATCAATTTGGGAGGTGGACCACTCGGTGGATAAAGAACTGGCTGGATGGCCACACGCAAAGAGTTGTGGTCAATGGCTCAGTGTCCAGCTGGAGACCAGTAACAAGTGGTGTCCCTCAGGGATCGGTGTTGGGACCGGTCTTGTTCAACATCTTTGTCGGTGACATGGACAGTGGATTGAGTGTGCCCTCAGCAAGTTTGCCGATGACACCAAGCTGTGTGGTTCGGTTGGCGCGTTGGAGGGAAGGAATGCCATCCAGAGGGACCTTGACATGCTTGTGAAGTGGGCTGATGCCAACCTGATGAAGTTTAACCATGACAAGTGCAAGGTCCTACGCCTGGGTTGGAGCAATCCCAGGCACAGCTACAGGTTGGGCAGAGAAGAGATTCAGAGCAGTCCTGAGGAGAAGGACTTGGGGGTGTTGGTCGATGAGAAAATGAACATGAGCTGTCTTCAGTGTGTGCTTGCAGTCCAGAAAGCCAACTGTATCCTGGGCTGCATCAAGCGCAGCGTGACCAGCAGGTCGAGGGAGGTGATCCTGCCCCTCTACTCTGCTCTCGTGAGACCTCACTTGGAGTATTTTGTCCAGTTTTGGTGTTCTCAACATAAAAAGGGCATGGAACTGTTGGAACAAGTGCAGAGGAGGGCCACGAGGATGATCAGGGGACTGGAGCACCTCCCGTATGAAGATAGGCTGAGAAAGTTGGGTCTGTTCAGCCTGGAGAAGAGAAGGCTGCGTGGAGACCTCATAGCAGCCTTCCGATATCTGAAGGGGGCCTATAGGGATGCTGGAGAGGGACTCTTCGATCAGGAGTGTAATGATAGGACAAGGGGTAACTGGTTCAAACTTAAACAGGGGAAGTTTAGATTGGATATGAGGAAGAAATTCTTTACTGTGAGGGTGGTGAGGCACTGGAATGGGTTGCCCAAAGAAATTGTGAATGCTCCATCCCTGGCAGCGTTCAAGGGCTGGACTGGACATAGCCTTGGGTGACATGGTTTAGTTTGAGGTGTCCCTGCCCATGGCAGGGGTGTTGGAACTAGATGATCTTAAGGTCCTTTCCAACCCTAACTATTCTATGATTCTATTCTATATGGGCCCTTCTTTCTCGTTACTTTACATAGAACCTTCCTTTTCTGTAATACCATTAGGCATTGATGTTATATTAGAACATGAGTGTTGGCTTTTCTTTGGGCACTTGTTTGATACACAGAATGGAAGTGTGTCTATGGAATATGCTGCATGTTTTACAGTGCAGTAGATCTGTGAAGTAATCTTTTATGAATTGATTGCATGAACTGGCTTGTTACTTAGTGCCCTTCATATTTTAATGTCCAAACTTTGATGTACTACAGTAAAGTGCAGTTCTGTAAACTACAGTTTAACTCTGCTGATTACTTAGTCTTTCTTTTTAACTACTACTAACAGCATCAATCTGTGTATATGGTCTACTTTCCTGTGTGTGTTTTACACTCTAGTTTGTTTTATTCCTTTTATATATATTTACTGTTCCTTTTGTGGACTTTACTATGCTGTCCATGATTGCACATTGATAAACCCATTTAAGATCTAGCCCTAATGGTTAGTAATACAATTGCCTGAGATTTATATCTGTTTACAGAGTGACAAAACGTGGAATGTTAGAGAATAAAACCACTGGACTTCCTGAAAAGCTTTTAAGAGGTTGGGGGTTTTTTTCCTATCACTCATGGCAAATGAGCCTTGCCACGTAGAATCATTGTGGAGGTCAACCTGTCTGTTTACGTAATTTATTGTTCTAAAAATCTGAGTGCGTACAACTAAGTTAAGTCTACAGGGCATGATTTGTCAAACATTGTTTCCATTTTTGTTATGAGCTGAATGGTTTTGGCAGTTGTGTATTAAAATTACGCAGATAAACATGAGTAAGTGCCTCTTGTGCTACAAAATTTGAATATTCCAGGGTGCTTTACCCTTGGTAACAAGTTCTAGTAATGTAGAGATTCTGTTTACAATCAGGAGCAATTGCTAATTTATTTCTGTATTGCTTTTTCTGATGCTTCACAAGAACATGTTAAAAGAACTAATTTCCTTAATTATTTTGATAGGTATGCATAGAGCTATTGTAAAGAAATCTGTATTTTGCCTCTCATTCATTGTTGACTGACCCTTCAAGTGATCCTTTAAAATTAATATCCTTGGGAAGCAATTATTCTAACATATGGTATCAAACTGCTTTTTTTCCCTTTTAATTATGAATTTTAGTATTTCTTGATAGGAATGCTGATTGTAATTCTTAAAAGCAAACTGATTTGTAATGCTCTGTGTGTAATAGCCTACTGAAATTGTATGTTAGCTAAATTTGGAAGTTACTTATCATAGGAAAAGTAGTCCGCCTTGGACTACTGCAAAAATTGTGTAAATAGTGCTCCACATACCTTATCTCTGAGAAATGGAGCATAAATGCAGACGGTAACTGCTGGAAAATGCAATTAATAATGACCATGCCTTCATGTTCAGGCAAATTATTTTTCATGTATCGATGGCAAAGGCATATTCCTTTAAATACAAGTTGCATCAGCCTTGAACTTGGATTGCAAGACTGTTTGGCAGATTGGTTATGATGGGGTTATGAGTTTCAGTCAGCAACTTGGCCCTGCTGGAATGAGAATTGTTGTATAACTAAGAAAAAGTAAATTGAGAAATACGAGATTTTATTCCTATTCCTCTGTCTCCTATGCTTTCTCTGGTTACATGGCAATGTATAATTGCTAACCTGGGCTCTTCTAAGTGACTGCAAGTGCTTGATTATTGCAGATAGTAATCAGTAGTCTCTTTTGACATTGGAATTGGTTCAGATAATCACTTAATCAAGATCTAAACCAACACCCAAGTGACTTTGATTTAAAGCATCTGTTATAATCTTCAAAAACATTGATAAATTTTTGTTTTTTTTTTTCTTTAATTGAACAATTGGATTTTCATTACTTGTTAATCATAGAAGGATTTTATTTTGCAGCAAAAGGTAGCCTTTCATTTAATTTGATATTTTGTTTTGTTACCCAGTGAGAGACTACCTGTTTGTACACAGATTTGTTCATGTTGATTTACATTAACATCTTGTTGGTCATGGTTTGGTGTTGTTTTTTTTTTTTTAAATTAAGTTATCTGAAGTGTATCTGTCAGAAAGGAAAAAGGTAAGCTAGGTAGCACAACTTCTAAATTTAGAACTAGTTCACTAAGGAAAGGAGTTATAATTTGTAATTAATGCATTAAATTAATAATTTTTGGTCACATTACCCTTCTACATTATAAAAGGAGAGGACATTCTCTCACACCAGATTTTCATTTGTATTTTGGCAGCAGCTTTTTTTTCTTTTTCAATTCCAACTAAGACTGAATGAACTGGTCATTGAATTAAGAAGCTGAAATACTAAAACAAAGAAAATATTTTTTTTAACTTCTGAAAAAATCCCAAACAATTGCTGTTAAGAGTTGGCTTAACATTTCAACAAGCCGTAGCCCATGTGTTCAGCTAATGAATTGCTTTTGACTATCTTTGAAGTAGCAGCAATGTACTACTGAAATATTGTTTGAGTGTAGTTCAAAACTACAGATAGCTTGTGGTAAATATTATGTTAAATCTAATTAAAGCTGTAAAAAAGTTTACTTCTCAAGTGAAAAATACCTTTTTTCCCCAAACTTCTTTGAGTTTGTAATGAAGAGGGAAGAAGAGAACTTAAACTTGTTGGAGATGCGCAGCAGTACTTTAAGCTGAATGTTTAAATGGCTTCCCCGAGTCAGAACAGATGATAAATTAATTACAGACCTGCCATGGTCACACAGGCTTCTGGATCTCTGCTACCTGTCACATGTACTGGCAGTGTGTGCGTCTGAGACTGAAAACTTTTCCACATTCCATTAGGCTGTTAGCTGCTGCTTTATTGGAGAAAAGGGGCAATAGTGGTGACAACACCACATCTGGGAATATTAAGACACAGATTGCTTCCAGCTATGCTAGCATCACAACTGATTATGGTAAGACATCTGTATTTCAACTGGGACTGTTTGTGTATGTGCATTTTTAAAGTGTTCCTTTTTTATTTTTTGCCTAGCTCTGCTATGTATGTTTTTAGAGTTTACTCTTCAGATTTTTGTCAGAAGTCAGCAGAAGCTAGAGAAAAGGGCTTTGCAAACCTATTTAGCCACAAAGTGATCTAGAAGGAGGGTCATTTTATTTTTGCCAAAGTGTTGCTGAGCAGTCACATTTTTGTCCCTCTTCGTTTTGTTTCTTCCCATAGCATGACTGTACTTTGAATAAAATGTAATTAAATGGTATTTCAGATATGTTCTTTATGAGACCAGTGTTAAATTAATAGGTACTTTCTTTTTCAGCTAATCTGCCTGTGCCTACTATTGCTGCAATAGATGGAGCCGCATTAGGTGGTGGCCTAGAACTTGCATTAGCCTGTGATATAAGAGTGGCAGGTAGGTCTGAATCCTGTTTATAGAACGCAGATTGTTAGTGTTGCAGATGGCTTGACTGATCCTTGTTTTGGCGACAATTTTATGAAACTTACTTGGTATTTGATGTTGTTTCTAACCAGTTATTTTAAAGGGATTTAGCAGAAACCTATATAAGTACTTGGTAATGTTTAATTTCAAACATCTTATCACTGATAGTTGGATTGGTTTTGTTGCATGTTTTATTCTTATGACATCTGTTTTATCGGTATTGCTAGAAGCGTTATATAGTGTTTTGATACTTTATTTAGTAATTGAAGTATTCTCTTCTGTATTTGAAGTATTCTAGATGGAGATTTGATTTTTATCTAAACAGGTTGCAGGGGAAAAGCAAAAGTTGTTAGTGAGAGTATTATTACACAAGCCATTAAGCTGT
Organism: Ara ararauna; assembly: GCA_028858755.1. Taxonomy (NCBI): domain Eukaryota; kingdom Metazoa; phylum Chordata; class Aves; order Psittaciformes; family Psittacidae; genus Ara; species Ara ararauna. Next base: position 35,818,497 of record CM054410.1, on the reverse strand, counting down.
TATAAAAGTGACAACAGCACTTGAAAAGAGGAACATTGACCTATCCAGCTGTCAGAACTGTAAAGCCATTTGTTGAAAGTAAATGGAAACTTGCTCCTGAACAGTTGCCAGTAATGTAGGGTATATAAAGCTGTTTGACCCTTAAAGAATACTCTTGTCAGCTATGGAATTCATAATAATAATCAGATACAGAACTCTACACCTTTTTGAGATCTCAGATAATAACAATCTTTTTATTTTATTATTTTACATTTTGCAAGTAAGTCTGTTACTCACTGTAATTGATTACTTGCTATGTGAAAATTAACAAGGTACAGAACTTGCTTTGATGGAAGTAGATGGCTCTTTTACCAAAGGTTAAATCTATTTAAAGATTTTTATAAAGGAATGCTTTTTAAGTGATTTATTGTTCTTTATGAAGGAAATGTAATAAATCAACAATCTTGTAGGTCATTATTACATATTTTGCTAAGTTTTTTCTGTAATAAGAATTCATTTACATTCTGTTTTTAGCCTCTTCTGCTAAAATGGGTCTAGTTGAAACGAAGTTGGCAATCATTCCAGGTGCAGGTATGAATCTTTTGCTTTTGTTACCATGATAACTAAATAACACATACTCTTGGCTTTTGATTTTGGATTCATGTTTATGAATTTCTGCTTATTTTTGTATTCCTGTTAATGATCATGGCATGTTTTAAAGCTTACTGCTCATATTACGTACCAAAAATCAATAAAACCCCATATTTCTCAGTTTTAGGGAATGGCATTTGTATATTATGCTTTTAACCAAAGTCTTCATTAACTAAGTCAGTACTGAGTGATTCTGTAAATGGCATTTGATGGCTTAATCAGAAGGCTGAATAATTGTTTGAAGGGTCAACTAGGAAAAAAGATACAAGTTAATTATGAGTATACAAAATGGTGATTTTAATAATCATCCATTTTATATAACGTCTGGTACTTTCGGATTCAAATTCTGTTTTCATGCTGCTAGTAAATTGGTTGTAAAGAGTTTAAAAACTGAAAGTACAGCTATAAATAGATCTTTTGTCTTACTAACATCTTTTGAGATTTTTGGGGTCAAAAACTTTTTTTCTATTTGGAAGGCCATTTTACTGTCTTTTCCTGATTTCATGGTGAATGAAAGTTATATAGTGAATAATGTTCAAGAAGATCTTTGTGTTATGAAAACTTTTGTTGTTATTTAATGGATAAATCATTGTCACATAACTTAAGGTATCTGCCTTTCTGGGAAAAAGGAAGTAATGTGAAAGTAAGTGCCTCTCTGTGATCCTGATCTAACTTTGGTCTTAATTTCTGGAACTTCTTGGGGAACTTTGTAGCCTTTCTCTTCTCCTATCTTCTTTCTGATGGGTAGAACCTATTTTGAAAGCACTATATCCAATTTTAGTGGATACTGTTGCAGCTGATGTAGAGAGGGCAGTAACATTACCATAATAGGAGCACTGAATAATAGGTTCTAGTGAAGAAAAAGACACAAAATGATGTTATTTGTTGGCAATTTTTTCCTCTTTGTCCTTCCACTCTGCCAGCTTCTGAGGAATTCTGTAGGACAGTATTGGAGACACACTCTCCAGTCATAGAATCGTAGAATCATAGCATAGTTAGGGTTGGAAGGGACCTTAAGGTCATCCAGTTTCAACCCCTCTGCCATGGCCAGGGACACCTCACACTAAACCATGCCACCCAAGGCTCTGTCCAACCCAGCCTTGAACACTGCCAGCAATGGAGCATTCACAACTTCCCTGGGCAACCCATTCCAGTGCCTCACCACCCTCACAGTAAAGAACTTCTTCCTTATATCCAATCTAAACTTCCCCTGTTTAAATTTTAACCCAAGAAATTCAGGTCAAGTTCTCCATATAGTCCAAGAATTCAGCTTGTTCAGGTTGTTTCATGTTTCCTTGTCTTTAGTTAATTATAGATGTTTCAATCTTCTAATGCTTTCCCCTTATAATGCTAGGTGACAGGCTCATGAGTTTCATTCGGAATATTTTATTATTATTCAAAGATTGAGGTTTGAATTTTTTTTTTTTTTGTCATCCTCAAATAATGATTTGGGCATATGTCTTCAGTTCCTTGAAAACATGACGGATTTCACCATGTTACAATCCTTTTTAAACTTAAAAACATTTTGGGGTATGCTCATTGCCTATTTTTTTCCGTATTGCTATCAGCCTGTCTGAGGACTATTTCTGCTGAGTGTATTTGACTTTATCACAATTTTTTCCTGATCAGCCTGTACTTGCACTAATCCTGTTGAGACAATGACAGTGTTTCAGCCCTTTTGGCTTCTGTCATCCAACTAGTAACTGATTGTGCTTTGTGTTAGGAGAAAGTGAAGAATGAGTGAAGGAATTCTGCATATGTGATTTAGGTATGTCCACTTCAGCAATAAGCTTCATGCAGTAATGGAATATTTCCTTATAGTGCTTACTTCAAGCTGTTCTGAGCCAAAGCAGGACTGGGCAGCGGAGCTGAAAAGAGAGCTGTATCCATTAAGAGGCCTCAGTAGGTTTCTGCTGCCATCTGGTACATCTGAAACACGCTGAAAAAGTGTGTTGCTCCTTCAGAGTAGGTTTCTATAGCATGGCAAACTACTACTGTTTTTATTATGCTCCATAAGCTGCCACATGTATGTGAAAGATGTAAAGATTTTAACTTCAGTGATAATTAACATGTGTATTTGGTGCTGTATAAAAAACTTATTTTCTGTTTGCCATTTCTAAAACTGCAGGAAGTTACACTCAAAAAGCTATGTTAGAATAACATGACTGGAATTTAATAGCATGAAATAGATGATATTAATGGATTCAGGACAGATCAGGTATGATAAACTGAACCTTGTTGTATTTTGTGTTTTATTTCATCCTTTGAAATAGGATCATCAAAAGACCCAGTCGGCTGCTGTCTAGTGACTTACCAGATTTAACCTAAATTTCACAGGTGTGAGAAATTTTGCATTTAAATACACACAAAAGTACAACAACTTTCTAAAGCCTAGGGTTGAACAGCAGTTGGTTGGATCCCAGTTAATATACCAAAATTAATTGTTCCTTTAAAGTCTGCTGAGGGTTTCAACCAGGTAGGCATCTGTAGAGCGTACCTTATCTGTGATGTGAGGTTGAGTCTCCTCAGAAAATTGATCCATTGCAGACAGCAGAGCAAGACCAACTGGGATAACAGCAGTGCCTGCTTTTTCACAACAGCTTTACTCACAGACCAGCTGCTCAGGTTGTGAGGGAGAAGGATGATTCTTCTGCCTTTCGAAATTTCTGTCCAGTTCTCTCCACATGAAAAAAGCCTTAGCTGCCAGACTGTGAGCTAGGGAAAGCAGAAAAATCTTTGGTTTTCCTCTTCAGTACATCCCATTGTTTAGTAAAGAAATAAAGATTTGGAGAAATAGAGGAAGTGTGTAAGAGATAAAATGGCTTGATAACTCAGTGCCAGTGAAGTTACCTGAGAATGAATATTGATGATTTTTGTTTTTTAAAGCAAGTCTGCCAAGAAGTATTCAATGCATCAAGGGTTTTGTGCATCACAACAAGCATATGTCATAGAATTGTTTATGTTAGAAAAGCTGTTTAATATTATTGGGTCAAACCATTAACCTAACACTTCCAAATCCACCAGTAAACCATGTCTCTAAGCACCACATCTGTGTGTATTCTAAATACCTCCAGGGATGGTGATTCAGCCACTTCCCAGGACAGCGTGTTTGAATGCTTGACAACTCTTTCATTGAAGAAATTTTTCCTAATATCCAGTCTAAACCTCCCCTGGCACAACTTGAGGACATTTTCTTGTCCTGTGACTTGTTACATGGGAGAAGAGACCAACACCCACCTCACTACAACCTCCTTTCAGGTAGTTGTAGAGAGGAATGAGGTCTCCCCTCAGCCTTCTTTGCTCCAGATTAAACAACCCCAGTTCCCTCAACCATTCCTTGTAAAACTTACGCTCTAAGCCTTTTACCAGCTTCATAGCCCTTCTCTGCTCCAGCACCTCAGTGTCTCTGTTGTAGTGAGGGGCCCAGAACTGAACACAGGATTTGAGGTACAGCCTCAGCAGTGCTGAGTACAGGGGGGTGATCACTGCTGTCGTCCTGCTGGCCACACTATTGCTGATACAGGCCAGGATGCCATTGGCCATCTTGGCTGCCTGGGCACAAGCTGGCTCATGCTCAGCTCCATCAGTCAGCACCCCCAGGCCTTTTTCCATCAAGCAGCTTTCCAGCCACTCTTCCCCAAGCCTGTAGTGCTGCCATGGGGTTGTTGTGGTCCAAGTGCAGGACCTGGCAGTTTGCCTTGTTGAACCCTCATACCACTGGCCACTGCCCATCGATGCAGCTTGTACAGATCCCTCTGCAGACCCCCCCCATCCTTCAGCAGAGCAGCAGCACTCCCACCCACCTTGGTGTCATCTGCAAACTTACTGAGGGTGCCCTTGATCTCCTCATTGATGAAGATATTTCACAGAACTGGACCCAAATCTGAGCCCTGGGGAACACCACTTGTGATTGGCCATGAACTGTATTTGACTCTGTTCACTGCCACATTTTGGGCCTAGCCATGCAGCCAGTTTTTTACCCAGCGAAGAGAACAACCTTCCAAGCCATGAACAGCCAGTTTCTCTAGGAGAATGCTGTGCGAAACAGTGTCAAAGGCTTTACTGAAGTCTAGGTAGACAATATCCATGTCCTTTTCCTTCATCCGCTAAGTGGACCACCTTGTCACAGCGGGAGGTCAGGTTAGTCAAGCAGGACCTGCCTTTTATAAACCCGTACTGGCTGTGCCTGAGCTCCTGTCCTGTGCATGCTGTGTGATGGCACTCAAGACTACCTTCTCCATAACCTTCTTGAGCACTGAGGTCCAGGTGACAGGCCTATAGTTCCCTGAATCCTCCTTCCAGCCCTTCTTGTCAGATTTGCAAACCTTCAGTCAGCAGGGAGTGACCTGTTTAGCCAGGGCTGCTGGTAAGTGATTGACAGTGGCTTGGTGAGTACTACACCAGCTCTCTCAGTACCCGTGGGCTGGTTCCCATCCAGCCCCATAGACCTGTGTGTGGCTTAATTGGCGTAGCAGATCACTAAACATTCCCCTTTGGACTACAGGGGCTTCATTCTGATTCAACTCCTATGTCTTTAAGATATCCTTCATGCAGAATGTCCAGCCATCCTAGACTGCTTTGCCCATGACTGCCTCCCAAGGGAGTCTGTCAACCAGTCACCCAATCAGGCCGAAGTCTGCCCTAGGCAAGTCCAAGGTTTCAGTTCTGCTGACCCCCCTCCTTTCTTCTCTGAGAAGTGAAAACCATGATTTTGTGACTCCTATGCCCAAGTCAGCCCCGAACAATCACATCACCTACAGGTCTTTCTCTGTCCACAAACAACAGGGAAGCAGGATGCCTTCCCTACTTGGCTCCCTCACCAAATGTGTCAGGAAGTTATCTTCCACACACACCAGGAACCTGTTAGACTTTTTCCCCTCTGCTGTGTTGTATTTCAGACTGTCTGTTCATCCCTTCTTTTCTTCAGTTTTCTTCAATATGAACTTCTCATGTCCAGTTGTGGTCTGATTGGACTACAGGACAGTGGTTGCAAAAAAAGACTCCTGAGAAGTTTATTAAAAAAGTAGGTGGCAGGATGAAAGAAAAACTTTATTGTCCTCAAACAAAAAGTTTCAGCATGAACTAACCTATTCTTGGACATGAAAGAAAGAGCACAGCGGGAGATATTGTAGGTGCCCTAGCTGTTGAAAATGTTTCAATCTGAATGCTCCTCTCACTGGATAGCAGTGAGTTTATATGAGAAAGGATTTAGTGGAAAACCGGACTGTATTAGCTCTGCGATTTAAGAAAATGCTTGTTATCAGCCAGAGTGGCTTTTCTCAAAGCTGTTAATTGCAAAAAGGAGTTTAGGTTTTGGATCTCTTAGTTAAAATGCTGTTTTAACATCTTATTTTGTGTAATGCTGCAGTCTGTACAGAACTTTGCATAATGTATGAAGAGTCTTTTTTACACAAAAATCGTGTTGCTTCTCTTTGTTATTATTTCCCAAACTGAAATAAAAAGAAAGTAAACCTCTTTCATTAATTGATTATAGTTTCTGGTGTCTCTCAACTTGCAAACAAAGTGTATTGTGTATTTTCCTTCTTTCCTAAAGTAGTTGTCGTTTACTTTTAAAAGCAACATGAAGGTCTCTGTTAAGGGATTTATTTTAAAGCTAAAAAAAATATTCTCTTTTGGATGAGAAAAGTATCAAGGGAATTACCAGATATAAAAAACTCATACAGAAGATGATCTTGCTATCAGCAGTAGTTGTACAATTCAGCCAAGTGTAAAGGTTAAATAAAATGTCAGACATTTCAAGTTGACATCTGATGCACCTTGCGGTATATTGTTAGCATATTCTTCAGATTTCTGTACTTCAGTTTCAACAGTAATAGGAATATTTGCATTTGACAAATACTGAAAAAAAAGTGTCACCATTTGTGGGAGTGTCTGTGGTAGGACTTACAGGGTTTTACACAGTTAGTGTAATTTTTATGCATGAGGTGCTACTTGATAGTATGTCATTACAGAGATAGAAAGAAAAATCTGCTTAGTTTATGTAACTTCATACATCTTAACTATACCTCTCCATTCCATCTTTATTCCTCCTTCAACAGTCTACTCTTGTGTTCTCCCTAGTTCTTATGTGTACAATTTTTTTCCCACTAGGTAAGGACAGCAATTGAGTCCTCTTGCATTTTTAAAGGTCAGCTCAGTCCTGTGACAACTGACTGACTGATCAGAAAAAACCTCCAAAGTGAAACAGTTAGTTTTGAGTTTGTTTCTTCCCCTGCTCTCCCACACAGTTAGTCCATAAGCTCTCTTGTGACTTATCTTACTTCTTCTTTCCTTCTCCCAGTCTTGTGTCAGATTTTTAATATTGTAAAGTCCTCAAATTAAATACTGGCAGAAGACAGTTGAAATAAGCTCCTAAATCAACATCTTCAGCATTTCATTAATATTTTTTCTTAAAAATATATGTACTGTGGAACAACCAAGAAGATGCACTTTATTCTTCTCTACAATTAAGAAAAAATTCTAATTTTTTTTTTTAAACCAGTGACTGCTGAGCATCTACAGTGCTAGTATGATTTGATACAGTAAAAACCCTAAATTATGTTACTCTAAGAACATTTATCTGTGTTTTCTTCAGTCATCTGAGTCTAGATAGCTTTATTTGCATTTTAATATTTTGTAATGTTTATTTTATGCATCGTGTTAAATAAATGGCCTGAAGTAAAAAAATGTTATAGTGTAGAAAACAGATGTTTGAACATCCATTCTTTTCTCAAAGTAATTAAACACAATATATAGATTGTTACTAGAGGGGGGTAAATTGGTTCTGCTTCTGTAAGTTATGGAGAACTGTGGTCCTTACGTTTTCCTTTTCTTAAATAAAAATAAGCTGGCTTTCATTAAATGACTCATTTTCTCCCGGGCTTTATGATCTGTTGTAATGGTGATGATGTTGAGAAGAAACTTCAAAATATCATGCAATCCTAACGTTGCAAAAGCTCCATACATAAAACTAATGTTTTGCAAATTTTATTTACAGTCTCTTTATCAGAATAATTTGCAAGTAGTGGCAATGTACGGCAGAAGAGAAGATGGGAGGAGAACTCCCATGTCATCAGAACTATCCCATATATCTACATGACACATACAGTACTTACCTTTGCAGAGTGATTCACAGAGCAACCTGTGCCTATAATCCAAGGCTATCATCAGTGTCCCGAGTGACTGCAATTGTATAGAATGTTATTTGAAATGTCAAGTTCAGTGTAAGAAATTGATTGCTGCTGATATTCTAGTAGTTTCTGCTAGCAGAGATCGCAGAACATTTCTTCCTGACCTAAATTTGGGGCTGTCTTATTTACAAATCAGAATTAACAATCAGACGTTTGAGAACTTTTGGTGTCATAAAAAGGAGCACTACATTCCCATCATATTGTCTAGTTAAAGTTAGTCTGTTGATGCTGCAGAGCAAGGTGGAAATAAAACATGGACAAAAGAAAGCCACAGGAGCCAAGCTGAGTATTAGAGGAAGTGTAAGAGGAGGGAGGGGGAATTTTCTTGGTCTTGCAAACCAGGGCATGAAAAGTCAGAGATTAGTATATAATAACACTTATGGAGAAATCAAACTTTAGCAATAAACAATGATTGAATGTTCTTTAGACCTTTGTCATATCTTGAGGGGTATAAAAATATTGTTCTTTATATCAATATTGAATTTTGGAGTACTTTTTTTAATTAAAATCAATTCTTACAACTTGAACAATGTTAACTATTTTCCTCATTCTTAGAAGTAGACAAATAGGTTTGCTTTCATCAGTTTGAAAATTGTTTTGTGAGATAGGTGTATTTCTAGTTGTTGAATGACACTCAGAAAACCTGAAAAAAAATATAACAGTTTGGTTTCTTTCATCTCCCTTAAATTGTGTAGATTTAAGCCCATTTCAGATACTATTTCAGTGATTGTGGGTTGCACTATCACATTTATATCTTTTCCAGACCATTTCTGTGCCATTGGTAACTAAGGAGTAATGGCTTTGAAAAGAAGCAAACCTGAACTTTGCTTCTGCACCTTGATTTTCTCACCATGTATAGAAGAGTATGACACTGAACAGAAACTACAATTCAGGCAGACTGTAACAATATGAAAGGAATTCTCAGTAGGTTTCATTACATACATGCAAAATGGTATGCATTTAGTTGGAGTGCTCAAGTGAAAAGTGCATGGAGAGAATAAAATGAATGGGGAAAAGAATGATCTAAAATGCTGCTAGTTAAAGAAACCTTTTTTTTTTTTCCCCCAAAGCCAGTTAAAATTTAAAATTATCTGTATATACTCTTGCAATTAATTGGGTAGCTGGGTTTTGAATTCATCCACAAGGATCCGTCAGAGTTTGTAAATGTTTTTGATGAAATGATTTTCCACTTGGTCAAAATCTGGAATTTAAGTTGTACAAAGCCTAATGTGCTTTGTACAAGACCACCCTTTTTTACATTGTGAAAGACTGCTCTTTTCATCCCCAGATATGTCCTGAAACCAGCAGTTAGTGTCTATCCGAAACTCTCTTGTCCACTCAAAGTAGTGAAAAAAAACTTCCAATTGCACACTTTGGTGTTAAGTTTTTGTATTTTTTTTTCAACTTCTCATTTTTAATATTTCGTATTTCATACATGAAAATAAAAAGAAGTTTGAGTAATAATAAGCAATGTTTCTGGGGAAATGTGGGGCATGAGAAAAATTAAAATTTGCTGGCTATTGAAGATAGAGTTGCATAAAACTTTCTTTTGAAAACTGGCATACTAAGGTTTTGTTTTTGTTGTTTTTTTTTTTTTTTTTTTAATTAAAATCTAATTTGGAAATAAGTATGAGACAGATAAACTCAGTATCTACTGTGTTGTCTTACCTCTTCTGGTGGACTGAGAGCTAAAAGAAAAATCCTGAGCTTCAGAGTTCTAGACTTAGCTTCTTCCATAGTCAGCATCTCCGAATTTTAAGGTTCTCCAACTTCCTGCTTGATGGCCTTTCCATGCTCCTCTCTTAAGGAGACTCATTGCTGCTTTAGCTCATTGTCCAAGATAAAGTGTTTTCTCAATAGTGCACTTTCTTCCTGTAGCTTCACTTAGGTGAAAATTAGTTTGGCAAACTAATACAACTTTTTCTCTGCTCTTCTTATCTCTATGGTAACACTAGTGGTAATGAGAAAGAACTCCTTTGGGGGAGTGTTAGGAAATGCAGAAAAATGGGCAGGGGAGAGTAAGAGTCTAGTACAGAAAATTATTAACCTTAAAGAATTGGTGGTAAATGAAGATGAAAATGCATGATGCAGTCAATCTAGGTTGGGAATTAATTTTCTAATTTCTTGAGATGGTGAGAGAAAAACCAAGTTTTATTTTGTAGTAACAGAATCAAGAAGAAATCTATCATTACCAAAGTATGTTTGTAAGAAAAACATACTGGGGCACTGCAAGATAGCAAAGTGACTGAAGAAAATTTTTCGTACTATATAGGCAATTTTGGAAGTCTTAGTTGCTGTGCATCACTCCTATCTCTCTGCATTGACAGCCCAGGAAACATAAACTTCTTATTTTAGTTCCTGGTTTGTCGCTGAATAAGATGTGTAAAAAGGGTGATGAAAATACTCCTTGTAGTGTTAAGAAGCTTGTTAATCTACATAGCGATAGACACAATTTAATGCTAGATGATGGAGACATTGGACGCTAACATATGTTGTTGATGATATTGCCTATCTCTTGGTAGTTTTCAGTATTTCTGTAGAAGTGATGACCAAATGTATTTTTCAGTTGCAGAAGCTGAGGTAGAAAGCATGTGTAGAGGACCTGCATGATCCCCACTGGTGAGAAAAGCAGCATTCATACGGAGGAATCACACAGCTCATAAGCCACTCTTTAAGGGGTTTTAAGTGTCTCAGCTTCTGCCTTATATCCCCCCCACCCTGCCCCTGCCCTTCATGTGTTTTTTAAGATTACATTTGACAGCACTTAGCTATGATATTGCCACAGTTTTTACATGTGTTTCGGATGGAGCCTGCAAGAAACCTTGTATCTGTACAAAGAGAATGTGCAGAGCAGAGACAGAAAGGGCAAGGGAGAAAGAGGAGAAAAGATGTGCACATTAGAATCATAGAATCATAGAATAGTTAAGGGTTGGAAAGGACCTTAAGATCATCTAGTTCCAACCCCCTTCCCCTGGGCAGCGACCCCTCACACTAAACTGTGGCACCCAAGGCTATGTCCAGTCCAGCCCTTGAACACTGCCAGGGATGGGGCATTCACAATTTCCCTGGGCAACCCATTCCAGTGCCTCACCACCCTCACAGTAAAGAATTTCTTCCTCATATCCAGTCTAAACTTCCCCTGTTTAAGTTTGAACCTGTTACCCCTTGTACTATCGCTACAGTCCCTAATAAAGAGTTGCTCCACAGCATCCTTAGATATCCTTCATATACTGGAAGGCTGCTATGAGGTCTCCACGCAGCCTTCTCTTCTCCAGGCTGAACAGTCCCAACTTTCTCAGCCTATCTTCATACGGGAGGTGCTCCAGTCCCCTGATCATCCTCGTGGCCCTCCTCTGCACTTGTTCCAACAGTTCCATGCCCTTTTTATATTGAGGACACCAAAACTGCACACAATACTCCAAGTGAGGTCTCACAAGAGCAGGATCACCTCCCTCGACCTGCTGGTCAAGTTCCTTTTGATGCAGCCCAGTATACTGTTGGCTTTCTGGGCTGCGAGCGCACACTGCCGGCTCATGTTCATTTTTTCATCGACCAACACCCCCAAGCCCTTCTCCTCAGGACTGCTCTGAATCTCTTCTCTGCCCAACCTGTAGCTGTGCCTGGGATTGCTCCAACCCAGGCGTAGCACCTCGCACTTGGCATGGTTAAACTTCATCAGGTTGGCATCAGCCCACCTTACAAGCGTGTCAAGGTCCCTCTGGATGGCATTCCTTCCCTCCAACATGTCAACCGAACCACACAGCTTGGTGTCATCGGCAAACTTGCTGAGGGCACACTCAATCCACTGTCCATGTCACCGACAAAGATGTTGAACAAGAGCGGTCCCAACACCGATCCCTGAGGGACACCACTTGTTACTGGTCTCCAGCTGGACATTGAGCCATTGAGCACTACTCTTTGCGTGCGACCATCCAGCCAGTTCTTTATCCACCTATCAAATTGATGTCTCTCCAATTTAGATACAACGGATGTCATGTGGGGCAATGCTGAACCCTTTGCACAAGCCCAGGTAGGTGATGTTAACTGCTCTACCCCTGTCCATCAGTTCCGTAGTCCCATCATAGAAGGCCACCAGGTTGGTCAGGCAGGATTTCCCCTTAGTGAAGCCATGCTGGCTGTCACCAACCACCTTGTTGTTTTTCATGTGTCATAGCATGCCTTCCAGGAGAATCTGCTCCAAGATTTTGCCAGGCACAGAGGTGAGACTGACTGGTCTGTAGTTCCCCAGCTCATCCATTTTCCCCTTCTTGAATAAGGGGGTTATATTTCCAGTCATTAGGAACTTTACCTGACTACCATGATTTTCCAGATACGATGGACAGTGGCTTAGCAACTTCATTTGCCAGCTCCTTCAGGACTTGTGGTTATGGATTTCATCAGGTCCCATGGACTTGTGCGTGTTCAGGTTCTTAAGATGATCTCTAACCATATCCTTATCTAACACTGATCAGGAACTTACCAACAGAGAGGCAAGACAGGTTGGAGTTACAAACATGGGGACTTAAGAAAGCTTAAATAAATGAGGAGGAAGAAATAAGATGGTAAAACTTCACTGCTGATTCTCTTAAAAGTTTTATTAAGAAGAAAATAATCAGTCTGAGAAACATTCATGTATCTAGTTTTCTGTTGTGTCTGTCTTTTCCCAAATACTCCCACAGGATATTTGAAATTTAAATGATGGGTGTGTCCTTCGAAAACTTAGTTACAAGTCTTTATGTCATTATTTGGTCAAAATTTCCATTGACATCAGTGTTTGCCTCAGTAAATACTGTGATCATCCTTTAGGATTTGTTTCAGTAGTAATGAATCCAGAGGGAATCTGGAGGAAAAAAGAAAACCTAAAGTTTGAGATTAAATGAGTAGTCTGTTTCTGTCTTTTAAATTCTAGACCTTTCCTTTAAATCATTGTGCAAGTGACCCTTACTGAGCATAACACACGGAGGAGTTGCAGTTTAGTCATTGGCATGTGTTAGTGAGGACTTTTGTAAGCAAGGAATTGCTGGCTGAAAAAAATGCATTACATATGTCATGTTCAAGTCTGGCTTATAAAAGAGTGTTGTGGGATTTTTAGTAGTTCAAGAATAGTTTTCTTATAATATTTAAGGTTACTTTCTGCACTTTGCTTTTTTAGTGAATGAAAAGCAATGTACAGGGAACACCAAGCTTTTGAAAGGTGAAAAGACAATGAAGTATCTTCTACTGCATATTGTTATTAAGATTCCTCTCTTCAGTATGTCTCCATCTCAATATAGATGTTACTGGAGGTGAAAAATTGGGAGTGGGGCTCTGAAGTACCATCTGGACTGTATAAATGGGGGCTAATATAGATGCAACAATGCTTGATAAATTCCTGAGAATTATGTTGACAGCTGTTGAGCTCATGTGTACTCAGTGTGTTTTTTTAAAGAGAAGCTAAGGAATTTTTAATCAAGGAAGATTACTGAGCAGATTACTGTGTGCTTAATATTTAAAAATAGACATACTTTTATTAGTAAAAATTCCTTGTTTAAGCCTGAAGTGTTAAATTTTTCCACTGAAAATGTAAAACCTGTTTTGATTTAAAACAGTATTAAATTATTATGAATGAGATGGAAAGAGATACGGAGATGGAAAGAAGATAATATTTATTCTGTTTAATTGGAATGTTCTATTAGAATGTCAGCTTGAGTAATCTAAGTGCATGTAACTTTAGGCTTTACTGGATTTCAGACTGGCATTTTGGAGGGATGGAGGTTTTTCAGTGACCTGTTAGATTGGAAAATGTCTGATGTAAAGAAAATTCTCTATGGAATGCTTTTGTGTGAAGTTATTTTGGTAATCTGCTCTCATAGGACCAATTGCTAGTCTTTTCCCAGCCTAATGAAACTAGGTCACTAGTTTTTGGCACTCATCCAAGCTGTGAGTTTTATTTTGTGTTCAAGCACACTGTCTAGAAATAGTGATGCAATGTCAGCAAGGCCACTTTTCATTTCATAAACATAATTTCCAGTGCCCTGGAATTAATTCATTCACTGACCTGTTAATAACTGCAATCTGTCACTGGCTTACAGAGGCAGAGGAAGTGTCTGGAAATAGTCATGGTCACTCTACCAGGTTATTAGTTACAGGATTTCTGTTCAGTGTAATGTTTTTTGGTTTTGATCATGTGGAAGAGCCTGACTGTTAATGAAAACAAACCAGCAACTTAATCAAAAGGAAAATACTTGTAATTAGTAAATACTTGAGAGAGATAACTTACTTGAAGTGGTTGTTTTACGCGAGATTTTTACTGTAACGTATCTGAAACATTCTGGTTACCTTTGAAATAGTGTAGGAATTCATCATGTGAGATGGTATGTAATTATTTGAAAAAGCACATTGTGGTATTAGTGTTGTTAAATAAAAGGAAAACTAGTAATTAAAATTCACTGGCATTCCAAGTTTATGTATCTCCTCCCTCTCCCCTCCCCACCATTTTGGTAAAATCAGGATTGTCTTTTGCCACAGGAATGGCAATCAAGCGCTCAGGGCATTAAGTTGCTCTGGATAGTGAAATAGCTGTTAGCCCTTTTCCACTTAACATGTACCAGAGACTTGGAGAAGCAAGCTTGCTGCTGCCATTGAGGGAGAAGGGTTTGGGGGTCAGAAAACAGTTCTTGCTATGCAGTATCACTGCTGGCTTTTTCCTAGCAATGCTGCTGCTATTTTAAATGTTTCTGTTTCTGCTGTAAAGAAGCAGCAAACCTAGCTGCATGTACCCCATGGTACAAGCTGCATAGCATCCTGCACCTTAAACCACTGTCTAGTAAAATTATATTTTGCCTATAGCAGTAAGCTGTGTTGGATTAAAGAATGAGGTACCATCTCGGCATGTAGTAAACCCTGTTCTTGGGTAAATATAGGAAAAGGCTTTTCTAGGCTTGTATAAAACTAATCTTTGGGCACAGATTAAAGCTTAATAATGGGAAAGGTTTTTTTGTTTTGGTTTTTTTTTTATGGTTTTGGGGTTTTTTGGGGTCTGATTTAATACAGTGCAGGAGCTTCTGAGTACTTCATGTGGTATTAGGGACATTAAAATTTTTGAGCTTAGCGCTGATCTACTGTTCCTGCCATTGCAATCAAAAAAAGAATTACCACATTTTTTGGTCTTGAGTTTCATGATCAGTGGCATTTTTCTTGAAGCTTTAGTTCCAGAAGACAACTTGTAGCCTGGAGTTCCATAGCTGAGCAATGGTAGCTGAAAACATAGAATTGTAAAATAATAGAATAGTTAAGGTTGGAAAGGACCTTAAGATCATCTAGTTCCAACCCCATTCCATGGGCAGTGACACCTCCCACTACACCATGCCGCCCAAGGCTCTGTCCAGCCTGGCCTTTGAACACCGCCAGTGATGGAGCATTCACAACTTCCCTGGGCAGCCCATTCCACTGCCTCACCGCCTTACAGTAAAAAACTTCCTCCTCATATCCAGTCTAAACCTCCCCTGTTTAAGTTTTGACCCATTACCCCTTGTCCTATCACTACAGTCCCTAATGAAGAGTCCATCCCCAGCATTCCTACAGGCCCCCTTCAGATGCTGGAAGGCTGCTATGAGGTCTCCACGCAGCCTTCTCTTCTGCAGGCTGAGCAGCCCCAACTTTCTCAGCCTGTATTCCTGCTCATCGACGAGCAGGAATAAAAGGTTATGGTATCTGCAGCTGTTGCCAGTCTGAATAATACTGTAGTAATTCAGAAGTCAGTGTGGAAAACCAAAGTAGTTAATAAAAGGCCTAAACCTAATTGACACCACATCTACGCTATTAAATTTTCCTAGCAAAGATATGTCAAAAAGGAGCTGAGTCACATCCCTAATTAATAAAGCTACTTCAACACCAACATGAAGTGTATGCGCCTGTGCTGGCAAAGAAGCACTTCTGCTGACAGAGTTTATGCTGTTCATGAACATGGCTGAACCATGTCACACACCCCCCGAGAAATAAAAAAAAATTCATCAAGGGTTATTTGTGGAATAGCGAAACTACAGAGGCTGGGAGACACCCAGAGAAACACTGCAACAGCAGAAAACCTGTCCCTTCATGATTTATAAAAGTCCGTGTAAGTGAATGGCGAAATTTATTTCTAACCTGGTTTTTGCTTAAATTTTTTCCAGGGTGGAAAAATACTAGAAATCTTTTTAGCAGCAATTTTTAGGTTGAAACAGAGTCTTTTTGAAAATTCCATCTTGTTCCATGTATCTGAAGCCTTTAGAGGGGCTAAACACTATTTTGGGGTGAAGTTGTGATGTCCACAGAAGTATTATCCTATGTTTTTGCAGAAGAGAATTTATGAAATGAAATTCTAAGTCTTTTTCTTTGTTTGTTTTGTTTAAAATATAATAGGAAAATGCCCTTTTTTTAATAAAGGGCATTATATTACCTGTACTACAATATAGTACAGGTAATAGCAGATTTCTCATTGACTCTTGCTAATTTCACATTATTTTCTAATGTGAAAAGGGCAGTAGCTACTGCATGCTCCTCATTTTAGTGATATGTACCTTATCAGCCTGCTAGCTATATGATTCCCCTGTATAGAACAAGAAAATGTGTGACTGCTTTGTAGAATACCTAGTTTTGCAGCATATAGAATGCTAGCAAATTTTGATGACTTGGCTCATTACATCTTTTGATATCACCTATGATTTTGAATTCTTTCAAGTGACACAGTAAATTAAGCTGTTCTCTGTTCAGTACATCTGCTCACTGTCCCCCAAAGTCTTTGTCAGAAAAAAAAAGAATAAAACCAAAGTAAATTTCTGGTGGCTTATTTTCTAATATGTGATAAAACAGAAAAACAAAACTGGGAATGTACAATGAAAACCAGCATTCTGATCTAGTAAATTATATAGAAGCAGAACATACTTACTTGCTTTTTAATGCCAAACAAGCTAGATGAGAATGATTTTGATATATCTTCCACTGTTTCAGACACCTAAGTGTTTTTCTTTAAAACATACTATTGAAGTATTTAGCTTGTTCTTATGATATTCTTTTATTAGTACATTGTGTGATTATGATTTAAATGGTTGGGGTTTTGTTGTTGGTGTTTCCCATTTTTGTGTCTGAG
This sequence comes from Ara ararauna, assembly GCA_028858755.1. Classification (NCBI taxonomy): domain Eukaryota; kingdom Metazoa; phylum Chordata; class Aves; order Psittaciformes; family Psittacidae; genus Ara; species Ara ararauna. Next base: position 35,801,571 of record CM054410.1, on the reverse strand, counting down.
CATGTAGTAAAGAAATGTGTTAGTGTTCAGTGAAATTAGCAGCTAAACTCATAGTTGATTTTGGACATTGAAAATTACATGTTTGGAAAATCGCTCAGCCTGAATCACTAGTTCACCTGTGGTATAGGAAGCATAAAATAAAGCTGTTTAATCATCTAAACATTCATGTGAATGTTGTTCTTGAAAATTTTGATAATCTAGGTGTTCACTGTATTTTGTCATTTTTCTTCTTTTTGGTGAGGTTCACATCTGCTTTTTTGACTGTTTCAAATTAATTTCTATGACATTTTTGCCAAAGGTTTGCACTTAGCAAGAGCACAAGCTAAGTGCAATTTTCCTCTTCTTTTATTAAGTCACATTTTTACCCTTGTTTTTACTGGGGAAAGTTCTTTTAGAAGTATCTCTCATGGCTCTCTGTTTTCTTGTAAAGGGCCAGCAGGTGATACGTCTCCCAGCAGAGCTAGAATAAAAATAGGTCTTGTAGAAAGTAGATAAACGATAACCAATTAAAAGTCTTGAAAGTGTTCATAGCTTTGAACATTTTATTTGTGGAATTTTGACTGTATGCTGTAGGTCTCTCTTAAGTCTCTCCTCCAAGATCGTCAAGCCATTCTCAGGTGCCTTAATCTCAAATGTAGCTAAAATTTCAGTGAATTCACGTCTGCTAAATGGAAAGAAAAATTAAAACAACTCTCAAGTCACTTTTTGTAGCGTATATGAATGTGTGAGGTGCTAGGTGGATACTAGCTGAATCAGATGAAAAATTTTCATGATAAATTCATCTTATAGTACAGACTTCCCCACCATTTTTATTGTAGTAGAAGCCTCAGTGTAGCAATAAAAATGGGAAGAATTGTTGTCCTCTTAGGAAAGATCAGTGAAGGGTAGCTACTTTAATTAGAAAGCTGGTATTTTTTGTACATTTTCTACCACCTTCTTTCTGCAAGAGCTGTAGAATGCTACCATACCTGGGTTCAAACATAGGAAAGCTTAAATTGTAGCTTCTCTCTGTATACCCTCTGAGCTGGTAGAGCAATTCTGAATTCAGACATCCAGACATGAGGCACTAGGTATCAATCTTAATCATCAAACAGAGGCACACATTACCACAAGGACACAAGCATTTCTGGGTTTTTGTATCTTGGAGCAGGAGCCAACCTTTCACAGTTCCTAGAAGGCTGTTCTTGCAAGCAGAGACAGGATGTGGGGTTGAGTTCCCTGGTGTCCTGTCCCCTGGAGCGTCTGGCTGGGGCTCTGCTTCTGTATTCTCACTCTTAGAGCAGGAGTTGTAGGTACAGTATTGTGTCCTGTGGTGTGTAGATACTATGATGTCCAAAATGCTTTTGATATGTAGGTGGTATAAGTTGAATCCCAGGCATAATGTCAGTGTTACAGGGCATCAAGCACTGAAGGTTTTAAGGGATTTTTTTATCAAGTACAGAGCATAGTACAAGTTGCTGTTTTTACATTGTTTCACATGGATCTGCCTGCCTTTCTTTTTTTTATGTTTTTTTTGTTTGGTTGGTTGGTTTGTTTTGTTTTTTTGTTTGCTTTGTTTTGAACCAGTTTGGGGTGTGTTTTGGTTTTGGTTTTTTTTTGGGGGGGGGGTTGGGTTTTTTTTAATTTTTTTTTTTACTTAGAAGGGACAGGTAATTTGCAATTAAATACACGTAATTTGTGATGGTAACAAACTCATGCAAATTTAACAATTGTGAACAAATATAGCAGATGACTATGTGGCCATTTGTGTGGGCAATACCAAAACTTCATAGTCTGGCCTAACAATACAAAGTTACTGTAATGCGATTAAAATGTGCAAAGGTACAGCACAACTCTGTGCATAGCCTTCATAAATATGGCTAAATAAAGAAAAACTGAGAGAAGAAAGTGTGATTCAGAAGTAAAATTTACTAAGTGTAAGTTGTATGGGCTTAGCCAGTAATTTCCGATGAATTTTGATATATAACAGCTCACACAAAAGATTAGAGCAACTCTTTGACAAGTTGTAAGTCATAAAGTCAGAATAAGTGTTCATATTTTTAATCTTATTTTTTAAGTATAAACTTTGCTTCCCAGTTCCGTCTTCATTTTACACAAAATTAAAAAAAAAAAGTCAAAAGGAAAAAAAGGTTGATACAGATTTGACTGCTCTCAGTACGAAAGAGAAATGTGATCATTGGAAGACCCAAGGCTCTTTGCTATTATAATTCTGCTTGAAAAGCAGGTGACAGCCACTGATCTTTCGTTGAAATTCCTGAAGTTTAACGCTGGATTCACATATGAATTGCCATGAGTTTGACAATGAGCAAGACAATATACAGCTCGTATGTTAAATTTACTTCAGTGGGGGGACTTAATGGAGAGTTTTAACCCGGATGTATTCAGCTGTCAGTTCCTATGGGACTGGACCCAGAGAAGTGAAAGATTTCTCACTGCTTCTCCAAGGTTTGCTATTGGAGGCAGAAATAGAGTGACTGAATTGTGATATTTTAGTTGTTCATAAGGATGTTATACCTAGCCAGCTTTATAGCTACTGCAGGTGATCAAAAGTCGTCATGCCTAATGCTTGGAAGTGCTAGCTATCTTTCTGGATATCATCTCTTCAGCAAAATAGGAGGTCACCCACTGTGACCATAAAAAAACTTTACTTTCTTCAATCTCAGAAGTGCAAAAAAGGAAGAAAGTAACACTGGAAGCCCAAAAATAATAGTACATGCAGCATAGGAAGTAACTATTGTTGTCCTTGCTTATTGTTCATACAGAAAAAATAATTCTCTGTGAATAAAGAAGTCTTGGAAGTGTCAAAGGTTCACATAGTGGAAAAGGCTGATAATGTTGTCTGTTCTGAGCTACTCACACTTCCCCATCTTAAAATAAGTTAAAACCCAAGTAAATTCTTTCCACATTCCATACAAGATGTGTCCTAAATTAGAATGTGGAATGTAACATAGTGTATTTACAGATTTTCTGATTTCTTGAGTTTCCTGCAATACATATGTAATATCTCTAGGCACGGTTTTTCTTTTGTTCCTGGTGAGATGACTCTGGCCTGTACTATAAGTTTATCTTTACAATACCTTTCTTACTGGAAACCTAAATTTAGTTTGGTGTGCTTCAGTGTCTGCAAGCATAACGTTCGTATGCTTTTCTGCTTCTAGAGAGGAGGTGATTATAGGTAATGTAACCAATGACAATCACAGAAATTCTCTATTGTTTCCTTTTAACTGCCCCCCATAACCCCTCCAAATTTATTTGCCCAGGAAAAATTTGTTTAAAAACAAGAAGAAAGAAAGAAAGAAAGAAAAATAAGTGAAAGCTATGTTTTGCAGTTGAAGAGACATTTCTCTTTCTGGTGTATAGAATAATTGTTAGACTTTTGTCTGTTTCAGGTTTGTCAGATGGTATACATTTTAAGAGATATGTGTAGATGTCCTCTTGCCCATCCTGCCATGCAGAAGCCAGCTACTGTATAGGAAGAATCTGGTCTTCAGAATCCCTGGTTCTGGACATGGTCTTGAACAACCTTTTGTAGGTGACCCTTCTTGATCAGAGATGTTGGACAAGATGATCTCCAGAGGTCCCTTTCAGCTCAGTCAATGATTCTGCAATTTTGGCAGTTGGATGATGTATCGAAAGACAGGCAAAACAATGTTCTTTTTTTGTTCTACTTCTCAAAATCAGGGTGAAGTGAGCTTGCATATTGTACTAGCACAAGCTCTAGCACAACATAAACATGCTAAATGTGTATGAGTCTAAATCTGGTTTGTTTTTTTTTCCCTCACCCCCCCCTCATCCCCTTCACAGAAAAAGGAAGTAGTACTTTCAAAGTAGGTCAACAAAATGTCAGCTGGTGAAGTGTGATGGGTCACTGGAAAAATCATTGACTTTCCTGAAAACATAGTTTGTAGAAGAAAATATTATTGCAGTCTCATGCTATTTTTCTAATTTGTTATCTTTTTCATTCTTTTATTTCCTGGTGTTACAGAACTTCATATTATCACCTTTCACAATTTCATTACATGTATGAGGTGCAGTTTAGTCTTTTAAAGAAAGGTGGTTTGTTCTTTTAAACAAGGATGTTTTATAATTTCTACCTTTTTACTTTGTGTGGACAGTAAACTCACTTTCATATTTTTTTATTGGTGGTAATAGACTTGGTTTAGAACTTTAGTTGTACTGTTGCTTAACCAAGCGTAAGGTATGTAAGATAAGCATGCAGTTACTGGGTTGGTGCCAAAGGGAGTTTGCTTTAGGTTGTTAGATCGGGAAGCCAACTTGACTAAGAGAAAGGAAAGTGGCATTACCCTTACAAATCCTTACAAATAAGCATAGAATAATGATGAAATGATAGGACGACTGTAGTTAAGGTTGAAGTGAATTTGCCTGTTCAGTTACAGACTTTTTTCCTTACTCCAAAAGCAAAATGTGTTCTGAGATTATCTTTAAAGTGTCTGTGTTTTACTGAAAATGGGATTATTATACAGTCACATTTAGGGAGCAAGAGATTCACAAGATAGAGTGTTTCTTTGCCCAGAAGGTGGCAGGACAGAAAATCTCAAAGGAGCAGTGAGATGCCCTGGTACTATATGCAGTTCTTATTTCTGGGCATTTGAGGTTATACATTTTAAGGAATTAAATTATTCCAGTAGCTAATTTCAAAGTCACCAAACTTTCACCAAACTGTAGAGACTTAGGTAGTGCTACGAAGCATTTTCAGATTGGTGGTGGATTTCTAGAGTCAGCTGTTGTATGTGGCTGAGGAAATGTTTATCTGAGCTGAGTGTTAATATACTCTGGCATGTCTGACCTCAGTGACTGGGTTGCATTGGCATATTTGTTCCAGGGTTTGCTGGGTCATGTTGGGTTGTTTGTTCTAGCTTTTGCTCCTAAATAGGATTGAACACTGAATAGGAATCTTGCTTCCAACAGTCTTACGCACATGGCTACTATCTCTACTGATGCCAAGAATATGTGGAATTATCTTGAGTAAAAGATTATCTTTTGAAAATAACATTGAGAGAATTGCTTTGTTTAGAGGTTCAGTGAAACATTTGGAGGCTTTTTTTGGTTTGTTTATTTATTCTTGCAGAGGGTGTGGTTTACCTGTTGCAGAGTTTCATCATTCCCTGAAGCAGCTATTGACAGAAGTAAGGTTCTGCATTGGGTGAACAATTATAAGTGAAGTCCATTCAGAATGCCTAAATAAACACATACAAGAAAAAAAATAAACAAAACAACCCTAACACAACTGCCAAATTTTCTTTGCTGAAAGAATTGTTTTCTTACGTATATGCAGATAGTCTAATTCTGTCAGACACAGCATTACTGTTAGGAATTTGCATGAACACATCAATAAGCACTTAGCTTAGGGGAAGTGCATTTGCGAAGTCATAGATCATCATTTCTCTGTTTCGTTAGGTGGGTTTTTCTCAGAGAAATAAATGCTTATCATTATAGTAAGCATTCCCAGTGTTCCTGTATTGTATTTATCAGGTTACAGGTCTCTAAAAGAGTGAATGTAGACAATATTTCACAGGGAATCTTCAGTGCACAGCTCTACAGATTGTAAAGGTTGGCACTAATGATATATTTTTAGTATATTAGATAAGAGAATCATCAAGTACAGACCAGGTGTGGAATTATGTTTGGTCGTGTAGAGCTAGCAAATCTGACTAGACTTTAGATGAGACTTTTATTGTAAGAGAGTTCTGGCAGTTTCCCCTGCTGTGTACTTGGTCCTTACAGTCCCTTTGTCTGCAAAATAGTGATGCCCACTAAAATTGAGGTAACTTCTGGGTAAAAGTTGAGGTGATGTTGATTTTACTTCCAGGTACTTTCCTGATATTTAGAGATTTAAGTAGGCTAACATGGTATCTTTGAAGGATTTCAGCCATGAGAAGTCAGCTTTAGCAAAGTATGATGACATAGTTATTTTTTTGAAATAATTGCAGGTTATGACAAGTGAGTTGTATTGTTAAAGAATTGAAAATTTGTTTTGCATAAAAGGTGTTAGTGATTTATTTTGAATCTTCAGATATGCATGGAATATAGTATGAGTAGAGATATTTTTGCCTATTTTCCAAATATAAAATAACTCCAGACTAATCTGCACTACTGCAGAAGTGAGATATTGGGACATAAACTATCTGCAGTGTAGCACATTGATTTTGAGTGTCTGATTGAAGTAAATTGCATCAATCACCAGGCTGGCAATGTAGAAGTATGGAAGTGGTGTAATAGTAGTAATCATTTCCATAAAGAAAAAGTCAGCCTTAAGAATGTGTGTAGGAGGAAAATGTTTTCCAAGAACTAACTACATTTGAATATCATTTCATCAAAATAGAACACACCTCCATATGACTGATATTTTCATTTTTAGTAATCATTGACATTCATTGTCAGAAGTTGCTTGTGATTCTATCTTTTGAACATTGGCCTGCTAGGTTTTATTTCTGCATACAAAACTTAAAAATAATATGCCTTATTCTGCTTTTCATTACATTCTATGATAAGTCAAATATTTTCAGCACTTGTGTATCAGTTATTTACATGGTCAGTCAGGCAATTATTTCTACATCATCATTCTCTCTGATTTACTAAGCTGTTTTAGCAGTTAAAAGCACTGGTTTATAGATTTCTTTGCCTCCCAATCAAGTATGTGGCTGATTTAATATAATAACTAAGTCGAAAGGCAAAAATTTGAAATTTACTACTTTCAAATGAGAATTAAGCAAATACAATTTTCTGCAGGCATTAAGAAAATTATTTTTTTAATGACTGATTTATTTTATTAAAAATTATTCAAAAAAGATACAAACCTTTCTACTTAAGTAAGTCAGTCTGTTACTTGTGATTAAGGAAAATCCAGATTGATTAAATAATGCATCACACTCTATTTTTTTGTGGGGAAATGAGATGTTCAATATGAAACTAGGTGTAATATGTCTTGGTAGAGTTGGTAAACATAATGTAGTTTTGTTGCAAAGTCTGTTTCATAATGCCCTGCAATCGTGCCTGTAGTTTAGCAGTATAGAAGTAGGAATTATATCAGTTTGAAAATGCTGTGCTTTAGGGAAAATTCAGAAGCTTGTTAGAAGCCTTCTGCTTATTTGCTTATTCTTGACAAAGTTCATGTTTAGTGTATTGAGAAATAGGTATCAGAATTGTATTTTTAGTCTTCTACTTTCAGTCTTCTTAGAAAGCAGGCATCTTAAGCTTCATTGTAATTTGTCAATAACACTTTGCAGACAAGATAATTGAGGATAAATATCTCTAATGTAAAGCCGATACTGTTTGTTCGTGTTTGTTATCGCTAAAATTGTGATTGCTTAAACTTGCCCTGGGATGGTAGGCAAATATGAATGATTCCAAATAATTGGAATGGAATTTTACTCAGCTAAGGACTCTAACTTTTTCCTGAAATGGAGATTTTAATGAACTATGTAGTGTAGGTTAAATTCATAGAAGCTGCTACCATAATTGCTGTGAATATTTTAATGAATCCAATGAAATTTAGACTTATAACTTAGTAAAGAAAACACTTAATGGTGAATCAAAATAATTTCAATGGTTTAATACTTATGTCTACTGTTCTCTAACTTAGGGTCATGCCCTATGATGCATGGCTCTTTCTGTGGACTGTTACTTACTGTACTACTTCTTTTGAATTACTGTAAGTAGAGATGATGAAGAGTAAGTAGTTCAGTGAATGCTCAGTGACAGCACAGAAGAGGTAGAATTACATGAACTTCATAAATGTGTTTTGTGCAGGAAAGAAAATTGAATATATAGGGATTTGGTCAATACTCACTTTTAAGGACAGATAATGGAGTATGTTGCAAAATCTTAGGTATTTTTCTGCAATATCTAAAAGTTTAAATTTATAATGCTGCTGGATAAAGTTTGATCTTCTGCAACAGCTTATCTAATATTCTAAGTATGAAAAAGGATGAGATTGAAGGGATTGGTACTATACCCAAATTTCATTGTAAATGTAAGAATTAACACTTTGCAATAACTTTTATTTTCATCTTGTGGAAAATATTGTGTACATGCGCATGCGTGCATACACTCATGTTTTTAGGGGAATGATAATTTACTAGGTGCTTCACAAGCAATTTTCATTTTCTATTTTATTTAACATATTTTTCTGGACAAATTTAGTATAGTTACAACTTGATTTTTTATTTTAGAAACAGTTTGTGAAAAGGTGTATTGAAAAATGTTAAAGATGATGGCACCAGAATTTTCACTCAGTGTTTCTGGAAACAGTAAGTTACATGAAGTATCTGGTTGCTAATAAAGGAAGTAGAATTTAGTAACAAAGACCTCTAGCCACCAGAATCAGCTCATATTTGACAAAGAGAAAGTTGAAATAATGATTTTTTTCAGTTCTTGACAACTAAACATTCTTAAAGATAAGCAAAGTTTTGACTAGTGGTGAATGATATTTGTATTTCTCAAAAAGTTTACCTGTTAAAATTTAAAAGCAAAAATAGTTGGAAAAGTGTTCCTGATGTTTGTTAAGCATCCTTCTTTTATCTTTTTTCAGCTCTTTTTTTCCTTTTTACCAATTATAGCAATTTGTATTTGCTGTAATTGCACACAGGATTTTAGTAGTTATATTTCCCATTAGTATGGCATGCAGGTTGTTAGTTTTCATTTGAGCTTTAATAAATGTTGATACTGCTGATCACTGCTGATGTTACTATTTCACACTAAGTTCAGGATTGAGAAGTTTTACTCAATGTTTGAGGGTATGAGGGAGAAACAGCACCACAGTTAGCTCACAACAGTTAGCGCATTGAAAAGATAAAGTACGAATTCTTTATGAGCATCAGTGAAGAAGCTGAAAGGGATTGATAGTAATCTCAGAAACAACAGAAAGTGTTTTCTCACATTCTATAAGATCTAACAGGTGAAATCTTCTTTATTGAAATGGAGGAGCTGAAAAGTTACTCTAAAGGCTCTGAAAAATGAAGCATTGTCAGTGTCACAGTGGAACATAGTCAATGTGATTGTGTAACCTGAATAGCTCTTACTTCAAGCCCAGTTTTTTCTTTTTTATCTTCACATTCAAAAAAGAAGGCAAAGGTATTTATAGTGACTGTGGCAGAATAAGAAGTGAAATCACAGACTGTAATTGGTAGGAGAAACTTGTCATATGATAGTGAGATGGTCTTTAGCATGGTATGTGCTAAAGCAATATGAAGATGTGATTAATTATCCTTACGGATTCATTTAATTTTGCGTATATAGGCTTATTAACCCAGAAGCAGAGAGGTGTAGGAAACATCAGGAAAAAATTTGCCATGGGCATGGATTGTGTTGGGTTGTTTGCAATTGTCAAGCATTAGAAAATTGAGAAAGGTTAATTTATTTTAATAAAAATAATTAAGAATTAGTGTAAATCAGAGAGAAATATTTTTAGATGCTGCAGTTAGTTTTGCATTCCCTTATAGACAGCATTACTCATAGCATGAGATTTGTCTCCAGAAAAGGCCAGGCTGTGTTATCAGAAGCCATGAGCACACAAATGTGAATAGATTCATGTGAAAGGAACCTTCCTTCTTTTAAATTTAGTGTCTCCATGCAGGATCAGCCATTCCAGCAGTCTTCCATTTACTATGGGGGTTACACAAAACCTATTTTAAGATTGTAATATGATGATGTGTTAATTTTGAACATCTGACACTCCATAGGAGGATTATGGAGTCATCGTTTGGATTTCACACTACTTTTAGGCTTTTTATAAAATCTGGAGTAGGGTAGGAACAGCCAAATCAGTTCTGGTTTGCACCACAAAATGTAGAATTTTAATAGAAATACAGAAGTAAATGCACTGGGGCTGGAAGGCAGCTCAGTTAATAAACAAACTGTGAAATGACAATGTGTCAAATCAGTATAATTTATCAAAGTAGCACATCTTTTAGGAAACTACTTAAGCACTTAAGTGTGGTCATTTCAGGGCTTCTGTTTAGATTTCTACTAAATACCTTTTGCGCTTCTTCTTTGATCCTACCATGCTTCTCTGTGTCAAGCCTTCTGGCCAGTTAAGGATTTGTTTCATACTTTAATCCTTCTGTTGTGAAGGAGCACATGTGGAATAGTTTTTCAGATGCTTAGAAAATGTCTATTATGTGAATCCCATTGTCTCAGTAGAATAAAAACTGATTGAACTGTGGTGCCTATCAGCCTCTTGTTTTATAGTCATATGAATTAGTGTTTGGGTATTATGTTATTCATGCTATGAAGCTAGTGCAGTAGAATTAGGCTGTTAAGTTACATGTTGGAAATATAAATTACGTATTTGTACCTGGGCAGTTGGACTGCAATGATGTAATGGAAGGCAGTCTGTTAATGTACTATTTATTTAGAGTTCATTAACTCTAAATTTGAATGTGAATCAAAAAATACCAACACCCCAACTCCAAATTGTTTGTACATCCTACTTTATCACTGTGATAGAGAAGTGATATAAAGGAAGTTTCCAAGTGTATTTATGTTTAAAACAAAAAAAAGCTTTCTTTGATAACTGCAAGGTGACACACTAAGAATAGAACTAGGTAATTGAGGGAATTTGCTAGAATCTGTAAAAACAAAGAGGTCCTTTTAAAAATATTTGGTATCATTAATTTGTTCTGTTGTAGCACATAAATGATCTGGTTATGGACTACAGGCCTGTAGTTTAAGACAAAGTGCAAATAGGAACAGAGTGATTGTCCCTGGTTGAAAGTACTTACAATATAAGTGTAAATGTAGAAAAGATGCAATGTACATGTTCAAAATAGGAGAAAACTGTGAAACCATATTATTTGGTGTGGTAGGTAATAGTTTTAGTATACTCATGATGCAGGCTCTTCCATTTTTGTTAGATGTTAGAGGAAAAGAAAATTTGGATTTGAAGAGGATAGTGAATGTCTCCAGAAGACAAGTTTCCAGCATGAAGTGTATCAAGGAAGAAGGCATAAGGGCACTTATTTTGCAACATGACAAGTGAGTGGTGGAGACTGCCGTTACTGCTGTAGTTTAAAGACCAGATTAAACCTTTTAGTACTGAATGACACTTCATGGGTAGGATGAAACAAAAACCTAAAAGCATTACACTGGTATTTTTACTCAATAGGAGAGAGAGGAGGAAACAAAAGATGCAGAGGCAGGGATGGCTAGGTCAGAAGTACAGGGTAGAGACACTGTCTTGGACATTTAGAAAAGGAAGTCTTTGCTGAAGATTCACTCTTATACTCTGATCAACAAAGGTGTGAAGGCTGTTTGTATAAACTTTACTCTAAGACCATTGTATCTTTCAGCAGGAGTAATAAGTACTGTCGTTGGGCATTCCCAATTCCAGGTGCAGAAAAAAATAATCTTTCTTCAGTACTCTCACACTTTTCTTCAGATCTTTATAGCAAACATTATTTGATTTGAAGAATTGTTGACTAATGCTGCAAATGAAGCCGAGTGGGGATACACTGTGGAAATAAGGAAGGTTTTGAACTGGCAAAGGAAGTGTAGGAAGCGCCTAGAAGAGATAAGAGTACACTTGAAAGAGTAAATGGAGCTTATATTGTGGATCTCTTGTGTGTGGTTTCCAGTGGTTGATATGAGTATACAGCCCTTTTCATGGCCTCCTAGTTTTTCTCTAATCCGTTCATGATTTACTTAAGTCACAGATGGGGGTGTTACCAGAACTCTTTTGTTCCTGACAAAGTCTTAGGTTCACAATTTTATAGGCTGGTCTTGCTTTCTCCATATTGAGAAAAGAATAAAATTTTAACCAAATAAAATAAAAAATATACATCATTGTTGAATCTGAAGTAGGCTAAACTTCTGTGAGCTTGTTATTTCATCTCATAGTGTTCATGCAGACTAATAATTCTCAACAGTTGATTGAACCGCAGGCAAGTTTAAGAACAAACTGAAGTCCATAAGCTCTAATTTAAACTTTCAAGTGCAAGGTGAATGAGGGGTGTAGTTTTCCACGTAGCATTCCCCAGTTTATAGGTGGGGCTTATTTGAGCAAGTGAGGCTTTAGAATAAAAAAGTTTGTATTGCCTACTCCAAAGGTCTGTCTAGCCTCATATCTTGTCTCCCACAGGGCAAATGTATAAAAAAGATACCTCATTTTATTATTTTCGCAGTCTCTGTTTTTTTGATTAGGTATTTTCTGAGCTGGATGTAGTCTATATATTTTTAATAACTCTCAGTGGGCTTTCCTTCCATGAACTTGTCTGATCTTTCCTCCCTTTAAGCCTCTGCTTTGTTACAAGCTTTGTTCAGTACTTGTACCTCTAAGTTGATTTTACACCAAGGGGTTTGTAGATTCTAATGTAACAGTGACCTGACAGTTAACTGATGTTCTCATGATCTAAGTACCATTAAAAAAAAATGACCATTACATCATTACCAGTGTCTGCAACTGTGGATTCTCTGAGCAGTAAGGGAAGTGGAGGTGCTGACAAAACTCATGCATTTTCTTGATTTTCTGTTCCTTCAGTCCTTGCTCCTTACCTCACTCACACTAGCTAATTTGAGTCTCTGTGTTACCTGACAAAGAGCAGTTGCTTTGTAGAATTCAGATTGTGGTGACCTAGTCATGATACACTTTTTCCTGATGTGGTTGGTTAAACAATTTAAATAGTTATTTGGAAGGGCGTCAGCATATTATAAGCAGCTGGGCTGAGAGCAGATTGCTGTACTACCCTGAGCTGCCTGTTTTGCCGTCCTGCCAGTAGTCATTGCTCATTTAGATCTGCTTGCAGAATAGCTTGTGTAAACCCTTCTTTATGATAGTCAAAATAAAAGGGCTAGCAAATTAAATTGCTACCTACAATTTAAGACATCCAGGCTGATTTTGACTAAAGCAGACTCAGAGAATCTAATTCTGAGCCCAGGGATCAGTTGTGGAAGCAACCTTACTGGTGTTTAAATAGAAGAGATAACCTCTTTTACTGGTATAGCTGGACCTTTCTGTTAGGTTAAAGCTAATATGATACAAGATGAACTTCCCTTGTGTGCTCTAGAACAATAAATTAACTGAGGTTAGACAGGCACTTTTAAGGCCATATGCCCAAATCCCCTGGTGGAGTTAGATCAGGTTGCTCAAGGCCTTTTCTTGCGAAGTTTTCTATGTCTTCAAGGTTAGTTATTATTCCTCAGCCTCTCTGACCAACCAGTTCTGTGGTTTGACCACCCTCCTTATGAAAATTGTTTCCTTCTATTTTATTAGAATTCACTGGCTGCAATTTGTGCCTTTTGCTTCTGAGTCTTCTGCTGTCCATCTCCAAGATGAGTTGTTCTCTATCTATAGCTACCCTTTAACAAGATGAGGATAACAAAAAGGACACTGTGGTAATCAGTCAAAAAATATCCTAAAGTTTGTGGTAAATTGCAATCTTTGCTCTTCCCTCATCCACTGAGTCAACCATCTCACCATCATGTAGTCAGGCACTGCCTCTCATGTTGTCGTGGTTTAAGCCCTCACACAGTTCATTCACTCAGTCCCCCCCCTTTCTTCCCCCAGTCCTGGGGGATGGGGAGGAGAATCGAAAGAATGCAACTCCCACAGGTTGAGATAAGAACAGTTTAGTAACTAAAGTATAACACAAACCACTACTGCTACCACCAATAATAATAATGACAAGAGAAATACAAGGAAAGAATACAATTCTCACCACCTAATACCAAGCCTGACCAAGCAGTGCACCCCCACCCTTCCGGGCCTCTGCTCTCTGTTTTTTACATCCTGGGCATGACATGGTGTGGCATGGAATACCTCTTTGGTCAGTTTGGGTCAGGTGTCCTGTCTCTGCTTCCTCCCGGCTTCCCCTCCTCCCTGGCAGAGCATGAGGCTCAGAAAGTCCTTGGTCAGACCAAAACACTACCAAGCAGTAACTGGAAACACTGGTGTTATCAGCGCAATTCCGAGGCCCAAAATCAAAACCACAGCGCTGCACCAGCTACCAAGAAGGAGAAAAATGACTGCTACTGCTGAACCCATGACACATGTGAATACAAGTGACTTCCAGGAAGATTTGCACTGTAGTTTTCCCATATAGAATCATAGAATCATAGAATAGTTAGTGTTGGAAAGGACCTAGAGATCATCTAGTTCCAGCCCCCCTGCCAGGGGCAGGGACGCCTCCCACTAAACCATGCCACCCAAGGCTGTGTCCAGCCTGGCCTTGAACACTGCCAGGGATGGAGCATTCACAACTTCCCTGGGCAACCCATTCCAGTGCCTCACCACCCTTACAGTAAAGAATTTCTTCCTCATATCCAATCTAAACTTCCCCTGTTTAAGTATACTTAGGCTATATTAGATGGCTTTAGTTCCCTGGATCCTTGTTCTGGAAAAGGGATATGCCATATGCCTTTTTCTAGTCTTCATATCAGGTACTTTACTTGATTGCTGTGACCTTCCAAAGAAGAGATCTGTGTCACAGTGACATTAGCCAGCTTCTGTAGTGACCCTTGGATGCATCTTATCTTGTCCCTTGAGACTTTGCAATGTCCAGTTTGCTCATCTGCTCCCTGAAACAGTCATCCTCTATTGTGGGCAATGCTTCAGCCCCACAGGCAGTACCACTAAGCTCAGGAACCCTAGTGGGCCCGAGAGCAGACCTCGACAATAAAGAACAAGGCAAAGAAGGCACTGAATAATATTTCAGCCTTTTTATGTCAGTTGTCATACCTTTTTTTGGTGTGCACCTTTCCTGTAAGGAAAGAGTGAGGGAGCTGGGTCGATTCAGCCTAGAGAAGAGAAGGTTCAGGGGGAATCTGATCAGTGTGTGCAAGTATCTGAAAGGACACTGTCAAGGGGATGTGCCCAGCCTCTTCTCATTGGTGCCAGGTGATGGGATGAGAGACAACAGGCATAAACAAAACCACAGAAGTTCCATTTGAACATGAAGAAGAACTTCACTATGAAGTTGACTGAGCTTTGGAATATGTTGCCCAGAGAGGTTATGAAGTCTCCTTCCCTGAAAATATTTAAGAGCCATCTGGACACAATCCTGAGTAACAAGCTTTAGGTGACCCTGCTCAAAAGGGATGTTGGACTAGATGACCTGCACTGGTCAACCTCAACCATTCTTTGAGTTGGTCTTGGTCTTGTGCCTTATTCACCACGCATCCACCTACTTACCTTGGTTGATATTTGGTGCTAACATACTTACAGAAGCTTTTGTTCCTCTCCAAATCCAGCTCCTACTTCCATTTGTGCTCATGTGGGTAATGTTTCTGTATTCCTTCTAAGTAGCTTGTCCCCACTTCTACCTTATGTACACTTTCTGACATTCTGGGTTTTTTTTCCCATTTTCCTATAGATGTTGTATTTGCTGCCTTTGTATTTGTAAAGAGAATTTATCATGAGGTTTTCTGCATACCCAGTTTTTTTGTCGTTGATGAATGCTGCTGGAATTTCATCTGCTTTCAGTTGGAGAAATACCTGGGTTTAAGCAAATAGTTCAAGAACCTGAAGTCTCCGTTCATGAATAATTGACTGTGTTCCATAAGTGCAGCTCCAAGGGGATGTAGTATTTGAAGTACTTTTTACTTGTTATGTTCAAAAATACTAGAGCTAGAGTGCAATCCAAAGCCTTATAATAACTACCGGTTTATACAGAAGATGAGATTAACCTTTCTGTTTTTAAAATGATTATTTCTGCTTAGTCTTCATAAAATGCACAAAGGCAGTTGTTCAGGCAAGTCTTATTGTTCAAACAGTATGCATGGCATGCAAGTGTTTCAAGTGTGTATTTAAGGAGTTTTCTTTCTTTTTTTTTTGGATTTGAGACATTCCATTAAAAATAGGCAGCTCTGAATACCTGGTTTGTAGCTAACCTTTTTCTTATTTTTTAATCAGTCAGTCGTTCTGTGATGAGTAAATTTATTTTTAACAGCAATTCAGGGTTATAAAGGTTGTAGTTAATATCCTTGTTATAGTGACTTTATTAGCAAATGTGTATTTAATTTTATTTCATTGAAAGAAATTTATAAAATGTTGCACTGTTCATGAAGATTTATTTTAGACAATAAAATGCAGAAGGCTTAATTACAGCAGCTTGTAGATGTAATAGATATGTGTTTAACAGTTCAGGCCTCAATAACCAGTTTAATGGGCTGATCAAAATTCTTTCATAATGTTATTGTGTTTGCAGCACTTATTATGTACAATAATTCTGTATTTTTCATTTTGTATGCTATATTAAAAAGTACAGAGATTATTTTTTTTTCTTTTTTTCCCGGTGTCTTAGATTAGGCAATTCTAGTGGTTTTTAAATGCAGAGTTTAACTGCATCAAAAGCCATTTAATCATACCTTTCCTAAAAAGAATTCTTTTGCTAATATTGTCTTATGATTATGACTTGTCTGAAAAGGCAGATTGCTCCTTTGGTGTAAAGCAGTTTAGAAGGAACAGATAGTAGTTTTCAAATGATTTTATATAATAGTTTGCAGACATGTAGGGTATTCGGTGACAGTTTCAGGCTTTATGTGATGAAGTAAAATGAGTTTTAAACTCTGATGACTTCATGTTGAACAAAGTGAAATTTTTGCTTTGATCTTCAGGGATGGAACTTAAGACATGTATAATGACTCAGTTGTGGTTCAGACTATGATGGTTTTAGTAACTTCTTGGATAGTGCTATGCGCTGAGAAGTCTGCAGGAATAAGTGAAACAATTTTTGTGTAGTAGCTGCAGTTCAGGTAATTCATGTTTTAATTATTATCCTTACCCTTATAATCGGTTTGTATTGACAAATATATTCTTTTATTAAGAGCAACTGCATTGTGTTTTGTGGCTTTTAAGAATATACATTCTCTCTGTAATCTAGCTAAAGCATGTGTGTTTTAGACTTATTACTGAAATCCCTTCTCGATGACCTTTAAGTGGTAGAGAACAAAACATAGTCATGGTGTAATCATTATAGCAAATTGCGTTTGACATGTACCAAGAAAAAAAAGGAACAACCTCAGTATGCTGTTGTCATTCTGTGGCTTCTGGTGGAACCTAAAATGTAACTATTCATATGCCAGTCAAAAGAATCTTTTATTAGACTTTTTGAAGTACTACAGCAGTCTCTCTTTGGCAGGATAACTTTAGAGATAACAAAGAATTGGTGGCCAAAATTTTACTACTCAGCAACCCTGCCAGTGACTTCTGAATCAGGAGGTAAATGAATGTTAAAATACTGACATCTGCCTCTGTGAAATTCTATTGATATTTCAGCATTGGCAGTCCTGACACTTTTGACGGCTATCCATTTTTAATTCACTTTTATCTGTGAGTTTTGGAAATAATTTTAGAAATCACATTCAGAAATACAAAATATACTGCAGCAAGGATTGTAATGGCCAGGAGAAAAAACTTGGACAGGTACGGGAAGCAAATAATATGCAGCTATCTAAAGCATGCACTCTCAGGTGTTGATTTTCTGTAAAAGCTACTTTTACGTACATAGCAGATGAATGTATGCAGAATGTCTGTTATAAATCTTAAGAGTTGTGTAGTATCTCTGATGAAATTGATATTGTTGGTATTTAAAATAAGTCATTGCAGTTATATAATGTAAATTATTGCAAGTTCTTGAATGAGTGTGACATGTTTTAATTAAAATTACGTAATTCAATATACTGTTCAAGGCCAGTTTGGACAGAGCCTTGAGTGGCATGGTTTAGTGGGAGGTGTCCCTGCCCATGGGAGGGGGATTGGAACTAGATGATCTTCAGGTCCTTTCCAACCCTAACTATTCTATGTTTCTATGATTCTATACTGTCAGATAGCATTATCAAAAGCAGAAAGTGCTACATAACCAGCTAGTAGGAAAACTGATTTCTTAAGTAAGTGCCACAAGTCAAAAAAATATTTCTTCAGTGAAAGGATTTCAAAGTTGGATGATTGTGGGGAGAGTCTTGATGCTTCAGAATTAAAATTAGGGTTTCAGAAGTTATTTGTTGGAATGGAGGAAGTGCAGCAATTTTGTGAGAGAATTACAAAATGATATCAGATCAGATGCACCGACCTTTTAGACTTCTCAGCACAACTCTGACTTCTGGATCCATGAGGCTCCTGACCCACACATCCATCTAAACAGGCTCTCAGTTGTGCAGCTTAAGTATCCCGTCCTGTGGTGTCTCTCTGAGGGACTCCATCCTGTCCAACGAGTGCTGGGCTCTGAGATAAGTAGTAACATACAAGGCTGCATTAAGTACAAGGAATGAATTCCTAAGAAGAATCGGATTGAAATGCAGCATACCGTCAAAGATTCTTATTCAGAGATGGTTCCTAACACCTACTCCCCTCCACCTTTTTTTCTTTCCTTGGTGATAGCTAATACCCATCATTATTTGTTTAGTTATCCAGGCTGCTTGCGTAAGGGCTTTCCTTCTAAAGTGTGCTTGCCTCTTAAATTCATAGTAGAGCCTGTAAGATTTCTTAGGTCTACAGCAGGGAGTTTGGGTGAATGGCACCTCAGCCATGACAAGCCTAAAAATTGTATGCCATGTTTTTGCAGAGGAATAGATTTTGGAGGTCTTGAAGTCCTTACTGCAGCCTGGTCGTCAATATACAAGTTGGCAGAAGACTAGGAAGGCTTGAGGGTGCTCACTGAATTGTCATGGGGGGCTTTTGTTTTACTCAGATGTACAAAGCTAGACTTAGAAGATGCAAGATAAACTTTATTTCCAAAACCAAGAGAGAATTATGAAAAGTGTTCCAGAGACTCTGTGTTTCAAAATGCATGTATTTCAAAACAGAGGAATTTTCAAAATGTTCTCTAATGAAGTGTCAACAGAAGCTAGAAGTTTGAAGAGAAGGTGTTTGATATGCAGGAGGGTATTGGAGTGTTCAGAAGCTTGCAGATGGATGACATTTTATCATCAAACTGTGTTACCGCAGATTGTACTGAATAGGAAAATGCATTCTGTATAACTTATTCTGGAAGATATTTAGTATCTCCTGTTAACATGTAGCACCATGCCCAAAGTTATCTTGAGCCTGCCCTTTTAAGTTTCCGTTTCCATTTGCTTTAATAACAAAATAACTGGAAAGCCCCCAGTGCTGACAAATTCTATGACACATATAGAATTTAAGTATGAAATGTCATCATAGCCAGTATGTACATGTTTTTAACATAAATATATTGCAAGATTGTACTAGTGGCTTGATATATTTAAGTATGACGTTAGCATATGTTATTTTTGTCTTGAATCGTAGTACAAAGTTTTAGAGCATATTGTTACATCGCAGCTTCAGAAATGAAAGTTAAATGTTTAGATGGACACAAATTATATACCTTAAAGTAGAAAAGAAGCTTTCTAAAATAAGGTTTTTGAGGAAACTTTCTAAGGAGCTACTCTGCTCAGGAGAATTACCTATAACTGTCAGTATTTGTTGACATATTTTCAGTTCTTCAGTTGGAATTCCCTTGTACTCCATTTGAGCACTTTCATGTTATTTGAGATCAATAAAGTGCACATTTTGAAACAGACTGTTGTTATTCTTTGAATAAGACCCACGGTGCTGTGCAGGAGAAAAGTCAGTCTTTATTGCTGTGTTGTAAAGCTTCAATTCAGCAAATTGCTAAGGCAAGTAATTGTTTAGCTGATTTCCATTAGATGTAGATCCATACATCTCTTATATCTTATGCATACACTGAATCACTTGCATCTCATTTCATACACTGATGTACTTTTCAGATTGAAGGGATAATAGCCCTTAACAAGTGCAAACATGATGTTACATTTCTCTGTGTAATGTTCACTAATTCACTTTAAGCATAAGTCATTGTTTCTCTGTGAATAACAACAAAAATGATAATTTCCTCTTGGCACAAAGGACTTCAGGAAGCCAGAAGGAGCTCTGTACAAACCTAATCATTAATGCTATGTTAAAGTTATTTAAATGTGTGTATATGAATAATGTGTGTATATATTATATATTCGTCACAGCTGTGGTTTTCTAAGTTTGGAAAGACAAAATCATGTAGTAGATTTTCTTACGTTTAGTTTGTGCTGGTGTTTCAAAATACATTTTGAAAGTACGCTGCAAGTGAAATAATTTTCTGTTTCACTTTTAATGAATTAAATAACCAGTTATTATTCACTCTCCTTTAACCTTGACCTGAAAGTATTAAAATTATATAATGAAATAATTATATTTGAGTTGGGGTGTTTCACAGAATAGGCCATGACACTGGCTTTGTTTGTAGCATTGTGTGTGATGAGGAGAGAATAGTGTGGTTTGGTTTCTCCTCTACAAAAAAGAAAGCAGGTTATTGCAAGAAGCAGTACTTTAGAAAACAGCATGGCAGAGGATCATTATTTAAGGAAATTGAAAAAGAGAAGTTTGAGTAGACTGTGTCTTCCTGGGTGCTTTAAGATATTCAGAAGAGGAGATGAAATTCCTTGGGAAGCTTTGCGATGGCTTGCCTTAGACTACAAATTAATGTCATTCAGAGCCTTCTGTATCACTTTTTTCTAGAATGTTCCCGTCCTCCAATTTCTTTTCCTAAATGAAAACAAGTCTTGGTTAGTTTTTCCCAAAAAACACTTAAAAGTGATTAAGCGTGTTATATAGTGATTACTTGTCAGGTTTCGTTTTTAAGAAATAATCTTGAATATCTTTTGTTCCAATGTAGATTGAGAAAATTAGCTATATTAATAATTATGTTAATATAAAATTATATTCATAGAATCATAGAATAGTTACGGTTGAAAAGGACCTAGAGATCATCTAGTTCCAACCCCTCTGCCACGGGCAGGGGCACCTCCCACTAAACCATGCCACCCAAGGCTCTGTCCAGTCCAGCCCTTGAACACTGCCAGGGATGGAGCATTCACAACTTCCCTGGGCAACCCATTCTAGTGCCTCACCACACTTACAGTAAAGAATTTCTTCCTCATATCGAGTCTAAACTTCCCCTGTTTAAGTTTGAACCCGTTACCCCTTCTCCTATCACTACAGTCCCTAATGAAGAGTCCCTGTAGGCCCCCTTCAGATATTGGAAGGCTGCTATGAGGTCTCCATGCAGCCTTCTCTTCTGCAGGCAGAACAGCCCCAACTTTCTCAGCCTGTCTTCATACGGGAGGTGCTCCAGTCCCCTGATCCCCCTTGTGGCCCTCCTCTGGACTTGTTCCAACAGTTCCATGTTTTTTTTATGTTGAGGTCACCAGAACTGCACAAAATACTCCAAGTGGGGTCTCACAAGAGCAGAGTAGAGGGGCAGGATCACCTCCCTCGACCTGCTGGTCACGCTCCTTTTGATGCAACCCGGGATACAGTTGGCTTTCTGGGCTGCAAGCGCACACTGCCGCCTCATGTACTTTTTCTCATTGACCTACACCCCCAAGCCCTTCTCCTCAGGACTGCTCTGAATCTCTTCTCTGCCCAACCTGTAGCTGTGCCTGGGATTGTACCGACCCAGGTGTAAGACCTTGCACTTGGCGTGGTTAAACTTCATCAGGTTGGCATCAGCCCACCTCACAAGCATGTCAAGGTCCCTCTGGATGGCATTCCTTCCCTCCAACGTATCAACCGAACCACACAGCTTGGTGTCATCGGCAAACTTGCTGAGGGCGCACTCAATCCCACTGTCACTGTCACTGACAAAGATGTTGAACAAGAGTGGACCCAGCACCGATCCCTGAGGGACACCACTCGTTACTGGTCTTCAGCTGGACATGGAGCCATTGACCACAACTCTTTGCATGCGGCTATCCAGCCAGTTCTTTATCCACCGAGTGGTCCACCTATCAAACTGATGTCTGTCCAGCTTAGAGACGAGGATGTGGGGTAGGACAGTGTCAAACGCTTTGCACAAGTCCAGGTAGATGACATCAACGGCTCTACCCCTGTCCATCAGTTCCATAGCCCCATCATAGAAGGCCACCAGGTTGGTCAGGCAGGATTTCCCCTTAGTGAAGCCATGCTGGCTGTCACCAGCCACCTTGTTGTTTATCATGTGCCTCAGCATGCCTTCCAGGAGAATCTGCTCCAAGATTTTACCAGGCACAGAGGTGAGACTGACTGGTTTGTAGTTCCCTGGGTCATCCATTTTCCCCTTCTTGAAAATGGGGGTTATATTTCCCTTTTTCCAGTCATCGGGAACTTCACCTGACTGCCATGATTTTTCAAATATGATGGACAGTGGCTTAGCAACTTCATTTGCCAGTTCCTTCAGGACCCGCGGATGGATTTCATCAGGTCCCATGGACTTGTATACTTTCAGGTTCTTAAGATCGTCTTGAACCACATCCTCTCCTACAGTGGGCCCAGGGTCTTCATTCTCACTGTCCCTGCATCTGCCTTCCAAGACTTGGATGGTACGGTCAGAGCATTTTCTGGTGAAGACTGAGTCAAGGAAGTCTTGAAGAACCTCAGCCTTCTCCAAATCCAAGGTAGCCAGTTCTCCCGATAGCTTCTGGAGAGGGCCCACGTTGTCCCTAGCCTGTCTTTTATTTGCTACATAGCTATAGAATTCCTTCCTGTTATCTTTAACATCCCTAGCCAAGTTTAATTCTAAGTGGGCCTTAGCTTTCCTAACCTGATCCCTAGCTTCCCGGACAGCATCCGTGTATTCTTCCCAGGCTGCCTGTCCTTGCTTCCACCTTTTATATGCCTCTTTTTTCCTTTGAATTTTCCTCAGCAGCTCCTTATCCATCCAAGGAGCTCTTCTGGCCCTCCTGCAGCACTTCCTTCTAGTAGGGATGTATTGCTCCTGAGTTTGTAGCGGGTGATCCTTAAATATCAACCAACAGTCTTGGGCCCCCCTGCCCTCTAGGGCTATCTCCCATGGAATCTTACTGAGCAGGTTCCTGAATTGGCCACAGTCTGCTCTCTTGAAGTCCAGGGCAGTTAGCTTTCTGCACGCTCTTCTCCCTGTCCTGAGGATCTCGAATTCAAAAAATTCTGCAATAGATATATAAATCAGTTTTAAGGTTTTACATCAAAATGTAAGTTAATGTTTACTTTTCTATACTGTTGAAAGCACAAGACTGTAATTGAAATGATGACAAAATTTCTTTCAGATATTGAGGCTGATAATATCACTGTAGAGGCTTTTAGTCAGGGAAAGCCCATCTACTCAGAATCAGTGCCATTCTTCTAAATATTTACTGTAGCTTCCATTATGAACTAAATACTTGTAGGTGCGGATTTCTGACGAAGTACTGTCTTTTTTTTTTTTTTTTTTACTAAAAATGAGTTTGAAATAATCTTATTGTAGATCCATGATCAATACAAATAAAACTTAGCAGTTTAATTAAAATTTCCAGAAGTGAGGAGCAATATGACAGAATTTCTTAAGAATTTGGGTAGTAAGCCTATAGAAACATCTTCAGACTGGACTTGTTCAAAGCAATATTGTACCACTTCATAACATGCAGCGGATAAGAAGCTAAAACAAACAAATGAACAAACAAACAAAAAATTTTAAAAATAATGACCAACAAACGAGGGTAAATACTGAGCGGAATCACTAACTTTCAGCAGAGCACTCTGATTTAATAAGCTCTCGCTTCATTTCATCTAGATTTCATTGTTGTGATTTCATTGATATAAAGTTTCTTTTTTGCTCTCTGTCTTGAGATGCAAGATATGCGGGCATTTTTTTACTGATTATTGTTTAAAAAAGTAATGTGATTACTATCTGTTCAGGAGTAAAAATATTTGGGAGCTATTCTGAGTTTGAAGGAAAACTGTATGATCATCTTTCACACATCATTTAATGTAAGCAATATATTTCTCTTAGGCTTTTTGGGATTTATATTCTAACATTTCAAATAGGTTTTAGTTAAGTGAAAATAAACTCCAGTAGAAAATGTGGCTTTCAAGGTAGACTTGCACTATAGTTCATGCAATGCAGTAATCAATAATGTAAGTGTAAAGATTTTCACTTTTAAACATCTTCATTTGATTTTATTCATGTCAGTCTTCTTCTGTGCTGTTTTTTGTGTGTCTGTGGCCTTACACTTTAGCATTTGTAAGCTGATTTGAAGTAAAAATAATGAGAGTCCATGCAAGACAGTTAGGACTCTCTGACTCACAGATACAGTGAAATTCAGCTGGAGTGAACTTTCTGAGTGAATGCAGAAACGATGTTGTGAGTGTTTTGGCATTGCTTGAAGCTCTGGTGTGGCTTTCATTATAGTACAGATAGGATTAACAGATATTTTCTGTAGATAATCTTATTGGCAGATAATGTGTATTACAAGATGTAGAGCCTAACCTTGCTCAAAAGCATAAGGAGCATGGCTTTTCCTTTATTTTTCTGGTATCTGAATGGTTCTCAGAAGCTTGATAACTCAGGTTGTTCAACTTCTAGAAAAGTGACCAGTGAGTGCATGTGGCAATATTGTATACCTGTGCCGGATTCATTGAACATGACCAAACTAACTCTATATGAATGTGCACAGATTGTGAGGCACTGGCTTTGCTGCCTGTATGCAAAACTGTACATGTATGATTCATCTCACTTTTATATGTCATAAATTCCAGCATTTATAATCTGCCAGGAGTACACGTATCTGGGCTTCATTTAATATGGTGCTTTAAAATAGCTTAAGGGCTTAAATGCAGTTTAATGGGGAAAGAGTCCCTGAAGCAGGTCCTCTGCAGTGTTGCAGATTTCACACTGCCTACTGAACTGCTAGCTAACTGCTTTTTATTCTTAATAAAGATGCGCTCTTAGATCTTTGTTTCTACCCCTTCTGTTCATCAGAAAGTTATACCTGTGTGCTGTGTTTATAACATCTATAGAATAGTGTTAAACCTCAACTGTACTGAAGCAGTCATCTTGTCTTCCATCACTTTAGCACTTTGAAGCACATGAAGTGGTACTCCTAAGAGGCATATGTTGGCAGGCTGTTTTATATTGAGGCCTGAAAAGATGTAAAACATTACAGGAAAACTTGTGACAATTAGTATTACTGTTAAGTAAATGCAGAGATCCAGTGACTTTATACACGCTTATACATCTTTATATGTACAAATATATATATATGACAGACAAAATTATGTGCATAGTGGCAGTATTTGCTTGTAAAACCTTTTCTTTCTTAGAGGCTTCCTGAAATTCTTACACATTGTTTAAGAATTCCTTAGTCAAGGGTTTTGGGATTGGTTTATACAACTGAGAAGTTGCAGTCAAGATAATTTTAGTGGGAATTTAGGTGGAAAAGTAGGCTATTAAAAAAAAACCAAACCCAAACCAAACAACCAAAAAACAACCCACCAACTTTTTGGTCTGGAAATATCGTAGGTCTTTTCAGAGGACTGTATGTTTACAGAGGTATCTTTTTGTATCCAAAATTTGTCTGAGTGTACCTGTGAAATAAAAGAATCATGTAATAGCTCAGGTTGGAAGGGACATTTAAAAGTCATCTGTCCAACACCCTGCAGGGAACAGGGATGTCTTCAACTAGATAGGCTTCTCAGAGCCCCATCTAATCTGACCTTGAACACTTCCAATGATGGAGCATTGACAGCTTCTGTGGACAATTTTTTCCAATGTCTTGCCACCCTCATAATGAAAAATTTCTTCCTAGCATCTAGTCTAAATCTGCCCTCTTTTAAAAACGCTCCCCCTTGTCCTGTTGCAGCAGGCCCTACAAAAAATTTCTTTCTATATTTCTCATTACCCCACCCATATAAATACGGCTCAGTATACGGCTAAATAAGGTCTTCCTGGAGCTTTCTCTTCTACAGGCTGAACAAGTTCGACTCTCTCAGTCTTTCCTGCTAGGAGAGGTGTCTCATCCCTCTGATCATATTTGTAGCCCTCTTCTAGTCACACTCCAGCAGCTCCATGCCCTTCTTATGTTGAGGGCCTCAGAACTGCACACAGCAGTTTGTGTCTCATGAGAGCGGAGCAGGAGGAAAGAACCGCTTCCCTTGACCTGATGGCTGCGCTCCTTTTGATGCAGTCCAGGACAGAGTTGGGCTTCTGGACTGTGAGCGCACACTGCCGGCTCATGTTCAGCTTTTCGTCCACAAGTACCTCAGGTCCTTCTTCTCGGGTCTGTTCTCAATCACTTCATCCCTCAGCCTGTACTGATACCAGAGGTTACCCCAACCCAGGTGCAGGACCTTGCACTTGGCCTTGTTGAACCTCATGAGGTTCACAAGAGCCCACTTCTTCTCAAGCTTGTCCGGGTCACTCTGGATGGCATTCCTTCCCTCAGGTGTGTCAACTGCACCATTCAGCCTGGTGTCATCTGCAGACTTGCTGAGGGTGCACTTGATCCTACTGTTTATGTCACTGATGAAGATACTGAAAACTACTGGTCCCAATACAGACCCCAGAGTGACAGCACTTGTCACCAGTCTCCACCTGGACATTGAGCTGTTGACCACTACCTTCTGGATGCGACCATACAATCAATGCCTCATCCACCAAAAAGTCCATCTAACAAATCTGTATCTCCACAATTTTGAGAAAAGGATGTTGTGTTGGACCATGTCAAAGGCCTTACAGAAGCTCAGGTAGTCAACATCCATAGCTTTTGCCTTGTCCACTGATGTAGTAACTCCATCATAGAAGGCCCCTAGATCGGTCGGGAAGGAATTGCCCTTGGTGAAGCTGTGCTTGCTGTCTCAAACCACCTCCCTGTCCTCCATGTGCCTTAGCATGGCTTTTAGGCCGATCTGTTCGATAATCTTTCCAGGCACAGAGGTGAGTGCGACAGGTTGGTAGTTCTCAGGGTCCTTCTCTCTATCCTTATTAAAAATGAGTGCAGTTTTTTCTTTTTCCAGTCATGAGGGACTTCACCTGACTGCCATGACTGCATGAATATCATGTAGAGTGGCTTGGCAACTACAGCAGCCAATTCCTTCAGGACTCTGGGATGTATCTCATCAGGTCCCATAGACCTAATGTACATTCAGGTTCCTCAGATGGTCACGAACCTGATGTTCTCTTACAGTGGGAGGGACTTTCTTCCCCCAGTCTCCGGCTTGTGGTTCATCCACTCGAGAAGTGTGGATACAAAGGTTGCCAGTGACTGAAAGCAGAAGCTCAGAGACTGAGGCAGAAAAGTTGTTGAGGCTTCCACATACTGTTAATAGTTTTTTCTGATTTCTAACAAAATTCTTTTGTTTCTGTTCAGTCCTGAACAGTATTTTCCTGTATTGAGAGAGGCTGAATTCAGGCTCCAGGGCCATTCTTTGTGGTCCCAGTGACCCTGCTGCAGTGCCCACCACATCGTGGCATATGGCTGGCTGTGGAGCACCCCAGCATGTTGCAGAAGGTCGCGGCTTATAGGGAGTGTGAGGAAGAAAGCTCAGGACTTCTTTAGCATGAAATTGGACTTCAGAAGGAAGCAGAACTGGAGAAGAAATGACAATTTGAGAGGAATTCCATCTGTTTTTTTAAGTGGAAGAAACTGGTAGGTAGTCCTGGAACAGAAAGGACAAGTTGTTAAGGCACCAGTAGCTAAGCAGGAGGTGAGAAAAGCCTGCTGAAGAGCCGTAACACTGGGGACAGGACTGGGACTGACCAGTCAATAAGCAAATTGGAAAAAGAGCAGAGCACAGTTTGAGTGTCCAAGTGGACAGATGGTACATAAAAAATGATGTTTGGATGGGGATGTATCAGCAATGATTGTGCTCACTAAAACACAGTCCCTCACAGAGACGGGAATGGAGCCAGCATTTTTAGCGGCTTATCTATAGTGGAAGAGGGAGGTCATTTTAAAATTTACTTAAGTATGAAGCTGTGTTAATTGCTCTGTGGACACAAATAGTTTATGTTAAAATGGACTCAACTTGAATTGCCTTAGTTAATTTTGAAATCGAACTCTTATACTTCAGTATAAATCAGTCTGCTATTTCAGAATGCTCCCATACACGCATCCTGCAAGTCACATTACTGTTCATCAGCACTTCCAACTGTAGCATGTGCTGCACTCTACATGGTATTCAGAGTTACTGTAAGAAAATTTTACTGTTATCTTTTAGCAGCAGACACATCCAGGACCTTGCAGCTGTAGGTAATATACCTTCCTCAAAAAGTCTGTCTTGCATGGTTCCTGATATGGATTCTCAAAAAAGGAATAAGCAGGAGATTATCACCTGTATAATCACTTAGGAGATTATACAGGTGTATGTAAAATGCATTTTGGAAGAATGTGACTGAAAATGTAACACTCAAAACCTAGCTACTATTATATACAATCTTGCACAAAACAGCATAGTATAGCTTGCAGAGTTTTAAACCAGCTCTTTGTCTTCATGCAGTATTCTCTATATTTCTTCGTTTCATGGCGATGTATACTAGTGTTATTTGTTATTCATAATGTGATTTTTTTAAAGACAGAAGCTTGCCCAAATATGTTGTGTGGATTGCAAACGACATGTTCCCTGCAGACATTGCTACCAATGTCAAGCCAAATTTAACTCTGTATTCTGAAGCAGAGATGTTAGAGAGGCACAAAATAAGGTGGGGGGTTTTCAGTTCTGTTTTTTGTTGTTTTTTTTTTTTTTTAATATGAGCAAAACACGTTTTTCCATGGCTTTCATTCTTAGGTACAGCTGGCTTGCTTTGGCCAAATTAAAAAAACACCTCGCAATATGAACTGCTTGCTGGGCAATACTGGTAAAGGGAAAAGCAATTAAAAAACTTGAGTGATTACACACAATAAGATTCTGTATAGGTAAATTTTATGTCATATTGATAAAGATGATACTACCATCACTGCCTGCAAATAGAAATATGAATGCATCTTATTGCTAAGATTCTCTAAATTAAGGATTAGTTTTTAGATGGATTTAAACTTTTTTAGCATTTAATATAAGAAATACAGGCCTGTGATAATCTACTTACCCTACCATATCATATGAAGGAAATTAACGTGGATGTGGAATTAAAACTGATTAAACAATAGTGTAAAGTACCAGATTGTTAGACAATGAAATAGAAAATAAAAAATATGACACAATAATTCAGAGAATTCACTAAATACCCTATTTGGTTTTGAATTTCTAATTTACATTAAAAAGATTACTTTGTACTTGAAGTAGGTAAATTGAATGGACAGTCCATTTTATCTGCTTGACCAGAGAAGTGTTGAGTGGTCAGGGTAACCTAATATGGATGTGAGAAAGCGTGAAAACAAGGTAGACTATTAAGTATAATCCCAGCAATAACAGTAGGTACTCTGGTAATGTGAACAAGATATTATGATTTCCTGAAATTGAGGAGATGGGTGAAATACAGTCTGAACTCCCTTTGGTATTCTCTTCACACAGAAGCTTAGAAATATTTTATTAAATATTAATAACAACATAAAAGACCTTTGGTCTTATTTTCATTTTAATTAGGCAGGATATATATGCCATTCACTTTGAAGCCAGATGCTACTCCTTTGTATTAACCTGCAGGGGGTACTGGAAAATTGAACCAAGTAGCATTTAGTTATTTCTCCTCCTGCCATGAGATAATTAACATCCACTCTTTTGCAGGCTCTCTTAGTGTTACCTGATCCCCATATACAGGTGTCATATTAACTTCTAGAGTTTGAGCGGTGTGACGTAAAATGCTGCCTGAGTTTCACCAGAACTCAGGAAAGTTATTAACCTTCAACTTAAACTGCTGAACCTACAAGGGAAGCTTAATCTCACAATGAAATCAGACTGCAGGAACAAAATGGACAATAATTTCAGGAGGGAAGCAAAGCTGTGTATAATATACTGAACCCATTTTGGTTTGTGGTGAATGATAAAGGCATCTGAAAAATGTGAGGATGGTAGCTGGTATGGATAAAAGGAACAAGAAATTTTCAGACACATAAAGCCAAGGCAGGAATTAATAGGAAACAAATGAAGAAAAATTGAAAGAAATCAATTGTCTGAGGTCTCTAGGCTTCTAGGTTCTTGGCCAGTTGTTTACCCACCCTACTTACATCTTATATAAGTGTTTCCCACTCCACATCTAAAGCTTCAGGGTCTTAAATGGGGCCTTGGAGCTTCTGATCTAGCGGCCAGGGATCCTGGAGCCTCTGCTGGGAGAACCTTGAAGAGCTGCCAGGCTCCTTGGCCAGCTTTTTTCTCTAGCTAATGGTCTTGGGCATCTGCTTTGGCCAGAGCTTGGTATACTTCAGCCAACTGGCCGGGTAGTCTAGTGCTTCTTAAATCTTGGGGCCAACATATTTTACTTGGTCAGTCTAACTACAGAGCTGTACGCTTGCCAATCCTGCAGTCTGTGGGACTGGACACTTCTAATGGGTAAGTGTCCTCAGAATGAAGAGTCTGGTGGACTTAAATGTTACGCATATTAGGTTGACACGAAACAGAGCTGCTTTCAGAGGAAACCCACCTGTGTTCCATGCAAAGAAAGCAAATATGGTTTTAGTGAATACTTCATTTTCTGATGAATTAATATTTTCCAATGATTGTCAGAAAAACTCTTTACAAGTTTGACTGTCACTGGAATGCCCTATGACTGAAATTGTCTCCTCTGAACGTGTGTGTTATGAAACATGATAAAGTGCATCATCACATGTTACCATGGATACCCTTCTCCATAGACTAAATGGTTCTTCCTTAATTAACCAGAACTCAGCATTTTGTATAATTTGTTTCCCCATTGTGTAGAATGAACATAATTCTTTATTTTTGGTACATTGTTCAGCCTCATTCTGGGGACATGATTATTCATTTTTCCATATGAAAGTACATGAAGGTGATAATACTTCATCTTACTGGAGTGTTGTGGAAATAAATTTCAGTAGTAACCACCCATGCTGTGGTGGTTAAAAAGTTTGTTTTTTCCAGAACTCCTGTGAGATGAAGGAGTAGGAATAGCTTTGTTTTCTCAAAAAGCTAAAAGTCCAGCAAACAACAACTTCCTTCATCTCCTGATTGTACTTAATTTTTAGAGAAATTAATTTTGTTAAGTGGTCAACAGAAATATTCCCTGTTTTCCTTTTTCAAGAAAAATCACATTAACATGGTTGTGATGCACTGAGATATTTTTCCTGTGTCGGCTGTAAATTGTAACAGGTGTAATTGGGCTTGTAAATTCATAAACTTCTGCATCTGCTGTAACACATCATCTTAGGTTCCGCCTCCCAATTAGAAAAGCAAGTGTAGCCTTTACTTTTACGAGTAATGAACTGGTAATTGTCCTAGTAATGACCACAGAAGTTGCAAAACACTTTCTGATGTATCTCGGTTCCCTTGTTCTCAGATACACATGTAATGTATTAAAGCTAACTGAAAGTATCATACCTATTTTGTACTGTTAGAGCAGTTGGTTTGAATTTGAAAATGTTAATATTTGATCAGAAGAAATCCCTGTCTTTGCACCTGTAAAGCCGTAAGAGTATTAGTTGTTACGAAAGGGGATAAAATGGGTGAAAGAAATACTTTTGTTAGTACATACAAGTTTTTTTTTCGTGTCAATAAATGAAACTGCCACAACCTCCCCAACTACTCAGTTATGAATATTACAAGTGGATGCTTTCTGTGTTTAAGAAGTATTATTACTCAAGAGTTTTGAGGCATAGAAAATGAAAAATGTTAGACTTAGCTTTTGTTTCTACTAAATAATTAAATTTAATTCCTCTAGGGTTTTGAGGCACAGAAGATAAAAAATATTAGTCTTCTGTTTCTTCTAAAAAAATATGCAAAACCAAGTGATTATGTCAAAAAGATAATAAAACTTATTTCTTCCAGGGGTGAGTTCAGGATACTCATGAAATACAGATATGGATTATTTCTACTGTAATGTATGAAAGGCAAACTGTAATATATAAATTGTACTGCATGGTTGCCGTCATGGCACTGTAGAACAATGATGCATTTCTTGGAAAACACAACTAACCCAACTCCTGAAGTCAGGATAGTGTATAAGGATAAATGAAACATCCCACACTTCCCTGAAATCAAAGCGCAGCTTTCTCATTTCACTGTGGCCCTATTTTTAGCTGCCACAGGGTGAAAACCTTGAAGAAAGTAAGATCATTGTATCAGGCCAAGGCAATATGGAAAACCAGATCTGTTTTACTTATGTTCAAAATTGAATTTGAAGCAAATGAAAAACATATCCTTCCTGTAGGTACAACTAGTATAACTCAGTTTTTGATTGAATAGGTTACCTATTTTGATATCTGTTATTACAGAATAATAGTAGAGTTTAATTATTTCCATTTCTTACTCATTTATGACTGTATTATGTGAAAAAGAAAAATAGCTTCCAAACTTATAATGAATTCATTGTATATTTGGTATTTTTCTTCAATTCCCAGAAAATTCAACAAATGAAATGGCAATTGAACAGCTAGTTCACCACAAAACAAGTCAGACATGAAATACTGTTTCCTCATTTCACAGAACCTCTCTGGCTCTGGAGACTTATTTGAGCCCACTATTACAAATATCTGAATTTCAGAAATAGTAGATTCATGTCCTTCTTCACCTCCATTTTTCACCACATATTTTCAGGCTATGACGAAGAATGACTTTTTTTCCTCTGATTCTCAGACACAGCTGAAACCAAGCTTAGAGGAAAAATTGCACCTAAAGCTATTAATACTTTGTGTCTTTATCCTACCAGCTCTGTGTTAATGATATTTATATTTTAATACGAATCTGAGTCCAAGAAACCAGTGTTAATCAGATGACTGAGTTAATCTGAGTTTTCTCTCGACAGCTAATTCTTACCATTGAAGTTTTGTGAAATTGTAAAGAAAATAGGAACACAGAGTGCAGGGTACTTAACATATATATGAGTGTTTTAAGCAAAAAAGTACAGAATTAGGTTTCTCAGATGCCTGACCTAATGCTTTTTTTTTAACTTTATTTTGCATCTGGGCATCAAGAAACATGAATGACTGTGCTGAAATTTAAATTATCCAAATTAAAAAAGGATGGAAGAAGTTAGTTTCATTTTGATCTTTTAGTTCAATATGCTATGATTATTAATACCTGCCTGGAACGTATTAGCCATTGGATTAACAAATAACCATTCGTAATAGGAATGGCTGTTCGTTAGTTGATTATGAACAGAGTGAAATTCTTCTTTCAGCTTGGGACTATGTGGTCCTCATAATAAGCTTGTTGGCTTTCTTGATTATGTAGAAAAATAAAACATACTTACTGGCCTAATAGAATTTGGATGGTCCTAAGAAATGTTTCTATCTGTTTCTAGAAAAAAAACCCCAAACAAAACAAAACCATAAACAAGCTAAAGGGGGCCCTCATTTTCCCTGTTTCTAGGAAATATGGTGATCTGGTCACAAAAAGGAGATTCTCAGGAGCTTTTCTAAGGTGGCTGGAAACTCTGCTTCCCATTTTGGTCATCTCTTCCAGCTCCCTGCCACTGCAGGCTTCCTTGCTATACTTGGTTTCCCAGTAGTTTTTCCTTAAAAGACTTTTCTTCCCCTCATCTGCCTTTATGTGTGCCTTGAACATCAGCTGTATGTAGTTTTGTGGACAATATTTCTTTATTCTTTGAGAGGCAAATATTTGTATCTGTCCCATCCTGCATGTTTGCATGAAAACACCATTGCTCTCATATATAAGGAGCAAAAATGATCTAACATATAGTATTCTGTGTTGAGTCTAATAACTGGGGAAGGTTTTTTGTCCAATTTGAGCCTACCAACTTGGGCTCACAGGTGTGAGCCAACTAGCCTGTTACCAACCAGTAAAGAGAGGATGCGCATATTGCCACAGCTGGGGGATTATCAGTGCAAAACAGTTAAATCGCTGCTGCTCAGTGATACTCCATGTGTACAGTGTGAGTAGCATATAAGATCACCATCACCTTAATTATCTCATTTTTATTGATTGTATTTTGTTTTCATCAGTTCCAAAAGCCAGGGGTTTCTTTGCCACAAATTCTCACTAGTATGAAATCATAGAATCATAGAATGGTTTGGGTTGTAAGAGGCCTTAAAGATCACCTGCTTCCAACCACTAGCCACAGGCAGGGACACCTTCCACTAGACCAGGTTCCTCAAAGCCCTGTCCAACTTGTTCGTGAATGCTGTCAGGGATGGGGCATCCATAACTTCTCTGGGTAATCTGTTCCAGTGCCTCACCACCCTCAGTGAAGAAGTTCTTCCTAATGTCTAATCTAAATCTCCTTTCTTTCAGTTTACAGGCATTTACCCTTGTACTGTAACTGCAAGCCCTTGTAAAAAGTCCCTCTCCTGCTTTCTTGTAGACCCCTTTAGGTATTAGAAGGCTGCTGTAGTCTCCCTGGAGCCTTATCTTCTCCAGGCTGAACAAACCCAACTCTCTCAGCCTGTCCTCATAGGAGAGGTGTCTCATCCGTCTGATGATCTTTGTGGCCCTCCTCTGTAATCGCTGGAGAAGGTCCACATCTTTCTTGTGTTGGTGCCACAGAGCTGAACGCAGTACTGCAGGTGTGTAGAGGGGTAGGATCTACTCATGAGAGTGGAGTATAGGGTAGAATCGCTTCCCTCTACCTGCTGGTCATGCTCCTCTTGATGCAGCCCAGGATGTGGTTGGCTTTCTGGGATGCAAGCACATACTGCCTGCTCATGTTGAGCTTTTCATCAACCAACACCCCCAAGTCCTTAGCATCAGGGCTGCTCTCAATCTAGTCTCTGTCCAGCCTGTATTTCTGTTTGGGATTGCCCTGATGCATGTGTAGGACCTTGCACTTGTTGAACTTCAGGAGGTTTTCACTGGCCCACCTCTCAAGCCTGTCTGTAATAGTACATGGCTTGAGTAGAAGCAGCAGACTGGAGAAGAAGGAAAAGTTATTTTAATTGAGCATTTTTAGTTAGAGGTAGGACTATTAAAAACCAAGAAGGTTCAATTAGTAGCTGAACTAATTTATCTATCAAAATCAAGTGATAAACCCGAAATGTTTTGTTTGAGATTAAATACAATATTTTGTTTCCCTAAAAAAAGATACATTAGCTCTTAAACCCCGACAAAATAGAGATGCATGAACAAGCAACCAGATGAGAAGGACTGAGATGTTAGTGTAAGCTATCTCAAATCATATTTAGGTTTTAAAACATAAAAAGCATAAGGACCATGCTAACATGCTGCAAGCTTATCTTACTTTTGGTATTTCACTGGATATTTCCACAGAACAGCTGCAGCTTGCTGTGTGACCTTAGAAGTGTACAAGCATGGTATGGTAGAGCCCTGCTGAGGGTTAACAATGGAGGTGTGATAATGACTGAATTTCTGAACTGTTTCAGGAGTCCAAATGCAAGAAGTACGTATGTTGCAACCGAGGCTGGCTAGGGAAGAGGGCTGCCAGGTTTTAGGGAGAAACTAATCTCAGGCTTAAAATGAGAGCGAAAGATGAAAATTCTGTTTAAAAATACCATTTTTTTCTGATAGAGAAGAGACTGGGGTGAAGAAGGTAATGTGGGTTTGGGGTTGCTCATCATATTCCTAGCCTTGCAGGCAAATGGAGTCTAAAAGGGGATTCATTCACCATGTCTGCCTTTTTTCTAAAAATTCTATGATTCTCTTTGTATTTCAAGGGTAAAGAGTCCTTTATTAAAGTTTTTTTTATTTTCTTCGGATTTTTTTTTAGTTGCTTGCTCATATGCCAGGTATTCCCTGAAGGACTTAGGCAGAAGCAGAGCTTCTGAAATCTCCAGGCTCCAGTAAGATGTTCCTGATCTGCTGTGGATTTGGGAGGGCTCTAGCACTGGCTTTTTAATCAAGCAGGTAGATCGCTGCTAGAGAAGGGCCAAAGGCTCTATGTGTGGGAATGTCTTGAGAGATCCAGAACTAGGAGCAGCAATCACGCTGTAGCCGCCTGTAGAAGCACAGAGGGTGCAGCAGCTAGGTCTGGTCGTATCAGAGTGGTCCTGCCTGAAGAGCAGGATGAGGCCAGCTAGTGAGAAGTGAGTGGTGCTCCCTATCTTGTTGATTCTTAATGTTTTTTATAAACTATTCTTAATGACTTATGTTAATTAAGAGGAATTTATAAATCTTTTTAATAAGTGCAGTGTTTCTGGCAACTGTCCTAATTCTTGCTGCTGATACAGATTCGTTTCTTCATTACTGCTGTATGCATAGCCTCAAATGTCTCTCTTCCAAGAATTCTGATGTAGGATGTAAAGAAAATAAAATTAATGTGTAGTTTCTTTGATCCTTAAAACTGTAAAGGTCCATGAAAACCAACTTGTCTGTGCGTGATTAAGTGACAGAAGAATCTAATTAGCACTAGCTGCTACGTATGTAGGGAAAGACTTGCCATTGTGTGCATTTTGCATTGAATGCTTTAGAAAGACTTCTGTATTGTATGTCACAGCAGCAGGTGAGACGAATATAAGAGGTGTTTATTAATATAATTCCTTTCCTTAGTGTTGTAACAGTCTGACAGCTACAGCCTGAGAATAATCACTTATTTAATCTCTTTCTTCATTGATTTCCTGTCAGTTATTGGATTTTGGGTTTTTTTTAGGAATT
Source organism: Ara ararauna (assembly GCA_028858755.1). NCBI lineage: Eukaryota > Metazoa > Chordata > Aves > Psittaciformes > Psittacidae > Ara > Ara ararauna. The sequence goes on along the minus strand of CM054410.1, from coordinate 35,765,162 downwards.
AAAAATTGATTACAAGGTGGTGGAAGAGCTGTAGTTTTCAGTTCAGGAAAAACATCCAAGTAATACCAAACAATGAAATGTTAAAATACCAGCTTGCACTTACTGGGTAGGTCCACTGTTGCACAGGGACTGTCTGGTAGAAAATCTATCCCATGTACATTTAAAGTTGTTAGATATCTTAACACAAAATTATGTGCATATTTAAGTGAAAATTTTTAATGCATTTGGGCTGTAATGTCTTTTAAAACTCTGATTCTCAAAATGTTAGCAATGTGAATTAAGCAAAATTTATCAGTGAGGGAAGAAGAGCTGTTTTATATATACCATCTGTTTGGTCTTTTAGTAGTGGTGGTTCTGTCTACCCTCCCTCGGTTGATCCTGAACAGCAATATATGGAACCGAGGGTCAGTCAAAAGTAGTAGAGAGATGCAATTTCCTGATAAGGACATGAACCAATAAGCAATTTAGATCTCCTTCCAGTCTTTCATATCTGGAGGGTATCTGCTGCTCTCAGTATAACCGAGTAGTGACTGAATCCTATTTGGATAGCAAATAAAGAAGTTTTCTGTGGAGCCTATAAAGGGTGATCCTGGCTTTGGAAAAGTAGCCTTTCTCCCAGTCTGTGTCATAGGCTTCTAACCTGGTATGTTCAGATCATTTTAACTGCAATTTCTCAGGCCAGTTCACTGATTTTAGTAATTTTATAGACTAAATGTGTGTTTATGTTTACACTTGTGATTAATTTATTCTAATTGTTAATTGGTTAAATTGTTAATTTGTCATACAAACTTTCATTATTCTTGCATATAGGTAATATACTTCCAAGGAATAGTAAATAAAGTAACATCCAGAATACAAATTAACATGCAGAAATAAAAAGATTTCAATTATTCATGTGACTTACAGAATTTTTAATAGCAGCCATGAGTATTTCTTCACATATCAACTATTACTGTAGGATAGCAAATAGAAGGATCTATCTGGGAAGTAAAAAGAACAGAATGCCATTCTGGCACTCCTAGATAGTGCTACAAATTCTAACAGATCACGCTGAAGAAGTTAGGGGTATTTTTGAGTCTCAGAAATAAGTTCTGATTTACTGAAAAGTTTAGTTTTTGCACTGCAGGTTGTTAGATTAGTGCATGCCATCTTTGAATGACTTCGGCCAGATTTGTGGTAGTCTCTGTTTTCAAAACTATATTATGTTATAGCATAGGTACTAGACGCAGTGCAGTGTGGCTGCAGTGTATTTCTGCCTCAACTGGGAGGGCGTAATACTCAAGATGAAAAATATGCTTCATACATACAAGTTCATTCAAGATATATTTATCAGTAGAGAGAGCACTCTGCCTCCTTGGGATTTGACTGGTAAAACAGCAGGGTTGTGTCCTACAGTCTCGTTGACTTTGCTGTTTTCCCTGGTCTCACATTCTGTGAGCCACCGATTCTCCATACTTTAGTGCTGCTCAAGTCAGAGAATTTCGGGGATGAATAATTTCAGAGGTAAATTCTTAAAAACCCATTACTTTCAATCAGTTGAAAGGAGATTAATTTGATAGTAGTCAGGATGGGAGAAAGAATAGGGTTAGGAGTAGGAATTGATTTGGAGGTTTAGCAGAGTGATGGATTTCTTTGCTGTGTGGAAGAATAAAGTGGTAGATTTCCGTAAGGAGAGCACTGAAGTGAGGAAAACATTCAAGTCATTTGCTCATAAGCAGTGAAGACTTCAGATTTAATAGTCCGGTTTTTGCTTTGCTTGTTGCTTCTTTATTTCAATTCTGTTCGTTAAAACTGAAGTAATTGTCACATTTTGGGACTGTGATCTGATTCAAAATGTAAATAAAAATAGGATATTACTGTGGTAATTAATTTTTCTGTATTTCACTTGCCCTAAGTAATAATGATAGTTTTTCTCATGTTGTTTTTTTGTCTGGATTTTCACATGAATCAAATTTTAGCTGTTATAATCAATCCAAAACTATAAGAACATAGACTATAAATTTATTTATTTAAAATACAAGTTTTTTGTTTTTATTACTGCTCATAAGGACCACATGATTTTAAAAGTATGATCATACAGACCAGCATTGGTTTAAACCTCCTACCTGTTGTTACAGCTGAGTAATGACTTCATAAATACGTGGGTGTAATTTTGAAACTGGAAAATGCCTTCTCTTGGGTCATTAATTTCTATCTGCAGTAATATGAGTTATATTTTAATGTACGTGTACTCTTGAATTTTGTTTAAGTTCACTTTCCATTGTTGCATTCCCAAATGACAATAAGACCAAGTTCCTATCTGGAGTAATAGGAAGGTGTGTGGCTAAACCGAATGCTTCTGTGTGCTGATGTTTGTTGCATTTGTTTGCATTTAAGTGGAAGTTAGTAATTAGGTGAATGGCTTTAGGCATTTCTCTTCCTCAAATAATTTCAGTTTAAAAAAAATATGGCAGACTGTGCATTGCTTGTACGGTTAGTCCTGGGAGTCCATGGGTGGCACTGCAGATATGTGCTTGTCAAGCAGTGTTTTGTCTGACAGTGGAGTCCATGCAGTTGGTTGTACCACACTTGTGAGGGAAATGTGGAGTAAGTTCCTTACACCAGATGCAGAATCTCTTTTGGAGTCCATCTTACAAAAATCAGGTTCCAGATGCATTTTTTGGTTCCATTCATTTCACATATGCAGCCATCTGCTGAGAAACCGTCTTCTATCCTTCTCAATCTACAAGAGGATTACTTATTTTGAAAATGAATTTAGTTTTTCTAAATTACCCAACGATTTCATCTTTCTATATAAAAGCTGTGATTATTTAACTGCTAGTGAATTCTGAAAGTGTATTTACACTTTCCCTCCTGCATCTTAAGCATTCACACATCTTCATGCCAAGTACTACATTCTTCAGACTCAAGCTGCCACCTTCAAGCCGCCCACACATGGTGGTTTGGTATACCCTAGCTGTTTTTCAGATAGGTTTTTTTAATAAACCAGTCCACAGAGGCAGGTGAATAAAACAGATTGTGAAAATTAAGGATTGATTTGCAAATTTAGCTGGCAGTTTTGGACTTGGGGTTTGCCTCTGCCTGGCTGGTGTAGTTACCTGGTCATCCTGCCTCTCTGACCTCAGGTAGGGTGTTTCTGATGTTCCTGCAGGGCTTTCATCAGCTTGACTGGCAAGCCAGACTTCTGTGAGCAACCTACTAGTAGGTTCCTTTTGGCAACCTGCTATGAAATCTCACTCAAACAACTTCTCAGTCATCACAGACCCTGGGGTAACCTCTGAGTCAGCCACAGACCACTGTCTCAGCTTACATGGCCAGACACAAGAGCAACCTCACCTACCGCCTGCTCTTTGCCAGCTCTGTGCTTTTAACCCTTACAGAGATAATGTTCTGTTCCATTTCTTCTCCACCATGTTTTCTCCTGGTCACTTACATTCTTGTTGCTGTCTTTCTCAGTCTGTTTTCGGTTGTTTGTCAGTTAGACAGTTTGTGCCAGTGAAGGGCTTTTCATGTTCTCTTCTGTGGAAGGATTTGGGATCTCAGAGCCCATAAAAATTTATACCTGCATTTAAGTTAACTAAAACATGTGCAACTTTGCAGGATCAAGGCCTAATCTGGGAAATAATCTGTTGGAAACCTGGTATTAAATACAGTCTTGGTAGAGCATTTAGGCTTTTAAAATGTGTAATGTTTTGAAAACAGTTAACAATGGATGGAAGGTACTTTAAAAGTGGAAAATATGTTTGTTGCACAAACTTTTAAAATATTACTTACCTGGCTGAAAAGTATTACATTAAAATAATATTTTTATATTATTTTATTTACAGGGTCATATTGTTAAGGATTTGGTTTCATGAACAGCAGGTTTCTGTGTTCTATATTTCTATGAGTTTCAGTGGAAAAGGGAAAAATCTACTCCTTATAGCTTTATGCAAAAGAGTCACAAAGATACATTTGAGCCATTTCTTGACTGACTTGAATAATTAGAAAGTTTGTGGATAAAAGACTTCTGATTCACCATTGATTATTAATAAAACATTAGAAATGCACAGGAGTCTTTAAAAAAAGAAATCCAGAAACCCATCAGTTAAATCAATCTAATGTGAATCAGAGTATATGACAGAAAGGATAAGATAGAAAGATTCGGCTTTACATGACTTAACAGGATTATTACTGAATTAAAGTTTGGATTTTTTGTCAGAACAGAATTTTTTCCAATCTGTTTTGACAGAGCCTTCAGCAAGGAGGAACTACTGACTATAGATACTCTCTGCCAGAATGATGAATCTATTTCCAGTAAGCTAGTTGCTTCATCTTGCTGGATATACTCTTGAGAATTTATCGTGTAATTCCCTTAATCCAAACCAGTTGTGTACGTATTTTGTAATTGATGAATTACTGACAGTAAATAAATATTCATAAAAAATCAACTATTTTTTAAGGAAATACCATAATGTTTAACAATTTTATACCAGAACTTAGCAGTCTTGTATTTACTGTGTCTTTTCACATGAACTAAAATGTCATCTAAACCTGCTGTTTACAATTATTACAACATTGAATATATACCATCTCAGATAAGAATGCATTTACATTGCAACTGTATGTCAAATACTGTTATCAACACAGTGAGTAATACCAGATCACTAGTCCTTGAAATAACATGTCATTAAATTTGTGAAGAGTAAACAACTATTCTTCCATCAAATTCTGCTCTACATTTAGATGAAATGCCTTGGTTAAATCATGTCTTTGAAGGTTGGGTGTTATTTCCTTTAGCTCTGATTGTAGCTGGCAGGCATTATATGTTCTTTGTGTGCTATTGAAACAGAACATCTATCTGCAGTGTACTCTCTTTTTGGCATAAATGGACGTAACTTTGGTGTGTTGGATGTGTTTTGGTGTGTTGTTTGCATCTGATTAATTGGGTCTTACTGCTTTTGCGTGTGCATATATCTTCTTCCTACTACTGAGTATATGTGATTGATGCACTGAAATGCTGGCTTCTGTTCTGTGAATATTTATCAAAGAGCATGCTGCTCTGCTTAATGGCTTTGCAGTGCAGGAGGCAGACATAGACTAGTCTGCTTTTTTTTGCTCTTTAATCATTGTTGTGTAAGACACTGGCAAGAACACTTTTCTTCATCTATAAACACAATTTCATGCTTAAACATATCCATTGTTGGGTCAAAGTTATGAAATATTGTTGCTCAATTAAATTTTGTTTTCAACATTTCCTGGTAAAAGCAGTAATAGAAGAGATGAAACAGTAAAAGAAGAGGAGATAATGAAGTATAAAAAAATACTAGGCATACCAGGCGAGGAATAAGTAGAAGATGTGGAGTCAGTAAATTCAGATTCATATGGTTTCAGGTCTTATGATTTGGACAGATTGTTTTCTTTAACCAAAGATTAAATTACTATGGTGAAAGGGATAATTTATGACCAAACTATTCTTAAAGAGATCCAGTGTAGCAATTTGCTGCATTCTGATGTACATTTGAAATGTGTATAAGGTAGGGTGTGATAGCTTCTTTGGGTGAGAAATTGAAAGATGTGCTCAGTATTTAAAACAAAAAAGCCAATATATGTTTGTGGTGATGGTGGTACAGCTCAATATCATAAGCTGCAAGCTTCTTGAAAACACAGCTCACATTTTTATGGCATGTATTTCTGATATAAATGTTGATAGCTACAGTTTTAATCATTCTCCGTGAATCTCACCGGAAAGCTAATAGGAAGGCTTAGGCTTCACGGTTTGTAGTATTTTACAAGGGGTTTTGTCTTAGTCTCCCTCTGCCTCCCTTCCCCCCCCTCCCTTCACAAAAATTCTCAAGAGTAGGGTCTTTCTCTAAATTACGCCATTAGCAAAGTTCCCCCCTAACAGTGTCACTGGCTTAGCTGTACAACTAACAGAATTAGCAGAATTTGATGAAGAGGAGTTCCTCTTGCTGTTGCTTGTTGCCTTTGACCAACAGGACAGTCTTGCTAAAACCCTCCCAGAGGGGTAGAACATAAAGAATATCACATTATTTGTATTTACTGATGTTGCTGTTCCGCAGATGATTTTTTTTTTTATCTGAGTGTAAGCATTTTTTTAATTCTTGCAGTTTCAGCCTGAAAACATGTCCCTGTTTTTGTTATAGATCATGATTTTTTAGTATTCTGGAGAGGCACAAGACAGGAATCCCCCAAACTTTCTGCATTTTCATACGATGTAATGTGTTTGAAGACAGGTTCATTTTTATGGAAAGGAATGCAATAGCTGAAGCTTGTAATTCGTAAAAAAGCAGTAGATGAAAGCCTGATCACTGAACCACAAAAACCTTTGCTTGTATCTAATCAGCTTACTTGTCTCAGAGATGTATTTAAAGTATTTTCAGGAAACATCAATAAGAGAACTCTATGCCTTCAATAAAATACTGTCTTAATCCAACATTATCTAGTGGAAATTAATCTATTCTATTAGTTGAATGCACATTTATCCAGTGTTGTACTGTCTCTGTCTGAACACCACTTATACATACTCCTCTTGCATTTATACATATATTTATATTTGAAATTATTGTTGTGCTTTTGCAGAAATAGCTATTTGGACACAAATTTTTACTTACAGAATATCTATATAAATTGAATATTTGTTTCAGATCCATGTCAAAAAGGTAGAAATTCTGTATTTTCAAAATTCTTTCTCCTGGATGAAGGCTATTTCCACTGCTTTAATTTGTACAAACATCTGCTTCTGTGATTTGAGTCTGCTTTTTCAGTTCTGATAATGATTATTCCCACATTCTCTTTGTTTGTCAGTTCCAGGAAGTTAATTGTTAGTCCAGCTAAGCAACCTTCACATGTCTGGTTAATGTGTCTGCTTATTGACCTTCTGTAAATGCTGATATGCCGAAGAGGTTTTTAACATAATGAGAAAAGCTAACCAAAGTTAGGTGCCTTTCCCTGCTGATCCACACCTGCCACGCCTTTTTAAAGACCTTGTCTAGTGGTATTAGTTTAGTTTACGTATGAATACTGTCCCTAACATTTGCAAATTTTAGCATGGACTAGTCTTGTTAGAGTATATATTCTTTTTGAGAATAGTTCTTCATTAGTGTTCATATTGTGGTGATTAATATCATAAATATTGGATTGGATTTGGTAATTACTGGCAAGTAGTTTTCCTTCAGTTTCTAGCTGATATGGAGAAGGTAACTTGTCTGCAATAGAACAGAATCAATTATTAATATTGCCTCTTTTCAGTTATTTACATGTCTTTCTAAGAAACAGATCAATTGACTTATTTTTAGATGTAGTTTCAAAACTGAAGAAGGCATTAGGAATGCCTTTGTATGGTAATTTAATTTCTGTATGCTCATATAATTATTTGTGGAATTAAAAATATTTGAGCTGAACAAGGCATCCACATTAGTGGTATAAATGGATGGAAAACTAATACTCGCATTTTCTCTTTTTCCAAACTTTAGGGGGGACACAGAGATTACCTCGCACAATTGGAGTGTCTTTGGCAAAAGAACTAATCTTCTCTGCGCGTATTGTAGATGGTGAGGAAGCAAAATCAATAGGATTGATTAGCCATGTGGTAGAACAGAATGAAGCAGGGGATGCTGCATATAGAAGAGCATTAGCTCTGGCAAAAGAATTTTTACCTCAGGTAAAATAAATTGCTTTGAATTTAGTTTTTAGTTTTTGACAAACATTAAAACTGAAAAAGAACCATCTCTATTAAGAAAAACTGTCATGAAGTTAGATATTAGAGCCGTTCTAGGTATGTGGACAGCAATCAGGAGTTTTCTCTTGTGTACTGAGTGGTGTTATTTGATAATTATTTCATGGTAAAGCAAAAATCCTTTGTCATGGTTTGCTCTATGTTTGTATTGCATATTTTGGCTTTCAAGTGTTAAACAAAAAAAAGGTACAGTTGTGGGTTTTTTTCAGTAAAGCATTTATCTCAATAGGTTATTCTATTGCTGTTGAACGCTTCAGAAGAGAGGTAGAAAGGTCCGTATGAAAGTGGACATATCTCAATGTAACTTTTATGTTGAAAACATAAAGCTAAATGTAATCTCAGTGTTAAAGCAAAACCCATTTACCAGTGGAAAGTTTGCTTTCTGTCCTTTTTGTATGAACTTGATGAAAGAATCACGCTTTTATTATCATTCATGCAAAGTGGCATCCAATCTCTGTCTTTCATAAAAGAATTGAAATAGGATTTGCTAAATCCCTGTGCTTTAGAACTTGAGAATTTCAGTAAAAAGTTTTAAGGATGACCCTTACAGGAGTGTTTGTGTTTGCTGATGTCTGCCTGCTCCACTGTTGCTGTAGACTAGCAGCTGTTTGTTCAGAGTAGGATAAACCTGCTTTTCAAGTGGAGTCTGCCAGGTAGAAAATTCATAGGAGACAAAAGAAGAAAATAATTAGTAAACCATTTTACTGGATCACAACTGTAAGAGTGAAAATTTTTCACTGAAGATGGAAAATGTTACAGATTAAATACAGCATAATGTTGGTTATTTTTTGTCTTGAGCACCCTCATAGACAAATGTGAAAAAAGAAGTGAAAATTTTAACATGCAGGGATTCTGAAAGGTATATTTATAGTTAAAACTTCGCATTGGAACCAGCTCTAAAGCATTTGGCTTTTCCCAGAGCATGAGGCCACTTTTCTAAAGCAGTATCTGAACGTTGAGAAGCTGGTGCTAATGGATAGGCGCAGGAGGACTGAGACGATTCCCAAAGATGTCTTGCTGTTCTACAGCACCTTAGAGGAGGAGGATAGGAATACCTTTGCTTGCTGGGGACTTCAGTCGCTCACAGAAGACTGTCATCACTTGACCAAATGTAGGCTTTGCAGTATCGTATTTCAAGTTTGAAGCTGCATGAGTTAATTTTATTTCATTATCACATCTTTTTAAGTGTCTCCATTTTATCACAACAGGGATACAAGATTGACATTGCGAAAGCCTGTAGTGATGTCACTTAAAGTGGCCATTCTGAGCCTTGTTTTGAAGGAAACTGAGCAAGATTGACAAAAGTGGAGATTCTCATCACCTTTGAAACATAAACCAAACACACTGCTTTAATTAGTTTCTTCTTAAAACAGCATACTTTCATTCCTTCTCGATATTGAAACTGTCAAGGCTGAAACTAAGTTTGCAAGCAAATGTCTACTGTAGTGATACAGTTTAGGATATTTGACATATTTACTATAAATGTGATGAATGCCTAAAGTCTAGAAGATCCCAGTGTAGGAACAATGATGTGTGGACTCTTCACTTCATTATCTTGTACATTTTGATGATATGTAAATGATCTTTTTCTTTCATTTTAGGGACCAGTAGCAATGAGAGTTGCAAAACTGGCCATCAATCAGGGAATGGAGGTAAGGGTCTGTACTTTCCTAAGAGTAAGTAAAAGTCAGACTGGCAACAGGTATACTGTGGTAAAACTGTTCTTTGTTTTTCAGTGTATCATCATTCAAAATCTATTTAGTCAAAACTTTTTTACAGGTGAAATGCAATTTTTGTATGTTTCAGGCTCCTGAGAGTAGGGTTGATGCTATTTTCTGTAATGAGGCTTAGTAACCTTGTGTCTGTCCAGAAGTAATGCACTCAGCTAATGATTAATGCTAGAAAGTAAACATAAACTACTATGAACAAGTTGTATTTCATGGAAGAAAACCTCAAAGTCATACTTTGTCGAGCTTGTCAATGCTCTCAGTGTTTAGTAACTAATAAAGGCCAAAAGGCATGTTACTTATTTTTAATAGTTTAATAGAGGTTAGTGTTAAAATTAAATCTGGAGTCTGATTGCATACGTGATTCTGATTGCCGGTCCTTCTTGAACCCTATTGGCGTAGCCCTAAAGCTTGTTAGAATCCAGCCCTGAATATGTCTGTACATGTGTTTTACTTTAGGCTTATGATTCATCTTGCTAAGCTCAGCAGGACTATTCATATTTAAAGTTAAGCACATGCATAAGCTCTGCACCAGGACACCTGTAGCTCAACCGAATTTAAGAATGGACCTCTTAAAAGTCTCAAAATCAACCAATAATATAATTGAGTTCAGCAAAAGCATACCAACAGCAAGTTTTGGCCTGAGAACCAAACTCAGATACTAGTGTGCAAAGAGTGTGTTTGTTAGGTTTCCACAGCAAGTAATACTGGAATTCAAGATTTATTTTAGTGGTACCCAAGGTTCAAAATGCTACAAGCTAAATTATCTAGCTACCACATATAGTGGACTGGAAGATCAAAATCATGATGTTTAAAGAATTAGGGACAATAGGGTTAGAAGGATTCTGAATGATCACCTAGTTCAGTCTTCAGACTCCAAGACCAATTGAGCCAATGTTCATTCAAGCTGTTATTACAAACCTTCTGTGGCAGAAATTTCACAGTTTCCTTTGGAAGTCTATCCTATAGCTTATCTCCCCTTCACAAATTGCTTGTGGTGCATTGCCACAGTCCATTCAGTAGCCATGTGGAGAGCTGGTAAGTTCTGCAGCATCTGATGCTTAAAATAGGCAGAGAATTAGTGGGAGGAAAATTCATCCTTTTCAGCTGTTCAGACCCGCTTACGAAGGAAAAAAATGTTATTAAAACTAGGTGATGATTCAGGATGGTCATTGGCCTCTTCTTTTTCTTTTAAATCACTTTAAACTTGAATTTATGTTTATTTTGTTGTACATGACATTTGACGATAACTTGTTTCAGAACAATTTTTAAATAATCATGCAGTACATTAAATCTTTCCCCCTGCAGTACATGATATGATTACAAATGTGCAAGTAGCTAATGGTTTTTAGTCTAGATGATTCGTAGTGAAGAACATACATTGTTTTGACAGTCTATTACATACTAATTGTATCACCAAATAAGGAAACTTACAGAAATACTAACCACTCTCAGCACGTGGCAGTGTAGCAATTCTATGTTCAAATGTGTTTTAGTATGTGGCATATAAAAACACTGTACTTGTTAGCTGTCAGGAAATAATATATAATAAACATACAAAAATACGCTTTTAAAAAATACTGCATTTTTTTCCTCAGGTCGACTTAGTAACAGGTTTAGCAATTGAAGAAGCTTGTTACGCTCAGGTATGTAACTATGATTACACAAAAAACCCCCAGAAAACAGGCTTTGTGGGTGCCTGTTACAAAACATACATAAATTCAACTACAAATTGCTCTTATGATCTCTTCTACATTTAGACCTTCCTTCTACCTTGGTTTTGTAAGGTATTTAAGGATGAAGGTGTAGTTTAGGACAAAAACATCTCCCTGCCAAGACTGAAGGTCATGAAGCACTACTGTTCATATACCTCACCAGTCATACACTGCTATGCGTCTGGTCCACAAACTGCCTTGCTTTTGCTTTTTTTTTTTTTTTTTTTTTTTTGTTTAATATGAAACAACTTGAAGGACAGTTCTGTAACATGTACCACTAATGGCATATGTTCTAACCAGCCGAAAAACAAGACCAGCCTCTTTGCCAGCGAAGCATGGGAATAATGTAGTTGAGTGAGTTTGTTCTTGGACATTGAGACAAGTTTTTAATCATGGAAATAGGAACATCAGCATTAGATACTTATTTAAAGCATATGGTGATCTGATTGATAATCAACCCTCTCCCCTTTTCCCCAGACAAAGCAGAACACCAAAATAAAACACCAAGAGCTCATAAACAAACCTGAAAGAGCTTCACAGTCATCTGTTTGGAGAAAAGATACTCTTTTCCCAGATTGTTTCACAGCCTTATATTGTGGGTTTGAAGTATCTGGTACTTGCCTATATCTGACCAGACATTTTAGTTTTAATTTTAGTTTTGTATTATAAGTTGCACATTGGATACATTGAAGAACTAGGATTTGCATGAAAATACTTTTCTTGGGATTGTTTTTGGTGTCAATAACGAATTGTTACTCTGCTCATTGCAGACTATTCCAACAAAAGATAGAATTGAAGGCCTTCTTGCATTTAAGGAGAAGAGACCTCCTCGCTACAAGGGAGAATAAAAGAAGCTGATGCCTTTAAAATACAGTGAGATAAAAGTACTGCTATGAGGACCATTAAGGTGCACCTGCATCTGCACCTGGAATATCCCAGCCACCAAAGTAAAATCCAACCATACTGATGTTACAACATGCATGAATGTGTCCATACTTGTACTGGACCCAGCCAGAATTGTGTGTCAGCTCATGCTCATTACCATTTCTGAAGGCTGATATGTGTATTTGCAAGGTCACAGGTTCATGCAGCATTCTTAAAATTTCATATGTACGAATCTTACCATTCCACAATTGAGATAGCTCTGTAAATTCTTTATATATACAAAACCTATGTGTGATGTTAAGTATAAATCTACTGTATCATTTTATCAAAACAAAAGTGACTACTGAATACCAAAAATAAGAAATTGTGCCAAATATGCATTGGAATGATTCTGTATGTCAGTAAAAATTATATTTGTGTATTCTACCTGAATATGTACATTATTAATAAAGCTAAGGGAAGTGAAAAGGATTATTGCTTGGAAAATAATAAGCTCTATTTATGTGACTTACACTATTCTAAGTAATAGGAAGTTAATTTTAGCACGTAATGGTGTCCTTTGGATGAAGTCATCACCATTGTGTTCATTTAACTGTATTAAATGATGACATTTTCAAGGCCAGGCTTTAATTATGCATTCCTGTGTGTTAAACCTGGCTTTGTCTTGCATTCTTCCAATGTACTGTCTGGTCAGCACTGTCTGCTGTAAAGAAACTTTATTCCACTTGCCCCAGATATTTTAGATTTTTGATGATTGTATTAAAGATTGCTGTGCAGGGATGTGACTAATATGCTGTTAAAGAAACTAGAATTCTCTTCTTCTCCAGAATATTCCTTCTGGAGGTCCTAATAATGTATATTTATATATAATGGGGATGATACTGAAATGTTCTTTATCCTGTGGCAGCCTCAGGGTTCTTTTCATATATTGAAAGAGAAATCCAGTAGGTTACAAGGTGGGAAAACTGTTGTGATTCATACTGTATGTTCGCTGTGGACATGGCATATACAGCAAATGCCTGGAAATAACCTTTTGGAAAGTATTTTTGTTAACTTGACTGGAAAATAAACATGGCTTAGCAGTCAAAGGCTGTGTTTTTATATGAAAACAAATTTCTTCGTGTTTGGTTACTGTTGGCTCACAAAACTTGTGTATGCTCTGCTGTTTCTGCAACATTAACTATGGTCACTGTCCATATCTATGATGATAAAGCAGCTGATCAACATGAAATGACAAGAATTCATTTAAATTCATATTTAGACATATCATTACATGTAAATTGATTATAACTGGTAGAGCACACAGGCTTTGTTGACTGGTAAACTTGCTGAGTCGATCATTTCATGCATGATAATTTGCAAATAATTTACCGGTTCTTGTTTTGATAGCCATATAAAGCCTAGAGGGTCATTTTCTCATGTTTTTGAAATGCTAACATGTCATTTTCATTTTTACTGAGTAGGAAATAATTATGTTAATAGGAGAAAAAATACTAAGCCTATGCTGACGGGCTTCTGTTTCATAACTTTGATACACAGTCCAGTTACTGAGCTGCCTCTATTTTTCTAATAAGCACTGATTAAGTAGCTTCTGTGAATGTCTATTTTAAAATATCTAATAACTTTAAATACTGCAGCATCAGACTGTGTAGATTCATGCCTTTAACTAGTAGTTTTGATCTCAGAAAATAATTTTGCTGTCACAGTGGTCTCTCCATTCCTTTTCCCAGGAGAAGATACTGTCATTCTGTAGCAATTTGAGTCCCTTCTTTGAAGTCAACAGCTTGAATATTGTTACAAAGTGAATACCAGCTGGACAATTTTTAAAGGTACTTTCTAGTGAGTTTGAAATGATTCTAAGGGAACAATATTTTAACTAAAGAAGTGTTAATCACTTACTGTCTCTATTATTAAGTGACATGTTATGATGACTGCAGTGCTTGTGATTAATAGCAGTATTAGAATTCTTCTTCCACAAGAGGGTCATTTGTAACAGAAATGCTCTTATAAAGGCTTCTGCCTTTGAAAGTTATGATCTGGCAAATCTCCCTTAAAGTGCTTAGGCTCAGCTGTTTCAGTTCTTGGTAAAGCCGTGCTTTTCTTCCCAGTACCTCATGGGTGACTGAGCCACAGTCCCCACTTGTTTCCTTAAAGTTTATCTCATGTTCCCTAATTGTAAGCAGCTTTTTCTCCTTCTGTGGCTGAGCTCAAGTGGATAGTGACTACTTCTGCACTTCTTCACAGAGCTGGATATTGAAAAGCTATAATACAGGTAGGTCTGTTGCCTTCAGCTGATTACCTCTCAACAGTATAAGTGCAAGTTCAACTTACTGAATTGCCTAGAAGTACTCAGTTTCATGCAGAAATGAATGTGTGGCTTTATATAACACATATCATTTTAGCCTTTAATCTATGAAAGCAATTGTATTTTCAATATTATTGAAGTAACTCACATTCTTACTTGTTATACTACATTTCTGGATGTTTTCAGAACTTTCTGATGGCATCAGCTGCTTCAGTGCTTTTGAGTCACTCACCTGCTATGAAGAAATACACTGTTTTATTTATTATAAGGTTCTGTAATAATACAGTTAAGCGCCCTTGCAGGATGGAGCATTTCCATGAAATTTACAGAGCCATTTCTGCCAAATTGTTGTGGAAATTCTGTCAGTTTACGTGCAATTACTCATAGTCCTACACCAAGGTTCATATCAATGCTTTTCTAGAACTGCTTTTAACCAGCTGCATTCAGAATAGTAAACAGCAGGATATATCATTTGCAGCTGTTTCATGTTTTCCTCAGTCATTGCTCCTAGATGCATTTAACCATAATCAGATTCGTTGAACAGAATAAAAAATAGCATGTCCCTCCATCACAGGAGAGAGCAGATTATCATACTTCTTGGAATCTGTTTTTCAGAGACTTAGTGAGTACGATAAGGGGTTTGGAAGTAGTGACACTTCACATACCAAAACCAACTCATTGTATGCAAATAAAAAGAGTAATTGAAACCATTAATTACTAAACTTAGGTTTTCTTCCGTTGTCTTTCCATGCGAGCAAAATCTCTGAAAATGTGTCTACTAAGATAAGAGAGAGGGTTTATTTCCTATTAAAAATATAATTAAGAGCCATTGGTATTGTGTGCAGTGGATATTGAACAAGATATGCCTTCATGTCTCATTTGTGCAATTTTGGCCTTGTTCTAGCAACTAATGAGACTGCTGAAAAGCCATGGGGCTTCATTGTCTAGTGAGGCTGATACAGTCAGTGTACTCAGGGTGTGATAATAATCATAATGATGTGGTTATTTTAAGATGTTCTTTTTCTGTGCACTTTCAGAAAGACAGCTATCGCCAAAATTGAGAAAAAGGAGAATAAATCAAAAGGAGACATGTTCAGCTAAAGGTAATTAAATTCCTCTTGTGTATTTTGAGAGATTACAAAGACTAATTTTTCTGTTTATGCCTTTTTCTGTTGACTCTGCTTTTCCTGAAGTCTGGAACTTGGACACCAGGATGCAGGGAACACTTTTAGGAATTTTTATGGGTTGTTTTCACTTTAAGCACATTCACATTTTATAAGCAAAGCTGGGAAAGTTTTAAAAATTTTCCTAAAAGGTTTTTGAAGGATGTAATCAGAAATTATTGTATTATCACCAAAGATTAGGTAACATACCTTTTTTTTACAGATATAAATCGTGTTCATCTTCAACCGTGAAACAGGGTTGAGTAGAAGTTTCCTAAGTTAAGAAGAATGTGCTGTGTTGATGGAATGTATTCATTGTGCGTTATAGTATGTATGTGTTTATATTGACATGTTAAATGCATGCATATGTATGTGTATGTGCGTATGCTTATCATAGAATCATAGAATGGTTTGGGTTGGAAAGGACCTAAAGATCAGCAAGTTCCAATCCCCCTCCCATAGGCAGGGACGCCTCACACTAGACCATGCAGCCCAAGGCTCTGTCCCACCTGGCCTTGAACACCGCCAGGGATGGAGCATTCACAACTTCCCTGGGCAACCCATTCCAGTGCTTCACCAGCCTCACAGTAATGAACTTCCTCCTTATATCCAATCTAAACTTCCCCTGTTTAAGTTTGAACCCATTACCCCTTGTCCTCTCACTACAGTTCCTCATGAAGTGTCCCTCCCCAGCATCCCTATGACCCCCCTTCAGATACTGGAAGGCTGCTGTGAGGTCTCCACTCAGCCTTCTCTTCTGCAGGCTGAGTAGTCTTTTGTAGAGAATTCGCATAATACGACTACAAGAGTTTGCCATCACAGTACTGAATACAGCTTCTAGATCTAGAAATATTTGTAAAGCCGAGTAAATTTTAAAGGTTGTACTTATAATCTTGTTTCAACAGTTCTTAACTGTTTGCAAGTCAGTTCTAAAGACTGAAACATCTCAGTATCACCACTAATTCTTCGCTATTTTATTCTTACAATTTTGACCCCAACTCGCTTTCAGTAAAACAAGTAATTCCTAGTGAATCAGCTTTACACAAACACAAATCTGGCAAGTATAGTGGGAACGGGACATGGTTTTCAAAGACAGAAAAGACACCAGAGCTGACCCTGTTCTGTACCATTTTTAGTGAGCTGAACTTGCATTCAGGAGCAAACACCTGCTGTTGCTACACTCCAGCTAAGAGTTTTTTGCCAGGTATCATCCTTTTAAGAGCTACAACATTACACTCTGAGATACACAGGTCATCCCCAGATGTGCTTGCGCTGCCCCTCCACCTGATCACGTACACCTGCTGCAGCCGATAGCTCACGACCATTGGGAGCCCTACATCGGCCCAGCCAACACAACCTGTGCAATACACGTGGGTCCCAGGCCCTGAAGGCGAGCCCCGCACCTTCACTCCCCAGTAACACTCCTCTGCCGCAGACTGTGCAGCCGCCCCGAGCCCTCCAGGAGCCGGGAAGCTCAGGCCGCAGCCAGGACCCGAGACCCACCACCCCCAAGCTCCCGGAGGAAGCACAAAACACGCACGTGCCAGCGCTCACTCATCTCCTCTGCAGCAAACCCCGACCACTTCTGTGTACGTATAAAATTTTTCAGATAGGCAGGCAAGACCAAGCCGCCTCAGGATATGATAGTACTATTCTACTCCAGCAAGTTTTGCATCTGTTTGTGCAAGAGCACTACCAGCAGAAACCTTGAGCCCTGCAGAGCATGTACTGTGACTGCTACAAGTGGCCAGCCGTACTTATAGCATGGAATTTGTCTAACACAGAAGTTCTGCCATAGAAGCAGCAGTCAAGTAGCTGTCGGGGGGATACATGTATGTTACCCTTTATCTGGTTGTGCACATCTGGTAGTTCAAGGCTGGAATAAACGTAACAGAAGTTGAAGTGAGTTCTAAATTTCAACAAAGGTGTGGCATCCAGATAGCACATTCCTCCCAGTCCTATGCTGTCGTTTGCTTCTGCAGTTTGGAGAGGCCTCCTGCAATCATGAGCAGCTCATTAATCACCAACTCTCATAGATTGTAAGATCAGTCTCCACCCCCCCCTTAAATAAGCCTAGACCTAGATTTCATCTTCGTATTTTATCTAGTACATAATTCTTCCAAGGACACTCATTCACATGGGAAGAAATATGAAGTATGTTAAAAGAATTTATTACAGAGGGTGTGAACATTCTATGTCAAAGCTAAATCCTGTTGCAATATTTGAGTTCAAAATACTGGATTAACCCTCTAAGGCATAGTCTCTACATGTATGTTTATAAAATCTTCAAAGTTCTGGCTAGTGACTACTACTCTTTGATTATAATTTCTGAAGCATATGCTAATAAAGCTTTTGTAACATTAAAGAGATGAGAATATGTTGCAGTTTTCTTGTTGCATAATATAACCACTTTCAGAACAACAAGAAAAGTTGGTTATTTTTTAATGGAACTTATACATCAAATTGTTGCCTCTTTATTCTAGCAACTGCTAATTGATTTAACATTTTCCTTTAAGCATAAGGGACTTTGTGATATCATCTTTGGCTCAACTCTTTCTAGCATGTTACAAAATCTGATGCCAGTTGTACAAATTTCTAAAAAATGTGTCTCTTTCATGCAGCTTAGAAAGACAAAATTTAAAATATTACTTGTAAGGATAGCGTTACGAAGGTTGTGCTTTCATCACATATAAATATCTAATAAAATTAATAGTTCTGTGTGCTTGTGTGGAAAGAGTTCAAACTCTCTCTATGTGTAATGAGTCTATTCTGCTGGGACTGTTGTCTTCAAAGCTGTCTGTAGCTGAACGATTTTTGTAAATACATTAAAGTATCCCCAGCTAGTCACCACTCAGGGTTCAGTCTGTCGTTCGTGTTGTCCTTTTGGCCTGCCTCCTCTTCCAAGTAGTGGTGGAAGGAGGAGAGAGCTGGGGAACGTGCTCCTGAGAAGCAGTGGGTTTTGGACGGATGGATAGGAGAGATGGGTTGTAGGGTGTGTTCAGGCTGCATGTTTAAATCCGAGTCCATTTCAGCACAGTCATTTCCAATATCTTCATGAGCAGCTGCACACAGTAGATTTTTCTGTATTGGTTGGTTACAGCATCTGAGGTTTATACCCTAATGACCAGTAGAAATTATAACATCCAAACATGATTCATAGACTATCTGTATAAGATACAAAAGAAGGTAGGAGCCACAAATACCGTATAATGAGAAGGGTTCTGCCTAAGTTACCAGTTTGTAAGTGAGCACATGGACATAGTTTTTCCCCACTTTGTGTGGAATGAAATTCCTTTCTTCATTTTGGATTCTTGCCTTTTTTTCCAAATCTTAGCGGGGATCAGTCCTTTTTTGAAAAAGTGGAGAAGATATGCTGCAGCCCCTCAGTCTGTCTAATTATTCAGTAGTTGAAGGATTTGCAAACACCAGAGCAGATCAGTTTCTGCTCTCTCCTTTCACTTAATTGACCTGAAGTCACAACTCCTGCAGAAGTGACCTGGTCACTGGATGCTGTTAGTTATTCCTGATAAAACTTTTCTACTTCATTTACTTATTCTACAAGTTAATGTACTGAGATGTAGAGATAATGACCTATTAGTTTAGAGAGGGAAGGCCTGTCTTGCAGTCCCTCAAGCGTATCACACTGTTCTTTTAATAGGACAAGAATCCTGCTCACTTTCCTGTCATCCGCAGCATCTCGTTTGCACTGTTCGAAGTTCTGTCTGCCAAGGGGGAAGATGCTTGCTGTGTCAGACTCCTTAGGTATGAAAGGTATAATTCATAAATCCTGAAAGGCCTACCTAATTGCCACTGCCTAATATAATAGAACTGTGACTTCCTAAAACAAAATCTAAATTTTGGACTTGGGCACCAAAGTCCCTGCACAGAGTTAAGTCTTAGTTGTGTGTGTTTGTGATTGTGCTTCTAGGCTGCTTTAATCTTTAGGATTATTAGTTAAGCTTGAAAATACTTCCTTAAAGTAAGCAAGGGATATCAGAAGCCACCTTAGCCACCGGGGACATATTGTAGATGCCATGATGGAAGTGAGTTGCTGTTAACAGATGGCAACACTTGTGGGGGCTGGCTACCCCTTTTTGCCCCAGCTCCCCAGAGTAGTCAGGCTGTTATCAGTGATTCAGAAGGAAACCCCAGCAAGGGGGAGGAGGGGGTGTGGGAGCAGCAGTGGCATAGTTGTGCTACCAGGCTGTGCTAAAGCAGTTGTGTGAAGCTGGTTGTTCCAGCTCTGCAGCCCGATTCTGCCAACAGTGAAGCACAAAATAGCTGCATACAGGACAAACTTTTGATAATGCTATGTGTGTGTATATGCATAACATATAAAATATATGGCCATATGTCCACTCTGCTCCCAGCACATAGCTTTAAGGTTGATCATAGAAGCTTTTAAAGCATTGTTTAAATTGTTAGAATAACTCATTAAAACCACATTTCCACAGGTATGTGTGTTTAGAGTTACAAAAACATTTTGTCCTATACATGTTTTTATATTTCATATAATTACAGCATATTTATCTGCAGTATTTCGCAAGTATACTTTTGTGTAATACTGGTAGGAGATTAGGTAATAGCTGCTTACTAGCACTGTTGCACAAGAACATCAAATGTTACTGTGATGTTCTGAGATTTGAGGTACTGAGCATGCTTTTAGCTGCTTTGTTCCTGTGACCTTTATGCTCTTCTGGATAATACAGCGGTCCTGTAACGATGCACATGTTTTTCTCTACATAAATGCCAGTAACCACTTGAGCAGGGCACTTGATTCCAGTTTTGATGGGTGGTGCCTATAATGGACAACGGTGGTGTATTTGAGCCAAGTTGGCTATCTTCGTGCTTTGCAGTGCCAAAAACTTCAAAGCTTCTTCCTTTCAGAGCTCTAAAGCAATACAAGTTTGTGTTTCTTCATATCATCAAACTTAATTATTGGCAATAAGCAACTGCTGGCAGGAGCAGCGCATCACATGGCTCCATTTCTGCTTTAGAAAAGGTCAGCATATGGCATAAACACTTCGCTGTATTATGCAGCCTTGTACTCTGATCACATAACACATGCTTCAGAAAGCATTATGCAATGTTACACTCACTGATTAATGACTGCTTGCACAAGAAGTTTTTCATTACCCTGAATGCTAGCATCCTGGGAATGATTAACTTTGTGACATAACTCTCATCACATAAATATGGAAGATTCAAATACAGCCTCAAAATAACGTGTTTCAGAAATAACTGAACACTTTCCTGCTTAGTAGTGTGTACAGTACATGATTAACAACCGCTTTAAACCGTCAGAGTTGAATAGAAAAGCCTATTTGTGAGAACTGAAAACAAGACTTATTTTTAGGCTTTAAAGTTTTGCCCAAGATGAATTTTTGCACACAGCAGCATCTCATTCGCAATGTTTTTCCTTTGCTTGTGTAAGTTTGAATTTCCTGAGAAAAATCTGTGCCAACTATTTTCAGTGTTCAGCCAGTGAGTTAAACAGAACAAGTTAAATCTAGCCCTTATTTAGACCAGCAACTGCATGTGTGTAAAATGACTCAGTCCAGTGTGTTCAGTATTATAGAGCATAAAATTTACAGTCGTGTGCTCAATCAGCATGGCTATTGCAGAGTAAATTCCCAGTAATAGCTAATTTTTCTGCATGCAGAGTAAGAAAGCAAAATGTGGTCCCGATTGAACTGCCTTGCAAACTCACAGCCCGGACTTTACTACACATTCACTTCTAACGTTTTCATATTCTATTCATTGATCATTCCGTGTTCAAATTTTTCAGTTTCTTATGTTAAAAAGCATGATAGTAGCGAATCACAGATGTTATAATCTGAAGGATGTACAAAAATGGAAAAGCCTATAAAAAGAAATGTTTATCATATTCCTCTATATATGAAGATTCATCTTGGTTTTGAAGTAGTGTCAATTGCTACCAGTCATCTATGTTTCAACAGCTTTGTTACAGAGAAGGTTGGTTTGCCTGTTTGGAAATGCAAGATCAGTTTTCACAAGGAAATAACTATATTAAATTTCCACTTACTAATTTGCCTTTAAATGTCAGAATAGAAAAAATGACATCTGCTTTTTATGATTCTGTCTCCTGCAAGTAATCCTGCTCACAAACAGTCACATTAAATAAAGCTACTTAAAGCCCTTATGGGAGGGGGGATAGTTTAGGATGTCACCACTTTAATGCATGTGTGCCATTTCTTCAGAAACAATATTGAGAAAAACTAGAGAAGGTAAATATTGACTTTCACTATGTTCTCTTTAATTCTTGCCTTTTCCCACATTCTAGCTCCTACAAGCAGTAGCAAAGGCTGAAGGAAACGGCCTCTGACTAAGCATTAGCTACCAGCCTGCCCTCATTATAGCTGAGGGCTCTTATTCTTTCTTAGCCTACGTGCAGAGCCAGCTAGTCTTTCAGCTGTGATGACGAAATGCCATGCATTTCTTCCTGGAATAGTACGCAGATAAGAGGCCACTTGTTATGCTGAGGTTTCAGATGAACTTCACTAAGGGTTTCAAAACACTCTGTCACAATTATATCAGGTTTCTTTAGCAACCAATTCATTTCAGACACTTTTAAGATAAAAAAGGAAGAGATGTTAGTTTATTTTCCCTTGTGGTTTCACTGTTTAAGCCTTTACAGGATATGACTAGATAGTTTATATATGGCCTGAATTTATTACTAGTAAATAAAACTAGCATATCAAAACGGATAAGTTCCTTTCTTGATATTTACATTATTTGCAGACCCCTGTGGGTACCTATAACTTGATAGAAGAAACAAAGATCTCATGTCTGTGATAGGCTGCTAGAAAGGTCCTGGTATGCAAACTCAGTTGCTGAGTGCTTGGAAGTCATACTGGGCCCTGGAAAAACTGAGAGTTTTCAGAACCTTGCAGCACAAAATGTTAATTCTTTATTTTGGGGTTGAGTTCAGATGCTAGGATATGTCTGTACAGTAAAAGCCCAGTTGACCTAGGAATTGCTTAGCAGTGATGGGAGGACCTGTTAGTGATATCTTTTTGCAGAACTGGGCCCTGTTTAGGGGATTCTGTGTGCTAAAAAAAGCAACTTCAGTGGGATCAAACAAATCACAAAAGCATCCAGACTGCAAAAGAAAGAGGAATCTAAGAAGTGTTTGTTTCAAACCAAGCAATATCCTTAGTAACAGCAATAACCATACGTTACTGTGAAGGCAGGAATATATTGCCTGGAATAAGCAATGGATCACGTGCAGGTTGTATAGCTCTCTTTGCTCACCCTTTGCTCACCCTTGGACACGAATTGCACATTTAGAATCTGTGATATGCCCCATTTCCACTGGATCTGAACGCTACTTTAGGTAGATGTAGTCAGTAGAATGGAGACTCTTACAATGATAAATCTGAGTAAATCACAGCTTAGATAAGTATGTCATATGAAGAAAAAAAAGGCAACCTAAAATATCATCTGTCCTTGATCACTTCCCCTGCAGTTCTCTACACTTACTAGTACCTCGTTACCTGGGAACTAAAAGCTAAATTCAGTTTCCTTTTAAGACAAGAAAATTTTATTTTTCCATTTACATAATGGAATTGGATCAAGTCTTGAAGTCTGTAGCCTTATTCCTTTAGTGCCTTCCGAATAAATTTGTAATTCCCAGTGAGATCCCTAGGAATCTTGACAATTCATAATCTGTTCTTTCTTTGGTTTTTTTTAGCTGTTTTTCAGTGAAGAAGGTCCCCTTTGAAAAAGTCCATAGAACATTAAAGTTGTTAAACCCACCCCTTTCCTGATTCCTTTCTCTCTCCCCTCATTCTTGGGCTAGTTATTAACTACTGACTCAGGGGAAAAAAGGAAAAATAAAAACAAAAAACCAAATTTCCCTCATGGGTAAATTATTTCGTAATTGTTTACTAGAGGTAGGTGATTCTTGCACAGTACTATGAAGAAGTCCTATCCTTGCCAGAGTAGGATTGACCAACAAGCCTTTGTTTCTTCATGATATTTCCGCTCTCTTATTTTCAGAATGTGAAAGTCAGCCCAAACACTGTTGCTACAGTGGTCCCTAGTAGGTCATAGAATCATAGAATAGTTAGGGATGGAAAGGACCTGAAGATCATCTAGTTCCAACCCCCTTGCCATGGGCAGGGACACCTCCCACTAAACCATGTCACCCAAGGCTATGTCCAGTCCAGCCCTTGAACACTGCCAGGGATGGAGCATTCACAACTTCCCTGGGCAACCCATTCCAGTGCCTCACCACCCTCACAGTAAAGAACTTCTTCCTTATATCGAACCTGAACTTCCCCTGTTTAAGCTTAAACACATTACCCCTTGTCTTCTCACTACAGTCCCTCATGGAGAGTCCCTTTCCAGCATCCTTGTAGGCCCCCTTCAGATACTGGAAGGCTGCTATGAGGTCTCCACACAGCCCTCTCTTCTGCAGGATGAGCAGACCCAACTTTCTCAGCCTATCTTCATATGGGAGGTGCTCCAGTCCCCTGATCATCCTCGTGGCCATCCTCTGGACTTGTTCCAACAGTTCCATGTCCTTTTTATGTTGAGGACACCAAAACTGGACAAAATACTCCAAGTGAGCTCTCACGAGAGCAGAGTAGAGGGGCAGGATCACCTCCTTTGACCTCCTGGTCACGCTCCTTTTGATGCAGCCCAGGATACAGTTGGCTTTCTGGGCTGCAAGCGCACACTGCTGGCTCATGTTCATTTTTTCATCAACCAAAACTCCCAAGTCCTTCTCCACAGGGCTGCTCTCCATCTCTTCTCTGCCCAACCTGTAGCTGTGCCTGGGATTGCACCGACCCAGGTGTAGGACCTCGCACTTGGCATGGTTAAACTTCATCAGGCTGGCATCAGCTCACCTTACAAGCGTGTCAAGGTCCCTCTGGATGGCATTCCTTCCCTCCAACTTATCAACCGCACCACACAGCTTGGTGTCATTGGCAAACTTGCTGAGGGGGCACTCAATCCCACTGTCCATGTCACTGACAAAGATGTTGAACAAGACCGGTCCCAACACTGATCCCTGAGGGACACCACTCGTTACTGGTCTTCAGCTGGACATTGAGCCATTGACCACAACTCTTTGCATGCGGCCATCCAGACAGTTCTTTACCCACCAGGTGGTCCATCTATCAAATTGA
The DNA here is from genome assembly GCA_028858755.1 of Ara ararauna. Lineage (NCBI taxonomy): Eukaryota > Metazoa > Chordata > Aves > Psittaciformes > Psittacidae > Ara > Ara ararauna. The sequence continues at coordinate 35,740,471 of CM054410.1, read as the reverse complement.
TATCTCTTCAACTTAGAGACAAGGATGTGGTGTGGGACAGTGTCAAACGCTTTGCACAATTCCAGGTCTTTTAAATGTTAGACAATTAATTGTCACAAAAATTCTGATCCACTAAGTATGAATTATGGGTATCTCCTTTTTTGAACTGCATCTTTTGTAAGCATTGATTTTAATTACATGCCACAATGAAAAATTTTTTAGAAATGTTACTTAGTAAATACTACTGCTTCCAAAGCTGCTTCATTTCTTCATTTGGGGGGTTGTTTTTGTAAGTCATCTTTAGTGTCATTTGAGGCGTCTCGTTGTGGCTTTTCTTATTTTCTGTCTGTAGAATATTTGATCTTAATATCTGAAAAAGAGTGTTGGTTTTGGTTTTTTTTTTTCATTAAGTATTATGGGTAAAAAGAAAACCACAGTGCCTTTCTTGAGAATTATGTTAAAAAGATAACTGCAGTTCTGTGGTTCAAAACACTGAAATGTTCTAAGCTGAAATAACTACAATTTGAACTTTGTCATCTCTACTGAAATCACAGAAACAGCAAATGCAATCTCACCAGCACTCATACTACTGAAACCTAGTTTTCTCCTTTGGCTTTTGTCACCTTCTCCCTATCCTTCCATACAGTCCCTCCTTCTACTGCCCATGACACCCTATGCTGAGGAGATGGGGTGTGTGCCATCTAACCATGGGTATGTGCTGTTTATGGCTGGAGCCCTCAAAGAGAAAGTGTGATGACCAAGTTCCACAAGTTTTTTATCTAGGAGGGAGATGGCAAGTGGGTATTTGCTTGGGCCTTTTTCTTCCCTCAATCTACTTTCAGAAAAGTAATGGATCATTCTCCTCTGTCTCTTTGAAGAGCAATTTACATTGTGTAAGGGTTCAAAAGATACTAGGGTGGGGACTAGCTGATACTAATAATATCGCTGTTTCCTAAGGCTGTTGATGCATGGGTAGAGCATAGTGATATCTGCAGGGCTGGATTTTTTTCAGTCATTCCAGGTGTCAGAGGCATAAACTCCACTGAGGATTGCGAAACTGTGGTGACAGGCTTCAGTCAGTGAGCAAGTGTCCGGGTCCACCTTGAACTGAAATAGTGATTCACTGTTGTCAGTATCCAGACTTGTTGGATGCAAACCAGCTCAGATTTCTTTACATGCAGCATGCATTTGCAAATCCTAATTGCAGAATAGCTGTACTGGGCATTTAAACAAAAGAAAAAAAAATGTATCATTACCTACAAATCAGAATTCTTACTTATTAAATTCCAGTTAAAATAAGAAAGGGGGACAGTCTGCATTGTGCTCTAAAGGTCAGCAGTTTTAGGCTATTCGAGGTTATAAAAGCAATAGCAATAGCACTTGCCAGTCAGTCATTCTCAACTGAAATGTAAACAACTTACACTGGTAAATTAATAACTGATAAACAGGTATACTGAACACTTACAGGTTCGTTATGACCCTGCAGTATTGTTATATGGAATAAACAGTGCTTACAAGAAATACTATTGTGACTTTCAGTCTTACTGTGGAGAATGTAAGAATTGGGGGTGGGCTTTTTATGCCTATTATCTATTCTTCAGAGAATTATTTCGTTGCTAGAAGCAGATGGTGATTTTTAAGCCCACTGCTATTTTGGTGTACTTTAAAAAAAAAAAAAAAAAGGTCCTCAAAATAGACCCAAGTTACCATATCCAGCAAAAATATGTTGTCAGCTCTTTGCTGGGCTGAAAACAAATCTGTCAGCAATTTCTTTGGGTTAAAGTATCTGAGCACTTTTGTGTAGGGCTTTTTGTTGTTGGGTTTGGGTTTTGTTTTGTTTTTTGAAGAAAGCATTTTAAGTGGTTTTGTAGCAGAGTCCATTTAAAGCTCTAAGTATAAACAAATTACCATCTGTTGTTGTAAAGACACTTTATCAAATTGATGAGACCTGCACTCCAGTTAATGTTGTGGATCAACTGCATGAATTAGACTTTAAAGTCTGAATGAGTCTGAAATCAACATCTTTAGCTCTGCTGGAACAGATATTAAAAACCAGCCCATTTTCCATAATTATAAAAACAAAAATGAGAGTGGCAGTTATTCATGCAGAAAAAACCAGCACTGGTAATGCATCTTGGTCAAGTAGGTTTCTTACATTAGCTTTAGAATAATGTCTTGGATTAAAAGTGCACTTTGGTAGAGTTACTGAATGAGAAATGTCTCTTGGATTTCTGTGCACAGGTGATTGACATAACAGACACAAGGTGCAGTATGTTCAGAAGTATTTTCAGTATTAGATTGTGTTGGCATAACTGTTGGCCTAAGGACTAAATGTAAGGGTTCAGGTAAAAGATGGTGGTATTTATCTCTATAGCATGTGGACATATCCTAGAATGACGGAAAGCTGAACCAAAACCAGATTTCTAAGGTAGGGATTTCATTTTAATGATCTCACTGCAAAATATTTTGTCTGGCAGCATTTGTGTATCCAAGGTACAGCTCCTTATAATCAAATCCTGTGAAGTATTAAGAAATCCTCATTGTTTCTTGGAGGTTGGCCAGATCAGTCATTCCCCAAATCATGCCTTATTTTACTAATTAAGTGGACTGAAACTGACTTCTATCTGGAGGTGCCCAGAAAGATTTAAGTGTGCTAAATCATGCCTGCTGGCAGCATCAACCCCTTTCCATTGACTCTAGAGGTGGCTTAGGCTCCACACTGTGGTCTTTCAATAAGTCAATAAGACATAAGTTGCATGCTTACAGCAGCAGTGTGGCACTTGTTAGGGAGTTCAACATATGCTCCAGAGCAGACCTCCTTCAAACCTCCTGAACTTCACTTGCAGTGCTCAGTTTGAAAAAATTGTTTCTCTATAAATACATTGTCAGTAATGTTGGCAGCCATTGCCCTGTGAGGTAGAATCATTTGGGCTTGAAACCAAATTGACTGAAGTATGCCTGGAGACAAGCTCTAGAGCATGCAAGTCATCTAAAGGAAAGGTGGGAGAGGAGACTGATCCACCTTCTATTGTAGTGTACTGAAGAATACATTTAGCTGCTGTGTGGCAAAGACACTGAACTCTGTGCCTAGACCTGCAGCTTTACCTCTCAGATTCACCTCATGATGACTAGCACTGAATGTACAGTGTAGTGTGAAATCCTTCCTACAGGAGTCTGATGTTGCTTACTGCAAGGACAGGTAGATTTTATGTGCATGATATGGGTAAAGTGCCAGGGTCATGGAAGTGCTGTGGATTGCAAGTCATTGCCCAAGGAAAATGTGAATGCTCCATCCCTGGCAGTGTTCAAGGCCAGGTTGGACATAGCCTTGAGTGATGTGGTTTAGTATGAGGTGGCAGGGAGGTTGGAACTAGGTGACCTTAAGGTCCTTCCCAGCCCTTACTATTCTATGATTCTATGGTGTGGTCATCTCTGATACAGTGTACATATAGATAGTTTTCTTTCAGCTTGCTGTCCTGTGTGTTAGATACATAACTGTGCACAGATCAGTGCCAGGCTTGTGTCTGTGTTTGTTCATGCAGTGGAGCTGCACTGCCACGTCTGGCTCTGTACAGCAACCCAGGACTCAATGGGACAGGCTGTGAGCTGGAGGGGAAAAAGAAAACCAGATGGAAATAGTCTAATTTCTGAAATAGTTTAAGTTTTTAGAGGAGTGAACTAATAAAATTTTGTTTCAAGAAAATCCTTTTCCTCCTCTACCTTTTAGCTTTGCACAGGTTTGACCCTTTTTGACTACAGTTCCCATTATCCCAGTGTTATCTTCTAAGTAAGACTGATCCTGAACCTTCTTGTCATCTTCCTTATCCCCCAAATGTTGATCTTTCTGTTGTCTTCTCTGCAACAACGGATTACTTTCCTTCTCACACCCCTTTTTTTGGTTTTGGTGAGTATTAAAAGCCTACCTTTCCTACACAATTTTGCTGTCCCACAATCCTGAGATGAAAGAATCTGTGGGATGATGTAAAGTGTGAAAAAATGCCTGCTCCTGCCGGGACAGGCATGTGATTTGCTGTGATGCTTGTGCTGAAGCAGCCAGCAGTCTGATGTTTAACTCCACTGCAGGTTAACTTCTCTAGGCACAACCACATGGTCCACAGTGATTTTAAGATAAATTTTTTGTTATGCAAAGTCAGCCACTGTCTTTGTTGGAATTAAAGAGGAAGATGAAGTGAGAAACTGTTTTTCATGTGAATGTTTTGTCATTCAGATCACCTTAACCCAATTATGACCTTAAAGAAGAATGAAAAAAGTCACAAAACAAGTATATTATTTGCAGTAGGATTTGCTTTGCGAATACCAACATTTGGCAAGTTTCTACATTTTCTTCATCAAACCTAAATTGAAAGCTGAGGAAAAGAATCAGAATCAAAGTTGAGGATGTTGAGTTGCACTAACCCAAATGCACACTAGCTGAAGTCAACAGGGTTTACATGTCTTAGCCGAGAAGAGATCAGATCTACCTACCTGAGAAGAGGCTGAAGTTTTCTTTTTTTAATGTTTACATGGGGTTATTCATTTGAAGAGAACAGGAAATGAGCAAAAATTGAACTACACAGACTTTATTGTGCCTACTATTTTTTTGTAAAAGTATGTAAGCCGATGGGAGATGCGTAATTTTTTTGTGTGTTTATGTGCATGTGCGTGTACATGAAAAGGGTCATATAAGTGCTCCAAGTCTCCAGCATGTGTCATTATCTCCAGGTGCATGTAAGCCATCTGAACCCTGCAGTCTTAATTGCATAACACAGCCGTGTTACAAAATATTACCACATCAAGTTCGTTTACATTATTTCATAACAAAAAGAAATACTATTACAGAACATTTTTACCCTTAAGGGAAAATTACTAATTATTTAAAACATTGTCTGTGTGTGTGTGTTTGTATATAGTGCATAGGGGTATATGAGACTCATTATGGAAAAATGTAGGGGTGGATTAAAGCAGGATCCATGGGATACAGCCCCAAGGTCAAAGGAGTTTCAACAGACAAGAATGTCAGAAGCTAAGCAGAAAATACCAGGGTGGTTGATTATAATGAGCTTATTGGGGTGATGTGGACCACTTAACTTGAGGGGAAAGCGGCCCTTTTGAAGGGGAAGCAGCTGTGTGAAAGACTATCGTAGGTCTGGTCAGAGGACAGGACACATCCAGGAGACAGCTTTGGTAGACAGCAGATGTTTGGGCCTCTGAGTGGAATCCAGACACTGACGTTAAACTTCTGCATTCTCTAGACAGCAAGTGGATTGCTGACTTCTAAGACAAATTAATTCAGTTATCTGTCTCCTCTCTTCAAATCCACATTTGTTTCTTGCTGCAAGGCAATAGTACAATTGCTGGGTGACTGCCTATGCCCTTCTGAGATTTTTAGAGATTACAGGCTTTTTTTCAGTGTGTGAAGTTTTGCTTTGTTTTTCATGACCAATAAGAAGACGACCTGGGTTCTTGTTCCTGCTCTATGATTGCTTCTGTACTTCATCTGCTGACCAAAATGGAGGTCTCCCCACCCTCAGGTGGGTGCCCCAGTTTCCTGCCCATGCAGGCTCAGTCTTTCCTAAGTGCGTTCATGCGTGCCCCAGGTTCACATCAGTAATATGCTGGTCAGTACTGCAATTCCAGGGGCTTTGAAGATTCACCCTTCTAGGCCGACGTACCCAGGATGCTTTTCTGTGTAAGGAAGAGTTACATCTCTTCAGGAAAACAGGTGGTGATCTTCCGATTGTCCCACATTGAAGCCCATACCTGCTCCAACTATACTGAAAAAGAAATTGTGGCTATTATATTTAATATCGCCCTCATCCATTGAGCAGAGTTGATGAATACTGTCATACCTGATTTAGACTTAGCTCCTTCAACACTAGATAGGAAAACACGTTTTCTGTGTTTTAAGACTGAGGCCCGGGCCTGACTGAGATGTCTAACCAGCTAGAACAACAAAGTTTTGTGTTCTAGAGTGCAACACAATGCTGTAAGGGTTCACAAGCCTTATGAACAGACAAGAGCTGAGTGTTTTCTGCTCTGAAGATTATAATGTGAGTGAATAGTTCTCCTTTTGCCTCTGAAAATCAGAGTCAGAATTTGCTTAACTTTAGGATTTGCAAAATACTGGTTTTGATACATACTTAGGCCTGATTCTTTTATAGACTACACGTTAGTTTTCAGTATCCTAAAGGGTGGTAAAATCAAGATACAAAAGGCTGTGTGCAAAGTGTGTGGAACTCCACTAGACTACGACAGTGATGCCTGGTGTAACAATGGGAGAGGTAGCACATTGTGACAGTGGACCCACAAGACTTCTAAGTAAGAACATGCATCTAGGGTGAAATATAATTTTTAAACAGTGAATTTTAGGGCTTTTTATTCATCTCTGGAGAACTCCAGATTAATACAATGAAACTAACAATAAATAAATAAATAAACTCTACAAGTGGTATCTGGAGCCACAGCACCTTCTCTCCCTCTCACAGAGCACCACCAGGAGGGAGTGTTCTCAGAGGGCAAAGTAAGCTCTGGGAGATTGATAAGAGGAGTCTGTCCACAGCCTATCATGGTTTCACGGTCCTAAATTCTTGCCTGCTGAGCTGGAACAGGGGTGTTAGCTTAGTGGAGTGGAAACTTCGGTATTAGTTGGAGGAATTTCCCTCACAGGTCAGAAAATCCCTTCTTGGGCAGGTGTAGTAAGGGGATTTGGGAGCCAACGTGTGCTGTGCTGCCATTTTTCTTGTCTGTTGAGAAAGGAGACTCTACAGTCCAAAGTTGTGGCCTAGTGCTTAGCAAGTGACACTAGCAGTCAGGATACACAAGGTGCTTCTGAGCTTGCTGTTTTGTTGCATCTGCAAAGAAGGCTAATACTTTGCCTCAGAGGGATGAGAGGACTTAATTCCTATATGTCATCTAGAGGCTTTCTAATGCAAAGAGAAGCAGTAAATACTGCTTTTGCAGGGCAGTACTGGGAAATAGTCTGTGCTTGTGCTTATTCACCATTTCCACATAATACAGCCTTCTTGTGAAATACATTAGAAGATATGTTATTAATGAATGCACAATTGAAATTTCTCCATGATTTTGGGAGACTTAAATTGTGTAGCAGCTAACACCATCCAAATATTTCCCATATCTCTGATCCATCTCCTTCAACCATTGTCAGCTTGTGAGTCCCCACGTTCCCTTCTTCCTTCCATGTCCCATCCAGGCATCTCTTTATCTATCTCGTCTGCCTGTAAGACTATATGATTGACCATACAGAAGACAGTGCCTTCCAGCAATCTGATTATGCAGGACATATTTTCATTTGGCAGTGGTGGTACAAAATGCTAACTTGGTATATTGTGTCTGACCTGTTTGGTATTGAGGCTTGGTGTAACTCATCTGTCTTTCTTCTCTTCCCCTAAACAAAAGCATACTTCTGCAGGTAGGAAAGAAGGGGGAGCTCCAAGGTTGGTCAGGTTACCCAGCAATCTGCTGGATGTAATTTGTGAGTGACTGAAGGGAGTTAGAGATGCAGCAGCTGAGAGAGGTCTTGCTTTTACAGCACATACGGTGTGCCAGCACATCCTCGTTTCATTACCATTTCTCTGAGTAGGCTTCTTTCATAGTATTCTTTGACTTCTAGGGCTTCACTTGTCAATTATTTCAAAATTCAAATAGATTGCACCTTCTGGTACCAACTATTTATATTATCAGAGTTTTCATCCTGGAAAATGAGAACAAAATAGGGGTATACAATAAATAAATAAATAAAAATTTTAATTAATAGGATTATACTGTATCACTAAAATTGTCATAGAATCGCATATACCGGCTATCAGCAGAGGCAATGCACTTGTGCCTGTGTCTATTTAATAAATATGTAAAGTCGAAAATTGCACAGACTACTGCTAGTCTCTTCTTTTCCAAATCACTTTATATTGGAATTATAATGAACTCATGGCTCAAGTTTATTCCAAAGATTACAAAATGGGTCAAATTGTTCATGTGCCAGTTTGTAGCTGTATGCTACTAGATTTCTATTACTGGTTTAGGCTAACACAGCAAAAAGTAGACCCATCTGTGCTCGTGTTGTATGCTAAAATTAACAAATGCTCGTTCTTGGGAGTCCAAGCAAAGCAAACACTGTTTTATGGAAAAGTTTTATTGAACTACAGGGCGGTTCTGTTGTCATTGGTTTTCCAGTCAGCATGCAACTTCTCCCCAACAGAAGAAGCTCCAGGTAGCATAGCATTGCTTGAGCTGTTAGCAGTACTCTGAAGAAGAGTATTCTATACAGTGTGCTTGCGCCTCTTTTATACCTCTTACCCTGTTAGGTAAAGGGCCCGTGTGAATAGTAAATATTGTGTGGAAGACAGAGTTTGGTAGTTTTAGCAGATATTGGTAGCTTTAATATCCAGAATGACACAATTAGCATTAAAAATGCAGTATACCTTAAATTTAGCACTAATATTTCTGTAGTAAATTTAGAAGAACTGGCACAAGTACTCTACAAGACAGCGTAGTTGTAGTGATGATTCCAGGAAGGAATGATACTTACTTTTGTGGAGTACATATGAACATGCTACATGTATTTATGTATATTTAATATGTCTCTCTTAAATATTGATGATAACATATTCTTTAATATGTAAATAACATATACACCAGTATAGACATTATACCCTCATACATGAAGCATATTTTAAACAATCCTTATGGAAAGAAAACAGCTTCTGTACCTGGCTTTTACCTATCTCCTCAGGACCAGGAAGTAAATTTGGATGTCACATGTGACTTGTCTAGTGTAATCACTGAGGCTAACGTCTTCCATCAATGCCAGGGCTGGCAGCACAGAAGTCATTCCAGATTTCCTAAGTAGCCCTGCCAAGTGTGGCACAGCCCTGCCCCTGGGGCTGAAAGCATGGTTGAATTCCCATCATTATCCTCTCAGGCTTGTCTGCTGGAGAAGGGTGCCCAGCAGTGATGGGTTTTGATCAGGAATGAATTTACCTCATCTGGCTGGATTAGAGCAGCAGCTTGTTTCATATGGTCAGCACGCAGGTTTTTGGTCAGAAACGTATGTGTGTAAGTTACCAAGTTGCAGCTATCTGGCTTCATTCAGTCAGACTGGCATTTTGCAGGGCTAGGGTATCTGTCTTCTGACTTTGGCCAACCAGTCAGCAGTTAGCACTTGTAACTACAATGTCAGTCTATAAATTATGACCTCAGCCAAACCCCAGTGTATAAACTAGCAGCTGCAGTGTAATTTTCAGAGAAAGCATGCTTTTGTCCACTTTAAGTATATAAACCAAAATATGAGTCACTGTTAGTTTCCTTTTTCAGTTATCGTTGCTTCTTTGCACTCACATAGTCTCCCAATAAATAAAGGAATACTCTTGCTCTTTATTCTTCTCGGAAGAAAGGAGGATCATGAAGTTGTGGAGAACTAGTGAAGAACACAGGGGAAAAAAATCCCTACCTTCGCCTTGAATCAGTGGCTTAACTAATCCAGCTTGAATTTTTAGATTCTTGCCTGTGCCTTAAAACAGAAGCTGGGTGTGGTGATGGTATTTTCTGAAAGTACAGTGTGTACTTCCTAAAAATAAAGTTAATTTATCAGTGTAAGCACTATGGATCATGTAATCTTCTCCATCTCCAGTGGAATTCAGAGTTTCTTGTTGGTCAGGATGAGGCCATGAAATCCAGGTAGATATTTTTGGCATCTTTCATTAAAAGAGATTCTTGTAAAACTGGATTTGCCCTATCTGATAGGGCACTGAAATTTCTATTTCATCTGTGTTTTACCACTAGATCTTCACCAAAGACACTGTCTTGGTGCTGCTGCTGTCTAGCGTGCCGTACTTTCCCTAAGCTCAACCCTGCTTCATGCAATGACCCAAAGTGTCATGAAGTGGAGGGTAGAGCCATGCAACAGCTGACTGTGTGCGATATCTGGAGGTCTTCTCTGAAACCAAACCTAGTCTAGATTTCAGTTTTGAAGGACTTTTCACCCTGATACCAAAAGCATCTTAGGAAATGTGGAGATTGTTGCTTGGAGTATATGAATATAGTTCTTAGTGTCATTAGCGTTAACTGAGATTAACTTGAAAGCAGTGGGACTGCTGATTTTTCTTTGGGCTGACTGCCAGAGCAGAACTGGTTCCTGGATACTGTTCATCTGTGTGTCTGAGGCAGGAGTGCAGGCAGATTACTGGGTTACCGGTGTGCTCTAAACCTGTACTTCAAAGCTGATGTACTGGCAGCAGTTTAAAACTGAAGTGTGGTTATCCATGAGCATTCTGAAAATGAATGCCTCTTTGTCTGCTTTTGTGACAGAGAGCCGGAATTTGTTTTTTGTCATCTGTAGCCCCAACTCTGTAACTTAAAAATCAATACTTTATTCAAATAGAAAATGTTAATTTACCGCCACACATAAAATTATATTTTTCTACAGATATCTTACAGAACTATTGAGCTGTGTTTTGTGGCCTTGAAGTCTGGGCTTATATTTCCTCTAAATATTCTCCACTCTGTTTTCTATGTGTCTGTCATGTTGAATAAGTAACAGACAGCAAGCACAGGGGCAGGACTCATGTCCCATGTAAAACAAAACAGGCAGCTCTTTGAATTGTGAGACTAGAATGCCATCAGGGGCTTCTTTGTCAGTCACAAAGCTGGAATGAAGGTGACGGAATCCTGAGATAGAGTTGCAGCCTCTAACTCAAAATATGCTTAGGGTTTTGTTCTTGCATATAATATATGCCCACTTGGTGTTGTCCATAAACAGCTACACCTTTCAAATTTCTTGTCGGCCTGCCTCAAGTTCCTTCTGAGCCATCCAACAGCCTCCCTCCTCTGTTTCCCTCTTTGCTGTCCTTTACCAGTGCAGCTTTCTGTGCCATTCTGCTCCACCCTGTCATGACTGAAGTCCTCTTGGCTGCCCCTGGTATTACTGCTCTGCTCAGCATCAGAGACATAAGTATGAGCAGCGACACACTCAGATCTGCCATCTTTGCTCTCACTGTAGTACTTCAGCCTGTGAGCAGTCCCCTGACCTTGATGTTCAGGCTCTCGTAGGATCCACCTGGTAATCAGTCACATGCCACTTGTGTGCTATGTGCCTGTGTGCTGTGAATGTTAGAGAGAGAACAGGATCCTGTGAGAGTAGGTTAGCTGACTCATATAATTTTCTGGCCTGATGTTATCTCACTAGATAATATCAGCACTAGGTTTGAATAATTCACCAAAGTAATTCTACTACTGCTATTAAAAGAAGGATTATTTGCAAACGGTTTTTTAAATTATTGTGGATCACACTTCTTTTAACTACGTTAAAAATCTCATTTCGTGTTACACCTTCCTTATTTCAGGGCTTAATTTATCTAAATTTTGCGGTCTATCTGTTCAAAGACATGGTTTGGCAGCTCTCAAGATCGGTGTGCCAAACTGCTGATGTCTTTTCCAAATCTGGAGTTGAACAGATATTGCTGATGGGCTGATCAGTGATGCCTTGCTCCTCGGACAGATAGTGGTTCTTGAGCACCTGAATGGTGATGTATGGAGTTCCCCATCTGCTTGTGTCCCACCTCTGGCATGCATCCTGTCAGCTTCTGGCTCTGGCAGATAAATGTCCCCCTGCTCTTTATCAAGAAAGATGGATTTTGTGCATGGCTAAAGAAACCAACTCCTGTGATGTCATCTGCCAACACTTAATGTGTCATGAATGTAATCATTTAGAGTAAATTCTGAAAGATTTTTTAAAGATTAAATTCTTTTCAAGTTGCATTATTATGGTTGCCTACCCGTTGAATTGAAGAAGTACAGTTGATTTTTTTTTTTTCCTTGCCTGCCCTTGCTATATACTTAGAGGGTAGTATTTCAGTGAGGATTAACTAAATTCCTCTCAAAACCTAGCTGTTGATCTCTCTGCTTTCAGGGTTATTTTTCTGAAGTGAATTCCACTTCTCTGGTGTTTTCTGTTTTGATTTTTAAGCACTGTGATAAAAGCTAGCGTCTATTAAGTTTCAGCTTTCTATTTTTGTCCATTGGTAAACACTACACCAGATGTGGGCGTGAAGGACCCTGTGAAGCTGAGGGAGTTCTGCTTTTATTCAACAATTTTAACTTTCATAACTGAGAATTTCAGCTCATTTTTTAGGGCTGTGTATGTGCTGTTTTGGTTTTTTTTAAGAGCTGAGAAAAACAGGCTTACGCAACTTAGTTTGCATAAGTGCAGTGAGTCATTCACGTTTCTTGTTTGCGTGTTTCTCTGTATATGTGTTTTATCCCTTTATATAACCTTTTTTTGAAAAAGTACTACTGTGGATGGTAAGGAAGTATTTTCCCTGTAAAACAAAAAATAAATGTGCCTATTAGGCAGATAGCTGCTTCTTGCTGCTGTCTCCTCATAGATGCTGTTCTCCAGGAAGGCAGTCTGGTGATTCATCTTAAGGCTCTGGTTCTTCAATGGCACAGTTTCAGCTGATATATGAAAGTGTAAGGGGAAGGCCAGGTAGCTCTATCCTTTCCCCTTCATGAGCACAACCGTGGGTAACTCCATGTGCTAATGTTGCTTATACTTATATGTATAGAGGGGTTTCACATGTGTGTACTTCTTTCAGCATAGCTTCTGCTTTATCACATTCTTTCCTACTATTTAGGGAAGAGTGGAGCTTTTAGAACAGAGTACCTCTGTGCATTGTTGAAAGAAATTTGGGTTTTAAAACCCTTCACACCGCTGTTGGACACAGGTGGCAAGTATTCTCCACTAGGCACACTTTTAAAGAAGTTCCCTGAAGGCCTCATCTTTTCTGACAATACTTCATAACTTTGTGTGATCAAATGTACTGTGAATGTCTGGCTGCTTGGAGTTTATTGATTGAATACAATTAGAGGTATGAAGTGTCAGTACAGTTTAAGTGTTAGAATTACGGTTTTGGGTTTTATGTTTCATGTATATTTTCTTTCACATCTGATGGGTGATCTGTGTAACTGTGGCAGGGAGCTCACTGTTGGTTTTACCAGAAAAGGGGAGTGTGGTTGATGATGCAGATATGTGCTCACAGTTCTTCTTGCCCCTGTGGCTGTACTGAGGCTTGCCAGTTCATTTCTTTCTAGCTCTCTGCTGTATTACTATGTTTTCTGATGTGAGTTACATCCTCTCTGGCCATGCTACAAATTCCTCCCAGCATGTTTCATACTGGTTACTTCCCTACGCAGTCAGAAAACCCTCAACTCTTCTCTACAGCTCTGTATTTTTCTGAATCAGGTGCAGGGCCTCTTCCTTTCTATAACCCGATTTTTGTTTCCATTAAAGTATATCACAAGTTTTGCTTGATTTCAGTGACACCCTGTGTTACATGCAAGTAGCATTGTTCCTCCTCTGCCTTGTTTATTCTTGTGGCAACATTCTGACCACTGTGATAATCACTAACACAGAAATACTGTGTTTTCTGTCCAATGCAGAGCAGATCTTCTGTAGTTGGAAGATAAGGCACTGTTCATCTACTGCCAGATTAGCAGATTAGTGGTATCTGGAGTCTGCAGAAGTGCCATGTAACATGCAGGTACTGTTTTTAATTGTCTGTGGTAGCGTACTCAAATGGATGACAGCGATGAGAATACCTTTGTCATTAAGAAACTGGATTTACGTCAGGAATTGTAGTACCTGTCTAGCTTCAAAAATGTGAGCAATTCTCATGGATATACTTGCATGTGTAAAATGAGACATACACTTAGATTCCTTGATGGATTGATGTTAAGAAGAGCAGCTCTACTGGTTTGGGCTCTAAATGCAATTAACATACCAAGAGACAAAAGTACTGAGTAGGAGTCACATAGATGTTAACTGTTTCCTCCAGCAACTGTTGACAATAAGGCACCTCCTTCAGTCAGCAGATAATAATTGGCATGACATCTGGAGATGAGAAAGATACTTGAACTTGTGGAACTCTCTATGAATAAGAAAAAAATCTTACTTACATGCATACAAACAACAATTGAGAGTACCTTTTCATATTTAACACCCTAAAGAGGTATTTTCCCTTTGTATACAGTTGTGTGGACAGTATCTGCATGGCCATAATCGTTATTCTTACCACTATTCTTCCATTGTGTCAAATGGTCCCTTGCATGAGTGGGCAAATAACAAAGTTGCCTACACCTTTATATTTATTATGACCTCAAATACGTGATGGGAGAAATGAGAGCCTTTTCACAATAAAATCGCATACCAAATTTTTTAACATTCATTCTTATGCTTCAAATAAAGTGACTTAAATTTGCTGATCCTTGAGATAATCCTTGAAGTCCTCTGTCCCTAATGGGCAGTATTCTTGCATCCATTTTTATGCCTTACTGCAGAAGTCTAATACATATATTGTCCACAGGAGTCAGTAATAGAAGCCAGCCACCTCAACATACCTCATACTGCAAGTGTATCAGCGATTTTAAAAGTCTCACTAGAAGGTGAATGTCTACTTGAGTAAAAGGATGGCCCTGTAATGGCACACTTGTATGCACTCCAGACACAAAGAGTCTACAGAAATATACCCTCTGTTCTTAAAAGTAATTGAAGCTTGAGTTGAAATGAAAGTTTCTCTTCCTGCTATTGTCATTTTGCATATTTTTTCAGAGAATTTAGTGCAGAATCAAAGATTTTATTACTTACTTTCAGAAAGAAATAAGTAATTAATAGGGCATTAAAGGAAAGAAAAAAGCTTCATAAGGCTCAAGTTAATCTTTCTGTGTTTTTCTGTTGCATCCGCATCTGACTCCTTGGGCACCACTCACTAGAGCTAAATTTTTAGCAGTTGGGTTTTAGAAATTTCGCAGGAGTTCAGTACAAAGCAAATTGACTTTCTATAACCATGATAAAGTGGGAATAATTACATTTTAAGTGACCCTTATGAGACATTTCCAGCTGCCTGGAGGAGAAATTTGGGTCAGTGCTCCACTAGGCACTAATGTAGGACATCAGTATACTGCTTTATTCCAGATAAAGTAAATTGCCCTCTTTCTACTGAAGTCAAAAGAGTGATCCTGCTCATGGCCATGACTTTGTTCTGAGCTTGTCTGAACTCTGACAGTGATATGTTTTCTATGTATAAACCAAAAGGCTTGTTAAGCTTTACATTTTAATTTATTCTTTACTTAGTGATTTGCTTTTGCCTCCGGTTCATTTTAATGGGTTTTATCTTAACTATTACCTTCTCTATGGCAGGAAATACAATTCAATCTATTTTGGATATCAGTAAGCTAATATCTGTATGAAACACAGTATGTCCATCATCTTAACTATGTATCCTCAGCAAGTTATCACTACTACTACTAAAAGCATATGGCCAACAAGTTAGCTTGGTATCAGAATAGGTAGCATGGGTATCAGCTCATTTTAAAGTTTACTTATGAAGCTTCTTCTGAAAAAAATCCAGAGTGCCACAGAAAATTTCCTATCAAAAGGAATTGAGGAGAAAAACATTGTTTTACATATTCCTTGGGTGGATTTTTGGCACTAATTTATCCTGTCACGGAAAAGCCACTCATGCCAAGATCCTGCAAGGGTATCAGATTCCATTAACAACATATAATGAGGAGTGTTGCATCGCAACTAGAAGGAAGTGCTGCAGGAGGGCCAGGAGACCTCCTTGGATGGATAAGGAGCTGCTGAGGAAACTTCGAAGGAAAAAAGAGGCATATAAAAGGTGGAAGCAAGGACAGGCAGCCTGGGAAGAATACAGGGATGTTGTCTGGGAAGCTAGGGACCAGGTTAGGAAAGCTAAGGCCCAGTTAGAATTGAACTTGGCTAGGGATGTTAAAGATAACAGGAAGGGATTCTATAGGTACATTGCAAATAAAAGACAGGCTAGGGACAACGTGTGCCCTCTCCAGAAGCTATCGGGAGAACTGGCTACCCTGGATTTGGAGAAGGCTGAGGTTCTTCAAGACTTCCTTGACTCAGTCTTCACTGGAAAATGCTATGACCACACCACTGAAGTCTTGGAAGGCAGATGCAGGGACAGTGAGAATGAAGACCCTGGGCCCACTGTAGGAGAGGATCTGGTTCGAGACCATCTTAAGAACCTGAAGGTACACAAGTCCATGGGACCTGATGAAATCCATCTGCAGGTCCTGAAGGAGCTGGCAAATGAAGTTGCTAAGCCACTGTCCATCATATTTGAAAAATCATGGCAGTCAGGTGAAGTTCCCAATGACTGGAAAAAGGGGAATATAACCCCCATTTTCCAGAAGGGAAAATTAGATGAGCCAGGGAGCTACACACCAGTCAGTCTCACCTCTGTGCCTGGTAAAATCTTGGAGCGGATTCTCCTGGAAGACATGCTGAGGCACATGAAAAACAACAAGGTGGCTGGTGACAGCCAGCATGGCTTCACTAAGGGGAAATCCTGCCTGACCAACCTGGTGGCCTTCTATGATGCGGCTACGGAACTGATGGACAGGGGTAGAGCAGTTGATGTCATCTACCTGGACTTGTGCAAAGCGTTTGACACTGTCTCACATGACATCCTTGTCTCTGAGTTGGACAGACATCAATTTGATAGATGGACCACTCGGTGGATAAAGAACTGGTTGGATGGCCGCATGCGAAGAGTTGTGCTCAATGGCTCAGTGTCCAGCTGGAGACCAGTAACAAGTGGTGTCCCTCAGGGATCGGTGTTGGACTGCTCTTGTTCAACATCTTTGTCAGTGGGATTGAGTGCGCCCTCAGCAAGTTTGCCAATGACACCAAGCTGTGTGGTTCGGTTGATACTTCGGAGGGAAGGAATGCCATCCAGAGGGACTTTGACATGCTTGTGAAGTGGGCTGATGCCAACCTGATGAAGTTTAACCATGCCAAATGCAAGGTCCTACAGCTGGGTGGGAGCAATCCCAGGCACAGCTACAGGTTGGGCAGAGAGGAGATTGAGAGCAGCCCTGAGGAGAAGGACTTGGGGGTGTTGTTCAATGAGGAAATGAACATGAGGCGGCAGTGTGTGCTTGCAGCCCAGAAAGCCAACTGTATCCTGGGCTGCATCAAAAGGAGCATGACCAGCAGGTCAAAGGAGGTGATCCTGCCCCTCTACTCTGCTCTCGTGAGACCTCACTTGGAGTATTTTGTCCAGTTTTGGTGTTCTCAACATAAAAAGGACATGGAACTGTTGGAACAAGTGCAGAGGAGGGCCAAGAGGATGATCAGGGGACTGGAGCACCTCCTGTATGAAGATAGGCTGAGAAAGTTGGGTCTGTTCATCCTTGAGAAGAGAAGGCTGTGTGGAGACCTCATAGCAGCCTTCCAGTATCTGAAGGGGGGCCTACAAGGATGTTGGAAAGGGACTCTTCATGAGGAACTGTAGTGAGAGGACAAGGGGTAATGTGTTTAAGCTTAAACAGGGGAAGTTCAGGTTAGATATAAGGAAGAAGTTCTTTACTGTGAGGGTGGTGAGGCACTGGAATGGGTTGCCCAGGGAAGCTGTGAATGCTTCATCTGTGGTGGTGTTCAAGGCCAGGTTGGACAGAGCCTTGGGTGACATGGTTTAGTGGGAGGTGTCCCTGCCCCTGGCAGGGGGTTGGAACTAGATGATCTTAAGGTCCTTTCCAACCCTAACTATTCTATGATTCTGTGATTCTGTATTGGAAAGCAGATATTCACCATTACCATCCTTGGTCTGGGTCACAGGAACAGGTTTGAAATAATGCGTATGAGAAATGCCTTTTAGAGGTACATGGGAGGGGAAAAGTAAGCTTCAGCAACCTATTATTGGAGGCTTTTCCTTGAACCACTTTTTATTTGTGAGTCAAATACTGCAGTAATTAAGCTGCAAAATTTAAGGGAATGTGCTTTGCTTTTAGTGGAAATCAACATTGGTTTTCTCCAGGCATTCAATCACTTAACTCGGTTGTCTTTTTATATTTTTCAAATGTGATACGCATTAGTCAAACATAAGTGGTTGAAGAATCATGTTGCAGAATGCCTCTTGAGAGAGAAGTATGTTATAAACATTTCTACTAATGGAATATTTATGTTAATGTAAATTAACTCCATAAGGGTGGCGAATCCTTTGAAAGGTGAACATGCAGTTCCTGCTGCAGAGTGGATGCCTTTTTCATTTGTTGCTTGCACAGCACAAACAGTGGTGTACAGGCTTCTGTAGCCAACAAGGCCTTTGCAAATGCAGTTTGGTTTCCCTCAAGACTCAAGGCCTCTCGCAGACTGAAAATACAATGCAGATTTGTGTGATGCTGAAGACAGGAGGGACATTTTGCAGAAGTAATTGTAAAAACTGTGATCTGAGAAAAAATGTGAATGAACTGAATCTGTAGAAGAGTAGAATAAAACAAGTTACTATAACTAGCTGGTAGCAGATTTAATTAGATCAATAGAGATAGTGAACGTTTTGGAGTGGGTGATCAGTTGCCAAGAATATTAGGCATAGGGACCTAAAAATGGCGAGAAAGATATAGCTGTTGTTGTCTCTATTTCCTGTAATCCAAGCTATGGGCATTTGCTTAGAGGCATGAGATCTGACAAATGTTGGAGTGATGCGGGGGACTGGTAGCAGACCTCGCCTGGAAAGTGTTTTTGTAGTTATAGCTGAATTCAAGACTCATGCACTTTACAGAAAGCCGTCTAATGAAGGCTTCTCCACTGGTGGCAACTGCTTTGTAATCCCCTGCAGGTAACCTGTCTGCAAACTCTGAAGTTTTGTGTATGCATATGTATACATATATATATATATAGTGCACACCTGAATGCTGCCATGAGGAAGAAGCTGGCATGACAGCTTCAAGGATGTCAAAATGGAGGAGGCAATTACGCCATCCTTTGGAAGACAGTCAGCAACCAAAAGGGCCATGTCTATTGTAATAGTCTCCAGGTCTATCTCTTTGCTCTTGTGCATGAGGGGACACAGAAGCCCTGGAAGTTAAGGAAAGGCAAAGTCCAGTGAAGTTGTGCCCAGGGTTCCTAAACAGAAGAGGGTTTACCCAGGCTGCCTATTTTGAAGTCCCCAAGCAAGTGTAAGAACAACCTGCTAAAAAAACCTTTGCATCTTGGTGGGTTTTGTTTGCTTGTTTGTTTTTGCAGAACGTAAATTTATTATCAAAATAATTTGTATTGCACAAAGCGCTTTTTCAAGTGTGTTTTATTAATTCAGGAACAGCAATTATAAGATCTAGTTCTTTCCGAAGAATTTGGTATGCCACATCTCCCCGATGGGATCAGATTACAAAGGCAGTTCAGCTTCCAGTTAGGTTCTTCAGTGAACTAGTTAGATTTTTCACAGCACTCATCATCCAGTGGGTCTGGTGTTCATTTTCAGGAATGGGAGCTGGTGAGCACTTCTGAAAATGTAACCTTTTGTACTTAAATATTTGTGTGTGTTCTCCCAAACTGATTTTTTGTGAAGTTATGTGGTATTTTATCAGTGTTATTCTCAGAGTTTGTTTCCTTGCTTAATAAAACAAAACTAAATAGTTTTGCAAGAGTTCCACTGCATTTCTTTGCAGTTTGATTTTCATTTTTGTGTGATTATTTTTTTCATATTTTTGTGATGTTCAGGATATTTAAAACCTAAATGTTCATAAATGTGTGCACAAATGAAATCGCAAATGCCATGATGACTTACACAGTAGTAATAACTCCAAGAACAAATACCAGATTTAAAATGTAAGTTGTTATTTGTATAGCCAATTAACATGAATGTCTGATGAATCACAGTAAATCCACAAACACATGCTGAACTGGGATTTTTGCACATGTAAATCCATTTGCCTTAACGCCTTGTTCCTTGGATAATATGACAGTTTTATGTGTCTTACATCTTTCCAAGAACTACAGATGACTTTCTTCCAATGGAAATCAGTGGGGGTGGCTTAATTCACCTTAAATGTCCCTCTCTGCTGGATTATTCTTTAATTATTATTTTACCTCTTGAAAGGTTCTCCCATTTTCAGGTGCTCTTGAAGTTACTAGGTTCTAACCCCTGATGGATTCCTGTGAATACTTAAAAAAACATACAATATATAGCCAGACTGGTATGTTGATGATGCCAGATGGGTCCAAGGCACCTCTAAATCATTGTCACAAGTGTCACATGCAAATTTTTTTCCTTTCTAGGCACACCTTATCAAATTGTTAATCAATTGTTATTGTCTTTTTCCACAACTCTATCTTCATCTGGCACCTCTGCTCTGATTCATGGTGCACACCGCGGTATTGACCCTGTGCATCAATCCCAGCTTCTCCCTACATGTTGGTACCATTTGTGGTATAAACACAATTCCAGCACTTCCCAATGACCTGCTTTTTGTACTGTACCAAAAGAGCACTCATTTCTGCATTAAATGTCCTCAGCAAGAAAAGCCAGTTTCAGTTGTGAGTTCTTTTGTTCATTCTCCTTCTCCTCATCAGCACTCTGACTTTTATCACATCACCTTTGTCCTCCTCCTGTTTGTGAAGTCAACTGCTGTAGTTTGGATGTGTTCCTGGACAAGCAGCAACTCTTTTGCTGCCACTTTAGCATGTCTGGCACATACTGAAGTGTTAGTTCAGTGAATGAAGTTTATTTTGATATAGGTAATGATTAATAGTCACAGCAATTCATGAGCTGTTAATGGTCTATGTCAGATATCTTAGTGGCTTCTATTTCATTCTTACAAATCACTACCTAGGCAATAATCATGGCTAACCTGCATGTCAAAGTAAAGGCAAGCAACAAGCTGTGACTTCTGCTTTTCACTAAGTTCTCTTTAAGTGTAACCTCATCTTCCCATACCACCCCCACACCCTTCATCTGTTCATGTACTCGTTGCCTTCTTGGTCTGACTCTGAGCTGAGTGGGTAAAGGACTCTTTATGCTGGTGCTTACTGCCTCTGCTCTTAGCACATTGGTCTGTATCTTGCTTTCTCCCAGAGTTTCTGAATGCGATGTGAATGCTCTGCTATTTAGGACATAACAGCGAAGGTGGCATAAGATGGAGAGGCATAGAGATATTACACTGATCTTTATTCCCCAGAAGTGATCTCTGGTGCTATCGATTGAGAAGGGTGGGTGGGATGGGATTCTTCAGTTCCCCCCACCTCAGCTGAGCTGGGTCTGTTTCGCAGCCATTTGAAAGGTTTCATTCCTCAGGATAGGCTGTCTGGCTCCTCTCACAAACACTCGGATCAGTTTCAGCACATGAAAAAATAAAAGGTCTGGTTGCATAGAGCTAGGGAGAGGCAGCATTGCAAACTTCAGCAGAAAGCTAACCTTTCCTTTTCCACTGTTCTTCTGCTTTTCCCCCTCCTCCCACTGAGCCCTGCAGAGAGAGATTAGCTATCAATCTGTAAATCCCCCAAGTACAGAAAGTAGTAAACCTCCCATCCCCTCCCCAGGAGGACATGTATGCTGACAACAGCCTCTTTCAATCTGACACCTGTTTCACTTTAAAACAGGCGCCTATAAATAGAGTGAATGTAACCCTAGGTGGCATTGCAAAATATTATGGAAAATGCGGCTTACAACCCTGTGAAGAAGGGGGAGTAGAGAGAGTGGGGGTGGGCAAAAAGACACTATCTACCATAAAAACCTGGCAGCTTCATGCAAGGGCTGTTGCTTTTAATTTAAATGCTCATTTCTTATTCTATTTTCACATCCTCTCTGGGATTTTAGGAATGTTGAGACGTGCTGGTTATAAAGCCCTTAGTACAAAATGGTCACGGATGGCTGGAATGAGGCATGTTCTAATGGAAACAAATCACTTGTCAGTAAGCAGCCTTCAAACTTTTGAACAAAAGCTCAAAAGGGTCAGGGAAAAGACATGTTTGTTGACTTTAAATGGCTGGATGCAGGTCGTCAGAAAGGCATAGACTTCAATATTGTTGAGGTAACTCTTCAGTTCTATGTAAAATTGGGGTTTTAAGCAAGGTTAAGTACTCCAATGGCAACCACAAATGGAATGAGCAACTTGCTTGCATTAAACAGAAAGCTTACACAAATGTAAATTGAAGCGTGCATGCTACCAAAATGTAAAGCACATACGCAACTGCAAAAGAGCCACAGAATGGAGCTCAGCTCTGGGAACTGCATTTAGGTATATAGAGGTGAATGTCTGTGAGAAAAACTAAGCTATTTCTACTGACGTTTAGAAGATTAACTAGTATTTCTGTAAAGCAAAAGTACATGTCTGTGATTAATTTGTGTTTTCTTTAGTAAAAATAGCGTATCTTAGCTTTATAGTGATTTGAGGATAAATCCAATCCTGAGTCTGCTTATTCAACTTTCTATAAGAATATATAAAATTTTATATAATAATATATAAAATTCTGCAATGCCATTGTTGAAAATTTTTATTTGCTTGCAAGACCCTTGATGAGGTTCATGACCACTGGTTCAACCATAATGAGGGATTGGCCCTTCTTTTTCTTGTGTAGTATTTTGTGCTGCTCTGTAAAATTAATCGTGTTCCTCTGCAGTAAGTTGTATATGGTGGATGAAATAATCTTTGTGGAACATCATGCTGAATCTACTAATTCTGCTGAATCCTGGTTTCATGAGAAAATGAGGCTTATGCAATCTTTTCTTTGTCATCAGTCTGTCTGCTAGTCCCCCTCACAAGCAGCTTCTGAGCTTGTTCGGTCTTCAACTGGATTTGAAGAGGGATTACAGATAATTACGTTTTGACTAGATTAGTGAAAACTGCTGTCTAGAGGAAGAGAGGCAGAGGCAGTGCCTCTGCAGATGGGAAGGCACGTAAAACATAGGTGTCAGCTAAGCAGTCAGCATGGGGGTCCCTAGCACAGCACACACTGTTCCATGCATACAGAATAGGCATGCACCAGGAATAAATTGGGGACTGAGGAGAGAGGTTCGGGCAGAGGTGACTGGGAAAATAAAGCTGATGGGACAAAGGCCTGACCACTGTGCGTAACCAGGTTTCATTTCAGTGTTCATGTAATAATTACTTTTTCATATGAAAAACAGAAGCAAAAGAAAAGGGGATGACTCTATGTGGTAAAGTGATACATGTGAGCTTCAAAGCACAGGGCAGGCTTTTGGTGTTTCTGAGGTTTATTCCGCTAAGTAAACATAATTCTGCTTTCAAAGGGAAGAAACTGAGACGCTTTCTTCACACACATCAGACTTGTTCAAAGGTACCAAATGACTCAGCAGCAATGAAGTACAACATACAGACAGGTTTAGGTAGTTTAGAATCATAGAATTGTTTAAGTTGGAAGAGACCCTTAAGATCATCAAGCACAACTGTAAGCCTGACACTGCCAAGTCCGCCACTAAAACATCTCTCTAATTGGCACATCCACAGGTCTTTTAAACATCTCCAGGGATGGGACTCAACCACTTCCGTGGGCAGGCTTTTCCAGTGCTTCACATTTGAATTGAAGATGGTGAAGACATTTTTTCCCTAATATTCAATCTGATCCTCCCCTGGCACAACTTGGTGCTGTCTCCTCTTGTCCTATGACTTAATACTTGGGAAAAGGGACTGACACCCACCTTGCTGCAACCTCCTTTTCTGCAGACTAAGCAATACCAATTCCCTCAGCTGCTCCTCACAGGACTTGTGCTCCAGACCCTTCACTAGCTTCATTGTCCTTTTCTGGACCTGCTCCAGCACCTCAGTGTCTCTTGTAGTGAGGGGCCCAGAACTGAACACAGGATTTGAGGTGTGGTCTCACCAGTGCCAAGTACCAGGGGACAATCCCTGCCCTAGTCCTGCTGGCCAAGTATGGCCAGCAGCTTACACAGCTTCTTTCTCTGTAAACCTTTACCTACCACATGTCGAAGCCATCCCTGAATCTTCTTCCTCAAGGCCCTTGAGAGCTCAGTAGTACTCACCACTGCTGTATTTTGGGCTGCTCTTTTGGTCCTTTATGTCTACATCTGCTAGCACTGCAAAAGGAGAGCATTGCCTGATGAAGCCTAGCAATTTCTTGATGTCTACAAAGGTGGTTGTATGTGTTGTCATGACAAGGAAAACAACTTCCGGGTGCCACTGGAAGTTTTGCTTTTTCTGCCAGAAATGAGGGGATGTTTCTGTAGGAGGACTGTGAAGCAGCAGAGTAACCCGTGGAGAGTCAGCATGGACAAAAGTGTTCCTGGTACCTGAGTTAGCTTGTTTGAAGTTAACTGGCATTTGTCCATAGTATCCTGCCCCACTCACCTTCCTCAGATTTGGCAGCTGATAGCCTTTCCTGTTTCCTAGTGCTCTTCTTTCCTGACCTGTCCATCACATGAAGGACACTCAGAGACAACTGGGAGGAGTAATCCTGGGAGCCAATCCATGTTTTCAGATACTATACTACCTGGGATGAAGGTTATCAGCAGTTGGTCTTCTCAGCATTCATTCGTGTGGATGGGTTTACAAACACCTTGTGTTTCAGTTAGGAATGGCAACTCTTATTGTACAGAGCAGTGCTTCAGTCCTACTGCACCACTGAAGCACTGTTTTGAGGTCAGATACTCCCTAGGAGGCTAATCTAGGTTCTTTGGAGGAGGAGGGGGGAGGCAGGGAGTAAGAATGTCTGACAGGACCATAGTTTGTTCAGTTTCCAGCAGCACTGGGAAAGCATTAAAGGTTGTAGGGGAGAGTAGGGGCAGGCGTACTACTGCAAATTGCTGCTGCATCCTTCCAGTAAGACAAGTTGATTTTCTCTTTGCCCAAATGAGCATCAGATGGGAAAAAACACTTTTAGAAAACTTCAGCCTTGATAGTACATTTATTTTGGGGACAGAATTATGCCTGCTGCTCATGTGACTTGAATGTAATGTGCTTGCGCACACACACACATAGAGTTTTTGATTTTTATCACATGGCTGCCAAAAATAACATTGAAACGTATAAGTTAAGCATGCCATTATAACACAAAGGCACTTCATTACGATTCAGGGCAGCTCAGGTTTCCTTCTGAGCGTATCACCAGCCGGCAGTAATGGAGGAGTACAGCGGGCAAGTAAAAGGAACAGTGCAACCTCATGGCAGTTTTTCCTAAATGTCAGGCATGGTCAGCATCTGCTGGTGGGTTCCACAGTGTATGGATTTAGCATCTTCAGTAATTGTCTCTCACAGTGTTGAATTTAACATATATATGGTAATATAGAATTGGCTGCTTTTGGAGTTTTTTCCAAATTACAGCAGTTGGTCTTATGAATAATTTCTCTCTAATCAGCTGAGTCTCTCTTTCCTCTGTAACTCTTCTTCTAATCTTATTTTCATAACTTGATAGTTCTCTGACTTTCAATTAACACTTCATTTACGTTCTTTACTTAGATGCAGTAGGTGTAGCCTTTTGATATTCTTCCCTAATGTGATTTTAGTGCTGTCACTTCAGTTAGGGGCATGGTAATGACTAACCTCTGCTGCTGTAGCTCTGTTGCTGTGTTGCATAATGACTTTTCAGAAGTTCTGGATTAATGCAGGTCTGTTGATAATTTGGGGCCACATGGCAATATGATGCTTGGAAGAAATCCATCTGTAGTCTGAAAGATTTTATAGGAGTGTTACAGAAGTAGAGGAACATAATAGCTCGTTAGCGAGAAGTCTGTAGAGTGAGTAAGGATGAGTAAACAAAACCTGATTAGTATCACTTACGTAAAAAAGCTTAATTTCTTAAGTACTCTCCTCACAATACAGCATTGCAGTAGCTCCAGGTAAGGGTAGATGATGCAAGCAAACACGTCCTTTTTCTGGAGTGCTCTCACTTACCAACACTCATCCTACCTGTTGGCACAGCACACACCCTCTGCTCCAAGTTCCCTTGCTAAATGTGCCAGGTGTGGTGCTGCTGAAGAAAATCTTGCTGTGCCATTTGCTCCATTCCATAGCCTGGATGCCATCTGACAGCTGCCAACAGGCAAACAAAATAAGCAGAAAGAGTAAATCCCATGGTTTCCTTAGCAAGTAGGTTTTTGGGAAGTTGATGGAGCAGAAGACAGCAGCTAATATCTATAAAGTGTGACTTCTCTTTCTGGATAGAATATAAGCTTTTTTACACCCTGATACGATTTTTTCTTTAGCTCATTATATAATGAGAATTCAAGATGAGATCACCACAGCAGTTATCAGGGAGTGTCCTGGAACACTGCGTAGCTGGCATGGTAGAGAGGTTGTTATGAAATTGTTTTTAAAAATAATTCTGGAATCCTTCCCCTCTTTCTGCTTATTTTAAGGTTCATATGCAATGTGTTGAATGTCTATGTCTTGAATTATGCTGCTGGTGGATCCTCCCAGCTGGTCTGTCCAGTAACTGCTGACTGGTACGATCATGTTTCCGCGTTAAAACTTTAAAAATAATTTAATGACAGCTATGTTTAGTGACATCATTTTAGCACCCATATGACTTAACTCTCCCTCGCATTTTTCCTGAGACCATACAACAGCTGTGTTTTACCCTTATACGTCCCATCACTTCAGGCACAGTCAAATTTTTAGAAAGAGGGAGCTATGCTGTCACAGATCACTGCATCTTCCTCAGCTGTGTAGGCTCTCATTTCATTGAAGAGATGCTTGAGCTTTCTTTAGTCTTCATAAATCTTTCAGGAAAAAAAGTTCAAAGTTTCCTAAAGGAAAGGCTGTAGTGATTCTTTTTAATGACATTATTCCTTTCAGGGTGCAAAACATACATTTAGAGACAGAGGATTTCTTCTTAAAATTGTGCATTGTCTTTGGTATCACTGAAGTGATGCAGGGCAAAATTAATAATTTTATTCTATTAATGAAGAATAGTGTTACTGAAGTAATAAATGAAATGTATTGAAAGATATTTCTTCTTATTAGAAAGCTTTTGCACAGAGAATCTCTATTGTCTAGGAACAATTATTTCTGGAGAACCTTCTATCACTCGCCTTCCCTACCTAGCTGCTCTGCTATTTTCATGCAGCTGTGATTGGTTATCAGTTTGCATGTTAGGAATTCTGTTTATAGTAAGACAAAATGCATCATAGTAACTGGCCAAAGTTTACTCTCAGCTACATTGATGATAATTCAAGGTGTGTTGGTTAGTAGCACTGGCAGATGCAGAGGTGTGAACAGAATTTGTTTACCTGTATCTATTGATTAGGGATTTATTTTTCTTGACTTGAGAATACATTCTTTTCATTTCCATATGTAGTGAAACAGTGTTTCTCGTGATCAACATCAGAATATGTTTCCATTCAGTGAGAAAAGCTCTTGCTGCAGATGATGGTGCAATCTCCTGTTGTGGTGGAAGGTCGATCTGTAAAAAATTAATATTGAGTGTGATGTCTCATATGTTTCTAGCTGGCATGTAATAAAGAGGCCCCCTGCTATGCCGTATGTTTGCATTTCACAGGACAGCTAGCTTAGAGCATTCTGTCAGAAGTTTTACACTATCTTTACCACGGGACAGATGTGAGATCTAATTTTCTCCACTCTAGCTCCAGTTCAGGTATAAAGCTGTCATATTCAGTGTGGCAAAGGTGTCTGAGCAAAGACGACTCAGGGCCATGCATGGACTTAGCCATTGCTGATGTCTCTCCTTTTGGAAGTGCAGGTTGCAGAGTGATCTTGTAGTAAACCTGGCTGTGCTGTCAGTTTCATTCTGGAGAGGGTGATTTTTTAAATCTAATTTATATGACAGACATCAAAACCTGACCTGAGGTTTCATCCTGAGGTCCCCGGTGGCAGGTGAAAAGCTGAGGTATTAACGAAGAGAAGAGGTGATAACACAACCTGTGTAATCGATCATCAGATCCTCAGGTCTGTGGTCTGTGTCCTCAGAGAGAGGAGCAGCCGCCGCCCTGCCTGGTAGGGTGTGGGGTCTGCCACAGCTGGCTCCTGGCTGCTGTTCCCATCTGGTTATAAAATTCATTCTGGTTAATAATAAATTCAGTTAAAACCCAGCTAAATAAAAAGTCTGACAGTGGCTGACAGTGTTGTGTCAGGAAGTCAAAAGGTGCTTTTACTCAAGGTTTTCTCAGTCTTGTTTTGTAACAGCAGGCAAATTGCCCCTGCCCCAAATCAAAACAAATCCATTGTCAGTCTGGCTTTTGAGACAGACAGATTGTTTGGGGAAGAGGCTATATTTAAGGATGTGAAATACATGTATTGCATGGTGTCCAGACAGGCCTCAGCCATGATAGGAACTTCTAACACTGTATGAGCATCTGTGCTAGATGTCACCATTACAGCACAAACTGAACCAGTGTGTCTTTGGATGACAAGTCCTCTGCTCCCTGTTTAACCTACAGCAGGTTTGGAAGGTAGCTCAGTAAAACCAGTTTTCAGAGAAGAAATCAGGTCTCCAGGGAAGAGAGTGAAATGAGAGGGACAAGAAGACTGATGCTGTTGCCTGAGTTAAGAGGATAAAACACAGTAAGAGATTTGGGGTGTAGAGCCTGATTTGAGGGCAAATGTTGCAGCTGACATTACAGGGGACGGCAAATCACTGAAGTGGCTCCAGTGAGGGTCCGGATGTTTTTGCCTGTCCTCTAGGGCCATAGCAGGTCAAAGGACAATTATCCAGGCTGAGCTTGTAGGGATGAGGGGTCATCGTGCACACGGCTTTTGCACTCTCTCCAGGTTGTGATCAACCATGACCAGAAAAGTGATTTCCCTTCCTGCTGGAATTGAAGACTCCCTACCTTGATTCCAAGACCCATGGGAGAAAATTGAAAAGCAGATAATGAAGCAGTTTCTCCTCTTCTTTACTCAGTCATAACTGTGAAGTAATTAATCTGAAACTGGAGTTAAAAGATTTCAAAACTGGTGTTAGTGAGAAGAAAATGAGGCCAATACGTTTTTCAGTCTAAGCAAAAACAAAAGCTGGGCAACTTCATGAGGGCATTTGCTCAATCTCCTGTAAAAATTTGAAGAGTCAAGAGAGGAATACCAGAAATGTTCTAATAGTATTAACACTTTATTTTATTTCCTTTTCTGTTTTTGGACCTCCATAGAAAGTAAAACATTGGGAACTGATGGAGTCCAGAAAGCAGCAATGAATGTAATTAATGGGATTCTGTCATTTGCTTTACTGGGAAAGTGCTTGTGGCTGACTGAAAGTGCTGTGAAAAAGCCAGTTAACATTATAGATGGAAGTGACATAGAGATCAACAAGATTAAAATTATTTAATTGCCAGACCATACAAAAACGAAGATGCATCGTATAATAGAGGGTACAGTACAGAGGTGAAGATTTAGTTGCATTTATTAATCTCTTCTCTAATGCAACCACTTATGTACATACTGTGAAATTTGAAGACAATATTTCCAAAAGAGAGGGGAAAAAAATACTTCTAATGCATTGTATAATAATGATACAGGGCATCACAGAATCAAGCATTTAAGAAAAAGTCTGTATTAGGCACGTATCTAAACAAACTGTTGTAGGCATTGATGTTCTATAAAGCAAATGGGCACTGCAGGCATTTACCTGCATTTGTGAATTCTGGCCCCATGAGGACTGATGCCAACTGAGTGATTTCATACAGCAAGAAAAATCAGGTGCTTAAGTTATTCCACTTACTCACCTGATTTGCCTGTGCGACTGTAGCTACCTTTCCAACTGGCTGAGCTGCAATTCTAGGTAGGGAATGCTCAGAATAAGTAACTTAAAAATGTGGTAGCATGCGTAAAAATAAGTAAATGAAGGAACAGAGCTGCCGTAGCTACATGAACCAAGCAGGCATTGTTTCATGGTTTTAGCTGATCACCTACTGACTTCCTCCATCGGATTTCAAGACCAGTCACTTCATGAAATAGGATACTAGGGATTGCATATGTATCCAAAAGCAACATGAGTCTGCTGCTGATTGGTTTTGCTGTTTCACAAAGCATGGTCGCATACACAGTCTTGAAAGAAGGTGGGAGTGAAGCCAACGTAGAATTAACCACACTGAATAACTTGCACATTTTCAATGAAGTCTTTCATGGATTCTCTGCTTTTCAAAAGTGAACAAGGGCCAAAACCAGCCACATCACTTGGAGTTGGCTATAATGAACTCCTGCTTCGCTGCAGTCTGAATCTAAGCCACTATCCTACACATACCACATCATAAGAAACCACTAACCCTAGCCATGAGGCCAGCACATTCATGTCTCTACAATACGTTCGTTACACTCACATTAATAAATGAATATAATATTACAATGCCTGTGCCATTAAACAGCACCTGTTCAATACAATGGAAACAAGGCACTCCATGATTAAATATATTATCTTCTTGACAAAGAACTGCACAACTGTTTGGCTAGAGCTGTGAAGCAAATGGTGTATTTACATATGAAAAGGAATTTGTGTACATTTGTTGAATGACAGAATAATTGCTATATATGGTAAGGAAAAGGGATGTAAAATACTTCATATACTCATTACTGCTGTTGCAAGTAAGTGGGAAAGGCCTGCATATAGCTGTGACTGTACCTTTCTTGACCACTTCAGCTAGGCAAAGCGTAGACAGGCTGCTGGCATTATAAAAGTGAGTTTTAATCCTGGGAATCTTAGCTGGAAAAGGTCTGATGGACTCTGATAGAGTGTACTCACATCATCCCCTGGCAGTACATGCAAAGTGGATGTTTAGTCCAATTGAGTTTGAAGGGTGTCAAATGTGGGTCTCCCACCATTGTACTTGGATGACTGGTTCAGATTTTAATAAATTCCTGTAATTGATATTTTTTTCTTTTTTATTTAGTGAATGTTTTGGGGTTTTTTTCTTGGTTTCATTCACAATAGTCTCACTATACCTTTATAAACCACTCACTTTTTTGGGTCTTGGCCATAGCTCGGCAACTCCAAACCAAACCTCTGCAGGAGCCATGTTGGAAAACTTAAAAGGAGTGGAGGACACCAAGGTGGGCTCAGTATCTTCAGCAACAAGTTGCAGGATAGAAAAGAAGGATCAGAGGGTTATAGAAAAAATGCTAGGTAAAGGGAAGGGAAAATTATAGTTTTCAGTCTGCAATCATCTGTGCTACACATACACAAATCACAAAAGGGGGACTTTTCATTGCAAATTTCCCCTGAAATTGCTGCCCTTAGGAGTTACCTGGAGCTGAAAACTAGACCCCAAAGTAGAGATACTGTCCTTCCCACAATCCAGATCTTACTGCCCTGGTTAGAGGAGGAATATGGCAGCTTTGGTGCAATACAGTAACTGAAAGGGTGAGAAATAGCAGGTGAAGAGAAGGGTGCTGGATGGGTGGGGAAACACAGTAGATTCTCGATTTAGGAATATCCATGTTTAGAGGTGTTGATCTGATTTACAGAAATGCTAAACCCTCACAGCAGAAACTGATGGCAGTGAGAATCATAATCAGCAAATACAGAGTGCTATCAAGTACTGAGAATTGTAGTTGGCATCTCAAACTGTCCCCCCAAATTTGCTTAAAGTGTGGACAAATTTGACATTATTCTCACTGAAACAGCTTCTTGTACATCTAAAAATGGTAATAACAACTCAGGAAACATACTGAGGTATATTAAAAAAGCCTCAAATAAACAAAATCAAACAAACATAAAACCATGCAAAGAACATATTATGATTTAAATGCCAGGTGAAAGCTTAAGAAAAAGAAAATTATCTTTTGCTTGTAGGGTTTAAAAGTCATTAGGCAAATGACACCTGGAATCCCATGCTGAATAAGTAGGATAAACATAAATATCAAGTAACTACCCATTCACTGGAATAAGACAAGATTACAGTAGAATGTCTGACCACATTTTATACTATGTAGCCGCCTGTGGGTATGAGATGGGTAGGTGAGCGCAGCCACTGGAACTGTGCTTGGGGAGCATGAGGGTTGCTGAACTAAAAGGCAGTGGAAAACCTTAATCCTGCTCCTCTGTTTGCTCATATTCAAGGGTTTGATTTTACGAGTCTTATTATTCTTTTCACAGTTTTCTTCTCCAGTGCAGTTCCTGGGAATGGAAAACGACAGTGTTTTCTGAAAGACAGCTGGCACGGCTGATTCCTCAGAGCACATGACCACAAACCAAACCTAGTACTGTCAAACTACATTAATCTCCATTATGGCTTGCTTAGATTAGTAACCCATCAAAATGTGGTGGTATGTAATGACCCTCTCTTTATAAACACTTCCCCTCTTATAGCTGATATTTATATCTGTACAGTGTACCTGCACTCTGCGTGAGTAGCAGGCTCCCCTCAGTTCATAAGAATACCCAAGAAACAGTGATTGCCTGGTGAAGATTTTTAGGCTAGCAAGCCTCTGTAATGAGATCTTGCATAACATTTGTTCTCTCTTGGAACATCAGAACATTCCTTGCCAAACCCTCAACCTTTAAGTGGAAATGGGACACATTGCCCTTCCAAGAAGACATGGCTAGGATGGTACAACTTTTCTGACATAGACAAGGAGGCCTAAAAGAAGCAGGTCCTCCCATCTAAGAGGACGACTAACCACTATTTTCCTCGTCTTACAAACTCTTGTCCGTAGATTTGTGCTTTTGTGTTTTCAAACATTATATATAGCAACCATGTGTGGGCAAGCAAGATGATCTATAAGTGCTTTCATACCTGGTGAATAGGACTAGAGCACATAAGCATGTTGTTTTGTCTGTTTTCAATTATTCCTCAATTTAACAACAAAATACAATATTTAACAAAATGATAACTATCATATTCACAAACAGAGTTTTATTCAAACTAGAAACTGTAGATATGCCAAAAAATGTCCTAAATGTGGGGAAGGAAGAGGAAAGGTTATTTCCCTTCCCCCTTTTAATCTCTTAATTGGAATAAAAGGAGAAATTATTGCACTTACTTCTTTTTTTTCCCTGTTTGAGGGCTTTTTTTGGTGTTTCATTTCCCTCCCCATTTAAATCTTCAAGGATATGATCAGGGGACTGGAGCACTGGTATGAAGATAGGCTGAGAAAGTTTGGTCCCTTTAGCCTGGAGAAGAGAAGGCTGCATGGAGACCTCCTAGCAGCCTTCCAGTATCTGAAGGGGCCCTATAGGGATGCTGGGGAGGGACTCTTCATTAGGGACTGTAGTGAGAGGACAAGGGGAATGGGTTCAAACTGAAAGAGGGGAAGTTTAGATTGGATATGAGGAAGAAATTCTTTATTGTGAGGGTGGTGAGGCACTGGAATGGGTTACCCAGGGCAGTTGTGAATGCTCCATTGCTGGCAGTGTTCAAGGCCGGGTTGGACATAGCCTTGGGTGGCATGGTTTTAGTACGAGGTGTCCCTGCCTGTGGCAGGGGGGTTGGAACTAGATGATATTAAGATCCTTTCCAACCCTATTCTGTGATTCTATGATTAAGGAATGTTGCATTGTGTTGAGATTTGTATCAGACTCAGTATATGCACACTGAACTCCCACTCTCATTTGTGAGTGTTCGTCACTGTCAAAAGTAAGCATAGCTGTAAAGACGGAAACACTCGGTAATAGGTTTACCTCAGAGCCACTGCCAGGAAAAGCGACCAAGATAATACAATTTCTCCCAAAAATGTTATTCTTATTTTTCTGTTCTAAGTTAGGTGAACTTTGTGGACCTACTCAAAATATGTGGCCTTTCTCCATTGAAATGGGTTTGGGTATTTTGTTTAACAATAGAGGGTGTTGTGTTTATTTCCTTAGATCATTGTAGATATGCAATGTCACAAAGTAAGCAAACTCCTTTTATGTTCTTGCATCTTTGGCCAGTTTTGCCTTGAGCACCCAGTTATTACTAGATGATGATGTAATTCTGTTACTAAACAAATGAATGGAAAGGATGTTAATACTAAGATGAACCAGAAAAGGCAGCTAAAGGGCAAAAAAGGCACTTTTCTTCCTCTTCTTTTTAGGCCAGTCAAAACTGAATTCCCAGGATTTACATGGTGTAATATTAGATATGCTCAGTGCATAAGAAAAAAATGTGGTCATAGCTCAGTAAGACAGCAGATGTTATGACAGACAGCCTTCAGCTGAGGTTGTCAGAAATTTATGTGGCATCAAAGCATCCCTATCTCACCAGATGTCCTATTACATGAGCCAGATAGGCACCTACAAGCTGGCTCCCTGGCTTGCTTTTTCTCTGAGGCCCTGAGCAAAAGAGAAAGCTGATTAGCTTGAGATCCAAGCAGACTGCAGTACTAAGCACTACTGATAAATTAAACTCATTTACATTCTGTCCATAAAGATTCTTCCTTGAAAAGAAAAAGTTTCGAATGTGTTGTCTACTCCAGACGTATTACATACTCTCCCCACTGCCCCAGTTTGGGGTTTTGATTGAAAAAGAGGTACCTAGCTGGAAAAAGCTAGATCTAGACTTTGAACTACAGTGCATAATGCTGCTTTCTCAAATAATAAAGACTGGGCACACCAAATTTGGAATGGAAACACAGGAAGTTTCCACCACTTGCAAAACTTAACCAGCAACATCCCACTTACTAGGCTGGTAAAAGTGAGCACAGAGTATGACTGTTATAGAGTGGCACACACATGTCCATCATTTGTAGAAAGTTATGTGTCTTACATGATGTTGTCATGTATTGTATTTTTCAGTCTTTCTTCACCCATCTTTTTTTTTTACTTCAGAAGTCAAAAACCTGTTGACTTCATATTTTCCATTGGGCAGATGTTCTTTCTTGTCCCCTCCGGTGCTTCTCAAGATTAAATTAGATTTTAAAAGGCATGAAAGATGTTGTATTGAAAACCCTGACAACAAAGAACTGTGTTAGTTTCATTTACGCAGATGGTGACACAACAGTGTTATGCACAGGCTGCAGACAGCAGAACTTGGTCGTAGTCTGAACAGGTCAAGAAAAGGTTGTATGTATATGAAAATAATTTGGGGATTTTTGTGTATTTCCTTTTGAGCTCTCTTCTAAAGCTGATAATGATGGCACCATTTTACCCTGATACCACAAGGATGTTTTGGTAGACCGTATATTGTACCATGTCTAGTGCACTAGCAAGTACCTTTAAAAGTACATGTTAATTAGATTAATAAGATAATTTCCCAAAAAGTAGCCACAAATCAAACCATAAATACATAAATATTTCTACAGCCCTACATGTACTTATGCACAGATATGTACTTTTGGATTCACACACTTCCTAGTGATGCAGTGATTCTTCCAGTGGACACAGTAGTGGGATAATTGCATAGAGATTAATTTTCAGTTCCAGTAAGTGATAGTCTAATTATCCAAGTATGGCAAGAAAACAGATTTTCAAGTTTTTTATCCATGTTTTTTACAATTATCCCTTAGGTTTTACAACTTAGTAGTTAAAAATCTTTACTATTTTGATGCCAGTTTAAAAAGAGCTAGGAAAGCTGCGAATATTGTGTGCAGTAAATCTGTGCCATGGCAGAAACAATCAGAAGTGTAAAGAGTAATGATTAAACATTTAATCAGAAGCATTATACTTTGTTGTGTTCTCATTGTAGCTGCAGGAAAAGATGCTGTAACAATCTTTAAATAGAAAACCTGAGGCTAAATTCTACTTCATCCATCAAAAGCAGCTGCTAGGAGATGACCTAATTTTAGTGGCTTATCAATTCCTTAGTGCTTGTTGGTTGATGTAACTTTGATCCTCTGATGCTAGATGACTTTTGTGCTGAATATAGCTGGAATTAAATGTGAATCTTTTGGATGGCTGCCCAGCCAAGCTGCATAATCCAAACAAAAAGAGCAAGCAGTACATGATTCAAGCTACTCACGTGTACAATAATACAAATATATGTATCCTGATTCCTTTGGGCAATCAGCTGCATGTCACCAAGCACATATTTCAAATACAATGTCCTTGTGGGGTTTTTGGTTGTTGGTTTGGTTTTTGTTTGGGGTTTTTTTTTTTTCCAAACAATGCTTTGCTTTTCATGAGAAAAACAACACAAGATGCAGTGAGAGTCAGCTGCTGCCAAGAAATAATGATAGAGTCAATAATTGCAGGCCGTTTTTAATGAATGTTTCCCAAGCAAATCATTGCCATTTCAAAGGGCTGTTATTTCTATTTATGTAGAGATTAGCCTACACGTTATCAGGGAGAGTGAATGGTCTTATGTTTTTTTATCATTAGTTTTGTAGCATTTTTAAGGGATTATTTCTTTTTTAAATACTGAAAATGTCTTTGTCTTTCTATCTTACTCTTTATCTGGATCATAACTTGTTTTCCTTTCTCTCTTTCTCTTTTTGGCTCTTCACTAAAACCATCTGTGACACGCATGCGAGTTGTTGGGTGTGTGAGCAATGCTTCACACATATTTACTTGCCCTACTTGGCATTATTTGCTAGCCATTAAAGATAATGCAGGAGTTTTTAATGTCCCATTTTTTCTATTCTCTTAGCAAGCTAAGGTAGGAATAAGAGAGTGGCCAGGCTGTATGTTGTAGAATGCTTTATTATTATTATTATTATTATTGTTATTTTCCCTTACAGAGCCCTTGCCTGGATTTTAGACTGGGGAGGGTTTAGACTGGGAGGATTAGACTGGAAGGATTTCTGGGTTTTCTTCCTGGCACTGACAATGATGCATTGTGTGAGCTTGGGCCAGTCACTTAGGGCCTGTTTTTCACACTCCAGTTGAAATAAATGGGAACCGCATGAGCTCAGCACCTTTGCAAACCAGGTCATTTATCTCTCCTCCTTTCATTTATGTACTGATAAATATAACAATCTTTGCCTTTGCATATGCAAACTGAAGGATACAAATATGAGCAGTTAAACACGCAAATCCCTCATTTTGATGCACAGTCGTCCGTTTCATATGATCAGGGATTTCTATATTTGTGTGCTTTGGTTTCTCTTTGGAAAAATGGGCTATACATAACAAAATACATACAGGCTTATAAAGGAGGCACAGCTGAAATCAATATGTTTGTGTAACTGCTTTTCTATAGTTTCACTTCTGTTAAAAATACTATTAGCTATAATAATCATTTTAGCCTCCTTTATTACTGGATTAAATGTTGTCAGTGTGCAGATGCCTTGAGCTTTACATGCTAATGTAGGTTATTACAAGACCCAGTGTTAGCTGTTTGACTGGATTTTTAGGTGGGCTTAATTATCCTTTCATGGTACCTGTATTTCTTCAGTGACAGTATGGGTGCCCAAAGAGGCAAGCACACAACTCTAGGTTGCCCCAGTGAATTGCCAGTACCGAGACAGTGTAGGCAATTTCACTATGCGCTATGGATATCGAGAAAGGGACAGATCTAGCACAAAAAGCAGGATTAAAAAGACAATTGTAATAAGCAGTCAAATCGACATCAGTTTTCACTCTGCCTACCTCTGCTCAAAAAAACCCAGTAATAAGAACAAATTTCTTCAGTAGAAATGAGGGTGACCATTTAAATGCTATTGTTCTCAATATAAAAATATCAGTGGCTTATGAGTCCTGGTTCCTGCATCCTGCTCATACAGGAACTTGCTGGAAGTCTGAAGCACTGAGAGTCTTGCAGTCACAAGATTCTGTCCACAAGCTTCATTGCTGTTGTGCTGCTTTAAAATGATCAAATACTGTTGAACATCCCAGTTAAAAAAACTAAACTAAACTCAATTCAACTAAATTAACTAAACTAAAATAAATTACCTAAGCTAAACCAAACTACACTAAAATAAGATAAAATAAAATAAACATATCAGTAGCTTTGTTGTGGAAAAATGTAAATGCTTATGTTTTGCCTGAAGTCTCACAGACCAGAGAATAACGGGGACATCCTACCTGGGGCTTCAAATCTGGATCCTGCTTGCTGGAACAATTCCTCTTTCTGCCCCTTCTTTGCCATCGTCCGAGGACTGTACAATGCCCCCTTTCTCATGGAACAGACAAGCCCATCACACAACTGAAATACAGAGGGAGGTCCATGCATACTGGAGGAAGCCTTTATTCTCAAGACCTTGCACTTTCGTATGTCACCAGTGCACACATCAGTCATGGGCTGGGGAAATGTTTGCCTTTTTCTTGCATTACACCTCTAGTTGTTGCAGGGAAGGATTCACAGAGTGTGTGCAACCCTTGGCTGCTTTTCAGACTATGTGAATTGCCCTGGCCAGAAGATTGGCCACTCCTGTGGCAGAACAAAGATGTGAACTCACAGCTCTTGTGCTATTGCCCCAACCCCCTGGTGTGGCAGTCAGCTTCCCAAATTGAACCTGATAATTACAGTGTCGTGTGTAACCGTGAGCTTTCCTGGAGTCTTCAGTAAAACTCAACCAGCTTAAACATTTATTATCCAATTTCGTTCCCACTAGACTGGACAGATTATTATCTTCAATGGAAATAATCTTAGATGTTCTATAAGTGTCAGAGAACAAACAAACAGCTGCTGCTTCTAGAAAGGAATGATGTATTTTGAGAATGAGGCTGGCAGCCAGGCATTCCAGAATCCTCACGCTGGCTCTGGGCAGATATATCCCATATTCTTGCAGCCTTGTAGTCCCCATGCAGCACAGACAGAATTGTTTCACCTTCCTTCATTGTGGGTGTGTGTGAAGATTAAATAAATTACCTTAAAATTATGAGCATTAAAGTTATTACCTCGTATAATCATCAGGAGCCTCTTCCTTCTAGTCAGTCCCCTGGCTTCTGATGTTTTGTTAAAAATTCATACTGCTGTGATGGTTTCTGTTGTGTTTACAATTCTGTACTTTGTTGAGGGTTTGGGGATCTTTGTTAAAATGAAGAAAGCTCCTACTTTACATGGCATTCTAAAGATTAATTTCAAACTTCCTGGTGGTGAGTTGATACTGCAAAATGCCAGGCTTTGCTACTCTCAATACTGTATTAAGTAGTTAGGGCTAATAGGAGTGAAAGTGCCCTGCTTGCAGGGTGAGCTGCAAAGCAGTATCACCAACTGGCCCAGTTGCCTGCTTGTAAAGAGGAAGCCAGCTGAGGCAAGGATGCGGTGGGAACCCAAATTAATCTCATTGACCTGGATTGGCAGCTCTACTCTTCTACCTGTACTTAACCCACATTCTGGATATATCTGGATGTGGGTTAACCTAGTCGTTAAATGGCCCTGTGTGTTTTTCAACCCACTTGCCATGTTTGTGAATGCAATGTAAATAGGCTATGGTGGTGTAAATTATGATATTACCTGCATGAAAACAGGCTTTTAAATACAGCAATGCATAACATAGTTACAAGATGTGATTAAATATGTAAAAAGACCCTGAAAAGTTTTGAAGGCCTACTTGTTCTTCCAGCATCCTTGAACTTCTACTTTTCAGCAGTGTGAAAACCAGTTTAGACACAGATTATTTGTTATAGAGACATTAGTACTGAGTGTTGCTAAATTATCATAAATGAGCTGTTAGCAATTTGAAAGCACTCACATTCTGAAATGTTTATTTAGTGGAACCAATATCCTAACTAATGTTTGCTACATGTCAAGTGAAAAATGTAGATACAAAATCAGGTATGATAAAATACATACCAAATTCTACCCTGCTTTCTGTTTTTTATGCTTTTTTGCACTTATTCATGAAGTGCCACGTATAAAAACTCATCTTCATAAACAAGCTTTACGCCGAATTACATGCGACTGTTGTTACTCTGGATTGACAGTGCTAAAACTGAAAACTGGTTTTCTCTTTCCAAAATACTACTATTTGTTCCTGCAGTCAGACATTTGTGCATGGAAGACCAGCATAAAATACCATTTTTGCCTTTCAACAAATGAACAGAGATTGGGCTTTTTTTAGCCCTTTCTCAGGAAAACATCTGCGTGTGTGATTAAAGTACCAAACATTGACCATAAGCACACAGCCCCTTTGCTGGAAGCCCATAGGCTCATCTGTCTAACTAGACTTCTGGAAAATAGCTTGGAAAAAAAATACGCGTGTTAGTCAAGAAAGAAAATACCAAAAAATACATTAACTTGGCATGTGTTAACAAGTATGACCTGTGGTACTGGAAATAGTGTTGGTGGTGACCTTACTTCATGAAACTTTAGAAGCAAACTAGTTCATCATTCAGCTTTTGCTGTAATTGGTGTAACAGCCACCATCAGCACTGGTTTTGGGCAAAAGCCTGAAAGTCCATGGTCCTTCTTGGGTAAAATCAGTGAGGGGCAACTGTGCCCAGCAAGTGCCAACAGAGCTCTAGAAGCACCTGAGCAAGGCTGTGAGACCTCTGGGCAGTTATGTCGAAGTACATTATTTTCACATCAGTACATTATTGGAAATAGCTCTGTGTGACTTATCCATGATCACACATGAGTGATAACCATGGATGAACAAGGAATGAACCCAGGTCTTCCGCATCCTTGGGAAGGACTTCAGATATTGCATTGTATTTCTTACCTTTTCCTGATGTTTCAACTCACAGAAGAAACTGGCACTGAAGAAATGGTGTGTCTGCTACAGCCAGTGTGACACCCAATCATGAATTTCTTTGCAGTTCTGGTGATTTGTTGTGTTTAAAAATATAATAAAAATTAGCAGTGCTGGAATTCTGAGGTTCGTAACAGAGTTAGTTACCAGGCCTATGTTTTCAAAAGCAATTTCCTTAGTTTATTTTATGTTTTTATATTCTTACAGCTTGAGAAAATTCAAGGAACAAGACTTGTGTTGTTTAAGAATGCCCAGTGTCTTTTTGGAAGGAAGATCCAGGCTGTGCTACATTGCCATTAATGGCAATGAGTGTTAAGAGCCCAATCTTTTTGCAGCAGGGGAGATTAGAGCATATTGTGAATATGATTTCAGTATATATACTAAGTTCCCCAAGGGTATCTCATCAACAGCAACTTCAAAACTTACTTTTATGCCACTTCCACTCAGCTGACAAGAACACTTGACATTTTGAGAAGGTTTAGAATAGAAAACATTAGCAGTTCGTGTTGATCATGTAACTCATTGGCAAAAACACTACTGTTTAAATATCATGTTCAGTCATCTCTGGATTGCAATCTAATGAGTGTAAAAGAGGAGTACTTCTCAAAAGTGACTTGTTTTGTAACTTATGCTGTTACAAACTTGCAAAATGAAAAACATGGATATTTAATTCACTACATCTACCATTTTAGAGGACGGTGTCCTTTTGTGCCTTGGAAAGGCACTCCAAACAAATGTAAATAAATAGTCATAATTCTGTACTTTGTGTTCAGTAAAATCTCAGTAGGAAATTTTCATTGTTGTGAACAGGATGAGTAATCTTGCTAATGTCATAGTTATCTTGCTAATGTCATAGTTACCAAGTATGTTCTAGCTTGTCTTTGAACAGCTCCAACTTTATGCATGCATTTAGCCATTATCAAGGAGTAATGTTCCAGGTAATCTTTCAAGTAAAAGAAAATGTAATGATGTCCTCTTTCTCCAACTGACATAATCACTGTTTGGCTTTTCCTCTAATTGAACCCAGCAGCTTTTAGAATTCACTTTGGCATGGATCAAGGAGTGGGA
Source organism: Ara ararauna (assembly GCA_028858755.1). NCBI lineage: Eukaryota > Metazoa > Chordata > Aves > Psittaciformes > Psittacidae > Ara > Ara ararauna. The sequence goes on along the minus strand of CM054410.1, from coordinate 35,699,194 downwards.
TTGCTGATGTCTTTAGCTTGCTTGTTTATTTAGCTTCCCAGTACATAATCAGTTGAATAAAAATGACCTTTCGCTAAATATATCTGAGTGGCTATATTATATTGTACTAATGACTGCAACATGCAGAAAACCAAAACAAGCATTTTGCCAGTATCAACAGAAATGATGAAAACACAGTTTGCAGCAATGTACAAATTACTGCTGCCAGCTTGCAGTTCCCAACTTAACTCTTGATGAAGTTATAAATTGTGACAATGAATATTGTTTCTATATTGAGTCACTCTGTGGGCCAATTTCTGCTGTCATAAATTGAGACTAAAGCCATTACAATTAGATGGTTCTATTTCCATCCAAGTAAAATCAGAATTCTCCTTCCAAAAATCAAATTATGATGGTGTGATATGGACAAAAGCATAAGTAGTGATTTCTGATGCATGGTTTCAACCAGTTCAGGTACAGAGATGAAAGATAACCCAGTGACTCAGTCTGCAAGTTAACTTACGCCACTATGTGTGGTTCAGAGCTTTGTTTGTGAAAAAGGAAGTAAAAGAAATCTAATTTCAAGCTCCATTGGAAATGGAGGGAAAGCAAACAATATCTGAGATAGAGAAAGCAAGGAAGGGATAGGATAAAAATTCATAAGTGATAGAAGGGGTGGAGGAAGGAATGGAGTTGTTTATCTGAATCCTTCCTAAATGTCTTCAGAGGCTGTGTTCCAGACCATCCTAGTTTTAGTTTTTCAAAAACAAGCCCTCCCTTTTATTTTAAGTAGCGGTATGCTAGAACTAGAAGTACTTATCCAAACCACCCGGAATTTAACTTTTAGGATTCAGAAAAAATGGAACCTGGAACTGAAACAACTTTGGTTTGGCTTCTGCAAAATCCAAACCACCTTTCTCTGCCTCCTCCTCCCCATAGCTAGGCTAAAGCCACAATCAGACAACTAGCAGTAAATGTGTAAAACCAGCACACACTAAAAAGAACAACTGCAATTCAGCTACCTCTCTCTATGCAGTGCTGACTTATGGGATATTGGAAATATAGAAGAAATGTTTCCATCCAGGAGTAGCTATGGAAGGAAGCAGCACCATTTTGGGAGCATGGAGCTATACTAATGTAACAGCAAGTCTGTCTCCACAGACTCCCACTGACATTACATCCCAAATCTATCTATGCTAGATAGCTTTTGTCTTGGCTGAGAATAGCTGGAAGTCTGAAATCTTTTCAAGTGTAGTATGTGTACCCTGTTTCACTTCACTGCTTTGCTTCATTACTGTGGTAATCTCCTTCACTGCAAGTGTTTATAGAATGCTTGTTCTCCAGGTTAGAAAACAAGAATTGCTTTCATTGTTGGGCTTCTTCCAAGCTCCATTGTTAATTATAAATATATTTTCTTCAAGCCTTTCTTCAACACCTTTTGTTTGGAAACTTACTATTTAAAGACCTGGGTAACATCACAGTTAACCAAAGGCTGTAGTGTCCAAGAGGAAGAATATCCAAGATGAAATGCTTATCTTCTTTTTACCCTTGTACATTAATGTCTCATTACTGTCGTTATTTGCAAAAGGGATGATTTTTATATTACCAACATATCTCTTGCACTGCACTTTCAGCATTTAATAGCCGTTAAAAGAAATAAATTTTAAACTTGTTTTGCTACAGATGAATTTGGATTAACTCCCCCTCAGCCTCTAAATTCCTGTGGACTTTTTTTAACAGTAATTTGCCAGGACATTTTTTAAACTTTACAGAGCAGAGCAAGCTTATAAATTCTAATCATAATGTAAGCATTTTCAAATGAGAATATTCCTTCTGATAATATGACCACTAACAAACAAGTTATGTGGAAAAAATTAAAAATATCTCAGAAAAATTCCAGGCAGTCGTAGTGCATTTGTCATGAGATAAATCTCCATTTTGTGAGAATAACTGATCCTTTCCAGCTCTTCTCCTTTTCTGTAATGTTTGTTAAAGAGTTGTTGCAAGCTATTTTGTCTTTTCCAGGTAGAATATGGAAGGTTTGCTGCACATATCCCTGGAGAGTCTTGGTCAGAGTTTTTACTAGAGAGAATAGAATTCACATGCACTTCAAATACTTTTCCTTCACAGGGTCAGCTGGATGCTCTGGGACATGTTTTGAAATAAAAGCATAGAATAAAATTGTAAAACATAACAACGACTTCCTCACCACGGAAAACTTCTGTACAGAACGATGATGTGTACAGAACAGTGATTCAGTATTAGTGCAATTTCCTGTAATGGAGAGCCAAATTTTAGGATGCTGCATAGCAGACAAACATCTCCTGCTGACTCACCCTCATCTTGCTCCATCTTCAAATATTACAATATCTCTGGTCAGTATCAGCCTTGAGCTGCTGCTGCTGATGACACATTTGTCCTTTTTTAAATTATCTTCTGTGGAAGAGTTTAGGCTCGAATTAAGTGTGACGTGAAAACAGGTGATATTCCCACCTGCTCTTTTACACTGTTTTTCCTATGCAAGAAAGGCTTGGGTTTGGGTTAGTTTGGGGTTTTTTTAATAGTCTGAGTTAACGTCACAAATAGACTCACGGGTGGGTATGTATCCAATACATACATTGCTCTAAGAACAGGTGGGAATAGCTGTAGAGACTCATTGGTTTTATAGTTCCACTGTTGTTGCCAGAAAATTACATGCTGCTTTTCCTCAGCCCGTTTTCAACTGGAAGAGCTGCCAAAAGCCTACTTGCCATTTTAATGATCTAAGAGGTGGGAGTTTTGGGGTGGCACATCCATCCACTGGCCATCTTTGAGGGAGAACTAGATACATTTGATTTACTCTGGAGGGGCAGGCTGTTCGGACTCACTGAAGAAGCCGTTACTGCTACCAGTAACAAACATGAGTCCTGTTCTTTGCAGATACAACTATGGACATTTGCTGGAGCCTCATGGATGGGTCCATTCATTCTTTGGTGGTAGAAGCAAGTACAATGTACAAACACTTTCCAAGATGTGCCCATGCTTGGAAAAATGCTATATGAGACTATGCAGTAGCAGTGGTGGTGGGAGACAGGCAGTAAGAGTATGATCACCTGATGGCTTCCCTTTTTGAGAAGACAGGATCACTCACTAGATGATTGGAAAACAGTTACTCCAATCTAAAACAGAACTGGTATAAAGAACTGTCAGATCTTTTATATTCCAAACAGAAGCAAGGAAAGGACGTCATACATTGAAAACAGGCTGTTTCTTTCTCCAGTCATTCCTTTTGAGATGACAGAAGCTACCCCCCAGCACAGCCTTAGCGCAGGAACATGCTGAGTTAATGCTTTCTATTCACTAATGATTTTGTATTTTGGACTTTGTTGATATAATTTTGCAGCTATCTTAATGCAGATCACAATTTGATCTTGAATTTATGGAATGGAAAATCCTGATTAACATCCGGGCTGTTATGAATGCAAAGGGCTTTGTAGTAAAATGTCTCTGACATACACCCATGAGAAGTGTTTGATGTGCTGTAGAAGGCATCTGTCTAAAAAAATGTTTTTCCTCTGGCTTTGGTGAGCAGACGGGGAAGTAAATGGCACAAAGTGACCCCTCTTTTCCTTTCCTACTGCCCTCTTTCTGTTTGATCTTGCAGTGATGTGATAATGGTGAGTCTGTAACTTGGAAGTAATTTCTGTAATGAGTTATAGCACGAACAGAGGGGATTTTATTTTCTGCTGCTAAGAGGAGATGTATGATCTGAAAATTGTTTTGAGAGAGAGAAAGGAGTAGCCTATTTCTACCTCTGTCATTGAATTGCTGTGTCAAACTGGGCAAGTCACTTAACTTCTCTGTGCCTCAGGCCTTTGCTGTGTACTATAGCACTCAGCTCTTGTGCTACTAGCAAATGTTTTGCATGATTTAATTATAAATGACTGCCTGCATGCTAATTAGCCTCAGACAGTGCAAAGTTTATTATCCTTGTTTTCAACCTTTACGCCAGTTCAGGGAATATGATGGCTGATTTTGATTTAGGCTTGGTCATAACTTGCAGGAGGGGAAGGAAGAAAATGCTGAGGTCTGCAGAGGAGATGCAGGCAATGGCACAGATTGTAGGCTGGTGGGAATTTCTAAGCTCAGGGCTGTACTGCACAAAGGCTGCCAGCATCAGAGAAGCCTTATTACAGCATTTTATCTTGGCCTGGATTAGTTCAAACAACCAGCTGAGTTACCAGCAGCAATATACACAATGCAGGAGAACCTTCCAAATAAGTCCTGTGTCTCACATTGGCTGCACTTGACTTTTGATCACCAGATTTTTACTGTGCTGCTGCTGAAACTAGTTCAAATAACATTAACTGGGGCATGCTGGCCACCTCTCGCAGCTGTAGTTTGAAGGTAGCGCATGCTTGTGAGCTCAGACTGGCAAATGAAAAAGTCAGTTCTGTCAGTCTGCCAGTGTGCTGCATCTGCATGAATGCGCAATCCACTGAAAAGCAATCGACTGGCCAAGCCCTGCAAATACCAGGGCAAAGCTGTGCCAACAGTTGTCTCCCTGACAACCGTGTGAGTACTCTTATGGGTGGAAGAAATCAGTCACAATCAGTGTAGAAGGAAAAAAAACTTGTGGAAATCCCTCTGGTCTAGGCAAGGCTGCAGTTTTGCCATAGGTAAAGAGAAAGGTGGCAGGAGTGTCCGATTCTATGGCAATACTGGAAGCGTACTCCGTAAGTACGTTTAAAGGCAACATGATTAAATCAGAAGTATGGGAGCAATGCAATGCTGTGTGTGAAAATAGGCTCACGTCAGTTCTGCATTTTATACATAGGCAGCCTAAGAGAAAAGACTCCCTGCTGCAACATGGCTGCAGTCTGCATCCCCGGAGAATCAGCAGGAGTTAAAGAAACCTTCCAAATGCTGCACGCATCTATGAGGGAAAGAAGGAAGCTGATTTCTCCCAAGTTATCAGCTCGGGAGTGAAGAGATTAACAGGCTTTGTGTGTGGCGCAATGTGTTGTTTTTCTCATTTCAATGCACCCCAGAACGAAGTAAATCCCCCTGATTTCCCAGCATGACAGGGCAAAGAAAACCCCATGAATCCCCACAGCAGCTGCAACAGTATCTTCTTGCCCTTTGTCCTTCTAAAGGAAAATGTTGGATGGCATATAACATCTAAAAAGTTAATGATAGGCTAGCTGCTAAAAGCTAACACTTGTGGCTTTGGGTTACAGGAGCAGGGGAACAGTACGGCAGCCTGCTCATACCAAATATCTGAGAGTACCTTACTCACGGGAAGCTCTGGCAGACTATAAAGTGCTCTGTTAATTATTGTTGACATTGCATAGAGAGCCTCATGCTGTTCTCTCTCTGCCTGCTTCGACTTAATTTGTTTGAGAAAGTACTTTTTCTGTGCTGCAGATTATGTAAATTCATATACTCTACTGCACTGACAGATGTGTCTTTGTTTTAGAAGAAGCCATTATTTTTTTCAGTGCTGAATGTGAATGGAGCATTTCACATTGGTGGCTTCAAAAACTATTTATAAAGTGAAGCTGAACAGCTCAAAATATTTTGCCCTCCCACACTGACATTCACAAGCCTTTATAACAGTGTTATCAAAAGCATTTGCAGTGTAACGTGTATGACTCGGCCACAAAGACTCTGTTAGTCAACAAATGACTGAACACACATATTTTAGTCAGCTCTGCCCCACACAATGTGTAGCAGAACCCAGTTAACACAACTGTAGATAATGGGGCAATTAAACTATATTGTGGGTCAAAGACTATCTTATAATGATCCTTAGCTCTCATAACTCCTTATCTGAGGAAACAGAGGGTAAAAAAGGGATGAAATTCACCTTTCTCCCTCCTTCTGATGGTAAGATATGGCTTGACTCTTCACTGACCCCCACAGACAGTGCTTGCTCTAAGGCATGCCATGATTCTGGTAATCTGGCTGAGAGTGGTCGCAGTGTTCACCTGCTGCATTTCACTACTGATAATTACCTAGGTGTTCTTCAGCTCACTCTCATATTCATTGATTCTTCCTGAACATGCTGGTAAGAAATGAAGCACGCTGTATCCACTTCAGCAGAAAGAAATGCTTCCTGTGAATACATAAATGCAGCAAACTTACTCTGAGGTTTCATTATAAATTAAAATGACCTCTCTGCCAATTGATTGTAATGATTTTTACAATCTTCGCCACCATTTCGAAACCAGGGCTTCCCACGTACTCCTTCCCACAAGGAGCCATCTGAATGAGCTACATCTGTAATCAGTGCCCTCCAGCTGCAAGTACAAGAGCATGGCTGACTGACCTCCTTAGTATAGTGACAATAAGTGACATTTGATGATCGGAATGGTAAACCATGTGTATTCCGTGTCCATTCTCAGCATTGTGCTTTTCCGTCTTTAAACTCTTAAAATATTGTATAATGAATAGCAGTGGAAAGAAAACTACTTACAAACCTGATAACTACTGTATATCTCCATTTGCTTTGGTCAGCCTATCCCTGCCCCAAGGAATTAGGGACAGTGGGGCTTAGCACCATGCAGAAACACTCTGATTCTCCCCAGTGAGCAAATGGTTAGAAGAGATGTTTTGAACAGTGGGAAGTCTCCCTTGCTGAACAGTATAACAAGGAGCTCAACAGCCAAAAGAAGCAGGGTCTGTCCTTCCACACAATCTTGCCTTCCTAAATATGATTTTGTGATGGTGGAATGAAGGTGGGCAACTTTACTCAGCAATGAACAGGAACTCCATCTAATCTGCCTTCTTCATTATTTAGGAGATAACACTCTAATATATCCAATCACTACACCCTGGGTAGGATACCATTTCCCTTTAATAGGTATAAAAGTTTCTTTCCTCATAATCCTTGCACTGCTTGGACACAATCCTCTTTCTATTTGCATTTTTCCATTACTAGATGATCCTATCTTTTTCTAAATTACCAGTGAGTGTGTGATCCTTTTGTTGTCCACATGCAGCAAGAATTCTGTGATATTTAAGTACATCAAAAAGAAAAGCACCTCATCTGGAGATAATTTTCAGCAGAGATTACTGATTGATTTCCTTTTTTTTTTTTTTTTTTTTTTTTTTTGTAAAAAGCCACTTATTTTGGTTTTGTCTGTTTTTGAGGTTTGGTATTGAAGTTACTCTTATAAGTTTAAAATGGAAAGAACAGCACCCTTTTAAGCATGTGTTCCAATGTATATGCTACACTGTTGCTTATAGCTTGCAGCAGGTGAAAAAGCAGTAATGGGTGACCCAGAATGCAGCTAAAGACAAAAATGCAATGAAAAGTAGCAGCAGGCACATGTGGTCATTTTTACCCTATGAAGTGTTAATTCCCTTTAATGATTTGTAGCTTAATTAAAAAACAAACAAACCAACACCTCAATTTTTGCATTTGGCCAGCGCAAAGTAAAAGAATACTAATAATTTTCATTAAAATATTATTGAAGAAACAACTCCTTTAGTATTTTGGGGACTGGGCTTGAACAGAAATGAGATAGATAGACTTTGCCTCTAATGTAATCATGCCAAGGGAAGTGGGAATTGATATGACAGATCATCTCAGACTATGTGAAGAACTGGGTTGAAGGATGAGGGTTGACAGGGATGTTATGCTGGCATGTGGTAGCCCTCCAGATGAAGGATGACGTGTATCTGTGCAGAAGGCATTTGTTTTTGATGGCCAAGCCATGACTGTGAAGTAGGCTTCCTTTCCTCTGGGAGCTTATCTCAGATTTCAGCAGCTCCCACAGCAAGTGAAGAGCACCTTTCTTTGACCTTGACATTTCTGGCATAAATGTTTAGGGGTGTGTAAAATCCCCAAACAAGCACTCTTCTTCTGGGGGAAACGATAAGAGAACAAACACGTGATGATAGTGATGTTACCTAATGCACGACTGAGTTGCACATTTATTCGTCTTTCACTGAAGTTGTAAGTGGCCACACAAGAAAAACAGGGAATGTTTTGACCAGTGTGCCTGATGCATTAGTGGGCAGGTATGTAGGCATATGCCTAAACATAGGCACAATGTTTGATGATGCTTGATTCCCAAGGAAGGCTTGAAACTTGCCTGCAGAAGTCTTGTTAGAGCTTTTGAAATTTCTAAAAATGCAGTTTCAAAATTCACCTCTGCCTCAAAAGTACAAATGAGGTTTTGCAACCAGCTCATGAGATGCTCATCTTCCCTTTGCAACATGGTGTCTCTGACTTAAGAAAGCTTTTCTTCTGGAAAACATCCATGAGTTATTTTGGCTTGCATCCTTATGCTCAGCAGGTGTACACTGCAGTACCCCTTAGGTGAACCACTTTCTACTGAGAACAGCACTGCCACTGTCCCTCACCAGGTGGGACAACAGACCCTGAGCAGCAGCTGCAGGTGAGTAATGCACGCTGGAGGTGTCCAGCTGCATGGAAAGATAGGAGGAACAAGAACTGGCCAAACTGGTTATGGAGGCTCATTTAGGGGGCTCCCTGATGCTGGGTCTTGTTCAGGCACGCAATGAATCGGGCTGCAAGCAGGGTGGCTTCATTTGGAAAAAGACTAGCACTCCCATTTTATCGAACTCTCCCACTCCCATTTTTGTCCCAATTCCTTCTCCCCTTTTTATAGTGTTTTGATTGAAAGAATACACTGGCAATGATGAGTGCTGCATTTGAGGGAGGCCTCAGTTAAACTTGTTCCAGATGTTCTCAAACTGGCGTGTCCATGGCACTGAAAAGGAAAATGTGCCTCTCCAGTGAGAAGGCAGCACCCATGTGCCAGGCAATGCACGTGGCTGACTGCCACAGTTTCTAACCCAGTATTAACTGCATTAATTGTGGACATAAACAGTGTTTAGTGCCAAACATGTCACAAGCTGATTGTAAAAAATGTGATGTAGGCAGAGTTTCAAGTAATGCTTCACTTTTCATTTCAGGCGCCTTTGTCTCCTCCCCATTTTTCTTCCTGTCTCGTCCCCCCTCTGAAACTCCATGAATGTGCGTGCGTATCGACGAAAATACAACTGTGTATACAGCAGGAGTGCTATTCAGGTTGTAAATACTAGGAGCGTACCTGCTAATGGCTCGGAGCAGGTCGTCAGCAGGCGCCTGGAGCCGGGGCGGGAGCGCCCGCAGTCTGCGGAACCCGCCTTTCCTCGCTCCGGCCCCGTCCCGTCCCGCTGCGCCGCTGGGCGCCGCTGACCCACTTTCCTGTGTTTCCCAAACTGCACGGACCCCTGCTACTCCCGGGGCTCAAAGGCTATTGACCCTTCGCAGAACAGCAGCATCCGCGTCCTCGTCCTGCTGCGCTGCTGCCCGTGGAGGGCGAGAGGTCGCTGCTCGGCCGCGCAGGAAGCGGCGTCAGGTAAGGCGGTGGTGCTGTGCCGTGAACCAGCCTGTCCCTGCAGCACCGCCTGCGGGACAGCGTGCGCCCGCCCCCCGCTTGCCTTGGCCTGGATCGCGCCTGCTGTGGACGTGGTTGTCGCCCTGGCCTTCCTCAGGATTGGTGTCCGACCCCGCAGTTATCTCCCAGTGATGCCTCTTTAACAAAGCAAATAACAGACACAATAAATTACGAAGAAACTGAAATTCCCAGCGTGCACAGAAGGGGTGCTGATGGCACTTCTGCACAATGCAGCCCCACCTTCCTGCAAGAGAACAGGTCATCAAAGTGATTTGGAAGGGCTCTGCCTTCGTGACTGACATTCTGGTGCTTTGTCCAAGAAAGGCAATGTGACTATTGTGACAAACCACACCCAGCACAGTGCAGGCTGAGTACTGGCTTGATGTGAGGAGCGCATGTAGGTGCTTCGTACCAGACCGTATGATTAACCCGGTGAAATAGCGCTCAGTATGATATTTGCCTCTATAAATTATGACTTGTTTTGGATCATACTTCGCCTTCATGTGTTTTCACCGCAGTGAAACAGTGGGGTCTTTTTTATTCTTTTTAGAAGAATGTTAGAGAAAAAGCCCTTTAGTTGCATAAAAGTTTTGAAAGGGAGTACTAAAATAGTACCTTCTCATTTTTAATTATAGAATTCTTCTTAAACAGGCCAAAACTAAAATGTCCTGAAATTTAAAATTTTAAGGACCCTTTACAGTAAAATAATCTCAGTTTGGTTTGAAAAGTGCATGATGGGTCTGAATAAAGATTATTGGATTATTGAAAAACTGAACAGAACTTGTCAGTAAAGCATTTACTCAAGTACATAAGCACCACTGAGTGTACAACGTGCATACAAATACATGCAGATAATGAAATGGACACTTCTGAAGAAGAAGGTAAGGCTGCCCTGGTGCAGCTGGTAAAAAAAAGAACAAAAGCAAAACTGCCAGGAAAGTTGTTTCCGGGCAGCACAGATTCCGTAGCTTTGGGGGCGTTCAGTGGGAGTCTGTGGGGCAATCAAGCTCTGCAGTCACTGTGACCCTTGGGTAACAGCTGTGGGTCATTCTACTGGCTGTTGCGTTGTTGAAGGGTGGTGGGAATGGGCCCTGTTTCTGTTCTAGAGAAGAGCAGGTGCTTGTGTGTTTGGAGAGGACGGGCTATCTTGTGTGCTTGGCTGTGCTCCATGGCTTTAAGGCATTTCCCACTGAGGATGCCTTGGCTGCTGGTGCCTACTGACCTATTTGTAACCTGTGTTTCGCAGAAGTTTTATTTTGAGTATGGTAAGTGGAGAGTTGCAGGGACATCTGAGCCCTATCTTCCCCCTCCTGCAAAGCAGGCACCTTCAGTCAAGCTTTCAGCTGTCTGATGGTGTTGGATTATCCTCAGCCAATGTAATTGTGTCCTGCTGTAAGGATAATAAACAAATCCCCTACTGATAGATATTTCAGTGGCTTTGTTAGGAATACCTGCCAGGTGTAAGTGACAAGGCTGTGGTCCTTGGCGGGACTTTAGGGTACTGTTCATGAGATACTGGGGTAATTCCTGGGAAAGTAGGATTTTATAGAGGGGTTATAGTTGTTTGTTCATCTAAATGGGTTAGGGTGCTGCTGCTTCTCATGTGTCTTTCTCAAAACATAGTATGAATATTAGGTTGCAGATGGCAGTCACCAGAAATATAAATTAGAAGAACTACTGTGTACAGCCAAGTGCAACCCTCTACCTCCTTTGCTATCATCTCTTCCTCAGTAGCTGTCTTATTTACCAGATGGTTCAGCCAGGACTTATTTCTTTTATTTGTTTTCAAACAGCTGTATGCAAGATGCAGTGAACAGTGATGTGCAGGGACAAAGAATTTGCACATTATACAGAGAGTAAATTTTAGGTACCCATTCAAGCAGAAAAGTGAATATTTTGCAGCGTAGTTGGTAGGCAAAAACATCTCAGCTTGAATTTATTGATCAGTTTAAACTAATTTTTAAAATTTTCTTAAGAAGTAGAGATCAGATAAACTGATATTTAGTTTTCTTTTGCACAAAATGTATTATTTTTTATTTTATTAATGATTAAGTCAGAGCTTAGTGACTGCAGGAGTTGGTCTTAGTGACAGAGTTCATGGGATAATCTTATTAAGGGGAATATTTTACGTGTTCAGGCCAACCCAGATACGGTGGTTAGGGAAGTAAAAATGATGATGAGTGAGTGCCACCAAGTGTCCTCTTTCTGTATACGAAAGCCCAGGTTTTAAGTGGTAGAAATACAACACTGCACCACAGTTCTGTAACTTTGAGAGGGAGACCACAGAGACAGCAAATACTGTTAGAGTGACAGAAGTTGCAATTAATATCCCATTGAGTAAACTCTGGAGACCTGAGAAAACTGAGATGTCTGTGGTAGGGGAAAAAAATGGAGCCATTACCCTGGAAACCTATCCACTTCACCTATCTCTTCCATTTTATGTTTCCTCTGAGAGACTGGTGCTGCTCATTGTTGAAACTGCGGTTGTGAGCACACATGGCTGTGCTGCTTTTGTCAGATGATGGTAGGATACACCAGATTTTCCTTTATCAAGGCTGGTATGTGTTGCAGGGCTTCCTAACAGGTAATGTAAGTTACAGATTTGGCAATTAACATCTCCATTTTGGCCCTCCTTCTGCTGCTATTGATTCCAATGACAGCCTTATGAAGAGATGCAGTGGGGAAAAGGCCGAGACTGGGTGTCTTGGGAACAGCAGAGTTTCAACAAACCAAAAGAATTAAGCATTGACAGATGCCCTCCAAGATGGTTTCATCCCAGCTTCCCGGTAGATTAAAAGGTTTAGATGGATCTTCAGATTTTCAGTTCATACACATGAATGAGTTTGATTAAGGAAGGAGCATTTATATTAGTATATTTTGAGTATCACAACTTGCTGAAATTGGGATGATTCAAGCAATGGATGCCCAAATGTGCCAAAACTCCAGTTGTGTTTCTCCATGCTGGAAGCTGGGGCAAAAGAGAAATGCCAAAAAGCATCTTGTTGCATGCAATAATAACATCCCCTTGTCATTCTGGAGTTCATTTCCTGAATTTCCATACTGCAGCCAGAGATGTGTCTAAAGTAGCTACACAAAGAATATGGAGGAAATTTTTCCTGTGGTGGGGGGCAAACCAGTTATCTTTCCTCAGCAATGTGAAGTGCCTTTTGTACTGGTAAAACAGCAGAAGGGGGCTAGGCTAGGACAAGTGGCTAGATAAAGAGACTAATTATTGAAGGGTTCTGAAAATGTACTTATTTGGAGATGACAGAAATATTTTAAGTCTCAAAATATGCTGAGCGCTGCATGCAGTATTTTAACATTTTTTTCTTTAATATATTTAAATGTAGATAAACTGATCAGTCCCATGCTTTGTGGCATGCATTAAACTCAAAGGAATGCCAGGGAACAAAAGGGAGCACCAAACATTGCAAGGACTCGGCAGCAAGTGAGCAGCAGACTTGTTCTGTTTAATCAGCAGCCCATTGTGTGGCTCAGGGCCTTTCCATGGAAGTTAAGGGGTGAACAGACTTCTAGTGGCACAAATTTTACTTTGTATCCTTCCCTGCCATACTCCGGTTTACAGGTTTCACTATAAATTAACCTAAAAGAGTCTGGTTTACAGCTGTCTGAGCATGCTGTGAAAAACCTCACTTTTGAAACAGCATGTGACTTTTATTTGCATGAAGAAAGGGTAAAACTGGAAAATACATAAACAGAATCAGTGTAGTGGTGAACTATTTGGAAGGACTTCTACTTTTTGTATGGGTGATGTGTATTTTGTGGGAACAAATCCAAAGAGGGATGACAATGTTCATTTGGTCGCACAACATGTCAAATACATGCTACTGATTTGGGGGTGTTGGTCGATGAGAAAGCATTGTAGCCCTGAAAACCAACTGTATCCTGGGCTGCATCAAGCGCAGCGTGACCAGCAGGTCAAAGGAGGTGATCCTGCCCCTCTACTCTGCTCTCGTGAGACCCCACTTGGAGCACTGTGTGCAGTTCTGGTGTCCTTAACATAAAAAGGACATGGAACTGTTGGAGCAAATCCAGAGGAGGGCCAAGAGGATGATCAGGGAGCTGGAGCACCTTCCATATGAAGATAGGCTGAGAAAGTTGGGGCTGTTTGGCCTGGAGAAGGCTGCATGGAGACCTCATAGCATCCTTCCAGAACCTGAAAGGGCCCTATAGGGATGCTGCAGAGGGACTCTTCATGAGGGACTGTAGTGACAGGACAAGGGGTAATGGGTTTAAACTCAAACAGGGGAAGTTCAAGTTAGATATAAGGAAGAAATTCTTTACTGTGAGGGTGGTGAGGCATGGGAATGGGTTGCCCAAAGAAGTGGCAAATACTCCGTCCCTGGCAGTGTTCAAGGGCTGGACTGGACAGAGCCTTGGGTGGTATGGTTTAGTGTGAGGTGTCCCTGCCCGTGGGAGGGGGGCTGGAACTAGATGATCTTGAAGTCCTTTCCAACCGAAACCATTTTATGATTCTATGATTTTATGATTTGGGCTTTCTAAGCAGCAGTGTGGTGCGGTAGGTAAGCTAGCTGCCCTCTGTGTGTGAGGAAGTAAGGTAGGGTGCTAGAGGTATATGGGCAAGGTGAGAAGTACTTTTGTAGATCCAGATAAATGTCTAAGCTTTGGTTTAGACAAAATTAACCTTCTACACAAGCAATCAGGAAATAGCTGTCCTTTTCCTCTTGTGTCATTGCCAAGAACAATACATACAGTTATCAGTATTCTTGCCAGTAATTCACGTACTATCTCAGTTTAGAAGTATTTTATTGTTTCAAGGACAGTTTTTAATATACCGGAGAATATTCCTATCAGGCTGTGGTATCTGGGCACTATCTCGCCATTCATACGAGAGAGAAAATAAAAGCTTCTTCTCTGAAATCACCAACCTTACTGCAGCTATACAAACACCCTTTGGGGAGCTGAGTAGAAGGAAATGGGAAAGAGAAAAGGGTTGCTAAGAAACAATTTCAGATGCTTCCAGGTTTTATGGGGAAAAAAAATAAGGACACGCCCACAAAATTGGACTAATTAATAATTTCCAAATTTTCTATTAGCCAACAATACTAGCTTACTAAGTAAGGAAATAGGAAGGAAATAGCAGCTTTGGGACCCAGTATAATTAATAGACATGAATAGGGAGGCTCTTCTGAGGAGAAGATTTCCACAGGGCCTAAATTTCCAGTAAAGCTTCCACTTTAATAGCCTCAGCAGAGAATCACTTAAACAAATTGCACAGTTGACTGGACATGTTGCATTGGTGAGCATCAGGTGGAAAATCCACGGTAATGGTCTACTTTTATGCAAGGAGAGTTCATGCTCTCATGGCAACTGATGTGTTATATGTGCAGACATTCCCTGAAAGGCAGTCCCACACTCCCAGTCACTTACCCAAAGCTAAAGAGGTTCTCAGCTTCTGCTTTTCAGCTATTGAAAAGGTATAAGAGAAAAACCTCACATCTCTAGCTGGTTCTAGATACATCCTTCCTTAATGCACACAGCTTCAGATTTGTTTTTTTGTGTTACTTACCATCATTCCTTCATGTTTCTGCTCAGCTTAGCTGGATATTGAGGTTTGGTTTTCTTTCGTTTCTTAGAGTTTTAATTGTGGGTTTTCTCCTTCAAATATGAGGGATTATTCTAATATATCTTAACTTCTGGCTACAAATGATTAGAAATGATATAAACTGGCCCATTAATACCTGATGCTCAAAGAAGTACTTTTTTTTTTTTTTTATGATACGAAATCTTGCACTCACCACAATTTGCTACAAGAAACGTTTCCTGTGAACAAGTATATGGACCAAACTGCAGATCACTGGGCACGGTTTAGCAGAGTAAAAAGCCGTGAGATATAACTCTAGGCAAAATGACCAGTATGGTTTTGGCCCTGTAGAAAAATCATGCTTACTTTATGTTTTATTTAACTAGGTAACACACATATTGATATCATGACCCTATTTTCGCCTGTTCTACTTAATGCAATTACGCTTTTATACATCTTTGTCTTCATCAAAACTTCTGGATTTTCTTACAAACCCAAGTTCTTTATGTTGTATTTTTTTATTACACAGGATTATGTTTAAATGTAAACATAACTTTAAATAATTAGGTGACACAGGGTTTCCCTCCTCAAACAATTAATAAATTTCCACTTTTAACTAACAGTAACAACAAAAAATTACAAAGTATGTTTATTTGGTTGAGGACAGCCTTACTAATACTATGTTAATTGATTCTTAATCCAGCTTCTGAAGTATTTCAGTTAAAAGCATTTGCAATGGACTCTGAAATACTTGTTCACATGTGGGAAGGTAGATATTTTGACTTCTTTTTATTATAAAGTGGGTTGGACCTCCCTTTGACTGTAGGGTGAGAAAAGTTGGCATTCTTCAAAGAGCAGCTTCCTTTTATTAAGATTTTCTGCAGTCAGAGAAACATAGCTTTCATTATGCTTTATGCTGAACCATGTGCTCAATGAATGAATGATCAATGCTTCGTCAAACCTGGACATGGTAAACTACAAAAGCAACATGATGAATACAAGCTATAACATGTTTCAAAATATAGCTCTTTATGGTCAAAATGAAGGGAAATATTCCACTGGGATATCACATTCAGGACAAAACTATCAAGTCAAATTTACAAAGTTTAATGTAAGATTATATTCCAACAGCCACGTACACGTTGACAAGTCAAACAGAAACAAGAGATTGCCAAGGGAAGGGTGATGTACTCAAAGAACAACTGAGCCTTTCGGATCCCAACATTACTCAAGCATTTGGGAAAAATCAAGAGACAGGTGATAGTATCTGGCTGCATTCCTGTGCAACTGACTCTCCTCTTATGACCTGCCTTAATCCAGATCTTCAGGGACAGTGTCCAGAAGGAAGAAGGCAGTTCTATCTCCTTGAATGTCAATTTCTTGACTGCAGTTCTTTCCTCCTACTTTTTCTTCTGCTTTAATTATCTTTTTCTTTAATTTTTAAGAAATGGCACCTGGATATAAGACTGTATTCTTCTTCCTTTAGATGTTGGGTTGGTTTGGTTTTTTTCCACCTACTAACTTCATATCTCATACTCCTCCACAAGGTGAGTACCTGTGTTTACATGTAGAAATGGGACCAATTTATAGTGATCACACTTGTATAATTCATTATCTTTCTTCTCCTTCAGTCTTATGTGTATCCGTATAGTTTCGAACTATAGGCTATATATCTAGGATAACTCCTTTCCCCAAAAGTTAGTCAACGTGAGCTTGACTAAGTTGTTAAACATAATGTCACACTAAATAATTAATAATGAATAGCTTTTGTTCTATAGTAACTAAGGTGGATTTCAGTTCTGATTATTAATTGAAGCCGGGATGACAATACTTCATGAAGTTACTATCTGACAGCTACTAGTATGTATCTGCCTGGTAGTAAAATATTGTGATCATTGTCCCTGGGAAATGGCTGTTTCAGAGGTACCCAAGGCAGAAGCTCAATGGTTTCTTGAAAATATTACTTCCGGTTGATGAATGCTGGTGGCCTTGCATCGAGACACGTGGTTCTTACCATCCATTGTGTACAACTTGGATGTGCTCATTGTTAGGTTACATGGTTAATTATGTGATTATGTGAGGCTCCACAGCCTGGCAGGGGAGTCCAGTGTGCTGCTGGAAGGATGGAGAGCCCCTACAACTCCATGAAAGACTTGAGCCCCTACCACATCTCCTGCAGGCTGCCTCAGGACAGGATCATATTCTGCACATATATGCATATATTTCCCACTAATGGACCATACTCTTCGCTATCTAGTGAGGGAACAAGTTGAGTCTGATGATAGTGTTTGTCTTTGCACGAGGGCTGAGCATTCCTGTATGTGTGGTTGGCCAGGTGGGCATGCTCAGCCTGGCTACTGGCTGGACCGAGGAATACAGGGTGATGGCAGCCTGACCTCTGTCAGATCACCAGGTTTGTCAATCTCTAACATCCATAAATCTGTTAAATGTCATTTAGGCTGCTGTTGACATGGAAAACAATGCAATATGGCAATTCCAAGGTATTTCAGATGTTTTCAAAATAGCATGTCTGGAAGCTTAAAAAGCAAATCATACTTGTTCATACCTTTGTTTAGAAACTGTATAGGCTGACTTACCTTTCCTGTATCCCCAAAACATACATTTTCATGCAAGAGAATCGCGAGATGCGCGTTATTTTGTTTGGTGGGATACTGTTGCCCCCTGCAGGCCATTTCTCAGTTATCACAATATTAGATTGGAACTTAAATTAGAACTTTAAAATGTTTGCTATTATAAATAAAATATTCCCTTTAGCAATTAAAAATATTGTGACTTTAACTAAAAGGGTTTATGAGCTTATCAAAGAGATAACTGATTTCTTCCTATGCTCATTATTTTTCTACATCTGTTGTTTAGATTTGCAAATTACTAAATAGAAAATTGTAACTGCTTTTTAAGGGAGATGAATATTTAATTTGAATACAGTACTTGGTAAAAATAGGGATTTTGTGAATAAGTGTATGTGTGTTATGCAGTGTAGATAATTGACCCAGGCAGTGTGAGTGTCTCCATGTGCGTTGTAGACAGGTCTCTACGCAGTGTTACTACTGCTCATGTAAATGCAAGAAAAAGGGTAGCGCAAAGCTGTGAGCAGAGGCAGCCCTGGACAGCATTCATGCTCTGTAGCTGCTAACTGTCCCTGCTCATAAACAGTTCTAAAGTCACAGGCAGCTCATGGGGCTGAGTTTTGCTTGGCCATTGATAATAATGGTTCAGCTGATGGCCAAGCAGGCACTTACTCAAACCTCACGTCCAGCTCCTTCTCCACTGCTTGGCCTCCTGGCACATCCCTGGGATGTCTCACAGGCCTCCTGAAGTAGAAGCTAGACTCCTGCATTTGTGTAAAAAAAAAGAAAAGCACCCTTCATTTCTGGGTCTGCTGGAGACTTCAAACACATTACAGTGTTCTGGTGGATGATTGTTTGCAATTGAGATCCAGCCTGGACATCAGTGACTGTTATTCCTTGGCCATTGTACTCAAATTTGAACTACTGAGACAGTTGCATTGGTAATAATTCCTTGGGCTGCCTATGCAAAAAGATATTTCTCTGTGTGAATGGAAGTCTATTTCTGAATACTTAGTTGTTTCTGTAACTAGTGGTATGAATTAAGTACTAATTTGTACACGTCTAATTGTGTAGCTTTTGCAATTAGTCCCTTGTCTACACTTGTAATTAGACTGTTTTTCTTCAAACATGCTGTACTTCCCAGCATTTTTTCTCTGCTGGTGCTGATTTCTGCTTCTTCCCCAGCCCTGTGGGGTGCTGCAGTTAGCTCTTGCTATTCTTCACTGACCTTCCTGTCCCTCTCTGGTATAGCATTTTAGAAGGTAGCCATGCCAGCAAAGAAGCAACCCTACACTGGTGCAGGGAGGGAAAGGGCTATCTGTGAAGTGAATCAGGACAAAAGCAGAGCTTGCTACTACATCTTGTGTCTATTGTCTAACCCTAGTGGTGCCAATATTGCTGGTGGTTATTGAGCTATGCACCATGACAGACACCCTGTTCTAGACCCCTTCTTCAGATTTGGCTGCTGATTGCCATCCTCGCAAAAATCCCATGCTGCAGGAAGGCTGGCAGCTTTCTTGACAGCCATATGGAGAGCACTTGGTCCTTCTTGTGAACTCTTCTTTGTCTGAAGGCAGTGTCCTCTCCTCTCCTCTCCTCTCCTCTCCTCTCCTCTCCTCTCCTCTCCTCTCCCCTCTCCCCTCTCCCCTCTCCCCTCTCCCCTCTCCCCTCTCCCCTCTCTCCTCTCTCCTCTCTCCTCCCCTCATCTCCCCTCATCTCCCCTCATCTCCCCTCATCTCCCCTCATCTCCCCTCATCTCCCCATCTCCCCTCTCCTTTCCTCTCCTTTCCCCTCCTTTCCCCTTCTTTCCTCTCCTTTCCCCTTCTTTCCTCTCCTTTCCCCTCCTTTCCTCTCCTTTCCTCTCCTTTCCTCTTCTGTCCTCCAGTCCATTACCCCCTCTCCGAGTGCAATTCACATTATACTTTGTAGCACTTATGTAAAATGTGGCCACTCCTTTGCCCTGAGCTTCATTAGTACTTCATGTAATCTTAGAGACAGTGTTAAAACTGCTGAAAAGCACAGGAAGGGTGCCTTCTTAAGGAGTGCAACAGCTTGGTCTGCACTAGTATTTTCTGACAGCAATATCAGTACCACATGTGGTATGTTCAAGTATTATAGCAGGGTAAATATCAGTTCTAATTATTATTGCTTTTTCTGGGTTTAGGCAGGGATAAAGATTTCATGCAACCTGAGATGCCAGGAATTTGTAGTTGAAGCTCTCTTGATATCCTCCCTGACTAGGTAAAAGGATAAAATTTTCCTCCAGTGGAAATAGTCTGTGACGCAGCTTAGCAGTAAATTTTGAGGATGAGCTGATGGTTTGGGTCGCATCAGATAAGATTATGTACGTATGCTTCCACCTTGTTTTTACATATCTTCTGCATATATTAATGATAAAGTTTAAACAATTGCATGTAAACCAACAGGATTAGTCTATTACTGTTTTTCAAATTCTAGTTTTATAAATAAAGACATACACAGATAGAAAAGCACTGAGGATGCCCATACAGCCAAAGGAAAACCCTAAGCCTCCTGGCTCTTTGCAGGTTCCCTCTGTTTCTTCCCAGCAGCTCCCAACCTGACTCTCCATACCTAATCCTCCAGCTGGGCTTCTCCTTATGTTACTTTCAGTTTATTACTTTTTTTAATTTTCCAACTGTCCCAGGCCCCTGGGTGACCACACTTGTTGAGTAAATGGGGTTACCGTGCCAACTCCACTCCTGCTACAGAGGTGCTGGCACAGTCTGGGCAGATGAGGGTCCTGGCTGAGTTCACTGAGCAGCCACTTTCCAGGCAGAGTTAGGAAAGGAGAGCAATGGAGCAGGAGGACATAGCAGGGGAAGGAGGGCACTGCAGAGGCTTGCACCCTGTTAAAAAGTCTGCTCAGAGGCAGGTGCAATGTGCAGCTCATCCTTCAGAGAGGATCAGCCCTGCACTGTCAGATTAGGTCTAGTTGGGGGACCCTTTAGACAGGCTGATATAATGGGTTGAAAACGAGCTTTCGGGGGGGGGGGGGGGGGGAAGTTTCACCTGGTTGAAAATGGGTGAAATATCCATCTGCTGTCCATTTTGAAAACTACAAAAAGAAAAAAATATGAATACCTGTGCATTATTTCCAGGCAGGTGGCTTAAAATGATGAAGGAAAGAAATCAAATTTTTTAGTTTCAAAATGTCATTTCTTTCCCTCCTGAGGCTTCCTGTGGAATGAAAAGGGCTCTGGCTTAGGACTGAAGCTGGAGGAGGGCGACTAAGGTCAAGTTGGATTGACAGCACCATCTGCAAGATAAGCTTGCTCAGTTCACTCTACAGTGAACATGATCGGAGAGTCTTAACCAGAATGTTTAACACACAGAGAACACATTCCCATGAAAGTTTTTGGGAAAACTAAATATGTGTTACAGGCCACTGAAGCACAGAGGTAAAATGAGGTGTCTCCCCACAAGGCAAAGGCAGTCTTGGAGATAAATAACCCAGGCATACTGAATTCTGCTATGTGCTACTCCTGTTTGTTAAAAAGGGGGCAGGAGGAGGAAGGTAGATCTTAAAGACATTTTGCTTTGGAGAAGAGAGGAAGTTAAAGTATCTACTTCTGTTTCAAATATAAGTCTTTTTCCTGTTAAAACCTCCAGTTTTAGGAATGGCACTTTAATGTTGACCACAGGGAAGATTTAGGCTAACCATAGTAGCACTGGCAACTAATCCCACCTTCTGTTTCTGCTCTAACCACAGATGCAAACCCCATCAGGCCCCAAGGCAATGATGAGGTGAGAGCTGCCCTGGGTGTGTGATGGGTTGTATTTACAGTTCTGGCTCCAGAAAGGCGTTAGGTGCCGTCAGTTACAAATACCACGGCAGGAAGGAGAACTAAAACCAGCTCGTAGTTTCTTGTGTTCGTGATGGAGGGCAAGTATAGCCACAAACGGAAGGTTTGAGAGGAAAAAGGTATTTGTAAATAACAGTGAGGAGGAATTCTGAATTGGAACGACTGCACACTGACCACAGCGCAGTCCTGGGGCCATCTGCCCTACCAGCGGGGCCAGAGCTTGGCTTTGTCTGCCACTGCAAATGGATGGACAGAGGGAGGATATCACTGCTGCCTTTGTGAGTGCATGGCAGGACTTCGAGCCCTTTTCTCCAGAGTACAAGAGAAGGGGAAAGAAACAAAAATCAAAAGGACTTGCTGACACAAAAAGGTGCCATGCATTGTGATGTGCCAATAGCCCCGTCCTTAAAACCCCTGAGAATCACTCAGTTCAGCAGTACTGCTCTTCTTGGGCCTAACTTATTCAGCCTTTGCAGAGCTGTTCTGGTCTAGATCAGTATGACTGATGGGGAGAGAAAAACACAAAACACTTCTGGAAGATCCCTTCCCATAAATTACTTCCAATGAATAATTTAGAGTTTACATTATCAGCTACACTTTACACAATAACATTAAACTTTGTGAGGACTTTGCGAGAACAGCTGCATCTTACATGGTATTTTTTCACCTTTACATGGAAGACACTGGTTCTTTCAGGGCTGCTCACTTGGGAAGTGACACTTTTTTATTCAGCCACAGGGCAAATGGCCATTACTTGTTTGAAAGATTGTAACTCTGTTTATAGTGAAGCATTGACAGTATTTCTTAAGACCTGGCTTACTTTGGCCCTTATGGTTAAGGTGTGCATGTGGAATCTTGCTCTCAAAGTAATTCAGAAAATCCATTGTCGTGGTTTAAGCCCAGTCAGCCATGCAGTCGCTCTCTCACTCCCCCCTTTTCCTCCCCCTGTTCCTGGAGGGATGGGGAGGAGAATCAAAAGAATGTAACTCCCACGGGCTGAGATAAGAGCAGTCCAGTAACTAAGGTATAACGCAAACTACTGCTGCTACCACCAATAATAATGATGATAGGGGAAATAACAAGGGAAGAGAATACAACCGCTCACCACCCACCAAACGATACCCAGCCCGACCGAGCAGTGATCTAACCCTTCCGGGTAACTGCCCCCACTTTATATATTGGGCATGACATGCTGTGGTATGGAATACCTCTTTGGCTAGTTTGGGTAAGGTGTCCCGTCTCTGCTTCCTCCCGGCTTCCCCTCCTCCCTGGCAGAGCATGAGGCTCAGAAAGTCCTTGGTCAGAGTAAACGTTACTGAGCAGCAGCTAAAAACATCAGTGTTACCAGCGCTGTTCCCAGGCTGAAAGTCAAAAGCACAGCACTGCACCAGCTACTAAGAAGGAGAAAAATGACTGCTACTGCTGAACCCAGGACATCCATTTATTTCAGAGTTATGGTTATAGCTACAGGGCTAATGAGATATGACATATGACATAGAAATCTTTTTGGTGATACCTGTGAGGGAGAAAGCTCCCTACTTTTATTCTCATGTTAACATGAGTCCTTAAGTAGCTGTTAGATGAAAAGCTCCATCTCAGAGGCTGGAGATGCTTGGACAGGTTTAATCTGATGGGGGTATGGTGTTGAGGGTGGGTTTTGCCTACATGCAAGCTGACACAACCCAAGAAGAATTGGTACCTGGGGTCTGATAAGACTTATGGAGCTTTCCATATAGGTCCTAAGTTAGACAAGGTCTTCTGCAAAGGGCTTGGAAGGAGTCCTATATCCCATATCCACAGCTGGCTGAATGCAAAGACCAGCGAGGACAAAAGTAACATCAGATTTTCCTGTACTGTGAAGTGTGAGGATGTTAACCTGAATACATATGCATGGGTACTGATGACTGGGTTAATTTGGCATGGCAGAAGTAGCTGCAGCAGCTGTGTAGCAGCCACCCTTGGGCATCTGCCAGGATCTTAACCTTTCCATCTTTTGAACCAAGAATCAGAGCCTAGATGCTCCTTCAGATCTCAAAACAGCTTCCCAGCAGAGAGGATGTACCTGCGCTCTTCAATTTGGGCCCCCTCTCCTTGAGAAGACTTGAAGTCAGGATTTGCAAATCAGAGGCTGGATCAAAAGAAGTTAGTAATTCACTTGAGAGTGAGCCTGATGAGGGCTCAGTGAGAGAGATGGGAGCACAAGTAGTTACAGCACTAGGGCACTGTTAGCTGACTTTTCCTAAACTGTCTTGCACATTTGTTATTTATTTCTAACTTGTACAAAGGAGCAGCATCCAAGTGTGTTTTGTAATTTGACAAATGTTGAGAAATTAGGTGGCTGCTTTTCTGATTTCTCTTCTTCATATGCAAGTCTTCCCCTTCCCCTGCTGCTCAGCAGAAGTAAACAATAATCCCTGGGCCAAATTTTAGCTTTCCTTCAGCTCTTCATAAAATTTAGCTCATGGCAGTTAATGCCATTAGCTAGAGATCTCCAATTTAAGTGTCATAAAATACTAATTATAATAAGGCGCTTGATGTCTCCCTCCAGGTGTGCCAGCTCAGGATGCTGCTGAAGTCCTGTTGGGCAGGAGTTACCAGGACAGAACAAGAAAGGTGTTTTCTCATGCTAGGGAGAAATTTAATTAGAAAACTTCTCATATTATTGGTGAACCTAATTAATTTCATTACTTTAGAAGAGAGTCCTGATTATACCTAGAAAATAGATGATAACCCCAATAGCAAATTATGTGTACAAGACCACTCAAATTTATGATTACGCTGCAACAGCACATTTTGCTGACGATTGAGAAAGAGTAATGAATAAGATTTGGGTCAAGACAGAAGCACAGAATGTCCACAGGCCAGAAAGAGCCTTGTTTTGGTTTCATGGGAGGAAGTCCTGATGATTTCAAGATTCAAGAGTAAAGGGGTTGTTCCCCATTTCCACTGAACAAATTATGTCTGGGCATCACCTTCCCAAAGTTTCAATTTTCAAAGCATACTTGCTTGTCTTATGTTTAAACTCTACTACACAATGCTAATGGGCTACATTCTTTATTCTATTGGTCTACAAACAAATAATTCTTGTCAGAGGTGTTATGTATATAGTCTTACATGAACTCAGAGTTAATGTGGCTTTCAGACACCCCTCTACACCTGCTCTTTCTGAAGATGTATTTTAAAATCCATTTTCCCGCCAGCTGCTGAGCTGGTGATAGATGGGATTTCCTTAGTAAGGCAGATAGGTACAAGCTGACATCCTGGTTGAATCAGTTATTAGAGCTCGGGCTTACAGAAAATCCTGGGGGATGCATGTACAGGCATGTGAAACCACCAAGGAAAAGAGCAATATAAAGTTTTTGTTGCTTAGAGCTGTGACAGTTGTCCCAGAGGTTAGACTGGCTATAGAACTACTGGCTGAAGGTAGCAGAAAAACCATCTTGAGCTAAATACATGCCTTTTGTTTTGTTGTATATATTAAACCTTGCATGTTAACATAATAAATATACATCTGGCTTAGCGTGTTGCTAAGAGTGACTGGAAGGCTGGCAGAGCTTCCTGGGGATTCACCAGTGCTGGGAAGTCACACTGGGGTCTTCAGGGTGTTCCTCCACTGGGCTGCCAAGCCCTGCCTGGGTTCTGGTAGATCAGGATGGGGGAGCAGAGCCCCCTGGGCACACTCTGCCCCATGCCACTGGGGCACACAGCAGTGCCTGGGACTCCCCACATGACTGTGAGTTTGTATATTAGTCTCTAGCTGACTCGCATGCTCATGCAGGGGCCCTGTAAAAAAAGGAAGAAAAAACAAAGATGAGATCTTGGCTTTACTGGGGAAGGTTTGCTAGCACACATTTCCAAGAGACCTCTGTTGAAACAACAGCGGATTTTTTTGTGTAAAGTAGTTCCTTTTGGCTGTGTTGGAAAATGCAACTTTTTTGCCAAATGGATCTTGCATCTAGAAATTTTGCCACTGTAAGCGTGTCAGGCAGGGAATGAAAAAGAAATCATAGCTGCACTGACAGGACCTTTCAACACTGATGAGGGATGCCTATGATCACACACAGAAATGGGAGATGAGTAAGAGACTCAAGGCCACAATCTGCTCCAGCTATGCAGAGATGCTGAAGAACAATGAAGTGGAGCAGTTGGCTTAGGAGCGTTTCTCAGGGCTGCAGGATATTGGATATGTGCCCCTGTTCTTTTGGAAAGTAATGGCATTAAGTAATGGAGAACAAAAAGGAAGACACATACTCTTCTGAAAAATGGCTTATTACATCTCTGTTTTTAATCCTTTCAGTCCAGAGAACATATTGTGCAATGCAGGTGATGGATGTGTTGCATTTACAAAATCAAAAAATGAAAAGTCAGTTCCTTCAAAACTTAAACTCAAGATGGGTTGTAAGAGAACAGACCTGGCACTGCACATGATGTGATCATGAATGGAAAGTTGTGCATGTGCATCTGTGTTTTTATAGATCAGGAGTTTGTAGCAGATTGTGTTCTGCCCATCAAACATTCATGCCATTAGTAGAGTGAGAATTAGGTGCTGTGAGACAGTTTCTGCCAGGAGGCTTTGGCAAGCAGAGTGCCGAGCTGCTCTGGGCCTTGAAGCATCAGCCTGAATGTTTGTGACAGCAGAATTTTGATCTACAAAGTCTGAAGCCTTCAGGTTTGCACACAGACCATGTCTACTTGGAGTTCCCCATGCCCTTTCTCTCCAAAATCTGAAAATTCTATTGCTGAAATCCTGCTTGTTATTGCCTTGCTGACCAAAGTATTTTTGTTTGCTCTCTCACTGCAGATACCTGAAGAAACACCATTTGGCTTTTCAGAAGGAGCTTAAAACAATTTACCTGACTTATTTTACTTTGAGCCATTGTAATCAGTTTATGTCTGGGTTTGACTTCTTTTCTTCCCCACAATTACACCAACTTCCAGTCTTACCTTTATGCCATACTTTTACTCTTGTGAGTTGAATCTTAATAAAAGACAATTCCAAGCCTTTTTGTAAGCATTATTACTGTTTGTTGGATTTGTAATATAAGTATTAAAGTCTGAAGATGTTCTGTCTGCTATGCTATTCAATGCATTTCTGTAGCAAACTTATGGCACACTGAATATTCACTTGTAATAACAGTCCCACATAAGTTGCAGTAATGCCATTTTAAATATATTCTTTCATTGCGGAACTAACATGATAGTAAAGCATAGGTGTTTTTAATTCAACTTAAAAAATCTGACTGTTCTGAATCCATTAGCAAGTACTGAAATGTTTGTAGTCATACTGAGCTAAAGGCCTGCTTTCACAACCATAATATGTTCACAAACACATCCAAAAGGAACTGAGATCAGCCTGCATATATAGGGTTGACTTTCCCTTTAATGTGTAGCCAGTGTAGAGCATTTCTGTAAACACAGAAGGAAACGAAGCATGTAGATGTCTGGGGACAAGGTTCTTAATTTATGAAAATCACTGCTACCTAGCAGAAGTCAATGAAGCTATGAGAGCTCATTCCCTGCAGCGGATCTGCCCTTTGGTTTCTGCAAATGTGTGTTTGTGTGGTCACTGTGGGACAAGCTGAATGTGGCCACCCACACTGATTAATGTCCTTCTATGGGATTAGGACACCACTCTTAAAAACATTAGTTTTGTAAACTGTGTGCTGTGTAGAAACTAGTTTCTTTCTGGCAATGCAACAGAATGCTGCTGCATTCTGCACTCAGAAAGACTGTTTCTTACCAATTATTAAAAGCTTTCAAATTACATAGCGGTAAAAGTCCTATTGCCCGAGAGGAACTCTCTGGCCAAACCAAAATACATCTGAAAAACTTCAGCATGTATTTTTAGAGGTCAGAATATTCCTGCATTTCTAGGTGTCAGGACTGAAGACTCCAACAGGTCTCCAGGTCTGGCTAATTCAGACCTCTAACTGGGACGCTATTATATAGGTTCAGAACAGATTCTGGTATTCCTGCCTACCTCTACATCTTTGCAGGGATTCACTATTACTGGTGGGTTCTCTGTAGCAGATCATTTTGCAAGAAGTGTGCCCATGGAAATTGATTTGGCCCTGAAAAAAAAACCCCAAACAAACCCAAAACCAAAAAAAAAAGCCAGAAAAAGAGAAGGAAAAAAAAAAAAAAAAATCCATATTTGCAAGACAGAGCAACTTATGATGAACTTGTAAAGAAAAACTATTTGCCATCCCTTCTTCAAAAAAAGAACAGTGTAATTTCTCTAAATTGATTCCTACTCATTTTCTTGTCCCTGATGGATATGATGTGAAGAAACAGACTCAAAGTAAGGGAAGAAAGACTTAGACAAATCTTTTTGAAAGCAGAGATAGTGATAGGGACCAATTGCCTGGAGTGACTGTGAAAACCCCATTACTAGTGTTTGATGTTTGTCTTATCTAGGATAAGACAAGCATTTGTAGGGAATGACAGAGATAGTGATTTTGCCTTAAGTAAAAGAGTGTATGGCCTCTTAAAGTCTCTTGCATATTTCTGCCATCCTCCCCTCTTCTTTCTCTGTCGTTTATGTTCCCTTGAGTTTTCTGATGGTCTCTCCTATATTCTTAAGTTTGTATTATGGAGGACTCACATATAATTGTTGGGTGTTTGAGTGTAATAAGCTGGTTTTCATTTTCTTTGATTTTCCAACTATCAATTTTTGGTTGTTACATATCTGAAATAGCATATAACCTTGTTAAACCACACTTCAGCAATCCAGAGGTAGGAACAAAGAGTGCAGTTTTGGATTTGGAGTTTGGCAAAAACCAAACCAATCTCATGCTACTGTCCTGCCAAAGATGTGGTGCTCTTGAGGTTAAGGTCCTCAGAGGCCATTCAGAGGCCAGTGAGCCATCTTCTCAGCCTCATAGCATATGGGCTGGATCATAGGGAGGGTATTAACCATAGCATCATCTGGGTGGTCTTTATCCCTCAGCCTGGCTGCTTTGCAGACTATGCAAATCCTCACTCAGCAGATGAGCAAGGGAAAAGAAAGAAGGCTGCTTCTTTCCATGGTAGGCAAACCACACATTTCACTCTGCCCTTCAATCATCTTGCTTGAAGACAAGGCTCTGTTGAGTTAAGAAGCTAAAGGGACCACTGTGCTCCTTTGTGATGCTAAAAAAGTAAGACCCATCTTCCAAAAACTTTGTTCTTCATGGAAACACTAGGATGCCTTTTCCTGAAGAATGCTACAAAACCTCCAGAGTAGAATCTGAGGGTTATTCTGTCTTTAATGGGTATATGCATACATATACATGGGAATTTGCCCATGGGTAAGTAAGCCTACAGGCCAGGGCTGGGTGCTGCGGATCTTACATAAGTAGTCCCCTGTCATTGTTTTAATGGCACAGATATAACAAGAAGGCCTCAGGAGGACTTACAGATCTTGACCCCACGGTACCTTCTGCTACCCTCAAACAGCATTACTTCTAAATACAGAACGTGTGTGGTGTAATCTCACTACAGGCAAGAAGTGACAAGTGTCTTTGCTGCAAGTAGAAGAGAAATCATGTGACAAGGTTTTCCTTCTGTCAGAAAAGGTTGAGTGCATCAGTCTAAAAAACCTCCTACTAATTGCTCTCTTACCTTTTATGCCTGGAGCACCCACTGATGCTGATGGATACTGGTTTAACAGTATGGGTACCTGGGTTTAAAGACAGCAGATGGCCCGAAATATTGGATTTCACATCACAAAATTGACCTTAAAAATCAGCTATGGAAATAATATACGACTTACAGTGAACAAAAAAAAAAAAAAAGAAAAAGATCCTTTAGGGCCATCAAGGCCTATATTTTTATCTTGTTGCCAGGAAAGAACAAGGGTCTGAAATTAGCGGTTGAACGGTTGTATCTGCAGAGAATGAGCGTGAATGTGTCTGTATGGGGAGGTGGTTTTTTTGCTAATGCAGACCAGGGCTCCCCTATAATGAGGGGTGGCAGGTGGCGAGGCCTTGACACAACCATGCATTCACTCTGGCTCTTTGTTCAAAAATAGGATTTGGGGAAGCAGGGAGGCATTCGAGGGGATGTCACAGGTTCTTGGTTTTTGTGCAAAGCGTACCTTACATGGTAATACTGAGCATGATTGATATCAGTCTGAAGCAAA
Source organism: Ara ararauna (assembly GCA_028858755.1). Lineage (NCBI taxonomy): Eukaryota > Metazoa > Chordata > Aves > Psittaciformes > Psittacidae > Ara > Ara ararauna. The sequence goes on along the minus strand of CM054410.1, from coordinate 35,669,720 downwards.
CTTGGTTGGTTTGGCTTTTTTTTTAATTCTGCCCTTAACCAAACCTGTAAAGCAGTCCCAGGCTGTGGCTTCAGCAACCGGCAATGGGAGGCCAGCTGAGTTGTGTAGACTCCCACAAAGAGTGTCTTGCTTCCGGCAGATGTCCCCGATACCAAGCCATTTGATCCTACCACAAAAATAGTTGCGTAAAACATTGTGTGTTGGCTCTGGCCTGACAGTGATGGGACTGTTCCACTTCTCTGGGTGGTTGGAAACGTCCTGCTAGAGCTGCGGCTTATGTCCAGCAGGCCTCTCTCTGTGGGGCAGCAAGATGCCCAGAAGAAATACGGGGCACCTTTCCCTTCCCTTTTACAGTTGTGCTTTTAAAAACCATTTTTTAAAAACGTGTTTTCTTAGCAGGCTGCTGGCACCTCACTTTGTGATGAGGAGGGATGGGAGCAGGAACACAGCTTAAGGTTTCTGACACATTCCAGGAGTGCTGCTGTGCCTTCAGGAAAACAAGCACCTACAAACAAACCCTCAGCTGGTGTCAATTGGCAGAGACTGGTGACCACAGTGCTGGGAAACTGATTTACACTGGCTGGGGATCTGGCCCCAGAGAAGAAGCGTGAAGGAAGCAGAGTGTATTGCATTGCACAACAGAAGTGGTGAGGAGCTGCATGCTCAGGAGGTTCATTAGTGTCAAGGCTGATGCTGGTTGTCTTAATGCCGCTTTCTCTTTTCAGTTTCCTGTGCTTCCCACCCATGCCCTTTCCCAGCCTTACTGGGAGCAGAGCTATGCTGCTGCAGAATTTGAAGCTGGTAACCACTACTGACTGCTGCATAGAAATATTAGTCAGAAAACTGTACCATAAGAATTATGCCAAAACCAATCCCGATTCCACAAAGTTGGTCCCATGTGGGCTGGTGAGTGAAATCATGCAAGAACGCTGGTTTTGAAAGAAACAAAATGTTAGCCAGAAGAGGCCTTCTGTTCTGTTCAGTGGGTTTCAGACCTGGTTGAAAACTGTCTCTGCCCAGCTTGTAATTCCTCCTGGTCTCACGGGATGTGTGCTTTCAAAATGAGCTGTGAAAATGGGCCAAGCACCACACCCAGAGAAGCAATAGCCTGTTACTGTCATCATCAGAGTGACAGTAGCACAGCCATCGGCCTCATTAATAATCCATCTCCTAAACTGGCGCATGTGACCAAGCCTGCACTGCCTGATTTGCAGACAGAGTGAATTAAATTAATCCCCCTTGGGAAGTTCAACGTGTAGCAGCCACACGTGCTGCCCCTATACTCTGCCTCCATTGTCTTGCACCACTTGAGTAATGCAGAGTGTGCAAAACAGATATCAAGTCTTCTGACAAAGTTCAGAGAAGTTCATCCATTCACATGTCCTGTCTTTGGTAGCTGCTTAGACCAGAGACAGCATGTGCTCCTAGATCATCCTTTGGTATAAAACTTCTGGCTACCAGTCAGTCTCACAGATCTGCCATGCTGGAGGCTCTTGCCTCCCGTCTTCAGTTGCCATCTTAAGGACCTTGCGTCGCTGGTTTTTCCTCTTTGTATTTCTCTTCAGCAAAGCATCTCATGGTGGTAAGTTTCACCATTTCAGAAAGGAGTGGTGAGCTATCATTTCTCAGCCTGCTGCAAGGCTAAACACAGAAGGCACATGAAAGCACGTGAAAACAGCAACCTCACTGGACTGTGTCAGCATCCAGCACTGATGTGAAAATCAGAGCTGCTAAGTGGAATGGAGTTTATCTGGGCCATGGAGCAGCAACATCCTCTACTAAATAAATGTTCTTGCTTGCCTCCATCCAGGTTAAAGTGGTACAAAGGGCCAGTGCCAGGCCCCTCTCTAGCTAGGTGGTCTCCGACTACTAGGATATCAGTACTATTGATCAGTTTTGTTGCAGCAGTACTTTAATGTCCTAACTGGGAACTGATCTGCATTTTCAAGATGCTATAAATGTGCAGCAGAAAGATAACTCAGCTCCTGAGAGTTGGCAACTGAAATATGTAGTGAGCAGGAGCAGGAGGATTCAAGTGGGTGCACAAGGCTGTGAATAGACACCTTTCTCCTGCTGTTTGTAGATTTGCTGGATGACTGAGACGGCACTGGACAGTGGAGGTTCTGGGAACACCTATCAGATCATAACCAGAAAAATGAGAAGGCTTTGTTGGTTTCTAAGCTCCTTATGATTCTCTTTAAGGAGCACCCCCTGCCCTGAGACAAAGGGCCAGGCCGTGCCTGACACATACACTGAGTTCATCTCTGCATTTAATATGCCTGGAAGTTGGTAGTTCAATCAAAACTGAAGCTCTTTTTGTCAACACTAGCTATTCATACAGGCAACAGATGTGTATCAGCATGTTAGCCAGCACAGCACTTCCCTGTGGAGGTGTTTAAAGGGGACAGTGCCCAGTTCCCTATTTTTGCTCTTTGCTTTCACCAAGATGTTTGAAGTCTAAACCACTGCCTGACAGAGAAGAAAAGACATCCTCTTCCTCTGCAAGCTGCAGGGTACTTTGAAACAGATTGTCAATTTCCCTAACAGTGATAAAAACATACCAAATTTTTCTTTTTTTCTTTTTTTAATTTTTTTTTTTTTTTTTGATAAACCAAAATAGAGCAGGCTTGTAGCTTTAGAACTTTGGTGTCCTAGACCATCCTTACATAAACTCTTGGGCTTTACCACCTACTGTTAACTTTATTTACTACACAGGATGCAGAACAATCAAGCTATCAAACAGGACTCTTTAAAACATAGTGTAAATCCTCTTGTGTTAATTGTGGTTATGCTCAATGCCTTCTGATGGGGTAGGTTGTGTAAGTGGTTTCATTGCTTTTACGGAAGGCAAGGTAGAAGAGAAGGTAAAATTATAGCGCAGAGATAGTGTAATACTAAGACTGTAGTTTGTGAAACATTGTATTGCATAGTACCTCAGCAAATAAAGTCAAGTATGTGCTTTTAAATATTACTGAAAGCATGTCCTTTATGGGCTGCTATTGAAGAGTATTTCAGTTTCATAAAACAAGGCACAAAAATAACACTGGTAGGTAGTTATTAATATTCTTTTTTCTTTTGTTTGAAACTTACTTTTAGAATACAGAAATATAATTCTCCAGTTGAAACAGACCTGTGCAGTTGGTCAAAAAAGGACAGAAGACTTGAGCTGTTGTAGGAAAATGATGTGCCAACATCAGCTATGGTATAAATGAGAATATCTTAAATAAGTAATTCAATTTGTTCATAAAGGTAATAAGCAATGAGAAAGTCTGCTTGGCTTTGTACTTGATGCATGCCAGCATCTGAGTTTTCAATTGATCTGAGTGACAATTCACAACTGATGGCTTGCAAATACCTTTCTAGAAGGATTGAAGCAATTTAGGAGCTTCAGTTACAATAAATATCTAAAGGAATGTTACTTAAAAGCACCAGAAATGTGATCTGACGTTTTTTTCTTAAAACATACAATATAGTTGCTTTTGTAAGCAAGAATATTAGCCCTAAACATGTTTTAATTTGATATTTCTTGTACCCCCCCCACCCCTTCCCCCGAATGCTTTGATGTGATGTGGTAAAATGTAAGCAGCAAAACTGTTTACACAGTAAATGCATACAAAAAATATATACCTTTTTTCAGATAGACTTTCAGATCAGAATTGAAGAACTGCCAAAGGGACTTACTCAGGCAGAAATATGTTCTTGGAACAGTGTGCAAATGGCTCAACTTGTTGAAACAAGCCAAAACAAGACTATTTATTGCTAGATAATTGCATCAAAACAAGTTTGAACTAAATGCAATTTTGCCTGTGGAGGGAGATTATAAAATGTAGCTAATATAGAATAGGAAAACAGACTTCAGGAACAAAATTAGTTCCTAATATAGTGTTAGTGGAATCAGTAGATGTTATTCTGGTGATATGACTCACACTGTCATATAGAAATGATATATGATAAATGATATGCATATCACTCTCTTCAATATATATGAAAATTACCTTTGTTAATATGTTAGTAATCACTTTTCATAATGCAATTATTAAATGCCATATTTCTTGATGAGTGAGCTAGAGTGTTGTCAAGAAGTTACCTAAGATCTTTTTTGTAAGTCTTAGGGGAGGTTCAGCAAAGTGGCACACCTGCTTAGTACTCCAGCATTTTCACACAATACCATGGGCCACAGCCTGTGTTCACTTGCGGCAGGAAACTCCAGTGTAACAGGAAAGCAGGACTTTTAGCCATGGGGAACACATATTTGTCCTGGATGAATTAATTTGAAATTAATCTGAAAACTGGTTATTCTGCCAATATTCTTACAAAAAAGAATACCTCCAAGACATGTCTGTGGCTTCCCTAAAAACAGTTTTGTGCTCAGATCAGAATACTTTGATTTTTCTCTGCGTCTGGTGTCTTTCAAATGCCATTGGCTTTTGTGTATGTTTGGGTTTTAGTTGTTTTTGGTTTTTGTTGTGGATTATTTTTTTTTGTGACTGAGATGAAAACAAGCAAACACTGTGCAGAACTGTTCAATGTAAAGCAACAGATTTCTTCATAAAGGTCAAGATCATGAGGTGCATCTAGACCATCAGAAGATTTCACTCTGATTTTACTGTCTAAAGAGCAAAGTGAAGGCATGAGGCATGTTAAAGACCAATAATCGAGAGGGCTATGATGGAGCCCTCATATGGGAATGGTGCTTGGGCAACAGCACTCTTTAAGCTCTATGGCTAAAACCAGTTTCAGTTAACACCATGATCCAAAAGGCACCTAAGAAGAGAAGAAAGCTGTGGCTGAAACTTGCTAAGACAACTGGCTTAGCCTTCAGTTTTTGTACCTTTTTCAGTCCACATCCTCCTACACACAGCTTGAGGAGGACATTGAAGTTAACATAGGATAGCATTTGTATAATATAAGGAACTGTCTGAAGCTTTGAAAGGCAGTGGTGACACAGGTCATATTTATCATATGTCTGTACCAAGCACTGAGCATGATCTTGCTTAGTGCCTCCATGAACTGTCAGACCTACAGTATGACTACTAGGTAGACTAGTAGCAGCACTGAGAAATTAAAAATGTCTAAGTACTCAGAATTTGAAGGGAGGGTAGTGAAAACTGGTTATTGTTTCACTTCTGCCTCAGTCTCCTCTAAACACATAAGGATGGCAGACTGCGTTTGATGCTTCTTCTAAAGAGAGAATAATGCATGTGAAGCATGAAAGAAATGTAGTCTGATACTGCTTCACACTGACTGTAAACTTCTTTCCTCTTCTTCATGGCTGCACTGCACAGCTCAGCCCTTGGGCTCAGTTTACCTCCTCCTCAGCCTTCCTGTGTCCAAAGTGGCCACAGGAACTGCAGAGGGCTGCATTTGAGGCAGCTGAGGGAGGTGTGAGCCAGCAGCCACAATAGCAACCTGCCCCAGCTGTCTGTGCAGCTGGCATTTTCCCACATGGTTCCTAGGTACGGGTGCTGTGGGCCTCAGTGCTTATCCTCTGTCATCCATCCTGTTGCTGCTGGGGGACACCTTGGCTCCTCCTGCACCAGTGCAGCTTGCTGTGCAGAGAGCCTGCCTCAGACAGGACTGTGCGTCTTCTATTGCAATGACAGCAAAGCATCACCCACCATAAGCAATTTCCCATGAGTAGGACCATCCCACAGATGTCCCTCTAAAGCACGTATTTCCTGAACAGATGTGGATTCAGCTTGACCACAGGTCAAAGAAGAAATCAACTGCTGCTGTGCTTGGCCTTTGAAATGAAAGGCAGGTGATATACATAGGTAAGAAAGGGAATCTGGTTTTTTTTAACTATGCATTTTCACTAGAGGATTATGCTCAGCAAGATAAGTGGTTCAACATGGGGGTAAGGGGGGATAATTTCTTCATTTATTTCTGTGGGCTTACTGTGGGGTCTGCAGCTTGCCAAAGGACTATGTAGAAACATAGTGCTTTTATGTGTCATTTTTCCAGTAAAGGACAAGACCATTATGTTAATGAGGGTTAGATTGAGGCATACAGAAGGTCACTTCAGTGCAGTACTATTAAACTTGTCCTAATATACTCCTTTGAACAGCAGTTTGATCTACATGTCCATAAAAGGTTTCCTGATGGTTTATGCGTGTACGCGTGCCTGACATAAATAAAAGACACTCTGAAAACCTGAAGATATTGAAAAACAATCCCATAAAATATTTTTACAGCGAACATCTGCATGTCTGATCTCTTTAGATTTATGTTGATTTCTGACAAGCATCTTCAAATTTCTCAGTGCAAGAATCTTGGTCTTTCAAGATACTATTCTGTAAAACTTTTCTTTTAAGTCCAAACATGAACATGTTGCTATCATTTCTCTTTTCCCTCCATACATCTGCATCAGGCAGATTACATTTGTTCATCAAGACAGCTAAAGTCACTGCCTTTCAAACTTGTGCTACATATTACATTCTCTTCCTCTACTCATTTTAAATAAAACTTTGTTCTTTATCTACTTGGAGACCAGGAAAGGGACAATTTGCTGAAAAAGGACATGCTCTGGGATCAAACACGGTGGTTTGTGGAAGGGCTACAGCTCCATATCTGTGTTTCGCTTCCCCTTCATCCTCCATCATTTGTAGTTTTCTGGGTCTAACAGTAATCCGAGCAACTCATTCTGACAGATTTAGTGTGCTTCATACTGTAATTGGAATCTCACTACTTTAACGTCTTCATTCAAACAGTTTCTCTGATCATGCCACTGAAAGGGATGTCTTATGCTATACATAGCTTTATGTGAATAAAGGAGGTTTATGTGATTATGGTAACAGTTCGTAAAATCTAGGAGACAAAGAGTAATTTAGAATTCATTTATTCATAACAGCAGAAGTTAATATTCTTCTTGCCTACAAAAGAGTTTTGTACATTAATGGTTTGTCCTGGATGTCTATTACTCTGCAGAACTAGTTTGGATTTCTTCAGTATTACAGTTGCCTTAGCTTCTTTTTTTGTCCTTTTTAGTCTCTTCAAAATACTATTTTTCCTTAAATAAATAATCTTGATTCCATAAAGATGGTATTAAAGCTGTCTTCCACCTTTCCTGCAGTATTTGAACAGAATGCTTAATTCTAGTCTCTGTTTTGCAGCTAAGCATTTTACTCATGCAGAATAAATCTCTTTCCTACAACTGAAGATTCAAGATTTAAACAATTTAGCTTACTTTTTCACAATTTTAAAATTTTTGTTAATGGTGCATTTGTTTCTGGAACAGGGTTTAGTGTGTGTGCACGTCTTTTATATGTTGTCTATATTGTTTTATTGTCTTGCTGCTTTTTACTTTCTTTTTTCTGATGATCTTCCTCTTCACCTTCTGTCTTATCTAAGATTTTTCAAACTTCCCTAAATGTAATTTTAAACTAAGCTCATAAAAGCCTAGCAACAGCTTCAAATACTTAATTCATTACTTGGGACCAAATTGTGTACTCCCTTGGCCTGACTTTGTGAAAAGCCTTGCAGTTGAAAGCAGAAAAAAACCTGGCATGTAGCCATGAGAGGATTGAAGAGTAGAGACTATAGGCACAGTGATTCAGATTAATCTCTGACTGAAGCAATACATCTGGAACATATTAAAACAGTTTTACTGAGTGATCTGTCAGTTATGTGTTATCATTCTAGAGAGTGGCTCTTTAAAGCCTTGTCCTCCAGGTTAAATGAATTCAGAGATAGCAAATTGACAAATCGCAGGAGATGCTTTTCCTTAGAGGTGTTTGCGGGGAGAATTTGCAGCAGTATTAGGCCCACTGCCTCTCATTATTTTAGGGGGAGCTGAAAATACAGGGAAAAATGCTGTTAATAAGATTTGTGGGTGACAAGAGGAACAGAGATCTGCTAGATAGATACAAGCATAGAGAAGGCAGGAAATTTCAGAAGAACAGCAATCTGGCCATCTGCCTTTTTCTTAATAAGTTGTGTTGGCTGATAGGAAACCCTGACCATACCTCTGTGTGTGTGCATCCGCTTAGATGGGGATAGAAAGAACATAGTTCTCTTTCTTGTTAAACTTTGGTGACCCCTGGTGAGCTTTTTGCATGCTCACTCAACCTGCGAGGAGCACAGCTGGAGCAGGCGCTTTGCCCTTTGGTTGAGATGGGGGCTGGATGAGAACACCTGTTAGGCCCATCCAGATCCACAGGTGAATGACCCTTATTACCTGGCAGTAGCTGCAGTTTCGGAATTGATGAAGAATTATGGTCAGTCCAACAGGGACACCGAAAGCCACGCAGAAGTGTAGGAGCATGCAGCACTATCTACAACATTCTCCTCCTGGGGGTAGGGGGGTGGGGGGGGGGGGTGGGTAGAGCTTGGCCAAGCTCATTTTGCTGCTGTGGGCTTGCTGCGACCAACAGCGAGACCAGAAAGTACATGCCTGTATGTCTGAAATAAGGCATATTTATACATAGTTCCACATTGCTAAGCACAGCATAAGGAAAATAAATAAATCAACCAATGAAGGTACTTTAATTTAATCTTACACAGGCCACAAAGATGAAGTGCCTTTTCTAACAGTGCGCTGTCACAGTGCCCCTACAAACATGCTACAACTGCCTGGGCGCAAGCTGAGCATTATTGCTCATCTGAATGCCCCAGGGCCAATATCCAGCTACTTTAAGTTTGCTAGCTTATGAGAGGAAGACAGTTTCTCAAAGTTTTTTCATGGGTGATGTGTACTGTGTCTCTCTCCCTTCCACCCCATCCCACCTTTTGGAGTTACGGATTTCCTGGTGACCCCCAAAGGCATGCAGGCACATTCTCTAGCAAGGGCATGAGCATGCTGGCAGCAGATCAGCTCCTCAAGCAAGGGGAAGCAAGGACTGGCTGCATTTAGTGGTTGTAGGAATAAATACATGGAGTGCATGTACCAGTATGGAGAACATTACGGTGCTTGTGTCAGCTGAAAAGGGTGCAGTATTTGTCTTTTGTCCCATAGTAGGCTGGAGGTCCAGTGACAGCCCTGAGGGGTTTAGACCACTATGTGTATGGTTTACAGAGGGTGCTGAGATCACAATCAGCCAGCAAACCACAGAACACTGGGTTGAGTGCCCACTGACCTCTGTAACAGTGGGGAAGGTGCGAGGCACCATCACCATCACTGCAGTCTCTCAGGTGAGCTGGATTCACACCTCCTAGGGAGGAAGGGAAGGGTCCTGGAGGCTCCCGGCAAGGCCACCAGGAGGGCTCCGCTAGCACCATTGTGCTCACAGCACATGGACTGCCTGATACAAGCCTGCTTGATTTTTTACTCTAGAGAGGTGAAAACCCTTGGAAGATTTATATCAAATGGCAGCTTGCAAATGATATTGAGACCCAGAGCCCCTGGGTGAAGCACAGAGCTATAGGAGAGGCTAAATGGTTTGAGAGTGCCTCACAAGCAGCAGTAATCAGCTGCTTGAGCTGTGTTGGACTGATTTACAATTCCAGTGATAGTTTATGTTCTCAGAGATCCCTGATACCTGATTGCAGTGGTCTAAATTGATCAATGGTGCAAAATTTACTAGTGTCAGGAGGACAACCTAATTCAGGGAGCAATTCACAGGCTGAAGTGTGATGCGGAAGCATGGGGACAACTCCTTGGTGACTACTTGCACAAAGGTCTGTGAGATTTAGGCACTTATCTGGGGCCTGGAAGATAAATCTGTTCTCTTCATTATCAAATAGCAGACAAAACATAAATCAGCTACTGCAACTCGTATTTCAGAAAGGTTCAGAAGCTTTGGATGCCTTGTTCTTTCACATTCAGCAGTCATTAATTCACCTTTACCCCTCCTTTGCCTTGCCTTAGGTCCCCACCTGTCCTTGTTCAGACATGGAACACTTTTCAGACATTCCATGCCAACACTTGTGAGGTCATCATGGTTAACACCTGCGGGTTGTGCCCCTTGCTCTTCTGGAGACGAGGCGTGTGAGACACCAGTGAGTGTCCAGCAGCTGCAGACGGTTCTCTGTTCCCATCCTTCTAACTTCTTTTCTTCACAGCAGCAAGATGTCGGCAGTAGAAAACACTTTCCGTAAGTTTGCGACATACGGTGACACAGCTGCCAGCGGCAACAGCATGACAGGGAAGAACTTCTCCAAGATGTGCAAAGAGTGTGGGGTGATGGATGGGAAAGCCGTGACCAGCACCGACGTTGACATCGTATTCAACAAAGTCAAGTGAGTGCTGCAGGGAGGCACGGTGGGCAGCACAGCCAGGCGGGAGGAGGGAACGCCAGGAGGCAGGCAGGCTCTCATGTGAGGAGCAGCCTCTGGGCAGCCTCATCCCACTGCCACCCAGTGGCAAGGTAACTTTCTTCTTTTTCTCTCTTTGCCATAGGGCCAAGGGTGCCCGCACCATCACCTTTGCTGAGTTCCAGCAGGCCATGAAGGAGGTCTGTGTGAAGCACTTCAAGAACAAATCACCAGAGGAAGCACTGCAGGCTGTGTATGGCCTCATTGAGGGGAAGGAGCCTGGCCACGTGGGTACCACGGTGAGTACGAGTTTCATCACCCACTATGCACCTCAAGCTGCCGCAGGGGTGTTTGTTCCTGCTGCCAGCACATGTGCTGCCCTCACAAGTAGGGAAGAGCTTGCTCGTGACTCATTTCTTAGCACTGGCTGCATCTTACTGGCCTCCTTTCTTGCAGAAAGCCACCAAGGCTGGTGGGGTCGAGAGGCTGACGGACACGAGCTAATACACCGGGACTCACAAAGAGCGTTTTGATGAGAGTGGCAAAGGAAAGGGTCTTGCTGGCCGTGAGGATCTGACAGACAGCAGCGGCTATGTTGGAGCCTACAAGGGAGCTGGAACCTATGACAAGACACACTAGGACTGAAACTACTTGAGGAAATAAAGACTTTCCCCCTATAACATGGGTGGAGAAGCAAATAAATATCTCATGCAAGCAGCCTTCTGGGCCTGTGCACCCCAAATCTGGCAAGGTGGGAATGCATGGTTTGAGCACTGGATGAGTCTGAAGGGCAGTGAAGGTTCCCCATCTGACCATGCTTTGATCGCTGTGTGGTGGGCTTAAATCCAAGCACAAGCTAGCCTTCTGGAGGAAATTCTATGGACAAGCTAGTCTACTGGCATTGTATTGCTTTGCGTTTCCAATCAGGTGAACAGTAGGTTAGTCTCTGAATAGTCATTATTTAACCCTCCCAATATGTGATACTTTTTGCTGTGTTTTTTGGCTTGGGGAGCAGTGTGTGCATGCTTTTGTAGAGCTACACTGGGTCACTTTTGAGTTGACTGTTTCTTGTGGCAGACAGCTCATCAGTGATACCTGACCACATGCTGAAGAGCGCTCTTAAAAGGCATAGAATTCAACATGCATCTCACTGTGGAGAGCGAAGGGGGACCATTGACATCAGTTTCTGCTTTCCCTTTTGCCTAGTTTAAATCTTCTCACACATTGCTAGCATTTGGCATGGTCACTCATTACTGTTCACCCCACTTTAGAATGCAGGCAGCTGGGGAAGAGTTTGTGACACTGAAGAAACCAAATCAAAATCTGTGGTGCAGACAATCAGAAAGGAGGGAGGGACTTTGTGGAGCATAGCAGGCCTCTGTACTTAGCAGAATGGTTTGCAAGCTCTGCTTGCACTCTAATCCTTTCCCCAACTCCTCTTTCTTTTTCTGGTGGCTGCCTTTGTCACCCAGCCCCATCGCTGTGATTGCTTATGAGATCTCTTGTGCTCTAGACCTAGAATTGTAGTTGTACTTGTTCTTTCCCCCTGGCCTTTCAGCAAGCCGGTAGGACTTGCATGTCCCCTTGTCTCTGCTGCTAGAACCTTGTGCGTGTGGCCAGTTTTTAGGTGTTCAGTGTGGGCACACATACAGAACCCACTGCTGGGCAGCGGGGGGCTCCTTGGGCGTGTGAGTGGCTTTCAGTCCGCTGGACTATCTTCCCTGCCAAGCGACTTCAGATTCCTGGATTAGCATAATTGAGCTTTTAGGGATAACTGAAACAGCACTTTTGGGACAGTTTTTGCCTGACATTACGGAGAATTATCTAGCTGTACTATTTCAGTCCTACAAGCCTTCAGGCACAACACTTGCTCAGAGCACATTGCTCTTTGCACCATAGCACTCATGAATGTCCTCCTTCCTCACCTAACAAAGCAGTTAGGTGGATCTAGGAATTAACAAACCCCACTCACTCATGTGCTTTCTCATACGTTGTCCTTATGCACCAATGACCATTTAGACAACTTTATGATTCATTGTGTCCCTAGGTAACTTGTGTACAAAGTGGTTTTGGTGACTCTGGGCTATATGGCAGGAAGTTCTGTAGAAAAGGGAGCAGGTGCATTGGGCATAATTGGCAGGGTCTTGGTAGCTGGGGGTTGCAGGGGTGACCTGGGAGGAGATCACAGACCACCCTGTACTGGCCCACAGCTTGAGCGGGGCTGGAGCAAAGAGTTGCCACCAGTGAATGCTAGAGCAAAGACAAGAGACCCTGGAGGAGGTATGACTCTAAAGGGACTGTGACTGATGGAGAAGGGCAAAGCAGTACAGTGAGAAACAATAACTGGAAACAGAAGAGGAACCACAGCAGCTGACCTCAGTCTCCTGTGCTGTCCATGGCCCTGAGTCAACTGAGAGGGTGGAAGGCTAGGAAGGGGCAGCAGAGGTGTCTGAGAGGAAGCTGATGTACTTCCCCTCAGCGCTTGTTTAATTGCTGATCTATATTTGTTAATATCAGAATGGATGATTTAAAGTTTCTATTAGTAGGCAATAAACTGTGAAATTCAAACTCAAGACTGCTCTTTTGCTCAAGACAGTAAGAATGGGATATGGAAAATGGAAATAACAGCACTGGAACATATGTAAAATAAAAAAAATAGGCCTTATGCTTGCTTTTTAATTTTTGGTACAACTCAGATCTTTAAAACATATTCTAAATATGGCTGTTCTCAGCAGTGCTCTATTGGTACATCATGTTCTGTGCAACAGTTTCAGGAAAGGACCTGTAAATTAGGAGTAACAGAGTGGTGTACAAAAAAGAAAAGCTAACGCACTCAATAAAATAATGACAGAACATTCTCAGATAGCTCTTATTCTGGTAACATAACATTTCTTATTTCAATACAGTCAGTAGGTAATTGCCACAAACATTAATACTTTAGAGCTATGATTGCTGTTCCTGAACCTTTCTCTCATTAGTTCTGAAGTGGATCTATTCATCCTGTTGCCCTCAAGATGTGCCTGCAAAAACACGGCTGAGAGGCTGCAGGACTGGATAATGTTGTCCTATACTTGGACAACATTTTTTAACTCTTTCCTGTGCTTTGGTGTGTAAATCATAGGTCACAGTCTCCTGGTCTTCCAAGATGAAGGGCTGATTGATTTCTTCCCCACAACATCCTACTATGTGAGGAACAGTGCTAGTGCATGTTACAGTGTAACTAAAACCATGGGTTTGAGGGTCTCCCAGTATTTTCAATCCACCCCTAAATGCTTATAAATACATGAGGGACAGTTATCAGCAGGGTCCTGCTGACTCTTGGTGGCCAAGCAGAAAGATGTACCAGCTTCATGGGCCCAGCAGCGTACTAGCACCAAATAATGTAGTTTTCAAGCAAAAGATGTAGGCACCAGAGGTCTCACAGTTGTATCAGTGTTTGGGTTTGGTGTGGCATCCGATGTCTGACTCCTTCTAGCTGCACTTCAAACACCTTGAGACTTTTTGTTTGTGGAAAAGGCAGACAAGGACTGCCTTCAATAACCAAGCAAACCTTGAGTATATTTATTTGTTCAGGCTCCAGCTTCCTTGTAGTTAAATGGCTCAAGCAATTGTCCACGTGCAGTTCTGCAGACACACACAGGGATGTGCTGTTGGGCTTTTTTTTTTTTTTTTTTTTTTTTTTTGGTGTAATTTTAAAAAAGTATATACAGGTGGCATGGAAAACACTGTGACACTATGGGACCTTTGAGAACAAACTGAGAGCTTTGTACTTGTGCTTGTGTAGTGTGAGTTCTGGTTTGTATTAACTCGGGTACAATGTGACACTGGAGGGTGAATATCTGAGACATGATTCAATCTGTACTTCGTCCTATGATCTAGCTTGTGCAGTACTCCAGCACCAGCAAGAATCACTACTTGTCCTTTCTATTTGTTATAAGTAGAAATCACAATAAGATGAGGAATGCCATGTTGGCTCCCTACAGCAGCAACAGAGTGAATGGGTAAAAAGGAAGTCATGGTTGACTGAAGAGTTTAAAAATAGTATCTGACTACTGTGTGCCCCTGGGGGAGCAGTAATGCCAGTGGATAGAGGATTTTAAAATGGCCAAAGACATGATGTATCAATTAGAGTCAACAACACATTTACAAATAAAAAGAACAAAGAAAGGAATTAACGTTCTAGTGCACTGGGAGCAGTCAAAAATAAATGTATGTGCCATTTTATATTTGCTCTATTTAAGAGGCCATATTACCTAGAAACCCAGCCATGCTGGGAGAAAGAGGTTAGAAGCCTTCATTTTGGAGGTGGCTGAACTTTATTGGGCATCACTTCTCTGCACTGTCCCATGACCATCAGAGACAGTGTGAGGGCTCTGGGAGAGGGCTGGCTGCTGGTGTTCCTCTTGCAATTTAAGCACATGTCTGCATAGCAGTCAGGAGGAAGAGGCCCTTGGAAGCTGCAAGGCGAGAAGTGTAGCTGCACACACATAAATGGCCTGGTTTAGGGGGTTTACTGGCAACAGTGGGAATCTTGCTGAAATAAAACTACATTAATTATCTAGGTGCTTACACCCAGCTACTGCTAAATTGTCAGTACTGTGGATGAATAGGGAAGCATTGGCATTTACAACTTTCTGAAGTACAGTGGAAAATATACCCCAAGTCAAGTCCACTTTGGCAAACTCAGTGAACTTGTTTTCTTGTTTCTCTGGGGTGTCTAATATATTCCTGCACTCCACTTTCCCTCCACCCAGAAGCTACTTCCTTCAAAGCAGTTTCCTTGCTATCTTCTAGAAACACATATCAAGACCAATTAGCAATTCTTTGCCCACTGGTCATTGCGCCACTGTACTGGAGGCACAACATCATACACCAGCCAAATAAAAATCATTTGGTAATACTGGTGAAATCTGCACACAAATTAGAAGATCTGAAGATACAGCTGCAGTAGCTGTGCAGTAGGAACCGCAGCAGTAGGACAGGGTGTTATTGAACACTAGTAGGAAAGACTATGACAAGAAACTACACACACGTATGCATTTACGTGTGTGTAATGCTTTTAAAGCATTCTTCAGACTGCACAAGAGACAGATACAGAAGTCCTCTGCTACCTCTTCTGCTGCTCAAGCATGCAGTTGGTCTTGCATGTCAGTCAACTCTTGCTGTTGCTGAAACCAGCATAACTTCACTTTAACAAAGCAGGAAGAAAAAATCCAGATGATATCAGTGCACCCACTGGCTAGTAGAAATGCAGCAGGACAGACAAGTGAGCATCCTTGCACTGTAGTGTGGTGCGATGATGGCTCATGGCATTTTCTGTGGTGTTGAACCCTTCTTTGCAAAATTGCTCCTTTTTGCTGTTGCTGTTGCAGGTTATATCTCTAACATGATGGCATAGGGAGCTTACCGACCTGCTGCTACATGAGGTGTTTCAAGCTGGCATTGGGCATCCTCCATAAGCACTTTGCTACAGTTAAGCAAGGCCTGGACCTAACAGGCTCTCACTCTGACAGTTTAAAGCATTTGCAATGGTACACAGATGTGGAGAGCTAATGATCTGTCCACATTTATACTGGACTGGTCAGTCAAGTGCTATTTACATTTGAAGTTATGAATTGTAATGGATGGCACTGTAAGGCTTTCCCCCGCTGGCTCTTGTTTCCTCTGCTGCTCTGGCTATTGAGAAATGTGCACATCTCCTCAGGTAAGCAGTGGTTGTACTCGGTGCAGAGTTAATCATATGCTAAGGAATCCAGTGGGTATTCACCTCCATTAATACATATATGACAGAAAAGGAAAAACACCCATTTGGAGATTGATGCACAGTGCTAGCCTGGTTTCAGTAAGCTCTGTGTAGCTGGAAGACTACATTGCTCTGACTGTTTCATGGGAATCCATGTTGTAATAAAAGCCTGAAGGAAGATATGTATGCCATAGGCTTGTCTTTTTTTCCAGCACTGTTCATTAATCTGGCAGGAGACAATTTCTCTCACTACAAACTCTGTCTTTCTGATAGTCGCTGCATGCTCACCCTCATTCCTTCCCTCCTTTACAGCTGTGAACCTTTACAGGCTACCTGAGTGCCCAGTAAAGGTGTTTGCACTCGAGCTCCCAGTCACATGTAGTTAGGGCAGAAGGCATTCACTGTGGAGTCTTGCCCATCAGCTCTACAAACCACTCCCTGCTACCACCGACCCCATGAGCTGCCCCAGAGGAAAGAAACAGGTTCTAAATGCAGCTGTGCCACTATGTCATATAGCACTATGGTGTGCAGCACTTGGACACTGCTGTGTAGTGTTGATACTGGCTCTTGAAGTGGCTCTTTGCCACTGAGTCTGGGATTGCTTTAAGTCTGGTATCATTCTTCTTCACTGCCAAGAACCAGATGCTGGTTTTTGCCTTTTTTTTTTTCCTCCTTTCTTCTTCTTTTGCATGCATTACAGGCCTTCTGTCCTCACTAAACTTAGGGCTGGTAATTACAATTGCCGGCTTAATGTTTCCCTGCCCTATTAATCCAAGATGCCACCCTTACTCTTATCTATGCATGTGTGGGACATATTCTGTAACTTTTTGCCTGCAATCTCCCACTGCTGGTATCACTTAAAAGATGAGGAGACACAGTTCCAGAAGTCTTCACTAATTATCCACATCTAGCCATTCACAATATAAATCAATGAAGATTTTTCCTCCCATGGAACTTCGCTTTACAGCAAGCAGCAAACAGACAAACAAGTTCCTCTGTCTCACACAGGCACAGCAGTAGCAGGGAGGAAGAAAGGGGGAGCGTAGAAACGCTTCAATAAGTGCACCAGTCTGACAGCGTTCAGGGATTGCCACCTCCTGGCAGGGCTGGGCCATGCAGCCGCTGCAGCACTGCGGCTGCTCTCAGATGCGCCCTTACCAGAACTGCAATCATAGAATCATAGAATAGTTAGGGTTGGAAAGGACCTTGAGATCATCTAGTTCCAACCCCCCTGCCAGGGGCAGGGACACCTCACACTAAACCATGCCACCCAAGGCTATGTCAAATCCAGCCTTGAACACTGCCAGCGATGGAGCATTCACAACTTCCCTGGGCAACCCATTCCAGTGCCTCACCAACCTCACAGTAAAGAATTTCTTCCTCATATCCAGTTGTCATGGGTTCAGCAGCAGCAGTCATTTTTCTCCTCCTTGGTAGCTGCTGCAGCGCTGTGTTTTTGATTTTGGGCCTGGGAACAGCGCTGATAACACCAGTGTTTCGGTTACTGCTTAGTGATGTTTTGGTCTGAGTATCCACCCCTTAATCCATACCATTCACGTCATGCTCAGATCCCACATTTTCAATATACCATCACATGTATATATACACATCCACACATGCACACAGAGAGAGATCATCCCTTAGTGAATGGACCAATCCCTATAAAGCTGCTGAGTCCATCCAGTCCATGATATCAGGCTCCATCTTCTGTAACAGTCTTTCAGAGCAGGAGAGACTGTGTGTAGTGTTCACACTCATGAATAACCTGGGCAATAGTGTCCATCCGTATGCTGCATCACTTCACTGATGGCCTGAGGTGTCATGGGCACACCAGGCTCAAAGCAATTTACCCTCTCCTCCAGCAGTTTCTGCAGCTTGTTGTTGGGGACTCCATGCAGCTGCTTTCTATCTCCGATGCTTCCAAAGCACTGGAGGGGCCCAGTGGACTAGGTACTCACCCGTACTGTCCCACACACCCTGCCACTCATGGCTGTCCAGCCTTGGGGAAAATCTCTTGGTCATCCTACATCGTAGTCTAACCCCAGACAAGGCCCACACCCCACTCTGCTTAACTCTGGGGACCAGACGAAATGGTTGTGGGTAAAACACGGTCTGTATGCATGCCAACATGCTGATCTCCATCACAATCAGCAGGCAGGTCTCAAGGGTACCCAAAGGCCATTATACTGTCATGGGTTCAGCAGCAGCAGTCATTTTTCTCCTCCTTGGTAGCTGCTGCAGCGCTGTGTTTTTAATTTCGGGCCTGGGAACAGCGCTGATAACACCAGTGTTTCGGTTACTGCTTAGTGATGTTTTGGTCTGACCAAGGACTTTTTGAGCCTCATACTGTGCCAGGAAGGAGGGGAAGTCGGGAGGAAGCAGAGACAGGACACCTGACCCAAACTGACCAAAGAGGTTATTCCATACCACAGCACGTCATGCCCAGGATGGAAGAGCAGAGAGCAGAGACCCGGAAGGGTGGGGGGTGCACTGCGTGGTTGGGCTTTGGGATTAGGTGGTGCACGGCGTGGTCGGGCTTGGTATTAGGTGGTGAGAATTGTATTCTTTTCTTGTATTTCTCTTGTCATTATTATTATTGGTGGTAGCAGTAGTGATTTGTGTTATACTTTAGTTACTAAACTGTTCTTTTCTCAACCTGTGGGAGTTGAATTCTTTTCGATTCTCCTTCTCATCCCTCCGGGAGCGGGGGGAAGAAAGAGGGGGAAGTGAGTGAGAGAACGGGCTGCATGAGTTAGAGAGGCTTAAACCACGACACCAATCTAAACTTCCTGTTTAAGTTTGAACCTGTTACTCCTCATTCTCTCACTACAGTCGCTAACGAAGAGTCCCTCACCAGCATCCCTATAGGCCCCCTCCAGATATTGGAAGGCTGCTATGAGGTCTCCACGCAGCCTTCTCTTCTCCAGGCTGAACAGACCCAATTTTCTCAGCCTATCTTCATACGGGAGGTGCTCCAGTCCCCTGATCATCCTCGTGGCCCTCCTCTGGACTTGTTCCAACAGTTCCATGTCCTTTTTATGTCGAGGACACCAGAACTGCACACAATACTCCAAGTGAGGTCTCACAAGAGCAGAGTAGAGGGGCAGGATCACCTCCTTCGACCTGCTGGTCACGCTCCTTTTGATGCAGCCCAGGATACAGTTGGCTTTCTGGGCTGCAAGCTCACACTGCCGGCTCATGTTAATTTTTTCATCAACCAACACCCCCAAGTCCTTCTCCGCAGGACTGCTCTGCATCTCTTCTCTGCCCAACCTGTAGCTGTGCCTGGGATTGCTCCGACCCAGCTGTAGGACCTTGCACTTGGCATGGTTAAACTTCATCAGGTTGGCATGTGAAGGTCCCTCTGGATGGCATTCCTTCACTCTAACGTATCAATCAAACCACACAGCTTGCTGTCATTGGCAAACTTGCTGAGGGCGCACTCAACCCCACTGTCCATGTCACCGACAAGGTTATTTAACAAGGCTGGTCCCAACACCGATCCCTGAGGGACACCACTCGTTACTGGTCTCCAGCTGGACATTGAGCCATTGACCACAACTCTTTGCGTGACAGTTTCACGTGTGAAAATCACGGGTATTTTTTATTGCCTGATTGGAATTCCCTTTATTGTTCAGTTTGAAGCAGGTGGAGATTGCGCTGTGGTTTTTAAAAGTTTGGGTGGGTCTTCACAGGAAAACGTGCATGACCTCCGATGGTCTTCATGAAGTCCATGATTTTGTACCTTTGAGCCCTAACCAAAGCTGTAATTACACTGTGTTTTCCTTCACTGAAAAGGAAACCGCACCCACTCCATTTCTGAGTTACTCACACCAACCTCCCTTCCTCCATGCTGCAGTTTGCTACCCTTTAACTCGCTGTGGGGCTACACTGTCGAGGGGCATTTCTGATACAAGTCAATCTAAAAATAAAGACAACTAAATCCAGACAGTCAAAAGACAAATGGTGCAGCCTTGCAAGTGGGAAGGTGGAACAATCACGCCAGATTTGCTATGCAGGAAAAAAGCTGCAGCAGTAGTGTCAGTCACTAACTGATCCCCTTCAAAGGTTAAGTATCTGATTCAGGAGTTGTTGACCTTTCAGCCTTTGTTTTTCATTATTCAGATTCCCATTCAGTCCCATCCAGCCTTTGCTTTTCTGAGGACTTGAGCTTGCAGGCGAAAGCTAGAAGAAAGATTAAGAATTCTCTATTGTTGTCTTGGACTACCTAGAAGAGTGGCCTGCACCTTTGAGGGAGGGTTCATGTGGTATAAGGTGACTTAAATCACGCACAGCTAATGTGACTTAAATCATGCACAGCTGATCTTGTCACTCCTGATATCTCTAACCCTCCAGATCCAGCACAGTTTGTATGCACAGGATATCTGCATTATTCCTGACAACTCTAACCCTTCAGATCTAGTATGGTATCGTTGTATTGTAGCAGTATCTTTGAAAGGCTTAGGTGTAGTAACAACATGAGTATTTTTGGGAGATTTTCCTGCTAAATCAAGTCTTGAACAGCTCCGAAAGCTGCCCAGGCTTCAGTGGGCTCATCTGTCATGTCAGGTACTTTCAGTGCCAATAGGGGAATTCCAGTCTTCCACAACTATCACAGTAATTCAGTAAATACACACACTCAGCAGAGCAACAGTATTTATAGAAAGTAGTTAAATATTAAAGGATACTTGTTAAAACAACGTTTTGTAAAACAGAGTCTTTAATTTCTATTTTGAAACCTAATCTATTTATTTCATAACACCTTATAGTCTCATTGTAAACTTTTATTACATAAACAGTGAAGTTAAAAATAATCAAGTAACAACAGAAAATGACAGTATCTCGGAAGACAGGGGAAATTCCTCCAAATTTGCTGTACCAGATAGTATTTTTTTAAGAGAGAGATTATCTCAGGAAAATTGAGTACTGTCACACATTAGCTAGTAGAGATTTGTGCAATTTTTTTATAACTAATATCCCCATGAATTTATTAATTGCACAGGTAGAGCTAACAATTTTGCTGCAACAGGATTAAAGCAACAAACCACCTACATATAACTATGGCTAACTTCTACACAAGCTGTTATTGTAGAAAAATGTTTCTTAAAAACAAAACAAAAAATAAATCATATTCAAAATAAGTCACATTTGGTCACATTTGAAACATGGTCTATTGCACTCAGTATCTTCCAGTAGCATGTGGTTTCTGAAGTGTCCTGCATTGGACATCTGAGATTAAACTACCAAAAATCAGCAGGTATTTTTAAAAAAATAGACCATAAACTTGCAAAAAGTGACAGTAATTCCTATGTTTCTTATAGTCTTTCCTTATGGAATTTATTTCACACCTTCTCACTGTAATTGCCCAAGCAGTTTCTTTGTTAGAGAAAAACTATCACTGCATCTCTAAGAACGCCTCTTCACACAAACACATGTTAAAATCAGCCATATGCAATATATATAGTTAACTTGAAATCTTAATACACGTTTAAAACCTCCATGTCTAGTAGATGCAATTCATGTAGACTCCTGAAATACATGTGAATACCAGTAAAGTAGCTGCTTGTGAGGAATGAGTGACATAAATTTTGATATCTATAACACATGAGATTTGACAAAGAAAGAATAAGGGTAAAAATGGAATCAGAAGTTCATTACATTATTTGTTATCATCATTGCTATACTTGTACATTAATGGAGACGCATGGCAAAGTACAAAAGAGCGATTAGACAAATACCTTTTCCTGAGATGTTCACAGGGATTGCTAACAGGACAAATACCAACATTCAGGAGTGGACAAAAGTAAATTTGATGTCCATATTACTGTTTTAAAAATATCCAAGCTAGGGGTAAAAATTAGCTTTGGAGAAGATATGGTGTGGTGAATTCTCACGTATGCTTTTCAAGAAAGATTTTAAAAACATAGAAAGGATTGCTGCTTGAAACTGAACACAAGGAGTCTTGGGATTCTCAAAGAGATACATGGAGAAGGTACCTCTGAAGAAGACTGAAATAGGACAGAGAAAGGAAGGTGCTGTTCTGTCACAGCTGTTTTTTCAGGAACACAGAGATGGTGTTCATGTTAAAACCCAGAACCATTGCCTTAGGTGCCAACAATTGTTGCTGCAAGATGAGACTAAGCACCCGAGTTCCCAGGTTTCCTGAGGAAAAAATTACTCCCTGAGGGACAGCTAGGCTTCCGCATGAGATGAGGAACAAAAGAAGTTGGTCACATTTAAAGGAGAAGATGATGTTAGAAATTCACATCTCCCAATTCCCTTCTGTTTACATTACTACTGAGAAGAATACAAGTTGTAGGCTTGGGGCTAAAATCAAACATGTTGACAGTCAAAGCAACTGACACACTTTCACAGTGAATTTCCTTCACAGTGAAAAATGTTTATGCTATTCTTCTTTTGGGAGGGGGAAGGCTGGAACAACTCTTTTATGCCTTTGATGGCTAAGAATATTAATGACAAGAACCTAAATTCTAATCCGCAATCAAATACATGACAGGAAGAGGGCTGAAAGACATTAAATAGGTTTTACATGACTGCATAATATAATGCCAATAAATCTGAAAATAAAATGAAATGGAATGTAGCAAAAGGACATCTTCTCTGATGTCCTTGCTGCTTGCTTTGGAACCTCTCCACTTTTAACACTATTTCAGGGCTGGATATTGCGTAGAAGGCAAGAAAAGGCAACCTGCAGACACAGGGTTTAGCTCTGAGCTTTGCAGGGTGAAAGTGGCAGTACAAAAATCAAAGTCGCTTGGTTTTGGGAACTGAGCTGCTTCTTAGAGGCTGCTGGCTGGAGGCAAGGAAGCTGCTGTTCTTCGTGTCGTTAGTGGGAAATGTCATAATAGTAGTTACGTAATCTCAGCTCGACTGCAACGAATCCTGGTCGATCATCAACACTGTGGAAAGATGACAAGTGTCACTGCCCAGGAAGCAGAAAGCTTTGAAGGTGCGTGGCCCTTGTAACACTCCAGGCTTTACCTCAGCGATAGCTCATTTAAAGCTGATCACTGTATTTCAAGGCTACCAACATGACGCTACAAAACGAATGCCAAGTGGCAAGTATCACAACAGAGCATCCAGTCAGTGGATTTAATATCATGCCTGTTACTTAGTGGTTGGTGAAGGTACTGTAAGGAACAAATGGTAAATCAGCTCCATTTCATTTTCTACTTCATTTCCTCCAGCAATAATCTACAGAAAAAAAAATTTTACAGCGTAATATCTGCCTTATAATGGGTACTACAGTCATACAGAGTGGCTTACCACCACTGAGAGCAGCCTACACATACACTACATGGCTGTACCAACTATATGTACTGTCATTCCTCTATATCTGCAATTCTTTGTTGATTTGGGAGAACACAACTGAACTGGCAACAAGCCCTTACAATAATACATTCTATATTGAAACGGTTACACTGCCTGACTTTAGTTTTCCTTTTCATTTCTTCTTTTTTTCTTTCCAATATTAAAGATCTGTGAGTACAAATAAAAAAGCAGCATGCTTTATGATATGCTTATGAATCACAAAAAAACCTCAAAACTTTCTACTCTAGAATTGTTGCAGCATTTTAGTCAAACTAAAAGGCAGAAATTATTTTATGGCTCCACAGTCTTTCTAGAATACTAGGCGTAATAAAGCTAACAAAGCATCAAGATACCTAAAAGTGAAGTACCACAGATCCTTATAAAGCATCCAGAGACCTTTGCTAGGCACACATATTTTCCAGAGGGTGAACCAGAAGAATAAGTGACATCACAGTAGACTTTGGATACTTTATGGAGACCTTCCTACAGCTAAAAGTCAACAAAATAGTGTAAAATGAAAAATCTTAAAACATTTTTCATAGATTTTTGCAATACATTATTAAAGAAGAGATCAGGTAGGCCTTTTCTTCCTTGTCTGTATTTCATAATTCTAACTTCTGAATTGTTATTGATCAGAAAAAATGTTTCTGACATACTATGTGTGATCTGAAAAGACATTTTGCCTCTTACTAAAAGGAAGTCAATGGGATCCAATCTTGAATATATTCAGATACCAGAGAAGAGAAAAAATAGGTCAAAACCAATTAATTATTGAGGAATAGAATGAATAATTTGGCAATATGACTTTGAAATTTCAGTAAAGTCTTCGAAATTAAAATGAAACAAAAATGATTGCCTAATTTCAGATTTTCTTTTCAAAATACTTGTTTTTTTACGACACCCTGTATTTTGTATATAACTATTACAGCAAAATCAGCTGTGCAAAATCAGCTTCTCTTAGTACACTTAGTAACTCAAACAATTTCCACTTGAAAGTGCAACTGATTCCTTAGTTTGGAGGTTGCTTGTAAGCTAAACACCAGCTGAAACAACATATTTTGAAATACCTTTCCCTATTCCTCCCCTCCATCCTGGCTGTTAAGTAACTAGACTAAAATATACTTCTATTAAAAGAGAGAGCATCACATCATACTCACTTGTATGTCCAACACAATTTCATTAGATCATAGACTTCTGTTGGACAGACTTCTGGACGTTCCATTCGTTCTCCTCTTTCAATCATCTGTGCAACTTCACCCCCTTTCATTCCCTGGAATCAGGGTGACCAGAACAGTCATCCAACTTGCAAATGATTGCAGCACACATGCTAGTATAAAACAGTCAGAGGCCTGGAGTCGGTTTTAGGGCTATCCTTTGCAACTCATTTGTTGCAACAGATGGGGTGCTAAGGCCGGCCTTGGCCCGTAATATAACCCTTTTTAGGTAGAAGGGATTGGTTCAAATTTGCTCTGCATTTTTTGAGAAAAAAAATTGCCAGATAGAACTACTCACCTTATACGGTTTTTGCCCGTAAGAGAAAGCTTCCCACATTAAAACCCCAAAGCTCCAGACATCACTTTTGCTAGAAAATTTGTAGAAATTCATGCATTCTGGAGCATACCACTTGACTGGCCATTTTCCATGACTTTGTGCCTAAAATGCGTCATATAATAAAGGAAAAAAGCAGGCTAGAGACAGTACAAAGTAGTAAACAACATCAGAATTCATATGCACACATTCATATCATAACATTTCTGATGCAGTCCGCATTAGAAAGAACGGGTAGCAGCTTCTTTAAAATTGTTACAGATTTGATCCTAAATCTTCTACTTTCAAAATAATGCACCAAAATGAAATCTATGGTAAATCCAAGCTTAGCTAAATGACACCGAATCATGTTTATAGTGGCATTTAATTCAAAGTTCTCTTTAAAAGTAAGATTTTTCATCTAGGGTCTCCACAGAGGGTAGAAGATACACAATCAGCTACACAGAATGTCCTTACTTGAAGCTGATGCCCCATTTCAGAGCAGACTGATCACCTTACGGCAGACTTCAGTTTGATTAAATTATGTCATAACACTGTGTTATGATGATGCAAGCGTTAAGCTATCCCGGCACAGATCTAGATCGAGCGAAAGAACCCCACTGCACATTGTGGAGTTGTAAAGGGAATGAGCCTTTGATACTGATTCTCAAACCTCTGAGAGGCAGCTCCGGCTAGGCTACTGGCAGCGATTAAAGATGTTACTGCCTTTTGTTGCAGCAGATGCTATTCCCACAAGAAGGTCATCAGAAGGGAGTATGTGCCTGCTCCTCCTCTGCAGGGTTTCACAGTCTAGCTTACTAGTTTTATATAGCTGATGAAATGGAATGTGCAGAAGGAAGAAATAATTTGAACTGCAAGAGCAATATATCAGAAAAAAAAGATGGAGACATGATTAGAGCCTTTGTCTCCCACAGACATTTGCACCTTATTATGAGTGTCAGTTATTTAAGGCCCTTTAGCTGTACAGAGATCCAATGAATTTAAAACCAAGCTAAACATATTCTGCTTTGATCAAATGACTATTTACCAGTGATGTTCTTTCAAAAACCTCCCCAAATTCAGTTATTAGTTGATAATACAGTGTGCTAGCCTAAACTGTCCTTACACAGGGTGAAAATCATGTGCCCAAAAGTTTGTACCTGCAACAAATACATTCTCCCCCCTTTATATATGGAGGCATCTCATTTCTATTGTAAATTTCAACCTTCTACTCACAAGTTTGCCAAAAGTAAATAAAAGAAGTAAGCAAATAAAAGAAGGAACAGGCTTCTTCCTCCATACACATCTCTTAGTGTTGATCACGCATTTTGAAAATCAGTGACATACTATCAAGCTATAAAATAATGGACGATACTTACTATTTCTCATTTTCAACTCTTACAAACAACTGCAACCTTATTGAGCTATGCTACTATACAGCTTTCATGTGTTGTGCAAATCTTACCTTATAATAATTTTCATCAGCACTAAGAGCTTTAGAAAGTCCGAAATCACTAATTTTTGCATAATGTTGGGTGACTAATAGCACATTCCTTGCAGCCAGATCCCTATGAACAAAGTTACTCTCCTCCAGGTATTTCATCCCCATGGAAACCTGATGTACCAGCTCTGTTATATTCTTGTCCGTGACATGTCTGAAATAATTAAATTTTAAGAGGTCAGGAGTTCATTTTCATGACTTTTCATGGAGTTCAAACATAAATCTTTACTATAAACTTCCCCACATCATATAGGAACCTGATTCACTTACTCTTAGATAAGCTTTAATTAAAACAGGCAGCAGAAGAATATCCTGACCAAGATGATTTATTTAAAATTCACTGTTTTACCTGAAATATTTGACAGCTAGAAAACATGTACAAAATAATTATGTTCCAGTAAAGAGTAACTAAACATTAAGTATTACGTTAACAACGTGAAATTAAAATTGCCCTTAAAGGAAAAACCAACCAAACCGAAAGAACCTGTATCTTTTTTACCCTTTGGATAAATCCTACGAAACAGAATCAAACTTACATACCTATTTTTTTGCAAAAATTTGTTCAATGGCCCAAGTTCAGCCATTTCCATCACTAACATCCAGGCCTCAGCTTCACATATGCCTATCATTCGGACAATATATGGGTTATCCAGTTGTTGCATTACATTTGCTTCTCTCAGTAATTCATCCTTTATGGCTGGATCATTACTCTCATTCTTAAGAATTTTTACAGCCACTGGCTTGGCACCCCTATGAAAAAGAGCCCAATTCTGTGATTAGTTGCTGAAAAACTGTGTGCAAATGCACACAATCTTCACCTGATGCTTATGTGCACACTGTACAAACTGTGACAAAAGACAAAATTGACATTCAGAAGGGAAAAAACCCCAACTGTAACAGAAGGCAGCTAAGCAAAAGAAAGAACCTGAGAAATTTTTAAATAGTCATAAAAATGTCTTAGCAGGCCTGAAAACAAACATAGTGGACAATATCTTCTTGCTCATTATGGCAAGAATGCCATGAAGCTTTTCTGGCAAGAAAAACTATAAAGGCCTTTCTAAGCACTGAGGTATTTTGGGGGTGAGACTAACACATGCAGCACTGAAAGGCCCCAGGCAGTGCACTGAAATCCTGAGAAACTAGACCAATCCCTGCAACCTGCAGCTCATAAATAAAAGCTAAATAAAAGAATGACTGATGGGGTTGACAGAGCTCAATGTGAAATAAGATTAGCAAACACACAAGCTGGGACCAGAGCCCTTCAAATCCCCACAGATACACGGGAAAAAGAAGAGTCCTTCCTGGCTCTGAAAACCTTGGTTAAAGATATGCTTGCAGCTTCAAGTGCTGAAATTGTATATATAATCAGCCCATGCACTTAAACAACATATGGATAACATCTTACTATGAAAATGCATTAATAGTAATGTGTTCTCAATTCTCCCAGTAAAAACAAGGTCTGTTCCAAGTGCAAAAACATTATAAAGAGGGCATAACATGTTCTGTCTTCCTGAAAACCAACATTCCAGCCTCAGGAAATAGGTATTTATCTTAATTATTTTAGGTGAAAATCTCTGCACTACAGGTGAGCTATCCATGGCACTCTGCCCCATTTCTCAAAGAGCAGTTGTGCAGATGGGACATACTGCATAGCACAACTGCCCATACAAACTATGGAGGAAGGCAGTGGACTTCCCACCCTACTATCCTTAACAGGAGAGAAAATAGTCTCAAGGGGCACTTCCTCACTTTACAGACAAAAATAATGGCTGGGAGGTGGCTATGCTGTAGGCAGAGGTGTTTGCAAACAAGAGAGGGGGGATTTGACTAGATCTCCAGAGGTCTCTTCGAACCCAAGCAACTCTGTGATTCTGTGAAAATGAGCGTATGAGTGCATGTAAAAAGAGAAACTGGTGAATGCTATCGAAAATTATTCAGGTGCAGTCTATCACCCCAAATGAAACGCACAGATTATCACTGCTCTGAAAAACAAAAGGCTAGAGCTCTTACATATTAGACTCCATGAAAACAGAATAAAACACTTACTTTTTCATCTTATAGAACCCTTTCTTTACAGTACCAAAGTTGCCTGAGCCAAGTTCTCCTTCCTCCAAGGTTAATAATTTCCTGTCAAGAGTGACATTTTTTGGTTTCATTTCATCTGGATCAGCATATGGACTTTCATAAACCTCAGTATCCATGGGTAAGGCATCTCTCTGATCACCTGCAGGTCAATCAATGAAAAAAACAGACATTATTTAAGACATTTTCGCTGCCACGGCTTTTATATATTCACCCTTTCTATGTTCAGGATCATCAGTGTGTTTGACTTACAAGGGCATTATGAAGAAACCACGGGCAGGCCAGCTACAGGCACTTCAGAAAACTCCACAAGAGAGCAACCTCCACCTGGTGACAAGCTCTAACTGCTGAGCATTTGCATAATGTGAAACCAGGAGGTTCCTTAATGGGAGGAGGGTTAAAAGCTGGCCCTTCTCCTTAGTATTTCCTGTTAGTTAACTCAGACAATTTTTCACTCAGAATGCTGCCTTATATGTGGCACATTCTTAGCACAATCATTAATTACATTTTACAGGAAGTCTGAGCACCAGCTTTGCACTGTGGATGCAACAAGCCACAATTCCTTTTATGAAGTGGAAGGATGCAGCTTTTAGAGTCAAAGAAGTAATAATTTTTCAACATGGAAAAAAGATTTCTGCTAAATGACTCTTATTACTGATGGTGACATGTGGCAATTTCAGCTTCCAGGCTTGAGCTATGATAGTGGCTGTACCAATACACAACATGGTGTGACATATATGCAAGAAAAATTAAATACGGTTAATGGGAGATCTTTGGCATAATGTAGGAAATTGCATTAATCACATAAATTGCCTACCTTTTTCTGCTCCTGAAAGACTTCTTTTCCTTTGCAGCACGTAAGGATTAAAAGGTGCTTCATCAGGTAGGTGGCTAGTAGTTGGCTGAAGCTGTAGCACACCAATAGAGGTTTTATGTTTAGCAATGAATTGGTAAGTTTAAAGCATTTTTTCCCCAAGGATTATGGCACAATGATTGCAACAGCCACAGAGATGAGAATCAGAAAATGAGAAAGGGATCCAGCAAAGTTATTTCATTCTGGAGGTTATTGTTTGAGTAAATATGCAGGCCAAATAAAGCATACACTGCTAAAGCATAAAAAGGCTTTGCAAATATTTTAGATCTGACAGAATGGGTAATGCACAAATCTTATTCTGCAGATATAAAATTTACAAACTTTTTTTCAAATCTAACCTGTAATACAATTAGTCATAGGAATTTCTCTTTAATCTGTCCTTCCTCCCTCTTCAGGTTATCTCTGTCCATACCTAGGCCACAGAAAAATTCCTAGCACAAATTCAAACAAAAAATACTTCCGTGTTCCTCTTGTGAACAGTACAGAGTGACTCCACTTGGAAGAATCTGGGGTAAAAAGTAATTATTTCATGGACCAGACACTAGACTAGTCAGTGTGCTCTGAAAAGGTAGATATTGACCTAATTTTTACTATACTTGAGCACCCATTTCAAATATAATCCCTATTTCTTCATTCTTCATCAAGGGAACACTATGGAGCACACAAATCATCCCAGCATATTTTCATGCTACTTGGCTTAAGGATGAGTCTGGCACTATAAAGTAGATGAGAGAAACTTACGGTCTTCTCTCTTCTGTCTATGAACTGTCAGGAACAGGGAATTACAGACCTTATTTCTGCAGTTTAGTCCCTTTGTTTCTCAGTGTAAAGTTTCTACTCTAGTTGTGAGTGACCTCACCCTCCTAAGAGTGTTTTGATACCAGAAATTCACACATCAACACTAGTTTGCTTGGCTTGAATAGGAAACAAAAGCATATTGTACTTGCAAAACACTACTTGAGTATGCAATTCTTCTTTTTAATAACTGAAGCTTCCAGTGGCATAAGTTCCTGCCTGAAACAGTTGTGGTTTTCAAGTAAAGAGAAACAGAGCTTGAGAAATGTCGAGGAGTGAATTACTGGGTGCAAGAGAAGTTCTATTACCTGGAAACTGCATTTTGTAGGAAAAATGCCTGACTTGGATGGTACAGACCTTTTAAATCATAAGGAAGTGTTTTGCCCACTTGCTGGATGAAGCAGAAAAGTTAATACTACATAGATAATGTAGTATTAATAATAAAGCAAACCCTAAGTTGGAGGCCAAAATGCAGCAAGATTCTTGCCTAGTGGGATGATCATGGTGACATCAGGGATGGTATGGATAATGTTTCTGACTTTCACTGCTCAGTCTTGTGGAACAGTGTTGAAAGGCCATTTGTTGTCAGGGAAAGCCACAAGAGCCCTGAGATGGTTCTGAGATAGGTGAGGGAGGGATCAAACTGACCCGAGAAAGGAGGCAAATGAATGGTATAAAACAAGATCTTCAGCTTTAGTTTTGTTTTTCTAGTCTGGTACACCTGGCCAGGTCTGCAAGTTAAGAACTGTATTTCCAAGACCTGTGTCACTCTATTTCACACACAGGCCATTCCCTAAATCCCCAAGCCCCACTAAAATTGGAACTCAGTCCTAAAACTCTCAAGTAATAGGCTGGCAGTTTCACTGAGAACACTTAGGACAGTCTTTCTCTACACTCTGTCAGGATGTATAGGAAAATGCTTATGTCCAGTAAAAAAATATTAACCATCTTTTGCAAAGCAAAACCAAATCAGATGGAATTATACCTGCTGAGACCACAGTGATTTCACATATCCTTTATTGCTTCAGAGCACATTAACAATACTTAGGGTTTTCAATCTTACTGCTAGTTACTATGACATTATTATTACTGAGAAGAGATTATAGTTTCATTTGATAGCTTCCTGAATGTATTCATGCTTTCTCTGTTGACTGCATTTATACTTTAAAAGGGAGATAATTTTGTATTCCAAAAGGTAATTGGAATCAATTAACTGAGTTGATATAAAGCAGTATCGACTGACATAAATACCTGTTGCTAGATAGATACAAGTACAAAGAAAGCAGGTGCAATTTGCCACATTGCATGGATTTTATGGAAGCCTCTGGTTAACACTTCTTGGCCAAAGTGTCTGAGAGTAGAGTGGGAATAAAAGGATAAAAATATGACTACCTAAGGAAGGGACTGAGATGCTGGGTCTTTGGCAGTTTCCAGGATACTGGAAGGAAAGTTCTGAAATACTTAGGGATGACAGGATCATGCTTTCAAAGGATGCTTTTGTAGATTTTATCTTTAAAATAACCTTTCTGATAGAAATGCAAAGTGTTCAGAAAATTACATCTAAAAGAGCCTGCACTGATCTGGGCCTCCTTTGCTTTTTGAAAGGGTTGACAGCACTATCAATTGTCCTCTGTTCATTGTGGGGAGTACCTCAACTGTGCACCAAAAACTGATGGGAATATCTGAACCCAAAACCATTACATGTCCCACAGCACATCCATCTCTAAAAACTCTGAAACCTTTTCAGTAGCCACAGTTAGGTAAAGTCACTCAGTTGCAGGTGTAGGTGTAGCTGTATCTCCAGGCTCTAGCTCCAAGCTAACCAATGAAGCATGCAGCTCTGTTTTCTTCCTTTCCATAAACAGACAAGTGCTGGATGGAGCTTGTGTAGTTGTTGTTATATAACAAGGAATATAAATTCATCCCACAGAAGGCTACAACTTCAGCAGATTTTCCTCAGTTTTAGATGAGTAGAAAGTTTGTGTACCACCCTTCCTCACTGTAACCCAAGCTTACAAGAAATGAGATACAGGCACTTTGGGAAAGGCCTTTGAAAACGGTAAGCTCGATTTCAAATGGCGCAGTATGTGACACCTTGTGGTATGGACACTTCTAAACTATGGGGCAGGCTGCCAGTTCATGCTCTCATACTAGAAAGCTGTTGTGATCCAGTCCTGTTTGCACATCAGTATTTTATTTTTTTTTTGCCTTCTGCTGAGGTTTGATTTTTATTGGTTAAACTTCGCAGGTAAGCTAATCTTAGTCAGTTAAGCTCATCTAAATTTGCCATTCTTCCCCTTATTAGGGACCACCTATACTAGTGTGGCACTTTTATAGAAATACAGCCACACCAACAATGACAGGAAATCAGAAGGTAGAGACTTTGCATTGACTCAAAAGGTATCTTTCTAATAAAAGCGATACCACTTTCTACGCATGGATAAGGCCTTAACAGGATAACCCTTGAGTAGAGTTGATAGAATCTGGTTGATGGAATGGGAACAAGACCCTCTTATGTTTGTTTAAATATATGAATGAAATGGCTTTAACTACTCTGAGCCCGATTTTTATAATAAAGATTATAGTAAAGAATATACTTACAAAGTTGATCAGTATAGCAACTGCAAGCTCTTTTCAGGTTAATAATTCTGATTTGCAAACACACAAACGTCGTCTCTTATTTTGGTAAACCAACCTGAATAGCAAAATACTGCATGATAAAAAACTTAGCCAAATCCTTAATGAGTTTGCTATGAAAACATAAGTCACCACTAGGTGGCATAAATGTTAAATTGTCAATTTTACATTACAGTAAAACAGCTCGAAAATTTTTGATCTGAGTACTAAAATTATATGCAAATAAACAGTTTGTGGTTTGGATTTTTTTTAATGTAATTTCCACGACTATTCAAGCGTAAATTTTCCATTTTAGTGTCTGAAAGTTTTTACATAAGAGAAGTAACTGCCTAATTAGCCAGGTCTAAGGTAAGCTCTGTAAGTTGGGGTTAATGGGTGGTATATGTCTTTTTATGCCTGCTTATTTTTGTTAAAAAGCAACCAGTAATAAATAAATAAATAAATAAACAAGAAAAGACTCACAGGTGGAACTGGGACACACATGTTATTCTCAGCATGCAAACAAAGCTCATAACTGCATGCTTCACAACTACATCAACTGCTGGAAATCACAATTTTCTCCAACAACATTTTCATGAGTGCACAGCTAGATTCCCCTTGACTCCCTGATATCACCTTTCCCATTCTACTTGATCTTGTGACATCTTACACTTGCGCAAATGTAATTAACATGAATGTACAACAAGATTTGTGCACACTGGTTCTGTGAGAATATATTTTGCGGTTGTTTTTAACAAATTATTCCCTAAATGTGCTCAGTAGCATTATGTAAGCAAGCCAATCTTCTGATTAGGAATGATATTTCAGAGTAGAAGTATCACTTTGTTCCGCTGTAAGCGACTGTTTTTTTGAAAAGCATTTTATCACATTTTATTTGCAGACATTTTGAGATCTGCACTAAAATTTTGGGATGTGGGGAATTACTTAAAAATAGACTCACAATTTTAAAAACTTCTTTAAAACTATTGTTTTAGTTACAAAATCAAGGCCATACTTACACAGATGATTAGGAAAGAAGCAGAAAGTTAAAAAAATCTTCACAATCTGATTGTTAGTAGCCAAGACACACATTTATAATAGCAAGCCAAATGAGGGGAGTAAAAAAAAAGAGTAAAATTAGTCAAATATAAGTCTTTTTAACTCATTCAAAAACCTGAGAAGACTATATGAGGCACCTTTTTGCTGCCAGCCTTTGGAAAGGTGTACGATTTGAGTCTTGAGATAATTCCACCTCCTGCCCAACTCTAAAAACCACAATATCAAAAGGAACATTAAATATGTCAGGAAAATAACTAAAGGTATTTTAGAAAGCAGATGTAGTATACAAGAACAAAACGCTCCCAACCTTTCCCTTGTGTGTGCCTGCAAGTACACATACGATGCATCAAACAAACATAATACAGGAAATCTTAGTACGAAATTTTCTTTCGACTGCATAACTCTCAAGCCATCTTGAATATATACATATACCTTAAAGCAGTTTTTAAATTCAAGCATATTGCCCTTTCCCCAGATCTTTTACACAGTATGTTTCTCCTGCCTGAGTTGTTGAACTTTAGCACACATTTAGCAATGTAAATCAGACGATAACTTTGGTGTCTACAAGTCTAACTGATTTAATCAAGCAAGATTTGAAGCAAACCTTGATCTTACAACAATGTGGCTACTGAAGCAAAAAGTATACAAACTGATATTAATTCCACACAAAAATGAACAGGCTTTAGATTTTAAATGTGCACTTATGTTCTGTATGAAGATATTTTTAAAACAAATGCAAATATATCTTACTATAATACATTTATTTAATTAAATTTGACTAATTAGCATTTCCAGGGTAACAGAGAACCTACCTGCCTAATTAAAACTGTGATGGCCAAGCATTTAGGCTGATGCTGAGGTTAAAATAATAATCTGAGCCATATTCTCAGTTACTTTAAACAACCTTTAAAATGACTTATGGTTGGATGTTCTGAACTTTCAAAAAACCAAATTTAACCTTTTTTTACTTTTTGTTTTTCTCAAAAGATAGTTTTTCTAGAGGTTAGGATCAGTATCTTTCCTAGCTTTCTTAATAAAGTCGCTTTCTTGATGTAAAATTTACTCCAACCACACCAGCAGTTTCTAGTTAAATTAATTGGACAGTCTGCTTTGGATATCATCCAGCAGATCTTTCCCCAGTGGTCCTACACTCTCTTAGCTTCAAAGCAACTTCATATTTGGGCATGCTTTCCACTAAGTCTTTGGAATCTCACCAGTGCATTTCAGGCATTAAGATATGCAAAAATAAAAAAATTACTGAAAAATTGGTCAAGATAGGAACACCAGTATTGGATTGACCCTCAGAACAGGCCATTCCCCTCCATTCTTCAGCTATTAATCATGTTCTGTCTCTCTTTTGCTCCTTTTTTTCTAACCAGTCTATTCTCACAAGTCATCATCTTTCCTGTTACCTGGCTCTGCATTATCTCCTGTTGGCCAACATTCTTCGGTGCAGTGCCAAAAATTGCTGAAAGTATTCCAGCTGAGATCTTATGGGTATTGAACAAGCTGGAAACTCCTCATAATTCCCTTTCTTCTACCAGCATGATGGTTGCTGGTCCTTGTTCTTGTTCTGATTCATTGCAGGCATTGCCTCCCCTGAAAATCTGTTCTTGCTCCCCATCCTGTGTTCTGCAGCTGGCTATTAGAAGTATAATGCTTTGAACTAGTTTCTACTTAACTTCACCTTGTTTTTTCCAGGACATTTCTCCAATTCAACACAATTCTTTTGTGTCCCAGTTCAAACATGCATAATCCCAATTCACATATTTTGGCCATTCCTTTTGTAAAATAAAAAACATGCAGTACTTCAGAAATATCAAAAACTCTAAAAAGTAGTATTAGTTCTGATGGTGAGATTGCATATCCCCTATGTAAGACCTTGTGATTGTATTTGTTCTTTCCAGGATGCATTTTTTGCAATCTAAATCACTGTATTTTAGCCCCTGCATATTAAAAAAAGCTATAGAAGTGGTCTTCAGTAAGTTACTGACAAAGATATTAATGTATGACAACCTGGCAATATTAACTGAAGTCTTTGAGCTTCATAAGCAGTAATATCAATTTTGAATTTTTCACTTTCTGTTTCTATATTTATTCTACAGGAAAGTAACTTAGAAAGGCTTGTTTGAGAAAACTAAAAAAGACACCACATTCAGATTTCAGTTTTAAGAGGGTCAGAATGTCAAACATATTGCAACTTTAAACAGTATTTTAGGAGAATATTTGTAAAATATGCAGTTAACACACTCACTCATATCTTTTCCTTCTATCCATCATGACGACTCCTAAACGTAACTACTACTGATCAACCCTGAAATCATTAATGGCTGCATGTAAAATGTGCAAGTGACCAATCATACTTAAGACAGCTAGAGAAGTTAAAGGGTGGAATTAATCTCATAGAATCACAGAATGGTGTGGGTTGGAAGAGACTTTAGAGATTATCTAGTTCCAATCCCTGGCCATGGGGGGTTGCAACCAGACCAGGTTCCTCAAAGTTCCATCCAATGTGGCCTTGAACAATGCCAGGGATGGGGCAACCACAACTTCTCTGGGCAACCTGTGCCAGTGTCTCATCACCCTTAGAGTGAAGAATTTTTTCTAATGTGTAATCTATATTCCCTCTGTCATCTTAAGGCCATTCCCCCTGGCCCTATCACATTTTAATATGTCCTTGTTAAAAGTCCCTCTCCAGATTTCTTGTAGGCCCCTTAAGGTATTGGAAGGCTGCTATAAGGCCTCCCTAGAGCCTTCTCTTCTCCAGGCTGAACAAGCCCAACTCTCTCAGACTGTCTTCATGGGAGAGATGCTCCAGCCCTCAGAGCATTTTTGTGGCCCTCCTCTGGACTTACTCAAGCAGGTCCGCATCCCTTTTGTGCTATTGCCCCAGAACTGGATGCAGTACTGCAGGTGGGTCCCATGACAGCAGAGAGGTAGAATCACCTTCCTCGAACTGCTGGCCAACCATATTCTTTGATACAACCCTGGATACAGTTGGCTTTCTGGGCTGCAAGTGCACCCTGCTGGGCCATGTTGAGGTTTTTTTTGTCAACCAAGACCACTAAGTTCTCCTC
This sequence comes from Ara ararauna, assembly GCA_028858755.1. Lineage (NCBI taxonomy): Eukaryota > Metazoa > Chordata > Aves > Psittaciformes > Psittacidae > Ara > Ara ararauna. The sequence continues at coordinate 35,632,923 of CM054410.1, read as the reverse complement.
AGTGCTGCTCTCAACCCCTTCTTCACCCAGCCTGTAGTTCCGTTTGGGATTGCCCCAGTCCAGGTGCAGGACCTTGTACTTGCCCTTACTGGACTTTATGAGGTTGGCACTGGCTACCTCTCAAGCCTGCCAAGATTCCTCTGGATGGCATCCTTTCCCTCCAGTGTGTCAACTGCACCATACAGCTTGCTGACATCAGCAAACTTGCTGAGGGTACACTCAGTCCCATTGTCCACATCGCTGACAAAGATGTTGAACATCCCTGGTCCCGCTACTGACCCCTGAGGAACACCACTTGTCACTGGTCTCCTCTTGAACATCAAGATGTTGACTGCAACTCACGACTGTGACCATCTCTCTCTTCAAATTCCTCAAAAGCAAGCCTTTGTCATTTCCTGAATGACTGGTTCTTGATTTAAGTTCATTAATGTTAGGCAAGATTAACCACACCCTGTTAGCATGATCAACATTTTCACCTGTAAAGCATCATCAACAACTGGGGTGGTATTACTGCAATGCATTGGCAGGAAGAGGTTGGTTCATTTACTTCTGTTGCACAGTCCTAAACATCAATGAACTTTGTCAGATACATGGCAGTTTTTGTTACTACTTCTTCGATAAGTTAAATACCTACAGTAAGACTTTGGTTGCATAATTTTAGCAATTTTGGTTGCATAATTTCCAATGATTTAAAGGGGCACTTGATTTTCAGAAAGCTGTGGTAGGAGAATTGTTCATGGACCCACAGATACTGAAGTAAATGTAATTGCTTATCTAAACAAAAATATTTTTTCTATAATGTGGGACTGCATTGAGATAATGACTTAGATGATTAGGCTCTCCAGGGCGTAGTGACACAACTAAATTAAACTCCCTGCTTCAGATGAGATCAGCTTCAGCTGAATGAGATGGTGTTATGTGTTACACCTCAGGTGGCTCCTCTAATCAATGGACCCTAAGAACTTAGGCAACTATAATTGTAGATGGGCTTGCTCACTCTTCATGGAGCTGATGAAAGAACTTCCCCCAGTTTCACCACACAAAGAATTAAACCCTTCTGCAAAGTCTGCTGTTAGGTGCATGCAACTGATCTGAAAATAAACTGAACCTCAATTTCTGCTTCAGCCAGTAAATTCTCAAAATGGACAAGGCAGTATCTCTCCTCCTAATGTTGGTACCGTCACTATAGAATACGATGATCAATGAGGCATTCTGCATATGATAAATACTGATTTTTGCATATATTATATGTAAAAAAGTTCACAAAAAATAAATGAACAGCTCATGCAAAACACTGATGAAAGCAATAACCATGCTAGAATATATTAAGCTTATTCTTTTCAACCTACTACTTATACCCCTATAAAAACAAGTTCACTGATGCAACAATATACAAGCATTAGGCTTCTTAGAGCAGTATGTGACTGTAAGCTTTCTCAAATGAACACTGCCGCTATGTCACCACCTACTCTTACCTTAGAAGGGGGTCCAGGAAAAGGAAAACCAACATTATCTGTAAAATAATCACATGCGGAACGATGCTGAGCAAGGTGAGAAATGTACTATAAGAACAAAAACTTTTACACAGGGAACCGACTTTCTATTTTTTAAATTGCATTACAGTGCATTTTCTTCTTACCAGCCCTCTTTCCTTTTGTCTCTAATGTGCAGCAGACTCTGGTACTTGCTGCCACAGAGCCAAAAGTATGGGCAGTGCCTAAAGAGATTTGATGGCGCAGAATAAGTATGGGCATATCCTCTCATCATGGCACTGGTATCTTGTTTGAATGACAGAAAGCCTTAGAGAAAGAACACCACTTCTGGAATAGCACAAGTTATGCAATGATTGAGCAGAATCATCTTTTTTCTTCCTGACAGTCAGGGCAAGAGGAAGGACAAGGTCTTATCAGTATTTAATATGACATTAAAGAAGAAACAGGACGAAGAATATACTGGACCTCAGGGAACACCCCCGACACCACCATCCCCTCCCCTTCTCCCAGGTTATCAAAGAATGCCTCTCTGATGCTCATTTTCAACATCAGGTGCAGCCAATCCCTTGTTCTGCTCTGTTCTCTCCAACATTGGGTGCAACTGCACCCAACTGAATGCCTATAGCAGTGCTGCTGATATACTGGCCTCAGACTGGAACAAGGACAGTTGGAGGAGCGCTAGGATGACCACCTTGTTAGTGTGTGGGGGCCAAGTAACACACACTGCCACTTCAAGCAGCAAAGCACATTCTCGATCTGATGTCAATTTACAGCCAGCCATAACTGGACTTGGGAGCCCTCCTTAATCTACAGCATCTGCCTCTATTCTGCATGGCCTGACACGACTTTTTTGAAAAGTTGGATTTTTTTTTTTTTTTAATTCAACTTTAATCTACCTTAATCTGTACCCACTTAAGTGGCAAGTGGAGAAAAGACACACATCTTTATCATCATTACCATGGCTACTTATACATATCAAAATAATAGGAATAACTCACCATTTTCTGAGCCAAGTGGACAGGGAATGGTAAGAACCCTTAATAATCCATCTGGTTTGTATGAATAATGCTCAACTAACTACCAGAATGAGAGGGAAACAAAAAAAGAAAAGAGAAAAGAAGAGAAAAAGCTATGAAAAGGTAAAGATGATATAATTACTTGTCTCTTTAAAATTGTGTATATATGTACGATTGGTATATATTACAGCAAGTGAACAGGGCATACAGCAGCTCTTTATTCCACGTGTTCTTACCTCATCTTTACTTCTCTTTAGCAGGGACTCAATGTTTCTGATGTAACCTTATGGATGAATCTGGAACTTGATACAGGAACTGGATTTTAAGACTCAGGATTCCACACCAGGTTCTGCTTCCTTTGTACCTCTGAGCAAATCACTTCTTTTTATAACTCAGTTCCGCCCTCTTTTTTTTTTTTTTTCTTTTTTCTGCCCCAAAATGTGTACAACTACAGTGCAGAAATTGTTCTCATAAGCAATGCTTTCTTTGGCCCTCAAAGACACAGGGGGATGCAAACAGCTAATAAATGCATAGCACCAACAGTTGTGGCCATTTTTATTCCTGGGTTGTCCTCAACATGCCGTTTTACTACTGATATTTTGGCTTTGGTACACTTGGGTAGAAAGAGGGGTTCTATGAGTGAAAAAGTTGCAGACATATTTGAAAAACTTGTAAGACAGCATAGCTGCTTTTAAATTTCCACTGACTTCAGGAAAGTAACATGCAGGACTTTTACAGGACAGGGTAAGAATGAATATATACAAGTAAAGACTCATTTTAGATTTGTGGCTCACTTTACTTGTTTTAATAGAATTTTCAGCAAAGAGGATGTAAGAGATTTCTGCAGGCATTTAAATTCCCTTAGCATTTTCAATTTACACCGTCATTTCTCCAATATTCACTTTATTACCATTTATGTCATAGTCAACTATGAATTCCTTAACTGCTTAATCTTCACCAGGGTTCAGACATATTTTGGTGGTAACCTTCAGCAAACAATGCATTTTCAGCCTTTAAGGTAGAATATTAGAAAGGTAAAGAATGCAGCATGTGTACAACATCCTAAACCATTTTCTTTGCACTTTCTAGAATTCTGTTTCTTGCTGTTATAAGCTCATTAGCAAAAGACTATACCTAGCATAGCTATTATTGAATATAGTCACTTGCAAACGCAAAAATGGTCTTCCACTCTAGAGAATATTCAGCTACCTGAATAATAATTACGGCAATTTTGAACTGGTCCAAGCTGCAATATCACATGTGAAAAAGATCAAACTCTCTACACTTACATAGCTTTATACACTAACATGTATTTTCTTCCTGGATAGGAACCACATAAAGTTTGAAACATATGACAAATAACCTGCCAAATGATGCTGCTGTTTAGATGAAGACTGTTGTCACACAGCGTAGTAAAACAAGCTGCCTTAGTTATACAGAAATATGACAACAGATATCCAAGTGATTCAAATTTAACAGACCTGCCAGAGGGTGTCAAATCTTTTCCCATCCGGTATGGAGAGCTTCCCTGTCTTATCTCTGTCAATACGGTAATGCAGTACTTTTCCATCATTCAGCAGACACAGGGCATAGGAACCATTGCTGTCCCTTTCTCGGATACTGGAGAAATAAGAGAGATTCTCACAGTTATTTTTAAAATCACCCTTTCATTGAAGTTTGTGAATCGAAACCAAATAAAATCAGCATTGCAACTTTCAAAGATATTTTGTTAAGCTTTTCATTAATTTCTTAGTGTTGTTTGGTTTTAGACATAATTCCCTAAATTTTTTTTTTTTCTCTCTCACAAAAGGCAAGAGATGACAACAAAAAATTCAGGATGTGGAGCTCTTTGCTAGGCAGCTACAAAACATTGTGCAGCGCACAAAGCACTCCCTGAGCAAGGAAGCATTTGAAGCCTTGTGCACTGCAGGCCTGCAAAGCCCATGGAAATCTGAGACCAGGATCCAGCATATGCAAACAGCTACACTTCAGTGTCCTCTAAAGTTGACCTAGAATTAAAAACAACAGATAAGTGCCTTCACTAAAGCAAGATTTCTCTCTCGTATCTCTTATTTTGAAATAAAGAGATGACGGTAAGGGCAGAAGATAAAATACTAAAAAACCATAATGTGAAATAACAAATAAAGGGAAAATCTTTCTGCACTGAAGCATCTTGTTTGATTGGGAATGTAAAGAAAGGCATACATTTCTGTAATAATAAATTCTTAAAATTTTGGTAAAGACATTAGTGCTTTGTTGCAAATTTCATGGGAAATTCACATGAAATTTCACATGGTGTTGAAGTATCAAACTTCAGCAGTGAGAGAACAAAAAATGTAATGCAAAGACGTTGTCTAGAATTCATAGGTAGGCAGGATGATGTTCTTACAGGAGAACTGCAAGTAACATCTGAGACACCTATAAAGAGTGGCAGAGGTGTTTTATGTGTACTCAAGGCTAGGTCACACTGGACCACTGTCTTCTGCTGCCTGTTCCCAGAGTAGATAGGAGTTTTCTACTAGTTCTATCTTAATTGGCATAGCACTTCTGAGTTTAGAAAGTAGGCTTTTTCTTGTAGTTTAAATTGACTATGCTCACTTGCTGCTGACAGTGAAACAGAAATAGAGCTAGCTTAAAATTTTCTGGAATAATGGGTTTGTCTTACGAAAAGCCCAGATTCAGCAACACTGAAACATTACTTGTTCCATTGTGCTCAGAAATCTATCCATTCTCCCTTGAAAGTCCTGAAGAGAAATATAGCAGGATATACTCACTAAGGCGTTGTGAAACTTTTCTGTTAGCAACACTAGTACTTGCTATCATATCTCAGAAGACTGCAGAGGCAGTAAATTCTGCCTTCAGCTGACCCACTCAAGGCTGAACTAAATGTGTTTTGTCTGAACTACTCATGCAACTGTTTTTTTTTTTTCCAAGCAGTGATTCTTGTTGCATAAGATGTGAACAGGACACTGGCTACAAAAAAAGGAACCAAGGTCAGGTTTTTTTCTGAAACCAAAGTAACTTGCCTAGTATCTCTGAAGCAACTTGAAATACCACAGTCTGCTTTTTCATGACATTCTGGTATTTTTTCAGAGTGCTGATTTCCTGTACTGACTGACCAGCGGAGAGCAACAGGTTCTGCTAAAATGAAGAATGGCCTTTACTTCATCTTTCTCTGACTTGCTTTTAGCAAATAGGCTGAAGAATATTTTCAGAATACAGGACATTGTTTCTATAACATGAACGGCATTTCATTGCAGTCAGATTTCTGTTCAGCACAGGTAAGATTATAAAATGCAATGGATTGTTTCCTAGTAAAAAATGTCCTTTGTGTTTCTCATGAGGAAATGGTGGCTCCAACACAATTAGCTCTACTGAAACCAATTCTCATTTACAAGAGTTTTTACTATTCCAAGTGGCATTGTAAACATTTCTTGAAATCACAGGCATCAATGGGAGAAGAGAGTCCTGATTTCTAAGGACCATGGCACAGATCCAAACAGTCTTATCAGTATTCTGCGCACGATTTAGGAAGAGTTCAGGTTTATGAGAGCATTTCTGAGCTCTCCCTTCCCCCATTCCAACAGTTACATTAACTCTGAAGACATCTGCAGTTCACAGTCGTGGCAGCTCCTGTCAGACACCTCTATCACTGCATGTACAAAAAATCTCCATTCTAACACTTATGACTGACCAGTTCCCAGGCAGAGCCTCATTTTCTTGGGGTTACGGCCCAGGTGTTTTTTTAAACTAAAGCCAGTCAGCTCCAGGACAAACTGCATCCCTACAGAACACAACAACAGGAGGTACTACTGTCTTCCAACAATGTCTGAAGAGTAGAAGTATCAAGAGCATTGAAGCAACAACCAAACAATGCCCTAAGTCTCAGTTTTGGCAATGAGATCCCTTCTTGGTCCAAAAAGTGCTCTCACAGAACTTAACCATCATACATCAAACCAAAAACTGTTACTACCTTTGGTGATAAGTATAGTCACAGCCATGATTTCCAATTTCATTTTGGTTATGAAGACTGTGATAACGGCTGTCTAGGTTAGACTAAACCTCCAGAGCTTCATTTGGGTACACAGTACCCATTACCTTACAGTACTGATACTGTGGAAAATGGTATCAAAAAAATGGCATCAAAGAAAAGGCTGCTCAAACTGAAAGGTTATAAACTGAAACCTCTTAAAATTGAAATCAAGGTTTTCACATCTTCTTGAGGATGCTGCCTGTACCACTAAGGGCCATCACATTAGATTTGGGGTCTTAATTCATATATGGAATTTTCCTTCTATGAAAAGAAAAAAACTTGAAATTCCAAATGCACTATCTGCTTCAATGCGCTTGGAAATTACACACAGTACTGATCACACAACAAAAAAATCTTCATTTTAAAAAGCTATATACAAAAAAACAAAAGAGCATTTCAGCAAGGAAGGAAGCCACTAGTGAAATATCACCTGGTCCTCCATTTCATGGCAATTGCAGAGAAATACAAATCTACAGAATTAGAACATACAGATAAGAAACACCTGTAAATAAACAATCTTTTCCTTTCACACACTGAGATTAATCAGAAACAGTGATTGATTTGTTTCTGAACAAATTAATCAGAAACCATTGATAATGAACAATGCCACTGAAAACAAATTTGAATTCACAGATACATGAGAGAAGCACCAAGGTATCCAGATTTTCTATGACATATATTTTAAAAGAGCAATTTTAGAAAGATCTGAGAAACTCAAATTGTTATTTAATGCAATGCAAAAAAGGTTTATTTATTGATTTAAATTTTCATGCAATCTACCTTTGAGTATTTTTTTATGTTTCTGTGAATGTAACGCAAATAGCAACCAGTAAGTATTTTGTGTAGCATTACAAAGTGTGTAAACAGCTACCTGTTCTCTCATTTGGTAGAATCTCTGTTTTTGCTTGGAAGCAAAAGAACGAATGTCTCAGTCTTTTCTGCTTCCAAGTGAAAAACAAAACAATCCCTTTTTTCTAAAGGAAAAAAAGTCCACAAGGGTAAAAAAAAATAAACTGCTATTACAATACGCCTCATTGACTGTGGAGGAAAAAAGTCACAGCATTCTACAGTGGAGAATAATGAAGGAAATAAACTAGTAAAATGCTTGTTTTAGGAATGGTGTGAAATATTATCACTCCTGAATCCAAGGGCGTGTTAAAAGTTTGTTCTCAGCCTTGCTTTGCCTTCTCAGTTATTAACAGCTTCCTTGATGCCAGAGATACCAACATTCCCCACTGCTGATCAAACTCCAGCCATTCCCTGCTTGTCTGCCTGTATGAATATCTCTCTCTCATAATGTTATTAACGATATGGCTAGTCATTATCACTTCAAATATGACTGCACATATTTCGAGTTGGAGTGCAATAAGGGATGACCTTGGTGCTACCTGTAAAAGGATCATACGAAGGAAAAAATGGATTGACTGCAGTCTTCATCTATATTTTTGTTCTCTTGGGGTTATAATTTCTCTGTTTAGTAACACATTGAAAGTTGTTTCAGAAATATCAGCATACTATAGAGTTTAGGAGCTAGCTCAGGCACACACTACTGCTGCCTACAACAGAACCTAAAACTCCAATTCCCGGCCACGCTAAGTGAGCTGCACAGTGAAGAAACACCTTTGCAAGAACAACTGCATCACTGCAGTCTATTTTGCTGGCATTGCCAGCAATCCTGGCATTATTACCCTGCCAGCAAAATACACTATGCTCCACTAAAATGTGCTCCTTAACAAGTAGCTCCGCTGTATAACTGCACCTGCAACATGGGATCTTGATACAGCTATCTCAGTCAGAGAGTGCATCTTTTTTTCACACCCCCAACCCACTCTGCTGCTAAAGCAGACAGCGTACAGCTAGCCTTCAGAAGCCACAGCCCTGCTGTAATGGTCTGCAAGTGCACTTCACTGAATATCAGCAAACACCTCTCCCAAAGAGCTGTGGGCATCATCCAGGCTGCTGTGGAGGAGAACCTCCAGAAGCATGGTTCATTGTCTGCTTTTTTTCATGTATCTTGGAAAATTTTTATGGTTCTCCTAAGCCTAGCAAGTGCTTGGTACTTTGAAGGGGAACTTCATCATTAACATCTCTGAATTAAGCTCATGTCTAATAGGACTGTTTCCTCTTTGTCTGATATTAACAATGTCCAATTACATTTATGGATGCAAACAATACTGATAGATTTATTTAAAGAATATTTTACAACATCAGATAAATCACCTAGCTCAGAATGCACTCCAGCAGTGGTAAATCCCTAGTGGAAGACAGTAAGATTACTGTACACATAGGCTACTACATGTGTCAAACCCACAAATTTTTGGTCAGACAAAAGACAAGAAGACTTACAGACAACTGCACTTCAAAACTTTATTTCTAAACTGTGTTACTAGTGCTAACTATTGTGACAAATAAAGGACAGTTTAGACTCTTGATGTCATGAGATACCATGATGAGTCGGCAGCTTGGATGAGTCGCCGTGTTAGATTTACGATGCTATTCATATTCAGGAAGCTTTTAAATTCTGTCCATATTTATGGAATTTAAAAAAAAAAACCTAGATTTGATAATCTTGTGCTGTAAAGCAGCACTTAAGAAATCTGGGTGATAGATGTGTTCCCACAGAGACTGCTGTACTGGATTTTGTTTCAAGGTAGGTTTGTCAGACTGTTAGCATATTTTTGGTGTGCTTAAGTTTTAGAGACCCTTGTAAAAGACTATACAGAAATATTCTAGCCTTTTAAAATGTATTATTTTAATAAACAAGATTATATTTTGTCAAAACCAGCATCTGTTTATGTTGAATAGCCTCATAGTACATCTCATTGAAAATCTACCTTCTTCCTATTTTCCCAGGCTCCAAGTCCTATCTCAACACCTGAACTTCTTTTAGACTTTGAATGTTTCTAAGTTTTACCTTTCAATCAGCTACCAGGCTTGAATGTATCAACCAATTTGAGAGAAACAGCCCCTGAGCAGCTACACTCACAAGCACAAATTCACAGCCTTCAGTCTACAGATGTACAGAAGATACTGACATGTGCTGCTGCTAGGTAGTGAAAAAGTATGCAATGCCTGGGCCTGAAATGTAAAATGCACCCCTCTAGCACTCAGAAATTTTGCTGCTGCTGTTTCAGTTAGCTAACTAATGAATGGTTTATTTCTCAACACCTACTGGGCAAGCCCATGTTAGGCAAACCACATATGCAGAAAACAGAAAAACTGTCCAAATTTTATGGTTCTTTTCTTATTTCTGATGAGCCTCTAGGTCTACTGAGTTGAGAGCTAGATGAGCTCTGGACAGAAAAATGACTAGTCTTTGCTACAAACAAACATCACATCATTTCTCTTGCTGCTCTGGCTGCTGAATTATGGGGCAGATGAAGATCTAACCCCGTTTCTTCCCCAGGAGTGTAAGAGTAAAGGGCAGCTAAGTGGTTACTAAGCTCTAAACCTGACAAATAGGCAGTCTGTGCAAGAACAACTAATGCATCATAAAGCACCATACAGAAGTAAATAGTGTTGTATTAAGTAAGAGGGACTCAAGCTCAACATCCTGTCAGTTACATCTTCATACTATCTAAGCTCTATTGGCACATGGCTTAAATTTAGCATTTTCCCCTCTGTGGGGTTTATCTACCTCATGAGAAAGCAGCTGCCTGATTTCCAGAGAACTATGACAGATAGGCACCTGCTGACATATGTAGTCCCACAGAGGTCTGACTGCCCCCTCTGCAGCTCACTGAGCATGTCACGGCAAACAGCACCAGGACATCTCTAGGGGGAACAGGAAAATGCTTGGGAGTATTTCCATTTAAAGCTGTAGAAATACCCATAGAGGATTAAAAAGAGACCAGTATCTACAAAAGAGACTGAAAATGTCAAGTCTGCTAAAAAATTACACTCCTTCACTCCAAAGCCCATCCATCTTGTTAAGAAATGATAGCTAAGAGAACCATTTCTCTGAATAAAAATAATAAACTATATATATATACATATATATATTCCCCCAAAGAGAAGCATTTTGACCCTACAGAAACCAAAGTGTGCAAGAAAGAAACTGGAAAATCTGCAAGTTTTAACACACGACTCAGGTCATTGATTAAATAGCATTGATTTGGTAAGATGTTAATCCAGAAAGTAATATTTTTTTAATAGAAAAAAACAAGCCATTAAAAGAAAGGGTGGCTGCTTTGTTTCAGATCACCTGCTCCTGCGTCTAAAACGTAGGAAAAGATACAAAGAAAATCACTGGGCAATGAAAAGGAGCAATGGTATGGTAATGCTGTGCTTGTATTCTGTGACAGCAACTACATTCATCAAACCAATGGAACCTCTGTGCTACAGGAAGAAGAATTCAGAAAAGATTAATCTGTGATAAGGGGAATCTTTGGATCCATCAAATTTTGTAACAAAATTTCTAAAAGATTTATAACAATTTTTTTGTTACAAACAGCAACAAAAGCAACTGGTAAATGACCACTTGGATGGTATAATTACAGCAAATCAGTAAAGTGAAAGAGTGGGTACTGTAGAAGCATACCCATTCCGCACTCACTCTTGGGGTTTTACTTTGGACTAGCTTTAAAAAGGTCAAAGATAGTGAAGTGCTGAAGAAGACCATGTAAGTGGGTGAAGAAATTTCTCTCAGGAATTGCACAGCTCTAAGTGATCCTTCCCTGGCCATGACCCTTAAGCTTCATTTTCTATCATTATATAAATACTTCCACTGGGGGACAGAGGGAAAAAAAAGTGCTCAGTGAAAACACTTTTTCAAATGAGGTTTTCCAAAGAAAATCTGTTTTTGCTAGAAGATTTTGACTGGCTCTAATCCTCATGAGGTGATGGCTGTGAGTCACTAGCCTAAATGATGCATTTGCACTCAGAAAACAAAACATCACAAGGTCGAGTAAATACAGACAGTGGCAGACACAAAATGGAGTTACCAAGGTAAAAGCAATTCCATTTGTTGCGTTAAGTACAAAACCAAGCACCACCACCGTCCCTGGGAAACTGACAGTTATGGATCCCAACAGGCGGTTTGTATTTTTACCACTTTGGTGAGTCAGTGTACAGGGTGCAAGTGACTAAACTGTGGCAGCCACACTGTAGGGCCTCTCTAAGGAGTCATGCTCTCTGATGAGGCCAGGGGCTGCCCTGGTTCTAGCTGGCCCCAATGGACACTTGTGTAGGGCACCACCAAGACCCTCAGCCATGTATGTGGGCCTCTGCCTCTGCAAAAACATCATTAAGGACAGATGTACGCTTGGTGGGTGGTGGTGGAGAGAAAAAAACAAACACAAACCAGAAGTGGCAGCACAAACACCAAGGGCAGAGGAGGAGGCAGGAAGAGATGCTCCATGAACCAGAGCAGAGTCTTCTGCAGCTTGTGGGAGGGGCAACAGTGGAGCAGGTGTCCACACCATAGCCCTCCAGGCAGGTGGATGTTTCCTGAAGGATATTTCCTGTGGAGAGCCCATGTTGCAGCAGTGTGAGGATGAAGGAGCAGCAGAGAGATGCAGCTACAGGCTCACTGCAACCTATACCCTACACGCATCCTCACCTTTGCTGCTTGGTGGGGAGAGGATTTGGGTGTGAAGACTGAAGCTGAGCCTGTGAGAACTGGGGGTGTGGGTGTGTGCGGGGAAGGTGTTTTATTTATGTTTTTGTCTATGTTTCTTGCTGTCCAACTTAATTTTAACTGATAATAGAATATATTTCCCAAAAAAGAATCTTGTTTTGCCTATGAAAGTTAGTGGTACATGATCTCCCTGTCTCCATTTTGACCCATGATGCTTTTCCATCCTATTTTCTCCCATGTTCTGTTGAGGAGAGGAGTGTGACAGCATCTTGGTGGGCCAAGTTTAACCTACCACAGTCACTTAGTACTGTTTATCAGTTATAAAACAAAGTTCAATGGATTTTTCTTGCTATTGAGTTTCCCTGATGCTTCCTTTAGAATTAAACTTAGTATTTGATCAAAAACCAATGATCCATGCTTTTGCTATAGTTTCCCATCTTTAGCTAAATGGAAACCTAATCTTAGATGCACTTGCTTAATGCAGGGATGATTATGTCATGTATATCATGCTGGACTGGGCTCTTTCACTGTGAACAAGACACCTTTTAGGGCATACTCTCATTTGATTCACTCAAGGGTACTGTGTAGTAACAGTGGTAGTACACAAAAATACCAGAAAAAAAAGACTCACAGAAATTTCCCGTTGTTCCTTGGCCCAATGAGGATACGGTGTTCTGACTCTTCCCGCGAGATCCTCCCATGGAACCATGGCATCTTCTCATGGGCTGTAGTGGCAATCAACTTCTCCAGCTGAGGCTTTTGACTGATGATAGCTTGTTCAAGAGCATGCCCCTAGAGAGTGGTAAAAACATAGTCAAACTGTCTTCTGCAGTAAAAGCATGACAGGTAGACTCCCAGTAAAGGACTGCTTTTGGGACATCCATAATCAGCACATATATAAAGAAAAGATCTGGTTGCTATGAAAATATTAAACCAGAAACTAATGTATAGTAATCTAAACATCACAGAGCTGGAATTCTTCCTTTACCTCTGAAAAACAGAAAGAAAAATAAGTAGTAAATTAAGCTTTCAATATACCAGTATATAACTGAAAATTAGACCACGTTTTTATGCTAATGAGACATAGCTAACTATACGTAGTCTCAATATCCTATGACAGCCTGCTGAAATAAACTGAACATGCTTTGAACTGTTGAGGTATGTTTATATTGAAGACATCAGTACAAAGTCCCCAAAACCAGGCAGGGCAGTCCCAATTTATAGTGAAATATGTCAATATTTTGGTATAACCTATATACTTATAAACCAATCTACAACCTACCACTTCCAAATTTGGCCCAGAATCTGAGGGCAAAACCCCCTAGTTTCACCAGTTTTCAGCTTGAGTTCATCAACTTCCTTCTATATTAGGCTCAGACTCATCAGAATGAACTGTAAGCCTCAACACTTGTAGTAAGTTTCAGGCTTGTGCATTGCTTGATATACTTTCCAGAACAGAACACACAAGGTTACTTGCTAGTAACAGAACAGATGAAAAACCTAGTGTAACTCCATGAGTTCATAACGGTAACTCATGGCATCCCAAGGTGAAATAAAATACCCATTGCAGTCTCCCACACTAGTGTTTCCATGTTAGGACTGCCTTCTTCAAGGTCATTTTAAGGAAAAAATCCAACCTGTCTTCCTCAGCATGGAACATTCCTTCTTGACACAGGCAGTACCAAAGATGTATAAGCAGTGTTCTGCAGTTAAGAAACCCAAGTTCTGTTTTGGACAAATTTAAATAAGCAGGAGGCCAGCTAAGAGGGGAAGATGCAAAACAAGTCACCATGTCACCATGTCTGCCTACACATCAATGAACAAAAATTCAGGACCAAAAGCAATAAACAAACCATTTCCGTATCTTGTTCATTACATCTATTTTGGTGCATGTGGAAATCTGATGACACAGATTAGTGCTAGACAGATAGATGCTAAATACAGTTATACCAGCCAAAGACATCATAAAGCTCCTAAGTTTTGTAAAATTTAAGGAAAACTATTATGGCCAACTTACTGCATGCACTGGGGAAAAAAAAAAACCAAAAACACCCCACTGCTCAAAACTCAACAGCTATGGTTCCATTGTGAAAAAATGCCACATAACAACAGCAATAGCTGGAAACAAACACTGCAATCTCTTTTTCCTCCTAACTCAAAGACCACTGTATGGCAAAATCATCCTGGATTTACCTGCAAATTCCAAGTTTGTTTGACATACTCTCTGATGAGGCTCTCTTTTAAATCTTCAAAGGGTCCTGTTTTGGGTTCAACACCTGGTGGTCGGTTGAAAGGTTTTCTCAAAAGACAGATAAGGCCATCTGCTGCTTCTGAGTGATAGTTAATGAGTTCAGCAGGACTGGCATGCGACTTGCCTCCTGCAATGGCATATGAGCCACTCAGCTCCTTCTCAATGGTATAATGATGAACCTTCCTTCCATGGGTCAAGGATAAGGCAAAGCCACCCAGGTAATTCCGGCTTTGGCGGAGCAAGTATAGTCCATCACTCACTCCTCCTTGCATCAGATACTCTTCTGCTTCTTCACGTGTAATATTGCCAAAGAAGTATGGCAAATGGTTAGCCGGGTTCACTGTGCTGGAAGCCATGTTTTTTCTTTTCCAAGGAGCTAAAGTATTCTATATCTGAAAAACAGACAGAGACATGAGTATCAGTTGGAAAGAAGAGAATAAACCAGTAACATGGCAATTCATACGTGGTATGTCAGAAGCACATTTTTTAAAAGATTTTTGGGTTTACCTCAGAAGTTCTCTTTCTAAATCGCAATAGAAGTTTTTCCTTGTTATACAGTAATGGAAAAGTTTCCTATAACTGCAGAAGTTACCTTTGACTCTGCCTCTTTTCTTCTTTGCCTAGCCATACAGAGGTCCTGACATTTTCACTTTCCTGAACACCTGCGTCTATCCTTTGGTTCTGGCCTTGAGGTGTTTCCCAATAAAAGGAAATAACTAGGTAAGAAAGATTCAGTGAGAAGTTTTTCTTTCTGGTTTTATGCCATTTTAATTTTGCTTATGAGTAGCTTATGCCAGTATGTGGGCTGAGTATGGACAAAAGTTTTATATTAAAATAGTTAACATTCTTCTCCACAGAGATTTACCAATAATAATAATAATGAAAAAATTATAGTGTCTTATGAACAGTCTTCATTTCAAACACCTTACATAATAGGAAGGCAGACCACCAACAAAAACACAAGACACAATCAAGTTCACCATCTCTGAAGAATAAAAATGAATATAACATAAACATCTTCAATTCTTTTATTCTTACTTTAACAACTGTGACTACTGGCAAAATCTTGGAGTAGATTCTCCTGGAAGGCATGCTAAAGCACATGAAAAACAACAAAGTGCTTGGTGACAGCCAGCATGGCTTCACTAAGGGGAAATCCTGCCTGATCAATTTGGCGGCCTTCTATGATGGGGCTAAGGAACTGATGGACAGGCGTAGAGCAGTTGATGTCATCTACCTGGACTTGTGCAAAGCATTCGACACTGTCCCACATGACATCCTTGTCTCTAAATTGGAGAGACATCAATTTGATAGGTGGACCACTCAGTGGAGAAAGAACTGGCTGGATGGCCACATGCAAAGAGTTGTGCTCAGTGGCTCAATGTCCAGTTGGAGACCAGTAACGAGTGGTGTCCCTCAGTGATCCGTGGTAGGACCAGTCTTGTTCAAAATCTTTGTTGGTGACGTGGACAGCGGGATTGAGTGCGCCCTCGTGAAGTTTGCCAATGATGTCAAGCTGTGTGGTTCGGTTGACACGTTGGAGGGAAGGAATGCCATCCAGAGGGACCTTGACATGCTTGTGAGGTGGGCTGATGTCCACCTTATGAAGTTTAGCCATGCCAAATGCAAGGTCCTACACCTGGGTGGGAGCAATCCCAGGCACAGCTACAGGTTGGGCAGGGAAGAGATTCAGAGCAGCCCTGCGGAGAAGGACTTGGGGGTGTTGGTCAATGAGAAACTCAACATGAGCCAGCAGTGTGCGCTTGCAGCCCAGAAAGCCAACCATATCCTGGTCTACATCAAAAGGAGCATGACCAGCAGGTCGAGGGAGGTGATCCTGCCCCTCTACTCTGCTCTCCCAAGACCTCACTTGGAGTATTGTGTGCAGTTCTGGAGTCCTCAGCATAAAAAGTACATGGAACTGTTGGAACAAGTCCAGAGGAGGGCCACAAGGATGATGAGGTGGCTGGAGCAGCTCCCGAATGAAGATAGGCTAAGAAAGTTGGGGCTGTTCAGCCTGGAGAAGAGCAGGCTGCGTGGAGACCTCATAGCAGCCTTCCAGTATCTGAAGGGGGCCTATAATGATGCTGGTGAGGGACTCTTCGTTAGGGACTGTAGTGATAGGACAAGGGGTAATGGATTCAAACTTCAACAGGGGAAGTTTAGATTGGATATGAGGAAGAAATTCTTTCCTGTAAGGGTGGTGAGGTGCTGGAATGGGTTGCTCAGGGAAGTTGTGAATGCTCCATCGCTGGCAGTGTTCAAGGCCAGGCTGGACAGAGCCTTGGGTAGCATGGTTTAGTTTGTGGTGTCCCTGACCCTGGCAGGGGCGTTGGAACTAGACGATCTTAAGGTCCTTTCCAACCGTAACTATTCTATGATTCTATGTTTTTATATACAGATCATATACACACACAGTGTAACACTATTATAGTTTAAAATATATTTCTTAAAAATATGCACAAGGAATCCACAGAACTCCAGCTACAGGAGCAGTGTTCTTGTGTTCTGTCTTCCCTGAGTTATCCCACTCTCTAACCTACACTGTCAACAGAGAGATTTATTTTCTTTAAGCCTCACTGGTGGTTTACACTGCCCGGACAGCTAAGCATTGTGCTGAAATTACTTTTTTCTCTTTCAAGTTACTGAAGAGAAGACATCAGAATATAAAAGTCAAATTTGGTTAATTCTTGTTTTAGTGACTTTTAAATGACTAATGAATACCCCAGCATGACTATTTGCAAGCATTTTTTTATGTCAGATGAAGTGGTCCACAACTCCAA
Organism: Ara ararauna; assembly: GCA_028858755.1. Lineage (NCBI taxonomy): Eukaryota > Metazoa > Chordata > Aves > Psittaciformes > Psittacidae > Ara > Ara ararauna. The sequence continues at coordinate 35,615,769 of CM054410.1, read as the reverse complement.
TTATTTAGGCAAGTTCACCAGTCAAGTTATTGTTTCTTGGAACAGTATGAGTTTTTCTTATACTTTCTCATATACTTTCTCTTCCAAATGGTTCCTCAGTCCAATCACTGTTTGTTCTGGGTTCAGCTGTTATTTTTTTTTGTAATGTAATGTAATGTAGTGTAACCTAATAGTTATTTTTCTTCTTCCTAGTAGCTGGTGTAGTGCTGTGTTTTGGTTTTAGCCTGAGAACAAAGCTGATAACACACTGATGTTTTAGTTGTTGCTAAGTAATGCTTACCCTGATCAAGGACTTTTCAGTACTCAATGCTCTGCCAGTGAGGAGGGGCACAAGAAGCCGTGAGGAAGCAGAGACAGGACACCTGACCCAAACTAGCCAAAGGGGTGCTCTACGCCACAGCACGTCATGCCCAGTATATAAACTGGGGAGAGTCATCCAGAAGGCCCACATCACTTCTCGGTTTGGGCTTGCATCATTCGGCAGATGGTGAGCAATTGTATTGTGCATCACTTGTGTTTATTGTTGGTTTTTTTTTCCTTCTTAGTTTTATATTCTCTCCCCTTGTTACTTCCCCTATTGTTACTATTATTATTAGGAGTAGCTTTGTATTATACTTGATATTTTGAACTGTTCTTATCTCAACCCATGGGGTTTACATTCTTGTGATTCTCCTCTCCATCCCACCCAGAAGTGGGGGGGGAGAGAAAGAGGGGCGAGTGAATGGCTGCATGGTTCTGAGTTACCGGTTGCGGTTAAACAACAACACTGTTTAATGAGGGCTGGCCACAGACTGTTACATCTACAGTTTATGTGGCCTAAGAAGGAAGGAACTCCATTCAGAGACAGTTCAACACCTCCCTTCAGTCTAGAAAGAGGACAAAAATCCTCCTATTATTCCCTTTGCATCTGTAAAATTACTTAATCTGAAAAGTTATATTCATATGAAAATGTATGAAGCGCTTATACTTGTATTAGTTGTGTGTGTTAAATTAAACTTTTCCTTAGGAAGTATCCCTCAATTTTATTGACAAAATTTTTATATTCCCTGTATTTTAAGTTCAATTGTGACAACCTGATATTGAAATGCTTTTAAGTATACAAAATAAGTGACAGCCTCTCTTATCTGTGGTGTATTACGCAGACTTTAGACTAACTAGGCAGCAATACATGAAAGAATAAACCCTGTTGTTTGTGTTTACAAGATCACTGCACATCTTGTATTTTTTTCCCCCAATGTGTATATACTAAGAAAAATGCATATATACTGAATATGAAACCTGAGAACATTACCTGACAAAATACTGTTCTCTGTGTTTTATTTAGGTTACTGCAGCTCTTTTCCCACCTTGCATTAAGCGTGGCTAGAAGCAGACAAAAGGATCAGAAGTTCAGTTCCTGTTTCTATTGCTGTGCAGGATATAGCAGTAAAAACAATGTGCCCTTCACAGTTGAACTAAAGGTACAATTTTAGGGAAGCCATCCAGCAGTCTCTGGCATCAGCATTAAAAAAATCAGGATGTTTGTAAACAGGGTTAATAGACCTCTTTGCTTGCAGCTGGCCAAAGCCTTTAAATGAGTTACATGAGCACATGTGGAGAGGACTTTATGGAAGACCATGTAAGAAGGGAATGTCCATAATGCAAAGCTGCAACTAAGGAATGGATGTTTTAACACAGGGCCTTCTGGCACAGGGTACTTTGGACTGGCAGCACTGCAGCAGCCACAGCTGTGGTGTTTGCAAGGTTTGGACTGTTAAGCGAGGCCTTGGTGCTCATGTTGTGCTTGAAGAGCTGTTCTTTGCAGCTCTCAGTGCTTGGCTCCAGAGCTATTGAAGGATTTTCCCTGGCCCTGACAGTTTCAGGCAGCCAGGACACCCAAGAGTTGAGCTTGTAGCAGCAGAGGTGAGCTGTGCAGGGACGCCTCACCCTGGGGAGATGGGAGGGTTTCCTTCTTGAAGAACCTGGGCATTTCTTCCCTCCTTCCCAGCCCAGCCAATGACCGTGGCCTCTCTTCTCTTCCTAGCACAACACCTGCTGCGGCAGCACCAGAGACAGGGAGCAGCTCAACATCACCAGCTCCCTCCAACCCACTGCAGCCTCTGGAGAGCATGGCCATGGAGCTGGAGGACCGCTGTCCCATCTGCCTGGGCAGCTGGAAAGATATCAGCTATGTAATGCCATGTCTCCATCAGTTTTGTTACCACTGCATCCTGCGGTGGGCTGAGACCAAGCCTGAGTGCCCCCTCTGCAAGAGAAGGATCCAGTCCATCTTGCACACAGTGGAGGCAGACAATAACTACAGGGAGCATGTCATCACACCACCTCTGACACCATCAGCCATCATTCACCAGGCGGAAATGCCCAGACACCCAGCCTCCCGCAACTTCCATCACCCTGGAGCATCCCATCCACGGGCTGCAGAAAGGGCGCCCAGGGATCCTGTGGGCCGCCTCCAGCCTGAGGAATGGGTAAACCTTTTCCAGGACCACCCGACCCTCCTTGAGACCGTGCTGTCCTGGGTTGAACACAGGCTGCAGCGGATCTTTCGAAACAGGTGGTTGGAGGCAGCCATAGTGGAGAGCACCATCACGGTCCTCCTGACCAACTATGGCATGAATGAAGAGCTGCTGGTCCAGATGCTTGGGGTCTATCTTCACACCCGCACAGCGACATTTGTGCAACAGCTTATACGTGTTGCTGTGCGGTGGCGTGGCAGGGAGGCCAGCCATCTGCTAGGCCAGCAGGAAGGTCTCCTGGCCCTGGCTCAGGGATCTCCAGCAGCCCTGCAAGATCCACCGGGGATGAGCTTCCCAGCAACCCCTCTGCTCCCAGTGCCATCACTACTGCAGCAAGAACAGCCCCAGCAGGAGCCAGAGGACGCAGTGCCCGGGCCCTCCACTCCCAGCTGGGGGAGGGAGCGCTCCACTGGGAGACCAAGGCAAGCCCCAAGGCGGAGGGGCAGCAACCCTGAGGCCTCTACAACCAACAAGAGGCCACCACCACGCCTGTGAGCAAAGTAGGGTGCCGCAGGGGATGGACGAACCAGGGCTGGGCCATCAGCCGGGGTATGTGCCAGCCCTCAAGGGCTCCCTACACTTCTCATGCCAAAAATTGTACTACACTACAGTACCTGTTCAAAAAAGCTCAGTAATGTTGCAGTGAACAAAATTCAAATAGAATTTGCCACAACACTCTATCTGTGGAAATTTATTTTCAGCTAAGTTTTTCATGGAAGTTCCTTTTCTCCATGCCTTTAGTTTCAGACTTACAAAAATGTTAGGACCTTCATGTCTATAGAGGATAAAGCACTTTGCAATGAAATCTAAAGATAATATAGTAAAACTGGAGTGGGGTGGGAGGGGAAATTTGCATTCCCTGGCTACAAAAGTTTCTGGTGTACTGCCTACTGAAGTTAAAATTCACTCTTTCTTGTGTTTCACATCAGGCTACTCCTCAGAATATAGCTTAATCTCAGTATCTACTACATACTCTTCAGGTTGAGCTGCCCAGACACAAGTTCTCTTTGGAGGTCTTTTTGTATAATCAGCAAGGCCAAGTTTTTCCACTGCTGACAATTCAGCACGTTCATGACTAGTAATATAAATGCTGAAAAAAACCTCATACTGTTCATTAAGAAGTCACAGAATACGCACAAGCCAGAAATCATAGGTATGCACAGCAACAGGGCCAACAGCCTCTGAGTAAAATTTCTGTAACCTTTCTAGATGTTCCAAACCACTATTCAAAGGGGGAGCATGTATAAGCATACCAAGTTTAACTGAATGATCATTATCAGATACAGAAAACAGAGAAGGTGATACACTCACTGAATGCTAAGGGTATCATAAAGACTTCTTATAAATCTGAGATTAAGATTGTGGGCAATAATTCACTTTTGGCACAACAGACCCCTCTACAAGGAGACTGAAGTTTTCCTGATAGAAGCTTTGACCAACACACTGAATGAAAGCAGTAAAAAGGGCTGTTCATGTGTGAGACTGGTTTCTTTGACTTTGCTTATCATACCTTCCAAAAGATAAAACCAAACAAATGTAAGTACAGACACTCCAGCTCTTAGAAGCCTATCAACATGTTCTATGTGTTTATCAGCTGGGACAAAATATGGGAGAAAAAATAACACTTTGTATGTCTAGTCATGCTGCCTATGCCCTAAATTCGTTATTCACATCTCATGGTAATGAAAACAGTTTAAGTACCTTCTCCTGACTCTTTCCACCCAGCTTCTTTAGAAATTCATCTGATGGACCCAAGAGGACAGAAACACTTAGGCACGTAAAGGATGGGCAAATGTTCTATTGTCTGAAAAATAACCACTATAAGGCTTTTATTTTATGATGATTTTGAGATACAGCATTCACTACAGAAGTGCTCCATTTCACTGGCAGGTATTTAAGACTCCCTATTTCGGAAGAGTATCTGAGCTCAAGATGGCTGTTCTCTTTAGCTGGATTTTTTTGCCTTCCTTTTGGGAATTTAATACCCCTTTAGGATCAGTAATAGTGCAAAAAAAATATGTATATGATTCACACTTTTCTCCCTCTTCAAATTTCTCCAGGGGACAAATAATTCTGAGCTTGCCAAGTCAGCATGTGAATGTGAGGCTGTAAAATTGAGATTAAGTACCCAAAGGGCTAAACGTAAGGTTTTTACCCTTGAGAAGGTTGAAGGAAGTGCAGCTGGCTACCTGAGAGATGCACTTGAGCTTAGCAGTAAAAGAGGGTCTAAAGCGCAACACTCCCCATAGCCATTATATTTGACATTTAAGGAAACTACAAATACAAGCAAACATAATGGGTTACCCTACATGAAAAAAAAAAAGCATTTGCATATTTCCTATGCAAATACATAGGAAAATTAGGTACCCAGTTTCCCTCATCAGTGTCACAGAGAGTGGGTACTCCAGACATAACAAAAGAGTTTTGTACCTCACACATTTCCTGCATGCGGGGAAGTGGAACATTCTTATACAACAGAGCAGCAAAACTCAAGAGGACTCACCTGGAAAGCATTAGAAACAATCTGTGTTGCCCATACGGCTACCCTTAGCCTGCTTCTCTTTCATCTCTTACATTTAGACAAGGATAAAGGTAGAATAATTGCTTTATTGAATGGTTTGCATAGCAGCGAGCATAGTGTTACTGAGGTACTAATCTCCACTGTAACGTTAAAGATTATAAATCACAGTATGAATCTTTCTAACAAAGACCAAACAGGCACGCGGAAGGAGACTTAAGGACAGATGACTGATTATTCTACTCATCCAACTATTTAATGAGTAAAAGGACTGAAGTGTGATAAAAGATCAAAAGGCATGTAGTGGTGAAACAGTGCTCCAAATAAGCTCTTTATTTGAACAGTTATTTTTTTCCCTTTCTTTGGTTTTCAAAGTAGTATTCTGTGAGCAATAAATGAAAGTATAGAAGTAAAGAGCAAGTATCTTTTGCATGCAAAAGACAAAAGAAAGGCTCACTGGAGAGTGCAGAGTGATGAAAATACACTGACTGAAACAATTTGATCTAGCATAGGGTGAAATTTTTTCTTTTCCCTAAAACTCGTGTTTAGTTAGAATTCTTGGAGTCAAGACAGTCTGCCTCTGCGAACAGCACTATGATTTTTCATTTTAAGATTCTTTTCTACATTTCTATGTAAAAGGTGAAAGTAATTAGGTATGCAAATAATTAGAAAGATACATTTGATGGCGACTTCACCTAGTATATTAAATATTTAGGTACTCTCAGGGTTTAGTATAATTTTAAGAGTATACTCTGAACTGATGTAAATCGTGACATAATTGCCATGAAGGTATTGTAAACCCATTGCTATTGCCTCACATTTAAAGGTGATATTTACATTTTTATAGTACTTTAACAAATAAAATGGATTTAAACAATTGTTGTGTTCTCATTTCTTCACCTTTAAAACCACCTTCTAGTCTGTCTAGGCAGCTGAATGGTAGTCTAAATTTGATTCATCAGATTACCTTTAAATGTATTCTTTACCTTCCTGCATAATTATGAAGACTTAATTTCTATACAGACCTTAGGAGAAGAATTTTTATGAGGAAATTATGCAGAAATAAAGAAGAACAGTAAATGTTTTAAAGTAAGTCATTAGGGAAGGAAATGACGCAGAATACCATTTTCTAAAGACATTTGAACAAACTAGAGTTTGATTGGGACACAAGGTGAACTTTTTGACCTATCAAAAAAAAATCTGAAATCTTACTTAATTCAACTGATAACACTAATGATTTTTACAACTTTTGTAGACAGTGACACCTCCAAACAATGTCCCATTCATCATCTGAAAGAGATGTCCATAGTACTGTCTCAAAAGGAAAAGCGACATACATGAGACCACCAAAAGGTTTCTTCCAATATAGTGCTCTTCCTCAGGAAGTGCCTTGGTTGTGTACTGATGTCTAAGGCAGTATGTCTCAGCCTCCACCTACTGCGTCTCTAAGCAGCTTACAGTTCACAGCAACCTTTCCACCACACATGCTTGGGCCTCTTTCAACATGTGTTTTCTCCTACTCTATGAGAAGTTTTCCTCATGCAATCAAACAACCATCTCTAATCTCCGGATCTTTTTACTGACCACCTAAGGATTATGCTATACTGTTTTTTTCCCTGCACTTCAGACTTTAAAATGGGCCTTCTTTCATTTCCAAAGGCTTTCCTGTTGTTCTACACACACTCCTGGGCAATGAGGATAGATACAAAGCATATCAGTTAGTTTTTAAGCAACTTGCACTCCTCAGTATTTTTTCAGCATTAGCCTTTCCTTAGCACTTTTATCAGACATAGGTGCCAAGTTCCACATTTTACTTTGTTAGCAGTTCAGTTTCAGAAGCATTTTTTTTTCTTTCAGACATTTCTGATTTCTTGCAATGCTTTGGGGATAACTACAGTGCTCCTTCTAAGGTTTTTAAACACTGAGATATATTTTAAGAGAACAGCAGCTTAGTTAAAATCAGTCTGGGAACAAATGGGGAGTGTGGTAGCTTTGGGCCCAGAAGACTTTTCTGCTGAGGAGTTCACAATCTGAGTTGAATAATGCCATTAGTGATCTGTAAGATTGTCCAAAATATGAGAGGTGTTGTGTGTTCTCATGATTTTGAAAGTTAGTGGCCTTGCTACCACCTTTCTGATCTTAAGAGAAAATAACGTTTCCCCCTGTTCATGGAACCACAGAATCACAGAATCGTTATGGTTTGAAAGGACTTTAAGATCATCTAGTTCCAACCCCCCTGCCATAGGAAGGGACACCACACTCTAAGCCATGTCACCCAAGACTCCATCCAACCTGGCCTTGAACACTGCCAGGGATTGAGCATTTACCACTTCTTTGGGCAACCTGCTCCAGTGCCTCACCACCCTCACAGTAAAGAACTCCTCACTTATATCTAAAAGAAACTTCCCCTGTGTCGAGGTTTAAGCTTTAAATCATGCAGCCCGTTCACTCACTCCCCCCTCTTTCTTCCCCCCCACTTCGAGGGGGTGGGGTGGAAATGGGGAGAAGAATCAAAAGAATTGAACTCCCATGGGCTGAGATAAGAACAGTCCAGTAACTAAGGTATAACACAAATCACTACTGCTACCACCAATACTAATAATGACCAGGAAAATACAAGGGAAGAGGATACAACTGCTCACCACCCGACGACCGAGCTGTGAACTAAACTCTTCTGGGTTCCTGCCCCCAGTTTTTTACATCCTGGGCATGATGTACTGTGGTATGGGATACCTCTTTGGTCAGTTTGGGTCAGGTATCCTGTTTCTGCTTCCTCCCGGCTTCCCCTCCTCCCTGGCAGAGCATGAGACTCAGAAAGTCCTTGGTCAGACCAAAACATTTTAAGCCATACCTATAAACACCGGTGTTATCAGCTCTGTTCCCAGGCCGAAAGTTGAAAACACAGCACTGCACCAGCTACTACAAAGGAGAAAAATGACTGCTGCTGCTGAACCCATGACACCATGTTTAAGTCTGAACCCATTACCCCTTGTCCTATCACTACAGTCCCTCATGAAGAGTCCCTCTCCAGCATCCCTATGGGCCCCCTTCAGATACTGGAAGGCTGCTATGAGGTCTCCACGCAGCCTTCTCTTCTCCAGGCTGAACAGCCCCAACTTCCTCAGTCTGTCTTCATATAGTCAGCTTTCTGGGCTGTGAGTGCACACTGAAGCCGACTCGTGTTCAGTTTCTCATCAACCAACACCCCCAAATCCTTCTCCACAGGTTGCTCTGAGTCACTTCTAAGCCCATCATCTAGGTATGTCTGGGATTGCTCCAACGCAGGTTTAGGACCTTGCACTTGGCTTGGTTGAACTTCATAAGATTGTCACTGGCCACCTCACAAGCATTTCAAGGTCCCTCTGGATGTCATTCCTTCCCTCCAGCGTATCAACCGAACCACACAGCTTGGTGTCATTGGCAAACTTCACGAGGGCGCACTCAATCCCACTGTCCATGTCACCAATAAAGATGTTGAACAAGACCAGTCCCAACACCGATGCCTGAGGGACACCACTAATTACCGATCTCCGGTTGGACATTGAGCCATTGACCACAACTCTTTGCGCATGGCCATCCAGCCAGTTCTTTATCCACCAAGTGGTCCATCCATCATATTGATGTCTCTCCAATTCAGAGACAAGGAAGAGACAAGGATGTAGTGCAGGCCAGTATCAAACGCTTTGCACAAGTCCTGTTAGAGGACGTTAACTGCTTTACCACTATCCATCAGTTCTGCAGCCCCATCATAGGAGGCCACCAAATTGGTCAGACATCTAAATCCTCAGCATATTTGCCTTAATAGAACAAGAAACTGCCGAACAGGTGGTGCTGGTGCTTCATCTACAAAGTTTAGGTAAAACACCATATACCTGTCCTCTTGGGTTTAAGAGTTATTCATGCAAAGAACTGAAACAAAAACTCAAACACACCTGAAATCATTAGTATTAAAAAAAAAAAGTTATTTAATAAATATTTTTCTTTGGACTTACTTTCCAGAATCATTTTTGTCTGTACTGAAGACAGTTAAAACAGATGTTTTATCTCCACTGAAACATGACAGAAATGTCTTTGTTTATTCTAAATTGCATCTGACATTCTGATATCATCAGACTACTTCAGGCACTCCAGCTATTGAACTATCTCCTGAGGAAATACTACTTAAATTGGCAACGGTATTACTGCCCTTATTATAAGGCAAACAAATGCTTATAAAAACCACCACAGCGTTCTTATGTTATTCAGGGGTTTACTGTGTAGGCTTCTGTAGTGAGGTCATGGGGAGGGACTGATCACTAAAAAAAACACTCTTCTCTGATGCCGCAAATCTATTGTCTCTCTTCCACAACACCTTCTTTTGGGGACTTTCCTGTCTTTGTTAACCTTTTGACATCTTACAGTTCTCCTCTAAAAAGGTTTTTCTGCTTTGATCTTTTAAAAGATTCAGAATCCGATTGGGGAAAAAACAAATAAAGTAGCCAGGCATTTAGGGATTAGAATTATTCTTTCTCTGGCAATAGAAATCCCATGGTTTTCACATATACTTCAGAAAAACAGGAGGAAAAAAAAAAAGTCTGGTGCTTAAGAAAAAAAAACCAAACAAACAACTCACCAACACAAAAATATCAACACTTCTTTTCACACTTTCATATCCTTGCCATGCTCTACCAGTTGTTCCCTTGCCTCCTTTTCCAGGGAAATCTTACACTGTCACAAATGCAACCACTGCTTCAGGCTAAAGATATCTCTTGTCAAAACAAGTATTTTTGTCTTAAAACAGATGACATCTTTTGTATGGAAGCCTGCTCCTTTTCGGGCAAAGTACTTTACTGTGATTAGTACCCCCTAAACACCATACAGAAAATGGAACCGCTGGGGATGACCTAACACCCAAACGAAAGCGTTCAAGATACTTCAGGCAGACCCTTTTCTAATCTCCTGCTTTCCTGCCCTGACAAGGTGTGAACAAACTTATCTGGGCACAGACAGACCTTCACAAACTTCAGCTGTGTGCTCTGCAGTGTCAATAGAAGTGTACAGGGACAACTGTTTCTTCGCAGCGCTGACATAAAAAAAACTTGGGTTGGGGTGCAGTTACAAAAGTAACTTTTCCCTGAGAAAGCAAGGAGCCCAAAACTGCCTCGGAATCCTTCAGGAACTACTGAGCAGAGTTACAGGATACATAAAGTTCCAATCTGCTTTCGTTTCAAGTTTAGTGCCTTTCCAGAAATACATTAAAAAGTAAAACTGCTCTTTGTAGCACAGAGGCTGACACAGACTGACTGGCCTCATTGTGAGTTAGAGTGGCAAAATAAAGCAGGTTCCCCTTTTAGACCTAGGTTATCTGTCATCTGAAACAGCCTGCAGTATCCTGCTCTATGTGAGGTATAGAAATTACTGCGAGAACAAAAATAACTGGCTTTTCATACTTCTAGAATAGGCAAGTTTCTATCAAAATTGATCAAGATTTCTCAGTGCCACTTTCAAGAGTATGAAAATTGTGGCATGTTACCTTACTCTTTGAAAAGCTTCTGGTAGGAGAATCTAGCAAGGTTAATGTTCTACTGTAGAGGCACTAGCTGACAATGGCTCATCTCTTGCTGGCAATTACACCCGCAGAGGTCTGGAAGAAAGGGCAAGCATTTTTATGTTATTTTTTTGAAAGGAAGATGGGATATGAGCTTGCACAGCCACATTCCCAACATTAAATGTCAGTTTCTTAACATCTATGTAATGTGAGGGTTTTTTTGTAATTAGGAGCCAGATCAAAGGAAGACTTCTCTCCAAGTATAGCATCCTCCAGCAGTGGAGCCAGCTCCTCCTGACTAGCTTTTGTGAGGACACGTACATCAGAAAGGCAAACTGCATAGCAAAAAGCCTCCTCATACCAATTAGTGTGTCAAGGAATCCATACTCCAGAAAAGGCTAGGTCTGCGTCCTCTCCTCATACTGCTCTATAGCCTCAGAACAAACAGTACAGCTAAAGCCCACTTCTCATTGCTATAAAGGATGGATCAGGCTCTTAGTAGGCAGGAATACCTTTTAGACAGCAAACCTCTTGGATTAACTGTAACCTCACTTCTCACATAAAATACGAGAAAGTTTCTGAAATGCTACAAAGACAGAGGCAGGAGCCTTCTCCTCCTGTACCGCAGAGGAAGCCTACTTGCTACAGCTGGACCAGCGAAATACTCTTGACAAGGTCGGTTTATCACTCTGGGCAGAAAGAGGATGCACCTGGCCTCAGCGCGTTCTGGACCACCAGGCAGTATTTCCCTAGCTCTTGCATGACAAACTGCCAGGCTGGAAAAACAAATAGCTTATTTTCAATCTTCTTTTCCCATATTGTGCCATCCTCTGTACAACATCAATGGTTACAGTGCTAAATGGTCCATAGGTAATTGTTGCTACAGATAGTTGCTACACCAGGATACCAAAAAGCTGCCTCCATTTGACAGAACTTGCTCCTCAGGAGTCAGAGGCCATTGGATTTCACGCTAGCAACATCACTCCCTCAACACAACACTGCTTCCATGCGAAAACAGCTCTACATCCTCTGCAGAAGGGTAGTTCACTCTTCCCTTACAAAACTTTTTCCCCGAACTTCTATACATAGGATACCTGCGGACCAGATCTTTGTTACATCCACTGGATGAAGACTGTCACACAGCTGTTGAGCTCACCTGAAGCAGCATGAGATTCCTTACCAACTGCACAGGATAACTGACGACAGAATAGTTACTCAAAGCCTTCCTCAATGTATTCTTAATGCTGGGGTGTCCTGCTGTGTGCATGACAGGAACTATTGAGAACAGCGCTCTTCCTCTTGATACTCACTATAAATAAGTCGTCATTCTCAGAAACTTGCAAGACGGAGTTGTGAAAAAGACAGCCAATTCCATTATCTGATTTATAAAAATAATCCTTACTTATATATACTGCTTGTTTTACCAACTTTTGAGCAAAATACTGCAGAATTCATATGTATTCCTTGAAATGCAGCACTGAAATCTAACACATTATGTCAAAGATGACTGCTAATGCTGCTTCCTTTACTTAGATTCCCGATATTTCAGGTATTGGAGATTTTTCACCTTATCAAATTCTTGGGTTTTATGGGGGTTTTTTTCTTTGTTTGTTTGTTTGGACTGATTTTTCAGTGTTTTTTTTGTTTGTTTGTTTGTTTTGTTTTGTTGTTGTTTTTTTGTAAAGTGAACTTGTTTTCTTGATTCAAGTTACAAAATTTGGGCTAAGCTTCCCAGAGCGGGAACTCATCCATGAACAACTGCCTAGCACACTTACTACCTTCTTTTTCCATGCTCTCTCTAAACAAAATGACAAAAAGGATTTTTCCGTGTAAGTTTTTCTGTAATGTGTTTTAAAAGAGGGTTTTTTTTTTGTGAAAAGATGCCTTTGTAGCAGGTTTCAAATGCCAGGCTTTGAATCTAGATTAAAAAACAAACTTTATATTCAAGCCTACAAAAATCAAAACTAGTCTGTAAAAAATATTATTACATTGTTTTAAACCTAGCTCAATTCCTTTGAAATTTGTAGAGCCAATTTTGAAATCAGCGCTAGAATTTTTAAAAGCAGAACTACACATTTTAGCATTTTAGCTTTACTAGCCCACAGATGCTCCCAGTCACACTGGCTTTAGCTAAGAGTACACTAACTCACACATGTTCTAAAGGTTGTTGTCTCAAAAGCTTCATGTTTTTTGTTTTGGTTTTTTTTTTTCCTTTTCTTTTCTCAGTTACTTCATTATTTCATTGAAATAGTGGGAAACAGTAAGAGAAAGCCTATCCAGCACATTTAGGGTAGGCTGTGGCTGATGAACCTTATGCTGACCCCTGGTCCTTTCATTCGTTTTACCAAATCTGTTTCTTAAGACAAGGATTTTTAAGTCTTAAAAACCATTTAAAAGCTCTTTTTTATTTTTTTTTTTACTTTATGATCTCAAAATACTTAGTCAACTGTATGCCATTTCCTTAGTACATATTCTACTCTAATGCTTCCTGTCTCTGTTTTCTCTAGTTACCGCCAACCACAAATGTTATTCCTGTCAATTCAACTCCATCCCCACCCTACGAGTTGCTTCATGGATTTGCATGGCTGGATTTACATACCACAGTGCCATAAGTCCTACTTTTACAAAAGCTTTTAGCACCTCACATTTTACCTCTACTCAGTTTCAGTGCTGAAAGATTTTTTGTGTTGCCTCCTTTGTTTTGAAGAGAAGAGAAGTTGTTGGATATGTCATTGGACAAATTGTTCAACAGCTAGGCAATATCAACTACATAACCTTGCTGCTGAAACCTTCAATTAATGGAGGAAAATGCAAATACTATGCAACAACTTTGTGATAACATTATTTTTATTATGACTAAATAAATATTGATAATTGTGTATTGACCTACCCTCTACAACATACAAGACCAGGGAATAACCCCGTAAAGCCCAGGGCTGCTGCTTCTCACAAGAGTGATCAAAGTACTTATATTAAACTGAGAAAATTAGTAATGTTTCTCGGTGCAAGAATTAGGAATGTTTATCTGTAAAAGAGTTTTTATCAATGCCAGCTGAGACATAAACCATCATCTCCTCCCCAAGATTTTCTTCTTTCATCAAATGTAAGCAAACCCAGTGTTATATTGTATTACAGAACTGTCCACCTGTAATAAAATGCTATTTTTAGTCCTAAATTAGAAATTAAGATTCTGATTCTGCAAATCCTTACAGGGTGAGAAGCCTTCATTCTTATGACTGAACCTTACTACTCATGCTCACAAACACCTGCAAAATGCATTCAGTTTTTCAACAGGCACCTTGAATCATAGAATCATAGAATAGTTAGGGTTGGAAAGGACCTTAACATCATCTAGTTCCAACCCCTCTGCCAGGGGCACGGACACCTCACACTAAACCATGCCGCCCAAGGCTATGCCCAATCCAGCCTTGAACACCGCCAATGATGGAGCATTCACAACTTCCCTGGGCAACCCATTCCAGTGCCTCACCACCCTTACAGGAAAGAATTTCTTCCTCATATCCAATCTAAACTTCCCCTGTTGAAGTTTGAATCCATTACCCCTTGTCCTTTCACTACAGTTCCTCATGAAGAGTCCCTCACCAGCATCCCTATAGCTCCCCTTCAGATACTGGGAGGCTGCTAGGAGGTCTCCACACAGCCTTCTCTTCTCCAGGCTGAACAGACCCAACTTTTTCAGCCTATCTTCATATGGGAGCTGCTCCAGTCCCCTCATCATCTTCGTGGCCCTCCTTTGGACTTGTTCCAACAGTTCCATGTCCTTTTTATGTTGAGAACACCAGAACTATACACAATGCTCTAAGTGAGGTCTTGGGAGAGCAGAGTAGAGGGGCAGGATCACCTCCCTCAACCTGCTGGTCACGCTCCTTTTGATGCAGACCAGGATACGGTTGGCTTTCTGGGCTGCAAGCTCACACTGCCGCCTCATGTTCATTTCCTCATTGAACAACACCCCCAAGTCCTTCTCCTCAGGGCTGCTCTCAATCTCCTCTCCGCCCAACCTGTAGCTGTGCCTTCGATTGCTCCCACCCAGGTGCAGGACCTTGCATTTGGCATGGTTAAACTTCATCAGGTTGGCATCAGCCCACCTCACAAGCATGTCAAGGTCTCTCTGGATGGCATTCCTTCCCTCCAACATATCAACCGAACCACACAGCTTGGTGTCATCGGCAAACTAACTGAGGGCGCGCTCAATCACAGGCACTCTTGCCCCAGTGGAGTAACTGACTTAAGCATGCACCTACTTAAAGTGAAAAAGAAGTCATTTTAAATAGCTCATTGGAACAGTCTTTCTGCAACTATTACTCACATTGAAGGGTAAGTGTTGCATTCCTTGTAGTTATGATATGAAAACCGACAAGTTCCCTTTTTCAGCTGTGTTATTCTGGAACTAAATGCATGCAACCAAAAGCAGATTCTGGCACAGCCTGTCTAATGTGTACACAACAGATCTCGAGGCACTAACTCAAAAGTCTATAAAGCTGGAAGAAGGATAACACTGGCTAGTATCTTCAGCGGATCCAGATGCAAAAACAGTTTCTTACAGCCATGTAAGACTCACTGCTTTCTGCTAAATACTGCATACTGGAAAAGCATTAGGAAGGAAAAAAGTGTGATTTGCAAAAACTAATTATGATTGTGAGATCATGACCTCTGAATGCAACATGTATTTCAGAAGTGACGTCTCCCACTTCCAATGCCTCTGTCATAACATATACAAAAGAAAGGATGAGAGATTATAGAAATACCCCTATGTTTTTGGTTTTCTGGTGTTTGGTTTTTTTTTTTCATCAGTATCTTCAAAGGTGCTTAAATCCAGCTTTTTACAATTTTACCTTCAATCTTCAAAACTGTTAGTTTGTGCTGACCGTGACAAGGCAGTGCTTCTAAATATAAATTTCAGGTTTTGTCTTCCTGCGACTTCAGTTGAAATTCTGCTCTTGTATCAGAATTACAACACTGCAAATGGGAGAACTACACACTTCACCTTTGCTTTGCTAAAATGTTAATATTTTCTAACAGATGCAAAACCAGAACACTTCAACTGTATTTCTCTTGGGATTTTGCAGTCATTCACTTTAATCTTTCAGCCATTTTTTAGCATTCTGATTCCAAACCCCTTATATCAAATTATTTTGTCTTCACCAGACTATAATCCTTCTCCCCTCACAGAATAACTGTCAGAATATAAAGAACATTCAAACTTCCTTATTTTCTGTTTATCACTCAATGCTCAACAGAGGGATGAAGAAAAAGTCACAGTTCCTCTAAATGGACTTGTCCTACAACGTGCTGTGCACTGCTACAGTTCATGGTCTCCAAGCCTGTGAAAAGACACAGCTTTGCATGCTTCTACTAGCTCTGTACCATATGGGCGTGCCTGTGGATTAGGCTACAGCTTCACCCCAAGGGCTGCTCAGGAGATCTAAGCTTCTGCAGAAAGCGCATGACACAAGCCGAACAGAAAGAACATTATTATTTATTTTTTTTAAAAGGCAGTTAACTCCCTTAGAAGAAAAAATTTTGTTTTAAAATGGAAATACTTAATATATCATGCAATTTTGCCAGACTGGGACTACACTCGCCACTTTCCTATTGGAGTCAGTGTCACCTAGCAGAAGTATCGCTTATCTTTGCCCAAATTAATATCACTTCAAACTAATACAGCCAACTACAACATAAACTTTATGCAGCACAGAAGAAAACTGATCGATGCTGGCAAAACACACAAAATGAAGAGCAATGGCTCTGGCATCAAGCTTAAAATATTCAGCTTCTTCCAGCATGTCCACTAATACACTACAGTTGTTTTCTCGGAAACAAAATAGGGAAGTTTGATAAGAAAGAGACATATTTTTAAACCCATTTTGCCAGGCATCAAATCTTTTGACACGCTATGCGCCATCCATAGAGAAGCCCTGCACTTGTGTACACTTTATTTGTTGAAAACCTACCACAATAGCGTACCGACACATAATGAAATCTATTTTTTTGTACTCAAGTTACAGATTTGCGCTCCTCAAGCGCCAGGCTTGCTAGCCTGTTTTTATTACTAGTACGTGTTTTCAGAAACGCTGCAACAGGAAGCTTTCCCGCTCGCTTCCCGCCTGGCGTAGTTCCAGCAGTCTCCCCACACACACCTCCCTTGAGGTGCGTGCAGCCGCTCCGACACAGCTCCTCACGCTCCTAGCGCCCCGTGCCCCTCCGCTCGCTGCTGAGCGCGACCGCTCGCCTCTCGTTTCTGCCGGGCCCCCAACACTCTTCCCCCCCGCGGGCCCCCGCCCCGCTCGCCGTGTCCATACCCAGGGCCGATACTCACCGCTCCCCTCGGGTCGGGTCCAGTCGCTCCGCTCCGCACCGCGCCGCCGCTCGCTCCCGATGTCTGCTGCTACTGCCTCTGCAGCTGGGAGAGAGCCGGCAGGGAGGCAGCTCTCAGCAGGCAGTTTCGCCGTGCCGGGCCGGGTCGGGTCGGGGTACAGGCGGGAGCAGGGCTGGACCCGCGCTTAGCGCCGCGGGTGCCGTCGCTTCCTCGTTTTCTCTCGCAGCCGCGGCCACTTCCTCAACGGGGTGTCGGCGCACTCTCCCTCCTCCTCAGCGGGCGCAGCCGGCGTGCCCCCGGAGCCTTCTTTCGGGCGGCAGCCCCGGCGGGAGGGCGCCGGCCCCGGCGGCACAGCACGGCACGGACCGCTGCAGCCTGCATGCCCCTCCGGCGTGGGTTTCCCCGGGGGCGAGGAAGGGCCAGCTACCTCCGGACCCCACGGCAAGGGGGGGGGAGGGGAGGAAATCGGGACCCTGCGATGGCTGTCCTTGGGACCCGATAATGTCGGTCTCCGTGATAACCCGGCGATGTGGGTCCCTGTGGCAGCGGCTGGCTCTGTGAGATGGGCGCAGTATTGCTCAGCACCACGCCTGGGACGGAGGGGCAGAGTGTATCAAGTGTGGGCTTCTCCCTACAGAAAAAGGAGTATGTACACTTCTGGTGAATATTTTAAGTTCTGTCTTTTCGTGTACTTTGGTAAGAAAATAAGTGTTGGAGGGTTTCTTTTTGGAGCAACACAGGGGCCTATGGTTGCACAGTATCTCCCTTCCTGTTATATTTCATCCCCCCAACCTCCATATTTTAATAAAAGGTACTTCTTGTAGCAGCTCCACATGTGATGGAGACTCCAGTGTGCCCAGATCACGAAGTGAAGGAAAGTCCTTCTTCAAGGCCTCCTCAGCACTCTGTGTACAGGGAATTAATTCCCACTGCAGACAGCCCCTCAGACCCAAAAGGTGGCAACTGCCCTTTGCCTGAGACTGTCGGGGGATGACATGCCCTGGCTATGGGTCATACAGGGCTGGTGAGTGGCATGAGGAGCCTTGACTGCAGCCTGAGCACTCAGGTCTCCTTTAACTGTGACTGTGCTGCATGACACTGTGTGGTCCCGTGATGAGTGTGGCTACCTCCTAACGTTAGGTAAAGAAAGCTTCCTTCTTCCCAGTAATAAATCACTGGTAGCACTGGCATGGGACACTGGCCTTATTTTAGAGCAGTGGAACACTGACTCTCTTTCCACGTTGCAGAATGGCCCATACATCCATTATATTTAGCAGAGTTGCTAAAGTACAAAACTCTCATATTTCATACCAGTTATAAAGGTGTCTGTTTTTGCTTCATTTCAATGAGATTTTTTTGGTAATTGCTGTAGTGGTGATGTGTTTCTTACTGGCACTGCCTACATATTAGAAAAAAGAGAAGAACTTAAAAAAACTAATTCTTTGACATTTTGATGGCATAGTATCAACATCCAAGTGTGAACAGAGTATAATCTGCAGGAAGCAGCTTTTAGAAAATCATTATTGGACTATGAACTGTTTTTTAAGGAGAAGTCTCATCTTAAATGGGTGAAAAAAACATCAGTACTGTATGGGCTTTAAATTATGTATGAGCAATTGTACTGGACCTGGCTCAGATGAAGTTAAGTTTCTTCACAGCAGCCAGTATAGTGCTGTTTCTTTGATTTTGGCTTAAACAGTATTGGTAGCACACTAATAAGCTGTCTATTCCAGCACACTGCTTGCAAAACATTGAGGCTTTCTCTGTTTCACATTCTGCCCCTGTCCCCAGCATGTAAGCTAGTGGTGGATAGGAATTTGGGATGGGACACAGCCAAAACAGCTGCACTCAATTGACCAAAGGGATATCCCATACCATACTCAGCAATCAAAACTGGGGGTAGGTGAAGAAAGGTGGAGGGTGAGGGATGTCTTCCAAGGTGGCCACTGCTCAGAGACTTACTGGGCAACCCTGTGTTTGTGGGAGGTGGTGAGTGACCACCTAGGTATATTTTGTTTTGGGTTTTCTTTTTACCTTTCCTTCGCCTATTAAACTGTCTTTATCTTAATACATTGCTTTGTTGATTTTGATTTTCATATTCTGCCCTCAGTCCTGCTGGGCAGGTGCAATTGAGCGATTTGCTGTGTGGGTGCTTGGCTGCTGGCCTGGGTCAGCCCATATCAGAGAAGAGGGGGAATCCAGCAAGGGAAGTAAATATTTTTTGGTGCTGTCTATGGTTTACTTTTACTTTCATTTCACAGGGTATTTGATACAAGGATAAAATGCAATTTTATGTATCATCATATATTTATACATATGTTATCATTCTGAAGCTTTTCTGGTCCTGTGTGACTGAATCTATAGGAGGCTAGTAATTGGCAAGATAAAATAATTCCTCTTTTTTCTGGCAAAATTTTATCAGAGTATATCTGGGTTTTTTTGTAAAGATTCAGTAAATATGTAGAATCTTCCACCCAACGTGAATATATACAGTAGAAACCAATAGTTTGTACATAGCCTTCCACTAATGCAGTCTAATAACAAGAGCAATTAACTTTGTAACCATCTGTGTTTTTTGGGGGAGCATCTGAGGGAGCTTCAACGCTTTTGTTATTGCAATACAATTTGAAAGACCTCTGCTTTCAGGAGGCGTGACAGTTTGCCTAATGTCAGGGCATATCTAATGTGTCGGAGACTTTACAACTACATGTCTACATGCCATGTCAATCAGTGCTTCCTGGCAAAACTTTAACCCTGAGGTTGGACTTAACTTTTACCGCAGATGAAGTCCAGGTTTTTTTTCTGATACCAAAAACACGAATAATTTCTCATATACCATGACATTGTTGCAGTCATCAGCTGCTCTGGTGGTCCCACGCATGATTTACTATGTTTTTCTGCGTAGTGAAAGCAATTGGGATGACCGCTTGAACTCACAGCACTTAACAGGTGGGAACAGACCGGTATTGATGCTGGTGATGATGGAAGTTACACTACTGGTTTGTTTCAAATCTGTTTTTTATCATACCATCAGTCATGATGAAGTTGATTAACTGATTTAAAAGAATATTCCCAAATGGAATTTCTTTACTATACCAACTCTAGGATCAATATAATTTAGGAAAAGTAATTATGTAGCCAAGCCTTTCCAAACTTTGGAGATTTGGACATGTGAAGTGTTTATTCTGTTGCCTTCCAATTTGGTTAACAGATAATACAAGCAGGTATGTTGAAATAGAACTTTTTTAAGCTAAGCAACCACACTGAAGCATTATTATTTATTTCATTCTCCAGAGAGAATTTTTAGGTTGGTTTCTGGCTTACAGGGATAGTGGAATTTGGAGATGTACTTTTGCAGAAGTAGTTTGCACTGGTGGAAGTCTGCTCCAGTGCAAAGGGTGCTACTACAGCTTACTCTTGAGATAATTACAGACTGGAGCTGAGCATTTTTTTAAAATGCCATCTCTCTTTCTATTGTAGGGAATGCTGTAAGCTGAGATGATGCTTTGTTGTCTGATTGAATGTTGAATGAGACTGTCTTATTTGAGGTTCAGATTCTTGATACTTGGCCATACTTACATCTAAAGGTCAAGGGTCTCTATGAGAGAAGCAATTAATGTCAGCAAGATGGGACTTTACATCTATACAAAGAGAAGAATGCTGAGGTGACTCATTTTGCCTAAGGAATATAAAATTTCCGTACAGTTCATTGAATTCAGTCATGGCTTGAACAAAAATGCATGCTATTTGGGAGTTATTTATTGTCTACTTCATTTTAATTTTGATAGAAGCAGTGATTCAGTGTTGGCACAATAGCTGTAAGCAACATTTAGAGAAAATTAAAACCCAATACCCCGAAAGCAATGTTGTGACACAAAAGCAAATTACAGTCAGAAAGAACTGAGCTGGATCAGAAGCTACAAAAAGTAAAACCGATAGTCTCATATCTTTTGGCCTATTTCTGTTTACCAAAGAGTAGCAAAGATCCCCAAGTAGCGGAGATCTGACATCTGAAAGGATTCTGTATATTGTAAATACCAGCCGTTTGTGTTTCCACAAGGGTTTTACTTACTTATAGCTGAATATAACTAGGAAACAGTAGCAACAAAGTCTAGGCAAAACTGAGTACAATTACACATCAATAAAGTGGGGGAGATGTGCAGCAAATTAATTGACCTGCCTACCTATTATATGAATCTATAAATTCTTACTATTTCAGTTATATACTAATTTACTGCTTTGACTAGAAATGTTAGTAGCAATAATATTTGCTATATGAAGTTAACATAATTCAGGGGCTTTGAGGTATTTTCTGTATCAACTCACACTAAATGTAGTGATATCTGCATTATTTTATGTCTGTATAACTAACATTTTAAATACCATAATTTTGCATGCAACAGTCACATTTCTGATGTTTCCCCTCTATTTTTACCTTAAAATAAAAAAATGGATCATGGTCATTATGTATGCTTGTTGTAAAACTTGATAGTTTTGCTCACTGGTGGTTAAGAGTTGTCTCAGGATGAATTCACTACATGTGGAAGATCGTGAAGTGAGAAGGTATGATACCTACATTTTTAGATTTATGTGAGACTTTGCAGGTTAAGATTGTGGATTAGCTGAGAAAAGATGTTTTCTGAACTTACATGGCTTTACAAAATACAATTATGTTAAAGTAGAGATGTAGGCTTGGGCTGGGCCAGTCCAGTCCTTAAGACTTCATGTGCCACATGCCCATGGCTAGTTTGCAGTTCTAGCTTTTGTTTTGTAGCAAAGATGTGTCTGTTTAAACCAGTATTAAAGAATAGTGCATTGTTTGAGAAGAATGGCTAAAAGAAGCAAAAACATATACAACAGCAAGTTATGATGGGACAAAAAGCAAGTCTTGTTTAAAAGCATATTGTTCTTTAAAATAATTGCCTAATCATAACGCAGCAAATAACCAAGGCAGTAGGTAACAAGGAGCTGATAACCAAATTTTTAAGAAGTCTTGAGCAAAACACTTAAGAAAAAGGTATTAGGAAGAGAATGGGCTCTGCTGTGGAGAAGAATCAGCATAAAGTTTTTTTAAAAGATAAAATAAAATACATAATCATCTTCTAAGTGTCAGAACATTGAGTAACTGTGGGGAAAGATTCTGTTTCAGCACCATTTCCAGAAGCATTTAAGTCTGTACAATGCTGGATCTGTAGCCTTCTGAGAGCCATCTTGGACTGTCTCAGTCATCAAACAAGAACAGTGTTGGAAGCCAGTGTGTCAGAGCTGAGGATTGTGTTGGCTTAAAGTTATATCCTTGGTGGAAGCCTTTTTTTATCACTGGTTATACACATACTAGACATACTAGAGCATGGGGAGCACATTTTCCTCCTCCTGTTCCTTTTGGGATTTCCCCTGGCTGGGGCATCAGTTAATGGATAGGTATTTAAGCATCTAAATTTTTATTCTAAGACTATTATATATTCATGTGGATAATAAAAGCAGCCACACTTATGCTGAACCTAGGACATTGGTGAATAGACACAATTGGACAAAAAACTATAGATCCTTAAGTGTATGTATAAAATGAAATAGATTAAAATGTTTGCAGTGTAAACCTACTAGTGGCACAGAAAACTCCTAGTTTTTTATTTTCAACTGAAACATGGTTAGACTTCGCATAACCTGTAAATAGTCAAAGTACTTAAATAGTATTATTTTTGTATTTATATGCATACTTTCAAATGGTGTGAAGCTAATTCAGTACAGGCCAAGCTTTTGGGACTTTTCATAGAATCATAGAATCGTAGAATAGTTGGGGTTGGAAAGGACCTTAAGATCATCTAGTTCCAAATTTCTCCCTAATTCCATGTTCCAGAGAGACTATAATTACCTGGGTATCTCACATAATTTCTTTATTATGGAGGCCTTCTCTGATCACAAGGACTGGGGGACAGAAAAGAGAGAGAGGGAAATTCTGCAAAAGTCAGTTTGAATTCAGCTGTAGTTTTGTTCTGTCTGTAACACTTGCCAGCTCTTTCCTACGGAGCCAGTCACTATCTTTGTACTGCAGTCTAGGACCTTGTATTTGCTAAGATGCAGCGCTGGTGCAGTCTGCATCTGTGCATTTATGCTTAATCTATGAAACCCTTCTAGAAACTGAATTAGCTGTTATCCACAGTGCTCAAAGCTAATGGTCTAAGCCAGACTCACATTGCTTCCTGAGGAAACAGTGTTCTCAATAGCAGGAAGTACTCCTCTTTGAGAACAGGTTATGGAAACACCCAGTAGGTCTTTTTATGAAACCAGTTTATAATTGACACAGATTCTGACTGATGTACAAAAAGCAGATGTACTCTTTCTTGGTTAGTGCTAGCTCTGAAAAAGGTATAATGTATTTACACATCACTGCACCTGAATTAACGCGTCTCCTGTCAGATCTGTACTGACCTTGTATCCCAGTTATAAATATTCTTCCAGCCAAACAGCCCGGGGCATGTCTAACTCAGGTTTCACTGTATATGAACCAGGCTATAAAATACTGTACAATACTTTTTATAATGCAAAATATTAACTATCTGTTCTCATAACCTACTTTCCAATAAGTTATGCGAACTGTCTTTACAGTCAAAATAAACACTTCTGTAATATCAGAGTCCTCATGTATAATTGAGTTTTAGTTTATTTGCTGCTGCAAGGTAGCTGAGGCATTCACACTGAAGCAACATACCTGAGAAGTTGTAATCCAAGGGATATCTTAAAGTTGCACAAGTAGCGTTTTTCAGTTTTCCATCATATTTTGTTTTCAGAGACTTGATTTAGCACTGACTTTATTTTCTACAGACTGCCTCTGAATGAAAACTACACTGGAGTTAAAAAAACCCAACAAACTTAAAAAAACCCACAAAACCTGAACTGTTCTGGGTGCTTTAAACACCACTGTCTTTTCCATGGTAGAATTGATTTAGGAATCCCTCCTTCACTGGATTGCAAGAATGTTAACATGTCTTCCAGTCAATAGAAGGAATAAAGTATGGCTGCTCAAATAAATATGCCATTTATGATGATACTCATTTCCTAATTTTGTACACGCAATAGGATTTTACCAAAAAGAAATTGTCCTTCTTAACAGTTATAAAATAATATGTCCTCAAGAAGACAGATTTGCTGACAAAAAACCAGAGGATTTAACAATCAGAGGTTACTAACTTCAAAATTTTAGGCTGGTTTTCTTGTTTTTCTTTGATCTATACTGTAAAAAAGTTATAAAATAAATGCAAAATTTGGTAGGGCCTAATAACTTACTTTTCTTTGTGTACATTTGTGCACATGTGCGTATTCTAAACTTCTTCAAAACAATCTTTAATGGTCTATCTTGAACTAAATCAGTTTGAAAAAAAACATTACTTTAAACTTACACTTGCCTTTAGAATTATGCAAGACAGAGAAAGAAGATATGAGAAAGGATTAAATCAGCTGCGTCAAAAAATGTTTAGAATGAATCATGAATATGGGACGGCTGAAAGATTTCATTTTCTAAATGTGTGATGCAGCAGGCATAGAAAATGGAAAAAAAAGTTTGAAATTTGGAGTTGTTTAAAAGGACCAGGTTTCTTTATCCTCTCCTGTGTGGCAAGATAGGGTGTTTATGATGGGGTATTGAGCAAACCCCACGTTTCTGTGTTTACTGTTTTTCAAGTGCAAATCTTGGAAGGTTTGTGTGTGAGTGCTGTACTTAGTCTCTTCCTATTATAAAGGGGAAAAACAATCTCTTCCCTTCAGAATGTGAACATAGTAAAGACTGTCTCTATTAGGTTTCTGTCAAATGTGACACAAGTGCACGTAAAATGTAATTTCTAACTTCTTGAGAACTGAAACTGCTGGGGATCTCATAGCTTTAAAACAGAAAGCAGAAGTTAACTTGATTTTAATCTTATTTACATTGATTTCATACTACAATGACCTCTCTATGTCTAGTAGACATAATTTTTTGATTATGTCTACTGGACAGACATTTTGATTAATGCTGTCAAGTTTATCCTTTAAGCCTATATTATATGTTGTTTCCACCCATGTTCATAGTGAAATGAAACTCTTAAGAAGGTGCACTGACAAGTTGAATGAATGAGCTGCATATGAGAAAGGAATATTAACCTATATTATTTTAAAAATGTAGACATGATGCTTGAGTTAGAAAGAAAAACAAAAGTAATTAAGGAGTAGCACTGGTGGGGCTTAGTCAGACATGATATTGCAGGCAGCCCTCATTGGAAGAAGAAGTAGAAGCACTTAACTATGTCAAGTAACCTTAACCACATGTTAATAATGTACTTTCAGATGTGTAACAACCACAGCACTTCTAATAGCATAGGAGTAGTAAAGAACTGAGGCATGCCATATGCTATTTTTTTAAAGCTTAATCTTTCTTCCTTTGGGGTTTAGTCTCTCCTTTTTCTTTTTTTTTTTTTTTTTTTGCCTTCAACCTCCCCTGTACGGCAAGATAGGGTGTTTATGGTAGCATGTTAGGCAAAATCCACTTTTCTGTGTTTAGCGTTTTTCAAGCGCAAACCTTGGAAGGACTATGTGTGAAAATCCACTTTTCTGTGTTTAGCGTTTTTCAAGTGCAAACCTTGGAAGGGCTATGTGTGAACTTAGTGTCATCATATTATAAAGGGAAAAAGAGATCCTTGAGACTGGAGACAGCTATGCAACAGAAAAAGGTTGAAAGCAGTTGTGTTCAGAAGACTTCCAGTGGCTCCAGAAACCCACATACTCAGATCTGGGCTGCAGTGGTGGAGTCTCACTGAAACACCTGGAGAGCTGATTCTTGGTCCCTAGTCTGATTCATCTCTTGCAAGTCATACAGCACTGTAAAGCCTAGTCTGAAGCAAAGTCTGTATTTGGCCTCTAAATGGTGCAATTGCAAGGGTGGAAGGCATGGACAATGGAAAATAGGAATCATTGAATCACACCAGGTTTTTACAAAAACACTATAAACAGATAACATTGCACTAGATTGTATTCAGTTATTCTTCCATCTTGCAGTTGGAAGACAGCTGCATGGTGGTTGCTTTGTCAGTCTTACCAGCCAGACAAGAAAACACTCAAACCATGAGTATATCTGTCATTGTCTTTTTCTAAGTTTCTATTAGCTCAGCTTGGCTCATTCATATTTAAATACTTAGAAATCTGTGATAAGCATTATTTTGAACATACTAGAAGTTCATCTGTATGTATCCATATTGCTGTAAGGCAGTGGCACAGTCAATGCCCCTAGGAATAGCTAATCTACATTTTAATGACTTCCTACATCCATACACACAAGTGGATATTTGAAGTTCCTAGCATTGTGCTCTTGATTCTGCTCTCTCTGTCTATATATAGGCACAACAGATACATATTCTTTATTTGTCATATCTGTAAATCTTGTGAGACAAATAAATGTTTTTTCATCCTGATTTTCAATACTGTAAATGTCAGTGAAAGGACAGCATGGTTTTTTGAACAACTTCATTAATACTTGTTGCAAGTATTACTACTTTTGAACTTCTGTCTCCTTAGCAGTGCCATATGGTGCATTAAACCAACTAAGGAAGAGAATTTACTATGGATTGAATACAATAAACTACAGAAAAGTCTTATGAAAGATCATCAAATCTATTTTTTACTTACCAACTCAATAAACATCTCATTCAGAAGTTCTAAAACACATCGTAATGTGAGTGCACAATATAAGCTCCTGATTTATTTTTTCTATTTATTATTAATATTTATGTAACACCATAGAGGTGTATGATATTTTAGGGACTATGAGGCAAATCTCTAGCCCTGTGGGTGTAAAACCAAACATGAAAAAGAATAATGTTGAGGTGTGTGGATAGGAACAAGATGAAAATAAAAAAGAAAAAGTAAAAAGACGAGTCCTTAGCTAAGGAAGCAGTAGGTAAGAAAATGTATCTAGTATGCATTGGTACACATATAAAAATAGTACAATAAAAGACCATCGAGGCCACAAAGTTAGACACTTTTAATTAAGAAATGCTTGAATTCAAGTTTTATGTGCAAAGCTTTAAGTCATCCTATTTGTCTGTATCTGTCTTCTGAAATTATATGGGCGGTAAGCCATCTTTCCAGGAACCCTGACTCAGGACACTGGCAGGGTAGATTTGCTCTGGCAGTGACTCATGTTGGGTGGGGAGGAATTCTGCTGATGGGATTCCTTTGTTATTTTTCACTGGACTGGACACTGATGAGTAAGGGTTTGCCTGTGAGAGGAGTGCAGTATCTTATGTACATGTAGATGTTTGAAGGACAGTAATCCTGCACTGAGCCTCCTCTGTGAATTCTCTCCACTACAGCAGAGAGTGCCTTCCTGTGCGTTAGTTTACTGTCATTTCAGAGAGGAAGGCCCTTTATCCCATCTCCCTGGCCTCCTCCCTGGAGGGTGGCTGTGACTGCCTGCACAAGGAGGTAGGGAGAACACCTGATGCCCTGTCAGCCCAGATTATAGCATACTGCACTGCATGTTTTAATTGTAGACAGGTATTAAGAGAAATCTTGATGAGTCACTTATTAAATAACTGCAAATCCCCTCATGAACTAAATGAAGCAGGAATCTTGTGGAAAATTGGTTTGTGTTTATGGAATTAGGGTACTGTACAGCATAGACAACAGTGGGGCATATTATAGTGTTGTGGCTTAAGCCAAGGTGGTAACTCAGCGTCATGCAGCTGCTCACTCAACCCATCTTCTCTCCCCAGGCAGGATGGGGTAGAGAATCAAAGAATGTAAACCCCACTGGTTAAGATATGAACAGTTCAATAACTAAAGTACAATATAAAACTGCTGTTACTACTGATACTGGTAAGGGGAGAAAATATAAAACTAAAAGGGGAAAAGGAAAACCCAGTAAAACACAAGTGGTGCACAGTAGAGTTGCTCACCACCTGCTGACCTGTACCAGCCTGAACCAAGCAGTGATCAGTCCCTTCCAGATAACTCCCCACAGTTTATATACTGGGCATGATGTGGTGTGGTATGGAATACCCCGTTGGCTAGTTTGGGTGAGGTATCCTGTTTCTGCTTCCTCCTGGCTTCTTGTGTCCCTCCTCACTGGCAGAGCATGAGAAACTGAGAAGTCCTTGATCAGGGTAAGCATTACTTAGCAACAACTAAAACATCAGTGTGTTATCAGCAGTGTTCTCAGACTAAAGCCAAAACACAGCACTGCACCAGCTGCTAGGAAGAAAATTAACTATCCCAGCCAAAACCAGGATATGTGGTTTTACCTGACTTCAATCCTGACTTTTAAGTTTTGGTATCCTAACTTTGCAACTGTTAAAAAGAGCTTAACCAGGCTAAGACAAGAAAACCAAATATCTTTCCATGCCATGTCAAATCCTTATTTCACTATACAGAGGTACTAAAATTCATCACTGAATGGCTTACCTTATTTTTTAATATAGGCAAAACATGTCTTTATGCTAGCATTTTGAGGGGAAAAGACAAGCTGTTTCAAATAAAGTTTACATATGATGAAAGATTTGATTTTACGCAGACAATAGAATGTGCAAAAAATCAGTCGCAGGGTCGTAGTGTGATAAAATTATAAGCAGCTGACAACAAGGCCTTCTGGAAAGGTCATGAAACTCAGGTCTATGTAATACTATAGCTCCATCTACAGCACTTTGCTTGTTCTATTTTTTCTTTACGTTCCTGTGTCTCAAAGGCTAAAGATATTCAGAGATTATTTCAGGACTAGAAAGTGAGAAAAAGAAAAAGCAAAATAAGTGTTTAATCTGATTCTCTTTTAGTCAAATACTCTTGCCTCATTTAGAAATGTTTTTGAAAGCTCTCCTTGTCAATTTAAGGGTTTACAAGAAACTTGTGAACCATGTGCTCATATGAGCTGTTTCATCCCAGGAGCTTAACCTAAAGACAGGCAATGTATATATCTGGTAAATATGAGTAACACGAAATGAATGACTGATGACTGAAGTCTTTATCTACTTGAAAAAAAATGAAATATCTACATAATGAAAATCATTGCCTCCACAAAGGTATTTAACTGATACGCCAGTTAGTAGAATTGCTAGAATAGAGAATGATGGGTACCGGGATCTGCGGTCACTAAAAGCAACTGAGTTGAGTTTTACCTGTGGCACAGTTACCAAGTGTTACCAAGCTGAAATTATGCCTGTTTTGTAAATCAGTTAAAAAGCATCTTTGTCCTGGACTACCAGCCTAGTACTTATTGCCATGTCCATCCACATTTTCTGTCCTTTTGATCTACTTTGGATGACAGTGCTAGATTACCCTAATAAGGAGTTAGCTGTAGAATGCAAAAAATAGAGGATTAAGTAGCCCTTGGGGTCTAAAATTACTTTTTGAATCCACACTTCAGTCAATCTGAGATGACAGCGTAAAATATTTACTTATTAAAATATTTTTCAATTTAGCAAATATCAATGAAGAAAAGTCAACTGCTGTGACTAGGAGGACCCCCGAACATGGTTCTGACCTAAGTGCGAGTCTCGATCAGTCACAGTAGTAGGCAATAACAGCAAACTGCCTTCTTGCTGTGCCGCACATTCCTTAACTAAGCTCTGGTGTGAGAAAAAGATTGCCTTGCGAACGCCAGTGGAGAAGAGAATTGTATGACACAACAGTGGTATTCACCACAGTAAATCTATGTCTCCTACTGTCTTATCTTTAAAATGAAGCGGCTAACATAAAGTAGTTTATGCAGAAAAGAAGAAAAGAAGCCGTAGGATGGTCCAAACTTCCCTGACAGCAGTGTAACAACTTCTACAGTCCTTACCTCATACGCTCAGAAAAGTGTGGTTGAGTATGTAATTACATAGAGCTGTAGGCTTTTACTCTAATGACAAAGTAGAACATAGTATTGTAATTTTCTGTACTGAGTATTTATCCAGTTATTAGGATATTTTGAATACAGAATGTGCCTAATAAAATTGTGGGTGATTTAAACTGGGACACATAGAGTGGAAATGGTATTAGAGTTCAAAATGGAAAACAAATTGGAAAGATGCTCAGGAAAATTAACCACGAATTTAACAGGAAAAAATACAAAGAACTAAGTATGGGAAGGAGTGTCGATGGCACAAATGAAAGAGAAGAGTCAACTGGAGATAGCAGTTCTTCTGAAAATGATTGAGAGGTTACATTTTATAACAAGCTCAATGAGAATTAACAGTGTCATGATACTACAAAACACCCCAACAATTGTACTGGAATTAATGAGGAGAACAGCCAGAAAGGCATGTGAAATCCTCCTGCTCTATGCAGCATTACTAAATCTGTGGTTGGAGTGCTATTTTCAGTTGTGGGCACATGCATTTCCGGAAACATATAGGGAAACTGTAGATCAGAGATATTTGGAGAGAGTCCAGTCCAGTTCAAAGAACTGGTGGGAGATCCAGGAATCATGTCCTGTGGGGCTGTTAACATGAGGAAGAGGAGACTTAACAAAAGATTTTAAATGATGGTGGTGACCTGAATGTAACAAAAGGGCTATGAAAAAAGCAAATAAATAATCTGTTTTCTTTGTCTACAAAAAGTAGCTAGGTAAAGAAATAGTATGCTTTAACTGGAACCAAGGATGTCAAGGATACAAATGATGAGAATTGATCTGATGTGGAGTGCAGTGAGTAACAGGAATAAATAGTGTGGGCAGGTTGTGTAATCACTGTCTCTCAAAGTCTTCAGAAACAAGTCTCTTGACATATACCTCATATGATCCTGTGTTGGGAAAGAACCCTGACCTGAAAGTCATCCCACTTTTCCTTCCAGGTCTAGTTTTCTACAAGTCTGTACAACAAAATGTATTAAATTTTACTTCTACAGTGAATTTTGGATTAATAGTTCCATGCTAGTTTGCTTTAAGTTTTCAGAAGCAGCTTGTGGCTCTGTGGAAGTTCCTACCCCCAGCCATAGGCAAATGTTTACAATCCTTCACTGCACATGAAGTAAGCTTTAGACCTTCCTGGGTTCACAAGTCCGAATCAAAATCTTGATTCACTAAAAGGTATAACCCGGAAAATATTCTCAAGATGATGTTTTGGAAACTGCTATTCAAGAAGTTACAGATTGTGTAAAATGAGCTGGAAAGATCTCTACCACTGTACATTGGTAACATGTCACTCTTAGCAGATTTCTTCTATTCTTGTCATATCTTTCAGCAATAGTTGTTCTGATGTCCTTATCTGAATCTCTGTAAATAAAAGAGATTTGAAAGATTTAGCTTGTACAGATTCACAACAGTTAAGCGTATTCTGTTATACGCAGTGTCACCTGATGCTTTCAGTTTGTCTTAGTTTATTCATTAGGATGTTTCATATATAAAGAAATTGAAGGATGTGGCTATAGGTAATCAACTTCAATGATCAATTTGTATTAAAAGGTAATATGTTAAAGGAGATGGCTTTTGGACCTAACTAATCAGTTTAAAATAATTCTGGGAGAATCTACAGATAAATTCACTGAGAAGGATTTCAAGGGTAATGTATTGTGTAGCTCTTTGACTCTAGGACTTAGACTGTCTCTCATGGGTTTATGTTCATCAGCAAGCTAGCACAGCCTTTGCTGGCTTCTCTTACAGCAGGAATTTTTGGCTGCCTGATCACTGTGTATCACTGAAAATTTTTTTTGCATTGGTTCCTTCGCAGTTCCTCAGTTTAGTAATCCAAAGATAACAGTTTATATGTGGCTTGTTTGTCCAACATGGACTGAAGTGTGAATTCTACCCAGAGTCTCAAGAATATGTTTAACAGATTATACAAACCAGCTTAGAAGGTTGCCTAACAACATTTAGTTCTTGGCCATTCTGGAGGCACCAGTCATGCCTGATGTGACAAAATGTAAAACACTTTAGACACCCATTGGCCATCATACTGAAATCATCCACTCATTTCACACAAACAGTAGAAGATAATTCGATGCTGAACGAGGTTGAGAACTGTATGGTGATGCTTTGCTAACCTATTTATTATGAATTCATGAGGCATTTATTTTTCAAAAATTCACCCACACCCACATGTTTACATCATCTATCATATACAAGAGTGTATTCCATTGTCTGCAAAGTGCCTAAACTGAGCTAATGCATGGCTCAATCTTTTGAAGTAAAGTGCCTGGGCAAATAGGTGAATCTCTAGTGACACGATGTGGGGTGATAGAATGAGTGTGTCATGCTTGAAGAGAGCCTACATGAGGAAAACAGTTTGTGATGTGTTAGGATTTGAATTTACACTATACAGTTCATACTTTGCATGAAGACTTTATGTTAATCCACAACACACAGAAAGGGTTGGTGTCCTTACATCTAATACATCTTTCATCACTTAAATGGGATATTTATTTAGTATAGGTCAATCACCTGGAATCCAGCAAAGGAGGAAGATAGTGCTGAAAAATTGTTAATTCTATAGTAAGATGTCTAATGGAAGTGGGACTACTAATTTGAGTATGTCACTCTTTCTGTCTTTAGACTGTGGATACAATTTAGGCTAGATGTCTAACTTCTGAATAGCTTCTGGACTTATGTGAGTTGTATTGCAGCCTGAGAGCTGTGATTCCTTCTTATTTGCAACTGACTGAATGAAAATCTGACTGAAGGTTTACATGTGGATCCACCTTATTTACAGGATTAGCAATTTGTACCCACAGAATACACTGTTGGAAGAATGCAAAACCAAAGTTATTTTACATACATTTTGACATGTGTGTTTGTGTTCCATAGCTTTTTAAAATCATGTCCTAACTTAGATTTTATATACAAGTAGTTAACAAAAGTAACCAAAATAGAGGAACAAAAGATGCAAACTAATTTCTTGCTCTTGGAATAATATACTGCAGATAAATATTTGCTTTGATGAAATACATTAAGTTCCTAATATCTCAGAAATTATTTTTACAAATAACCAAGAGTTTTCTCCTTAATTATCATTAGAGAAGGACTGTGATTAAGATAACAGGCCTGTAGGTTTCTGGAACTAATGAGCTCAACAGATGTTAGAATTTCTTTCAGTGAAGTGTGGGAACATTCACCAATAATTAAATAAATCTGCATGTTCTGTTAACTACATACCTTTTTGTAAATGATTAGGAACATTTATATATTTGTTGAAGGTAAGGATTATCACACTATTTATAAAGTAAGCATAGATGTTAAATATTGTTCCTTTAATGCTGGTATAATTGTGAAGGATGAGTGAGTGGCTGGCTGGTGTTTAGTTGCCAGGTAGGCTTAAACCATAACACTCAGTATTGCTGTTTCTGGTTTACAGAGGAAGAACACTCCTGTTCAGAGCATCATCATACACAGCATGGTAGCCAAGGCCACTTCAAGGAATCAGCAGAGTGTTGAGTAATCAGGAAGGTCTAAAGCAGCATTGTAAGGTGCTCCTGGAAGATCTCGGTGAGTTCCTAGCAAATACTTGCATATGTTATTCATGAAGGAGAGCTGAGTAAAGAGTCAAATTGTTCTTGATTCCCAGTTCCCAATCATGATCTCAGTTCCAGTTTTACCTCCTAATTTACGACTCCTATAATGATTCTTGGTTCTGCAAGTTTATTTTGTTCAGTTCATCACTCCACTGTTAAGTGCCACAGCTTCTGCTGAGGTCATGTTCTTATTTTGGGAACCACTGCTTTTGATGCATTTCACACTTTTTGGAAATTAATGTAATATCCAAACTTGCATCTAGAAGACAGCTTTTACATATACAAGACAATTGTTTCTTAGGACTTGTATTAGTGCACTGCTACCTGTACTCCATAAATTATTTATTTCCTTCGTGGACATCGAGCATGTTCTGCTGTGTACATTAGGGCAGAGCCTCTTAAGTAACATCCCTTCAGGGAGAGATGGTGATGGCTGCTACAGTTCCATACATACCATAGCATACTGTAACATTATCATGACTGAACTATTACTTAACAGGCTTCATAGAGTTGCCATATTGCCTCACTGTCAGTGGGAAAGCACCTTACTGCGGTAAGCAGAGACATCATACTGAGATTTCTGTGGAAAAACTTAGGTATATGATCTGCAGCATTTTTTCCCAGTTACAGCATGTTGTAATAACTTCTTATCAATATTGCTGGAAAGTATGACCATTGCAAATACAGTTCATTTACTTAATCCATGCCTTACCTCTCAAAACTTAATCCGTGTTTTACCACTCCAAGCTGATCAAAAGGTAAATTAATTGGCTATTAAAAACTGTATTCAGAGCTTCATAATGTAGGACAAATTGTCTGGAAAACTGTAATAATCCTTTTAAAATAAACAATGCTTCCTAGAACATTGTATTTCAGTAGTGAACAAAACTTAGAAGATAGGCCCTTAGTAAACTTCAACAGGAGTAAGATGGCATATTGAATATCAGTAAAGTTGCCGCTCACTTTAGAAGGCACAGGAGTCTGTTGAAAGACTTCTGTTTCCTTTTCTTCTCCATCTGTCTGCACTTTTCTAATCAGCATCAGAGAGGCAGATTTTTCCTCTGTTCTGTGTCTCTGAATTTAAGTCATGTCAAATCCTTTGATTTTCAGGATTATTACAAAATTTGTTACTGCATTTGATGTCTTGCAGGAATAGCATTTTCTCTGACGCTTCAGAGGAATTGCCAGAGATTTCAGTAAGGTGCTGTTTGTATACATCCATGGTGGAATGAGTATTAGGTACCAGGTTATTTGGTCCCTTTCCTCCATTCTTCCAGGCCAAGTACATGCTTTGGGCAACAGCTCACATGCCAGATTTGCAGGGCTATTGCAGTCAGTGCTGTTAAGTAGTGTTGGAACTCAGTTCCTCAGTTAGTGCGA
Source organism: Ara ararauna (assembly GCA_028858755.1). NCBI lineage: Eukaryota > Metazoa > Chordata > Aves > Psittaciformes > Psittacidae > Ara > Ara ararauna. Next base: position 35,581,045 of record CM054410.1, on the reverse strand, counting down.
GATAAATAGAGTATTAGAAGAGAGGTAAGTAGTTGCTAACTCACTGTAAGCAAGCCTCAACAGAAAACTGGCAGTGTTCCACACCTTGCTGCCTTCATGTAGTTCTCATTTCTGCGGGGCCCAACAGCATTTTTAAAAGTTTCTATTCCTTCTCTTCCCAATTATGAGACTTCTAACATAATCTTCTCACCCCTCTTGCTTTTTAGTTGTGCTGATGATGACACACAGCATGGAAAGTTCATCTTGACCTGGCTAAATGTGAGTCTGGGGATTCCTTGATGGCACTATCTCCTACCCTGCCAAAATACTAAATCCTGGTGTACTGTGCAGTGAGATTAGTTTGCGTTTAGTAAAATGTCAGAGTTCATCACTCTTGTTTTATTGTTCTTTTTTTGTCTTTTCCATTTTAGCGTCATATTGATATCTTTGTTATTTCCTTTAGTACTATTATTATTAGTAGCATATTGTACTTTAGTTATTAAGCTGGTCTGAACTCAACTCACAGGGATTACACTATTTCTGTTCTCCTCCCCATCCTGTCTGGGGGCAGGAATGTAGGTGGGGTGACTGAGCCGCTGCATGGTACTTAGTTGCTGACAGGGTTTAAAACACAACATCCAGCCACATGACCAACAACGAAAAGCCTTTCTCATCCATGTTTTTAGGGGATATAGTCTGATATGAGTGCTAGCACATAAGAGAAGGAGAGTTTCCAGCAACCTGGATAGTAATTCCTATAAGTAATGCACCACCGTGCAGAACTACAACTTTATGTTGAATACATCTGAAAACAAACATCTGTCTCATTTCTATAAACTTACACACTTTTTTCCCCTGAAAAAATAATGAAAAAATGCCCTTTTTTCCCCCAATTATTTCTAGATAAAAATTTTAATTTCATAAAATCATAGAATCATAGAATAGTAAGGGTTAGAAAGGACCTTAAGATCATCTAGTTCCAACCCACCTGCCAGGGGCAGGGACACCTCACATTAAACCATGACGCCCAAGGCTATGTCCAACCAGGTGTTGAACACTGCCAGCCGTGGAGCATTCACAGCTTCCCTGGGTAACCCATTCCAGTGCCTCACCACCCTTACAGTAAAGAATTTTTTCCTTATATCCAACCTAAACTTCCCCTGTTGAAGTTTGAACCCGTTACCCCTTCTCCTATCACTACAGTTCCTCATGAAGAGTCCCTCCCCAGCATCCCTATAGCTCCCCTTCAGATACTGGGAGGCTGCTATGAGGTCTCCACGCAGCCTTCTCTTCTCCAGGCCAAACAGCCCCAACTTTTTCAGCCTATCTTCATACGGGAGCTGCTCCAGTCCCCTCATCATCCTTGTGGCCCTCCTCTGGACTTGTTCCATCATGTCCTTTTTATCCATGTCCTTTTTATCTTTTTCCATGTCCTTTTTATGTTGAGGACAGCAGAACTATGCACAATACTCCAAGTGAGGTCTCACAAGAGCAGAGTAGAGGGGCAGGATCACCTCCCTCGACCTGCTGGTCATGCTCCTTTTGATGCAGACCAAGATACGGTTGGCTTTCTGGACTGCAAGCTCAGACTGAAGCCAGCTCATGTTCATTTTTTCATCGACCAACACCCCCAAATCCTTCTCTGCAGGGCTGTTCTGAATTTCCTCCCTGCCCAACCTGTAGCTGTGCCTGGGATTGCTTGGACCCAGGTGTAGGACCTTTAACTTGTCATGGTTAAACTTCATCAGGTTGGCATCAGCCCACCTCACAAGCATGTCAAGGTCCCTCTGGATGGCATTCCTTACCTTCAGCATATCAACCAAACCACACAGCTTGACATCATTGGCAAACTTGCTGAGGGTGCACTCAATCCCACTGTCCATGTCACCAACAAAGATTTTGAACAAGACTGGTCCTACCACGGATCCCTGTGGGACACCACTTGTTACTGGTCTCCAGCTGGACATGGAGCCACTGAGCACAACTCTTTGTGTGCGGCCACCCAGCCAGTTCCTTATCCACCGAGTGGTCCACCTATCAAATTGATGTCTCTCCAATTTAGAGACAAGGATGTCATGTGGGACAGTGTCGAATGCTTTGCACAAGTCCAGGTAGATGACATCAACTGCTCTACGCCTGTTCATCAGTTCCTTAGCCCCATCATAGAAGGCTGCCAAATTGGTCAGGCAGGATTTCCCCTTAGTGAAGCCATGCTGGCTGTCACCAAGCACTTTGTTGTTTTTCATGTGCCTTAGCATGCCTTCCAGGAGAATCCGCTCCAAGATTTTGCCAGGCACAGAGGTGAGACAGACTGGTCTATAGTTCCCTGGGTCATCCATTTTCCCGTTCTTGAAAATGGGGGTTATATTTCCCTTTTTCCAGTCATCGGGAACTTCACCTGACTGCCATGATTTTTCAAATATGATGGACAGTGGCTTAGCAACTTCATTTGCCAGCTCCTTCAGGACCTGTGGTTATGGATTTCATCAGGTCCCATGGACTTGTGCACGTTCAGGTTCTTAAGATAGTCTGAGACCAGATCCTATCTTACAGTGGGTCCAAGGTCTTCAGTCTCACAGTCCCTGTGTCTGCCTTCCAGACAGGTGGTGTGGTCAGAGCATTTGCTGGTGAAGACTGAAGCACAGAAGTCATGAAGAGCATCAGCCTTCTCCAAATCCAAATTCATGCCCTCTATGTATTGTAGTATGTAATTTATTTTCCAGATCTGTTCTAGTACATAATTTTTGTGAGGCCTGTAGAGGAAGCTGTGGCTTACATTTTTCCTCGGGCACTTTGGAGTGATTCTCATTTTTTCTAAGCTTTTTTGTAGAATCTTTAGTCTTTTGATTTTGAATCTGTTTATATTGACCTCATCAAAATTATCTAAGTCATATTTGCACATAGATGCTTACATATGAGCACACGTTCTACTTTTTAGTTACATTTCTTCGTTTTCATTTGCCAGATGGAACATATCTTTGGAGGTTTTGTTTTGTACACTTCAGAAAGCAAATTAACATTCCACATCAAGAGGGATTTTTTTTTTTTTTTTTTGAGGAAAACGGTCTACTATCCAGATACTCAGGAAAAAAAAACAAAACAAAACAAAACATTGTAAAAAAAGTAGTCTAGTATGACCATAAACTTCCATATATTTGGAGGAAAAATTGTAAGTGTGGTGTGTGTGTGCGGGGGATGGCATTATACCTTAAATCAGGTGCCCAGCTGTAATAGTGATGGACGCCATGTAAAAACATGAAGAAATGTCCTGCTTGTTATGTTCCACAGCTGGGGTTCAGGGGGATCTCTAGCTGAAAAAGTCATAGCATAAAATAAAAGGAGCCATGAAAGTAGGTTCTGAGGCAAACTTATTGTGACATTTTCTCTCTCATGGTTAGGTAGGTCAGGTAGAGAGGCAAACATAGACCTTATGATTTTGTTTATGTGTTACTCTATCACTTAAGGGGAAAAAAGCTTTGGCTAAGAATAGTCTTGTGTCATATGATTGTTGTAGATAAACCTTCTATATTGTCACTTTACTTTCTATGCTAGGTCCTTGTCTTCATATTGAATTTGTACTTTAAATGCAGCTGCTTCTGCTTATAGCTGCTGCAGTGAGGGAGTCTATTTTGAAAGCCATACTCAAGATAGAGAGGAAAACACTAAGGCTCTTCAACCAAGGAAATGGTCAAGCAGGGAAGTTTTGATAGGTATCTATGAACGAGTAAGTTGTATAGAATTACTGGCTGAGGGTACCAATTAGAACTGAGAGGATGGGTTCAACACAAAGGCATAGTTCTTCACACATTGTCTTGAGCTATGGGAGGCCTTGCTACACGTTTCTGTAGACTTCAAAGAGCTGATGCCAGATTAAGATGCAAATGGCCATGCCTATAAAAAAGAAATCCTCTCAAAGGTTTTAAATACTAAGATCTTTCTATTTAATTATACTGTGTCAGAATCGTGTAGTCCCTTAGACTCAAGTAGTTGACAGGCGTGAAAATATTCAACGTGTTTGCCCTTTTTGTAGTCTTCCCTCATCGACTGCTTTTGGCCACTGTTGGAAACAGGGTTTTGAGCTAGTTTCTGTGTGGTCTTGTATATTCCTGGTTTTAAAAGATATAAGCTAAAATACTATTACTAATAACAAACTCTAATAACTAATCCTGACAGCCCTTGAGTCATTTTTCTCCTAGGACTAGAACTTGCGAATGAGTAAGAGAGCTTGTAAGTATATACATCCTGAGACTCTTGTAAAACAAATATTGTTTTTCCATACATACAAAAGAAGTTTTTATTAAAGAAATGGTTGCGTGTAGACAGTCCTACTTCAGATACATATGTGTAGCTCAGTTAAGCTGGTCTGGAACAGGCATGTGTGCTATTTTGAGTAGGATGGGAGCATGAAATCTTATGTGCCAATACTATCACTCGTGACCTAATTGCAAGTATAACTACAAAGTTCAGGAGGCCTTTCCAAACTCACTGAGGGATGGAAACAATGAATAAATTATGGTCGTTGCCGCAAATACTAAGGAGTCACCTTGCTTACATAGATACACATAAAACAAAAGCCAAGTTAGGTTAAAGGCTCTTTGCAGCTTGCTGTCAGAAGTCTTCATTTGTAAGTAGGCACAGAGCGCATTTATATTTTGAAAGAAAAAAATCTTAAACCATCTGTCAGCAAATGAATTGCCTATGCAACATGCTCATTGTGACAGAAAGATGTGTAATTGCTAAACACTTCTAGTGTATACCTCCCAAAGTATAGAAACTTTCAGCATCCTGTCAGTAATTTACATTTATAAGTTTTCTTCATGAACTATGTGTTCTCACAAGCCTTGCAAGTGTTAGCATTTTAATTACAGGACTTTAGCTTTTGACTATCCTGCTGACTGCCATAATTTCCTTTAGTGCCTTGAGATTTCCTTGGAACTTCCCAAAACAAGAGTTGAAGCAAAAATCATACAAAATGTTTAACATCATGTGACAAAAAAGGTAAAATCAGAATACGCATAGATATGAAAGGAGAATAATGTAAAAAAAAACTATAGCACTCCCATAAAAACATATCTGGAAGTTACACAGAGAGAATAGTTTTGTTTCACTTTTTGGGACATTGGGAATCTTTATTGAAGGCATATTTTATACTGCTGTCATTGTAGAATGCATTGCAAGGAATGAAAGAGACTTGAGCTTGCCTCTGAAATGTTTCTTGCACGCACACGGTCATGGAAAGGTAATGAGGTTAACAGGAAAAGCTAATTAACTGTGCATCAAGGAAAACATAGGAACAGAAGGAAAATTTGACAAGAAAGCATGTGATAGAATCATAGAATAGTTAGGGTTGGAAAAGACCTTAAGATCATCTAGTTCCAACCCCCCTGCCATGGGCAGGGACACCTCCTACTAAACCATGCCACCCAAGGCTCTGTCCAACCTGGCGTGTCAGCCAAGAGTAAGGTGTGAGCTGTCTCTGGGGGTCCCTCTCTGTTGTTTCTGTGTACAGTTTCTTTCAGGTGGGGTCTCATGCAAGATAGTTAATGAGGAGAGAAGTAAGCACACCATGTAATGTTTAGAAACTGACATTAACCTTTGATGTAATGAAAAGGGGTTTGAAAACATAGTCATGATAAGATTTTATATTATATATTCGCACATAGTGTGAAAACTTGAGTTCCTAATTCTTTATAGGTCATAAATCTCAAAGTATTTGCCTGTTTCTTCTTAGGACTTTTTTTTTACAGTTTTGGCTTCTGCTTTTGTTTTGTCTTTTTGTGAGTTTCTACATTGTATGCTTCTCTAACAATGCACCATGATGGCTTTTCAGCTCAGGAGTCTCAGACAGTGAAAAGGGAAGAGGTGTCATGTGTAGCTTTAGCTGTGATAATGGTAGGTTGGAACTTCTTCTACATCAGTTTACAGTCACCAGCTGAAATCAGTATTTTAGTATCTCATTTACCTGAACCCTAAAGTCTCAGGTAATATCTGCAAGATAGAAGAAAGTGCTTATGATACAATAAGAAAACATAAAATAGAAAAGTTTTACATTAAGCAAGTTTATCAATAAGTTCTGTAGTTGCTTTACTAGGTGCATGGTCTTTTTGCCCTGCTAACATTTGCTTGAAACTTCTGATTTCTCTCTTGTTTATTGTCTTTTTCATCCAGTGTAATTTGATTGTGAAGTCTGTATATCGTATCTTCCCTTGATACTCATACAATTTGGTTAGAGTCTGGATGAAAAAACTATCTTTTTTTCCCTACACTTTCCCTTTAAAATCACTCTTCTCCTCCTATATTCTACCAACAGTGTCCAAGCTGTGTTCACATCCTACTTGTAGTCTGTGAAGTTGTTGGAAGGAATCTGCAGCTGATCCCCAGTGTAGATTAAAATGCAAAAGCTTCAGAGTAGCTTTTTATGGCACTCTGGGATGGCAGTGCAGAAGAAATTTTGCACCTCAACTTCGGTACATAGCACTATGTGCTCAGGAATCACAGCACTTCTTAAATAATGCATCACAAAAAAGTGAAAGGTTATGTTGGATTCTTACCTGCACTGTGCTGTCTTTTTGAATTTTCTTCTTTACTTTTCTCTGTACACAGGCTCAGACACTATTGTCTGTACTGCTGAGGAGCTATTGTGCTATTCTTTGCCACCATTAAGCTAATTTTTAATCTATTTGACACCAATGTCAAACTCTTCCTTCCCAAGCCAAAAGAATTGCTGTCAAGCTGTGGAAGAAATGACTCATCAGAGCTTTAATTATTACTGATTTGGTAAAAAACATGAGAATAAAGGAACTCAAGATGATCCAAGATGAATGAATGAGGGATGTCTTTCATGTTTCTACATGATGAATTGATAGACATATTATGTTTATCATTAATAGAAGTTTAGAGACATTAAACCATCATCCTGAGAGAATGTCAAATGGAAATTGTCAATCTAAATGGACAACCAAGGCAGCGATGACAAGCCTTGTGCAATTTCCAAATGATGGAAATTCATGTCTCTCTTGCTTAGCTGCATGATTATTTCAGAACCACAGAGTAGCTGATGGGTGCTGGAGATGTGCATCCCTCTGATGCTCACAGTCCTAAAGATCCCCATTGTAATGAGGTGAAGAAGCAAGTAAGTTATCTTCCAAAATCCTGACATAACTTGACACTGGAGTGTTCTATGGTTGTGTAACAATTTGTACATTGCAGCAGGCTGCCTGTCAGTGTGATTTCCTCTTCTGATCAAAGGCACAGGGTGGGGCTATAATAGCTACTTAGCTTTATAGTTTGGAAATTTCTTGGTTTCTTCAGAAGAAAGGAAAAACTAATTTCCAGGAAGGGCCTGCATGCAGCAATAGTCTCTGGCAACTCTGCTGCCCAGGCCTTTGGCTGCCTTTTTCTCAAGGCCAGCCTTGATATCCTGGGCCCTTACATCATGTTCTTGGGAAACAGCCATGTGAGAAACAGCTGGGAGATGTCTCAGCAAAGGAGGAAAGAAAAAAGAGGAGAGAAAATTTAAAAACAGTGAAACAGTGGAAATTCTAGAGAACAAGAGAGATATCTGGTATAGAGATATTGCAGAAATTGTAACACAGGTATGCCAATGTCAGTTCCAATGGGTATTTTGAGCAAACTTCAGTATTGGTAGCAGTGAACATGAAAGTTCAGTTTATTGTTCAATGCACATCATGTCAAAAGGAATAAAATTTTTAAATAATGGAGTTTTGTGTTTTTATGTTATTTCTATTTTCTTTAGACATAGATTTTTGTCTAGTGCCAGATACTGGCAAAGTCACTGACCAGCTGTAGCTAATAACAAAAGCCAGTAAGTTTTATTGATTCGATAGTGTGAGAAGACTCAAGAAGGACATACATATCAAGCTCCTTTCTGGTTCTGCACCTATTTCTAGAACTATTCCCAAGACATAATTTGCCTTGGTATGGGAGCAAAGACATAAAATGCAGTTTTTTTTAGTTCCTGGTATGAAAATGTGGGAAAAGAAAAGGGGAGATAAAAAATTGTGGAGGTGTTTTGTCATCAGTGACCATGAAAGTCTGTGAAAGCATGTTGGGATCAGCTGCTCCAATATGAAGCAAGAAAAACAGCTGGTGAAGAATCAGCATCCAGACTGCTGTAGCAAGGGATAACAAGATAGCTTAATCAAAGGCTAAAGCTGGAGGATGCCACAGCCCCAAACAGCACTTAGTTCTTATGTTGTCACAAGGAAAAACCAAAAGAGAGTGCTGATGTCTGACTCAAAGAAGAGCTGTTTTCTTAAACTTTAGCAATCTGTAAGTCATGAAAATGGCTTAAAAAAAAAAAAAAAAAAACAAAACAAAAACCAAACAAAAACCTCTTACAGCTGAAACCAGGACAATGAGTTCTTAGGAAAGAAAGCCACCTTTATGGCAAAATCGCATGAAACCAAGCACAGCATTAAACCTCTTCAGCTGTCTGTGATAGGGTCAGATAACAATAATTTCCCCAACTTCTGCCAGGCTCTTGCACAAATCTGTGTGGTCAAAAGCTGACTAAAGTAACCTGTGGTGTAGGTTTCAGAGCAGAGGTCTTAGGAAAAGAGAACAGAGAATCTACAAAACCACTGTGCAATATATAAAAGAGGTAGGTCTCAGATTATTTTAGGCATATACACAGAAATAAAGACATATGTTCACATGTATTTAAACAGAGAAGGGGGAATACTGAGGTTGCAAAAGATTTCTTCTGAAAAATGTGGTGTGGAAGCAGCAGACACTCTTGGGTTTAGGGAAATTAGGACTCAGTATTGTTTATGCCACAACCTTTTTTGAAGTGGTTTGTTGATAGCAATAGGACTGAGAATCATGCCTATGCCTCTGTCGTGGTTTAAGCCTCTATAACTCAAGCAGTTTTGCTCACTCACTCCCCCCTCTTTCTTCCCTCTGCTCCCAGGGGGATGGGAAGGAGAATCAAAAGAATGCAACTCCCACAGGTTGAGATAAGAACAGTTTAGTAACTAAGGTATAACACAAGCCACTACTGCTACCACCAATAATAATAATGACAAGGCAAATACAAGGAAAGAATACAGTCGCTCACCACCTCTACCCAGCCCAACCAAGCAGTGTACCCCCACCCTTCCGGGTCTCTGCTCTCCGTTTTCACATCCTGGGCATGATGTGCTGTGGCATGGAATACCTCTTTGGTCAGTTTGGTTCAGGTGCCCTGCCTCCACTTCCTCACTGCTTCCCCTCCTTCCTGGCAGAGCGTGAGGCTCAGAAAGTCCTTGGCCAGCATAAACATTCTAAGCCATAACTAAAAACGTTGGTGTTATCAGTGCTGTTCCCAAGCCGAAAGTCAAAAACACAGCACTTGCACCAGCTACTAAGGAGAAAAATGACTGCTGCTGCTGAACCCATGACAGCCTCCTAAATAAAACATTTGCTGGGAAGAAAATTTGGGAGCTGTAATTATTATTTAATCTGTGTTTGCCAAAGGGCTCCTACTAATAATTCTAGGATGTCAATGGAAACACTCTTTGCCATGGCCAAATCATGTTATGATCAGGAAGATAATGGTGACTGATGCCAACTTGTCTTAATATGCAGTGTTTTAGCACGGAATATAGTGTACTGAGATGTTATCATAACCATTTTAAGGCAGAAACAGATGGAACAAGAGCACTTTCACAATCTGCAATGACACAGATGTGGCCACAGGCCCAGGGTCAGAGACAAAATAGTGTATTTGTCAACGAGACACTTCACGTACAACTACTTATCCCAGATGAAGCAAGGGATTCATTATAATTTCCTTTCTTTGCTGGGAATCAGAAGTGAAAGTGAAAGTTCAGTATTCTGTGTTTGGTTTTTTTTTTTTTTAATGCCGAAAGAATATTTCAAGATCACAGGCTTGTGTGCTTGGAAATGGACAGGAATTCATACTCTCATCAGTCATGCTTCAGCTTCCCTTCCATGAACAGAATAAGACCATAATCACTGGACATCACTATATGGAGTTATTAAATAATAGCAGCAACAGCAAGCAAAACAGTCATGATACATGGAAGTAAATAGAGATGGTTCATATCCCTTTGCAGGTTAAGAAACTTACTTCAGCTGTTTCCCTTTGGCTGCCTTTTCTCTTTAGTACTTACTCAGAAAGAGTTGAGCCAAGGAAGGATATGTTCCACCATGTATTATTGACTTGTCTTTAGTATTTTCCTTAAAACAAAAATACTGTTTTCTTTCTTCTACATCTTGAGTTATAGTTGACCTTTTTGAATAAAAAGAAAAAACTGTTTTCAAAAATGTCACTAATTCATAAGTAGAACTTTGGCACATCTTACACTTTTTATACTATTATATAGGGGACTTACAGATCCCATCACAGTTCGATATGAACTATGATTCATTAGGGCATGAGATGACTTTTTGGAAAGAGAAAGTAAATCAATACGTAAAAATAATTGCTTCATTTAATTTTGTCAGTTACCCATTTTCCATGTGCATAATCCTTTTTATGTACTGTAAAATACCAGTAGGACTAATATGTCCAGCTTAATTATATTCAGGATGACAGAACTGAGTTGATATGGGAGAGAAATGTATCCTAACCCTCATACCAGTTAAATGAATTGATGTTTATAAACATTATAGAATCCAAAGCTTCCTTATTTCTCTTTATAACTCTTTGTAATGCATACTGTGACTCAGTCATACAACATGAATGGCTATAAACAGAAACATACGGAACAAGTGATTCAGTCTGAAGCACAATTGTTGCACATGTTTTTTTGTTTCCCCATTGAAGCTGGTCACAGAAATATTCATATATGCTTAAAATCTTTACATATGGAAACAAATTCATTGAAGAGTTTTCATGCAACAAATTTTTTCGTGACTAACATGGAAATGTATTATGATTAAGCTTTATCCACCAAACCTAGTAATAGATGTGATAAATATTTACAAAAAACTCATTTGGCCTGTTCTGTCAATGAAAAGAGCTCTGAAATGTTTGTAGATACAACTTTCTTCACTCTAAAGCACTTTTTTGGGTGAAAAGCCAATTTAAAGATACCTGTAATGAATACAGCACTCTAATGAATTACAGAGTTAATTCAAGTGCTTGTCTTTGCTTTGTCCTGGTTTGCAAAGCTAGAATTGTGACAGCAGAGAAAAAAGTGGAAGAATCACTGGGAGACCAAATGAGTACAGCACTAGCTTAAATTTTTGGTGGTTTTTTTTTTGGTTTTTTTTTTTTTTTTTTTTGAGAGGATGCAAAAGACAAAGCAAAACAAAAAATGTGAACTTTCAGCCAAAAATACTGCATACTGACAAGATATCAGTGAAAGGGCCTATGCTCTTTCTTGTAAAAGATGCACCCAATTTCACAAGCTGAGTTTTAGAGCAACTATTTTGACGTTAGCAAGTAGGATGTTCCATAAATTATATGTGCCTGCTTATAACACTAACTACTCTTTCCCCTGTTTCTGCTCTGCATTACCCAAGAAAATATAGAACAAAGCACCAAATACAAAATACTTTAGTTTAACTTTCCAGTGTTGCATAAAATATAATCTCATATTGTCTTGAGCCACATCCGTTGGACTTCACACGGGACTACAGTCTTCACAAAGGCCATGCTTAAAAAGACAAAAAATTAAATATTCTGGATAATTTTTTTAACCCAAAGATCAATATATAGTACTCCAACAATAGATGTGTTACACTATTTCTGAATCCATGACAGGCAAATTTTCTGGGAGCTGACATAATGGCATGGATTTCACAATGTTGATACCAATCCTGAGAAAATGAATGAGAAATAAAACTAAACCATGAGCAAAGAGAGAAAAAAGCCTTTTTCATATACCTCGTTTTCACTGGATGGAAGTGATTACTCTTGTACTAGACCAAATGGAAGATGAAAACTAGATAATAACTACATGAGGAATATTTTGAAAGTCATAAAAAATATCATGAGAGTCTTAAAGCTGTATATTTGGCCTTGATCCACCTCATCTGTGTCCATGTCATGGGAAGAAAAGGGTATAGCACCCGGTTAGTCTTTCACAGGTCTTATGGTAAAAGCATCCCAGTGATGGTTAAAAGCAGGGCAAAAATTCCCAAGTGTCCCACTTGAAGCCCCAGAGATCCAGCACAGGCACTATAAAGGACCTGAAGCAAGAAAGCTGGGTAGATAAATGCTCCAGCCATCCCTGGTGGTCAGAAAGGTTGGTTAGAAACAAGCCATAACATCAGCAAGTGTGACATTGGCACTGCTTGTTCTGAGGTCAGGCACCATCTGGCAAAGGTTTTGTGTGACTTCAGAAGTCTGCATGGGCTCCAAGAACAGTTGTTTTACACCCCTGCATCTTGCAGAGCCACAGCCTTCTGCTGCGAGGGGCTTCACCTGGCACTGACCTGGCACCAACAGATGCCCTGAAATGTATTGTCTTCATTTTTGAATCATATGTTGCACAGGATTTGACCCAAACCAAACAGCCTTGCCCTTCCAAGCACCAGGCAAGTGGGTCTTCTTTCTTCTCCAGTGTTAGCTGTATGCCTGGTAGACCTATTAGGAGATATCTTACGCTTGAACTCTATACTCAGGCTGTTCAGCTGTGTCAAACAGAAATTCATGGAAAGCAGTGTGTGCAGAATCAGGTCCTGTATAGCTTTATTGCCTTGAAAGGATATATTTGTGAGATAAGGTTCAAATAGATTACTGCAATGTGGAAATCTGCTCCTAAATGCCAAGGAACTATGCCAGAGCAGAGTGATAGCGATTTGTTGCACATGGACTTCTATCTGTTTTCATTCTTTGCTTCTGATTAGTCAGATTGTTATTACTGCAAAACCTTACAGGTTAATTTACACACCATTTAAAAGGCAGGATGAAAGGAGGAAAAATTCTCTACTGACAAAACCGAAGCACATTAACATGGCACAAGTCCTGTTGATAGTAAAGTGGCCTGGTGTCTAGAAATACCATCTTGGGGAAAGGTTGTAGGAACTATTCTGTTAAGTATTTTCTAGATCTTGTTTAACCTACTCCACAAATATATTTATTTAAGCATCTCCTAGTTATTAATACATTTTCATTTTAGCATTTCTATGGCTACTCAAATTCTTTTTCTCAAACTTTCACAAACATTCACCAGCATATTGCTGTAGTACATTATTACTAGGGCATTGCACAGTACTTGAATTTCTACTAAACTAAGAGACACTTTAAGGTCATCAAGAGGTAGTGGAGAAATGTTTATAATAATGACAACTGTTTGGCACACCATTATATCGCATAGCACAATCCAAGGAAATATTAAAAATATGTAATTTCCAGCAATAAATTTTGCTGCTTTTCTGATTCAAAGTAATTTTCTTTAACCAGAGTGCTTGTGGTTAAATATTCATTTGTCTGATAAATTTCTAAGACAATGCCAGTGCTTCCATTTTTGTGTATACAAGCTGGAAATTAAAAAGAAAACTTTTTTTAGTCTTACCTGGTACTGAAACCTTGCTGAAGGGATACATTATAAAATTATCTGTATGTGTATCTCCAGTTCTAGATACTCCTTTGGATTGTGGTATGTATTTAAAAAAATCTATTTATGTAATATATCCCACAGAATAAATTAATTGCTGGAGTATAATTTTAACACCACTGATCTCAACAGAGCTACAACTGAGCTGTTCTGTACATTGCCTTTTTAATCCTTCATTGGAGAACTAAAGCCAAAGTGGATATCTTTCCATATATAATTTAGCAATTGGAAAAAAAAAAAACAAAACAAACAAAAACCCAAAGCAAACCTATTCTCCCCCAGGCTTATTCTGTTTCAGAGTGTGATATTTACAAATAGGTTTATTATATTTTTCACAGCTGCAGCAGCAGGGGCTGTACCAGGTTGCTATTATTGGTTAGTCAGGTGATGAAGAAGGGCAGAAAATGGAACAGACAACGAAGTGTCACTGTTTGAGCTCTAAAGAAGGTGTGAACTGAAATATGATATAAACCGTCCTTCACAGCTTTTTTTGGGGGCCTGATAAGAAGGGAATTTATTCTGGTGACTGTTGTCTCTTTCAGTACAGCTTTCTGTACTGCATTTACGGACAGGCTGATGAACTTTGAGAGAGTGTCTGAAAAGAAGATGTTGGCAATCTCATTGAGAAGCTTCCTCGTTCTGATTCCTGAGATAAATGCCTGAATTATATATCTGGAACTCCTTTTAACAAAAAAGTTAATGTAACTTTTGTTGAACCATGGTTTTCAGTGAAACCTGTCTAAAAGATTCAAGTAATCAGCAAAGTGAGACAGCCTTCACCATCATGTCAGAGGCAGCTCTTTTGGAGTGAACAGGACTTCAGTCAGATGGGGTCAGCTTTTCCCTGTTGAGAAAAGGAGTATATAATTTTCACATTATGTTAGGCATCATGCAGGCCATTCATAAGGTAACATTTATATCTTGAAAGCAGACCAACAGGCTGGGAGGGAATGCTTTCAATATGCTGAGCTTACACTACTCTTGTACTGAGGGTACAAGAGGGTTGGGTTTTTTTTGTGTGTATTTGATTGTAGAAGCCTGTGTCTTAAGTCCTTGTTTTCAGCTGTTGGAGACAGCTGTGAAGAGCTCAGGCTGTTTCTGATGAAGCTTATTTCATTTGTAGTAGTAGTAGTCACCACAGACCTCATCAGAACATTAGATCAGGTAAAGGCTTCATTGAAGTATTGATTGATGGAGGACTTTTGGGAACTGTACATCAAATGTGCATGTCTTTTGCAGGCTTACGTATGCTAATGAGGACAGGGGAATGTTGTGAGGTGCACAGTGAGCAATGAAGGCAAGGGTACTGAGCGTAGGATAGCCTACCACTAGTAATGTGAGGCCATCACATGCTAAAAGATACTGCTGGTTAAACACTGGAATATAATTTGCAACTTGTTTTTATCAGTGTAAACTCTTTGGTTAATGTAGCCTCTTATTTTACTCATTTTATAAAATGACAGATAAAAAAAGGTATTTTCGTACTGGCTCAGGAGGTGGGTATTTCTGCTGATGCTTTTTGGGGTTACTGTAAATGTGCACTCCTGAACTAAGCTCTTGATCTTGCTGTGTGTAGTAAGAGCAATGCCAGGGATTCCTGGCTGTTAGCACTGTGATAAGGTCTCCAAATCTAACACTACTGGGCTAATATTTATTTTTAAACAATGCAGTCATATAAGTTTACTGAAATCATTAGGAAGGGAGAACTCTTCACAATATCCAGGTAAACATTTGCCAATACCGTCTTTGGGTTATTTTGTAGTGAGTGAAGATCAGGTGACATTGACCTTTTTCAAAGTAATAATAGTACATCCAAAACCAACAAAAAAAGAAGCTGGGATGCTGTATTTAGTCAAATACCCAAACCAACCAGTCATGCAGATGTAAAATGTTGAGTTACTTGAAGTAAAAAATTGCACACCTATAAGGTCTGCTGTAATGAGCCTCCTACTGCACACCTGTATGTTCTACACCAGTGAAACCCTACTCTCAAACAGGACTTTGCAGATCAACCTGGGACCTTCTGGTAATAGAAAGCATCGATCTCTGCCCAGAGGAAACGTCATGCTTGTCACATGCATTGGTCATACTTGTGTAGTTCACTGAAATCAAGATATTTTAAAGAAGTGCATGAATCTCAACACAGAGGCCTCTTGCAATGAAATATAAGCCACACAAAGGATCAAACAGCTTCACTCTTGCTTAGAGATAGGTGAAGGATTTCAATGAAATCTTCCAAACTATTCCTCTCCCTCTTGTTTTTTTTGGTAGCTGTCTTATCTAGAGAGAATCCTTTGTATTTAACCAGAACAGATTATCAAACTATCTGTAAGCAAATCTTTTCTATCCATTATGTTTTTATCCAAAATTTGATTCAGTAAATTGTTTACCTATTTCCAATTTGTATGCACCAACATAGTGCTTCCTGAAATTATACTAAAACTATTTCATAAATTAAAATGTTTCAAGTACCCATAGCAGTGAGTATAGTGATCAAGTTTATCTGTGAAACGTCAGCAAATTTAGCAGGGAAAGAACATTTGCTAGATTTAGTGAGATTGTGTTACTCACAGAATGATGAAGTGGTAGCAATAAATGCAAGTGTATTCTCTCTGCCTATGCCAGCACAATTGATTTGGGCAGAACATATCTGCATTCATCCTTATTCTAGGACTATAGCAGTGTTACAGAATGGAAGGGCTCATTTGTTTTGGGCCCACTTACACAGAAAGGTCCCAGTTCTCAACTGTGTAAACTGGCACACCCTGAAATCTAATTTCAGTGAAGTTAGGCCTTCACCCACTCAATATTTGGCTTTGGCTGCTTCTTACGGAAAGATCTCCGCTAGAAAGGGCAATAGCAATGGTAGCCTTCGAGTTAGCCCTAGGATATTCATAAAACCAGCAACAGATAAGGCACACCTTTTGCTATCCTGTATAAGACTAGTCTGTATAAAATTTCAGTTTATTCTGAGAAAACCCATTAGGTGTTTTCTCAGAAACCAGTAGGTGCTGTTACAGAAAAAAAGAAGTCTAGTAGCCAAGTTCTGTCTTTAACAGGAGACTGTAAAGCCCCAATGTACAATGAAAATCTGACCCCGCAAGAATTAGTATTTTGGCCATGGCATATCTGTGTAATAGTTAGGTGGGCTTTCCAGGAAAATTATTTTCTAAGGTACACCATTTATATTCCCAAACTATTTTCTCAGGATGAATGCAGTAGTGGTAGCAGCTGCACTGCTGTATTGTTGGTAACTGCACTGCTCCTACCTCTGCCAACCTTTAAGGCTGTAGCATTTGGACATGTCTACATGCAGTGTACATATGTGCAGCACAGTATCCAGGTATTCTCAGGGGTCCCAGATGTACCATTATCAAGTCAATGGAGGCATCACACTGCACTTTTAAGTAGAATCAATTACTTTGAAAGAAGTGCTGAGCTGAGGTGGTTGTGGTGGCTTTGATTTTGGAGATAGCTTATCTGGCACAGGCTGAAGTATGCACAGTCCACATTGTGTTCTTTAGACATACTCTGTTACCCAGAGCCTATAAAGAAAAGTCATACACTTTCTTGCATCCAATTCTACCACCTTTTATCAAGAGAAGTGGTCAGAGGACTTAAGTTTTTATTTAGCAGGTGCCTAAACTAGTTGTCTGCTTAATCATGATCACAGTTACAGTCCAAGTCTTCTGAGGCCTGTAATGCTCCAAACAAAACCATGTTGTTGTGTATTAATAACCTATGGTACAGTAGCAGTGGCAAAGACAAGGGTAGAATTAGCTTGCATATATGGTGTAATTTTAAAGTTTTTCTTAATTTTTAATACTGATTTTCTTAAATAAACATGATTATGCTGTTCTGAAAATGTTCTAGGTTAGCATTCCTTATTTCTTGTAGGGAAAGCAAATACTATATATTCTTTTTATGTTGCACAACATAATAGCACACAGCCCACACAGTGGGTAATTTAAATGAACAGCAAGCCTTCAAATTACACTGAAAGGGCTGTTATATTTCAAGCTGGGAACATTTTTATTACAGTCACATTCCTGACATCCTGCAGGATGCATATGCTTTTTTTAATTCTTTCTTGATCTCAGAACAACAGCTAACCAGCTGGGAAAAGTGAATATCTCTGAGATACCCATGAACATCTTATGAATACAGGTACCTCACATTTTTGATGCCGGAATATTTTGTACTGAGGAAAAACTGTATTTCATACTTAAGAACTGTAGCAAGGATTGGCTGTGGGAAGCCTCATTGTATACAGTCAGTGTTCCAGTTTCATTCAGAGCAGACAGCCATTAATGGCATTACCCAACCCAGTGAGAGGGCTTCCTGTAACAGGGCTTCCCAAAAGTATTAATGCAGTAGTGAAGGGAAGGGGCAGCTCAGTATTTTCTGTATTTGACCTTTCCTCATTCTTTGGACCTTGACACAGCCTTCACTGCTTCCCTCTGTCTTAGGAACAAGCCTTGCCATTTTTATTACCTCTAACTGATGGTAGTCCTACCCCACATCTTTAATCTATGTTTGTTTTCTCACCTCATTAGCATTCTACTTCCTCATCCTCACTGTCTCTTTCAATTTTAAGACTAGAAAAAACACCAGAAGCTATAGTTTGTCATAATGAACTTTAGTTCATTAGTGATGCTCTCCCAGCCATGAAAATTCATCATCAAAGAGCTACTATCCAAAGAAAGTGAGCTAAAAGACTGGGAATTTGCAGCATTAAAAGGACAGTTTTGCAAGCTCTCCATGACCTAAACAGAAAACAAGCACATTTGGGTTTATAAAAATACATACATTTAAATGCTACTAAATACCAGAGAGTGTAGCTATCTAGGCAGCAAAATGGGAGTTGTAAACATTTTTGTTAAGCTTTCCATATGAATCACATTGTGTCTTTATTGTCCACTGATGTGCAGCATACAGATATCCAAGAGTACTATACATAACCTGCTGTAGTTCTGGAAGCTGTCTAGCCACAGCAACTCAAGGCTTCATGAAGCAATTTGCCTTTGTCCATGCATCTGGAGTAGGACTGCTTCTATACATCTGCTTGACTAGCAGTGAAGATGTATCATCAGAATTCAGTGAAAATCTGTGGAATTTCTGCCTGTGAATGACCTAAGTACCTTCAAATACCTTGATTCATGAGCCCACAGCCATGTTTTCTTAGTGAATATAAGAAATTTGCAGAAGGGCCTAGTGACCAGAAAGCTCTGCTAAGACTCATGAGTCTATTCTTAGCCCTGTTACTGGTGAATTAGATGACCTTGGTTACATGAATTCACCTCTTCAGACCTCAGCCTTACCCACTGAAGTACTGTGATAACTGTGTGCATTGGGATTTGCAAAACTGGGAGAGGTTTAATACTCCTCTTATTATCCATGTTTAAGGGTAAACAAAGAATGTGCAAATTCTGCCTATAATCTATTCAAGCAGGAGTTGTATTCTAGAAACTGAAACTTCAGTTACTTGGAACAGTGTTCAGAAAGGTAAATAACTTCTGCCTTCCTCCAAATGAATGGAATTTCTGCCAAGAAATTTTGCTTACCCAAAAGTGTCCTCTGGAAGATTGTTCCTGATACCTCAGCTAACATTGTTTTCAATGCTTTGAATTTTGTAATGCTCCCTAAACAACCTTCACTTTGCATTCTCTAAGGCAAGTAATACCTAATAAAGAAAAATGAGTAAGGATTTTATTTGTTTGCATGATCAAACAATATAATATGATAATTCAGATGAAAGAAATTAAGTCTGTCATGTTGTTCTTTTCCACTATGGCAATTCCATGGTTTTATGTGGCTACCAGGTTTCGTTCACTTCATTCATTAAAAATACATATATTGTGTATTTTTAAGGATATGCAGAGCCTTTGGGAAGAGAGACTGTTCTTGTAAGGATAAATATGTCTGACCTACCAGCTTCTACAGTGTGTCCACAGTGACAGGATAAACAGGAAGCAAGGACAATTTGTGAGAAGGATCAGGTGTCATTGATGCCATGATATTTTATATAGCTCTGCAGATACGAATAAGTGTACAGATGCCAGCAAAAGCCTTAAAAATGTTAAGACATCCAAAGAGAAACATGTAGCAAGAACCATCGAGAGAGCTGAAAAGTCACCAAAAAATAAAGGACAGATAAAAATGTTCCCATTGTTTTCATGGGACCACAATAAAAATTCCCCCTTGGTGACAGGGTGGAATCTGAAGGTAACATTATCAACAGCTTTCTCATTCCTGTTATTTACCCAGTTTTCATATCTGAAAATAAATGCTACCTTTTTGCCTGACTTTGGTTGGTCAGCGTAGGATATCTTAGGAGGGGGTGGATCCCTGTAACATGAGGTGGCACTAGGCTGCAGCCATTGCTGGTGGAAGCCTTCCTCATCAACGCCAGCAAGAGGATGTGTGGAAAGGGTAGTCTGCTCAGTTTTTACCCTCACAAGCCTTGTCAGCTAAGCAAGCTGCCCTATAGAAGTCGAGGAGGGCATAACCTGATTGTTGCACAAGGCTGTCAGAGCAGCTAGCCTAGCCTGCATGTCCTGATCAGCCTGGGGAAGTTTTAGCAGACTCAGCCAACCTTGCAGGAGCACAGGCATGCAGCTGTGGCATTCAGTGCTCCTGACAGGCAAAGACGAATTTCAGCATTAATCAGGTAAAAGACAGCGTTTTCCCAGCTGAGATGGAGAAACCTGATAACCCCTCAGCTATTTTTGGCAAGGTGATGGAACGAACACTTGTTAAAATATTGCCAGAGACATGTAAGATCTCTGTAATGACACAGATGCTGATGACAGGGTTGAACCAACAGAGTAAAGGGCTAACACAGTGGGACAGGGAAAGTGAAGCAGATCAGTTAATCACTGTATTACATAACAATGGAAAAGAAATAGACCTGTTATTAATTTTGGTTCACACCAAATGTCTCATTTAGGAAGTAGATTCTGGTACCAAAAAGGTTTGTACACTATGTTAAATACTGCTGTAGCATTTAATATTTCATGACAGGGCTAGGAGAGCAAACCAGCAAACCAGGTGGTCAGGCATTTAAAAACTATAGGCTTTAGCTTAGCAGATACCACTGACACACACATGACTCTACTCCTTGCTATGAACATCCTCAAGAAAGAGATGAATAGCAACGTGTACCTCTACATAAAACGGCAATGTGGAGAGTAGTGGAAAGGATTCTTACTATACAAACTCTCTGCTTCAAATCTAGTTGGTAGAAGTGAAATGAAATTACAGACTTAGACCAGGGTCAAGAAAAGAGCTTGAAAAAGTCCTGCTGGTATCCTGTGTCTACTACACAATCCCGAGAATTGCTAGCAATGTGCAAATTTTGTGCACCTACGCTATAGGGCTTCTGAGCATCTTCTAACACCATTCTTGTCCTTGACATTTTTGCAAAGGCACAATATTAAACCACTGATACTAGGAAGAGTTTCAAATTAGTAGAATTCATGACTATTGCTTCTTGTACTATTACCCTGATTCTACTCTTTATATGGAAAAAAGTTCGATAGCAATAGGGAGCAGCAATCTAGCAAATGATGGAGGGCTCTTTTCTCCTTACTGCTCACCTCCAATTACTGATGCAGTTGGGAGATTTGAGTACCAATTAGATCTGTGATGTCAAGACAACCTGTAATTAAATTTTCCATTTCAAATAGCAACAAGAAAGTCTGAAGAGAAAATTGGGAATTGTGACTGCATAGATAAAACTAACTTCATTTTCAAATTGTGAAATACAATTTTTCTATCTAAAAAGGCAAGACCCTTCTTGAAATGTTTAATGTAATCCAAACATTTAATACAGAATACTTATAGCTAAGTCTTTGAGCAGTTGGCATTAAAAAGAGAAAGTAGTGGCTAGTTTCAGATTGTTAATCAGCAATTCATGAATGGGGATGTTATGTGGTTTTGAAAGTACAAAAGTAATATGATGACTGCATGGAATCAAAGAATCATTTAGGTACCCTGAAACTCATCAAGTGCAACTGTCAAGCTGGTACTGCCAAGTCCATAAGTGCCATATCTACACATCTTTCAAATACTTCCAGGGATACTCAACCACTTCCCTGGGCAGCCTGTTCCAGTGCTTCACAACCCTTGGGGTGAAGAAATTGTTACTAACGCCCAATCTAAACCTCCCGTGGCAAAACTTGAGGCCATTTCCTCTTGTCCTATCACTTGTTACTTCAGAGAAGAGACCAACATCCGCTGCACTACAACCTCCTTTAAATAGCTGTAGAGACTGACAAGGTCCCCCCTGAGCCTTCTCTTCTCCAGACTAAACAGCCCTAGGTCCCTTGGACGTTCCTCATCAGACTTGTGCTCCAGACCCTTCACCAGCTCTGCTGTCCTTCTCTGGACCCGCTCCAGTACCTCATTGTCTTTCTTGTAGTGAGGGGCCCAGAACTGAGCACATGATTCGAGGTGTGGCCTCAACAGTGCCAAGTATGTCACATGTTGTCTCTGCTGCTCCTTCCTCCTCAGGGGAGGACTCCTCACAGCCTTCCCTTGCTCCAGAGTGGGGTCCCTCACATAGGAGGCAGTCCTCCATGAACCTCTCCAAAGCAAGTCCTTACCCTGGGCTACAGTTCTTCATGACCTGCTCCAGCGTGGGTCCCTTCCATGGGGTGCATCCTTCAGGAACAGACTGCTCCAGCGTGGGTCCCTTCCATGGGGTATATCCTTCAGCAACAGGCTGTTCCAGCATGGGTCCTTTCCAAGGGATGCATCCTTCAGGAACAGACTGCTCCATTGTGTGTCCCTTCCATGGGGTGCATCCTTCAGGAGCCAACTGCTCCAGTGTGGGTCCCTGGCAGGGTCACAAGTCCTGCAGCAAACCTCCTCCAGCACAGATTTTCCATGGGGTCACAGTCTTCAGGCATGTCTTCCCCCTCATGCTTTACAGACCTTGGTGTCTGCAGAGCTGTTTCTCTCACATGTTCTCATTCCTCTCTGGCTGCAACAGCTATTCTGCAGGGCTTTTTCCCCCATCTGAAATACATTATTCCAGAGGTGCTACCACTGTCACTGTCACTGACTGGCCAGCGGTGGGTCTATCTTGGAACCGGCTGATACTGGCTCTGTTGGACATGGGGGAACAGGGAAGCTTCTCAAAAAGCCACTCCTGTAGACCCTTCCCTAACAAAACCTTGCTATGAAAACCTAATATAGCCCTATAATGGTTTGCACCTAAAAGCTACTGTAAAACCTGCATAGGGTTGTCCTCTAAAGGATTACAAGATAAACATATATTTTAAAAATTAAAGGACTGCACAAGGTTTTTTTTTTCTGTTTTTTTTTTTTTTTGTAATTATTATTATTATTTTCAGGAGCAATGCAAGTAGCTGACATAATGTTTGAATTTTAAGGCATTATGCTCATACAAATATAAGTCTTTGGCTATCTAAAATATAATTTGCCTCCTGAGAGCTGTAATAATGCTTGTCATAGCTGAACAGTCTTTGCTGGTTCTCAATCCTATGCAAATCTTGAAGAAAAGATTAATCCCCGTGCTGAAATTCTGCTGCACCTTTGTTTTCACTGGTGTTGAAAAAACATTTGGTATGAAAAAACATTTATGCACAGTGACATGTTGGCACTCATGGATAGCAGAGTTACGATCAATGAATGGCTCTTCTGGTTAATGTCGTTCACCTGCATTTATCAAGGCATGGGTTTCTTAACCTTCCTCCTTCACAGAGGTTTCCTTCAGTGTCTCTGGATGACTGTGGGTCAAATAGAGTGAAAGGTTCAGTGTAAATATTGGTCAGCAAATGGAAAGACTCTTCTTAATATACTAATTTATATCTAGTATATTGTGTGATGGGTTCTTATATAAATTCACTAAGACAGACATACTCGGTCTTGATATAAAGGCCTCTTAACAGTTTAAAAATTTCACAATCGTTCTTAGTAATACTAAATATTGTTCATGGACATGTAACACACCATAATAACTTTTTCTGTATTTACATCTCTATGCAATTTATTGATGTTGAATCACTATTTTCTGTGCACAAATATTTGTGCATGATTTAGAAAGATGTATCTCTAGACAAAAAGGAAAAAAAATGCTGGTTAAATGGGGCCATTTTTGCTCTTCACAGCAAAGATTTTTTTGTTTGTTGTTCTTCTTTGGTTATTATAAATGTTGTCAGTAAGATTTTTGGAAGTGATCCTGTTAAATACTGAGCAGCACTACACTCGTATTCCATTTCAGAGAACATCAGGCTAAATATAGTTAGCCAGAAATTTTCAGTGACAAAAACACTGTCTTCTGTGTACCTAGACAGATATTAGAGACTGGAGTCAATAGGCTCTCTTCTTCAATCACCTTTATGGTATCTGACGTCCCAGGAGCTAGTGAGGATTAAGCCCTGTCTTGTTTTCCCTATAGATCAACAGCAAACCTCTTCCTGCTCTCAAGAGTTCCGAAGCACGTGCTGGAGTTAAGACCCTCATGTAAAGCAAATATGTCTTGCACCATTCCCTTCACCAGCAACCAGGTGAAAACTTGGAAAATTTTGGTTCAGACCAGTACAGCTAATAATGGGAACTGCAGGTCAAGAGGGTGTCTAAAGGCAACTACATTCATCACACTTTAGGTTTCAGTGAGAAAACCTGGGCTGAAATTCACTGAAATCTAAAGGAGAAGGAAATTGTACTCTATGGGATATGAAAATATTTTCTCCAAACTACCAATTCCATTTACAGACTATAGGAGTGACATATCTTGCAATTTTGCTGGAGCTTCTTTTCTGTCTTTTATTGCAAGCTAAGACTTAGGCAGGGTTTTATTACAACAACAATTTTTTTTTATTTATTTTCAACTTCTGTGTGCAACACAATGCTACCTTACAAAGAGATGAACTGAAAGATCACAGTTAGCAATACCAGTAGTTTATCTACCTGCCCACAGGGCCTGAAAATATTACACTGTAAGATGCACATCTACAGAAGAATTGCAGTTTGAGCTCTTACTGCAACATTTCACGAAGCAGCTCTGGTTGTCAAATGGAGCTTTAGTATTAAAGTATGTTAGATAAGAATTCACGTATCTAACCCTAATTGAACAAAGAGTTAATCTGGAGTCACTTCATCATAAATGAGAACCTTAATTACAGTCAGGAAGAATTGGACCCCATGGAATTGGTATGGACCACTAACTGCCTGATACACTACATGTGACTTTTAATCACATTTGCTTTATACATAAGATGTAATTCTACCAGAGATAGTCACATGCTCTAATGCATTGTAAATGGGATACAATGCACTTAGCCAAATTTGAAACTACAGTAAATAATTTGATTATTACATTTTCAAAATTATATGCAGTAGTGACTTGTCAGTTATCTACTTTTTGAGTTTTCCAGGTTTAAACAGTGTGCAGGCATTAAAAAGACCATTAAAATGTTATGCTTCATTTACAAAATGGTGGAAGGTGCCTAAGATTCCAATGCAGTGCACAAATAAAAAATACAGCCTTTTTGATAACTTGTCCTATAGCTACAGTCATATTATATGCACTCAGTAGGAATCTAATTACTGCACCAAATACAGGGCATTATGCTGACCATGAGCTGTCCTAGAAGAACACTCAATATATTTATTTATATTTTAAGATAAATTTCTTCTTGGACAAAAACTCCATATAGTTTTCTGAAAAAAATATATGCTAAGATCTTTTATAATGTCCTGCATACAAGTCAACAGTTCATTTTTGAGCCCAACTTGGAAATACAGTATGGGAAGATAGCGAAGTATTATTACAGATATATGGTAACAGACATTTTTAACGATAGTTGTAACGTAGAACTAGCTTTCTGTAAGACACTGCATAGCTAAGGAAGTAGCTTTCCAAGTATGCAAGACAAGCGTTTCATTTTAGCTAGGGTACAGTTTAGTGAAAGCATTCCAGAGAAAGAGAGGTTAACAGAACAAAAACCATCCCAGTCCTTGCTCTATTTTGGCTGCTCTCTGCCAAGATTATGTTCTGCCTTGCAGAGAGAAAATCTTTACAAGGGAACAATTGTTCTAGAACTTTAACTTTTACAGGGAAACTCAAGACTTTCTCATTAGCCAATCGTATCCTGGGCTGCATCAAAAGGAGCGTGACCAGGTCGAGGGAGGTGATCCTGCCCCTCTACTCTGCTCTCCCGAGACCTCACTTGGAGTATTGTGTGCAGTTCTGGTGTCCTCAACATAAAAAGGACATGGAACTGTTGGAACAAGTCCAAAGGAGGGCCACGAGGATGATCAGGGAACTGGAGCACCTCCCGTATGAAGCTAGGCTAAGAAAGTTGGGGCTGTTCAGCCTGGAGAAGAGAAGGCTGCGTGGAGACCTCATAGCAGCCTTCCAGTATCTGAAGGGGGCCTATAGGGATGCTGGAGAGGGACTCTTCATGAGGAACTGTAGTGAGAGGACAAGGGGTAATGGGTTCAGACTTAAACAGGGGAAGTTTAGATTGGATATGAGGAAGAAGTTCTTTACTGTAAGGGTGGTGAGGCACTGGAATGGGTTGCCCAGGGAAGTTGTGAATGCTCCATCGCTGGCGGTGTTCAAGGCTGGGCTGGACATAGCCTTGGGTGTCATGGTTTAGTGTGAGGTGTCCCTGCCCCTGGCAGGGGTGTTGGAACTAGATGATGTTAAGGTCCTTTCCAACCCTATTCTATGATTCTATGATTTTTTCATGCTGTACATGGCCATGGATTGAATTTTGACTCAGAAGCTGTCCTTCTGGTGTACATCCAGGTTTGTGCTAAATGTGCATTCTAGCTTTAGGCAGCTCACATTTTGCTAACCAAGGATTGTTCCTTAAACACCCCTTCTAGCTCGGTATGCAGCACCGAAACCTAATATTCATGCAGCTTGCCTAAGACTTTTCTGTGAGAGAAGCTTATAATAGAAAGTCTCAACAGGGTTTTGTGCCCTTGTCCTCTGCATTTTCCCTTCCACCTGTCAACATGAGGCATACTGGCTCATATTTTGGGGCTGCAATTCTTCCTTGCGAACAGACCCTGTCCACTTTGCCCATGTTAACATCGTGTTTTACAGCAATGTAACCTCCCTGCAGTTTAGGGCAGAAAAATCTTTTCTGTGCTGTACCACTGCTGGCCTGCATGGAACTGACCTGGGTATAGGTTTGTGGGATGCGCTGCTGGGACCACATGTGAATAATCCGTAATTGTGATGAGGCGAGGCACGCCTGGGATTTTGAAAATCTGCCTCGTCTGGCACACATGAGCAACCCTGTTGAAAGCAGCAGTGATACAAAACCATTGCTAAGGGTAGGAGCTGCCAAGCTAGTTTTCAGCAAATTAGCACAACTATGCCTTACAGTGTATTAAAGTGTGGTGATCCAGTACTGTGCTTCTGCTCAGAAAAAATCTCATGGTGATTTCAGTGGGAGAGCCCAGGTGGAACTGGACCTTGTGGTTGTCACTGCAGATACATACCTGCAACCTGTGAAAGAAATATTTCAGTTCTTTGGACAGGTAAGGAAAGAATCACAACAGGCGATACTGATATTTGTATTTGAAGTAAATTCAATTTTGGAAAGAATCAGGATTTTGAAAAGTCTAAATATCCTTCCTGCTGGAATAGGATTCAAGAGCTATAATCTCCCAGACTTGTGATGTAAAATAAGTGGGTAAAAGTCTTGACAAATCATAGCTAAAGCTCCTAGGTTCTTCTGTTTTTAAGGACAATTAAAAGGCACATTCACAATAAGGACACAGTTACTAAGTTCTGTTACCTTTGAAAATCACTGAGAAGTCATGTTGTATCTACAGAAGCACTTTGTAGACTCTTTAAATGAGTAAGGCTAGATTCTGCACTCATGCTACCAGGGGCAGTACTGGGAAAAAGTGCAGCCTAAATCTCTGTGTAATATTTTAAACTTTATAGAGTAATCTTGGCTGTGTTGCATACCTTGACTTCTTGCTTTCAGGATACTAATTAGCCAATTCTCCAGGCACATGGGATTAAGATATTCCTGAAAAGTAGAGACAAAACCAAAGGCAGGGCTTTGCTGCAGGTTGTAGGAGCAGGCCTGCAGCTGGGAGAGGCATGTGGTTTGATCCACAGCTTGCTGGCTGGGAGCCTGTAGAAACAGGCATCAGGATTAATCTGTACCAGAACTGTGCCCCCATGTAAGTCACTTCCTCAGAGCAGGGTGGCAAAGTCATCATGTGTCCTAATATACTTACACTTCTATAAGACACACATGTAAGAGGAGAAACCTTTTCATTTCTGTGTTTGGCAAAAGTGTTAATACGATAAATATACCTTTCATAAAAACAAAAAAAACCCCAAAGTCATCCTTTACTGAGAGTGGCATTTAAAAATTATACCTGGCTGTTGGGAGATAGCTACTTGACTCATGCTTCTCTCAGCAGTCACGACAAGCCGAAAAACTGGACACTTTCCGTGCTGCTGTGCTGGGGTGCTGCTGGATGTCATTTGTCCTCTGCAGGGCAGCGCTCCTTGGCATGAGCTCCTGTATGTCACAACTCATCTTGCTGCAAGCTTACAGTGGTGATACATACCGTTGCTACTGGGTGATGAAGGTAACATCTCCCCACATCTTCCCTGGGGATTCACAGATTCTGCAGCAGAATTTCAAACATCTGCAGTGGATGTCACTTCCAGTCTAGAAAGAAAATCCCTGAGTAGTTCTAGGAGTTGCTTTAAAAATTAACAGCTGAAGGAGACATTAGATCTTGTCTCTGAATTTTTCACCAAAAAAGCACCATTACAAGTAGAAAATAGAATGTATTTTCTTAGTTTATCCCTAAGCCTCGAGAACCATATTTTACACTGCTGTCAGGAAAAAGAAAAAAAATAAATTGTATCTGTTTCAGATTAGTGAAATTTTGAGGGCTGTGTCACACAAAACCTATTTTTATGACTTGTTTTTCATACTTGATGTCTACTGTGTTGTTGCAAATAAATACTGGATGTAAAGGGATAAATTTCTCAGCTAGTATATATCAGCACAGCTCCATAGATTTGAATAGGGCTATGCTGGTTTAAGCCCATGGGGGACTGGCCTCACATAAAGCTTTGTAAGCTTTTTAAAGTTAAAGGAACAGGCTTGTTCTGTGTTTAGGTGCTGAGAGAAGTGGAAAATTATGAGCACAGAGTAATGTAATCTACAGCTTTAAATGATAAACTACAGAGTATTTGGAATGCTTAAAGACTAATTGTAAAAATGTGCTACATTTGTTGAGAAAGTCAGAAAATTACAGCCTAAGTACATGCACTCTTTACATATTTATGTATATATTCCACCGTTATTCAGTAGGTGGCAGTTAAAAGCCTAGATGAGCTTTGCAGTCGCCATTTAGGCTGTAGCATCAGCAGAGGCTGGAGTCAGTCCCTCCGTAAAAGCAGAGGGAAAGAGAGAGGCTGTGATCAAGCCGACAGAAGCATTAGCCACAGCCGGGGCCCTGGGGTGAAAGCGGGAGAGGAGCAGAACCGCCAGAGCACGAAGCCTCTGAGCACACTGCGGGCAGCACCCAGCACAGGGCGCAAGGAGAGGCAGCAGGGGACTGGGCTGCAGCCCCCTTGGTTAAGTCAGGGTCTCCTTTCTGGTGAGGAAAGCCAGTGCAGAGAGGGTGAGCAGCTGGTGTGATGAGAGGCAGAAACTGAAGAGCATTTGGAGCTTTCTGTTCCTGCACAGGTAATTCTTTTTTCCTTGTTTTTCTACATCACCTCCTACAATAAACATAGTTTTGCATTGAGATTAGAGCTTTTTATTTCCTTTGGCCAAAATCCACAGTCCTCTCTCTGGCAAATTTTCCACTGAAGTCAATAGAGTTTTGTGTGAGTTACGACTGCGAGATCTGATCTAAGCATGTATCCTATGCAGAGAACATGGCATACTGTAAGATGCGGCTGACAAGCCAGAAGCTGGTCATATACATACTGGCCAGTCGAACAACATAATTTTTTATATGTGCTGGGATGCTAGTGGCTTCATAATCTTTTTTTTTAAACTGTCCTTCACTAAAGCTTGATGTGCTGAATTTTGCCTTAGTTTATACCACTGCCACTGCAGTGGTTTAAGGAGAAATTCTTTTTAATTATTATTAAATTAAAGCTACATTTTAACTTATGTGATAAAAGAATAAAAAAAGTGTTGAGTTTGTATGAAATAACATCAGGTGTTGCTTTCTTTGAAACAGATACAACTTTGCAGCATTCCACTGACAGGAGGGCAATATTCCATCTTTTCAGTAAATTGTGCCTTTCTCAATTGAATGAAACAAAATAAATCATGAAAGGCCATTCTCAAGAGTCTCTGAGGGACTGAATTCAGGTCTGATAATACTTCTTCTCTTGCTATCTTCCCCATGAAATGTGGAAACGCTCTGTATGCTGCAGCACTCAGTCACAGCTGGGTGAGCCCAGAATGGAGCAACCAGATTTGATGTATTTTATATTTAAAGCATTTTCTGAACGTCTTGTTTTCTTGAGTTCCTAGTCATACATGAATACATATATGCCTGTTTATAAATGCGCCCTTGTATAGGAATGTAATATGTGCATATCTGTACCTATTCATGTAAACAAAGCTGTTGCAACTAATTGCTGTTACACCTTTGTTAGGATTTTCAGTTTACTGTATCTAGAATGTTTGCAGATCTCACAATTTTTAATTCTGGGTCAGAGGCATATTTTGGTTTCCCCTGTGTGTGTATCCATCTGCCCCCCTTGCCCCTTTTACTTTTCTGAGTGATGGAATTCACTTGTGTTCAGCAGCTGTCCCCCAGGGTCCAGCTGTGTTTACTACATGTAGTAGTGCCCAATCTTCCTAGAATGGCATCCATGCTATCATTCAGGGGCTATGATAGCTATAATGTGGTATCCCTCCAAGTTTCGTGCTTTCTTACACTGCACACCACATTTCTGAGGCTCTTGCATGAAGAACTGTCCAAACATGAACAGGTTCAAATATGCAGCTGCCAATCAATGGTCCCATGGAACTAGGGGAATGATTGTGATGTACAGCTATTTGTCTTCATCCCTGGGAAAAGAGAAGAATGAATGGGTAAAAATGGGCTGTGAATACACTTAGGCTGGAAGGTTTCAAACCATTAGTGCAGCAAGGTTCTGATATTACCTTCTTGTTGAAGTAATAGGAAGTAAAGGCTCTAAATGCTTTTCAGTTGGAACTTGATGGAAGGGTTTGTGTGAAATGGTTGCCTGCAAGGTCAAAGAGTTAAATTTTGTAATCCAGAGGTCTCTTTCAGTACTAAACACCATTCTTACTTTTCACTGGAAGTTGTCTGCATTTAAAAGTCTCTTTGCAAATGGGTCAAGGTATTTGGAAGCACGGTTTTCCACACATTTCACAGCAGAGCAAATGGAAGCATATTTCTCTTCTTGGTTGTGCTGCATTGCTGTTTATACCAGCAGGCGCATAAGCCCTAATGTGTCTGCTTCTGTAAACAGAAATATTATTCTGAGATGGTCATCAGGCTGAATAATATCACCTTCTCACAGTGCAGAACATAGCTCTGTGGAAGATGATTTTTGTTCAGAGGCATGGCTCCTTCTGGCCAGTTGGTCAAGATAATATTACGTTGGCACTACAGTCTCTGTAGTACCAACAAAAATACTGGATAATATATAAACTGATAGTGCTGTTCCTGAAATTGTTACTAATAATGTTTTTAGTTTCCTTTGAGGATCACCAAGTAACTTTCTTTTTGTGCTAGCCAACATACCTGCCCATGTAATTAATGATCCCACCACCGTGTGTGAAAAAGCAGACTCACACTTTCATTGTCACAGAGTGTGCACTTTTGCCTCAAAACTTAGCTCATTTTAAAAGCCTGCAGTAAGCAGTATGATGATTCAAAGATGCTGCTACAGAATGACCGCAGTCAGTTTTGTATTCCCTTTTCTTGTGCTTCTTTCTCCTTATAACCTGATCCTTTTTTTTTCTTTTCTTTTTTCTTTTTGCCTTTTTATGGTTTTGGTTTACATACTGCATTTTGCTTTCAATTCACAGTGTACCT
The DNA here is from genome assembly GCA_028858755.1 of Ara ararauna. NCBI lineage: Eukaryota > Metazoa > Chordata > Aves > Psittaciformes > Psittacidae > Ara > Ara ararauna. The sequence goes on along the minus strand of CM054410.1, from coordinate 35,549,474 downwards.
CAGTAACTGATCTGTAATATATAATTTGAATGTTACATGTCCCACACTGTGTGAGAGTGTCAGGCCATTTGTACACTTAAACTGGAACAGTACTCATTGTGGAAGATTTGGTTTGGCATATGAGGCTGATTCCAAATGTTTATTACTTTGCCCTTAATACTTTGTATTACTAGGCTTAATTGAGCAATTATCAATATTACATAGAGAAAAATGGCAATTCTGTGAACTTGAATACATAGTATTACCAATATTGCTTTCCCTTTTAAATTAATAATTTCCATGAGTGTGCCAGAAAAAAAATCTTGGATTTGGTATTTTTCTGTATTTTTTACTTTACACACACAAAGATTTCTAAACATCAATGAAGAGATACTTTCACTGCCTTTTTGTTGTTGCATTAAAATTACAATGTACATTAGATTATCTTATCTAAGCGCTGGAAAGTCAGTGGAAAAGACCTACTGAGTGACAATGCAGCTCTATGTATGAACTGAAACATACTTTATTTTTGTATTATGAGAAAACAAATATAAATTTGTTTTCAATCACAAATACCAATTGCTCTATAATTCTTGAAATGAATATTGAAGGAGGATGAGAAAAATGTCAAAAAGGATATGTTAAGTCTGTGGCAAAATTCACTTTTCTGCTCATACAGGGGTCAGGAACACCTTCACATAAGCAAAAAACATTTGAGTTGAATGTTAGACTTTTTATCTGAGATGAAAATCGGTCTTTAATTTCTTTGACTGAACAGGGCTACAGTATGGTACGGAGGCAAAATGCAATCACCCTCACACTGGCTACAGGCAATGGAATTGATTTTAGTTGAATCTGAATAAGTGTCAATGACCTTATGACAGCCTTTTAGCCTACTCGTTTAAAATACGTATGTAGTAAAACAGCCATATTAAATGAGCAAATAAATTCCTGGACTGAAGGTGTTTCCTTTCCAAAATGTCCAATAATTCTGACTTAAAATTAATGTGAATCTCAAAAAAGGAGACTTATCCTCCTTTATTTATTTTGATATTCTTCACTGAAAATTGAGAGTGACAGCTTTTATCTGTTCTTAAAAAATTAATAATTTAAATAATCAAATATTAGCTACCACCAATAGCTAAAATATTGCTGTAAACCCAAATAAAACCATTTGTTTTCCCAATTTGTTCACTCAAACATTAAAATGCTACCAGAAGTTACTGAGAAAGTCTTTTCTAATCTTTAGAATATAGTTTTTAGAATTTTGCCTACCGCTACAAGAAAAATAAACATGAATAGAGAATAAGGTACTCTAAATGCTAAACCTACCTTTCTTACTTCAGAATACAAAGTACTGAAAGCTGGGCAGTGAATAAGATTAGTGTGAGATTGTTTTTCTGTTTAAAAATAATTTAAAAAATTAGCTAGGAAAGTACTGAGGTTTGTGAAAGTCCTGAGATGCAGATTTGTAAATTAGTTCTTTAAAAAAAATACTATTTGGAGTAAACAAACAAAAAAAATTTTTTTTCCCAAAAACCAGGTCATAATAAATTGCATGTCATAGACAGCAAATAGGTTCTTGTGAACAGTTCGAAACTCCTGTCAGAAAGCTGTCATTCACCACAGCTATACTCTAATTTCTGGTTTTCAACCCTTTCCTATTTACAGAAATTTTTCTGTAAAAGTTCAGGCTTCTTGCTAGTGCCAGGAAGCCTATTGACGATGGGACTGCATTACTTATTTACTTGTCAGCGATGGTTCTGTTTTCTAAAACCCACTGCATTAACCTATTCGAAAGTCATTGCCCAACAAACCAGTTGCAAAATGTATTATGCTGGCTAGTAGGGCTTTTGGAGGACTTAACTATGCAGAGGTAGGACATCAAGACAGATACTCATATTCTTAGTTTAAGACACATTGTTTTGCATAGGTTATTATTTGGGCTGTGGAAGAGTATCAGAAGTGTTCCAGTGATCGGGACAGCAATCAAGCTATCCTTTCCAGCCCTGCAAGGAAAAATAATGAGAGGACTTATATTCATAAGTTGGAAGCCTTGAATTTAAATAACTCTCCTTCTATATCAGATTTGCAAAAATATTCTCAAATTAGCATTAAGGAATTGAGGACTATGGTGGAACGGCAAAAGGGAAACTGGTCTTTGTGCCATTTCCTCTTCTTAATAAAACCAGTCTTTCATGGACGCATGGTCCTTCTGTGCAAATACACACATTTATGGGATTTTTATAATGAATCTCACATATATCAACATCCAAAGTTCCTAGAGTCAAATGATTATTTGGGAATTTTTCTGTCTTCTTTTTTTTTTTTTTTGTTTGTTTTGTTTTGTTTTGTTTGGGTTTTTTTGGTTTGGTTTTGTGTTTGGTTTTAAGTTTGTTGGTTTGTTGGGTTTGCTTTGGTTTTTTTTTTTTTTTTTTTGGTTTTGTTTTGTTTTTTTTTTTCTACTTTGTGTATGATTCTAACTTTCTGCATTCAGGAAAACTTAAAAGCCACATCTCTTTCTATGAGATGCAGACCAAAAAGTCATCAGTTTTAGACATCTGGAGAGCAGAAGTTCACTACAGCATGTAAAGTCATAGATAATTGCCAAAAAGAGTGCTATTGAAAAACAGAGGGTCTGAAAGGTCAAACTGAGTCTCTGATTGTGCATTTACGTGAATGACAAATTCCAGTTAATAATCCTGCTGCTTAACTCATTGGTAAAATGTCCTGCATGTTGAAAGAGAACATATGACATTGTAAGTTGAAACTTTCCATCTTTGCTCAGGTAAATTAAATATTAAGTTAACATTGCTTTTCTCTTCAATTATAATTGAGAGCAACTCTGTAATTTTTGGCCATAGCCTACTAATGCCATCTAGTTTTGCATTGACTAAAATAAATCTGGAACTCCAAAAGCCTCAGTTCATTCAGATCTTTTTTTTGACCACACTTGGTGACTTCTACACAGAACTTGAAATCAGGTTATCAAGTTGCTTTCAGTGTCCAATAGTTCAATGCTGTTAGGCCAACATGACTTGTTTTATTGAAAAATTCCTATGTTGTTTTTACCTGCAGCACCTATATTGACCTGCCAAAAATTTGCTGAATTTCTTAACCTTTTCTCCACTGCAAACAGCAGTTCAGATATATATATCAGATGATTGCTGTATATGCAGACTTTGGGAACAATGTTCAATTAGATCACAATTAAGCACAGATTAAAAAAAATAAAATTAGGATAAGGTACACAATTTAAGCACTTTCTTAAGGACTTGGCTGAACTGGGACCTGCAGGTCACATGCACAGTGCCGGTCTTCCTTTTCATGCTAACTTTACATGACATTAACTCTTTCATTCAGTAAACCATTATGTTAGTGCTTGGCCATTCAGCACTGGCAATCTTGAAGTAGATTTAATCTTCACTGATCATGCAGTATTGCCAATATTTTGAAACAACATGCTGTACCATCCTCCAGTGTTAACTGAAATCAGTGTTAACAATGGGCAAGATTCAGGGGCCAACTGCATAAAATTTGGTCTTGGAGGGAGTCCTATAATGAGCTGTTAGACTAATGCAAAAATCCAAACTATTACTATAAAACAACAGCAAAACTGGTGCTGCAGTCTGAGAAGTTTCTGGAAGGAACTAATGTATCTAATTACCAGGATTTTATCATCATCAGTATAATCACCTTTCCTTTGAAGAAATGAGATGTTTTTCAGAGTTATCATTAGATGGAACAGCTGTAAGCGAAGACTTTTTCTTAGCAATAAAACAAAATACTTTGTTCAAACTGCACTGGAGACAGTGAAAAAACCCTGAGAAATCTTGGTCAAATGGCTTAATGATTTCTGGCACTGGCATAAATACCTTGAGCAAAATACAGTCAATTGCTGTCTTCAAATTCCACTTCACACTACTATGTGAAAGACTTTTTTGCATTTCAAGACATCCTGGGTTTTTCTGTAGGAAGGTGTGATCCAAAAATATCTGACACACCTCCCTGTATTTTTGGTTTGTAAAGGAATCAAAAAGGCTATACCAATTATGAATAAATAATATTCTACCTAACATTTGTTATCCAACAATCTCTGGCTAATATCTGCTAACAAAAGTATGAGAGACTTACATTCAAGTGCAAGGAAGTTGTCAATATATAGATAAACATTTTGAAAACAAAACATGACATCTTAATAAATTGTCAAGCTGAAATTTTGATATGGCAAGGCAAATTCAGGAAGCGGTTTTAGTCTAAATGCATCAAACAATTTTGATTACCCTTGTTATTACTGTCAATACATGCATAACTACTCAGATGACTTGGCCTGTCATTCTCCCATTTTGTGTATCACACAAAGCAAAAAGAGAAAGTATTTTGAATGGATAATTATGTCTGACCAAGTCTTTGCTCAAATATCAATGAAACAGGCATTACCAGTGTGATAATATTCTTCTCTCTTAACAAACATGGCAAGAACAGCATCTGCATAGAAGTCAGAGCTGACATAAATCAAAAGTGCTGCAGCATGTATACAGTCATGATTTACACTTGCTGATCATCATGAAGCAGACTTTCAAAGAGCATTTTGTTCAGCAGGAAATAAGAAAAAATGTGCTTTGCACATGGACTAGAACCTTATGTTGCAAGAAAAAGCTGGTTTAACTGTTATAATTTTGTCTTCAAACATGTCCAATTTTCCATTGATTTGAAAAGACCAAAGCAAAGCAGGCAAAGAAAAAGAAAGAAAAGGAATGAAAAAGTGCGTCTTGTACTAAAAGATGAAGACGCCAGAAGTAGGAAAATTCTCATTCTTTAAATCCGTGTTCATTGGCAGATACAGTGAAAATACTCCTTGAGAAATGCCTGCTTATATACAGAATGAACAAGTAAAAACTCCTTGCAGAGCTCTCATTCCCTCTTGTATGTAAATAATGTGTACCTTTTTCACCTTTCATATGGTGAAATGGCCATTAAGCTTTCAACCGTGCTGAAATCCATCTTATTGATTGCTACATTTGGTATTATTCTTCACCTTATATCTTGTATATTTGCATAGTGGTGTCATCACTGGATAGCCTTCTAGACTATTAATTTAAATTGATGCAAACTTTTGCACTAAATGCACTGCTTGTACTTTATTGGATTTTCATAACAATAGCACTAGCAATATAAACAGAGACATCTCCAAAAAACCCAAACCAAAACAAGAAAAAAACAGTGAGTGACATGAGATGATTTTACTTGAGGAATAAGACCTTTCAGGAAATTAACATACACCATGTGACAATTGCTGTATTACTTACCAGACTGACATCTCAGAAGGACATCATAAAACTTCAAGAACTGAATCAGCTAAGATGCAATCAAAGCCTCTGACTCCAGACAGCAAAGGTAGTATCGGACTGTTTTATAGAACAAAGGCTGTAATGTAAGCCCTATACAATGTAACCCCTTAATTCCAGTCTTTCCCACTACAGCCGTACACTCTTCCTCTCCGCAACAACCTACTATGTATTTAAAGACTGTTATCATGCCATCTGATGTTCCCTGAGAAGCTTTTTGGATGCTCAATATTTTATAGCATTAAGTGCCACATTTGAATTTGTTTTAATTTTTGGGCAACCATATATGCCAGTTTTCTTGGAGATTTCTGAGTATGCTGAAAGTATGATACAGCAGATGTACACTGAGCTAGCATTTAAACTTCCATTTCTCTACTCTGTATTTTCGATTCTTTTCATAGTAAAAATTTTCATAGTGCATTTTTTCTCATCATCCCATATTTCCTAGGCTACGTATTATATGACTGTGCAATGCTTAAGCTTATTCTGAGGTGAAACAGCCGTGGTTTTCTCTCTTACCTTTTGCTCACAGAAATTATTAAACTATAATTCCTATGGGTGATAATTTAGTGCAGCCACCCCCAACTCTAAACTCTACTACTATTCTGGTTTATTCTCAATGGAACATTGTCCTGCTAGATTTCTCTGTTCTCATTTCTTGCTAGCTACTTTGGTTTTGTTTGTTTTGTCAACAGCGTGAGCCACTCACCCATTTTCCTTGTTCCTCAGAGGGTTTTTCCTCTTACATAAAAACATACACCGGTGTTTTCTGAGACTACTCTTTTTTCCATTTCTTGAATTCTGCTGTCAGAGGTAAACAATTTTGTTTCACTGCCTCAGGATGAACACTCTTATTTATCAATCTTTCCTGTATTTAAACAGGTCTCTAAGAGTGACAGCGACTGCAGGGTAGGAGAGGGAGAAGTGAAACTTCGTTATGCCTGCAACCAGGCTGGGGAGGCAGAGCTGTGACAGTTCTTCATGTTTCCTCAGGAACAGAATTCCCAGTTGCACTGGTTGTTCTGCCTACAGCGTGCCAGATGAGGAAGTACAACTCCTTCATCCCACACATTATGTAAAGACAGGTGTTTTCAGCTTACTCAGACATTAGAATTAGGACAGAATAGGATACCCTGTACAAGAAGGATAACAAAATCAGGGTGTGCTTGAACAGCAAACTTAAGGCAGCAGTGCAGCATGTATAGCCACAGCTTTAGTGTAACAGGCACAGGCAGCAACAGCATCAAAATGCAGAAGCACAAAATTAGTGTGGTCTGGCAGCTGCAAGCTGGCAAGGTGATCATTTGGGCTCCACTCAGATCCATACCTCTACAGCATCACCGCTATTCTCCCTGTGCCAGACAAGTAAAGGGTAACTTAAAACCCTGCCCCACAATTCAGTCACTCTGCTGCGGCGAAGAAATAGCTCAAAGGCTTTCCTTACTCATTAAGAAATCCCTTTGGGTTGTTCTGGATCAGCTGCTGCTGCAATATTGCAACAGGCAAATTCAATCACCTGGCACCATTGGGGCACTCAAACAAGGTTCTCTATTAAATTAGCCCATTTTCCTAAGAACAAATAAAGGTTCAGCAAATTTTGCAGTTTGCTCCACATGTACTTTTTATACATCTAGCTTTGGTTGAAAAAATAACAATATCCTAGACTCTCTTAAACTTGTAGGGTTCAATTTTTTAGTTTTTATTTGCTTAAATCTCACTAAATATGACAAGAGACTTGTACATGCTGTGTACCTAACAAGCTGCTACTGTTAGGAGGATAAATTCATCTTCACATTTATTTCAGTCAATTCTAAAACAACTGCAGCTTGAAACCATGAACTTTACCATTTCTGTTATTTCATAATGACAACAATATTTGTGGTCTTACTGTTTACAGCTAGGCTTTGTCAAGAGGAACTGCCTTCAGAATCACAGAATTTTGCAACCTTTGGCATATGCGTTTGCCAGCCTTGAAAATGTAAGCCACTTGGAAATGTTATGAAGACGTCTGCATAACTTTTCTGATGTAGCATGTCTCCAGATTTCATCTGTGGAAGATTAGAACAAACAGGCAGACTGTACATGAACAATCTCAGTTTACCAAAATGTACTCTGACCTGAAATGCAAGTAGAAAAACACATTGAAGTGGGACACATGCTCCTAAAGAGTTAGAAACAAAGCATACTTGGTGCTGTGGCTGAATAAGTTACAAATACATCTTAGATGTCACTCAGGAGTGTTCAGTTGTAGTGAAGATAGATTCCCAAACTACTAAATAGGTGTCATGTTTAGAGTAATTGCCTATCATACACGTGTATACTTGTGTGTTTCAACAATGGTTTGAGGAGGCTTTTTTTAGGGACACAAGAAAAAATCAGTTTCTACTATTTTTGAGGGGCCTTGGCCTTGCTGAAGTACCATTTCCCAGCTGCATCTTTTATTTCTGGGGATATTAGTCAAGTGGGAAGAATACTGAAACTCATAATGTTCATTTAAAATAAACTATGAAATGTTGAAGATGATCATTTGTTACCAGTCCAGTAACAAAATTAGTTGGATTATGGATTTTTTTGCAATTTTTATATATTTGCAGTTATGGATTGCAAACCCTAAATTTACTGATAGAATAATCATTCTGTAATGTAAGTCTTCCTAAATGATTACAACTAATATGCCATCACTTACATCACATAAATTTCTTGTATTGGGAAAGATATCACGATGTGCACTCTCCACACGTACCTGTATTAATGTCTGTCTTGGTTTTTTTTGTCATTTTCTTTCCTAGATTTTCCCCTCTATCTGAGCAACGTACATACTGAGAAACATGCCTGAGCAAAGCAATGATTACAGGGTTGTTGTGTTTGGAGCTGGAGGAGTGGGCAAAAGTTCTTTGGTCTTGAGGTTTGTGAAGGGCACTTTCAGAGAGAGCTACATCCCTACTATTGAAGACACCTACCGTCAGGTGATCAGCTGTGATAAGAGCATATGCACTTTACAGATAACTGACACTACAGGGAGCCATCAGTTTCCAGCCATGCAACGTCTTTCTATTTCTAAAGGACATGCTTTCATTTTGGTTTACTCTATCACAAGCCGACAGTCCTTGGAGGAACTCAAACCAATCTATGAACAAATATGTCAGATTAAAGGAGACACAGAAAACATCCCAATAATGCTGGTGGGGAACAAAAATGATGAGAGCCAAAATCGAGAGGTGGACAGCAGCGAAGGAGAAGCCACGGCTAAGAAGTGGAAATGTGCCTTCATGGAGACCTCTGCCAAGCTGAACCACAATGTGAAAGAGTTATTCCAAGAATTGCTAAACCTTGAGAAACGCAGGACTGTGAGTTTACAAATTGATGGCAAAAAAAGCAAGCAGCAGAAAAGGAAAGAGAAGCTGAAAGGCAAATGTGTGGTGATGTGAAATTGCACTGTCAGAAGTTACTCATGCAATCTCACCTGTCTGACAACATTCATATAAAACCTGCAGATAGCAAACAACCATAGAATCATAGAATAGTTAGGGTTGGAAAGGACCTTATGATCATTAAGTTCCAGCCCCTTGCCAGGGGCAGGGACGCCTCAAACTAAACCATGTCACCCAAGGCTCTCTCCAACCTGGCCTTGAACAGCGCCAGGGATGGAGCATTCACAACTTCCCCGGGCAATCATGAAAGACCCTATTCATTAGTATCTGTTTTAAAAGAAATATTTTGAATTTCAAAAAAATTATTTACTGTAGTTACTATGAAAAATACCCAATAATTAAAATCATGTACTCAGCTTCTAGTGAAAAAAATCAGGAAGCAAGAGAAGGATGGGCCAGGATATCTAATTTTGTGATTTACAGAAGAAAAGAAATTTCATCCTTAGCATAATGCAAAAGTTTTGGAAAGTCAGCTTCATATTATTTTCGTTTCATATAACTGCAAGAGATGGCAATGCATAAAGTTGGAAGAAAAACAAAGAAATGGCAATGAAGAAACCTAGAACTATAAAATGCATGCTGAATGGTGTTATGACATCCTTTTAAGAATGTTACGGACAATTCTGTGCAATTTTCATTACTGGCTGGTGGGGCACTGTGCATAAGGCAGTATGAGATCTGCCAAATAAACAAACTGTTTTACACTGAAAGGAAGTGTGAGGGTAGCAGTTGAAAGGTATGGATATCCTCTCTACCCTCAAGCATGAGATTTCTTTCCTGTATGTTTCAGTGTTTGAACTGAAGGATGACAAAAATCCAGCCCCTGTAGGAGAGATGTAAATCATCTTTTCGGAACCCCTTGCTTCGAGAATCGCTTTTGCTTCTGGCCTCAATATATTTCAGAAGAGCAGATGTTTTCCTGTGGAGAATGTCAGATTGTATGGAAATGGTGTACATAAACAAATGGAAAGCTTCCCCAGGGAGGAATGGCTGGGAAATCCCCTGCAAAAGCCACTATGGGAAAGGCTCCCTTCAAATGCTGCTGCTGGTTAATAGTGAAAGAAAGGAAAGTCTATTGAACTGCTAGTACCCTTGGAGAGGTGTCAATATAGTATACAACATTTTTTTTTAAATTATCAAATAGCTGAGTGAAACGTCTTTACATTACTGTATTTCAATTAGAATGCTTTTTCATTCATGCACTACTAGATCTATTGCCTTTATATTATCTGAAGGGGTATATATTAACCATTTAAACTCATGATTTGAACTGCTGTGACTCTAGAATCAAATCATATATCTGGAATTAGGGCCCACAAAGGACTCTAGGAGAAGATTTCCTAGGATAAGTAGTACAGGATTTGGCATATTTAGAGTTGCAGTCAGTACTGTTTTACAATGCAATACAAAGGTCAGAATAGAAAAAGCTGGTTTAAACCACCTTTTCAGGGGAAACTTCTCTTTTCAAAACCTTTGGAAGGGGAATAGTAGTACAAAATGTGAGCTTTTCTGGATCTCTCTCCAAAGCTTTTTTAAAACTAAGATGAATGAATAAAACATGTATTCTACCGATAACAAAGATCATCTAACATAAGAGAAGCACATACAGTTTTTAAAAGACACATCAAAATTGTATAAGCTACAATTTGCACCTTAGGAACTTCTCTGAAATAATAAATCAAACCACCATATTTTGGTGAATGTTTATGTTGAAATCATGCTAAGGGAAACTTCAGTCAAGTACTAGTATTATTAGTATGCATGCTGTTGCATTATAAATATCTTCTAGGAGCTGTTCAAATGCAGTATTTGCATTCAAAATTGTTACCTTGTTCCTCTTAGAGTTATTGCTTGCTTACGTTCAACATTTCAATCAAACATGCAGTCATTTCGCAGGTAGAGTATACATTTCTTTGAGCAAGAATTGCTATTAGCATTGCCTAGAAAAGAGCACAACTTTTATCATTCACTCAGAAGAAATTTTGACACCATTAAAATCAAGTGTAACACTCCTGCTGATGTCAAAGAAGACAGAATTTTGTGTGCTTATTTCATTGCATCAGAAAATTAGAGAAAGCAAAAAAAGACCCTAAGGCTTTTCCTTAACAATAAATTCCTGGCTCTTACATGATGCTTTTTTTTTTTTTTTTCTCCATAAAAATCAAAGCACTTCACAAAAAAGACAGCATCATTATCTTAACTCCTCAGGTGGTGAAACTGAGGCATGAAGAGAGTAAGCAACTACACACAGGTTACCCAGCAGGCTAGCTGTATACCCAGGAACAAAAGCAGATTTCCTCAGTCCCAGGCCAGTGCTCACTCTGCATTTGATCTGACTGCCACTTCACATTCTTAGCTAAGTTCCAAAATATGTAAGGAAAGCTGTTATGGCTTATATAGCTAAGTGCATCTTTTTCTTGTCAGTCTGTCAAAAGTTCAAACAATATTTACAGATCAGGGATGCAAAACATTTAAAACCACTACATTTGTTAGGTCTTTTATAAATATTTAAACATCTATTCTGTTTGTAAGCAGATGGCTGACAATGCTCATCTTCGCAGCAATGGATTCCACTAATGAAACGGGAAAATCAAAAGAATGATCACACTTAAGGAGTAATGGGTCATATCTACAGGTCAGCAGTACAGAGGTCTCCTGCTGATGCTAATACACCGGTGCCAAAGGTCATCATGCATGACACATGCTGAAGCAGCCAGCAGGGAAAAATGACATAAACTGAAAGAAAAATTAAAAAAAAAAAAAAAAAAGGCCATATAAATACAAGGATCCTTTTAACATTACCGGTCATTTTAACTGAAGGAATTTTTTACGTAGCAAAGAATCTTGCAGAAGTAGAATATAGGGGATCTAATTACTCATAAGCTATAACTGCAAGATATTTCAGGCTGAAATTTGGCCCTGGACTTTCTTTGAATGTGCCTCATAGCAAGTGAGTAGTAAGTTTATGGCAAAGGTGGAAATCAAACAAGTAGTTGCCAATGTCAGGCTTGAGGACCGTTTCCTTTAATTCCCAGTTGATTCCTCACCTGCTACAAAATAAGCCATGAATTATTTCATGGACTTGCATGTATCAAAGCAAGGCCAATACAGAAGCAATATTACTTGTGGACCACAGATTCAAAAGAGAACATATTTTATACCCTTGCATTGTCATCCTAGTTTATACTACTAGATTTTACATATCTTACATACTTGTGAGCTGGTTTAAAGTATTTGTTTTGCTATTACTGATACAATTATTTTTTTTAACACAGGAAAAACATTTTAAGTTAAATAAAGAAAATATACAGCTTTATTACATTTTGTGTTTGGGAATGTGATCTGAGTGTAATGAACTCTTTAAAATATACAGGAAAAACATTGCATATTTAAGCCATGTAAGATCTACAGTGAATTTTAGCAACAAGAAAACATGCTCTAGACAAAATGACTCTTTACAATGCATGTCTTTTCTATGTATATGTGAAATATTAAGATATATAGTTATCATGAAAATGTGTTATTGCGATTTCATTAGCAAATATTTTATTTAAAACCTCTCGATATGAAGTAATTTGTGCCTACAAGTTTCTATGTTTCTGGTGATGTGAACATACAAAATAAAGTTTTAAATGGAAACACAAGTTTGGAAGAATCCTTGTTGGTGCCTGCATTGTGTTTATTATGTAAGTACTTCAAGTATGTACTTGCTAAAAGTTTCATGCAGCAAAAATTGCAAAGGCAATTCTCTAAATAAATAAATAACTACTTCCACGTTAGGTAGTGTCCTAAAGTCTTTAGCTGTATGGATCAGATTCCTGAAAAGTCCTGAGAGAACTGGAGCAGTATCATCTTATCTGACATATACCTTTCTTTTATTATACTGTGGCAAACACCTACACTTCCAAAGCAATCTGCCTTCATAAAACACAGATTATCATGGGTGTATCTTTTGGCCATCAAAAAGCAAAACAGTTCTGCAAGCTAGCCTGTATTTTGTCATTTACTTCAAGGTAACAACAGATGAAACTCAATGCTTGTGCAAAATTGAAACTTATTATATGGATCCTTCTATTCGTCCTCATTTCTACCAAATTCCTGATGTTTTTGCACACTACTAAACTACTGCATATTATGTTACCACCTGTTGAAAGAAAAGGTCAAATATAATACTTTGACACTTCTTGCAAGTTACAAGATGTGGTAACACGTGTTCAGGTGTTCAGTTAAATAATCATTTCTGTATGTAAGGGAGGGATCAACAAACAAGCTTGAACACTCAGACTCATTGGTAGGCATCTGAACCAGTGATGAAACATTGAGTATTGAGTACAGTTTTCTTATCACTGTAATAATTGGACATGGTAGTCCACAAAACCTTTTTTTTTTTTTAAGTAAAAGACACCCTAGAACTCCTAATAGATACTATAATTCATTTTCTCCTTCTAATACAGCATCATTTACTATGCTTGGTCCTGACTCCGACACAGCCTACTGTGGAAAAGTGAATGTGCCCAGTCAGTGTCCTAGGGTTTGTACAATATACTCAGTAACTGTTTTTTAGATGTTTGCCCTATAGTATTCCACAGAAGCACCACAAAATTTGCCTCCCTCTGATTTTTTTGTCATTTGTTACTACTCCCATTTCCCATGGTAAATATTTTCATTGTTATCACATACCCTTATCAAGTTGTGAATATATACTTGTCATATTTAGTTCACTGGCATTTTAACTGGCATGTCCCACACACCTTTTAGGTAGATTTTCTAATTAATTCACAAGTTTATTCCGTGCAGCAAATGGTATCTAAAATCCAGCTCTACTAAAACTGCAAAGAGAGGGAGAGAAGAGCTTGAGGACCTTTGAAAGTACATACCTGGATGCTCCTTGTGAAGGATGCAGACTGCTCTAAACCAGATGGATATGGGGTTTAGAGAAAGTATTAAGCCTCTTCTGTTTCCTGTAGTTTACCTTGGTCGAGCATCACTTTACATAATGAGTCAGAATGGACCTATTGAAAATCAAAATGGAACTGAATTGGAAAAGAACATTTGTTGTTCAGTCAGATGTATTTATTCCTCATTCAGATGCCAAGAAAAGACATGATGGATCCTACAAGTACATCTCTATCTTGTTCTGAACGCTGTGGATGACATCATCTGTCACATGAAAGAAATACAAACACAAACTGTAGTTGTATTCATTTCAGTAAAAAAAAGCAGGAAGAAGTGTTTTTCCATAAAAGCTGTATGGCAAATATTTTTTTCCATATATAAGAGGAGAAGGATCATTTTACATTAGCTTTCAGAGAGAAATGGGAAGAGCACGGAGGTGCCAGTCACTTAACATATACCTGCTTTACAGCAACTTTTGCTCAGTGTTGTTGTAAAGATCCTTTTCATCTGTTACTTCCCTTCCACATCTGGTTCAGCTCCTGCTGCTGATCAACTTGATCCTTAAAAACAGACTGTTGACCTATTTATTAATTTGTTCAAGGTTAGGCACTCGCAAATTCCACAACATAATGGTACTATATGCTTAGGCATATGAATTTAATTCCAGGTTTTACCTGTGGGCTACCTGTCACTTGCACAGTTGGATCATTATAATGAAGAGATAGGAGAAATATAATTTGGTGGGTAGAGTGGGAAATGGCAAAGCTGAAAGTTTTTACATGAATTTACTATTGCTCAAGGACTTCTGAGATCAAGAAGAGCTCCTAAATGTATTTTAAAAACAAAAATCAATATTCTGTAGTCTTGCTGAGCTGCACTAATGAACACTGCTGATAGGGAAATCACAACAGCAGGTTACACAGGAGAGAAGTTGCTCAGGGATCAGCAGGGAGAAGGGCGAGTGCAGTCCTCTTTCCCACCATGTGGGAAGGGGCAGATATATTTGTCAATGAGAGGAGATGACCTCTGCAACCATGACCAACCTGCAGCATGAACACCATGTCCTTTCCTTCTACAAACCTCACACCTGTCATGGCTTGTTTTCCATGGTGAATCTGAAAATTGACTGGAACAACAAAGTCTAAAACAGCAGCAAGGGAGAGTAAGGTAGTTTTATAGAAGCACATCTGCAAGTGTCCAAATAATAATCTCTTTATATACGGCTCTGTGAAGAGCATGTTCACATACCAATGAACAGTAAAGGACTGTATCAGAAGAGGCAGGATTATGCACAGTCTAGGGATGCTGAATATAATGGAAGGTGAATATGTATAATTTCAACGGTAATGCTTAGAAAAGATGAAGTAAAAGAAGAAAAAAGCCAACTGGATATACTCAGAATTATCCTAATAATACAATCCATTAGGTCACAGAACAATCACACAGAGAATGTAGCACTTGATATGAACATTACAAAGCCAGGATAGGGTAAAAAAGGAATCTAAAATTCTGCTCTCCCTTTTGCTGCCCAAACCATATTTATCCATCCTTGCTCTCCTGTTTCTTTCCAAACTCAAACCTGATTTTAAGGCTAGCCTCATTCAGCAAGTTTGATCAACACCTAATGTCCCACCTAAGCATGGTCTTTTGCTTACCCAGTGTCCAATGCTATATGACATTTTACAAAAGCCACAAGTAATCTCAGTATGGGAGAGAATCTTTCAAATTACTTAATTAATTCCAAGCAGTTCAAAATAATTTGACAATTCCAGTAATTAGAGGGATACAGTAATTCTGCTAAACCATTCCCATTAAAAAAAAAAGAAAAAAGAAAAAAAAATAATAATCCTTTCAGTTACGTAACAACGTACAAAATATGCCCAGATTGCAGAACTGGAAAATATCATCAAAGCCAGATGGATGCAAGCACAAAATTTTATTACTGGAATGGGGGTAAAAGAAGCAGCAACACCTGTGTTTGGCTGCTTTCCCTGCTTCTTCCCTTCCTGGGAAGAGCAACCAGCCAGACTACCTTTGCTGCAGACAAAACTGTTCCCTTGTCTACTGGAAATTGTTTATAGGGTGTAGAAAAAAGCAAGACCACCTCTTGGGCAGAGGCACTGATGTGTTTTTTCCCCTCCCATAGAAGTAGATGCTGCTACGAGGGTAGCCTTGTCTGAGAAGGGGAGAAGAGCAGACCCTGGGGCCAGCACTGCCCAGAGACATGCAGTAAGGCTTGAGATTCCCTCTTTCCCAGTAGGTGGGGATGGGGATGGGAAGCACAGCCAATCATTTCTGCCCTGGCAGACACTGCCAACACCATGATGGTCATAGCAGAGGTTAACTTATACAACCCAGATATAAAGTTAAGGAAATACAATTTAGCAGATACCTCAACAGATGCAGATTCAAACACCTTGTACAGAAGTAATGTAGCAGCTACTAAAAAGAACAAAAACATATTTGGTCAACAATTAATAGGTAAAGAATATGTACTTACTGAAATATTTCCTGAGTACAAAAGGCAGTTACAGTATTCACTGATTAAATCAGTGGATGAACAGCTGCATTCTTCCTCCCACTGGTAAGTCTAGCCTAGACCTGGCCAAAATTTGCAGGGTTGACGGTGTGAGATAAGTATATATATGGTACGTTAGTCCAGAGATATAAATGAGATTTGTGAGGAGATTAAAGAAGAATGTGACTAGAACATAATAACTTTTAGCTTTATTATCATAGAATCATATGATTTATTGTATGGCCTCTATTGGCTGTGTTTTTAGTTACAGCTCTGCATCTCCATACATTATTATAGTCTAAACATTACTGGGTGACTTAAGTTACACAGCACCACTTTAAACTTCTTCTGGAAGATAGAGAATTTAGTATAAAACATCAACATTGCATTCCAGTCAAGCATATTATTCTGTACTATACAGACATAGTAAATACTGTATTTTTTAAATGCAAGCTAGTAGTTGTAACAGTATTCTGTTTATTGTGATTTCCTTAGTCTGTTGGTTGTGTTTCTGTGAGAGACTGATTTGAAATCAGACTCCACTGTCTATTGTCTCAAAGACTGGTATGAGAAGCTGAGATGGGACTCCATCATGACTAAAGGATGAGTGGGAAATAAGACTCTTCCATCCATTGCCTTAAGAATTGTTGTGAGGAATTGAAATGGGACTCCACGGATCATTGCCTCAGAGATGGGTGGGAGGAGTTGAGATAAGACTCTTCCATCCATTGCCAGGGAGAAGGGAGCGAGGAGCTGAATTGGGACTCCACCATCCATTGCCTAAAGGATGAATGGGAAAAAGCTGAGATAAGACTCTTCTGTTCACTACCTGGAGGACGGGTGTGAGGAATTGCTGTCCATTATCCCAAGAATTGCTGCAGACACTTGCAGCTGAAGAGCTGGCTGCAAGACTAGGGAAACGTCCACCAGGAACAGGAATATGTGACATGAAGAACATAGGTACTCCCCCCAACTCATTATAAAAGGGGAAGTAAGACATCACCAAAATGGGTGCCTTCAAGGTGACACCAGAAGGACGCCTTCATGAGGACACCCACCTCCTACAGCCTCTTGGGGGACACTCTGCTCTGATACCGATTATGAACCCTGAAGAACTCCTACCACCAACCACAACAACGGATCCCCAGGACACTGTTGGGTCCATGGTGATGACTCTCTTTCTCTCTGCACCCCAAATCCTTGCTTCATTTTCTACCTTTTTTCCAATCTGTCCTACTGCTATCCCCTTTATTGCAATAATTTCCCTCTTTTATAATAACTGTCATTTTGTAATCTGTACTGAAAATACTGACCGATTATGGTACTTGACCTCTTTTGCATCTTAATTTCACTCTTGGGATCACTAACTGAAACAGAGTCTGGCACTGGGGTTTTCTCCAATCGGACCCTGACAGTTTCCTCAGGAATTAGTGCTCTTCTACTGGGTCTTTTAATTTGAGCTAGCTTAGGAAAAAAACCTTTCACATTAGGACCATTTTCAGCAAGACATTTTTAAAGTGCATTCAATGGCAATTAGAGTTTGGAATTCAACAGAAGAATGTAACAGTCATTTGTAGAGACAGTATTAGTCATCCCATTTTCCACACGAATATGTTTTATGGTTTGAAATGTCACTAAAATGGCTATTTTAGAACACAAACCAGAAGCCTGAATAAAAACAGCTTTAGCTTCTTTCAGTTTAACATTCAAATACATGGAAGTATATACATTTTCTTTTTTTTTCTGAATGCCAGAGACCAAATTCATTCATGGATTTATTCACAGATTTGTCCCCATGTTTTCCAGATTGTTTTCAAGTACATTGTGTTCAGTATGGTAATAATGGAGTTGGTGTTGTTACAAACAGAAGGTTTTTGGACTCTATGGTGTTTTATGGTTGATGCTTTCAGTATAGGGAACTACCAAACCAAGAGAAAGATAAACCTGTAAGAAAGTTACAAAAGAGGACTTTAAGGAAATGTTTTCCTTTTTTTAACCCATTCTTTGTTTGGTCTGTAGCAAAATGATTAATATCCATGTGTCAAAATTCCTTAAGTATAAAACTGGAACAATGTTGGTTTGTTTTTTTTTTCCCCAGGAATGCAGAAAACTTATGGAACACACGAAATTAAAATTTTATTTCTCTATGTTATTTTAATGCAGTTTTATAAAATAGATGTCAATTTTTGAACACCTAACATCTCTTCCAAACTTACAACATAGGGTAAAAATCTGTTCCCTTGGGACACATCAAAATTTATCCCTTTGGTTCTCATGTTCTCATTTCAAAATACTCCAGTGTCATATAAAATAACTCTTGATTAAAAATAACTCTGACTTTATTTGCTAAGCTCTCTGTTGTTGAAAATGACTGAAACTTCACCACAGAAAACCCACAGGAGCCACAGGGGGAGTCTGGAAGGGTGGTCTCCCAGTCCTCTGCCTCTGCTTGAGAAGAAATTTGCAGTACCTCCTCAGTTCCATTGAATTTGGTTGGTTTTAGGTCACACATGCTGGGCCTAAGCACAGACCTCTATGATAAAAGCACAGGCAGTTAGTTAGCTAGCAGCTCACACTGCATATGCCAGACACTGCTAACGCACTAAAGCTGGCAAGGAGAGCATTCACAACCCCAGCCATCAGATGTCTCTGTCTACTGTCTTCACTGTAACATCCATCACATACTATTATTCTACTCCTTTTTTGGAGGCTGTAGGCAACTTCCTTGTCACAGTTCTAAGGTAATGGGATTCGTCATCCTGTGTACCAGTGTAGACACTGAATTAGAGGTAAGAAAAATTATTTTTGGCTGTGGACATGAAGTTTTGTTTAGTCAGTAAGGTATGACATTATTTATGTATGCTTTGCAGGAGATTTTCTTTTTAGAAAAAAAGATCTCTGGTGGTTGATTTATCTTTGAAATTTAAAGAGAAAAGATCATGTTAGATGAAAGCTTTCTTGAGTGTTCATTTAAAGCCAGCTTCCTTTCAAATAAATGTGGAGTTTTCTTCTCAGTCTAGAAAGGAACATTAATTTGGTATATAAAACTATTGACTTTTGCTTTCACTGACATGATCATCTTTACTTACTGAGAGCAAGACTAAACTGACAAATGGTCTTAACTGCATCATGGTGTTAGAAAGGGAGCAAGCAATTGAAGAGCAAAAGTTACGTGCAGGGGATGATGTTTTGCCTATTGATTATGATTTTAATCTTAATTCCACATCTGTGTGAAAAGAGACAATGTTCCCATTAGCATTTCTGCATTGTAAAGAACAGAGTTCAATCCTTGAGAGAATTTTGGAGGAAAATAGAGCAAATTAAGTTCAGTAGGCTCTGACTTGAATTTGCTCACTGACTGGACATGTGCATTTGATCTTTGATAAAGACTGACTATTTTGAAGTAAGTATATAAATAGGTACCGCTCCACTTCTGTTCTATGACTTTGGCCAAGATTAGAAATAGAACTCCCCCAAATTAGTGGAAACAGCTCAGCTTGTCTAATTTTTGGAACACCATATTTCCAAACAGCAAAAGCAGACTTTCCTAGATATATTGGAAAAGCTTTCAGTGGTCTTGACATATCCAGACAGCATTCAAAGAATGACAACAAACTAATCTGAATGGTGATCTTTCTGAGAATAACAGTGACGAAAGACCTTCAATAAAAATTATATTCTGAACCTTTTCCACTTATTTTCTTCTCCTGGAACAACAAGAAGTTTAGCTATAAGCAATTTCCATTGATACAGCTGAAAGAGATATGTACAGCATAACACTTTTATATGATTTTTTGCATCAACTGACCAATAAGAAACTTTGTGCTGTTTAGCACACGGTGAAAATATCACGCAAAGACCTGGTTAGGGATTACAAACCAGCAAATGGTCAGATGTAACTTGGGTTTTTTTCTCAGTCTAGTGCTTTCTTTCCAGTGGAAAGAGAAATGGCTTTAAGAAACCATCAAAAGAAAGGCAGAATATGATGAATGGTTTCACATAGGCAGAAAAGACACCAACATGCAGAGATTAACAACAAAGGAATTCACAAATTAATTAGAGAGGCAGAGGAGGTGCCTCTGTTCTTGTTCAAATCACTGATGCTATTCTGGATTTGCACAGGTTAAACTGGAACAAAATCTGACCTAGGAAGTAACACTGATGGAAATGCATTCAATAATAAGTGAAGCTTTTCATATTTGATGGAATTTTGGGTAAAAGATTTAAATGTTTTATGCATTTGTGGAAGGGGAAATAAAGTGGAAAGGAGTCATCTGAATATGGCATTTTAAAATAAACCTGGAACTTAGTGCTGGCTGAGGAGACTAGGTTTGAAATATGGGGAACTTTACCTAAAAATCATCTGTCTCTGAAGGCTGGAGGTACAAGATGTCTTCCTCTTATTAGCAGCTTATGTGGACTGAGCCAAAGATCCCAGCCTAGTTCAAACAGCAAACAGATGTCCACATTTCAGGAGCCATTTCATTTTCAATTCCTTTTTGACTGGCATGAATTATCTTCACGAATTAACTCAGTTTTTTAAAATCCCTCTTAAAAGTAAATGCTGCCTGTTCAGTAGCAATTTTTTCTCTTTAATAATAATAAAAAGAAATTTAATCAGAGATTTTTCTGATGTTTGTGCAGATTGGATGCAAAATAAAGGTTCAATTAGTGGAAAAAGGTAGAACAAAATTGGAGCTTATAGTTTGTTACACCTTTTTGCAAGTGACTATTTCAAGATAAAACACATGTAAGACTTACTGCACAAACTTTGAGATATGCTGACCAATGGTATGCTTTCTGTATGTTAGAATTTTGTAATTGGTATGCATGCATTTTTTATTTTTAATTTAGCTGTATTAATAGTTTATAAATGAAAGAACATCTTTAAAAAGATAGCACATTAAAACAACACTTCTTTTTAGTCACTTCAAGTAATTATAAGCCCTTTTTAGTTAAATAATGAGGGGGAAGAGCAAGAAAAAAGGTATTTTTAAATCTGAAAATATTAAAATGGGGTTGGCCATTACAAATGTGTGAGAATTTCGCAATCCAAAGGCTAGCTGAGAAAATAATACAGCAAGATACTTCAGTCCAGTGAGCCTTGGAAAGGATTGGTGGCAAATTCTCTTTCTTTTTTTAAAGCAGAAAGTAGAGAAAATTATAGTAAATGGAGTATTACCATCTGTAATAACTGTCAATCAATAGTGAAGAAATTACAGAGTAAGATAGCAAAAGAGAGTATGGGTGAAAGTAATTGCAACACAAAGAAGGAAGATAAGCAAAATAAAGACAGCACGCTTTTAGGAAAAAGAATAATGAAAAAAAAAAAAAAGAAAAAGACTCCAATCAACTAGTGAAACTTCAAAGTATTACCTCCACCTTCTGTTCCAGATTAAGAAATGTGCAGGCCATTTGAAGGGTGAGAGAACAATGGGAGTAACAGGACATCTAGAAATCCTGATCTATGCTGAATAGATGAAGAAATGGTTTGGGCCAGTATGGAAGAGCTATATGGTAAAAGCTGCATTAGATTCCAACTACACTAGTAAATGAAGAAGAGAATCAGCTCTGTTGCACATCCACTTTTGCAAATTTTTCTGTAATCTGAGCAGGGAAGCACTCAAAGGGAGGCTGAGCACAGAGACTGACTGAAGGATCTACATAGAATCATAGAATAGTTAGGGTTGGAAAGGACCTGCAGATCATCTAGTTCCAACCCACCTGCCAGGGGCAGGGACACCTCACACTAAACCATGACACCCAAGGCTATGTCCAACCCGGCCTTGAACACCGCCAGCGATGGAGAATTCACAACTTCCCTGGGCAACCCATTCCAGTGCCTCACCACCCTCACAGTAAAGAATTTTTTCCTCATATCCAATCTAAACTTCCCCTGTTTAAGTTTGAACCCGTTCCTCCTTGTCCTATCACTACAGTTCCTCATGAAGAGTCCCTCCCCAGCATCCCTATAGGCCCCCTTCAGATATTGGAAGGCTGCTATGAGGTCTCCACGCAGCCTTCTTTTCTCCAGGCTGAACAGCCCCAACTTTCTCCTCTTAAGCAGCCAAGCAGGGGAAACACCAACTGATGGGAGAGGCATGCATGCTAGTGACATTGCTGCTGTGGCCCTCAGGCACATCCTGAAAGCCTTCACCAGTCTGATTTTCTATTGCTTCTGTGATCCGTAACAGTCACTGAGGACAGCTGACAATCATCCTGGCAGAGATACAAACTAATATTGCCTTTCTTATGAACTGCTTTGCAATAGGCATACAGTTACATTAACACTGCTAATAGTAGGAAAAATGGTGGTGGTGAAATGCATACAGTATGATAACAGATGATACACTAAATAGGACACAGTAGCAGGTGTAAGGAGCAGTAGAAGACACCAGCAGGAGGACTACTGGACAATGCGTTGTAGTGACTGGAGAGAACATTAACTCCAGATGTTATGGTCAGTAGTTATGTTTTAGAATATATAGAGAATTAAAGAATTATAGAACAGTTAGGGTTGGAAAGGACCTTAAGATCATCTAGTTCCAACCCCCTTCCATGGCAGGGATGCCTCATGCTAGACCATGTCGCCCAAGACTCTCTTCAACCCGGCCTTGAACACTGCCAGGGTTGGAGCATTTACCACTTCTTTGGGCAACCTGTTCCAGTGCCTCACCACCCTCACAGTAAAGAACTTCTTCCTAATATCTAACCTGAACTTCCCTTGTTTAAGTTTTAACCCATTCCCCCTTGTCCTATTGCTACAGTCCCTGATGAAGAGTCTCTCTCCAGCATCCTTAGAAGCTCCCTTCAGATACTGGAAGGCTGCTATGAGGTCTCCACACAGCTTTCTCTTCTCCAGGCTGAAGAGCCCCAACTTTCTCAGCCTATCTTCATAAGGGAGGTGCTCCAGTCCCCTGATCAGTCTCATGGCCCTCCTCTGGACTTGCTCCAACAGCTTCTATGTTTTTAGTTAAAGGTTGCTACCTTCACGTATTGTGTACGCTATTTTGATTCATTGTGAAGATGAGTGCTGTTATAAATGCTGAGCTTAAGTTAGGCACTGGGTATTTTAACTTCTTTTATTCTTTAAAAAATGCACAGCTGAACTGCCAGTGGCATTCTTTCCCAATAGAATCTAGACATTGCTAAAGATAGAGACAGAAAATCAACCCTGAGACTGTCATGCTTAATGCCCTTTTTTTTGTTAAGTAAATCTGTTTGTTGCTTAAGTTTTGCCCTTTTGTATTCCCCTTTAGTTAAAAGGAAGACTAATTTTTCCTGGGAGATCCTCAAAACAGCTCTTGGTTTTCATCTTTCTTCACCTGTTCCTGTGGCTAGATATTCTTGGAAAAAATAAAACAGCCAGTGTTGTTTTCTTTAGGCATTGTAGTTCTTCTGTTGCAATTGCTGTATATGTGGCAGAAAAAAATTTTTCTTACGGGATTTTGTGTTTTATCAAGACTAGCACCCTAAATATAATTTCTTTTACTTATCCTGCTAAAAAATATATGATCCAACAAGAAAAACTACAACCACTATATAATCATTAATGTAATAGGTTCTCTCTCATCCTAGAAATTTTATCTAAATTTGACACAAAAACATATTCTGTGAAGTCAAAACATTAGTATTTGGATACTATAATATTACGGTTTCTCTGTTCCTTTCTGTGAGCCCTACTTAAAAAGAAGAATAAAATACCAGCCTATTATAAATATTAGGATATATACTTGATATTTCAGCTCAAACTGATTAAGGGCTTCTCCTGGCATTTGGACATAATTACTATGATGTGAAAGAAAAATCCCTACCTGGTAACAGAGGTTGCCATGTTGACAGCTGTGTGGGCAGGAGAATTGTGTTTCACTGCATTTTTTATCTTTCATTTCATCATCTGTACTGGAAAGAAGTGCATCTGGCATAGGATTTCTTCTCAGGGCTTTTTTCTTGTCTTACTTCTCCAGATATGGGGAAAAATAGATTGGCTTTAGTCATTTTATGAAACACAAACATGTTTGCCATCGAAAATGATGTCAGATTTATTTTATGAGAAATCTGAAGCATGGTTGAATAAGACTCTTAGTACTCTATAAATTACTTTAATGCCATATGAACAATATGATTGCTATCGCAAGCAATCTCAAAGGGAGATTAATCATTATAGATCCATTGAAAAAAAACCCACGACCTGAAAAAAAAAATCACCTAACCCAGAAAAACCAAACAAAATACCATATTTAGAGAGTTAAGGATCTGTCAAGATGGTTAATAACTGGGTGGCTTAGATTTTTCTTGAAGTACTTTTTGTTTACAATTATTTCCTTTTTTTATCATCTTTAAAACATCCTGGGAAGGGGAATTGTGCCCACAGGGAAGATACCAGTGGGATTTGAAGATGTTCATTCTTCTCTTTTTTTTTAATTAACTCTGCTTTATTTCTGTTGACTGGAAAAAATAAATTTTATTTAGCTGGCATGTTTTACATGGGGTCTTTTTTCTCCCCTTTAAAGAAAAATTCTTGGTGAACTTGAAAAGTGAAAATCTTGAATGCAGTGCCATTGTTTCAGCACTCAGTATGTCTTCCACATTTGAATATTAGCATGTGCATTCAAATACTTGTGATACTTTCAGATGTTCACTACTCCACTGGAGACTATACCAAACAATACAGCATATAATGTGCAGAATAAAGACTTGTTGATTTTGTGAACAGTATTTTTTTCCTGTAGAGAGTGACAAAAGATTACATTAAAGAGTACATTAATCTGATATTCATTTCAATTAAAATTCATTTTCTGTGGCCTATATTTAATTACAGCTGACTATTACATATAATTATCACCACCTTTGAAAGTCAGTTTGCCATGAAAAAGTAATGTTTCTTTTACAATGACAATTTTTTTATGTACTGATTTAAATGCACTGAGACTTCAGAAAAAAGCTAGAGATGTCCCACAGCTCCCTCAACATACATGAGACACAAACAACTTGCTGTGAGTTTTCTGTGGGATATCATTGGTACCTAGAGAGGCAGAATAATATTGATGTCAAGGTTTTGTTTCATTTCTGTATGATTTCTTTTCAGAAGAGCTAGAGCTGTTTTCCGACATCCGCAGTGTTCTTCTGCCTATCTAAAGGATGGATAGCCAGATCATACTTTAAATTCATATATAACAACAAAGTTGAGAAGACCTTTGCAGAACACAGGGTAGAGAAGATGAATGTGCAGAACCTTCCTAGAGTTCCAAGGACCTTGCTTTCTTATTCACTGCTTGTGTGTCTGAGAAAAAGGAAATTGCTTTTTCCAAGTTTAGTAATATTTGACTTTGCAGAAATAACTACTGCTTGAGATGTCACCTTCAAGTATAAATCAAACCTATTGTTTAATTCAGACCTTCTGGTGAATGATTTAGACTGCAAGACAATATAGCATCCAGATACTACTGTTCTAAAAGTAGTTCTTTTTTGAGAATTTAGGGCAAAAAATGCTGGTAAAACATTTTTAAATGAACTGTGGAGTTCATAAATATTTTTCTAAAGGTCATTAACTGATAATCAAGAACAACATTGATAACTAAAGTTGCAATTTTCTGCCTAGGATAATATGGCTTTGATGTTCTGGCTCTGATGCAACAAAGTAATACTGCAGAACTGTTCTCAAGATAATATTTTTAAAAAAGTTTTTAATGAAATAATAAAAAAAGCCCCACCAAAACCTACAACAGTTAGCAAAAAAGATTTTTGCACTGATTAGTTAGGGACAAATTATAGATGTGGTAATTGCACCCAACAATTAAATTGCCTTCCTAAATTCAGATTCTGCCTTCTGCCCAGCACGGCATACAGCTGACCACACGGGAGTATGTGAGCTGTATATGGGGTGAATAACTCAAGTCAGCAATATAGTCTTCTGGGATTATTCTTAGTCACAGAATATACACTGCTAACAACTATCACTACTTTTGGAAGAATACCATGTTGAAATCCTTTAAAATAATAGTTTTAACACAGATTCATATATAAATCCCAATTTCATGTTAGCAATACAACACCTACTGTCACACCAACCCAACCTTGGTAACAAGGCAACAAATATTTGTGTTGTTTAGCAACCTGCTTCCACTGGTCAATGATGTGACTTTATGTTAGTTACATGACAGATTTCTTTCACAGTCTGAGGTAAAGCCAATTTTCCTGTTGTGAGGGCTCCTGCCAAACTCCTTTGTTTTTCTCAGGGATGTATTTAATGGGAAGCCAAAGCATTGCGCAGTGGGTGCCAGTTTTCACTTGATGATCTAACAGTTTCTCTACATAATTATAGAATCACAGAATGGTTTGGGTTGGAAGGGACCTTAAAGATCATCTAGTTGCAAATCCGCTGGCATGGGCAGGATACCTTCACTGTCACTGATCTCCACTCAGATATTGAGCCAACTGCTCTTCAAATTGAGGAAAAGTACCAAGTCTATAAGACAATTCCTATCCAGATGGCCTCAACAGGATATAGTTGATCTTGAGAACACAGCCAAAGGAAGATGAGAAGTTAAGGGATGCCTGCAGCGATTACCAAGACAAAAAGATTTCTTCATTATGAGGGTGGTGAGGCATTGGAACAGGTTGCCAAGAGAAGCTGTGGATCTCCCATCCCTGGCAGCTTTCAAGGGTGAATGGAGTTTTGACAACCCAGTCTAGTAAAAGGTGTCCCTGACCATCACAGGGTTATTGAAACTAGATGATCTTTAAGGTCCTTTCCAACACAAACTATTCTGATTCTATGATTCTGTGACAGCAAGTCCTTACTGGAGCAGGGAAACAGCCATGGCTCTGGCACAGAGATGTCAGCTGGGAAATGTCTGGTGATAGCTTCAGGAAAGAAGGTGAAAAGAAAGGCAGCCACACCAGAAATAAAAGTTAAGCTATTCACAATACATGAAAACTTTATATCTAGTTACTTTCTAAGAGCCCATTTACTGACAGATGAATAGATACATTTATAGAAACTTTTGCACAAAAACAGTACCACTTCAAGTCATGCCCATGCCATTGAATCAAGAGAAAAGCTGACAACATCTGACATATGAAGAAGTTTGTGACCAGAAAAGCATAATGCTAAATGTCATGAAAAAGATAAAATACACTGGAATCTGTTGTAATGCATGGAAGCAGTAGTAACACTCAAGGACACCCAGTTAGCTGTTCCAAAATATTTGTGAAATACAGTGTGTAAACATAATTACCCACCTAGGTTTATTTTTATAGATTTATTTTTACAGGTTGATTTTTACTTAACTGTTTTTAGTTGGTTGAGGTGATCTGAGAATATACAATTATAACTAATACCTTTCCTTTGATCTGCATCTGTGTTTCCTGCGTCCAAGGCAAAATACTGGTTGCTCTTCCAGGAAGGCAGCAGCAGCCATTACTATGTGGCAGAGCAGTTAGTTCAAATATTTTCTTTGCCATAAACCATGTGGTAAAACAGTTGAAGTTGATGGTGGAAATTACATGACACATGGTTATCTACAGTGCAAAATCTTTACTTTTCACCACTGTCTTATATTACTAAGGGTGCAGTTCTTGCTCCTCAGTGAATGGACTTGCACACTACAGTTGTCAAGGATATAAATTGTGATTAATTTCATAAATAACTTCATATAGGAAATCATGCGTAGGAATCTCAGCACAAATATAAAAAGCAAATGTTGAATACACATACTGGAAACTGGCTGTTGGAATCTGTAAGATCTTTTCACCAGTGAGAGGGGATCTGATGAGTACCTTTAGTTCTTACTGTGAATTTTTCCAGATTTTTTCACTCTATCTCAGCAGTTAGAAAACTGCTAGCATCACTTTTCAAGTATCACAGAAAAAGTTCAGTTTATTTTCTCAAGATAGATTATAATGGTTTGTCGCTTTTCCACTAGTATCTGTATGATGTTTTCCATTAACCACAAACTTTAAAACTGAAAGCAAATTGCCAATAAAATTAATAATAAAAGAGAGCAATTTCTCAATAAAACTATATCCTGTATGTGCCAATCAATATGTTTAAAAGTTGATATGTCAGATAAAAAATTTTACTTTTATAATCTTTTTTTTACCACTTTTTCAAGGCCAGTCTAGTAAACTCCTCTTATACTTCAAATGGGTGACTTACTGCCTTACTTCACAAATTGCTTTTATAAAAATACTAAAAAAATCCACAGCACTAAATCACATGATAATCAGCTTAGTTTAGATTCCCCCCCCATATTTCAGAATAACTTATTTCTATAAGCATAGTACAGATCATAACATTTCATTTTTTAACTCAAGTAAGTCAGCTACATCTTTAATAAAAATCACACTTTTGTATACATTTCAGATTAATTTTCTCCTTGTAAAGGTCTTTGAAATGAAAATATGGTAGCATATGTAACACTACAATTTGCTCACACTGCTGAGTGTCTACGCACATGCTTAAAACTACAGTAATGTAGCTAAGGATTTTGACATAGAATTTGAAAGCGTGTAATGAATATTGCCAGTAATCTTCAAGAATCACCTCAAGCTCATAAACTTTATGGAAGAGTAACCAACTGAAGAAAAATTCAAGCAGTCTAACAAGATTAAAAAAAATCCTTTAGAAACATAGTGCTTTTCAGATAAATACTAATGTTTTATAGGGCAGTATGGGGGTTGTTAGTGTTAATCTTTTCCCCAAATTTCTGTTTTTCATGTTGTGCATAATTTTTATCTTTAAATTCTTAGGACAGAGATTAGAAAATTAACCTGTAGTGAAAAAAAAATCAGGCTTTTGATTCAATTCTGAGAAAATAAAGACTCCAAAATAAAACTTGGCATACCTGTAAAAAACAAACAAACAAACAAACAAACAAACAAACAAAAAAAACCAAAAAAACCAAAAAAACCCTCAACAGAACAAAAAAAGTGAGCATCTTTCAGCAAAAAAGCAAGTGCATATATACCAAAGATGTATACGTTGCATGTAGCTACAGTATCCCTCAAATATTTAGCACTTTTTACTGCATGTAAGCAGAGTATAGAAGTCCAATTACCCTTCCTCACAGACAGTTATGAAGGGCAGAGGACGAGGTAACACAAAAAATATGTAACAGAGGAAGGACTTGTATGGATGTAATGTAGATAACTGTGTTAGTGCTCTGACCACTGAACTTGATTTTGCTGAACCCCTTGCCATGAATACCGAGGCAAAAAAGTTGTTGAGTACCTTGGGGTTCTCCATTTCCCAGGTGACCAGGTCTTCATTCTCCTTCTGGAGGGGACCCGCATTTTTTCTCATCTTCCATTTATCCCCAATGTACCTATGGAAGTTTTGTTGTTGCCCTTATTGTCTTTGTCTAGATTGAGTTCTGTTAAGGCTTTAGCTTTCCTAACCTGATCACTGGCTGTTCTGTCTATTTCTCTATATTCTTCCCAGGCTACTCATTCTTGCTTCCACCCACTGTAGATCTCCTTTTTATGCTGGAGTTTGTTCAGGCACTACTTGTTCACCCATGCAGGCCTCCTGATGTTCCTGCCTGACTTCCTCTTTGGCAGGATGCATTGCTCCTGAGCTTGCAGAAGGTGATCCTTGAATACTGACCAGCTTCCTTGGGCCCCTCTTCTCTCCAGGTCTTTATCCCATGGTACTGGGATAAAGCTAGAAATCTAGCCAGTTTTCAACACACCTTGTAGTCCACTCATCCATACTGTATCTCCGCAACTTGGCTATGTGGATGTTATGAGAGGCCAAACTGAAAGCCTGGCTAAAGTGAAGGTAAAAAATATCTGCTGCTTTCCACCCAGTGATGGAGTCAGCTAACTCACCACAGACGGCAGTTGGTTTGGTCTGCACAATCTGCCCTTCATAAATCCAGGTTTCCAGTCTTGTTCTTTTTTTAATACAGACACTTTTTAGATAGAGACTTGTTGACTATACTTTTCAGGAGCATGTGGTAGAGCATACCATTAAAATCCAGGTACTCCAGTATTTCCTTCTAAAATGCCAGCTAAGCTGTGTGTGTGCCCTCATAGCTTGGCACACAGGAAATATGATGCTCTCAAAGGTGTCTGCAGTGCCAATTCGGACACATTGGTTAACACACCCAACTATGTATGAAAAAGGACTACTTAGAATTATAGAATAGTTAGGGTTGGAAAGGACCTTAACATCATCTAGTTCCAACACCCCTGCCAGGGGCAGGGACACCTCACACTAAACCATGACACCCAAGGCTATGTCCAATCCAGCCTTGAGCACCGCCAGCGATGGAGCATTCACAACTTCCCTGGGCAACCCATTCCAGTGCCTCACCACCCTTACAGTAAAGAATTTCTTCCTCATATCCAATCTAAACTTCCCCTGTTTAAGTTTGAACCCATTACCCCTTGTCCTCTCACTACAGTTCCTCATGAAGAGTCTCTCCCCAGCATCCCTATAGGCCCCCTTCAGATACTGGAAGGATGCTATGAGATCTCCATGCAGCCTTCTCTTCTCCAGGCTGAATAGCCCCAACTTTCTCAGCCTGTCTTCATATGGGAGCTGCTCCATCCTCCTGATCATCCTTGTGGCCCTCCTTTGGACTTGTTCCAACAGCTCCATGTCCTTTTTATGCTGAGGACACCAGAACTGCACACAATACTCCAAGTGAGGTCTCACAAGAGCAGAGTAGAGGGCAGGATCACCTCCCTCAACCTGCTGGTCACGCTTCTTTTGATGTAGCCCAGGATACGGTTGGCTTTCTTGGCTGCAAGCTGCACTTCTCCAAATTACTTGCATGCAAACTGGATTTAGGTTTTAAATCACAGAAGTGGACACTTGGGTTTTGCTGGAAAGAACTATGTTCTCTCGCTCTTCATTAGAACATATCAATATTTATTCTGATATTCATATCTTATGCCATTCCTGTTGCCTTAAAGAGTGCATTATTTTTATACATTGCTGTAAACCATGAGGTTTCATAAGGAGAGTATTCTCACATCCTTTAAGTGCTACTTTTTTCACCTCCTGACTGTTGAATGGTTTATTTTTCAGCATAGAATTCAGAGTAAGATAAACCATGCAGTTGAGAACAACATTTAAAAAGCATATAATCATTTTCAGACTTTCTTAAATTGCACGTGGAGCCCAGCCCAATGCCTGAATACACTTCTTTTTGTTGTTGAGATTAGATTCAGTGCACAGCTTTTTCTTTTTTTGAAATGGGGTATCTTGTCATAATGCTTTGTAATTTTAAACTTATTCTATCAGTGCCCCCAATTTAATTATAAAATTGTTTACATTGCTCTATTTTGCCCAATTAAACTGTGCTGTTGACATATACATTTAACATTTTGTTAGAATAATTGGATTAGAATGTTTTGCAGGGTTAATGGTTCTCATTGTTAAACAGAGCATTACTTTCCCTATCTGCCATCTGTAACAGCTCACTAGAAAAACAGAAATTGAATTTCATCTAGCAGTGGGATAACCCTCTCATTAAAATAGCTTTCAAAGAGAGAGAATTAGATTCAATGTGGGGTTTCTAGTTTGAAAAGGTTTTATTTCAGTGTTTTTCAATTTTGCTTGATCTAATTTGTCAGAAAATTCTCATTGTGTTTTATGGAATCCAAACAAGGGAAATATGGAAGGTAAATAAGGAAGCTTTGTCAAAGGAACCTGTCTTGTGGTTCTGCAATAAGGATCCAGGTTACTCAGCACTTTGAAATAGCTCACTGTAGACCTAGGAGCCAAAACCTTGGAAGCCAGTAGGCTAACTATTTACCTCTAGAGTCCTTGGCTCCCAGGCAGAGCCAAGAATTTAAAGGTTCCCAGAGATTTCACGCTGCTTGGTCCATTGCTGGAAGCCTTTGCACATAAAAGTGCCATGGAGCAGCTATTCTATTATTTAATATATTTCTGAAAAGTATCCTGGGTTTAGCCAATAATTGTTTTTTAGTCAGTCCCTCTAGTACTGGAAAATTTCCTAATTGGATCTGCCTGCAGCATGGAGTAGGTCTAAGGCTGTTGCCCTTTCACTTAGTAGTCTTCCAAATTTGTAGTTAATTCTATTCAGTGCTGTTATTTGGCTAGAACTTTGCCACTGTTGTGGCTTGTTTGTTCTTTTCACATTTTGAGACTGTTTCCCAAAAATTATGTCTTTTCACTCACATCCCTCCTCACATCTCCATACGTAAGACTGCTGCTGCCCTAATTCATTTGTGATTAAGAACGCAACTATGCTTCAAGATTTTACGTAGGTCTAGCAGAACAAAATATCACAAAATGAGATTGTTTCTACAATATGTTTGTGCTCTAACTTAACTGAAGTTTCATTTTGCCGAGGTGAGCAGCTCCACAGAGGCACCTTTTTAGCACCGGAGCGTGGGGAAATGGCAGCGGCTAGAACCCCGGTTTCTGACCGGCAGCACCCACCAACGTCTCCGGAGGCCCTCGCCAGGCCTTGCCCTGAAACCGGCAGCGCCACTGACGCAGCCGCTGACTCAGAGGGGCGGTGCCAGGAACCCCGGGAGCGGGCAGGGGAGAGCGGTGATGGGCGCTCGCGTCAGCGGCAGGGCGCAGCCTGGGAGGTCTGCGCTGCCTGCCCCGGCGGTGTCACCACCCGGGCGGAGCTGATGAGGGTGGAGGATGCAGCGCAGACCCCGGAGCGCAGGAGGCGCCTCCACTTGCGTCTGGAGGCGAGGGTGAGCAGGGGACGGGGCTGTACACAGTGCGTCCTGGTGGAGGTCCTCCTGTGCCAGGGACCTGAGCTGCGGGAGCCTCTTAAGAGATTAAGAGATATCAGGGAAGCTGAGAGCGAGCTGGGCAGGGGCCACAGGCGTCTACCATAGCACATACAGAAAAGGAGGGCATTAACCCAGGAGGTCGGGAACTTGTCAGCAGAATAACCAATAGGACAATTAAAAGCAAGGGACTTCCTCCAGAACCCATGTCCACGCCCATACTGCTTCACAGCTCTGCAGGGGACTAAGGAGGCAACATCCACCACAAGGACAAGCAGCCAATTGCTGCACCAACAAAGAGGGTAACTACCAGCGCACTCAGGAAAAAGCAGCACATAACAGTAGAAGGCGACTCTATTTTGAAAGGCACAGAGGCACCCATTTGCCAGCCTGACCCCATCTCAGGGGAGATGTGTTGCCTACCAGGGGCTCAGATCAGACGTGTTGCTGAGAGGATGCCTGGTCTACTAAGTTGTACTGACTTCCCCACTCCTAGTGGTCCATGTGGATGCCAGTGATACTGACAGCAGTAGCCTGGGAAGCATTAAGGACTACAGAGCCCTTGGAAAGGTGGTTAGGGGCACTGGGGCTCAGCTTTTTCATTGATCCTCATAGTCAAAGGTGAATCTGGCAGGTTAACAAATGGTTAGAAGGGTGGTGCGTAGTCAGGAGTTTGGTTCTTGGGCCATGGGACTTGCTTTGGGAAGCCAGGTCTACTGGAGGCTGATGGGTCTGGAAGAAGGGGAAAGAAGGGGAACAGCTGTTTTGGTAGGAGACTTGCCAGGCTGGTCAAGGCAGCTTTAAACTAGATGTATTGGGGGAGAGGGGCCCCGATCCATCCCAACACTCCCAGGCATAAGCCAGCATCTGTAATGAATGCTCGAGTGATGAAGAGCTATTCCAGCCACTCCAGACAATGAGTCAGCTTTATTTGGAGCTTTGCTAAGATGGCTTTATACAAATCTTGCAGTATGGAGAACAATCAAGAGGAATTAGAGATGTGTGCATGTCTACAGGGATATGATATCATTGGCATCACAGAAACATGGTGGGATGGCTCCTATGACTGGAGTGTTGGAATGTAAAGTTATAGGCTCTTTAGGAAAGACAGACCGGGCAGAAGGGGAGGGGTTGTAGCTATTTAAATCAGTGATATGCAGGAAAGTATGGAACTCTGCCTGGAGATGGGTGATGGGCCAACTGAGAGCCTGTGGGTTAGGGTCAAGGGGAGAACTGTGATGGGGGACATTACTGTGGGGGTCTGCTACAGACCACCAATCAGGACAGTGTGGATGAAACCTTCTATAGGCAGACACGAGCAGCCTCATGCTCGCAGGCACTTGTTGTCATGGGGGACTTCAACCACCCTGTTGTCTGTTGGAGGGACAGTACAGCACGGCACAAGCAATCCAGGAGTTTCCTCGATTGTCTGGAAGACAACTTCTTTCTGCAAGTGATAGATGAGCTGATAAGGAGAGGTGCCATGCTTGACCTCGTACTCGCCAACAGGGAGTGGCTGGTGGGGAATGTGATGCTCCGTGGCAGCTTTCGCTGCAGTGATCACGAGATGGTGGAGTTTGAGATCCTCAGGGCAGTGAGAAGAGCGTGCAGCAAGCTCACTGCCCTGGACTGCAAGAGAGCAGACTTTGGCCTTTTCAGGAGCCTGCTCAGTAAGGTTCCATGGGATGAAGCCCTAGAGGGATGGGGGCCCAAGAATGATGGTTGATATTCAAGGATTGCCTGCTCCGAGCTCAGGAGTGTTGCATTCTGACAAGAAGGAAATGGGGCAGGAAGCCCAGGAGGCCTCCATGGATGGATGAGGAGCTGCTGAGAAAACTCAGAAGAAAAAGGAGGCTTATAGAAGGTGGAAGCAAGGACTGGCTGCCTGGGAAGAATACAGGGATGTTGTTCAGGAAGCTGTGGACCAGATGTAATAGGTTAAGCCCAGCAGGTAACTCAGAACCACACAGCCATTTGCTCACTCCCCAGCCTTGACATGCTTGAGAGGTGGGCCTATGCCAACCTCATGAAGTTCAACCAAGCCAAGTGCAAGGTCCTACACCTGGGTCAGGGCAATCCCAGGCACAGGTACAGGTTGGGTGGAGAAGGGATTCAGAACAGCCCTGTGGAGGACTTGGGAGTATTGGTTGATGAGAAACTGAATATGAGCCAGCTTCAGTGTGCACAGCCCAGAAACCAACTGCTTGCTGGGCAGCATCAAAAGCAGCATGTCCAAAAGGTTGATAGAGGTAATCGTGTCCCTCTATGTTCTCGTGAAACCCCACTTGGAGCACTGTGCAGTTCTGGTGTCCTCAGAAGGCCATGGAGCTGTTGGAACAAGTCCAGAGAAGGGCCACAAGGATAACAGGAGGTCTGGAGCACCTCTGTGTGAAGACAGGCTGAGAAAGCTGGGGCTGTTCAGCCTGGAGAAGAGAAGGCTGTGTGGAGACCTCATAGCAGTCTTCTGGGATCTGAAGGGTGCCTACAAGGGTGCTAGAGGGCGAATCTTCATTAGGGACTGTAGTGGTAAGACAAGGGGTAATGGGTTCAAACTTGAGCAAGGGAAGTTCAGGATAGAGACAAGGAAGAAGTTCTTTACTGTGAGGGTGGTGAGGCACTGGAATGGGTTGCCCAGAGAAGCTGTGAATGCTCCATCGCTGGTGGTGTTCACGGCCAGGTTGGAGAGAGTCTTGGATGACAGGGTCTAATGTGAGGCGTCCCTGCCCTTGGGCAGGGGTGTTGGAACTAGATGATCTTAAGGTCTTTTCCAACCCAAACCGTTCTATGATTCTATGAAGTAGCATGAGAGGAAAAAAATCAGTTACCCAGCAGAGAGACAGAAGTAGTATCTTACATGGAAACTTTTTCTGAAGGCCTAGCACTTGGGTTTGCCTCACCTCACCTTGCGTTGTCTCCCCTCCTCTCCAAGGATTTCTGAAATGTTTATATGAAACAGAATATTTAGGGTTTTTTTTTTTGTACTGCATCCACCTAACACATACCCTTTCAGTGTTGCAAAAGCGAGTACTTTATTTTGATATAGATGTTCTGGACAGAGATACTACAAAGATTTTTAAACGTAGAAAAAAAAGAGACATGTGGAAGAAGGTCTTTTGATTCACATTCTGTGATCTAAACCATGCTCTTTCTCACAAGCTGCAGCTGCTCCAATTAATGCAATTAAGAACTGTCCCTGTAAGTATTTTATGCGGCAGCACCAGAACCTATGAGTTCTGAAAGCTTGAATTATCTTCTAGTTTCTAGACTAAATATTGTTTCCTGTATTTCTAGCCTGTCTTGCCCTTCTGTTTTGAATTTATCTTTCTAAAATATGGGTTGTCAGATGTGCACATCATACTAAAAATAGTCTTGCCCGTATTTAATGCAACAGCTGTAATTACTTTTTATCTACTGAAACCCGATGGTTTGCACACATACTAAGATCTACATTTTCCCTCAACAGCCTTTCACAATCATCTGCTGATTGACTGTTACAGACAGACCTTTTCTTATTTCATCATTTCCAACAGATGTGTTCTTACCTAACAGAATTACTTATCTTTAGTCTCTAAGATCTTGTGTAACTGCATGTTAAAAGGCTAAACTAGATATACCCAAATCTCACATATTTAGGCCAACAGCAGCATACAAATGGAAAGTAGGATCTTTTTAGCTAGTCCTATCATTGTAGCAATGTACACATCTCAGTATTGACTGACTACATACTCCTAATGTATGCATCAAATTTTAACTGTTCTTAAACTTCTTTTCAGAAATGACAGCCATCATAAAATACTGACATAAAAAAACTTAGCCGAGGACGAAGTTGAGTTCTGGGACTCATGAAAACATATTTTCTACTGAATAGATGAATCTAAATATTTAGGCTTTGTGTTAAGGTCCCTAACAACAGCTAAGAAAATTATATATCAGTGTTTGCATTAACATAGTGTTGTCTACATTTGCCAACAATTTTTTTACTGCAGACAAAGTCCAGCAAGACAATAATGATTTTATGGAGGCAGCAATTTTTTGGGGGAACATAGCAACTCAGTGAACGTGATAAACTTTGACATATGCACAGTGCATTCCACAAATCAGTAGTCAAAACCAGACAACTCTAAAGTAGGAACAGGCTAAAAAAAAATGAGAGGAAAGGGTATAGCCAAATGAAACAATCAGACAGTCTTCTGCCAGAATTAATTCCTCTGCCAATAGGCAAATAAATAAAAATTTTTATTTATTTATTTATTTGATTATTTATTTATTTGCATGAGACTGTATACTGAAATGCAGAGAGATATTCCCATTCCGTGAGGGAAACATTATATGAGGAAGTGTGAGAGAAACACTGTAAATCTCCTTTTAAGTAAATAAAAGAAATAATGAATAGGTGAATGTAAGATTGCAGGATATTGCAATTATATGATATCATGTAATTTCTAAAAAAGTATCTTTATAGCTTTTAGAATTATTTGTTTTTATAGAAGTCAAACTTTACAGAAGGAATGAAAAAAAACCAAAAAAAGAATTTAAGAGCACAATATCTATTCCCACTCAATTTTGATCATCCCCTTAGAATTAACTGTAGCTTATCTAGAAGAAGCAGCAGGAGTTAATAAACTTATTGGTTTTATTCTAATCTAGAGTGGGGGTAAGAATCACACTAGCTTATAGGTGTGGAAAACAAACAACCTGTTTTCAGGTCTGACTTTAAACTGAAGAAATATTTTTGTCTTATAAATTTCAAAATAATAAAAATAAATTAATAAAATAAAGTGAGTATCAGTTTTTAGCTAAAGTGAACCCTGTTCCACACCAAGACATTTATGCAAAATATGAGACAAGAAACAGAAAAAATATTCTGATGTATCATGGAAGTTACCCAATTATTCTATACCTGGGTATACTTCATGAACTTGAGTGAACTTAAGGTTTATGAACATAAAGCTTGTGAACAGCAGAAATAGACAGGACAATCACTTTGACATGTTGTGTCATTACACTTTCTTTATGTAGCATGGCCTCAGCTCCTGAGCACTTTCTTTTTTTTAATATGAATGTGAACCTGTCCTGTTCCTTTCTGTCCATCATTGTTCATTCTGTTGTGCTTTTCTGAAATGTCATGAAGATATTCCTCCTGAGGCAGGGAGCATAAAAGCTCTACTTTTGACAGCAGAGCTGCTGGAGTTAACCCTACAATGTGTCATTAAGAAGTCATCCACTTTAAACTTGAAAAAAACAAATAGCTCCAGCTAGGCTGGTGTTGGAGCATAACATAGTCCTGATTTACCATGTAAAGGAAACGAGTGCACCTTGGCCTGCAGGTAAATGTCAGTTTGTAAGCACTCCCTTAGAAATACTGAATGTCCTGGTGCCATAAAAAGTAACAAATTCTTGAAGTGATAAAAAAAATTAATAAATTACTGAGTGGAACAGTAAACATATTCTGTTAACAAAATAGTTCAGCTATATTTAATCCTAGCAGAATCAAATACTGTATTATTATTTTATGCCGCATGAAATTCATTAGTTTCACTTTTAGTTTGATTTGCTATTGATTCTACATCCTTTTCCAAGCTAAATGTTGCCTTTCGGTTTTATAAGAATGAGAATACATTAAT
Organism: Ara ararauna; assembly: GCA_028858755.1. Classification (NCBI taxonomy): domain Eukaryota; kingdom Metazoa; phylum Chordata; class Aves; order Psittaciformes; family Psittacidae; genus Ara; species Ara ararauna. The sequence goes on along the minus strand of CM054410.1, from coordinate 35,510,950 downwards.
TTTACACACATTAGAAATCTCTAATAAATTAGAAATTAGGGCTCCATTTTAGCTGGAATGAATAACATCTTGGTTTTGGGCACTAGGCTACATTTCTTCATCAAAAACCTTTCACTGCATTATGGAGGGGGGGAAACGGTGAAACTGAACATATGATTTTCTTTTTTTTTTTTTTGGTTAAGTGCTATTTCATTCTTTGCTGTTATATGACATTAGGTTTGCAAAACGGAGATGTTTTATGTAGTAGATACTCTGCAGGGGAACAACATTTCTACTGTTCTGCTTTACCCTGGATGCAATACCAAGGAATGACACTTTAAGCAGCCTAAGTGGTGAAACAACTGCTATCTTTAACTTCAGTGGCTGGGAAATCTTGCAACCATAGTGATAAAGATCACCAGCTAATAAACTGCTTTTCCTTCAATAAAAAATGAAAGACCTTTTTTACTAATTCTTAGCCAGACTAAATAATCGCCTGAAATATCAAATTTGTTTTACTCTATATCTTCCAAAGCTGGATGTCTCCCAGCTTGAGAAGATCTGTCCCATTTTTACGGTTTCACTTCATTATCAGTTCAGAATTAAGTTGCTGGTGTCCATTTGCTAAATGAGTCATCTAGATTTCAGGATTTTTATGAGTCTGCATATTATAAAAACAGAACACTGGGGTCTCTGGTTTTGCATAATTTTAATTTGCAAAATGACATCTTTTTCTGCTCCATTCAGTTATGTTGGGTGACTGAGGGGTTCTTTTAGCTTAGCAGCTATTTAATAAAAAATATTTCTACCTCACGAGCTTTTACAAAGAGCCAAAGGAAGTAAACTCCATTATTTGGATGTTAATGCATACCACTAAAGATACAAAGCTCTTTCCCCTCAAGCTGAAGCAGTACACAGTATTGTTTTTCAAGGAGACACCCAGTCTTTGTACAAGAGTATCCCAGATCTGGTCCTAATGCCCCAGCTGGTGCCACCTGGAGCTTTCATGGCACTGGCAGGAGACTTGCTGCTTGGGCTTTGCAAGACCTCCTCCTAACCTTTAATCTTTCTTTTCCACTTTTATAGAGCATACACGCCCCCTGACCTGTGCTGTAAGTTTAAAAAATGCCCCTGTGCACCCTATCAGTACCTAAGGCCTTGGTGCTCTGTACTTCAGAAAGCAAGGAAGGGATATTTTTCTTCTCAGAGCGCTATTTATTAATTAAAGTGGAAAAAATTTTCAAATTATTTCTCAATTGCAAAAAAAAAAAAAATTGAAAAGAAAAAAGTGGAAAACTAGAAATATCAATATGTAGATATTTTTTTTAAAACATTTTGGATAGAAATTAACATAAAAACCTTGTCTTGAAATCTACCTAAAATAAAATAAAAAGTTAATGCTTTCTCTCTGCTCTCAAACACTGTGGAACCTTGTTTCAGTGTCATTCGTCACAATTAATTATGCTTTACAAACATGAGTGAACTCAGAAAATGTAGCAATTCTGGACAATATTCTGTAAAATAACTATTAAAAATTGCATAGTAGGAGACACAATACTAGGAAAATTCATTAAAAATAAATAAAATATCTTCTACTGAGCAGATGCAAAGCTTTTGGAACAGGATTATAAAAAATAATCATCTAGCCTAATTAACTTCAGTCTTTTTTTTTGAAAGGAGTTTCACAAGCTCATCAATCATTCCACCTGAAGTCTTCTAGTTATTTTTCTTCCTTAAACTGCAAGGTTAAAATAAATACTGTATAATTCATAATGATTAGTTTTTGCTCTAGGAAGAACAGAAAGTGTAGACATATGGCACCCTCATAGAAATGCTAGCTTTGAGGTAGAGCTCTTGTGGTTCTTTCATGCAACTTTTCGTTTTAATTTAAGTAGCACTGATGCTTTATGTCTGTAAAAGAAGCACTCTAAGTGTGATGGTTATAGCAAGATTCAATGCATACTGCTGGCAATTTTGTCTAGTTTAAAGATAATAATGACAAGTATAATTTTTGCATAAAATGGATTTTCTGCTATTGTATTTTTGAGATAGACATGTTTGCTAACTGTTGGTAGCAATATATATAGGTACAAAACTACCTTAGGGAAGTAAAGAAGTACCATCATTAAAGTAGTTTAATTTTACTTATAACCTGTCAGATACAGTTAATTTGTTGCTGAATACAGTTTGATTATATAGTGTAGCAGTATAGCATTTTAACATTGAATTGTATATTTTATTTAAATTTCATTATGGCTTTAATAAAATAAAACAAAACTATAACCATTAGTCCTGGAATGCTTATTCTGTTTGCATTTGGAGTTGAGCTAAGATGCAACTTTTTGTTGCATCAAAAAGGGAAAAGGAATAAAAAAAATAATATATTTTAGCATATTTTCATTCTAGGAGCGAATCACTTGATAACAAGCTGTTCTGAGACAATTGGTTCTGAATCAACACCCACTAATACACTTCAGTATACTCTCTATGTCCATTTATCATTGTAAAAAGCTCCAGAATGTCATCTACAAGTTTCAGAAGATTTTTATTTGTGGTTATTAAATTACATTTCCTAATTGCAGTGGTCTGAACTGGAAACCCCTTGGAAGTTGAGTTTCCCATCATCTCTGATTATTCCTTGAAATATCTTGCTTATAAATAAATGAAACACTAAACACCTTAGAGGAATTTGTGGGGAGATTTTTTTTAGCTTACTAATTAAATACCTCTGACTGAGATAGTGACCATCGGGGAAATTCAAGCATTGCCATGAAATGCAGACTGCAGTTTTATCTGCATATACCGTGCCCTTCACCTTCTAGACGTCTCCCTTCTTTCAAAGGAGTTTGTGTTTATCTGAATATTTAGGAAGGGATCTTTCCATATGCATGAGACTCCTGTCACAAAAATCATCTGTGTATGCCCACAGCAATATGTAATTCTGCAAGGAGCTGACATGCCCAGACCCAGGAGTCAGAGAGGCTGGGATGGAGCAAAAGATGCCTCCATCACATGAAACACCTTGGTCAGTCTAGTTGAACAGCTCTGATGGGCCATGAGCATGTCCAAACACTGGACTGTCACTGAATGGTTGCACTCACAATCCAAACCCACACGTTTGATTGAGTTTGATTGCAGTTTGGTTTTCTGGGCGTACGGTTTCTTCACCTCACATATCGTGAATTCTCAAAGCTGCTGGGACTCTGGATTGCCCACAGAACTTACAATTCCTGGTTACCAGCCTGGGAACTGTTTTATATGAAGATCCCATATCTCAGCCTTTGCCGCAGTTCCTTCATAACTCTTAAAACTGTTTTATCCTTATCAGGTCCTCCAGGGTCTCCTGACCCTTTTCTCAAAACCTTCCGTCCTTCCAACAACTTCCTTTAAAGACAATAAGTTACCAAAATGCCTTCCAAGATGCCACTGGGTCATCTGGCAGAATCAACCATCTCAGTTTGGTGACTTCCTTTAAACATATGCTATAGAGTACACTTTCAGAGAACAGTTATTAAGAGAATAATCCCTCTATAATCAGAAGCACAGCATCCATGCTGTATGCGCACCTCTTGGGCACAGTGTCCAGTTTCCTATTGTACACTGGAAATGACTGCAAAGCTGAAAGACAATTGAAATTTCTGTGTTGTAACGTTATTCAGAAAGAGAGAGTGAAAAAACACAAAGACTCACTAAGAGGATTCCACTCAGCAGTTAAGTAAGCTATTTTGCATATAAAAAAACACCAATTTAAATCATTGCCAATTGGGCTAATTTAATGATGATGTTTTCAAATAGTAAATGGTTTGAGGGTAAGCATGAAAATTCCAAAGACCTTGAAGGCAAATCCTCTCACTGTAAATAAATGAGCATTTTGTCCAGTGCACTACATAAATCAGGTTGAAGATGCTTCAAGATACTATAAATTTTCCTAGCTGTGCTTTGTTTTTTTCAGTAAGATGTTTGGGTTCGTTGGATCAAAGAAACAATTCCTCAGTTCTACTTCAAAGAAATACTGTAAAATGTAAAACATGAAATGTGAACAGGCTTTTTTGTCTCCTCTTCCCTACAAATCCTTCTCCCTTTTTGCACAGGAAGCAGTGCTCTGCTCCTCAAGCTTTTATGTTTAGTGACAGTGTGTATATCCTTGTCATCTAACACTTCTAACACATCGTAAGTACCGCCTTTGGGTTGACAGAGTTAATTAGGTTTTCTGTGTTAAACGGTGGTAGTCTGTCCCTCTGAACAGTTAAGATACAAAAATATGATAAAGAATAAACTGGAACATGAAATCTGAAAAGGCCATGTCAGAAAATACTGTCACATAAAGTCATATCTCAGCTAAAATTCGAGCAGGATTAATTCACTGAAATCACAGCAGCCATACAGCAAAGTTATTACTGGGAGACTAGTTCTACTCAACTTTAATTTGTGTACAGGTCTGCAAAACAGCTCTGGTTAAGAAAATGTCTTATAAAATTCTGGTGATGCAGAAGGCTTTGGGAATGCAAAAGAGGCAGCAGGGGCCTTTTGCTGTGTAAAAGATAATGGAGATTTATCTTTAGTGCAAGAAAGAGGTCTGACTTCGTCATACAAGTTTTACATTGAAGCAAGGTCACTGAGGTCAACTGGAGTTACATCTATGCAGTAATTTATATGATGGAGTAAAAATCTCTGAACTAAGCTTTTAAAATAAAGACCTGCAGTTGGGGAGCTAGTATCCTATTAGAGAAGAAGAGAAAGGAAGGCAGAGGAAAAGAAATTTTGAAAGGTTATCACACTGTGGAAAGGTATAGATTTATAAATCTGGGTACGTGTGTATTAAAGCATAGGCAATCTTGGGAAGGATAATTCCCCTACCCTACAACTCAGATTCAAAATTAATGATATTTGAGATCTGAAAAAGTGTTGTTAACTTTTATTCTGTATTCTTTTCTATCTTCTCATCATCCCAAATTCTCAACTTTGGCTAGCCCCATTAGAGAAATGACAGAGTATGAAAATAGACTCTTCTCAAACATCTCCAGGGTAAACTGGACAGACAAAACCAGTAAAAAAGCCTTTGCTTTTGTCTCACATGATATTCAGCTTTCATGGGCCTGTATACCTCAACTGAATCCCTGAGCTCCTGGGAAGATGGGAGATGTGCTTCCTTCACTGCACTTTCACTCAAGCAAATTGTACCTGTGTATCACAAACAACACATTTAAACATCTGATAATCATTCCATTAAATGTGCCTACTTATATGAGTGATAAATTAAGTAAAGCTATGCAACACATAATTAAATAATTCAATGGGAAATGCTAGAAAGTCTTTAAGTTTAATGAAAGTGATACAAAAGGAGGATACAAAATGTAAAGGCTGTTATTAGTACCTAGAGCTGTTATTTGGGGCTGACTATACAGCAGGATACCCAGAACCAACTTCTGAGTGATATTATTTTCTTTTGTTAGCATAAGCTGAAGCACATGCTTTCAAACCTGGTCCCTTAGAAAAACATGTAAACAGATTCAGCCAACATCAGAGTGTAAACCCTTTAATGGTGCTAAAATTCTAACACAGAAGCTGTACCAGTTAGCTGAATATAGCCCTTGAGTTGAACATAGCTGCTTAGAAGTACCTTCATTTTTTATGTCCCTCTTCCTGAGGACATCACTAAAACCTTATGAGACTGTAGGTACAAATGTAAGCTTTCCTTTGTAATACATAGCTTCTACCTTCTGAAAGGTACAGTGCCTCATTTGAAAGACAAAAGCCTTTTTGTCACAATACAATATCTAATAGCCAGCATTTTGTATACAGCATCAACATCAGCTTCTTAAGGTTGCATAGTCAAATCAAACCTTTTCAGTTTAAGCTCTCTCCATTTGCTGAATTCCTCTGAGGGAATTATTCGTTCTGTTTGTCATTAAATTAAAAAAAAGCAGTAAATATGTTTGCTGTGCTGCTTAGAAACATAGGCAAGGAGAGTCAATTGTGAAAAATAATGCCAAAGAAAAAGTAAAGAAGCCATTAATGAAACAACTTCTAATGTTAACTCAAGTGCAATCCAAAAGCATCATCTATTAAGTTTTATTAATTGTTTTAATCTGAGAAGTCACATTTTTACATACATACAGCACTGTGTAAAATTGCTGTTGATACTGCATCAACTTCTGTGGTCCTTGCATTAATAAATGACTAAATAAGGGGTATATTCCTTATTTTCTGGATATTCCTTATTCCTGTAGCTGAGGCTTTAACAGGCATTTCTTTAGCAAAGAAATGTGGCGATTGGGCTAGAGGGTAGCAGTTTGTTCAGAATCTCAGAGCAAGGAACAGAATCTCTTTTAGCTCTTTAGCCTCAGCCTAACTTTCAGACCACAAAACCATCCCACCTGTAATGGCATCCAGCACACTGAAATGTATTCCTTAGATAACAGAAATCAGAGATAAAGGCATGAATTTCACTGGGGAAAAAAAAAGTTCACAGTACAGCACCATCAGCTTGCCTTTACCTGGTAATACGCTGATCTGTCAAAGTCTTTTTTTTGATTTTACTTCTTCCTTTCTATAAGACTACTTTACTAGAAAATATGATTATGTTTTTAAAGGGATGCATTCTGAAATTTATGCTTTGGAAGAAAATAAGAAAAGATGTGCTATATGTTTGTGTTTGTATACTATAAATAATATCATTTTTCTTTAAATATATAATTATTTGAAACCACATCTGTTAACATACACTTCTACTCTGTTGGTTTTTTTTTAATCAAGCACAGGAAGGCCTTTCCTAAAAAATAAACAAAATAAACTACTACACAAAGTTATTTTATAAATCGTACACTTAAAGAAAAATCAATTTGCAGGGATATGACACTAACATGGCTACACTTGTGGAAGCAGTGAAAAACGTGCATCTACTTCTCTTATCCACATACTCTTTTATCTGCTGTTTTCAAGCACTACATACTTAGAAATCTCATAGGTCTTCCTGCTCAGAATTTAACAAAAGCTATTCTCAGCTGCTTGAATACAAATGAAAGAGACATTAGATAAGATGCTTAAATAACAACTGGAGCAGGGGCTAGAAAGTAGGTCTCTTTGCTTCCAAGTCAGTCCCTTGGCACTGAGGCAAAATAATTAGGTTCACTCCAATTTTCATTCACTGACTAGAGGCTATGTAACAGCTATATGCAGTACAGAAGCAACATCAGTACAAGAACAACCTTCAACTTGTTGATGCAGACATTTGCCCCTGGAGAGGAAGACCCCTCAAGGCCCCTCAGCCTCAAGGTTGAGCTGGGCTGTAGGACTCCCACACACTGGGTGAGACTTCTAATTGATGAATTTTGGGGAAAAAAAGGGACCAGGCATGCAGGGCAAGGAAAGACTGAGGGAGGAATAAGTATTGGCACATTCCTTTGTCATATTCAGTGTGGTGCTTGGTTTATGTCTGCTCCCTGTGGCTATGATAAGGGTAAAAAGCAAGGCAGGTGCTTAGATATTCAGAACTATAAGGACTGGGATGCTCTGAGCAGTCTCAGAAACACAACTTCACTGTAAATAGCAGAGAGATGTGTTTTAATCCCAGGAATTCTCTTTCTGACAATGCCTGGAATAGTACCACATTGGTTTCCACATTCTTTATTCTTCTGTAGTGATTTTAGTGCTAGTTAAAATAGAGCAGTCATGGGAGATGCACCCAGGGAAGTGGACAGTGACACCATATGGTTTTAAGGCCTCTAGTTCTTTTAGACTTGATTAAAGCTCCTTGTATAGTAAACAAATTCTCAAAAAGTGGTTCAAGTTATGCAAGTTAGCTGCTTACAGCAAGGCATTCTGAATAGTCATTGTAAAGAGAGAAGTAGGCAGGAATTAGGTGTCTAATTATTTATAGATTTGTAATCTTAGCTGCCATTACAATAAAATATGTGGTCTAAATACCTGTATACTTCTTTCCAATATTGTGAAATAATAGAGCAGAAATAATTGCACTTATGTTTGAAACCTTGCTATTAAATCAATGCTACAAAAGGACCCAAAAAATTGAACTCTTGCTAAAATGGCTTCTCCTCAGATGCTTGTTGTTACAGTCCATTAAAGCAGAGTTATTTCTGATCAACCTTTCCCAAATTAGCTCATGGCTGAAATACAGAATAGTTTTCTGTAGAAAATGCAAGCTACTTTCATAATATTTGAAGAAAAGTTGAAACAGTTTGAACTCCAAAACGTAACTGAGGAATTTACCATTATTAACAATGTACAAGGCTTTCAACATCTGTAAAGTGAAGATCATCTATCAACACCAGAGATCTTTAAGTCACAGTAAACTACTATCATTTGTTTAGAAAATGATCCACCGATAGAAAAACAGTGTTTCGGATAATTTTTATCATCTTTATTAAAGAAAACCAATTTTTTAAAGGCTTTTATAAAAAAAAAAGAGGAAGTAAAAAAAGAAAAGAACAACAGAAAAAAGCCCACAACACTTAAACCCTTGTTTTCATTCATGACTGATGCAGAATGAAAGTTTGTACAATAAGGAAAGTATATCCAAGTCATGGCTACATTTAAGTCTCCAGAACTTTTGCTTACTTCTAGTTTCAAAAGGCCGCTTGAACATTTCTGTGTAAATTATAATGATAATATCTTGGTAAAGTTCTTGCACAAGCTCAGTACGAGTAGATAGCTGGTGTGAATATCTGGTAATTTAAGCCAAAATTTAAGACTCAGTCAATTAAGATGCGTTTTGGCATTTGAATGACTGACCTAATTTTGAAATGAGCTGTATGTATGCAATATTCATGGAGTTTAGTCTTTTTATTAATAAGCCTTCTGTAAAGAATGTTTGTTGTTATTAAACATGCTTAAAGTGTTTCTCAAATGGATTCAGTACAGTAGAGCAAGCATAAAAATATTATGGACAGACAAAAAAATCTATTTCAGAAAAATGAAAAACTCTGGAAAGCGGCATCATGGCAATACTGGGAGACTGCTTGAGCCACTAAGGAGAAAAACTGATGTCTGAGTCCCTCAGTTGTCAGCAGTTGCATGAAAGTTTGAAATACAGCTCTCCCTCCCTCTCCACCCCTCATCTTTTCTGATTCATCATAGAACCATAGAATCACAGAATCGTTAGGGTTGAATAGGACCTTAAGATCATCTAGTTCCAACCCACCTGTCATGGGCAGGGACACCTCACACTAAACCATGACACCCAAGGCTCTCTCCAACCTGGCCTTGAAGACTGCCAGCGATGGAGTATTCACAACTTCCCTGAGAAACCCATGCCAGTGCCTCACCACCCTTACAGTAAAGAATTTCTTCCTTATATCCAATCTAAACTTCCCCTGTTTAAGTTTGAACCCATTACCCCTTGTCCTCTCACTACAGTTCCTCATGAAGAGTCCCTCCCCAGCATCCCTATAGGCCCCCTTCAGATATTGGAAGGCTGCTATGAGGTCTTCATGCTGAACAGCCCCAACTTTCTCAGCCTATCTTCATACGGGAGGTGCTCCAGTCCCCTGATCATCCTCCTGGCCCTCCTTTGGACTTGTTCCAGCAGCTCCATGTCATTTTTATGTTGAGGACACCAGAAGTGCACACAATACTCCAAGTGAGGTCTCACAAGAGCAGAGTAGAGGGGCAGGATCACCTCCATCGACCTGCTGGTCACGCTCCTTTTGATGCAGACCAAGATACGGTTGGCTTTCTGGACTGCAAGCTCACACTGAAGCCAGCTCATGTTCATATTTTCATCGACGAACACCCCCAAATTCTTCTCCGTAGGGCTGCTCTGAATCTCTTCTCTGCCCAACCTGTAGCTGTGCCTGGGATTGCTCCCACCCAGGTGCAGGACCTTGCACTTGGCATGGTTAAACTTCATCAGGTTGGCACCAGCCCATCTCACAAACGTGTCAAGGTCCCTCTGGATGGTATTCGTTCTCTCCAACATATCAACCGAGCCACACAGCTTAGTGTCATCGGCAAACTTGCTGAGGGCGCACTCAATCCACTGTCCATGTCACCGACAAAGATGTTGAACAAGAGCGGTCCCAACACCAGTTCCTGATGGACACCACTCTTTACTGGTCTCCAGCTGGACATTGAGCCACTGACCACAATTCTTTGTGTGCGGCTACCCAGCCAGTTCTTCATCCACTGAGTGGTCCACCTATCAAATAGATGTCTCTCCAACTTAGAGACAAGGATGTCATGCGGGACAGTGTTGAACACTTTGTACAAGTCCATGTAGATGACATCAACTGCTCTACCCCTGTCCATCAGTTCTGAAGGCCACCAGATTGGTCTGGCAGGATTTCCCCTTAGTGAAGCCATGCTGGCTGTCACCAAGCACCTTGTTGTTCTTCATGTGCCTTAGCATGCCTTCCAGAAGAATCTGCTCCAAGATTTTGCCAGGCACAGAGGTGAGTCTGACTGGTCTGTAGTTCCCTGGGTCATCCATTTTCCCCTTCTTGAAAATGGGGGTTATATTTCCCTTTTTCCAGTCGTCGGGAACTTCACCTGACTGCCATGATTTTTCAGATATGATGGACAGTGGCTTAGCAACTTCATTTGCCAGCTCCTTCAGGACCCGCGGATGCATTTTGTGAAGTTCCATGGACTTGTGTACTTTCAGGTTCCTAAGATGGTCTCGAACCAGATCCTCTCCTATAGTGGGCCTCAAATGAAGTGGGTCTTCATTTTCACAGTCCCTGCGTCTGCCTTCCAAGAGTTGGGTGTTATGGTCAGAGCATTTGCCGGTGAAGACTGAGGCAAAGAAGTCATAAAGAACTTCAGCCTTCTCCAAATCCAGGGTAGCCAGTTCTCCCGACAACTTCCGGAGAAGGCCCATGTTGTCCCTAGTCTCCCTTTTATTTGCAGTGTACCTATAGATTCCCTTCCTGTTTTCCTTAACATCCCTAGCCCAGTTTAATTCTAACTGGGCCTTAGCTTTCCTAACCTGGTCCCTAGCTTCCCGGACAGCACCCCTGTATTCTTCCCAGGCTGCCTGTGGCTGCTTCCGCCTTTTATAAGCCTCTTTTTTTCCTTCAAATTTTCCTCAGCAGGTCCTTATCCATCCAAGGAGGTCTCCTGGCCCTCCTGCTGCACTTCATTCTAGTCGGGATGCAACACTCCTAAGCTTGTAGCATCCTTGGATATCAACCAACAGTCTTGGGCCCCCCCTGCCCTCTAGGGCTATAGCCCATGGAATCTTACTAAGCAGGTTCCTGAAGAGGCCAGTCTGCTCTCTTGAAGTCCAGGGCAGTGCATCTTCCAGGCTGGTTTCAGTCTAGTAAAACCCTGTCAATGGATAATACCAATTCCTTACAAAATGAATCAAAAAGTCATGGCCAGCTGGCCACGATTATAAAGGTAAAGCAATTTACTTTTTTTTTTTTCCCAGCTGTGAAAAAACGTCTATCAGGAATCAACACATAAATCTTTCAGAACTCTGCCTATAGCCTTTAAGACTCTCATTACATTATGTTAGAAACTCCTGCTTAGAATCATAGAATCCAGATCAAGCCCCAGCCTAAGACCTGTCATTGCAGACACAACCACAAAAACATTTTCGGTTCCAAGTACTACAATTAGGCCACGTGTCTCAACACAGCTTATAAATATCTCTGGTTTTGAGAGAAATTGTCTTCCCACACAGACCGTTATCTCCAGTGCTGCAGATAGGGATATTGCACTGCTAGAAAAATTATGTGTACTGGATTTATCTCAGTCACAGACACACACATATGTGAGAACATATAGACTACTGGGTATTCAGGGACCTTTTGGACCTTTTACATGCTTATGTAGGGAGACAATGGAAGTACCTATTGCAACTCCTAAAACCCCTGTGAGGAAGACTATCCCTTTCTCTTTGCCCGGGGTAACAAGAGGATCATAAAACCTTTCATCCTGTTCTTGTCCTGAACAATGCCTTCTCAGAAGCATAGATCCACAGAAAGTTAAATAAGAAGTCCAGCTGAGAAGACCATCTCAGAAAGCAGTGTTTACAGACTTCTACTCATCAACATCTTCAAGATTTGCTTCTTTCCGAGAAATGGTATTTAAAAAAAAGGGAAAGCAAGAAACTGCCAACAGTAATAAAGAGGACTACAATCTTTCCTGAGCTGTTTTTCAGGGAAACCTGCTTATGGGAAAAAAAATTTTCTATCCAAAATTTCTAGTATAGAAAAAGATAATTGGTTTATATATTACCTTTGCTGGACAATTACTTTTCTGCAATTCAGCCTACTGAATACTCAGAACTTTTTCTGAGGTTTTCTACAGACATTCAGAATGAAATTGACAATACCTGAAGAGATTTAAATCTACAACAAGGTATATTCAATGACCTGCCCATATGAATCTTAGTGTGGTAAAGTGGGGCCAACACAATGAGGGTCATATGGGCAGCTAACACCCTTTGAGGTTCTGGGGGTTACAAGTTTCCCAGAGACCTGTTACTGCTCCCAACTGAATCTTGATTAAAGGCTCTCTTAGATTAATCCAACTGGAATCAGGGCCCGCTTCCCACTCCAATGATGGTCTGACAATTTACACTGTTTCTAGAGGATGATAAATCTGTGATGGAATAGCTTAAGTCTGAGCTAATGAGGCCAGGAAAATTGAAGGAAGAAAAGAAAGTGTCATAGAGAATGTGACACAAAGTACAGTCATGAAAGTGCATCCAGGAATATAAAGGGGAAAAGGAATTCCAGTTAGTCTGTATCTTCAGAAGAAATACCCTTTTGCTGCCTTTAGCATGTGAAAGAAAACACTGCATAAATATCCTTATTAAAATTATTTTGTATCACAACATCACATCTACTCAAGTGCTTCAGGCTGCTGTTTCACAGCTGCTGATTATAAGCCTGTGGAACAACAGAGGCATTTTTTGACATTATTTCTTTATAGCAATGTACCGCTAACTATACTACTTTCAGGATAGAAAACCTATCCATGCGCCTTTGACAGAAACGTACATGCATACACATTGGAGTAAGATCTGGTATGCAGAGATGGAAAACCAGGTTGTGGAAAGAAAATTCTCACCTCTGTGACTGCTCCCCTGTCATCCTTCCCTGCACCAAAGAAGAAAAAAGTGTTTTCCAAGCTAGTCATGATGAATCTAGTTTAATCTATGCATCTAGTAAATGACAGTAATGACCTTATGCTCCACATGTGGGTGCTTTAAAGCAGTCAAATGACAGCACCAGTAGTATTAATCTGTCTGGTAATTATAGTGATCAAAAAAACAGAGAAAAAATTGCATGTTTCAATGGCGGAAACTGATGGTTAATTTGTTTACTCCCTGGGATATATAGAGGTACTAATTAGCTAAATCATGGAGGGTTTTTAAAGGTCTTTGTGTTTCCTAGAAAATAATCGTTTCATTAAAAATATAATTAGACTGTATGTAAAAGGATGTGTAACATTAGAAATGTATGGACATTGTGGTTTCAGGGTCTTGGCTTACTTTTTAATTTTTTTTAGATGAAGTGACTTCCTGCAGCTACATTCACATAATGACCATGAACAGCAGAGGGGAGTGAAGGTTGCAGTGCTGCCCATTTTCACTCGCTGTATCCCACTGCAACTTAGTCTGTATCCAAAAGGTGCCAATTCATCTGGAATTGCATTGACTTCTGCTTACACTCTACTGCTGGTCTCTTCTCAAAAACCAGCTTTGCTCACAGCTAATACCAGCATTCAAATTACGTGGCCCTTTCACACTGCTAATTCTTGAACCACACCACACCAGTTCTTTTGTAGAATTTCAGATGGCACAAGCCAAGAGAACATCAGTTTCACTAGAACAATTTATCACCATTGCCAAGCTCACTGCCCAAGTTCAGTGTCCAGCAATATGCTCAGAGCTGATGAGCTTGCTAGTATTGATATGATTTGGGAGTTTACAGAATCACAGAATTATTAGGGTTGGAAGAGGCCCCTGGAGATCATCTAGTCCAACCCCCTCTGCCAAGGCAGGGCCACCTAGAGCAGGTTACACAGGACTGTGCCCAGGAGGGTTTTGAACATCTCCAGAGAGGGAAATTCTACAACCTCCCTGGGCAGTCTGTTCCAGTGCTCTGCCACCCTCAACGTAAAGAAGTTGTTCCTCATGTTGAGGCAAAACCTCTTTTGTTTTATTCTGTAGCCATTGCTCCTCATCCTGTTGCTGGGCACCACTGAAAGGAGTCTGGAACCATCCTCCTGGCATCTGCCTTTGGATTACTTTTACGCATTAATGAGATCCCCTCTCAGTCTTCTCCAAACTAAACAGGCCTGCAAGCTCTCCTCATACGGGAGATGCTTCAGACCCCTGATCATCCCTGTGGCCCTCCACTGGACCGTCTCCAGCAGCTCCTTGTCTTTCTTGTACTGGGAAGCCCAGAGCTGGACACAGTTTGTGTCAAAGTATGTGACACAGAAGATGTGGCTTCACTAGGATCCAGTAGAGGGGGAGGACTGCCTCCCTTGACCTTCTTACCACACTCCTGATGCACTAAAAATGTTTATGAGGGAAACTGTGAGAGTGTAACAAGCATCAAGTACTCACAGTGCTCTGAAGTTGCTGCTTTACACTTGTTCCAGACTACTGCTAGTTATTCCCTTCTGTAAGATTCACATTCATTAAAATAAAAAAACAACTAACAGTCAGCGCTTATACACAGACTGTTCAAAATTTGATGACTCTGTAGGAGTCACCTTATGCTGTGCTGCAAGATCAGGCCTATCTGAATTGTACCTACTAATTATGCTGCCTACCACGGAAGCAGGAGGTACACAAAGCTGAGTTAGCAGGTTTTATCCACCATGAACTCCTTACAGCAGAGTTGTATTGACTTCAGGGGGATATTTTTAGATAATCTACGTCCCCACACCAACACAGTAAAACATTACTGCAGTGGGTACTGACTAGAGCTGGGCAGATGACATAATTTTTAGAACATCAGAGTAAATATTATTTCCTTGTCCAGCTAAGGTAAAGCTCTGTTTTCATCAGCTGGGGAAAAAAAAAAACAAACCCAAAACCAACCAACCAAACAACACTCCCCAAAAAAACCCCAACCAGAACAGATGCTGGGTTTTGTATTTTTGGGGGTTTTTTGTTTGTTTATTTGTTTTCTTTTGTTTTGTTTTTATTCCAGGGAAAAGCAAAATGAGCTTTACAGCAGTTAACCAGAAGTGAGAAGCTGGCTCCAAAAGCACACTAGGATTGTAGCATTGTACACACTTTAGCGGGGTTATACGCATTTTACCAATCTTCTGCATTACATGCTCTCATGTAAAATGAATAAGATGCTGCTGCAAAGAATTTGTTCTCAAAACTTGCTCTCTAGCAAAACTATAACAGCTGGACAGACATCCAAAAATCCACTGGGGATGATTCATAGCCCCAGGCAACTGCCCTGATTTTGCAAGCTGAAATCTGGCAGGGTAGCAGTTGGCTGCTTCTGCTGCTAAAATAGTCACTGAAGTGAATAGTGAAGATGCATTTTCAAACCAAGCCATTTGGACATATTAATTCTTGAAGAGAAAACCCAAACAGGCATTTAACATTGATTTTAAAACTGCTTTTTAATTAATTAAAAACGCATACCTTTGTTAAGATATTTATGTGTTGCAGACAAGAACTGAATGCTTGCAAGCACTTGAGCCTTTTGTGTGCAGAATTAAGGCTTTCAGAAAACATTCAAAGGCCTTTCCTCCCAGGTAATTGATTTAAGCAGATTGCTGATCTCAGAGAGTGTGGCACAAACTTTGTTATGCCACAAAACACACAAAAAATGTTATGGATCAACATAAGATACTGTTTATGTAGTTTAAACTACCAGCTAAGAACTTCAGCAAGTGCTAGGGAAACCATTAGAATTCAGATGTTGGCATGAGAAATCAAGATTTCATAAAAAAGCAATTTGTTTTGACAGGTGAAATAATACTGGGCTTACCTATAATGTGTGAACCATGTACTGCATAACTGACAGTTGCTGGAGGCAATGTAAAAGGTCTACTGCAATGTTACTATTTAAGGATGGGTATGTGTCGAGCCTCTATAACTCACGCAGTTTTGCTCACTCACTCCCCCCTCTTTCTTCCCCCAGCTCCCGGAGGGATGGGAAGGAGAATCGAAAGAATGCAACTCCCACAGGTTGAGATAAGACCAGTTTAGTAACTAAGGTATAACACAAACCACTACTGCTACCACCAATAATAATAATGACAAGGCAAATACAAGGAAAGAATAAAATCACTCACCACCTATACCCAGCCCGACCAAGCAGTGCACCCCTCACCCTTCTGGGTCTCTGCTCTCCGTTTCCACATCCTGGGCATGATGTGCTGTGGCATGGAATACCTCTTTGGTCAGTTTGGGTCAGGTGTCCTGTCTCTGCTTCCTCCCAGCTTCCCCTCCTCCCTGGCAGAGCATGAGGCTCAGAAAGTCCTTGGCCAGCCTAAACATTTTAAGCCATAACTAAAAACATTGGTGTTATCAGCGCTGTTCCCAAGCCAAAAGTCAAAAACACAGCACTGCACCAGCTACTACAAAGAAGAAAAATGACTGCTGCTGCTGAACCCATGACAGTATGATACAAATATGAGAAATTTTTTTTTATGTTTAGTGGTTTAGTTTAACCATAGTGGCTCTTAAGCTTGGTTTTGGTTTGTTTTGTTTTTTCTGCTATGGTTTGCGCTATCTAAAGTCTTTATATGATGTGGGAAAGGTAATCTGCTGTTTGTTAGCTATGTTTATTAATTCATCGTTGGCCAACCTTGGCAGTTCTAGAAAAACTAGAGGTGACTGTAGGTACCAAAAGAAAGCTGTGCAGGTGTCCTATATCAGAAGGCTAGTGACATGCAGGGAAAGAAAGAAGTTGCTGTTTAATAGAGGGGAAGGCTCTTCCTGTAGATTCTCTCTTATTTCACTATGGACGGGTTAGTACTTCCCCTGCTTACACATTTCCATACGCCTTCTAGATTTTGACTTCAGGGGCTTTATAGGCCTCATCCTTCTATCCTGCTTTTCAGTTCCTCTCTCTAGTTCAAGTGAGCTCCTGTGCATTAAGTCTAATCCACTATTCACAACATGCTGGCAGCTACATGAAAAAATGTAGGGAAATACTTGTTACTGGGTTTTGCTTTTCTCATCCTCCTGCATTTAAAAATAAATGTAACTGCGATATTAAATGTAGTGGAGCCTACTTTCAGTTGCCAAAGAAAAAATATCCAGTTTAGTACTGAGATGTTCTTGCTTTTCATAGCTTACCTTCTAGGACATAAATAGTCCTCTTGATATAGTTGTAGTCTCCATCAAAGTTCTAATGTCATTGGCAGTAAACTTCATTCATCATTTTGACTTAACCCTGAGACACGCTCTACTTCTTTCTATGTCAAAAACATACTTTATGTATAGAGACTTGCCTAACAAGTCCACTGATTTTTATTGCAATGCTCAGACATGCGAACTGTGATTTATGGCTTTAAAGGCCACAAGACCCTAGAAAAAGAAGTCTAACCTTTGCTGTGAACTTAGTAAAGAAAGTAAAAGACCTTTTTTATTCTCTACAAGTCCTTCCTCCTTCTGGAGCTCTGAATTTTGCAAGGGGATAATGTCCTTCTAAACTCTAGGGTAAACAACATGACATCACTATCACCATGAAATTGAGTAAATACCAAGAAGATTCTTTCAGGGCTACCTTGCTGGTAAATAAGCTCAGTAGGGCAGCAATCCATTGTTTGTTTTTTTGTGTGTTTTTCTCACATGGGTCACCAAATTAAGCTGGAGATGAGGAAAAAAAAAGAGTAGTGGGCAACTCTAAACTAGAGGTCAGCACTTAAATTAGAGAACTGAAAATAAGTAAGAAAGGCTCATCTACTGAAAAGCATCTGCTTATTTTGCACATGAAGTCATGAGCCTGGAAAAAGTAGCACAGGACTTGACAAATTAACATGCAAATACCTCAAATATGCTTTTCATTGTTTTAGGTTGAATGTAATTGCCCATGGTAGCCCCCTGACAGCAATGAACTAAACTTTGTGTCAGCATTTACAAATCTTGCTTAGATATCCCCTGCAGGGAAGAATGCAGGTGATAGGCCTGTATGTATGTTAGATTGATTTTCATATATTTGATTTTCTTTTTTTTTTTTTTATAAGAAATTAGCAAATATGTAGCAAATCAGTTTCAGGGATATGACTGCTTTTCATCATTGAAGATTTAAGCCTCAGCAGAGCTCCTGCCTTTTCTATCACATGATCAAAAAGCAGAATAAGCAGTACAGTGATAGAGAATTTTTACATAACCTCCAGCTAGCCTTACCCTGTTCTTCTAACTAATCTATTGCAGAACATAGAAATTGAAAACAAAGCAATTACTAATATTCAGCGAGCTTCTTGCACAAAAGCCAAACAATCAGTCATCTACATGCTTCAGGCAGTAGCTTCCTCACTATCTTTAGAATCAGAAAATCCGAGTGGAACATATCCAAAGATGAAACTACTTTCATGCCACCCAGATGGATCTGTCTCCACAACATCAGCCTCACTGACTGCTGATGGGAGTATTTAGTAAATCTTGCCTAGGAATTTAGAAAGAAGTCCCTAGTGTTAAATAGCACTTTCTCATATAACTGAAAGTTCAATTAATTAAATTTCACAGAAAAAATTGTAAAAGAAGAAGAATGCTAAATGTAGGTTAATAATGAAAGAGAATAAAAGGAAAACAAATAAATATGCTCACCCTGGAGTTTTTTAGTATCTTTTTTCCACTATCAGGAGGGATTAAGTCTCAAAAGCCAGGTAGCCATTTGCATGGGACAATGGCATCCCATAGAAACTGGCAGTAAATAGGCAGGCTTGTTCTATTTCCACAGCTTAGCTTAGCAGGTAAGACAGTTACTTACAGAAGAATGCTGTGCACATTTTTACTGGTGCAAATCAAGATTCTCTGTCAAAAACCATGGCTCTGTATGCAGACACACAAAAAACATCTGTGGAAAAACCCTCAGTATTTTGGAAGGCTGAGGGAAGGGAAGGCATTTTCTCCTTGATCTACACTGTCTGTGGCAAGATAGCAATGTGAATGAATGTTGCGGATGTGTTCTGCATCACTTGCAACCCAGCAAGGAAAAGAGTGTAAAATCTATCCTTAAGCATGGCATATCTTGTGGCAGCCGTTCTAGTGTTCACAGGCTAGTGAGATAAAACTTTTTTACTGTAGTAACTGATAACTCGTAGACTGACAAGGAGACCTAAATCCACAATGAGAGGTATAGAAATGGTGTGAATTGAAAACACATTAGAAAATGGAAGTTTCTTGCCTCCAACAGCTATCTGTTGAACATATAAAATGTCATTGCAAATGTTTCTTATTTGAAACAAAAAAAGGAATCCAGATTAATTTTCCCTTTTTCAAATAATATGGTGATTATAGTTTCCATTTAGCCGCAGATGGCAAAATATGTTGCAACTTACTACAACTGCCAATTGGGATCTTTCCCAGACTAAAAATTTAACATATTTAATTTTGATCATTTTTGAATTATTGCAAATGAAAACATAATTGCCTGTGACAGTTCAGTGTTAGAAAATTAGAAATAACTGGGATAGTGAAGCTGAATTTAGTGTTTGTAACAGGAATGCCATCAGTTTTCTAACAGGTTCAATGACTTATGAAGTGTCATTTGTAAATCTGAAATAATTAACAGTAATTTATCCAGTCTCAGTGTTAAAATGATCTATTCTATCAACCTTAACAGGCATAAGAGTCAAAAAGACAAAGCTTAAATTTGTCACCAGTGTAAAAAGTGTGCTTCCTCTGAAATTACTTCCAGACCTTCAGAGTCACCGTTTATTTAGCTGACCTAGATTTCAGCATTAAAAAATGACAGCACGAACAGAAGAGAGATTAACCTGTGTAATACTACTCAAGTAAAATAAAAGATAGTAAATGACCAGCCACAATCAGAAAAGAAGCAAGCAGACAGGTCAGCAGCAGCACCCTTTCACCCTAAATCACACCCTGGTATCTGCAATAGAAGGAAAGGCAACACTTTTCCTGATTTTGTTAGACAAAGGCTTCTCTTTTTTTTTCTGGCAGTTCTTTTATATTAGTATTTTCAACTTTTGATGACTGCAAACTCAACTTAATTTCCAAAACCAAGGAGGGTATGAAAATACAACTTTATTTTATTCAAATTATCAAAGTCCAGCATGAAGCTGAATGATGGATTTCAAATTATTTTTGTTTCAACTTTCTGCCCTGATGCCTGCAGTCTTCAAGTGAAAACATTCTAAAAGAAAAAAGAAAAACAACCCCAAAACACACTTGGAAGGTATTAATATTTCATAAGAAAAAGAAATGAAAGATAATCTTGTAAAGAGGTAACCCTTGGGGATATGCTAAAAAATAGTCTTTTTCAACATCAGCCATGAGATTTTATTTATAGCAGGCTTCCTCCTTAGTGTCTCACGGTCTGTTTGGAATACTATAAAAGCCAAAGTTCTTTTGATAAGTGTATAATCCACAGAGTAGATTAAGGCTCTCCTAAGAGGATGCAAATTCCTTTAAATAACAAAGACATGCTTTTTTTAAAAATAGAACTATTTTTTGAAGGGGATTTCTCCAAAGGTCAGACATATCTTTTGAATATTTTTTCAGTAGCGAGACAGTGGAAAGCTTATAATGTATAAGCATGAATATGGCCAATACATTTATGCCTGCTTAGAAGAGGCTGTGGGTATCTTCCATACCTAACTGTACTCATCTAGTTTGCTCAGGACCTGCATTTTCCTTGTTATTCTGCCTTGGACAAAAATTTCTAGGCAAGCAGGAGTAATCATTATTAGAGTAAATGTGATGAAAGCAGAAAACATAGCAAACAGATGTTGATGAATTTATTACATAGTTGCAGTTTCTTTCGAGTGAAAAACCCCTCAGCCTAGGAATTCCCTTTATTTTAAGGTATTAGGTTGAAAAGCACTTTTGGAGCTGGTCCTAACCATGTTACAGCCTTTATTTAGAGACCTGATTCTCCCCTTTCACATGCAGACATTCACACAGTGGAAATGGAAAGTGGAAATTAAATATTAGTAGTGACAGCACAGCAAACCCACTTCTTGCTCACTTGACCTAATTCTAAACACTGAAGAATTAAGAGGGATCAGCTACATTGACAAAACTGACTGTGATGCTGCTGTAGGGCTCAGAAAGGTTCCCTTTCTTTTTGGATCCTCTCTTGTAGCTTGCTTGCACCCTGACATAGACTTCTTTGCGTAACATCTTGCTCCTCCCCTCTGGTGATGAATTAGTACCTGCTAGAAACAAGGTGAAATGAAGTCCAGGAGAGCAGCTTGTCAAATAGAAGCAAAAGCACTTGACACACACCCTGAATATTACAATATCTATAGGATATAAAAGAAAGAATAAAAGTTTCTTACATGACTAGAAAAGTAAGACTGAATCAAGATTAAAATGAAAACAAATCCACTAAGTAGGCCTATGTTCTAGCCTTTCACCACAAAGTCCTAAGAAAACATTTATACAAATTTCCTGGCTTATCTTGCCCCATGTCCCAGGCTATTGTTCTGATGTTCTCTGGAAGATTAGCCAGAATTTTGGAAGAGTATTCCCAGTTATTACTCCATAAATTTGAGTGTACCATGTAAATGCAGAAGTTAATTTCTTGGTGCTCCAATTACTGGCACATACATGCCTTTTGGCCTGGAATCAAGTCAATCCATATACATCCTTTCCTTTTTTTTTTCAAATCATAAAGAAATGAGAGGAGAAATGAGAGGAGAAAAAAAAAAGTGCTGAATGCACAGGTAAACCCTGACGTTTTCTGAATGAAAAGCACTGATTTTCTAGTTCTTGCTTCTTGTGTTTTCCAGGAGAAAGTCTATCCCCATAGATAGTTCCTGCTGCCTTTATTTGCAGATGAAATGGGATCTGCAGATCAGTGTTGAAAACTATAGTGAAGAACTTCAAACCAGACTTTTCAGAAAAAGGCATAATAGAAAGAATTCATCTACTAGTTAAAAGTAATTGTTTCAAGGGTTAGATTTTGCCATCTGCCATTGTATTTGTTATTCTATGAAAAGAATTACTACATTTCCCCTTATAAATTAACTAAACCAGGGAAATGAATAAGTGTGGAGGCATTTCTCACTGAAAATGGTTTTGTGAGCAATCCAGCCCTTGGCTTAGCCCCACCTGTCTAGTGAGCAGAGGGTACCAGAGGCTGCTGGAGGGGTTACTATAGGACACCTTTCCAGAAGCTGCCCGAAGTTGCTAGAAGGGGTCACCCAACTTACTGACTCGAAGAAAACCCTCGGGAGCTGCCGCCAATTGCAAACTGTCACTAGGAGCCGACTGGGAGGCAGAACCAATCAACTGTTGTGGAATGTTCTGGTGTTCTGTAACTTTTCTATAAAAGAGATGCTTGCACACAATAAATTGTTCAGCGTTCGATCACATTGGTTGGTGTCACGTTGTTCCTGATCTCCCGCAAATAAGAAATCACTTACTGTGAAGAAGTGTGGCAGCATCTATTCCTATACTTGCCATGGTAATCTTGTGCTTTTGGATACATGTTAAACCACACAGCAACAGGAGTGGTTTTGCTTTTGTTTGTAGATTGGTTTTGATTTTTTTTTCTAAAGAACAAATCATTAAATTGCAGCTGTTTTTTTTTTCAAGCTGTTTCATTTCATGCTGTGCTGCTTTGAGTGCTAATCACAACAGACTGAACATGTGTTACAGACACATAGGTTAAGGAAGCACTTATCTCTCATATGAGAACACTAGATATCCTATCTGAACAAACAAATTTGCACATGGAAGGAAGTTGGAGCTCTGGAATCATCATTTGAAGTCTGATGTACCTCTTTGTCATGATACACAGCTGTGAGGACAGTCAGCTCCAGGGGCCACCATTCTCCCAGAAGTCAAGAAAGAAACTGTTAATCTGAGCAGAGCTAATGGAATGCTGCCCCTCCATGCCGCTCTGCAGCCTTCCTTCCCCTCAGACATACAGCTGTCCTGCCTCAGGTGGGATATCTGCACAGCAGAAATCCATCCTGCTCTCTGCAGCTGATTCGCTGTTAGGAAAATCCCCTACAACAAACACAGATGACATAAGGAAAACCAGTTTCTAGTAGGTCCTACAAGAGTCTTTCCACTCTACTTGGCCTTTTCCCACAGCTCACTGCTGCCAGAGTATTTCCCGAGTGGTTTCTATGTAGTGGAGCTTCTGTGGTACGGAATGGTCTGCAACACTTACTCACCAAGCACCTTCCTTTGCTTATTTAGCATGTTGATTTGATCAATCCGTTTCCCATGTTGGAATTTGGTTTTATGAAGGATTTTCTGTTGGTTTTCTAGCTGAAAGTCCATTTCTGGATGCCCACCAGAGTTAATGAAAGTACTGCTAAAACCCACAGAAGGTGAAAATCATCTGCACCCATAGTCAGTTCCCATGTTCTGCCAGCCAAAGTATATTAGTCTGCTTTCCACCAGAGGGAAAGCATGTGACAATAAAAAAAGAAGAGGTTCTGACTACAGAGGAAATCTGAAGGTTAGGAACTACTACTAGTGGCAGATTTATCCTAAGACAAGGGAAGCATCATGTGAGCCGTAATACTGGAGTGGCAAGTGCCACCACCCGTAATAAATATGATATGTTACTCCTTCATTCACACTGTGTTTTGTTCAACAAACCCTGTGCATGAAATCAGGCAGAAAAAAGATAAACGTATTTACAGTTCAGCATGTTAGTAACCTTGTTTCTCTAATAATCTCTCACTGCTTGAGAGCCCATGAGGAAGTTTACTAGAGATAACCTTTGAAATGCTGAGGTTTATTATTGTAAAATACTTCTATTATATCCGAACAATTTTATCGGTGGTATTCAACTGACTATAGTTACATTAATGAGCTGCAAAGCTACTGAACTCTCAGATGGAACTTCATAAATACAGGAATTAATTTTCCAGAAGAGGAAAGTACTTGAATATGTGACTAATCAGAAACATTGAATGCTAACCTAACCTCTCTCACTTCAGTGTAAAGATAGCTAGGCCACAGTGAACGCTTTGGAGACTTTGAAGTACACTGTATATACTCATAACACTAAAACCCAAAACACTTCAACACAAAAGAAGTACAAATGGAAATCAAATGGCATGCACAGCTTCACACTGTGTTTTTTTATGATTCTGCAAATTTCTTCATGGCTTTTGGCATGAAGGATAGAAACGTGCCCTATTCATTATGAATCCCGCCCTGAAATCGCTGACCAGCCTATGCCTTTGTTGAATCTAAATGAAGACACCTCTGACAAACTCCAGTTTAGTATGCCAGAGTGTGAAAGAGGCAGGCAGCAAGAGAGTGCCATCATCAACAGAAACACATAGCAAACAGACTTGCTTTATCCACCTCCTCCAGCTCACATCCTCCTCCTCTCTTAACTCAGTGGTCAGGGCACCAGCTCCAAACCCAGATTTCTGCCTCATCACCCAGAAATACCAGCTGCAGTTTACAGATTAAGCAACCACGAGCTCCTGTGATGGAGATGCTTCTGGACACGGGCTGCAGAAGCATAAGCATGGATGTGGAGATGAATGGCTGCAAACTGTGGCCTTGCCTTGCAAGGGCTGCAGCAGAAGCACCTGAGCACACTAGGGTGGTGTGTATACAGCTCCTGTGAACAGTGGGTTCTGATTTCTTCACAGGCACACTTGTGGATAGCAAAGTTCTTAAACCATAGTGGCTTTCCTCTGTGCCTGAGACACATGCTCTACCTGGGGGTCAGAGAGGATGGTCTCTTTTATGTAAATCCCCCTAGATCCAGAATGATTTCTGGACTGAGCTGTGGCCCCTTTCTGACGCAGAATATGGAGAAAGACACTGCAGGAAAGCCCCTGTCTGAGCGTGCCTGAGAGATGACGAAGAAGGTGCAAGGAGGCGCAGCGGGGCAGTGCTGAGCCGCCAGCTGCCTCCGCAAAACCTGTAGCAAATCTACAACAGCTGAGTGTGTGGTCATCCCTCAAGGCCAGCTTCGAAGGAAGGGGCTCCCACTTCTGGCATGTTGCTTCACCACTGAGCCAGTTTGCACCTCTCTGTGCATGCTCAGCCTCATGCAGGTGGGGTTCCCAGCCTTTTCTGCAGGAGCACTTCTTTTGGGCTAGCTTCAAAAATAACTCATGGGATAACAACTCCTGGTTTTCCACTTCTCCCTAAATACACTAATTACATGTGCGTGTTTTAACCTGGGGAAATCTCCTGTTGCCTTTTACACTGTTGCAGGCGCATTGGAGCCCGTAGGGCTGGTGAGGCAGGGAGCGGAGAAGCTCCTGGCAGGGACTGTCTGTGGCAGAAAGTCTTTGTACTACAAACTGCTCCTCTTCATATGCAACATCTTGCTGAGCTGGAGGGATGCACTGGGATATGTGTTTGGTAAGGGGCAGAGCGGTGTGCAGTGAGGACTGCCTGTGAGGGAGGGCTGCAGTGATGGAAGGGGTCACTGGGGGGCCAAGAGTTGCAGCCTGCACTGGGACATGTGTTTGGAGAGTGCACAGGGGTGTGCAGTGAGGACTGCCCAGGAGGAATGGCTGCCGTGATGGAAGGGGTCATTGGGGGACCATGGGTTGCAGCCTGCCAGCAGTGCACATGGTGCTGGTGCCATGGGGAGGTGGTGTTTGTTCTGCTGCCGCCGGATGGCAAAGTGGCCAGAGTCCAGAGCTGCCTTAAAGCCTCTGAGCAGTTGCAGCTGCCAAAGACAGGGATGAGCTGATGCAAGAAAGGGAAAGACATGCAGGGTTGTTTGCAACAGTGCAAGGACTGCACATCCTCTAGGCGCCACGCATGCTTGGAGGAGATGATTCTCAACATAAAGCAAAGTAACTATGTATCTGCTCTAATTTATGCCAATATACCTGCATTCTTACAGATTCCTCCTTATAGCTGGAAACAGCTAGCAGCATGATGCATGTTTATGAGTAGAAGGCTTATTACCCTCTGCTTTCATCAAGCAGTAAACACTCACAAATGTTACATTCTGATTTCCAAAGGTGAACTGCGTCATTTTTTGACAGCTGTACGGGAGACATGCTACATTAAAACAACGGAAAACAGGCTCTGCACTTCCCTAAAAGAGCTTTCTAAATGACATGGATTGTTTGGCTTATGTGTTGTTATTGCTATTCATAATTAATGGAAATGTACCTTTTTTTCACTAATGGAGAACAACCACTGCAAAAAGCATTTTGATTGCACTATACTTATTACACATTTTAGGAACTAAACGTGCATTTAACTTGTAATTAAAGTTGCATAATAAAAGCTTTGTGAATATTGCAGGAGAAGAGTGTCCTGTCAGTATCACATACTGCCATTATACAAAGCTATTTGCTCTGAGGAATGTCTCTTTGAAATGATAAAATCATTTTTCTGAAGGAGAAAAAAAAAAAGGAAAAGAAAAATCTTAAATGCATCACTTCCGTGTTTCTCCACAGCCTTCACACCTCCTTGGCAAACTACATGTTTAATGAACACTGCATGTGAGCTGTAATTAAAATAATAATAATAAAAAAATGAATAATGTGTGGTGGTCTGAACTTTCTCCCACTGTTGATGATATGAGGAATGGAACCAAATGGAAGAAGCATCTGCAGGGAAAAAACTGCAGGAGGAAAATCTGAACTTTGTTGTCTGGGAGCTGCCTTATTGCATGGTGATAGAGAGTAACATGTGAAAGAGTTCTTGGTCTGTGCTGTACGGAGGGGACTCTTGATTTTGCCCAGTTTCTGTTCACCTTTGTTCCACTTGGGCTTACACACTCACGTAGTACTGACTTTCAGACTTTATGCAGAATCATTGGATGCTTGTATCCTATAGAAAGCAAAGGGCATGTGTATAATTACCATGCTCTTTGCTTTCTGTTCTCTCTGAATGGAGCCACACCGGACCCCACAGGCATATAACTGCTGCCTTGCCAATACCACCAGAATAGTCACTTTGCACAAACAGTGCTATGTATTTATATTTTGTTACCAGCCTATACAAGTGTTAAGAGTGCTTCTCATTTTGTGATATTTGTCAGCAAAATTTGAGCTTCGATATATTTCACTTTCAAAAAGAGGAAAGAAGACCAGGTGACATAAATAAACCTTAGGTTACTTGCAAGTTCTTTGCACCGTTCCAAAAAAATATTCACAATCTCAAAAGCAATTAATTTTTTTTGTGGAAGTAATAAATACCAAAGCCTGAGGCTCAACTATTTAATCAGTGTGCTACAAACAGTCTTTGAGTGATGATTCATCTTCCAGGCATATGGAATTATTTGTAATTTTACATTAAAAAAAAAAAAAACAACAACAAAAAAAAAAACCTAAAAAAAACCCAAAACCTTTTAAAATTCATTTATGCTCTTTTGTTTTAGGATTTTGGCTTGACAAATAAGCTCATAATTCATCAACATCCTAGGACCAGAGTTCAAAGGAAACAATGCTGACTGGAGTGGTTTTTGTTGTGTTTTGGAGAACACAGAATACTGTGTATGCGCCATGTGCTAATAGAAGTAATTAAATTCCTGATAATCTCAAGGGAGAGAGAAATTCTTCATGTAAAGCCATATTCTGATATTATGTGAACAAGTAACAAGGGAGGGTTGGATGTCCCTTGGGAGCAGGACTTCGACAACATCGATATTTCTCTTTAAGTCACCCACTGTGACAGCTGTCCCCATGTTAATCATGACTTCGGCACTAGTCTGGGTAGATGCTCCTTTTAGCCTATCTAAATTTGCTCTGAACAGAGTCAGCAGATATTACTGCAGATGGCTGATTCTGTTTCCGCTTTTTGTACACTTTTTCCTAGTGGAGCTTCACCACCGGCCGTCAGCAACAAGAGGGGAGGACAGCCACGCTGCAGCAGCTGCAAGCAAGATGTTTTAATTAGTTGAGACCTTTGAGAGTCTCATAATAACCCTAATTACAGGCCACAGACTGCAGCTCCCACAGCCACTGTTTAACACATCTCTGGATTGAATGATACAAGTCACTGTAGATAAAGTTCTTTGCAGGTAGAGGAAAAAAAAAAATTGTTTAGCTCGCCTATATTATTATAAAAAATATAGAATTAAAACTGATCATTTGGGAAGTATATTCTGGGGTTTAATGTATTAATAATTATGGAAAAACAAAAGCCTGTTTCATCCATTAAATTGCAAGGAATTTAAAATTTGCATTTCAATTAATTTTTAAAAATTACCTGCATAATATTAATTTAAAAAGCACACTGCAAATGATCATCATTAAATTTTTTTCTGAGGAGAAGAACAGAAACCTGGATGACATAACAGATGCAATTGCGCTTCATACTAATTAACTGCAAACTTTCGTCAAAATTGATTAGCATCCTATTTGGCACACAAGGTTAGATAAAGCATGGCTATAAAACCAGGTTTTAATGATGATGAGCAGAAAGAAATTTTACTGTGCTGCACTGGCATTAGTGGTCTCCCCCTGAAGACAAGATTTTTGCTAGATTATCCTAAATTCCTGAAACTTGGAGTGTAACATGTTTTTCTTTTGTCCTTTTTGCAACAACTAAGAGGAAAAAAATAGGGACTCTTCATACTTAGTTCTAATCTGCAGTTTAATAATTGACTTCTTTCACTTCACATTTTATGCCAAAGCTTCTTTTGGGGATGAGCAGCCAGTCCAGTATGGTAGGTTCAGTGAGATAATCTAGAGTGCAGGGCAAGACATGAGATAACATTAGTGAATGCAAAGACTAATGATTATACTAGGTCTTCATCTGTTCTATCCCGTGATCTTCAGTGCTCTTCTAGTTTCACCACTTACTTTAAGACTGTCATAAATATGAATCTCATAAAAGCTAATATTTGAGGTCCTCAGCCTGCCATTATGAGCAGTACAAAAGTGGCTTTCTGACATCCCTAGGGCTCATTTTCAATACGTTATTCAGAATTGTCAAAGAGACACAGTATAAAAATGACGTTGTGGCAATTCCAGACTATATGTCACACAGTAAGGATCTGACACAGGTGAGTGAATTGGTAATGAATTCCCTTTGACCTCACAGCCACAGAGTTACAGACACTCATCTATTTGATCAAAGGAAGCCAACAGATGTGGGGTTTTGGTTTTTTTTTATTTTAGCAAAGTTTTATCACCAAACGTATGCAGTTTAACAAAAGCGAGTGCTGGATTCACCACCTGGGCCAGGGCATATACATGGTTATACATACATACTGGGGAATGAGATGCCGGAGAGCAGCCCTGCAGAAAGAGATCTGGGGATTTGAGTTGATGGCAAGTTGAATATGAGTCAACAGTGTGTGCCCTGGCAGCCAAAAGGACCAACCATGTCCTGGGGTGCATCAAGCAGAGCATTGCTAGCCTAGTGAGGGAGGTGATGATCTCACTCCACAGTGCTCTGGTGCAACCCCACCTCAAGCACTGTGTGCAGTTGTGGGCACCTCAATGTAAGAAGGACATCAGACTATTAGAGAGTGTTTTCAGAGGACGGTGACCAAAATGGTGAAAGGTCTCATGGGCAAGATTTGGGAGGAGCAGTGAAGACTTTGGGAAAAATAATGAAAAAAAAAAAAGCAAAAACCAGTGAATGTCTGCAGGCTTGACTCCCAGTCCCAGCATCCAGCTACAGCCACTATTTGAAGGATGGGACCCCTCCCATAAGTATTTCTTTCAGAGAGATGCATTTGAAAGCTGTAAACGTTAAAAATCTCTCCTTAAAAATTCACAAGCAGAGCATGTGGTTGAGCATTTCCAAGTACTATTGTAAAGCAGTTTCTAGTAGTGTTTAAGAAAGATTTGACCTGGAAGTAAACAAATCACAAGCCATTGGTCTGTGCTGGGCACTGGGGGATATTAAGCACATTTCTCTACAAGTAGGTACCGGAGTAACAATAATTAGCAGTTCAGAGAGACATTAACAAGAAGTTGAGGGAAAAGGAAATATTTTACAAAAACTTCAGGCAGAATGTTTGTTTCGCATCCTGGGATTCAGTGGGATGGATATCCTCTGAACACATGAGCCTTGCAGACTAACTTCACAAAGCTATTGAAAAAGGGGTGGAATTGAAAAAGATCCTTGCATTTACAGCTTCAGCCTTCCTAACTGTAGCGTTGTCCATTCGGCAGCTGGAGCAATTAATGCAGAGCAGAACCATGGTGAACATCTCTGCCTGCCTCCCACTTGCAATGGTGGCCCCCTAACTCCAGCCACATACTCCTCAGCTCAAAACAGAAAGAGAGGATGTTCTTTCACTGGCATCCCTGTTGTCATGGGTTCAGCAGCAGAACACTTATTTGTCACAGGCCACCATATAAATTTCCTTACTCCTGGCTTTGTAACAGAGAATGTCTTTTGCAGGCCTATGAGTAGGCTGAGAAGAAGATTGATGCCCTACAAGGAACTAATATGGTCACTATTAGAGGAATACATGTATTTTTTTAATATGAAGATAGTTCAGTAACCTTTTCAGCAAAATCCATCTTAGTTCATAATTTGAAACTGAATATATAAATATCATTCTGGTGGCTGAAATTCTTTTAAAATTTGATTCAGAGATCTAATAGTCCTCTTTGGTGGATAAGATATTTCTGGCTCCAAATACACATCTAAATCACAAATGCATATGTGCATATTGGTATATGTATTATATCAGTCATAGCAAAGGTTAGGCTTAATCTTCTTAAGTACTGAGGCTAAAAGCCTACGTGTGCTGATTCCTGTGGTTCATTTGCATTCTACTTCAAATATATCCAATAAATTGTATTTTCTGTGAGCTTATTTTACTTAAACTATTGCTTTCTTAGGGTAAAAAAAAAGTACTTCTAACAGCTGACTAAGATAGCTTCAAAGTCATCTTATTCCTAGCCATGCTGTGTTTTCTTCCAAGCAGTCAAAATAAAATTATTATGAATAACAGTAGCACAATTGAGCCTTGAATAGTCTGAATAATTTAAATTTAATTTTAAGCATTTTTTTAATGTCTGTCAAAATGGATAAAAATGTCATTATAGCAAATATACACATAACTACATATATACATGTATGCACTTGACTGTGCATGTTCACATCTGTATTACTACTTCTATGCTTAAATCTAAGCAAGTGCACAAATTATTATTTGAAATAGTAACTATTTTCTGAGGGAAAGGTTGCATCAACCTGTACTGTGATTCAGTTTGTCCCTAGAAATCCTACAGGGTATCAAAGTCTATAAAAGAGCTTGCTGCATCAGAAATGCAGATAAATTTTATGTGGATGTCGTTTACAGAAATGACAATGAAATGTGCAATGAAGATTTCTGGTAAGTTTCATCTTTGTAAAGGTTTATAGTCAAAGCATATAATTAAATAATGCTATTGTAGAGTTACAGAAAGAATCTGGAATTAAGAATCAGGAGTGAAACACTTTAAATCTCCATGGGCAGCTTAACCTTAAACTCCAGAATATGTGTTGCACCATTTTGCTTCCATATGTGAGGTTCTCCAGCTCTTTTAAAGTTCACTTCAGATCTCAAGCTGTGGTCTTCCAGGAAAGTAAGATTAACTCTGAAGACTGGAGTACTGGCACTTTAAATTGTGCTGTGTACAAAAGTAATTGAGATAAGCACTAAACAGCAACAATTTAAGTTATGTGAGATTCACAGGATTTACATTTCAGGAAAGAAACTTTCATTCCACCCATGACTTCCCTTACCTACCTGCTCTTAGAAAACCTAAACTACTAACTTGTTCACTAGAATGCTGTATTCCAAGCTCTGCTGAACCTTCTGGTCTTTTCTAAACCTCTATAGTTAGTGCTTACAGTGATGTTCTCCTTGTTTAGCTACAAGTGGAACTTAAGACCACATGGACTACTTCCAAAACCTGTTGTCCACTAAAATTCTTGCCATCAATAGATCTACAAAAATCCATTAGTGGATGAAAAACAATGACTCATTATCAGCTTCCATGTCACTGACAAATAAATCTAGATGCATTGATAACTCCACATAAAACATAAAAAACAATTTAATGTGTGGAGCAAGAGGCATAGATGTAGTGATGCTCAAAGTTAGTTTAATGGGAACCTTTCTGGATCTTGCCTTGAAGTTGCCTATTCAGGACTCCCTTGCTCCATATCCTCACACTGGTACCTTAGTTCTGGTCTACTAACCTCTCTAGCTACTGTCTTAAAAATTATGCTGGCCTTAGCCCAAAGCCTCACTTGCTCACTGCCCCAGTGGTGAGCTGCAAAGGTGGTTCAAGGGCCTTTCCTGGTCCAAACCTAAATGTAGCTCAGTTTTATTTTTTACTGTACTAACTCCTTCCAGTCTGTGGCACAGAAAGGCAGGTAAAACTGGCACTTCCAGCATGACTGTGTTATGCATCTCCAATGGCTGTGCCATTTGAGCCTCCTTTTCACAGGTATAACTGCATCTATCAGGATAAACACAAGCACTTCTCATTGCCCCCATTCTTTTAGTTTTAAACATTACAAAGTGATTGCAATCGTAGAGCATAGCCCATGACCCCCAGAGATGCAGCTCTAAACCTAACCTGAACAGGAGTCTTTATTTATGTGTTTACCTGTGCTTTATGAAAATATTTTCTATTTTTACTTAAAAATAGTGATTTGCAACTGGAAAATTGATAAAATATTATTAGGGACAAGAAAAACCTTCATCTTTCAATTTTTTCTTCTAACAATCTCTTGCTAAACAAGCCATTAAAATACATCTACTAAGATGAAAGAAAAACCCAAACGTTTAAAACTGCACACATAGTGTTGCAATTAATGTTAACAAGAACTTCTTCCAAACAGCAATGGATATTTTAAAGCTGTATCTGCACAGAAGCTACAGTTAGCTCTAACTTCTCCTGTGAGATTATTTGAAAACTTTTGAGGCGGTTGTGGCGTAAAATCAGAAATACTTTGAGGAAAACACAAAAAAATAGATGTGTTGATTAGCATGTTAAAGAGATACTGTGGTATGATAAAGAAAGTTTTCAACAATGCTATCTGCATGGAAAAATTAAGCCCTTTAAGTTCATATTAGAAAATTTAGATTGCACCCCATTATGTTATATAATGTATGATAACAGGATTCTGGTATTATCACTCCACTAATCCT
Source organism: Ara ararauna (assembly GCA_028858755.1). Classification (NCBI taxonomy): domain Eukaryota; kingdom Metazoa; phylum Chordata; class Aves; order Psittaciformes; family Psittacidae; genus Ara; species Ara ararauna. The sequence goes on along the minus strand of CM054410.1, from coordinate 35,477,810 downwards.
GTCACCTTGGATTCTCATTTCTGGATTTATGATCTATTTATTGGAGTATAATCAAATCCATTTCTGTTGAGAAACTGCCTTCATGCAGAAGGAATACTTCTCATATGATATTTGGGAGCATGAAATTTTATTACCAAAATGGTCATACATCTTCCCACATTCTGTATATCAGAATGCTCTGATTTACTCTGCAATGGTTAAACATAATACATTTCTCATATCCTTTCAGTTTTCATGATGTTTAGTCTCTTCCACCCAAGATTAATTTTAAGAGCAGGACCTAATTTTGCAAGTGCAAAATGAAAAAAAAAAAAAAAAAGACAGCAGATGGACTTTTGCAAGGTGGCAGATTTGTTTCCATGGTCCATATTTCAAATGTGACAAACTTGAGGGTGGGTACAGGTCACATGTGAAGACTCCATGGGCTGTCTTCATCCTCCTAGTTGCTTTTGTTAAGTTCTTCTCCCCAGATTAGAGAAGAGATGATGTTTTATGGGTACACACTTGTGGTATTCCAGATGGAAGAATAATTCTGATTTTGTTGTTGTTGGACTGGAGAGGTGGGAAGTCCTAGTAGCCTCTCTCCCCACTGCCTCCACAAGAAGCCTAACTCACCTATATCTAAAATTGATAATTGTAGTCATTTCCTGTAAAAACACAGGAGATTCCATTGTAAGGTACGAAAATAACATTGAGAAGTCTTCAAAATAAGAATGATGATGGGTCAACATTCTGTTTCAGATTGTTGTTATTTTAGTAGGCAATTTTGTTTTATTTTAGGTAGACAATGCTTTTACAATATCAGTGGCATATCCTACCGTGGGCCAGCCCATACATATAGAAGTCTTTGAAACTGTAAAGTTCATTTCTCTTCTGGATTAGTTCCACGCATATTCTTTAAATAAATTATGTGAAAGATTATACTTTGAAACTAGTTGTAACTATTTGCATTTGAGGAGCTAAATTTGCTTAAGATACAGGCCACTAAGAGTTCACAAGTTTCTAACTCCAGAAAGCAGTGTGAAATTGTGTGTGGAGAGAATTTATGACCAGTGGTGTACAAAAGTAATCACTGAGCAAGTTCCCCAAATTATACTTTACTCTCTAACTTGATAAGGAAAAAGCAGACTGCAATGCATGCATATTACAAAGTGAGACATCTTTATAAAAATCCCAAGGCACACATAAATTCTGCCAATATAAAGTAATCCTAGTGTCATATTTTTTTCTTCCAGATCAAATTCTTGACTAAGTTCAACAAAACTCAGAGAGAACCTTATACTTTTCTGAATAAACTCTGACCAGTTATAACCTGGTTTCTCTGATATTTTTGATAGATTTGTAAAACTTTTCTACTAAATAAGCTATCTCTTGCTAATGTCTAGTTTTTTTGTGAAATTACATGAATCCTTCTTCTTCAGCAAAACCTCCATTAGCTTGGACAAGGGACTGTGATTAGGTAGGATTTCTGGATAGGAGGAGATTAAATAAAATTGGAATTAAGTTCAATCCAGAACCTGAAAGTCATAGAAAAAAAAAAGAAATAACCATATGTGAGGTGCATTCTGATAACTTGAACATGTGAAACACCTTTTGCTTCAATACATTTACATGCAAGTATCTCTCGATCTAAAGAAATACTTAATAAATTTTTAATTAACTTTACAACCCAATGTCTTAGGCCCTGGGGAGTTGTATTAAATTCAAAGGCAACTTAGTAAGATATATATTGGTTTTGTTACAGTTTTCTAGTTTGCTATTTGAGTGAGGTTAGGGTTTTTTTATTATTATATTATAAAATTTTTTTTCTGATGTGGCTTTGTAATAAACTATTTCTGAAAGTGTCACTTCATGATTTTCATTGGCATTGAGGAAAAAAATTACAAAATTTCAAAACCCCATGTCAGACAGAATCAGTGTCAGTTTATGTTGTGGATCTGCTCTCTGATTCCTTGTTAGAATCAGAAAGCACTTTAGCATTTTTAAGGCTTTTCCTGTAAGTGACATCAAGCATTAATTGCATTGTGGGAGATTATTATATTAGATTAACTTGGAACACCTGACTTCATTCTTGAGTATCAAAACAGTAACTTCAGAGATACTGAGGCAATGTTAAGATATTTGGATGCTGTTTGGATAGCTGGCTGAATGCCTGCATTGAGAGAAGCTACCATGAAAGAGAAGACAGGTCATATTGCCATGTACGGGCACATGTTCCTACAGCTGAGGGAAAATATTTAGCAAAAAGATTCTCTGCTCACCTGGTACCTAGTGTTTACGTCAATGTTACATAATCCTAGAAATACAGGCACTCCTTTTAAGGCAGTGACATAGAGATATGCTTTTTTCACCAGCTTTTCATACTACCCTCATCAATCTGGTGGCTGTGTGTCTGAGCAGTAAACATTGTACTTCTGCTTCAAACAGACAAAACATTCATGGTACTCCTCAATGACAAATTAGTCTTTTAATCTCAGTTTAGCTTATAGCAACAAAAAGCAATGAATTCCGTAAAGTACAATAAGAAATTATCCAAATCAGACTGTTACTGTTGATTAAAAATTATTTATAAGAATTCTTTAATTACTGCAATTAGTAAAAGCACACCTGGCACTAATTAGCTCTCTTTAACTTGTCAATGGTTTTCCAAGGTGGCTTTGAAGAAAACTATTTAAAATATTTGGAGCTTTAATGCAGTGTCATTTGGCATTTTCAAAAGCAATACTTGATAGGTTTATGTAGATGTCTTTGCTTTAAACTCACTGTCTCAGTAAAAGCAAAATCAGTTGCTGTATTATAATCTCCAGGGTGTTAGGGACACACTTTCTGGACATAAAAGGAACAGTGCTTGCTCACTGTTTTCACTCTGCATGGGTAAATAGGTTACAGATGTTATATGCTGTTTTCACACTTCTGAAAAAGCAAACTCAAAATGCAAGGTCACTCATTCAGTTAAGTGCCCCTATTAAAAATACTATGAAAGCGCTAGTCCTCCAGTTTTGCATATAGGTATTGAAATTTTTAATAACATTGAGCAGACATAATGCATGAGACAAAACTGCTTGTATGATATATAGCCATTCTTTACTGTCCTAATCATACAGAACAGTAATAATACCCAACCTAGCTAGCCTATGAGCTAGCTTTATTCTTGCTTTTCAGGCTTGAGGAAGTAAAAACTTAACAGAGTTAGCTATAAAACCAGATGCATTGTAAAGATGTTTTGTTTTGTTGCTTTTGGTGTGGTTTTTTGAGGGGACAGGGGTGTTCTGGTTACAGTTCCACCAAACTCTGCTCATGAACAAAGTGATTTCAGTGCATCTATCTATATAAAGGCAGCCTGGAGTAGTAAAGTCTGCCATGGACACTTGGTGTTTCAAGTCCTGTTTTTGCCTAAAGCAAGGTGCTTTTGCATGATCTTTGTGGGCAAATAATTGAAGGTAACTAAGTTACCACAGCTTAATGACATGTCACTTGTCAACTGAGCCAAAATAGCTCACCATGTCTACATCCCTGCTTACCTGCAAGTAAGAAATAAAATGTGTTTGCTTACACCATCATTTTCTTCATTAGCCTAATCCATCGCCAGTCTCTGGAAGGATCATTTCACAGCCACAGCCATGGTTTTTTTTTTGTAAGCGATAATCTGGGTTCAATATCTCATAGAATGAATTCTTGATTTAAAAACACAGAAGCATCTGTATCTTCTTAATCTCATGTGTTAGTTCCTAATACTTATGTGTGGGTTATGGGTATCTTTGAATGGTATGTTTTCCCCATTCTCACAGGTGCTAAAAAAACTTGGCTGTGCATTCAACAACACCATCTGTTGAGGGAAGGCACATTATGAGAGAAAGCGAATGTATGAAAGACATTTAGAAAAAGAGAATTCACTAATGTAAAAATTTGAAGAAGAGTCTGTAAAAATAAATCATAATCTATTTACAATGTGTGAATATATCAGTCCTGGAGAATGTATTCCTTAGTAGTTGAAAAGCAGTAGTCTCACTTTTCAGACATCTGCTTTATTTGAAACCACCTAATAAATTAGAATCACTACCCTCTGAATAATAATAATAGTAATAATAATAATATTAATATTAATAATAATAATAATGAATTACATATAAGAAACAAGCAGCCTTCAGGAATATAGCAGGATATTGCCCATTTCTCTCAACAGAATAGAGGCAGTGCTTTTGTAGAACTGGATAAATATTAGAAGCCCCAGAACATGCTTGCCTTTCTTTGCCCAAGTGTATCATTGGCTAAATGCAAGTTATTAACTCTCTCTGCAAATGTTTTGTAGAGATAAGAGAGCTACAGAACTGAGTCCTCTACCATGAAAATTCATAACTCATGATGGATATTAGAATCTGCAGTAATATTTTTGAGATACAAGTCAATGACTCACTAGATCCTGCTTAACCTCACAAAGTTATTAGTGTTTCATTGTTACTATGAAAGAACACCTCTGGCAGGGATCAGTGTTATGCTGCACAAAAAATTGAAAAGACAGGACATGATCCAAAGAGCTATTAGTTTGGAAGCTTGTCTAGTGGAAAAAACTCTCAAAAATGTTATACAACGGTTGGGTGAGATGGGGATCCATGTTAAAAAGAAGACACAGTGATCAGTCATAGGAAGAAGAGCTAGTACAGCCACCATAAGTAAACTGTCTAATGAATCCCCACTTGATAAGCAGAACAGAAATACCATCTTAAGGGCATTTTTTATCTTTCTGCTGCTTGAGAATTGTCAATGTGGGGGCACTTTCTGAGACTGTAAAGTTTCATGGATTGAGGCATCAAATAAGATAGGGATAAATATGAGCAACACTTTAGTTCCATCTGCCACAAAAATACAGTGTATTGGCTCTGCTTTCTATGTCTAGTTTGATTTAATGGCACTAATAGAGAAATATTGTTTTTTTGTTTGTTTGCTTGTTTGTCTTTAATCCACCAGCACTATCACAGTGAATACAGCTTTCAGAAGACAAGGAAGCTTGGTCTCCATAGTGAAGAAAAGGTTGACTGCCTCTTATGCAGTTACATGCCAGCTACTTTTGAGCAGCAGCAGTATCAAATTCACTGCAGGTGGTAGGACCTGATCAGATATTTGTCTAAATGGACAGACTAACCCACACCTCACATGATCCTATCTACGTCCTTATTGGCATCTGAGCCAGCCGGCTTGAAGCTTCTGTCCCACCTTTCCCCACGGAGTAGACATATCCTCTGTCAGATGTGGAGGTTTGCTGGTTCAATAGTGGTTTAGGCATGTATGTAACATCAATCTAAACAAGATTTTGCTAATGGGCTTGTAACCATGGATAAATGCATAGTACCAGACACCTTATGAACTGCAGTGGCATTGTCCCTGATTTTTGGAAGGCTGATCTTAACCAAACCATTCAAGCCACCACAAAGGCAAAGGCACAGCCATGGAGGTATTATTGCTTTTCAGATGCTCTACTAACAAACTAAAGACCACAAAATATTCTGAGTAAACTGGGTATTTGTTCAAAAGGAGCTATTACTGTAGCTAATGCAAGAGCTCAGACCCCTCCTTCTCAATATAGTGGGAATGCAGTAAATACAAATGAGAAATTATTCACACAGTATAACTAGCTCGTAAAGACAAACCAGTCCAGTTTCCTGGATTGATTAGCTCTTATGTGGTACAATGCCACTTAAAATCAGATTTTGTATAAACCAATAGGCTGACCTTGCTCATCTCTCTTTCCAAGCTGAGAATGGTTGACATGTATAACACAGCAGCACTGTCTTGTTTGTTGGCACAGTATAGTCAATATCAACTGCACCAGAATGTATTAAGGAGGTACTGCATATTTTTATGTATATGTATGAGTTCAGCTACATGTATTTCTACAGGTCCACTATGTTTAATTATTTTACTGAATCAGTGTGATTTTTTAAAAAAAGTTTAATTATCTCTTTAAATTATTTTTCAGTGACAATAAGAGCAATCGAGAGAATAATAGTGTATTACAGAGATTGCTCATCTTTATGTGACAATCCAGTAAGAAAGAAAATCAAGTCACTGATGTGTCTAAAAAGCATCATTGTTATTTTCATATGCATTTAAGCAAACAGTTTTCAAAATGACATTTTAAAAATTGAAATTGCTAATGAACCATTTCTTTAAATAATTCTTAATTAGCGTGTGTTATATTCCATTCTTGGTGGAAGGAAAATTGAAAGTACAATACATTTCTAGTTTTAGAACTTTTTAAATTAAAAGGTTAACCGTAATTTCTGTAACATTTTTGAAGTATTTTCATAAAAATGAAAAGAAGCATAAAAATAAACATAATCCAATGTTCGGCATTTTTTTGAAAGACATGCTTGCCAGAATACAAAGCAGTATTGCACCTACTACCTGAACATAGGCAGTAAAAAAACCTTTTCACAAAATACTGTCCTGTATCTTTTCAAAGTATTCATTGAGCAGAGTAAAAAGAAACATTTTTTGCTGATCTTTCCTGTTTTCCATACTATTTGATAATTTCAGTCCAAAAAAAAGAAAAAACTAAAGCAAAGCAAAATTCTCCTCTGCCACTATACTGTACTATATACAACAGCTGGAATCACACGATTTTCTCCTTTGCTTTTTGCCAGAACAGTGTACTGAAAGTAACAGCTTAGGAGCTGGTGAGTAAACAACATAAACAACAGATAGCAACTCATGCAGGAATAATGGGTGCCAAACCAGAAGGAAGCCTTTGAGTCATGCAAAAGTCACAGACACTGTTGCCTTTAGCTCTTAATGCTGAACTGTAACAAGACTAGTTTCCACTTATATATAATATATATATTATTATATGTCAGAAAAATATATTTTTTCAATTAATAAAACTGTGAGTGCACGGGAAGCATCTCACACCCAGTACCTGTTCACATTCAGCTCTTGCTACCAAAAACCACAGCCACAAATGTTTCAAGGAGCCCTAGGACAATTCAGAGGGATTTGGAAGTGCTAACACGAGATGGGCTGCTGCCAAACTGCAAGGCAGCGGGTGCGCACCATGGAGCTATTGCTGCCACCATTGCCACTGAGCAGGGCTCAGGTGGGAGCAGTTCAGTGAACCCAGAGTACAGCGCAGATAGCTGATGCTCATGCTGAGGTGGTAAGGCATTGAAACAGGTTGCCCAAGGAATTTATGAATGCTTCATCGCTGGCAGTGTTCAAAGCCAGGCTGAACAGGAACTTGGGCAACATGATCTAGTGGAGGCATCCCTGACCATGGCAGGGGGGGTGGAACTAGATGATCTTAAGGTTCTTTCTGACCCAAACTATTCAATATTCCAGGATTCTATAGGTGTACATGCAAACAAGCACTCGGCAAGCCAACCTATATACTATATTTTGTTTTCCCCTTTCTGTAAGAAATAAGAAAAATCTGAAAATGAGGACAGTAATACAGACTTACCTGTCACACACAAATTGTGCTTGACAGCATGAGTTTGTGCCAGGATAAAAAAACTAAAACAAATTGCAAACATACTTCTCCAAACATGTTGACTGTTATGGTGACTCTTTGATAATTTGTACTTTCTTACAAAAACTTTATAAGTCTAGAAAACATAGTGGAACTGTGCGTGATCTAGGGCATGAAGCACTAAGCATTTTCCTCCTTTATTTCTGTCACAAACTTCCTGATGTTAAGCTGGGCTCCAAATGCTCCAGCACCTAGTTCGTGCAGAAAGTTGACTGGACTGACAGAGAGGGCACTTCTCAATTTGATCACAATAAAAAGATCATTGGTGTCATGGTTTAAGCTTCCATAACTCAACCAGTCGCTCTCTCACTCACTCCCCCCTCTTTCTTCCCCCGGCTCCTGGAAGGATGGGAAGGAGAATTGAAAGAATGCAGCTCCCACAGGTTGAGATAAGAACAGTTTAGTAACTAAGGTATAACACAAGTCACTACTGCTACCACCAATAATCATACAAGAGAAAACACAAGGAAAGAATAAAATCGCTCACCACCTATACCCAGCCTTACCAAGCAGTGCACCCCTCACCCTTCTGGGTCTCTGCTCACCGTTTTCACATCCTGGGCATGACATGCTGTGGCATGGAATACCTCTTTGGTCAGTTTGGGTCAGGTATCCTGTTTCTGCTTCCTCCCGGCTTCCCCTCCTCCCTGGCAGAGCATGAGGCTCAGAAAGTCCTTGGTCAGATCAAAACATTCTAAGCTATAACTACAAACATCGGTGTCATCAGTGCTGTTCCCAAGCCGAAAGTCAAAAACACAGCACTGCACCAGCTACCAAGACGGAGAAAAATGACTGCTACTGCTGAACCCAGGACAATTGGATAGGTGAGAAAATTTCCACCAGCTTCACAGATTATTGGATCCTGCACTTGCACTGATTTTTGAAACATTATTGTAACAGTCTTCCAATACCTAAAGAGAAATATGGAGAGGGACTTTTACAATATGTAATATAATATAATAATAGGATAAGGGAGAATGGCTGACAGAGAGGAGATTTAGATTAGATGTTAGGAAGAAATTCTTCACTGTGAGGGTGATGAGACACCGGCACGGGCTCCTCAGAGAAGCTGTGGCTGCCCCATCCCTGGAAGGAAGTGTTCAAGGCCAGATTGGACAAGCCTATCAGCAACCTGGTCTAGCTGACGGTGTCCCTGCCCATCGCAGGGGTGTTGGAAATAGATGATCCTTATGATCACTTCCAACCTAAACTATTCTATGATTCTATGATTCTAAGACCGTTGACTTCAGCTGAAGAATGTGTACACATGAGGAAAAGCAAACATAAATTCTGTATATTCAGACAAAACTGGAAGAAGGACTTCAGGCTACGCATCCAAAGCACTAATAAAGGTTTTGGATAAATGTAAAACTAATGCTGTCTGTGAAATTCTGATCTGAGATTGGGTTTTATGAAGACTTTAAAGGACGAAAGATAAAAAAAACCAGTGGCCTTCTGTTGTTGGGTTGTTGGGTTTTTTTGTTTGTTCTTTTGTTTATTTGTGGTTGGGTTTTTTTTGTGGTTTTTTTGGGTTTGTTTGGGTTTGCTTGGTTTTGGTGGGCTGATTTTTGGCTTTGTTTTGGTTTTGCTTTGTTTGGTTTTAATTCATTAATAAATTGATGATTTTGTGGTTGTGTAGATCTGTTCTGATCAAAGTCCAGATGTTAAGAGTCTGCACCTTTCTCATGTTGCACTTCTGTTCTTTTGAGAGGTTTGCATCTAAATCCCAGAATGCATATGATGTCAAATGGACTGAAAGTAGGACTTGCCTGCAGGGCTCAGAAAGTTTGCTACAGAGCACTTTCCAAGATAATTGAGGTTATTCTACTTGTGAAGAAAATAGATGTGATTTATTAGAACTGTAGATAGTAGATTACTAGCATGTAGTCCTAATAATTCAGTGGGCAGCATGGCAAAATGTTAAAAAAGACTGCAACAGTTTTAGATTCAGCACTTTAAAATCATGTGCATTTCTCCCTTATTGCAGGTAACTCAGTGACAAGTTCAGCCAGTAATCTCCATTCCCTAAAAACAGTTGCCTGTACTCAAAATCTCTTTCAAAGCTCTGCCACATCTCTTTTATCAGTTACAGTTTCTCAGACATCAACCCTCCCCTTCCTACCCAAAAATAATGCATGTTTTAAATAAAAAATCATGCCAGCGCAAAAGAGTACTGTTTATCATGGGCATCTGTATGACAATTCTTCACATTTTCATACTGAGTAGTATTCTAAGGTCACTTGCGCAAAAATGCAAATGCAAAATATCAAAGAAAATACCAGTCTGCTCTGTGCTTCATGCCCTAAGTTGTAGAGAGCCATGGTTATTACAGAGGACTGAAATCACAGCCATAGTAGTCACACTCTGGCTCGCAAGGCCTTGGTATGCTTGTTTTCAAGGCAGCAATAAAATTATCATTTAGAGATGAACTGCTAATCCTTCCCAGAGCTTAGTCATCTGAATGAGGCTGGTACAAAGGCTTCCCCATCCATGGCAGATCAGTCATTTAGGCTTAAGAAAATGTGGGAAAGGTGGGGGAGAGTGGTCTGTGGGGGTTTTCTTAAAACATTAAAAAAGAAATTTTTTGGAAGGCAGAACAAAGCTTAGACCTTTGTAAAAACAACTGGTGGTAACAGTACATGCCTCTTTCCCAACAAATGAATTGCAAAAGCAATCAGCTAGAAGAAATTGTGCTGGCCTCCTAAGTGTGAGGGGATTTAAATCTGCAGCACCTCCTCCCTACAACTCTGTTATTTCAAGGGTTTGGGATAGTCAAAACCCACAGAGATCCCCACCGCTTCTTGTGGAATCTGTGGCATAGCACAGAAGTTAAAATTCATGAGGCTAAAAGAAAAATAAGCAAGAATGACTAAAACTGAAATCTGTCACTTTGGGCAACTCAGCAGGGAAAGAGAAGTCATGGCTTTTGAATCCTGCTTTCAGGTCTGCTTATTATTTACAATAACTAAATATTCAGACTGTATTTAATTAATTATATGTAAAAAAACCCCTCTCGCTGTCAACTTATCTCTTCCTCTAGCAATCACACTTCTGAATACAGATGAAAGTATTTATCAAAACAGAGCTGCAGCAATGCTGGACCAACTCAAAGGCTGACAGATCTGATTGCCAAGATCCAATCCCCAGCACCAGCCAAATGCAGATGCCCAGGAAAGAGCAGAAGAGTTGAGCCAGCAGAGATTATGCTTCTCTGTATGCTTTTATAGCCTTCAGAAATTCACAGTCAGTGTCAGGATATGGTCTGTATGTCTTCATTAGTCTTAAAAATAGCTCCTAAAATTTATTTGCCCCAGTTTTGCTTAGGTACCCAAATTCTTCTGTGGCTCTGGTCCTAGATACCCAGCTAGGTTCATCTATGTTACCAAGCCAGTGCTTGGCATGTGAAAGGCTATTCTTTTTAATGTGAATTTTCCATGCTTTTCCTTAGGCTCTTATGGGATGCCCTGGGGTGCTCCAAAGGTGACCTCAAGAGGTTTTGCTCTGGGTGGAAGCAGGCTGGAGCTGTGCACCTGGGACACAGAGAACTCACAATGTGCAGTGTGAATGCATTTGGCACTCTGCACATCCACAGCACACACCTAGGACTGAGAAATAGCATGAGCATCACTGCTGGCAAAGATGGCATGGATGTGACCTTCCTCCTATGCACCATTCCAAATGCAGGTCCACCAACTGAGAGCCTGGGTGATCTACTTATACAGTAAAAAAAAACCCCACCTATAAAACTTGGTTTGTTTCTATAATCCCCACAGACATTGGGCTTCCAATAGAGGAATTAGAGGATGCTAGGAAAAAGAGGGAGAAGTGCAATGAATCATGGTAAGACCTATAATTGCAGAGAAGCCTAAGCAAGTAAAAAAGGAAAGAACATTATTAATCAGAGGACTAGTTTCAATTAAAGTTTCAATTAAAGTTTTAATATTAGACTACTGAGAGAGACAGTGTTCTGGGAAAGGCATTTTTAGAGATTGTAAAGACTAATTCATAATAATATTCAATTTAAACAATCCATGAATAACTTAAATCACCTTATTTTAGAAAAGATTAAAAGTATGCTAAAAAAAAAAAAGAAAAAAGAAAAAAAGACTTCCAGTCTCTGGATGGATCAGGAAATTTTACTGTTCACTTTAGGGTTCGTAGCAAACAGGTGCTCTATTTTGTGAGGGTAAGAAATAAGGATGTGGTTGTGGGATCCCATGTCAATGGGAACTTACTTACTTTTCTTTCAGCTGAGCTGGGGTAACTCACTGAGAACCAATCCCAGCATAATGTATCCCAGCTATCTCAAACTGCCCTCAGGGGAGTGAGATGATATTTGTAAAACACCACATTAGCAGCATTTAACTTCTAATGTGCTTTCAAAAGAACCTAGTAAAACTCAGTCCCCGTTGTATTTACAATGGGTCATATTAATGGAATAAACTGAATTAACATTTCAACTCCCATAATAACATGTTTCAAAAGCTTTTCTAATCCAGAGGCTTTTATTGTTTCAGTATCCAGTCTTAATACCCCAGTCAGGATGAATACACCCCTCAAGAACAGTGCCTTCTCTTCAAATAACAGATAAATGCTATCCTTCTGTATTTCCTATATTGAAGTCATAAGTAGTGACCTTTGTCAGCATAGCAGCCTGGACAATTTATTCTCCAATATTTTCTACTTTCCTGACAGTTATTTTGAGGTCATAAGAACAATATGGCTTAACAAGCAACCTTTGTTAATTAAAGACAATAAAGAATCACCTTTTAAGGACCCATAATGATACTTCAATTTACCTATAGGCTGTACCTAATAGAGTAAATCTCTGGGCATAAGCTGCAGAGCATCAACCAGGCAATCATAGAATTGGAGAAATGATACATAAGTCAGTAACTCAGACAAGTTAGAGTAGTTAATTCTACATTTAAAAAAACCCCAACCAACCAAACAAAAAAACCATATATATTTACATATATATATATGCACCCTTCTATTTTAAAATGGATACATGAAAAAGTCTCCAGGCCAGTGATCTAGCATGAGTCAGCTGTTCTGTGGAAAGTCCATGGAATGAAACATCTTTTGTTAATAACCCTTGTATATTAAAATACTTATGTAAGAAACCTGCAGATAATACCTGAGAATTTGTATGTAACACTGTGACCAAGTGTTTTGAAAGTTATTTTAAAACTGTGTTATTACCATCAAAATAGTGCATTTTTCTTTATTCACTTACATGTTTAGTTTTGTTTTCCTTAGGCTTGAATTGCAGCTAAGACTTTGTTTCTGTAGTTTGCAAAATCAGTGTAGTGCTGTGCAGCACACTACCCAGTGTGCTGGTACTGTGTAGGAAGAGACACGGATCCTGGAAGCAAACCCAGCCTTTCCTGTAAAGCGCTACAGGCCATAGAAGGAATGTCTTCAGCAGTTTCTCCTGTTGCTTTCTCACTTCTCTCCTCCCCAAATCGGTGCATTAACCTGCGCATCTCATGAAATAAACTAGTCAAAGTAATTTATGGACAGTAGATTTTTACAGATTAAAGAGGGGTGTAAGTATGAAGTACTACCCTGAAGTCTCAACAGCATCGTATATTGCTTGTATGTATAGACAAGAAACCTACTGAACGGGCCCAGCCAGAATCAGTGGATGCGGAAAATGTTAGCTATAAGAAGGGCTCATCCTACATGCTCACCTAGGCAAGCCCAGGACAAGAATATCCTACTCCACAATAATAGTTATGTAGGAGTAAATCTGCACAGCCTTTGTAGCTGCCCACAATAGTTTGCTTTCATGGCTTTGTCTGACTGCCACAGGTCTAACAGTACTTTAAGAACAGTACTTCATGTGCAGGCACAGGATGCTGAGAATGCACAGCAGGTCCTAGCCAGGTCACACAAATAGGCCAAGCAATGCTGCAAAGGTCTTATTACAGAGTCTATCAACATATAAAAAACTAGCTTTCCTTCTGCAAGTGACAGTGACATTCCAGCTACCCCAGCATGTGTACTTCAGTCAGCACTTGTCCAATAAATGTAGTTTTTTGGCCTATAAGCCTAATTCATGACAGAGCATGTTGATATGCATGATCCAGGGATCTTTTCTTTATAGACTCACCTCCACAATCAATGTTTTCAGGTTCAATCTGTCATACATCAGAAACAGGGATTCACTGCAGGTTGGTAAGGATTCCTATTTTCACACATCTTTTAGGAGGTTGGTTTAAAAAGGCAGTGTTGAAACATCAACTTATTTTGAGATTTTTAAAAATGCACGATTAAGTTATATAAACTCAGCAATTTCCACAAATTCATCAGTCCAAAGTCTGAGTTTGCCAGATGGTTTATACTGGCGCTTTCAGTAATGATCTCTTTTCCAGGTTAGCTGCAGCTGTACAATGTCTCTGAAAAGAAATGTTCAAGGGCACTACTTCGAATGCCATACTGAAATAACTCCCACTTGTCTTGCAGTTATTAATTGCTCCCTGTTTTACCTCCTCATGATGGCAACCCACAAAACTGTTACATAAGCCTGTAGTCTAACCCACACCTGCTTCCCTTCAGCCGTGAATCAAGCCTGTGGTTCTGGCTTGTGCTCGCTGCTCTGTTGCTAGGCATCCCAAACAAGCTACCTGACTACTAAGCCGTCAGCTCTGATGATAAGAAATGTTTGAACATATGAGACACTGATTCGATGTATTTATTTTTACTTTTGTATATTCACCTCTCACTATAACCCTATCTTTTACCTTCATTGTTTTCGTAAACCCATGTAAAGTATGTGATGGCTTTTTCAGCAAATCAGACAAGGCTTTCATTTTGCTAGCTTCCCTTATCTTCTGAAACAGCCCATGATCATTCAGGCTAGGTCTTATCTGTAAACCACATATCCAGTTACTTACAGACAGATGATTTATCTCCCTCTTAGGTCTTCAATTTATTACTGTTCTCTCATAGCTGCTTTCCTGCAAGTCGTTATCACCAAAGAAATTTTAGCTCCGAATGTATTGTTCTAGTCTGTGCTGTTCTTCAAGTCTACAGCAATAACGCAGGGTAAGTCTGACCCCATGCTACCCCCTCTACTGATGGCTGTCCTCCAGGTCAGTTGAGTGAAGCCAAGCAGGCAGCCCCAGAGACTCGTCTTAGATTTCTTGCTTCACACTGTCGTTCTATTGTCCTTTTCCAAGTCATTCAGTAGACTTTCATAGAGGAATTTTGATGACATTATTTTATTATTTTTTTTTCTTAAAGAAACTCAAAACGACATCTAGATTCAGGCAACATTTGCCTTCCTAAGACACATCAGACTCTGGCTGGATAGAAAAACATCCACATTCTCTCAATACCTTTACAAGGTACAAGGTTTTCAGATGAATGAATGAATGAGTCATGAGAGCTAGACTCTTGCAATTCAAAATATTTTTCCTGTTGGACTGTAGAAAGACTTGCCTGTGAATATTTTCAAGCTTATAAATGACTGTGTAGAGCTGCTAAATATTTTAAAGAAAGTCATCATGGAAGCACAAACAGACTGAACATGTGCATGGGCTCTATACATCTGACTTTTCTTGATGGAGAGGCACCTCTTTATGTGTGGCTTCTGCCAATCACAAAATTGAAGCCTGAAACCACATTTTTTTCTGACAATTAATCATTTTAGAAGCCCTATGAATGCATTTCAATATGGTGTTTGGAGACAACGAAGGTAAAAAGTAACAAGAGTCTGAAATCATGTCTTGATCTCATATTTCATATCCAGTTCCCAATTTCACACCAAATTAAAATAGGAAAACATTAAAGCTTCAGAAAGTCAGAATTCAGTTTTGCCTATGAGACAGTAATGGGGGCCAAGTAAAAATGAAACTCAAATATAAACACTGTGCAAAAGAAAGCAGAAAGCATACAGAAAAGCATCTGATTTACAATCCAAACCACTGCAAGACAAATTAGAGTTTATTTTTTTTTAAAACTGTTGTTGTTCTATAATTATAATATATCTGCTAATGGACCTTCTCAATCACAGAACCATTATCACAAAATAAAATTTATTTTTGTTACTACTATTTGTGATATCTCTCTTGCTATTAATTTCACATTATAATTGTATTTCCATGAACAGATTAAGTATTATTTGAGTGCATGGGCTAAATAATTTCACAGTCCACTTTTGTTACTCTGTTTTGAGGCTGAACCAAATCAAAAGCTAAGTTAACATGGGGAAAACCTAGATTTGTTCCACAAATTGTCAATGAAAATAATGATTACAAACTATACAAATTAAGTTAATATAGTGCAAGTTTAATAATGGACTACAGTTAAAAGACATTTGTTACAAAAACTGAGTTAATGCAAAAAATAAAAGGAAACACTAGGATAAATATTTATTCTTAACTGAATTCCAGAATACTTTTATCCCAAAAGTTTAATATTATTTGAGATATTTACTGAAATGAAATATTCACTATCACAAAATTAGTGAACCTGGATTCATTAAAATCCCTTTGTACGTGGGCATTTAAATATAGAAGTATGCCTTTTCACTCATTCTTTGTTACTGTCAAAGTATTCATATATATATAAAACTTCTGTCACAGTGGAGCTTAAACTGTTTTCACATACAAAAGGATACAGTGACATGTCATTTTCTTATCTGCTTTAGTATTGTAATAATTTGCTCATAGACAGGAAAAATGCATATATTAAAAGGTTGTTCAGGGTTTTTTTAAGTTGAAAATAAAGCCAAGGTGAAACAAGTAGAAAAAACCCTAATTTCAGTGTGAAGAGTGTGTATTTTTTTTTCTAATGCTTATTCCAACCCATACAATTTCCCACAGGAGTTTTAAATATATATGTAAAGCAGTCACACTGGAAGCATACATTTTGCAGCCACTGCTAAACATAGTGCCCCATTTTCACATACTGCCTCCATCCCGCTGTCTCCTCAAACTGCATGAGCTGGAGGTGAAAGTGCAGGAAGTCAACAAGGCTTGTGTTGTGGTTAAGCTCTTTGGTGACCACAGAGGCCTAGCTGTTCCCTCTCCCACCTTTTGTCCCATTACTTGCCTACAGCACTCCCATCTAGCTGCACCTACTCGTTAGCTTAATGTAATCTCTGCTGTATAGTTCCCACCATTTTATTCCATAACAATTTTTGGTCCAAATCCTCAATATTCATGATATTGTCTATCTGGGACAGCTATGGGTTACAAAGCACCTTTCCTCCATCTTTCCACAGATACCTTTTGTCTTTACTTTGAAAAGTTCTTAATGATTGACCAGCAACAGTACTTCTGCCTTTATTTTCTTAGACATGACCTTGGTCTCCTGCTCCTCCATTTGTCCTCTTTCCCCTCTCCACACTTTTCAGAAGACTTTATCATTATTCCAACCATAACTTAATTAAGCAAATGATATACAACTATGTTACACATCTTCTTTTATTGCTGCTTCATCTTCCCAAGCCATTCCTCTCCACACCTCCATCTAATCCATCGCACGCATCATGTGTGATTAGACCAGACAGTGTCCTTCTCACTGCCTACTTTTGTCTTCCTAAACTCAGTTCCTCCAAGAAACTTGCTTGCATATCTGACTTTCTCACTCTGAATGTGAAAATGCCCCATTGTCTCAAAATTTAAAACAGATTCAATATAACCAAATGGAAATCACTGCCAATTAAAAACACAGCTATGCCAGAAGTATTAATTAAAAAATGTTAAATACTGTTGTAAATGGTGAAACCCTTTTGTCCCCAGTGCCTCAAAACATTTTTGAAAATAAACGGTTGAAAATAGTTTGGAAATTAACACAAACACACTCAGAACAGCATATGTGAAAAAAACGTGGTTTCATTTGACAGCAAAACTGAAAGATCAGCACAAAATAAAAAAGCATAAAAGCAGCGATGCTTGCGTGTTTCAAATTACTCATCTTTCCAATGGAAATATATTGCCGGAGTTGGAGGATTGTCTTCTCAACACTTATAACACATTTAGCCAGCATCCCACTGTGCACTTTTCACGTGAAATGTTGTGAGCTGTTTGATGGTCCGGTAGCATTTGCCTCATTCTCAAGGATGTATCTGAATTTCTCTGAGAAATCAACTAATGACCAAGAAGCATTTTACTAATACAGACTGAAGCAATATCTCTGTTATTAGTGAAATAACATCTTTTAGAAACCCAGGATGATCAGGTTCAACCAGTTACAACCCTAACATTGTGTAATTCAACATTAACTGCTCGCTGTACTTCAAGTAGCTTTAACACGCCCTTTTATTTGGTCCCCCTGCATGTATGTGTGTATCTACAATTTTTGTATATAAGGCTAGAGAAAAACTATATCTTGCCGGATCAACAGCCTGGGAGAGGCAAGGCTGCTCAGTTCCACATCTCCAAGTCCAACCAGCAGTGTGTTCCCAGGCAGATGCACACAGAGTACATGTATACACTGTCTGTCTGATCCTTGATGGGTGTTTAGAATAGCTTTATCACATAACCGAACATCCTTACATAGAAATATATACATACACACAGATACAGATACACAGATACACATATATATACATGTGACTACATTATCTCCTATCTTTTTCATGTACTTTGGAGTTCACATGCTGCAGGTTCTATAATGTCACGCAGCACTTGTCACATTTCTCAGACAGAGGTCCGTATCCTCCTTGCCCCAAAGGCTGGGAGAAAACAGGTTTAATGAGGCAAGTTAGAGACCAAGTGTTCTGATCTCAGGCAAGTAGTGGCTGGTTCTCCCAGTTATTATCAAAGGGCACAACTAAATAGATTGGTCTGTTCCCTGATGTCTTAGCACTTTCTTTTTCTGCTTGTGTATTTCTATACATAACAGAATGAGGTAGAGATCAAGAAATCTGGATGGTTTAAAGAGGAACAGAATATTTTCACTGCTAGACTGTGCAGGCTTAGAACAAAGTTTGAAACAAAAATAAACCACACGGTTCATTTTGCATTATGAAAGTTAGAAAGATAAATTGGAAATACGAGGCTGAATAAACATGCAGATACTCTCACATCTAAACATGGAGTATGCACCATCTATGCTACACCACGTAGCACTGGCATCCACTGAGGGCAGAATACTGAATAGAAGTAATGCTGCATGGCTAGGCCTATGTTCATGTGGTGAGGAAACAGGAAAACACGACTTAATTCCTAAAGTCTTGTAATAAATTCATCAATAAACCAAGTAGAAAATTCTGTCTTTAAAATAGCACTTAGAATAGGCATGATGTTATAAAAAAATTAAGTCTAGGGCAAAGTGCGAGGGTGGGGACTTTCTTAATGTTTTAGGATCTTTTTGTGTTTCTCTGCCAGAGTCTGAATCCCTGGAATACTGCTGAGTTCTTCATGTTTGCAAATAGACGTCTACCCATGCTGACCCAGAAATGCTAGCACAAGTCTGTATTGTCTCCGGCTGTTTAGCTTAATGCTGTTTCTCATCATGTCACTCCATGTTTCCACCAGTCATATGTTTCAAGATTTGCACCCAGTAGTCCAAGATGATGTGGAAAACAAACTCTAAAGATGCATTTTCAAGGCAGAGCTTTTTGTTTTCTCGCACTACCTATAAACTCATATGTTGTCCTACTGTTTAGAAAATAACAAGTCACGTCCTTGTTTGTTTACAGCCAGTAAACAGTCCCCTGTGGAACCAATAGAAATGAGTTATTTTTAATGCTTCAAGAAAAGTATTTCAGAACAACAAAAAATCACTTATGGTTAAGCTGGCGCTTGAAAAGCTTATGGAAAAGTCCTTTCTGATATCTGTTTCATTAGAAGTTTAAGCAACTTTTCAAAACCACCCACATCTCTGTACAAAAGGTTTGTTTTGCAGCAAATTTTCTTGTGGATCACGATTAAAATTCTTCTCCACTCTGTATATCATACACACAGTCTTGTAGCATACACCCACATATAGCATTTCTTAGAAAGAAGAGCCCGTAGAGAGGACACAGTTGCCATAGCAACATTTTTGTATTCTGAAATGCTATCACACTGCATTTTTTTTCAGCTTAAGCTTTTGTAGACTGCCAATGCCATCTTTCCTCATTCAAGCTGTCAATTAATCTCTCAAAATTCGTTCAGGATTGCTTTCATTTTGTGGTGGAATTCCTTAGTATTAAATTATAGGCTGCTCTATTACTACTGTGACTCAAACAATGGTTGCAAGTGTCAGGAACACAGAAGTTGTCTTCAGCTTCATTATAAAATCATTTGCCTCCAAATATTAGTATTTTCTGCTGCTACTGATAGGGGTTCAGAAACATCTCTCCTGATTCTGAAATAGACTTCCAAGTAAACTGAAGTAGATCTCTGAACTTTCCTATCCCAGCACATCTATAAGGTATTAATGGTGAGCAGGGAGTCTTGAGAGATTTTAAAGTATTTCAGGAGATTGCGATTTTAATCTTCACTAATCTGCTTTACAAGTACAACTCCATTGAGTTATTGTGCTGATTTATTATGCTGATCAATGAAACTTTTCAACACCTTGCAGTAAGCTTTGATTTTAAGTTGCCTTTCTGAGCTCCCTCTTCAGCAGAGGTAGTGAAGCCTTGAACAATAACACAGGCTGCAGTAACACTCACCATAAGCAAGTCATCAAACACTGGGAGGGCAGATATGAAGAACAAGAGGAACGACTGGGTAAAAGAATATTAACAGAGAGATGAAACAGTGGTATGGATTAGGTCTGTGCAGGCATTCTTTCATGACTGTTGAATCCAATAACTATACAAAATCTCGTGCTCTATGACCTTTTCTGCTGGAACTTCATGCTCTCCTGGCTCTGTCGTCTTCAGCCATTAGAAATACTGCTGGCAATTACCAGAGAAAGAAGAATAGTGATCTTGAGCTCAGTATGTGTGTGTGTACGGAAAAAACATGCTGGCTGGACTGTAAGCATGGGATTGTATCTGTGTGGTCACCGAACACAGAACTCAAGAGCTTGTGCTTTCTTCCCAGCTTCTGCAGAATGACCTTATGACATACGAGAGAGGTTGAGCTTGGACCAGTATCCCAGGATCAGACTGGCAGTCATGGGAATAAACAGAAGAGCTCAGGATAATACTGGTCATCTCACAGGAAGAACATACAGGACAGACACTTTGAAATCATGCACAGATCTACTTTCTACTCATGTAAGGCAATGTGGTCAGCTGTTCCCAGCTGCAGGTGCAGACAACGGCATACACAGTGTTTTTCAGCTACCTTAAGGTTGGTTCTAAGCTCAAATTATTGCATTGTAAACTTATGGATGGGCAGGCTGAAATTATTGCAACTGCAAGGAAGTTACATGCGAGTCCAGTTCTGTCCCATAAAAACTTGTCTCTGTTCATACTACCTGATATATCTTGCAGGCCTGAGCAGTGCTTCCTCAGGAGTAAGAAACCAGGCATTTGTAAGCTTGATTAGGAATTTTTTGATTTGCTTGTTTCTTGTTCTACAGCTAATCAGTTCATTCAATAGTTCTTCCTTTATCCAGCCAAAGTTCACTGAAGATCTCTCATCTAGACCTCACAGGGAATTTGCACGTTCCCAAAACCCAGCGAAACAGGTCACAAATGTCACTACATGCTGCATCATTCCAGAATGAGATTTAACTGGAAAAAATCTCGGGTTTTGTGTAGAGGTTGCCCATTGCTGCGTATGGATATTCTATATTTCAAGTACTCAAGTGGGATGCTCCTGTGACAAGGGAGTCTGCTTTTTTAGAGTCTTTCACAAGTCTGAATTTTACTGGGAGGGCTTATGGATACAATGGAAAGCACCACAGCTCTGACTTCAGCCACTGTTGTATAACCACAGACAGATGACTAAATTGTTCCCTAGCCCTAGGCAGTGGTTCAGTTAATCTGTGTTCCATTTTGCACCACACTGTTTCTCAATCAACAGATATATTTTCCTAGGGAAGAGCTTTCTGTATATGAGTAAAAACTTTAACTCTGTACAATCTACTCAGATTTTTAAATATGTGTTTTTTCCATTGTTATTACTGCTCTGAAAGTCTAAGTCACATTACCTAAAATAAGGAAAAAAAATGTATTATGTTCTTAAAAAAAAGTACCTTAAGAATAAAATACAGCTTATAGTCTTCAAAGATCATTAGGAAAAGTGGTCAACACCAGATAAATTACATGTGCAGTATTACACATTAGAGTGTAAGTAAATACTGCAGATGAAATTTCCTTTCTTTCTCTCTTCCTTAAATCCTAAGATACCACCCAAGAAAAAAGCTTGATCCATCAGAAATTTTCATTTCCAAGGCCTGGTTCTTGGGCCTGCAGTTTCCAGAAATGGACATCTCAAATTTCAGTCCCTCCATCAACAGAAGCCCTTTACCTAAGGCTTTGGGAATGTGCTTTTTTTTTTTTAGTGCTTGTAAAGAAAAGTCGAAGAGACATTTAGGGATCTGAGGGGATAGGGCAAAACTGGAGTGAAATCTTCAGTGTCCTCAAAATAGGGTTTTCTCTTGAAAGTTATTTCACTTGCTGAGATGAAAAGCAGTGAAAATTATTTTTGCTTAGCCAGTCTCTTGATTACTTGTCACTTTTAAAACACTGATAGCATCTTATGTCAGTCCTAATGCAAGCAGAAAGCCTCATGAGAACAGGGTCATATTTTACTAGTTATGCTACTGTCTCATACATATGTCAGCAGACATTAACCATGCTGTGCTATGGAAATTCAGAGAAGTGATAACAGCCTGGAAAAAAAAAATAATTACTGTTATTTTACAAGGAATTTGATCTGGAAAAAAAATTGCAGTTAAGGCCTCTGTAAATAGCATTCTTGAGGACTTGATTTGTTCCCTTGTCATGTGAGGTCTTAATGTTTTTTTCATGTTTCTCTTGTGTGAGTTCCTGTTGACCTGAGAGAATTGACACTGAAGACTGCAGTTCAGTTTATGGATACAAACTAATTCTTAAACAAAATTGTGTTAAACTGGAGTTCACCTACAAGAAAATACAGTCAACCAAAACCTTTCAGAACTGTGCATTCATTTGGAATGTTCTTTTATAAAATGTTACAGCTATTTTTCTGACATCAAACAGAACCTGAAATCATTTCTAATTGGAAGGAGATAAAGAATCAGATACTTTTTTTTCTGAAAGCAAGCAAGAAGACCTTTTCCACATTGTTTCACTGTACATATGGAAAAATTGTAAAGACATCAAGCTATATAAAATTCTCTCCAGTAACATGTTATGATTAACAGATTTCACTTTCAACAAAACTAGGAAAATGTACAAATCTCTACTTTTTTAATGTACAGAGATGTAAATCTGCATTAAATGGGAAACTGAACAATTTACAGTTATAAATGAATCTTTAACTTGTTCTCTGGTTTTCATCATACAGAAGGACCATGAGAACATTTCTTGATTATGATGAGATATTTAAACATGCATTTTCTTATTAAAAAAAAAAGGAAGAAAAGGAAACAACCATGTAAGACAAGGGCTACTTACCCAAATTCATCTGATTTTCCTGCCCAGAAATACAAATCAAAGCTAGTAAGAGAAATGTAGAAAAACCTCAAAGTAGTCCACATATAGGTTCTTTTGAATTTATTGATTTAGCTGAGGAATATTTCCATTAACACAATGCATGCTTTTACGAGAAATCCACAATAACTATGGTATAACTGTGATTTACAGAGAAGCATGGGAAGGATATGTATCTTTCAATAAAGCAGATGAAATTGAGCAAGACAGTGAAAAATGACACATCTTATTACTGTATAGAGAGAGAATTTGTGAAAATTCTCTGAAAAATCATAGAAGTCTTTGTTAGTAAAGCAACAAAAAGTTAGAATTTATATAATATTTACAATAGGTTGATTAAAGAAATGTGCATACAGATGTTAAAGAATGTAATTTTATGGTAGTGACACATACATGCTCTGTTGGGCAAGGCTGTCAGTAAAGAGTCCTTGGGCTTATTTAAATAAGCAATTCAAAATCAGGGTAGAGGAGGAAAGGATAAGGTGATTTGTCTGCATTCACACATGATAATATGCATTTTTATTGTTGTTCATTTGTTAATTACAAGTTTTAAACCTCTCTAATTTGTCACTTGAGCTTAGTTCATACTTTCAATTTTCGCCCAAACATTAATGCCCAGAACTTAAATTTTTAAATGACTGTCTATGGTCTGGCTATTGCAAAATAAAGCTTCCATTTTACAAATTCTTTCTCACTATATTGCAAAAAACCTGTCAAGAAGATATTACTGTCAACCCAACAGTTATTTTTACTATTACGACTTGACAGTTCAAGTACGTAGCAGAGTTTGTATGCCGGAAAGTTTCCTGGAAACTTGTAGCATAGCAAATATATTCAATAGTTCTCTGACAATAGAGAACAGACATTTCTCTGGAAATATCAATGTCCAGAATAGACATATAAATTACTAGTAAATGTCATCAAGGCTATTCAAAATGCAAAAAACTTTAGCAACTGGAGGCAGAGCATAATACATAACACCTAGGAAAGAAGAAAAAGTTACATCTAGCTTGCACACCGTGTACCCTGCTATTTGTAAAGCAAATAGCTGATAATAATGTTGCACCCCACTGTTTCAGACCAAAGCCATCATTTAAGTAATAAAATTACTTCCAAGTTAATATTAAATGCGCTTTCCATGTAGCTTGCTTGTTTGTTTCTCCATACTCTACCATCTGGAAAGGCTGTTCAAAGATAAGTTTTTTCATCCCAGAAGGTATGAAATTTATTAGCTTGCAAGATCCCAGCATCCAAACAGCAGAAGGTTGTAGTTCTATACGTATCCATGCAAACACCAATGTCCTTCTGTTTATACCTGTATACCTCTGTTATACTACTAAACAAATTGTTATTATCCCAGGCTGAGAGAAATCTTACAAGATTACAGGAGAATCTGTGTTTAGGGAAATGATCATGAAAACTACTGAAATTGGTATAAGTGTCTCGGTAGAAAGACAGATTCCTGTTGAAATGTCTCTTTTTAATTTCCTCCCTTCCTGGAGTTATCAAATAATAATTGATTTTTTAAATGGTTTTGCATAATGCTTTTGTTCAGTGCCTTTTTTCCTGTGGAACCCACAGTGCTGTTAGTGTTTTTTTGCTTAGTATATTTCTACTCATAAACTATAGCTCATCTATATGGGTTTGTATTGATAGACAGTACCTCTGTAACAGGGAACTGATTTCCCCAGGTTCAATGGGTGAGATCATACTAGCCACAGATTTTTGTAATCAAGATCCATATGCCTAGCTATACAGCCCAAAATTTAGTTAAGATATTTTATGCAGAATATAGAATTATAAAAATTAAACGAACAAGCACAAATGCTATATTTGCAGAAGGAAAAAATAGCAATTCTAACAAGAAAGGGAAAAGCATCTTCAAACTTTCCATCACAATCAATATGTATAAGCTTGTTGGAAAATATTTTAGAGAATATTTTGCATAGCTATTGGACGGCTCAGTGAAAGAACAAGTCTATGATTTTTTAAAGTTGAGATTATTTCTTCACTTTTTCAATCTTCATTTTGTACTTTTTTTTTTCTGCCAGATGTGAGATTGCTCTGAACATTGAAAAGAAAAGCAAATCTAAAAATATGCAAGACAAGTCCTCCAGAAGAGGGATACAGAAAAACTGCTGGAAACACACCAAAACAAAAAACAAACAAACAAAAAAAAACCCACCCCAAAACAAACAATAAAAAAACCCAACAACAACCACCACAACAAAACAAAACAAAACAAAAAACCCCCAGAAGCAAGAACAAAAAAACAACCAAAAAAAAGAAAAAAGCAATAGTAAAAAGAGTCCTGTTGTAAAAAACAGAGAAACAGAACTACACATGGTGTATATCAGTACAATATAAAAAGGAAAACCATAAGCGTGACATATGTAGTACAGCTTAAGACCTACACACTAAATACTCGCTTTTTCCCATATGGCATGTTTGCAATCACCAGATGAAATCCTAGTTGATAACTCTGAAGGCTTATTGCATAACAGGTACTGATTTGTTGATGAAAGCCAACAAAAGATTAAGCTGAGATTTTCAGGGTCAACACATTTTGCATCTATTCAGATCTGTTGCAATTTCAAATGCTTTCTTTGCAGATCTACAGCAGATAGCTATAGCTAAGCTTTAAAAATGATAAGGGATTAGAGAAACCAGTAACCCATTGTGCTTGTTATATCCAGGCCTTTGCCTAAACTACTGCTATACACTTTCACTGAAATTTCAAGGCCAAGAATTGGGTTTTTTGTAACCAGTAGATGAATTTAATCAATTTGAAAGTAGATTTTTGTCATTTAAAGCTAATCCATGAACATTCAATTTCCTAGCTATATATATGAAATATCCTTTGCTCAAAGGGAAATGCTTATACTTTTATGCAAAATTTTGCAGTAGGTTAAATATAAATGTTTTCCTGATTCTCGTACTAAAATAAATGAAATGACATTAGAATATCTGGAAGGCAAAAATTCACATATATACAAACAAACTATGGAAATGGAGCCACTGATATAATCTTTTTGCAAAAATGGTGTGTGCTTCTGCATATGAAGCTGGGCAAAAAAGCTTCTTACAGGCTCATAGAGCCTGAAAATACCCTAATGTTTCAAAGCACCTAAAAGTAACTGCAGGTTTTATTGAATAGTTTCAGTTGTAAAAAACCTACAGAAGGTCTTGATAAATGTTGAAGCTGTTCATATGATCATTTTGACTTTTGAGAGGTAATTCACATAAAAAGGACCGAACACTGGTGGTAAGATAGCTTAAAGCATATACATATATATACAAATAAAATCCTAGGTGTATATATATATAAATACATGGAGCTATGTTTTACATATATTAGAAAAACAGATTTTCAAGGTTAGAGTTCTAACCATATATGCATATGGCATGTGTTTATATCACATGCACATATGTCTGAAACATCACAAAATCATTAAATATTTTAAATGCCATATACATATATATATTCAAACTTATAACTTTGAAAGCCTGTTATTTAGCTCTTTAAAATATATTTCTTGGCTTATTATCCCCACTCTGCATTTATTTACAAGACATTAGTGAAGCATCTGTTCTGTCACATGCGCTCTACACTTCGACCACGAAGTATGAGAAATTAATATTTCAGATCCTTCAGACAGTGCAGATTCTGTCCTTTGCAGTATCTGTCAGATAGTGCAAGGTGTGCCTGTGGGAATTTGAAGCACGTCTGAACTTATTTACAGGTATTCTTCTAGAAGGGACAAAAGACTAAAGAGCCCTGGGGTAGACTATATACAGGCAAGTTCTTGAAAGGCAAAAGGATCAGAAGCGTATTAGCTATGCCTTAGGATTTCGTCCTTGAGACAGGCTTGATTCACATTTGGCTTTCTGGAAAGAATATCTGAAATTCTGACCTGAAGACGGACCCTCCACTGTATGGGAGCTCTACCTGGTCGACATGCTCTTCACAGACTCCGCCTGAATGTTAAATGAAAAGCTCCCATTAGCCAAAATTTGCACCATAAATACAAATTACCAAGCAGTTGCCCAAGTTCTGACTAATTCCTCACAGTAGTTTAAGTAGAGCAATATGCAGGCACACACTGAAAAAGACTGGAATAAGCCACTTTTACATTTCACGTGCATATAGCAACACTTGCTGTAGAAAAGGAACAACACTCTTAGAAGGTGGCTATCAGTTTCTGTTTTGCTAATATGTGTACAAATATGCAGATAACTAATTCTGAGGAAGCAAGATATATAGATATGGAGAGAGAGATAGATTAGATAGATAGATAGGTAGGTAGGTAGGTAGGTAGGTAGGCAGTTAATTGCCTCGTATCTCCTTCATACAATTGAACCAGAGTCTTCACAAAGTATGCTTTTAATTTGAGTTGCAAAAGCAATTTGCAGTAAAAGTAGGCTATAATCCTGCTTCCTCTCTACAGGGAGATCATAAGACAGACCTAACTTGTTACGTAAAGTTTTCTGCATTCTGATCCTGCCTCCAGTGCCTGCATGTGCTGTACTCTTTATCAACCTCTCTGAAAATATCTGCATTTTTGGTACCTCTGGTAATGTTTCCAAATCACTAGGCAGAGATGAAAACCCTAGTGTTATTCAACTTCCTTGTTTTGTGCAGAGAGCAGTAATAAAATGAAAGTGTTGAAATATATCACCCAGAAGAGCTATCAGTATATTTCTTTACTAAAAAGTGGAAGAGTTCATTAAAAATATATTCTATTTTCCACATTCATTTTGCTTTCAAGATTGCTTTTCTTCTCGGATAATTTTTAATCTTCTAAAATATTACATGTGATATACCACTTATGTGAAGACATTAAAGCTTTACAGCTTTAATACTGAAAAAATTCCCATGGCCCATCTTTCATTTTACAGTATTCATTTGCTATACAAGCATTTTGAATCAAGGCTCTCTTGCACGGTGGTGGGAGCTGTGCCCTGGACAGTGAAAACTGGCTGACATTTTCTCCTTGCTCTCTACAGTCCTTGTAGATATGGAATTGAAGTTACCTAATATAATATTTTCACGTATACACATTTCTAGACAAAAACAATGAAATCAACCTTGAATTCAAGAAAAACCTTGAAACACAGCTATTGTGAAATATCTGTGATCCCAAATCCGTTTAAACAATTTTCTCTTCCATACATACTCAAGTGTGTAGTTTTAAAGGTCCTTACTAGATTTGTATCAAGACCAAAAAATCTTGCCTCATTACAAAGAAGAATAAAATCTTGGCCTACTGAAGCCTGTGAGCAGAGGAGAGCTGCAAATGGAAATGACAGAGCTCTGAGCACCAATTTTAAACAATCTGTAGGATCAAAAGTAGACAAAAAATAATAAGTTTCTATGAAAACTTTCAGTACATGTCTCCAAAATAACCCAAACCACTTACAGGACCTATGTGGAGATATCCTAGAGATCTCAGCTATACAGAAATATCTGAACAAGTGCTCAATAAATTAATAAAGTGACTCATATCTTCTATCATGTATTGAAGAAAAGCACACTTAATCACCTGCCACTTTAAACTTTTTCTTACAAATATATTACTGAAATTAGGAGTTAACATTAGATAAACTT
This sequence comes from Ara ararauna, assembly GCA_028858755.1. Lineage (NCBI taxonomy): Eukaryota > Metazoa > Chordata > Aves > Psittaciformes > Psittacidae > Ara > Ara ararauna. The sequence continues at coordinate 35,449,142 of CM054410.1, read as the reverse complement.
AAGGACATTCACCTGAATGGTGTTACGGAAGCGGCTTATAAAATGTATTCTGAAAACAGAGGCTGTTCTTTCATCTTGAAGTTATTATTGAAGATTAGTTCTGCAGTACAGGGTGTGGGGAAAATGTGGAGAATCTGACAGCCTATCACTTTCTGAAACACATTAATCTTTCTCCCTAAGGCAACTTCTATTAAGACGTAGGTATTTTATTATTCCTTGTTAGCCAGATAGTAGCACTACAAAAATAAGTGTTCTTTTACACCAGAATTGCTATGCTGTATCATGCAATAATTTTATCTATCTAAGTATACAATCTACTGCTGGCTCAGGATGCTCGCTGGAAACATGTCCCAGCACAAAAGAGACATGGACTTGCTTAAGCAAGTCCAGAGGAGGGCTATGAAGACAATTAGTGGACTGGAGCACCTCTCCTTTGAAGACAGACTGAGAGAGTTGGGATTGTTCAGCCTGGAGAAGAGAAGGCTCCAGGGAGACCCTCCAGTACTTAAAGGGGGCCTTAGAAGCAATATGGAGAGGGACTTTTTACAAGTATATGTAATGACAGGACCAGGGAGAATGGCTTTAAACTGAAAGAGGGTAGATTTAGGTTAGATGTTAGGAAGAAATTCTTCCCCGTGAGGGTGGTGAGACACTGGTACAGGTTGCCCAGAGAAGTTGTGGCTGCCTCACCCTTGACAGTGTTCAAGGTCAGGTTGGATGAGACTATGAGTAAGCTGATCTAGCGGAAGGCGGCCCTGCCCGTGGCAAGGGAGTTTGAACTAGATGCTCCTCAGGGTCCCTTCCTGTTCTCTAATTCTATGACTCTATGTAAGAGCACTGCAAAAATACAAGGGCACTTTCTCAGTGTTACCCTACCAGCTTGCAACTACTGGCAGCATCAGGTTTTCCTGAACTAAATGAACTCGTATCTTTGTGCTATTTAAGTCTGCTACACTTCCACTAATTTGTCTAATGTATTTTTGTAATCCATAATATCCTATAGTAATGAGTGTCATCTTTGGATTATGCCTTATGAGAATACCATGTTTGTTTTCTATTTGTGTTACTGGATGTTGGCTTATAGTGCCTGTGTTGCAAAAAAAAAAAAATAGTTAATTCTTGATCTCTTTCTGAATAATACTAATAACTCTATATCTCTTTTAACAGGTTGTCCTGGGTTTAGCAGTAGCTGACATTTTTTGTCCTCCTTAGTAGCTGGCGCAGTGCTGTTGTTTTGACTTTTAGCCTGGGAACAGCGCTGATAACACCGATATTTTTAGTTGCTGCTCAGTAATGTTTAGTCTGACCAAGGACTTTCTGAGTCTCATGCTCTGCCAGTGAGGAGGGGAAGCCGGGAGGAAGCAGAGCCAGGACACCTGACCCAAACTGACCAAAGCGGTATTCCATACCACAGCACATCATGCCCACTATATAAACCAGGGGCAGGGACCCAGAAGGGTGAGATCGCTGCTCAGATGGGCTGGGTATCGGTCAGTGGGTGGTGAGCGGTTGTGTTCTCTTCCCTTGTTAATTCCCTCTTCATTATTATTGTTGGTGGTAGCAGTGGTGATTTGTGTTGTGCCTGGGTTGATGAACTGTTCTTATCTCAACCTGTGGGAGTTACATTCTTTCAATTCTCCTCCCCATCCCTCCAGAGCTGGGGGGTGGAAAAGGGGGGAGTGAGAGAACAACTGCATGAGTTACGGCTGGGCTTAAACCATGACACAGATCTGTCCAAAGCTAACATCTTTTCAAGATTCATAATCATTTGAGAGACTTACTAAACAGCAGCCATTACACAGTTTTCTTCAGAACTGTTGGCTTGTTTTGGATTTGATGGAATATTAGATTTTCAGATAATGGCAGGGTTCATGTGGTGTTCAAGCTGGAAGATGGACCTTGGTCATACCCCAGGTTCAAATATACTACACGGGTTTTTTTATCATCTGTTGGAATTCTTACAGAGAGAATAGCTACAATTCAGATACTAGCATTTCAAAGCTTTAAATGAAAAAGCATGGTGTACAAAGAGCATGCAAGGTTTTCATGGGTTCGTTGCTGGTTTCAGCCAAAAATAATAATGTAGGCTATGTAACTTGTAACTTCAAAATACCTTTTATGGTCCTATGTCTAAACACAAGTCCAGTTTTAGGGTTTTTTTTTCTGGGATTTAGGACTCTTTGCAAGCTGATTATTATATAGCTATGAGTTATCTGGGTCTTGCTCATCTCCCAGTGATACAGTATATGTCAGAAATCTCAGCAGTTCATAGTCCACCAGTGTGAAATGGGTTACCTCCCTGCACTTTCTTACTCATGATGCTGTTTTGTTGAGGGTATATTACAGGTATTTATTGTCCTTAAAGAGATGAAAAAGCGAAGAAGACTAGAATAAGGAAGAGACATGGAATCTGTCAACTTCTCCAATCAGACACTGCATTTATAGAATTCAGATTTATCATTCATAAGACTGTAAAAGCACTAAAATTAGCAGCTGCAACCAACGGTAACAGATGCTAACCTAAATCGATGGTCTAGTCTGACTGGCATATATATTTCACTTTCTATGTTCTTTTCTTTTATTCAGGAAGTAAAGTGAGATCATAATAGAAAAGACAGAAGCAAGTAAGTTGGTACTAATTTGAGTCAAATCAGTACACCACATTACAAATTCAGCAAATTCTTTTCCAGGTCCAAGATAGCTCAAAGATACACATTAAGTATCTTTCCTCACAACACAGTTGATCTTCAACTTGGATACTAATGGAAAATTGAGATTAGATCAATTTTATCCTTGGAAAGTGGATATGTTTTCAAAGCAAAAGTGTTATCTTAAGGTAGATGTTTTGACAGATTCTTTGAAACAAAGATAATTTTCCTGAGGTGATTTCCCATACCTGTACTTTTATTCTTTAGAGATTGTTTCTATCTGTAAAGCAAAAGGTAATACAAAGAATTTGTTTCTTGTCTTTGAAGAGAGGACTGCTTTATCTAGCGTATTACAGTTGAGAAAGGACTTTCTAATTTAAGTGTTATCTCAATGGCAAAAGAATGAAGCATTCTTCTCAAAATCCAGAATAATTTCTTTTTAATTGTTTTTTTAAAAACAGAATGCTTTTTGCTTAGAGTCAACTAACCCTCTTGAGAGAAGCTGCTATCTCAGTCTATGGAGATAAGAAGTGTCAAAATGAGGATGTTTAAGTCAGGTGTTAGGTATGATTAAAAAAGGACCTAGTGTCTTGGATGTCATGTACAAAATCCCCAGTAGCACTTCTGACTGTGCAAGGCTTTGCATACACCTACAAAAGCTCTGTTGGGATAATCTATCCTTGGAGTGGAGATTGTAGTGGAAATACCTTTAAACTGTTCTAACTTATTACTTGAATTGCATGTTATAGGAATAGCTATAGCAGGAACCTCCTGTGTGAAGGACCAGCCTTACACGAAGCAGTGCAAGTGCAGCAGTGACCTGACCTGAACTGGTTTTGGCACCCAGTAACTCCATGCAATGCACCCCTTCTCTTATTCTGAGTGACCACCATAACAGACAGAGCCCAAAGTCATGGACTAAATGACCTCAATGGATATTTTGTGTACATCTTTAGACATTATACAGACATTTCACAACAGTAGTCCATAGCTTAAGGCAATGATATCTGTGCATTATACCAAAGGATGAGAAGGGTGGTGGAAAATGAGAATGTGTTGGTAATGTAAAACCTGAGCATGACATAAATGGTATTATATAAGAGGTGGAGAATGTGTAGGTTTTGGCTTTTTCTTCATAGTAGCTATTATGGGGCTAAGTTTTGGGTTTGTGCTAAAAACAGTGTTGATATCACATTAATGTTTTTGTGATTGCTGAGCAGTGCTTACAGAGAGTCAAGGCCTTTTCTACTTCTTACACCACCCCACTAGCGAGCAGGCCTGGGGTACACAAGAAGTTGGTAGGGGACACAGCAGGGAGAACTGACCTAAACTGGCCAAAGGGATATTGCATACCATATGGTGTAACGCTCAGCATATAAAGCTGAGGAAGGAGGGAGGGGGCCTTCAAAGCTAAAGACATTTTGTCTTCCCAAGTCACCATTACACATGTTGGAGCTCTGTTTTTCTGGAGATGGCTGAACGCCTGCCTGCTCATGGAAAGCAGTGAATGAATTCCTTGTTCTGCTTTGCTTGCCTGTATGCCTTTTGCTTTACCTGTTTAACTGTTTTTATCTCAACCCATGAGTTTTCTCACTTTCAGTCTTCTGATTTTCTCCCTTCTCTTACCAGGGGGGAGTGGGCAAGTGGCTGTGTGAGGCTGTTACTGGCTGGGTTTAAGCCATGGCAACAACTTTTTCTTCTGACATTTCTTAACACTTCTAGCAATACATATATTTCTCAAATGTATAAGCAGCTCATATAGCTAATATACTGTCTAATTGTAAAGAATCATAAAGAGAAACTGAAGACTTGCATGTGTTCATTAAATGAGCTGAGATATACACTGAACTGCAAGGCTTTTTTAATAATGTAATGCATGACGTATGTGTGTATGCATGTGCACACACAGAGAGTGCTTTTCTGCTGATGATGATGGTTGCCTTTCAAGTTGTACTATTCAGCTCCCACAACATGTATGTTACAGCAGTTCACATGAACTATGATACATTCTCAGCTGCATATTAAATGTTCACCCTTTGAATCCTCCTAGAATTCGAGTTCTTTCAGCACTCCCTGTTCTTCCAATCAAGGGAGACAGGTCTTACAAAACCTGATGAACTGTTTTCTTGGAATTCAAAATCAGAACACATACTTTGCCTAGATAAAACATAGCAGGCAGTGTGCCGTTCATAATCCAGAGGCAGGAGAAGAAATTAAAAAGTGTGGAAGGTATGTTTAGTACACTCAATCCATTTGAGGAAATCGCAATTGGTTCCTGAAGGTTTGATGAGAGAAAAAGAGAATCTGACACAAAACATGATCAACTAAGAGTGTATTAAGATCAAACTGTTTTGATATGGAAGTTAGACATTGCCAATAAACAGGCTCCAGCATATCCCTTGTGACTATTTTTCTAACTTTGCTAATACTTCCTCGAATGTGAGAGTCAAATCTCTTCTGTAGGTGCCACATTATAGCTGGACAAACATTTGTGTTATTTCCTAGGTGTTTCCATAGAGGAACCAGAACGTACATAGATGACAGGAGAGCTATATTAGAAAGGGTATTCAGTCTGCCGCAACAGGTCAGCTGTTCAGAGTTAATAATAAATGCTCAAGAAAGACTTCAGCAAGAAAATTAAGGGTGCTTATTGGCAAAATTGCAGACATAGTCTTATTAGCACTATAACAATATCTTCTTGAGATTTTTTTACAAATACTGTAAGTGACATCTCTAAGACTATCAGTAGATAAAGCATCAAAATGAAAAGAACAATAATATATGGTGCAACTCACAAGAGTGAACAATAAATAGGCAGTCTAAAATGACATAATGAAGCAAGAACTGCTTCAGGTTAAGTTTGTACAGTCTTTTGCATTTATAGGCAATATTATTGTCTTTTACCCTGGCCAGTTCTAGGAGAGAAAACAAGCCTCTTCACAGCACTCATTTTCAATTTGAAGCGAAACTAGAGCAAAAGTATCTAATTGTTCTTTCTGAACTCTTGTCATAGCTAGCAATGCTTTAGTTATTTAAATTCGGACAGATGCAAAGAGGAACTCCAAGGACACCCCAGCTGATAGAGCACTCGCCATATGCATCCATTCCTTTTTGGTTAGCTTGTAACAGAAAACTTTTAAGTGCTGTGCTCAGCTGAAGCCTTCTCGACCAACATGCTGCAGAGCCTACTGGCACTTGGGCAGAGGAATGTAAGGTCAGGTCCTTTACACCTGAGCTTATACTGCAGTCAACTTTACAGCAGAACTATATGCTCCTGTTTAACACGGTCTGGAAGATCTGTGGCTTTCCCTAAACACCAACAGCCAAAATTTGAAGTTTTTGCAACGTGCATATGCACAGGCAATGTATATATTCTGTCTGGTATTAGCTGGTGTGGAAGTGAAGAGGACAGGCACAAAAGCAGAAACAATAATGAAGTATTTCTATTAAAGATGAACTGATGATACTGAAATACTGAAAGTGACTAAAGAAATGAAAGCTGAAAAAATTACATGGATTTATGACAACTGCCCTGCAAAGCATCATCTAAATGTTTCAACAGATATGCTGGCTTTCCACTGACATTAACTATGCTGACACATCAGAAATTGATATGTCAGAGTAAAGAAGAGAGATAACTCTGGTGCCTCTTTACTTTTAAAATCAGTTCACTTAATAAACAAGATATAAAATAAAATGGAGTGATTCTTAAAGCAAATTAAGCACATTTCTCATTTAGAATAAATGTCAGGCAGTTACGTAGGTAACAAGTACAATCTAGCAAACACTTTAAGAAGCATGAAAGGTGTTAAATTATCATATGTAGCACTTGGATATATTAGGTCTATTTAAAGGGAAAAAGAAAGCCTTTTACCAGATATTTCAACATTTCAATGCTGTTGCTGTTTTCTTCCTACTGCTAACACAGCATAATATGCAGCATTGTAACACAAAAATACATATCACATCACAAGTGTTAGGTATAAAGTAAAAAATACAGACATATTTTAAGTGCCAAGAGTGGGGTGAGAACAGATGCAAACTAACAGCTAACCTATTTATATCATAGATCATAGCAGATACCAGCAAAATGTTTTTTCCTATGATACTTCTGTAAAAAAATGACAGTCTGGTAAACCAAAAAGAAAAACCAACCCCAACCCCAAAACAAAAAAACACTCCTTCCCCGCCAAAAAAACCCTAAAAAGCCCCAATCCAACCAAAAACAGAACCACAAGAAAGAGTCTTAACCAGCAGAGCTCTTCTCTGGAAGATATCTTCACTCCAAGCAAAATTAATGGTCAAATTCAGAAGGAAATAAATACTAAATCTGAGGAATCAAAGAGATAAATCTACCTATCCTGCATCTCAGACAATTCTTTCATATGTATATATAAGGAGCAAGAAAAATAGAAAAGCAAAATTTCAAAATTGTATCAGCTCTGTTGAGTAACTAACACAGTTCCTACAGTGCTTATCAAAGATGGGCTTTCCCTATAGTGCCTCTTCAGCATAAAGGGAGTATGCCCCTTTGGGGCACTGGGAACATAAAAATCCTTTTATTCTATTCTATATGCTCAGGCCTGTCTTTCTAAATCTTAAATTGATTTAATGAAAGTAAAACTAGCAGCTACCAGGGTTCTGTATTTCGTTATATTCAGCAGCTCTGAAGAGGCTCAGATTATTATCTATCCAATTGTTGAAGCCCCAGATATGCAAGAAGACCAAGCCTGAATGCAGACAAGCTTCGCTTGTTTGCTATTTCTGAATGACAGTCATACTTTAGTTCCCTTCTTTGTTCACAAGAAAGTCTGATTAGGTGCTTACAAATTCCTTATTCAAATGGAAAAAAAAAATCAGCACTAAACCATTGAGAAAAAAATAATAAAAATTACAGTATAAAATTCTGGAAAATGGTCACAAAGCAACTTTCGTGCTACTGTTCATGGTGACTTCATTGATTACTCTGTGGAATTAATCAAAATGAAAGGTTTTTGTCCTGCATTTTTCCTACTAGTAATATCTGGCTGTATTTCATTGTGCTGCCTTCAGTACAGTCAATCTTATGACTATCTAAAGGTCCCACTCATAAGTGACAGCTGAGAGAAAATAATCCCTGATTCAGCTAAAGTATACACAGTAAAAGTAGGGGGGTTATTTTGCTAGATCATATTTCTACTCCAGAAGGTCTACTTTCATTCTATCTCCTACAGGGGAAGTCTAAATTATGGAGTCAGATTCCTTTGTGAGCAACTTCAGGCAAGAATTCATTATGCTTCCAGCAAACTCTGAGTGTACTGATAAAAATGTTATCATGTCTTAAAAAGTAACAAATCTTTTGTTACTCTACCTTATTTTTTTTTTTTTTTTGCAGACTATAAATCTGCCCTCCTTTGCAACAGAAAAGTTACTTTAAATATATATAAATAATTTCCTTAGATAAATAATGGTATCATCTCATGGCTCCAAGGTCTGCTATACAAGGATGTATGTAAAGACGTAGCCTTGGTTTGTAAACAGTGTGAGGAAATTCACTGTTATAATACCATAATCAACCACAAAGTTTTCTCCAGAAGAATGTATACCTAATACAGGGTATTTAAGGAAGGGTCACAAAATGAGCATTACTATGTAAAACTGAGGAATACAGACAATCCCTGACTTCAGCTGGTGCTTCAAGTTTGTTCACTGCTATACACAAGTTATTGAACTATGCTGTCTGCTTTATAGAATCCTTTGTTTTATTAATGTTCCCAGCTGATATTATTTAATTGCATTTTCTAACTCTTCAGTAAATGCTTATCCAGTAAAACATATGATGCTTTAATTGCAAGAGAATAAATATTTCCCTGGATTTACTTTCTTTTTACTTGGTTTGCTAATCTTAATTAACCATGCAGTTGTCCAGTCCAGCACTCTGGGAGTGGCAAACCCTTCCAAATGAATGTTATTCTCTTGGACACAAACATCCAGATGACTGAACTTTTGCTTCTGAGCGTCTTCACAAAATGCTATGTGTGCTGATTCATCACAAAAATACTAATGTTTGAAGACAAATATTGGTGGCTCAGTGTCCAAACAATTCTAACTCTCCCAGCAATAAAGTGGATACAGAATACTGCACAACATATCTCACACAGCTGAATATTGTTTCAAGCAACACGCATTTAAGAGACTAAGTATAAGACAAACCCACAAACAAGAAAACAATCAGAATCACACACAGAGACACATTTAACAATTGCTTTTTACAAAAGACTAGAAAAGGAGATACTAGGATTTTATAACCTATAGACTCAGTGAAAAAACTCACTTCCTAACCCTGAATAATGTTTTATTTGTATGTGACAAATACCAGTTTCTTTTGCTCATTCACGGCCGCTGGCGATTCCTTAACCACTGGCCAAAACAAAATAACTGCCACAGGAATTTTCTTTTTTAGTAAGGTAAAAGAGTTAATAGGTCTTAAATTTTCATTTTTGCAGCAGGTAAAAAATGACCTAAAGTATACGAAAAAATGCTGCTCTTCAGAGTTTGCACCACTACCAGAGAAAGGCAATATCAGAAAGTAGTTGCGTCTTAATATCTCTATCAACCCCTCACTTCTCTCCAAAGAGATTCAGGTGAATCCACATCTAATGAAATGAAGATTTGTTCCTGTAATTAAAGCACTGGACTGGAAGAGCTGTCTCTACCTCAGAATCACTGTATAGCCTTAGGCAAGACTGTGCATTTCAGTCCCACTTGTAAAACCAGGATAGCATACATTTCCTCCAGCCTTTTTAGCCAGCAACTGTTAAAGCACATTTGTTTGTTGCTTAATACATAAAGGGTGTTTCAAAAGTGCCATTACTCCCCAAGTTCATAAAATTTAATTGTAGCTCTCTGAAAGGTCCCAGGCTCCATTCTTGCAACAAAGGCAAAGGCAAGGTTTCCTTTTTTTATGCCATCATTATGGTTAATTACAGTATGCGCCTACATTGCTAAAGAACCATTTCCACTGAATAACAATTCTACCAGGAGGAAAAACACATCTTTTGTGTTGATGTTGCCATCTGTTGAACTAGTAAACCACAAGTGCCAGTTTTTGTCCCACAAGCCTACGGATGCATGCAGACCTTACTATGGGGCAAAGCACTAGTGACCTAGCAGATGGTGTCTGACTGGAGGGCAAACAGGACAAACTTGTTCAGGTGCATTTCTGTTTCATTAAAGGTACATGCTGAACTGATCCAGATTGTTTCAACACTCTGGAAACTATTTCTCTGATATTTTCATTTCACAAAATAACACATTTCAACTTGCTGGTAAGCTCTAGATGAAAAGGTCAGAATATTAAGGAGTTTTATGATCTGGAAATAACAGGTTTTGACATGTGCTGTTCTAGACAAAGCTGCAACTCTTATTCCACCATGATGCATGTATTTCCGTTCCATTTCCCAGAACCGAAGCTAAGCAAAAACACATTAGAACAATGCTTTCAGAGAGATGGATATTTTCAGTAGCATTGAGCATCAAGCTTTTTTTCAGTTCAACTTTCCAAACCATGCATTATTTTTCTAGCGTTTTGGGGGTTTTAAAATCTTGTTGATTGTGAAAAGACATCTTCTTACCTGTTTCATCACAAACGAAACTTGCTTAAGGTCTGATGACTGAGGTTCTCAATTTTCTAACTACATCTAAGCTGTGTACAGTTCAGTGGTTTCACAGTTTAAGCACTTCTAATTTTGTTCTCATAATTGAGTAACATGAACATGTATGAAAATAACCATAATAGAAAAAAAATAGAACATTCAAAACTTAGCAAGGTGCAATTCAGCTGAAATATAGCCAAAACTTGGGAAAATTGTGCAGCATTCCATGTTCATCAATGTAGTGGCATCTAACATTCAGTTTTCATTTAACCAGCTTCACTTCCCATCATTGTTAAATCCATTATATACTTAATTCAAGAAAAACTACAATGTTTTCTTGAATTAATTTAACAGCCTCGACCCTCAAGTTTCTTTTTTTGCTTTGCTCAATCTATCAGATTTCAGAATATGTTCTTACATAATTTAAAATTCAAATATCACATTAGAAAAAAAAAAAAAACCTTTGTAACTCCTTCCTAAAAATAAAAAGAATTAGATCTATGATTCTGTGCTTTTTAAGAAAGCATAAGGACAATGTTCACTTACTCTTTAGTGCATATAAGATTTCTGTCATATATCTTTTATTTATCATCAAGTCTGCCAAATCTTTCAAGAACTTAACATGTGACTTTCTTGAGTAAAAGCAGCAGAGATGCATATGCTTTATTATTGACAGTGTAGTTATATTTCTTACATAAAGATTTTGTTTCAGTTGATTTATAATAAGCTGAAAATCTTGGCTACAAAGACAGAATTTCCGCTGTACCTGGATTATGAAACATAAAGCAGCACTAAATATTTAGTTTGTAAGCTTGACTGAACATGCATAATTTTTTTTTTCTAGCCAGGGATCATTAATAATCAAAAAACAATTGTTATCAAATAAATTCCTTCAAATATCATTTGCTAAAAGACATTGCGGAACTGATTTGCCTGTCTCTGTGTAGTAGAAATAAAGGAAAGATTCAATTATCCATCTGCCATTTCTATGCTGAATTTCACAATTGCATCTGGTAAGAAGGAGCATTAGCAGCTCAGACCAAAAGTCCACCCCTGACAGCTGACACTACCACTGCATCCACTCAAATCTGCCAGAGATCTACAGCGTGGGGTGAAAAAGTTATGGATAGTGTCTTTGTGTTCAATACATCTGGGCACTGTTTCTTCTGTGTGTAGGAGCCTTTTTATGTATGTGGATAATTCTCTGAATTAAATATCAGAGGACAGATCAAGTCCCCTGTATAATGCATGTTGGGGACAAAAAAGCATTCCTACTTTTCATGTTAGAACTTAAGTGTATTAACAGTGCTTTGCAGGGATCAACTTCTTGAACACGGCCACTGTAAGAAGAGGTAGGATATTCTAGAATTTAAAATTTCTTTTTAAAGACCCTTCAAGCACCAAACCTGAAAACTGAAAAGATGTTAAACTTTTGGAAACTGGAAGTAGGTGCAGATGAAGACATCCAGGATAATTTATTTTAATAACTACCACTGCACAAGTAAACAGGAAAAAACAGAAAAAAAAAAAGAAAAAAACAAAATAAAATTTAACCCCTAAAACATTCTTAGCTCCAGATAAAGAAGTGCCTGCTGTATAATGAGGGAGAAAAAAAGTAAAGCCAAGTGGTGATATTTCCATCTGATTCTGAACTGAAAAACAAGACTAGGGATTGTTTCATAGAAGCTGTCATTCATTTTATGAACAATTGTAAATCCCCAGCAGTCTGCTCAAAACACAAACCTTGATCCTGTACCAAAAGAAGGGCTGGTTATGAAACATTTTTAAAAATCTATTACAGATTGTTTGATTGCATGAGTTTCTTTTTGTACTAATTTAGGTCATGACACAGAATTTGTGAGAACTGCATTAATCTGGGTTTTAGCTGTGAGCAATTTCTCTGAGTAAATATGTGTATGGAGGTGGTAATTTACTCTGCTTCTGCAACTAATATGCTCCTGTTTTGCATTTTTAATTACTGTGAGGCATAATTGTGAGGATTAGAAACTAGTATTAGGTTAAACGCCAGCAAAATGAGGATGTCTGTAAACCCTGTGCCCTTACCTTGGAGAATTTAATGATTTCTTTGCCTCTACCTGTTGGTAAAATACGCCAAAACTGAGCCATGAAGCTGCCCTGCCTGCACGTTCATTTGCAGAAGTGCTTAGGAAACAAGAATATTCCTAATTTTCCATGACATAGTTGCTGAGGTGTTCCACACCCCCAGTCCCTTCCTGAGGGAGCTCTCACAAAGTGGAAGGGTTGCGAACAGTGAAAGAGCTGAGTTAACCCTGGTGGTGGATTTCTTCTCCCAGCGGCAATAGCTGCTTTAGTCTGTGGAGCTTTGTCACAAGAGGAAGCATTGCTTCAATCACCAATATTAAGCTATAAGAAAAGGTGAACAGACACCATGAAAAGTGTTTATTGAGAGACCACATACTCTAAGACATCACATAGGGTCTCTTCTATGTCGGAAGCTTTTATCACTCTTGAGCATGTTGAAATCCTACAAACTTTTATTTTCTGTCACATGACATTTAACGGTGTCTTGTGTTGTCAACAAAGACACACCTGAAAGGAAAATCCTTTTAAACTGCTATGTTGCACAGGAATTTTGTAATGCTTTGTTCAGGCAATCTGTGCAACAAAAGCATGTAGCTAAACAGTTTATTGAAAAATGTGTTTATAAGGATGCTTAGATGACCACAACTTGATTGGAGGGTGCACAATTAACCTTTCTGTAGAGGTTCTGCATAACTGGTGCAGTATGCATCATTTCAGTAGCATTTAAGTGACCAGCAGAGACCTTATGGACCTTCACTTCAGAGCTAAATTCCCCCTAAAAAACTGGGTTTATGAGAGGTCCGATGAATTTATGAAAGCTCATTTTGTAATGGGTGGCGTATCTGATTGGCCATTATCTTCCACTTTTAGAAGAACAGAGACTACATAACAGGAACATGAATGCTTTATTTCTAGCCAAGTTTCAGCATATGTGAGCATTATGCAAGCTCTACAAGGCAGTTAACAGCAGGAGTTTCTTTCCATGCCAAAAATGGCTTTTCCTTAATGAAAGTTGCATGCTGTTGTGCAGAGACAGCATTGAAACTAATCAAAGTTAGGTAGTTTGAAAGATGTCAGACAGAAAGACCTTGGCAGCGCTTCGAGAGAGGAAGCACTGTAAATAACACTGAACTATTTGACAGTTCAAATGGGATGACTGAGAAAGGCAGCATAACTCCTCATTTTGCCAGCTAGACCCAACTGTAATTGCTGATGTTGTTCACAATCTGCATACCTAAGAAAGACAATAAAGGTTTTATATACGAAACATTAACTGCCAAAAGCATGTTGAAACCACCCATACACTGAACTATATATCAAGATATTTCACTGACCATGCTATCAACATGAATATATAAATCACCCTTCAAAATGTAGGCTTTTCTTCTTCCTTTTTCTGGATAATTTTCAAAATCACTTTGAAAGTAGGAGAGAACAACTAATTAGTTGTGTAGAACTGAATGTTTTGAGGAGGAATATTTGCTAAAGATTAGCTGCAGAAATTTCACACTGTGAATGGACAAGACTTTATACCTGACCTTTGAAAATCCATTGTTAGTGAGGAGGAGGCAACTTTCCCTTTTATGATGAAAATCAGGCTGGTAACAAAGATTTACCAGATAGTATGCTATTTAAATTGCAGCCAGGCCCAGAGGCAAAAACTATCCTGGACATTGTACAAATTGATACAATTAAATTCTATTTGTCCAAAGACCAAATTAAGTGGGGAAAAAAAATCTGGATTTCTGCCTAAGATCTCAGAATCTATTTCTTTTTCCTGTTCCTTATAATAACTCGGTCAAATTAAATTATGCTTACTTTGTGACCTTTGTCATTTAACCAAAATTTGTTCTGGGCAACTTAGAGACATGAATAGCAAAGCCTATCTAAATAAATAGATTTCAGGTCAAGTAGTAAAAGATTCTCACCTTGAGACTTCACCACTTCAGACCTCTCCTTTATCTTCTGCCAAGAAAAAGCCTTGGGGAAGAATTATTTACCTGTCAAGTTGCATAGAAAGTAAAGCTTAAATGAATTCACACACACTGAACTTCAAACCATACTCTGAAGATACTGTTTGTGTAGCCTGAATAACACAGCTTATATCAGATTTTCGTTTTTTTGAGAACTAATGGAAAAACACTGAGTAAGGGAAAAATATCTACTTTTATGTATCTTATCTTCACCTTTATTTCTCATGTATCAGTTTAAAGGTCTGAAAATACAATAACCAATGACAGTAATGCCCATTCATTTTAGGAAGGAAATGACCTCTGAGGAGCTTGAATTTTGTGTTATATCCTTGGGGTTTAAGAGCACTTATACCACTCTTTGGGTGGCTGCTGGAAACAAAATGAGATTTGGCAGGTAAGACAAATGTTGTAGTGTCTGCCTGACATTTAGATTGATTATGAAATGAGTGTCTGAGAATTGAGGATCAGCATCGCAGCATTACATGTTACTTTAGCAGAGAAGAGTAGAGGACATCAACAATATAAAGACATTGCAACAATGAGCAGACTCCTACCACTACATGATGATTTCAAGAAACATTGAACACAGCAGACACTGTATCAATAAGACACACTTAAAATCTAATGCAATATTGCCGTGGATTGCAATGCTCTCAAATACCCTTAGGTAGATGGGGAATTCACAGTGCTAATTTAAGTTGCCACATGGCTGCAGGTTTCCATATAAGGAAGTGGTGGAAAAAGGGAGAAACTGGTATTTTTTAATATTAGTAATCTGGCATCTGATTTCACTTAATAAAATAATAGTCAAACTGTTAAGATGGAAGTACTGGACTAATTTAAAAGTGGTTGTATTTATAAAAATTGAAAGAGTTGGGATGTTTTTTTGGCTCATGAATTCATGCTTATTTCTGTTTGTATTTTACATTACTTGTCCTCAGAATAAGACGTTTATACTAAACAGGAAGAGTATTGTATAACTACTGCCTGTAGTGCATACAGGAATACTTACACATATTGCCATTAGACACTCAGTATTCACAAGCCAGAAAGGCACATGCTTCTGATTCACAACTTTTTTCTCCATAAAACCAGCTGGGAAGTTTGTGCTGTGGAATCTACCACCTGCTGCTGGCAACACACAGAGCTGGGATGTCAAAAGCTTTCTACCCCATTAACAAAAATGAGAATTTCAGTGATGACAATTTCACACTAACAAATGTTTTTTCAGATAGTTCTGTATGGTAGAGTCTCAAGTCAACCACTATTTCTTATGTCCATCAAATTCCCAGAGTCCGTTCTTGTATATACTGTCATTTGACCATAAGGCAACAAATGAGACCAGACATCACTCACATTTGCAGGAGAACACCATGTTATTAGCAAAAGAAATGAAACAAAACTGAGTCATTAGGCTCAGGAGTGGTGGATGCTACCCTGCCAAAGACCATGCCAATCTCCTTGCCAGTGCCAGATGGTTTCTTTAGAAGGCTGTTCAGTAGACTCAGAAATCTCATTGTCAGAAGTTTGTTGCTCAAATTTTGTTTTGCAATTACATTCCATTTTTCCTATGTATAGTTTTGTGTTCATGCACTATGTGAAAATTATTTGCTTTTAAGTCCCTTCTGAGCATCTAACTTCATGCATTATTGGTTGTCTGGTTTCAACATCTAACCTGATTCTTAACACTTTTCACACTGCCTTGCATCATCTAAACAAAGGACACATTTAAATCACACAAGTCAAGGACTTCAGCGATTTAGGGCTGAGTAAAGCAAACCTATTTCTTCCAATATTACTCAGATTCAGCAAGTCAGTCTGCAGACTCCTAAACAGCCTCCAACATGACAATGCTTCCATATGTAGGAAATGGACTGAGAATGAGATTGAGCACTAATTTTGCAGTGTAACAATCATTTTCTTAATGGATTAGAAAGTCTAGTGTATCAAGTCTTATAAACCCGGGTATATCAGGAAGCTAGAATATTTAACTGCAAGAGAATTTAAAACCCAGTCACAATTTTCATTGATACAATTTTTTTTTTATCAAAGATTTTTCCAATGTGTGCATGAAAACTCTGGGATTTACCACATTTATTAGCCTCATACATTTTTTTTCCCTGAAGGAGTCTTTGTTGTAAGAATTTTCTGCATCTTCTTTATTTTTTCCAGACATCATACAGTCTTCTTACAGTAAATGTTGTAGCAGGCACAGTAGCATGAATTTAGTGTATTTTCAGTGGTGCTCAACAAGTGAAAACAAGGTGAAGGAAATAGTTTTCTAGGACATAACACAGAAATGCAAAACGAAGGACTGATGAGTGCGGATCTATTCTGAGAGATAAATTGGGAATAAGTTAGGAATCCTTTATGACTGCAACACAGAAAACAGACCTGTTCCGACAATTCTATCCATTTTTAAAAAAATGGAACCAGAATTCATCTGTATGTGCAAAAGTTACAGCCCACTGGCCAGAAAGAGTTTAAATCTCAAGCCAAGTCTTGCGTCTTGGGCCTTCCTCCACTCCAGATGCATTGTCCAGCTATTGCTTCACCACTGTCAGCATGAAGCAGTGTTGCGGCAGGACCCTCATCATCCCTGGCAGTGTTCAAGGCCAGGCTGGACATAGCCTTGGGTGACATGGTTTAGTGGGTGGTGTCCCTGCCCATGGCAGGGGGGTTGGAACTTGATCTTAAGGTCCTTTCCAGCCCTAACTATTCTATGATTCTACGATTTTATGACCCAGATAAGGCAACCATAGCCCTCTGTGAATTTCCATACATTCTGGTTATTAAGTACTCCATACTTCCAAAAAATCTGAAAAAAAAAAAAAAAGAAAAAGCTTAAAATTAGATTGGAGGTTCTGTTATCCGCTATGTTGTTTGACAGGGTGCCATGGGTTCAGCAGCAGCAGTCATTTTTCTCCTTCTTGGTAGCTGTTGTAGTGCTGTGTTTTTGATTTTGGGCCTGGGAACAGCGCTGATAACACCAGTGTTTCGGTTACTGCTTAGTGATGTTTTGGTCTGGCCAAGGACTTCTGAGTTTCATGCTGTGCCACGGAGGAGGGGAAGCAGGGAGCAGACAGAGACAGGACACCTGACTCAAACTGACCAAAGAGCTATTCCATACCAGAGCACGTCATGCCCAGGATGTAAAGATGGAGAGAAGAGACCCAGAAGGGTGGGGTTGCACTGCTTGGTCGGGCTTGGTTTTAGGTGGTGAGAAATTGCATTCTTTCCTTGTATTTGCCTTGTCATTATTATTATTGGTGGTAGCAGTAGTGATTTGTGTTATACTTTAGTTACTAAACTGTTCTTATCTCAACCTGTGGGAGTTGCATTCTTTTTAATTCTCCTTCCCATCCCTCCGGGAGCAGGGGGTAAGAAAGAGAGGGGAGTGAGTGAGAGAGCAAAATTGCGTGGCTGATTGGACTTAAACCACGACACAGGGGTAAAGAAATTAACACACTTGAGAAACAGGGTTTATCCTTTTCATTGGGGCATGCAGAAAATGTAGACAAGTAAAGCAGGTGGTCCCTCAAGATTTTCTTTGACAAAAAAGAGGTGAAATATGAGCATGCACAGCAAATAATATGAGTTTAAGAGACATCATTTGTATGTGTCATTCTCTGGTACACAATCATCTGTTCTAGTTCCAAGAAAACTTCTGCAAAATGTCAGAGAGAGAGTCACTATTTCCTTGCTTGCATCCCAGCGCATGTTAATTGGACAACATTCCATGTACACTACACAGGAGCTCTTTACAATTCAAATTGCATGTCTTTGTCTTTAGGTTCATAACATCTTCATTTATTGAAACCCATTGCCTAGAAAAGTCGTTATTAATGAAAATTTCAGGGTAGTGGCACTTCTGTTGGTTCATAGTTGTTTCTTTTATTACTCTTGTAATTAAAATTGGGTACAAACTCATTATGCCACCACTTGTACTGGCAGACACAAAACCATACTTGTGTTAGAACAGGAGCAACCATTGTTTTTATAAACCATATACAGCATCAGTGAGGGTGGTTGTGACTGCATATGTATGTCACCTTACATTGAAATAAAGGTAGCATAAGACAAATGGATTTGAACAATCCACTAGAAGACAGAAAGTTACCTGTTTTGTGAAAGAACAGTCCACTAACAAAATTGGAGATTTGCCTTCCTGAGGAGAAATGTATTAGAAGAAAGACACTCTAAAAAACTGAACTTGCCGTGTTTTGGTGTTAGGTTTTTTTCACATGGAACTGGAACATTAATCATGAGGAAAATGTTAACCATATTTTACATTTCTTACCTCAAGTTTTAATGCATAATTCACCAGATGATGGCATAAATAGCAACTTTTATTGCACAAAGCAGTAAAGCTATGTCAGAGCAACAGAAATTTTCAAAACACTTGAATGTTTAGGCAAGTTCTGTTATTTGTGATTCAAAGAGCTGTACAACAGTGAAGTGCATCACAGGATGCACTAGCTAAGAGGTTCCTGCAAACTTCCTTCAGGTAAGAAAACCCTGGACCAATTTCTTGTATCCCAAGCAGTAACTACACTTTTCTGAATAACTGATGGTGCATAACTGTATTCCAGGTTTCTGTCAAAAATACTAATCACCATGTTATTATAGTGCCAAAAAGGTTAATTAAAAATTGATTACCGTAACAGTTGAATTTTTTCCAAAGCAGGGGCAAAAGATCAAGTCAAGTTCTTGATTTCTTGTTCATGGTTTAAGCTGCAAAAATATAAACCAGAGAACGTTATGCATCTAAAACAAGTCTTCTAAATATCCTACTGGTTCTTTATTTTCAGTAGAACCATTATGATTAGTCAGTTTGCTAAAAAGGGTGTTGTTTTGCCACAGAAACCAAGAGAGGAGATAGATAGCATTTTCATTCAAAAAGGCAATAACAGTCTATGCTGCCAGAGGCATGTGTAGCATTTAAAATCTCTGCTGAGACAATTACACAATCCTTTCCAGACTTACGGAAATATAAGTCAGCCATTTGATTAACCGTCAGACTCAGTAATCAGTTCCTTAACAGTTTATGAAGAGTAAACTAAATCGCTAATAACATTCTATATTAATTTGGCAACTTTCACTACTCTCTATCACTAGAGCACTATTAAAAAAAAAAAAAAGCAATAAAAGAGGATAGGGCAGCACTCAAGTGCAGCACAAGAATATTTCATGTTATACATTTGCTTGTTCTAAGGCTGATAACAAGAAAGAATAAGCATCAGATATGAATTCAGGAAGTTTATCTCAGCTACAGGATCCCATCAACTGGGATCACAATGGCTGTGGTTAAGAACTTGGAATATGCTTCAATATTTGCAAGGATTTGCAAATAAATAACCTTTAGATTGATGTTTTGTTAGTAGACTACAATGAATGCTTGTAAAATTGCATCAAGATTTTATTTTATATAGCTAAACCTAAAGCTGGGGGGAGTGGGGTGGGGAAGAAGAAAAAATCTTTACATAAACCAAGTATAGTTCTTTATCTTGACTATCAGTCTTTGGTGTCTGTAGGAAAGATCAATTAAGCAACTTTCTTTCTACAGAGAAGCTCACTTTATGGAGACTATTAAATCACAAAATGCACTGTTTAAAAGGAGTGCTAAATTGGTATTGCTAAATTTGAAAACAGGTAGAATGTCTTTCATTTGCCTAACATCTATTTAAGTAAGACCTTACATCATAATAGATCTGCTGTCAGAAAGCAAGTTGATTTATTAAGCAGTTTTCACAGGGGACAAGGGGGGAACATGGATATTTACTGCATGTCTGCTACAAAATATGATAGGTACTTTCCTTTTGTAATACCCACTCCCATGGCAGTATTCTCTAAAACGACATAATGTGAGAATCAAATTTTTGCTTGTTTTAAGATAGGTGCCTAAAGACATGATACATTTTCTAACAAGAGTTCCACCTTTAATGTCAAGATATAAAACAATAGAAGTCAGGGTTCAAATTAGTATTAAGGATCTAAAACTCTCTTTGAAAGTGTTGTCTTGAAATCTGTAAGACAAAACACCTGAGTACTGCCGAATCTGCTTAAATATGTACAGAAGGTTTATTTCTATTTGCAGTTATAAAATGTAACACCATTCGAACATAAACTCATAAATTCAGATAGAATTTTATTTTATTATCTCCATTAATATTGGTGATGACTCTCGGGGTTCTAAAGCCAGAAACTTGGGATCACAACATAAATACCCCAGAAATAAATTTTTCAATGCTACCTCTTCATTTTTGTAAATGTATTTGTAAAACTAAAAAAAAAAAAAAAAAACAAAACCAAAACCACAAAAAAAACCCTAAAAAAAAAACCCTAAAAAAAATTACATTGATCAGCCTAGGAATTTGTTAAATTTAGGTTGACAAATTATTTTAAGTGTCTAAGACAAAGACAAAATTAAATTAAAATCCTGTGACAGGAACTTCTGGCCAGCAAGAGAAGCAAGACTAATACTACTAGCTCAGAACCCTGAAATAAAATCTGACAGATGAAAGACGATTAATTATCATCTATTGATGTGTTGCCAAGTACATTATTATAGCACATAGACATTTTAAAAATCCCTTCAATGACTTGTCCAAACAATGTTCCTATGACATGATGTCTCACTGGGATGAGGAATGCATGATTAAGAAAACCCATTACATTTCCATTTATTTTCAGAAGCATGACTATAGTCAGAGGCCTTGCTGTCAACAGTAATTTTATCATTCATTACTCAGCAGGGCTCCATGTGTTTTGCCACAGCACTGAAGTAACAAAAGACCAATATGTTTTTTCCCTGACACATTATATATAGAATCATAGAATCATAGAATAGTTAGGGTTGGAAAGGACCTGAAGATCATCAAGTTCCAACCCACCTGCCAGGGGCACGGACACCTCCCACTAAACCGTGCCACCCATGGCTCTGTCCAGCCCAGACTTGAACACCGACAGTGATGGAGAATTCACAACTTCCCTGGGCAACCCATTCCAGTGCCTCACCACCCTCACAGTAAAGAATTTCTTCCTCATGTCCAATCTAAACTTCCCCTGTTTAAATTTGAACCCATTACCCCTTGTCCTCTCACTACAGTACCTAATGAACAGTCCCTCCCCAGCATCCCTATACCCCACCTTCAGATACTGGAAGGCTGCTAGGAGGTCTCCATGCAGCCTTCTCTTCGCCAGCTGAACAGCCCCAACTTTCTCAGCCTGTCTTCATACGGGTGGTGCTCCAGTCCCCTGATCATCCTCATGGCCCTCTTTTGGACTTGTTCCAGCAGTACCATGTCCTTTTTATGTTGAGGACACCAGAACTTCACACAATACTCCAAGTGAGGTCTCAGGAGAGCAGAGTAGGGGGGCAGGATCACCTCCCTCGACCTGATGGTCGTGCTCCTTTATATGCAGCCCAGAATACGGTTGGCTTTCTCGGCTGCAAGCACACACTGCTGGCTCATGTTCATTTTTTCATCAACCAACACCACCAAGTCCCTCTCCGCAGGGCTGCTTTCAATCTCTTCTCTGCCCAACCTGTAGCTGTGCCTGGGATTGCTCCCACCCAGCTGTAGGACCTTGCACTTGTCATGGTTAAACTTCATCAGGTTGGCATCAGCCCACCTCTCACAGGCGTGTCAAGGTCCCTCTGGATGGTATTCCTTCTCTCCAACATATCAACCGAACCACACAGCTTG
This sequence comes from Ara ararauna, assembly GCA_028858755.1. Taxonomy (NCBI): domain Eukaryota; kingdom Metazoa; phylum Chordata; class Aves; order Psittaciformes; family Psittacidae; genus Ara; species Ara ararauna. The sequence goes on along the minus strand of CM054410.1, from coordinate 35,427,114 downwards.
GTGTCATCGGCAAACTTGCTGAGGGCGCACTCAATCCCACTGTCCATGTCACCGACAAAGATATTGAACAAGACTGATCCCAGCACCGATCCCTGAGGGACACCACTCGTTACTGGTCTCCAGCTGGACATTGAGCCATTGAGCACAACTCTTTACGAGTGGCCATCCAGCCAGTTCTTTATCCACCGAGTGGTCCACCTATCAAATTGATGTCTCTCCAACTTAGACACAAGGATGTCATGTGAGACAGTGTCAAACGCTTTGCACAAGTCCAGGTGGATGACACCAACTGCTCTACCCCTGTCCATCTGTTCCATAGCCCCATCATAGAAGGCCACCAGATTGGTCAGGCAGGATTTCCCCTTAATGAAGCCATGCTGGCTGTCACCAAGTACCTTGCTGTTCTTCATGTGCTTTAGCATGCCTTCCAGGAGAATTTGTTCTAAGATTTTGCCATGCACAGAAGTGAGGCTGACTGGTCTGTAGTTCCCCGTCTCATCCATTTTTATCCTTCTTGAAAATGGGGGTTATATTTCCCTTTTTCCAGTCATCGGGAACTTCGCCTAACTGCCATGATTTTTCAAATATGATGGGCAGTGGCTTAGCAACTTCATTTGCCAGTTCCTTCAGGACCCGCGGATGGATTTCATCAGGTCCCATGGACTTGTGTACTTTCAAGTTCCTAAGATGGTCTCGAACCAGATCCTCTCCTAGAGTGGGCCCAGGGTCTTCATTCTCAGTGTCCCCCTGTCTGCCTTCCAAGACTTGGGTGGTGTGGTCAGAGCATTTGCCGGTGAAAACTGAGGCAAAGAAGTCATTAAGAACCGCAGCCTTCTCCAAATCCAGGGTAGCCAGTTCTCCCTATAGTTTCCGGAGAAGGCCCACATTGTCCCTAGTCTCTCTTTTATTTGCAGTGTACCTATAGAATCTCTTCCTATTATTTTTCACATCCCTAGCCCAGTTTAATTCTAACTGGACCTTAGCTTTCCTAACCTGGTCCCTAGCTTCCCAGACAACATCCTTGTATTCTTCCCAGGCTGCCTGTGGCTGCTTCTGCCTTTTATAGGCCTCTTTTTTCCTTCGAATTTTCCTTAGCAGGTCCTTATCCATCCAAGGAGGTCTCCTGGCCCTCCTGCAGCACTTCCAGAACTGTGTCCTATGCATGCAAATATTTGTTCTGTTATTTCCAACCATGTGATTATATTTACAGCCAGTAAGCAAAGTTCACACCACCTGCTTATACCAATCCCACTGCTTTCTGAGTCACTGCCGCAGCCTAATGATGCTGATTCTGAAAGAGCTCAGCAAAAAAGTCACTAGCTAAAACAGAGAAATCATACTTTGAATGACTGAATTTCGATTTTAAGAACTGCGTTTACTATTACATGTAAACCATTTTAACCTAATAGATGACACCATTTCTCATAGTTGAATACTGAAGAAGGAAATTTTTTTATTGCTAACTTAAAGACAGATCTATGCATGAATGAGCTTTTCACAAAATGAATGGTATCACTTCAGTTTTATTACAAAAATAAATACTCCCTTAGTGTTTACCTTAAAATTTCTCCCGTGGTTTCCATCTAAGGCTCTTCTTCCTTGCTGTTTAGGATTTTTCCCCCACTATAGTAACATTGTGTAATTAACTTACTGCTATATGAACAATAGTGCCCATTTGGTTGTCCAAAACCAATCATGTATACAGCTTGATAAAGGAAAACCTAGAAGTATAAGAAATATAAAATACTCCAGTAAATCCAAAGGTTCTGATTAGATATGTATACTTAATGGCTTTAACTATTGACAAACTTTGCTTCGTTGATGTGTTATTGTTGATGAAATCATGATGTATTAGGAAAGATTAAGTATGGGGGTATAAACAGAAGCTATTTCCAAGCTGTGAACATCCAGCAGCACATGTTTATTTGTTTGTTTTTTCCACACAAACCCTTTCTACCATTAAGCTGTGCTTCCCTTTTGCACACAGATTTTCTGCACTGCTTGTGCATTCTTACTTGCACAAGCAGTATGGTACCCTCTTCCTCATGGCTGGGACCATTTTAGCTTCTAGTTAGCTGGAAGTTACAATGTCTACTTTTCTCCCATCCTCCCCTCTTTTTTTTTACCCTAACTAGGTATTGTGCCGCAGTTTTCTCTCCACCTCCACCATGATATTTTGCTGCCAGTTTTCTGCACTTCTTTGTCAAACACATGCATTTGTGTAACATTTGACCAAATCCTAAAAGAAAATACTTATGAGTCACTCAAGCTTTTCCTTTCTCAGAATAAACACTAACACCATTAAGGTAGCAGGGATAAAACAGAGTAAAAACCAGAATAAAGATAGAGGCAAGAAAAGAGAGAGAAAGAAATAATTTGACATGCTTGATGCTTAATGTTGCCATCATGGGCAGGCAGGCAGAAAATAAGCAAAACAAACACCTGTGGAACATGCCAGAAGAGTGAATGATCAGGATCAACATTTAAGCAATGGTTCTTTATAGTTGTCAACACTGCTAAGCCAGAAGCCTGACACAAACGTCTCAAACCCAGTCACATACTGCATGTAGAAAGGCTCAGCAGACCCCTCAGGCTTTTTTTGTAAGAAAAACTTTGTCATATATATTTTATGCTTTGAATAAAGCCCACTATCCTTCTTCCTTCAACAGCATGCCTATACACAACAGCTAAGCAGACCAGATGATGAACAACTAAGGCCAGAGGAGAAACAAGAGGAAAGAAAAGAAAAAAGGAACAGAAAGGAGAGAAAAAGAGAGGAGAGGGAATGATAAAAAATATGTCATAACCATAAATCTTCTTATGCTGTTAAACAGCATACAATATGTGAACAATCAAGGTATGTGTCTGGAACATGTGCCTCCCTGCATTTCTTTTCTCCTAATATTACTAAATAAGTTGAGTACCAGACCAGCTTCTGAGTAAACAAGAGTTAATTTGGAAGGAAAATTAAAGGGGTTTTAATTTAAGCTTTTATTCTCAACTGCTTTGCACCTCTTGGCACCATGTGACAGTACTGTATGGACAGCTGTCCCATTCTTCCCAGCCATACAACAATCAGATCAGCCCTTTCTGAAAACTGTCACTCAAGAGAAAGTTCCAATCTTGCTTTGTCAAAAAGATACAATTATTTCTTTACACTGTCATATTTTATAATTGCATATGGATCATAAACCCTGAAAACCAGCTATTCTTTCACTCTACTCTTCTGACTAGAAAAGTTTCGAAGTTTCATCTGCATTATCAATTTCTCTTACGTGTAATCAAGACCTGTTGGGTTTTGCCTGGAGAATAGCAGGTCTTCTAAATACTGAAGAGCACAAATCCTTCTTGCCTTCTACCCACTCTACAATAAAGGCAGGACTGTTGCCAAAGCAGATGAAAAGAAATATGTGCATAAAGAGCCTCCAAAGTAAAGACATCTAAAATGACCCAGATGGTAAAAAATCTTAAACTAGAGACATGGCAACTGTATATGAAAATACTTTTCTCCATGATGCTTTACTCACAACTGGAGTAACAGGAAGCTATTTTAAAAACCAGCATCAAAAAAATCTGATATATACTGGAATCAGATTTTTATAAGTGACATTCATCATGCAGCAGAGGACGGCATGACCTGGCAACATTTCTGATGTGCTACTAAGAACCCTACTGAAGCCATTTCTTGCTATATCTGCAGGTCTGAACCACATGTGCAAAGTGCTGATGGAACCTTTGTCTCATGAAATTGCGGTGTCATTCATCTGAAGTGAGCAGGTGTAATTTTCTAAAGACTTCAAAACTCACAGTACTGTGCTAGGAAGTGGTACATAGAAGTGTGTTGGGTGGTAAGAACCAGAGCTCAAGAAAAATGGGTGTACTATTGAGTGAACAAGCTATTAGAAGTGCTGAACTTTGTTCGAGTGTCACTGACTTAAGGAACTTGAGAGAGCTCTGTGCCAAAAAGCCTGTATCAGCTTTTCCTCAGTATAACAACACTGCTGCTATTCTACAGTTTTCTCTTTCCTTCACTCCACACCTGCAAAATTAAAAAGGTTTTCAACATTTATTGGATAAAAGTTCTGCAAAACACCTGGGATTTCCATTAACCTTATGTAATCAGGTGCTGTGGCCTGAGTGTAAGGCTGCCAACTTTTCAACACAGATTGTTGAGAGTGCCTGAGAGATATCAGGTACTTCTCCACTTTGGTTTGGTTAGATATACCAGGGGAAACAATCTTCCTTTTGCCTTCATCCCGTGTACCCTGATGTTTGAGTCAATACAAATATCAGACAGTGAAAATAAGAAAAGCAAGCAATACTCTAACGAGGCTGTAGTTTGCATCTTTTTGCATTTAAACTGATAAAAAGAATGGAGCTGGCACCTGTAGCACATGTAACATCTTGCTTTGTTCAGTAGATCAAAACTTCTTCCTGGAACAATTGCATTAAACACACCAGGACAGGATACCCTGTGCCATCCCACAGGGACAACACATAATGAGCAGAAATGAGGAGCGTGAGTCCCACTGCACTTGTATAATCCTTAGTTTCCCTCTGAGAAGAGAAATAAAAAGGTCATGTGCATTGTTTGTTTTTCTGCATTGTGCTTGGAGTGGTGAAGAGCTTTGATTTTTTTTTATTTTACTGCTCCTGTGTGTCCATGAACAGCAGAGTAATTCTCAGCCAGTTTTGCTTCACATTGTCACTGTGAGTGAATATGGGCAATCTGGTGCATAGAGGCTGACGTAGGAATCTAAATTAGGTATAAATTGGTAGGGTAAGTTCAAAAGAAGCAAAGAACTCCCTGGAATTGGTACAGAGTACCTAAATCAGGAGTCATTTTCTGGAAGAGCATTGTTCTCTGAAGGCAAGGGAATCAGACATACTTCTCCTATGTGTATGGCTGCAACTCATTGCCAGCTTATTTTTCCTCACTTTCTTAAATAAAAGTCACCTGCTCCTCAAAACAAGTTGGCAAAAGAAAAGGAATAATTTCCTATGTGGTATGTTTGTCTAAACTGATAGTTCTATCCTCAATTATTCTGTTAGCCAGACCATATATTCTCTACAGTATTTTTGGACTTGTTAAAGAAGTTTTCCTCCATCTAATGGGTCCAGTTCGATAATGCTGAACTCATGGAAGTGAACTCTAAAAGCTGTCTGTGTGAAAAGATCTGTGTTCCCAGGATAGCACCAACCCACCTCTATCCCAGCCACAACAAACTACCACAGCAAGTTACAAACAGTGATGTAGCAATGGGGAGGAATAGCTGCATGAAGCCAGTTTGTCCAAATTATTGCACTTTCTTGTGTAGTAAATGCAGAGGGGTTTATTGTAAGAAAAATAGAGTAAAAAACATTGAATAAATCCTGACTGGGTGATCCTCTCAAGAGGTTGAAAGGGTCTCAGAGCTATAAGGATCCTGATGGGAGGGGGAAAACAGGCCTACAGCTTTGATTTTTGTCTTCTTTCTACTCTCTGAAATGATCCATCCTTGACAATGGCACTGCAGGGCACCTATACTTGTGCAAGGTCGCTGCTGAGGAATTTAATCCAATCTCACTGGAATAATAAAAAAAAAGCCCTGGTTCACTGTGAATGGGCTGTTCATGTAAGACATCCTGCAATGCAGAACAAGAATGATCAGCAGGTAGGATCTGACTCTTGAACCTACCTGCCCATATAGCTAATTCTTATAAAACACACTTATTGCAGCAAATACTGTTTTTATCTCTTCATGTAGACTTTCCCCTTATTTCTCCAGAGGGATCTGGGAAAATAAGATTAAAATAAACAAACAAAAACCACAACCCAACAATCTGTAGATTTAAAAAACAACTGCAATATGCTTGGGAGAATTGTAACAGTATAGCTGACTTTGCAGACTGAAGTTCAGCAACGCTCCTGGGACAACAAATTTTGAAGAACTGCACCTTCACTTAGGAAAAGTGCCTCAGTCATTTAACTGAATCTGCTTATTTTCGTCTAGAGACAGCCATGATTTATGGCACAGTGCCTCACTAATATGAAATCCAAATGGCTGCACACGTCAGGGAATGCTAAATCACAGAAGTAAAATATTATCCTCTCTGGGGAAGATTCCAGCCATTTTCAGTGCTCCAGATGAGATCAGTACTATTACAAAAACAGAAAAAGCTACCTTACTTTTTCAGTTTTAGGTAATGTTTTAGATTTAGTTTTGGATAATGGAAATTAAAACTTAGAATGCAAAAACTGCAACTTTAACCTAAAAGTTACCACCAAGAACTGCTGATGTGCCTTTGTTTTATGGTCACTATAAATAAATTGCTATTGGACTGGATAAATTCCATCTCTGAACCTCAAGTTTTTTATCTGTGCGACAGACATTTGCTGAGAATAGTGAGGATAACAAAAAGAGGGTATCTAGAGAGTAAAGAGCAGTCTCCTGGTTTTCAAGGTAGGATGGGAAACAAGATGTTAGTTACGAAATTCGGAGCACTTGTATGTTGATAAAAGATGCTGCTTCAGCTGGTAAAAGGAAACACATCACAACCTGTTCAAAGGAACAAGTACACAGTTGTATCAGAGGGGAGTAACACTCAAGTCAGCATCTTTTTTATCCCCTCTTCTGCCCGCTCTCATCAGAAACCCCATGATCCTGAGGTACCCAGCGCTGTCCCAAGATACGTAATGAAAGAACAGCAGTGAGAAAGCAGTATCTGCACTGCTACAGTGCAGATACTAAATCTAGTGCTACTGGCTTTAACAGATATTGACATTTTAATAACACCTTTTGCAGAGTACATGACATTATTATTGAATATTCTAACAGATGGTTAAATTCAAGTGAGCAAATTTAAATTCCTGTTACTGTTCCAATATTTCAAAAGAGACAATATATTTTTGCAATGTCTTCTCATTTCAATTTAACAAGGAAGAAAAATAAATATGCAGATACACACTAGCTAACTGGCACCACTGGAACTCTTGGGAACTCCCCATTAAATCTGTATTCTGATCATAAAATAAACTAAAATAAAGAAGGAGATAGCTGTATGAGACTGAGTTTTCAGTTTCAGCTGAAGGTTGTCCCTGGAGAACTGCAGGAGTGGTAAAGAAATTAAGTACGAATGTAAGCAAAAAAAGATACCATATAGAGAGAGATTAACATGCAGGACAAATTTAAACCAAAACAAATAATGGTGGGCTTTTTTTATGGTGTTACTGCATCATATTTATATGTCAAACACAACGACAGTATGGGAGGTTGATGCTGGCTGGATGCCAGGGCTACAGCAAAGTGCCCTGTCACTGTCTTCGTGAGCTGGACAGGAGAGAAAAAGGCCAATGGGTCAAATTAAGGATGGGGAGAGATCTCTCACCAATTACCATCATGGGCAAACAGACTTGACTTGTGAAAATTAGTTTAATTTATTATATTCAAATCAGAGTAGGATAATGAGAAATAAAATAAATCTTAAAATTTCCCATCAACTTTCCCTTCTTCCTGGGCTCAAGTTCAGTCCCCATTTCTTAATTTTTTAAAATTCATTCTCAGCTATTCGGCATCAGAGTTTCTATGATGTCTGTAATTCTGCTTTTCCAATTGCTCTGGACATGAAAATACTTGTGATAGAGAACTGCAGAATACATTTCCTAAATTCAAAACTCCCATTTTCTGGAAGAATTAGATTTGTAAAAGAGATGAGGAAATATTAACTCCTGAATTTTTATTCCTTACCTTTAACTAATTCATTTTTATACATTTCACCAGACTTTTCAGCCTAAATTAAGTCTTGGCTTCTACAGCTGAACAGGATGTCATTTGGTTTTCTTGAGAAGTGTGCTTATACCAAGTTCTTGCATGTATAAAAGATCAAGAAGGATATTCAGCAGCTGGATTTCCTTCAAAAAATAACAGAATACACTTCATAGAAGTAGAATGTGTTTTCAAAGAAGGTCAACAATTCCATTTTTGTTTATAGATTTCTGTGCTTCAGATTTAAGAAACATGAGGCTGATAATTTCAAAATGCTACTGATCTTTTAAATCTATTTCTACATATTTATCCTTTTAATAGAAAATTATTCAAATTGATACTCTTTTTATATTTTTTTATTTTTATAGCCAACTTTGGCACAAACCTGCTCTTCACATAACTATATTATTTGCGTAGGAAACGGGAGTATTACTTCCTATCTGAACATTTAAGCAGCACTCTTATTTTTTTGGTTTTGTGCAACTAAAGGCAGGCAAAACCAGGAGCAGTATCAACAGCATCCTAACTGTCTTGATCCCAGCTGTAGTCATCACCCAAGGTTGTTAGTGGTTTTTGGAAGTAGGTCAGGTAGTTAGAGAAAGTGCTTAATATCACTTCTCTTGTACTTCTTTCCTTACACAACAGATCTATGAATTATTTAGGAAACCAAAGAAGTAGTTTCTGTAGACACTGTGCATTATGCTAACAGAAGCAGTTAGCAAGCTGGACAGCCAGTTAAGCAACCCTGATTAATGCAGGATCTTGTTTACATATATATAAATACCCTGTAGCTTCCAGCAGCTGAAGATGCAGTTGTTAAATCATAACAACTTAGCCCACTGAATAAAACTTTGCTAATATTATAAAATATTTCAGGTAAGAACTGTGTCTTTGTAGGAGCTCATATATTAAATAAAACCCAGATATCAAGTCACACAAAAGACATTTATAACCTTGCTGTCTATTATAAATGCCTGTAATGCTTATATTTCCCCCTTAAGTATTCCTCCTTTCCTCCATTTTTCTCCCTTTTCTGCTCCTCAAATACAATATTCCTAACATTTCTGTGGCTAGATTCCGTGGCCAGCAGTCTAACAGATTAGCAACACAAACAGGCAGATCAAATGCATTGCTATCATTGCTTCATTTTGTCCCGCTACTCCCTGTATTCTCATCTGTGTTCTCATCTTGCATCCATTGCAACACAGAAACCAAGCAGTCTGAAGAACAGACACTCTTTAATACATTAGGCTTTTCCACTACTTTACCTTCATTTTCTATTTCAAATTACATTTTCTGTCATTTAGAAATAACTTTGAAGCAAGAAGCTTTGATGCAGATGAAAGTGCAGACTTTGCACAAGTCTCAGGACTACTTGATCCCCAGGTTTTCTTCATTTTTGCAGTTTTTTACAGAGCTTCCATCAATGATGTTTTTGCTGAAGCAAGAAGGTCTTGCGTTTACAGGTATACTGAGAAGAAACAAGCACGTTACACATGGTAATCAGGACAAACAGTAGTTTCAAAAGTCTCATTTCACACTACAGGGTTTCAATTAATCATCGCCATTCAAGTATTCATTGTGATTGTCTTCTGCTTTTTCCAGAGAGCTGAGCACATACTTCTTTCCTATTATCATCACAGATTTGTTTCCTGAATGATGAAGTTAGTGCAATCTTCCGGAAGGCTACATTCTCCTTTACGTTACCTTATATTAATGAAGTGGTTGTCAAAGTTTGGATGTTTCTGCTGCCTTAAAGGAATTGGTAGATTGCACAGTGATGTTATACAGAATTTAAAGTAGAAAAGAGTGGAGAAGCAAAGATAAATCATGACAAACCAAGACAATACAGTACCCTCCATAAAGAAAATGGCACACACAACTTGTGTTAAGAGAAATGATATAAGATTTGTTTGGAGAATCTCAAGGGTATAAGGAGACTTTTAAGTCAAGGAAGAGACTGACACTGTGCTCTGAAGATGTACTTGTCAAACTGCCATCCAGAAATAATGATCTGGGTGGTATCACAGCAGTTTTTCTTATTGTTGCACTCGTATAGCACATGCACCACTTACACAGATGCTGATACTGAAGCAACTTTTTACAGTTGCAGGCAAACACTTGATTCCCATCATGTTCGCACAACTCTCTATGTTCAACCCTTCCCACAGCAAGAGAAAGGTCTTCATTCTCACTATACTCAAAATGCATTTTGAAGTTTCCTTTTATGTTGCAGGATTATCTGAAACCACAGTTTCTGCAAGGTAATCTTCAGTTCACAGGATGTCAACTCAGATGCCAATAAATTGATCTGCAGAAACTTCACCTGTTAGCATTGCATAACTTACAGATGCAAAGCAAACAGGAAAGGACAAAATAATTCTTTTTAAAGATAAGGGATGGTGGAAGTACATGCATACCTGCCCTCCTTGTCACATCCCACCAGTGCTGGGAATCTGGGCATTCCCCTCCCGCTTCCCTTCACCTGCTCTCACTCTGCAGCTGAGTGTTTGCTGAGATCCAGATCACTACCTGCAGGGTTTCAGCTGACCAGAGATTTCCACATTGCTATGCTGCCTCATCAAAGCTCTTTGACTGTTTGTTCTGTCCTGGAGAAAAAAGATCAGACATGGTCCTTTAATAAAAAACTTCTCCATCTTGGAGCCGTCCTGAATTAGTCCAGCTAACAAATGAGCCTCTTATAGGGTCCTAATTCTACCCACAGACATGAAACTCACACTAAGACGGACCACTCACTTTCCTCTTTCCTTAGGCCAAGTTCACCTTCAAAAGCTGCCATCCTAATGATCGAGTCTCTGAGCTCATTAATTCATTAATTGTATTTAATAGGTAGTAAATAGTGTACTTCCTAAACCATTTGAGACAACAAAAATGGAAAACCACCATGTCTTTTCCATTGTTTTAAAGGATTATTTTTAAAATGTGGAAATGAGATGACCTCTCAGATTCCCCCCCCCCCCCCATGTATGCATTTTCAGCAAAACAGTCACTCTATTTAGAACAGAATGTCAGTTATTGATTTTAACCCATATTTTGTTATTGTAGCTGTTAGAAAACCAGATATTTTTTCCTGGCAAGTTTTATTCCAGGCAGTGTTAGGCTGTCTGTTGAAACACACAACAAGTTACTGCCCACACAGTACCTCTTAGAAAATGAAAGCAGTAGCTTATAATAACTTGCCTGGTTATGAAAGCGCAAGGTGTGTCTGGATTAAAATCAAGTTCCTTTTAGACACTTGCTGAATTATAGCTGAATCTGTAGTTGATAGCTCCATCGAAAGGAAGGCTAGGCTTTAAGGGTACATAAACAGCAAAAGTTTAAAAGTAGTACACAGAAAGTTAAATTGTGAGAGAAATATGACATTGTGATATTTTCTGTTGAAGTCCATAATCCTATAGAGAAATGGTGCTATAGCACCCACAAATGTTGCTCAGTGTTTGCAACCAACACTTCCTAATTTAATTACTAGTTTTAAAACACATAGATCTAAAATATTTTCAGCAGTATGCTATTTTCCATTCCATTCTGCCCCTATGATCAGCAATGCTACAGACAGATAATACAAATATGGATGAGCAGACAGGTCTCTTCCTTTTGCTGCAGAGGCTCTGCAGCGTCAGAATTGACTGAGATTGTGACTTGAAATCCGCCACTTAAAGCCACATTAACTGTAGCATTTCAGACCACTTTTAAAACTGATATTGTATTTGTCTTAACTAGGTAAGTTGTAAACCCTTTCAATGCAACAGGTTCTAAATGCTCTCAGACACGCTAAAAGTCATGTGAAAACACCCTCTCTTACAAGGTTTCCGCCTGTGTTTTTTCCAGCAGCATGAAGACACAGCATAAAAAAGGTATAACTGAGTTTCTTTTGAACTTGAGGGTATGATACAGATAGGTTCAGATCTCACATGAATTCCTCTTTCCAGGTTTATCTATGCCAAATCAAGAGAAGGGTTTATGGGGCTTTAGTTGGTTTACAAGTTTTTTTCTGTGCTCTCTACATAATAACATAATTCTGGAAAATATTTCATCTGTCCCTCTAGGATGGCTGGAGTACACAAAACACACAGGAAATACTGATATTACCAATGAAAACCGGTCACACATAGAAGGATACCTCCTAGAAGCACAAGAAATGCTATGCTGGAACAGACTGCCATTCATTCTGGAGTAGTCAGAAAGAGCAGCTGTTTTACAAAACAAGATTTATACCTTATTGACATATTACTCCACTTTCTGAACTTCAGAAAAAGGAGAGTCCTCCTCAAAGTTTTTTTCAGCTCATTGTTAGTGAGAATGTTTTGAAACACAAGAATAGAAAGACTCATAGGATCATAGACTCATAGAGCACCAGGTTGGAAGGGACCTCAAGGATCATCTGGTCCCACCTTCCCACGTAAGGCATGACCTGGACTAGATGTCCCAGCATCTTATGCAGCTGAATCTTACAAGTGCCCAGCGCTGGGGTATTCACCACTTCTCTGAGAAGGTCACTCCAGTGGCTGATTGTTCTCTTTGTGAAAAGTTTTCCTCTTGTGACCAGGCAGAATCTTCCCAGCAGTAACTTGCACACATGACCCCATAGCTTTTCCATGTGATTCCTTTGTAGGCACTCCTTAAATACTGGAAGATGGTGATAAGGTCTCTAAGCCTTCTTTTCTCCAGGCTGAACAAACACAGTTCTCTCAGCCTTTCTTCACACTGGCTTCACAGTCCTTGGGTCATCTTTATGGCCTTTCTCTGGACCTCCTCCAGACTGTCCACATCTTTTATGTATAGCAGGAACCAAAACTGAGCAGCGTATTGCAGGTGTGGTCTACGATGTGCTGAGTAGGCTGGAATAATGCATGTTTGTTCTTGTTGGTGATGCCCTGTTGATGCAACCCAGCAGACCATTGGCTTTCTTTGCCACAGCAGCACACTGTTCACTCATACTGAGTTTTCTGTCCATTGGGACACCCAAGTCCCTTTCCACAGAGCCGTTTCCCAGCCAGGCAGATCCCAGCCTGTGCTGAGCTCTTGGATTGTGTTTACTCAGGTGCAAGACCTTAAACTTGTCTGCATTCAACTTCATAAGGTTCTTGTTAGCCCAATCTTCTAGCCTACCCAGGTCATCCTGCAGGGTGGCTCTCCCTTCCAACATGTCCACTTCCCACTCAGTTTGAGGGACCTGTCCTTCATCTCATATACCAAATAGAGGAATATTCACTATTCTTCATTTCTGCCCCTTTTCACACACTCAAGGCTGTACAGTAAATGTAGCTTAATTTCGCTTCTCCTTAAGCTACTGTTATTTAAAATCTAAAGTTTAATTTGTTCACTTTCTGGTATTGCTGGGTGGTCTCTATGTCAGTACATTTTCTAATTCATTTCAAAATTCCCTTTATAGGAAGATTGTCTCTTCTGCAGCAGTCTGTGGAATTCAGTACCCCACAGCAGCCATTACCAGACATGGCTTTTCATTCAGTGAACACTAAAAAGCGGAAAGCCTGAGTCTAAAAGAGAGGCTCACTGGCCAGGTGTTAATGACAGAGCAGCTCCAGGGAGCTCAGCAAGTCTGAATATCACAGCCTTAGTTTAGGTGTCTCATTACAAAGCTAGGGGCTAGTAGCCTTAGACACTCTGTTGAAAATATGATTCAGAACAATGACAGTTTCACAGTGTTTCCATTTTAATTTCACCAAAAATTCCCAGGTTTAAATAAAAATCAGAAAGTACAAAAAGGTACTTCCAAAAAGTAGTATCTCTTCCTGCTTCTTTGCTAGTCTCCATGGAAAACAATTGTATCTTTTATCTCTCAGAGTTAAAAAATCCCAAACCCTCTTCATGCATCTAAATTCTGACATAGGCTGAGATGATTCCTGATAAACTGACCTCCAGGAGACCAGGACAATCATTGCTCTGCCTTTGATCTTTTTCTCTGGTGAAAAATATAAAGAGTAAAAACAATAGCGGTAGAAAGGAGATGGAGTTTACTCTTCTTGTTTTTGCTGCTACTGTAGTGACATCTGCTGTCCTATTCTGCATTTTTTAATTAAAATATGCTAAAAAAATGGTAAAAGTGGCAGTCCCAGAATCTAAGAACCTTCACATAATAATGGTGGTTACTGGTAATAATATTTTCCCAAAGTTCATGGTACAGTCTGTCTGACATAGGCTGGCACATTTTCATGTGCGGTGGGTTGACCCTGACTGGACACGAAGTGTCCACCAAAGCCTCTCTATCACTTCTCTCCACAGCTGGACAGGAGAGAAAACACAACAAAAGGCACATAGGTCAAGATAAGGACAGAGTGAGATCTCTCACCAATTACTGTCCCTGGCTAAACAGATTCAAATTGCAGAAATTAGTTTAATGTATTAACAATCAAATCAGAGAGGTATAATGAGAAATAAACTAAGTCTTAAAAGCAACTTCCCACCATCCCTCCCATCTTCCTGGGCTCAACTGCACTCTCCATTTCTCTACCTCCTCCCAACCAGCGGCACAAGCGGATGTGAATGGGGGCTGCGGTCAGTCCATCTCAAGTTGTCTCTGACACTCCTTCCTCCTCAGGGGAGAAATCCTCACATCCTTTCTCTGTTCCATCGTGGGATCCCTCACATGGGAGGCAGTCCTCCACGAACTTCTCCAGCATGGGTCCTTCCCATGGGCTGCAGTTCTTCATGACCTGCTCCAGTGTGGGTCCCTTTCATGGGTGCAGCCCTTCAGGAATCAACTGCTCCAGCATGGGTCCCTTCAATGTGGTGCATCCTTCATGAACAGACTGCTCCAGCATGAGTCTCTTCCACATGGTGCATCCTTCAGGAACAGACTTCTCCAGCGTGGGACTCGTCCATGGGGTGCATCCTTCCGGAACAGTCTGCTCCAGTGTGGATCCCTTCCATGGGTGCATCCTTCAGGAACAGACTGCTCCAGGTTGGGTCCCTCATGGGGTCACAAGTCCTGCAGCAAACCTGCTCCAGTGTCGGCTCCAGTCTCCATGGGGCTACAACTCCTGCCAGAAGCCTGCTCCAGGGCAGTCTTCCCGCAGGGTCACAGCACCCTTTGGGCATCACCCTGCTTCAGTGTGGGGTCCTTCATGAGCTGCAGGTGGAATCTGCTCCACCACGGGCCTCCAGGGCCAGCAGGGACACAGCCTGCCTCACCATGATCTGTACCATGGGCCAGCTGCAGATCCATCTTGGAGCTGGTTGGTATTGGCTTACTTGAACACAGGGGAAGATTCTAGCTTCTCACGGAAGCCACCCCTATAGCCACCTGTCGTGGTTTAAGCCTCTATAACTCACACAGTTTCGCTCTCTCACTCCGCTCTCTTTCTTCCCTCGCTCCCGGAGGGATGGGAAGGAGAATAGAAAGAATGCAACTCCCATAGGTTGAGATAAGAACAGTTTAGTAACTAAAGTATAACACAAACCACTGCTGCTACCACCAATAATAATAATGACAAGGCAAATACAAGGAAAGAATACAATCGCTCGCCACCTATACCCAGCCTGACCACGCAGTGCACCCCTACCCTTCCGGGTCTCTGCTCTCCGTTTTACACATCCTGGGCATGATGTGCTGTGGCATGGAATACCTCTTTGGTCAGTTTGGGTCAGGTGTCCTCTCTCTGCTTCCTCCCAGCTTCCCCTCCTCCATGGCAGAGCATGAGACTCAGAAAGCCCTTGGTCAGACCAAAACGTTACCAAGCAGTAACTGAAAACACTGGTGTTATCAGCGCTGTTCTCAGGCCGAAAGACAAAAACACAGCGCTGCACCAGCTACTACGAAGAAGAAAAATGACTGCTGCTGCTGAACCCATGACACCGCCCTGCTACCAAGACCCTGCTGTTCCAACCCAAGGCAGCATGTTTCCTATCCAGCCTGAGGAACTGGCAGGGAAGTTACAACAGCAGAGTGCTTTCTCTGCCTACCTGTCTGTCCTATCTTTCACTGAATGCTGCACCCATGTTTGCTGCAATGTAAATAACACCAAAAATGCCATAGCTATTATATACAACTGCTATGGTTATGGCAGTCACCCACACTGAGATATGGTTAAAATGAAAATTACTGTTTCACACAGTAGCTTAGTTCTTCATCATGCTTGCTGTGACATAAGTCACAAGAAGAAAAGCCTCAAGACTTTGCACCTTTTGCCTCTTAAACTGTTTAATATTCCTTTAATGGTCCCTCTTCATTCAATGAGCCTACAGCACTGAAAAATATGTATATAAATTTTCTCAGATTGGAGTACAGAAAAGAAGGAAGTAATGGCCATATTAAAAAAAACCCAACCAACCACTCAATCAATCAAACAAACAAAAAAAACCCAAAACCCCCAAACAAACAAACAAAACACAAAAACTGCTGAAGCCTGCATGAAGCCCAGACTTAGCTTAATGAGTCTATATATGGAAATATATATGTAAATAGGAATCCAAAACCCGAGGTCTCTACTGGTGTGATGAAAAAAGTAACTTTGCTCCCACTCAAGCAGCACAGTATAGCATGCTATCTGCATTTGAAACACCTTCAGGGCCTCATCACCACTTTTAAACATCCCCAAATCAGACACGCTGTGTTGATGATTCAGGCTCTAATGCTTGTTCAATTCATCTGTGCTTTCCATATACCAGTGGCAATATACTGCCACCTTCTACATTTAAGTACATGGAGAACTATTTTGACCCTTTTTACAGAGCAGAAGATTTTAAAAACCAACAGCTCCCGAGGGTGAGATAAATCCTCACCTGCATCTTTCATTTAATAAGAGGTTTCACTTCCAGCCATAATGTGAGCAGGGAAAGAAGCAGACTATTCTCCAGTGTGGCAGCCAATAACCTGTATATGCACTGTGAGCAGACAGGTAATTTAACAAGAAGAGGAAATGTGCAGGCATACAAAATCATATTTATGCTGTCAATTGGCTGAAGTGAGCAAAACATCTCATCTGCTTGAGCAACAGGGTGACCAAGGGGAAGAAGAGCATCCCTGCTGGTAGGACTCTGCCCAGGTCCCTGCGGAAATGAAGTTCTAAAAAAACAAACAAAAAAAAAGAAACAAAAATCACCAACTGATGTCAAACTTGAGACTTGCCAAGAGCAGAAGTAGGAGCCTGCCTGAGGCTATCATTTTAATGGATCATGGCCTTGATGTCAGGAAGTTTTAGCTGCATTTCATGATGAAACAGCTGGCAGTGTGCGCTTGCAGCCCAGAAAGCCAGCTGTATCCTGGGCTGCATCAAAAGAAGCGTGACCAGCAGGTCGAGGGAGGTGATCCTGCCCCTCTTCTCTGCTCTTGTGAGACCTCACTTGGAGTATTGTGTGCAGTTCTGGTGTCCTCAACATAAAAAGGACATGGAACTGTTGGAACAAGTCCAAAGGAGGGCCACGAGGATGATCAGGGGACTGGAGCACCTCCCATATGAAGATAGGCTGAGAAAGCTGGGGCTGTTCAGCCTGGAGAAGAGAAGGCTGCGTGGAGACCTCATAGCAGCCTTCCAGTATCTGAAGGGCACCTATAGGGATGCTGGGGAGGGACTCTTCATGAGGAACTGTAGTGAGAGGACAAGGGGTAACAGATTCAAATTTAAACAGGGGAAGTTTAGATTGGATATGAGGAAGAAATTCTTTCCTGTAAGGATGGTGAGGCACTGGAATGGGCTGCCCAGGGAAGTTGTGAATGCTCCATCGCTGGCGGTGTTCAAGGCCGGGTTGGACATAGCCGTGGGTGGCATCGTTTAGTGGGAGGTGTCCCTGCCTCTGTCAGGGGGGTTGGAACTAGATGATCTTAAGGTCCTTTCCAACCCTAACTATTCTATGATTCTATGATTCTATGAAACCACGCAGCACATTTCATGTGAAACACACCTCGTAGTCACCTCCAACCTATGCACAAGTATGAGCCTCCATACAACCTGGTCCTGTGCTGACACTCAGGAAAAATGACAACAAGCTCAAAATAATCATAGAATCAGAACTGTTTGGGTTTGAACGGACCTCAAAGATCATCCAGTTGCAACCCCCTGCCATGGGCAGGGGCACTTTCCATTTGACCAGGTTGATCAAAGCCCTGTCCAACCTGGCTTTGAACACTGCCAGGGATTTGGCAGACACAGGTTCTTTGGGCAACCTGCCCCAGTGTCTCACCACCAGTACAGAATGTCTTCCTGATGTCTAGCCTAAATCTGCTCTCCTTCAATTTAAAGCCCCTTGTCCTGTCACTACATGCCTTTGTAAAAAGTCCCTCTCCAGATTTCTTGTAGGACCCTTTTAGGCACTGGGAGCTGCTCTAAGGTCTCTCGAGCCTTTCTTTCTCCAGGCTGAACAAGCCCAGCTCTCTCAGCCTGTGTTCATATAAGAGGCGCTCCAGCCCTCTGATCATCTTTGTGACAGACACCTCATCAGTACAGCCACTTAAGAAGCCACTCTCTGGGGTCCCCCACAGCAGCTCCTGGTGCCCACACATTCTATTCAGCATCCTCCTTCCAGCCCAGCTCCATCACCAAAACTAACATAACCCAGCTGCAGCAAGACTGCTGTCCCATGCACACCTGCAGGTTCAGGCAGAATACCTATGTAGATTCAGGAGATGGAAAGGTCCCCCAGCAGCCTGGAGAGGGAATTCAGCTGGGACCTTGCCCCTGGCTTATGCCTGGGACAAAGCCATTAGCACCCTCAGGGTCTTGACATAGACTAGGTGTCAAGGAGACCTTGACTCTAAACATAACATTGTACTTATTCACTTGCACACCACCACCATTAAGTCTCCTGAATGGGTGCAGAGTGTACTTGCACACAGAGAACAGATTTTGCAAGTGTGTCCTAGGTTCAGTGGTAGTAGTCGTTTTTCTTCTTCTTAGTAGCTGGTGCAGTGCTGTGGTCTTGACTTTCAGCCTGGGAACAGCACTGATAACACCGATGTTTTCAGTTACTGCTTAGTAATGTATAGTCTGATCAAGGACTTTCTGAGCCTCACGCTCTGCCAGGGAGGAGGGGAAGCTGGGAGGAAGCAGAGACAGAACACCTGACCCAAACTGACCAAAGAGCTATTCCATACCACAGCACGTCATGCCTACTATATAAACTGGGGGCAGTTACCCAGAAGGGTGAGATCACTGCTGGGTCAGGCTGGGTATTGTTTGGCAGGTGGTAAGCGGTTGTATTCTCTTCCTTTGTTATTTCCCTTATCATTATTATTATTGGGGGTAGCAGCAGTGGTTTGTTTTATACCTCAGTTACTGGACTGCTCTTATCTCAACCCGTGGGAGCTACATTCTTTCAATTCTCCTCCCCATCCCTCCGGGAGCAGGGGGAGGAAGGGAGGGAGGGAGCTAACGACAGCATGGCTAATTTACAGCTGGGCTTAAACCAGGACAATGTGCAATTAGTTGTCCCTGACCACTCAGCAAAGAATGTGCTGCAGACACAAGTATGGACATACGAAGTTGAGGTAACTGTCATTCTGTAGTGCAAGATTTTGAACAAGTGAATGACAGTAAGTTGAATAATGGGTTATTATTCAGGATTTGGTAGAACGTGATAAAGCTTTTCACATAAGTATTTGATTCATACAAAGCCCAACACACATTTTCATACCCTTCATGAAGCAAACTCACCATTCTCAGCTTAGTTCTGAGAAGAGCGAACTGCAACAGCTAATGCTCAATAATGCCGTGGGTTAACAAAGAATCCAACACTGAAAAGAATAATTCTTAAAATCTGGTAATTTGAGATATTACTGAAGTCTCATAAACCAGAAAGCATAAGAAAGTTTGTGTGGTATTTTTCCCGAAAATTAATTAGTTCAATTAATTACAATTCTAGTTCAGTATCTTTTTTGAATATGGAATAGATACCGGACCGGTAAGGCCTTATCTGAACTGAAGTTTTGGTGAAAGAAAATAAGAAATTAATCACTGGAAGGAAAATTTTCAACAGAAATCTATAACATAGATAATAATAGTAGTAAAAAAACCCCTACGACAACAAAAAAAAAAAAACACACCAAAAAGGTCTCTGACAGCATTATAACAGTTAACTTGAAACTATTAATGCTGCCTGAGTATACAATCTGATGTTCAGGCCTTGATTTTATACTTTTTTAATTCACTTTGAAAGTTACTTCTTTAATAAATAACCAACTGTATAAATATGTAATCATTAATGAATAAATAATTGAGCTTTTTTAAAGATTCATATAAGGCACCTGTATTTCACTAAGATATATTTAAAATAAGAATAGATGCAAAAAAACCACAGAAAGACAAAGTCCATGGTCATGCATAAGGCACCTAGATCTTAACAGTGCAATAATAATACACTGAAATGCTCTACTGCAAGATAGATTTGTGCCCAACGTCATTTAAAAGGTACCTTCTAGAGCTTCTTTAAAGCACATGCAGAAATAGCCAGATTTTGTCAGGAGGTGTAGGTGTTCTTTGAATGAGATCACAGCTACCTTAAAGATTCGCCTTTAGAAGAATGTGCTTTTTTTAATAGTGCAGAGCATTTATTCTCCAGAGGAGGATGTCCTTTGCCTGCAGAATGCTGTCCACATGCGAAGCGATATACTCTCTATTTGCACAGGAATAACAAATGCTGAAAGCCAATGCTAATGAAAGTGTTTTCTTTGTGAGCCTTTGCATCCACTGTGCCTGAGCTTCTTCAGCAAATAAATTTCTTGGCTCTTTGAACATCTTTTAATTAAGTGGAATTCCCTGTAGTTTGGCACGTACTGAGATAAGCAGAACTCTCATTTATATATGCTGCTGAATATCTGGATAGGCTGTAAATCCACAACATATTTCTAAGAAAACAGAAAATTCTACAGCTAGAACTTACATTTTCAGGGAATTAAATAACACTAATGTATTTATCTACAGTAAATTGAAATGTATTTTTTATTCTAGTTTTACACATAAATATTTTAAAAAGTGCTTCTTGTTGTATCTAAATAATAAGTGACTTGCTACTGCACAAGACTCCATATAAAGTTTGAGAACGAGGAGGCTTGTTCTCATGAACTTATCCTACCACGATATTTGCTACCGAGTCCATCATCTACACTAATGGGTTACATTGGTCTCCGTAGAAACCTGGCCACAAAAAGATCAACAAAACCTACATATATGATGTCATGTGCAGAGGTAAACATAAGTATATTAGTTTTGCATCAATGGAGAAGGCTAGACTGGGCAAAGATATAGTAAATATATCTTAAAATGTTTCAAAACAAAATATCTTAAAAACACAGAGACCCATGTGAAAAGGAGCTATTAATGTCATTTGTATAGCAACGTCTTCTGACTAATTTTGAAGTGAATGGGGAGGAACAGCTAGCTCCCAAAATGACAGACTAACACTTCACAAATATAATCATATAAACTTTAAAATAACAGATAACACTTAGAACCAGTGAATCATCTGCATCTGTATGCAAACATCAAAATCATATGTGGAGGTAAATGGAAAGGGTGACTGCACAGAACCTAGGGCAATGCTCCTAGGTACTGCTGCAAAGTCTGAGCCTCTTAGTCTATTGTTAGCTATAACCTAGAGCTTTATGCCAGTTCTGGGTTTATTTTTTTCTAATTCTTTTAGTAAAAACTTGTCCTAAAAAAGACTTCAGAGCTGTTACACTAAGTTTTTCCTTCAGCAAATTCTCTCTCTCTCTTTGCATCTCTGTAGAGGCAGCAGATTTAACCATTGTGCTCAGTGGCCACTCAGCAACCTGTTGGGCTTTGGAGCATCTTTGCTAAATCCACACCCACAAAATAGCAATCTTGGGGTTGCCTTGGACAGTACTGAGCCTGGATGCTCTAATAAGCACAAATTAGTACTGCTTTTGTAGAAACAAAGGGAACAAACATCCTACAGGTCTGGTATAACACATGCCAGCAGAAACAGGTTTTTAGGTCTTTTCTCACCCTTTTGCAATAGCACAGGTGTCTGTCTCTTTTGCAATCGCAGTGGCAATCAACTAGCAACTATGTCAACTGCAGCAATTTTGATGGCATCAAAATAAAGGTAAAAATTGTGCCTAGATTTCCCAGCTAATGAGCAATTTTTTCAGAACAAGTTAAGGAAATTCAAAGTCTGATGGTTAAACATCTTTATTTAAGGAAGTATTTCCAATGATACAAACATGACTTTCTGTTCTCAGATCTCAGTCAATCTTCTCCTGCCAGCACCCAAACAATACGAACATAAAACCAGAATTTTACCCACTGATGAAATACTACAAGCTATTAGAAGGAGTCCAGAGTGGACTTTTGTAAGCACAGTGAATACAATTCCTTTTTAATAAGAGCTTTACATTTCATCTGTTTCCATGCTTTTTGGTGTGATATATGTAGCCTTTCTTGTTAAAAAATGTTGCATGCAATCATTGTTCACATCCCCCAACCAGAACACCCACCTGTCATTTCAAACTGGAGGAACAGGGATACTTCGGCTTCTATACTCTACTGAATCAATGCTAGCCCAGTGCCTATATAGTCTTGTGAGTCTGACCTTCGTCTCATTTCAATATTTATCCAAAGCTGGAAATGAATTTGGGTGCAAAAGTATAACAAGACAAAAGACAAAATTTCTGCTCTGAATGGTGGCAGAACTTGATGTCTACAGAAAATCAGAAGTCCTGAGAGTTTGACAGCCAGGGCAGACCTCAGCTTATTTGCCATGCAAGAGCTTGCTTGATATGAAAATGATATTGAAAGCTGTGCCAGATGTGGATGTTACAATACTAAGAAACCTACTCATTCTTTTCATTTCTTGGTGTCAGGCTCAGAAGAGCCACTAGAAATAGAAACAACTTAATATAAAAGTATCATCTTTTCTGCATATTCTTCATGGAGAAACCAAGTAACTGGAGTGGCATTTTTGCAGTTAACTAGTAGGAACAAAATATGTACTTCTTCAGGAGCCCATTAGGTTAGGATGCTTTTTCTGAATCATCCTAAAAAAAAAAAAAGCCCTAAAAAATTAGCACACTAAAAACCTGACTCTTAGGGAATATCACTAGGGGGCATGAATTATATCTAAAGGCATCAAAAAGGTTTTATCGAACAATAAGAGAATGCAACAACAGAGGTGAATAGGTGAGGGGTAGCAGAGTGTGCAACCACGGCTTCAGTGCTGACCCCTCAAAAAACAGTAGAAAACTTAGACTAGCCCGACTTCTGCATTATGCTCTTCACCTTCTCTGTGTTACCGTGTGACATGCAGGCAGTGCATCTCAGCAAGAGTGCTATTATCTCCCAGGAATAACATGTAGAATAGGAAAAGCTCTGTGATGAGGGTTAGCTACTGTGAAAAGAGAAATGCAAACATTGCGAAAGACTTCACAGCAGCACAGGATGAGCTCAGAAGTTATCTGGAACCTCAGAGTCTGGCAGGAACCACTCAGTGCCTGAGCCATAGCAGCATGTTACCTGTAATATTAGCTCTGCCAAGAATCTTGCTTGAGCCATGGAAAGGTACAGCTCCCCACATCTTCTTCCCTTTGATAAATTAAACAGTTGACAAAACAACATCATTGATACATTGAAATGACATAACTACAGTAGGAACAGAGGCAAAGAACAAAATAGCACACAGATTTTATACGGCCAAAGGTGTAGCCATAGATTAGAACAATTCATCAAAAGTGATGTTCAGAAACAAGGTACTGCTGTTCCCAGGGCAGTACTGTTAATGGAACTGTAAGGAAAGACCATACTAAGTTAATGGAACTGTAAGGAAAGACCATACTAAGTTAATGGAACTGTAAGGAAAGACAATACCAAGCCTACCATCTGCTCCGTATTTCTCCAAGAAATGTAGGCTGATGTTTAGAGTTCTTAGCAAACCTCCAAGTGGATGGAAAAGAAACTGAACAGATTTAGAATACACAACATGACAAAAGAGCTCCTTGATCCACTGAAGTAAGGGAAGAAGGGGGGGAATCTTTCATATTATGGCAATAAAGTTCACATTTTGAGAGGTTACTTCTAAATTAATCTCTGATATTTAATTGAATTATACATCTATCTTCAGACTTTTGGAATCCTATGGGGTCACCCACAGCTTGTTGAAGCTGCTTAATATCTAGAAAGGAGAACCAACCTGCCATGTCTCAGCCTTTTTAGTCATCAGCTGCAGCTGTGGCTGGAAGAGCCATGCACAGTACTGCTTGTCAATTTCTCTCTATTCTTCACATGAGAAGGTAATGTTATCAGGGTTTTTTTCAGAGTTTTGTTTTTTAACAAAGCATGAAAGTGCTGGTGAACATCAAAATACTAAATTGCTTATTTTTAATTGGTTTCACCTGCATAGACCTTCCGATTAATATCTCCTGCAGAATGTCTATTTCAGCCAATTTCCTGGAGTTTTGTCGGAAAAAAATGTGAGCAGAAAAGTTTTTAAGCAAGTTATAATGAATTGATTAGGACTTCAAGCTCTTTCGTACACAAGCTGAAACTTGTACATGGCTCTCAGGCTCTTTCTTTCCTGATTTCACAGTCCCCTCTGTGTCTCTCTAGTCTTGATCATAGTTATTGTTTTCCCTTCCAGGCATTTTTATACAGAAGCTATGTATTACTTCTGATTCCTTCCACACAGCCAATATCTGGCAGAGTGCAGATCAACACTTTTTTCATCTAACTCTCATGAACTTTGCAGTCAATTGAAACAAGGATATTCCGTAGACTTTAATAAGGCTTGTCTGGAAGTACGGATAAAGATGTCATATAGCTAACCTCCAGTGGAGGCAGAATAGAGAGATATGAAAAAAAGGTGGCTGGAAAATACTCCTCTGAGCAAACACTGTGTTTCCTGACTTCATGTTCTCACAACAGTGCTGTAGTGCCTGGTATTATCTAGAAATGTAGGTGCTGCTGGGAAGACACTGTTTTTTTCAGGGAAGCTGAATCACACACTGTTTGAGTCAGCAATATTTCAGAAGGTAGCCTAAGAAAAAAATCACTGCTGAGATATTGTCAGCTGAGAGATACTGATCCTCCCAGAGCACTGATGCAGTTATTACTACTTCTGGAAACAGGGAAAGAGAGTGAATGTTTTCTGGAGGCAGACTCAAGCTCTGCTGCTTTTCTATTACTAGGAAGGATTTTCTGTAAACAACAATGCATTCAGATTAATAAGAAAGTTCTTATCAACAAAATGACTAACGATAAACCATTTATGTTTTGGGTTTGGTAGATGGGATTTATCTTTGCTGGTGAAATCCTCCCTCCCATGCACTGCCTCATTTTTATCCAACTGCAGAAAAAAGTTTGTTAAGGTCTCCTAAAATGGCCTTCAGTTATACCCTAAACACCAGGAAACCTCAGTGTAAGATGCATTATTAAAAATGACACCTCTATTTTCATTGTGGACAAACATCCTTTCCTTTTCTGCATACATTTTTCAGACATACAAACATCTTGGTAATGGTCTCATCTTTTCCACATACGTAACATCAGATTTTTCCCAAGGGATTTATACCTCAGACCATTGGCAGCAGAAATTTCATACTCAGCATACACCAAGATGCTATATTGTTATCAGTTTCATGACAAGATATTTTATTTCCTTCCAGCTACCCCTTTTTCCTCATCACTTGTCATTCTCAAGCTAAATAGTATGGTTTGTGACTTGGGAAAATGTTTGATTCAAACTGCAACAGATCACCTGAAGCAAACAGCAGTAATAGGATTCAACCCTTAAAGATACTGATGCAACCATCATGGAGAGTAAGACTGCTTATCAGAGGCCTGAATTTCTTACGACATGCTGGGAATAAGGAATAATAGACAGCTGGTCATGACATGTTAGAAGGTCAGATTGAAATATGTCATGCAAGTACTTCTATTATGATACATAGAAGAAATGACTTCTTTTTTATGAAGAACAGCACACCATCTGACATGAAAAGCTGTATGCAAGCTCTGGTTGTTTCTGACTGTAAGATTCTTGCAGGAAAACAGTAGCAATTCAGTAAATGCAATAAAGAAAAAAGTTCAGAGATGCTTCTTGTGCCATACAAGTTCCTGCTTTAATGAATACTGCCAAAATCTACATCTCCACTAAAGTGCTGTCTTTATTTACCTCTGTTAGTCAAGATTGTATCTAGATTTCACCTTGTAGTTTCTTGCAGATATTGTTATACTTCTGTATAATAACACTATCAGGAGGCAATGAGAATAGCCCTTTTAATCTGTACTACATGAAGCATATCATAGTATAACTGACAAAGACTGTAGCAGGAGCAGGATACAAGTCTGAAGCTGGACAGGCCAGTTTTAACTTCTTTCACTCACTAGGTTCCCAAATTTGTAGATCTATAGAATAGAGATTGGGTCATAGTGTAACAATATTTAAAGAACTAATGGGACCCCATGTTCAGGAGTTCCTACTCATTTGGCTGTTTCTCTTGAGACAGAGCAGCTTTGGGTGTTCAGATGCATGTATATATATTCTTTGAGTTTCCAGTTTAGAGAGTTTCTGAAAGATAACATCCCAGATATCATGGAAGGCACACAGTAAGCCTAAATAAGTCCAGAGGACACACTCTGTGAAGTGTTGAGGACTATCAAGACTCGATTATCCAGATACGCTCAGTATCTCAGAGAACTGCAACCCCTTTTCCTGACCTCTCTTCTCTTGGATCAGAGCGGTGACCCCTTTTCATACACTTTAGATCCTCAGGTGGAAAACAAAAAACCAAAAACCAAACAAACCAATCAATAAACATTCTTTTTAGATCAAATATTCAAAGAAAATCAGTGCTGAATGACTCAACCACAAAGATCTCCGTAGAAGAGATTTATTTTACTCCCTAACCCTAAACCTAGCGATAAACCCCCAACCATGGCTCCCACTACCAACTCTTTGCCACTAGATGGCAGAAAAGCTCAAAAATTAACCTACGTTTTTTTCCTCTGCTATAATACGGGCAGAAAATTCTGCTAATAAAATGCAATATTTTTTAATGCATTTTCCCCCGTGCATACTCCATGAGCGCTGATTTCTTTCATACTGTTTGCTTTCAGTTCAGACGGATGAGTAAAGAGTATTCAGTTACAGCGAACTTATCTAAATTTCTGAAACAGTTCCTGTCAGCGGCAGAGACCGAGGAAGTTGGAAGAAACCAGCAGCAGTGAGATACAGTGGACTGTTATACAGAATAGCCAGGAAATTTCAGTCACCACCAGTTTATTTTACATCTGGATAAAACTGGTGTCTTCACTGTTAAATCACTTAGGAAAAGACTGACATATTACGATTGTACAGCAGTATTGTGACAGAGTTTAGAGGCCCAATGAAGCTCTAGTGTCTGTCCAGCCTTATAGAAATGCTTTCATAACTCCCAAGATTTAAGTATAAAACAGGGCACAGAAAGTAGGATGTCATTTAATTCACCAAAGGCAATACCTGTATCCTACTCACATAAATAACCAAAAACTTATCTCACAGCCTTATGCGCCTCTTCTCACTCAATTCATTGGATTTAATCCTTTGTTATGGTGTGGGTAGTAGACTACTAAACTTATCAAATGCAAATTCCCATAGTGCCTGTCATAGCCAAGCTCTATGTTAGTAACCCTTTTTTCTCTTGATAGCAATAAAAGACACTGACAGTGATGTTCCCAGCTCAAATTTCCACAGCTCTCCACAAGCTGAGCCCTTCAGCATAGGATGCAAAAGCCTTCAGCAGTAGCCAAGGCAGATAACCTTCTTACCTTATATACAGCATTAAACAAACCTAATGTCTAGGAATACAGTGTAAATGTAAACATAAAAGCCATGGGGCACGGTCCTGTATGAGCGAATCCTTAAAAGTCTTCTCGCTAGGCTAGAAGTAAATGTTAAGGGGTAAATGATGGAGGGAGGGGGATGAAGCATTCACAGACCAGCAATGCCAGGGGACCTGAAACCAAAAAGCTGCTGCCACAGAGGACTCTGAGACTCTTTGTTTTCATTTCATCAAACATCTAGAACAGAAAAGTCTAAACATTAGTAAATGCTCATGTTAGGAGATGTGGCACTTGTTTCTGTCCCTGCCGTTGAAGAATGTCATATCCGTTCTAAAATACCACCCTTTTATTGAACCAAATGTCTCACAGAGCCAGGCGCACGCAGGATTCTGTGGGGCGCTTCATGAGGACAAGTAGATAGAGAGGTCCCTGATTTATTCAGCCGCGCTGCTATTCCCCAGCACAACTATCGGATCCTCGCCTACTCCACAGGCTGCAGGCAGGGAGGGGCTGTCCCCCTTCCCTTGCTGCCGGAGAAAGGAGCCAGAAGGTGGAGACACTCTACCGCAGTCGAAGCTCAAGCCGCTTGTGGAGAAGGGCAACTGCCGTGTGGCTGGGAATAACACAGAAATATGCTTGGGCGGGCAGTGGAGAAGGGAGGAAGACACACACACACAGATAATACTCGGAAATTCAAGAACAAGTCAAAACCAATAAAGTACACTTGATCAGCTGTCAGTACAGAATAGAACTGAGGAAATTATTCAGAATGTTCAATTTGTCCTGCAGTTTTCACTGCCTTCTTTTCTGTGAAAAATGTTCAGAACATCGTTTACAGCACATCTTTCATGACTAAATGACTCAAAGTACTTAAAGAATTCTCATGAAGTCCTGAATTTTTCTTTGTATCAATCGATTAAACAATTTCTATATATTTGTCTGAACATTGAATTACAAATATCACAACTAACCAGCACATTGAAATTTCCTTACTTTCAAGTTTTCTTTGAAGCTCTGAAATGTGCTTTTGTTGACTGAAGTTTAATTTTGAAAAAAAAAAATTTCTTCTCAAAACGCATCTTCGCTTCAACATATACATTGCAAAGGAACTTTGCAATGAAGAAGAGCAAACATGAAGACCCCATCTCAAGCATTTTTCTTCCACCTTGAACATAAAGCATGCCTGAGTCACCAGTCAATAAGGTGGATGGATATATATGTGCACGCTAATCTTAAAGGGCAATTTTAAAGAGCAATACAAAACTCTTTCTCTCTGCAGATTTTGAACAAGTTTTAGGTAAAAATATGTTTCTGTAGCAACAGATTTTGCTTCTACCAGACTTAGTTCTCTCAATTTGGCTCACAAACCATGATCTTAGTAACTATAATATACTGCAGAAGTAGCTGCAGCCACAAGTTGGAGTGAGAGGTGTGCCAATTGATTTAATAATAATTTTTATTGATTGCCACCTTAAAATATGTAGAGATGTATGATCTGTCAAACTGTCAATAGCCAGCAATAGAAATCATAACATAAACCATTGTACACTGCTCTCTGGAATATTTTCAGCTAGATGTTCATATACATTTGTTTACCTTTCCCTTCTTTAGTTCCCTACTATTTCTCTGCATTGTGGTCATGCTATTCAGTTACATATTGTAGCTGAAAGACTTAAAAAAGCAGAAGATGGAGGAGAAGAAAGCATCTCAGATGGAAGACCCAAGCCCACTGAAACCATTTTTCTAGATATCTTCATGATGCTGATCAGTCAGGAGTTAGCTGGGCAGAAAATGTGCTTCTCCTGAAGGCATTTCAATATTCACTTAAAAATAAGAAACAGTGAGAAGTGTGGTACAAACAGATAATTGTCTGGGAAGTTCATAATTTTCTCCCAGCAATAACTGGAATAGATAGAAAATTATGCTACCAAAATTTACACTTCATCAGGAGAAATGTATGCATGAGCCAAATTTTCATTTCTCCTTATCAGAGAGCTGACAAACCATGTTTGCAGAATGATAAAGCTATGTAGAAGTCAAAAGATTAACTTTCTTTTCATACTAGACAAAGTTGTGCTGTCAATTATACTAGTGTGAATGAAAGTAAAATCACCGCCCCATTAGAAGTTATGCCACATTTGTCATGGTGAAGCTCCTGTGACAGCTCTTCTTTACTGACTCTTTAGCACTGTTGATTCCATATTGAACAAAATTTCTGTAAATTCTGTCAATTCTGTTAGGTTTTGTAACTGAGACATATTCAAAGCCTGTGTGTTTTGTAAAATGAAAGTCCAAAACGGAGGAAATAGGCAAGAATTTTCTTTAAGAAAGCAAAGTGCAGCTGGCAGGCACAGAGGAGAGGCCCTGAATTATTCCTGTTCATTTTGAGGATGGTTTCCTTGGCTACTTAAAAGAATGCCACAACTTTTCTTGGTGTATGCAAGCAGCAAAGTGCCATCCCTGTTAGGAACCAAGCTCTTCTACCAACTGAAAAATGATAGTACCCTTCTGACACTGAACAATGGAAATACTGCTGCTTGTTTCAGATAACAAACTTTCCTAGATGGTAAATCAGACCATAAAGTGAGGCAACCCTTTTGCATGCCCTGAAGGCATCTATGATTGCTGCTCACGTGAACCCCTCAAAATGTTTAACATTATTTTGAAGCAAGTACTTCCACCAAATATGTGATCCACTTTGTTTAGGCCCCCTGGATTGCCCTGCCCACCCCTCCACCTCCCCTCTACAGTTCCCAGCAGTTACTTAATGGTGATAAAAATGAAGCTTCACTGTCTAACTCATGGGCTGCTGTCTTTTGCAACCATTCTCCATCGTTCCTATTCAATACAGCTTACAGGAAGCGAAAACGCACGCCCACTCAGCAAATGGGTGAGGAGGACTGTTGTATATGGCCACAGCCACACACATGTACTTTCTACTGGTGTCAACATGATGGCAAGCTCCACTTGTACTGGCTGCAGCGCAGCTTCCTGAGTTTTATCTTTCCACAGGGGCCATGAATCAGGGGTGGGATGTTGCTTCATTGCAGATCAGAACACACAAATTGCTTTTGGCTCATGGATTAATACAGCAGAAAGGTAAAAATGGCTTTGCCATTCCCTCAGGTGCAACCCTATCTGTAGCTGAAAGTCCTATCTACAAGGCTTTACAAGCCCACCCCTCCTTTGCTATCACATGTGCTTTTAAGGTCCCAGTTGTTTGACCATTTCTAAACAATATTCATTACCCCAGCCCCGTTCATCACCTCTGAATCAGACATATATATGCCTGTTCACCTGCACAGAAGTAAAGCTATTTATGCAAAATGAGGACATGGGGATAGTTTTATCAATTTTGCTTTGAAACATACTGCAGATGCTCTACCCGCATCCACAGAGAAGAAAAGCAATGCAACTTGCAGCCCACACTCAGAGTTTTGCCCTGATTTAGCTATCTCCCTTTAGAAATAAACTTAGCTGGGTATATTCAGATACCAGGTTTGACTTGCCATTGCACTGGTATATAAAATAGTTATATATCAGGAAAAAGCATGTCCAGGATTAAGCCCTTTACAATTTGCATGGAAACAATTGCGGCCCTTGTGATACGATACACAAATGTTCCAGATATTAGCACTTAGGTAGCAAAAATAATCTCTGTGGAAAGGCATTTCAAGCATAAGCAAATTGACTGTCTTGCAGCCTGAAGCACTCACTAATTTTGCCTATTCATATTCACTGGTTCTTGAGTTTGAGCAGAGAGAGGAAAAGGAGAAGAGACAGTGGAATAAAACAGAACTAAAACTAGAGTGAAAATCTGCTCCACCCTGGCACACGGACATTTCACTTTTTCAAAATGTACCTGGTGGTTCAGCACCAGAAACAAGTGGTTCATGAGCCAGGCCCAAGTTAACAGAGAGTGGAACCTGCTTTCCTCAGACGCCTCCTTTCTGCATTCCCCCCGAGACAGCCTAATGTGCAAACCTCTCTGAGTATTATTGTTGTGAGTCAGTCAAGCAGTCACTGCGTGTCATTCAGTGCACCAGCTGTCGCTGCACAATAGCATTTGTTCCACTGAACAATAAATTAAATCTCCCCTGAGTGCTAGCTGTAGTCTGCTCTGAGGCTTGCTATCACTTAATATGTGCTACTCCACACTCTGCACATCGCATGCAGGAATTCAGGGCTGGTGATGCAGACACAGGTATTCTCACTTGAAATCCCTCATGAAATGCACAGTTCCCCTTTTTCTCCCTTTAAATACCAAATCTGTAAGACTCTCTGGTAAAGGATGAGCTCACAGGCGGGTGGAAGGAGAGATGCAGAGCAAAGATAAACTGTGGATTGCTCTTGCTGAAGCTGCTCTGCAGGAGGTGGTGACTAGCAGCTTTGCACTGTCTGTGCTTCCTGGACCCTGGTTAAGAAAATAGCCACATTTTGTGTCAAAACCAATAGACGCATATTTCCTCTTGTCATTTGTACTGAAGGGAAAACTGCTTTCTTGCATCAAGGGCTGTTACATTTCACACTTAAAAAACCCTCTGCATTTGAGAATTTTGAATGTCTGAGAAGAAGCATGAAACTACATATGCGGAGTGGCAGAATGTCACTACTAGCTTATTCCAGATACTCACTGCCCTCTTCACTCTTTCCTTCACGCCAGGCAGCTCCTTACCACTTCTTAGCTTGTATAATCCATGCACAGCTCCACTCAATTTTCTTAACCCAAACAAAATCCTCAGCTCTTCAGCCTTAGGTGCTACTTTGGCCTCCCGAACTATGACCAGCTGGCCCAGAATTACCATCTTCATCCCTGACTGCATTTCAGTCTCTTTCTATTCATATTTAGTGTGTCTTGAAAATGATTACGAATTTGTTACGAGGCATCATTCAAAATTTGGAAACAGTAGACAACCACTAGGTACTAATAGTCTTTTCGAGGTAACAAAAAAGGTTGAGGACTTTAAATCTGGGAGGAGGAGAATGGGGGAAGCTGTTCTTTTCAACTTTTTTTTGGTCTCAGAGCAAAAGGGATTGAAATAGCCAACATTCCTGCGGGATGGAAGTACTACTTCTGATCAGCTCTGCAAGCCAGCAACCAGCAGGGGACTCTACGTAGGCTGTAACAGGCCTTGGAAGAACAGAACTGTGTTCAGTTTACTGCAAGCTGTTTTGCATTTGGAGGCATTGTTTAACTTTCTGTGTCTATTAGTCTTGAATACAGGCTCCTCAAGAGTAAAAAAACTGTTCTCCTTTGTTCAGCACTTTACACTGTTTACTGGCTACTGTCCCAAACAATAACCATAATGTTGAAATCATTATGGTCATCGCTAAGTACTTGCAAAATTACCACAGGCAGCTGTGCAAGTGATCACTGGCTGAAATATGAGCTTTCCATGCATGCTTGCATATCTGATTCAAGACAAAACATGTTCAACTAAGGCATGTTGTGGTCTTGCAAAAACACAACTCCTTGAGTTTGTGAAAAACAAAACCAAAACAAAAATAAACTAATCTGGGAATGTTCATCTCCATTTCTTTTTATCCAGAACATAATACCTCAGTTTAAATATTGGGGATTGGTTATTTCAATTTGTAAAAAGCTTTTGGAACAGCAAGGACAATAAACTATTAATGTTATTAGACAGATCTGTTATCTAATTGCCTGCAGGCACTTTGCTAGTTCTGCTGGTTAATAAAATATTTACTATGAAGCAATCCCTAATAAGAGATAAAAACATACAATAAATGAACCTGTTATTTCCAGCTGGTTTGAACTCTGAGAGGGGAAAACAGAGCAATTTTTCGAAGACCCCATATTTTATATTTAAATTAACTTACATGTTGGTTACATGTAGGTCAGATCAATTTTTTTTTGCCCTAATGGAAAGCCAGCTTCTAGCATCAGGTTTCAAATTGCTTCTGGGCTTTGGATCTGTAGATCTGTTAAACCTTTTCACCATGATATCTTGTATTATACAATCCTTTTGAGTTACTCTGTCCCATCCTCCTGCACATCCTATGCCACTGCCTATTGCCTGAAGAATAAACCTGTACAATCTGGTGAGTTCAGGGGCATAGATTTTAGGCCTTTTTTTCCAGTTCTCATATACTGACACATAACAAGATATGCTGATGCATGTAAATCAGGAGAGTAGTTTGAAATTTATACTTCTCATCTTCAATACACCTAAGTTAACTTTTATGATTACTTTTCACAACTCCTCTGATTGGCACAGCTAAGTTGCCAGGCCTACAGCGATGGAGAACATTGGGGATGCTGCCCAAGGCAAGAGCAACATGATGTTGTGAACCCGGGTGAAGGTCCCTGGGCTCCTAGCACAATGCAGGCAGTGATACAGGAGTTGGGGACAGTGACTGCTGCTGGTGAAGAAATGTGGTGCTGCCAGTGCCAGACAAGGTGGCATTGACCAAAGACAATTTTGGCAGCCTTGGTGTCCCATCTCCAGACAGCCATCTCATTCCACATTCCATGCAGCTGCAGAGGGATTTTTGCATGAGAGTAAGGATAATAAATAGGATGAAAGGGAGGACGTTGAAAACACCCTGTAAGCTGTGTCTTGGTATGATCAACACAATCAGTTGTTGCATCAGATTGCCCGGGTTGCCAAAACCATGCCAGTGTGCTCCCAGTGCACACATAGCATCTCTGAGCCCCCGGAAAGCCAAACTTTGCTGCAGCAGCAATGGGGACTTTGGGGCACAGTGACATGGAGTGCAGACAGGGGCTAGGCTGGGAGCCTACCTTCCTTCCAGAGTCCCTTTGCTTTTCCCACCAGCTGGCAGGCTCCTCTCTGCAGCTTCAAGCTCAGCCCTGTCATCAGTGCTCAGAGGTCTCCTTGCATCCAGATGCAGCTGGATACTTCCTTCTAGCCTAGTGCCAAGACTGTGGGTAGGACTCACGGAGACTTTCCTGGTGAACACCCTCTGCTCCTTGAGATGGGTTTGTAAATGGTCTTAGAGAAGGTGTTCAAAATATTCTTCATAAGAAGTGATGAAAGTAGCATGAACACCCCTAGTGTAATCTACCAGCATGATTCTGATCAAAGTGATTGTTTCGTCAATGTATTGATAAGCATTTATCCAGCTTAGCACAGCTGATTGGTGGTCGGAAAGGTCATTTTCAGAATAACCCTTAGATAAGACATGAGAGGAACACATGCACTACAGTCAGGGTGATAAAACTGTGTCAGGTTAGTGCTAAGAAGATTTTCACTTTTGTGGAATCCATCAATAGCCAGGAAGTGTCAGAATTTATTGATATAGAAGTTGCTTTTTTTAAACAGTTATGGAAAATTGGCTAGAACTTCAGAAGCGAGATATACAGACAGCGTAATGGCAGATGACATTTAACAGTGATGAAGATGAATTAACATACATTGAAGGAAATGTTTTGCTCAGAGTACTGAGTCCTAAGCTATTTGTAATGGTTCAGGAAAAAAAAAAAAATTCTGTAGATAAGGCAACCGAGAATTTGCTAAAAATATGTTAAAAAAATAGAAATTGGACTATAGATTCATTATATTTAACCAGTGCACTAAAATTGAAACTGAAATAAAGTTTTGTTCCGTACATTTGGGGTGTAACAAGAGCAATAGTTTCAGAAATACAAAAAAACAGAGCCAATCAGAACGATTTATCTGGAAAAGAGATGAAATGGAAGCTGTATCTAGGATGCATAACTGAGAAATATTTTCAAGGATGTACTCCACATACATTTGTATTTCTCAATTTGCAGGTAGAAATAAACCTTCTCTGCCTATTTTGCAAAAAATAATGAAGAGTATTGCTTAGGTTTTTGGTTTGTTCTGTTGTTTTGGGGTTTTTTTTCTCTTTTTTCTAATGTTCTCATTCTTTATTGGGATGAAGACAAAACCTTCTGGAAAGCAAAAGTAACCAAGATCAAAATATTCAGTCCTCTCATGGGCAGATACAGGGACAGAGAACACCTATGTGCAGAGGGCTACTCTGTCTAGCCAAAACCTCAGGCCTTTGTTCTAACAGCCCCTCATTGCCACAGTAAAGGAGATCTTTCATTCTCTTTGGCTTTTATCAGAAATTTCTCATTGCACTTAAGAGAATAGTTCTGCTAAAAAAAGCCATTTCCCTTCCCTGAAATAAGGAAAGAGTTTTGACAGACTGAGATTGAGTTGTGACTTTTGTTTCAAAAAATTCCTGTCCAGATCTAACAACTACAAAAGAGAGAAAGATACATCACTTAGGTTAGAAAGGAATACGCTTAAAGGAAAATACTTCATTTACATAGTAAATTATTATCTAAGGAAATCCTGTAAATATTTTCAAGACCAAGAGCTAAGGGGAAAGATAATGTCCCTGTTGAATTGACTTGCACAGGTTCCAGGACATTAGAAATTAACCTGGCATCTCCTCTACTTTCATGTAGTAAAGACGTGTAGTCCTAGCACAGCATTATTCAGCAGTTTGGTGTCAGTTTTGTAACTGCAGCACCTCCCCATGTCAAAACCCAGATTTTTACACTTATTTATAATTAGCTTCCTCACTTGCTAAGTTCTTGCCTGCTACTGTACAAGATAGCTTGCACTGACTTGCAGCAGAGCACCACAGGCAAAGCTTCATAATTAATACACCAGAAAATTAACTAACCTAGTGCTCAGTGAAGAGATTTGTTCTCAGTAACATGATTCTGAATAATCACTTATCTCTTGCTTTCATTGAGTGAACAGTTTGCAAGCATCAGTAGCTACTGCAGGCAGTTACATCACTGGTCTCTCATTCTTTCGTGGCCATACCATATGGACAATAATAACTTAAATGGAGCCTAGCAGATATTAAGGACACAGTGCATGGCTGGGAATGCACAGATAAACAAAGTGGTTTTGCTTTAATTGAGATGTTTTACTCTAGAATTTTTATTTAGTAACAAAAAAATATTTGTATGTATCAACATATAT
Source organism: Ara ararauna (assembly GCA_028858755.1). Classification (NCBI taxonomy): domain Eukaryota; kingdom Metazoa; phylum Chordata; class Aves; order Psittaciformes; family Psittacidae; genus Ara; species Ara ararauna. Next base: position 35,390,667 of record CM054410.1, on the reverse strand, counting down.
GTGGCGAAAATCTGCATTGTGTTTAGTTAGATTGACAAAGAAATGAGATGGCATCACAGAGAAATATTTCTAAGAAGTTAAATGACTTTCTGAGATTGCCTTTCCAAATAAGTAAGGAAAAAAACCAATAAAAGATCATTTTTTAAAATCAGATTAGCAAGAGGTTTCATGTGTAAATACTCAAAAAGGGAAGAGATCCTTTTAAATCTCCAACTACATAAAAATTAGAATCTTTGCAAAATACATTCCATCATTTGTTCAAGGAACAGAAGAGACACTGCTCTCCTCATTGCTTGAGAAATATATACTGGTTTTTTTCGGTACTAGACTGAGTACCTGCTTCAGTCACCAGCACTGTCTTCAAATAGCATCCCTCTCCTCCTTCTTCCAGGGTCCTAGGAACAAGCAAAGTGCCATAGGATAGCCTGGGTCCACAGATGTTTTTGATAACAGCACATACACCCTTGTCCCTCTCATTTCCCATTGCTTATTCTATGAATTATGTGTCTTCACAAAAGGGACCAAAAATCTTCAAAAATAAAAAGGAAATTTCATGCTGCATCGAAGACAGCATAATTTTACATGTACACATGCAGACATATTCACACACACAAGCACCTTTCACAGCTCTCAGAGACTAATGCTTGTCTAACTTGACCTTTAGGCTGGCCCAGTACCTCTGTTTTCTGACTAATGCAAATTAAAGAGCATTCTCTGAATGCTGAGGAAAACTTCTGTCCCTGTGAACTTCTCTTGGGCTAAAGTACTGTCTGCACAGCTACTTGATAGCATCAGGGTTATGAGGATTATTCTACTTCCTCATAAAGTTAAAAGGATTTAGAGTAATTGCTCTGCTTTCCACCTGCAAGCTCATTTTTACACTAGTTTCATCTGATTCTCTTCTCATGAGACGAGTGAAAAAAGCTTTTTTCTACTGAAATTGAACTCGATCATACAACCTGAAGTCAGTGTAACAAATTTACAATGCAGAATCAGAAATTTCATAAGTTAGACAAAACAGAAAAAATGCTGTATTGAACCCACAAAACTTTCACAATAAAACAAAACGTGTAGCTGTTCATTATGTAAAACATCAGGTTGAGTTGTGTAAAGCAAAGGGAGGGAGGGAGGGAGGAAGACAGAGAGTAAGTGAGAGAAGGAGGGAAGACCTGCCACACTAAAATTGTTCCGAGGTAATGCAGGTAGGAGAGAAAGGATGAGATTTCCTTGTACTGCCAGGGTTACAAATGTGGAGAGCACTGCTAGACACTCTGTTCGTATGAGTGGGATCTACATATTTTTGGTTTCAGTAAAAAGGTCTACCAATGGACTGTAAATACTAAAAACAGAGAAGTCAGTCATTGCAGAAAGCACTGGAGAGATGGACTGGGTGGAAAGCCATGACTTCTTGTATTTTAAGTGAAGGAAATACTGAAATTATTTTCACTGAAATTTTGTGTATTTTTACTGCATTTTTACTGAAATTTTGATTTACTCTAAAACTCTTGAAATGTAAAAATACCCTGCTGCCTTATGACACAGGGAAAATCCAGTACTTTTTAGAAGATTTTCTTGCACTTGTGGAAAGACCTTGAGAGCACAAAGAATTGATTTCCCAGCACCAGAATGTAAGGAAAATGGGTCTCAAGGTATTTACATCTGTAGTAGTACCACTGTATCCTAAGGGTTACTCTTTTCCTTACCCTGAAACACAGGTTAAATATCAGTTCTCTCCCAGAAATTTACTCCACTTTGGAAAGAAACCTGGTGATTCTAGGAGCCTGAAGTCATGTTGTGCACATGAGGTCAGCAGTATAGTAATGTGTGCTTCCCATCACAGCTTTGTCTTTGAGATACACAAATATATTGCAGTCACATACGGACTAGATGATCTTAAGGTCCATTCCAATCCTAACTATTCCATGATTCTATGAATATATGTATACAAGCAGCCACCTCATTGCTTAAACATAGCTGAAACAGTGCACAGAAGCGTCCCACAATTGAGACAACCAATACGTTTCTTAGCAAAAATTCACAGATATTTTTTGCCTCTACCCTGCCTTATGAAGACACATGTAACAAATCACTTTATGATTTGCAAATCAGGGAGAAAGAGAGATTATGCACAAAGTACTGGCCTCAAATTTATGAGAGTTCAGCACTGAGCAGCTCTACCTCCTAAAATAGGCAGAGCACCCACTTCCCACGTCCCCAGTCCATAACCTAACCATTCAGGCTGAATGTCAACTGTATTTTTCTCACAGCAGGGTCTCCTAATTGCTCAGCGCTGCTATCAACTTGTTGCAGCTCCATAAAGAATTACAACACAAATGTCATTTTGAGCAAAACTGAAGAGACTCTTCTCCCTGTTTTTCTGTTTCTTTCACAGATTACAGCAGCTACATTCAGACCAGACATTCCTTCTCATTATATCTTTGCCCTTTTCTATTGATTAAAAAGAAGGGATTCTCCCACATGTGTCTCACCACTGCTCTCACCACTCAGCAGCATGACTAAGGGGCTATGGGGGAGAGCAGCAAAGTGATGCCGCTGACTTCACCCCTGGCTTGTTCATGTTGTCTTCATCCTGTTCCATCTGGTGACTTGTAGCCTGTAATTTTGTGAGCAATCTGGGTGTTCCCAGCTCTCCCCTCCACATACTTTCAGGGTAATTAGTCAGCTGTTCTGGCCTTCCCTCTTCCCGGAGGATCAGCCCTACCTAATGAGCTAAGAAGGCAGAATACTGCACTGATGACATTTGCTGAGGATTTTAAGGAAATAAGAGTTAAGCAGGAGAAATAAGAGAACGAAAACACAGAGGCTCAGTGTAAGTCATTGTGACTCATCAGTACATTGCTGAGAGAGCAGCGGCAAACTGAAACACAAAGAAGAGAATTTCAGGTTGGAATCTGCTTCCTGTTTGCAGTAAACTAACAGAAGAGAATGCAGGAGGCTCACATTGATTTTAATTAATGATTCAATTATATGACCAAAACATCAGGCCTGTATTAAATGAAACAGAAAGGCTGCTGCCCACCTGAGCATATTTGTACTCCTCCATGTACCAAGAGCACAGTCCAGTGTTTTCAGAAGAGCTCAGTTTGTTGAGGACTAAATGACTTTTTAAGAGAAAAATTACAGAACCCCCAAAAACTAGCTATCTGTAACTAGTGCTGCTGAAGTTACTGCATGGTTTAGAAAATGTCCTACAATTCATCAAAGTTGTGTAAGGGTTAAGGCAGAGCAGGGGAGAAGCCATTGCCAGTCTATGATTCTTTCAAAGGATGTTACTGCCTCTCCATGAGGGTGCACCTACAGGAAAGCAGGCTACAAACTACACACTCTCTCAGAGAAGCGTTTTTGTTTTATGGCAGTTATAGGCTGAAACCTGAACTGTTATAAAAGGCTGAGTCCCACACAAAAAAAAGTATGATCTGCTCCACAGTATTTTCTGCTTTCCAATATCCATAATGTTCCATCAAAAGTCATAGAGAAAGTTAATCCCAGTAGATAGCAGTGGCTCTATTTAAAAACCCATGCTTAAAGCTTATAGGCAAAGAAGAAAAACATGGTTTTAAAACTGGCCAGACTGGGGAGGAAGGAGCAATGGCAAGAGTGTAGTGCGGAGAGGTACTTAGAACCTCCAGTTTTCACCTGCATCTCTAGATGCACAATGAAATTATACTACTTCATTTGAGTACTGGGACCCTCACAGACTCATTAACAGAGTTCACAACTTGTTCAGAACCAGATTTCTGTGCAATTGACTCAAAAAGTTGGCAATATTGTGGAAAAAACCAAGCAAAGGCCACATAAATGCTCATACTACCTGTGGCAAATACCTGTATCATAAAAATTACATCATTATGAAGCCTTACTTTTGTGAGAGTCTAGCTGAAGATACACACACTATCCATTGCTTTTATCTCTTTTACTTTCTGCTTCCTCTGAATCACATGAATTATTAACTTCCAAGTTGCCAAAACACTTTTCTAAAATTTGAGACTATTTTTAGAACAAGTTATGTTTTTCTAATAGCATAATAAGCATTTTTTATCACAGCTCACATTAACAGAAAATGTCTGACTCTACACAAGTGTTTGGAAAGATTTTAAACCAGCAGATTTATTCATAATCTGTAAAAGTTCTAAGTTGGATGAAACATTGCAAGAAGCCTTGCCTAAAGCTAACAGCTTCAGAAGATTCAAGAAAGCTTTTGGGAATCGGATTTATCAGACAGGTCTTACTTCCCCTGCTTTATAGGGCAGTGAGATCAAAGCAAGTGAACAAAAAAAATCACCCATTTTTACTTGGCAGGTTATTTATTATCTAATTTTTCCCATATGTTTGAAGATCAATCAGGTAGCACAGACTGATTCAGAAGGTGTAATCTTACATCTCCAAATCCCTCACAAACATGGCATTTAAAGAGTAAATACACAGGGCATATCCCATATACCCATTATTTTGCACATATAACACTGAAGCACAATATGGGACTCTTGATTCAGGGTGCCAGCATGTTAAAAGTTGTGCGTGCAGTTAGGAGACATGCTTTTTCCAATACAAATTCAATTCAGTAATTTTTTGACTGGTGCACATGAGTGGACAATCAGGGGAAATATGAGTATGTGTCCAAGGGATGGTAACTGTGGGGAAAACCACAGCGTCTGCTGATGTACATGGATGAGAGCCAAAGCCATTTCTGCTATCAGGACTTACACAATCTAGAATAGACTTCAAAAGCAAACCTGAAAATCAGCAAGCTGCAATTTACTGAACTGAAAGTTAAAAATTGAACTCCAAAGAACAAATCTTAATCACAGCCAACGCCTTCTCAGCCAAAACTGAAAAAAACCAAAATATAAAGGGGACACATTTTGTAATAAATATCCTAAAAGTGGAAATTCTGCAAAGCATTCCACAGGAAAATGGCATGGTTGATTTTGGAAGTAAAGTGCCTCTTCTATCTGTAGCTGTTTTCCTGTGAGCTCCTTTATTTTAACTTTCCTAGAAAAACTCGGGCAGCAACACTGCGCAGCACATCCCACTGATTTCTCACAGAAGGCCAAATTTTGCCAATCTGGACTCTCAAAAAGCCTTTACTCAAGGCGTTCAGCCTGTGGCCTTCAGAGCGAGGGGAGAAACTTCAACCATTCCTTGTCATGAACTGGCTACTCTGCTCCAATGACAGGTACAGACGGGGCCACTAGTTTAATATTTCTGCTATTCAAGCTCTACAGCTCCAGCCCCATGCTGTGAACTCAGACAGTTGAACATGGTTCTTGCTGTGGTTTGATGCCAAATAGCTTTGCCTTCCTCTTTGTTTTCAAGAGTGTTCTGTGGGGTTTTTTGCTCATTTGCAGGAGGAAACAATGAGATTTTATGGCTAATTATGATAATTTCACTAGCTGTATGCCTTCATTGGCAGGAAAGTTAAGAACACTGGATTAGATATCTGAAGAAGACAAGAAGCACAGCACTTGTTAGCTTAAAATATCAGATGCCCAGTTCCCATACAGCTAGAAAAAAAGCATCTACAGCTAGGTGATATCCATGAAAGCAGTGTCACAGGGAAGACCTATGAACTTACACCAGTAGTACAGGAAACTTCAGTCAATAACTGAACATTTTTACTTATTAAAGCCAAGTTGGTGAGTCTTGGCATCCCTGATGGAAGAGAAAAGAGGTGGGGAGCTATCCTTTGGTAAGATTTCTTCCTAAGGCACCTGACACTCTTACAAGGCTCCAAATCCAAGTTACACATGACCTGAATGCTTGGACTTCGATATCAGGTATACCCTGATAGAGTCCCTAACCTTGTGCCTATTGAGAGAGCTTCTCAGACTAATGGGTCTCCAGCTCCTGACGCTGGATCTGGATATTAGCACCCCATTAACCATCACAGCTGCCTAACGTGGTCTCCAGATACCACACGCCTGTCTGTCCTTGCTGCAGTCACACCTTTGCTCTGTACAATGGGCATGGGCAATATCACTTCGTAGGACAAGCAGGGGGTTGTTTTTAAGAAATTAGGGTTTTTATAAAATGCTTGGGTATTCTTTAAGAACAATATACTTGCCCTTCATAGTGTTTATGGGGGTTGGCTACTTGCGCTAATTATTAAAAAAAGAAAAAGTAAACTCTGAATGTTTTATTTCTATTATTGTGAATAAGGCAGAATTTTCATCCAATCATTTCTGTCCTAAAAGTCTAATTGGGAAAGTCAAATTGCTCGCTCTCTCCTTAATCCCTGCAAATGTTTATTGTGCTTTAATAAATGTCAAGCCTGGAAAATTGAGTGAGACCGTGAGGTTTTATTTCAAGACTATTTTAACAGCTACTGATTTCCCATTTCTGCTAATTTCTCACTCTGTAACAATGGTATTTGGCCCCTGATCCTGCAAATGCATGAGTCCAACTGTAATACTGTGCAAACAAAAAGCTCCATCTTTTGCAGTACAGTCATCAGCACCACTGCTTGCTGGACTGAAGCCCTATTTCGTAAGTCAACAGCACCAGTTAAGAGACCCGTTTTTGCTGAGGATTTCTCACTGGCACATCACACATGGATTGCCTATGCATGCCAGTTGTACACTCTATTAGAAGAGCAAACCCTACCTCTTTCAGGGGGCTTTCAGCCTGTCCATCTACAGCCTAATTCTCACAGGTAACAGGCAGGCTGGATAATGCGCCTGATTTTTTTTTTAATGATATACATTAAAGAGGAAAATTAGCCAATGCTTGAAAAGTTCTTTGAAGATATTAGTAAATAAATCCTAACTAATATTTATGTGGAATGCAAATAGAAGGTATGCTATGGTACTCAAACTCCTTTTTCAGCTAAGGAGTAACAGCTCTACACGATGTTCCTGAATGGTGTTTTCCTTGAGCTCCAAAATCTCTCTAGCGCTCACCTTTCAAAAGCTAGTCTGAATTAAACAGGAACCATTCTGCTGGGTGATCCTTAAAAGTGTCTTAGGTGCTGTTGAGATAAGCATCTGAACTTTCTCGTGATTTTTTGAAACTTATCCAAACTTCTTGAGATTATGAAACTAGGTTGGAAATAGAGTAGATATGCACTTTTTGATGTGTTTCTCTTTCTTCCTGCTTCAGGCTAGACCATGAAAACCAGAAAAACAACAATTATCTCAGGCAAGTCTGCCAAGTTTTCTGTTTTTCCCAGGAGCTTGCTGCTTTTTTACCTTTCGTATGGGTCTACTGGAAACCCCAGCTACATGCTGCTGCTTCTAATGACAGGCTTTACAACTGGCATGGGTAGGCGATTGCAGCTGTGTTTCCACATGTGATCAGATAGTGACTTGTACACTCTGGAAAACAGCAATACCTCATCACAACCATCAAAGAGTTGCTATTGGTTTCAAAGAGTTGCTATTGGTTTTAAATTGGTCAAATTAATAAGAACCAGATCTTTTTATTTAATGGATGTGAACTTGATTACTTTATGATTATGCAAATATTATGCTTTTCTAAGCAAGTTTTCTTGTTTGAATGGTTTCTTAATAGTTCTGACTCCTGTGTCACTGTGGGAAAGATCCACACAGTTTATTTATTAATATAAGAAAACATGAGAACTGACTTTCTCCCACATGAGGCTAAGCAATTCCAAGGCAGAGAACACAAAGGTCAGCACAAAGGCAGCACAGAGCATCTGGTGACAAAGTCCTTCAGCTTTTAAATAAATAATTAAATAAACATCTTCTCGTCTCAACAGCCCTTTCGCTTCCAACCACAGATGAGGCAAAACAAGAAGCACATAATTGTTGTTTGGGTTTGCTACTTCTTTTTCATCTTAAGTGACTCTCTGAGCTAGTCAGCTGACCAAACTATACATTTTACCTCTGGTCAGCCTGGGAGAGCAAATGCCCTGAAATTTTGTTTGTTTTTAACTAGTGTTTGACTCAGGTTGAGAAGCCTAAATATGTATAAAATACTGTATTTCTGGATTATTTTCAAGAAAAGACACTAGGTGTCTCTTTGAAAATCAGTGGATTTTGATCTGATTGCTGCCAATCATGCCTTTGCAGAAACCAGGACTTTGGAATTTCCTCAACCAGCCTGTTTCTCGCTAAATGCAAGGACTGTGCTTGTGTCTAGTTTTGTGGAAAGACCTGGGGTAGTGCTTTAGGGACTTTGTCTTCTTTGGATTTAAGTACTTAAGGCTCGACACAGATTAGTTCAAATGAATTGCTGATTGTGATAAATTCTTGATTCTTATTTGAGCTTTTACTGCACTTGCTAACATTAGATCCATACTCAACTCTGTTGCAATGTCACCGCTTATTGCAACAATGGAAACTACTGTGTATGTACCTCTCTGGATATCCGCCTCTCTGCTGCTTGGTCTTACTCATGATAATAAGAATGACCAAAATCAGGCTATCCTGCAGCAGTCTGGAGAGCTACAGCAAACAAAATTCTGGTATAGATGTGGCCTGTCAATAAGGAACTCAGAAGTCAACTTTGCTAAGTAATAAATTAGGAACATGTATGGTAGGTGTATATCCAAGTGTAATTTAGTTCCTAATTTAATAATTGAGCAGGTTGATTGCAATATAATTGCTTCAATCTGCCTCTTTAAAATCAAGGTGAAAATGTTTTGATTCACAGCTGGTGTGTGCATGATGATGGGAACAAGCAGTAAGTCATTAAGCTACAGATACTTAGTTGTATTGATTGCTTGCATTCTGCTGCTCAGTCTGTACAGAGAAGCAATGAGGTAGGGGAGTGAATTTGCAGCATGCTAGTTGTTTGCTCTGCACTGTTCCTGGTTGCATATATATAGTTTCCAGAGTGCTTGAAATTTTCCAAGTAGAGAGAACTACTTCACACATAAGTATATTTACAGTGCCTTAACAATATCTCTAAGTGGGTTTAGAAGAGAATTGATGAAAAAAATACACAGTCTAGTATATTTACATTGCTTCACTTAGAAGAAGCTTCATACACTAAATTAGTGACAGACTGTTATTTGGAAAGCAGGGTAAAAAAATACTAAATGCATTTAAACAACCTGAAAAAAGTCCCACCTTTATCACAGCTGATATTAAGCATCGTTCATAGGCAGTGTTTCAGTGAGATAGACACAATATAGCTTAATTAACAATGATTTTTTTTTTTCTACATTATGAGCAAAGAGTGTTCACACATAGTCAGACTTCTTCTCCAGTCAAGTTATTTATTTTCCTTAGGTTTTAATAGCAGATAAAAATGGCCAGACTCTTAGCATTTTAATTTCTACCATATATTCTCTGTTCACCCCACATAGTGCAAAAATAGCCAGTCAAATTTCAGTAATGTACATTTGTACCAACCCTCCAAGAAATTACTGAGCTTTTGTGCAAGACTTGTCTGTCACTGGTGCACATAAAATTGTACTGGGACGTGGGCCTTGCACAGTCATAGCCTCAGGTAGTGCAGAATGGTATGGCTGTGAAAGGATACCATACAAAGCTTCTTCAGGAAAATGAGCTGAGCATGAAACCATATGTAGGCTTCAATCATCTTTTTTCTGCTTCTTTGGAGTTTGTCTCTCTTCACTTAATCTTGTATTGATTCTGCATTCCCCAAGTGCCAGGACTGCATTTTTATCCAGTCATACATTCAGAGTAAGGAGAGAGAATATTTATTCTATATGCTTGCATCAATTTTAATATTTGTATTATATATGAACACATATTTTAAAACCTACAAGAGCACAAGCCTAAAAATCAGCTTCCCACAAGTGAGGCTGGCCAGGAAACAGGTTGGTAGCTACTCCAGAGGAGGCTTGTTCTCAGCATTATCAGCATCTGCTCCTTTCCTAGAAAATAACCCTCATACAATAACAGCCCCAGTTTATCTGCTTTTGCTCATCAGAGTCAACACTATTCAGATGAGCAGGAACTGCTATATTTAACTAAATAACTCTTATCAGAAAGGGTCTTGCTGGGAGAAACCAAAGAATACTAACAAGGCAACCTGCAACAGCACAAAATGTCAACCTCTCATGCATCTTTGGTGGGTGAACACAGAGACTCCAGCCTCCATTATATCGAGTCCAGGGATTTCCAATATTTGAAGGGGGCCTACAGGGGTGCTGGGGAGGGACTGTTCATTAGGGACTGTAGTGAGAGGACAACTGGTAATGGGTTCAAACTTAAACAGGGGAAGTTTAGGTTGGATATGAGGAAGAAATTCTTTATTATGAGGGTGGTGAGGCAGTGGAATGGGTTGCCCAGGGAAGTTGTGAATTCTCCATCCGTGGTGGTGTTCAAGGTCGGGTTGGACATGTCATTGGGTGGCATGGTTTAGTGTGAGGTGTCCGTGCCCCTGGCAGGGGTGTTGGAACTAGGTGATCTTAAGGTTCTTTTCAACCCTAACTATTCTATGATTCTATGATTTTCAAGTATGTTCAACTGACAGTTAGATGAATATGGAATTATAAAATATCATAAAGATACTCACACTAAAACTTTGTTTGAAGAGTCTTTTTTTTTTCTGAAAATAATCAGTCTACCATTCACAGAAAGTCGCTTAAAAAGCATTCAGAAGGGTTTATCACAAAATATGCTGTCCACTAGCACACACTGTACCCCACTGCACTTAAATATTGCATGTTTTCTGTTTGAGCAACAATTGAGCATGTATAGTTTCCCAAATGTATTTTTTCTTTATTGAGTACATCTGTATTATTGATGTTTCTATATGCTTTGATAATACTGCCTCTGTGGTCAAAGGAGGTATTTGTGTACTCCCACAGTATACTGAGTAGCTTCCCAATGAATCACTTTCCTCTCTTGCTTTGAAACACCAAAGAATGATTATGACAGCACTGGGAAGGTGATGAATTCAACTTATCCTTCGTGTTCAAGGCTGCACAATAAATTGTGGTACAGTTAGTCACCATAGTGGGGAGCTGGCAAGCGCATCAGGGTTTTACGCAATTACTACCTCTCTTTCATTGTACTTCATGTCCTCTGAATGACAGTTCACTGTCTTTTCAAAAGAGTTCACTTTTGTTTCAATTTATTACATAATATCCTCTTCTTTTCACCATGAAAAAACTACTTTGCACCGGCAACGTGTGTTCAGCATAGATTACACAGACCCAGCATTATAAGACTAAGGGTTTGTAATTAATCATGTTGCTATGGTTATAGCTTCATACTTCTTCAAAAGATCTTTTTGTGTAGCATCATTACCTACAAATCTCTGAAAAATAATAATAAAAATATTTTAGTCTGTCATAGCAGGGAAGGACAACTCTAAAATTTTTAACAGTCAAGCTGGTATTTAATGTAAATATGAAGTAGTCATTTGAAGCAGCTGAGACAGATAACACTTGCTAGAAATTGCTTCACATACAAGCAATTCTTACATCCCTTTTTAGTGACTAGCTTTATACTCTAGCCTACACCTTCGTTTAGTCCTGTGACAATACACTTTCAAATTGATGTGCTAGTATGCAAGCTTCAACTTGTGGTTTTCAGAACAACCCAGAAACCATAGTAGGTGGCAGCATTCATGAACAAACGTGACCCATGTGACACTGACTACTGTGGCCCAGTCTAAGACAAGGGCAATTACTTCAACTCATATGGGATAAAAATATTAATGATGATGTTGATGGTGATAGTGATGACGATGACTTGTTAGTCTAGAGAAGAAATTGCACAATTAAAATCCAGAACTTTTCATTGCAATAGGCTAATAAATCAGATCATACTTGCAGAAAAGTGCATGCCAGCAGCATAGCACAGCTCAGTACAAATGAACAGGAAGCAGTGACCATTGATTTAGGGATATACCACAAGGTTTCCTACCTGAACTTTTCACTTTTGCGGCTGTACTACCAATCAAAGTGCAGCCAAAGAGAAGATACAGCACAGTGACTTTTTGCAGATGTGAAACATGCTGTAACTGGGAATAATGACTAGGATAAGAGATCGTTATGGCTAGCCCCTGAATTGGATGAAATTGCATCAAATTCACAATCCAAATGTACATTGTGGAGACAAAGTACCAGAAGAGAGAACTAACCAAAATGAGAAGTTTTGTTCTTTAGTGAACACTTAAAATATCTAAAAAGGAACTGTAGGAGTCTATAACTTATTAGTGAATCTTTGAGGTAGACAAACTTACATCACAGAAAGCTACGTAGTATATGCATGTTATCAATTAACAGAATTAAACGCAAGGTGAGAAAAAAACTGCTCAGTGAGTCAGAACTAATTGCTAAGCAAACTTCACATATCAACCTCCAGACATATTTATGTGGCCACTCAGGCTTAGATTTTTACCTCAGTGTTTTCTCTTTGTACTTTACTACTTAGTTCTCTTAGTGCTAAAATAACTCCTTTAAGTTTCTATTCAGTTTAAAAACTGGAATCAAAACTTTTTTAATATGTGTCGGTGGTGGGATGGCTCCTATGACTAGGGTGTTGGAATGGAAGGTTACAGGCTCTTTAGAAAAGACAGGCCTGGCAGGCAGAGAGAAGAAGCTGCTATTTATGTTAGGGATAGACTGGAGAGTATGGAATTCTGTCTGGGGACAAGTGAGCAGTCAATAGAGAGTTTGTAGGTCAGGCTTAAAGGGAGAACAACATTGGAAGACATTATTGTGGGAATCTGTTACAGACCACCTGACCAAGAGGACTCTGTGGATGAAGCGCTCTATAGACAGATAGGAACAGCCTCACGCTCACAGGCCCTTGTTCTCAGGGGGGACTTCAACCACCGTGATACCTGTTGGAGGGACAATACGGGCAGGCACAAGCAATCCAGGAGGTTCCTCAATTGTGTGGAAGACAACTTCCTTATTCAAGTACTAGAGGACCTGACAAGGAGAGGTGCCATGCTTGACCTCTTCCTCACCAGCAGAGAAGGGCTGGTTGGAAATGTGATGCTCCAGGGAAGCTTTGGCAGCAGTGATCATGAGTTGGTCGAGTTCGATATCCTCAGGACAGTGAGAAGAGCGTGCAGCAAGCTCAATGCCCAGGACTTCAAGAGAGCAGACTTCGGCCTCTTCAGGAACCTGCTCAGTAAGGTTCCATGGGATATAGCCCTAGAGGACAGGGGGGCCCAAGACTGTTGGTTGATATTCAAGGATCACCTGCTGCAAGCTCAGGAGTGTTGTGTCCCAACTAGAAGGAAGTGCTGTAGGAGGACCAGGAGACCTCCTTGGATGGATAAGGACCTGCTGAGGAAAATTTGAAAGAAAAAAGAGGCTTATAAAAGGTGGAAGCAAGGCAGAAGCAGCCTGGGAAGAATACAGGGATGTTGTCCGGGAAGCTAGAGACCAGGTTAGGAAGCCTATGGCCCAGTTAGAATTAAACTGGGCTAGGGATGTGAAAGATAACAGGAAGGGATTCTACAGGTACGTAGTGAATAACAGACAGGCTAGGAGCAATGTGGGCCCTTTCGAGAAGCTATCAGGAGAGCTGGCTACCCTGGATTTGGAGAAGGCTGAAGTTCTTAATGAATTTTTGCCTCAATCTTCACTGGCAAACACCCTGACCATACCACCCAAGTCTTGGAAGGCAGACACAGGGACTGAGAATGAATACCCTAGACTCACTGTGGGAGAGGATCTGGTCTGAGACCATCTTAAGAACCTGAATGGACACAATTCCATGGGACAGAATGAAATCCATCCGCGGGTCCTGAAGGAACTGGCAAATGAAGTTGCTAAGCCACTGTCCATCATATCTGAAAAATCATGGCAGTCAGGTGAAGTTCCCGATGACTGGAAAAAGGGAAATATAACCCCCATTTTCAAGAAGGGCAAAATGGATGAGGCGGGGAACTACAGACCAGTCACCCTCACCTCTGTGCCTGGCAAAATCTTGGAACAGATCCTCCTGGAAGGCATGCAGAGACACATGAAGAACAACAAGGTGGTTGGTGACAGCCAGCATGGCTTCACTAAGGGGGAATCCTGCCTGACCAATCTGGTGGCCTTCTATGATGGGGCTACAGAACTGATGGACAGGGGTAGAGCAGTTGAGGTCATCTACCTGGACTTGTGCAAAGCATTTGACACTCTCCCACACTACATCCTTGTCTCTAAGTTGGAGAGACATCAATTTGATAGGTGGACCACTGGGTGGATGAAGAACTGGCTGGATGGCCGCACGCAAAGAGTTGTGCTCAATGGCTCAATGTCCAGCTGGAGACCAGTAACAAGTGGTGTCCCTCAGGGATCGGTGTTGGGACCGCTCTTGTTCAACATCTTTGTCGGTGACATGGACAGTGGGATTGAGTGCGCCTTCAGCAAGTTTGCCGATGACACCAAGCTGTGTGGTTCGGTTGATATGTTGGAGGGAAGGAATGCCATCCAGAGGGACTTTGAGACGCTTGTGAGGTGGGCTGATGCCAACCTGATGAAGTTTAACCATGCCAAGTGCAAGGTCCTACAGCTGAGTCGGAGCAATCCCAGGCACAGCTACAGGCTGGGCAGGGAAGAGATTGAGAGCAGCCCTACGGAGAAGGACTTGGGGGTGTTGGTTGATGAGAAAATGAACATGAGCCGGCAGTGTGCGCTTGCAGCCCAGAAAGCCAACCGTATTCTGGGCTGCATATAAAGGAGCATGACCACCAGGTCGAAGGAGGTGATCCTGCCCCTCGACTCTGCTCTTGTGAGACCTCACTTGGAGTATTGTGTGCAGTTCTGGTGTCCTCAACATAAAAAGGACATGGTACTTTTGGAATAAGTCCAAAAGAGGTCCACGAGGATGATCAGGGGACTGGAGCACATCCCGTATGGAGATAGGCTGAGAAAGTTGTGGCTGTTCAGCCTGGAGAAGAGAAGGCTGTGTGGAGACCTCATAGCAGCCTTCCAGTATCTGAAGGGGGCCTATAGGGATGCTGGGGGTGGACTCTTCATGAGGGACTGTAGTGAGAGGAAAGGGGTAACGGGTTCAAACTTAAGCAGGGGAAGTTTAGATTGGCTATGAGGAAGAAATTCTTTACTGTGAGGGTGGTGACGCACTGGAATGAGTTGCCCAGGGAAGCTGTGAATGCTCCATCGCTGGCGGTGTTCAAGGCCGGGTTGGACATAGCCTTGGGTGGCATGGTTTAGTGAGAGGTGTCCCTGCCCCTGGCAGGGGGGTTGGAACTAGATGATCTTAAGATCTTTTCCGACCCTAACTATTCTATGATTCTATGTTACATGTGCCCATAATCTGGTTATCTATGGAATGTATGTGTTCAAAGTACATTGGAGAAGCTATGCAACAAGGAGGGGCTCTCTTTTATCCGATTCTTTGCTTTTGAAAATTTGCTGTCTTACTTACGTTGAAAACTACTGTCCAAACCAGTGCAAAACACTGATGTGTTTTTTCTGTTGGTTTTTCTTGGTTTTGTTTTGTTTTTCTTTATGATAGAAATTTGTTAAGGTTTCTGAGCAAGGGGGGTAACTTTGGGTATTCCCGTTGTTACACTAATTCTTGCTGAACTTGGCTGCCCCAACCCAGGCAGTGTTCAAGTCCTGGCTGGACAGCGCTCTGAGCAACCTGGTCTAGTGGAAGTTGTCTCTGCCCATGTGTCATGGGTTCAGCAGCAGCAGTCATTTTTCTCCTTCTTGTAGCTGGTGCCACACTGTGTTTTTGATTTTAGGCCTGGGAACAGCATTGATAACACCAGTGTTTTGGTTACTGCTTAGTGATGCTTTGGTCTGGCCAAGGACTTTCTGAGTTTCATGCTCTGCCAGGGAGGAGAGGAAGCCGGGAGGAAGCAGAGACAGGACACCTGACCCAAACTGACCAAAGAGGTATTCCATGCCATAGCACGTCATGCCCAGGATGTAAAGCAGAGGGCAGAGACCCAGAAGGGTGGGGGTTCGCTACTGGGTTGGGCTTGGTATCAGCTGGTGAGCAGTTGTATTCTCTTTCCTTGTATTTGCCTTGTCATTATTATTATTGGTGGTAGCAGTAGTGGTCTTGTTTTATACTTTAGTTACTAAACTGTTCTTACCTCAACCTGTGGGAGTTGCAGTCTTTTGATTCTCCTCACCATCTCCCCCGGAGCTGGGGTGAAGAAAGAGAGGGGAGTGACTGAGAGAACGGGCTGCGTGATTTACAGCTTAAACCACGACACCATGGCAGGGTGGTTGGAACAAGATGATCTTTAAGGTACCTTCCAACCCAAACCATTCTATGATATGTTGCATGAGCTGTTGACTCTCTATGATTATATGTGCAAGTGTCTGCAGAAGAAGTGGTTCAGGTAGCATTCTCAATAAAGTGGAAATACTGACTCTTTGTGTCAGAGGGCTGGATGGGAAGTTATATTTGGAGAAGAAGGCATACCTTGCCTAAATGTTATCCCCTAAAGTGACCTTGTTTATTTTAATCACAAGAACACCTGAAGGCAGGAACAAAGAATAGCTTACTGGTCTTTCAGCAAGCAGGGCCACTTTACACAAAGAATTTACTGCCTAAATATTGCCAATGGCAGAAAGGAAGTGAGGCTCATAGCTGGCTGAACCACAGTGACTTTTTAACACAGCGCATTTGCAGAGGGCCTGTCCCAGCGCAGGCAGTTCTCTGCCTCACTGTACTTTGCAAACTTTTGCCAAAGTGATTTTAAAATTGCGAATAAGTGGAAAGGTAGGCTTTGGCTTCTCTTAATTTTGCAGCAGTCTAAGAGAAAGCAAAGGAGGGTTTTCATGTATCAAATCTCTCGATAAGATGGTATTAC
Source organism: Ara ararauna (assembly GCA_028858755.1). Lineage (NCBI taxonomy): Eukaryota > Metazoa > Chordata > Aves > Psittaciformes > Psittacidae > Ara > Ara ararauna. The sequence continues at coordinate 35,373,963 of CM054410.1, read as the reverse complement.
AGTCTGCCTATTCTATTCCTGCAAGGAATTTTCCTCACTTTTTGTTCCATTGGTAACTGTTGGAGGGCTAACTGTTGGAGGGCTGCGGCAATGAGCAACAGCTTGCCTCCATTAATAGCGAATTCCACACTCTTTCTCAGGTACAAAACCTGTGTGGTATTGTTTGCATGTTAGAAAAATTTCACTGGATTCTCAGCCTCACTGTATCTCCCCACTGATCAGCTAGGGAGCTCAGGTAGAGTCATCAGTCAGATGCAACACCACACTAGTTATCTTCCAACTGACTCTGGAAAGCCTAGTTTGATGTCACAGACAAGCTTCAAACATATACAGCTGGGGTAAAGAAGCTAGCATATGTACTTGGGTATATCCAAAGTTCTGAACTGTTCCAGCTGAAGTACAGAATTTGTATTTTCTAAGGCCCTCTTTGTCAAAGAGTGACAGTCACAAGAATACTGCATGAATCCATAGTCTTACTATTTCTTTTATAATGAGTAATAAATTACTAGAGAAAGAAGTGGGAAGTTTTGATTTGAATGGGGGAGCATGGCTATAAACTCTTTCTCTGAAAATATAATAGATGTTTTGCCTTTGTCTTTTTTAATTTTTAGATCAATTTCAATGGAATGGGAAGGAAAGGACAGCAAGGAAATCATACTAGTATGAGGTACAGTTCAAAGAGTACTTCTAAGAAATAAATACGTATATTAAGCACAGCTGGGGAAGAAGAGAGAGCAACATTAATTGGGTCCAGGTGCTAGCTTTCATTAATGTTAAAGGAGTTGCAACTGTGACACAAACATTGCACTTCACAGATAGCATCAGCAACCTTATGTGTATTGTCAAAGCACTGCCATACTGAAGATTCTCAAATATCAAGTATCTGGTTTTTGAGTTGACATCATTCCTGAAAATATTTGCACACTGATGGTTTGAATTTACACAAATCTTAGGGAACAAGCTCTCCTCATCTTAATCTCAGATTCCATCAATAGTAACCTCCTTTGAGGAGAATGAACATGTTTTCAAGTACAAAGACCTACCACATTTGCAGTGACAGATTTCACAGCCAGCAATAACTCATACAAAAATGTAACTAAAACTTAGTTAGTTAGTGGGGGGTTTTAAGTCTTTGTAGATGTTTGTACTTATTGGTCTCAAATTGAATTGGTCATTTTACATGCTCTATAACAAAGTCTTCTTGCAGTATTGTGGAGCTGGATCTTAAAAGTCGGACCTTAAACTCTGTGATGCTCAGTACTGAAAGCCACTGCTCTGTGTGAAGTGTATGGTTGTAAACATAGAGAAACAGCTTTATAATGCTCCTTGATTTTTCCTGCTTTGATCCAGTTGTATCTAAAGCAGTGTTAATGCGGCCTTGTGTGGAGCAGGGAGACCATGGTGGGGCATATTGTGACATGAATCTCCTGAGTCTCAATGTAATGTCTAGGCCTTTTTTTAAGTTCAAGTTACCAAAGAGAGGACCCAGATCAGTCCTGCGGAGGTAGGTGGACATGGAAACTTACAGCAGGTCCCATTTCACTAGAAGGAAGGGGCTTGTACAGAAAAGCTGCAGCAGCATTACAGGCCACCCACCAGGGTTCCTGGTTCAAATGCCAGGAGAGACACAGGCATTCATATGTTGTAGCTCTCCCTAGAACATCTATTTTCTGATAAGCAGAGGCAATACACTACTGTTATTTTCCGAAATGGAATTTTCAGCATTACACTGCTTACTGCTCCTTTTTATAAACATAACACGCACAAAAATTGCTGGGGAGACCAACAGGGAAAACACAAGTTTTGAAAACTCTTCCAAGGAATATGACATGAACTTAGTACTTTTACGTTGGAACACAATTTTTCCACAAAGAGAATGCTGAGTTTGGGACAGTGTTGCTTTATTCATTGGTGATTGCAAGGGAAGCTAAATGCCTTACACAAATGATTGTACAGCGTGTGGCTGTACAGCCTGAGGGACACTGATATGCTGTTGCCACAAAGGCACCACATTAGACCATCTAAGGACCAGTGTTATTTCTATGGCCATGGCAATGTGGGAAGAGGCTGATAGGAGCTGACTTTGGTAGAGAATCACAAAAGAATCCTTGAGAACCAACTCTTAGAAAACGTGTTGGATTTTTGAGTATGGTAAACAGTGATCTGCGTAGGACTGATCATCTAGAAGGGAAGCAGATGGCGCTGGGGAATCCTGGCAGAGGCAAGATCACATGCTAATGAGCCTTTTTAAAACAAGAAGGGGACTGGGAATGGGCAGATGGAGCAGTGTAAAGGCTGGGAGTAATATGGGCAAAAGGGGCTTCATTTTAATCACTACTTTTTTAATTGAGAGTATTGCAAACATGAATCAGGTGGGACTGGGCAGCTGTGAAAGGACATCTGGGACAAGATAAAGGATGGCAGAGATTTGGGGAGAAAAAGAGGGGCATTGCTTTGTGAGGGTGCTTGACAGCACCGCATCATATCTGCCCAGGCCTGGAAGCCAGCTGGGGACTTCTCTGCCTCGAAAACGCTTCGCTTATCCCCTGGGTGAGTATACTGGGCCAAGTGTAGTGCCACTCAGACAATGCTTCTCTTCTGTATTTGCCACTGGGCAGTCTGTGCAATCCTCCATGCAAATACTATGCGTGCGGTTTCTGTGCACTGCAGTGTGTGAAAAATAAGCCCAGGAGGAAAGGTGAAGTTAGGATCATGTTCTCTTTGCGCTTTTCAACTATGCATGTTATTTAAATATTGCATTCCAAATGTTATTTAAACATTTGAAAATGTTCTATTTTAACACCTTGTTTAATACTTAGTAGAAGCAATCTGTCGATATTTATGTAGTAGCTTTACTTGCTGCGTTTATTTTGAGTTTTAAGCATTTTAAATCAAATAGAATGATCTGCTATGTCAGCCACAGTGACAGACATAAAAACTGAAACTGCCATGTACTTAAAATAACTGTAAATTTGTTATACTTGTGACTTCAGAATAATCTTCTTAAAAGACAAAAAGTAAATCAGGTCAAAATATGTTTGCCATCATGGACAAGAAAGGGCTTTAATGTGGTCTTTTATGAGTTTTTAATTGAAATGTAGGTGGCTCTGAAAATCAAGAAGGTTGTTAATACACAGCATATTTCTGTAGAGTTACACATTGCTGCTGAGAATAAGGTGATTTTTAGAACATCATTTTAAAGAGATGTTCATGAAGTGACATGTAGGCAGACTTCAGAACTCTGCAGTCTGCAGCCGTCATGCTGATGATGGGTACTGTGCACAGGCTGATGCATCGATAGATTTTTATAGACATGTATACATGCACACTTTTCTTACAGAAAGTAAGAGATAGTCATCACTTACAGTTACTGTTACCTTCTGAAGGGAGCCTTATGCATCAATTAAGACCACTTCAGCTGAAGTTTTGACACAAGCAATTCCTTTTGCATTCACACAGTAGTGATAAATATTTTTAGCCAGACAGAGTAAAATGAAGCTGATCCTCTGAATATCAATAGTTTCATAACAGTTTATTTCAGTCAGGGCCCATGCCTAGTTTTGATGCTATCCCCTCTAGCAGTACTATAGCTTCTCCTTATTTAAAAATATTTACTTTTATAACATATGCAATTAGAAGTAGCAATTCACTTGCTGCAAGGTGACACAGAGTTTGTTTGAACAGAAACTCCTTTATAAAATATTTAAGCAGTTGCATTTAAGAGAGATAAATTGTTGACCTCATTAAAGAAAGATTTGCAAATTATGTCGTAGATGTCAAGATTTGCTCTGACAATATTTGCGTCTGAAACATGTGATTAAATGGATGCGTAAGTTCTCTGCTTTTCAATTTTTACTGAGTCTTGACATTTTGCCATTCCATAACTTTCCAACCCATTAAGTCCTTGATGTTACAGCAAGGTCTGAGAAAAGGGGAGAAGTATAAAGAAAGTTGTTGTCTGGTTTTCAGTGGATTTTACGTTAAATTTGGTTAGAAGCAATGCTTTCTAATAATTCCTTATAATTCTTTTCTCATCTTGATTCCCAAAGCACATACTTTGAAAACCAAGCATAAAATGGCTAAGGACACTTTTATTTACACACATGTGGGGTACATCTGGTCCTGGAAAAATTTAAACACACACACAGGATCTCATGTGCTCTCTAATCTCTTCTAGCTGGCTATGTCATCCTGCCCGCATCTGTTATCTTACACAAATATGCAAGTCATGGTTGTTGGCCCAGTAGGATTCATGCCTAGTTAGGTCCTATGGCTTAACTGTAGTTTTCAGAAGGGACCATAAAAATTAAGTTGTCAGCCATGATACCATTACATGAGATGGGAGTGCATCAGCTTTCCAGCCTGATGTTACAGGATGGACCACCGGCTTCAGTGGGAAACCAACCTGTTTTGCACACAACTTTCATCAGCTACTCACGGTACTTAGGAATCTATGCATTTGTCTGAGTCAAGTCCCAGTCACTGCAAACAAAAATGCAAATATGTTTACAAAATACCAAAAAAATAAAGGTTTCCTTCCCTAAGATCACTCTTCATCAAAATGATTAAAAAAAAACCCAAAACATTGTTTTCAAAAAATTATAAGAAAGGGAACATCAGAAGTCTTCTGCTTACAGCAACACCAGCTATATTAAAGTTATTCCAGATTGCTGTTTATCTGACATATTCCTCAAAAACCTACAATGGGCCTTCACTGAATATGAAGGGTTTCATCCTTCATATTTTAACCTTCCATTTAAAAGTTTTTTTTCTAATCTGAATATTCCCTGCACATTTGAAGCTTAATATCAATCTCCTCTCCATACAGAACTAATCCAAACATGTCATTCATTTTCTGGTTTTCATATTTTTTGAATGATTTGTGGTTCTTTCTATTAGATTTCTGCATAAGTTCATAAGTTCTTGACATTCAGCATACAAAACTAGAGAGCATGCTTGTCTGGACCTCCCAGATTGCAATCCCATAAAACCTATGGAATGAGTACACCACTTCATCATTAAAATCACACATAAAACCCTTAACAGAAGCGGAGCCAACACAGACCTCTGAAATCCTTTTCCTTAAATTCAGCAGTTATTTTCTCTCCCCCCTTGAAAAAAATTTGGTTATGATTGCTCGAGTATATCTGCACTTATCTGAAGTTCTGTGCAGGTCATAACTCTCTAGCTTGCCTGTGGGATGTGGTGTGAGACAGTGTCAAAACCTGCACTTAAAACCTGCCATGGCTATAAGTTCTCACAAGTGCACAAGCCTGGTTAAAAGTCATAGTTTTGTAAATTACATGCTATCTTATATTTCTGACTTGGTTGTAGTTATTCCTGTGTTATTATTTGTACCACTCCCTTTCAGAAAAAAGTTCTCTGGAAGTCTTGCCTTCAGTGTGTATAGAATACATTCAGATTGCCTCTTACAGCTATAAATATCAAATATGCAAATCATAGAATCATAGAATAGTTAGGGTTGGAAAGGATCTGAAGATCATGTAGTTCCAACCCACCTGCCACGCGCAGGGACACCTCACACTAAACCATGCCACCCGAGGCTATGTCCAATCCAGCCTTGAGCACCGCCAGCGATGGAGAATTCACAACTTCCCTGGGCAACCCATTCCAGTGCCTCACCACCCTCACAGTAAAGAATTTCTTCCTCATATCCAATCTAAACTTCCCCTGTTTAAGTTTGAACCCGTTGCCCCTTGTCCTCTCACTACAGTTCCTCATGAAGAGTCCCTCCTCCACATCAGTAAAAAGTTTAAGGAAAACTAGTAACAATTTTACAGTGTTAGACTGTTCATCAATAGGGGATGTTTATAACTCTTGCAAAGGATAGAATTCTTCAAAGCAGTCTTGTTATTTTTGTTTATATTACAGATATTGGCTTAATTGTTAATTATTTCTTTTTCAGGCACAGACCAAGTTTACTTTTGCAATTACACAGCTGCCAGCATAATATTCCTTCAGTTAGAGAATCTTTTTTAGAACTGGATTTTTTGGAAGCTGTTTTCGGTTGGTTTTGTGCTTTTTTTTTTTTTTTTTCCCATGGTAATAGTTCTGTGCTCCTATTTTAAGCCAAATTTACTTTGCTAACCAAAGAAAGGCCTCACCCACATGAATTAAGAGTCACCTCAGAGATGTTATAAGGACAAATAACATTAACTTCTATTCACAAGGAACAGCAAAATTCTCAGAGCAGCTACAGCAGGTAAATATGGTCTCTGGACTGTTTTTATAAAAACTATTTCTCTAAATGGGTGACAATGCAAGGACTATCCACATCCTATCTAGGTCACATGAGGTGAAAGGTTTGCTCAGACAAGCTCCACATCCCAAGCGAAACTAAAAATTGAAATTCAATAAGTCTCTTTCTGACAAGACTGAGTTAATGTTGCCCTGACTAAACACTCGTCTCTCACACTGTTTGCATTTTGGGGCAAAAGCATCCCAATCTCAGCAGCATTAAGCAAAAAATATATTAGGAATTAAAACCTGCCAAGACAGCATGAAAAATTGCCTTTTATAGATAAAAAGGGAAAATGTGATACTGATTTCTTATTTAGTTAAATTTTACTGGGGGAAATTTCTTTTTGCTTCATTGCTCTCTGGTATTTTCTGCCTGCTTTTTAGCTGAGGAAAGATTTATATTGACTCTAGTGAAAGTTCTTGTCCAATTTAAGTTTCCTGGGGACTTTATTTGTCAGGGTTTTTTTTTTTTCCATCTTCTTCCTTTTTTCCATTCTATTATGATCTTTCTTCTACAGTATAACACCCTGTACCATAGCAATACAGTAGCCAAGCTGAACAGTTCAGACCACTTTTTCTACTAAAACAGAGCTGTACGTGAATGAAGATTCCAGGAAATCCTGAATCCTGACATTTACACAGTAATAAATTTGCAGTGGGCTTTTTCAGTCCTGCTCTTGTCTGTCTTCTTACAGATGTATAGCTTTCGGGTAGAATGCGTTTCAGTCTGCGGCTAGTTGTTTACGTGCTGCAGAGGGAAGCCCTAGTAGGGAGAGTAGTGCCTGCCCCGAGGGAATAGGCTGTGCTTGTGGGCAATTTTCCGAAATGCCACAGCAGAGAGTGTTGTGCCTCCTCCGCTGCCAGGACCTGAGATCCTCTTTTGCAGGAAGGTGCCAACTGTGTTCCCTCACTTGCTGGCCCAGACTCACAGCAGAACCAAACAAAAGGTTATGCTGCAGTCAACAGTCTAGAGACACTGCTGTTTAATGCTAAGCCATGTTTTTCTTGCTTTGCATTTTTAGCAGAGCTCCTGTGGAAAAGTTCTCAGCTGTGTCCAGGGACCTGTTTACTTTCTCATATGAAGATGCATGAAACTGCATTGGTTAATGTGACTGTGTAAAGGTTTGGTTTTCTGTTATCTGCAATGTCTGGTACGTGCAGTACAATTCCGAAGACTGTGAAAGAGAAAAATGAGAGTGGTATGTGGGAACAACATGCTCCAGGAGAGAGAGAAAGCAAATAGTATCACATCAAGCAGAGAATGGTCCTAACGTATATGGGAGGATGCCACCTCCACCCCCTTGCTCAAAATCCATCATAACACACTCCTGACACACACCATGGCCTTTTTGGAGTTGTGGGCTTTTTGAAGTGCTAAATTCCTGCTACTCTGACTTGCCTTTGAAACTGCCAGGCTGTTGATATACAATACCTGCTCTGGTACGCTAGCTAGTCAGAATGGCACCATCCTTATCATTGCTTATTTACTATAGCCCTGGGGCAGTGTTTAGCTCCTTGTGAACATCTGTTTTCATAAAACAGTGGACAGATATGTCTGCCTGTCTGTATCCTTCCCTCTTTTAGTTTTTGGAATTAAATATTCCCTCCCTGGAAATTCAATTTATGAGTGACCAAGAGTTTTTCTAGCTTGATTTGTGAAATTGGTCTGTTTCAGTTACTAAGTTTCTGGGCTTTACATCTCACTAAATATAAGGATAGATTATAATGCAAAGTTTGTCTCTGCATGAAAAGACTCCTGGACTACGTCAGTGGACCTGAATGAACCTACAGACACATGAAGAAGAATCTCACTTCCACAACACTATATAGAGAGATGCATGAAAACATATCACCATGACTTTATGTTTAATTTTAGTACAAAAGATGACTATACTACATTACTAATGCCCAGGCATATCATACTGACAAGCAGTAGCATTACACATAGTCATATACTCAACTAAGGAGATTGCAATTTATGAAATAATACTGGTACCATGCCTTTAAGGTTTCTTCAAGTCTTCTTGTTTTGCTGCCAGTACTCAAATACTCCCATAATGTCTGCAGTGGGATGATTTACTATGCTTTGCCAGAGCAGCAGAAGAATCTGAAGAAGGCTTTCTGGCACAGATTCAAGATAAAAGCATGTTTCTTATATGCAGTATCTCAATTCCCTGAATGATTAACAAACCACATTTAGCGTATGCTTCTGATGTTTTGAATATTTTTCCAAAGATGTGGTAATAACAATTTTTATACTCTTAGGAAATAATGAAGAAATTAATCTAGTAAAAGCTGCTGTATTGGATTCGTTAACTTTCAACAAGATTGAACCCGCTCGCTTGCAATTTTGAATATCTTGAAAAATGTGATTATGGTAATAGATCTGACAATGAGGCAGGAAATGCTAAGGCAAATACTACTAATAACATTGTATAAAACTCACAATTTTATTATTGTTCACATTATGTATTATGATAAAGGGAACCACAAATAATGCACCAGGTTTTTTACTTTAAAGAGTGTGACTTCAGAGTCAGCTAACTATAAACAAAAATGAGGAAAAAATATTTTAAAACTCTGCATATGTGTAGATCCCAAAGTCAGGTTTTGTTTTTTTTTTTTTTTTTGCTTGTTTGTTTGTTTGTTTGTTTGTTTTGGTGGGGTTTTGTTTGTTTGTTTGCTTGTTTTCTTCCTTGTAAAGTCCCCTTGGTAGGTATTAAATAGAATCAAGCATGTGCAAACCTTAAATTTAGCTCATCACTTATCACAACAGCTGAACTACTCCGTAGAGGGGCAGGTGCCATTGATAGTATACGCATTTCTGCGCTCAGAGCTATGCTCATGGAAAGCATATACTGTACATTCCAGCTTCATGATGACACAGCTGCACCCCAGGATAAGCAGTTCTGCATTGCGGATGTCCCTCATCTGCCAGGATTGCTGATGCTTGTGAGCACTGGGTAGAGCTGGCATTGTTACCAGCAGAAATGCTAGATGGAGTACCACATTCCCTTGCACAGGACTGGTGTTTCTAAGTGCACAGCCTCCCCATTCCTGACAAACATTCCAGTCATAAAATCCATAAATGAATGGATAAAGTTCATAGAGATGTCCAGAAATTTCCTTCATGGCCCAGGCATGAATTGCGACAATTTTTCACGTGCAGTTAGCTAAGCCTCCTGCTCATGCTGCTCAGGCTTGATTGTCTAATAAAACAGGAGACAAGAGCAGAAGTCATTGTATACAGAAAGAACCATACAGAGGAACAAGGATAATTTTAGAGGGCAATCAGCATGAGAGCTTGAAGAAAAGACACACCAGTTCTGACATTCAGAGCATGAATGACACATGTCAGCTGGGCACTTCTGCAGGAGCTGCACTTCCAAACTGACAGATGTCATCAGTGTATCATCACCGTCATGACTGCTGCTCCAAAGACATCTAGATGAAACTATTTCTAGGGTCTTCCAGCACTCCAAGGGCTCAGTCATCTAGATAGAGGGTACACCCTCTCACAGTGAGTCATCTCATATGCCCAGTCCTAGGGGTTTCTCAATTTGTTTTTTGAATTATAGTTGAGCACTTGTCTGAGTTAATTTTCCTCACCATATTCCCAAGGAAGAGGATGCCTCTGTGCAGGAGTCTCCACTGGGAATTTAGGTCATCAAGTTTCCACCAGGACTGGTCCCCCTGCCAGAGCATGCCTTTTGAGCTTGCCACCACACAAAGATGCACTCAGCTCTTTGCAATAGTCATTTTACCTTACAGTCACTGAAGGGAAGGTGAAATCCCTGTCTGAAAAGTATTGCATGACATGTGCCATAGCTGGTCATGGATTCCTTCTCAGGCAGGCTAATTGAGGAGTCTTCTCCAATTCAAAATGATATCAGAGGAATACATATAGTGGACAAAAACAGCAGCAGAAATTTTTAAACAGGCTATGGTAAATGCTCTTGCAGAAAAGGCCTTTCAGGCTAATTATTGCTCAGCGCTTCAGCTGGTTGAGTGACAAGCAAAGAGGGAATGCTACTTGCAAGGAGGCCATCCTCATCACAGAGCCAACAGCAGGAAAGGAAGCAGTCTTCGCTCTGACTGAAGCAGGACAGCAAGGGGAAACAAACACTGTAACCTGTTTACAGCTTAACCAGTTGTTACAAAGGACTTCAGGAAGAATGTTTTCTTCCTCCTGGCTCCAGAACATTAACCTGGTCTTACAGCTGTATTAAAAGGAGAGGGACACAGGAAAAATACAAGGTTGGCCACAGGTTGTTGGGAGGAGATGGGTGAATCATATAAAGCTGTGGCTCCCCAGGTGAATTCAGCATGCAGCACCCATGAAGTGCTGTTCTCAAACACAACTGGTCCGAGCAGGAGGTGTAAAGTTGCACTGCCCTGGCACATGGAAGAGCCTCCAAGGGGGGAATAGTTAAGTGAGAAAACATAAAGTAGGACAGCTGAAGCAATGGTTTTTATTTTATGTTTGGAGGAGGTGCAGAGTGTCTAGTCCTGAATGACTTCCATAGACAACCTGAACTGCCCAAGGTCTCCTTTAACTGTCAGTTTTGTTGTTCTTCACTTTGGTTTGATGCCTGCCATGTTCAGAGTGCTTTTGTTCCATTACAGCTTCTGCCAATATCATGCTCATCTCACAAAAGGCAAAAGAGTTCAGAGTAGTGCCCCTGGGCTTAGTTCACGTGTTTAACATCAGACACTGAAATGGAATAGAATAACCCTGAACTTAGAAACTGACTGTTGGGAATGCAAATATGTTAAGATGGTTCCAGTCTGCGCATACACCTGAGGCTGGTGCTGAAAATTTAAACATCAAACCAATTTTTTTATTGTAGAATTGTCATTCAATCTTTAAATAGCTCCTATAACAGTATCTTTCATAATCTAACGTTTGGTGAAATGCAGCCAAACTGCATGTAATTTCTCTTCCCTGCAGATGAAATGAGTAAATCACACAGAAATGTCTGCAGCACATTACTATGGGGAAAAAAAAATGCATATAACTGCTTTTCAAATAAACCAGGTTTCTTTATCTTTGGTAATAAAAAAAAATCTATTTCTGAGCATGCACTCATTGAATTCAATGACATGTCAAGATGATGACTATGTTATTGAGTGCAAAATGTCACTGTGACTGGAGCAAGTAAAGGTCATTATGTCATTTGACTGCTGAGAACTCTATGGAACTGCAGTCCAGTGGTATTACGTAGCTGAACTGCGTGAGGGAATTAAAGAGAAGGTATTTCAGACAGAATTTTCCTTCTCTATGAGTTTTTTCTTAAAACATAGCTACAGTTTTGTTCTTAATACTCAGTAAAAGAACCTTTAAATACCTGTGAAGGAATTTGTCAGGCAAAAATATAAACTTTTCAGAATCTGAACTCTACTGTACTATGCATGGGCCACATCTTAGTTGTCTTTTCATACTGGTAACTCAAGTAGCAGTGCAACTGTGCCTTACAGTCAAGTCCAAAACTGACACTTGCTACCCTATAGGGTTTTTAAGGCCACTTAATAGCTTTTATTGGAAGAAACTTTAAAATTAATTCATTTTTCACCAATTCCACCCTTGCCTCACTTTTGCATTTCATTCAACTCAAGCTGTTGTTGTTGGGCACGTTGTGGAGTTCACATGTTGCAAACATAGCACCCTGGAAAGGCTGCTGTGGCTCTGCAGGAGCACTGGGTGGCCCCAGCAGAGCTCTTCCCCAGCTGAGCTCAGGCTATTCAGGCAGATAAAAGCAATAAAGAATTGGGTTTACTGCCTGTCTGCCTCCCCAGTGGAGCTACATGGCAGCAGAGTGCAAGTCCCCTTTGAGACAAGCATTGTGAATGGGTTATCTATGCAATTAAATACAGCTACACTTTTGTTTACCAAAGTATCACAGAATTCATCTCTGGTATGTATTGCATCTATTTCTTTTCTAAATGCAATTCCTGGATAACTCTTACCATGTGTTCCTCTTACAGCTGCCATATAATTTCACAAAAATATTCATTCATTTTAAATTTCAAAAATATAGGTAATCCACAGCATGGTTTTCTTCAAATATAGACACAAATACATATACACATACTTACATTGACGCAATTCCAACAATTCTTTAACTACATCTGAAGAACTTTAACTCATTACTATTAATCTGCTCTGTGCTCTGGAATAATACTATGGTATGAATGGCCATACCAGCCTGCTGTCAGCAAGGTTGATAACTGCTGTCAAAAACATTGTACATATGTTGTACATGACATGTGTTTTAAATTATAGGGGAGTTAAAAATGGGATAGAGAACATCCTGGGCAATTGCTGATTTTTCTTGCGTGCATTGACTGAATAACTTGCAGTGGACAAGCTAATAGGAAAATATTTGATTCTACAGAGCTTAGTGGCTTACTATTCTTTGGGAGCAAGAGATGTTTCAGTGAGATCAATGTGTCAGAATACTCTTTGCAGCTTAATTTTATCTTTTAGTTTGAGGCTGCAGAAGAAGAAGGCTGTTACTGGTATGCTTTGGAAGATACTGTTTCAGAGGATCAGTTTTGGCCAAAGCAGTAGTATTTGACACATTAAAACAACCCCTAACCACTAAGCAGCTGGGTTTTCTGTAAATTTAGTTGTTGATCCCTTGGTCTTAACCAACTAGAACACCTGTTGCAATAGCAGAATTGCAACAAAAGAACTGCTGCGATACGTGCTACCAAAGCTGCTTTGCTCCACACTTATTTTTTATTTAGCACTTTTATTAGGAAAACTGATGTTGATTCAAGTTGTTATCAAGTTGAAAATATTGTACAATTATTTTTACCTGTGGTTACCTCCAGTAAAACACTTTAGGCATACTGTCTAATTATAAGAATGTGAATAGCCTCACTGATTGGAATAAAAAGAGTTGGTCAGTGAGCCTGAAGAACTTTGTGGACCCATTGTGTAGCTCATTATGATACTGCTATATGTCCTATATCACTGACAGTATATCATAAATCAGAAATGAAGGGTCTGCATGAAAAAGAAAGAGGGTACCTTACTTCTTTCTAAGGTGAGCATGGCAGCTGCAATACAATCTCTGAATTTCACTGTGCACTGTATAGAAATTTCAAACACACATGCACATACATGTCTCTACTGTGTTCATGGCACCGGACCTGCGTTTGCTTTCCTCCAAACAACCAGATCCAGAGGATAAGACAAGGACAGACATGAATGGCTATGCCCTTCAACCTTTCCCTCCCAGCTGACGTTAGGCAGAATTACCCTACCTAGGAAAAAGTTATTCAATACATGCATTATATTCCAGAAATTATATGAAACAGCTCACTGACATTTCAAGAGGGTGTTCCAAAGACACCTGCCCAAATGTTAGTCCTATTGTTGCAGTAAAGTGCAAATGTGCCACTCAGCATAAATAATCCTGCTGCACAGACCTTACACAAAAGCAAGGCATGTATGGGAGTGTAGCAAGAGAAGAACAAATAAGAATAAGAGCACAACAACAGTATCGCAGTGTCAGGGAAAAAAGACATTGGAAATGTGCTCATAAGGTCACACCACCATTCTTCCCCTCCCTCTATTCAAAATATACATAGACTATTCCTCACTGTTGTTTGTCCAACTTGTTCTGAAAAAACTTCCCATGACGAAGACACCACAGACTCCCCAAGCAAGTCACTCCAGTACTGCGCTGTCCTGGACAGTGAAAACAGGCTGTTCTCTTGGGCTTTTTACAGCAGCCTTTTACGTATTTTGAGACCAGTTACATGTGCTAGATTAGCCAAGAACCTTGATTCTGACTGAACTAATGATTGGTTTATGTTTCAGGCCATTATTGATTGCTGGCTCGTGTTGTTTATTTTCAAACACTCTCCTATCTTCTTTCAACTTAACATGCTCCCTGAGTGTAGGCAAAGTTTCAGGGCTTGCACATTCAACTCACCTGATTGCTGTCTCCTGCCTGTCTTCCCAAATACTCACATTTAGGCAGGAGCAGCAGCATGTGTGGATCGTGCCACATGCTGGTACACTCATTGCAGGTCCAGAGGAAATACAACGCAATTTCAGACACCTATCTGTGTATGCTGATGCTTTTTCTTTTTTCCAACATAATCCCGCTGCAGTAGGAGTCTTGGGAAACAGTTGTCCTCCCTCTCAAAAGCCTGCAGAAAAATCTAATCTTCACTTGGGCGGACATCAATGTCTATATGAAGTTGTTGGGATATGGTAAGAACATAGCTTATCTCAGACATCACTGGCTGAGTGTCAGATCACCAAGACAATGGGGAAGGCATAGGGAAAGTGAGGCACCAGCGGTGGTGCAGCCTTGGGACCCTGCTTTTCATGTACAGCTGCAGGGTTTATTGTTGAGGAGGAAAAGCAAAAAATCATGTTATCTTAAAACATTCTAGGAAACAGTTTTTTTGTGCAACATTCAGTAAAAACAGAGTACTGCAGAGTTATGAAATGCTATTGTTGAGGTTAGGCACACAAGCACATTCAAGGCCCTGTGCATTTGGGGTAAGTGATATTCAATCACTTAAATTCTGCTTTTTTCCCCAGGGAAATGAATAGAGAAAAAAATAAAACAAAATTTTGAGATAAATCTGGGTAAGAATCCCCAGTACTCTGATATTTCCTTGCCTTCAAACATTCAAGTGAAGAACCCTACATAGCAGTCCCCGAAAGTGTTTTTTTAAAGAAGTTTAGATATGTATTATATTTCAAATGCTGCATTACAGAGATTACAGAGTTAGAATGTTTACCACTGGATGACATTTCCTAACTGAATTTCTCCAGGCTTTGCTGGAATAACCTTTCACTTTTCAGATGATTGTCTTTAATAACATCAAGAATTTTTCACTGAAGGTTGATAATCTTCAGGTACATCACTATCCAAACCCAGATCCTCAGGCAAAATATAGTTAATGGAAAATTTTCTAGTAGTCTTATCAAGATTCACCAAGGCTCATCAACTTCCATTATGAGCAACATATTCCACAAGCCACCCCCACTTCTTGCTGGCTCCCACCTCCCTCATTTCCTAGGACTCATACCCCGACTATCCCATCCAGAAATTTTCTCCTCTTCCTGCGAGGCAGAACCACCAGAGGGAGCATTTAGAGCACGCAGAGGAAAGCCCTCCTTGCTCTTGGCCATGCCTTCTACCCCTATGAGTCACACCATGAAGCTTCAGGACAGCCAGTGCAATTCTTTCAAAAAAGCATCATCTGAACTTATCTTCACCATGTGGCTCAGCTTGGGAAAAAGTTAGAGGAGACTTCATCATATGAATTCCAGACATGAACGGGGTCCTCTCTTTCACGTAACAGATCTCTCCTACAAAGCTAGGTCTTGTCTACACTGGTAATATTTTGATTTAAGTATCCATGTGGAAAAACATACCTTCGCCATCTTATTCTTGGAAACAGCAATAACATTATCAGTTAGAAATTATCTGAAAAGGAAGCCAAACTCAGTAAGGCTTCTGCTTTGGAAAAGGCAATCCTTTCAATTGGGAATTTAGCAGGCCCTAAAATTTCAATCCAAGGCCTGGCAAAACCATGGGGAATAAAGTTTCATGAAAGGTGCATAGGCAGCCTCCCATATAGATAAATACTATATTGTAATAGTATTCATTATCCCAAATAAAAGCTATAAAAGAAGCCTGTTTTTCTACAAAACCCTGGATTCAACATTCAGAGGCTTTTTATGTGTATCTTACATATGCAAATCTTCACATGGTTTAAAGAGTTATTTGGCCATCAGTTATCCTGAAATGCACTGCATGTGTATTGGTCTGAGTGATGAAGCAAGTGGCAGTGATTTGCTCAGAAAACAGCATACATAAACCTGATAATTATCTGGTTGATCCTTTCAGAATCCAGAGCATAGAAACAAACAGCAAGTTATTTCCTTGCTCACAGTTTCCAAGTTTACCACTTGAGCGGCCCAAAGTGACCAGAGCTGGCTTATCTCTCTGCTCACATTCTCCATCAGCTGCTGTTTTTGCCACCTGTCTTGTTTCTACTACTCATTCTCATGCATCGAGCAAGCATGCTGCTTTCAGCCAATCTCTGCTATCACAGTCAGTCAGTGCTCTGGCCTTTTCATTGCAACCAAGAAACTATGAATTGAAAATGAGTCCAGAGTTTTCACTTACTATTACATAAAACAGGATTGTTTATTGCTTTCCTTTAGCCTCCTTCAATGGAATAGTCTTTTAAAAAGATTTGTATCTGTTGAATGAATGAAAACCACTAGGACCTTACAGGATGATACTATTGTAAAAGTTACTAAATACAAAGTATGAAAGTCTATATTATGAATACAGGAAATTATCAGTGTTCACAAAACCTGAATTATTGTATTTGGAAATAAACTATATAAAAAACACAAGACAGGGATTAATGAGTTGTAAGTGGTTGTTTTGGTCCGCTTTACAAAGAATGCATGAGCATGCCTTCTGCATGCAATTGTCCCATGTTTAGGTGCAGCAAATAGAGAACACAGAAAAACAGAGAAACTCTAATTCCTGGGCATAAATTTGTCTGAAAAATGAGTAGCAGCATTAGTTGTCCTAAACTGAATACATAACCCTTAAATTTATACAACTGCCTTGCTTAATGTATGAAACTGGTTTTTAATGTAGCTGTTAGATGAAGTCAGAGGTATTTTGGTGAATTTGTGAAGTTAAATATCCATTTCCTCGAATTTCTGTATGTTTCTCCAAGAGTATAGCTATCTCATCAAGTTCTTTTTAAAGCCATGTATTATTTATTTCTCTCGATTACTGAATTATTTCAAATGCTATGCATTCTGAAATGTACAAGCTAAGGAAGACTTCCCCCTCCCTCAAACATTGGAGCTGAGAGAAGCAGACTTTTGCGAGACAGTTCTTTGGGTGTGATATACACCCGTGTCTCTTTTGCTATGGTTGCCTCAGACAGCTACTGGGAGAAAGGAGAACTGTGAATTGAGCTCTTTGCAGTGAAGTTTGTGCTTCATCTTGTGGTGAAGTTTTTTGCAGAGAAGGCTATCTCTCTGTATGTATACTGAACAATTCCAGGCTTGGCTGACGTGCTTCTCTTTCTTCTATATTGTTTTGTACAAGCATGTTCCAGGATGTATATTACTTTGTTTTGTTATGTAGGACAATCATTGCCTAACCTGGTACAACCCTGGGTAAAGTTTGCTATGCCAGCTGGCTTTCAATTCCAGTGCTTGAATTAATGGCTCTTTAAATATTGACTGAGAGTCTAGTGCAAGACAGAATATTTAACTCTATAGAGCTAGAATATTTAACTCCATGATTATCATATGGACACTACCAGCTCAGTTCAACTGTGAATAGAGTATGTCTAAATAATGCAGCTAGCATTGACAAGATACATCTTCAAAGACAAACCCTTAAGCACTTCAGTACAACAAACTAAAAATAAACCTAGTGAATAAATTATAAAGCACCTTAAGAAACTATCCTCCCAAAATGTGCAGATTGACCAAAAAACTATGGATGAAGAACACTTGAATCTTGACACAAATTAAAAAAGTGGTGGGTGCCTGTAACATTCATTACATATAATTACAATGATGTACTTCTTTCCTGTATAATCTATATGCCAGGGATATGTTACAAGACACAAGAAAGAAAGGGTGGGTACAGAAAATATAAATCCAGGAAATTAGTTTTGATAATTCATATACATCCTTGATGATGTTGTTATTAAATAACCAGTTCCCTAAAGAGCTCAGAGTTTCAGGAGCTTTCTGATGAGCCATTATTGTCTGCTTGCAGGGAAAAATATGTTCTCAGGAAAATAGGAGGTGGATGGCTGAACGGGGCTGGATCTCAGAGTAACTAAAAGAGCCTAGACTTAATATGCAGTTTATTCCCAAATGCCCTTAGTTTGACTGAAGAGTACTTTTTAATAGATATGCACAAACACAGTAATTTATCTTTGCAGACCATCTGGATGAACAGACTTACACTGTCATTTAAAATGTTCTTTACGATCAATTATTATACCAATAACTTACATCAGTACAAGGGGATATTGTACTAGTACTGGTAATTATCTGGAGGAAGAGGAAGCAGCCCAGTTCTTCTCTACCTTAAATTGTTTTAAATGGCAATAACCCATCAAAATAAAGGGTCTTGCAATGGTGTAAAAGTGGTGTAAATAATATGTAAGAACATGCAGTCACCACTAGCAGCACAAAGGAAATTCATTTTGTTTAGGAATGTCATTCAAAGGCAGGGGAAAAAAGGAGAACAGAACATTGAGACCAAAATCGGTAAGATAATCACCCTGCAACAACAGTGAACATCTCAAAACTGAGCTCAAGCAAAGAATAAAAATCAAATATCTGCTTTGCAGGTGTTATCTATAACATCTTGGCAATTTAAGACACTCTGTTTCTGGGGGGTAGGTACTCCCTCCTGTGGAGCTATCCACTCCGTACACCAGAAGAGTTCCTGCCTGTGGGATCTCCCTCTGGCCAGCATCCCATGGGTCTGACAGCTGCCTGCTCCCTGTCATGCTGGTGCAGACAGTAGTGGGAGCCACCCAGGGGGCAACTGGTGGGAATCCTTCTGCCCCAGGAGCCCCTCAGGGTTTCCCAGGTTCGCTTTACAGTAAGGAGAGCCTGTAGACCTGGAGGCAGCAGTGGGGGTTTCTGCAGAGGGGCCACCCCACCACCAGCCTTCAACAGCTTCAGGATGGGGTTCTGTGGAGGTGAGGAAAGCAGGAAGAAGGAGTGGGGCCTGTGAGGGCAAAGGAGGAAACCCCACAGGGTGCAGGTCAGCATCCAGTGCTATGCAGTGGGGAAGAGCCCTCTGAGCCAGTTTGGAGCAGGACAGTTGATTTTCCCTGAGAAATTCAGAAAGAAATGCATTATCACAAGGCTGGGTCAGAAGAGCTGGTAGCCAGGAGAAAGCAGTCCTGGAGGAAAATCCTAAGACAGTTGAACTGCAAAAGCTTCACCCATATGGAGCAACCCAGCCTATTGCAGGGAAAGCAGAATCGAGAGAATAGCGAGAAAATTGTCAGCAGGGTACAGCAGAGATGTGGAAGACCTGCATTTGTTGAACACCGCAAGTCCCGATGCCCTGGGGGGCAAGAGAGTCTCTGCTACTGAAGAAAGGCACTGCAGAAAGCAAAGCTGCATGAGGATGCTGATGCATAAGGGAGATCTGATAGTGAGGACAGGTTAACTTTAAACATGGCCATCCTTGAAAGAGTTCTCACAAAGGCATGTTTTAACATCAAAAAGAACAAAAACCAAAACAAAACAAAAAACAAAAAAGCAAAAGTCCCAGGTTGCATTTCCTGGCATTAGAGCTGGAGGCAGTGGATCTCTGGGAAAGGAATCCCATGCTTAAGAGGCACATGCACTGCTCCTGGGGAACCTGGTGCCTGGCTACAGAATGGACCACAGGTGTTCTACCATACCTATGTATGGCAAAGGGGGAAATGTAGGGAACACGCTTGCACTACATGCTCAGGAACAAAACAATGATGAGGTCATACATACCTCCTCCAGTCCTGCAATATTGTGAAGAAATGCTGGAAGCACAAAACTAGTCCTAAGAAATGTGATTTCCAAGCAAGTGAATATTTTATTCAGCAGTGTGCAATGACAGCATTTCCAAAGTGGAATTAGAAAAATACACACATGTTTCCAGTCAGCTTTTCTGGTCTTCAGATACTTGAATTTTATAACTGTTTTATGCTCTTTGAAGTAGTGCTAGACTATACCACCCTTAACCTTAAAGAGTTTATCTGCTCTTAACATGGCTGTGTGTACTTCATAACAGTTAGCATCATGGACTTGGGTGTACATACTGTGACCACAAAAGCACTCTGTTCTGTTCCTTCTCCAGAGGGGCAGAGTGCCTGTCCAGTCAGTGAAGTCTTCTGTGTTTCCCACTGGGGCATCATGACATAGAAGGCAAAAAAAACACCAAGAAACGAATGCAGAAATGCTTCATAACACCTAACAAGAGTGTTTGAGTGTGTGCTGGTCATCTCTTCATGACACTGAAAGGATCATGCCACTGGAACAGTGACTAGGCTTCAAACAATGGCCAGCATTGTTCTTAGACTACACTACAGGCTTACATTTACTGTATAATAAAGTGAAAACCTGGCATAATGACATACCGTGTATTGTTGCTTTATTAACAAGGTTATGCTAACTCTGATAAAAATATTAATCTATTCATCTGAACAGGCAAAGCAGCAAAACATCAGAAGAGGGAATCTGGCTTAATTCTTCTTAATGGAGACATATTCTCTCCTCCCCACCAGCCCCTTACGTGCCATGCAGAGTGGAGACAAAAATTTTCAAACTTATGATGCTGAAAGAATTTCAAGCCATGTATGTAATTTTTACTTAGCAAATACTAACGGGTTCAAACTTAAACAAGGGAAGTTTAGATTGGATATGAGGAAAAAATTCTTTACTGTAAGGGTGGTGAGGCACTGGAATGGGTTGCCCAGGGAAGTTGTGAATGCTCCATCACCGGCGGTGTTCAAGGCTGGGTTGGACAGGGCCTTGGGTGGCATGGTTTAGTGTGAGGTGTCCCTGCCCCTGGCAGGGGGGTTGGAACTAGATGATCTTAAAATCCATTCCAACCCTAACTATTCTACTATTCTATGATTCTATTTCAGATGTTTTGAAGAGGCATTTTTGTTTTCCTTTTTAGCAGACCATTTGCAGAATGTATTTGTATAAATGTTGTGATCAGTACTTTGATACACCAGAGAACAGTCAATGGAGTTTAAATTTAAATATAAGCATGGAACTAATTCAATTTTCTTAATAAAATCTATGTAAGTATCTATACAAGGTTTCTTCTTAATCTGAAGAAATGAAACTGGCACCCACAGAAAAGATGAACCACGTCTAATTTACACAAAACAGCGTTACAGGTGTCTGTTCTGACTGCTAGACCAAAGCAGTGACTTCTGATGATACACTGTGGGCTCCATAACAAACGTTGCTAAAAAATACTTCCAGAGAATATCATTACTGGTACCAACACCATTCTGACAGCAGAGCTGATATTTGCTGATGAGATGCTGTGGAGTGCATGACCTTATCAGAGATATCTTCTAAGAAACAGGGTACCAGAAATTGCAAGAAGGGACTTACTTTCTTTGTATATTCTGGACTTACTTTGTCACGAAGGGAGAGTAAAGTTGGCTTGTGCAGACATAAATATATTTTGAACTCTCTTCCCAAGACAATTTTCCTCTACTGAAGATATCAATCTTAACTTAGAATTACAGTGGACAGACTAATTTATTATAATTGCCATATTTTTTCCCAGGCTGTCATTACACAGTTTTTTATTTTTTATATTGATTATTTTTCTAGAACTCTTCTGGAGCAGAGCCATGAATCTCCACAAATAATTCTTGACAAACAGCACTAACCACAAATACATTGGCTTCTTTGTTGTGTAATCAACATTATTAATACAAAAGTTAATTTTCAGTGGACAAAACCCATGATCCTATTTTCTTATCCCAGTGAACATAAGTCTAAAGAGATTATTTTGGATGTTGAATGCAGGCACATTGCTAAAATAAGGCTGGATTCAGACTTATGGCAAGAATACATGTTCACACTTCCAAAATGTATTACATGTGAATGTTCTCAAATTTGTTTAGGATGCATTCTTCCCGTTAGCACTGCTATCAGTAAACTGGCTTGTTAGAATACTTGCAATGATACTACATAAAGGGAAGACAAACACAGACAAGAAAAGTCTATTTTTATGTGATCAAGTATTCATGGAAATTTTCTACCATGTTAATGAAAACCCCTTTATTTAGTTCTGGGGGCATTTCTAGATCCACTCATATTATTTCTGCCAAGTCAGGTTGTGTGTGACTGTAATACAGCAATATGGAAGAAGCAGGAGATAACTCATGTTTACTTGTACTTGTGATGTGATTTGGCCAGGTTTCCAAAGTAAGGCAACACTCTTCTACAGAGCAGCTTTGTGCAAGTAATAAATATTTACTGATATTTTTACTTTTTTTTATTTGCTTACTGACACATTATGGCAGATATGACACATATTTTGATAAATTATTAGGCTTTCTGATTTTTATATATATATCTCTGTGTGTTGCAAAATCTCTTCTAGACATCAGCAGCACTCAGGATAGATCTAGGTAGGAAAGCATTGAAGCTGGAGATTCTGAAAATTAACAAAATTAATTTGTTAATTTGCAACAAAACTACTACATTTGTTACTTTGTTACAAAATTACTACAAATTTGCAAAACCAGCTGTTTGAGAAGACATGGCAATGGATACAGTTTGAAGGAGAATGACAATGCTGGAATTCCTTAAGGATCTTGGCACCACTCTTGTTTGAAACATTAATAATCATTTACAAAAATTAGGACTGTGGAGACAACCTGACGATGTTGTAAGTTGATGCAATGTGGTGTGCTGCGATGGTAGCAGATCCAGAAGACATTGTCAAGGCAGGTGATACCCAGGATGTCATACAGAAAGAACTCTGAAAATTATAAAACAGGATGAAATCCAATAGTCGAAAATGGCAAGTCATGCACATGGGATCAGTGACAGCATTTTGCTGCAAGGTAAAGGCCTTTTGTTGGATGTGATTCAGAAGGACATGTATACATCTTAGCCCATGGGAAGAGTCACAGGTGTAACACAAGCACAGACTGAAGATGGCACCAGGATACACTGGATGTGACATTTTCACCAGAAATAGGGAAAGTCATGCCAGTTTAACAATTCCTCATCTGGGATACAATGCATACCTCAGCCACCCATGCTCAAAGGAAGTGAAATGGGATAATGAAAGAAATAAGGAGTCTTTCTTTGTTATTTCCTGACATTAGAAAATGTGGACTTTGCACTTTAGTGAAACAGAAGTTGATAGGAGCTCTGCATTGTTCTCTGTAGCTGCATCAGATGGAATACGCTTGAAACACGAGCCGTGTTGTGAACCATCAGACCCACTGGTTTCTGGAGCAAGCTGGCAACAACAGCCAGGCTGGAGACTCGCCGATTTGGAGGATTTCTAGCTTCCCATTTACATAGTGGCAAACGTTATTCTTCTGCCAAAGTGTTCAACAGAAGGAATGCTGGTGTGCTGTGTGATAGGGTGGCACATCACACCAGGTGTGTGCGGATCCTTTTGGGATTTTCTGGTGGGACATGGAAAGGAGTGTTTGCTGGTTAGCATAGCTATTCAGTTTCCACTGGTGAACAGGAGGATGATGGTTCATAGAACCATAGAATTGTTTAGGTTAGAAAAGACCTTTAAGATCATCAAGTTTAACCTTTACCCCAGGACTGCCAAGGCCACCACTAAACTATGTCACTAAGGGCCTCATCTACATGGTTTTTGAACACTTCCAGGGATGGTGATTCCACCACTTCCTTCGGAAGCCTGTTCTTACAACTGACTACCCTTTCAGTGAAGAAATTTTTCCTAATATCAAGTCTAAATCTCCCCTGGAGGGATGGATCCAACCCTCAGACTGTGTTGGGTTACTGCGCTATCAGAGCACAATGCACATGAGTACTCCATACCCTGTATTGTGTAGGGTGGCATTCATATGTGAGGAATCATTTGTATGAATAGAGCAAAAACCTAAGAAGAAAATACACATAACACTAGAATTAATATCTAAAAAAAAATGTACAGTCAATCAGCCAATGGCAATTGTATTGAGTCAGCTTTAACATCATTAAATAACAGCTTTAGACCATTGCTGAATGGCACCACAGAGCATGTGTATGTCTTGCCTTTTAGAGCTATCCCAGGTTCAATGGTACAGCTTTTCTGCCTTCCCCTAGCCTCATCCCACGTCCCCCCTCTGAACAGCAGTAACGTCTGTTCAGCAGCTTGGAAGGCTCCAAATCCTCACTCCTCCCAGGAAGAAAAGAAGCTGGGCAGCAAAGCCAGGAGAGCGGTTTTCCAGCAAACAGAAAGGTGGCCATTCTTGCCTGCCATGGAGCAAGGCAAAAGAGTACCTAAACAGCAGGGCTTGGAATGGGATTTCAGGTAGATAGGGGATAGTGGTGCGTGGGAAGCTCTGCCCTCCTGTGCTCTTCACTGCTGTGTGCCTCACTCTTGCCATACTGCTTTTATTTTACCAGGAGAGGTTTTTTACCAGACCTGCTTCATTTTTCAAGAGGCCATGTGCTCTAAGCATGCCTGCACTCAAGAAAAAAATCTCTGGACAAAACAAGTTACCTTCTCCTTTGCCACATACTTAAACCTGTCCAAAACATGAGGATGATATTCTCAAAATCCACAATTAGGGCACAGCCAAAATCTTGGACATGTTTTTGAGAGACCTATGCTGTTCATTCTTGGATTGTCACAACACAGGACAAATTAACACATTACAGCACTAAAAGTTGGCATCCCACACTAATCCTTACCCCCATAGTGGGCTTTTTAAGATGACAGCTCACACACTCCAGGTTCTCTCACAAAAGTAATGCAAGAATCACGTAGTTGGCAGCAGGTTTGCTCCTCAGATGTAGAAGAGTGTAAAGTGAGTATCATTATGCACTGTAAGTGGTTACAAGAGGCAAAGAATTGCTAGCAGTCTTTGCACGCTGGCAGGGCTGAGTGGTAAGCACTTAAACCTTCAGTTAGTAATTATGCACACTCCTTGCTTTCTTGCCATGAAGTAACTAAGCCACAGCCACTGCATAAACCAAAAAGTACTTTTGAGGTCTGACGTTACCTTACCTTCTACATTACCTCTACCAACCTGTAGAGGATGGTGCTGCCTACAGTTTTCGATTTATTCTCTTAGAAGGCCCTCAAATCTCTACCATTCATACAACACAGTCCACTTAGCTTTTTTTGAACAGCTGCACTAAAGCTTTTTTCAGTCCAGTTTTCAGATTTCAAATTCTCTTTTGGAATAGGGTCCTTAAGGGACCTTTAAAATTTCCCTTAGGGGCAAATTTTCAAATTTTCCTTTACAGTTAAATAGCCCTCCCCATTTCTAAATACAAGCACAGAGCATTTGACTTTCCAGGCACACAACACATAACAGGTATTCCTGTCAGCATTGTTCATTGGATATCACTCACAAATCAGGTTAAGCATCAGCCACACAACATAAGACATAATTTTAGGGAGAGTTTCTGAAACCCTGTCCTAAAAAAGAAAAAAAAGCAAAACAAAAGAAGGGTGATGAATCTGTGCTAGCTTTACAGAAAGCAGTACTAAACAGAAGCTTTCTCTGAGCTCTTAAAGCCACCCGTGTCAGGAAATTCTGACACAGATTTCTCTTAGCAGGTTTCCTAAAATCTCCCTGGAAAACCTACTTTCCCCCTTCTTTCTCTATTTTTTTGTTACTCACATATATTTTTTCAAACATATTTGCCTTGAAGATATGCCATTTTGTTAACACAAATCGGTTTTGCAAGCTTGTATCAGCACTGATGGTCAGTGAAATGTTTTTCTGACTCCAGTATGTAAAAATGGGGAAAGAGGTGGGCTTGTTGGTTTGTTGGGTTTTTTGAGGGGTGGGGGAGAAAAAAAATCCATGTGCCTGAACTGTTTTATCAAAACCTAGACAAATTCTAATATAAAAATCTCGAAAATCGTTTCAAAATGTCCTTCTCAGACAAGCTTCAGCAACTTCTCCAGCTCCCTTTATCATGGCACTCACAAAAACCACTTCATCATGATGCGGCTTTGCAAACAAATAAAGGAAGCTAACTGGGTCATGTTTAGCAGCTCACCACTTTGCTAGTGCCTCTTTGTATTTAACCACACAAGTCCTATGTCTAACCTCACAACTACAAGGGTCTATTTACATAAAGTCAACAGTGTCTCCATCAGTTCTCTCATCTGCAAGATGGAGAAGTTGACATTTTTGCCTGAGAATAAGCATCACATTAATTAAAGATGCTCTCAGGAGAATAAAATATAAGCCACGACAATTCAGCCCAGCAGCCTCTGCCCCCGCTATTCAGGAGTCTCTGGGGCAAAGCCAAATGAAGTATAATTAATGTGCCTGGGAACTCATAAACAAACAAGAGGGGCAGGGTGGGAAGTGGGATTTCTGTGTCCTTTACATGTAGGTTTATCTGAGTTGATAGCTAATAAATGCTTTTGGGAGTGCTTATCTGTTGAAAATTATTTCCCTTACAGAGCGATATTTCTCTAGAGATAAGTTGTGCCATGAAAGAAACAGAAGGATCTTTTTTTCATAAAAGCAGTAATGCGAAAAATATACTAATATGGACATTTTTCAAGCTAAACCCTAGGAAATTTATTGACTGAAGACTGTATGTGTCTGAAATGGAGATGTCCTTTGTACTGAAGTCTTACCAATGGTGGGTATGCTGTCTGTCACTGCTGAGACAGTGGGGAGATATTAAGTAGTACAGTAGAACACTCTGTATACATATTAAAAGGACTAGAGCACCAAACTCAGATTTACAAACTAATAAATTATTTGTGAAGACTAATCCATAGCTGAACCAGAGCCTAATGAAGCCAAACTATAACTTTAATTTCTTGTACCCATCACATTGCACAGCAGGCAAAGCCAGAAATAGATTGTAACTGGGAGTAGTGTCCTGTTTTGAAGTCCCAGTCCAGGAAATGCTGTCCTTCAGCCAGGTGAATAGGAAGTGTCCTAAATCATTAGCATGAGACATCAATCTCCCAGATTTCTCCTCTCCAACTCCTTTCTCAAATCCTGCTGGTTTTCAAGCACTTAGAGGAGCATCTGCTACAAATTTTGCAACAAATATCTTCTACAAAATCTGCACGCAAAGAGTTGTGCTCAATGGCTCAATGTCCAGCTGGAGAGCAGTAATGAGTGGTGTCCCTCAGGGATCGGTGCTGGGACCGGTCTTGTTCAATGTCTTTGCTGGCAACACGGACGGTGGGATTGCATGTGCCCTCAGCAAGTTTGCCAATGACACCAAGCTGTGTGGTTCGGTTGATACGTTGGAGGGAAGGAATGCCATCCAGAGGGACCTTGACATGCTTGTGAGGTGGGCTGATGCCAACCTGATGAAGTTTAACCATGCCAAGTGCAAGGTCCTACAGCTGGGTGGGAGCAATCCCAGGCACAGCTACAGGTTGGGCAGAGAAGAGATTGAGAGCAGCCCTACGGAGAAGGATTTGGGGGTGTTGGTCAATGAAAAAATGAAAATGAGCTGGCAGTGTGTGCTCGCAGCCCAGAAAGCCAACCATATGCTGGTCTGCATCAAAAGGAGCGTGACCAGCAGGTCGAGGGAGGTGATCCTGCCCATCTACTCTGCTCTTGTGAGACCTCACTTGGAGTACTGTGTGCAGTTCTGGTGTCCTCAACATAAAGAGGACATGGAACTGTTGGAACAAGTCCAGAGGAGGGCCACGAGGATGATCAGGGGACTGGAGCACTTCCCGTATGAAGACAGGCTGAGAAAGTTGGATCTGTTCAGCCTGGAGAAGAGAAGGCTGCGTGAAGACCTCATAGCAGCCTTCCAGTATCTGAAGGGCGCCTATAGGGATGCTGGGGAGGGACTGTTCATTAGGGACTGTAGTGAGAGGAGAAGAGGTAATGGGTTCAAAGTTAAACAGGGGAAGTTTAGATTGGATATGAGGAAAAAATT
The DNA here is from genome assembly GCA_028858755.1 of Ara ararauna. NCBI lineage: Eukaryota > Metazoa > Chordata > Aves > Psittaciformes > Psittacidae > Ara > Ara ararauna. Next base: position 35,346,056 of record CM054410.1, on the reverse strand, counting down.
CTTTACTGTAAGGGTGGTGAGGCACTAGAAGGGGCTGCCCAGGGAAGTTGTGAATGCTCCATCCGTGGTGGTGTTCAAGGCCAGGCTGGAGAGAGCCTTGGGTGGCATGGTTTAGTGGGAGGTGTCCCTGCCCATGGCAGCAGGCTGGAACTAGATGATCTTCAGGTGCTTTCCAACCCTAACTATTCTATGATTCTAAATTCAGTATCTACTGCAAAAATGAATGGGAGCCTGAGTCTGTAAGGAATTTGTTCTGTAAATCTCATTTGTTAAAGCTGTACCATTGAGCCCATAAACGGGCTTTGCAGAGGGAGAGTATTAAACATATACAATTCTGCACTTTTTTTTTCCAAGTCTGACCAGGTAGGGAAAAAGATAGATACAAGCAATCTTTTTCTATCTAGTCTCTCACTTTGTGTTTCAAAACAAACCCTGACACCAGCTCTTTCAGCAATGTAAAAACTACTGGGTGAAAAAGTAGCTGCTTCATTTCAACCCTGATGTGCAGGGTTACTTTTGGTAATTAATATTATTTTCACACTACTAACATTTTACTAAAGACATTTACTGAATATGGGGAAAGTAATAATGCATACTATGTTGACTGAAAGTAGTCCAATCAATTCAATAATTTGCCTAGAAAAATACTTGGTTTTATAATCCAAACTAGGATCAAATTCAAAACCAAAATGCATTCAAGTCGAATGACATGCATTGGTGGTGGGAGAGGGAAGAAATGTGAATAAAAGACAGCTGAGTGTGTTCTCCATTTTTGGGGTTGAAGAACTGTTCCAAATATTCCTTTGATGTTTGAGATCGGGTGTTGATTGGCATAAACGGCCTTCTAGCCACAACTGAAACATGAAAGAATTTTATCTATCAGTGTTACTTATTCCAAGTTTAATTAAACTTCAGCTGTAGTGTGGCTTAACTCCCCTGTGTCTCAGCACTCAGCAGTATGACAAAAATACCATTACATCAGCACCAAGCAGATGACAGTGAAACAGCATCAAAATTACAGAACAAAAGAGTAAGGGTGTCTAGCTCTTTGTATTTAACCTGAGAATTACCAGAACTGATCTTGCAGCTACTGAGACTTGTTTAGTGTCATCGGTTTAGTGACAGGCACATGAGTAAAACAAGCTGGTGGAGAGCTGAAAACCGCTATGAGACCCTAACCGTGCTGTACTTCTGGATTGAAGATGAGGCATAATAAGTAGCCAGTGCAGATTTGGGGGCTGTGAGAAGTCATGATTTTTATATAGAATAAGGAACCAGAAAGGATCAGTGGGATGTGAAGGAACTGGGAATGAGTTTCCCCCTGAGCGCTTATATGAGCTAACCCCTTCTTCAATCCCATCAGCCCCCCAGAAATGTTGTTTTGGCTCCTGTCATCCCTACTCCCACCACTTCTTAGACATGTACTCTTCCCTCAGCAGAAACTCCCGTTTGGCTGCTGAATGACTCAGGAAGGTGATATGAGATGACAAATATGCAGTCCTTAAACACTGTCAGACAGGCACTCCTTATGAAGATACTTCATCCTTTTTCTCTCTTAATGTGAGCTACAAATTCAAGGCCTCAGGAAACAGCTTTTTTGATGCCCAGCAAATCCATGTCTATTTGGAGTAAGAGTGATGGTGGAAGTCGCAAGGAAGAAGAAGCTGTTCTGTTTCTCCACGCATGGATACCATTACATGTGGAGCAATACAGCAGCCCCAGTGACTGACACCAGTGTTTTCACCTTTTCTTCTGTGTCTCAAAATGCAGTGGGGAAGACAAGATTTACCTGCCTAAACATCTGAGCTCAGACAAACAGAAGTTGAAGAAGAATAGAAAGAAAGCAAGTTAAAGAAAACAAGTGCAAACATTTCTATTGGTAGTTTGAGCAATGCAGACATAATTCACAGAGCAGACAGTGAAGAGCAATGAAAAGAATCTTCCTCAAAGATGGGGTGAGAGGAAACAGTGGCAGACGCCTGCACTCAGTGTGGCACACACAAAGAACAGGAACCAGCTGGAACAGGCTTTCAGCCTGTGCAGACTGATATGGAAAGATGGCTAAAGAGGCCCTCTGAGGATGCTGAATATTCTCCACACGCAGAAATGGGGTATTTCATTGCAGGAAGCCAGTGGGAACCTCTTTTCAGTGTTTTGTTTTCTGGTACATAACCTAAACCAGTTATGTTCTCATCTTTCACTATATTGTGCTGGCACTGATGAAGCAAGAGGTCAGCAAGAGAGTTCAGCTGGCAGCACCAGTCTGTGTGCCAGTACTGGTTCCAACCCCAGACCAACAACAGATATTTAGGCTACTAACAGGGTATTACTGCATTTTTGCTTCAGCAAGTTCCTCCTGAAAAGAAAGGTTTTCAAGATTATCCCATCAAGTCACTAGTCTTTGTTTCTTATACATATACCTGTTCAAGACTAAGAAGAACTATTAGAAACTTATGGGGAAATATTACGTGTCTGCAACTTTCCTTTTGAACCTAAACAATAGTTCTTTTCATGCACACAACAAGTATTTGTATGTGATTTTAGGAGGTAAGAGGAACTCAGAAAATCATGTGCAAAAGCAAAGAAGACAGAAGAAAAAATTCTGGAGCAATAAAAAACATTTTCACAGATTACCAATAACAAATAGCCAATGTACGTTTACAGTATCTGTATGAAAAGAAGTGACACAGTAGCAAAAGCAGAAAAAATAAAGAATGGAACACTGTAGAGGATTTAAAACCACATTTCTTTGTTCAAGCAGCTTCCCAAGGCCAGTCCCACATTTTGTATTCTGAAAGATGTGCTCAGCCTTTTAAAGCAGCAGCTTTTCCTGAGAAAATATCTGAATGAAGTATTTTTTTATCATAAACTGAAACTTCTGGCTAGATGCTTCAGTTGGAAGAGAAAGAGCACCTTACTGCATGCTGCAGGGTATGATGACATTGTAAGATACTATTGTATAAAGAGTGGCACAGTACGCTCATGACACTGGTGGCCTGAAAGTTGAAGGCCTATTTCAGAAGAACATTTTTTTTCATATAATCATAAAATCATTTAGGTTGGAAGAGTCCTTTAAGATTATTGAGTTCAACTGTCAAGCTGGCATTGCCAAGTCCGCCACCAAACTATGTCCCTAAGTGCCACATCTACGTATCTTTTAAATACCTCCAAGGACAGGGACTCAACCCCTTCCCTGGTCAGTTCCAATCCTTGACCACCCTTTTGGTGAAGACATTTTTCCTAATATCCAATCTACCCGTTTCCTGGAGCAACTTGAGGCCATTTCGTATTGTCCTATCACTTGATGCTTCGGAGAAGAGACCAACACCCTCCTCACTACAGACTACTTTCAGGTAGTTGTAGAGAGCAACAAGGTCCCCTCTGAACCTTCTCTTCTCCAGACTAAATAACCCCAATTCCCTCAACCACTCCTCGTAAGACCTGTGCTCCAGGCCCTTCACCAACTTCATTGCCCTTCTTTGGACACTCTTCAGCACTTCAATAACTCTCTTGTAGTGAGGGGCCCAGAACTGAGCACAGAATTTGAGGTGAAGCCTTACCAGTGCTGAATACAATGAAACAATCACTTCCCTAGTCCAGCTGGCCACGCCATTGCTGATACAGGCCAGGATGCCATTGGCCTTTTTGGCTACCTAGACACAAGCTGGCTGATGTTCTGCTGGCTGTTGACTGACACCCTCAGGTCCTTTTCCAACAGGCAGCTTTCCAGCCACTCTTCCTAAAGCCTGCAGCATTGCTATTGTGTATGGGGTGACACAGTGTGCTTCTGACATCCGTGGCCTGAAATGCTTTGGTTGGAAAGAGGAAATGAACTCAGTTCTCCCACTTTTAGACCAAATGCTATAACTACAAAGCTATTCTATAAATATTGAGTAATGTTTTCTCATTTTGTTCTGCAAAGAAACAGTGACCTCTGCACAGTTGTTTAAAATCATGTGTAAAGGTGATCACCCATAGGAAGAGGTTCAAGTCTGTGGAACCCAAGATGACAAATGTGAATCAACTGCAGGGAGCTTCAAGCTACCCCTAGTTCATCAGCCTAATGAATCTTCATTATACCCAATGAGCTTGCTGGACTTTCAGTATCCCTCACAATATCCAGCTTTGCCCATGGGTGACTTTCATCAGAACCAAACTCTTTTACCATATTTTCTTTCATACGCTCAGTAGCCCTCAGTACCACACTGTGATTATCCAGGAGGGAAATTCTCCCAATACAAACAGTAAAAAGAGAGTTCGCTATCGAAATTTCATTTGTATTCTTCAGACTCTTGCACCTAATTTCCTAGTAAGTTCCACAGAAACCTATTTAGCTTAAAATTGTGACGTACTGTTCACAGAGAGGCTATTATGTGTTCATTCCCTTGACCTCAATTTCTTCAGTAGAGCAGAGAATAGATACTTCATAAAAATTTGGGTCTTATTTAATTAAAGTAATAAATCAATTACTTTCAAAAGTACACCACAATCTCCTTGCAATGACTGATCTGATGTGTATTTTGCAGTACAAAGTTACCTCATTTACCATTTCTTCGAGTGCTCTGGAAAGAAGTGTGATGATACATTTTAACAAGAATTAATGGGAATATGTTGTATTTATATTCTGATACTGCTTTCCTGTAATGAACATATTTTGTGCTAGTGAGTGGTGCAGAGAAAAAAATCTCTATTTCTAATATGACAGATTTTCCCATTTCTGGCTCTTTGGGGAATACAAGATGGCAGTGCTCTCACCCAAGAGTAGCTACCTCAGCACTCATGAAGAATTATTAAAGGCACTTCAAGAAAGATAGATGGGACTGGTGCTTTGCTTCATTCATCCTATTTAATTTGCCTGTCTGTTAAATACTACAATTTTTCTACAATTGCTGCCTGCACTAATTTCCTGGTCAGCTATGGGTTTTTTAGGCTTTTTTTTTTTTTTTTTACTGCATGAAAAGAAAAATTAGCACTTATTAGAGTAACAAATACATAACCAAGCATATTCTTTTCAATGATCATGAGGTGTCTAAATGCCTTTGGAAATTCAAACTCAGAGCAAAATCTGACACAAGTCTTTGACTGTGCCTACACCACACAATGAAAGTGTTGCAGAGATCTCCTTATTTACCACTCTGATAAACAAAGGCTGTACATGTGTATCTGCGCAAGCAAGTCAGCACATATCCACATGTGACGAACCTGTGCTTAGGAGATGTGGTGCCCAAGTCTACAGACTCTGCAGAGGTGACTTTGTGAACAGTGATAATAGATCTGAGCTAGCTCTCTACCTTTCCCATTCTATTGACAGGGCAGATACCATAACAAGAATCAGACCTGTGTGTAAAACCAACTGCAAGGTGTTTGATTTTCCCATGTCAATATCCTAATGCAGACAAGGAGCAATGCATGTCCTGAGGGCTAAAATTTTGATCTTCAGTAGTCCTGTATCACACTGATTATTCGGTAAAGAAGAAAGTCAAAGTGTCTGTTAATCTGAGGTGCAAGTGTGCCACAGCAGGTAAGGCCAGAGGTGATGACAGCCAGCATCTGGTGTTTGGCAACAGTCAGAAGATGCATGTGGGAAAAGAAAGAGCAGACAAAGCATGTATGGGGCTTTCCCTACAGACTCTCCCAGCACCCATCACTGTGTGGTTTGGGCATTTATTGAAATAGACTTGGTTTCTATGTATGTAGTAACCCTCAGTGGATTCCCCTTACATGAGCCTATCCAGCACCCCTTCTGTAAGGATGCCATGTAGTATAAACCAAAGTGCCATATGGCTAGTAAAGTGCATTCACATGTTTTAGAGAATCCAGAAAGACCTCCTTTTCAGGTCTGGAGTAACGATGTGCTCTTTTCAAGGCACAACAATATAGTCTCTTACTCTGGGACACACAAAATCTATGAAATCTAAGCTAATCTTCTCATACATTCATTATGCTTTTTGCAGAAGATGCTTAAGCTGTGGAAGTCTAACACAGATGTGATAAAACTCAAGTGTGTCCATGCTGGAGACTGTTTCACAAAGTCCCAAAATGAGAACATTTCTGTTGCTATCTGCATCTGAAAGCTGTTTACTTGCAAAGCCACTTCTCGCCTTTGGTGGCATATTTGCTCCCTCTAACCTGCAGTAGTCTAGGGGATTAGCTACGGATAAAACATGTAAGACCTAGACCAAAATTATTATGATTAGTTTGATCAATACATATGTTAGTCTATATTCCTTGACAAAAGCCATCATCTTTGATCTTCTCTTGGATTTTCCTAATCTTTTTTCTTTCAAATTAGAACTTGGGCTAAAGGTTTTCATCCTTTTGGAGTTAACTATGCATATACCATTTCATTTACAAGATTTGTAAAAACAAACACAGGTTTTAAACCATAATTCATTTCAGTGAATTCACTGTGATGTATAATATAGACACTAAATTCTACAACTTAAACAAATGCTGTAGTCTTTGAACTTATCACTGTAGACAGAATATCAGAAGGGGTATTTGTTTCAGAGAGATGCTACTATCTTTGACTTTCTTTCTGAACAAACCTTTACGCTGAACACAGAAGACATTACACCTGTTTATAAAACATCGCTGGGGGTGCTGAAGTAAAGAGTAAAGTGTGCTCTTAAAAATTAGGTGACTTGCACTGGAAAAGCACGTATTAAATTTTCTAAATCAAATCATACTTTCATGTATGGAGGGGTTTTTTTCCCATCAAAATTAGACCTTAGAATCCTACAGTCTTTTAAAAAATGCTTTCTTAGCAAACCAGCAGCATAACACAATAGCATCATTTATATGTGACTGGTACATTTAGCTTAAGCCTCATATGTGATTGCCTTATTAAATTACATGGTGCTCTCTGGTATTTTGCTTAGTTTTGCCATAGTAGGGAATCAATGCAGCTGTTCCTTTATTCTCAAAAGTCTTCCCTCTTTTGTTTTCTTTTTTTTTTTTCCTTTTTTAATCTTTGCTGAAAGCAAGTATGGTGAGTGATACACAACACTCCAGACATTCAGGCCAAGACTGTAAGAAACAAGTGCCTGAAAAGTGGGCCTACATTTTCATCTATAACCTGGTCCTCACTTCTCAAATGTCCAGGAGCAAACACACTTGTAAATTATTCTTTATTTTTATGACAACAAAATGTACCCAGGAAGCTGATGGCTACAATGAAAATACTTTGTTTTCATCCTCAAAGCAATAAAAACCACAAGTGGGTTTTTTTTCCATGAAACATAAAATGGTTTGAAGAATTATTATCAAAAAATACTAGCTGTAGTTTACATACACCTTCTATGTTATCTAATAAGGACTTCAATATATTGTCTTCTATGTTATCTAATAAGGACTTCAATATATTGTCTGATTTATTTAGATTAATACATGTATCTGCTTTAAGTAGATCTGTATCAGAAACTCTGAAGTCATGTAGCAACATCCATGAATTTGGATAGAAGAGGCAGGGTATAGGCAATGACCTGCCATGAAGTAAGCAAGTTTATAGATAAACATCACTTCAATTACCACAGAAAACCTTCCCGGTACTTGCCCCAGGGCATGCACAAGACCTCACATTTCCTACTACACTTTAACACTCAGTTTGTGGTCCCCTGTGCACATGTATGTTAGGGATTCCTGATGATGCTATTTGTCTTTGCCTGCCTGCCCTAAACTTGGACTGTAAGGATATTGCAAACTATTTGCAATCTCACTGTTAGAACATTAGTAAGCAGAAAGGAAATGCTTCTGACACATCTTTCACAAAACCTGTCCTTTTTTCACCCTGGAGTGATAGCACTCAAGTACTAATTTTCCATTTTGCTCCACACTAGAGGACAAAAACTACTTTATAAATTTATCCGAATTCCTGGTTAACCAAATGCCCAAGGCTTTCCTGGTTATCAGCCACATGCATCTTTCTGTGACTCAGTTTGGTCGTATGCTACACGGTTCGCACACTGCAAGATCTGTAGGCAGTATTTTACTACAGCATGTATTTTTGCACACTAAGATGAACCTAAAACAGTCACTGTTGTTGGCAGCCAGACATGTGGGCAAACTTCCCGCCTTCCCTGATGTGGTGGCCAAAATGAACAAAGCCCTACACTAGACCCAAAGGACCTCTTGGAGAACAGACATCCCATGTAGGATTATCCTGGCTGCCCATAAAAGGCACTTCTTGGCCTGGCATTTGCCCCCTGCATGGAGAAGCACAACGTGTTTGGGTGTTATCCAAACACACAGAAAGTGAGTTAATGCCACTATTATCCCAACAGATGGGCACAACTCTGAGCTGATCAGAGGCTGTGATTGGACATAGACGTTTGCAGCAGTATGCCCAACTGGGAGAGTCAAAAGCATCTGTCAGTTGTGAGCTTTCATGCTTCTAGTTAAAGACATGCCCTGCTGCTAAACTTGCTTTTTCTAAACTAGATTAGATTTAAGACATTCAAATGCTTTTCCCATGGCTACACAAAAGCATTTCTTATCTCAGGCTTAAAACAATAGGCACAACAGTGTCAGACCAATATATGATCACGGGCCCTGGCCTGTCTTTCTCTTCTTTTATTCCTAGATAAGCTCAGCTGGATATGTGGGTAGGATAAGCTTCACTCTTCTTTGTGACAGGAATTGTAGGCCAGTTAGGCTAATACTTACATGGATGTGTAAAGAAGCATAGACTTCTTGTTGGCAGTGAAATGCCAAGATGTACTATACCTCCACAGCTGGCTAGAAGATGAGATGTAGCAGCATGACACCAAAATGATAGACACATTTATGACCTTTGATTCTTTCAGCGCTGCTCAGTGGACTAATGAGATACCTGTGATTCAAACTTCTGCAGTGCCTAGTTGACCACCTGCTTTGCTTGAGGCCCTGTCTACAGCCATAATGCTGCTGTATGTCAACCTCTCCCTTCCCACAGCTGCAGCTGGCCCAGGCAGTTATTTCTGCCAGCCTCAGTGCTACCTGCTCAGAAAGGTTGTAGCCCCTAGCACAAAGAAAACTTATGGCACTTGACTGTACATAGAGGCATGTGACATGATCATACCTTTCTCTTTCAGTGATTTTGTCCATCACTGCTATTTTTATGCATCATTCGATTCTACCTTTGATCTTTTCCAGCAGCAACTGCCCTTAGAGATGATGCATTAATGAAATTCTCTCTGAAGTAAATGTCACTTTTGTTCCTAGCACATGATAAAAAAAGTATTGACTTAGCCACAGAAGCCCCAGCCTACCCACAGGCCCAAATGACTCGATCCCAAATGACAAATCTAGGAGCCTGTCATCTTCCAGCTGTCTATATTCCCTGAAATGTTTGTCATCTTTTCTACGAAAGTAATTCTTTTTAACAGTGTTTTTCTTTGATTTGAAAAAAGCTATTTGAAAGAAACTGTAGTACAAAATAAAGAGCACACATATACTTGGAAATATCTCTTAGTGACATCAAAACTTTTTTCCACCTCCAGTTTCCTCCAGAAAGCCCTGGGCAGATCACATTCACTACAATTAAAATCACCACTCAAATGTTTCATGCATTAAACTGATTTGAGTCAAATCTATATTTTAAGTAGAGCTTCTCTATAAATTTAACAATGTGCACATAAGGCAATTTTACTGCTTTTAAAAGGTACTAGTTGTATTTCAAATTCCCACTAGCAGAAACCATGGAGTACTTTCCAAATGAAATCATCAAAAGCTGAATCTAGCAATACCTTCTACTAAAACAGTAAAAAAAGTACTCAAAATCTCATGTCTGTACGCAAAAAAAAAAATGCTTTTTCCATTCATTACTCTCTGAATTTTGGTAATATCCTATTAAATTAGTTAATGAGTAAACTGAACACAGCTATTAGTAAAACCAGGTTTTTGTTTTGTAAGGACTGGTCAAAAAATCAGTTATTAAAGAATAATGCAGAGTATATATAGGATTTGAGATAAAAACATATAGAAACTGATAGCAAAAAGGTAGTTAAAAAATTATGGTGTTGAAGTTGTTGGTAAAGGAATTTTGAATGATTTAATGCATTTTCTGCATTATAGACATCAGCTGCCTTGCCTGTGTTCATGTTCCATGAATACCCAGTATTCACTTATTTTATTTATGAAAGGGAAGGAAAAAAGTTGAGTGTTGCTCTCTTACAGCTGCATGCAAGGCAGAAGTTGCAAGTGCACAGGAAACTGGAGGAGTTAAAAATAGGCTTCAGAGGGTCACAAAAGCTGCTGGCTGTCACTGCTGCAGAAGATGTTGCAGCTTGCCCCTGTTCACACCATCAGCCGGACCAAGGGCACATCAGCATGTCCTGCACCTCCCATTCAGTCTACATACCCATTTGTCACAGCAGTGGAATCAGGGGATGGCAGCAGCAGCTGATGCATAAGCAAGACTCAAAAATCTGACACGGAACCCAGTCACCTCAACAATGACAGGTTAGGGAAATCACGTTACCCTGTTTCATATGGTAATTGACTTGCACACAGCTATTCCCTTCAGAGAACATTTAGCCAATGCATTGCTTAATTTTGAACAGTATTATGTCAGTTTCATGGAAATATTCAATATTCATGGAAATATAGTGATTAATTTTTTTTCAGACCTGAAAATCAGAATTATAGATAATAAACTGTTGAAACACGACAGTGCAAAAGTCTGAGTAGCTAATAAATATTTAAAAAATAATTCTAACATACTTGTTACATGTGTAAATTTTATTTTGCAAGTATGTCGTGTATATACATAAAACTAAGCATGTCTCTTTCCAGCACCATTTTAGATCATGCTCACCCAAAATTTTACTAAAATATTGCAAAAGTTTACTACAAACCACAAGCATCTTCATTGATTTAGGCACTGATTCTCAATACAATTTCCTAGATTTTAAAAAGGAGAATTGAATGCTGTGAATTTAATTCTAAGAGTTAAATACCATTATAGGTCAATTTACATGCACAGGAAAACTTTCTCTCACAAAAGACCTGGAACAAAGAGCCTGTTAGGAAAGGCCTGCCACTAAACTGTCTGCAGTGGTAGGGAGAAGGGCTGGCAGGTAGCTGAGCTAACCTGTAGCTAAGTAGTTTGCAGTTAATAAAACATTTCTCTTCCTTCTCCACATTGTTGACACCAACCCCCAAGAGACCTATCACTTCCATGAAAGCACAGGTCCCATACACTCTCTTTTCTCCCTCCTGCAAGGGCAAATACAGCCTGCTAAGTAGAGTCTTTGAAATAGATCACTTATGCCCATTTTCATTAAATAAGAACTCAGTTATGGAGGTTAAACCATTTACTCCAAATGCTAATCCCCCTGGCTCTTTCCACCTTGTTAAATGTTTAGTGTTGTGAGCATGCCCTGGTGAAAGGTGGGTCAGGTCTGCCTGGCAAGGAAGAGGCAAGTTTGGGAGATATAATGTACGCCCTTCAAGGGCTGAGTGGGAGGAGGAGGCAACACAGCTGCTAATCTGCCACAGCAGCATGACAGCACATACTCCTGGCACATATTCATCTTCATTTTTGCAATTCCTCTCTCTTTTTTTTCCTCATTATGTATATGTGCATCATGTGCTAATTTAGTATAGCCCAAGAAAACTAAACAGAAAGCTCTACAGAAAATAACGTGTCTGCCTTTATCTACACAGGCAGGTACAAGTATGATCATACTTTTGGGCAATAAATAGGCACAAAATCACGAAGACACTGTTGACACAACCTTCATTTTGATGGTGACATGAACAGAGGATCTTTCAAAGAACTGGGGTTACACTAGCTTGCCTGTGTTTGTTTGCGTCTGGGTTTTTGTTTCTTTCCCGGCAAGAAACATGCCAAGCCTCAGGTCAATCTCAAAGAGATGCTTATCAGCTCAGAGAAACTCTCCTTGTTTCCAGACAATAAAACACTTTCATAAGAGAAACAAGTTCACTCAACAAAGGTTTTTTCATCCTTCTTTGACTGGGATGTTGTGTTTTTCTGCCATTTTACATTAGTTCCCAGCAAACTTCAGAAAATACTAATTGTGTAAGTTGAAAACTGAGGAGTGTTGTGCATTAACGTTCAAGGATATCTTCAAGCTCAACATGAGCTGGCAGTGTGCACTTGCAGCCCAGAAAGCCAACAGTATCCTGGGCAGCATCAAAAGAAACATGGTCAAGGGAGGTGATCCTGCCTCTCTGCTCTGCCCTCGTGAGACCCCACCTGCAGTGCTGCGTTCAACTCTGAGGCCCTCAACAAAAGGGGAAAGTGAATCTCTGTTGAAGCAAGTCCAGAGGAGGCCACAAAGATGATCAGACAGCTGGAGCACTTCTTCTATGAAGATAGGCTGAGGGAGATGGGTTATTCAGCCTGAAGAAGAGAATGCCCTAAGAAGGCCTTAGAGCAGCCATCCAGTGCCTAAAAGGGGCCTACAGGAAATCTGGAGGTGGACTTTTACAAGGGCATGTAGTAACAGGACAAGGGGGAATGGCTTTCAGTTGAAAGAAAGGAAATTCATATTAGATATTAGGATGAAATTCTTTACTGTGAGGGTGGTGAGGCCCTGGCACAGGTTGCCCAGAGAAGCTGTGGCTGCCCCATTTTTTGCAGTGTTCAAGGCCAGGTTGGATGGGGCTTTGAGCAACCTGGTCTAGTGTGAGGTGTCCCTGCTCACGGCAGGGGGTCTGGAACTAGATGATCTTTAAAGTCTCTTCCAACCAAAATTGTTTTATGATACTATAATATATGATACAAAAACTTACCTAAACATAAAACAAAAAGTCATTGTGAAGGTCCTGATTCATAAACCTTAAGATTGCTTTGTTCTGACAGATATTGTCATAAAAAAATCTGTCTTCTAAAGCCTATATGGGTGCTGGGGAGGGACTCTTCATTAGGGACTGTAGTGAGAGAACAAGGGGCAACGGGTTGAAACTTAAACAGGGGAAGTTTAGGTTGGATATGAGGAAGAAATTCTATACTGTAAGGGTGGTGAGGCACTGGAATGGGTTACCCAAGGAAGCTGTGAATGCTCCATCGCTGGCAGTGTTCAAGGCTGGATTTGACATAGCCTTTGGTGGCATGGTTTAGTATGAGGTGTCCCTGCCCCTGGTGGGGGGGTTGGAACTAGATGATCTTAAGGTCCTTTCCAACCCTAACTATTCTATGATTCTATGAAGTTCACTGACATGTACCCCACCCACTCCCCACCCTGTCCTGAGCAACCACAGGAATGAGAATGTCTGAATATGATTGGTGGAAGGGATAAATCTTTCTTTGTGATCACGTATCTCACCCAAGTTGACTTTCCCTGACTTTCACTACTAATTTTTCTCACATTTTATCCTCTAAATCCCATCAAAATTTGTTTGTTTTTCTCATGCCCTGTTCCAGGGAGATGGTGCATCACCTCTACTAGACACAGAGAAATACAGAAAACTCAGGTTGGAAGAGATTTTTGGAGGTGACCTAGTCAAATCTGTGTTCAGACAAAGGCAAAAGTACCTCAGGTTGCTAAGGGCCATGTTATGCTGAGTTTTGAGTACCCCCAAGTATGAAGAGTCCACAACCTCTCTGGGCAATCTTTGCCACTCTTTGACCACCCTCATGGTAGGAAAAACCCCCAACATCTGATCAGCTTTTTCCCTGTTGTGTCTGTTGTCACTTTTCTTAACTCTGCACACCTTGCCTAATATGACAGAAAGCAAAAAAGCCCACAGCCACACTGTGAGACTGAAACAGGGCAGCCAACAGAAGTTAAGGCTGCAAAACGAATTCTCCCATGAGGAACTTCCAGCCTGGGAAAACCTGCAGTACCTCATCTGAGGCTCATCGGAAGCTTAGGGATTCATACGCCTTCTCCTACGAGTTTCCCAGGGAGTTGTTTACTTTTTTTTTAATAGTCCAACTGCACCTCCTCCTCTGACCTCCTGAGAACAAATTATTTGTAACCTTCCTGACACAAAGACAAATGAAGCTACGTTAACTAGAGGCACTCAGTATGTGATGATCACAATATTTACATTGGATCCTTTCATTGACCCTTGTGTTGGCTTTGTCAAAGGTACATTAATTACTTGAAGCTTGCATCATATGAGTCAACATGAACATGCAGGTCAAGATAAAGCCTTGAGAATGTTATACTTTTTTTGTGTTGCAATGTGCTTCCATTCTTGGGAATTACTCTGCATCACATGGTGGGGTAAAAAGAGTAGTTGCAGAAATGTACAATACTAATAGTAGAGTTTTTTATGAGAAAGCAAAAGATCTCCGTAATAGCATTGTCTAAGCGGATCTTCAAGACAGCAAAAGTGACATTTTGTTTGAAGCCTGTGAAAGAGTAACTAGTTTAATTAGAAACTAGTTTGAAACATTTCTGTCAAAAAAAAATTTCCAGATTTCATGCTTAATCTTTCCTCTTTTCAGATATAGATGAGGAAGAGCATATCCAATGCAAGAGTTTCTTGACACAGAGTCCATAATTCACACTGCTGGAGGAAACACAGCCAGATGCATCTTCATTCATTAGAATATGAAAATGCCAATGTAACCAGGCAATGTGACAAGCTGATGTCACTTCATCAGTATGCTATATCTAATCATCACTGAAAAACGCTAGGAAATTTTTTCCTGTACTGAAGCTCAGAGGTCAGGGATCACTGGCACAGACTGCAAAATAGATATTGAATAGCCTACCAATAATCTGGACATGGTTTACATTAAAAATCTCAGCTCTGGTGAGCCAGCCCTACTGTGAGGGTGCAGATGCTCCTTCCCTTGTGTCACCCTGGCCCTCTGGAAGTGCACAGCTATCAAACCAAATTCATTGAGGTGATCCATCCACTGCTGGAAGATCCCACAGTGGAGCAGAGGATTGCATTGTAGAGGGGGATTCCTGAACCAGGTAAACTCCAGGGTCATGGAAAGAGCCTCTGGCATCTCTCAGCACCCATGCGAGTAGCTGACAAGAACAGTGGGAAATATAAATACAGCTTTGACTACCACTAGAAAAGAAGACCCCAGGGATGCCTTTAGCAGCCTTCCAGTACTTAAAGGGGGCCTACAGGAAAGATGGGAAGAACTCTGTATCAAGGAGTGCAGAGATAGGATGAGGGGTAAAAGTTCTGAACTGAAAGAGGGTAGATTTAGAGTAGATAATTAAAAAGAAATGTTTTACTGTGACTGTGGTGAGACAACTCAGTTTTACAGGCCCATTCCCATCAATTTGAAGCTGGATAGTTGCTGGATAGTTACTGGCTATGCTAGCCCATAAAACATGAGAACCGTAAGACACTTCCTTAGTTGTATGTTCAATCTGTAGTGCTGACCGTGTGGTAAGAAGGCTGCATAATTTCCAGGTGTAGCCAAGCTCCCCTGCAGTGCCCCAGGAGAGCTGCAGTGCAACAGGCTTATCTCCAGCACAATTTACTTTGTACCCAGAAAAAGAGAATACTGAGAGACAGATAATTCAAGCCCAAAGATGCTACTCTTTAAAATCTCTAGTCAACAAATCTCTTTATTGCCTTCTGCTTAAGGAAGATCACATACTCATTATGTTGCCCTAAGGCATTATTAAAGTGAATTATTTTGCATAGCAGTAAGATGAGCTCAGCCTGGCATGACTGTAGGCAAAAGCTGCCATGGGAGGCAGAAAAGAGGCTGTAGTGGGTCATCACTGTGCTATACAGATATGTCAAAGCCAAACATCAAGAGCAGAAAGTATTTGAACTAAAGGAAGGAACTGGTAGTGAGTAAGAAAAGGCAAATACGAACTATTCAGCAATGAAGTTGAGATCAAGAACTCAAAGAATCTGGCTAACCACAACAGCAATCACAACCTGAGGTGTAAAACGGGCAAAACCAGCGATAATTTTACAGATTAAGAAAGATCAGATCAGGAGAGGGCATGTATCACAGAGTTGCCTATGGCAGAGGGACTGAAATTGATGGCCAGGGAGAACTTCTTCCAGCCCCCTGCTCCTATTCAGCATTCCTGGCATAAAAAAAAACATACAAATGACCATTTGTAAAGGTATCTTCTACTTGCGGGATACTGCATGATAAAAAATGTTCTGCACATGGGCTTTAATCACGGTAGTTGAATACCATTACAGTCAACATGACCCCTTAATATCAAGGCTTACTGGAACTCACCTTCTGGATTTTTTTTCTCTTCCTACCAAATTCTTCTTGGAAGTGCTCTCTTATGTATTTGGGTACTTGTCAGTAATCACAACCTGACTTCCAATCTCATAAAAGAAAACTTTATCTTGATCAAAGGCTTTTTGATAAGCTTCAGCACAGGAGGGCAATGCGACAAGTAAAGCAAATTTCAACTGACGCAGAATAAGCAACGGCAGTAAGTAATCTGCACTATTACTGCTACATGACAACATTTTATATTAGCACTTTATAGAAACCAGTTCAAGTCCCCCAGTTGTTCTGAGGGCAATTTGTTTGAGTATGAAATCAGTACTTTAGGAATACCTTGGAGAAGTAAAATGCTACACCCTTAAGCTTATAGTATGAGAGGTGGACCAGACTGTTGAGAGCTAACACGACATACTGTCTCTCTGAAGGGCATAAAACTACAAGGTAGTACAACTTACTCATAGTGAGGAGAAAAAAACCTGAAAAATTTAAACAGCTCATGCACAATCACTTGAAATCATGTCACTGTTTTCTGATGGCCCATGAACACAATAACAAGCGCAGCCATATTTCTTGAAGAATCAACCCATAAGAAAGTGTTCTTTCCCCACTCAATGCAGCTATCGTCATTTTAAGACTGACATTGCCCAGTCTACATTTTCTTTCTTTATTATTCCTTTTCTCATTTTGACCTAAACCAGGCCTGACTTCTGGCTACAAGGCTGTGCAACACTGTCCACATCTTTAAAAAGAAGGGATGCCTTATTTGCACTTCGAATGCTTCAATTCAGGGAAATCCTGAAGAATTACCAGAACTGCGCATAAGCCACCTTTCCCTGTAGCCAACATTGCCAGTCCCCCAGGCTCTGGACCTTGACTTGTATGGACATTTTTCCTTTACAAAACTTCTCTGAAGCAAAGTACTTGCAAATTGCAGCAAGAATCTCTCTTCCTTTTGCAAGGTTGTATCACACACCAAAGCTAAAAAATGTTTCATTGTGATCACTAAACAAGAATGTTTTAAAGATATGAGGCTGCCAAGGCATTGTTTCAAACTCCCCTTACAAGTTGCCAAGCTCAAAAAGAAGATGCTAGGCCATGTCAGAAAGGACAGGATGTTATTGCCAAAGATGAATAAAAGGTTCAAAGAACCACAGAACCACAGAATGATTGAGGTTGGCAGCCTCTGGAGGTCACATTGTCAAATATTTATGCTCGAGCAGAGCCACAGAGAGCTGTTTGCAATGCACCACATCCAGGCAGTTTTGAAGATATCCAAAAATTGAGTGTACAGGTGCTTTCCAGGCAACCTCTACTAGTGCTCAGTCACCCCCACAGTAAACAATCTTTCTTGATGTTGAGGAGGAACCACCCTTTCATGCTTCAGTCTGTGCCTATGGTCTTCAAGTCATCACTGGGCACCACTGGAAACAGCCCAGCTCCTGGCTCCTGTCTTTTCACTCTCCCTTCAGATGTCTGTATACCTTGATAGGATCTACGCAGAGCCTCCTCTTCTCTCGGCTAAACAATCTGAGGCCTCTTCACCTTTCCTCCTATGGCAGATGCTCCAGTCCCTTCATCATCTTAATGCCAACCCTGGCTCCACTTTCACCAGTATCTCCATCTCTCTCTTGTGGGGATACGAGAACCATGCACAGTACACCAGCAGTGGCCTTACCAGCACTGAGCAGAGCGAAAGGATCACCTTCACATTGTCTGCATAGCTCCATTTGCTTAACTTGTTATTTCTCTGTGAAAGCTTAGAAGTTGATCAAAGGCTTGCATGAACCAAAACAGGCTCATTTTCAATAACACTATGATCTTCATAGAGATTGAGCTACCACAGCCTTAACAATAGTAAGCTTTAAGTGCAGAAGTAGGATTTGCCCTGTAAAATGCATGGAAAAAATGTTTTTCACAAAAGGTGTGTGGTCAAATTCTCTGTTAGTGGTAAACAGTGTAAATGGGTGTGAATTCTGCCAGAAACAGCATCTGCTATGCATATTGTGCCAGTAGCAGAAAGAGAGAGGAAATGAAAAAGAGGAAAACAACTAAATTCCAATTGGGGATTTTTTCAGGATTTTTTCTAGATTGCATCCATTCTCTCCCACTGACTGCCTCTGTGTAGTCATAATTAAGCACAAAGGTCTTCAGGGAATAAACAGTTGGCATTTAAATAGATTTGTCATTCCAGGTGGCCTTTAACTCCAGTGGAAACCCCCCTCACTGTCATCCCCTAATTCTCTCTGGCAACAACCATGGCACAAATGCACAGTTGCTTGGAAAAATTTTGCTCCCCCTCCCTCCCTACTCCTTCCTCAGCAGCCTGGAAAGGTCTAAGTGGAACTGTCAGTGTCAGTTTACTGAAGTGTAGATGGCAGGAGGTACTTCCTGCAATTTCCTCAGGGAAAATAAAATGAGGTTGCACAGATCATCTGCCCAGTCACAGTACTCTGCTAGGGTAGAGTACCTCAGGAGCAGCCTCTGCGTATTACAGCTATGTCTTCACACATTACAACAATGAGATTCTCACCTGATTATGAGGAAAAACACTATGAACAATCCACAAACTTGGAAAATGTCACGAAGATTCTTACAATTCCTAAGGCTATTGAGCACCCACAGAGCATCTTTTTCCCCGTTCCTATTTTAAATAAATAATTATTTCTAAATTATGCTCTAGTCACAGTAGGTTTTCATATGTTTTGGAAATTCTGCTTAGAATAAGTGGAATAATAAGATGAAATCCTCTCTTCTGAGAAGCCCAAATAAACAGCAGTGATGCTAATACAATGTTATTGGAAAAGGAGCAGTCACCATACTGCCTTTGGAGAGAGTTAGAACAATCTACAGGACAGAAATGCATAAATGGGAGAGAAGAGGTAGAATTTAGATCATAGTCACAATCTAGGAGAGAGAAGCACCAGCCTTAAATATTATCAATCTCAATAACAGTGAGACAGAATATTGCCAGACAATAATGCCAAGTGTACGTAAGATATCCTAACGTCTCTTGATTGGGGTTTAAAGGTTCAAAAAGAGAGACAGAGATGACAATGAGAAAAAAAAAAAAAAAAACAACAAAAAAAAAAAAACAAAAAAAAACAAAAAAAAAAAAAAAAACACAACACTTATTTTGAGAAAGAGTGTTTAGGTTTGGTTCCAACACAGTTAAATTTTATTGTCCAAAAAATCACCTGCACAGTAAGAATGCAGCAAAACAAGCATTATTGCCTAAAAGCTGGTCTTTATGAGTTATAATTCCTGCACTTCCATCTTACTGATTTTATGGTGTTTCAAAGATATTACCTCTTAACTTGTTTTCATGCTGATAGACTACAGTACAGAAACACAAGCAGCAAATACACAATATTCTGATCCTCTTCCTCTTTTATTGTGTTTTGTTTTGATTTTTTTTTTTTTGGTGGGGAAAGGTAATTCAAAATTATTCTCTGAAAAATACTTCATAAGTAACCAGCTATCCACTACAAACCCACAGTATTTCTGCTTAAATGACCTCTTGGCTTAATTGCGTTATATAAAATGGTTATGAGACTGCTTATACAGTAACATATAATTTTGAAACAACACCATGATATCTTTCAGGCAAAGCTTTGTGAATGGCTTGTTCCCTGGTTATTGATAAAGCTCATCAAAATGCTTAGTCTATCAGTCTAAGAGAAAGTTAAAATAAATTCATTCCCTGCTGACACTTCTTCTTGCCCCTAGCTCAGCATGTTGGCAGAGTGCAAGCATTGCCCCTGGGGTCATGCCCTAAAGAAGGCACCTTCTCACACAGACAAAGCAGGAGGGAAGCCTGCCAGAGCGAAATGCAGAGCCAAGCACACAGCTCCTGCAGGGGAAGCGTCACGGTCGAGTGCTGTAAAAGGTTGTTAGGCACACAACCTAAGATCTCCTGTTTCATTTCAGACCTCTCCTCTACTAAACACAGCCTGGCAGCATAGTCTGGGTTGTGCTAGCCTAAAAAAGCTGAGAAAAGGACATGGTCTTTCTGTGTACAAGAGCCTGCAAAAAATTAAATTCTGGGAGGAAAAATCACTTTCACATGGAGACCTCATAGCATCCTTCCAGTATCTGAAGGGGGCCACAAGGATGCTGGAGAGGGACTCTTCATTAGGGACTGTGGTGATAGAACAAGGGATAGTGGGTTTAAACGAAAACAGGAAAAGTTCAGGTTAGATACAAGGAAGAAGTTCTTTACTGTGAGGGTGGTGAGGCACTGGAACAGGCTGCCCAAAGAAGCAGTAAATGCTCCGTCCCCGGCAGTGTTCTAGGCCAGGCAGGACAGAGCCTTGGCTACATGATTCAGTTTGAGGTGCACCCACCCATGGCAGGGGGGTTAGAACTTAGATGATCTTAAGGTCCTTTCCAGCCCTAACTATTCTATCATTCTGAGATTCTATGATCCACTTCTCCAAGCGACATTGTGTACATTCAGAACACAGCTATCTTTCATAGAAGAAAAAAATCATAATAATCACTATACTGAAAATTCATCTAAGAGATTTTTATTTAAAGATCAGAATGTTTGCATGACCTCCCTAACTTTTGCACTTTCTGAGAATTACTCTGCAGCATGTTTTTCTCATTACTCAACCTCTGCAGTGTCTGTGCTCCCAGGCTGCTGCTTATCTCCTCCATATTTGTCTACACTGGCTTCCACACTAACCCTGGAGTTTCCAAGGGTCTCCCATTTCCTAACTTCCCTCTCCTTTAAGTCTGCTCCTTTGAAAGCCCCTCAGCAGGGCCAGATGAAATGCAGGCAGAGCGGGCAGATGCCTCAGGAAGCAAGCTGGCTATTTTAGTCACTCTGGCAAGAGTGGGGAATGGCTGCATAGCAGTGAGAGTGTGTGCGAGTGTGGGTAACCCAGCCGTCATGATTGCCTCCGCAACCTGAATGGCTCTGCCCCATGGCCAAGGGAGGGTGCAGAGGCACAAGACAGCAGAGCACACATGAAGCCCAGCTATTGCCCTGCTTTTTGTTTCTCCTCTCCTCTATCCTAGGTGCCACATCCCATGCAAACCCAGCACTGCCTCTATCCTTTCACACACAAAACCTGCAGGTAGCAGCCTCCTCCCAGCCAGCACTCCCAGCAGCTGCCTGAGAGGTCCAGGGAACTGGGAGGTCGCAGTGCACAGCATAGTAAACAGGAGTGGAAGGAGACCAGTTTCCAGCAGAGATGGGAAGGGCAGCACTGTGGGCTGGAGAAAAAATTTGTCCAGGATGCTTTGAGAGGTAGTCTCTGACCCTCAGGTGTGAGTGCTCCATCCCCTGCTGACTCTATCATCCTCCTCTCTCCTGGTGACACAAAGCTAACTTTGCTGCTCTGCTGAAGATAAGAGTTAGGCACGCTGTGCTCTTCTCTGTTAGAACAAGTCCAGGGGAGGGCCGCAAGGACGATCAGGGGGCCAGAGCACCTTCTGTATGAAGATAGGCTGAGAAAGTTGGGGCTGTTCAGCCTGGAGAAGAGAAGGCTGCGTGGAGACCTCATAGCAGCCTTCCAGTATCTGAAGGGAGCCTACAAGGATGCTGGGGGTGGACTCTTCATTAGGGACTGTAGTGATAGGACAAGGGGTAATGGGTTCAAACTTAAACAGGGGAAGTTTAGATTGGATATAAGGAGAAAGTTCTTTACTGTAAGGGTGGTGAGGCACTGGAATGGGTTGCCCAGGGAAGTTGTGAATGCTCCGTCCCTGGCGGTGTTCAAGGCCGGGTTGGACAGAGCCTTGGGTGACATGGTTTAGAGTGAGGAGTCCCTGCCCCTGGCAGGGGGGTTGGAACTAGATAATCTTAAGGTCCTTTCCAACCCTATCTATTCTATGATTCTATGATTCTCCAGGAACCAAATTCAGCTGTGCCTGAGCTGCTAGGAAGCTCAGTCCCAAAGCCACCCACTGTGTGCTACTCCTCCTGACATCTCTTGGCATCCTCCCCAGCACTTTTTGTGACACAAACTTAAGCTCTAAGAGCAGGATTTTTAGATCTGCTATGCTCACTTTCTACCCAGGACAACCCTTCATCTCATTTCCCTTTCTTTCCATGCCTACAAACAGACTGCCCTTTCAGTTATGAAAGTGGAAGAATTCCACCAGTGTTTCTGGAGATAAATGGTCTGCGCAGCCATGATTGTCCAATTGTTGTGGATTTGGGTGTTGCTCAGGCAATATTTCATTTTTAAGTAAGAGACAGCTGACATAAAAAAATAGCAGGAAATAACAATAAAATATTCTTTAACACATACTATAGACATCTTGTCTGTGCCAGTTTCTTCAGAATTAGAGCTCCAAAAGAGATGTTTCCTGTTCTTTAACTTCAATTTGCATCACTATTTTATGAGCATTTACTCATACTATATTATTTTGCTTTATCACAGAAGGCTGTAGTGATCTGAGGAAAATTAAACCCCAGGCTGATTTTATCTTCACACCAAGACAGAACAGTACAGAAAGTGGAAGTAATCAAGCTGGTGTTTTGTTTTGTTTTGTTTTTCTTATAACATTAACTATTTTGAAAATACATTAAGAATAAGTATACAATTTTCAGAAAAAGCTCTCTTGATCATCAGCAAGATGTGTTGAATTCGACCTGTATCCTGAGCCCACACACCATAACTATATCAGTTATGCGTCTGGGGCTTCCACACACAATGTCTGAATCTGATTGAACATTTCTAAGAACTTCTGAGGTTCCTGTGAGTTCATTTCTGTCTTCTTTTCCTAGCGGCAGAGCCACCAGCCCCTTTCACTGGGTTGCTAAGTTTCTGCTCCTTCCCTGGGCTGCAGAGATATAGCAACTTTAGGAAAGCCTGTGTGTCAATAGGGGTACAGCCAGACCTGCTCCAGGGATGTCTGTCTGACCTGCTGGACTCTGCGGCTACATCAAGAGGACTGGGATAGACTTTGAAATGGCACAGACATCCCTAGAGTCCTTGTGCTTTTGTCAGCAGGCAGAGCTGGGATGGAGGTATTTGTCGTATCAGTCACTTTGGTAAGAACCACAGTATCACAAAGGTGTTTGAATTTTTCTTTGTTTAGCTTCTTCCATCAGGGCTTTTTGACTGAGTGCCCTATTGCAATGGAAAGGGGATTTGTTGCAACCCCAAACTTACAGAAAGAGAGAAGAGAAAACCAGCTCCAGTTTATCCCACTAAGTCTCCAAGACATTTGTAATGTCTTTTTTATATTTATCTAAAGTAAAATTAAACTAAAAATAGCTGTCTGCCAGCACAATGGAAATGGAGACCTCAGAGATATCTCCACAGCATTAAAATGTATATAGCCTTCTCCCTTCCCTGTAATATCTTGCATATTTGCTTTGATTTTCTTAGGTATTTGAGTGGGATACAGAGCACGTGTTTTATGCCGTTTTGTTATTCTGCACACACTGTTGTGTTCATTGCCCCTGTCCTGGGTTCAGCTGCAACAGTATTTTTCTCCTTCCTAGTACCTGGTACAGTGCTGTGTTTTGGCTTTAGTCTGAGAACAGTGCTGATAACACACTGATGTTTCAGCTGTTACTGAGTAGTGCTTACTCTGATCAAGCACTTTTCAGTATCTCATGCTCTGCCAAGTGAAGAGGGGCACAAGAACCTGGGAAGAGGCAGATACAGGACACTTGACCCAAACAAGACAAAGGGGTGCTCTATACCACAGCAAGTCATGCCCAGTATATAAACTGGGGGGAGTCACCTGGAAGGGAAGATCACTGCTCAGGTTAGGCTGGGTATCAATCAGCAGATGATGAGCAATTGTATTGTGCACACCCTGTGTTTATTGGGTTTTATTTTCCTCTTTCTTTTTAGCTTTACATTCTCTCCCCTTGTTATTTCCCTTATCATATTATTATTGTTGTTATTATTATAATTATTATTATTGGTGGTAGTAGTAGTAGTTTTATATTATGCTTTAGTTACTGGACTGTTTTGATCTCAACCTGTGGGGTTTACATTCTTTTGATTCTTCTCCCCTTCCTGCCCAAAGGGGACAAAAGGGGGGAGAGAACAAACAGCTGTGTGGTTCTGAGTTATCGGCTGGGCTTAAACTATGGCAGTCCTTTCTGGTGCCCATTGAGGGGCACAAAGGGTTGAGATAACGACAGATCTGACCAGAGTGTGCCAAAATGAATGTGTGATAAGTATTCATTGTTTCAGATTAATAGTCACTTGTCACGATGTTGATTTATGTGCTCTCAGAGCTGCTGCTCTTCGTCTCAGAGTTTCATTATGCCACACCATACTTGCAGCCAGTATTTGCTGGTTTAGCATTTGTCGGCTTTGGGGCCTCTGCTAAGGTTCTTGTTTTGAGGTGCTTTATGATAATGGCTTGTGATACAACAGAATTATTGATCATGAAACTGATCTGGTATGTGTTCTCAGCATTGCCATCACCTCTATACTTTTGAAGGCATGTAATGGGAATTATTAACAATTACACTTCTTTTTTTACCCCCTTGGAGGGCCAACCTATGGAGGAGACATCCTCCATCATCTTCCCCCTCCCCACCAGCCTCTTTACATTAGCATTTGAGAATTTTGAAGATTTTTAATCTCCTTTCAGTACTGCTCCATTTGCAGGGAGCCACCATTTTGTTGAATATGGCTCATGCCTCCTCTACAGTTAAACAATGATCTAAGAATAACATCTAGAGATCTCCCTAGAGGCTGGACAACCATTAGCGGCAGGATGTGTGGGATCATATGGGCAAGCACCTAGGCCAGAAGGCCCATCCAGTGCTTCAGAACTTCAATCCTGAACAAGTGTAAAATCCAGAAAAAATAGTGAAACGTTTAGAAAAGGTGTCGTCCTGGCAATACCAGAGAGTTACAAATCACCACAACATGCTGGGGCTTGGCCAGTGCTTACAGAGCCCTGTTCAATGCTACCCAGTAACCTCAAGGGGAAAAAGATGTCTCTGGATCTGATGGCCAAGCAACAGACAATGCAGCTACAACATCCCTGGGAGAGAACGCAGCAGCTTCTCCAACTCTGATGGCAGATACTGCAGCTACTCCAACCCCACTAGCAGGTACTGCAGCTGAACCAAAGGACCAATCCATGCCACTATCAGTTGTCCTGATACGCAAGACAAAATGGAAACAAAAAGCAACTCACATAGTGAAGGAAGATGAAGAAGGGTCAATGCCAGAACTAGAGGGGGCGACAAAAGACAAATTTGTACAAAAAAGAGTCCAAGAGGAAGAATAAGAGGTTACTTCTCAATCCCTGTCCTTGTCTGAGATGAAGAATATGTGAAAAGATTTCAGCCATCTTACGGGTGAGCACATCATCACCTGGTTGCTCCAGTGCTGGGAGAATGGGGCCAAGGTTCACAGACTAAAGGGTAAGGAAGCCAAGCAGCTGGAATCACTTGTTAAGGAAGGGAGAATTGACAAAGTGATTGAAAAAGAGAAACAAGCCCTCAGCCTTTGGAGGCAGCTCTTGGCAGCCTCTTGGTGGCTCTTGGCAGCAGGAAGGAAAGGTTTCCCTACAGGAACGATGTGTCACTCAGTCAAGTGGAGCATGATAGACAGAGCCATCCAGTCCCTGAGGGAATCAGCCATTCCAGAGATGCTCTATCATAGGCCAGATGCTGGGAATGCATCCATAGATCCAGATGAAGCCGAATGCACACGACCCATGTGGCAGAAACTTACACGGAGTGCATCATCATATACCCTCTCACTGGAAAAATGAGCTGGAGGGAAGCAGCAACAACAGTGGATGAAGTGACTCGTCAACTCTGAGAGTTCGAAGACCCTCTCGAAGTGACTCATCAACTCTGAGAGTTTGAAGACAATCTCACCCCTTTTATCATTCCAGCTGTGGGGAAATCTCCTGACCCAGGAAGTCAAACAATTGAAAGACATCTATCCAGCTCCCTACATGTACCAATTTGCCTCTCAGATATTAACAGAAGGCAACCTGTTGCTTGAGAGGGAAGATAGGAGCTACAGGCCACAGGACACTCTGCAGTTTTATCTGTAGGATCATGGAGAAGACATAGAAAGTGGGATGGAAAATCTATCTCAGTTCTGAGGAACAGGTGCGCAAATTGCAAAGAAAAGAAATGGTCAAAGGGTATCTTCCCGTGAAGGTTGCTGCTTCAGTCTCTGGTGGGCAATTTCCTAGATTGAGTGAAAGAGCTAATTTTACTCCAACTCCTATGAATAGGAACACTAATCGCTTTGTACAAGAAGTAAGTGAAGAATATCATGATCAGTATTTAAGGGGCCCTGCCACCAGACAGGATTGCCCCCAGGTAAACTCAGAGACAATAGGGTTTACTGGACTACGTGGATCAGATGACCTGGGCCTTGACAAACAAGTCTTGCTGCGACACAGCACCCAGAGAGAACTGAATCAGACAATGGGACTCATTTCTGGAGAAACCTTATAGATACTTGGGCCAAAGAGCACGGCATCAAGTGGGTACATCACATCCTGTATCATGCACCAGCCTCAGGGAAAATCGAACAGTAAAATGGACTGTCAAAAATTACACTGAGAGCAACCTACATTATCCAGCTTTATGAACAGACACAATCTGCTAATTATTTGCAAGAATAAATATTTACATAACTAAAAGCTAAGTGCCTATGACCTTTCTACTTCGTTTTCTCAAGTACTGTCAAGTGCTGTCACATTTCTGTCGTTGCACTTTCTTTAAAGCATTTTTAAAAATAGGACAAAACTCAGTTGGTGAGATGTGTTTCTAGGACACTTAGCAAGATGTTATTGTTTCATATCTGATATGTTACACTGCCTCTGCTTTTTCTGTAACACCCTTTCAGGCTGTTCCTAACACATCCTAAAGGATACCCCACATTTGTCCAAAACACTTACTCACAATTAGGACTAATTGGATGATTAATTTTCTCTAGACAATTTTCAGCTGAACTCCCTATGTTTGGTTTTTTTTACACTATTATTTTTGAAAGAAGTTTGTTAAATATTGGTTGCGGGAAGAATAATTAGTTTGGAAAAACACTGTGAGACACATACTTTTCTCTAACAGCCTATGTTTTTAAGCCAGATTAGAATATTAAAGCAGCTCTATTCTGCCTGCGTTGTCACCAAGCAGATCTAAACTTGAAATACCAAGAAGCACACAGGCTGTCTGGAGTAGGTCCTCAAAGTGATGGGGAATTAGACATTAAAATGCATTTGAGGATGTTGGTTAAAATGCTGTCTTCAGTAGGTAATACAAATTGCTTCAGCAGGCTTATGTTAGTAATACACTTTTCATCTGAAGCCTTTTACCATTTTATGGGATAGCAGATTTTATTGGTCAAAATTCATGGAGGTTACTCTGCATAGAGAGGCCTAACCTTGCTAAAGGAAGATGAGAAAGTGAAGTAGCAGATCTGATGTCCTCAGGGCTCAGACATGTCCATGCGTCTGCAGGCCAGTGCACTGGGCTGTTCAGGAGGTAAGCAGGCACTTCATGGGGCAAAAGGTTGGACATGTCGTCCTTCATTTTGCCTCTTTGATGTATTATCTGCTATGTAATCAGAATCCTGGATCTTCCACAGAATAGCACAGCACTATTCACCTCCCAGCAATATACACCCAAAAAAGATATTTTTTTTTCCTGTTGAGTATTTTTGTTGGAATAGTAATATCACCAATGAGGAATAGCAATAAGCATGCTTCCTCTGTGACAACTCAAGGCAGATTATTCCTATATATGCCAAAATTGGCCAAAGTCTAAGCTTTGTGTTGGAACCCCCAAGAATTCATCATCAAGTAGGACATTTTATAATAAAGCATGTAAACAGTATTGTGCCAAGTTCTGCATTGATCTCTGCCAGGTAATCCTGCCATGAATACACAGGCCATTGTGAGGGAATGCATCATCCATTCTGAGGGTACAAGAATTAGTCTCCCACCTTTGGAAGTGATGCTGAGTGCTACCTATGGCACCAAACAGGAGGTTCTCAAGTTAGCCAGTAGGGAAGACGGTCTGACAAAAATTTTCTGAACTAATTTTGCATGTATTTTTGTAGGTGTTCCATCTATAGTTCAGTAAATACCAAAAATTTTAAATAGTTTTGGGCATAAAAGGCAAGAAAAATTATACATTTACTGTAAATCAAAATGCAAATAAAACACAAATCCAAATATTCTTAATTTTGTTCAACTAAATTTGAATACTTTGCACATGCATATCTTTGTCATGTAGGGTTACTTTTTAAAAAAAAAATATTTTTGGTTTAGCCAAAGTTCTTTATAAAGTTTCATTAGATTTGTTCAATCCCAGGAATTTGGATAGACATAGATTGTTCAGTCAGTTGAAAACAAATCTAAAATCACACTATGCTAGTAATACCACAAAACCTTCAAAGGAACTTAAAATTTCCAAAGCGCACACCTGCTGAGGGACAGAGTTAAGCTTTCTAAGCACAAATCAACAATCTCTGTTGGGGACTTGCCAAAGGTGAAAGTGCAGAACTGCCAAAGCCAACCACAGTCCAAAAGGTAGACTTTTCTGCGCCTCACCTCCAGGCTGTTTAAACACTTTCCTTCCCAGCCATACTGGAAGTATTGCAAATACCGACTCAAGCCAAAGTTTGGCTGACTCTGTGAGTATGCTTGAGTGTAGATAAACAGTCCATGTCTGTATTTTTTTCATATTTGTTAATTAAAGTCTATGAGATATCACTGTTTCAGAAACATAACACCAAATGTTTTTTCTTGAAGGACTAGATCAAGGTATCTTGAAACACCTCCTGAAACCAATGCTTTCAGTATATTTCACAACCTTCAGAAATATTGATATTGGTATATGGAAATAGATATTCTCATGACAGGAGCTGGTCTCTGTCCTTGTGTATGAAGTCATATATTCGGCTCTGTTGCACATTCAGTGCTGCTCTGCCTTCACCATGGTTGTGTTTAACTCTTTTAGAAACATGTTTTTGCCTTGCTAACACTTTAATTTGCTACTGAATTTCAACTTAGCCATTAACAGGAAGACAGAAGAGTTGAGACTAAGTATTGATTTTGGTTTGGACTTTATTTGCTTTGATGGTTTTTTTAAGAATGTTTTGAACAAACAACCCAGAGCTAGAAGTAAAAACCCAAAGCAGGACAGGTTTGGGTAGTGGGAATGTCTTGCTGTCCCCCCTCCCCTCACACACTCATGAAACACCCGAGAAGTAGGATACAGAGATAAAGGAGAAAACATATACTCAATAAATTAAATTGGGCTTGTGCTGAATGAATCCCAGCCTTGGTAACTCATTTCCTTTTTGCAGAGCAGAAGTTGTCCCATAACAGCAAAAGTGGATCATTTCTTCTACTGCCTTACAGCAAGCAACTTGAGTGATATGAAATTACCAGGTCACAGTCTCTGGACTGAAACACTCCAAAAATCCCATCTTTTTGTATGAAAGGGGGATTAAAATCTCAAACAATGATTAAATTGCAGGAACCCTGATCCCTCAGACAGTAGCTAAGCCACAGCATGCTAACTGCAGAAAGCTAGATACAAACAAGGTGAACGTGAACCAGTAAGGCTTGCTAATGTTGTATCTACAGGCGCCTGCGTGGAGTCCATTTCTCACGTTCTTTTACAATGTTTTATTTATTAACACTTTCCTTAAAAAGAAACCAGCATATGGTTTTCAGGGGTATAGAGAGACAGCAACCTTTTTCTTGCAGTTACAATCCAAACAGGAGTAAAAATCATGGTCTAACAGTGAACAAAATCAGTAGCCAGTGTTGGGTTAATATTTCAAGCTCATGGATTCAGTGGATTCTATTTTGTCATTTAGTGAATGGACTTTTTATTTGTAGGTTTTTACTCAAAGAGCAGGTGATAGGTTCTGCATTAGAGTAGAGCACTATTCAATCAGAATCTGTCCCTTGTAAGAAGGTCTTACAGAAAAATCATTATTTCTAAGACGTCTTCAACATATTTTTAACTTGAATGTCTGTTTTTTAAAGGACTACTGGAAAATTCATGGAGCCAAGAATGTCCTGCTGTAACTGCACTGGAGTGGTCAGATTTGTACAGATGTGAACAGCAGCAAAGCTGACATCTGGGAGTAGTATATTCAGTATAGGTTGACATATGAGTTATGATGTAATTATCATAAAATCATAGAATAATTAGGGTTGGAAAGCACCTTAAGTTCATCTTGTTCCAACCCCCCTGGCATGGGCTGGGACACCTCACACTAAACCATGTCTTACGCCTCGTGAAAGCACAGCTGCAACATCTTAAGTGTCTCCATCACTTTCAATAAATTTCTGTCACATCGGCAGGTGTATTTATCTTGAAGTTGAAGGAAAAGGAAAACACACAATAAGCCTAATCAGTTTTAGAAAAATGGTAAATTGCCGTGACTCCAGTATGAAAATCAGGGATGTATACACAATCAAGTATGTATGTAGTGTATGAATAGTCTGTTTATACTGAGATAGCAGCAGTAACTATACATTAAGCCCATAATTATGAGATTTGTATCTTAAATCTATTCCAAACTGGGTCTCTATAGAGGGCTAAAGCACTTTTGCATCACAACTGGGAAGAAGGAAAATGTGTTAAGAAGCCTTCATAGAATCATAGAATAGTTAGGGTTGGAAAGGACCTTAAGATCATCTAGTTCCAACCACCCTGCCAGGGGCAGGGACACCTCACACTAAACCATGCCACCCAAGGCTCTGTCCAGCCCAGCCTTGAACACCACCAGTGATGGAGCATTCACAACTTCCCTGGCAACCCATTCCAGTGCCTCACCACCCTTACAGTAAAGAATTTCTTCCTCATATCAAATCTAAACTTCAAAATAAAATAAAATTACAAGCATTTTTTTTAAAGATCAGTTTTTGTTATCAATGAAATGTCCTGAGTGTGGTACCTATTCAGAAGGGGAGGTAAGCAGCCTGAAAATTTGTAAGCCCATTACCCCATCTTCACAAACATGTTACATTTTGAGGTGAAAGTAGGTTATAAGTGAACATGAACAGAAAATAGGGGAAAAAAGGAAATATTATTAGGCCAAAGTTTCACCATGCCAGACTAAGCCAATATGTTTAATAAGATAAATGAAGACACAGTAAGTCTAAGGCACCTTGACTGCATTAATCTTTTGCTAGGAGAAAGTAGTTAAAATGAAGAAGACAGAGATGAGAGAAACTTGCACAGTAAGAGAGATTGAACCAAACAATGGCAGCTGGCATTTCTGAACAAGCCAGACTGGGAGTCACAAATTCCCTTTCCAAATAATGACTGAATCATTGTATCTTGTTTTTACTCCCAATGAACTAATGCCAATGAAAAAAATTATGATGTTTGCATACCCATCTGAGTACTTTTGTGCCCCTTTGCCCTCTGCTGCTTAGTTACAATCAAACACCTTAAGTGTTCTCAGAGACCTAGCACAGACTCAGAGGGCAAGGCAAAGCATGGCTAAAGTAGCTTCTGGCTAATCCTTTTGTCTCTGAGCCTGAATAAGCTTCTGTCTCAGTACAATGGTCCAGAGAGAGCTCTTTGGCAGCCATCCTATGAACCACACTAACGCGCAGAACCTCCACTAAACAGTGCGCCTTGCAGAACCTCTCCTTCCCTGCTTTACCACCATGACTCCATACCACTGATAGCTTTATCATCAGTCACAAAATGACTACACAAGATAGCTGTAGAATGATCGTGAAAGAATAGGCCTTCAACTGCCCCCTGGTAATGCCCAAGTCCAGGCTGTGGAAGTAAGGCTTAAGATCTACTCCCATGTATTACAGCCATAGCATCTGCATGAAGAACATGCACTAGGACTGAAAATCTTATTTGTCACAACTTTTTTGTTTACAGTCAAAATAAATGGACTCTTGCATCTCCTTTCAGCGCATAAATGTTGAATATTGCAGGGTTTGTGCTATGGTCAAGAACATTCCCTTCTTTTTGGTCTACATCTGTCCCAAAGCATACACCTTGAAAAATAAATTCAGAACTGAAGTTTGTCTTCCACCTTGTTTTTACCTACTGTAATAAAAACAGTCATTAATTAGACAGAAATGCATGCCCTTCCATTCCTGAAATTAAATTTTCACCTGCTAAGGAGCAGAACGTTTATCACCTTCCACTGAAATACCAGTAATGCAAATTAGAAGGGAAAAATGTATTAAGTGTGTTAAGTGGATTATACTGATACAAATATAGATGGATGCTCTTTGAAAATTTTGGGTTCTGAGTGGGAACTCACAGACCAGAACATTAGGAACTGAATGAAGACCCAAAAAGGTAGATAGAATGGTTATCATTTCCATTATTAAAATGTCTCATTAAATATATGTATTTTTATTGATATAAGAGCATACTTTGATATTTAGATTATAAAGTGAGAAAGGAAAGGCAGAGTCTATTGCTTATGAACACATAAAAAAAATCCAGATAAATATAAATGCATAAATCTAATCACTCATAGTAGGCAAAGTTTATTTTGTCATTTCAGCACTTCACCCAAAGAAATCAACAGATGTTATACAGCATTTAATATATAATGACAGCAACACACCCAGGAATGGAAGGAAGCCAAAAATAAGATAAGGCCTCTGGATGCTTTATTTGCTGACACTTTGCTATAAAATACTTTTTGAAAGCAATTTAAAAAACGTACTAAGCCATTCCTAGAAACTGGTGTGGAAAAAGGCATACAATCAACAGAGAAACAGGATAGGAGTATCTGCTCTGAAGCCTTCTT
This sequence comes from Ara ararauna, assembly GCA_028858755.1. NCBI lineage: Eukaryota > Metazoa > Chordata > Aves > Psittaciformes > Psittacidae > Ara > Ara ararauna. The sequence goes on along the minus strand of CM054410.1, from coordinate 35,313,206 downwards.
ACAACTGAAGCATTTCTGTGTTCTTCATCCAAAAGTTTGTCTTTCATCCAAGAATCTCACTACCATAGATTCTGTAATTGTTTTGACAGAGAGTAAGATGAGGCACAGAAACAAAGATATTTCTCTAGAATAAGCCCATGGAGGGCTAGTTCCTAATCCCACCAGGCCTGACTCTCCCCCAGCACTGCCACGTCTTTTGGAACTATTATTGAAGAAAGGTGTTTGATGAGCCCCGAAGCAAGCCACTGTCATGTCAGATGTTGAGATATTAGTCACAGGCAGGTAGGCATCCCAGTGACTTCAGATAGTCACACCAGAGAGACTTTTACATTCTTTTCCTTTCATAGTACAATTTGCTGCAGTATCTATCAGCCAGCAGACTTGCAAATGATGTGCCAGTGGCGTGCACATATGTGACATCTGTGTACAGAGGTGAATCTATTAACCAGATGTGGGACATCCTCAGAGCTGGAGCTACAATGCAAAATACCTAAACTCTGCTCAGACTCCACGCTGAATGAGGTTCCTTTCCTACGCAGTCCTGTGCTGTCACTCTTAAAGAGAAACTTCCTTATAAGAGATCGGAGACGTAGGCTGTAAGGCAACTGTTTAACAAGCTTATTTTATATTGTATATAGTTTGACAGGACATAGAAAAAACAAAATTCAACTGTCTGGCTTCTTCATTCTTATAAGCAGTTGAAAAAAAAAAAAAAAAGAAAACCAAAAAGAGTCTCAGGTGAAACTAGGCAATTCTGTACATCAAAAGGAGCGCAAGTTTGCTCCACTTATTTTTGTGAGGAGCTAATCGTGAAGGGTATAATAGCCCTAGTCCTTTCACCTCCAGTAGTATTAAACCCCGAGATGCTGTCAGACTTATTAACCAGCACCGTCAAATATTGTGAGCATTTGAGGACACACTTCCAAGAAATTGCAGAGGAGAGACAACAGTACACACATTCCAGCAGCAGCCAGGCTAGACAGCTCTGCCCTAGTTTACTCTGCTTTTGAATGACTCACATACCCAGGGAAACCGAAACTATGAAAAACAACAAAAAGCACACATCTGTGTAAAGTTGGGTCAAAAAACCACAACAGTATGCGTTTGCAGAGGCCAAAGTTACTCAAATGGTAAAATAGATTTCTGTACAGGGAAGGAAAACTTATTTAGGGACAAACCTGCTAGGGGTGTGGAGGAAGTGGTCTTTTCGCCTAGCTAAAAGGTAAGCAGCAAAGGGCAGGGCTTAATGGCAAGTTAATGGTAACTTGTCAGGGGCAAGATTCCACCAGAGACCAGGTTATTCAACACATTCAGTGAAGAGCTAGAAAGGACTATAAGGAAGATGGTCTCTAAAAGCTGCTAAACTCTTTCAAGTAGTGAAACACCATCCCTGTGGCAAGGCAAGGAACACTGGAAAGACTTTAAAAACTGTACAAAATTAAGATCAAATGAACTTTAGTCTGAATAAGCATAAAGCATCTGGGCACAAATAACCTAAGTTATGTTGACCTCAAGCACATGTCCTGAGCTAGCAGTCAGGGCACAGAAAGGAGATGACAAAGTCACTGCTGACCTTGGAACTGTGAAACGATCAGCTCTTCATGCAGTGGTTGTCAAGATAGACAATAAAATATGAGGTATCATTAAGAACAGTACTAAGGAAAGAAAAGGGTCATTTCTCCCTACATAAAATGTTGGATTGCCAAAGCAACAAGCTGCTGGCCGATGTAAAGAGGAAGGGCATCTCTCCTGCGAGGAGAGACTCGAAAAGCCAGGGCTTTGCAGTCTGGAGTTACGAAGGCTAAAATGGGTAACCTAAGGCTTTGCAAGTCTATAAATATGCTGAAAAAGCTGAATGCAAAACTGCTGTTTGATAAAGCCTGTGCTGTGGAAAGGGCACTTGATGACTTTAGTGATCTCCCATTGTCACTTCTGGCCCAAGTGACTCTGTGGCTCTATGCCTCCACAGCAGGCATACACAGCCATCCTCACCTACCCTCACCCAGAGGTCTCCAACCTTTATCCTCCTCTCAAGCACATGAACACCTACACCCCCATGTAAGTTACATCATTTCTGTATTACTATTGCCTTGGAAATTAGTACACATTCCATGAACACATGCAAGTAATAAAAATTCACATTAACAAACATTAAAATTCTCTTAATTAATTTAACAAAGAATGTACCCATGGTTTCTATTCTATTACTTATTTTTCATTAATATTCAAGACTTATACTTGGTCGTGTCATATACAGTTTTCTAATAGATACTTTTTTTTAATAGCCACCATACTTCAATATTTGACCAAATGGAATCCTAATTAAAATGCAAAATATTACATAGCTGACTGTACATATAATAGAATATAATACTCATTATATTGCAAAAGATCTGTCTGTGTGCTACTACAGTGTTAGACTTTGAGAGTTCCTTTGTAGTAGAACAGGAATCGTTCTCTTTAAACTACTGCATTCAGTGGCTTTGCAAAATGTATGTGATAAACAAGTTTAAAGCAATGTCAGCCATATGAAAAGTGCTATATTCTTGTGGGGAAGAGAAAAAAGCAACCTGGATAGCAGCAACTGTGTTTTTGATGGATGTTTTTGTTTGGTTTTGCTGGATTTTTATATTCTTTCACATAAAATCTTCTTAGTGAATCCAGGTGATGGTGGATGAGCTATCAGAATCAGTCCAGGTGATGGTGGATGAGCAATAGCAATTGCTTATATAGTGTTCCAGCACTACTGGACTTCTTAATATCGCAATCAATCAGCTAGCAAAGTACAGAAGACCTTCTACACTTAGGAAATTATCAGAAGCCAAATCTTCAAGAATAAAAATGCACAGTGCTCTTTAAGGTTTTAGGGGATGACAAAGGAGTCCCAGAAACCTCACAGGGAAGTGTTACTGCACTGCCCTATCTGGGACATGCAAAAAGTATACTATTTCCTTTTCACCATGCCTCTGTGACTACATCTGTCACCATTTGGAGCAATTTAAATAGCTGGATCTGATCATTTATGTTCAATTCATCTTTTGGTTATACTCTACATAAAGCCTGCTTTATTTAAAGTTAGGTTATTACACATTCTTTGGATAGGCTTATTAGATTTAGTTCCTTTGAGGAAAGACCAGTGGTTTCCCACCTGAATAGATAATTTGCAGAGGTTTAAGCTGCTCCCAGCTCAGCAGAACTGAGTACATCCTGCAGTGAGCAAAGCCTTACCTTGTACTAGGTAACGCTCCTAGCTAAACTACAGAGCACTTCGCTCCAACTTCCAGTGCATCCTTTCAATATTTGCAAAGTCTGTGGCCCAGCCTTCATTTTATTCTGTTTTTGTGCAGCACAAAGCATGAGAAGCTCATGCAACATGCAAAGTTCACAGATACTACAGTAGAGCAAACAGGCTACCTGCAGAAGGCTGCTGCAGCTGTCACCATCAATAAAAGAGTTTCTTTTTCCTGCTACTTTCTGCAAGCTTGTTTGATTCCCTGCAAATCTCCTTCAGAAACATGGGTACAATTTATCTGGTTTTCCTCAATTCTTTTGCTCAGCCTTGAGTGCCTTCTGTATTGACTGATAACAAATCACTGTTCCTGACCTGCAGGAAGACCTTTATCATTTTTTTCCAACAGCAAATTGTAGTTTGTGTTTCCTTTCTTTTCTTTTTGCTTTTTGAGTTTTAGACAGTGAAGAGAAGCCATCTGCAACATGCAGGAAGTGAGAAAACAAAAGGTAAGTACACCAAAAAAAGTGGGTTTCATCCTAATTTCTGCTAACCTTACCTGACAGGAGTCTATGAACACCTGCTGCACACGGGTTTAAGACTGTGGTAAAGTCTGTGGGTTCTGTTGTCATAAATTCCACGTAATCATATATGGAAGAAAAGGCTTGTTATAGACACTTTGAATAGTGCACACACACATCCCTTAACACAAAAACTTGTGCTAAAAATGCTGTAAGAGAAACATGTATTGGCAGTACCCCTTTGAGCACTTGAAAGCCACTAAAGTGGAGCTAAGCAACTCTACTGAATTGTTAATCTGATATCTGTCTCACATGCAGCATGACTTAACATATCTGGTTATGAAATCTTAGCTGGGGACAAAATTGTTTGATTTTTTTTTTTTTTTTTGAAAGGCATTATAACTACCAACAACCTAATTCTGAAATTTTATTTGGTTTTGTTCTGGTTTTTTTTACAAAGCACTCATTTTGTCTGTGGTCCAACAATTGCTTCCTCCAAGAGGTATCTTTTCAGCAAGCAGCAAGTGGGCTGCTGCTAGCTATGGTTTGAAATATCATACTCTCTGAATCTCCGGATTTTAAACCATCCAAAGCAGGCAAGCACCCAAAATCTCAAAACATTTCAGACCCTACCAGACCTCTCCAAGGCCTCACAGTCTGTTAAGATTTCATACAAGATACCAAGCTATGGATCTAATCCAGGTTAGAAATGTCCTAAATGACCCGAAAGGTATGTTAAAACCATGCCCATGCATAATGCATAAAGAAGGGAACATCGAACTAAAATGACATGCATTACCAACAGCCTTGACTTTATCAACCTTCCTATAAGGACTCTGACGTCTAAGAGACTTGAAAAATTCTGCTAGTTTCACTATGAAAATGCTAAGTGTTTCAGGTCCCTGAAAACCTATATTGTCCACGTTCTATCTGTGCATATGCCAAAATCAAAAGTGGATTTCTAGAAATTGTCAGGGTTTTAAGGGTCTGAAGAAAATGCCACATATTGCTAGATTAATGGTAAAAATGCTGAGAGGTGACATTTGTGCTTGTAACTGTTGCTAGTACAAACACAACAGACAACCCCAGGAGATTTTTGATATGCCAGCAAAGCAGCAAAACACAACTGAATGGGATAGGGCTCATAAGCAGCTAAATAGACACATTAATAGCAATATTTTTATCCATGAACATTAAAAGATATTTTATAAATCTACACAAAACCATTTTTAGGCCCTTCCAGTACTGCCAAAATTTCAGCCAAAGGTGACCAGTAAAAAAAGCAGAGACTCTGCAACTGGCTTTACAAAGATATTATGATAGAATCTCCACACAGTGAGATCAACAGAAACAGATTTTGTAAAGCCCAGGATAGCTAAAACACTAACCAAAATCACTGCAAGTTCCGAATTTTGCTGCCCACAGAGCCCTTCACACCACTGCTCAGCTCTTCACTGTCTTTCCCTGCACCCTTAGCTTGTACTAATCCCTCTCAGGCATCCGCATGCTACCACTTCATGATTCATTTTGCTTAAAGTGCTGAGAAGCTTGAGACAGTTCTTGTCTCACTTTGAAAATGGCTGAACAGCCATATTCATACAGTCATAGAATCATAGAATCATTTAGATTGGAAAAGACTTTTAAGATCAAGTCCAACCATTAAGCTGTCCCTGCCATGTCTAAACCATGTCTCTAAGTGCCACATCTATACATCTTTTAAATACCTTCAGGGATGGTGACTCACCCCTTCCCAGGGCAGCCTGTTCCAGTGCTTGACAACCCTTTCAGTGAAAATATTTTTCTAATATCCTGTCTAAACCTTCCTTGCAGCAATTTTAGGCCATTTCCTCTTGTCCTATCGCTTGTTACTTGAAAGAAAATACTGATCCCTTTCTACAAGCTCCTTTCAGGTAGCTGTAAAGAGTAGTAAGGTCTCCTGTGAGCAAGGGGAAAAATTTAGCCATTCAAGGAGTTTGAACTTGAATAGAATCTCACCATAGAAAATCACTGTTATGTTTAATCACCACTGTATTTCTTCATTCTACTTTCACAAAAATTTTGATATTCTACTTCAACAGGGATTTGCTTTACTTCTTTAATTTACTTTACAATCATATATACATATGCATATTCATATTGCATACAAATTTATATACATATATGTATACAAAAATTGGGTATTCTATATGGGATATTCCCTATATTTGGATGTTCTTTAGATTAGCTGCCTTCTACACATTCAAACACACCTTTCTCATTGACCTGGAGGAACAAACCTCTTTTGTTTTGCTCTGCTCTCCTCTTTTTCTGCCACTGTGGTACACAGCATATAAAAAAGAGGAGTAAGTCCGTATTATCACATGGACTGATAAATATTTTACAAAACAGTGGAGTGAGCGGTCAGTTTTAAAAGAGGAAGTTAAATTCAACACCATTTATTTCACTGTGAAAAGTGTTAAGTATGACTTATTTTACTCTCCTTAGGTATTAGCAAGTATTAATAAGCATTAACAGCATTAAAGTATTAATAAGCATTAACAGCATTAAAGTATTAACAAGCATTAACAGCATTAAAGTATTAACAAGTCTGATGGTCCAGCAGCTCCTCACCAACCGTTCCAACAGATGTTTTAGGCAGTTTAAAGAAAAACTATAACATCATAAATGGAAAGTTCCATTGCACGCAGTGCATGAAAATACTATTCTTCAGCTTCACACCATCTACAGATCGTGTTGCCTTTAGAGCTTATCCATTCACTAGGGCTACAGCATATGTCATGTAAAAGCATGTGCTACTTTTACAACAGCATTTCCTAAAGCTGAGGTGAAGGTTTCAAATTGTGACCCTGATAACATGCTTGGCTCAGGATGCTAACACGTGCTTCTGTGAGGTTGCTGGTGCACTTACAAAGCACACTTTAGGTGCTCAACAGACTCTTAATTAAGCTCTCTGCCCAGAAGCGCACCAGCGCCAGGAGAAAGTTCACTTCAGATCATGGGAACATCCTGTTATGCCCATGTTGGGACTGCCTTTTGGAGCATAGCTTCAGCCAGCCTTCACACAGCACTCACAGTCATCAGGGAACATTAACCTTTTGCAGACTGTAAACACAAACTGTACATGTCTTTCAAAGTATTCATTTGTCTTGCAGGCTGGAAATTGCCATTGTGTTTAAATCATTAGCACTGATCTCATGCAGTCCAGGTATATATTATCAATCTGGGTTAATTCTTCTCTTGACTGATTTGTGCATATCACCTTCACAATATTTTGCTTATAACCATGCTTTTGAATATAAGATACTTTTTTCTGGGGTAGTCAGTCCAATACACAAAGACTCTCAGAGAAGGAAAAAGAGAATCTTAGGAAATGAAGAATGATTAACTCTAAAGACAGTTTTATATCTTAAATTTGGCTTGAAGGTTCACCTAACAAAATTATTTTCCACTTTATTATTTGATTAGCATGAAACACTTTATGGAGGCACAGAACATACTTTTTGTTCTACATAAAAAAGAGCCAATAATAACATAAAAGCTGACAAAATAATAATTGGGAAAAATACTGAAGCATTTTCCTTCTGCCAAAGAGCTCAGCAGGAAGGTAGCTGGAACATACTGGACTCAAAATCAGGATTATAACCACAATGTAAAATGAAGTCACTCAATTCCAAAGTTAAAAGTTAAAAATGTTTGTACTTTTGGGTGTGTTGAAGCAGTAAATGCTCATAAATATCCATTGCCTTTCATTGAAATTGCAGATTCTTAGCTTTTCTAAAAGATCATAGAATCATAGAATCGTAGAATAGTTAGGGTTGGAAAGGACCTGAAGATCATCTAGTTCCAACCCCTCTGCCATGCACAGGGACACCTCACACTAAACGATGCCACCCAAGGCTCTCTCCAACCTGGCCTTGAGCACTGCCAGTGATGGAGCATTCACAACTTCCCTGGGCACCCCATTCCAGTGCCTCACCACCCTCCCAGTAAAGAATTTCTTCCTCATATCCAACATAAACTTCCCCTGTTTAAGTTTGAACCCATTACCCCTTGTCCTATCACTACAGTCCCTCATGAAGAGGCCCTCCCTAGCATCCCTACAGGTCCCCTCAGATACTGGAAGGCTGCTAGGAGGTCTCCACGCAGCCTTCTCTTCTCCAGGCTGAACAGCCACAACTTTCTCAGCCTATCTTCATACTGGAGATGCTCCAGTCCCCTGATCATCCTCGTGGCCCTCCTCTGGACTTCTTCCAACAGTTCCATGTCTTTTTTATGTTGAGGACACCAGAACTGCACACAATACTCCAAGTGAGGTCTCACAAGAGCAGAGTAGAGGGGCAGGATCACCTCCCTCGACCTGCTGGTCGTGCTCCTTTATATGCAGCCCAGCATACGGTTGGCTTTCTGGGCTGCAAGCACACACTGCCAGCTCATGCTCATTTTTTCATCGACCAACACCCCCAAATCCTTCTCCGCAGGGCTGCTCTGTATCTCTTCTCTGCCCAACCTGTAGCTGTGCCTGGGATTGCTCCGACTCAGCTGTAGGACCTTGCACTTGGCATGTTTAAACTTCATCAGGTTGGCATCAGCCCACCTCACAAGCGTCTCAAGGTCCCTCTGGATGGCATTCCTTCCCTCCAACGTATCAACCAAACACCACAGTTTAGTGTCATTGGCAAACTTGCTGAGGGCGCACTCAATCCCAATGTCCATGTCACTGACAAAAATGTTGAACAAGACCGGTCCCAACACCGATTCCTGAGGGACACCACTCGTTACTGGTCTCCAGCTGGACATTGAGCCATTGAGCACAACTCTTTGCGTGCGGCCATCCAGACAGTTCTTTATCCACCGAGTGGTCCACCTATCAAATTGATGTCTCTTCAACTTAGAGACAAGGATGTCATGTGAGACAGTGTCAAACGCTTTGCATAAGTCCAGGTAGATGACATCAACTGCTCTACCCCTGTCCATCTGTTCCATAGCCCCATCATAGAAGGCCACCAGATTGGTCAGGCAGGATTTCCCCTTAGTGAAGCCATGCTGCCTGTCACCAACCACCTTGTTGTTTTTCTTGTGCCTCAGCATGCCTTCCAGGAGAATCTGTGCCAGGCACTGAGGTGAGACTGTCTGGTCTGTAGTTCCCCGGCTCATCCCTTTTCCCCTTCTTGAAAATGGGGGTTATATTTCCCTTTCTCCAGTCATCCGGAACTTCATCTGACTGCCATGATTTTTCAGATATGATGGACAGTGGCTTAGCAACTTCATTCACCGGCTCCTTCAGGACCTGCAGATGGATTTCATCAGATCCCATGGACTTGTATACGTTCTGGTTCTTAAGATGGTCTCAGACCAGATCCTCTCCTAGAGTGGGCCCAGGGTCTTCATTCTCAGGTTCTAGCTCTCTGTATTTAAGGATCTGAAAAGTGAGAACACAAAATGTAGTGGATGTCTAGACAATTGACATGAATCTCTAATAATCTTCTTGATGTAAAATAGGAACACAGAAGTCAAACTTGTAGAAATGTCATGAAGTGTCTAAGTGATAACACATAGTCAGATGTAAAATGCTACAGAATTTTGACTTGTTACTGATAGCATTACATAGCTCATACTAGTACTTAAGCAATCTGGTGGCATTTAATAGCATGCCCTGAAAAGTATGCCTATTGAAATGTTCCCCTCTCTTCTAAAAATATCTCTTGCACTGCACAACCAAACACTACACTGGGATGTTATCTACATCTTTAAGGACAATAGAAGGCTTGAGCTGTATAAGGTAAGAATTAACAAAGTAATTATGAGAAAAAAAGAAGCAACAAAACTTATGAGACCCTCAAAACATAATGAAGTTTTTTCAGGGATGAAGGAGGGCAAGACCAAGATGTGGAACATCAAGAAAATTTTTTTATTGATCTAATTTTATTATCTTTAATAAGTATATTATAATGAATATATCTTGGTTTATTAAAAGATAGGAAGTTTCAAAACACAAAGCCTTGAAAAAAGTTGTATGTAAAGTCCCTATAAACAGCTGTAATATTTATGAGAAATTGTACATGAAAGCCTTTTACCATGAGATTTGCGACCAACTCTTTCAATCAAATTAATCCAGCTTTTGAATTTTCACTATTTTACCAAGAGATACTCAAAGCTTTTATCATTGACTGAATGTAGGATACAGGCTCTTGATGTTCAAGATCCTGCAAATTCATTCCACCAGGAAGAAAACTGGATGATGAATCAGGTATGGTTGCAATCTTATTTATCTGAAAAGAAGCCTTCAGGGCACTGGAAATCCAAAACCAGAAACCATTTTCTTTGTCCAGAGTATCAAGTGTTTTTCTGTCTGGTATCACACCCAAAACTTTCAGCTTTTACTCACTGCTTCTTTTCGTGGACTTTTGTGGTATTTCCTCATCTTTAGACTGTCCTTGTCTCTCTCAGACACAAGCATACTGACACACAAATATGTACAGATACATATATACCTCTACATAAGCTTCCTCTGACGATGCCAAATGTATTCTCCAGGCACAAAAACTTGCAGCTGCCCAGATTACTTCCTTCCTCAGCCTCCTCACAATTTTGTGTGCAAGACAGTTGCTTCAGCTGCTGCAGCTGTTTATTTCAGTAAAAAGCTTGGTTTTCCTTTCACTTGAGTTCAGAAGCAGGATAAGTACTATAAGATGCCACAGTGATGTGTGAGGAATATGAGGAAGATGAGACAAAGACACATCTGGGCAACGCTTATTAGAGTTCAGCAAGTTCAACATTTTTGTCAGTGACATGGATAGTGGGATTGAGTGCGCCCTCAGCAAGTTTCCTGATGACACCAAGCTGTGGTGTTTGGTTGATAGGCTGGAGGGAAGGAATGCCATCCAGAGGGACCTTGAGACGCTTGTGAGGTGGGCTGATGCCAACCTGATGAAGTTGAACCATGCCAAGTGCAAGGTCCTACAGCTGAGTCGGAGCAATCCCAGGCACAGCTACAGGTTGGGCAGAGAAGAGATACAGAGCAGCCCTGCGGAGAAGGACTTGGGGGTGTTGGTCGATGAAAAAATGAGCATGAGCTGGCAGTGTGCGCTTGCAGCCCAGAAAGCCAACCGTATGCTGGGCTGCATATAAAGGAGCACGACCAGCAGGTCGAGGGAGGTGATCCTGCCCCTCTACTCTGCTCTTGTGAGACCTCACTTGGAGTATTGTGTGCACTTCTGGTGTCCTCAACATAAAAAGGACATGGAACTGTTGGAACAAGCCCAGAGGAGGGCCACGAGGATGATCAGGGGACTGGAGCATCTCCCGTATGAAGATAGGCTGAGAAAGTTGGGGCTGTTCAGCCTGGAGAAGAGAAGGCTGCGTGGAGACCTCATAGCAGCCTTCCAGTATCTGAAGGGGGCCTGTAGGGATGCTGGGGAGGGACTCTTCATGAGGGACTGTAGTGATAGGACAAGGGGTAATGGGTTCAAACTTAAACAGGGGAAGTTTATGTTGGATATGAGGAAGAAATTCTTTACTGTAAGGGTGGTGAGGCACTGGAATAGGTTGCCCAGAGAAGCTGTGAATGCTCCATTGCTAGCGGTGCTCAAGGCCAGGTTGGAGAGAGCCTTGGGTGACATGGTTTAGTGTGAGGTGTCCCTGTGCATGGGAGGGTGGTTGGAACTAGGTGATCTTCAGGTCCTTTCCAACCCTAACTATTCTATTATTCTATGATTCTAAGCATACACAAGTAGGCGACACATGCATATCTCAAGCACACACATTCATCCAAGTTTTTTTCTACTGATTATCTGTGGATTGCACAGCCCTCTGGAGAAATTCTGGTGCATGTTTTGCTGTTTTGTGTGTGTTTATCGTACCTCAGTCTCATTTGCAGCTGAAATCACACTGTGTCACCTCTGCTTTCTCTTGTTCTGTACATTATTTGAGCGTGTGGTGTGCATGCTTTATTTGGCATATAAACTTGGTGCAGTCAGATGATTGAACCTGTAAACACAGGATCAGAACGGTTTGCATGAAGCTGCCATAGTTACCACCTGTTGGAAATCTGTAAGGCTCCTAGACAGCTCTGATTGTGTGCTTTGAGCTGTCCTTACTTTTAGCATTAATGTGCTTGCCTGACCAATGAAGCAACCCCAAATCCAGACAAGTTCGTGACTGTAACTGAATAATTATGCAGGACTGCTGCTTATTCGCAAAATTTGTTACGGCAAATAGTTGACTAGAAGCAGCTCTTGATGGCCAGATATATTGCACTGGATTTCTTGTATCTAACCTTACTTTCAATGCTACTGACTGTCAGTAAAGCTTAACATTGCTTATAAAGCTGCATAGCTTATTCCAAAAACATTAAAAAAAAAAAAAAAAAAAAAATTAAACCCTAGGTATGATTTGGCTTGTCTAACAAAGCAATACAACCTCTGTAACCCAAGCAACAATCAAACTATGAGGAACATATCTGAAGGGAAGAATCAAAATCCATAGAGGACAGTTTCTTTTAATATAGCAAAATGACCTCACTCTTTTACTATTCTCACTCTGTGATACAGCCTTAGTTTTACACCTCAGAAGCAGATTACCAAAGACAAAAGAAAAATACCTTAATACTGACATGCATGACAGGAAGATTTCTTAAGGGAGGTGAGGTAAATAGGACATATCCTTCCACTGTCACTTCCTTATTCCTATGCATGTTGCAAATCATAGAATGATAGAATAGTTTGTGTTGGAAGGGACCTTACAGATCATGTAGTTCCAACTCCCCTGCCATGGGCAAGGACACTTTCCACTAGACCAGGTTGCTCAAAGTCCCATCCAACCTGGCCTTGAACACTGCCAGGGATGGGGTATCCACAGCTTCTCTGGGCAACTTATGCCAGTGTCTCATCACTGTCTTTCTCTTTGTCAGAATGCATTTCTTGGGCCCCTCTTCCTTCCAGGGCTTTATGCCATGGCACTCCAAGAAGCAGATCCCTCAAGAGGTGAAAATCTGCACTCCTCAAGTCCAGGACAGTGAGCTTGTTGTGTGCCCTCCTCAGTGCCTTAAGGATCTTCAACTGCACCATTTCCTGGTCACTGCAGCCAAGGCTGCCCTCCAGCTTTACATTCCCCAGCAGCCCCTCCCTTTTCATCATAGCCAGGTACAGCATAGCACCTCTCTTTTTTGTTTCGTCTGTGTCTTGGAGAAGGAAATTATTGCCAGTGTGTTCCACGAACCTCCTGGATTGCATGTGCCCTGCTGTGTTGTCCCTCCAACAAGTACATCAGGATGGTTGAACCTAGTCCATGTAGGTACTAGGGCTTGTGAACATGAGGCCACACCTATCTGTCTATAGAGGGCCTCATCCACTCCGTCTTCCTGCTAGCAGTAGAGGTAGAGTAGTAGACTCCCACTGTAATGTTCCCTGTCTCCACTCTTCCTTTAATCCTGATCCATAAGCTCTTGGTCAGCTTCTCGTCCATTCCCAGGCAGAGCTCTGTGCACTCCAGCTGGTCACAGAAATATAGGGCATCCTTTTCTCCCCAGCCTGTCTTTCCTGAAGAGCCTACATCCTTCCATTCCAACATTCCAGTCATAGGAGGCATCCCACCATGTCTCCGTGATTCCAGTGAGGTCATAACCCTTCAGATGTGCACAGGCCTCTAACTCCTCTTGACTGCTCCCAAGACTACATACATAGGCATACACGCATTTCAGTTGGGTGGCTGATGGTGCTGGGTTATTGGCTGGAGTGGTTGTAAGTCCTTTGTGCTGCTGTTTGGGTGCTCTCCTGCTGACCTGTGACCTTGCTCCAAGTTCTCAGCATCTCCTACCGGCACCAGCATCAGAAGGGCAGGAGCTGGTAATATAAATAATAATGAATCTGAAGAATTCATAACAGGTGAAGTAAGATTGCACTGTCAAGCTCTTGAGCAGCACATGTAAAGAGTCACCAGATGCTGCTTAGTTTTCTCCTTGCTGATTATGGTCAGTTCTTCTTTTGGTGAGGATTTCACTGCTGCCCAGCTCTAACCGCTTTTGATGTTATATAGTAGTATAAACATTGCAACTGATAGTCATTTATGGAACTGCATATCAGAAATCAGTCTTTGCATTCATTTGTTTACATCCTACATGTTGGGTAAAATTTTTAACGCACCTAGTTCAGTGAGTTGCTAACAGACATTGTGTGGTGCCCTGCAAGCCAAGGAGATGCAGCCAAGGCTGGAAGCAATGGGAATGCTACCGCAGTTGCTTCAGTATATTTATCATGGTTATAGCCCCCACTGGGTAAGATGAGGATGGTAAAAGTAAGAGAAAACCTTCAGCGGGCAAATACAGTCAAAGTAATCCTTGGAATCTGGGTTTTCATCATGCTTTACTTATCAACTTTTGTACCCACAGATAGCTACAATGTAATTCCTATAATTTAAATGTCTGACTATTTTGCCTGCAGGCACAATCACATACTTAGATATCTAGCTGTTGTCAAGCTCTAATAGTTTCTGATGCCCACATTGGCAGCTGTAAAAATAGAGACTGTTGTTTAAAATCAGCCTCTCAAAGTGTGTCTTCTCAGTGAAAGGCAACATCTGTTCATAGCATGTGCCACTGTCAGACAAATAGAAAGGACATGGACAGATCTGCACCCATTTCTGCAGATTGAGACAGAGTATGAACCCTTGAAAGCATGTGCTGCCTCCACAATTATTTTTTCTTTCCCTTATTGATAAAAACAGTTAAAGCTATAGACTGTCTGCATTTCAAAGGATTTGAGACAGTATTTGAAGGGGATATGAAGCAGGAAAAGACACAGTCTTTAGCTGCTCTAGCTTATGCCTAGGATTGCTAAAACTGTGAAACAGTTCACTGAGCACTTCCCTCTTCTCATTCTAAATCAATATTAATTGGCCCAACAGTTCACTAAATATGCTTTAATCGAATGACAGCTAAGTGAAAGAACAAGAGTTAGAATCATAGAATCATAGAATAGTTAGGGTTGGAAAGGACCTGAAGATCATCTAGTTCCAACCACCCTCCCATGCACAGGGACACCTCACACTGAACCATGCCACCCAAGGCTCTCTCCAACCTGGCCTTGAACATTGCCAGCGATGGAGAATTCACAACTTCCCTGGGCAACCCATTCCAGCACCTCACCACCCTCACAGTAAAGAATTTCTTCCTCATAGCCAACCTGAACTTCCCCTGTTTAAGTTTGAACCCATTACCCCTTGTCCTATCACTACAGTCCCTCATGAAGAGGCCCTCCCCAGCATCCCTACAGGTCCCCTTCAGATACTGGAAGGCTGCTATGAGGTCTCCACGCAGCCTTCTCTTCTCCAGGCTGAACAGCCCCAACTTTCTCAGCCTATCTTCATACGGGAGGTGCTCCAGTCCCCTGATCATCCTCGTGGCCCTCCTCTGCACTTATTCCAGCAGTTCCATGTCCTTTTTATGTTGAGGATACCAGAACTGCACACAATACTCCAAGTGAGGTCTCACAAGAGCAGAGTAGAGGGGCAGGATCACCTCCCTCGACCTGCTGGTCGTGCTCCTTTATATGCAGCCCAGCATACGGTTGGCTTTCTGGGCTGCAAGTGCACACTGACAGCTCATGCTCATTTTTTCATTGACCAACACCCCCAAGTCCTTCTCCGCAGGGCTGCTCTGTATCTCTTCTCTGCCCAACCTGTAGCTGTGCCTGGGATTGCTCCGACTCAGCTGTAGGACCTTGCACTTGGCATGGTTCAACTTCATCAGGTTGGCATCAGCCCACCTCACAAGCGTCTCAAGGTCCCTCTGGATGGCATTCCTTCCCTCCAGCCTATCAACCAAACACCACAGCTTGGTGTCATCAACAAACTTGCTGAAGGCGCACTCAATCCCAATGTCCATGTCACCGACAAAGATGTTGAACAAGACCAGTCCCGACACCAATCCCTGAGGGACACCACTCGTTACTGCTCTCCAGCTGGACATTGAGCCATTGAGCACAACTCTTTGTGTGTGGCCATCCAGACAGTTCTTTATCCACCGAGTGGTCCACCTATCAAATTGATGTCTCTCCAACTTAGACACAAGGATGTCATGTGAGACAGTGTCAAACGCTTTGCACAAGTCCAGGTAGATGACATCAACTGCTCTACCCCTGTCCATCTGTTCCGTAGCCCCATCATAGAAGGCCACCAGATCCAGGGTAGCCAGTTCTCCTGATAGCTTCTGGAGAGGGCCCACATTGTCCCTAGCCTGTCTTTTATTTGCAATGTACCTACAGAATCCCTTCCTGTTATCTTTCACATCCCTAGCCAAGTTTAATTCTAACTGGGCCTTAGCTAACCTAACCTGGTCTCTAGCTTCCTGGACAACATCCATGTATTCTTCCCAGGCCACCTGTCCTTGCTTCCACCTTTTATAAGCCTCTTTTTTCCTTCGAATTTTCCTCAGCAGCTCCTTATCCATCCAAGGAGGTGTCCTGGTCCTCCTACAGCACTTCTATCTAGTAGGGATGCATTACTCTTGGGGTTGCAGCAGGTGATCCTTGAATATCAACCAACAGTCTTGGGTCCCCCTGCCCTCTAGGGCTATATCCCATGGAATCTTACTGAGCAGGTTCCTGAAGAGGCCGAAGTCTGCTCTCTTGAAGTCCAGGGCAGTGAGCTTGCTGCACGCCCTTCTCACTGTCCTGAGGATCTCAAATTCGACCGTCTCATGATCGCTGCAATCAAGGCTGCCCTGGAGTGTCACATTTCCAACCAGCCCTTCCCTGTTGGTGAGGACGAGGTCAAGCACGGCACCTCTCCTTGTCAGCTCTTCTATTATTTGCAGAAGAAAGTTGTCTTCCACACAATTGAGGAACTTCCTGGATTGCTTGTGCCGAGCCGTACCATCCCTCCAACAGATATTAGGGTGGTTGAAGTCCCCCCTGAGAACAAGGGCCTGTGAGCGTGAGGCTGTTCCTATCTGTCTATAGGGCGCTTCATCCACAGAGTCCTCTTGGTCAGGCGGTCTGTAACAGATCCCCACAATAATGTCTCCCATTGCTGTTCTCCCTTTAACCCTGACCCACAAGCTCTCTGTCGGCTGCTCACCTGTCCCCAGGCACAGCTCCACACTCTCCAGCCTATCCCTAACATAAATAGCAACTCCCCCTCCATGCCTACCGGGCCTGTCTTTCCTAAAGAGCCTGTAACCTTCCATTCCAACACACCAGTCACAGGAGCCATCCCACCATGTTTCTGTGATGCCTATGATATCATACAACCATAGACGTGCACACATCTCTAATTCCTCTGGTTTGTTCCCCATGCTATGGGCATTTGTATAGAGGCATCTGAGCAGAGCTCCAGTTGAAGCTGGCTCATTGGCTGGAGCAGCTGCAATATCTCTACATAGCTCTGAACGTTTACTATAGGTGCTGGCAACTGACTGGGTGTGTTGGGATGGAATGATGCCCCCCTCCCCCAACACATCTAGTTTAAAGCATCCTTGACCAATCTGGCAAGCCTCCTCCCAAATCCACTCTTCCTTTTCTTTGTCAGAGCAGCTCCACCAGCCCCCAGCAGACCTGGCCTACTAAATTGAGTCCCATGTTCAAGGTACCCAAACCCCTGACTATAGCACCACCCTTCTAACCATTTATTAACCTGGCCAATCCTCCTGCCCTTTTTAAGGTCCTGCCCTGTATCCTGGAGAATTGACGAAAAGACAACCCGTGCTCCAGAGCCCCTAACAACCTCTCCCAGAGCTCTGTAGTCCTTCTTTATGTTCTCCGGGCTACTGCTATCTATATCAGTAGCACTCACATGGATCACTAGAAGTGGGTAATAGTCAGTGGGACCGACTAGAGCAGGCAGCTTCTCTGCAACATCCTTGATCTGAGCCCCTGGTAGGCAACACACCTCCCTTGAGACTGGGTCAGGCCGACAGATGGGTGCCTCTGTTCCTTTCAGAGTAGAGTCCCCTACTACTACTCCCCCTCCTCTTTTTCCTGGCAGCACCAATAGAGATCTCCTTTACCAGTGGATCAGCCGGTTGTTCCTGGTGGGAGTGTGTTTCCTCATTAGCCCCCTGCAGGACAGCAAAGCGGTTCTGGGTGGGAACAACAGATTGAGGAGGAAGCCCCTTGCTTTTAACTGTCCTCTTCCTCCTTTTTTTGTTGCTTTTTTCTGTTACTGTTTCCCAGCTTCCTGGGTTAGTGTTCTCCTTCTTTCCTCCATGAGCAACAGTAGACGCTTGAGGCCCCTGCACAGTCTGGTCCTGGAGCAAGCAGTGCTGCTTCCTCTCAGCTTCCCTGACAGCGTCCCTCAACTCAGCCACGTGCTGCAGGAGGACCTCCACCAGGGAGCACAGAGTGCAGCCCTGCCCATTGTGCACCCTTCTCTCAGGAGAGCAGTGCAGGCGCTCTCTACACCCCGAGCTCTTGGGTTCAAATATATATATTTAGAATATGTAAATGCCAAGTATATCCTTCCAATATACCGTTGGAATTCAAATTCCAAACACACCCTTCCAAACCAGGATATTCTAAGAGTGCAGTGAACAGAAAACTGTGATATTATGTCAGGAACATGATGTGAGCAACCTGTTAGAGAGATACTTGCTTAATTATTTGTCTCCGAAGTAATTATTTTCTCCATTCCATGCTCTCCTTGCTTGTATTCATGGTTTCTTTCTGATCTTCCACTTCAATCTATTTTGTTCTTCATATTCTTAAACATCCTTAAACATTCTTAAACATTCAGGTCCATTAAATACAGGGTGAATGCGAAAAGAAATTGGAGGGGGCGGCAGAAAATGACCAGCAGGTATTCGAGGCAGCAGAGGCAGTAGCTCCCGTCAGGAACATGAGGAGCAAGAGGAAAACAAATTCCCATCATGAAATTTATTTACGCCAAGGCCTGGGATAGCGACTTCACTGACTTATTCATTTCAGGTTTCCCAAACCAAAAGCTAGAACAGCAGAAGTTGCAACCAGCAAAAGTCAGTGTCAGTTTGAAAGAGAGGTGGTTGCTGATTGCAACAGGCCAAAGATCATGATCTCAAGGCTGAGAAAGTCAAGAAGTGTGACAACCTGCTTCTCAACAGGGAAGATCCTACAGGATAATCCATACTAGAAAACATCATAAAGACGAAGATTGCCTGTGAAAGGTTCAGATGTTGACTCTTGTAGGGGTCGTGGGTCTGCACAGAAAGAGCAGGATGTGCCCATAAGTAGGTAAGGCTGCTATTTCAAACATCCCAGGTTAGCTCAGTAAACACAAGCTACAGGAGGAAATAACTCACCCAGCTCCAAAACACACACTGCACAATCAAATAAACTTCAAATAAATGTTCCCACACCATGTTCTAGTCACACAGCCACCTGGTTCTCCATGGGCTTCTTTTGTAGAGAAGCCTGCCATCAGTACTTTAGGAGATCCCAGACCACCACCAGATCACATGCAGTTGTAACTAAAATGCTGTAAAGGGTTATGCATCTGGGTAAAATCTATGGACATTAAATTATCTACACAGACCCTACAGCAACTTTTGGTATTGACAAGGCCACTGGAAGTTCAGGAAATGCTGGCAGATATACTATTTGATGTATCACTTGAAAACTACTCTTTAATTATAATTAATTAACTAAGTTACAGAGTGAAAGAGTAAAATCCAGACAGATAGGTGTGAGAATGAAGTTGCCTGCTACATATCTTATTTGTGCAGGTTCCTTTATAATGCAAAATAAGTGGCTAGGAGAGAACTAGGGTCATTTTTCCCACCTGTGACCAGAAGATAGGTTCACTTAAGGTTCAGTTTAAACTTGAGTCACAGAAATATTTTCAGCTCATGTCAGCATAACCATGTCTTGGAATTTATTCCAGCTTTTGCAGAGGGAAACGAGACATATTTTCTTGGTATGATAATATCTAGAATGGAATTTATTTGAAATTTCTCCAAGGTGGAGCTCTTAATTAAGCTATGGAGAGGGTGTGAATATCAAATGTTGGCAAAAATAGAATCTTAACTTTTAGGGGAACCGTGAGTAATTAAAAGCAGCTGTGAGAACTAGGGAGGAAGCCAGCGAAAACGTTACCATACATTTCTCTGAGACGAAAAAGCGGTGAAAACAAGAAAGCTGTAAATTCTAAGCATGTGAGAAAGGTAACAGGAGCAGAAATAGTCATTTCATTGGCATGTCCCAAACAGATGTGATCACAGAGAATACCAGTTTCCCAGTCTGATCCTGTGTTGTGTTGGGTGACCCAGGCGTCATCTGCAAGCCCTGTTGTGGTCCTGGTAGCTGGCACACTAGGAGGGAAAGAAAGCCCAGCTTTAGCAGTAAAATGAACAGTGCACAGTGCAGGCTTGCCAGCTGGCAGGTGACATGCGAGCCCAAGAGCAGTAATCCTTTTGCCATTTTCAGACAACCTTGATTTCAAGGAAACTGCAACAGCCTCTCTGCCTTGTAAAATCCCAAGATTTTACAAGGACTTGCCCTTGGGCTTTCTAGATCATCTCTGCAAGTCCTTCTGCAGAAAGGCAGACCCTGTGAGAGGTTGCGGCAATGCTCAAGAGCCAAAGACCTTGAGAGGAGCATCCTTCCCCAGAGATGACAGAGAAAGGGGATGAGTGTGGCTGAGTGCCTGGAGTGATGTTCACCGAGCCTGTCCCACACCGCTGCTCAGGAACTGGGAGCTATGGCTGCACTACCCTGTCCCTCAGCAAAGCTGACTTGCTATGCCCCTGAGCAGAAAACTGAACGGGCCATGTGTGATTTCAGGCAGTGGGGTACTATCAGAGAATTGGATGCTTGCTCCTGAGCTCTACTATATACCTGGAGAAGCCCCTGCCATTTTCGCAGTCCCTTGAAGAATTACCCCACAGTGTAAACCAGACGAAAAAAAAATACATATAAAAATATATATATATAACTGAAGTGGAAAGATTTGTTGAAGGGAAGGGGAGACTCATATCCTGTAGAAACATCTGTCTATTTTTTTTATAACTGTAATATACGTACCTTCAGTCCTCAAAGACAACCACTTCACTTTTCCTGAATTAAGAAAGAAGCAAATGAAAGCATTCAGGCATGGTAGTTGAATATTGAATGTAGGTAACATCCTATAACAATGCAGCACCCAATAATAACGACAGCACTGAGATGTGATTTCCTCCTTCAGGACAGTGAGCGTAGCACCATGGGTGCTTAAGAAGATACAGCCTTTGTAGAAAACAAAACCATGCACAAGATTAAGAGGCAATAAGAGAGAAAGGGGGAAAAAAATAGGCAGTGGATAAAGACTCTGAAAGTGCATGAGGAGATGATGAATAGAGAGGGCTAAGAACTTTCTTTTCAGTGGAAAATACACTTTTCAGAAAATCAAAGATTTTCATAAATGTCAGCCACAGTGGGAAAGAAGGGCATTTTATGCCTGCAGAAATGCAGAATTACAGACAATCCAATGCACAGAAGAAAATAACAGCACAAGACAGGTGACAAACAACTGCTGAGAGAAAACTACCTTTGGGAATTGTGGTTTCATTTTTCTAATTACTTGAAATGTATTGGTACACTTTCAACAGACTAAATTGAAGCATTTTAATTATGAATCATTTACTCAGAACTTTTCATTCCACAAGAAATTATTTTTTTTTTTTTACTTTTTCCCTTGGTTTGGTATGGAAATGCATTTCTGTTTCATACACAGAAATTTTGGTTATGGCTACGTTTTATGCAGACTTCAAGACTATGTTTTGTGCACTCTCAGAAAAGAGACTAGTGGTATAGTTTATACAAGCAATTACGCCTGCAAAAAGAGAAAAGCAGCGCCGAGGGAACTAAGCAGCCAAACTATGCAAGGGTACAGCAAGGCTCCCTTATCCAGGAACAGCACCTGCATGCAGCACTATTTAGACTTGGCAATATTGTTAGAAATTTTTCAATGAGGTTTGAATTCCTAAACATTCACCTTCTGTTAAGCCGGAAAGGAGGTCTGCGCATGGGGCAGTGCAGTGGGAGAGGGGGGCATAATGCTGCACCTTGGGATGCTCCCTGCCTCAAGGCTCCTGGCCTGAGAGTCAAATGGTTTGCAAGATGGGTACCTGCTCCTGGATTTGAAATGGAAACATCACTGAAGATAGATAGGAATCCACACATCTTTTAGTGATGTGGATACAGCAGGTAAGATTTTGCTGGAAGAACATGAGTAAGGACATGCAAATGGCCATGCACACCTGTTGTGGTTTAAACCCAGCCAGAAGCCAAGCATCACGCAGCCGCTCACTCACTCCCTGCCCACTCCCCAGCATATTCTTTACATACACTACAGGAACTTCATCCCCCTGTACAGTATGTTAAAAGTTTTAACTGGGCAGGGCCAGCTCTGTTGGCAGATCACCTAGTGTCGACTAACTAGGTGGCATTCACCAAACTTGTATCTCAATGTTTGAAAGTCCCACCACCCATTGTTCTCAGTGTAGTTTTTAACAGCTCATTGTACCATTCAATTTTCTCAGGGGCTAGTGCATGGTAGGGGCTGTGATATACCCACTCAATGCCATGCTCTTTGGCCCAAGTGTCTATAAGGTTGTTCCAGAAATGAGTCCCATTGTCTGACTCAATTCTCTCTGGCGTGCCGTGTCATAGGATTATAGAATCGTACAATCGTTTTGGAAAACACCTTAAAATCATCTAATTTCAGCCCCCCTGCCATGGGCAGGGACACCTTCCACTAGACCAGGTCACTCAAGGCCCTGTTAAGCCTGGGCTTGAACGCTTCCAGGGATGGGGCAGCCACAGTTTCTCTGGGCAGCCCATGCCAGTGTCTCATCAGTCTCACACTGAAGAATGTCTTCCTTATATCCAATCTAAATCTCCCTTGTTTAAGTCTGAACCCATTTCCTCTTGTCCTCTCACTACATTTCCTAATGAAGAGTCCTTCTCTGGCATCCTTGTAAGCCCCCTTCAAACACTCCACACATGTGTCACCAGAACACTTGTTAGCCAAGGCCCAGGATAGTGTTCCGGGCAGTGGCATGGGGCAGAGCGTATGTTTCCAGCCATGTGGTGGTTGCTTCCACCATGGTGAGCACATGGCGCTTGCCTTGGTGGGTTGCTGGGAGTGAGATATAATCAATCTGCCAGGCCTCCCCATATGTGTACTTCAGCCATCGTCCTCCATACCAAAGAGGCTTCAACTGTCTGGGTCTTTGAAGTACCCTCTCTTGAGGCAGTCTATGACAAGGATGAACCTGTCATAATGGGCTGCTTTTGCCACTCCTTTCCAGTCAGGCTGATTTCTGCCTTCAGTACAGTTAGCTGCTGAGATCCTCCTGCCACTCCAGAAATATAGATGGGTTCTACTCCTCGGTGGCTGGAAAGCATCAGGGTACGCCGTGCAACAACATCTACAGGAGCCATATACCTCTGTGGGACTGAAGTGCCAGGCCATCTTATCCACACAGTCTGGTAAACCTGATGGCCCCTCTCCTCTGCCTGTCCAGAGGCAGGGCCCTTCCAGTCCTGGTCATAGGATTCTCCACCTACTTCTCATAAAAATTAGTAAAATTCGTTTCCATAGGATCAGGAGTTTAAAGCAAACCTTCAACTCTCTCTAGGCAACTGCCCAATGGAAAATTGAGCAGCAGATTTCCTAGAAGAACCCTTATTTGTGATTGTTTTTCATAGAATCATAGAATAGTTAGGGTTTGAAATGACCTTAAGACCATATAGTTCCAACCCCCCTGCCATGGGCAGGGACACCTCACACTAAACCATGTCACCCAAGGCTATGTCCAACCTGGTCTTGAGCACCGCCACGAATGGAGCATTCACAACTACCTTGGACAACCCATTCCAGTGCCTCACCACCCTCACCATAAAGAACTTCATCCTCATATCCAATCTAAACCTCCCGTGTTTAAGTTTGAACCCATTACCTCTTCTCCTCTCAATACAGTCGCTAATGAAGAGTCCCTCCCCAGCATCCCTATAGGCCCCCTTCAGATATTGGAAGGCTGTTATGAGGTCTCCACGCAGCCTTCTCTTCTCCAGGCTGAACAGCCCCAACTTTCTCAGCCTATCTTCATACGGGAGGGGCTCCAGTCTCCTGATCATCCTCGTGGCCCTCCTCTGCACTTGTTCCAATGCTTCCATGTCCTCTTTATGTTGAGGACACCAGAACTGCACACAATACTCCAAGTGAGGTCTCACAAGAGCAGAGTAGAGGGGCAGGATCACCTCCCTTGACCTGCTGGTCATGCTCCTTTTGATGCAGCCCAGCATACGGTTGGCTTTCTGGGCTGCAAGCGCACACTGCCGGCTTATGTTCAGTTTCTCATTGACCAACACCCCCAAGTCCTCCTCCGCAGGGCTGCTCTCAATCTCTTCTCTGCCCAGCCTGTAGCTGTGCCTGGGATTGCTCCCACCCAGCTGTAGGACCTTGCACTTGTCATGGTTAAACTTCATCAGGTTGGCATCAGCCCACCTCACAAGCATCTCAAGGTCCCTCTGGATGGCATTCCTTCCCTCCAGTGTATCAACCAAACCACACAGCTTGGTGTCATCGGCAAACTTGCTGAGGGTGCGCTCAGTCCTGCTGTCCATGTCACTGACAAAAATGTTGAACAAGACTGATCCCAACACTGATCCCTGAGGGACACCTCTCATCGCTAGTCACCAGCTGCGCATTGAGAAATAGACCTCTTTGTGTGCAGCCATCCAGACAGTTCTTCATCCACTGAGTGGTCCACCTATCAAATTGATGTCTCTCCAATTTAGAGACAAGGATGTCGGGCGGGACAGCGTCAAACGCTTTGCACAAGTCCAGGTAAATGACATCAACATCTCTAACCGCTGTCCATCAGTTCCATAGCCTCATCATAGAAGGCCACCAAATTGGTCTGGCAGGATTTCCCCTTAGTGAAGCCATGCTGGCTGTCACCAACCCCCTTGCTGTTTTTCTTGTGCCTTAGTATGCCTTCCAGGAGAATCCTCTCCAAGATTTTGCCAGGCACAGAGGTGAGGCTGACTGGTCTGTAGTTCCCCGGCTCATCCATTTTTCCCTTCTTGAAAATGGTGGTTATATTTCCCTTTTTCCAGTCATCAGGAGCTTTACCTGACTGCCATGATTTTTCAAATATGATGGACTGTGGTTTAGGAACTTCATTTGCCAAATGCAATTTCCTTGCAATTTGTGTACTTGTTCCTCTAGTGTTAAAGCAGGTTTTACATCACACTTCCTCATGCACTCTCCATCTTCCACAGGTAAAACCACAGGGTACCCCATGTGTATATCATCTATATCTCCTTCTTGAGCATAAGGACACTTATAGTGGCCAGCTAAGATACTGGTCTTTACAGGTAGGGAGTAGGATTTGTCCTTATGGAGTCACTGGACAAGTTTCTCCACAGATGACATGAGGAAAGAAGAGATACTGCCTTTGTATCCCTGCAGTTGGCAAATCACTTCATCCACCAAAGGAGCTTTTCCTCTCTCCAGCTCATTACTACCAATGAGTTGGCATATAATGATGGCACAGTTCGCACAAATTTCTACAACATTGTTCATGTGCACTGGACTTCTTCTGGATCTGTGGGTAACTGCATTTTTTTGGGTCATAAAAAATCATCTCTAGCACAGCTAATTCCCTCAGATACCAGATACCTCTCTCTAATGTGATCCACTTGCCTGGGAGACCCACCACAATTTTATTATGCTGAAGGGAAAGCAACATACATGTTCCTAATACATCTGCTTAGACATATTTGATGCAGGCTCACAAATTATGGTAATACCCACATTATTACACCAAAGGCTGGCATAAAAATAGGCTGCCTGAACTTTGTATAGCATAAGAAAGTCCTGTGACTCCCTGGCTGAAGTGAGTCTCAGCAGCTGTATGTACCAGTCTGACCCTGAAATGCATGGCCCTGAAATGGAGTTTCGTGGGAAACCACATGAGTATTATATATGACCCTACTCCTGAAATTCAGCTATGCAACTTGCTATTTCCATGTATATAACATATTTGAGAATATCCATAAACCCAAGTAACTGAAAATGTCAGGCTACAATGTACCCTTTGAAAGAAAATGTGACCCCTGTCACTTCTGGGGCTATGCATCACAAACCACCCAGCACAATGCTAATTTAGCCTTTGGCAAGCTTCAGATTCTCTTCCTCAGCTGGATAAGTGTACCCCAAAATAGAACTTGCTAGAAAGAACATTGAAATTAGCTTTCATCAGTATTTATATAAGGTACCTGGGTCACTGATATTGCAAATGTTTAACTCAGCCTCTCAAATGAGCAAGTTATACAGCTTCTGCCACATTTCTACTGGAACAAGCATCCATGTCTAACATGGATAAGGGGGGCAATATGAAGAAGAAAAAGTTACAGAACAGTTTGTTGCTGCTGCAAACAAATTACATGGCTTCTCACTTCAGCAGTTTTATTCTGTGCAAAAAAAAGTACAAATCCAGAAGCACTCATTATAAGGCTATCTGGTGGAAGCCAATAAGCAAGCAAGACTGAAAGACAGGGGAATGGAGGTAAGACAGGTGGGTGGTAAGACACCCATTGAGTAGGACAGAAATATTCACACATGTGACATGTTCTCATCCACAGAAATGTCAGGAATACTGTAATTAACTGGTTCCTGAGCTTTTAGGATACCCGTATGTTGAGTTCTAGATCTGGGACAAATTGAGGGACTAAAGTCCTACCTAGCAAGCAGGTCTCCGTTTATTTTTGGTGAGACATTAGAAGGCAGCAGTAGACTCATCAGAACTGATCTCTCCATGCTACAGGACAAAGTATCTCCCTGCTCTGCGCTGGCTGTGACCATGATTGCCCAGTCACACCAATGTCATCACCTCCATGTCTCACAGCCGTTATCACAAAGTTTAGATCTTTGCTGTCTGCCAACCAACACAAATGCACAAAAAAAAAAAAAAAAAAAAAAAAAAAAAAAAAAAAAAAAAGAGCAAGATTTCTATTACGATACCTTGCAATTCAGAAATAAATTTCCTCCTATTTAACTTTCGGCATGAATCAGCATAATTACATCAGGCTGCATCAGCTGTATAACTTGACATGAAGTTGCATAATGTATAGTCCCTCATGCGATTTGTGGCATCATCCAGGAAATCTGAAGATGAAAAAAAAAAAAGAAGCTGGACCACTGGTGGGTTCACCTGGTATTAGAGCTACTTTCAGATCTTTAGTTAGGAAACCAAACAGCTCTTAAGAAGGCTTTTCAATCCACCGCAGTCTACGCATCATATTTACTAAAGATGATTGTCACTGCCTCCTCACACAATCCTTTCCAGAAAAATAGCAATCCTTCTGTAACAAGTAGCATGTTTCACCAGTCATGATCTGGACCCCACTCTGGGGTCGATTTTGTCTCTCTTATTCACACTGAATAAAGCTCCTGACTCAAGGGGCAACACCCCCAAATCTGACTGCACAATTACATTATTATATTGAATGATTGGATCTCAGCAGTATAATGTAACTTATGTTATTAGTTACGCTACATACACATTTTTCCCAAATGGTCTTTCTGTTTTACATTCAGAACAGCATAAAGCAATGGTATGATTGAGTGGTAAGGATGAGTGAACCTCCTACCTTCTGTTACATCCTGGGAGCTCATGCCCACCCTTCCTAGTATCTAAGGCAGGGCCAGGACTTTATTTTACATTGCTTCTCTGCAAAAATGATTAATTTCATCCTATGCATTTTGCCAGAACCCAGCAAAATATATTTCTCAAACCAGAGAAAAAGGATGCAGACACATTTTTACATTAAAAGCTTTTTGTCAGATGTACAGCAATTTTTCCTCCTTGTACAACTAGCTATGCAAAACAAATTCCAGCACTAAAATTATCATGACCATATTTTCATCCATTTTACTTCTCTAAAATCTAACCGTTCCAGCAAGACAATATGAAATTATTACGATTTAATCATGTTTTCTATTCAAGAGCAGCAGAGAAATTTCCAATCTTTTTTTCATAGCAGGGACCATAGCTGGCTCACCCAGCCCAGGCTGTTTTGGTTTTTTTTTTTCAAGAAGAATGCAATTCTTTTCCTTGCAAAGGGGGAGCATTATCATTTGCATCATGTCAGAAATGGATGGAAAATACCTTGCATATGAAAATTTCACTCTCCTCTCATTATTCTTTGCACATAAATGTGGCTTTCCATTTCTCAGACGGAATAGCCATACCAGTTTGTCTTCAAAGCAGGTTATTCTGCATATGGCAAAAAAAAGGTGTCTGCTGATTCAGTGTCAAAAAAAGGCTGTCATGTAGAATATGTGAAATGATTCAGAGCTTTCCACCCAGGTCCATCAGAAAGCTACCTATCTCAAAACGTTTCCTCACTTTTCAGCAGCAATAGCAACAGTGACAAAGGCAATACGCATGGCGATCCTTCTTCTGGAACAAACTTTTTTGAATACTTCAGAATGGTTCTGTGGAGCAAGTGCCTGCCTATGTCCTATACATCTTGAAAAAAAAACCAAGATCACAGTTCACAGATCTTGTTTTGTACCAGCACCTCTGTTTACTAACTTTCCCAAGCTGTAGTCACTCCTTGGAGCAACTTCTGATCCCTGACTTCTTGGGAGTTCAGGTTTCTTCCTTAGTCACTCTCCTCTAAGCTGGAGCCAGCCTTTCCATCCTAACAGTATCCTTCTGCAGGACAGTCTCTCCCAGGAGGAAGAAGAGTGCTAGCATCATTTGTCAAACACAATACATGTAGCTCTTGCTTAGAAGCAGGTGATGCTTCTGCTTATTCATGTATTTGATTCTTTCAGGAGTCTGAATGTCTTTGACTTGTTTTAGTTTCTGGCATCTCCACTTTGATTGAATGCATGGCCATTGCTAACTCAGCATTCAAGCTTCTTTGTGGGGCTCAAACTCTCTGCTTCCTGGTCTTGCGCAAGCAATTGCAAGCCCTCACAAAGGCTACAGAATATTAAAATATTAAAATATACATGAAAGCCAGAGATAACAAGCTGTTCTGTAAGCAGAAGAACAAGAAAATCAACTTTGCAGTGGATCTTGTTATTTCACTGGGGTCTTAAGGGTCTAACTGTTGACAGGTCAGACTCAAGCTTTTTCCATGGCTGCAGGGCCCCTAACCTTGCTATCATCTGCCATTGCCTGCTAAGGGTTAGTTTAGCTGATGCTGACACTTTTCTCTCAGTAAGAGTAACAACATTATCTACTCTCCTTTGACCTCTTCCTACTTTCACCAGACATTTGTACTTTTAATAACTCCAATAACACTACCAATCTTTCGCATTAGCTGACTTATAAGTACTCAAGTGATTAATGGAGAAAGGATGGCACACACAGGTTGCAACTATGAAAACTTCATTTCCTTTAGAGAGCAAGATAAAAAACACCAGACGTGCTTATGGTAGAATCACATGAAACAGGCACAGAAGAACAAACCCACTTCACCAGTGTCATAAAACAGTAATAAAAATATTACATGGCTCCTACAGAGATCTTTTGTGAAGCGTGTCTTCCCTCCCAGAGCAAGTACAAGGTTCACCAATGGAAGATAAGGTGTGTGCACTTCTTTATTGAATGATTAAATTCATAAGCTGGCTTACTGCAGCCATTTATAGAATCTCAGCACAGGCACATATTCAGTGAATGTGTGCTTGAAATGAATATAGTTGCAAAGTCTAAGAGAACATATTTGGTCTTTCATATCAGACGCAGCATCTTCAGACAGTAAAAAAAATACACATATTTCTGTGAAAAAAAAATGAGAGTTTGATGACATATTCAAGCACTTCATCTGTCTAGGTTGAACAGCATCACTTCAGAACAAGACTCTATTTAATGAGCCTGTAATTGTTTGGAAAACATTCTCCAAGCAGAAATTTTTGTACTGTGCTCCTCTTACAGCTTGTTTTATGAATCTGTTGCCTTTTTTCTACTTAAAATGCTAGCTTGTTTAGTCTATGAGAATTGTTTTGTTCATCAGGTATTGTAGCAATAGAACAAGGGGTAATAGGTTCAAACTAAAACAGGGGAAGGTCAGGTTAGATATAAGGAAGTTCTTTACTGTGAGGGTGGTGAAGCATTTGAACAGGCTGCCCAAAGAAGTGATAAATGCTTCATCCCTGGTAGCGCCCAAGGCCAGGTTGGACAGAGCCTTGGGTGACGTGGTCTACTATGAGGTGCCCTGCCTATGGCAAGGGGAATGGAACTAGGTGATCTTAAGGTCCTTTCCAACCCAAATCGTTCTATGATTCTAGGTTGCTTAACAAAAAAGGGCTCAGTAATCTCTATGACACAGGCATGCAAATAGCAATTGACTATAAAGAGAAGTAACTGTCACAGAACTAGCATTTTATAGGAAAACAATACAGCTGAATATTCAAGCTACTAATCTCACAGAAAGTAGGGGAGGTCAGCTACATCAGCTGGTCCTGTCACTTGTCCTTTATAAAACTTTCATTAACAAGTTGCACGATGCAGTCCTATTTAGTGCTTGTCAGAGTTGCCAAAAAAACATGAGCGTGGGATGAATCACAAGCTCTCTTGACAGGATAAGAGGTCAAAGTGATCCCATGAAATGGGAGATAATTTGAAACCTATGTAATAAAATTCAGCAAAGAGAACTGCAAAGGACTACAACCAAAGAAGCAAAATGAAATGCAGAATTTTGAAAGAGCGAATGACTGGCTCATCAGCAGTACACTCATAAAGGATCTGGAGTTACAGGGGTTTGAACTTAAACTTGTGAAGTTGTTCATCAGCTGAAGCCTATCCCTCAGTAACCAAAGGCACTATAGTTTTCAAATACATCTAAAGACACTAAAACCAGGGGAAGTAAAATCCTCTGACAGGTCAAAGAATCACAGTTCTGACATAAAAGTTAAAATATACTGATTTTTTTTTTCTAGACCTTTTTTCTCATAATGTAAACACCATTCTCATGGAGGAAACACTGAAGTGTCAATGTACACACTAGCCTATGTTGAAGTCTCCCCTCTTATCCTATGATGCACCCACCAAGTTCTTTCCCCTACCAAAATCTTCCAGAAGCAGAAGAATTTTGCCAGAAAGAAGTGTCTAGCCATGGGGTAGGTTCACATGGCTCAGTCCCAGGCAGTTACTGGTGCATTCCAGTATTCTGAGTACAGAGAGCTGTATACTGGTTCTGTTTCCAGAGAATGTTTGTAAGATACCCCTTATAGCAGGAGGTCCCCTGGCACTTCCCACAGGAGCAATGAGCTGTCACGGTTCTCAGAGGCAGGTCTGCCTCTTCCCACCACCCACTTCTCATCACATGATGCACACTCTCTGCCTTGTGGACCCTCCTTAGTTTCGGAAGTGACTGCAGTGCTTCACAGCAGAGGAAATAATGTAGCCTTGGAGCACTCTTGAGCCACGAGGACTAAAAGTTCTATATTCATCTAAGTCACAGCCATACAACACAGGCGCACACAGCTTTGAATCTCTTCACCTGCCTCCTTTTATTATACAGCCTCCTTTCATTGCTCAAGGCCCAAGTAAAGGAGTTATAATATTTTTTGCCAATGACAAACTCAAACAGTTTCAGAAATTCCCAGATAAATCCAGAGGCACATAAATATCAATAAAGCAGACACTGAAAGTCCTCCTGCACATCCTTTCTCTGAGTAACACAATGTGGTTACACAGCACAGCATCATACTGGACAGACACAGCTTTGAGCTTGCTCATTTGAACCTCAGTATCTCACAGAAAAAAGGGAAAAACAAATGTAATGTGAAATTAGTTCCAGCAAGTAAAAGCTGCAAAACAAGATAGTTTATTATGAAGATAGGCTGAAAAAGTTGGGGCTGTTCAGCCTGGAGAAGAGAAGGCTGTGTGGAGACCTCATAGCAGCCTTCCAGTATCTGAAGGGGGCCTATAAGGATGCTGGGGAGGGACTGTTCATGAGGAACTATAGTGAGAGGACAAGGGGTAATGGGTTCAAACTTAAATAGGGGAAGTTTAGACTGGATATGAGGAAGAAATTCTTTACTGTGAGGGTGATGAGGCACTGGAATGGGTTACCCAGGGAAGTTGTGAATGCTCCATCGCTGGCGGTGTTCAAGGCTGGATTGGACATAGCCTTGGGTGGCATGGTTTAGTGTGAGGTGTCCCTGCCCCTGGCGGAGGGGTTGGAACTAGATGATCTTAAGGTCCTTTCCAACCCTAACTATTTTATGATTTTATGATTATTTGTGGAAAAGTCTTGACTGTTACTTTACACAGCGTTGGTGTGGAGGAGGACAACATTTCTTGGGATTATCTTCTGTGCAGACTCCTCTGAAAATGTATCACTGTTGATGATGGCTGGCACAAAGAAACTAAAAATAGATAGTTGGGCATAATGGACCATACACAAATCTAAAGGTGTGCTCTTGTTCATAGCATTCAGTGAGATATTTTCCTGGGTTCAGCTCTAACAGTTATTTTTCTCCTTCTTAGTACCTGGTGCAGTGCTGTGTTTCAGCTTTAGCCTGAGAACAAAGCTGAAAACATACCGATGTTTTAGTTGTTGCTAAGTAGTGCTTACCCTGATCAAGGACTTTTCAGCCTCTCATGTTCTGCCAGTGAGGAGGGACACAAGAAACCCAGAGGAAGCAGAGACAGGACACCTGACCAAACTAGCCAAAGTGTTATTCCGTACTGCAGCACATTATGCCCAGTATATAAACTGGGGGGACTCACCTGGAAAGGTAGACCGTTGCTTGGCTTGGGCTGGGTATTAGTTGGCAGGTGGTGAGCAATTTTATTGTGCATCACTTGTATTCATTGGGGTTTTTTCCCTTTTCAGTTTTATATTCTCTCCCCTTGTTATTTTCACTATCATTATTAGTAGCAGTAGTTTTATATTATACTTTAGTTATCAGACTGTTCTTATTTCAACCTACTGTTCTTATTTCAACCTGTGGGATTTGCATTCTTTCAATTCTCATCCCCATTCCGCCCAGAGCGGGGTGGGAAAGGAGATGGCATGAGCAAGCAGCTGCATGGTTCTGAGTTACTAGCTGGGCTTAAACCACAACATTACTGCAACCCTTAACTTTAAGATTCTGAACTAGAAATCATAATCACATAAAATCACAGTTAATTCAGCACTGACTCTAAGCTAGTGCATCCTGCTGAAAGTTAAGACTCTGTGTCTAGGGCTCAGTATGGGAACAAGAGTGTTACCTCTTTCAGGCTGTCTTGGAGGGTTCAGAGGAACCCCACGTCTGCTGGAGCAGAGGAAGGGTGATCTCACATCTCCTCAAAAACGGCCTTGTAGATGTCTGTGGTTTTGAAAACCTCTTGCTCTAGATGAAAACAGCAGAGAGTGCATGGTTTACAGAGCATTGCGAGGCTTGGACGTGATTAGGAATGCCAAGTTACTCAGCTATGCCCAGACTGTTTTGCCTACACCTGTCAGAAGAAATTCAAGCAGCTACAGAGTTCGGTAGCAGCTGAGCAGAGATTCTGGGATTGTCTGAGGTTTTGGAGACATCCAAATATGCCACCATCTTTTTGTGAATGATGGCTGAGATTTGTCAAAGGTTATCTAGGATATCTGTGAGAGAGAAGGGGTATGGAAAGAGATCTCTGAAGCTCCAGGTCAGTGCCTACTCACTGCACTATTCACATTTTCACAAGTGTAACTGTAATTTTTTTCCGTCCTACTGGATTTATTTGTCCCAGCTCTCTAATTTGAAAACTGTGTGTCCCTGGCACACAGAAACTTATTTTATATTACTAAACTAGCCATTACTTAATACCTTTTCCTTCATACAATTCCTTGTAGTTCCAGCACTTACTAAGGAAGAACAGAACATCATGGTTTGGAAGATGAATTTTCCTTAAGTTTTTGACCATATCTTAGTCCTTAGAATAAGAAACTGTTTAGCCGATCATCAGATGGCCTGAGTCCAATTTCAGTTTCATGGCCAGTTTTAAATTAAAAAAAGAAAAAACTCCTTCTCTTAGCCAGACATACATTGCCTACAGTGGCCCCTGTTACTAGTGGACAGATGCAGATGCAGATGCAGGCTTACATCCTGCTTCTACATCTCAACAAAACATATCCAAGTAGTATACAAACCCAGCTACTCCACAAAACCTCAATCATAACAAAAAAAGTGCCTTTCTGTAATGAAGTAGCTGATAATGCATAACCACCAACTTTTTACATCTGGGAAAACAGTCTGACTTCTTAAATTCGGAATTATAATTTGCATTGATCGTACTGGAGTAAGCTGTTGAAGCACTTCAATTTTCTGCCACAAGTAGAATCACCAATGAAAATAAAACATCTTCATGAACATGCCAATATGCCTTAACTTTGTTTCTTGTTTCTTCTGAGCCAGAGCTGGAGAAGACACATTTGGAAGGTTTACCTAGAGCTTTTGCAGTATAGGTATAGCCAGATAGGAGGGTACCACAGAGAGAAAGGGCTGCTTCAGCAGGTGGATATGGAAGAACGTATGTAGACAAGAAAACAAAGTGGTTGGAAAAGTAGGAAGGGCAAGTTCAAGGAAAGGGAACAGAACAGGCTGTACAGGTAATAGAATTAGATTTGTAAGGAAAAACATACAGCATGAACAGCAAATAGCTACTAGGAACGCTATCTTTGCCTCAGAGTTCCAAGCCATTTTGAAATTCATGTTTCTGCCAAACTTACAGTCCTAACGTATTTATTTTCAGTAGATGCAAGAAGGAATTTCTAAGAAATGCACATAAAAGTATCAGAAATAAGTAGAGTGTACGCTTAGAGAACACAATCTTAGATTTCTGAACATGAATCAGTCTAGTAGCATCAGAAAACACAGCATGGTATGACAACTGTCACTTGTGGTGCTGCTGACTGGTCACCTCCCAAATTTCCAGGAATTTAACAGCATTTTCAGGGAACTGTAATTAGCTGGAAAGTAAAAGGGGCACAAAAGAGCAATCTAACTGAACACCAGAACTTTCTGTTATTCATTCATGACTACAGGTAACATTTTCTGATTCCCCTCTTAACTTCTTAATGGGAACTGGGCACTTCAGCACATGAACCCATGTTGGGCTCAGTTCTGACCTTTTGTAAACTGCTGGTGGAAATTGTGTGATATTTTAACACTGTGAAGTCTTTGCTTTCTGGGAAAAGAAGATGACCAAGAGGTTGTTTTTCCTCTTACTTTCCAAAATGATAACACAACAGCATTTCTGAAGAAAGCAGAACCCATGGGTGCTCCTTACCATCTCCAACTGCAACTCGGGTTCTTAACCAGCAGAGCTCGATGAAAATGACTGCATCTTTACTGAAGAGTTTCACGGACAGAAACAGGAAACCCACTTCCTCCCTTAGCACACACACACATGCACAGCTGGAACTGCAACAGCTACACAGTCATACTGCTTTGTGAGGAAATCTCATTCACTTCCTTAATGACTCTCCTCTTTTTCCAGGCCTCCAGAAACATGGCCTTTCTTCCTGCATACTGCAAAACACCTGGGAGCACATTCATTTTCTTTAGTGGTGTCATTAGTTAAGAATATTTACGGTCTCTTCTCCATTACCTGAAGCACATAATATTGTTGGAAAACTAACAAAATTTGGAAAAAAGTGTTCAAAAAAAATTACGTTAACATTTTGGAACACATAATTTGAGATTTTTCTATAATATTAAGTAACTCTTTTCTCTATTTTTGCTTTTAACCCCAATAAATTACCAGTAAATTAACTAGGATTATCCCTTTCGGACAAATATAATTACAATCATTACAGGAGTTCTGATTGCTCAGATATCAAAGATGGCAATGTGAAACTAGTGGCCAAGGCATTTGAACTACCATTTTTCTTGCAGGTATTGGAGAAAGACACATTATGCTTCATGGAGGGCGGTTATATATCTCTCTGATGAACTCCAAGAACCAAACAAACCCGGTGCTACTGCTACATCTGTTACCTTTGCTGCTTAAGATGAACATCCATATTTACCCATAACATATGTACGTCTTCCAAGAAAAGTTGTTGTGGTAGATTACAATATGCAACTACCCAACTACATAGTTTCTGAGCCAAGCCTGTGTATACAGGCTGCAGTACACAGCAGGTGAACTTTTCTTACTAGTGTGAAGATGTGGGAGAAAGCATCAGATTAATAAACCTGTTAATAAAAAAATATCTTTTAAGTCAGGATTTCAAGAGCAGACTTTGGCCTCTTCAGGAACCTGCTCAGTAAGGTTCCATGGGAAATAGCACTAGAAGGCAGGGGGGCCCAAGACTGTTGGCTGAAATTCAAGGATCACCTGCTGCAAGCTCAGGAGTATTGCATCCCTACTAGAAGTAAGTGCAGCAGGAGAGCCAGGAGATCTCTTTGGATGGATAAGGAGATGCTGAGGAAAATTCGAAGGAAAAAAGAGGCTCATAAAAGGCGGAAACAAGGACAGGCGGCCTGGGAAGAATACAGGGATGTTGTCCAGGAAGCGAGGGACAGGTGAGGAAAGCTAAGGCCCAATTAGAATTGAACTTGGCTAGGATGTTAAAGATAACGGGAAGGGATTTTATAGGTACATTGCAAATAAAAGGCAGACTAGGGACAACATGGGCCCTCTCCAGAAGCTATCAGGAGAACTGGCTACCCTGGATTTGGAGAAGGCTGAGGTTCTTCATGACTTCTTTGACTCAGTCTTCACCGGAAAATGCTCTGACCATACCATCCAAGTCTTGGAAGGCAGACTGAGGGACAGTGAGCATGAAGACCCTGGGCCCACTGTAGGAGAGGATTTGGTTCAAGACCATCTTAAGAACCTGAACTTATAGAAGTCCATGGGATCTGATGAAATCCATCCATGGGTCCTGAAGGAGCTGGCAAATGAAGTTGCTAAGCCACTGTCCATCACATTTGAAAAATCATGGCAGTCAGGTGAAGTTCCCGATGACTGGAGAAAGGGAAATATAACCCCCATTTTAAGAAGGGGAAAATGGGTGAGCCGGGGAACTACAGACCAGTCAGCCTCACCTCTGTGCCTGGCAAAATCTTGGAGAGGATTCTCCTGGAAGGCACGCTGAGGCACATGAAAAACAACAAGGTGCTTGGTGACAGCCAGCATGGCTTCACTAAGGGGAAATCCTACCTGACCAATTTGGTGGCCTTCTATGATGGGGCTACAGAACAGATGGACAGGGGTAGAGCAGTTGATATCATCTACCTGGACTTGTGCAAAGCATTTGACACTGTCTCACATGACATCCTTGTCTCTAAATTGGAGAGACATCAATTTGAGAGGTGGACCACTCGGTGGATAAAGAACTGGCTGGATGGCCGCACACAAAGAGTCAATGGCTCAATGTCCAGCTGGAGACCTGTAACGAGTGGTTTCCCTCAGGGATCAGTGTTGGGACTGGTCTTGTTCAACATCTTTGTTGGTGACATGGACAGTGGGATTGAGTACACCCTCAGCAAGTTTGTTGATGACACCAAACTGTGTGGTTTGGTTGATACACTGGAGGGAAGGAATGCCATCCAGAGGGACCTTGAGATGCTTGTGAGGTGGGCTGATGCCAACCTGATGAAGTTCAATCAAGTCAAGTGCAAGGTCCTACAGCTGGGTGGGAGCAATCCCAGGCACAGCTACAGGCTGGGCAGGGAAGAGATTGAGAGCAGCCCTGTGGAGAAGGACTTGGGGGTGTTGGTCGATGAAAAAATGAACATGAGCCGGCAGTGTGCGCTTGCAGCCCAGAAAGCCAACCGTATGCT
This sequence comes from Ara ararauna, assembly GCA_028858755.1. Lineage (NCBI taxonomy): Eukaryota > Metazoa > Chordata > Aves > Psittaciformes > Psittacidae > Ara > Ara ararauna. The sequence goes on along the minus strand of CM054410.1, from coordinate 35,275,721 downwards.
GGGCTGTATCAAAAGGAGCGTGACCAGCAGGTCAAGGGAGGTGATCCTGCCCCTCGACTCTGCTCTTGTGAGACCTCACTTGGAGTATTGTGTGTAGTTCTGGTATCCTCAACATAAAGAGGACATGGAACTGTTGGAACAAGTGCAGAGGAGGGCCACGAGGATGATCGGGGGCTGGAGTACCTCCTGTATGAAGATAGGATGAGGAAGTTGTGGCTGTTCAGCCTGGAGAAGAGAAGGCTGCATGGAGACCTCATAGCAGCCTTCCAATATCTGAAGGGGGCTTATAAGGATGCTGGGGAGGGACTGTTCATTAGGGACTGTAGTGAGAGGACAAGGGGTAATGGGTTCAAACTTAAACAGGGGAAGTTTAGATTGGATGTAAGGAAGAAATTCTTTACTATGAGGGTGGTGAGGCACTCGAATGGGTTACCCAGGGGAGTTGGGAATCCTCTATCCCTGGTGGTGTTCAAGGCAGGCTGGAGAGAGCCTTGGGTGACATGGTTTAGTGTGAAGTGTCCCTGCCCTTGGCAGGGGGTTGGAACTAGATGATCTTAAAGTACTTTCCCAACCCTAACTATTCTATGATTCTAAGATACCTCTTTTTACAAATACTGTTGTGATATGAAAATACCCTGAAAAGTTTGAAAAGAGTTTTTTCTAAGACAAAATAAAACTCTGGTGTCACTAGACCTGGAAATGGTGAAATCCATTCTTTTGTTTTCTGAATTCAGAGAACCACCTTAGCTGTAGTTTCATGTGAAATACAAAAATGGGATTTTAAGTCCTCATCTAATCACCTTTAGTAAGACATCAGCAGGTTGAAAATTCAGGTGAGGCTGGCAGTGTCTGAAGGAGAGAACAGAACTGCATGATGTAGAAACATGGGCATTTCTACCAGAGGTTAAAGTCAGCACTTTATACAAAGCGCAGCTGCTTTTACTTGCCAGCAACACTGGCTTTGATTGTTTTTAAAACAATCTGTAAGACTCTCCACCCTGCAACAAATGAAAGTAAGTTAACTGATTCTTGTCCACTGTTCACAATCAGCTTTGGTTTACTGTAAACAGGCAGCACAAGCACAAATTTCTATGAACAAAAAAAACATTTGTATCCACAAACACTGGGAACATCACTCTTTTTAGCACTAGTCTTTCAGTTTTACACAGAATAGTGGTATGACCTGTTACCCCTATGGATCCACCCAGCTTGCCACCTGATTGAGCCTGCAAGGCAGCTGAGTCTATGGAAATAACATTCCCCAGCGTACATTCCCATCTAAAGGAGCAGATGGCCTGGCTTGTCATATGATAACGTTCCTTACTCTTCCTTGAACACCCTCTCATCCTATGCCAGAGGAATGTGAGTCTGAAAGCCCTGGTTCTCTTTTCATCAGGCTTGCATAACATCTAGCTGAAGCTATCAGGGTTTATGTGGTTAAAGGGCTGTGCAAGACAAAGTCTTGTTGACTGGGGCAAAGTTGTGTACATTAAGCTAAGCATATATTTTTGTTTCTGCCACTGATCATGAAGACCCTGATGAAGTATAATAGCCTAATAAAACTCTGCACCATAAAAACTCAGCTAGCTATACTGCTAGAGCTTCAAAGCAATGGGGAAGCTCCAGGCCTGCCATGTTCAGGGTCAAACTTCCCCTCTAGCTTATTTATGTTCTTTAGCAGGATAGTTCCTCTGCTGACTGTTCTTTCTGGGCTAAAATCAATTATTTTAAACTATTCTAATGCAATGGAAAAGTCTCACACATCCCACTGCCGTAATCTGTAGTGCTACTCAATTCACCAGACATTCACCTCCTATATCCCACTCAAATGCTATTTCCACAGCTGATTCCTTTGGTGATCTATTACAAAACGCAGAAGTGGAAAACCAGAAAGAGCAGAAGCTCATATTAGTAAATGCTTATAAACACTCTCAGTGTGGAGTTGAGTTGTTACACTATGTACTAGTAACAATACAGCCATAAGGTTAGGAGGGTTAAGGTGTTTCTCTGACTCCTAATGACAGCCCTGGGGAGTAGTAGAGCATGTGACAACATGGAAATGAAACAGCTGAAGGGAGAACTGGACTGACTGATGTGATTCAGGACAAAACTGAGAAAATCACCATGGAGTGACAATTTTCCATTCTAAAAATTTTTTGCAATAACAGGGAGCCGAAGACTGCACATTTCCAGACTCCCTTCCTGACCCTATAAATGTATTAAATTAATCATGGTCTTGTGCAAGTGGAAAGAAGGCTTGTAATGAAACGCGAAGATATTCATGGAAAGAAAGACAATTCTATAAACTCACTATACCTTTGAGAACTGAACCTATGTTTTGGTTTGGTTTGGTTTGTTCTGTTCCTTCCCTTTCAATTCTATTCTGTTCTGTTCCATTTTGTTTTGTTTTTGTTTTGTTTTATTTTGTTTTGTTTTCCAAGTGCAGGATTTTGGGAAGAAATAAGATTTTAAGCCAAATTAAAAAAAAAACGTATTTTCAGGGATGTTTTCTAAGCTTGACAATATAACATTCCAGAGGGAAGGTGGTGGAGGAAATTCAAAATTTGCTAAAAACTCTATCCACAGGAACCTATTTATGACACCAGCAAGGCTCTCCATTAGGAAACTGCTGTCTTCCTGTACAGAACTGATCACATTTGCAAAGGTACAAACACAACGTATTTTTTTATTATTTTTTGGAAATAATAATGAGTATTTTCCAAGGCACTTTTAGTCTAAGTTGTCCTGTGATTCAACTAAAATATTATTTAAGAAACTGGTCATAATTACTTACATGCTTCCTGTATAGATATTAAACATGACATAAACGACGTGCTGAAGGCCATGGAGAAGGCAGCGAATGGCCACATCTAGAACTTTAAAACTCATCATTCATGCTAGTCTGAATATACTAGCATAAGTAGGGTTTTTTAATGCAGAGAAAGCAATACATCTGATCCTTAAATATACATAAGTTTAAAAGTTGCCATTGGCTTCATTTGTTCACTGAACTTGTCAAACCACTTTATTACTGTATGTGAATTCAATGCACATTTCAGGCACATCGCATTTCCTGGGAAACAGCATGTGCCAGAGCTGTTGAAACTCAGAAAAACGGGCAGTTGCCTGCTACTGTGGAGATGTGTAAGATTTCCAGCATGTCTTTTCCTGTGCCACTGAGGGAAAACTCTGTAAAACATAATTTGTTCTGGAGCTCCTGCACTAGCAAGTTAGCCTCCTCCTGAATTCAGTCCTACCTTAGCTACACTATGACATTATTTCTATTCATAGTGTGCTAATACAATATATTCTCCTTAAATGTCTTTGTTTCCTTTTGATTATGAAGTGTAAGGCATTGGAGAGCTTCTTTCTGCAGGGATGCATTTGTATTGAAATATCCTTTCCATGGAAATCCAATTACACTGCTTTCAATAGAAAGCCTAGCATGAGGTTTGCTTATAGAAATGAGCTTTTTTAACTCACTCTCACAGAATTTCAATTTAAAAATAAATTTGCAGGCAATGTTTAATTTTCCCCTTCTATTTTTTATTTGTCTAATTCTAAATCCCAAGCTGCAATTGGGAAGCTGAAAAACAAAAAGATGGTAGGAGATGATCAATTCAAAGAATCAGTGCTTACAAAACAACTTGATTGTACTATCTGAAAGCTCCTTAATTAAGTAGAGGGAAAAAACCACACCAGTTAAAATATCAGATCTCTGTTAAAATACCTGAAAAAGGCAAATCTCAGTGACTCGTGCAAGCAGAGAGAAATCACACTAATGCCTGCCAGTGCGCACACCTCAAGCAGCAGGAAAGGTGGCGGGGATTCACCAAATGGGAAACCCAGCAAGGAGGTGGCTCTCCTGATGCTCACTGCAGATCTGGGGAAGGCCATGGCCTCACTGCAGACAGCACACAGACACCAGCACCTGCACTGACCAGCACCAGCAATCACCCATTCCTGCCACCATGTCCTGGTTGCAATCACCATCTGCATACAGGATGAGGGGAGGAAAGCAAGCTGCCTAAGCGGTCAGCAGTCCTAGAGCAGACCTTATACATGACACAAACCAGGGCTGCATTCTTCTCTCGCTGCTGTTTACTGTTATTTTTAATAACAGATAAGTAAACGACTAAAAAAAATGGTGTAGCCATCAATATCTATACTTTACCAACAAGTCCTATATTTACCTGTATTTAGGAGTATCTTTCTGCTACTCAGCACTATCTAGAAATGCTTAAAAGACATCAGCACAGCAAACTCTGCATGTTTGGTAAGTACTTAGGTACTTCTGTGGACATAAACATAGCCATCAGAGACCATCCTAGATGAGGAAACAAGAGGAGGTGGGAGCAGTTCCTTCTCCCTTTTTTTATTTGTCTTTGCAAATTAAAGGGAGACGTTAAGAATCAAGAAGCTGTAGACCTTGTTGCTGATTTAAGAACTTAGTCACCAGTCTTAGTCACCAGGAGTGCAAAGCTTGCTGCTTCTAAGGAGCATTAAATTTACCTGGAGAGGGGAGATTTAGGTTAGATTTTAGGAAGAAATTCTTCATTGTGCGGATGCTGAGGCACTGGCACAGGTTGCTTGCAGAAGTTGTGGCTGCCCCATCCCTGGCAGTGTTCAAGGCCAGGCTGGACAGGGCTTTGTGCAGCCTGGTGTAGTGGAAGGTGTCCCTGCCTGTGGCTGGAGGATTGGAACTACTTGAGCTTTAAGGGTCCTTTGAACCCTAACCATTCTATGATTCCATGATTAACTTTTTCTTCTGTTAATGTTAATTAACAGAACTGTTAATGATGGTCTTTATTTCAGGTAAAGACCCTATGATAGAAGGCAATAGATCTACTTAATTTTCCATTACGTTCTTCACCCAATTTTAAGTACATTATTTGTAAAAATTTGAACATGTCTAATACAAAAAAAGAAACTAATTTCATCAAAGAGCAACAAAAAGCAGGGTGATCTCTGTAAACTCCCATGCAGGAAGCTGTTCTAAAGCAAGGTAAGCCGCATATATTTTCTGGGAAAAAATAATTAATAAAAGGCCCCAATTTTTCCCCACGGTGAAACAGAAAGAAAATGGGAAATAAGGGGAAAGGAAAAAGAAAAAGAAGAAGAGAGAGAGAGAAAGTAAGTAATCACCTGTATATTATGGGAGGAGTCTTGCGCAAGTGTGGCTTATCAAGTAACTCTCACAGCAACAGCCAAGACAACTGGAGATGTTATGAAACTGCTAAATTATTGGTTTTCACACATTGGTATAAAAGGCATCCTTGAAGTTGCTACAGGGAAACAGTGAGAAACCGTGTGCATTTAAATGGACATCTTCGTTTTAGGCCTTGTGTTCAACTGATATAACTTTTCACTATAAAAACTCAATGCGTCAGGCGGAGTTACTTCATGTGCTCATTTCCAGCAGGATGCTTCAATAGGCAAATCATAAAAGGTCCACATAGGTCCAACAAAACTGACATGGTACACAGCAACGTGGGTGCACACTTCATATTTGAAGGTTAAGGATTTTTTATCCTGCGTTCTTCCCACAGCTGTGAACACACTGGACAAGAGCTAGGTTCACTCATCACCCATTTGGTGAAGAAATGAGGTAAAGGTGAGGTAAAATAGACTTACACAGGAATTTGTGGCGAAGCCAGTTACTAAGGTTTTCAGAGCTTCCGAAGGGAGATTGGTCTAAAGGCCTGCAGGTGACACTGCGCTTTTAAATGCAAAGAGAATTGTCATTAAGGACAAACAAAAATAAATGCACCTGCAGATGGGTGCAGCAGATTCTGGATCTGTGGTTTTCTAGAGTAAAGGATAAAACAGCTTATCCAGAGCAGCTCGAGACCTCCTACCAATTCATAAAACTAAAGAAAGATTTCAAGAGATCAGCTTTTACACAAAACTCTGTAATGGTGAAAGGACTGTAAATTACCTGAAATGCTTCTGTGTCCTGGAGCAACCTGGCTTGCTGAACAGTGGCGCGTTTTCATGTGGGTTAACTAAAGAGAGGCAAAGGCCTGGGTCTGTGTAGAAGTTTGGATTCCTGTTTTTCAGCTCTGAAATTTCAGATTTTGGAAATATCTCAAAACATCATCCTCTGCCGTTGTAGGTTTTCAGTATTACATTTTCTTAGCTTATATATTACAGATTGCTTTCCTTCCCTTACCTATGTTTTCTCGCTTCCTGGAAGGACTTTTGGTCTGAAAAGTGACTTTGAAAGCTATTTAAAAGTCTGCTTTTTGCCTGGGAGAGAAGTTTCCATGCAGCATTCAAGAAGGTTTAGGTAGACTATGCTGGAGCTGTGCAAAATTGCCCATCTCAGTCAGCATAGCCTTTTAGGTTACCTGGCCACATTCATCAAATGAGGACAAAAAGCCCCTCAGACAACACTTACACTAATCACTTGCATACTGACTCTCGACTCTGTAAGCCACTTCTCATGGTCTGTGCACAGCAGTTGCTGCATCCTGGTGCAGAGCATTCGACAGAGCCATCAGTCTTTCCCAGTTCTATTAGCTGCAAAGAAAAGGCTTAGTAAAATTAACACAGAAGCCTTCAGCTTTCTCAGAGCACTTACAAAAGGTACTAGAACGAAAAGAGATTGAGATGAGAGGCAATTACACACATCACTTTTGCAAACCAGTACAAAGGGAACATAACAGAAGCCTTTCTGCACTTTCTGTTTTGCTGCTGCCTGCCAGGCACACTCCTGCTGTTCCACTCTGGCATGCTGCACTCCCAGAAATGCCATCTTGTACAGCAGGACAGGAACATCTATATAACACTCACTGAATACACTTGAATGAAAAAAAGGGTGAACTTTTGTCATGCTGGGGACAGTCAAAGTATTCACAGACACAAGGGTGTTGGGAGGAGCACAGCAACCTGCATATTGAATTGAAGCAATTGCAGGGCCAGCAGAGACACCCTGTCAGGGATGTGCATGAGTGTCCAGCAGTATTTTTTGTGCAGGAAGAACTCAGGAGATTGCTTCAGGTAAGGAAATAGCTAGCAGATGATGCAATCCCTCTCTATAATACTTCCCATTTCAGTGTTGCCATGATTTAGCCCCAAAATCATAGAATCAAAGAATCCTAGAATGGTTTGGGTTGGAAGGGTCCTAAAAGATCATCTACTTACAACCTCCCCTGCCAAATCTCATGTGTCATATGATTAGAGAAGTCTAGACTTGAAAAGCTCTCTTAAAGAGTACTCTACCTGGACTTGTGCAAAGCATTCGACACTGTCCTGCACAACATCCTTGTCTCTAAACAAAATATAGTAGATGGACCACTCGGTGGATAAGGAATTGGCTGGATGGCTACACACAGAGAGTTATGGTCAATGGCTCAATGTCCAACAAGAGACTGGTAATGAGCGGTGTACCTCAGGGGGTGGTGTTGGGACCAACCCTGCTCAACATCTTTGTCGGTGACATGGACATTGGGATTGAGTGCGCCTTCAGCAAGTTTGTTGATGACACCAAGCTGTGTGGTTTGGTTGATACACTGGAGGGAAGGAATTCCATCCAGAGGGAGCTCGACAAGCTTGTGAGTAGGCCAATGCCAACCTGATGAAGCTCAACCAAGCCAAGTGCAAGGTCCTGTATCTGAGTCTGAGCAATTCCAGGCACAGCTACAGGTTGGGCAGAGAAGAGATTCAGAGAAGTCCTGTGGATAAAGACTTGGGGGTGCTGGTCAATGAAAAAATGATCATGAGCCAGCAGTGTGTGCTTGCAGCCCAGAAAGCCAACCGTGTCCTGGGCTGCATCAAAAGGAACATGACCAACAGGTCGAGGGAGGTGATCCTGCCCCTCTACTCTGCTCTTGTGAGACCTCACTTGGAGCACTGTGTGCAGTTCTGGTGTCCTCAACATAAAGAGGACATGGAACTGTTGGAACAAGTCCAAAGGAGGACCACAAGGATGATCAGGGGACTGGAGCACCTCCCGTATGAAGACAGGCTGAGGAAGTTGTGGCTGTTCAAGGCCTGGAGAAGAGAAGGCTGCGTGGAGACCTCATAGCAGCCTTCCAATATCTGAAGGGGACCTATAGGGATGCTGGGGAGGGACTGTTCATGAGGAACTGTAGTGAGTGGACAAGGGGTAACGGGTTCAAACTGAAACCGGGGAAGTTTAGATTGGATATAAGGGAGAAATTCTTTACTGTAAGGGTGGTGAGGCACTGGAATGGGTTGCCCAGGGAAGTTGTGAATGCTCCATCGCTGGCAATGTTTAAGGCTGGGTTGGAGAGAGCCTTGAGTGACATGGTCTAGTGTGAGGTGTCCCTGCCCATGGCAGGGGGCTGGAACTAGATGATCTTAAGGTACTTTTCAACCCAAACCATTCTATGATTTTATGATTGTTTAATCTCTATGTCTAGGCCACTTCTTGCTGATTTCTCAATACTCTGCAGATGATACACTCAGGTCACATAATTACATGGCTATATTTACATACTGATGAGTACCTAACTGTCATCGCAAAGACAGGAAGAAAGCTGAGTATCTAGCATCACTGACAAGTCCTTCAAATATTATCCCGGGTAAGCTTTTTACAAATCCTTCAGAGTGAAATGTAGTTTTTTGCAGAAATTCATTAATGTCAGTGAAGAAGGCAGAATACTGCTTTCAATCAGGACATACTGTGAAAATTCACTGAAATATAATGGAAGAAAATGGCTCTTCAGAAGATCTAACCCTTCTACCTTTGGAATAAACAGATGCAATCTTATTGTAGGCAAGTACACTGCTTCAGAAGGTCCCACTCAGCTGGTTTTTGCTTTGCAAGCTAACCAGCTAAACAGAATTGCCTCTGCAGAAGTTGTATGAAAGGACCAAATAGTGACATTCCCTGCATGAAAGTCTCTTTCTTTAATACTGTAAAGTGAAAAATTTCTATCTTCATGCCTCTTAAAATTGTAGACGATTGAATTTAACAAGAAATATTAAGAGCACAGGCAAGTGAATTATGTTGCCACCTTGAAATTAATGCTTTTTTTTTTTTTGTGAACCACGCTACAGTATTAAAAAAATGGTGCTTCTCAAATGCCAGAAAAAAAAGCAACCTTGGAAAAATATTTACAGTCACAAGACATACAGAAATAAGCACATGTAGAAATGCAGTCAAGGACTTTTATCACTTTTTTGCAGGAGTCATTCAAACCCTACAAAAATGTAATATTTAAACACAACAAAGGTAAATCTTATAAATACTTACAAGATCTCTCTGTTTCATAATGCATACAAGTAATATTTTTCTTAAACTTCAGTTGCAGATACATCTTCTCCCATTACTACATATGATGCTTATAAGTAGCGTTCTTGTTAGCAAACTTTTAACAACACATGCTTGCCATTCTTGCTTACTAACTGACCAAGCAGCAGCAGCAGGCAATAGATTGATTTAAAAATTAATAAATACAAGGCAATTTTTGTAAGCATTGATTGTTGAGGCAACCAAGCCATTAAGTGTCTGTAACATCTTTCCAAGAATTCTTATTCGCTAGTAATGCAGCCATATAGTGTTCTCAAAAACTACCTGAGCAGTCATAGAGAACACCAAGAACTATCACAGTTACTAGTAATTTAAGGGGAAAAATTGCTTTAGTTAGTGAAAATAATAACAGTTGGAATCATTTTTTCCTCTATTTTACATATGTCTTCTGGGTTCAGCTGTAACAGTTCTTTTTCTCCTTCCTAGTACCTCATGCAGTGTTGTGTTTTGGCTTTTGTCTGAGCACAATGCTGATAAAACACCAATATTTTAGTTGTTGCTATGTAATGCTTACCCTGATCAAGGATATTTTCACTCTTTAATGCTTTACCAGTGAGGAGGGGCACAAGAAGCTGTGAGGAGCAGAGACAGGACACCTGACCCAAATTAGCCAAATGGGTATTCCATACCACAGCACGTCATGCCCAGTATATAAACTGGAGGGAGTCACCCGGAAGGGACTGATCACTGCTCAGGTAGGGCTGGGTATCGGTTGGCAGGTAGTGAGCAATTGTATTGTGCATCGCTTGTATTTATCGGGTTTTTTCCTTTCCCTTTTTAATTTTATATTCTCTTCCTTTATTATTTCCTTTATCATTATTATTATTAGTAGTAGTTTTATATGTATTTTAGTTATTGGACTGTTCTTATCTCAACCCATGGGGTTTACATTCCTTTGATTCTCCTCCCCATCTTGCCCAAAACGGGGTGTGAGCAAATGGCTGCATGGTTCAGAGTTACCAGCTGGAACCATGACAATATGGAAGAAAAATTACATCAATCTGTTTTGTGAACTTTAAAGAAGCCTGTCAGAAGAGAGGAAAAAAGTGAGTCACAAGTGAAGGGAGGGGTATAGCTGAAAGGACTAAAACACTAAGCCAGGTAACAGAATTTGCTTTCCTTTTGAAGCAGTCAGGAGAAGTTATCCTATATTTTGGCAGAGGAGAAAGGGATCCCAGACAGCTCTGTGCACACAGGTACAGCAGACCTTTTGCACTTGACAAACTAACACATCTTCCTTGGCCTTCTGCCCACTACTCAGAGTTTGCAGTCACTTCAGTCCTTGGTATGCCTGCTCAGGGACAAAACAGACACTCAAAAGCAAGTCTTGAGTTCACCAATCTGAACAAAAAGGGCCATTAAAGTTACTGAACACCTTTTCTATATATTCATATTTGTCAGTTCTCTCCCTCAGCTTTCATACCCCTAACTGCTCTGTGACTGGCAAAAATCATAGAATCATAGAATAGTTAGAGTTGGAAAGGACCTTAAGATCATCTAGTTCCAGCCCCCTGCCATGGGCAGGGACACCTCACGCTAGACCATGTCACTCAAGGCTCTCTCCAACCCAGCCTTAAACATTGCCAGCGATGGAGCATTCACAACTTCCCTGGGCAACACATTCCAGTGCCTCACCACCCTTACAGTAAAGAATTTCTCCCTTATATCCAATCTAAACTTCCCCTGTTTCAGTTTGAACCCGTTACCCCTTGTCCACTCACTACAGTTCCTCATGAACAGTCCCTCCCCAGCATCCCTATAGGTCCCCTTCAGATACTGGAAGGCTGCTAGGAGATCTCCACGCAGCCTTCTCTTCTCCAGGCCTTGAACAGACACAACTTCTCATCCTATCTTCATATGGGAGGTGCTCCAGTCCCCTGATCATCCTCGTGGCCCTCCTCTGGGCTTGTTCCAACAGTTCCATGTCCTTTTTATGTTGAGGACACCAGAACTGCACACAATACTCCAAGTGAGGTCTCACAAGAGCAGAGTAGAGAGGCAGGATCACCTCCCTCAACCTGTTGGTCACGATTTCTTCCAAGATCCAGATCTAGGAAAAGCACCTATGCATAGAACCCCCTACTTCAGTGATCCTCCAAGGTCAGTGACATTTTGTGGAGGTGGCAGTATCAAATGACAACCTAGTGGATTTTTATAGGCAAGATTTGCTTCTTCCCTGTGGGTATGTACAGGACAGCCTCCAAGATGAACAGCACCTTGTTGGTCTGAAAGAAGAGTTTTGACTTCACTCCAGAAGCAGGGGGAATTGAGTTGTGGCATCCTGATTTTTTGGAGTCATTTGGTGCCAGAAAATGAAATATGACGGTGCTGTAAGCATTGGTTGGCTCTTGCAGCCTGGAACTTGTGATACAGCAGGGATTTACTGTTCATTTTTAGTTCACCTGCAGCTGATTCATACAACGGTGTTATTTCCCTCAGCTGTTGCAGGGCAATGAGCAATTCCAGCAAAGTCAATGAATCCGTGCAGATTTATTCCCTCTGAAAAGGCAAGTTAATTAGTCTCCATCCTCCTCAATTTTCCTTGTGTGTTTCTTAAGACCTACACAAATTATATAAGAATCATCATTTCTAAGGAGGAGACTAAAAACCTAGTTGAAATTTGACAACGTGCCACTAGTGCCAGTGCCCAGCCCTTCAGTCGTCGAGGATCGGCTCATGCAGCTGCTAAGTGACATCTAGACTGAGAATGCAGCAACAGATCCAGCCTCAGACACTCAGGAGAGAGACAGCAGAGGTTTTATAACTTGCAAATTCAGATTTCACTTCTGGTCATAGCATAAGTTAATGTCATGGATTGCATGCAGGAAAATATCATGTGGGGCAGCCAGGTGAAAATTGCTGTGTTCTGTGTATTCTCAGCAAGGCCGGGGTACATGAGGAATAAGCATCTTCCTACAGCAACTTTTTTCTCTGGAGCCCAGGCAGAATCTACAAAGATTAAAGCTGGTTTCCCATCCTGTCACTTCAAGAACTGCATTTCTATCATATCTCACTGTGTTATCAGGCAGCTTTTACACAAACTAGTAAGAGTCTGACTATCATTCAGCAGTCACGGGCATACAGCAAAGACTGGCTATATGGAAAATGTCTAATACATGACCCCTTAACCACCATTGAATCAGTATGTGTAACCTTTGTAATTAATTCAGGTATTAATGAATGAAAGGCCTGATAAAATACACTACAGAGTTAGTTCATAAACACAAAGGAAATTTTGCAGCAGTTGAAACCACAAGTCTCAATGCACTTTCACATCCATTTTACAAGAAGCTCTCTAGAATTACTCTTAATTTACAGTTGAAATTAGATTCAAAGCCAATAATATCACAATCTGGTATAGAGTTGGCAGAAATATTTGTTTTAAAGATAAGCTTCTCAGAGGAAGTGATAAAAATAATTTCAGTGTGTTACGTGTCCATCTGTCTTAAAAAGGAAATTTCAGATTCCCTCTGTGTTTCAACAGAGTCTTCCTTTTATTTATTTGATCTACTTAAGATCTCTTTATTGAGTTTTTCAATGCACCACAAGCCTTTTCTGCAGCTCCCTATCTTATAAATAGGACATTTATAACAGTTACTATTTCAGAATTTTTTACTACTAAAATCTCTATTTTGATTAAAGGAACTGTTCCCATGGAAGTAAGTGGCAAAATTCCAGATTAAGTAGCATCGTGCCTAAATCATTGCTGTGATGTCATTTTCTATTTTAAAATGTTGATAATGGAAAGATTTTGAACACCCCATGTATAAAAGCAATACCCTTATTATCTAAGTTAAGCTTAATTTAGCTACAAAACTGTTTAAAAGAAAACATCATCTCTATCCACATTGGCTCCCTTTCAACAATATCTATTGAAAATGAAACAAATTACTTCTTCCCGCTCTCCCTCCATTCAGTACAATGTGGTGTCCTTATTTCAGCCTACACAAATGATGTTTTAATCGGCGCCTAAGGCAAAAACTTTGGTAACTGCTGAGGTGACTCTTACATTCCAAAAATTTATATCCCACTGTGGTCTGATTTTCATCACTGCGAGTCCCCAGGAGCATGGACAACGGTTTTGGCTCTGGGCTGTGAACTGCCTGAGCCCAGCAGTGCAGCAGCAGCCCACATCCCTGGACAGGAGAAGCACCCAGGGTGTTGCGCTTTCAGCAGAGGTGTTTTACCCACTTGCATGAGCAGCCTGGGCTCATCTGCAGGCAGTGAAACATAACCTGTATTTCCAAAACATGAGAGAAATCATCTCCAGGGCAGACCCAGACTAAATACCTCGTCAGATCTGGCCACTTTTTTCCTTCCAATGAGGCAGTCTTCTGTTTCCTTTCATTTCGTACAATTTCTTTATTAGTTTTCCAATATCTTTGGGAAGGAGGAAGTGCAGACTGGGAGTGTGGCTTCAGCTGCTCCAGTTTATGGTTTCATTCAAGCTGATTAATTTTGGATTTCCTAAAAGTCAAATATGCTCAGCTCCAAGGCTTTCACTCAAACTGACTTTCTAATAAAGAGGTTACAAAGAAGCATCAAGTAAAAATACCATGTTCATAACACAGGACACCTCTTGGGGAGTTATTCAGGAACAAAGCTCTGGTTTAGATGGCGTTCCATCAGACATACAACATAATTTTATCTCCTTCCTCACTTACAAAGCAATAAAACATAAAATCTCACCAGACATTGTGTGGCCAATTACGTTCAAGCAATAGTTTGGAAATAGAGTGGGGAGGGAAAGCTGTGGAAAAGCTATAAATCCCAGTTTATGTTTTATTAAGGAAAGAGAAATACTGCTCATAACGAAATGCTGAATTACCTGAACCAGGTTTCAGATATTTTTGTTAACTGGGTCACAGCATGCTCAGTAGTAAAGTCACTTGCAAAGCCTAAATATGCTGCAAACTGTGACCTGCTTGTGCTGCTTGACAGGCTTAGATAAGTCTCCTAAGCCTTTGCACAATAGACTACTTACAGCCTCAACAGAAATCACTCCTTTTAAAAACCTTGTATCTTTCATTTGCCCTTAATTTCTTCCAGTCGTTGACCCAGATTTGGAGCAGAACAGCACTTTTCTGAAATTAAATGTTTTTTGAACCAGGATTGTGAGTCCTTCGGAAGACACCAACAAAGAGCGCAAGACAGCATGTGAAGGGCTGTGCCTGTGCCAGAGCAGGAGGCAGCATCCCGCCTGGCAGGTTCCTGCGACTGCCCAACCAGCAGCTCCATCTTGTGGGGCTGCAGCGGCCACCCCACAAGCTCACCTTGGGAGGGCAACCCTGCTTTCCAGAGCATGCAGAGCTCACCCCTCCACACCCCCAGAAAACACCAGCCTAGGCAAGGGTCTGCTGGACTGTTGCACCAGGAATGGCTCTGGGAAAGGAGTGCTGGAGATACTATAATGACAGCTAGGAGAGAGCCAACCTGTATTTTAAACAACTGTCATACACACATTGACACAAAAGCTTTCTGAGAGCAAGAATGCCCTTGACCATGTGGGAGACCTTCCTGTTGTGTGAAGAAGTGGCATTCTACTAGTTTGAGAGACAAGCCGCTACACAGGGTTAAGGTCTGGACCTACATGTCTGCAGCAGGTTTGGGGCGGGGATTTGATTTGGGTTTCTTTTTACCCCTAATGCTGGTGACTATAGGAACTTTTACATGTTGTACCTGCACAGGAGATTGAAATTGAAAACAAGAAGCATGTGTTCCTCTAACAAAAAAATGTCCTGTTTGCCAGAACACAGTGATTGTCTCCTAGTTTTTGAGTGATTCCACCAATCTCTCTACACCATTTTTTATAAGAGGTATTTACTAATTGTCCACATATTTCCAAATTGGTAACCATATCCATTACCCATATGACTGTGGCAGCTGGTTGGAAAACAGTTTGATCTCTTTCAGACTGCTTGAAATCCATGGCTTATAATCGTATAAAGGTATAGCCAGGCAAAATATCAACAAAATGTTAACTTCAAGGCAAATAGGATGCCAGATGCCATGAAGAACTCCCCAGATTCCCAAGACACACTCCAAGGAAATCCCTTGTTTTTTGATGTCATTCCATACCAGACCATATTGGCACTAGGGCACCTCACATGAAATGTGAGCCCCCTCCAAAGCCTCCTGGAAAAAGCTGTTCTTCTAAAGCTGATGTGAATATAGTGCAGCATATGGGGTGATTAATGAACTGATCACAAAAAGTCGATGCAGTCAGGCAGCAAACAGCTAGAGACCACCCAAAGTCAGAAGGAGGACTGCTGCTCTCGCAGGAGGCCCAGGCTGGCAGGCTGAATTACCACCCAACACTTGCTCTTCCGGCTGCTAAAGTAATTACTCCATTTCAAAGGCAGCATCCAGGGTGGGACTGGCTTCAGTTTATCTACTTTCTCTATCTTTTATATGCAACACTTGCCCTGTTAGTGAAGAAGAGTCCATTCCAGCTTCTCCTTTTGTTGGCAGCTATTAGCAAGAGTTTCAAAAGGATGTGTATTTCCACAACCTGCAGTCAGATAGCAACTCGTTTATAGGAAAACTTATTCTTCAGTTTCAAGCACCTACAATGTGGCTTATTATAGGACATATTTTTTGCAACCTGAAAAACATCGGCTAAAATCCTAATTGTTTTCTATCTTATTTATGACAACTCCCCCAATTTGTACCCTTTGCACTCAAACTTTGTCTTCAGTCCAACCAAATCTAAACAGATAATTTTATTTTTTTATCTTTGAATCTCCAGATTCTCCTTTTGCGTTCCCTTTCTCTAGTAAAAGTCTAAAATGGCACATGGTGTAACTCTCCTGCTCCTTCTTACAGAATTTCCTGCCTTACACGCTGTTAAAGTCATGAACAATTAACTTTTCCAGTAGCACCACCGCATGCAAACAGCACTAAGATTTTGAAACCTCAAGAAATGCTCTGGTCAGGAATAGAAGCCAGAAGTTAAAATCTTGAAAAGTTCATGAATTGATAGTACCGAAAATACAGCAAAATAGATCAATTACAAATTATCTTCTTTTTTATTCATAAAACATATTTTATTTTGAAGGTTCTCACTTATCAATGACATCCTAATGAAAGTTTCAAAATATGCCATTTATAAAGTGTAAAAACAATGCTTAAAAAGACCAAACAAAACCAAATCAAAACAGAGAAACAAAACTAAACACTTTAAGCATACAGATCATCAGAACAAATATGCCCTTGAAAGTGATTTAATTTTCCTAAAAGAACCCTTTCTAGTGAAAAAAGTCAGCATCTCTCTTTTTCAAGTTTGCTAGACTTGGCTTTTCTTCCTCCAAGCTGGCAAGATACTAATGGCTTCAGAAATACCTAGACTTTTCTTATTTATCTATCCTATTTATCTACCATTTATGTATCATTTTATCTATCTTAAGGCTTCCCAAGCCACTATGTCTTAACCTTGCCCAGGTGAATGGTGTCTATGAATATCCTGCTGAAACTTGCATCCTCCATCATCTCCTTATGATGTGTCTCAGTTACTATGGCTGAAGTTCAGGTTGGAAGGTTTTTATAGGGAGACTGAGCTTCCCTTGTCCAGGACTCACCCAGTCATGGTGAGGAAGCTGCACAGACTTGCCATGGCCACCACCTCCTCACGCACCTGCCAGTGTTAATGGTGACACAGACCACCCTTTTAACAGCCTTAGTAAGCGTGTGTTCAATGTGTGTGAAATGTTGATGGTTTCTCTCAGCACTATAAGATATCAAAATGTTGTTCTTATTGTTCGTATAGTTAATAACAAAAATAATACACTTCAGATGATCCTTTGAACTTTATGTCATATTTCACGAGATAATTTCCAAAATATTTGTGGAATTGTGATTTTCCTTTCATCTGAAGACTTTACTCTTCCTTTTTTCCCCTTTAAAAATAATCTTTCAGGACACATGTTTGCTATTGCTTCTTTCAGCTGCATCCAACCTGTTCCTTCCACAGCCTGAAGTCCTTCAAGTTCCTAATTTCCTCCCTGGACTTCCCCAGACTCCTGCAAGAGCTACGATGTAAACTAACATTAAAAGGAAAACAGGAGATTAACCATGACAGCAGGGAGTTCCCACCGTGCCATCTGCTCTTTCAGAGTCCTACAGTTCTCAAGGGGGAGATTAACTTCTGAGTGAAGCATCAGTGATTCATGAGACACTTTGGGTTTCCCGTCCACGACAACTCAGCTGCTGAGAATGGTATGTGTGAACTTGGTAATGTTTAGGGAGAATGATTCAGAGCTATAAGAAGGCCAGACCTGGGGCTGATGCTTGGCCTTGTCATCCCCATGCAGAAGACATTGCACAGCATGACTCAGCCAAGCCTCCTCTCTTTCAGTGTGCGGCAGAGTTTCATCTCCAGGCTCATGTGATCCTCATGCAATTCCAATTTACATCACCCACATGATGTAATAGCTGAACAAAATGACCAAAGATAACAGTAAATAGAGCTAAAGCAGAAAAGCAGATTTCTATTTTCAGTCATACATAAGAAACTTTTGAGGTTAACTTAAAATTTACTAGGACAACTCTCTTGTGCAAGGCAGGCTATGCAATGATTTGTGACAGTTTAAATATACACGACTATTAACCTCCACTCTTACTTATTCTTCCGATTGCGTTCTTTGTTTTTCAGTCCTAACTCATCTGAGGGGAGGCTGAGAAGATAAGAGTGGTTTAGGATTAACCTGAGTAGGAGCTGAAGCAGGAGTGACTCCCTGCCTGGTCTGTTCAGAACTGAACTATAATGACCGGGAATGAGAAACAGATCAGATTATGGCTCTCCTTAGATCATGAAAGCAAAGTCTTTCATGAAAAGTTCTTGCAGTATAGGTTAATTCTTTTTAAGAACATGAATATTCTTGTTTACATATCCTTTCTTTAGTTTTTGGTTGTAAGTCACAAGCCAATACCATAAATGAACATCCTTCCCACACTGGGCTTTGAACCAGGCTTGACAACAACTTATAACAGGAAGGGCCAACTTGCTGCATGCTTTAAACCCATCTCAAAAACACAAGATCTAGGTATCTTAGACCAAATATTGCTCAATTGACACATAACAGCAAGGTCATGAATTTCAAAGCAATTAATTGCATCAATAAAATTCACAGGTTTTGATGAGAGGTTGTTTAATGAATGACAGTGTAGACCAAACTCTCCCTCAGTCTGCTGCTTTATCTCATTCTGCGATTGTCCAAGATAAATATCACTTAGCTAATATACGTCTCATTACTATGTCTGAGATGAAGACAGAAACTTTACACATGCACCAGTCCACATATATACTAAGTATCCATAAGGCTGCATACTATGCAATAGCTTGTAAATAAAACTATAGACATCTTCAAGACAATAAATGTGCCTACTGAGTTGTAGGAAATGCATCTTTAGAACAACTTTACTTAGCAGTAGTCTTTATGGTCTAATTAACTATTCTTTTCTCTAGAAGTAACAATTCCCTTACAAATTCTCTGATTAAATCCGCAGCTGGTTGGAAGAGTATTAGCACAGCAAAGATTTCCTCTAAGCAAGCCTACTGGGACCCTGCCAGTGACCTTACCCTAGTTGTCAGCAGGACTGAGGACTATGCAACATATTATGCAATTCAGGTGAAATCACCCTTATGTATGCTCACAAGGAAGGGCAAGCCCTAACAAGAAAAAACCTGCAGTTCCATACTGGTTAATAGAGCTTTTTGCCTTTTCTATCCTTTTCCCAAGAAAAGATAGAGAGATACAGAAAAAACACACAGAAGCTATCTGAAATTTAATTTCAGTATAAATAAATGTGGCTCTGTTCGCTCGGATCTCTCAGTTCCTCAGCAAGAGCTAGTGGTACAGGGACGACACATCAGAAAATAGGCTGAGTCAGTGTCAATGTTTTGACCACTAATAAAGAAACAATAACAAAAAAAGTCTCAGTCTAGTGAAGGCTTTCATGAGTAATACAGCCAAAACTTACATATAAGAAAGGATAAGCAACTGGTCTAGTTTCAGAAGTAATGCTCTGATAACCTATGAAAGATTGACTCCTGCTGTTATCTAGGGATATTATTAATCGCTAGATCTGAAAAGCCCACAGTGTGTTGGTGACTGGGGTTAAAAACATACTACGTTTTCAAAAGATGGTAGCCCAAATTTGGCACCTTGTCTGTGTGTGCTTTTTACTGAAATTTAGGGATAACCATAGAATCATATAATCATAGACTGGTTTGGGTTGGAAATGACCTCAAGATCATCTAGCTCCAGGCACCTGCTATGGCAGGGATGACTCACACTAGACCATGTCACCCAAGATTCTGTCCAACCTGGCCTTGAGCACTGCTAGGGATGGAGCATTTTTTGGGCAACCTGTTCCAGCGCTTCACCACCCTCACAGTAAAGAACTCCTTCCTTATATCTAACCTGAACTTCACCTGTGGCCATGTAAGTGTTAATAGCGGTTTCTAGAGGCACAGTGAAATTTCTGGTTTGTTTTAAAGCTAAGACTAACTGAAAACATATTAATGAGGAAATTTACTATGCACAGCTTTAAGCACACATTGAGATATATGTATTATCTTATACATGTCTTTCTACAGGTAAACATAAAGCAGTAGACTCTGTTCTACTGTAACCTGCAGCCAGTAGGGAACCTCAAGCAAACCACTGATGAGATTGCAAAGCGCAAATCCTCATACTTGAATGATATCCATATAGTCCTCAAACAGGGAAAGAAGGAACATTACATAGATAAATAAGAGGCCTCTGAATAGGCCTCTATCTGTTTTACTTTCTTGAGAGCCATAGGGTAGGAAATTTCTTAGCATGAAAAAAAGAGAGGTTAAAAAATGTTGCCAGTGAGGGGAGGCATCAATAATGCAGAAAGTATGTATATTTGACCTGTGAATCCACAGCTGTCATGTCCAGAGAATAATTTTCTTACATTTCAAAAATATTAATTCTATGCCAGGAATCCTGCAGACCATCTCCTTTCTTCTTCTGAGGGTAAACATATTTGTAGCATTCTTAAATACCTTGCGTGATGACTCAGCCTTCTCAAGGCAATAGATAGTACACTTGGCTAATTGTCTCATACTGGTACTAAGACTTTGCTAGTAGTAAGACTTCCCTAGTACTTGCTGCTTTCAATTACCTTCTAAAATTTTAGTTCGTTTTCTAGCGCAAATGAAGAACAAATTCCTTCTTTTCTGGAGCTTTCTTCTCTCTGCTTGAGGGTCATTACCAGGTCTTCTTGCGGTATTTTTTCCCTCTCTACTAAACCACTCAAATTCTTTAACTTTGTCCTCACAGGTGACATTTTCTAGACCTTTGATCCTTCTCATTGCTTTACTTTGGATTTTATATAGACAGTTATCTGTTTCTGGAAATCCAGTGTCAAAATCAGGACACAGCACCCCAGCTGAAGGTTGAACACAGCTGTCATGCGTCTTGCAGATGACAGAAGGGGTCAGATATATCCATGTGATGTTTACCTTTTGCAGAACAGGATAATATTGCTGCAGTCATCTTCAGTGTGTGTTCTACTATAAATGCTTGGACCTCTCTCACAGAATTGCTTTTAACTTTGTTTTTGTCCATCCTAGATTTATTACACGACTATTTCCACATCTTCACTGACTGCAGTGCCCTTACTAAATCACATCTTACTTTTCAAATCTGTATCCAGTTTGCCTTGATCATGTCAAGCTCTAATTCTGTCCTTCAGTGCATCTCTGGCTCTTCATGGAGTGCCCATGTGAACATACTCTGCATATTCCCCACTCTACTTTACAACTAATTCAGGGAAATACTGAATAGAATGTGAAGCAAGGCATGCTGTGGCAAAATCACACCATTCTGGCTCAACACAAAGCAACAAATCAGTACACTTTGAACCTTGTTTCCCATCAACTGAGCACTGACTTTAAAGCAGTTTGCCAAATTCTGTCTCCTAGCTTGTCTATTGGGAAGTCACCTCGGTGTCAAGCAGTCCTGCTAGGATCAAGAAAGATGACTGCTGTAGACAAGCCCCGTCACTCTGTCAGGGCAGTAAATTAGACAGATTTGGAATCATTCGTCCTGAGAAAATTAATTTTCATTATTACCCATCCTCATATTTATCTTCTTGGTATTTTCAAACAGTTCAACTTTTGTTCCAGTACTTTTCTGGGAAATGATATTATAGAGCAGATAATTATTTCCCTTTTTTAAAGCTATGCAGTGTTACAGTCCCTTGCCTTCCTGGGTGAGGAATCACCTTGTTCCCAAAGGTGATAGCTCTGTGTTGGCCTCAGCCAGTCCTCCAGGTTCCGGTCAGGTGCAGACAAACTGGAAATCTCTGCCTTAGCTAAATACTCTTTATCCTAGTCTGTCCTTGACTCTTACTTCCCTACTGCTGAGTCAGCTCACTTTCTGGTAAAAAGTGAACCATCACAACCATCAAACATTTTAGCTTTCTCAGCACCAGCTAGCTTTTCCTTCCCGACCAGTGATGGATTGCAGTTTCTCTCACTCTGCCTTTTACTAGCCCTGCCTTACAGAAGGCTGCTCAATATTCTCTCCTATCTTGGTCCACAGCTTGATCTATCTTTAATTCATTCCTCCCTCTTCATATTTTTCCCTCATACCCATTTTTACTGACCTGAACAAGTTTGCACCTCTTCTATCTCTCCTTTTTTAGTCAAGATTTAGATGATCTACTTGCTACACTTTCCAACCTTCCATACTGACATAGGTTGAACCTGCACCTTCAACGTGTTTCTGTTACAGGACTACCAGCTCTCCTGAATATTTCTTTTTTTCTTTTTTAAACAGTTTTCCTATGGGATCTTTTCTGTATATATTCCAAGCTCAATAGTGGCTTTCTGAAAGTCTTTTGGGTTTGCCTTCTTGTTCTTCCTCTCCCATAAAACAATCTTTTGCTGACCATTTTCACCTCAGATGCTGGTATGTTGAGCCACCCCTTTAGGTGCTTTTTCTATCTTTCATATCAAGGAGTCCTCAGGCATAGAACACAGTCAATGATTCTATGCTATAAACAGCACTCCACTTCTCTAAACTGGTTCTTATACCTCCCAACATCAGCCCTCAGTCAGTCTACAACCCTGCACAAAGGCATTTCAGCATTTTACCATGCAAAAATCTCCCCATCGACTTCAAGATAGTTCCAGAAATATATTAGTCTGAGATAGCCAAATTAGCCTCATGACATTTTGTGTTCATTATACATACTTTCTGACCCAAATTTGACTGTTTTTTACACCGAGACAAACACCTTTGCTGTCAAAGACATTGAGCTATGGATGTCAACAACATGAACAAAGATTAGAGCAATATTTGGCACAACTGTACCCCTTTGTCATGGCTGCAGTTCTTTTGGTCACCAAAAGCTGCAAAAATTGAGACTGCAATTCTCAAAGTAACTTTTTACACATATTTGTGAGAAATAGTAGTGAAGCAGAGTGTAAAACTGAAGCTGACTGATGCTATCACAAGTCTGTGCATCTCACACAAGCTCTAGAGCCTGTGTACATCTACTTCCTCTCCTTCAGATGTGGTTAAAAGCTTTAAAGCTGTGCCTTCTGACTGAATGTGCCTTTAAAGCATTAGTCAATTGGAAACAGACTTGATGCTGTAAAGTGAGTTCTCATTTGCAAACCTCAGTCCAGTTGAAATGGACTGTGGTTTTTTTTAGGAGAGTGGTAGATAAACAGACATCAAACACAGACTGAGATCAGCTCTGGTGCACTTCTGAAATGAAGCAAGTTGAGATTTCCTACCTCCCCACAAATGTGGAAATAAGAGTTGCAGGAACAGAAATTGTAAATTTATGTGTTGTGTTAAGACTTTAAGGAATATATGCATAAGTCATTTTTCTTCAATATAAACAGTGGTGGAGTTTTGGCCAGCAATAAGAAAACATCAAATTATTCCCATTTGTGTATCAAAAAAAAACTGGCCTGCCATTTCTATTTCTTATTAGTACTGGTCTGCACATGTGCTAAAATTTACTGTCTACCTCAAACAGCACAATGGACCTCATGAGAAAAATTAGTGTAGTCACCAAGAGCAAGAGAGCTTTGTGAGATTCTTCTAAACTCAAAAAGAAGTGAACTGAATTTTTGTCACCTTGCTCAGATTTGCAACTGGACTTATTTATAAGGACTTCCTCATGTGCCACAGATTGGGTTTTATTAGATACCAATTTTCATGTCCTTTTGTTAGTTATATTTAGTTCTCATGCATCCACTTTCTGACTAATCTTTAAAAAAGGATGCTTGGTTCATAGCTCTCCCTCTTTGGACTATAGAAAAATAGACAGGCTGAGCAAACTATGAAGGTCTTGCAATACATCAGTTTGTCTAAATAACTGCTGCTTTTCTCTGAATTTTTACCAGTGGTTTACCAGTACCACCTCAGAAGGGTAGAAAATTGCATTTCTAGAAGTGCCAGGTACAGTAGCCAGCTGTTCCCAGGAGGTGAGTGGTCCAGTATCCCTGGAAACAGAACAAAAAATTCATGTTCACACCTCAGAAATTCCGCTGGTGAATTGAAGCACTCAACTGCATTAACAGGTGCCTCAGAAATGGCGTGAAGATGCAGCTTTTCCCTGGAAGGTACTGTCCAGGCTGGCAATGGGGAACACGTGGCAGGCTTGTCCTTAACAATACCATCTGGCTTCAAGCAGCAGCAGGGGGTTTTAGACAATTAATGAATGAAAACTTCATTTAAAGATTCCTGTACTGCTTTTTTTTCTCCAGCCAAAGGATGCTCATTAACTCCAGCAACCTGGCCTGATGCCAGGTTGGAAACTATTCTGTCATCTGCCTGGTGTTCTCCCTGCAGGGTCAACCACATGCAGAAAACTTCATCTCATGCTCTAGGCCCTGATGCTGGAAAGATACCTGTCTATGCAAACACTGACCAACATTGCACCAGGAACTAATGAAGTAAATGGAGTGTGGCACAGCTGAGGGACGCACAGAGGCTGGGTTTCTTTCAGAGGTAGGATACACGGCTGTTGCATAAGGCATCTATGCCATGTTCCCTTTAGTGGTCATAGTGGTCTTCTTTTGTCCTCAAAAGTACTCCCTTTCATTGCTGAGTAAGTTGAATCCTTTACAAAAATCCTGACAAACACTCCTTCAAATTAGGGGCAGCATTACCTTTCTCTTTGGCAATGGAAGTACTAAGCACACTCTGCTATACTTACACTGACTACACTTTCTTGAAGACAAAAGATTGTACCTGCAAATGTTGATGCCTTATCTTCTGTTAATACAACAACCCTAATTCCTGCACATTAGGATCCATGTCAAAGAATGCTGCTTCTTTTTGACATTGTCAGTTCAATTCTACACTGTACGCTTGTTGGCACTTCCATAATTTTGTTAGTAGTTTACTATGTGGCTTCAGAGATTACATTCAAAAAAACCTATCTGATAAGTTTTACTAACTGCAAGGAGCAGCAAGGCAGTGCTTTCTGTCTGCATTTCAAGCGCAGCCAAACACTCCAAACTGTCTAGAACTAGACATGATAGTTCATAGAAAAGACACATGTTGTCTCGCTATCTGAAGATGAAGTTTGCACTTGTAATTCTGTGAGTACAAATCAAAACATTCACACATTACTGTGATAATAGCTTTCATTTAGGAGGGGGGCTATTAACATTTGTCTAGACATTGTACCTTAGTAACAAAACCCTGGATCCAGGTTCCAGTGTTGTGCCTGAGACTGATAGGATGTCCCATAAGCTGCCTTGCCATGCACCCACCCGTGGCACAGCAATCTTCCTCTTTCCCTCTTCACAGCATGTGGCCATATGGAACGCTTCACCCCTCAGGTGAAAAACACATCTGGAGAATGAAATCTTACTACAGGTGGCAGAAATAGATAAAACTCAATTTTTATTTGAGCTTGTTTATACTCTAAAGCCTGCTGCTCCTGTAACTGAACTCCAGGACGAGTACAGAGAGTGCTGCTCCAGCTGAACTGGACAATCTGCCAGTGCACTCCCCTCTGAAGGGCATGCTGTCACCCTGTCCTGCTGTCACCCTGTTCTTTCACGCCTCCTACTCACAGAGTACCAGCAATGCATATGCAAATATGGGGCATGAAGAAATGCCACTTGAACACTAGCTGAAACCACCAATCTTATTCAAACATTCAAATATAAGAAATAAAGCCATTTGGCTGCAGATCACAGCGCTTAGTGAATAGAAGACCTTTTGGACAAATATCACCTGATCACCAAGTCAGTGGTCTGTAAATTATGCTGTATGATCTAGGGGGTTCTATGCCTGCAAACAGCATATTTATATTTTAAGTGCTGAAAACTGTATGTTTACTTGGCATAAAAAACAGTATTCTACATCAGAGGAAAACAACAATGCCATAATTCTGTAGTTGTCTGTCCCTCTGTAGAGAGGAATTTTTACTTTTACAGAGCAACAGATAGGGCATAGTCCTAGGTCTAAAAAGCATTCAGCAGCAGTCAGCCCAGTGTACTACATGGAGGTGCAGTTCATCACATGCTTATTACCGTCATGCGCAGAGAGTGCACAAATACACATACGCAGAGGTACAGTACTGTGTTACTATGCCAAAAACTCAGCTAGTGACCAGGTGTCGCAGGAGCAATGTTGTTAACTTGGTGCTCTCTTCAATCTCACTGCAGCTTTGGGTCCTGGGCACCCCCAGAAGTCAGGGCAGAAATCCCCACACTGGCAGAATAAGAAGCCAGGAACCAGTACGGGTTGTGTTGGTTTAGAGGCATGCATATGAGATGTTGCTGTGAATCTCTCTGACCACTGACCATCAGAGTAAGGGAATCACCAGAGTGTCTTGAAGGCAAAAAGGAATGCATACACAGGCACTTTTTACAACTGCTGTAAGATAAGAAAATGTTCCTACTACTCAAACTTACCTTCAAAACAGAATGCCCAAGCTTTTGAAAGAAAATTGAGTATTATTCTTTTTCTTAAGTTGGGATTCCACAAGAATGAAAGATTTTGAGAGCTGTAGAATCATAGAATCATAGAATAGTTAGGGTTGGAAAGCACCTGAAGATCATCTAGTTCCAACCCCCCTGCCAGGGGCAGGGACACCTCACACTAAACCATGCCACCCAAGGCTCTCTCCAACCCAGCCTTGAACATTGCCAGCAATGGAGTATTCACAACTTCCCTGGGTAACCCATTCCAGTGCCTCACCACCCTCACAGTAAAGAATTTCTTCCTCATATCCAATCTAAACTTCCCCTGTTTAAGTTTGAACCTGTTACCCCTTCTCCTCTCACTACAGTCCCTCATGAAGAGTCCCTCCCCAGCATCCCTATAGGCCCCCTTCAGATGCTGGAAGGCTGCTATGAGGTCTCCACGCAGCCTTCTCCAGGCTGAACAGCCACAACTTTCTCAGCCTATCTTCATACAGGAGGTGCTCCAGTCCCCTGATCATCCTCGTGGCCCTCCTCTGCACTTGTTCCAACACTTCCATGTCCTTTTTATGTTGAGGACACCAGAAGTGCACACAATACTCCAAGTGAGGTCTCACAAGAGCAGAGTAGAGAGGCAGGATCACCTCCCTTGACCTGATGGTCACGCTCCTTTTGATGCGGCCCAGGATACGTTTGGCTTTCTGGGCTGCGAGCGCACACTGCTGGCTCATGTTCAGTTTCTCATCTACCAACACCCCCAAGTCCTTCTCTGCAGGACTGCTCTGAATCTCTTCTCTGCCCAACCTGTAGCTGTGCCTGGGATTGCTCCCACCCAGTGGTAGGACCTTGCACTTGGCATGGTTCAACTTCATCAGGTTGGCATCAGCCCACCTCACAAGTGTCTCAAGGTCCCTCTGGATGGCATTCCTTCCCTCCAACGTTATCAACCAAACCACACAGTTTGGTGTCATCAACAAACTTGCTGAGGGCACACTCAATCCCACTGTCCATGTCACCGACAAAGATGTTGAACAAGACCAGTCCCAACACCAATCCCTGAGGGACACCACTCGTTACTGCTCTCCAGCTGGACATTGAGCCACTGAGCACAACTCTTTGCGTGCGGCCATCCAGCCAGTTCTTTATCCAACGAGTGGTTCACCTCTCAAATTGATGTCTCTCCAACTTAGACACAAGGATGTCATGTGAGACAGTGTCAAACGCTTTGCATAAGTCCAGGTAGATGACATCAACTGCTCTACCCCTGTCCATCTGTTCCATAGCCCCATCATAGAAGGCCACCAGGTTGGTCAGGCAGGATTTCCCCTTAGTGAAGCCATGCTGGCTGTCACCTAGCACCTTGTTGTTTTTCTTGTGCCTCAGCATGCCTTCCAGGAGAATCCTCTCCAAGATTTTGCCAGGCACAGAAGTGAGGCTGACTGGTCTGTAGTTCCCCAGCTCACCCATTTTCCCCTTCTTGAAAATGGGGGTTATATTTCCCTTTCTCCAGTCATCGGGAACTTCACCTGACTGCCATGATTTTTCAGATATGATGGACAGTGGCTTAGCAACTTCATTTGCCAGCTCCTTCAGGACCCACGGATGGATTTCATCAGGTCCCATGGACTTGTATACGTTCAGGTTCTTAAGATGGTCTCAAACCAGATCCTCTCCTACCGTGGGCCCAGGGTCTTCATGCTCACTGTCCCTCAGTCTGCCTTCCAAGACTTGGATGGTACGGTCAGAGCATTTTCTGGTGAAGACTGAGTCAAAGAAGTCATGAAGAACCTCAGCCTTCTCCAAATCCAGGGTAGCCAGTTCTCCCAATAGCTTCCTGAGAGGGCCCGCATTGTCCCTAGCCTGTTTTTTGTTTGCAATGTACCTATAGAATCCATACCTGTTATTCTTAACATCCCCAGCCAAGTTTAATTCTAAGTGGGCCTTAGCTTTCCTAACCTGGTCCCTAGCTTCCCAGACAACATCCATGTATTCTTCCCAGGCCACCTGTCCTTGCTTCCACCTTTTATAAGCCTCTTTTTTCCTTTGAATTTTCCTCAGCAGCTCCTTATCTATCCAAGGAGGTCTCCTGGCCCTCCTACAGCACTTCCTTCTAGTAGGGATGTATCGTTCTTGAGCTTGCAGCAGGTGATCCTTGAATATCAACCAAGAGTCTTGTCCCCCTGCCCTCTACGGCTATATCCCATGGAACCTCACTGAGCAGGTTCCTGAAGAGGCCAAAGTCTGCTCTCTTGAAGTCCAGGGCAGTGAGCTTGCTGCACGCCCTTCTCACTGTCCTGAGGATCTCAGATTCGACCGTCTCATGATCGCTGCAATCAAGGCTGCCCTGGAGTGTCACATTTCCAACCAGCCCTTCCCTGTTGGTGAGGACGAGGTCAAGCATGGCACCTCTCCTTGTCGGCTCCTCTATTACTTGCAGAAGGAAGCTGTCTTCCACACAATCGAGGAACCTCCTGGATTGCTTGTGCCGAGCCGTACCATCCCTCCAACAGATATCAGGGTGGTTGAAGTCTCCCATGAGAACAAGGGCCTGTGAGCGTGAGGCTGTTCCTATCTGTCTATAGGGCGCTTCATCCACAGAGTCCTCTTGGTCAGGTGGTCTGGAACAGATCTCTGCAATAATGTCTCCCATTGCTGTTCTCCCTTTAACCCTGACCCACAAACTCTCTGTCGGCTGCTCACCTGTCCCCAGGCACAGTTCCACACTCTCCAGCCTATCCCTAACATAAATAGCAACTCCCCCTCCCCACCTACCGGGCCTGTCTTTCCTAAAGAGCCTGTAACCTTCCATTCCAACACACCAGTCACAGGAGCCATCCCACCATGTTTCTGTGATGCCTATGATATCATACAACCATAGACGTGCACACATCTCTAATTCCTCTGGTTTGTTCCCCATGCTATGGGCATTTGTATAGAGGCATCTGAGCAGAGCTCCAGTTGAAGCTGGCTCATTGGCTGGAGCAGCTGCAATATCTCTACATAGCTCTGAACATTTACTATAGGTGCTGGCAAGTGACTGGGTGTGTTGGGATGGAATGATGCCCCCCTCCCCCAACACATCTAGTTTAAAGCATCCTTGACCAGTCTGGCAAGCCTCCTCCCAAATCCACTCTTCCTTTTCTTTGTCAGACCAGCTCTGCCAGCCCCCAGTAGACCTGGCCTACTAAATTGAGTCCCATGTTCAAGGTACCCAAACCCCTGACTATAGCACCACCCTTCTAACCATTTATTAACCTGGCCAATCCTCCTGCCCTTTTTAAGGTCCTGCCCTGCATCCTGGAGAATTGACGAAAAGACAATCTGCACTCCAGAGCCCCTAACCACCTCTCCCAGAGCTCTGTAGTCCTTCTTTATGTTCTCCGGGCTACTGCTATCTATATCAGTAGCACTCACATGGATCACTAGAAGTGGGTAATAGTCAGTGGGACCGACTAGAGCAGGCAGCTTCTCTGAAACATCCTTGATCTGAGCCCCTGGTAGGCAACACACCTCCCTTGAGTCTGGGTCAGGCCGACAGATGGGTGCCTCTGTTCCTTTCAGAGTACAGTCCCCTACTACTATGGCCCTCCGCTTTTTCCTGGCAGCACCAGTAGAGATCTTCTTTACCAGTGCATCAACCGTTTGTTCCTGGTGGGAGTGTGGTTCCTCCTCAGCCCCCTGCAGGACAGCAAAGCGGTTCTGGGTGGGGACAACAGATTTAGGAGGAAGCCCCTTGCTTTTAATTGTCCTCTTCCTCCTTTTTTTGTTGCTTTTTTCTGTTACTGTTTCCCAGCTTCCTGGGTTAGCAGCCTCCTTCTTTCCTCCATGAGCGATAGTGGACGCTTGAGGCCCCTGCACAGTCTGGTCCTGGAGCAAGCAGTGCTGCTTCCCCTCAGCTTCCCTCACACTTTTCAGCCTATTGACAGCGTCCCGCAGCTCAGCCCCTGCAGCAGGAGGACCTCCACCAGGGAGCACAGAGTGCAGCCCTGCCCATTGCGCACCCTCCTCTCAGGAGAGCAGTGCAGGCGCGCTCTACACCCCGAGCTCTGCACTGCAGCCTCCCCTCTCATCGGCTCTGACTGGGGGCCTACAGTGGCCACCGCCGGGGCAGCCAGAGCAGAGCTCCCAGACCGGAGCCTGGCCACACGGCGAGTGCTCACCATCCCGCTCACCGTCCCGCTCGCCTGCCCGCGCGAACTGCCTCGAACCCGCCCTGTTCGCTGCGCCCCTGGTGTGTCAATAGGCATATGCCATGCTCCCACAGGTGGATTGCACAGAAATAGGCTTGTTGTTAAAAGACAGAAAATTAAAGAGCATTTAATCATGCAAAACCTCTGATAGGCTTTTTAGCGCAGGGCTAATACCTTAAGTCCATGTATTGTAATGATTCCTAGACTTACACACTGGCTTACAGCAGGTGACCACAGAGATCTCAGGCAGAGGAAGGGCATTAGCATGGTGGGGCCAACTGTCTAATTGAATAAGAAGAAACATGTTAATAGTCTTCCTTTCTGTAGAAGGCTTACAGTAACAATGCAAGCCCACACTCATAATTAATTTCAATTGCTGCATATATAATCCCTTTTCAGTTCTATCTGAAACTGTGCTTTTAAGAATTTTTCATTTTGAGAGCTAAACTATTCGCTATTTTTCTCCTTTACAAAATAAATCAGCTGCAGAAATCTTTTTAAGGCGAAAATTTATGGGCAGCAACTTCCAACTGCAAAGATCAGTCCCCTAGAGATGATCAAAGAATTGTGTACAATTTTGTAAAGGCTGCCCTTCCCAAATTGGTAGATTGGGTAGATATTTGGACGCTTCTAAAAATTAATGCATACCTGCAGAATCAGAGCCTTTAAGTTTGGCTCATGCTCCTCTGCACAGTACATCATCAGCAGTACTTTTAGGCAAGGCATTAGGAAAAGAAACCCTATACCTGAATTTCATGACCTAGAGTCAAACCAACCACAAGTGTGCAGGCTCCAAGCTGACAAAGTTTTGATTTCAAATTAGTTCGCGTGCACACTTAGAATGAGACCCTTATATACTGCCACAGATGTCAGCTAGTAGCTGTGCCGTGTTTACATTTCAGAGGAGTCTTTTCTATCACTTGTTTGGCAGAAACCCGTGCAAATATCAGGACAACGAGTCAGTTTGGGGTTTCAGCTTCTCTAAATCCACATGCAGCTGCAGATAGTGTCTGTCAGGTCAGAGATTTCCCACAGCAGCCTTGCCTTTTCTCTTCTCTTCTCTTCTCTCCTCTCCTCTCCTCTCCTCTCCTCTCCTCTCCTCTCCTCTCCTCTCCCCTCCCCTCCCCTCCAGCCCTACCCAGGTTTTTTCAGCACCCCCTTGTGCTCTGAATCAGAAATAAAACCTCCCGGGGATTCCCCCCTCAAGCCATGAATTCCCAAGCAGCTTTTTATGCGGAGGCTTCAGCGGCAATTTCTGACCAGATGGGAAGCCAGGACGGGGCTCAGCAGGCAGCTGCTGGTCCCTGTACCTGCAGGTCTGCAGCATCAGGTTGCAGACCCTGCCAGTTACATCATGCTTTTCACCACTTCCTGCCACATCAAACGGGGCCATTTCATGTCTGAGAAGCAACATCAAATGTGGCAGGTGAGTTTCCCCAAGCCACTCTCTTTGATAACCTCCTCTGAATGCTTTCTGCCTCTTTACCCCCACTGAATACTACTTTTCACCAGCATGCAAAAATAATTCTGTCTTCACCTTTGCCTTTGGAGTCTAAATACTCCTACTACCTTTTCTTTTTTATATATATATTTTTTATTGTTCTTATTTTAGTTTATTTTAAGGCTCAAAGGGTCAAGGCCAAAAGGAAATTAAGATAACAGTAACAATTGTTTCCTGATGCTGCTCTGGAGGTGAGATTTAAGGGCCTGAGTGCTCCCAAGGAAATCAGTGCAAGCACTAGGACTAGAAACTTCAGTGGGAACAGCTCCAGGCGTGTTGCTACTGGGCTGATCTGTAACCCCTTGCTTTCCTCATTTAACATCACTGACCATTACAGAGAAAAGCTGTGTATGAAGGGAGTAAAGGAAGGTGCCAGGTGATTTCAAAGGAATTACAACAGCATGTGTGCTTAATTCAGGTGTTTTCCAGGAGTCACATGGGCACTCATAGCAATCTGACCTTCTTCGTCCTGCAGGAAGCCAGAAAGCTTTGCTCGTTAGGCCAAACAGGAATGGCAATGTGCCCAGACAGCCGTGTTTATAGAAGCCCTGGAGAGCTGTTGACCTAGTGCACATGACTCCAAAAGCCGCCCTGCTGATTGTCATGCCTCCTCTATGCAGGAAACAGCGTGTAGCAGAATAGGCTCGTAAAAACAGAGATAGTGCCTGCATTCCATACACAGACCAATACTGTGCAAGTCACACTTTCCATGCCTATTTTGTCATTTGCCAGGGGAGCAACACACCTAACAAGGCAAGAGGCTGGTCTTCCCTCAGGGCTGGAAGGGAATGCCACAACCCCCTCAAGGTTTGTACTCTCTGTGAATTGGCACAATTATAATGAACAGCACTGTCACCACTCTACAAGAAAGTTTTGAAGTTATTCCTCACCCCACCGCCAGGCTAATGATAAAAACACAGCCTCACAAAGAGACAGCCACCAAACCATTGCTGCTACCACCATGATATGACACTTGAGCTGGTGATACAGTGCATAAGGTTGGTACTCACCACATCCCAGCTTGGCAAAGCTCTGTATCTAACTCTCCCATAGCCACGTTTTTGGCCAACATGAAATGTTCTTATTTGCCAGAGTAGAGGGTCTTAAATGAGGTATCATTCGTCATGCAGGTGACACACAGGAAAATTCTTTCAGAAATAGCTGCTGTCACTTTGACAATGGATCCCAAGCTGGTCAGAAGGAAGAAATGCATTTCCACCTTCAGCAAAATTATTACATTTAGGTCTTCATTTAGGTACCTGAACAGACAAGTGTAAAGTAGCCCTGATAGTTTCATTACAGATAAAACATACAGGCAGCAATGGCTCCGATTCCTTAAGGAAAATTGGAGCAATGGCTGAAAGTAGCAGGATGTTTCCATGTGACCTCCTAGGAGCTGTTATTTTCATGCTTTTTAATGCTTCTTTAAAAGCCTCATCAGTCTGAGGCTTATCCCACATTTCCATGAAAGCATTGCATATTTACAGCTCATTTTATACAGGGCAAAGGCATTAAACAAGCATGAAATAGCAGGTGAAATGTATCTAACTCATTTAAACAAATCTAATTCATTATCTAATGTCACAGGTATCTCACTGAGAAATCTGTGTGGTTTGAATCATTCCCCTTTTTAAACTCATAAAATCAAATATTTCATAACATGCTAAAGGCAAAAATACACCAAGTCTTGCTTTGTTTTGTTAATTAAGGCAGTAGCGTAGCTCCTATATCAAACACCAGCATGAACCAGCCATGTGTTGTTTACAAGGTAGCGAGTCCCCGCAGGAATCAGCAGCGATGTTATTTAAGCACAGCAGCTCTAGAACTGTGCACCCCAGCCCCATCACAAAGAGCACTGGGGAAGCAGGGAGGAACAGTGATGTGTCAGAGCCCCAATGCACCTTGCAAATCCCCAGGCCAGAGGAGAGGACCCCAGCAGCTCCTGGCTCTGCAATGGGAATATATCCTGGCCACTGCAGACAGAGCTCCCCTCCTGACACAGATCCTGCTCCAGCAGCAGCAAGACTGAGTGAGCAAAATACCCTCTTTCTCATGTCCTGCAGTGATGCCCTGGCAATCAGCAACCATGCTTCAGGCTGTGGAGGGGAATGGTTTGTCTCCGCTGAAATCAAGTCAAAGTAACTGTAGTGGTTGTGGCAACCATGCTGACACATCTCTCGGCCACTTATTTCTCTGGAAGTCCTGATTTGGTAGGTAGTGTAAATGATAAAAAAACTGCTTGCAACTCTTTGAGGTATTATATGCTATAACCTAGTAGTAAAATGCAAATGTTTAGAGGATGCACACAAAAATTCAAATGCATACATGTTACCTGTTGCCTTCACATGCCCTATGCTTGCTCCACCTCCTGCTAGAAATATACCTTTTATATTCACAGCATCTCAAAAACTGACCTGGGACTCCCACAGCACCTGGCCTTCCACAACACCTCGCCTCCCACATCTTCTTGCATTTCATGCACCAAAGATATCAGTATCTTTCTTTTACCTAATCATTCAAAGAAGATTCATCACCTGTATTTTTTCATTTCTTGCAATTAATGTAAGATGATATATAAAATCTATATTTTCTACATGCAACTAATAACCAGCAACACCTACTTATCCCCTGCTTTACTATAAGGGAGAAAACTAAGTATTCCTTTAACATTTAATTTAAGGGCTAAAAATTCCTTGAGTGTTAAAGAACTGTGCGGCCAAGGGTGCTCCCATTGCCATGGCACCAAGTCAAGTCACACCTGACAGTGGAAATGTGTGTGATGTGTCAGGCTTAGATCCCATGGCAGTGAAACCTGGGCTTCTTTTCTTCTTTTTTCTCCTCTTCCAGCCTGAATTCATTCCCTTCTTTTCCAATGTGGTGATCATTATGGAAGCATCTTGCAAACGGCTGAACTATTCTCATCATTCTTATGTCAGAGGAAAGGCGCAGCCACGCTTCTATTCAGCAATGCTGGGATGCCCCTGAGAGCATGGAGATTTCATCCTAGGGACAGATCTGACAGCTCTTTGGAAACATTTTTGATAATCACCCATGTCTTCAAAAAAACACAAATAACCCTTTCCTTTAAGATGACTTTTTCACATCAATGATGTGTAACGTTATCCTAAGTTGGAAGTCCCTTTTGATTAGTTAGCTCTCTGCTTTTCTCAACTATGAGATACCAGGTCATAACACTAAGAGAGTTGTGAGAAGAAAACAATTATGAAAATGACAATTTTGGATGTGTGGTGTGGAAATAACTTCCCAGTTGTGTCTCTGTAACACTGCTCTGCATTTATTTGCACAGAAGCTGATAAAGCAGAAGAGCATCCCATTTGGAACAACGGGGCCCATTGATAGTGGTTGCACCAAAGGAAAATGTTATGTATATTCCTGGCTTTTCTAACAGGTGGCTAAGAAGCAATGACATTACTATGACAGAATATTAGCAGCATTTGAAACTGGAACAAATGGCTTGATTTGCAAAGGGTAGTCACTTCAGACTTCTTTGTGTTCTTCACTGAAATTAGAGATTTTGATCCCTTGGAAAGCCAAGCACACTGCTGGAAATTAAATGGTCATTATAATTCCAAACCCAAGCCTTAACCACCAACTCCCTCTTGCTGTTAACATATATTGTTTTGCCACAAGATGAGAGGGAGCAGGTATGCTTGAGGATGGGTCATAAACTGCAGACCTCCTTCTCCTAATCTTATGCCCCTGACTGCTCATAAATTTGCAATTAGAAGTTTGGCAGGTTAAATCAGCAGAACCAATCTACTTACCCAGCTACTAAGGGGGTGAAATACCTTATACACTGTTTGTATGTGAAGGCATGACAGATGACATTGACTAACTCTAGAAAATTCTGTAATTTAATGCACATAACAGAGAAAAGTATCCTTTTTACCCTGTCTGTTATACTGATAGTGTACTGTCTGGCTGCTTCTTCGAAAGTGTGATGAATCCCCAGTCTGCAGTACTGATCACCTTTCCTTACAAAACAGATGTGGTTTTGTACCAAATCATTTTCTTATTCATAATCAGCACCCAGTTTTATAGGGTAGGACAGACTTACAGAAGTCTCTTGATCCTAAATTGATGTCAACAATCCCATTTCTAACCACTAGAAATCTAAACTAAATCAGGACTCATTTTCATCTCTATCTGGGCACTCCCTCAGGAATGAAGAAAACAGAGATTTGCCCCAGCACTTTGGCTAGGACATGTAATTAAGACACTACCTACTGTATTCACTGAGGAGCACAGGACCTCTGAGGTGTGTTAGCCAGGCTTATTTTCCTTGAGATGACCCTGCTGAAGTCCATTTAGCAGTCACTATCTTAAATGAATTCCCACTTAATTTTGCATTCTGTAGCTTTCATGTTTTTCCTGCACAAGCACATAAATAAACCACTGTTGTAGAGCATCACTGGCACAGGATGACTAACATGTTTTCATCCTGGCAATTGTCTCTGGTAAGCTCTAGTGTAAAGCCAGGCGAGAGTCACTACCACAGTCAGATAGGTCATGGACTGGGAGGAAAATAATTATGAATATCACACCACATTTATGAAGTTCTAATTCTGCCAGCTTTTCTTTTGGCATAATTAAAAGGTGAGGAGAAAAATGCTGGTGAGGAGGGATAGGACTGTAGAAGAAAAACCCAGCTAAGATCTCACAGAGAAAGTTTCTCAGCTCTGCTTCAAAGGCAACCATTCACTTGACATTTATTGCTCATGCACAGTATCTAGGTGGTGATTGATCACTGGGCAAGGTACCTTGCAGATTTTTAATTGTAATTGGTTTTAAGTTGATAGTGTTTTGGCTATCCTTATAAAATTTTGCAGGATTTTGTGTATTAGTTAACTTAGAGCAGAAAACACTGCTGTCAGATGTTTTCTCCCATCATTCTCCCCAAAATGACTGTATTGGATTTTGTGACATTCAGACTGGATGCAACTGCTCTTAGGAGAACAAAAGTGGCTTTAGAGGCAATTATGGGTTATGAGGAGTTCAATAATTCCAGTCCTAATAACATAATTCCAGTCCAGATAGGGGCACTCTGCAAAGGCATCTCTGCATTGAGCTGGCCTCAAAAGGGCACATTATTTTTTATACTGCTAAGAAACACACAGTGCAGGTTTGCTTTACCTTTTTTATTTTTATTTTTTTTTAAGAGAAAAATGAATAACTATATTTCAAACACCAACATTTTCTCAGCTATGGAGGAGAAGCCGTGCATTCATTTGAAAGTGTCTTGTTGTGAAGTATTTTAATGTATTTTACTGAAAGTATTTTTTTTGCTTTGAAATTATTTATTGCTGCAAATAGTTTTTAAGTGTCAGGGTTAACTTCACCTATGGCAAGCCCACATTCATTATGTGCTTGCTTTAACAGGGCCTGTGAGGATATGCATGTGCAGGGAGTTTACACTTGTGCATAAAAAAAGCACGGTGTAGACATTATCTAAGTTTAAGTGTATAAACAGTAAATCACTCATTTCTCATGGCTCTGTGGGCACAAGGACATGCGAACTCACTTTAAAATTCCAGAAAGCACCTTACACGCTCTGGGTGGGATACTGTTGCAGAAACATCGTCACCTAATATCTCTTTGGATTTCGGGGGGGGGGGGGGGGGGGGGAGCAGTATCTGAGACATCTGAATGGAGCTGACAGATGGTGTAAGACCTCTGTGCCCTTCTAGAGAAGCAACTGTGAGGTCCCCAGGCAAAGGCTCATTAGCACCTCAGATACCACAGGATGCCTGCATGGAGAGAATGAAATCCCTGCCCTCTCCTCCCTACTCCCTCTGCCCTTTGTCCACTCATCAAAATACAGCTCAGCTGCAACTGGACTTCTGCTTTTTGACTGCTGATGCTCTGGCAGCACTGAGCTGGAGCTGAAGGACAGAGTACTGGCACTACACATCATGGCCCATGGGCTTGCAAAGCAGCCATCCTGAGCTGGAGAGCTTTCTAATCATACTGTATTTACACTGTCTTTACAGGAGAGTTAGTCCTGGAAGACTAAATTATGTAAACAAGCTTTTCAAATGAACCCTCCCTTTTCGAGAAAAAAACCTCTAGATAAATCCTTAACTTTAATTACGCCTGTTACACAACTCAGAGTAAAACTCAAATCCATTAAATTTGTCCAACTACAAAACATTTCCAATTACACTCTCAACAGGTTTAAGCCTCTGAGGATGATCAAAAAATCAGAGAACATGATCCCTCAAAAGCCTCCAGACTCCCACCTATCAAGATAACACATGCGTCCTCTCTGTACAGTAACAGGCCAGCTGAGAAGGTAAGATTGTTTTTTATTGCCTGCAGGTATCAAGGGATAAAAGAAAAGAGGACATTTTATGTAAGCATAACAAAACTTGAACTGGTTACGAAAGCTGATTTTAAGAGTTTAAGAACCCCTTTTTTTTTTCCTTCTCCAAGATGTCTGTGTAAGAAGCGTATTTAGCACTCAAAAACAGAGAGTCTGTGAACCCTATGTCATACTGCTGAGAAGATTTAATGTCTCCTATTGAAAATTCAAACTGCCAACAAATTACTGAGGGTTTCTGGAGAAACGCTGTTACTAGTAGTGTTATTTTAGCATTAAATACTAGATTCCCTAAACCTGGACTAGAATATACCACTGTACTGCAGACATAAAACCAGACCTCTGTTCGTTAAGGAGTCCAGCATAATAAACACACACACTCATACCCACCCTAATGTGGAAGAAACATATGCGACAACAAAGCGATGGCTCTGCCTGATGCATCGTGAGCTCTCATCAGCCTTTAACACAAGATACAGAGCAAGCAACAGCAGGCACTGAGGTTCTCATTTCACTGTTGCAGGCAGCTAGCCTGCTATGATTCCCATAAACACCTTCATAAGGATGATCCTTGCCACCATAAATGAATTAAGACCACTCTGACTTGCGTAAATATGTTACAGTCAGCCTTAGGGAGAGTTAAAGCACGCAATCCACAAAACTTAGGGGAAAATTTAAAATGGTTCAAATCTGAAGTTATATCTACTGTGATACCAGTTTCTGACTTTCTCCTTAGCAGGAGTTTTAATAAAATTAGGATGGTGATGGCACATAACACCAATAGCAGCTGCAGCAGGCACCTTGGAGGACCAGACAAAAAGTACATGCAGGGTTCAGCCCCACCATGCAATCTTGAATGCTCTCCATGTCACAAGAGAAGGTGACCCCCAACCATGTTGCTCTTAGATGTCTGAACAAGCATTTCTAGCTCTGCCCAAGCTAGGCACATTGAGCTCGTTAAATGAGCAAGATACATGTTAGTCATATCACGAGTTAACAGGGCTGCAAAGGCTTTCAGTAACTCCGTAAGGTAGCAGGACAGGAGCATGGTGCTCAGCACAGCAGGGCACACTAGTACGTGAACTGTAAAACAAGTTTATCTTACTGATATGTCTTGTGTGCACATGTAGGAGGGCACAAGAGGAAGGAAAACAGTCACATAACCATTAGGTATTTTTACAACAACAAAAAAAAAAAAAATCTTCTCATTCCTCTTCTCCAATTTGCAACTATCGAGTTTCCTATCACTAGATTCTGACTGCTATGCCAACTGCAATTTCATGCCAATCTTGCATCAGTGTTTGGCAGGGTACACTTTTTTTGGTGTACTCTGCTGTGGTTAATCACTACATCTGAAATTCAGCTCTTCCTCTTCTGCCTCCTGAAGGGAGATGTTACAGAAATCCACCTTTTATGCACACAGCTCTAGAAACCTGATGAAACACTAGGACACAAGATGTTGCTCTCTGATTGAGTCATTTGCATTGGATGTAATAGTTATTTATTCACAAGTTTCATTAAAACAAGTAATGAAATCTATGGCAATGCTATAAAAGCTGAAACAAAAGATGACTAACTTTGCTGATTCAGAATCTCTTTGTGTGAAGGCACAGTGGATTCAACTGTGGGAAATTATCATGAATTGATAAAGGCACATGCAAGTTTCACTTCCCTGCACTTCCAGGACCTCACTACATATCTGGTGGGGAACCCACCCAGAGAGCAGGCAACTGGTATTTCCAGTGCACCTCCTCTCAGATTCACAGATGAGATTAAGGGATTCGAATGGGTCATATCAAGCTGGTATACAGACCTACTCTGGAGCCTTACTGGCTTTTTAGTGCAGATGAGAGAACAGCAACACTGCTTCTATGTAACCTCCTTATAGCTGAAACTACAGCCTGGGGCTCTCTGCCAGCAAACAGGATCTAATATTTTTTCCTGGAAAGCCTTTTTGATTAGAAAGATAGAACCTAAACTATCCCTTCCTATGCATGACACACATTTCATCGGGAATGCACCCTTAAAGAACAAACACCTTTTTTAATGGTACTTGTTTCACAAAAAATTCTGCTCAGAAACATAAGATAGGTACAGCTCATCTAGTTGTTTTGAAAGTACTTGAAGACCATCACAGAGCAACAATGTGCAAAGACCTGGCAAAAGCACAAGTCTCCAAACTGCTCTTTATTTTCTTAAGTCTCAAAGAGCTTTTTAATCATATGAAGCTCTCAGTTAACGAAAGTCAAACCTAAAAGGACATTCTATCATAAAATAACTTCCTTCCCTACCCCTGTCCCCTTAACTCACGGGGATATTGCACATACACTGTCTTGTTTCTATGGTACTTCCTAGAGGCAGAATCCATACAGGACGCAAACACCATTAATTGACCAGTAAGATGTTTCTTGTTACAGTCTTCCAAACACTGAATTTGTGTGTGCCAAAGCACAGCAGCTCAGTAAAACAGCAGCCCTACTAGTATGTGTAATGCTTCCCACACTGAACATGAGAAGTGAAAGATACCTTCCATCACTTCACTACCCACAGAAGTTTGAAACTGTTTGTTATGTCTGAACATAGACACATATAATGGCAGCCTCATCTTTCCCTGGTCTTATGCCAGCTGTGTGAACTCCTTAGTCTCCGGACAGGGAGAGGAGCAGAGTCTCGGGCCATTCCACAAGCCAAGAGAGGCTCCTGACAAACTGAGCAGCACTCCTGCACTCTGTCACTGAAGGGCAGGGAGGCACCACAGACACTTTTGGGATGCTGGGATCACCATAAACAGAGGTAGCCGTGCTCAGGCTGGCCTCTCTTACCAGCCACATCTCATACAGACAGCTTTGCTGCCACTGCATCGGTGTAAATAGGGAACCATTTTATTAAATGTGACATCTTTAGTGTCACTCACCCTTTTGATTTTTTCATTAATATTACCTGGGGAGCTAGGGAAGATCTGTCAGCGGAAAAAATTTGTGTTATAAAATAGAATCATAGAATGGTTAGTGTTGGAAATGACCTGAAGATCATCTAATTCCAGCCCCCCTGCCATGGGCAGGAATGTCTCACACCAGGCCATGTCACCCAAGACTCCCTCCAAACTGGTCCTGAACACCACCAGTGATGGAGCATTCACAACTTCCCTGGGTAACCCATTCCAGTGCCTCACCACCCTCACAGTAAAGAATTTCTTCCTCATATCCAATCTAAACTTCTCCTGTTTAAGTTTGAACCCATTACCCCTTGTCCTCTCACTACAGTCCCTAATGAAAAGTCCCTCCCCAGCATCCTATAGGCCCCCTTCAGATACTGGAAGGCTGCTATGAGGTCTCCACGCAGCCTTCTCTTCTCCAGGCTGAACAGCCCCAACTTTCTCAGCCTATCTTCATACGGGAGGTGCTCCAGTCCCCGGATCATCCTCATGGCCCTCCTTTGGACTTGCTTCAGCGGCTCCATGTCGTTCTTATTTTGAAAACACCAGAACTGTATACAATACTCCAAGTGAGGTCTCACAAGAGCAGAGTAGAGGGGCAGGATAACCTCCCTTGATCTGCTGGTCACGCTGTTTTTGATGCAGCCCAGTGCACAGCTGGTTTCTGGGTTGGGAGCACACACTGAAGCCGGCTCACGTAGTTTCTCGTTGACAACAACCCCAAGTCCTTCTCTGCAGGACTGCTCTGAATCACTTCTCCAGCCCCTTTCTGACCAGCTACATTCCCACATCAACCCCTAACCCAGCTCTGACCTTTTTGTGGGTGAGTTGCACTCGCTCTGTACAATGACACAGCTGACCACATAAGAACAACGTTTGCCTTTGAGAACTAGTTACACCCTCCCTCCCCGCAAGGTCTGACACCATTGCTGTGCCAGAGCAGTGAAGGATGTCTTAACACCCTGCTTCACACCAGGCTCATGCTGAGCCACGTCTCTACTGCCACGGATGGTCACACTGGGCAGAGCATTCAAGCCTGCAGGCTGAACAGTACACATCGACTTGAGTCAACACTCCTCTTGGCTCACACCTTCTAGGTCACTTCTGTTTACCCAGGTCTCCTTGGTATCCTGTTCAGTGCCTCTGATCTCACAAACAGTTTTTCTGTAACATTCTGTTAAAAATATTCAAAATAACCAGCAATTGCATCACAGCGCGGCAGAGCATTTTTTACAGCATGATGGTAGGACTTGCCAGGATGAGTCCATACTTTCCACCTAGAGGGATTGCACAGCAAACTCCCACCAGCAAGGATAGAAAGCAGAACCACAAACACTGAACCAAACAAAGAGCAAATCAAATTGACATTGCACACACCAGGGATGAGGCAAGTAGATTGCTTGGCACAAAACCACAAATTTAGCTACCTAAGTCCCCACAGGAAAGCACTGTGGTTGATACCACATCAGCATGAGCCAGTCTGTGCTATTAAAGGGCGATGCATAACTTTCTAATGTAGAGAACAAGCCTAGTACTTCCACAGCCAGACTAGC
This sequence comes from Ara ararauna, assembly GCA_028858755.1. NCBI lineage: Eukaryota > Metazoa > Chordata > Aves > Psittaciformes > Psittacidae > Ara > Ara ararauna. The sequence continues at coordinate 35,232,989 of CM054410.1, read as the reverse complement.
TTTTCCCATTCCCTTTGTTGTGACATCTCACTTAATTGTCCACTCAGAGCTTCTTAAAATCTTTTGAATAATAATATCAATGTAAAACTACAAACGCATATGTATGCATGGTCCTATGCAGTAGCCTAAATTTACACCACCTGACTGCTGAAGAAATTTTGTGATATGCACTGACATCAGGAACCTGTAAAGAGAGTGTCTCTTCATTTCAAGCTTGGATACATCTTTCAGAGATCCACAGATAAACGGCTAACAGCACCACTTATAAAATCATAGAAACATAGAATAGTTAGGGTTGGAAAGGACCTGAAGATCATCCAGTTCCAACACCCCTGCCATGGGCAGGGATACCTCACACTAAATCATGTCACCCAAGGCTCTGTCCAACCTGGCCTTGAACACCACCAGTGATGGAGCATTCACAACTTCCCTGGGCAACCCATTCCAGTGCCTCACCACCCTCACAGTAAAGAACTTCCTTATACCCAATCTAAACTTCCCCTGTTTAAGTTTATTCCCACTGCCCCTTGTCCTATAACTATAGTCCCTGATGCGAAGTCCCTGCCCAGCACCCTTGTAGGCCTCCTTCAGATACTGGAAAGCTACTATGAGGTCTCCACGCAGCCCTTTCTTCTCCAGGTTGAACAGCCCCAACTTTCTCAGCCTATCTTCATACAGGAGGTGCTCCAATCTCCTGATCATCCTCGTGGCCCTCCTCTAGACTTGTTCCAACAGCTCCAGCTCCTTTTTATGTTGAGGACACCAGAACTGCACACAATACTCCAAGTGAGGTCTCACAAGAGCAGAGTAGAGGGGCAGGATCACCTCCTTCGACCTGCTGGTCACACTCCTTTTGATGCAGCCCAGCATGCAGTTGGCTTTCTGGGCTGCGAACGCACACTGCCAGCTCATGTTCATTTTTTCATCGACCAACACCCCCAAGTCCTTCTCCACAGGGCTGCTCTCAATCTCTTCTCCGCCCAGCCTGTAGCTGTGCCTGGGATTGTCCCGACCCAGGTGTAGGACCTTACATTTGGATTTGTTGAACTTCGTGCGATTGGCATCCCAAGAAAACATTGAGACAGAGATTCAAGAAGCCTATTGTCCTGGGTTCAGCAGTAGCAGTCATTTTTCTCCTTCTTGGTAGCTGGTGCAGCACTGTGTTTTTGACTTTCGGCCTGAGAATAGCACTGATAACACCAGTGTTTTCAGTTACTGCTTGGTAATGTTTTGGTTTGACCAAGGACTTTCTGAGTCTCATGCTGTGCCAGGGAGGAGGGGAAGCTGGGAGGAAGCAGAGACAGGACACCTGACCCAAACTGACCAAAGAGGTATTCCATGCCACAGCACGTCATGCCCAGGATGTAAAAAATGGAGAGCAGACACCTGGAAGGGTGGGGGTGCACTGCTTGGTCGGGCTGGGTATAGTGGTGAGCGATTGTATTCTTTTCCCTTGTATTTCTCTTGTTATTATTATTGCTGGTGGTAGCAGTAATGGTTTGTGTTATACCTTTGTTACTAAACTGTTCTTATCTCAACCTGTGGGATTTGCATTCTTTCGATTCTCCTCACCATCCCCCCAGGAGCTGGGAGGAAGAAAGAGGGGAGAGTGAGTGAGAGAGCAACTGCATGAGTTATAGAGGCTTAAACCACGACACCTGTTTAAAAGACATGAGCATCCACTGTTCACCTGCAAGGCACTCAGCATTCAAAACTTTATATTGAGAAGCTTAGTGGAAGTTCCTAACATCTTTTCTTTAGTCATCTAATTTAGATATCTATGTCAGCAGTTAAAACTGCCGAAAGACGCAAGAGAGTAGAGCTGCCTCCTAATTTAACATAGCAGAAGCAATGGTACTAGGTCAGATCAGAATTTTATGTAGCAGAATATCCTCTATCCCACTTGCAGTCATTGTTTTATTAAGGATAGTTATGAGTACCACTAAACATGGGCATCCCAGATCCTAGCGCAGACCCTCATGGAGCACCATTGCTCTTCCTGCCCCAGCAGGAAAGCTGTCTGTTCCCTCCCCACCCCAAGTTTCTATCTTTCAGACTATTATTTATCTGTGCCTTCCCTTGTACACCTAGAATGTTTATCTACTGTACTTAAAGCCTTATTGAAGGATTCTTGCCAAAAGCATTTCAGAAATCCGGGTTGTCCATATCAAATGGTCTCTCTTAGCTAACATCTTTTGGCAAAACACTTCAAAGAACAAATAGGTTAGTGAGGTAGGTCTTCCCTTTACACAAGATACTATTACCTCTTTCCAAACATGTAATATTTATCTGTGTGTTTTCTATTTCCTTTTTTTATTTAGCATTTTTACCAGTTTTCCTACTGTGGACATTACTGTCACGTGCCCATAGCTCCCCAGGACCTCTGGCAGAATGCATTTTAAAGTCTAGTGTCACATTTACCATGTATAAAAGCAGTGTAAAGCAAGGGGTTACACGCCAATGTAATCATTCAGACATTTTACTCCTGAATACCTATAAAACTCTTTAACACCATCTGCTTCTAGTGCTTCACTGCTGTTCATTTTGGCTGTGTCATTTTTTGAAGCCAGGTCAATTTTGGGCCAGTCATCTGATGAGCCCTTCCCAAAGACAAGCTCCAAGATGGGAATCTCCCTGGCTCCTTCTACTTTGAAAATATTTTATTTACTTGTTCTTCAGCAGTTTTATTTTACCTAAGTGATCCTTTGGTACCTGTTTGCCCTACAAACTCTCTGGCCAGCTTCCTGTTCTTGATGCAGGAGAAGAAAGATTTATTACTTCTGTTAGCTGTTCCTCAAACTCTTTTTTGGACAGTTAAGTTATACATTTAATCTGCCAAGGTTTATGATCTTTTTCATTTTTTTCATTTGGATATCACTTCAGCTTTTTGAAGGATTACCTTTAACAGGATAAGTTCCCATTCCCTGCTCTACAAAACTTGACTTCGTTTTGCCCTCCCTCCTTTCTTAGTAGCTGGCAAGCTTGGATTTTTGCATTCAATACAGGTCTGCAGGAAGCCTTCATGTAACCTGAAAAAAAAATTACATTAAAAAAGCTCAGGTGCTTTGGAAGCCCCACTAACACACAGATTTAATCTAACCTCCAATGCCAAAAGTTTGACACCATCAACTTTCCCTTAAGGCATAAAGAAGAACCAACCAAATCCTTTAAGAGAAAGGCTGTAACAAAATATGACAGGATTTACAATTAAAAGATTTGGAATTACTAATACTGTATTTCTTCTTTAATGAGTAATTATTACAGTGGTAGAATGCACCTGTAAAGAATAAATGTTTGAGGACCACCTCTCAGAAATGCCAGGCACATCTCACAAACTAGGCTCACTCAAATTTTACTGTCTTCTTCTGAAGGCAAAAAGCAGACAGGGTCCTTTTTTCTCTACTACAGATGTTCTTCGACATGGACAAACCAAGGATCCAGCAACTCAGATGCACTTCTTGAAAGAGAAAGATCTGACTCCCTGCAATTAAAGGAAATTAGTTAGCCCCTTAAACGAAGTATTATGATATGGTAGCTAGGATTGCATTATGCTTCAAACTTTCAACAGCAGATTCATTCAAGAACAGAACCAGTCATAACCTTTGAATTTCTTGTCTTTGAAGATGGTGATCAATGGAATTCTTTTTCTAACAGAAAGCTTTGAGATTTTATTTATACAGGTCATTGAAAAGTTTACTATCCTCCTAACTACAGAGAAGGGAAATTCCTCTTAGCTGTACATCTGCAAACATACAACATCCCTGAGGCAGCTCCTGGAAGACCAGGCTTTTTATTTTTCAGAGCAAAGTATCTTTCTCTTCTAGTGATCTGTGAAACCAAGAAATCCTACTTTCTTGTCCTTGAACACTGAATTAAGAAGGCCAACTTGCATGACCATGGCAAAATGCCAGCCAACATCTCAGGGCCCTACAGAATGCCAAGCAAACGGCTGACGTAAGAATCTTGCCAAAAACACTTTTTCAGCTAATTTGTAAAAGGACAAGTGCTTCACCTCTCTGACATTCTTCTAACACTTGAAAGAGCAATGTACACTTCTTAATGCAGCTGCTTTCTTTTATAAGCGTCTCTTATATTTGCCTGGAGGCATGTTAATATGACACAGCAGCAAGCTGCTGATGGGCATCTGCCATCACTAAGTACAGCTAATGTAACACTGGAACAAGGTGCCAATACTCCAGTTCTTCTGAATGGCACTTGGGCAGGCATGTGAGAGTCACAAGAAGTACTATGTTTTATCATAGTTTGGCAGAAAAAATACTGCGTGACTGAGCTCAGTGTTTGCAAAAAACAGAAGATTCACTTCTTCAAGTTATCCACGCTCTGCATATGTCAGCCATGCATAATGCAGCATGTACTATTGATGTTGTTTGACACCTGCAACATCTCCCACTGTTTCTGTTAAAGTTAGTGGCTCACAGTCCTGCAAACAATATGGCATGAGGACATCTGCAGTGGAATCAGAGCAACCCTCATCTTTCAACAGACAAAAGTCCCACGGGAGAATGAAGGTTGTGTCACAGTGCTGGCAAGTGATGGATGTCTACAGACCTCATCTGTGGCAGCTGCACTCTGGGCAGCACTTTTTAGCTAAGGAAGGAGTAGACTTTAAATAAAACTGCAGAGGAGGGTAGCATAGGAAAATCAGCCAAGCAGGACAGCATACTTGCACAGCTCAGTGAACGCAGAAATCTCCTAACCTCATTTCCCCTACTCCTGCATACAGGAGGTGCCAAAGAGGTGTCACCCTGAAACTTGGTCACCTTCTGAGTGCCTGGGGGGACAGAGGTCCTGGGAAAACCAAGGACTGTCTAAAAGACTTTGTTATATTATCACACCTTTAAGACTATAGCTCACTGTCCAAGCAGGTCACTTTAATTTGCCTCAGGGATAAGGCTCCAGAGAAGGCATCTGAGGACTCATGAGAGCTTAGCCATAACTCGCTCATTGCTACTCTCAGCCTTGTATCTTCTGAGAGAGTGACGTACCAGGGACATAGGTTATAGGGATGACTCTTCTGCCTGGGACCATTGTTTCACAAATGAAACTGATTCACTCTATTAAAAAATAAAAACAAAAAAAAAAAAATCCCTGAATTACATGAATTGGGGAATATATAAATCCACGTAACCCACACAACATTAAAGAAAGAATATACAGAAACCCTGACCAGACTTCAAATACTATTTTTAAAAAATTATGTTTTCAAGGAATAACTCAGTTCTTTGTAACAGCACACAGCAATTAATTATTCAGGAGTGTGAATGTGGTCCTAGCTCAAAGTTTATGTGCTTTTGCTAGAACTTTTCCATTAGAAAGATTGACTTAAATAATTTTGTATGCTAAGATGCATAACTTAAGTGTCAATAAAAGTCAGATAAATTGCCAGGGTGCACAAAAATGCAAGTGCACATAAGCAGACACTGAGAAGCACAGTAAACAGATCGACATGGCATCCCAGCAGTTTCTGTGGAGCTTCAGATTTCTTCCCCAGATATGCACAATTTTTTGTAAGACAATGAGCTAAATAAGTTACAGAATTTGAAGCTCACTTGACCCCTATTCTCAAATGAACTTCCTCAGAATGCAATTTTAAGGTCAGTTTAACAACATGACAACACTTGCCAGAGCTGAAGTGGTTTCATTTATTCATTTTGAGGAAATTAGGGGGGAAACGAAACACAGTATTTTCAACTGGTAGTATAGCCTGGAATTTCCACGTTTAAGACAACCTGCCAATGATGCACCTGAGTTAACTTCCTCTTGCCTTTGATGTTGTTTATTTCTCACACAAGCCTCTTCTTAGTTATGAGAGCTAGTTAGAAAAGATTCTAGAGTCTTTTTATCATAGACCAGGAAAAGAAAGTTAAAAGCAGAGCACTGTGTTTTCTACACCACCTGCAAGCTCATGAAAAAAGCTCAGACTTAAAAGAAAAAACTTACAGTGGTGCTTAACCAAAACAGGCTGAGTATCTATTGAAAAAAACACAAGAAAAATTCCCCTCTTATGTGGGATTATTATTCAGAAAGGCTAAATATAAGTGGGGTTTTGTGGGTTTTATTACAAATATCAAAGAGAAGCTTGCTACATTAAAAAAGAATAAACAAAGGTGACTCAGTGAGAAGCAAAAGTTTGCAGGATGGTATTCATTTGTGAAGCTTAATCACATTTTGAATTTTTAACTAGTATTTCATTGAGCATGCAAACATTTCATAAGAAAAAGAATAGCATAAAAGCTTTATATCAGAAGAATTTCTGACTTTGAAAATCTTCCAAAGTGTACACTAATTTGCCCAAAAAGTATCCGACACACACTTTACCTGAAACCTTGAATTGCAACGGATAAGTTTTAACCACTGATGCATCTGCAAATGATTTGCTCCATCAGAAAAGTCTTTGCTTGGCCCACTTGGAAAGGCTGCATTTTAAAGCAGAAGCAGTATTCCCAAAAATATACAACTGACCCTTGCAGTCAAAACTGTGGCATGTATTCTTGAACCCTGAATAAGCACAGCAAATCACAAAGTGCAGCCAGCTTGCTAAGCACTGTTTTACCTGTCCAGGCACGTAGCAGAATCAATAGGTAGAGAGAGGAGAATGCAGAGGTTTGGTTTTATTTCATCCTTCAATATTGTTTAACAAAAGCACATCTGAGATAAAGGTTACCCTGTACAGAGGGTGTGACAGTGATTTATTCTATAGGCAATGCTTTGATAACCTGTGTAGACACCGCTGAGCTTCCACAGTGTCTGCTGCTTCCACAGCGCCTGCTCCACTCCTCTCCCCTAAAATAATGCCGTTTTCTCTGGATTGCAAATCCAGCCTTCTGCAGGTTTTGAATCAGTTTGACAGTGAAAGAAATCAGATACATATTTCCCACTAGTGCTAACACCAATGCAACTCTTCTGACATGGACCAAGACATGAGCCATTACTTAGGCAGGAACTCGACCTTTTGCAATGCCACATCAATTAGACCTGCCACTTGCATCCTCCAAGCTCCAGCATCCCAGCTGGTTCTCTTTTGTCTCATACAAGCAGCAAGCTCATTCTTTGATATTTGCAGTAACCCCCTCCTTATCTTTGTAAACTTGCCAGCTCTTTGAGTGATTTTCCCAGATGAGAGGGAAATAGATGTATTGTGGTGGTTTTCCAACACACATTGCTCAATAGATTGGCTATGAGCAATGGCCTTCCTCCCCTCCCCACAAATGCTGGTAACCTATGTACACAGCAGCTCCTAAATTAACACTTAAATGAAATTAAATTGACAGCCAAGGGGGCAATCTTTGGAAACACTTAGCATCCTATGTATGATTCCGGGATTGTTTTATTCCAATCTGGTCTGGTTTTCTACATCTGAGGAATAACTTGTACTTACTTGTATATTTAAAACTGTTACATAAGAAGATGATCAGATTGAAGACAATAATAAAGAAGTAGAAGGGGAAATTACAAAGGGGTAAAGAGAACAATTAAGTAGGAAAAGGTAAGCGGAAACTACAAGGATTTTTTTATTCCTGAAAAGATGTTCTAAGTGTGAAGTTCCCATGCAGTTTTATGAACAAAAATGTAATCTAATTTTGTCACCTTTGAGACAATTTGTCTGATTGCATTACTACACATTTGTGCAACACCAGCGAAAAGTTAGCTGCAGTGGGGGAGCTAATTCAGTTCTTAGCAGAGCAAAAGACAGGAGAATTTTAGGCAATTCAGCTGCAAAACAACATCACATACTGAAGATTCACAGACTGCAAGGTGGAAAAATGATACTGGCTTCTGCTATTGCCCACCCCCAGACTTGGAGCAAGCCCTGGCTTTCAAGGAAGGAAGCTGCTGCTACTGCCAGTGTGCTGGGTCCTGCTCTTTTTGCTGAATATTTTGTGCAATTTCGTCAACTGCTGTCTCACATACCTCAGATAAAAACCTTCACAGTTCCAAGGATACAAACCCAGCATTTGCATTGCTGCTCCCAGTGAGGATGCTGGGGTGCCAGGGTGAGCAAGTGCTGCTCAGAGGATGCTGCCTCTGGCAGGCCCTTCCTTCCCACAGTCAGACTCCCATCCTACAAGGATTTGCTGTGACCTGAGACCACCTGCACCCAGGGTCTGATTGTGATCCCAGCTTCTTTCCACCACTCAACGACTTCTAAGGGAGCAGAAGGGTTGTTGTAGCATAGTGCCTTTAAACAATTTTGGCACTGAGGAAGCTTTTCATGTGCCCTTATTCTACCAGTCAGTGCCAGCACACAACCCATCTCTAAGGGCTGTTTTAATTCGTCTTATCCCCAAAACCAAGTAATGGCATGTGAGTGGAAGGGAAGGGCAATGTTCAGTGTCCCAGATGCCTGCACTGATATACATCAGGTCCTTGGTCTGCCAGATTTAAAACATAACAGGCCTGGAAGGTGGCACACGGACCCCAGCCTAGCAGCTGAACAAACTTTGCAGCCATAAATTATGAACACACACAGAGAGGTCAGGAGGAAGTGCTTCCTCATCAGGGCCAAGTGACAGATTCTCACTCGCAGTGTGAGCGCCACCCATATGAGCTGCACAGGATGGGCACTTAAAGAAAGCAGCTGGGAAAAGAGGGAGGATGTGGTTACTGCTTGGGAGACTTAGAATTCAAACAAGTCCTTTTTCTACCTTTTTTTAATTTTTTTTTAATGTTTCCTTCAAAGCCTTTCCAGTCTATAAAATCTGTCCTTTAAGTGAGCCTTGTGAAATGCCATCTCTTAAACTGACCTTTTTTTCTTCAGTTTTTCTTCCAACTCATGCATTTTTTACTTTCTCATGGATTTGCCATGCATCCTGTTTGGGTTTTTATTACCACAGCACCTGGAGCAGAGGTTTTCAGGGCCTTGCAATGCTCACTCCCTTAACCACTCCTGGAGTGACTTCATAGAATCATAGAACAGTTAAGGTTGGAAAGGAACTTAAGATCATCTAATTTCAACCCCCCTGCCGTGGGCAGGGACACCTCACACTAAACCATGTCACCCAAGGCTCTCTCCACCCCAGCCTTGAACACCCCCAACTTTCTCAGCCTATCTTCATACAGAAGGTGCTCCAGTCCCCTGATCATCCTCATGGCCCTCCTCTGCACTTGTTCCAACAGTTCCATGTCCTTTTATGTTGAGGACACCAGAAGTGCACACAGTACTCCAAGTGAGGTCTCACAAGAGCAGAGTAGAGGGGCAGGATCACCTCCTTCAACCTGCTGGTCACGCTTCCTTTTGATGCAGCCCAGCATACAGTTGGCTTTCTGGGCTGCAAGCGCACACTGCCGGCTCATGTTCATTTTTTCATCAACCAACACCCCCAAGTCCTTCTCTGCAGGACTGCTCTGAATCTCTTCTCTGCCCAACCTGTAGCTGTGCCTGGGATTGCTCCCACCCAGCGGTAGGACCTTGCACTTGGCATGGTTAAACTTCATCAGGTTGGCATCAGCCCACCTCACAAGCATCTCAAGGTCCCTCTGGATGGCATTCCTTCCCTCCAACGTATCAACTGAGCACCACAGCTTGGTGTCATCAACAAACTTGCTGAGGGTGCACTCAATCCCACTGTCCATGTCACTGACAGAGATGTTGAACAAGACCAGTCCCAACACCAATCCCTGAGGGACACCACTCGTTACAGGTCTCCAGCTGGACATTGAGCCACTGAGCACAACTCTTTGCGTGTGGCCATCCAGCCAGTTCTTTATCCAACGAGTGGTCCACCTATCAAATTGATGTCTCTCCAACTTAGACACAAGGATGTCATGTGAGACAGTGTCAAACACTTTGCACAAGCCCAGGTAGATGACATCAACTGCTCTACCCCTGTCTACCAGTTCTGTAGCCCCATCATAGAAGGCCACCAGATTGGTCTGGCAGGATTTCCCCTTAGTGAAGCCATGCTGGCTGTCACCAACCACCTTGTTGTTTTTCCATATGCCTCAGCATGCCTTCCAGGAGAATCCGCTCCAAGATTTTGCCAGGCACAGTTTGAAATCTTCACACTGACAGAAAGTGCTGCCTTTCACCACCTTCCATGCTCCTCTGCTCCAGGGTAAGTTCAGTAGCCCTTACAGCACTATTCTCTGTCCCCATGTTTAGAGGGGACACAGATCAGACAAAAAGGCATTCTCACCATTTTCCTGCCCTCTGCATGAAGCACCCCAACACTAAGACACCAGTCTGAACACCCTGATGCTTAAAACGGTGGGAAAGGCATTGTGGCCACCCCTTCTGAAGTGATCTTCCTCCAGGGGTGCACAGCGAAAACAAGGAGCACTGATGTACCTTTGTAAGCAGGTACCTCAGGTGTGGCTAGGAAACAGTGTGAAGGGAATTTCCTTGAATAACATGCTGCACTGAGGGGAGAAAAAAGAGATGGGAAAATATTACCAAGAAAACTGTCACAGGAGAATTCTGAAAAGTCATTAATAGCTTATTACAGTTTCATCCAAAAAGCTTTTAGCAAGCTTTCAGTAAATACCCTCTGGAGTATCAATCTAATGTATTTTTCATATTTTTCAAAAGCCTTCAAACATTTTTACTTAGAATGGAGCTGTCAACAAACAAATGAAAGCATGTTTGGTTTATGAAAAAATAAAACATATTTCTCCAGTTATTTGTAACACAACACTGTCAGTGAGCTTTCTGTTTGCATCTGTAATTAGCTATAATATTTTGATGGCAGGTAAAGTCGTATGGTACTCTTTCTGGATTCCCAGAAGGAACAGACAGGTTAAAAAGAGAAATAAACAAAAGGTTAGGTCCAATAAATCCTTTTATGAAAAAACAGACTCTAATAAACAAGTGAGTTGGAAGGTACCCTGTTTCAGTCCATATGGGAGAAGACACACATCTCTTCCTTTCTAAGAAGGAATTTGTTCATAAGATATTGCTTCTAGCAGAGTTTATTTGTGATGTTCTCAAACTCGTAGATTTAGTATTTCTATAGGTGGTAATCATCGGATTATAGAATAGCTAGGGTTGGAAAGGACCTTAAAGCTCATCCAGTTCCAACCCCCCTGCCATGGGCAGGAACGTCATTCACTAGACCAGGCCACTCCAAGACCCATCCCACCTGGCTTTGAACACTGCCAGGAATGGGACAGCCACAATTTCTCTGGGCAGCCTGTGCCAGTGTCTCACCATCCTCATAGTGAAGAATCTGTTCCTAACATCTCATCTAAATCTACTTTCCTTCAGTTTAAAGCCATTCCTCCTTGCCCTAGCGCTACACACCATTGTTAAAAGTCCCTGTCCAACTTTCTTGTAGACCCCCTTCAAGAACTGGAATACTGCCATAAGGCCTCCCCAGAGCATTCTCTTCTCCAGGCTGAACAAACCCAACTCTCTTCAGCCTCTGATCATCTTTGTGGCCCCTCACCTGGACCTGCTCAAACAGGTCCACATCCTTCTTAAGTGGGAGCCCAGAGCTGAACACAGCGCACCACGGGGTATCACCAGAGCAGAGTAGAAGGAGAAAATCCCCTCCCTCGACCTGCTGGTCACGCTCTTTTTGATACAGTCCAGGATACGGTTGGCTTTCTGGGCTGCAAGCGCACACTGAAGCTGGCTCACGTGCAGTTTCTCATCAACCAACACCCGCAAGTCTTTCTCCACAGGGCTGCTCTGAATCTCTTCTCTGTCCAACCTGTAGCAGTGCCTGGGATTGCTCCAAACCAGGCGCAGGAGCTCGCACTTGTCATGGTTAAACTTAATGAGGTTGGCACTGGCCACCTCACAGGCGTGTCAAGGTCCCTCTGGATGGCATTCCTTTCTTCTAGCATATCAACCAAATAACACAGCTTAGAGTGTGTGAACCACAAACTTGCTGAGGGTGCACTCAATCCCGTGTCCATGTTGCCAGCAAAGGTGCTGAACAGGAAGGGTCCCAACACTGACCCATGAGGGACATCACTCGTTACCAGTCTCCATTTGGACATTGAACCATTGGCTGCAATTCTTTGAATACAACCCTCCAGCCAGTTTGTCCATCTGTCAAATCCATGCCTCTCCAATTTAGAGACAAGGATGTCATGTGAGATGGTGTCAAATGCTTTGCATTTGAGTCCAGGTAGATGACATCAGTCATTCTTCCCTTATCCACCAAATCACCCTGAAAATTCAGATAACTGTGACAAAATAGTCACCCCCTGTGAAAAGTCTATTAGCATATTAAGTAAATTGTTCTGACAAAGGGAACAGTTTTCTTTTTAAATCAAGTTCTGCCAAAACTTACCGATGATTCACAACATTTCTAAGCACGCTGAAACACTATCGCAAACAGTAAGTAATTGAAGATTATGATGGTGTTCTTCTATGAAGAATATCTTCCTAGAACAACATATTACAGAAAAACAAACTTTTACACTTATATTTAAGTTTACAAGAGATAAAGACCCATGATGTTTTAAATATATATCTCTAATAACAAGATTTATATACTAGCGAACAAACAACTGACAACTGCAAGATCTTTGCAATTCAAACTATTACTAGTGTGAATAAACTTTACAAAAGTAAATTCAACTCGGGATATTTTTTTCCTGACATTTATATACACAGCTATGCTACTGCCAGAAGCAATTTGACTTAAATGAGTCAACCTCCAAAACACTACACTGGCACAAGCATGCATCTCACTCTCTTCATTTTCTGCAGGTATATAGTTTGGTTGGTTTGGGTAGGAAGTGAGAGGCTGTTACTTTCCAGGTTGTACTGGAATACCCAAAGCAGTCTTCTGCTTCTTTTTTCATAACCACTAAAACAAAATGCAAGGGTTGTAAACTGAATTATAACCATGAGGCATGCCATTGATTGCTGCCTAGCTCTTGATGTCAGTTCTTTCATTATTACACCAGCTATACACTCCATAATGGACAGGACACAAATAAAAACTATCCAAACCGAAGGAGTGTGCTGTTTAGTTCTTCAGCACTTTCATGCATTTATCCCTGTATAATGAACTTCTACCATGCTCTAAGGGGCTGGCATAGTGAGCCCTGTGGCAAGATCCTCACTGCACCATTTTTTTGCACATAGGGCCCATGGGGCTACCCCTCTGCAGTGAATCTCCTGCATTTGCCAAAGGTCTGCTGCACCCCACCAGCCTCCTGGCAATGGCTGTGGTGACTAAAAAGGTAACAAACACTTCCCTACTCCTGCTTGCAGTTTATGCATAAAGTTTATATTTGATTCTGTGAGGGAGTTAAGATGCTTTTTCTTAATCTCACTGACTAATTAGAGAGCTACAGTGCATGTATTCCTGCTAAGAAATATGCTATGAGAGGAGGCGTCAGACCTCCTGACTCTGCCAGCTTATCTAACTTTTCCGTCCATTAGGAAAGGACAAAAGACAGTAGCCGCAGTTACTCGACTAAATCAAGCATGTGAATGGCTGTTCTTTGGCACAGAGTCACCTGGATCCATACTACTAAACCTCACTTCTTTCCAGAAGAGGATGAAAGCTGGATGCGAACTGCCTGCTGGATGTGGGCCCATGCTAACTTCCAAATAATTGCCTGGCAATTGTCTAGGAGATCACTAGCTGGCAGGAGCCAACACTGCTAGTGGGACTGTTTTAACAACTTAAGAGTATAGATAGTCAGGTTCCAGCACCTGGGAACATTCCTTACACTGTATAGCTTACAAATATAGACACAGCCGGCATGCACAGCTATGCACTGCCATCATGCCCATGTTAGCACAGTTTGGCAGCTAAGGAAAGGACTAGCTGGAGCACTGGGCTACACTCTGCAAGGCACAGGGCATCACAGCTGAATCACTGTCTTCAAGGCTGATTCATTGATTATCTTAATTCCACATACTTTATTTTAAACTGCCTCCCTCAGAAGCTAAAAATAATTACTTTTTCCCTAATACAGGAACAAGGAGGTCAGTATGACCACAGGCCTCCTTCTGTCCTGTTTGGATAGGAAGTAGCAAAAAATTAGTCTTTTCTTCAGTGTCACCAGCGCATAACCTCCCCTACGTATTGAAGAGTAGGCAGGTATTTCTGGAAAAGACATGAAATATAACATACATCAAATAAAAATAGCTTGATGAATTAGTGTAAAAAGAAGAAGAAAACTAAAATTGAAAATGTTATTATTATAGAATCATAGAATCATAGAATGGTTTGGGTTGGAAGGGACCTTAAGATCATCTAGTTCCAACCCTCCAGCTATCAGCAGGGATGCCTCATACTAGATGATATCACCTAAGTCTCTGTTCAGCCTGGCCTTGAACACTGCTAGGAATGAAACATTTACCACTTATTTGTGCAACCTGTTCCAGTACCTTATCACCCTCACAATAAAGAATTTCTTCCTTATATATTATTATATACCACAAAAAACACTAGATACCACACAGTAACAGTACCAAGAGCCAAAGCACCAGAACACCAGTCATTTCCCAAAAAAGCAGGAAATAGGCTAAAACCATGAGACTTCTAATATTAAAGTAGAAAATTTGGGGTAGGGGATTTGAGGGATTTTTAAATTATTATAATTTCTGAAGCTTCTCTTCTCTTTCCTTTCCCGCATGTCAAGAACTCATAGCAACAAACAGTACTAGGAAGACAATAACCCCCTACCTTCTTCAAAGGGCCCCCTTTGCATGCAAGGGAGAGAGGAGTCCTCCCCTGCTTTGCTTGGGGTGCCCCAGCAAGCAACACAGTCTCCCTCAGCTCTCTGCAGGCAAGGGTGGAGAAGGTCCCTCAGAGCCCAAGTCAGCTCGCAGCTATCATCCAAACCAGCAGAATTCCCAGGTCAGGACAGAAATGGTCTCCAGGAAGAGATCCTGTTTCACTCTGTTCCTGTAAAGAGTCAGACTTTTAACAAACCTCTGGTAAGAGAAAAATAAGTATGCTTAACTCCATGTCATGGGTCAGAAAACAAAAGAGGAAGCAGGAAGCTACTTGGAATTGGTATTTCAAAAGAGGGCATGAAAGTAAATTGTCTTGCACCACCATGGCCACCCATTTCCTACAGTAAGGTTCATTACCCTGAGAGACAGCATTTGTCACCAGTCTCCTGGACATTAAGCCTTTGACCACTACCCTCAGGATGCAACAATCCAACCAATTACTCATCCACCAAACAGTCCACACATCAAATCCATATCTCCACAATTTAGACAGAAGGATGTTGTGGGGGATCATGTAAAAGGCTTTACAGAAGACAAGACAGACAACATTTGCAGCTCTTCCCTTATTCACTGATGGAGTTACTCCACCATAGAAGGCCACTAGGCTGGTCAGGCAGGACTTGTCCTTAGTGAAGCTGTGCTTGCTGTCTCAAACCACCTCCCTGTCCTCCATGTGCCTTAGCAGAAATTCTAGGCAGATCTGTCCTATGATCT
Source organism: Ara ararauna (assembly GCA_028858755.1). NCBI lineage: Eukaryota > Metazoa > Chordata > Aves > Psittaciformes > Psittacidae > Ara > Ara ararauna. The sequence goes on along the minus strand of CM054410.1, from coordinate 35,217,604 downwards.
TCCCAGGCACAGAGAGGAGAAGTCCCCACCTAAATTTTTGTGACTTCCATGACATGATCTCTCCAGTAAGGATTCCCCAAGATCATTGCATCACCAGTACTGTGATAAATACAAAGCACACAAGTACTTCCCAACCTAGGTTTATGTATGCTGTAAAAAAAAAGTGAATTAAATTATCTTTCTGAAACATAAAACATCACATAGCAGCTGGGACATATAACTACAGTTGTCACTTAACCACTTAAGAATAATTAATTGCCTTTATCTGAGAGCTGGATGCAGTAAAACTAGTAGAAATCTGACAGCTGCTGGAGCTAGGGTCTGACTGGCTTCACTGTGATATGAACTAATCTACTGTTTCACAAGATAATGGGCGAAAGAAACAAAGGCCAGGTCTACACTGCATCAAAACTTTTGCCAGTGCCATTGTGTCAGCAAAGAGAGTGATTTGTGATGATGAGACTGTAACAGGAACATACCTGGTTCGTTACAGCTGGATGCTGCCAGAAAGTGTTTGGCCCTATAGGGGTTTTTTTCCCATTTAAGCCATACAAGTAATGTACCTTTAAATATATACTCAATAAAGGAAATCTGCCAACGGAACTATCCAAATACAACAGTCTTACCAATATAGACCACAGCAAAATATAACAAGTCATGCCTTCATCAATTCTACAAATCTCAATAGAAACACCTTCAATAAATATGCCTACATCACTTCAGTTAATTTCATGCACTGAGAAATGACATATTTCCAGATCAGAGTACAAAAGGTAGAATAGTTGAAGAGGACTTCCTAAGTGCCAAGTGAAACATCACACTTAAGCAGGCATTTATTCAAAGAAAACATTCACTCTAAACTCTTGATACACTTGCAAAATTAAGTATTGTTACAGTTTGAGGTACAAGATGTTTTCTGCAAAGATTTTAAACTTGATTCTTCATGTCATAAGAACCTCAGTCTTCCTTCTTTTGATTTAAAAGAAATGTCATTCAGAACAGAGGTGGTCATGCCAGCAAGGAAACTCAGCCCCTGGCAAAATGGGCCTGAAACACGATGTACCACTAGGACACACTCAGCCCAGATCCCAGCCCTGCTGCTAGGAAAGTAATGCCCTCCCTACCATACAGATGCCATCTCTGCTTGGCCATCCTCACTGGGAGGGATGGGTTGCAGAGATCAAATACACATAGAGCCAGATCTGACATTTTAACCCGGGGTGAGTCACTTCATCTCACCAGCAGTCTCTTCTGCTTCAATACTACTGCCTGCCAGGATGAAAGCACTTACTAATTGCAGTTTACAAAATTCCAAGGCAGTTAAGGGAAATTGATTAAAACTGAGATAAACCACTAGAAAACCTCCTAGGAAAGAAAATGTTATAAAACAGCAACCTTCAAATTGTGTCACAACACCAGGTCTTGATTCTCAGTCCCAAGAACTTTGTACCACATCTGTGCTGTGGCTTTCCCTGGCTCATCAGAAGCATAAAAGGGTAGCAGAGGTGCATTTAAACATTTCATCTGCAAGTGCATATTAATGAATGCCAAAGGCACTGCACAGCCTGAAAGAAGATTCTCTTCTTATTAACTAGAGCTTGCACAGTTATATTTTGAAAATATCATTACAGTAACCAGTACACCCAAGCGGGAGACCCAATCAAAATATGACTTGAGCTACATTCTACCACATAATTCACACATTCACACATAATAAGAGACTTTGCAAAAACTACTTTTCCCAGAACCAGAGAGCTGTTTAAATTTTTGCTGGATTTGAATTTCTCAAACCAGAAGAAAATGCATGGGGGGTAATCTGAAGAAGAACAAATGTTGCCTTATTGGTTTACCCTTGCAGCAGGTTATATTAAGAAGAAATATAATTGAGAAAGAGAAATGCAGGCATCTATTAGTTATGTGAAATGAAGCATGATAACTGTGTGTAATTAAGAAAATTAAAAAAATAACATGGTGTACTAAAGCTCTTTCTAAAATCTCTGAATCTTACTGTACAGTTTAGTCCTGGTTTGCTTATTTGCACATAAAAAATGCTTTTTTCTGTCCTGTAGACAAGATCTCTGGATCTATAACATTTTTATTTGGATGTTCAAGTGAAAGTGCAGTTTGATTAACACCTCTGCCTAGCTATTTCACTGTGATTAGATTATGACTGATGTATTCTGAGTGATTCTGCAACATTCATTCCAGTTTTTGTGTCTGCAATAGCAGAAAATACAAGCAAAAAATGCAATAGAAAAGTTCTTCGTTTAACATTATGTTTGTCTCAAATTTTGGGGGTTGTTTGGAAACAGTTTAGTTGAGCTCAAATTCACACATCATACAAAGAGAAACTATCTATCTATACTAAATCCTTTAGGCTCTGCAGAAATTTTATATAGAAAATTATGTCTCGATTGGATTTTTAGTCTCTGTGTCCAAAAAAAAAACGTTTTTGAAGGTTTTGCTTCTGTATCTGAGCTCAGATGCTCTTTCAGCTTTGGATGGGGCTGTCACACGTCACTGACTTTTACAGAGCAAGTCTGAGTGAATAGCAGTGTTAGTAAGGTGGGGGAAAGAAAAACCCAACACAAGATCTGTTCCCAGTGAGTCATCTTCAGAGACTGTGCAATGTCCCATGCTACAGGTTTTAAAACTGCGTGTTAGCAAAGCAAAGCTCATACTGCAAGCCTATCAGCCTGAAACTACAAACCAATTTGGCTTTGCTTTCTGAGGATGGTAGGTCTATGCAGGAAGGTCAGTCCTGGAAACTTTGCATCTTTACTCTTCTCTCCACCTCCACAACATTTATGGTCAATAAAGCATTACTTTGAATGCCTGTGTCCTGCCCTGATGTTTTGTTGAAGCAAACCACTAAATCCGTGGCAAAGAGTGCCTTTCTAACAGCTGTGGACACATGAGCCAAAGGAATTGACTTTTACAGACCAGAGAAATCTGAGAAAGTTTACAGAGCCCTAATATAGCCACAGCTATTTTCAGCTTGGGGAAAAAGAAATCCCCTAGCCAAATGCACTTCACAAAGTCAGTGATTAACACAACACACAACTTTCTACCTGATTTGTATGAATTGTGCCCAGCATGGAAACAGCTGCAAAGTGCAGCTCACTTCACTGCAGTAGTACTACGGAGTTTACACCAGCTCTCTGCCCCCACAAGTAACCCTGGAAAGATTTGTGCTTCTTTCCTTTCACATTCAGTCATCACTAATAAACACAGCACAACTCTCCTCATCACAGAGGGACTCTCCTGAGCCCACAGAAAGGGCAAAGAGAAGCACACAGATACTACAGAGATAAGCAGGGTTTGAGAAGCACCCCAGCAAGATGCTGTTCCACCCAGTGAAAAGGTAAAACAAATGTATCACCAAATATGCCTGTCTCAAGCTCTCTACTCTTCTGCTTTTATCTCTCATGAGGTTTCTAGTAACACCACTTCCTTCTCTTCCCCAAGCATCAGACTTCATTTCGTGCATTTTCTTTTGTGTGGGAAAGCAGCACTTATGCAAGGGCAAAGTTTACAGGTGGGGAAACTTAAGTCCTTTTTCCTTAGAGATGCTACTTCAGATACAGGTAATGTGCAGTACTCCCTCACAATACAATTCAGCCCCAGCACCACTTTTATCATCAGCCTCTTTGTTGGTGGCACTTCTCATTACTTGGCATGAACAAGAATTACAGAGAGAGTAACTTGTTTGTGGAGAAAATGCCAAGCAACCTCTTCAGGTTCAAGACCACTTGAACCAAGGGAACTATGCTGATTCACTCCAGCTGCGAGTTGGCTTCTACCTCCATGCTACAAGAAACCCCAAGATGCCAGAGGTATTTTTAGAGGCAGATCTCAAAGGCTGGGTGCAAAAGAAGTTGAAAGTCTGACTCGCTGGTGAAGAGCTGTGAAAAGTCTGAGCAGCAAGGATAAATCAAGGAAGACACTGGGAAAAAGGCATTTGCAGGGTCAGTGAAGAGGGATCTTGGGAAAGGCAGAAGCCGAAATCCTGCAGGCCTGTGTCTGTGCAGGTGAATACGTACTCTAGCCGTTGAAATGTCTCACCCAGGCCTCCTACAGCAAGAGGCTGCCATAATCTGCAAAATGCTATTGCCGTAGCAGCCACTGCTGGAAATCCTTTCCAGCAGGCAAATCCTGGGAGAAGAGCACCCTCAGGCTGATCACACCGAGGCCTCCATGAAGTGACAGGCTGCAGCCCTCTCTGATGTCGCCTGTCCTTATGGTGAGTTCAAATGTGTGAATCCCCTACTGCAGAACAGCCTCCAGTCTAACCTTGACAACCTCTTCAACAGCAAAGGACAAGAACAGGTTATCAGTCCTGTTCGTCACAGGTTTTAACGCTGAGGTGAGGTACAGTGTCATTTCAATCCTGCTCCTTCTTCTGCTCTCTTTCTTCCACCAAACCTCAAACATAGCACAACCCCACACATGCTCTAGCGGAGGAGCTGAGTGCATCTGCTTCTGCAAGACAGTTCACTTCTGCTTACATTCACTCACCAGCAGGTAGACTATTCCCAGACAGAGGGCTCAAGGAGAGGTAATGAACTTGAGAAAAGTTTCATTTCATTTTCATTTTTGAGAACCTTTCATTGAGAAAATGAACACGAGCCGGCAGTGTGCGCTTGCAGCCCAGAAAGCCAACTGTATGCTGGGCTGCATCAAAAGAAGCGTGACCAGCAGGTCGAGGGAGGTGATCCTGCCCCTCTACTCTGCTCTTGTGAGACCTCACTTGGAGTATTGTGTGCAGTTCTGGTGTCCTCAACATAAAAAGGACATGGAACTGAAGGAACAAGTCCAGAGGAGGGCCACGAGGATGATCAGGGGACTGGAGCACCTCCCGTATGAAGATAGGATGAGAAAGTTGTGGCTGTTCAGCCTGGAGAAGAGAAGGCTGCATGGAGACCTCATAGCAGCCTTCCAGTATCTGAAGGGGGCCTATAGGGATGCTGGGAAGGGACTGTTCATTAGGGACTGTAGTGAGAGGACAAGGGGTAACGGGTTCAAACTGAAACAGGGGAAGTTTAGATTGGATATAAGGGAGAAATTCTTTCCTGTAAGGGTGGTGAGGCACTGGAATGGGTTGCCCAGGGAAGTTGTGAATGCTCCATCGCTGGCGGTGTTTAAGGCCAGGTTGGAGAGAGCCCTGGGTGCCATGGTTTAGTGGGAGGTATCCCTGCCCATGGCAGGTGGTTTGGAACTAGATGATCTTCAGGTCCTTTCCAACCCTAACTATTCTATGATTCTATAATGACCAATATGTCTGTTGGCAGGAATTACATGATGCACTATATGAAGCACTCCTTATTTTCTCATTAGTGTTACTTATCATATCTAATGAGTACATCAAGTTAAGAGCTGATTTTTTTTTTCCCCCTACCCTTACAGGAGACAGTATTTTTAAATTGTTCCCATCCTTCATTCATTTAATGATTGGAAACCTTTGTGCTTCACAAAAGGGCTTGTAATTGTTCTTTCTAGTGAAATATGAGTTAGAGCTGCTACACTTTTGGCCTTTGAAAGTATTGTACTTTAATAAGGTTCTCTAACACTGTGGCTGGTAGGCATAAATTAACAGGAACTCTAAACAGCCACAAGCATTCATAGGTACTTCTTTTCTTTAGGACATGAAACAAACAATTAATATGTTAAGCAAGACACCACATTCCAGGCCCTGAAGATCTTATCCAAAGTTAAACACTTCCACCCCTATACGCCACAAGCTGGTTTTGCAAGCAGTCAAGGACTGTTATGCAACAAACAAGCAACAAAAAATTATCTGTCTGTGGAGAGATACTTCATCGAATGTTCTTAACTTCTCTTTTGCAGGGACTTCAGCTGTCAGCAGCACACTGCTGATTTTCACATCAGCTTCTCCACTACCTTCCCAGGAAACTGGGGGTCATAGGAAAGCATCCCAGCATCTGAGCATCACAAGGATGATGGTCCTACCACCAAAACATTTCCTTATGGATCCATGTAACTTCCAGCTGCATCAGGGACACACACCCACTTTGCACAAAACCATGCTTCTGGCATTCTGGGGACCCGGGCCCTAAAGAGTAACCTATAGATTTTAGGCTTAATACGCATAAAAATTAAGCTATACTGCGATTTATTGCATGCAATTTAAATTTTCTCAGATGAATAAAAATCACAAAGGTGTTGGGCTTTTTTTCTGGTGATTTACAGTGATTATTGAGCACTGCTTCCCTGTTTCCTAAAATACAAGTAGAAATGGGCTGCAAAAAAACAAATAATAAAGACCAGCCTGTACACTTTCATCTCTATGCAAAGGAAGCGGAAACTCTGAGGGAACCTGCTGGACCACAGCAGTGCTTCTGGTGGCTGTCCTCACTCTGGAGCAACACACAGGAACCAACAGAAAAGAGCAGACACCTGCTCAAAGATAAAATTAAGTTTAAAGAAAACTGAGATTTTATGGTGGTGCTCAGTGGATGACACATTTTGTCCCCAGGCTTCTCTACACCTGTGTGAAATGTCAAGCACGGAATAATGGTATTTCTGTAACTACATGTGACAGAATCACATACACGAATGACAGAGTGTCAGAATTTCACCTGCGCATTGAGAAGAGCAGGAAAGTAGGATTAAAATGCTGCTCCTGCCTTAGTCCAGAAGCAGACCCTGGTAACTGGCAGAGAGTTTCACCTGGAGCTCTGCCAGCAAAACATGCCTCTGACCCAACTCCACAACACTGGAGCAGGGAACTATCCTCCATCTGTGTCTAGAGGTGGGATCAAGATGAACAGCAGTTTAACTCCTGATTGTGAAATTAATTAAATCTTCATTTGTACCTTTAGGGAGCAAAACACATTTCAGCAGGTCTCTGGGCATTTACCTGACAGTGTCGCAGCCAGAATCTGAACCCAGAGGCAGAGTGTAAGCAAAAAGACAGGCAGGTTTTCCTTATAAATTAACCCTTTGCATTGATAATCAATTATTATAATCTACAATTGTATTAGAACCATAATTGTGCATTTACTTGAAATCAGTTGTGTAATCATTTGGGGTATCTGCGACATATTTGTGAATAAGTCTGGAGAAGAGTCACAGAACAGCTTCCAGGGCAACCCCCAACAATACCTTCATATCATAGTATTGAGGCATTTGAATAGATTATGACATGGCCCACCTCAGAATGAAGGTAGTGCAGGTACCACTGTACAAAGCCTATAAAACAAAGTGAAAAGGAGTTGTATGGAGAAATATGTGAGAGGATGAGAGAGTAAAAACCTTTAGTGAAGCATGCTACACTGAGCCTGACCTAGATCAGGAATTTTTGAAAGAGTTTTAGTGATAACATCATGCTTGCAACACAGATACATGCAGAGCAAGAGTTAAAAAAAAAATGAATAAACAAATAGAAAGAAAAAGAGAGTTAATACCTCTGACATTTACTCTTACGGATTTTGGAATGTTTTTGCAGAAGAGAGGCTGGTCATGATGCATTAGTTGCTCAAAATAAAGGCACACGCGAATTTGCTTCCATGTATCTGCACATTCCTAAGGCCTGCAGTAAGCTAATTCACTGGAAAAACACTGGTAATGATTTTCTAATAGACAACATATTCTCCTCCGGAAGCTATTTAAGCTTTCACTTAAAGCTACTTCACCAATCTCTGGACTATATAGACAGCTTTAAGAGAAGAAAAGGGTGCAAATCAATACTGAAATTATGGTCAGGTCTGTAAATAACTTGTAACAACAGCCCAAGAGATATGTGTTTCTCTGAATCACGCAAGTGAACTCTTACCTCAATCCATTATCAGGTGTTCAAAGAAGGGTAATGGGAGTCCTGTTATTGGTATTTCTTAATTTTTTCTGAGATGCAAAATTTCAAAACTCTTCAAAGTTGCACCTGGTAGCTTTTGAGATCCCTTCAAATACATGGGTTCTTTTAATTATTATTATTTACTTATTACAAATTCAATCACAGCACTACCAAACAGCACTTTACTTTTATGGGTGATGACTGGAGTTTCCACAGAAGAATTTATTCTACATTGGTAGCCTGCTACTGTACCACTACAGGGGAAAAAAAGCGTCCCTCTAAAGAAATAATAAATAACCTTTTTGAATTATCACTCAGCTGACCTGCTAGGAATTTTTATTGGCTCTACTCTGAGTTATAGTTAAGCTTCCCAAGTAGGTACATTTTAAGGTAAACCTGTATCTTGAACAAAGCAGCTCGAAAGGACCTTTAGCACATCTGGAATATTTTGCATCACTGAACTGAGTGCCCTTTAATACTGAAGACAATTCTCCAGTGTTGTCTAGTGTGGATAAAAGCTTAGACTTCAGCTGCAACCCATAGTTTACTCTCATTAAAGTAATTACATAAGAAAATGTGCCTTAAAATCAGTTCTGTGACCAACATTTCTTAGCATCTTTTAACATTCAATTTGAACATTCAGTTCACTCTTAAATATTTCATCAAACGCTTGTTTGCATAACAGTAGAAGTTTACTTGTGTTATTCTAAGTCTATAGCGACTTTGTAAAGTACTGGCTATAGTCAAGCATACTTAGGCATGCAGCAATTCTTTATTTTTACAGCTTGATTATACAGAAACAAGGAAGATGAAGACATACTGGCTTTGAAAAAGGTAAGAAACTGTTGCTGAAAATTGTATTTCACCCAAGTATTCAGGAGAAAATTGCAGTGCTTTTTAGAACTAGATCAGAGGGACCTTTATTTACTATCAAATCGGTACTGCTTCTAGGTATGTACCTCAGGGCTGTTAGAGATCTGCCTCAAACTGGCATTTTGCCTTAAAATGCTCTTAATGTACTGAAATTTTGGAGCACAAGGCAGAGGAGGCTGGCCACTTTGTTCATGACCTCCTCAGACTGTATCAGGGGTGGTGAATTTGTGAGATGAGAATGTGACAAAACTGTGACCATTCCTTATCAATTACACTCTCTTTCTTGAGGCAGATTTATGATTAACATACCAGCTAACAGGGCTGTGCCTGCTCGAGTCACACTGTTGCCTCAGAGCACATGACAGCTGGCAAAGCAATATATACACCAGAGATGAAACAAGTTTGTCCTCATCTGCTTTACAAAAAAAACAATGTACCATTGCATTAACTCATGAACAGCCATAAAATGTGCAGAAAACTTTACAGAGTTTCTGCTGTCGGTGAACTGCTTTCAGCAACTCTGAACGCAGCCTGTTACCTTACCCCACACACAGCTTTCTCACTGTTTTGCTTTTGCAGACCCCAAGATCTGCATGGAGGACACCTTGAGGTTATGAAACTGCCTTGCTGGTGTAAAGCAAATCTCTCTCTGAAGGACGCACTGGAGACTACATTACCCTTATAATTCTAATTACTTGCTTGATAGAATCACACCCCAAAAAAAGGAAAGAAAACACCTGTACATTGATACATAGAAACCAGGGCAGAGACTGGGAGAGGTTGGGGCTCCCTGGCTGGCCACAGTCCCCACCCCAGCCTCTCCCTATTGCATTGCATCTCCTCACACCATAGAAGCAAGTGTGGGGCACTTTGCAATGAAAAGACAAGATGCTCAGCATTTTCCTCCCTCCACTCAGACCCAGGCACACAGCCACCCTCCAGTGAGGAAAGTCCCAAGGGCACCAGCTCCCCATAGTAGTGGGGCAGTCCCGTCTGGGAGGGGAGATGCTAAGGTCATGGCAAAGGCTGTGTGTGTGGGATTAGGAAAGCTTTGCTGTCATCTATCATCACCACAGTGATGACTCATTAACCTGCCTCACCCTTCCTTTCCAGACCTCTCTCTAATGTCTTCCCTGAGGGATCTGGCTAGTGCTCTAGCCTTAACAGGTAAATGCAAAGACCTCTCCATTGCTCTGCTCTGCTGCTAATCCTGTCATTCAGACCCTTCACCAGTCCCCATCTCTATCATGGGCCTCTCTGTCCACTCTGGTGTCCACAGCCCCTACGCTTTCCTCTACCCAAGACAGATGCTGTGGTCATTTTCCTTATGCACCACCAGTAGCATGATAACCTTCTCTCTTATGCAACTCCTTTTATCCACCCATGGTCTTCACCTTTTTACTATTAAATCTCAAAGTCTGTGTTTTTCTCTGGAGGCTGTGGGTAGCTTTGTCTCTTCTCCATCTCCTATTGCGATCCCCTTGTGGGGACAGCACTGGCCGCCATCCTTACACTGGTTCTGAGTTCACTGCAGAAATGGGAAGGCTCATTAGTAGTCAGTGGAGAAGTGAGAAGAGGGAACTTTCTACACTGTCCAAATTAGGCATGGAAAAGTCTCCTTGTTTGTGCATGCCCACATCTGCTCAGTTGGTACTCCAAGCTCCATGCAATGTCCCTGCCTTTGCCCTTGCCCTGTTGGGGTATACCCTCATCTTTCGCTACTCCTTCCCTGTGTAGTCCTTTTCCTAAAGCATCTCTTCAGTTTTCTGGTCAGTTCACTATAGCGAAATACAAAGTGTTTGGAGATGTGTCATTACACACAATAGAGGCTGGTTTAAGATCCAGACCAGACTCTCAGGTCTGAACATCTTTCCAGAAGCAAATGCAACCCAGATCAAACCACAGTTTTTTGGACCCTGCTGCCCTCACTCTTAGCACATGCAGAAAGAAAGCACAAGCTCCCCATAGGGTAGATGTGCTCCTTGACATGCTCTGCAGTCACGGGGCTCAAGCCGGGTCCAGCAGAAGCTCCTTAACATCCCCAGTTCTCCCTGCAACTAGTCCTTCTCTTCAGGGGACCAGCAGGGTGGATAAGAACTCCTCTCATGTCCACCTGTGGCACGATTTGGCTTCACCATTGGTAAATCTGGGAGCATCCGTGATCCTGCCCAATAAACTTCTGGCAGGCATTGAACCGCCCGCGGGGATGACTCACCAGCACTGACATCACAAGAGAGGAGATCCAGCCATGCAGTCCTGGTACACACGTGAACCTTCATCTAGTTTCAATCCTGCCTTCCAAAAGCGACTAAGAAAAACTCCACAATAACAGATCTTCCCCCATCCACCCTGGAGAACAGCACCCTCTGAGAAAAGCATTAGCGCTGATCTGGAAACCCCAGCAAAGCCTGGTGAGAACTGGCGTTACTCATACCTACAGAGGGCCACCGCTGCACTGAAAAATAGCAGATATAGAAAATAATTGGCGACTGAAACGTCAATGTAATGACCCCCAGCAATGGGTCAGGCTCTCATGCACTGCCTACTGAGAGCCCGAGCTGCAGCTCCTGATGTGCACTCATTAATGTATCGTTTGTGTCCTTAGTAACACAGAAAGTGCTACACTGCTGGAAGCTGCTGTTGAAGGCTGGGCTTTCACTGTCCCCACTGCACTAGACAGGGTGTGGCATGCTACAGAAGCAGCTAGTGCAATCTGTCATAGAAAGCACCACCCAACAAACTTCAAACTTCGACTGCTGCAAGGCCTGAGGCTCTGGAGAGCCACCTTGTTCAACCAGACTGGGCTATCACCAAGCGAGACTTTCAAGTTCATGGAAAAGTACATGGAGCAACTGAACGAGGCCACACTAAGCTCTGAGAGAATGCTAGTACAGCTCTGGAGAAAAGAGGGAATTCCCAGATACATACAGTCATTCATTCTTTAAACAAAGTTTGCTAACATTGAAGTGAAGTTGGCTAATTGGTCTGTAATGGTAATTAATGATAAATCGTTCATGTTCATGTTGTTTTAAGTCATGATGTCTTTATATGGTTGCGTTTAGATAATGCTGCAGCTTGCGTACCTAACATTCCCCAAGCACTTTAACAAGTGCATGCATGCAATCTTCCTTCCCCACCACCTCTGCTTTTCCCGAGTTTTTGTTCTTGCACTCCTCCAGGGTGTATGCAGCCATTTCAACAGCGCCTCAGGGCATGAACCCCCATCCTCACAACAGCCTGCCTTATTCTTCCTTCCTTCCTCCCTTCCTCCTGTGCTCTATCTGGGGCTCCCACCACAGCCCCAGGGCAGCAAGGCAGCTCCCCAGCAGATGCTCTGGCTTCAATAACTGTAACTGTCATTGGGCTAAACCCAGCAAGCAGCAGGCTGAAGCATTTCTGCAGAGCAGAGGTATAAGCCAGAACAGACTGCAGGCAAAAGGCATGTGTAAGAGCTCTGCTGAATCAGAGCCAGGGAGGCAGAGCAGCATATAAGGTCAAGCAGCCACAAAGCAGAGCTCTTGCGAGTGCTGGAGTGCCGTAACCACAAGACCTTCCTCCTTCCTTCCTCTACTCAACTGCTGGCACCACCTCACTAAATACACACACACACTCTGCCTGCGTGCACACATACGTCAGTTGCATTAGGAACAAAATAGCTAGCATTTACAGTCCAGCTGCCCCAGGGTGACATGAGAGAATAGGGAAGAGACAAAATCGTTTCCAACCCATAAAATGTGAAATGCAGCCAACATGCTTGGTCACTGGGGCCCACTGCAAATGGCAGGATGATCAGTGGGAGGCCCAGACTGTCCAGAAACTAATACTGCAGCAGGGTTGGAAAAATGCAGACAGAGGTTCTTGCCTTTCACAAAACCAGCAAGTAGGGAAATTTCATTTCAAGCATTGCACACATTGCATACATTGCACAGGCAGATTGGGAGAGCTCTGTACTGGCTTCTTTCTTTTCCTTCTTTTCCTTCTTTTCTTTTTCTCTTCTCTTTTCCTCACCTCTCTTTCTTTCTCTGTACTTATTTATTTATTTCCTTTGTTTTCTTTCTTTCCTTTTCTTTCTTTTTTCACTTTGCCTCCCTTCCTTTCACCCTCCTCTCTGTCTGTCCCTCCTCTCCTCTCCTTCCTCTCCCTCCTCTCTCTGGTTTCTGGAGAAATGAGAGCAAGCTGGCAGGAAAAATAACCCCTGAATTTTGATGCTTACAAAGACATTGTTAGTATTTCTCTCTAAAAAGGATTGAAATTGATGCAGGGTGGGGATGGATGGGGCGTTCAGCATAGGCACATGTGCATGTATTTATTAGGACACACAATCACTGAAAATGAAGTTAGGAAATCCAGGGCAATCCCCCACCCTGGCAGCACCCAGGAAAGGGTTTGCCTCTTCCCATGGGAAGTCCCTTGAGCCTGTGCCAAGCACCCAGGCTCACCCAAGGAGACAGATTTAACTTGGGATAGAAATCAGGATTTACCAGCAGCTGTATGTGGAGTTAACTCAGTCACCAGCCGCAGCATGCACAGTTCACCCCAGGCCTCCTTTTGTTCATGCACACAAGAGAAAGGATCCAAGTGCTTTTTAGAGAACGTGTGCCACACAGTGTGTTCCAGCACAAGGGAATCATGAAAACCAGCTGGCTGGTGTTTCCCAGTTTGTTTGATCCACATTTGAGAGCTGTGTATTACACAGTTGTTTCCTTTATCACAACTACAAACTGTTTTTTTCTTACCTGCTCTTAAACTCCCCCATTCAAAACCCTAGTGGTGCAGCTTAGTGGTGTGTCTCACATACAACTTCTTATGTATGTGAATGTCATGTTAAATTTCAGAAATAAAAATTTCATACAGGTTCTGGTAAACACACCTGAGGAAAAACTGATCACACAAGTCAGAATTGAAATTCTGCTGCCAAAGCCTATTAATTTTTCAAATCCATTTCACTGAGCCACCACGTTAGCTTGCTGTAATATGATAAGCCTGGGTACAATACTGCTATCACTAAATACACAGAAACGGGAAGTTAAGTATTACTAGAATATTATATCTATCTTACAAGAAACTAAAATGTGGCTCAGTTTAGGCTGAAATGAAAACAAACTCACAGCTCTAAATGGATGCATACGGACTGACACATGCATTAGTTCTAAACTTTAAGCTAAGATACTGTATTTTTCAATATTCAGGTTCAAATATTAACTGTAACAATCTTCTGTTAAACAATAAGCATGTTGTTTACAGGGATCATCACAGATAAGACCTTTTGCAAGGTGATATTCTCACATGCATCCTTCTTTCAGCTTTTGCATTTCTAGAGCTGTCTTTAAGTAGTTTTGCTTTCGTTATCTCCAGGATGGGTCTTGTGGGCTGATCATTTCCCATTACAGCCTGGGAATTCCTCCTCACAGTGACAAAATTAAGGTGTCTTTCAGGTCATCATGCTGTCAGGGGCATCCCCAAGATCTCTTTAAGTTCATGCTGTGAACCATGCTATCAGGGGCATCCCCAGTCAGTGGCTCAGCCTAAGCATGCAATGGAAGGTGTGAGACCAGAATAAGTATCAATAAATTTGTTTTCTTACTCCAATGACATTTGTCACAGCTGGAGAGCAGAGTTTTCCTCCTGCTTAGAGTGTCTCTGGAGCTCGGAAGTAATTTGTGCTTGCAACTGCTCAAAGCAATTACCTCTCCTCGCTAAAACTGGGAGGAATTTTGAGACAGTATTTGCACACTTTCTGTTCTTTTACAAAAGCATGTCACAAACATCACCTGGGGAATAGCTGCCAAGACAAAGCCAGTGCCCTCAAGAAGCATGCATTTGCTGTATTTGAGAACAAGGAAATAAGGAAATCCAGTGCCTGATCTTTTCCTGTACTGAAAGTCAGGGTGCCCAGAGATTATTCTCACACTGCCTTCAGATATAGAAACCTGCATTATATGATCCAGAGGTGGAAAACTTGGTTCTTTAGACATTAGTATTGAACACAGGCTTTTTTCTCATGAACATATGGTAATTGTGGTGTTTTGTGGGGAAAATTGCACTAAGCTTAATGCATGCCTCACCCAAATGATTTATCACTTCCATGCACAGTAGCTGTGCATGTGTTATAACTGGGTTTTGGTTTTTACAGGCTAATGCTATTCAGTGCGTTTTTCTTCAAGGGGTTTTTTTTCCTTATCCAGGATTGAGTAGAAGTGGCAAGTTCAAGCAGATACTATACATAAAATGATGCTTATCACAATTACAGCAGTTACTTCGCTAGTTTCCATTGAAACTGAGTCACTGGAGCTCCTCTCTAGTCACTGTCAGTGGGTGTTCAAAGCACAGGATATTGTGCACAATCAGAAGCGTCTGACTAAGTCTGCAGTTTGCCAGCATGCACTGCAGCAGTGTGGCAGTGGGCAGCCCCCACGGGACTGGGGCTCTCCTGTACCACCCCTCCCTTTGCTGTGCCCTTCACTACCCTGGGGGACTGAGCTCTGGTAGGCAGCATCACACTTTTATGGATGGTTTGGTCTGATCCCAAACCAGACTCTGTATTCCAGACATTTAAAGAAAGAAGCTACCAGTGTTAAAATGCACTGTGACATTTGATGTCAAGTAACTTGCATCTCAGCATCCAGCAGACTCAGCATGTGGGGAATGCATTCACCTGCTCCCAGGGTCTCCACTCACCATCTGTTCCCACCCCAGAGAAAAAGTGGGAGAATGGGGACGGATACCTTTCCTGGTGCCTACAGTGGGCAGTGTAGCACCAGACTAGGTTTGTTGTAAGGCTGGGACTTTCTGCTGTGCACACATTGCTTCAAACATTCGCCGCTCTCTTGTCTTGAGGACAGTGCCTGCTGTACAACATGCCATCCCAAACATGTACAAATTCAGCTGGAGAACAGAATAATTTTTGCTGCCAATAACACACGTGTTGCAACTTGCATTCCTACCATAGTCCTCTTTTCTGACTTCCCGTGTTATCCTCAAGCTGGAAAGAACAACGGTAGCATGCAAGGATCTTCACAGATGTGGCCATCATAACTACCCACACATTACCGGGGGAGGTCCACATAATGATGCACACTGTCACATTTCGTGACATCTAATAAGACACAAAAGCTGGGGAAGACCACCCATTAAGCAATTCTCACTGCCTTGGCAGCCACCACTGAAAGATATAGTGTTTATGGTCCTAGTGCTAACAAACACTTACCCAGGGCTGCAGAGGTTTGCAAGCATGAACAATGTGGATCAGTGGGACTCCCCTGAAAGGTCTGTACATGTGTGTACAGTTATTTTCCTGCTGCTCTCCTGAGCTTGAGGCTAAAATGTAGGTGAGAAGCAATATGCTTTGGGCCATGCTTGCCCAAATCAACAAGGCAAACAAGTGCATTTGCTGCTCAGCTCTGTGAGCTCTGCCTCCCAGAAGACCGGCCCCAGAGGTCGAGCAGATTGAGCCAGCTGATATTCACCTGCTCCCCAAATGAGACAGCAAGGGGCAGAAAGAAAACAAATGGGACCCCATCGCTGCTGAACTGATGTTATCTGCAGGCAGCTGTGCCTTTTGTGCAAGGAGCACACAGCGCCACAATTTGCAAATGTCACTGATGAATTGCTGCTGTCTCTGCAGCTCATTGTAAAGAACTGTCTGCTCTTAATTACCAGAACTTGGGTTTTTTGTGGCACTAATGCAGTATTGTCATCTAGTAATGAGTAAACCTAGTCCACAGGAAAATTAACTTCACATTAAGCAAAGATTTCCCCTTCTTTTTCACATACTAGCATATGAAGGAAAAAATGTACGGTGAGTGCAGTTTTCACCTCAGACTCCTTAAATCTGGAGCTGAGATGCAGAGAGTGTATGAGTATCATTATGGATGGGAAAATGAAAGTGTTTCAACAGTACGTTTCTTCAACAGGACATTTGAAGATACCAGAACAGAGGTTCTGTTGCAGATCATCATAGGACAATGGCCAGCCCTGGGAACAAAGCAAAGAAGTGATGTAGTGACTTATTACTCATTTGCCATTCAGAGGGACCTTGACACGCTTGTGAGGTGGGCTGATGCCAACCTGATGAAGTCTAACCATGACAAGTGCAAGGTCCTATGCCTGAGTCGGAGCAATCCCAGGCACAGCTACAGGTTGGGCAGAGAAGAGATTCAGAGCAGCCCTGTGGAGAAGGACTTGGGGGTGTTGGTCAATGAAAAATGAACATGAGCCAGCAGTGTGAACTTGCAGCCCAGAAAGCCAACTGTATGCTGGGCTGCATCAAAAGGAGTGTGACCAGCAGGTCGAGGGAGGTGATACTGCCCCTCTACTCTGCTCTTGTGAGACCTCACTTGGAGTATTGTGTGCAGTTCTGGTGTCCTCAACATAAAAAGGACATGGAACTGTTGGAACAAGTCTAGAGGAGGGCCACGAGGATGATCAGGAGACAGGAGCACTTCCCGTATGAAGATAGGATGAGAAAGTTGAGGCTGTTCAGCCTGGAGAAGAGAAGGCTGTGTGGAGACCTCCTAGCAGCCTTCCAGTATCTGAAGGGGGCCTATAGGCATGCTGGGGAGGGACTCTTCATGAGGGACTGTAGTGATGGGACAAGGGGTAATGGGTTCAAACTTAAACAGGGGAAGTTTAGACTGGATATGAGAAAGAAATTCTTTACTGTAAGGGTGGTGAGGCACTGGAATGGGTTGCTCAGGGAAGTTGTGAATGCTCCATCACTGGCGGTGTTTAAGGCCGGGTTGGACAGAGCCCTGGGTGTCATGGTTTAGTGGGAGGTGTCCCTGCACCTGGCAGGGGGGTTGCAACTTGATGATCTTAAGGTCCTTTCCAACCCTAACTATTCTATGATTCTATGATTCTATGACTCTTATTTCAAAGACAGCTACGTAGCTGAACACTCTTCTTCAGATGGACTATAAAACATAGCTGCAAAGTGTGTATATCAGTTCCAGTCCCCAACTTGAAAACCCTCATCTTGGACACTGTTATTCTAAAAACAACACTTCATAATCAGTCATTCTAAAGCATTAATAAGTCTCTGTTTTTCACTTCTCACCTTCTTGCTCTGCAGAATACAGAATGCAGGTACTGAGGGTGTATCTCCTTCTGTTGTGTGCAGGTAGCTGGTAAGCACAGCAACCCTTCTCTTTCCTGTTTCAAAACCACATTTTTCTGAAGGTTTGGGCTTTGGGCTTGCATTTCATGTTCCTTCACACTGTACAAATGGAGCAGTTTCAAGTTGTGCATTATGAATGATAACTGTGCTGTAAAATCCAGTAAGAGAGCAGTGAGATCTCTTATGAGCTGGTACTACCACTTTTTTCCCCTCTAAATGGCAAGAGAGAGACCTCATAAATGCCAGGAATGTTTGTTATTCTCTGTGCTATTCTCAGCAAATTCTCCACTCAGGTGTTTGGCTTTTTTTGCTGTGACCAAACAGAGCAGTTGTGGCTGGGACATGAGGTGCCAGGCGGGAGTCCTTCAGAGCTTCTGGGTGAACTGCATTTTCTGACATTGACTGCTAAATCATATCATTTTCACAAGGTGCCGTATCCTCAGTCCCCTTTCTGCAGCTTGCAGTCTTTATGCAGGTCTTTTTACTCTTCCAAATGCCTTGCAGAGACTGGCCAGCGCTTCAAGCTTTTGAGAAGCTGTACTTTGAACAGATCAACACATGAACGCTGTGTAAACACCAAGGAGAGCACAGTACAGCCTCAGCCCTCACTGGCTAGGCAGGACACTGAGACAACTAGTAAGCTCAGTATTTTCCAAGGTGAACATCATGAAGATTAACCTTGTAATTTCTTGAACTATTGAAACTTCTTTCACTACTTTTTTGTTTGTTTGAAATTGTAGATTATGCCCCCTTGCTCCCTATGACAACAATCTGACATACTTGCGATTCTGGCAAACCACCAAGGATTAATTTGACACTTTGTGTTGTATGCCCAAGAGTGATTCAAGTTTTACTGCACAGTGACTATGACCCAGACTATCATTCTACACCTGTTTTACATTGGCTTGTTTCCACTGCCATCACTGGTGTCTCACCAGCTGTAATTTTTTGGCTAAGGAGAAGCTTGTACTTTGTAATTATCAAAGGACATTCTTACATCTGCAGTTCAAACAGGATCAAAATGCATACCCTTACATTAACAGTGTTTCCCAGTGCATCATTTTTTCATCGTTTTGTCTGTGTGCTACATTACATTATTCAGACATGGTCCATGTCATTTTATCGTTCAGAGCTCTGTCCTTTAATTCATGGGAGAAGAACATAATGCTTAGGTAGAATATGGTTCCTCTGATATTTTAGCACTAATCCAGCTTTTTATCTTTAGATGAGTTCAAAATCATTCAGAAAAAAAATGGCATAATCCTTGTGAAAGCAAATATACATGGGTTTTTTTGAGTTGACCTATATTTCTTTTTTTCACAGAAAACTGGAAGAAGTTTAAAATGCAACTATGGTGACTTGAATGTATGCTGCTAATAAAATTAATGCTTCTATTTAATGAGAAAGAAGGTGCCAGTAATCCCATGAAAAGACCTTTTCATGCTGATACATAGGATTTTTTATATGATACACATAATTCTTACCCCTATGCCAGTACTTTCTACACATTCCAGGCAGGGCTGAAATCTTGTTCTAATGATAACTAAAATCTTGTTCTAATGATAACTACAAAAATATCTGCCTTGAAGGTGTCACACTGTATCACACTGACAGTGTTCCAACGTCAGCTATTAAAAGGCACATTTTATATCAGTGTGATCCAACCAGTTCACTCACTCTTCCGTACTCAAAGTGCCACTGACTTCTTCAAGCAAATTGCCTCAGCTACCTGAAGTTGTGTCAGTCACTAAAGGGCCATCTTCTGTGCTGTCTTTTTTCCTAAGGCTTTTGTCAATTTGCAAAATCATCTTAAAAATATAAGGTGCTTATAGATGCCCTATCTTTTTTGTACTGTTGCTGTCTGGCCTACATGCTCCAAATATCCCTCTCTGATACACTATAATCTGCTTCAGTTACTTCCTTCATTGACCATAACATGATCCATCACAAAGTCAACCACGTAACAGTTTTGCCAGTGAATTGTGCAAACACTACTGGCTCTGTTGCAGAAAGCTTTAGTGTCACTGCAGAGATTTATCTTAAGAGATCTGCACCACAGACCCCAAAAATTCAATATTCATGCAGGTTTCAAAGTGGTGGTCTAGCACCGTCCTGCCCAAAAGCAGCATGGGAGAGGAGGGTGACTGTAAATCTCACTATATGAGTAATAAGTCAGCTTTTACTGACTAGCTGGGACCTTCTGGAAAAAGACTACACTTACATTTATTTGTCATTGATTATGTTGATATCTAACTCAGAGTGCCTATACCTTGATACTAGGAAGGAACAGGGGTGAGGCTCTACAAGCTCTTGCCTATGTAAATTCATCTCCACTCCTTCTGTAACTTTCTTTTTTGCTCAAGACAGCAGTATTAATAAAACCTGTGAGCAGCCTTTGCTGGTGGGGATTTTCACAAGCAGTATCTGGGGCAAGGGGGGGCAGATCACCAGCACGCTCAGCACTGCTCTGCTGACTTCTGATGTGAGCGGTCTTGTCATTTCTCAAGCAGGTGCAATTCATCGTCACTTCAAACAAACTGCTCCAACTGTACCAACAAACTAGATTTCAACTCGAGGCCAGCAGCCTGGCAAATCGCCACAAGTAGATACATGCATAGGCGCATACATATGTGGATGCTTCCTTCTGTGTTGCTTAGTTGTTGCATAAACTTTTAATAGCAGCGCAGTGCTTTACTTCCCTCTCTGGCCCGGCACACTTTTTTCCTGTTCTGTGATGTACTTTGACTAATCATTTCTTAGTCCTGGAGGTGCAAACCTTGAAAAGCTCTAGGAGCTCTCAGTCACCCTTTTCAATTGCAAACGATTCATTTTTGGTGAAGTGTGGCCTCCCTATTCTTCTGCCAGCCCTTGTGTTTGTGAAAGGACCGTCTCAAATTTCTTGTGAGGGAGCAGCTGTTGCTGGACCGAGGCAGCCTTTTCAGAGCACCTCCTCAGCCGCTTTTCACTTCTTCTCCTCCTCCTCTCCTTCCTCCCTCCCTTTGTCTCCCCCAAAGCAAGAGCACCTCTGACCCTTCGCCTCCCTCCAGCCTACCTCCTTTGTCGGCTGCTGCAGACAAGTTCCACCCTAAATCGAGCATTGTCTACATCTCCAGAAGCCAGCACGTGCCCACATCCCCCTAATCTTTTAATTTCCCCCCAGGAAAAGGCAGCTGTTAGCGATACACGCAATGCACAGCTGTCAGCTGGGGCCTGCCGCCTGCCCATACCGAACAATAAGGAAGGCAGCGCCGGGGCCAAGGAGAAGTAATATCTACATATATATGCCTTTGGCAACAGTTGGCAGCACGTGCTCTGAAATGCAGCATTGTCAGAAAACCCACCCCGCCACGGCTCCGCACACATATGAGCTTGAACTCTGGCTGATTTCAGAACAAAACGCCCAGCATCAAAGGGCAGGACTCCCTGGATAGCTGCATTATACCTTTGCTGATGAAACAATCCCCTCAAAATTGCAGGCTATGAAAGGGACAGGCCTCCAGTAGCCCGGCGCGTGGACTGCACATTCTCCCCTTTTACACACCAGTCGTTTGAAAGTTGTGTCCTGAAGAGAGAGCAGGGTAAACAATCTGGAGTGGGAGAAAAGACCTATACATCACCTTTTTCCCACAGTGGAAGGAGAGGGGGGCTATCGTTTTAAAGTAAAGAGAGGAAGGACATGAGTACGTGTGGCTGTGCTGGCGATCTCACTGCATTAATGTGCAAGGGACAGTCATTTCACATCAAGATGAAGAAAAAGGTAGCTATTTGGGACCAGAAAAATGCAAGGCATAAGTACCTCTGCGCAAACACAAGCACATTTGCATGCCAAATTTGTACCTGCCACAGTGACGAGTGTGCACACAAAGAATAACTTGCACAATGTGGCGGTCATTTGCTAGTGCAGTTACAAGTGAGCTTGCAAACATAGTAGCTACAGACCTCAATTAGCCATGTAAATGCACTTGCCTCTTCTCGTGTACCATGGTGCACGCAACTGCAGAAATCATACCTCTCTGCTCCACGCTAGTGCCTGCCAGAACACAGAGGAGTTTCCTAAGGAAATTCACTTTGCAAAGTCATGTCTTGTGGTGAGGATGCATAAAAACCTCATCCATTTAAAACTGTTTCATTTCCTTTTCCCACGTAGGTTTTTTTAAAGTACACATGTATTCCTCTTACCAGCCTCCTGGCTAATCGTTAAATGGGAATTTGATTGATTTCTGCATGCAGTGATTCCCAAAGACTAAGCATTTTAAAAGCGACTGTCTCATCTGTTGCTTTCGCAGAAGAGGTCTGTTGCATAGTTTCCTTCCTAAGCAATGGAACAAACAAACCTCGCTCCCAAACCTTTCACCACCACAGCCTTTTTGCAGTCAAGCGGACAATACTGGGTTTGCTTCACTGCTCCCAGTCATTTTTCACGACAAGGAACAACTCCTGTGTTACGGATGTGTATTCCCCAGCTTTCTCCTTATACGTGTTTTTACTTGCTTTATCTGACCTGGCCTGTAATTTAAAGACCTTAACAGACACACCGCGCTAAGTGGGCCATATGGCACTCGGTACACCTGCCCCGTGCTTGGCACCTGCTGAGCGCAGGGTGGGTGCCAGGCTGCTCCATACAGCCCTCCTGGCCAGAGGGCAAAAACATATCCATGCATTTGCATGCTGGACAGAGGCCACGTGTCTCGGCTGTGAGTGGATCTGACACAGCAGCCTGCCAGCACTTTCAAGATTAACAAATCTGGAGAAAGGAATGGATTTAACCAACAAAGGAGATGCCACACCTCACAGACCTGTGCACATACAGGCACCTCGGGGGATCCTAATAACCTTGTAGTGGTGAACCTGGGTCTTTAATAAACGGGAGCTTGCAGCTTGCTCTGGGTGGAGGATGTCAGCACTAATCACTTGGATGCAGTCAGAATTCTCTGAAAGTACTCAGAGAAAACACAGAGGGGTGTGTTTTGCTATCAGTTAGGCAAATACAAATGCCACCCTATTTACCCCGTGCAGGGCCACCAAGGGCATAAGCCCAAAGCAATATGCAGTCAAAACCAGGCATGACAAAATAAAAATAGCAGGTATCAGGTGGAAACAAAATGGATAAAATGGTCAAAGGGTTTAGCAAGCACGTGCCTTGAGTAGCCTGCAAGACCTGCCCTTCCACTGCTGGTTTTGTCTGCCTATGACTCACTTTCCCCATGTGCAAGTTGGGCTAGGAAGCCTGCATTTTTGCTGCAAAGTTCTGTGAGATTCATGGAGTCAGAATAGCATGGAGAAGTATTAAGAGATGCTTCATTAGGTGATTTGTTATAGCATCCTGGTAGCAGCAGTATCCTTTGTCAAAGCAGTCCAGGTACCTGCTGAAGGCAGGAGAATCTTGCAGCCCATGTGGGAGCTGTGGCCTCTAGCACTGGGCAGCTGGACAAACACAAAAAATGGGGCAGCCTAAAGGATTTTTCTCTTGCACACTGTTTAAGGAGGAAAATTTATCATGCACGTGACCAGCAAAAGGACACTTGGGACAAACAGGGTGGCAGGGCCCTGGAGGTGTCCCGAGCAGTGACTGGCATGCTACAGAGCAGCTTGGCTTTGCACCATGGACAGAACTGAACCCTGTGCACAGATAGAGCTATCTACTCTGCCACCACCACAGGAGGGGACACGGCTGGGTTTCTCTTTTCCAGGCATTCTCCAGCACAGACTTCGGAATTGCCCAGTTTAGAAGATTTTCATTTTCTCATGTGCTGCCTCTCAACAGCATGCCTTGATTAACCTATCTGAAATAAATTTGGCAGTGATCTTTCTGTCCTCGTGTTGGACGGTTACCAAGTGAGACACAGAGCTATTCTTTCGTTTGTATCTGGCTCTCCTGTTACTGGAAAGAAAAGTTCTCTGGCTGGAAGGAGGCTGGCACTGACTTTATCTTCATTGCTAGAAGGACCCTATGACTGCTTAAGCCTGGGGACATCCTGTAACAAGGATGTGTTTTTCCTGGCATGTCTGCAAACCTAACAGGCACACCAGAGCAAAACTGCAGCCGCACTGGACTGGCTGTTCTTCACAGCACCACTGAAGCTCACTTGCTGTTATGGATTTCTCTTTGTGCTGTGATTCCCTTTCCACAGCTTCTAGCCGGCCCTTCAGGCTGCAGGGCAAAGCACAGCAGCTCCAACTGCAAAGCTGTGGAAGCTGTCAGTGCGCAGGGCTGGGGTGCAGAGAGGGTCCCCTGCCCGGTGTGGAGGTAGACCTGCAGAGCCACACAGGGATTCCTTCCCCTGCCTTGCTCCTCCGCATGGTAATCTGCAGTGAATTGAGGTATCAGCGAGTGCCCCAGGCCCCAGTCTAGCCTCAAACTACTCCGGCCCCATCTGTCACCCTATCTGGGGCACCTTTGCCTCATGATTGGCACAGGGCTTGAAAAGGCAGCACAAGACGGGCCATGTGGCAACCCTGCCGACGGGGAGGGGGCGGCGGGGGAGCGGGATGAAATATTGTGACAGGACACTTCAAGCCCCAGCTAATCACAGCTGCTGAGGGCTGAAGAGTGCTATACATCCCCTCGTATCAGGCAGTGCATTCCTGGCAACATTATTAATTCAGAAGAGTCCCTTTAATTTGAAGCAGAGATTAAGACTTTCCCCGGTAGGCCTCACTGCGACTGTAAAGGCAACAGGCAGGGCTATTGTAAGGCCATTAGGGAAGAACAATAGGACGCTGAAAGGGGAATGCGGGTGAATAGGGGAACGAGAGCTGGCTTGCGCCAGAGGCCGGCTCAGCTCATTACGGGAGCGGCAGATGGAGCGTGGCCGGGTTGCTGGGCAGAGTCGGGGATGGCAGCTGGCTGCGGCTCCCTCGCACAGCACGGAATCCACCCTCCGCACCTCATCCACACCCATCCACTCCTCATCCACCCCCCGCACGGCATCCACACCGACCCACACCGCATCCATCCCCTGCACCGCATCCACACCGGTCCCCACTGCATCCACACCCAGTACCATATCCCCATCTGCACCAGAAACAGCAGGCAGATGGATTCTACCACCCTTACCAGGAAAAGCAAACATTAAATAAATAAAGGGGGAGGTGGGGGGTGGTGTTTCCCTTTTTCCCCTCTTGCCTCATCCTGCTCGTGCTTTCTCAGGCATCCCTGAACTCTGCCAAGCAGAAATGCCAGGGGCATGGGGATGGTGTGGAAAGCACACTCCCTTTTCCTATTTGCGGTTAGCCAGTCTATGTGGGCATCCTTGCCTTCCCAACAGGAATGAACGACTGCAGAAACTGGTGGCTGTGTAGGAGATGGTGTTTTGGTGTCATATTTTTAGACACAGGCATATAACTGATTCATCTAACTCCTCACTGAGTTTTAAAAAGTGCCTGGCTTTTCCTGTTTCAGAGGAAATTCCCTATCCTATACTTACTAAGGCTTTCCTTTTCCTTTGTATGTTTGAACTCACACACATATCATACACATACCATGCGTGAGAGGAGCGGCTAAGACTCAGGATAAAGTCAAGCCCTGCAGTATACCAGGTGCTGTGGCATTCATCGTGTCTGTGGCTCCTCAAGAGCTCTGGCAGACATGCCCCTCCGCTCCTGCTCCAAGAGGGCAGCATGAGCAAGAGTTATGCCTAAAAACAAGCCTTGGAAAGCATTGTAAAGCGGCATTTTTCTTCTTAACTGAATTAGTGAAAAAGTCATTTTCTTCTTCCAGTTCTGCCATTGCTTCAACTCCCACTGTGAGGTAACAGTTCTGGCAACTGGGGCTGCTGGCTGGGTCACTGATAGCTGCCAGGAGAGGTACGCACTGTTCCCTCTCACCAGATGTGCCACAGGGGCAACTGGATGGAGAAACCTGTTTGAGTTAGTTTGACAGGCTGGGGAAGGTCAGCCAGAAGACGTTGATGAACCTCCCAGCAAAACTCATATGTTTTTTAAGCAGGTGTTGTTTCATGTTTGGATGTGTCAAAGTTGTTTACAGTACTTTTGTGCAGTTCTAAGTTGTTCTCTCTTTGGAAGAGAAACTCCCACGACCTGAAGTGAGCTCGTGGCTGAGCAGCTTGGCATGGTCCCAAGTGAGTGCAGGACACCCAGCCCAGGCACTCTGCCTTTAACAAGCTGATGTCCCCTTTTCTTTATGGTCTATGTTCCCTTCCAGCTCACGGTCATGCATGTAATTGCTGATCAAACAGAAACTGCAATTTCTTCCATGGAAAAATAATGTTAGGAACCTACCGAGCGTATTTTTAGTTGTAGAGGTGGAAACAAGGAGAAGGAGCCAGCACCTTGTGATCAGGTCACTTTGTGCAGACCATAATCAGACCACCCACTCTCAACTGTCTGCTCTTCGGGGGCAGTCGGGTTACTAAAGGTGACGACTGTAATGCAGCATGCAGGAAAAGGTCTCAATATTCAAACCAACACTGTTTATGCCTTTTTCTTCAAACCCCTTTTCCTTCTCTGCACCATAGCACTTGCACCTTGCTTTATCTTAGCTGAAATTTTTATGCATACCTTATTTAAAATTACCACAATATGTGGTCTTCAGCTTATTCAGGTTGCAGCTCTTTTCCATTGAAAGTTATTATATAAATTAGTTTGATTCTTTTTACCTTTTGCGACTGCTGAGCTATTGGTTTTATATTAATTTCTCATGGGCCCAATGCAGTCCAGTCCAGTACTCCAGCAGAGTGCTCGCTCCCAAACGGCTGCAGCTGCGCAGCTGCACAACTGCTAGTGACCCACTGGAACATGGGACAAGGTAGCTCATGGCAAAAACACTGAGGGTAGGGATCGATGCCTGCTTGCATTGGTTTCGTCATTGAAAAGACAGCCACTGAATGGGGCTCACTGACAGGGTAAGTCAAGAACATTGACTGGAGTCTGAACTCAAGTCACCAGCCAAAGAGCGCATGTCTGCATCAGATGCGTTTGTACAGATACAGGAGTGGTCAGCTCTAACCTTCCATTTGCAAACAGTTATTCACCTATAGAAGCAAGCAGCTCAGAGACTGCTTAAATATAAACTTCTGAGAGCTGAGAGGCGTGCTCATGTATGAAGTCGTTGACAGCTGATCACGCAGCTCTTCTCCAGGTAACACAGCAATTAAAATGCATGTAAACACCTGTGCATACTAAAAAAAATAAAATAAAAAATACAGATTTAATTGCAAGATCAGATGAAGCGTGGGAAAGTATAGGAGAGGATCTGCAGAAGGTTTGCCCTGCGGCAAGACCAGTGGCATTTTCCTGTCCCAGTGGTTTTGAAATGCTCTGCTTACCATTTGCAAAGCCTGTTTGAAAACTGAAAGAAAACAACTAAGAGCAGTAAGAAATCTTGCTCTACAAGACACTGACACTCTAAACATGAGGACTGCTCTTTTCTGCATGAAACACAAAGCTTGTGGAAGAAGGGATCTAGCTGTCAAAGGATGTTAAACCTGATCCGGAAAGCTGGGTAATTAACAAGAAGGAAATCAGAAATTGTTGCAGTCTTTTCACAAGAGAAAAAAAAGACTGCACATTTGCAGCAATCCACTCACTTGGTTTCATGCACTTTTGAGACAGATCCCTGAAGGGCTTTCTGTTTCTCTGTTATGAAACCAGGATGTTTATTGCAGCCCATAGTAACACTGGGATTCAAACCATCACTGCCAGGAGCTTCAGGCTCCTTAAACCGGTCATTTAGTAACAGCCTTGTACTCACATTACCCCATCTTACCATTTCATGTTAACATTAATTCCCTGAATAGCACAACTGGAAGGCCCACAGGGCAAACACTTCGACTGCCAGTGGAAACTCGCAGGGCATGGGGAAGAGTAAAAACCTAACTGTCTGGTTCCGACATCATGTTCCCGGCACGGGGCTCACTGTCTGTTACTGCGGGTGAGTTCATGGCTCCAATGACAGCAGCCTTGCTCTCTGACCCCACAGCAGATTCCCAAATGCCAGCAAACACAAGAGGCAGGGCAAAGTCAAAGCACACACAGGTGGTGTTAATACAGATCCTCTCTCTGAGGAGGAGACAAGATCCACAGGGTTATTCTGCTCTTTTGTTGAGCAAATTTTAGTGCATGAGCTCTGACAAG
Organism: Ara ararauna; assembly: GCA_028858755.1. Classification (NCBI taxonomy): domain Eukaryota; kingdom Metazoa; phylum Chordata; class Aves; order Psittaciformes; family Psittacidae; genus Ara; species Ara ararauna. The sequence continues at coordinate 35,189,708 of CM054410.1, read as the reverse complement.
AGGTGCTGGCTACCAGGGGTGCAATGCTATGGCTATACAGATGTACTGTACAACACCTCTACGGAGAGCAAAGGCAAAATACTGATGACTTAAGAGAGGAGCCATATCTCCCACCTCCAAAACTGCTCTTTCAAAACATGGAATAAGGTCAAGGACAGCATGCTCATGTGTTTGTGCAGAGATGCACTCGCATACCTGAAAGTGTTTCAGTTCATACAGTTCTCACTCCCTGAAAAGTTTCTATCAAGCTCTTATGGTTTGATTCTCAGAAATTAAGTTCTACAAAGAGCTACCTACCAAAGCAGCCATGGTACTATGTACCGATTAAGTGTTCCTAGAAACAAATCCCTATGTACGGCTTTTTTGGGCATGTAAGTGATTTGCACTTGTAAATCTGGGAGTAGTGATTGCAAATGAAGGGAAGATTTTCGCATGTGTTCTTGTTTATGGGACTTGTTGTTCATGTTGGGAAAACACAGTCCTAGGTCACTGCACTGAGAGAGATCAGCCGCTGCACATGGCTTTAAAATGTGTTTTGTAAAAAAAGGTTATCTTGACCCACTGTGGTTCCTAATAAGGCAACAATATCAACATAAGCATCAGTCCTGTAGCATTTTTCATGAGGCTGTTTACAGTGTAAATGAGGTCCTTTCCATTGCTACCTGTAGCAATTAGACCTTAAAGCCAGAAATAAGTTGTTATTTGAAATGTCATTTGAGACAGTTCTTGCCATTTTCTAGTTTTCAGCCCCTTTAAGTGAGATAAAAGGAGATACATACATGCTGACCCTAGTTTCTAAATGACAAGTCATATTCCTACCATCTTCTTGGAGCAAAAGTCACATGTACCATTAACCTATTTCCAGGATGAGTAGATTACCTATTTCCAAGAAAACAAGTTCCTATAAATCTACATAGTTTGCAGGAATCAAGCCATTTTCTAGATTTTATATGCTTGGACTTTTTCTACAGGAAATTCAGTGGATCTCAACAGGAAGAACCATGCATTTAATCCTCCATAGTTGAGAACAGAGTCTGGCCCATAATAATAGTCTGATTTGCATGAGGCAGTACATTTTCAAAACAGTTTCCCTATGTGTATTTGAAAAGAATCATTGCAAGCACACTTGTGCCTTTTTGTAACACATGCAGATACCTGCAGGCGACCTTTAAATAATCTCACGTCCGTAAATATACGTGTGTGTGCAGCCATAAAATCAGCTTGTGCACCTGCACTCTAGTGAACCTCTTAGTAAACAAGATTCTTTACAAAACATGTTTTGTGCAGGCTAAAATTGTTGGTTGACAAGGCCCCAAGAGGTTGATTGTTCACCTATCCAGATTTGTCAGGGAACACTGCCTGAACTAGCAGGTTACAGTTTGTACCTGTTCTTTCTATTATAGTGTATTTGGTACATTCAAGGGCTATATGAGAATTCAAGTGCCTGCACAAAGCTCCTTGAAAATAGTTCTGCTTTCCCACCCGCTGCTGTTCCCGCCTGCTTCGCAAAAGCAGGGGTGAGCCAGGAGGACCATGAGTGTCCTCCCTCTCCACCCCTCGCTTGATAAGCCTTTGGTCATCACAGGGACCAATTTTGTCCACCAAGCACAGTTCAACACAAAGTTAAATGGACCTTCACAGAGAGCAAAGTGGCAGCTGTATGGTTAATACCATGGACCTGAAACAGGGTGTTACTGTAACTATTGAGGGATTAACTGCCAAATTCCAGTTTACAAATAGCTCCCCAGCACTTGGTAATCATGAAACTTACCCAGTGGGCTCAGCACCTACTCCACAATGCTGGGGTGCTAAATTGAGAAGACTTTAAATCAGACAACAAGTACTCAGAGACAGTCCTTTGTATGCTGGATTCTGGCTCTTGAAATGCATTTTGTGCTTGGTAAATCAGCACTGGAAACAATTATTGGGAAGTGAATAATGATAGCCCTACTTGCCACAGCACTCCAAACTCCACAGTTTCTGTGGCCAATAACTGCAGAGGGTTGTTTTGCAGCATGCTGCAAAACAAGCACCAGCTTCCTTGGGTGACTGCAGAAAGGGAAACCAGGGTTTATTTTCTTCCTCTCATGATCATCAGCAGACACTGTTTTCACAGGGTTCTCGAGTAAAGGGACAAACAACGGTGTAAATTGTGCAATTTTCACAGTATTCCTTCTGTCATTCCCCTCAGCTGCCGAAACCCCCTTTTGCTCTAAAGAAAGGGCAACAGCACAGGACAGTGTGTACATAAACAGGGCTGTGCAGTGTTAGATGAGCAAAAGCCGAGCTGAATTTCATAACTAGATGCCGTCCTAGCCATCAGTTCGTGTGGGAGGCGGGAAGCCTCTCTGCAAAAGCTTCTGCTGTTGGGAGTTTATTTTTATTTATAAGCACTCGTACCAAGGAATAAGAGGCTGCTTTTGGAAAGAACTGTTACTGTCCTCTGGCTATCAGGACACTGTCCTAACTTAGCTTCCCCCGCCTCATCTCAGCCGCTGCCACCAGCACTACACCCTCTTCCCTTGGCCACAGCATTTTGCCTGGAAGAGTTTTTGGCATCGACCCATAGAGAGCTTATTTAAGACTTCACCAGAGTAAAAGAGTAGTAGAGAAAGGTGTGACTCTGTCTACATGCCAACAGATAAATTCAGCTCCAAATCACTGCAGGTTAGCGAACGTAAATGTGATTTATCAGTGCCCTTTGCAAATGTGAAATGCACTCAGCACGGTTAAGTGATAAACAACAATGCTGGAGAGTTTGCATTTGGTCAGCTGTAGCAATAACATGATGTCCTGCCAGCAGCAGCAGAGAATGCAATGCTGGGAGAGCAGGAAGCTAGTGGGAAAGAAAAAAAAATAAAACCATAAAACATGCAAGCCTTGTCCTTTATGCTTTGCTGATGGGGAAAAATAAATAAAGAGCATAATCTTTCATAAAGGGCTGGCTCTGGGATTGCTCTGAAGGTCTTGGCCATGCACAAGGCAGTAAAGCCAGAGTAGAAAGCAGAAGAGGTGTCTTCCTCGAATGCTGCACAGAAAATTGCCCTTCAGCAAAATCAGCACCAGTGCTTTATCTATTCTTACTAATCCTGCCACATAGATCATAATCCCTTCCCTCCTTTTCTGTCTTAATGCCTTTCCCACCCTCCAATCTATAAAAAAATATACTCGCCAAAAGGAAGGGGAGCCTGATTTGGCCTCAATAGCCCAGTAGAAATGTGAGAAGGCACTGATATCCTGGAAGGTGTATCATCCTTCACCTCTGTAAAGTTGTTTCTGCTTTATGTCAGTAAAAGCAAGAGTAAAAGCAAGCACAACAGGTCAGTGCTGAGCATGGGCTTTTCTATTTTTATATGTTTGCATTCGAGCGACCAACTGGTTTGTGGCTAATTCCCCACACCCTGAGGTCAAGGACAAGTGGAAAGAGTTGCTAGATGGTTTGACTGCATGAGGCCATGGGACCACAGGAAAAGGAGGGTGGAGAGGAAGGGGAGGTGGGCAAGTGCATGGCAGGAGATGAGCTGCAGAGCTGGGCTGAAGGTGTGCAAAGCATTTCCCAGTGGTACTCCTGCAGGCAGATAACATGGCAGGCAGCTTCACAGGGCACTTAAGGATCTTGGAGAGGAGAGATGCCAGGATCAGTTTCACACTTCCGTACAAGCCAACAGTGCAATGCCTGAATCAGTAATTTTTACACTGTGACAGGACAAAAAAGTTCTCCCTGGAGTCACACCAAAGCAGTGGTAATGTTTCTCAGAACTGCTCTCAAGTCATTGGGAAATTTATCCTGTGAATCTGCAATGTCGTGTGCTCAGCATTCAGCTTCCTCCCCCTCTAAAACTGGCCATAATAGGTCTCCCTCCCTTTTCTCTGAGCAACTGCATTCATGCTTCATTTTAGCACTACTGCAGTAGCATATACCCCTCTTTGTGTGCGATGAATCCATTTGATCATGCATACGCTATCTCCACCTCTCCTGCTTTCAGGGCTGTTGTGAATAGACCTCAAGGTTTTCTGTAGTGACAAGGGTATACAGGAACAGTGATGCTCCCTCACAATCTGACAGCCAGATGCTCTGTCACCATACCCTGTGGCCTGCCACTCACAGTCATTCGAAGTGAATTAGACATCAAAGACATCCTCACTTTCTGATACAGTCCCATACTTGTTCACCTTAAGCAATCATAGAACCTGAGAAAAGTCCAGCACTCAGGGGTGGCAGCCAAGAGCAAAGAGTCAGTGAGACTGTGCAAAGAATATAAATCTACTGTTGCTCTTAACATGGTTTTCATGACCCATAAGACATATGTTTAAATGTCAAATGTTCCTGTGTTTCTTCAGGTGGGCATAGCTGAGTGAGTCTTTCTTGGCTCAAAGAGCAGGTAAACTGGTTTGGTTTTCTGTTGCTTAAAATCATGCCTTATGTGTACAAAATAAGTTAAAACAATGATCTGTTCCTCAGCAACAAACACAAATGCCTTAAGAGAAAACTGCTGCCAGAAAAAGTCAGCACATTGCTATTTACCAGACTTATCAAAGGACAAGTTGTACACATAACAAATGCTACTCTGCCTCCATAAATAGTCAGGTAACAGCTGTGGAGACCACAGGAATGGTTGCAGGAGGGAGATCAGCCTTTGTCCCAGGCCTTGAGGAGGAGAACTTGCTGATGTTTTTTCACATTCACCCATGCGGTTCATGTATGGACAAGAGGAGAGCAGCTTCTGCGTAGCTGGGTATGTGGCAAAGATTGTGTTAGCAATCTTTGTGCTAGGTTGTTTGTAAAGGCAAATCTCTGGAATAATAGTTACAAACTGCGAGTAAGTGGCAGGATGTACAGTGGCATTTTGCTCTTCATGTAAGTAATGGGATTATACATTCAGGATAAAGGAGAAGAACTGCACCTCCAAACAACTGAATATAAGGTGGAGCTAACATGAATGAGGCAGCAGTGTATCTTGTTACTTACCCTGCAAGTATCATCCCTCAGTCCACACCAGAAAGACTCACCAGGCTCTAGTGCCCTGACATTCTGTTTGCCCCAGCAGTTTCTCACTCCTGTGAAGTCATGGGATTTCAGAAAAAATCATTACATCTCAGAGCGGTTATAAGGCCCTTTTCAAAGGCCCTTTGCTTTCTCCTCCAAGTGCTTTCAGATGCTTTCACATTGCTCAAAGCTTGCATGACTTGCCAGGTCAGTTTATTAAAGGCATCAAATGAAAGGAGTTCAGTGCTCCCCCTGCAACGCTGCATAAGATAACCAGAAATCCTGAAAATTAAATCCAGGAAGCAGGCATTGTTTCCATACACAACATTGCTTTCTTCAAACATGCACAGAAATTTTCCAGCTTCTATCCTCCTTTATGAGGTTTTTGGCTTGCCATTATTGCTAGGGAACACCAGCAGTTGCCTCAAAACACAGTAAAACAAAACTTAAGGGCAACATGGTCCTTGCAGTGCTGTGTTGTCTTTAGGGCTGACAGATTCCTGCAGCTGCAGAAATAATGTTTGTGTCCCCATCCCATATGGACCTATTAGATCTCATGTACTCACATACCAGCTTCTGCCTGACAAGTATTTAGCTAAAACACTAATGAAGACTACATGCTACCCACGAATTCCTGGCAGCAAACTGCATGCTCTGTGGTAGCTACAGCCTTCACAGAGCAAAAGAGAACAGGTAAGGAATGAAGACATGTATAGGCATTGCTCACTTTTAAAAAGATATATTTTATGTCTGTTGTGTTTGTATATAACACATTAATAAACATTATATAAAGCATATTATACTTGTAACCCAATTACAGACATAAACCCTCCTAATTCACCTAAGCAATCATCTCTTGGCTCCAGACAGCTTGGAGGAGTTAAAATAACTGACAAAGAAAATTTTGGTGGTCAGTCGGGTGTCACTAGATATTAAGATAGTTGCAAAGATTCTTTCTTTAGACCTCACAACTCTAAAACCTAAAAACCTAGCCTCTTCCGAATATAAAATCACATAAGCAGCAAATATAGTGTCAGGAGGAAGGAAGATAAATAAAGCTAAGAAATTTTACTCAGTATGAATAATGAGACAATTGTCAGACATACAGCTGAAAACTTCAAACTCGTACAAACATTGTCACTACAGAACAAAATTACAGCTATCATTGGACTGTATTTATGTAGGTTCACAGAAGTGTGCTTACAGCAGAGCTCTAGTACAATGTATTTGCATATTCTTCTTGTTGAAATATATTTTGGGAAATCCTCTTGTATAGTAGTGAATTTTATCAAATGGGATGTGCACTGCTCTGTGAATATCTCAGACTACATCAGCCTAACTTCCATATATGTTAAATAAAGGCTGTACAGTAATTGCAGGCTTTGCCTAGCGCTGGTAATTGAGATATGGGAGGAAAGAAGAATCTGTTAGTTTCAAGTAAAGCCAGATATGAGGAAATAAATGAATGTTACTGTGCATTATCTGGCTAACCTGCAAAGAGTTTGTTTTGCCTGGAGCTAGGTAAAGCAAAAAAAATCTTTAATGTCTTAATCAATGGCTTAAAATGAAGGGAGGGTCCAGTATTACCCCATAAATGACTGTCCCAGTGTAGTCATCTACCTCTAAGTTGAACAGAAAATGTCAAGCAACTTGTAACAGGTATTCAAGTAAGGGCTGAATCTCACTGTGGAAGCATGCTTCTCTTTTACAGCAGCTAAAGAAGTCTGGAGTAACTGAGATAAGGCACGCTTGCTGAGCTTGTCTAGCGAGGTGCAGGGTGTCAAGCTCTGCTGGCACACAGTGAGCCAAACAGACCTTGCAGCAAGGCCAGGGTGCAAAATCCAGCCCTTGTTTTGGCAACAAAGAGACCAGAAAACCTTAATGGTGATGCTGATATCAAAAAAGTGAAGCTGGTAGCACCTGTTCCAGGCAGCAGCTCCCAGCAGTACCCACAACACCTACTCAAGCAAGAGAATGAATTCCCTCTTCTTCACACCTTGTTTCTCAAGACCATGCCAGCACAGAGCACTTGGCTGAAAGGGATATCTTCAGGATCTGTGTGTGTTTGAGGTGCACATTAGCAAAACACGCATCAGAGTTTGTAAAGATAACCATGTACAGTGGAGACCAAATTTAAAGTTATGCCAGCTCTCGTGATAGCAGTAGTGGCAACATTATTCCAATCAAAACCAGACCACACTGCTTGTACTCCAAAAGAGATGAGCATAGTTAAGTATCACCCTTGATGAAATACAGAGCATGACATAAATCTCACCTCAAGCAGTTTACAAAGAAAGGCTTTGACCTTTCAAATAGGTAAGCATATATTTAACCTCTCTCACTTTGAGCAAGGGGATCCAGTGCAGTTTGCCAGATACATGTAAAGTACTAGGATGCTGGTTCAAACTCCCAAACCTGCAAATAATTCCTTGTGCATGAAGACATGCTGAAACCAGTGACACTTCTTATAGTGACAGAGCTAAAGAGCTGAACAAAAAACATACCTTTGTTGCATGCCAGGAAGGGATAAAGTGCTGTGCAGGTTAACTGCAAGTAGCTGCAGATGGACTTTTTGCTGTGCTGATTGAGCTCATTTAATAAAAGTTTGGGTATCTTCCCTAAATGCATTTCTCAGCTCTGCAGACCAACCTGTTGACCTACATTTTCTGCCAGCAAGTGGCGGTAATAATGTCAGTCTTTGACTACACTGTCTTTCTAAGTATTTTTAACAATCACTGGATCAAATGGATAACCAAAAGCATGCGGAGACTGATGATTTCTAACCAGTGTTACGTCGTGAACCTGAAACACTGTGTCTTACCGACTAAGGCTTTGAATGTATAGCAAACAGAGCACGAACATAAGAGCTGCATGCAAGAGAAACTGAGGTTTGACAGAAAGGACTGAGACAGCCTCCTGAAGAGCAGTTCGTAATACACTGAATAGAGTATTCACTGGGGACACGGGAGGTGCAAGCCCATGCTGCCTTTGTGAATAATTTCTAGACGTTCATTTATATGCTCTAATTAGAAATTCCCCAAGTGGGGATGATATATATAGTTTGGGTCAGAATTTGTTTTCTGCTTGCCCTAGAAGAGACATTTTTTGCTGGGGCTTCATTTCTGCAAGAAAAGTAAAATGAAATTTCACTTTGGGTCAGTCTTGAATTTCTCTGGCAGTTTGATAACCTAAAAATCAAATATTCAGACATACCTTCTACGAGAAAACCAGTGGGCTCCAGTAGAAAGAAAAGACGTGACAAAAATGACTGCTTTAAGAAAGCTTACTGAATATCTACTTAGATGCTATTATGTCCCCATAAGTATGTGATTCATTTCTCATTTATGTTCCCGCAGAATATGTGGAATGGGGATGCTTGCTGTTCCCACCAGCACAAAGTCTCATCAAGTCCAGGAAGCCAACAGTTAAACCTCTGCAAAATGAAAGTCTTAGCAGCTGTGCATGTACCATACTCACCTATGAAGTGTCTCAGTTACTCATTGTGCTCATTTTTCAAACTGTTATGAAAATAAGACTCTCTGTCTCTCTCCTCACCCCCCTGTTTTTTCTCTCCCCTCTGCTGTCTTTATTTTTACATAAACCTAACTTCTAAAGATCACCTTCACCTCCTCTGCAAGTGAGCCAACCTATAGGGACCGATCAGCACACCACTGGAGTTGTCTCCACTCCCTGCAGCACCCATGGACATAATGCAGGAGAAGCCTGGGCAGTTAACCTGACCCTACCTCCAGCAGTAGGCCAGGATCCTGTCCCTGGAAATTCCTTTTGTAGGCCACTCAAATGGATGCTGAAGGCTGCCGGTCCACGTTCCCTTCAACAGGCTTTTGGAATGGGCAGAATGCTTGGAAGAGGAGGTGTAAGTATGACTCAATGCCTGCTAGAGTCACTGGGAGCTTTTCCAAGTTGACTTTAATGGGAATTATACTTGAAGACACTTGCCCAGACAGTATATCCCCAGAAAGCCACCAGCAGTGAATCTAGATGGGCGCACAGGCTCCAAAACTAGCTGGTGGGCAAGTTTCCACCAGCACTGGAGGTTAAAACCCCTGGGCAGCCAGCACACACCACCAGCGACCCCCAGCACCTTGCCAGGCCTCCTCTAGGCAAGGGGCTTCCTGGGGGTTCCCGTCAGTGTCCAGTGCACCCATGGCTGCACTGGCAGCACAGGGGTGATGGGGCTGCATCCCTGACACAGCAGCAGGGAGAGCACAAGGGCGTGCTGGCCCAGGCCTGCAGGCAGGAAGGACAGTTACCCCTGCCTCCAGCAGTGTGCCCCAGCCCCATCACTGGAGCCATAAAGAGCTGTAAGGAGGTCAGATGCATCACATGCTGTGGGTTATACATAAAGGTACTAATTAATGCTTGGGGTACATATGAGATCTCGAATTCAGCAGAAGGCACACAATAGAGCCTCTCCCACTGCAAAAGAGAAGGAATAGGGCATCTGCTGGTGAAGGCTTTGGTGGACATATAGCTGTCCTCATCCTCAAGCTGCTTTACGAGCACTGCACCATTCCTTGCACAAAGCAGAAACCCTACCCTGCCTTGTGCTGCAAAGGACAGTCCTAAGCACTCATGTGGGACACTGAGAGGCTTTCTAAGTGAGCTGCCAGGAGGTGTGAGGCTGCATGGGGCACTGAAGGAGGAAGAGAGAAATACACAGATGGCTCTGAAGCTTGCAGGTAGTTCCATGCACACAGCTGCAATACCCTGACAACCTCAGGCTGGCCCGGCAGGAATGGAGCAGAAAGCACATGGGGGCTGCCCTAAACTCAGCTGCTGCAGAGGCAGATGAGACGCCCATCAGCTAGGGCTCTATTCCCATCATGTTTGGCCTTGCTTGCCTTGTTTTGTATTCAAAAATCTGATGTAAAGGTATTATTAGAAGCAAGCAGACTTGGAGCTCTTTAAGGAGTGTGTAACATCAGGCTGGCCAAGCCTAAGGGTGCTGGACTTGGCTCTGTCCAAGGACCCTGGGCAGGACACAGTGCAAGGGCTGATTGTGTGGGGCACCCAGCCCTCTCCATGGGGCTGATGCTGGCCCCACATGTCTGATCCACAGCCCTTGGTCCAGCAGGCACACTGGCCTGTTCAGCTCCCTGCCCATCCCCAGCACCATCAGCCGCTCCAGGCTGCATCCAGGAACTGTTTGCACCAGCGTCCTGTTGAGTGGTATTTCACAGCCACGAGTCTGGCTGCAATGCCACATGGTGACACATCCCCTGAATGCACTGGGGGGGGAGTCACACACATATGGGATTTGGGATTGGTTTTTAAAAAGACAGCGAATTTTACTGTCAGTCTGCAAAGTCAGATGATCTCAGTGTAATCTAAGCATCAAGTGTATCTCTCCTAGAAAGATCAGATTACTCTCTGGGTTCTGGTGGGTGCTTTTTGAAGCGCAAGTTTTTGCAGTAGAAGCTATGAGAGGTGCTGTTTGTAACCAAGGCCAAGAATATTGCAAAGCAAGAAAAACTGATGGAAGAGTTAGTTACTTTCATGAAAGCAAATATGTCAAGGAGAGGAGGGAAGTTTATGTTCCGACACTTCTAATACAGCAGAAAAAGGTTAGAAAAAACTTGCTACACAGCACTGGCTCAAACACCCTTTGGACACCAACGAGTGTAAACCTGTATATATGTGTTCTATTGCTGAGGCATTCAGCCATTGCATTTTAGACACCAATTTGAAGGGAAAGCTCCCCAGGAAAAGCAGCCAGGGCTGAAATAGCAGCATTAAGGAGGAGAAACTGGCAGCTCTCCACAAAGCTTGTTTCAGCTTACCACTTGCTCCAAGATGCCAGCCCGATGACTGATTGCGGGAATGCTGAGGACGCGTGGTACAAATAGAGCCGCCACCAACTCCTTGGCTGAGAGATGGAAAAAATAACCAAGCTACCAGTCCAGCTTAGCTCTAATACGTATCTATGTTCGGCTTTGGGGATGGGAGTCAGCTAAATAATTGCAGACCTTGTTTATGCATTGTTCTGTTCATATGACTGCGTGGATCCAGCCCCTTTGTTCCTGAGCCACTCCACTCTCGCTGCAGAGTCTGCTGCCAGGGTGCATGCCAGCCCATGCAAGGGGCTGCACTGTTGGTGCTGCTGATTCATAGAGAGGGCAGGGCTGGCTCTGGCGCAGCTCCAGAGCAGATCTGTGCTCCCCAGCAGCCCACGTGCTCAGATAATTCATCCTGCAGGGGGAACATGCTCCTACTTGCCCTGCCGAAAATCCTAGCAGGAAGCAGGAAAAAGGAGGGAGCCTCCTCCAGAGTATCGCTTTCCACATCCCACACTTCTTCACCTCTGACCCAAAGATGGGTCAGCACTGGCACAAGAGCGGGACAGAAAAGCCAGTTCAATGTTACACCAGAAATCCCTCCTTTGTCTCCCGCTTCTCTTCCAGAGGATCAGTTTCATGCCTCTGCTCCACTTTAAGGATGATAAAGTAATGTTTTTGAAGAGTTTAAGCAGAATGCCAATTGTAAATGGACTTCTACCAGCCATCTGAACAAATTTCACTTTTAAGACACAATCCTTTGTTTTCTTATAAGCCTCACAGCCTCAACATTACGTTATTACTCATATGCCTGCATAGGCTCAAGCTGCATAAAGTATGATTCAGAAAGCATAGGCCCAGACTGCAAAGAAATCTGTTTTCTGACACTTCTGCCAGCAGGAATTCTCTTGTGTGCCTGCCAGCATGCAAGTGCTGCCACTTTATACTTCTGTATGTGTCATTATCACTCTTAAGGTTATGATCAGGGAGAGAAAAAGACCTTAAACATGCTGGAGAACTGGAAATCAAAGCTGCAGAGCTTCCAACCTGACCTACTACTCTAGAAACCATCAAGACTTCTTGATAATAAGGAAATAGAGACATGTCTAGAAATACGGAAGTGAGAGATCACACAAGGATGTAACCTGAGCTCCTGTAGCTCCCTGTAAGCCTAACAGCAGATGAATCCGTAGACATGCAGCAGCACTGAACAAAATGCAGTAGCCTGTCACAGAGGAAAAATATTAAATCCATTATTTTGCTGCGGTCTTGTTCTCCCCTACAGATACATTCTTTACTGACCTGAGCAGATTGCATTTTCCGGTAAGTAAAGCGTGCCATAAGCTTAGCAGTTTGCCCTGTTTGTGAATTGGACTCATCTTCTTGCAGCACCTTCATAATTCAGATGTATTTGGTGAAGAGTTAGTGTGATCAAGCCTTAGACTTCCGTTGTCTCATGGACTATTAACATCAGCTATATAGTATAGCAAATAGTTGTCTCAAACGTGTGGACTCTCTTTATTCTGTGATTATGTGGTTTTTAATTTTCAAAGAAGAGGAACACAGCCATAGAGAATAATGCAGCACCTGACCAAGTAATCATGGACTCAGGGAGTGCCCTGCAAGACACTTATCCATCTGGATGACATTTCAGAATTATGTAAAAATACTTAAGGACAAATGATATGCCCATGAGTTTATTCACAAAAAAATATTTACAAATCACTTTCTGTGACTTGGCCAGTTCTATCACAGCTGGGTATGTCTTGCTGCTGAAAAGTGAATAATCAGAGCTCATTTGTCACCAATTAGCTCTGAATAAATGCAGATCAGTGCAATTGAAACTAGTGTTGTAATGAGCAGAAGAAAGCTGCTGTAATTGACCAGTGTCGTTCAAGAAAGCAGAGTGTATTTTCCAACAGAAGGCAATATACATAGTAGCTTTTTGAGCACATCTTGGGAGCACCCAGTCTACCGCATGTAACATGAGCGTCAAACTTAGAAGCACTTAGGAGTAAGGCATGCCTTCCTGCACTGTGCAAGATGGGAAGGAGAAAGAAAGGCAGAACCAGGGCTTCGCCAAAGCTCTGTGTGTGCATTTGCAGAGGCTCTGTCAGGTTAAGTGGGTTCTGGAGCCAGACAGGCATTGGCAGGAGCTGGCATCAGGGGAAAATGGGGAGAAAGGGAGAAGCAAAACAGTGTCAAGTGAATACAGGCTTCATGTAAGGCCAAACTGTCTTTAATGAGGTGGGAATGCTGAGGGCACAAGCACCTTTTAATGGTTTTCACCCATGCAGCCCCACACACTGGCTGCAGTGGGAGGCGGGAGGAGGGTGCAGTGATTTCTGCACATCTGCAGACCAGGCTCCTTATTAGAAACACTCCCCAGCCACCCAGTGTGTGAAAGCAGCACATGCTGTGTCCTTCACAGGTATGCACCTGAAATAATTTTTCTAATGTATGGCCAGCTACTTCTATCAGGAGGCTCACCTCAACATACTTAGGGACACTGAGGGCAGACTTGTATTTATCTGGTCTTAAGTCTGCACTTTACAAGCCAGCTAGAAACTGAGATGTGAAAAGGTGAATTAACTCGTGGTAGCCTCAGGAGACCAGGAAAGGAGGATGTATCTAATGATGCTTTCTTCCTCCATGTGTTCTAAGAAATGATCAGGCAGCTTAGTCTCTCTTGAACATCAAGGCCCAGAAATAAGCACGGGCTCAGGGCACCCACAAAATGGGAAGGAATAGAAGATAATTTAGTTTGGAAAAGATGGCTGGAAGCCATCCAGTCCACCCTCCTGCTCAAAACAGGACTAACTAACTCCAAAGTGAGCCCAGGACCATATTCTGTGAAGCTTTGAGTATCTCCAGGGATGGGGACACCCTTCTGGGTGCTCAAGACCCACAGGGGAAAAAAAAATCAATTTTTCTTTCTATCTTGTTCCAATTTTCCTTTGGAAATCTGCAGTAGTTTGCTTCTCATTCTCTTGCTACGCAAGGCCCAGCAGAGCTTGGCTCCCATTTTACCACGGCCACCCATTAGGGAGTTGAAAACAGCAATAGATCAAGCGCTCCAGCTCTCTCAATGCCTGAACTCGCTCCAAGTATCTTTCATGCACCAGACACAGGACTCCAGCTGCAGCCTCATCAGTGCTCAAGAGAGAAAAAACAATCACGGCCCGCAGTGCAGACCAGGCTGGCACAGTCAGTGTGCTGGCCAACAAGACTCTCACCGCCTTTTCTTCTTTGGCCAGGCAGTCCCCAGCCCATAGTGTTCCATGGGGTTATTCTGTACAAAATGACAGGTTTCATGTTTACTGCCATTGAGGGATTCCCATTAGCTCCAGGTTGATGAGGGATCCCTGAGTAGCACAGCTGCCCTCCTAGGGGAAGACCACTCCTCACCAGTCCATCCTCAAACTCAGTCAGGATGCTCTTGTCCCACCATCCTGCATGTTGCTGAGACTGGGACAAACAGCAGTCCTTGGATGGCGGCAATCAGACCAGCTACACTTATCCCGCTGGCATCATACGTCACTTCAATACCTAGTAACTGGACTAGCCTCTCCTTTGAAGGCAAAGGAGAGGGGAATTTTTGCTTAATAAAGTTAGTTTTCTCACTTACAAGAAATGCTTTATGGAGTCTAAACATTGGGGAAGTCCCAGGTGAACATTTTTAGACCTATTTCTGGTAAGTTCACAATGCTTTCAACTTTCATTGTTAGTGGTTTTAATTTTTATGCATTTTTTACTGGTAAACAATTAGTAGAAAATATTTGTTGCCAGTTTTATAAATTGACTTGACACTCTCTGAGGATTTTTGCTATGCACAGAATTAATTCTTCCTTTACAAGTTCTCCCTAATAAAATGCAAATTAGTTGTTCACCACTCCTCTTTGAGGCACAGCAACCCAAGAGCAAAAGTGGTTTCCTGTTGGCGGATTTCATTCAGCGTTGCACAGCTAGTTTTATCATCTCTCATTTTTTAGCAATTGGCTTCTCTTCAGCTGTGTCCTCATGATTCCAATTTACTTTTACGACGACATTTAAAATAAATATTATTATTATAGCTATAGTATTAATATTATAGATACTGTAGGACTGCAATGTTAAGGACAGGCATTGTGTATCTAAATTCGGCTTTCTAAGGTGAAGTGAAAACATAAACAAAATTAATTTCTAGATACACCTAACAGTGCCTTTTTCCCCCCACAAACTAGTTTAAAACATTAAGATGTCATGCACCCCAATATGTCAAAAGACTGAACTCAAAGAAGTTATTTTCTTCATTTCTCCTTTCTTAAGATGAAATATGGAATCAGACCCATTCTTAAAACAACCGCAGGCCCACCCACTTTTGCTCTCTTCTTTGAGGCAGAAGTTTTAGTTCTCTTTCACAGAGGGTAGTTACTGAAGGGTATCAGGCTCTACAAGCACACTTTAGCATGTTTCCAGTTTTGCTGGCAGAAGAGATTAAAAAATTGTGATGAGCTCCAGATCTTGACCTCCAGGCAACACCGACTATGCAGAAAGTTCTTTAAGAAAGGTCACCTTGCCTTTGTCTCCAGTTTAGTTTGGCGGGAATACAGCCAATGTTTTTGGGCCACAGAGCTTTGTTTCTGCAGAAAAGGTTATACTGACCCAGGGATTTGTCAGGAATGCTCAGAAAGTCAAACTCAACCTGGATGCAGAAGCTCTCTTCATGGCATAAACACTTTTTGGGCAAGCCAGATACAAGCATCATTCATTATAGTGGCACTAGAGAAAGATACCATATTCAGTCTTTCACGAGAAAAAAAAATAGAGAAACACAAAAACGCAATGGTGGAATTAAAATTATCTGCATTCTACTAAGACTTGCCAGGACATTGTCCCCTTGCCAAGTCCTGTAAAACCTTTGGAGAACAAAGTCCTTTCTGTGTGGCTAAAATATCCCTCTATACACAGCTAGTAAGTAACAAAAGGGCCAGATTCTGGGTAGGGGACAAATACTATATCAACTCTGTGAGCCCTTCCAGCATACCTCAATTTAAAGAGATCTAAACAAAGGATCATCAGCACCTTGCAGCTGAGTTGCTCACCCCAGTTGCTGGGCTCCATTGGCTGACTTGACATCCATCACAGCATGTGCTTGTTTGCAGCCCTCGGACCTCATGCTGCATGCAGCACATGGGGCAGGTCTACATGAGACACTTGTGTTGTGAAGAGCAAACAGTGCCCAAGTTTATAGATAAATCTTCTCAAACTCAGTGGTTGTTTTATCTTGCAGGTGTCATATCTATTAAAGAGCTTGAAAGCTCTCTGAAGGAAACTGTGAACTGCAATCATATTCACAGTGGTTATATTTCAGTTTTATGTCTCTTCCCTATTTCATTTTTAATTTGGGCTGCATTGCTGCCATGCCAGCAAAACATGCCTTTGTCTTTTTCAGCCTGCATGACTGTGCATGTGGGTGAGTGTGCATAGTTGGAGCGACAATCCACATGCTTACAAGATAGATACACTTGTTGGCTAATCATCTTTGCTGAGGAGAGACCGAGGGCAGCAGCTGAGGTAACTGTGCAGGAATGCTGAGTACCCAGCACTGGTGCCATGCTGAGTCTCAGCCCTACATGCGTGCTCGGAAAACTGTAAAAGCACACAGTGCAATACAATTTAAGGTAGAAAGGGCAGGCTATATGTCTTGGAAGAGCAGTATCCCTTTTTTTACACAAAGGTCCAGCAGTAGAATCAGAAACCCACTTTGTTATTTCCTGTTTCATGCATTGCATAATAAAATCAGAGCATGCCAATGAAGGTGGGTTTTCTTGTTCTGCTTCTTTTTCTTTTTCTGAAGCTAGCTGCATGCAACACTTCCATAAGGGAATCCAGTATTTCAACATTAAGATCTAGGTGTTGTCTCTAATTAAAAGTACATATCAAAAGTAAACACAGAAACAGCTTCCACGAGAATAAGCTAAGTAAAGCTGAAGACAACCAAACCATAAGGTAATATACTGTGAGGTTATTTTATCCTACCCAATAAACAGGGACATATCTTGGTACATCATGCCCACATCTTGCAAAAAGGTGTCCAGATCAGCCTAGGCACTGGGTGTTCCAGATCCTTAAACAACATGGACTACACTGGCATGATGCTTATAAAGCATTCTCGAGGTCTCAGTTCCCAGTATCATACAAATAGCAGGGAAAGTCAAGGGTGGGATAAATGTCACAGGAGTCCAAAGCATTCATGCAGCCTCCAAAGAGAGACAGTTGCAAGGTGCCAAATTTAGCTCTCACCCCACTGAACTGGACAAAGCTACCACCACAGTAGTTTGGACCAGCTTTCACAGTTTCCTATCAAAATTAATCAGAGCATTGCTCCTTACTCAGCAGCAGCACACTGTCTGTGAACTATGTAAGGGTGGCAGTTTGCAAAACTGCTTTCAGCAGCTGCTTGTTCTTTCTGAGTTTTCACTCTGTAACAGTATCCTGCTGTATAAACACATCCATAAACAGAGGTCCCACGACTCGTTCAGCTTCTGCAAAATTTAGTATTTTGCCAGTGTCATTGCATGTTCCTGGTAATAAGCAGCACCATACGCAGAGGAAAGGTTCTTCTAATATGTGCTCCTGTCAGGGAGATGTCAAAGTCAACGGTTTCAATGTCCAGACCAGTTCTGCCTATGCCTGAAAAATAATGGTCAAGCAACAAAATCTCCCTGGAGAAAGGGCAAAAAAGTTTCTGTTTGGGAGAATCTGTGACAACAAAGGACTGGCATTCCTCACAGAATGGGCTAACTTAAAGTCTTGTGCAGTTTCATCCCCATCTCTCTTCAAGCCACATAAGAATGACTAGTATGACTAGTGTTCATGTACATGTAAAGTGATAGGGCCTAAAATAATCTTGCCTCTGTTGTATGATTTGGGAGGGAGGAAAAAACTCTTTGGGCTTACTCAGCTTTATTTGATGTAATTTTGTCTGCTGGGACTCCTCGGGACTCAGAGCTCCCTGACTGCTTACAGCACCTGAGCTGTCTAAAATAATACTGTCTTAGCTGAACACCTAAAGATGAAAGCATTTCTAGGGAACTAAACAGAGATGTCACTTTGCTGAAGGAAACCCTTAATTTTGGTTTCAACAACAGCTTGCTTCCCATATCTTTGCTAAGGAAACAAGTTGTGGCCATCGCCTTTGAAGTCTTCCCTGACCTCCATCGTATCGCTGTTAGAGATCCTAAGTTTGTCTGGATACAACCATACTGAGGCAGTTCACGAGGCAAAGTATGCTGAGAGCCAGCCTGTTTGGGCACCTTGCCAAAGTGACTTTTAGGCAGTGTAAAGCCTGCATCCCTGGGGCTCTTCAGTCTGTATAAGCTAGAACAAGCTTCCAGCTGATGTAATAAGATGACATTTGAAAGCACCTGGACTGGTATCTGGTCCTCAAGAACGAACACCTCTTATTTTTGTTAAATTTCCAAATTGCAGGGAACTTATACCTCTGTCTTTGAACACACAGCATCCTGGTCATGGTATACAGCTCCACACAGAGACCTGTCCCTGCCCAGTCATAGCAGAAATAACCTCTTTCTGATCCACACATAAGAACTTCACTTCCAGTGTCACAGAAGGGTTGCCAGTTATAATTTCTAGTTTCATTGAAGATGTTCCTCCAAATAAAGTTTATTTGTCTCTCTTCCTGTATTTTACATTACAATATAGTGTGACCGCATTAATCAGACACCACTGAACCTCACTACTCATCTTGGCAGTAATGAGACTGTTACAGTTGCCCTTCTTCACTTCAATGACAATAACAGGTATTAAATAATTATCAAAGTACAACTACCAAATGCATACATTGAACTGCAATCGTCTTTTCTTAGTAAGGAGTACAGCCCTTCCCTGAGTTTTAAACATGACTTCATCCAATAAAAGGCCTTCCTTCCAGACAAAATTAGCATTGAGGGCTTGCAGTCCCCTCATGGAAAAGGCATGCTCACAGACGTGATCATTGGACCATTGCAACAACACCTTTGCCTTTAAAAATATAGCTTCCCCTTCCATTTCTCTGATGAAAAGAGAATTTGCTTAGGCAGACTGCAGGGAGCCTGAACAACCGCCTTCTCAGACATCTTTACACACTTCACCTCTAAACTTCTGGGAACTCTCTTCTTCTGTATTTCTGGAGATACAGCCAGCATCTTCTTCATGTATCTTCTTGATAAGCTTTTGACCTGCCTGTGCACTTAACATGTACCTACTGGCAGTATCTGAATTTCAAGCATTTAGCTTCTAGGCAGGATAAGTTGAAAATACCCATTGATGTCACAGAAAGACCCAGGACTGAAAGTTTAAGAGTATCACATAGGAGAAGGATCGCTATGTGCTTGCCTTTTTCTGGTACCCTTCTCTAGACATCTGCCCTTGACTACTATATCAGGCTAGATGGACCTTTGTTCTATGCTTGTACAGCTGTGTATTTTGCTGAACCCTGTCCAAAAATCAAGCTACATTGCTCACTTTTCACATATGCAAATGTTGTAAAACATGTTTTTGAATGGTAATATGTTGCTACAATAAGATCTGCTAGGAAGAAAACACTGATAACACCTAAGTGAAACCACAAAAGTTAGTAGTGACAAAGGTGTGCTATATTATCTAATCTATCTTGCCAATGTACAGCATACCTCTGACTTCTTTTTGCGATTTTTACAACTTGCTTTCTAAAGTTGTTGGAATGCAGCACAGCAGAGTGTAGCATTGGAATATCTAACTGCTATCTTATAAAAGGAATAAACACAAAGAACTCTTAGAAAATAAAAATACCCCCAAACACTGTAAGTAACTGGAAGGACTGCGAATTTTTTAGGAACAGGTCACATTTCAGAAATAATTTTCTTTTCCTATCTCTTTTTCTTTTTTTTTTTCTTTTATTTTTTTTTTAATAACAACTTAGGCACCAATAACAGCATCAGTGAAGAGCTTCAGATAATAAAATCATACGTCCTTCAACATTACCTGTGCTTTCTAAGGTTGTGGAGCCTGTCTTTGCTATTTAAAAGCAGAAAGTTGGTAAGGAGATGCTGCAAAAAGGAGAAGGGCTGGCATTAGCACACTTTTAGCAGGGATGATTATTACAAGCAATTAGGCTACATAATTGCCCTAGGAGAGGAAATCATCTGCTGCTAAGAAACAAAGAAACCTTAGTTTCTAGTAGCAGCCCCTACCAGCTGATGTGCTGTTGCTCTGAAAGGCTTTATATAAGTGTATTTGTTAACCTCAATTGTGGCTATATTCAGTTTTCCTTTCAGTAAACAAGATCCGTGTAGCAGATTAGGATATTATTTCAAAAGCTGAATCAGGTGGCTGCTTTCTTCTGCATTTACCAGAAAAGGAAATTTCATCTCCAGCTTCTAGAAAGAACTGCAGCTTCTGAAGTTTTCCCCTGCTCTTCTGCTTCAGACAGCCCTGGGAAACCTGTCCATGCTGTTTTCAGCACGCAAGTGGTTGGCTCAGTGCAGGTAAACCAGCAGGGCAATAGGGAGCTCTCTGAGCTTGGCGCAGGGGGAAGCCCCTTGCCGTGGGGCAGGACAGCCGGTGGCCTGGGTGGCCTGGCCACCTCAGGATGTAATCCCCAGCACTGTAACACCCCTGCAGCCACTGTACCTTTGGCACCTCAGAGCAACAGCCAGTGACGTACCTGCTCCCTTGTTCTGCTTTTACTTCAGCCTCTATCAAAGAGGCTCTGCAGAAACCTAAAGGAGGTAACCAAAGCTTAAAGACAGGCCACCCTGAAAGCCTGGAGCAGCCCTCTCCTGCATGTGGAAGCAGCACAGATACATCTGCAGCTACAGGATCTGCAGAGACAGCAATACAGGAGGTGGGTCTAAGGGGGAGAAATGCAGGTTTGGGAGATGGGGAACCAGTTCTTGCAAAATGCCCTTAACCAGCCAAGGCCTGAGCAGTAACGTCAGCACTTCTGGGAGCAGAGTGTGCTCCAGCATCTTCTCCACAAGGTCCTCTTGGATCTGGCCTGCATGTGTTTATTATCATAATTAACACTGCAATTTGCTTTAAATGACACACCACAGTAAGTTATTACTAATTCAGGTGAAGGTACGGAGAGGCCAGTCAAATGTTTACCTCGTAAACAAAGCACCGTATTAGCCTTCAGTTCCATGCAGATGACCACCTGCAATTTACGTGATGCAGTCAGGCTGTTACAATGTCCACGAGCTCTAGACATTTCCTGGTTTACTCTGGATGTGTATCTTAACGGCTGATTGTGCATGCTGCCTGATGCTGTTTCTATAGCTGAAGCGCTTAGGTATCCTTTCTCCAAAGATGATTTTCTGCAGGCCGTAATAAGCTATGAGCATGCACTGCAGGCTTAGCATCAGTCAGGGCACTGAGTTGCTCTGACCTACATGGTCACTGATTTCTCAGGTCTTGCAGGTCATATTTATTTTCAAGAGCTCTGGCTTTGTGGTTCAAAAATTCATTGTGGAGCTCCATACGAGTTCAGTGCTGCAGTCATGAGTATAGGACACCTCCTCCTGCCACCAAACTCTAGCATCTATTTCCACACCTGATGCCTTCCACTCAGCCATATCATTTGAGGAAGCTATGTTTCCTCAAAAGGCAGTTTCTACTGCTTACACACTCAGGCTAGATAAAGCCCTAGTTATCTTCTCTGGCAAATCCAATAAAGAGCAGCACACATTTCTTATTGGTTAGATATGGAATAATTACGATGTCAAAACTACATTATACCATTGTTTGAGAAGCACCACTGTTAACTTTAACTGCTCTGCAAGACAAGTTCTTGTACAACTCGCCCACTCCCTTCTTGCTTGAATAAATTCAGTGCTACCTCATCAGCTCCTGCCCCTCTGATGTTAAGTCATGAGCCTTGATACCCATGAATTGGCAATTATTGAGAAGCATAGCATGGGACAAATATTTCTTTGAAAATGCAGAGTGCTTTGGAGAAGTAGGGGTAGAGGAGCTGCAAGAATTGAGAAACCCTTCGCATAGTTTTCCAAATGTTGCTGTTGTTTTTCCACAAAGTGACCTGTCCCATGGGACGTGTGCAGCACAGCCAGACCTTCACAGCGCAATATCAAGTTTGTTTGTTGGTTTGTTTTTTCTGTTAAAACAGGCAAGCTTGTAGAAAGTGGCAAAGCCAGGGAACTCCATTCTGCAGCAGAGTTCCAGTGGTAATTCGTCTTCTGACAAAAGATGGAGCAGAGCACATAGAGGCAAAATACAACCCTATTTATACAGTGTCAGATTTGAATCATTCTGCATCTTCTTCTTGTGTATATATGCAGAGATGCTTAAGGGTGAGATGCTTTTTTATAGACATACCATGAGGGTATGCATACTGTGTTCAGGCAAGTGCATTGTGTCTCTTTTGGAAATATGTCTGAATTATCTTATGAGTACAACTATCATGATTCATTGCTAGCATTTTTTATCCACTTATTTAATTTAGCCACCCAGCTCCTCTAGTGCTTCTCAGGACTTAGCTCTAAATCAGGATATTTTTTTACATATAACACACATCTTGAAGTGAAGAAAACCTTATTAAAATTCAAAAGTACCTTTGCATAAGGGTAAAAATATCCTTCCCAATCAAACACTACTTTCACATGCGTTACAGGCCATGCATAACAGCTATGTACCTGAAAAAAATGGTTTAGATTTTGTAAAAGCAAACGAACAGCACTTTTTAAAATGTATTTAAATCAAGGAACCAGATTCTGGATTGGAAAGCACTTCTTTCCAGAGAGCCATGCAGTCTACCTTTGCTTTAAATTAGACTTGCTAGCCAGGTGGTTAAAGACAGCTGGAACAATCTTTGTCATCACGTGTAACAGGCAGAAATCATGCTTCTGTTAGCCATGGACCTGAAGCACTACCAAGCATCTGTGACTCGGTGAAGCAGTTATCTATGCAAAGTTGAGGCATCAGTGGGGTGAGTGGTTCCTACTCCAGACAGGACAAGCCCATCCATCATACATCTGCGGCACTCCAGAAGAGGTAACATCTGAATAACACAGCCACTTAGCGCAAACCATGCAGTGCTTGTTACTGGTTTCCTCCTCCACAGTTCATTTGAAGGACTACATAGGGCTACAGTAACAGAGCACTATGTGAGACAGAGAGCACCTGTATTAGTAAAGGATACAACTGATACTTTGGAAAAAGTGAAGTGCTTTACCATCCTTCTGTTTTTAACTGCATCCAACTAGCTTGCACTTCATTGCTCGCTTTCCACAAACATGCCTTCAGCAGCGTAAAACCACCTATAATAACAGTATGAATTCTTTTGATGCATTAACTCTTACATGCAGAAAAATAGCCTTCAGTAAGGAGTTTGTTTCTAACACAGGCCACCTTAGAGCATAGAAATGTTGTACACCACCAACAGACAATAGCATTGGAGCAAGATATCACATTCTCCCATTCAGTAGCTATCACCTCCTACCACACAAGATGGATCATCTTGCACTTACCTATATTTTTTAAATGGTTTGTGACATTGTAACATTTTAATCCAGTGATTCAGATCTCAATGTAGTATTTTCACTTGGGGTACAGTCCTATTCATCCTTATGACATCTGGAAATTCTCTGCAAGTTGTGTTGTGTTCCACATGAAGAAAGTCCAGCCATACAATGAGCGGCAACTGAAGAGGACAGGTTCCGTGCTGGGGACAGCCCCTGATTTGGCCTGCACAGGGTTCACACGATGGCCTTACTGTCCTATGAGCTGGCATGATAGTGGGGCAGGATCACCATGCATGGCCAATGAAGCCACCTGCTCCCCAGGCACAAAGGCAATGGGCCAGGCAAAGCTGTCCTGACACTGCCAGTTGGGCAGTGCTGGTCTGTTACAAAAAAAAACCCTTTGCCAACCACTTCTAGAAATAGCCCATTCATCCTTCTTGCCTCAGAAACAATTAAGTTCAGCAAGCTGCTGCCAAAGCAGATTTTTAACCCTGTTTATTCAAGAGCATGCAATCGTTTAAAGCAGATTGGTATGTGTACTACACTAAAAGCTCTTCTTTTATGAAAAGTAGGCCAACGTATTCCTCTTCTTTTATTGCCAAGAAGTGACTATTTATTCTTAATCAGCAAATAATTGTGCTGTATGTACCTAAAGTGTGGTCCCGTGAACTGAATGCTCAATAGCAGCTGGAAATCACTAGTTGGTCCCTTAGAGTACGTCTTCTGGCTTGGCTTCTTCCAAGAGAAATCTTGTTTGCATGCTCCAACTCTGTTCTACCATGTGAACCAAAGCAGGTTAGTAGGCAAAGATGCACAGGTTCATTTCAGCCACTCAACCAATCCATGCAAAAACATTATGGAGCTGTGCCCCATGTACACATTCTTTAACAGAAGAGTAAAGCCAAGTCTGGTATGTAGGTTTATGGCTCTGCAGCTAAATAAGTTGGTTGGAGAGTTCTGTCTCTGTGCTCACAGCTGAGCATATAGGTATCTGAATGTACATAGCAGGTATCTAATTGAAGTGCCTTGTTTCTGGAAGACAAATTAATACTTTGTGCCTTAGTTATTTGGTTAGGTATTTAAACAGAAATTACGGAACGCTGCTGCTTTCTGCTGGCTTCAGTAGCACGTGAAAGCTAGGAAGCTGTATCTTAGGTGCCTCAAATAAGGAGTAGGAAACAAACCCTAAATTCACAGTTCTGAAAATTCTTAACTTCACTTATGTGGTGGGACAGTAAAAATTTCTTCTGATACTGGAATTCATCTTGGGTGTTTTTTGTTTATCACTATTCAGCAATGGATCGTAGCATGTGGGACTTTCTACAGAGAGTTACAGCAGCTCTTCTCGAAAAGAGGGTGGCAGGCAGGAAATACTAAATCAGTCAGTAAACCTCTTGTTACATATATCTCTACAGGTATCTTTCCAAAGCAGGAAAAAACGAAGTTGCACAAACTAGTTTTGAATCAGCAGAGTGCACTCATAGTAGCTTTTCAAAGTCATGGTTTCAAAGAAAAGTTAGCTTTAAAGAGAGGATTAGACGCACAGAAGAAAATAAATCCATTTTTTCTATGCATAAAAATCAGAAAATAAGCATGGCAAAATAATCATATGCCAGAGCAGTGGGAGATTGGAGGATATTTTATAGCAACTACAACTGATATGTCTGGGATCTGATTATACTTTTAAAGATACCAATACATTCAAATTAATACTTCACATATACTCCAATATTCTGAATTATTCTTAATGCTGTGTATAAGGGTATCTTACTGCAGGACAATGAAGAACAATAGGAGAATAGAATAATTTGCTCATTCACTATGAAATACTTACACCCAAAGCATTAACTCCGCTTTTCCAATGTCCTATCACTGCATGTTGAGCAAATCATACCTGCCATGATGAAATGGATAAGGAATGAGCAGGAATGAGAAAGAGTTTTCATAAAAACCTGTGGAAATAATGGCTCTGGTGAGGAGTATGCATTGTCTGAACAGCTCCGTCCCCCCTCTAAACTGGGATTCTGACGCTGCTGCTTACAATGAGTGAGGTCCTGTGGATGCACAGGCATGAGCACAGCTGTCCACAATGTGTGTTCCTGCAAGGAATACAATATTCTCACATCTTTCTCCACACATCCGTCTTGCTCACGCACATGATATCATTTGCTTCCGATAGTAATAGACTGTCTGTATACCTGCCATGGTTTAACCTGGGCACACACTGCTTTCTCCTCCTGATGAAAGGGAATGCCAGAGCTGGAGTTAACAGATTTGTTGAGATGAGGCAGGTATCCCTTATGTGTCAGACAGTGCTATGGCATGTTTCTGCCACAAGCATTTTTGCAAAGTTTGTTGAACATATGTTAATTCAAACAGCCTCCACCTACGATGATAACTCCACCAGTCTGCAGAACTCTACAGCTGCAAAGAAGGCACGTCAGCTCCCCTTCACTGAGCACCCAGTGCTATAAATGCTGTTTGAGCAGATCGTCTAGCACATGCATAGATTTTATGCAAACATTATTCCATACAGCAGTTTGCCTGCCTCTTTGTAATATACTTTTTATTATCTTCCCTTTTGTATTTGCTACTAAACAGCCAAGAGTTTACAACAGCACTGTTTACAACAACTGCATTCTGTGTGCCAGTATGTATATATATCCTAATAAGATGATGAGGTAGTTAATTCATTGAAAAGAGTAATTCACCTGAAGAGAAGATCACCATCTATAACCACAAGAGAGAGAGAAAAGTAAACTGATGCAGAGAAGTGTAACAGGAAGAAAACAGCATTAAGAGAAGGAAGCAGCATATGAGTGGAAATTCCTGTCAGTCAGCACTATTAGATGGTGAAATAGATACCCAGGCAGAGAAATGTAAACCCATTGCCAAAAAAAAAAAGAAAAATTAAATGAAACTTTATTCATCACTTCATAAGAAAAAAAAAGTGCTTAGAAGCATAGAAAATATTGACAGCACAACACAAATGTCCACGATTATAGTATTTAAACACACAGTTTTGATCACCTAGTGGTGCACAAGTGGAGGGGCTTGACAGAAATGAGATCTCCAAGAAGCAGAGGCAGAAGCATCACCGCTCTGTGACTGCGCTCTGTGTCCTGCACCTCCTGCTGTGTCACTAGGCTGGCCTGCACTCTGGGGAACCACCTTTACTCAGCCTCAGTCTCCTCCCCAAAGTCCCCAAAGGTGGCCCACCATGGCACAGAGCACGCTAGCCTGTGAAGGCCACACTGCACAGCTGGGATGCAAGCACACCATCTGAGCATCCAGCAGCTCATGCCAGCCCTGCCAACCCATAGTGCTGATGCCAGGGAGGTCCAGGGGCACACGCTCGCAGACGCAGAGGCTGCTGTCCTCTCCCTGCAGATCCCTCAGATACCTGACAAAACACCCCAGATATCTGGTGAGCTGACCAGCATCTCCTGGCCAGCTGTCCCCACAGCAGCCAGGAACACCCAAGTCTACTGCCTATCTTTAACAACCACACTGCTCCTCCCACAGTTAGGTGTCTGAGCACATAAAGATGAAGTCTACTTGTATCAGGAGATACCAGCTGCTAAATTTTTGCTACATTAAGTAGTGTTGATCATTACAGATATTTGTAGACACACATAACTTGGAAGTTACAGCTGCCTTTGGCTGCAACGCTGTATTAATAACATTTGCAGGCTAACTCAAGTTTAATACTATTCATGTTACAGTGGATCTGTGTTGAGCCAGAAGGGATTTCAGGAGAACTGTATGGGTCACTAAAATAAGAAATTGTGCACCTCTTGTGAGGCACAACTTACAGCTTCACAAGGCTACTGGGGAGGCCAAGGTTAGCCTTCCATCTGCTGAGTGACTGGACACAACATCCTCACAAAGGGATTTTGGTGCCGCCTCATTAACTTAATTGTTTGATGTGTTTCTCCCATAAAAGCTGGAAATCTAAACTTCCTACCAGGTACAACTATCTATGCCTACTGTCTCAGACAACAAATAGGTTGCATTTCTTCTCTGCTATACTTTAATTGTATACATAATTGTAAACGTAATTGTATACATGCTAGAGAACTTCCACCTTCTCGGGCTTTTATTTAAACCACTCAAGGCTGTAAAGTACTGCTTACAATTTACACAAAAGTTGATTTCAGGACAGTTCACTTTAATCTGTTCTTGGCTCTGAGTGCTGATTAGTCCCTAAGCAAAGAACAGAAATATTTTTCTCAGCTGTAAAACCACTGAAAATGAAGCAACCTGCATTTGCTAAGGGAAAATTATAAAAATGTACAACAAAGCATCCAGACCTGATATTTTCTACGTATCAAGGCAATTGCCTCAAAGGCAGTTTCTGTTATCACAGCTGCAAAAGCTGTTTATTCTCTTAGCTCCTCCATGTGATTTTTCCCAAAGTCCTAGAGCAGACACCAGTTGATGAGCTCAGGTTAAGTAGAAAAACAGGCTGCGCAGAAACTCCTGTATCTGAAGTGCAAAGAGGGAATGCTTGCAGAAGTCTGAGGCCCCTTACAGTGTTTGTTTCAGCCTAAACCCTGGTCATCTTGCCATCCTACAGCCTCTTGTAATAGGAGGGCAAGCACTACCAGATACCTCCTGTAGAAGGGAGTGTGTTCCAGCAATGCTGGAGCTGAATTTGAACTTCCCTTATCGGGAACAATGAAAGCGAGAGCAAACAGCTTCCCAGAATCTGCAACTGTAGAAATGACCACTTTTCAGCAAGTGCTCCTGTCAATCACTGCAAGTCAGCCTAGAGGAAATGTAATTGTGATAACTAAGTATTTTTAGCGTCTATAGAGGAAGTGAGTAGTCTAGCTTTCTTGCTCTCTGGAGAAGGGATCACTACTATGCCATTTTAATGACAAGTCTGGGAGCACACATATAGATCATGCACAAAAGGGGAGGGTGAGGGAGTGATTTTTTTTCTCTTTTAACACAGGACTAAAAAAGCCCACTCATATTAACTTCCCATGACAGGATCTCTGAAAAAGGCCTCACCATCCTTAAATTGTTTTGGAGTGAATTTGGTGTTGTCATGCAATTAGGTTTTGCAGAATTGGCTTCTGGAGTGACAGCTTCTATTGTTACAGCATATGGCAATCAGAGAGCAGCTTGTGGCAGATGTGATGTTTATTCACTATTAGCTAGTTTTAGATTTAATGATGTCATTTTAATCAAAGCAAGTGCTAGATATATTTGACATCTAAGGAGTTTTGCAGCCTCTCCCTCCCCCCCCCCCATCATGCTTAAACTGCTTCTGTCAAGTGGGAGTACTGCAGCTCTGAATGAGTGCTACTAAGTCATATTTAAGAACTAATGATACTATTTACTGGAGCTCTGTATTCCAAAAAATCCGTGTTTCTACCATGCATTGTGTTCCCCCACTAGACTACAAAGACTACCTATTACAATAAGTGAGCTCATTAAGCATGCAGCTCCTTAGTCTTGCAAGCTGTTGCGATAAGCAGCTGTTGCAAGAGGGTGAAAGGTTGAATTATCAACTTAGGCAGCAGAGCTCTCCATTCAGCAGGCCCCAGAGAGAAAGTATTTGAGCAACAGCTCCGTTAGTGCGAGGTATACCTTTGACTACAGCACACAAGCAAAACATCAGTGGTATTTTAGCGACATGCTTCCCCACCCAGTAAGCAAGACACTCCCAGAAGTTAATTGTCAAAAGTTTTATTATGAAAGCTTCAATAGCAGCAAATAGTTCAATAGAAATTATTGCATTATTAAACTAATTCTGCAGAGTGACCCAAGAGGCCTGTTAAAGTCTATTTTGGAGCCTACTTTAGTAACCAGGTAGTCCATCAAAACTGAAACTTCCTTCTGTGTTTCGCAAACAGCATGAACAGCTCCTAGTTACAATACTCTGTCCAGTCCTTCTGGAAGGTTTTGGCCCACTCCCCTCAACTTTCTCTCTGCCTTCTGAAACAGCTCCACTTGACCAGGAAACTTGCAATGCTTCTTTCAGTTCCATGGTATGTCAGCCTTTCCACGGTTGCAGCCTACTGAGGCTCACTAGTGAGGTGAGCTGTTCTCTTTCTCCTCTGTAAGAGCCCACTGCATGCCAGTCTGAGTGACTTAATCCAGTCTCTTGACCAGGCTAATCCATGGAATCAGCAGCTTGTTGCACAATGGTGAACCCATACCACGTCGAGAATGCAACAAAGGTTTCGGCCTCCCCAGATGCACTGGGTCACCATCACTCAGGCAGGGGGACAGTCGGCACCCAGTCATTGACATTTCGACTAGCTTCGCAAAAAGAGTTCAGCTTTTCTAGAGCTGGGTCCTTCCAGCCCTCTTCACTCGGGTTCTGCCAAAGAGAAAGAAGTCGCACACCGTAAGTGTTGCCCGGCAGCTGAGGTCATCACAACGTTTACAGAAGCATTAGCTTAGGAAGCAAGGCACTTTCAGGTTGCCAGTCCCGACACAGACAAAGCAGGAAGCAGTGATGTCACCCTTGTGGACAACTGAGGAAATCCACACTTACGAGAAGTGTGGCCTCCTACTACTACTCAGCTGACTTTCTGTACGGTGCGCCAAGCCCCCTTCCTTTCCCTGCCCAGAGGATGCTCCCGCTACCAGCGGCTCTAACCACCCCACACGGAGTCCAACAGCGCGAGCACAGCATTAGAGGACAGGACCCCGCTCGGCTCCCGCTGGCACTCACCACGATGAGGATGCAGTGGAAGTCCCGCGGCTCCCCAGAGTCCTCGCTGGGCCCCACAATGGCAGCCAGCTTGGCTAAGTCGTTCACCCGCACGATGTCTATGTCGTTCTCGCAGCAGAAGGCTTGGATCAGGGTGAAGTGGATCTGCAGGGCAATATCCCCCTCATCCTCCTCATCCGCGGCCAGTACGCAGAAGGCTACGTTGTCTGGATCGCTGCAAGAGCGGAGCGGCGCGTTGAGCCCCAGGGCAGGCGCTGAAAGCCCCGCGCTCGGCCGGGCGCTGCCCCGAACCCGCCCGCCGTACTTACACATTCATCAGCTTGGCCGACTCGTAGACGCCGGCGGTGAGGCAGCCGCGGCGCTGCGCCGACACCAGCAGCTCGTGGAGGGCCTTGCTGGCACCCTGCATCCTGCGGACGGGAGAAGGCGCAGAGTGAGCGCGGTGCACTCCACGTCCCCACCGGCCGCCCCGCGTCCCCAGCGCGGCGCCCAGACGTACCAGTCGTGGTCGGTAGGCAAAGCGTGCTGTCCGTGGATCTCCTCCAGAGTCATAGCAGCGTGCGTACTCAGCTCTGCGGCTAGCGGCAGCACCCCCGAGAGACAACTCCCCGCCCGCTCCTCGCTCCCTGCCCGAGCGCTCTGAGAAAGCGCCTAGCAAACCGCCCCATTTATAGCCCGCGCGGCCGCGGCGCCCGCAGCTGGCGGCGCCTCCCGGGCCCCCATTGGCGGGCGCCGGAGAAGCGGGGGGGCGGGGGGCCGGGTTTTGTTATGCTAATCGGCGCGCGCCGGCGGCGGGCGGGGGGGCCGGGCGGGAGGAGCGGGCGGCTCGTGCCGGGAGGCCACGTGGGGCAGGACGGGCGTGGGGGCTGGGCGGCGCGTGCCTGCGGCGCTGCCGGCGGCGGAGCCGCTGCCCGTGTGGCGCCGGGCGAGCGCGGCGCGGGGCTCCGCGGGGTGAACGGCACCGGGCATGGCCCGGCACTGCCGGAGCCGCCGCGGAGCGCGGGCTGCCAGCAACGGGGTCCCGAGCCACGCTGGGAGGCGGCCTGCGCACGGCCGGCCTGGCCCCGGTGCAAGCGGAGCCCCGCCCTGTGGACGCTCGAGGGAGGTGAGAGTCCCCCTCCGGTCGTCACCCGTGTACTTTGTTCGGTTCTGGCACCCCCAGAGAGGAAACGCATCAGTGAAGTGGAGCGAGTGCAGGTGAAGGCACCGAGGTGTCCTGCGCTCCTCCGCTGTCCTGCCCTGCGTGCTGAGGGACCTGCGCTGGTGCAGCCTGGGGGAGGTACAGCCCGGGGGCACCAAACACCTGTGGGGCTGTCGTCGAGAAGACATCCTCACAGCATCCCCGGTGCAGAGATGACAGGCAGACAGCGGGCGTAAGTTGTTGGATCGAGAGGCTCAGAGGGGATATAAAGAAAACACTTTTCCCCTGAGGACAGCCAAGCAGCAGAGCAGGCTGCCAGGCCAGGGAGGCTATGCAGGCTGCATCCTTGCAGGGTTGCAAGCCCCAGTGGAACATAAACCCCAAGAGACCCGGTCTGAGCTCCCTGGTGACCCTGTTGCAGGCAGAAGACCTCCTCAAGTACCTTCTGGGCTGTATTGTATGGTCCTACGAGCCTCCTATTTCAATTTTGTATTTATTTTCCACGAAGTCTCCAGGGATTTCTTTTGGGTTTTTTTTTTTTCGGTGGAGCTTTATTAAAAGTAGGTTAGATCAGCAGATTTGGAGAGTAACATAAGCTCGAGTGTATCCTTCACAATTAATGCAATGTGAAACACGTATGATTGCTGAACTCATATTTGAACCTGTTCGTCAGTAAACCAAGAAATAACAGAACATATTTTCCCACTGCGAAGGAACACAGTCTAAATAGTAAAGCGCAAATGTCTTCCCAAGTCCTTTCAGTCTCTAATTTAGCTTAGGCTGCCCGTTATTACTTGTTCACGGAGTAACCCCTTCAGACCAGCCCCGATCCGCCCCATAGAGGCTGTGCAGAGCCACCTTGCGGTAGACCTGTGCCCGTTCGCAAACCGAAGCGAACTGAGTCCTGCAGGTTGCGCGCCGAGGGCTCTGTAAGCCGACACCCTAGCTGCTCCCACGCCTCCGGCCACATTGTCCCCTTTCAAGTGTTTTTAAACCCAGACCCAGGGGTATCCGTTTCTCTGGAGGCTCCTACAGCAAGAGCGGCCCGTCGGTGGCTCTGTGCAGAGTGTACTACATCTGCACGGTAGTTTCAGCCTCGTTGTGCATCTTAACTTCAGTATCGTTCCTGAAACTGAGCCACTTCAGTGGCTTGCTGTGTTTCTGCTTCCAGTTGTTTCTAGTTAGTGTCCCAGGCATCTCTACAGGTGACAGCATTGGCCCCTGCAGTAACCTCTTAGTGAGCTTCCATTTTAAACTGATGACAGCAGCAGGATCTGCCAGATTGTCCTGGGTTCAGCTCTAACAGTTATTTTTCTCCCACCTAGTAGCTGTATCCTGGTGTAGTGCTGTGTTTTGGCTTTAGTCTGAGAGCAATGCTGGTAACACACCAGTGTTTTAGTTGTTGCTAAGTAATGCTTACCCTGATCAAGGACTTTTCAGCCTCTCATGCTTTGCCAGCCAGGAGGGAGCAGAGACAGGACACCTGACCCAAATGAGCCAAAGGGGTATTCCATACCACAGCACATCATGCGCAGTCTATAAATTGGAGGAGTTACCCAGAAGGACAGATCACTTCTTGGTTTGGAGTGGGTATCATCAGCAGGTAGTGAGCAATTGTATTGTGCATCATATGGGGGCTTTTTTTCCCTTCCTTTTTTAGTTTTATATTCTCTCCCTTTGTTATTTCCCTTATTAGTATTATTATTATACTTCAGTTCTTGTCTCAACCCTTGGGGTTTACCTTCCTTTGGTTCTTCTCCCCACCCCACCTGGAGAAGGGGGCCGAAAGGCAGTGAGCGAGCAGCTGTGTGGTTCTGAGTTACCAGCTGGGCTTAAACCATGACACAGATACATCCAGCCTCTCTGAGAACATCTCCCAGGTGATACCGACAGGGCTGTCAGGGCTGGAGAGACAACTCTTTATTGTAACCACCAATCCAAAAGCCTAACGACCTTTTGCACCCTACTGACATGCGAAGGGACCCTTGACTTGTGAGCCCCTAGCAGTGACATGACACACTGAATTGGCTTGAGCAGGGCATAAATTCTTAGTTTGTCTTCTTTAAGAAAAACATGAGAAGTTTTCAGAAAATCACCTCCCAGTCTGTATTCATGAATCGGCAATTGTCTCCATGAGCAGAGTGTGTACCATTCATTCTTAAAAGGTAAAAATCCTTCTTAGGTCTGCCTCTTTTTTTTTTTTTTTTTTTTTCTCTAAATATACAAATATGCAGAGGAATGTGGGAGAATAGCCTGAGTGGTAACTGGCATTTTTAGGTTTTCTCATTAAATTGGGTTAGACATGCTAAATGCTACATTTCTTAGAAGTACTGAAGGTTACATTTTGATGCACTACAGTAGTTCCAGTACATGATAGAATAGGTGAAAAATCCAGGGCTGACTCAGGGCTTTGAAAGATGCTGACATTAACTATCACTTTGATAACTTTCCCATTACAGTGGAAATGAAAGTTACTTAAAATATATCAAATTAGTAGGCCAGAGTATCTTGTAGTGAATAACAGCACATATGTAGTAGTACAACATACAGAAGGATCTAAATAATAAAGTGATGCATGGAGCCATGTAACACATTAATCCTTTCACATGCAAGCTTCCAGATTTGGCTTAATGATGCAGTACCCTGAAGTTAGGGCTTCTTGTCATCACACTTTTGCAGTTTGCCCCATTATTCCTGGATCTCCTAGCACAGATGGTGCTGAAGGCCACAAAGCGTTACCTGACACCAGCTTATTTCAAACCATGGTATCAACACTAGGCCTCTGATGCAGAAGAGAAGGTGCAGTAAGGAGAGATGTGGCTGCCCCAGGTCCCGTCCCAATTTTGAAGACATTATCTGTGCAAACATGATACCTTTGATGCTTAATAAACAAACTAAACTTTAGTGGAGGTTGGGCTCTGCCGCTTGCTTTCTTAGCCTTTCCTCCCATGTTTTTAGTACATCCATGCAAGAAAAGAAGAATAAATAAATAAATAAATAGATAGATAGGTAAGTAAGTAAGTAAGTAAATAAATAAATAAATAAATAAATAAACAAACAAACAAACATCCTTTTTTGTTTTTCAGCATTCCTGGCCATGAATACCAGAGTAAGAACGCTAAATGCCCCATCTGAAAGTTACACACACCATTGCCACAGGACATTTGAACATACTTAGTCTGTGTCCTCAGTATGCTTATATGACAAATACTGAACATCAAAATTCACTTCTGTAAGTGCAGCTCAGTATAATCTGTGCATCTGATGGAAAACTGGTATGTAACAGACCTCCGGTGGATCAGTATGGAGTGTGTGAAGCCACCCTGTAGATCAAAGGGTAGGGGAACATCACACGGCAACAGTATTCAGACACGAATAAGCGGATTTTGCAGTGAACCCCTGCCTTCCGCGGCATGAAAAGTCTCGCCTGCAACCCCTGGTTTTGAGCGGCACCTTTAGACCGTGACAAACTCGCCTCAGCTAAACTGCTGCGGCGTTATCAGTACAGCAGTGACCTCTGGTGAGCGTCTAAAATATTACTGCTGCAAAAAGTCACTAGCACCCGCTGACAAACGTGTGCCTGCAGTCGGTTCCTGGTTTCCTATCATTGCTTTTCCTGAAAATTTCGGGAAAAAAAAAAAAAAAGTAGACTTTGGTGTTTCCTACATGAACAAAACCCCTAAACCAGCTCCCCAATCTTATTAAAAGTCAGATGCAGCGTAACAGGGAAATAATAGTATAAACCAGTAAAATATGAAAGTATAAAATAATAGGAAATAGTATACGTAAAACTGTAGTAGATTACACCCCTGTATAGCTGATAATAGACATGACTGTGGCATTTTGTGAGGAAAACAATAGTGACTACCCAGCTGAAGGGCAGCAGGCACAGACATCACCTTTTGGCCTAAGTGAGAGGAGGCCCAAGCCTTCCACATCGAAAACGGCATGAAAGCAGTGGTAACAGTTAGCCCAGCAGGGGGGTTCTTACATTGCCCCACCTCAAGTCTTTCCAAATCTATCAGAGCTTCTCCCCCTCCCATTCCAAGCCCCCATCCAGTCCTGCCCTTTTGCAGCCCTGTTGTCCTCACCATCAAGCTTGTTTCTCCTGACGCTGCATCTCATAAAATAAAAAAAACCTTTCAACAAAACTTAGATGTTTTAGAAAGGGGGCTGCATTCTGAGCTTCCTCTACAGATCCTCTGGATAAGATCAAGCTGGTTCTGTGTTTCCAACAGGCCAACACATCACCTACCTAATCTTTGTGTCATTTCTTTTCACTGAACCTGCCACAGATGCTGCTGATCCCCATGCTTGGAAAACTCGACAGCTCCCTCTGTTCATACACTTTACTCTGTGGCTGTTTTGCCGCAGAAACAGCACCTGCTGACACCAGACATCCACAATCCATAGGCAGCAGGAACACTTAGCAATAAAGCAGTGAAGTAAGACTTTTTGTAACATCTTGTTTTTCTATAACAGTAAACCTGCATGTTGCAAGTGTCAGTTGAAAGAGATGCTGTGAGGTTGGACACAGGAGTCTTCTGAATTACCAAATTAGTCTTCATTGCTCTGTTAAAAAATGTATTCCCACAAATATAGAATGGACAACACTTAATCGGCTGCATAGACCTGACTATTACAGAATGTTAAGCAGAGGAGCCCTCATTTCTGTCATCCTTTCAGGCTTTGTGCTAAAATTGGCAAATGCACCTCTTGCATTAATTTTGGTTGTTTGAGATCTTGTACAGACAATGGCACACCACATCAAGTAGCCAAGAGTTTCTTTGTACGTGCACTGAATTCACACTGCTAGTGCATTCTTCCTCCTGCAGATGCTATTCGTAAAACAAAGAAAGAAACTGGAAATGTTGATCTAATAATAAAGAAGCATCTTTTCTAAAATCAGATGAATGTTTCTCTCATGTTCTAAGAAAAGAAAGGATTGCTTTGGAATCACAGAACAGTTTGTGTTGGACGGGACCTTTAATCTAGGGATCTAGCCCAAACCCCCTGCAATGACCAGGGACATGTTCAAGTATATCAGGTTGCTCAAAGCCCCATCCAGCCTGACCTTAAATGGTTCCAGGGATGGGGCATCCACCACCTCTTTGGGCAACCTGTGGCAATGTTTCAATACCCTCAGTGTAAAAACAAAATTCTCCTTCCTTACATCTAATCTAAATCTATCCTCTTTTAGTTTAAAACCGTTACCCTTTGTCCTACCACAACAGGCCATACTAGTGTCTCAATTTTTTTTATGAGCCCCCCTGAAGTACTGAAAGGCTGCAGTATGGTCTCCCCAGAGCCTTCTCTTCTCCTGGCTGAACAAGCCCAACTCTCGCAGCCTTCCCTCACAGGAGAGGTGCTCCATTCCTCCGATCATTTTTGTGTCCCTTCTCTGGACCCTCTCCAACAGGTCCATGTCTTTCCTGTACTGAGGACTCCAGAGCTGAATGCGCTACTGCAGGTAGGGTCTTACCAGGGCAGAGTAGAGGGGCTCAGTCACCTCTCTTGACCTGCTGGTCACGCTCCTTTTGATGCAGCCCAGCATAGAGTTGGCTTTCCCAGCTGTGAGCACACATTGGCAGCTCATGTGCATTTTGTCATCCATCAGTACTCCCAAGTCCTTCTCCCTGGGGCTGCTCTCAATCCCTTCATTCCCCAGCCTGTATTGATAGTGGGGGTTGCCCTGACCTTGCACTTAGCCTTGTTGAACTTCATGAGGTTCATGAACATGCCCACTGCTCAAGCTTGTCCAGGTGCCTCAAGCCTTTAGAGGTTTTCCAGAGATGAATATTTTTAGTCAACTCTTTATATAGGGGGGAGGTTGAAAGAGGTGATTTTTAAAATGCATACTTGGAGCCGGTAAAATCCCTCATGGAGAAAGAGCCAAGTACAGTGGAGGCCAAGAGGGGGAGAAATATTGCATCCAGCAGCTCCTACTGGAGCAACTCTATATTCCGTTTTGCTTTGCTTCAGTAGATGGTAGCCCCTACCTGATAATGTAAATGAATATCGCTATCTATGGCACCTTGTAATCTGACATTAGCTAAAAGCATAAGCCAGCCAATGCAACTGAGTGTTTGGAATTAGGACACAACTGACCTGAATTGAAACTGTTTGTTGAAAAGGCTCCTATATTCCCTTCTCACCTCAAAACATGGTGCTGTTTTTGCTGGCAGATTTGCTTTCACTGAGAGGCTTAGACAGAAGTATTCAGTGAGTTCAAGTACTTTCTCCTCTTCAGAAATTATTTACTTACACAGCTGCTTAGATTCCTGTACTGGATTTACCTACCCATGTGATGCCTCAGTTAAAGACAGTAACATGTAATATCTTCAACACAGCATTTCATATTTGGGTTTCATATTTTCAACAAGATGCACATCTCCTGGCCATCTCTGTCCACCATGAGTGACTGTAGGAGTTCAGACAGGAAAAGGTTTTCCTTTTCATGCTTATCTTTAACATGCCAGTACTACATCAAGTTATGCTCCTGAGGGACCCACCCTGGTGTGCATCACCAAAAAAAAAAAAAAAAAACAAAAAACCCAACAAATCCAAATGCATTGCCCATATTGTATTAACACTGCGGTGAGCTGCAAAGAATATATGTCTGGGATGGCCAACACCCCTCCTTCCCCAGCCGTGTGCCAAAATCTGTGTAATTCACATCCTACTGGGAGCTGAGAAGGGCAGTCTGAAGCAGATTATGGGGGACAGAAGATAACATGTCAGGGAACCTTCTGCTACACCCCAGCTCAGCAGTCTCTCAGGAGCACTGGGACGCATGATGGGTTTTCTTCTTTCATGTTTTGGTTTTGGTTTGATTTTAATTAAGAACTGCTGAAAGCCAGGTTCTCTTGGCAGTGCTTGCTTTCTTTCAGACCACAGTTTTATAAGGGCAAATTTTTCAGGATCCTCCCCCGGGATTTCTGTGTGTCTGTAGGTCCAGAAACTGAAACCTTATTGTGCATTCACAGCAGCTCTGACTGGCTGCTGTACGACTGGAAATCCTAGACACATTCACAGCCCATATGCACCATGGCTGCATATCACCGAGCTCAGTAAATCCTATGCTTTCAGGCCAAACTAGGCAGATTGTGCTTGCATGTTCAATTGAAGTCTGTGTGCCAGGAAGTCTGCAGTGTCAGACTTACTATCCCTGTGCACACATCTTCGTTCAGGAATGCCTGGAAGCTTTACTTAGGAATATGACTTTAGACAGACACTCAAGGTTAGGAAATTGTAAAAGTGACACTGAAAATTACATTTGCTAGTAATTCAAGCCAGAAAAACAGGCAAATCCAAGAACCAAATATCACAGATTTTGACTCTCCACCCACTCAGCACTGCAGCCCTCTGGCTGCTGCCAGTAATAGCCTCAAATAAGGCTCGGTTACAAATAAAACCAGGAATTTCTTGTGGCACAGCTGGTTTTCATCCCCACTTACCTTACTTCCTTCATATATTTTTTTTCTGCCATATCTGTTAATGTGCTGCACAGGGGCTCCTCTCCTCCATCAGAATAAAAACACTGAAAACCACTGCTAGGTCTTCAGCCCAATCAGATGACATGAAAGACTGCTTTGAATGACAGTGTTGGCTTTCCCAGTGTTGATGGCTCCATATGATGCCAAAAGGAATTTTTGAACAGCTGAACATAACTTGATCAGCATAACGTTAAAGAATATGATTTTGTTTTGTTATATACTGAGCTGTCTTAGAGATGCCAATAAAAGCTGAAAATCAAATGCTTAAGAATATCCCTGAACAGCTGTCGGTGTGATAGAATGAAAGAACAGTCTTTCCCTAGCCCAGATGCTGCCAGAATTATTCATTTCAGTGGATAATTCTGCAGTGTGAAGAAATGTGATGCACAAAGAAGGCAGATGTATTGCCCTGCTTCAAGTGCCTCTCGTATCTCAACATAAGAGTGTCTAATGGAAATTTTATTGCAGAGATGTGCCTATCTGAGCGAAATAACCTGATCCTCCATTAGGCCTTTGATGGCCTTTGTCATAGTTGTGACAGAACAACCTGAGAATGAAAATTCAGATGGCCAGCCTGCACCTTAAATGTGTAACTCTGAGTTTTCCCATTTTGTGCATTTTCCTGCCTAAAAAATAAAAATTAAAAAAAAAAAAAAAAAAAAAAAAATTAAAATTAAAAAAAAATCTATCTGTGCGACTGGCTTATACCTAAATAGGTTAGAAACAAGATCCGATCCTAAAAGTTACTTTATCTTGAGCTTTTCTTTAAAACAAGGTGAAAGGTAAGAGAAGCAAAACTCTTTTACCAACCTCAGTTAATTGCCGAGACACCTCTGTACATGCCAGTTTTCCCTGATCACAAGCAACATCACATCAGAACATTTGCATTAGCCTATCTTTATGCTAGTAAAAGAAGAATCAGCTTAAAGCTAGAAAATGAACACATTTTCCCTTTCCTTTTCAGCTGCTCAAGACAAAGAGAGACATTTTCCTTAGATACAAAGAAGCATATGAATAAAGCTACTACATAATGGTATCTAGAAGTTCAGATTTCCTCTTGTTATTCAAACTCTCCAAACATCCCAATAAGACAGCCATGAATGACCCCCAGAAAGAGAATTCCAGTTGCACTCTTTGCTGCATAAGTTTGCAAAAAGCAAGTGATGATAGTAGATAAATGTGGAGAAATATAACCTAACATTTAGATGCAGTTAGTGCTGTGTAGGAGAAGGCTAGCTGGGAACTATTGATTATTAAATCATTGCAGTAGGACTAGTATTCCTGGCTATCACATTATACTAGCAAAGAGTTTTAGTCAGTTTATCCTGAAATTCACTGAGATAGTTTTAACTAACTTCATTAAAGTATGCGTATGCCAACAGGCTAAGTTGTCATTGTTTCTCTGTTGGTTTTTACGTTTTAGCCTTCTCATGTTCCTATCTGTAATTCCTTGTAATTTTCCCACATATCCCTATACCTCAGTCACTGATTTTGGGATTTCATAAATCATAGTTTTCCCTCTACGCAGTATATGTTCATCTGGCAGGGAGCAAATGGGGGCAAGGGACACAGATAGGTGTTCATAAGAAGGGGGTGGCAGGTAGCCTCTCCTTGACACATGTTCTGAAGCGTGAGTATGACACTGTTGCCAGAATTTGTGGGTATTTAAAACCTCTCTGCTTCAGCCAGTTTGTGTATGACCCTGGTTATGACACAGGAGCAGCACAGTAGCACTGATAGATGTTGTTATTGATGAGTAAATAGTCAGTGTCTGCACCAGCTCCGTCAGCTATGATTTACACCTGACCCCTGACACCTGCTCTGAGAATCACAAGTTTGTAATCACAGAATCATGGAATAGTTAGGGTTGGAAAGGACCTTAACATCATCTAGTTCCAACCCCCCTGCCAGGGGCAGGGACACCTCACACTAAACCATGACACCCAAGGCTATGTCCAATCCAGCTTTGAACACCGCCAGCAATGGAGCATTCACAACTTCCCTGGGTAACCCATTCCAGTGCCTCACCACCTTTACAGTAAAGAATTTCTTCCTCATATCCAGTCTAAACTTCCCCTGTTCAAGGTTGAACCCGTTACCCCTTGTCCTCTCACTACAGTTCCTCATAAACAAGCTTTAAGTGAAAGCAGCAGTGGTCCTCCACATGGGGACCAGAGTGTAGCTTTTCCCTGGTCCCAGCTACCTTCCCTAAGCAGTAAGCAGCAGAGTCTCATAACAGGACTCTCTCAAGCCCACCATATATTGGGGTTTAGTGGGCAGTGGGGCTGACTACTGCCTACTTGTACTGGCTAAACAGAGAGGGCGTCAGATACTGCCCATGCCAGTGAAGCGTGTAAGTTGAACCAAAGGTATGCCCAAGGAGAGTTTCTGACAGCCCTGGGAATGGAAACTGGGATGTACACGACATTTGAGCAGAGCCTTTTCTGCCCAGCTGAATAAACAGGTACAGCAACAACAGCTCCACCACTGACCCTGAGTTTGGCTACTGCTACATTTGATGCTGGGTCCAGTTTTAAAGATAGTGCACACTGGGCTCACAGGGCTTAATTATAGGATGCAAATTTGGCTAAGCTGTGGAGAAGCAGCACTGAAAGTCTGAAATTGTTGTATACATCCATGTAGGCAAGACTTCAGTTTTGGGAATGGCTCTAGTGAAAGCTGAGTCACACACATGGAGAGACTGGAGGAGTAAGAGCTTTGCACTTCAGATTGCACCCAAGCAGTCCTTATCCTTATGAGTCCTTCTGTGGTTGTGAACCCAAAGCCATGCAAGACATCTTTAAGTGGGAAGGCAGTGGTTCTTCAAAGTCCCAGACAAGTATATTGAACAATGACTCCTCTCATTATGACTTCACACTTGGTAATTCATTTTAGGTCAGTGTCTCATTTGCCAGTATGAGTCTCTGCCTCTGTAATGTCTAATATCAATAAGAGAGGCCATTAGCAAGCTCCTTTGGCTTGTGCCTCCAACGTTTCTGAGAAAAAGATGAGGATGCTGAAGTGGGCTTTCATGAGCTATCTTGCACAATGACTTCATCCTCTGCACATTAGGGGTGAGGAATGAGTAAAATTGTCAGCAGACACACATTGATCTCTTGTTTAGTATTCTTCAGTAATCTGCTGAATAGAGAGGTGTTAACAAGACGAAACAAAAATCTACCCGCAGCTACAAGAAATGCCAGAAACCAAAAAATGCATGTTAACATTTAAGTTCTCATACTAGCCACTTAAAGCAAAATAGTTTAGATATTTGTTACAATATGCGAGACCTTAAAATCTTGGTGCTGGTACTCCACCCTTTCTACACTGCGAAAAGGACTTGTGTGAAACTGACCTCTAGTGGTTAAACTAGGCAATCCTGCAAATACTGCCCCACGAAATCCTACCTCCCACATTTTGGGGGAAATCAGGATGTGGCTCAGTATTTCAAAATCTAAGAATGGCATAAGATTTTTAGAAAGTTAATTCCCCTTGGCTCCATTTTGTGTGAATACAGTAGGAGGAAAATGTGAATATCACTTATCAGTTGTTCAATTTAACTCTGTTTGCATTCTAGTGTTTGGGACACACACATTTGAAGATGCGACCCATTCCAAGCCGATTAAGGAAGTCTGGAGACATCGGTACCAGTATTTATATAACAACAATAAGACTGAATCTGCAACAGAGATCTCCTTCCACTGCGCAGTGCTGTGCAGTAAGCAGTCACCATTCAGAATATGACAGAACTGTAAAACATCTCCCCTGAAAAAGACTGAAGGAGGGAAATCCAGAAGTTATACAGTAGCTTGGCATACACTAGCAAGGATTAGAGAGACTGCCGGCCAAGTAAATCTGTATCATGGTTCAAAGGGGGGAATTGGCTGTAGAATCTGGGCATCTCTGTTCTCCAGAAGACTTGTTCGGTAATCTGGGCATCTAACTCTGTCCAAGATTACATGCAACCCTGGGTGAAATGGTGAATCTCTCTATGTCTGGCCTAGTTCCACATGTGTAAATCAGAATTAGCACACTGGCTGAATCTTTGCATGTTTTCTGTCATTTTAAATCTCTCCAGTTCTTGGATTCCTGCTAGTGAAGGGAAGATTTCTGACTCTCACAGCTTGAGAGAAAAGGCAGAAGAGAATGAAACATAGAGACTGATGTTAAAATTTAAAATAAAAAATAAAATAAGATAAAATAAAATAAAAACCACAATTAAAAGAATCTTCTAATTAAAAAAAAAAAAAAAAAAAAAAACCAACCACTTTAAACCAAACTTCTTTAAATATATTTTTTTTTTTTGGTAGGTCTGACCCATAATTTATTTATCAGTTTTATCACTGGAGGTTGAAAGAGCTTGCAGTGATGCTGCCTTTCTGAAACTCTTTTCTTGGCCTTGTCTAGTTAATTTGCAATCACTTTGCCTAGAAACAGCCTCTTATAATACAACCACAGGTCTCCTTGTGCTGTGATGCCCTGCTGTTAGCTGATGCCTTCAGGTGCAAACATAATGGGAATGATAAAAATGTAGAACTTGAAACCAACAGAATCAATAATACGATTTTTTTTCCCTAGTATCAAGGTTATAATGTAATGGAGGTGCCTAAGATCAGGATATATCTCAGCTTTCATTTGCTAAGCTCAGTTGCCCAACTTCTACATAAAAGGAAGCAGTGACTCCATGAAATTAAATTTTCCTCTGAAAAAAATCTTTGAAAAATCTAAAAAAACTCTAAATATGCCTGCACACTGTGTCCACTTATTTTCACTGTAACCCCATATTAAAAGTTACTTAGTTTTCAAGTAGTTTTTGGTTTTGGTAGTAGTTTCAAGGTTTTGGTTTTGGTTGCACTGGGCCTTGAAAACCGAGGCAAGTTAAATCTTTATTTTTCAGATATCTTCAGTAAAAAGAAGAAATCAGGCTTCTTGGTTGCTCTTCTGCAACCCTGTTTTTGAGATAAAAACACCAAAAAGCTCAAGGCAACTTCTCTAACCTCCCAAGTTAAATCCAATTAGGATCATTGAATACCACCAGCAGCAGTGACTGTTCCTGGATCTTTTTTGCAGGACCATAGAATCACAGAGTGCCTGAGGCTGGAAGGGACCTCTGAGGGACAACCCATGTTTCAGTTAGTGCTCACTGTGTCTGGTCCTGTCACCAGGCACCACTGGAAAGAACCTGGCTCTGTCTTCTTTACACCCTGCCTTCAAGTTTTTACACGTACGGATGAGGTCCCCCTCAGCCTCCTCTTCCCCAGGTTCAGTAGTTCCAGCTCACTTAGCCTTTCCTCTTATGTTTTAGCAAAATGGATGTGCTGTCTGGTAAAAGTAGCAGAACATGTCAATCTTTTTCCAGCAGCGGGAAATGCTGAACAGCAGAACCCAACAGCTCTGTGCTGCTTCAGCTGCATGTCATCAGCTTCAACTTTAAGCAATTATATTAATCAACTTCTCTATTTGTATTGGCTTTGTATGGCAAGAGTTTGGAGGGGAAGGGGGGCTTACAGGGGTGGTCTCTGTGAGAAGCTGCTAGAAGGTTCCCCTACATCTGACAGAACCCATGTCTGCCGGCTGCAAGACAGACCCACCGCTGAGCCCATCAGTGACAGTGGCAGCACCTCTGGGACAACATTAAGGGAAAAAACCTGCTGGCAAACAGTAGCCAGAAGGAAAGAACTGAGACTATGAGAGAAGCAGCCCTGCAGACACCAAGGTCAGGAGGGGAGGAGGTGCTCCAGGCACCAGAGCAAAGATGCCCTTGTCGCTCATGGTGCAGACCATTGTGAGGCAGGCTGTGCCCCTGCAGCCCATGGAGGTCCATGATGGAGCAGGTTCCACCTGCAGCACCCTACCATGCTGGAGCAGGGATATGCCTGGAGGATGTTGTGATCCCATGGGAAGCCTGCACTGGAGCAGGCGCCTGGCAGCAGCTGTGGCCCCATGGAGAGAGGAGCCCACACTGGAGCAGATTTGCTTCAGGAATTGTGACCCCATGGGGAACCCACACTGGAGCAGTCTGTTCCTGAAGGATGCACCCCATGGAAGGGACCCACACAGGAGCAGGCAGTTCCTGAAGGATGCACCCCATGGAAGAGACTCATGCTGAAGCAGTCTCTTCCTGAAGGATGCACCCCATGAAGGGGATCATGCTGGAGCAGTGTTCCGGAAGGATGCACCCCATGGAAGGGACCCACACTGAAGCAGTCTGCTCCTGAAAGATGCACCCAATGGGAAAGACCCACATGGGAGCAGTGGGTTCCTGAAGGGTGTACCCATGGAAGGGACCCATGCTGGAGCAGTGGGGTCCTGAATGGTGTACCCATGGAAGGGACCCATGCTCGAGCAGTGTGTTCCTGACGGATTGCCCCTCAT
Source organism: Ara ararauna (assembly GCA_028858755.1). NCBI lineage: Eukaryota > Metazoa > Chordata > Aves > Psittaciformes > Psittacidae > Ara > Ara ararauna. Next base: position 35,144,714 of record CM054410.1, on the reverse strand, counting down.
GGTAGAGACCCACTCTGGAGCAGTGGGCTCCTGAAGGGTGCACCCCATGGAAGGGACTCACACTGGAGCAGTCTGCTCCTGAAGGACTGCATTCCATGGAAGTGACCCACGCTGGAGCAGCCTACGTCATGAAGAACTGCAGTTGCCAAGGGAACCTATACTGGAGAAGTTTATGGAGGACTGTTTCCCATATGAGAGACCCCACTCTGGAGCAGGGGAAGAGTGTGAGGAGACCTCCCCTGAGAAGGAAGAAGCAGCAGAGATGGACAGACCACAACCCCCATTCCTGCCCCTCTGTGCCACTGGAGGGGGGGGGAGGTAGAGAAATGGAGAGTGAAGTTCAGCTAGGAAGAAGGGAAGGCTGGGGGAAGGTGCTTTCAAGATTTAGGTGTTATTTCTCATTATATCTCTCTGATTTGATTGATAATAAATTAATTTCCCCAGTGAAGTCTGTTTTGCCTATGACAGTAAGTGGTGAGAGATCTCTCCTTGTCCTTATCTCAACCCAGAAGCCTTTCATTGTGTTTTCTCAGCCCTGAGGAGGGGGAGAGTGACAGGGCAGCTTTGGCGGGCGTGTGGCATCCAGCCAAGGCCAACGCACCACACTATTTTATATGATTTGAGCAATGTTTTGTCAGCTAACAGTATTAAAAAGCACGGAAATAAATAGATTTGATAAGACAGAGCACATACCTGCTGCCATGGTCAGCACCGGCACTGTCAGCATTGCCAACGCCGAATATTGCCGACGGTTGTGCAGGGACGCCCTCGCACCCCAAAAGTCACTGCTCTCACTCCCAGCAGCACTTCCCCCTCCTCACGCTGCATGGGGGGCAGGGATCGGCTTTTTTTCCTGCCCGCCCTCATTTCTGTCCCCCGACTCGTGGCAGGTCGGGCAGCCACGGGGCGGCGGTGCTGCCCCGCAGTGATGGAGCGCGCCGCGCTCCGCAGGCAGCTTCACAGCGGGGACTGCAGCAGCTGCGCTCGCGAGGTGTCACCCGCGATCGCGCTCTCGCGGATGAGCCGGGCGCAGCTCCCGAAGTGCCTTTGGGAAGGCTGCGGAAACCCTTCCCGGAGCGCCGGGTTTCCTCTTGCAGCCCTGGCGAGGGAGGTCATCCGTGTCAGCGAAACAAGACCGAGCGTGCACTTCTTGGGCACCGCTACGCTGAGCACGCCTGCAAAGCTTCCACTGTCATCATTTTCTGGCATTAAGTATGAGCTACATAGCTTTCTCTTTTATTCTCGTTAATTTAGCATCTGCATACAAAGTGGTCAAAATGGGATGGATTTTGCATGTCTGAGCCTAGTACAGTGCTTCACAGAACCAGGAGGAAAGTTTTGAGCAACCTGGTGTAGCGTAAGGCATTCCTGCCCATGGCAGGAGTGTTGGAATTAGGTGATCTTCAAGGTCCCTTCCAACTCAAAGCAGTCTATGATCCTAAATAGGGAAGCAGATCCCTGTCTTTCCTGTAAAGCCCCAGATACTTAGAGAGCAACACCTATGCTGAGGATACCTCTGGCAACCACCTATAGAAAGCACAACATTTGAAAGTCAGAAGTAGCCAGGACTTTGGAAGCATGAAAATGACCATGACTTGGAATGAAAGAACAAACAACTAACTGCAAAAAACTTTTGGCAGCAAATCAGGCATCAGACAGCATCAGTCTGGGTTATACAGTAACCTACAGCCACGATTGAGAATTTAATGTAGTTAGTATTCCAGTACCTGCTTACATTGAGGTGTATTTAGGTTATTGTTACTTCTGGGATACTGCTTCTTCAATCATTTCTGTTCATGGGTTAGGTTGTACATGAAAGTAACTTGAAAGTGCTGTTTGCAAATGCATCAGCCTAAGCGTGGATTAAATTCTTGTAGACTCATGACCCAAATGTTTGTTCCATCACACAGGTTTGGAGTGTGTTTAGCACAATCCTGACAATTTTCTGACACATACATTACAGACAGAAAGAAGTTAATAGCATCCCATCTGCAGTCAGACAGTCTCAGATCCCTGCAATTAGATGTTATCATCGCATTTGTGCTTGTAAAATGTCTGAAGGATCCTATGATTTCATTCATTTGCAAACTCACAAGTCTGGTTAAAATTATACTGGAGTAAAAGCTGAATAAATATTTGTAATTTTACACAACAGTTAGATGATGATTATGATAATAATAGCAGTAATTAATAAAGCCAAGGGTTTTACACACTGCTCTGTTTTCCCAGCGTCGAGTCCAGGGAAGGAACATCTGCAGCTCTTGAAGCACGAGCAGGAAAAGTAAGTTTCACATCGTGTGACCTGTGCACCCTCCCCCCGCAACACATGTGCTCCCCTGGGTCTCCCACTTTTCCTTCCGCCTCTGCTTGTACCAGCTCCCCTGCCACACACAGAGGCTCAGCCTCTTCCAGGGGTCACTGTGCTCCTACTGAAGCCACTCCACTCCCGAGGGAAACACTGCAATACCTTTCCCCTGATCTGCCTGGTAAACCCATCGCCTGCACAACCCTGCTCCTGCCTGCACAGCTGGCTGACACAGTGTCAATGCTCCAGTTGCAGGACGCAGACCTTACATCAGCACTCAGGAAACTGAGAATGAACTTTGCAGCTTGGCCGAAAATAAACACACACACACACACACAGAGGGAGGAGGAGGAAACATTTGATGCGGATAATGTGAAAACTTGTGTTCTGCTTTCTCATTCAAAGTTCTCAGGCAGCAAAACAGAAACAAAACATTTCAGGTTCTCTTTCTGCAGATTTGAGGCCACCCTTTGGCTTCTTAGCCCTGTCTTATACAACAGAACACAGCCTGGGCCCTGTCATTTATTCAAAGTCAGCATATTCCAGAGTCCACACACAGCCCTGCTGGCTGCATTCAGGTCCCATGGAACATCTCTGGCATTTGGCACAAGACCAAAAAATAATGCCATTCATGTACTAACAAGCCTCAAAATTTCACACCATTATTTTGCAAAGAAACCTGCAGAAGGCTGTGAGAAAGCACGACTAATTCTTCAGATCAAGTTTGCTGCCACACCAAAAGCTGTCATGTTTTTGCACCACATTTGTGGTGCTTTGTGTAGAGTGCTTTTAGTGTAGAGTACTTCGATGGATTCCCGAGGATGCTTGTGAACTGGAAAAGCCCCTTGTGTTGCCAGGCTGCAAGAGGGAGTTTTACACATTGCTGTGCCTCACTTCCTTCTGCCACAGCCCTAGGCAGTGCTGGCTATCAGGGGGACATTGTCGGAGAAGACCAGGGCTGGCTGTGCCCCGCTGTCACAAGCGCCCGCAAGCCTGGGCTGCAAAGTCATCTGCTGAAAACAAGGAGGAAGAGCCAATTCCACCTAACCTGCTGTCTGCAGTAGGGTGATACAAAATGGACACTGCACACACAAACTGGCTGTGCCTATTGAGGGGTCTCGGGGCCATTAGATGGGAATATATGAGATGATGAGTTTATTTTAGCAACCTAGACTGAAGTCTGGTCCTTTGTGTCACTTAACAAGGAGCAGTGCTCACAGTCTCTCGGATGTAACAGCCTTCACAGAACATTTCAACTCATCTTCTTATAATGAATTCAGATAACTTTGTTAAACTAGAACTGCAGACAGCCCAAGGACATACACTAAACCTAAAATAATTTGCAAGAGTCTGACTTAACTGTTTCATAGCTGCTTGGGCCAGCTCAAGATGTGGAAAACTTGCACATGACAAAAAGAGAAAGACAGCTTCTGGGGAAAACATGGATAACCAAACCCCCTGGAACCCAGACTTAAAGCTGTCCCTGGAAACGAGCGTTCATCCTTATATGGTATAGCAAAAGGCAAATAAAAAGTAAGCAACTAGCAGTGTCAGCCATACTTTGTCTGAGGCATAACAGGCAGGGTTGTTCAGCTTTGATTTTTAATTTGCTGTTGCTCTTGAATTTACGGCAGGAATTGCATCATGGGAATAAACAAATTACTCTCCTAACCCAATTTAAAACAGATTTGGCTGATTCAGACAGTCTAGAGGGTAACATTTAACACAAAATATCAGCTACGTAGTTCTAAAATTGAACAAGATACACAATGTATGGAGCAGTGAGAAGCAGGACCCAATGCCACTGTTCTTCTGCTTAATGCAGACACACTTGTATATAAAAATATATATATATTATTTACCCTATCTCAAAAGAACATATTTGATACTCTAAGCAAAGCATGGCATAGGGAGCCTATGTGCAATTAGGCTTGTTCACAGAGCTCCGCTGTTCTTTTAGGAACTGCAGCGCTCTGTAACATCCAGTCTCCCCAGTGGCCTGTATTCTTTGTTTCAAGATCTGCCAGTTGGATGCTTTGAAAAATATGTTCCAGTGATAGATAAACAGCCTAGCTCAGCATCTTTCACAGACCTGCTTCCACCACAGCACAGCATTATGCCAAGTGCTCAAGCCAGCCCCACATTTAACTGCAGTGATTTCAGGTTTCCTTCTGGAGAAATACCCTGTTGAAGGGCACCATGCATACAACAGATCTTTCCCAGCTTTGGCTGCAAAATACTCTTAATGGACAACAGTAGCTGCTTTTGTACTGCCCAGTTACCTGGGTCTTAATTCATTCAGTAGGGAGCTGCAGTAATTTTGCACAATGGCAATTACTATCGGTTTTTAATCAGCGTGTGGTGGAGGCTAAGACTCTGCACTCTGTCAATTGCATCCTGCATCAGCCGCTCCATTCCCTCTCGTGATGGATGTCAGGTTCAGGAGCATTTACTGCCTCATTCATCCCATTTACTCTTTTAAAAGATTGGCTTTTTTCCAACCCTTTTCAATTTCTTCCCTGCTCCATTTTTTATTTCTCATTGTGTCGACACTAATGGGTCAGAGAGCTCTTTGGCCAATTCCTGGAAGTTATCCAATCGTGCAGACTTTTAAATGTTCAAGTTTAATATCTGCCATTTAATATCCTCCCTAGTCACTCACTAATGGAATACAAGGTAATCATCACAGTATTCTTATACCTGTCACACATCCATCAAGGACTAAAATACCTTTTCCACAGAGAAGCCATTTGATCCTTTGTTTCCATTGGTGGCCCTCCCCATCACAGCCAGGTGCCTGAGGCAGCATGGAGGCCATGCCAAACTGCCACCTTGAGGTCCCATAGGAGAGGAGTCCTTAAGGTCTAAACTGATTTATTTCACTTTTTATTGAACTATTTCCTGCATCCCCTTATCTTGCCACAGAGCATCCTTGTCATCCCAGAAAGGATTCATGCACCCCTCCATGCAGCCACAAGGAAAGCAGGCCTGCTTTTGCAGTTACTGAAAGGAAGCAAGACAATGCTCTCGGAGGTTCTCCTTCTTGGCTGGGATTTTCCAGATCACCACACCATCTTCCACAGGAGCCCTCTCATGGATCCAGGAAGCATTGCACTAAGCACTGGCTGAGGAGGGGATTGTGAGCCCTGCCCCAAAGGAGAGCAGGGAACCCCATCTGGGTCTGATCCAGTAGGCTCGTTGACATGGTTCTCACTGCACGAGAACAGGCCTGAGGAACAAACCTTGCTCAGTCTCACCTTGCTGCAGGTACCTCATTCAGCCTGACTAAAAGTGCTCTGAGGAGAGCAAGGGACAATAGCAGCAGACCGCCAGAAAGCAGCAGGTCAGATTCGTATGGCACGTGTTGTAGTGGTCTCCATGAACCCACAGCCTGAAGCTGCATTTGACACTTCTTCCTCCTTTCTTGTGCGTCTGCTGCCTCTACTTCCCCTAAACCTCAATCCCTCAAAGCACCAAGATGAACTGGGGTCAGACATGGGCTAAAACTAGCCCTGAATGCACCCTGGCTTCTGTCACCAAGATGTAGACACACTTTGAAAAACAGCAGTGGAAACAAGGGGATTTATCCTTGGAGATGAGTCCCCAAAGCTACAAAGATTCTTATTCCCCAAAGCTATAAAAAAATACCATTGCTCTCGGACAATAAGAAACAATTATTTGTAACTTTGGATAGTGGTTTTCATTAGTGGATCTAAATTGCCTTTACTAAGGTGATAAGCATTATCATTATTCTTATTTTACAAGAGCAACTACCTACAGTACAGACAAGCTGAGAGGTTCATGGCCACTCATTTGGCCAGCACTGGGGATAGGTAGTCATCTGATTTCCAGTCAGATGTTCTGGCCGCTAATCTACCTACAGAAGTAATGCTTGTTTACAGAAATTTGTTTCCTGGTTCATGACCACACAAATGAGTAACCAAAAAACAGAGGAAATGGCTATTTTTTTAAATGCAGTCCATTATTCTTTTTCTGTCTGTGTGAATGTAGATGAGATCTGTGTTTGTGTACTCGGACAATCGAATGGAGAGGATCTGAAGAACCATCAAAGATCTCCATGGAGATTTATAGATTTTCCAATAGTGTCTGGCTATCCATTTAATTCAGCTTACTTGTGAAAGAGAGATGAGCTTTTACTGTTAGTTACACTAACTTCAGGCCTGCTGACACATATCCTCGGAGCAGCCCTGCGGAGAGGGACTTGGGGGTGTTGATCAATGAGAAACTTAACATGAGCCAGCAGTGTGCACTCACAGCCCAGAAGGCCAACCATATCCTGGGCTGCATCAAAAGGAGCGCGACCAGCAGGTCGAAGGAGGAGATCCTGCCCATCTACTCTGCTCCAGTGAGACCCCACCTGCAGTAGTGCATCCAGCTCTGGGGCCCCAACACAAGAAGGATGTGGATCTGTTTGAGTGAGTCCAGAGGAGGCCACAAAGATGCTCTGAATGCTGGAGCACCTCTCCTATGAATACAGGCTGAGAGAGCTGGGCTTGTTCATCCTGGAAAAGAGAAGGCTCTGAGGAGACCTTGTAACAACAGCCTTCCAGTCCCTAAAGGGGTCCTACAAGAAAGCTGAAGAGGGACTTTTAACAAGGGCATTTAGTGATAGAACAATGGGGAATGGATTTAAACTGAAAGAGGGTGGAGTTAGGTTAGATATTAGGAAGAAATAGATATTAGGAAGAAATAGATATTAGGAAGAAATAGATATTAGGAAGAAATAGATATTAGGAAGAAATACTTTACGAAGAGGGTATTGAGACACTGGCACAGGTCGCTTAGAGTAGCTGTGGCTGACCCATCCCTTGAAGTGTTCAAGGCCAGATCGGATGGGGCTTTGAGCACCTTGTCTGGTGGGAAGTGTCCCTGCCCCTTGCAGGGGGGCTGGAACTAGGTCCCTTCCAACCTAAACTATTCTGTGATTTTCAAAGCTGTTTGTAGCAGAAAAACCCTAAGGCTGGGTCTGATAAGAGAATTGCAGCATATTGCTAATGCACAGTATGAGGAGCTGATGGCGGTAAAATGCATTCACTTCCATGGAGCAGCTTAAAAATTGCACGTTGTCCTTATGGTACAAGAGCTGATTAGGAAATGGTGCTGGCTGCTGACGGTCCCAATAGTGAGATGTCCTTCAGTGTCGCTATTCTTGCTCTCACAAAACAGATGTAGTGCTACAGCTCTGCATGCTAGGTATCTCTGTGGTCCTAGCAGAGATGGTAATAGCGGCCATAACCAACCCTCCAGGTGTGAAGCTGTCAATGGCTTGAGCGGAAATCAGTCTCTCCATTCCTAAAACATGGATTAAGAGAACGTCACATTTCTATACTGAAGTCAGACTTTGCTAGAAATCACCTGAAATGAAATAACGGGGAATAAAAGTTTCCTTCCAATACTTGAGTCATTTAAGCAAGACACAGAAGCACAAATACTTATGGAACACATAGCTTTGAGGGCAGTATTTCCCTTTCATATTTTGATGCAAACTGAAAACAATGTTCTTGATACCAGTTTGTGCTTCAGTGCTCCATAACTAGGAGCAAACTTAGTGGGCTATTAAGAATTATATATCAAAGTTTATAAAGTCACTTTTTGGTTTAAACTGTCTGAATGGGCTGCATTCTTTCCCCTGTGGCACAGATGCACAGCTTTTGTGTTCGACAGAGCTCTACCACAGGAAATACACCTCATCTGTGTGCTTTTTGATTATCTGATCCTATGCAAACTCTAAGACAGGCATCTATGGAAAAGTGAGAGTTTTCCCTAGTGAAGTTCAATTCCAGTTTGTTTACCAAATGGCTGAAACTGTAGGAATCATTTCATGTTTTATTTAATAATCTACATAACAAATCAAATCATTCTCTGGAAACCGTAAATTTGCAAGTTCAGGCTGTGGGCTAGGTTCAGCAAAGACAGGAACGGAAGTGCTGCAGTGATGTTTAAATACTTGATCCTTGGAATAGGATCAATAGGTTTATGTTATGTTCTACAGCTGCTGATAGATTGTGCTGGAAATCCTTGGTGCCTCAGACTGGGAATGCAAAACACCCGCATCACAGAGCCACAAAAAGCAAACACTGAGCACTGAAGGCATGTGTGATGTCATCCCACTGCAGGGGCTAAATTGGGATCGGGGCTGCCAGCATCCACCATCCCTAATCCTCTTCTGAAAACCAGTTCAACCTATTGTCTCTTGGTTTAACACTGAAATTACTTACAGTACAGAAAGTAGTGCAAGAGCTAAACATAGGAATAAAACTTGGGTCACTGAAAACCCAAGCTGTGCACCTTGCTTCCAGAGGATGTTCCCATGTATGGTATAAGAGATGTTAAGCGCAAGACCAGGATATGGACCTGCCTGGTTCCCTTACCAGTAGGCTACTCTTATGCCCCTCTTGAATTTTCCCTCACTCACTCTCATTCTTGTTCTTGTTTAGATATTTATGTCAAAGGACTTTTGGTACAGAAAAATCACTTTTTTATCTCGATTCACTGAGTCAACGGACTGCAAGAGCCAGAACTGGGGCAAAGAGGGGGTGAACTTCCTGTAGAGAAACCACAGCCCTGTGGCTGACTTGGACACGCTTTGGAGAGGAACTGCAGGCTGCTCTTAACTCTGAAGATGGAGACTGTTCTTCAGGTGTGTGCAACTGCTCCTGTGCAGTGAGCAGCGATGCCTGAGAATGCCAGGTATCTGTGTCTGCTGACACATCCCTTAAAACACCCAGGATGCCAGCTGAATGCAGAACTGCAGTCAGAGAAGCTAATTTCACAAAAGCAGAGCAAGTAATACAGGATTAGCTATGTATGTTTGCTTAAGAACATGAAAAGGACATGGTCTGGAGGCAAGAAGGAGAGCAGAAATCAGATTTCACAAACCAGCCTTGCACTTTAGAAAGCAGTGAGCAGCCCAGGCATGGGACTCACCATATTTAATAGGTAAAATGAAAGAGACCTGTTTAATGAGACTTCATACAGCAGCACTCTCAAATAATTATGGGGTGCTCCTGGCAGCCAGAAAGATGTGTTTTAACTTGTACTTCGGCCTCTCTCACATGGCATGTTGGTATACCTTTGTCTTGACAAGCTCTCTTGCTTTACTGTCTTGGAGCCAAACCAACCTGTGGCGCAAGAAGGTTCAATTCCAGATCAGCCATCTCAGCGATGGATTTGGCATCCCTTGCTGGAAATTATTCTCTTCTCAGGCCCGCTCTTGCACAGCCCTGAGCACTGCCTTCTCACTGATTGTAATGCAAGCTGAAAATCCTCAGCCTTTTTTAGGATTGGACTTGAAATAATTAAGGTGCTCTGAAACCACCAGCCTGACCTGACGAGTACGTTTCCTCCTCCTGATTTCAGGCTTGGATATTAACTTTTTGCTGATGATCAGATTATTGACTATGTTAGTAAGATTTTCCACAATCCTGGGTATACAAACAAACCAGTTATGCTTTTGGAAAGCATAATTAAAGGTTGTCACAGCTGTTACAAAACTATTTGCTTTTTAGGCATAAGAATACAATATAATGTTTTATTACAGGAAAGGCTATAGATAAAGGTTCCTGTAATCATACAACACTGGGCGCAAGCAACTTCTGGCAGTGCTTGCACCTGCCCACTAGTCTAAAGCATTTAAAACATGTGTAGATGCTTATAGAATAAAATGTTCCTACAACATAGTACCCATGTCAAGCTGTCTTTCCCAATGCATTTGCTGACTTCATTACTGCAGACTGCATGGAAGTGGTGGTATAATAATGTACCTGTAATAGAAACTAGTATGCTTACAATATGCTAAGTATATTCTGAGCTCACGTGGATAACTGCTTTCCTGAGAGGAGACCTGACAGCTTACACCAAGCCAGGAAATAAGCAGGTATACTGCTAAGTGCTTAGCTTTTGTGGAAAGACCATTTAATGGATGGCAATAAAAATATTAAATGTATACCTTTTTGTACTGTGTAACTTTCACAATTCAAATGCATTTGTTCAGTGGTGGGAACATAACTGAACAAATAGTTAGCTAGCCAATACTTTTCTCTCTACTTGTCTGACAATCTACAAGTTAGCGAGGGTAAATAATACACTAATTCAAGCCATATTTGATGCCAGCATCACTATAGGTACCAATTGTTACGGAAGGGTGGGAAAAAGTGGCTGGGATACTTTTTTATCCATATCAGGGATCTCGGTAAATTAAAGTGAGATTTGCTGCAGGTTAATATACCACCAAAAACAAAACCAAAATCAATTCCAAAAAAACCCCAAACTTCAAAAAAGACAGGAAAGAGGATCAGCCTGCATTACTCTCATGGTACTGAAAGCTTGGAAGGCTGCCATAAAAGAAGTGGGAAATTTCTGGGAATCATACAACTGGCACAATGACTGGTTGCTACTCGCCTCTCCAGACTTTCTTCTGCTCAGGGGCACATTAGAATAGGGGAAGAGGTGAGAGGAGGTATTTCAGATTCCCAGCTGCTTTGCATTACAAGCAATTGGCTTCTGTGAGAAATGGTTATTTTGAAGCACTGAAAGGAAGTGTCTGCGTGTGACATTTCGAAGCATCCCTCCAGGTTATTCCTAAACCAGAGAGCCCTTTGCTAACTGGAATCCATTGCTCTGGGAAGAGCTCCAAGTGGTGAGCACTGAAGCAGCTCTGCAGGCTTCCCTGCATTTATGGTTCAGAGCTGCACCAGCACCGCCCAGTTGAAGCTCACCCCCATGCAGTGGCTAATGACCACTGCCCACATGTCTTGTTATTCACATACTGAAATGTCAAGAACGTGAGTGGGCCTGACCAATCAGGGCATTGCTCTACCCTGCAGAAGAAAGTCTGTGCACTCCAAAGGTGTAAAGATGTGGTTAACCATGTGCAGACACCTGCGGCCCCAGTGGGGGGAGAGGAAATCCTGCTGAAAGCACCAGGACCTGAAAAGCAATACATGAAGGAAGACAGCCCATCTGCATGGTGCCTGCATCCTGCACTGGTGGTGGACTGCCCAGGCCCCACAGCAAGCCCCAGCCATCAAACCCCAACCCACCGCTGCTGCAGTGCTGCCCATCAGCCTCACCACTTTGTGTCCTGCAAGAGCAGGCACCACATGCCACCATGGGGAGCAGATCCAGCCAGTGTCAATGACCACCCCTGCATCCACATCAGCACAGCCACCCCCACCCCTGCAGGACCGCCGCAACAGAGCGAGCTAGAAAATCTACAGCGGAGAAGCTGTGTGAAGGTTTTCTATCCTTGCCCTTGGCAAGCTCTCCCGGCAGGGCAAAGAGCAGGTTTTCTGTGATGTTTAACCCAGCTGCAGGCACTGTGTATGTCTTTAAAGTCATCATGACGGTCCATTACTTAAATCTGGATGTTGACATGTGGGACAAACATTGCATGTGAACAAAATCACACCCTTTCCCTGGCAGCTAAATACCTAAATGCATACTGTGTTCATCTATAAATATGTATGTCACTGCATGCCTAATAAATAAGTTGAAAACAGATTGGAATGTATGAGATTTTCGGGGTTTTTTTCCCCTGCATTATAAGCCTTTAATGAGTGATAATTCAGCACTGAAAGCAAGTAAAATCTCGCTTTTTAACTTTGTCAATTATGAAATGAGGACATAGAACTGGGGTGCAGCTGGCAGGCAGGCTCCCAGCTCTGAATCCCACTTCTTGCTAGCAGCCAGTGTTATTAATCACTGTTATCAACACAGATAACTATAGAAGAGACAGCCCAAGGCAGGGCTGCTGTTCTTCTGCAACTCGGTCTCCTCTGGGATGCTCCAGAGGCAGGAGTATGTTCCCTTTAGAAAACCAACCATTCGTGACCGAATAGGGGGAGTGTGGTGCGTGTGACAACGATGGATACTCTTATCACTGTAATTAGCAGCTTCAGGAAAGGTAGATCTGTATCAGGCCCGGCTAAAATTGAGACATATTTTACCCTGACGGACACCCCCTCAGCTGGGCCAGACGTCTTTGAAGTCACTGGAAAGAGTGGGGACCGACGGCGGCTCCTGGAACAGCCCCTTTGATCTCAGCGGCTCTGTCACAGGATAAACCTGTGCATGATCTGTGCCTACAGAAGTCGTCAACACCTTCCGCGGCCGCTCGCACAGAGGCGCATCAGCAGGTCTGGCAGCCTCCTCCTCCTCTGAGCGCGGCAGGGCTGTGGGTCTCTCAGTAGTGACGAACCAGCTCAGCACTGCCCGGGCAAGAACCAGGACGAACTGTGTCCGTCAAGGAGCAAAAATCACCTCCTGGGTGCCTTCTGGCGCCTTGCAAACTACTGCTGTGTTCCCTGTCCTCACACTGCTCTCATCTTCACCGACTGCCCTCCTCCACCAGCCATCTTTTCACCTCATGTTTCTGTTTCCTGCGGCCATTTCCCACCCGGAGGTCTTGACAGCTGAGCTAAAGCCCTGCGCTGAAAGGCGGATGGCTGCAGGGAGAGCGGCAGGAAGGACTGGATGTGATGAGCGATGGTTTCAGGGAGGGTCAAGGGCAATGCGACCTGTGAGGGAGGAGTGCCCCAAGTGGGCACCAAGTGCAGGTATCTGCATGTCATCCCCACTGATGCTCTGAGCCCTCTCTGGGCCCCCTTACCCGCTCCTCTGGGGCCACTGTGCTTGCCCCTCCCTCCAGTACTGGTCCCCCATCCGCAGCAGGACGTGTCCCCATGCAGTAAACACTGCTGTTGAGTGATTTCCCGAGGCTGAGCCTCCTTCCAGGAGGCCGTGGCCCCTTTTACAGTGATTACGCAGCACTGCAGGGAAGGCTGCTGAACTCTTCACCTCTTTGGTCACTCATTTTTACAAATCACGGCACCGCTGCACTTTTGCCTGTCACACATCCAGGGACCTGACCAAGGGGCTTGCTTCCAGCATTAGGGAGAACAGAAAGAGAAATCAATATTCTAGAGGTTAAAACAGTCCTCAAAGGCCAGACATTCAGCAGCTGTAAATCAATGCAGCAGTATTCACTGCAGGAAAGCTTATGTCAGTTTAGGATCTGGCTCGAAAACAATTCAAATCATAGAATCGCAGCAACAAGATGGAAAAGAATGAATAGATCATCTCCTCCACCCCTCCGGGCAGGGCCATCAGGCTATACTGAGTGCTTTGTGCTGTGGTCAGTAAAGCTGTAGCTGGTTCAGGCTCTGCTAAGGCTTTCCATTTCTGTTTTCCTCGTGCTTCTGTTCTTTGACAAATGTATTTTGTGTGAATAATTTATGCTTGGGATATTTAAAGAACAGAAATCTAAATCCTCTATTTACTGAATTCAAGCAGAGCTAGCCTGGAAGGAAACAGCTGCAATGCCTCATCTCCCGTTGCCTCCTCTCTGTTGACCTGCTCAGGACTTTCACTCCAGTCCAGGGACAAGCATCCTCCCTAGGGAAAGCTGTTAGAAGAGTAGCCAAAATCGTTCATAAATTACAGTGTTTAAAATTGATTTCTCAAGATGTTATGGGTCCAGGTGTGCTACAATATGTTTTGGTTTCTTGCATGTTTTGCAGCAAAGATGAAAGACGTGCCATATCCTCAAAAAAAGATAGAACTGTTCCTGTAAGTTCACATTGTCAACTCCTGCAGCTCAAGCTTTGCTTCTCTTTTGAGCATGGACTCCAAATAATGCTGTCTGATGCCATCTGGTGAATCCACAGGGGATGAGTAAACAATACCAAACTGATTTCTCTCCCTACCAAAGGAACTTGGCTTGCATTCACATTCCCTTGGAGGTAAATCATTATTATTCTGATTGCTAACTCAGATTCCACTAAGAACAGAAGGAAAGGAAGGGAAGTGATAAAGAGACCTCCTTTTGCAGCATGGATGCAGTGAAGATCATGCAGACAAGGTGCAGTAATGAAAACGATATGATAGGGGCTGCTCTTTTGATGTGCCGGTGAATCACAAGCCTTGATTTAAGCAAATAGGTCTGCATCTGCTCTGCAGATAAGTGAAGGGAGAAAAGTGTGGGTGAAAAATCTACTGATTTTTAATAAGGGTAGGCAGCCTGAGGTACATTTTGTTCTCAGTTAAGCTGTCACGTAGTAAAGAAAAAATAAAACAAACTTGAAAATTAGGTGCAGTAGATCTAGGAAATTATAAAATGGGGGGTTGTGTCATTTAGCACACACCATACCTTCAAATTATTTCCTCTTGTAGTTAGGTCTCTGTGAACATGCATTTTTCAGTCTACCAAAGTTGTGTAATAATTTTACAATGAGAGGGTGCTTTGGCCTTGCAGAGGCCTAATAGTGCATAAATAGGCATGTCCATAGGTGTCCCATCATGTAACTGGGCAGCTGTAGAGTTTTCAGAAGGCAACACAGAGCACAGGCATGGGACCACAGCTATGCAAGAGGTAATGGATTCAGAAGGCTGGACAGAAATGAGTTCTTTGTCCCATGCACATTTCCAGGTGAGGTCATGTCTGATTTTTACTTGCCCCGTGGTTTAAGCCATTAGTGTGGTGCTCAGGGGTGAGGTTCTCTCCCAGCATCTGCCTCAGGCCTCCTGAGCATTTGGCACATCATTTGGCCCGCACACCCCGTTTCCTGTCCATACTAATTGCATCTCCCAGGCATACCCACCATGGCCCACACCTGACCAGCTGCATCTCCCTGGCAAGGCCAGCAAAATCCTGATCAACCCAAAATGTGGATGTGCAGAAGGGCTCTGCAGGCGCAAGAGACCCTTGATGTAGGATACTGCCCAGCAGCTGCACAGCACTGGTCTCGTCTTAGTGTGTACAAGGGCACTTCTTCAGGACGGCTGCCCAAAGCAGCAGATGACACACTGCTGCTCAGCACAGTGGTCTGTTGTCAGAAGAAAGGTTGTCAGGCATGTCCTACTTAGGGGATGAAAAATGCTCTGTCTGTAGACACAGGGACTAGATGAGTCATTGCGACAGATGTAGAAGGAACCAAAAATGTTCCTGAAACTTTTTGCCTGATCATGGGCAAATCATGGATGAGAAAAATAATTAAAAGGTCACAATGTCCTTGTAGGGACTCTGCAAGCATCTATAGAGGTGCTCTGGGGAGAAAGGACAACCGGCATCATCCTGGAGAGCAAACTCTAGGGGACAGTTTGTGGGGACAGCAAGTAAAACGTTGGGAAGTGGCTATTTCCTCAATGTAAAAAAGAAAGCGCTCAGAATGTAGGACTTTCTCACCCAGTACAGTGGATAACTGTAATAATATACATGGGGAAAAAAGAGCCTTTTAGAGGCAGGAATCAGGAATATCCCTCAGAGGACAGCAGAGCTAGCATCCAGGAGGGATAAAAAAAAGTGGATGTGCTGAATCATCCAGGCACCAGATAGCAGGGAAAGAGCAGTCACCAGCATCTCAGGTGGTGGCAGAGGAGGAATGGGAGAACGAAGGCCAGGTGCCTGGGCTCCCACCTCAGATGGGGATGGAGGAGAGAGGCCAGGATCAGGCTCTCTGGCTGCCATGGGGAGCTGCTGCAGGCAGGGATTTGGCAGCCAGTCCAGACAGGTTCCAAAGGGAACCTTCAGGAACAGAGAGGAGAGATTCTCTGTTTCACTCTGGGTTTTTGGTTTTTCTTAAACAGCAGCAGTATATCCCAGTGATTATACTCATATTTGCTCTCATTAGCAGCAGCTAATACAGTATCTTTGCCATGATACTTGTGGATTTGTTACTCATCAGTAGGGCAGAAGCTTCCTTAGCCCTAGGGTGTTTGATTTGCGCAATTCAGTTTAGGAAATCTCCCTGGATTTTCCCAGGTTTTGTATACATTTAGTTTTATTGGTGGTTGCGCTCAGCACTTCAAACCCCTCTTTGCGTTTGATATGTTTTTGTGGCTCTGCTCCACAGCACTCAAAGGCCAGCTGGGAAACAAAAGGAACCTGTGAGATCAGAAAGCTTTCAGCTAACACACCATCTAACATGTGACAGCCTGAAATAGACTTACTTTGAGGAAAAATCTGCTTTTGATTTCATTTTTTTAAGGAGAATTAAGTGGTTAAAGATGTAACCTGTATTTGCTTCCCACCCCACCCCCCACCCCCCCCCCCCCTTCTTCCACATTCTGATGTTATAATGGCTCCTTCCATTAGAAGACGACGTGTTAGGTAGGCATGATGAACTTCAGGCCGTGAGCATCACCACAACCTGCTAATATCTTCTTAAGCATAACTGCCCTTGGTTATTATACTCCTGGATTCACATCCGATTATCTGTTACACCACATTTTACATTTTAGTTTTAGTTAAAACATTCACTGTGTTTTCTAACGCGGTGTTTCGCCACCCCTTCTCCCCACTACGACATTTATATACTGGGGGAGGCTTCTCAGCTGATTCCTCCCGAAAACAGAAGGAGCGAGGCGCTCTGCTGCGCCACGGCTGTGCCGGTGCGGTCTGGCTGGCTGCACAAAGGCAGCAGCGCGCTGCTGCGTAGAGCAGCTGGCAGGCTCGCACGCACCACACCGGCTTCTCCCCCCTGCCGCCGCCGGGAGGGGCAGGGAGGAGTGAGGAGCTGTTCCCCCCTCCACCCCGCGGACTGCAGGCAGGGGGGACCTTACCCCCCCCCTCCACCGTAACGGCCCCTGGGAGCTGCGCCCGGAAACTTGGGTACATCGGTGCCTGGTTTCAAAGGGAAGAATTCGGTGCAGAACATGCATAACCATCAACCTGAAGCGCAGGGGCGAACCGCCCTTTCAGATGCAAGCGGGCGGGTGACGCACAGCTTCAGGTACACAACAATGCCCTCCTGAAGCGCGGAGGATGTCGCTGTTACCGGCCTCCCTCTCCCATTCTTCTTTTTCATCGCTGGAAGTTAAGCGCTGATGCTTACGCAAGCAGCAGCCGGAGAAGATTCTTGGCCTTCGGATCCCTCTTTAGCATTGTTGTATCGCCTAAAAGCTTCATTCAAATGCAGACTTTTAGGTCTACCTGATAATTCCAGCACCAGCAGACATCAGGAGGTCTCACAGAAGCCTGGCTGGTGGTAGTCCCTGTCACTACCTGGAAACACATTGCTGTTTCCACGCTGCCTTTTTGGAAAAAGGCCAAGACCAGCACGAGGAGCACTGACATTCGGAAAATAACAAATGTTATTTGGGATATTTTGGAGGGAAAAAAGCATAAGCGCTAACATTGAAACAATTCAGAAGCTCACAAAGCACTCCTGAGGGGCCTTCTGATCAATCCAACCACTGGGAGTGCCAAAAGTCTCATGTATCCCTGCAGCTTGATCTCGTGCAGAGATTAAGTTCTTGGAGGGAAAAAGGAAATCTTCATATCCTTCGCCATGAACTGCATATTCCATTGGGTGGCAGCCAGACCAACAATCCCACAAGGTAGTGCACATCTGTCATGGAGATGCTTCTTTCTCATTTTGGCTATAAAGGAAATGTATTCCAGAGATGAAAAGGCACTTCAGCAGGCTGACAGAGCATCTCTGTGGAAAGTCAAAGTTTCCAAAAAGAAAACCCCAAAACCAAAATGGTATACTTTTTAAATGGTAAGAAAAGCTACTTTTTCTGCCACATCCTTCCTTCATGAAAATGGCAAAGCCAACAAGCAGAATTTTCTGCATGCTGCAGTGCCTCTTCTTTAAGTCTACATTTTGTGTAAAAACCACTTTCCTCCTCTGTAACTGACATTAGACTCATTGAGCATGTAGCAAATTAAAAATGCAACTATTTAGTAATGAATATCCATATTAATTCATAAGCAATGCAGTTACGGACTGCCTCTGCAAGGGTTAAAGGTCTTTGTGGCTGCTTACCACTTACTAGCAATCTGCGTAGTTAACCCAGTGCGGACTGAGGGGTCAGGCTGGGAGTTGCTGTATGTTGCACTGCACATGTAAGATGGAAGCCTGACATTGTATAAAGTAAATGAAGATGGAGTAATGCAGTACACTTATTTTTAGTGGGAATTTTATCGCTCTTGAGCAAGAATGTTCAAGAATGCTTATAAATATACTAGGAGAGCAAATATTTTAGACTCCACCATAGGAGACTAGCAATAAACAGAGATTTCCATAATGTTAATTCTGGTTCAAGCAGTAATTGTACACATATGCATGCTGAGAATAGGTAAATTATACCAAAAATAAGTTGTGCAGGGACAAGTCATTTTTACCATTTTATGGTGCTGCATAAATTGTAAGTAATATCATACCGTAACTGCTTTCTACAAAACCTGATTACACATCGTTTCTTCCAATTTATCATTGTGCTGGTTCATACCAACAAGTTCCCAAAGAAAGCAGCATAGTTATCAGCTGGCATTGATTTCTGAGCTCAGGCTGCCTTTTTCTACTGTAACAGTTCACTTGAGAAATGAAAATGTTTCTGAAAACTGGCAGTGGGGTGACACTCCAGCTTCCTGGGAAGGGAACATTATAAGGCATTTACTGCTGTCAGCGCCAGTTCCATTTACAAAGCTATACCGCATGGGAAAGTTCACTGCATTACTAATGAATAACAACTTCTGAAAGATGGGAAATTAACTTGATAAGAAGCCACCCCAGCCCTTGCAGAGCAGGATAAATGCACCCAGGAATGCATAAACAGGATGGCTGAGTCGGCAGGGTGGAAGCAGGAGGGCTCTTAGAGTAACATAGGCTTACAGAAGCAGGCTTTGACTTTCTGAGCAGCTCCTCAGGGAGCAGCTTTCCTGGGCTCTCAGTGTCACAACACCGGCAAGGCACTGATATCACGCAGGGCATCACCTTCTGGCCTTCTCCCTATGGCCCTGCTCACGCCCCTCCAGCAGCAATAGCTCTGGTAAGAGCGAGGAAACGTACTGAGAGCTTCAGACCTCCCTAATTAACTCCTTAGTCATTGTAGCCCTTGATCTTTCTCGTATGGCCTGTCTTCCTTGTACTAATTCGTGAAATTAAGGGAAGTGCTGACAAAAGTATAATTACTTGGGCTGTTGTTTCATGATACAGAGCATTTGGTGGCAATACTGCCTGAAGGTGTTCCTGATCCCCTCTCCTGCCTATCGCTCACTGCTGGTGGGGACACCACTCCAGCAGCCTTGCTGCAAGCTGCCTGAGGAAATGCCCCGGCTTTGAAAAATCCCAAACCTACAGAAAACGAAACACTATACCCAGGAATGTGTGGTGCATAGGGAAGACTGGGAATGAACAGCTGATTTCAGGGGAGAGACTCAGAGGCAGAGCCGCCTCAAGCTTGGATCATCACCAAACATTTGGTGTCCTTACATACACAAATGTTCAGCAAGGTTTCTGCTCCGGAAAGAACACACTGTATTTTGTGCCAGAAGATAGCCAGCATGGATAGCAATACAATGGCTACTGGGAGTAATAATATTTTCATTAGGAAGAAGCATTTGAGCCTGGTTCAGTGAGTGACCAAGTGCCTTTTAGCTTCATGCCTAAAGAATAATCAGTGCTCCTTCCTTTTTATTCTGTACTCGCAAGACTTATTGGCATTTTTGTCTGTGAGGTTAGAGCCAGACCTATTGGTCTTTCTTTGTAATACCATTAAAGCATTGGCATTTTGGCTTTGTGAGTTACTTCATTTAATGAAAGGGGAATAACGGCGTTCATTCCTGTGAAGATTAGCAGGAGGCAAGAGTTGGTATCACCAAGCTTTGAGAACAGTTGCTTTTAGGAAAATGATTCTCCAAATGGAGGCTGGGGGCACTGACCACTGTGAACTGAACTGCAACATGTAATTTTATTGCTCTCGGCTAAGCTGCCTAAGCTTATTGCTACCTTCAGCAACACAGCACGTTGCCTTGAATTACTGTGGTTCTGCAGTAGGAGGGATGTAAAGGGTTTTAAGGGTTGCTACAATTTTCTCAAGTGCCACAAAAAAGTGGCCAACTGGTCATTAGCTGATCACCCCACAGTTTACGGATGTTGGAAATACGCTGGTTAGCACTTAGGGCAGCACTGCTGCTAGACTGGCTCTTACAGAATTACCATGCATATAGGAAATCTCCTTGATTCCCACACGTGTTTGTTTTTCAGACTTACAGGCTCCATGGCAGGTAGGGGAAAAATCAACAATCAAACCTTCATTCCCTTGAGACCCATGTTGCATTATGTTACTGTATATGCAATCATTTTTTATTTATGAGGCTATATATACACCAGTACAGCGTTTCTTGTCCTTTCTGGCACTTTGAAAGTGAGTAAGATGAATAGTGATCTTGCACGGTGAGTTTGTATATCTGTCTGTATGCGTTTATATGCAACTTTCATGTCTGTGAATTGTGCTGGAC
This sequence comes from Ara ararauna, assembly GCA_028858755.1. Classification (NCBI taxonomy): domain Eukaryota; kingdom Metazoa; phylum Chordata; class Aves; order Psittaciformes; family Psittacidae; genus Ara; species Ara ararauna. The sequence goes on along the minus strand of CM054410.1, from coordinate 35,124,144 downwards.
AGATAATCATGAAAACTTGACAGCCTCTCCTTCAAAGCAGTACTGTGAGAAGCAATTACATGCACTTTGAATACCAGCCGGACAAGCTTCCTGCACTATAAAACACAGCATTTCATTTTGAACCTGGAGGAGAGAGTTGCATCCTGCCATCTTTACTCTGTCTTCAAATAAGATTACCTGTACTGTGCTCCAGGAAAAACCCATGCTGATTATCATTTGCACTAGCTGCAGGAACCCCCTGCTGAAATTCGCTGACCTCTGCGATATGAAGGGTGAGACTGAATGATCAATCACCCTTAATCCTTAAAATCTATGGACGGAATGAGGAAAGTGAACAGCTCACTGTGATATGAGCTGTTCTGTTATCTATGGTACAAGCCCTAGTACATAAGGCTCTTTGCTTCCTAAACTGCTTCAAAAAATCCTGCATTTATAATCGGTGTCGGTACTGGGTGTAACTAAACCAGCATGAAGAGTGGTTTAACAACATGTATAAACAAGACCAAGCAATGCAAATCACAGTTCCTGCAACTCCTTTTGAGCTGTTCTTAGAACAGGGAGGAGCAATATACAATAAAGGGTGAAAAATCACGTCGGTTTTCCCCTTCTCTAGCTTTTACTTCTCTCTAATTAATGCACGCTGTGAATTAGTTCTGGTTGGTGGATACATTCAGGTGTTTTGTGAATCTGAGAGCATGTCCTACCTCTATTCAGATTATGAAACAAGACAACAAACATCCCTATTGACTGGGTATCTGTACTGCATTTGGTCATCTGAGAAATCTGTCCCCGTAAGGGTCAAATGAATGCCTGAGGACAGGAGGAAGGTGGAAGTACAAAGGCCCATATGTGGCACAAAGGCTTTCAGGGGACTGGAGGTGTGGACCTGATGTTTCGGCTTTTCTGTCAATCTACTACTCCATACATTGGTGACAGCAAAGTATTTACTTAAAAAATAACCCATAGAAATCAAGGAATATACTCAATCATATTGAAGTTATCATTAATCAGTGCTCCAATCCTACCTTAAAGTGTTCAAGGACTACTTACTGTAAGTCAGTCACCAGGGCTGACTGCAGAACACAGGAAAAACTTCTTGTGTGCTTCCTTAATTGAATTTCCTTGGTCTGAAACATCAAGAGGAGTGTTAATTATGTGGACAGAAATCCTACTCTGAATTCTCAGGATTTTAATGCATGTTTTCACACTGCTATTTGTCTTTTTTCCCTAAGTAGATTTCTAACTAGCTACTAGAAGACCAATCGCAGCTGAAGTCCCTTCTGTACCTGCTTGTCAGAAAGGAGCTAGAAACTGGTCAAGAATTATTAGTAAAGCCCAGAAAAAAGGACAAAGAAGAAACTGGCAAAATAAAGGAAATAAACTGTGAACCTTCTAAATAACGTCATTTTCTCGTGTCATTTTCTTCTGAGCGAAACCTCAGTGAAGAAGGACGTCTTTCCAGGGATTTACACAAATTCTGCTGAGATGGGAGGGGTGACCCTGGAGGAACAGGTTGTCCTCTACATCTGTAATTTTTCCAGAGATAAAGCTATCTGCCCAGAGACTTTGTTCCTCAGTATAAGGCCAGGATTTTGCTCAGCTTGATCTGGTGAGCTTCCATGGTGCTGGCAGCATGCTATTGACACCTCAGGAAAAGGAGAGAAGAACTGTGATGCCCTGAAACCATGGGAAAAGGGGAGACAGGAGACAACACAGAGGGGCAGAGGGGCAGGTTGTCCTGCACCACCCCCTGATCAAAGTTTGTTGATGCTTAGAGAGCCTGAAGCAGATGAGACCATGACGCAGAAACTGGTTACCAAGCTGACGCACAAAGACCATGAAGAGGAAGGTCTCTCCCTTCCAAGGACATCAGCAAATGTCATTACAAGTCCCAGAAAGGGACCTTGTATAATACTGCTACTATCTGCAGTCTCCATTTAACTGAAACAACATAACTGGGCAAGACTCAACAAGGACAAGGACACCAGAAAAGACAATAATGCCTCCCAGCCAGGACACAGAGTTCTTAGGTTTAAAATGCTTCAGAACACGCATTTTATCTTTTTTCTTCATGTATTAAATAATTAGATTGCATGAAACTTTGATGATACATGGTACAAGTGCACACTATCCCACCAGTCCATTGCATTGAGGTTGGAGATAATGTGGCTTCTCATCTTGGTCTATTGTATCACCAGGACTCTTTTGCTGAGCTCCTACCACAGATAAAATGCAAAAATTGGCAATCCAAGCCTGCTTTTTGGAAATGTATTTACTCTTTGGGAGATCTATCACTGAACATTTGCACAAGCATCTGTTATTCTTGAAAAAATATCAGCAACTTAACATATTTGGATTTGGGTTTGGCTTATTTTTTTCTTTGCTTCACACAGAGAATCATGAGCAGCTCTTTTGATGCTGCTTGCTTTTTCATTATTTCATATTACCTAATAATTTCATACTACCAGACTTCCTGGCTGTTACGCATAAAACGATTTCCAAGTGACTAACTTGCAGACAAACAGATGAGGTTGGGCTCTGGAACAGGTAAGGGAGTGCCAGCAAAGGAGCCCAGTACTGCATGTCTTGCCTTGAAACATGAGATTTAGTGTGGAAAGAAAACAGGAGGATCTGTATGAAGTGGGACAGTGGGACAGTGACTGGAAGGGACCAATACGATACTGATCCCTAAAATCCAATCAGACTGTCTTTGACAGAGCTATTTGTTCAGCTGTAAAGTCAAAGGAAAAGTGGGTATGGAAAGCAATAAGTACGTTTTCTTATCCTTTGTTGCAGAGTCATGAAATTTTTTTCAATAAAGGAGTGTACACAATAGACATAGACTGAGTACACAATGTGAGCAGACTACCAGTCACTCTAAAAAGCATTGCTCCAAAATGCCTGCCCCTAGGCATATCACACAACAAATCCCAGAAGCTGGAAACTCCAGGCCTGCCCTAACACTGAGGACAGATATAATAACTAGAAACAACAGGCCTTGAAAGAAACTTCAAAACCCTAGGAAGTGTGGGAGTGAATTTTCTTTATTGCTTCTAATTACAGAATATTTCTTATCTTTCTCTTTATCTCAGTGCAAAAATGTATTTTAAATGTGAGAAATGGATAAATAACAGGCCCAGCTGAGTCATTATGTTTTTCTAATGTTTTTCCCTGATCTTTTTTCTCTATCTTAATTTTTTTTCTTCCTTTTTTCTTTTCCTTGGCTATTTCTTAGTAAAGATGCTTGCTTTCTACTAGACTTTTCTTTCTCTACTATTTCATTCCTGAAGCCAAAACAAACAGTAGTGATTATCAGCAAATAATGTCCTTCATGATTCCTTTGTTGACATTTTTCTTAGCCTTTTCTTATCTCCATTATCCTTAAATAACTAGAAATGTAAAATATTAATCAAATAAAGAGAAAATATCATGTCACCCCATCTTCTGGGATAGTCCTGAGGTAGCTATAGCTACCATTTTGCAATTTTTTTGCAAGAACTTGAATTTGCAATAGTTACATCGTATTACCCAGATGTCCACAAAGAATTCTGGGCACCTCCCTTCTTGCCCTAGGAAAGTTTCCTTGATTTTAAAGCATTACCAACTCAAACCCGAAAATCAATATAGAAGTTGCTCCCAGAGAAAGAGTTAATCAAATTGCTTAATCTGCAATTGAGGATTTTTTGTAAGTGTTCATTAACAAAAATTAAGTGTCAAAATAAGCAGTCCTTCAGGATAAAAACTTTTGGCTAATGATTCTTGGTCGTTTTTAGCACAAAATAAATACTTAATCACAATAACTGAAACTGTTTCATTGTAAATGGTTTTGATGTTTAGCCAATGGAGAAATTCCAGGATTATGTAACAAAAAAATCCCAACTTGATCTACAATAAAACTTTCACTTTCTCCAAGATTTTTATGGGTTTTTTTGTTATTTCTCTGTATTGCCAGGCAGTTCTGCACAAACATGAATAAACTACTTCTAAGGGGGGTGATGTTTTAGACAGCTAAAAGACATCTTTTCCAGATAGCCAGACTGCTCAGCACATACTAAATGCAGTAATCGTAAGTCTTTGTATTTGTTGTCTTCCTTGGAGGAGGGAGAGAGAGATGCAGATGTGAATTTTGATATTATCCACTTCTACTCACTTAGATAGTTATGCAAGGCATAGTATAGTTATAAAATGCTCCCAAATTCTGCACGCTTAAAGTGATCTTTCCTGTCTTTGTAAGTCTCTTGTCAAAGACTATCCTTGGTCCCTTCCACTCCATCTTTATTTGCCTTTTTGTATCCTCTGGAACAGAATGCTGTGTTCCAAAGGGGGTTTTGTTAGTTGCAGATTGCTCATATCATCTCAGAGAATCGCATCCTTTCCTGTAATGTGTGTCCTTTTATTTTATTTATAATAGTGAGGCAATTGGATCCTTTGCCTTTGTTCTCCATCTGAAGTAACAGAAACCTAATAGGAGCAACCAGTGGAAAGGAAAACCCTACCATAAGGCAGGAAAGAAATGTCCCTGTAACATCACACTGGGGAATCATGACCTGGTTTAGCTTCAGCAAAGGGCTGGTTATTAGGGCAACTTAGTTCAAGCAGCAAGTTACATCAGGTTTCTGCATTCTTTCGGAGCGAGAAGGACAAGGGGTGCCAGCAATAAAAAAAAGCTGAAAAAAAGAAGAGAGCACACTAGAAGAGAACAGGAGTCTGCTTTCACTTTTTGTTCATGGTGTATTTCCTTTGCTGACTTCTCATTTCACTGGCCTGTGGTTTTCTGAGTGTGGACAGGAATTAATTGGCTTGGGCATTAGTTGAGTCAGATGCCCAGTACAAGAACAGCAGTAACTACGAGATCTATTATTAAAGTTCATATTCTTTTCTTATCAAGGATCAAACTTGGAGTCTACAGGTTTTAGCTGGGTAATGCGGCTGAAGTTACAGGCATTGGTACAAGCTAAAGAATCTCACCAGTCTTGTGATCCTCTCTGAGTAAACTGGCATGTGTGGAAAGAAATTTGATTAAGATGCTATGTAAAATGATAAAAAGGCAAACTCTTCACTCCCCACATAAAGGAGACAGGTCTGTGGTGATTTACTTTGACAATCAAGTTTGTCAACAAACAAATCCCTCATAATCCCATTTCTCAGTTTATATTTGTGAATTGTGACATGAAGGTACTAATCTATAAAAATGATCATGGAAAATATGAAAAAGTAATGGGGAATTGTAATAGTATAGGCAATAAAAATGGTTCATATAGGAAGACTGCAAGCTTAGTTCGAAGTTTATAAATGTCTCATCCATTACTGTGAAACCCTACATGCTTTTCCTGTGTTAACCACAGGACACCTCCGTCCGTGCTCTGTTTTCATACTCCTTCATGGTTAGCAAAGTTACCCCACATCAGTAGTTTGATACTGACCCATGTGAAAAACATGTAAACAGAAATACTTCCTGTGATTGATGACGACTTCATGTAAAAATTTCCATTAACTTTGATCTTTTTGGAAATACAATTACATTTTCAGAAGGAATGAAAAACAACACAGTGAGTTTTAGTTTCTTCATTATTCTTCATGTACTACATTATTAATGTTACCTCATTGACCTTGTCCCTTGAGGCAGGCACTGCTGACACCTTTTTTATTATTTTTCTCATTAATAAACATGTGCGCCTCCTCCACTAGGCCACACAATTCTTCCACTATGTAGGTTGGATAAAGTGTCTTTTATCATTGACTTATTATTCGCTGACTGTTGAACCTACAATTTTCCTTACCTTTCCCAGAGCTTCCTATGGAATGACCACTTGGGCAGCTACATTCTTCGTTTTGTACCCATGTATGTAACTTAGCTGTTAAGAAGCTCCAAGTCTGGTCACTGATGGGTGAAAATTAACACAGAATATTTGAGCTGTTGTATTTTGTCTGGAGCAAAGCATGTCAGTGTAATTTGCTAGTGAGTACTCAATGTAAAATATGAATGCTTGCACACATCTAGAATGAAGGGAATTCTTACCGCTTTTGCCATCCTTCCCTAAATTTACCCTGTTCCTCATTCTTTTAGCAAACTTTTTAACAGGCTTTGCAGTGAGACCTAACAGCGACTGGACTACAAATAACTCTTTTGTCTATTGGTTAGACACTAGCCTACAGTGTGGTTCCACTAAATCTGTTATTCCATCTTAGAAAGCAAAAGGAAAATACTCTCTGTGGCCTTTACAGGGTTCTTGACCACTAGACCAATGAAAAGAGGAGAAAGAGACCCTCCTCTTCCATATCATTCTGCCATGCACTTCCTCTGCACTATATTATCTAAATGCAGATGTCTGTGCAGCACCTACTTAACTCCTTCTCCTTATGACTTAGACATACAAACAGACATGTGGTAAATACAGGGACAGTTTTAGAGTCTTGGAGTGTATCTTCTACATAATTGCCATGTTTATCCATAATGACATAGGAAGCATTCAGACCAAAAAAAAAAAAAAAACCACCACAGGGTTAGGAGATAATGCTCCTAGACTATTATAATTTAGTTCCATTACCTCTGTAATTGCAAAAGTGAAGACAATGCGTTTTCTCTGCCTGATGGGGAAGACACAGAAGTAAAAGGTCAAGATTTTGTCTGTGTGGTTCTGACACTAACTTCATGTATAATCTTGCACAAATCGCTTTGAGCTGTTGTGTATCAAGTTCATAACTAGGATAGAGTTAATTGTATTTTCCTACTCTGCAAATAATTTTAGGTCTCTGTCAATTTAGTAGTTTAATAACGTTAATCAACATGAATTTACTGGACAATGCCTTCTGTGTGGGTTTTTTTTTCTGCGTTAAGGTTTCCAAAACTTCTTTTTTTACTTTCTGACTCTAAAGTGCATTTAAAATCTGTATTTTTAGCATGCTAAATTGCTATCAAGGAGATATGTCTTCTTCCTCTAGCATTGATTGGTATCAATGACAAACGATCTGAAAAGTAGTGCCATCATAGCAACATAGCAATAAAACAGTATAGTTTGAAACTTTGACTTTGTTTAGAATTGTTCACATAGTCACATTCATTCGACTCAAATGCTTATTCTTTTATCCTCTCATCCATTCATTCTCTCACGTACTCTGCTGCTGACCTATTCATTGCAATATATATTGGTCTGCAAACTCCGGGCACGTTCACTGCCCTTTTCACTGGCTTACTAAATACCTACCACCTGTTCACTCACTCACTCTTGGACTGATCTGCCCTCAGCCTCGGACTGGCTTCCGGGCCAGTTTTGGTCTTACTCTCATTCCCTACTCTCCTCTGGTATCTTCTACCCTGAAGCTTATTTCTTCCTGAGTTTAATTAAGGGGTTCAGATTTAAAAGCATGGTCAGCTGTTAAAGCTTTCTTTGACATTTTCTTGCTTAATTGTTTTTTGTTTGGTTTGGTTTTTTGTTTGGTTTTGGTTTTGATTTTTTCTTTTGTGGCACAGATTTGATATAGCTTGCCTAGACTTAAAATACCCATGTGTATATTCATCCCTCAACATGATGTCTGAACTAGGTGTATTATGATTGAGGCAGTCTTTACATGCTGTTACTCTGCAGCATATATTATATGTACTTTTGAAGATTATACTTTATTATGCTTATAATGGAGGATTTTACAAGCATGTTTCATGTACATCTTTGGAATACTCATTATGGAGTTGCTGTGGGCATGTATTAATAGTTGTTCATTATATGATCTCACTGCCACAGCATGTAGTATTTGAAAGAAGATAATAATTTTTAGCAAAACAAAGTCAGTTATAATTGCTGCAAGCACCAGTGTCTTTAGCCCTTCACCACTAGTTCACAAACAGTCCAGGCTAATGTTACAGACCTTTGGAAAACCTCCCACATTTGTGTCCCCCAGGCCTTAGAGGCCATTTTTTTTTTAATCCTGTGAAAGACATCACTTGTAATGGGAAACAATGGGAATTATCCGTGGTGCAATTTATGCTACTAGCTGTATGTTCCCAACACCGTTATTATTTTGGCATCTCATTTTTCTCAACAAGCCCCTGTAGGTAACACTTTTTACCCAAAAGAAGATCCTGAATGTGGCTGAGAGTCTGGTATTTGACAAGGTCCAAATATCAATTCCTTGTTTTACCTCTGACCTTTCAATCTGCAATACACCACAGATTTTACTGAGAATGGAGATTGAAAGCTATGCTGTACAAATGAACAATATAATTCTTAAAGGTCATGAAATCTAACCTGGATAGAGACAGGCAGAAGCAATGGAAAATTTGTGTTGGTGTTAGCCTGTGCTCCAGTTCCTTTGTGCCACTCTGGGTTTTTGGAAGCTTGTGCAGACTGCAGGCTCCCTGAGGAAACCTGACAAAACCTCTGTGGTTTTCCTACTCTGTGCTAAGGACTGCCTTAGCCTAGAATTCATAAACTGCAAAAGAGATTTAAAAAGCACTTCTGTTTCTTCCCTTGGAATATCATTTCATAGTTGTATCCCTCCGGAGATGCTTGAAGTCTTGTCTATGCTAGAAAGGTTTTGCTGGTATATTAATACCAGTGGCCAGTCCCAGAGGAGATGCAGTTTATTCTTCTGCTGGTATAAATTGCAGCAATTCCCCAAATAAAATAAGGTCAGGATTTTTCATCCTGCTACTGTATTTGCATTAGGGATTTTCCAGCTTGGGTTCAGTGTTTGATCCTTTTTCATGCTCCCTGCAGACACAGGTAACTGTCAGAAGTGGTTCTCTCCCTTCCTTGCAGACCCCAGAACCTTAGTTCCACCTTTTCCCTGTTGCCTCCCAGAGCCGGGTGTGACTTGTTGCTTCTCTGTGCCTCGTATCTAACGTTTTGATGGTGTGTGCCCTATTTGATATGAACTGTACGATGGATACTACAGGCCCAGTGTTAAACTGGCCTAAGTTAAATAAAAAGTAATGATGGGAAGGGGATTCTCCTGTGTTTTCCACACAACAACAAACTTCATTGGCTTTGCTAATGTCCTCCTTCAACCACTGCGGTTTCAAACATACCAAGGTGGCCGGGTCTTGCCTTGCATGTAAACTTTCTTCATCTGAGGTAATTATCATGATTCTGTGTCTTTAAGAGGCTCTATTTCCTCAACAATTTCATTTTGATAGTATTTCTAAGCTATAGCTAATGTGAATTATAGGCAGTAGAAATCTACTGTCACATTATTGTAATAATACATACTGTGTAATGCTGGAATTAGAGCAGCCAGTAATGTGAATGCCAACATCCAATAAACTAAGCATTTTATTCAGTCTTGCTTAAATTAGAACCCTGCTAACTAAGCTATAGCAATCAAATGACATCAGATATCACCTGTTCCACAGCAGTAAAAGAACCCAAATCATCCATGTATTGGTTCCGGTTGTTCATCAGAACAGTAACACACACATGCACGGACATGACGGTAATCAATAACTCATCGGTGACTCAGCAGAAGCACTCCGGTGAGATCTGTGCAGTCACTGACCTATTTTCTCTGTTATGCCAAGCTGCTCTTCCTTTAATATTACCAAGCAGTCACCTACGTGGGCCTGTACTTTGAGGTGCAGTAATTCCAGTAACGTTTGCTTTCAGTATAAATCATTCATATTTCCATTGAGCTGAGAGGCTGCATCCGGATTCAATTTGCGCTGCGGTCTGCAGCGAGCATCCTGCTCGAGATGGTGCAGAGGCAGGAGAAGGAGCATGAGGAGGAGCAGGAAAAAGAAAGAGAAGGGGCAGGTGAATTGGACAAGTGGCACCACGCGTGGGAAGGTGAGGCAGCTGTTGCACGGCCTCAGTGAACTGCGGGGGCACCGCATCTGCGTTTGGCAGAAGTGCCTCCACACCTTTCCTAGCCCAAAATCTCCAGGGAGGCGCCGATCTGCTGGTGCCATTACTGGGGCTGTCCCAGTGCGGGAATCACCAAACCGCTGCCCTCGCCGGCCAGCCCTGCAGGGATGCCGCGAGGAGCGCGGGATCCGCTGGGGCGGGGGCAGGGAAAGCAGTGCTTGTGGAGGATAGGCGGAGCGGCCCCGGCGGAGTCCGCCGGTGCGGAGCAGCCGCCCCAGGCCCGCCCCCCGCCCGGCGGCCGCCATACTGCGGGGCAACCCAAACTTGTTACACGCGGGCACCAACTACTGCTCTTCCTCCTCCTCCTGCCGCTGCCCTGCCCCCGCCGGCGCGGGGGGGAAGGGGGTTGCGCGGCCCAGCCTGCAGCGGGGAAGGAGCCGAAGCGGGTGGGGGCAGGGCCGGCAGGCCCCGCAGGTAGGGGCGCCCGGTGGGACGGGCTGCTCGCTGCCCGGAGCCGCGGGAGGAGGTGGCAGCGGAGAGGGGAGGAGCAGGAGGCGGTGGCGGCTGCGCTGGTGGCGGAGGCAGAGACAGAGCGGCCGCGGCTGGGGCGAGCGTGTGGCCGTGCCCGCCGTGCCTCCTCCTGCCGAGGTGGGTGCGGGATCTGCCGCCGCGGCGGGGCTCGGGTCAGCACCGCGGCGGGGCCGGGCTGGCCGGCACACCTGCGGAACGGCGCCTCCCGCCCGGCGGGGACGAACCCGCCGTCGGCTCCGGGGAGGGGTCTTGGCGGCGGTGAGGTGGGGACGCGACGCGGCAGCCCCCGCCGGCGGCGCCGCCGGAGGGGGGCTCGGAGGAGGAGCCTCCCGCAGCGAATGAGCTAGCGCTGGCAGCTTTATAAATGCTTTTTCGCCTGCTGCCACCGAGCTCCGTTGGATCCGGCGGTAGCTGCTCGCTTGTTGGCGGCTCCCCTCAGGTGCGTCCCCGGGGCTGTGGGACAGCGCCCGGGGCCTGCGGCCGGCCGTGCCTGCACCTGCCGCGGCGGCGGTTCTGGCCGTGGGCCGGTGAATCGGCTGCGAGGCGTCTTCCCCCGACCGGGAAGCGGCCCGGTCGTTTCTAGGTGCCGGCCCCGCTTAATGTGGCCGGGGACTGGAGGGGAGGCTGACGTCTGCTGGGAGCCGCCGTCCGTTGCTAGTACCCGCTGAGCCGCGTACTAGCTGTGGGGAAACCGGCTGCAAATGTTCTGAAGAGCTACTCTCTGCTGGTTTTGGTTTTCGGCTGTCAAGAGGGTTTAGATCTGTCAAGTGGTGCTGAATTTGCGAGAGATGGGTAAAGTGACATAAGAGTTTCCTGTCTATTCCTATTTGTGCTCCGGCTAATTATAAGGTGGCGTCTTTACTGCTTCGTGGTGTGGGCTGTTTGGCGGTATTTTCTGCGTATAGGAAGCCGCGCAGCATCGGGGTTTAAGGGAGAAAGGAGTGAATGGATGAATGCCGTGATTGTAACTTTATTGTTGCCGCTCGCTTCTGCTATGTGACTGCCATTAGCAAGGAGAGGAACAGGAGCCTGTGCCTGCCCTGGTGTGGGAGGGAGCCTGGTGGATCTGCAGGTTGAAGGGCTTTTTCATGTCTGCTCTTTGGCTCCATGCTGAAGGTTTTTCCTGCCGCCTTCTTGCCTCCTGCTTTTATTCATGTACCTCTTGCAGGGAGATATTTCACCTGGAAATTGTGAAGCATCACCTTTAAGTCTGTGACACCCAAGTATTTACAGCAGGCTGTGGGGATCTGTGCAGTAGTAAAACTTCTTTTTTTTTGTTTGTTTTTTTTCTTTTGTGTGTAGTTAAAATTACTACAGTAATTAGCAGTGGGCTGTTGGAACCAGATGATCTTAACATCCTTCCCAGCCCAAAGCATTCTGTGATTTCTTTATGACCGTCAGGCCCAGAAATAGCTGCTATCTCATGCTCCCTTTTGGATACCTATATGGAGGTTTTGTTAGAGAACTGTTTAATGACTTTTCTATTATCAGGAGCACAAGCTTAGGCACTTATGCAAGTGCTCCTACAGGAAGCTGTGCTGGCTGAGCAGATTGTATATGTGGAGGCTGTGCCGGAGTGGGAGTATCATTTACAAACTGGGTTAGAAAGAGGCATTGTAAGCTAACTGAGTAGCTCGTGTAGGGTGAAACACAGTGCGTACCGTGTTCCCTGCTGTGCTGTACAGGGAACTGAGTGACTACAGTGTGCTTTCTGGGATGAGCAAGCTATGGATGGGCACTTGTGATTCTTCCAGGTAGCAGAGATGAGGTGCAGGCAACTCTTTTCCACTGAAAGCAAATGAGTGACAATTGAACATACGTGAATGTTCAAGAAAAAAAAGCTTTGTAAATGCTGAGCTGAGCTGGACTGACGTTGAAATCTGTCTCTAATGGGATTTCTTGGCCTCGAGAAGAAATATTCACCCTTCCCCCCACTTCAAAAACGCAGTTACTCTTTGTACACTTTGTGATGGTCAGGGATTGCTACAGAGTCTGCTGACAAAAGCTGCTTGCATACATACCTACCAATATAGGTCTATAGCTGTTTTTTTAAAGACACAAAAGCTATTTTGGCTGGTGGGGAGGGCGGTACCTCCTTCCACAGCAGATGAAGCGTATGATGTGAGTAGATTTATTTCAAAGCTGTAAGACTGATTCATAAGTTTTTCTGGACACTGTAAGTACAGGTGTGCCTGGAGACCTCGTTTAATGTGCTGTGTTTCTCTCTTTGGTGGTGATTCAGTCCCCTCTCCTCCCCCAATATAAACAGCTATTACATTAAACACTTGATAACCTTGTGTTAACCTGCTCACATAGATACACCTGTGCCCTGCCAAAAGTGTATGGCTTTGTACCACGTAGAGGCCCGCAAGAAGGGGAGCTGATCTGGTTACCGGCCTGCCTCCTTGGCAGCTGTGCTTGAGTTACCCACTTCGTGCAGTCTCTAACTGGAGAGGAGCTGGAGACCTCTGGAGAGGATCTGTAATCTGCCCAGGGCCACTTGGCTGGAGCTGGAGGCTGCACTGTACACATTCTGCTGTGCACTCTTACGCTCACAGCCGCCTTAGGGGATGCGTGTTGAATGAACGTTTTGTTGCTAAAATACAATATCTTAGATAGTTTTTTTTGAAGTGAAGTAAGTGGGGATCTCTTTCAATCATGCCAAAATTAATTCTTGATTTGGGCTTCTAGCATTAGATCTAATACTTGTATATGCCACCTAGTTTGCTGGGTAAATTGGTAGATGCTTGTGCCTTAATCTGATTCTCAGGATGACTTTCTGAAGTGGGACTCTTATTTAAATCTATGGAAATAACCATGATGTAGATTTTCCAAGATGTTATGTTATCTCTGGACTCCTTAAATGCTATGATTTACTTTTGTTTTCTCCAGGAACAGTGGCATCTCAGGCCATGGTTGTTGCAGTAGGGCCTTTGCAGATCATAAGAAAAGGAAGTATTTCTCCTGAATGTTCAGGGGTGATGTTATTTATACCAGTTTTTGCTGTGCAGAGGTAACTTGAAATAGGTAGTGACAGGGAAGGAAAAATGTAGTTGCCAAGGTTGACTAACACTTCTTGTAATCCTTCAGTGCTTCCAAGTGTTGGGTCTTGTAAATATTCATTTTCTATGATTTAAGTGAGTTGAAAAGTAGTTTCTGAAGGTGTGTGACCATGGAAGCATTATTCATGAATGGATGCTGATCTACTATGCTTCCCACTAAACTGAGGTTTAATTACTTGTAGGCATGACTGAGAGAATTTTTCACAATGTTTTGCCTTCAGAAAAATGCACAGAACAGTAATATATTCCAAGTAGCATGACAATAAAGATGGAGACTTAAAGGTGGCAGGAAAAAGAAGCAAAGCAGGTCATAAATTTCCCTGAGTTATTCTTTAAAGGTTTCTTTTTTTGCAGCTGTATATAAATTACTGTGTTGGAAGCTTAAAATGAGAATTCAGATTCTCATTATTGTAATATTAAACAGTTTTGAGGTGTTCTTTCTTGTGCCTCGTACATGTTTAGTTAGCTGAAAAAGGTGTGCCCATTTGGGAGGATGTGTAACTAACAAGGAGCTGGGAAGCACTTTTCATTATTTTATTGGATCTTTTTCTTTCCCTGAAACTTCCCCTCTTCTGCTGTCAGACTGGTCATTTCTGTCATGATAAAGTAATATTTTACCAGGGCTGCTTCATCTGGCTTTGCATAGTCCTGTGCTTGAGTGTCTTAAGTGGATAGGTGGAAGTGTATTAAAAAGAATTAGGAGGGATCCACTTATTTTACTGGGATCTTGAGTTTTGGGAGGATGAGGTGGCTGCAGAGTTGCTTTTCAGTGTAGCACGCAGCTGGTTGTGTTACCAGAAGGTGAGCCTGTGAACTCCAAAAGGATGCTGCTGCAGCTGCTATTTGGAGAGTTGATTTGCCTGTACGTTGATATAGCTGTACAGGCTGGGTGGAAGCTGTTTTAATTGTTTTCCTTCTGATGTGAGGGTTTTGGTTTTGTTTCTTGGATGAGTTAATGAAAGGAAAGAAAATTATTTTTTCTCTTCACAGAACTGTTTACTTGCAAAGCAAAAAGTAAGACCTTGTATTTCAGACTAATGCATGCCATCATCTTTGATGGAGAAGTTACAGGTCTTGCTGTCGAGGCCTGCGTTAATAAGGTCATGCATTTAGTTGTGTTCTGGCCAAAAAACCTTGAATGTTCTTTTATCTACCTGTGAAGTTCCAGGAATGCAAAGAAAAGGCTGTTCAGCTTCCTGGAGGTGCTGCTGCAGCCTGCCTTTGCTGCAAGGGAGGAGGTTAGTGCTTATAGTAAGAAGGGTGTTGGCCTCCACTTCTGGTAACCTAGGGTGTTCAGGAGCCGCTCTGTCCCCTCCTGCTCCCCACACCAAGCTGTGCTGCAGTGAGGGTCTAGGTACGTGAACATGTTTCTGAAAATTACGTGAGTAAACAAGAAGAAACTAACTTTAGTACAGTTAGTGTGTTTTGGTTTTTATTTATGGTGGAGTGGAGGAGAAAAAAAGAGGCCTTTTCAGGGCAGAGGCATGCATGTAGTACTGACACTGAGATTTTTTGATGAGTAAGTGCTTTAAAGCAGCAAACATTAGCCTTTACTTCTAGAGTATGTTCTTACAGTGCCTGAGGGGGAAACAAAACAGATGGCAGATTGATAAGAACTTGGACTAAAGACATGAACAGATAAGAAACTTTTTTAAAGACAATAAATAAAGCTAATTGAAGCCCATGTATCAAATTTAGAACAAGTTTATTGGTAATCTGGAAATAATATATTTTCTTGTCTTCCCCTCATCTTCCACCTATTTCTTTTTCTCTCTGTTTTTGTACAGCAGTAAACTCATAATCTACCAGGCATTTTCTGCATTGATCCTCTTAAAAAATTAGTATTAGCCTATATATGAGGTGAGCCAAAGAGGATTGAACACTGCTGCAAACTTAGTACCTGCTGGCCTCATTGTAAGGACAGGCTGGTTGCCTCTGTGAAGCATGCTTTTGGTGCTCAGTACGGCATGAGTTTGATTTGAGGAGTTTGGTTTGTGTGTTCCTGTGCAGGGTTGTGCCTGCCAAGCAGATATGTAGGTGGTGGAGCACTGACACAGAAGTGACTAGGAAATGTATGGAATTAGACTGGGAAATCCTGACTTGCATCTGATTTCTCAGCTGAACTGGGATACAGAAGAGGATATGCAAAGCAGGGGAAGGTTTATGGGGGCAGGCGTTTCTGCTGGGAAAGCAGGCAGGGGAGTAGAAAGTTAGGCAAACTTTGTTAGCCCTTTGCTGGTGTGCAGCAGAGACACCAGATGATACCTGGAAGCTAAGGCAGGTCTGACACAACTGCTTCGAGGTGAGACAGACTGGGGAGTCTGGTGTTCCCTGTGCTTGAATGTGGCCTGCCAGGTCCGGGCAGATTTACATGCATTGCAAATGGCAGAGGCGGGGGGAAAAGGGGGAAAAGTGCATGAAACATGATTATAGTTCTTGCTTTGTTCAAGAGTGTTTTTTTTCAAGGGCAGGCTTTAACTGTGTGCTTCTGCTGAGTTTCTCCTCCTTCTCCCAAGATAAAGCAGGCATTCTTCCTACCCCAAATGGTTAGTTTTTATATGTATATGCTCATTTTGTTGTGCTGTGGGTTTTGGTTTTTTTTTTTTTTTAGTAAACAAATGATGCTCTATGAACTTTGTCATTGTGTATACAAAGTGACACAGAAAAATGCAGGCTTTTTTTGTTCTTTTTTTTTAAAGAAAAGACTTGTCATTTCTACTACAAGATAATGAGTTATACTTGTCTGTTACTGGAAAAACAATGCAGGATATAAGGAAGAGACCTAGAGACGTGAAAGTTTTTGGGTTTGTATTTGAATTCTCAGTGTAAATTTGATGTGTTCTGGAGAGAACAAAACAATATAGACATCTTTTAAAATAAAGTGAACTATGAATTTATGTCTTGGATCATGAAATTGAGGTTGTGCTTTACTTAGGTTTGTTGTAGTTGAACTCCAAAGTTTGAAATACTTCAGAAGGAGCTAGCTGTCTCTTATCATAAAACAGGCAGGTCAAAGTTTGTGTGAGGGCACACTAGATTTAGTAATTTATCTTGGTAAAATGCATTTTACTGTACCTTCCCAGTTTGCACGTAGTCTCTTGTGGCGGTAGGAAAGACTAGTCCAGCCATGCCTTGTTGTGTTTGGGGCTGTCGTGTGCCTGAGTAACATTGGTTCATGTGCTGGAGTTACAGTGAATAGCAAGAATTGATAGGGTATTTTACAGATATCCTCTGTGCTTTTGCCTCATCCAGTCATCCTTGAATTTATTCAGAAGACATTTTATTAAATAAAGAACACTGGCTATACCAGTTGGATCAACTAGTATAATTGGAAGAGTTATAGGAATATAGACAGGCTTTTGGACAATCAATCCCTTCCCAACCTAATCTAATAAAATATTTCTCCCACTTCTCTGTAAGTGCTGGTTGGTTGTTGGTAGGCCATGTAATTCCTGCCACATTCTGTAGCATGGGCCATGAGATATTTCTGTGTGTAAATCTGCACTTAATTTGAGTACGGTAAGAATTGTCTGCAAAGCATTTAAAACCAGAGGAGAGTGCTGCACACAGCAGTTAATAACAAGAGCCCTGACCTTGCTCAAGGCTTGTGTGGGAGGAGCGTCGCTGAGGTTTACCTGTAGGACAGGAGCCCTGTGTAAGCACGCTGTCCTGACCTCTCAGGAAAAAAAACCCAAAGCAAACCCAAAATACCCGAAAAACAAAAAAAAAAGTGGTAGTGAACAGGGCAGTAATGCTTTAGTTTGTTGCTTCGCATATAGAAATCTGGTGGAGCAATGTTGTGCTCAAAGCTTTTTTTCCTCTCCCATATCTCTGTTGTTTCTTTTAACAAAAAGTGTGTAAAATGGCCAGAGGCAAGAAATTTTGCATTCATGTTTCCACTTAGCAATTGCATAATTACTAGGAATTTGGTAGAGATGCATATGTATGCGCACATAGATCTCCTTCCTGTTTGGCTGTAGATGTACCCTACCTCTAGGGTCAGTTTTGCAGAAAATTAGCTGTCCATGGAAATGTATGTTCAAAGAAAATAACTAACTTTGGTAGACTATTCTCTCTCCTACCCACCCGCCTGCCAAAAAAACCCCACAAAACAGCTGCAGAGCTGCTAGAAAGTGTCTTTATTTTTGCTAAGGAATAAGAATTAAATTCTTTTTCATATTAAAATCTAGTCATATGGATGAGAGAATGGCTGCCTTTTTTGTCTTGAAGTTATTGTGATTGCTAAAAATCTGCAGTTACATGTTTATATGCTTGGCCCTATTGAAGTAAGTTTACTGTTGAGTTGAATCTGACTAGGGTTTTACTCTGTGTCAGTGAAATTGATAAACTGCCTTGCAAGGTCATCCTGATTACCTGCTAGGTAAGTGAGACACACAATGGCCTTTTCATTTCACTTTTGCCTAGGAGTTAGTTGTCAGTGGTTATATGATAAATACATAAGGCAGGCCTTTTCATAGGCTTAAAGGATTTCCTCTGTGCTAGTTTATCTCCCTAAAGAATTAAAAAAAAAAAAGGGGGGGGGGGGGGAAGAACCAACTTATGTGTGTACATTCACAGCATATTAATTGTTCAAAGTATAAGACTAGCTATTTTCAGTGGGGGTGGATACTACTTGAAATAGTTTTTTCTTCAAATATGCAAATAAGTCATTCTGAGTGTGTCTTGAATTTCATATTTTATGTGTCTAAGGCATTTATTGCAATGGCCCAGTGTGTGTGACATAAATATCTATTTCATGCAAACACATACGGCTGCATAAATTAAATGTGTGTATTTGCTCACAGAATTAAGGTGCTGATAAGGAGACATTCTCAGATGGTTGAATTTGCCTGTTTGGAATTGATTAAATAAAAAAAGAGATTGCTTGCATCTGCCCCTGAAATGGGCCTCCTCTGTGCATAAATTGATTGTTCATCAAATGGTACATGCTGATATTCAGGAATTCCACTGAGGTTTTTAAGAACTTCTTTTTTTCCTGCTTTAGTACTGACAGCCACCAGGGGAAAAAGTAACCATTATTCACAGTCTGTCTTCTGTTCTCTAATTTAATTGTTGGCTTCTATGGGAGTTAAGTTCCTGGCACTGCACGTTTCCCTGTTTTTCTTCATAGCTACACCATCATCTTCTGGAGTAGGATGCAGATTTATTATATGTCAATTGCTCTGGAAAAAGAAATTTCTCATCAGATTATTGAATGGTGCTTTTGATCAGACCAAGCATCTGATCGCCTTTGCACTCTGGTTTCTGCTTAGTGTTCGTCGAGAAGGCTGTACATGTTCATTTTCTCCAGTATGAGGGATGGTGCTGGAATAGGTCTGAAGCATGTCCAGGGGATGGGATGAGTGTAGCAGGCAGGAATAGTTAGTGTTTGTCTGTGGAAGGTGAAGGAGTCAGCTGTACTGATTTCTATGCAATAAATGGGCTTTGGGAGTCAAAGGTGTTAATGTGATCCTGTCATTACATGGCACTTGGTGGTGAAGGCAGCTTTGAGGTTCCCACAGAGGGAACTTGGCCTGCATATTTCCATGGCAACTGCCGTCACTTGCACTTTTAGAACCTTTGATTAAAGATACAAAAGGACGGAAAAACCTTTTAAATGTTACAAATGTAAAGCTTTAGCTAGATCTTTCATTTTAACAATATGCCTTATTTACATTCCTTGGAGTGTGAAGGCTTTATAAGGAACGCAGCTGTCCTTTCCCCACTTGGTAGACTTTGAGGTGATGTTTTGGGACAAATGTGATGCTTTGGAGATAGATACCTGACGTTCATCATAGCTGCACTAACATCACTTCACTAGTTTAGTTGCTATTTATTTACATTATTGTATTTTGTACCAAAATTACACTTGAGGTCTGTGTCTCTGATAGAAGGGTTTGAGATTTGAAAAACCCTACTTCTCTGTTAAATAAAACGTATTTTTAAAGAGGAAGGACGTGAGTTACAATCAGAGTTATAGTTTCTTAAGCAGTAAAATGGCTGATACACAACACCTTATGCTAGTGGGTTAAGCAAAGTATTCCTGCAGAAACTGAGGCTTGCTGTTGGCCTGCAGACTGTGTGGAAGGGTATGTTTATGATGTTTATGCTTGGTGTATCTTTCTGCCTCTCCCTCCTCTACCCTATCTGCATATTCTTGAAAGTATTCTACTTCATGCTGTGGTGGCCAGGTAGCAGTGCCATGGAAGGAATGCTTTCCATTCAGGTTAGGGTTTCCCGTGCCTAATGCTCAGGTGCAGCATGTTGTGCTTTCTGGGAATTTCTTACTGCTGGAAAGCAGTGGAATTTAGGAAGCAAATGGACTAATTTTCCATTACATATTTTTTTAATCTTTTTTTTTTGTTTGTTTGTTTTTTTTTTTTGTCCCTACCATGGTGAGAGGATGAGACAAATGTAAAGGGCTGTTTTGCCAGGACTATGTGCTGAATTTCTCCATCATGTCACTGTCACTTCTTTCAGAAGGAAGAAATGTATGGGTACAATGGTGATTGGCTGTTTAAATGGACAGGGCAGGCTACGGTTGCCAAAACGGAGAGTTTTACTGCTACAGATGTATTGTTCCAGCTGAATTTTTAAGGCTAAGCACACTGTATGGTTATTAGTAGGCTCATGTGCTGCTTCTGCTGGGACTGTGAAGGGCTCTTGGTGCTACTCTTGTACAAACCCTTAGCATTCCTTGAGAAAGCTTTTAGTACTG
The DNA here is from genome assembly GCA_028858755.1 of Ara ararauna. Taxonomy (NCBI): domain Eukaryota; kingdom Metazoa; phylum Chordata; class Aves; order Psittaciformes; family Psittacidae; genus Ara; species Ara ararauna. Next base: position 35,104,036 of record CM054410.1, on the reverse strand, counting down.
AAAGATGCGGTTGGTTCCTCTGGAAAGTTCGTAACCACTATGCAAACACTACTGAAAAGTTCATGATACTAGGATATTTATAAGGGTGTTCTCCTCCATTATTAAAAAAAGAAAAAGAAAAACTTGGAGGAAAAAATTAAATGGCATTGTGAAAAACTTTTTTTCATCTAGGCTAGTTATAGGAATTGATATGTTATTAATCCATACAATTTTGGGTTGGGAATGGTTTTTGGTAGCAGTTGCGGTATGAGTAAATACGTCTGGCGACCCTGTGAAACAAGAGAAGTAACTGTTGCCTACTTGGGGTGTAAATATGTTTTTGAAAAGCAGCAGCATATGAAGGCCATCCTGATGTCAGTACTGTATGTCAGAGGGACATCTTGGCATACTTAAACTGCTTTGCACCTTCTGCATCAGTCAGAAAGATGAGGTTTGGGTTTTGTAGTCAGTGTTTTGGTTGTGGGTTGTTTTTGCATTGGAGTGTTTTTCTTTTTAAAGCAACTCTTGGATTAAGTTGCCTTACCATCTGAATACTAAACATCATGGGAGTGTATCAGTTACATCCACGAAGATGGTGGCCATTTGTCTTCTGATGGAAGAATGCTCTCAGTGAAAGGCCAAAGTCGCAAACTCACTTTCCTAAGGTGGTTTTGTTCTAGTGGTTACTCACCAGAAGCAGAAAAGCCATGAGGCTTTTGTCAGCTCTTGCCATGGTGTGAGAGAGCAATCCCATACCTGTGGTATGGCGCAGAGAGTCATCTGCATCAGTGCTTGGGGAAAGAAAACCTATGTGTTAGCTTGCTTCTGTATCACTTGCGACTGAGATTTTTACTGTTGTTTTGGGGCCCTGAAAAGTTATTTAGGAGTTTTGTGATTGTTTGGTTCAGTTTCATCACAGAGAATTAACAACAAGCAAGTTCCTGCTAAATAACATTATTTGAAACATCCTAAAAGGCAGATAGAGATGTGTGGAGGTGGAGAGCCAAGTTGTCAAAAATTAAAGATGTTTAAACTGCGTGTGGAGGTTTGAAGATGGATATGTGAAATATGGGACAGACCTGGGTGTTCTGAACCTGTGCTTCCAGTTGTGAAGGTGCTGCAGCAGCTCTGAACTCGTGTGTTCAGACCAGAATGTTCTTGGTGATCGGTTCATCGAGATCCTGGCAGTGTATGTCTGGATACAGCTCAGCTGGAATAGATATGTAAATAGAAGATAATATTGAAGCCTTTGCTCAGAATTTGCATGGTTTTCTGCTGGCTCCTGAAAAATGTTTCAGTGCTATCACTAAAAAGAGCAGTGTGGGTTTTTAATGTTGTGCTTTCATTGCAGCCAGTAGCACTGTGCAAATGTTTGTTTAGATGTCCATGTAGGGTTGTGATTGCTGCAGTGACTTCAAAAGCTCTTCAGATGTGATCAAATGACTTCAGTAGGCTTTTTTGAGATCTTTGTGATTACATGAGTTCAAGATACTCAAGCCTTGAGTTTTAAGACTTTATACACTTTCAAATTGCAAATATGGCATTAATACTGAAGTGCTGTATCTAGTTACCCAGGCAATATGTTGTTCCTTTTTTTCTTTGCACATTACCACCTGTGAGTGTGCTTTCCCTTAACAGACAGAGGAACCTGTGCTTAGAGTTAAAATTAATCACATATTGACAGTAAAGCCGTATGCATTTTATAGGACATACTATTTAATACCAACATACCATTTAATATTGGCATATGTAAAGTTTCTTGTGGGAAGCAAGAAATAAAGTTTTGTTGCTGAGGTGCTGACAGTAATGATGCCTATTGATTCCAGCCTTTAAAGAGGAAAAATACGGAGTTTCAAGCCAATGGGTTCCTTTCAGCAAGTAATATTTTGCAAATGCGTTGATAGAACTATTTGTACTATTGTGAGCCGAAGTCAGTGTCAGGTTGGTACTGCCCGTACTGGACCAAGATACTTTATTGTTTCCTGAATATTCCTGAATATAGAAATATGAAGGCCAAAACTGTAATAAAACTAGAAGATTATTTATTTTCACTCAAAAAGAAAAGCTGTAGCTGAATTTTGATTTATTTTTAGTTCTTTGTGTCATTTCATTTACTTCTTGATAAAAACATAGTTGACACTTTGCTTTTAAAGAGAATTGTATTCCATAAGACTCAAAATTCAGGCTTCATTAAAATTAAAACCACTTTAGTCTAAGTTTTTATATCAAACTGCTTAGAAATTTACATGGGTAGAGCTGTTTTAGTTAATTTTTAGTGACTAGCATATGTAGGTAATGTAAATCTGGTTATATGTGTAGCATTTGTAATACCTGATGAATTGTGAATAAAGTTTGCTTTTTGGCTACCTAAAATTCCTAATGTTATCATGTACAACAGATTCACACATAGCTGTCTGTTCTCTTTGTAAACAGTGTGCTATGGATAGCTGCATTGGCACAGATTTTCCACTCATCACACTGAAACACCAGTGGGACATGTGCCAAAGGGTTAAGTGTGTAGAATAAGAAGCAGGGCATGTAATATCCAGGGCATCACCAACAGTGAAATGATTGCGTTTTATGGGGCTCTGTTGTGATTTGTCAAGTTTGTGCAACAGGGCTGCAAAACCTTGTATTTATATTGCTACTTTCGGTGCTTGGGTTTGTGGCAGAGGCAGAGAGTGGGAGGGTGAAAACTGTTTGCTTGCATAAAATGCACAGCGAAATGCCAAATTCAGCAGAGGCTCTGTCGTGTTAGCCCAGCTGTCAGCCAGTGGCTGATGGCAGGAGTAAAGTACCCATGCTTGTGCTTGTTTTGGGATTGGGCTTTGTGGCAGGTGGAGATTGGAGTTCACTGAAAAAAACAGCTGAGTGTTTGCTGCAGTGATTATGGCATGCTTCTGGATTTTGGCTATAACCCCTTGCTCAGCTCTTTGGCAGGAGGACACGGTGGTCTGGTCCAGAGACTGAGGTCAGCTACTTCAGGCTTCCACATCTCTGGGAGGTGTGTGGGGAACAGACTAGCTCTGAAATGGCTAAAGGGGAAGAAACTATGATAACAGTGGAGATTAGTGATGAAGATTTACGCTTCTTGCTGTGGCCATCTGCAGAATCAAAAATGTGTTTGTGAGCTTTAATGCATGTTGTTTAATGGCTGTCTTTGTACATATAGGGGGTCATATAGGTGTGCATCATACAGGAATTTATTGATTAATCAAGGAAGTCATCTAGTGTGAACAGGAAACTGTTGAGAATGTGGGCTTTTCAGTAGCACTTCCCCTCCTGTGTCACGTCTCTGTCTACTGAAATAATGCAACTTGCTTGTTTCTCAACTTGAATGCTTTCAGCACTCAGTAAAACTCACTTGTGATCAAGCCTTCTGTATTCACTTACATTGCTGCTGTATTTTTTCCACTTAAGTTTCTTAATGTGCTTAAGGTTGTTTTAAGGATTTAAAGCACTTTTTATTTCATCTCTCCCAAAGCAAAGACTGCTTTCTCCATTTTCAAAACTTTATTTTAATAGCTAACTATACCTGCTTTTCAAACTTTGTGTGAAGAGGTTTAAATGTTTCTGTGTGACTGATGTGGGATGGACCAAAGGCAGTCTAATCTTCTGCAGTTGATGGAAATGTGAGCTTTTAAAAATGTTGGGAATTCAGAGAAGAAAGCAGGCTGAGAAGAATCTCTTAAACTTCTCTTAAATCTTTGAGAATTGTGTAGGAGTCAGTGAAGGTGCCTGAAACTTTCATCCCAACAATCAAATGCTGTCTAATATAAGCAAATTAGGTACTTCCCTTTGTGTGGAGTGGGGGTACTTGAGGGCTGGAAAAGGACAGTGTTTGTCACCTTCTTAATGATTTCCGTTTCCTGCAGAAATCTGGAGGTGCTGGATTCAAGTGTAATTGATGGTTTTACGGTACTACCAGGGTTGTTGTATTCTGGTGGTGATGGAGGGCCCCAAGCAGAGCTTTGGTGTGTTAGCAGTTTATGGTATATAAACACCTGTGGGAGACACAGTCTCTTCCGTGGGAAATTTACAATATACTGTGAAACAAGAAGAAAATGAGCCTCATGGAATGATGAGAAACAGAATTTGAGAGAGTTGAAGATGCTTGTGTGGTCCTGCTGCATGCACTCACTGAGCTGTGCCTTTGGCTATTGTATCAGAAAATGGTTCGTTGTAAGTCTTGCTGCCGATGTGCATCCCAAGTGCATGGGGGAGAGAAAAGGGCAATAGCTGTTAGTTTACTGAATAACATGCAAAGTGAAATGGGTGTGGGGCAGGAATATAAGAGTCAGGTCTGAGCTGCGTGACTTGATGTCAAACTTCAAGAGCAGATAACTAGCAAAGGAGGCAGAGCTGGGCAGGATGGAAAACTGGATAAAAGCAAAAAATTACAAGATTCAAGTGTCCTCGCAGGAAATAAGATTTTGGTGGCTCTTTGAGAACAATAATGGTGAGGATCGTGTCTAGATTTTCTTTTTCAAGTAAATTTTTGATGTGGGGAGGAGGAGGTGACTTGAAGAAATACTTGCATGCAATTTCTAGATGCTGATGTTCTGCTCTGGAGTGAAACTACAGCATGTTACTGATCTTCTGAAAGCTGAAATTTATATTATTCTGATCCACACATTTCTTTCTTGGTATACCCAGTGCACAGCCCAGAAACACAAGTAATTTTTTTTTCTCCCCTCTCTTCAATTTATCTAGAAATAGACATGTTAATTTTATTTTCTAAAGTATTTCTGCAGAGGGTGGAAATTCGTCCATTTTATAAATCTAGTGCAGTTCTACTGGTACCTCTTCTGCCAGGGCATGAGAACTTGGCAAATTTGCTGCTTGTTACTACTTTGTTCACACTGTGATAAAAATGTAAAGATAACACAGTTGATTATTGCTTGCATCTATGTATCTAGGTATACCAAATGCATTCTGAGTTCATTTCTACAAATGGATTTTCCCCGAGGTTTGTATGCAGCCCGCACTGATTGATCCTTGGTGATAGCTGTATCAGTAAGCTAAGTTTTAATAGGCAGCTGAAGTGGGTATTTGGAAGGTGGCCTCATTGGAATATGGTTCTCATTAGGGGAGAGCACTATATTTAAAGTCATTTTAGCTTGTGACGATGCTGTAGTGCTTCGTGGAGATGGTGAGATTACTCCAGGGAGAAGGTGGAAATGCCTCGTATCACTCAGCTGTCTTTGTGCTGATTAGGGAGTGACACTGTTCGAGATGCCTCTTGGAGGCAGGCAATTATTTTCAGCTGGAGAGATGTTAACCAAGAACTAAAGCCTTAGGGGAGGAAAGGGGGAGCAGGTCTGGGAGAGGGAGGGGGACACTCACAAAACATGTAACATTTATTTTGCTGCTTCTAAGTCCTAGTCTCTCTTTATAAAGGTTTCACCATTCATATGGTGCAGCATTTAATACTTGCAGCTGACTCTGTGCAGACTGTTCTGAGTTTCATACTCTGATTTTTATAATTGCTTAAATATCAGAAAACTTAGTGCTAATTTGCATCCTGCTGTATAGTTTGTGAGATCAGTAGAGATGCTTTTTATTCTTGCAGTTCTTTTTGGATAGTGTTGGGGGCTTTTGTGTTGTATGTTGTTTTTTGATTCGTTGGTTTGTGGAGGTTTTTGTGTGTTTGTTTTATGGGGTTTTTGTTTGGGCTTTTTGGTTTTGTTTTAATATTGATCTAAAATCTACTTTTAAGCAGCAAAGGGATTTATATCCAGCAGGCTGCTGCTGTGCAGTCATTATTTTGTGGCAGACTCATTACTTGATGACAAAATTCAGACCACTGCCAACTGCTCAAGGCAACCTTTTGCTATGGTCTTTGTAAGAGAGCTGCGAGAATAGCCATGCAGCTTGGGTTGCATATAAGAAATTCGTTTTTTACATATTTTGTGAGGCACTGAGAATGGAAAGCTCATTTAAAGATTCCTTATCAGGGAAATTAATTGTTACAATAGGGAATAATTTGTTAGGAGCAGAAAATAATTGTCTTAACTTGTAAAATGCTGTAATCTAGGCTCCTAGTGAGTGAGGTTTATAAAGTGTTGTTACTGTTGACTGACCAATTTCATTGCATCATAACTAACAATGAAGCTGTTTGAATTATTCAGTAGATTGAGATTTCTTAAACTGTGGGTCATGTTGCCTTTGTGGAAATTAGTTGTAAATGATCTTATATTTATGTGTGCTTTGAAGAGGGATTTCTTTCTCTGAGTAGTCTTCTTAATATCTGTAATAGCGTTGGTTCAGCTTGAGAGTGCCCAGGCACACACATGCAGATGTCATCCCCCTAAACCGCAACATGCCTGTGTTGCTGCGATATGATCTGTGGAAGTTGTCTTTTTTTGTTGGTACATTTTATATAGATACTGTATGTTTTCTGTTGCCATACAGCTTAAGTATGAAGAATTAATGAGAAAAACCTTTGATGTGTGTATTGTGTAAATTGCAGCTAACAGACTGCTGCTTTGTTTATCCTGTGAGTGTGCAAGACTAGTTTGAATCTTGAGAGCTATTTTGAAGTCGTCAGGCTTTGAAGACATCAGACTTTGAAGTGATCTGTATTAGTGTGTACAGAATAATCTGTGTTTATATAAGTAACTGGCAGTTGAATATCAATATTTTTTCCTAAAGAATAGTCATGCTGAAGTTGAAAGAATAATGGGGCGGGACCGTGGGGACAGGGATAGACCTCAGTTGTGGTTGTGCTCTAGAATGTATTACTGGGTTTTCTGCTTATTGCAGTTAAATCAAGCTGCTCGGATCTTGCTTTTTATTAAAACTTAGAGTATGTGTTACAAAACTAGTATATGCTTTTTTTGGTTTAGCACTTTTAAAATTTAACTGTACCTTGATCGGCATCATTGAGGCTCACTTGAATAAATGAGCAGAATTCACTCCACACAAATCTGAAAATCAGTAGGGTTGAGTTTGCAAATACAGGCAAAACAAAAGGCAAACTAAGAAAAAAATACGCCTTTTAGGAGACCTTGGAATAGTATTTTTATGCTTATAAAAGTTCTTTCTTCCTTAATAATATCAGATGAAGTAACAGCTGATGATGGAGAAGGCTTTTTCATTAAATGAGAATATGGTGCTGACAAAAAAATCGGATACCTATCTTGAGGATGTCCATCTTTGTTGAGAAGGGAGTTTTCCTGGGGAATGTGACAGAGTAGGTGGTGGCCATGGGTCAGGGTGAGCACAGGAGAGCAGTGTTTGGCCTGGAGGTGGTTGCTCTGTGGTTGGTGCTGCTCACCTCATTTTCTGTCTGAGTAGGGAGCTACTTGGGTGCCATGTGGCTGGTGTCTTGTATAACTTGCTCTTTTAAGGGCCTTGGTTTATTAACACACTTCTTGCAGACTGTTCTGCCTTTGCTTTTGTACCTGTCTCTTGCTCTGAAGTTAATTTTACCCATGTGTTTGCAGGAACTGCAAGTCAGGGGCAAAGGTGCCAGCACTGCAAAGTGGCTCAGCAGGTCCTTTGCTGACCTCCTAGCAGTGGCTGCTGTTGTGAGTGCCTCAGTGGGGCTCCTGCCTGCCTATGGACTGTTCACTGGTGATTACAAACACACAAACAGGCTGTTACGGGGGCTGCACAAGTGACTTGCTGGCTGCCCAGCATGTCAAGGAGTAAGCTGTGATGACTGCTACCAAGGAAAAATGAGTGTTCCTCATGTTAAGTTCTGTCCTCTTCCGCTGCTGCTTTCCTTCTGCACAAATCATGTTCTTCTGGAGCTTTTTTTTTAACCCACAAACACTTATATTTGCATTTGCAAAATATTTTTCGTTATGCAATATTTTTTGTGTACTGAGAATTAATGCTTTTTAGTGGTAGAGTTGTGCTGTAAGTGTAAGCTGAAGAAGTGTAGTTGCAGATTTGGAGTGGACAGTGTTCAGATTTCCTTTTCATTGTTCTGTCAAGAGCTAATGGTTAAAACAGTGAAGAGAGGTTTCCAGTTACCATATTTGTATCAGTTGACTGTGTGTTTTTCTTATAAATGAAATGTGGCTAACCAAATAATTGGCATCTGCTATGAGAGAGGGTGAATGGGAGGGGGAAATACCAAAGATCAGTTTTATGTCTTCGCTTTGTAGACCAGCTATTTAACATAGTGCAGTAGAACTTAGCAATTTCAGCAATTCAGAATGATCCTGGCAGTTTCACATTGTCTTATTGTGTGAACAAAGTGGCTATTTTTCTTCTGGTTGTTGCTGTTTGCTGTTTGCCTTCATCAGTGTAAAATAAGATCCACAAGAACTGCTGTGAAACTAACAATCTCTTTTGAAAGAATCGCAAACGTTTGGGATTAGCCCGGCATTGCTTCAGCAGCGTGAACAAGGACCAGATGGGGTATGTAGCGCAGCATGCCAGAGCGGGAGCCAGTGGTGCATGCTGGCTTTCACAGTTAAAATGGCTTGTAAAATAATGCTGACAAAGTCACCCCATTACATTAGCTTCCAGAGATGCAGATAATCAAGAGGCTCTGGGAGGGCTGCAGTGGCTGAAGTGCCACGTTTTGTTCATCCTCTGGGAAAGCTGTAGCATAACCAAAGGCAAAATGAAGTTTGTTTTTAAAAGTTTTATGGGACTTCGGGTGATAGTGTCATGATTATGAAAGTAAATTATGTGGAGAACATAAATCTGCAGTTTGTATCTTACAAGTGGGAGGAAAAATTTCAAAAAGCTTTGTGGGGTGTTTAAGTTTCCCTGAAAGACCAAGGTGAAGTGAGTGTATAACCTGACTTTCATGCCTGTTAGATTTTCTCATTTTATATTTAACGTTGCTTTAAACTTTAAGGGCATCGTCAATTAAAAAAGTCTGTACCTTTTTAAAATGTTTTTTTATAAACATTATTATATTACTTTATTAACATATAGTCTAATACCTAACATGTAATACATACTAATGTATATTATTACAAGTAATTATAGTAATTACATTATTAATCACATAAATACAAATTTACTTGTCTGGAAATCTAGTGGAGGACAGGATCCTGACGGGCCCTATTTGCCTGAAGTTGAGATGTGTTCTGAGGACACATGAGGAACTTCAAGAAGATAAAACAAGTTGTACTTGTTTCTTTGATTTGAGAAACTACTAGTTACAAGCCCAGGAGCCCTGCAGCTCTTACTGTATGATCCGGCTTCTTTCTTTGGGTTTGAGGTTGCCAGAAGTAGGCGGAATATTGCAGGAAATAGTCAGGAATGGAGAAGGGAAGCTGCTTGAGCTCAGTGCTAACTGATCAGGTTTTGTCTGTCTTTCTAGGTGATGGGGATTAATTAATTCCTGAATGGACCACTTGTGCATTCAGAGGCTTAAAGCTTACAGGACTTCTGGGGGTAGAATGTTTAACTGTGCATTAGGAGTAGTGCTTCCACACCAGGCACTACTAGATCAGAGGTTCTGCTCCTCTGCTTGAGAATTTGTGATCCTTTGGAGGTAAAGGCTAGGGGGTTGGGGGGTGTGTGTGTGTGTGTGTAAGGAAAGATCCTTGAGTTACGTTGGCACATGCTCTTGGCTTCTGTCTGGCAAGTGATTTCCAGAGGGATGGTCTTCTCATGTATTCTCAGTAACCCTTCAGCCCATGTGCCTTCATGAGAAGAGTAACAGTGAGAGCACAAATGCTTTGGTTGAATGATAATTTAGAGAGATGTATGGTACCAAGAGGGATGAGAGAGTGCCTTCAAGCCACGTTGGTTCCACAGGCAAAACACCACATGCTTCTGCTCTCTTTTTATTCCAGACCGTCCCAGACAGCTTCGCATCCTGTGACAAATTTTAAGAGTTTTCTGAGGTCTGGCATGCATGCAGAACACACAATGTCTTGAGGCTGAAGTTTACCTTCCCATTAACTTGATTTTACAGTCTATCACTTTCTTGGCCTACGATGAGATTTTTCTCCACTTGGGATTTCTCATGAAGGCTCTTAATTATCATGCGCAGTTTGGGGAGTTTCCTTTGCATTTCCTTCAGCGGATGGTCTGCCAGTGCACTTAAGTTGTAATTTATGTTGTGCTACAATTGCTGTTTATGAATTACACCTGCACTATGCTAGAGTTTATCTAGAAATTGAGAAGTAAATAGTATAGCACAATATAGACATAACATAAGAAATTAATGTGTACTGAGACATTTCTTCTGCATTAGTGTGAAATGTCACTCAGTTAAAAATGCAAAAATATGCAGAGAACATTTGTAATTATGTCATGTGAAGATGAAGGAGTTAACATGGAGAACTTGCATCAAAATGATTCATGGCAAATAAGAGCAGATTTGAAGGATTGTGGCTTTGTTAATGAGACTTTAAAATCTAGGTGGGATTTTTCAAAGCTGTGTGTACCACCGAAGAGAAATTAAGAAGATTTTTCAAAATAATTTTCAGATGGATGACTTGAATAGAGCTTTGCTCTGTAATGACTGGACATTATGTTTCCGAAGCGCGTAGGTACTGACGCTTGGGGTTTGGCTTCCAACTTGGAAATGGCTTGGGCAGAGTCATTATGAGAAAAATCTGGGCTGTAATGATGACTTTGTTTTTTTTCTTTTTTTTTCTTCTCTTTTTTTTTTTTTTTTTTTTTTTGGGTGGAAAATGGAGAAATGTATTCAAAACAGCCAGAGGACTCACTGCCTTGATCTTGTCTCTCTGAGGTGTGTGCATGAAAAGTCTTTATGAGCACTATGTAGGATTGAGAGGTTTTCTTATTCTAAGGCTGTAGCACTTCAAGCAGCAGGCAGTTGAATGGGTTGCTGCCCTGAGAAGGGGTTACACTGCATTGTGATGACTGCTACTGCTGCAGGTTTCATTGCTTTTGCAGCTTGTAGCTACAGCTGCAATGTAGAAATACAAAACAAAAATGTGCAGATTAGGAAGAAATCTCGATAGAGCCAAGTAAACATCTTCAGAAAACCATTGTTGTGTATCACCCCAGAGTTACAGCAGCAGGTATCGTCCTTGCCTCTTCAGTGTCCCCTCTCTTGCCCAGAACAGAAGGTGGTGAGGTGGGGTGGGGTGCCTTGAGGTGAAAACATGAAAGAAGTAACCCAGTACTTCCCTGAAGAAAAGCAAATTGAAAGTGTTACGTTAGCCACTGCACAACATGGACCTCTGGAATGACTGGGTGAATTTCTGTACTGAGCCCTGGAGTTTGTCCACTACTCTCATTCTCCCCACCCAGAAAATGGATATCTCCTCAGTTTGTTTCTAATGATTGCAACTCCCCCATGCCATCTTATTTCCAATGGTTAATTACTCTCCGCCTTGACAGTCTGCACATTTGGTTGTTGATTTTCGGTTTCTGACTGCTGGATCTTTTCACTACGTTATTTAATGAAAGACTGTGCTATTTGCAAAATCTGGGTTGCTCGCATGTTGCTTAGACTATAGTAAGGTTGTTTTTTTCCTTAAGCAAGTGCTTTACTGTTGAAAGTGTTGATCCCAGTGTTCAGAGAGGTGTATAAATGTCTATTGTTTGTAGTGTTAAAATTCCATAATATAGCATTGCAAAGCTGGAAGTCTTCAAATATTGCAATATGAGATTATACAAAAGAATAAGTGACTGAGCAGAATCTATAATAAATCTTGCTTGGTTTTCATTTTGTTGACTTGTTCAATCTTTGAAATACAATGCTAAGTAGCTCATCACCTAGAAGCACAGTTCTCGAACAATCAACGTGATTATCTGATATTAAGTAAATAATTTATTTTGCTTCTTTTACCTTTCTATGAGAATGTTGGAGGAGAGGATGGATGATCATGTTGAGTGGTCTACTTAACTAACCTAGGCTGTTTATGCTGTGACTAATATTAATGCCAAATAACTTTGGGAATTAATTTGTTTTTACTTAGTGTGAATGGAGAGCTATAGTAGTTGCATGCTATATTTAATATGAAAACAGTGTTTAAATACAGGTAGAGTAGGAATTTCTGAACCAGCAAGTGCAGCAAAACTTGAATTAAGCTTTGTTGAACAAATTAATTGTATGTTGGTAAATGTATGCTGACCTGTGAGCTGGAGCCATGTGGTTTGTAGCCTTACCACCCTTCTTCAGCAAACTTGGCCTCTGTCTGCTTTGAGTCCTTCCTTTGCTAGGAAAGGGGAGGGGGTGTTTTGGTAAAGAAAAACCAAGCCCCAAGGGCAGCAACAGTTGATCTGTGATGGGCAGCAGAGGCTCAAGGCAGCACGCTGCAGTTGACAGTATGTGGTGTCTGGAGTTAAGATTTGGATCCCCAAAGATGTGAGGTGGGGTAAAAGCTGCTTGGTGCATTGCCTATACGTATACTTTGGCAGTAAAGTAGACCCAGCAGCTGAAGTTCTGATTCGGGAGTATGTGTAAAATCGATTTAGGAGGAGGAAACTGTTGTAACAATTGTGTGAAACTCTTCTTGCAGATGATGCTGACTTTTAATGAAAACATGCGCTCCTGTATTTGTACCCTTACCTTCATGATGCTGATGTGCTTAAGTGGAGATTCTCATGAGATGTGCAAATGCAGTCTCAAGTGTCCCACTTCACAGTAGCTTTTTGTAACATAGTCTGTCTTTCAGTGCAGTTTACTTTGACATACACTCGAGTAGGATTTTCTGTTTAAAAGGATATTTTAGATATCTTATCATAGGGTTTACAAAAGTGTTGCATTTAATTGCTCACACTGAAGTGCTTGCCCCTCCCCACTTGCACACACTGCCCATCAAACATGTTAATCCTCTCCTGCCCTCCCCCCATTGAAGAAGCCTGATACGTTTCCTTTTGCATTATTTAGGCCTTCTGGGAAATACATGCAGAAATAAAAGGCTTTTCTATAGCCCTTTCTCCCTCAGGAATGCTTAGAAACCTGTTCCTTGGATCTGGTCCACAAACTTGAAACTTGATTTTAGGAGGTTGGTGGGGGGATCTATAATCATGTGCATGTGTTACTGAGAAAGTTCTAACTGCACAGTGTGGTAGAGGTATAGGATCTCATGAGATCTCATGATACTTTAAAAAAAAACCTCATGTTTCTTATTTGCAATCTTTCGTGCTGAGGTTTGTCTCTGAAGCAGGTATTTAAAGCTCTCAGCTTTGTAACCTTTGTTTGTCCTTCATCTTTATTAGCAGTGTGTACCCAGCCTACAGAGAATAGGCTTATTTTATTTACAGAGATTACTCAAGTCTGGTGTTGATTTCTCAACTTCTCATAGTACTCAGTATACCTTAGTATATTTAGAATCACAGAATAGTTAGGGTTGGAAAGGACCGGAACATCATGAAGTTCCAACCCCCATGCCATGCGCAGGGACACCTCACTAAACTATATGTACTTAACTATACCTTAACTATAGGAAGAAGCAAGCCCTTTGCCTTGGGATAACTGTTTCTTCGTACTAGTTACACATGCATGAAAACCCATGAGAGAAAGTACTGCAGGTTTTTACAGCAATACTGCTATACTGACAGTTGATATCAATACTGTTCTACAGGCAGAAACGCCAGTCTGAGCCTGGTGTAGTCTCTACCTCTCTTTGCATTGGGAATACAGGAATATATAGGAATGCATATAGGAATGTCTGCAGCTTGGGGTGGGCTGACCATCATGTTATGAAGGACCCAGAGCTCTGAGTTATCTATGCTTCTCAGTGGCTTTTGGGGCACATAGGTGCTGTGCCCTCCTAAGACTTTGTGAAGAGCTAACCTGGGGTTATCCATAGTGGTAGTGCCAGGGTAAGGAGAATATGCAGCTGTGTGATGGCCCGGGCTCAGGGCTTGTCCCTGTTGCTGGGCATGTGTTGTTGTTCATGCTCTTCTCCTCCTGCCTAAACCAGATGTCAGTGTGGCTTGGGGCATGCGAAGCATAAAATGCAAGCCCATATTGGCAGGACAGTGTGGTGGTTCCTGATTTGTGCTTGCCTGTGGGTTCATCTTTACCATGGGCAACAGCAGAATTGCTTTTCTTTTTTCTCCACCAAGATTATATGTGTTGTTTGAATGTAGTTTGAAAGTTGTATATGAAACTTATTCTGTGTGGGAATACATATGCAAATATCCAGTGTCACTGCTTTCTTGTTACACTAACTTGAGAACAGCAGTGGTGGTGTTTTACGTGGTTCAGGTGATCATTGCATTTATGGATGCTTGTGCTTCTCAATGTTGGTGCACTGCTGCCATTGCGTATGCCAGAAAAGCCAGCCGAAACTTCTTTTGCCAATTCCCACTCCCTCTATTTGCTGCCATGCAGCCTCTAAAGAAGTGGTGGTGCAGCTGCTTGGAGGCCTGATACTGTGCCACATCAGTGCTGCTTGCTGGTGGTGTGGCCCCACCTGTGATGAAGCAGCGCTTCTGCGGGGGCAGGAGCTGCTTCAGCTGGTTTTGCCAGGAAAAGAAGTGTCGGTGAAACCGTGGTATGATTTGTGTCCGTGCTGTGGTGAGCTGGAGTATGAAAATGGGCATCAACAAATTAGGGGGGAATTTGACTTGACTGAAGTGACAGTTTCTTCCAGCTGATAAAAATATGTCATAAATACTGGCTTTCTTTCAGTTCTTATCTACTGTGGGATTGTAGGTCATGTTCCTTGGCAGCCACCAAAGGGGAAAGTTATTTTAATTCCACGCCTTTCCCTGGAGCGAGAGATGATCATCTCTGTGATGACAGGTTGTCAGGTTATCTCTTGTCTCCCCAAGGTTTGGGATGGAATTGCAGAGGATGGGGTGTAGGAAACCTGTTGCATAATGTCCTTCTTGTGATGCTGATGCTTTCACCTCGCGGCTCGGTGATCTCAGCTTCTGTTACGGCTTGGTTTAATAACAGTATCAGGCACCCAGTCTTCTGCTGACAATTTCTTAGAAAAGCTGGGGTGCTGTGTTTTGTTCTGTCTCTGATTTTAACTTCAGGTTAGCAATTGGTCTTGTTCATTCAAGAGCAGTTTTTCATCCTCTTGTTTGCTCGCAGTAGGTAGTACTTTGTTCTGCAAGCTGGCTTGGTTTAAAAATGGACCTTAATTGTAGAGGAGAGCACTTCATAAGGTGAGCAAAGGTGGTGTAACCTGGTCTGTAGGCTTTTGGGTATGCTTTCCAACGCTGACCAGCTTGCTGTGATTGATCACCTTCTTACCAGTGAACTGGGGGGCCTTTTCTGTGCTTGTGTTACTGTCGGTGGGTGGTGCTTTTTGTTTCATGGCTCACATTCTGCTGCTTAAGTTGTTTTCCCAAGATTTAATATGCTGCTTCCAACCTATATTGTTTAATTATGTTGAGCAAGTTGCTGATTTTAATAGGGAATAGTCATTCAGTAATGAGTTTTCAGGCAGTAGGCGGTGGTTTGCTACAAAACTATATTGCTTTTGCTCATCCTTATGTGACAGTTGCTATGAAGTTTGATCCAGTTAACTTAACACCAGACTACTTATTAGGTAAGAAGGCAGAAAGCAAAAGTTTGTTTTAATTTGAGAGTTTTTAACTTTCTGTGGATTGATACACTTTTCATAGAATTGTGTAGTACATAAATGTAATATATGGCGAATCTGATTTGTGGCCATGGTTGGTTTTTGGGTGGTGGAAAAATTCAAACAAAAATCTATTAGAAAGGAGGCTGTTTAATGATGGGGCCTTAATTTTCTCCTTGATTTGAGGTTTTTATTCTAGGTGTGCAGCAACCTTTCTGTATCAAAACTTGCCTCATAGGGATAGAATGGTGTGCAGCTTATTCCCTTTAGTCATCTTGCTGAATGAAGGGATGCTCCAGGCATGGAGGGACAGCCGCCAGCCTTTCTTGTGGGTGGTATGAAAAGAGCTATGCCCCTGCAGTGCCATCTCCCTGGAACTCCAGCCTTTGTGAAGGGCTGTGGACCTGAGCTGGGCCAGGCTAGACCTGCTCTGACTGATGGGTGGGAAATATGTTTTAGTTCCCTCTCAGTTGATGACCAAGAGAGGTGCAGTGCTGCCATGGCTCCTCTCGGCACCACTGCAGAAATGGCCTCTGTTCCAAGTAATTTGTGCCTTTTACTGAGTTTTTTACATGGTGTTTTCAGTCACGAGCAATGGGGCTTCATGAGTTTGTCCCTGCACAACCGTTCGCTCCCTCCCTGGCATCTGCTGCTTGCCACAGGGAGTATGCCCTGGGTGTCTTGGAGCTGTGAACTGCATCTTGCCCTCCCCGTGGGTTTTGTGGAAAAGGTGTTGTGTGGTGCAATGTGGCTTGCATGGAGAACATCTGGAATGGTGGTTTGTGAGTGCACAGATGCAGACTGGCCTTTGATCCCGTTGGGGGGCGGCAGAAACCAAGCTGTCTGGTGCAGGGCTGGTGGGACTGGGTCCCTTTCAAACACTTCAGGGGCCTGTGTCACCTCCTTGTGTCGGTGAAGAGCTGTGAATCACCTCCTTGTGTCTGTAGAGATTGGATTAATCAAAAATGGCATCAAAATGCAGGTTAATGAGCAAGGTACTGTCATGTTTGGTACCAAGTGATATGGGGGCCTGTGGTGAGAGTTGGGCTTCGTTGCTTTTGAGTAACGGTGCTGTTTATAAGGTATTCTTCTGTGTAGTCTGGAAGTATTCTTTGTCCAAACTGATGTTTTGGTTGGTGGGTTTTTCTTTTCCAAATGTTAACTCATACCATCAGTTTTCTGTGATTTACTGGGCTCATTTACAACACAGTATTGTATTTTATTTCTGCTTTTCCGATTTTGTTGTTGATGAGCTCTCTCTTTGAAATCCTTCAGGTTCTGTAGCCTACTTTTTAAGTCAGTGTTTTTCCTGTATTACTGAGTAGCTTTCCACAGCAGACACAGTAGCCACAACCTTAA
Source organism: Ara ararauna (assembly GCA_028858755.1). Taxonomy (NCBI): domain Eukaryota; kingdom Metazoa; phylum Chordata; class Aves; order Psittaciformes; family Psittacidae; genus Ara; species Ara ararauna. Next base: position 35,087,255 of record CM054410.1, on the reverse strand, counting down.
ATGCCCATGACCTGCTGTTCTGATTCACAGGAGGACTGAACTGAGAGGACATCAATTGCTATTTAAACAAAACTGGTCCCACAGAGCAGAAAGCTGGCTGGTGGGAAGCACAATGCCCATTCTCTTCCCTTGTTGTGTCCACTCTGTTTTGCTCCCTGTGGTGAACAGGGTGCTCATGTCTGGGAGGGCAGGGGCCGGATTGATGCAGCAGTGTCTGGGCCGCCTGGGGTGCAGGGAGAAGTGAGGCTTTGTCAGGGGACACATGTGGTGTTGGGCAGCAAGGCCTGGGAGGACCCCAGCCCCTCCCCTTCCCTTCCTTCCTGATCTTACTCACCTTGAGATTTTCATTTACTCTTGTCCATGATAAGTCTTGAAGCTCAGCTGAGAGGAGGGTGTTGGGATTGTTGCTGCCTGAGGGAGGTAAGTGCAGGTGGTAATTGATCCGAGTGATTTCTGCTGAGTAGTGAAGGGGAGAGGCTTGCTGACTCTTAATGGATGAAAGGGGAATAAAGAAGTGACTCAGGAGGTTTAATTTTGTTGTTTATAATCCCATTTGCTTCTCTTCTTTTTGGAAACTTTTATGTATGTTTTGTCTAATGGAAATAAGAGAGTATGAAGGAGTTTCTAGAGGAGTATGTGCATGGCATGGTCAAAGTTGCGTCACAGAAAAAATCTGTTGTAACTGTCTCAGTAGCTTATCCTGTGTCCTTACTTAGGCAGAAGAATTTCCACCTCTTGACTCATCTGCTTTTACCTGCATGAAGTGTGTACCTAGAGTTAAAAAATGAATACAGAAGTGCTCCAAAGCTTGCTTTTTGCTTCCTCACCCTAGGAGTGCTGTGTCTGTGCTGATCTGGCTGAAGTTGCATCACTTAAAGATTGGGTGTACCAAAACAATAGCTGATTTTAAAGAACAATCAGCCAACAAACAAAACACCCCAAACTGAACCAAAACCCCAGAGATGGCCTTACCAATGCTCCCTATGTTCTTAACCAAGGGTACCTGTGTCTTATGTATTCTGGAGAGTAAATGCTTTCTGTGGAGACTTCTTTCAGTAGCTCTAGAGCTACCTAAATTGACTTGACACCAGAGGAGCCCAGTGCTGACTGCTGCCAGTGGCTGCTGGTCTAAGTCACAACTTCTGGCTCTGTACCTGGTTGCTTTGGTAAGAAGAGGTTTTGAACAGCTGCTGTCTGAATGTCTCAAAAAGGATTTAAAAGCCACTGCTGAGGACACATTCAAAAGTTTGGGATTTGGTTTTTTTGTGGTGTCTTAGCCGTTGAGAACTGACTTGATGCATCTTTTTAATCACTGGTTCTTGTAATGCATACCAGTTTAGCTATGCTCACAAAAAACCTGGTTTAGTCTCCTTTCATCATCTTGTCTGCCTATGGAAAAGTACAGCATTTACCCAAGACCTGGAAAGTTGAAAAGGGCTAGAAAATATGCTTATAGTGGGACAAATTCAAGAAGCACTACCGGTGTAACTTACCAAAGAAAATGTGATGGTCCTACATTGAGAAATACAAATGGTGGGGAGGAAGAAAATTCAGTTGACTCATCAGGGTGACATATGTAGGACCCTGGTACTCGGAAGCCTGTCTACAGAGACTTGCAGACCAGTAATAAAGCCCAATTCCATAACAGAAAATTGATGATGGATTCTGCCTCTGCAAGAGGTTGTATGTTTGGGACTGTCTTCTTTCCTAAGAGAAAGTTTTCACTTCAGCTGACTCTTTGGTAGCCTCTCTTACTCAGGAGGGCAATCCGATTTTCAGTGGCAGCTTTTGGCTTTGTCGTAGCACATTTTGTCTGTCTGTTTTCCTCTCCTGTAAATGCTTAACATATATTAATTGTTCTTTGTGGTTTTGTTTCACTGCTTACAGGTTTCCCGTCTTAATTTCATGGCTGTTGTGTTACTTACCTTTGTGTTTCAGCTTCCTGCATTGTTTCATCTGTACCCTAGTTTAGAATAATAGACATTTAAAAGTGAGAGAAATGCTGGTACTTGGGGAGAATTACAGCCTGCATCTACTCTTCCAATTTCTTGAGGTTTATTTTGGAGATAGTGTTAAGGCATGCCTTCATAAACTTAAAAAATGGCTTAAAACTCATAAACTTTTAAGACTTAAGTCTTCAGCTGTCATTTTTGTGAGATTATCACTTACAGGCACTTGACATCAGCCAACTCAAATCTATACTGCTAATTGAAAAACATTTTCTCCCTACATGAATTCCTAAATCATGTGGGCTCATTACGTAACCTGACACTAACAGGCTGTGATAGAATAAATCACTACCATTAGAGGCCCTTTACTCGTCTTAGCCTTTTATTTCTTCTTGTTCAGGAGTTTCTGTCTTTGCTTGTTTCTGAAGCTTTGGACATTCTTTCATCTGTTTCACTCTTCTCCAGGAAAATTAGGATGAAAGTATGTATTTTGCTGTTTCGAGTTGGTCCTTACTTTTGTCGGCTGTGGTTGTTCGTGTGATTAATAAAACATCACAGTTTAGAAACAGTACTGCTATGAGTAAGAATCAGTTTTTGTTTTTTAAATGTCTTGCATAAATTCATGGAGCACCACCACAAGCTGAAAATCCCCCTTTAAGTTCCTTTATGCAAGGAACCTTCTCCTTACCTTCTCCTTCTGGTAAGTGCTTTGCAGCTGCTTGTTATGTTTGATTTTTTAATTAAAGAAAAGCTGTCTTATCATAAATGTTTTGGAACAAGTGGGTACCTCATTATTTGAGACATTTGTCTCATTCAGATGTTACAATGTTGTATTCTATTCATATATCTGAAAACTTGCAAAAGAATACTAAATGTGACAACATGGGAGGAGGGGAGAGAGTAAACTGTCCTCCCTTGGGTGGCATTTTGTGCTGTCTTTTCTACCTAACACTAGTGGATAAGTAGTATGATGCTGAACTTAAAAAAACTGATGGCACTTACGAAAGGATGCCATTCAGTGAGCAATTGTAGTAGAAAGCTTTTAGTTCTGTAAGAGTGGTTTTTTTGTGTTTGTTTGGTTTTGTATTTCTTTTTTTTTTTTTTTAAGGAGTTTTCACATCTTTGAGTACAAGGTCTTTTTTGCTGCTTTTTATTGTTGAGAAGCAATGTTACCTGCAGAAGTTCAAGTCCTTGTTGACTGTACAACCGTCACCTTTTGTTCTGCAGTTGAATATGTAAAGACTAACAATGGTTTCCTTATGTGAAGGCTCTGTGATGGCTTCTGAATGCCTGTTGCTTGATGGGCAGAGAAGTGTCAACTTTAATTAATGGACATTCTGTTAGTACAGTTTGTTCAGTTTGAACTGTGCTAGCAGACCCACTGCTCAGTGATACACTAACCTACAGGAATATTTTAGGACTCTGCCTTGGAAACCGTTCAGGCTGCTGTATGAATTGCAACATCAGAAATCCACTGATAGTCAGAAAAGTTTGATTTGTGCCAGTAGCTGTGAGTTATGACTTATCTGCTCCTAAGCTCCACTTCTGAACTTAGCAGCCAGCTTTTCTGACAGGGAAGTAAATGAGTGCCATCCACCCTTAGGCAGGGGTTTCAGTCACTAATCTCGCAGTTCTGCTTCTCAAGATGGTAGTAGCTACATAAATCCATTTAGTAACTGTAATGCTTTCTCTTTGAGATCCGGGATCCAGTACATTTATAGTGAGATTGAGGTGCGTTTTAAAGCAAAGTATCACTTTTCCATTACTCAGGGGTGAATAGCTTGCCAAGCAAAGGTCAATGAAATGCTCCTGTGTGAAGGTCTGGGTTGAATGTTAACTTTTTTCTTTGGTGGCTCTATGTTTTCCTGGCTATAGCTTTGGTAGAAAGCAGTGTTTTCTGTTTGCTGCAGCTGTCACGGCTATACCATGTGTCTTGGTCAGTCTGTCACTGTTCATTGATCTGCACAGGGCAGCCATTAATTATTATTTTCACTACCTCTTTCTCTAGCAGTTTTGTATTTAGGATCTTCTGATGAGAGTATGAGTCTAACTTTGATAGATGGAGATGGAAATCTTTGATTAAAGATTAATTTACTTCAAATTAGTTTATTTCAATTTTTTTCTACAGAGGATTGTGTCTTTTGGATCAGTTTCTGTTGTTGCACTCTTTGCTTGCTGTCTGAAGCATCAAGCTGTGGGGCTTTGAGACTTGTGTAACTGTAATGCAGATAGTTTGCATGTTTGCTGTACCAGTTGCCTTGGTTTTGTAAATGATCCTTTATGGTACATTCTGAGTCTTCAAAATGTGGCAAGTAAAGTTTAAACATGCAAATAATGCTTGTTCATACTTTTTTTTTTTTTTTGTGATATCCAGGTAGTGAAACCAACCTGTGGTAGAAATTGTACTTGCTAAACTTGAGGTTCAAGGGTTTATCTGCTCCACCTTAGCACCACATGGGCTTTGCCATTCTAAAGTCAGTGAAGTTGGAAGACAAAATAAGTAAACAGGCTTCAGCGCAGGTTACTTGCCCCTCTGTCTTCCTCAGTGGTCCTTTTTGGGTCCTACTGCTGCCTGTTTTGAAGCATTATGTCCCTGCCGCAGGCTGCTAGCTTTCACGTGGGAGCTCAAGAGGGCTGTGGGAGAGCTGCCATTCAGTGATTTTGTAATCCTCTGTGAGCAGCTCAAGTCGAGACTGGGAGGGGGAATGGAGTAGCAGAGGGTGGGTATCTCCTGTGTGCTACCAGGGAAGACAGGCTTTGAAGGCAGAGGGAGCCCTTGTGGTCTGTCCACTTAAGAGACGGCAAGCTAAGTCTCTGTGATGGCAAGAAAGCAAAGGCAGCATGATCTGCATGATCCTGCTGTTCTTAACTCCAAATCTGGTTTTTAGTACATCTCTGTTAGAGGCTTTGATGTAGTATCAATACTGTTGTAGATCAGAAGCCTTTAACTCTGGCAAGTGTGTTTCAGTGATGCTGAGATTGGTATTTTTGAAATGTGTTCCTACCTGTGTGTTCCAGATGCACAGCCCCTGTATTTGCACCTTATTCAGTCCTCTGGCATCAACACAGGGCTTTCAGAGCTGCATGGTAGAGCCTTTCTGTATGCTTCTCACCTTCACTGGAGCTCAAACACAAGTTTACACAGAGTCCAAATAAAGTAGGTTGATGTTTGGCAGCACTTTCTCACTTGGTTAGCAATAGCGCCCCAGGAGCTGATTAACGCTGTGTGTGCTGTGAGCCGAGGAGTTCATGTCAAGCCTCTGGTGCAAGTGTCAGAAGAAAAATTATGTACAAGAGACGTAAAAGATATCCTCATTCAAGTATAGATTAAGGAGGCAGGTGGATGAGTGGAAACTCCAACTTACGAGGGACATACTAAAGATGCTTTGTCCCATGGCAGCAACTGGTCTGGTATCTTCCAGTCTATTTTCTCTGCTTGGCAGAATTTCAGTCAAAAGCCTTAATGCTTTCCAAAGCTGAAGTTCTGCACAGTGAAAAAGATGGAGCATATTTTCCTTGAAAATCTGCAGTTAAATGAGCTCTTACTTGTTTCTCTGCACTTGTATTAAAATCTGTCTGGCTGTACAGCGAGCTACATTCAGAAACTGATCTGGCTGAAAAGTGACATGTCGTAACCGCCATTTCTCCCCCATGAAAGCAGGTGGGTTAGTTTTTCAGCTGGACAAGTTTCTTGAACCAACATAAACTTTAAATCTAGTATTTTCATTTATTTCTAAGAATAAGGGGAAAAAAGACTCTGCATATGTGGCTTTCTGCATCTATTGTGCTAGCATATAAGTTGCGTATTTTATGCTGTTGAAGTGTCATTCCAGGTGCTGTCAGCTTGGTGGTTGTTTAAAGTCTGTGAATTTTTTCTTTTTCTGGTTGTGTCTGGTGGTGTTCTTCTGGTCCCTTGGGTGGTGGCATTCTGTCCCTGATTGTGGAGATGAGGCCTTGTTTGCTGCTGGTAAGTTTCTGCATCTCCATTATTGCTCTTCTAATATTAGTTCAAATTCTCTTCCCTCTCCTGCCTGACACAGTTCAAACAAGTGAGCTCTCGGGCTTTTCCGACTAAGCAAACTTCAGGCAGTTGGTAATGTGCAACCTATTTAATCCTTGATAAATAATGCTGATCAGACAACAAGGGGGAGAAAAAAAAAATCACATCTCCATTTGCATATGGAGGTGTGATTCTAGCCTGGAAAATGTTTTTGCTCGATTTTTTTTTTTTTTATATATCCCAGAAGGATGTTCTCCAGAACATGTCAGATCTGAGAACTGCAAAACCAAGTAGCAGTGTGGGTTCCTGCCTCAGTCTATTTAGTTAGGATTCCTTGTTAAAAAGGAGGTGTGCTGAGGCCAGTGTTTCTCTTTTTGTTGTGTTGGTAGAGAAAGCTGGCTTTCTTCTCTTGATGTCTAGGCTGGTACAGCCTGCAGCAGGGGACAGTGCTACGAGATTCCCTTGCATGTGAGAAGAGGAAAAGGAGTTAAATGAAGGTGCTGTCTGAGCAGTAATTTGCTAAGTAACCATTAACTACCAAGTGCAGATTCCCTTGACATCTTTGATGGGAAGTTCTTTTGTTTCCCTTTTGCGCATTGGTAAGTGTTTTGGCTTCCTATTTTCTGGCCTGAAACCAGGAGTGTTTAGGGACTGTTTCACAGAGATGTGTGCTTGGTGCATTCATAGTGCTGGTGTCCAAATGATTTGCAGCAAGACCCATCCTGCCATCAGTCTGCCAGATGTGCCTCTGTGCACAAAGGGTGAGGCTGAAGTGGGTCAGTTAGCAAAGCTTTCACATCAGGACACAATTTCTCAGTCCAGCGCAGGAGAGGAGGAGTATGTGTTTGTGTCTTTTAAATCGGTGAGTATAGGAAACACCCTACTTAAACCATTTGCCTATGTATTAGGGGGGTAGTTTTGCTTCTTGGAACAGGAGATGCTGTGTGTCAACACAACACCCTGTTGATGCTTACTGCATGGATTTTCATGAATCTCATGTTTCAGTCATTTAACACATGCAGAATGAGGAAGTGGCAGAGTTTGCTATGGGAGAGCTGGCTTCTCATAGAAGTCGAGTTTTGGGCATATAAAGTCCCTTTGGAAGCTTTGGCCTAGTTTGGTGATCTGTCAGCTGTATACTATTGCAGAGAAGTTAGCGCTGCCTCTAATAGTAGTAGAAGAGTTGTTTTTGGAGAATCCCTGCATTGGAAGACAAGATTACATCTTAGTCACTGCAGTACCTTTTCTACTTCGGCTTATCCATACTGTGAAATCCAAGACCAAGGCTGTCAGCCTTGCTTTTGTTGCTGTATGTATGTGAAAAGGCCACGTTTGGTAGGTGCAACTTTTTAATGAACACAAGTTAATGGCTGGTTTTTGTTACAGAGAAATCTGGGGGGGAAAAAAACATGTCAAATGAGATAATTCTGGGGTTTCTTCATGTTACAAGAAGCTTGGCTCGGAAGAAGCAGCGGTTTGACAGAATGTCCTGAAGTGTGAGTGCGGAACTGGGATTCTGTAGCTTGGTGCTACAAGAGCAGAGCAAACTGTTCACACTCAGATTCTGGTGTGGAATTTTGCTGAATGTTGTTGTAGCTGGTTTACTCTAATCTTTTTGCCTGTGCTAGTGTTGTAACCCTGCTGGGCACTAGGTGATTACTGAAATTTTGAATATGCAGTCTTAGTATGTCTGTGTGACGCCAGCTGAGAAATGGTGTCTTCTGAAAACTGCCATTTAAAAAAAGAAAGCTTGGAAGAGGGATTCTTCTCACTTTCCTGTCCCCCGCATCCCAGAAAGTCTTGCCATGGGAAACAATGAAACCCATAACATGCGTGTTATATATTCAGGCTCATACTCTTGGTTGCTGTCTGTAGGATCTGCTCACCATATAAATAAAGTCCTAAATTTTTTATTAAGCTGATTGTAGGTTTTGGTGGGTTTTTTGGTGATAATGATTTGTTTGTAACTGAACACAAGGATTAATTGTGTTGGAAAATGATCTGAAAAGTGCTAGGCAAAATTGAAGGCTTCATTGTGCTTGGTACTGTGATGAATACGTTTTCTGTTCATAGATGACTTGCAGCACTATTAATGTCAGAGCCTTCCTGGAAACGCAGCAAAACAGTTTTTTACTTTTTTGAACTTGTGAGTTAAAGGGTGTATTTTTCATTTGGAAAAGCACACTTATGCTTATTTATACTGCCAGGTGCAGCAGAAGTTAATCCTGTGCTGCAGCAGATCTCCCTGAAAAATCATGTTTTAAGCCTGCAGACAGAGGGGTGCTAACAGATGGGAAATTGGAGAAATGTACTTCCCAGTATGGAAGTGTTACATATCTTTCCTCTGTATAAAAGCAGTAATTTCATGTAGGAGACCTACCTGTGCTCAGGGTTCTTTCTTGACTGGTTGTGCCTCTTCTAGTACTCTTACCCCATACATCCTGAAAGATAAACAACATCCTGACAGCTGAAACCAGCTGCTTCAGGTGTGTGGTAGTTCAGTCCTGCCATAGCCTTTTGCTATAGTTTGTATAGCAGCTGTTTAAAATCTCTATCTCCTGGCTGGCATTTTACAGATGGTTGGACAGAATTTTTGGAGAATAAGTGAACATAAGTGTTCATTTTCTTGTTTATGCTTATATGAGGGTGTAGCACTGAGGTACTTTAAAATTGTGGATCACTTAACTTCATTGTTTACTTTACACAATAACATATTCAAATATTTAAAGACAAGTATTACAAGATTCAGGTTTATATGTGCATTGCAATTTACTATTCTGCTGCCTTTCTTCAAAATGCAAATGTCACCATAAATGGTGTCAGTGATGATATATGCAGATACTGAAGTATTTCTGTGTACATATAAGGAAAATGCTTTCAGTAATGCATCTTGCTTTGCTTTTTGCAAAGGTTGTAGCCTTGGGATGCCGGCCAGGCTTTGAACTGTAAAAGGGAACATAAAGAATGCAGGATGTTTTTAGAATGGTCTCAACTGCGAGCAGATGGCTTCATTAAATTCTCTTTAGGTGGAAGGAGAGCAGTTGCTCCTTTTCAAAGAAAATTGGCTGGAGCAACTGCTTTTACGTGCCATCCCAAGTGTGTGGCAGGTAGCAAGAATGCTTGAACAACAAATTCGTGGAAAGCATTGGGTCCATAAACATTCGAAAAATAGGTGCATGGGAGTGATGCCTGCAAGTCTGAATATTTTATCATTACACTTCCTGTCTGTTTTTTAAATCTTGGACCGGGGAAGCTGTGCTTTTTGCTTTGCTTTTTTACCTTCTTTTCTGGAGAACATTGAGAAAAATACATTTATAACTGAATGAAATTATAAATGACTTGCGAAGGAGAAGGGTGTACAAAAGGTAGCTTTGTTCCTATAAAATACAAAGGCTTATGGTAGAAGTGTATTAGAAGTGGTTCTCAGGGTCTCAATGTGCTAGCGTGGACAAAAGTTGAGCATGGACAGTGTGAGCAAATATTTGCTTTGCTTGGACCTGAACTGTAATTGGGTATTTTATGCTCTTGTTTCCTCCCTACCCTCCCACCCTTGAAGTTAAAATCCACACTTTGGAGGTTCGGGTCAAAGCAAATTCTTTTTTTCGGGCTGAACAGCCTGCTAAAAGCAGAAATAAAATTTCCTGTGTTGAGGCTTGTCTGTTGGTATATGGTATATTCTGGGGAATACTTGAGCTTCAACCAAGCTGCTTGGTTGGTTTTCCACTCTATATCTGTTAAAATGCCTCCAGCAACTAATCTGGGACTGTGATATTGAGGGGCATTTGTTGTTTGAGACAGCCCAGCAAGGGGAATGCCTTTATTTATGAAACTGGTTGTACATCAGTTTGTTTCACCATATTGCATTGAATGCTTCTGTGTAATGGTTGTGCAGAAATTTCTGTGTGCATGTTTACGTATGTTTGTATAATAAAGCAAGTCCATATTTTTTACCCAAGTTGCTTTTTAAGGGTAAATTTGTAATGTGTGCACATGTTGCAGAAACTGCTTGAGCCAGACATTATATTAACTACTATAGCTGCAGGAAAATTCGTGCTTAATTAGAATCAATACATTCCACAATGAGAGAAGAAAATGACCTTGTGTTTAGAAGGATGAATTGTGTTTAGAAGGATGAATTACTGACATGTTACTGGCCTTGTTCCAAGGTTTTCCCTGTGTTATTCTCACCCCAAATTCTTCTGTTAAGTTTTGTATCTCTCCGCTTCTAAAATAACATATTTTGTGGGAGTTCTCCAGAACTGTGCAGTACTAAGATGAGCTGGTTGATACTATTATTTTGATAGAATTATGTGAGCAGATCCACTCTAAATGTAATTCTGGGCCTAGTTATCTCATACCTGCCACTATCTGTAAATCTTACCCTGGTACACCTTCATCAGACCTGAGTGTCTGTAGCAAGGGTGTAAGTGGAACGCTTTCTCCCACCCCGTTGTATATCAGATCTTTTCCAAGATGCTCAGGATCGGAAGCATTTTTAATCTCGTCTCCATCTCCTCGTTGCTGACAGGTGCAGCAGTGTTGCATAGGGGTGAGGAGACCCTAATGGTCAGGTTTACAGCCCAGATGGTATCCCATTTTCACCTTTCGTTTTAACAAAAACTGAATGTTGTGTAACTACAATTGAGGTACATCAGTGAGTTTTAGCAATGCATGCTCCAGGCTTTGCACGTCCTCTGGACCAGAACTCAGTTGTGTATTTCTGTCTGTCATTCTTTGTTGATGTTTTGCAAACATCTCACAACAAAGACTGCTAAGCCACTTGGACATCTGGGCTGAATCACATTTAACCAGCTTATGTGAGCAAATGTTTCTACCCATTCACATAGTGAAATGCTAGTTGCAAAGCCTGGGACATTCTGCCACAGAGATGAACGGCTTAATGTGGTTTTGATTAACTAAATTCACTCACCTTATTCTGACTCTGGGTTTTTCCTGTGAAGGCGGAAATGGTTGCCACTCTGAAACCGTAGGGTTTTTATTTTTAGACCAGTGGAAATGCTCTACTTCTATACTAGCTTTTGCCAGCCACAGAACCATAAGAACGTAAAGGAAAGACTGACTATAAACGTATCACAGGTCAGGTGCCTCTCATGTCCAGTCAGCCTTGGTTTAGACCAAATAATTTATCACATCTGAAGCATCCTTTGGTGGTGGTGATAATGTTTTCTTGTGCTGGTGGAATAAATTACCAGCTTCCTTGAAACTGGAGCAGTCATAGTGGTCTGTACATTAAAAAGATAAAATGTCCACTAAGACCGGAGTATACATGGTCATTGGTTGGAGTTACAGTCTGCCTGCTTTCCAGAGCTTTCCTAATGTGCAGAAGAGGAGAACAGACCGGCGTTCTCGTATTCACTCCTGCAGCTCCGAGTCTATTGTTAGCACTGGGGCTTGTTGGTGGGAGCAGCTTCAGAGTGGTCCGAGGTGCTGCAGGAAGTGGCTCAAGAGTGAGGCAGGAGGAAGGCCAGTCCTCTAAGGATACAGCCTTAAGTCATGGCTTCAGGTTGTGCTTAATTTAGTAACTGCAATTCCTGTTCCTTGTCCTCTTCCTCCCTTCCCCAACCACATGTGCTGCTGCTGCTTCACTTCAGTACAATATTAATGATGATGGGACTGTAGGGTCTCCTGGTTAAAAATGTATTCTTTGTCTTGTTCCTCTGAAATAGCTTTCCACTGAAAAAGCTTGCTGGTATTTTTAATTTATTTTTACTTTCTATTCCCACCATACCCTGTGGCCATCTCTGTGTAGTGCATTACTTGCCCAGCAACCAACCCATTCTTATTCTGTTCTCATATTGCAGTGTCCTTTTTAGTGTTGAATGCAAGTCCTACCAATCAGCAAGGCACTGTTTACTGTCCAGGTAAAAAAATTGATGCAGTTTTACACTAGTTTTCTCAAGCCCTGGTTGACAGGCAACGTCCCCTGTGTAGACTGGGAGACTGAACTGTGCTCCCTGTCATGAGTGCTGTCTAAACCCTGGCCTGAATATGGTTTTGTCTGCGAAAGTTGACTAATGCTTGACTTTCTGGCCTTATCCTCCCTCTGCTGGTGATCAGCCTTCTGCAGTCTCCTGGCTATAACTGTCATAGCTAGGCTTTTCTGTAAGTGACTTGTCACTCTTATTAATCCAGTAGAGTTCAATCTTTTGAACTGTAGACAATTGACATTATTGATATGGTGTTTGTCAATAACATATGTTCTCTAAGCATTTTTATTTGCTGTTTTTCAGTTAAATTCAGAAATAACCCTGCAGCTCTAAAGACCCCTCTGTTGAAGAAGCAGGATTTATGTTTTGGTCTTGTCTTCAGCTTGCTTCAGTAACATGTTGAAGTGTTTGCTTTATCTCCTTTAATAGATCACTTTAAGATCTTTTAATCTTATTTGTCTCAATTTCACAGCTATCGAGGTCAATGAGTGAAGGTCCAGGGGATATTTATTAGCTTTTCACCTGGGAACCATCATCCAGCTCTAGGTGTTGTAATGCCTTTGTCTTGTTCAGGGAGTGAGGTGATCCAGGTGATCATGTCTATATTTCTTGAAATCCTGTGTCTTTCCTGTTGATCAGCAGGTGTCCCAGAACAGACCATGCACTTTGCTGTCTGAGAGACGGTGCATCTTGTTGCTTGTTGGTTTTAAAATCTGTCACCCATCCGGGGGTTAAAATGATGAAATGGGACCCTGCAATAGCAATGAGTCAGAGTTGTCCACCTGGCGCTTGGCTTTTCTAGCAGTGTGGGAGGCAGTAGAAGGAGGCGCTGTCAGAAGTGTGTGGAGATGGCCTCATTCAGGGTACAGGGGAATTCTGAGGATGGTGTTTTAGCTGCAGCTTTTTGGGAAATTGATATCCTGCTGCTTTAGCTGCTCTTATGTATATTATACTGATGAGAAGTAGATGATACCCATTCTTGTAAGGTGACATCAGAATTTGATCATTGCTGCTGCTGCTACTGTGCTGTTTTTGTGTGCAGTGTGGTATCAGTCTGTGTGCAGGCTGTTAAAGACCAGAGAGGATGATACTGAGAGAGCAGGCATGTTTTCAAACCTGCTTGTACTCGTAGGCATAAGACTGAGACTGTAATGTCCCTGCAGATGGTAATTTCTGACCTTGTTTGTAAATACTGAAGGCAGGTGTGGAATTGTTGGGTGCAGTTGGAAGAGGCCTGTGGTGCTGAATGATGAGATGGCTCCAGAAGGTGAGGAGGAGGAGAATGGTGAGCAGTAGAGATCCTCAGTGGGCTGTGCTGTCCACTTTTCAGCCTGTTAGAGAGACAAGAAAATAATGTTTATTAAACTTGTGCTTCCCCCCTCCTAATTATGAAATGGCTTAGTAGGAGAAAACTATTTTGAGTGTCATAAGCATTAACAATTTTAAGCTGAGAGCATTAAGATGAATGTTTAAGATTGAAATGGAAACTGTACGTGGTGCAAACTATCACTCTACAGTGCAAATTCTAATTTTCAGTAGTGACTTGAGAATCGTTATTACAGTAATGTGGATCTCAGTAGGCAGACTTTTCACCTGTCTGTTGGAGTTGCTGAAGACTTTTCAAGTCTTCCTGGTAAGTAAAACTTCCTGTGTTTGAACTGTTGTTCCTTGTGCTATAACAAGAAGAGGCTTTCCTTGAGTCCGGCATTCACACTTCTGTTGGCTTCCTGAGCCTGGCTTTCACTGTGAGCCATTGAACACAACAGGAGCTGGTAGGCTCTGCTGAGCGGCTGTTTCCCAGGCATGGTCACCTTCTGGTTTTCGCAGTTATGTCCCTTGGAGGTGAAGCAGTGCAGCACAGGCTTTTGCACTCTCTCTCAGGCATGTAACACCGGCATGTGTCAGGGAAGGCTAAACCTAATGTGTCCGCAAGAACTGGAAATGTGCCAATGCACTGTATAGGAGATAAATGTCGTTGAGAAGTTCTGGGCCGTGGATGGAAAGACCCATCACCCACGTAGCAGGCTGCGAGATTGTAAATCAGTAGCTCATCTTGTCTGGGATCTGACCAGATGGTCTTTAGGACATGCTTTAATTTCTTGTGTCAGGCAGGAAGGACTCCTATAGGAAGAAACCCTGTAGTAGGGGAGATGAAGCAACCTGTTTTCATACCCTGAGAAGCAGCAGGAGATACGAGATCTTTAGTTCCCTGTGCATCAGCAGACGTGTAATGAACCTAGGAGAACATCATCAAGATGAAGCATCTCACGCTGTCACACTACAGCAGTGATATAAATCTATTTTTTTACCTTTACTTGACTAGTTTGTCGTTGTTTTGCAGGTTAATTTTGAACAGTACTTTCAAATGTTAATGTGTGAATACCTCATTTCGTGCTGACAGATAAGCAAGCAAGGGCTTTTTTCCCTGCTGGAGAGTGAGGTCAGTTCGTATAATCTGAGATGACCTGCAGTGTGACAGTATTTTCCTAGAAGTCTTGAGGGAGGGGTCAGTTGTAGTGAAATTGCATAACAGTTGGATGTCCCTTAAACGTTGGATGTGCCACCAGTCTTTCAAAGCATGTTAGAATTAAAAATACTTCAACCTGTTCAGATGTTTTTAAAAGAGCCAATGGTAAAATGCATGATACCCACCATGTTAGAAAGATAAAGAAGCTGTTTGAGCATAGGTGCCTCTCTTTTTTCTGCAGAATAGCTATTAATATTGGGCTTTCTCAGAGGGTGTCATGGAAGTTTTGGTCAGTAAGGATCAGCTTGTGTTGTGCCTTGAGGTGTGTATTGGGTTGACCTTGCTGGTGGACTTCTCAGACCATTGCACGCAAACTATAGTGCAGCTTCTTGTGTGTCATGGAACAGAAAATCCGGTGTTGGCAAAAACACATACCACATTTCTGCTAAGCAGAAAGACATTTGCAGCTTTCAAGAACAAGGAAGCTCAAGTGAAGCTTGCTATTTGAAATCTGCCTTGAGGACCATCAGCAAACGGTCCAATGGGAAGTGTGGGTGTCTTAGCAACAAAAATAATGAAAACTGTAATTCAGTCTCCAGCTGTAGAAGAGCAGTATTGAAGCAGCTAACAAATGGATGTTAATCTAAAGAACTGATACTCAGTCAGTAGTCTGTGTACTCTGGGTACCATGGATGACTTCTAAGAGATCTGCGAAAGCTACTTAAGAAAAACAAACTGACTGCTACGGGACTTAAATTCTCAGTGCGAGCCTGCACATTCTGTAGAAAACTTAAAGATGAGTGGTTTTCAGTTTCTAAGACTTAAAGGTCCTAATAATAGTTTGCTGGAAAGAAGACTGTGTTAGAAGTTCCTTTGTTCATAAATAACATTACTAGCTAAGCTTTCATTTAAATATTGGGGCATTGTTTTGCTTTGCTGTTGTATGCTTTTTATATTATTTTAAAGCTAATACTCCAATTAGAGAAAATGGAGGGAAGCATCAAGGGAGAGTGAGAAGGAAACTGATGTTTAATTAGAATCATTGTTCTGGTTACTATATTTAATCTGCCCTTATTAAAAAGAAACCAAACAAACCCACCAGAACCCCAAAACAACAAAAAACACAAACAAACCAAAACAAAAAAAAAAAGGCACCAACAAACCAGCAGATGAGCTTCATAATAATTGAATTTTAAATTGAGGAAATTAATATATCCAAAGATAACTTTGAACTTGAATGTTTAATTGATTCAGATTAATATGGATTTTTTTTTTTGGTTAATAGAAATGTCCTCTTTATTTTACAGGCTGCCTGGGGACTTTGGTTTGTTCTCACTCTATTAAGTGCACTTTGGAAGAGAAGGGTATTTTGCAATACAGAATGACACTTGGAGAGAGAGAGTGATGGTATCTTCTTGAGTCGTGTCTCTGCCTGTTCTGAGTCATGCAGTGGGAAAGAGGATATAGCTCTCTCAAAGATGTTCCCCTTTGTGTATCTTTTAGTGATGTGATACCTGTAGCTGCTGACCTCGGAAGGTTAAAAGGGGATACAGGATAGTAGTTAACAGTTCAAGCACCTCTACAGAATCTGGTTCATAATAACACTAATTGCCATCAAATTCTCTGACGTAGCTGCCTAGGCTGGGATTAATTTTTTGCGTATGGCTGAGCTTAACCCAATTTTTCCACTGTGACATTTGAAATGTGAAAGCTGTAAATGGTCTCGGGTGGGGATCTCTGGTTTGAGATAAGATGTGGATGGCAGCTGCTGCTGCATTTGGAGGTCAGCTTCACTGAGGAAGGCTTCGTGTTTCACTGTTGAGCCTTAAACCTTGAAGGAAACACAATAAATCTTGTCTTGCCGCTAATGCTTTCATATAATGTTACACTTCTGCTTCTCTGCAATACTGAATAAACACCTCAAATTTAATGTTCAAGGGCTGGAAGTTTGAAGTAATTAACTGTTTTGTCAAGAAACTTTGCGACAGGACCTGTAGAGTGCAGGTCTCACATAGATTTTTTTTTTTTTTTTTTTTCCCCCTTTCATAATATCCTTAATGGTAGTGCAAACAAGATTCTTACAAGTTAATCATCAAGTTTAATAATTACTCTCTTGCTACATTTTATTTGGCATAAGAAAAAGCTCATTTTAGGCTTGGCAGGAGTTAAAATCCCAGTAATGCTCATGAGAATGTTCTGCAAGCAAAGCTTCTGTTAATCCTGTTGCTGACATGCTCACACGTAATTTGAAGTGAAGTCTGAAGCACTTTTACTGAAAGACCTGCACCTGTGTTTTTGAAGGTACAGAAAGTGGTGGTAGGGGCACATACTGATACCCTGTTACTCGATAAAGGTCAAAATGACCTTTGCATTGTTGATAGCAACACAAAGGTTATATTGAGGCAAGAGCAGCCATGATTGATGCTCTGCAGCCTTGTAGAGAGAATATAGCAACACATGATAAATCACTGTGTCTAAGTGCGTTCTCCTGAAGTCAGATTTGTTCTTTCAGACTTCAGAACTGGTCTTTGCTGTATTGTTGCTAAACAAATTCTGCAACAAAACACCTTTGTTTAACAAGTTCAGTTATGTACCATCTGATTTGTAGTTGCTGGTATGTATAATATCCTTGTATACCTCTGTGCAGATTCCCTGGCTGCACACAGCTTAACAAACAGCAAAGGTTAGTGTGCGACAGTACAATAGCAATGATCACCATCACAGCGGTGGCGATTAGTAAAATCTGTTGCTGTGCTGTCTTTGAAAAGCACTGGCAGCTTTTTCAAAAGTACAGTTCTGTTACTTTTCAGCAAAAAAAATGACAAGGTTCCTGTCGAAGTTTTAACATGGGGGAAAAAATAGGAGCTTGTTAGTGAGCTAGCATAACTGTAAGTGCAGCAAAACTCCAAACCTTTTGAAATGCCTGCCACAGAAACTGTTTGCGTTAGGTATTTTTGTTATCATGAAATGATGATTTCTGAAATTTTAAGGGTATTTTACTGCATTTCCATGGTGCTTGCCAAATAAACATAAGTTGCAGTCTGCCAGTGGAGATTAATTTCCTGTTGAGATCTTGAGTATTTAAAATGACCTTTGCAGTGTTGTGTGAATTCTGGATTTTGACCCTAAACCTGGCATATCCTGAGTTATGTGGGGTTGGCTGGTACATGCTGTTGTCCCACAGCAAGTGCTCTTTGCCACTCCTTTAGAGGCAGCTGGGTATTTTGAACATGGAAGTAAATGTAAGGTAACACCCTTGTGACCAGGGTTTTGCTGATGAAGGAACTGTAACTTGTTACTCACCACTGGCAGAATAAAGCAAGTTATTTTCATAATAATGCTGCAGCAGGAAAAGAGTAATGTTTACCATCAGGGAAGTAGCCCTGCCCTCAGGCTTTTCTGACTTTAGTCTTTTGAAGATCTCTTCCATCAAGCAGACCTGCAGAAAGCTCAGTATTCTGGTGGGTGCTGTGGAGCAACAGAGAGCTGCATCCTGACCATCACAGGCTGAATTTCAGAGAGCCATCAGTCCTCTGGGGTTTGTTTTGTAGGCCAGGATGCTTCAGCTCTTACTTGCTTTTTCTTACTCTGGCCCTGGGGAGAGGCTGGGAGGACTCAGAATG
The DNA here is from genome assembly GCA_028858755.1 of Ara ararauna. Lineage (NCBI taxonomy): Eukaryota > Metazoa > Chordata > Aves > Psittaciformes > Psittacidae > Ara > Ara ararauna. The sequence goes on along the minus strand of CM054410.1, from coordinate 35,069,268 downwards.
AGTGTAGCTCTTAATGAGCTTTTTTCTCCAGGAAAGCTCAGACTTAATGTCTCCAATGTTGTTGCATATACATTTTGTCTGACACAAGCAAGCTGCTACTGTAATAGGCATTGCGGGTGGATTTAAACCATCCTAGCCCTTCCTGCCCCAAAAGTAGGTTTTAATTTGTGGAAGTTGATCAGTCAACTTCACTAACTGGTTGCTGAGTGGCACAAGTTTGGGCTGGGAGGTGGGAATGGATGGAGGCCAGGGAACACAGAAGTTGCCAGAGGTAGCAGGTAGGCAGAACGAGCAAGCAGGTTGGACCACTTGTAATTGTAGGGGAAAGAGCAGTTATCCAGCTTGTGTCCTCCAGCTGCATTTTGGGCATACAGGGAACAAATTTTAAGCCATTCACCCTGGCACATTGCTGAATTTCTGATGTGTGTCTTAAAACTAAGATGTTTGCATTATTTCTTACAGTTTTGCATTATTTCCCAGTTGCTGTCTATGTATCGATCTTACAAAGTCTAAATGTGCTGTAATATGGAGGAGTGGATTGCCACATACAAGTGGAATACCTCAGGGGAAAGAGGAAAACAGCAGTAAGCTGATGATGGGCCAGGTGTGGGAGCTGAGCATGTCCAACTGCTTGTGACAATGCAGGGAAAACTGTTGCTGCTTGGTACAATTGATGCTGTACCTGAAAATAAAACTTAACATTGTTGTCTGAGGCTCAGGGGTCAAAGAATGGAAGTGGAAGGCAAAAATAAGGTGTTTCTATGTCTTTTCCATTAATATGGGGATGAGCAGATCTGAGGGAAATTGTCAGGTTTAGTGTCTTTTTTGGTTTTAGTGTCTTTTTTGGTTTTGTGTTTCTGTGGGTTTTGTTTGTTTCATTGTTGTTAATTTTTAACCTGTAGCATGTTCTCAATGGAAATATATTTGGAAAATCAACTGGTTTTAGTTTAAGATTCTGTGTGCAACTTTATTCCCACAGCTTGTCGACGGGGAAGATAGAATTGGTGTTCTACATAACTCAAAATGCCCTGTCTGTCTTTTGTGGAAATGTGAGAGTGCTGAAACTTGCTGCAGAAAAGCACCTCACAAAAACAACAGCGCTTTCACATGGGCACTGGTTTCAGCTTGGTACTTAGGAAAGAGAGTTGACACCACTTGATGGGGACTCTTCAAGTAGCTGTCATGCAGTATTTAGTTTTCTTAATTGAGGGAAAAAAAAAACAACTCAAACATGGCATTTTGAAAAAGGGCTTTACTCCACCACCTTCAGCATATGCGCATGCCTGATGCAGGAAAAATTGTGCAGTTTTCACTGTTTAGCCAGCATGGTTCATGTTAAAGCTGGTTGTGTGTAGTGGGCAGCAGGAGCAGCTCTGTGGAGTGGTAGGTGAAGTGCTGAGAGCAGCGGCGCTGCTGTGTCCTTGCTTGCATCCAAAACTGAAACCCCAAAATATTACCCCAGATCCACTTGCCAGTTGGAAGTCGTACCTCTTTGTCCGAAGTGAAACTGGGAATTCAGGAATGTGTGAGTTTCCTGCAGTCTATCTTGGTTGTTTTGCAGTGGAGTGGGCATGTTTTTAACATGATATGAAGTATCACCCTAACCAGTCTAATGACATTCTCATTATGTTATGACTTTGTGCAATTGGACATCAGAGAGAGGAAGGTAGTTCTAAAGAGGTGTGTATGATAAGGGATTTGTAATGCATGATCAGTAAGATAAGGATATTCAGAAGCAGAGCCATTTTTACCTGTGTTCATGAGTCAGATCTCCTTACATAACTTGCAAAGCTTTAGGAAATCCCTTTTTATAGCTTTTGGGTTTGTGTTTTTGGTTGTTTTTTTTCTTTGGATGTAAACAGTTCTGGTTTGCTTTTACAAAAAAGTAGGTAAATTCCACCTGTGAATTCTAATTGTTTTTAATAGTGAATACTGCTGCAAGGTTCAACTTATGAATTTCATATAGCCAAACACAGTCAAGCTTTGTTTTTGTTGTTTCTCCCCTGTTTTGAATAACTTGGTCCAAATTCCCTACTTCAGCAACCTCACGCAGCTCCCTGAGGGAGGCTGTGCTGTGACTTACACAACCAGGGAGCTTCTGTCTGGCTTCCTGAACTGAAGTCTCTTTTTTTCCTAGCACAGAAGCCTTACTCAGGATGGTCAGGTAACCTCTGCCAGAGCTTTTCTTTAATAAGTTGCAAAACGTTTTTCTGTGCAGGTTGCAGAAGTGCTGTTTTTCAGTCTTGTGTGCTGAGATGAAAAGTAGTCTTCCTTTTCCTCCATCTCATGCTAGTTCATTGTGGTGGTGGTGGTACTGAAAACCTCTGCTGTGTGGGCAAGGTGGCTTTTGTATTTGCCTGCTCTGAGAGTCAAGAAACTTCAAGGTCTGGTACCTATCAGTAACTGACCTAATTTGTTAAAATGTCTTGAAAGCCTGAAAAGTATGAATCTGTAACTGAGTAACAGGGAGTTCCTACCTTATCATGATGATAAGATACTCTGTTCTGTATGCATAAGACTCCTTTCCATGTGTTTGCACTGCCTTTTTTTTTTTTTTTTTTTTTTTTGAAGAGGCCATGCTTTTATCAAGGCAATAGAGGAAAAAATGTCAAGAAAAGAAAAACGCTAAATACGTAACACTGTGAAGTAATGCGTGCGTGTTTTTGTCATTGGAGAAAGTCAAAAAAGGAAATGCCAGAGTAATAAATAGCTGAAAAGCGACAAAAGATGTGATCTAAGCTCTTAAGAAGTTAGGTGCTATAGTACAGCATACTGATGCTTTAGTTTTTTGGGTTGCTGTATTGTCACAGTGAGTATGAAAATGCATGACATTCATTCACTTCTCATGCTAATATTATGAGGAATTTCCACATAATTTGCAGCTGATAGTCTTTTGGTTAAGGCATGTCTGTGAAGCAAAGCTTGCAGTACAGACTTTGTGGGCTGTTTTGGTGGTTTGGTTTGCAGTGTGCTTCATTCTTTCTGTTCAAGAACATTAACCAAAAGTACAATCAATTTAAACTTTGCTTACTGTTATTTTTCATTGAGTAGTTGAAGTAAGATTTGGGGGCTCATCTTCTGTTTCTTCTTGCTCAGTCAGATTTAAGCGCCAGCAAATTATTTTCTGAATTGCTCCTTTTCTGATAAAAGACCTTGTAAGAAAAAAATGGATGATGCTTGTATGGCGCAAGGAGAGATTCCTTAGTACTGACCTTGTTGAAGTCAAAAATACGTTGAATACGGAGATGCTGCCAAGGATCTCTGCTCTTACAAGACTATGTTCTGTATTGGCCAAATTTTTCTAATGCTACTTGTGAGAGAACTTTTACTTCCCTAAGCAAATGCACCCTGTTACAAGCAGATACAAATTTTACAGGTCCTTAAAGTGGTGGTTTAAGAAGTTCAACCTGAAGCCAAAGTGCTGCTATTTGCTCTTTTCTTTGTGCAGTTGTGCATATGTTCCTTTCTCTAGTGTTCTGCATCCCTTTGTCTCACACATTTATAGTGCTGGTGCCCTGCATCTTTATTCAGTGATTCGGAACCATTACCATGGTTTTAATGAAAACTTTTTTAAAATAATCTTGTGTTGCTAGTTGTATAATATTGTAGCTGTAGGAAAGTTAGAATTGTGAAATACATTCAAATCCTCCCTGAAGAAGGGTAGGGAATGCATAGATAATATCGCGAATGCTCCCATCTGGTTTCATGAAGCTAGGTTGCTTAATTGCCTTTTCTCTTTGAAGGAGCTCTGTTCTCAGCAGTCGATGGCCCAGCCTTGATACTTGTATTTTCTCACTGGAACACAGGAGGGATCTGTAGCAGTCCTGGGCTTTCTGTCTCCCTGCTAGTCTCAGGGTTGTTCTTAGCTTTTCTGAGGATGCTTGTGAGGTCTGAGCAGTGTCAGGGTGACAGAGGAGTTGAAAGCTGAAGATCCCAATCTGGTTTGGGCTAAACTGAAATGACTGGTTGAGATGTTTTTATGGGAAGTGAAGCTTCACAAGTGGGAAAGGCAAAAAAAAAAAAAAAAAAAAAAAAAAATTTGAGGCTTTGCTGTAAATCACGTAGTGTGTTTGTTACTTGATTCCCCTCTCCCGATATCTGGCACAGGGGATTAGCAGGCATCATCACCAGTTCCATCAAGAGAAAGTGGGAGCTGTGGAAATTGCTACAGTCAGCAGCAGTTATTTTGATATGTCAAACGCCGGATTATTAAAAGTACTGATCATCATGCACACAGTTTGTGTATTTTAAAACTTTAAAACCTCAGACAGCATTCACAGAAACATTTTTAGTGTGCTGACTGCGGGCAGCATGTGCAGCATTAGTTACACATAGCTGTATGTTTGTTTAGCTGTGGCTTCTGCGTGAGTGTTTGAAACAGCTTTTCTAAGAAGGCTAGTCCATACAGGTTTTGCCTGACATGAGATAAGGTAGCAAATATACCTCTAGTTACAGTCATCAAAGTATTGATCTAGTAATTGTATTCGGTAAGGTCAGTGAATAGTGCTGCAATACTACAGGTATTCCTAAACTTAAAATTTGCCTCCATGCTTTCCCAAGGAGTTCTCTGAGTAATTACAATTTGCTTGTAAGCTAGTTTTCTTCTGTATTTCCTTTCTTCTTCTTCTCATTTGAATCCCTAGGGCCTGGTTACAGCAAGCGTATGCTTGAATAGTGGATTAAAGAAATGCTTCTGATCTGGATGGTAATTGATATGCAGAAGGAAGTAGTACAAATTACATTTGGTGGCTTTTTTTTTTTTTTAATACAGGTGGGCTGTGGCAGGCAGAAGTACCTTGTAATAGATTAATGAGCTTTGGAATTTGACATATTTGAGGAAAGTCCTCAATAAATACATGCAGAAACACACATATGAAGGATTGTGGCTCTTTCATGAAAATTTTCCTTTAGGTGACTATCATGTTATTCTACATAATATATTCCAGGCTGTCTTTCATTTATAATCCAGTAGATGTTTTCTTTAATCTTTGAGGACTTAGTTACAGTTGTCAAAATAATGAGCTTTTTGTGGTGTCATTTTTTTGTTGTTCTGTACCCTCCCCCAAAGCTTAAGTAATTCTTACCAGAAGAAGAAGGTTCGGGGTTTTTTTTGTTGTTGTTTTCTTTTTTTTCTCTTTAAATTTACACTGAAATACAATTTTCATTCTTAAAACCCAGCAGTGTTTTAAGTTTTGTTAGGGAGCTCCTGCAGTGCCTGCTTTAAAGGGCCAGCTGTGGGACTTTGGGTCAAACAAGAGGACTTGAAGGGTGCCTGCAAACCTGCAGTGCTTACATGGATGTTAATTGCATGCTTAAGTCCTGGTTAGATTAAAGAGTTTAATTATGTCATTGCTTTTGGCGAGTTGTGAGTAGTTACTTGTGTGTAGCGTGACTACAGGTGGTGTCCTGACAGGCAGCCAGCAGCAGGGTGATCAAAGGAGAAAAGTCAGCCCCTATGTGCAAACCACCCTTCAGCTGAGCCTGGCCACCCTCACACCTGGCCCCACATCCGTCGGCTTCTCTGTCCCAAACACCGATGGTTAGCGGCCCCTTACCAAGGGGCAGTCTGAGGAAGGATGCGCTGCTCCTGGGAGCTGGGTTCTTGAGCTAAGGTGCTGCAACTCTGAAGTCCTGGTGTCTCTTTTGCCTCTCCCCACCTCCACAGAGATCCAGGGGCTGGCTGAAAACTAGCCTGGGCTCCAGCCATGTGCCCATCTGGCTTTCAGGTTCCCAGTGGCCTCAAGCCCTAGCTCAGGAGCCTCTTGTGGAGGCATAGAAATGTCCACAGTAAGCTGTTTTGAGAGCCAGTGAAATTTGCAGGTCAGCCCATTTGTTGCAAGGGTTTTGTGAGCAGTTCGACACCTAATGTAGCTGTTTATTTAGATGTGCTTTGTTAAAATGAAAGTGCTTGTACAAGCCATGGGCTGCTAGAAGTCCTTTCTCAGCAGTGGCGAAAGAATTTTATTTTCCCCTTAAGGAGCATACAGCTAAAGTGGATGATTATATCTTTGCTCTGCAAGCAGAAAGCCATAAGGAAGCACACTAGGATCTAAAAACTCTGTTTAGCAATAGCGACTGTGGTGGCTGATGGCCTCTTGTGGCAAGCAGCAATTTTTGTAAATTTTAACTCTCCACTTAACTGTTGAGTAGCTACAACCGTAGAGATGATCTGGTGTAAGTTGGCTGATGTGAAGCTTCATAACTGGTTGCATGATTCAGCTTTCCTGCTCTGTTTTCTCTGCAGAATGAAGTTAGATGGTTGCTTTTACAGCAAAAATAAGTCATTTGTATCCTGCTAGTATGTGAAATATATCCAGTAGGTAATAGCATAGATGGCCTACAGATTTCTGTGGGGTATCTTGTTGAAAAAACATTGTGGGGAGAGTCAGATGAGATTCCGCTCTCTGTAACACAAAAGATACAAGATTTTGAGAAGATTTTTTGTGAGCAGAGTGGGTTTCGATGTACCTGTTTGATAGCTGCTGCTGTACAGGCAGGCACAAAACGTGCTCTGTTGGAGACAGTGAAGGCAGTTGAAGGGCAGATACTACACCATTAAGAAGACTGTATAGACTCTCTTTTCTTAGAGCCCTGCAAAATTGAGCTCTTACTTGTAACTTTGGCCTGTTTCTTTTGGGGGCTTTGTCTTGTGAGCCTTTCATTACAATCTTGTGGATCAAGAATCAAGTCTTCAGATGCTCAATGGAAACTTGTTTCAAGTGCACCCTCCTCCCATTTGGATCTGTGGGAACTCCCTACTGCTGACTTCAGTGAAATCCAGATCAGACCTATGGTGACTTGTATTTAAAAAACACTATCCCTTCAGGTAGCTTACACCCTTCTAAAAGCAGTTGGGTGATCAGTAGGTAGTATGTATGCTAAGAAAAAGCTGATGTAATGGTGTTACAAGTCTGTATATTTAGAAGAATGTTACCTACAATAGTGTTGGGATAAATGTTTACTGCTCCCGGTTGAGATTGCTTCAGGGTGGGCCACTGTTCTCCTTTGATTATACCAAATTCAATACGAACGCACGAGGCTTCATCATAAATGTCCAGATACTCTGTTTCTAAGCTTGTGCGTAATGAGGTTATTCCGTAATACAGGAGTGTTTGAACTGCCTTATGTGGATTTAGTAAAGATAATTGTATGTGGGGCTGGCTGGTGTCTAACCTTTCTGACTTCTCTTTGTATGTCCCATACCAGTGTAAGATGGGTCCCAGCTTCTTGCCAGGATCAGTAATTGCCACTGCAATGCAAATGCTGAATAATTTTATACTGAGTAGTTACCAGTCAGCTTAGGTTAGAGGAAACAAATTGAGTTTGTAAATGGCTGGTGTGTGTGTATTTTATCAGGACTGCTTAATAGTTTTTTGTGTTAAGTGCATTATTAGGATCATGGCTTGTTGGATGCAACTGTGTCAGTTCTGGTTTCTGTCAGAAACTGTCTGCCCTGGTAGTCTGGAAATTGAAAGCCAAACTTTTGGGGGAGGATTTATTATAATTCCCGTATCAGAACTTGCCCTTTAGGTTTATGTGGTAACGATGTCAAATCCTACATCTCATTTTTCTGCAGAAAGGATGTGTTTCTGCCTGCTTTCCTACTCCAGGGGTGTGTGGAAAGGCTCCAAGGGGCAACAGGTACATACAGTTAACCAAGAGGTATCTCCCCACTTCCCTCCCCAGCAAGGGGGCTGTGGTGGATTTGTGGCGACAGAATTACAGGTGTCTTCATTAGTAAAACAAATAAATACACTGCAAGAGCACTAGGGACTTAATTCATATGGAAAAGCATAAGAAAGGATTTAATGATAAGCTTGATATATTATTTTGTATTGCTTCGAGACCAGAATACTTCTCAAGAAACATATTAGAAAAGGGTCTTTTTTTTACTTGGGGACATACTGTATTGTAGAATACCAGGCTGGAAGGGACCAATAATCAGCAATCGCCTGGTCCCACCTTTCTAGACTGGGTGTCCCAGCACCCTGTGCAGCCCTACCTTACAAGTGCTCAGTGCTGGGGATTTCACCACTTCCCTGCGGAGGTCACTCCAGTGGCTGATAGTTCTCATTGTGAAAAATTTCCCTCTTGTGACCAGGCAGAATCTCCCCAGCAGTAACTTGCACCCATGACCCCATAGCTTTTCTGTGTGACTTCTTGTAAAAGTGAGACACTGTGTTCTTTGTCCTGATGTTTACCTGTGCTTTAGTTGCCGCTGTAAAGTCCCAGTTGAGGTTTGCAGCTCTCCTGTGTTACATAGTTTATGTGTGTCAAGGGGTACAGGGCTTGCTTTCAGAGTCATTTGTATCTTGAAAGTACTGCGTAACACCTAGAGTAGTTTATTTAAAAGCTTGCATGCCTGTTAATTTAGACACGCAGGTGTTTTCACCATTAGTTGCCAGTAGGGTTCTTCAAATTAGTTTGACTTAGTCCTAGATTATAAATATTCTTTGCTTTAAGCTCAAGTATTTGTTTTCTGAGTACTTGATGGCGCATATATTGTGCAGAATCAGGAAAATATTGTCTCCGTGGAAGGTTTCAGCCTAAAAGGGGGGGTTTCAGTTTTCTCAGAATTTTTATCCTCTTTTAGCACTAGAGCACTTCCTCCAGCAGGCTTTGTGGTGGAGGTAAAGTCCACATCAAATTATCTTAAAAAGCTTCATCTAATTTGTAAGCACCTAGCAACTACAAAGTATTACTGCTTACAGTTTGAAATGTAAATATTCCCATGTTTTACATGTATGTTAGTCATAAAGGGCTGCTGGTCTGCTAGTTTTACAAAAAAGATTGCTTTTCATGAGGTATTCTAAAAATGGCACTGTGTTTGAGGTTTTGAAAGGTGAAAACTAAAGCAAAGGCTGTATCTAGTCTGTCCTTACTGGTCTAAAATAAACGAACTGTATAAATAGAGCTCAGCTGTCAAAGGTAAGTTGCATAGTAATTTTGATTGCTAAAAATGCAAGCTTTGCAAACTTTTTCTTCTATTTTTGGAAACAAAACTTCGGACAAATTGGAAAAAATCAGGTTTAAGCAAAGCATCACACTGGGAGTTTAGTGGTTTGTTTTTTCCATTTGTGAAGCCTCAAAATATTTTTTTATCAAATAGGCATCACTGAAGCAGGTCTGTATTCTGTTAAAGCGTTCAAGAGCCTTTAAAGGAAGTTATTTTGGGACAGCTTGCAATTTATGCCCTCTGATGGAGGGCATAAATCCGTTAACTCCCACCTTTTTCTGCTGGAAGAAACAATTTGCTCATGAATTTGCCTGTCTCCACAGATTGAACTTCATATCTCTCATCATAGTTATGAGCTTTATTAATGAATTATATATATATATATATTATTTAAAAGTTGCAGGGTAGGCTGCCTGGAAAAAGCTGCCTTGGTTCTTTGCTCATGTTGATGAAAAGGGAGATGCCTTGCAGTCAGTTGTTGCTTACTGTGAGGCCCTTGCTTGCTGTGCTAGGATAGCATGGGGTGTGAAAGTGATTTCATGGAGAGCTAGGGAAGTATGTATATTTGAAGGTCTTCTTTCCAGCCCAGAAGGTGGTGGTCTTTTGTCTGGCAGCTGCACCAGGTGGTGTGGTCATGCAGTTGTGTACTGTTTGTGCTGGGGAGGAGATGGTGGCGGCAGCACGGGTGAGAGCATAACCACAGAGTAGGTGGGGGATTGCAAGAAAAGATAACCCCAGTGAGGAAAATAAAGTGCAGTACAAAATGGAAGGAAAATGAAATTATGTGGGTGCTTGGTGTGCCTCAGGAATCACGGAAATAGTAATGGGATTAGGCCAGGAGGGCCAGTGCCCATTTGGCTTTCTGCAGGGAGAGGCTGCATACTCTGTATAATGCTAATGATCTTTTCTTGGGAATTGAAAGGATCTCATCTATAGTGCTAACTGCTGCAGCTGTGTGAGTAAATTTTCATTCAGTTTTACCTTCACAGAGAAGATATAGATCCATTTAGCATTTTGTGTAACACTGAGCAGAATTTAGAGGTTGCACAATGCAGCTAAGTATTTATTTGAAGAATAAACGATTTCAAAACCAGGGTTGCAAAATTGGGCATTTCCTAACTTTGAAATTCCAGAATGTAGATAGCTTTTGCAAGTATCATCTGTATGAGATGGACACGTGAATCCAGCTTTACCCATGCTGGATGGGGAAGAAAACACATACCTCTGGGGTTTTGCAGTTGCGTTTTATTACTTATAAAAAAAGAATAATTCACTACTAATAAAGGTTTCTGAATTGACATCTGTGAAAGATTGAATCTTTTGTTCACAAATACCTCTTCCTGCTTACTTTGCCTCTGTGATGTGGAGGATCAGAAAGATGGCAGTCATCTCTCCCTGTTGTAGGTTTTCCAGCTTCTCTCATGAAGCTAGCATTTGGCATTTTTCTGGAAGGTGGACCAGAGCACTGTTTCTTTGATGCCCACTGATGCAGGTGATGTGAGAGCCAGATGGTTGTTGATGGTGGTAACAGTCAAGATACTCCATCACAGCTCCCTGCTTTCAGAATTTGTGGTAGTATTCTTTATTAGCACTTAGGCAAACTGAATTTTTTCTTTGTAATAGTTTTAAGTTTTCTCTTTTGAGAAAGCAGAAATTTGTCTCTTTCCGTTTCTGTGCCTGTACATTCAAATCATTCATGTCGGTGGGAATGTTCACAGCTCTGAACTTCCAGCTGTGCTCTGCCAAACTGACGGAAGCTCTGTTGTTTGTTTTATTCTTCTGTGGTTGCCCATTTTTTGGTCACCACAAATACAAGCATTATGGAGGACTCATGCAAGTAGCCTACGTACTATTTTGCGGCAGTTTGTCATTTTACGCTTACTTAAAATCATCCTCAGCAGAGTGCCTGAATTAAAATTACTGGTTTAAATGGACTTCAGAAAATTTTCAGCAGTTTTACAGAAAACAGAAAAGTAGACTTGTGGTCACTTTAATGAGAGTTTAATGATGTAACTAAATGTTTCAAGTTTCTTTCTGCTTTACTACTTAAATGTTCTTGTTTGCAAGCAAGGTGTGGCTCGTTTTCTTGAGTAGAACCAAAAGTATTAGGAGACCTAACTTTTCAGAAATGCAAAGCCCTCAAATCTTATCAAAGCCAGTGAAAACTAATGGAATTGAGCTAACCTGGAAATTAGGGCATTGTCTGGGCCTCCCCCATCCAATCCTTCTACCCCTTGTGTTATATAAAAAAAGATTCATATTAGATTATGGATGACTTCCCAGTGCATGTCAGTGAAGGAGTTATTCCAGATAATTGTCAGCCCAGAGAAAGAGGAGGGGGGATGAGGGGCAGTAATTAGATTGAAGGATAAATTAAGGGACAAAGTCCTGAGTGCGTTTGCATCTCTATTTGAAGTAATAGGATCTTGCACGATTGGGCACGTAACATTCATTGTAGTTTGGTTCCCCCCTTTTTTTTAACATGCAGAATTTTACCCTAGATGGACAAATCATGTCCCACAAATCAATCTTACTAATGCAAAAAAGAGCGTGTCTTGCAAACCTGTACAGTGGGAATGAAGTAACAGATTTCTTCTTCAGCAAAGTAGACACTAGCTAATCCAACCAGACCTTCTGTTCTCTTCTAAAAGTAATGTAATAGGTTTCAGATTTTGTTGTAGTTTTGCATTTTCTAAGGTAGGTGAGCTAGGTTAGGAGAGTAACTGTGCCTGCAGGGGAGACTCAGGGTTTTCCTTTACAAGGGCATAGATTTGCCAATGCTGTTTTGAAGTGGAGAAAACTTACAGGATTTGAGAAGCCTTCTCTGGAGACCTCCCTACCATATCCTTCTGTACATAAATGTTTGCTTATCACTTGGACTGATGCTGAATAATGATGTTCTGGCTGTCTGTTCAAACTGCTGTTTTTCATGTTATGTTTCCGTTAAAATAAAACTGCTAAACTGCCTTGAACTTAATCACTGAACTACTCTTCACTCTTTAAATACTTACATGTAAAGCTGTTTGCCTCAGAATAGCCTGTGTGTTACCTTGCAACCCTGATGAGTGGGTACTTTTTAACATGTTGAAGAGCAAATCATGGAATTGCTTATGTATGATGATAAACAGGAAGGGTGCAACATAGACAAACAAGCCTAGTAAGCTTAACTGAAAATACCCCACCTTAAAACTGAAAATTAATCTGTATGATCCTTTACAAACAGTTGGATTTAATCCAAAGTGTTTACCAAAAGTTAAAAAATAGATAAATAAAATTAAGTCGCAGGTTTAGCTTGAGAGAGTTGTGATTGTGTGTGGGGTTTTTTCTTAGCAGACAGAAGGTGGGTAGGAATAAGACTTTGATTTTTTTTTTTTCTTTGTTTTCTTTTCTAAACCTTCCCTGTGATCATTTGGTAAACCAGGTGTAAAAGCTTCTGCTGTATTTGTCCATCTTTTACTCAGCCACATGAGTTCTATGTTTGTAGCAGATCTGCTGGCTGCATTTTGAAGAGATTCCTTGCCTTTGCCTGCTTAAGCATGGGGCCTCTCCTTCCCAGAGAGGCTAAGGGCATCATGCTCGTCCTTGGAGACATTCTTGCTGCTTAGTTTTGACTTCTGTCCTCCTCAAGTGCTGCCCCAGTCCTCTTGAACACTACTAATTCTGCCTTTCCCTCATGCTGGATAACCTCTGGGTATCACAGTTCTAAAGCAGTGAATGGTTTTGTGAATTGCTGAGGGACCTGAGTAACGGGTGGCTTGGAGACAGAATGGCGTTCATAGGACTGTCTTAACAGATTTCGTATTTAAGCGTTTTCTCCCTTTATTTTTGTAGGCAGTGCGTTAGCTCTTTGTTTCTGTAGCTGACTTACTTTCTGCCCCCACACACCTTTAGTACATTAATAACATGGAAAGACATTGCTAAAAATTCCTAAGGATCCCAGGGATAGGAGGTGAAGGGGTGAGGCAGGTTTGTGTAACTGATGCTTAAGGTGAATGCTGCACTTCTCATTTTCTTTACTGTCTGAACTTAGTCATGGTGATTTTTATCTTTATCATTTATCAGAGAAGTGGGATTTTCTCCAACTCACTATTTAAAGTAAGAAACTATGTAGTTGAATTTGGTGTATTAAACATAAGTGGCAGTTCAAAATATTGATACCTGGCACTCTAGATTGAAGTGATTGCTTTAAACTATTGCCTGTTTGCTGTGTAAATGTATGGCTTGTTTTCAAGTATTGTATTTTCACCAGTTAATGTACTCTAACCAAATTAAGCTATGCAGAAGCTGCAGAAGTATTGCAAGATCAGTGCATACAATGTGCTATTTTTGGCAGTACTCAGTTTGCTTTCTCTTCTACTTCTCGCTTCTCTCCTCTCCCCACAGCATCGTTTATTCTGTAACAAAACAGAAGAATGCGCTCAGTTGCACTTCTCAGCAGCTACACGGCCTGTGGAGAGTGTGGGCAGTCTCTGTATGCAGCATCCTGGAAAATGTGCGTTCCCTTGAAGTGATCTGCTGAAGAGTACGTACAAGTACGGTTGCTCCAGCCTGCCTTGTTGCACTGATTTCAAGCTCTGAAATGCTTGGTTTCTAATAGTCCCTGGGATATACATTTCTTCTGCCAACGAAACGCTACCTGCTGCAGTTATCCAAGGAGCACCAAAGAGCAAGAGCACTGAAGATGGCTCTATGTGCTTTTTATGCAGTTTGGGGTTTACTGGAAGTAGCAATAGCATTTGGCCCAGTACCGAGGATCACTTGGGAGCACAAAGGTAAGAAGGGAAACTGTAGTATTGTGATAATGGGACATTGTCACAACCTCAGGGTTTCTGTGGGATCTGAAACTTGTTGAGGCTAGATGCTCTTCAGGCTGCTTGCTGTGCATTTGGTCAGGTGTTGGTTGCTTTGGTCATCTTATGAAGTGCTTAGGACAAGAATATTCAAAAGTTATTCAGGCACTGGGTTAACTGAGGTTCTTTCAGGTACTTCAAGGAGATCTGAAAACATAGCTTTTTGAAGGAAAAAAATTGATTTTGGCTTTCTCAGCTGAAGGATCCGGCTGCTGAAGCTTCCTTCAAGAGAAAAACAAAGCTTAAAGGGTTCTCCTCTCTGTGCAAAGGGAAGTAATAGGGATCAGAAAATCCTTTAGCTTTTGATTTAATAGTTTAGCCTGTATCTGAAGAGACCTCTACAGCAAGGACTAAAAAGTAGTTATTTGGTGCTGTTTGTGAATTACTTCACACCCCACACACCCTGCGTATGGCATGGATACTTTACATTTTATAAGGTTTTGTGTTTGGATCCTTCTTTATTACTAGTTAGTTAGTAACAATTACTTACTCAGAAGTGCTGTAACTGAACAAAACCCAGCATGTGGGTCGTGTGAAGAAGCAGCGCTAAATAAGGATGTTAAATACTGAGCCATTGGAGTGTAGGAAAAAACAGATGGAGACAGAGAATGTAGTAAGCTTATTTGAGTTGACTGTAGAAAGTGTTTCCCCTGTTTATGGATATAGCAATTAGTGAGTTGCTGATGTAGCTTTTGGGACAGAATGGTCTAGATGAGGTTTGTAGTTCTTGCTTATGCTCCTTGATGCTCCTATTTTGTATAATAGTTAAAATTTGGCAAGGTACCATTTAATGGTACTGTGGTAATGCACTGTAGACCCATACCCAAATTGCTCAAAATAAATGGAATTTATTTTCATTCCTGCTATTTCTCCCTGTCTCTGTCTGCTAAAGATTGTTGCATTTAAATATGGGAAGCCTGCTTTGAATGGGAAGGGAAACTTAGTTCAGTGGAGGAATGAACATGTGGAGTGGTATGAACCAGTTCATCTGTTTAGGGAAAATTTTCCTATCAAGTACAAGATTTTAAAATTACATGCCTGAGAATCTAGTTTAAAAAGAATGTTTCTGCAGTATTACGGTTGAAAATGCGATTTCTGATGTTAGAATTGGGAGCCATAATACATTGTTTTCTGCCTGTTTGTTAAAAAGCCACGCTTAATTAATCTTGCGGTAGTCCTAATTAATCTTGCGGTAGTCTCTTGCACAAAATGCAGTCTCCCTAGCTTTCAGTCATTTTTCCGCTATGGCTGTACATGCAGAAAAAAGTATTCTTGTATATTAGTCATCTTTCTCCCAGCCATTCTGTTACAGTCTTTATAATTCCTCATTCCACTGCCTTTTCCCCAGTCTCTCTCTCTCATCTTATTCCTTTTCGTCTTGATTTTTCCTAGTGTTACTTCTTTATCATGTGTACTTCACCTTTGGTCTCCAACATCAACTTATTGATCCCCTGTAAATTGTTCCGTTTTAGCTTGTCTGTCTTCTTTCTGCTGTGCTGAAATGCCATCTCTTATGGCACACAATTTTCTGTGAGATTTGTTTGGGGCGCTTGCAAGGGATGTGGTGACTGAGCTAATTTTCCATGGGAGGTGGGTATATGGAAGGGAAAAGGTGAAGAAGGACCTGACAGTGGATGTTAAGATGGAAAATCAGGCAACAGGGAATTAACAGGTGGAAAAATATGAAGATGTGAGTTACAGGAATCAGTACAAGAGGAAATATTTAGCCATTTGAAATTGAATGACAGTTTTAATGTTGATGATGGGGGCTCCTGTTTATGCTGAACAAAGCTTCTTATAGCTTTCATGTCTGTTATGTGGGTTGTCCAAACTAACCTTTGTTGTTTCCAAGATATCAGACAGCTATTAGATAACTTAGAAAAATGACACATAAGCTTGACCCTAAGTGATCCTGTTTCTTCATGTGGCGATGTTTTTCCATTTCAACAGAGGTCCAGCTCATACATTTTCATGAATCGGAAGTGTCAAACTATTCAACCTTGCTGTTAAGTGAAGACAAAGACATTCTATATGTAGGAGCCAGAGAAGTAATCTTTGCATTAAACGCAGTGAATATTGCTGAAAAGCAGCACGAGGTATGGTTTTAATACATTATCATCCACGTAAAAAAAAAAACAAACAACAAAACTTCATGTTTGGCTTCATTTCCTGGTATCAGTAGCACTTTAGGTTTGGCTTAATGTACCTAAAAGAGAAAATGCTATGTGTGGGCTACTTACTGGAAGAGACTGTAGAGTAAAACATTCCATCAGATGAGTGGAAGAAAAGTTGGATATAAACAAGGAATTAGAGGTCTACTTAGGTGTTTTCTTCCTGGGGACAGAATGTGGAACTAGAGGGACTTTGATATCAACTGTAATGGTGGTTTTTATGCATATTTTTTTTAGCAGGAATGGGCCATCTCCTTTTAATCTGAATCAGAAGGTAATCTAATCCAAAACAGAAGCAAAGTTGGAGCTTGCTCAGGAGTAGCAGGCTTCAGACATGTTTCACATGAAATGAAGGCCTGTCCTTGCAGTTTCAGCTTCTGTTTTGTGTCTCTAGATATGTCTGCCCAGCAAGTGGTGGTGCAGACAGGTCTGATACAGCTTGTTCAGAGAAGTACTCTGGATGTGCTGACACTGGCTTCTCAGAGTAGATGAGCCCATGCAGAAGTCTGCTAACATTGTATTGTTTCCAGTCTTTCCCAGACTGCTGCTTCTCATCCCATCAGCAGCACAAGCTGGTGCTTAGAGGCACGGCATCAAGTACACAGGTGGTGGTGGTCAATCTTCACCAGTGTAGAAAACTTGTTTTATGAGTACATGTAGCTGCCAAAGTTGTACTTCTCCACATAGTGTAAATTGGTCCAGTAAATTTTCTTGGACCTCCCCCCTCAAGTTCTTTCATCCAGGTGTGAATGAAATTGAGGAGTGCTTAGAATGGAGAAGTACTTGAAACAGTTACAGTTGCATTTCCCTGATGGCTATGGTAATGGCAACCTTATTAGCAATTTGAGGGGAAATCATGGTGAACCCAAAAGATAATAGCAGTGGTTTAACCCCAGTTAAGGCACATGCATTTGGAAGTGTCACCTCCTCAGGAAAGAATGGCTTTGAACCTTTGAAAGCTACAAAATGGCTTGCATCTGCTGCAGATAGTCTTAGGATTGCCTTTCTTGTGTGTTACTGCAAGATCTTCAGACGTTGTGTTTTGGATGTGCCTTTTTGTTGCTTGTTTTTTTCACATAGTTACCCTGGAAGGTCACTGAGGACAAAAGGACTAAATGTGCAGTCAAGGGCAAATCAGAACAGGTACCTATTTTTATTGAACTTTGGGGAAAAATGTTGCGCAGTACACTCCAAGAGGAGTGATGTTAAAAGAAAAAAGGCTCCAACCGTTTGAAATTAAAATTTTCAAATGATCACCTAATTTTAATTAACTTGAGCTTTAGAAACAGCAACGTTCCTTAGTCTTCCCTCTCTCCCTCATCTCACCTCCCCATTCTTAGCTCATCTTTTGCTGGTGAATATTATTAAAATGTTTGAAAATCCGAACACTCCCTAATGTGTGCTTAATACTACAAGTTTTTCTATTGCAGTGATAAACCAGCAGTACTTTCACTGAGGTAATTGATAGGAACTGTTGTGTTTTGTGATTGCAGTAATCCTTCCCCAGCATTTGATGTCAGAAAATGACTGATAATTTTGTCTGCTCTGCTTTAGGGCATAGGGTTTATTTGTTAGGCCAGTGCTGTTCCACCAGTGTATTATTCACTAGCAATATACATCCTTATTGTAGTGCTCAGCAAGTGTGCCCCTTGTGGCAGCAGCTTCTCACTGGTGTGACTGCTCAGGCAGCATCCCAGCACCTGAGCAGCCTGGTCTTCTGCCAGATCGGCAATGCAGGCAGCTCAGCCCCTGGGATCCCACAGACTCCTCACCATTGCCAGTGAGCGGGCTGGCTTGCTCATTTTGCCTTTCTATGGAGATGGATTAATTGCGGCAGTTGGCTGTATGTGTAGCACCACTTCATTTAGTGATACAGTAAAGTGAGGGTTTGCTGTGCAAGGCTGATGATCAGGCTTTTAAGTACAGGTTGGAAAGTGGAAGTCTGCAAGCCCTGCAAATACAGAAAGGAGTCCTGCCCTACACTTGCAAGGATTTGACATTGGCACCTGACAGCTTCTTTGGTTCACACTATTTTAGAATCCCAGGTGCTGCAACCAGGACTGATAGATCTCCTGCATTTGTGGGCCTCCTCAAGATGGGAGTGGGCTCTCTTTCCCTTGGCTCAGCTTACTGCCTTTCTTCAACTGACAACCATCATCAATACCTTATTCTAACATGAGGTGTGGCAGGTATTTATGGGCCATTTCCTCCTTGTCTGCCCCTTCAGGAGGCAGTGGAGAGTATCATTTCTGTTCTCCAGGTTCAGATGGGCTTACTAGTAATAAAATTCAGACATCCACAACTGAATATGGGAAATATGAATTTCTCTCGCATATAGTTTAGTGGGTGGTGCATGCATCAGTATCATTCTTCTGCAGAGATTATTAGTGTAGGTAGAAGGGTGCTAGACCCCCAGAATAGGTACTTTGCCAGCAGTCCTGACTTCCTTTTTTTTTTTTTCCTGCCTGCAGTTTAGCAAGTCATGCTTATTGCTATGCATACTTTTCCTTCATTGTACTCATAACCTTTATGAATCACGTTTATAGTAGCTGTGATGTTTTACATAGTACAGTAGTTTCAAAAGAGTCAAGGTATTAAGCTGCTACTGCTATTCCTTACGCTAAAATGGGCAGTCTTCTCCCCCACGCATCACACCTGTGCTGTTTAGTGCCAGCAAAAGGCATTTATGCAGATGTGGAAGGACCTCGTCTGGCAGAAAAAAGTTTAGCTTCCTCACCTAACTCCTAGTTTTTCTGCCATAAGAAACCCACCATACAGTCGCAGAAATACCTGGTTTGTCTCATAAGAAGAAAGAGTAACGACAGTGCTTAATCTTGCATAAGTAGTATATGAAACTACAGTACAGTGGTGGTATCTGGCTGTGTTACCACCAAGGATTCAGGGGTGTTGTTGATACTGGATTTTTTTCTTTTGGTGGATGTTGAGAAGTTGTTTTTCTTGGTGGTTATTCTGAAACTTTATGGTATCCTTTATTCAAGGCTTTGGCTCAAAATCCTTGTTCTGTTTCTGAGCCAAAAGAATGAAGAAGCTTCCTTGGATGAGCAATTGATATCAGGGACTGGGGTGGTGGTGGTGGTGGGGTAACCCCAAACCGACAAAATGGATGTAAGTGACCGAGCTTTGTAGCTAGTTTAATGGTATTTAGAGGCTTCTCTTAAGAAGCAGCCTTGACTATTACTCACTGTTTCATCTAGGCTTGCTTTCGTGAAACAACTTGAGATGCACCTTGCTGTGTATGTTACTTGGTCATGCTACCCTGATAGATATACTGAGGCAGCTGTGCACTACTGTAGGAAACCAGATGCTGGGGGACCACAGCTCCTGGAGATTGCAAGAAGAAGGGTGTCCCAGGGGTGATTGTATTGCCCAGAAGCTTTACTGGTGTGGCATAGGTAGCGGCAACAGATGAGCTGACAGCACAACTTTTGTATATTTATGTTGGAAGCTGTGGTTTATCAGCCTTTTCTCATACTTTATTACAGACAGAGTGTCGTAATTATGTGCGTGTATTGCAACAGCTGAACGATACTTTTCTCTATGTGTGTGGAACTAATGCATTTCAGCCAACATGCGATTACCTGGTAAGAATGTACATATGGTTTTGACCCAGTAACAACTGTAACTTACAAGCAGCTCATTAAACAATGAGTTAATCTCCATTCCTAAAGACTGTTGCAATTTCAGTGCTGGTTGTAATGTTTGGAGCATTTATTACCCTGTTCCACAGTAATGATAGAGGATGGAAATAAATTGTACTGTTCCTTTTTCAAAGCACGTACTGAATTTTTGATTCACCTTGTTTAACTGTGGATTTACTTCTTCTTAGCTTTCATAATTCTTTGCGTATTGTGCGTTAGCATAAAAACAGTTTCTAAAATTGAAATTGCATTCTTTGTGACTTCCATCTATTGCTGAATGTCCCTGAAATTTCTCAGATTCCTGTCTCTACTTGTCTTGTCTCTGCTCCTGGCTATGCCACAGCTTCGTAGTGCTGAATACTTCAGAGTGAAGTCTTGGCACAAAATCAGCTCCCTTTTCTTGCTGCTGACTCTTGTATCATTCGCCGTACTGTGGCTCTTAATTCTGAAATTGAGAAATCTTGTAATTGTTTGTTCTTTTCTGGCTCCCCTGCCTGCAAGTCGGCCTGCCATCACCTCTGGAACATTGCCAGAAGTCATTGCCCTTAGCCTTCAATATCTTCATTACACAGTGTAACTGATCACTTTCCCAGTACTAAGGCTACAGTCATCTTCCTGATCCTCATTCCCTTGTTTTTTAAGGGATTTTTAAAGTAGCAGCCGAAGTACATTGTTACTTTATGAAATTTAGTTAGATTGTGACCCATCTTGAAAACGGCTGAGTACTTCAGAAAGCCTTTCCAATTTCTAACCCTCTCCATTTTTGTGCAGGCTAATTCAGTAATTGCCAGCTCTCTTCATGTATCAGTTAACTTCTGCTTTTCCTGCTGTCTGGCTTTTTTTGGTGCCCTCTCGAGGTCTGTCTGGATTTAACTTTTCATCTTCTGTGCTTTTCTGCTTCCACCCACAAATCATAGGATCACATTTCCTCTCTGTCTGCTGCAGTCAATAAGATTTTCTGAAAATGCATATTTGCCTTTTATAATACTACCAAAAAATGTCTTTGATGCTGGAGATTGATGATGTGGTCCATTATTTAGTGTTAATTCTTTCAGTTACCTTTGCGAGTAAAGTAGCTGAAAGAAAAAAGTGCTAACAGTTGTTCTGTGGTTTTCAACTTAATTTTTTTGCAGAATTTAATTTCATTTAAACTTGGTGGTAAAAATGAAGACGGTAAGGGCAGATGTCCATTTGATCCTGCTCAAAGCTATACATCTGTTATGGTTGGTAAGTTCAGACTTTAATGCCTCATTATTATTTATAAAAGTGTTTGATTATTTCCCACTGTCATTCTCCAGGCTCTCAATATAGAAATAATAGATTGTGTCCATGTTTTTACATCTTTACTGTGTATTCAGGTAGGCACTAAAATACTTAGTAGTCAAACTTAGCATGTTTCTTAAAAGGAGAATTTAGAACTATTATTTTGTAAGCAACTTTTAAAAAAACTAATTTTTAAACTATATTTTCAGGTGTCTAATATTAAGTTGAGGTTGTCTCAGTGTGCTTTCACAGCCTTTGTAGTATCAGTTACTATCATTCCAGTAAATGTAACAAGTAGAATTTCTTAGCTGTCCTGAAGACATATCCATGAGACAGAATAGGGAAGTGAGAAATATATTACTGAGTGTATTCCTGTATGGTTAGATACTACTCAATCTTGATTTAGTGAAATCAGAGTTCTTGGGTGTTACCCTAGTGTCAGAAGACCATAAAAGAGAAGCTCAAAGTAACACAAAATGGGAAATAAGGAAGAACACAATCCCCATATTGTTGCGTAGTTTCTTAAAAGTTGAGTTTGAATAATGTTGGCATGGAGGGAGTAAAATAGTTGCAAAATTTGTCATTTTTGAAGAAAATTTACATACTGATACATAAGCCATAGGTTTACATGTTGAGTGTTGAGGTATGACAAAAAAATGATACTGACTTTTGCTAGTTGCCAGCGTTAGAGCAATAATAATCCCAAGTGTGGAAGTGTCAGCCTTGAGAACGGTAAGGAGAAATGTAAACATAGAAGACATGTCTGGGGCAATTTAGAGGAAATCCTTGTTTATCTTTTCTTGTGGGAAGTTTAAGCTTACATAGTCTCTTGAAATATTTATATACCCTTTTTGATATCTAGTACATAAGAAAGTTTAAAATATTTGTTCTTGTGTTAAAGATGAGGAGCTTTATTCCGGGACTTCCTACAATTTTTTGGGAAGTGAACCTATCATTTCACGGCATTCCCATCAAAGCCCTCTCAGAACAGAGTATGCGATACCTTGGCTTAATGGTAAGTGGGCATGAGAGCTGTCTGAATCAAGTTGTTTTTCATTCTTCAGTGTCACACAGAATCTGAAGTGCCTTACCTGAGTTAAGGGGCAGTTGTCTATTATCTCAAAGATATTGTTATATACTGGCATTCACTTGATGTGTAAGGGTGTGCCCTCCTGTGCCATCAAGAAACATTATTTTGAAATATCAGGATTTTTATAGCATTGACAATTAAAACAGTTTTAAGCCACACAGACTTCAACTTGATGTTAAAGTGCTTCAGTTTATTTTACATCTACTTGTTCATCCCTAAGGTAATGCAGCATGGTTATGATATAGTAAGAAGGAGAATGGTTTTGGTTTGTAACAGGCTTTCAAATTGAGTTGATTTTGGATCCTGATGATTTCAGTTCCTGAAATTGAGAATTCACCAAAGTTTTGTGAATGCTCAGAGGTTTGTGGCTTTCTGCCAAAAAGGGCCAAAGTCACGCAACCAAGAGATGCATTAAGTCCAAAAAGTACAAAATACTGAGTTCTGTAATACATATTGTAACAATAGTATCATTTTTAGTGTTTCTACTACTAGCTGAAATAGGGGAACGGTGTGCAAGCGAGGGTACCTTTCCAGGCCTGTTAGAAAACTGCACTGGAGACTGAAAAATGTTCAAAGTAATGAGATATCAAATCATAGAGGTCTATCAAGTATCTTCGTGCTTTCATGTAGGGTTGTGGGTTTGTGGGTTGTTTTTTTTTCCCTCTATTTATATTTCTTTAGAAATGCTATTCACATTATGAACAGCAAACTGTATAGGCAAGTCAGTGACTGGAGAGCCTATAATACAGTGTGAGGTTTGGGTGAAAGAGGACTCCTAGAGGGTCATTGAGGGAATCAAGTTAGTAGTCTCATGTTTAATATAAAATTCTTCTCTTTGTATTTGTAGAGCCTAATTTTGTTTTTGCTGATGTCATAAGAGCAGACCAAAACAGCACAGATGGAGAAGATGACAAGATATACTTCTTTTTCACTGAGGTGCCTGTGGAGTATGAATTTGTTGGAAAACTGATGATTCCAAGAATAGCTAGAGTGTGCAAGGTGGGATGTAGTTCAGTTTACTTTAACTAATTCAATTTATTTTAACTAATTCAAGTAGAATTTTGTGTGTGTTAAAATAGCATTTACTATTGTGGACTTACTGCCAATTAAATGGAAGTGGTCAAACTTGGTGAATCAGCAGTTTCAATCAGTTATTCAGAACTGAGAAAGCCTTATTGTTGCTTTGGGAGCAAATACTTGATTTAGTTTTGCACAGTGGTAAAATTTCATTAAGTTGTTGGAGATGTCAGAGCCTCAAGGAAAATGGTCACCAGTAGCCTGATTCTGTCACATGTGATGTGTTTAGACCTCAGTGTTTTAGGCTGGTTCAAGTATGTACTTAGGAGTGCTGGTTAAAAATATTGCTGATGAAAAAGGTTATTTTTTTAGTAGAAAATGTTGATTTAACGACAACTTTTTCACTGGAATGTATCAATTTCCTCAGGATTTTTTTTTTCTCCAACAGGAAATTTATCTAGCCATTTCATTTTGATGAGGTTGAAATGTTTTATTTTGACCTTACTGTTTTATATTTAAACATGGAAGTCAAAACATCAATAACAAGTTAGTGCTCTTGAGATTTCTATTAAACAAGCAGCTGGAGGCAGGTTTACATGATGCTTATTATTGTGGCCCTCTGCCCACTGGCAGCTTGTGCACCCCTTAAAAGGGGAGTATCGTGGAATATGGGGGCTTTGTTGTTGCTGTTTGTCTGAAATGGGAATCAGTGGCAGGTTGCGAATTATAAGCATTTATACTTAAATTTTGTAGGTTTCCTCTAATACTTTCCATAGGGAATATGGGAAATATTAGTAGTGTTCAAATATGCCCTGCTTTTTGAAGACAAGTAACAGAGCTACAGCTTGAGTACTAAATATTTTTAAACATTTCTCATCAATATATCTTTACTTCTTTAAGTCTGGGTTCTGCAAATCCTTAATAAAGGTGGTAACTGTTTGCAGAATTAAGCCATTGCTGCATTTCTTCTAAGGAAATTATTAATGTCAGGCAAGTTCAAGTGCTTATTATAACATTAGAATTTAAAATCATAGTTTAGATGTCACGGAACAATGCAATGTTTCTTACTTGTCTTAGGGGACAGTATAATACTTCCATACTTATTTTACTTGTTCTAATAAGCAGGTTTTTACTCATTTCAGTTTTCAAGTGCTGCTGGAATATGGTTCTTTCTATAAGTCTCATATCTCATCTTCCCTCTGTGCAGTGATAGAAAACATTCTGCAATATTTTTGTTGACTTATTTCCCTGCGGCTTCCTTATTTTGCTGTGTTAACTTATTCATGTGTCTATGGTGAAATGTTAGAAAGTAACAGGGCTCAGGAATTTCGTGCTATAGAGCAGTGGTTCTTAAATGCAAAAATTATGCTAATTCTCCTCACAAACATCTTTTTATTATTATTTTTTTAATGTCAAAAGAGGGACCAAGGAGGATTAAGGACCTTGCAGAAAAAATGGACTTCCTTTCTGAAGGCCAGATTGATTTGTACCAACCCCGATAAGAATTTAGTTTTCAATATTATCAATGATGTTTTTATTCTCAAGTCTACAACTTTGAAGGAACCAGTGATATATGGAGTCTTCACACCACAACTGTAAGTGTGGTACAGCTTTTTCCTGGATGAGTGTTTTTAATCTCAGTTGGTTACCTTGATAAGTAATAATTACTCCTCTGGTTTTCTTTCTTTTGTTCTGAACTTTTAGGAATAACGTGGGGCTGTCAGCAGTGTGTGCATACAATCTATCTACTGTAGAAGAGGTTTTCTCAAAAGGAAAATACATGCAGAGTGCTACAGTAGAACAGTCTCATACGAAGTGGGTACGATACAATGGGGAAATTCCTCATCCCCGACCTGGTGCGGTAAGTTTGTATAATTCTGACTCTGATAAAAAAAAAAAACCCACGAGAGAGACTTTTTAATGCTTAGGACTAAAGAAACTGGTAAATATTAGGTAGCTGGCTTGGATACTTCTTGTTTTAAAGGCTTTGTAGAAAAAACACTCAAGTGATTTATTCTGAATTTTATTTCTGGAAATCAAAAGTGGTATTTTTTAATCTACAGTAGAGTTATTTGATGGTTTTGCATTTTCATGATTTTGTTGCTAATTTTCTAGTGGCAAAATAGATGTCATTATACACTAGCCAACATTGAGTATTTTTTAGGTCAGTTGAACAGAAGTACAGCAAACATTGTGTTGTCCCAGTGGGTTCAGCAGGTTTATCCAGTACAGTGCATTGCCTGCAAACCAACATGTTCATAGTGCTGGGTCTCTTTCACGTTTCTCTTAATTTCTTCCATTCCCTGCGGTTGCTGCTGTTGAATGAGGTGACAGTTAAAAGTAGGTAAGAAGCAGGAGATTCTAAAATGTATTCTGGGCCCAAATAAAAATGTAGACCAAACCTCAGGGATTTGTATATCACAGAAGCTGAAGTGCTACGAGACCTGAGGACCCTCCTCAGTAGAATGAGTATAATATAAATGTGTGTTTACTGGCCAGAATAATGCATAAAAGAAAACGCGTGTAGCTGCTGTTAATTGTCTCTCTTTTGTAGAAGTAAAGGGTGTAATTTGATTGTCACTCTTTTTTGGTTTGTGCCCCTCACTAGTGCATAAACAATGAAGCCAGAGCATCAAACTACATGAGCTCTCTGAATTTGCCAGACAAAACATTGCAGTTTGTTAAAGATCATCCCCTAATGGATGACTCGGTGACTCCAATGGGAGACAGACCTCGACTAGTAAAACGAGATGTGAAGTACACCCAGATTGTAGTAGACAGAGTCAGAGCACTCAATGGCTCCATATATGATGTTATGTTCATCAGTACAGGTGGGTTCTGCAAAACACTTTTTTTCAATGATGTACTGATTCATTTGGCTGAAGTATGTTCAAGGGAAACTCTTGAGTTTCAGTGTTTACAATGCTTTTACAGCAGTTTGTGTACATTAAAAAGTAAGGGCGAAGGTGAGTGGAGAATCTTGCATGCTTTGAGAAAGCAGTAGAGGAAAAGAACTGCAGAACTGCAATGAGTGCAGCAAAAAATTTAAGATAATCCCTAAGGGGTCATTCTTTGTTCCAAAATGTTATTTCTTGCTCAGAGGTCCTTATGGTGGCAAATTTAAGGATTGCCATTTGCACACATTGTGTGAAATCTTCAGCTGAACACCAGACAGATTGAGTCAACTTACAGCAGTTGTGCAATTTTTTCTCTGGCTTTTTATTTTAAGGATCTTAAATATTTTACTTTGTCATTTCAGATCGTGGAGCCCTGCACAAGGCTATCAGCTATGAAAATGGAATGCATATTATTGAAGAAACACAACTTTTCCCCAAATTTGAGCCAGTCCAAACTCTCTTGCTTTCATCCAAGAGAGTAAGTGCTATAATCATCACATCATTCCTCTCATTTTGCTCTTCCTCAAAACTTTTTAGTACCACCTTGTAACCTTGTTGCGACAAAAAAAGGCTGTCATTGTGCAGAGACAAAGGCTGCATCTGTAACTCCTTGCACTGCAGCAATATTATGTATTGCCTGCTGCATTTCAGTGTCCTTGGTAGGTGCAAGCTTCTAAAAGTATGTAGAAATGGGGAATGTGGAGACTGGGATACCGTTGTAGGGGTCTTCACTGTGATTTCATGTGCAGAAGCTGAAAGTTGTGTTTTAAGTTACCAGTTTCAGGTTAGGAGTTATGTAAAAATCCTGACCCCTTGTGGCGATTGCAAATCCGTGAGGAAAAATCCTTTTTGGGGCTTAGCAGAGGAGTAGTGTATCCTTCTGAGGAAGACCTAAGATGATTGAACCATCTTGTTTATTAGAGAGACTCATAACTGTGTAACCCAAATCTTGCAGGCTCCTGCACGCTAGACATATCATTAGAGCAGTCATGTTAGTGCAGCAGGGGGGTGAGGACCTCTGGTGAGGTCCTGTCTGTCTGGCAGGCACCAGCTGCAGCTCCAGCTGGGAGGCACAAGCCTTGCCACAGATTCCAAACCCAGCCTATTAATCAGTTGCTTGGTTTAATACTGGGTTTATGAGAGTGAGAGGGTAATCACTCTGTCTACTTTTTACATGAGTTACACTTCTGGCCGTAGTTACTCAGATCACCACATCTGTGGATGTCTATGAAATTACTACCTAAAGCAGTGGCTTATAGTATCACACCCCTCAAACTGGATAAATTTTGGGGTTTCTTAAGGAAAGAGTAACTCTTGTAGTAATGCTGGTATTCAGTAGCTGCCTGGTGATCAATAAAAACTCTACAGCTAAGCATTTAGCAATACTGCCAAGATATCTCAGAAACAGCTTTTATTTTTGTGTGATACTTAATAAAAATTTGAGTGCTTGTAGATTTTATAAAGATAGTAATATTTTTTATGTATGATGCATCACATTAGCAACTTAAATATACAGCGTGTGTGTATATATATGCATAAAATGTTTGCTGATGTCTTCTATTTTATCTCCAAAGAAAGCTTGAAATGCCTTCCTTTGACAGGAAGTTTCGGCATTTGCTTTATGATAGAAGATAATGATAATGAGATAGTTTCAGCAATGAGGAGTAGAGATTGGGTCAGGTGTGAGTCATGAAAGATGCATAGTTGTGGTACCACCCAAGCAAGGATTACTTCTGCTCCCCAGCATGAAAACACAAGTTTCTACCTCCCTGAACATCACAGTAGCAATCACAGTCAGTTGCTACTGAAGTCATTTGTCAAACTGGTATTATGGTATGTGTAGTGGCCATAATAAGGATTAATCACAGGAGGTTAATAGTTGCTACCCTAGACCTCTCTGGAGTCAGTCCTTTCTGAACACAGTACTGCAGTAGTCTTGAGGCCCTTCCTATGATATGTCTGCCTTGTTTAGAGAGTGCTGGGCAGTGTCAGATGGGCCTACAGTAGATCCTCGTAATTCCCACTTTACTGAAAGATGTGACTTGGTTTTTTAAAACATGAAATTTCAGGATGGAAGACTGCATTTGAGTGTATGTCTCTTGAGGCTGATTGTCTGTCAGAGTCCATCTTCCAGTAGTGTAAGCAGATTCTGTTTTGATACAGTTTTGGCTTTCATTGTCCAGCATCAAAGACTTTCCTTGAAAGCTGTCTGCATGCTTCATATGAAATGGATCCAACCTGATTTGTGCTTGGTTTTGTAGCTTACTCTAGAGAATGCTGCTAGCCAGAATGTATAATTTGTTAGCTTGATTTTAAAACACTTCCTCATGACCATTGCATCAAAGAGAGTAACCAGTCCTGAGTTCTCATGGCAATACCTCCTTACATCCTTAATGAAAAAATGACAGTGAGGCCCAAACCCTAAATTCATTCCTAAGATGCCCTGTTAGTTGAGGCTGTTTCTTACGTCAAGACCAGAAGTCTGCACCATGAAATGAGGTTTTCAAAGAATGTTCCTCTACTGGAATCTCTTGGACGTCTGCCTGTCACTTTGTGACCATATTCCTCCTGCCAGAGTCACTGCAGACACAATCTCTTGAGTACATTTCTATATACTGAGATCTGTATGGTTGCAGTACAAGAATACTTTGTGCTTGGATCTGGCTCATTCGCCATGACAACTGCGGTAGGGTGCTGATAAATCCACTCGGTATTCTGCTCAGGATGAAGGCAGCCCACTGCCAAGGTGGGGTGTGCTGTTCAGATTTGTATTCACAGCCTCTCAAAATGACTAGAGGGTCAGTCTCTCGTGGTTTTGGGTTGCAGCGCAGCCTCCTTTCTTAAGGCTTTGCATAATAATATGTAAATTCATGGTGTTCCTCTGGCCATCGGTTTCCCTGAGCTTTGGAACAGATGAGTGAAAAAAGGCAGCTGCCTGCCTTTTACAAGAAGGATGTTCAGGATAAGAGTGGTCTTTTCCTGTTGTGCTCAGGGTAATAATTATTTGTGACCCCCAGCAGCAGTGGGAGAAACAGCTGTTCTGTTTATGTCACCCTTTTTCTTTTCCACCTTTTCCAGTGCTTTCCTTTGAATACTGTCACAGTGTTCCTCCATGAGTCCCAAGTAGGTAGCTGCATCTGACTCTTGTAAGGCTGCTACTGATGTGGCTGCAGAGACCCAACTGGCAGAAGAGAAGAGGGCAGCGGTGCTGCTTTGGTTAACAGGAGCAGGTCCTATGTACAGCAGGCCTTGCCTGTTCAGGCTTGCATGTGCCTGCTTCGGCCTTGTCATCAGCACAGGCTTGCCTTGCCTCATAGGAGGATTGTCAGTGCATTTGTATTTATGGAAAAACTCCTTGATAAAGCCATGGTTAGACGTGGTTACTTTCCATTCTCATAAACTGTATCTGTTTCAGGGTTTTGTTCTTTTGTCTCTTTGCACTTCCAGCCTAGCTGAATATTTTCCTAAGCTTCCTTTCTAAGGTAATCAAAATCCTTGTTCTTGCTCATGTTCCAGTTTTTACAAATATGGCTGTTATATATACAACTCTTTAAATTGCTTCATGGGTTGGTTTGTTTGCCTTTGAGGAAGTGACTGGCTGTGTTGTTTTTTGTGCTTTGTTTTTTTTTTTTTTTAGGGCAGAAGGTACCTCTATGCTGGTTCTAATTCTGGTGTAGTTCAGTCTCCAGTTGCATTCTGTGACAAGTACACCACTTGTGTTGACTGTGTTTTAGCAAGGGATCCTTACTGTGCTTGGAAACCTCATGAAGCTTCCTGCGTTGATATTTTGAAAGAAAAAGAAATTGAAAGGTAATGGTAGTCTTCTTTACCTTACAGTTACAATCAGTATTGCATCAGCCTTGCCCATTATTGATAGTGCCATTTTTTAAGCCAGATGTTTTCAAATACAGACTTTTTTTTATCTGTGCTATTCAGATAAGATGAATCTTACTTTGGACAAGAGGATGGGCAGGCTGTAGGAAACAAGATTTGAAATTGTAATACTTGGACTTCCTTTTGCAGGAGCTGGATTCAGAACATAGGTGGAGATGCATCGTCCTGTTCTGGTGAGTAGGTCTTTGAAGAGCTCTTTCACGCTTCTAGGTGAAGTAGTGAAAGTTGCATTTAGTTTGGCTTTTTTGTGATTATCGGAACATTCATTTATATTTTAATAGGTATGATACTCTACTTTTGAATATTTGAGCACCTGTACAGCCTGCATGTTGTCTTAAAATGTCTATGTATGCATTTCAGTGTGCATTGCACAAACTGCTGAAATGAATGGGGATACCTCAACAGCGACTTGTGAATGAAAGCAGAATTTGCCATAAGTACTTCTAGTGCAGAGGCCTCTGTCTCTGTGATACAGCATTTGACATTCTACTGTGAGACTTGATAAGTGCTTGGTTATTGCTGCTGGATCAGAGTAAATGATCCCCAAAAAAGCTGTTTTTCTGGTGAGAGGGAAGGGTGACTTGGAACATGATACAGAGCAGCTGAAGTACCCTTTGTAGTGATTTAATAAAAGTAATCACAGGTCCTTTCTTTGTCATATGTGCTGCTGCCACCAGATGAAGGAGATGTCAAGAGTAGTGTTACAGGAGATTTTTACTGCAGTAGAAAAAACTCTGAGGAGTGTGATTTACTCTATTTCTAATTCAGGCAAAGTATGGACCGCCATGCGAGTTTTGCTTGTTAGTTTTTCCTTAATTTACGTTGTTGCACTGTGGTTGTACTGTAAGTGCTGGTATTTTTTTGGAAGAGAGTTTAAGTTGAGTAACAGCACTTTGTTCAATTCCTTCCTGGATTTTTTGTAGCTGCTGATTTACTTAAAGTGCACTAATTGCATATAAAGTGATTACAAATTCAGCACCTTGTCTCAAATGGCTCCTCTCAGATGCACACTCAGCTGCTGATCAGCAAGATGTCATCCTTATTTAGAAGCAGAGGCTGTCTTAGAGTTTGAGGTGTCCTATCTCCTAGTCTGTCTTGATGTCTCTCACGCAATTGTAGCTTGGTATTTTGCTAAAATCTTTGCATGCTGTCATCTTGGTCTTGTGAGATAATCTGAGTGTGTTAATCTTTACATTTCCATTAAGACTATAGCACAGTCTTGTGAAATTACACAGATTAGAGCAAACAGGAATCATTGCTGATACTCTGCACATTTATTTTGATGTTCCAGATAAAGTAAGCGAGAATTCCCTACAGCATACATTCAAGCATGGGAGCACAGCAGAACTCAAGTGTTCTCAAAAGTCCAATCTGGCACAGGTAGTTTGGAAGTTCAAAGATGATGTCCTGAGAGTGGAGAGTCCCAAGTACCGTCTGCTGGAAAAGGCACTGCTCATCTTCAATTTATCAGAAGGAGACAGCGGTGTTTACCAGTGTTTGTCAGAAGAAAAAGTGAAGAATAAGAAATTTTCTCAAGTGCTGGCTAAGCATGTCTTGGAACTGAAAAAGATCCAGCATGCCACGGTGGGCCCCACTGCGGCAGCTGCACCAACAGAAGGTAATAGTGATGTGCCGGAAGTGTCAGCTGTATCAACTGAGGGGTCAACCACTCACACCTTGACTACTCATATGGTACCAGTAACAACAGCAAGGATAGTAACAAAGCCCCTTGGCTCTGTTCTAACAAGTGCACCCTCCAACACAGAGCTCTTCAATTCCATTCCTGACGCAGTCCCGGAAAAGACAATGTTTCTCAAGTCAAATGATAACTTCCTATTGATGTTCCTCTTCCTCTTCTTTTTTATTCTGTTCTTGTGCCTGCTCTCCTACAACTGTTACAAAGGGTACTTGCCAGGGCAGTGCTTGAAATTCCGCTCCATCATGCTGCTTGGTAAGAAGAAAAAGTCAGATTTTTCTGACTGCGAGCAAAGCGTGAAGGAGACGCTGGTGGAGCAAGGCAGCGTCAGCCACCAGAGCGGGGAGCAGCCAAAGCCAGCTCACGACACTGGCTATGAGACTGAGCCTGACTGTGGAAATGGCCAGCTGCAGGGTGGGGATTCGCAGGCATCCCGAGAGGCCAAGGACAAGCCCTTCGATGTCAAGTGTGAGCTCAAGTATGCCGACTCGGACGCAGATGGGGACTGAAGGAGCCAATTGTCTGATTCAGTGGTGGAAGTCGGCTGTGGTCCCGTGGCTAGCTATTTGAGCACAGAGAGCGCGGGTGTGACCGCTGAGCCGTAGTGGGGATTACATGCTTATGCTGTACAGCAAGCCAATTAGCATTCAGATCTCGCCAGATTAGAGAAGTAGTGTTCGTGTCTGCAGACCATAGCATCTTGTGTTGTACTGTCTTATACTTTTTTTTTAAATGGCCAGTTTCAGATCACCATTTGTTCCCAGTTTTACCCCCAAAGAGTGCTTTGCTCTCGTGAACGGTTATTTGCTTGTTCTTCAGCCCTCTTCTTTCAGTAGGATAAAAGTAATTTTCTAATTCAGTTAGCTTTAAAAAGTACTTCAGTCTACACATATTTTTCGCTGCCATTAAAAAGACCTCGTTTCATTTTAATTCCAAATTGGAAATTAAGTTTAGTTTATCAGATTGGTAAATTATAGACTTTGTCCAGATTGGGACATTCTTTCTTTTTCTCTTTGCTTCTAGTGATTACTTTTGGTTTTATGCTTTGTGTTTTGACACACTAGGTCTTTTTAGTTGTTTAAAGTTAATTTTTTAACTGCTTTTTAAGTATCTGAGATTTTAAGGAATAATGGGGATAGCATTGCCTTGATTGTGTAAGACTCAGGGATAATCTTGTTTAAAGGCTTTTTTCTTGCTGCTTTCTAGCAGTTTAGGTACAACAGTATCAGTACAAAATGTGGAGTAAGTGGGGGGAGGGAGGAAGTAATAGGTTTAGGAATGCTCTTTTCTTATATTTTTTCCCTTCCCTCCCCCCCCGCCAGCAAGCTGGCCACAGTTGTGTTCCGTCTTCTATACAAGACTGAATTCCTTTGATTTTCTTCTTGGCTTTATTTTATTTTGGGTTTTTTTATGAAACAGCACAGGCAAGCAGATATCAGCAGTGACACAGAGGTTTTTGCATGGTGGAATCAGAGCTGGAATCAAGAAGAATTAACTACAATAATTCAGCTAGTGACTCGCTGGAATGGACTGTTAGGATACAGCCTGATGAGAAAACATTGCCGATTCTTTTTCTTATTTTTCAGATTCAGAAATAACTCAGCTTCTTTTTGTGACAAATCTTTGCAGCATCACCCTTTCTGGATGACACCTTCCCAATCTCCTATGCAACTGGAGACTGAAACTGGAGCTGCTCAAAGCAATCAGTTTGAACTCTTTATGTGAATCATGCCTGCAGTTGTGAAAGTGTGCATTTGTTCTCAGCCTGGTTCACAGCAGCACTGTTTGTCTGTAAAAGCATTTTGTGCGGTACAGTCTTGAAGAATTGTTCCTCTCACTGCATCTTTCTGTAAATATTGCTAGAAGTAGAATACATTTTAACAGTAAACAGCAGTACGCCTGGGCTGCTTTTCTATGTTGAACTTTCATGCGAATATAATGTAGACCATCTTAGTGTAAACAGTTTATATTTTATAAGATTCAGTTTGGTTTTATTTTTCTATTTTTAATTATGTACATAGAATAAATATTAAAATAAATTGTATTATACCTGGACTTTTATGAAACTTGACACAGTGACACTACTCTCCATATTGCATGCACTGATGCTCCTTGTGGTTTCCTTTGAGGAGGGAAAAGTACTTACAAAAGTTTCAGTTTGGAGCAGATTCTCTTCTTAGCTTTCACTGAATTGGTTATAACCCAGGGTGGGGTGGAAGGATGGAAAGAGAAACGTGGGTGAAGGAAGAAAATGCTCTTCTCTAGGGGCTTCGGGATACTTCCTTTTACTACTCTTCTAAAATTCATTTGTGTCTCTGCATTATTTCTTCAGTGTGATGTGTTTCTTACAACTTCTTTCCTTAGTACCGTCTTTTTTCTTTTCTGTCCTCTTCTGTCACACAGCCTCATCTCCTATACCTTTCCCTCCTACTGGTACCTCCTTTTTGTCCTGTGTTGGGAGTGACTCATCTCCTTCACCCACCAGTACCCAGCCTGATGTTTGGTCTAGCACAGACTCTGTAAAGGTCATGTTGTTGCCACCTTTCTTAAGTGACCAGGCACAGCATGTTAGTGTCCGGGGATCCTTTCACCTCTTCTGCCAAGCCACAGGTAAGTTGGAGGACCCCTGTCTGAACCAGCATTTTCTGCATTAAATGTTTAGATATATTGTCATGTACTGTGTACGATTTACTTTTTGGATGTTGGAGGGGGGAGGAGGGAGAAGGAAAGGAAAGAAAAGAAAAGAGGCTGTTTCAGCATATATTATCAATTCCCTGTCACTGAGATTCTGGCACTGTGAATACTGTGCTGTAAAATGCAGGCTCTTATTTAGCAGCCTACTGTAGTATATTAATGGACAGTTAATTTTAATAGGCTCACTTGCATGCTTAGAAGATGTTCACTGAGTCATGATTGCATGTGGATGTTTAGCAGGTAAATATTCTTCACTATCAGTATGTATGCCATTTAAAAATGCGCTTCTGTTGGATTTGTATTTAGTGTATGTTTCTGGTCTAGGTCAGTTACTCTTTCTTCAGTCTTATTTCAAGTGGTAAAGTACTTAGAGTGATGACAACTTCCATTTTGTGAAGAATATATTATCTGAAGTTCACAGGAGAAGAGGCAAAGCTCTTTTCTCTATAGAAATTCAACATTTGTCTTTTAAGTTTTTGTTTGGGTAGTAGTTGCTTGTTAAAGCTAAGTGAGATTTAATGGACCTAAATTGGTCTTAAGATGTAACCTTGTTCCTGAAGAGACTGTAGGTAGAGATTTATTTTTAAAAGTAGCATTGTTTTATATTGTGTTAGTGTTACATAGAATCAGATCGAAAGTATAAATTATTTTTAGAGTAGGTCTTAACAAAGGTATGATTTGTATTTCCATGGATAAAAGGAACAGTGGCATGCGGGTTCTTTTGCAGAATGGAAATAGAGAATCATTTAGATTGGAAAAGACCTTTCAGCAATTATTCGTTCACTGTTTTTATGGAAAATTCAGAAACTTTTTGCTGTCCACCATGAAAAAAAATTGTAATAATAGCACAAAGGATTTAAACCGTTTGATTGTACCGAATATCTGGAATTTATTTTAAAATTGCTTTTTTTGTCCAGCGATGTCCATTTTAACATGATACCTGGGCTGCTTTTAAAATATTGGCAGTAATTGTAATTTGCCTTCACCATGAACTTAAGCAATAAGGAGCAGTGTCCTTAAGTCAGCTTGTGGAATTTACTCCTGAGGGAGGTATGGACAAAGACTGCAAGAAACAGGAATCAGGCACCAAAGAGGTGCAGGGATGGCAGAGGCAGGGACAAGAAGAGCCAGCAGCGGAGGCATTTCTGACCAGTCTCAGAGAGTGGGGAAGGACTGGGCTTTGTGGTATGAGTGGGGGGCTGACTCCCTTTGGGAAATAAGACATTTGATTACTACATCACACCCTTGCCCAGAATTGCAGCTTTTTTCTGATCATTTAAAACACCCACCAAAAAAAAACCCCAACTGAGCAAAGCCCAACCAAACAAAAATATCCAACAAACAGGCAAATGAACAAGCAACAACAAATGCAAGCCGGCAGCTTACCTGACTGATGCAGATCTTTTGCATCTTTCTGGGACCTGCATGTGAGGATGTATAGACTTACCCTGGGTGGGGTGGCTTAGCAGATACATCTGCTAGGAAGCCCTCTGCTTGGATTTACTTGGATTCCTTTAGTGCCTATTGATATTTCTTTACATAAACATAACTGTAACGAAACTTCATTTCACTTGGCTATGCATATAAGGTAAAATGTGTTTGCAAGGAGCAAAAGGGTTAAACGAGACTGGCAGAGTGTTAAATGTTGTACCTGGTCTCCTGTGTAAATGATAGCTACCAGCAAGTGTATGATGCAAGTACAGATTGCCACGTCATCCCGTCAAAAAACTGAGGTTTATTTTCAATTAAGTTTCTAATATCTTAATGAGAATTGCTGAATATCTTTTTTTTTTTTTTTAATTGTACGTGTCTGTTTCAAGTTGTCTGGAAACTGAGCAGGAGTTGGTGAGTTCTCTTACTCATCTGTTATTCATCCCACATGTTTTAACCTGAAAGCTGCCTAAGGATAATACTTTACAACCTTGTAACTTGTCTCATTTCAACAACGTTGAGTTAGAGTGGATACAGCACAAAGAGCCACATGCACATGCTGTTAATTTTTTTTTTCTGGGAAATAAAGTTTTTTAGGAATGGAGTACTCCTGCCTTTCCTGAACAGGAGGGAACACAGCTCCCTTCACAAACTACCCCCCAGATTCTGTGTGCTCCTCTGAACAGTCACATCTACACATTTCTCCGAAGACCTGTCTGCTAGGAGCACACTGGCAAGCCTTTAGGTCTCCTCTCTGCTTTCTCCAACAGTGTAGAACTTTAAACCCTTTAAAGGCATTTGAGGCAGGCTACAGATAAATTGAACAAAATACTACACCATTTGTTGCTAGGGAGAGGCAGTGAGTTGATGCTGTATATACCTGCTTTATAATTTCTCTGGTGTGCTCTGTTGAATTCAGGTACAGTTGAAACAGGCCTTTTCCCAGCAGTTTTGGTTTTGCTTAAAGATGTTTTACTGACACCTTACCCCGATGTAGAGTAGTATTTTCTTGACCTTAACTTCACAGTCAAGTGATGAAGTACTGGAATATCCTGAGTGTGCCAAACAACAATTTAAATACATTTACAATCAGAAATAGTGCAAAATGTTACGCTTTATTTGTATTTTTGGCCTCGGATTCAGAAGCTCTCAAGCATCCCAAGATTTGGATGGTGTCAAGAAGTCTAATCTCCTTCAGCTCCTCTGAAGCTGGAGTTTTTCCATAATGGTTTCTTAACTTTTCAGTTTCATTAAAATAACCCCAGGAATGTGAACCCCGGGTAAACATTCTGCAAATTCAGCAATGGGCTTTCAAGGAGTTATTATTTCATGTAGATATTGAGATGAGTATCTGATAACTCCCGCATTCAGTGCCTGTTCCCCGTGGCCATGGTATTTTAAAGGGAGTGCAAGACAGCTTCCCACATCCGCATGGGAAAATATCTGTAACTGACAAGAACGAGACTCGCAAGTGATTCACTGCAGTTTTTCTGTCTTTGGTGAAGCTTGAAGTTGCGCTGAAAAGCATGGGGGGGAGAGAAGGGGGAGAGGGAAGATATGGTGCCCTTCACCAAGTGCTGCTGCAGACCAGATAAGGTTCTAGACAAAGCTCGTCCAGAGTGAGTCCGAAACAGACCTTGTGACCCTGTTGGCCGACAGTTGGCTGTACTGTTGTCATGAAGTGCTGTGCAGCATGGGTCTGGGCAATGGGGCTCAATCCCTGTGCCACAAGATGTGCCCAGTCTGCCCCAGGAGGAGGAGCAGCTCATGTCAGAGGCTGACTTGCCCATGGAAATGAGTAAGCCTTCCATCTGGAAGTGGCTCTGTACCTCACCTTGGAGTGTGGCTTCCTAGATCAATTGCATTGCTTGTGATGCCCTGGGGTGATCTGGTTGGCTGACCTGGAACAAAGCATTCAGAACTCAGGAAAGACGTGGAGGTGTACAGCACCCAGAGCAGAATGAGCCTGTGGAGGAATGGCTTTGTGCTGGACAGCAAAATGTTTTTCTAAGACTACAAATTACAGCTTTTTAGTTACAGCATGTCAGTATCTTGAAGTGGAGTTTACTTCAGTTGTCACTTAGTTCTACTCTTACAAGAACACAAATATCAAACAGCAATTTTCCACGGACGCATACTTCTGTTTCAGAACCAGTTGCAGTTTTTCAGTGTGGGGTATTTTGTTGTTGTTTGTTCTGGTTTTTTGATGGATTTTGTGAACTGCTGTATAAAATAATCCCCAGAACATCTCTTCATGTCCTTACCAGTTTCTTAGTAGTTATACCTGTGGACAGATATATCAATTAGTTTTTGAAACCTGAAAATGGCTTAACTGCTTAGTTAAGCAGTTAAATAGCTTAGAAAGGAAAAGCTCTGCATTTCCCAGAACAATTAAACCCTCTGCACAAATACTTTTTTTGTTTTTCAGGTGTTTTTGCAGTGTACTTATATTTACATAGTAATGCTTTGTGGAAACTATGCCTTGAATTTGATCTCTATGGTTGCTTAGTAATCTGTGGTTGATTTGTCTTTATCCTCATCTGGGAATGCTAAGTTTGTACCTTTTAAACAGTCCTGTATTCTGCTTTATGGATTACCTTCTCCTCAGACCTTTGGTGTTCTATTGCATGCTATCTGTGTGTGACTCAGTTTCAGCATCTTTGGCTACAGTAATCTCACAGCAGTGGTCAGCTTTTAATTCTGTAGTTTTCTATCACTTCTTTCAGTGATTTTTGCACTGACTGAATATTCATCACTTAAAGGCCTCTCTGAGTAAAACCATTCCTTTGTGCAGGTCTCTGACATGCCACCTGGTTTTTATTTTTTGAGATGCATCTAGAATATGCATCATCTAAAAGATGCATCTCAAATAATAAATCTCAAGAAGCTGAAAAATTAAGATTGTTCCTTTAATAACAGAAAAGGGTTTAGAACTTGTGACATAAAATTATAAAATGAAGTGAATATTGCAGACCATTTTTACATAATACACAGACATTAGAAGTATCTTTCTTGTTACATTGGATTGCAATATCTCAGGGCTGCAGTCATCTTACTAAGACATTGGCACTTTTCTTTACAGTCACAAGGGTCTACTGTGGCCCTCTTACATGCAAAGCTGGCAGCATTAAACACCTTTGTGTTGGTGTTACCCAGGCTCTGATGGCTTCCTCCATTGGAGACTTCTGTAGCACAACTGAAAGTTATCGTCTCTGGGGACTAGAGGATGCATTCTAAAATTCTGTCATAACAGCAGATTTTGGAAAATTTCTATGGAAACTTTTCTTGCTGCGCACTTTCACCTATGAAGGTTGGAGTCAGGCAAAGAAATACGTGGGAAGGAACATGCACCCCCCCTTTTAATGTTTTCTTGTAAGGACTAAGAATAAGCTCAGTTGGGGAAGCCTCCCCTTTGACTTAAATTTATAAATGCTTAAAACTTAATGAAACATTAGAATATCTTTCTCCCTGTGAGGAAATCGTGTCCAGTTAGGAGTTGTAGTTGTGGTCTGCAAGTATTATCGGTGTGTGATGTGCTTAAAACATTCCAAACTGCACTGCCCTCATTCAGTGATGCCTCAGCCACTCCTGCCTAGTGAGATGTGGTGGAGTTGGTTGGGTGTCCCAGTCTCTGGAGCATACCCATACCCACAACTGTGTGTGCTCTTCCTCAGAACTTCTTGTTACCCAGGCAGCCCAGTTTGCAAACCACCTACCTGTACACTTAATTTTCTTGTCTTCCTGGGGAGAGCTACAACCTGTAGGCTTGTGATAACTGATCCCTCCGTGTGATGGCTGATAAAAGTGGGTATTGATTTTTAACAGAGCTGTCTCCTCTTTTTTAACTGACTTCAGCAGCAGGTGCTTACCAGAGTGACCTGGTTTAAGCCCAGCCAGTAACTCAGAGCCACTCCTCCCCTTCTTCCTCCCACAGCTTCTGGCGGGATGGGGAGGAGAATGTAAAGAATGTAACTTATCAGCACTGTTCCTAGGCCGAAAGTCAAAAACAGCACTGCACCAGCTACTAAGAAGGAGAAAAATGACTGTTACTGCTGAACCCAGGGCACAGAGGTGCTTCAACATGTCATGGTTCCCTCTGTGGAGATTAAAATCTTATTTGCAGCTCTTCTTGACCTAGATCTGTCTGGTGAACAATGGAGCAAAAGCCATAGCTTGTGCATGCTGGAGAGCAGCAGTGATTTCTAGAGAGCGTGTTACTCCCTCAATATATTCTTCAATTCTCCAATTGACATAGTAGGCGTGTCACTGATTTTTGGCTGTCCTATCAGCTGAGCAAGCTCAAACTGGAACCTGATGTTTTTTCTGCCAGTCCTAATTCTAGATGCTAGTGCTTCATTTAATTACTCTGTAAAGACAATTATCAGGGTTCATGCTGGAAGCCCTTTTTTGGGCCCACTTGGAGAATATCTGAATAAATGCTGTTCATCACAGGGAGCGTGGACAGTTGTGGGTCACATTTTCATCTCACAACCAGGAGCCATTTTCCCAACCTGCTTTTGCATTGCACCCTGAGAAGGCAGAGCCGGTGTCCTACCTCCATCTCCATGCACCGTGCCTCATATCCTCTGGCGATAGGCAGCTTTCCCCAGCTTCTGTGATTCACAGGAAACACTTCCTGCTTTTAATCTGCCTTGATACGGTCACGTCAGCTTGTGATGGTGTTGCACCAGTGGGTTAGTAACTGACAAAAGCACCAGGCTTTTGAAAGAGCATGTTGTGAGTTCCTCAGCATGAAATATTTGGTGTTTGAGGTAATATTCTTTGTTAGCATTTCAGAGAGGTCTGTTTTCCTGGGACTGTCCTTTATCATTGCTGTCAACCTATTC
The DNA here is from genome assembly GCA_028858755.1 of Ara ararauna. Lineage (NCBI taxonomy): Eukaryota > Metazoa > Chordata > Aves > Psittaciformes > Psittacidae > Ara > Ara ararauna. The sequence continues at coordinate 35,028,803 of CM054410.1, read as the reverse complement.
CTAGTTTGTTTTCTAAGCAGTATTGCCCCTATGTAAAAAAACCAAACCAACCAACCCAAACCCCCCAGTGACGAGATGCAGCCTACCAACCTTGCACACTGTTTTCAGGAAACTGCAGTGATGCTTGTCTAATTTAAAGATGCTTTCCTTCTTTCCCTCCCCACTTTTCCAATCTGTTGCCCTCCTCATGGCTTCGTGTACTATTTATTATTCTGCTAGCATGTCAGCAGAGGTGGCTGACTCCTACAACTTAAGAAACTGTCACCAGCCTTAAATCTAACTTTCAGCCCTCTGCAGAGTAGTGCTGGTGGTTGTTTTCCATGTTGATGATTGGCTGACCTTCTGTGCCAACTCTGATCTCTGATTTAAAATAATCTTTCTGCACCCAGATTATAGCGTCTGTTTAAAACTTAATCCCTGCTCTGGATGACAGCTTTCCTGTATGATCTTGGTTTTCTGACATCTCGGATGTTTAGTTCAGTAGCATTAGGTACAAGCCAAAGCTGCAAGTTAGATAGCAAGCATTAAATCCAGGCATCCCTTTTTTAAGATTAACATTATTTTTTATTTGCTGCACGTTTTGGGCTTTGGAAGGGGTTTTGGTGTGTACTGGGGGAAATAAACCCAAAGTTCCCGTCACTGACGGTAGCCTCTGGTAGCAGTTCTGTGTCTAGATCATAGGAATTTGTGTGGACGTTTTGTTACCCTGCCAGGATTTCTCTGTGGGATACCTGTCAGTTATCTTCACTGGATTTCAGTTTGCTGACAGGTTTCAGAGATGAGTTGTGCTGGGGAGAGCTTTAAGAGGTTTAGGCTTGCTGACGGCTCCTGCTTTCTTTCACCAGACTTACCTCCCTCTGTCTTGAAGTGTTTCTCTGAATAATGTATAGGGAAGCCTTGTTTTAATGTCACCCTTCAAGAATCATGTTAATAATGAGATGAAACTGTGTGCTAAGCCAACAGCAATGGGGTAGCACTTCTGAGTGTTTCATGGTACAGCTTCATTGGGTGGCTTTTGAAATGCCTATACAGTTCTGCAAGTGCAGCATTCGGCAGGAGCTGGCTTGGCCAGTACTCCCTCTTGCTCCCCCACCCCAGGCTTATGTCAGTGATCTCTACTTAATCCATAATCTCTTGCTTTCAAATTAGTATCTCCAAGCTTTCTTGCAAGCCATACATCTATTAGGATTTGATGCGTATATGTAAATGCTTAATTCGGTACAGTTTATCAGGGCACACCAGCATGCTGCTCTGAATCTGTGGCTGTTCCCTTAAAATTCTTTGTATCTGGTGTTACTTATTATTTTAACCTTAAGATCAAGTTTGCACCCATAATTCAGTGAATGCAGTTGGACTGTGGATAAAAGTTTACAAGCAGCTGCAGTGGTTCAGGTTTCTAATGCTATCTGTGGCTGCTGAGGTTTCTCCTTGTGGAAAACCTTGAGGCAGAATCATCTGGGCATTAAATGAATGGTTTGTGCAAACCCGCCTGACCTGACATAGGTCGGAGAACCTATTTTGCCAGCGGAAACTACCCATATGGTACCTGGGCAGTACCATTTCACTTCAAGTGCTGAAAACAGAGGTAAAGAAAATGAAATCTGTCCAGAAAAGCAACAAACACTTTCACAGACACTGGAAATCATGAAGGGCTCATGCAGAGAAGAGGGGCAGTTCAGACAATGCATCAAGGCTTTTTCATTTTTGTTTGATAACTGTTAACCTTTCCCCTTCTAAAATTGTTAATGTGAGAGTTGATAATACTGTATTTCTGAGATTGAAGCAATGTTTTCAAAGTTGTCTGTTTATAATATCTTTCACTGTTGCTTAAACATAGCTATGTACATATCTGATGTGCTGCTTAATTCTCTGCTTGAATGTACTGTTTTAATAAGATGACCTTTTTCAATTTTTCAAGCATTCTTAAAACGGATGGCAAAGTAAGTAGATCAATTATGTCAGAAGTTCATATTTTAAAGTTTGCACTAGTCATGTAATTAATTGGTACTACAGCAAGAGCAGCAAATGTGGAGTGTATGTTCATATTTATTCCTTAATCTTCAAAAAAGTACTTCTCTATTACATCCGAGTCTGAATTTCTCTCTCGGGGATTGAAGGAAATACTCGCATTTAACAACTGTGATTCAGAGCTTTTGCAGATAAAGCTCTATTGCCTAAATAATAAGGTTTCTATTGCCTAATCCTGAAGAGGAAGTTGAAGTAGAGAAAGTAATAGCACGGTGCCTGAAACCAGAAATATGATCAGTAAAAGCGCTGACTAGTGCTTGAACTTCGATTTTGCTGTTGACTAACTTGGATCATACATTAGATGGGAATGAGTATATCTGTGGGGATTTCCACACAGAAAAGAAAGGGAGGGTAAAATTGCCCAATTCTTAAGTGGCTGACCTGAAGCAACACAGCTTGCAGAATTTTCTGCATCACAGAATTGTTGGATTTTAGTCCTTTAGTGAAATGTGTGTCTATGCAGAGCCTTTGACAGATTTCTGGAACAACTGCGATCTTTAAGACCAGCAAACAGAGCAGCTTCTCTGGTGTGAACAGTAACACTTGAAGGCAGTTTAGGAAGAGTCCTGCACAGAACATGCCCCTTCCTCACATGGTCCCAAAATGGCATTTTTTCAAGTTGGTGGATTTAGGTAATGGTCCTGTTCCCATGTCTCATTCAAATAAAGTTTGTGAGCTTATGGCTTCACTCAAGCACCTGGCTTTTAGCTTTGCAGTGCTAGAGTAGTAAATCTTCTGTGCTCAGAAAAGTTTATCCCTGTGGCTTGTGCCGTATGTGGCATTCCCTCCTTTTATTGATCTTCACTGTGGTCAAGTTGGTCTTAACTTCTCCAAGCCAGCCGGCCCTCTGCAAATACTGTTGCTTCATTTTATTTCTGCATGAATGCCATGACAGATTGTGGCATCTTTTAGAAATTATAATCCAGACTGTTTTTTGAATGTAGGTTTCTACTCTTCAGGACCTTTTTGTTGTTGTTTTCTTTCTGCTGTGCCTGTATTTACTATTCCTCTGCTTTGTCCAAACTCCAACTTCAGCACTTGTTTACTGAAATAATTTATCCTTGGTTCCAGACTTCCCACGATTTTTACATGTAACCTATCTACTGTTAATTGTAGACCAAGTACAGTCATTCGTAGACCACTGTATTTTCGTCATGAGTATGTGCCAGGCTGTTTTCAGTTCAGCATATGTTTGCTGTCTCCACTTTGTCAGTGCTGTCGCCAGTCCCTCTTGAGATTGTGCCACTTCCCTTCCTCTCTTTCCTTCAGAGATAAACTCTGTACTAGGCTTTCACTTGATGACATTCTCTGTCATTCAGCCTTACTACCACTACTAACTTACGTCTTCGTGTTTGTACTATTAGTTTTATTTCTGAATGACTTAAGAATTTAACGCAACATCCTGAGGAAGGGCCAGATGTAAAGAATACTTGTTTAACATGTACATTTAATTAGTTCTCAGGGCACTAACCTAGAATCAGATCATCTAGAGAAAAATGACACATCAGTTTGCAATCTGAAATGCTCATAGTAGAAGCTGACCTAATAGGTTACCTGTTCTGTCAAGACATACTTACAAAAATAGTTTATTTTCTTTTTACACCAAATTTCTCTTTACATCTTCTCTTGCTAAGGCTAGCCTGGATCCTATAGGTCCTGAGGGAGAAAAAGGCATGTTTTACATGTCAGAATCACTTCGAAGTTCTTAGCTTGGCTCAGAAGTCTCCTTTTAAATGAAAAGGCCTGCATACTGCCGAATACACTTCAGCCAGCCTTGCTGGTTTTCTGGGAACAGCTGTTCTGTCCTCTGGGCTACTGTCAATCTCCGACTTACTAAGATTCAGTGCTCGCAGGTTAAAATGAATAATAGCAACAAAGATAAAAGATTGGATTGCTCTTTGTTGTTGATCCAAGCTTCTTCCAAGTTCTGTCTTGCCTAATTGCCTGCTGTGACTAATGGTCCTGTGCTTCTTCCAATTCTGCTTCTTTCATTATTAGTTCCAGCATCTTTGACACACCGAGTTCCTGAACTTTTTCCCCTCATGGCCTTTATTTCAGATTTTGCAAGGCATGTCTCAGATGGTGTCAACTTTGTACCAGAAGCTAGCTTGATCAGCAGTAGGTTATGTGGCCTAGCTCCAAAGGAAGTCATAAAGGCAGGTAGATGCTGCTGACGTTCATCATCCACTTTATCATGTTTGTGGGGCATGTTCCCCCTCGTGGGAATCCAGATGTAATTTATAGACATGAACTCGTTTACAGCTTTGGCTTTAACATAAATTACCAATGCTAGCTCCATTTTATCCCAATTTACTTAGAATTTCAGCTGAAGAAGCCTATGAAATATTACAATCAGCTATGCTTTTGAGCCTAATTTTGAGGTCTTAGGGTTTTGTTTTCTTTTCAAAGACTTGTATTTTCTCACAAAATAAGCTGACTGACATTTTTACAGGCCCGGATGGCTCCTATTTTGTCTGGATGAAGAACAAACAGAAGATGAACGCATGCATCACTGAGCAATCTCATATGCTGTTTGATGGCAGAGTGCATGTCCTGAGCTGGGTGAAAGATTCAGTATCAGAAAATACAGAATATAAATGTTCATTCGTCTCAGAAGCTGGGAACACGACATCAGAAGTGCTCATCAGAGTGGAAGATAAAGGTAGGCTGGTTTTGAATGTAGGCAGTGTTTGGCCTGACCCTGACATGAACAGGGCTCTGTAATTTTCACCCATAAAACGTGTATATCTGAAGATGGTAACTCTTGATGTGCCTGCTTTAATTGTTTATGAAAAGGTTTTAGAGCCACCAAAATTCCTTCTACAAAGTGCTAACCTGCCCATTAGCAGTTACATTCTAGGAATGAAACTGCTAAACTAATGGACACAAATTAGAAGTCAGATGTGTACTAGAGCGTTTAAAAACAGGCACTCTGGGGGAAAAGTAGAAAAACTCTTCAATGCCTAGGAAGTCAGATGGCAAAGAGAAACCCCCAGATTGCAACCCAGGAGGCTAAAAAAATCAGATTATCAGCAAACCACGTGCAGTTGGGTGAGGTCAGTTCCTACTGCTTGCTTTGGACACTAACAAGGCAGGAGGTCAGAGCTAACTTCGGCAGCTCTGCAAGATCTTCTGGTACCCACAACTGACCAGTGCAACTCGAGCAACATTAGCAACTAGCTTTTGAGAACTTATCCAGGCCTGAAGAAGGTCTGAACAGTGTTTAGAAAGACAGCAGGAGTGATGAAGTTGGCAGGGTAAAGTTAAAAATAATTAGCTGGTTAGTAAACATGAACTTGTCAGGAACAGCTCAACCCTTCTTTTTTAAGTGATGGAGAAAAGCAGTAGGAGTTACACAGTTGTCTTGCCATCACTCCAGTTACTTTGAAGTTTGTTTCGGCAGCAGAATGAAGGTCATCTCAATGAAGCTACTGTAAATGTAAAGCAGAGGGAGGCTTTCACTGTGCTCCAGAAGTACTGTATACTGATGCTTGTGTCCTGAAGGATAAACAGAAAATACTACATCTGTATATGTTGCCACCAGTGTTACATTCTGCAAGAAAAACTCGCAGATAGAATCTGAATTAGAATTTTACCAAGATGCAGCAAACAGCCCTTAAGTTCTCAGTGGATTTAAGAATAACTACATAACATTACCAAAAAATGAAGAAACTACAAACTGCTTGTGGACAGCTGAGTCGTATCATTCTTCTCCCCAGGCGTGGTATGATCTAACTGCAGCATTCCTGAGCTGCTTGGATGGGTTTAAACCCCAGCTTGCAGGTCATATTTTTCAGATATTTTGGATTACAGGTAAAGGCACTGGATCTGTTTACTCTGGAGGCTATAAAGTTTGCTGCAGAGGGGAAGAGACATGACCATTTCTACAGACCTTACTTCCAAATATGAGAAGAGGTAGAACAAAATGAAGGACAAAATAGTGGCTGTTGTTCCTTCTTTCCCAATCCTCCACAGGAAGTATTACAACTGAACAGAAACTATCCACTTATTTCATCCCCATGTAGAATTCTCAGATAGTGCTGGTCAGGATGGATGGACCAAAGAATTCCATACCTGGAGAAGTGCCATCAGTGAACATGACAAAATGATGCAAAGCTGGAGGAAAACATGGGTAAGAATTTCCAGAAATTTCCCACAGTGCTTTCTACATGGCACACTACAGCCCTGATTTTATAGTCAGTCTATGATGCTCCTACAACCAAATGTATTTATATAACAGTGATCAGTGTTCCTGTACGTGTCATCATTCTTGACCCTCTCAGCAGTAAAGTCTGCTTGATTTGTGACATCTATTACAGTTATGACAGCTTGCTCCTTCAGTCTGCTAATCAGTCATTAATTCTTATACTGCCTGAAACAGTTAAGTCTGTGTATATGGAAAGAGTAGATTAATTTCAGCCCACCTGTACCCTAACTGGATTGCACAGACTACTGGACTTCATAAATGGTACTGTCCATCAAAGCTGGCCTTCCTTTAAAGAACAGTAGTCCATCTTTTAATACTCTAGCTTTTAATATTTTTCATCAGCAGTTAGAACAGATCATAAACTGATGACCAAAAGATTACTTTTGATACCTTCTGTTTGCTGCAGATGGAACAGTTAGTACAGGCAACCTTTTAAAACTCTGTTAACTTTCAAAGCAGTATTAACACATCATTCTGAATTTCTTTCTTCTTCAGGAGAGCTGCAACAAGAAAAACAGCCTCTAATGCACAAAGGAACAAACAGGCTAGAAGGAGAAATGTATGCAAGTTAAGCATAGCCAGCACTCTTTTAATATCACAGCTTTCAAGGACTTATTTTGTAATGCTGGTATTAAAATGGCTATTCAGGAAGACTACCTGAAGGTTGGAGAGGGTATCTTTACTGCACCAAAGAATAACTAAGTTGTGTGCCAGAAGAGGTGCCACTCATCCCATGCTGGAACTCTCTCTGGTTTTCTGATGCCAGTTATTTCAGCTTAATGAAGAACAAAAGTGGTTGCAGTAAAAGTTGTGCTGCTCAAACAATATAATATGATGTATAGCTTTGGTTTTGAGTTCATTAAGCAAACCAGTTAATTTTGGGCTTGAGGATCTTAGCATATGATTCAGAGATTAATAATAAGATGTGGATCACCTTTATTTAAAGGCACTTTAACTTGGCTACTTACTTTAATGTTTACCCTTACACTCTTTTCCTAGTCTTTTGAATCATAGAATCATAGAATAGTTAGGGTTGGAAAGGACCTTAAGATCATCTAGTTCCAGCCCCCCTGCCAGGGGCAGGGACACCTCACACTAAACCATGCCACCCAAGGCTATGTCCAGTCCAGCCTTGAACACCGCCAGCGATGGAGCATTCACAACTTCCTTAACCCATTCCAGTGCCTCACCACCCTTACAGTAAAGAATTTCTTCCTCATATCCAATCTAAACTTCCCGTTTAAGTTTGAACCCATTACCCCTTGTCATCTCACTACAGTTCCTCATGAAGAGTCCCTCCCCAGCATCCTTATAGGCCCCCTTCAGATACTGGAAGGATGCTATGAGGTCTCCACACAGCCTTCTCCAGGCTCAACAGCCCCAACTTTCTCAGCCTAGCTTCATAGGGGAGGTTCTCCAGTCCCCTGATCATCCTCATGGCCCTCCTTTGGACTTGTTCCAACAGTTCCATGTCCTTTTGATGTTGAGGACACCAGAACTGCACACAGTACTCCAAGTGAGGTCTCACAAGAGCAGAGTAGAGGGGCAGGATCACCTCCCTCAACCTGCTGGTCACACTCCTTTTGATGCAGCCCAGGATACAGCTGGCCTTCTGGAAGAGCACTCCTTTCAGGTGTCACCGAGTTCATTTATTCTAACACATTTCTTTTGGTAATAAAGTTTCTGTACCAAATAAAGAAGTTCTGACTAATGCTCAAAATACAGAGAGCTTACAGCGCACCCAAGTTAAAAATGTTGGGTAAATTCTAAGATTATTCCTAGTGAACAACCGCAGAACGAAAATGTGAGGGCCTACTTAAGCAACAGTGGAACTGTTTTCCTGCATTGCTGTTTGAAGTTCTGTCCTTCTGCATCTAATAAAGAAATATCTAAGGCAGTATTCAAGTTTTCTGTATTACTATCTCCTCAGTGATTTTCAGCAATCTGGAAACAAGTAAGATGCCATCTAAGAACCACTATAGCTGGAGCCCATGGAGCCAGCTGCTCCTAGCAATAGCAGAAAGTGTTCTACTTCTTGCTAGATTATCCTGTAACAGGCAAGATTTAAACTAGGCTGACTGCCACAATGAAAAAAACATTTTCCTCAGTTTAAGATTTTAACTGAATGATACCCTCTACCCCCAATACCAGACCACACACCAAACACACGAACGGTGAAAATTTGTATACGTGAACCATTTTCACTATTTTTTACATTGGTAATCATAAATCAATGCAGACTTCTGACAGCATTCAGAGGGAATCTTTCTCCCACTTCGTGTTTCCCTTCTGACATCTTTTATGGCTCAGGGACAACTATAAAAGATTTTTCTTGCATTGTCTCTCCTTTATGTGTTCCAAAGATTTCAAGCAGGCTAAAGTTTAGTTCAGTGGTGCTAAGTGGGAAGGTAAGGCTCTGTAAGATTGAGGTCAGAGTTTTAGATAAGCATGGCTGTACTCTGCCTTGTCTCTGCAGTGAAGTACTGCAAGCAGTAAAAATTTTGCTACACTCATAGAACAAGAAATAACTGTGCTATTTTGAACAACCTGTTTCATTTCCAACGTAACTTTTCATGCTCTTCTACAGGAAGAGAACAGGAAATAGAAAAGGAAAGAAAAAGGAAAAATGAGCTGTTAATGTGAACTGGCCCCCATTCCATGCAGTGACTTAGTTGTTTCAATGTTTTAGATGTGTATCAAAGTGGTAAAAGTATGAGTAAATCACAGCTTACCTCTGGATCAACAGCTGCTGGCCAAAACCATCTTTCATCACTGGGATGTTTCACTCTTAATTTCCATTTAAAATTAGAAGAAACTAATACAAAAAGATCATCACCGTAACCAGTGATCAACTGTGCACTGCAGCTTAAGGGTGTCTTCCCAAAACTGACATTTCAAGTATCATTAAACGCCCACCAGAAGAGTTCAATTAAGTCACAACCATACTTTATAGAATCAATATATTGTAACAGATTTAATACAATTTACATTCTACAAAACAGTTTGAATTTCAAAATTATTCAAAGTTTTTATGCCACTTCTAACTTCACAAGGCAGCTACTTTCCAAAGTATTGCACTACAAATGTTCCATTATGTGAAGCACTTCCTTAGACACACTTCAGAGATGCTGGCAGCAGCACATGGCATCTCTATCATCTTTCTGAACAACTGCCAAGTTACATGTGCATCCTTCATTACTTTCTTTAGGCTCCGATTTCTTTCTTTGTTCTCTTGTATCTGCAACTTGTAAACATTGGTATTTATATAGGACATCCCCACTAAAGTACTCCACCATCATTATGAGCACATTTTGTTTTTTAAGACAGAAATTTTCCCCATCTTAGATACAATCTGATATCGATCAAAAACTTTTTCATGTATATACCAACACAACCCCAAACTGAAGGAATGAGGAGTCTGTCATCATGGAGAAGGTACAGACAGGATGGCAGGCTGGCATATATGCTGTCCTTCAGAAAACAGCCTATAACTTCAAAGCAGGACCTATGACAAACTAGTCTCAGTAGCAAAAGAAACATCATCGTGTTACAGTTAATCAACTTCATAAATTTCTAAAGAGAGCATTTTCACTGCAGGCATTTCAGACCTTTGTAGTTTATACTCTCCCTTATACCTGCTGTGTGATCCCAGAAGAACAAATACACCACAAAGAAGAGCTGACTGGGTACTTTGTCATGATGGTCTTCCTTAATTAGCTTCAAACAAACAAACTGCCTACCCAGAATACATTTCTTGCTGACTGGAGGAGAGTGACACTGATGCCAGCCTGCCCATCTGAACAGGTTTCTTCAGAAGAAGAAAGAAAGAAAAAAAAACAACCAAAGCAAGTCCACCAACAAAAAACAGGTGAAGTTCTTTAAAAAAAGAGTAACAAAAAGCAAATCCCAAGTCCCAACTTTCTGGCTCATGGTATCTCTTCCCAAATAAAATGACTCTTCTAGCAAGATCTTTTGGTATGTTGTATCACTAACAAGTCAATGCTAGTCTATAAATCCACTCCAAGTTGTTTGGGGCTAAGACAATTTGCTGTTATCAGCTGCTACAGTGATCAACCAAACACATAGAACATAAAAGCATTAGCCAGTGCCTCATTTGCTCCAGTGCCTATTTTGTTTAGAGTGACTCAGAACAGTTTACTTAGCTGACTTCAGGTATTTCTTAGATTACTGTATTTTACTACCCTCTTCTTAGGGGTCTGAAAAAATATAATTAAAAGTCCAACAGGGTTGGATCTGGATTTACTGATGCTCTGACATGGTGACAGTGAATTCAGAAGCCGCTGCACTCTTTTCCAGTTCCAGTGCATATGGGTTATACTCTTCTTCAAGTTTTCTCCTCCAGATTTTAACTAGGGAATATTAGAATAAACAAACAGGTTACTGTATAACACTTGAGGAAATACTTAAAATGAAAAGTCACATTAATTCTCTACTTCCTTCTCAGCGTAAGTGCTGAGATAAGCTGGCACTCTGGTGTCATACACCATGTGCCATCAGATGACGCATGAAAGAATACTTTAGGAGTGATGGGATCCATTGAAGTCTTTATGTCCAGCCCCCTGCACAAGCACTGCTAACTCTGAAGGTGGATACAACTTCAAAAAAACTCAGAAGTTTTCAACACTTTGAAAGAAGGTTTAAGTTGCTCATTATCAGCGGTAACTGTTGTTGCCTGGTGACTGAGCAGAGCTGCAGGAATGTGCATCTGGAAGCAGAAGGCCTTTACAACACATGAACACTTTCAGACAGGAAGATGCATTTCAACACAAAACTTAAGTCCACCATAGTTATAGACTGTGCATTTCTAGAAAAAAGCTTAGAGGATTTTTTTAGAAACAGAAATAATAAGGAGCTCTGTTAAATATCTTTGGACAAAGCAATGAGGACCACCTGCCATCAGCGGATTTCAGAGAGGAATTTTTCCCGAGATTTTTATAAAATTAGGGGCAGCAGGGGGAAATCACAAAAAATAATTATTTCCCACCATTACTATCTACTAAAGTGACAGGTATCATTTGTTTCAGTTAAAATCATAACGTTGAAGAGCACTTTGAATGAAAGTTTAATCAAACCCAAGTCAGCAAATACTCACTATAATTTGGTACGTCCTCATCGGAGTCCTTGGAAGATGTTTTGCCAGTTTCTGATAAGCCATTTTTTTCATATTCAGTGGTTAAGACGCCGGGTTGGGTTTCTCTTGATCCTCCTTCAGCTTCTTCCTCTAAAGCTGCTATCATATCTTTGTAGGCCTTCCTGGCCTCTGTTGTCAGTTGTACCATTCTATGAAAATGGTCCTATGTAAACACAAAATATTAGTAGAGCTTAAATCATATAGTAAGTTTTATCGTCTCCATGAAAATCTATAATGAATACTCCTTATAGAATACATATACGTTTATACATAAAAGTAAAGCAGCCAAGATATGAAAAAGCACTTATAAGTACTTATAAAAACCACCCATTCTCTTGAAAATAAAACCAAAAAACCAACAAACATGTAGATGGAGGAGTCGGTATCAGGAAGAGGTGGCCACACTACTTTTCTGAACTGTGCTGAGTGGCTGTACTTCTAAAATCAATTTTTCAGATGAGCCACTGGCTTCTACCCCAACTGGGATAAAGTGTGCAATATCAAAACAATCAAAGCCTTAAAGTCACACTATTTCCCACCCTCTACAAGTAAAAAGTAAAGCTAAACAAAACCATGAACCTACATATTTCAGCTTACCTGAGCCCCATCATAGCTAAAAATTCCCACCACACTCACAGGCACTGCTTTGTTCAGACATCGGCCCAGAGCCTTGCGATTAAGGGCGAAAACAAATGGGATATTCTGTTCACAGGCACAGTCAATAATATTGTGTAGAGTCTCATCCAACCCACCTGGAACAGACAATAAAATTAGCAAAGAATGACAATATTCAAGCTAATTATAGGTAAAGGATAGTACTGTTAAAAGTACAAAAGCAAAAAAAAAGACAAAAACAAAACCCCAAGATTATGGGGCATTTTGAAATTAAGAGTTTATAGGAAAAAAATACATGGATAACAGCATTAGATCTGAATTTTAAAGGAGAATTTGACTTTTTTTTAATTCTTAATTAGCAGTATCCTTAGACTACCTGTGTTTTCTATTTTGTTCTATGTGTAGTTTAATCTAATTCAGTATTCTTGTAAAACAGAAGACCTGGTTGCTAAGAAATTGTTTAAGAGTTAACAGAAAGTAATGACAATAATTACCACAGATTCTACACAAACTATTACCAACAACTTATTGTCAATCTGAAAGAGACTGATACAGCAGGACTTCTTGTGGCAGCACAGCTGGCATCAATAATCTTTGTCCCTTCTCAGCTGTGCAAGTGCAATCTTTTGTGTGGCTGCACTGCAAATTAATAACCAGAACCTAGTTTCAGGAAACTTACACCACCCCAGATAGTCCTGATTTAGCTCATTCTTCAGCTGCACAGCAGTAAACAATCTGAGTAACAAAGGTGGTTTTATATGACTGATTTCAAAGGCTACTCAAATTAAGTTTCTCCAAAAATAATACTGTCAGAATACAGTCTGCTTTTTTCCATTTGTTTTATTAAACACCCATATTTACCCTTTGACTGAATCTTTTCACAGTTAGGAGAGATGATGACACACTTCAGTTTTTTCAGCTTCAGGTGTTTCAAAACTTCTCTGAGACCCATAACAAGCCTGCGTTTTATCCTGGCCTTTACTGGATCTTTCTGATACAAGCGATCTTGGAAACGAACCAGTTCTTTTAAGAGATCTGTCACACAACTGTCAACTTCTTTACTAAGTACCTGGCTGCAATAACTGGAAGAAAGAATCAATTAAATGTTAAACCCCCATATGTAACATAAATATGTAATAAGTATGCAAAATTTAAACAGTTTACCTTCTATTCTATGTCTTTGTCTTTTGTTCTATTTCCACTCCAAACATACTTGCTATATACATGAAAACAAAAACTTATATACAATTTTTTTCAGTGGCTAAGAACTTCCAGTAAGTTTTGTTACTTGTAGTATCTGGCTCCTCTATCAAACTATACTGAAAAATACCTGTACACATGTACAATACACATATACATATATTATATATATTAATATGAATAAATACATATATACGTATGTTTTTCTATTGGAGCATTTTTCTGAGGACATTTGCTTTGACCTATATCAATCAAAGTACAGCAACCAAAGTACAGAATTTTAATTTATTCATATAAATGCAAGACAATTTATAGCAAAGATGGAAATCTGGATCAAATTCCTTCTCCCCAGCATAATTTTTTTTTTTGCTTGTCATCCTATTTTACTTATCAGACTATAGCCTTGTGGTGCTCTTAGGAAAGGTTAAAAATGGATGTACTTAAACCTCCTAGTATACTTTGGGAAATCTTTTACACAAAGAATCATTCAGTAAAGAAAGATCTCAAAGAGAAAACCTGAAGATATTTCAACTGCAGAGTCAACAGAAAGATGCCAGGTTGAAAGTTCACATTATGAAACACAAGACCATAAAATCTGTCCCCAGTCTTAAGTGATGCAATTATCTCGAAACTTTATTTAACTTTTTATTTACTATTTCCAGACTTACTTCACTAAGTCTCAAAGACAAATCTATTAAATCACTGAAATCTAATCCAAAGACAAAATATTCTAAGCTTTGCTGAATGCCCTACATCCTGTAACAGGCAGAACAGAGTTACGCTGTACATATTCAACTCAAACTGTGCTTTTAGTAAAACAGTGTTGCACGGACACAGATTAAGTAATTTTAAATGCAAGTAGAAGTTAAATTAGAGCTAACACATGGCATCAAGAAGATAAAGAATGGGTGCGTCAATATTAACTGTCACTGTAACACCAGCTGCAAAAAGCCCAGTGGTGCATTTATGGGAGGAAAATTAAAAGTTAGAACACTGCTGAACCTAAAGTAACTATTTTAAACTGTCATGACTGGATCTCCTATATCATCACATATAGTAATGACTACTTCTTCTTTTATAAGGAAATATGGATTCACATCTGTTTAAACTAAACTGAAAGTGTCTGTGCGTAATAACCAATAAATCTTCCCTTCACTTCTCTGCCTAGCCACAGCATGCAAATGTCTGGCTGATTACATTCCTTACATTTTGTCATTTGGTCAAGTAGCAGAAAACCAAAGTACACACTAAAAATAAGTGTACTACTCAGTTTCTTAAATATTAAGCTGGTACTCCATTTATTTACAATAAGGTACTTTAACAGCACCTCCTTTTCCTTCCTTAGCTTCTAATGAATTTCTCTTTTTTTTCTTCAAGGAACATGCATTTTGAAGTCAGAATTACAGAAATGCACAGACTATTTCTCTGTATAACACTTCTCTGTTTGTGTATCAGCACAGAGGAAAACTGGGGGAAAAAAAAAGGAAAACAAAAAGAAAAATTAGAACCTTCAGTTTAAACTCCAATTGGTGTTACACAGAATATTATCTTGTTTCAAAATGCCGTATCAGTGATACTATGGAAATACATCAGTACAATCAATACTTACTCTCTGAAATTCCTGCTGTGGATTTTTGGAAGACTGGAGGTTGGCTGCTTTGAGGTCATAGAAGCTTTTGTTGATTCCTTTACCCCTGTGTTCTCAAGAAATCCTTCGTCAACTTGTGTTACAGGAACAGCTATGATGTAAATAAAGATATCTCAATGAAAAAATGCAAAAAGCATTGCGAAAAGACAAACTTGCCAAGTATATCTTGAAGTGTCATTACTTCAGTATTACAACACTCTGTGGTAGCAGGGAAACATCATACATTTCTTATTATTTTTTTATCACAGAATGGTTTGGGTTGGAAGGACCTTAAAGATCATCCAGTTTCAAACCCCTGCCATGGGCAACGACACCTTCCATTACACCAGGCTGATCAAAGCCCCATCCAACCTGGCCTTGAACACTGCCAAGAATGGGGCAGCCACAGCTTTTCTGGGAAACCTGTTCTACTGTCTCACCACCCTCACAGTGAAGAATTTTTACTTAATATTTTATCTAAGTTTACCCTCTTTCAGCTCAAAACCATTCCCTCTTGCCCTGTCACTACATGCCCTTGTAAAAAAGTCCCTCTCCAGATTTCTTGCAGGCCCCTTTTAGGTATTGAAAGACTGCTACAAAGTCTCCCAGAGCCTTTTCTTCTCCTCGCTGAACAAGCCCAGCTCTCTGAGCCTTTCTTCACAGGAGAGGTGCTCCAGCACTCTGATCATCTCTGTTGCCTCCTTCAGACTTGCTCCAACAGGTCCATGTCCCTCTTGTGTTTGGGCTGCAGAGCTGAATGCAGTACTGCAGGTGGGGCCTCACTGGAGAAGAGTAGAGAGGGAGAATCGCCTCCCTTTAACCTGCTCCTCTTGATGCAACCTAGCATACAGTTGGCTCTATGGGCAGCAAGTGCACGCTGTTGAGTCATACAGAGATTATCATCGATCAACACCCCCAAGTTCTTCTCCTCAGGGCTGCTCGCAATCCAGTTTCCACTCAGACTGCCCCAACCCAGGCGCAGGACCGTACCTCTTTTTAAACAGGTTTGGTACACATTTCTCAAAGTACTAAGTGTGCTGACTATCAGATCTCCATCTACATACTGTATTATAGCTTTCTTTCGAAAGATACCTGCTTGACCATCCGGTGGAAGCGTTTCGTCTTCAATAACATTTCCTGCAGACTTACAAATATTATCTTCATCTTTTGGTACTGCTGTCTGTACTAACAGGTGTTGCTGTTTTCGTTGTTCTCTTTCTTTCAGAATAATCTAAAAAAAATATATATATATGTATGTAAAACCCAAATCAATTCAATGTCGCACAGATAACACAGCAATTTCTCTCACCAAGTGTTACATACAAATCATTCATAAAGAGGTTTGGCACTATCAGTCAAAGTTTACAACATTTGGGGTTTAATCTGCATGTAAAAAGAAGGAAATACATTCCCTTGAAAAGTACTTTCTCCTTGATTATTAGTGTCTGGATGGAGAAAATCATTACTAGGGGTGAAAGGCAGAACTAAGAGTAACAAATTGCTTCAATGCAGAGAAGCCTGTGAAAGTCTCCCTCTTTATCATTCTTCAGACTGTCAATTCGTGGCAATTCAGCCAAACACTCAAGTACATACATCATGTATATATGCCCAACTCCTCTTCCCCTTTATTTCCCTGTTATTTATTCCCCTCTATTTCCCTTGAGTCAGACTAATAGATTGCTGTCTCTGCATTTGCTGGTTGAAGAAAAAGAGAAGAAATTACCATGGATAGCTAAGCTGTATGGTACACAGAAGGAAGGAAAGTACGACGTATGCTGGATCCAGACACGTTACTGTAGGTGAAAGCAATAATCAGTTTCCTGCAACTCATCTTCCTTCTCTACTTTTATATCTGCTAAGAAGCAGTTACTGTATATATGACCACTAGCTCAGCCAGTCTACCCAAAATTTGTCCTTACATCACAGAACCTAGCTGCAAATGTAAATTTCTCCATTTGCATTTGTCAGAGATGAACAAAGCACAAAAATGAGCGTCTTTCCGTAGTCAGAACACAGATATTACACAGAAAAAGTAATCCCTGTCTTCTCAAATCTACTTTGAAAAACATATTACATGAAGATAGAACAGCCAGAAGACACAGTCATTAGTATCACCCCCTACAGTTTTGTTACGTGTTATACGTTGTTTATATTGTGCAGTTCTCAAATTCCATTAAGCAGCACAGACTGACCACTTAACTACGTTCACTAGCTGTGTTAAGAATTGTTCTAAATCAAAAAGTAACCCTGTAATGGAGTGATATCTCAAAATCCTCTGTATAGAAGACATGACAGGGAGCAGTGTGAATGGGCAAAGAGGGGAGATACAAAAGAAATCTCCAGGTGGATCTAATACTAGTTGCTACAGAATCAGCTGAAGTTCTGGCTTGGAAGAGCACAGAAATATTAAATTACATCTTTGATCCTTTCTCCCTGGTCCCGCAAATCAGCATAGCTTTTCCAAACCAAATAAGGATTCCCTGGATGCCCCCCAGTACCAACAATTTGTTCACACTTCTGTAGTGACACTTTTTCAGCTATCAAGTGATTTAAGTGAGAAAATATATTTTGGGAGAATTTGCATGTGCTACTTAGCAAGATCCTGCCCTTCTCCCCTCCCTTTCCTCCCTTTTAAACCAAGGAAAGAATTTAGACAAGCAGAGACTGAGATGCAGGTCTCCACTCCAGAAGGTGTAACAGACTCACAGATTAATACTGAATTTACCTTAGCCTATGCTGTACTATTTAAGGTAAAAGTATGAGCACCTTTTTAAGAGGTGTCGGTCTCTTTGCTTTAGGGACTTCTCTCTGTTTCCCTTTCTTTACCAAAGGAGCGCTGGAATCCAAAGGGTTATGAGGCATCTTTCCTTGGTTTGATCGGTGACTTTTTGTGGCTGTAGTAGGTTCTTTAGAAAGCAATGGTATGGCACCACCAACTGAGATACAAAAAACAAAGAGTCTGCATCAGACAACAATAACAAATACCTAAACCAGTATTCAGTGCAAGTTTAATGACAGGATTAGGACTGGTATACACATATTAAATTTTTGTTGTGTTGTTATTAAGAATATTTATAGGCAACCCTCTGTCATTAACTCTCCAAAGCAGAATTTGGCAAAACACTGCACTCCACGCTACCTTCAACACCACACCAAAGTGGCTTGGTAAACCTTCAGAAATCTCCATGTTTTATGACAATGGCATCCTCCAGGGATTCTGCATTGCATTAAAATAAATACTGAGCTGCAGTATTGCAGATTTAAATAAAAATGTAAATAATCTGCAACACTTACTCCTACCATTTGTTACACCTTAATGAAGTTGGATGAAGTTCATTTGCAGATGGGTAATGAGTAAGTCAAAGCTACAGCTAAGTCTCTTTTGCTTAACCAGCCCAGGTCTCAGGAGATGTCTACTTTACATGAATTTTTCAGAGGATTTAGAGCACAGAAGCATTAAATGACTGGCGAAGTCACTGAACCTGGACCTTCCACACCATGATCTGACACCCTAAGAACTATTCTCCCTTTTCAACTGCTATCAGTAGAAATTGCTGTATCCTGTGAGAGCACTTTGTCAAACTTCAGTTACCTGCAATATAAACCAGGTTATATTAGAAAAGCAATGAAGAGGATGAGGTAAGCATCAGTGGAATGAGCTTGACACCTTTGCGCCTCAGGCAACCTCTCTCCCCACAAAAACACTCAAAGCTTCTGGCAGTTTGTCTTGAGCCCTCTTCATTTATGGCTTTCAAGGTATTTATATGCTGATCCTCCAACATCACATACAGTACTATTAGCATGAACAGTTTACTTCATAAAACTGCTACACTGCAGCTTTTGTGGTTCTGTAACAAAGGCAAATTGAGAACACTGCCAAGAACGTTGAGCAGTATTTAGCATAGGTGGCTGCAAGAATTGAAGCTGGATTTAAAGCAGTACCTAAGAATACATCTTGCAGACACATTATATTTCCTTCATTGTGTACACCACCTCATTCATTTCAAATTCAGAATTCTCATGTTCCTGAACTTGATGGCTTCAACAGTTTGTGTCAGTTTGCACTACTGATGCATTTCCAAAACATAATTTAAATCAGAATAATTACTAAATTACTATGCTGCTCTATCCATACATTATTTCCCAGATTAAGTAGATCTGGTAAGTGGAATAAAATAATTTTGTCTGCACACTCCTTGTCCTTTTTGTTCACTGTGCTGCTCTTCTGGTCACAGAGGTCAGCACAATGCCACTTCTCAAGCTAAAGATAAATTTTGTGTAGACAACAATTCAATGGGTGCAGACTGTTCAATTAAGAGCAAAACTGAGGTAACACCTGCTTTATACTTCCAGGATATGAATATGACACACCAATTTCTCTCCTGTACCAGACTAAAACACAGGCACTTCACTCTTAGAAAATAGGTATTGCAACCCATAACTTTCTGCTCCACTATCTCTCACCAATCCACGTACTGTGTAATTTTACAGAAATAAACCTGGTTATTGCACCTCTGCAGCACTGAGTCTGGCTGACTCAAAAGAAAAAAACACATCAATTGCAGAAGTATTTTTAAAAGCATCTCACAATTTCTCAGTTACTGAAGGAAAACTCATTGAAGCTTGGTATTTTGAGCTTTTTATTTAAAGCTCAGCTATCATATTGTGAGACGAATTCTCTCATGATTAGCTCTCTTTCTGAAATGATATTTTTAAATATTCTTCATTCAAATAAGGAGAGAAAATTTATCACTAAATTCTAGCAAATACGGTTTCTTTTTGCAAAATATACTGCACTAACACAGCCAACACTAAATTTTGACCTACAGTAAGGTCACTGAGATACTTGTTTCTGCTTCCTGGCTTTGCATCTGCATGGTCTGAGAGTCTCTCCATCACCAAAACGTAGCATTTTGTTGACAGCAATTATTCTGTAATTATCAGGCATGACACAACTCATACTCTGGCTGGGGCTGACTCACATAACCCCTCTGTTTGAAAAGGAGCTTTTTCACATAAGTTAGAGCTCTAGGATTTTAGAGGAGCATAAGAAAGCCTTTGTTATTGCTTAGTCCCTTTCCTGCAGGTTCAGATCACAAACCTGTTTTTAAAAAAAACCCAAAATCTTCCACAAACATTAGCATTTTTGTCAAAGCCAAATTTCAATCACCTTTCAAATTTATGTAAGGTGTTCTTTTTACAAGTCATTGTCCTAAAGATTTTCTTTCCCCAAGTCTTCCTCCAAACAATTCAAATCGCCATGCTTTAAAAATATTTTTTTAAAGACCCTTCATTTTCTTTTGTCTTCTGTGAACTGTGCTCCTGCCTGCATATTCAGACATCATTACGGATCAGAAAACCGAATACATTTAACTTTTGAATATCTAAACTCAAATTGAAAGAAAAGAAATTTCACCGTAACCAATACCTGAAAACACCACAGGTTTAGAGGACTGTTTTGACTTCTCTGTTTGCTGCTTCTGCTCCAAGACTGCCAGCATGCCACCCAAATCCAACTGCACAGGAATTTGACTCTTCTTTCCACTGCTCCTGGATGTTTCCTGAACAAGTTCAGTACCAATTACTAATGCTCTCCATTTCAGAATGTTATTTTGCAAGGTGAGTTATGCACTCCTAACATTTTCATCCATGATACTTTTGATTTTCAACTTAATACAATTAAAGTACTTTGATATTTAAATAAACATAAACTTTAACATGAAAAATAAAAAAATCAGAAATAGCTCAAATAACTTGAATAGCTATTTGAACAAAGCATAAAAGCATAAAATAACAAAGGTGGTGCTTTATGTTGGCTCCACTTTGGTCAGACTGCCACCTATCTTTCAAAAAGAACAGGCTTACCAGAACTGAAAAATAAAAGTACAGAAAAATTACTCTGTGAATCTTCCATGGTATGCGACTGCAGTTCACATATATCATTACCTTCAATGCCTTGTTATAAAGAGTTGTCATCATCTTTATGCACACATCCTTACAAGCACTTTCTGTCTGCTTGAAGAGAAGGCAAAAGTGGTGTTCCACACTTGGCACCACATTTAATGATTCCGAATATAAAAAGATTACAAATGAATAGATTACAAAGGGGCAAACTATGAGAGCAGAACATACTAAGCAAATGACTCTCAGATCCTGTACTTCTAGAAGTCTTATCCTGGAGATCAGTTCATTATAGCTTCTGTCACAATAGGGTTAAGGAATGTGACCTCCTCCTTCTGAGCCTGGGATCTCCTCTTGCGTCGGAGTTACAGCAGAATCTACTCACCAACAGGGAACTAGTTACTGACCTCACTGATGCTCTGTATTTCTCCTCATTGCCTCCTTGTCTTAATCTACCAGAAACACTTTTAAGAGGTTCCCAACTGCTTAAGACAATCATTTAGGAGTGGATTTCTGCCATGATCAAGTAAGACAGGTGAAAGAAAAATTCCTGATATCTGGAACTACATTAGTAGTAGACATTAATGAAAACATACTATTTTTCCCTAAATGCTCTATCAAAAACTGAAAGCTAGCAATTACTATTACTGAGTGCTTCTTATCAAGAGGATCTTGTCACATCCCAAAGTATAAATGACAATGTATGAATACAATCGCAGATGAGCTTGGACTCAAGTCTTATGTTTAAACATGCTAATTCCCTTTGTCATTTTGAAATCTATTTTCAAACATGAATTCAATTACCTGCATTTTCTTTCTTTCTGCTACAGAATATGAAGCTTGCTTCCCTGACAGTCCATCCAATTTGGGAGTTCCATCTAGCGTGGGAGACCAACTATCCCAAGGCTCTTCTGTTAGATGGATCTTTGAAATTCAGAGACAAAAGGTGATAAGGAAGAGAAACTATTTAGACACATGGAAAAGGGTAAAGTGAGGTGATAATAAATTCAAATGGAACCTATACAGTAGCATTGAGTGTACCCTCAGCAGGTTTGTGAATGACGCCAAGCTTAATAGCACAGCTGATACGCTTCAGGAAAGGGGTGTCATCCAGAGTGACCTTGGCAGGCTTGAGCACTGTGCCTGTGCAAAGCTCATGAAGTTCAGCAAGGCCAAGTACAAGGTTCTAGACCTGGATTGGGGTAATCCCCAGTATCAGTACAGAGCAGGGGTTCAAGGGACTGAGAGCAGCCCTGCAGAGAAGGACTTGGAAGTACTGGTAGACTGAAAACTGAACATGAGCCAGAGGTGTGCATGCGCAGCCCAGAAAGCCAACCGTATCCTGAGATACATAAAGAGAAATGTGGCCAGCAGATCCAGGGAGGTGATGCTAACTCTCCGCTCATATGTGTCCCCAGCTGGAGGCCTGTGTGCAGTTCTGGGGTCCCCAGCACAACAAAGACACAGACATCTTAGAGCAGGTCCAGAGGAGGGGCACAAAAATGGTTAGAGATGGGACAGCTGTATGGAACAGCTCTCCTATGATAAAAGGCCTTGAGAGTTGGGGCTCTTCAACATGAAGAGAAGGTGGCCTGGGAACACCTTACTATCGCCTCCTAAAAGTGTGATCATCTACTGGCTACCATGCTACAGACTCATGACTTCCTTCTCCTTTTTCAGATTTGGAAGATAAAAAAGCCAGGAAGGCAGTTTCATTTTCAAATATCTGCTACAGAAGAATATAAGTGGCTTACTGAACATGTCTTTACAACTTTATAAAAGCCCATATCCTACATATATTTAAAGAGCTAAAAGGTTTCTATCATCTAAGCTGCAAGTCTGAATATCATTTTATAAGAAAATTGGTTTGAGCAGCAATGTGTTTTTTGCTGCTCGTCCCTCCCTGTCAATGTAATTTACTGCCTCAAAAAAAGAAAACAAAGGGTTTCTTTCTTTGTGTTTTGGTGTTGGTTTTTGCTTCTTTATTTGTTTGCTTTAACCACTAATATTCTCAATGAACAAAACCAATGACAAACATCTCTAGCAGCAAAGCTAGTTTCAAAGAAACAGAAACCTGGAATTTTACATTTATTATTTATGTGATTTACTTTGCAAGAACAATATATTTCCAAATATTTCTTATCTTGTGATTAAAGCTTGGGATCCATTCCCATATTGAATCAATTCCAAAATTAGTATTTGGGATTTATTTCACTCATAGTAAAAAAAACAAAAAACAACCAAACACAAAAACCTTGGGTTTATAGTTGATGTTAGACTCACACTCTTACCTTTGCACAGCTTGAGAACAAAGCATCAACACTATTCAGATGCCCTTGAAATTTGATTATATGAACCAACAGCAAAAGTAAAAATTAAAAGTGCCGTACTATTATTTTTATGACATGTAAAATCAAACTAGAAAACTACCTACAGGAAGAAAACCTACAAAAACACAATTCATCTCAACTAACTTCGGGTGTACACAACAGAAGTGTCTATACTGGAGTTGGTAGCAACTCAGAGACCAGAAAGGTATCTCCTTTGGTATGATACGAATCTACTGAATACAGTGATTAGCTCTTCATTGTCCACACAGTATGTAAGAGGACTGCCATGGGCAGAGCCCCAAGTCATCAACACCAGGCAAAAGAATTCTACCTTTAGTTGCATTCAAAACTTGCAGATTTTTACTGCTCATTTTCTTAACATCCACATGATGTCCTAAGACTACTTACTTCAGGATGCTTTCTGACAGCAGGAGTAAATGATGATTTCTGAGGTCCTAGCCTGTTTCTTCTATCAGAGGCAGCTGCCAAATCAGGAAACTCTTCAGCATCCTACACAAGTAAATCAGAAGATAATAGAATCATAGAATAGTTAGGGTTGGAAAGGACCTTAAGATCATCTAGTTGCAACCCCCCTGACATGGGCAAGGACACCTCACACTAAACCACGTCACCCACGGCTCTGTCCAATCTGGCCTTGAATACCACCAGGGATGGAGCATTCACAACTTCCCTGGGCAACCCATTCCAGTGCCTCACCACCCTTACAGTAAAGAACTTCCTTCTTATATCCAATCTAAACTTCCCCTGTTTAAGTTTTAACCCATTACCCCTTGTCCCATCACTACAGTCCCTAATGAAGAGTCCCTCCCCAGCATCTTAAGGCCCCCTGAATTATACTTCTAATAAGAACTATGAAGCCCATATTCTCAAACTTGTTTTTCCTACATGCAAACTATTTTCTCCCTGCTTGTCAAAAACTCTCAGCATAATTTATTTCACTGTACAAAAACTCAGAAGCCAAGTACAGTGCCAGCAATGATGATCAGCACTACAATATTTAAGCCATCTACGCAGCAGCTAATTCAGGGCTTTTAGATCTTACAAGAGAAAGTTCCAATAGCAAGCTGTTATTGCTGTCAGCTGATACAAATAATTAGAGGTAAATGGCTCCTAAAGGAGTGTTCTTCAGATCATTTAACAGCCTTTCAAACAATTTCCCTCTTCTCCCAGTACTGTTTCCAGCTGCGCAATTCTGCCTTAAACGTGTCAGTTAGAAAAAAAAGGGCAGGCAAAAGGGTAGCAACTCTTGACTACAGTATGGAAATAAACAGATCGCTCAAGTGATTATGTAGGCTTAGAGACAAGTAATTTTATTAGCAGAGGAAACATTATCCAGATCCTGTATTAACTAAACGCAGACAGGCTGGAGCTTGCTCTACACTGGTCACCTTATATCCACTATCTCAATTATAATGAACCTGATCCACCAGCTTGGTTTTCATTCCATTGCTTCTCTTCCCACTTTCCGAGAGGCCTTTTTAGCTGTGATACAACGCTTCTGAACACACCAACATTTATTTTGCAGTCTGAAAGACTCCATTTAAGCAGCCCAAGCTAGGAAGCTCTAGCATACGCACAGACATACTTCACTCAGTAAACTATTTTTAGAGAAGCTTGGGAGTATGCCAAAAGATGACTGCAAGAGAAGGAAAAGCTTTTCATTAACACACCCTTTGCTTAGGGATACCTTGTAATAGAGCTAGTACCTTCACATTTATACAGACCTCACTGGAATTAATTTTTATTTCAGTCTGAACAAACACTTCTTGAATTCAAATAAAATTCTGGCATTTGCAATGTCCTGTAGCAGAATGAATAACTAAACTGTAGTGCTTAGCGTGATGTTACACCTGTCTGTATTTCCTCTTAACACCTGTAAAAACCAGCGGACATCAAACAAAATGAGGACAAAGATTAAATAATTTCTTTTTTATTTCCTTATCACTTCTGATTATCATAGTCATCTAATTTACAGACTGAGAAGTCCTAGTTTATTCAGTTTTGCCTCCCACAAAAATTTCTTCATACCTCTGATTATTTTTGGAGCCTTTTATCTATCTATTTTAGTTCAAGTATGTGTAACTTTATGGAGTGGGGTAAACACAAGAAAACAAAATCTACACTATATATAGATTGGACACATTCTGAATTTATGTATTATCATAATCTATTTTCTTTTCTATTTTCCTAATAATTTCCAGCACTGATTGCATGTTTGACCAGCAGTGCCAGCACTGACCTCAGTACCAATAGCAGCTTTAGTATTTTTCAGAGGAAATACCTAGCTCAGGGTCTATCACTGTGTATAGAAAAACAGGATTACTTTTCAGCACATGCAATTTATGCTCCTTAACAGTGTTTAAAAATGAGTGAGTTTTATAAAACTATCAAGCAATCCAGTATATTGCTCTGGTGAGCTGCTGCACATAGCAGAAGTTTCTTAAACATCCTGGGTGGCCATAAAGTTCTCTGTGTATGATCCTTTCATGCTGTTCTATTTCAAGAACATCATAGAATCATAGAATAGTTAGGGCTGGAGAGGACCTTAAGATCATCTAGTTCCAACCCCCCTGACATGAGCAGGGACACCTCACACTAAACCATGCCACCCAAGGCTCTCTCCAACCTGGCCTTGAACACTGCCAGTGATGGAGCATTCACAACTTCCCTGGGTAACCCATTCCAGTGCCTCACCACCCTTACAGGAAAGAATTTCTTCCTCATATCCAATCTAAACTTCCTCTGTTTAAGTTTGAACCCATTACCCCTTGTCCTATCACTACAGTCCCTCATGATGAGTCCCTCCCCAGCATCCCTATAGGCCACCTTCAGATATTGAAAGGCTGCTATGAGGTCTCACATAGCCTTCTCTTCTCCAGGCTGAACAGCCACAACTTCCTCAGCCTAGCTTCATACAGGAGGTACTCCAGCCCCTGATCATCCTCGTGGCCCTGCTCTGGACTTGTTCCTTCAGTTCCATGTCCTTTTTATGTTGAGGACACCAGAACTGCACACAATACTCCAAGTGAGGTCTCACAAGAGCAGAGTAGAGAGGCAGGATCACCTCCCTTGACTGGCTGGTCATAGTCCTTTTGATGCAGCCTGTGTCTCACCCATTTTTCACGCTAATGAGCATACAAGCATTCCGAGCAAACCAGGAGGGTCTGAAAGCTGTCTTTTGCTGTCACAACAGATGTTGCATCTACATCACACATTTCAGTGCAATGCATATGTTCTGTTCCATGATTCTATGACATTGTTTACCATTTTTGTCTTCAACAGCCCTATTACTGTTTTCTGTGAATACTGCTATTCCCTTTACGTTCAGATAGTAAGTTGTTTACAGGTCAGACACTGCATGGCAGCATATAGTAAAAATAATACAGATGTTCTCATGAGGGAAAGAACCTGCAGATCTTTGATTCTACCTGCAATTGTCTAACAAAGACATCTGTAACAGTCATTTCTTGTGCTGTTCCAGGACAATGAATGTCATCGTGAAAAGAATGTGTAGCCATAATTTTGCTCTATGCTCCATGTACAGAACTGAAACCACCTAGGAAGGCTTCCTTATGCTTTAATTTCACAGACTGAACATTATGTAACACTGGATCAAACTTATAGATCAAGATGTGTTCACAGTACTATACGATACTGGGCTTTTAATGAAGCACAGTTAAACCACAGACCATACAATTCTCTAATGTGGGAAAGTCTGAAGCCTTCAAACCATTTATAGACAAAAGTATCAAAAAACTAATACGCATATATTACTTTGTAAAAAAAAAAAAGGAATTAACAATCAGGAATGGAAGCAATGATAACTGTGTTACATAGAAATTGCTTCCAAATGTGGTATGAGTAGAACTGTAATATCAGTATCACATTCTTTAAAACTGTGGCACACTATGGTACCCAGTATATTCTCCATCCCTTGTGCACTTTGCTTTCTGCAACAGTTACTACAGAATGCTTTTAACTTAGGAAATTGGACTTTTACTGTAACTTGTTAACATGTAGACTCTCAGATGCATCCTCCAAATCTACTTCTAAGACTCTTTTGTACTCCTCTGTGCACACTGAACATGTGACAAGTCAAAAGGCATAACTATTCCTTACCAGTAACTTCTGACAGTCATCTCAACTGAAATGGACTTGAACCAATATCCTCTACAAATAGGATTTGAACTTAAAATAGCACAAAGCTGTGTGAACACCTGGTCTTCTAATACACTTACGTAACTTAAAAAAAACAACAACAAAGACCTCTTCACTGTACCTCAATCCTTGGCGGTTCCTGTATTATAACAGATTCATTTTGAGGTTTCTCCATATCAGTGGGCGACTTTGGTTTTTTCTTCTTTTTCTTCTTTTTTTTCTTCTTTTCTGACCCTTCTTCAGGCTCAGTTTCACTAGCGTCACATTTTGTTTCTGACTGCTGGGAAAAAATTGTGAGGTATGATTGTTAGAAACTGATTTATTTCAATACCACCTGCCGAAATAAATATGAATGATCACACTTATACAACGAAAGGGTACCTTAATCAATCCAGGCTAGGACATTAAGCAAACAGGAAAACTCACGATCTCTTTAAAATTTAGCGCTACTGGAAAAAAAAATATCTTCATTTGAAGCACACTGCAGTTATCAAACTATATTGCGTCTATTGGGATTTCACTAGGAAATATCCACCCAAATAAGGCAAGGGTTTCATGCTTCATGTCTCATTCTGAGGGAAAGGAATCTGAAAATAGTCCAGCCTAAAAGCTGAAAGTTCATGCTGCTGGAGTAGTGCTGTCAAATGCTAATAAGGACAAGGTTACTTTGTATTATTTCTTAAAAAGCTACATTAGAAGTAGACACTGTACAGAGCCTAGGAAAAAAATGGCAATGTCTCACATCAAGAGACACAATCACACAGTGACAGAAATTGGTTTAGAGCAGAGAGTTCTCAAGTACCTTCACTTCACTATCCTGCTTGCCTTTGCCCCTGGAAAGACCTTCAGGTACTGGTGATGACACAATTTTCTTTGGGGGCTGTGAAAGCACCATGGCCCAAGACACATGCGGCTGAGCAGAGCCATCTGCAGGTGTTTCAGGAAATGCCGTTAGGAAAAATACAAAGATATCTCAAAAATATTTCTCAAATATTCAAAATAAAAAGGATCAAGTGTTAATCAAGAACTAGCAAATACAGTAGAGCACCATATTCCTTCTGAAGGACTGAAATAAGACACTCACACATTTCTTTTCTCCAGAAAGCTTTCTAGAATTGCAACCACCCCATATATTGTCCAGCACTATATACATACATTTAGCCCAATCAAATCGCAACAGGAAATCACAGCAATTACATACAAATAATTCCATGTTCATTTTCTAAGTTATTTTTCTTTAAAATAATGAACTTCTGCTATATTTATATACAAAATTCCTTTAATATTTATCTCACTCATGCAGCTTTCACATATAAGGCCACATCAGTAATTTCTACTTTCTAAAAAGTCCACAGTTTTACAGACATTTGTACTAAGTGAAAGACTTCTTAATGTGCCTCAGTGTACAAGAACATAACCCACCGCCACTCAGAGGTATCAATGTTTTCAAAGAACTCACAATTAATTTTGTAACTGTTCCTATCACACAGCAAATACAGAACAAAATCTAATTTTTTTCTTTAAGAATGAAAAAAACCTTTCAGTGGAAAATTTAATTCTGTAATGGGTTTTACATGACAAGGCCTTCGTAGTAGGGGGATGCTGCAGGAGTGGCCTCTGGGAAACAATGGACTCTGTCAGCCCCAGCTGGCTTCAAAACAGATCCAATGCCAGACACAGCTGAGTCAACCAGCAGTGCCGGTGGCAGCTCTGTGATAACGTATTTACAAAAGGGTAATAACCTCTGTGCAGGATTTGAAAGAGGAAGGATAAGAAAGTGTGAGAAAAACAACCCTGCAGACAGCAAGGTTAGTGAAGAAGGAGGGGAAGGAGATGCTCCTGCAGCCCATGAAGACCATGGTGAGACATACTGTGCCCCTGCTGAGGAAGGAGCTGCTGCTCTCTCTGCTGAGAGAAGCTGTTTGGAGCTGACCGCAACTCCCACTGTGCCACTCAGGGCAAGGAATAGGTAGAAGAGTCAGCAATGAAGAAGTGAAGATGAGCCTGGGAAGAAGAGAGGGTGCGAATAAAGTGGTCTTAGTTTTGACCTTGTTTTGCCACCATCCGACCCCGGTTTTAATTGGCAACAAATAAATCTTTGTCAAGTCAAGTCTGCTTTGCCTGTGATGAGTGACTGGTGAGAAATCTCCCTGCCTTTACCTTGAACCACAAGCTTTATTCTCTTATTTTCTCCTCCTGTCCTGCTAAGGAAGAGAGCAGCTGGGTGAGAGTCTGGCTGCCAGCCAAGGTCAACCCACAACAAACTTCTACTTTATTATGGAGGACAGAAACTGAGGATAGTGTCTGAGGAAAAACATTATTAGATGACTTTAATGTTTCTGGAGTAACTTTATCTTTAGAGGGCCCTTCAAAGAACTTTGGCAGATTAAGCTGTCCTTTCTGAATCCTTACTGAAGGTCAGTGGGAAGATAAGGACTGAACTGTCCAGACTGGTGCATGTCTGTGTACACACACAGAAATCTAGTGAGAGGCACTGAAGACAATTCAATGCATAATGCATGTGATACCTCCAAGGCAGAGCCCTACTGAACAAAACTTATTCCCACTTAACTCTGGATTTAAGGATTTCAATTAAATTTAAGTATTTACTTGAAACTAGCCACTTGTTAATCTGTTGCAGTTTATTAAAATAAACCCAACGACAATAAACAAAACCAAGTTCTGCATCCCCATAGCCAGACAACAGGTAAATAAAAGGGGCATTTCAGCATCATGTTTCTCCACAGCTATGCTTCATAGTTTAACAAACTTGACAGAGATAACATATGCCACAGAATAATTCTGGGGTACATACTAGACTCCAGCTATTTAAAAAAAAAATGCTTATCTAGACTAATCAACTATTTACCTCTCATTTATTCTTGGGAAAAAATATAATCTTGGCAGGTGTGTCAGACTAGATGATCTCCAGAGGTCCTTTCCAACCCTAATGATTCTGCGAGTCAAGAGACTTCAAATAATCAATATGCATTATTTTATCTCCTCTTACACAACATGGGTGACAACTACAGCAACACTTCGCCTTGAGCAACAATGACACAACAGAGTAGGGCTCAGTACTGGGGCCAGTCCTGTTTAATACCTTTACTGATGATGTGGGCAAGAGAATTGGGTGTACTCTCAGTAAGTTTGCAGATGACATAAAGCTAAACAGCAGTATTGATCTGCTTGAAGACAGAAGGCTCTACAGAAGGATCTGGACAGCCTGGATTGATGGGCAAAGGCCAATGGCATAATGAAGTTCAACAAGGCTCAGTGCTGGGTCCTGCACTTAGGTCACAACAACTCCATATAACACGACAGGCTTGGGGAAGAGTGGGAAGTTACCTGGTGGAAAAGGACCTGGGAATGTTGGTGGGCAGCGCCTGAACAAGAGCCAGCTTGTGTTCTCATAGCCAAAAAGAAATAGTGTAACCAGCAGGACCAGAGAAAGGACCCTCTCTCTGTACTCAGGGGCACCTTGAACACTGCGTTCAGTTCAGGGCCCCTTGCTATAAGAAAGACACTGAGGTGCTGGAGCAGGTCCAGAGAAGGGCAACAAGGCTGGAGAAGGATCCTATGAGGAGCAGCTGAGGGAACTGGAGCTGTTTTATCTGGAGAAAAGGAGGCTGAAGGGGGAGCTTATCACTCTCTCACTATGTGAAAGGAGGCTGTAGCGTGGTGGGTGTTAGTCTCTTTTCCCAAGTAATAAGCAATAGGACAACACAAAATGGCCTCAAGCCGGTCCAGGCAAGGTTTAGATAAGGTATTAGGAAAAAAATCTTCACCAAAAGAACTGTGAAGCACTGGAACAGGCTGCCAAGGAAAGTGGTTGAGTTCCTGTCCCTGGACCTATTTGAAAGATGCACAGAAGTGGCGCTCAGGGACATGGTTTAGTGGTGGACTTGGCAGTGACAGATTAAGGGTTGGACTTGATGATAGTAAATGTCTTTTCCAACCTAAACAGTGCTATGATTCTGTAATCCATTTTAATCTGCTGATGAAATCTGAGAGCAAGAATGAGCAATAAGCACTCATCATATTTGAAAGAAACTGGTACAGCTTCATTCGTTCAGGTTTTTTTTCTTCTGTAATGAGGCCACTGTTTAATTCCTTTTTTATGTTACAAACCAACAGCTCCTCAGAACACTTCAGTCTTTCAAACTGATGAAATGCAAGCAGTTGAAATACAGGCAAATAATTTGTGTTTGGAGTGCTTACCTCTGCCATCAAATGAAGAGGGTATTAAGCTGGCTACTGTTTCATCTGAAGTTTTTGTTGAAGCTTTGCTTTCTGCAGAGGAATCTCTCTGTAAGACAGCCAGGTATCATAAAAGTAGTATTAAAATAACTGATCTAAACAGCTAAACATAACCCCCCTCTAAATTAAAAAAATCCTCAACCCATGCAGATAAAGGTGTAGGGGATTCTGTAGCCTGGCTTTTTTTTGTTGCTTTTTCTCAGTGGATCCATCATTTCAGCCCTACATCATTATAAAACATAATCAAATGCATCTCCAATGCTGTAAAAGCAGGATGATGACTTCTTACATTTTACAAAAACACCCAAACAATTATTCTAAGAACTAACAAAATAAAGTTCATCTAAGAACTAACAAAACAAAGTCCATCATCACACTCAAAGTAGCAATGTGAAAGGAAACACAAATGACAGCAGCAAGATCTTTTTTCCATCACAGGCAGTTTTCCACTCAAGACACTGGAAATAATATGCTGTTTGGATCTTTCAAGATTATTAATTTTTAATCACTGTTGAAAACTCTGATTCAGTGTATGCGACACGCTGCTGAATGTGTCAGTATTGTATTTACTAGCAAATAGAGAATCAAGGCAAATCAAAAAGAAAAAAATTAAATGCTTACTTTTTTTATCTTTCTGGAGTTCTGTTTCTTATTTTTATCTTTTAGCACAAAGCAATTACATTATTTTTATCTGTTAAAACTACCAGATAACTGACTCCTTACCAATTTTTTTCCAGGTGAGAGAGAAAACAAGAAGCTGTGAAGAAACCTCAGGAACATGTATGCTCCATATAGGCAAGCTAGGAGTCTAGACCATAGCAGTACCAATCTAAATTTTAACAGTACTTGGCCTTCTCCTATCTACTGGCAGCATAGACAACAGAAGAATACTGAGAAAAAGGAGACAGCAAACACTAATAGCACCCACAAAAAGAACTGTAAAATCTCTAACTCTGAACTTCCTTGCTTGCAAGCTACTTAAACTACCATACTGAATGCAAAATACCTGCATTCAGAAATGCTTGAACTTTGGGCGAGTTTTTTTATGAGTTCTACAACATGAAAGTATCAGCTAACCTGTGTGTTCAACCAAAAAGACATCTGTGGTTGACTAAGGCACGTAATATTACTTCCCGCTGAACACACGCGTCCACTCCTATGCTGTACATTCTCATTGCTTCCCGAACTCTGTGACTTGTGGAAATCCAGGATGGCAGTTTCAAATGCAGGTACAGGAAGAGACTCTGGTTTTGGAGTCTGAGCTGACTTCTTGTTTGTAGTTTTATTGAACCTGTCTGAATAAACGCACGTAAAGCCTCAATAATTAAACCTGCTTGTGATCATTTCAAGGTATGTTGTACAGCACACTAGCTGATGTAACTACAGTAACAAACACAAGAACTATTGCTACACATAGCTCATACTAAAAACAGACAACCTGACAATTATAACCAATGGGTATCCACACTACCTACTCAACAAGCAACTATGAATTCAGATGCTTGCTTAGGAAAATTTTCGTTATCAGTTCACATGAATTTGTTCAATCAGCAAAAAGATGTAAGTCACCACCCCTTGTCAAGAGGTCACACAGGAAAGAAATTCTGCTTCTCAATTATTCTAGATTTAGAAACATGGTCACAAACTGGAGGCTACATCACAGTCAACCATTTCACGTCTATCTGATGTATTTATAACCAAACAATACATTTGTACCTGGCTTCATGGAATCTCTGCTGCATGCACAGGTCTGGTACGAAGTCTTGTTCAAAATTCTGACAGAAGAGTCATCTCCATCATGCCTTTTCTTGTCTAATTTTTTCTCACTCTCTTTTGGTCTCCTCTGCTGCAAGTATTTGTGACATATTTAGTTGATTTTATTTGAGCTTTGTAAAGTCATCAAGTTTGTCTTGTGTTACAGTTAACTACCTCTTCATGTGGAGCTTGACCACCAAGTTAATACAACATAGTTAGTATACCATAACCACAAATAACCAATAAGAACAGGAACAGCCAGTTAGAGATTTGTTATTTAATTCTATCTTGTTAACTGTGCCATTTTTAGCACATATTATAGCCCAAGCAAGAGGGATTGATTACTCCTTATGTATCTACACAACCATATTTTTAAAATCTCAGCATTTCCATTAGTTTACAATTGTTTGGTCTTAAATCACCCAGACTGATTTTCTAAAACAGTTTCTTCGGGAACAGGGCAAAAATCTCAAAGGCATTCAAATCTTTCGACTAAACTATGCACTGAAGGCAAAACTAGACAAGACTGTGTCACAATACCCAAAACAATCAGTGCAGACGAAGTAATTAGAAAAGATACAACTATTTAATCCCAGTAAAGGAAACACATTCACCCACACTGTGAAGTCCTGAAAGCCTTGTGATTCTCACAAGAAAGTCTGGCAGAGCTGGCTCAGGAGCCAGTACCTCAGGCAAGGAACAATCACTTGGCATGCATCTCAGCAAAGTATACTGTATCAACCTAGATGAGTGGCTTAACTCTTTCTGATCAGGGGATGCTGGACTAAATTCAAAGCACATCTGGCAGCAACATTACTTTCTTGGGTGGTAGTACAAGGCATTTCCTGGCCACCAAAGCTAAACCGTTAAAGCTTCAGGAAAAGTGACCAAATTAACACAAAGTTGCAAAGACCAAACACTTCTCTTCAAGCTCACAAAAAAAAAAAAAATACCCAAAACAAAACAAAACACTCAAAGCAAAACAGGGAACAATAATAAAAAGACTGTCAAACTGTACATAGCTCATCCCAAGCTCCTACAAAGACTACAGAACTCCTAATAGCTCAACTAAGTTTCTTCATATTATATCACCTGTGCTAATGCTAATTATCTCCCTAGACAGCTCCAGTGTATAAGCTTTCTCTCAGCAAGAAAACTACTAATTTTAGGTCTCTAGCCTTTGTATGTTACGTCTAGGAACGCATGCTTAGGGCCTAACCTTACAACTTCCTTTACACATGTTTGACCACAGTGAAGCTACCAGGTCTCTGCCTAGAGAGTAAAGTCCACCAGAGCGATGTGACTGAAGAACAGATTACTTGAACCTGTTTGAAACAACACCAGCTTTTCAAATCCAAGAGACACAATGTCTAACCACAGAGGGAGATGGGTTAATAATACATTTGGGCTTTTTTCCCTTATTTTTGTATTTCAAGGAGTCTGTCTACACTTTTGTTTGAAAATATTATCCAAGTTTCAGGAAATTTATCCCCAGACAAGCACACACAGAAAATGACATGTTTACTGAGCACCTGTTTTACTTTTGATTGAAAGAGAGTATTTCTAACATGAACCTTTCTTCCCTCACCATACCAACACAAGTTCGTACTTTCTTATGGACTATTTTCTACCTGTAGCAGCTCCTGGAAATCCTGCAGTGACAGATGCGGTCTCATCACTAATCAGACACATAGCTGATTACAGCCACCAGGTGTCTCTTAACTCAGGTTCACGGAAGCTGCCACTAAGCTTAAAAAAAAGGCCCTTCCACTTGCCCCCTTAGGCCAGAATAGTCAATTTAAAAAAAAAAAAAAAAAAAAAGTAAAAAAATGAAAGTAGTGAGTGGTTTGGTTTTTGTGGGTTTTTTCAGTTCCTACCTCGAAGCTGCTTTCTGAGGAAAGAGGATTAAATTTCCCTCATGTTCCAAAAATAACGCTTGAAAAAAAATGTGGCATTCCATGCGCTTTTTTCTTAAGTGTGGTTGGGCACATTACTACCATCCTCTTGAAATGACATTCATTATCACATGAACAGACAGTGATTATTCACTTTAAAAAGCAAACCAAATGTTTACAAAGACTGATTTAAAATAAGAATTTAGTTTTCATTAAAAAAAGAAGTATTCGCTCACCTTTGAAAGACTCTTACTTTCTTGTCTGATTAGATACGTTTGATCAGCTGATTCACTGACTATTCTTGAACCGCTAGAGTGTGTTGAGTTGTTACAGTGATACTGTGAGTCAGCTACTGGATATGCATTTGCAACAACATCAGGTGAGTAAGGGCAGCTGGAGTATTCACGAAAGGCAGGATCTCCCAGAATACTATGTGATGGACATTGAGAAAGAGATCAGAAGTCATTCCAGGGCACAATTTCAGCATATACTTCTTGCCTAAATAAACATATCATTCCATGGCTGAAGAATCTGTTTAACAAGAAAGCTGTATTTCAGAAGAAAACTATTCCATGTTACTTCAATTAAGTATTCAGTCACTGCTGTGGACTGCTTTAAAAATAATGAATTTTGGTTTGAGCAAACATGAAGTTTAGCAAGTATTTTAAAATGCAGATGTTTTATCTGTCTCCAAATTTCACAGCTAGTCTGCTTTGCAGTTACAGTCCTCATTTCTGTTTAAGGTTATCAAGATTATTTGTACCTTCTTTCAGTAGACTTTTTCTTTCAGAACAAACCAAAACCACAGTCAAACTACATGACATGCATTACATACTTGACCACAACAATACAAGTATTAAAACCTGTCTTATAATGCTGTAATAACAAAGTAGGAGTAGAGCATCTTATATATATGACATGGGCTCAAATCAAGAATTAATACATGAACTACAATACAGAATTACAAAATAATCATTAACTGATCTGCATTTAACCATCACAGTTTATGAAAACGTGTCTGGGGCACGCCTTTTTCCTTCAAATGTATGTATACTCAACATTCCCTTCCAATTTCATCCTACAGTTTGGACAAACTATATGCTGAGATCTAAATTTGATTAGGGAAAAAGGAAATTTCTCAGCTTAAGAAAGCTGAATTTAGTTTTTAAAGCTGTCCACCATGAACTGGTCAACCTCTGAATTTTTGGAAAATAATGAAAAGCAGAAAACAGGCTTCAGATAACACATTTCTTACTGCTTGCTGCAATTCTTACAATCATAGTTCACACACAGGAGAAAACTAACAAATGAAGAATTAAAAAAACCAACGATGGCTCAGTCCCAACAAGGGAAAACATTCATCAGAACATTCCTGCTGTCTGCTGGTGGTTTTTTAATGCTAATTAATTTAATGCTAAAGCTGTAGTTTTTGTAATGCACATGTCAGGCCATACTCACTTCAGTGTTAAATTTCTATTACAAATCAAAATGGGTTGAAAATACTTAGATTTTATGCAGGATAAAATAAAGGCCTACAAAGAATGAAGGTGTTCACTAAGGCTCTAACCTAACTTATTACAATGCACCAACAACTCTGCAGAAACTGCAAAATTAATTCAGTACTTAAAAGTTCTGAGAAGCTGAGAAGCATCCAGAGAACTATGTAACATCAAAAGATTCTTACAGAACTTGATTATTTCCTATCCTGCTGTATGGGCTATTTTCTAGCTTGCTCTGTGGTTAACAATACTTTTGTGAATCTACCATGAATGCCTTCTTTTTCCAGGCCTTATTAGAAAAGAGACTTTGAGAAACCTGTAGCATTTTTACTAAAACTGCCTTTCTGAGGATGCATGGGCTGTGGAGCAGAGATCCAGGAGGAGCCCCATACATCATTAAAATGTTTTACAGCATGAGAAACCTTCTTAGGGCATCTTTCTGTTCCTTTTATGTGACTATATTTACCCCAACCTTGTCATAAGACAATCATCCAAGGACTGAATTCAGCTCTTTCTAAAGTACAAACACACCAGATCATTACAGACCAACAAATCCTACTTAACGCTTTGTAACAACATGGGTCCCTAGAAAACAACAAAGGTACCAGATACACACCAGAACATACATGCAAAAACCTAAAGCATTAAGACATATACAAGTGTTTCTAAAGTTAAAATACTAAGGCCTTGACTTCACAAAAATATTCAATGTCCAAAACAAGAAGATTAAAATCCCCCAAGAAATAAGAATCAGAAAATATACATACTTTTCCAAAGATGGCTCCTGAACAAGTGGGTAGCATGTATCTAAGTACCTAGGAAAGGCTTCTGAGGGTTCTGACCATGCTACAGTTACCTCCGCATGTTTTGGAACAACTGGTTTGACTTCTGCTAACAACTTGATGCCCTGAGAAACAAAACATTTTTTGGCTACATGCATCTGAAGATTAATGTTGTAACTGAAAAACATTCAACCTTGTGAGCTTAACTGTCATAGGAAAGCACTAGTTTTCTCTCATCTAACAAAACATGCAAAACAATAAAGATCACCAAAGGAAATGGAAAGAGAAACAAAACTAATGAATTCTTGGGGAACCATGACTGCTCTGGGAAGTTTTTTTTTTTTAATACATTTAACATGAAATATTCACTAAGGTCAGTTACGGAAAGCACAGAGGCTTACTTAATACGAGATGCAGTAAATGCTAATAAAAGAATTCTTACTTCAGATTTGGACAAGATAAGCTACAATTCATAAATACAGTAGCACTACTGTAAAATCGAACTCTGGAAGCAGGTAACAATAAAGCCTTTGCGTACATATGCATTTTAAGGTAGCCTGTCCAAAATGAATACTTCATTACATCGTCTTAGATGAATTTTCCATCTGTTCTGAATTACCATTGGCTAAAACTGGATATGTGTATGTGGAAGGTGGACACTGAAATGCGACTCAGTATTTACTGCCATTATGTTACACAGCTTTAATCATCCTAACACATGTCACAAGCCATTTCCCTAGCTGATTGTGTATTTTGGGGTAACTGACATGCTACATGAAACCTGGGATTCTTTTCACTTGTACAAGCAAGTTTCAGTAACTGAATAATGCACAAGGCTTTTAAAAACATTTGGAAGGTAATTTCAGTGCTTGAGCATATGAACTGGACTCCCTGCATCCTCTGGTAGTTCAGCAGTCACTTGTATCATAAACGATTAAAGACCTCTGATAGCGCAACATAAATTACAACTAACTTTAAACTTTTCTGGTTTTGAATTTACCAGACAAGTCCAAATATACAATGAACATCCATTGTATCGGTGACAAAACGTGAAGTTGGCACAGCTGAGTACGCATATATATGAAAAGCATAAGCTCGCGAGGTAGTTAAAGCTTTGTAGTTAAAGCAAAGCATTAGTGAACAACTGTTGAGGGTTCTTTATTCACTAAACACACACCGTATCACAGGAATCAACTGTGACTGCAGGCTAACTACTAAAGACTCCCAATCCTGAGCAGTCCATGTGTGTTGCAATGCCCGTTAGAACTTGCGCA
Source organism: Ara ararauna (assembly GCA_028858755.1). Classification (NCBI taxonomy): domain Eukaryota; kingdom Metazoa; phylum Chordata; class Aves; order Psittaciformes; family Psittacidae; genus Ara; species Ara ararauna. The sequence goes on along the minus strand of CM054410.1, from coordinate 34,990,099 downwards.
CCCATCTTTAGTCACTGGGGGGTCTGTGTGTCCTTCCAGCTGGTTCCCCCCTCTCTGAGCAAGAAGCGGGTTTCACGCTCACTGGAAGCAGCGTCTGAGTTTCTCTCTCTCTCCCCCCCCCCCCCCCCCCCCCACACACACACCCTGCCGCCCAAGCGCTGGGTAGTGACGCGCCGTGCAACAGTTCGGGCTTCCTTCCCCGTTCTGCCCTTCCAGAATGCCTCTTCTTCCCCACCCGGAACTGAAAGTCACCCGCTCTGCTCCTCCGGCCCTGCAGCCAGTGACAGCGGTGCAGCTCACCGCGGACCCCAGGGCCGCTACCGGCCGAGGCAGGCCGCCTCCCTATCCCACGCTGGGCGGAGGCGGCGGCTCCGCACCTCCGTTTCGCAATGGGCTAGGAAGAGCCGGGGCGTACGAGGAGCTGCCGCCGCCCTTACCTCACCATTCGGGCCCGGGCGCAGCAGCCTCTCCGCGGACATAGCGCGTACGGGGCCCTCGCCCCCAGCACGGCCCGCTCCCCCTTCTCCGACCGACCCGCGCTCTGCGCAGCGGCGCGCCGCGATAACGTAGCAACTGAGAGGGGCGGCAGCAGGTCGGTCCCGCCCCGCGGCCTAGGCGCTGGGACGAGGGCGAACAGGGTTTTCGGAGGAAAGAGGCGGAGGCTGCAGCCCAACAAGGCCCGCGGAGGTGACAGGAGGAACCGGCGAGCTGCAGGCCCTGGCGCAGCAGCAGTGGAGGGAACAGGCAGGGTTGCAACGGGCTTCGTCCTGTCCGAGCCGCCCTGCCGCAACGTGCAGCCGAGCTTTGTCCCTAAGAGAAGGGGCAAGGGGGCATTTAACCAGTAACAGAGCAGGTTTAAGGGACAGCCAGTAGCAGTGGGAGATGCAGAGACAACACCCAGAACCCTGGTGCCAAAGCCTGGGGGAAGAGTTGCAAAGCACAGCTCAGCACGGTTCTTACTGACGGTTTCTCCAATTAGGATGTCTGCTCAGCCCCTGGAAAGCTGTACTCCATGAGGTAAGACTGTAAAGTCTTACACTTCGGCACCAAGAGCCTCTTACAGACCATTTAACCACCACTGAGGTAACAGACAGATTTAGCAACTTTAGAGGAAAGACCACGAGGGTTATTTCCTTCACCAAATTTGGCAGGTTGCTAACCTCTGTCCATCATTTTCACAACTTTAATTGCAAGCACACATTACACAGATTGTGCATGTACTTCATCAGTTAAGCTACATACAGATGCTTTCTGGTTTCTTGGCCTTACACATCCTACGGAGCCATGAAACTAGCTTGCATTTGAAACGAAGCAGACACAGCCACAGGTATTAGTTAATCTACCACCAAGTATACCAGAACGCCTTTTTTGAAAATCTGGTTGTACAGCTGCTAATACAGGGTCCCAGGATGCCGCAGTAGCTGTTTTGATACAATTTATTGTAGGTCAGGTGGGCTCCCTCCAGCAGCTCAACTTTGCTGGCATACAGCATCCTGAAACAGAACTGATCAGACTCTGGCTAGCACTGAGCTCGTACTCTCCTATAATCAGCAGCTGCTTTTGTGAAAAGCATTCAGTTCACTTTGACACTAAGCCACTACTGCCTAAGGCTGCAAAACAAGAAGTGCAGGCTAAAAGCCCAGACTAAAATGTTTGCAGCAGAAAGATAAACCGATAATACCAAAGTAAATCAAATCAGCTTAAGAATATCTCTATGAAATATGTACTATTTAACACCTTAAGACAAGGCTATACCAAGTCATCCCTGAACATTCTACATTGGAATGGACATACAACAATCAAGGCCAGTTCCTGACTCCATACAGCACAATCCCAAAGTTAAAACCGTGTCTTTGAGGGAGTTGTCCAAACATAGCTCAAACACTACAGGCTCAGGCTGCAAGCACTTCCCTGGGTCCTTATTCCAATGCTTGACCACCTTTTTCTGTGAAAAAGATCTTCTGAACTTCTCCAGATGCAGTATTAAGCCATTCCCTTTTGTCCTATCACTAGACAACGACAAGTAGTCATTGCAGAATAATACCACTATAACATATGACTTGTTCAAATTATGGGTTGCTGTAGTTGATAAGTCATTCTGAGTGTTAGCTATTTCTGCCAGCCTTCTTTCCAGATCGCTGGCAGTTCCTAATTCAAATCAAGTTTAGGAACTTTGACTTCTTGGACAAAAAAATTCTTGCAGAGAAACAAAACAGGTTAACTGGGTTATTTTTTTTTTTTATGAAGTAGATGGTAGTAAGTTCACGTCTCAACATGTTAGACAATGAACATTTGTTTTGTCTGATGAATTAAAACTCCAGGCACTCAGGGTTTTGAGCACTGAAAAAACTTTATTTCTAAATTTAGAGCAACATGGTATGCTTCAGCATAAAAGCTGAGTGCAAACATTACTGAACACAGGACAAGAGATAATTTAGTCAGAAAATGTATTAAAAGGTCAGATAGGCACTTAGATTTAGTAGTTGAATACTTCACCCTTTGAACACCATAGCAGCCTACTTGGAATTTCACTCGACTGAGCTTTTGTTGCTGTGTTTAATACAGTTTATCCACAGGTATGTTTTGTACATTTTAAATTATTCACTGAATACTACCAACATATATACAGTCATATACATAATTCCAGGAGATACAGAGAGTGGTTCATTTCTGGTTATTTTTTGCAAGAGGTCGTCTGAAGAGGAGAATATGCGGTTCTGCAGAAATAAAATTGAACAGTGTCAGTCTGTCCCCTAAGACTTGATTACAGGCATTTCTTCCATTTATGAAGTCTTGAACAATAGTTGAAGTTCACTTGCAGTAATAAATAGATCAAGAAGCCCACAAATATGGCCCCATGTGTAGTATTAACAGACCAACTTTGCAGTAACATTACAGTCAAACCAGTGCTTTTGAAAGTTTTATACCAGATGTTACCATCATAAACTGAAGATACTTGCAGGAAGCAAGTACTGGAAAAAAAAAAAACTATTTTTTAATTAGTATTGCTACTAACTCTGTCTCTCCACAGTAGTCCACTTGCCAAATTCTGTTACTTTAACTTACACTAGCAAACTGTAGCGTCAAGCATCAACAAAAGCCACTTCAGATAATACAGCCATTTTACATTATTAACCTGACTTAATTCTAAACTTTTCCGAAAAAGCCCAACATGTCAAATGTGCCCAGGTAAGGGAAACACTGGAAGATTACACTAATTTCTTCTTGGAACTTCACATTGCTGGAATTCACCCATCACCAGTTACTTTTTAGTCAGGCTTGTCAAGGGTAAGTTACCTTGAATGGCTATTTTCATCCTACCTGGTAGAGTTTTAGGGTTTCACACTCCAATAATTGAGAAACTGCTTTTAGTAGGCTCTGTAACTGGACTTCAAACTGTACTGCAAACATTTCAGGACATTGTCTCCCTGAGCATCTATTAAGTTTTTGCATAAAAAGTAGGTATGTCATATTTTTGCTTTAAAGATATCTGCTGTATAAAATTTGCTTCAGTCGTCAAGATACTGGAATTATTCACGAGCTCACAAGAAACCTATTTTTATAGGCAGAGGTAAGAACAGTTTCCAGTCTGGCATGTTTTGTCTACATTTATGTCCTCATACTCAGGACAAGGTTGCCATTTTACATTTCTGGGAGCAGGATATGAAGGTTTAAAATAGAAGCTGTTATGTTGCCTTTGTGGACAAAAGGCTAAAATAGAAAGGAGATAAGAGGAGCGAATTCCAGCTGGTTTCCACAGCAGGAGAAATTATTCACTACACACTTCAGCTGAGCACCAGACAGTTGATATTTTACACTTTTTTTGCTCATGTCGTTCTGCTCAGATGTGCTTACCTGGCTCATGGATCATATAGTGAACCCAGCCAAGACTCTGCTGAACACCAAGTCGTCTCCACTCCTCCTCAGACATAAGATGGGATTTTGGCACTTGTTTTGAAAGTTCTCTGGGCAGCACTACATGTCTGTAAAGATTTAATTATTAAACACACGCAATATACAGTAATGCCTGCATACACTAGAAAACTTGCACAGATCTACACTGTAAAAAAGTAAGCAAGTTCTGTTACGAATACCCATGTTCTCAGTAGAGAAGCCTTGGATGCTAACCCATACCACTAATTTGATTATGAAGCACCTGTCTCAGAATCCAGTTTTAAAACTGCTTTGTCTCCAAAACATTACATCTATAATGCAACCGTGTATTGAAACAGTCAACCTAGTTCCTAAATCATTCTACTTGTATATAAGTATGTGTTCTTGCTAACTGGCTATATCTATTTGAAAAAGAAGGCCTCTGAACTTTTGGAATGATTGATAAAGTCATTCTTGTTTCTATTTTGCATTTTGTAACCAAGAGTGTATTTTCCACCGAGACTACAATGCTAGTTTAGAAAGAACACAAACACCACTTAATCACCTCATCTCTCAGCTGAGGAGTAACTTACAAATGCTTTCCACATTTGCAAGTTTCTTTTTCACTCAACGGAAAGCAAAGCCTTCAATCTCGTTTTCTGATATCATAAGAGACAGCTGGTAAGAGCTGTATCTCCACACAGAGGAAAGGAAAACTTGATTTGTAGTAGCACTTTCAAGCGAGCCTAGAGGACTGAACTACTCTGTTGTTACCAGCTATTACACAGGAGCGGTGCTATAACACAGCTTTAAAACTAGCAGTTACAACGCTGACTGGAAGGCTTTATGATCTACACTTATTAGTGCTGTGTTTTGACGTCGCCTTACGAACTGCCTTCGAACCTGACGCTTTAATCAAAACGCGTGCTTCTCCCGCATTCAAAGGGCGAACTGGGACAGCACAAAGCTGCCCCCTTCACTACGCAGCGCTTTCCCCCCGTTTCAGTTCCCTATGGTACCGGCAGCGGCGCAGGACAGGCCACGTCCGCCGCGGTTGCTGCGAGCGCCACCAGCAGGGCGGATGCCTGTGGCCGCCCCAGGCGCTCTGCGGGGGTCGCTGCCCAGCTCTCGGCGGCAGGAGCTGAGAGCTCACCGCCGGCAGCGCCGCCCGAGCCCAGCCGGGCTCCGCCACAGCCATTTCGCTGTTGAGGCGCAGCGGGTCGGCCGCCGCCTCCTTCAGCAGTCTGGCTGGGGCCTGCATTACCCGCTCACCAGAGAGGACGGTCCTGGAAGGGCCGGCCGAGGCACCGCCACCTCCTCCCACAGCTGGTAGCTGCACAAAACCTCACTACGAAGAGGAGAGGCGCGGCCGCTCCCACTAGCCCCTCTGGCCCCACGGCAGCCAAAGCCACGCTCACTGCCGCCAGCGGCGGAGCGCAACGCCCGAGAAAGTCGCACAAGCCCCGGGAGAGGCGCCTGCCCAAGCTCCCTCCTCCCCGAAAGGGTCAGCAGGAACCCGTTGCTGACTCCCCCAGCAGCCTCGTACCTGTACTCGTACTGCTCGTCAGAGTACTTGTCGGAATAGTAGATCTGACTGGAGTCCATAACGGGCTGCGGCAGTAAGAGCGGACACAACGAGCCCTCCCCACAGGCAACACCTGAGCTGGCCTCCCGCTTTCCCACCCCGCTGCCGTTTGAATCCAGCAGCTCAGCTCCTATTGGTGCTGCAGGGCCAGCCAATTACATGTCACGCCGGCACGCCCTCCGAACCGCCGCGTAACTCGAGAGCTCGCCCACCAATGGCCGGAAGATGCAGGGTCGCGGTACGTCAGAGGTGACGATAGGGCGAGGCGCGGGGCGGAGGGCCGCGGTGATTGGCCGGGCGCGGCCGGGAGGTTCCAGCAGTTTCTGGAGTGTACGGGGGTGGCGGGCAGCAGCAGGGCTGAGGGGAGGCGGGGGAGGGGCAGGGGGTGAGGTACGCGGTCGGGGCGCGGCTCCGACTGCGGGAGCGCGGGTCTTTCTTCTTTAGTAAAGCGTTGTGTTTAACGTAGGTATGGGCTGTGCGCTGGTGGCCCCTCTACTGCATACCCTGGGGCCGGGGAGGTTCTGTGAGCTGGTCCTGGTGCGGGGCTGCGGCTGTTTCGTAAACGCGGCTGCTCTCCTGACTTGAAAGACCGTAGCGTCTGCGCTCCTTAAGCTCGTGCTTGCTCAAGAGTGCAAACAGAAAGTAAACATGGCGTGCAGGTGTGTAGAGAGTTGTATCGTGCTTGTGGTCTCTGTTACACGTTACAAACGGTCTTTAACACTGTTTAAACGCTGTTAGACGTTACAAAATGGTTACAAATGGCAAAATAGCACGGTAAACACTGGTAGTAAGTCGCTAGAATTTAATAAAAGGCAGTTCAGTTTCTAGAATATGAACTTTATTTTTGGCACCAGGCTTTTTCTGGAGGTAAATACTGGGTTCTGCACTCCTGAACTCCAGTAGTGTTTCTTGCGCATATGATGTGATGTGAGACAAGTGTGATGGGAACATTACCACAAAGTGTGACGCCACCATTGCCTTCTACAGCTTCTGTGCCCCCTTGCCTATGATGTGCTGCCATCACACTACTTGCTTGGCCTCTAGTAAAAGAAGACTAGCTGAGTTTTCTGCTACCAGGAACACAGGTATTGTGTGTGATAATGTAATTCATCTGCTTGAAAACTTTTGATGGGGAAAAAAAGAGTAATTGAAGTCGTGTGAAGCACGAGCACCAGCATATACAAACAGGGATTGCTGTTCTTAGTGGTGGTGCTTTACTGGTGCTGCAGCTTCATGTCTTAAATGCTGAAGTTTAAACCAGCCTTACGCCTTGTAGCCGTTAAAAGGAGTGCTTGTCATAATCCGGCAATAGTATTTTTCTCTTAACTGGGCTGCATGTTGACATGGGTCACTTACAGGCAAAACGAATTCAGTATTTTTGTACTGGTGTAATTAAATGGGTGAAATTCTCTTCGTTATCAGGGATCCTAAGCAGGAATCAATTCCAGTATAATCATACAGATACAAACCACCTGCAAGTTTTCCAAGACATGAGTTGGAATATTCAAAACAGAGTATATTTGTTTGTTGGTTTGTTTATAGTTTGCCTCAGGCAGTGCAACTTACTTTTGAATACTTAAGGCAGAAAGCACACAACAATTTCTGTTAGGAATGGTGTGTAATAGTGGAAAAAAAGATCCCCATGATACAGGGGTTCTGCTGGGTGGAGACTTTCATCTGTGTGCTTTGTTTGTAACCTTTTAGTATATTTCATGCATGTTGAACGTGAGAGAAAATCGACCTTTATGAAAACCCATGTATAAGCTTCTTTTGAGTTCACTAAGAAGTGAAAGGCTGGAGTCTCTTTAAAGAAACTTTTACTTCTATTGCAAATAATTGTATTTATCAAATAATAATTTTGAAGATGATTAGAAGGTGTTTTGGGCAGGTACTTATCCAATTTACCTTGTGACCTGTCAGATTGTTTTGAAAAATCCTTGATCCTCAGGATGGAACAACTGGATTTGTCAGGCAATTGACAGGACTCCAAAACCCAGACGTAAACCTATCAAAACTAACATACTAGCTTTAGTAAGCCAGGGTTACAGGATCTTATTTAGTATTGGAGTGCCATTTCAGCTTCTTTTGTCACGAGTTCTTTTCTCAGGCAAGACTTAAAAGTACTGGTGAATGATAAATAATGCAACAGTACCAGGAATCTGTGAAGATCTACTATTAATTTGGTATCTTTTTCCTAAAATGAAAACTGTAATTTTAGGGGTATAATTTCTAAAATTACTGAAATAAAGTAATAATCTTGCTGAGTGGTAAGCTTGTTAAATAGTAACAACAAGGACACTCAGGGGACCTTATCAGTATATGTAAAAACTTATTTTGGAGGCAGGGTGTAAAGAAGACAGGAGCCTGCTTCTTTCCAGTGGTGCCCAGTGACAGGACCAGACACAGTGAGCACTAACTGAAACATGGGATGTCCCCCTTGAATATCAGGAAAAACTTTTTACTGTGAGGTGGTGGGGCACTGGCGCAGGTTACCTAGAGCTGCGGGACTCTCCATCCTTGGAGATCTGCTAAAGCCTTCTAGATGTGGTCCTGAGCAGTGGGCCCTAGGTGGCCCTATCTCAGCAGGGATGTCAGACCAAATGACCTGCAGAGGTCCCTTCCAACCTCTCTGTGATACTGTGTGAAACAGGGTTCTTCAGTGTTTTCTTTGAAATATTGTTGCACACAAAGGCTATGATAGTCACAGTGCAAAGAAAGGAATAAACTGTTCTGTATCCATTGTGGAGAGAACAAAAACACTTAAACATTGTCAAGGCAACTTTGGGCTAGAAATGTTCTGGTTTTGGTTGGGATAGGGTTAATTTCTTCCTAGTAGATGGTGCACTGCATTGCCTTAGTCTGAGACAAAGCTGATAACACACTGATGTTTCAGTTGTTGCTAAGTAATGCTTGCCCCATCAAGGACTTTCCAGTCTTCAATGATCGGCCAGTGAGCAGGGGCATGGGAAGCCGGGAGGAAGCAGAGACGCCTGACCTGAACTAGCCAAAGGGGTATGCTGTACCACAGCATGTCATGCCCAGCAGTATAAACTGGGTGAAGTTACCCAGGAGGGCAGATCACTGCTTGGGTCAGGCTGGGTATCAATCAGAAGGTGGTGAGCAATTGTGTTGTACATCACTGGTGTTTATTGTGTGGGTTGTTTTGTTGTTTTTTTTTTTTTTTTAACTTTATTTTTGCTTTTATATTCTTTCATCTTGTTATTTCCCTTCTCATTATTATTACTGGTAGTTGCAGTAGTTTTATAGTTTACTTATGAAACTGTTCCTATCTCAGCCTGTGGGTTTTACATTCTTTTGATTCTCCTCTCCATTTCTCCTGGGGGAGGAAAGTCGGGGTGCGTGAGTGGCTGCATGGTTCTGAGTTATTGCCTGGGTTTAAACCGTGACAAGACCTTAGGAAGCATTTCCTACCAGTACCAAGTTTAATTATCTAAAACATTTTAGGGAAAAAAAAAAAAAAAGCATGCTGCAGGGATATTTTAGGTTCAACTGATTCTGTCTCTAAACAGTGATTTCCTTGAGGTCTGCTTTCTGTGGTTAAGTCATTTATGTCATCACATTGGAACTTTTGCCAGCACTGAACTGTAGAATAATTTTTTTTTTTTTAGTTTATTTTTTCCAGTGCTCAAAATGACCTTTTTATTTGACTTGTAATACATCTTCATATTCAAAGAAGTTAGTTTCTGGAATTAAGATTGTTAGGTGGTGAATCCAGATCCTGACTCTGATGCGTCTGAACCAGTTCAGAGGTGCATCAAACCACAAATACATTCATTAAAGAGAAAAGCTGCTGATTAGCTCTTACCATGCACTCATACTTAAGTGTGTTGAAGGCATGTGTTCCCTGCTAATTGCAAGGGGGTTGGGCTAGGTGACCTTTGAAGGTACCTTCTAACCTGAAGGGTTGGATTTCCATGGTTCTGTGATTTTTTGAAATTGTCTATCAAAGAAATATGCCATGTTACAGATTGATGAGGGTTCTGCAATGGCCTCAGGGGCCATGTTAGGAGAAACACATGAGCTGCTCAACTGGAAAGAATGCTCCTGCTCAAAGCCCTTTCCAGTTAGTTCTTGCTGCTAAACACAACATAAAAGTGGCAAAAGCATGAAGAGAACATTCTTGAGCTTCTGTCTTCTGTAGGTGTTACGCAGGCACATACAGTTTTGAGCTGCAGTAATCTACATTCTGTGTGAGAACAGTATGAGTCAGCTTAGAGCTTCTTCAGGACTAAAGATGGTCAGCATGATTTTTAACATGGGTTTTTTGGATGATTTTGTGTATATATAGAGAGGAGCAGATTTAAATTCATTGTGTAACCTGTTGCTTGTAACCAAGGCCATCTACAGAGTTATGTGGGCTATGATAAATAAAAATCTGTTATAATGAAAGGCCTGTGTGCACCTTACTATTGCATGTGCAGAATTCAGCATATAAGTTATGATGGATAAAATATTTTCTGTGCTTTTTGTCAGAAGGGGAAGGTAAGTTTCCAATCTGTGGTGTGCATAGCATTTCCTGATTATTGCTGTCTGCTGCTTTTTCTTTTCAATTTTGTGAGATATTTGAAAACAGATTCTAAGTTAAATGTACTTATGCAGTGGTTCTGTTTTCAGTGTGAATCACATTCATAAAATATATTGATGAACTGATATCTGTGCTTTTATGTTTCTAATGTTTTCTATTGAAGCAACTCTCTAACAGTTGTACTTTCTGTCAGTTTTTGATCCTCCATCAGCTTTTGAACCTATTGGCAGGTTTGGTCAAACTTAACAGAAATGTTGGTAAATATTACTCTTGCAAGTTTCATGACAACAAGTGGTCAGATAAAGCAGAAGCATTCTGATGGGGGACAGCGTAGCAGGTAAACTCCCATTTTACTAGACACCAAAGAATCTAGATTGGAAAGGAGAGTTAATATAAATGCCTCAGTGGTAAATACACTTCAGCCTTTGGTGCACATGCCTTCTGAGACAGTAAGCACAATCATTCACAAGCCACGAGTTAGCAGAAAATCAGTCTCACTTAGTTCTGATATTCAGTAAACTTTATTTGACTGTGTTTTTATTTCCAGCTTTGTGTGGTATTTGCCAAGCATTTCACAACATGAATAATTTTCAAAGCACTGATCCTACAGACTTAGGCTACTCATATGCATAATATTGTTTTTCTTTGCAGACTCAATCTTGAGAATCAGTTTACCTCAGTTTAGATACTTAAATTTGTATTTATTACCTTACTCAATTTGAAAAATATTTTCATAAGCGTGGAGTTGTTTGTGTGCTAACTAACCTCCCCTGAGTTAATGAAAACAATAGGTTATTTCTGGTTTGTTTTTCAGTTCACACAAAGGTGAACTAGGTCATGGAGAAACTAAAAAATGATGCAATGTATGCATGGTTTAACTCTCTGTAAATAAGATGGTGTGTTGACAATAATCCATCTGAATTACTGTGGATTTCCATCTGAGAGAGGATAAACTGACTTGAGAAATAGAGCCAGTTATGATGTATGCTTCTTCCAGTACCTGTGCTGGTTTAAGAGCTGCATTTTGAAGGCGTTCTTGAATAAATTGCTCCCAAGTCATAGTAAAGCCCAGCTTGCAAGGTGGGTGTAGAGATATGGAGTATTTCCAATCTGTTCAGATCCTTGCAGATCTCAGAGGCTAGTGTTGATCTGTGTTGTTTCATTGAGGTTTCATTCTCTTACCTCTTTCTATGGATTTTCCTGTGGAGTGATCAGAACCTTGTCTAAAGATTACAGCTCAGATCGGAAAAGGAGCCACACTGAAGTATTCCCATGTTAAACAGAGTCAATAATGCTGATTTAGCAGACAATGATTTCCATAGCAACTGATGCTCAGAATGATACTGTATAATGACTGGAGAATCAAGCTCAAGAAGGTGCTGTCAAATGAGACACAATCCTGGTCAAATTTTTTCTGTAGGCTGTGCAACATGGACCATTGGCCAGATATCTATAGTGGTATCTTCAATTACTGGATTTTTTTGACACTATGGTTAAATAATTTTGAGTAAAGGTTTTATTTAAACTGAAAAATAGAAGTCTAGACCTGAGAAAAGGTCCTTTCAGGCTAACATCCCTCTGCAGCTTTCTATAATGGATGCCTTCTGTAGTCAAAGAGTGTAAAGAGTTAGAGAAGTATGTGATGATTCATTCTCAGATTACTCTAGACTTAAGGAATTACTGATGAGGAATTTCTTTGCAAATAACAGGCCCAGGTGGATTTTTTTTCATAAGTTTTCCAGTTATCTTTGGACCAAACATCCTGTCTCTGCAGTATGTCCTTGGAAGGAGTTCCATGGCTGAAGAAGTACTTTAATGAGAACTATTGTGTGAAACAAGCATATTTGGTTTATGTTAAATCTGCTGCATGTTGCGTTTTGTATTGTAAGAGCACGTGAATGATTTATTAATTGTCCCAAATATTTGCAGTTTCCAGAGGTAGGATTTCTATTCTATGGGATTATAGGCCAGGATTTTGAATTTGAGCTGAATGCATAGGCTCTTTTTCCTTCTCCTTCCCTCCCTTTATATAAATATTCCTCACTGATTTTTGTGATGTTATTCAGATGTTTAAAATGAATCACTTGTAAATTGTGTGCATACACAGCAGTGAAAACAAATGTATGTAAACTGAAAACGCATCTATTTGCATGTATCATAAAGCCTTTAAATAGTTTTCTACAAAATGATGTTTAACACAGTAGATGACAGGATTAAAATTAAATTGAATGGAACCTCTGCAAACCACATATATACAAATAGTTTTTCTTACGGTATTGTAACAATGTAAGGTTTGAAATAGCCACTGGAGGGCTCGCTGATTTCATGTTAAATGACAAGCTGGTCTTTGAAAGCCGGTAGTTGGCGGTTATTGGTTGTGTTAGCTGGTGTGCTAATCATTTGAAGAAGACTGGATGTTAGCAGAATGTTTGCAGATAATGGGAAGAGAGCACTTACATTTCTTCTCGAAGAGTAACACTTCTAATTAATACTTGTGTCATGGTGTGGGAAAATTTTCCAAAGTTTGAAAGATAGGAGGATCTAAATGTCATAAACATAAAGTGCCAGAGTTCTCACCCCCTTACCATAAAAATCTAAAAAGCCATCCTGCCAGGCAGCAGTGTTTCCCCATTTCGAGGAGCCACCCACACATGTGACAGATTTTTCCCTCCCTCCTCTTTTCTGCAGGTGATAGCAAAGCCTCAGTGATGAGTCAGGCCCATGGCTGTAGCCTTTTTGGAGAGCTTTGTAGAGCTGGGATCAAGTGCCACACATTTGATTGGTGTGAGTTTCTTCTGGCATTCTGAAGGAAGTCTCTTTCATTGCAGTTAAACAGAACTTAGTTTTCAGAAACCTTGACAGCAATGAATTCTGCTGACATGTTCTAATAGTTTTGTATTTTCCTCAGCCTTTTTTTTTTTAACATATATAATCTTGCTTGGCTCTGTAGATTATCATCCTATTCCTGATAAAATAAATGCAGCTAGATGGCTTATATTCAGTATTGCCATCTTGCTTGAGTTTAGAGCACTATTTACTACTGTTCTGTGGGTTAAACATGTGCTGAACAAAAGACACTGTTCCTGGGGTGATTTTACCGGTCATTCTTTCTGTTCCTGTCAGTATGAATTGTCCCAGAACTTCACTAAGTCTGTTGTTGAACTTCATGGAAACTCATCTGATTTATTGTCCTGCAGTGGTCATTTTCAGTTCTGCTTATTTCCAGATATTTCCCTTGCACTTAATAGCCATTTGAGTTCTTTTCCATGATTTTGAATTTTGCAAGCTAATACTTTTTTTATCCCTGCTTATATGTCTTAACTTTCAGTGTTCCTGGTGACTCCCTTCTTTCTTTGTTTTAGATACTAGAACAGACATCCTCTGTTGCAAGGGATGCGTGTAACTTTGAATTGTCTTGGCAGGTAAGCCTCTTTTATCGTTCAGAATTAAATATACGTATTTTTAGTTTTTTAGTGTCTAACCCACATCATCCTGACAATTTGTTTTCTAATAATTCATCTAAAGAAAAATATCCATCAATTAAATTCTCCATTATACATGACCATGCAGTATCCATACAGAAAAAAAATTCACAATTACATGCAGATGGAAAGAAGATTCTACCTGGAAATAAATTTTGTCAGAGTCTGTCCTTCCTACCACCCAATGTAAAAACATTTATCAGATATACCTGTTTCTTGCATTTGCCCCACTCTTGCTGTTCATGGGCTGTGTTGCAAATCTGATGCAAAAAAGAACTTCAGATGTCTTCACTTCTGAAACTAGTGGATGTTGTAAATATGCTTCATTTCAAACCTTGTCTTTCCAGCTATATCCCATTATCTAATGAAAGGAATTGCCTCTATCCTAAACTATTCCGGTTAGAAGAACATAGGAGAACTTGTCTTTTTTCAGTTACCTTAAAGATATGCTTGACTGAAGTTGGTTGGCCATGCTTGAATCTTGCATCATTGCAAATGTGTGTATACAGACTTACCTTTAAGAAAAATTAAAAGTTCAGCAAATAGGGAAGATGCATAGGCAAACCAATTCAGTTGGTTTTGCAGGTATTTAAACTTAATGCCTCTCCTTGTTTTTAGCAGCGCATCAGCAGTGTTGTCATGGATACTGAGCCAGGTCCTGTTTTGCCAGCTTGCAGATGTGCTAAAAATGGGATTTTCCCTTCCTACCTGTTAAACATTCTTATGGACTTGGTTGAGGGTTCACTGAAAACAGTGAAAAGTCTTTGGTTATCTAAACAGGTTTTGGATTACAAAATAAGTGAATGGTAGAATATTAGCAAATGTTCTATTTCATAATAATTACCAGATACTTTTTATTCCACTGTTGAAAATTACATAAATATTACAAGCTTTTTCTTATGCTGGAACACACCAAACTTCAAGCTTCTGATGGCTTGCATCTTACTGTTCCTCCCATGGCAACCTGTCATCACTGCAAGAGGGGCACGAAGGGTCGGTATTAGGTCTTGGGGCTACCTTCTTGGAATTTTTTTTTTTTAAAAACTTTTTTTTTTTAAACTTTTATTTTGGGGCATAATCTTTGCATCAGAGGTTCGAAATGTGGACTGATGGCAGATGCTGTTACATTCTCTTACTGTTGTATTTTCTGATACTTTCAGCTCAGGATAAGTGCTCTGGGAGCACGCACCCTCGCTGGCTGGAGTTGGCTGCAGGGACCAGGGCCCGCACTGGGTCGGTGCAGTTGAGGGTGGTCCCTTCTCACATAGCTCCCAGCGCTATTGGGAGGCCATGTCAGGGCTGACCTCTGCATGTGGAAGCTGCTTGCAGTTGGGTCTGGACTAGGCTACAGTTCCTGCTGTGTCACAGATATGTCTGTGCCCAGTTAGGGACTGTTAAGCTGCTCGCGATGTTGTCACACTGCTCTCCCTGTGGCCTTTTCCTTCAGGGAGCTGATGGTCCTTGCTTTTCCTGGCATTAAAATTTTTCAGCTGTGTCTTAAAAACTTTCATGTCTGTAATACCTGCTTTTATGACTTTTACTGTAAATTCAAACCCCATCAATACTATGTGCCACCTTTCAGGGACAGCTAGCAGGATTTCAGTTTCTCCTGTACAGCAAACCCTTTTTCCAACTCACCCTCCCCTCTGTGATGCTGGAATCGCCTGCCTCTGCAACATGACACTGCCACTCCTGACCCACTTGACCCCACCTCACATCTGATGTACAAGACGGAACTGGAGTCAGTGTGACTTTCCCTGTCCTCAGCTTTAGGCCAGATGTTGGATGATGCACTGTATCTGAAAATACTGATGGTAGCTGAGTCTTTATGAATTATCACTTTTTTTTATGGTGAAGTTCCCTAAACTTACTGCTGGCCATGCTGATTTTAATCTTAGGTGAAAGAGTAAAGGGTATGAAAAACAGTAGCTTAATTCTTTGCAATGTGAAAATACTGTTAATTGATTTCTTTACCTACAGGGTATTTGATAATAGGGCATTTGATAATGTAACCACTGCAGTGCAGTAGGCAGAGGAGAGAGGATGTGTAAGCTTAATTCACATTTTTAACTGAATCTGCACTGTGGCACTGTACATACATCTATGCCTATGGGAGGTGCCTGCCAGAATGTATCCTGAGCTCTCCATCCCTGTACTGCACAGACCAAGGACTGGCCAATATGTGGCACAACTTTTATTTTTTGGGAAACAGCAGTGGCTGATGGAAAAGGCTTGCAGCCATGTCTTTTCTGAACTGTAACCTGCTAGACAAAGTTGCAGTGCTCATCCAAACTGGGTTAGAAATTCATCTTTTAACCTCCTGCTTAGATAACTTGCATGTCACAGTATTCTATATTAAGACCATAGATAGTTTTCTCCAATAAAGCTTTCCAATAGAGTTTAACTTTAGTATCAAATCATACAGCTGTCTTTAGAAAGAACTGGGATAAATATACTGCTCTTGGTTTGCAACTGCCGTATGATAAAGATACAAATTTAGAACAGTAATTTTAAAAAAGCCATAAAATGAATTAAACTTTGAGAATGTACTTGGATTTTTGATTTAAAAATCTTTTTTGAAAAAGTACAAGAAAAAAACTCTTGAGTAAGGAGGGTGTATTTTCAGGTATCAGGTAAACTAATTGTTGCCTGACATTAAGTCACAGGTTTTTTGGTTCAGTGTTCCAAAACTGCTTACAAAATCCACATGCTCTGGGTAGACTCTATTCTACTTAGAGTTTGGGCTTTGACAGATAGAAAACATTCCATTTCAGAAGAAATGGATTTTAAAGACCTTGCATTTTCAGGTCTCCCATTTTATATGTATCCGTAATGGCAAAACGTATCTGAGTCCCCATCCTTTGGAACAATTCAGATGACACTGAACTGTTATTGCTATCATATGTGGGGTAGGTTTGAAACAGAAAAAAAAGATTAAATAGTAAAGGATAAACTCAGACTTGTTATCCAGCCTGAAAGCAGGAAATGGAGTTCTTTCTCCATGGGTTCCAGTTGGCAGAAGTGCTCAAGCATAGTATGGATCTAGATGCATGTTTTTTTCTTGTGAGGTAGAAGGCTGCACATGGGTTGAATGCTCTGGCTTGATCATACTCTCTTTTGTTCTGCTATCTATCAGCTAACCTCTGTGCTGATGTAAGGGAGCCCCCAGTGAAACTAGGGCTAGTTTGATTTTGAGCACACAAGAGCAGTTTAAGCTTAGAATAGCTTTATAGGTAGTGTATCTATCTTTGGTGATTGATATAGAATCATGGACTAGTTAGGGTTGGAAAGGACCTTAAGATCATCTAGTTCCAGCCCCCCTGCCAGGGGCAGGGACACCTCACCCTGAACCATGCCACCCAAGGCTCTGTCCAACCTGGCCTTGAACACCGCCAGTGATGGAGCATTCACAGCTTCCCTGGGCAACCCATTCCAGTGCCTCACCACCCTTACAAGAAAGAATTTCTTCCTCATATCCAATCTAAACTTCCACTGTTTAAGTTTGAACCCATTACTCCTTGTCCTGTCACTACAGTTCCTCATGAACAGTCCCTCCCCAGCACCCCTATAGGCCCCCTTCAGATACTGGAAGGCTGCTATGAGGTCTCCATGCAGCCTTCTCTTCTCCAGGCTGAACAGCCCTAACTTTCTCAGCCTATCTTCATATGGGAGGTGCTCCAGTCCCCTGATCATCCTTGTAGCCCTCCTTTGGACTTGTTCTAACAGTTCCATGTCCTTTTTATGTTGAGGACACCAGAACTGCACACAGTACTCCAAGTGAGGTCTCACAAGAGCAGAGTAGAGGGGCAGGATCACCTCCCTTGACCTGCTGGTCACGCTTCTTTTGATGCAGTCCAGGATATGGTTGGCTTTCTGGGCTGCAAGTGCACACTGCTAGCTCATGTTCATTTTTTCATCAACCAACACCCCCAAGTCCTTCTCTGCAGGGCTGCTCTCAATCTCTTCTCTGCTCAACCTGTAGCTGTGCCTGGGATTGCTCCCACCCAAGTGTAGGACCTTGCACTTGTCATGGTTCAACTTCATCAGGTTGGCATCAGCCCACCTCACAAGCGTGTCAAGGTCCCTCTGGATGGCATTCCTTCCCTCCAATGTATCAAATGAACCACACAGTTAGGTGTCATCGGCTAACTTGCTGAGGACACACTCAATCCCACTGTCCATGTCACCGACAAAGATGTTGAACAAGACTGGTCCCAACACCGATCCCTGAGGGACACCACTCGTTACTGGTCTCCAGCTGGACATTGAGCCATTGAGCACTACTCTTTGTGTGTGGCCATCCAGCTGGTTCTTTATCCACTGGGTGGTCCACCTATCAAATTGATGTCTCTCCAACTTAGAGACAAGGATGTCATGTGAGACAGTGTCAAACGCTTTGCACAAGTCCAGGTAGATGACATCAACTGCTCTACCCCTTTCTATCAGTTCTGTAGCCCCATCATAGAAGGCCACCATATCCAGGGTAGCCAGTTCTTCTGCTAGCTTCTGGAGAAGGCCCACATTGTCCCTAGCCTGTCTTTTATTTACAGTGTACCTATAGAATCCCTTCCTGTTATCCTTAACATCCCTAGCCAAGTTTAATTCTAACTGGGCCTTAGCTTTCCTAACCTGGTCCCTAGCTTCCCGGACAACATCCCTGTATTCTTCCCAGGCCACCTGCCCTTGCTTCCACCTTTTATAAGCCTCTTTTTTCCTTTGAATTTTCCTCAGCAGGTCCTTTTCCATCCAAGGAGGTCTCCTGGCCCTCCTGCAGCACTTCCTTCTAGTAGGGATGTATCGCTCCTTAGCTTGCAGCAGGTGATCCTTGAATGTCAACCAAGAGTCTTGGGCCCCCCTGCCCTCTAGGGCTATATCCCATGAAACCTCACTGAGCAGGTTCCTGAAGAGGCCAAAGTCTGCTCTCTTGAAGTCCAGGGCAGTGAGCTTGCTGCACACTCTTCTCCCTGTTCTGAGGATCTCAAATTTGACCATCTCATGATTGCTGCAATCAAGGCTGCCCCGGAGCATCACATTTCCAACCAGCCCTTCCCTGTTGGTGAGGACGAGGTCAAGCATGGCACCTCTCCTTGTTGGCTCCTCTATTACTTGCAGAAGGAAGCTGTCTTCCACACAATCGAGGAACCTCCTGGATTGCTTGTGCCGAGCCGTACCATCCCTCCAGCAGATACCAGGGTGGTTGAAGTCCCCCTGAGAGCAGGGGCCTGTGAACGTGAGGCTGTTCCTATCTGTGTATAGAGCACTTCATCCACAGAGTCCTCTTGGTCAGGCGGTCTGGAACAGATTCCCACAATAATGTCTCCCATCACTGTTTTCCCTTTAACCCTGACCTGCAAACTCTCTATTGACTGCTCACCTCTCCCCAGACGGAGTTCCATACTCTCCAGCCTATCCCTAACATAAATAACAGCTCCCCCATCCCCGCCTGCCAGGCATGTCTTTCCTAAAGAGCCTGTAACCTTCCATTCCAACACTCCAGTCACAGGAGCCATGCCACCATGTTTCTGTGATGTCTACGATATCATACCCCGTAGACGTGCACACATCTCTAATTCCTCTTGTTTGTTCCCCATGCTATGGGTGTGTGTATAGAGGCATCTGAGCCAAGCTCCAGTTGATGCCGGCTCATTGACTGGAGCAGCTGGAATATCTCTGCATTGCTCTGAACGTTTACTATAGGTGTTGGCAAGTGACTGGGTGTGTTGGGATGGAATGATGCCCCCCTCCCCCCACACATCTAGTTTAAAGCATCCTTGACCAGTCTGGCAAGCCTCCTCCCAAATCCACTCTTCCCTTTCTTTGTCAGAGCAGCTCCACCAGCCCCCAGTAGAACTGTCCTACTAAATTGAGTCCCGTGTTCAAGGTACCCAAACCCCTGACTATAGCACCACCCTTCTAACCATTTATTAACCTGGCCAATCCTCCTGCCCTTTTTAAGGTCCTGCCCTGTATCCTGGAGAATTGATGAAAAGACAATCTGCACTCCAGAGCCCCTAACCACCTCTCCTAGAGCTCTGTAGTCCTTCTTTATGTTCTCTGGGCTACTGCTATCTATATCAGTAGCACCCACATGGATCACTAGAAGTGGGTAATAGTCAGTGGGGCCGACTAGAGCAGGCAGCTTCTCTGCAACATCCCTGATCCGAGCCCCTGGTAGGCAACACACCTCCCTTGAGACTGGGTCAGGCCGACAGATGGGTGCCTCTGTTCCTTTCAGAGTAGAGTCCCCTACTACTACAGCCTGACGCTTTCTCCTGGCAGTGCCAGTAGAGATCTTCTTTACCAGTGCATCAGCCGTTTGTTCCTGGTGGGAGTGTGGTTCCTCCTCAGCCCCCTGCAGGACAGCAAAGCGGTTCTGGGTGGGGACAACAAATTTAGGAGGAAGCCCCTTGCTTTTAATTGTCCTCTTCCTGCTTTTCTTGTTGGTTTTTTCTGTTACCATTTCCCAGCTTCCTGGGTTAGCGGCCTCCTTTCCTGCATGAGCGACAGTAGACGCTTGAGGCCCCTGCACAGTCTGGTCCTGGAGCAAGCAGTGCTGCTTCCTCTCAGCTTCCCTGACACCTTTCAGCCTATTGACAGCGTCCTGCAGCTCAGCCCCTGCTGCAGGAGGACCTCCACCAGGGAGCACAGAGTGCAGCCCTGCCCATTGCGCACCCTCCTCTCAGGAGAGCAGTGCAGGCGCTCTCTCTACCCCGAGCTCTGCACTGCAGCATCCCCTCTCAGCGGCTCTGTCTGGGTGCCTACACTGGCCACTGCCGGGGCAGCCAGAGCAGAGCTCCCAGACCGAGCCCTGGTCATGCGGCAGGTGCTCACCATCCCGCTCGCCTGCCCTCGTGTACTGCTGCGCGAACTGCCTCGAACCGGCCCTGCTCACCGTACTCCTGTTCGCTTGCGCTCCCTGGGCAGGTTTTTACCCACTCAGGGCTGGTGCCGCTCCTCCTGGCACTGCCCCCTCTGAGTCAGCTGCGTCCGCTGAGCTGCTGGCTCCTGGGCAAGCCCTGTCGAGGACTTGAGGCTCCCTCGGTGCCTGTTGCCTTTCATAAAGATAAAATTAGTATATGCTCTGAATTTTCTTGTAAAAGAATCTTCTAGTGTCTGGAGAAGAGATTAACCTGTTGTCCCTCAAAGCTAATCCTTGTGCGTATTACTTGGCTTTTAATGGCATTCATCATTTATGTCAGCAGTTGCATGCAGAGCAGTGAAGTTTAGACTTCAAAATTGCCAGGTCACACTTCGAGAGCACTGAAGTATATTTTAAACAGCAAAATGTGTTGCATCTGTAATATACCAAATTGCTTTTCATTACGGACAGACACTTTTCCCACAACCTGTGTATTATTTTTTTTTATGTAAAATACATATAAATAATAAATCTATGAAATCTCCTAAAATAATATCTCTGGAGTCTTACTCTGACATTATTGTGCATTTTTGCGTGGCTTAGTGATGCCTGAGGAGTCTGAAAACTTTCTTCAGTATGTCTTGTAGCATAGCAAGTGTTACCATGGTAGCTTGCAACAATTTTCCAATCAGCAGAGGGAGCCACAAGGGGAAAAAAAAAGATCTGAGTGAAGAATTTTGGAACGGAATAATACTAAAATAAACTTGCTATAAAAAAATGCTCCATATGATTGTTGAAAAATTAAAGCAAACAGTCTTGTAATGCATCCTCTGTTAGTTGAACATGTGCTCTCATTTATATGATCTGTACATAACCAAAGTAAATTACGATAAATTAGTAACAACTAGTGACAGCCTTTACTTAATTTGGTGCTGTATCCCCTTATTTAAGCCCTCACCCTAATATTTGAAAGAATGAAAAAAATCAACTTTCAGGATGTTTAATATTATACTTTCTCAAAAAGTAAAATTAGAATAGATCTGTTGGACTGGATGTAGGAATCAGGAATATGGTGATTTAAGATCTTCGTAGAGTTGGTTTGTCAATGCAGTCAGTTCCTTTCTGGACATGAGGTGGAGTGTGAGAGGGAAAAGATCTTCCTGAAGGATATTAAGTTGTAGCAACACTCCTCACCAATCGGTTGAAGACTGATAGAGATGCTTAAGCAAATCCATAGTTTACCCAAATTTTCCAAAGCACGTATTTCTCACTATTACCAAAAAACATCACTTTGCCCTGTTTCGGAGTGCCTTATTACTTGCGGGGTTTGTGGTGTTTCCAGGAGATGAGCTAGATAGTGAGGCTTTAAATATGTTTAAATAGGTTGCTTTTTTTTTAAATATAGTCATATGATTGAGCTTTTGTAACTACAACTATGCTTGTTGAAGACATACTGTTGGAATGCTTTGTATGCTCCAGTTTCAACTTGTCACAGGATAATGATGTTCTTGTTGAAGGTTATTTTTTTTTCCCTTAGATTACAGTATATATATTGCAATATGGATTGTACAGTCCAGTAACCTAGTGCTGAATGTACTCTACTCTGGCACTTCAAAGAACAACAGGAGAAGTGATACAGTAAGAGGATCAAATTATTTTTATCCTTTTGTTCGCTCCGCTTTTATGATGACAAAAATAAAACATCAGGGAAGAGTCTGAAGCTCAGTCTAAAATCAGCAGTTCTTCAACAAGTATTTTGGCTCCATCAGAATTCTTCCTACTGCATGAAGCAGATTAAAAGGAGGAAACCGAGTATTTTGCAACACTACAAATGTATCTATGTAAGTGTGCCACAGATTTTAACTGGGAAAAACTATAGCTTGAACCTTACTTTCCATGGTGATTTGTCTTTACATTGTGGTGCTGTTGCATTGGCTGTTAATACTGTGTCTCTTCTGTGAATGAGCAGAGAATTTCAGTATTCACAGTGACATCTTTGGAAGCATTAAATGCATATACAAGCACTTTAAAATGGAAGAATGTAATTAGAGCTGTGAGTTTGACAGTAATTCCTATAAAATTACAGTATTTTCACCATGAAGAAGGCAAAACTAAATGAAATGGATGTTGTTAGCATCTGGTAAGCATGATCACAGTTTTTTGAGATGGTTGGCTGTCGTATTCATGACACTCTGAGTGAGATCTATAGCTGTGACTGATTGTGCCCTACCATTCAATTGCTGGATCTCAATCTGCCACATTTATAATTTAGCATTATGGAGGATACCTCTTCCTGCAGCTCAAAAATCAGGGCAGAGAGGAGTGCAAATTCACTTTAGTCATTCAAACAGGACTGCTCTAGAGCAATCATACATGCAACCACATGCTTAAGTCCTATTATTTGGAAAGCAACTGTGAAGTTTTTTCCCAGTGCAAATAATTGCCAGGGACAGAATGGGTTTCTTGTATTCAATTCTCCTTCTCCATTTAGGATTAGGAAAAGTTCGACTTTAGTTCTGTTCCTGCAGATACTCTGGTCACCTCCTTGCTTCTGTTGTACCCTGTTTTGAGTATTAACTGTGCAGGCTTTGCTGCGTGCATGGCGTACTAGCACATGTGCCGTTGAGTTGAAAGAAGGTTCATGATTTGAGGTGGCATTGGTAATTTGAATAAATTCTTGCGTTCTTCTAGTTCTCCATGCATTTCTGTCAGTGGTGCAGTAAAGAATACGTACACATCATAAGGATGAGTAAGAATATGTTTATTTCTCAGTCAATAGAATCATGGACTGGTTTGGGTTGGAAGGGACCTAAAAGCTCATCTAGTTCCAACTCCCCTGCTGTGGGCAGGGACGCCTTTCACTGGAAAAGGTTGCTCAAAGCTCCAGCCTACCTGGCCTTGAACACTGCCAGGGATGGGGCAGCCACAGCTTCTCTGGGCAACCTGTGCCAGCGCCTCAGCACCCTCACAATGAAGAACTTCTTTGTAGCATCTAATCTATAGGTCAGAATGTGTATTTACTCACTTACTACTTTCCATACATCACAGGTATCCTTCCAGGATGGTTTAGCTCTGGGTGAAGCCCCCTGCTCTATGGGGCTTTCTTAAACTGTAAAATTTCAATTTTTTTTTTATTTCTTATGGTCCATAAGATGTATCACTGAAATATTAATAGTGAAAATGATGATTAGAAGGAAGATAATGGTAGCATGGTCCCAGTTTGGTTTAAAATTAATCTCGAGGCTCTGATTTGCTAGGTTAAAACAAATGTTCTGAAGCACACAAAGATTCCTGTAATCTTCTACTATTCATGCATCATTGTTAATTAATGGGCTTCATTGGACTTACCTGGCTCCTCAGAAATACTGTAATTAACTGAGAGAGCTGTGTATCTGCTTGCTTCTGATCTTTATCTTAGATATTCTACAAAGAAAATCCTATCCTAGTGAATAGTGAGCAGCAAAAGATTTAATGGGAGAACTGAAATACCATTCCATTATATACTTGCACAAAATGTAGTTTTATTCATTAATTTATTCATTTATACATTACTTCACCTCCAAAAGATTTGTTACCCTCTCACAATGCAAGTGAGAAAAGTGTAAGTACATCTTCTGAAATGTTTATAATATAGGATCCATCTGCAATAAATTCCAATTCCTG
Source organism: Ara ararauna (assembly GCA_028858755.1). Taxonomy (NCBI): domain Eukaryota; kingdom Metazoa; phylum Chordata; class Aves; order Psittaciformes; family Psittacidae; genus Ara; species Ara ararauna. The sequence goes on along the minus strand of CM054410.1, from coordinate 34,966,091 downwards.
GAATTTTTTTATACATATTTTCCCATACAACATATGTATCTGCATGCTTTTGCATAAAAATTATATATTTTTTAAATATATCTTTTTATATATGGAATATATATAGGCTATATATGGAATATATATATTCCATATATACATAGACAGTATATATAATATATATGGAATGTATATATATATTTTCCATATAGATATTTTCCCTAAAACATACATACATATTTTTATATATATGTTTTTCCATAAAACATGTAGACCTGCAGGTTCAGGAATATGTTTTTTTGGCCTAGGAGATAGGGTGTTTTGTTTTGGTGGTGGTTTGGTTTTTTTTTTTGGGGGGGGGGGGTTGTTTGGTTTTGGTTTTGTTTTTGATTGTTTGTTTTTTTTTCCACATTTGCTTGGTTCTGTCTTTGCAGTTGCACTCCATGTTTTTGCCTTTATTTAGTCAACTATATTTGGCTCAGGAAATGTATTGTTACATTATATACACTGACTAGATAGCTTCCTATATTCATATTTTTAAACTGTAGATGGTTTGCAAGGAAAAGGCAATAAGTGCCTTTATTTTTCCTATCACCATTTTCCAAAACTTGCTGTAACATCCTCTAAATTGTTTACCTGTAGCTGTCAACAAGTTCTTTGTTAGGGATTTTGCTTTTTGGAGTAAAATAGATAAATGATGATACCTTGCCAGGCTTCCTCTTACTAAATAGCGTGTGGGACAGAGCAGAGGTTTCAGCTGTGAGAATACAAAAGCCTTAAACACCATTCAAAGTATTTGAACATTATGGGTATTTTTAAAGTATGCTAAGCTGTTAGGTGGACAAGCTGCTCACCCACCTGTAATTATATATATATAAAAAAACCAACTCTGCTGTGCTAGTCTCCTAGAGAATACTTTAACAGCTTTTTGCCACCTCGTGAAATAGGAGGAGGAAGGAGAAAAATTCTCTCTTTAAAAAGATTCTAACTACAGAAGGAATGTTGATTAAAAGGCCACTGAATTGCTTTTCTCAGAAACTGCTAAAGAGAAGATCGGAGTTAGGGCAGAGAAGTATACAGCTTGTTTAATGACTAGATGGAATTTGTTTGTTCCAAATGTTATTCAAACATTTGAACTGCTAATATGCAGATAGCTTCAGTCTGAATTACTTGAGCAGGCACTCACTGAATGAAATTCAGCTGTGGTAGAATCTAATCAGCCCTCTGTCACTGACTATCTCTTTCCATAGCCTGTAGAGAGAGTTTAGAATGACTAGGTTTTTAATTTAAGCCTCTCCACTAAGTGCCTAAAATGAGGTGTGTTGCAAATGGATGTAATGGACATGCTACTCAATGACAAAACTAGCTTTGAACCTGGAAACTCCCACCTGCAATCTGTGTGTTAACTTGTTAGAGACGTGCTATATATGGGTGGGATAAAAACAGTTCTGCTGTTTATGGTCATGTTGCATTTCTGGTGAGATGCAATAATTATACTTGAGATGGCTTTCTGTGGCTATTTTAAACACATTGAATTCCCATTGACATATCTGAACTGTCCAAGCAATAGATCTCATTCATCACCTTCATTTGTTGCTCTGAAAAGACTGGTGTTGGTCAACCTCTTATTATCTAGGAAGTGTTTTTTCACAAATACCACAAATCATGAATTATGAAAGCTACCTGATTGTAGCCAGCTTTTTTAAAATGGAAAGTCTTTATTTTCTTTTATTTTCTATGCCAGTAACATTGAGAGAATATCCTCTTTTCCATAAAACACACAGTCAAAAGTCTGGCTTCCAGCACTGTCAGCAGTGCCCTTTTCTCAAGTCAGGAACCTTTTCTGGGCTAATCCCTGAAATGAACCTATCATGGATATGACTAGTGTTTTATGATTTGCCGATGATAAATGGAGAATTAGTCTTGTGTTACTCTTCCATTCCAGTTAAGCATTTTGAAACAGTAGTGGGACATTAATATCATATTACTTATTAACATTAGAAAAACAATTTTCTCCTCAGTAATGTCATGCAGTTGTTAATATCACACAAATGTGACCTTACCTAGGAGCTAGGTAATTTTGGATCCCAACATAAAATTTACTCTTCTAAGGTGATTTATCACTATGTTGATTAATTTCCTTCAAAATACATGGCAAATGTTTTACAACACTGATAACCATTAATACTACATCACTGAGACGCAGGACAATTCTTTAATTATATCTCATGTTGTCCCATTTTAGCAATACATTTTTATACTAGGAATTCCGTGAAAAGGGTGACCAATGAAGAGCACAAAGGAGAAACTTTGCCGTTTTAATTTTTCAGTATTTTTCAATTTCAGATTCTCTCCAGTACTCTCCTTACCTTTAACACAAGTGGAGGAGGAGCAACCTGTTACCCAAACTTTCATGCTGGTTCCTAATTCTGTATTTGATAGCAGTGCGTTTTTGAAAGGACCATTCTCATCAATGGGAGCTTTTTCACACTCTCTTTAGTATGGCAGTGAGATAACTTTGTTGTGTTTTATGAATTTTTCCAATAAATTGTTTAATGCTTTGTTGCAGTTTGCAAGCAGGGAACAGTTTCTTTTTAAGAAAAATATTAACTAGGATTTTTTTTTTTTGTTTCTCCGAATAGTCTTTGAGAAGATTTTCAAGTCTCTGTTAAGAGACCTAGTTGCCCTGTCCAGGGTAAAATAACCTGGTTTTCTTTGAGGTTTTTGGTGCTTGTAAGTTTACCAATTTTTTCTAAGTTAAACTTGTCCTATTACAACTATTAATATATTTCCAAATTTCTGCAGGGTCTTTTGCTAATTTATTCTTTAGATACATTTCTGGTCTGTTTTTTTTTTTTTTTTCTTCCTTCTGCTTTCATCTTCTTTTTAACAACCTCTATGTAATTCTCTTTTTGTACTTTTAATCTGTGTGGACCTTAATTCTTTTTCTCATGTGCATCTGTTTTTTTTTCTGCAGGCACCATTTTTCATTACTTTTCCAAGGAAGCATATTTAGTAACAAGGTTTGTAGTTTCAAAATCTCCTTAGGTTCTTTTTCAGTTGTTTGTGTTTGGTTTTTTTGTTTGTTTGTTTGTGATAAGAAACCAGTTTTTTCTCATGCCTATATGCTTTAAATCTGTGGACAGTGTTTTTGGATTACTTCTGTCTTTCATGTCAAAATAAAATGAGGCTTTATTCTGATAACATTTCAAACACTCGAATTTGTCATTAGGGGATTCTTAAGCTTTCAAGTCTTTTTTACAGGATCATTATTTTTCATGATAAATGAAAGTTAAAATCCTCATCACTTGTGCCTGTGCTTGGATATGAGATGTGAAGCTGTAACATCTGCTACTAAGAATGGTGTAACTGATCTGGTATTTAAAAATGCCTGAGTGAGTAGGTAGTTGTGGGAGATGAGATGAATACTTCAGCAGGTGCCTTGCTTTCCAGTAACCATGAACCTTAATATGGGATTATAGATATCTGACTTTTTAGCATTTATTGATTGATTTTTTTCACTAGGGTCTTGTTTGAGTTTTAACCTTTTGGTTTGATATACAAATACTCAAACAAGCAAACAATCATGCCTAACAGAGTAGTTAACAGGCATATGAGGTATCAAGCCAAAGATAGAATTCACAGTGAGTAAATACAGGACAGAAATAGGAATGTGAAGGCAAAGGAATCTATTTCAGAGCAGGGAGCTGTTCTTGTGCTTTAAAATACCTCAGGAACAAACAGAAAAAAAGCAGGGTTGTTTTTTTGGTGGGGTTTGGGTTTTTTGGTTTGTTTTTTCCTTTTTTCCTTTTTTTTTTCTTCACAGCTAAGGTTGCTTTGCTGTAGATTTTACACCTTTCAGTGTTGACTTTATTGGAATATTTCTTTTCAAGATTTTTGTACCTCAAATATTACAATGTGTTGCGTTTGCTTTGCTTTGCCAGTTAATGAATACTTTTATTTGGTATGTGTTGGTGTTTTTTTCAACTGGAAGTGATCATTAACAGCACTAGGGAGGTCTAAGCTGAAGAGAAAGTGAAATCATTTCACTTTAAGGGTAATACTTGCTATTTTTATTGCACCCAAAGGAAGAAATTTTACGAGAAACAGGTTTTTTGTGTCATTGCAGCATTACTCATAAGAGCTACAGCATTAACTAAAGCCTGCATATACACCTACAGTGTAGCATTTTGCTCTTGTATGCTGATACTGTTCGAGTCCTCTCATCGTTGCCTTGAATGCAGCTCAATTCAGCACTGCATGCTGCAGTCTTCTATTGTGGTGCAGGTCACGTAGCAGTGAATGAACAAGATTGCATGAATAATGTGCTTTTTATTCAGCGATTGGATAAAAATGAATGTCCTTAACACCTACGTACATCCAATCTCCACCACTTCCTGTGTGCTTATTCTTCCTGAAGCTTTAATTATTTATCCTTGGAGAGAATTTGACAGTTACAAGTAGTCACGACTCAGTCAGTTAACCCTACAAACACCAGAACCAATCCACATGTCAAGTACACTTGAATGTCTCATGAAATCGAATGTTGATTTTGAAGTGTATGACACCCTGTTAACAGAAAAAAACTGGCATCCTTAAATACTACATATTTTTAAATCTAGTGCTGTCTTTAATGAAATTAAAATTGGTCGAATATTCTTGCTAATTTCAAGAGGTAGTCTTTGAAGAGTGTGAAATGCTTTAAACAGTGACATTGGCATTCTTCAATGAAAATGCAGTTTCAGGAGAGAATGGTCAAGTAAGGGGGAAAGCAGCATTAGTTAGCAAGTTGAAATATGTGCATAGTTTCCCATCATACAATATTGCATAGTGATGAGAGAAAAAAAAAAAGAATTATGTAAGATGTCTGCAGATTTTGCTACTTGGTATTTATAAAATGTTCAAATTACAGCAAAATTGTGTGCATAGTAGGAGTCAGCGTATCAATATACATCAAGAGAAAAAGAGCCTTAGAAATAAAATGCTTCTTTGTCTTGGTTGCATATAAAAACAAAGGGAGGGAAAGCGTGTGTGTGTATGTGTATATAAATATATATACACTTTGTCTACTTGATCTGAGGGCAAGAAGATTATAAAAAAACAGTAAAATTATTTTTCATGTGAACATTTTGTTAACTAAAAATATTTGTTATGTGGCTGAATTTTAGACACCAGTGCTAGAAAGGCCAACATTAGGCTATATTGCCAGAGCTTGTTTTTTGCTGAGTATGTTCTCTCCCCTGCCCACCACTCTCCCTGGCAATAGTGCCCTGCGCAGCCTCAGAATTCTTTTCATTCTTCTTTCAGTTAGGGCTTCCACTCTTTTACATCAAAATTAGAAGTAACAGCAGAATATCGTTACTCATGGGGTCCATAATCGGGATCCAGAACCTCGTGTATGCTTTTACCTGTAGATTGTGTCGTTGCTCTGTTGAATAATGTTACTGTATTATCTGACTGGACTGCGTGAATCATGGCAGGTGGGGACAAATCTGTCTATAACATTAGGCTGCATAATGTAGGAGTATGCTCAGTGATGGTAGCTACTAACCTTTTTAAGCCTGAAGAGTTACCTGGAAAACCACCTCACCTCCCCATGCTAAGAACAGACTTGAAAGTATAATGTGAGGTGGTTTTGTTTTGTGCTTTTGCTTGCAAACATTTGGGTGAGGTAATTAGATTACATTAGAGATTTACCCTGAATTTTGACAGTCCCTCTGAATTTCTATTAAACACTTGATGTTTTCCTTGAAAGTAACACAGTGGTCCAGTGAAGAATTAATTCTCAGAAGACATGTTCTCTGTGCTCTGTGAAAGATTAGTGTAGGTATTAACAGTGGCTCCTTTTTACCTTCTGTTCTAGGTATTGTTAACTGTGAATATTAGGGGTAAGCTTATTCCGAGCATGTTGGTGAACTGCAAATTGCATCGTGTCATAGTTAGTGCTGTTGAAATGAATGTCCAACTGAACAGCTGGACCAGTCATTGAGACCTGCCAAAATACTGAGGAATCCTAAGTTTTGAATTCTAATTCATGATAGTAATCATGGTCATGGTGCGGTGGGTCTTTGATGCGTGAACTGAACTGGTTCTAATTGCTTTAGTATGTGGAACTTGGCAAATCTGCAGACTCAGATTTTCAATTTCTGAGTGTTAGTATGAGAGATATTAACTGAGATAACTATAATAAAAACAAGTGTACCAAAGTACAGTGATGTGCTGAGGTACTGTGAAGTGATTTTTTTAAACAGTTATGACAGGTTTATCCCAGTCTGCGTGAAGGTACAGATGAAGGGTAGGTTGGCGTATGTTGTGAGATAGATCAAGGGCATATGAACAGTCTCAGGATTTTAGAGAACAGAGAATATGGTCTGAAGCTCCAAACTTAGATTAGCAAATTGTTGTTACTCCTAAATGTAAATGCTTTTCTGTGGCATACTGCAAAGTCTTTTCCCTCCAACATATTGATGGCAAAACAACTCCTGCTACTAACCATGTTGGCTGTATTGCCCATGTCTTTTGATGTTATCTGTGAAGTTTTGCAGTACTGGTAATATACCTGATAATATGTAGAGCATGTTTATTAAAAGCATTAGATTTTAAGTTTTTGTTATGAAGAATTCACCTTTTTTTTTTTTTTTTAGTCATCCTTTTGATCTGTTTGCTATTTCATAGCTACAAGACCATTTTGTGGACATAATTAAAAATTACAAAAGAATGAACCATATGATCTTCCCTACACTGCTTATGCATCATGCTTCTGTTCATGCTGCATCACCTCTCCTGACATCCATCCTTTTCCTTAAGTGATGGAAACATCATCTCTGCTGCAAAGGCCTGCCTCAAAGCTGAAGGAGATGGGTTACCTAAAGGTGGCCATTTACAGACTGCTTCCTTTCAAAAGCATGAAAAGCTGATGCAGCAACTGAAGCAGGGTTGCTGGCGGGTGCAATATGCTTCTGAACAGAAGAGACAGGTGAGCAAGACATTGCTGCCTTCTTAAGCAGGATTAAGTTGTGGTCTTATGTTCTGATGGCCCACACTTCTCACTGCAGTAACATGGCCTTGCAGGTACTTAGATAAAAGTTTTTCATTCTCCTTACTCCCTCTTTTAGGTGTGATTAGCAGGTTGGTGATCTAGTTGCCTATGAATCCTAATGCTCTAGTGAGAGTTAATGTGCTTTCTAGAAGCAAAAAGCTCCTTCCAGCTTCTTTTGCAGCTTGGACAGCAGAGGGCAGGTGTTAGTTTTGTGTGACTGAACGTTGATTGTGTGGAATGGCTGTGTGTGTACATGGGATGAAAGTGTCTGCATGTTGCGAATTACAAAGATGTAGTATAGGGCAGTTAAATATAATTTATGCTTTTTCCTGCATATAGGACTTTAAAAAAAAAAAAAAAAAAAAAAAGAATGTTCTGCTTTTTCATAAAAGACTTTTGTCCAAAAATGTTAAAATTAAAATGCTACTTGCAAGGTAAGAAAAAGGGTCAATCCAGGAACATTACCGTCTACCCACACATCACTGTACTGAAACCTCCTAATAGAGTTTTTTTATCTCATTTCACTGTTGTCATGGCGGTCTGTGAACATTCATGTCGATATTAGAGTCACTGCACAGGAAGCAGATGTATATTTTTTCTGACAATTTTGTGCAGTAGACTTATTTTGGCATTACTGAGTTTTTAGTTTAATTGTACTTAAGGATTTTGTAGCCACATGGCAATCCTAATGCTTGTATCTAAACAACAGATTTCTGTGAGTTTAAATATGCTGGCCAGGCATATGTTGGTCAGGTGCTGTGCAAAAGCAGACTCTTAGTATTTACACAGTGTTATGTGCAAAATCATGGTTTTGCTGATACCATTTCTTGCATTTTGGTAGCTTAGCGGCTCCAGCAGGACAAAGCACTGCTGTGGCATTGTTTTGTTAATCCTAGAGCATTAAAGTGCCGCTAGTCATGTTAAAATAAAGTATTAGCTTAAGGGTAATTGCAGTTTATGGTGGCCAGTGATAACTGCTGGAGAAGAGGCTTAACAGGTTAATTCAGTGGCACATAATAATTTCATGACAGTGGAGATCCTTACTCTTCCCTGTCCTAGTCAAAGTGAATAATGACAGTAGACAATCCACATTTATACAATGCTAACATGTTGACTGTAATGATAGTGTACAGATAGTCATGCAGATGTGCTGTCATGTAAACTTGCCTAACTACCTGGAGATACAGTAGTACTGTTGCTGGTAGGTATTAAGAATTATTTCAGTTCCACTTAGTAGGATCTTTCATTCTGCTTTACTTACTTTCATAACAGGCCTTCTCAGGCTGTGTGGTGGCTTCAACGTCCTTTTCCCTTTCTCCCATCTGGAACTGTGAGCTGGGATCAATGTCTGCCAGTGCCTGTACACATGCATATATACACGTCTGCAGATGCCTCTTCTGTATGACTGTACCCAGAAAGACGTTAAGCATCACTTCAGGTCAGATAACAAGCAGCATTAGTGCAAATAGGTACAGTGACTCATGCCAGCAGTTTGTACTGCTGATATGCAGCATAAGGCAGAGATGACCATTTATGCTCTCTATTGGGTTTCAGTTCATATAATTTTGATTATATCCTTTTAATTAGGGGAGGGGGAACACATGGATTTGGGGAAGTTCAGTATTTTTAATTTACTACTGTCTGCTCAGACAAGGTACCGTTAGCCCTGCCTGATGCCAGAAGATACAAACAAGAGCATTGTGCATTTCTCTACATCATACTTTCCATTGCTACTCTTCTTGCCAGTATTTAGCCATCCTTATAAAGGGTAGGTAATAGATTACAAATCTTCTCATTTCTATACATGCAAACACATATTTGTATGTATACTGTATAATCAATGCATAATTTTTCTTATTTAAAAATATTAATAAAACAATTTAAATGTCCATAAAAATAAACATACTTTTTGATTGGCAACCAGTGGTATATTATTTATTTTAATAAAATAAACCTCATAGGTATTTTTCTACATTTTAATCAGGTTACCTAAGAAATCTTGCACACAAATTCAGAAACAGTTACAATTGCCAGACTTCAATTTGGGTTGGGAAAAGTTGTGATAAAATTTCCCTCCTATTGAAATCAGTAAGAAGCTCAGAACTTCATACAGTTTTTTTTTAAAGCAATTTCACAAACCATTCTTAGGAAAATAAGATAAAAGCAGAATAAAAAGATAAGATATAAACAATTAAAAACAAACAAAAAACCACCTACCAAAAAGCGCAAGAACAAAAATAGGCATCTTACTACAAAGTAGAAAAGAGAACAACTAAATTATTAAATGCATCTCATGAATGAGTACCAAAAAGACACAGGGTTAACAAAGAAATAAATGACTGGCTTCTCATCAGAGAGAGACAGCAGAAAGAGTTCTTGTATAATTTGTCAGTGAACTGATTGCTATTTACTTTCTCCTCCAAATCACCAACTTTTCAGATTGCTCAAAATAAAAACACTTGGAGACACTTGGATGTTAATGCATATATGCCCAGAAGAGCTGTCATTTCCATCAGTATGAGTGCATCATAGGACCAGAGGGAAGGTTATGGGCCTCTTGTTATAGCATTCACGATTCAGTACAGTTTGTCAACCAAGTGGTAGTTTGTGGACAGAGAAGAAAACATGACTGGAAGGTATTTCTTTGGGAAGCTGAGTCCCTGTTTAGGGTAGTACACTGGCTGGAGTTTGGCTTCTGGTGCAGAGGGCTGTGGGTAGCTTGGGACTAGGAGAAAGAAGAGTGCCCACAAAGGGCTGTGGCAGGTACAAGCAGTCACACAGACGTGGCTGAGCTTTAGATTGTATTTGGGAAATAAAGCCTTATTACACTGCTGCTATTTCTCTTTCTTACTTCAGAGATTGGCTGAGAGAAAGGAAAAGTTTGCTGAAAAATGTGGCTTTTCTTAAGAGCAGGTCACATGTTACAAAGTTGCTTAAGTGCTGGTTTGCAGATTTTAATGCACTCCTCTGAGCCTGCATTGCAAAAGCTTAGTGTCATGTTTGGATTCAGGTATTATCTGAGATCCATCTTTAATCTGAACTTTTATAATACATTGACTTTTAACAGTAGGCCCCAGGAACCACGAATGGAGCAGGAGTTACAAGTTTCATTTTCTTCCAAATATTTCATGTCATATTTCACAGGGTGAAAGTGTCTTAAGATAGAATTCTTTCAATATTTTCAGCTAACAAAAACTAACATCCTCCTTGTTTAGGGTCAGCTTCTGGCTCAAAAGTGGAGCATCCTCATGGAAATCTATAGGCTTATTTCAGACTTTTAATTTTACATTCCATTGATGTAATTTAAGTCGGAAGTTGATCATTAATGATTAATGATCACTGATTTTCAACAGTAATACTTCCAATGATGTAGTTTTCCAGGGAAGTAACTTGCAGAGCTGCAAATAATGCTCCCATTTACTGGCACAGCCCACCCTTAGCAATAAGGTTGCCACGGAAACTGCAAAACTCTGGATGAGAGAAAAGGTGTGAGAATGAAAGGGAGAAGGGGGCAATTTACAGCAGTTTTTTTCTGAAGTAAATCAACTAGAAGTTGTTAAAAATTAGGTTTGGGGTTTTTTTGGGTTGGTTTGGAGTTGTGGGGTTTTTTTGGTTTGGTTGTGGGTTTTTTTGCTTTTTGTTTTTTGTTTTTGTTTTTTTTTTCTAGGGGAGAACCATAGCTTTTGCCTATAGTCCTTTGGACATGGAACTGCTGGAGCAAGTCCAGAGGAAGGCCATGAGGATGATCAGGGGGCTGGATCACCTCCCATATGAAGATAGGCTGAGGAAGTTGGGGCTGTTCAGCCTGGAGAAGAGAAGGCTGCATGGAGACCTCCTAGCAGCCTTCCAGTATCTGAAAGGGACCTACAAGGATGCTGGGGAGGGACTGTTCATGAGGGACTGTAGTGATAAGACAAGGGCTAACGGGTTCAAACTTAAACAGGGGAAGTTCAGGTTAGATGTAAGGAAGTTCTTTACTGTGAGCTGATGAGGTACTGGAATGGGTTGCCCAGGGAAGTTGTGAATGCTCCATCCCTAGCAGTGTTCAAAGCTAGGCTGGACATAGCCTTGGGTGGCATGGTTTAGTGGGAGGTGTCACTGCCCCTGGCAGGGAGGTTGGAACTAGATGATCTTAAGGTCCCTTCCAACCCTAACTGTTCTATGATTCTGTGATTGGTTCTTTTTGTTGTTGGGGCTTTTTCTGTGTAGGACAGTAACCCAAGGTCTGACTCAAAACACCCAGGATGGAAAAAAAAACAAGTGAGTGAGCCCAGTCTGTGTTTTTTTGTGGTTTGTTTTTTTTTTTTTTCTTTTTTCTGCAGAATGTTTTGAAGTAGAGATATATAGCCATGGCTCTTCTTCATTACACTGTCAGAAGCTTCAGTGCCTTTCAATCTTTCTACCAGTTATGTGGTGAGTCTCCCATGAAATCACATGAACATGTAACATAGTCTGTGTGCAGGTACATTGGAGACACAGGGGAAGACAGACTGTGATATAGTAAATATGTCCAAACAGAAAAGATAAATCAAAATAATTCAGAAATATTTTTTTTAATAAGAATAGCTACTTACGTTCTTGAGAAAGTTAGATTGTAATCCTTTTTAGCATGTCTTGATTTTATCTTGTTTATCTGTAACTACATCATCAGAGGTTGTCTTACATAAATAAAGCTGAATTAGGCTAATTAACACATGGATAAGAGATTTCTGGTATATATCTAGTTAGTGCAAGGTGAGACAAGGAGGCACCAAGTGTAATCAGTTCTGGGTAAGGTTGGGATTGGTGGCTTCGTAATGGAAAATAACTGGTGCTTGGAGGTAGTTGACATAGTTTTGGATCCTTAGGACCTTAGTACAAAAAAATGTGGGAAAAACAATAGAAAAACAGGACCTGGGGATGAGGAGTGCCTGGGCTTAGCAGATGTCCAGGAGGGGAACAGTTAAACTGGCTGATGGGTGGAGGGGCAGGATGATTGCTATGTTTGTGGTGTTAATGAACCCATTAAGGTGGTGTAGACATCTACTGGGGGGCATCCCAGACTAGCAGATGTCCGGGATGGGAACTGATGTCTGTAATGTTAATTAAGCTGGTGCTTCAAAGACTGCCAGCAGTTATGAAGATCGTTGGAAGAAGTAAACGACTGTCAAAGACCACCATCACATTTTTGTATGTATGTGGGAAACTTTGTGGAAAATGATGTAATTCATGTGTAGCCTCATGAATATGTATGTATGCCCAAGTGACTATATAAGGATGGCCTGTGTGGCAATAGGGGGACACACTGTTAAGCGGAGCTATCCCCCGTGTCTCCCAGTGCCACAATAAAGAATACCTGCTTGTCAACTTGAAAACTTAGTTGGTGAGTTTGTTCCTGGAGTTTTCTCCAAATCAAAGGAAAGCTGGTATTTTCCTTCTGAATTAACTGATCAATAGAAGAATTGACCCCACAGGATATTAGAAACCCTTGTACTATCAAAATACTGTCTTTTTATGTGAGGAATTGACCATTTGTGATATTAAAGATTCTGCAAGATGATTTACTATAGCAGAGCATTAACACTTGTGTCCCTCTTATTACAATGTGAGAAATAGCATCCTATTTACTGATTGCTTAATGCTGCATCACAGTAACATTAATTGTTTAGGGCTTGTTGCAAAGAGGGTGTCAACTATGATAGCCCTATGGCTACTTTTTGTATGCTGCCATTAAAATTAATAGCAGCATTTATATTTAAGTTTGTCGTGACGTATTCACTGTTTCTTATAATTTAGCTAATCCAAATTCAGTTTGGATTTTTTCCCAAAGTCATTGTCTTTCTTGTGCTCATTTTTTAAAAAAATTCAGTTTAGTCCACAAACAACTTTACTGCCACTGGACAGAAGTTAAAACACAAATAGGCTTTCAGCAGAATTTTAACAATTTCTAGCACTTGTTTTTATAGAGTACATAGTTAACCGGAATATGTTCCTGGAACTAGATACTTTTGCTCATTCTGATTGTATGATTAATATATCTCTAAATATGGGTCACTAAAAGTCAGTTCTTTTGCATTCGGGAGAGTTTCTTATTGCAGGTTGTGTAACATAGCAGTTTTACTACCTGTGTTTCCTCTTTATGATGGTTTCATGATCTTACGCGGTTTATCTTGTGTATGGACAATGTCTCCTACCTTTGCACCTACAACAATTTAAACCCTTTTAGATCTCATCCTAAAATGGGAAAAAAAAAAAAAAAAAAAAGAAGTAGTTTCTCCCTTTTCCTCCCTCTAGTCTTGGCCCCCTATCTGTTGCTGCTAGTAAAACTTACTTGCTTATGAAGTAGGGGCTACAGAGGTTGTTAAGATAAATACAGAAAGAAAAAAGGTGGCAGCTCAGGATGAGCCCCTGAGAATCAGTTGGAGGGTGAAAAGGAAGAACAGTCACAAGAGACACAAACTGTGTTAGCGTGAGAGGAGGATCTATGAGAAAATAGAACTGAAAAAACAACAGAGAGAAAAAAGTGAATAAAGAGGGAATGGTTAGAGATGCCAAAACTACCAGTGGCTCATAAGAAGTTCTGTACTTCATCAGAGGCAGTGTACACCCTCTCATAATGTATGCATTGCTAGGATTATGTATTATTTTGCATTTATCAGTGTTGAATTTCTACCTGCCATTACATTATTGAGCGAACAATGAGCTTACTATTCCTTGGCCAATTGTTACTCACGGTAGCAGTGTCTGGCTCATATCACTGTAAAAAGGAAAAAAGAAAAAGACGTATTTTCAACTTGCATCTGCTTTACTAGCCGACCTGGCATAGGTGCAGGCAGATTAGAGAGAAAGGGTGACTTGAATGTCTTGCTTTCAGTTGTGCTATGATAATAGTAACAATCTTGTTTAAGACTTGCATGGTATAGTCAGTGTGCAAGCTACAGGCATGTTGTTGGAAATGTCAGATGCGTTATAATGTTTGGCAACAGCTAGAATTAACTAGGTGCTATTTTTAATTGCAGTTTATGCCTATTACAAGGTTTCCTAATTTCATTCATTATTTCCTGGAGTTGGATTTGAACCTGCTGCCTGTAGGGCAAAATTACTGACCTTTTCTAGTCTCAAGAACTATAAAACGCAAGGTTTTAAAACATTGAGTTCTTCCATTTTAGGGCTGGATTTATAAAGGAGATCAGCTGCCAGCCAGACACTGAAATAAGCACCAGTTTTCAAGCACCAGGTAATTCAGTGGCTACTACTCCCTTGCAATGTCTAATGTCAGATTTCCAGGGGAGCTCAACACCGATTGGATGTCCTGGTAGTGTTTCTGTGTCCAGTGAAGCAGTGTCAGAAGCTGGTCCTTGAAGAATAAACATATGCTTTTTTTTTCCCCTAGGGTTTTTTTTTCCTAAATTTTTTTTTTTTTTCATCAGGGGTCTCTGAAGGCAAACTTGTAAAATCTGTGAATCTGCTGGTGCACAGGGAGAGCAATCGAACATCAAACAAAATGTGCGCATTCATGTTCCCATCCTGGATGTAAATGAACTGGCTGAATGAACAGATCGGGGAGAAACCCAGATCTGGCTTGCAGGTTTTCCTCACCTGCCACCCCTGTGGACACCCCATGCATTTTTTTGGCAACACCCTCTCTTCCATGGGGGCTCTGTGACCCACCCTCATCTGCTCAGTCGCCAGCTGCATTTCCCAGTGTTGCTGCAAAAACGGTGCCGCCTGTGCTGGAAATGGGATCTTCCACTATTTAGCAAGGCTTTGCTGAATGAGTCATCAGAGCTGGCTGGTATTGGCTGGGCTGGTGAGCACCCAAGGGATTGCCTGGCAGAGGCTGAGAGGCCTTGCTTCATTCACAGAAATGTGGGGATGCTAGCCAGCCCTTTCATTCACACGAGCCGAAACTCATTCACATTTTGCAGTTTTGCTAGCCACTTCTAATGAAGAGAACTATTTGGGAGCTGTAGGGTTTTCTGGGCAGTAGAGTCACGTAAAAATAGGCTGTGATGTGTATATTTGCTGTTGCTATGCTAGGAGCATGAAGAGAGGAATGAATGCTGTGTGGATGCTGTAGCAGGTTCGCAGTGTGGTGATGAAAGGCTGTTCTGCAGATCACTAGAAACCTGCTTTTGCACTGACTAGGACATTGCCATTACTCATCACTGCTGGGATAAGAGGTGCTGACTTAATTTAATGTCATGAATATACTAATTAAATACCTGTATTTGAGCTGGCTGTTTCACTGTATTTGCACTTTGTGTACTGCAGCCTTTAGTCATGGGAGAGGGAAAGAATTCCATAGGATTTTTCCTTTAAATTATGATGCAATTAGTAATTTGTTTAAAACACAGCTTTGCACTATGCAAATTCTGGAGTCTGAATTTGTTTATAATGCAGTGTATTGTACTACATCCAAATGATATTTTGCAAAGATCAATTTATATAAGAAAGCCATACTGGGGCTTGTGATGGACATTCTGTATCGCAATGCTGCACACATCTTGGGTTTTTTTGGTTTTTTTTTTAAAAGCAAGAGAAATTAAATTCCTGTTTTCTGCATGTTTTCCTACTTCTTAGATCAAGTGTCTGTGGCTGACATTTATGCATAATAAGACCTGGTGCATTTTTTTGGTTTTTTCATTACAGGATGTCTGTTTGCTGCTACCTGGATTTTTTACTGTTCTTTTAGGCTTTTTTTTTTCCAGTTTTTCAGAATTACACCAAACATTCCAGTGAACTGGAGATCCTCTTAATGTTTTTATTTGGAGTGAATATCGGTGGTAAAAGAAAAAACATCTGTTAAGCCTGTTGTTGGACATCAGAAAAATAGATTTCTTCACACGTGGGTACTTATGTAATTCCTGCATTAAGATAGAAGGTTGTGGAGTAACAGGGCAGAAGAATTTCTTTCTCTATCAAGAATTTGATGTAACAGTTTCTGTGAGAGACAGCAGTGACACAAAGGCACTTGTCTTAGGCTGCTTTTGTGGAAGAAAATGTGTATATCATTTAGTTCTGTCATCTGTTCTGAAAACCTTTAAGGTGTCAGTGTTTTGGGAGGGGGGAGGAGATATATGTGTAAATACTATTTAGATATTTCCTATCTAATTGTGACTTCTTTATAGATTCACAGATATGTGAGGTGGAAGAACAGTGTGGTGTTTCAACAGGGCTGTCAATTCAGTTTTAAAGGTAATTGCCTCTGGTACCAAAAGGGTGGTTGTGGTGATGAGGAATTAAAGGTTGGAAGGAAATATCTGTTTGAGAAGGTAGGAAAAGGAAATTTGAGAATTGATTGGTGCTAGCGTGCTGTAAGTGGGTGGATGGTTTTCTTCTTTTTTTTTTTTTCCCTTTTTTTTTTTTTTTTTTGCTACAGGAAGTGATTTGCAGTGTTCACTGAGCCTTTTGTTGAAAAGGGTCCTTCTCATTTGTGTGAGTCATGCTTTTGCTGTGAGCGAGTTGGCAGCTCTAAGCAGGACTGGGATCTCTGTCACAGAAAACTGTTACTTCACCCAACCTTTCGGGGAACCATAAGAAATTTCTTAAAAATACTTATTCTTTTTTTTGTTCCTCCTTATACTCTTTTCTTTTTTACCCCACAACCTTGATATCTGTCCGTGTTGTTATGAATCGCCTGCTATGTTAGCACAGGCATCTCCTGCGTTGGCATCAGATTTGCCAGAACATATGCAGGAAACCAGATAAAAGGGCATGCTTCAACGTACCAAGTATAACCGCTTCAGGAATGATTCGGTGACATCAGTTGATGATCTTATTCACAATTTGTCCATGAACAGCAAGGTCTCAGCAGTTTCTACGACTTCAACACCACCTTCGTACCTGGTCTCGCCAGATGTTCTCCGCAAGGACCATGAAGATGGACCCACCACCCTGTGCACCCTTATCCATAAAGTGTCCCACTTGAAACTCTCTAGCACAGGCAGCCTTTTGGGTATCAAAAATCTCTCCTCTGCAGTAAAAGAGCTTGCTGTCTCCAAGTTGCAGGGAAGCTCGAGTGCTTCTGGCTCAGCAGCAGGGGCTTCAGACAACACATGTAACCTTGTCTCTGCCACTTCGTGTTCTCAGCAGGATCTGAGCAAGATGAGTATGGGGAAAAAAACACGGTCAGAGGAAATACACCCGGGAGGTGAAGGCTGGAATCAAAGTAGCAGCTTTGTCAGTAAACCCTCTCGGGGATGGCTGCACTCGAGTGAGAAGATCCTGGGACCTGGTGTGACGTACGTTGTGAAGGTTGGTCTGATTTCTTCCATTCTCTGCTTTTATCAATGAAAAATTCTCTGCTGGTTTTGATGACAGGCTAGACAGGCTGAAAGGATTGCTATTTTATATTCCTTTTTTTTGGTGCATAATGCATGGTATGTAAATGCAGGAAGGCAGATTGGGAAGCTGTGTTAATTTGTTAAATTAGAGCAAACCTGCAAATAGGTTTTTTTGTCAGATAATGTGGTACAGCTGTGTAGGAACACTGTTTCTAGCTAAAAACCTGGGTTTTTTTTACTTTTTTTTTTTTTTTTTTTTAATTATTTTTTCCTTCTGGTGAATTTAGGTTTTCAGTATTATCTAGTTTACTGTATATGTATATATCTTGGATACATAGGCTTTCAATATGTCTGGTGCAATGTACAGGAGGAAAGAAAGACTCCTTGATGTGAGAAGAACTGTTAATCTTGCATGATATTTCAGTTTGAAAATACTCTAAGAACGTGCTTGTTTTTAATGTGAAATTATGTTTGAAATATTAGAGCAGTAAGGCACAGAGCACAATTCTTAACCATGTTCCACAAATAGAAATACTGTTGTGGGAGCAGCAGGAAAAAGCAGCTTGTTTTACATAATATGAATTCAGCCACCTTAAATGTTATTGCTCTTTTCAGTTCCTTGATACAGCGTGTCAAGAGCAGAGAATTCTAAGTTTACAGGGTAGTATTTCCATATGCTTTGAAAGTATTTTGAAATGACCTGTTAAATTAGAGCTTTTGAGTGAAGGGTATGTGCAGTGGTTTTGTAGCCAGGTAAGATTGTGGTTACACCTTCCAGCACTGTGTGCAGGAAGTGTAAAAATAATGTTACTGTCCCGAATTTGTTCTTCCATTCTCATGTTTTATTTACCAAGTGGCGTTTGAATCTTAAGTGTTAAACTGTATTGTAGCAGACTATTAATAAGCCTAAGGTCTATTTTTAAGCTCATCTGATTTTGGGTATAAAAGTCACAGTGTGACTTTACATCAAGATGCTTTAAAACTGAGTGACAGTTGTTGATTAACTCTCACCGTTTTTTCTGAAGCTTCATTATCAACAACAGAGTGCACATTTAACAGCTGGAGCACTAGGAAGCAGTTTTTCTTTCTGTTAGTGGTGGTGGTAGATTGAATAAGTTGACCAATTCAGGGCACTATTGAAATTGTACTGTCTTTTACTACTCTGAAATTTACCAGAGCTACAAAAGAGTCAGTGCTACCTTTCAAAACACAAACTGCTGCTCTGTTGCTGTTCGAGAAGTGTCTAGATGAAAATAACCCACTGATGCCAGATATAGTAGTGTTGAGACCTCAAACTTCTTTTGAATTGAAGTATTCTGGTTAACAGGGGGTCATTTGCCATTTTACCATTTAGCTTTTATTTTGCTTTAGGATATTGTAAGTAGGCAGATAATGACTGTGAGAATTCACTGCTGCTGTTTGTTTTACCTGAAGTGGTCATCATGAAGCAGGACAAACACAGTATCAATTTTCTGATTTTTTTCAGTTGTTGACCTTCTGTATGCTAGAGGAAGTTGATATCCTTGAATTTTGAGAAGAGAATTAAAACTATATACAAGTGGACTTGTATTTAAAGTTAATAATTAACCCATATCTAACACTGATAATAGAACAGATATTTTAATTAGCGCCGCTGTTGTAAAATACATGAAGTGTATTTGTACACATTATGTGTATTAGAATTTTCAAAATAAATCATTAGCACTGTGCAACTTACATTTTAGGTGTTCTTTAGTGTCATTAAAATGTATGGAGTGTTGTTTCTGTAAAAAAAACAGAGTGATATCTTTAAATACTTGCTCTCTGGCATATAGAGTTAACAGAGCAGTGCTCTGAATGTAAAAAACAAAGGTTAAAAGTAAATACCAAATCAGAGGTTAATGAGTGAATGAATGAAAATAGACCAATCCTGGTTAGTTCATAATTTGCCTGTTCATTAAGTATTTTAAAATTTTCCTCAGCAACTGCAGCATTCATATAGATAGGAAGTGCAGTTCCCACATCATTAAACATTGTTAGTTCCCAGGGCTTTTATGCATTCAGACCATCAAATCAATACACAGATAATGTACACTGAAGGGAAACATTCCTTGGATGTTTCTCATGGCTATATTGACTATCTGGGGGACTCGTACCATGTTTAATTAGTACCATATGCCTTGCAGAAAATTCCATATGCCATTAGTTAAATGAGACAAAAATTAGATTTGTTGTTAACCAGCAAAGCTTTTTTAATTTTGTGTGTAAATGTGCACTGAGTTACTATTTTCTTATTTATCCACATTCAGAGCATGAAAATTGTATACGTGACAGGGTAAATTGCAACTGCTGGGCAGTTTGATAGCTGACATTGGAATCTTCTGAAGTAAGAGACTCAGAAGTTCCTGTATGCAATGTATGACAAGTCTGTAACTTTACTGCTGTCCCCACTTTTCACATATTACCTATTTTTTAAATGGGCAGTGTAACTAATGCTTAAAAAGTGGCTGTAGGATTGTGGTAAACAAGAACTGAAATTTATAGTCTGCTGCAATGGAATTATTTCAGCCATAAAAATACTGGTACCTTCTGTATTTTTTTTTCCTCCCTGTGGATTACATGTCGTGTCTTTATGTACTATTTTAATGGGAAAATTTTCACAAAAACAAACAAGCAAACAAAATTTGTAACAAATTAAATCATGACCATAGCTATAAAGTGGTGAAGTACTGATGTTTTATTTAATATGACTGCTGAACAGTTTAACAAATAATGGATTAATGAAAAAAAAAATAGTTTGCTATGATGAAAGCCATTGAAGAGCTCAGTGTTTTCCCATTAGTGGGACTGATTACTATAGGTAGTAATTCTAAATGTTCATGTTGTCAGAAAAACATATATATGATAAAAAAATGTATAACTATAACGTAACAGTAGTTACATGTTTAAATGAAATTTGTTTGTTTCCAACGATAAATGCCTACTGGTGTGTTTAATTGGGTAATGGCATAGGCATTTAGGGGTTTGTTACATTTAACTAAGAGCACAATCAACAATGAAGAGGCAAATGTGTGTCTGTCTTTAGGTTACTTGTGGTTGGGTTTTGTAGCGAGTGTTGATGAGCTTAAAATGCCATTTCTCAGCAGTTCAGAACTGAGCAAACTGAAAAAGAATATAGCATAATTTTTTATCCCTGTGTACAGTATATTTGAAAGAGCTAACAGGCCATAAAGGCAAGAACAGACCTAGGTCAAGCTAGTGTTAAAAACCAGATATAAGGTAATATCTGAGATGTAGGAAGGAAAAAGAACTTAATCTAAAAGAATCACCATAAGCCAAGCAAATAATATTTCAATGAAAACCATATTAAATTATTATTATAGCAAAATATCTAAAGAATATAAGAATAACTGCAATTCTTTCTTTAACATTTTAATGTTTTGGGAGGGGGTAACATCAATTTACGTCTGATGAGGAAAGTGGGCATCTTTTGTGAAGCTGTTCAGACACATCACTGAGTAAAGGCTTCGGTTCTGCAAATACTTCTGCATGGCACTGTTTACAGGAACACTCTAATTGAAATAAATGAGGCTACTTCTATATGCTGAAAGTTAAGTGTGTGCTTAAAGATTAATTGAATTGCTGTGTTGCATGCTCTTATTGCATCCTTTTATTATGTACTGTAGTATTCCCTTCAGCGTATATGCAGGGCAGCCGTGATTTTAGAAGATTTCTGCAAGTATACATGGAATTTATAAAATTACTTTTATCTTCAGTGGCTAATCTAGGCTGCGAAGTAGAGCCTTAAATGGAGCTAACATGGTGGAAACTGCAGCATATGCGGCTTTCCCCTGGAAGACTTCAGGGCTGTTCTGAAGAATATTTCTCTTTTTTTCTTTCTGTTCTAACCAGAATTGATTTGCTCCTGGTTTAAAGTAGGAACAAGACAATTGCTTTGTGGCTTTGTGGTAGTACTCTTTTCCCACCTGTTTGAAAGGTGTCCAGCATAGCCTGTAAGAAAAAGGAAGAGGGTTTCTTGCTTCCTTCTTAGTCCTCTAAATAGACATAAAGACAAATTTACAATCTACTTGTTTTGTTTTATTTTGTTTGTTTGTTTGTTTGTTTTTGTTTGTTTTAATTGCATTGCAGCAAGACTTTCTAGTTTCTCTTTTTGGTTGATGATAAATTCATCTTCCTTTGTTACGGAAAAAATTATGCATTTTTTTTTCTTTTTAAATCAGTTTTAAAATTTGTTTCTATCAGTCAAGTTGCAGTAGTGTTAATGGTTAATCACTGGTAGTTTGACACAGTGTGAGTAAAAACATACTCGGTATGATTTTGTGCCTGTGATTCTAATAAGGGACACAGTCACAAAGCATCCTGTTTGTAATGATGTTCACATCTTTAAGAAGTGAGCTGTGTGTTTCAGCCATATGGTGATAATAGGACTGAATACTCATCCTTTAGTTCAAAGTCTGTGATCCTCAGCACACGTATCCAGTGTTAGCCAGAGCTCCAGGAGTTACAAAACTGGCTTTATCACAATAGGTTTTATGGCTGCATGCATACTGGTTAGGGAAGAGAGGAGTGATAAAGACAGTGTTCGTTTTAGCAATTAGTCTGTCCTAGTATGCCGTATTCTTTTGCAATCACTATCCTTCTCATTTTCTTTCTCTGTTATTTGGGCTATGAAAAAAAAATACTGATGCCTGTTGCTGTCAAAAACCTGTTTTTTGAGCTCCATAGATCTGAAACACTTTGGATCTGTTGTGCAGCCCACTGAAACAAAAAAAATGTTCCTCGCAGAAACTAAATCAGATCCTACAAGAAGAAATCATACAGTGGAGTCTTTAATTATAATATTATTCTAATTACATGAATCAAGTACTATTACTGTACATTTGCACACCTTTCATAGAAAGTAAAGCATGTAACGATTTTGGTGCTGAAGGATTCAACTCTCAATGTGAATGTGTGTTCCGCAGTATATTTGGAGTCTTTGCAAAATGCCTGGAAAGCTTTGGCATAATTTCCATACCTAGGATTATTTCATGTGTGACACAATTTGGGCACTGTTAATGTTGATTTGAATAGTTAAAGTCAGAACTGTAACGCAAAAATTATGCAGTTCTGCTAGTTATTTGCAGTTTTAAAATCCACAGATGAATTTGGGAGCTAAAACTGCATTCAGCCAGAATTCCTTCTGTTTTTCATTGGAAATTGTATTGTTGGTTTCTTTTTTTGTCTTTAATTAACCATGTTCCCAATGTAAATGTTTGCCGCTGCAAACATAAAACACAGTGATGAACCGAAATCTTCAGGGAAAACTCATACCTGCTTTTGGTGCTGGAGACAAGGCACGTTTTTTGTCCCAGTGACAGGGCACTCCTTTGTCCCCTAGCCACATAACCCATTGTCTCCTCAAGTACACTAGCTATACTTGTGCCACATCCTAGTTTCATTTTATAGTAGAAAGTTGAATTGAATGCACAAAGTATCAATATTAAATTTTCTTATTATTTGCAATAGGAAGAAATGCAGATCTGACCTCAGATAGTTCCAGAGACAACTGGCGTTCTCAGCTACTGGTACTGTTTTAGGGTGATTTAATCCTGTAAGTAATGAAACAAATTGCATAATCATAGAAAATAAGGGTTCAGTATTGTTTCTCTGCAGTTCTACATAGTCATGCAATATGCATATTCCATTTGATTCTATATCTTTATGATAAAATGTGATGTATCTACATTTGGCTGCTCCAGGCATATCTGAGACAGAGCCTGTCCATTTCAGTTGGGATGGGAATAATGATGGGACTTGGTGTAATGTTTCCAGTCATCATGTGTTTTCAGAAGGCGATTGGGCAAAATTCACTAAGGGTAATCTAGAATGTTTGTTTAACAAGTGATAGCTATTTCCCTTGATTTTTCAGATAAGTTTTCATAGGGCCTGGAAAGATTTCATTCTCAAAAGGTTGACTTAGACAATCCAAGTCACAGCTAAAAGTTTAAAAAATAAAGAAGCCCTTTGAAATTAGACAGGAACGGCAAGCAAAAAGATAAAAGGTAAAAATAAACAGGATACAGGGAGACAGAAAGAAAACAATGTGAAGTAAACAGAAAAAAAACTGTCTAGGCCTTTTTTCCACAGTACCACCACCTTGTATTGACTACTGCAGGGATTTTTGTCTTTTGTATTATCTCAGAACAAATTCTGAAATTATAGACATAAGTTGACCAAATACCTTAAATAATAAGGACAACACTGGAAGAGAGATATTTTATTTTGAGATATTGTCTTAACTTGATCAGCACCATTTTCACTGAAGAGGAAACAAAGATGTAGAGGATTTAAGTCTTTTTCTTGGGGATGTCCAGGAAATTATTGTCAGAGGCAACACACAGCACCTAAGTGCAGTGTTCCTCCACCAGACCCAATTGCTCTCTAAAGTTTCTAGAGTGAAGGTCTGATGCTGCAGAAGGTCTCCAGCTGGGTAGGCAGAATCAGAAAATATATTTTCAGTTTGCAAACTGAGCATATTCATGACAGAAATTAGAGTAGAAATTTTGGAGAAAGAGGAAAGGATAGTAAATTATATGAGAAACATCTGAAGAAGTAGGATTGATGTGCAGCCTGTAGGGTGAGGTGTAGCAGATTTGTCAAGTAAAAACAAGATCCAGACTACCTAAAATACTGTTATTTATGTGGCGTAGATTACCCCTGGATTTGAGACTGTAGCCATTCATTTGTTACAGCAACAGTTACATTGTATAAATAGCCTGCACATGAAGCAAGCCCACTCTGGAAGAAAAAAACCTAAAATACTGATGCTGAAGATGTATATTTCTATCATTTTGAACCTTTTGGGAAGTCACAAAATAAGCAGAGAGGACTAAGTAAATAAAAACATTATATGCGCCCTCTCTTGCAATATATTAACCTCTGCCAAGAAGCTGGAAAAGCAGGGCTGCTTGATGCGGGAGCGTGAGCTGAGAGCTGAGGGTGCTCCCATCCTGAGCCGGCACTGACCTTGGGGCTTTTGGACAGGGATACTGGGGAACAGTCTCAAGTGAGACTGATTGGGGCCATTAGGGCCCCAGCCCCCATAAGCTGCTCTGCTGGGATTCTCTGTAGCCTTTATGCTGCAAGAAGACCTTGTAGAGGCTTTTTCATGAATTAAATATATACACGGGACGTCTTTCACCTTACTTCTCTGTTCTTGCACACTGGAGGTTGTCTTTTGGGCTTCACCCTTACTGTGGATGCAAGTAATTATAGTGTAAGCATAAGAAACTGAAAATATTGATGCAGATTCAGGAAAGAGATATGTTTTGATTGCTGCACTCTTGTGATGAAGACCAGAGGTACATACATGCAACATTCATGTATGTATGTTTTAGGCTTTTAGTTGTAAGTGTGACAGATGCTTCCTAAATCACACCTCTGAAAATATATATATATATATACATATATATATATACACACATATATATATACACACATATATATATACATATATATATATATGTGTAGCTTTTCAGATACTTGACATATGTTTGTATTAGGCGTAGTGGAAAGGCACCTGTTAGATTTTCCATCTTCTGGGTCTGTGGTTTAATAATAGTCCTCATCAAGCAGTTCTACTTAATGACTGAGGTAGTATAAGGTCCTTAGTAACTAGATATATTTACAGTGTCCATATTTATGGTTTCAAATGTCAAATTATGATTTTCAGTTATTGAAGTGTAATGTTTTGGCTGCAGAAGCTTTTGCATGTTTGTGTTACAGGAATTCTAGTGCAGAACATAAGCTGTTAGAACTAATCTGTGTGGTGATTTAAAGGGAAATATATCTTAGTTGATATTCAAGGTAGCAAGGAAAACAGTCTGGAAAGTGTTCACTAAATTAAAGTGTGCAACTGTGAAAATGAAACAATTTGTCTGTGAGACTGCAGTGCATACTCTAAGTGGTTCACGGTGTTTAATATCACATTGCAATAACTGCATTCACCTAGTATTATATATTTTTAAAATTAAACCTGCAAAATATAAAACTAAAGTTTATTTTTGCAAATGTATCCTTGTTTAAAAGAAAACTTTTGGCACATACAAAAATTTGAGGCATAATGCAGCATGTGTTTAGATTTAAAATAACAGAATAAATTATTGTCCAATGTGCACACTTTTGATTCTAGCGTTTCTGATTTTTTGGCATGCAAGCACATACACCTTGAAAATAAGAAAGTAAGAAATACTTTGCATGCAAGACTACCTGGTATGGAATTTTGGTGGAATATTGTGAAAGCCCAGTCCATTTAGAATCTGTACTGCATGACTATTTTTGAGTATAATGTTGGCAATCTTATTTCATCCACATACAAGTAAGAAATAAGAAAAAGGTATTTTCTTTGAAGATGTGTTGTTTTCAACCCCATTTGAGATGAAGATTAGAAAATTGTCAGAAGCAAAAATTGCTTCTCAGTAGTATCTTTCCCCTTACTAGCAAAAAATGAGACCTTGGAGTTGACTTTAAAAAATCACTTTTCAAGATAAGATAAAATATATTCTTCTTCCTGTAGCTGAATCTTTTGCCTTATTATTTTTTTTCAAGTGGTTCTGAATCCTTACTATATGAGATGCTGCATGAATGCTTTCACAGGGAAAAAATGTAAAACCACTATTAATACCTCATGAGAATTGGAGACTTAGCCCAAACAGAACGAATTCTTCTCTTCTTATGGAGGTTTGTGAAATAGATTTTTCAATTGTTTTCTTATTGGTGAGATGCTCCATATTTTCATGTTGTGTGGAGAGTTCTCCTCCTATATGCACCTCTGATACAGAAAAGGTAGAAAAAATTCAGTTCATTCTAGGAAAATCAGGTAAAAATGCGGTCTATCAACAGGGAGAATCTATACTCTGAAATATAGTGAAAACACTGCATACTGTTGCACAGCTTTTCTTCAGATATCTCTTTTCCCCAACAACTGATAATATTTAGTTATGTAAAATCTTCATCATACTTCAGAGGTGTTAACAGACATGGAAAGTATTGCGTAGTATTATTCTACCTTCTGCCATTCTGTCCGTCCTGATGTCGGTGGTGCATAAGTCTATTTTCTTTTGCAAATGCTGTGCTTTCCCTGTGCCTTATCGTCCGGATTTGGAAGCACTCAACAGGTGTTCGTATCTTCTCCAAGGCTGCTGTTTATAAGGCCCTGTAAATGAATTAATCCCTAGCTACTGAAGAATGACTTTACAGGTTTTCCGATCTCTGTGGGAGAAAAAGAAATAACTTATTTCCAGCTTTTTCAGTGTTGGCAAATCTTGGTATTTTTTATATATGCTCATATTTTTCAGTTTATTAATCTATATATACAGCTGAACCCTGAAACTTAAAAATAGATATAGTCAGATGTTGCATTTCAGAAATAATAAAAAAATAGCATTTTTTAGACTTAAGGATTCTTGATAAGCATTCTTAATAGCGGTGGCACTGTATTGTATATGTATTACATATGTGCATGCTTGAAGTAAATGTATAGGATTTCAAAATCGGTATAATTATGAAAAATACATACATGCATATATATAATATGTATAAATTAAAAGTAAGCATATGTAAGTAAAAATTCTTTTTTGTCATGTTAAGGAAGCTTGATTTTTTTTTTTTTTTTTCTCATTTAAGCAACTCACTGCCAGAAAGGCTTGTGTAACATAGCAATATAGTTGCCTTCCTTTGTTTAGAAGCCTATTTTTCTACTGGCAGTGGGTTAGGCTTAGGATGAATTTATATAGATAAAAAAGTTTCACAGCCTTTCAGTTTAAATTAGTCAATGCTAGGCACTTTGGTTTATAGTATATTCCAGAATCCTTATAGAAGTCAGTCTCACTTTAGTTATGACTGAAAGCCTTTATGAAAATCTTCAGGAAGTCCACTGTAAAAGGATTTGCATGATTAAAGCTAGATATCTAGCAAATATGCAGTGACTCACAGCCATGCAGTGAAAATTTTAGAACGTGACCTTTCTTTTTATTTTATACTCTGGATACTAAACAAACACTGTTTGGTGCAGTGAATCAAAATATATCAAAGCTCAGATATGCAGAGAAAGTAATTTCCCTGCAGCACCTTATGAAAATGTTGTAAAAGTCTACTATGATAATTAAATCAAGAGCTTATGAAGGTTACCTTTCTTACCAAAATACTTTAGCAGTGTAATTGTAGCAGAATTCCAATTATTGAAAATCCAAGCATTCAGTTTAAAGAATGAAATAGAGAAGCAATACATTGTAAACATCGTAAGTTGCTAGTATGGCATTGAATAATACCAAAAATAATGTGTTTATTAGCAAATCAAAGTATACAAATCATAGAAGTAATTTTTGGGAGGTAGTGATCTCATGCACAAAATACATGTGTTTGCCTCCTCAATCCCTTTATTATTACAGTTATGCACAACAGAGCCCTGTGTTGAAATAGTAGGCTGACACCAGTTAAGAATTTTAAAGTCCACCTATATAGGGACATTTGAAATATTTTTATGTTACCAAAGCCTGTTATTGTACAAGGAAATAGGAAAGAACTAGCTGTTGGCCGAAATTGGAGGTATTGTTCGGAGAACTGTGTTCTCCTCTCACCCATTATTGAAGAAACGAATCACCTATTACCAAGAGAAATGCAACTGGCAGTCTTATCCATCATCGTTTGTACTAGTTCAGAAGCTCTGTTGGTTTACTTGTCTCATGGAGCAATTTGTGATGATAAATTTACAGCCAAAGGGTCAAAGCTTATTTGTAGTTGAAACCTGAAGAAGACTTGTTTTTAGATTTTCCGTTCCATTTCCATTCAATCAATCCTTAGAGTTTTCTGTCTGGATTAGAACATGAAGTCTTTAATGAGAAAAAATCTTTGGGGGAAACATTGATTCACCGTAAGCTGTATAAATGGTTACTTACTGGTATAAAAATTACCAACTGCTGAAGTATGAAGGCACAGAAGAATGCATTTCTGTTTTTCACAGCAGCATAAGTTTATGACACATTTTTGGTGTTGGGTTCTGACAATGTTTAAATATAGGGCCTTTTCTCATTCAGAGCAAAGCTGCCAGTGTTTCTTTCATGCAGGTTTGCTGTTTCCCCAAGCAGGTGTGCGCTTGTGCAGATACTGGGAAAGCACAAGGCTGAGTTACTGAGCAGGTCCTTAAGCATATGCAGGTAGAGCACAGCCGTCAGGTACCCTTGAAGATCTGCGTCTTCAAATAGTCCTGAAGAAGTATCTTTCCCCAAGGGGAGGAAGTGGCAGGAGACTGTGGCATGGCTAGGAGAATACTCATCTTACTTGGTAGCTAAGGAGAGCATTTAAAAGCAAATATTTATATCCCAAACTACCAGAGAAACTGAAATCTCTAGCAGCTAACTTAAAGCTGTGTGACTACTGCTCATACAAATTTATCTCTCTCAATATCCAGTCTTGCTTCTGCCCACAGCTTTTTCTAATATTATAACTCACCCTACATTAGAAATGTCACAGAACTAATCTTCTGTTCCATCCTTCTGCTTAAAATATCTGGGTACACTGACATAAATCTGAATGGTTGTGTGCATGTAAGGCCTTCCCACCATGATGCTATTTGCTCGGTCGATGGTAGCTATTTTTTGCCAAAAGGTTCTTCTTCTGTGAAAAAGGAAGGAAAAAAGGAACAGAAAGGGAAAGGGTTTGTTATATATTAGAGTGCAGGTCTGCAGAAAATACTGACTCTTTAATGATGCAGAGAAGTACCTCGCTATCCTGCTGCTTTTATTCTAGTTTGGCTTCTTGTTTCTGGGTTCAGTGGGCAAGCTGACTGTCGAGTCCAAAAGTATTTACCAAGCTTGCATCAAGTTCTATTTCCCAGTGGGGTAGCTGAGTCACCTCCTTAGGCCAGTGACAAGCATCATATGTATAAAGTCCCTTTATAAATGCTTTTTCAGAATGAATGCAATGCCTCTGTATCTGAAAGATTTCAAGCGTAAATTCAGCCTTAGGAGCTTCCCAGAGTCTTCAGTCCTCATAACTGCTCAGCTCATACACTACTTCTTACCCACTTTACTTACGGAACATGCATGACAGCTTCAGTCTTTGGTATGTAGGGATGTCTTCAGAGTACCCCTCCCTCTAAAGCAATCTTTTTATTCATTGTGAATGGAAAGCATAGGCTGCCTTGATATTTAGCCTGACTAAATGAACCTTTTACTTGTTTTGAAAAGGTCTGAAAGTCTTTCTGGTAACTGATGAGAGGATTTATGCTTTTCAAGCTGCTGTAACACATCATATTTTATGTCATTACTATCGGAAACAAAATTTTATACAAACTTACATGAATGCTGTAAATATCAGTCAGATAAGCTGTTATTGAAGACCAAATATTATTAGCAAATGATTGTAGTTAAAGGTAACTGTGCTTAAAGGAATAACCCCTGAAGAAGCTTGCTGGGTTTGTAGGTAACATGCAATGCATCCCCACTGTTATTTGGTACTTTCTTCTTCTTTCCTTTCCTTCTTTCCTTTTCATTTTGTTTTGCTAATGGGAGGATCTCAGTGAAGAATTCAGGAAGGTCAGTTTTCTATGTCTGGATCATGTGTTGTTATCAGGATGAGAAGCCACTGTTTTATATTTAAACCAGCATTCCCACAACTGCCTGGATGCAGAGCCATGCCTCCAGACCTTCTTTGCCTCCCACACAAATCCAATGAGCCAGCCTGATACAAGGGTGTGCACTCAAATTTCAAAGGCGCCCAACTATTGGTGTGGAGGCTTTATGTCTCCTTTTGTAGGCCGCGTGAGTAAGGATAGAAGATTTGTCTCAAAAATGCCAAGCAGCTGTCTTTCCTCCTGAAGATGTGGAAGGAAGGGTCCTCCTGCCACATGCCAGTGTCATTACAGCCTTCTGTGAAAGTGCTTACCATAGACTAAGGTGTTTTGCTATGGCTGACTGAAAGGATAATTATATATTTCAACTTCTAGATATATCTCTGTACCTAGTTTGTCTTAAATAATCAAGGACTGTATTGTTACTGTATTTCTTCAGACAGCTTTTTATCAATGACTTCTCATTGCCTCTCTGTTAGCAGACAGATATTATGGAGTACCCAGCAGACTAGCAATTCCCAATAAGAAGACTATTTTATGAATTGGCAAGGATTTTGTATTGCCAGATGTGCCCGAAGTATTTCAGAAAAAATGTACTTTTCTCACTTTTTCTCTCAATATAAAAGTAGTGTTTCCATTAATTTATAATGCCTCTAAGATTGCAGTATCTTCACAAAATTAATATATTTACTGCTGCAGGATGCTGTGTAGTTTAATAGAAAACATATAATTACAGTATGGTATCCTGATGAAGAAGCAAATGTATGTTGTGATAAGCTATCTTTTGATTTTTATGATCTTTCCCTGCTGCTTTGCTGAGTTAAGTAATTTGTCATACATGTCTCAGTCAAATTAGTAAGATATTCAAGGTAATAAATGTTCAGTTAAAGCACAAGTTGAAAAATTAGGAAATATTGTGGCTTTTATTGTTATTTTTCTTTTACTTTGTTTATTTTATTAAAGGGTACACCTTCTGGTTACAGTTCTTTGTTCCTTTTTTTACTTACTACTTTAGTTTAGAGAGCACGTATTGAAAAATTCATTTAAGGTGAGAAATTCATCTAATATGATAGCAAAAGGATTCAGGTTTACTGTTTCATATTAATTTGCGACATGGAAAAACTCATTTTGTAAGATGTTTGCTATTATCAATCCTGCAGTCTCTGGCTATTACCTGGGTTACTTGCTTGTTTGTTTGTTTTTAGTTCCCCTTTTCATACATCAATATGGATATTAAAAATCCATTACTAGATCCACCATTACATATGGACAAACTTGTCTTGAAATCAAGTCCTGGGCAGTTACTATTTTTGTATGATGCCCTTCTTGTTAGGGTGTAATTTAGGGTGGGTGGCAAACTTGAAAGTAAATTGTGAGTACTGCACGACATTGTGGAACTCTCAGAGCTCATTTCACAAGTCCCTTTGGCTGTAAGTGGTGATATCTGAAATTAAAAGTAACTGTCATTTTGATGTATAAGTAAATGCATCTTGCAATAGAAGCAATATAATAAGAATTTGAAATAAAATATCTTATATTTAAATAAGGAAGTCCTCAAGTGGATCAACTAGTATTAGTCATACAAACTACTCATTTACTCTCGTGGTATACTTTAATTCTGGACTAACCCTTTGGCTAACAAAAATAAAAAGCAAAACAAAAACCCCACAAAGCCAAACAAATACACTCACAACCCCCCTCCCTTCCCCCCCAAAAAAAGTGACTGGAGATACATGAGCAACAGATGTAGAAAGTAAGAAGATGCTCACTTTTGCACTTGACAAGTAAAAGCACAACCTAAGCCTGTGAGTGAGAAACCTGCACTGTATTGATTAGCTTATTTTAGGGCATTTTATGATATGCTTCAGAGATTTCTATTTTCAAAAATTGGATCTACATATACTACCCAGAACCCTGGGAATCTGAATCTATGTTTTGAGTCCCCAGGCTATTATCGCTAGCCATGTAATGTTAGTGCAGATTTCAGATACATCAATATTTTCAGGCACTGCCTAATTTTTTACTAACAATGCAAGAGCATGTGTTTTGCTGATGTAACTGTGTTATCTCTTACATAACTTGCATGAGGATCTGTATTTGCAGGTACAATCTGAAATGTTGTGAACCACTCACATTTGATGATGGTCATCTGGTTACACAGATTAAAACCAGTCTTAATTTACTAAGAATACTAATGCGGTTTTGGTGAGCTAATGATATTCCAGTACTTCAGAACCAGAGATTAGGAGTCCTCACTTTTTATGAGAGTAGATAATGGGCCGATCTTCATGCTACCCATTCTCAGGTCTGACACTTGTCTGCTATTAGATGTGCATATGCCTTTCAAGCCTTTAAGTATCCAAGCATTTGTCACACATAGATTGGACTGTTGCAGTGCTGTATGTGGCAACATCTTGCTATGTTTTTATAAAAATACTTATTGCTGTTATTATTACTAGCTTCTGAGTCAAAAAGTGGAAGATTGTTTTCAAGAGCTTACTAGGAAGCACTGAACGAGGTTGTTCAATTTCATGGAGCAAAAGGCATCTCTGACAGTGACTACACTTTTTTGCTCCAAGCACATGAATGCATGCATTCAGCGCTCATATTAAACTGTCTGTTTCTGACAAATGTTAGGGGAACTCAACACCCTTTCTTACACAGGATACTGCAAAAGATTTTAGTTGTTAAACGAGAATTTTCTAACTGGGTCATAGAGAAAACTGTCTTCTTTAGTACTTCAGCATATGTGAAGAAAAATCTTCACCTATGGACAAACCAGAAACCCAGGATATATATGGCTGTCTCTTACCTGGAAAAATTGTAACTAGTAAAGATGTTGGAACCTCATGCAGTGAAAGAGGTATGGTCCCAGGAGTATGTGGCACTCTGCTTTTAGATTTACATATCTGCATGCAAGGTGCTGTTTAGCATGCAGAGTACTAGATATGACTCTAAAACCTCAGAATGGGAAGGTATTCATTAGTATGAAAGATGTTTTTCCTTGGGATGAAATACCATTCAATGAAGGTATACAACCTGGAAATTCATTCAAGTACCAGAAGGCAGACAGAAGGCAGAACATTATCTGAGAAAAATTGGAACTAGTAGTCCCAAATCTTCCTACTTCAAGGCGGACTGCATCTCGGTATATTTGTTTCCTTAGCAATGAGAGGGAGGATACTGCTGGGAGCTCATAAATATCACAGTGCACAGTATCTGATTGGCTAGAATAAACATTAAGTACTGGGTGAAGAGAATCTTTTTTAGAAGTAGACTGTTTTATAACTGTATTTTAAATGTTTCATCAAATGCCTAAAGCAAAAGATAGCATTTATTTTTTTATTCAGGATATTTATTTGTTGAAATAAATGAATAATTTATTTACTTGCTATCTTGGTTGTATGTCTCCTTTCTGTGGATCCTTGTCAGGATGTACTTCAAATGGATATTTTTAGAGAGCAATGTTGGTCTTGGGGAGTAATTGAAGCATAGCAGTAGGTGAGTTACATGTCCCTGTAGTTGGCCTTTGGACCTTTTGAATGTCAGTTTTTACAGTAATTTCGTTACTTGAAAACTGTGGTGATTAAGTGTTCACATCTTTTATCCCAGAAAATCAGTTGCCATCTTTGCCTTGGTCAGTCAGGAATACTGCAAGCCTTACTATGTTGTGTTCAGCTGTCTTTGTGCTACACATAAAACAAGTACAGGGTAATTTTTTTTCCATCTGACCTTCCTTCAGTCTGCTTTTGTCTCTACTTTTGTTAATGTAGATCAGGTAGTAAGACTCAAAGGAGTCTAAATGCACGCCTCCTAAGTATGTTATGGGCATTTGTCTAATTATTTTGTGTGTTTATTTTGATGGTGACTTGTGTCCACATGTGTATGTGTATTTATTTGCACGCCTGCATGTAATTGTTAATCTACCTTCCCGAGTTTGCTTCTAAAATGTTGGACCTGGTTCTCAGACTTGTACAATTATTTAATTTTCAAAGTCTTGTGGCAAATACAGATAAGTGAAGAAACAAGTGGAATCCAAGAGTACTTTGGTATTGAGTGGTCTAAATGAACAGGCTGATGAAATAATGAAAAACAAGTACTTCAATAACAAAAAATCTCAGGGATACCTTTGAATAGTTATACCACTTAGAGCATATTTAATTACTGAAGTACCTCATATGAAATAAATATTTAGTAAAATTTATCTATAAAAGCATCCTAAAATGAAAACAAAATCATACAAAAAGAGCACAGGAAAACATCTTTCATTGCTGTATATTGGCATAAGTTAACTGACTTTAGCTGATTATCTCAATTGATGTTTAATGAACTTAATCTCTAAGCAAATCGAATCGCCCTCTGAGATACTTAAAAATAGAGTTAATGGCTTGACTTCCTGCATCAGAGCATGAAAATGTTGTTCTGGATGTTTTTAGTAGTCAGGCGGAAGTGTATGTAAAAAAGGAATCTATTTCTAATAAAATACAAGGGTTACTAATTTTGCACTGATAGAGGATCTAAACAGTTTGAGAATATGATACTTAGATTGAATGCTCCATGTGCCAGGGTCTCTATAGAAAAGATATTTTCTGAGAATATTATAAGCTTTTCAAAAATCATAATATTGCAGAAAATTTCTAAAAAATTCTAGGAAATGGATCTTGAAACAACCCTTCTCAGAAACGGGGCTGTTATAATCCAAGTTTGAACAATTTAATGAACATAAGTCACTTGATATTCTAGTTTATTTTATTCAGTGTTGTAATGACTTCATAGCATTTGATAGCAATAAATTAAATAATAATGGACATGTGAAAGCAAACTATATACTCCCTTGGCGTATAAGAAGTTTGTGGCATACATGTTTCTATGGAAAATGTATTGCTGAAATTCTAGGTATTATAGTTACTGATGTAACTCTAATTAAAAGATCGTTTTTTCAGAGTGAGATTCACGAAGATACACAAAATGGTGGCCTCCCTTTATTTTTTACATCAGTTTTGTACCTAAACAGATTGCATTATGCTGTGAATAGATATAAAAATGGATATGAAAACTGATATAAACCCACAATACTAGAATACCATTATAAGGCTTATTATATAAAGACTCATCCCTGTTTCCCTGACTTTCAAAAGTCAGTTTTGTGGTTGAACACTTAACCTACATGCAAAGATACTGCCATGGGATGTGCCAGTCATGAGGTGGTTTGTATAAAGCCGCTATCCAAATATTTGACAAGAGCTCTAGCTGCATATAGAATTCAGCATATGCAAATTGTGGCCACTTTTGAAAGCAAGTGTAGAGACTCACCTGAGTTTTTCTCAGTCCTGTGACAGATACTGTTATATTTTAACATATTTTCTAATGGTACTCCCTCTTTTTCATGGAGATGCAGGCAGAAATCTGGGTCAATAAGTCTGTTTTTTCCTAATATTAGCTAACCTTCATGCCATTTGTCTCATGTATGACCCTGTTGAAGCCATCTCCCAGCATGGGCTATTAGTATATTTTGTTAACATTTTCATATATCTTTATGCTTGTGCCGTTAATGAAAATATTTAATCCTATCTATCCCTGAGCTGGTTATTACGGAATCCTCCTTGTATTGCTAGTGCTCTTTTCAGTTTTCCCCACTATAATTGTCTTTTTTGTTCTAATGAGGCATAGTTCTTTCCTTCTTAAATAAGATATTCTTGCTAACCAGTGCTAGATGAATTTGCTTTACCACACTTCCTTTTTCCTTTATATTATTTTTTACTTTGATTAGCTTTATATCTAAAATGGAGCAATTAAGATAGAGGAAAATTAAAAAGCACATCACATATCATGAACTAGGTGTGTTACGGTGATCAGAGTAAACCTAAAAAGATGCTGAATAAAACTTGAGATTTAAATGACATAAAATGTTAATGGAACAAATCTGTGACATACAAGAGCATAATTATAAAAACCTACCCGACACATAAGATTAAATCAAATGCAAAAACAAGAATTGTACAATGCCTTTGAATGATTAGCTGCATTTTCTTTCAGAGCTCGAGAATAATTTTAATATGTTTTCCAACTGTTTCTTTTTACTTACAGTACTTGGGATGTATAGAAGTCTTACGCTCAATGAGATCCCTTGACTTCAATACTAGAACACAGATTGCAAGGTAAGGTTCTGTACAAGTATGTTTTTTAAAGTAAGTTCTGAATTGTGTCTCCAAAGTGGAAAGGCCAGGAGGTTACGAAACAAGCAATAAATTTTTGGATACAGTAAGTCCACTTTTTAATTTTGCCTTTACAGGTTAATCTCTTGCGTGGTAGTAACGTAGCTCCAACAGGGCTTAAAGGATATTTAATTCGTGTGCCAGGTCTTTTCATGTGCCAGGAACTGCTTTAGAAATTTTTTGCCTGTTTGTCATGCCAAATAATGCACTTGTCATGAAATTGGTACCCAGATATTTAAGACAGTGAGAATTTGAATAGGCTTAAAATTTACAGTGCATTTGTCAAAATTAGTCTAGGGAGCTGCTTTGCTGCCACATGTTATAGGTTTTTATACTAATTTCTTAAAAAATTATGTCAGATTACAGAGTAGCTATGCAAAAGATTTAGGTGAAAATGTATCACCACAATGGTACCAGAGACAAAATGAAAGAATGTTGTCTTTACCAGACTGTATGTAAGAAACAATAAGCTTGTATTAGGTTCTTATTTCAATTCTCATATCAATTCTGTCATGGTATTTTTAAAGAGCAGAACATAAGTACAGTACTGTCTTAAGAAGTGTCCATAAATTATTTTTTTTTCTAGAAGACTATTTTCTGAGAACTATAGGAAATAGTGTTTTGCAGGCATTTTCACTTGAAAACCTGAACTCATTGATTTCAGAAGACCGTAACACTGATGTCTTCTAGCAACTGGAGCCCATGTTTTCAAATTCTATCATCAAAATAATGAAATAATCCTTTCCAAAGGAACACATATAAAGTGTTACAACTGAATATATTGCTTGAATTTCACCTCTTTGTGGCATGTTAAAGTTGCTGATAGGCTATCATAAACCATTTGTCATACCATAGAGAGCTAAGTATTTCTATTGTTAAATGAGAAAGATGATGAATATTTAGGCTTGGAGGCCAATTGTGCAGTCTATATGCATTGACTTTGAGTTACGCTTGCATGCAGCAGCTTTGAACTTGGACCCCATGTCTTAGCACAGTGTTAATCATTAATTTGTCAAGGTACTCGTTGATGAGGGGCATAAAAGCACAGAGAAAGGTAAATTACAGAATTATGGTTTTCAGGCAATGCAGGCAATCGAGGCATTTTCTTACTGTACTCTTGTAAAACTCATCATGTACGTTTCCTTGGTATTTGCAGCAGTGACCTCTTCAAATGATTTCATGTCCAAGAAGACTTGTAGTTTCAATGGAGCCGGCACGTTTGTGTTTACCGCTGGAAGTTAAATGATACTGGCTTATGAAATAGTTGTGATAGTTATTGTTTCGGTATTGTATACCTGAAGGTGAACTAAACTCCACTTTATTTTTCTGCACAGTCTGTTTCACTACAGGTTTTCATTGGAATAATGTTGCACTTTTTATTAACTAGCTTAAAGGCACAAATATGCCATTAATACTTGAGCATATTTACTGATTTAAAGCAATATGATCTGCACAAAGTATCTTTGTCTTACAGGTCTTTCAATATAAAGATTATTCTTGGCTTTTACTATGAAACAATCTTGGAATTATCTCTTTCTCTGTTGAAGTTATAACATATTTGACTACATGGTGGGCATTTTCTTGGCTCATCTTCCTCTGACCACATCTAGAGCACAGGGTATTTCTTCAAGCCATGTCTTCCTATTTTGGTTGTTATTTTACATTTGCAATTTTCTGTTTATCATAAAACAATAAAGGCTAATAATTCTGATTGTGTAGTTACTCATCTAAAACTTCTTAAGAAAGTAGGAGTTTTTTGGTGACTTTTGAATCAGGATTTAGCATTTTAATCTACATTTCATTAATGCATCTGGCTCTAGAAATGCCCATGGCATGTTTTACATACCCACATCCTTTGTCATGTAGCATTTCACATATATACCTATGCTTTACTAAAAAAATATTATGAAGAAATTATTAAAATTCACACTTGCTGATTAACTTGCTCATGTGCATTAAGAAACATAACTTGGGCCTCAAGGTATGTACTGAATTAACAAGGCTCATGTTTTGAAATTACAGGCGCCAGTTCCCTAAGAGGACATCTGGCACTAAATGATCTGTGTATTCCTGTGATAAAAATAAAAACTTCTGAATATTACATTTGTTTCTCCTCTGTCATACATTTATACTTAGGTATGTCCATTGATGATTCCTCTGCAGGCTGCCACCAGTAAGCAAATTGCCCTTGTAACCTGACAGCTCATGATGGAGTGTGACTGAGGCTTGGGTCTGTAGATCTAGTAATGTTAGCTGTGACTGCTCCAGCTGAGGAGCCTAGATCCATAACTGTCGTAGAAGCTTGTCTGTGTATGAGGCTGTGTATACTTCTCTGTGCTCTTTACTGTAACTGGAGAAACAGATGTAAGGCAGCTGTGGTCCTTTTCTCACCCAAAACTTTATAAGTTGATCCTACTGCATGTGTCACACCTGTTTATTACTTTTTCCAAGACTTTGCAAAGCCAGTCATAGAAGAAAGTGATCTATCTTGTGCCAATATGACTTCTTGTATTATGCAGTATTTATGAAGCTTGATTAAAGAACAGAAAAGATAAGCCAAGTTACCTGATTTAGTGTGGAAGCCTGAATGTTATCTCTTCCTAATAAGCATGCATCCTGCTTAACTTATACAAAGCACTTCCTTTCTAGCACTGCATCACATCCCTGTCCCTCTTGCTTTTTTACCCTCGCTTTTTCTCCATGTTACAGACCTCAAACATAGGAAGTCAGCAATTAGGAATCCTATGTTTCCTTTTTGTATGTTTTCTGGTTATTGCATATGTCACTTTATGTCTCTGCTAGCACCGAGGAAGAAAAAAAACCCCCGAAGTAAGATGAGAAGCACCAGTTCCTAGAAGAAAAAGCAACTGTGGCTCAGTCATGGGAGTGTGAGATATGTAGACTCTGGCTCTGCTGTAGACTTTGGGCATTATTTTGGAGAAACCATTATCCCTGTAACAGACAACTCCATGATTAAATGAATTAGTGCTTGTAAAGAGCACTTACATTGTTGGGTCAACCTTTAGAAATTAATTTAAAATTAGGCTAAGATTTCCAGTTATCTAGTGAATTAGATGCCCATTTTAAATAAGAAGTTACTGGGAAAAGGTTGTCCAGGTATTTTGAATGACTTTGAAAATCACAGCTGTTAGAATTAATACATTAGGAAAGCATATGCACTAGTATGTATATGCTTTATACACATAAACACATACACGTATACATATACACCAGTACACACATATACACCAGTGTGTATGTATGGACTATTCTGATAAAACTGTGACTTCAACTCCAGGAACCAGATTGAAGCCTCAGTATATACAGTTTGGTCAGTGCTCTTTTCTTCCTTGACACAGTCATGTGAAAAATCAGTCTGTACCATCTAATATGGCTGTACCTGGCCTGTAATTTTGTTTGTTTGTTTGGGGGGGATTGTGTGATTGGTTGGTTTTGGTTGATTGGGGTTTTTTTTTGTTTGTTTTTGGGTTTTGTGGAGGTTATTTTTTATTAAAATGTTAAAACTTGAAGCAATATGTTTATCTTAATGTGAAAACAATAAGCAAACACTTTCACTTTTCATACTCTTCATTGGGTCTTAACAACTTTGGTGGTGCCTGACAAAAAGTGTTGTCCTAATTTTGGATCTGAGTTAAAATTAACAGCTATGTACAATTTATAACAGATTTTCCCCTTTATCACTACACATTTGAGGTCTCAAAATTCTTTCACTGCAGGAGAACTAGGAGAACTAAAGTAGTATTAATCAGTTGTATAGTATTAATTCTTTTCTGTAATGAATGTAATGTCATGAATTCTTACGCAAATAAATGGATGTGCACACAAGGGTAAGCAGTTATGCATAATGATAAATAAAAGCCAGCTGAAACTACATGTTGCATCATTTATTATCCAGTGATAATTCTTGTAACACATGTGAAGTCAAGGTGACTTTCTTGGGCAGCAAGACGAAGAGAAGCATTTCATTTTCAACGTAGTGGAGGAACAGGAGGACTTAAAGGCGAGACTACTCGTCAGGTGGCAAGTTGTCCTAAGTTCGTCTGAAACCTACCAGCGTCGTTACAGAAAGGGGCCACTCTTAAGCTTGTGTCCAGGCTCTTTGTGCCCTCAGGCTGTGTATAAACAGACAAACAAACAAAATCAGGTAAAATTCTTTTGCAACACATGCAGTGCTTGCAGTTCATATAATATGTTTGTATGCTTATTATTAGATCTGTTCTAGAGTAATGTGATTTCACTGCTGTGTTGTATTCATGAGTGTAGTTATGCACTGGTTTGAATTAGAATAATGTTGCATGCACTGTTTGTCATACTGCAATGTCTGGACTACAGCTCTGCATGTTTGCTGGTATTTAATTGAATGCAGTAAGTTTACTGCATGCAGTTTCAGAAGGTCACACCTCCTGGTGCTGAGTAAAACATTATATTGCATGCTGTGCTAACAGCAAGTAGATCAGATGACTGAGACACTTCATATCAGCAGTGGACCTGAATCCAAACTCTGATCCCAGTCCTCCCCATGAGTTCTTTTGAGCTGAACAACTGGAATGAGATTCCTCTCCAAATCTGAGGCCTGAACTTTTATGCCAGTATCCCAAGCTTCTGGAGGGGAGGTGGCAGAAGAGCAGATTTTAGAGCTGGGTTTGAGTCCAATGCTAAGCAATACAAATGAAGTTCAGTTCATGTAGTGTTTCATTCAACCATATCTGTATTCTTTGCAGAGATTCACTGTCAGCAAGCATCACTGAAAAAAAGGATGGAAGACATGGAAAAGGAAGAATGTTTGTGATTTTTGAGGGTGGATAGGTAACGTGTTATCTGCAGTGAATTCTTCATTCAGTCTCCTTAACATGCTCTCTTGCTTGGAAAGTGAGTATGGTTCACCCCTGCTTTCAGCTGCATGGACTCTGGATGTGGGTGGTGCTTAGGTGGTGGCAGAACATGTATATCTCCACTGCAGTCAGGGTACACAGTTGTGTGCAGGAAGGGGTGTGAACAAGAATCCTCTTTCCTTGTACACAGTTACTTCAGAATCAAAGCTCTGGGAAGCATAAGGCACTGGTTACTGTTTAGTTCACTAGGAAGCAGGACTCTCAGAAGTGTATGTGGACATCCTTATAATTCATATAGTACACCTCTAAATGAGGTAATGACAGCTATAGTGCCTGATACTGACAGAATAATTTTCATTTGCTAATTTAACTGCCATTTGCATAGGAATGGGTTAGAATAAATAGGATTTTGTGTGCTTAGCTTTGAAACCTTTCACTTTCAACGTGGTATTAGTGGGGAAAATGTTAGCTAGTATCTGGATTAGTTCAACTAATGTACGGTAACACAAAACCTGAGTGAGTAATTAATTGAGCTCTCACATTCCACTTGCCTTCATGAGAAAGCAAAGATAGAGCCTTGTAGAGCATTGGGAAGGTGGAGAGTTGAAAGCCAAATGGTCAGGGAGGCAGCTTTGGGTGTAGATGTACTCTGTTTTTTCAAAAAGCTGGTGACTCCACATGGTACTGCAGAAGCAGAAGTTAACATCTTTTAAATGCAAATCACAATTCAAAGTTAACAACTGCCTAGCACCTTGGAAACAGAGACACTTTCAAGTTCTTCTGCCAGCAGCACCTGGCAGCTTGATTACAGAGAGAAATGATAGTATAGGAAATTTGAGTGTCTTTCATATGACATGTCCAGTCACATCAGAGAGTCCACCACTGGAGGATCCTTTTCAGCGAGTGCAGCTTGTATATTTACAAAATGGGGTTATTCAAAAGGACAGTGGTAGAATTTTAATTCTCTAATGAAAAGGAGTTTTGTAAGATACCTATCTCCAAAGTCCTACTTTGCACATGAAGCTAATTAGGAATTAGAGAAAATGTATTCATTAGACTAAGGTTTTTAATTTTATCATTGTAAAAGCTTCCTATGTCTTCCTTTGAAATACCTGCAATGGGCTACTCTTTGAGAGATAAGATACTATAGTAAATGACCTGAGACTGGATGCAGTTTGGAGGTTACTATGACCCTCATTTATCAACAGAAGACAGTGTTCATTTCTCTCTCTCTGTCTCCCTCACCCCTACTAGGATAAAAAGCTAGAGACCAGGCTGAATGGAAAAAAAGTCTGAAGGTCACACAAGAAGTTAAAGGATTGAGCTACCTAACAAATCCAAACCTCCAAGTACATTTTTCTTTTATTTTCTTTTGTTTGTGATTGACCTTGTTCTTGACAAGTGGAGGTTTGTGCATAAAAAACTTTTGTAGGCGTGCATTCAAGACCAAGGTTTTCTCTACCCCCACTTTACATTTATAAAAGCTGCAATCAATATTTTAAGAGGTTTCCTCTTTTGTGCAGGAATATAAGAATGACAACCGTTGAATAGATTGCATACTACATGCTTAGTAGCATGTGGTATGCTCTGTCCCAGTTGCCAAAGCCAACCGTTTTTCTGTATAGTTTATTCAATAAACCAAAAATGAAGTTGGCCAGCTTCATTTCATTTTCTGCTTGTAGATTTTCTACATGTGAAGAAACTCCATTTCAAGAAACAGAATGAGGAGCTGAGGAAAGAAAAGGACTCGTCATGTCCTCACTATGAATGACAACAGCTTGTGTGCTACATCTGCCGACATTGCCTTATTTCACAACCTCTTCTTCCAGGCTTTCCATCAGTTGTGCTGTCAGATGGGCTTCACTTTGGTCAGGCTAGTGTGACAAATGTTATCGCTTGGTCTTTGCGCCACTTCCTAGGGGGCTCCCCTGCCAGGGTGTGGCCTGCACAGTACTCTGAATTCATGGCAATAAATACATTCTGTGCCACACAGCCTCCCCTTCCTATCCGTAGTCTCTGTTCTGTTTTCCTTAGCTACTTCTCTGGCTTTATATATTCCAGATATGGTTCATTTGCCAGTTCTGTAAAAGTTAATATACTGTCTCAGTCTTCAGAGCCTGTGAATG
This sequence comes from Ara ararauna, assembly GCA_028858755.1. Classification (NCBI taxonomy): domain Eukaryota; kingdom Metazoa; phylum Chordata; class Aves; order Psittaciformes; family Psittacidae; genus Ara; species Ara ararauna. The sequence continues at coordinate 34,923,004 of CM054410.1, read as the reverse complement.
TCCCCTGTACTATTCAAGACAGCAGACACTCATTTTGCCTGTTTTACAAATGAACAAGAATAGTTCAAGTATTAAATGGATTTCTAAAAATGTGTTTTTGGTCTCCATTTTTTTTCTTTTTCAGAAACAATTTATTTTTATATTTCATATAGAGTCTGCTTCTCATCACAAATACTGGCACAAAGCTTGGTAATGATTTATAAATTATTAATAAAAAATGGCAAGGATATACGACTGTGAAAAATTAACTAAAAGCCTTCTGTACAATTCTTGCAGACATATACTTTCATTCAAAAAGTCAATTTTTGATGTCTGTTTTTTTTAACCTGTGAAGTCCTACACTTTGGAGGTAGCAAAGATAAACTTGAGAGCTGTAGAATAGTAGAAAATACTAACGAGAGAATATTGATAGGTTTTCAGTCCTGTCATACAAAACATTACAGAATAAAAACTAGTCACAGTTTCCTATCTGAATATTGGAAATGGCTATGCTTTTTCCAGATATCTTGAGAAAATCTGTGCAGTTTGTGTGCCTGTCATTTCCCTGAAATATGAGTTCCAAAATTCTGTCTTTTAATCAATTAAATCTTATTAATTAGAACCAGCAACAACAAAACCTAGCATCACAGCCAAAAAAAATATTTGAAACCACAAGGAAGGAGGGTATTTTCATGTGATGGTGTTTCATAGAGGAACAGATTTGAGCTTCCTGAGTGGGCTACTTTATATAACAGAGTAAAATATGACTAAAGCTATGAAAAATATCAGGGCATTAGCCTTTTGAATGGAACAAAATACCAGGGTAAAATATCTTTTTTTTCTGTCTCAGAAAGATGTCAAGTCACTTTAAAGCAGAATAGGTCAGCTTCAGAAAATGTATATAGGTAATTTTTCACTGGATACATTTGCATGCTGAAATTATATTCAAAATACACAACATGTTTTGTGCCAAGAAAATGACTCCACAGTACGGCCATCTGCAAAGCAGAAAATACTCTTGGACAGATTTGGAACTCAGCTTGTGGTCCCTACTGCAGACAGCACAGTAGCTAATTTTACAAGAGATCAAGATAACTCTACACTGGTATTTTTCTGAGCCTAGCTAATAAAAGAGCATGTGGCTTAGAAAGGTGTAATGTGTGTTTATGTCAAATAACTTTTACGTTGATAAGGGAGCAAATAGTCACATGCAACTTTTCCAAACTCTGCAACTGTTTAGCTATGCTGGTACAGCTGAAAGTTCTGCTTTAGCCTTCCTTAGACAAGCATTTGCATGCACATGTCAACCTAGCAGCAATATCTGTTTCAGCTTACATCTGCCTGGTGCTACCTGGCTATGCAAGCTAGAAAGAAGCCCTTAGGATGTCTTTTTCACATCACCAGTCTATATGTGTAAGACCTTCCTCCCCAAATGATCTACAGTATTCTGAACAGAATGATCTGCAAATCTTCCCTTGGAAAAACTGCAGTGGCATGTCAGTGTGGTGACAGATATTCATCCATCCTTTTTCTTCTTGTTTTCATTAGATACTTTTTTAAGACTCCTTACCTCCCACATGGGAAAAGTGCTTTGCCTTTTGTTGCAGGTACACAAATAGTTGCTGCTAGGCCGCTCTAACATTGCCTAGGCAGAATTGCTCTATGAAAATCTTTTCTAAGTTCCCATCATTTTCACCATAAGCATTGTTAACTTAAATCCTGCAGTTGCTTTTAGTACTTTTAGTATTCACAGAATTTCAAAAAACGAAGTTAAAAGAATTGTCAAATTCAAACTCAGATGTCCTGCCTCATCTGACATGTATTTCAATGAGCTGTCACCTTTCTCAGGCCCTTTCCACCACTTCCAGTCATCCTGCAGAATTTGGGAACACTGAGTTTGGTAAATCTGAGATATTTGATGAAAAGGAAGACAGGCAACTGGAAAATCTACAGCACTTTGTTACTGAGTGAGAGTATATATATCCTGTCTGGCTTTTCAGCTGTTCAGTGTGTTTGCCACGCTGCCGAGGCAGGATGTGCAAGCAGTAACCAAGATTGCCTTAAAAAACCTCTGCCCTGGGCTTCAGCCTTTTCAGCTGGAGCATTTTGTCTCTGAGTCTCAAGTGGTAGTTTTGATCAACAAGGTCCTTGAGTCAAATGAGTCTGTTGAGTAACACACTTTATGTCTGTTTATCAGGATCTGAGAGGCAGAAGAGTTAGTAACAAAACCACTACAAATCCAAATCCTGGCCCAGAAAAGCAACAGGCTTGTGAATGTTTTTTTCAGCTGCCATGGCCTGAAAATACCCTTTCCTTCCTACCTGATTCATGTTGCTGCTAAACAGAGAAGATGGTGGAGGCAAATCAGAAGAGAAAGGAAGTTGCAGATGAATTTATCCCTCAAGCACAGTTCATATCTCTGAAATACAAATTCTTTTTGTGAGAGGCAAAAAGGTGTCTCAGTCTGCTAATGCAACCATTGGAGGAAACAGAGAGGATGAAGGCACAGAGGCATGCTGGTGATGCCTCTGTGTCAGCAACTGGAAACCAGAATGCCTGGGAAGCTCAGACACACCTGGTGAAGCAAAAGGCATGGGTCTGAAAGACAGCAGTGAGCAGGGAACTGCCGCAGGCATGGACTTCCCACCCCATTGCCTCCAAAGGATTTGGTTGGATACAAGAAGGAGATGGCAAACTACAAGTTTTAGCTCAGTAGCAAGGCTGAGAGGATGCCTCTGTATAACATGCCTGTTTGCTTTTCCTGAGTCAAAGAAAAGCATTTCTGGTGGAGAACAAGAATATTTCTATTTTGTGATGACATTTTCAGGAGTAACCTATGTTTTAATATCATGATGATCACTCTATGTTGATGCTGGCTGTGCTGTATTTGTAAGATGCATTAGCGCTGCTCTTTTAAACCTACTGATTTTTACTTGCTCTGTAGCTGTTTTAACTAACACACTGGTTTGGAGTCAAAAACGCATTGTGGTAAATGTGGAAACTAAATACAAGCCCTGAATTTTGCAATGGAGTGCTGTTGTAGCTGTTATGGTCTGAGGATATATGCAAGGCACGGTTTGTAGTGAAAGACCATTTGTTAGATGAGCATACGTAGTTGGGAAAAGAAAAATAAAAGAAAAAAGACAAGCAGAGGAACAGAGGAACAAATAAGCTCTTCTGTCGTCCTGAAGAAAGGACTGTGTGCCTGGAAGCTTTTTTGACTGTTCTCTTGCTGTAAATCTCACGGTTCTTCAGAATGACAGGACTTTAAACGTGCTGCTAGGCGTATTCCACACCCACAGCCACTCACCCTCGAAAATAATATATTCATTCCGTTCTTCCAGGTGATTCGAACTTTGGATTGGGCCCTCAGTAAAAGAACCAAAAGTGTAACTATATAGCGATTACTGATTGCAACCAGATAAATCTGTGACATTTGCTAAGCCATTTTATGTTGAATGCTGATATGTATATGACATTTCTGTCCTGACTCACTTGTTGTTCCTGTGTAATCAATCACCTAATGCCTATCTGAAATATCATCCTGCACATGGCATAAAAATGAAATTAATTATGTTTTTATCAAGGTGATGTTTCAAGTTTTTGATTATTTTGATTGTTCTTTAGCCTGTAGCTCATTGTCCCCCATCCTGTATTTTTATTTTTTGCATAAAATAAATGTTACTTCCATGTTATCAGGTCTAAATATGATATGCTGTTAGTCTCAATCCATATTTAAAACAGTGAAACAAGGTTCGGAGTTACCTTTACTCATTTCTGTGCAACTGTTCTGTCTTATGGTATCAAAAGGTGAGGTCTGTTACAGCTTTGTACCTAACAGTCACAGGAAGGTCTCTGCATGCATGGAAGTGAATTCTAAATACTGACTAGGTTGACTATTCAGATAATAAGTTGTTAAATACTGAAAATGTCTATAAGATTTGTTTGTATCAGTATGATTTCAAGAGCTTTTGTAGTATACAGTTACTCTCCTATGAGAGAGCATGAATTGAAATTCATTTTCAATATGCATTTCTTCCCAAGTTTGATGGGAAGAATGAAGCGATATTAGAAAACTGAAGCAAAATCTTAATGACATTAATTTTGCTCACAAAATACAAGTAGGACCACATATAAATTACTCAGTATCGGATAAATGTCAACTAAAATTTTTCACATTCCATGTATTGTATACAACAACCATGAACATTGTAGGGTTCTTATATTAACTAGAGGTAGGTGGTTTTGCTCTGACTAGAAAAGTGCATGATATAGTAGTGGCAAAAATAATAGTCACTACCCCTTACATTACAAGAAAGATTAAAAAAAAACCCCAAATATTTAAAGCAATATTGATTAAAGACAGGTCTTATGAGCAGATAAGCTTCATGGCTTAATAAGGTACAAAAATGAGACCTGGAAGAAGGTAATTAGATGGATATTCTAATTTACAATGAGAAAAGGTCTTTTTAATCGTGTGAGAAAGCACCATCCTTTGTAGATCTCAAGATACTCTTCATACTCTTCCTTACACTGACTATTTACTGTCTTCTGCTTCACACTGAAGTATTCTAAATTTGAGTGGCAGCTGTTTTAGCCTTGAGAAGAGAGCTAACTGACCTGCTAAACTATCCTCACTTGTAAACAGAAATATAGTCTGAAGCTATTCTCTCCCAGTGCATTTCAAGTATAATGAAGAAACCCACACATTCATTTGCCATAAAGCTTTTTTTCTGTCTCTTCAGGGAAGCAATCAGTCGTGTTTGTGAAGCCATGCCTGGTGCCAAAGGAGCCTTCAAGAAACGAAAGGTATTTTTCTTTCCTTGCAGTGCAGTTGACTGTGTTTTCTTAGTTCAACACAGAGGAGACCAGGCACAGCACGCAGGTGACTTTAAAGCAGTTTTGAGAATTGCAGATCATTAATAATTTAAAATATTGGTTGTTTTCACACACTGTATGTTGCCTCTTGCGCTTTTGGTCGGGATCTGCTCTTACAGGCATCTGGAAGTACGAGGACATGTAGGAAAAAGATTGTGGCTTGCCTTTAAGTTCCTACTGTAGAAACACCCTACTTTGCTCCTTTTCTTCCTTTTGTAGATTTAAAGTGGAAGGCTTAAAACAAACAAAAGGGATGCCTTTTCATAAGATTCATGAATAAATAGTGCAAATAGGTGCTTTAAGCTCTTGCAGAGGCCAAAATATGCACAGTTTTGAAAGTGATTAAATCTGTTCTTGCAGTATAGCTCTACTGGTGACATTTAATGAGTTTGGAAATCACTGATCTCTGGAAATTGGGAGAACATACAGATGATCTTCTGGTTTCTATGCTCTTTCTATAGGTGATGCTCAGTGTCCAGAACTGATGATGGGTCTGGTGGGCATTGGCCTAGCATGGTTGTTACCATGCCTTTATTCTTATTTGTGTGATACAAGCTAGAACCTGCATGATATTTGGGAAAATTTCTTCACCAAAGGGATTTTCAAGCACTGGAGCAGGCTGCCCAGGGAAGTGGTTAAGTAAGTCCCCATCACTTAGCAGTGTTAGGTTTAGGGTTGGACTCCATCTTAAAGGCCCTTTCTAACCTAAAGGATTCTGATTCTGTGACAAGGAGTGGAGGAAGCTTTAGCTCAGCTCTTGCATTGATAGCTGTCAACAGTCTTGTACTGCTTGCTCTTTCAAAGGCCTGCTAGCAAAGCTAGGAGTAAATGCTAAGGGAAGGAGAATAGCAGTTAATTGTAGCCCTTGTAGGCGGTGTTGGGTGCAAGAGGAGAACAGGCAGGTGAAGGAAAGGTCTGCCTGCTTCCCCACCTACTTCACTAACTAGGCAGAATCCCAACAGAAAGGGATGGGATGAAATGCCACTTGTTTGCAATGGAGAATCTTCCTCTGGTGAAATAAGGCATGTGACAATATATGTTACAGCATAACTGCACTTGCCTCAGAAATTAAGGTTGTGATTTTCCCACCACCAAATTTACCTCATTGGTATTTCTACGTTCTCTGGCTTTTGTTTTTTAAACCTGATGGTAAAGAGGAAAATATCATTTTTCTTGGAAAACAAAATGACACAAAATATTGTTGCAAAAAGTAAGTTAAACAGAGTCCCAAGTGCCTTGTGAGACACCTCACTTTATTACTGGCTTTAGAAGAAATGTTGCTTATGAGTTATTTGAAAAGAAATAATGTTTTTGAAGTAAGTGTACTGGATGAGAAGAAAAATTGCCCAGCCACAGAATTTCACATAGATGGTAGAGACCGGAATCTTTTGCCAGTCCTTACTTTCATCATGGATTTGCCACTAGTGGCTTATGAATGTGGTTGAGATGTACTTCTTGAGGCCAAGTTTTCACACTTTACCCACACACTGGGCAGACAATCCTTAGGCATGATCTGGGAATCATGGAGGTTTAAGGAAAGAAGGGAAACAAGAATATTCAAAATGGCTTGTTTTAAAGAGAAGTTAATGAAGCACTAGCCCTGTAACATGACAAAGTTAAAATAGTGCAGCACAAATGTTACATGGAAGCAGTATGTAGGTAGCATATTTTTAACCACTTAAACAGAAGGAAAAGAAGCTAAAACTGAATATATGTAAGCTTTAAGGAGTGAAGAAGAACAAATGTGTCCATCTTGCTGGGGACAAATTTTTCCAAGCTTGCAGGCAACTTGGTACAAATACAAATACAGCAGCATTCCATCAGTGTTACTGGAGTTGCCCTTTCCATGTGGGAAGGGCCTAGAGCAGAGCAAACAACAGATTTCTTTTCAGGAATTGAAGTATTTTTTACAGAATAAGAACCTGCTATTTTAAGATACTGACTCAAGGCATTCATCTTAGTCTGCTCAATTGGTCCCTTGGTGAAGGTGAGACTTTGCTATCTCACAAAACCCTATTTTGTTAGGTCAAGAGTGGATGAATGCCTGTCTAGCTGCTGCTATTGTTACTATTATTATTATTATTAAGAACTTATCTCCAGAGAAAAACAGCTGGTGCAATGAAATGAGCTTTGAAAAGTCAGCAACTTCTAAGAAACCTTTAAGATTACAGCTAACCCTGCACACAATGAAAGTCATCACAGACAAGCAGAGTGTTTTTTGTGCTTTTTTTTCACCCCTCACAGTCAGCAAGCAAAGTTCTTTCTAGCATCTTGGGAAAGAGCAATCTTCAGTTTGCAGGAATGAGCATAATGCTGAATATCTCCACCACCAGCTTAAACCTAATGACTCCTGACACAAAACAGGTGAGTGTAACTGTTAATTTGTGAGGCTTTTGATGAACAGCCTATTGCACAATTATTTGCTGTCTGCCAAAATACTCAGTTGGTCGAAGTTATTATTCCTCAATGATGTCAATAAAATGAATGAGAACAGGAAGTAAAGCACACTAGGAGTCACAGTTTGTTCTAGTATTCAACACAGCTTTGAGGAATTATTTTCTTGCCATGTTTTGGGTAGCTCAGTTTTGCTCTTAGAAGACCTACAATATGAAATGGCATTTTCTGATCTTAGGAGTTCTTCTTGGCTACAATTGCAAAAGGGATGCATTTGGAGTAAGTGACTAAAGGACTGAATGTGCATCCCCAATATTGTTGTGTTCTTCACATTTAGAGCCTTAACAAGCAATCTATTCCTGAGGCGCTTCTAAAAATACAGCCTCAGGGATTTTGCAGCAGTGAAATGCCAGTCTTTTAGAGAGACAAGGCATCCTTTTTCAAGCAGCCCATTTCTTTTTCTTCTTCATTGTGCTGAAGGTACAGACAGACTTTGGGGAATCACTGCAGTAGGTTGTGAATGATGTATGAGATGAGAAAAATCCTTGCTCAGGGTATATATATAAAGAGAAAGCAGACAAACATGCGTAGTCACTGCAGTGCTATTTGCTGTGAGCCACATACTGCGTTAGGGCATGCAACTTTCTGCCCAGATACAGCTAGAGAGGAAGAAAAAAAAACATCCTGCTGTCCTTCAGAGGCTCAGGTTAAAAAATCGGAAAGAATGCATATATTGTCTGTTAAAAAGCTTGCCTTTTTTATTATGTTTATTATTATGTTTCCATTGATACATCTTCATTCTTATTTAGAAATCATCATAATTTTCTGTAGTGAGTACTGAGACTGTGGGAGCAGTGTTATGGCTGGTTACAGTAGTTTGGAGGCTTATCATGGAATATACACAGCAGTGCTTTTCATAAGGACAGTTGCCCCTGGTCAGAAGAATAGAAACTTGATGTTAATTAGATCTATTTAAAAAGTGCCAAACCCTGAAGCAGCCTTGTCTTTGGCTGACGTCAGGGTTGAAATGGAGTTAAACTGACTTATCGCAGGGAAGAATCCTCCCCCAGATACATTCCCTTTTCTCTGAGTTGGCAAAACTGTTTATCTTTCTCTCACATCATTACTGTTGAGATCGACTTGGTCTGGATGCTGCAGGCCTGGGGAATGTCTGGTTTCTCAGGGATCCTCAGCCCGGCTGTGGTGTCACTTGCTTCTTTTTTGTGCCAAGCATTTGGTCTGAAAATAAGCATGGCCCAGCAGCCTTGCCTTTTGAGGCCCCTCCCAGGAACATGGCTGAGAAATTCCGTAGCAGCCTCTTTTTCCCAGAGGAGCTGCAAGGAAAGAAAAGACAAAGCAGTTGTTGTTAGCTCTTGAGGTAGCTGGAAAAAAATTTCCTGTACCTCTGCACACCAGTTCTGACAACATGTTAAACAGGGATGACACAAAAATGGTTTTTTTTGTTTATTTGTGTAAAATGCATATTTGGGTAGATGGAAATATTTCTAAACTGTGTGCACACATTACTGAACCGTTTCATTTTGTGCAATGCAAGGCATTTGTAATTTGCTATGCATTGTTTCAACATTCTGGTGTGAGGAAGGGAATATCCCTAACTCAAACTAATCTAAAACATTTAGCTGTGGAATTAAAAAGAAAAAAGTGTTTTACTTTTACTGATGGTTTCAAGCACTTTTCAGTTTTCTTGAAATTTGGAAAATAAGTTTTGTGGGAATCTGAAATAATTTTTGTTGTTTATGATGCTGAACGAAAAGATCAGGTTATTTGCACAATTCAAGATAGTGACAATGACAGACGTATAGCAAATCTTCAGTAGTTCATCTCTATTGTTAGGAGCACTTCTTTAATGGAAAAAAGAAAAGGAAATCCTCACTGATGAGTAGGGCAACAATGGTTCACCAATGAACACTTAAACATTAACCACATCTTGAGAGGCTCCTGTGGGACGAGCAGGAGTATTGAAAATTAAGCGCTCTTTATATGATATAAGCACTACAAATAGTTGTCAACTCTCGCTGACTTAGTGAAGCAGCAAGATCCAGCAAAAGTCATGTCAAGCTTTTTTCTTTCCAAGGAAGATGGTTGCTAGTTCAGGTCTTTCAGATGGAGGATGGGGAAAACAGCCCAGAGAATATCTTTTTAGCCTCACTTTTTCCCAAGATAGTTTTCTAAAGTATGTGGTACCCTCTCCAAAGAGAGCAATTAAGATCCAAATTACATGCTTTGAGGCACTAAATAAGGGCGTTGTCTTATACTAGATGAATTACTTGGCATGGTTTCTGTAACTCAAGTGATCAAGTGAAATTTTCTTTCCAATGACCTTTTCTTTCTTGGTTGTTACATGATTTCATTATTAAAAGATTTCATAAGTTAAATCTCAGAATAGCAGTGGAGCAGAACTGTTCTCCTTGTATTAGAGGTTCATGACAGTTTGTCTTTTCCCAGGGAAATATCATAGTAGTTCAAATTGCACATAAGCAAATTGAATTTCAAATGCTTTGGAGTATGCCTGAGATTTTTGTCCACTGTGCTACATTGCAGCTACAGTCAATGTTCTGTTTGCATATTGGAAACATGTTGGTGTTTGAAATGTGAAACTACACAGTAAGCATTGTAAGCAATTTTTGAATCCTTAGGTGCTGTAAATATTGCACATTTTCATTGATTTTACCAGAGTTGCATCAGCAGAAAAGTGTTTTGATGAATAGGACCCTTTGCTCCATTCATCACTATGTGTAATAAAGAAGGCGAGTTTTAGCAGATTAAAATTTCTTCACAGATACCGTATGACAGATCTATGTGATTTACTGGAGTTCTGTGCACACATAGCAATTTTGCCATGTCCCACTATGTTGTAAAGAACACCAGAGTAGATACATTCATCCTTAAGTTTGTTTGTATTATAATCATGCTACTCTTTGCACTCCTTGGAGGTGAAACACAAAGAATTTTGACTTTGGTTTTGGATTTTCGCTCCTATGCAAACCAAAAAAGGAATCAAAAGGGTAAACTGTAAGAAAACCTACTGATTCACACTTATTCTTTCTGATCCATACAGATCATAGCAAATCACCATATGCAATCTATTTCCTTTGCATCTGGAGGTGATCCGGTAAGCATTTCTTTGAAGCTTTCCCATACATAGGTATTGCTTTATAAGAACTGGGAGGCAAAATTTATTGCATAGCTTACTGAAAGAAAACTATAACCACAATAACTCCTGTTTCTTGTTTCATTAATTCTTGATTGTTGCCATCAAACTCTTTTCAAGGGAAATGACTAACAAGCCATCATAGATCCTCCTCTTTGAATAACTGAATCAAAAAGTATCAAAGGGTTGTGGGCATTCGTATAGTAACTGATAAGCAGGGCTTTGTTTTTTAGACTAATATAGTATCATCATATGGCTATTATGTGAATTTTTGTCCTGATTTTTATTTTGTACTTTTTGCAGTAATAGACTGTGCTGCATTTATGCTTATAGCAATGCATGCATTTAATTTTTTTTCTTCTTGTCTCTAAGTGTGTATTGAGAGGACCGTGATAAATACTGCCTTCAGGTATATTTGCTACACTCATACAGCTCGAAGACAGGCTTCCAGGAAAAGCCCAGTTCTTTCTTTCTAGTTCTGCAAAGCTTTGAGATACATACACCTACAAGTTTGGTTTGTTTAGCTTAAAATGCAGACACCTGCTTGTTGTGCTTTCTCCTGTTTTTATCAGCAGTCCATCCAAAGGCATATTAGATGTGTTTAAAAGGTATCTGTCACCAGGGAGAATTATAAAACAGGGGCATTGATCACCTCATACCTTAGAGGTTTGAAAGCTTTTAAACCTAGTTTAATTGAGTATGAATTGAGTCTACCTTTTCCTCCATCGTATGATTTTCTGTCGTTTATCAGTCATGTACTACAGGTAAGGCAATTTCTAGCCTGCTTCGTGAGTTAATTCTCTCCATTCAACTCTGTTAAGTTGAAGATCTTTCGCACTTTCTCTTTTCATTTCACTACCTTCAGAAAACTTAAGGGCAAACTTGAGCCTTAGCATAGCTCTGCTGAGCTCAGTTCAGTTCCAGAAGGGAAAAGGACACGATATCACAATAATTTGGGGAACACAAAATGCATCAACAGCAGCTTTGAAACACAACAGATTGCAATGAATGCTGTAAATGAACAATTTCTGAAATGGGCAGAGGAGTGATTAGCACAGTTCCCTGCCTCTGTAAGAAGATTCTTCATTCCCCATCTGCCATCCCAAATGCTAAGTCCTGGAAACACCATTGCACACTGCCCACTGATAGAGAGATTTACCAGGAAAGAGGAGAGGAGTAGCAGTAGAGATTGGAATTGGAGTAAACAAGCTCTCCCGAATGTTTGAAAGAGATAAAAATCATCCTACTGAGTCAGTAAACTACCAGAGAAATAAAATTACACGGTGTAAGGGAGTCTACAAGAGAGTGAAATTGAAAAGTTGCATTCCCAATAAGACCCAGTGCACGGTGATCTCGTTCTGGAGGTGGAGAAGGGTAGGCATGAGTATCTGATGACACTCATAAGGCTTGTCTCAGTGGGGTGGTATTTGGCACAACTTCAAATCAAAAGCTGTTTCATGAAGGAGATGGTTCCTTTGTCCTGTGTGCGCACAGAAGAAGACAATGTGCAAGGATGTGATTTAGTTCAGACATTTATTAATCCAGCTAAGGGTCATCCAGACATAACATTTATCAGCCCTTAACGATTTCTACTTGGTGGAGAGCTGCCCCCACCAAACCATATCTCCCAAACACAGCTGGGATTCAGCTCATAAGCTCATCTCCTTAGATTCAAATCTCTCCTCGGAGATTTAAAATGGATGGAGAAAGGCCGTAGTGAAGTAGGAAACCAGATCTGTGCCCATGTTTCTTCAGGAAATGCTTACCACATTTTGAAGTTTAGTTTATTTAGAAGAGAGACTGTCCCCACCTCTCCCCTTCACTACTTTTCTGCTCTGGATATCTGCCACACATTTGCACCAGCAATTAGCTTTGCAACTTTCCTCCCACTCCCTAAGCGTTAATTACCTTAATCATTCAAAATACATCCACTGGAGAAGTGTCCCACAGACTTGGAGAGCAGCTTGAGTATCATATATATTTTTGCAATATTCCCATTTGCAGTGAGTCAGACAGCTTCTGTCTATGTCAGTACATGACAGCTTAGTAATCTTTCCACCAAATCCTTTTTACACATTGCTGTGGAATAATTTTGACTTCCAAGATTGTGTTCTGGATCTGCTTTAGCTCTCTTCAGCCGCTTGCTGTGATGCACTAAACAATTTCATCCATAGTCATTTCAGGTGGCTGTTTCCAGACAGCCAGACAAGACATCTGTATTTGGGGATGCCTGCTGAAATTTCTGAGAGGTCTCAAAAAGATCTCAAAAGGTCTAATAAGGCAGGTCTCTCAGAGGACCCTGAAGGCACTAGTTCTTCAGTTTCAGCCCTGCCTTTGAATTTTAACACTGCATTACAGTTTCTTTGAGGTGAAAATTATAGCTCATTCATACCTGTCTTCTGTCCTTGAATGTCAGGGACCACTTTGTTGCATCAGCCCAGCCCTGTATAGCTTTTTGATGGGAATCTTCTAATTTAGCTGCCATGAAATGTGCCCACTTTAGGTGGTTAATGGTTTGTCATAGTCAGCTTGAATCTTTAGATGAAATGAGAGTAGGTGGTTCAAGTGTCTCACACTCATGCTAGCTATAAGATAGATCTATGATTTACTCAGTCATGAACATATCCATCAGCTGTATCTGTACTAGTAAACAAAATGATCCCAGGCCTGTTTTCTGGCCTGAAATGAAATAGCATGGTGAAATTTGCATCCACACATTCACTGTTTTCTGTCCCAGTTGTCTCCAGGGATTGATGCCCAGCATAAGCTGGTCCTTTCAGAGCAGGGCATGGGAAACCAGCACAGCCAAGCACAGGAGAGTAGCAACAATTAAGCTTTATGGGAAACTGTTGAACAATTCTCAGGTCTTTACCTTGGCTCTGTTTTATTTGCTGCTCTAGACATAACCACTTTTCTCATCCCCTTACTTGATGTGTGTCATTACTTCCATACAAGTCATTGCCCAGACACTGTGTCACTGGGTGCTTGAGGAATTACTGGACAAAATGCTAGGGCTACTCTTCTATGCTCTGCTTTTTTTGCAGACCAAGATCATTACTGCTGTGTCTGAGTGCTTTCCAATAGCACATTAAGTGATATGGCTGTACATCTGTCACCATAACCGTGAATGTTCTTAATCATTTCCTTTGCTGTCTCCTTTGAAAGAAAATTGTATAGACATACAGCTCAATGAATTGTTTTGGATGGGGTGTGGTTGTGTGTGCTTGCACTAGAGAAAGTTAAGCTGAAGAGGTTTATCTTTCAACTGAAGATTGATGTTTGTTATGACATTACATCTTCACATAGTTGTAAATGGTCTTGGACCAGTCACCTGGAAAGGCTTTGGATATATTTATGCAGCCAGCTGCTGTGCATACCTGTTAGGTTTAGCTATCCCTGACTAGCCAGGCATGTCAGAAAATATCAGATCTAAGCAGGACTTCCTGATCACATGAAGAATATATGTCTTCTTTCAGAGGTGCCAGCAGACCTCACATTTCCTGGAAGCACTGGCCTTTCTGTTTCATCTGCACAATGGTAGAAGTTTGCACCGCCTGTGCACAGGAGTGTGAGGGTGGCAGGACAGCAAGCAAAATATCCCTGAAGAAGATGTTGGCTTGGTCTTGCCAGAAAATCCAGTTGGCATGTGGCAACGGGGGTGGCTGAAGCAGCCCATGGGCTGGGGAAGGGTGTCCTGGGATACTTCCTGTCATAGCCAAGCTGCGGCTGAGCACCCCTGTGCCATATGGCGTTGTAGTCAGTAAACATACCTGCTTGTCACACATGAATAAACAGCATTGCTGAGTGTTTCTGAGGAGCAGGGCTGTTACTCCCACTCTTTCTGCCTCAGAACCAGTTGATTATTCATGTTCTGAATCAAAATTTCTAAGTAGTTTGAAGATAAGGACTTGTAATTCTACTCCCTTCTAAAAGAGGCCTGATCCAAATCCGATCAAATTTTTAATTGATTTTCCAATGCTTTGGAAGGTACTTATAAATTCTGCTGGAATAGATCGCATTCTGGAGAAAACAAAGTGGTGGGATTAGTACCAAACCCATAAGAATTTTTATGGGATTTAAGTTGTATGCAACTGCAGAGCAAACATGTCAGTTGAGACTCTACCCACAGGAATATGCACACTCTGGACTGTGATCTTTTGCTATGATCAGTGCAAAGATTTTTTGCATTCATTGTAGCTGTTTTAATTTTTTGACAGGATACAACTGACTATGTTGCATATGTAGCTAAGGATCCTGTTAATCGGAGAGGTAAGTTAGAAATATCTATTTGGCATCTTTTTTCCTTTGAGAAACATGAATTATTCATGGTATAATTCATTTGAATTTTTTTCCCCAGGAAAAAAAGAATAAATGCAGACCAATGAAACAATTGCTTTTGACAGAGTAATGGAAAGATTATGTAGCGAAAAGGAACAGCCATGCACAAGTCAGTTCTTAAACCTGGAACCTACAGGTCTTGCCTGTAGTTCATCTCCAAATATCACTTTGATTCTCTTCGTCTCTTAAATTAAATGCTTGCCTTAACTTGGCTGCGTGAGCTTCTAGGCAACAGTTAACTCTCACCTACACACAGTCACTATGCAGGAACTAAGCAGTCCTTTGATTAAGTCTCCTGATGAGGCAGCTGAATCTGTTGGGTCTTCTTTGTACATACCTAATTCTTCCTGGCAGAATCAGATTCTTTACCAGGTACTGAGCTTGCAATCCAGCTTGCTGGAGGCTGTAATCCTCTTTCTCAGTAAAGTTTTATTTAACATTGGGTTGCTCTGTGAGTGAGCAGTCAGGAACAGCAAGCCTCTCGTTGATTGTCTTCAAAGACCCAGTTCAGATTCTTAAAAATAAAAGTAAATTATGGAATATGCAAATTACACTCTGAAATAATAGGTACAGAAAATATTCCTGCTTGCAATGCAGAAAGCATGACTAGGTCTTAATGTTAGATACGAAGTGTATTATGTACTTGAGAACATACTTATTATTCATAGATTCCTAGAGAAAAGAAAGACTAGCTCCAAAAAAGGACTCAGGCACTTCCAACAGGATTTCTGCAGAATTCAGACACTTTCACTCCGAAATGTGAACCCTGCAAACCCTGAGCTGCCACCTTACCATGGGCACAACTAATTCTGCAGCTTCTGTATTTTGTCACTTTTAATGATTTTAGATACCTTAACAACTTGTTGTGTCAATGTGTAGAGATGTCCAGACTTGAGAGAGTTAGCTCATAAATAATACCTGCACTAAATATACGACTATGCTGAATGTCAGTGAAACACCTAGAAAACATGGTGAGTGGGAGGTAGGGTGATAGTCCAGTTCTTTGTCATGCTTGTAACACACCAACATGTGTCCCCAGTTAGAAAGACTCTGTCATTAAACTGCAGGCTGTATGGTGCGGACCTTCCCACCCCACCTGCTTTAGCAGTACCTTTCTGCTGAAGTGGAGACTGATTCAGTTGTTCTGAAAGATCTCAGTGGCAGTACAGTGGACCAGTATCACAGATCAGATGTATGTACTCTAGGGTTTGCAGGAGCCCTGTGCTCTGTCTTCTGTTCCTGTGTAAGTGGATTTTGTATATAAACTGTTTCATAGACTATGTTTCTTAAGTTGGATGTGTTTAGCCTTAGCTTTCTGTCACTGTTCCTTGTTGAGCAAGTCTATCCTAGATTGAGCAAGTCATCTAAACACCTGCTGTTGCCTTCCTGTAGGGTATTTAGTTCAAGCCATTTCTCAGTTTTCCCTAGGAAAACTCTGACAGAGTGAACTCTATCTCCAGCTGCAGTGCATGCCCTCCATCCTTCAGATAATTTCTATTCCTCTCTCTTTCATTTTTCTGCATTGTTTGAAAAAGGGAAATGATGCCTGTTCTTATTTGGAGTAATCTAGTATTAAAGCCTGCAATCTATAACAGAGGCTGCACCTTCCTACTCTTACTTGCTTTTGTCGTCCTCGTCATTAGCTGGTTTCTCATAAGTCCTTTTTGCTGCAGTGAACCACTGTTATCTCACATGAAATTCTTTCATGCTCATAAATAAATCTTTAAGCCTTCTGCCTTACGTTTTCCTCACCTGTGTGTGTACATCAGTGGCTTGCAGATTGGTGACTTTATGTGTGACCAGTATTAAAACACGTTGTTTTACAAGGTCTGTTGTACCAAGGGATCTAGATTGCCCTCTTTCACAGTCACTGGTCAGTCTGACAGTCTTTGTGTTATCTGCAAATAGTTTAGAAATGAGTCCAAATTTACTTCTGTATCTAGTGAAAAACGTTACTGCTGGTGTTACAGACACTAGCACTGATGCTCTCACTGGTGTATTAGACTCATTCTTCCCAAGCGTGTAAAAGCTCTCTTCATGCTTTATATTCTGGATCTAGCAAGCTAGATACTGTCTGTCTTCTGCTGTAACATTCACAAGAAATCATCTCTGTGTGAGCCAAACTTTCTCATGCTTTTACAAGAAGCACATCTCTTACCTGCTGAAAGTCCATTCACGTATCCAAGGAAACAGGTTACTCATTATGTCACCCCCCAAAACTACTTAATGACTCATGCTTCATTTCAGCTCCAGAGAGGTTTAACAACGAGCAATGTAGTCCCTTTAAATCCACACTCTAGTTATAGAATACAGAAATTGTAGCTTTGGTTGGCTTAACTACTTTTGGTCCACGTTCTTGTAGATAAGGCTGCACTTTATTTGGGGGCTGCTTGTTCACTGCCACCAGCATAAGGAGTAAACAGCAAATGTCCTGCTGCTAGCCAGGGATGTCTGCCTCTGTCTTTGAACACACAGAGCTCCTGTTTTTGACTGCTGAATCCACTTCCAGCATGCAGTTAAGGACATTACTGTCTTGAATCAGGCATTGCCTCAGCATGCTGCTCAGCACAACAGGTGCTATAAGGTGAGAAGAAAATATCACTGGCTCTGTTTAGCAGGGCAGCACTGTGACTGGTGCCATCTCGGGCTGCAAGAGGCGCTGCTGAGGGAGAGCGTATGTGCCCTGGTCATTCTATACTGGCATAATTGCAGGATCCTTGGCCGTTTACTCTGGCCTCTTCAAAAGTCTGTCCAGCCAGCTGAGAAGTCATTGCTAGCCTTCTTAGTCTGCCTATATTGTTTCAACTAAAATTATGTCACTCAAATGTCATGACCAACACTTATTTGTAGGACACTGTCAACCAAAGCACTTGATTCCACTGAGCTGGACTCAAAGTATATACTAAAATGCAGTTTTTAGCTGAAGAATTTATATTCAGGTTATTAAAGCAGTTGGGGTGATACAAATTAGTAACTTTAAAGAAGGTCCAATTGTACTATGGCAGGACTTGGAAAAGAACTAGAGTTTCAAATTTAGTCCAGGCTGTAGCCAGTAGACCATATGCTTTTCCAGCACTGAATACAGAAAATGAACTTGCCTGTGCTTTTCTGAATATCATTTAGACTGTTGGCTTCCAGCTTTTAAGACCCAGCTACATTCCTGCAACGTTAGGTGAAATCTTTATGAGTTTGCCTGTTCATGTTGTCACTTAAGATGATACTTCCAAACCACTCTGATTTAAAACTGGGATGGATTTGACTGCTCAGGCAGTTGATAAAGGTTTCTCCATCTCCTGTAGGAAGAGAGCTTGTGTTACCAGCCTCTCTACTTACTTCCTCTGTCACACTGTGTTCAGAGAGGTGGCACATGGGGGAGTGCTGGAGTTAATCGAGGTCCTGGCTCTGTGCTCCCCACTGATTCTGCAGTTTGCTGGGGGCATCTCCATACAGACAAACAGGAAAAAGTACCAACCTCTGTATTACCGGAATCAAATAAAATAAAATACTAGGAAGTATCCTAGTTATTTTTCCTCCCTCAGCTTGTAATTTGGGAAATTCTGGAAGCTCAGAGGAAGTGAACAGCTTGCAAACTTGGCATGATTAGACATAAAACTAAAGTGGTAATAAAATTGAGGAAAACAAGGAAAGCTTTTTTTGTTGTTACTATCTACTAATATTTTTATAATTTCAACTTAAAACTTTGTTAGAATTCTTATATAATCTATTGCATTTAGGTAATATCAAGTGAAAAATTATAGAACTGGTATTGCAGTTACACAACAGAGCAATTTTACGTATCCTTCAGAAAGACCCCGTTGCCTGAAATTCACTGTGCCAGCACTGAGTTTTACTGAAATGTGCACACCATGAATAGGGCAACTATACCGGAAATGTAGGTGTTTTGTCATAGGTCAGTGCAACCCACCATAACATAAACAATTATTTGCATGCACATGTGTGAAATCTTTTTCATTTAGCTTGTCATATACTGGAATGCTCTGATGGCCTGGCCCAGGATGTCATCAGCACCATAGGGCAAGCGTTCGAGCTTCGATTTAAGCAATACTTGCGATGCCCTTCTAAGATACCTACTTTCCATGATAGGTGAGTGCAATTGCAGAAGACTGCTAAAGGATCTTCTTTAGCTTTGTATTTACTTAATAAAATGTGCTGTGGATGCAGTTGCTGGAAACAGACAGGATTTAAACACTTAAAAAAGAGATTTCTGCTGAATTAAAAAAGCAGCATTTGCCTAATGAATATGGAAGGAGCACAGTCATTTTAAAAGAATGGGCTAAATATGGGTTTCATAATAAACTTATTGAAATGATCGTACGTTTTCTGTTGTAGTTAGTAGGCAGAGTTGGATGGCCAAGAATGGATGTTATTTGTGGCATTTCCTCATTGTTACTGTCATAGCAGCTCTATCAATTTAGATGAAGTAAGCTAGAGTTGCTGGGCTTCCAAAATTACTAGTAATGTTTCACTATTTCTGATATTAACCAGCATGAAGTTTTTAGGAATTTGATGTATTGTACAGAGGCTTTGACTGTATTGTTTCTTTGGAGGATACAAAATCTGTCTGCTTGTATATACTTGAAAGGTTGGGATATAGCATTCTGTTTTCTTTGGTGAGCTGTCTTTTTGATATGGACTATTATATGCTTGCTAACTTTAGCACAAATTCCAGTGAGCTGGTACCCTGTGTAATCTCTTATATCAGAGTAAAACGGATATATAGTGAATATAAAATGCTACTATCCTGATCTGCAAGCATTCTGTGCTCTTTTAGTTTACTTGTGTAAATGACTGTTAAATGTAGAATGAAACCACAAATTCTAGCAATTAACTTTCTGAAGTTCTTCCAGATTTATATTGGTGATAGAGCAGCCATAATTAAAGTTAAAGTTTTAGATCTTATTCAAACAATCAAGTAATAATATTACAAATACTACTGTAAGGTAAAATAAGATTGCTTGTTAATGTAGTTTATAATCATCTTTAAAACTAGGTAAAACCATCCTTTACTCAGTATGAAGAATTTAATCCATTGTAAATGGGTTTTAGAGTTTTTCTAAACAGAGGTCTGCTGCATGATCCATCAGGGCTTCCTGACTTGTAAAGGTAGCTGATTTGTCAAAATAATATGCAATAGTGATCCCCTGGCAGCAGTCTTAATATGCTGCAAGTATCGAGCTGTAAGTGACTTGCAAGCAAGGAGCAAAATATAACACTTTCTTACAGGATGCAGAGTTTTGATGAGCCATGGATGGAGGAAGATAATGAGCCAACAGAACAACATGCCTATTACAACAACATCCCAAATAAAATGCCCCCCCCTGGCGGCTTCGTTGATGCCAGGCTCAAAGCAAGACTTCCCACTGCTGCAGATACAGCTCAGGTCAGTGCAGTTACATCTCTGCTCTTCTGCTGATGGATCCTAAATTTTTAAAAAATGTGTATTTTAAGATTGTTACATTTGGACCGTTTATAGCTCATAGTCCGTCATGTGTGGCTACCTTGCTTTTGAACAGGCAGCTACAAATTAGGCAGGTTCAGAACAAACAAAAGGAGATGATTTCCTCATGATGTGAAAAGATTACACAGGTTCAAGGAAGAGAAACCTGCTGAGGGTCACTACATCTGTATGCTTCAGAGAGTACCAAATAATGTGCACTAACTGGGAAAGATTTGATGCAGAATTATTTAAACGATCATTTAAACGATCTAGGACAATCATTACTAATGGTTCATTATGTTAATAACTCAGCAGTGATCAGTAATCAGTAGGTTTCCACCTCACATGTCACTGAGGTCAGCTTGGTTATCTCTGCCAACAGATTTTGCTTTTGACAAGAGTCTCTAAATTCTAGATTTTGCTTTTGACAGCAATCTCTACCATTGCTGTCAACAGTTTGACTGTGGTATCGACGTAGCCAACTCCAAAAGGAGTTTTCAGATGCAACACACCTCTGCTTAAATCCAGAAGTGCATTGTCTGCAGACAACATCCTCCCTTCAGTACCAGAGCGCATCCCCTGGTACTGATCTGAGTTTTTCAGCTCATGCTTGGAGAGTTCTGGGAGTATCTTCTGGTCCCAGTTGTGTTTCTGTGGAACGCTTTTCCAGGGCATAGTTGTCAGGGCTTATTGTGTGAAGACAAATGTACTGGAGGAGATAATGCATCATTTGTCATTGCAGGGGTTAACAAAAACAAGGAGCAGGGAAATTTACACTAAGGTCACCATAATATCTTACTCCTACACAAATGTATTTTTGCTATATATATTCCGACACCATGATGAGTTGGAAATGAATAGTGGGAGTACACAGAATACATGCCAAGAAAATTGTTAGAGCCCTTCATAATTTATCTGAGCATTTTTAAAGGAAATTGAAAATTTCTTTGCACATGTGTCCATTCTAGTCTGCAGCAGGACTGGGAGGAGAGCAAACCTATTACCAGAATCATCACTTAGGAGACAAATTCGGTGAAGACTGGCATCATGTGCCTGTTAAGCAAGGTGAGTTTTACTGGTTTTCACTGTAATGCTGCAGGAGGTCTTGGATGCGTAAAGCATGTGAAAGTCTGATTCCTCCAAGTCTTAAGTCAATGAACTGCACTTCGTGATACATCCTTGTTTTCTGAATTTTAACACTCATGGCAGAGAATAGCATTTGGTAATTACTTCTGGATAAATTATTAAATGCACACCTTCATAAAATCTTATCTTTTGTACAGCAGTTCACAAATAGAGTTGCCCCAAATCTTCAGTTCTCTAGCTTGCCATCTCTTAAAACTCCAGGGTATTTAAAGACAGTCTGCATGGTCTGTTCTGAAAATCTGACCCACTACAGTAAGCAAGGTGGAATTTCCAAAAGAAGAGCTAATGTTAGTAGGTTTTTTAAATACAGAGCAATGCATGTATTTGCATATGATCTCTGCTCCATGAATAACAAATAATGCTTAATGTTCTTTTTGTTGTTGCCTATGAATTTTAAGCAAACCACATCAAAATATACATGCAAAATTTCACCCTATCCACCTTTGTGTGACAGCTTTACTGTGTTTCTGGGGACACTTTTCAAATGCCAGAATATGTTATCTGCTGTTAGTCTGTACAGATTTGAGGATTTTATTCCATTTCCTCCTCTCATGACTCCCCAACCAAATATAATTTTTGAAACTGACAATCTGTATTTACAAAAGTTTTCTTTCCTCCTGAATAATACCTGTCCCCAAACCCTCATTGAAACTGGATACAGTGGAATATCCACATTGAAAATGGTTATAGTTTGTCCTGGGTTCAGCAGTAGCAGTCATTTTTCTCCCTCTTAGTAGCTGGTGCAGTGCTGTGTTTTTGACTTTCAGCCTGGGAACAGCGCTGATAACACTGATGTTTTTAGCTGCTACTCAATAATGTTTAGTTTGACCAAGGACTTTCTGAGCCTCATGCTCTGCCAGGGAGGAGGGGAAGCCGAGAGGAAGCAGAGCCAGGACACCTGACCCAAACTAAACAAAGAGGTATTCCATACCACAGCATGTCATGACCACTATATTAACTGGGGGCAGTTACCCGGAAGGGTTAGATCACTGGTCTGGTTGGGCTGGGTGTCTGTTGGTGGGTGGTGAATGGTTATATTCTCTTCCCTTGTTACTTCCCTTATCATTATTATTGGTGGTAGCAGCAGTGGTTTTGTGTTATACCTTAGTTACTGGACTGTTCTTATCTCAACCCATGGGAGTTACATTCTTTTGATTCTCCTCCCCATCCCTCCAGGAGCTGGGGGAAGAAGGGGGAGAGTGAGAGAGCGGCTGCGTGGCTGATTTACAGCTGGGCTTAAACCATGACAGTTCTTTTTGGTGCCCAACATGGGGCACGATGGGTTGATATAATGACAGATCTGACCAGAGTGTGTCTAATCGTATTTGTGATAAGCATTCATTGTGTCAGGTTAATAGTCACTCATCACAATGCTGATTTATTGGCTTTCAAAGTTGCTGCTCTTGATCTCATAGTTTCAGCATGTCGTACCTTACAGCCAGTGTTTGCTGTGTTAGTGTTATTGGCTGGGGGCCTTGGGCTAAGGTTCTTGTCTCATTGTACTTTATGGTAATGACTTGTAATACAATAGACTCATTGACCATGAAACTGATCTGGCTTGTGTTCCCAGTGTGGTCACCACTTCTATACTTTCGGAGGTATATAATACAAGTGCTTAGCATTGCTCATCTTTTTTCCCCTCCTCGGGTGGTCAACCTGTGAAGGAGACATTCCCTTATGCTCCCAGCCCCCCCCACCAGACCGTTCACAGCATCGTTTGAGAGTTCTAAAGGTTTTGAATGGCCTTTAGATACCCTTGAGACCTGCCTGCTGGTTGTGACGGGGATCACCATGTTGGCACGCATACAGAGTGTGTTTTACCCGTGATCATTTCATCTGGTCCCGAGACTTAAGCAGAGTCGGGTTTGGGCCCCGTCTGGGGTTAGATGACTATGTACGAGGACCAAGAGAATTTCCCCGAGGCTGGATAGTCATGAGTGGCAGGGTGTGGGGGATAGTATGGGCAAGTATCTAGGCCAGTGGGCCCCTCCAGTGCTTTGGAACTTCACCAATGAACAAGTGCAAAATCCAGAAAAATTAGTAAAACTCTTGAATGAGGTGTGTTGTCATTCTGGTCATACCAGAGAGGGACAAATCATGGCAATGTGCTGGGGCTTGGCCTATGCTTAGAGAGCCCTGTTTAACACTATCCAGCACCTTCAAAAGCAAAAAAATGGCCCTGGATCTGATGACAAAGTAACAGATAACACAGCTACTCCAGCTCCAAGCACAGCAGCTACACCAAGCCCAGCAACAAGTACAGCAGCTACTCAAACTCCGACCACAACAGACAGTGCAGCTACTCCAGCTTCAAGCACAGCAGCTACTCCACCCCCAGCGACAAGTACAGCAGCTACTCAAACTTCTACCACAACAGACAGCGCAGCTACTTCAGGCACAGCACCTACACCACCCCCAGCGACAAGTACAGTAGCTGCTCAAACCCCAGTGACAAGTACAGCTGTTACCCAAACCACAGTGATAATCACTGCAGTTAAACCAAAGGACCAATTCATACCAATATCAGTTGCCCCTGTACGCAAGGAGAAAAGCAAAACAAAGACAAGAAAGATGGAGGAACAAGATGAAGAAGCAATACCAATGCACTTACTATCTGGGACAGCCCCTGATCAGGAGTCATCATCACATAATGAAGAAGAAGAAAGAAGAGGTAACTTCTCGACCTCGGACCTCAACCGAGCTATGGAATATGCGAAAAGACTTTACCTGTCAACCAGGGGAGCACATCATCAACTGGTTGCTCCAATGCTTGGACAATGGGTCTAACAGTCACGAACTAAAAGGTAGGGAAGCCAAGCAGCTGGGATCACTTGCTAGGGAAGGGGGAATTGACAAAGCAATTGCAAGAGAGAAACAGTCCCTCAGCCTTTAGAAGCAGCTCTTGGCAGCTGTGAAAGAAAGGTTTCCATACAAGGATGATGTTATGAGTTGTTCAGCCAAGTGGACTACTCCAGAGAAAGGCATCCAGTCTCTGAAGGAATCAGCCATTGTAAAGATAATCTATCACATCAAGCCGAATAACGGGGATGTACCCATAGATCCAGATGAAGTCGAATGTACACAACCCATGTGGTGGAAATTTACACGGAATGCACCGTCATCATATGCCCATTCATTGGCAACAGTAACATGGAATGACATAGTACCACTAATAGCGATGAAATGATTCATAAACTCCGAGAGTTCGAAGACAGTCTCACCCCTTTCATCATCTCAGCTGTGGAAAAACTGTTCCAGGACCTCAAACAATTGAGAAATGATCTATCTGATCTATCCAGCTCCTCATGTGTACCAACACGTCTCAGCTATTAACAAAAGGTGCCCTACTGCTTGAGAGAGAAGATACAGAAGGTGTACGCCACAAGCCACCCTATGGTTTTACCTGTGGGCTCACGGGGAAGACATGACAAAGTGGGATGGAAAACCTACCTCATTTTTGGAGGAACGGGTGCATGAATTGAATAGGAGAAAAAAAGGTCAAGGCCGATCATCCCATGAAAGCTGCGGCTTCAGTCTCTGGTGAGCAGGTTCCCAGATGAAGTGGAAGAGCTGATTTTACTCCAGCTCCTGTGATAAAGAAGAATAATCTCTTTCTACAAGACTTAAGTGTCCAATGTTTTGATGACTAGTAGAGGGGCCCTGCCTCCAGCCAGGTAGATGCTGGGGACAATCAGATTTACTGGACTGTGTGGATCAGATGGCCTGGCATATCAGTCCCACAGAAGTATAAGGCTCTAGTAGATACCGGTGCACAGTGTACCCTGATGCCATCAAGCTGTCAAGGGATGGAACCCATTTATATTTCTGGAGTGACAGGAGGATCCCAAGAGTTGACTGTACTGGAGGCTGAAATCAGCCTCACTGGGAGGAAATGGCAAAAGCACCCCACTGTGACTGGTCCAAAGGCTCCATGCATACTTGGCATAGACTACCTCGGGAGAGGGTACTTCAAAGACCCAAAAGGGTACTGATGGGCTTTTGGCATTGCTGCTTTGGGGACAGAGGAAATTGAGAAGCCGTCCACCTTGCCTGGTCTGTCAGAGGATCCTTCTGTTGTGGGGTTGCTGAATGTCAAAGAACAACAAGTGCCAATCACGACCACAGTAGTGCACCGGTGGCAATATTGCACCAACCGAGGCTCCCCGATTCCCCTCCATAAGCTGATCCGTAGATTGGAGAGTCAAGGAGTGATCAATAGGACCCACTCACCCTTTAATAGCCCCATATGGCCAGTGAGAAAGTCTAACGGAGAGTGGAGACTAACAGTAGGCTATTGTGGCCTGAATGAAGTCACACCATTCTTCAGTGCTGCCGTACCAGACATGCTAGAACTTCAGTATGAACTGGAGTCAGAGGCAGCCAAGTGGTATGCCAGGATTGATGTTGCCAATGCATTTTTCTCAATTCCTCTGGCAGCAGAGTGCAGGCCGCAGTTTGCTTTTACTTGGAGGGGTGTCCAGTACACTTGGAACTGACTGCCCAGGGGTGGAAACACAGCCCTACCATCTGCCATGGACTGATCCAGATTGCATTGGAACAGGGGCAAGCTCCAGAGCACCTGCAATACATTGATGACATTATCATGTGGGGTGATACAATGGAAGAAGTCTTTGAGAAAGGGAGGAAAATAATCCAAATCCTGCTGAAAGCTGGTTTTGCCATGAAACAGGGTAAGGTCAAGGGACCTGCACAGGAGATTCAATTTTTGGGAATAAAATGGCAAGGTGGACGTCACCAGATCCCCACAGATGTAATCAACAAGATACCAGCAATGTTGCCACCAACTAATAAGAAAGAAACACAAGCTTTCTTGGGTGCTATGGGGTTCTGGAGGATACACATCCCAAATTACAGTTTGATTGTAAGCCCTCTCTATCATGTGACCTGGAAGAAGAATGATTTTAAATGGGGCCCTGAGCAACAATAAGCCTTTGAGCAAATTAAACAGGAGATAGTTCATGCAGTACCCTCGGACCAGTCCAGATCAGGCCAGATGTTAAAAATGTACTGTACACCGCAGCCAGGGAGAATGGTCCTACCTGGAGCCTCTGGCAGAAAGCTCCAGGGGAGACTCAAGGTCAACCCCTCGGCTTTTGGAGTCAGGGATACAGAGGATCTGAGGCCAGCTATACCCAACTGAAAAAGAGATACTGGCAGCCTACGAAGGGGTTTGAGCTGCTTCAGAAGTGATTGGCACTGAAGCACAGTTCCTCCTAGCACCCTGGTTGCCCGTGCTGGGCTGGATCTTCAAAGGCAGGGTCTCCTCTACACATCATGCAACTGATGCTACATGGAGTAAGTGGGCTGCACTAATTACACAACGAGCTCGAATAGGAAATCCCAGTCATCCAGGAATTCTAGAAGTCATCAG
This sequence comes from Ara ararauna, assembly GCA_028858755.1. Taxonomy (NCBI): domain Eukaryota; kingdom Metazoa; phylum Chordata; class Aves; order Psittaciformes; family Psittacidae; genus Ara; species Ara ararauna. The sequence goes on along the minus strand of CM054410.1, from coordinate 34,896,247 downwards.
GTACTGGCCAGAGGGCAAAGATTTTGGAATGTCACCAGAGGAGGAGTAGGTGATGCATGCTGAAGAGGCCCCACCATATAATGAACTGCCAGAAAGTGAAAAGCAATATGCCTTGTTTACTGATGGGTCCTGTCACATTGTGGGAAAACTTTGTAGGTGGAAGGCAGCCATATGGAGTCCTCAATGACAAGTTGCAGAAACTGCTGAAGGAGAGGGTGAATTGAGTCAGTTTGCTGAGGTGAAAGCCATCCAGCTGGCCTTGGACATCGCTGAATGAGAAAAGTGGCGAGTACTTTATACTGACTCATGGATGGCGGCAAATGCCCTGTGGGGGTAGTTGCAGCAATGGAAGCAGAGCAACTGCCAACGCAGAGGTAAACCCATCTGGGCTGCTGCACTGTGGCGAGATATCGCTGCCCGGGTGCAGAACCTGGTGGTGAAGGTATGCCATGTAGATGCTCATGTACCCAAGAGTCAGGCCACTGAGGAGCACCAGAACAACCAACATGTGGATAAAGCTGCTAAAATTGAAGTATCTTAGATGGACTTAGATTGGCAACATAAGGGTGAATTATTTTTGGCCTGGTGGGCCAATGACACTTCCGGCCATCAGGGCAGAGAAGCAACATACAGATGGGCTCGTGATCAAGGGGTGGACTTAACAATGGACACTATTGCCCAGGTTTTTCATGAGTGTGAAACATGTGCTGCGATTAAGCAAGCTAAACGGTCAAAGCCTCTTTGCTATGGAGGATGATGGCTGAAGTACAGATATGGAGAGGCCTGGCAGATTGATTATATCTCACTCCCACCAACCCGCCAAGGCAAGCACCATGTGCTCACCATGGTGGAAGCAACCACCGGATGGCTGGAAACATACACTGTTCCCCATGCCACTGCCCGGAACACTATCCTGTGCCCTGAAAAACAGATTTTATGGTGACACAGCACTCAGAGAGAATTGAGTCAGACAATAGGACTCATGTCCAGAACAGCCTGATAGACACTTGGGCCGAAGAGCATGGCATTGAGTGGGTGTATCACATCCCCTACCATGCACCAGCCTCTGGGAAAATCGAACGGTACAATGGGCTATTAAAAACTACTCTGAGAGCAATGGGTGGTGGGACTTTCAAGCATTGGGATACACTTACCAAAGGCCATCTGATTGGACAACACCAAAGGATCTGCCAATAGGGCTGGCCCAGCCCAGTCAGAAATTTTACATACTGTAGAGGGGGACAAAGTTCCTGTGGTGCACATAAAAAATTTGCTGGGGAAGACAGTCTGGGTTATTCCTGCTTCAGGTAAAGGCAAACCCACTCGTGGCTTTTGCTCAGGGACCCTGATATACTTGGTGGGTAATGTGGGAAGATGGGGAAGTCCAATGTATACCTCAAGCGGATTTGATTTTAGGGGAAAACAGCCAGTGAACTAAATTGTATGCTGTTGCCTGCTATGTAGCACTTTTATAGCCCACCAACTAGATGTCTTCACGTCACCAGTGACTGGCCCTGACTTCCTTCCGACCATCATCCCAACAAAGAATGAACTTTGATGAAACCAGACGAGTTCTTCAGTAAAGGAATGATCAGCATCAGCAGCCAACGATCCAACACTGCATGCAGCCTCTCCTGCTCTGAAAGACTGTTACAAGAGACGGAGCCCGACATCATGGTCTGGATGGACTTAGCAGCTTTATGGGGATTGGTCCATGCACTAAGGAATGATCTCTTTCTCTCTCTCTCTGTGGATGTATATATATGTATAAATATGAGATAAGAGTGATGGTATATTGAAAATGTGGGATCTGAGCATGACATGAATGGTACGGAATAAGGGGTGGATACTGTCCTGGGTTCAGCAGTAGCAGTCATTTTTCTCCCTCTTAGTAGCTGGTGCAGTGCTGTGTTTTTGACTTTCAGCCTGGGAACAGCGCTGATAACACCGATGTTTTTAGTTGGTGCTCAATAATGTTTAGTTTGACCAAGGAGTTTCTGAGCCTCATGCTCTGCCAGGGAGGAGGGGAAGCCGGGAGGAAGCAGAGCCAGGACACCTGACCCAAACTAAACAAAGAGGTATTCCATACCACAGCACGTCATGCCCAGTATATAAACTGGGGGCAGTCACCCGGAAGGGTTAGATCACTGCTCTGGTTGGGCTGGGTATCAGTCGGCGGGTGGTGAGTGATTGTATTCTCTTCCCTTGTTACTTCCCTTTTCATTATTATCATTGGTGGTAGCAGCAGTGGTTTGTGTTATACCTTAGTTACTGGACTGTTCTTATCTCAACCCATGGGAGTTACATTCTTTTGATTCTCCTCCCCATCCCTCCAGGAGTGGGGGTAGGAAGGGGGGGAGTGAGAGAGTGCCTCCGTGGCTGATTTACAGCTGGGCTTAAAACGCGACATAGTTGTGAATCCATTCATCAGTATTTCTTTCTATTAGATGCTGCAGTTATTGACTTTACATTTCTCCAGGAAGTTTTAAACCTGTGGTAATGGGGTATGATGGTAGTTGGTCATTATAACAGCACTGTTCTGTCGAATACAAAAAAGAAGACAAAAAATCTTGAATTTTATAGGATCTCTGGATATGCTGGAAGAGAAATCGCAAGTAACCCCAACAGCAGAAATGCCAGCATACGTAAACACCCAGCATATAAATGTAGAAGCTCTATTGGCACTTCAGGCAGGTGCTGAAAGTACCTTCAGTGGAACAGCAGATGATACCAAAGCAAGCAGCCCAGGAAAGGATCTGTTTGACATGAGTAAGTTACCTTCCTGTTCACTCCTTTTTCTAACAAGTGATCCAATATATTTGTGCATTAGTTCTTTATAAAAATAATTATAAAATTCTCCAATTTTAGTATTCCTGGTAGAATTATGGTGAATTCTGGAATTCAAGGTGGTTTCATATAGAACTGAGTGAAAATAAGGGTGGCTGAAGATTTTAAGCTAGTTTGAATTATATTTGAGTTGAATTGCAGTCTATGCTATCTTTAGCATCACAGGCAACTACTTCAGAAGAAAAATGAATCAGGAGGCTCGTCATGCAGGAAAGTGAAAGAGTGCATGGCTGGAGAATTAGCATCAGTCTGTCCTGTGAATATGTTACTAGGAAGTCAATGCATACTACAAAAGCTTTGTGCAAGTTTTCCCCCCACTTTGAGAGGGAAACTAAAAGACAATTATCCCTTGCTCTGGATAGGCATACTATACAGATCTATAGAGATCTACCTATCTGTACCAAATTTGAAGTCATCTTTTCCAAAATTAGAATCATAACTAAAGCTGTAAAACTGCTTTTAAGCTTCAGTCGTAATTTGATGTTGGTGCTACCAGTACACATTGTTTTCAGCCTTGACAAGACACTTAACAGGAAATACTGGGAAAGCAGTATAATGCACAGAAAATTTTCTTTGTTTTTCTACTCTTCCTACCTCCAATCAGTTACTGACACATGATTTTTTTAATTCAGTTCACATAATTAAGAGGCAGTGAGACAAAGCATTTGGTGCCTATATGTTATTTGTAAAATAACACATCTACGTTTCCATTATCTCAGTGTACATACAACTGTCTTCCTGGCATGTTTTTGCTGAGATATGGCTCTATTTCCACAGCTTGGGGAGATTCTGGATTGAAAATAAGGGTGAGGAAAGAAACTTGAGAGAGTATGTATCTGTAAATATAGATCTGAAATGAGAGAAATCTGCTGTCTGAAATCAGAGATGTTAACCTCAATTTCTAAGAGGCTATGCCCTTAAAACATGGACATGCTTGCTTCCATTTTGTACACATCCTTTTCCTAAGAATAGGGAAAATCATTTTCTTGTATTCCAATCTTCATTAACCTTTACTAAGCATTGCATCATTGAGGAAAAGTAGTATTAGAAAATGTATCACCTAGCCTTAAGTTAGTAGTTTGTCAAGATAAGGACATTTGGCTCAGTGCAGAGTGCAATGAAGTGAAGACATATATAAGTTGTTCGTAAGAATCAGCTGAAGTATTGATAAGATGTGACAGCACAGTATTTACCCTATTTCTCTGAGCTAAATTAACCTCTCTGTGGCCCCATGCAAACATGGCTATGTACACCTTGCATCTGAGCAGACTATTTAGAGCTGGTGTATTGTTCCACCATACTGCTCTGCAGATGTCCTTGCCTAAGACTAGTGGAAAAAGAATAACAACTCTTTTTAATATGTAGTAGTTGGTCAGATGGAGGTCTGGCAAGGGGAAGGAGCTTCCAATAGGTAAGTACAGCATATAATGAAGCACTGACTGACCTATTTACTGTTTCTGTAAGACTGTTTGGATCTGTAATGACACATCTTTCTATTCCACTCTACAGAAAGTAGCACTGAGTTCAGGATGTAGCTGAGGTTTAAAAGATGTTTCCCCGAGGCTGATTTCAGCTAGGTAAATCACATTAAAGGTATTAGCCTGTGTCTAAGTTGCAAAGTCCTCTTTGTAGGTGGAGGCTAGGGGTAGGCTGAGTAGTAAGATTGGGTGATTTGTTCTAGACATACCCGTGGGCTGGAGACTCAGTAATGGATTTTTTTTAAATTAATATGTTGTTTCAAGAGAGACCAGATATAATGAAATTGGGTAACCATATTATGCAATTTATTTGAAATGAAACTGTCTGATGTACCTGGTAAGGCAAAAAAAGAGCTCTGCCTGGTACCAGGGCATATAAATGCAACTGTTGACAATAGCCACTACTAAAATAAAAGCAGTAACTTTCAAAACCTCCTGCCAAGGTTTTTCTCTGCTTTTTATCAGCATTTCTGTGCATAACATACATTTTTAACATGTTACACTCCTCAATCTTAATAAAATCCTTTGATCAGTAGGCCTAACAGTATAGCTTCCCTCAGTTTTTTCATAAAAATAAAGGGATGTGGCTAAAACACAAATTAAATCTAGTTAAGAACTTCTGGTATATCACCATTTTTAGCATGATTTATCTATGTATGATCTTGTCCTTGTTTCTGTTTCCATAACCAGAACCATTTGAAGATGCCCTCAAGAACCAAACATCTGAGGCTGCATTGAGGAAATCCACCTCCACAGGATGCTCCAGCCCTTTTTTATACAGACGAGCTGACTGGTCTGTAGCTGAAGACCTGAGTGCAGAGCCGTGGTACCAAGGAGAGATGAGCAGGAAAGAAGCAGAACAGCTATTAAAGAAATGTGGCGACTTCCTCGTGAGGAAGAGTGCCACGAATCCTGGCTCCTATGTGCTGACTGGCCTACACAATGGACAAGCCAAGCATCTTCTTTTGGTGGACCCAGAAGGAACTGTAAGCACTGACTCCTCAGTAATACAGGAGATTTCTGACAACACATTTTCTCTAAATGTGTTTAACCTTATTTACAGCTTTTTAACAACTGATCATACTACAGCCTCATACCTCTAATATGCCATCACATCTCTAATTCTCTCCCTCATGCCTAGCAGAAGATCCACTGCATGATTTTTTGCACGTTGCAGGGAACCTTAGGGACCTGATTCCCTAACAAGGTCTAACTTAGGCTACTGCAGTACTGTCTTAGTCAAAAGTGCAGCTAGGCCACTTTAGCCTTCCTGCTGGGAAGCTCCTGTTGGCTGTACAAGTTTGGCCTGCACGCCAACATAAGCCCAGGGCTTATGTACAGGAAACCGTATTGGGGTACTGGGGTAGATCTCTGCTCCAGCTCTTTGCTGCACAGGAACACCCTTGGCCAATAAAGGAACCCTCCAGCAGCAGGATGGAGAGGGCAAGAGAGCTCCAGTTTTCTGTGTCTGCCCGGTCCTTGTTCTGGGGAGGCTTAGTCTCATCTGAAAGAATTCTTGGTTCCTGGTAGCGAAAGTGGGCAACTCCTTTTCCTCTGTTAAAGGCAACTTTAGATGACAAGCACCAAAGTAAATGAGAAACTCCCATAGAGAAGTTAGTCTGTTGGCATCTGTTTCAGATGAGAAACCTGTGGCAGAATTATGCTGGTCCTCCAGAGTCTGTAATGCTGTGGTGAGAAATGCCTGTGGTATTTGCTGTAATTACTTTTGCCGCATGAGGCCAGTCAAGAAATGCTTTTGCACTATTTAGGTGCCAGCCACCTAGTCCTGGGCTTGACTGGAACATCTGCCTGGGGAACTGGCCCTTTGCCTCCTTTGCTAAACTTTTGCCAGCAGTTTGGTGACCCCTGCAGCAGGGCCCCCTAGTTCTCCCTTCAACACAAGCCCATGAACAGCTGTTACAGGCTACTCCAGGGAAAACACTGCCTTGTGCCATTGCAAGTGCAGGGATGCTATGTCCCACTGGGAGCTCTTCTGCTCTGCTAACTGCATGAAGTACTGTGGTGACTCCTGGGACATTTTCCTCCTGCAAAGGACAGAGGACTGCTTCTAAAAGCAGCACTAATTTGCTGACCTCCTTGTGGAGGTACCTGCTTGTTCTCTGTACCTAATCCCCTCCTTCAGCCTACTTGGGATGTGCCATTATGGCCCAAATGGCTCTGAATCTCCTTGCTCAGGGGGCACAGCTTTTCCACAGCTGTGTTTACGTTAGCTGCACTGTCTATATGATTTGTGGGATCCTGACGCAGCTCCTGAGCAGCCCTATTTGCGACTTGTCAGAGCAGAGAGTCATCAATAAAATGCCAGTGTGTGGCCAGCCGCAGCAGCGTGCCAGCAGCTTACATTTCTTCTGTGTGGTCTCAGCATGATTATTCATAATCACACAAAGGCTACCTGAGAATTCATTTCACACACAAATTACCCAGCTACATGTTACAGCTCTTAAGGGTGTGTTTTCAGAGCAGAGTTAACTGTCCGGTTTCTTCTGCTCTCATCCAGCTGACAAAAAAACCCCAAAAAAATCCCCGAACTCTAGTTCAGGTAAAGGAAGCTTGAAATGGCGGACTGCAGGATTTTTGCTGGATTGGGAATTAGGGCTCGAACTCTGGTAATTGGCAGAGCATATTGCTTGTTGTGAGAAAAATCTAAGCTGAGTTAAATGCTCTGAAAATGTGTTATTCTGCATACAGATAAAAAAGTTACTGCTATTTTAAAGACAACTTTTCATTTTAAAAGCTTTGAATAATTACAGAAAGTGATGTTTCGAAGCAGAATTGGGAGAGACTGTTGGTTTTCTTCAGTGATTCAGCTACCTGCAGACTGAGGTGATAGCATCATTTGCCATCAAAGTTTTTTGTTTGTAGTTTTACCCTGTGACATCCTCTGCTAAGTTTCTGGCAGTTTTGATAGAATTTAATGATGAAGACTGAAATATTTCAAGAGAGGTGCCCACAACCGCATTAGCTGGCTCTGGAAATTTTTAACAAAAGCTGTACTCTATTTCTGAGAAAAGTTCAAGGAAAATAGATGACATGCCTCACTTCAGAGCAGTGCTTACAGGCTTTTGCTTGAGGCAGTGTAGAACCGTCTCAATATGCAGCATGACATTTGCTAGAGAGGACTTCTGATTGGCAAATGGAAGCTGTATGACTAACTAGTTTTAAACAAAGGAAGGAAATGTTTTGTGAAGGTGTGTTTAAATAATTAAAGATTGTTTTGTAATATAGATTAGTTTTTGGCCTGTCCCTATAACTTCGATTGTCTTATCTTGCAAAATTAGTTTCATCTTGTCATGGGTATAGTAATTTGCTTAGCAGCATGCTGGTGCAGGAGGGTGGTGAATGGGCTAGAAAAATGATGTCCCCTGCCTTGAAGTGTTTTGTTTTGAAAGGCATAGGGGTGTACCATGTAGCATGGGGCAAACCCCAGCCAAGCACAGGTGGTGGCTAGATCACTTTTGAGGAAAGGAATTTTCCAGCACCGGAAGAGGAAGGAAAGCACAAAGATGCTGAGGCACAGGGAGAAGCTGGGTTCTGGCATCTCTGGAAGGACAACTTTTTCTATTGAAAAACATGAAAACACTTCAAGCGTGCAGGTGGTCTCTTGAAGAGGAAAATCTGATCTAAAACCCCAGCTTATAGTGAAACAAAATGTTGTGCAGAAAGTTTTCAAGCAAGTCTATTCAAAAAGAGTAATAGAAGTAGACTGCCCTGTAGGTAGCATGCGAAATATCTGTTTGGAGAAAATGGAGTAAGAGACAAAAACTCCAGAAATGCCAAATTTCCATTGATTTTGATAGAAAAGGCATGAGTCTTTTAAACATGGTAAATTGTGACATCTTATTCTTAGAGAATTTTAGTGTGAAGTTAAGAGAAAAAGTATTTTGCTCTTTATCTTCTTAAATCCTTTTTTTTAAGGTTCGCACGAAAGATCGTGTCTTTGACAGCATAAGTCATCTCATCAACCACCATCTCGAGAATAATTTGCCAATAGTTTCTTCTGGGAGTGAACTCTGCCTGCGGCAGCCTGCTGAGAGGAAGTACTGACTCCAGATAACTATTTTAGTTTTTGTAATTTCTAAGCTATAACAGGTAGAAATTGCAAATCTGAAAAAAACCCATGTACATTAAAAAAATTATGGATATTCACATATATTTCATCAGTATGTTTTCTTTAGGTTTAAGAAGCCCCATTTCACATGGTACACTTGAAAATTCTCAATGCTTTATGTAGACGTGAAGTCACGGCAGAAGGCTTTCTTAAAACGTAATTTAAATGAAATTGTTCAGATTCTATAATGTGAATATTGATAGTGTATATATACACATTATATATATAAATGCAATATATATTTATATTTTTCAAGTCAGTCTGTTGATGGTATAGAACTATCTTCTGCACCATGTGTTTTTACCAGAAGAAAAATTCCAATTGTAATTGTTCAGATAAAAATGGAATCCATCATTCTCACTTTCTTAAGAAAAGGAATATTGGGAATCTTATTTCTGCTTTTACCTAAGAAGCACAACTATGGGGATCACAAGTGGATTATGCTGGCTAACCGTGGAAGGAGTCTGAATTCAGCAATTAGTATTCCAACTCAGAAATTTAGCATAAAATGTTTTTTAAAAGCATTATTCAGTGTCACTGATATTGAAATCATTTTCTCTTTCTGATGTCAAGTTTGAATTCTTATATGATGCTACTCAAAACATTTGTATCTTGCCTTAACAATGATTTTGTGTGATCTCTCTGTGTATAAAATGTGTGCATTTGATTTTTCTAATGATAATATAACAATATTCAGTAACTTTGATTTATTAATTTGAGTGCTAAGGCTATTTGTAAATAGTTCTCTGCTTATAGTGAAGATCTAGGTGTCCTTGACTACCAGTCTCCAATGAGGCGTTACTTGCCAATTAGGCAAGTTCAAATAACTTGTGTTTAATAGGTTTAATACAAGATGTACATGGTTGTTCAGAGACAAAACTGAAAAATCTTTTCTTCTTATAAACAGTGAAAATTGTCATGGCTCAGTGGCCATTTGCATTTACCTACCAAAGCCTTCACTTCGGCCTTCAACAAGTGATAGGTATTGCAAATATACTGCTTTTCTGTAAGTACCAAGTTGAAAAAAACACATGTACTAAAGATGCATTTCTAGCAAAAATGTCCCTGGCTTTTGGTACTGGGAAAGGTTTTTAGAAAGATTTGTACTTTTCAAATGCAAACACTATATGAAGTTATTTTCCTATTTACAAAGCTTATCAAAAGCCAAATTCAATAGACATAGTCCCTATAAAGGCAAAGTTTGTGCCAGAGTAAGGATTTAGCCTTCAGTGTTCCAAGGTTGTCTCTAGCACCAGTATCTCAAATCAAATCTTCAGAATTTTCTGATTCATAAAGGCTGTGACTCAGCAGGGTAAGCCTAGGTTAAGCACCTGCCTACCTTGAAGTAGTCAATACTTAAATCTACTTAAAATTAGATTTGGTTTTCAGAATTTGTTCAGTTTAAAAATTTGTCAGACTACAAGCAAACTGATTGAAGGAATCATTCAGGTAGGATCATCTTATTAAAATTCTGATATATTTTGCCTATGCCTTCTGTTTTGAAATATAGTGGAGTTGCAACTTGGGAAGTTTGGTTTTGCTTGATCTCAAGAACAAAAATGATTGAGGCACCTAAGATGAATCAAATGAGCAGTGAATAAAAATGCACTTTTTTATTCAAGACATTCAGAAGCCAAACTATGACATTAGTGAACCAAATGCTTGTGATTAATTTTATTGCGAATACTAATTAGTTGTTATTTCTAGATCTGGGTGGGAACTGAGAGCAAAGGAAAGAAATTAAATGCTGCATTGCAACCCAAATTAGTATGGTGCTGAGGTTAGTGGAATTCTTACATTTGGGTTGTCCTTTTACCAGGTTGGAAATTGCAAGGGAACATGAGAAGATCTTATACCCCAAAGCAGTATTCATCAAAACTACTTTATTTAAGAGCATCCATGTCTCACCATATTCCAGCTTCAAGTGTATCAGTTGCCACTGTTTCTGTCATGTATAATATTTGTCATATCATGCTCCCATCTCCTTATAGCCATGTCCTGGAAAGTGTTTAGTGTGATATTACTAACTATAGGAGAAGGCCTCTTTTTTACTTTGAATGTTGTATATCACTTCAGTAAGAACCAGATGCCAGACCCCCTTAGGTGCCTTCAAAAATCCCACCTGCTGCGTATGTCAGTTTTAGATTCCTAAATACCCTGTCAGTGTATGCCTGGAAGAATGTGACAAGATATGGGTGTATGAATGAAGGCACTAAATAATAAATAACAGAAATAAGAATCTAAATTTTTTTGCCATCTTTAATAACTTAGCAGCCACTTAGCTGCATGTTTTGGACTTTAAAGCAGGTGGCAAGGAGACACAAAGTGAAACATCTTGACAGAAATATTTAATTCCCCAGACTACCTTTCACAAACTCTGCCTCCAGGAAAATGTGACTATTTTAAGCTGCTCTGTCAGCACAGCCAATTTGCCCAGCTCACCATGCACATTGATGATGCAAATGTTACACGTAGCTTAATCAGATGAACTTTGGCCCTAGGTAATGGTAGTGCCTTTGGGCTGCGACACTGCTCCTGCTGTTGCAATGGTCCAGCAGATCCTGTCTGGCCAGATGTGATGATCCAGAGGCTTTTCTAAGTCATTGAGAACCAAGTGATCTCAAAGTTGCCAAGGAAGAAGGGGCATGTGGACCAATCGATTATCCTTTTGTGGATCTTGCCATTGCTTTATGTTACTGTTACTCTGGTAGGTTTGGTTTTCCCCCATATGAAAATGGTATAAAAACTGCATAGACATTTGGATAGCAGTTCCAAACCTGTTTTTGTTAGAGCTAAACAACAGCTAATTGAACCTGCTAGAGAGGCAGGGCTCATTTCTATAAAGAGCCAATACTGACAGCAATTTAAGAGAAGTAGAAGTTATGAGATGGGCTTCAAATGCTGTGCAGTTGGCTGAAAACCAGACTGCTGACAGCATAATAATTTGAGCCTTTTAATGTTTACCTTTGGTTCTGAGTCCCCTCACCTTTTGTTTTTACTCTTTTTTATGCAATCTAAAAGGCTGGACACTTGCTGGTGATAATTTAGTACTGTGACTTTAAGAATGGGGATTTTACTTGAATGAACAAATTTACTAGAGGCATTAGAAATAACTTGTGTTTAGACAATATTATGGTATCCTTTGATTTTTCCCAGGTGAGAGCTGAGCAGTCAGAAATGAAACTCTAAATATCCTGCAAGACTGACTATATTGATTTTGAGTATTGTCTAATTATCAGTTTTGGTTCCAGCTTTGTTGCAACTATGTGAATTTTGGGCAATGAAAACACATTCAGCTCCTCCAAACAAAGAACTTTCAGGAGTGAACCAAATGCTTCTGATTCATTTTATTGTAGGTCTAGAATGAATACTAGGATAATAAATATTTCCAGTGTGGCTGACAGTGGTAGACTGGATATTGAGGTACAGTTGTGTTCTTAAGCTTTCAGTTACTTCAGATGCTTCAGAAGCACGGAAACCTCAAAGGTAGAAAATGTGATTTGAAAACTGAATTACCTTCTGACTTCAGTGGGTGTTTGCTCAGAGTAAGGACTCCCCAGGTTTCCTTCCCTAAAGCAAAAAGAGGATGTTCAAATTGGCCATGCCTGGGTGGAGACTATAGGAGGAGATAGAATTTCCATGGCTTACTGCCTGCCTCCCTGCCCAGGGCTTTGCGTACACAGTGAGGATAGAAGGTTATACAGTAGCTTCCCCCTGCCTCTTACAGAGTTCACAATGGGAGGTAACACTTGTTCTGCCATAAACCTCTGCCACACATGTTCAGTAAAAGCTTGAACACAGGACATAGTCTTGGGACCAGGATTTGGGTGCAAAAGCATACTGTCACTGGAAGAAAATGTTTACTAACAGTGTGGCAAATGTCACCTGCCAGTGCTAAATTTTCTATATCCTGGCTTCATTCTTTCTATCCTCTGTAGAGTAATATCTCACATTTCTTACCATCATGGTCCCCAGGCATCATGTTGTACAGTAAAGTTTGGAGAATTTAAAAAAATGTAAACCACGGTGTGATTGCTGCTGGCATATCAAGTGCCAGATGCCAGCTACAATGTATTCATAATAGAATTGATGCATATGTAGGTATTTGTAAGTAGCAAATGCTCCATTTGAAAACTTACAGTTTTGCAGCCTCCAGGAAATTTGCAGCTCTAAAGGGAAAATTTGGAACTTGTGAATGTTCTAACAAAAGGTTACAAATCCTGTTTTCAAGCCTTTGTTCTTAGCATCCAATATCTCTCTGAAGTAAGAGGTAGAACCAAGATTTTATATTAAGTAAATCGTATTTGCATAAACGAAGTCTAAGCTGAAGTAACAGACATACTTCCCTTTTTATCTTTCAGACATTTTCAAAATATGTCTGCATAAAATCCAAATTCAGGTTTACTTTAGTCGATGTCAAAAATAGGTTGATTTGCATGGTCTTGTTGCTTGAACCTAGGGTTGCACTCTCCACAAATCTATGGCTGCTCAAAGCGGTCAGGAGATGGGGAAATTCCCAGTAAGAGCTTTGTGCTCAGCTGTACTTACTACACTAACTCACACACAGTGTCTGTGGACTTTGCTCACATCTGCACTGGATGCAGCTGGGATGAGGGCAGGCCTGTGGAAAAGATAACATGGACAAATAATTTGCCTGCAGTTAACCAGAGGCTTGGATAGGGGGTGGAAAGCTGTCTTGGTAGAGAAAACCCCAGGGATAAGAAATGTGAAGCCTGGAAATACGAGCCAATAGGCACATAAGCAACTAATAGGAACTGCAAAATATACTGAGGCAATGACTATTGCACATCTCTCTTCAGGACACTTACATTGATAAGACCTGATCTGTTTTTCTGCATATTCCAACATAAGAATCTTGTATGACTCCCACTGAGAAAAAGTGGGGCATTTTTTTTGTCTCAGTAAGGGGGCTGAGATTTCAGAGCTGCACATTTCTAGCAGAAGTACCACATAGTGTTTAAACCTTTTTTGACAACAGAACAGGCCATGGAAACCAAAGGAAGAAAACAGCTAAAGCTGAGTGACTCATTCTGCTACCCCACTTCGTAGGAGATAGCATGGATGATTCAGAAAACGAAGGTAGCCTCAGATTTGAGATTAAGATGCAGATCTACATTTTATGTAACTGTCATGAAGGTAAAATAACATACAGGTCAAATGACAACTTTTTCCAGCAGTCCTCCTTTACTTTTCCTTGAGGCAAAACCCACCTAACACACCTGGGCATATACTCATGCCAAGTAAATAAAATTTTATTAACTGAAGAATGTAAAGATTATAATTGGTATATATTTGTGTCCTTTGTGGCTGAATTGGTGTGATAATTGCTTCTCAGTAAAGTCCTGCAGAGTTAAACCTCAAAAGAAGCCAGATTTCTCCTTCTGAGGTAAATGTTTTTGTTTGCATTGTGTGGGCAGCAACAACAAAACAAAAAAGTGGCTATTTTGCTGTGAAAGGGAGTTTGACTGTACATTTTTTATTTATTAATATTTGTTACTTTTAGAAACATTTTTAACTGAGAATTGCAGAAAAAATAATGTATGTGGAAATATTGTGATCGTTTATATTCCCAACCATTTTTGTGAATCTCAAGTTCTTGCCTGTCTGCTGATTGTGGTATTCTGGCTATAGAGACAAATTTTGCCTCTGAGGAAGTCCTTGAGTGACAGAATTTTGAATGTAAGTGTTATACAACTGTTTTCTGATTATTCAGTTTGTATAAGATTAACCAAAGTAATAAAATAATCAGCACTACTGTCAGATGGAAATGCATGCAAAGTGAGCTTGAGTCTTTTCTCCTATGCCTATTTTTTTTTGTTTTGGTGTGGTTTGTTTGTTGTTGGGTTTTCTTGGGGTTTGTGTGATTTTTTTTTGTTTTTTTTTTTTTTTTTTTTTAATTTACCTGAAGGAATGCTCATTTTGTAGCAGAATAAATTAAATTCTACAAAGTTAACCTGGTTATTGAATATTTACAAGTCAATGAACTGCTTGCCTCAGTAGAAACAGGGATAAAAGTTGTCCGAGGACTAAATTGCACGAGGAGTTTGACCTCAGTTAACTTACTTTACACCAGAGGAGTTCTACTTACTTTGGCAAAGGCAACACTGGTCTCCTGGAGTTCTTTTTCAACAGATACCATTTTCACAATGAAAGTAATTGCTTGTACAGGCCCTCTTTCTGGGCCAGATGATGCTGTCTCCTGAAAAATTAGGTTTCATGCTTGGCACACTGAACAGGTGAGGGTAGCCGAGGGTAGCTCACTCCATGGACAGTGAATGCAAGGACAAGCTACATGCAAAAGCAGGTATTTCGTGGATTGTGGAGGGGAGAAAGTCTCCACATCAGAAGGGCACTTAGCTGGACTGATGTCCCCAAAATCACCTTCCTTCACCACGGGTGAGTCTCCTTGTAAAAGCCCTTCCCTCTTACCTGATTGAAGAAAAGTCGAGCCTGGGGTTGCCCTGACAAGTTATGTTGCTCTCAGGAAGAATAAAAACAGGTCTGAAGGCAGCATGGGCACCAGGACACCTCTGCATGTCTCTGCATGGTGTCTCCATGCCACTCCAGGGGAGGCCTGTTGTGGTGTAAGTCCAGCTGGTAACTCAAAACCACACAGCCACTTGCTCATTCCCCCTCTTCTTGCCACCCGGCTCCCGGACGGATGGGCCTCAGGCTTGCTGCAAGCCTCCTAGCTAATAGTGGCCAAGCAGAAACCCCTTGTCACCTCTGCTGTGCCTGCATGCCATGAGAAGGCAACACCCCCAGCACGGGGCAGCCATGGGGTTCACAGCTCCCCTCCAAGTCAAGGGTCCGAGCTGTGCCCTTGGTTGTGTTGGTGGCACTACCCAGAGTGGATGAACATCTCTCGCGACACCCCAAATACAGCCTCTCCTTCTAAAATGTGCCTTCCCAAGGGAGCTGCTGTGAGCGGTGCTACTGGAGCAAACAGCCCTTGGAGCAGGTTAGCCCAGGGACAGAGTCCGCTCCCAGGAAAGCAGGGCAAAGCCTTCCTCCGATCCAGCAAAAGTGGAAACAGAACCTACCACCTTTGGCTGCATGGCATTCCCATAGGCACAACACCCAGTGTAAAAGTGCATGTTCTGCACGGATGGCCTAAGCCTTCTTTAAAGTTCTTTGAAAAACAATTGCCACACAACTTTGGTTTAAAGGTTTAAGATTTAATTAAAAGTCTTCAAAATGTTTATGGTACCTAATGAGTTGAAAATGCTCTACAAGACTGCTGGCAATAAAAGACTCTTGGAAAGACTCTTGTGAAAGCTTTTTTTTCTCTCCTTAAGTGCTTTCATCTGCATTTCTTTTGTAATCCAGAATATAAATAAAAATTCCAATTCATGAAATAATATGAATAAAATACTTCCTTTGTAGCTTTTGCTCTGCATAAAACCAAGTGTGAAAGGGAGACCTAATTCAGTTACTTGCATGCTCAAATCAGCCTACATGATGAAAAGCTTGGATTCTAGGATGTATTTCAAACAGTTTTCTAATATTTTAGGGTGAAATAAGCTATTCCCTATCCTTTACAGCTTCGAGGACAGGATATCTTCCTGACTGCTTTTGGTCCACTGCTGTTAAGCCCTTGACTTGGTCCTACTTCAAAATTTTGCTCAGAAATGTTCCAGAAGCTGTGCTTTACCTAACAGTCTTAAGTGGGCACATCCCACTGTGACATATATCCGTAACAGTCTCTTTAGTCCTAAATACTCAGTAAATTATACTATCAGTGTTATATATGAATCTATGAATCTTAGGAGCCTGCTTCAAGAACAGCAGGGTAGTGAACTAATAAAATATCCCCACAGCTCCAAAATAAGAGAAGGAAATCAAAGCAGAGTGAAAGGTTTTTGCACTGACATGCAAACACATGGCCTCCAACAGTGGAGTCTGCCTGCATTACTTGTACCTTGCATCAACTCTGATAATAGTTCATTGACTATTAGACAATAGACTCCGTACGTTAAAACTGACTTTTATGTGCATGCTTTTGGACTTCAACTATTAAAGTTTTTCTTCTTTTTTTCACCTAAGTAGTGAGAATTGCATAACATCCTTGTTGGTTTGGGGTCAGCCACAATGTTTTCTCAAACCGTTGCGCTGCTAAGGCCTTTCTGCTCTACAATAGCAGCGAATGCTGCCATGTGCCACCACCTCGTGCACTAACACGTAGAAGTATACAAATATTTTAGCTGCAGTTTTCAAAAACACAACTTTAGTGGAGAACTTCCACACTGAAAATACAGCCAAATAGCACTATAAGATCTAAAAACCTAAGCAAGCCATGGCAATGCAAATGTCACCTCTGTTTCACAAAGCTACAGAGATGCTGACAAGCCCTGTATCTGCAGTTCATACAGTTATATCATGCTTAGCTTAGCTTAGCTTTTTCTTCTTAAGTAAGTGCACCGCTTTTCAACATTTTTAGTAGAAATTATGTCATATTTAATACTTTTTCACAGTTATTTCAAATAGTTTTTCTTTGTTCTTAAACCTAACAGCATAAAACATTTACAAGCAAACTGTTAACTTGTAAAAGATAATCACAATGCAAAACTCTAAATTTAATTTCATTCTTTAAAATGAAAGGCTTTTGCTACATACATTATACATTTACATACTTGGAAAGACTAATGCTGCTGCTTTAAATGATTAAGACCGGAGTAAATCCAAGGGTGAGCTCTTCCAAGCTGCGCAGGCTGTGTATTAAAAAGCCTCAACTACTTCTTATTGTGCATAAGGCTTGGTGTGGTTTGAGACATTAAACACAAATCCTTGAAAGAGCCTAATAAAGTTAGATGCTTACATTCTTACTAAAAGACAATGGAACCAGTCTCAGAATTTCCCATCAACATCCACTGAATCCTCCAGCCATAAGGTACGGTTGATTGAAGTACCATGGGCCACTTCCATGAGGACTTGAAACAAGATGTTTATGAAGTACGAATGGCTCTAGGTCTCAGGGAATCCCTTTGATGCTGAACACCATCCTGTACTGAGGCTGGTAAGGCACTGATGAACCATAAAGTTGCATTCATACAGGTTTCTCTGGAACAGCTGCTCAAAAGAATAAGTCTGGGGCTCCAGATCTTCAAACTAAACAGGCTTTCATTCCAGACCCAAGGCAGGGTCAGGTATAAAGGGAGATATGCCCTTCAGCATGATCCTGTTGTACCGCATCTTCACTCTTGTATCTGCAAAAGTGCCTGGAGACAGTAGAAGTGCAGGGTCCCACTGCCTGAAAAGGGGATCTTGTCCCACTGCCTGAACTCCTTTCCAAGGAGAATTTCTAATGCATTCCCATGCTGTGGTAGTGCCCGGAGAAAAAAGAAGGAACTCCACAGGAACCCGTTGTGGTTCACTGTTTTCTGAAATGATATGTCTCTGTTTCAGAACTAGAGAATCTCAGCTCAGGTAGCGCATTCACAATGTACGCACGTTTACATACGTTTGCCATACATTTATAAATACATTGGAAATAGTAAGTAAAAATATATGCATTGAAACAGTACATACACTCGATACACATGTATAATCACATTTTAACTACTTTAAATAGTGAATGTATATAGCCTCTCTCTGTGGTTTTTTACTACTGTTTGTTTAAAATAAGTTGTGAAATGCCACAGAGACAACTGTCATGTTGTCTTTCACTAAACAGGAAAAGTCTGAATAACAGTGACAAAATTAAAAATACTGCAGTGATATGACATGTTAAAGTTCCTGTCAGTTAACAGCTACTACTTCATTTCAAATATCCCCATTGAAACACATCTATTTGTATAATCTGTCACTCTACACTGTATACTGCAATACAATGTTTAGCATAGTGTAAACTTTTACCAAATGATGACTTTTTAGTAAGGAATTGTACAAATATACAGCTATTTATGCCACATACATATAAGGCCATTAACATAACAGCAAGATACATATAAAGAACCATAATAACAAACATACGTAATGGACTTCTCTCCCAGCCAGCAATCATTTTCCAATCATCATCAGTGTTTAGTGAATCCTTAAGTTTCTAACAGGTTTTGTTGATCTCTTGCAAGATCAGGCTGTGCCAAATGCAGCCTTTATCATGCAATGCCATCATGATGCACAGTATCATTATGTGTCCATGGACTCTGTCCTGACTGTTGGGTAGAATGAAAGGATTTTTCTGCATTGGGTGTGTTACCGAATGAACACCCAAAGCAAATGATTATTGATAAATATGTTCTCAAAGTTAAATGAATGGTTAGTGTTTTCGCCTGTGACTTAAGTGCACGAGTACTTAAACCACACTTGTAGTTTAAATCTAAAAGCCACAGAAAGGTACTTGTCTCAAGGAGTCCATTACTTACAGATGTTTCCATTGTGAAATGAAAATTCATTTTTCTCAGCAATACATGATGGAATTTTGTTCGGTGGGAAATCCTCCCTTGGCTTCTGGGCATTACTGCTGCTGGATTTACTTCGACTGTGATCTGGTGTGGGCGGAACAGGCAAAGACCTGGACACCTTGGATTTCACCAGGCAGCCACAAACAAGACGAAAGAAAGCCCGACGCATTTCCTTACTGGCCAGAGTGTAGATGATGGGGTTCATTGCAGAATTGATAACCGCCAAAGCAATAAACCAGTTGGCTTTGTACAAGATAGAGCACTCCCTGACTTTGCAGGCCACATCAATGAGGAACAGGATGAACAGTGGAGACCAACAGGCAATGAAAACACTGACAACAATCACGACAGTCCTAAGGAGCGCCATGGACCGCTCCGAGTTATTGTGGTTAGTGACATTACGACTGCTGGACTTTACCAGGATGTAGATACGGGCATAAAGGATGACGATGGCAACCAAAATGGCTATGAAGATACTAATGCAGAACACAACATACTTCTTGGAGTAGAGAGGCAAAATTGTTGAGCAGTCTGGTAAGTTGTTTATACAGTTCCAGCCGAGGATGGGTAAGGCACCCAAGGAAACTGAAATAAGCCAGCAAGTACCAATGAGAAGGAACACTCTGTATTTCTTATTGGCATCGTAAGGCCTCATTTTAATCATGGTCAAATGACGCTCAATAGCTATTGCTAGAAGGCTGAAAGTGGAGGCTCCCAGAGCAACAAACATGCTGCCTTCCCTAATGAACCAGATTGTGGAGGACAAGCTCAGAGTTTTCTTCCCAGACATAAGAATGTTTACTTTGTAAACAACTCCAGCTAGAAGATCACAGAGAGCTAGATTGCCTATAAAAAAGTACATGCGGTTGTGAAATTTATTGTTTTTCCATATGGCAATCAACACCATCAAGTTTTCCAGGACTATGAAACTACACAAGATCAGAAATGCAACAGTGGGCAGGTCAATGTTATCTGTTGCCTTTTCCCTTAAAATAAGCTTTCCTGTGTAATTATAATGCAGTACAATCAGAGAGTCCATCTCTTCATTTCCTTGAGGGCTGACAAGAGCATCAGCTGGCTCCGTAACTGCTGCCATCATTTGCTTGACCATGCTGGACTTCTCTTCTTTAGCATCACAAGAACTCAGTTTCGATAACTTTCCACAAGAGGGAGACCAAGCCACGCTCCTCCAAGCACTCTTGGCAGGCGGTGTGGATCCCCAGCTCCAGCCACCTTCGCATATTAATTTGGGAGACTGGCTTCCAAACCAGGCTCTGAAAATAAAATAAAAAGATGCAACATAAATCTCAGTGTCCTCCCATGTCACCCATGGCCCACATGGGTGCTTGAGCTGCACCATACACCCAAGAGACAAAAAGGGCACTGGCTACGATGGGGCACCAAGGTCTAGCATTGCTGCATGCTCATCAAGGTAGCTATGGATAAGCTGTCTCCCATGCTCTTCACGGATGCAGCTCTGCTCCAGAAATGTGAGGGCAATGTGGAGAACTGCCCACTGGTGTGTTTCCCTACAAAATTTCCATGCTGAAAAAATGCAGAGGAGTGGTGAGAAGGATTAGCAAACAGTTACAGCAAGCCCCAGCATGCACAACAACCAGCTCACTCCTTCTCAAAAGGACCTAACTGTATGTGATGCTATCAAAAGCACTAGGGCAAACACTGCTTTCTAAGCTTATCCTTGCTCCCCATGCAGACCTAAGGTAGCAAAGACCCTGAGAAAGTTGGTGTTGAGTCTTGATCCCAGTCTGTGTGATACCAATGTCTAAAATGACTATTCACTGCTAATGGTACAAAATGATGCTATTTATGATTAAGGAGACTATCTGAAGACTAGTCATCAAAAAATCAATCCTACTTCCTATTCAAATTAGTTGGATTTCTGCTACCCCTTTTAAAATAAACACAGCAAGTCACATCTCTGTAAGTATTGCTTGTATGATTTTGTTCGTTTGTTTTTTTTCTTTGCATGCCTATACAAGGCATACATTTAACGTTGGGGACTTTTTTTAATAAAAAAGAGCTATAACAACTCGAATTTACTTCTGCTCTTCTTTAAGCTATGACTTAGACTGAAGTGTTTTCCTACAGATTTTGATAGAAAGCATTTCCACAGCAGATCCTCTTGGTGGTCTTTTTCCATTGTCATATATAAATATCAGAAGAGATCTACACAGCTTTGTAAAAGTAGCAGATGATGTCAGAAGAACTCACTGAGAATCAGTGCTCATGCCGCAATGTATGTACTAAGGATGAATGGATAGCCAATTTTTCAGATTGGTAACCAAACCAGGATAAGGATCAGGATGAGGTGAGACTTGGTTTAATGTGAACCAAATCTGTAAAGGTTTTTTTTTCTTTTATGGGAAAGGTTATAAAATAAAAAGTTGTGCTAGATGGCAGAACACTTTGCCCTGGCCCTAAAAGTTTAGGGAACTTTAAAGGAGCTAGAGCTCCTGACCTTACCTTTTATTTACTTATGGGTCACAAGCATTTCCCAAACACAGGGGTTGGAACTAGATGATCTTTAAGGTCCCTTTCAACTCACACCATTTTATGATACTGTAATTCTATATACAGGTTTCTTAAGATCATAAAACCATGTTCTGTTCCAGCGCTCTGTTTTGGGCACTTGAAAGTGAGAGATGAATTTCTACGTGCCTTCTTGAAGAAGGTAGGAGAAAACCATGTCGCAGATGAATGTAAAGAGATTTAAAGTATGACCCACACTCATCCTCGTGTTTTCTTATCCTCCCTTTTACTGGGTTATCTCCATCAGAAAAGAAGTAATCTGACAAAAGCCTACAGTGAATTGACTTGAATTTTTTAGTGCATGCAGGATGTTATATAATTATTTTCTGAGAAAATAATTTACCATTTACCCATTGTTATAATTTTCATCATCATTGTAATTACTATTTCCCCATTCTAGCTCTTAGGTGCAAACCACTTTGCTGAACAGACCCACTGGAAAAGACATATTACCCAAAAAAACACAGCTGTTGCTGTGTGTCCTCAGCATCAGAAATCATCTCATTAACTTCCCATGAGCAGAAATGGGCCCTCAAGTTTTGGACCTCGTTTCTGAAGCATGGTAACAGTGAAGCTCTTCAACAGAATGACTTCACCTCAGCTAAGGTTCAATCTAATTACAATTCAGTTACAATCTGCACACTGTTATCACATAAACTATCAGTCTTTCATTGTATTAGCTTATAAAAAAATGCCACTGTATTCATACCAATTGCAAGTACTTTTAGCTGTAAAATAAACAATTACATTTCACTAGGAAGTATTTGTTAACGACAGTTCAACTGGCAATACTCACCAGACTGGCTGATGGCTGCCTGTCAGAACTATATTCAATCGTAGTCATATCATTTAAGAGTACTGCATGCAACAAAATAAATATTCCTGTAAGCCTTTTCCAAGCTGAGTTATCATACTGGTCTACCAAAGGACAAATACATTTCTTTCTGTGAAGAAAACTGTATGCCAGACTTAGGAAACTGTGTGCCAGACTTAGGTCTGTATCAGCCACAACTCAGCAGCTGTAAATTCTCATGACTGCACTAAAGATAATGGTGCTGTACCAGTTCCCCTGGCTGAAGGCAAGGACTATGCACTCAATCAGCAGAAATCATACAAGGTCTCTTCCATTGTTTGCAATTACTTCTCCTCTCAAAATTATTTGAGCAAAATTAGTATCATGAAAGTAAATATGCCCTTGACAGGCTAGTGGCAAGGCAGTGGAGACTGTAACGTTATTATTTGCCAGGATGCTCAGGGAATAAGTATCACACACAAGCCACTTGAAAGATAATGTAATAAATTAAAATTTATTCTCTCTTGGCAGCAACTTATCTTGCTGGTAATAAGTTTCAGCCACGCTATTTTTTTTCTTTTCCTCCTGCTTCGCAGACAGTAACTCAGACAGCACACTCATTTTTTAACAGTTAGAAAAATTACAGTTGGTTGTACACTACAAGAATAAAGACTGCAGCAGCCAGGCTGGGAACATCCTCATTACTGCTTCCTGACACCATTACATTTTACTCCTCAAAACATCTTTGTCCCATTCTCACAGAGGACTAGCCAGTAGCTGCAAAGTATGGCCCTCAGCTTGGAATACTCAAAAAAAGGGCCTGAACAGTCCATCTGTGGCATGCTGCGTGTGGAGCACTGCCCTGACTAGGTACCTGAATACCTTGAGCTCTTGATAACACTGCTGGAAATCAGTCTTATTCACTATAAAGCAAGCCACCAGATCCCTATTGCTCCACCATCAGGTACCACTCAAAACCTAAACCCATCACTAGCGTAGGGGCAATCTGGCTGTACTTCCTCACGGATGTGATGGCCAAACCAGCATTTGCTAAATTACTCAAATAAAGGCAGTGGTTTGATGTCAAGAACCACAGTCAACTGGAAGAAAATTCAGTCACCTCCTTCAGCTATTTGGCTGATTTTTGTCCTCCCTGCTCCAAGGATGGAGGGAACAGTTGGGGCCACCAGCAAGCACCACGACATTCCCACCCGGGTAGTCTTCCTGCCCACCACCATGCACTGGGGTTTTCACAGCCATTAGTGTGATCACGGATCTTAGTAGGGTTAAGCACCCTTCCAGGTTGGAGCAGGGGCTCTTCACTAATGCTCGTATCCTTAGGGTCTATCTACCATGGTCTGTATGATCCCTGTGCCACATGTACCATGGAAAAGGCAATGATGTGTAGTAGGCCATGACCCCTTCATCTGCCCCATAGCAATGCACACCTCTACTGCCCTCTCCAGCCCCACTGCACAGCGGTACAGGCAGAAACTCAAGGCCATACCTCTCACCAGCTCCCCACAGATAATGCCCTGGGTTAGACAGTTGGAGTCAACGTGCAATTTTCCTTTGAGAATGTATAATTTCCACTGCCAGGAGGCAGCAGGGAACTTGTGATAATGGGGTGGCAAAAACCTTCAGCAACTATCCCCAGTACATCTCCACTTTCTGCTCCCAGCAGTACTCTGGTAAGAGTCCCAAGGGGAGTTGAGGGCTTTTACCATCTCCTGAGTCACTGGGTACTTTATAGCTGGAAGAATAGGAAATTTCTATTTCCAAAACAGTAAGCCATACTGTCTCAATTTTCAAGGTACCCCGAAATCAAAGCAACAAGTGAGAATAAAGCACTAGTAGTAAGCTGTCCATCACGCTCTGCACAGATTGCAGCTCTGCGGCAGAACTGCAAGGGCAACATGGAGAACTGCTCATAGCTGTTTCTCCCTACAAAGTTTCCATGCTGAAAAAATGCAGAGAAGCGGTGAGAAAAATGGTGAGAATAAAGTGAGAGTGAGTGAGAGAATAAAGGAAAGTGAGAATAAACCACAAGGACTTCACTTTCCGCTACCTCCTTTTGCCTACAAAGACCTTTGTATTCAATATGCTCACTGTAATTAGGCTGGAATTGTATTTTCCTGCCTTGCAAATATCCATTAACAGACTTGACCAAAGAGACAGAACAGTCTTCACCACTACCACACACATCACAGTTCTTTCTCTCCTTTCACACACAGCCTTACACTCGGCCACCAATGACAAGTTTAAAAATGGCAAAGGGAAAGCCGATATCTGCATATCTGATGCCAAATTTTGTATATTTTATTTAGTTGTAAAGCTTTGCCACATGAAAAGTAAACGTGTGTAATTCATCACGCTCATCCTAGGAGCGTTAAATTTAAGAACAGAAAAGAGTTTTGAGGGCAGCAGCACACTTCAGTACACATTTCCACTGCGAAATTAAGCTGTGCTAGATGCAATGAAATTTAGACAACAAACATCTGCTGCAAAACAATGTTTTGGACAACTCAAATAAACTTTAAAGAGATTTTTTATTTTTGAAGTGGATGTGCTGGCAGCCTACAGCTTCAGAAAAGCCTTTAATAAATGGTTATTTTTCTTGGCTTCTGTATTTTAGACAACGGTTTGTATTTTGGAATTCCCAGCGGCACACAGGCGGATCTCACAATGGAGCTCCTGGCTGGTTTAGCTCTTGCACGTTAAAGGAAGGTACATTTACTTCTCCCCATACGCGCACCCCCCGCCCCCCCCCCCAACTCCAGGATTCCGTACCGCAGCCACCTCAACATTCTGCGGTGACAAACACCTCGTCTACGCGACCCAAGCACATCCCCGACGTGGCGGCGGCGTAACCGTCCCACACGGGAAACTTTTACTCACAGTCCTGGGATATCTCCCCAGCCCGCGGCCGCTCCGTGCCCGCCTCTGCGCCTCTACGTGATATCGCGAAGGAACCGCGGGCGCGGCGGCTTTGTCCGCTCCCGGGTGCCTGGCACGTCCGGCGGCGGCACACCACGCGGGCCGGGAACACCTCGCTCGCCGCGGGGGCAGCGCCGACGGCCCCGACGGGCGGGCTGCCGGGCGGGCAGGCACCGCAGGGAGGAGATAAGGGGGCAGGCAGGCGGCCGCAGGGGCTACTCGGAGAGCAGAAGTACCTGCTACGTCCCTGCCGACTCCTCCCAGCCCTCGGCGGCCACCACATCCGACCTCGCCGGCTGCGCGGCGCCGCTCGTCCCCGAGGCTGAGCTGGGCCGGGCCGGGCCGGGCCGAGCGGGGCGGGGCCGGGATCGCCCTGGCCCTGCCCCGCCTCTGCTGCCCCTCTGCCCCCTGCCCGCCCGCGCAGCCCCCCTCTGGGCCTCTCTCTCCCCGCCCGCCCGCTGCCCCGGGTCCTGCCTGCAGCCCGCCGCTCCAGCGCCGCCGTCGTCCCCGGGCAGGGCTCGCTCCCCGCTCCAGCGGTCCTGTCCTGGCCCTGTCCAGACCGGCCCGACCCGCTTGACCCCACCCGACGCCCCTCACCGCCCAGCCGTGAGCCGGGCCCCGGGCTGAGGGAGAATCCCCCGCCGGGAGTATGCTGCCGTCGGGGCACAGCCGCAGGTGAAGCACTGGGAGTTTTGGGCGGCCGGAGTGAAGTGTGAGACGGCAGAGCCTGCCGCCGAGTACTTGTAACGTCCATAAAAATGCGAGGGGGAGGGAGGAAATTCTGGGTAGTCCTTACTCAGCTCGAGCTGTTAGCATGCTTGAGTGAGGTTTACCCCACCCGCGTCTCCCCCCCTTTGATAATTTAATCTTCAGATAACTTGAGATGGGTGAAGCATGCAGAAACTCCAAGGACAAATACGGCTGGTTTGAGCCAGGGCTGCCAATGACAGTGTACTTTTAGTAAGGTACCCCTTGATAGAGTTATTGACCAAGTAATAGCAACTCAAGGGTAGCAATAGGCACGCAGATTGCTTCCATGACAGGAGCAGCACTTTGGAACAGAAGTTGAAATCTGGATCCTACAACCATCTAATTTAAATGTACTTGTAAGATGCCTGTGGGTATAGCAAAGCTTTCTGTCAGAAATGGATATGATGAGCTGGCAAACAGGAACACTACAACCTTGCTAAGCGCAGGCAGGCATGTAGGGTTGCCTAGTTGTCTTGCTGCAGTCAGTGTTTTTCTTGGGAGCCTCCTGTCTGAAGCTGAGCATCGTCATGCTGGGACTCGTGCCACAGGCTCGGCTGTTAGGTCGCCTCCACTGCTACTCCATCAGGAGGAAAAGTCCTGGAAGAAAGCAGAACTAGGTTTTTATAGCCAGAAGTTTAAGCAGATGTAGCTGAGCAAATGGTGTGTTTCTGTAACTACTTTTTATCTGCTGTAGAGGAGTAATAAAAATCTTCTGATTTAGGATCTCAGTAATAAGGACTACACAGGGCAAAACGCTGGCAAAATTGCTTCAGAGCTGAGGGGTACAATGAAGTGTTTAAGGCCAAGTTGGATAGGGTTTTGACCAACCTGGTCTAGTGGGGGATATCCCTGCTTATGGCAAAGGGTGTTGGAACTAGATGGTCTTTAAGGTACCTTCCAACCATAAGCATTCTACAATTCTGTGATTCTATGATACGGCCTCACTTAGCTATGGATAGGTCTACGCTGCCAAGTGTGGTGGTCCTGGTCTTACCTCCTGACCTCCCTTGGCATGTGCTGTGAAAGCTGCTCTCTTCTGTGGAAGGGAAGAGAACTGGAAAACTTCTTCCATACCACATAAAAGCACACACCACTTTTTGGTGAAGGGGGGCCCAGGACTGGGACTCAGTGCGCTCCTGTTGCATAGAAAAGCCTTGTCCAACAGTTTCCCTGCAAACCACCCAAGCAGTCCAACTGGCAGCTGCTTGCCACATGCCATCAAGACCCAGTTCTTGCAAAGCAGATGTTTCAGTAAGTACTTCTGGCCTGCCTCTGTGATCTGCTATTGTTCCTTGTTCTTTTCCCTATTTCCTTGTTGGGTTTTTTTTCCTTTACTGCCTATCAAATACTTGCAGAGGGGAGCCAAAAGACATAGCCATTCTGAACAGACTGTCATAGATGAGGGGACAAGCTGTGCCCTGCTGCCTGTGATGGTTTTGTTTTGCCTCTCTCAGCTGGGCTTGCCAGCAGCCCCTCGGAGCAGCCCACAGCAAGGCCCCACTACAATACAGGGAAATTACTCTCCTTTGCTGAGGAGAATGCATGGGAAGTGGTGTATCAGTGCAGACCAGATGTTATCTCTGCCTGAGACCTCAGATGGTGGTGTCTGTCATGGTGGTGTCTGAATACCCTTAATCTGCAAAGCTCCTCGAGCAGTGCAGTACTACCAGTCAGAGCAGGGATCCTGTGCCCCAGCTCTCCTCTCCACCGTGGGAAACAGACCATAGCCATGGCTGTGCTGGAGGGATCTCTGGCTTTGGTTTCTTGCAGTTGCCCCTCAGCCCCTCTGGTTATTGTGGCTGCCCGTGCCATCAGAGAAGGCAGGTGACAGGACACTGCTGTGTAAGCTGGAGAAGCCACCCAGGAGCAAAGAAACCTTGCACAGAGACTGCCAGGGACTTGCCAAGGTTGGCATCCAAGGCCAAAGCAACTGTCAGCAAAAAGCCCTGGGGAGCTCGATCAGATGAGCAGTAGCTGATGCAACCCACCATTTCATTTCCGAACATCACACAACAGCCTGTGAGATACGCATACCATACTTAGCTCCAAGGACCTCTCAACCTTGTTATAGTGCTCTTGGAAGAAGTTGTTTTTTGCATTTTTTTTTTTTTTTGTTTTTGTTTTGTGGGGTAAAACGATTAATAACCAAGTAAGAGATGTAAAGTAAAGACCAGGAATCAATTTTCCTAGCAACAGGAGGTTAACAGCTCCATTTCCCAGTGGTAAGGGGTCTGTTCTGCCCTGGAAATTCCTGAGTGAGTGGACAAACAGGATGAATAATGGGAGAGCAGCATTTGCTGATGTTATTGGGGATAATTGACAGTGAAACTAAAACTGAGACAAGACGTTGCCAAGACCTGGAGGTCCTCAGTGACCTGTTGATAAAATGCTGTGCTTATTTCCATGCTGCTAAGTGAAACAGGAAAAACAACTCTAATGATACATGCACAAATTAACGTGCAGTGCTACCACTCAGAAGAGAGGTCTTTGTGGATAGAGAGGTCTTTTGAGAGGTCTTTTGGCTTTCAGAAACATCTGACATTCATTAACTGTCAAAGGGAAACTGAATGCTAGGAATGGTTAAGAAAAGAATGAAGAACAAAATGAAAAATGTGGTTAAGCCCTTCCATGAGCTCTTCACTTTGAGTACCACAGGTGCCTGTGGGTGCTTCATGTGCTTGTGAAAGCAGTAAAACACAAAAAAGTACCAAAGACAGTAGAATGGTTGTAACAGTAGACCCTGCAGGGAAAACACAAGCTTGCTAGGCCTAATCAATAGTGTGAGCAAAGGAAAACCCACAGTGAACCAAGACAGAGTAGTTTAACAGAAAATGAAACAAATTTCTAACTATGTACTGTTGAATTGTGGAACACACTGCTGCAGGAGAGAAAGGCAGAAAGCGGTTAAACAAACCACATGGAGTATGAGCCTATCAACAGCTGTTAAATACAGTGAGAAAGCAGGGCAGAGCGCAAGGGCTGGGGGACCCAAGCGGGCTAGGGTGCCCTGCGTGCTTCCAGCTCCATAGTTGGCATAGGCCAAATACCATCTGAGCTCTTTCCTTCTGTGTTGTAAGGAGGCATTGTCTTGACCGAGACACAAACTGTGGCACATGTAACAGCCTGACTATGGCCCACTTCTGCAGGTATTGGGAAAAGGAAAGGTTTTTGTAGGGTATTCATTCTGGAAGTGGCAGAAAAAGAGTAAGCAGAGTGACTCAGAAAGAGGTGGCTCAGCCAATACGATGGGCACAGAAAATGTTATAGTGAAGTTGCCTGAATGGATCTCACAGCATGCCACAACAGTCCATGGGTTTGATTTTTTATCATGGGTATTACATAGAGAATGATAGATTAAAAAACAGCTTTTTATTTCCATGTGTGGCATTTGGTCCAATGAATGCAGTGAAAGGCAGATGCCGTTGATATAAATGTTTTTTTAGCACACACTTGAAAGTTGGAAATGTGGTTAAAGTTATTTCTATTTACAGATAGATAAAATATATAAACATGCAATAAAATCTGAAGTTACCCTCAAATGAGATATTGTGGTTTCTATACAGACAAAACAGATAATGTTTCAAGATTAATATTATCCTTCTAACTTCGTAGTTACAATTAAGCCCTTGAAGAACCTCCTTTTTCCATTAACTGTTTAGGGCGTGATAAATTTTGCGAATTTCTGTCTATCAACATTAAAAAATCATTCATGCAATGTTTTATTAATGTCTTAGTTATAATTTCTTCATATTGACCTCTATCCAATGCTTTACTGGTCCATCATTGATTTGCTTTCTGGAGCTCCTGAAGGAACGCTCTATCATTTAGAAAATCCATCATTTACTTTTGACTGTCTTGGTATGTAAACAGCAGCAGGGTAATTTTAAAATCAAGGTTCAAAACAGTCTGATATTTAGCTGATTATATTATAAAATATTTTAGCTCTCTGCTTTTCTGCTGCTGGTGAGTTATCTTTTTACATTAACAAGATGTATTATGCATTGTTATGTCAAGGTGATGAAGCACTGCAACATATTTTTATTTGTAACACCGTTGCTGTTCCCACTTCTGTGCCTCCAACTTGGTTTTATGGCAAAATGAAAGCAATGTTATTTTACTTAGAAATGATTAAAAGAGAAAAAGTTAATTGATATTTTGTTTTAATATTAAAAAAAATTAAAAAAGCAAAAAAGAGCGAAAGTTTCTTTCGAATGCTGTTGAGCTATAATCTGTAGTGTTCAAAATACATTTGGTTGCTACATCAAAGAAATAGTCTGTCAATCAATACCATTAAGTATAAGCAGAAAAGATTTTTGAAACTTCAAGAATCATTACTTTTTTCATATCTTCATGCTGTGGTCATGGCTATGTATTTGCTGAAATCTTTTAACTTTCTTTATATTCTTAAAAGATATGTGTTAAAGGTAAGTGTTCTTTCTTTAACAGCAGCAAAACTGACACACTAACTCTGTATATCCACCCTAGGAACAACTGGGGCCAAGCTCTTGCAAATCCGATTACCATTACATTTCTAATATTTTATCAATGTGTTTGAATCACAGCATCTCATAATGTATTTGACTTAATATATTTAAATTCGGTGTCTTTGGAAAATAATATTCTGATTCAAAGCTTAGAATGTTGACATTGCTTTAATTCACCATTTTTGAGTTTGTCTTAGAAATGTTCAATAAACAGTTATTGAACACATGTACCTTTTACATTCCCATCTTTCTGCTCCATCAGATCATTATTTGGGATGGTGAAAACAGAAAGAATTTCGCGTTTTACAAACTGAATACAAGCTTGTATGAAGGCTGTAGCTTTGGATGTCCTTTTTTTTTTGTGTTTCTATCTATAGCTGTAATGGCATTTTTGAGAGATACAGTCTTGCACATATCACATATAAATGTAATATATGCCCCTAGGACAGATTTCAGCTGCATATTAACTACTGGGATCACGTGCTTAGCTAAGCTGAACTCTGTCTGCTTCTGCAAGTGACACCTTCCTCTAGGGATAATGGGGCAGATGCTCAAAGCATGGCCAGATATTCATGGTTAATGTTACATTAAGACAGACTCAGCTGAATGTACAGTGCTGTGTAGGTTGCACATGTTAAAAAATAGTTGTTATCACAGAACTTGCAGCCAGAAATGATGGAAAAAGTGAAATGCGAAGAAAGGAGAAGGGGAAATGTGTTCAGTGAAGCAGCTCCTTGAGTTTCCCCATCTGCATCCTGCAGCTCAGCACTCCAAACATGAAGACTGTACACCACATCAGCCTGAAGGCTTGGCCCTCTTTTCTGCGTATTACTCCCACCCTTCCCCAGTAGCTATTGTCCCTCCTGTGTAATGAGCCTCAGAGAGAGAGCCTTGGGGTCACCTGGGCAGCTTGCATAAATGCCACTGCTTCAGCATCACCTGTCACCCACAGCTCCTGCAGGGCTTCAGCTCCCCAGGATGCCTCCGCATGACCCTGGCCTGGCCATGGACATTTGCCCCTCCTTCCAAAGGTGGTCAGAGCATGGCTGAGGCATGGTGCCCTCTGCCAAATCCGTGGGCATAGTAGCATGCACACCATCCCTGGAGGAGTGCTGTGCTTCCCTAATGCAGCGTCATGTAGTGGGAATGTAAAAATGCCCTTTGGAACAGACTGCCCCATTTTGTCTGCCTTATAATGCATGTGTATGGTTACAGAGGGACATATTTTTTCCTGTGGAAACCAATAGAGATGTCTGAAAGAATGGAAAAACTCAATGCTTGGCAAAAGTGACAAACAGTAGGGATTATTTTGTTTGAAGAGAAAAATAACTAAAAGTGTAGGTAATCTGTCTGAACTCCTTCTAAACTAGTGAAGGACTGTTGTATGATTAAAAATGAAAATAAACGTGACTTATTTGAATAAATTGTGCAGTAAAGAACCAGATTTTAATTTACAAGAAATGTAAGCAAGCAGAGACTAGGCAGATGTCATCCAATGAAGATGGAGATGCATACATGGATAGTTTCACTGCCAGGAAAGGGTCTTGATTCAAGTAGCAACCAGAGTTGCAAATGAAAATGGCACATCCACAGAATACAGAATTAACACATTCAAACTTTTTTAATAACTTCAGAAAAGCAGAGAAATTAAGTGCCATTTTGAAGCAGCAGGTTTTACTCATTATTTTTGCCAGAATTTTAGTCAGTGGAAAAGAAGTTCTTTCCATCTGAGACTTGGTCAAGAACCTGATTCTGGTGATAAAAAATGTTTGCAGTAAATGGGGAAGTTTTAATTAAAGAGACAATTGTATCCCCCCTGTGATTCAGTGCATTTGAAGCAACAGTTAAAGAAAGTTTCCTTCCACTGAAGCAAAACGCAGAGCTAGTTCCCTGGCTGCCATCTGCCATCATGTACCTTGGCAAACTTTGTTCACTGAAGCATCACTGCTTTGCATCAGGGGAGGATGCAACTGTCTTGAAGGCCTGGAGCAAGCAAAATAATGAATTTGGGAATGGTTGTGTTCTTGGGACATCTTGCTGAAAATGGGCCTCTTGGGACAGAAAAGAAGCACAAAACAAGAAGGTTTTCCCCTGACTTTGTACTGATACAATGATAATGATATTTTTGCAATGCTGGAAGAATGAACTTTGTTTCACTGTGATGCCTGATGTGCAGTATTTAACTGTCATAAGAATGGGGGCACCAGTATTCTAGCCCTGCTGAATTAAGCTGAATTAAGGCTGCCCTGTTATCAACCATTTTGCTGGAAGTAGTTACCTCCTCCATAAATATAGTCTACATCTTGGTCTGTTGCTTTAAACCATCACTGACCATGCTGTACTCTGGGCTGTAGACTGCCATGGGTTAGGGTGGGTTTAGAATTAACCGTGCTGTCTTCTTTGCAAGAGGCTGCAAGAGCTGTTCAAGCAGGTATGCTCAAGCTGTGATGATAACATCTCTAATGTCTGGGAGCCTGGAGAGGGGCCACCCTGTGCAGCCAGGCCCTCACCAATGGATCTGAGCAGGGCCATGGGTACAGCAGGAGATGGGGCTAGAGATGAGCCCCTGAAATAATTAGTGGTCCCAGGTCCCTGCCATTGAATCACCTCAGCTGAGCCCATGAAGTGAGTCAGAGGTCTGTGGTATGCCATGCTTTAAAACAGCTTGGTTGTGTCCCACATCAAGTTTATTCAGTTAACAAGTGACCTTCCTGCTCATTCAGTTCCCTCTGATTGTCTCCAAATTCTCTCAAAGCTTGTTCTGGACAATGCAACCCAAGTTCTGTTTTGAGGCTCACCAGCAATGTGTAGGGCCTGTATGTCCAGCTACATCCTGGCTACCACCAGCAGGGACTAGTTGCTGCTGCTGAGGCAAGTCAGGAGCTGAGAGAGAAACTCATAGCAGGACATATGGAGCCCAGCTGTCGAAACCTAACACCTATGCCTTTAAAAACACAAGTAAATAATTGATCCCTTGGCTAGACCTTAGCTGTCCAGGTAACGGTGGGTTGCAAAGGAAGAGGCTCTTAGGGTTTGCTGCAGACCATTGTAGCATACCTGCAAGTTCTGGGAGCCTGGATTAAGGCTGCCTACAGCCCTCCAAGACCTGCTTAGGAAGATCAGAACCTCCTAGGAAGCATACGTTCCCTCATAAGCCAGTTTGCCTGTTCCACAGTGGCCATGGGATACGGCTGCAGGGGAAAGAGACCATTATTTGAATTAATAACATGCTAGGCTAAAATCTATACCTAGGCTTGCATCTAAACAGGCTGAGTGCGAGGTCATTCGGGGCACTGAAATGCCTGCTATCTCTGCTATGAGTAATTTATATGCTGAGAATGATTATAAGGAAGAAAAAGAGAATTAGAAGAGGGGAGGAGAAGAAATAACATTTTAAACAAGATAATGGATCTGATTTGCAAAGCCATTGAGAAATTCTGACTTACCAGGGCTAATAGGGGTTGAAAGCACTCAGGAGTGTTAAAAATCAAGTATATGTATTGACTTTATAATAATGACTCAACATTAGTATTGAGAAAAGTATAAAACAAGCACTGTTCAGAAAAGAATCCTTGACCCCTTGCAGCAGCCCTTTAATGATCTCATGTCCTGCTCCTTTCAACATCTGTTTCCCTTTATATAGGAGATAAATTCCTCCCATGCCGCATAGCATTCTTAAAGAGTGTTACTACTTGCTGGAGTGAGAAGTTCCCTAGAAACACAATGTGCCCCTTCTGTGAATTGGGTTTTAAGAGCTTCTTAGGAGCTAGTGGATGGCGTGTTTGTTGCTGTTTCATAGAATATGGTGGTTGAAGTGTCACAGTAAGAGTCTGTGTACATAGTCTCCAGATATGGCCTTTTAGGCCAGACTGAGACTCACTTGTCTCAGACAGAATCATTGGAAGGAGTGGGATTGCTGGTGGAATGAAGGTGAGTGATGCTGCCGAATGCCTTCACTTACCCACGTGATGCCATACCTGCACATAGAATAGTGGTAATCTGTTTTAAAGGTTTGAATGTGTTTATCACTGTTCCTCTTGGGTCTGTCTGTGCAGTGTGAGGTAGTGCTGTGTGGTAACACCCACACTGGCTCAGTCAGATACCCGCAGCATTATTGCTACTCTGGTCTGGGACACTCCTAGGTGACTAGCTATGCTAAGCAGCGAATATTCTTAGTGACATCTTACCACCATTGATGTCCTGTCTGTCACATTCTCGGGGCTATAGCTCAGTGTCATGTTCTTATCGCATGCTATACATTTAAGTTATTTCTTTCTTTTTTTAAATGAAGCATGTTCTGGGTCTGCTCTGCCAGTTGAACCACTCTGGCTGTCACCATATGCTGTAAGAGTTTTCCATCCTTTTTGCTATGAGGACCTTAGTAAATTTACTGGCTGGGCTCTGTTAGCAGAGGTCTTTGTCACTAACCTGTGGTTAGGTCTGTTGGCCACCTCATTTTCTGTCACATATCACCTACTGATTAATGGAAATAGGGTGAAATATTGGCCTTTATTTTAGCCAAGAGAAAGATCTCCATTAATGCTAGTGGTCCTTTTATTATTTCTATTTCTTAAGCCTCCTGTTTATCCACAGCTGCTTCTTTCTGTTCTCTCTTATACTTCAGCTTTTTAGATGCGTTACTTTTCTCCGAAAATCAGGTTCTCCAGCTGCTGAATCTTATTATTCTATTCAATTTCCTGTATTAATTATTCCTATATTCCTACATATTCCTATAACTACTTTCTTCTTCTAGTCTTGAAACCTCTGACACATGTCTTCTGCCACTATTGAAACTCTACACACCTTCTACCTATTCCTTTCATTTCTCTTAGCTGTTCACTGCTAATTTTAAAAGTCTTCTCAGAATCACTGGGACAGCAGTATTTAAAGCATCAGTGTTACCAGAAGTTAACATCTTGTCAGTTTTTGTGCTGCAGCTTATAAGTTCCCAGGTGTCTGCCAGAGTGGGAACAACTTGCAGTAAATGTCGTGGCGTCTACCAAACCTTGTCTCCTGGGTCTCTGGAAGTGCTGAAGGTAAATGGATGCAGAACTAGATATAGCTCATGGGTCAGCTGATGTGTGAGGTGGTGGATATATATTACCTGAGGAGAATTACTACTCATTATGATTTCTCCCACCTCCAGAGGAAAGTAGGAATGTATGTCTCCAGGGCACGTTATTTTCTGGGATGCTTTTGGAATAGTGTTATTTATGCCCCACCCGTTGGCAAGCCTGGGAATGAAAGGCATAATCAAAGCCTTATTTAGCTTAAATACAGAGTTCTGTGGTTCTGGAACAGCAAATCCTTCATTTGCATCTCTGCTGATGGCCATGTACAGCATGTGGACGCAGAATTGTTACCAGTGGCATACTTCCAGTTTTTACTGGTTGACTGTGCCTGCACCAGGAGGAGTTGTGAGAAGGGGAGGAAACACCCACACTGGCACCAGGACTGTCATTACTATTGCATTATAAATTGCTGCAAGGCAGTAGTGTAAAGTGGTGTAAAAGATACAAGTGTGTGTCTCAGCACCCTTGACTTCCTGCTCTGCAAAATTCCAGATTTCCACGTAGTTTAGATATCCTGTCCACCCACCCTGCTGCCGTATGAAAGGGAGTAAGCAGAGGAACCCTCCTACATTTGCACCTCAGATGCCCATTTGCACCTCAAGCCCAAGCAGCTGAAACTCTCAGGAGCTCAGGTTAGCTGTCCAGAAAGCAGAATCCATAGCTCAGCATGAGTTTCAGTTTAAAATCTGTCATATTTCTCTGTATTTTCTTTGATGCTCATTCGACTTTCCCTGGAGTTGTGTAAAGGCTTGTGTATCTTACTGATTCTGGCTTTTCATCCATTCCTCCAAAGGAAAGTCTACTAAAGAAAATCACCTAAGAGAATATTTTACATAATGTGATAAAGATGTAGCAAGCTATTTGCATCTCATTTTGAGAGCTGTGTGATGTTTGTGGTATTTATTTTTGAGAAGTCCAAGCATACTTCTACAAGTATCTATTGTTATTCTATTTCATTGAGAAAAAATCAGTTGCTGCATTTTTTTCCTGCTGTATCACTTTTCTGTGTATCTTTATATTTCAGTATTCATTTTCAATGGCTAATGAATAAACTGCCATTACAAACATATGATGAGCTTTGACATTACAGTATTCTCAAGAGCTTTGGAACGTGGACCAGCACAAGGGAGTAGTAGTCAAAGACCAGCGTATCTAGGAGCGGATGTCAACACATGAAGCGGGCATTGAGGTTGTGTGCATATCAAAAATGTTGTGCTGATAGTAGGAAGCATATCAGGAGATTAGTGTCATGGTATTTTGTCAAACAGCAACACAGACTTTAGGGCTACAAAAGGACAGACTACTTGTACCAGACACAAAGAGAAAGAGCAGTAAAGTCAGTAATTGTACTGTAGTCTCATTTAAAGCACCCTGCCACTGTTAATTCTAGTGGAAACTGTGTGTGCACAAGTGCTCTCATGTACAGTGGGTACAGGAGGCAGATAAAGCTGTGTCTATGCCAGTCACCCTTTCTCTGTAAATGCTGGTTTATATCCATTCCTTTTCTTACAGGTCCTTGTCTCATGCTGCCTCCAAACACAGTTCTCCTTGTTCTGGAAGACAAAGGAATAACACATGATAGTGTCTGTGGTGGAAAATAATTTACAGCATTCCATTTTACTTGCAGACGTTGGAGATTTGTTTAAGAAGGAAGTAATTTTTTTGTCAGTTTTGCACTTTTAAATTAATATGTAATTTTCACTTAATTTCCTCACTCAATTTTTAGAAACAGAAAATGAAGTATTCTTATTCTCAAGTATTCTTTCGATTATGGTCGAGAAATAATGGGCCAAGCATTCCTGCTGTGAAGTGATTTAGAGCTAGTCAAAACTTCAGTCTGAAGGCACTGAAACTGATCCACATTTTCTTGTCTACTGGGTTCTGTACTCTCTGGCTTTTGCACCTAACTCTTTGAAACCTACTTATGCATTAAAAAAAATTAAATCTTGTCAGTGAATGAGTTTTGAAGAGCAGGAAAATGTATAGGAAAGATTGAAATAAAGATCTGATGCTTTTTGTAACACCTTTCTTCAACACATACAAAATTTACAAGGACTCTGGGCAGGAAGAAACACTGCTGAAAGCCTGTTTCCTCCTAATAAATTTCATTCATGATGTATTTGTGCAACATTTTATAGGTGAACTTTGGAAACAAAATCTATGTCATTTTGACTGTTTTTTGTGGCCATATGTTTTGCAAGTGTTGATTTTGTAGTCTCAAGGAAAGTAGCCACAGTATTGACTTTCTATGTCTCATACTTTTTGTATTCTTCTCTTAGCTTCCATTGCCTGTGTTTAGTCAGTGGGTAGTCTTCACAAGAGTCTGAAAGCACAAACTGTTGTGTTACTAAAAAGCAGTTTGTATGTCATGTAAGAGCAGTTTCTTAGGATCTCTATAGGCAGAGGTTTTTTATGTGAACAATTTCAAATTTTTTTTAAAGCTCCGGACAGAGCCTCATTTGTATTTCTGCATAAATTTGTTTATTTGAAAGGATTTGTATGATTTTTTTTTTTCCTCAGTCACTCAAAAAGGAGAAAGGAAAAAGTATACTGCTTGTTTTGGAATTGAACCTAGTTGACTTTGTACCTCTTGTTCTCAGAAGTTTGTCATATTCCTGCAGTCCTCCAAAGATGTGCATATGATAAGAAGGTGGACTATAATAACAGATACCAAAAGTGTATGAGATGAGGCAGCCATCTACCACTGTAAGCCTCGAGGAGCTTCATGATTTTTATTTTCTGTGATCTGTATTTGCTATCCTGCACTAACGGTCATGCTGACAGTGGCTGATGTTTTTATAGGCTTGTTCGGTGAGTTTTCTGTTGAACCTTGGTTCTTGTCCTATCAGCTAACATCCTCTAATGTATGGTCAGCTTAAAATAGTGTGGCTTAAAATAGTTCATTTGATGTGAATTCTTCCTGTTACAGGAGTGAAGAATCAGGCAAGATTCCCTAACACAGAGGCAGAAAAAATGACACAGTGTTTTAAAAGTTGCTGTTGAATGTGGCATGATTCCAGGTATAACCATGTGGCCACTGGTTAGAGATCATGGAGTTGAGAAGATTTCGCCATGGATGCTGGGCTGTAGGTCATGTGAGGCTGCAAAGAAAACATGTGCCTATACTTCTTGTACAAGCGTCTGTTTCTTCTCTGCTGGCGCCCCAAGAGAGTTGGAGAAATGCACCTCACTAATTTTATTTCATCAGATACTGTAGTCTCAGCAATATCCTCTGCAAGTGTCTTATAGCAGTGGAAAGGTCCTTGTTCAGAAAATGAGGACCAAAGTATCAGTGTAGATTAGATCTGTTTCAGAGAGGGGGAAGGGATGTGCTGACCCACTCAGCTGTGTATTTATAGTTCTCATGAATAATCACAGGATGCAGGAGGAAGCATATCTGAATAGATCACCCACAAAAAGAGTGAATTAATAACAAAAGTGCTATAAATATATAGGGAGTGGGTGGCTTGGACAAGAGTGGCTGCTTTAATGGATGAACTGTGGCAGAATCGCTGGAGGGAGATGTGTGTGTGTGGCTGTGTGTGGTAAAGCAACAGGAGTTTTCATGAGCACATTGCCTGTCTCTTAGAGACAAAGTTAGAAGGATTTATTGGTAGAAAAGGTCTCTTGAAGAGTGTTGGGGTTTTCCCTCCCTTTTCTATAGTATATACTGTTAACTGTTGTGTTCTGCTCTTCCTCAAGGTTTGTGTTGCACATCTTTGTCACTATCTGTGGAGTAAGATCTTCATCACAGATGCCTTCAGCAATCTGGTCTGGTGGAAGGTGTCCCTGGCCATGGCAGGGGGTTGGAGCTAGATGATCTTAAAGTTCTTTCCAACCCAAACCATTCTATGATTCTATGATTCATTAGTCCTTCCTATCCTTCATTAAGAAAGCAGCACAAAGGCAAGTGGACCCTGAAAGGATCCTTCATGACCAATGTGATATGAGTAACATGGAAGAGGAGCTTGAAACCAAAGGGAGATTCTCCCAGGTCTTTCCTGGAGTGGCTGAACTTTCTGAAGAAATGCTTTGGTGTTTGGCTGAAAAGAAATGGGGTATCTGGGGCAGGGTGAAACTGAAGACCTGACACAGTGAGCAGAAGCAAGTGGATTACTGTATGTGAAAGGCCACTTTATTAGTGATGTGCAGAGCAGCTTCCAGCACTGCCCCAGTGGACATCCTCATAGGATCCCTGCTTGATGTGAAATGAAAGTGCAATTGTCATCTGGAAATTCACCCTCTCTGGTTATAGTTAAACAGTTGCAAAGTGGCTTGGTGTGTGTAGTCAATAGTGTGGTTCTGTGGGATGAGGTGTATGCATTGATATTGTCTTGTATATCAGGTCAGGAGCGATACATCCCTACTAGAAGGAAGTACTGCAGGAGGGCCAGGAGACCTACTTGGATGGATAATTCAAAGGAAAAAAGAGGCTTATAAAAGGTGGAAGCAAGGACAGGCGTCCTGGGAAGAATACAGGGATGTTGTCCAGGAAGCTGGGGACCAGGTTAGGAAAGCTAAGGCCCACTTAGAATTAAACTTGGCTAGGGATGTTAAAGATAATGGGAAGGGATTCTGTAGGTACATTGCAAATAAAAGACAGACTAGGGACAACGTGGGCCCTCTCTGGAAGCTATCAGGAGAACTGGCTACCCTGGATTTGGAGAAGGCTGAGGTTCTTAACGACCTCTTTGCCTCAGTCTTCACCGGAAAATGCTCTGACCACACCACCCAAGTCTTGGAAGGCAGATGCAGGGACAGTGAGAATGAAGACCCTTGGCCCACTGCAGGAGAGGATCTGCTTCGAGACCATCTTAGGAACCTGAATGAATGCAAGTCCCTGGGACCTGACAAAATCCATCCACGGATCCTGAAGGAGCTGGCAAATGAAGTTGCTAAGCCACTGTCCATCATATTTGAAAAATCATGGCAGTCAGGTGGAGTTCCCAACAACTGGAAAAAGGGAAATATAACCCCCATTTTCAAGAAGGGCAAAATGGATGAGCAGGGGAACTACAGACCAGTCAGCCTCACCTCTGTGCCTGGCAAAATCTTCGAGCGGATTCTCCTGGAAGGCATGCTAAGGCACATGAAAAACAACAAGGTGCTTGGTGACAGCCAGCATGGCTTCACGGAGGGGAAATCCTGCCTGACCAATCTGGTGGCCTTCTATGATGGGGCTACAGAACTGATGGACAGGGGTAGAGCAG
Source organism: Ara ararauna (assembly GCA_028858755.1). NCBI lineage: Eukaryota > Metazoa > Chordata > Aves > Psittaciformes > Psittacidae > Ara > Ara ararauna. The sequence goes on along the minus strand of CM054410.1, from coordinate 34,855,573 downwards.
TTGATGTCATCTACCTGGACTTGTGCAATGTGTTTGACACTGTCTCACATGACATCCTTGTCTCTAAGTTGGAGAGACATCAATTTGATAGGCGGACCACTTGGTGGATAAAGAACTGGCTGGATGGCTGTACGCAAAGAGTTGTGCTCAATGGCTCAATGTCCAGCTGGAGACCAGTAACGAGTGGTGTCCCTCAGGGATCCATGTTTTGACCAATCTTGTTCAACATCTTTTGTCAGTGACATGGACAGTGGGATTGAGTGTGTCCTCAGCAAATTTGCCGATGACACCAAGCTGTGTGGTTCGGTTGACACGTTGGAGGGAAGGAACGCCATGCAGAGGGACCTTGACATGCTTGTGAGGTGGGCTGATGCCAACCTGATGAAGTTTAACCATGCCAAGTGCAAGGTCCTACAGCTGGGTGGGGGCAATCCCAGGCCCAGCTACAGGTTGGGCAGAGAAGAGATTCAGAGCAGTCCTGCAGAGAAGGACTTGGGGGTGTTGGTTGATGAAAAAATGAGCATGAGCCGGCAGTGTGCGCTTGCAGCCCAGAAAGCCAACCATATCCTGGACTGCGTCAAAAGGAGCGTGACCAGCAGGTCGAGGGAGGTGATCCTGCCCCTCTACTCTGCTCTTGTGAGACCTCACTTGGAGTATTGTGTGCAGTTCTGGTGTCCTCAACATAAAAAGGACATGGAACTGTTAGAACAAGTCCAAAGGAGGGCCACGAGGATGATCAGGGGACTGGAGCACCTCCTGTATGAAGATAGGCTGAGGAAGTTGTGGCTGTTCAGCCTGGAGAAGAGAAGGCTGTGTGGAGACCTCCTAGCAGCCTTCCAGTATCTGAAGGGGGTCTACAGGGATGCTGGGGAGGGACTCTTCATGAGGGACTGTAGTGAGAGGAGAAGGGGTAACAGGTTCAAACTTAAACAGGGGAGGTTTAGATTGGATATGAGGAAGAAATTCTTTACTGTGAGGGTGGTGAGGCACTGGAATGTGTTGCCCAGGGAAGTTGTGAATGCTCCATCGTTGGCGGTGTTTAAGGCTGGATTGGACATAGCCTTGGGTGGCATGGTTTAGTGTGAGGTGTCCCTGCCCATGGCAGGGGGGTTGGAGCTAGATGATCTTCAGGTCCTTTCCAACCCTGACTATTCTATGATTCTATGACTAACTTTTCACACTAGAGCTTAAGCAGATTTTCACAGTGGGAATCACTGAGTAGTATTTGGACTATTGTTAAAAAGCATATGGCTATTCTTTGGCAAAAAATATCTGTTTATGTACAGAAAAGGTTATAACCCCTCCCTATTTTAAAATCTGTTTGATTGCCATGGAAGATGTCGTAATGTTTATGTAGGACATTGTCGTGGTTTAAGCCTACCTCACGCAGACTTTCTCTCACTCACTCCCCCCTCTTTCTTGTCCCCCACTCCCGGAGGGATGGGAAGGAGAATACAAAAGAATGCAACTCCCACAGGTCGAGATAAGAACAGTTTAATAACTGAAGTATAACACAAACCTCTACTGCTACCACCAATAACAATAATGACAAGGCAAATACAAGGAAAGAATACATTTTCTCACCACCTAAAACCAAGCCCTACCACGCAGTGCACCCCCCACCCTTCTGGGTCCCTGCTCTCTGCTTTTACATCCTGGGCATGACGTGCTGTGGTATGGAATAACCTCTTTGGTCAGTTTGGGTCAGGTGTCCTGTCTCTGCTTCCTCCTGGCTCACCTTCCTCCCTGGCAGAGCATGAGGTTCAGAAAGTCCTTGGCCAGACCAAAACATCACTAAGCAGTAACCGAAACACTGGTGTTATCAGCGCTGTTCCCAGGCCCAAAATCAAAAACACAGCGCTGCACCAGCTACCAAGGAGAAAAATGACTGCTACTGCTGAACCCATGACAGACATCCTAAAAAGTCTATGATACCAGGAACTTTAAAGGGCCTGAGCTACTTTTTTGCAATTGCAACTTGTAGATCTGTGGTCAGAAACACCTGTGGCATTGAGAGTCTTCCACCCATTCTGGTGTAGCCGACTTTGAGTGGCATTCAAAGTATTCTGTAAATTGTGCTGAACAGTTGAAATGTGCTAAAATATTTCAATCTGTGAAATATTTTCTTATTCTTTTTTAATATCCTATATGATGACTGGGTCCCTAATATGTACAAAGTAAAAGCAGGAGCAGTTCCACTTAGCCTTTTTAATTTTACTTAAAAAGTAAATAAAAATGACCAGTGTATTTGCATGCAAGTTTGCTGAGGTGGCATGACAGAATTTTTCATTCTGATGTGATGCAAAAAATTGATTCACCTTAGCAGTCATCGCACAGCTTTTGAACAATCATCATCAATTTGCCACAATCAAGGGTAAACATGTAATATGTTTTTGACAGTTACAAGAAATGCTACAGCAAATAACTAGGATGTAGTGTAGCACAACAGCTGGCCTGGTGCAGTGCCTGTGCCGGGAATGCTGCACACTGCCATGGAATATGGAAGGTTTTTACCTCTTAGATCCGTTGCATCCTGACCAAATTGGGAAAGTGCCAAAGGCTAACCCTGAGGTTTCTGGAGTGGAATAACCAGGCACTCTGCCTGGCCACCCTGGGAACCCTGGCTCCAAAGGAGCTGCCAGCCCAGCCCTCCACTCCTCCTTACACAGGGAGAGCCAGAGGCGTTTTCAGACACAGTCCAATAGGTATCAAATCTGACAGCAGAACCTATATAAAGGGTGTGATAGGCAAAAAGCAATCATCCAAGCAAATCTGTGTTGCTTCTCTCTTGCAAAGTCTCTTCTTTGTACTAATTTCTCTTTAATTCTGTGTAGAGCTAGCATACACACAGCGGGAAGGCCTGTGTGGGCATGCCGTGATACTGCTTCATTCATCACTGTGATCTGCGGCACAGGAAGAAACCTCATCTGAAGAAGAATAAATATTAATATTTTGTTATCAGGAGTTGTTTGATCTTCAGTTTTAAACAGCTTAAAGCATAAAAAGAGTTAAGAATCAGCAGCCATGGGGCTGAGAGGGGAAGGTACAATGGGTTTCCTAGAGTTTCTCTGACACACAAGTTTTCTCGTGTTGTGAAATACCTTTGTTATTTTTCTTGAGAAATGTATTTTGCTCTTGCAGTGAGTGTGCAGAATACAATTCCTCTGGAAACAGGCATTAAAAAGGCAATGTGAAATGCCAACCACTAATAAATTGCAGGCAGAATGCGATTACAACCAAGTCTCTTGATTCCTGGGAATGTGCCTGAAATAAATATTTAAGGAATTTGATTTCAGAATGAGCCACAGACATTACAGACTCACCCTTTGTGCTAGAGCCAGCTCTGGACACAGGCAGGTTGGAGTAATTCTCAAAATGTCTTCAAGTGACAGAGCTGCCAGTAAGATTACTAAAGGAATAGGGAAAAGGCTTACAGATCCCTGATATTACAAAAATACTGGCTGGAGTGTGCTTCATGACTAGCAAGCAAATATTAACAGGAAACCCCAATGGCTCCTTCCATAGTGTCCTGGCAAGAAGAATTTGCTTTCATATTTTTGTAAGGCGACCTGGCTCACTGTCGTGGTTTAGGCCTTTCAGCCATGCAGTTTTCTCTCTCACTCATTCCCCCTTCTTTCTTCCCCCCACTCCCGGAGGGATGGGAAGGAGAATCAAAAGAATGCAACTTCCACAGGTTGAGATAAGAGCAGTTTAGTAACTAAAGTATAACACAGATCACTACTGCTACCACCAATAATAATAATGACAATAGAAATGCAAGGAAAAATAATACAATGGCCCACTACCTATACCCAGCCTGACTAAGCAGTGCACCCACACCCTTCCGGGTCTCTGCTCTCTGTTGTTTAATCCTGGGCATGACGTGCTGTGGTATGAAATACCTCTGTGTTTAGTTTGGGTCAGGTGTCCTGTCTCTGCTTCCTCCCGGCTTCCCCTCCTCCCTGGCAGAGCATGAGACTCAGAAAGTCCTTGGTCAGACCAAAATATTAACAAGCAGCAGCTAAAAACATCGGTGTTATCAGCGCTGTTCCCAGGCCGAAAGTCAAAAACACAGAGCGGCACCAGCTACTAAGAAGGAGAAAAACGTCTGCTACTGCAGAACCCAGGACAGTATCCACCCCTTATTCCATACCATTTATGTCATGCTTGGATCCCATATTTTCAATATACCATCACATGTATATATATACATGCACACACACACACAGAGGGAGAGAGATCATCCTTCAGTGCATGGACCCATCCCTATAAAGCTTCTGAATCCATTCAGTCCGTGATGTCGGGCTCCATCTCTTGTAACAGTATTTCAGAGCAGGGGAGGCTGTGTGCAATATTCACACTCCTGAATAGCCTGGGCAATAGTGTCCATTGCTAAGTCCACCCCTTGATCATGAGTCCATCTGTATGCTGCATCTCTGTCCTGATGGCCTTAGGTGTCATGGGCACACCAGGCTCAAAATAATTCACTCTCCCCTCCATCAGTTTCTGCAGCTTGTCACTGGGGACTCCATACAGCTGCCTTCCATCTCCAACGCTTCCAAAGCACTGGAGGGGCCCAGTGGACTATATACTCACCCATACTGTCCCACACACCCTGCCACTCATGACTGTCCAGCTTTGGGGAAAATCTCTGGGTCATCCTGCATTGCAGTCTAACCCCAGACAAGGCCCACACTGCACTCTGCTTAACTCTCGGGACCAGACAAAATGGCCGTGGGTAAAACACACTCTGTATGCGTGCCAACGCGCTGATCCCCATCACAATGAGCAGGCAGGTCTCAAGGGTACCCAAAGGCCATTCAAACCCTTCAGAACTCTCAAATGAGGCTGCTGTGCTTGTCACTGGGGCTGGTGTAGCTGCTGTGCTTGCCGGCTCTCTCACCACCAGCTGCTCTTTGTCTGAGTCCAGATCTCCCTCCTCTGCCTTGCTGGGAAGTGCTGCGCGGTCTCCTGCATCCTCCTGGGGCTCGGGCTCATGGGGCTCTGCGGGCAGCTGCTGGGGAATGCTCTCGGCCACCGCTGGGCTGGGCTCGGCTGCAGGGCTCGACTCCTTCGCTGGTGCTCGGCGGCTGCCGGGCTGGGCTCGGCGAGGGGGGAGGGGGACGACGGCTCAGCTTCTGGTCCCCGGGGCCGCGCTCAAGGTCCATTTCGGCTGCCGGCAGCTTCCGGGGCTGCCCCCCCTCGGCTCCCCACAGCCTCACGAAGACGGAGGCGAGGATGAGGGCCAGGACGGTGAAGAGCAGCCGGACTGCCAGCTACAAGTCCATGTCCACGTTCACATCCGCCCCCCCCTGCTTCTGAAACCCTCCCTTATTACAAGCCATTCCAATAAAGTACAATGAAACAAGAACCTTAACCCAAAACCCATATCCGAAAAATGCTCAGATAACAAATACCGGCTGTAAGTAAGGTACAATAGGCTGAAACCATGCACTCAAGAGAAACAAGAGCAACAACTTTGAAAGCCAATAAATCAGCATTGTGACAAGTGACTATTAATTCTGTCATTATCTCAACCATTCATGCCCCATGTTGGGCGCCAAAAAGAATTGTCATGCTTGAAGCCTCTCAGCCATGCAGTTTTCTCGCTCACTCAATCCCCCTTCTTTCTTCCCCCTGCTCACAGGGGAATGGGAAAGAAAATCGAAAGAATGCAACTCCCACAGGTTGAGATAAGAACAGTTTAGTAACTAAAGTGTAACACAAATCACTGTTGCTACCACAAATAATAATAACAAGAGAAATACAAGGGAAAAAGAATACAATCACTCACCACTGATACCCAGCCTGACCAAGCAGTGCACCCCCACCCTTCCGGGTCTCTGCTCTCTGTTGTTTAATCCTGGGCATGACATGCTGTGGTATGGAATACCTCTTTGTTTAGTTTGGGTCAGGTGTCCTGTCCCTCCTTCCTCCCGGCTTCCCCTCCTCCCTGGCAGAGCATGAGACTCAGAAAGTCCTTGGTCAGACCAAAACATTCTAAGCAGCAAGTAAAAACATCGGTGTTATCAGACCTGTTCCCAGGCCCAAAATCAAAAACACAGAGCGGCACCAGCTACCAAGAAGGAGAAAAATGACTGCTACTGCTGAACCCATGACACTCACATATAAGTGAAACCCCCAGGAGGCTTCATTCCTTCTCTTTTGGGATTTCCACCAGGAAAAATCACAATTAATGGTATCTAAAGCAGTGACACATGCGACTACAGCCTCCCAGCCCTGGAAGCACAGTGGAAATGTAGGCACTGTTAGCCCTGGGACACATTTGCAGTAGCACAAGGCCATGGAATTCTCAGATAGCTCCTATCTCATTTAATGTGTGGAGATCTCACTGCCAGGGCATTTGCGTTGTATATTCGTGCTATGCTGGCTGAAGGCAGTATGGTGCTGACCTTCAAATAACTGACACTGCGCAGAAGTCCCCATCAGCAGCTTTTTATTCAAAATTTTCTTTTTTCTTTTATTTTCTCTTTTCAAGGTTAAGATTTATCTTTTGATGCAGTGCCATGTGGACTTTTGAAGTCGTGGCAGCCTGACAAAATGCCTGCAAGCACAAAGACGTACAAGTCAAGGCAGCCCACAGTACCAATGCCTTCTGAAATTAACCCGAATGGTACCTTGTCTCCTGTTGTCTGTCACACACCCATGCAAACACTGGATGCTGGAGTCACTCTCTAAATAAGTTACATCAATTACTTCCCCATAAAATAGCCAGTACAGTTTGTGTCCAGCAAACTGTTCCTCCCTCCTGCGTATAACAATTTTTTCCACTGGCCTTTGGGATTCAAAATGTGAAACTGTTTGCAGTTGGCTTTTTTTGTTGCTGTTGTTGTTCCAGAAATTGAAATAGTGAAACAAAAAAAGGACCTGCAGAGGAAAATTCAAAGGAAAAAAGAGGCTCATAAAAGGTGGAAGCAAGGACAGGCGGCCTGGGAAGAATACAGGGATGTTGTCCAGGAAGCTGGGGACCAGGTTAGGAAAGCTAAGGCCCACTTAGAATTAAACTTGGCTAGGGATGTTAAAGATAATGGGAAGGGATTCTGTAGGTACATTGCAAATAAAAGACAGACTAGGGACAACGTGGGCCCCCTCCGGAAGCTATCGGGAGAACTGGCTACCCTGGATTTGGAGAAGGCTGAGGTTCTTAACGACCTCTTTGCCTCAGTCTTCACCGGAAAATGCTCTGACCACACCACCCAAGTCTTGGAAGGCAGATGCAGGGACAGTGAGAATGAAGACCCTTGGCCCACTGCAGGAGAGGATCTGCTTCGAGACCATCTTAGGAACCTGAATGAATGCAAGTCCCTGGGACCTGATGAAATCCATCCGTGGGTCCTGAAGGAGCTGACAAATGGAGTTGCTAAGCCACAGTCCATCATATTTGAAAAATCATGGCAGTCAGGTGGAGTTCCCAACAACTGGAAAAAGGGAAATATAACCCCCATTTTCAAGAAGGGCAAAATGGATGAGCAGGGGAACTACAGACCAGTCAGCCTCACCTCTGTGCCTGGCAAAATCTTCGAGCGGATTCTCCTGGAAGGCATGCTAAGGCACATGAAAAACAACAAGGTGCTTGGTGACAGCCAGCATGGCTTCACGGAGGGGAAATCCTGCCTGACCAATCTGGTGGCCTTCTATGATGGGGCTACAGAACTGATGGACAGGGGTAGAGCAGTTGATGTCATCTACCTGGACTTGTGCAATGTGTTTGACACTGTCTCACATGACATCCTTGTCTCTAAGTTGGAGAGACATCAATTTGATAGGCGGACCACTTGGTGGATAAAGAACTGGCTGGATGGCTGTACGCAAAGAGTTGTGCTCAATGGCTCAATGTCCAGCTGGAGACCAGTAACGAGTGGTGTCCCTCAGGGATCCATGTTTTGACCAATCTTGTTCAACATCTTTTGTCAGTGACATGGACAGTGGGATTGAGTGTGTCCTCAGCAAATTTGCCGATGACACCAAGCTGTGTGGTTCGGTTGACACGTTGGAGGGAAGGAACGCCATGCAGAGGGACCTTGACATGCTTGTGAGGTGGGCTGATGCCAACCTGATGAAGTTTAACCATGCCAAGTGCAAGGTCCTACAGCTGGGTGGGGGCAATCCCAGGCCCAGCTACAGGTTGGGCAGAGAAGAGATTCAGAGCAGTCCTGCAGAGAAGGACTTGGGGGTGTTGGTTGATGAAAAAATGAGCATGAGCCGGCAGTGTGCGCTTGCAGCCCAGAAAGCCAACCATATCCTGGACTGCGTCAAAAGGAGCGTGACCAGCAGGTCGAGGGAGGTGATCCTGCCCCTCTACTCTGCTCTTGTGAGACCTCACTTGGAGTATTGTGTGCAGTTCTGGTGTCCTCAACATAAAAAGGACATGGAACTGTTAGAACAAGTCCAAAGGAGGGCCACGAGGATGATCAGGGGACTGGAGCACCTCCTGTATGAAGATAGGCTGAGGAAGTTGTGGCTGTTCAGCCTGGAGAAGAGAAGGCTGTGTGGAGACCTCCTAGCAGCCTTCCAGTATCTGAAGGGGGTCTACAGGGATGCTGGGGAGGGACTCTTCATGAGGGACTGTAGTGAGAGGAGAAGGGGTAACAGGTTCAAACTTAAACAGGGGAGGTTTAGATTGGATATGAGGAAGAAATTCTTTACTGTGAGGGTGGTGAGGCACTGGAATGTGTTGCCCAGGGAAGTTGTGAATGCTCCATCGTTGGCGGTGTTTAAGGCTGGATTGGACATAGCCTTGGGTGGCATGGTTTAGTGTGAGGTGTCCCTGCCCATGGCAGGGGGGTTGGAGCTAGATGATCTTCAGGTCCTTTCCAACCCTGACTATTCTATGATTCTATGACTAACTTTTCACACTAGAGCTTAAGCAGATTTTCACAGTGGGAATCACTGAGTAGTATTTGGACTATTGTTAAAAAGCATATGGCTATTCTTTGGCAAAAAATATCTGTTTATGTACAGAAAAGGTTATAACCCCTCCCTATTTTAAAATCTGTTTGATTGCCATGGAAGATGTCGTAATGTTTATGTAGGACATTGTCGTGGTTTAAGCCTACCTCACGCAGACTTTCTCTCACTCACTCCCCCCTCTTTCTTGTCCCCCACTCCCGGAGGGATGGGAAGGAGAATACAAAAGAATGCAACTCCCACAGGTCGAGATAAGAACAGTTTAATAACTGAAGTATAACACAAACCTCTACTGCTACCACCAATAACAATAATGACAAGGCAAATACAAGGAAAGAATACATTTTCTCACCACCTAAAACCAAGCCCTACCACGCAGTGCACCCCCCACCCTTCTGGGTCCCTGCTCTCTGCTTTTACATCCTGGGCATGACGTGCTGTGGTATGGAATAACCTCTTTGGTCAGTTTGGGTCAGGTGTCCTGTCTCTGCTTCCTCCTGGCTCACCTTCCTCCCTGGCAGAGCATGAGGTTCAGAAAGTCCTTGGCCAGACCAAAACATCACTAAGCAGTAACCGAAACACTGGTGTTATCAGCGCTGTTCCCAGGCCCAAAATCAAAAACACAGCGCTGCACCAGCTACCAAGGAGAAAAATGACTGCTACTGCTGAACCCATGACAGACATCCTAAAAAGTCTATGATACCAGGAACTTTAAAGGGCCTGAGCTACTTTTTTGCAATTGCAACTTGTAGATCTGTGGTCAGAAACACCTGTGGCATTGAGAGTCTTCCACCCATTCTGGTGTAGCCGACTTTGAGTGGCATTCAAAGTATTCTGTAAATTGTGCTGAACAGTTGAAATGTGCTAAAATATTTCAATCTGTGAAATATTTTCTTATTCTTTTTTAATATCCTATATGATGACTGGGTCCCTAATATGTACAAAGTAAAAGCAGGAGCAGTTCCACTTAGCCTTTTTAATTTTACTTAAAAAGTAAATAAAAATGACCAGTGTATTTGCATGCAAGTTTGCTGAGGTGGCATGACAGAATTTTTCATTCTGATGTGATGCAAAAAATTGATTCACCTTAGCAGTCATCGCACAGCTTTTGAACAATCATCATCAATTTGCCACAATCAAGGGTAAACATGTAATATGTTTTTGACAGTTACAAGAAATGCTACAGCAAATAACTAGGATGTAGTGTAGCACAACAGCTGGCCTGGTGCAGTGCCTGTGCCGGGAATGCTGCACACTGCCATGGAATATGGAAGGTTTTTACCTCTTAGATCCGTTGCATCCTGACCAAATTGGGAAAGTGCCAAAGGCTAACCCTGAGGTTTCTGGAGTGGAATAACCAGGCACTCTGCCTGGCCACCCTGGGAACCCTGGCTCCAAAGGAGCTGCCAGCCCAGCCCTCCACTCCTCCTTACACAGGGAGAGCCAGAGGCGTTTTCAGACACAGTCCAATAGGTATCAAATCTGACAGCAGAACCTATATAAAGGGTGTGATAGGCAAAAAGCAATCATCCAAGCAAATCTGTGTTGCTTCTCTCTTGCAAAGTCTCTTCTTTGTACTAATTTCTCTTTAATTCTGTGTAGAGCTAGCATACACACAGCGGGAAGGCCTGTGTGGGCATGCCGTGATACTGCTTCATTCATCACTGTGATCTGCGGCACAGGAAGAAACCTCATCTGAAGAAGAATAAATATTAATATTTTGTTATCAGGAGTTGTTTGATCTTCAGTTTTAAACAGCTTAAAGCATAAAAAGAGTTAAGAATCAGCAGCCATGGGGCTGAGAGGGGAAGGTACAATGGGTTTCCTAGAGTTTCTCTGACACACAAGTTTTCTCGTGTTGTGAAATACCTTTGTTATTTTTCTTGAGAAATGTATTTTGCTCTTGCAGTGAGTGTGCAGAATACAATTCCTCTGGAAACAGGCATTAAAAAGGCAATGTGAAATGCCAACCACTAATAAATTGCAGGCAGAATGCGATTACAACCAAGTCTCTTGATTCCTGGGAATGTGCCTGAAATAAATATTTAAGGAATTTGATTTCAGAATGAGCCACAGACATTACAGACTCACCCTTTGTGCTAGAGCCAGCTCTGGACACAGGCAGGTTGGAGTAATTCTCAAAATGTCTTCAAGTGACAGAGCTGCCAGTAAGATTACTAAAGGAATAGGGAAAAGGCTTACAGATCCCTGATATTACAAAAATACTGGCTGGAGTGTGCTTCATGACTAGCAAGCAAATATTAACAGGAAACCCCAATGGCTCCTTCCATAGTGTCCTGGCAAGAAGAATTTGCTTTCATATTTTTGTAAGGCGACCTGGCTCACTGTCGTGGTTTAGGCCTTTCAGCCATGCAGTTTTCTCTCTCACTCATTCCCCCTTCTTTCTTCCCCCCACTCCCGGAGGGATGGGAAGGAGAATCAAAAGAATGCAACTTCCACAGGTTGAGATAAGAGCAGTTTAGTAACTAAAGTATAACACAGATCACTACTGCTACCACCAATAATAATAATGACAATAGAAATGCAAGGAAAAATAATACAATGGCCCACTACCTATACCCAGCCTGACTAAGCAGTGCACCCACACCCTTCCGGGTCTCTGCTCTCTGTTGTTTAATCCTGGGCATGACGTGCTGTGGTATGAAATACCTCTGTGTTTAGTTTGGGTCAGGTGTCCTGTCTCTGCTTCCTCCCGGCTTCCCCTCCTCCCTGGCAGAGCATGAGACTCAGAAAGTCCTTGGTCAGACCAAAATATTAACAAGCAGCAGCTAAAAACATCGGTGTTATCAGCGCTGTTCCCAGGCCGAAAGTCAAAAACACAGAGCGGCACCAGCTACTAAGAAGGAGAAAAACGTCTGCTACTGCAGAACCCAGGACAGTATCCACCCCTTATTCCATACCATTTATGTCATGCTTGGATCCCATATTTTCAATATACCATCACATGTATATATATACATGCACACACACACACAGAGGGAGAGAGATCATCCTTCAGTGCATGGACCCATCCCTATAAAGCTTCTGAATCCATTCAGTCCGTGATGTCGGGCTCCATCTCTTGTAACAGTATTTCAGAGCAGGGGAGGCTGTGTGCAATATTCACACTCCTGAATAGCCTGGGCAATAGTGTCCATTGCTAAGTCCACCCCTTGATCATGAGTCCATCTGTATGCTGCATCTCTGTCCTGATGGCCTTAGGTGTCATGGGCACACCAGGCTCAAAATAATTCACTCTCCCCTCCATCAGTTTCTGCAGCTTGTCACTGGGGACTCCATACAGCTGCCTTCCATCTCCAACGCTTCCAAAGCACTGGAGGGGCCCAGTGGACTATATACTCACCCATACTGTCCCACACACCCTGCCACTCATGACTGTCCAGCTTTGGGGAAAATCTCTGGGTCATCCTGCATTGCAGTCTAACCCCAGACAAGGCCCACACTGCACTCTGCTTAACTCTCGGGACCAGACAAAATGGCCGTGGGTAAAACACACTCTGTATGCGTGCCAACGCGCTGATCCCCATCACAATGAGCAGGCAGGTCTCAAGGGTACCCAAAGGCCATTCAAACCCTTCAGAACTCTCAAATGAGGCTGCTGTGCTTGTCACTGGGGCTGGTGTAGCTGCTGTGCTTGCCGGCTCTCTCACCACCAGCTGCTCTTTGTCTGAGTCCAGATCTCCCTCCTCTGCCTTGCTGGGAAGTGCTGCGCGGTCTCCTGCATCCTCCTGGGGCTCGGGCTCATGGGGCTCTGCGGGCAGCTGCTGGGGAATGCTCTCGGCCACCGCTGGGCTGGGCTCGGCTGCAGGGCTCGACTCCTTCGCTGGTGCTCGGCGGCTGCCGGGCTGGGCTCGGCGAGGGGGGAGGGGGACGACGGCTCAGCTTCTGGTCCCCGGGGCCGCGCTCAAGGTCCATTTCGGCTGCCGGCAGCTTCCGGGGCTGCCCCCCCTCGGCTCCCCACAGCCTCACGAAGACGGAGGCGAGGATGAGGGCCAGGACGGTGAAGAGCAGCCGGACTGCCAGCTACAAGTCCATGTCCACGTTCACATCCGCCCCCCCCTGCTTCTGAAACCCTCCCTTATTACAAGCCATTCCAATAAAGTACAATGAAACAAGAACCTTAACCCAAAACCCATATCCGAAAAATGCTCAGATAACAAATACCGGCTGTAAGTAAGGTACAATAGGCTGAAACCATGCACTCAAGAGAAACAAGAGCAACAACTTTGAAAGCCAATAAATCAGCATTGTGACAAGTGACTATTAATTCTGTCATTATCTCAACCATTCATGCCCCATGTTGGGCGCCAAAAAGAATTGTCATGCTTGAAGCCTCTCAGCCATGCAGTTTTCTCGCTCACTCAATCCCCCTTCTTTCTTCCCCCTGCTCACAGGGGAATGGGAAAGAAAATCGAAAGAATGCAACTCCCACAGGTTGAGATAAGAACAGTTTAGTAACTAAAGTGTAACACAAATCACTGTTGCTACCACAAATAATAATAACAAGAGAAATACAAGGGAAAAAGAATACAATCACTCACCACTGATACCCAGCCTGACCAAGCAGTGCACCCCCACCCTTCCGGGTCTCTGCTCTCTGTTGTTTAATCCTGGGCATGACATGCTGTGGTATGGAATACCTCTTTGTTTAGTTTGGGTCAGGTGTCCTGTCCCTCCTTCCTCCCGGCTTCCCCTCCTCCCTGGCAGAGCATGAGACTCAGAAAGTCCTTGGTCAGACCAAAACATTCTAAGCAGCAAGTAAAAACATCGGTGTTATCAGACCTGTTCCCAGGCCCAAAATCAAAAACACAGAGCGGCACCAGCTACCAAGAAGGAGAAAAATGACTGCTACTGCTGAACCCATGACACTCACATATAAGTGAAACCCCCAGGAGGCTTCATTCCTTCTCTTTTGGGATTTCCACCAGGAAAAATCACAATTAATGGTATCTAAAGCAGTGACACATGCGACTACAGCCTCCCAGCCCTGGAAGCACAGTGGAAATGTAGGCACTGTTAGCCCTGGGACACATTTGCAGTAGCACAAGGCCATGGAATTCTCAGATAGCTCCTATCTCATTTAATGTGTGGAGATCTCACTGCCAGGGCATTTGCGTTGTATATTCGTGCTATGCTGGCTGAAGGCAGTATGGTGCTGACCTTCAAATAACTGACACTGCGCAGAAGTCCCCATCAGCAGCTTTTTATTCAAAATTTTCTTTTTTCTTTTATTTTCTCTTTTCAAGGTTAAGATTTATCTTTTGATGCAGTGCCATGTGGACTTTTGAAGTCGTGGCAGCCTGACAAAATGCCTGCAAGCACAAAGACGTACAAGTCAAGGCAGCCCACAGTACCAATGCCTTCTGAAATTAACCCGAATGGTACCTTGTCTCCTGTTGTCTGTCACACACCCATGCAAACACTGGATGCTGGAGTCACTCTCTAAATAAGTTACATCAATTACTTCCCCATAAAATAGCCAGTACAGTTTGTGTCCAGCAAACTGTTCCTCCCTCCTGCGTATAACAATTTTTTCCACTGGCCTTTGGGATTCAAAATGTGAAACTGTTTGCAGTTGGCTTTTTTTGTTGCTGTTGTTGTTCCAGAAATTGAAATAGTGAAACAAAAAAAGGACCTGCAGAGGAAAATTCAAAGGAAAAAAGAGGCTCATAAAAGGTGGAAGCAAGGACAGGCGGCCTGGGAAGAATACAGGGATGTTGTCCAGGAAGCTGGGGACCAGGTTAGGAAAGCTAAGGCCCACTTAGAATTAAACTTGGCTAGGGATGTTAAAGATAATGGGAAGGGATTCTGTAGGTACATTGCAAATAAAAGACAGACTAGGGACAACGTGGGCCCCCTCCGGAAGCTATCGGGAGAACTGGCTACCCTGGATTTGGAGAAGGCTGAGGTTCTTAACGACCTCTTTGCCTCAGTCTTCACCGGAAAATGCTCTGACCACACCACCCAAGTCTTGGAAGGCAGATGCAGGGACAGTGAGAATGAAGACCCTTGGCCCACTGCAGGAGAGGATCTGCTTCGAGACCATCTTAGGAACCTGAATGAATGCAAGTCCCTGGGACCTGATGAAATCCATCCGTGGGTCCTGAAGGAGCTGACAAATGGAGTTGCTAAGCCACAGTCCATCATATTTGAAAAATCATGGCAGTCAGGTGGAGTTCCCAACAACTGGAAAAAGGGAAATATAACCCCCATTTTCAAGAAGGGCAAAATGGATGAGCAGGGGAACTACAGACCAGTCAGCCTCACCTCTGTGCCTGGCAAAATCTTCGAGCGGATTCTCCTGGAAGGCATGCTGAGGCACATGAAAAACAACAAGGTGCTTGGTGACAGCCAGCATGGCTTCACGGAGGGGAAATCCTGCCTGACCAATCTGGTGGCCTTCCATGATGGGGCTACAGAACTGATGGACAGGGGTAGAGCAGTTGATGTCATCTACCTGGACTTGTGCAAAATGTCTGATGCTCCCACATGACATCCTTGTCTCTAAGTTGGAGAGACATCAATTTGATAGGCGGACCACTTGGTGGATAAAGAACTGGCTGGATGGCCGTACGCAAAGAGTTGTGGTCAATAGCTCAATGTCCAGCTGGAGACCAGTAACGAGTGGTGTCCCTCAGGGATCCATGTTTTGACCGGTCTTGTTTAACATCTTTGTCGGTGACATGGACAGTGGGATTGAGTGTGTCCTCAGCAAGTTTGCCGATGACACCAAGCTGTGTGGTTCGGTTGACACGTTGGAGGGAAGGAACGCCATGCAGAGGGACCTTGACATGCTTGTGAGGTGGGCTGATGCCAACCTGATGAAGTTTAACCATGCCAAGTGCAAGGTCCTACAGCTGGGTGGGGGCAATCCCAGGCCCAGCTACAGGTTGGGCAGAGAAGAGATTCAGAGCAGTCCTGCAGAGAAGGACTTGGGGGTGCTGGTTGATGAAAAAATGAGCATGAGCCGGCAGTGTGCGCTTGCAGCCCAGAAAGCCAACCATATCCTGGACTGCGTCAAAAAGAGCGTGACCAGCAGGTCGAGGGAGGTGATCCTGCCCCTCTACTCTGCTCTTGTGAGACCTCACTTGGAGTATTGTGTGCAGTTCTGGTGTCCTCAACATAAAAAGGACATGGAACTGCTGGAACAAGTCCAAAGGAGGGCCACAAGGTTGATCAGGGGACTGGAGCACCTCCCGTATGAAGATAGGCTGAGGAAGTTGTGGCTGTTCAGCCTGGAAAAGAGCAGGCTGCATGGAGACCTTATAGCATCCTTCCAGTATCTGAAGGGGGTCTATAGGGATGCTGGGGAGGGACTCTTCATGAGGGACTGTAGTGAGAGGAGAAGGGGTAACGGGTTCAAACTTAAACAGGGGAGGTTCAGATTAGATATGAGGAAGAAATTGTTTCCTGTAAGGGTGGTGAGGCACTGGAATGGGTTACTCAGGGAAATTGTGAATGCTCCATCGTTGGCGGTGTTCAAGGCCAGGTTGGACAGAGCCTTGGGTGGCATGGTTTAGTGTGAGGTGTCCCTGCCCGTGGCAGGGGGGTTGGAACTAGATGATCTTAAAGTCCTTTCCAACCCTGACTATTCCATGATTCTATGAAAATGTTTCAAATAGAACCTGGTTTCTGGGCAGCATCACAGAAGAAATTTGTATCTAATAACACTTTCTGTTTTGGATGTGTTGTGGAATACATGGATTCTCCAAAGCTTTCACATGCTATTTTTTTTTTTGTATATGTAATCTATTGTAAATTAATAAATATAAGGAGAGCAATATGGCAGATGGAAGAAATTATAATCTTCTTTTAATTTTGAGTCTAGATTGAAAACTGGGGAAGTTGGAAAGAAAGGACAGTATTTTCAAAGCACTTGAGTAAACCAGGAACTTGTGTCTCAGAATTCACCCAATATGCAAATGATAACAGAAAGTGTCTGTCTCTCTTCGTCTACACAGTGATGCTAGGGCAAGTATGCTCATTATAAATATGACTTTTAGGTGCCTGAAGCTAGATGGGATGACTCTGGACTTTAGGATATACTTATATATAAAAGAGTGATGCAAATACTGGCTGTGACATCAGTGTAAATTTGTAGATCTGCATTGGATGGATACTACTTTTTTCTGAAAAACTGCATCAGTTTTGCTAAGCAAATCTGGCTCATTGTCGAGAACTGCACTGATGTGGTTACACTGCTTCCAGTTTCAGGTCCATCTGAGCTTAAGCATTTCTGTCACGCAATATAAATAAACCACTTTTTCATGCATGGTGGTGCTGCTTTTGAGACTTTGACAGGTTTGAGACATACTGCTTTTGAAAAAAAAAAAACAACCAAAGGTGTAAGAATGAAATTAATGGCATGGGATACCTATTATCCTCCCACTTACTCTGCAGAAAGTACAAGAGGGTTGCATTTTATGAAACTATATGTATAGGTAATAAAATAGCAGCTGTTTTATTGCATAGCAACTGCTCACAATGACTTGATATGGAAGTACCATATCCCTTGATGGAGCAGAGTTATCTATTGCATGCTAGCAGTATCTTGCAGAGGCAAAAATTTTTTGAAGCTTTCTACCATATCTAGCCTAGCTTCTACTTCTATCCGCAGTATTCTGACTAACAGGCTGGGCACTGCATCCAGCCACTTCCAATTCTCCTCAAACAACCTTGTATTAGTTTCTTTACAGGCTTATGGGGAATAACACAGGCAGATGCAACCTCATGATCAGATTTTGACTGCTGATTTCTGAAAGAATCAGATCTTGTACTTCTGACCATGATGGCACAGAAATGCCCAAAAATTTGGTCTAGAATATCCAGCTGGAGAAACTTTGCTTATCTTTCATCACATTCCAGTCTGCTAAGAGCAAATCTGAAGTAAAGGCTTTGGTTATTTAAATACATCTACAGTCATTTGGGCAAATTCTGCACTCATTGACCTCATACTATTTGCAAACATACATCAGGGCTGTGAAAGTTCCTCTGCTATAAAAAATAGTCCTAGCTTTTTAGTCTTGTGAAGAAATAAATGCAGATCTGTTAACTATGCATCCTTCCGCAGACTCTTAGCAGCTACCAAGCATATAAATACTACTCTACATGTCATTCTTAGCCCTGTTGTGGCAGGAAAACCACTGATATCTCACTGCCAAATCTGTCCCCCACCACTGTAGGCACTCAGCTGAGATGGCTGGTTTGGGAGGGCAGCCGTTTAGTTAGAGGGACACAGACACACATACACGCACACGCACACACATCTAAAAATGTGGGTCTCAAGGATGGTCAACAGGCCTCACTGTAGAGCTTCTTTCTAATACCAGCCATAGTGGGACAACCTTAAGTGATGATGCATCTATCTTAGGTACCTCAGTTAGCTGTCCAGAAATTAGCTGGGTTATAATACCACTTCTTTACACCTTTAGCCTCAAAAATGCAAAACATGTTTCTCCAAGGTGTTGATAACGTAAATTATAGAAAGTTGAAAGTATAATTTAGGTGCTGGGCAATGGCTCTTAATGATGACTATGTCAGCTGGCAGTAAAGATTTTTTAAAATAAGCTACTTGCAGACCAAATAGGGTTGGAAGAACTCAACTACCCTGGTCTGTACCTCTGTCTTCTTGGCATATGGCTTCATTCAGTTTTCAAAGACAAATGATGTTAAAATAGTGTCAAGCTGGACAGTATTTACATACATATTTTTATGTAAAGTGTACTATGAGTATGTTGTATTTGTTGAAAAATAATGCTTTTTGACAGGAAGTTTTCAGCTACTACTAAGTTCAATAGAAATCCAAACAACTGTAATCTTTTCTGGTACGTATGCTTAATAGCATTCATGCAATACTTAATTACTAACTTTAGTGGCTTTTTCTTTTTTTTACATGCAGTGTAAGACCCATTTCAAGAGAGAAAATTCTGATGGGTTGCTCCAAAATCTTCTGAAATAAATATAGGGCATATCTCTCAGTCATTATGAACTAGTTTTTTCCTTGAATGATTCAACATCTCCTGAACAACTGTGACTACATAAACCATTGCTCTGAAACTGGTCCCTCTGGAGTCATCTTCCTTCACTGATGGCCTTTTTTTTCTAGAGAGGAGAACAGAATGGGTGGATGACAGGATTATGTACAAGCAGTCTAATCTCCCTAACAGCTTTCCCAATCCATTAATTTGGTTCAGAATGTGAAGGGTACTCAATTATTCAATGAAAAGGTTAAGCCTGTGGTAGATATGCATAGTCAGTAATGAAATGTACTTCCCCTGGGTATTTTTTTAAAAGCATGCAGTCTGACAGATGTTCACCACATCCTTTTTGGATATGTTTTCTGAGGTTTTAGTTTGTGACACTGCACTACGGTTATTTTCAAAATGCAGTTCTTTGGCTTCCTTGCTTCACTGAAGTTGCAACTGGGTGACAGTGAAGTAAGTCAGCCATGAAAATCTGTGTGCATCCAAGCCAAGACAATACTTCCTGTACCATTTCTGTGTCTGAGTACCCTGCTGCATGAGAAGGATCGGGAAACAGCCCAACTAACTCTGCTGGCCTCAGGCTTTCAACCATCCTTATATCTATCCATCTTTTTGCTTTCATTATCATATTTTCTGCTAGGTAATTTGCACATGGCCATCAATATACATTACAATCCATAAATAGGAGCTTGCAACTCTACTGATGTTGACATATCTGGCTCTGGTGCTTGGACGGGAGCTGGTTTTTGTCTTCAGTAATGGCTGTAGAATTGTTCTCTTAATAAAAACTTTTTGCTGAAACAGTGGGACTCTAAACTGATAAATGGCTGCCAAAGACAGTCCATAGCTAAACCAGAGCTATTTCCAGTAATGTCATGCCTTGATTGTCAGTATTTTTTATAAATAAATGCAAACACATCATACTCTGTGAGCAGAGAGGCCACACACAGGTTGCACTGCAGGACTGAGCTTCTTGCACAACATTCATGGCACTGGGGTCTCTGCTGGGGAAAAGTGCAATGTCCCAGTGCCCTCATAGCCTGGAGCAGGGGATGTGCAGGAACTTAGATGAGAGTGTCAGGGCGCTGCCATGGCCTTTCAGCTGAGAGCTAACAGTGATTTGCAAATATTGCTCCTTTTGCTGTGCTCATGGGGTGTAAGGAGGCCTATGGGAGCAGCAATGTTTCAAGGATTTGAAAAGAGGCCACATGTCCATGGGCTTTTCTGCAGGATGTGGTGCTGGACTGAGCAGCTCCTGCTTGCTGGTTTTTTTCTGCTCCCTCCCTCCACAGTATGGCCTATCAGCCGTGCCAGTGCACACATTTGAGTGGCTGGGAGGTTAACCCTGCTGTGTGAATAATTTAGGTAAAAAGAAAAGCAGAGTTATTTTTTAATGCAGTAATTTTCTTGAGATAGAGCCCTGAGAGCTGAACTGTGCCTTGAATCAGTTTTGCCATGAATCAGAAGGCCTTCGTTTTGACTTCTGATATGGCTTTACACAGCTGTGCCCAAGGTATTTGAATAAACCTCACAGATGGAAAGATCTAAGGGGTATTTATCCAGAAGCAAAGGTTAACTTTAAAACCTTGACTGAGTTATGTTTGTAGGTATCATTTAGGGGTAGGAAGGACAGATTTAAAAAGGAATGCATCAGGGAGGTTTGCATAACAGTTAAAGGTTCCCTGTATATGATTTCTCTCTTTAAAGGCATGGGGAAGAAGAATGTTCATTTTTAAAAGCAGGTAAATGCCTTGAGAAGCAGAGGGGGTAGTCTCCTGAGGGTGATCTGAAGTATAGATATAATTGTGGTTTTATTTCTTTTTACTAACCTTTAAAGCTTTTGTAATTGTTGCCTGTATTTTGATTTTGTAAGTATATTAACTGGTTTTCACTGCATATGAGGTTTGTGTTAATGATGGTTTCTAAGTGATAATGCTATTATTGATCCATTCCCATGTTTTAAAACTGGACTTGGGCCATCTGCCTGCTTCTCAGTGTCTTAGAGTAACTAGTGTTAGCCAGGAGCACCCTGACCAAGAGCAGGACACTGGGAAGAGTGGCCAAAGCCAAAAGGCTCCCATGGCTCTACAGATTAGACCCTGTTCTCCCCATCTACTCTGTTGAGCACTCATGGACTGAGGGTATGTCTGCAATATTGTGTCTGATTGCCAGTGTGCACAGGAGCAAGAAGGGTCTGGACTTAGTGGGAACGGATATGAGACCCCTTTGTCTTCCTGGAAATCTAACACAAGGAAGAAAAAAGTAAGGGAGAAGTTTATAATTAATTCAAGCTACTCTCCAGGCTATGGGTTTGGAAAGTTGGGTGGCTTAAAGAGACCTTTTAGAGTGCCTTCATTTAAGTAACACCTCATTTGTTGCCTTAACATTTGCAAATGTTTGCTTTGAGGGCTGCTCACCAAGGTCCTTGCTTTCATCTGTTGCACACTAACCAACTGAAATGCTTTTAATAATCATTAAATTCTCATACAAAGGGAAACAGTTCAGTTAGATAATCATGTCAAAATGTTGATGATTTTTCTTATTTCCTGTGTAATCTTTCAGTGGGAAAATGTCTTTCTCATAGTGTTTCAAGGATATTAACTGCCTTTGTTGTGGAGGGAAGAACTTCTCTGTGGTTGCATTCTTATTCTCCTATTGTATTCTTATCATTACTCAATGTTTATGTTGCAGTGATGCCCAAAGTCTACAAGCAAACTGAGGGTGCTGCTGCACTAGGGAAAAAAGGGGCCCAGCCTTTGGCTTGAAAGGTTTTTGAACCAGTTTTTGTTTGCCTTTTTTCCATTTTATAGAAAAGTAGATCTTTGAGAGCTCGGCTTCAGTGTTGATGACAAATGCAAGCAGTTTGGACAGCTTGTAGGCCAAGGCCTGCCAGTTACAATGAACTATGCATTGCTCCTCAGCTGTGGGATAGTCCAGAAAGACCTAAAAGAATTTCCTCTATATTGATAGAATTAGTATAAATGCCCAGATATTGCAATGGGTATGTAATGAGCACATATCTGGGAGGAGAGATAAACTAAGAGGTATTTAAACGCATGTTATTGGCTTTTTATTTTTTTTTTTCCAGTGAAAACTATGTAACACGAAATTGGTCTCTATTTTGCAGTAAGACTGATGTCAAAGGAATTGACACTGTTACAAAAGAGCAGGATGAGGTTCACAGACAAAGAGAGAAATCTATAGAAATGCAGGGAATGCTAGATAAGAAAGAGGAACAAAGTTGAGTGGGTTATGTGTCTGAAATTGACCATGATCTTACACTCTAATGGGTGACATGCCATGCCATCTAAATTGTCTCATTTCTTGGGAAGCAAAGAAAAGAACATTTACACAAAAGAGGTAAAGAGAGGTTAAAACGGCTTTGCAACTGGAGCAATGGAAAGCACCATCACAATGCATCAAAGATGAGAGGAAATTGTTCTCTGAGTGGACTCTGTCCAAACAAGAAGTTGCTAGCTTTCTTGTGCACATTGAAAGGCATCAGAACTCCCTTAAATAGGTATTATAAGCTGGCAGTGGAAGACTTACTTAAATCAGCACAAAAAAATGGAGGGGTGAGGGGAAAGCTAATGTGTTATCTGCTGTGGGAAAAGTTTCTTGAAGTACTAGAGTGCTGCATCACGAAGTATATAAATGGAGGACACGTTAACCAAACTGTGCTCAACTGGAAAGTCTGCTCACAGTTCATGGACAGTAGCTGCATCTTCAGAGATATTATAATAACCCTGTGTCATGACTTGATTGTACCCTTTCCAAGGTCAGGGATCAGATTTGGAGGATCACTGATAAAAGATTAGTTCAAGGTCTGAGCAAAAGTCTCTCAAGGAAAATTAAACTAAACTTCTTGCTGCCTAGTTAATTAATTTTTCCTATTTACAAAGAAGACTCAATTGCTTTGCCAAATATTATTGTAGTAAAAATTATGAGGCCAAAGTAACAGGAAGATAAAGGAGTGAATACAGCAACACTGTATTATTCCTCAACCAAAGTACACCTGTAGCTGTTCCTAGTCCTGCTCTCCCCTCTGGCTCTTGGGGCACTGGCCTGGCTCAATCCAGAGAAGCAGCCTCTGCACCCCACTGAGTGCTGATGGCCAGTTCACAATGCCCTGCCCCACATAGAGACAGTATCCCCTCTCGGCTGGTCTGTTCAGGTGCTTTAGCAGCATCTCTTTTTGGCCAAGTATTTCAGCTCTTCCACAACCCCCCCTCTCCCCCCACCCCCCCCAGTACTAAGCCTCTTTCTCTTTCCGCCCTCTGAAGACTCCTGAATGGATTTTGGGTTTGTTTGTTCCTTTTTTCTTTTAGGTTATACGTGGGACACCTGTGCATCCACTGGTGGCCCAGGTTTCTGACCGTGGCGGCTGTAAGCTTCTCACTGCTTTGTGATGTGCCTTCCTGCTTTTTCTTTGCTAGAAGTGCCTCCTGACCTCAGCTCAGCAGCTTTTGTAAAATAAACAAGCTTCGGGTCTGCCTGTTGGTTCCTTTCAATTATGTCTCTCTGCCAGATGTGGATGAAGAGGTCCTCTCCTCTATGGCAAGCTGGTGGGAGAGGAGGATGGGGTGGGAGAACAAGCTCTTTTCTCTTTTAGCCACACACAAGCTTTTTTTGTTTCCCCTATGAAGATTTACAGAGTCTGAAATGTTTTAAAAGCATAAAAAATTATGAAGCATTTCTTTTTCATTTGAATATTCCACTTGTGAATATTGTGTTGATTCAGAATGAAAAGTTACTTGAGCTGGGATTTGCAGGCAAATATAAGAAGACCTCAGACAAAGCATCTTTGCACAGCCTGAAGTAGCAGAAATAGCAGAAACTTCTATCCAGTCACTTTGCCTCAGATTAAATCTATACAAAACAAACTTTACAAACATGCATGCAACCACAGTATTACTACCAGTTTGGCTACAAATACGTTCTATTCCTGGGAGTATTAACAGAGGAAGTTTCCCTGGAATCAAAACCTGAGGTAGCCAGGACTGCAAAGTATGGGGAAAGCATAGGTGGTAGGGGGAGAAGCACAGCAATATGTCCCAGCTTTTAAAAGAAAACAGAAAATGAGGACCACCGGGTTTGCTGCCCCTCACAGAGCCTGGGAGAGTTGGACTTTGTTTAAATACAAAAACATGGGAAATTTAGAAAAGGACTGGTTTGGCTGGCGTGGCTAAACCCAAAGCCCCATTATGCTGAACCACAAATGGCTGGGATGCCAGTTATTTTATGGCTGCCCCAGGCAAATCAGCTGCTGTAACTCATTTCACTATAGTGGTGCCACAGTAGTTCAAAGGTTGTCCAAGTTTTCCTTGTATTCAGATTTCATCAGTGTAGCAGCAGCTTAATAAATATGTGGTTATTTATTTAAGTCTCAGCTTTCTCATCCATAGCTTGGCTATAGTACTGACAAAAAACAAGCAGTTGGAGCCATGAGTTAAATGCATGTGATTTATTTATGTCACAAACTATCAGGAGACTTGGGATAGGGAGGTTAAAGAGTCCAGGCTGGTGTTTCCTAAAAAGCCATGAACACAGGCACACCCAGCCCTATTTTAAGATAAAGGGTTAAAGGCTCTTTGGAGGAGAAAGGTTTTCAAGTTGTTGACATATTAGAAGTTGCTGTGATGCAGGGAGATAACTGTAAGGTAGTGACTTCTCCATGGGTATTTACTCTGTCACCAAGTCAGGGAGGCTATTCCTGTCAGAGTATCCATTAAGGTTGAGCTGGGGGGAATTTCAACGTTACCAACAATTGTACTGAAGTTCCCACTGTTAATGGTGATTTTTAGTAAAGTTTTAGCCCTGTCAATTAGATTATTACCGGGTCTTTCCAGATCTATCTTTTAAAAATTCACAGGTTTTAACCTGTTTGGTTACTTGGTATCCAATCAAGGCACATGTGAAATATCAAAGAATGGCTGGAAATTGAAAGTAGCACAACATTCATTATGCTTTTCAAAACCCACAAATTTTAAAGCTAATCTCTGGGTTATTCTGGGTATGACTCATGATTTCTGTATGTCTGGGATTAACTATAGCACATCCTGATTTACTGCTTTCTCTGAATCTGTGTATCCACACTCGGCTATGTCAAGGCCAGCTGGCTAACATCATGGTGGGAACAGCACCCATGCCCATTTTACGGGCATGTGCTCTTGTTTCTGGACAGTATAAGCTCTTCATTTTGCATGAACACCCAGAGCAGCTCACAGGGGCCAAAACAGGAATAAGGAAGAAGAATGTTTCCCACTAATGCAACCTCTTGGAGTGAGCATCAGGGATGCAGTGTATTTGTTCATCCCCGTTTTATCTGTGCAATTCAGGAGCCGTTTGTTCAAAACCTCGTGGTATTGGGGAAACCCTCATTTCCTCACCTGAGAGTATACCCCCAGGTCTGTGCTTAGCGATGGTCGACAGCTTCCAGAGCAAGAACTGTGCCTGTATCTTTGGTGTCTCCCTCCTCCCCTCCACTCTAGTTCAAGTGGCAGGTAAGCTTGGTCCATGTCTGAGCAGCTGGTGTTTCTCTAAAAATACAGACCCTCCTCCCAGGAAAGCTGCACCAGCAGAGTGGCTTGAAACGGGAATCAGGCATCAACTGCATCCTGTCTACACACTGTTGTGGTGCTAGCTTGCTCTCCTCGTATTTAGAGTGTAAAGCACTTCAGTTTTTTCTTGTGTAAAAAGTCACTGCTTAAACATCAGCTATGGGCCCTTGGAAGCTGTTTCTGCCAAAAAAAATTTCCTCTATAAACACTAACATCTGCTGGTCCCAGGAGTCGGGTCCATCTTTAGAGCAGCTACTTCCTTCAGTTCTCAGAGCAGCGGGGTGAGCATCCCGCAGTGCCTGGGTGCGAGGAGCACGGCATGCTTCCTCACACTGCCCTGGGGAAGGCATCTTGCACTGAAATGCCTGATGTCTGATCACCCAAGATGAAGCAAGCCAAAAATAAAGCTTCATGCTGTGTCCCACACATCATGCAACAGCCCGCCTTGCTGCTGTTCCTGCAGTCTATGAGCATGTGCAGCAGGCATGGCCTGGGGCTGTACATCAATGTAATAAGCAGGATGGCTAGTTGACCTTTGGGTGACACCAGAACTGTGTTTAGAAGCTGGAACAGGGCAAAGTGTTCAGTAGTTTTTGGGACTGTAGAAGAAAATGGCAATGGACTGCAAATGCTTTTTTCCAACAGCAACCAAGTTATAATAAAGAGGTCTCAAAAACATATTGAAAGACAGGTTCAGCTGTCACTAATTAATTAGACCAAAAAGGTTCTGTTGATGATAAAGTACCTTAGCAGACAGTTGAATGCTTAGGGTGTTCTTGGGGAGAGGTCCTAAAATTAGAGTGTAATTTCACAAGATAAACAGTGGAGAGAGGCAGGGCCTCTGCAGACCTCTCAAAACTGTGTGTTGAAACCATGAAGAGATATGAAGATCTGGTGCCCCCTTGGGATGTAGACTGGGTGAAACAGAGTGAGTCCTCTGGTATCTACAACAGCAGACCCTGGGAATATCCAATAAAAATATTGGTGGCAGATTCCACCAGTGTCTTCAGCATTCAGTAATTTCTGCTTTGAGCAGGTTATTGGCTGGCTCAGTCTAACACAGCCACTAACAAGATATGTTTCAGCTACCTCCTACAAGGATATTGGCAATCTCTTTTGCAGAAAATTAGAAATCAAAGGGCTAGTGTAATGAACTTTACTTTTCAAGGTATTTTGGGAAGAGGTACTGGGAAATTTCTCATTAAAAAATCTAATCTGAGTTGATTATCCTCAGTGTCAACACTGGTGCTGTTGAACTGCCTACAAAACTGAACTCCAAATGGAACATTTTCAATTGAAATCACAGAATCATAGAATCATAGAATGGTTAGGGTTGGAAAGGACCTTAAGATCATCAAGTTCCAACTCCCCCATGGGCAGGGACGCCTTGCAATTGACCATATCACCCAAGGCTCTGTCCAATCTGGCCTTGAACACTGTCAGAGGTGGAGCATTCACAGCTCCCTAGGGGCACCCTGTTTCAGTGCCTCACCACCCTCACAGTAAAGAACTTCTTCCTTATATCTAACCTGAACTTCCTCTGTTTAAGTTTAAACCCTTTGCCCCTTGTCCTGTTGCTACAGTCCCTGAAGAAGAGTCCCTCCCCAGCATCCCTATAGCCCCCCTTCAGATACTGGAAGGCTGCTATGAGGTCTCCACGCAGCCTTCTCTTCTCCAGGCTGAACAGCCCCAACTTTCTCAGCCTCTCTTCATACGGGAGGTGCTCCAGCCACCTTATCATCCTGCTCAGATATAGTTGTGAATTATGGCAGTAGTTCAAGCATAGTTGGGATGCAGCAAGGGCTGCTGCAGCAGACACCGCCATCCTCTATCCTCTGCCAGTGACTGCCTGCAGTTATGATGGCTGCTGCAGCTTCAGGTTTGTGGATCCTACAGAACTGAGTTCTGACTGCAAATGGTTTCAGCCAAGAAGGTCACAAAGAAACACTTCCGCAACCTGGCTGGAAATTCAGCTTCAACAAGACTTCCTGTGGTTATCTGTGAGTTCAAGACAAGTGTTCACTTGCTGGTTTTCAGGACTTCCCATCAGCACTGCTCTCTGCTCCCTTATCCTGCAGAGCTAATTTGGTTTTGCTATTGATTTCCCCACATAAAACCCTTCTGAAAGCTCAATTTGCACTCCATTCTACAGAGCAGAATGGGCAACGTCTGTAGTCAAGGAAATTTTTTTCATAATGCTGCGCAGAAGCAGAAAATCCATTTAACTTCTGGCCTTGCATACTTTCATCACAGGCTTCCAGGATGCTTTATTTTATGCTTCAAATAGCCTGTAGCTCATCTGCCTCTTAATGTTTGTCTTAGCAAAAACTCAGGGGTTCTTCAGCCTCAAGGATTATCAGGATACCTCAAGATCTGTAGAGCAATTAATGGTCTTGATGAAATACATGGCAAAATATTGAGTCTTACTGAAATGCAATAAAACCATTATTCATAGGCAAAAGAACAAGTATTATACAACTGACCAAATAGAGTTGGCCTGATGTAATTTTTCTGTCTTTTGCAAAGAGTTATTCTCCACCTTGTCAGACCCTGACTACAGCCCGTGATCAGATTTTTGTTGTTTGATTTTTTCTTTTCTCTGATTTATTGTTCATTATGATTCTTGCAAAGAAATGATTTTTGCTTTAGAGGGATGTAATTGTGTGTTGGGAAGCCCAGTTCTCCCAACGAGACACATAGGAGAACAGTCACCTGGTATCAGTGGAAACATTAAGAACAAAGAGTAAGATGTCCCTTGGGACTTGTGAGAGCTGGAGAGAGGCCAGCTGTGGACAGAGGGACTGTGTGAACTTGAGCATCAACCCATGTTCTTTTTCTTTTTTTTCAGTTGTTTTCAAGAGAATGTGGGTTAAGGTTTGGAAATACAGGAGAAAATGCACTTTGGTCTGAAGCAGAAGGTCTTGAGAATGACAGAGTAGGTTGAATTTATTTGGAAGTGCTAGGTTGCCTTTTATGTACTGTATTTCAGACAGCTATAGGAGAAAATAAAATATGTAATTCTTTTTACTAAATTTATCTATTTGCCTATTTACAAAAACAAATTATAAATAGGAAGCTGTTCACAAATTCAGATGGTTGGGGCAGAGGAGATTTGACAAGGCATCTTGAAGAAGAGACAAGGGTAGAAATGAGAAAGGCATGAAGTTTCAAAGATGGAGAAAAAGCTTTTCAAAAACTTCAGAAACAAGTCATTTTGGCAGTACATAAATGCTTGACAAGGACATTTGGGTCAAATTTCTCTTAACAGGGCAGGAAACCATCAGCTGGAAATCTGTTCCTGGATGTTGGGTCCCCTGTGTACCCTGGAAAGCATTGATTTGTTTATTCTTGTAGATAGGGGGTTGTGGGTTTTTTATGTCCAAAAATCCCATGTCCTTTCACCAACTTTTCTTTCTAATTCAAGTAAATTCCAAACCTCCAATTGCTGGGCTCGTCAGGGAAGACGAAAGAAGTAAAATTAATTTTTCACAGCTAAGAGGGGGAAAAAAAGAGTACTGAAGGTATGTAAGTATGGAGGGTAGGCCTGTTCAGGGAACTGATGCCTTGGACACTTCCTTTCTCCCTGTCCATGCAGTGTATGTTTGCATGCAGATGCTTTGTGCCAGTCTGGGACACAGTTTCTGGCTCCATCCCTGGCCTGAACCAAGGGCTGCCAGCTGTGCTATGACAAGGAAAAACTAAGATAGGTGCACCATGCAATGAGGTTATTTTGGCTGAGAGGTACTGACAGAGGAGGTTGTCACTGGTTATACCAGTTTGCTATTTCTCCTGATTCTCCTGGGCTATTTGAAAAGAAGCTACCTGAAACCTTGCAGCTCTGCTTGCACCATTTCCCAAAGCAGGGTTTATCTGTGCTTGCCAGGCTGGTTGCTGGATATGGTTTGCCTCAGCCTACTCTGGCTGAGATAATTTCAGCCTTGGGTCAGGCAAGTCAGTTCACAGCTGTGTTCAAACAGCAGTATTACACACCATTCTCTGTAACTTAGTATCTCCTTGTTAACCTTTACCTAAGGCTTGTGTGAAGTCTGCAGAAATGGAAACGTCAACAGTCTAACACTTTAAGAAAGACCTTGGTTTCAATAATTCCATTTTAAATTCAGGCTTACTTTGGCATCTGGTACCATTTCTTGATGACAGCTTTTCTCCCATCCAGGGAAGAAAAATTGTGTAAAAAGATCTCTAATTCCATATAAAGAACAATACATTAACTTTGCCTCTCCCATTAATTTTTTTTACTGATCAAAAATCTCTTTTCTACTTCTTTCATTTCCACGTACTACCATGTTATTCTTTTTTGATTTACTTTTTTCCATTAACCTTTCTCTGTTACGCAGCCTCATTTGGAACATTTTCTTGTTCAAGAGCAGTGAGATGCAGTAGGAAATTCCTGTGCAGGTGCCATTAATAGATGTTTTAAATGCTGTCCGTCAGATGCATGAAGTATTGCATTTAGTTTTCATGACAGCTGAAAAGGGAAAAAGCATCATGAGGCAGAGAAATGATAGATGCCCTGACCTGAGTTGGAGTTAAAGTGCCAGACACTGTATGTATGCCATGTATAGACAGTTTGATATTGCTGCTTCTTAATGGTTACATCTGTATATTAGTCTCTGTAGGAAGGATAAGTAGATGCTAAATGGCTATAATCTCATAACTATTTCCAGAAAGGCATAACAAATATTTTTCCACTTTGCTAAAGTCCATGTTGGTTTTTGTGGAGTTGCTGATTTTTTCTGAAAGTAATCATAGAATCACAGACTGGTTTGGATTGGAAGAGACCTTAAATATCATGTAGTTCCAGCACCCCCTGCCACTGGCAGGGACACCTTCCACTACACCATGTTGCTTAAAGCACCATCCAGCCTGGCCATGGACACTGCCAGGGATGGGACAGCCACACCTTCTCTGGGCAACCTGTGCCAGTGCCTCACCACCCCCATAGTAAAGAATTTCTTCCTAATGTCTAGTCCAAATCTCCTTTCTGTTAACTAAAATCTATTCCCCCTTGTCCTGCCACTACACGCCCATGAAAAAGTCCCTCTCCAGGTTTCCTGTAGGCACCCTTTAGCTATTAGATAATCACAAGGAGATTTTTTACAACAGGGTAATAGGTACTAACATTTACTATTTCAATTTACCAGTTTAAATTCTATTTCAACTCATATTAGTTTGAAAGAAACTAAACAAAACTGAATGACCTACTTGTTAAAGAGGTTGAATAGGAATCTCTGGGAATAGGAGTTCTCACATGCTGAAAACCTTCTTTATGAACATTTATCATTTGTAGACATTTGACTGAGAGTTTAATGCAGAAAAATATTTGCTCCTTTGGTACAAACTAATAAAAACAGAGTAAGGATATGATGAAGGAAAATGAGTGCTCTTAGCAACAGACAGCTTGACTCTCCAGTTCGCTTCATATATGCAGTTGTCCAGATTACTGCAAAGATGATGTAAACAGTTATTCTCTCTGGCACTGATGTATGCAAACTCAGCAACAGTGGCTTAGCACACAGTGATCCAGAATAATACCTAAAGAGTATGCACGTATTTGCTGGTTTGTAAACAAAGCTGGTAGTTTAGTCTTCACATGGTGTCTAGACAGCAGCAATTAGTAGTAATTAGTAAGTGCATCTGCTGTCTGCTGAGTCCATGGCAGGTCAGGTTCTGGAACGAAGGGATCAAAGTTTTACTTCAACACTGTACTCCATAAAGTAGAGTTCTACCTTAGATTCCCACATGCCGAGTGCATGCTTTGCTCTGATTTTTTGGTTTAGAGTTTTTGAGGTGCTCGTTCCCCTGCTCAGGAGCCAGCCTGGCAAATAAAAATTTTGGATTGATAGTAAATAATTTCATCTCAAAAGAAGTCTTAATCTGGGTTTCTGGCATGTAGATAAAATGACATATTTTACTTAAGACACAATTCAATTGGTTGGAGCTTCACAAAACATGTTTCAAGGCCTAAATTCAAGCCTCTGTTAGGTACTTGCAGTCTGCCGTTACCGGGCTTGAGCTCATCGAAGTCAGCCTTTGTCATGCCATCTTGCTACCATGTAGGTGCTAACTGCACCCCTACTTTGTCTCAGAGGGGAGGTGAGAATCAGTTGTGATATGCTCTGTATCAGAAACAGTGCAATTAAAGAGGACTACTATTGCTATTGCAGCTTCGCTGCTGTCTGAGAACAGCCCTACGTGTGACTCTCCAAGTGGAAAGCCACTGCTAAACAATGTGGAAAATGTCGTTGCCTACTGTTCATACAAAGAGAGAGCAAGAATGCAAAAAAGAAACTTATCACTCATTGGGGTATTGAGGTTTTTTCCCCAGTTTGCTTTCAAATGCCTGTATATGTGTCTGCGGAACTCCCTAGGCCTTTTGCTGCTAGTGGTTTATGTATCACTAGTAGCATCTACTTGTAATATAGTAGCTGACAACCATACCAGTGAAGTTGCAGGATTGAACCAGCCTTAGTCACAAAGTCTGTCAGCTGTGCAACGTACAGCTGTGTGGCATCACAGTGGTGGAAAGGAAGCGGGCAAGAGGCTTAGAAGCCTGGGTTTTCCTTGACACTGACACCTATCTTTCTGTATTTCTCTTCCCTCAACCAGGAGCTTATGCTTCCTTTAACACCTGAATATTGTCAGCCTTAAAACGTAGCGTTTCTGTAATGCATGGAAGGCAGGAGATTCTAATTTATTTGAAACAAAACTCTTGTAAATTTAGTAGTCATGGTCATTCACAAATGGCCAGGACACATTCAATCAAGGGTAACGCCTTCTCACCAGGATACAGAATGATCTTTTTTCTCTCTCTCCTTCTTTCTTGCACTTTGTTAATAAATCTTGTATGAGGAAGAGTGTGGCTGTCCCAGAAATTGCCCGAGGCTGGTGCCTTGGCCACACTGTAGATTGAGGTGCTGTAGCTGCCACATTGTGCATTTTGCCTCTTTGTGTTCCAGCCACATTGCAGCCATTTGATGAGGAGTGTTTTGTGGGATTTCAGCAAAAACTTCAGCTAGCTGTATCTCACCTCTGACAAATTACTGGAAGCCCAGGAAATTTTCTCAGGGCTTGGGAACATGATTGTTCTTAAACTAGGGACTGAGAGCATCTCCTTGCTGGAAACTTCATCCTGTCAGCAGATTGCTCTGTGGAAAACCTAGAGAGCAATGGTGCTTTTTAAAGGGAGACAGAGGAACAAGAAAAGGAGGAAACTGGTTTATTACTAATATTTTGGTCAGTTGCTCTAATTGACCTCAGGAAGTATGGTTTCTGAAATAACTGCAGTCTGTAATGTAAATCAATGTTTAACTTCACAGTTAAAGAGCCTCAATTGCATGGAGTCTGCAACAAATTTCACATCTGAATTACGATACATGTGGGGATTCCCCAAGTGTCCAGAATGGATCCACTGCTCTTCTAACAAACATCAAGCCAAATTTGTAATTGTTTTGTTTCTTTTACAGGGTGAAAGAGTCCAGAGAGCCAACCCGCAATAGATCAATGTGTTCCGTAAAAAAAGTCTTTCCGTTGTATACAAACTACAGTCTCCTGGCTGATTTAACAGCTAGGCTAATTCAGGGTGCAGAGCAGTAATCCAGTCTCAAACTGAGACATGGGTCATGTGAAATGGTCAGTCTCCCAGTCTGACATAGATTAAAACCCACTCATTCTGATCTTTGTTGCTCCCTGAATATCTAAGAGCATTTATGCATCCAAAAGTATCACCAGATTGTGAAATCTCCTAAAACATAAATAAACATATTTCCCTTGTCAATGAGGCAAAGTCAGTCTACACAAGGAAGTTCTCTGAGTTTTGCCCTTTTCCTTTGTTCTGAATACACAGTGATCTGCAGCAGAAAAGGTACTCAATGGAGAAGCTGTTCTTTGGCTTACATTTACTTGCTGAATGTGGGAAAAGCTCACATTTTTAACACTAATAAGGATACGTGTAATGAACTTCCAGTAGAAAATGAGACAAGTCAATTTTACTCAAGACTCAAAGGTTCAGACAGAAACAACAGTGATGAAATCTTTTGGAAGCAGCAAACATTAAAAGGAGAAAGTTGTTGCTAGTCTGCTATAAATCTTCAATTTCCCATTTAAAGAAGCAAGTGTTGTTAAGAAGTGCTAATCTAAACTAAATTAAATAATTCTTATTACCAGCTACCCTTTGAAAATTTCTATAAAACCCATGTGAATTAGGTGCAAAATTAATTGCTCAAGTGATAAACATAAACAAACTTGTCAAAATTAAAATGAGAAGGACATTCTTCAATATTTTGTCAAATAATTGGCTAGCACTGGAGATGCAAACATCCCCAGGCTGGAAAACATATGGATTTGGAACATTATTTTGAGATGTGTGAAATGTGCTGTATAGTCAATTCAGTATGCAAAGCTCTCTTCATGGCTAATGAGTGATGATGATTCTCAGTATTTCATGAAATTTAGCCTTATTAGAGGATTTTCCTCCAAACGCAGTTTTGGCAGTTTCCCCATTTCCCTTCTATCCTATTCTCCTACTATCGTATTTCCAAACATATTATCTACCCAAAGGCATCTAACTCCTTCTGTGGCACTGGCATACTTGTAGCTGGCACATTTTCCAAGCAGCTAAAAACATTTCTATCATTCTTACTTAAGCATGAAGAAAGATAGCTAATTCTTCTTTCCTTCCTTTGTATTACCCCTTTTGTTCTGAGCAGTGGGGATGCAGTTCTTTGCTTCTCCTGGTCTCGTCCCTTTTAAGACAGCTGGATCTGTGCACAAAATGTCTTGACACAGAACTTCAGAAACTGAATATACCCTGCTTTCATCTCAGCCAATGAATACAATGAAATTTTTGCAGCTGGCAAGATTCACTCTGCGAGTTTTAAAACCATAACATGATGTAAAATAAGTGGCTGGTCCAAATGACTGCTTTGCGGCTTCCTGCCTGGAAAACACTAACCATGGGGCCGAGGCTTGCAGCCCACTGATGCAGGTGCAGCTGGAAAGGGTATTCTCTCCCTGCCATGGGCATTGTGCAGCTGGTCACCCCCTCACCCAAAGTGGTTTATCTGGCTGTAGTTGGCAGCAGCTGCTTTTGCAAGGACTTTTGTCTTCTTACACCTAATAAAAATTCCCTGACTGCTAATGAGAAGACTCATGCTTTCTCTGTGCTATTTTCATTATTTAGCTTTATGAGGCTATTCTTTTTGTGACTCAGGGGGTTCCAAATCTTATCATTCCATAAAAAAGCAGTAACTGTTTTTACAGCCTATAAAAGTTAGCATTTCAGTGTGCAGACACATCACTGTTTGTAGTCTCTGTAAATTATGTTTCCCGTGTGTGTCACTTAGTTGCTGGAAGACAGAAAAGAGAGAAGAGATGTATAGCAACATTAATTTCTTAATAAGGCCCTACTTAGTGGGATGTAAAATATGCATGTAGAGAAGGTTGATCTTAGATTTATCCACCTTAGTGCCGTTCAGATTGCTCCAGAGGCAGTAGGGAGAATGGTTTTCAATTCTTTTTGTTTGGAAAGATAGGACAAAACTCCCTATGTGCATATATGTCTCAAACCCATTCTTTCCCTCAAGTGTTATACACATAGCAGTAAAACAACCCCACATGGTCTGGGGCTAGCCTAAGGGGATTTTATCTGATATCATCTCATAGTTCATATTTGGCAGTCCTAGGAAATGTCAGAAAAGATTTCTAGGAATCTAGAAGTACTACAGTTCAGATTGCTTAGAGAAAATCTGTTCCTTAACTCACTACAGAAATGATCACTGAATGCAAGGAGGCTGTGAACAGTTACAGCTACATTGTCCTCATTTTGGACTGCTTTTTTTGCCTGATCTCTGGTTGTGCAGCTGGCTTGTTACACACAGATGCTCATAAAGTCTGGGATGCAGTTGTCACAGATTCAGGATTTATTACTTTGTTTATAAAAGAAAAGAAAATACGATTAAAATATTAATATCCCTCTGATGAAAACGAGGGAAAGCCCCAAAGGTTTCCACCCATTTCTGGAAGCACTCTATGCATTTTTGCTTTCTCAATCACCAACCCATCCCAGCATGTACTGGAGATGATGGTGATGTATCAGAAATAGGTTAAGGAAATAATATACTGCCATTGCTACATGGTCTTAAAGCCAGTGTCTCATCAAATTATTACTCCTGTTTGACATGTGGGTTAGGAAAGAGAAGCACAGAAGTTTATTTTGAACTGGGGACATTGCCTGGCTTTAGCTTCACAAAATTAATGTGTAAGTTGCTCACATTATGAATGAAGTCACTTCACTCCCTGCTCTTTTTCTCAAGTTCACTGCTATGTGCATGGGAAACAGTATATCATGACAAGTTCTCTGTCCCCCTTGTCTTCTTCATTGCCCAACATTAAGCTGCAAATATATATCTAATCAATTTTAGCTTGGTTTAATTGTTTTCTGGGTTTTAAATGTCTGCTGTTACTTTTCCAGGTCTTTGCCTCCAGTTTGATTTTGACACATTGTCAAGGATTACCATCTCCCATTTTCATGTGAAGTCTTCGACAGCTTTAACAAAAATATACCATGTGAAGATGATGTGGAGAGTTTTATTCAGTGGTTAAAGAAAGGGATGGAGTTTCCCAGGTTTTCAGTTCCCTTGTGCTTGGCATGAAAAAAACTCACCATGGTGCAATACTGGAGTTTTTTCAATTTACTCCAAAATCACTCTGTTTCTGTGTTGCTGTACACATTCCTACTTTCATTTGCTCTGTTGCAAAAGCATTACAGTGATGTTTATCTAATTGTAACTTGCATGATTCTTAATTCATGAACATTTTTTAAATACACCCAAAACTATCTGGATGTCGAAGGCAGTAGAAGCATCAAATTTTGAAAGTTTAATGATTTAATAAAGTTACTCAAGTGACTATTCAGGGTAACTGAACTAGAAGTGAACCTATGGAAGCAGGACTCTGATGGAATATTTTCTTTTAATAAGACATATGCTTTTCCTGTTGCGCAGAATTGCGATGAAAATCCTGATAATGGATGCCGTTTTGCAAAAACCTCTCATATGTGAACACAACACTAATCAGGACATCTGAGAAAGGCCATACTGACCTTTCTAATTACAGGAAAGTGATTAAATACCCAAGGACAATACAAAGGAAAGCAAATGCAAAGTTTAACTCAGGACTTTAGTGATGAGTAGGAGTGCATCTCAGTACAAAATACTGCTACTGTTTCCTTTGCGACCTTTTCTAGTTACTGTCATGACTGCATTAGCTGCCACTTTACTGAAGTGTTTGTATTCCAAATATAAACATTGCAGTTCTCATCTGGTATTTATTTGTGTGAGTCAGAACCAAAGCTTTATGCCTTCATATAAGCCCTTTGTGACTTCTGAATCAGGCCAAATACGTTTCCTATTTCCAAAACTCTGCCTGATGCATACCTTCATGTGCACTGATAGTTTCTTATGCTCAGTAAGAGTTTCTCTGAAAGCATATGTTCCTTTGTGAATTTGAAATAGCTAAAAGCAGAATGACTTTGCATCTGAGAAATTAAAATATATGCTTAATGCTTCTGAGCAAGATCCTGTATAGGTGAAATGTGCTATCTATGACTGATGGATTTTTCATCTACCTTAATCTACTTTGAGGGCGTCTCATCCAACAGGGATGTTGCTGAGCAAACTGGCTTATATCCACCAAACCACTTAAGCTTATACTCATCTTGGGACATGTGAATGTCTCCACTGAGATCTCTGACTAACAAGCGAGCACTGCTTTTTTGAGCCACCAGTCCAGACACTCTCATGAGGAGAACACAGAAGTATCTCTGGAAAAAAATTCGAAGTAATGTTACATTTTGTTATTCCAGTTATTCTGTATTGAAGAATGTATCTCAATATCTCTTGAAACTGGCAGAAGCTTGGGGCTCCCAGAGCCCCACACAGTTAGGAATTGAGAGGAATTACATAGAACCATACAATCATAGAATAGTTAGGGTTGGAAAGGACCTTAAGATTGTCTAGTTCCAACCACCCTGCCAAGGGCAAGGACACCTCACACTAAACCATGCCACCCAAGGCTCTATCCAATCTGGTCTTGAACATGGCCGGGTATGGAGCATTCGTAACTTTCTTGGGCACTCCATTCCAGTGCCTCACCATCCTTACAGTAAAGAATTTCTTCCTCATATCCAATCTAAACTTCCCCTGTTTAAGTTTGATCCCATTACCCCTTGTCCTATTGCTACAGTCCCTAATGAAGAGTCCCTCCCCAGTACCCTTATAGGTCCTTTTCAGATACTGAAAGCCTGCTATGAGGTCTCCATGCATGTTCATTACTGAGTGGAAGTTGTTGGAGCCAGCATCAATGGTCAGAAGTACGCTCTACACACAAATCTGTGGCTTCCAGAAAGGCACGTCATCACCCACTGGGGCAGCTGCACTGAATGCTCTCCCTAAGAAAAAGCCACACCACCCAGAAGCACTCTCTCTGGTACGCCTTATCCCAACACCCTTGCTCAAGAAAGGCTTCTCTGAATCTGGAGACAGGTTTTCCCACAGGGCCTGGGAGCCTTGGGAGGCAGTTCTTGGAGTGTGCAGGTGAAGCAAGTGCGTTGATATGAAGAGGAAAAGGAAGCTGACATACTCTCCATGTTTCTTCTCAGACCCAGTTCCTCCATGCTCAGTATATAAATGCTCACTTAGTTATACTGGATTAACTGTGTTCTTCTGGCATTGACCAAACAGCAATAAAAGGCTACCATGTCCAGTTCCCCTGTAACCGCTCATGGCTCTGTCTTGCTCTTAGAGTACGTATATTGACTAGGACTATTCATCAAATTCAGCTTGGGAAGGAACTGCACCTACTCTTAGCCATGTAAGGAGTCATCTCTGGAGAATGCGCAGTGAATGAGTGGGAAGAAGGAGAGGAAGTGACTTTTTAACCCAGGTTTCCTGCACTCAGGACAGAGCCTACCTTGACTTACACTGATTTAGACTAACGGCTTCAAGTGTTTTTCTGTATCCTGGAAGGCATAGAACAAAAACAACCCAATTTTTACCAGGAGCTCTGAAAAACTGAAAAAAGATCAAGTTATGTCTTGGGATGCTTCTAATATGTAGAGAGAAGCTGCTTTAAACGAAAAACTTATTGACAGGAGAACTGTATCTGCAGGTGCCTCAGAGTATTTGACTTGTAATATCGCAGCAAGCCAGACTATGAAAATTGTCATATTAATTAGTGAATGGATGTTAACACCCTTTTGTAGACAGATATGGATAGCCTCCTCCAAGAATTTTGCTCAGCACCATTTTTTAAAGTGGGAGTATTTTCTTTACTTAAAAAACACTTTGTGTCAGTGTGGTTTGAAACTTGCAGATGCTAACCTTCAAGAAGAGCTGCTAGATTACTTCTGGTCCAGGACCTTAAGGTCTTCTTGAGAATACTACTCACAGTCTATATTCTAAGATGCTACCAATCCACTTTAAAGTCAATCATTGACAATACTCACCTACCCTTGAGATAATTTTCTACCCCAGTCTAACAGATCTCACTATTAGTATCCTTTCTGTGGTTTTACAAGTCAGTATTCTGTTACCTTTTCCATCAAATTCCTCTTAGCAACTCTATGACTGCAGAAAAAATGGAATCACAGTGATGAGCTTAGTTGGACTCCCAGGGCAGATGCAGGATGAATCATACCTAGACAGACCCCAAGTAATGCTTTGATCCCCTATTAAGAATACCCAGTAGTGTTCTTTTAAAGGGGTGTAAGGTGGGTGGAAAAGCCCCATCCTGCCGCAGCTGCATGATGGGGTCAAGAACTGGGACTGGAGAGGTCCTGACATCTCCCTTTCTACGGTGCTGGGAATGATTTTGTTCTCAGAGCTGCAGCTTGACAGGAAGAGACAGGGAAAATCTGGTGTCCTGACAAAACTTCAGGAAAAAAATAACATCCTTATATTTTGAGAGAGTGCCAAGATGGCCCCTGTGCTCTGGGACTATCAAGACAAGCTGAACATCTGGGATGGGGATTCATCTAACAGAGTGAGAGTGACTGCATTGGAGTTAGTCACTTCAGGCTTTCTTCAGAGTCCATGAGAAGAACAGGGTACTTCCAGAGCATGATTCATCTTATTCTAAATCAGTTGTGCAAAACCAGATTACATTAATTGTTCCCCAAATATGCCAAGATTTCTCTGCTGAACTAGTTAGCTCATTCCCATGTTCGACCATCCAGAAAAAATATTATAACTTTTATTATAAATCTCTCTAATTCAAGCTCATTCTTGCCTTCCCCCACAGTCACAAGAAAGCAGTAGGTCACCAGACTCCTAATAACAAACTTTTCAGTATCAGACAACTGTTATCATGTTCCTGTGCCTTCTAGATGAAATAAGCATTTTTTCCCTCTCAACCTTTCCTCCAAGGACGTGTTTCTTAAATTCTTATCACACCTACTGTTATGTATGGACTTTCTCCAGCTTGCTTTCAACATGTAATGTATTCTATACTGCTTTAATAACTCAGGCTAAATAATATCTCTTATTGTTCACACCTCTACTTCAGTTATCTCTCTTTAGTCTCATACTATAAACATTGAGTCTTTATAATTACTGAGTCTCAAAACATATTTTGAGATATACAAACCTCTGGTCTTTTCTCATGAATATATATTCATACAAGAATTCAAAAATTAAGCCAAACTGAAAATCTCAATTATTTCTTCCTGTACTCGGCACTTGTACATTTGTGGTGCTGACACTGCCAGTCCAGGAAAGAAGAGGCAAAATAATAAGGTTAGCTGCAGCAGCTTTGACTCCAAATGCCTTTAAGGATATTGGCTGCCCTTAGGTTTGAATTTACATCTCAGCAGAGGCAGATTTACATTTCAACCATTAGATCTCTGTGAGAAACTTCTTCTACTCCCTGTGCAACTGTGATTTTTCTAGCACATAGTTAATTGATACACATAGATTTAATACTAGTGGTAACAAAGAAGTAGAGAGTTGTAGGATAACGAGAAGCAAGAAACAGTTCCACACTATTTTCGTGAATGAAAACTCATGTGTGTGTTCATAGGTCTCAGTTGGAGCACAAAACTATGGAGCTCAGTAAAAATAAATGTTTCTGGATTATCCCTCCTAAAAAAACTCTTCCAAGAACAAACATTAGCCAGAAAAGCTCTCAAAAAAAAAAAAAACAAAGAAAATCCAGGTATGGGTCAAATTGTTCTGTTCTGTGTAGCCATGGTGTTGATTTCGACGGGACCAAGGCTTTTAAAGTGCTTTAGAGATATGGACAGTGGGGTGATTCACATGCTCATTACTTGCTTACCTTTCTTACCTAATATGTGGGACTACAAAAGGGAGAAAAACATTTATTAATTGCTGTAAAACTATCCTGGATCACAGGTAGTTGCTTTCTTTATTTTCAATTGAGGCCATATTTCTCAAAAATGAGCATAGACAGGTTTTTGTGGTCTGATTTTAGTGTTTTCTCATTGGTGCTGATTGCCAGTCTTCAACCAGTCTTGTTTTTAGCTGCCACTGCCCTGAATAAGCTCAGCCAGGGAACCAATGCAGCATAAGACACCAAAATACAATATGAGAAAGAAATTGAGGTTCTTTCAGTTTTTGTGTCTGTGGCCCATACCACATCACATGCGATATGAGAAACGTTAACCAGCAAGAACTTGTGTGGGAAAGGTTGAAACATCAAAAGAAGCTGTTGAACGGTGCCAGACCTTCCCGGGCTTGTCTCAGCTCCCGTTATTCAATGCAAATGAGGCAATTTCATATATGGAGATAGTGGTGTGATCCTACTTCACATCTTAGTCTTCAGGGAGTCAAAACCAGCCAAGGATTTTGAGGGACCTGGTACCCGAAGGCAATCACTAATTATTGCAGTGCAGCACTTTCAGAGTAGTTACTCACATGTGCAGGCCTGTGGGCTAAATCGTTTTCTCTAAGTAAGGAATGGAGTGCAGCCAGCAAAAATGAATAAGGAGATGTTTGATGCCTGAGAAACAATCACTCTCCTACTGCTGACTAGGG
This sequence comes from Ara ararauna, assembly GCA_028858755.1. Lineage (NCBI taxonomy): Eukaryota > Metazoa > Chordata > Aves > Psittaciformes > Psittacidae > Ara > Ara ararauna. The sequence goes on along the minus strand of CM054410.1, from coordinate 34,814,014 downwards.
AAAGGAAAGAGCAGCTAGAAACAAAGAGTGCAGAGAACCCAATTAAAAAAAAAAAAGAAAAAAGAAAAAAGAAAAAAAAAGTAGAATTGAACCAAATTAAACAGAAACACACCAATAAAACTCTGTTCCTTTCTCTCCTCCCCAGCAAACAGTAGCAGCAAAGAAAAAAAATGACTTGTAAGCAGAGACAAATAGAAAAGACGTTTTGCTTTAGATTTCTCCTTGCTAGAAATTAAACTTTTATTCTCATCGTTTTTTGTCACATCTTTCTCTTCTCAGCCTGCTTCTCACTTATCCTCCTCAAGACCCATTCTGTTTTCTTTGGTAAGTACTTGCTTTACTTCTTCCCAGTTGACAACTCATACTGCGATCTGTGCAGATGGCTGACACTTACCTGGGATGCAGTCTTCTCTATGATGATGCCCAAGCAGACATTTTCAGGATGTCAGGTGGAACAAAAGCAGTTAAACGGTAACAGAAAAAATTGAGGATTATTCATACTTTTACAGCCTTTAGCCATGTCTCTCTATGTCTCAATATCTGTTGTTTAGTAATCATTAAATGCTGCTTGAGCAGTGAGATAAGTTCATGGGTTATATTTGTACTTTAACCAAAGGGCCTTGTTTTTACATGTATCTTAGAATTCATAGATGCACTTAGTGAGTAACAAATTGTATTGCGCCATCTGCTATTTAGAATCTCCACAACTTCTTATGGTGAGGTTTTTATCAGATTTATCACATTATTTGGAAAAACAAGTTTCATCTGCCTGGAGAGACAGCTTCTTCAATAAAGATTCCCCAAGATGTCCTTAAATGCTGGTTTAAAGTCAAGGAACATATGGTTGCCATCATAATGGCTACCAGTGAATGCTGAATGAATAGGGCGGTGGTAAGATGAGCTACTAAGATATATGTGAAAGAGCACAGCTTCTCAGAGCTTTTTTTCCACTTAGTAGAAATACACTTTTGAATTTGTGTCTGTAACATTAATGAATTAATTTGAGGATCTCAGATCAAGACATCTATTGTGAAATACACAATGTAAGAGTAATTTCTGAGCAAAGATCTATAAGGATGCATAGATACACAACATACTGTTGGTAAATGCTTAAGTGCAGAATTTAACCAGTCTTTCTAACAGTTGTTGCCAATAGTGGCCAAGCTATTTACCTGTTGCAATGATTTGAACTTTAAAAATATAATTTACCAATGGCTGTCATGAAGTCTTCAGGAAAAACATCACTGATTTTCATCAGTTTTGTAAGAATTAAGCAGCAGAATTAATTCTGACACAATTGTAACCCCTACATCCCATTTTTGAAGTCTGTTCTAGCAACTTTTAAAATATCCACATTTCTATTTTTATCTCCTCTGATGTGTCTTAAAAACTGGAAATAATCCTTCTGCAAGAGAGGTGACACAAGCTCCTTTTTTACCATCTTCCTAAAGAAATGTGATTGTTTGAAGAGAAGCTACAGAAAAGGTAGGTAAGGGAAGGAAAACTCCCAGTTCTTTTCTATTTTGATATTCTTTTTCAGAGCATCATTTTTGATGTTGTATGCCTGCTTGTTATTGCCTCTCTGTAAGAGCATCGAAGATATGCTTTCATTGCAGAAATAGTGTCTGAAAAGAAGAATATTTTGCATCTTTTTCCTGCTTTTAGTTCCTATGCCTTTTTCCATTTAAAATATTTAAAGACGGTAAGTCTTGCTCCCTATTTGTTCTCTATCTATCTATGCAAAAAGCAGGAATAAAGCCAGTAATTAGACCTGATTACTTACGTGCATACAGATTTGCAATCTGAGTAGCCCATGCTGCTCTGGGCAGCTGGAATCCTTACTGTACTTGTCCATGCATAACTTTTAATCATAGAATCATAGAATCATAGAATAGGCAGGGTTGGAAAGGACCTTAAGATCATCTAGTTCCAACACCCCTGCCATGGGCAGGGACACCTCCCACTAAACCATGCCACCCAAGGCTATGTCCAACCTGGCCTTCAACATCACCAGCAATGGAGCATTCACAACTTCCCTGGGCAACCCATTCCAGCGCCTCACCACCCTTACAGGAAAGAATTTCTTCCTCATATCCCATCTAAACTTCCCCTGTTTAAGTTTGAACCCATTACCCCTTGTCACTACAGTCCCTCATGAAGAGTCTCTCCCCAGCATCCCTATAGGGGGCTCTTCAGATACTGGAAGGCTGCTATCTCCGCCTATGTTTAAAAGAAGACATCCGATTGCATTAAACAAAATGCAATGTTGCTCTCAGGAGCCTAGTTGGCTTCCTTTTTAATTTTTTTTTGTATTATATGAAATATGTAATTGAAATTCAGACACAATATCAATCTGACTTTGGAAAAGCGACAGCTTTGGTCTGAAGCAAGCATTACCCTGTATTTTTTTCTGAGAAAGTAGAGATTTACAAATTTTAAAAACAATAGAGAAGCTTGGATGCCTGGAGACTGTGAGGAATTTGGTAGATATAAAAATAGTTCCTGTAGTTTCCCAGACTGTAGAGAGAAAACTCAAGCAAGTCAAGAGCCAAGGACAAGCAGAGGAACAGGGCAGCCCCCCCAAAAGAGGGATCCTTGGCTGAAGAACTGGCACAATAAAATCTGAAGGACTGAGAACTTCTTTGTACAATTGCTGTAGGTTTATGAGAAAAACACTTGGGCAGGGGGGTGTGAGAAGAACTGCAAGACCATGACTACTTAGTCCCTGTGGGACAGCAAGAGATGAACAATTCAGAGCATTAGAGCAAAATGTTCTTCCCTACTGTAGGGCTTATCTCCCTCTATTGACTATAAGAAATCTGTAGGGGTTTCTGAGCTTCACTGATGAAGAAAGATGTTTGATGCAACATCTCTGTATCTAACAAAGCTAGCAGCTGGTTTGACTGTGTTAACTAAGACAGTTTGGACTGAAAGATGGGTACAGAAGAGCAGTTGCTGATCGCCAGACTCCCTTCACCGGAGTGAGCAGGACAAAGAGGTGGCCACAGCAAGCAGGATGTCCTTGCACTGAAAGCCACCACCAGCAAATATTGAGGTGCTGTGTCAGGTGAGGTTTCTCCCATAGCTCATCAGCCAGAGAAGTGACTCCATAGTCTTTTTGCCTATTTTTGGATGTAGGGAGGAGTTTTATCATTCTAAATATCTCTCTCTGCCTTGTGTTCACAGCACATTTGGGTTTTTGTGGAAAAGCATTCTTATACCACAAGTCCCGCACATCACCTGCTAATAAGAGTGGCTAAGTAAAGGACTTCTACATTTTTCTGAAGTCTAAGAAAAAGCAATAATTCGCAATACAGATTTTGTGTTTTCAGAAGCAACACTGGCAGCAAATGGAGAACTGAATAGTTTTGGAATTTGGCAAGAATGGAGATAGAGGTGCCATATCATAGGACTGACCTGCCTAGTTTTTCCAATTCAATTTTTTATAAATAAATCATATTGCTGTGCCTCAAAGACTTAAAAGCAAGATGGCATCCCATCTACCTAAACAATCTTTCAGTTCAGGGTCAGTTGTCTCTTTTTTGTTCTTTCTTTGCATTTCTGAGATGCTTGCTACCTTTATCAAGGTGGCTGGATGTCCTGGGTTCAGCAGAAGCAGTCATTTTTCTCCTTCTTAGTAGCTGGTGCAGTGCTGTGTTTTTGACTTTCGGCCTGGGAACAGTGCTGATAACACCGATGTTTTTAGTTGCTGCAGTAATGCTTATTCTGACCAAGGACTTTCTGAGCCTCATGCTCTGCAGGGAGGAGAGAAAGCCAGGAGGAAGCAGAGACAGGACACCTGACCCAAACTGACCAAAGAGGTTTTCCATACTACAGCACGTCATGCTCAGGATGTGAAAAACTAAGGGCAGGGACCCGGAAGAGGGGGGTGCATTCCTGGGTCAGGCTTGATATCAGGTGGTGAGGGGTTGTATTCTCTTTCCTTGTATTTTCCTTATTATTATCATTGATGGTAGCAGTAGTGATTTGTGTTATACCTTAGTTACTGAACTGTTCTTATCTAGACCAGTGGGAGTTACATTCTTTCAATTCTCCTCCCCATCCCCCCTGGAGCTGGGGGGAGTAAAGAGGGCGGAGTGAGTGAGCAAACTGCGTGAGTTACAGCTGGGCTTAAACTGCGACACTGGATGATGTGCTTTTATGGATTTTTGCAAGATTTATAGCTGAAGATAATAAGTATGCGTTTGATATTAAGCTGAAGTTAAAAGACATTGTAACATGGTAGAAGAAATATTTTACATCCATTAGTAAGTTGTGTTTTCAACAGTAATAAAGATCATAGATTGTGTAACGCTGGATTACTAAAATATGTTAGATACAAAAATACAAAATTAAAGAAATGTTTCTAATTATCTATCAGAATCCATGCATTAATATACATTTATGCCACGTAACATGAATTTAAGCATAATTTATATTTGTTCTAGAAGTCCAAGAAATTATCTTATTCTTAGATTATTTATGTAATCAGTGGAAAAAAAAATATTTTAAAAAGTGCTAATTACTTATTACCTAGGAATAGTAAGGTGTTGCAAGTATTCCACGGACATTTAAGCACAAAAATACACTGCCAGTCTAAACCACTGTGCTGGTTGGTATTGTGCATGCAGGTTATGAAGGCTGCCTATTTCTATTTACCCTGTCTTTCCAGAAGCTGTCTGTATCAAAGGCCATTAGGACAAATAAAAGGTCAGTACTGAAACTTTTGAGGGGAAATTCATCACCACGCTGAAACTGAAATCAATGTAGCAAAATTAGAATGCTTGAACTTCTACAGCTTCAATTAGACCTCGTTTCATTTTTTAGTCAAAGTGGCACTATAAGTACTGCATGATATATATTGTGTGGGGAATAATTATTTTCCCAGCAGGACACAAACCTAAGTGCTCACAATTATGACGAAGAGAAGAACTTCCTGAGGCAGAGGGGGTTTTGTCCTTTATTAACTAAACAGCTTTTTTCTAAGTTAATGGGAACTGGAACATACAAATTCTTGTATGGTGTGAGCTAGATGATAATTTGTCAAAACCTAGATATCAGTTGATATGTATGACTTGCTATTTAGGAATGAATGTTTTGCTAGCACCTTATGGAAGACTGGAAGAAGTAGCAATATTTAGAACATTAATATTAAAGAGTGTAGGACAGCTTTCAGAAACAAACAAAACTAAACAAATGTACTTTACTGTCAGCATAATTATGTGAGAAAGAATACTTTCCTGTTTAGAAGAACTTCTTCCCATGACATGCTGAGAAATGAAAGCACCAACTCTTTGGTAACACAGTTCAGCAAATATTGCAGAATGTTTTATATTATTTCTCCTCTATTCAATGACATGTATGCAACCTTGACTGTTTTGTGCTTACAAGTCAGCACAAAGTATATTAGTGTACAATATAAATCACCTAATTTTCTTGCGAGCTAGCTTGAAAATGTTGAAATTTATAGCAGTTTCTATATGCTTTCCAGCTGCTGCAATTTGTGTCAGTGAAACCAAGGCCTGAGTTGAAGCCAGCAGGAAGACTCATCTTGATTCCAACTGGCTTTGAGTGGCTCTCTTAAAGACCTTGGATCTATACTAGAACAGGGATCTACCAGAAACATAAATTTGTCCTCTATTCCTGAAATTATCACACCAAGGTCCTCATGTTTCTGTTAGTATAACTAGGACAGTAGGGTTTTGCAGCTTTACATTCTTCATGCCAGATTGATTTTAAAAATCCGGTAATATAATTCAGTTTTCTGTGTCTGTGATAATAAGGTAGACGTGTGTGAGCTGGGACTCATGACAGTCCTCCATGTGACAGAACTGCCCCCACTCCATTGATAAGAGTTTTTCCATTGATAGCAAAAATCCTCAAGAGTTTTCATCCACCAGTGAGTATGTTTTAAAAATACACTTCTACCAAACAGTACAAGGCTTACAACAAACAAAACAAACAATCTTTTGGGTAAATGGTACAAGTGAAAAGAGGCTGGAAGATATTTGGGGGTTTTATGGACTTTATAATATAATCTGTTCAAGTGGATGTGATGGGGAGTGCTGAGATCTTCCAACACAGTTTTCATTCTGAGCACATTTCTTCTCTTGGCTCTTATTTCAGATGTAACCTAACCATTAAGTATCCCTACTTCTATGTTCTTGGCCATTCCTTAGTCTTTTTTCCCATTAACATCCACACCCTTCCCCCTAATTCTTTGAACATATTAGTCCACCTCCATGACTGAGTAATGAGTGTCAGTTGGTGACTCACAAATATTCTCTTTTTGCTTAATTCACAGCTCTCAACATTATCCATCCACTTTGGTCTCCGTTTTGCATGTCTTCCTCAATACCCAGCTATCAGATTCGGTTCAGCATGGATGGTACAAAATTCCTGATGTTTTTCTGATGCTTTGCTTTGTCTGATTCTGGTAGTTGATACAGATATAATATTCATATTGTTGGACCTGTGGTTCATTTTGTCTCCCTTACCACTCATGTCTAAACTGATATTGTCCATATTTAATTTTTAAAGGCCTTATCTTGCCTTTTTTAGACAGCACACCTGAAAGTCCTAACCACATCCCTGTCATATCCTGTTCGGCCATCTCTTACTTCATGCTGCAGGAGGGCCAGGAGGCCTCCTTGGATGGATATGTTGCTGCTGAGAAAAAGTCAAAGGAAAAAAGAGGCTTATTAAAGGTGGAAGCAAGGACAGGCGTCCTGGGAAGAATACAGGGATGTTGTCCGGAAAGCTAGGGACCAGGTGAGGAAAGCTAAGGCCCACTTAGAATTAAACTTGGCTAGGGATGTTAAAGATAACAGGAAGGGATTCTATAGGTACATTGCAAATAAGACAGACTAGGGACAACGTGGGTCCTCTCTGGAAGCTATCAGGAGAACTGGCTACCCTGGATTTGGAGAAGGCTGAGGTTCTTCAAGACTTCTTTGCCTCAGTCTTCACTGGCAAGTGCTCTGACCACACCACCCAAGTCTTGGAAGGCAGATGCAGGGACAGTGAGAATGAAGACCCTTGGCCCACTGTAGGAGAGGATCTGGTTCGAGACCATCTCAGGAACCTGAATGAATACAAGTCCATGTGTCATGGGTTCAGCAGCAGCAGTCATTTTTCTCCTTCGTAGTAGCTTGTGCAGTGCTGTGTTTTCAATTTTTGGTCTGGGAACAGCGCTGATAACACCGATGTTTATAGTTATGGCTTAGAATGTTTTGGCCTGACCAAGGACTTTCTGAGTCTCATGCTCCGCCAGGGAGGGGGGGGAAGCCGGGAGTAAGCAGAGACAGGACATCTGACCCAAACTGACCAAAGAGATATTCCATGCCACAGCACATCATGACCAGGATGTAAAATTGGCATCAGGAACCCGGAAGAGTTCAGTTCACAGCTTGGTCATCGAGTGGTGAGCAATTGTATCCTCTTTCCTTGTATTTCCCTGGTCATTGGTGGTGGTGGTGGTGGCAGCAGTGGTTTGTGTTATACCTTAGTTACTGAACTGTTTTTATCTCAACCAGTGGGAGTTGCATTCTTTTGATTCTTCTCCCAATTCCCCCCTCCCCCCCCATCGGAGTGGGTGGGAAGAAGGAGGGGGAAGTGAGTGGTCGGGCTTTGTATTAGAAGGGGTGAGCTATTGTATTCTTTCCTTGTATTTGCCTTGTCATTATTATTATTGGTGGTAGCAGTAATGGTCTTGTGTTATACTTTAGTTACTAAACTGTTCTTATCTCAACCTGTGGGAGTTGTATTCTTTTGATTCTCCTCCCCATCCACCCGGGAGAGGGGGGAAGAAAGAGAAGGGAGTGAGTGAGAGAGCGACTGCGTGATTTACGGCTTAAACCGTGACACCATGGGACCTGATGAAATCCATCTGTGGGTCCTGAAGGAGCTGGCAAATGAAGTTGCTAAGTCATTGTCCATCATATTTGAAAAATCATAGCAGTCAGGTGAAGCTCCCAACAACTGGAAAAAGGGAAATATAACCCCCATTTTCAAAAAGGGGAAAATGGATGAGCAGGGGAACTACAGACCAGTCAGCCTCACCTCTGTGCCTGGCAAAATCTTCGAGCGGATTCTCCTGGAAGGCATGCTGAGGCACACAAAAAAACCCAAGGTGGCTGGTGACAGCCAGCATGGCTTCATTAAGGGGAAATCCTGCCTGACCAATCTGGTGGCCTTCTATGATGGGGCTACAGAACTGATGGACAGGGGTAGAGCAGTTGATGTCATCTCCCTGGACTTGTGCAATGTGTTTGACACTGTCTCACATGACATCCTTGTCTCTAAGTTGGAGAGACATCAATTTGACAGGTGGACCACTCGATGGATGAAGAACTGGCTGGATGGCCGCACGCAAAGAGTTGTGGTCAATAGCTCAATGTCCAGCTGGAGACCTGTAACGAGTGGTGTCCCTCAGGGATCGGTGTTGGGACTGGTCTTGTTCAACATCTTTGTCGGTGACATGGACAGTGGGATTGAGTACACCCTCAGCAAGTCTGCCAATGACACCAAACTGTGTGGTTTTGTTGATACGTTGGAGGAAAAGAATGCCATCCAGAGTGACCTTGACACACTTGTGAGGTGGGCTGATGCCAATCTAATGAAGTTTAACCATGCCAAGTGCAAGGTCCTAAACCTGGGTCAGTGCAATCCCAGGCACAGCTACAGGTTGGGCAGAGAAGAGATTGAGAGCAGCCCTGCAGAGAAGGACGTGGGGGTATTGGTTGATGAAAAAATGAACTTGAGCCAGCTTCAGTGTGCACTTGCAGCCCAGAAAGCCAACCGTATGCTGGGCTGCATCAAAAGGAGCATGACCAGCAGGTCAAGGGAGGTGATCCTGCCCCTCTACTCTGCTCTTGTGAGACCTCACTTGGAGTATTGTGTGCAGTTCTGGTGTCCTCAACATAAAAAGGACATGGAACTGTTGGAACAAGTCCAAATGAGGGCCACGAGGATGATCAGAGGTCTGGAGTACCTCCTGTATGAAGACAGGCTGAGAAAGTTGTGGCTGTTCAGGCTGGAGAAGAGAAGGCTGCGTGGAGACCTCCTAGCAGCCTTCCAGTATCTGAAGGGGGCCTATAGGGATGCTGGGGAGGGACTCATCATGAGGGACTGTAGTGATAGGACAAGGGGTAACGGGTTCAAACTTAAGCAGGGGAAGTTTAGATTGGATATGAGGAAGAAATTCTTTCCTGTAAGGGTGGTGAGGCACTGGAATGTGTTGCCCAGGGAAGTTGTGAATACTCTATCGCTGGCGGTGTTTAAGGCTGGATTGGACATAGCCTTGGGTGGCATGGTTTAGTGTGAGGTGTCCCTGCCCATGGCAGGGGTGTTGCAGCTAGATGATGTTAAGGTCCTTTCCAACCCTAACTCTTCTATGACTCTATGATTCTAATTTATTCCTCCATGTGTATAGCAAGGTGATGCAAACTTTACCTTTTTTTCCCCACACCTTCATTTAATTCAGAACCTAGTATGTAGAGAGAGATTTCCTCAGAAGTTAATGTTGACTTTGATGCTGAAGGTCAGAGTTTTACCTCTCTCAGAAGAGAAAAAGAGAGAAAGTACAGGGAAAGCATTTAGTAACAACAGCTCCCAATATCTCCCTCACACATCCTCAGTGATGTTTCACAATACAAATTACTGCTTTTGGTTGTATTCTTCGTAGTAACCTATCCAAAGCTTAACCTTCTAGCTGGTCCTTTCTTGGTAAGTTGCTTGTATACTCAGGTGGTCTCAAATCCACTCTTGTCAACTAATCTCGTGTCCACTCATATCTGTTGCAGCACCCACCAAGCTTGTTTGTAGAAGTTTAAAAGAGTAGAAAACTAAGATAATCTATGAGAGAAACAGTTCAGCTCAGAGACAGAAGGATTTAATTAAATCTGGGACTGACTAATCAGGCTGTATCTGAACAGTCCCCGATTCTTCACTCAGACTGTCAGTTTTCTGAAATTACAGCCTTTCAGGGGAATGTTCCATGAAACTGTGCTGGAAGATTTCACAAGCGCAAGCTCCATGGTAATGTAGGGGGACATGTGTCATTACAGAGATAGTAGTCCTGGCCAGAAACTAACCAGGGATGAGCAATAGAAAGAAGGAGGGCTCTGTGAAGTGAGTGCAGTGATGATCACGTAGTACATTACTCTGAAGTTGAAACATTGCAGCTCCTGAAAGCCTTACTTGTGGAACACTTAATTATTACACATAATTCCTTTATGGAAATTCAATATCTACAGACTGCTGGAAAACACGGAATATGCAGGTCATTGTTTCACAGATTTCAACACACTGACATTAATTTCTCAAAGTGTTGAGTGTGACTTTTAAGAGCACCTCCAGACATTATCCTAATTGCTCATGCAAAGCAAGCATTTATTGGTAAGATGCAAACTGTTTTGTACATAGAGGAAACAGTTCAACTCTAAAGCAAAACTGATGAAAGAATAAAATACTTCTGTACAATTTATGCCATTATTGTTTATATTTGCGTTTTCTGTTGCTCTTGAATCTGGCCTGGAAACCTCTTTGAAAACTGTATCTCATTTGAATTTGCCTCTTTCTCATTATCATGTTTGGATTAGAAAAGTGAGAAAGCTAGTAGACAACAGTTTAATTTCTTTTTAACTACTTTAATCAAACTAATTGGCTTAAGTAAAACATACATTATTATTGCAAGAAACAAGTGAAATGAATGAAATACCCATAGGCAGGCTGAGTGTATTCCGTAGCACATTCAGCACCAGTTTGTGGAGCTTAAGAACAAATATGAGAACAGTGTTAAAAGCACCACCTCAAAAGTCAAAAATACTTTTGAGGTAAAATAACTTCATATGGTTTGGGGTAATGGGTTCAGACTTAAACAGGGGATGTCAGGTTAGATATAAGGAATAAGTTCTTCACTGTGAGGGTGGTGAGGCAATGGAATGGGTTGCCCAAGAAAGTTGCAAATGCTCCAGTGTTTAAGGCCAGATTGGACAGAGCCTTGGGTGACATGGTTTAGTGTGAGGTGCTCCTGCCCATTGCAAGGGGGGGTGGAACTTGATGATCTTAAGGTCCTTTCCAACCCTAACTATTCTATGATTCTATGATATGCAGATAGCAGGCAAATTCCATCATGTGGAAATTTAATTGTGTTCTGCTTTCTCTGTAATACATTCAATAGCCAAGGTATGATAAGTAGGTTCTAGTGGGGTCAAGTAAGTGATGCCTTTTTGTGAACTGCTGCTGTTAAAATGTGTATGGCAGCATTATGTTCACTAATATGAATCACACATGAGGGAGATTGCAATGAAGGTTTTTACAAAGCTCTTTGTAATAACCCTTAGTAAACTTATATCAGTTTCACTTCTTGTGGAGGCTTTTGGAAATCCAATAAATCTGTATTCAATTTCAGAAAGAACTGATGTATATAAGGAAACACAAAATATCTTCAAAGGCAATGATTTCTTGTCAAAAGGGAAAGTTCTTAACAATTGCAGCATTCATAGCAGGTCTATAAAAAGAAACATGTATATTTTTGTTCACTTCCCTCTCATGGAGCCCGTTGAGAATTGCAGTTGCTCATATAGTCCTAGACTCCCTTGTGTGTTATTCTACTGCCTTTCCTGTCTTGCTAATATGTGAGGGTGTGGAGGTGATAACCAAGATCCCGTCATCCCTTTCTCTTTTCACTTTGAATAATCTTATAACTTCAAAAAGAGACCAAGAAAATACAGATTTCTTTCAAAAGCAGCCCCGCAATTTGGATATCCTGCATCTGGGTGTTTTTTTTGTAGGTATCTGTGATAACTTGAGAATCTTTACTGCCAAGTTACACCTCATTCTGGAAAACCTGGCTTCAGTACCTGAAAGCCCATCTACCCTATGGTATTACTGAGAGGTTGTGACTGAGCTCCAATTGCATATTTGCATATTTGCTGTGGGGAATGCAGGACATAAAAAACATTCTTCTCTGCTTTAGTTTGCCTGCTGCAATACATTTGAGGTACTTGCAGAAATGTGAGATAAGAAAGTAGCCTTTGCCTTTTATATTTAAACTTATCCCACACTGATCTCATAACTAAAAGTAAAGCAGAGCACAGTAAAATATTCTGGTCCCCTTCTGACTCTTCTATAATACGTTCAAGTTATATGCAGCCAATTGGATATTCTGCATGTCAAATGCTGTATTCTGGACAATAGAGCTGTGCTGCTTAAAGAACTATGTGTTAATGGTTTTTGCAGAAGTTGGAACACACTATGGGAATGTTATCCTAGTCAATGAGGGTTTCAAGGCTTACACAAAAAATATTAATGGAAATAGTTGTCCGAGATTTCCCAAAAGACCTGAAGACTTTTCCCCTCCTTTAATAAAACAGTTGTTGAAAAACTGCAGACCTTGCAGTGTTCAGAATCAAGAAAATAGTCAGCAGATGCTGTTTCGTCCCAAAGTGAGAAGTTCGTGGCTTTTTTTGGCAGCCCCTTCCTGTGTTGGTGGAGTTCACACAGCCTTTCTGAAAGGATGCTCTAAGGCAGAGTGGGTGCCAGAGGAAGTGTGTGTCATGAGGGATGACGCACTCCAGCCCTGAAAGAGAGCTGAACTTGCCCTGCTGCTCAACACTTCCAGCTGGCCAACACACACAGTACTGCTGTACTGGCCCTCTGAAGAAGTGCTCATTTGTTCTGCAGGAAGAAACAAACTAGGCTCAGACAAACTTAAAGCAGAACTTCTGGTGAAAGAAGGCAAATGTACCAGAATAATGGTGCAAGTTGAGTACCTGTCTCATGCCTCCCCTTAGCACAGAAGGCTCTGCCAGGCCTCAACAGTATAGTGTTTTGAGTGCAAAGCTTTTGAGAAGTATCAGGTGCATAGGTAAGGAATGGCTAGTAATGGAGTTATTCATAGAAAGGAAACCGGCAGTCCTGGTGGGAGGGGTCAGAAGTAGAGCAGAGGGGCTGCCTTTTAGTCAGTCCAGACAGCTCAGTTTTGCAGTGCTTTCCCAAAAAGCTATTTATTTGATGCCTCGTAGTGGTGACACCAATCCAAATGATTACACCAAAGGATACCCAGCAGCCTTCCCTATTTCCTGTAATCATGAGTGACCATTTCTATAAGAAATTGTATTGTGGCAACTTTTTCTATTATGACAATTATTTGAAACTCTCAAGTTTATTTTGATGTGGGAGTTTGGAACCAATGAAAAATATATTCTATATTCTGCAGTGATGGGTACTTTGTTATCCACTGCTGGGAGACCTTAAAAACTAAGGGCATGAATTTCTTCCTCTACTCTCATCTAAAGAATGCTCTAACAGGCATATCTATGCAGAGACACACAGATTTTATTTCTGTCTATCTGTGTACATCAAAACAAATCTGCTGAAGTTAATCAGGACTTTCCTTTTTCCATCTCCTTTTCTTTTTATCTATATGGCAGTTCTGGGGAGCTCCATGCCTGCTGGCCAAAATAGAGCTCCTAGCACTTGCTCTACGGACATGGCATATTTTTTTTTTCAGCATTTTTATCTTCTTTTTTTTTTTTTAATTGTATTCTAGCAGCTATTATTCTTCTTGAAATTCTATATCATCAAGGTGAAGGAAAAAAAAGATACAGTGTAGTGTTTGCTCTGCTTAAAATGATCTAGCACTGGTTTGAGGAGTATCTCCCTCTCTTTTAGCCTAATGGAGACTGTGGGTATTACTACTAGTCAATTTATTCAACACAGAAGAAATGAAATCCTTGCATTACAGCCCTGAAGCCAACAGCTAGCTATATAATGCAGCTTCCAGCAACTCACATATGCTCAAGGTCACACACATGCAAGCAGTAAATTCTTATGACAGTATTTTTGACCTATATCTTGCCTTGAAAAACTTCACATGCAAAGGCTGCTTCTGAAAATTTGACCTAAACTTTCTTTTAAGGTAAAAAAATAACAAGAGCAAAACACTAACTGATCTTGTGTGAAGGGAGAAAAATAAAAGTGGCAACAGTCATGGCATTTCCCAGAATACTGATATTCTTGTTGACAGTACTTCTGTAATGGTAACATCTGAGTCTAAAAAGATCCCTGAAACTTTAACTTTCATTTCATATTTAAAAATGATTTCCTGTTTAATATGATTTTTTTTGCCTTTAGCATTCACCAATTATCTTTTTAAAGAATAATAAAATACGTAAAACAAACTCTTTTACAAGGGATAAAAAGTCACAGCTAACTTCTACTGAAGGAAGAAAATGAGCAACTCAAGTGATCTGGCCTTTTTCCTCCAATGCTACACCAGCCACCGAGATGGTACAAATACACACTGTAATTCCCGGTTTAAGTAGAGAGAACAAGTTCAGAACTGTATCATTCAGCAAGAGAAAAATGGCCAGCCATATAGTGCAATCTAGTATATGCTGTCTCTAAAGCTGCTTACAAATCATACATCTCCAAATAGTTATGTGCCGTCTGCTAGTGTCTCATGTGGCCTGGATTAAAACAAAGTTGCCTGCATGTGCATTTTGTCAGATTTTTTGTTTTCTGACATGCAGGAACAAAGAAGAAAAAAAAAAGGAAAATGATTTTGCTGAATTTCTGGACTGCTATGAGAGAAATACGGACTGTAGGTGTAAATAAAGTGTGATGTAGTTTTGATTTACTGACATGGTTCTTCAGGCACAGTTCTCTTTAGAGATAATATGAATAAGAACAAATATTCTTTCAGCTTGACATAGAAAGCTTAATTGCAATAGAGAACAGTACCAAAAAAATGTGGGAATAGAGCAAGGTTGAACTTTTCCTCCAACATATTTGTTATGCTTCCTATCAATAAAAAAGCCATACAGAGATTCTCCATACTAAGTGAAAGATTCACCTTTTTTATATTATTTTCTGCTTTTCTTCACAGTAGAGGAAGAGTTAAAATTCAGTGAAACACTTCTGCTTCCTTGCATCATGAAGCAAGCACCGTGGCCAGTAAAAACTTCAGGTTTTATCTGTAAGGGCAAAGTAAGCTTGGGACCTTGTAACCTGCAACAGACACGCAGAGAACGGCAGTAAAGCAGTGGTTATCCCTGCCCAAGGAGGTAATGCTCTATGTTCTCCTGTGCGTGTTGGGAGGAAGAGGAAGTCCCAGCTGCTGTGTAACCTCCCAGTGAGATCTTGTTCTTGATGCTACTGCAACATTTTTAGGTTATGTTCCCACAAATCACTATTTTCCTAAGATCCTGACAACCATCTATGAAAAAAACATAGTAAATGGCATATCTGTACACAGCACCATGAGAAGAAATGTGTTTTTTTGTTGTTGCAGTTGTTTGTGCAGGAGCAAGTACAGCAACAGCAGAGCCAGTCAGGGAAATAAGGCCAGCACAGGACCCAGGGTACTCTGCCAAAAAAGCCCAAGCAAATGTCATGTAGGACATGGCACTCCCTTCCAGAAGCCTCATCTTCATCTCATTTTAATTGAGCCTTTTTTCCCAGCCAGTTTCTTAGCTATGGTCATGAACTGATGGGTGGCTTGTGATTGAGAAAACATTGAGTCAGAGAGAAGTACTTCTTACTTACTTTGGGTCAAAGGCAGAGAATCAGTATGTATGACACCATGCACACAGTATACATTAACATATAATATACAGTATATCATACCCACATTAATGCTATTCCCTGGCCCCTTGTTCATGCTTCTATGGACAGGGTATAGTAGAGCACAGCTATGCATAGCAGTCAGGAATTCATTTCTTAGGAAACTTCTCATGCCTTTCTTTTACACTTTCTCACATGGAGCAGGAATTTCTTTTATGTCCTTGTCCCTCTACCACAATGCTGTTCAGTTAAGACATCTGGCAGTCTGTACACCCCAGGGAACTCTGCAGTGTTACCTTTTAATGTGTTTTTTTTTCTATTTGAAACCCTGGCTGATTACATATGAGTTGTTGCCACATCTTAAAAGCCCTTCCTAAGTGATTATTGCTTCATCAATATTACTATTGCCATCAAATGTAATATTATGAGGTTACCCTTGGCTTTTCTCACAAGCTGGTTTAATTAAGGTGTTTGTTTGCTTTACTGTTATTACTTCCTGTAGCAGGAAACCAAAGACACTCTAAATATGTTAACAATGGATTCAAAGTCACCCATATGTAGCTTGAGGGAATAATTTTTAACAGTCCATTAAAGGGATAGGGGTAGCTTCATACATATTTCTGTTATTTCCCTAGAAGGAAGTGACTTGATTGCCTGGGTTTATCTGCAGCATATGCCGATATTTGTTTACACTGGCTGTTTGCCTAAACAGCTCTATTTCCTATACTGCAGACACAAGAATAAACCTAATGATACTCTATAGTGTGCCCACTGCAGCCGAAGGAATGTCTCAATTACTGAGCTCAGCTGGAGAAATTCCAACAAAAATCAAATTCTCCTTGAACCTTCAGAGTGCAGTCACAGGGCCACCGTCATGCAGGAAATCCCCTGCACACAGATCCCACAAGCACCCAGCAGTCCCGCAGTCGGAGCATTTCCAGAAAGATGCACCATTTTACATACCCTGGCCTAAGGAATCCATTGTCCCAGCTCTGCGGGTTGGGATTGCCGGCAATTGTGCCTGTGACTGAATGATCTCCAAAGAATTTAGGGCAGGGCTTAACATAATGTGGCCTCCAGTTCCCGTACAGCCACTCACAAAATAAGCAGTCAACTTAGAAAGCCAGAAACAGGGGCTTACCTTTGCCTTTCCCTTTACTGTCTCTGCACCCATATCAGGACATTTGGCGGGTTTTGCTGCCTGATACAAGAACCCCACTTGTGATAGTGGATATGCCACTGAGGCTGATTTTCACAAGGATGTGCTGACGTTATATGAAGGATAGAACATTGTTCATAAATAAAATGCAGCCTGCAGCCAAGATCCTAAAGAGCCACAGCTGTATGCTGGTCTGAAGGTCTGGTACGTGCACTAATTACATCATTATGAAGCATCCTCACTGACATATCACCACACTGTTTTCAGCACACAAAACACAACCAACCAAGACTATATATAGGAAAAAAAAGGAGTCTGCTAACTCCCTAATTCATCAGAATAAAGTAAAATACAGGAGCACAAATCATTGTCAAAAAATACAGAAATGTGCCTTGAGAACCAAGATTATAATTGGCTGATGAACTGGGGTGGCTAGGACTAAGTAGACCCAAGAACCATTGTTGGGGAAAAAGATACAGGGCAGCAACTATCTCTCCCATGTGCTAAGTCAGTAAACCTCTGTAAAAGGTCCCCAGTGATCCTGCCTCTGCCAGGTGTGGCTATGCGCCAATCTCTCTGCCAAACCTGATCTTTCATCCTATCACAACTTGTGGCCTCCAAAGAGATAGTCTTGCTCCTCTTATTTTTTTCACAAACTCATGCAGGGCCTGAACTGCTGCATCTGCTGAGAACTAAGAAAAGATAGTGGTCCAGAAAAGCTGCCACTACGAAACTTAGTAACAGCGCCAGTTATACCAGAGCACCATCTACTGCCTACTAAATATCTATTAACATGTGTCAGTGTAAGCACCTTTCTTGCACTCACACCAAAATGATCTCTCTGACCACCTACCTCTAATCTGAATTTTCTGCCTGCCTCCTGGATCTTGTCTCTGGTATAAAGTATGGACATCTTCTGAGAGCAGGCATGTGGGTGTCTGTGGGTCTGTGACAGAGGACTTTGGGAAAGCAAGGTAGAGAAGAGCCTCCGTGTGTGTAATCTGCATGGTACCAAGATAGACATGACTGAAGTAAGGCAACCTTGATGCAATAGGTGAGGCCCCACACATACAACAACAGTGGCACTCACCTCTCGCCCGGCCAGACTTATGCGAAAGCAAAAGTTTTCCATACACCCATGAGAAAAAACATTATTTCTCCTCCCTTTCCTACAGGGCAATGGAGATGCAAGACAGACATGGAGTAAAAGATCTGGACTAGTATTTCAGACTTTCCACAAGTTCAGGCAAATATTGTTACATCAATTAGACTAGTTGTGTCCATTAAAACTGTTGTGCCAATTACAGAAATACTTTCAGGACTTTTGGCAACAGCAGTGGTAGGATTTTAAGAACGTGAAGCAAAACTTGAATGTGAAGTCTCAGGACCTCTGGTCCTAATCATGGGCCTATAATAGTTATCTTTCGCTTCCTGCTTACAGGAAAGTTGAGAGAGGATAAAATGAAGGTATGGTGAGCAAAGAAAAAGAAGAGCAAAGGAGATTGTGGCTACTGAGGTAAAAAACACCATTAAAACCAGAATAAGAGAACTAAAATTACAAAAAAAGTAATGAAACAATGACTACACAATACAGAGAAAAGTGTTGACAGAAATCCACAGCTGCAAGGAAGGGTGGAAGTCTGATTAGGGATAAAAAATAAAGGAAAAGATAAAATAGGAGGAAGAAAAAATGAACAAGGAATGTAGAGAATATGTTAGAAGACCAAATGCAAAGAGAAAAACTTTGCTTTGGTATGACTTACCAAATGGACAGCAAGTATTGAAGAACAAGGTATTATGCTACTCTGTTAAGTCAGAATTGTAAGTGTAAATGTGAAAGTTCAGCTAGAACCACTGTCTCAGTCATACATTTCACTGTTTACTTTAGCCACCTTCAATCAAAAAAAAACCCCAACTCTGTTCTTGGGCATTCTTGAAGCTTGTTTCTAAATCAAAGTTGAGCCTACACATATGAAGCTGTAAATATGGCTTTCATTGTGTGGTATTACAGTATGACCTCTCTAGTCACAGTGGTCTACAACATTTTCTATAAAACCTACCATTGGTAGAAATGTTACTGTTCAAGTCTGGAAGCAAGAGTCAAGCAATGGGCAGATTTCTTGTCAAACAGTTATTAAGAGAAAATAATCCTGACCCATCTTCCTACACTGAGGAGCATCTCTGTGTGTACTTCATGGGACAGTAACTGCTCTGTTTCCCATTTAAAATGTTGAAGCTGTTTTTACAATTTCTATTTACTTGTGCGAAATCTGTTGGCGACTGTTGAAATAAGTGAGGGTTTTACAATTGCCTTCTGTGGATTTGGCCCTTGGAGTGGATTTGGAGAATAAGATGCAACAAACTCTCTGTAGAAGTAAGCAGAACTACACAGCAAGTCTCCAAGATTTTCTAAACAAAAGGATTTCTATACTTTTATTGGAAAAAGAAGTCAATTTGACACTCCTTGAGGGTTTTTTCCCCCATGTGTTTCTAAACATCTTCCTCTCAAATGCCATCACAGCGTCACAGGACTTTGTTGGGCTGCCTCTGAACTTGCTGACAGAAGACAGGGACTGGAGAGGTAGAGTATGGCTGCGGAAGGCCAAGGGTCAGGACAGAGAGCCTGTGCTCTCTCTGTCAGACAGAGGCAGAGGAGTAGCACAGTGCAGCAGTTTGCCATTAGTTCAGTGTTGCTCAAAGCCCCTGGCGGGAAACCCTCTGGAGTTCAGAGCTATGTGGTACTTGACACAGTTCTTTTCTAAATGTATTTTATCATACTGTAAATGTAATCTGTTTAGTTTGGAAATATAACTACACTGAGTAATCTTCCAAGAAAACGGAACAGTTTTTCTGTGTTTAGAAACTTGCTTTCTGTTCCATTAAAAAGCCAATTTTGAAGCTCTGACTGAGTCTCAGCTTCTCTCTTACTCTTTCTTGAAAATACCAGTGCTCTTCAGAGAGCCCTTTTGTGTTTAAAGTGTCAAGAGAGAATAATCTTACCAGGCAAAGGATGTAGAGGTTTAGACAAGATCTATTTGGGGGCTTAACTGATTGTCAGTGGCAACAGCAACACAAACTGCAAAACCTCTTTTGTCAAAGAAAGGTTATCTGAAGGTCACTGGGTTTAGAGAAGAGCAAGTCACTCTGTTCTTCAGCCGCCCTCGCACTCTACTCCAGCATGTACGCTGGCTTCTTCAGATAACCCATCTATGACCATGCAAATCAGAGAAATCAGTGACACTTCATTTATTAATAATTCTGTTATTCAAGACAAACCACATATGATTTCAGCTACTCTGGGCTGAGAAGTGGCATAAAAACTAAATCTTGGATTAAATATATATATATGTATGTATTTGGGTATGATGGAATACATGAACCAGATCACCTTCTCCCAGTGGATCACATCTGAATGTGATCAACTCATACACCAGATGGACATGATTCCACAGGGTTATTGCTCACAATGACACAGATAATTATTTGGAGCTACTGTACTTTTCCAAACAATAAACTAGGTTATTTAACTTAAAAATGGAGATAACCAAATGTTTGACTAGCCATAAATCTTCCAGCTGCTACTTCTGAGAAAAGATTTTGACTTTTAGTCCAATCATATGGTATGAAGATTACAACACCAAGCTATGATTAAGGCAAATTGATGCCAGCAGTGTTTTCCTCAGCTGGGCCTTGTTGCGCTTGGGGATATGATATTTCAAAAATGGTGGTTTAGTCTTGCAATCTCATGTCCTTGGGAGC
The DNA here is from genome assembly GCA_028858755.1 of Ara ararauna. NCBI lineage: Eukaryota > Metazoa > Chordata > Aves > Psittaciformes > Psittacidae > Ara > Ara ararauna. The sequence continues at coordinate 34,793,526 of CM054410.1, read as the reverse complement.
ACTTAAGATGAAAATCGTGGAGTCTCATTAAGTGACAAAAACTGGATTTCTAGGTGACATGATTTTTTTTTCCTGCAACATGCTGTATATTTCGTTCTATTGCATGGTTCTGGTGTTCACATTCCCACCTTCCATGTGGATAAACTTAGGTACCTGAAGAGTGAAGTACTCAATGTGAAGATGGGAGGTCAATGTCTTTGCTAAAGAATATGAGCTCCTGAAATCCTCAAGTGCACACAGAGTATTTAGCAGTGCTTGCCCAAGATGTGCCCTTGCGCAGGGACTTGAGGTGGGCAGACCCACGCTGCCACAAGGTGATCAAATATCCCCTCAGAGGTGGCTGTGGGCTAGTACTTGTGGGGAAAAGCCTCACTACAAGAACATGTGGCTATTTTCTCATCTGTCCCCAAGGGCATCGTGGGTGGAAGGGCGGGAAGAGCTGGCATTGGTGCTCCTTTCCCTGTGCTCTCCCCACAGCAGCCGGTGGGAACTGCAGAGGCAGATGACTGCGTGGAGCTAGGGGGTGTTTAGAAAGATGATCTGTCTCACAGACTTACAATGCAAGAAGGCGGCTGGGGACAGACAGCTTGCTCCCATGGAAGGAACACGCATACTAAGCTAAAGATCAATGTGAGCTTCACCTCAAAAATTCTCAGTGAGGTTTAGTTTGCCTTAGCACGTTCATTTCCTTCCTGTTTTTCTCATGGACATCTGATAGCAGTCTGCCTCTGTTTTCATGACATGGGTCACAATACATGTCACGGGGAGAAAAGCATAGGGCATAGCACAAAAATAGTCTTTCAGTTGCTCCTCAGGATGATTGCTGTGTGAGTTTCTCAGATCTCATAGGAAATTGCTGAGGTTTTTCTTTCTTTTTTTTTTTCCTTTTTTTTTTTTTTTTTACGAGCACATCTGCTTAGCATCTGAATTTCTGAGTAACTAAACATTAAATAAAGCACAGGGTTAACCCATGTGAGACCATAAATCTGTTGGTCCTTAGGAATTGAGTTTTAAATTACTTCATCTGTTCAGCATTACAACAGTGACTATTTCCATATAGCTCTTTATATACAATCTGAAAACACAGGAATGCGGAACTAAGATCAGTGTGAGCTGCAACTTTACACCTCTCTGTCAACTGTACTTCAAAACTATTAGCATTACAGAGACATCTTCACCATCTCAAGGGAATAGAAATGGTCAGTAAGTAGAAATGACCACAGGAAAAGATGTAACTATTGATTACACAAATACTGTTGGTATAGCAACACAAAATCCAGGCACTAATACTATCCCTGCAGTTTGGAAGAAAACACTTCTGTTTGCAGACTGTGGCTGTGCAAACCTGAGGATGCTCCTGGCTGTGTGTCCAGGTGCTGTTGAGTGTGGTCCCTGACCCTCCATGGGGGTGACACCACCCAGCCCTAGGCTCTCATGTCACAGAGAGACCACAGTATTTCCATAAGGAAAATTTGGGGCAAGAAATGTAAAGGAAGTAGCCGACAGTGCTCTAAAATGCATGTATGTACCTTTCAAAGAATCACTGACTTTATTTTCTTCATGTTGCCAAGAGTCCCTATTAACTCCTGCCTGCCCGCCCAATAAAGTGCTAAGATAACATGTCAACTGCATTTGTCAGGTTGCCAATTTTCACAGGGAATAACCACCACTGGTAGGCAACAAATGTCACCCTGGGCATCTTGCTAGGGCTCAAGCAAGTGACATACTTCACTGGTTTCTGATGCTACACTTCACAATTTAAAAACTTACAATAATTCTGAGCATTGGCTCCACTGAATGAAATAGCTGACACCTCACTGGTGGCAGGGTAAAACCTCTCTCCCAAGTAGAGTAGCAGATTTAGCAGAATTCCCACTTAAAAGTGCAAATGAAGGTGAGAATTTTGTATGCCAATCTATGAAACTTAGTTTTGGACCAGTTACAGATACCAAAAAGTAGCATTTCTAATGTAAAAAGCAGTGAGGACAAAACATCTTTAAAAAAAAAAAAAAAAAAAGGAATAAGGAGCAAAATCTCATCTTATGTGCAGACCTGAAAAAATCCCAAAAGGCAAATTACTCAATCCTCATATTCACCATCTGAATATGCCACAAAATGTTGTGGTGGAAACAACTACCTGTTAGTTTGTTAATTTCTGTATGTACACACATAGAATGAAAAAAGATTGATTTTAGGAATTTATACCAGCCTTATAAAAAGCACAGCTATACTATAATAATACTAAGCTGCTGTTATTCATGTCACAGTCTGTTCTCCAGGCAGGAAATTCTGAAACAGTGATCCTTATTTTACTTTCTCTGTGTACTACTGCTACTAGTGTACTTATTGGTTCAGACTTTTACATTGGAGTTTGTGGTAATATTCAACAAACAAAACAAAAGACATGTATTTATCCATTTGCTTAACTCTGATTTGTAAAGTCCCCAAAATTCTGGAGGAGTCCATCAGGACATACTAGAGACAAGAAGAACTTTGTTTTTCCAGATGGTCTTGTAAAGCCTATTCTGTATTGAGGATTACTGCTATGCAGGGTGAATCACAAAAAGATGTTTTTAAGTTCATTATTTTTGGTTAAACCCTAATAATTCTTTTCTATATGGAAAATACTAGCTATCACACAGAGATACAAGCCACTTGCACTCACTGTGGGTTTTGATAGAATCATAGAATCATAGAATAGTTAGGGTTGGAAAAGACCTTAAGATCATCTAGTTCCAATGCCCCTGCCATGGGCAGGGACACCTCACACTAAACCATGCCACCCAAGGCTATGTCCAATCCAGCCTTGAACACTGCCAGCAATGGAGCATTCCCAACTTCCCTGGGCAACCCATTCCATTGCCTCACCACCCTTACAGTAAAGGACTTCTTCCTCATATCCAATCTAAACTTCCCCTGTTTAAGTTTGAAGCCGTTACCCCTTGTCCTCTCACTACAGTCCCTAATGAACAGTCCCTCCCCAGCATCCCTATACCCCACCTTCAGATACTGGAAGGCTGCTAGGAGGTCTCCACACAGCCTTCTCTTCTCCAGGCTGAACAGCCCCAACTTTCTCAGCCTATCTTCATACAGGAGGTGCTACAGTCCCCTGATCATCCCTGTGGCCCTCGTTTAGACTTGTTCCAACAGTTCCATGTCCTTTTTATGTTTAGGACACCAGAACTGCACACAATACTCCAAGTGAGGTCTCACGAGTGCAGAGTAGGGGGGCAGGATCACCTCCCTCGACCTGCTGGTCACGCTCCTTTTGATGCAGCCCAGCATACGGTTGGCTTTCTGGGCTGCAAGTGCACACTGAAGCTGGCTCATATTCGTTTTTTCATCAACCAACACCCCAAGTCTTTCTCTGCAGGACTGCTCTGAATCTCTTCTCTGCCCAACCTATAGCTGTGCCTGGGATTGCACTAACCCAGGTTTAGGACCTTGCACTTGGCATGGTTAAACTTCATTAGATTGGCATCAGCCCACCTCACAAGTGTGTCAAGGTCCCTCTGCATGGCATTCCTTCCTTCCAGCATATCAACTGAACCACATAGCTTGGTGTCATCGGCAAACTTGCTCAGGGCGTACTCTATCCCACTGTCCATGTCACCGACAAAGATGTTGGACAAGACTGGTCAAAACACCGATCCCTGAGGGACACCACTCGTTACAGGTCTCCAGCTGGACATTGAGCTATTGACCACAACTCTTTGCGTGCGGCCATCCAGCCAGTTCTTCATCCATCGAGTGGTCCACCTGTCAAATTGATGTCTCTCCAACTTAGAGACAAGGATGTCATGTGAGACAGTGTCAAACGCTTTGCACAAGTCCAGGTAGATGACATCAACTGCTCTACCCCTGTCCATCAGTTCTGTAGCCCCATCATAGAAGGCCACCAGATTGGTCAGGCAGGATTTCCCCTTAATGAAGCCATGCTGGCTGCCACCAAGCACCTTGTTGTTTTTCATGTGCCTCAGCATGCCTTCCAGGAGAATCCGCTCAAAGATTTTGCCAGGCACAGAGGTGAGGCTGACTGGTCTGTAGTTCCCCTGCTCATCCATTTTGCCCTTCTTGAAAATGGGGGTTATATTTCCCTTTTTCCAGTTGTTGGAAACTTCACCTGGCTGCCATGATTTTTCAAATATGATGGACAGTGGCTTAGCAACTTCATTCACCAGCTCCTTCAGGATCCGTGGATGGATTTCATCAGGTCCCATGGACTTATACGTTCAGGTTCCTAAGATAGTCTCGAAGCAGATCCTCTCCTACAGTGGGCCAAGGGTCTTCATTCTCACTGTCCCTGCATCTGCTTTCCAAGACTTGGATGGTGTGGTCAGAGCATCTTCCAGTGAAGACTGAGGCAAAGAAGTCATGAAGAACCTCAACCTTCTCCAAATCCAGGGTAGCCAGTTCTCCTGATAGCTTCCAGAGAGGGCCCACATTGTCCCTAATCTGCCTTTTATTTGCAATGTACATATAGAATCCCTTCCTGTTATCCTTAACATCCTAAGTTTAATTCTAAGTGGACCTTAGCTTTCCTCACCTGGTCCCTAGCTTCCCAGACAACATCCCTGTGTTCTTCCCAGGCCGCCTGTCCTTGCTTCCACCTTTTATGAGCCTCTTTTTTCCTTTGAATTTTCCTCAGCAGGTCCTTTTCCATCCAAGGAGATCTTCTGGCCCTCCTGCAGCACTTCCTTCTAGTAGGGATGTATCGCTCCTGAGCTTGCAGCAGGTGATCCTTGAATGTCAACCAAGAGCCTTGGGCCCCCCTGCCCTCTAGGGCTATATCCCATGAAACCTTACTGAGCAGGCTCCGGAAGAGACCTAAGTCTGCTCTCTTGAAGTCCAGGGCAGTGAGCTTGCTGCACACTCTTCTCCCTGTTCTGAGGATCTCAAATTTGACCATCTCATGATCGCTGCAACCAAGGCTGCCCTGGAGCGTCACATTTCCAACCAGCCCTTCCCTGTTGGTGAGCATGAGGTCAAGCATGGCACCTCTCCTTGTCAGCTCCTCTATTACTTGCAGAAGGAAGCTGTCTTCCACACAATTGAGGAACTTCCTGGATTGCTTGTGCCAGACCGTACCATCCCTCCAACAGATATCAGGGTGGTTGAAGTCCCCCATGAGAACAAGGGCCTGTGAGCGTGAGGCTGTTCCTATCTGTCTATAGAGCGCTTCATCCACAGAGTCTTCTTGGTCAGGCGGTCTGGAACAGATTCCCACAGTGATGTCTTCCATTGCTGTTTTCCCTTTAAGCCTGACCCACAAGCTACCTGTCGACTGCTCGCCTGTCCCCAGACAGAGCTCCATACTCTCCAGCCTGTCCCTAACATAAATAGCAACTCCCCCTCCATGCCTACCGGGCCTGTCTTTCCTAAAGAGCCTGTAACCTTCCATTCCAACGCACCAGTCATAGGAGCCATCCCACCATGTTTCTGTGATGTCTATGATATCATACCCCTGTAGACGTGACGATCTTAAGGAGCATCAGGCTGGATTTACTTGTCCAGGAGCAGCCTCTGAAACAGTGTTTGAGCCTCTGTAGTGCATTGGTTTCTGCTGGGTCCCCTCTCACGTGTAGCTGAGGCTACATATACTCTGTTTGCCTCCTGTACTCCAGAGAATCATTCAGCCACCTTCTCTCTCCACTGGGATCCCCCTTAGATTCAGTTTCCCTTTTTCTTTCCCTTCTCCTTATCTCCTGGGTGTTACTTATCCCTGCAGTCACCCAAGCTCTTTGCCCTCTGCGTGTTGACCTAATAGCTATAAATGGCAGTCTGGGACTCACATGGGTTCACTTTGCACTAAAAGAAGAAAAATAAGAAAGTACCTCTGCAGATGTTCAAGCTGCAGCCAGGAGACATCAGGCCATATTCTTTAAGATCATTGTTTGGCCTGGCTGGATCTGTCACTTTCAGCTTTCTATATACACACAGCCTTTAAAAGACATTCCTCTCTAGAAAGTTATCCAGATCCCTGTCCAACAGCTGGCACTTCGCAGCAGCAGCCACCAAATGCCTCAAGCCTGCTAAGTACTGTTAAAATATTTCCATGGAGGACTGTTGCTTTGTTCCAACTTTTCAGCTGATTCAGCACTGGAGCCATGGAAAGGCTGATTAATGGTTTGCTTATTTTACAGACTAACAGACCATAGTGCAATAGCCCACTAGTATTTCCCCAGTGAGCACAGGCTCATTTCTGTATTGCAGTAAGTTACAGAAACTAAACTTCTACGTCCCCAGACTGTTTGTGATTATGGTAACAACTACCACGAAATGGAGTACCTATTATCATACTTAGTACTAGCATGTAGCCCTGTTTGTTTATGATATGTCAGGAAAGGAAAGGTGAAAAAAAAGGATAGAAAATGGAAGGGAAGGTAAAGGAAGGGAAGAAAGGAGAAGGGAAAAAAGGGAAGGGAAGGGGAGACATTTACTTTTCTTAGTAAATGTAAAGAGAAAAAGAGAAAAGCAGTAATGCAATTTTAAAACCAAATGTGAAGCACAGAAGGGTGTGTGTCTCTATAAACACTTTTGTTCTTTTTGCAGGTTCTTTTATATTTAAAGAACCTAGAATTTCTTGGAAGTTAACAGAAATGCCAAAGTTCTATTTTAAATGTGTTTGTAGGTCAAAAGCCCTGCAGGCTGGATTTTTTTCTTTCTTATTTCTTATTTTTTTTTTTTTTTTTTTTTTGAGAACGTCAGCCATTTAGACTGTATTTGCCTCCTGAAATTGCTGTTTCAGAGAACAGAGATGAAAAGAGATCTAATGGGTTATTTTTTTTTAGCCATATTTAAAACCTTCACAAAGCCCTGATTATCCAAAAAATCACTGGTGAAATCCTTGGTGCACTCTCTCCAACCTGACATTTCTCCCTCCCTCATAATCGCTGGATCAGAGGTCCCAAAATCTGAAAAAAGTCAAGCTCTCTCTAGCCTGCAGAGAATTAGTTTCCCTGCATGTCATCTCTCACTGGAGTCAGGTCCTATGGAACACAAAGGTTTTCAGTGCACTTGCAGCTCTTTACAGGACTAGTTAGGAACTGATCTGGGACCAAGGACTAGTCCTTCAGGAGTCTTTGGTTGTTTAGCTGCCTCGTTAATTCCACATCCCCACAAAAACATCAGCACTGATAGAAACTCAGGGTCACTTCTGCACCTAGACCAGAGTTGCACCACTGATGTCTGCAAGAGATGAGACAAAAGAGGCCAGCATCTTCCTCACAGCAGCCATGGCAACCCTGGTGACTTTGCTGTCCTTTGTCTTTAAGGTACATGTATTGGTTTTGCCATTGAGACCTTCTATTCAAATCCCAGAAGAATGATACAATACATGTATAATCTGATGGGCAGTCTTGAAAGGGTGACAGCATTATAGTTTTATATGCTTTATTTTCATCTAGAATTTTTTCCCCAGATTGTGTCCTGGAGAGGGATACTTCTCTGTAATGATTGTTTGTTAAACCTGATGAATTCAGTAATTCCATTAATTTGGGTGCTGAGTGCAGGCACAGCCTGATGGTGTATTGATTGCCATGAGCTCTTCCTGTAAACTCCAGGGAACTGAGGATACTCAGCACCTTGCAGCAGCAGCCTTATTGCTACAGGAGGAGCCCCGCACTAAAGTCTAAGGAAATTTCAATTAGCTCAGGCCCATTGATCACCCTAGTTATAGAATTACTGAGCCACTGAAAGGTCATTTTCCTTTGACAGAAACCTCTCAGTCATGCTCAAAACAGGTACAGAGAAGAGGACTGAAGGTAAGTTTTTGACAAGCAGACTGATTTTTCATAAGAGAAAAATCTTAGAATCATGGAAGTTGGAAAAGACCCTCAAGATCATTGAGCCCAGCTGCTACACTGACACTGCCAAGTCCACCACTAAACCATTTCCTAAGTGCCACTTCTACACATCTTTCAAATACCTCCAGCGATGCTGACACAACCACTTCCCTGGGCAGCCTGTTCCAATGCTTCACAACCCCTCTGGTGAAGAAATTTTTTGTTATATCCAACCTAAACCTCCCCTGGTGCAAATTGAGGCAATTTGCTCTTGTGCTATCACTTGTTACTTCAGAGAAGAGACTGACACCCAGCTAAACCACCCCAGTTCCCTCAGCTGCTCCTCATTAGACTTAAGCTACAGGCCCTTGATCAGCTTTGTTACCCTTCTCTGGACCCACTCCAGCACCTTAATGTCTCTTGTAGTGAGGGGCCCAGAACTGAACACAGGATTTGTGGTGCAGCCTCAGCAGTGCTGAATACAGGGGGATGATCCCTGCCCTGGCCCTCCTGGCCGCACTATTGCTGATACAAGCAAGAATGCCACTGGCGTTCTTGGCTGCCTGGGCACAAGCTGGGCCATGTTCAGCCACTGCCAGTTAGCACCCCCAGGTCCTTTTCTGCCAAGCACCTTTCCAGCTATTCTTCCACAAGCCTGTAGCGTTGCATGGGGCTGTTGTGGTCCAAGTGCAGGACTTGGAACTTTGTCTTGTTGAACCTTATACCATGGGCGAATGCCCATGTCCAGCTCTAGGGTGGGCTAACCCACCCCGTCTTCTTCACTGCCTATCCCTTCTGAAGAGTTTATCACAGCACTCTAGTTGTGCGAGTCATTCCACCATGCTTCTGTGGTGGCAGCTATGTCATAGTTTTTTCCTGATGCACAATGGCATCCAGCTCCTCCTGTCTGTTGCCTAAGCTGTGTGCACTGGTGTATATGCACTTCAGCTGGGGTATTGATGCTGCCACCTTGTTTAGAGAGAACCTGTAACTTCTTTTTGATCATTCTCAGGCACATCTGTGGTTTCTAAGACATCAATAAAACTTGTATTTTTGCTGCCACATGGGTGTCCAACCCCTACCACAGGCTTCTCAGTTCTCAGTGGCCTTAGGGACGAAGGCAGATGACTTTGATCTAAAAAAGCTCATCTAAAACTCATGTGTCCTCATTCCTAAATACCCCTTTAAAATTACTTATTTATCCAGCTAAATATAAAGCCTCTTCCTATGATTCTTCCCCACTGCTTGGCGTACAACTTTCTGCTCATGAAAGCACTTTGACATACAACATATTCAAGTCCATAGATCCCATTATTTACCTCCATTTAGCAGCCTGATGGTACAGATTCTACCTGTAGTCCTTCGCTTAAGAGTTTGTAAAGTTACCTCTGTGCACATGCAGTTCAGGTGAATAAAGCATTTGCAATCGAGTATTGTGTGCAGTTCTGATGTCCTCAACATAAAAAGGGCATAGAACTGTTGGAACAAGTCCAAACGAGGGCCATGAGGATGATCAGGGGTCTGGAGCACCTCCCATATGAAGACAGGCTGAGAAAGTTGTGGCTGTTCAGCCTGGAGAAGAGAAGGCTGTGTGGAGACCTCCTAGCAGCCTTCCAGTATCTGAAGGGGGTCTATAGGGATGCTGGGGAGGGACTCTCCATGAGGAACTATAGTGAGAGGACAAGGGGTAACGGGTTAAAACTTAAGCAGGGGAAGTTTAGATTGGATATGAAGAAGAAATTCTTTCCTGTAAGGGTGGTGAGGCACTGGAATGGGTTGCCCAGGGAAGTTGCGAATGCTCCGTCGCTGGTGGTGTTCAAGGCTGGATTGGACATAGCCTTGGGTGGCATGGTTTAGTGTGAGGTGTCCCTGACCATGGCAGGGGTGTTGGAACTAGATGATCTTCAGGTCCTTTCCAACCCTAACTATTCTATGATTCTATGATTCTATGACCTAGCTCTGCTACTATTTCCTCAGCCTACGAACTGGTTTGCTGAAACTTGGATGTGACAGCAGTGTGAAATGTGAAGGGTACAGTACGACTTGGCAGCTGAAGCATAGAAAACTGATGTGTTATGTGGGTTAATTACAGCTGAAGAACAAACCACAAAATGACATCACCGCACCCCCCCCCCCCAAAAAAAAAAAAAAAAAAAAAAAAAAACCAACCAAAAAAAACCTCAAAGGCTCTCAACAGGATTGATTTCCAGAAGTTGACAATTTCTAGGGATTCAGCTTCTCTGGAGTGTCAGAAAACCAGGAACTGGGGAAAGTGGGGACATTCCCAGATTAACCCTTCTGGAATTGTTCACCACCAGCTCCCAGAGAAATGGATGATTCACTTATCAGTTGTCATCTGCTGATGACAACCCTACCACTGCCACAGCCCTCAAGAAATGAGCAAGTTAATAATAAATCCTGTATTCTAAACAGGAAATGATTCTTCTGCTGGGGATGTCTAAAAAAGAAACATGCGCCTGTCTCTCAAATGGCACATAGTGAAATGGCTGTGCTCCTCACTCACCCCTAGAGAAGTTTTACTGTTTGAGTGTGCTGACTTACTGCCATTACCAGATCTATTGGGGCAGGGGCACTTTGTGAAGTTAAGGTTATACAAAGGAGATGGAGATTCGACTGTTTGTTTAGATTTGGGCTCGGGTGTGAAGGGAAGCATCGGGGGCACTGACCTTGTTGCTTCAGAGATTTCTTTTTTTGTTTGCTACGGTTCCTGGCAGCAGACTGCATGCCTCTCTCTGCTCCTGATGCACTGGGGGACAGCAGCCCAGCCACATGAGGAAAAGGTGACGACTACTCCTAGATCAACAGAAAGCAAAGCAACTTAGGAAAAGCTCCTTCCTCTGCCTTTCCTTCCCCTGCCTTTCCTTCCCCTCTGAAAACTTCATACTTTCTTAACATACAGATTACAAGAAAATAGAAAAAATATATGGGTACTGCCAGTAGGATAAATGTATTCTAACAATGAAGGGCAAGGAAGAGCTAGAGATAATAATTTGATTATGTGATGGATAATGTTTCTGAAAACGATATGGCACTTCTGCCAATTAGAAAGACCAGAGCTGGAGCAAAGCAGAACAATTGCCTACCTTGTAAATAGTGATAGCAAAAATAATCTTGCATCTAAACTCCCTTGTGCACAAATCCTGTGTGAAGCAGTAAGTATTTTGAGGTGGACTGAACATCACCCTGTCAAGTCTGCAGGGAAGGGGATTTTGTCTACTTGTGCTCAGTGGATGAGGCTGATGCAGCCTAGCATCAGCTTTGTACAATGGAACACACATTCTGCTAATCTTGTTTAGGGCTGATCCTCTATTAGAGCCTTGTCACACATCCTAGCACCCATATAGCACCTTCTGAATATTTTTCTCAGTGTTAACTTGTAAGAAAAGTCCTAAACATATGCTTGTGTCTTCCCACAGTTGCATTATATTAAGCAAATTTAAAACGCAGATGATAAAACATTATCAATAGCCAATTAGTTCAAAACTTAAAGGCATAGGTGAAATGTCAGTTTAGGGTTTTTTTTTGAGCATAACTTCCCCCCCCAAAAAAAACCCCAACAAAACAACAGCAACAAAAACAAAGCCAAAACAAAACCCCAACCCCAAAACAACCAAAGAAGTCAACCTAAGTCCTGTTGTCAGAATTGACAAAATACCAGTTTCAAAATGCATCTTTAACCTGTTAGGAAAGTGTTAGGACAAATCACATTACAGCCAAGAAAATCAAAGTTATAAGTAAGACACAAAGCATTTTGACAAAGAAGCTAATTAATAATGAGAACCCATCACCATGCAATGTGACAAGTTCATCTTTTCTGTGAGTTCTCAGTCAAAATTGCATTCAACCCTAAAAATATTCTTTAATTCAATACATGCTGAAGGAAAGAGCTTATGAAATACCACAGCCTGAGTTAAAAAGAACAGCAGCCCAATGGTTCCTTGTGGCCTGGAAAGCTGCAGTGGCCGCAATATTGAAAGGTACTAGTTTCATTAAAATATCCTGTAGCTACCAAGTCTGTTGCAGCAACCTTTTCTGATAGTAGTACGTGACTGACCTAACATCTTCTGCAGACTACAACATTTTATAATAGATCTCCCCAAATCTTGTCAACAACAATCTTAATATTTTAATTTTTTTAATCCTTCCACTTTCTGTTTTTTATCTTACTCCATTTTGACATGCTGTTAGATTTCTGTTAGCTCTCTTTCTTTTTTGACATTTCTCTATGTTTCAGGTTGTTAGGTCCAAAGTTTCTGCGCAGCCCATCCACAAAGACTGCTTAAGGGCAAAGTTCCAACCCTAGATTTTTATTTCCTTCTCAAAATAGGTAGTGTCATGAGTTTGGGAGTGTTTCTGCTAATCTTTCCTTTCTGATAGTGTTATTCTGTCAGTGGAAATAAAATTTTCTGGCTGAGTTTGTGAGCCTATAATCTGAATCCACTTACTCAGCTCATCACATCACTTGCGTGAGAAAAAAACCCAGACAATTCTCTAGGTCTAAACCATGTGTGTAGAGAGCAGAACTGAGTCCCAGATGAGGAAACATTTAAAGAGGGGTTCCTTTTTATTCATTTTTAAAATACTGTCTCTTTGTCTCAGTCTGAAAAAAATCTTTCAAAACATCTGAGTAAGCTGACTGATTGCTCCTCATAATTCTTGTATCTCATCTTGTGGGAAAATCATTTGTGGTTTAAGTATAAACTTTCTGATACATGTTTTCAAGCTGAGGGGTCTTTAAGACACACACACACACATACAGAAACTGCTTTCTGCTTCCTCATTTTACTCTCACAATCCTGAAATAACTGAACTGTAGCTGATCAAAGCCTGTGACAAAACACTCCATAGAGGCAGGTGAGACAGACTGGAGACAACTGTTACAGCTATACAGAGCCGAACAGGCAGCTGCATCTCTCTGACATTTTCTCTGCCTTTAATTTTAACAGCACTTTTTCCAAGCAAGTTTGGAATTGCTTCAGTTTATGTGGCTTGTAGCTGAGCTATGCAAAACTTTTTAATCTGAAATTCAACTTCATTACCTGCGTTTGGATTTCATTACAGGCATGACCTGGAGCCATTGCTTGTACATTTTCCTAATTGCATAGATCACTCAAATGAGTTTCTGCAGTATACATTTCCCAACAGCACCCTGAGAACCTCATAGTTTCTCATGCAGTCAGTTGAGACAAAACACAATGGCTTTTCAGGAATGCTAAGGAAGGAGAAAAAAGTACAAGTACAGGAACTAATGAATCGTCTAATGAAGACTTAGCAAGAAGTTCTCATCACATTTACTTGTAATACCAATGTAGGCAGGGTAGTTATGAACATAATTGAACAAACTGCAGAATGATAAAAAAAAGCGAATAATTTTCACAGTGCAAATTAAGTCCACAGACTCCATTTTCAAAAGGTGTACTGAAACAAAAAGCAGAGCAGGATACAAAGCTCAAATTAGACATTCATAACACTTTAGAAAGAACTAACCACAGCTTTGAAAGTAACAAAAGCTCTTCTGTTTCAAGGCATGAGCCAGCCTTAAACACCTGAAAATACAGACCACCTTAGCATGATGGCAATTTACATATTAAATTGTAGGTTGGAGATTTTCCAGAGTTGTGTTCCAGTTTGTGATTTTCATTTCCAAGTTTGAAGTGAACTTCTTTGATACCTCGGATCAGCTGCCAGCTCCTGCCTTCGATTCCTACTGCACGATCTCTTCTTCTGGAGGAACAGATAATAGCTGGCAATAGCTACTTCAAGAACAGGACCGCTGCTGCTAACCCAGATGGCACTGCTTATATTGCTCAGACCAATGGGTATTCATTTGGACAGCTAAATTGCATATGATTGGATAAAATGGATATCCACAAACTTTAGCAGAAATTCATAGGAAGCCCAACAAAGGAGACAAATGAAGGAAAACTGTGTACCTTCCAAAGCCAAGGGAACAGCTTCATGACCTGTCCTTATCTAAGGCCACCGTCAGTCCAAGTGCTGTACCTCAAATATATGTGTTTTCAGCCTTTTTCAGGACAGACAAGCAAATATCTCTGCTCTGAAATTTTCCCTCTCTGGCTTCAGTGCAGGAACTAGCTGCAGAGAGGCTGGATTTCAGATTTCCTCATCCTTGCAGTGTGTTCCCTTGATGTTTCTCTGTTTGCAAAAGCAGAAAAGATATTGAGCAAGGCTCCTCCCACTCAGGCACAACTACTTTCTTTGTTAACCTGCTTTACCAACAGCAGCTCTTGAATACAAATGCTGAAATTTACTTGGTTCACACAGCTGCCACTGACCACCGAAAAATTCATGGTGGAAGCAGGGCTCAGTAACACATGCAGAGCCACAAAGTCAGAAGCAAAAACAGAAGTGAGTTTGCTGCAATACTTTTGGGTTTGCTAGATGTGAAAGCTTTTCCTTCCAGCGTAAGTTGGGAGCAATCAATGAATCAATACTTTCAAACTGTGCTTCCTAGAAATCAGAGTTTGCAAATGTTAACTGATGTGGGGTAACTAGAACGACAAGTCACTTTCAGTTAGCATATACCTACTAACATAAATTTCAGGAAATGTCTATAAAATTTATTATGGACGCATAATAATTTTAATATAAAATTTTTATATAGAAATGGCAGAGTAGCCAACGTTAACATCTATTAACACTGGAAGACCAGTTTTCCTCACCACTAGTTCTATGATTAAAATGCGGTTATCTTTTAAACAGGTATCTTTAACTAGAAGGTAGCAGGTAAGTTTAAAGGAACAGAGGCAGATCCTATTAGTGATGAAATGTAATATACTTAGGGATAAAAATAAAGAAATAAATAAAATAATCAAGTAGAGCTTTTAATTGTCATTAGTATCAACTCCATGTTCCATAAAGCTATAATTTTTTAATGAACTCTCTTGAAATATAGTGTAAGAAACAAGTAAAGAAAAACACACTACATATACTTATTCAGGGTTTCACACAGGAGATTTCTATGTTTCCTTAGTCATTTTGCATATCATTCTTTTGGAAAACATCTTTAAGTCTGGACCTCTGCTTTTCCTCTGGTTTTCTGAATTTAGCTCTCTGCCCATTTTTTGCACAATCATAGTCATGATCACACAGAACGGATATCCAGTAATCATAGAATCATAGAATGGTTTGGGTCGGAGAGGAACTTAAAGATCACTTGGGAACACAAAGAGGGCCAGCTCACACATTTTCATGAATCGGAAGTGTCAAACTATTCAACCTTGCTGTTAAGTGAAGACAAAGACATTCTATATGTAGGAGCCAGAGAAGTAATCTTTGCATTAAACGCAGTGAATATTGCTGAAAAGCAGCACGAGGTATGGTTTTGATACATTATCATCCACGTAAAAAAAAACAAACAACAAAACTTCATGTTTGGCTTCATTTCCTGGTATCAGTAGCACTTTAGGTTTGGCTTAATGTACCTAAAAGAGAAAATGCTATGTGTGGGCTACTTACTGGAAGAGACTGTAGAGTAAAACATTCCATCAGATGAGTGGAAGAAAAGTTGGATATAAACAAGGAATTAGAGGTCTACTTAGGTGTTTTCTTCCTGGGGACAGAATGTGGAACTAGAGGGACTTTGATATCAACTGTAATGGTGGTTTTTATGCATATTTTTTTTAGCAGGAATGGGCCATCTTCTGTTAATCTGAATCAGAAGGTAATCTAATCCAAAACAGAAGCAAAGTTGGAGCTTGCTCAGGAGTAGCAGGCTTTAGACATGTTTCACATGAAATGAAGGCCTGTCCTTGCAGTTTCAGCTTCTGTTTTGTGCCTCTAGATATGTCTGCCCAGCAAGTGGTGGTGCAGACAGGTCTGATACAGCTTGTTCAGAGAAGTACTCTGGATGTGCTGACACTGGCTTCTCAGAGTAGATGAGCCCATGCAGAAGTCTGCTAACATTGTATTGTTTCCAGTCTTTCCCAGACTGCTGCTTCTCATCCCATCAGCAGCACAAGCTGGTGCTTAGAGGCACGGCATCAAGTACACAGGTGGTGGTGGTCAATCTTCACCAGTGTAGAAAACTTGTTTTATGAGTACATGTAGCTGCCAAAGTTGTACTTCTCCACATAGTGTAAATTGGTCCAGTAAATTTTCTTGGACCTCCCCCCTCAAGTTCTTTCATCCAGGTGTGAATGAAATTGAGGAGTGCTTAGAATGGAGAAGTACTTGAAACAGTTACAGTTGCATTTCCCTGATGGCTATGGTAATGGCAACCTTATTAGCAATTTGAGGGGAAATCATGGTGAACCCAAAAGATAATAGCAGTGGTTTAACCCCAGTTAAGGCACATGCATTTGGAAGTGTCACCTCCTCAGGAAAGAATGGCTTTGAACCTTTGAAAGCTACAAAATGGCTTGCATCTGCTGCAGATAGTCTTAGGATTGCCTTTCTTGTGTGTTACTGCAAGATCTTCAGACGTTGTGTTTTGGATGTGCCTTTTTGTTGCTTGTTTTTTTCACATAGTTACCCTGGAAGGTCACTGAGGACAAAAGGACTAAATGTGCAGTCAAGGGCAAATCAGAACAGGTACCTATTTTTATTGAACTTTGGGGAAAAATGTTGCGCAGTACACTCCAAGAGGAGTGATGTTAAAAGAAAAAAGGCTCCAACCGTTTGAAATTAAAATTTTCAAATGATCACCTAATTTTAATTAACTTGAGCTTTAGAAACAGCAACGTTCCTTAGTCTTCCCTCTCTCCCTCATCTCACCTCCCCATTCTTAGCTCATCTTTTGCTGGTGAATATTATTAAAATGTTTGAAAATCCAAACACTCCCTAATGTGTGCTTAATACTACAAGTTTTTCTATTGCAGTGATAAACCAGCAGTACTTTCACTGAGGTAATTGATAGGAACTGTTGTGTTTTGTGATTGCAGTAATCCTTCCCCAGCATTTGATGTCAGAAAATGACTGATAATTTTGTCTGCTCTGCTTTAGGGCATAGGGTTTATTTGTTAGGCCAGTGCTGTTCCACCAGTGTATTATTCACTAACAATATACATCCTTATTGTAGTGCTCAGCAAGTGTGCCCCTTGTGGCAGCAGCTTCTCACTGGTGTGACTGCTCAGGCAGCATCCCAGCACCTGAGCAGCCTGGTCTTCTGCCAGATCGGCAATGCAGGCAGCTCAGCCCCTGGGATCCCACAGACTCCTCGCCATTGCCAGTGAGCGGGCTGGCTTGCTCATTTTGCCTGTAGTGATAGGACAAGGGGAAATGGGTTCAAACTTAAACAGGGGAAGTTTAGATTGGATATGAGGTAGAAATTCTTTACTGTAAGGGTGGTGAGGCACTGGAATGGGCTGCTCAGGGAAGCTGTGAATGCTCCATCCCTGGCGGTGTTCAAGGCCAGGCTGGACAGAGCCTTGGGTGGCATGGTTTAGTGTGAAGTGTCCCTGCCCATGGCAGAGGGGTTGGAACTAGATGATCTTAAGGTCCTTTCCAACCCTAACTATTCTATGATTCTATGATTCTATCTAGTTCTAACCCACTGCCGTGGGCAGGGGCACCTTCCACTAGACCAGGCTGATCAAAGACCCATCAACCTGGCCTTGAACACTGACAGGGGTGGGGCAGCCACAATTTCTCTGGCCAACCTGTGCCAGTGTCTCACCACCCTCAAAGTGAAGATTTTTTTGTAATGTCTAATCTATATCTACCTTTTTTCAGCATAAAGTCATTCCCCCTTATCCTGTCACTAGTGCTGGGGTTTGAACAGGAATGTAAACCTTCCTTAGGGACTACAATAGGCAAATGACATCACCTATTTCAGATTTCCTCATCTTTGCATCTCTACTGGAAGACCCACTACATGTTTTCCAGTGGGGACATCTTTGACATAGGTAGTTTAGACTTTCTTTAAACTGAAGAAAGTAATGCCTTAGATACAGGAAGGCAGAATTTTACTCCTTGTTCTCTTTCTAGTGGGCTGAATTAAATTGTGTGAGGTTTGCTGGGTCTGGGATAACTTCCAATCTTTTCAGCCCTGGGTAATCTACAGAGAAGAGAAGAGAAACATTAACCTGAATCCTTGAATCAAAATTTGCCTTGTAATTATTGTAAATAGATCAAATAACTGCAAAATAAAGTTGGCAGGTAGTCTTGCTTTGGCTGAAGATACTCTAATTTGAAAAACAAATGAGAAACCATAAAACCTAAGCTTTAATCCTGCTTAACAAGGTATAATGAATTTCATTTTGTGCAATGCTATTTACGATGGCAGAATGTCTGTATCATATACTAAAATATGTAATTTTAAAGGTAGCCTCCACTTACACAGAAAATACGCTTACAGAGGCAAGGTTTATATGGTGAGGTAGTACCTTTTTTAAATCATCATGATGTGCTAAACCATTGATTGGATAGACCAGTGGCACAACTGTATTAAGTATAGCAGTTGATCTTATAAAAACCTCTCTACTTCTGGGATCTTATTTCTCCCATATGGTCAACCATCGCTGTTGCAACAACACTACCAAGAAACTGTTATTCACAGAAGATAAAATGAAAAGCCAGTTTGAGGATGAAGCTGAAAGAGAATCATACAACAGACAGCATCCAAAAGAAATGCACGTCTGCTTGATTCAAAAAACAGCATGTCGTTATCCAACACATATTTATCCATAATGCACATGAACGGTATTTTAATATGTGCATTATGGCTACATTACATGAGGGCCCAACAGTTGTTAGGTATTAGCCAAAACTGGTTGATTTCTCACCCAAGCTCCAACTGGAGCCAGAAAGATAAATGCATGGTTACAGATGCTGTAACAGATGCTGTAACAGATCCACACACCAGTGTGGAGGAGCAAGATCCTTGACTTTCACTGGTTGAGTTCCAGAGGTGAGTCCTGGCCCCTGACTCGAAGGGGACATCTGGCAGCAGAATGAGAAAATGATTTTTTCTGGGAGGTACATGCAGCACTTGTAACACAGAAAGAGGAAATACTTAAAAACATTCAAAAGCACAATTAAACAAAATAATGGAAATAATGTTCTGAAGCAAAATTTGTGCTTGTCTGAGCATTTTCATGACAGATTATCTCAGTCTGCAAACCAATGATTGAGACTCCCAGTTTCAAATTACATGTGGGCTTGACAGTAAACCTACATCCTTTTTTCAGCTCATATTCTTGTCAGAAACAGCATGAGCTCAGCAATCAGAGGAAATGGCATGTGTCAGTAGCAGCTATGAAGCAGGACAGGTGCTGCATCTTGGCTGATTCTGCTGTGGGTAGCAAATTTTGTCAGAAAAATTCGCAGATGTGAAATGGGACAGAATGATTTGGAGAAGACAGGAACAGGAACCATCAGAAGCCTCTTTTACTTGCTTCTTCTAAGGATGATAACAGACAGGCTGGTAGGACACTGAGACCTGATACTGCATTGCTCTGCAGAGTATTTAACTAATGGAAAAGATTGAAGAATTGGGTTCATTGATACAGTATCCTGGGCTGAACACCAGCAATGTCACATACACCTCAGTTGTCCCAAGATTTTTACTCCTATTTATTCTTCTATCACCGCATCCTTTTTCATTTGCACTTGTGCACTTGTGTACTTGTGCATGCTGGAAAATAGTTGCAGAGACAACTGTTTACTTTAGCTGTGTCTTTAGTCTCACAGATTTACAGCATACTGCAATGGGCCTATATATTGAAATCCACAGAAAGATATCACTTATCTTTTACTTCTTGAGTATAGGATTTCTATTTGATATTCCATAAGAAAAAAACTTTTTGCAGTGAGAACAATTGTTCATCAAAACAATCTCCCCCAATGGGAGACATGGTGAAGTCCCCGTTGCTGCAGGTTTTCAAGGTGTGACTGGACAGCGTGCTGGGTAATCTCATCCAGGCTGCCTTTCCCAGGAAAGGTTGGACAAAGCAATCTTTTGAGGTCCCTCCCAACTTGGTCTGCTCTGTGATTCTGTGGCTCCATGAGTCCTTTTTATTCACCTTAGGACCCTGAGGAACTGCATCTATTATAGCAGCTTCTTTAAAAATTAGAATAATGTTAGTTGGGCTACAGTTGCATAATGTCACTCCTCGCTTTCAAAAAAGTTCACATTATAATACATTGTTTCTCCCACGCCACCCTGCTTTGGTTTTTTATTTTGGTTTTTATTTTATTATCTGTGTCATTGCTTTGGGTTGTTCTAAGCATTCTCTGTTTCATGCCAAACAGAAAACAACTAATGAGATGTTTCCTATATTATTAAAATGCTCTAGGTCCTGGGCCTTTGTGTAACATGCACTTGAACTTAGTCAATACAGACTTTCTTTTCCAGCATATACCATGAGAAGTACTGATAATTCCCACTTCAAATCACATACAGCCTTAGTGCTTGTGCAGCGTGCCTGGGAGGCTTTGTGGATGCAGGCTTTGTGAGGCCATATCTGTAAAACACCATCTGCTCATCATTCCCTCCTCAGACTAGGAAAGCCAATACTGGAAAAAATATTATTACTTTTTCAGGTAAAGGAAATGGGAAACAGAAAAACAAGAAGATCACACACACACACAAAAAAAGAGATACTAAACTCAGTCAGAGGTCTTCTGAACCTTAGCTGTTTGCAAACTGGGAAAAGCAATGTAGGCCTCTGCAAAGATTCAGAAGACCTATTGTGTGGGAATGGGTGTCATACTGCTGAGTCTGCAAGAAGAAACAGAAATCAGTCCATCTCCAGTTTAGGTCCTGGTGCTTTCAGCAGTCACCACTTTGGCTGGTGACCTGGTGGCATCTTTTGCAAAAGGGAAAGACACATAAATCCAGTTGAAGCAATCCAAGAAAACAATTCCTGGGATGCTGTTTCCTTGCTGGCTACATCATTTTGAAAAGTGTGTCAAGTCTTTGCTCTCCATCATCAGTTCAACAACATCCGTTAGCAACTATTGTATTCTCAGAGGCTACTTCAAGTGTGAACCCAGATAAAGCTCATTTATTCTGTTCATTAAATTCTGAGAAAGCCCCTGTTATGCCTAAAATCCCTGACACTAAATGGAGCAGTGGCAGGGCTGTTTGCTGACCTCACACCCATAATGAGTTTTGAGTCCTTTGTTTTGCACATTAAGGGAGTTAAGTCTTCTTACTGGGTCCTCACTTGAGTAACCTTGTTTTGTTGCTTTGTTTGCTGTCGAGTTTAATTTACTGAGTGTCTCATTAAGCTGATTCAGCTATTACCTATGCTGTAAGTATTTGAGAGAAAAATGACCTTTTTGCCTGTAAAATATAAAGAATGAGAAAACCCAGAGATCTTAATGTATCACAAAAGACTTTCTAAAAACCAAAACTTGCAGTTGCCATTTTTTCTGGGATGGGTCCTGTTTTTTGTCCATTCTACCAGCACTCTAGATAGATCTATTAAATACATAGTATAGTGCTGCATCATTTTGGCTGAAATCATTGCACTTCAGGTCCTGCATCTCAATTCAATGTTGCATATAGGCTGCACATCAGTCTCCCTTCCCATGTGCCTCTTTATTTATTTACCCTGATTTTTTCTTGGCATGTTTAATACAAAGGCCCGTTTTAAAATGACTGGGGCATTTCAATCTAGTTAAGCAAAATTTTATCTTGCTGAAAAAAGCAACCATAGAAACACCAAGATTTCCCACAATACAATTGCATTGCATCAGGAAAAAAATTAAAAAAATACACAAAAAATCAGCTGTTAAGGATTTATCACTCAGCCATCATCAAAGTTTTTGCAGTACTATTTTAAGGGCCCCATGGGAGCAAATCTCACAACACCTGTCAAAACCACTTTGGCTGGTGGAGACGGGCAGCCACAGAGGCAGGGAGGCGCTGCTGCTGCTTCAGGCCGTGGCAGGGTCAGACTGCCTCAGGCCTGAGAAGAGGACTCCAGGTTTCTAGGACCACCACCTGCACAGCATGTCCAGGTACACTGCTTATGTGCGCTGCAGTCACTTTTAGCCAAAGCTTTTATCCTCACTGGAGCACTCTCCTTCTTCAGCAAATCTTTCATTGGCTTCCTCTGAAGCCCTCCAGCTTTTGTTTGCAGCTCTAATGCTACCGTACTGCATAACTCCATTTTGGTGTTCATTCAGAGGCATACAGCTTGTATCCAATGTATGCACTTGCCTCTCTCTCTTACCCTCACTCACCCACCAACACACATATATATATAAAAATATATATATTCACACATATGCTTCTACATCCACATATACAGATACCCCCTCAACATGTTTCTCCCACACCATAACAGACCTGATCCATTTTCCACAAATGCGATTTCCCTTTGTTTCCTCTTACACAATTCAGAGCTGTGTTGGCATCACTGGGGAAAAACTCCCAAGCTTCCACAAGTAAATGCACCATTCAGAAAATTCTGTCTCCATCCCTTTCCCCACTGTCACTGCTTCAGTTCCTGCTAAGCCTGCCTGCACACTGCCAAAAGCTGGCATTACACATGCCTTGGTATTGCCCAAAAGAGGCCCTATCCCTCATTTTGACATTTTGCTGTTATCATTCTTAAGCTGTAAGGTATTTCACCTTGCATAAAGGGTTAGATTTAATAGAGTGTGCAGCATATGCATTCCTAGTGGAGCGTGGCTGGATTTAGTTGTGATAACACCCCAAATTAAAATTGACAAGTGCTTAGCTTCAGAACTGCCCAAGTCAGCTGTGTTTGCTGTTAATGCATTAGACGTTTCCCAGAATACATGATGGGAGAAGCTTCCAGGAAGAGATAAATATAAGAAAGTAATGTTAAAGAGAGTTTCTATAGGCTCTGCTGGTGTTCTGGAATGACAGTGAGGGAGATGATAGATCAGCAGTCAGCAGTTGGATTTCACATGTGAATAGCAATTCCCTTCACTTTTTAAAGAATCAAATGAAATAGAGGCAATAGGAGCTGAAGTGTAGGCAGCAAATGGCTTTGTTTTCTTTGCTTATGGCTTTGCTATACTTCTGCTGTTTAGCTGAATTACCCCTTGCTGGTTTCCCAATTTAGGCTCAGGATTATGCAGATCTTTTTAAGAAAAATTTCCTGAAAAGTAGTTTCAATTTTTGCCTAAGAAAAACTAGACACCTGGAGCCATGGTATCAGGAATATCCCCTTTTCCATTTTCAGGTAAAACACTGCCAGTGCTTGTCTGTGTTACCGCTTGCTGCACAATTGTTGTTTGTGGGTCTACAGAGTGGGGCATATAGAGTGGGGAGTTTTTCAGGCTCCCAAAGTGCAACCCCGTGCCCCAAGAATCTTCTTGTTTCTTACAATATCCAAATACTTCTGGATCCTTTCTGTGGATTTTAAAAGTTCAGGAATTAATACGTTTTACACTCTCCTTCGCTGTACAGCGCCATAGGGGGAACTCAGCCACTTAGCATGTTATACAGGGATTAAATTAAGAACTATGGACTAAACTAGGAGAAGTAAAATACGTCTGCCAGGAATGCCTTCAGGGAAGCAAGCCTTCTTAGGCCACACAGAGATACTAGACATTTTCAAGGACAACATGGCATGCATGATCTTGCAGCAAGGATTGAATAAAACAACAGCCTGAGCGGTTTCCAGTTTCTAAATTTATATCTCAATCCCAGAAAAAAACTATGGGAAAACTGAGTTTGAGAGTATATGTAATTGTATAAAGTGACATATAGTGGAGGGATACCTGAATTATTCCAAAGCAAAAAGTATGAGCCCATAAAATTACTATAATAACTCTTACATGTTGCAATACCTTATAGTTACTATCATATGATTATGATTAAGCCTTTTTGGTCTCCACAGCCCTAAATTAGATTAAACAGTTTTAAATGCAGATTCTTCCCTGGCCCTGCAATAGCGCCCAAGGCAGAATGAAAGTTGTTTGAATAACCCAAGTGCATATTTTCATAACTTAACGGTAAAAAAAATCCCAGAAGTTATATTTAAATCTGACTTTCTGAGGTCTACTACTCTTTGTCCCTTTGGAAAAAGTAACCTATAATGCCTCAGAACAGGACTTCAAACTTATTATTTGTTCTTTCAGTATCTAGGTCTGTGAGGCTCTCAAATTGGTTGGAGTAGCTGCCACACTTTATGATACACATCCACACAATTTCTGTGAGTTATTGCTGCAAGAAGGTCTTATATATATGTAGTTACTGAAGAACGAAGGTCATTCAGAACAAAGGAATGTTGTATTCTCTCTAAAAAACCCAAACTTTGAACCCCTTTCTTTTATGTGTCTTGAGGGTGCTTGGCATAACTAGCTTCATCAGAAACCTTCCACGAAAGGAGATGTTTTCACTCTTTGCAAGCTGGCTTGTCCAAGATCAGAAATTAAATTTATGGTAGACAAATACCCAGTGCAAAAAGTCCCAAATTAATCACTAGCTTACAGTAACTTTAACTCCATTTATTTATGGATTTTTTGTAACTTAAAGGAAAAACAAATGCTCAGAGTGAGTGCTTTGATACTCAGAGGACGAGCTAACATTTTTCATACATCAAGAATGACACATTCCTGGAGTAAAATAAAATCCTAACTGCTCATGTAATAATGTATAGCCAGAAACTGTGCAACATAGAAAAAAGAAACAAACAAAAAAAATTTTACATGTACAACAAAACCGTGCTTTTTTGTTCTTTCAGAAGAGAAAGAAAAAGTTATGATTCTTTGGAGTGCCTGCTTTCATAGTGTTTTATAATTCTGTCTATAGACACTACTGAAAGCTCGCATGAGATTCAGGCTATAAATATCAAGCCACTCGAGTGGCAGAGTCATGCTTCTGAAGACACACTGGCACTTAGTTGCTCCAGGCACTGACACTGTGGATTGATAGTAACTAATGATAGACTTTGAAGACAAGGGAAAAAGCCTACCTACATTCTCATAAAATCCAGTCAGGGCATAACTAAATTTCAGATTTCAGCTCAGGAATGTTTTAAGATTTTTTATTGCCAATTATGTTACAAAAGGGTAAGGGACATGTCTTTCTACACCTCATAAATTTGACATACTGTAGTATGAAATCTCATTAGCCTTCCATGTTGCCAGATGCAGTTTACAAACATTACGGATCTTATGGACGTGTTTTTATACTTTCACTCTCTACCAGTGCTATTTTTACAAGCATGTGTTCTGTATTTTTCCTTTTCATGAGCTCTCAATTTTGTTTAGTAGCTATATTTAACTATTTCATTATAAATCTATGTTTTTAACTACTTTGGGGTTCTTGGGATGATTGGTGCATGCTCAGAAAAGTTGGATACATAATTTCATCCTCTGGAAGTACATTAAATATTCATAAATTACACTGAAGTGTCTTGTGGAAGAATGCCTGCTATTCTGCTGCAAAATCTTAATCCATCTCTTTATACATTGGTGACATATGGTATTTTAAAAGCTGTGTAAAGTTAAGGCTCTGGTTTTACTTGTAAATGCAAATTAAACAACATCTTATCCTTAATCCAGCGGATGTGTGTGCACCACCCAAAATGAGATCCTGTAATTCCTACTAGCACTGTTCCATTAATACAAACTATTAGTATATCTGGTAAATTCAGAGTTGCACTCTGTCTGCTCTGCAGCTTTTACCTCAGATGAAGTTGGCAAAGTGAAATACAGTCCCAGTAGATTTAGATGAGGCCTAAAGGAAGAAAGGTATTTTTACATATGCAGAATCTAACTTACAAATGCATACACACATGCTATATTCACTGGCTTGTGTTTCACTGACACGCATACAAAATATTGCTTATTTACATATTATTTTTTAAATAAAATGTAAATTTTGGCTCCCTGCTGTTGGTGAATTAATTTTTCTTCCTTGAGCATTTAAGAAGCAAATAAATTAGAGACAATCTTCTTCTGTGATCTGGCTAACATGGATACTGGATTGAGTTCATAGTGAACAGCATGAAGGAGAAAAGCCTAAATGATTTATAATAATAGTCTCCATGTTATATAATATAAATCATCCATGGTAATATAATTCCATGCCATCTATCTGCCTAAAGCAAAAATCTGTTTGGACTTTGTCTGATAACAAACATGAAGAACTACCAATTTGTATGTGATCGTTACAACAACCCTTGCATTTGGCAGTTGCAGGTAGAAAGGTTCTGACCTCCTCAACACTCCTGAAACCTTTGATTTGATGAGTTATGCCTCTGAAGGTGCTGACCTCCTCCTCCACATGCCTGAGTCTCTTGTGGATGCCAGTGTGCTGAGCATTGGTGCTGAAGAAGCACCTATGCTCCCTCCCAGGGTTTCAAGGCTCAGGACTGCCCCGCTAATGGCTGTGCTCAGATCTTGAGACACAGGGTCTGTCTAAGCTGTGCCAAAATCAAAGACTAAATGATTACAGAAAATTAGTGAATCTAATTTGAAAAGGCAGCAAGAAAATTTTCTATCAGCTTTTACTATAGAAGCTTATAACAGATGTATTTTTTCCTTTCTACAAAACAAAGGGAGTTTCTCCATAGATAAACTTTCTTCAAACTACTGCTCCTTGCTGTAGCATATATTTGTCTAGTTCACTGATCTTGCTCCACTCTTTCCAAAAAGATAAGATCCTATCCTCCACTATAGTCAAGGACTTCACAGATATGTGCTGGGGGAGCCGGTATTAATTTCCCAACAAAGTAATTGTTTTTCAGAACATTCCCTGTTCTGAAATTTTAATACAAAATATTCTTTATGCTAAATTCAATTTATTTCCATGGGAAGAACCATTTATCATAAAAAATGTTGAGCAAAGTCTAATCTGCATACCCTCTGGGGCTAAGAATTTACCATATGCTCTTTTCTTATGCTGCCGATCTCTCTGGTTCTCAGGGAGGAAAAGCATGTCCAAAGACATCTGTGAGCATGTAGCAAACACTTTACGAAAACAGAGGAGGAGCTTCCACAGTAAAGGGACTCCTATGGGAAACAGATTTTTTTCCTTTTCTAGATACCAAGCTAGCTTGTAACCAAGGAGTCAGTGGTCATTCTAGTGCTTTCAGGTAAAAGGCTATCACTTTCCTGTAACACATATTTTGTCTCATTCATTGGCATTAGTCCCCTAAGATTTGTGTCAAAGGGGGCAGCAAGCGCTCCTCTCCATAGATTAATTAGCTTGGCCTCAGACTCAGAGAGAGCAGCTGTCATTTACACGTATCATTACACAGGTTAAGATTCAGACTATTCAGCCTCTTTTCAGTGTTTTACAGATGATATGACTCAATTAGACATGATTCCTTGCTACACTGCCATTTCATCCCACTATTCTTAAACATGTCACTGTTGGCAAATCATGTTGAGTGTGAAGACACCATCCAGACCTTGCTGAAGGTTTCTGAAGGTAGTGGCTGGTAGCAGAAGTGCTGCATATTTTGTCTCTCTCTGGTGAGATAAGCCTGTAGAAATATTTAAGACAGATGAGCAGCATCCAAGTGCTGCGCACCACCATCATCTTCATTTATTAACCTTTTGCCCTGTCACCTTGGAGGCAAAGGGCAAAAAATCATTTGAGATTTATTGTTTAGGGAATCATGCTTTTCCCTGTTCATGTTTCCTTCAACAAGATACTCTCTGCTCATACTTTTCACCTTTGTAACACAAGGCAGGCTTTGGTGTGAACAAACACATATGTCATCCCATTAACCAGCCATCATCCAGTTCCCTAAAGCTTCGTTCTTCTCCTTGGTGCTGTTATTTTCCTGAGCTCCTTCTTGCTATGCCGCTAATACAGTCGTGACACAAAGCTTGCAAAGAAAATTATGCAGTCCTGCTGAAGACTTTTTATTTTGGTTGGTCAACCTGTTCAACATAACACAGGTATAAAAATATTTTGATGTGTAAGCTCTAACAAGGCCAGGTTGAATTTTAGCCAGGCTAAACACTTATTAGCAAAAATAAAAGTTGTATTTTCTTTCCTTCTACAAATTTAATTCTTTCACACTATTTCCAAGTCAGTGGATGAAGAGCTGCCTGGGTGGGAAGACCCAAACCATATACAATATACCAAGGTATATGAAACCTGAAATATTACAGGCCATATGAAACCCTTTTGTGTGTGTGTGTTTGTCCATCTTGTTATTCTTTAAAATAAAGCAGTTATTAACTATGAGTAACCAATTTATGTTTTTGCTGCTGGTTTTTAGAGAAAAAAACTGCTAGCTCTTTAGAGGTTGGATTATTTATGTTTCTAGTTTCTCTAGATCATGGATGCTACAGTCACAAGTTGCATGGGGTGAAGAGGCAGCTCTTGTAGTTTTTGCACTAAACTGAGTCCAAAGCTAAGTGGGTAGTAACTTCAGCTCAGCTAGACATGCTTGTGCTTGCGGCTGGCTGGGGTCTTTTTTTTTAGCTAGGCTGATTTAGCACAGGACTACATTGTATTTTTGTGTATGTTGAGTGAAGGCACTGCAAATGCCCTCTAGGTGGTAACTCTACTACAGGGAATGTTATCAAAGTACCAGAACATTAACTATGCTTACATTTGAAAATGTGCTTTATGTCACACATGTATATGTAGCATTCTTGACCCTTAATCTTGGCTCCAAGCTTTCCTATGTGTCCAAAACATATACATAACAGATATTTTTTGCTTTCACACCAGCTGCTGTAGACAGCTGATACTCTTCAGCGGACATATTTATCCAAACTCTCAGACTGGATTATAATGAAAACTTAAACAGGGAAAGTTTAGATTGGATATAGAATCATAGAATCAAAGAATCATAGAATAGTTAGGGCTGGAAAGGACATTAAGAAGTTCTTTACTGTGAGGGTGGTGAGGCACTGGAGTGGGTTGCCCAGGAGGTCATGAAGGCTCCATCGCTGGCGGTGTTCAAGGCCAGGCTGGACAGAGCCTTGGATGACATGGTTTAGTGGTAGCTGTCCCTGCCTGTGGCAGGGGGGTTGGAACTGGATGATCTTAAGGTCCTTTCCAACCCTAACTATTCTATGATTCTATGATTATTTAATTGGAAATCTGATTTTTCCTGTGCAATATGAAGCTTGCCTCTTGCCTTACTCCTTCCCACAGCTTTTTTTGCCACTTCTGCTGAGCTTGAACTGTGCTTTACTTGGAATTTTCATTTGTCCCTGAAATGTGAAGCCCAAACACTCAGACAGATTTTTGCAACAAGTGGTTTTATAGATTAGTATGCAAATCAAAAGAGAACAATATTCACTTTTTAACAGAAGTTTACCACAGATCTTAAGGGTTAAAAACTAGTGATTTCAAGTATAAGATCAAAAAGTTTTTGGCCTAATGAAAAAGCAGACACTAGCCCTATATTTCTGTACCTTTTTCAGCATCTTCCCTAGCCCTGTTTCCCCTACCGATTTACTGAAGCAGAAACCACATGGCTTAAGAGAAGTGTCTGCTACTCTAAGCACTTTGTATGCTTCAGTCAACCAGTTTGAAATTTTTTATTTAAGGTTATTATATTAAGTTACATTCAAAGGACCTTATTCTGACCTCACCCTTTATAAAACAGGAACAATTTTCACTAAAGCAACAGAGCGCGTGGCCAAAAGACAGGCACAGGCAAGATCAGGGTAAGAAGGACACACAGTGTCTGGTACGTTGCTATGTATGCTTCCTTGCCATACCAACCCAGCTGGGGCTTTCATCACACTGCGCAAAAAAAGGCTTCCCAAATGTGAAAAGAGATAGACGTTTAATTCCTCTAATTTCTCCAGGGAAATCATCTTCTCCCTTCAGGGGTGGAAATTGTCACATGACTTTCTGAACTGGTTAGACTAGCTACTAAGTGTGAAAAATGCCGCCAGGTTTGATAAGTCACTTCTTGCTATTTTGCTCCTCACTGAGCTCACTCTAATTTTAAGTCCACACCAGGACTCACAAAGATAAGGCATGTATAAACTCATCAGGGAGATACTTGATACAAAAGCAGCATCCAGGCAAATTTCCCTTTCCTCAAAGTCTGCATGAAGCTAAGGTCACAAACTAAACCAGGAAAAAAAAAATTTACAATTGACAAATAGCTTTAATTTTTCTATTTCAGATATCCTATCCTTATTTGATTAGAAAACACTTCTATATCTTACAGGAATTCACTTTAAAGATCATATTTTGTTGCTTCCATATTTAAAAGTCCTCTTGATAACAGTGGGTTTCAGGTATTGCCCTTTTTGCTAGGTAAAATGGCTTTTTCAGCAGCCAAGAATCACTACCTACAGAGGAGAAACAGTTTTCACCTCCCAAGATCTGTTGAAAACACATATTCAAAACTATTACTAGAGAGTCAAGGTTTGATTCCTACTTAGCACTGCCTTAATGAACTTGGGGTTGTTGCGGTTTTTTTGTCTTTTTGTGCTTGTCAAATGTGAACTTAAGGCACACAAATAAGTGCATTTGGAGACCCTGCTGCAGCCCTGTGCAAGACACAAATCAGAAACAGCTTCTGCTGCGAAGCACACGGTTTAAATCTTCATTGATGTGTTGAGACAAAAATGCAGCAGAATTTGTCCTCATTCAGAGGCTGGATATTAAAACGGGAATTCCCAAGAGGAAAGCCAACAGTTGGAGAAATGTTGAGGGCTGTGTTGCAGTTGTCTGGGAAGCAGAGCGTGTCAGTGCTATTTATTCAGTTATACAGGCCTTTCTGAGTTCATTCTTTGAATTTAAGCATGATTTTTCAAAACCAATTCTTTAAATACAGAGGTGTTTTGAATGCTTTTTTTCAGGCAGTTTCTCATTGCTTTGAATGTGCAGAACTCGTGTACCAACCTGTGCTTTCAAGGCAGCTCACAGTAAAAACACCCCATCCCAAAGGTTACAACTTCAGAGGCTTCAGCTGACAAGCAAGGCCTGAGACATTTTCTCCGTTCTTATCTTTAATATAAATAACAGGTGACCAATTACCCTTACTTGTGTGAGTAGTCCCAGAATTGGCCTCAGTTTCACCTTTAGGAGAGTGATAGATCATCACAGCCAACTCAGAGCTAGTACCCAAAGCTATTAAGAAAAAAACCCCTAAATTACATATTCAATGCACCATTGGAAAGGAAGCTTGAGTACGGACTGATTCTCCAGTCATTTATTCAGTCTTCCAAAGTGTGTGGAGGGTGATCTGTAAGGACAAGAACCCATGACAATGTCATTTGTCTTGCTCATTGAAGTTAATTAAGAATTCAAAAACCACATTGCCCTTGATGAGAATTTACTCTGACGTGGATTTTTTTCTGCATATAATACTTTGCTTTCAGCACAGGTCACTTTGCAAACTTGTATTTTGGGTTGTTTTTGGTTTAGAATCTTCACTTTCTGAGCCTTTGGAGGTAGTGTTACTGCTCAATGTAAACTTGATATTTTATTAAGAAGAAAAACACTTTCAGTTTCTCTGAGTTCTCTGTAATTAAAGAAATTAAAAGCTGAAGCTAGGTAGGAAGCAGTCTTCATAACCATGGTGCATGCCACTTTAATGACATGAAAGGATTAAGGAAAAAATCCTTAGCTCTGAGGCTCTCGGTGTCACTTAATTAAGGGTTATTTTAGCAGCATGTAAGCCATTAAACCTGCTTTTTCTGTAGCATTTTGAGGATTTGTATGAACTGATCTTGGAAGAAAAAGGTGTTCAGGAGTCATACAAGACAAAAATACGTCCTTATAGTATCATAGATTAATTCAGGTTGGTAGTACCTTGAGATCAAAATCCAAATAGGGTAATTGCTCAAAATAAGGACCACTTCAAAGTAGATCATGTTGCTCAGGACTTCATCCAGATATGATGGGCTCTGCTCTTGTCCAGCTTCAAGGACAGAAATGCTGCAAACTCTCTGTGAAACCTGTTACTGTGTTTCACCTCTCACTGTGAATAATTTCCAATAGCAATTTCCCCTGTTGAACCTTGTGCTTATTGCCCATTGAGCTTCTGCTGTCTACCACCAAAAAAAGCCTAGGTTCATCTTCTATGTTACCCCCTTTAAGCAGGGGAAAAGAACAGATTCTTTTGATCAGAGCAAACTTAGACACACCTAGAGCCAAAATAATTGTATTTATAAAAATGTCTTTTCAAGAAAAAATGTTGAGATCCATATATGTCGTGTCTTAGTGGTTATGCTTATAGCAAAAGGACTGATTGGGAAGAAAGGCAGTGATCAAATTTCTGCCTACTATTTAATACTACTATTTGATAGTCAGGCATCTTGCTTTTCTGAAAGTCAAGCATTTCATTGGCAACCAAGAACCTAAAAAAACTGATGGTATTTCAGCCTTGGATGAGGTACCAACTCACTCTTTTCTAGTAATATTGTCTATAAAACCTCATACCCTTCAAGTAAACAGATATAACTGAAGGGACACAATCGCAGAAGGAACTGAAAAAAGCATGAAGCAAGTGTCACTTTCATTATTACTTTTCTAATGATAATGTAATTCCTCTCCAGATCATGAATACTGTCAATCATTATGTCTCATAAAAATTGTAATTCATGAGTATTTCAATTAATTTTTAAGGGGAACAATATACATATTCAGTCTTTTTTGATGTGAAAAAATGTTGGTGCAGGGCTCTATCACCGACGGGAGGGCATGCTAAGGTAGAACTGGGTTGCATGCCTGGATGGAGCCAGATTGGAATAAAATAATGATATAAAGCCACTCTTGATCCCCTTCACTCCCATCTGTCTTGGATTTGAGGCCAAATGGTTTATCTCTGAGGTCTTGATCTGTCTGAACAAACAACAGGCCATTCAGAACAAATACTGAACATTGAACAGCTATCAGTTAATGTTTACATTGCAGAGCTTGTAATCATTATATTTAACGCTGTAAAAAAACGTGGTACAATTGTTCTAATATAGATGTCACTCAGCTCAGAAGGTCTACAGGTTAAGACCCTAAGTTTGCTCATAAACAGAATTGTCCTGGATCTGTCCTATCTAGAAACTTGGATCTTGCTGTCACATCTGAGCACTTTAAAATGTGGTGTTCCCTTGAGTGAATGGTTTTTCACTGACTTTCGCACAGTGTTCGTGTTCCTGTATCAGTTGGAGTACCTCTGATGCCAGCAAAGATGTGCTGTACTTGCTCCATTTGCACCACTAGAAAGTCATAGAAGCAAGAGGCAATCCAGGGTCATCTGACCTCTATGAAAATATACCTCCTACACCCACTGAAGTTCATTTTCATTCTTGTGAACACAAAACGCTGTCTCTGCACCAGAAAATAGAGTGTTCTAGTCAAAACATATGTGGTCCTTCCCCAATTTTCACAGTATCTGTTTAGAAAACAGATTCTGACTGTTTGACTGGCTACCCTGGATTTGGAGAAAGCTGAGGTTCTCAAAGATTTCTTTGCCTCAGTCTTCACCGGAAAATGTTCTGACCATACCACCCAAGTCTTGGAAGGCAGACGCAGGGACAGTGAGAATGAAGACCCTGGGCCCACTGTAGGAGAGGATCTGCTTCGAGACCATCTTAGGAACCTGAATGTATACAAATCCATGGGACCTGATGAAACCCATCCGTGGGTCCTGAAGGAGCTGACAAATGAAGATGCTAAGCCACAGTCCATCATATTTGAAAAATCATGGCAGTCAGGTGAAGTTCCCGACGGCTGGAAAAAGGGAAATATAACCCCCGTTTTCAAGAAGGGCAAAATGGATGAGCAGGGGAATTACAGACCAGTCAGCCTCACCTCCGTGCCTGGCAAAATCTTGGAACAGATTCTCCTGGAAGGCATGCTGAGGCACATGAAAAACAACAAGGTGCTTGGTGACAGCCAGCATGGCTTCATTAAGGGGAAATCCTGCCTGACCAATCTGGTGGCCTTCTGTGATGGGGCTACAGAACTGATAGACAGGGGTAGAGCAGTTGATGTCATCTCCCTGGACTTGTGCAAAGTGTTTGACACTGTCTCACATGACATCCTTGTCTCTAAGTTGGAGAGACATCAATTTGATAGGGGGACCACTCGTTGGATGAAGAACTGGCTGGATGGCCGCATGCAAAGAGTTGTGCTCAATGGCTCAATGTCCAGCTGGAGACCTGTAACGAGTGGTGTCCCTCAGGGATTGGTGTTGGGACCGGTCTTGTTCAACATCTTTGTCGGTGACATGGACAGTGGGATTGAGTGCACCCTGAGCAAGTTTGCAGATGACACCAAGCTGTGTGTTGTGGTTGACACGTTGGAGGAAAGGAATGCCATGCAGAGGGATCTCAACACGCTTGTGAGGTGGGCTGATGCTAACCTTATGAAGTTTAACCATGCCAAGTGCAAGGTTATACACTTGGGTGGGGGCAAGCCCAGGCACAGCTAGAAGTTGGGCAGAGAAGAGATTGAGAGCAGCCCTGCAGAGAAGGACTTGGGGGTGTTGGTCTATGAGAAAATGAACATGAGCGGGCAGTGTGCGCTTGCAGCCCAGAAAGCCAACTGTATCCTGGGCTGCATCAAAAAGAGTGTGACCAGCAGGTCGAGGGAGGTGATCCTGCCCCTCTACTCTGCTCTTGTGAGACCTCACTTGGAGTATTGTGTGCAGTTCTGGTGTCCTCAACATAAAAAGGACATGGAACTGTTGGAACAAGTCCAAAGGAGGGCCACGAGGATGATCAGGGGACTGGAGCACCTCCCATATGAAGACAGGCTGAGAAAGTTGGGGCTGTTCAGCCTGGAGAAGAGACAGCTGCATGGAGACCTTATAGCAGCCTTCCAATATCTGAAGGGGGGCTATTGGGATGCTGGGAAGGGACTCTCCATGAGGAACTGTAGTGAGAGGACAAGGGGTAATGGGTTCAAACTCAAACAGGGGAAGTTTAGATTGGATATGAGGAAGAAATTCTTTACTGTGAGGGTGGTGGGGCACTGGAATGGGTTGCTCAGGGAAGCTGCAAATGCTCCATCCCTGGTGGTGTTCAAGGCCAGTTTGGACATAGCCTTGGGTGGCATTTTTTAGTGTGAGGTGTCCCTGACCGTGGCAGAGGGGTTGGAACTAGATGATCTTAAGGTCTTTTCCAGCCCTAACTGTTCTATGATTCTATGACTCTGACTCTGAAAGGAAATGTGGATCACTTTGCAAGAAATAGAGCTGGGAATGGTCTGCATTACATGCATGTGACTGCTCTCTGCATCTAACAACAAAAGGAAGGGCAGAATCCTGTAAGTCACACCAAGGAGCAGTTTATTCACAAGGCATCTAGAAAGTCTGTAAAGTCCTGGCTGAGAAGGCTTTGCAAATATCCTGCATATTTATTTTAAGATAAACCACTAAAAAAAGAGAAATCAGTATCACCAAAATATATGTTGCAAAGGAAACTAAGGCATAAGTTAAATTGCAATGTTTGGCCTGTATTGGATAGACTTGCCTTAAGGCTAAGTAGTTGCTAGAGTCTGCTGTGTCAGAAGAATGGCAATGAAACAGGTAGGTTGAACAAGAGAAACCAGCTCCATTCCCTACAAAGAAATTACACTCTTGCATAAAACCAGGCCACTCTTTCTGGAAGATCTGTGTATATTCATGTAGCAAGAAAGAACCAAACATAATTACTTGCAATGCTACCATGCATATAATTACAGTTTTGATAATATGTGAAGTGAGCCAAAACATTTTCTGGGCTGTTTTCTTTAGAAGGACACAGAAAACACTATAATAGTAACCCCACCAATCTAGAAAAGAACAACTTCTGCTGTGGCACATGGACATAACTTTGAAGGAATTTTGGCTGTCCTGCCAAATGCAAAGAGACAGATTTTTTTTTGTTCCCTGTTCTAGGTTAACACACAGCCTGTGAAGTAGAAGTCATGCTTGTATTACTTCTGAAATACATCATTAATCTTTGCTTTCTTGCCTTAGTTCTTTCTTTTGTCTTCTAGTTCAGTAATTTTCAAGATCCTTCCAATATATGAACCCCAGAAAAATTCTCAGTGGGAAGATGGACCTATTTCCCATACATCAATTGTTGTAAAGCATTTTCAGATTGCTTTCCTTTGTCACTTTTCACTGACCCTTTAAAAGCAGACTCCAGT
The DNA here is from genome assembly GCA_028858755.1 of Ara ararauna. NCBI lineage: Eukaryota > Metazoa > Chordata > Aves > Psittaciformes > Psittacidae > Ara > Ara ararauna. The sequence continues at coordinate 34,757,757 of CM054410.1, read as the reverse complement.
CCTGCATGGTTTTTCAGTCCACAGCCTAAAAAAATGTGTTCTAGACCAGTCTCACATCTGTTAATGTGTTTCTCTGCAGCCATTGTTTTTTTCAAGCAACTGCTGTTCAGAAATAGGTCAGTATGTGCCAGCCGCTCATGATCCGGAGAAAGGGGGACACTGTGGGTCATGCCCCTCCATGGCTGTGGAAGTCCTGATCCATGAATTGAGGGTCTTTTCAATTGCTATTTCAGTTTCTCAGATCACAAGGGCACACAGACATACACACACAGACGCAAGCGCAGGAGCCACTATATTTTTTAATCATGAGCAAATATCTGCTTCCTATTTACAGTTTCACAGGCTGGGTAAGTTGCCAGTGTTTAGTGGATTTTTCCAGAGCAAGAAGGAAAGAAAATCTGAATGTGGACAACAGGATTAATGCCCTTCTTCTTTAGTGAGGACTTCCAGCCTCATCTGCAGTGACCTTCACGGCAGGCCTCCCACAGACTTCAGTCTATTCAGTGTTTTGCTTTCAAAACTGCATGCTGGAACATGTTGCTTTGCTCAAAGACTGTTTACAACTTCAGGGAAATGGAACTTGCCCATTTAATGCAGAGGGCTTTAAAATCCCTGAGCAGTTCATTTTCCAGTGTTAACTTCACCAGCATAATACACCACACTGTAACCTCAGAACCAGGGGTTCAGCCATCTGTCACCAAGACCCGGATTTGCAAAGAGTAACAGGGCTCCAAAATGCTATCAAGATATGCGTATTACAGCATTACAAATCTCTTAGTTTAGATGTACATTTTTTCCCTGGGGGATGGAGAAACATAGTTCGAGGTTGCCCAATGTTAAGACAAAGTGACAGAATGGCAAGCCCATCTCTACTGTTTTTCAACATGTGGTTACTTTCTGTACCCACAAGGGACTTGCTATCCATATCCTTCTGAGACCAGCACTAGCCACGTGGTTATGTCAAATGCTTACGGAATAAGTGGTTTGATTACTGTAAGCATCTTGCTTAATCTACTAAGTCATGCCGTTCCACCTGGTGGTAAAAATACAAAGATCTATAAAAATACAAAGATCTTATCATTGTAGGTTTGGTGAAAAGACATCAGATAGTAAAAGTTATCCCCACTTTGCTCATTGGAAAATCAACCAACAGGTATAGAGAGACAAACTTGTAATTTTGATAGCACAATAGGTTTATTACAACCTAGTTAGTTTTCAACAATGGTTATAAAAGTGTGTAAACACCCGTTTGAATTCTAGAAAAATTAACTTGCTGCTTGTGTCTTTAACGGTGGATAAAGAACTGGCTGGATGGCCGCATGCAAAGAGTTGTGCTCAATGGCTCAATGTCCAGCTGGAGACCTGTAATGAATGGTGTCCCTCAGGGATTGGTGTTGGGACCGGTCTTGTTCAACATCTTTGTCGGTGACATGGACAGTGGATTGAGTGCACCCTGAGCAAGTCTGCCGATGACACCAAGCTGTGTGTTGTGGTTGATACGTTGAAGGGAAGGAATGCCATGCAGAGGGACCTTGACACGCTTGTGAGGTGGGCTGATGCCAACCTGATGAAGTTTAACCATGCCAAGTGCAAGGTCCTACAGCTGGGTCAGAGCAATCCCAGGCACAGCTACAGGTTGGGCAGAGAAGAGATTGAGAGCAGCCCTGCAGAGAAGGACTTGGGGGTGTTGGTCTATGAGAAAATGAACATGAGCGGGCAGTGTGCGCTTGCAGCCCAGGAAGCCAACCGTATGCTGGGCTGCATCAAAAGGAGCATGACCAGCAGGTTGAGGGAGGTGATCCTGCCCCTCTACTCTGCTCTTGTGAGACCTCACTTGGAGTATTGTGTGCAGTTCTGGTGTCCTCAACATAAAAAGGACATGGAACTGTTGGAACAAGTCCAAAGGAGGGCCACGAGGATGATCAGGGGACTGGAGCACCTCCTGTATGAAGATAGGCTGAGAAAGTTGGGGCTGTTCAGGCTGGAGAAGAGAAGGCTGTGTGGAGACCTCCTAGCAGCCTTCCAATATCTGAAGAGGGCCTATAGGGATGCTGGGGAGTGACTCTTCATGAGGGACTGTAATGATAGGACAAGGGGTAATGGGTTCAAACTTATACCGGGGAAGTTTAGATTGGATATGAGAAAGAAATTCTTTCTTGTAAGGGTGGTGAGGCACTGGAATGGGTTGCCAGGGAAGTTGTGAGTGCTCAATCCCTGGCAGTGTTCAAGGCTGGATTGGACATAGCCTCGGGTGGCATGGTTTAGTGTGAGGTGTCCCTGCCCGTGGCGGGGGGGTTGGAGCTAGATGATCTTCAGGTCCTTTCCAACCCTAACTATTCTATGATTCTATGATTTTCCATCTATCAGCAACCCAACTCTGTTTTGATAGTGGATTATTAACCAAAAGTTATAATCTCCTCACTTTTTTAAAAACCTTGGTACTTGGATTTTTTTTCTTTTGTTCCTCTCCACTAGACTGTTTAATGACATGAATGCCATTATCTCATTTCCTACTGAGTTTGCCCGAGACTTTAATATCAGAAATTACCTGCTCCTGCAGAGCACATAACTATGACAAGCAACACAGTACTATTGTTAGCTGTTCCAGATGCTTAAGTTAATCAAATAAGAAGAAAAAGTGGCTTTTAGATCAAAATCTATTTCCTATTTTGGCAAATCCTGTGCATTCCATTAGGAGCCAGCAGAACATAAGTAGTAATCACAGTGTTATAATTTTTGTCCCTTTACTTACAAAGTTACAGACATAAAGGCAAGAAAAGATCACTTGAACAGAATAAAGAATTATTTTTAGAAAGAGATTATTGTTCTATTTTAATTGCAAAAATGAAAAATCTTGTTCATACAGTTTTAGTTATCCTCTATCAAAAATGTTGAACTTCACTTCTAGCCTGAGTTTGCCTAGCTTCAAATGGAGATTTAGGCTGGATTTTGAGTTCTGTTGCCTGCTAAACACTCTGCCAAAGACAGGTCTGTTCCTGAAACCTGGGAACTCCACTCGGCCATACAGTTGCCACATCACTGTGTTCCCATCTCACCACAATGAGATCTTTCACTTTGTTGGGACAAAACAAACTTAAGAAATTACTAGCTCCTTAGTCATTTCAACATACTTCCTAAATACAGGTTTTGTACACACTGTGCTGCCTTTGCTCCCCTGTGCTCGAAGCCAGTTTTTGTTTTGGGAAATCCCAGGGAACGCATAAACTCCTCTTTCCTAGAGTTCCATTGTAGGGACTCTTAGGGCACTCTGACTTCAGAATTTCTCACCACTCTAGAATTCTTCCTGTGGTTTCACTGTGGACCTCTGAAGCACACAGATATTTTTCCTGTAGCTTCAAGTTTCTCTTCTGAATCACTATGAAGCTAAAACTGATGCATCCTCTGCAATAAATTTCATTTCTCCTTGGCTGATCTCACTGTGTAATCCACGCTCTTCAGACTACAACAGCAATTGTTTTCATCTTTATGCCTTTTCAAATTCTTGTTGCTTGTAAATCTTTTCTCTGACTTTCTAAGCATGTTATCTTTTAAAGGTTTTACCACAAGTTGCCTTTTTTGTTGTTAATGTTCAGATTATCATTGCAATACCATTTTTTTTTTCAAATTCTATCTCCCTCAAATACATTGCAGAAAATTAATTTATCTAGGTTTCTATTTCGCATTCTTTCAAGGCCTTTCCAAACTGACTGGCAGCCACCTAAGTTCCATATTTTTCCCAAGACTCTATGAGCGCAAGTATTTATAATCCTGGACCTTCATAGCATCAGCCAGAATCTGTAGGGCTTGCAAAACTGACTCCAGAAGCTGCCACTTCTCTGGATAAATCAGGTCACTTCTTAATGTTTTCTTCGATAAGCAGGATAGACTGTGATCCTTGGCATCAACGTGATAAATCATGGCTCTCTTCTCCCAAGCCTTAAGCCATTATCAAGTTTTTTTTCTGACTGACAATAAGATAACATTTCAATAGTGATCATACCAGTGATCATATCATAAAATAACTTCATTAATCTAATTTCAGAGAGTTCCTGATTATAATGAAGCATATCAGGTTTGGGACAGAATCTGGCAACTAGCTGCTGCTTCCAGAAGGATGATGTAAACACTACATTACTCAGATACATTGCAGATATGATTGCATCCTGTCACCAGATTTTTCATCTGAAGCTATTGCATTGACACAATATTCAAGAGCTTGTGTGGTGGTGTGGGCATTTTTCTGGACATTAGGGGTTTGAATTTCCTGGAAAAAGGGCAAAGTTGGGAGTCCATCTAGTAACATCCCTCTCTCTTTTAGCAGATTTCTGATAATCTGCTCTGTTTGAAGCTATATTGTAAGAGGATGAACAAATGTTCTGTTCAGTGTGATAGAGCTGAAACAACTTACTCAACAAAGATAAAAAACATGATTTCATAATGATACTCTAGTCAAAATACCATGTAATCTGGGACTATTTCTTGTAGAGGTCACCAGCAGTTTCTGAATGACAAGTACTGAATTTTGAAAGCTCTCCCTCCTCCTCAGTTGAATGAAAATCAAATGCCCTGAGTACCTTAATGAACAAATCAAGCTATGACTACCCTATCCTGATGAACCATGAAAATTGCTCAACAGTGAAAACAGGCTTCAGTCTTTCTCCATCTTCAAACCTTTCATGCATTTCCCTCATACATGCAGCAGTCTGTTTTCCTCCAGCTGTGATTCCCCCTCTGCTTCCACTCTTAGAAATCCTCAAAAAGGATTCTCAGGATTAAATAATAGGGAGGGAAGGGGGAGGGTATCATTCCAATGAGACGACTGTGGAGATAAAAATGCAGTGTAATAAAAATAAGTCTTTTAGAAATATGCACTTACAGGCATTTAACTATAAGAAGACCATTTCATAGTTTGTATTACACTGGACTCATGCCAGTAAATGAAAATTGCACAGAACATGCAACTTTCACAACAAGATTTTTCCCTTATTGCATCTAACTACCAGAGACAACAGTCACCTCCACTGGTGCTCTGCCTTTGGCCCCCTTCTGAGACATAGGCCATTAAATTGCTTCCACATGACAGGACTTGGAATGCTGAAAATCAATCTAACTTCTGATTCTGAAGTTGAGTTTCCTTTCAAGGGTCATATTTCAAAAGTTCACAGCTGAACCCCTTCTTCTGCTAGCTCCAAGCCAGAATCATTTAAAGGTAATTTAAACACTATGAGAAGATTGTAACATAAACTCTTTCTCTGTATTAATTTATTATTTTACGTGAAAATGTTCAGAGAGGAAAAACCTTCTAGAAGGTATCAAGCACTAATATTAAGGCATTAGTTGCAGGGAGTATCAGAAAGAACAAAGACTGTCTGATTGCTGTTCATTTGCACAAGTCATTTACTGTACAATTCAACAGCTCGTTTTCAAGCTTTCTACTCCCTGACACAGATTATGAGACACAGTGATCTAGTTTCTGGCAAGCTAATGCTATACTGAATGTTGGATTTGGACACCATTGGCCAATCTTCACAAATACTTCAGGGTAAAGTAAGCTACCCTTTTTATTTTTGTTTATTCCAGCCCTTCTTGCACTGAAATCTCTTTGCTCAAAAAAATATTATATACCAGCATTTAAGTGCTTTTCATACATGTTACCAGTAGCCATGAAAGAGCTTATTCATTCCTTAGACCATTAATTCTATGTGATCGTTTCACTAAACTGAACTTTACTGTCCATTTTAAGGGTATTTTCAGTAAGATTAAAAGGAGCATAGTAAGTGGTGTATAAATATTTGGATATTCTGTTGTTTACTAAACAGAACACAAAACATTTGCTTTTTTCCTGGGGCCCTTCTTTGCACTATCCAGCTTTAATTTATGGCCTGAGGGTTAATATTATACAAACAATCATTTATTTCAGAAAAATATATGATCATTACTAGGCTATTCCATTGGTTAAAGAATCTCTGCTTTCTTTATCCCAGCTGGGTTGAGGTAATTGCCTTAGGCTGCAGGCAAGAGAACGCAAAGCAGATGAAGCATGTTGAATATCAACCACACAAAGAAACTGCCTAAACAAAGAAATGTCTACAAGAGGAGGAGGAGAGAAAGTCTCTCAGCCTAGACAGGCATACTGGAAAAGAAACTGCACGTAGCTGCACACTACTCTGTATCTTCAGAAAAAAAGAGGAAGAAAGTCATCTGCAACTCCTGTGGACTAATCCATCCATATGCAAGCAAACTGGGCTTGCAGGCACTTTCTGATAAGAAAGGAAATGCCACAGCCTCCAAATGACACTGGATATTAGCCCAAATGCTGATGCGAGGAATACTGTTTAAAGACAAAGCTCTTCTTTATTTTGGACTGTTTAAACTCACATTGGAAACCAGAGGAGTCTATTTAATCATGTTAGTATCTCAAGCTATATCTGCACAAATCTCTTCAGCTATATTACTCCCATATGTCCCACTACATTATATGGCCCAAATGCACTAATAACTTTTGCATCCTGTACTTTTTATGGCATTTATCTTACTAAACTAAAGAAATCAAAGTTTTAAAATGTTTAAACATTGGCACTACTCACCCTGGCTTCCTTGCAGTCAAATGAGAAAAATAGGGAGTGATTTACATGACTTGTCTTGGCCATCTGTCTTAGAAAGAGATAAACTATCCTCTGGAGATGCTCACTTCTTTCTACTGGCTGTAAAAGAAGGCTATAGTGAGTAGTATAGGCTTCAAAGCCCAACCATGAAATGCCTAACTGAGGAGAAAAGATCCTGATATCCAAGCAGAGAGTTCACTTTCTGCTAAAGAAAAGTATTTCTTAGACATTTTCAGGAGACTGAGCGTGTAATAGCAACAGTCTGTTTCCGGCTGGTAAACTTAATTTTAATAATCACAGGAGGGTTTTTATCACTATTTCCCATGAAAAATTCCCTAACTCCTTGACTGATGCTCACATTATTTTGCCTGATACCAAGTTAAACTGAAACCATAGTCAATATCGGTGCTACCCCAGAACAGCATCTAGTGCAAACTGTCCACCACCAGATGCAAGGAGACATCTTTGGAAATCCTCTTGATGGAGACAAACTTTTGGAATGTCTCCAGTGTATTTTCTTTTTCTCAAATAAAAGACATTGTGTGCCAGAGACGTAGTCATGGTCTTTAAACTTGCTAATTCTTATGGGTCCAATCTTTTCCTTTCAACTACTAGCCAAAGAGTACAACTTCATTTTGAAAATCTCCACTTACTCCACATTGAAGAGCTTGTGTTGAATTATTTTGAAAGATATATTCTTGGTTTTACATAGCTTCTCGCTGAAAAGTGTGTTAGCTCATAGACCAAAATGGCATTCTTGGAAATATAGGCTGGTTTATTTGCACTACTTCCTTTGTTATTTTTGTTTTTAAATTAATTAGTTTGGCTGGAATATGAGTAGGAGTGATATATTAACACTTTATTAGCAGCCACACACTGTTCCCTCTTTCTTTCCCAAATGAATTAAATCTTAATTCTATTCCTAAACTACAATAAACATTTCCACAGACAACTGAGGCAGACTTTTCAAAGCAAGGTTATAAATAGAAAAGAGTTCAGGTATCTACAGTTTTGTTACTTTTAACTGATAATTGAAGTAGGAAAGCTTGATCACACTTATGTTAAGAACAAAAAATATGAACAGAGCAGTAGTCTTACTGAAGCCCTCTAAAAGCCATGTGAATCTGTCCATAGACTTTTAACAGTCTCTGGACATGCAACTATAGACCCTCGATTTCTGACTTTATGTCTGTTTCAATGACTTCTGTGATATAACTGGGCTGGGCTCATTTTCTTGATGCTTTGCTTTTAGTCAAATAGACATAGGATTGACGCTGTCTGTCTAACTGGGCTATCATTTGGGTGCCACATTAAAAGGAAGAACTTTTAGAAGTCTTGCCACAGAAAAAGCATATAATCTGGGGATATTCAGTCATCCTTATGATACAGTATTATGCTGAGACAGTGGGTAATCTGAGATGAGCTCTGGTCTATCCAGAGTAAATGATAAATCTGTTCATAACAGTGAGAAGTGCATACCTGGATTTGCCTGGGGAGAGGCTGGTTGGATATTGTTATAACACTAAACAGCTAATGTGTCTGTGAAATCTGTCATTTCCAGAGAAGTGGTGGAATCGCCGTCACTGTAAGTGTTCAAAAAGCGTGTAAATGAGGACTTCAGTGATATGGTTTAATACTGGCCTTAGCAGTCCTTGGGTAATAGTTAGACTTGATGATCATAAAGGTCTTTTCTAATCTAGTTGATTCTACGATTCTATGAAATGTTTTCAGCATTTAGGTTTTGTCTTGGTAAAAGTTTTCCTTGAGGCCATTTAAAAACATTATTTGGAAACATCAGTGCTTCAAAACAAGTTTCAATGTCTTCATACAAAAGTTGTATTACCTGAATAATATCATAGAATCATAGAATCATAGAATAGTTAGGGTTGAAAAGGATGTTAAGATCATCTAGTTCCAACCCCCCTGCCATGGGCAGGGACACCTCACACTAAACCATGCCACCCAAGGCTATGTCCAATCCAGCCTTGAACACTGCCAGCGATGGAGCATTCACAGCTTCCCTGGCAACCCATTCCAGTGCCTCACCACCCTTACAGTAATGAATTTCTTCCTCGTATCCAGTCTAAACCTCCCCTGTTTAAGTTTTAACCCATTACCCCTTGTCCTCTCACTACAGATCCTCATGGAGAGTCCCTCCCCAGCATCCCCATAGGCCCCCTTCAGATACTGTAAGGATGCTATGAGGTCTCCACACAGCCTTCTTTTTATACACTGCATAATTATGTCAAAGAATCTAAGAACTTTCTCCTGTTTTCTTTCTGAAGACATATTCCTGACTTCTGTTCATGAAAGGACTAAGGCAAATCTTTCTGGCAATCAGATGAATTTTCAATGCAGTAGACTGCTTCATGAGTTTTTCAGAGTGCAAAGACCTCATATGTTTGAGCAAAAGAATGAAATCATGTCTTACCACATAGTAACAATACAAATTTTTATCATTTATAAACACTTGTTTCAACTATTCAGCAATAGCAAAGCTGTACTCAAAGCATAACCACTACTAGTACTATCAGGAAAGTCTGTGATTAATCTCTCAGAGATAGTTTTGTCACTTTGGAAGACGTGCTTATTTGATTGTTTAATAAGTGTCATAAGGGTAATATTAAATGTTAATATTAAAAACTATAAATAAAATTTTCACTTTCATTTCCAAAGACATCAGCTACTCACTGACAAGTGTTTCCAGTCTCACAGTGATCTTCATTTGCTTGTTCTCTTTTAGATTACACTAAACTGTATATTTAGCTCTTGCCAGGACCAAAAAGTATTATGCATCTGCGGAATATCATACAAATGCTAAAGTAAATTGGATTTATAATACCTGAAATGTAAGTTCTGCATGCCTGAAATTATCCTTTTTTTAAGTTGCTCATGCCAAAATATACAGTTCTCCAGGGCTTTGTCTATATCTGACTGACATCTACCAGTTGTAGAAGAACTGCTCTGTGACCTACTTTTTCTAATTGTCCACAGTGATAAGATTTCTCATTTTTAAAACTAAAATCTGTTTCTGTTACACATCCTCTTTCTGTGTACCTTTATCACTGCTTGAGATTAACCACTGAAGGTGACATGGTTTTGATTTTGCTTTGAGGACATCCGATACCTATTGCATCACTATTTTGCCAGGGCCATTCAGAGTGCCTCAGCAGATGAATGCATGCATGCTTATGACCCTTGGATATGAAGAGAGCTGTTTAAACAGCTACAGCCAGCTCCATTGTGTTCATAGCAAACTCTGTGATGCTCTTTTCAGCTACATGTCGCATCCAGTTTATGTTGTCTGAAATTTTAACGATGACAGACGATTCTAAGCTCTTTTCAAAATTCTTGCTTCACCAGAAGATGACACCCAAACCTGGCTGCATATAGTTTTTCAAGTATGATGACTTTTTCAGTAAGTGTGAAGAAATTTTCGTGAGCACATTCAGACATTTTTCAGACATAAGATATTTTATTCTACGCTGTATATTTGGCACTACTATTTGGCTATGCAGAAAAAAGATAATGAACTAGAAAAATCTACCTTATAAAGAAGAGACAAATGAGCAGTGCTCTGTGTTTTGTTTACAGGAAATAATATAGTTGGGTTTCATAGCACTGTCAACTCTAATTTCAGCTCAATCATTCTTTCCAAAGGCTAGGTGTACTTGCTTTAATAAGGAAGCTGGCCTAACGGTTTTGTAATATCTCCCCCATGTGGGCATTCCATTTCACTCTAGATTTATTATTTCATTTTCAAAACAATAAAGTTGTCTCAAATATTAGTCTTTCAAGTATAGTGTCTGCATATACAAATGTTTCTGGAACACTTATGATGTATAGAAATCTTTAATTTAGTTGCTCTCCTTTTGTCAATAAAACCCAGAGCTAATCTAATGCTTAGCATGGACAGACTGTTTTGATTTTCTATAGGTTAGGAAGGATAGTTCCAGTTGGATGAGAATGAGCTGAATTGCCCTTTCTGGTAAAAGAAGACTAAAAAGTAATCTTTTTCTCTGATTAAGTTGATTGAGTCTGACTCTCTGGAAGCTCATGCTTTACGTAAGTTTGCTCACTAAATTTAGGCAAAGGCTGTTTGCTGTCAATGGCTCTAAGCATCTCTAATAGGCCTAGTCTTTGAAGTGCTGGTTAGAGCTGACAGCTATCCTTTGCTAATGCTGTTAGCATTGGTGATGTCCATGGAGATGAACTCATAGTGCAAATGATTTGGAGGGCATATACCACTTGGAAGCTTTGGAGGATGTAACAAGACCCTCCAAAACTCACTCTGGTCAGTACAGCTATGAAACTTCATATTAAAAGCTTAACGTAATTAATCAATAATGTATTAGTTTCTAAGAAGCTCAATCACAGTAATTCTGATTACTTGATTGTTTCTTATCTAGAGATAAAAAAATAGTTATCTAATTATCTGATGGGCTTTGTGAAAATAAACAGTGATTTTTGTCTTCACTTCAGCAAAGACTAAAATCTAAGTCAAGTCTTGTAACTAACAGATTACCAAGCATGAAAGACTATACATGTTTCTGCTGCCAGTAGGCTGTATCACACAACCATCTCCCACGGGTTTTTAATGGACACCAAACAAAAGGTGCCACAAAGTGGGAAAAAGATCCTCTGATTTGCTTCCCTCTTTGAACTGGTTGATTGAACAATGGGCTAGAAGTAGATAGCGGGGAGGTCATTTTCAGTCTGAATAAACACAGCAATTTCTCACCCAGAAATCTCCCCAGTGACAGCTGTTTGACCTATAAGGAACTTGCCCTCCATCTAGTCAAGAAGAAACAGATCTTCTTGGATGTTTTCTTTTTCCTGAACCTTATTTCATCCTGGAGCTAAGGTACCAAAATACCTATCTAAATGCATTTTTCATCCTCTTTTCAGATGGACCCATCCCAGGAGGTCCTGGCATATCTTGAGGCATTTTTTTTGTTTTTTCCATGTGGTTCTAGGCCATATATAAATGTCAATCATCAAGCCATTTGTCAGGGGAAAAAAACCCAAACAACTCTGCCTGCCCTTTTGCTTCATTAATCTAACAGCTTTCTGTTTTTTCTCATTGTCAAAACTCATTCTGTATATTTCCCCTTGCATGTGTCTATATTAGCTATGAGATATGCACAGTTTTTTAACCAACTAATATACATATATGTACATACATTGCTATCTATCAATGCATAGTTTGCCTCACAATTTTGTATGCATAACTTCCTTAAATGTATAGTTTCTCTTAAATAAAATGAACCCTTCCTAGGTACTTGTTGAAGAGAATTGAATCTTTTTTCAGAAATGTTAAAAATTAAATATTTTTAATTCTTATGCTTTTATTAATTTTGTAAATCCAGGTTAAGCATTTTTCATACTTTTGAGAATAACTACCCTAGCATGTTACGTTGATACCAACACTTGAATATTCTGGTGAGGTCACTAAAGTGTTGCAGCTCCCCCTCCAGGGACTGAGTGTCTGAAAATTCAAACTGAATGCTGGGGCCAGACCCCCTGTTTGGGTGTTCAGTGATGTAAAGAAATCTGACTAATGTAACATGATTGAGGGCTAAGAAGGTAAACAAATTCTTGGTTTCCTAATTAACAGGTGCATAAAACAGGTCTCCTTTCATCTGAGCTGGACGTGTGTTGTCACTACCTAAAAGACAGGTGTTGGAATTTAGGGCTGATTCTTCATGTAAATTCAGCAATATTACTGTGTTTCCTGGTCTACCTGAATTATTAAGTAAACCTGAAGCGCCATTTGTTAATTGCTGCAATTAAATAAATAATACCCATTACATCTTTGTATCATCTCTCCTTCAAGGATTTTAAAATGTTTTCTAAAATTTTCAGGAATACTATGACATACAAGCAAAATAACAGCCTAACAAAGGAGAATTTGTGAATGCATGTAAGCTAGTGGACAATATATATTCATACCAGCTGCTTTAGCAGACAAAATATTTCAGAGATGAAGCTCTCTAAGTGTTGTATGCAGTCACTGGTGAGACGCAGGCCTTCATGGCCTGAATCAAAGTGCTTAATTTAGCCACTTGTATATAAACACTGTAAATCCCTCACAGACTTTATTTTGCATGGTATTTATGGGTGTGTAATTGAATAAGCAGAAAGATATTCTTAAACAACTTCTCACATTTCTCAAATTATTCATTAAATTAATTTTTAAACTATAGTCTGAATTCACTCCTCTTAACATTAGAAACCATTTGGCCTCATAAGGCTTTTAATTGCTTTATATACTTTAACATGATGTCAGTAGAAGTACTTCTTGTGTAGACTTACCTTTACTCCTATTATACCCAGAATGATGGATATTACACTGAGAATTACATTATTTGATGCTTTTCCTTTTATATAGAAAGTATTATGCAAATCTTGCTTGTACTAGTACTAATCCTAAGAAGATTTCTCATGCAGGAACAGACTCTCAGGTACAAGAGGGTGTAGGAGCTCTTCTCACCATTTAACAAAATTTCTCTCTTTAAATTCCTGAGTTTCTGCAGTGTGCTCAAATATTAAATTTCATTTGTCCCTTTTGTATTTGCTTGCTTAATAAGGAGGACCAGAAAAAAAGATCAGTATCTGCAGACAGTGAAATCAGAGCTAGAGGTACATGTACTAAATAAGAAAGCTAAGATAATCTCTGAGTATAACTGTACTTCTGGGTACAGTCTGCATCACACAAACAGACAATAGCATTATTTGCTAGCTGCATTTTAGTTCCCTATTTGAATAACCAAGTATCATACGTCTGTATTCACTGGTGTAACCTTCAGCAGAAATGCAGACTGAGTCCCAGGTACACTCCCTTGGATCCATAGAAAGATCCCTTAATTGTTTCATTGTCTCACACTTTGTGCTAAAATACATAGGCAAATGTTTTAACTATGCCATCCAGAAATGTACCAGTACACTTCACATTACAGAAAGATGAAACTTTTAGGGAGAGTGACAAGAATTCTGTTTCCAAATTACAGGTATGTTAATGCCTTCCCTTTCACCTTGACTGCCAAAGCCAAACAAAGCCAGAGACTAGTGTCATTTAGTGCCAGTTTTCTCAGTAACTTTACTTACCCATACAATGTCATCCATGAGCAACCCAATAGGAGTCAGGTTTTAAACTAAGAGAATGCTATCCCAAACATTTGTTCTGATCTCTTTAGCAACACAGACTGCCAAATTTTACCCAATAATCTAGGAACCAACACTCTGAACTTATTCCTTAAACTTGTTTTCTGTGCTACCTTATGTGATGTTTGACAAGACAGATGTTTTGAAGGGTAATTTTAATGGCAATTACATGTTTCTTACAGGTACCTGCTTTCACAGCTGAAACAAACAGCCAGAAATTGCTCATATGTACCTAGACAAGTATTTGTCTTTCTTGGCAAAGAATAGGGTATTGATCCAATGGCAGGACAATTACAAAGATAAATTTAAAAGTGTCAGGAGAAAAAAAAAAGTGCTAATCAGCAAATACATGAAATGGGACAGACAGTAGGTGAACACAAACTGGTCATCACCCTAATTTTAGCACAAACGTTCTCTACTAAAAAATTCACAGTAATGCTAATGTGATACTTTACCACAAAAAGTAAACATATATGACCTTAAAGATAACTTTACTGATTAAAAAAAACCCATGGGGGGGGGTTGGAACTAGATGATCTTAAGGTCCTTTCCAACACAAACCATTCTATGATTCTATGTTGAGTGAGACAGAAGATCAGAACAGACTTACACTGAATACAAAATATATCAATGCTGCTGTGAGGTCTCCACGCAGCCTTCTGTTCTCCAGGATGAACAGCCACAACTTATTCAGCCTGTCTTCATACAGGAGGTGCTCCAGTCCCCTGATCATCCTCGTGGCCCTCCTCTGGACTTGCTCCAACAGCTCCATATCCTTCTTATGTTGAGGGCACAGCTACAGGTTGGGCTGGGAAGAGATTCAGAAAAGCCTTGCATAGAAGGACTTTGGGGTGTTGGTTGATGAAAAAATGAGCATGAAGCGGCTTCAGTGTGCGTTCACAGCCCAGAAAGCCAACCGTATGCTGGGCTGCATCAAAAGAGCATGACCAGCATGTTGAAGGAGGTGATCCTGCCCCTCTGCTCTCGTGAGACCTCACTTGGAGAATTGTGTACAGTTCTGGTGTCCTCAACACAAAAAGGACATGGAACTGTTGGAACAAGTCCAGAGGAGGGCCACGAGGATGATCAGAAGACTGGAAAACCTCTTGTATGAAGACAGGCTGAGAAAGTTGTGGCTGTTCAGCCTGGAGAAGAAAAGGCTGTGTGGAGACCTCATAGCAGCCTTCCAGTATCTGAAGGGGTGCTACAAGGATTCTGGGGAGGGACTCTTTGTTAGGGACTGTAGTGACAGGACAAGGGGCAATGGGTTCAAATTTAAACAGGGGAAATTTAGGTTAGATGTAAGGAAGAAGTTTGTCACTGTGAAGTTGGTGAGGCAACGAAATGCGTTGCCCAAGATAGTTGTGAATGCTTCATTGCTGGCGGTGTGCAAGGCCAGGATGGACAGAGCCTTGGGTGGCATGGTTTGGTGTGAGGTGTCCCCGCGCAAGGCAGGGGGGTTGGAACATGATGATCTTAAGGTCCTTTCCAACCTTAACTATTCTATGATTCTATGACACCAGAACTGTACACAGTGCTCCAAGTGGGGTCTCACGAGAGCAGAGTAGAGGGGCAGAATCACTTTCTTCAACCTGTTGGTCATGCTCCTTTTGGTGCAGTCCAGGATACAGTTGGCTTTCTGGGTTGCGAGCGCACCCTGCCAGCTCATGTTCACTTTCTCATGAACCAGCCCCCCTGAGTCCTTCTCCACAGGGCTGCTCTGAATCTCTTCACCTAACCTGTAGGTGTGCCTGGGATTGCCCCTACCCAGGTGTAGGACCTTACACTTCACGCTGTTGAACCTCATGAGGTTGGCATTGTCTCACCTCTCAAGCGTGTCAAGCTCCCTCTGGATCCAATCCCTTCCCTCCTGTGTGTCAACCACACTACACAGGTTGGTGTCATCAGCAAACTTTCTGAGGGCACACTCAATCCCACTGACCATGTAGCTGGCAAAGATGTTGAACAGGATGTTTGACTTGCCAATTCAGCCTTTCAGTTAAAACAATGCAACGTTTTAACACTGGTCGGTCTGACTGAGGTAGAGCAACACATTACAGCATTACTCAGGTACATCTTTGGGCATCACACAGATCGCTTTTCATTGTTCATATCTGTTTCTAGGTACAGACATATCCTCATGAACCTATATTTTAATGAACCATAAAAATTGATCTTGCTATAGATAAATGACAAGTCTACAATAAACTTAGTTCTTTGGCGTCATTTTGCTTGGAGTTGTCTGTTCTTTGATGGATTTATTTCAGTGGGTTTGTGTTAGTTTAAATGAACAACTCATAGCTCCTGCTGTTTCACAGTACACAATTTTCCTTTACTGTTCTTACTGTTCTGATGTCATTGGTTGAGATGAATTACACTAAAGAATAACATAGTAAAACCAGCAATAACAATCTATTATAGCTAATCTTCATCCTAAATCACAAACTTTGTGACAAAACTTCCTTACTACCACTGTCGGAAAAGATCATTTATAATTCGTTGAAGGATGGTATGCAATAAAAGGGACAGCAGTCGTTCCAACTGGTGGGAAACTTAATATGTATGCTACTATGCTCCTCACCTGGAAGAGAAATATTAAAGTATATCCAAATTAGATCTCGGAGGTACAGGCATTAATCCACATGGTTTCACAAGTGTCTGTCTGCAAAGTACCAACTGAAATGCCAAGCAGCAGTTATTTGCTCTTCTTCACTTCTAAACAGGTACTGTATCTGTACGCAGAGACAAACGAGACTGGGAAAAAAATGAAGAATAAAATAGCTTATTTAACCAGGTTCTGCTAAATAACAAGTATTTTCCATTGCCCCACTCAATTTCTTCATATTTCAGTTTTTCATAAATAGCTGGTAAAAATACAGAATTCCTTGTTGTGTTGCCCTAAGTGAGGATCAGCATATGATCACCAGATAATCCTGTATTATGCACCACATTAGTCACCCTGTTGCAAACTTGTCTGACAACTGCTTTGAAGGCCTGGACATAGTCGACGCATGTGATGGCAATACTTTTAACACCTGGTTTTGGTTTTCTAGGCCTTAAAGTCCAACGCTGCTGGCTTTCTTGACTGGGGATCCAAACATATGAATTTATAAGTCTTCTTAAAATCAATGACATCAACCAAAACAAGTCACAGAAGCTCTGCTCTGCTGTGGTAGTGGATTATCCTCCTAGGGCTGACAAGTCCTAGATAATTGATTTTTTTGCAAAGTCTCCCAGAAAACACTCCCAGTGCTGCCTAATGCCACTGCTACCACATTCTTTCTTTATTTTTCATGTTTCTCCCACTTATTTCATACAAATCAGAACTTTATTGATTATCATTACTTGGTTATTTCCAATGGATAATTAATAGCAGACATACAGACAGTATACATCAATTTCAAATGAAAACTCAGGGCTGCTTTGTTTCATAGGCAGCAGACTGTCTGTTGTTTGTTGTCAACGAATTCAAGCGTCTGATATATCTTGTGGAGTATGTAATAATTTCAAGTTGGTGAATCATATTATAGGTTAGAAACAATGGCAGAAATTATTCATGAAACTGGTTCTGAAATCAAGCATAAAAAAATGTGTGCTCCCACTTTCAGTTTTCTAGCCGAGCGAGTCTAAACTATTTTTAAAAAGACCTTATTATATTTTCTGAACATATAAAGAGTTTATTTCTGTCCTTTCCAAATCCACTTCTCTGCTGGTTGTTGGTTTAACCCCAAAGAAGCAAATCAATTGTCCTGGCATCCCTACAGTCATCCTTTTGGAAGAATTCCAACTGTCTAAAATGACAAAGTCCAGCAGTCATCACTTTAAAACATAAATGTGCTAGGAAAAGATCAGAGTTTCTCACTTAATTTTAGGCTTCAACAGTTGGGTGACAGTCTAAACTTTTCCTACAGTCAATGGAGGGTGACAAGAACTTTCCCTGCTACAGAGAAAAATATTCATACTTAACTTTTAGGCCATTAACGCTTGTAAGGCAAACACCATCTGTAATGTAGAGTTCACATTCACTTGTGAAATAGGCTGAAGGCAATTAGAAAACAATTTTAATTGCTTTCAATTACTTTTAGTCCATAATAATACTCTCTTTCACCTTTCTGAAATAGCTGTGAGAAAAAAAATACTTTTCACACATCCTCTAATTTTTCCTCTAGCTACAATGAGACAAATCTTAAGCTATCTGTAACATGACCTTATATTTTTTTACTGTCATTGTTGTGTTGTGAGGACATTTTGTTTTACGCTAAGAAGAGTAGCAGAGACCATACATTACACAAATCTTTTTTGCCCCTCCCCTGTGAACATGCCATGAGGGCACTTGAAACATTTATTTTAACTGCGGGAACTCTCTTGCATTCCCAGAATCTTTGCTTTCAGCTTTCTGTTTTCCTAAAATAGAAGTCTGGATTTTGTTAAAGCATATGAATAGCTGTGAAGAATATGGTATTTTAATGAATTTCAGCATGGGATTTTATGTACTTTCAGAAACAGATAGCAGGGAACAGAATAACTCACACATATTACACCTCCAAACAGATACAATAGGCATGTCTAACATCTGATGGTTTACAGATATATATATATGTAACTTTGTACCCCTCTAGCTAAGTGTAATAACATTAAGCTACAAAACTTTTCTTGCTTTTTTATTCCAGGATTTTTGCTCTTGGCAGCATAGTGCTCCACCATCAACCATGGGCTTGGTTGGTATACGATATGATAATTATAGCAAACATTTTATTAGGGGTTGAAAAAGATTGATATAAATCCCTCTGACTGAGGAGAGTTTGCAGTCCAGCTTTCCTGCTCCTGCCACTATGTCAGTGTATAAGAGGTAAGAGTTGAAAGCTCTATTTAAAACCCCCCAAGGTGCCTTTCCATGTAGTGTATTTCATTTCTTCCATACTTCTGACAAATTTGTGAGAATTAATTAGCAATTTTGTATCTTACAACTTTTTTCTTTTTAAAAAATAATACTACTTTTCTGGTAGAAAATACTCAAGTTTGTCATGGTCTTCAAAACGTGCACAGGTAATACAGGTTTTTAAAATAACTATCTGCTTGTGACTTTCAGGGCTGCTAATCTTTACTCCCTAAACACCCATACTCTTCAGAGATGGCAAACCTCTCATCATTAAGCTGCACTGCTAAAATCATCAATTTTTTTAACACATAGGATTTAGCTTTTTCTTTGGCATACATAATATCACATGGATACGTAAAGTGGTTTTACATCTTCATTCAGCTGGTTTGCTTTGTTCTTAAGGCCAGATTCTAAAGAAAGGTAGGACCATGGTGGATAGTTAAACATGCAAGACAAAGAACTAATTGGTCAGTTTTTGCAAATAGCTGATAGCACATCATAATGATGTCACATCTTAACAACTTTTCATGTTTCAGATGTGAAAGTGCTAATTGAAAAATTTAGTCCTTTTTTACTTAAAATAGTTAGAAAAATTACCCTTTCAGCAATTTCAACCTAAAAAAAATTTAGAGGAGTGAGTATTCTTAGAATCATAGAATCATAGAATTGTTAGGGCTGGAAAAGACCTTAAGATCATCTAGTTCAACCCCCCCTGCCACGGGCAGGGACACCTCCCACTAAACCATGCCACCCAAGGCTATGTCCAATCCAGCCTTGAACACTGCCAGGGATGGAGCATTCACAACTTCCCTGGCAACCCATTCCAGTGCCTCACCACCCTTACAGGAAAGAATTTCTTTCTCATATCCAAGCTAAACTTCCCCTGTTTGAGTTTGAACCCATTACCCCTTGTCCTGTCACTACAGTTCCTCAGGAAGAGTCCCTTCCCAGCATCCCTATAGGCCCCCTTCAGATATTGGAAGGCTGCTATAAGGTCTCCATGCAGCTGTCTCTTCTCCAGGCTGAACAGCCCCAACTTTCTCATCCTATCTTCATATGGGAGGTGCTACAGTCCCCTGATCATCCTTGTAGCCCTCCTTTGGACTTGTTCCAACACTTCCATGTCCTTTTTATGTTGAGGACACCAGAACTGCACACAATACTCCAAGTGAGGTCTCACAAGAGCAGAGTAGAGGGGCAGGATCACCTCCCTTGACCTGCTGGTCACGCTTCTTTTGATGCAGTCCAGGATATGGTTGGCTTTCTGGGCTGCAAGTGCACACTGCCGGCTCACGTTCATTTTTTCATCAACCAACACCCCCAAGTCCTTCTCCGCAGGGCTGCTCTGAATCTCTTCTCTGCCCAACCTGTAGCTGTGCCTGGTATTGCTCCGACCCAGATGTAGGACTTAGCTGCTTCCTAAATTAAAATTCTGTTTTCCAATTCTTAAAGCACTCAGCCCTTGTCAGGTACATTTTTGAATGGCGTCACAAAGAATGAGATGGTCTACAATAAATGTGATGGAGTTTAGAGCAGTGAGGCCAGTCAGCTACCAGTCCTACAGCATGGGGAACCTGTGAATAGAGTTACAGCCCCTCCTACCATCTACTCCACCACTATGCTATGGTGTCAATGTCTACCATCATATTGTGGATAGCATCCAAACACATCAGAATAGCCATCACTTCTACAGTGTGAACTTTAGTAACATAAATGATTTTGAGAAATGCTTCATCTTTGTCAACATATTTTAATCAAAGAGATAAAAAATATGTCAGAGATATTTTAATCAAAGGGAACTCGTAGGGAAGTAGGGAACTCACAGGGGAACAATTGATCTTTCTGATAGGATTGAGCCAACTAAATGGGAATGTCTACATTGAAGACGTCTACATCTGTAAGATCTACATGTGTAGAGACATATAAGCCCTCATTGGTCATGATTCCTCTCATTTTCAGACACTAAAGTAGTACTGAGAGTCACGCTCTGTTTCCCCCTGGCTGGTGTGACTTCATTGATGGCTATATAGAAAAAATTTAAAATTAGGTGAGACAAAATCTAGCATCTGCTTCTGCAGATAAATCCCATGGGACTGATGCACAGTCAACCAAAGTCCATAGAAGGCTGTTTGTTCACCTCTGGGTCAGAGATCACTCCTTTTTTAATGCAAGATATACTGTAGTAAGTGTTGGATTTCTTGAGCTCAGCTGCCATAACTTTCTCAGAATTGTGGCACAACCATGTGAATACATTAGGGACCTAGAAAAAAAACGTTTTCTCACATTAGTCATTGGATGCACGTTTGGATATTGGCCATTTCCCCTTCAACCTTTGATATAGTAAGAAAAAAACAACTAAATCAATCTTTCTTTTCTTTTCTCTTCTCTTCTTTTCTTTTTTTCTTTTCTTTTTTTTCTTTTTTCTTTTCTTTTTTTCTTTTCTTTTCTTTTTTTTTTTTTTTTTTTTTTAATTTAGTGAAGGAAAACACTGTTTTAACTTATGGAAACCTTGGAAAAATTCTAGGAAAGGAAAAGGTTTGACTGACGTAAGGCATGTACAGACACTCTTCAAAGCAGAGGCTGGGCAGGGATGTGCCACTCTGACTTCTCAGAAAATACATACCAACCCATGTGAAAAAGCAGCAATTACTTGTGTTATCAGTAGTGTTACAAATGACTTTGCGTAAACATTATCTTTAAGAGCTTTTGGGTCAGACAGAGTCAGAGGGTCAAGGTTTCCATGGACAGTAACAGATATTTTATATCCCCAAGACAGTGCTCAGAACCTGGCATGCCCAGGACTTTATGGAGAGGCCGAGAAGATGCATGCTAGTACCATCCAAAACCCCCCACATTTCTTCTGTTCCAAAACAGCCCATATTTTGAGCAAACATTATTGCCAGAAAGCCAGTTGTTGAGGATTTGCACACGTTTCAGCTTTAGAGTGTTGTATCAGCTGTGAGAAATATTACAAACTTATGGACTGTTGGGACAATATGATCAAAGTAGGTCAGGTCACACTACTAGCTGCTGTTTCAACTTTTAATTACCAAAACCTCTTGATCTAGGTCTGAAGAAGTGGGTGAAGGATGTTTATACAGAAATAAAGTCATGCCCCATCTTGACAGTGCTATATCCTTCTGGGATCTGTAGGCTATTATTGTTAAAAAGGATCTTCTCTTGTTTATTACTGAATTGTTTTGGTCTTAAGTCTGGGGTAACATTGAGCTAATACAACTTGTCAGAGATCCCTAAAGCCTTTACAATGAGATAAAATGTCTGCTGGGAAAAAAAAAAAACCCAGCAAACAAAATAAACCAACAACATGTTTTAGCTTACTAACTGAAGATCATATGCAATATAACAGTTATTAAGCATAAATAAACCCCTTTAAGAAATTTTCCATATACAATGATAGAACTCATCAATTGTGTTTCAAGATCACTGCGCCCAATGTGTAGCAATGAAATTCTGTCTCTATATGAACTATTACTTACTACTGAATGTCAAAGGTCAAATTTTTGGCTGCCCAACTAGGAATTTTGAAGCATGTTCCCCAATTTTAGTAAAAAGTCATGGAGACTGCATAGAAGTTCTGTTCATCATGAAACACGTTTTTATTAGATAAAGCTGTTATTGCATTGAGAAAATATTTATGTGGAATGATATGACAAACGTGTCAGCTACAAATTTAGACTAATAAATCATAAAATATCTTAGCTGAAGGATAAAAAACACTGCAGAATCTTAATGTGATATACCAGAAAAAGCTAGTAGTAGAAAAAAAGCGCTAGAATATGTACTTTCCAGGAGTCACCTTTTGCTGGTGAGTGTACATATGCAGCTTCTAAATGAAACCAAGTTCAATATTTTAGAGTAGCATGCTTTGTTTCTTTCTTGTTTTTTTTTTTGAGATAAGCAGGGTTTCCAAATCATGAAACATGAGATGAGCCTCTCTACTGAAAACCTTTTGGCTTTCACCTAAAAAATTCAGTCTTCTGCATACAAAGTCAGCATTTAAAAAAACCCAAACAACATAAAAAAAAAAAAAACAAACACCAAAAAAAGCACCAAAAAAACCCAAACGTGAATGTTCAAGAAAATCCCAAGTTTTGCATTATCAAAATCTAATTTAAACTCTTTTATGTTTTCTATTCATTATGGAAAATTAAGTAGCTGTTGTGGTTTAAGCAGACACAATTAGGCAAACATTTGTTCATTATTTTTTGGGTTAACTTTTTTTTATGGACCATAAAACACAAAATTCCTTAAATTTCCAGTAATGATAAGATCTTACAAATGCCAGTTACAGTTGAACCTGTAATAAACAGCAATAAAGATAATTTACAGTGTCAAAGAAACAGTGTATTTTTTTTCAGCAAAATTGACAGCGACTGAATTTCAAAATAACTTTTACAGATTGTTAACAGCAACACAAACAGAAAAGAAATAAATTGCATATAATAACCAGCATTACCCCTTTTGACTGAGGCAGCTGAGCTAAAACTCTGTGTGGAGGATTATTCTGGGTAGAAGGAAAAGTGAGTGATGAGTCTCTTAGACAAAAATACCATATTTACTTAAGCACACAAGGTGCAAAAAATACCAGTTTCTCCACTTGCCTGCACTGTATTGGTACCGATGGCAAAATACAGAGCTTACTCCAATGGGACTGGGATTTCATCTGAAGTAAAGAATGGTGCTGATATATTAGCTTTTTGACAGCTTGGATAGCTCAGAATAATTGCCTTCCTCATTCAAAAGTAAAAGTCAGTGAAAAATACTTTGTAAAAAATCCATTAAAAAGAGGTAACACATGGCCATGGTCTCCCTAATAATGTTTAATTATTCATACAAATATGCCATCAGCATTACGTTAGTCAAAGGAACCAAGGCCATGGTTTCAACAAGCATGTAAGTCTGGCATGTCATCATCTCTGTATACACAGCCTGAGAAAAATTACAGGACCTCTCTGTAGCAGGTGACATATCCATCCCTTTCTGAAAAACCTGCCTAACCAGAGCTTGGTGGCTGTTTGTCCAGGCTCAGTTTCATCTCTGTGAACAACAATCTCAGCTACTTGGGTCAGTAATGTTGTTTTCAGGGAACCTGATGGGGAATTTCAGCTTCTCTACTGGACAGGAATCCACTGGGTGGACTTGCTGAGGAGCACTCTTTAGCTTATTATCTTGTTCAAGTTGGTCGCTTTCTGTGCGGCAAGAAACGGGATTAAACTTATGGTTTAATATTGTTATGCTTTGTGAATTTATGTTAGAAACACTGAGAGCACAGAGAGCCCCCATATAACACTTCTTGACATCCTGTTCAAATTTTGGTAGGTATTATTCTTTGTGAAACATGAACCTCCTAAGACAGTTAATGCCTTTCTGGTCTCATACCAATAATGCCTCCGGCTGTGGTACCAGAAATCCAAATTGCTCTTCAAATTAAATCACGGGAGAACTTGATTCCTTGCTTGTCTCAAGGAAAGTTAATGGGAAACAGATGCCCACTCCTGTCAAAACAGTAAGTTGTGTATTTATTTACTTCTGGCTTATCTTTTGGCGTACTGAGTTAAAATGGTAATATTCACACCCCACCTTTCTTTTTTTTTTTTTCCCATTAGTTTTGCATTTGGTTAGTAGGCTTTTGCAAAACACTAATGAAAATTAATAGCCAATTTGTATTGATATTGATAATTCTGAAACTTACTGGCAAAGTTAAACCATTAATTTGATCAAAAATGAAATTTCTGTCCTCTGGGTAAAACAGTAGCAAAAATACCATTCATGATCCAAATTGATACAAAAAGGTGAAATATAGAATCACAGAATCACAGAATCATTAGTGTTGGAAGGGACCTCTCGAGATCATACAGTCCAACCTATCATCTGATGGAACAAAACATTCAGTTCCATTCAAACGAAATATTCTGTTTTCACTTCAGCTAACAACATCATTCTGCTAAAACAAATCTTCCCCTAACACAAAATGAAGATCTGTCTTATCTGCCTCCCTCCCCCTTCAATATGAATCTATGTAATAAATTCATTGGGGCTATCACTTCAGTTGCTATGAAAGAGACCCTTGGGCACCCTTTGTAAAAACTCCCAAGACAACATTTTAGGTGCACCATTTAGATGATTATAGGGTGTACAACATGTAAGCAGCTGCCAGTAACAGTATCTGAAAAAAAATACTATTTTCAAACTGTTTTAAATCCGTGTGCACATTCATTATTTTTCTCTTTTGTTTTTCTCAGCACTACAAATATACAAAGCTGACATCTTCCCCCTCCCTCTGAAAATGGACATGTAAAAAATACTCTTGCAATGTAAAAAGCATTTTGTAAGAGTTTCGTTTGCAATTGCTCTGCTTAGTGTACCCTAGAGTCAGCAGTGATCAGACACATGCCATAGAGGTAATGCAAAACAAAAAATCCCGCCTTTACTTTGTTTTGAACAAATATGAACAAAAATTGCTTGTCATTGAAAATGGAGAGAAGTCTGGACGTCCAAGTTAACACTATATTTTATAAGCATAGTGCATGTGATTCAGGTCTCAATTTCCAACTTATATGTCTAATGCCCTACATTCTGCTAGATTGTCCTCACTTGTAAGCATGTAAACTGAAAGGTTAACCAGGTTTATTCATATTTTAACAAAGCCTAAGTCAGGAACTGTTCACAACACTGAGTGTCTCAGTGCTGTCCTGAAATTTACTTTACTGTGACACAAAAAGCCAGTGTTTAATATCTGTCATTTTCATAAACCTGACTTATTCACCCAGATGCATCTATTCACAGCTTGTTGGTTTATATTTCTCCCATTATTCTTCCTCTTCTCTCTCCTATCTCACCAGCAAGCTGGGAGTCAGCAAGTCTTTAATCTTCCTTCCATTTACCACTGAAGAAGCCACTTGGCTAATTGTCAACTCTACTTTCCAGTCTTGAAAGGAATGTGCTGATTCTCTATTCCTCAGTTTTTCTTAAAAATGTATGATCTTTTAGAATTGTGCTGCTGTGAAGCATGTCTACTGGTCTGAGTAGAGCACAGCCCAGGGTCACACTGGTATGCTCCCATGCTTTAACTGAGGTTACTATGAGTTTGTATCCATCTAGCTTCTCTGCTTTCTTGAAAACTCTCTGTTAAACATCCCTGGGGATCTCGTGCTTTGCAGAATGCTGAGGAGGAAATGAACTAGAGGAGCTGTAGCTCCCTTGCAAGGATAGAAGTTTCTCTATGTTCTAGTTTCTTTATCAGCATCTTGATGAGGAAGGAATGAAAACAAAAGACCAAGGAATGTTTTGCAGCACTGCCTTCCTCTCCTACTGCCAACCTGAAGGCTCATTTCCCAAGCTCCCTAGCCTGCAGGTTCACCAGACAGCCCTCTTCACCATTCCAAATTGCTGGCTAACTCATCCTCGGATTGTGTGACTTCCTTTTCACTCTGTATCATGGACATCGAGCCAATGACAAAGTTAAATATTGAACATATTCCTCAGTTATTGTTTGTATCATTCCTTCCCTGTTTCTTTCCAGAATGTGTTTTTACAATCTTCTGCTGTAATAGTCTAGCTTGCTAAACGAAGTTTTTTGCTTTCAGCTACAAAGTAATTTTGCACTTCAGATAATGAAAAAAGTAGAAGCTGCTAAGTTTTCTCTTCATGGCAATGATCGCTGGCAACAGGCCTAATCTAGCAAGGAAAACACATGTCGTTAGGAACTGTCATGAGGGAGATTTCAGACAACCCTTTAAACTTTGTGCCACTGAGAGTAAAAACGGCACAGGAAAGGACTGCAGTAGTCATCTCATTAAATGCTTGTCCTCAGAGAGAAAAGTAGTTACATAGCAGCACAGATGGTCTCCCAACATTAAAAGCACAGCAGTTCAAACCATGCAGGAAAATTAGGGAGGTAGAGAGACCAGCAATGCAAGCAAAGCAATTGTATGAAATGCCAGCGGTCATGATTTCAAAGGAGTGGAGGTGCCAGGGCTGTGCAGCATTGGGAAGGGGAGTCAGAAATTGCAGCAGAAAACTGGAGAAAGCTTGTCTGGGGAAAAGGAGAAGGAGTGGTGCTGGTTTTGATTTTACTTGTATTCTTGCCGTGTGCAGAGCACTGGCCAGTGCTTTAGGCTGATGATGGCTGAGTTTTGGGCTTTTTTAAGGCAGATACAGCTTGCGGAAGGAATGTTTCTGTTGTAGTAATGCATACCAGGCTTGGGACTTGCCATATGATAATACAAATCATTTGAAGGACGGCTTAAACTTTACTTAGACACCTTTTTTTCATGTATTTCAGCATTTCCTGGGAGCGAATCTTTGGTATTTTTGTCACCCCTCTTGCTACAGGTACTGGAGATTACGTAAATTAATCTTTCAGAACAGAGGAGAGATAAGAAAATATTATTGCCCTGTGAGGCACAGAGAGATGTTGTTTGCCCAATGACTAACACCCAAGCAAGTGTGCAAATTACCAGCCAATTTTACCCACAATTTCATGTCCCTTGCTGTTTCCTGTCACCACATAAAGCTGAGATCTGCACTGATAACCGCTGAAGGGGGTAACCTCCCATTTCATTTACATCTGCTTAAACAACTATTCCCTGCATTAATTTGTCATCTGTGAGTCCCAGCAATTTAAGCTGTGTTGATTCTTGTGCAGTCTTGCCTCATCTTTGTAAGCATTTTCCAGCTTGTGGCTGAGGGCCTGATCTTGCTCTCAATCACAGATGGATAAATCTGCTCTACTAGACTTATCCACTCTGTCTTTTCCTCCCTTGTCTCAGCCATAGTTATTCATATGGCTATATATTTTGTACACTGCTGTTCAACTTGTCCTTCTTGTTTTACTTCAGACTTTATGAAAAGCTAGGGTGGTTTTCTAGAAAGAAAAAACACCTTTTTTTTTTCTTTCATACACACACTGTTGGTCTGATATAACTCTACCAGGATTTCTTCTTGACTACTTCTTGATTACACAAAGGTCAAAATAAATCATATCAAGTAGTATATGTGCTACAGCAACACACTGAGGCAAGTTTATGCATTTTTCATGCCACAACAATCTTTTAACATCTAGTACAAATGACTCATTGCAGCTTCAGCAGGTTATTATCTTCTCAAAGTGCTAGCAAATTCAGTCTCTCTTCCTCAGTTGCTGCATGGTACTCTGTATTTCTGACTATCTCCCTGAGCAGCAGAAAAATGAAAAGAACCATGCCTGCAGCGGCAGGAGTGCTCTGTCATGCCTAATACCACCCTGCTCCCTCAGTGTCCTATTTTGGTAATGTTTGGGTTAGGTTCTGAATGTGAAAAAAGCTGTCTGACACAGAAGTGCCTTGATGTTTGCACTGGTGGAAAATTCCAACCTCTTCATTAGTTTATTCACTGTGTTTTACTGGGGACCAACTGCAGTTTTAAATGCTGTGATTATTTCAGGTGATATTGGTAAATAGTCTAGCTGCTTGGAAGCCATTTAATTTCTTGCAGAAACAAAAAGTACTTTGGGACATCACAATCAAAGCCTTAATGATATGCTAGTCATTAGCTGGACGTCTGGTTTTCTCAGAAGTGTTTCAATGGGTGATTTACGTCTGATATCACAGCATCTCTTGCCATTCTTGCTGGAGACTGACTTGTCCTGACACATACTCACTGTGTCAGGCAAAAAGAATCTGTAAATTCTGTTAATTTAAGTGGGGTTTGGACCAGGCCTGAGGGAGAGAGAAAAAATAACAGAGGGAAGAGGGTTACTAGTCTAGCTATGCAACGCAAAAAATCTGCCTGTGCAGAGGGAGGGGAAGGACAAAAATGGAAAAGCAGAATAGCTCCCATTCTCCCAGGAAGGAGAAGGGAGAGGGGCTGGAGTGTAAGCTGCAGATCAAGTTTACATATTAAATTGGCTTCATTATGGTTACACTGAAATGTTATGGGTTTCTTCCTGTTCACTGCCATTTTGAGAATTGCGTAGAGTTTTTTTAGTGTCTTGCTTTCTAAATCTAAAAGGCCATAGCTCTGTGTGTGTAATAAAGGTAGCCAAGATGAAGTGGGAACTCAGGCTAGGCTAAATTATTTGGGGACAGAAAGGAGCAGCCAGGTAGGAGAGAGCTTTAATGTCTCTTATTGAAGCTCTTTCGAAGAAAAAAGAAATTGTTTATGCTTGCTAGTGTCAGAGGAAAGAAGGAAAAAAAGAAGACAGAGAGCTATCTCTGCCCTTAGGTCTCTTACTGAGCACAACAACCTGTGTTTTTGTCCTCACACCTAACGATTTTCACAAAAAGCAGTTGTGTATAAAAAGGATGCTCGAGCATTGTCTCTTATATGTTCCTTGCAGCTGACACCCAGGGTGTTCTACAACTCATGCCACATACCTGCCTCTGCCTTTCACTGGATATAGAGCAGTAACCCAAAACACCAGTCAGGCTGTGACAGCCTCTCTTCCCTTCTCCACGGTGGCCTGGAGCAGGGTGCAGGGAGAAGCATCCAGCATGGTCCCCACAGAGCAGAGCAGCTGGATCCCTACACAGGTTGCTGGAAAGAGGCGGCCGCTCAGCAGGTCAGCTCTCTGCAGGTGCGGGCAGCTCTAGACATGCCTGCAGAGATGCATGAGCATCTGAGGGATGTCTTTGTCTGATACATAGCTGCTGTAGGCCGCAGGCATCTTGAGGAGGGAGCAGGTTGCAAACAGGGGTGGTTTGTCTCCAAGAGCTGGATTTAGCCCAGTAACCTTTGTTGCCAAAGGAAGTGCTTTTGCTGGTGTAACAGCCTTAGACTGGCTAGGTGGCTTTCAGTGACTGATCAAAGAGTTGGAGTTTGCTGCATCCACACAGTTTGAAGGAGCAGAGACCCCACTCTAAACCAGACTTCCCTTTTGCTGTAGCTCTCCTGCTTTGAGATTTACCACAGAGAACTAGTGAGCAGTTAATGGGCACAGACGGGACTTGGAGAATGAATGCAGGCTTGATCCTTAACTAACAAGAGAGCACAAACAGTCTTTTTGCCTTTGTTCCTCAGATATAATACAGAAGCAAGTAGATTCCCTTTTCCTGCTGTTTACCTGTCTTGATTACTCATACTGGGAGGCAGAGACTAGTTCTTAATATGAATTTCCATTGTTTCTAGTTGGAAGAAAGTGAAATGCAAATAATAGGGGCAGAAATTCAGACATTTAGCTTTTATTTTTGCAACAAGCTTATCTGGAGCTAGATTATGGCTGGGAGAGCTAGTGCATTCCAGTCAATGCCCTCCTGCCTTAGCTGCTCTCAGCACAAGCTGTATTGATTAAAAATGCTGGAACATGGTGCAACTGCTCCTCCCACTAAAAGGAGGGCATGCCATATATCCCTTTATTTTCCTTCCAGAGTATTGCTTCATTATTGTGTTAAATTGCAGAAGCATCAGTGAGTGTTTCTTCATCATTCTTAATGGCTGCTTAAGTGGTTTTATTTTTACATAGTCCAACAAGCCCTGTTTAGCAGGGCTGTGTGTTAGCTAATTCTGATGTAGCTACTTGGGTTTAACTTTTCAAATGAGAATGGAACACATCTGTTATATGAGATAGTAAATCACGTCAGAGGTTCCAGAAGATTAGAAGATCCTTCTACAATGCTGGCCTGTACCTATCATGCAGCCGTGACTTGCTGTGCAATCAGTTTTCGTCCCAGCACTGAACTGTTTGAAGATTTATGGTTAAATACAAACTTGATCATAGAGTTTACATTCTACAAGTGGTGCAAGCAATTTCAAATGAACTTGACCTGTCTTTTTAACCTTCTTACCAAGTTATCCACACTGATTGTACTGGCAGGAGTATCTAATGGTTGGGGTAAAAAAGGGAAAGAATGAGTCAATCATCTTATCTTAGCTGAACGCTCCCTCCCTGAACACGTTCAAGGCCAGGTTGGATGGGGCTTTAAGCAACCATTCTATGATCTTACATTTCCTCAGTGCTGAATCATAAATGTATAGGGCCATAGGACTTTGAGAGCCCCCTCATGTAGTTATTCAACAAAAGCAGCCAGCACAGCGGCTCTCACCTTCCTGTCATTCCTGAGAACTGTCTGTCTCAAGAATCACAGTAAGAGGATTGTTCCATGCTCTGTATGGTAGAGGCAGTGTCATGGAGATATGAGTTACTCAGGAATCCCTCTAACTTTTGCAAACAGCAGCTGCCATTTTGTATGCTGTTTCACACCCAGAATGCAAGGGAAGAATTTACTATGTGAACTGCTGTGTTCTTTGCAATAGCTCATTCTGTACTTCTTATCCTTATATTGATGCTCAGGTAACATGTATTCAGAATGGAAAGACTGCCACTAAATATCCTGATGCTGATTTTGCCATAAGCCTAGAGCATTCCCACAGGCTGTGGCTTGACATATATGCCACATTTATTTTAGTTAGAGTAAATTCCTTGTAAGTATGGTCCACATCTTGCCATCTGGCTGTGGAAAAAGAAACCCATGCCCCATATATGATAAAAATGCACTGACAAGAAAAGAATGGTTGCAATATCATGCATCACAACTGAAATAGTTCTTCTATTCTTTCTTAAAACCAGCAAGAAATAACATTCTACCCACTTTTTCTCCTAAGGCAATACCATGTGGTGCCCAGCCTAGAGCAAGGAAGAAGGTTCCATTTGACTGATTTCTTCATATCAGTAGCACTTGGGCTCCAGTGGGGGTATGGAGACAGGTTGAACTCACACTTTCCAGTAAGGATGGTGCTTTTTCAGTTCAGTGGGATTTCCAGGAATAGATTGTGTCTGTGTGCAGTTCCACACCATCTCCCACAGTGCAGAGCAGGCTGTCCTCACCAGGGAGTGACTGGCTGTAGAAAAGTGGAGCAGGGATAGGGGAAGGGGAGATGGCAAACATAGGGAGAACTAGCTGCTCAAACAGACCTCCCAGCAAGGGAAGAGAGCTCTGTACTATCTGGTCAGTTAGAGTGAGAGAGATAGGGGGAAAGTAGCGTAACTACAGACTCTGCTCTTGATTTGAAGCACAAGTTTCTCTTTCAGAGTGTAATTAAGTGGTGTACTGTCTTACCTTGGCTGGGATTCAGAAAAGAACAAGGAAATAAAATAGTTTTGAACAAAACTGGGGTAAATAGCAGTGAAAGGGTGAAAAGGATGGTGCTGTAACTGCACAGGGACTGCTGCTTACCCATTGAATAGAAACAAGCCACTGGAATCATGAGCATGCCTCGTGTGTCTGTGTAATCTTTCATTATTACACAGACAAACCAGACACCTCTCCTAGTATCCATTAAGTCCTTCAGCATGAACAGGACTGATTACTTGACACTATTCTTTTTACATTAACTTAGCAACCTCTGAAGAATTAACATGGGTTCGTGTATTTAATGCCCACTGACATTACATATCATGGGTCCTCTGGAGAAATTTGGGTTTGTTTCTTTGTGTGGGTTTTGGTTTTTTTTGTTTGTGGTTTTTTTTTTTTGTTTGTTTTTGTTTTGGTTTTGGTTTTTTGTTTGTTTTTTTTTGTTTGTTTTTTTTTTGGTTTTTTGTCTGTTTTATTATTTGTTTTGTTTTGATTTTTCCTGAAAAGGCACTGATGCTAGAATTGTTTGTGAAAATTAATTACTCCGGGCATCATTGTGGTAGTGGGGAGAGAGGGTGGATACAGAGTGGATAGCAGAGGAGGAAAATTAAAATACTATATTCAGATTTAGACAAGGCAGAAAATAGAGAGACAATAGGAATACTGAAAGACAGAATGACCATGAGTTCCCTGTTGTGAAATTATCGTGTCCTTGCAGGCTTATCCTTCTTGGAATTTACACCTCTTCTCAGATCATCCATTCGTCTCAAAGGTCACATCAACAACAACTAGCTACTGCCTGAAGCCTAGGAAATGACAAATGTATCAGAGTTGAAACAAAGATGTTGCACTAACAATGCCATGGCTGTGCAAATGGAAATAATTTGTCCTGCATCTTTTAAATCTAAATGTATGTTGTTTACCTGTGTGCTGTAACACACTGATGTGGGTATGAAAAACTTCCAGGGGTATCCTCATTAACTAAAGGAATGCTAAGTTCTAATCCCATCTTCCTCTGAGCTAGGAAAGACTTCTTTCGGAAGACAGGTCATCCCACAGCTACCTTTGGTGGGGTTCTTGTGATTCCTGGAATAAGCACAGTGTCAACCACTTTAACTAGACAGACATTCGGTCTGATGTGGTTTAGCACGTCCTGTCTCCCTATTGGAAGCACTATAATGTCTGGTAAACTAAACTTTCCAAGCACAAAAGAAGGAGTTTGGGTAAAAGTGATGCAAGCTTCATTATAGCTACCCAATGGCTACTTCTGCATGCTTGCAAAGTATGGAGGAGTTGTTTACTCACCTCTGCTAAATCAGTACATTTAAGATCTGACAGATCCTAAGATATCATGAGATCCACTGGGAATTTTGTTCTTTGGGATATAACACTGATCTTTACCAGCAGCAGTTGGAGTTTCAGATCAGCTGCTGTGAAGGACAGATCCCCTGCCACCTCTCTGAGGAGCAGATAAACCATTGTGCGGAGGAAGCACAAGTCCTTTTCTTGCTGTGGGCTGGACCCACTGCTGTGGATGGCAGTAGAGGGGGCAGCCACCTGTGCCTATGCACATACAGAAATCTCTCTACTTTGCAATACGGAAATCCCATCTTATATGTGCTGGAACCACACAGACTAGCTATGGCTGACTGGGGAACCCTTCTCCAAGAAAAGAAGTTGCAGCACTTCCAAGCCCCCATGAGGAGTGGATAACATGGCCACATGGTGGTTTGTGTTTGCAGGCCGGAGAGAGTGCTTCCCCTCATTATCACACAGGCTGATCTTACTGCCCTGCTACAGCCCCTGACTAACAGACTGGCTGCATACCTCAGAGCTCAGTTTGGGGTTCAGCTCTGCCCCCACCAATGCCCAGCTCCACTCCAATTGTTGTCCACCCGTGGAGCATTGTAAGACTCCCAAGAACCAGAAGAAAAGCCCACTGCTGCTTTACCAAAGAGCAGGATAATATTTAACCATTACACAGCTTACAGATACAGACTGGGAAAGCTGCAGCAACATTTTCTGACTCATATGGAGGAAAAAGCCAGTGCTTTCCCTAAAGAGTGTCCACCACTTGCAGAAAGGGTATGATGGTTACTGCCCAGACTCATCCTCATTTATTTCCAGTTGGAGAGAAGACAATGGGCTACAAGTATTATCACGTGCACTTGGAAATGGTGGCAGTGGGGTTTTTTGTAGCTTTCTTGTTTTGATTTTAAACTTGATGCTGTGCCATCTCTATGCCAGAAGCATCAAAAATAGTTCTGGGGGAGTGAGAGGAATAAAAAGGGTCAAAATCTGGGAAACAAAAAGAAGGAAAGTCTTCATAAGTCTCTTATAAAGTGTTAGTAATGTTAACCTAAGGGCAAAGTGAAGTCCTGCTTCTACTATACCTTTCCTGGGCACAACGGGTGACCTTTGATTTCCAAGATGAATTCAACACTTTTTAGTGTGCTCTGATTTCAAAGCGTTTTTTCCAAGGTGACAAAATCATCATCCACAGATAATTCATGGGAAACAGCAGCTGGAAGCTCTGTTGAAGGTCACACAGGCAAGTGAATTTCAGAAATTGGCAAGTAAACCAGTATGATTCTAAGTATCTTCCCCTCACCACTGCCTCATGCAGCTTTCCCTTGGGAGACCGAGACTGTCATTGCTTGTTCTGTCATAGGTCAGGCTCTACATCTAATGGAAGATGGAAACAGCCTCCTGTCCGCATTCCATTTCAGCCATAGTTTTCAAGCCTGAGTCTACTTTTTCAGGACAGCTTCCCGGAGAGTGTTGCACAGTCTGCAGAACATACAATAGGATGAACTTGTTGCTTTCCATAAAAACTCTCTGAGAAAGAAAAATGACACTTTTTTGCTATAATAATAAATAGTAATAATAATAATTGAAAGTCATTATACTGCTTATTTATATTCATACTGTATTTTTTCAAACACTCATGCAGCCTAGATCACAAATATAAAAAATCTCCGTGACTATATCGACGCTTGATCTTGCAGGCAGTTGACATTGTTAAGCTAAGTCTCCGTTCATAGTCTTAATCAACTGCTAGTTTTAATTATTAAGTGTAATCCATCTGCTCCAAAATCCACAGGCTTGCAACAAAATTAGGATGGCCTGCATCAGTCACTACAAGCTCTAAGCAGATAAGTGATCCTTGGCACATGAAGCAAACAAAGAAAAAGCGTCCTCTCCCAAATACTGATGTCCCTCAAGAATTGTTCTACACCTTGCAGAATGGGGGGGGAGGGGGGGGGGGAGGACTTGCATGCTAGCAAGAAGCAATAAGTGTTGACATCTTCATCAAAGAAACTCTGAAGCCCAGAGCTCCTTTAGCATAGCTAATGGTGCTGAACCTTCTTTTCCCCAGGACCCTGCCCCAGGAGGCTTATGCCTTCTATCACCCTCTGCTCATCCAGTCCTGATCTCCCTGTAGGGCAATTGCTCTGCTCCATTTCACCAGAAGGAGCTTTCACTGAGCAGATACGAGAGAGGAACAGCCTATGTTCATGATTCCAGCAAGTCCCCAGAAAACAGTAGAAACTCAAAGGGGCCAAGATACCAAAATAAAACATGTGGCAGCAAGTGACAGAAGACTATACCTGTGGTGACCAAACGTCTCTTTGTCAAAAGAACAAGTAATTGGAAATTGCTTTTTAATTTATATGTGTAGGCATTGTCTGTTGTGCTCAACACACTTTCGTCCAGCATTGTGCTATGGCTGACCGTTTTGAGGAATACAGCTTCCACCTCTTCCACCTTGGACACTCAGTAGAGACTGCAGTCCCATCTCCCAGGGAAGTAGGAGGATGTCTACTATCGTATGTCTTCTGCATCACTCCAGAGATACTCACTTACCATGTTATCACTGCCAAAGAGCATCATTAACATGTTCTCTAGTGCAGCAACACCCACCTGTAGTAAGGAGGGAAGTGTGTAGTACATAAGAAAAATGGGAGGGAACAGTCAATGGTGCTCTAGGAACTGGTACAATAATCAGAAGACAGGCAGGACTAAGATTTGGCAAGGAACAGACTTCTCTCTCTTACTTGTCATGGTAGGAAAATAACGAGTTATGGCACAATCACAAGGCTTTAATCCTTTATATGTTGGTTTTGAAGCATGACCGAAGAATTTGTAGGGATCATTGCACCAGTAGCAACCACCAGCTTATCACTGCAGGCTGAATTATTTGTTGTACAGACCTTTTGCCCTTT
This sequence comes from Ara ararauna, assembly GCA_028858755.1. NCBI lineage: Eukaryota > Metazoa > Chordata > Aves > Psittaciformes > Psittacidae > Ara > Ara ararauna. The sequence goes on along the minus strand of CM054410.1, from coordinate 34,721,813 downwards.
TTACTGCAAATGTGTTAAAGAAAAGAAAGTTCTGTCATGTTCCGTCTTTCTACGCATAGGTTTTCTGTTCTATACCCTCAGACAAATACTGGTGTAATTAAAAGAAACAAAAACAAAACTGAAAGACTTCAGGAACATGGAACTATACCAATTGTACTACATTTGCAGACCTTTTGTCAAATGCATTTGCCTTTTTGATGGGACTTGATTCACATCTTTTATATATATGTGTGTGTGTGTGTGCCTTTTCAAATCATTACTTTCAAACCAACTATTTCCCAGGTTAGAATGTGCTCTGTTCATCTGTTCAAAAGAAAGAATAAAGTGCACATTTGAAATCCTTTGCTGAAATCTATGAAAGACAAAATGAAAACACGTCAGCTTGTATCAGCTGAGTGCAAAGAAGAGTGACTGCTGACACATTTGTCTAGATTTCTTTTCCAGCTACAGAGAGGTTAATGATTACAGAATCCAATAAAAAAAAAAAGTAAAACCGAAAAAAAAAAACCCACTTCATTTCAAGCTGCATCATTTTCCAAAGTGCCTTTAGTGTTTATTTCAAAGGGTTCTGTTCCAAAGCATATCCAGGTTGGTTAGAACAATGACAGAGGCTTAAAAAACAATCCACAAAACCACAATGTCATTGTTTGGACTAGTCAATGGTCTTGTTTAAATATTTTTACAGTAGTATGACTTGCCAGATCTGGTAGAGAGGCTTTCATCATCACATGTGTCATACTCTGTGGTTTTGTGCCACTGGCAATGCAATCTAGCATTTCTGAAAACAGATCTCCTGGAGCAAAAAGAAAATCTATTCTTGACGTCTCACACATCCCAAATCTCTAAGCCAGGCTCCCAAGAACCAGAGTGCAGGCTCTGCAAAAACAACTTCATTTATTCCTGGACATGTGCTTCACAGTTAAAGCTTCCAGACTGCAAGGGACATTGAGTTAGTTAAGTCATGTAAGTGTTATGGTTAATTTTAGTAGGACAAAGAAAACTTTGAAATGTGCCTCTTATTGTTTCCCATCAAGCTTACTCCATATGCTAGAACCGAAGAACAGTGAGCACAGGCTGGCAGTTGTGGCACCCCACTTCAGCACAGTTGTCAGATCACTGCCTGTCTCTATTTGTCTGTACTCCCCTGATAACAACAAGCTGCTGAGGGAGTATCCTCTCCCACATTTAGCTTGTTCAGTTAGAGCAATGCACTGCATTTAACTATTACTCTATCAAGTCTGTACCTAGACAAAATATGAAACTGGTAAGCAACTGAGAACTATGCTTATTGGCAAGAAAATGACCTTTGCATTTTTTACAAAGCATTATACTAAAAACAAAAACAAACAAACAAAAAAACCCAAAAAAACATAAAAAAAAAAGAAAATTCAGGCTCTTTTACCACACTGAAGAATTAAACTAACAAAGAATCTCTGGATAAAATGAGAGGGGAGGTATATGGTAATTGTAACACAAGCTGTATGGATGTTTATGGCCTACCTCTAATCCTTTTACACCATTCAGGTAGCAGAAAAGGCTTTGGATAGATGTAGATAGATGTTCAGACAGTGGAAAACATAAAGCAACCAGAACAGTTCACTAAGTGCTGTTCACAGTCAGGCAACAGAGTTCCTTTCCCATCACACATCTGCAGGTGTAACTGTATGCTTCAGGGAGCATCACCACTGAGTAATCACACCAGCCAAGACTGCACTGAATGAGCATTATCAACAATGACAGGAGGCATCAAGGAATGCAAAAAAGGCCTCTTCTGGGAACATTTTCAAATATTGTAAAAGAAAATATCAGCTACTTGAACTTTTCTGATTACCAAACCCCCAAAATATCTCAGAGAAAAGTAAATTATTCCAATTATAGTATTTCCTCTGCTTTGGAAAGCTTTTTTTGGCTATTAAAAAAAGTGTAACTCAATTGGAATAATTACAATGCTGCAACTCAAACTGGAATGTTTCTCCTCTGCTCCCACCTCGATGTTCCGGATTTAAAAGCTGCTGCATGCATGTTCTGGGTAAAGCAAATAATTGCATGAGCTTCATCTGCTTCCATACTGAAGGCTCTCAATGTGGATGTGTCTTCAGTTTCTTTTCCAAAGGGCTGTGTCAAAACAGAAGGCCTGGAGGAGGAAGCCCTGATACCTATTCCTGGACATGACACAGTCTCACTTGGGTAATTCATGTAGACTTGATCCTGGAAGATATTAAGCACCTCCTGTGAAACACAGAGATGTGGCCCTGGCATGGATTTCTGCTGATGTGTCTCTTCTGGAATACCATTTATCTTTGCTGCTGCTGTGGTGAGCAGAGTATGACACGGAGGAGTTGGATGTTGCAAAGTTGTGCTTGCACGGCTGACATGCCAGACGGCAAAACAACTGGTAGCATAGGGTTGGATGATGTTGGTTGATGCTAGTTTGTTCTGTCTGTGTGTGAAGGCAACAAGAACAAAAAGAAGCTGTAAGGACTGCAGTCTTTAAAGGGGCAAGTACACATCCTGGAGGGGCTAGGTATGACTGACCCATGCTGACCTCAAATAAGCAAATGTGATTTGTTGCTGCTATGTATGAAAAGCTCTTATTGCAGATTAACAAAACCAGCCTTGGTTAATAGGGCAACTTACATAAGTGTGCACTGCTGACTTGCAGGGATACTGGACGGTAATTGTCATCTTCCTTTCCTCAATCTCTTTCTCTCACTGCTCCCCGGCAGTAACAAATACACATTGGGCTCATGTTCCTCCATCTGCTTGCTTGGTAATTGTGTTACTTTAGGATAGCAGAACAGCCCTGAAGTATGAAGCTGTTTTTCTCTTGCAAACATATTTAGAAAGTAAATTACAAGTTTTCAACAGAGCACACAAGTTTGGGGTACATGTAATGACACGTAGCTTTTGCACTTACATTACCCTCGCCAAGTGTATGGCCTCCCAGTTACTGATGTTTCGGTACCTTTGCCAGTCCAGTTACTGATGATTAATAACCATACTGTTAAATAGATCTATTTATGTAAGAACAACTAAGCAAACAGTATATGGAGGTGCCAGTGGAGGCGGTAATACGCAGGGTGTTAGAGGCTCTAGAAGTTTTCCGCGACTGAACGATTGAATGTAGGGATGACATTGCCCTCTCGTGGGTAATCGCTGTAATAGAAAATAGCAAGCTCCAGCCCCGCGGCCGGCCTGGTTTATTAATCCTGCAAGTCCCATCACAGCAGGCGCTTAAACCTCTTGATATTTTTCATTCCATGTCCTCAGGTCATTCCGAGTTGAGAACCTGTGTCACGCTACAGGACCAGGACTCAGTCTTGCTAGAAAATTCAGTGTTGTTGACTAGCATTGCACCTCTGAGGCTGGGGATTGGAAGTAGCCCTGTAAGTGCCAGATATTTGAGCTTAGAACTGTCTTTAATGGAAGAACACAGGGAAAACCATCACTTTTTAGTATTTTAGCCTAAAAGCTAAGACACAGAGCTAAGCCACTGAGAGTCAAATCTCGCTAGGGCTGCTCTGCATTTAAAATGCCCCTTCTGTTTGGCACCAAGTGCTTAACTAAGTAGTTCAGATCATGTCTCACAGTAGGGAGTGGAAGAATGGAGCTGAGGTGGGATTAATTTCAGAAGACATGCAAGCTGTTTATGGGCTGCGTTGAAATCTGTGGTATACAGTAAGTGTCTGGCCTGCCACAACAGTCGTGAACATGAAAAATGGGCTATCCTGAAGGAATATGTATTATAAAGAGAGCTAATTTTGATTTTTGCACAGATCTTTTCAGAAAACCTGGCTATAGAAGGTGAACTGCTCAGCTGGTAAACTAGAGATGGAGAAGAGGGAGCAAAAGCAAGCAAGAGAGGACAGGTTGAGAATAGGAAAGCTGACAACCTATCTTGGTTTTGCCTTCAGCAAAGCAATGTGCTTCCTGTGCCTAGAAATGTTTCTGAAGTTCACATTGCTGTAATGACAAAACTGCTAAAATTGCTAATCTTAGAATACCCTTATGAAGGAGGCACATAGTTTGTACAGGTCAACAGCATACACAGGATTGTTACATTAAGCATGGCTGCTGGGATATTACTCATTAATAAACATTCGCTTCTTAACCCCAGAAGAATGCCCTCAGCTCCTCTCATCCACTGTGAAGAGCAGCTGTTAACAACCACAGAGGAAATATATAAGAACATATTAAACTAACAATGTTCTGGTTTTAAAATTACTTATCTCCCATTCTCCCCATTTAGATAGATATATATATACACATTTTATATATATATATAGGTACGTACATACGCATAAAATAGGAGTAGGAACAAAAGTGACTAAGGAAAACCTTAATTTACCAAAGCCCTTGATCAAACTGTCTCAGTTTCAATTTATTTGGGATGGAGTGCAAATACTGAAAGAACAAGCAATAGCTTGCTCAGAAAGCAAACACTGCTTTGAAGATTCAGCTGACTGCTGGAAAGGTAAGATGGGAGATAAAAGGTATATCTAACAGATCAATGCACACAAAAAGAAACCACATTCAGGAAACTTGTCTTTCAGGATAATACAGTAGAAGAGAATGCTAGAGCTTTTAGAAAATAGCTACCTTTATTGTGTTGCATATTAAAGGTATAGAGTGTTTAAAGAGAGAAAAATGGTAGCAACAGCGCTAATATAATAATATAGCAAAATGAACTGCTTCAGTGCCGTCGTGTTAATGCTGGGTTTGAGTGGCAGGCAGCATAGCACTCATGCCTCCTGCACATGTTGTGTGCTGGCGCAGCACAGCACTGCAGGGCAGGTGAACCACACGGTGAGTGCCCCAGCTGCAAAACAGGAGCGGGCCTCTGCCAGCCCTCCCGCAGCCCTCAGCATCTCTTCTGGGCAGCAGGGGTCCCCAGCGTCCATTCACAGCGCTGCATACTGCCAGACGCATACCCTCTGAACTTAGTGTCTGCCAGCTGGTGCTGCAAGGGCCTCCTGGCTCCTTCCTGCTACGTCTGCTGGTGACAGAGCAGGTTTCCAGTATAAAAAAGAAGATCAGGAGCACCTGGCCTCCTGGCTGCAGTAGGTGTTTCATCAAGTTTGGGGATTTGCCCTGGTGCACAAAACCAGGTATGAGAATAGACAACACAAATATGAGAATGTCTTGTTGTCTGAGTGGGAAAAGATTGGAGGTGTCACAGTGTAACCTCATCCCCCCTGAACCTTCTCATAACATGCAGCCCCCAGCCTCTTCTGCTCCAGGTGCCGCTTGTCTTGACTCTGCCAGTGTATCACAGCACAGAACTATACGGCTGCAAGACAAAATTCAATTTCCTTCACTCCAGATCGTCCCATTCCTTTCAAATGTCTCCCTGAATTCCTCCCCTGAGCTCCCTATCTACCCCTGTATTATCATCCCACCCTCAGCTCTCTGCTGCTCCCTTTCCTTACAACTCTAGCTCCTGCTTTCTCAATAGTTAAAAACCACTGGCACAAGCTGCTTTTACCAAGAATACACCTGGGCAAGGCTCTGAGAGCAGGAAAGGAGAATGTGTCCTAGAAAAATGGGCACAGTAGCCATACGAGAAGCATATTTTAGTGTGTCCTTAAGATGACCAGCCTATTTAAAATGGCCTTAGAAAGTAACTGCAGTGACTCTGCACCCTTCCCATGTCCCACATTATTGTCTGGTGTCATAAGTGTGCTGGAATCTAGTTATTTTTCTTGCAGTAAATATTCTTTTCATATACTGGAACTATATCATTCTTACTGGAGTAAATATTCTCTCTCCTTTTTCTTGTTTAGGCTATACATTGGTTTGATGCTGGGAGTGTATAATTAACTTGCTAACATGGTGTTTTTCATTCATACATCTCTGAAGAGAAAAGCACAGATGCATGAAAGCGCAAACTCATTTAGCAATTACAACTACAGGCCTTTTGGCTATTTTATGTTTCATACTCACAGCAAATGCTGGTGTTCTCCAAATATTTCAGACCAAGACAGCATAACTTTTTACACTCCTTTACAATCAACTTTGTTAATCAAAAACATTATAAAGGCAGCATGGTATTGTGAGTCACCAGTAGATTATCTACCATAATTGTGCAATGAATCCACAGCCATTGTTTGGTAACTGCTGGCTTAGGAATCAAATCACACCACAGTTTGTGTTAAGGTCCTGGCATTGCCAAAAATTATACAGGCAACCTTTCCAGACACTTTCATGATGTCTTATTTTCTCCATCAGTAAAATGAATACAGATCATATCAGCTGCTTCCCAGGACTGTTGAGATGACTGGTGTTTTGATAATGGTGAAATCTGGGTGGATGCAAACAGACAGGCACAAAGTCTCATTATTATATTTTACCGTCAAATAAACACTTGAGTTAGATTTCAGGAGACTTTAAGGAGAGTGGATCAGGAAATTAAAAACCAGCCAAGGACTAAGCAGCAAAGAATGCTCATAATATTTTGTTAAATTAGGTATTTGAGAAAAAAATACTTGGTTTAACAGTCACAGAAAACAGGCAGATTCATCTACAAGAGAAGAAAGACAAAACAAAAAAAAAAAAAACAAACCACGCAGAAGTAAATAATTCTGCCTTTGGATAATGCCTTGCCTTCCTTGGAGCTGGGTAATGGCATAATTTGCCACAATGTTTTAAAAACCAGAATGCTTTAGTCACTGAATAATGTCCATTTTTCTTTTGTTTGGAACAACATTTAAGTCATCATTTCCCTGGCTTGTTTACAGCTTTGCAGCCTCTAACATTTGAAAGAAAAGGCTTTTCTACAAGACTAAATTAAAAAACGATTGCTACATTTTTTCTCATAATAGATGTTTTTCCTAGTGGACAAATCACATTGTTCAACTGAAGGCTAGGAAATGAACCTTAAAAATCTGTGCTGGATCTGCTATTTTTCTTGTGCTTACTAGTTTCTGTTTGTGAATTGATTTGCTGGTTTCATTGCAAAGAACAATTCTCTTCTATTTATTTTTGCAGTTATAAGTCCTAAGAGAAAAAGCATTCTGCTTTTTATCATTGCCACTTCCATCAATTTGCTTTTGCTGTTATTACAGTCTATAGCAGCCCAGCTGAAGATTTCCACCTCATGCAAAATAATGCAAGAGTACTGCTGGTCCACATTTGTAGTGCTCAATGACAAGAACCATTATTTTCTAGCTTGCTGATAAAAATGCCTAGGCTTGTGCATTTTCCACAGAGAATAATAGTTACTGCAGGATATAATGGGACCTACTTAACATTGTATTTTTATCTAAAATTATAAGTAATGTTTATGTAAATTATGGAGGTGTCTCGACCAGTAACTGAGGGTAAACCAAGAAAATGAAAACAGTGCCCCTTGAGATGAATTCCAGTGGCTGCAGTGAGATCAGTGCCAGGAGAGCAAGATAAATTTCATTGTTGTGCTAAAAATCATCCTTGAATTATTTAAATCTCACTTAAATCCTCTTTTCAGACTTTAATTTAAATGGGCAATGGACCTTTTTCTAGCACAGGGGAGAATTTATCTTCAATAATCTTTCTGGTCTCATATGGACATTTGTGCATTCCAGGGATGGCTTATGAACACGGTTTAGTTTTTCTCTGGAGACTTTCACCTGGCTGGGACAGAGTGGTGAGGAGCTAACTTCCTGAGCACTGTCAGCAGTTCCAGACATGCCTGTAACTAACAATGTGTCTTCTCACCCTCTGAACTAGAAAGAAAATAGGGGAGGGAATAAAAAAATTGTTAAATTCGTTTTAAATAAAGCACTGTTTCACAGTTGCTTTTGTTTTACACAGTAACAGATTTCCTGCTATGATAAAACCAGAAGCCAGAGAAACCACTTGAAGTATTCGCATGGGGATCAGACAGTTACCATGCAGGGCATCAAGTCAGTGAAATTCCTTAAATATTTACCATCCAGAAACAGAAAGGAAAGATGAAAGAGCAATTTTCTTGCAGCAATTTGACATTAGATTTAGGAGAATCAAAGATATTTGGATCCTCATGCAACCTTCCATGGGATAAAGTAAAATACTACTTTAAAGAATGGTATTTCATCTTGGGCAATCAACTGTGCGAGAAAAAGATTTTGTGTTTCAAGGCTGTTAAAAATCTAGTGGCATAGTTTTTGTGCCTTTTTAAAACCTCAGAAGCAAGCTTTGTGAGTACCTACTCTCTTTTCAGTAAAATAGATACTTTAGTAACAATTTTATTTTTTAAGATAACCTTGAAGATAGAGGGATTCTTAGTGTAGCTGTGTATCAAGAATAGCAGCTATAGAACCAGGAAGAGTGGTGCTTTGCTGATAAAACCTAATAAACATGGAGTCGTGAATGTGCCACTAAATCAGCAGGAGATAAATGATTTTTTTTTTAATTTATTTTTTGTTAAACCATGAATTTGTTACCTACTGTCCCATCCTGAGTAACTGAGATGAACTAGAAATGTTTTCCTGTCTGATTTAGAGGCCTTTGTGCTTTCTTAGTTATTCACAGTCAATCATCAGTTATTTCCAGTTTACTTTCAAGACCCTTTAACAGCAATTTAAGTCTTTAAAGAAACTTTCTGAAGTATTACAAAAGTAAAATGAGGAATTGTCTTCATGCAGTAATATACTGTTTGATAGCTTAGTTTTTGTATGCTTTAAGATAAGCTATTTCTGGGAAGATCGTATGATACTGACTGATATAAATCACAGTTCTGCATGTTTAAATCAGATATCCATATACAGACCTTAAATTTTGAACCGCATTTTCTTCTTAATTACCAGACTGTAACTCACTGATATAACTTATTACATTCAATTTTTTTAAAATAATCCATTTTATTTATCATATGCCTCATAAATTACTCCTAGTACAAATAAAATAAGCCTGCTAGAAGGTTTTATATTACTAATGCATGAAAATTTAGGAGCTAGTGTATTTCAGTATAAGTGTTAAATATGGATGACAAAAACTTGAAAAACACATGGAAAAATAAAGTTTATATGCTAGAGGTTATATGCTGGAAAACAGCAGGCAACTACTGCTTCAGGGCCAACACCCACATTAACTGACCCTGCATTCAGTGAAGTGTGACTCTTGGTGAGCTTAAGATAGCCTTTCTTATGAGTCCTCAGGAGCTGTGAATCTCTTATTTAAGGATTCAGAGAGGAATCTGAACATCTCATGGCAGCTGAACAGATAAGATTTCCCAACACGGGCACAGCACAGGGCAGAGAGAGGGGGTTGTAACACATACAGTTTGCATTCTTTTTCCTCCTTCGCCTTGCCTAGCAAAGGATCAAGCCTTTATCTCTTTTACCCTTGGATAGGGATTCAGGTTTGGCTTCTGCTGCTGGATCTCAGCTTTGCTGTTCCGTACAGAAAGCAAGAGTAATACAGAGGAGTAGGAGTGGTCCCTCCCATCCCCCTATTTTGGCCTTGGGTCTTAAGCAACAGGTACCAGCCTCAAGGCAACTGGCCAGGCTAATAGCAAATTCAGGCTAATACATGCTCCCCCTTTTCCCCTCTTTCTCCCAGCAGGAGCAGCTGCAGCTGGTTGTGTCTTTTGTTAACTTGCATAACTCTCACCCACTCCCTTACTATTTTAAGTAGGAGAGACCTTCCCACATCCCACTTCAGTAATCACCCTGGCTCTAACTGGCATGAAAACTACACCACCCCTCTGGAAGCCCTGCACTAATGGATTATCTACATGCTAAGTGCAGTTGGGGTGTAAAAACAAATACTTTGTCAACAAATGCAGTTCTCCAACAAACATAGCTGGGAATATACAGTGGCATATCCAGACTGCACTCGGTGGTCCCATCAAATTCTTTCCTTTAAGCTTTAATAGATCAAATACTTATAACATAGGTGCTAATGCCCTGAGTTTTTATATTGCACATTGTGTTTGGCATCTGACCATTAGATAAGAATGTTCTAGGATGAGATCTACAATAAATAACTCAAACTAATAGTCTTCCTTCAAAGGACAAGCATGTCAACTCTTTCTAAAACAAAGCTGGTAAACAGATTACAAACATGGCTTGATTTGTGGGCAAGAAGCATTCTGCCTGGATTCACAGGATCAAGTTCACAAATTCTAAGTCTTGAAATACAACAGAACATAAATTGCTAGGAAGTAGTCTGAGCTATTATGCTTTTGTGCTTTGCTACACAAAATACCTGTTGAGGTGTAAACATGCAGTCTACTTTACATATTCATGTCAGGCAGAAGAAGATTATTTCTACAGCTGTATGAGAGAAGGCAGCAATACAGAAGTTCAGCCCTGTATTGATATGAACTCAGTCTTAATGCAACAGTACTAGATTTTATATTCTTTTGCAACAGATATAAACTGCTTTGCAAAGGGTCTTGATATGATAGCAGCATTTGTATACAAGGAAACTGTTTTCCAGCAGATGTACCCTTTTTTTCCAGTGTTGTGGCTTAAGCCCAGCTGATAACTCAGCACCTTGCAGCCGTTCACACACCTCTCCCTTTCCCCTCTCTGGGTGGGATGAGGAGGAGAATTGAAAGAATGTAAACACCAGGGGTTGAGATAAAAACCGTTCAATAACTAACATACAATATAATCTACTCCTAATAATGATAATAACAATGATAAGGGAAATAACAAGGGGAGAGAATATGAAACTAAAAGGGAGAAGGAAAAAAAAACACCCAGTAAACACAAGTGATGCACAACACAATTGCTAACCACCTGCCAACTAATACTGAGATCATCCCCAAGCAGTGATGGGCCCCTTCCAGGTGACTCCCCCCACTCTATACACGGGTCATGACACGCTGTGGTATGGAATACCCCTTTGGCTAGTTTGGGTCAGGTGTCCTGTCTCTGCTTCTTCCTGGCTTCCTGTGCAGCCCTCAGTGGCAGAGCATGAGACTGAAAAGTCCTTGACCAGAGTAAGCATTACTTAGCAACAACTAAGAACATTGGGGTGTTATCAGAGTTGTTCTCCGGCTAAAGCCAAAACACAGCACTGCATCAGCTACTAGGAAGGAGAAAAAGTAACTGTTACAGCTGAAAACAGGATATCTTGATAACTCAGAAATTTCAGCCATGTGACCTCCACATTCCTCTGTCTAGCTCCTCTATCTCTCACTCATGATGCTACTATGTTTTTGACACAGCTTTAAGCATAGTAAGGCCTGCTCCCACATACCCAGCAGAAGTTGCTGGTTTTGAACATTTGCTAGAAGATTCAGACAGATTTGCTAAAAGATTCAGACTTCATGAGGTTGGCATTGACCCACCTCACAAGCATGTCAACATCCAGAGAGAGCTTGACACTCTTGAGAGGTGGCCAACAACAACCTCATGAAGTTCAATCAAGCCAAGTGGAAAGTCCTACACCTGGGTCAGGGCAATCCCAGGCACACCTACAGGTTGGGTGGAAAAGAGATTCAGAGCAGTCCTGTGGAGAAGGACTTGGGGGTGTTGGTCAATGAGAAACTGAACATGAGCCAGCTTCAGTGTGCACTCTCAGCCCAGAAAGCCAACCGTATCCTGGACTGCATCAAAAGGAGCGTGACCAGCAGGTTGAGGGAGGTGATCCAGCCCCTCTACTCTGCACTCGTAAGACCTCACTTGGAGTATTGTGTGCAGTTCTGGTGTCCTCAACATAAAAAGGACATGGAACTGTTGGAACAAGTGCAGAGGAGGGCCACGAGGATGATCAGGGGACTGGAGCACCTCCCGTATGAAGACAGGCTGAGAAAGTTGTGGCTGTTCAGCCTGGAGAAGAGAAGGCTGTGTGGAGACCTCATAGCAGGCTTCCAATATCTGAAGGGGGCCTACAAGGATGATGTGGAGGGACTCTTCATTAAGGACTGTAGTGGTAGGACAAGGGGTAATGGGTTCAAAATTTAACAGGGGAAGTTCAGGTTAGATATAAGGAAGAAGTTCTTTATTGTGAGGGTGCTGAGGCACTGGAATGGGTTGCCAGGGAAGTTGTGAATGCTGCATCCCTGGCAGTGTTCAAGGCCAGGTTGGACAGAGCCTTGGGTGACATGGTTTAGCGCGAGGTGTCCCTGCACAAGGCAGGGTGGCTGGAACTAGATGATCTTAAGGTCCCTTCCAACCCTAACTATTTTATGATTTTATAATTCTATGAAATCTGCTCCCTTGACTTGAGAAGAAAGCTGAAAGTTTGAAGTTTTGTAATTTAACACCATCTAATTGAAAAATTTGGATTTTGGGGGACAAATATTTTTCATTTTCAAAGAAAATCCCACTACCTTGAATGTAGGATGACTCAAACAAATGTAGTAGAATTTTATTGTCACAGCCCTACAACTGTTCCAGCCCAGAGTCCCAAAAACTTTCTCTGCAAGCTTCTTTAATGGCTACATCAACACCAAGCAGTTCAGTTCTTTCTTTCTGCCACATGGGATAAAAGGAATATGAGAGAAAATGTGCACCACCTGTGGTACAAACAAGAGACCTGGTACCTGGGACATGGAGAAGGCAAAGGTACTCAGCAACATTTTTGCCTCAGTCTTCACCAGCAAGAGCTCCAGCCACACCAACCAAGTTGCAGAAGACAAAGGCAGGGACTAGGAGAATGAAGAACCACCTGCTGCAGATCAGGTTTGAGACCATCTAAGGGTCTTGAAGGTGCACAAGTCCATGGAATCTGGCTAGATACAACCATGGGTCCTGAGGGAACTAGTGGATGAAGTTTCCAGACCACTACCCGTCATGTTTGAGAAGTCATGTCAGTCTGGTGAAGTTTCCGCTAGCTGGAAAAGGGGAAATATAACCCTCAATTTTAAAAAGAGATAAAAGGAAGACTCATGGAACTACAGTCCAGTCAGTCTTGGTGTCCAACAAGATCATGGAGCAGATCGTCCTGAAAACTATCCTCAGGCACATGGACAATAAGGGGGTAATTGGTGCCAGCCAACGTAGTTTCACTAAGGGCAAATGCTGCCTGACAAATCTGGTGGCCTTGTACGGTGGGGCCATGGCACTGGTGGATAAGTAAAGAGCAACTGATGTTAACTTGCAAGGCATTCGACACTCGCCTGCATGACATCCTTGTCTCTAAACTGGAGAAGCATGGATTTGACAGATGGATAACTCGGTAGAAAAGGAATTGGCTGGAGGGTCGCATTCAAACAGTCGCAGCCGACAGCTCAGTGTTCAAGTGGAGATCAGTCGAGTGGTGTTCCTCAGGGGGTGGTGTTGGAGCGATTCTGTTTAACATCTTTGTTGACAACACGGACAGTGGGATTGAGTGCACCCTCAGCAAGTTTGCTGATGACACCAAGCTGTGTGGTTTGCTTGATACACTGGAGGGAAGGAATGACATCCAGAGGGACTTCGACACGCTTGAGAGCTGGCCAATGCCAACTTCATGAAGTTCAACCAAGCCAAATGCAAGGTCCTACACCTGAGCGATCCCAGGCACAGCTACAGGTTGGGCAGAGAAGAGATTCAGAGCAGTCCCTGTGGAGAAGGATTTGGGGGTGTTGGTCAATGTGAAACTTAACATGGGCCAGCTTCAGTGTGTGCTCGCAGCCCAGAAAGGCAACCATATCCTGGACTGCATCAAAAGGAGCGTGACCAGCAGGTCAAGGGAGGTGATCCTGCCCCTCTCCTCTGCTCTCGTGAGACCTCACCGGGACCTCTGTGTTCAGCTCTAGGGTTCCCAACACAAGAAGTATGTGGACCTGCTGGAGCAGGCTCAGATGTGGGCACAAAAATGATCAGATGGCTGGAGCAGCTCTCCTATGAACACAGGCTGACAGACTAGGGCTTGTTCAGCCTGGAGAAGAGAAGGCTCTGGGAGACCTTGTAACAGTCTTCCAGTACCTAAACGGGGCCTACAGGAAAGCTCGAGAGGGACATTTTACAAGGGCACGTAGTGACAGGACAGGAAGGAATGGATTTAAACTGAAAGAGGGGAGATTCAGATTAGACATTAAAAGTTTTTACTATGATCATGTTGAGACACTGGCACAGGCTGCCCAGAGAAGCTGTGGCTGCCCTGCCCCTGCCAGTGTTCAAGGCCAGGCTTGACGGGGCTTCGAACAATCTGGTCTAGTGGAAGGGTCCAACCCCATGGCAGGGGGTTTGGAATTAGGTGATCGTTATGGTCACTTCCAACCCAAACCATCCTATCATAATATGATAAGACTCTGTATGTGCGATACTTCTGCCTTGGTCTCTGCACAAGATCTGTCCTTCTGCACCACGCACAGTAAAATCCTCCATTTACTGGAATTCTTATGTGCCCTTAAATGTGCAATTGCTTAAGTTTCAAAACAGATACCATTTAAAAAAAAATTGTCTGTTCTTTCAGAGGAGTGTGACAATGTGCCAACTTTAAATAGAGATTCTGTTAATAGGAATACTATCTGGTAATAAGTGTAAATCAAGGGTATTTTTAAAAGCAGCACATTCTGCTTTTGGCTGGGATAGGATTATTTTTCTTCCTAGTAGCTGGTGCATTGCTGTGTTTTGGCTTTAGTCTGAGAACAATGCTGATAATGCATTGATGTTTTAGTTGCTGCTCAGTAGCACTTACCCTGATTGACGTTTCAGTCTCTCATGCTCTGCCAGTGAGGAGGGGCACAGGAAGGAAGGGAGGAAACAGAGTCAGGACACCTGACCCAAACTAGCCAAAGGGGTATTCCATACCACAGCGTGTCATGCCCAGTATATAAACTGGGGGGAGTTTCCCCCAAGGCAGATTGCTGCTGGGTATTAGTCAGCAGGTGGTGAGTAATTGTGTTGCTTATCACTTCTTTTTTCTTGGGGAGTGGGGTTTACTACTTCCTTCCTCCCTGTCACTCTCTTCCCCCCCCCCCAATCCCCTTATTATTGCTGCTGCTGTTGTTGTTATTTTACTTTTATTTCAATCATTCAACTGTTCTTACCTCAACCCATGGGTTTTCTTACTTTTTTTTTCTTTTTTTCCTGATTCTCCTCTCCGTCCTACTGGGGACTCGAGGTATGAGTGAGAAGCTGTGTGGTACTTAGTTGCTGGCTGGGTGTCGTGGTTTAAGCCCCTCACGCAGTTTGCTCACTCACTCCCCCCTCTTTCTTCCCACAGTCCCGGGGGGATGGGGAGGAGAATTGAAAGAATGCAACTCCCACAGGTTGAGATAAGAACAGTTTAGTAACTAAAGTATAACACAGATCACTACTGCTACCACCAATAATAATAATGACCCCTTATTCCACACCATTCACGTCATGCTCAGATCCCATATTTTCAATATACCATCACATGTATATATATACATACACACACACACAGAGGGAGAGAGATCATCCCTTAGTGCATGGACCAATCCCTATAAAACTGCTGAGTCCATCCAGTCCGTGATGTCGGGCTCCATCTTCTGTAACAGTTTTTCAGAGCAGGAGAGGCTGTGTGCAGTGTTCACACTCGTCAATAACCTGGGCCACAGTGTCCATTGCTAAGCCCACCCCTCGATCATGAGTCCATCTGTATGTTGCATCTCTGCCCCAATGGCCTGAGGTGTCATGGGCACACCCGGCTGAAAACAATTCACCCTTCCCTCCAGCAGTTTCTGCAGCTTGTCGCTGGGGACATACAGCTGCCTTCCATCTGCGACACTTCCAAAGCACTGGAGGGACCCAGTGGACTATATACTCACCCATACTGTCCCACACACCCTGCCACTCATGACTCTCCATCCTTGGGGAAAATCTCTTGGTCAACCTAGATCGCAGTCTACCCCCAGACAAGGCCCACACTGCACTCTGCTTAACTCCCGGGACCAGACAAAATGGCCATGGGTAAAACACACTCTGTATGCGTGCCAACATGCTGATCCCCTTCACAATCAGCAGGCAGGTCTCAAGGGTACCCAAAGGCCATTCAAACCCTTCAGAACTCTCAAATGAGGCTGCTGTACTTGTCACGGGCTGGTGTTGCTACTGTGCTTGCCGGCTGTCTCACCACCCGCTGCTCTTTGTCTGAGTCCCGATCTTCCTCCTCTGCCTTGCTGGGAAGTGCTGCATGGTCTCCTGCATCCTCGCAGGGCTCTGCGGGCGGCTGCTGAGGAATGCTCTCAGGCGCTGCTGGGCTGGGCTCGGTCACGGGGCTCGGCTTCTCCACCACCCCCTTCCCAGCCTCCTGGTCCCCGGGGCCATGCTCCCGGGCCGTTTCGGCTGCCGGCGGCTCCTGGGGCCACCCCCCCTCAGCTCCCCACAGCCTCACGAAGACGGAGGCGAGGACGAGGGCCAGGACGGTGAAGAGCAGCCGGACTGCCAGGTACAAGTCCACGTCCATGTCCACATCCACCCCCCCCGCTTCCAAAGCCTGCCCATATTACAAGCCATTCCAATAAAGTACAATGAAACAAGAACCTTAACCCAAAACCCATATCCAAAAAATGCTAAGATAACAAATATGCTCGCAGCCCAGAAAGCCAACCGTATCCTGGACTGCATCAAAAGAAGCGTGACCAGCAGGTTGAGGGAGGTGATCCTGCCCCTCTACTCTGCTCTTGTGAGACCTCACTTGGAGTACTGTGTGCAGTTCTGGTGTCCTCAACATAAAAAGGACATGGAACTGTTGGAACAAGTCCAGAGGAGGGCCACGAGGATGATCAGGGGACTGAAGCACCTCCCATATGAATACAGGCTGAGAAAGTTGGGGCTGTTCAGGCTGGAGAAGAGAAGGCTGCGTGGAGACCTCCTAGCAGCCTTCCAATATCTGAAGGGGGCCTATAGGGATGCTGGGGAGGGACTCTTCATGAGGGACTGTAGTGACAGGACAAGAGGTAAGGGGTTCAAACTTAAACAGGGGAGGTTTAGATTGGATATGGGGAAGAAATTCTTTACTGTAAGGGTGGTGAGGCACTGGAATGGGTTGCCCAGGAAAGTTGGGAATGCTCCATTGCTGGTGGTGTTCAAGGCTGGATTGGACATAGCCTTGGGTGACATGGTTTATGGGATGTGTCCCTGTCCCTGGCAGGGGGGCTGGAACTAGATGATCTTCAGGTCCTTTCCAACCCTAACTATTCTATGATTCTATGATTCTATGTAAGTAAGGTACAACAGGCTGAAACCATGAACTCGAGAATCAAGAGGAACAACTTTGAGAGCCAATAAATCAGCATTGTGACGAGTGGCTATTAATCCTGTCGTTATCTCAACCCTTCGTACCCACATTGGGCGCCAAAAAGAACTGTTGTGGTTTAAGCCCCTCACACAGTTCGCTCACTCACTCCCCTCTTTTTCTTCCCCCAGTCCTGGGGGAATGGGGAGGAGAATAGAAAGAATGTAACTCCCACAGGTTGAGATAAGAACAGTTCAGTATCTAAGGTATAACACAAATCACTACTGCTACCACCAATAATAATAATGACAAGGCCAACACAAGGAAAGAGAATACAACTGCTCACCACCAATACCCAGCCCGACCAAGCAGTGCACCCCCATTCTTCCAGGTCTCTGCTCTCCGTTTTACATCCTGAGCATGACGTGCTGTGGTATGGAATACCTCTTTGGTCAGTTTGGGTCAGGTGTCCTGTCTCTGCTTCCTCCCAGCTTCCCCTCCTCCCTGGCAGAGCATGAGGCTCAGAAAGTCTTTGGTCAGACCGAAACATTACCAAGCAGTAACCGAAACATCAGTGTTATCAGTGCTGTTCCCAGGCCAAAAGTCAAAACCACAGTGCTGCACCAGCTACCAAGAAGGAGAAAAATGACTGCTGCTGCTGAAAGCAGGACACTGGGCTTAAACCATAACACAGCACTGCTCATAACCACAGACTAGCTGCAGTGCTGAATATAGAACCAAGGAACAGTGCATGTGTTTCAGTGTTAATAAGCAAGTTATGATTGCAACACTAGGATACAATCAAGATATCAACTCATTCTCATTACCAGCCCTTCAGCCTTAGCTCTTTTCACATAGGACTACATGTGATAGCAAATTAGAAAGTAGTAGGAAGAAAGTACCTAGACTTAGATGATGAAAATTTGCTTTGGTGATGCTGACAAGCTACAGCTGCACACATCCAATATCCATAGACTGTAGTGGGTCAAAAAATGCGTACACATTGGCATCACACCACCTCACCTGGAGCTTGGGAGGACCCTTCAAAAGTCTAAATCTTCAGAGACAGCATTCATTGTATTATTACATGATATCTCGGGAGAAACTAGGAGCAGTGACTGAGTCAGTTGCCCAATAAAATAGAGAATCGGAGCCTCAAGGTACCATTTGAGGCTCAGAATATTGTTTTTAATCTCAGAGGTAAACATAACCAGTAGATGGCTGTACAAATGAAACAATTAAATATACCCTCTTCTGCATTTGAGCATGCAGGCTACCTGTTAAGAAAAGCTTGGGCCTCAGAGAGTCCTCCTAGCAACCTGGGTGCATTTCAAAAGCAAACAGGAACTAACACCAGAACACAGAATCATGGCCTTCTTTTGGGAAAAAACTCTACTTACCTGAGTAAAATAACTTCCTTTGAAAACCATTTTCATCCAAACATAGTAATAATGGTACATTTTGTGTTTGCATGGGAACTGTGCCCTTGTGTTATACTCAGGAAACCACTCATCTCTGAAAAATATTTTCTTTGATGTCCTGTGCATGCAGTTAAGGTTATTAGTATGAGAAATGCTCAGGAGATTTAGCTACTGACTATGCAAAACAGTTGTTTATTGTTTCAAGGATCTCTTAATTTATTATCATTTTACAAATCTAAGGAGGCATAGTTACGGGATCAGCATAGTAACAAACATGTCCAGGACAGTACTTGTATCTATTCACAACCTGCCTGCACAGCTTTATTTATCTATTTGAATCATCACGGCTCATATCTCAGTTCCTACTCAGACAGGAATTTTAGAACACTCCTGTGCTAAATTATTTCAACTTGTATTTGAAGTATTTACTTGGCACTGTACCACTGTGCTTAAAATCAGGTTTTTTTTGGTAGAAACAGTGCTTTCCATAGCAACTTCTTTAGTTGACACTGACAACAATTCTTAACATTGGAGGGTCATAAATGGATCTAGGGAAATTTAAATGAAATTGAGGAGGTAAAAGGCTTAAATCCACTTCTGCTTGGATTTGCTCACCTAAATGTATATCTTTATAGAAACTGACATAACAAAATTTAGGGTTGTCCATTTATCAATAATGCCTACACAGAGAACACGAAACAGGTCAAACTGACTCTTACCAGTGTATGGTCTTGACAAGTAACTGAGCTGTACAAAAAAGCAGAATCAAGTTATGCACAGGGTGGAAATGGTATGAGGTACAAAAAGCTGTAATGAATGAATCAACAGTTACTTGTTTTCTGAACAACATCTGTTTGCAGTCTACTATTTCCTCTTGCTGCAAGGAGGTACTGATATTTCATTTTGTATGTAGTCTCAGTTGAGATGCATAGTGTGTATTAAAAATGTATATTCAAGAAAACATTACAGCATTTCAAGAAATTTCCAAGCATCCACTTCAGATCTTTATTATTCTTCACCCTAAATATCAAAATTGTTAGGTGTGACAAAAAGCTTTTCTAATTTCCATTTTTTGATTCCCAGAGAAAACGTAGGATTTTTGATATTGACAGCTCTTTCCTGAACAGGTATTTATCATGGTGCCATCACATTCTGGGATAATACTTGCAGTGTTCATCTGCACCTACCTAGTCTCCCCCCTCAAAAGTCACAGTATCAATCAATTCCCAAAGTATCAACTGATAAACCCTGCAATTTTTCCTAACAAAATAACTCCCCATAAATTAAAAAATAATAATAATAAAAAGTCACAACTGTAGGTTTTTAAGTAATCTTAACACACATTGCTCCATTAATACTTACAATGGGCAGTATCTTGTCCAATAGAATAAGGAAGGACACTCCACCTCTTAATCTTAATTGGTTTTGAGTTGATTCCCTTGTGTGTGCAGCATCTATCAATATTACTATGCTAGTGCCTTTTGTTAGATAAAAATACACACTTTTCCTCATTAAGAAAAAGTACTAGCATTCTCTAACATTCAAGGTAACTGCAAGTAAAGATGGAGGATAGAATGTTGCTAGTGAATTGAACATATTTAAGAGAGTCAAAAGGATAATTCTGTAAATTCAAATACTGGTACACTGGTAAGTTTCCACATTCAGGCAACATTATTTTTAAATTTGTTAAAAAGAAAAATGGAAGCAATTTCATTATTCTTTTTTCATCGTATGTTTGAAATATATTTGCCATTAGCTGGTCCCACAACAGCATGCAGTGGCTACACACTAACTGTGCGGGAAATCCACTAGAGGAGCTTAGGATCAATTAAAAGAGAGCCAGAGCATTACTTACATGGCTAGATGGCAAAAAATAGAAATTGTCTGCAGTATCGCCAGCTGTCATTTTAAGAACGACTATAAGGTGCTCAGACTCACAACCCAGATGAACACTTCCTAGATGCAGTATTTTTCATTTTAAATTCAGTTTCTCTGCTGTAGTTTGTTTTTGACATATTGTTAGTAGTACATGACTTCTTCTAGATAAATTTCCTTCCCCCACCCTTTTCAGGGGAAATAAATTTTCCTCCATTACAAGAAAATGACACAGTTCTATTACTAAATGATAAAATTATTCACACAGACTGATTTCAGGCCACCGCTGCTGTGCTTTTTCAAGCTAAGGCAAAGGTTCCTCAACAAACAAGTGACAGGTCTGTGGGTGGGTTCGGTAAGCCAGAGACTTCAATAGGGTCATAGCAAACAGTAAAACGAGTTTGATATGTAATCCCTTCAAGCATAGGCATGCAAAGAGGTGCCTGCAGAACAGCCATGCCTGTACATGAATGCATACAGCACATGGAACATGCAGGGGGAGCAGAAGTCCATGTGCAATTACACAGCTGTAATCTCCTTAGGATCACAAAGATGCAGTGGGATAGGATAGCTCAAATGACTGGAGTGTTACAAAGGCTAGATAAAGGCCCTTTAGCAAGCACAGGCTGTGATGGCAAACATGGGGTATCATACTTCATATGAAGAGCAGCTGGAGTGCATGGAGCACTGCCCTGGAACTTCTCAGGAGCCAATCAAGAGCTTCCAGGCCACAAGTGGCAGGCAGACAAACGGATGTGCACCTGTAGCACATATCATAAGATCAACCTTCTGCTATCCATGACCCCAGAGATAAAAGTCTGGAGCAAAACAGACTTACACTACCACTAGAGAAGGAAGTACTTAACCAGCCTGAACATGCGTAAGTCCACATGGCCTGATAGGTTGCACTCATGATGACCTCACCATGAGGTCATGTCCATGGCAAGACGCTCCTAAAGCTTGAAGAGAGAAAATACCACTCCAACCTGGCTTAACAGCCAGGCCCACAGCACTGTGATCGGCAGCACACACTCCAGCAGGAGGCAAGTCATTATCTTCAGGAAACCACCACTAACATTAGAACCGAGAGGAAGGGTGAATATAGCATGAGAACTGAAAAGTTAAGATACAGTTAAAGCTGATACACATTATCGGGAATGTCATGTAATAAGTGAGTAATCTGGTCTTGAAGTGCCAGTAATATAAGTGCTAGTAGCTGGAGAAATAATTCTGTTAAAGTTTTTAAATTCTAATTCAGCTTGCATAAGAACTGTTTCTTTAGGTCACCACTTGCATGGATGTTTGGCCTGGGACCCCAGTCACAAAAACTGGTCAACAAAACTGAATGAAACAACTGGTGGGGAATATAGGCAGACCAAGCTCTACTTCAGATACAACATTATCATTGAAAGTAAGAAGAATAAAACTCCTTAATACCAACATAATATTAAGCAGCAGGCACTTCTTTATTGCAGCGCTGGGTGCTAGGTGGATTTTTCACAAATCAAGCACACCCCATGCTGATCTTGTCATTACATTTATACACAAAAATTACAAGGTAGTACACTCCAGTTACAATGATAGGTTAGCGATTTACATACAATTATAACATCTGCAGTGTCATTCTCTTCTGTTACTATGCTCGCTCAGAAGAAGGGTCTTCACGATCTGTGGCTGTGTTTTTTAGCATTATAATGACTATGATGAGATTAGTTCATCTAAAGAACACCCTAATCATATTTTGTTGCCAAGTTTGCTGGCTAGATATCTGCCTTGCCAGGTTGTTAAATAACCCATCCTATATATAATAGACCTTTGTTATGGTCTAGAAAGAAAGGACTAAGGCTGACATGTTACAGAGAACAGGGACTTCAAGTAACACAGAGTCAGATTTCAAGTAGCACAGCAACCCATGCTAACATAAAGGCTAACATCTTAAATCAAGATGTTCCAATGTTCCCATAACTGTTTCAAAAGCAAACAAAATATAGAAAGATTCAGTAAAACTTAAGATAATCTGCAACAACATGAGCACTCAAAGAGAGCTAATATAATTTTTTGATGTTTGCTCCTATGCACTTTGGCAAATGAAGATGGAAAAAGCTTTATTCTTAAACTTGATCTGATGTTAACTCGACAGGTAAGATGGCTTACAGTGCCAAGCTTAAAAATCCAGCACTAAGGAATACTAAGTAAAACTTAAGTAAATTCCACACAAAGTAAACAAAGAAAAGGATTTCTTCAGTACTGACATGTGTCCTATTTTAAAAACCTGACATTCTCTGATTATCTTAAAGTACATAAGACAGACATTAGACAAACTTCATAAATATTTATTTATTAAAGCAAACAAGTTCCTTTTCTTAAAATATGTGCTAATCAGGAAAAATAGGTTTATGCATAAATATAATTTTTACTTTACAGATTTGGAAAGCGTTTGCATAGATTTCACAGTGGTCCATTATTACTGTCTGAAACAGCCTATCCTCTTGAAGTATTTCAATACTATATGGAATGCTTTGGTTCATACTGAATATAGTAGATAGAACAATACAAATAAAACAGTAGCAACATTTTATGACTTACTGGAATAGCTAATCTTCGAGCTGAAAACAAAATGTGTTTGCAAGCAAAGATAAATAAGCCTTACCCTTTTTGTTCTGAACAAGGCAATAAACTTTTCAGAACTCTATGGTTTTCCATGATGCCCTGTCTTGTTCGCAGGTGCCAACCTTTCAGCTAGAAAAATTCTGAAAAATTTCTGCAACCTCCAGCCAGTTCCAAAAACAGGATAGTCCTTTGTCTCTGATCTGTTTTCTTCCCTTGTCAGTAATAACTTCTCCAGTTTGTTTCACAATCACCAGTTTAGGAATTGCTGTTATGTTGTACTTCTTCTTCAGATCACTGAGAGGAAAAAAATAAAAAGCAAAACACACGTTAGGGAGCATTTTAAGAAAACTCCTAGTCTCTTTGATGAAGGGTACTCTAGTCAGGATACATGGGAGAGCAGAAGTGATGAGTGCCTGGGCTTCCTCAGAGCTTGAGGCAGAGCACTGCACAGTATAGGGAGATGGACCAGGCTGCAGCTGAGAGTTCACATGGTGAAACTTAGCTCGGGGACATCAGAGTTCCAGCACCCTTCCCGCAATTGCTCTTCACTGCTGCCTGTGATCTCCACACAAGCAGAGATTGACTCTAAAGAGGTCCATGGATGGGAAGTGACACACCCACCTTGTTTTTCCTAGCCAGAAACAGCTATGTTCTGGTCTCTTTTCTACTGGATAAGAGGAAGATCTGAATTAGCATTAGACATTTATTCCTGTACCAAGATGTTCAAGTGCAACAGTCCCATAGAGCTGCTTCCAATAACCTCCATTAAAGCATGATGCAGAATTGTTTAGTGTAAACAGAAAAGACTGCAGAAATACCTTATGCTCCCTTAGTAAAACAGGCCCTCTACATATAAAATGTAAGCAATCAAAAGATCTGGAATAAGAGCCACCCATCTAAGTTGTCCAGGAACACAACTTCAACTCCTCTGCCCATCACATAGACAGCAGCAGCCATTTCTCTATGTCAGGACATGGAAAACTCCAGACAGATTATAAATAACTGTCTTAAATAGCCTATTTCATAACAAATGTAGTTATAATAAGAGCTTAAAAGCTAAAAAGCCATACAGACAGTGATGTTCCATGAACAAAAATTAGAATCTATTCAAATAATTGACAAACCGAGGAAAAAACTCCTGAACGATGAAAATCTAATGGGATGAAACTGAAGACACATGTTATATAAATGGATTATCAATGCTGGAAATAAAACCGACATTCATGAGGGGAAAACCTAGAGGACACAAAACATCCAAAAGGAAACAAAACTTCTGCAACAGGCACCGAGGGAGCCTCAAGTCCTCGACAGGGCTTGCCCAGGAGCCGGCAGCACAGCGGACGCGAGGAGCTGACTCAGAGGGGCCGGCGCCAGGAGGAGCGGCACCAGCCCTGAGTGGGTAAACACCTGCCCCAGGGAGCGCGGGGAACAGGGCGGGTTCGAGGCAGTCTGCGCGGCAGTTCGAGCGGGCAGGCGAGTAGAATGGTGAGCACTCGCCGTATGAGCAGGGCTCGGTCTGGGAGCTCTGCTCTGGCTGCCCCGGCAGTGGCCAGTGTAGGCACTCAGACAGAGCCGATGAGAGGGGAGGCTGCAGTGCAGAGCTCGGGGTGCAGAGAGCGCCTGCACTGCTCTCCTGAGGTGAGGGTGCACAATGGGCAGGGCTGCACTCGGTGCTCCCTGGTGGAGGTCCTCCTGCAGCAGGGGCTGAGCTGCGGGATGCTGTCAATAGGCTGAAAGGTGTTGGGGAAGCTGAGAGGAAGCAGCGCTGCTTGTTCCAGGACCAGAGTGTGCAGGGGCCTCAAGCGTCCCCTGTCGCTCATGCAGGAAAGGAGGCCGCTAACCCAGGAAGCTGGGAAATGGTAACAGAAAAAACCAACAAGAAAAGGAGGAAGAGGACAATTAAAAGCAAGGGGCTTCCTCCTAAATCTGTTGTCCTCACCCAAAACCGCTTTGCTGTTCTGCAGGGGTCTGATCAGGAACCACACTCCCACCAGGAACAACCAGCTGATGCACTGGTAAAAAAGATCTCTACTGGTGCTGCCAGGAAAAAGAGGAGGACCGTAGTAGTAGGGGACTGTACTCTGAAAGGAACAGAGGCACCCATCTGTCAGCCTGACCCAGGCTCAAGGGAGGTGTGTTGCCTACCAGGGGCTCGGATCAGGGATATTGCAGAGAAGCTGCCTGCTCTAGTCGGCCCCACTGACTATTACCCACTTCTAGTGATCCATGTGGGTGCTACTGATATAGATAGCAGTAGCCCGGAGAACATAAAGAAGGACTACAGAGCTCTGGGAGAGGTGGTTAGGGGCTATGGAATGCAGATTGTCTTTTCGTCAATTCTCCAGGATACAGGGCAGGACCTTAAAAAGGGCAGGAGGATTGGCCAGGTTAATAAATGGTTAGAAGGGTGGTGCTATAGTCAGGGGTTTGGGTACCTTGAACATGGGACTCAATTTAGTAGGCCAGTTCTACTGGGGGCTGGCAGAGCTGGTCTGACAAAGAAAAGGAAGAGTGGATTTGATAGGAGGCTTGCCAGACTGGTCAAGGATGCTTTAAACTAGATGTGTTGGGGGAGGGCAGCATCATTCCATCCCAACACACCCAGTCACTTGCCAGCACCTATAGTAAACGTTCAGAGCTATGCAGAGGTATTTCAGCCGCTCCAGCCAATGAACCGGCTTCAACTGGAGCTCGGCTCAGATGCCTCTATACACACACCCATAGCAAGGGGAACAAACAAGGAATTAGAGATGTGTGCACGCCTATGGGGGTATGATATAATAGGCATCACAGAAACATGGTGGGATGGCTTCTATGACTGGTGTGTTGGAATGGAAGGTTACAGGCTCTTTAGGGAAGACAGGCCCGGTAGGCAGGGAGGGGGAGTTGCTATGTATGTTAGGGATAGGCTGGAGAGTATGGAACTGTGCCTGGCGACAGGTGAGCAGTCAATAGAGAGTTTGTGGGTCAGGGTTAAAGGGAGAACAGCAATGGGAGACATTATTGCGGAGATCTGTTCCAGACCGCCTGACCAAGAGGACTCTGTGGATGAAGCGCTCTATAGACAGATAGGAACAGCCTCACGCTGGCAGGCCCTTGTTCTCATGGGGGACTTCAACCACCCTGATATCTGTTGGAGAGATGGTATGGCCCCGCACAAGCAATCCAGGAAGTTCCTCAATTGTGTGGAAGACAGCTTCCTTCTGCAAGTAATAGAGGAGCTGACAAGGAGAGGTGCCATGCTTGACCTCATGCTCACCAACAGGGAAGGGCTGGTTGGAAATGTGATGCTCCAAGGCAGCCTTTATTGCAGCGATCATGAGATGGTCAAATTTGAGATCCTCAGGACAGTGAGAAGAGTGTGCAGCAAGCTCACTGCCCTGGCCTGCAAGAGAGCAGACTTTGGCCTCTTCAGGAACCTGCTCAGTAAGGTTTCATGGGATATAGCCCTTGAGGACAGGGAGGCCCAAGACTCTTGGTTGATCTTCAAGGATCACCTGCTGCAAGCTCAGGAGCGATACATCCCTACTAGAAGGAAGTGCTGCAGGAGGGCCAGGAGACCTCCTTGGATGGATAAGGAGCTGCTGAGGAAAATTCAAAGGAAAAAAGAGGCTCATAAAAGGTGGAAGCAAGGACAGGCGGCCTGGGAAGAATACAGGGATGTTGTCCAGGAAGCTAGGGACCAGGTGAGGAAAGCTAAGGTCCACTTAGAATTAAACTTGGCTAGGGATGCTAAGGGTAACAGGAAGGGATTCTGTAGGTACATTGCAAATAAAAGACAGGCTAGGGACAACGTGAGCCCTCTCCAGAAGCTATTGGGAGAACTGGCTACCCTGGATTTGGAGAAGGCTGAGCTTGTTACTGACTTCTTTGTCTCAGTCTTCACTGGCAAGTGCTCTGACCATACCACCAAAGTCTTGGAAGGCAGATGCAAGGACAGTGAGAATGAAGACCTTCGGCCCACTGTAGGAGAGGATCTGGTTCGAGACCATCTTAGGAACCTGAATGTGCACAAGTCCATGGGACCTGATGAAATCCGTCTATGGGTCCTGAAGAAGCTGGCAAATGAAGTTGCTAAGCCACTGTCCAGCATATTTGAAAAATCATGGCAGTCGGGTGAAGTTCCTGATGACTGGAAAAAGGGAAATAAAACCCCCATTTTCAAGAAGGGGAAAATGGATGACCCAGGGAACTGTCAACCAGTCTCATCTCTGTGCCTGGGAAAACCTTGGAGCAGATTCTCCTGGAAGGCATGCTGAGGCACATGAAAAACAACAAGGCGGTTGGTGACAGCCAGCATGGCTTCACTAAGGGGAAATCCTGCCTGACCAATCTGGTGGCCTTCTATGATGGGGCTATGGAACAGATGGACAGGGGTAGAGCAGTTGATGTCATCTACCTGGACTTCTGCAGAGCGTTCGACACTGTCTCACATGACATCCTTGTCTCTAAGTTGGAGAGATATCAATTTGATAGGTGGACTACACGGTGGATGAAGAACTGGCTGGATGGCCGTATGCAAAGAGTTGTGCTCAATGGCTCAATGTCCAGCTGGAGACCAGTAATGAGTGGTGTCTCTCCGTGACCGGTGTTGGGACCGGTCTTGTTCAACATCTTTGTCAGTGACATGGACCGTGGGATTGAGTGCACCCTCAGCAAGTTTGACGATGACACCAAGCTGTGTGGTGTGGTTGATACTTTGGAGGGAAGGAATGCCATCCAGAGGGACCTTGACAAGCTTGTGAGGTGGGCTGATGCTAACCTTACGAAGTTTAACCATGCCAAGTGCAAGGTCCTACAGCTGGGTCAGAGCAATCCCAGGCACAGCTACAGGTTGGGCAGAGAAGAGATACAGAGCAGCCCTGCGGAGAAGGACTTGGGGGTGTTGGTCTATGAGAAAATGAACATGAGCCAGCAGTGTGCACCTGCAGCCCAGAAAGCCAACCGTATCCTGGGCTGCATCAAAAGGAGCGTGACCAGCAGGTTGAGGGAGGTGTTCCTGCCCCCCTACTCTGCACTCGTGAGACCTCACTTGGAGTACTGTGTGCAGTTCTGGTGTCCTCAACATAAAGAGGACATGGAACTGTTGGAACAAGTCCAAAGGAGGGCCACGAGGATGATCAGGGGACTGGAGCACATCCCGTATGAAGATAGGCTGAGAAAGTTGGGGCTGTTCAGGCTGGAGAAGAGAAGGCTGCGTGGAGACCTCCTAGCAGCCTTCCAGTATCTGAAGGGGGCCTATAGGGATGCTGGGGAGTGACTCTTCATTAGGGACTGTAGTGAGAGGACAAGGGGTAAGGGGTTCAAACTTAAACAGGGGAACTTCAGACTGGATATGGGGAAGAAATTCTTTCCTGTAAGGGTGGTGAGGCACTGGAATGGGTTGCCCAGGGAAGTCATGAATGCTCTATCGCTGGCAGTGTTCAAGGCTGGGCTGGACAGAGCCTTGGGTGGCATGGTTTAGTGGGAGGTGTCCCTGCCCCTGTTAGGGGGGTTGGAACCAGATGATCTTCAGGTCCTTTCCAAGCCTAACTATTCTATGATTCTACTTGCTGACACCAGCACATGGTAAAAAAGAAGGCACAACTAACTACACGCACCACAGAGATGTAAGTGTACAAATAGCAGGTTCTCAGCAACACGAAGTAGTAACATAGAATTCACTGTTTATGTAGATGAGTTGGAAGATCCAAGTAAGACAAACAAAAGGAATATGTAAAAGCAAGAGAAACAAGGAATACCGCAT
Source organism: Ara ararauna (assembly GCA_028858755.1). NCBI lineage: Eukaryota > Metazoa > Chordata > Aves > Psittaciformes > Psittacidae > Ara > Ara ararauna. The sequence goes on along the minus strand of CM054410.1, from coordinate 34,693,115 downwards.
AGTAGGCTATTTCTGTTGAGCATGACACAGGAAACAGAAGTGGCAAGATGCAAAACATTTCCAAGGAAAACCTTAGCAGCTATGACACTGTTACAGGACAAAGTAAAGAAGAGGAAAAGAGCAAGACACATATGTCTATTTTTATAAAAAGATAGTATCTTTTTTACAAGAAATTTAACTCTCTAGGAAGGGTGATGCTTCAGTGCAAATGAAAAAATAAAATTCAGAATATAAATAAGCCAGAAAAAACAATGTTGAGACTACAACTTAAACATTCGCACTGACAACAATTTTTTGGCATGAATCTTAAATTCACCCTAGAGGTAATGAAAAGACAGCCAATGACTTCTGAGCACATTAAACACCTCAGTGGGCATCAGATGAAAGACAGGGTTAGTTTTTGAGAGTGCTGCTCAACAGGAGGAGCCTCAGTGTTTCCAGAAACTCCAGAACCATTTCACTGCCCAGCTCCAAATAAGGAAGAACAGGAGGCAAAAAATGTCTGAAGTTTCCTGCCATGTTTATCAGGACACTGCAAAATCAAATTCGATCCAAATACATGGAAACAGCAAAAGCACTACTCGCACTAATGCTAAAATGTCCAAAGAAAGAAGGATAACATTTTTGACTGATAGTCACAAAGTCAGAACTACCCCAGGGTGTTTCCCTACCCTTCCAAACAGAGCTAAAGTAGAAAAACTATTACCTGCTTCTTACCATATTGCATTATTCATAGGTGATCCTTGGCACATCCATTCATTATACTAGATGTACATATTAGAGAGAATGAAACAGTATAGATAATAATGAATTCATAATGTTTATTTTGGAAGGCAAAAGTTAAAGCAAATATTGTCCACAATTTTAGCTTCAGGAATGCAAGCTATGGTGACAGACATGCCAGTATCTCACAGGAAAAGTGAGGAACATAAAATCTACACCTAAGGTGCAAGCTGTGCTGTCTAAAAGGAATCCCAGAAAAAAAATTAAAGTTTTGAGGAAGAGGTTACGTGTTTCACAAGGGGTACAAGAAACCTGTTTGTGGTGAACTGCGATGGATCAGCTAAAAGTAACAAGCTCCCCAAACAAATGTGATCTGTTGTAGGGAAAATTACCTCCCTGCATTGCTTTATATCAAAGTGAGCAGAAATTTAGTACCTTTAGAAGAGCCAGACGATAGAGGCACAATAATTAGTAGTAATGAAACACCCAGATTCCTAAATGTGAATACACTCAAAACTAAAACTAAATGGAAAGTTAGTGCCCAAGTGCTATCACAACAACCAAGAACATCAGCTGTGTGGTGCTCAAATGCCAAAGAATTCTGGCTGAGTAGGAAAAAAAAAATAATAAAATGTGCAGACATTGTTAAAGAATACAAGACATCTACAGACATTCTGTATGATTTCCTGGAAAAGCAGAGGCGTTTTAAAAATAGAGAAAACAAGTCCTGAGTGAAATACTGGCCCAGGGAAAGCATTCCTGAACCAACTCTCCTTCTGTGCTTTTCCTTGAGAAGAAATATCACAGGTGAAGGATGCTGCTCTGCCATTACGTTGATTGAGCAGCAATGCAGGAAATATTACAGAAGCAATGGTAATATTGTCTAGCAATAGGTTTGCTTTCTTGCTGAACTCAGAAGCAAACAACCAAAAGTCTTCCTAAATCTTTTTGAAGTCTGCTTAAACAGGAGAAAAAGAACATTTCGAAGATGGATCATATGGAAAACACATAAAAGACTATCACATCCTGTCATTTATATGACAAACAGCATGAGTCGAAGATGCATTTAACTGGTTCATTGGGCAATAAAAGCTTAACACAACTGTAGCAGACAGAGGCAGGACAGTAGGAAAGAGAAGGTAATTTGGTATGGAGACTGGAACCTAACACTTCACTTACCTAAGGGAACACTCCAGCCCTGCATCTTGTTTACACAGCAGGGCTAAAGGTTGATGGTAAAATAACCTGAAGATTGCTTGAATGGACCTGAAGATGGCTCAGAACAGTTCTGCAGACAATGCTTCTTTATCTCTGTATGAGTGCTTACCAAAATGCCTTTAAAACCTGTTACGATCATACTCTCCTACAGGGATCTCATATCCTGTGACTTACCTGCACAAGGTACATATGTGCAATGAGACTAACTCCCATGACAATTTATGAAATCACTAACCATAAATAGAAACATCACTTGTCCTACAAAGAGGCTCAATTCTCTTAAGGTAAAATACAGTGATGTAACTAATGACATTCTAAAAAATCAGTTGTCTAGCTATTCCTGGGTTAAGTGTAAAGGTACATACAGCATCTTACTGACTGGAAACACCTAAGACCCAAACAGACCAAGCAGAAGAAGAAGCTATAATAAAAAAAATAGCTATTGAAGACTGAACAAGTAACCTTTGTACCAACACAGGCAATCTCTCAGCCAAATTGTGATATCAGACCTTGACCATGCAGGTTAGAACATGAGAGATCAACCTTCATTTTCATGTGAAATACTAAACAGATGAAATTAAGACTGGGACAGACTTGCAGTTTGTGTGGTGCTGTGTTTTAGATCTGTTACCAGAACAGGCAATAGATCTTAACTGCTACTTAACTGATACTTTCTCTCTTCTCCTTCTGCCTTCCTTTTTTAGCCTCCTCTCCCCCTGCCATATATTTCTCTGAGTGCCAGTCCACCCTCAAACCTAAAGCTTCGTAACATAAGATGTAAGCATACCCTTCTTATTTTCCTTTTTCAGGAATTCTTTGGGATTCTAATTTTCATTAAAGTGTACAGGATGTGAACTCAGGTAAATACTTACCTATCAGGCAGCCGGCAAGAACTAGCATATGCTGGGCATTCACACAGAGAATAACACCTTTCACAGCGGGGCTCAGTATAAACACAGCAGTGTATCTTTGTGTATTATAATTAAAATATCAATTCCCATTTACTAGCATTTGTTGATGTAGAATGATGAGAACAACTAGGTTTGAAAAGGCCTTCAAGATCATAAAATCCAACCATCACTCCACGACTGCCAAATCCACCACTAAACCGTGTCACTGAGGGCCTCATCTACACAGGCTTTCTTTGAACTCTTCCACGAGATTCCACCACTCTACCCTAGAAGCCTGTTCCTACACTTCACTAACCTTTCAGTGAAGACATTTTTCCAAATACCAAGTCTAAACCTCCCCTGGCACAGCTTGAGGTGGTACAGGTATGAATGCAGGCTATTTCTTAAAAAAACAAAATTCTTCTCAAAGAAATTCCATGCTTCCATTTGTGAAGTGTGTTTTAGATGGCAAATTTTAAATTTACTTCAGTTTACACTGCAATTATGCCTTCTTTAAATAGTCCACATAAGAGCAATAAATTTTAATTATTTACAACAGAACCTTAAAAATATTAATAAATAAAAAATAATAAAAATGTGAATATTAATAAATATCATTAATCAAATTATTCATTTATGTTAGCCAGTTTTAAAATTATGTTCTACCTTGGAACTTGTATCCAGCCAGAATTCCAGTTTAGTTTAATGAACACACATCCACCTGCTCTACATCTACAATGATTCACCAGTGACCTTGAAGCCAAACTACAAGTTAATTCAACCTAAACACCTTGAACACCTTCACACAGCCCTTTGTTACATGCAAGAAACAGAACTCCCAAAACATTGCCTTTTCATATACCTCTGTACTTTGTTCTTCAGTAAGCCCATTCAAATAATATGATCTTGCAGTTATCTGTGATAGGACAAACCATGTTTCTCCACAGGATTCTGCAGGGTATTACGGATTGACACAGAAAAGCCAATTAAACTATCCCTGTACCTCCATTCCACATGACTTGGGCAAGAGCAGAATCAGAAATAGACCCCTAATCCCCAGAGGCTGAAGCTGTAAGCGCATTCCCATGGTCCATACTGAACAGCTTGCTGGATGCTGTAACTTCAAGTGCTACATTTCTGTCAGGAAATTTGCCTGAATTCTATTAGGATTAGTAGATACCAAATAAAATTACTGCCTGGGGAGCCTTTGTAGAGCTATAGAAAATAGCATTGCTATTTCTATCTAATTTTAAGTCAGTGGAAACTGTCATTAAAAAGGCATAACATTAATTGCCTGCTGACATCCAGGAATGAGCCAAGGAAGGATGAAATAGCTCCTGGCTTCAGGCATGAGGCTGCCAAAGGGCACTGATAAAACAAGATTAGTAAGCCTGCTCCACACAGAGTAGCTGGTATGTTACACAGCTCTATCCTGGGTGGCACACAGGAATGGATCTAGAGTTAAATGAACACTAGAATAGAATTCTTTGTTAGGACAAATCTTGCTGTGAGTTTAACTATCCAGTTTATGTTTAAAAGTCACACTAATTCCTTGACTTTGTTGTCATCTGTAACAAAGTTTTCCACAATCTACTTACACATTATTTATGGGGGTAAAGGGGGGAAATCCCTTTACAGTATTTACATGTACTTCTAGTCTGTAGTTATAGGCACTTCAGTGGCCCCAAACATCTTACCTGTTCCCTCATAATCCCGTCAATACTTCTTGATATGAGCTAAATCAGATTTCTGACAGCCACACAAATGAGTCTGCACCCTTAATTTACATCATCAAAATCGGTGATTCTTGATGTTATCCTTCACCCTGTTACTTTTCATCATCTCCATTACTTTTGCTGTTCTGCTGAGCAAGCTGCCTACAGGAATGCCCCTTTAGAGACCTATGAGCAAAAGAATTTCATCCTAGCGATCACATGCATTTGCCACAGCCACACTGCAGCAGTTATGATGTTTCTTTTTCATCCAGCTTACCTCTATCTGCCCGACACTCTCCAGTTTATTTTGCTCTCTTCTAAGCTGTAAAGCTACAAGTTTTGCTGCTTCTTCACTTGCCTTTTCTCCAGAGCATTAATAAGCTAGGCAACTCAGAACAACCTAAACAGCAATTACTGCTGTGCTGAAAAACAACTGTTTGCCATTATTTTTGACTCACTGTTGAGGTAATCTCAATACGTGGGGTCTTCATTACACCTTCTTCAAAGCTCTTTTAAATCCTAAATTAGCTACACAAACCTAGTTTTCCTTCATCCCGTTCTTTACAGATGTTAATAGGCTAAAGCCGCAGTTACTTCTCCGAAGCAACTAAGCTGTTAGCTCAGTGTTAGTTTGTGGCACACCTTCGCGGGAGCCCAGGGAGGTCCAACTAACAGCAGCCGCTGCCACAAGGCAAGAGGAAGGCAGGACTGTTCTGACGGGGTGCTGAATAGTGCTCTCCCCCGAAAGGACCCCGGTGCAGCCTGAGGGCAGGAGTGGATCAGGACGGCAGGCGGAGGTCCCTCGGAGCTTTGGCAACAGGGACTTCGTGGTCACACGTCACTACTGCTAAAGCACCCGCACTCCGGAGGAGGGTGTCCGCAGACACACGCCCCCGGTCCACAGCACTGCCCCGGACCCGGGCGGGCCGGGGGCCGCTGCCGCCGGTACTCACTGTTTGTAGGGGTCGTGGAAGGGCAGGGCCAGCCAGTTCCCGTGCATGGCGTCCATGTAGCCCGCCATCTCCTCGGCGCTGTGGTCGGAGGAGATGAAGACGACCTCGAAGGGGGCAGGAGGACGCTTCCCCTCCAGCAACTCCTTATAGAAGTCGCACAGGATGGGGGTGAAGTCGCGGCACGGCGAGCACCAGCCAGCAGAAAAGTACAAGCCCACGACCTTGTTCTGCAGAGCCTCCTCGGGGTCCACACTGCAGCCGTTCTTGCTGACCAGGAGCCTCCCGCTGAACACATCCACCATGTTGCTGCCGGCCGGCCACGAGGGACGCAGTGAGGCTACAGGTGGCACAGAGGGCTGCGAGTCCAGGCTGCTGTCAACGAGTCCCCGCGGTGGCACCTCCGCGCTGGAACCAACCTTCCTGCTGCCACCCCCCCGCACACCAGACTCAGACCGGTCACCACAGCGCATCCTGGATCACTCACCTCACCGCTGCATTTATAGCGGTCCGCCCCGCCCAGGACCGCCCGCGGCTGACTGACAGAGGCCCTCGCCAATGGCCGCTTCGGGCGGGTGTAGCCGCGCCCCGCCCTGGCGGAGCCGTCGGCGCCCGGTGTGACTGACCGCCGGCCGGCTGGGCAGACCCCGCGCTCCCCGGAGCCCGGCGGGCACTGCCTGCGGCGCGCTGCCCGCGGCTCGGGACCGCGCTGTGGACGGCAGGGGCAGTGCGGCGGGACGCTGCCGGCCGCCTGTGGAACGCTGGCAGCGGGGTCCACAAAAACACAGCGGGGCGTCGGTGAAAGTGACAGAGTGTGTGACAGTGACGCGGTGCCCCGCGCACCCTTCTCTGACGAGCCATGGCACCGTCCCTCCGGGCAGATCGTGTGCGGTGCTCTAGGGTGTGGGATCAGGGTCGGCGTGAAGTTATTCCTGGGGTTACACGGGGTTTCGGTACAGTGAGAGGCGCCCTACGCCTTTATCACCTGCGGAGACGTTGTTGTCTTACGAGGCTATTGCAAAACAAGAGGGGTGATCTAGAGACTCTCTGGTGATATCCCACCTGGAGTGCTGCGTCCAGATCTGGGGCTCCAATGCAAGAGGGATGTGGGCATGAGAAAGAGACATACATAGAAGTAGTGAAATGGAAGTAAAAAATGCTTAAGCTTGCTGACTCCTATATAATAAAATACATGCTTTGGTCAGTGTAATTCATGCACCTCTGGTCTCTATAGGCTATGTACAAGTTAAATTAGGAGAATCATAGAAGCATAGAACACCAGGTTGGAAGTCACTGCAACGATCATCTGGTCCCGCCTTCTGAGGCCAAGCATGACCTAGACTAGATGTCCCAGCACCCTATGCAGCCGAACCTTACAAGTGCCCAGTGCTGGGGTATTCACCACTTCCCTGGAGAGGTCACTCAACTGGCTGATTGTTCTCTTTGTGAAAAGTTTTCTTGTGATCAGCCACCATCTCCCCAGCAGTAACTTGCACCCATGATCCTTCAGCTTTTCTACATGACTTCTTGTAAAAGGGAATCTCCATCTCCTTTGTAGCCACCCCTTAAATATTGGAACATGGTGATAATGTCTCCCCTAATCTTCTTCAATGAACATACACTTCACGCTCTCCTTCATGCACCTTTTTCGTAGCTGGCTCAGTTCTGCCTAGTAAAGGATTTGATCCAGTAAGCACTTACAATAAGCAGTCTCATAACTAGTGGTACATGCATAACGGATTTTTAAGTGAAAAGGTATAAAACGCAAGGTTTTGATGTCCTTGTAATTCTTAAGGGATCTGTAGGAAATGCATACCTGCATTACACAACTGGCATTGACAAGTCCTATACACATCCAGTGAAGTCATAAGGCAAAAGCTGACTGTATTTATTTGAAGGAGAGTGTAACCTGGGTGAAGGCTTATTAGACCTGTGTTCACTTTAATCATTACCACACTGTGTACTTAATTATACTGTAATTAAAAAAAAAGAAGTGACAAACCTAATCAAGGTAACTGGTTGGGCAAAAGTATATAGAATACAATCCCTGTAGAAGTCAGATAAGAAACTAGAGAATTCCACTGTGTGTGAACACTAGAGAGTCAGAAAAATCAGACCTAAAAGAGGCATCAAGAGATGGAATGCACAGGATAAAAGAAACACACCAGTGGATGAAAGAGTTAAACATGTAGGAGTAATTGATACAACTAGATGAAGTAACTGGGTTTTAATTCAATTTCACAGTACATATCAATATACTTTACAGGAAAGAGTTATTATAATCTGAGTTATTGATGAGGAAACAGGTAAAATTACTTCCCACAGTGTATAGTGTGAAAAAGTGAATGTTTCTTAATCTCAACCCAATACATTAACCAATGAGCTGTGAAAAGAGCCAGTGCACAAAGAAATACTGAGCAAACAAAAAATTGATTTTACCAAACACAATCTGCCAAGTAAAGTAGTTATTGGATATCCATAGCAATCCTTAGAGCTGCCACATTTGGTACTGCCTTTCCTCCGCTGGGATCATGAGACCCAAACACACGGGTCATTTCTACATAGTCAGCAGTAAAATAAATTCTTTGCGAATGTTCCTTCCTCACTGTTCTTGGACCTGCTTCCCTTATGTAACCTCTAAATACAAAATAAATAACTTTTTTTTTTCCTTTCAAGTGGGAAAATTAACCAAACAGGTAGTGCATTGGTTCTTTAAATCACAATTTTTTTACTGCTATTCAGACTGTTCTGTGCCTAACAATATACTGCAGACATCAAAGGCTAGCTTTAAGGGGATCTTGCTTTCCTGAGAGAGGAGAAATACTGGGATGTAGCTTAGTGTTCTTGCCGCCATGAGATCCCAGCACCAATTCATGACTGAATAAGAACTGTGACAGATATCAATGAATCAAAGTATTTTAGTACTGAAGACACTGTTTAGGTAAGGAATATCACCTTTTTTGAAGCAACAAGATTTTTACAAACGACAGGTAACAATTACTATAAGTAATAATTGTTATTTGACATTTGGAACATACCCCTCTGTCCCAGCTTAATATGCATTCTTGGCATAAATAAACAGTAGCACATACAGCAAAGAGGACAGAATGCCATTAGAAATAATTGTAAGTTGGCTGGAATTGAGAGATTGCAAGGATTATATTTTTCTTTTAATTAGGAAATAATCAAACCTATTAATAGATTCCAACTAAGCAAAAATCTATTACAAAAAGTGCAACAACTTTTCAAACAATACATTCTTTACATTGTTCCCTGGATTAAAAATCATAGCAATGCTGAATATTGGGAAAATAGCAAAGGTACACAAATTTCTTCTCGCAGCACAAAAAGCCCGATTCAATCATCCTTCGCCTCTAACTTTATCCTGGTTTGTGGGTATCGAATTGTCAGATACTCTTAGATAATATAAATATAGCACTGCTGTAGCATTTCTGACTTCCAGACAGGTACAAAAGGGAAGCAATTCAGCAGCAGCATTGCAACAAGGAACAACGTTGATGCCTGCAGCAGTGGAAAAGTACTGTAATAAAATTCTGCTCAAGTTCGTTTGCTTTGGGACACTCTTTCCTCTTCACTCTTTATCCTTTTGGCAGTCTGGTGTAATTAAGTAGTCATTTTTTTCTGTGATGAGAGCTCTTGACTAGGTGCATCCTTTTCAGCTTCAGAATCATCCAGCAGTAGATCCAGAAGTTCTATGCCTTATAAGGAGTATAAGGATGCATAAGACTTTTTGTAGAATAGGAATCCTTAGTCCTTAGTTCTCCTCTGCAGTCAACAGTCACTATCTAATCCTACTTGTTCCCAGAGCTTTTAATTGATGAAGGAGTCCTGATTGTCACAAGGATTCTGACACAAGGAGGGATTCCAGAATTTTGGTGGTAGTTTCAGTTGCTTCAAGTAATTTAATGGGCACATATGAAAATAAATGGCCTCTGCTATATAAACACAAGCTTTTCTGGCAAAACTCAAATGAGAGGCTTCAGTTGTGGAGAAGACAGCCTGCATATACTGCTGCCAGTCTTATTAGCACCATCTATTCCAGTTAGATTGACTTGCAATTATTTAATTAATCCAAGGACTGCAGGTGGTCATTTGCCAAATATTAGTTCTGGTGATTTTAAGTTATATTTTAAAGAAGTATTATATTCTTATTTCTAGAAAGGGAGATGACAGTACCAAAAAGCTTATCATGTATAATGGCATCATTTCAGCATAATAACATTTTTTCCAGCTTCACCTTTAAAAAAAGATACTTGAGATGACCTGTTGTTTTATTAGGTTATTATGTTTGATACAGACTCATAATGCGTAACACAAGTACAGACAGAGCATGCTGAGAGTACTCAGCCTTGGTTTGTACTGCCCTCATTCCAGTTTCCCACTGAATACACTTGTTCATCAGCTAATAGAAGAACAAGTCCTGGGGAAAAAAAAAAAAGCCAAGCCTATGTGAGTGTTAGAGGGCTGGAAGCTAGAATACTTTCCTGCAAACAAGGAAGCCACCAGCACAGCTGTTGGAGCTGCTGGTGGGAGCTCCTAACAGGAGTTTTGGCAAAGCAGATTTACCCCGATGCAGTCATTTGTCTCAGGGGTGTGCACATAGACTCCAGTAGCGGTTTTGTGTCTAGCATGCTCATTTTAATAAGAAATCTCTGGGCTTTTTTTGTTGTTTCCATAAAGGGAATGTTATTCTAAGGCTGGGATTTGCTGTAATTTATATTGTACGAGTTTCATCTAATCACCTTCCCTTTGCACAGACTACCCAGAATAGATAACACTCCTAGCCTTTAGTCCCACACTGTTTAATTCTAAAACCATTAGAAACAGAGAAATAATTAAGAGCTAAGACAGTTAAAACATGATGTGGTTTTTGCACTGAGAAAGAAATATCACTAGAAAATTGGCATAGGATGAAAGATCCACTACAGAAAGAAAAAGCCCAAGAAAAGAAGACCTTACCCTTCAGTTGAACATTCATTAAGAAAACAGAGACTATATTTTAGAGCTCTGAAATGATGCTTAACTTGGGAGAATTAAATATGTCAAAGATTCAGGTGTATCCTGATAGTTTCTGTGATGCATTAGCTTTGATTTTCATATAATCACATCATTTCCGATTACATACATTATCCTAGCTTGGGGGTGGTGGAGGGGGACAGGAATTGCAAACAAGGTTGTTGAGTACAATAAATCCTTATGCTATTGTAGTGAGCTAATCTTGCCTGGCTGCCAGAGGGGTCACCCAGCTGTTTCTCATTCTTCCTCCTCCTCAACAGAGCAGGGAGAGAAAGCATGATGAAAATCTTCATCAGCTGAGATAAAAGATAGGGAGAATGCTCACCAATTACCATCATAGGCGAGACAGACTTGACCTGGGGGACATTAAATTAATGCCAATTTAAAATAAGAGTAGGATGGTAACAAAGACAAAGCCAAAAATATCTTCCTCCTGCTTTCTTCCCAGGCTCAACTTCACTCCTGAACCTTCTACATCCTCCACCCCTCCCCGAGCAGTATAGGCAGAGGGGGATTGTGGTCAGATCAGAACACTCCATCCCTACTACTCATTCCTACTCATTCTTCTCCCCCGCTCCAGCAGGGGAGCTCTCCCACAGGAGGCAGTTCTCACAAACTGATTCAGTATGAATCCTTTCCATGGGATGCAGTCCTTCAAGAACAGAATGCTCCAGTGCAGGTTCCCCATGTGTTGCAGTTCTTATCATGAGCCTGCTCCAGCATGGACTCCATGACCTGCAGTTTCCTTCAGGGCATGTCCACCTGCTGCAGATGGAATCTGCTCCACTGTGTACCTCCATGGTCTGCACAATGGGCACCTCCTCCCCTCCTTCTTCACTGATTCTGGTGTTTGCAGGGCTGTTTCTCTCATGTTCTTACTCCTTTCTCACAGCTGCTTTGGCAGCATTTTGTACCCTCTCTCTAATATGCTTTCCCTGAGGCACCACCAGCTTGGCTGATGGGCTCAGCTGTGTCCTGCAGTGGGTCTCTGGAGCTGGCTGTGCCCAACACGGGGGCAGCTGCTGGCCTCTTCTCACAGTGGCTACCCCTACAGTCTCCCCACTGCCAACACCTTAACACGTATACCCAATACAGCTATATTACATTCTTGCATCCTAAGAGTAACTTAATAAAAAAATTTGTTCTATGGCTGAAACAATTCAGAGGAATAATTATTTGAACTCAGTCATCTTTATCTTCATAGTCAAGAAATCAGAAGGCTGTTTACTCTAAAAACTGGCTGCTCCAGGGGCTGTTCTGGGGCTAAGCCACAGGAACACATCACTGCAAATGGGACACAGTGAAGAGGCAGAATGTCAGGCCCAGGGGGCAAGGACCTTGAAACTCTACTTTGCAGGTTGTTTGCTGCTAGAAGGGCAGATATGTTTCCTGCATAGATAGGGATTAAGTTTTAAAGAAGCCTCAAAACATAAGTCTTCAATGTTGACAGTGAAATCACATCACATTCTGCGTTTCCAATTGGCTGTGGCACAAATCCCTCCTGTGAGATGGACTTGGGCCTTGAAAACAAGTTAACAGACTTAGAATGAGACAGGACTCCCCTACATCAGAGCATCAAGCCAGAGCCTTCATTGTGTTATTAACCACCTTGCAAAGAGGGCAGTATGGGGTGGGACAGGGCCAACCTTAATCTAGCCCAGTGATTAAAGGATTATTGCTTCAGAACTAAGTATTTATAACTCTGTAGCGATGATAGAGTGCCTCGTAAAAAGTGGGTTTGGTTGCTGCTCTACCTTGATGGTGCCTGCTGTCTTACTGCCATCCCAAAAGGCAGTTCAGGGGACTGGACTGTTGTCAGTTCGTTGGCCAGGTGATTTCTTCACCCCATGGCACCATTTTCTCTGGTGGTTAATCTGCACCTTTACCCTGCCAGGATTAATGATTTATCCCAGTAAGAAAAACAAAAGCAACACAAACCAAACCAAATTGCATTAGTTATTTCTAAGATCCTTGCCAGTAATATAATCAGATAGTTTATGGAAAAGCAGGTATCGACAGAATTCAAATTTTGTCTCCAGCAGCACAGTACGTACTTTGGTTTTTATTGACTCAGAGTGGACAAAGTCATCAGCATTGCTCATCTTTTCAATCTAGAACATATATTGAGTGCAAAAAAAGGGTTTTATTCCACAGAGGAGCATCACAGCACAAAGCATGTAGTAAAAAATGGTTTTCAGGGATATGACCACATGTATCACAGATCTTCTTCTGCAGTGACATTTTTATCATTCTTCAAGCATTTCCTTCCTTCTACCCATGACAGTATTCTATAAAAATCTCAAGCAATTCAGACCTCTCTTTCTACACTTTCAGATAATCTGTAGGAATATGATTGGTTAGTAATAATTACTAGTAATTTTAGGTAGTTAGAATTTTGTAATCTGCAAGTGTTATTTGTTGAACTAAAAATTCAGAATTTGGAGGACACAAGATGTTGTTTTGGGCCATTTGCCTGCATAACTTATGTCTTAAATATGAGAATGTCTGTCTAGAAAACCAATTCTGTGGAAGACAAAATGCTATGAATCTTCTCCCACATACACTGCTAGCCTTGTAATACCAAGTTAAGATCAGGATAATGATGTTCGGACTTACAGCATTATAAAGAATTGTCCATCCTAGGCAAGAATTAGTAATTTCCTTTTCTCCTCTGTAAAAACTATTACATTTTATTATTATGAGCATCTTCTTGGTTAGTCTTACTTCCATTCATTTGAAATGAACTCATGTTCTCAGCTCATGATCAGTATATGCTGGGTCCACTTTTATTTCTTTCCCTGCCATCAGAAGTTCTGAATCAGAGTAGTTAGCTTTTCTGCCTCGCTTTTTCAGGAAATGGCACCATAATTCCACTGTTTCATTTTGTTCTTCCCATCTGCCAGGTTCTGAGTAGAAAACACACTGAGACACACTTATAATAGCAGAGAGTTTTGTGTCAGGCAGAATGAGTTTCCTTTTAAGGCAGAAGGCTGTGAATGGGTGAACAAAGCCAGAGATTAACGAGGATTCCCAGCAAGACACCTTCCCTAATGAAATGTGTGGTGATGTAACAGAAAGGTACTTCTAAAACTTGCTATTGCTATCCTTTTTATATTTTTGAACATAACCTTTGAATCATTACAGGTTTCTTCTCCAATGCTTCTGCTATTAGTATTGGTTTATTTTGTTCTAACAGCTTAAAAGGTTAGTTTGGTTTTTGATTCATTAAATTCATGAGAGTTTAAGTTAGACACCTGCTTCTGTAAGTTAAAAATGGGTAGGAGTTACTCTTCAGTGTTGTAAAATCAAATTAATTTGAACTTTTATGGAAAGCATGACCAGTATTCCCACTGCATGACTCCCACTGCATGACTCCAATTGTAAAAGTCTTTGTGAAGCTAATTTAAGAAGGCATCATACAGTCCAGTTCAAAGGTGGGTATATACCATGTGTATAGCTAGTTAGTGCAGTGGGACTAAAAATCATCATCCCAAAATCCAGTTGAGTGAAATGGGTACAGCTCTTTTCTTTTTCATACTTAGTGCTGCCCTGTTACTGAGCAAACTTCCTTACAAATGTAATAGTCTCTTCTCCCAAAACAGTGGCTGTTTACATTACAATAATTAACATGAATATGCATTTAAAGCTGTCGATTACTCAGATGTCAGGTCCAGGTGGAGCATTATTAAGTAACCAAAGAAGTTTGCTGAAATCAAAGTAAATGTGCAGATGTCCACATTCATTACCAACATCAGCTTTTAAGAGATCAGTCTATAGTGCAGACCTGAGGAACAATGTGGCACCAAACTGCATCAAAATGTTCAAAAAGGACTTGTAGAAGTCAGATTCCACTGAATACAAATAAACTTAAGGATTAATTGCACGGGGATAGGTAGAAACGGTGCAAAAGCATATAGGCTTTTTGACAGTCAGGCTGAAAAACTATTTACACTAATTGTGTACAAGTGAAGTTACGCAAATCATAACTGATTTCAGAAAAATAGTGTGCGGAAATACAAAATCAACATCAATGTAGAATACGGAAGTTGACACCACCTTACTTACACTGATGAGAACCCAACTTGTATGTTGTGCATATGCAGTTCTGCACTCTTGAATCTGGAGGAAGCATCAGGGAATTCATGGGCAGTAATTAAAATGGGAAGAGCAGAGCATGAAAGAAGCGCTTAGCAGCCTGACAGCTTTCCCAGGCTGCCTATCCTGAAATGAATTAAAATGGTAAGGTATTGATTTTGGCAGAGAGAGTGATGTAACACGCCAAGACAAGAACTTACCTAAAAAGAAAATAGATACATTGAAAAAATTGCTTCCAAGTGTGTGAAAAAAGTGAAAATATGTTATTAGCCAGTGCTTGAGGATGAATGAACACACCTCTCCTTTTAGACCTTAATGAGCTTAAATTGCAGCAGCCCAGCCTTCTCCAAAATATCCTTACTAAAGCTCACCCTTTCAAAAAAACAAAAAAAAAAAAAAAAAAGGGGGGGGGGGGGGAGTCCACTGAAGTCCTCAGTGGCTCAACTGCTTACAGCATGACTAGTTTCAAAAATACTGATTTCAAAATAAATAACTTGCTGAGCAGCGAGAAGCTATTTTTCTGAAAGTATAACCTGTTCACATGCACAAGGAGGAACCTGACATACATGAAAACAGAATACAGTAGTGTTAAGGCTGTAGCTCCAGGCAGGACTCCTACCCCCACCCTCCTAAACCTGTGGGACACTACTGTCTTCAAAGCATTGGCATTTGAGCTGCTTGCAAAGGAGCCTGTAAGTAACCAGCTTTCATGGGCAGTTTCATTACTGCAGCAACAGAGAACAGAAGTTGTTTGTTTTCGTAAAGCTCCTTCCTATATGATGACAATTGATGCTACAAGACTGAGGTTGGCTCATCAGCTGCAATAAAGAACAGGTTCAGGAATTAGTCATAAAAAATTAGTGTTGTCTATTTTTAACTACAATTTAATGTAGCCAGCTCACACAGAACATGGGTTTTTTTCATGTGGTACTTTTGCTAAAGTTAAGCCTCAAGACTCTCCCTAATTGGCAGATGTACAGAATATAAATCTTCACTGGGACCAACCTCTCAGGCAACAGGATGCAATAAATAGGACACTGATCTAAGGGAACTGAAGAGGCTTGGGTATTCATCCCAACTGTAAGCTGGCATGCCCAAAGATCTTCAGTATCTTAAGCATTTGGCACCAAGCTTGATGTAAAAAAATGTATTTAAGGGTATCCATGCAACACTTTCCTCTTTATTATCAGAAATCAGGTAGGAATAAATAAAGCCTGTTCAATATTGAAATCTGCCTTAACAACATAAAAACATTAATTCTAATGCAGTAATTATAACAACTTATATGACTTTAAAAAATCTGCATGTTATTGCCTCTGTTCATCACCTCTAATTCAGATCAACTATGCTTTTTTATCATCAATAAAAGTGTGCTCAATTTTGCATTTTATTAATTCAAAGCAGACAAATGTATCACATAAACACTGTCAAATGCTTCTGCTGTTTCCAACTGCTGAAATACTTTTTTGCCATATGGAAACGGACTCCTTCACAGACTTGCATAATCCCCTGGAAGGGAGTGTTTCTGTGTTTGGTAAAATACATTTTAAGCAGTGTTTCACCTTTGCCAAGTTCCATCTTATCAGCATTTATACTTACTTGGAAAGAAGGAGAAAAAAAAAAAAAAAAAGATCTGGCTTTGCAAGCAAACTTCCTTCACAGGGCAAGTATTATACCAGTATACATAGCTCAGCATTAAAATAATACATCCTGTTTAATTAGAAAACTGAAGAAACTGCTTCTTCACAATCTGAAATCACATCGCTACATTTTGCTCATGAGAACAAAGTTTACAGTCATAAGTTGCACATAAAGGGTTTATTTTAAATGTTTTAAGGATAGAGTTACATCATAATTATAAAAATTACTTACAGAATTAAGTAACAGATTTAAAGTGTTTATACTTCTAAATGCAGAGAACAGGGAACTGTCTACATTGTTCAAAATAAAATAAAATAATGAAACCAAGCTCTAAAGATGAAGTCATTACCTAATTTAAAAAAGTGAACACGAAGACCTTTGAACTATACACATACCAAGAACCATCCAAATTGCACTAATGATGTAAAATACGAAAAGCACAGCATTTTCAAGGAACCAGAAACTGTTTTTACCACAATTTTTTTCCCCTGAAGCAACTGAAGTCAATTCTATCTGAAGATAAAGCCTCCATTTTAAAATAATTTCCTTAAAGGAGGCTACCAGCTATTGAAAAGAAAACAAAAAACCCCCCAAAACCAACCAACCAACCAAAGAAACAAAAGAAAACACACATATAAAAAAAAAAAAAACAACCCAAAAAACACCACCACCACCACCAAAAAACCAACCCAAAAAACAACCCAAAAAGGGTTTTCCCCATAGTCTACTCCAACATTGTTCAGGGCTTGGCACTCAAAAGAAAGAAGAAAAATGTAGTGTTTTGTTAATCAACTGCAATTTTATTTTTCTTTAACAGAATACTTGGTCCCTTCAAATGCTGTATGACACATACAACTGGAAAATTACCTTCTGTTGGCACTATGCTCGTCTCACCGGTGCATTTAACCCTACTAACAACCATTAAAACAGCACAATAAGCAAATTCACAAAAAACTGAACACAAAATAAAAACAGAACAAAACAAAAACCTAAACATTTTAACATGCAACTTTAGTTTGTTACATTGAATGTTCTAACCCTCTAAGCATGCAAAAAAGGATGGTCTGCATTTAATTTTTTTTTCCCTTTTAAAAAGTTTTACATGGCAGCCTGACATCACACACACGCACACACACAATATACAACAATACTACAGCAGGTAAATGTGAGAGGCGAATAACTTTTATACAAAGATCCATGGCTTGTGCCATCACAAGCCCTATGTGGTTTTGGAAAGTAATGTTGAACCCCTGTAACAAGGAACCAACATTTAGTTACCAGGGTAACGCAAGCACTGCATGCAGATCTGAAACATGAGCCTAAAACAAAGCCCAAAGCAGATGGGCAGGGAGTGGAATTAGTCTCAAGCCTCAAAACCTGTGGTCTAAGCTATCAAAAAAAAAAAAAAAAAAAAAAAAGAGGCAAAATAAAGATGAAAAGAAATACCCACTCAACAGACAATGGGGACATCCAAAAACAACCATTAAATTTACAGTTTATAGATGATAGTCTAATTGGCAGAATACATGGTGTATCCAAGAGGCTTGCAGAAAACCCACAAATGCAAGCCTAATGCTAAAAATGTTCCAGTAGACCTAAACCTCATATATTTCAAAAAAACCTTGTATTCCTCAGATGTATAGCCCAAAGTTCAGTGCACTAGGTTATCCATGTATCTTGTGTATAGTCAATACACTCACTCATTCTTGTGCCACAGATATCAACTTGGGCTCATGGAGCCAGGCTCAGCTTTGAGATTTACATGCAGGACTCTTAAGAGTCAATAGAAAACACATAACAGATCTGCATGATGAAAACACTGTGTTGCAAATCTGCTCACTTTGTTCAAAACGCAAGGAACATTTACGACTCGGGTACCTAGTGCTTAAGGACTGCATTGAGAAGCTATTCACTGAAAGACAACAGCCTGCCTTTGGTTGCCCATGATGAAATACTGGACATATGCAATATAATAGCAATGAACAAAGAATTAAGGTATCATATTTATATGGAGAGTATTTATTACCATTCAACAGCATAATGAGGCACAAGCCTTAAGGCTAAAATATGAAATCAGGCAAAAAAGTTGACAGAAAGGGGCTTAAACCACTGAGTCTTCAATATCAAGAATACCCACAACAGAGGTCACTTGAACCTCTGATTTCTGATTAACAGCACCTCTCCTGCATCCTTCCACTAACGGCATACGGTTGGATTATCAGAGTATTTGTTCCTTCCATCAACAGTGTTGACTGTCTTCACATACTGTATTTCTGTGAAGCAGTTCTTTGAAACTTGCAGAGCTCTGCCTTAATGCAACATGATGATCTTGTTGCTGCGCTGATCCTTGTTGAAATTCTCATGCTTTTAAAGACTGCCATACTTAAAAGCCTCTACTTAAAACCCTTTACAACTAACTTGCAAGATTAAAACCGTGACAGGATTTTGCTGTTGTGGGCTACTATTTACATCCACAATCTAATGCAGATGACTGAACCACTGAGACTGCCTATAGCTTCCATCAGATAGTACACCACTGGCATGCAGAACTCTAGTGTTCATAGAATGAAATTCATGTTAACAGCATACCTCAAAGCAAGTACAATGTACACCACAAAAGGCAACAACAGGTTTAAGCTGTAGATTTGTCCAGACACTCCTTATATGGAAAAGCCAGAAAAAGGATTAACTGGGAAGATGCCTTCCTGAACCAAAATGGTTTCGAACAAAACAAATACAACAGACTGAGCAGAAGGCAACAAATGCTTCTCCTTTTCTAAAGTAAGTCTTGAATGTGAAAGGACACCCCCTCCCCACTCCCCTGGCATGAGATTGCAATTTATTTATTTAACTACTGTTAGGCTTCTAAGTCCACACATAAACATTCAGGTTGCTAGGTTCTGATATTAAATGAGAGACTACTGATTGCCAATGCGTAGTCTAAAGTCTTCTGAAGTAGCATATATACTGTTAAAGTTGTGGCACCAAGCACTTGGGTTTTGCTAAGAAGTGTGTATAACAAAGAAAGAAAGAAGTACAACATTTAGGATTGAAGGCAGCCTTGTGGCATGTATTTTACTGGTTCCTACAACTTGTCAATATGGGCCATTAACCTGCATTTTCTAATTAACTGGTTATACAGATTAAATGCATTTTTATAGTTTAAAGCCTTTCCACTGAAAGGTGCATTAAGTCAAACACTTGATATCCTGCTGCCCTGTGACTAGTAAAAATGCACAAGTATTCTTACGTACTGCAAGTTCTTAAAAAGCTAAATTTGAAATAAAGCGTAGAAACACAGCAGACTGATGTTACTTGGGTTAGGCACTCCTCAATGCTGAACAAACTGTTGAAACCTTTCAGAAAAGTCACCTCTGTCCCAACCCTGAAAACAAGGACTGCCAGTAGCCAAAAAATTAAAATTTAATGTTACAAAAGAAGGCATATCAAAATATCAAACTACACTTGCATGTGGCAGTTGAACAAGTGAGTGCAAGGTTGAAGAAAAAGTTAAAATCTATGAAAAAATTTAGATTAATGGTTACAATACTAGATCAACTTTACACAGCTTGAATTTGCAGCTGTTCTTTGCTTTTAACTCCCTCCTGCCCAAATATATCAACTTCTTTCACGAAAAGGAGCTCTCTTACACAAAACGTCACATTTGTTTATATTATTCAGAACAAAACAGTTTTGCTGGCAGAGATTGTGGGTTCGCAGGGACATTTAAGCTTTCATTAAACTGGAAAGCAGTCAAGTCTTTGTGTCTACAAATTTTACATTTAATAGTTCCACAAATTTGGCAAAAGTTCACAATGATGTCTAGGATGTCTTCACCAAATCATAGACATAAATATGGAAATCATCATCAAACTTGATGAAATAGACAGATGGTTTGGCTTCAACTTGATGAATGACCATGCCAGTCCTTTTTGAGCCATCTTCTTTGGCATATTCCACTTGTTTGCCTACCAGGCTGTCCACAACTTCACCTGGTTCCCGTTCTGCAGGAGGTGAATCATCTGTAACACAGAAACAGTGTACTTCGGTAGACATTAATGGAATTTTTCAATATGGAAAACTACTGCAGGGTCTCTTTTAAAACTCAAATGGAACTATCAGAATTTTTAAATACAGAGTATGCAGAAAGTTAGTTTTGTTCAGACAAGTATCTAATGATTGCCATGCTTCTAGAAACTGCAGTTGCAGATGACCTTTTGAGTAGAATTGTCTTTTTTTAAGACAAAAATGTCACTCTGATTTGGTAAGAGAAGTAAACCCTTTGACATGAATGTTAATGCACACATTATAGAAAATGTCTATGGATAATTAATTTAAGCCACTACCAGAAAAAGGCACCGGCCTCCTCCAGCAGAAAGGCAGCCAAACTGAATCTACCTCTTCCCACATGCATTATTCAATGTCTTAATACATGCACAAAAACATCTCTTCTATAATGCAAGTGTAAACTCCTCATGAAAAGGGGCTTTTGACTCCATACTGGAATAATGCTGTTGATAAAGTCAAACCATGTTATTTCCTTGTCTAGCAAAACTTACCCAGAATATCCTTGTATTTTAGATGATGCCTATGCCAGGTTTGGGTACAAATGCATGATTTGTAACATGCTGATTACCAAGGGGTTGGTTACAACCCGATCACAAATCAAATGTGATAGTAGGTGAAAACACAGTACTGGAGAACCGGAACCACAACATATTTTCTCAGTTTGTCTTCTTTTTGACCAGTTTAGATAAACCGGTGTTTCGTATCCCAGTGAGGAAATTTTTTAGTAAAGGTCACACTTGATGTATCTTTTTATTATGGAAATCCTAAGCTTTTAAATTAATGCTTTTGTTCCAAGTTCACATTAAGTATCCCGTACAGAGTTCATCCATTTTCTTTTCCATTCTGAGAGCTGTGAAAGAACTCGTAAATAAAAAAGCCCAAAACATCATCGAATTAACAGACTGGCTTACACTTACACTTAAGATTCTTCCACAAACTTAAGAAGTTTGTCTTTCAATTTTTCAGTTCCTCTGTAAATGCACTAGCACACATAGCTAATACCTTCTTGATACCAGTTTTATGCAAAGAGTCTCCTTGGCAAAGATGCAAGTTGAACTCTCACATTTGCATTCAGAAGGAATTACAAAATGTTTGACAAAGTTTTAGTATCAGATCCAGCAACACATTTTCCCATTATGAAGAAAAGTTTTAAAGAAATTACCCAAATTTTGGTCTCCTCACACATGCAAAACCTGTCTTTGAGAAGAAAGCTCTCCCTAAAAATACAAGTTATAACTACTCTGGCAAGTTCCACCAAATTTATAGATGTACTTCCCAGGTAGTCTAAAACCTGATTTGAAAAACACTACTGTTAATACTCAATCATTGACTTCAGGACACAATTAAAAAAATCTGGAAAGCATTCAGATTCAGCAAAGGTGGCAAACAAGAGTGTTTCGCAAACAGGTAAGCAGTAAATAGTCTGGTGGTGAGCATGAACGAAAAAGTGCAACAAAACCAATTAGATCTTAAATGGGAAGATGTAAGCTCTTTTCCTATCCCTACCCCCAAAGGTGCAAGAAAACGAAGCAGGCTTAAAATACATTCCAAGTCCTTTTTAATAGTTAAGACAAAGAACAAGCTAATTGAAGGTTCAAATCTGAAATAGCTTGATTTTCTTTAGGACGAGGAAGGTCACTTTTCCATTAACATTTGTGGATCACTCTTTACGAGCAGCAAATATGTTTCCCCCCCCCCCCCCCCCCCCCCCAACTCTGAACTGCTTTTATGAGTGGGGGAAAAAAAACCTTAACAGCTGATAAGGGTGGGGGAAAAAAAAAGTATCTAAACACAGATGATTAACTACAGACATGCAAGTAACTGCCACTTGTTTATTTAGCCAGCAGACTGCTATCAGTGCTAGATCTGAAGGACGACAGTCTCAAACTCCACAAACTGACTGCAATCAATACTTCTGCAAAGCACTATGTAGCCAACCATGACAGTTACCTAATCAATAATTTTCTTTAAAGCCCAGATTTCCCCTTTTACAGAGTCTGTTTTTTAGGTGTAAATGGGAGAAATAAAAAAGTGTTTTTTACAAGCATTTTTTCTTCTTTCCCTCTCTCCCCCAATCCCCTCTCTGCACTGCCTATTCTAATCTCTTGAACAATACCGATTCTGTGAAAATCCTTCTAAATTAATCAGAAAAGTCGCAATGACTTTAATTCCAAGAAGGGAGGAAATAAATATCCCTCAATCTGCTGAGATATTCTTCTTGCTAGCGTATTGAAATATGTGAGAGAAAATTAATTTTTACAAGATTGTACTTCTTTCCCTCAAGAAACTACTTGTAAGTTTTTCACACTGAAGACACCTAGCCCAACAAAATTAATCTATTAGTTGCTCCCAAAATATTACTCCTACGAGAACTGCTTCAGAAACACAAGTCAAGGGCCATTTCTAAGAGCTGCGGTACTTCTGTAAGAAAACAACAGTGGAAAACTTTTGGTTTGTCAGTTTCATTAAAAAAATCCAAGTAGAAACTCTTCCACAGTAGTACATAGCTATTTTCACCAGAATTAGGAATAATTATGGAAAATGCTTTTCCCTGCATGTCACTGCTGATAAAAGTAAAATTTCAGCAGTTAACACAGATGTTCTTTGTTGTGCTGTTATCTTTGTTAGCCACTATCCTTGGAAAAAAGAAAGAATAAAAAAAGACAATGACCAGAGTAACAAACAAGATCTTTGCCAGTTCTCCTGTCCATAAATAAAACACAGCCAAAGATTAATATAAAAAGCTACCATTTTCTAGAAGAAAACAGTAACTGGCTTACTTACTTGAATCAGGCATAATGCGAAGGTCACCTTCTTTATAATCATCTAAGAGTTGGTACATGTACAAGACGGGATCTTTCTCGTAGGTAATATAAAACCACGTGTTCATAATAGGAGCTCGAGCCAAAACCATCCCCCTCCATTCATCTTTTGAGCCATCCTCTGTCTCAAACATATGTTCCACAGCTTTACCAATCATTGTGTCTGCCAGGTGGGCATCGCTAATTCGAGATGAAGCTGAAATGATAGCATTTCCTAAGTTCATTCAAATGCGCAGATATGCGTATGCCTTTATGAAAAATAATCTTTACCCTGAGTAATAAGCAGCTTTTGATTGGAAGTTAAATCAATTTGTACACAAACAAATACTGTCCATTCCAGAGAGTTTTCTACTGAAGAGCTGCAGAAGTTAAAAATCTTATTAAATTAACAATACATCACTGTACTCCCTATGGTTAAGCAATCAGAACGCAAGATAAAGAGGGATCAATTGAGGCCACAGCAGAGCAGGCTTTTTGTATTTTAACTAGACACAGGACAGGGAGAGAGGCAGGCACGGGAGAAGAGGAAGACAGGCCAATTACAGAACAATTCTATGAAGTTATTAATGAAACTTTGGGGTTTGGTTCCCCCTAATGCCACTCTAGAGACTGCTACCAATTGCTTTGTAGTCAGAAGCAGCACCATCTTATTTTGTTTACGAGTTAGTAATTCCTTGGGTAAATAAATACTGAACTTTGCTGATTTTGAAGATCAAAAAGCCTTGTTACGAATCAAGTGTGTGGGGGGTGGAACTAGATGATCTTAAGGTCCTTTCCAACCCTAACTATTCTATGATTCTATAAGTTATTTCATTTAGAAGAAGCTCTTTCCCCCTGTTATTAAAACTACTTAGGGGAATTACAGGAGGAAATGTGACATTAGTACTGTCAGACACAGAAAACACCAGTCATTTAAATTCTAACAGAAATATCAAAGTTAATCTAAACAAAACCTACAGAATGCATCGCCCATTTAAGACTGAAGACAACAATGCACTCACTGGTATCATCAAATCTTTGTGGAATCAAGAAAATTTAAACAGAGCATTTAGATTACCTGCCATGAGACATCAATTAAATTGACTAGCAACATTAAAGTGGTCAGATGTTATCTTTAGGGAAGTCTCGAATTATTAGTAGAGAACATTTAATGGTAAATGTCAGGTTATATGTATGTGAATTTAGAAGAAAAAACCCAAACACTTACCAACTCTGTCTGGAAGAACTTCAAGTGCTGAAACTCTTTCATCTTTGTGCAGTTCTAGTCCATATACACAGTCAAATCCATCATACTTTATAAGATAGAGAGAGGGATTTACAGGAACTTGATCAAGAACTGTGCCCTTCCATTGTGTTACAGGTCCACTACCTTCTTTCCATCCATGCTGTATTCTGCAGCCTACAATATTTCTTCGCGGCTGAGAAATAGGCTTGCTTGGTCCCACATTGTTTCTATGCTTTCTGTACACAGATACAAACATAATATTAAACAAGCACATACATACATTCAAAATTCTACTCCAGACAAGAGCTGTATGCTTGAAATGGCAATATATTTTATAGTTATGTGCACCTTACTCAAATTTGGGTATAAAGCATATTATACTATATTGGCAAAAAGAAAAACACACTGAAAAGTAGTGAAACTTTTTTTATTTGTGTGGCAAAGTTAGTTTACTAAGCTGTTTCTAAAACTAGTTTGCTTAAGAAAAAAAAAAACCCCAAAAAACACAACAACCCTATTTTAGCTGTCGCGAGACTGAATGTCAAAAGTCAAACTCACCTGAACAGGTCTCAAGGCACAAGTTACCTGGCAATATTATAACTTTACAACCTGGTTTCTCCCTGTAGAAGAATAAATACAACTCCTGTCCCAAGATGAGAAAATCAGTGGAAACACTACCAGTGGCCGAATAAATTCTTCCAGGGTGTTTTTTTTCCCTACCTGTGTTTTCACTTGAAGGCAATTTAGCTTCCTTCTCTGTTTACAGACATTTTTGACTCCAGAGTATTTTTAAAGACACATGCTAGCAACACTTCTCTTGCATTCCTTCTAAGCATAGCAAAATGGTATGTAATGGTAATAGCAATAGAATGGATACTCTTTAATGTGGAAAGGAGACCTTATAGCAGCCTTCCAGTAGCTAAAGGAGGCATACAAGGATGCTGGACAGAGACTCTTCATCAGGGACTGTAGTGGTAGTACAAGAGGCAATGGGTTTAAACTTAAACAGGGGAGGATTTAAGTTGGATATAAGGAAGAAATTCTTTACTGTGACGGTGGTGAGGCACTGGAACAGGCTGCCCAAAGAAGTGGTAAATGCTCCTTCCCTGGAAGTGTTCACGGCCAGGCTGGACAGGGCCTTGGGTGACATGGTTTAGCGTGAGGCGCTCCTGTCCATGGCAGGCAGGTTGGAACTAGATGTTAAGATGCTTTCCAACCCTAACCATTCTATGACTCTGTGAGTCTATAACAGATAACATACTTTTTTATCCTTCTATTTTCATGGAAGTCGTATGGAGATCCCCTCTGGTAAGTAACAGTTGTTCTGATCAATGGTCATGTAAGCTATTTGACAGTTTCAAATAATTGCAAGTTTTGTTCTACTCACTTATTAAAAACACAAATTGACAATTTTGAATACAGATTAAATAAGCTAAGAAATATTATGATAGAATATTGGTAATAAATATTTTATCCATTTTAGCACGTTACAATACACGTATTAATTCCTAAAAAGGTTATTGAGAGGATTGCTGGATAAAATTTCTCATGAATGTTAACTAGTTGTAAAAGAAATTTTTGGTTTACTACTTGTAGCACACTTTATTTAAATGGCAATAAAATGCACACACCAGTAGCATGCTTAAAAGCAACATCTATCAGAGGCTATCAGTTGCAGAGAATAATACTCATCCTTAGTTTACAGATAGCGACCAATGCTCTCAGAGAAGCCCCTATATGATCAAAAAAGACAAGTAACAATCACACCAGTGAAATCCTGGAAGCAGTCTTTCAGAATAATGCACTCACTCTATAACACTGTAATGCTTAATGGACATGGGAATGCTTGATGCTGAAATCATACCCATTAAAAACAAGACATAAGATTCCTTCAGCAGCTTTTCCCAACACCAGACCTTCATTCACCACGAAAATACTAGCAGAGGGTTTTATTAAATTTCACTTTTGTTATCATTTGAGCTTTTTAGCAAGATCAAACTGCAGGTTTTGTATTCCTAACTTTGATAGCACAGATTTTTCTAGAACACCAATGTCTTCCAGTTAAGAGATGCTGTTTAGAACGGGTTTTCAAATCCTAGCTAGTGCTTAAGCACATATATATATATACGTATGTTTTTGTGTGTTGGTTTTTTGTTTGTTTGTTTTCTGTTTTTTTTTTTTTTTTTTTTTTTTTTTTTTAACTGGAATAGTGCAAGTAATAGTTTACTATTACCAAATGAGATCAGAGATCTGGTCCGTGGCACAATGAAAAACATTTTGTTTTATATGCAGCTTATTTATTCTAATGAACTGTAATTCCATTCTAAAGCAAAACAAAATCAACTGAACATTAAAAACAGGTGACGTTTTATCAATCTTAAGCAGTTTGTCTATACTGCTAATCATCATTGCTGAAAAAGATAAAAATAACACTATTGATGTTCAACCTCACGGTCAATTCTACTCTGTCTAATCCACTTAAATGTTTAAATTGGAACAATAAAGCAAAAAGCTTCACACTCATTCAAAAAATATGACAGAAAAAGATTACATAACTGAGTTCAAACTGACTTCACTACCTTTAAAATGCTTCAGAGAGCAAAAAACATTATAAATTTAATTCCAAGTCAAGTACCCTTCAGGTGTACTTGCAGTTCAGATTTTTGGGGATACTGAACAGCCATTCACTCTCATTTGCACCGGTTCACAGTGCAAGAAATGAGATTTTCAAGCTAGTAAATTACCAAGGAAAACCAACTTCTTGCATCTGAACATGTTATAAAAAAGCAAGCACAGGTTTATAACTATCAATAAATAATACCTATGGATATATTTCCATGTAAGACATCCAAGTAACCAACTCAAACCACTCCTCAATAGTGCATTATTTCTGTGATATACCAAGTAATACAAATGCACACAATCTTCTATGATGCTACATCCATAAGGCTCGATACATTTTTTTTCATTGTGTTTCATTACAATTATCTTTAAAATTTCACAAAGATTTGCTCTTGAAGCTGGGTAACAATTTTCCTGGACACATAAAACATGGAGCCAGGAAAACAAGAAAACACCAAGTACTGGAAACAACTGTTGACATATCAGACACATCCTCACTATAAACAGCACTTCAGTCCTCAAAAGTTTCAGGTCCTCCTCTTTACCATGAAGAGCAATAAGCTGGTAAGTAAAACCTAGCTGGCATGAGAAAGTTTCATTATCAGGACCAGATAGTTTCAAAACTGTTTAAGGACTATGCAGGCAGAAGGAATTCTTCCTGGATTTTGAAGTTGTGTTTATATGGCCCTCACACAAATTTTTATTTGGCAGTTGCTATCAGGGAAACCACTGTAGTGCAGAACTGCACAGGACTGATAGCAGAAAAATCGACCATTACTTCAGGGTTGTACTTAAATGACAAATCAGAATTTATAAAAAGGAGAACAGCAATTCTCAAGAGCCTATGAAGTAAAGTTAACTATTTTATCCATGTAGGTTTGGTTGCCATGGTTTATTTGTCTGTTGTTGTTGGGGTTTTTGTTTGTTTATTTCATTGGTTTCATTTCTTAAACACCTTATCATCTCATCTCAGAAAGCCACCACAGGGCAGTACTAAATAAAAAGGCAGAAGAGTGAAAGAAAACCATATATAACTGATGTGCTAAAAAGATGCAACTGTGAAAAACAGGAAAGGAAAACTATGAAGCAGTATAAATGCAGTACAGCAGCAACAGTCAGCACAATTTCAAGCCTTTAGTGGTACTAAGCAGAAAAGTTATTAAAAATAGGATCCAAAACTTCTGACAATTGTGATCTTACTACAGTCTATCACTAATAGCAGAATGGTGATGACAAAATTGTCATTAACTACTTTTCATAATATTCAGACTGTAAGGCACATTAGTTGAGGCAAAAGTTTTAAAGTACTTCTAGTACTCTCTCAAAAGCCATTACTGAGTTCTGAATTTCATCTTCAGATGCTTCAGGAACCAAGACTAAAAGTTAGTTTGATCAGAATACTGAAATATTTAAGTTCACTTGTAGCTAAATAGCAGGTATAACCTGTACCTCCAAGTCCTTGAATTGCCAACTACAAGAAATAGAGAGCCTATGAAAAAAGGATTGTTTTATATTTATGCTATTTCTTGCACTCTTTTCTTATGCACCAAGGGTGGAAAGAATGGTATTTGGGAGACTACTGACTGACTGATGTCAGTAAGGTCAGCTTTATGTTGACAGAGATTACCACTGCCCACTGAGAGAGCACTTGGAAGAAGTGCCCTAGAACCATGGGAACTGTTCCCATAAGGTTCAACAGTTAACTACCATTTGTAGAGAATAGTTCAGAAGACTCATCCACACTGCTCATTCTATCACATCCTCAATTACTGAGTCATGCACTGTTCTATCCTCTGGCTTTTGGCTCCTTCCTCTGCCACAAACCTTCTAAAGCTAGTTTGAAGTCTTCTTGATGGTCTCTGAGCGACACTAGACTTGTTTCTCTTTTTCTTTAATTGAGTAGTAACTAAATAACTAACTAAATTGGTGACAAAGTATGCATTACTAATGCATGGTCTATCATAATGGCTCAGAGTAGTATCAGCATATATTATTACATTGTCATTCATATCCCACTCATTTATAATAAACTCTAAATATAAAAAATTCTCTACTACTATGCCTCATTCTCAGAAGGAATCAGGGGACAGCACACAAGAACTCATCTTGATCTGGTACAAAAACCCCTTAGTAAATAATTAACAAACAATCAAACTACACTAAATTAACATAAAACTAAGCTGGACCCTTAAGTTAAATGCCTCAAAATCATGTCACTTAGGATCAAAACTTCTTACACCCAATAAAAGCCCTTCATGCTAACAAATTTACAGCCTATTTAGGTATTTAAATAAGTGTATGTTAACACAACAGTAAAGACAAATCTAGCCACCCTCAAGTACAAAAGGCAACCCACCTCTGATAGTCTTCCCATCATACACTCCTTTCTCTGAGCGGTTGAAAGAGAACAAGAGAAATTAAGTTTTAACCAACTCTAACTGCCCCTACACAAATAAATGTTTCTCTTTGCCCTCTAAGAAGATAGACAAGAATGGATAATGATGAGCTGGTGGAAGGAATTAAGAGTAGTTTTACATCAGGTGTTGTCTGTGGGAAACAGTTAACACTGTTAGCAGTGATTAACTATCTTAATTGTGGAAAATACACCTGCTGAACAAAGAGGTTTTGACTGATGCACCACTATAAGTCTTTACACTTAGAATACAGGTAGTAACATTTTAGTAAATTTCACACTTACCCAGCTTAGATTTCTCCCACCAGAGATGTAGCCAGATATAACACCTCGCTGTTTGACACTAATAACAGTTATGCCCAGAACATTACCTCTATTTTCACACAGCTACTCACCCATGTTCTGCTGCTACTACTTAAGAATGTTGTAGAGGGAAAAAAACATTACATGAATGTGTGGGACAAGCAGGTATCCTTCAACACGAATTAGCAGCCTCCTTAGAGAAATATTTCAATATATTCTTTATTTTAAAAAAGTGAAAAAATCTTCTTCAAAACTACAGTTGTAGTGAATACAAGATTAGATATTTTTAATATTACTTCCAGACTGGGTTATCGGTAAGCATGCTCTGCAGTTTTTATTGGCTGGGTGACAATAAAAACTCTGTGCCAGAGAACAGAGATCCTACAGTATGGGTGGTTAAATTTCTGGCTTGGAACTCCTTTTCTCTGAATTTCAGAAAGAATTACAAAATTGTATTCAAGGAAAATGTCGTATGAACAGTCAGAACAACATTTAAAACTCCATTTGTAAGGGCATTCTTTCCTATCACCCTCCTGAAATAACTGAAAATCTGACTCAACACACATATACAGACTGAGTATTATTCCACATGATTTTCAAGAACAAAGTCAGTGGAACAATATAGATAAATTTCTAGAACAGCATTTCCAGTTACTGAGAGCTATACTTCAGTAAAAATATTAACAACTTACTTGTGGGAAGTTCTTTTCTTCATCATGCTGGCAGACACTCCTGTATGACCTACAATATAAATGATGTTGAAATTATTGAAAAATAAAGTGTGCCCACAAAGCCAAAAATAGCCACCTTACACTAGTCTTCCTTTTGAATGTCAAAATGCAAAGAATCCAAACACTTTGTGTTATGACCGATGAAGTAATTGCTGCAATGGAAGAAGGCACTGCAGAGACAGACACAGGCTACACGCTCATGAAACACATTCCCCCCACCCCTCCCTTCTTCCTGGTCTTCACTGCCCATTTCTCTACTTCCTCCCCACCAGTGGCACAAGGGGACAGGAATGGGGGCTGTGGTGAGTCCATCTCAAGTAGTCTCTGACACTCCTTCCTCCTCAGGGGAGGACTCCTCATACTCTTTCCCTGCTACAAAGTGGGATCCCTCACATGGGAGCCAGTCCTCCATGAATTTCTCCAGCATGGGTCCTTCCCATGGGCTGCAGCTCTTCACAACCTGCTCCAGTGTGGGTCCCTTCAATAGGATGCAGCCCTTCAGGAACTGACTGCTCCAGTGTGGGTCCCTTCCATGGGGTGCATTCTTCAGGAAGAGACTGCTCCAGTGTGGGTCCCTTCCATGGGGTGCATCCTTCAGGAACAGACTGCTCCAGTGTGGGTCCCTCATGGGGTCACAAGTCCTGCTGCAAACCTGCTTCAGCATAGGCTCCTCTCCC
Source organism: Ara ararauna (assembly GCA_028858755.1). Lineage (NCBI taxonomy): Eukaryota > Metazoa > Chordata > Aves > Psittaciformes > Psittacidae > Ara > Ara ararauna. Next base: position 34,661,985 of record CM054410.1, on the reverse strand, counting down.
CATGGGGCCACAGCTCCTGCTAGAAGCCTGCTCCAGCACAGGCTTCCCACAGGGTCACAGCATTCATCAGGCATCCCCCTGCTCTGGCATGTGGTCCTCCCTGGGCGGCAGGTGGAACCTGCTCCATCATGGACCTCCATGGGCTGCAGGGGCACAGCCTGTCTGCACCACGGGCTGCAAGGGCATCTTTGCTCTGGTGCCTGGAGCACCTCCTCCCCTCCTGACCTTGGTGTCTGCAGGGCTGCTTCTCTCATAGACTCAATTCTTTCCTTCTGGCTACTGTTTGCCAGCAGGTTTTTTCCCTTCTTAACGTTATCCCAGAGGTGCTGCCACTGTCACTGATGGGCTCAGCGGTGGGTCTGTCTTGCAGTCGGCAGATATGGGTTCTGTCAGACATGCGGGAACCTTCTAGCAGCTTCTCACAGAGACCACCCCTGTAACCACCCTCCAACAGCTTTCCATGCAAATCCAATACAGAAACTCAGGGATGAACATAAGGAGTGACAGATCACAACTATTAAAAAGAAAGCTGAATACAATAGGGACTAGCGCAGTCTTGTTCTAGAGAAATGCTGTAATCATTGAGATGATCCAATAGCTACAACAGTTAAATGAATCAACAGGCTATGTAACTTTTCAACTGGCTCAGTAACTTTTCATCCTTGAGTTAATCAAAAAGGTGCAAATTCATGTCAGACCAGCACTGGGGAAGTATATACAAATCTCACCCTAACAGAGCACATGAAAAATGAATACAAGCTGCTTTGAGAAGAACAACAGGCTTGAGCTAGTTTCAATCTATGCATTTTTCACAATGAAGTACAACCAGCCATTGGAATAATGTCCCCAGGGAAGTGGTGGATTCCCCAGCATTGGACACTTTAAAGATCCAGCTGGACAGGGCACTAGGACATCCTGTCTAGCCTGCTTTTGCTAAGAAAGGTTGGACAAGATGATCCTTGAGGTCCCTTCTAACCTGGAATTCTATGATTCTGATTCCCTCCTAGCAACTGGAGACACCCAGTGCTGGGATGGTGAGCATTTTATAGAGACTAGTAAGCAGAACCACATTTGTATTGAGCTGCAGTTGTGTAATACAGTTAGCATATTCTGCTAAGTATTGTTGATTTTATGGTTGTAACATTCTGCTTAGCACAAAACTAAGTATTAAAACGTTAAACTCTCCTCATGTGATATATGTAAGAAAACCTGGTCAGAAAATGGTGGACTCTTAGAACTAATTGTGTAATGGCCATGGCAGCCTGTGCTGCTTGGGGACTGGCTGGGCATTGGTTGTTGCTGACCAACTGTTTTCATTTGCAGCACTTGGCTTTCCTGGTTTTTATTTCCTCTAACATTTTCTCTTTTCCTTATAATTTTTAAGGTATTATAATAAAAAATTAATAATTTAAAAAAATACTATCTCACAAGGGTTTTTTCCTCATTTTTATTCTTCCAGTTCTCTCCCCATCCCACCTAGGGAGGCGACCAAATGGCTACATGGTGATTAGTTGACAGATGGAATTATACTGTGACATTCATGATGATTATTCCTACAATCCAGGAAAATAATGTGACTATCGTGGTTTAAGCCTCTCAGGCAGTTAGCTCACTCACTCCCCCTCTTTCTCACCCCTGGCTCCCAGAGGGATGGGAAGGAGAATTGAAAGAATGTAACTCCCACAGGTTGAGATAAGAACAGTTTAGTATCTAAGGTATAACACAAATCACTACTGCTACCACCAATAACAATAATGACAAGGGAAATAAAAGGAAAGAGAATACAACTGCTCACCACCCGATACCCAGCCCGACCCAGCAGTGAACCCCACCCTTCCGGGTCTCTGCCCTCCATTTTTATATCCTGGGCATGATGTGCTGTGGCATGGAATACCTCTTCGGTCAGTTTGGGGCAGGTGTCCTGTCTGATTCCTCCTGGCTTCCCCTCCTCCCTGGCAGAGCATGAGGCTCAGAAAGTCCTTGGTCAGACTAAACACTCTAAGCAGTAACTGAAAACATCGGTGTTATCAGCGCTGTTCTCAGGCCGAAATTCAAAACACAGAGCTGCACCAGCTACCAAGAAGGAGAAAAATGACTGCTGCTGCTGAACCCATGACAGTGACTTTAAAGCAGTTTCTCCCATTATTTAAAAAAAAAAAAAATCAAGCAAACACTAGCTGCATTGTGAGACTTTTTATCTTCTTAGTTAACTGATCTCCAATTTCCAGCTAAACCAGGACAGACACCCCTAGAATTTTTATGGGGAAAAGGAGCAAGCTGGGTTACTCTCACTATCACAGAGGCTCAAGGCTTAGTATTAAGGACTGGGGACCCTCCTACAATACCTGCCAGTCACTGGGGAGGGATACGGGGCAGGCAAAGGAGACAGAGGTGGGAGAATACTTCAGAGCTGCAAATCACCATGCTGAAATCTGCCATCTCAGACATGCTGGACAGATCCAAGCCTGATGTCAGGACAGCCAGCCACCAAGCCTCCTGGGCAAGACAGTGCAGAGAAGACTGGTCAGACACAGACCAACTGTGTGGGTTTTTACAGGGTTCTGGACAAAAGGTAGTAAAGTGGATCACACCACCAAGAGGCCACTGTGATTGTCACTGTCATAGTACAATTTCTGTATTATGACTGTATTGTGATTTCAGTATATTGCTCCAAATCTCATGTAATGTCAAATGTCTTCAACTGACATCAAAACATTGAACCCTCCTTGCCTGCAATATCTAAAAGAGCCTGGTCAGAGTGCTGGACTGACAAACATGTAACTAACGTCTCAAGTATATACAAACATGGCCAGAATTTCGACTATGGATGCTTAAATTAACACTTACAGAGAAATATTTGAGGTTTTCTATAGGTCAAAGCAAACCAATTCTTTTGAAGCTAACACTATATGCATGTTCCAAGCATAGCTTTGGAATATATGTGCTGAAAACTTTTATGATAGTCATAGTGTCACACATGAGTTGAACACTAAAAGTATCATTAACCTTCAAAAGTCTTCGTAAATATTTTAATCTTTACATTTTTATCCGAAAAATTCAAGAGGACATATACAAAGTGACAGAAATGGTAGAATTAACATAACATTACACCTTATGCTTGAAACAGTCAAGCTCATACCAAATCCTTAGGAACCTGCATTTTCAGCTGTAATGACATCTGAAACATTTTGGTTTCAAAAATTAACCCATACAAGCCAATTACTACAGTAAAGATCCTCTTTGCAATTTTTGGTTGTTATAAGACTGGATAATTGAACTGCATGCTTTTAAGAACTATTAGCTGTAAATTTAAAAAAAACCAAAAAGCTTGATTAGAAACCTAAAAGACTTTAGGACTTGACTGTAACCACTAAACAAGCTTTCTGATCATACTGTCAGTTACTGTCTGTATATTTTATTAATACATAATACAATAAAACACGTTTTATTACAAATATGGTGTTATTAAAAACATTCATCAGAAAATATATCTGTTCTTATAAAGTGGAGGAACTGCATCATTAAACACACTATATTTTACATTACCGCCTGTTGAAAGACAGATTTTTGCTAAATTGGCTCAAATACCTAAAACCCCGGAAGTAACATCCATATTCTGCAAATGGTCCAGCACAATACTTGGTTTCTGTCCTCCTCTCAAGGTCTCTCAACCCACGCAATAAGAACAGAGGTCAAAGCATTAGCCTTCCAAAGTGTCAATCAGGAATGCTAGAGGTACGTAGAGGGCTACAGAAGCTGCAATATACACAAAGGAGAAGCTATGCAAACCTCTGGGAATGGGTGTCTGTCCAGTTCACTGACTTCTCACCTTGAGAACCTCATACTTTTGACAGGATTCAACTGCTTCATTTATGCAGCGAAGTATAAACCAAAGCCAGCTATGTCAAATAAGCACTCTTCCCCTTCTATGTCAGCCAATACCTTAAGACAGGTCCCAGTAATAGAATCATAGAATCATCAAATTGTCAGGGTTGGAAGAGACCTTAAAGATCATCTAGTTCCAACCCCATTGCCATGGGCAGGGACACTTCTCAGCAGACCAGGTTGCTCAAAGCCCTGCCCAACATGGCCTTGAACGCTTCCAAGGATGGGGCAGCCACAGCTTCTCTGGGTAACCTGCGCCAGCACCTCACCATGATCATAGTAAAAAACTTCCTAATGTCTAATCAGAATCCCTCCTCTTTCAGTTTAAAACCATTCCCTCCTGGGCTGTCACTACATCTCCTTGTATGCAAAAAGTCCCTCTCCAGATTTCTCGTAGGCCCCCTTTAGGTACTGGAAGGCTGCTATAAGGTCTCCCTGGAGTCTTCCCTTTTCCAGGATGAACAACTCCAGCTCTCTCAGCCTGTCTTCATAGAAGTGCTCCATCCCTCTGACGATCTTTGTGGCCTCCTCTGGACTCACGAAAGCAGGTCCACACACCTCTTGTGTTGGGAGTCCCAGAGCTGAACACAGTACTTCAGATACGGTCTCATTAGAGTGGAGTAAAAAGGGAGAATCACCTTTCTCAACCTGCTGGTCAGGCTCCTTTTGATGATACTCAGGACACAGCTGGCTTTCTGGGCTGCAAGCACACACTGCCAGCTCATGTTGAGCTTCTTGTCAACCAACACCCTTTAAGACCTTCTCTGCACGGCTGCTCTGAATCCAGCCTCTGCCCAGCCTGTAGCTGTACTTGGGATTGCCCTGACCTGGGTGCAGGCATTTGCACTTGGCATTGTAGAATTTCATAACGATGTCATTGGCCACCTCTCAAGCCTGTCAACATGCCTCTGGGTGGCATCCCTTCCCTCCAGTGTGCTGACCACATCCCACAGCTTGGAGTCATTGGCAAACTTGCTGAGGGTGCACTCAATCCCACCATCCATGTTGCCAACAAAGATATTCACAGAATCATAGAATAGTTTGGGCTCGAAGAGACCTTCAAAGGTCATCTAGTCCAACCCCCCTGCAATGAGCAGGGACATCTTGAACTAGATCAAGCTGAACAGCACCGGTCCCAATACCAATCCCTGAGGAGCACCACTTGCCATGGGCTTCAACTTGGACACTGAGCCATTGACCACAACTCTCTGAGTGGGGCCACGCACAAAGTTATGGCATTTGGATGTTTAATACAAACAAACCATGCTTTCAAGAAGGTACAATAGCAAATATTTGAAGATCATAGGACAAACTCACTAATACCCACCTGCCTACTTGCCAAAATTCATCTCAGTATTTTGCACTGGCTGAATTCAGTAATGTCTCAAGTTGATGGAAACTCTTTTTAAAGACATCTCAGGTTACTCTATTGAACAGTGTAGCACTTCACTTCGCTAGGCAGCTGAAAAAGCTGCAGCAAGAGTTCACTGAATCAAGAGGATTTTTGCCTCCTTCAGCACCTCTAAATAGGGGGATGGAACAGCACAGAATCCTCACATTTTACATATTTTAGTAACAAGATCAAAATCAGAATTATTTGATAAATTTGAATGTCTGATTCTTTCTTGGTCCAGGAGAATTCCTTTAACAGTAGTCTTTCCACTGCAACTGGAAAGCTGCAAGAAACCTTAGGGCCAAAGATCAGTAATATCAAGAGTTTGCAATTGTACCTAACCTTTGGGGTGGAAGAGGAAGATGATGCAGTCATCAACAGTGCCACTTTGTCATTTATCACTTGCGATAGCATTTTCCTTACTGCTAACAAGATATATTCAAATAGCACACCCATAATCCTTGCAGTCTTCTGTGAGGATTTTGAAATCAAGACAAAGAAGGCAGCTTAAGCAGTTCACACACATTAGCACTAGGACAGCTTGATTTAACAGCTGCACTGTTAAACACATATACGTGCGCCCACCTGGACCACACCCCCAGATTTCACTGCCTGATCCCCATTCAGTCACTGTAAAACAAGGATAATGTCCACAGGCAATAACAGCAACACATGAGAATTGCTCTGAACTGCTTCTTCTCTCATTATCAAAATAATCTAGAAGTAATGCCTTAAAGTAACTGCTGTAACAATTACAGACATTATTTATAACCCAAAGATGATGCAGGTTTTTTTACCTTAGGAAACTGGTTCCACACTTGAAGACTATATACTACATAATGCTGTAACCCTCAAAACTGCATCAATAAGATGTACACACTTCTGTCTAACAGCTGCATGTGAAACACCATTTCCCTAATAAAAGCTTACACTGAAGTCCACAGATGGCACAAAGACGGTATGTTCAAACAGACACCAGTAGCAAAAATACAGAAAGTATGTTGAACAGCCCCTGTCACACAGAGGAAAAGCTGTGGAACCCAAAGTACCTCTATAACCATCATCCTCCTTGCAAAATATCTGACCCTTGCCAAGATAAAACATATGTTTCAAGCAGCTAATACAGCATACTCTTCGAATGGCTGCAAAAAATATTTTTTTGAAATTGAAAATCCCATTATAAACAATTCACAACAAAAGTATTTAGACATGCTGTTTCAATTTTTCTTTCAATTTACCTACAGGAATAAGTAGTGAAATATAAACATGAAAATACTTCCAGCGTGTGAGGATACCTTAAATTCTGCATATTTTGCTTTTTGCACAGTTAAAGGAAGTAGTAAAGCTACAACAAAATAAATCAGACAGGAAACTTACCTTTATACGGCAAGAGACCAGCTCTGCAGAAGACTCTTCTGTCACAATTTAGAACTGTCAAGAGCTTGCAGAGTCTCTTTACACTTATTTGTAAATCTATGACATTTTAATGATGATGATGTCTTACTGCTATGTTTTAATGATTTAAAATATTCTTTGTGATAATTTTAAGTTAATTTTTAGCATACACATATACTGCCAATCTCCGCCTTCACCTAATGATTGCGGAACACAACAAAGCAGTAACTGTCTTCTATAAATTCTCCTGAAACCTCCAGTACTAAATTAACAGCTTGGGACAAAAGCCTAATTAGCATTAGTCATTCTGCATCATATGTCCAGTTCAAAGCACAACGGCATTTAAAAAATCCCAAACATTTCAAGGGCAGCAGTATCTTCATGAAAATCTGCCAAGACAAAAAACAATTGCATACAAAGTGTTTCGGGGTCGAGCAGTTTGGTCACAAGTGGCAATGTAACTTCAAAGATGTCAACAGTAATTAGAGAACAATAAAGAGTTATTACATTCTTAATATAGCATGAATGTCACTGACCGAATGGGTCTAAATCGGCAATCTTTACCTCCTTTTAACTATGGAAAGACAAGTTTTAACCAGACACTCCATTCCATAATTTAGAAAACACTCAAAATACTCTGCAAATAAGCTGCCCTGAACAGGAAAAATTAACACTGAACAAAAATCAAAGTAAATGGATTAGTTTTAGTCATCTTTGTAATAACCTGTGAAGACTGAAACTTTGATGAATCTGAGGAAGGAGGAAATATTTATGTTTCTGTCAGTCATGTAAGAGCACAGAAACACACTTTTTATAATAGAAAGTGAACACAAAACTCCAACTCCCCGTCAAGAACAGAATTCAGCATTTAACTGCCATGTGGTCGGTGTGTTTTTTGAGGCTCAATTAATTCTGCTCATAACAGATCCCCAGAATTCAACAGCAAAACCAGAAACTATGTTTCTGAATACTTCTACTTTAGACAAAGAAAAGAGATAAGACGAGACACACTAAAACATTCTTCCATAAGGCTGACTCCAACAGAAGTATGCAAGTCACTTCAGCTGCAGGGTATAAAAAGATAGAAGAGGGAGAATGACAAGAGAAAGCTACTGGCAATGTTTTTATCCTGTCTGATGTTGTCACATCAATTGTGACAACTAATTAGTTGTCACATCAGACAGCACCATTCAATTCATGGACACTGGACAGGCTTTTCGAAACACAGCACTATTAGCTTACCTCTTTGAACAACCCATGTTTACAATAAGCAGTGAAAGCTGGATATTTTAAAGTTATACTTCAGAATCTTCCCTGGGAACAGCAGTAATACCACATGAATTACTCTGTATCTGGACATTATTTCAGAATTACTTTCAGGGACGAAACTCTTTGGCGTGCTTCTACTCACCTAGTATTGCCCAACCTGAACTTGAAAGACTTCCAGGGAAGGAAGAGAGTTCTTTTAATCAAAGTACAGACATAAAATTAATTCAGACTCTGCCAAAAAAAATGTCACTGCAATGCTAACGAAGTCACTTCTAGAAATGGGATCTCTTTCCTTAGTTCACAAAGACAATAGTGCAACAATTTTAAATGGGAAACAAATACAAAAGCTGGTAAATACACAGCATTAAACAGGTGATCACCAGACTAAAGGCCAAATGAAAGCATAAACATAAGGGTAATCACAACTCATTTTACAACCAACTGTACTACAGTGTTAATTAAAGAAAAAGAAAAAAAATTAAAAAAAAAAAAAAAAAAAAAAAAAAAAACAACCCAAACAAACAAAACTCCAGCCAAAAACCCCAACTGCATTCCCTTATACTGGAGACAGTCATCCACTATAATTAGTCTCCCTCATGAGAGACAGGCACACTGCCATGCACAGGAGTGATGCTGCTGTCTCTACAAGAAGATGAAATCAAAGTCAGCCGTAGAAAACTTTGATAATGCATTACATTTTTTTTTTTTTTAAATTAGATTTTCTGGAAAATTATGATGCTCCTGTAAAGCATCCTAAGGCACATGAAAAACAACAAGGTGGTTGATGACAGCCAGCATGGCTTCACTAAGGGGAAATCCTGCCTGACCAATCTGGTGGCCTTCTATGATGGGGCTAAGGAACTGATGGATAGTGGCAGAGCAGTTGATGTCATCTACCTGGACTTGTGCAAAGCGTTCGACACTGTCTCACATGACACCCTTGTCTCCAAACTGGAGAGAGATCAATTTGATAGGTGGACTACTCCGTGGATAAAGAACTGGCTGGCTGGCTGCACGCGAAGAGTTGTACTCAATGGCTAACTGTCCAGTTGGAGACCTGTAACGAGTGGTGTCCCTCAGGGATTGGTGTTGGGATTGATCCTGTTCAACATCTTTGTTGGCAACATGGACAGTGGGATTGAGTGCACCCTCAGCAAGTTTGCTGATGACATCAAGCTTTGTGGTTCAGTTGATACGTTGGAGGGAAGGGATGCCATCCAGAGGGACCCTGACACGCTTGTGAGGTGGGCTGATGCCAACCTGATGAAGTTCAACCATGCAAAGTGCAAGGTCCTAAACGTGGGTCAGTGCAATCCCAGGCACAGCTACAGGTTGGGTGGAGAAGAGATTCAGAGCAGCCCTGTGGAGAAGGACTTGGGGGTGTCGGTCAATGAGAAACTGAACATGAGCCAGCTTCAGTGTGCGCTTGCAGCCCAGAAAGCCAACCGTATCCTGGTACATCAAAAGGAGCATGACCAGCAGGTCGAGGGAGGTGATCCTGCCCCTCTACTCTGCTCTCGTGAGACCTCACTTGGAGTATTGTGAGCAGTTCTGGTGTCCTCAACATAAAAAGAATACGAAGCTGCTGAAGCAAGTCCAGAGGAGAGCCACAAGCATGATCAGGGGACTGGAGCACTTCCCATATGAAGACAGGCTGAGAAAGTTGTGGCTGTTCAGCCTGGAGAAGAGAAGGCTGTGTGAAGACCTCATAGCAGCATTCCAATATCTGATGAGGGCTTATGGGGATGCTGGGGATGGACTCTTCATTAGGGACTGTAGTGGTAGGACAAGGGGTAATGGGTTCAAACTTAAACAAGAGAAGTTCAGGTTAGATTTAAGAAAGAAGCTCTTTACTGTGAAGGTGGTGAGGCACTGGAATGGGTTGCCCAAGAAAGTTGTGAATGCTCCATCCATGGGGTTGTTCAAGGCCAGGCTGGACAGAGCCTTGGGTGACATGGTTTGGTGTGAGGTGTCTTGCCCATGGCAGGAGGGTTGGAAGCAGATGATCTTAAGGTCCTTTCCAACCCTAACTGTTCTATGATTCTATGATTTTGTCCTATATGTGACAGAACCACTAGTTTATCTATATCTCAAGTTTTTTTGTAGCCTGTACTAGATCCACAGTACATATGTGTGTGTGTATACAGACAGTCTGTACATACATATATATAGACAGTCTGCTAGAATCCCACAATGTTTTTACATGATTAACAGATCCAATATACAGTTCGTAAAGTATTTCCACTCTTTTACCATATCTTTTAATCAGAAGCAAGAATGAATAATAGGAAGACTATACTAATGCTATATTATCTACTACCAGGTGATTGCAATTTTATAGGCAAGACTTCAAAAAACTTATTTTACATTTTCAGTATCTAGCTGGTCTGAAACACTATTTGCTCATGCAGTTTCTTGGAAGTGGCAACCATCTTTAAAAAAGGAAGGCAATAAATGTCAAAATACAATAATTCTGTAAAGCACAGCAAATACTATTTAAAAGTTGTTAGTGCACAAGACTTTTTTTAGTGTCCAAGCAAATCACAGATGCTCATGAGATCTTCAAGATAGCTTCACAAGAGCACCTTATCCAGCCCTGCCCCTTGGGAAAGAGACTTCACTGCACCAGGTTGCCCAAAGTCCCATTCAATCTGACCTTGAACACCTGCAATGATGTGACATCTACAACTTCTCTGAGCAACCCGTTCCAGCATCTTACCGTCACTGCGTCTTTACCCTTATCTTCCAGTGTCTTCACCCTCACTGTAAAGAATTTCTTCCTCATATTCAATCTAAATCTACTGTCTTTCTGTTTAAAACCATCATGACGTGTAATATCAGTACAAGACCTAGCTTTCTCTCTCCATCAAATGGACCCCTTATGAGGTCTTTATCAGACTTTATACATATAGGCGTCCCTGAAGCCTTCTCTTTCCCAGGCTGAACAACCCCAGCTATCTCAGCCTGTGCTCACAGGAGAGGGGCTCCAGCATTCAGAGCATCTTTGTGGCCTCCTCTGGACTCAAGCAGGTCCATGTTCCCCTTTTGCTGGGGGCCCCAGAGCTCAATGTAGTACTGCAGGTGGGGTCTCACCAGAGCAGAGGGAATCACCGCCTTCGACCTGCTGGTCATGCCCCTTTTGATGCAGCCCAGCATAAGTTTGGCTTTCAGGGCTGTGAGCACACATGGCTGGCTGCAGTCCAGCTGTTCATCCATCAGCACCCCCAAGTTCTTCTCTGCAGGACTACCCTCAATCCATTTATGTCCCCATCTGTACTGATATTGGGATTGCCCCAGTATCAATACAGATACTGCCCACGTAAGGGCTTTCCACTTGGTCTTGCTGAACTTTGAGGTTTGCACTGGCCCATGTCTCAAACCTGTCAACGCCCCTGTGGATGGCATCCCTTCCCTCCAGTCTGCTGACTGCACCACACAGGTTGGTGTCATCAGCAAACTTGCTGAGGGCACACGTAGAATCAGAATAGTTAGGGTTGGAATTTCATTTATGAAGATACTAAACAGTACTGGTCCCACTACTGACCCTTGAGGGACACCACTCGTTACTGGTTTACAACTGGATATTGAGCTGTTTACTGTAACTCTTTAGATGTAGTCATCCAGAACAGGGAGAGTTGCCACCTAAACCACTCTGTCACTTCACCTGGTTGCAGCTTTCTCTCCTAGAGATACTTTTTAAAAAATAAGAAAGATCTAACAACCACTCACTATGTAATTTATGTCTCACTACAAGGCCTCTTTTACAGACATCAAAATAATAATTTCATAAACTCTGATGAATTCAATTACTACCTTTACTGTTCTTTTCAAAGGAAGAATGACCACCATTAGTGAAAGTACTACTGTGATAAACATTCTGTCCAGCTTGCTCAGTAGCTGCCTTTAAAGGTCCAATGCCCAACCTTCACTACAGAATGGGCTACACAGTCTCCTAATGATGCTGCCTGCTGCACTCTTTCCTAATGCATATCCAAAATAAAGAAATAAACAGTAAATAATTCCATATCTCCCCCATTTTTCTACCCTCCCAAAAAGTGGTAAAAACTGTCTAGCCTCGGCTCACCAAATATGATCAGGAGGAGCAGCAGCAGTAACAGCAGGGCAGACAGCAGCTGCCTTCCTCAAGAAAGAATGTAACAGCCAGCCTGAAAGCCAGGAACACCCAAGCCCAGGCCATAACTACGCCAAGAGCTGAGGGATGCCAAATGCGTATGATTTATGGGCTGTATTTAAATGACAGTGATACTACATTAACCAAAAAAATAAAGTTAAAGACTTCTCAGTTAAGATTAAAAAACTTTACAAAGAAAAACTGTAACTTATCTAGGGATACTAAAAGAAAAAAGACCCCCAAAATAGCATCTAAGGAAATCTGTGCATCAATTTTATTGACAATTTGGCACGGTACCAGTTATAGCAAAAAACATCATGAACAAATAACAGAAAATGTGACTAAAAAAAGTTATATACTAATTTGGAAAGAACAAAAAGAAAGTGAAATTTTCTTCAAGATATTTAAGTAAAATTTCCTAGCTTAGCTTTTTTGGGGTTTGGCTTGGGATTTTTTTTTTTTTAAGAAAAAAAATCTAACCACATAATTACCCTTTATGTAAGTTTCATGTTATGACACTTCAAATCTATGCTGTAGTTTTCTTGTTCATCGCATGTCACACTGAAGCTGTTAATTATCCTAACAGTTGCCTTAAAAACCTAGTGTCTGCATTCTTTGAACTTTAGCACAGTGCCCAGTTAATGCTTAGCAGTCAACAAGACTTCGGTTAAGTACCTGGTCCAAGCCTGCTGTCCTTGATTTTCTCTTACAAATACAATTCTACTCCCACGTGTTCTGCTAGTGTCAAGAGGAAGGATGACGGCATCGGTTGACAGTGAAAACTAACTGAACCAAATGATTTAGACTTTGTACTGGTTCTTTCCACTGAAACTATTTATTAAAAATATTTGCCAAAGTTAACTTTGAAATGAGTAAATGTTTCAAATGAGCAGCAAATAAAACGTTAATGTAAGCTAATCACAGGTAAACAGTTTTGAAAGTTTCCAGAAGGTTTCAGAAAAAATTCCAGAATCAGTTGCTTCAGTTGTCAATGACTTGGAGGAGTATTTGAAAGCACTAGAGTGGACTATTGCTTGTGTATTTTAAAAGTTAACTGAGCTCTCCCATTTATACATGACATTTGCTTGGTTTCTTGAAATAGTTAGAAAGTACCAATTCACAATGGTTTGTGATACCAAATATGCTGCATCATGTATCTACAAAGTCTTTAGCCTCACAGGTTGCTGACTTTTGCTGAAGCAATAAATAGGAAGGACACTACCCCCTCACAGAAGTAATTTTAAAGCCGAAAAAAATTACTAAATACACAAAATTATTTACATTACCCAAGTTCAATAAAAATGAAATAATTATACAGATGATTGAACAGCGTTCATCAGCCTTTTCACTCTCAGACTGCTGGTCGGTAGAATTCTTAACTTGCAAATGCTAACTTCTACTCCCTGACACACTGAGGCAGAATGCACAGACAAGGCAGTCTTATCTTAATTTATACAGAACCAAGCATCAACCTACAGAACAATTCTTCACTGGTCACTTGATGCTTTTTTTGCCCCAATGCTGATAATCCTTACGACAGCACACAAGACCAACTGAGATTCATTAGCCCTTCAAGATGCTAAACTCTGAATAAGCCTACCTAGTCATAAGAGGATGAACACTGACTCATATTTTACATTTGGCTGAATAAAAAATTGCTTTCAAATACTTCGACTAACCTATTTCAGTTTAGAGAGCACACACATCAACAACACTATTTGCATTTTTGTGGTGTTTTCAAGAGATTCGCTTTTACAATTATTAGCTGATCAGCTTCTATAAAGCCATGAAGTTTTACTCTAACTTGAAAATATATGAATAAATTTCTGTTTATGTTCCAGCTCTTCTCAGATGAACAAGAGAAATTTTCCCCTTGATATGTCAACGTAATCCTATGACACTGATGTTTTTACTTTTTAGAACTTTATGTAACTTACAGGTCTAATAAAACTTCAATATTCTATATTAAACACTTCTGTACTTTTGTATTGCTAAATTAAATTTACATATATCTTTTCAATTCACCAGCTTCTATAACAAAAGTAAATATTCTTCTAAGACAGGAATGGTAACACCTTCATAAAACCTTACAGATATTAAAAATAACCAAAAAAATAAAAAAAATCTATAAAGTAAGAACACTTTTTACCCTCTAAAACCAAACAAAACCACTCAGAAAAATTCCTCACCTGCATCAGCTCTGGACCGCTGACCTGGTGATTTTCCAAATGGGGTCTTCATTCATCTGTGTTTAAGTGAGCAGCAAAGCTGCTGGACTAGGGTGAAAATCCAGTTCTTCCCAACTCCCAGGGTATCTTCTTACTCTTGGAAGAACACAGCTACTTATTAATCCACCATTCAATCATGAATTCGTCCTTCCGCAAACACAGAAGATGTATTTTCAGCTACAGTACCCTGGAAAAAAAAAGACCCAGATAAAGTATATGTAGTTTGATTTGAGACTTTGTTAAGATAAAAAAAAAATATTTTTTGTTTAACTCTTAATGCTTGTTTTCATACTCAAAACCAAGTTCCCTCATATTCCATAAATCTGAGAACATTCAGCAGAGTAAATACAGTCAAGAATACAGCAAAACAAATACTAGGGGTGGTACTTTTCCTTCATACTCATAAGGCAAGTTCTATATCACAAAGTCAACCACTTACAGAAACAAAAGCCTCTTTAAAAACCACTTAGCTTAGTGCAGGGAAGAATGGCTACTAGCTTAGAAGAAACTGTACTACCTTCATCTTAGGTAAAATACAAGTCAACTTACTTTCATTTATTTGAAATGAAACACTCTCACACCCACTAGCAGAATAACTTTGCTTCACAGAAAAAAAAAAAAAAGTCTGTTGAAAATATCCGACACAAAAGGTAACAAAACCACCAATTCCATTTCATTTTCGGAACGTGCTGTCCATTTTCATCCAAGGCTTAAAACCAGAGGAATGCCCCTAACTAGTGACCCAGCTGAGTGACACAGAAGTGTACCTTACGCTTGTGCCTTACTGCACAAGCGGAGGTACAGGACATGCCTCGAGGTATGGTGAAACTGTTCTGCAGAAAAATGCATTCACATCTAACATTTGTCAATTCCCTCATGAATCACACCCATTAACTTCCAGGAGTGTTATAGTAGTACAGAGGAGCTGCTAGGAAATGACAGAGGAATATCCTAGGAAAAAATAGCAGTAAGGAGACAAACTTTTAGCAATTTGCAGCATTTAGGAAGATTGCTACTATATCTGGAAGACCTAGTAGACACTTAAGAGTCAGGAATTTGTTACAATTTGTGAAATTAAAATTAAAAATAAATTTACAGGAAATTATTAGTTTTTCCATATGTCATCTCTTCCAGAAATCTACCAATCTATGCATAACAATGCTAAATGACACCAGGACAACAGTCAACTCTTAAAAAGCACTTGGAGATGTAACAGGAAGAGAATAGCTTGCTAACTACTTTACTAGAACAAAACATAACGACAGTTTTTCTACTAAACTCAAAAATATTTTACTATGGATAAAATACGTTTGCACAGAAAAGAAACTCTGAGTTCAGAGCACTGCCATGATTATACTACCATATCAAGTCTCATAGGCACTGCAGAAGTGTACAGGAGAGATCCCATTTTTTCCACCAAGAAAGCTATTAGTTAAGAATCAACTGTAATATAGCATTATACTATTCTACTTTAAAGACCCATAAGCAAAACAAAAAGAGGGCACAAAACAAACAAAAACCCAAACCAAAAAAACCCACACCCCCAAAACCATAAACCAAAAACCCTCCACAAAACCACAAACCATGAAAATCCCTCAAAGTTAGAAACTAGCATACCCTTTTGCAGTAAACCACTGACCTGTTATTCAAGAAGCTGCAAATACTTTATAACATCTGAATTTCTTATATACTATTCCCACCCAAATTTGCACTTCACAGAAAAAATATGAAGTACTATGTAGTTGCACTGATTGTTAAGCAGCTATGTTTATAACGATTACCAGTTAACTTTTATTTAATGGTGTGTCCCCAATCATTACTACACTACAAATATGAAGTCATACCTCTAAAAAGGAAAACTAAATCCTAATCCTTTTGAAGTCATAATTCATTTGCTAGCACTTAATGAAGTGTTTCGCTGTGCTCTCGGGACCGAAGGACACAAGGCTAACGAAGTAAAAATCTGATTCAGCAGTTCAAACTGATTTTCTAGAAACTAAGCCAATAACTGTTATTAGCTCAAAACCTCACTGAAGATTTTCACCGAAGCAAATTAAACTTGAGTTTTCCTAAACCTACTATTTTCAACTGAATTTACATTTCAGTTGCACACTGATGGTTCTGAAGATATTAGTAAGAAGGGATAAAACCTATTTTGTGAAAATAAACATACATACTTTGAGAACATCTTGACTTTTAAAGCACGATGACTTCTTCACATGATAAAAAATAAACAAAATCCTGTAAAACTCTGGATTCTTAAATATGATGAATGAGAAACACCATGTTTAATACCAGCATGCAAATACAGTAAGCATTTAATATGGAAAAATTATCAAGAAAAAAAACAAACCCCCCCAAAAAAAAAAATCACAGAATGCAAAACCTTTCACTACAAAATTTTATTACAAGTCTTGAAGAATCTAATTTTCCACATCAAAGTAGAAAACACAACATGCTTCTGACATACTCAGTGGCAATAAACTATACAGTTATGGAAGAACAGAAACTCCTTGTTTGTATGTATAGAAGACGACTTATGAAACAACAGATTTTTTGGGTAATTCTGCCAAAAGCATCCTACACAACAAAAACCTCCCAAGAAGCTTTTCTGAATGCAAAGCAACAGATCCAAAACATGTTATAGTAGTCTTTACAGACTGCCAGTAACTTTCAGAAGAGAAGAGCCACAGCCTACCAGCTAGGTATGGATTTCCCCCACACCTGACTGCATAGGCCACCAGCAGCACAGCTGCAGGTTTCACTTACAGATAGGCATTCTTTTAACTTGTCATCAGCTACAACTACTCACCAGCCCAGGTGTTCTCCTTGTTAGTTTTTATACAGCTTCTTAAATCATAGCACATTTAAAAAAAAAAAAAGGCAGAAATTATATGACTATTTTATCTTATAGCACTCTAATTATTCTGGAGTGTCTCACAGAAGGTTAAGAGACTAAAAATGCAAACCCTATCAACTGTCAATCATACCAGTTGTAACAAGAACGGTATAATCACACTATCAGAGTAGGGAGGAAGACAATATTAAGACAGAAAAAACCCAAAGCTGCGTTATAAAATTGGTTTTGCAGTATAAAGACAAAAGGAGCAAAAAGCAGCATGCACTGTGAACCAGCTTAACCATCTCTATAAACATAGATACTCAAAAACACTAAAATGTTTTAATATGTGCTTTTAACTCCATTGAAAGTAAGTACCACCACCTAAAATAATTCTCTAGCATAACCTTCAGTTAACACTGATGCTTGTTCTTGCACCAAACAACATGCGTTTCACTGCAACAACACAGCACAATGTTTTTTAATGCATTCTAGTGAAAACTTCATGATCCTACTTTCCATAGAAGACTTATGTTAGTAGCACAACTAGTATCATAGTATCATAGTTGTGCTAATTAACACCAACAGTACCAAACCCCAAAAGTGAAGCGCTTTACTTCTAAATAGCATGTCTAAATTTTACCACCGTGAACACAGAAGGAAATACTATCAGAACATTTGCTGAGGCATTGCTTTTATGGTAAAAGCTGGGAAGGAGGGAGAGCAGCATTGTGTTGCTTGTACCTCTTAGATACCAAGATGCAAATTTAGATTGCACAACCCGAGATGCTAACTACAGGCCAGTACATCTCAGGAGCATGTTCCTGTTTCCAGAGCTGCCAGCGACCAGGCCTGCTGGTAACACCTGGCAGGCTCCAACATTTTCACTTTGGTATGTAAAATACTTTTCTTGCATGCATCTCCCCTGATGAAACTTTGCACTGGCAGTTGTTAGTGGAGGACGAGCATGTCACAACAATGTTCTATGGAAGAAGTCATTCTGAAATGAAATAAATACATCAGTTGAAGAGATTCCTTGTTAAGTACCACTTAATCTCCATAACTTCACCCACAACTGCTGATATGTGTGTCAGCAGAAGTAGAACCATGGTTTCAGCACTAACAAGTCAGATGAAGCATGGATGTTTTTTTGACTTCCTAATTCTTACCATATGAACAGAAAGGATAAGGCTATGTAAGTCTTCTGCAACCCCTCATGACAGAAGATCGTAAAGTGTCTCCTAAATGACAAAGAAGAAACATATATGCCCAGTTTCAGGTTTTGTTACCTTCCCCCCCCCCCCCCCCCCCATTACAAGCCCCAAATGCTTTCCTATGGTTTAAGAATTCAGCCAAATGCCAAATTTGTTCTGAAGTATCCTACAAGCTCCATCAGCATTTTGGTTACTAAGAACTTGGGATTTTGTGTGGGTAGCAACATACGATGTCTGAGAAGAAAGATTGCTGTTTGTAAAATCCGACCATAAATGATTTACAGCTGACAACCACAAAGAGCAATGCACTTCAAATATGGATTTATGAGCTGAAAGACCCCAAATCAAATATTACTCTCCCTCCCCCACTATGATACTCCGAAGTTTTTTCTCTACCCATAGATGAGTTACGTGCCTACAACTGTACAGAAACAAGGAGCACTGGCATGCAATTGTGTGTGCATATATGCTGTCGTGGTTTAAGTCCAGACAGCCACAGCTCGCTCGCTCACTACCCCCCCTCCCTCCCCATCCCTCTGGGGATAGGGATGGAGAGGAGAATCAAAAGAATGTAACTCCCACAGGTTGAGATAAGAACAGTCCAGTAACTAAGGTATAACATAAACCACTGCTGCTACCACCAATAATAATAATGATATGGGAAATAACAAGGGAAGAGAATACAATCGCTCACCATCCCCCAACTGATAGCCAGCACGACCCAAGCAGTGAACTAGCCCTTCTGGGTGACTGCCCCCAGTTTATATACTGGGCATGATGTGCTGTGGTATGGAATACCTCTTTGGTCAGTTTGAGTCAGGTGTCCTGTCTCTGATTCCTCCTGGCTTCCCCTCCTCCTGGCAGAGCATGAGACTCAGAAAGTCCTTGGTCAGACTAAACATTACTAAGAAGTAATTGAAACATCGGTGTTATCAGCACTGTTCCCAGGCTGAAAGTCAAAAATACAGCGCTGCACCAGCTACTAAGAAGGATTAAAAATGACTGCTACTGCTGAACACAGGACATACGCATACACAAAACTATGTGTATTTGGGTGGATGGGACTCTGAGCAACCTGATTTACTGAAAGATGTCCCTGCCCATGGCGGAGTGGGGAGGCTGGACTAGATGATCTTTAAAGATTCCTTCCTACACAAACCACACTCTGATTCTACAGCAGATACAAAAATATAAATAAAATTTCAAGCTACCTTCACACTACAACGTATAGTGATGCAAGAGCAGATTATCCAGCAGAAGACTGAAAGATTCTGAAATTTGTGCAAACTATCTCTTGTTAACGGTGTCTATTCAAGTGACTTTCCTTGAGAATGGGACAACAAATACTGCACAGTTTCCGCCAAAGAAGCAGCAACACTTGGGTACACTCAAATTCTCGGGATAAGACTATGATACTTCATGATGATTCTGGAATTTAATACAGATGTTTTTAACCTTTCAGCAAACTCCTGTATTTTAAGTGTTTAATGATACAGAATAGATGAGACAGAACACTGCAGTTTCTATTTATAATTTATTAAAATCTTTTAGCAAAAAAAATGGACATACTCTTTACCATAATAACAGTGGTTTGCTGAGAAGTTCTGAAGACAAGAACTTCACATTACAGCATTAAACCAGGTAAGTTGACATAATGTAGGAATCCTAAAAAATCTCTAAACACTAGAGTAGAACATCAATCAACAGTAGTATTATATTGAAGAATTATCCCAGTGTTTCAGACTTAGACTAGTAGCTTTACAAAACATTTCTTCTGAAAGAGCAGTTTCCTGTCTTAGGCAACAGTTTGAACGAGTTTTGTCTAAACCGTCTTTCAGCAAATGTCCCTACTATAGCTCTACTTCAGTTAGAAGCAGTATTTCAGGTGAAATGTGCATTATATTTTATTGCTTTTTTAAATTAACTTCATTAAGTTTAAGCATTAGTATAGTTTTACAAGAACACACACATATTAACGCTCAGAAACCGCATTCAAAATTCTCTACACATAAATAAAAGGAAAGAACAGTGAGAAAAATCCTGAAAGCATACTTTCCAATGCTTCCTATCCATGTGTCATGGTTTAATCCTAGCCAGCGACTTGGGTTTTTACTTCTGAATTAGCAAAATTTAGCTGTCACTAAGCAGCGTAGCTTGTTCTTTATTACCCCTGTATTTTCCTCCTGATATACAACATTAAAGCAGCCTGTCTCATTTAATCCAATTTAGCTTTTGAAACTTATTTCTGCAACAGATGTAATTCGAAATAAACTTCTGACAATGTATAATCCAGCCATTCTGTAAAGGCAACAGTAAAACTTCATTAGAATTGTACTATAAAATAGTATTTTAAACAAACTTGCTTATCTTTCTTAATTTCAGGGACTTAATGACCACACTTCCCAGCATCACAGTATTATCTTGCAAGACTAATTTTCAGAACTCCCACATTACAGTACTAAATTATAATAAAAGCACAAGTAAAGAAAGCAGAAGACCACAGGATTCCCAGCCCCCATGTCAGGATGCACCTACCTCTGTATTTAAAAAAAAAACAAAAACAAAAGAAAACCCCAAAACCCCAAACAAAATCTTATAGGTTAAATGCTAAAAAAAGTTTTTCCTCAAAAAGCCTGTTTATGAGTTTTTGCTTGTCTGCATTACCATTACATTTACGTAAATAGTTACTGTGGAAGATGTAAGGTTCAGAAATTGTGTTCTCATCTGCATTAGAGCAATAGCCTGGAACACACACAGACACAAATATGATCTTTCACTTTCTATGGAAAAACACCAAACAGAAAAGCAAAACCCAGGGTAATGACACTTGACACTACCATTCTGAACAGCTGCTCTAAATTACAGGAAGAACACACTACATCCCATTCAGACGTATTCTGCTGCCATCTGCTCCTTGAAAAGACCTGGATTATTGGAAGAGAGATCAATTTCAGGAAATTAACTCTACGCACCTTACAATGAAGGGTAGGGTATTTGTCTTTAACATTCATGAAGTATGCTTTGCATCCTTAAATACAATCCAAAGGTGAAAACCAACTGTAAGCAGTGAGATTTCCCAAACATTTTCCAGCTTAAGACAACAGTTGAGGAATCTGACAAGTGCCACATCAACTAAACTGATTGTTAAAGTTTATTAAGCACTAAAGGAGAAAAAAGTCTCTCCAGACAGTAGGAACTACTTTTTTTTGAAAGTTTGTGTATGTAGAATGAAACACCTACTTTTTAGATAAAAACACCACCACAGCACTTTCTCAACTGTTTAAACCCTACTGCAATTGAGAGATTATTTCAGACTGCTGAACTATAAATTACAGTGATGTCATCTCTGTAATTTGACTGACATCAGTCACCTAAGTATATTCATATTTTAAGATAGCCCTGAGCATATAGTACAAACTCTATATCCAAAATGAATATGAGATTCTGGCCTCGAGAAGTGAGTCTTCACAAGTGGCATACCATAGTATAGTTCCAACGGCTTCCCCATGAAATGCATTGCATTTACACATACCAAAGATTTTACTCAGTGGGCCACAAGTGGAAGTAAAGAGCAAATAATAAACTGTTCTAGATTAACTACCAAGGATGATTCAACTAGCAGGTCAGCCATTAGCCTGGCAGAGCCTAAGAGCTATCTGACAAATAGCTATCTGAGCATCTGAACAGTGAAAGAAGAGATGTATCTCAGCTACATTTCAATTTACCTTTTTTCCAATAGATTAAAGGTATTACAGATAGCTAGTAGTAACTTTTGACCATAACAGCAACCAAAAATTTGGTGCCTATTCCATAGTGCAGCCTATATGCCCTTTATATTATTTTTTCTCTCCTCTGTCAGTTCCTTCCCACTAATCTTCGTATAATCTTTATCTGTTTGCACAGTATCATTGTTTTCATCTGCCATTGGGATATCCCTCAGAGAAAATACCTGACTTTCTCCCTTTACAGAACCTTTGATGTGGACGATAGATAACTGGTATTTGGCTTCAGGGTTACAAAGTCCTAGGCTGTACAAGTCTAGTTTTTCTTTTTACTCTCCAGTAAGCATGAAAAAAAAAAAAAAGCCTTTAAAACAAGTTGTCCAAAGATTCTTACAAAATATAAGCAGAAGTTGAAGCCTGGTCCATCAGAGACCTGAAGTATCTTCTACAGTTTCCTGAACATAAAAGTTAGGAATCTCGACAATATATGTCCAATTTATTGTCCAATTCTCCAATATATGTCCAAGTAGTTCAAGAAATCACTGTGAGGGAAAGTTTAAAGCGCAGTTACAGTACTGAAATCCTACTCTAGAAGCCTACAGAGCTAAGAGATCAATGCATAGTCTTCCCATAATGAGATTTATTTTCTAGCATGAAATTAAGATCACAGTATAAGAATAAAGGTTAAACTGATCACAAGTGCCTTAACTGTTAACAAGTGAGCCACATCTATTTTGTTGCTGACTTCAGAAAGTCAGGACTACTTCCAGAGAGCATCATAATTTCTTAATGTCTAGGCAAGTGCTACACAGAATTAGCAGTTACCCTACTCATCCAGCAGTTATGAAATTGAAATAGTTATCTCTGCCACTTCGTATAGAAAGTTCTATGAATGGTCTCAGAAGTTTCACATTATGTCTCAGTGTCATCAGGACTTCATGCAGCAGCAAAATGTAACTGCCAAGTAATTAAGAGTGACAATTTTGGCACCAATATTAAGTTTTATAACCAAACTTAATCACTTGGGTTTTATCAGAATCACTTGATACACTCAAAATTTTCTAAATATATGTCTTCAGATACTTTTAACAGAGTAAGAACTGGTAAGTGAAAGTGGGAACAAGAGCCCCAGGAAGTAAGTTTTTGATCAAGCAAATATGCTAGAGAAGCTTGCTTCACAACATACTAAAACTATGAGTTTTCTCTTGATCTTATTGCAGCAAATTCTGCGCTACTAGAACACTCTAAACAGAACCCACAATCAAATTACAGAACTGCAATGTGAACTGTTAGAGCCCAACCTGTTGAAACTCCAAGATAATGATGTAACTAATGATTAATTTTAGATTTCCTATTTCAGAGCAATAAAAAAATGTACTCAAAAAATATGCAAACTAAACACAATGTATAAAGCAGTGTACAATATAGCACATCCTGATAACAAACTAAAATATTCAAACCTTATAAAAAAAATTAAAGCACAATTCAGAAATCAAACCCTGGAAATACCAAATTTGAATTAAACTTTCTTTTTTCATAAATACACTGCTTGGTGAGTTAAAAAATGGTTTCCAAATTATTTTTATGTTTTTAAAAGACTTATTATAAAGAACTCTTGGAAAATTTTCTGTTACTGTGATGCATGTAAATCATCATAAACTTTCTCCCCTGGTAGGATCCTTGGAACTTTCCATACTACACAGCTATTTAGTAAGAGAGTTAATCAAATATTAAAGGCAAAGTCATGCACCTGTTACATCAGCTTCAGTCTCATCACATACGTCTGTCTTTATAAAAACACACTTAATTCTTTTGCGTTCTGGTTTTAGTGCATTTCATAACATTTTAAGTACATGGATAATAACTGTTCTACAGCTGAGATAAGCCTTAATGTGTGCACAACAGAAGTGACTATTCATACTGCATACATACATTCAAGCACTTTGACTGAAGGTATCATTTAAGAAGTGTGTGCTGCTGTTGACATCTAGCTTGAATGGCTTTGCCCACATTTATTACGAATCAGTGACACTTTCAATGTGGCTAGGTCTCTTTACCTGTCAATACTATGTGTCACTTTATCATAGTTTCTGAAGATATATGCCATTCCACAATACTGAACTAAAGCAAACCAAGAAGTCTTTCACTTCTTTCTAAACTTTGTACTTACACTCTTTCTGCATTATCTTTCTCCTCGACTTCTGCCTCCAGTATTCCTTGCACTTATGTAACTCATTTTACCATTGCTTTATAGAAAAATTCCTCCAGTCATTTGACAATGGCCAGTTCAATCTGCTGCTCCACTTTTTACATAGTTCCTCATGCCAATACTCTCTTGGGATCACTGCAGCATTTTTTCTGTCCTAGCCTGTTTGCAAACTGGCTGCAGTTCATCCTTCTCTCTGATTTCTCATTTCTCACTGAGGGCTACTTGTTTCAAAAAAACATTTCAGCCATCACCTCTGAAAAACTGCATTTCAGACAGTAACAAAACCCTTTTTCAAAAAGCATAAAGCAGAACACGGAATACAAACAGAAGAAGTCTCACTGGTTGTCTTCAGCAGCACAAATGACACACTACCAAATTACAGCTGAAATGCTATCCAGCCCACACAATGCTGGATAGAAAGAAAACATATGCAGGGACTTGGGGAGCTCTGCTGCCAAACCCCAGCGGGTCTTTGCTAAATATGCATGAACAGGAATTGCTCAGTGCTTATTTGTTCAGTTAAGGTTTTTATTAGCAGTTCACTAGGGATTTTTTCTTTGTAAAAAAAAAAAAGAACAAACCACTATGTCCTTATCAAAGACATATATACTCTTTGCACTCTTCAGTTTCACCTCTCTGATCTAAAGGTTAAACT
Organism: Ara ararauna; assembly: GCA_028858755.1. Classification (NCBI taxonomy): domain Eukaryota; kingdom Metazoa; phylum Chordata; class Aves; order Psittaciformes; family Psittacidae; genus Ara; species Ara ararauna. The sequence continues at coordinate 34,637,044 of CM054410.1, read as the reverse complement.
ATTGGCTCAAGATGGGTACAGTTTCTTTCAGTAGGGAAAAAAACCCAACCCTATTTTTCATAATTATATCACGATGAAGACAATTAAACAATTTTGATTGAAGTTTTATTAGAAGTTGATTCCAAAGAACTTAAAGCACACATCCAGAATAAGAGACATGAGTCCTAATGGCTCATCTCAGGCAGTCAACTGTAATTGAGTACAAGCCCTCCTGAATTTAAAGGTGAGCAGCCTTCAGCATAAACAGAATCACGGGCAGACTCACAGCACCACAGACCCCAGGTACCACAGAAATCTTACATGGCTTCTTTAGAAGCATTTCCCAACTACATAACCATGCCACTAGTCCAAAATGCAATAAAAGGAAACCATTTTTAATACCTAATCTTACACCAATGTATTCTGACCAGCTCCTACACACTTCTATTAGAGGATGGATGTTTCTTCAGAACGTTTTAGAACCAGTGGTCCCTTTGCACCTTCCACCCAATGATCTCTCATTTACGATTATATTCATTAGGCCATCCAAATTAGTAAAAAGCCTATAGAAGAAATTCAGTTGATCAGCTATCCCAACGAAAATCTAAAGGTAAATACACTTTTTCACATATTGGGAGCTCTTAGTTCACACTCATTGCAGTGAAGTACTGAATCTTCATTTATCTATCATATTTATCAGAAAACTAACTGGTATTTGACAAGTCAAATAATTTGAAATATTCAACCATTTTAGCCAGCCAACAGCAAAATACAGGGCACATATAAGCAAGCAGATTGCAATTTCTTATTTTTTGAGAAAATTTTTTTAAATATTATTTAATCTATCTGAACTACTGCCTTTGTACTTTAAATGAGAACAGAATCTTTCCATCATAATACATAAAACTCAACACTTCATGCCCTGACTTCACAAGCCTTTCTCCCTTGATGGGTGAATATGCGACTGAAAACAGATGATTTTACTCACCATTCACCAACAAACTTTGAGGAAGACAGGTAATGAAAACTAGCACTGGTCAGAATGCATTTCAGGCATGTGCATCCATGCATACATAACTGTGTACAGCAAGAGAGAGAACTATACTGATTAACTGCAGTGATATCTTCACCTAATTGGATTTAAAAGGTGGAACAGCTCTAAACACAGAAAGAACTTTTACTACTATAGCTGAACACAAAATACAATTATCACATTTGACACATAAGCACTTTGCATACGTAAGCAAAGGACAGTCTCCAGAATGAGCAATATAACCAACATTTCTAGAGACAGAACAAAGTTTTCCTACTTTATTGTTACTAAAGTCAGTAAACTAATTAAGGCTATCAGTTGTAGATCTACAGGAAATCCATGCCTGTTCCATCTACACAAAGAGAAGTTTCCCTTTTACAGGAGGCAATCACATAATATTGCTCTTTCTGACCCGCCTACTATTCATCACTTTGTTCAAACAGTATAAGTATGTAAGTTCATGATTATTAACCACACAACAGTTTCTTCCCTGCTTTCTGCAGCTAAAGAAGCTTTCAGAGAAGGTATGGCTCTCATTTACAGTCTATTACTTCCAATAATATCTTCTATCACAATTAAGAGATGACTTCCTACTCAACACGGTGTGCAATCTGTGACAACAAAACTGCTAGTATTAAAAATGCTTCAAATATTGCCAATATTCTTTTTAGCGGCCAAATACTCCCGCTGCAAACAATGCACTGAATGCTTGGCCCAATTTTTCAGCAACTCAGCATCTCTCTCTTGTGATGTTTTTAACAGCGTCTGAGTATTGCAAAATCCATTTCAAGCTTCTCTACAAATACTGATGTATCTAGAAGGCCCTCAGAAGCACAAGTATTCCTCATGGTAACTAATTCCACCAGCAATGACTAGAACTGTTGATTTAAAAAAAATAAATTATTGTAATTCAGCCTTAGACATGTGAGCTGTACCCCCCTACAAAATAATCATACATAAGGCTGAGCCTTCCTAGTCCTCTAAAACAAAAGCCAACTTTTCTACGTTTTAATGTCAATGCTGAAAGGTTCTTCAAATCACCCATTTCAACTCCCAACTTAGGCAATCATATCCTTTTAAACTCTCCATTCACATTACATTTAAAATCTTTCCATCTGGAAAGCTGGCTGGAATCAAACTTCACTCCTGAGGTCCCCTACTAACCCAGTGTAACACTTGAGCAGAAAAAAAAGCAAGAGTGTGATTTAATGCGACTTTGATTCTGTGAAAAGTATTACAAAGGGATGCTTTTCTTTATTAACAGAGTTGAGGACTGAGCTTATGTCTCTGCTGCAAGAGTAAAAGTTGGTGAGAAGAAACCTTTCTGCCTTCTCTTCCCTTAATTCCCGAGAGCACTGGCAATTAAATTACAACTTCACTGACAAGTTGGTGAATTTTATTTCTTCTGTTACAAACATTAACACTACTAATACACAAGCAGTCCAGCGACCTACTAGCTGAGCCCAGGACACATACCTAAAATTGAACACAATAATAAAAAAAAATTGGGTCTAAAATTTCATATTAAAACCACACACAGTGGCTGTCCGACAGAAAAGGAATCAAGCTGAAGGAGGACTAAGAGAACTTATAAATGTCAAATGAGATTGAAGCATCTTCATTAAAAAACCCCCAGTGTGCTTATCAATATAAAAGTCCAAGTTCAACATTAATTAATGTACAGTTTTTTAAATAAAAATCAGCTCATAGTCTATTTCCTTTCCAACAGCTGAGAAGAACAAGTGACATATTTAACAATACACAAGCCTTTCAGTCATTCTTTGGTACAGAAAACCTGATTTCGAAAAAAAAAAAACCCACAAAAAACCCAAAACAAAACCCATTACTGCAGTATTATGCACACCTTTAGTACCAGAACTATAGAGACACATGCATAGAGCATTTTTAAATAGTTGTTTTAGAGCTATAATCTACTTCTTTACTCAAGCAACTGTTCTGCTACAGAACCAAAATAAAACAGCTGTGAGTTAGCCAAGCAGCTTCAAAAACAGTGGTAAGGTTTATCGCTTAATAACATTAAGATATGATTTATTTTCTTTTCACCATATTGCTACAATTTTTCCTGTGGCTTTACACAACATACCAGGACTCTGAAGCACAATGACTTTTTAAAGCATCCACATAATTCCTCTTACAAGACTATGCAAAACTACTCATTGAGTAAACCTTGTGTATGTTCCAGCTTACCAATTAGCCATTTAAAAAATGTACAGCCCTCCACACTTTATACAAAATTTGAATAGATCTAGTATTTCTTCAAAGCCAGAGGAACCTTCTTGCATCCCTTCATCCAAAGGTAAACTTTAACTCACTCATAATTTTCCTGTCTACTGCAAATTGCCTTGCAGCTAACCACAGGGCAAGGACATGCACAGACACCAGGGTACCAAGTTGTCACAGGTTGGTGTAATTGCCTTGAGCTGCACATTTTTGCACCATGGCAATGATGAAGCGGCTTGGCTTCTCCTTATTGATAGGTACCCACCATCCTTCTCCCTGAATCAAAAAAACATATGCACAAAAATAAGCACTGCCCAGGATACAACAGCAGCACCAGCTACAATTCCATGGTAAGTGCAAATATGCTTTAAGTTTTATAATGTGACTATTTTGTCCTTACTCATGCTCTTACAGATGGAATTGTATGTATTTTAATTGTAAGCAAGTTTACTCAGTTTGGTTTGGTAACAAAGACAGGTCTCTGGAAACTAAAGGGAAATGTCCACTTGAAAAAGTAAGACATTCCTCTGTTCCCTACTTGCTTGTCTCCTCATAGGGAATACTTAGGTCATCAGGCTTTGTTTGAAGACTAGGCTTATTTTTGTGCTGTTCTGAAAAGCAGTGTTCCAAAGTCAAAAGAATCACCCAAACTTCTGGAAGAACAAGCCCAGGGCAAACATACTCAACCTTGCTGTTAGAAGGTAATGGAGGGGTAAGTTAGTGCACTTAGCCAAGTCTCTTAGGTTAACTAACTGTGGCAAATCAGTCTCTTGCATTCATATCTGTCATGGGTTCAGCAGTAGCAGTCATTTTTTTCTCCTTCTTGGTAGCCGGTGCAGCGCTGCGGTTTTGACTTTCGGCCTGGGAACAGCACTGATAACACCAGTGATTTCAGTTACTCCTTAGTAATGTTTTGGTCTGACCAAAGACTTTCTGAGCCTCATTCTCTGCCAGGGAGGAGGGGAAGCCAGGAGGAAGCAGAGACAGGACACCTGACCCAAACTGACCAAAATCAAAGAGGTATTCCATGCCACAGCACGTCATGCCCAGGATGTAAAAACGGAGGGCAGAGACCCGGCAGGGTGGGGGTGCACTGCTTGCTCGGGCTGGGTATAGGTGGTGAGCGATTGTATTCCTTGCTTGTACTTCTCTTGTTATTATTATTATTGGTGGTAGCTGTAGTGGTCCTGTGTTATACCTTAGTTACTAAACTGTTCTTATCTCAACCTGTGGGAGTTGCACTCTTTCGATTCTCCTTCCCATCCCCCCAGGAGCAGGGGGAAGAAAGAGGTGTGAGTGAGTGAGCAAAACTGCATGAGTTACAGAGGCTTAAACCACGACAATATCCCAGGCTGGCTGGTCTTTCTATGGGACATTTGAAGTGTACGAGAGCCAGTTCTCAACAATCCAGGCTTGTAACTCTCCTATACATTGTACACAAATGCTGCTATACAGACCCTGCTTCCAGCATTAAGGGAATATAAGTTTTCTACCCTATTTTTAAAGGCAGAGGAAAAGATAAAAAGAGTTATCATTTGACAGACCACTTTCAAGCTTATTATTTCATCAGCAGTCTGTGGAGCATAAGGAACTCATTATTCTTGGACATGTGTTCCAAGACCTTAGAGCCTAACACACTGAGAAGATGCTACAGCAACAATAAATTCAAAAAAAGCAGAATTAGAGTATTTTCCTAAGCCAAGCTTAAGAATGTGACATCAGTTAGTTCTGCAAGACCAAATATTTTGCTGACATAATTGAAACATTTCCCTCTCAAATGCAGCAGGTTTCTACAACTTTATTAATGAAGGCCCACAGTGAAGAATGTATTTTGTCTCCTGCATTCAGAAGTGAGAGTTCATGCTTTAACCATCATTGATTCTTAAGGTCCGCACCCAATTTCTGCAGCTGTTTTATACTTTACTCATAACATAAACATCGTTTGTCTTCAAGATGAGCAGTGTCAGGCCACCAACTTGGTGGAGAGGGGCAGAAGATACCAAAAACATTGTGAGAGGAAAGTCAACCAAGTAATCATACATCAGTACTTCAGACTTGTGCTACAGCAAAATCAGTTTTGAAGGCAGACAAAAATGTATGAGGTTTACAAATTCTTATTACGACAACTTGTAACAGCAAAAAAAGTAAAAATCTAAGTGTTATGAACCTCAATTTAAGTAGCCAATAAGGATATTGACAAATAAGTAGCAATTCAGCACTTAAAAAAGCTGGGCCACAGAACACTTTGAGGAACCAGGTTAGAAATAGCTGCTTATGCTAGCTCTGCATTCAACTAAAAAACATGATAAGCTATACTATAAGCCCACGTATTCATGGTTTTGAGATACGTATGTCTAAAACTACCCCCATAATCAACACCACAGTAACTACAATCAAAGCAGAGAGTGTTTAATGAATTAGAAGAATTAACTTGAGTCTTTGCTGGACGCAAATACTACTGCCTCTACTCCAATAAAAAAATGCAGGTCTCAATTCAAGCAACAGTAGGGGAGGAACTAGAGTGAAGTTATTGGTTAAACTAAGGTCTCCTCTAGTAATAAAAGATGGACATTTGCTAGGAATTACTATAGTGACAGAGTAAACAGTAACATTTTTCAAACTAAAGCATGCCCACACAGAGACCCTAAATTCATACTCAAAGCATAAGAATTTTTCTCCCTATGCACCTGATTTTAAGAAAAGCTTAAATTAGACAATTTGTATCAGTAACAATTTTCATGCTATCTTTGCAATGATCAGAAAAAAATACGTGGAAAAAGTACTCTGGAAAAATTATCTCTTGCCTTTAATCTGTATCTTGAAAAAGCTGAGCAATCAGTCATGAACAAAATTTCTTATTTTCTTCACCTTCGGCCATTTTAACTTAGATTGAAGCAATTCTCATACAAATGCATTTAAGTAAATGTTCACACTGGAAATGTAAATGACTTAAGTGAAAGCATTTGCTGTTAAGAATGGTAAGTCTGTCATGGCTACTGACCCATAATGTGATCTTCATTTTTCTGGAACTGCAGTATATTCACTTACTGCCTACAACATTAATACAAATCTCAACCTAAATAGATTAACAGCTTTAAATAGTGAATAGCTCAACAGATGTCAAAAGTTGTAATATGCAGTAACAGCAAGGCACTGAAAACAAAACTCAGCATTTTATTACAAGCTCTAGCTACAGCAAACTGCAGTTTTTTTAAGTTTGCATGGTCAGTGAAATAACAGTACTTAAAAAAAAATTGTTACTTATAAAAGAGCAATATAGCTGTTATAGAAAAGATATCAGAGATTTATAACACCAGTAATTTGAATACTGCAGTCAACACTGAATTCACCAACAAGGACAACTACAATTTATTGAACCGATAATCATACTTCTTTCTATATGAGAACCACCAGCATTGTGGTATTGATACATTACATGGTATCTTCTTTGCTTACACGCAGGCCTTTCAGACTTCCAATAGAAAACACAACACATCCTGCATTAAGGGGGGGAAAAGAAAGGTGTATGACAATAGGGAGAGAAAAATCAAGCTGTGAAACCAGTAACTACTCCTAAGAGCAGTAGAGGCCTTGGAATGGAACAAACCAATGCTGATACTGCTGGTGCTTTTTAAACATACTCATGAAATTAATCCAAAGATCTTGAAGTACTTATGATGAAGAACTGTTTCAAGTCACTTTGAAAGTTTTGTATTTGACTGTGGAAAAAAAGTACTTTAAGAGAACACCTGCATAAATGTAAGTGTATGACAATTTTTGCTCAGAAACAGCTGCCTTAAGACACTGAATTACTCTTGCTCTGTAGTACCAGAATGGCGACAAAATGACGGCAAGAAGGGAATCAAGACTAAGAATGAGGACCACTCTGGAATCTCATTTCCTACCAAACCAGCAAACACTTTCTTAGACTTTGATAGTAAGCTCTCATCAAAAACCCCTGCTTTGAAATCACTGTGCATGCAGCGCGAATGGGAATGAAGTGAGAAAATAAATTAATCCAGATAGGATTTCAGTGAGAATTAACAGCAACAGGTAAATCAGACTTCTCTCTTTTTAGCTTCATAATGTAATTTTCTCTTTAGAAAGCTTTATATCTGACCTGTACTAGAGGTCCTAACTGTTAAAAGTTAGAATTGTTTATCAAACGATATAAGATATGCTTTGCAAAACATTAAGACAATTGTTAAAAGGTTATGCTTTGCAAAAGCATGTATCCACCCGTTTATGCTTTGCGAAACGTATTTGCTCGTTAAATGTCAAACTGCAAGAGATGTTTAAGATTAGTCAACGGTTCCTGGAATCAATGGTGTTAGCAAAAGAACATCCATCTAAGGATAATACCCGAACCCCTAATAACCACAAAAGACGGAAGTTAAATAAAGACATACGCAGAGTACCGCCAAAAGACCTCAGAAGAAGGAAGTACACCGGTGATAAAAGGAACTAGCTTAGAAGGAAGAGTTGCGGCAGTTGGTGGAGCGGAGACTCCCCTGTCGCCCAGCGCTGTATTTGCTCATATTCTGCTTACTACAATTAATAAATTTTGGTAGATTAAGCTCTTTTGTGGTCGTAATTTATAACCATTTGGTGCCATGACTCGGATAAGGAAAGTGAGATACAGACAGCCCTTCAGAGAGGTGCCCCGCATACTTTTGTGGCTCTGGAGAGTCTGTTTTCTCTACTGAACTCCTTACCGACGAACCCAAATTAAAGAATACTGAGCAAAAAGAACCGGTAAATCCCATAAATTTTGTGCACAAAGGTCCGGACGAAGACGCGGAGCGCGTGAGTATAAATCGGATTACCGTTCGGTCGGGATTGGATTTCCTGGAATACAGCGCATGAGAAGTTCAATGTACTGAACTAAGTGAGTGTGGACCCTTTAGTACTGCGTTTCCCATCTCCCGCGAGGGACTGGGCCAGGAATAAGGGGAGTGAGTGTGTGTATGCAAGTGAGTATTCCGGAAGATGGGATCGAAGAATAGTAAGCCTTCGACTCCCATGGGAGGGTTACCCTCAGTACCAAAAAAATACACCATTAGGCTATATCCTGAGTAATTGGAAACACTTCCCTGGAACAATAGGAAAGAAAAAAAACAAAATGATAAATTATTGTACAAAAGTCTGGGGAGGGAAGCAAATTTCCAAAAATGTATACTGGCCAGTTTATGGGTCAGAAGAGGATTGGATCAGACAACAATTAAATCTCTGGGTTAATAGCAAAAAGCCAGTTAACCCGGAAGAGAGTCAATATGCAGAAATATGGGTAGAAAGACCTCAGAGTGCAACTTCTCTTTATCCAGTTAATGAAATAAAGGAGAAGCGCGAGAAACGAAAGGAAAAACTAGAAGATAGCCTCTTAGTACCCCCTCCATATGCTCCACCTCCCATGCCAGCACCGACAGTACCTCGGGCACCTTCCTCTCCGCCAGAATTAGAGTCAGATTCTCCCCCTACTAGACCTAGGACTCGTAGTCAGAGGGGGACTACCCAAATGTACCCCCTTAGAGAAATGCCCATGGGGGGAGCACAGCCAGCAATAGGGTTTATATCAGTACCCTTGAGTTCGGCTGATCTTAAGAGACTTTAAAAGGGAAGAAATGGGAAATTTAATAGAAGACCCCATAGGAGTGGCCGAAAGATTAGACCAATTCTTGGGCCCTAATATATATACTTGGGACGAGATGCAGTCGATACTCAGCCGTTTATTCACTACTGAGGAGCGGGATATGATTAGATGGGCCGGAATAAGGCTCTGGGACACCCAGCATGCACAGGGCCCCCAAGCTGATAGTAAATGGCCACTTCAAAGACCTAATTGGAACAATCAAGATCCTAATCATAGAGTCCACATGCAAGACCTGAGGACCATAGTAATACAAGGAATTAGAGAGGCTGTCCCCCGTGGCCAAAATATTAATAAAGCCTTTAATGAAAGGCAAAAGAAAGATGAAAAGTCCAACTGAGTGGCTGGAGAGATTAAGAAAAGCCCTCCAGCTATATTCGGGATTAGACCCCGACACTCCTTTGGGCCAGGCTCTACTTAAAACCCAGTTTGTGGCAAAATCTTGGGAAGATGTGAGAAAGAAAATTGAGAAGTTAGGAAATTGGCAGGACAGAGGATTAGATGAATTATTGCGGGAAGCGCAGAAAGTATACGTGAGGCGGGAAGAAGAGAGTCATAAGAGACAAGTAAAAATGATGGTTGCAGCAGTAAGGGAAGGACAGAAAATGGTGCCCGGAAATTATAGACCCAGGGGCAAAAGTGAGGAAGTAATAGTGAAAAGAGAACAAGGATGTTGTTTTTATTGCGGAAAGAAAGGGCATGTGAAGAGAAACTGTAGACAGAGGATCAGGGATGAGGAAATCCTTAAAGCAGAATAGGACAGTCAGGGGCTCTATCTTCTAGGGGACCGGAGTCATCCAGAGCCCTTGATAAAACTTAAAATAGGTCCCCAAAGACAGGAGTTCACCTTTCTGATTGATACCGGAGCTGAGAAATCAACAATTAAAGAAATACCAAACGGGTGTAAGTTGTCTTCCGAAAAGGTACAAGTTATTGGAGCAAAAGGAGAACCGTTTGAAGTCAGCAAAATTAAGAATGTGTTATTTGAAGCAGAAAATAGATATGGGATGGGTGAACTCCTACTTGTTCCTGAAACAGAATATAATCTGTTAGGACGAGATCTAATTGTGGAATTGAAACTAGAAATCAAAGTAGAAAATAGAAAGTTAAGAGTATTAGCGTATCCTCCAACAATTGAGGACGAAAAATTGATTAACCCTAATGTATGGTACTCACCAGATACTGTGAGTAAACTTGATATGACCCCCTTTGAAGTACAAATCACTGATCCAAGTATACCAGTCAGGATTAAACAGTACCCGTTATCTCCCGAGGGAAGACAGGGGTTGAAACCAGAAATTGACAGGTTGATAACTCAAGGAATATTGGAACCCTGCATGTCACCTTTTAATACTCCTATCTTACCTGTAAAGAAACCAAATGGAAAATATCGACTAGTGCATGATTTAAGAGAAATAAACAAGAGAACAGTCACTCGTTTTCTGGTAGTGGCCAATCCATATACATTGCTTAGTAAACTGGGACCACATAAATCATGGTATAGTGTAATTGATCTTAAGGATGCTTTCTGGGCTTGTCCTCTAGCTGAACAGAGTAGGGACTATTTTGCGTTCGAATGGGAAGATCCTGACACAAATAGAAAACAGCAATTGAGGTGGACTGTACTACCTCAAGGATTCACAGAATCACCAAACCTTTTTGGACAAGCCCTAGAAAAATTGTTAGAGGAGTTTCAGGTACAATCGGGAAACATTTTATTACAATATGTAGATGATTTGTTAATTGCCGGAGAATCAAGAGAAAGAGTATTAGAAGATAGTGTGAATCTGTTAAATTTTCTGGCAAAAAAAGGTTTAAAGGTCTCAAAAGATAAATTACAATTTGTGGAGGAAAAAGTAAAATATTTAGGTCACTACCTATTTAAAGGGAAAAAGATATTGGATCCTGAAAGAATAAAAGGGATTGTAGAATTAAGTATGCCAAAAACGAAACGACAAATCAGACAGGCATTGGGACTGCTTGGTTATTGTAGGCAGTGGATAGAAAATTATAGCTATAAAGTCAAATTTTTGTACAATCAACTAAGTCAAGAAAAATTTCCTAAATGGACACCAGAGGAGGAAGAGCAGTTCGAAACCTTAAAACGTGAACTAGGTCAGGCCCCTGTGTTGAGTCTACCCGACTTAAAAAGACCCTTTCATTTATTTGTAAATATATATGAAGGAACGGCCTTCGGGGTATTAACCCAGGAATGGGCTGGTCAGAAGAAGCCCGTCGGGTATCTATCAAAAATATTAGACCCCGTCAGTAGAGGCTGGCCAACATGTTTACAAATTATTGTTGCTGCTGCTTTATTACTTGAAGAAACCAACCGAATTACCTTTAATGGAGAAATAATTCTGTATGCACCTCATAATATTCGAGGGATTTTACAACAAAAAGCTGAAAAATGGTTAACTGATAGTAGACTTTTAAAATACGAAGGGATACTTGTGGAATCGCCCAAATTAACCTTAAAATCTACGGGAGCAGCCAACCCCGCTGAATTTCTATATCCGGGGGAAGGCTCGATACTAATTCATGATTGCTTTCAGACAATTGAACAGCAGACAAAAATACGCCCAGACCTAGAGGAAGAAGAATTAAAGCTGGGGGAAAGGGCGTTTATTGATGGGTCCTCAAGGATAGTGGAAGGAAAACGGATTTCAGGATATGCAGTGGTAAGATTGGAAAATGAAGACTTTAAAGTAATAGAATCAGGACCTTTGAGTGCCAATTGGTCAGCCCAAGCCTGTGAGCTATATGCTCTCCTGAGAGCATTAAGGTACCTCTATAAAAGGAAAGGCACTATTTACACCGATTCCCGATACGCCTATGGAGTCGTACACACATTCGGGAAAATCTGGGAAGAAAGAGGATTTGTAAACTCACAAGGAAAAGATTTGATACATCCTGAACTTATAAGCCAGGTTCTAGACGCTTTAAAAGGACCAGAACAAATTGCTATAGTCCATGTCAGAAGTCATCAGAAAGGAATAGCTTTCCAAATTAGAGGAAATAATATTGCAGATCAAGAAGCTAAAAGGGTAGCCGGAAACAAGACAGTGATATTTGACAATAAAGCTACTAGTATAAAATTATACAGTTTTTCGCAACAGGAGAAAGAAAAATTGAAAGAAATGAAAATACAAGGGGTAGGAGATAAGTGGATCCTGCCTGATGGCAGGGAAGTCCTACCAAAAGCAATTGCTAACTCAATTCTATCAAAAGTACATGCAAAAACGCATTGGGGAACACAAGCACTAGTAGACTATTTTGAACAACTGTACACTTGTATAGGGGTTTATAATCTGGCTAAATCTATAACGGCTACCTGCCAGACCTGTCAAAGAGTAAATCGAACCCGAGTAAAAAGAAAGCCCCTTGGGGGATGACAACCAGCATATAAACCTTTTTCCAAAGTTCAAATTGATTTTACTGAATTGCCCAAAGTTGGACGCTACAAGTACCTGTTAGTAATGGTAGATCATTTAACACAATATGTGGAGGCATTTCCTACCTCAAGAGCAACTGCAAATCAAGTTGCAAAGGTGTTATTAGAACACATAATACCTCGATATGGAATCATTGAAGTAATAGATTCAGATAGAGGACCGCATTTTGTATCAAAAATAGTCCAAAACTTAACAAATGTCCTGGGAATTAAGTGGGACTATCATACGCCATGGCATCCTCAGAGTTCGGGAAAAGTAGAACGAATGAATGGAGAATTAAAGACCACATTAACTAAATTAATAATAGAAACCAAATTATCTTGGGTAAAGTGTCTACCCATGGCTCTGTTGATTTTACGAACAAGGCCCAGGGCAGACCTGGGTATTTCAGCCTTCGAAATGATGTATGGAATGCCTTATAGAATAGAAGAGCCACAAGATCATATACTAATTCATGATAATATGATTAATGAATATATATCTCAACTATCTAAACATAGGAATATGTTATGGAAAAAAGGTCTCCTAGTCCAACGACCACCACTGGACTTAAAATTACATACTATTGAACCAGGAGACTGGGTAATGGTAAAAACCTGGAAGGAAGAAACTTTAAAACCTAAATGGGAAGGACCTTATCTTGTTCTACTTACTACAGAAACAGCTATTCGGACTGTTGAGCGTGGATGGACTCATGCCTGCCGCATTAAAGGACCAGTAACCCCACCACACTGGAAAGTGGTCAGCGCTCCAGGTGACACCAAAGTAATCTTGAGGAGATAAGTGATGATAGAGACTTTGTTGAATCACATCTCTACATTACCTGTTAGCATTAAGTGTGTAATACTTTTCATATTTGCGGTAATTATATCATTGATTGTGTATTATCTTTGGAAATGTACTAAGTGTGCTCGTGGGAATTGCTAAACCTATGCAGCTTAATATTGAATATAGAGAAAATGCGGAATTAGCTAAAATATACACACAAGATATACGAATAAGGCGTAATGATACAAATTGTACTTGCTATCCATTTGTTAGCTTCAAATGCAAGGTATGCCAGGATAAATGGTGGATACATTGTAATAACGGATATCCTCCAGAAGGAGTCTGTATGCAATGTTATAATTGTGAAAGATTACTTACTGATTGGAAATTAAAGCAATTAGAATCAAAAAAGGAGATTGTAAAAGGATCCCTTGAGTGGTGGGACATTTTCGCAAAGGGTATCCATCCTCAAAACTATTGCTACCACACGAATGAGCCAGCTCCATTTGTAGCTGAAATTACAGCTGTTAAGTGCAGAAGGGAAGTTCCAGCAATATCGTGCTTTGCCCCATTCGTAAAAGGCGCCAAGTGGAACGCCTATGTGAATAGGTCCACAAGGCAAGACCAACATTCTCCTGAAAAGTACTCTTGCTGCCGAGAAGATGGGCGAGGCAAAGGAGGAACAAAACATGGAGAAACGAGCCTAAACTATGGGATGTACATGCGACGATGGCTGAACTTCCTCAGGACTGGTAAAGAGGTAGTTAAGTCGAAATCAACAACAGTCACTCTTTGTCCTGGTATACTTAGCATACTAATATTATTGTCTGTAACACCTCTAACAAAAGCTGGAAATCCACATGAACCAATGCTTTGGAAGTTATATAATATGCAAGAATCTAAACTGATACAAAACCGAACTGCCCCCGGGAAATGGAATTTCACGGTACATTTGTCCTCAATGATACCCTTTCATTCTGGAGGGTGCGTGGGGGACTGCTCAAAACAGAGTCAGTTTGACGCCCAGTGTAAAGCATTTTATGTATGTCCAGCCTCTAATCCTGGAAAAAGTTATTGTAACTATCCAGGTCATTTTTACTGTGGCTATTGGGGTTGTGAAACCCTGGCTTCGGACTGGGACACGGCAGGGGACAAATATATAGACATCACTTGGGGACCCCCAGGCTGCACTCCACCACGACATGGATATGACGGAGGCGTGCAAGGATCATGCGGACCCCCATCATCAGTATGCTGGAGAATAGAAATTCAAGTCAAACAACCAGAGGATGACTCATGGGTGGTTGGTCGAATCTGGGGAATTAGGTATTGGGAACCTGGAGCAGATAGAGGAAGCTTTTTCACGATAGTAAAAGAAAGGGTACCCCACGATCCTTTACCAATAGGTCCCAATCCAGTTCTTAATAAAGTACAAAAGCCTATAACACCTTCATTGGTCATAGATCAGAATGGAACCCAAGTTCTTAATCCTATGTTACCTACAATGAAAATACCATCAAAACAAGAATTTCTGGACCCACTCTGGAGTATGATGCAGATTTCATATCTAGCCCTAAACAAAACTAGGCCTAGTTTAACGGAGGATTGTTGGCTATGTTATAATGTGAGACCACCTTATTTTGAAGCTGTAGGAAAACCAAATAATGTCCGCTGGTCCAATGGAACCAATCCTAGAGAGTGCAAATGGGATGAACAAAAAAACCAGACCCAGGGTGTAACTCTACAAATGGTTACAGGAAAGGGACGGTGCATAGGGAACATACCAAAAATATATCAATCACTGTGTAATCAAACTACCACTAATTATTCATTACAGCAACACAAAAACAATAATTCAAAGTGGATAATACCATCAGGGGGAGCAAAATGGGTATGTTCAGACATTGGAGTGACTCCCTGTTTATCTCTAGCAATATTTAATGAAAGTTCCTTTTGTATTCAAGTTATTATTGTGCCTAGAATTATGTATCATACCTCTGAAGAGGTACTCCAACACTTTGAGGAAAAGTTTGTAAGACAAAAACGGGAACCAGTAACAGCTATTACTATTGCCACCCTGCTTGCTATTAGTGGGATAGGTGCAGGAACTGGAGTAGCCTCTTTGATCAAAGGAAAAGAAATACAAGCATTACAAACCGCAGTAGATGAAGATCTAGAAAGGGTAGAAAAAGCAATAAATAATTTAGCAACCTCTGTAAAGTCACTATCTGAAGTTGTCTTACAAAATCGAAGAGGCCTAGATTTACTATTCTTAAAGGAAGGAGGACTATGTGTAGCATTAAAGGAAGAATGTTGTTCATACGCAGATCATACAGGAGTAGTGCAAGATGCTATGTCAGAATTAAGAACCTGACTTCAACAACGAAAAAAGGAAAGAGAGGCTAACAGGTCATGGTATGAAAATTGGTTTCATGTGTCACCCTGGTTAACTACGCTGTTGTCCACCTTAGCAGGACCAATAATCGTTCTAATACTTGGACTAACTTTCGGACCATGCATCATTAAATACTTACTAAAAGTAATTAGAGACCGCTTCGATACAGCAAAATTGTTATTATTAACCCCTAATTATGCTCCAGTTGTAACCATCAGCGATGATGAATATGAAAATTGTATGTGTGAAAACAGTGATGATGAATGCAAAAACTGTATGCGTAAAAATAAGTGCACTCACTGTAAGATAAAAAAAGAAACTGTTTGATAAACAAATGATAAATAAAAGAAGGGGGGATTGTTAAAAGTTAGAATTGTTTATCAAACAATATAAGATATGCTTTGCAAAATATTAAGACAATTGATAAAGGTTATGCTTTGCAAAAGCATGTATCCACCCGTTTATGCTTTGCAAAATGTATTTGCTCGTTAAATGTCAAACTGCAAGAGATGTTTAAGATTAGTCAACGGTTCCTGGAATCAACGGTGTTAGCAAAAGAACATCCATCTAAGGATAATACCCGAACCCCTAATAACCACAAAAGACGGAAGTTAAATAAAGACATACGCAGAGTACCGCCAAAAGACCTCAGAAGAAGGAAGTACACCGGTGATAAAAGGAACTAGCTTAGAAGGAAGAGTTGCGGCAGTTGGTGGAGCGGAGACTCCCCTGTCGCCCAGCGCTGTATTTGCTCATATTCTGCTCACTACAATTAATAAATTTTGGTAGATTAAGCTCTTTTGTGGTCGTAATTTATAACACTAACAAACATTCAATAGGATTTCCGGAGATTTTGTGTCAATCTACGTAGTGGCAATACGAACAACAACCCAAACAAAAAAAAAAAAACCACCTTACATCCCTTATATGTTATTTGCAGAGAGGGCTAAACACGGCTGAGTCTACCAAGCTGAGAAACAGAGAAGGGGAGAAACAGAAATTCAAAAAGCGAAAAAATGAGGTACCTTCCAAGGAAAACAGGATCTCAGAGGACAGGATATACTTACCCATAAAAGCAGGAGAGACTTTCTAGAAGTCTGCCCTACAGAAAAGCAGAGCACACACAAGGACAATCACACCTCTGCCTTTCAACCTGACCCCTGTGTCATATTTAACCTTGTGCCGCACCCACCCAAATATGAAGGCTCTCAGAAATGTGCTTATTATGCCTTATTGTGACTGAAAACTAGGAAGGCTATTCACACCAAAGTCTAACAGCCTCCCAACTTTTTCAATTAATTTTATACATATGTGGAAAACAACCCACCTCAAATGAATCCTTATAAATTCCATTCTTCAAGCATCTAGCCTAAAAGTAGCTGTAATACAAAATACTTCCTTCACCCCTAGATCCTCACTAAGGTCACAACAAGAAATTACCATTCAAAATTGTACTTTTTATCCATTATTAATACAGCCACATGTTCCTGGTGATAGGAAATTACATAAATTTGTCTCATCTCCCCATACACGCTACAGGTGTAACTGAAGGTAGGAGTGGATTTCTCCCTCAACTTAAACCATTAGAAAAGCATATGAACCAGAAGACAGCCCTTTCTGTCTTATGGCTGGCACGTAACAATAAAGCGTGCTTTTTTTGACACAGTGGAGGTACAGAAGATGGAGAGATGCAATTCACCCTAAGTGTACTCCTGCAGCCTAGGGACTAAAAGAGATTTCTCTCCTTATTCAGTCCTAGAGAATCCTCTTCTTCCTCCCTATTGCAGTAGAGAGAGATGATGCTGAGCACGGGCACTGTGAACACTCCCTCGCCCTACCTACAAGATGTCAACCATGGAAGTATCCAACAATCTGTGCCTCCATGTATATAAACCACCTACATGTTCCTTAACCCTAAAAACACTTAACAGATTTCTATGAAGTCCTATGAAAGGCAGAATTCACTGTTACGCTAGTTTTTTAATATACTTTTGTCAAAGCATGGATTTTGGCCTATCACAGCTCACAAAACTGCATTTACACTGATGGGAAAACAACCATTAATGAATTTGTGTGTCATCTTTCACCATTAAGACAAAAAACTTCTGAAGGGGATTAACGAAGAAAGAAGCAGTTATACCTATTTAACAAAGCCCTCTGCAACTGAAGGTTTTGAGAAGAAAGAAGTAAATTAATTTCTAACATATTTTCTCCGATTCTGCTTTCACTTTGATGTTCAAATCACTGCCTAAGACACACACGGTTACGAAATAGGGCAGGCAAGCAATTGTCCAGAATCATACAGACATAGCCAACTGTCTTCCAAATATAATTGTATAAGTTACATGATCTACATCCTTCAAGTATTTTTTTCCTTAGCTTTTTCATTCCTCGAAAATTTAATGACACCTAATCCGCAAATGCTTTTACAGTCCAAGCTGAAAGAGATATATAGATGTGCAGAACAGACACAATACTTGCCAGTATATGATAGGTACTTAACCTTTGCATGCTTACAGCATAAGCACTGCACTGAATTTTAGCAGACCTTATGTTTGTCAAGGCATTTGGAAAAGGTTATCAAGAAAATTCTAAACAAACGTCACCGGGGAACTATTTTAGGAGATACCTTCTTCTGTGCCACTCAGCTCACAACACTTACCTTAAATCTAGAAAGCTGAAGTGTTCCCTATTTAAAAATCTTAATAGCAAACAAGATTATACAATGGACTCAAACTACCTTTGTTATGTGTACTAGAGAAGTAGGGTCCCTTCTGTGCAGGGAACAAAGAATTAGGACAATGCGTTCTGCAACAGAGTAATTATTTGATTTTAACAAATACCAGGCCAGAAGTCTGCCATTTAATAAATCTTTTAGTTCTTATCCATTTAAGGAAAGAGATTAGGCTCTGTCAAAGTTCATTTTTACATTTAAATTAAATTAATAAAAGTTGTCAAAAAATATTCCTATAAGGGGCTAAAATTTAAGTCTAGATAGCTGAAATTCTGCAGACCTTGGCATGATGGCACAGACCACCTAGAACAACTTCCCAAGCTTTAGGACAAGTCAAAAACATCGCTGGAAAAAAAGTCAACCATTATGCTTTTTCATTTTTTTTTTTTTTTGTGACTGGCCAAAACAGCATCAGAATAAGCAGCATCACCAGTGGTACACTAAGGGTGGGTAGCGCCACACTTCACAACCAAGTAAGTCTAGTAATCTTATGACAGGTTGAACACACAAACACTCCTGGTATTCGTTAATTGTTCTGGTCTTAACACAAACCTAGGAGAGGAACGAAAGCAACACAATGGATATGGGGGGTGTGGGGGGAAGCCTCTGAGGTGCTATTCAGAAGGAACTGTTACCTTAACAGGCTACTCCCAAAGTTACAGTTGCTTTACCAAGATTGAGATCTCAGGATTCAAGCTGAGTACTATTAGAAGGGGACTACCAGTTACAGAAGTCAGAGAACAGGACCTGTGTCCAGCTGGGCCAGAAGTGGTGAAGTGGAAGCGATATGCTCAAAGACAGCAAGCAGACTCAAGAGTTAGTCACCATGATAAAAATGCTCTTCTCCCTATGCAAAGTCACTGTAAAACAGCAACGTGAGAACTGTAAAACTGAGGGAAAATACAATAAAGGAGTAACTAAAACTATACAATTCCATTTTGTTCAAACTACGATATGGAAATGAAACTGAAGTTCAGCAGTCATTCTGTGTAAGTTAAGTATTTACAAATCAGAAATCCACAGAACTGCTCTTGAAACAAGAACCTACTCCCCCCAGTACTTGTAGGTCCAGACATTGAATACCATATTGGAACATTCAACAATAACATATTAAACAAATAAAATAAACAAAGATAACCATCCCAAAACAAAGCAACAAACAAACCAAGCACGCAAACAACAAAAAGCCAAGCCAAGGGCTAATCAGCTCTATAGGGTTTATAACCTTTACAGTCTTAACAAAAAGACTGTAAAAATCTACTTCTAAGTGCTTACAGTATACTGTGTTAACTCTGACTCTGCAAGCAGATCTCAAAAAAAACCCACACAAAAAACCCTAGAAAAAACAAAACAAAAAAAAAAAACCTACCACAAAAAAAAAACAACCAAAAAAAACCCCCAAAACCAAAAAATAACCAACCAACCAAAAAAACCCCAGGAAATAGTTCACATCTCAACTGCTTTGGAGTAACTACAAAGGCTAGCCGTCAGCACAGGTAATGACAACGATTTCTATATAATTCAGCATTTTGTGGAACCATTTCAATAAAGTCTTTAAGTAAGCAAGTCAAACAAGACCTCATATGACAGATTTATTGCAGTTTCACAACATACATGACAGGAAAGAAACATACAAAGATATCCTGGATTTACAGAACCATTCTCAACAACCTGATAGCCAAATCAATTCACCTCCTGAATTCTGTATGACATCAGCAAATTCACTTTTTACACTGCAGTGGAAAGTTAACTGCAACCACCACATGGCAAAAGCAGCAAGTTATAATTAAACTATTTCACCACTGGATGAGGTCGAGCAGTGGCCTTTATAATCAACTGTTCATAGATAAATACAAATCAGTTAACCACACTGTTTCAAAGAACTCACTTATCTATGTCAGAGATACAGATGGATGCAGTCTGCACATTTACAACAGGAAGGTCACATTCTCCATTCTTCTGGATAGAAAGTAGACAAATCTTGAAAAGCCTCATTAGGAAAACGAGTGTCAAGGAAGAAAGATAAGCATTTGCCTTTCAGCCATAAAACCACTGAACTCTGAAAAGTACTAAGAGAAGGAAGATGAGAAAAACAACAAACAAAAAAATCTCTCATACCTGATAGAAGAAACATGCTATTTAACCATACAACAGGAAATAACTTTCCATAATAGTGATTCTCTCTCAATTCACTTTCAGAGAACAGATTTTGAAAGATAGTTTTTAAACCACTTTTTTTCACCTTTGTTAATCTACAAAAACATATTCTCATGTCTTATCATCGAGAAGTCAAAATCAATCTTTCTAATACTTAGGTATTAAGTATAATGCCGAATACAAGTATTATTCTAATACTTAGGTATTAGGTATTTCTAATACTTAGGTATTAGAAAGGAAAGGAGGCAAGGAAAACAAAAAATGTTTATAGCAGCAGATTTCATTAAAAAAAAAGAAAGAAATAAGGCAGTTTGTTTTCATCAGAAAACAGGAGTCTTACTGAAAATCTTTTATGTGTCAAACATTAAGCAAAGTATACACTACATTAAAAAAATAACACTTTAGAACAGCTATTGCATCAGCTAGATGTTTGTCGTTGCTTCTTGGAGTGGTAAAAAACGGCTGGAAAAGGAGGGTAGCGGGAAAGCCGACCGAAGATCCTTGCTGCCCCAGCTAGGAGAAGTAGTTGAAAGAAAGACGTTGATGGAATCTCACCCTGATCAGGTGAGCGGTCAGGGAGGAGATGGGGTCTACACTCTCAAAAGAAGAAGAGGCAGTAGTTAAGCTCTTCCAACATATACTCTCTAAGAGAGGTATTCGTTATGACGCTAATGTGCTTAAACAGCTGTTGCTGTGGGCTAAAGATAGAAACTTACTACCCAGTGTCAGCACTGCTTTTGCAGTAAAAACATGGGATACTACAGGACAAGCTATGTGGGAAGACATTAGCAAAGGTTCTAAAGAAGCAAAACGCTTAGCAACTCTGTGGCGACTTATTTGAGAAACCTTAGCAGAGATGAAAGGTGAACAAGTTGCAGCTACCTCCGTCTTTGCTGCACTAACACCCTAGAGTGGTCCGGACTCCACATCAAAACCACTCTTTGAAAATCCAAAAATCCCTTTGCCACCAACATCGCGAACTGTCACTATCTTGTCGGAGGCGCCGCAACCGCCGGTGCCAACAGTGCCTCAAGAAGCAGAGGGGTCGTCTCTTCCAATAGCCAAACAACCATCACCACAACAACTGCCATTATTACTTCCTACTGTGGCCGATGACGAGAATGGAGCCGAATCACCCTCCCCACCATCGCCTCCACCAACATCGTCTCTTTACCCACCGTTGCCGCCATCATCTCCCTCTACTCCAGAGGGAAAGGAGGAAGTCCACACCGCCTTGGACAAGACAGACTTGCAAGATTTGATCTCTAGACTCCAGAAACTGGAAGCTCAAACTCAAACAGCTAAGGCTCCTAACCCTTTACTTCCTTCCGTATCCACCTTTTCCCCACCTGGCTATACTGCTAATCCCTTTTTAACACCCCAAGGGCCTTCTTATCCTGTATCTCTCCCATCTTTTCCTACAAATTCTCATCCTGTGGGAAACATAGCGAATATGGGGGGAGGCGGATTTGGGGATCCGGTAACCAGATGGAAGGGAGTTATAAGAGATGCTATTGTTGACGGTCATTTTATCTCCACTGATCATCCTACTGCCTTTCCGGTTATTTCTGATCAAACAGGGAGGGGGCAACGCGAGGCGCTGGATTGGAAAATGTTAAAGGAGGCAAAAAGCATGGTTAGTCAATATGGGTTAAAATCTCCATATATTCAGTCAGTCTTGCAACATCTTTTTACGTCACAGCTGTTAACTCCGTATGATATTAAAATGATAGTCAACATGTCAATGACACCTTCACAACAGCCACACTTTTATCACAAATGGTCAATGTTATGCGACAGTGCTGCTGCTACCCCCCATCAGGCTACAGACCCACTACACGGGGTTCAAACACAAATGTTAATGGGAAGTGGTCCTAATGCTAGTGCAAACTGGCAAGCACAATTCCAGTCAGAAGTTTTACAACTATCACAAGAACTAGCATTTAAAGCGTTTCAATCAGTTCCAGACCCTACTCATGTCATGCCTTCTTTTACTAATATAAAGCAGGGGAATACGGAACCATTTACAAAGTTTGTTGATAGATTACATTCTGCCATAATGACATACCCCGATCTTGATGAGAATTCAAAAGCAAAGTTTTTTGACATGCTAGCATATGAAAATACTAATGAAAAAACCAAACGAGCACTGGGTTCCTTACCAAAAGGTGCCACAGCAGCTCAATTGTTAGAGGCTGCTGAACGAATGCTAGATCAAGAAAAGGCTGCATACATTGCTGCAGCAGTAGGAGCTGCAGCGCGCTCTTTGGTTCAATCAAAAATCCCACAAAAAGATGTCAAAGGAAAAAAGAAATGTTTTAACTGTGGGAAAGTTGGCCACTATAAAGCACAATGTCCCATACCTCCTAAAAATCCATTAGGTTATGGTCAGGAATCTATACAAAAGTGGTGTGATAACTGCCAGAAAAATAACCACACTACCCAGGAATGTAGATGTAAGGGAAACTTCAAGCAGAGCGCGAGTTCCTGACGTGCGATGACACAAATACAGGGACAGAAACAGGGTGCTTGGACAGCTGCCGCTCCACCACTGCAAGAAGTGCCGGAGTGGACCTGGCCACAACAATAGAGGTTGCTCTAACTGATCAAACTGTAAAAGTTATTGATTCCACTCTAAAAGGACTTGTAGGTTATGGGCTGAGTGCATTGTTACTGGGTCGATCATCAACTTCACGCCAAGGTATTTTTGTTTTACCAGGGCTTATTGATTCGGACTATACAGGTATAATTCAAATAATGGTCTATACCTTAACACCACCTGTTTCAATTCCAGCTGGCAGTAAAATCGCTCAATTAATTCAATTTCTTGCCAAGATGCCACACTCCAGGACTACCGTACAAGGAGACAACGGGTTTGGCTCCACAGGCACCCCAAATGTTATGCTCGCACTAGATATCCAAAAAAAACAAACCAGAAGAACCAGTTGAAATTATTAATCAGTTAAGAGAAACACTCATTTTAAAAATGCTTGTGGATACAGGAGCAGATATAACTATTTTACCTGCGTGCCGTTGGCCCACCACATGGCCACTCATCAATGCACAGACTGGAGTATGTGGTACTGGAGGAATTCAGGCAACAAAAATCAGTCAGTATTTACTAATTTTCAAATTTCGTGATGGTACAGTTGTGTCTACACGACCATATGTCCTCCAGGTACCAACTGCCTTAATAGGCCGAGATTGATTGAGTCAAATGGGAGCTCAGTTGACAACTCAACCTTTTCGGGAGCGCCCATTGATGCAAAGCCGATCTTAAAACCTTCTTGGAAAACTGAAAAGCCTGTCTGGGTTGATCAATGGCCGCTAAAGCAGATCGGCTACATAAAATTCAGGAACTTGTACATGAACAACTCAAAGAAGGACATATTGTACCATGAACTAGTCCTTGGAATACTCACATATTTACTATCCCAAAAAAGAGTGAGAAGTGGCGACTGTTACAAGATTTACATGCAATTAATGATGTTATGCATGATACGGGAGCATTACAAGCGGGATTACCATCTCCAGTCATGCTACCTCAAAACTGGGACCTATTAATCATTGATCTAAAAGATCGGTTTTTTACCATTCCATTGCACCCAGAGGACACAGAAAAATTTGCTTTTTCTATTCCATCAATAAATAAAGCTGAACCAGCAAAACGTTACCATTGGGTTGTTCTGCCCCAAGGTATGAAAAATTCACCAACTATGTGTCAAATGTTTGTAGCATGGGTGCTACAGCCAATTCGACAAAGATTTCCTCATCTATTGATATATCAGTATATGGATGATATATTAATAGCTGGAGATTCTTTGGACAGTCAGACATTACCTGAAATAACAACTACGCTTGAACAACGAGGGCTAAAAATTGCAGCAGAAAAGACCCAACAGCAACCACCATCGCACTATTTAGGCTGGACTGTAACTACAGGGACAGTACGCCCCCAGAAAATACAACTTAACACGAACACTGAAACCTTAACAGATGTTCAGAAACTAGATGGTGACATCCAGTGGGTAAGAACCCTATGTGGAATCACCAGTGATGATTTGGCACCCCTGTTGAAACTCTTAGGAACATCCTTATCAGCTGATACCAAAAGACAATTAAATGCAGAACAAACTCTGGCACTCCAACACGTATCACAAAAATTGACACAAACTCATGCAGATCGCGTTGCTTTAGACCGTCCTATTATGCTCATGTTAATCAATTCAGGGAAATCTCATAAGCATCCTCTTGCAATTATCATGCAACGGCTTGACTCAGATCCCAACAACCCATTACACATTTCAGAATGAGTATTCCTACCGTTTCGGCCTAAAAAGACTATTTTAACATGAGCTGAATTATTTGCTCAATTAATTAACAAGGGTAGAAAACGCATTTTAGACAGCAGTGGACATGAACCCAAACTATCTTTTTGCCAGTAGTAGAGGAATTTTTAGAATGGCTATTTCAGATATCATTTGAAATGCAGTCTGCAGTTGCTGATTTTCCTGGACAAGTCACTAACAACTATCCCGCACACAAATTTTTAACTATTCTATCTGATTAGGAGTTTATTGATGTGTCAAAGCTCTCTGAGACACCTGTTGCAGGTCCAACAGTCTTTACTGGTGCTGGTAAGAAATCCAGACGAGTAGTTGCAACATGGCACAGTGCTGGACAATGGACTGAACATTTCATTCTTGCTGATCCATTGGATTCTCTTCAAACTTTGGAACTCAAAGCAGTATTGTGGCCCTTACAACATTGGATGGATCTACCTCTCAATATTGTATCAGACTCTCTTTATATTGTTGGTGTTGTCAAACGTATCAAACGCTCTATGTTAAGGGAAATTACTAATGCACTTTTGTTTACCCGTTTACAGCAGTTATTACAAACTTTGAATTCCTGTTCAGAACCTTATTTCATTACAAATATCCGCAGCCATTAAATTAATGTTGGCCTTGCTATTGGCAATAACAAGGCTGATCACCTTGTTGAGCCAGCATGGGCGGGACCGCAAATCAATATTTTCGAACGAGCACAACTCTCTCATGATTTTTTCCATCAATCGGCAAAAATGTTGACCAGACAGTTTAAAATTCCTCTTAGTGATGCACAGGGCATTATAAAATCCTGCCCATCATGTCAACAAATTGGTTTAGGTCTCCGCCTTGGTGTCAATCCCAGAGGCCTTCAACCTCTTCAATTATGGCAAATGGATGTCACCCACATTCCAGAATTTGGCTGACTTAAATATGTCCACGTCACCGTAGATACTTATTCTATGGTGATATGGGCTACTGTACAAACTGGACAGACTACCAAACACATCATTAAACATTTATATGCATGTTTTGCAGTCTTAGGGATACCCCTAAAAATTAAGACTGATAACAGACCTGCATATATCTCACATTCTTTTAGCATGTTTTGTCGAAAATGGGGAATTTAACACATTACGGGAATTCCACATTCCCCTACTGGTCAAGCTATCGTTGAGCGTGCTCGTCAAACCCTCAAATCCCTCCTTCTTAAACAGAAAGAGGGGGAAGTTGGTCAAGCCCTGGCTGAATGCTTAGCCAAAGCGTTATATGTGTTGAATTATCCATGGCTTGCAGGTGACAGGGATGATCCTCCAATGACAATTCATAGTAGCGTGTTAAAGTCTGGCATTGATAAGAATAATGAAAAAATCTTGGTACAATATAAAGATCTAAAATCAGGTGAATGGAAGGGACCAGCTGAAGTAAAAATGACGGGCAGAGAATGTATGTGTTTGCTTACAGGTGAATGCCTTTGATGGGTACCTGCACGATGGGTCAAGCTGTGGAAAAAATATGTGGACCCATCAGACCAACCACCTTGATAATCATCATGTGGACTCTAGCTATTGGGGAAACATGGATCCCAAATCAGCCAAAGACTAATGTATGGGTTACGCTGGCAAACGTTACAGGTCAAGATTCCCTGTGTTTAGTGACATCACCTCCGGAAAACCCATTCACTACTTGTTTGGTGGGTGTACCTATAGATGATTGGCCTATTCCAACGACTCAGCAGACCATTACGCAAGGCACAGGAAAGGTAGATGCCTGGGATGGCTGGATACCTTATCTTCCAAAGAGTTCTTTGGAACCACAGGAACTGGAATTGTTCAGATCTGTAAAAATGGATTACTGTTTATGTTTTAATTATACTGGGCAGAATCAGTCACAGGCATGGGGGGTTAATGCCACCCTGCCGATATATAATAACCATAGCTTTTGGCGTAACGATACCTCCCGTAACATTTCTAACACTATTAATCAGCCCATTAGCTTACCTAATGGTTACTTTTTAATCTGTGGAGATCGTGCCTGGCCAGGGATTCCTTCTCATATAAAAGGGGGGCCATGTACCTTGGGACGACTACCTTTACTGATGCCAAATCAATCACAAATTTTACAAAACAGGCATAAATACAATCACCATGAAAAAAGAAGTTTGCATGCCTTTACCAGTTCCTGTGATGACCATGTTGAATTTTGGAATACAGCGGAACGATTTTTTGCTAGTATTGTTCTTTCAGTTGGGACTGCTCAGGCATTAACCACTTTAAATAAACTAGGATGCTGGCTGGCAAAACAAACTAATGCTACCTCTGGGGCTTTAAGTGGTCTTTTATTAGATGTGGACAGCATAAGACATGCTACTCTACAGAACAGAGCAGCAATTGATTTTTTACTGTTAGCCCAAGGTCACAGTTGCGAAGATTCTGAGATAATGTGTTGTATGAATCTCTCTGACCACTCTGAATCTGTACATAAAAGCATTCAAATTTTGGAAGATGGAGCGCAAAAGTTGCAAGTACTCTCAGAATGGGACTGGTTTCTGAGACTACTACAAAGTTTGAGTATTAGTGGTTGGCTGGGAGCGTTAATCAAGCAAGGTCTAACAATTTTAATAGTATTGATTATTATTGTTTTGATTTTTTGTTGTTTATGGAAGTGTATTATTGGCATGCTGTCTCGTGCTGTGAATCAGATCTGGATTGCTCAAAAACAAAAAGGGGGATTTGTGGAGAGTTATTTAGCCGAGAACGGTCATGTGAACAATCCAGACAGCTACTTGACAATCGTGAAGCAGTGAACCAAAGGCTTTCAGGCCTTGCCTGAAGGTTACTAGAGGACATGTATGTGCAGAAGTTTGAGGAAGTTGGCACGGAAAGCTACCTAGCAGTCTGTGCAAGAAGGAACTGATAACCACGACCTTGGAACACATGTTGTAATAGTTAACCAATCACTAAGCTGTTACTAACACTTGGCTAAGAGACATTAACCAATCAGATATTGCCGAATGTTCAAGTAATCTTGAAAATCTCTATAAAAGGCGATACTTGTGTTACAATAAATGGCCAACGCTTTGATCACATTAATCTGTGTGTTGTTCGTTCATCTCCCACAGATGTTTACAGATCTGAACATGTCAAAGAGTGCATCTTGGCAACAGATAGCAAGGAAAGATACAGGGTAAGAAGTCAATGGAAGAACACTACACAAACTGAGAATATACTTATACTGAAGAATAGGATCAACTAACAGTGTTTATTACCTTTAGTACTTTATATTTAAGTTAGGAATTTCACAAATACTTAAAACTACACTGGGTCATAATTTGCTTGACCAAAGATTCACTGAAAAGTATTTCTGCATCAATTTTTAACACCTTCCAGCAACCTGATCGCTTAGACTGCATTTCTTGCAGCCATCTTCTTCCTCAGCTTTGCTATCCAATATGAAAAAGTAAACTGTTTTGGAAAACAAGACTTTACTAGTATTACCTTTTTTATTTGGGTTGAACACAGGCAAGCATTGCCCACAATGGCAAAAACACTGGCGTGTTTTCATTTAGCGAACAAATGACAGAAAGATGGGGCAAGTTCTTCAACTAGATCAGCTTCTCACGGCATATGAAGACCCACAATATTGATTATTGACCAAATCAACACAACCAAGACAGAAAAAATATCTTCTAGTTTCATAGAAAAGAACAAAACTGAAAGCAATAGCACAGATGCTATACAGAAGAAACTGCACAAAGGTACTGAAGTAGACTTGAATTTTATAAAGTAAAATTCAAGTTCTAGCAACAAAACTGCAAGGTACCAGGGCTAAACATTCCTGGTTTTAAGTGATCCGTTATTTAAATGGATGCCTTGAGGATGGCCTACTTTTTGTTTTATTTTGCTCTTCAGATGAAAGGTCAACTTAAGTATCCAAAGGCCTACTCTGAGGGAGGAGTTGCGTACCTCAGTGCAATTCACAGAGTAAGAGAGCAATAATTTCAAAAGCTGGTGGCTATCACAGTGAATGCCTAACTCATGGTATTGGTGGCTTCACCAATACTGTCTTCAGGTTAACGTAAAAAAACAAAACAAAACAAAAAACCAAAACCAAACAAAAAACCCACCAAAAAACCAACAACAAAACCCCAACACAACAAACAAACAAAAAAAGCCCCACCAAACATGCAATAAAAAGTAACTGCTGCAGGGATCTATTGATGTAACAAGTTACAGACTTCTGCTCAGACTTTTCCATCTATAAGCAGTACAGTTGGCTCAGCAGCCATGACGTAGATACACATTCCAAAATGATCTTGTAACTTGGATGACTCCTCAAGTTCTACATTGTTGTAAACCCATTATGACAGATTATTTTCTCTTTACCTCTAGTTAATCAATGCTTGCTAATGGGGATGGAAAAAGCAGCAGAAGTATTAATATGATACTGAATTCCAGCACTCAAGTGTAGTATCTATTTCTATTTCAGTAAAATCTGTATGATTATGCCATGCCAGTGCTTCTCCACTAGAAGCTTCCAAAGGAAAGTAGACAAAGATAACAGAGATAGCAAGTTCATCACTTTAGGGTAGTGCTCAGATATCAACAGAAGCTATGGCTACCCACGTGTATATAACTGAATAAAGGCTGTGCCTTTAAACACAATCTCTGAAAAATGAAACACTAACTATGAATTAATCCATCTAGAAAGCCATATAAATCATGTCTTTGCACCTTCAGCATTCACCCTGAAGTTACAACCTACATATAAACCTGTTCCACGTCAGATCACTTTAACATGTTCAACAAATTACCTTCAAACGTTATTTCGGTTTTACGCCATAAGCAAGCAAGAAAATATGTAATACTCATAAAAGCCAGAAGAGGGTGCTGTGAATAACTTAGGCGGGGGGTATTGAACTCAGCATTTGCCTTGCGCTAGCAGAGGTCAGAGCATGCTGTCTTGTTTTAGTTTGGCAGCTCGCTTAAGTTCACAATGCCATGCCTTTTTTTTTTTTTTTTTTTTTAACAAAAAAAGGAGTATGAAAAGCAGGCGCGCTCCTTTTAGCAAAAAGGAAATGCTTTGGATTGTGCTGCTGTCATTACAAGGGCAAATCAACCTATGACAGAAAACTAGCAACACAAAGACCTGGCAAGAGTTAATTCCAGTTTTATATTCCCATGATTTGTGAGCTGTTTAAGATATTGACAAGGAAATACTGGGAATGCAAAGAAATCCAAAAAGATATGCCACGCTTTTTACCTACACAATGCCTATTCTGACATAACTAGTTCAGGTCTTTTTAATGTGACTGAGCTGAGTTGATACCTTACACCTAACTACGAAATGAAAGAAAAGGCCCTAGATCATTCTCTGTAAGTGCAACACAGTATTTCATCTCTGCCAGCACTTTGGTGCATCAGCCTCCCCCCACCCAAAAAAAGAAAAAGATACGCACATTCCAATCAAGCCTCTCTCATCGGGGCTCACCCACCTCCCCCCTCCTGCCCTCCCCTCCTCCCTCGCCCCAGGCCTTGCCAGGTTCCCAAATCCCTTTCGATTTTTAGGTTTCATTTTGTTGTAAACAGCAAAACGAAAGGAGAAAGCTCCCAAAGCGAGGATCCTTACCCTTGAAATCCCGCCATGCGCGCAATAAGGAGGGTGAATTGTTTTTCCTCCTTTTTTTGGATGGGAGATGAAGGGGGAAGGGAAGAAACAAAAGCCTAAACGGAGGAGAGGCTAAGCAGCGGAGATAGAGGGAGAAGGCGGAGACCCTGGTGGCGGAGCAGGGCGAGCGTCAGCCATGTTGTGTGTGTGTGGGTCCAGTATTTACAAACCTGCAGCTGCAGCAGCGCTTGGAGTCTGGGAGAGAGGGGAACGCAGGGCGGGAGAGAGAAAGGCGAGCAGGGGGGAGAGGCAGGCACAGAGAGAGGGGGAAGGAAGGGAGGGAGGGCGGAGGGAGGAGGGGAAGCGGCAGTAGCAGCAGACAAAGGATCCCCGCGCAGCGCCAGCGCAGCGCGCACACACTCGCGCACACTCACGCGCGCTCCCGGGTGCCTCATACCGCGGCAGCGCTGCCCGCAGCCCTGCCGCTGACAGCCCGGGGCGGCGGCGGCTCCCCCTGCGCCCGCCACCCGGCCTAGCCGCGCCGACACCGTGTTCACGCCCCCTTCAACCAGCTTTCCGCGGCAGGGGCGCCGGACTGGGGCATGCTTCACCCCGCCTCCACTTCCCCCGACGTGCGCTACCACGGGGAGGCTGCTCCGAAGACAGCCCCTCGGCGGGCCCCAGTCCACATACAATAGCTCCGCAAAAGTTAACGCTAACGGGGTGGGGGGGGGGGGTGGGGGCGTAGCGGCCCAAAACTCTTCCCTCCGGCAGGGGACAGAGGGTGAGTGCCGAGAGGGGCCCGTGCCAGGGGAAAGAGACAGCCCCCCGGAGCCCGAAAGGGTGGGGGTTGCCCGGCAGTCGTGGCGCTGCGGAGCAAGGGAGGGCCAGGACGGCAACACGAGCCCGAAACCCCCGCAGCTTCCGGGTGGGCTGCTGAGCCGGGCGGCGTGGGCGGGACGGGCGGCAGAGGAGGGGGGCGCGGGGCCGGGACGCCGCGGATGGGTGCAGAATGTCAGCCCCGGGGGAGGGGAGGGGAGGCGAGGCTGGGCTGGGAGCCCCGGCTCTGCTCCCCCTACAGCGACTCCCTTCGGCTCTGCCCGGTACTGGGCCGGGCCAGGCCAAGGGCGGCGCGACGGGCTGCGCTTCCCCCCTCCCCCCTCTCCCCTCCCCCGCCTTCGCCGCTCGCTCACCTGCTGGCGGGACGGGAGCCCGGGCGTGCCAGGCGGGCGTCCCGGGGGGTGCCAGCGCAGCCGCAGCCCCCCGCCTTGCCAGGCCGCTCAGCTGCTCCGCGGCGGCAGCGGGGACGGCCGCTCCCCTTGTCTCGCTTGCCCCCCTCCGCCGCCGCTGCCTCCTGCTCGCCTCTGCCACATTTGGATCCCCTTTCCCTATGCCAGCTCCGCCGCCAGGATAGAGGCCTCCTCACCTTCCTGCCAAATAGTGAGCCACCCGCATCGAGCCGTTCAAAACACAGGGCCGGGCCCCGCCCTCCTCCTCCCCCTCCTCCTCCTCCGCCCAGCCCGCGCAACCACCCCCCGCCCCCCGCCGCGCCGGCACGCCGGCGCACTAAGGCGCCCAAACTGCGACAGGAGGGGAGGGAGCTCTCGGCACCCGCTTTCCGCCTCTCCCGGGGCGCCTGCGTCGGTCAGCGCTGCCGGTGTCCCCCTCCCGGCTCTCACCGGCGCGGAGGTGTTGCGGGCTGCTCTCGGAGCCTTTGGGCGGGCGGCCGAGTGTCCGGCCGCCTCGAAACACGGCCTACAAGGCCCTGGGGCGGTGGGCGGCTGTTGCTCCGCCCGCACGCTCTCCCTGCGGAGAACGCCCAGCGCCGCCTCGCGGGCGGGCCGCGGTGGCCTGTGGAGGCCCGTGGAGGCCTTTCGCTCAGCAGCAGTGTTATAAGTTACGATCACAACAAGCTTATTTTGACAGAATTTATTAATTATAGTAAGCAGAATATGAGCAAATGCAGCGCTGGGCGACAGGGGAGTCTCCGCTCCACCAACTGCCGCAACTTTTCCCTCTAAACTAGTCCCTTTTATCACCGGTGTACTTCCTTCTTCTGAGGCCATCTGGCGGTACTCTGCTTATGTCTTTTCTTTCAGTTCCGTGTTTGGCGGTTATCAAGGATCCTGGGTTTTATCTTTATATGGATGTCCTTTCTTGCTGATACAGTCGATTCCAGGAACTGGATGTTCTTTTTGCTGATACCGTTGATTTCGGAACTGTTGCTTAATCTCAAACATTTCTTTGCGGTTTTACATTTAACGAACAAATACATTTCGCAAAGCATAAGCAGGTGGATACATATTTTCACAAAGCATAACCTTTTAGCAATTGTCTTAATGTTTTGCAATGCATATCTGTATCTTATATCGTTTGATAAACAATTCTAACTTTTAACAGCAGCGGCTCCTGCCCAGACTCCTCTTGGGGCCGCGGCCTGCCTGAGGCATGGGACTATGGGTAGCGGCTTCACTGGTTTCTATGGTGCGCTTCGTTGTCTGCAGTGTCCCGGGTCGTCTTACAACCCTCAGACAATGTCCAGGTGATCTGGGGAGCTGTTAGTGGTTCTGCCTCCACAGAGAAGCCCAAGAGTATGCAGGTACCCAAATGCTGGCTTGCACTTCACCTGACTAGGCAAAATGTACGTAATAGAGCCTCTCAGGTGTGCTGAGTATTTTGTGATCTCTGGAAAAAAAGGGCAAAGGACTGCATTTTGCACTAAAATGTCACTAAAAATCTGGTGTCATCATCTGTGGAAGAAGGAAACAATAAAGAGAGGGGGGAACACTTCAAAAATCCCTGCTGACCCAAAGCCCTTGTTAAAAGTTCTTTATGCAGCCTTGGTGGAGTGTCCTGAGTGCTGCCAGCAAGCTAAGAATAGTTCCTGAGGGGGCGGTTGATGGAAACCCTGTAAGTAGTCATGGCCATAGATAAGCATCATCTTCTGAGCCATTAATGTTAAATACTGGGACATCTACAAGAGAAGCAGAAAGCTTCTTAACTGTGAGAAATGGAGAGCACTTTCTAAGTCAGGAAATGTGCATGATCTATGTGGAGTTGAACAGTAGGAGGAAGTTCAGTAAACCATCCCAGAAATTTTCTGACACATCTGTTTGTAAGCCTTTACTCATAATAAAGGACAAAGCAAAATCTGTAGATGATTGGATGAAAATCTGATACGATTTTGTCAAATCCTAGTCCATCAGCGGTGGTACCATATTCAAGAGCCATTCATAGCTTCAGGCTAACAAAAAAATATCACTAAGATGATGTTCTCAAATTAAGTAATTTGTTGGACAGTCAAAACAGGTCAACAGCTGAGGCCTGATTTGCTTTGACTGGTGAGTACTTTTTGGGAAGTAGAGCTTGGCAACTGTATCGTGACATGGTACAGTTTCTTCTGTCGCAACACATAAGAAAAACTTCCCTTTATTATGGGAAACACAAAGTACTGTTACCTGTAGGGTTTTTGCATGTGGCTAAGTGCCCCATGTACACTCAGAATCTGAAATGTATTTGGGGAGAGGATGATTTGGTTCAAAGGATGCACACACATTTGGGATTTCTTAATTCAACCGTAGCAAGCACAGGGTAAGATTCAAATTCTCAATTCACACTTATGGATCATGTTATTAATTAATTCATAGTCCTTGACAGAAAATAAAATAAGGGAACATGAAAGTACAGGCATACATATTTTGCTTAAAATTGTTGCTGACAAAACAGGCGAATAAAGAATTTTAGCTTCATTCAGCTGTTTGTTAATTTCACAGCTCTCAGTTTCATAAAAGAGGGACTGTATGCCAAATCGTTCCTCTTACAGGCAGGTCCCCCAGAATGTGGGAGATTTTCTGTTTACAATTTAAAGGAACTTAAAACAAATATGACTGACTAAAATGAGATGTTTCCAAGATCATTACTAAAGGAGAGGAAAAGAGAGTGAGAAAACATGAAACAGGATAAATATTGGTAAAGATGAGGATAAAGCTTCATAATGCTGTGCTGTCCAAGCAGGATTATAAAATCCATAGCCACATGTGTATATCAGTAACATATTACAAGACAGCTGTTGAGATAAGCAAGCGCTATTTGAATTTTCCTGAAATTAACCATAAAATTATAAAATGGTTTGGTTTGGAAGGGACCTCTAAAGGTCATGTAGTCCAACCCCTCTGCAATGAGGTCAGGTTGCTCAGAGCCCCATCCAGCCTGACTTTGAATGGTTCCAGGGATGTGGTGTTTACTCTTTGAGAAACCTGTTCCAGTGCCTCACCATCCTCATTGTTTTGTGGGAAAATGAGGCACTTAAGGCATAAGAGGGGCATTTTTTCCGAGTTCCCAATGCCATTTGACTGAGGGTTGTCCCAAGAGAATCCACTGGCAGAGGTGCCAGTGTAACCATGGAACTGAAACTGACTTGTAACTAGCTAATCAGTTATAACTGTGGAGTTTTGTTACCTATGCTGCTATGTTACCACTGTATAGTCCCTTCCCAAGAGGTCAACAGAGTCTCAGGAAGAATTTTGAAAGTAAACAATCAAAGAATAGGTATTCTTACAAGACAAATGATTGTAATTAACTTGACAAGGAAATAAGAAAAAAATCTCAATGTAGGTGAAAGGTAATTTCGGCAGGGGGAGATCACAACCTCCAACTCAATACCCACCGACTTAAATTACATCCCAGACTCAATATAGAACAATATAAATAGTTTATGCGCATGTGTAATAATTAGCATGGAAAGCGAATGTGTTATAACCAATCAAAATAGGAATGTAGAATGGAATATATAAATACGTAACAATCTTATGGATAAATATCTGAATGTTTTGAGCCCTGGTTATGCACGTTTGGAGGAGAGATCCCCCGTGCATCCAGCACTGTGATAAAGAATACCTCCCTTTTAACACTAAATTGATGTTACGAGGTTTGCTTGGCTGCGATTTCCCGTAGCACCAGGATCTGTGGTGTCAGCCCACAGGAAACTGGGCCTCCATAGCAGAAGCTACAGAGCTTGTGTAGGACTCACTGTAGAGTTGCCCAGACTCTCTTTACAGACTTTGATACTGATTCAGTTAAGGGAGCACAGTTGCTATACTCCCTGCTCCTATCTTTTGAAGAATGGGGTTGATTGAAGAATGGGGTTGTGAATAAGTAACTTCAAGGGCTTTAGGCTTTGCTAACAACTATAGAGATAAGGAAATGGCTAAGCCTGGTGGTTGCTGACATGACAAGGATCCTAAAATGAAGTGATGAAGAGGAATGTAATATGTGGAGATTTTGTTCATCAAATAAGATGATGTGGCTGTAATGAAACTCTGTAAGTAGTTTGCTAAGTTAAGCAAGGTGTGTGTGATATGCTCGATGAATTGTAAAAAAAAAACAAAAAACAACTGTGCAAATGTTAAACCACAATGTGAACCCACAAGTTAACAAGCTTTTCTGCAACTTCCAGATAAGGAAGACAATATGGGTGTTTACTGAGACGCATGCATGAGATAGAGAGGAGAAAGAGTTCAACCTCAAAAGTAGGTTAAGGGTCATCAAGGAAGACTACTAGCTTCATCTTCACAACCCTCAAGACCCTCAAGAGGATGAAACCGCGCATGCTCAAGTTATGAAATCAACGGGGGATGGACTTTCTGAGAAGAGGAGTGGACTACCTGGAAAATGAAATAAAAGAACAATCAGAAGACAAATTGGTGTGCGTGTTGGCGGAGCAGAGACTCCCCACGCACCCAGCGCTGTTTTGTCTGCTTACCGCTTGCTCACAATAAAACTTTATATTGTCACCCTTAATTGGCTCAGGGTGTCCTTGACAGGAAGACGATGAAGAAATGACCACCAGGGGTCCCAAAGCCCACTACCACATTATAGTGCGCATGCAGGAGGAATTCTCTAGATATGATGTGAAGTATAAGTAACTCAATGAATATGTATGTCATCTAATGAATATGTATGTTTAAGGACAATGTAATCACAGCCTGGTTGATGCTTGGACCAGATATGCTGGGAGAAGCTATCCCCTGTGTCTCCTGGCACCACAATGAAGAATTGTCAGCTTAAACTTTGTTGGCGAGTTCCTGCAGATTTCTCCGAGCTCTATCCATGGAGCTGCCATAAAAGTATCAGTAGATTTCATTCTGGTACATTGTCATATCTTCTCCAAGATCATTTAGTTCCTTCCAGGGTTGATTTCTGAACAGATTTTGTGTTAATTCAGGAGATTTTGAGCAGGGATTATGAGTAGTCAGTGAGTTGAATTGCACCTCTGAATTGCCGTGATTTTCTTTATCACAAGTAGCTTTGATTAAAAAGTGGTCACCTCCAGCTGAAGGTTAGATTACCCTGTAAAGTGAGACAAGGAGGCACAAAATTAAATACAAACCTTTGTAAATAGAATGTAGAATCAGTTCTAAGTAATGTTAAGTTTGATGGCTTTGCAACAGTAGCAGTGGAAAATAACAGGTACATGTTTCACAGAATTAAAATATATAGTTGGAGTGCAGCTAGACTACATACTAAGAATCCTTGTATATGATAAATCATTGTAGTTGGTGTAGTTTTAGATTCTTATGACCTTAGTACAAAAATAAGTGTAAGAAAAACAAGAAAGGAAAATAGGGTGTGTAGACAAAGAGTATCTGAAAGTAGTAGATGTCCAGGATGGGCTTCAGCTAAACTGACAAGTAGGACAGCATGATTACATCTGCAGTGTTACCAAACCAATTAAGCTGGTGTAAGCATTATCTACTATGCCTGCTTCAAAGACTGCCAGAGGTGGTGAAGATTGTTGGAAGAAGTAAAGGACCCCAAAAAACGACCACCACCTTTTTGTACACGTGGGGAAACTTTCTAGAAGAACGATGTAATGCATAAGTAGCCTCATGAATATGCATGTATGTACGTAATGAATAAGTATGATTAGTGACTATATAAGGACAGCTTGTTTAGCAATTAGGAGAGACGCTAGGAGGAGCTATCCCTCGTGTCTGCCAATGCCGCAATAAAGCATACCTGCTTGTCAACTTAAACTTTGTTGGTGAGTTCCTGGAGATTTCTCCATATCAGAAGAAACACCGAAATCTGGAGTTTATGAGGTTTTCTGCCTTCTCTCTGGAGCAGAGTGAGGGCTATGATTAGCATAAATCACAGTTTGAATGGGCTTATGGGAGTTCTTACCTTCCTTGTAATTGGCTGGGCCTCCTGCATGGTCCCAGCATCCCGCAACTGTGCAGTCACTCTCAGATGAATAGCAACACTCTTCCTGGGAAAAATACCGCTAAAACCTCCTATTCACCTGTTAAAATTTGCCTGGCTTAACTAAAATGCACTGATGCATTCAGTGAATGACTTCACGTTGCTCTGCTAGAAAGTGAGCTGCTGTCACAGCTTTTACAAGCTCATTTCCCAAAACATTCTGTTTCTAATCTTGCAGTTTTCCAACATCTAACTCTAGTTGTTTAATTTGTAAACAAGGTCTAAGATGATTTCTTATGAGCATTTTGGATATAAGGAAGAAGTTCTGTACTGTAAGGGTGGTGAGGCACTGGAATGGGTTGCCCAAGGAAGTTGTGAATGCTCCATCCCTGGTGGTGTTCAAGGCCAGGTTGGACAGAGCCTTAGGTGACATGGTTTAGTGTGAGATGTCCCTGCCCATGGCAGGGGGGTTGGAACTGCATAATCTTATTGTCCTTTCCAAATCTAGCTATTCTGTTATTCTATGATTCTATAAATAAGTTACTGTTTGGTTCTGTTAATTTGGAAATTTCATTTTCAATTCTTCTATTTCTGTATTTCTTTTTCCAAGATCTTTTTCTCCTTAGATTTTTTTCTTGGGAGATCCCATGTGTGGTGTAAGGAATAGAACTGGTTCCAAATGACACAAGCTTTGTTTTTACTGCCTTTCAGTTTTGCTGATTTGCAATGAATAATGCATGTTTCACAGGCAACAAAGATGGTATCTACTGTTTTGAACTGGCCGGTGCTCAAAGGATATTTCCTTTGTTTAGTCACACACTTGGAGAACATCTTTTTCTTCTTCAATATATTTTATAGCACAACATGCATGGTCTGTTTTATCTTGTGTACTTCCTATACTGCCATTACACAAACACTAAAGCCAAATTACAAGCCCATTATAATTACATTCTTTTCTGTAAGAACAAATTCCATATACACTTCTTCAGAGTTCAGTTGCTTCTGAGCATCCAGTGTGCCAGAACAGAATGTGCACTACCAGTAACTGCACTTAGCACCCTCGCTCACTAGCTGTCAAATTTTACTGCAGGGCTTGTCTTCCCAGTTTATGTGCCACAAAACAAAAATGGGATGTGGCTGCTTCTTGAAAGAAATGCTGTGTGTCCTACCAGGTGTTGTCTTCTTGTTCCTGAAGTAATCGGGACAAATGTGAAGTCAACAAAGACTGATTTCTGGGGGGATATCTGCACCCAAGTGCAAGGACTGCATTCAGTCCTACACATTCTACTTGCAGTGTAGTTCCCTTTATGCTGTTAGGAGGAGGGCAAGTTAAAAAGGGAATTTTAACTACTGTTAATCTGGGGCTGCATCAGGATAGTTGTAGATGTCTTCTCCTGGAAACAAAGAGAGGTTGTCGAGAGCATTTCCTTGCTAGCTTCTCTTAGTTCTCCGTGGGTACTGGAAATTGTCCATAGAAGAGGCTGCATTTTCATGCCTGGAAGGAGAAATGCATAATAATGCATTTCCATTCCCTGCCCATCACAGGTGTAATGATCCCTGAGCTGGCATGGGAGACTGTTTCCTTGATTATGGAGCATTTGAGATTGACTGCCCATCAAGGCCGTTTGTTCTTTCTTCTGAATTACTAATAGCTCTTCCCTGATTCATTGAGTAGGCACTGCAGGGCAAACCTAACTGTTTAACACTTAAAGCTTTGGGTCTCACTTCCTGCTTCAGCCAGACTCTGTGAATCAGTGGGTTGCCTGAGCACAGGTTGGAAGCTCTGCATTACAGTAGTCCCAAATGATGTTCATTCAGGTTATCCGAGGAAGTGTAGCTGGTCGTGTTTGTACAAAGAAGCTCAATAGTGTGCAGGTACCTGACAGCTAACTAGCATTTCACATGACAAGGCGTCTGTTTCTAAGTAGTAGGGTCCCTCAGATGTTGACAAGAGCAAAACCAAAGACTGCATTTTTTGCTCAATTGTCTTCTTTATGGAAGAGAGCCAGCATTATTTTTTGGGATGGAGAAGGAGTAGTTTCTTCAAAATTATTCCTTTAAAATCCTGTCTTCCTTGTCATCTGTAGGACAGAGAAACAGATGGTGAGGGAACACTTCAATATCTCTGCTGAACATAAGTACTGGCTACAAGTTCTTTACATGGTCTTGGAGGACTGTTTTCAGTGATCCTAGGTTTTAGCTTCCGTTTGGTTGGCAAGCCTTACATCAGAGCTTTGCAGGTGTAGTGTGACATGACTTTTTCTGTTACAATGTTGTGGGACAAAGATACATGAAGTGATTTGTAGAACTCGCTAAGAACTCATTAACAAAGTTGACAAGCAGGTATTCTTTATTGCAGCGCCGGGAGACGCAGGGGATAGCTCTTCCTAGCGTCTCTGCAGAATCTCGAACAGACTGTGGTTATATTGTTGCGTAACATACATATTCATTAAACGTCATAAACATTAACCATCCGAGAACCACTTTACATAATTCTACGCCCATTTCTGCATGCACACAACAACGTGGTAGTGGTCTTTGGGGGTCGTTTACTTCTTTGAACAATCTTCATTACTTAGCCGCTCCTTGAACTCGTTCTGGCAATCTTCGAAGCATGTGCAGTAGATAAACACACCAGCTTAATTGGTTTGGTAACACTGCAGACGTAAGTGAATGATTTTATCCCATCCTTATACTTACCAGTTAGCTTTGCTGCAGCACATCCTGGACATCTGCTAGTTTCAGATACTCTTTATCTACACGTCATGTTTTTCTTGCAATTATTTTGTACTAAGTTCATAAGGACCTGAGGACCTAGAACTACACCAGCTGTGATTTATCTTATACAAGGATTCTCATTATGTTTTTTGGCTGCATTCTCACTGTTTTTGTGAAACATTTACCTAGGTTACTTTCCATTGCTATTGTTACAGAGCCATAAAACTTAACATTATTTAGAACTGAATTTACTTATTTACAGAAGATTATATTTCATTTTGTACTTCCTTGTGTCAGAAGACAGTCAT
This sequence comes from Ara ararauna, assembly GCA_028858755.1. NCBI lineage: Eukaryota > Metazoa > Chordata > Aves > Psittaciformes > Psittacidae > Ara > Ara ararauna. Next base: position 34,596,474 of record CM054410.1, on the reverse strand, counting down.
GAAACACTCTGAAATTGGCTTCCTGTAAGCGTCGAGAAGAGTTTGGTTGGAGGCCATCATATTCTAAAATAAACCTAATTAACAATATCCTACAAACTGTCTTATGAATTGCTACTGTTTTGATTTGTTTTTTAAAGTGCTGTACGTAAACTTCCTAGAATTTTTGAATGCTTTAAATACTACCTAGTTTTTCTGGGAACTGTGTGGCTCAACTCTTCCAGAAGCTTTGAAGGCCATTGAGGTGATTTGGGTAGGAGTCAGGTTCCCTCCAGATACAAAAAGCTTTTCTTTTCCAATATCCTCCCAGACTAAGACCAGTCAGCCTTAACTAGTGAAGAATCAGAGCCCTCCTGATGTAATGGTAGAATCAAAAAGCCTCAGAGTCCTAGCAGGAAGATCTTTGCTTGGTCTGAATTTGAAGGAGGAATATCATCTTGCCTCTGAGCCTGGTTTTGAACCAACATCTTTAAATGTTGGGGTCAATCAACCACTTCTCCTTTAACTTTGCTCTAAAGGAACAATTAGAGGGACTTTATTACTTTATTAAAGGGTAACTCTAATTGAGTACCTGGCCAATTTGTATTTTCCAAGGAAGTTGCTATAAAACTGATACATAAATTATCTAAAATTAACAGAAACAGAGGCCTTCTTTTTTACTCTATCCCTTGTTAATATTTGCGATACCCTTGGTGCAGAGCATTATTTTTCTCTAGTGTTTTATGTTGATTAGTATAATTCAGTTAAATTTAGAGTAGATGTTCTTAGCTTGATGTGTGCTAATTCAATTTGATTTCTGAAAAGAATTCAAAGTTCATCTGGTTTGGTTTCTCCTTCAACTCTGTGTTCTGATGGTAGGTGCAATAACACAAATTATTTCACATATAAATACCTGTTAGCATTATTGTGACTAAACATTCTTGTGAACTTAAGTGCCTAGATGAGGACTGTTAAGGATTTCCCATGCTGTTTGTGCCAAACAAGACTACCACACATATTTCGACTACTCATGTAATGAAATTCTGTAATCTACAGTCTAAAAATAAGTCTTTTCAGTCTGTTTATGTTTAATAACACTACTGAAGTAGTCAGTCTGAGCACTCTTTCATAGTCTGGAGCCAACACATAGCAGCCAGACAGCATATATTTCTAACGTACAGTTAATATGCAGTATAAAGATCACGCTGTAAATCTTTATATTAATTAACAGAGCTCATTCATTTACAGATTCTCAGCACCTGTATATTAAATCTTTTCCTTCTTTCTTAACTCGAAGGAGAAACATATCTAGCATTAGATTTCAATTCAACAAAGCAGATTGTTAATGATCACTCCAAATTCCATGTGATAGTTTGTAGTGGTCATTATAATTGCAGATAAGAAGTTTCTTCCTTTCCTTCCTGTAGGTTACAATCATGGCTTTTACGCATCTGGATTGTTTCCATCTACTGTGTATTTCTTCAATAAAAATCCACGTGAACATATCACAGGTAACTGAATGGCTCTAGAATGTGTTTTCTCACAATCTTCCATGAACATGTATTTTTCACCTGTACTGAGCAATGATCAAGAAGACTTCAACGTGCTGTTTCAGATCAAACATACAAACTTATAGTCTGGGCACATATTCATGACAGAGTTGATTAGTTTACTCTCTTATAATATTTTCTACACCCAGCAGTTCATATAATAAAGATGATTGCAAAACAATTTATGTTTTTAAACAAACCCGAAGGATTTTCATTTAGGTGTTTCACTGAGGAAAACGTATACCTGTCTAAGCAGAACTAGAAATTCACTTTTTTTTTTTAAGTTTAACTCTTCTCTACAGTGATAAAAAAACATATAATCTGAAATTCTGAAATCAGATGATCATTGGGAAGAATAAATAATATCCCATGGAAATTAAATCAATATTGAAAAATATAGGGAAGTTGCCTGAAACAGTTCTGGCTTGAGTTTTTTATGGATCGAATTAATCTGAAATAAACTAACCAGCCTCCCCATTGTACAGGTACTGCAGAAAGAAAATTGTTTGAAAAATACTGAGGCAAATTGTTTCTATAAATTTTTGATCCATGGTGGATTTATTTTCATTAGGAAAGCAAAATAAATTACAAGTTCCTGATGCTAGGAGATATTTAGAATTAACTGGCAAAAAAACTTACTATGCGATGAAGTCAGTTGCTTGCAGAAATCATCAGTCTTTGCAACAAGATAGTATTTGAATGTTTTACTTTTTAAAGCATGGTTGTTGTATACTGTAGCAGGAGGAAGAAAGGTGATCCTTGAAGTTTTTTATCTGGGGTTCTAGAGAATCCAAAGGCATCTTTCTCATCAGGTAGGTAGAAAATTAATCTCTCTTGCTTGTGTGAACAACTAGTGAATCAGAGGAGACAACGAACTGGCCAAGTAACAACATCAGCATGCACCCTGAGTGGGAGGAGGGAATTCCAAATGCATATATAGGTTGTAGCTGCACGTTAGCCAGTAGTGGAGCGTAAGCTTTTGCTACCTCCGTTGTAACTGGCTGTTCTCACCTCCTTGCCACCTGGTACAAACTTCTTGCACAGCAGTTTGTTAATAACTTCAGTACTGCTTCAAGTTACACACAGAGGAGCATATATGCATACATGCTGGAGAAGTTTTGGGGCCAGCAGCTGTGTTAACTAGCACCACTACTAAAAAGTCTTGACAAATGACTCTTTGTTTAGCTAGACACAGAGAAATGTAAGAGAAAAGTTTAGGTTGGTATTAGTGGGAGCGTCTGGATGTGGAAAGCACCAGGGCAACAAAGAGCAGCAGAGGAGACGCAGGCATGGACTATGTTATGACACCTAGATTAACAGATCACGAAGATCTCGTGAAATGTATGTGCATCTTCAGAGGGCACCCAGATTGGGAGTCTGAGGAGAATCAATAAATCCCAGTGATTCAGAGATGTGGGACAGGATGAAGGGACTAATCATTATCATCTCCTAAGAAGGAAAAACACAAGCATCCAAAATCAGCATTAAAACGGTAACCTAAAAAAGGACCTAGGAGTAGTGTTGAGAGGATTGATACTCTACATACCTTGTTCTTTGAATTTCTGAGGTAGTCTGAATGAGGAAATATGCCTGGCTGCCCACATACTGACATCTGATGCTTGACAGACCTCTTGAACACACACTTACGGGTATTGTGAGTATGTGGGTAGGACAGTATGGCTGAAATCAATTTTATTGTAAGACAAAACCACCTTTCCTTCCTGTAAGGTCTCATTTTGAGCTTTTCTGCCGTGTTGCAATATTATTTCATACATAGAGCTCTATATAGCAAAAGAAATGTTGAAAACTGAAAGAATGTGAGAGGAAATGAGGCTATAAGTAAATAAATCAGGGCTGCTTTTATGGGGATATCTGTTGCTTCACTTGACCGGAACACAGCCCTTTTAAAAGGCTCCTCTGTTAAGGCTGAATTGCTGTGAAAGTGCTGTTGAAACGCAAATGCATGTTCTAGCATGATAGTTAATGCTGTCTAACCAACAACAGTTCTAAAAAGAGGGTGCTGACTGAGCATAAAAGGAATGTTGTGGTTAAAGCCTCTCATTTCACCAGAGACAGATGCAGATCTCATAATCTAGCCACAAGAAATCTATGTACCTTAAACAAGGCCTGTGATGAGTTATCAGATTCCTTATACCAGTGTATGCCTATTGAGCGTAACCAGCTTCCTGAAAACTTTCTTTAGGAAATCATAATGGAAATATAAAATATGTTGGAATAATTGTATTATGAAGAGTCACTTTTGGCAGGTGACTTACAGGGCGTCTATTCTTTTCCTTCTCAAGTATGGTCTTTTTTGTCGTCCATATATGCACTGGTTTAATTATATGCGAAGCTTGTGCTTTACACTCCAGTGAGCAGTTTTCTTCAAGGTGGATGGGCACTCTCTAGTTTTAACCAGCCAAACATTTCCTCGGAGATGCACAGCAAAAGGACAGGAGACAGCAATCAAAAATTGCCAGTGAAAATTCTGGGTGGATATAAAATAAAACTTACTCCTGGTAGAGTGGGTCAGGTCCTGGAATGAGCTTCTGAGAGGCACTGTGGGATTCCCTTCAAAATTTTTTAAAATTCTGCTAGACAAGTCCCTGGGCAACCTCCTCTGACCCTGAAGTTAGTCCTGCTTTGAGCAGGTAGTTGGTCTGCATGGGCTTCAAAAGTCCCTTTGAAACTAATGTTTTATATTATATGCTGGTTCTTTCATTTCTTCATCTTGCTTCAGGGCTGATCATCCTTCTCTGAAGAGGCAATTCTGAGCCTTCCTAAAACAACTTTTGAAAACTGCTTATGTAAATATATGAGACAGAAGCACCATTTGTCTTTAAATAAATAAATATCAGGGAAATGCCTCCCTGCAATTTTCTAGAAACAATTATAATGTTAAAAAAAAAAAAAGTAAGAAACGAAAGCTGATATCAACACTGTAAATAGCTAATTTGTATCAAATCTTTTGTACAGAAACATTTCCCAGGATTAAACTGGTCTCCCACTAATACAATCAAGATATATCATGCATTTGTTTCTGTGGACAGCTGTTCCGTTCTTTTACATCTTTCCAGGAAGGTGTTCACACCAGCAGCCTCTAAGAGCAAGCAGAAGTAAGCATCCCACTATAGGCAACCACATTAGTTGATGAGAAAAGATAAATTTTCTCTTATGTGCCACCTCTTTTCAACAGAAGCATGGGGACCAGTTTCATTCTTCTACTCTGAGGCGCATAAAACTAAGTGTTTGGGTTCACCTCAACTGGCAATATACCAGAGGAAAATAAGAACCAATGCAATTATTTATACAAGCATTTTTTTACGATAGAGTGCTAAAGCAGTTAATCTGCATATGTTAAAGCAACTGTAATTATTTTGTTACTGGTAGCATATAATTTCGAAGTCACAGCACCAGCTTACTAAAAGCATAATTAATAAGAATTTGCAATTATTTTTGGATGTCATCCAGAACCTGTTATTAACAATCGCATATAAGGAATTGCATTCTGCCTAAGTCCATCATAATGCTGTGATAAATGGGGTTTAGTAAATAGGTCAAGTCAGACAAGTCTCATGCAGGCCTGAATAATTTCAGATTTTCATTACATAAATTTTCCCAGCAGTTTAGGAAAGTTTACAGTTTTATGGTGTTACTATGTTGCTTAAGATTTAGTGAAAGGAATGTGAATTGGCCACACATCTCAAAAGGAGCAGAAAACAATTAGCTAGTTGACGCTTAGTTTTGTATTTGTATAATTTTTAATTGTTTGATTAATGTGGCTCAGTAGTTATCATGCGATGGAGGAAAGGGAAGAAACATTATTCAAAGGACAGAATGGAGACCACATGTCTGATTGAAAAACTTCTTTATTATGCTCAGTATAACATGATATTTTCTTACAGAAAAGAAGGACATATGCTGGCAGTGAAACTGTTCCGTAATGTCTCTTGAGTATCAACCTCAAAACAAATTATTTTGACATATAGACACACAGACACACAGGGTCAATGGATAAACTGTCAGGCATCAAATAAGCTGGTGTGGCTGATGCTGGAGAAGGATATTTCTTAAGTGACTTGAGTGAACAGATTTGAGCAGCACCAAGTACATGCAGATGGGGAAACCTTAAATACTGGAGAATGGCTCGCAGAGCAAGGTAACGGGTCACTGAAATCTCTTTGTGAGCAGAAGTTTGTCTAGGACAAAATACAGTCTGGCACCCAGGTGCCCAGCAGTGTCAACAAACCAACAATAGGCATTGAAACCATAATTGCGCAGCGGGAGAGGACCTATCATCAGCAAGAACAGCCTGACTTTGGACAGTATGGAAAGTACCAAGGAACTTGAATTGAAGAAGAAAATTGCAAGATGTAACCGCAAGATAATTATATTTAGCAATGATTGTTAGCTAGTTTTAACCAATGAAAATGTAACACGAATAGCTTGTAACCAATCATATGATAACAAGTATGAAACAATCAACCGTTTGATCTATATAAGTCAGCATATTCTCTGAATAAATCGAAGCTTGCTTTATCAGCCATATTGGCTCAGCTGCTTGCTTCCCCCGCGGTCTCACTTAAAGGCACTTCATTGTGTCCAGAATACATCCCAACTGAATGAGACCTGATTGAATCCTTCTGTGTGCCCTGGATTCTTTCACACTGCAAAATCTGTGTAGTCAGGCAGGAGAAAGCCAGTTACATTTTTTACGTCCTGTGGTCTATTGGACTAGTGAACCGAAACTGTAAAATAGCCCACAAAGTATATCTGCTGCTTGTTTAGACACTGGAAACAGATTCATGGTGGCTATACACAATGCCTTTACAGTCTTTTCAAGTGGCTTGCCTAGGAAATACTACTGTTCCAGACCTGGGGCTGAATAGAGTTTATGCTCCAGGGATCTTTAGTGAAAAAATAACTTCTTTGGAGATGTGGTTACCACTACATTCTTCCATACTTTCAAGTTCAGAATTAGTGATTTTGTCTGTGAAATGCCTGGCAGCCTGAAGGCAGGGCCAGAAGAGCCTACAGCTGCCTCTTGTGTGCCTTCTTGTGTTCCATATACGGAGAACCAATTTCATGAATTTGTATTATTTATTAAGAGTGTGTCATGGGTTCAGCAGCAGCAGCCATTTTTCTCCTTCGTAATAGCTGGTGAAGTGCTGTGTTTTCGACTTTTGGCCTGGGAACAGCGCTGATAACACCGATGTTTATAATTACGGCTTCGAATGTTTTGGTCTGACCAAGGATTTTCTGAGTCTCATGCTCTGCCAGGGAGGAGGGGAAGCCAGGAGGAAGCAGAAACAGGATACCTGACTGAAACTGACCAAAGAGGTATTCCATACCACAGTACGTCATGCCCAGGATGGAAAAACTGGGGGCAGGAACCTGGAAGAGTTCAGTTCATGGATCGGTCTTCAGGTGGTGAGCAGTTGTATCCTCTTGCCTTGTATTTCCCTGGTTATTATTATTATTGGTGGTAGCGGTAGTGATTTGTGTTATACCTTAGTTACTGGATTGTTCTTATCTCAACCCGTGGGAGTTTCATTCTTTCGATTCTTCTCCCCATTTCACCACCCTCCCTCGGAGTGGGGGGGAAGAAAGAGGGGGGAAGAGAGAGGGGGGAATGAGTAAGCGGGCTGTGTGATTTACAGCTTAAACCACGACGGAGTGGTAACTTACTGTGTCCTTAACTGGTCTTAGAAAGAGAGCTGTGGGTCTCCCTCTTTTTCTTTCTCTTATCAAAAGCAAAACCAGCAAAGGACATAACATTTACGATGGGGTATTATTGGACATTTAAAAGTTTGGTTTTCCAATTACCAAATTGATAATTTAGATATAATGCAGTTTAGAGGTTTTTTCTATAAAATTACCCAGATAAAACTTTTCTTTTTCTTTTTAAAGCCTTTCCTAACTGAAGTTTGTGTCTTCATTACTTTGATTTTGATGTTTGCAGTGTAAGACATGCCCTTGTTTTACATTTTGTTGTGACTTTTTTGGAACTTTCTTTCAACAGTCATGAAAAGTATTGAATCTGTAATTGTTTCAATTGCTGATGAAATGGATGAGTGAAAATAAAAGGGGAGATGGGAATCATGCACCAGTGACCTGTATGCTTCAGCAAAATGTTGATAGATACAAAATAATGGTTCTACTGCTTTATTCTCTACCCCCTATTTGCTGTTTTATATAATTTGGGTAGTATTTGGAGGAGATGAGGCCAGGTGGTAATAAACAAAACTATATTTATGTCTACCTTGAAAAATCATACTGTTTTCTGTATAAAAAAGGTGAGTTGAAAAGCACAATCAAAGAAGCACCTTTGAAAGCATTTAGTGATTAGCAGATCCATTTCCATGAATAAATGGGTATTCACATGGATTTACTATCTTGATAACCAGGATTACTACGAAGTGATTCAGAAGGTGTAGTAAAATAAGAGCTATTCTGTGTGCTGTGTTGTTACTACAAGAGGCTTAACATAAACCCAAGAACCATCCAATGTAAAGTGTATTGAGAGGTGCGTGCCAAGTTTAAATAGGGAATTTACTTATTAGGAGCAAAAAGTGGGTGCCATAGACTTCCAGTGTGCCCGCCACCAAATTAGAAATCTTTCATAAAGCAAGGAGCCTGTAAGTTTGCACCCTTTAGCCTTTCACTTATGCAATCAGAATTTGCAGGAATTAAAATGCAAAATTAATGTTTCTAAACTGAAGATCACACTATTATAAATAGTTATGTGTTGCAGAAAACAAATTTGTGGTACTGCAAGAAAAATAGCTTAGAATCACTTAATATTACAAAACAGATATGATACTGTTAGGAGGGAAGTGGGAAACTGGTGGTGGAGATTTGGGATGAACAGTAAAGAGAACAATAAAGGTCTGTGCACTTAATTTCAAGAGTACCTACAGAAATCTTCAATCTTCCTTTGAGTCACAAATGAATTGACACATGTGATAAATATATTTAAGTGATATCACAGTTGAAAGTGATACTAAGAATATAAGCCGCTATCTATTTCAAAAGAAGATATGTATTAATGTGTATCAGACATAGCTATTAAAATAGTACTTAGAAATGTCAAAGGTAAGAGAGAGCCATAGGAAGATAAGAACTGTCTAGCATGGCAGGAGCATATAGGATGATTTTCTTCATTTGGCAGAAAGCTAATATTTCACCAGAGATATTCTTTAATACAATTTAATCTCAAGAGCGGAATATTTACATTTGTTCAGACAGTATGGCTTGTACAGCATGCTTCCTGAATAATAGTGGAGGATTGTGTTCATGCCTTGCTAACATTTTGTCTGAGAAATGGAGAATTTGCTTTAGCATGCTATGTATAAATTATGAAACACAAAGACACATCTTTCTGTTCTGCTTCCACTCTGTCAGCCATTACCTCAATTCTGAAAACACAGTTTTGGGTCAGTTTACATGTATATTCTGGTATCAACAGAACTATTCATGGTTTATAGCATTTGCAGGACCAGTGGCTGTAATTTTATGTGAACCAATACTATAGGCTTGCTCAAAAAAACTCTTGTTGACTTTGGATGCTTTTTGTGAAAGCAGGATCAGGCACTGATTCCCCTGTTCACATTAACTAGTACCTCTTTCGGTTTTCCGTAATATTAGCTAGGTCTCCAGTAGGGAGTTCAAGCAATCACTCTGTAAGAGGTAAATCTTGTCTTCAGTGAAAAGGTATTTTTCTTGTTCGCAGTGAGAGATGTTCTTCCATGACTCATGATACAAGCATTTTTTTTAAGTGTTTGAAATTAATGCTTCAAATGTTAATTTGAAACAACAGAGGAAAATAGTAGTTTTGTGGGTCTGGAAAATCCGGGTCAAGAATGAAGGAAGTTCTGTCTGATTGGGAACAGCTGAAATTTTATTGCCATTTCACATAGGCGTTTGTTACAAAGAAAACCTGAGTGAATTGTATTCCCTGTGTATGAAACCAATATCATCCTAAGTTGTCACAGCTGTAATTTTGAAAAACCACAATGTTTTTTGTTCACCTCACATAGATGTAACAGTATGGAAATCACCAATCTCATGGCTGTACTTGGGTGATTTCCAAGAAATTGCAGAACACCAAATATCCCTGATACTACTGCCTTAAGTAGATTCTTTGGATAAAAGTCTACCCCTAGCAGAGAGCATACAAAGGATCTCCACTGCCCTTAAGGGGCTCAAGAAATGCACAGACAGGAAAAGAAAACAACAAAAAGAGGCAATGGATTTCTCAAAACTTTATCTACTACAAAGGCTTTATGACAAAAGCAATTTCATACAAGAAAGTTTTTTTTATTTCCCTTTGCTTTTACATGCTTTTTATGGTACTGTTTTAGAGCGATGAGGTGTAACTAGAACCTAAAGAAGCAAAGCAGGCAAGTCAGATTTCAGTTTTCTGAGAAGCATGAAGCAGCATATATTAATGAAAACACCACCACCAAAAGACCTGTATTTTTTAGGGAGCTACTTTAATTGCCTCTTAGGAGGGTAACATTTAAATGGAGTTAAGAATGAGTACAAAAGCTAATTGCTTTTATAGTGACTGCAGGTTTTTAAGGTAGTTAGCGCTCATGTTTTCCTTCAGGCTGTGGCAAAGAAGTATGAAAATACCCCTTGTGCTTAGTCTGTATCTTGCCAGTCCCTTGCATGAACTCTCTTGGTGTGCAGATGAGAGCAACCAAAAACTTTTTAGCTTGCATCTATTTCTACTTGTAATCCAGATTATAAAACTCCAAAATGTGTAGAAGGTTGTCAGATTATGAGATCCACAAAAAAAAATCTATAAGAATTCACTTTTACTGTCCATGTAGCTTTTTATTCTTATGACTGAGCCCTGAACTTGGTGAGCAGCAAATGGACTGTTCCACATGGAATTTTTTTAACACCTTTGAGGGTCTCATCTGATGCCATCCTTCACGATTCACAGGAAATACATGAATGGACTCAGTGTGGTTCTTCTCTGTATTTCAGTTAAGGAAATTCTGCTGAAGCATGTGTCAATCTAATTTGCATATGTAGCGAATAAACTTCAAGAATATCTGAATGAGTCACCCAATCAATATCATATGTTGCCATTTACACCAGTCCATTTTGAAAATCTGAGGCAGAAATAATTATCCTTTGAAACTTATGCAACTAAGTGTGTCAGGTGATTTCTGAATGGACTGCATTCCGTGGAGGTGATTGTTTTTTCTCTTTTGATATCTGAGGTATACAGCACAGTGTCTCATTCCTGAATTAAGTCTTTACATCAGTAGAAATTCATTCTGACCAACAATAAATTATGGTATGAGTAGTAAGATAAATGTAAGGCTGGTCTCACTTCTTTACTGTCTTAACAATGAAAACAAAAGGAGGATTTGCCATAAATGCTTGTTTCTGATTTATTCTTTGATAAATTAACTAAATCTAGAAATGAAATGCTCACTAATAGATGATGTAATGAGCAATTTGTTAATGACTGTTTGAGAGGGTGGTTCCATTAATGAAAATAATAACATATTTTGTCTGCATTGTTACGACAATCTGGCTTATGAGTGAAAATACTTAAGATAATTTTTAGGAGTCCCTAAGAATTATTTGGTGGAAGGAGAAAAACAGATGTCCTAAGATCAGAGACTAGTAACCTAGACTCCAGCAGTCTGAATTGATGCTAAATTAGCTCTTATGCAGTTAACAGTATACAGTTTGAAAACTTAGTCCAAAATATTTGGGATGAAGTTTCAGATGGAATTCAGCCTCAGCTACAGTGTCCTGCTAGACTACTTCTACCAGCAGTTCTTTGGACTGTCAAACCCAGTGTGTCCACTAAGGTCACCTAGACCTTACGCAATGTACCTTTGTTAGAATTATGAAAATAACCTGTAGCTGGTTTTGCTTTAAGATCTACAAAATTAGGAATTGTGGTAAATGGTATCAGTATGCATATGTATACCAGATATAACCTCGACTAAGAAAATATTTTCTGTGGACATACATCTTCCTGCTTTAAAAGTGGTTGACTAGATTGCTTCCTTAGATGTGAAGAGTCCATATTCTGCAGAAGGAATCTTTTACTCATAAAAAATGATTTGGTGTATCCTCCAGAGGATATTAGTCTAGAAATTTGCAATATGAATTATGAACAAAGGTTGTCAACCATTGGAACTGGCTGCCAAGGGAATTGCTTGAGTCTCCGTCCCTGGAGGTATTTAAAAGATGTATGTCCTATGTATGTATGGCATGTAGGGACACGGTTTAGTAGTGAACTTGATAGTGTTACGTTTATGGTTGGAATCTTAAGGGTCTTTTCCAACCTAAATGATTCTATGATTCTAAATTATAGATGAGATCATAGCTTTAGAGATAGCTTTAAAACCAAAATCCTCAAATATAATTCTGTCTCCTACACTTATCTTCATTTAAATGAAATTTGTAATCTATACTGTGTAGTAAATAGGATACTTTATGAGTTAACAGCAGCATCCAATCTCTTCCCAGCAGGAGCAGGTCGAAGCTTCATCTTTGTCATGGGTTCAGCAGCAGCAGTCATTTTTCTCCTTCGTAGTAGCTGGTGAAGTGCTGTGTTTTTGACTTTTGGCCTGGGAACAGCACTGATAACACCGATGTTTATAGTTACGGCTTAGAATGTTTTGATCTGACCAGGGACTTTCTGAGTCTCATGCTCTGCCAGGGAGGAGAGGAAGCCGGGAGGAAGCAGAAACAGGATACCTGACCAAAACTGACCAAAAAGGTATTCCATACCACAGTACGTCATGCCCAGGATGGAAAAACTGGGGGCAGGAACCTGGAAGAGTTCAGTTCATGGCTCGGTCTTCAGGTGGTGAGCAGTTGTATCCTCTTGCCTTGTATTTCCCTGGTCATTATTATTACTGGTGGTAGCAGTAGTGATTTGTGTTATACCTTAGTTACTAGATTGTTCTTATCTCAACCCGTGGGAGTTTCATTCTTTCGATTCTTCTCCCAATTCCCACCCCCCCTCCCCCGGAGTGGGGGGGAAGAAAGAGGGGGGAGGGATTGAGCGGACTACGTGATTTACAGCTTAAACCATGGCAATCTTGCAAGTATTTTCTAAAAAGTTGGTACAAGACAGCATCATAGAATAATAGAATAGTTAGGGTTGGAAAAGACCTTAAGATCCTCAAGTTCCAACCCCCTGTGTAACAATTAGGAAATGTGGAATAATTAGGAATTAAATTTATGTTTGAATGCAGCATTGTCCACACATAAGGGAAAAATGGACTTCCAGGGCCTCTCTGAGTGAGATGCAGCCACACCTGGTGTGCCAGGAATCTGCACTCCACAGCGGTTCCCGTGGCAACACAAATGGAGGATGGAGCAGGGTGGAGATCTCTTGGCCACATTTTGTCCTAACATCAGCAAAAGATGGGAACTAGGCGGTACAAGAAACTGATAAGCTGCATACTTGCTACCCTGATCCCGCAGCCTGTCATCTTTTGACAGAATGCTGTCCTCTGTGTGAACTTTGCTTCATTATTATGTCATTGTAATGCATTTACAAGCTAAAATATACTCTCATCTCCAATGCGACCCACCTCCAAAATGAGATCACACCTTTTTGAGCATGCACTCTGAATTTTTGGTGTCATATACCTTTAAAAGTGAAGCGAGAGAAATTTGCACCAGTAATAATAAAGGTATGTATGACTAGAGTCACTCAAGCTCCACCTTGAAGGTGAAAAATAGTATAAAATGCCACAAGAGAGGGAGGGATATCGGGGAAGATACCATTGTGGACGAGTCGAGGAAGATAACCTCAGCAGACTCCTGGGACCAGTCAACGGGCTGGACCTTTCTTCCCCCGTGGGGACGCCTGTGGGTAAGACTTGCACTGTATCCAGTGCTTCCCCAGTGTCATGGGTTCAGCAGCAGCAGTCATTTTTCTCCTCCTTGGTAGCTGGTGTAGCGCTGTGTTTTTGATTTTGGGCCTGGGAACAGCACTGATAACACCAGTGTTTCAGTTACTGCTTAATGATGTTTTGGTCTGGCCAAGGACTTTCTGAGTTTCATGCTCTGCCAGGGAGGAGGGGAGCCGGGAGGAAGCAGAGACAGGACACCTGACCCAAACTGACCAAAGAGGTTATTCCATACCACAGCATGTCATGTCCAGGATGGAGAGCAGAGAGCAGAGACCTGGAAGGGTGGGGGTGCACTGAGTGGTCGGGCTTGGTTTTAGGTGGTGAGAAATTGTATTCTTTCCTTGTATTTGCCTTGTCATTATTATTATTGGTGGTAGCAGTAGTGATTTGTGTTATACCTTAGTTACTAAACTGTTCTTATCTCAACCTGTGGGAGTTGCATTCTTTTCGATTCTCCTTCCCATCCCTCCAGGAGCGGGGGGAAGAAAGTGGGGGAAGTGAGTGAGAGAGAACGGGCTGCGTGGTTAGAGAGGCTTAAACCATGACACCCAGGAAAACTTAGAATCTCTACAGAGTTACTTTTCACTGTTACCTTTAGATTTTAAAGCCAGGCTGTGTTAACTTTAGGGAGCGCTTGTATCCATGTAACTATTATTCGCATGTGCTTTTGCAGACAGTATTTATCACTAGCAATCCATAAGAACCTGTATCTGTTACCTCAATAAACTGCACTGTTTCAGTAGCTGATCATAATTTTCTCACTGAACACGACCCCATCTCTCGGTGTGGCCGTGAGGGTTTATGAGCACGATTGGACTGGCAGTGTGGTGCGCTACGGGTGAATCAGGATCAGTAAGGTTTGATATAGCGAACGCAGCCAGACCAGTAGTTGTACATTGGAGCCGTACCTGGCCCCTCTAATATCTGAGGACCAGCTGGAAAGCAAGGGGTTTATTTTCTGCCCTTTAATGCAACACACCCCTGCCATGGCCAGGGACACCTCACACTAAATGATGTCACCCAAGGTTCTGCCCAACCTGGCCTTGAACACCGCCAGCGATGGGGCATTCACAGTTTCCCTGGGCAGCCCATTCCGGCACCTCACCACCCTCACAGTAAAGAACTTCTTCCTTATATCTAACCTGAACTTCCCCTGTTTAAGTTTGAACCCATTACCCCTTGTCCTATCACTACAGTCCCTAATGATGTCTCCCTCCCCAGCATCCTTGTAGGCCCCCTTCAGATACTGGGAGGCTGCTATGAGATCTCCACGCAGCCTTCTCTTCTCCAGGCAGAAAAGCCAAATCATTAATTCTGTCATAAGAGCACTCACTACGAAACCATCCTCATCGCCTCATTCTTGCACACATCAAATTGTCACATGAATGTCTGGCATGGTATAATGCTTTTTCACCCCAATAGCATAAAGATATGTGATTATTATGACTGGTATCTTGTTCCTCTACAGCCAGTTCAAACTAATGCAACTTTTATATCAACATGTCTTTTAAGAATCTAATAGCTTCAAATTTGCAAACCCCAAATCAATGTAGTCAACAAATATGTATGTTGCAGAAAAATAACCTTCACAACCCTGGAATACAGAACTACTCTCATAAATGGATAAGTAAGAAATAATTGGGTCAATTCACAGTAGCATTTTGCACCTAATTTAAAAGTAAAATAATTGTAGAGTCTTGCGCTGCTATTGAATCTTAAAGATTTCATTTTGTGGAACAACTTCCAAGATGGGAGTAATTCTGAGGAACAATCTATCAATAATATGGCCAGGTCTGATAAATTGGGTTTATGTGGAAAACCAAGTTATCAGTACTGCTACTTGAATTCCATTTTTGGATCCATTTTGGATATGATTGTCTAATGGTAATATGATAAAGAAACTTGTAAAGAAAACTAGTACTTTCAATAACTTATTCTGTAAAAATGCAGCGAAAAGGACTCAAGATTAGATTCAGCCCATACTCCATTTTCTCAGGAAGAGTCCAAAGGCCTGGAAAGTGCTTGCACAACAGCCAGAGGTCATTACTAGTGAAATCATAGGAACAATGACATTTAGGATGTCCAGAAACTATCTGTAAGCTCAACAGGCATAACAAGTCTGCAGGATACCACTTCGATAGGCAGTCAAAAATTAATCTGATCACCTTCCACACAACCACCAAAGAGGACAGGACACTGAGGTCACTTGGTTTGCTCAGCATGGAGAAGGTTGAGAGGTGACCTCATTGCAGGCTACAACTTCCTCAAGGGGAAAGAGGGGAGGTGTTAATCTCTCTCTAATGAACAGTGATAGGGCACAAGGAAATGGAATGAAGCTGCATCAGGGGAATTTTAGATTGGACCTTATGAAAAGGTTTTTTCGCTGAGACACTTGAACAGACTCCTCAGGGAAGCAGTCATGGCACCAAGCCCATCAGAGCATCTTCCAAGGAGCATCTGTATGATGCTATTCACCATATGGCTTAGTTTTAAGTAGTTCTGTGAGGATCATGGAGTTGGACTTGATGATCCTTATGGGTCCCTTGAAACTCAAGATTCTATGATTCCATGATTCTGTGATCTCACAGCTGTCAGATTGAGATCCAGGTCTATAGATTTTGGGTCACTTTTATATTTGTCTACAAAATCCTCTGAGCACATAGGAGGGTGAAGAGGAAAACAAAGACCAAAACCAAAACACTTCAAGTCTCTCTCTTAAAAAAAAAAAAAAAAAAATCCTAGTAAAAAGGGAAAGTGTTTATGTAGCACTGACTTTAGATTTGATTGTTCAAATCTCATTGTTCCTCAGAGGAGCTGTTACAGTCCAGAAAACATTATTGGTAGAGGTTATACGATGATGCTATCCCCTTTTCCTGACGCATTTTCTGATCATGGGGCCTATTATGCTGGTGCTCAGCATACTTGAATCATGAATAAGCCTTAGCAGGTTGAAGGCTACTACATTGTGCTGATTCTTGATAACTAAGCACCTTTTATAAAATTTGGGATGACTGAAGATCAGAGGTTTCCATTTAAGGATCCTCCTTTGAAAGGAGGAAAAGGTTAGATAGGACACCTTCTTCAGCTAGCTGAAATGTAGCAAAAGGTTTGCTGTACTTTGACACTAGAAGCCTCCCCAAATTGCAAAAAATCTGTGTGAGAAAGGGAAAATAATAATAATATTAAAAATGATAGTAATCATAGTAATAATTATCATCATCATTCAACCCCAAACCACAAATAATCATTATAAATCATAATAGTCTATTATCAGTGATTTCAATGGGCAGCTAAATGCTACTTAAAGTTCTACCTAAAATGAAATGTATATTTAGTGAGCACTTCTAAAGATGAATATGCTATAGGCTATTGAAAAAGTAGTGAAGACAACAAAGTACTAAATTAACAAACTTCTTACCAGTTACCACATCTCCAAATATTAAACTTTCAGATTTATGGATTGTAGCATCAATTTCATAAGTTCTGTATCTCTCCCTAATACCCTTTTTTAAATCAATTAACAAAAAAAAGTAACCTGTTCTAATAGCATGATCTTTTGTTATTGCTGTCTATGACATCCTTCAAATAGCATAAATTACGGGAACCGAAAAACTGGGAGAAAATTAATGGAAATGAAGGGACGTAAGGTTCAGGAAACAGGATATTTAGAGAGCTGGGTTTATTTAGTTTAAAGATGTGAAGACTGGAAGGGAGACTTAACAATCTTCCAATATGCAGAAGGCTGCTGCTGTGAGGAGTAGAATAATGTAATCTATATGACCACTGTGGAAAAAATGAGATGTAATTAACTTAGATTGCAGCAGATGAGGTATCATTTGGGACTAGCAAAAACTTACATGTAGGTAAGTGTAGTAACAAATGGTTTAAAAAGAAAGTCGGATCACACAAACATTGAAGAAGGTTATAAAAGAAAAATGTGTCTGCCTAGAACAAGCTAGGTACAACATCAAGGTTCCTCCCAGCCAAATTTTCTCCAGTTCAATGAAAAGTGTTTGGAAAAATGGGGAAAAACTTTACTGTTGCAACACTAAAGAAAAGTGATGCAAATAATTTAAACTATTTTACCTGCAGAGCATTTTAGACCATTCTGAAATGACATGAGAAAGTGGAAAAGGGAAGCATGAGAGAGATCAGACTGGTTTCCACTCTAGGCGGTTGTCAAGCAGATTTCCACTGTCAGGCTTCTCACCAAAGAGAACTTTTGTCAGCCTCCCCTAACCTATTCCTTGTAATTTTCAGAGGGGAATTTGGTTGTTTATTTGACAGCCTTCACCATGATTCACTCCTGAATATCAACATGTGTTGTGGCTTGAAAACAAAAGGTATTCATCATTGTGAAGTTTTTCCAGCAAGTTTTATTTGATCTGCTTGATATAATTTGCATCCTGGGACAATTGTTCAAAGCAAACACTAAAATTTAACCAAAAAGTTGCCTTGTCTCACTTTGCTACAATGGGAAAGGAACAGAAGCAAAGAATGTGAACTTTTTAATTCACCTCCGAACCTCAGTGGGCAGGGAGGTTTGAAGGCAATACTATCACAAATTAGAAGAGAAGCAACATTTACCACTTGCAAAAACATTCAGCATAAAGACAAAACTATAAATCCTCCATTCAAATGTTATTCTAGTCTTAATATACATTCAGTAAAACTGGTAATTCACCAGACACACAACAAAATGCCCACAAATATGTGCATATTTCTATATATATACACACATACATATACCCTTAAATTACTTAAAAGAAGAATGGGCTTTAAACAGAATGAATTTATAACAAATAGTAAAGTTTAGCAAACAGTTAAATATCTTTTTCTCTAAAGTTATTAATAAAAAAAGTCAGTCCTCTATGAATGGAATTAGATCATTTTCTGTGAAGACATGCCACAGAGCAGCTACAGGAGCATGCCAAATGAGGTAGGATGAAAAATCCTGTATCAAATACCTCATGGAATTTCTTTTTCCTGTCTAAGTACAGCAAAAGGAAAAAGCAGTTCAGATAGTCAGGAATGGTAAAAGTTTTGTTCATATGTTAAAGAGCACCTGGCAGCACGGGGAAGAATCAGATTCTTCCACTAAACTTCAGCATCAAGGTGTTAAGGTGTTATGTTTGGTTCTGACTATAAACCTTTTCCTTAAAAGAGCATTTTAAAGTAGGCTGTTGTACCGATTACTTTTTTGTAGAATATATCTATAGGAGATAGATTTCACAACATGCAATTCTTCCAGTTCTTCACTTTCTTAGAAACCTATAGAATAAAATATATAACTATTGGGAAAGAAACTTTGAGCTCATTAAAGCAATGAGTCAAGGAGTGCGTTGTTCTAGTGAAGGTGGGTCTCAAATGTGACGTTCAAGAGAACTAAAGCACAAAAATCTGTAGCTTTAAGAAGATGACAGGGTCTGGTGCAATTTACTAAAACAGATCAAGCTCTTCCTGGAGGAAAGAGCCCATTGAGTAAGGATGGGAAACTCTATTTCTTATTCACCATCCCCTTCTATTAACTGGTTAGTTGGGCAATTCTACTTGGTAAATGATTGCATAGTCTCATCATATTGAAAACCTCACTGTCTTTCAACTGAACCACAGCATGTTAGTGTATTTAGGTATGATTAGTGCTTAGGAAACTACAGCTAGCAGAGAGCAGCATGTGATGTTTCCTCAATACAGCATATCAGGAGCAGTTGTTTAATGTCTGCGCTGTTTTCCTGCAGGATTGATTTCCAACCCAGTTCAAAGGCCCAGTCTTTTTCTTGTAGTTGCCTCCATTGCCTGACTACAGGACACTCAGAAGACTACATGAAACACTGTGGTGAAAATCATGGCTAAGAGTTTTAATGCTTCAGGCTTCAGAGTACCATGGCATGCAAGAAAGATGAAGCTTATCTAAACCTACTTGGCAGCCTGCTTATCACTATGAAATGAATGTACAAGGGATCTAGGGATCATGAAAACCTTGTCACTTTCCAGGCCATGTTACAAAATAAGTTGGTTCGTTTGTTTGGGTTATTTGTAACTGTAATTTTCAAATATATATGCATGCATATACAGATATCTGTGTGTGTGTGAAAGTCCTTGAACAAATTGATGAAGTGTAAACTCTCTTACCCTTTCCTCATCTCTCAAATACAAATAAAAGCCCAAATAAAAACCATGAACTGACTCTTGTCTCTCTCCTTGGGAGGATGGTGATGGTTGGTCAAACAGCTCTAATGGAAGATGCTTTGAGTTCTAAGTTCACCATAATACACTTGTCAAAATTAACTAGTTCTGAGAATCCATTTGTAGGTGGATTAAAACATGTTTATTTCTCCCTCTTTAGTTAGAAAAAAGGAAAAATTAGGCTAAAAGAAGACCCACCTCTTTGGTTAAAAGACAGGCTAATCTGAATTACATGTTCTTTGTTCCAATGACATCTTTTTCTTTTAAAACCAGGTTAGAATTTTAAATTATTCCAATTTGTTTCAGTGATCCTGCTGCTGCTCTGCCTTTATGTGGTGTATAGATGCTCTTGACAGAATAGCACTACCAGTGCTTTTGTGCTGACTTTTCTTCAGCTTTAGTTACTGCCATGCCTGTTCTTCTACATGAGTAGAGTTTGAGTGTACTCTGTCACTAACTCCAAAGTGATCAAAGCATGTCTTGGGATTGTGGAGAAATTGAAAAGACTTAACAAAAGAGCCATCCTCATAAATGAAAATAAGGCACAGAATTTAGCTGGAAAATGCTGAAGACATTTTGTATGAAATATGCTGAAAGTAGTAGACATTTCAAATTATTGTGAGAAATCAAAAGAGGCTGCAGATGCTTTTGAATATCCATCAGAAGAGCACAAAGGACTGCAGCTCACGTGTATTTTATTTTAAGCCTGGCAAAATAATACTCATTTTTTTCTATAAACATATACTCACAGTTGCATGCTAACTAATTAAAATATAAGATTTTTTAGAGGTATATAGCATGAAAACAAAACAGAAAAAAGATACAATGCTATTAAAGTGCAGACAGCAGTCAGCCAGATTTACTGAGCAAAATCCTGGCTCCTTTTCAGACTTAGGAGCTTCGCCAAAATTTTTAATAGGGCCAGGATTTCACTATTTGCAATCTATGATAGAAGAAAAAGGGAAAGAATATGAAATATAAACAAAGAAGAGAAAGAAAATTCATACTCATATTCAGCATACATGTAAATTCACATAGCTACGCGTTTAATGCAAAATGACAGCTATCAATGTTTGTTAACATGATCTGATGTTTTTAATGAAGTTTTAAATTTATACCTATTTTAGAGGTGAGAAAATCAAGATACACTGAGATTGTTGACTTTCTATGGCAGCAGTTTGTTTTGAGTGTGGTGTGAGAGTCTGGAGATAGAAGAAGGATTAATACTGAAAGGAAATGAAGCAGAAATTCTGATAGCTATCCTTTCTGTTCAAGAATACCATTGCTAAGAAATGCCTGACCATACCTGAATAGAAGCATCCTACTCATTATTTTTTGACTTCTTTGATATTTATGCTTGAGAATAGTGCTATCAAACCCTGGAAAGTTACTTATTTAGATAATCTGCCCATTATAAGGCTGTTATTTTCAATGTGAGTAAATTGCCTGTGTCCCTCCGTGTGACTCACAGGATAGCTACTAGCTACGACATGAGCAGAACACACAGATTTCCTTCCTTCATACACTGTTCCTTCAGATTCTTATTTCTACAAGGGTTTATTTTTTTAAATCTGCTTTTGTTTCAACAGCATGCCATTATCCTTTGACATAAGACTTCAGAGAAAGATTGATTTATTTGTATTCATGATATTTCAGTGATTCTTAAAAAAAGTTGTTTAGTCTTTGGCAAAGAAGAGAATTTAATTTGCTGGAACAATTCCAGTTTCCTTCAGTCCCTAGAGTTCTAATGATCTGGGAAGTATTATGAAAAAAAAGAGACCACATCCACTGTCTTGTCAAGACAGGAGACTGAAAGATGGAAGCCCCAGTAAACATGTATGAGGCTCATAAAAGCGAAAAACAAGATGCCAGTTCTAGCTTGGCCAACTCCCTGAGCAATACAATGGGAATGCAGGCCTCCAACTAGAAATACTAGAACAGGACTATGTTGGTGCAAGTGACCTGTTGGATTTTTCCTTGTATGAAACTTGAGTCAAATACAGCATGCTTCTACCTCGTTAGAGCTAGAGAGCATTCTCATATTGTATCTTGCCTTGTTCAGACCTTTTAGCAAGCATTTCAAGTGCCGAATTAGTACAAGACAACACTTGGTCCTTTTGTTTGACAGTAGTGCTGTTTCACATAGCATTTTCTCCCATGTTTTCATTCCACCATCAATATAAGTCTCACAATTTCCACTTGTCTTTCTAAAAGCATGCCACAGGAATAGATCTCATCACTAAAATATGCTTTACAGAGCTTTACAAAAACAATTGCCTTTTACTTACAAGATTGGGAACAGTTAAATATAGATTACTTGTAAATCAGCCAGTAAGCTTTCAGCAGACTTCTCTGTTCTGACTCATGTTCCTTCTCAAATGTGTTGCAGAGAGACACCTGAGATGTGCAGCCTGCCCTGATTTTACCTCATGTCTGTAGTGTGCACCACACTGTGCTGGGGTGACTTGATCCACATCCCTGCTTGCCCAGTAACTTGGTTGCTGGGTGCAGGGATGAGGCCTTAGCTGTAGCAGTTTGTGAAATCACAGCTGTGGGAGCGAGACCTGAAGCCTTGAGAGATGTGCTGAAGGGAGCAATGAGTTGCAAGACCCTGATAAGGGTGTTGAGGTCAGACAGCCGGAGTCAGCAGAGTGGAAGAGGGAGTGATGTTAACTGCTAATTTGTTACAGTTCTGTTCTGCCCTTGAGTCCCAAGGATGAAGAGCCTGGTCAGCGCCTAGTCGAGACTCTCCTTATCTCTCATTTACACATTAAAATACACCACATTGATAAAGTGGGTCTCCCTACACTGCCTGTGACAGCAGTCAGTAATTTGACTACAGTTTCACATTTAAACATTCTCTAAATATATAAATGGGACATTCTAACTCCTCCACAAGAAGGAATGCAAATTTGACCCCATGTTGCAGACAAGTCAATGGGCTTGCTCCTAATTCCTCCCCAAAGTAAGGATGCCTTTTTGGTAAGATTTGTGCCTCTGACTATGTCAGATGATACCCAGGTGAAATTAAGTTTAATGAATTACCACATGGTTTATTTGGCTTTCCTATATGAGTTCAATTAATTATTAGTTAGCTTTTGTATTTTAGTTCTAATGCAGTAAGTGAATTATCAGCAGCAAGTCTGAACCTGTATTTCTGTTGCTTCAATGAACCGCACTATTTGTGCATCCATAATCATGACCAGACTTACAGTGTTGAATTGGTTATAATCAGAAACTAAGACCAACTGCCTCCAGACACTCTGATCTCTGAGGACTAGCTGGAATGCAAAGGGGTTTATTTTCTGTCAAATTTCTATACTCTATACTCTTAAAGCAATGCTGGGTGATTTTGTGCCTTTAAACCAATACCCCCAGCTGGAGGACAGCCTAAGCTTACAACATCCATTTTGTTGTACAGGGTCATCAGACTTAATGACTCTTCATGATTAGACTGGGCCTTTACTCCCTTGAGTAGCAGCACATCCTGGGCTGGATCACCTCTCCTATGAAGACAGACTGAGAGAGGGTTATTCACCCTGGAGAAAGGAAGGATCAGGAGAACCCTCAGAGCAGCCGTTCAGTATCCAAAGGGGCCCCACAAGAAATATGGTGAGGGACTTTTTACAAGGACATGTAGTGATAGGACAAGAGGGAATGGCTTTAAGCTGAAGGATGGTAGAGTTAGATTAGATATTAGGAAGAAATACTTTACTGTGATGCTGGTGAGAGGCTGGAACAGATTGCCCAGTGACTGTCATGGGTTAAGCAGTAGCAGTCATTTTTTCTCCTTGGTAGCTGGTGCAGCGCTCTGTTTTCAACTTTCGGCCTGGGAACAGCGCTGATAACACCGATATTTCAGTTACTGCCTAGTGATGTTTTGGTCTGACCAAGGACTTTTTGAGCCTCATGCTTTGCCAGGGAGGAGGGGAAGCCGGGAGGAAGCAGAGACAGGACACCTGACCCAAACTGACCAAAGAGGTATTCCATGCCACAGCATGTCATGCCCAGGATGTAAAAAAATGGAGAGCAGAGGCCCGGCAGGGTGGGGGTGCACTGCTTGTTTGGGCTGGGTATCCGGAGGTGAGAGATTGTATTCTTTCCTTGTATTTCCCTTGTCATTATTATTATTGGTGGTAGCAGTAGTGATTTGTGTTATACTTTAGTTACTAAACTGTTCTTATCTCAACCTGTGGGAGTTACATTCTTTCAATTCTCCTTCCCATTCCCCCAGGACTGGGTGAAGGAAGAGGGGGAAGTGAGTGAAACTGCGTGAGTTATAGAGGCTTAAGCCACGACACTGTCCCATTAGTGGCAGTGCTCAAGGCCAGACTGGATGGGGCTTTGAGCAATCTGGTCTAGTGGAAGATACCTCTCTCCAAGGCAGGGGGTTGGAACTAGATGATCTTTAAGGTGTCTTCAAACCCAAACCATTCTATGATTCTAAGAAAGGAAGACTAGAAGAATCAGCTGTGTTTCCAATGTGGAGTGTGTAGCAATGAAGAGCATAGAAACACACCACATTCATGATCTGATATAAAATTAACAGGCATTGGTTTTTAAAACTAGTATGTTCTAGAAACTGTTAAACTAAATTTGGCTAATTAGTCGTTAGCGTGCAAGGAACTGTCAAAGCTCAGGAGAAGTTTCTTTAAATGTTTATCTTTTGCTTATGTTTATGTGAAGGTCTTGTTAGTAGTAGTCTAATCATTTGGTAACTATTTCACATGTTCTATCCTTTAGTTACATGGAAAATCATGAAGAGAAGTAAAATTTGCCTATGGAACAAGTCTGGTCCTCAAATAGTAGTGTCTTGAGTAAATACATAGATTTGTTAATTTTTCATTTCTGTTTATTTATTTTTCTCATCTCTTTCATAGAATCATAGAATAGTTAGGGTTGGAAAGGACCTTAAAATCATCTAGTTCCAACCCCCCTGCCACAGGCAGGGACACCTCACACTAAACCATGCCACCCAAGGCTATGTCCAATCCAGCCTTGAGCACCGCCAGCAATGGAGCATTCACAACGTCCCTGGGCAACCCATTCCAGTGCCTCACCACCCTTACAGGAAAGAATTTCTTCCTCATATCCAATCTAAACTTCCCCTGTTTAAGTTTGAACCCATTACCGCTTGTCCTATCACTACAGTTCCTCAGGAAGAGTCCCTCCCCAGCATCCTTGTAAGCCCCATTCAGATATTGGAAGGATGCTATGACGTCTACATGCAGCCTTCTCTTCTCCAGGCTGAACAGCCCCAACTTTTTCAGCCTGTCTTCATATGGGAGATGCTCCAGTCCCCTGATCATCCTTGTGGCCCTCCTTTGGACTTGTTCCAACATTTCCATGTCCTTTTTATGTTGAGGACACCAGAACTGCACACAATACTCCAAGTGAGGTCTCACAAGAGCAGAGTAAAGTGGCAGGATCACCTCCCTTGACCTGCTGGTCACTCTCCTTTTGATGCAGTCCAGGATACAGTTGGCTTTCTGGGCTGCCAGCGCACACTGCTGGCTCACGTTCATTTTTTCATCAACCAACACCCCCAAGTCCTTCTCCACAGCGCTGCTCTGAATCTCTTCTCTGCCCAACCTGTAGCTGTGCCTGGGATTGCTCCGACCCAGGTGGAGGACCTTGCACTTGTGTTTCATTTGTAAAGTGCCTGTGACTTTTAGAATATAAGAAACAGTGGCACTTGGAAAATAGCCCAGAGACCACTGTGCACCATCATAAAAGGATATGGGTTTTTTTGCAAGGCATGAGATTATGGCACTGATAAAGCTCAAATTCTGGAAAAGAGTGATGGGGAACTGAAGGAAGAAAACCTGAAAGGAAATGAGGGATGCCAACAAGGTAATATATTGTTCTGAGTTGCTGGGCATAAAAATGAAGCAGGTTTATGAAAGAAGAGCAGAACGCTGCAAGGAAAAGCAAGCTTGTAGTGTCAGCAACCAACATGACTCTGTGGAACAGCCTCTTTGCACACAATAGCAATAAGGGCTCTATCTCATTACAGCAGAAGTAGAAAAGTCTGCAATCTTGAAAGGTAAAACTACAAACGGATGTAATGGCAACAGGTGCCCAACAGACTTGAAGAACATATCTGATTGAAAAATTATCCCATTAGGCAGAGGCAAAGCTACTTCCACACAACAGTTATTTCTCCTCCTCCTACACATCTTCAGACTACGAATTTAATTCTTCAAAATTAGTCATGCAAATATGAGGAAATACAGCGTGGCTTTCTCAGGAGCATGGTGGTAACATTTGTCAACAAATGCCTTTGCAGAAATGCAGCAGTCCTGTGAACAAAGAAACCTCAGAGAAGAGGTAGAGTAGAGAATTAAGGAGATGCCACTGACTCTCACAAGTGCAGCTACGCCAGAAGATTCTTCCATCTTGCAGGTGAAGGTGTAATGAGATCCAATGGCTGTCAGACAACATTGTGAAAGTTCATGGAGGAGCTGTCGTTTTAACAGGACATATAATTAAACATCGGAACAAATGTAAGAAATCACACATCACTTGAAGACATGAAAGACATGGCTCATTACAAGATTAGATGCAGGACTCACTAGCTGAAGCCCATGGCTTGCTTTATTCAGTGAGTCAGTCTAATTGGTGATTAATTCTGATCTTTTAGTATGAGAGTGCTGTGTTGTTGTTTGTTACACAAAAAAAATAAAACAGGAGGGAAAACACAGGCACAGTGGGGCCTGCATAAAAATGTTTCCTAAAAATATGCAAATGGAAGAGCTGAGCTCTTTCTTTATGCACTCTGCTCCTCTGGCATGCACCTGAGAGCCTCAAAAAGAGAGATACTAAGTGGAAACCACAGTTGAACTGAGATTCCAAAGACAGTACACAATGAGTGTATAATTCCTGTACACCCCAGTATTTGTTTTTTTCTTTTTTAGGGGGTGGTGGTTGTGGTGGTGTGCTAGGGTTTTGGTTTGTGGGGGTTTTGAGGTTGGTTGATAGAGTTTGGATTGGTGATAATACTGAGGAACATGATACCTTGCATCTTGACCACAGTGCGGATGGCTTTCTGTCACTGTGACCCAAGGAAGGTTTTATGGATAAAACACTTCATTTCAGTTTAGGCGTGGTTCCAGAACAAATACATTTAGATTAGAAGCCTGGAAATTTTGGCTTTAAACAGCAAGCATGAATTAGACAGAGCCTGGAAAACTGGGCTTTAAAAGGAAACAAAACCATGGTGAACTTATTACCATGTACCCATAAATCTCAGTTTGGGCTTTTCAAACTGCATAGCTCCAGTTTGTACTAAATCCCTGTCCCAAACTGAACATCTGTTGAAAAAGGGCAATCAAGTAGGGAGATCTGGAACATTTTTGTTTTAAGAGGGGAATGGCTGAGAAGAGGGAGGTGGGAGACTCTTGGAGAGGATGTTTTGTTCTATGATCATTTCCTGTGGGGGTTGGGGAGAGACGACAGCCCAGCATAATCCCACTTAATTACAGAGAATTCTTCCCTGATTAGTCACACTCCCAGCAGGCCCGGGTCTGCTGCTCTTCCTGTGAAACAACTGGAGATCATGACTGCTACCTGTGAAGCGGTAGCACCTGTACATATATGCACATTCATCCCTTCTCTTTATTTTCTAATTCATAAACGAACTGTGACTGTAAGGACTGTAAGGATCCATATGAACAGAAGTAAAAAGAGCTAAATACGGCTGATGACTACTGATACATCAGTAACATATCAGGGTTATAGCAGTTTGTCATGCAGTTCAAGGATTAAAGGGAATTTAAAAATTACAGGTGTTGGGTAAAATTTCACACTACGTTTGCAAATACTAAACCAGTCTAGCATCTTCCACTGGTACCAAATCCTACACCACTGTAGTCAGTGGGGGGTTTATCAGTCCCATCACTGTCAGCAGTTTGGGGCTGCAGGCCTACAACAAGGACAAGCAAATAAGTAAATATCTTTGTCAGTAGTTGCTCAAAATATATTGCAGTACACTAGATGGCAGAATTTGGAAACTGATATGCTCCTACATTTTCAAGATGGGTAAATATTTGCCTTGAAGATTTACATAGAATGTGATCCATGTCAAAATATGTCAGCATAAATAGAAAAAGTAGAAAATGGTACTTGTTCAGGAACTGAAAATGCATGGAGATCCACTGTGCGATCCCTTTTGACCAAAGTGGCTGGTCACATACTTAAAGTCCTCACAATTTTTGGGGAAAGTGATGTCATAGATCGAAGGCATAGTAAAGTATCTTTGATACAACTGTTTATTTACAGATAATGTCTGAAGTCTCTTTCTCTGAATATGAGAGGAAATAAATGCCTGGAGGAGCTTTCAAAGCTTACTTTATTAACATGATCTGTTGATATGTTTTAATGATACGTATTTCATATTACATGATCTGTTCATTCTAACATTTTTCTCAAGATCCTGCTTCCTCTGGTTTGGGACTGTTGGCCGTTAAAACTCAGTGTCTACATACTTCTATTTCTGAACAGATTTGTTCTGGATTTGGGGGGGGGGGGGGCAGGAAACTTATTTACTTTGTTTGAGACCTCTTGTAGTTTCAACTTAAACCATAGCTTTACACAAATGCAAAGATGCAAATGCATACATCATCTGGTATCTTCTTACTCCGCAGAAAATTGTCATTGTACTTACCTTTCATGTTCCAAGTAAGCTCAAATTAAATAAATGGTAAATCAGCTTCCTATCTCCCCAGGAACTCTTCCCCCCATTTATTTTTCTTATTTTTCTCATTTTTCTCACTTCCTGACATTCTGCATGAATGGTTTGTAGATCTAAACAGTCTACAAAAAGCAACCAAGGTACAAAAGACGGGGTAAGATAAGGAGAAACATTTAGCGAAGAGCAGTGGTGTAGCAAGGCACAGCTTGGAAGATCAACATGAGATCGAAAGAGTGGGCCTTTTTGACTAGACATAGGCAGGATTTCTCTAACAATAAAGTATCTCTTAAAAAATCACTTCCTAGAATTGTGCTCTGAGAGATTGTCTTTGGAAGCTCATCAAAAGTGTGATTGTTTCAAGCAGTATTTGTAGCCAAATGCATATTTTGGAGGACTCTATCAACACCAAGGACAAAAGTTTGGTGGGGTTATTTGGCTGACCTTACACATTGAAGTGTTAAGTATCTTCTAGGGAACAAGCATCTCATCCAAATTTGAGATTTGGTCTCATCTGTAGAAATCTTTGTTCTAGCTCCCTTTTCCTTGATGTATTTTGTCCTTGGCAGGGATTTTTTTTTGTGTGTGTGAATTTGCTTGTTTGTTTGTGTGGTTTTTATTCCCCTCCTCTCCCGCCCTTCTCCATTTGTTGTTTTCTCTTTGTGCTTTTATTTTGACCAAAATGTGTGAGCCATACGCAAAAAATTGGCTAAATCAGTAGGCTTAGCCAGAAGGAAAGAAACTTGGACTGATGTGACATAAACAAAACTACTGCATCAATTCATGACACAGCACTGGCGTTACTACACTAAATTTGTATGCATTCATAATGCAAACTCTTCTTGGCAAAGAGGCTGTAGTTATCTGAACTTCAATTTTTTAATTGACTGTCATTTTTTTAAATTTTTTACCTCATAAGTAAATAAATTCATTTAAGAATGAAAAGAATCCTTATTTAAATTATTAGCCTCATTTTACCAATCTAAGTTAAACAAAACACAATTTGCTGCTGCTTCAAATCAGCTTAATTAGTCCTGTGAGAACTAAATTAGTCTTTATGTTGGCTGTATTAAGGCCTCTTGTTAACTGGCAGAAACATAGCCTCATTATATATCTCAGTATTCATGAGAAACACAGAAATAGGATCTGCAAATACAGTTCTGAAAATAGAAATAAAAAGTATTCATCTACTTCATAAAATGATTTTTTGATAACATCAGAAACAAACCACATAATCTTCCCTGCTCCTATCCCTCAAATTTTTTTCTCTTTATTGGTTAAAAAAGGGAAATTTTGGATTTTTTTCCTGCCAAAAATGAAAATAAACTTTTAAGTACTTCAAAATAATCTAACAACAACAACAACAAAAAAAATGTTACTTTTGTTACTAATTTAAAAGTGCCATCTAATGAATCAATGTGTGTCTTTCATTTGCATGTGAAGAGAAGTAGGAGCTCTGACCAAAGTTTTTCACATTGTCAGGACAGGAGGAGACTGTTCCTTGTGGATTCTTTGCTCTTTGATGTGGTGTAGTCTTCTTATCTGGGCCAAGGAATAGTAATATATATTTTTATGCTGTTATGACCTGATGTAACCCCATTTAGTAAAAGTCTTTCAGCCTGGCCCACCAGTGAATTTTTCACCAAATGTATTATGGACTTACCTTGTCATCTCTCAGTTTATGCTGCCACATGCGAACCATAAAAGCTTAATGTTTTAGCAGTAGAGGCAGATGGCCTCTACTCAATAAAAAAATACAGCTATTTTGGAAGGCCACATATCATGTGCAATTGATAAAGAGATTTACAAATAGATGCTTTGTGTACCATGAAATGTAATCACAATTCCAACCCCATGATTAGGCACATTTGGCTAGATTCAGTCCTTGTTTCCTTGTTCTTACAGAAGTTGTAGCATTAGTGAGTAGTAGTTCAGGCATAAGAGGGATTGACATTACTTACATTCTGGTGAAATAAAAGAGCCTTGCAAACATGGGTAATTCAGCTTTCAGGTCTGCCAACAGCTGCACTGACAACACAAATTCTATGATTTGAACCATTTCAATGATCATATTCATCTGATCATCTTATGAGCAGATGAATAACCTACAAGCTGATATTTACCTACATTTTTTAACCTGTGCTCACCAGAGACTGCTATGTTACTTGTTGGGTGACAAGCAGCTGCTGCCTAGAACTGTTTCCCAATGAAATCAGAAACATGGGTACAAGCATCAAATCCCATATTCCAGGTGTTTTAACAGAATGACAACATCTGGATTGAATAGGGAGAGCCAGTCACATGGTTCTGACCATTAACATGCCAGTACTTCTTAGTGTTCTTTTGCCATGTGTAACATGACTTCAGTGGGGATGGCCTGAAATTGTGTCACGATCCTTATATTCTTAGGTCAGGTACTGATGTTTGAATACTTTAGAAGTCAGTCAGTTGTAATGGTAGAAACTGAAGACAATAAGTCCTAACAATTATATAAAGAAATCCTTATTATACCATTGCAATTGAAATCAGAGTATAGCTGTATTGGATAACATCATTGTCATCTGAGCCATGGGAAATGGTGATATCAATGAGGTGTGGATCTCCTACACACAGCAATAATATAAATGAAATAGGAAGGATATATAAAAGCTGAAGGAGTATCGTGTTGCTGTATAGGCTGTATAAAACTACTTTCAGTATAATACTTTGTTTTTTAATGTCCTTAATTATAAAGAGTAGTCAAGGTGCTGCTAAAATAAATGCACATGGTGGGAACTGTTTGTCTGCTGTGAACACAAGTGAATAAAAATAATATCTAAAAATAATGGGAATTGAAAAGTGGTTACTGGAGAGAGAAGGCACTGTTGAAAGAATCACTAAGTTGTATTATACCACTTGGGTTTGCTGTTTATAGTCCTTTACACTTTATGGTAATAGCTGCCAACAAATCAAACACTACAGTTTTGGATGGCTTTGGGGCATGAACAAGGGCTTCAAGGCAGCAAAATTATGCTATTGCAGTTAAAGATCCCTAGTTAACAATTATAGTGCAAGTGACTGACAGTATTTCTCTGGTAAACTCTTATGTTCAAGGGTTCATTATCTTTGAGAGTTAAATATACGTGGAAATCAGGAAACTGTGGTCTTTTGCCTGCGCTGATTTTTTAAGTGCAATGAAGCCAAATATTTAATATGAAATAAATTGTAGCCAAAGCAGAGGACTGTCTCTTCCCCTAAAGTAGAATTACCCCAAAAAGAGTGTAATCAGTATTAGCATGCCTTGAACCTAGTCATAAACACATCAAGATTGTGCAAATGACAACAATATGTATGCATTTTGTAACACTGTAGTACTGCTAACGGCATAACTGGTAATAACCTGTAAGGATTTTGTAATACTGTGAAGCATCAGTACATGTATAATACTAAACTACAAAGAGACAAATGCAGACTTGTGCTACAATTGCACAACCAGGGTATAGGAATACCCCTGAACATTGTTTCAGGTAAAAAACCTGGGAGATAAGTCTTGTGGATGCAGAACAAGCAAGGAAAACAGAAAAGTCCTCTGGAATAAGTAGGAAAGCTGCATGGTGCGATCCTGGCCATGAAATCAGATGAACAATCCTGTGTGGAGGTGAGATCCCCACCTTTTTATTTTTACAATGGAGGGACCAAGGAGTGTAAGAACACCAAAGGTGTTGAAATAGGGATGAAAGTTGTTTCCCCCTTCTGTTTTCAGCTCTGTCCCTCTTCTTCAAAGCTGGATCAGCTGGGCCTTAGTGACTAATATAGTGGTGAACTATTCCCATCAGTGCCGTCAGTAGAGCACCAGCTTCTCACATGTAGCTAATTTCAGATGAGATTAGTAAGAACTAACTTCAAATATGCAGTGGCAATGATGTAGAGCAAATGAAAGCTAGCCATTGACAATGTGTATTGTTAGTCAATGTGACTTTAATATGGTTTTCTTTTGAAGATTAAAACTGGCCTGATGTGTTGATTCCTTATATACCCTGAGGATTTAGAAGAAATATTAAGGACATGTAAAAGCTGAGGTAATATCACATAGCTGGTAGACTGTATAAAAACACTTTCAGTAAAAGGCTTTGTTTTTAATTATCAAACCAAACCCCTTGCTATAGAGTTATATTGCTTTAATGACTTTGCCTTAAGAAGCCATTAACATCCTTCTGGCGTTTGATATTTCAATGATACACACAACTCTAGTAAAAAGAGGCTATCATGTCAGCTTTACTGTGCCTAATTGTGGTTAAGTCCAGCTCCAGTTACAAGGTCCAAAATCCTAAAATAAACAATTTCTATTATTGTTATTATTTTTTTTTTGTTATGTAAACCCTCTACATTGTCATAGCCATTGACAGATGCTTCAAATCACTCTATAAGGTTGCCCTGAAATCAGGAAGCTTGTAAAAAGCCTTTCACACTGAGGAAGGGGGTGGAGCATGGGCATGGGTTTGTTAATTTCTGAGTCATTAGGCTGACCAATCCCACAAAACTAGGAAGAGATGATAAATGTGACTGTGCAGACTGGAAGCAAAGCTAACCATGGTCACCTGGCCAGATTTAAGTGGAGCTGTTTTAGGGCTGGCTCAGTCCAAAAAGCAGCATACTTTTACACCCACAAGGGGCAATATTTTATTCCAAATTCCTGGTTTTTTAAAAGCAACCAAACCCTGTAACAAAGCTTGCTGCAGTCTTATCTGACCACTTACACTGCTTATGCACAAGGATTTGTTTAAGAAAGTGAGCAGTTCTTTAAACAGCTGTTTAATTACCAAGGTGTTAGGATCATATTTTATTGTTTGATAATCAGCTGTTGACAATAAATCAGAACTTGTTTTACCTTCTTACAGTAAGGTATGTTCCTTTCCCTAGCAGGAACAGAATGATTTACTACCTACAGCAAGAAAACATCTACAGTGCTCATCTTAAATCTGTTATTTCTTTGAACTGTAGTACTTTCCTATCTTATACTTTGTTTCAGCTTTTTAAGACATACAGCACAGTCTGTGCTGTATAGATAAGATCTGGATTCCAACTGAGCCTCAGCAGTAAAGGACAAGCTGACTCTTGGAGATTCATCTTCCTGTTCCTGGTTTACCCTGTTCTGTCATTGCCCAGAAAAGCTCCTCAGCATACCGTGCTGTCCATTGCCTGAAAAGTTCAGGAATTTCTTTCTGCTGGCAGCGAAAGCAAACTTTGAGTTCTCTCCTAGATTACAGAAATGTGTCAGTTTGGTTACAGCCAGTGTCTGCAGAGTGTAAAGAACTCAGTAATGATATTCCTTGAAAATGACCCCTTCTGTTCTGAGAGCTTTTAAGTGCTGTATCTGTCTTGTCTTGAGGATACTGTTTACCATTTTTGGTCATTATTCCTACTGACTGGATGGTGGTGGTGTCAGAAGGAAGCTTTTAATTCTCAAAGGAGAGCTTTTAGGTTGCAGTTATGCCCTCTACAGGGGAGGGCAAAAACATAAAGTCCCCTGAAGTCCTTGGGATCTCTGGTCTGTGAGGTGTATTTTGAACCTGTAGTTTCCTCAGCACAGAGCATTTTTGTTGTATTTTGGCACATTTACCGTGGTCAGGTCCTGGTCTCTCTCTAGGACTTCTACAGGCATAAAAATACACATATTGTACATACGTGTAAATAAATACTAGTATAAAGTATACATATTAAAAACTTATAACAACAGTCAAAATTTTTGATTAATAATCAGGACTCCCCCCTTTACAACAGATAATAAACATATGATAAGAAACTTTCCCTTTACAAACATTGACAATTGTCTGCTAAAATATATTTTCAACATATAGGGGCACACCACACACCTTTACTTTTCTAGGGCAGATTTAAAACAGTAGGGAGTTGGCCTGACAACTGATGGTATAAAGCAGCCTACTTACATCTGAAAGGGAGACATAGCTTAATACAGAGAAAGGGATGACTGAAATGCCTGTCCTCCTCAATTCATGTGTGAAAAAATAAGAGGCCCTAGAACAGGAGATGACTGCTGTCCACAAAAGATACAGAAATTTTTCACCTGTTACCAAATTATCACAACATGGTTTTTTATCTGGGCCTTTCAATATGAAGCTAAAATTCAGTCCTTAGCCCCTCCAGAATCTCTGCATTGCAGGCAATGGCTCTCCTCTTACAGCTTGTAACTGTGAACAGGGAAACTCTCTGTAAAGACCAGTCATGCTTTGGCTTGGCTTCTTTCCTTTTTTCCTTCTTTTCTTCTTCTCCTGCCCCTCACTCTCCTTCCAGTATTGCAAGATATTTAATATAATGATTCTGATCTTTTTTATGATGGTCCAACGCAGGTACCCATCTGTTTTGTTGTATATGAGACCCATTCTTATCATAAACCTATAATACAGAAGTAAAATCCAAAAGTCACGAATTTTATAAGACAGACAGGGCTCTCTTTTCCTATGCTTTTTAAAGCTTACAGAGGGCAAAGAGATGAATTTTCAAAGATCTGATGAAGAACATCGAGTCATAATGGAAAATATGCTAAACATGGTGAGATGAGAACTTAATTAAAATGTTGTCTCACAGCTGAAAAGGAGCCAGCTGAGCAACCTGCTGAGATTAAACTCCTATTCACCATATCTGAAGCCAAACTTCCACCATCCTCTTCTAGCCAGGCCTTTGTACTAGTGCATAAGAGCTCAGTTGTTCATTTGGCGCCAGGTTGTTGCTGTGATCTTGGTCACATGAGGAGGCTTTTAGCAGGCTGTTCACATTCCGTTAAACTCTTGCATAATAGAAAGCAGTTGCTGAGCATGCTGCTGAGCACTTTGGTGTTCTTCTTTTAGCCTTTCCTTGTCATGGAGAATTGCTTCCTGCAGGGAAACTAGAGATGGAGTTTTAGATGAAACATCCAGATACAGCAATTAGCATGGAGGATGAGTTATACTGTAACTTGCTACCCAGCCATCCTCCATCCAAGCTTCACAACTGCTGGAGAGCTACTGCATTGGTAAACTGACTTTTTTTTTCTTTTAGCTAGCTTCAAATTTACTCCCCACCCCCAACAAACTGAAAGAAAACCACTAAACCTCACAATACCCAGAAAAAGAAGTACAAGAAATTTTGGGCATGATTTCTGCAAAGAAACACAAGAAAATGGATAATTCAATTCTGGATTTGCAGGGAACAGTCTTTTCTTATGTGGTGCCTCTGCAAGAAGGAAAACTTTTACCTCAGGGTGATTACTAAGACCCACAGGAACTGAGAAAATTGCAGTCTTTTTCTTTCCCTATTAGCGCTGCCCAGTGTTGCAAGTCACATGCTATAAAGGGTTAGGATATTATTATACATTATATATATTATATATATAACTGCATAGCCAGCTCTCCTTCCTCCCAGCTTCAACCCCACAGGGACATCCAGCCATGCCAAGACAGACCCCTCTAATCCTCAGAAGTAGAAGAGGCAACACCATGAGGAGATAGCAGCCCTCCTTGGAGCTTGTTGTCATAGGGTTGTCAAGTTATTAAAAATGAACAGAGAAATGGAGGGATTGTTCCCATCCTGTAATCCTATGAAACGTCTTCAGAAAGCAGAGGCCTAAATCAAGTCATGCAACCCACACCCAGCCAGATTCTCCTTCCTCCTCCTCTTCTGCTGTCTCTGAGGGGAGGGACAAGACTTCCAGGGTTCACAGACTGAAAGAGGGACCTGGAGAAAATTCAGACTAGCAGGCGAGTGGTTATTTGTCCCACATCCTGGTTTTAAAATCCAGTATAGAGCAGTTAACCTAAAGAATCTCTTTGCGTGTGCTGAAATAAGAATTTGTAAATGGTGACTCTCACAGCCTTCTGAAGTGGCAGGCTGGTGCATTTTGAACGTGTTTTCTTCCTAGTCACAGATCCAGTAAATCGGGTACCCCTGAAGAGACTCAGAAGGAGCCTAACTTCTTCATGGATCAGCATGACCTCACAGTGGTGGGAATAGTAGCATCTCAGTCCAGGTTTCTGTGTGAAAACCCACTGCCAAGGAGAGGATGCTCCTTCAGAAAGCACTTGACTTCCAGGAAAGCTTTTCTCTATCGTCTGATATCTCTCAATCTAAAACAAAAAGAATGAAGTGGAGATTGCAGAAACCTCCAGATGTGTGGCATTGAATCTGAGCACCACTGAGGAGGGGAAAGTGATTCGGAGAAATCTACAGGAACTTGCCAACAAAGTTTAAGTTGGCAAGCAGGTATGCTTTACTCTGGTGCGGGGAGACACGGGGGACAGCTCCTTCTAGCGTGTCTCTCTGAATTGCTAAACAAGCCATCTTTATATAGTCAGTAAGCATACACATTCATTATGTACATACATGCATATTTATGAGGCTACTTATGTATTACTTCGTTCTTCTAGAAAGTTTCCCCGCAGGAGTACAAAAAGGTGGTGGTCGTTTTTGGGGGTCCTTTACTTCTTCCAGCAATGTT
The DNA here is from genome assembly GCA_028858755.1 of Ara ararauna. Lineage (NCBI taxonomy): Eukaryota > Metazoa > Chordata > Aves > Psittaciformes > Psittacidae > Ara > Ara ararauna. The sequence goes on along the minus strand of CM054410.1, from coordinate 34,559,697 downwards.
CACCACCTCTGGCAGTCTTTGAAGCATGCACAGTAGATAATGCTTACACCAACTTAATTGTTTTGGTAATGCTGCAGATGTAATCATGCTGTCCTTCTACTTGTCAGTTTAGCTGAAGCCCATCCTGGACATCTGCTAGTTTCAGATACTCTTTATCTACATACCCTATTTTCCTATCCCATTTTTCTTACACTTTGTCGTGGTTTAAGCCCAGTCTGGCACTCAGAAAGCACGCAGACATTTCCTCACTCCTTCCCCTTTCCCCCCCTGCTCCCAGAGGGATGGGGAGGAGAATCAAAAGAATGTAACCCCACTGGTTGAGATAAGAACAGTCCAGTAACTAAGGTATAACACAAACCACTATTGCTACCACCAATAATAATAATGATAAGGGAAATAACAAGGGAAGAGAATACAACCGCTCACCACCTGCTGACCGATACCCAGCCAGACCAAACACTGATCTAACCCTTCCGGGTAACTGCCCCCAGTTTATATAGTGGGCATGATGTGCTGTAGTATGGAATACCTCTTTGGTCAGTTTGGGTCAGGTGTCCCGTCTCTCCTTCCTCTTGACTTCCCCTCCTCCCTGGCAGAGCATGAGACTCAGAAAGTCTTTGGTCAGAGTAAACGTTCCTGAGCAGCAGCTAAAAACGTTGGTGTTATCAGCGCTGTTCCCAGGCTGAAAGTCAAAATCACAGCACTGCACCAGCTACTAAGAAGGAGAAAAATGGCTGCTACTGCTGAACCCAGGACACATTTTTGTACTAAGGTCATAGGGACCTAAAACTATGCCAGCTACAATGGTTTATCATATACAAGGATTCTGATTATGTTCTCTAGTTGCACTCTGCCTATATTTTTCTTTCTTCTGTGAAACATGTACCTCAGTTATTTGCCACTGCTGCTGTTACAAAGCCATCAAACTTAATGCTACTTAGAACTGATTCTACATTCTATTTACAGAGGTTTGTATTTAATTTTGTGCCTCCTTGTCTCAGAAGGACAGCAGATATGATGGAGGTTGGCATCACTGTCTCTGATTGCATTGCTAGACCTCTGCTCAAGCCCAAGTTCTGCTTCTGTCCAAGGAAAGACCCAAAACTGGGTCTTCATCTGCTTATCTGGAGAGAAAGCAAGCCACTCAAGTTTCATGCTGTACTGTCTTCCCTCATGATAACTGCAGAAGGCTGTGTCTGCCCTCATTCTTACAAGACAAAGGCGTTTTGGTAATGATAAGAAATCCTGACTCTGCACAGACCAGTTAGGCTCTTTCAATTTTCATGTATCTAGCAAAGCAGGACAAGCAAAAAAGTTTTTTTATCTTCCTACAAAATCTTTCTTGTTTTGGTTCAGTTTCTAATGTGGGAGTTTAATAATAAATTAGAGCTCAAACAGAGCTATGGTGAAAAAATCGTGTTTAGTATTCATGCAAATGTTCCATCTCCCATTTCCACAAAATATAACTACGAAGTTGAAGAAAAAACCAAGTACAATATTTGAAAGCAATTTCAAAATGTTACCCAGAAGTAGCAGGCAGTGAATTGTTCTAACAGTTCCCCAGAGTATTTAGATAATAGTGGTTTTGCATCACCTTAGTATGCAGAATTAAAGAAAGAAGAAAAAATATTTTGCAGTAAGAACTGTGCCCAAAACACATATAAAACAGATCCGAGTGGAATCTTCAGTTTTACCCACATCTGTGCAACTTCATTTGGAAAAAATTTACCCCTAGTTTACTTCTCTCCTTGCCATTGTCCTCCAATGTGGCTTTGAGCAAGGCTCCATTTTGGGCTTTTTTGCTCACTTGAGCTCCTGTCCAGTTCTTGATTTAAAAATAAAAGATTACAAAAATGAATATGTATCCCTAGTATCTGGGGTTGTGTGTGTTGAATATGTCTGTTTGTGATTTAACAAACAAAAAAGATAATCCAGTCTCTCAGAAAGGTCATCTTAAAAAATAAAAATTTCTCAGAAAAATATTCCCATTCAACTTGAGGTCTTTTTACATTTTCTTTTCTCTACATTATATTTCACTCACTTTTCTGTTTAGTGAGCAACAAGAAACACTTTACAAAGTGCAGGCATCTAGCATTTCAGCATCTGGTCCTATATATCCTAGTCCACTTGTCTGAATAGTCAGTTCAACTTTATACCTTAACAGTTTCACTTGTGAGTGAAATCGAAAACCTTTCCTCTAGCTGCACTGAACGTCTTTCAGCAAGATACAAGAAAAAATATAAGCACCTGTGAGATCGTTGCCAGGGGATTCCTTGGACAGATCCTGTGCAAGTCTGGAAATGACAAAGTAAAGATTATTTTTGTAAATTGGGTCTGCAAATTGAACTCCAGCATTGATGAATGTATAGCTAGTGGCCTAACAACGTTGCTTGAAATAAAGTTATTCTTAAATTAATACAAAAATTGCAAATGAGAATTAAAGAAATCAGAAAAGTGATTTCAAACGATGCAGCACTATATAGGTGCAAAAACCCCAAGAAGAATATGCAACTTTGAAGTAAGATCACTGTCCTTTGCTGAGGTTAGGTTAATGAACCTTACAGAATCTGTGAATGATAGAAGTGCACAATTATAGTTATTGACATTTTATTAACTTTGAACAGACCAAGTTTTAAATATATGAACTTCTGGAATATTGAAATCTGTGCACAGGAACTGTTTACAGCACCTTACACAGACCATCTTTGCCCTGAAAGCTACTGATATTCTGAAATACAATTACAAGGATTGCTCACAGTTCTTAAAATGAAATATTTTTGCTGATCACTGGGAGACAATTTGGAATCTTAAATGTGTATCAAAAAATTAATCACCAAGCAGTTATGGAAAATAGCATCTTCTTAAAAATGTACTTAACCTGTTAAATTCACTGTCTAAGACATGCCTCTAAGTTGAAAGGTCAGGAAGAGTCAAAAGAATCAACTAAAGGCATGCAGTCAAACAACAAGAGTAAAACTAGATTAAATTTCTACTTGGATATCATCTTATAGTAGTAAAGTGAGCTTTGAGCTTGCCCAAGTAAGCAGGTCCTATACTACTTATTCTTACTAGTCTTACAGAATTAGTATTTCTAAGAGGAGCTAAGCTGACTCTGTAATTTATATGCACAGTTAAATCCATGGATATTTATGGTGATGCTGCAGCTGATGAAAGATCATTTTTACTTTGTTCTACTTACAAACTCTGCATGTATTCTTCTTTGGCATTTATTAGTGGAGTTTTTCAGGCAAAAATATGAAGGCCCATGATTTACTTGGCTGTTGTTGGTCTGCCTGAGGGAGGAACAGAAAAGAAATATGTAAGAGCACTGGAAAAGAGGGTAACAGCTGAGCTCAAATGAATGAAAGAAAAACAATTGGCTTTTAAGTTTTCATATTCAGCGGAAGATGTTCTGTATAAAAGCTGTGGTCAATCCCAGGGCTGATGTTTGATTCCAACTCTTGTCACAAGAGAATAAGTGCTGGTAAATACAGTATGCTGGGGATATTTCAGTGGAGTAGTGACACAGATTGAACATATCTGCCAAAATAGTATTAGAACCAAGGCAATTTGGAGGGAAATAACTTAGAGTAAGTGAATTTTAAACTTCTTTCATGAACAGCAGAAATCTCTCAGTGAACAGACAATCTATTCTTGATAGCTATGAAAACTCATTTGAATGGTACTGATTAAACATCACTAGATTTTTAACAGAAAATTTCTTCACCCCTAATTCAAGAACTGTCTGAATAAGGAATATGTACTTTAATTTATCAACTCATTTTGCACGCACTGTTTCTTCAATATTAATTCTCAAAGCACAAAAACGTTTTATATCAAAAAGTTGACTGTAATTCTGAAGACAAATTCAAAAGGGATGGAATATTTTGTTCACTTAGACTGCAATTCAGTTAATATTTGAAGGTGATTTAAGCCAGTCCTTCTACCAAAAGTATCAGGTGCATACAGAGAATTAGGTGCCACCTAAATTTTTTTACTTATTCACACAGGCACTCAATATGAACACTATCTGGGTCATTAAGGTTTGCAGGATTTTAGAGAGAAAGGCTAGTTTTGCAGACCAGGTGATTAATTCAGTCTCAATAGCAAGGAGCAGCTTACATCTGAGCTCAGAAAGAGATAAATAAGCACTAATAACCTTGTTTTTCAAGCTTACCTTGGCAAAGTTTTCTCCTTCTCCTGCTCCAACCTCTACATTTATGTCAGTTCAATGCAGAATGAAAGAGCTTGCTGGAGGAGGCAAAAGATGTCAGGCATAAATATTGTAACAAAGTTAAAGGCCAGATTTGCCAAAAAGAAAGTTACATTTAATTACCTGTAGTACTGCTTTGGAAAAACAATGTAAAGCATTGTTCAAACATCCACAGTCTAGCACAGAGAGAAGACAGATGAGAAACTTGCTGTGATTCACTGAAAACTAGAACAGTGAAACAAAGAGAAAGTAATGTGATTGAGACTTAAGTTCAGATGCATGATGACTTTCTGTGTCAGGATGTGATGACATTGTGTCAGGAAAGATACTTTTTTCATACTATGAAAATGGCAAGGGAGTTGTCTCTTTTTATTTATTTGAGAGCAAAGGAAATTCACAAATCCTTTGTTGTTGAGATGCAATAAATATTTGTGGGATTTCTTTTAATGCCACTTAGTCGTCAGAAAAGTTGATTCTACCTAAGGACCATAGTGTAGCAGTACTTGATACCCCGTTACAAAACTTATTGCTGTGTAAGAGGAACATTTTTAGAAGGCTACAGAAATAATGTTTCATTTAAATAAAAAGTTAAAATGCATTTTTTAACTTAAGAAAGATGACTACAAAACATAGCAAGTCAACACTCCCACTTCCAAGCCCCTACCACAGAGTGAAGAAACTGGATAAAAGAAGTTATACGTTACAGAAAGAAACCCAGATGTTTAATTTTTCAGAAGAACAGCAGGTTGCCATGGAGTTTGGTGGCCAAGGGTCATAACACCTGGCTAAGTTATGTAGCGACATATTACAATGTCTTTGTAGAAATAACCCTCAAATAACACACTGTAGGAACATTTTCCATGTTGTGCTTTGCAGTGGTAAATTCATATTCAGAACAGGGGATTGTTTAACCCCATTCAGCAAAAGGTGCAGCGCAGAACAGGTTCGCAGGTCCTAAGGGCAAATCAAACAAGCTCCAATGCAGGAGAGCAGGGAAAACGCTCTGGAAGGAGCTTGCTAATGACCTTTTTTTTTAAAAAAAAAAAAACGTGGTCAGGAATGTACAGGAGAAATGTTTGATCTATTTAACTTTCAGCTGATTGTTTCCCATTTCCTCTTATAGGCTGATGACAGAGTCTGGTATGCTACCTCAAGACTGTGGATCAGAAGGTTTGTTGTAAATTCATTGTTACATTCTCATGAGTATTCTTGAAATAAAAACTTATCCAAAATCCATGTGTGAGTAATTGCTGGGTGGATTTGTTTTTTTAAAGCTGTGAAAAATGAGAAGGGGGCAGCCCACACCAGCTTAACTCTGTACTGGATTTGCTGCCTATCACATTCCTTTTTCTATCCCACAGGGGTAGTTTCCAGGTATAAGAGTTGAGAGAAACTGCATCCAGCTGGCTGTTGCTCAAGAAATGTCATTCATATAGCATTTAGTTAATGGCAGCATTTTCAATTTCTGAGGTACAGCAGAAAACACACTGTGGGTGTACAAATATACAAGACCACACCAGGAAGGTCTTGCCGTAGTACAGAGAGTACAGGGAGCACAAACAAAAAAGCGTCACCCTACTAGTCACAACAATTACATTTTATGCTGTTATCTCCAGGATTCTCATGCCCCAAAAGCCTTCTGCAGACAGTGATTAGAAGGAACTCTAGATGTAAGTTTCACATCACAAGAAGTCCTTGTTCATCATTGTATGGCAATGACCCAAAGAGGAAATACTTTCTGTGAAAACTAAGCAATTATTTGTACTGTCAGCCCTGCCTGGAAAATTACCTGCTGCTGCTTTCTCAGTAATTTTTGAACTTCCTTTTGTTGTTGAAAAGTAATCGTGGGCTGAAACTGTTCAGGTTTCCTCCCTAAAAATTCCAAGAAATAAAACAAGAGGATACTCCTTCCATTGATGCTTCATAACTCGTAATGCAAAGATGTGAATGTTTTCAATTTTCTATAATAAAACTCATGCTATCATTTGAAGTGGAAATCTGTTTTCAGAAATCTCATGCTGGAGATTGTGTTTCTAGTGGGTGAACATGGAGAGAATGGAGTAACAAAAAATATGATGACGTCTGAAACATAGAATCATAGAATCATAAAATAGTTTGGGTTGGAAGAAGCCTTTAGAGGTCATCTAGGCCAAGTCCCCTGCAATAAACAAGGACATCTTTCAGGTTGCTAGAACCACATCCAGCCTGGCCCTGAATGTCTTCAGGGATGGCACTTCCACTACTTCTCTGGGCAACTTGTGCCAGTATTGAGGACACGCATGAAGCAAGACCCAAGCAGCATAGCCTGAGCTGACTGTAAAAATTTCCTTCAAGGAGATATTAGATCATTTTTCTGTAGATGCTAAAAAAAGAAAAAAGAAAAAAAATCAACCACATGATGGTAAACTATACTTTTCTACGCAGATGCACAGCACACATCCAATGAATTTATGCATTCTTAACAAATGTAGAAAAGCATGTTCAGTTGTGCAATAGATACACAGTGATATTAAAAAAGAATCTGCCAAAGGGAAACTCTGTGTCTCAGAGGCTTTCCTCATTTCATGGGGCGCAATTACATTACCTTCCCTCATAGAATCATAGAATAGTTAGGGTTGGAATAGGAATTGGAATAGGGTTGGAAAGGACCTTAAGATCATCTAGTTCCAACCCCCCTGCCAGGGGCAAGGACACCTCACACTAAACCATGCCACCCAAGGCTATGTCCAATCCAGCCTTGAATACCGCAAGCGATGGAGCATTCACAACTTCCCTGGGCAACCCATTCCAGTGCCTCACCACCCTTACAGGAAAGAATTTCTTCCTCATATCCAGTCTAAACTTCCCCTGTTTACGTTTGAACCCGTTACCCCTGTTTAAGTTTGAACCCATTACCGCTTGTCCTATCACTGCAGTTCCTCATGAAAAGTCCCTCCCCAGCATCCCTATAGGCCCCCTTTAGATATTGGAAGGCTGCTATGAGGTCTTCACGCAGCCTTCTCTTCTCCAGGCTCAACAGCCCCAACTTTCTCAGCCAGTCTTCATACGGGAGGTTCTCCAGTCCCCTGATCATCCTCGTGGCCCTCCTTTGGACTTTTTCCAACATTTCCATGTCCTTTTTATGCTGAGGACACCAGAACTGCACACAATACTCCAAGTGAGGTCTTACGAGTGCAGAGTAGAGTGGCAGAATCACCTCCCTTGACCTGCTGGTCATGCTCCTTTTGATGCAGCCCAAAGCTCAAGACCAGTCAGGCCTGCTCCTTCTTTCCTGAGGACTTCAACACAACAAGCTTCTTTCAGGATTTCTCCTTCAATATCTCTCACAGCAGCTGTGACTAGAACTGGCCAGATTCTGCCCCAGAGATGCCTGGGATATTTTCTATGTCAGGCTGTCTCTTTGTAGATAAACTTCTGAGGAAGGTTCTCAATTAGTCTGTCACCCCAACACATTCTATCAGAAAGCTCTTTCTGAAGAGCTTATCCCTTCATGCTCCTCTTGACCAAATTTCTAGTATCTTTTAATCTGCAGCAAGTAACAAACTGTGGTAGTATCAGGGTTATAGTCCATCTTGTTTAGTGAACCTTACTTGAATTATCTATTCATATAACAGCCATGGTTGGGATAAAGTTGACTGGCTCCATATCCACATTACTCAGAAATGGGATGAATTTCCGAACTCTGTGTCCTTCCCTTGCAAGTATATGCTTATGCATTTCCGTGCTACCAGTCTTTCCTTACATGATCCTATGTTTCAGTGTTTAAATTTCCCAAATTTTTTTTTTTAACTTGCAGAGAAAGTTCATCCAAAGAGAATCCCTGTTAAAGATACAGCAGTGGGCAGGGTCCTTTGTTGGTACTATCACAGATGAGGGAGCATATGGGTCTCCATGTGGATAATTCTGCTTTTTTTCAGCACTTATGCATGCAAATATGCTTGAGTCTTCTCCTCATACAGTTATATAATCATATAGATAATGCACCTTAAAAACTGTCACTAAATCTAATAGTAGCTCTTCCAAATCTTCATTCAATTTTAAAAGCCAGCAACCTTTGACATTGCAAAACTATACTAATTTTGGACAAGTTTTAAGCAGACAGTAAAAGCACTTGACTTTCTGTTGGCTTTCGCAACTCCAGGTCTAGGAAGACAAATCTCTGGTAGTAAGGCTCACTGCCTGTTTATGTGCTGACATGAAATGTCTGAGTTGAACTGCTTATGTAGAAAGTGATTAGTTAACACAGCTTGAGCTACCTCAGAGAATCACAGAAAAGAAGAAATAATCTAATTACTATTAGCCTTCATTTTTATGTCTACTATGGCATGTCAAAATCAGTCTAAATTTTCTCATCAAGACCCACAGTTCTGGTAACCCAGTTTTGTCTTTGCAATAAGTGGAGGCAGGTTTGGCTGCAGCACTGACTTATGTTGGTCATTATTCCACAGTAGTGAGCCATCTTGGAATTTTTAGCTTACTCAAGTCAATTACTTTTATGTTTTTTCACACTGTCTCACTGGGTAGCCACTTTACTTTCTCTGTTCCCAAAAGAGATTTATTCTACTGTATGTTTTCCTTGTTTAATCCCTCTGACAGCTTCCTTTATTAAATTCCAGTCTCTTAAGTAACACAGGCTTCTACTACTAGTCCTTGGAGGCAGGTCTGCAACTTTTCTCAAGTTTAGACTTGAATCATCTGCATTCTTCCCTAAAGGGAATAGCTCTGCATTGAAATTATTAATAGTGAAAAAATAATGCACCCATTCTGCAAATAACTTATAGTGGATTGTTTAGTAATATCAAGCCATTCTGGATGATTTAATTCCTTTACTGAGCAATATCCTTACTTAATAATTGAATCATTAATTAAATATTTTACTGAGCAAATTAAGTACTGGGTAATTTATCTGATGTTGTTAGTGTGTAATCTGGGAAGTCTTCCCATGCAATTGAAGGAATATGTGACACATTTAAATGTGTCAATAAGCAAATAACTTATATAGCAATTGTATTGTAGCAAAAATTTTGAAATTATATTCCCAGAAGACCCCATAAGCAGCTTACACACTGAACTTGAAAATTTGAGTTTTCTTGTGATCCCAAAAATATGTGCAATTGACCTGAATGCTTTCTACTGAATGAGTTTATTAACCTATAATTTGAAAGTTGCTGCTGAAATTTCTGTGTGTGTGACAGTAGTGACAGAATAATGCTATCTGCCCCATTTTTACTGTCCTTTCCTACTCAGTAAAAAGCCCTTTCACGGCTGAGTAAATGATTTCTGAAATGTGGATCTTAACAGCAAAAACTTAGACTTGTCTTGAAGAAAGGAATCTAAATATCATTCCTGTTTCATGGAGAATGAAGACTATTTACTTGTCATGCTAGTTCAAGGGGAATATTGACACTGTAGGGAAAATATGAGCCTAAGCCAGATATCAAAATGTGCCTATTGTACACTTTGTAAACAAGATTATGCTAAAAGGGAGTCTTAGCTCAATACTGAAGTCACCCTAAGGGCGTTTGGTGCCTTAGCACAGGCCTTGCTTCTCTTGCACATGGTTCTGGCTGAATTAAGTACTGACCAATCTATACAGCACACAGATCCACAGGTATGCTACAACATGTGCATGGAAATCCAACTATTCAGAGAGTCACAGAATTGTTAGGGCTGGAAGGTACCCATGGAGATCATCCAGCCCAACCCCCCTACCAAGGCAGGATCACCTAGAGCAGGTTACACAGGAATGCATCCTGGCAGCTTTTGAATGTCTCCGGAGACATTCACTCCACAACCTTCCTGGGCAGCCTGTTCCAGTGCTCTGTCACCACCAATGTAAAGAATTTCTCCCTCAGGTTGAGGTGAAACTTGTTGTGTTTTATTCTATGGCCACTGCTCCTCATCCTGTGGCTGCGCACCACTGAAAGTAGTCTGGCACCATCCTCTTGGCACCTGCCTTTGAGATATTTACATGCATTAATGAAATACCCTCTCAGTCTTCTCTAGACTAAACAGGCCCAGCTCATGCAATCTCTCCTTAAAAGAGGACAGATTTCATATCAACAGAATTATTTGCTACTCTCATGGAAGCCAACAAAATTTACATTGGTAAAGTTACAAGCTCCAAAGGAAATTTATTCTAATAAAAAATCATTTAATACTCCAACAACATTAGTAAATTACAGGTTCTAGATGCCAAGAAGAATAAAATACAGTATGAGTGACTTAAGCTTAAGTTTTAAAGAGAATTAACCCAAAACTCATTTCACACTCATCAGACAAAATGAGTGCTCCCACCCTTGAGGCTTTACCTTAGGTGGCATCCTGACCCAAGGAGAGAGTCATCAGCCACAGACCCACTGCTCTGAGGAGCACCAACTCAGCTCTTGCCTTCCACTGGGACCTCTTTGCGGGAGATCAGGAACAACGTGACACCGACCAATGTGATCGAACGCTGAACAATTTATTGTGTGCAAGCTCCTCTTTTATAGAAAAGTTACAGAACACCAAAACATTCCACAACAGTTGATTGGTTCTGCCTCCGAGTTAAATCATAACAACGGCTTGTGAATGGTGGCAGCTCCTGAAGTGACAGCAAGTGGGCGTCCCCCTCCGGCAACTTCTGGTGGGCTTCTGGAAAGGTGTCCTATAGTAACCCCTCCAGCAGCCTCTGACAGCCTCAGCTCACTAGATGGGTGGGGCTAAGCCAAGGGCTGGATTGCTCACGTGACCGTTCTCAGCAAGAAACGCTGCCACAATTCCCTCTTTTTGTTTTTGAGCAATCCAGACGTGTTGGATAACTTTAACTAACGATTTTTTAACACAATTAAATATAACCCCACATATAATCAACACAATAATCACAACAACTACAATTTTGCAACTTACGATAATCCATCCTTGAAGCCATGAGTTCAACCCCCAGTTTCCAAAATTGTTTATGAATGCTTTCACTGTGGTCTGATAAATTCATACAGCACATCCCTTAAAAATCTGTACAGCCATGACCCTGTGCCAATAGCAACAAATCAATGGCTGCACGATTCTGCAGCAACGCATATCTCAAGCTATTCTGACTCAACAAGCTTAATCAGATTCATCCTGATCCGTCACAACGTCCACAATAGGTGGCGTCTTCCACGGACGGATCCAACGGGCGGGCACCCAACGACTCCTGTTATCTATAAGCAAGCACATACATCCTCTGCCGGTTAATTTAACCTCTGCTGGACCCTTCCATTGTCCTGTATTTAAATCCTTATACTGAACTAAAATTTTTCTGTTTTATTATCTGCTACTCCTGATTGCATAGCTAGCCCATGGATAACACTAGGCGGTTCGTTGCTGTTCCCTGCTAATCGCAAGTAATTCATTACATACAATGCTTTGGCTAGTCTCTCTGCGGGTGGGAGCACCTCTCCCCCCTTTTGTTTTAAAAGAAGAGACTTTAGGGTTTGATGTGCCCATTCCGCTATGGCTTGTCCCGTAGGGGAATGAGCAATGCCTGTAGTATGTTTAATTCCCCAGGTTGTACAGAGCTGTACAAATCGTCGCGATGTGTAAGCAGGACCGTTATCTGTTTTGGTACTTCGTGGAACCCCTAACACTGCAAAGGATTGACTGATGGCTTCGCAGATGGGTAATAAAATAAGGAAACTCACGATTCTGTAACATACGTAACAACAGTAGTAACAACTGATACAACCAATTATTTTTAACCTCTTTTAAAAACGATCCTTCAATCCTGCGCACAACTCCCACAACGTACAATGAATCGGAAACAATATTGAGGGGAGTATCATTCAATTTTTGAAAGGCCCAAATAACTGCTCGCAACTCTAACGTTTGCAATGAATGATCAACAGTACCATTAATCACGTGTTTCTCCCACCGTTGGTGGTTTTGCCAGAAACAAGCGGCTAATTTAGAACTCTTGCCAGCATCTGTAAAACACTAAGAATTCAGTATGAGATGAAATTACAGCAAACACAGTTATAAAACATAAACTAAATAGACACTTTGAGAGAACAGTAAAATACATTCTCTTGGAATGGTTAGGATTTACCTCACTATAAGCTGTCAACAACTTCAGTATTTTAAAGATTATCATCAATACAGAAATTAAAGGAAGTATGTTCAAATACAGGTATTTCTTACATACTTTCAACTGAAGTACAAATTACAGTTAGGAAGGAATTAAAAAAAAAAAACCTATTACACACAGCCAGATTGTCAAAGAAAAATTCACAACTAGGATGATAAGCAGGAGGAGAACAAACAGGTAGAGGCAACGCTTTCTCCAGCCATAAATTCCGATTTTTGTAGATATACTCATTCTTCAGCCTCTCTAGGCTAGTGCCTGGTATTGTTGTAGTGTATTGTTTATGTAACATCTGCTTCAGCGGTGACTGAGACTGGATAGGCCTGGGAGACAAAGCTGCCTTCCACTATAGTGTCCCTTATCACCCTGATTTAGCAAAAGTAAAGGTTACAAATATTCACATTGTTTGGTCTGTCTTTGAGATGCACATCCTGCTTTATCTTGCAAACTCTCTGCTTTGTTTTGCTAACCAATCTTCACCCTTCATTATTGTCTTTACAGTTCTCAAGGCTTAGGCCTGCCCAGGGCATTAACACCTGTTGTTTTCTTTGCTGTTCCCAGGGCTGAAGCCAGACCAGGGTGATAATGCCTGAATCCATTTCGTTAACTATTTCTATCCCTTCACCCACATCAAAAGACAGTTTTTATAGATTTATGATCTACCTTTGCCAAAGTTTCAATATTCTCCATTAGCTATTGTAGCAAACAAGGCACACAGATTAGAATACCTAAAAAAACTGACAAAATGATTAAGATAAAGTAAAGCCATCCTGTAATGCTCAAGCCAGAAAACACTTTGTTCAACCAATTCAGTCCCTCATCTTCCCGAAGGTGTGCTGTTTTTGTTATTAAGACCAGAATGCTTTGTTGATTTGTGTACTTGGGGTCTCCCCTATCATTCCCCCTTTTTGCTTTAGTAGCATATTTTTTACAATTTGCCATGTTCGCTCTATCTGAAGTCACTTGAACCTTTGTAACATGTGGCATATCAATGATTCTTACACACCATGTAGCAGGTCAGAATAATAGTGGGTTTAGACTAGATTACACCTGCAAAATATGCCAACTACAGGCTTCTTGGCCTGCCTTTCTCTCTTATATAGCTCTCTGATAACAGGGAAGGCCATCTCTCACATCAAGGTCTGGCATGGCATGTGTCCCCACCACTCAACGCCTGCTGGGTTGCAACCAACAGCGGAGCTAAAAGTTCTTCTCGGTGGCAAACACAGAGGCCAACCCAGCCTTGCCCTTGACTGTGGTAGGAGGCATTTGGTCAACCTCAGTCCTGGCACCTCATTGTCAATGCAGAGTTTCACCTGCTTCATCCAGTAACAAATTGCTACTATGGCAAAGCACATACAGACTTACATTAGCAGTGTGTACATTAGCAGTATGTATACTACAGGGTGCAGCAGCATGTTGAAGATGCTTGTGGCAGTGAGTGACCAGCCAAAGAAATTTCTTATCAGTGGAGTTCTCTCACCCTCTTAATTTGTTCCATTGTCTGCTCTATAACGCTATCACTGTATTAAACTCTTTCTCACTTTTGCCTTAGCATTTTCTAGCAGCTGCTGCAAATTTGCATGCTCCAACATCTGTTTTACAATTGACAAATCCATACAATACAAGGTGTAGTTTCTTATTAGCAACTGGCTAGTAAGTACAGGTGGTGTTATACACAAAATCACAGCTTCTAATAAGAGCTACCTTACAAGGACACATATTCAGGCTGTTACTTTTCAGTTGCTCCCAAGTGATGTTTTGCAGTCATTTGTTTCTCTCTTCCTCTATCTCCTTCTGCTCAGGATATTCACGGTCAGCTCCTGTAGCTGAGGCATTGGGTTTTTCCACTCATCTATCCAGCTCATGGTGAGGCTTGAGAGACTTTGCAGGCAGCTGCCATGGACCTGTGGGTAGGGGGACGCAAATATACCCCTTCCCCAGGGTTATCAGTTCTTGAGAAGTAAGACAAGTTATAGTGTTTCCTTAAAGCAACGGCATTCTGATGAAACAGGAATGTGATGCAGCTGCAGAAGTAAACTGCAAGGAGCTTGCTGCGTCATTGCACATTTCTTTTTTCTTTCTCTGCCACCCTGATGCTGCTTGGGTGGCAGCTGGTAAAGCTTGTGGTTGCACTACCCCTCTCACTTTTTCAGTTAGCAGTTCTTATTTCAACCAATTGGTTCTTCCAAGTCTTGGATTCACCCCCAGGTTACTTAAAACACACTAAGCAGGACTCCTTCTCTGTGCCCAGTGTGCTGCAGGCCTCTTTAAGCCTTATCTGTGGTGTCTCTACAAACTGCTCTGATATTTCAGTAGATTGAGAGGTGTTTTTAGCACATAAATTTTTTATGTTGCTCCCCCTGCTTTGGGCGGTTACAAATGCCCATCTGCTTGGCAGTAGCCATAAATACCTGCCTGCTCAACAGCAGCTCTGTATTAACCCTTTCTTGTCCGAAATGTTAATCTGTTACACATTTAAAACTTTTACATGAATCCAATAACAAAAAAAAAAAAAATACACAGAAGAGTGTCTGCCCTCAACACACATACGCACACATACATACACATGGGATCCCATAAACAGACTTCACACAAATACAAAACTTAAAACACAAAATGTAGACAAAATGTGGTGCAATGACCCTGTGAAGACAATCAAGAAACCAGCTCCAAACAGCGTCATTGCAATGTAAGGTGGCAGGCTCAATCTCAGTGGGCGTCCCCGCAGAGGCTCTGCCTCCCTCACATTGTATGAGGCTTGGGCTTCTAAACTGACCAAAATGCACACTCATTCCGATGCAGGTGGCCAGCCTACATCGGAAGAAGTGGCCAGCAATATCTATAAAGGTCTGCAAGGGTCGATAGAAACATGAACATACTTATATTTGCCAACCTTTAGTGCATGAATATCACAGAGAGACTATAAGTACACAATACATCTGCATCCCCCACCCATCTTACTTTTCCCTTTACAGCTGCCCATTTATCATGAGGATCTGGGGGATATAAATCAGGCTTCTTTTCTGGATCAACAGGTACCGGGTCAAAAGGACTATCCAGGTCAGCATCAGAATTATCAGGAGTCAGAAACTCAGGAGCAGCAACAGTAGTTTGATGAACGTGCACAGGCCTCTCACAAATGTCCTCAGGAGTTTCAGGGCCATCAAGTGCAATTAAAACTTTTCCTCTCACAGGTTTCAGGTGATCTGAGAGTAGGCTCTTTTGCATACTTGTCTCAGAAGGAGATGCAAGCATCTCACTAACAGATCTTAATTGCTGCCCTTTCATCCCTTTTATGGGCCATAAATTGCCCAGGCCAAAAAAGGTTTCAATCCTATTCATCTTTGGAGCAGGAGGAGGGACAGGTGCCGGGGTGACTATAGCTTGAACAGCCGCTGCAGCAACCTTCGACTGGGCTTTCATGTTAATTAGTATGTTAGTGTGAGGTTCAGTATGGTCAGGATCAGTAACAACATCAGATTTTGATCTCTCCTTACTGGGCATAGATTGGAAACCCACCTTAACTGTCTTTGCAATCTTCGGGTGAGTTCTCCCCCCAGTATAATGATCGAAGGGATTCCGATCGGGGTTCTTTGAACCCTTCGTCGGGGGCTTTGCGGGTGATTGGGAGGCAGGTAGGGCTGGAGGCTCAGGCGGAGGCACGGATGGCATTACCGGAGACAAGGCTTTAGCCGCCGAAGCAGCTACAGCTCTCTAAAGTCTCTCGGATAAGCTTCCATATTTTGGGGCCTCACGCGCTGCCTTCCCCCCATCAGTTATAGTGTCCCAAAGCTGGACGTCTATTGGCTCCCATGTAGATATTTCAAATGCCGTTCCAACCCCGCTAAATAGCCCCTTTTCTTTACTCCACTGGAGTAGCCCTTTAAGTACATCTTCTTCATATTTAATCCCTCTCTTTGAGAGGATGTGTTGGAGGATATGCAGGACAGCTACCTCTTCCTTGGTTAGCGTAGCCCCCATTCCTCCCCGACCGCCACTTGCCTGTTTCAAGTGGATCTTTTCCGAAGACGTCTCTTCGGCGGACGTGTCCCTTTTTCTACATCAGCGGCCTCTCGCTCGCTGGCTATATTTCGGCCGTCCTTCCACCCGTCAGGTCTGTGCTGATCTTCACCACCGAAGCAGCTCTCAGGAGGCGGATCTGAGGGTCCCTGTTCGGGCGCCATTTGCGGGAGATCATGGAACAACGTGACAATGACCAATGTGATCGAACGCTGAACAATTTATTGTGTGCAAGCATCTCTTTTATAGAAAAGTTACAGAACACCAAAACATTCCACAACAGTTGATTGGTTCTGCCTCCGAGTTAAATCATAACAACGGCTTGTGATTGGTGGCAGCTCCTGAAGTGACAGCAAGTGGGCGTCCCCTTCTGCAACTTCTGGCGGGCTTCTGGAAAGGTGTCCTATAGTAACCCCTCCAGCAGCCTCTGACAGCCTCAGCTCACTAGATGGGTGGGGCTAAGCCAAGGGCTGGATTGCTCACGTGACCGTTCTCAGCAAGAAACGCTGCCGCACCTCTTTTATACCCCAGACAAATCTGCAGTCAAAAATATGGTCTGAGGGTTTTTGGCTTTTGACCAAACTGGGGGGTCTTGCAACAGCCAGTTGCGCCACTCTATTGTAACCAAAATCAACAGATTTTGTGGTTACCTGAGCCAGACCAAAGAGAGTGGATATCTGTTAGAACTAGCGGATGTATTTTTATGTTTCACAGGAGACCAGAATCAGCAGGTATATTTACTGGAAAGTGACTCAATGATCCTTCTATCAGGGTGGGTGCAACTGCTACAGCTATATTTGGGTAAAGTGAGTAAAGCCACTGACAAATTAGCAACACTGTTTGAGAGCCCTAACATACAACATTGTGTTCTATTTTCTTTCTTACACTAAATCTAATGTCCATAATTTATATTTTATATTAGCATTATATTCCTAATTACTAACACAAGTAGATATTATTATTAGGTCAAACTCTGCTTATTTCACCGAACTAGCAACAGTGTGTCAGAAGGAGCTATAGTCAGGAAGGCAAGATTTATTCATTATATTTTAAGTTCTCTAGGGTTGAAAACTTTGGAAATGTGAAAACTGACTGTCTCTGAAAATTGACCACGCTTACAAATTATTAAAATTTGTACACATCAATATAAATGATTTGTATTAATATATTTTTATAAATAGATGTATCTATTGCAGATCTATAATTTAATAGTACAAAGAAAACAATTATTCTGCTTTAATAATGAAGAAAAAAAGAGGCCAGTTTAAATTCTAAATATGTGCCCACACCTTAAAAAGCATTCCAGCAGACTTAAAAGTAAGACATCAGCTTTTTTTCTTTCTGCCTGGTTTAGTAGGGTTTACTACTGGAGGAGTCTTGTTTTGCTATATGACCCCTGTCGTAGAGTTCACATGAAGCCTCAGAATATGCTTTTGACTAAAGTCACCAATTCAGCTGCTGCATATAAATCTGATAGGACTAATGAACGAGGACTTGCAGCTGCTGGATCTAATAGTCTGCCATATTAAAACACTGAAATGTTGGTTTGTCTTAATACATGAACTGAATTGTCTTAACATATGAACAGCTGATATGGATAGAGCTGTCTTGGACAGAAAGATAGGGTGGACAACTTGCATGAACAACCAAAGGTGGTGATGTGCATCCTCTGGATGCTTTCCAGGGATGTGACAGCACTATGAGGAAAGTAGCAATTCCTTCAGGTTAACATATGCTCACAGCTCTGTAATGTCACAGGTTTATCCCTGCATTTTTCACTACTTATCACTAGGTTATTAACTAAAAATCCTACACGGGGCTATTATTTTCTTACCTATGACTACAAAAGGTCATGAGAAATCTTACAGGTGCTAAGTCCAAATCTGCTTCACAGAAAAGCCATTTCTCTTGTTCGGTCTGGAAAGCTTCTGTAACTTGGAAATACAGACATTTCATGCTCCAATCCCATGTATTCTGTCATATATATGGATTGGAAAATGGTTCTCCAACTTCCTTTTTTTTCCTTGCTCTTTTTTTTTTTTTTTTTTTTGCAAAACTTCCTAGAACTTCTTAATTTTCAGGAAGCGAGGCGATATCTATTTCATGCTTGCCTATGTTCCTTGGCCATCATCAAGGACACAAAAGAAAACTAATGGTCTCCAAATATTTTCAAGGAGCAACTGAAGGCCAGCCTGGTACAAACCTTCTTTCCCCTAACAATACAATCTACTAATAAGACAGATATGCTTATTTTGGTTTCTTAGTAGTCCTGTGAAGAAGATAAGCCTGAGGTTAGGACTGCTGAAAGCAGAGATAAATGCAAAATGGAAAAGAAAGAGAATGGAGAAAAGAGTGTAAACTTTCTTACAAGGGAGTCTGAATGTCAGTATACACATCTAAATATCAGCCCATTCTGTCACTGTCATTAAATGTTGGTCTCTGGCTAAGAAAGGAAGTCACTTAACTGTCTGTGCTACTACATTTCTCACTAAAATGTGAACAATAAGTAGAGATGGGCCAGAAACAACAAGTCACAATAGCTAAGCATACTTATAAGTTGATTTACAAAGAGAAATTATCTTACTGCCTGCATATGACAGGTCAGTCAGAGAAACAGCCAGGATGACAAAATCATGTGTTTTGAATTCCACCCATGCCCTGCTTAATCGCCTTTAAGAGAAGGAGTGAAACAAAGAAAAAGCATGGGGAGTGCCTGCTGCTTGCTCCTTGAATTCCTAACTCCAAGAGAATCTCCTTCATTATAGATATTAAGTCGGACATTTTCCGTCAGTTTATTGGGGCGATTTATGAGCAAGTGCTTCAGTGAGAAAAGATATATATCTTTATATACAGATTTTATATGGGAAACTTTTTTACCTTCTAACAAACTAATTGGACTAAAATCATGTAATTGCAGTAGCATTGGTAGATGCCCTACATATAACATGCAGACCTTTTGTAACAACTGCAAGTATTCATTAGCAAGATATGTTTCAAAATGCTCACAATTTCACAGTCACAAATTTCAGGGTCATTTGGAAAATGCAACTAGCTTAGAACACGACTTCCAGCTCTGTTAGTGTGTTATATGGCAAAAAAGTATACTGAACAACTTCCCCAAAGATCGCCATGGATACGTTCTTGTCAATGCTGCTAAAGTGCAGATACAAACACGCTGGGATGGGGGCTGTCCCTGCTTCTCAGCAATAGACATGATACAACTACATTCTAATCCTATCTGGGTGGTATTTGCTTCAATAACATAAATATTAGCTAAAAATAATGCTGTCATTCTAGCTGCTTCATCAATTCTCAATAACAGCAGAGTCCATCAGCTGATGAATTCCTGAATCTCTTTTTTTGTTTTGTTTTTTTTTTTTCTCTTAGTTTTAATTTCCTTTCCATTTTGCATTTTATCACTTGCCAGATGTAAATATTTCTACCTTGGAACAAGATTTTCAGAGGAATGAGGGACAGCTGACTCATTTTTCCATTATTTATGCTGCAGCCTGGCTTAATTGCATATTTTGTTATAGGAATAGTGTGAATACTCAAAACTCAATTCCGTGGAAAGTTGAACATTGTGTAAATTCAGCATAATGAAGTGTTTATAACAGACATATAATCATTCTGCCCATAGTTTGTAGTTTCCTCTGCTTGCAGTGAACAGTGCACAAAATCCTTCTATTGATTTCAATGCTATTCTACTTCCAGAAAATACACATCATCTATTTTTGCGTACACATTGACATCTGTGACAAAAAAAAGTATTTACTCTCTTGGTCTGGGTATGTGCTAGTTTTCTGTTATTTTCTATTTGTTTTGAATGCATCAGAGCTACTTGATAGAATTAGTCCCACTCTTTAAAGGCAAAGTGTATCCCTGATGATTTTAATCAAACTTCTTTTGTGTATGAAGAACAAAGATTAGCTGAATGTACGTGCTCCACAGTCCTTGGTTCAAGCTCTCGCTTGTGAATCTAGTTTGAAAAGAGAGACAACCAGTAATAAAATCAGTTTTGGTCCAAACATTTTGTTGTCACCCTTGTTGTACTCTTCCAGCTTTACAGCTTGCTCACAGGCTTGCAGTCTTCTCTCCAGCTGCTGTATGAAACTTCTGTAACATTGATGGGACTTATTCCTCCTTCAGTCCCAGAATGCATCAATTAAGAGGTTGCACTTGATCCCCAAATTCAGAAATACATATAGGAATACACTGTATGATGCAAAGCAACAGAAATCACATAGGGTTGAAGAGATGCTACCAGGAAATGGATCATGCAGAGCTTAAGTGCCTTCCAACTAGATGTTTCCTTTTGAAGGTGGCAGGGTTCTTAAGGGTTTTTGCATATCTATAAATAACAAGCCTGTAACAAGAAACACCCATCAGTGCAGGCACAGGTGGTCACATACTTAAAAAATGACCTGCCACCCAAATAGGAGAGTGGCTTACATCTCTGGAAAAACTGTTACCTCTTGATAGAAGAACATGAGTCCAACGGGAGACAGAGCTTTGCTGCAAGAAAAAGCAGAATCACAGCCTGGTGAGAGGTAAGCACTGGTATATTATAAATGGTCCAAAGCTTTGAGTATCAGCTTATACAGTACTGCTGTACTTGCTGATACATTCTTACTGCTAATTATAAAGCTGGAATGAGGACTGTATACCAGTAAAATGGTCTGTAAATGTAGAGAGCAAAGAAAGGTGGAGCATGTTTCTGTGCTGATATGTCCACAACGTAATGACATTTCATTACAGCTGAAGAAATTGCTCGTTCCTTAATATGCAGCTTTAGGCTAGAAATACAGTAGATTACTTAGACATTGGTGACTAAGCTCTGTATTTTGCAAAATGAACACTGTACTGTTTAATGATTCACCCAGCCTTTTATGGATGACACACAGAACTTACTCTCTAAGGTATTTTAATGCTATTTAAAATATCAAGAATAAAAATCATTCCACTGTTGCAAGTGACCCAAAGCCATTGCTTGTCCATGTGTGTGTTTTTACAGCCATAAATACTAATATTGTGCCCATGCTAGGCATTATTTCAGTATGGACAGTTGTTTTTCAAACTGGTTTCATCTGCACCAAAAATATGCTTTACTGTATAGATAGAAAGTGGCAGCTAGAGGGGTGGGTAGAGACTGATTTGTTGCAGCTATACTTTTTATTGAAGTAAAATTCTACTTGTACAGATTCAGAGTTCAACAATCTAAGATCAGAAAGCAAAAACATTTCAGTAATCACAGCTTGATCTATAAGCAATTCTACTGATTTTAAGAGGTTAATATTACAGAGGCAATTTTTTTATAGCATTTTTATGATCTTTCCAGTACCTAGGGGTAAGTAGACTTGTTCCCAATTAAAAAGCTACAATAATAATAGTAATAATTATTGCTATTTTTGGTGTATTGGAACTCCTTGACTATTTGGAGATAATATTGCCTAATTGCTATGCTACTATTTTAAAAGGCTTTTCATGCTGAAATTAATCCTTTAGTACAATGAACATCCCAGGTGCAGGAAGCATTTTCCCACTGTAAGGACTCACTGGAACCAGTAAAATCACGTGCCATGGCTCTGCAGCACCAGAACTCAGTGGCACACTCAGAAATTGAAAAACACACTCGAATTTGCCTGTGTTCTTCAGTCTTACATACCTAGATAGATAGGGTTAAAGCATGTGCTTATGAGCTTTACCAAATTGAGGAACTTATTGAAGGAGGGCTGTCATTAAGCTTTATGCTCCCTGGAACACTAAAGAAAACATGGCCATTGAAAGCAAACCCTGTGTATTTGTACTGGTGTTCTGTCAAGATCAGTAGAGTTAGATGTCAGTAATAGCAGAGTGCCAAACAAGATGCAGCTGCTCTCCAGACCAAACAAGAGAAACGGCTCTCCTGTGAACTAGGTTCAGACTTAGCATCTGCAAAACTTCTAAAGAACTTTTGAAGTTGTAGGTAAGAAAATAATAGCACTATGGAGGATCTTTAGTTGAGGTAACCTACGGTTGTGATTTTTCTAACAGAATTTATGAGATTCCCTTAAGGTCTGCTGTATAATATCTGGTTTTATAACAAATCAGTCAGAAGTGTGATTTTCTTTTTTTTCTCAATAATTGAATTAGAATAATCCATTATGGTACTATCATAGTTATTATTTCTCATTTGCATTGTCAGCTATCTTCTAGAATCTTTCTTCATTAACCTTATGCTTCATATGACCATTATGCTGGGTACCACAAAAACACAGAAGAAAAAACAATGCCTGTTGCTCAGTTGTGCAGGCTATAACATGGCACGCTCACTAATTCCACTTTCTTGGGTATGAGTAAGTGACTCTGTACATTCAGCTATAGCGCATGTCTGATCAGGCTACAGCAGCAATTATGGAAAAACTGTTGCACACCACAACCTCCAGAGTTGGATACTGGTCACCGCAACCCTGCATAGCTCCTTTCTTCAAAGCCTATTTAATCAAGGTGAAAGGATTTAAGTCTACTTACCAGCTCCTGTATTTTATTTGTAGGGAATAATACTTTGTCATGGAAATGCAAGTATGGAGCCGAGGTCAGAATACATTTTGTAGGACAAACCATTCTTTGTGTACCTCTCTCATAAAGCAAACCTTGTGGTTTTTGCTGAAAAGCTTTTTATGGTAAAGGTGGAGGCAGGAGAAATATTTTTCTGTGACAATTACAGCTCTGAAAAACTGCAGCAAACAGGATGGTATTTAGTGTTTTGATTATACAGCTGGAATCATAGCTGTGAAAACTGCTAGCCACAATGTTCTTAAATTCTGCATTCCATATGTATTCAAATTACTTCAATGACTTAAGTGAAAAAATGTATAAATTCAGTCTTGGTGTAAGCAGGGTGCTGCAGTGACTGTTTCTGAAAGAGGTAAACCTGGCCTAAAACTACTTATGTGCTCTTTATAAAAAAAGTGCAATTACCCCTGTTTTTAACAATCAGTCATGTTTGCTTCTTCTATTAACCATGATAGTATAACCGCGTTTATGTCCATTCATTATATATTGAACTGCAAAGTAAAAGTGGTAAGAAAAATCTTTCTGTACTATTAACACATTTGTGTAATTCTAAAACTTGTAGTACTGATGAGTCTGTCAACCATCATAAACACATTTAGCTTAAAACAGAAATAACAAAGGAAAGAGGATGACAGGAGACAATGAAACTAATTTCACAACTAAACAAACTCCCTTGATTCTGCAAGCAAAAATGCAAACAAATAGAAGAACCCCCACCTCAAATAATTTTTGTGCACATTACATAATTTTACCTATACTAGAAAAGCCTTAATTTAAAAATATGCTCAATAAAAATGTTTTTTTTGAGCACCAAAGCTGTTTCTTTTTCACCCTGAAAAAGCCTCAGTGAACTTTATTTTTCAAGGAGTCTAAAGCTACATGTTGAGCAGAAAAGATATCTTCATAGAATTATATAATCAGAGAATAGTTTGGGTTGGAAGGGACCTTCAAAAATCATCTAGTTCCAACCCCTCTGCAATAAGTAGGAACCACCTTCAACTAGATCAGGTTGTTCAGACTCACATCCAGCCTGGCCTTGAATGTCTCTAGAGATAGTGAATCTACCACTTCTCTGGCCAACCTGTGCCGGTATTTTACCATCTTCCTTGTAAAATAAAATTTCCTCATATCCAGCCTGAATCCCTTCTTAACTATCTGTAAGAAGCCACTTTTATGTACTGAAAGGCTGCAATAATGTCTCCCTTGAGCTTTCTCTTCTTCATGCTTGTCATGGGTTCAGCAGTAGCAGTCATTTTTCTCCTTCTTGGTAGCTGGTGCAGCGGTGTGGTTTTGACTTTCGGCCTGGGAACAGCACTGATAACACCAACGTTTTTAGCTGCTGCTTAGAATGTTTTGATCTGCCCAAGGACTTTCTGAGCCTCATTCTCTGCCAGGGAGGAGCGGAAGCCGGGAGGAAGCAGAGACAGGACACCTGACCCAAACTGATCAAAGAGGTATTTCATACCACAGCACGTCATGTCCAGGATGTAAAAATAAGGGGCAGAGACCTGGAAGGGTGGGGGTTTGCTGCGGGGTCCGGCTGGGTGTTGGTGGTGAGCAGTTGTATTCTCTTTCCGTGTATTTCCCTTGTCATTATTATTATTGGTGGTAGCAGCTTAGTTACTGAACTGTTCTTATCTCAACCTGTGGGAGTTGCATTCTTTCGATTCTCCTCCCCATTTCCCCCTGGGAGCAGGAGAAAGAAAGAGGTGTGAGTGAGTGAGCGAACTGTGTGAGGGGCTTAATCCACGACAATGCTCAACAAGCTCAACACTCCCAGCCTTCCCTCACAGTAGAGGTGCTCCATCCCTCTGATAATTTTTGTGTCCCTCCTCTCCAACAGGTCCATGTCTTTCCTGTACTGAGGACTCCAGATCTGGATGCAGATACAGTACTGCAGTACTGCAGGGGGTGTGCCATCAGAGCAGAGCAGAGGAGAGAATCACCTCACTTGAACAGCTGGCCACATTCTTTTGGATACGGCCCAGCATACGCTTGGCTTTCTGAACTGTGAGTGCACATTGCCAATTATACCTAATCTTTCATCCACTAGTACTCCCAAGTCCTTTTCCTATGTGGTACTCTCAGTCCCTTGATGTCCCAGCCTGTATTGATAGCAGGGGTTGCCTCAACCTAATTGCAGGACCGTGTACTTGACCTCGTTGAACCTCATGACATTTACATGGGCCCATCTCTTGAGCTGGTCCAGGTCCCTCTGGATGGTTTCCCATCCCTCAGGCATGTCAGCTGCACCACTAAGCTTTGTGTCATCAGCAAACTTGATGGTGTACTCAATCCTACTGTCCATGTCATTGATGAAGATATTTAATGGCACTGGTCCCAGTACAGACCTCTGAGGAACACCACTTGTCACTGGTTTCCATCCAGACATTGCACCATTGACCCCTACCCTCTGGATGTGACCATTCAGGTAATTCCTCATCCACCAAACAGACCACCCAGCAAATCTGTATCTCTACAGCTTAGACAGAAGGATGTTGTGGGGGACCATGTCGTAGGCTTTACAGAAGTCAAGGTAGACAAAATCCTTTTCCCTGTTCACTGATGTAGTAACTCCATCATAGAAGGCCACTAGGTTTGTCAGGCAGGAATTACCTTTGGTGAAGCTGTGCTTGCTGTCTCAAACCACCTCCCTGTCTTCCATGTGCCTTAGCAGAGCTTCTAAGGAGTCTGTCTCATGATCTTCCCAGGCACAGAGGTGAGTGTGACAGGTTGGTAGTTCCCAGGGTCCTTCTCTCTATCCTTATTAAAAATGAGTGCAGTATTTCTCTTTTTCCAGTCATGAGGGACTTCACCTGACTGCCATGACTGCACGAATATCGTGTAGAGTGGATTGGCAACTACAGCAAACAATTCCCTCAGGACTCTGGGATGTATCTCATCAGGTCCCATAGACTTAATGCATGTTCAGGTTCCTCAGATAATCACGAATCTGATGTTCTCGTATAGTGGGTGGGACTTCCTTTCCCCAGTTCCTGGCTGGCAGCTCATCCAGTCCGAGGTGAGGGGAGAGAGTCTGCCAGTGAAGACTGAAGCAAAAAAGTTGTTGTCTTACTGTCATATTTCTTAGTATGAGTGTTTCTCCAGCATAATTCTTATCACACATTCTTGTATAAGACAAACGAAAGAAGCACTTTTGTTCACCTACACACTCATTCGCCATCTTTCCTGACTTGAATGACCTGCATATTAAATGAAACTTTTAAATGTTGGAAAAATTACTCATAAGTAGTAGGAATCTGATTGAACTAGAAACATTTATTTTAGCTAAGAAAATACTCCAGTGGTAGTTGCTTATAATATTTTCCACTACTGGCCAAACACTTGCCTAGATGGATTAATTTGATATCTACTTCAGGGGGAATTTCCCTTCTATGACATGTTTTAGGATTTTTAGATATACAAAGTCAGGCTATTTATTAATAATATTTTGATTTGTTCCTACTTTTTGTTTCTAGTGAGAGATGGGAATTTGTGAGCCACCATGAGTTTGCAGATTTTACCCTTTGTGATGAAAGCAGTAGCCTACTGAGTCAGTTTTGAGTAGAGATACATTTTAGGATTTGGCTTTTTATGAAACAGAGAAGATCTACAACGTTTTAAACAACTGTCTTTCCTGGTTGGATGCCATGCAGGGACAAATCTGGACTTGGGGGCATAATCCATTACAGACACTGATGAAACCTTGATGGAGTTCAATTTTGTTTATAAAGCTGTGATTCAATTTTTGTGTTAAGTAGATGAAATTCATCACATCTTCCCCAAGCGTTTAGCAGTTATAAACTGAATTCTGAATGAATTTTCTCAGAATTTACATACAAAGTCATAAGATGAATAATGGATTAGAAGGAACTAAAAGTGAGTCAGAATTTCAGCATCTGTGTGAACCAGTTCTTTGAATAATCCAAACAATGGAACAAAGCAGCCCTTTCAGGATCATTATGAAAACTAATTGAGATTTTGTATACAGGCTAGATTTGAAGACACGGTTAATTGCTGCTGTACCTATTTAATTGTAAAGACTGGAAGAGGTCATCAATTCAGATGACTGTTAAATGGAATTGCAGGAATAGTTTAAATAATGGTTAGTCATCCTATAGAACTGACTCAGTGAAAAGGTTCTGCTGCTTTCTGTGACACGTAGATAAGAATGAAGCCAGATATTGATGTTATCTCACTACAATGTTACATATTCCATCTCTGCCGGTTGTTAAGAGCCGATGGCTGCAGCCTAGCTCATGCGCCTGATGGACACCTGGGGGCAGCAGTGGCTTGGTTGTGAGCCGCTTAAGCCTCAGTGGAATTGCTCAGTTTGCAAACTGCAGTGTTCTAAACTCAAATCAACTCTCACCCCTGCCAGCTTTGTTATGCATGTACTTGGCTATATCCTGCATTATTTAATGAAAAGGCCTTAGCAGAAACTTGGACATGTATTTATAAGATGAGAAAATTTGTCAGTTTGTACTTTTACACAATTACTGTCTTCTGCAACAAGACTGTTGAGTGAGGTGTTTTTTTGTCTACAGTGAAAAGAAGTGAAAACATCAAATATGTTCCATAAAATTACATTATAAAACTAACATGTGGTCATAAAACTAATATGCGGTCATTGCCAACATAGCATAGATGTAACACAGGAAAGTGGTAGTGGAAGTCTGTATATTCCTTTTCAATCTCTGTGATCTTGTTTGTTTCCTGCAAGATAAAATCTTGTAAAAAAAGAAAAAAAAAAAAGGAATGTTTGCTGTGGGTGTCACCCACAGATTATTCATGTGCTTGACCTTGGTTTTGAATGTTTGAAGAAACTGCTTAGACGGAGGAGGTTCCAGCAAAATTGTTAAAACCCTCAGGCCCTCAAACCATTTTAGATCTACTTATTACTGTCTTCAGAAACTGAGATGCAGGCAAATCAAATATCATCACACCCTTCCCCATGCCACACACATGAGTTGGAAAGTCAGTAAATACTGAACCTCCAGACACTGAGTTACACTGAGGTGTCTTTCATCTTCGCAACTGAAAAGGTTGTGAAAGAGAAGATTAAGAAAACTTAACAGATAAACAAACCTTAAGCCACAGAATCATCATTTAGATTGGAAAAGACTCTTAACATTGAGTTTGACCACAAACCTAACACTACCAAGTCCACCACTAAACCATGTGTCTAAGTGCCATGCCTTCAGATCTCTTAAACACCTCCATGGATGGGGACTCAACCTGTTCCCTGAGCAGTCTGTTCCAGTGCCTCATAACCCTTTCAGTGAAGAATTTTTTCCTAATATCCAAGCTAAACCTCCCCTGGTGCAATTTGAGGCAATTTGCTCTTGTCCTGTTTGTGACTTGGGTGAAGAGACCAAGACCCACCTCACCACAACCTCCTTTCAGGCAGTTGTAGAGGGTGATAAGGTCACCCCTGAGCCTTCTTTTCTCCAGACTAAACAACCTCAGTTCCCTTGACTGTTCCTCACCAGACTTGTGCTCCAGACCCTTCACCTGCTTTTTGTTGCCCTTCTCTGGACTTGCTCCAGCTCCTCAATGTCTTTCTTGTACTAAGGAGCCCAGAACTGAACAGAGGATTTGAGGTGCAGCCTCACCAGTGCTGAGTGCAAGGGGATGATCACTACCCGGGCCCTGCTGGCTGTGCTGTTTCTGATACAGGCCAGGATGCTGTTGGCCTTCTCGGCTGCCTGGGCACAAGCTGCTTGCTTTCAGCTGGTTGTTGACTGACACGCCCCAGGGCCTTTTCCACTGAACAGCTTTCCAGCCACTCTTCCCCAAGCCTATAGGATTGCATAGAGTTGCTGTGGCCCATGAAAGACTTTCCACAAAATTTCAATTTCTATTCCAAACCTAAACTTCTAAAAAGAACGTCTGACAGAATTAAGCCAGAATTTCAAATCCTGGACAAAACAAAATAGCCATCTTTGGGAGACAGACATAAGGCTTTTAAAACTGAAGCCACGATTTTGCATGGTGGAGTTATAAGGCATGTTATAATGAGAAGTGATAAATGACCTAAATTTACTAGATCTGCCTGAAATATATACCTTTGTATGTGTGTGTGTGTAGGAACATTTTAAAATTTGTGTAGTACATGGGAAGAAACAATAATTTCAGGTATTTATGAGACTCTGACTTTAATCAGCACAATGATTCTTAATTTGTTTCTATAGAGCTTTAATCCTCAAATGACAGGTCAAGATCCTCAAGCAAGTAATGAGGTGTTAGGTGGTAGGAGACAGAAAGCAGCAGCAGCAGCAGTTTAATTTCCTGTGAGCTGTCCAGAAGCTCAGTTTCTTTGAGGTAGGAAAGTGAGAAAAGACCATAATGACTGAGGGCAAGTGTTTATTAGCTAAGCATCTGCCTTTCATCACTGAAAATTGCTCAGTTTCTCCAAAGAACTGAAATATACTTCATGCCAGTTACTGTTCTCAGTTTTCAAGACCCTGTTCTGGAGAAGCCAAGTTGCTATCATGGGTATACCTTCACAAGGTTGTGCAAAGGACAAAGCTTGCAATGAGTTTGACCACTAATGTAGTACATATGCATTTACCTATGTTAACATCCAAATATTGCCCACCTACTAGACAAATGAGAAAATCATATTGCTTTCGAGTTCCAAAATTCCCTTAAGCAAAACTTCCAAGACTTATGTTTGATGAAACTCCAACAAATGGTTATCACATATGTTGCTACATCTATTGGCATGTCAAAAGTATGAAATCAAAACTCAAAATAACTTGATGGGGCTTCCAAAAACATTAACAAAGACTGCAAATTCCATCTTCATTTCAAATCTTTAGGACCTGAAGAACCTTGCTCAGCTCTTCCAGGCATTTTTTCATGGCAGTAGGTGATGAGGAAATTTTTTTCCAGCATTTCTCAAGCTGAACTGGCAAGCTTAGCAGCATTAGGTTGTACATATTTTTGTCATGCTTAATGAGGTTTAGTCTTTAATTTTAAATAGAACAAAAGCCTCACTCTGAAAGTAAGCCAGCAAGGATATTGTTTGAGGAATGAATGAAAATTTTTTACCTCTTGAAACATGATACACAGTGACCTTTAATTTTGTGTTTTGTTGTACAGTCTCTTTTAATGGTTTCTACACTGGTGGAACATTTATCACTCACTTATTTCTTATTATAAGAAACATACTGCAGAATGTTAATAACCAAAGCCTTATTTCTCATTCTATGAGAATAAAAAATTTTGCAGTGTTCAAAAATGGTATTGTGTAAGAACTGCCTTATGGAGGCAGCAGTAATGAAAAAAAAAAAAAAATCAAGTTTCTTTGATCTGCATTTAAAGCAGCATTGAAAATGTCTTCCTTCAAAAGGTCTTCTGACTCTGACATGCTTATTTTTTTGAGGACAATTAAGTATTTCCTGTTACTTAAATTGCAGAAATACTTGCAGGAGAAAGTTTTTCTTATCTAAAGTCTTATGCATCCATGTAATACCTCTTATCAGAAGATTTCTTATTTTGACTTCAATTTTTTTCAGTTCTACTGTCTAGAATATAAACTTCTCAGGCCAGTTAACTGACTTTTAAAATAAGTATAATTTTTATTGCTCAGGTGAATCCCATTTATTTCCAAGGCATGCTTCTTAAGTATACATCATGAATTATCACATCACAGTCCAAAAATAAGAATGCATTGTTTATATGTGTTTAAATGTTAATAAAGGTGGCATTTTTTCAGTAATGATTTTGGAAAAAGAAAAGAATTATACCATATATATGGTGCTTGGAGCTTGAATTTTAGCTTGAAGCTGAAATCAGTTGATGAATCCTCTATCATTCATTAGCTCACTTCAAAACTTCAAATCAAATAATTCCTTATTCTCAGCTATGGTAGTCTTAAAATAATTCATCATTCATCTGCTACCATATGCTGAACTAGTGCTTTTAACAAGTGCCTAACTAAAAGATTGTGAAATTCAGTATGAAATTTTAAACAAAAAAATCACAATAACAGCAGGATAATTGATTTTAACTTGTACCCTCTACGGGAGTTCTAAATTCTAATCGAGAGCAAGAACTCTATATGACGGCACAAAAAGAATGTTAATGATCCAAAAGGTATTGTTATTACTTTAGCTCCATCAGGAAATCAATACTTACATGCAACATAATCCAGTATTTTACCAAGCCCCCATAAAAGTGCCTAAAGTTATCAAGCTCTATAACTGGTTTTCTTCTAACAAAAAAATTTCCATCCAGCTAAATGCAACCTGTGAGGTTTCAACTACATTCTTCAAGGATCCCCTCAGGGATTTGTGTTGGGACCGGTCTTGTTCAAGATCTTTGTTGGTGCCATGGACAGTAGGATTGAGTGCACCCTCAGCAAGTTTGCCAATGACACAAAGCTGTGTGGTTTGGCTGACACGCTGGAGGGAAGGAATGCCATTCAGAGGGACCTTGACATGCTTGTAAGGTGGGCTGATGCCAACCTTATGAAGTTTAACCATGCCAAGTGCAAGGTCCTACACCTGGGTGGGAGCAACCCCAGGCACAGCTACAGGTTGGGCAGAGAAGAGATTCAAAGCAGGCCTGAGAAGAAGGACTGGGGGGTGTTGGTTGATGAAAAAATGAACTTGAGCCAGCAGTGTGTGCTTGCAGCCCAGAAAGCCAACGGTATCCTGGGCTGCATCAAAAGGAGCATGAGCTGCAGGTTGAGGGAGGTGATCCTGCCCCTTTACTCTGCTCTCATGAGACCTCACTTGGAGTACTGTGTACAGTTCTGGTGTCCTCAACATCAAAAGGGCATGAAACTGTTGGAACAAGTCCAGAGGAGGGCCACGACGATGATCAGGGGACAGGAGCACCTCCTGTATGAAGATAGGCTGAGAAAGTTGGGGCTGTTCAGCCCAGAGAAGAGAACACTGCATGTAGACCTCATAGCATCCTTCCAATATCTAAAGGGGGCTTATAGGGATGCTGGGGAGGGACTCTTCATTAGGGACTGTAGCGATAGGACATGGGGTAACGGGTTAAAACTTAAAGAGGGGAAGTTTAGATTGGATATGAGGAAGAAATTTTTTCCTGTGAGGGTGGTGAGGCACTGGAATGTGTTGCCCAGGGAAGTTGTGAATGCTCCATCACTGGCAGTGTTCAAGGCCAGGCTGGACATAGCCTTGGGTGACATGGTCTAGTGTGAGTTGCTCCTGCCCATGGTGGAGGTTTGGAACTAGATGATCTTAAGGTCCTTTCCAACCTTAACTATTCTAGGATTCTATGATATATTGAGCTAGGTTATTTCTTTAGATGCATAAATGTGTGTTTTGGTACATAATACGAGCAGAAAGATGGGGACTTACATGTATGTTAAGTCTTATGCAGTATTGATTTCATGGGGGCAGTAAGAAACTAATTAAGCAAATCATATTTATAAGTATGTGCATAAAGTTTTCTGAGCCTGATTTTTAGTGGTATTCTTCATCTAGAAAAACTTCTGAGTGTGCCAACACAGCTTTTCACTTTCCAACTGCAACTTTTCCTAAGGTAGTACTCTGAAATTCAAATATATTGTTTCACGTTGTGAGACATGTTTCCTAAACATAGAAGCAGTTTAGGATAGCTTCGTTTACTTGATTGAACATGAACAGATCATCAGTCACTTCCTTGTATCATGATACACATGGACACTTTTCCCTACCACAGCTGAGCTGTGTCTGGGGTGTGATGCTAATGGCTTCTTTGTCTTCTGGCATGAAGAAATTGAAGATAAAAACAAAAGCAGATATAAAAAATGCTCTCTGATTTTATAATTTCAGAATGGAAGGGAAACAGGCTTGGTGTATCCAAAAGGAATTCATTGAGTTTGGTTCAAGGATCTTGCTCTGAGACAGGACAAAATCAATCTGCTGTGTCACCCCTTTTGACAATGGATAGCATGCATGTTTGAGATACTCAAAATGTCTTGCCTATGTTTACAGGGCTCTGATTTGTATCTAAAATGATTTCTTTTTTTGTTTGTGGGTTTTTTTGGTTTTGGTGAGTGTGGTTTTGTTGTTGTTTTTTTTTTTTTTTTTTTTTTTTTTTTAAAATATCAGTGACTTCCTTTTGGCTTGCCTTCCTCACAGCACATTAATGGTTAGCCACAGATCCCCAGAGGTTCAGAGAGGCTGGAGAAAGAAGTGATAGTCTAGTTACCTTTCTTTAGCTGTGTGCACATGTGTGAGAAACTAAACTGAGATCCCATTCCACTGTTCACTGTCTCAAAGATAGCTGTGTGAGGAACTGAGGTAAGACTTTACCATCCTTTGTCACAAAGACTAGTGTGAAGAGCTGAGGTCCACTGTCTCAAACATGGGTGTGAAAAACTGTCTAAAAATGGGTTTGAAGACCTTAGATCACATTCCATTGTTTCAAAGATGGCTGCATGAGGAACTGAGATAAGATTCCACTGTCCACTGTCTCAAGGATTAGGGTGAGAAACCAAGGTTCACTGTATCAAAGATTGCTGTCCCTTGTCTCAAGAATAGTTGGTGATGGGAAACAGCTGGGACATAATGTTAGACATAATGTTAGTCATAAATTATGTTAGGTGGAAATAATATTAGGAGGAAATAATGTTAGGCAGAAATAGCCTGACTACAGACATGTGCAGTTGAAAAGCTGGCTGCAAGACCAGTGAAACTGGATGTGAGCAATCAAACAGGAATGTGTATTACTTCCCTCTAAAACATAAAAAAGGAGACAAAGATAATCATTAATGTGGCCACCCACTGCCAAAGACTAAGACTACAGACCCTTGCGACACCGATGGATCCATATCCATGGTGGTGACAATCCCCCCATGCTATCTGTTCTGAATGCTTGCTTAATTTCTGTCCCTTTCTTCCCCCACCCCCCGATCTGTCCTATCACTACTAAATAATTACATTTTTAATAATAATAATATTTTCATAATAATTACATTTTATTACAAACACATTGACTGATTGTGGTACTTGACCTTGTTTGCATCTTAATTTCACTCTTGGGATCACAAAGTATTTCCAGACACTGTGCTTTATCCAGTCAGGCCCTGACAACATGTATTGAGGGAGATGCAGGTTATTATCCTAGAATCATATAGTAGGAGATAACAAAATAATAATAATTATAATTAAATCCTGTTGGCATTAGTGTTTTAAACATCCTACAAAGTCTAAAACTATCACAACATTCTGTCAAAAAAAAATAAGAGGTTAGTCAAACAGTGGAAAAAGTTGCCCAGAAAGGCTGAGGAATTTCCATCCATGGAAATACTTACATCTTGACTAGACATGATCCAGAACAACCTGATGTAGTTGACCTGTCTTTGAGTAGCAACACTGAGCCAGGTGATTACTAGAAGTTCCTTCCAACCTCAGCAATTCTAATATTCAAAGTTATCTTTGTTTTTTGGGGAAAAAAACTCTACACATTATCATGCCTATGTTGGTTGTTTGTTGCTCTGGATGGCTTCTTCTGATCTGACAAAGAAGAGAATTCTGCTGCAGTACAGAAGAGGAGAGTGAATGAGAAGTTGAGTGCTTGGGTGGTCTAAAAAAATATGTATTGGTAGCATTGGGGATCCTTCATGAAAATAAGACCACAGCCTAAGAATATAACCAGCAGAATATATGTGCATTTGATGAGAAAGAGAGGGAGAGTATGGATTGGACAGAAGGAGGTGCAATGGAAATGGAGGAAGCAGCTGAGTGGATGTGAATATATGATAATAAATGCATCAATATTTTTCCATGCTTATACAAATGGATTAATTATTCCATAACAACTTACCTTGACTTTTATTTTTGACAACTTACTTAGAGACACCCTTACTTCCAAAGATCTAGAGGAATCACTGAGGAAAAGATTAATATCTTCTTGACCAGGTTAGGAAGAGAAAAAAATTGAAGGAATGGCAGAGACATCATATGAAAGGAGGTAAATGAACTGGTAAAGATAATAGTAACAATTGACAAATGAGACAATAAGAAAGAAATGGTAGAAAGAACAGTGTAGAGTTGCAAAATGTTTAGGAAAACCAATAAAGTGGATACTGCTTGCCATAGTGAAGCAGAAGAAACCAGCTGCTTCACTAAAAATATTTTGAAATATGAATTGAAATAAAAGGGACAGAGCAACACAGACGACTCTGTGATGGTGTGTTAGGAGTTAAGTGCTATGGAGAGAAAAAAAGAAGTAAAGAAATTAAGACTATAAGATTCTGGGACATTTAAGCTGCAGGCAGGAGATTCTGCTGTCTGCAAAAAAAATCAAAAGCCATTTTAAACAATATTAAGCAGTAAGATTTGAACAGACATGCTAATAAATAAAGACATGAAAGCTTAAGATTTCTTATTTTAGTTCCTCGTACAGCTCTAACCTTGAATTAGTTTTGGAGATAAGCAATTTAGCAAATTTTATGTAGTACTGTTACAACTTGTCTTTAGGTCACAAAAAGAGGCAAGTTCTAGATAAACATATCTAAACCAACCCATATTATTGTGTCTTACAGAACATCTGAAAAAACAAGCCCAGAGTTATAGTCTTTTTGCTAAAACTGAAAAAAACCCCCTCACATTATATGCTCTTTAGCAGCACTGACAGTAAGCCTTTGTACAGCAAAGTCAGTGACTTCGCATATGCCTACCACTAACTTTCAAATCCCACAGTTCATTTTTAGACACAAACATTTTGTATAAAATAAAAATATGAGTCTATGTTCTACCTGATCAGGTAAAAGTGTGTGGCATTTGCACAAGAACAGTATTTCTGGGATTCCAGTAAATTACTGTAGAGTACTACCTGTCCATCATTCCTTCCTCAGAAATGCAGATATTTGGACATAAGTCTAATGAAGGCTGAGACCTGAATTTAATCCCATGTTTCTTTTTCAGAAACAGTGCAGTGACAAGTCATGCATCAAGTTGATTGAACTTCATAATTTTGTGTCATCACTTTAGAAGAGAGATTTTATCCATGCTGCTCAGTTTCAGAAATAATTAAGGGAAAAAAAATCAAGGAATGCAAAGTAAAGGATCTAAAAAAAATGTGCTTAATGTCACCTTTCGTGCACAATGCGAACAAAATTCTTTTATTCAAAGACTGACGTGAAAACTGGAAGTCAAATACATCTGTCATGGGTTCAGCAGCAGCAGTCAATTTTTCTCCTTCGTACTAGCTGGTGCAGTGCTGTGTTTTCGACTTTCTGCCTGGGAACAGAGCTGATAACACCGATGTTTATAGTTACGGCTTAGAATGTTTTGGTCTGACCAAGGACTTTCTGAGTCTCATGCTCTGCCAGGGAGGAGGGGAAGCCAGAAGGAAGCAGAAACAGGATACCTGACCGAAACTGACCAAAGAGGTATTTCATGCCACAGTACGTCATGCCCAGGATGGAAAAAGTGGGGGCAGGAACCCGGAAGAGTTTAGTTCACGGCTCAGTTGTCGGGTGGTGAGCAGTTGTACCCTCTTCCCTTGTATTTCCCTGGTCATTATTATCATTGTATAGTAGCAGTAGTGATTTGTGTTATACCTTAATTACTGGACTGTTCTTATCTCAACCTGTGGGAGTTACATTCTTTCGATTCTTCTCCCCATTTCCCCCCTGCCCCCCCCCCCCGGGAGTGGGTGGGAAGAAAGAGGGGGGAATGAGTAAGCGGGCTGCGTGACTTACAGCTTAAACCACGACAATATCTTAAACAGTAATAAGAAGGAAATACGACCCCCACCAAATGTAAACTGAGTTACTGATGTTCTGCTTCCCTATCTACCCAAAAGCAAACTGAATCAATACATTTTTTCTCATCAATATGAAGCACCAATTCAAATCTGACTCAACATTAGAGAAAATAAAATTCTGAGTGAGTCCTAAAGGATGCAGTTAAGGTTGCTGGCTGAACACCCTGCGGGTTTTGCACTCTGCTGGAAACAACAAACATGGTCAACCAAAAAAATTTCACAGCTCTTTCTGCAGTACCAGAAGCTTGTAAGTTGCATTCATGATATCACAGAATTGCCCAATGTACAAAGTCATTCATCCATTTCACAGTAAATTTGAGAAGCAAAAAAAGTTCTCTTTAGGAGTTACCCTTAGATTAGTTTCAAAGTTCCCATGCTTCACCCCATTTACATATAAAATACATCATATAACAGGTCAGATTTTGCCCTCTGGCCCTTCTCTTGCTATTCCATCTTCACAGTTGCTTCTGTGATGAATATGCCACTGCCTATCTTGTGACTGTCCATTCAACAACATCCAGCTGCAGTGACCTTTCTCCTCCCTTCTCAAGCCAGATCCATGGGAACCACTGGAGCATCGATCGAAGCCGGATCTTACCCATAACTGTTACACGGATGAAACAGCCCATAATGTATATGCACGTTTTCAGATAAGAAGTTGTCCGATTCAGTGTTCTTTCTGTTTCTCATTATTTCAGGAAATACAAAAATGTGTCAGTTTTCTGTATTTGTCTTGTATGTGTCTTTTTATGAAGAACTTTTTATAAGCTCTAGGATAGATGTCTTGATCTTTTCCACCAGAGTTGTTCCATTTATATTAATTTACCTAAACTGAGATTCTTGAGGAGAGAAAGAGAGTGAATAAATCCATAGTCTAGTACGTGGGTGGGTAGCTCAGTTACAGTCAACTCAGGTTCACATGCCTGTTGTGCCATAATATACCATATCCCATGGAAATATCCTGTCATGGGATCACATACTCTCAATATCTCGGTGTTTTTTTTTCAGGGAACCTGATGAAAGAAAGGGATACTTCAAAATTTAATGAGTTTATCCTGATGTTGAAATCAACACTTTGGAAATTATTAAGATATTTCTCCCACCAACCTCTATACACAACATCTGGGAACACTTCAAGGTGTATTCATTAAAGTTCCAGATGTTGTATGAACCCTGAAAATGATACTATTAAGAGGACCTGTGCTGAGCCTGCATTCACTCCCTTTTTTGAGCTAAATTCTTCTGTGGAGCTAAGAAGTCTGAAGTGGGATCTGAAACGCCGTACTCTGAGAACTGACATTTGGCACAGAATTAGCTTTTTATTCAGAAAGTTCACAGTAAGGAACCTCACCCACTGAGACAAGCTGCCTTCAGTAAATGAAGTAAGGAGACACCTGAAAGAGGCACTCCTAAGTAAGCTGCATTCCAGCTAGGTCTCTATGCTCCTTTGGAAATAAGTTCTAGACTTACAGCAGCAGCTACACCAATAAAGAAAGTTAACCTTTTCCTATATCCATCTTCATTCTATTATAACACAAAGAAACAAACTTCTGCAGAGCTGTTTAAATTCTGGTACCTAATATGCCTCAAAGTATGCTTCTTATGGAAAGAATTGCTATAATATGCTATACTTTCAGAATCCAAAACTGATTTTGCAGTTTCAGATTTGTAAAGCAATGCTATTTTAAGCAATTGTGGTTTTTTTTTTTTTTTTTTTCCCCATGAAGTATAATATGCATTAAAAAGTATTTAATATTGTATTTCTGTATAGGATATTCTAATATGTATCAATATGATATTCATAATATGTCTTTGATGTTTTGGAGGTGATATGGAATTGGGAGTTCTATGAGGGCACAAGCTGAATAGATAACTATTCTCATCACCAGTTTGCACTACAGAAACAACACTGAAAAAAATTGCTATATTTGTAAAGAAAAAACCTCAAAACAACAAACCCAGCCCTTTCCATTTGACATTGCCTTAGTTAAACTCCAAATATCATTCATTTTGAACCTTTGTATTCATCAAGATCATAGCTGTAGATTCCTGAAAGACAATCTTCAGCATCCTGCATTGAATATCCTGTGAAAAAGTGTAACTTTCCTTCTACTACACTAAAACGTAAAATAAGGATTGAATGACTGGTTCATAACATGGTTCCTGAGTTAATAAGTAGAAATTCTATTAAGTCCAGAATGTTTTCAGGTTTATTCTTTATAGCAAATCACATATGTAAAATACTTACTGGATTCAGGCATAATAAACTTCATTTGCAGTCTGATGAAAGTTCTAATACTGCTTAAATCTAAAGCGTCCTTTTACTCTTCACTGGATTAAAAAGACCGCAAATAATTTTACAAGCTGCAGAAGTATTACTGAAAAACCTTTCATTACTGG
The DNA here is from genome assembly GCA_028858755.1 of Ara ararauna. Classification (NCBI taxonomy): domain Eukaryota; kingdom Metazoa; phylum Chordata; class Aves; order Psittaciformes; family Psittacidae; genus Ara; species Ara ararauna. The sequence goes on along the minus strand of CM054410.1, from coordinate 34,520,665 downwards.
ATAAATGGAGAAAAAAAAAAAGTGTTGTGTTGTCTTTATGACACATCTTTAAGCAGTGTGTATCCCCAGTGCTGCTTGTTCATCACAGTGCTTGTAAGGAACATATGAAGTCCATTTTCCTTCAAAGTTTCTAAAAAGGCACTACAAAAAAAGAAAAGTATTTCTAAATCGAAGAAAAGTAGAAGGTACTGCCTCTTAACTAAAAATATAAATCTGTCAGTGTCTTACAGAATTACAATGTATTACAAATGGAATTACTATAGATTACAAAACTGGAAAGCAAAAGTAAATTGATGCAAACTTTTCTACCTGTAATTCATCAGTGCTGTTGAAATGGAACAATGCTATTTTCCCTTCAGTTTCACTAATACAGAGATTTGGATTCTAGCTGTACTTCCCCCGATTTTGTTCCATTCTCTTTAATTTTTATATTGTTTTGTCATTGAAAGTCAGGAGAATGAAACTCCTTATTACCAACATAGCATTAAGAAGCAGGCCTTATTCACTGTGGCACAGGATACACAGGGGATAGCTCCTCCTAACGTGCTTGTCAATTCTTACAAGTTTCATGCTTATAAGCATTCATTTCATACATCTACATTATAATTGCCAGAAATCTTCTATATAAATTTCTTCCTAGAACTAATTAACAGCTTCAGAGTGTGCTCACAGCCCAGAAAGCCAACCTCATCCTGGGCTGCATCAAAAGAAGTGTGACAAGCAGGTTGAAGGTGGTGATCCTGCCCCTCTACTCATGCTCTCATGCGACACCACTGGGAGTACCCCAACATAAGAAGGACATGTAGCTGTTGGAGCAAGTCCAGAGGAGGACCACGAGGATGATCAGGGGGCTGGAGCACCTCACATATGAAGATTGGCTGAGAAAGTTGGGGCTGTTCAGCCTGGAGAAGAGAAGGCTGCGTGAAGACCTCATAGCAGCCTTCCAGTATCTGAAGGGGTGCTATAGGGATGCTGGGGAGGGACTCTTCATGAGGAACTGTAGTGATACGACAAGGGGTAACAGGTTCAAACTTAAACAGGTGAAGTTTAGATCGGATATAAGGAAGAAGTTCTTTACTGTGATGGTGGTGAGGCACTGGAATGGGCTGCCCAGAGAAGTTGTGAATGCTCCATCCATGACGGTGTCCAAGGCCAGGTTGGACAAGAACCTTGGGGGACGTACTTTATTGTGAGGTATCCCTTCCCATGGCAGGGGGTTTGGAACTAGATGATCTTAAGGTCCTTTCCAGCCCTAACCTTTCTATGATCCTAACATGTGTTACTAATCTCTAGAGCATGAGCAGTTTATTTTGAGTGAGGGTCTCCAGGGTCTTTGGGACACCTGGTGGTCGTATCTTTGTTGAGCTTCAGCTGAACTTCCCTTTGTTTTTCTTTTAATGTCTTAGGTTGGCTTCTCTTGTTCTGACTTTGCGAGGAATGGTTCCCAGTGCAATGAGCTGAATAGGCAAAGAATGTTCTTTACCCTTTGTTTTGTTCCTTCTTGACAAATATATGGTTTTGTTCAGTTTACGTTTAACTTGGTGGTTTGCTTCAGCTAACAATCAGCAAAATGAGTACTCTCCTATCAATTTCAACAATTTTCACTTTAAGATGGATGCCAATCTGAATGTTTTATATCATCTTTCTGGCACCAAGATTTTATATTAGTGCTTTGGAGCAGCTAATATATTTAAGTACATTTACAGAGAACTTTGCTAAGCTTTTCTTGCTAAGGAAGGCTGTGCTGCTCTTCTATGTTATCTATTACACACATCTAACTGTTGTATACTTTCTCCTGATTAAACATTTTGCATTTTCATAAAGGTATGCAGAAGAAAGGATGCGTATGCCATTTAGTATACTGACCCCTTACATTGCTTTTGAAAATGCTAGTTATGGTATCTGACATATTTTCTGTCTAAAGCATCTACGTATAAAATCATGATGCACTAGTGGAAATATATATGTAAAGAAAGCAAAAATCCATCAATTAACCTTTCTGTGATAGTAGAAAGTTTAATCTATGAGAGTCATCTCGTGTCTTTTTTATATACATTACTGAAGTCTTAAGAAAGTGGAAAAAAACGATTACTGCTACAGGCCAAACAGAACACTGGCATACTGATTACATGGAATATAAGTACGTGCTTCAGAAACAGATGATTGCAAAATACAGTGTTGTCAGCTGTTTTCCTGACAGTCCTTCGACATGTCTCTCATGGCTAAGGACTCCCTGCCATGCAACTGTTTGGCTGTCATGTTTTCCATGGTTTTTTTAGCTGCACCACAAGAAATCAATTCCAAGAAACAAAATATTTTTGAAAACAGAAAACAGACACTAGTTTTACGTACTTACTACAATTCTTCTATTTATGAAATAATGACAAGTACATGCAGAGTCCAAAGGGGAGTGCTGAGAATCAAGGCTTACAGCTTCTGGGCCTTATCTAACCTTAATCATGCAAAACCACAAAACCAGTTCTATTTCTCACTCCTAATGTTTTAAAAGGAAATAATACTAAGTAACTTTGTAGGAATAATAAGTTTTGGTTACCTGATGTTCTAAAGGGCTTTATTAGTCTTAGAAGCTGTAAAATTTTCTTGTTTCTTTTCAGATTAAAAATTCCATTTTTCTTTAAGACTGTAAGTTTCTCCAGAAAAGTAATTTGCTCCATATGGCAAAAGCCTGTGCAAGAGGCAGTGAAGACAACAACATAAATGAAGGGTAATATTAAGGAACCTTACAAATGATTCCAAAATTGTTAACAAATGCCATCTTTCGCTGTGGGATGTTTTCTGTGGTATGTTTCCAGTTAGCACTCACATTGTTTACTGCAGTAAGGCATATGCAGTTTTGTGGATGTCCATTTCCTGACATACCTGACACTGAGAGCAGAGCTTTGTTGAGCTTAGAGACAGCTGCTTGAGCAAATGCTCTGCTTCACCTCAGTGCAGCATATTGCACTAGAAAAATGGTCAGGAACATATCAACATAATTACAGAAGAACCACAGTCTCTACCTTATTCACAGCTGGAAACCTCACATTGCATCATGTAAATTTTATTCCCTTACATCAGTGTTCTTCAACATTTCTAATATAGATCACCTAACCTTTTATAAGTACACATACACATGCACATGCACACTGCTGTTAAGCAGCAGCCAAGAAAGCTGAGTACTGCTGTACAGTGTATGTAAATAAGTACTGATTACTATACAAAATTGTGGTTTATCTCAAAATTGCAAAGAATTAAGCGCAGAATAACAAAAAAAGAATGTAACACTTGGGTTTGGATGCCAGAAGACACTCACAGAAATCATGAAGTAACTCCCAACTTTCCTCCATGGCACTTGCTGTTTCTCTGAATGCAATACTTTTACGGATTATCTTCTCCTGCCTTGTGAGTAACTTGTGACTTATGGACAATGGGCTAAGTAATACTGCAGATGTACTAATGAGCTCCCAGCCACAGAAAGAAAATACAGAAAGCTTCTGGAATTAGGTGAGTAGGAGGCCTGCTGGAGGGAGAATGGCAAGAGAGACAATTACACACCACACAGATGCTTAGAGAGGTCCATATTGGCATCCTTATGCCACCACCGAGATGTTCAGCTGACAGTACTTAAAGTTATGCCTCCATAGTTTTCAGGACATGTTGTCTTATGCTTCCACTAAGGGGAAGAATTAGTGTCATCAGGCAAAGTCCTGAGGGTGCAGCCTACAAATCATACTGGTTTGTAAAAAATACCAGGTTCAGTTTTTGGATCCTCTGGGATCTTGGAGGCAAGTTAGGTCTACTGTGACATAAAATGTGTACTTACCTTTCTAGCAGAGAGAACACAAGTCTGAAATTCCCATAGGAAAAGGGAAACATGTTTCATGTGCCAAATGGACATGAAACTCTCTTCTTGTATTCATAAAAGTTGCTACATAACTTGTAAAAGGAAATAACAGACAGGCCTTTTAATTGTTCCCTTTTTGTCCAGGAAGGAAAGGAACAGTAAATGCTGTCACTTTGGAAATTGAGAACTTCTTCATTTGTTTGAAAAGGGTTAAAATATAGTTGCCTGGGGTTTTTTGCTCCTCCTCTCTCCTTCCCCTTCCCCTCCCACCCTCCCCCTATGGGAAAGAGAATACTTCTAACTGGACCCTCGAAACAGCAGTTTTGGTCTTGGGACAAGGCGTTACCTTTATTGATTTGCCTTTTGAAGATAAAGCAACACAAAGCAGAGTTGATGCTGCTGCAGTATTTACTACATGACTATATGTGAACTGCAAGTAGGAAAGAGGAACATGTGCAAAATGTCTGCTTTTTGTTTCTCTCCTATTACATCTATGCAAAATTATAGCAAACTCCAATTCTGTGTAGAAGGAAAAAGGCTTCTAAAGATACTCTAAAATTTCTGTATACTTTAGCAGTTTTAGGACTGCTTTGGGTTTTTAACCTTTTCTGAAGCTCTGAAGGCAAAGTTCAAGGCTGCATATTCAATACAAACAAAAAAACTGTAAAAGAACCATGAAGCATAACCAACTAACTACCCAAGGGGGAACTCTGAAATAAGATACAGGTGTAAACACAGCTGCAAGGGAAATAAATAACTGATTCTATCAAAGGCTAGCATGCTCTGCACTGTAGGTACATGTTGTTAACTTCTGAGTTTCCTGAAAAGCTGTAATAGGCTGTACCACCAGAACTTGCAATTTCACTGTAGCTGTAACTCATATGGATTTAGTTATTATGTATGCTGTGAGTTTATACATTCATTTTGATTCATTAGGTTGGCTCTTTAAAATGTGACTGGTTAATCAACAAGGTACTAGTGATAGCTTTTGTCTGGTAAATACTTTTGAGAGCTCTTCAGACTGAAAGCGGGGATTCAAAATAAAGAGCTATTTATAGAATGGTATTAATATTCCATTAAAAAAACCTATTGCAAGGTATTTATATAATCATGCATGAGAAACTGAAACCTGGAGCTAGTTACTTTCTGAATGGAACACCTCCATGGGAAATCTGAGTGAAGGGGCAAGCAGCTGTAGCAGCTATGACCACGTCAGTTGCAGGAAGTTATCAAACACTGCTCTGCAGTGCCCAGCAATATATGAATCCGTCATTCAAAGTGAAGTTCTGTGAACGCTCCAACATCCAGCCCCCTTCAAACATCTTAAATCACTGTTAAAGTTCATATTCTATTTTTTTAGCAAAAGCATAAAAAGGTGAGAATTGAATTCTTCCTTAATTGGTGACATACACAATATGTAAGGACAGAGATGTAGACAAGACTATACAGTAAGGATGGCTTCTCTAGTACCCTACTAGTAAGCCTGAGGCCAAGCAATGGCTCAATAAACTTTTGCTTCATCCTACAGAAGCAGAGGAACAGCAGCACCAGCAACAAATAGATTTAACTGGAAAAGGGCAATGCTAGCTGGAACTGTAACAGAAATTACCTGTTTTGCTACATACACTGGAATTTTTGATAGTCACAGTTTGTGTTTCTTGAGAAAATTCAGGTTTAAATCTATTCTGTCTTCTTGGTGTTTTTCTTTACTTCAAGTTGACTCTCCTATATTCTGTATTGCATATAAAATTATACAAGCTGCTGTAAACAGTTGAACTGCAGGCATTTGCAGTTGCCACTATAGTAACATAAAGTGAGTAAGTAGCGCCCACTACAGTTAAATCCGAGCTTTGATTTCGTCTCTCAAGTGTAGCTAATTACATCCAAAGCCCAATTGAAATGAAATAGGCTCTCTGCTGATAAAGGTCAAACGCCATCTTGTTTTTTTCTGTCTAAGTTTGAACTCTTGCACTTGAGTTTCAAGCCTAGCACCAGTAATTAACCATCCATTTCCTGCTGATAAAAATTCTTCAACATTTTAACCTTTTTTTTAATAATTCTACTTTTTATTTAGTTTAATTTAATTTAGTTTAATTTTATTTATTTTAATTCAGTAGTTTCTACAACTAAACCCCATGAAAGCATAGGAGATATGCACAGATGATACAACAGAGACAATTTTAAAATACAGAACAATAACTGAAAATGTCCTTTGTCACAACCTGGATCTCACTTGAGGAAGCTATATTTTGATAATGCAGCAATTTTCACAACAATGCTTCTTTTCCTTTGATTACCAACTGATCCCATCATGCAGACACACGCTAATGCCTAGCACAGTGATAGACCTGTGAATGCCTTGGAAATATGGTATCAATGTCAACCTCGCAGCATGCCTGAAGCATTGTCATACCTGTTATGTCCTTACAGACTAAATGAAGACAGAAGAACCTAGTGAAATTGTCTACTAACTCATTTCTGATCACAAATCAGCTAAATGAATATCTGGGTCTCTAAACAGTGGTCCATTTTTTTTTTTTAAGCACTGCTGTGAGCCTGCAAGATCTCCCATGTTGCCTGTGTATGCATTCTCCTTGATGGTAATACCCCCCTTCAGTCTGAAAGCATATTCCATTTTGACTTATGAATAGGTATCCTGGGTCCCTTAATTCTCCAACAGATAACTCTGAGACCATAATAATGGGTTTACTTTCAATACTGTCCAACAGACTTGACAGGCTATCATAGAATCATAGAATAGTTTAGGTTGCAAGGGACCTTCAAAGGGCTTCTAATCCAACTCCCCTGCAATAAGCAGGCACCGTCTATAACTACATCAGGTTGCCCAGAGCCACATGCAGCCTGGCCCTCAATTTCTCCAGGGATGGTGCATCCATCACTTTTCTGAGCAACCTTTGTCAGTATTTTACCACTCTCATTGTAAAGAATTTTCTTCTCACATCCAGCCTGAATCTCCCCTCTTTTAGCTTAAAACCATTATATTATGATCTCAACTGATCTGTTGCTAAATAATTGGATTATTCAGCTAACTCCTGTGTCTTATGCTTAATGTCATGATATGTGACTATGCAGAAAGTAATGACCACTTTAACTAAATCAATAAAAGTATGGTTAGAAATCTAGGCCTTTAATCTAAATGAAATTCTAGGCCTTTCATTTAAAGACAGGTTGTGTTTTTTTTAAACTGTATATGCCTGAAAGTTGCATCTACTACCAATATCTTTGTCCCACTGGGTTCTAAGCATCTGCGGCATTCATTGGAGTTGAATGTGATGGAAGGTATTGACTTACCTTTTTCTCTGGTGATATGAAAGGTAGCTGTGTTTTCCCAACACAGGTGATAGTCTGGCCATTTGCTTGAAGGTGATCACTTTTAGATAATCAGATTTTACAATTCTGTCTTGCATGCTTGCTAATACATGTTTTACTATACAATCATATAAACAGCCTATTACACAAGCCCTCTGTCTTGCCACAGTATTGGTATAATAATTTCTGAGAGTTCACTCTTATTCTTGCACTGGTGGAGTCCGCAGTCCTGAGGGATATGGCTCAGCCAAGGAGTAAAGTTCAGTCTGGAAAATCCTCAGCATTTCCAGCCACTTGTGGATGCAGAGTTTGGCATTGTACATGTCTTTTAACTCCTAAGGTGTGAAATATTGCTTTCAGTCAAAATAAAAAGTGCTTTTGGGTTTTTTTGTTTCCCTCCTCCCTCCAAAAAAATTAGCCTTCAAAGACAAAATTCTCAGCTTCAGATATCATGTAAATAATTAAAATTGGGTAGTGGGTAGGACCTGCCACTTTTAATTCTCTTTCAAACTTTGTTGAGCTGCTGTTCTTCAAATTTCTGTTACAACTGATAAATTTCCATCTTCAGTATTACTATTTTTTAAAATCTAAATGATTTAATTATTTCTCCTGATCTGAATGGTGGAAGGCCATGTCATAGTGTTGCAGAACTAAGTCAGTCCTGGGGCTCTGACAACAGGTAGCCTCCAGCTCCCGGCACCCAGCCCTGGAGATGTGGTGGTGCCTCAGTAGTTGTGTAGTGGCAGTGGCAGTTAGTAATAAAGCCAGCCATGGATGGGGTTGAAATTGCCTGGTTTAGCCCAGTCTGACAGATTAGCAGCCAGATGAGATGGGGTAGGGAGAAGTGAGCACACGGGCAGGCGCTGCTTTGTACTGCAGTTGGACATATGGAGAGGGAAGCAATCAGACCATGGCACACTCCTGTCCTCTCTCTCCTCTGACACAGAGCTGTACGTTGCCGACAGTCTACAGGACAGATAAGGCGGATGTGATTGCTACCAGATGTGTTAGCCATAAACCTGTCTACCTACAAAAGCTGATATATTAAGCTTATGCATTCATAATTTTCTGAGGAAGGTGTTTGAATTAACAAAAAAACCCTCAGTATTTTGAAGCCTGTTGGTTAACAAAAAAACCAATCAGAACGCCCAACATTGTAAGGGATGAAGCCTCTTTGTCTACAAGTTGATAGAAAAATGGTCAGTCTTCAAAGGAGCAAAAAATATTGCTATATTTCAAAGCAGTAGGTGACTACTTTTGAAGAAATGAAAGATTTGTGACTTCTAGGATAACTGAAGAAAAGAACAGGAAAGAAAGAAATTCCACACAGGATTTCCTTGAGCTGGCCAGCAAAAGTAATTTTAAAGACTACGTGTTGATTCACTAATGCCTGTATAATAAAGAAAGATAATTTTGCATTATCCATTCAGCTCATGGTATTCCAATGTTCCTCGTAAAATGCTGATGTCTTCTTAAAGCAAAAGAGCTTCAAAAAAATGTCACACACAGGAATGTGTTCAAGTCAATGCACGCTACTTTGCTAAAAGAGAATTCTTGTTAAATTTTGGTGTGAGATGCTCTAGAAGATAAACTTCACTATGCACTATATTTATGAAGTACGTAGCTTGAGATACACAGCACAGTGGAAATGGCTTTTTAAATGAAATTTTTTTTATTCTAGAAAAATGAGAAGTACCTAAACTATAAATAGTTTGGTACCTCGCAGCAGAGAATAACTGAGGTACCACGGAAAACAAAGGCTTGACCCCAACAGCCTATCAAGGCAGAAGTAAGGGTTTCCAGAGCGAAACCCTCTCAGCATCCCACACGCACCGGCCGTATTCAGCTGCCTGGTGAACGGCTCACTGTGGACGGGCAACTGGCCTGATGCATTCGTTTTTCACTGCTAGTAGCCATAATCTTTATTATCTCAAAGTACTCCCATCTGCGCACATTTGGTCAGCTGACTTCTCATGGAATCTTGTGATACTTCTTATCACGGGCTGCCCTCGTAGCCCCTCAGTGAGAGGGCACTGCGCTCCAATAGCACCTGCCTGCTGGCGAAGCGCCCAGCCGGGGCACCGCCCGCCGCACCGCCCGCCGCACCGCCCGCCAGCGCACACGCCGCTCCCCCAGGGGCTGGCGCCCGGCTTCCGGCCGGCGAGGAGCAGTTCCGCGCCAGGGCCGGGGCGGTGCCACGCGGTCACGTGAGCCCGGAGGTGGTGCCCCGTGCACGCCGCGCGGGCGGGGGACTCCTGCCCGCCCCGCCCCGCCCCGCCCCGCCGCTGCGGGAGGATGGTGGGAGCGTGATGAGCCCCAAGCCGGAGCCGCCGCCAGCCCCGGCCTGGGAGGAAGAGGGCGAGGAGGCGGCGAGGGAGGGCGGCGGCGGCGTCGTCGTCGTCGGGCGGGACGGCTGCATCATGCTGGTGAAGAAGGTCGGCCTGAAGGCGTGCAGCAGCGGCGCTGTAAGTGCCGCTCGGGGCTGGGGGTGCTGGGATTTGCTGAGGGGCGGTGGCTACCCGGCCTGTCCCGCCGGACCTCCGCACCCGTGGGGAGCCAGCTCCCCCCCCCCGGAGCGGCGTCCAGGTGTCCGTGCGGCCCCGGCAGCTTTCTGGAAGTTGGCGTGCGGCGGGGTGCTGGATACCCGCCGGCTGCGCTGGCGGCACCTGGAATCGGATCGGCCCGGGGCCCCCCAGAGTCCGCTCCGCGTCTTGTGCCTGCCCCGGGTCTGTGCTGGCTGCGGCGTTTCGTTGCTAGGTCATCCCGGGCAGAGGCGACACCTCTAAGCAGATGGCTGTAAATAGAGTTTGTTTTAAAACATAAAAATCCAAGGCGCCTATAAGTAAAGTTTAGATTTCCTTCGGAGTTCTACGAGGTGCCTCTTGGTGAACCAAAACCATATAGTTACCACGCAGTTTCAATAACTTGTTGCTCCGTTTCATCGCTTGCCACTACATTAAGCATTAATATGATTTTGTGCAAATAAAAGGAGCTGGAAAGGGATGGTCAGCGCTCTTGAAAGCATCCGAAGTTGTGTTTGTGTGGGAGTGGACCATAATAACTTCCCAGCACAAACATCTTTTGAGTAGCTTAAGCCTTCCACTTTGTGCGTGCATGCTCATGAGATGGTTTTGAAACAGATCTGAGATGGCATCTACTGAACTTCCTGCTGTAGGTGGGAATAGGTGAACTGTTTCGTGCCGGGTGGATCAGAGATCATACAGCCCTCCCTGTTTGTTGGCAGTGATCCCAGAGCAAACTGGGAGTAGGGGAACCCGGGGTAACAAAACAGGGAAGTAACAAAACAGATGATCCTGTTGTGTGGGTTTTGAAGGGGTACAGAAAACTAGGCAAAGTCTTGCCATGATAAGTCTTTTGGCAGGTTGAAATCACATAAATTTTATTTGCAAGCTGACTTACCACCTATTAATATTTTTTTTGTTAGACTATATTCATGTTAGGGTGTTCCTGAATAATGTGTTTAGTATTAGTTTACTCACAGGCTCAGATATGCTGCAAGTACTGCTAATTCTAGAAGTTAAGTTTGTGTGAGGGAGCCAAACAGGATCTGCTGCCTGTGCCACCTAACCTCTCAAAGATGAGCATCTCTGCTATTGGACAGGTGATGGTTTACTGTTTTATGTTAATGTGAAGTGAATGAACTTGTGATATCTGTAGTTGAGAATTAATAGCATAGCATTAATGCAGTGATATGGCTAAAGCTCAAAAATATAAAAACAAAAAATAAATAAATATTGAAACCCATCTATTTGATATCAGTAGGTTCTTTGTCCCTTACTCATATCTGATGAAGAGGTTAAGGTACTTTCAGTAAGTGGTTAACCCAGAGAAGATTTAAAAACAAAAAAAAGTTCTTCTATGGAATTCATTAGTCATGTTATTTTATGTAAGTTAATTGCAAAGTACTGCGGCACATCTGTAAAGGATCACTTTTGTATCTGAGTCTTTCAGTTCTCTTTTAGAAATGGTTATGCCTTCCAAAAAGCAGTCTGGACTTCTTCAATAAGTGCAACTGATTTATGCTGTATGGTGTGTTTGTTGTTCTAGGTTTGTGTACTGCTCCTATTTATAAGGGTAGGTATGTAAGATACTGTAACCTTACTGTAAGATACAGTAAGGCAATCTTCAGTCTAAATAGGAACGTAACTCTAGAAGAAGCCTGTTAACTTTTTAGTTAAGAAATACAAGCTTTCGTTTTTATCAGCATGGATGATGGGGTGAAAGAAGTAAAGAATGATGCTGTCGTTGTATAAAGGAAAACCATACAAATGTATTTAAATATTAACATAGAGTAGGAAATGGAGGGTACAGGTAGAGAAGTTAAAAAAAAATCAAGGAACTTTGATTTCATTCTCTAACTTTGAAGAGTGAAACTCAAATGGAAAGTAAGTCTGCAAGTGACAGAGGCACTAGCCTGTGTTTTTTATGAAAGTATGGAATGTTTGCTGAAGTTGGATTAAGAATTAAAATAAGACTTTTGAGTACTTAAAATGTGATGGTTTGTCAGTTTAAAAATTTAGCATTAAGTCTTTATAAAAGGATTTCAGATTTTGCTCTCTGGCTAGTGCCCCCCCATTCCCCCTTCCCTCCTAGTTGTACCCTTAAGGGACTTTGTGTTCCTGTAATGCATCTCCTACCAGAGAGAAGGACATGGAACTTTAACCTTATCTTCCGTACATTGATATAGCAGTAATACAATTATAGGATCTGCTTCACAATTCCTGACTGAGCAGTCTGTTTCTTACTTTGTTATTGCACTTCTGCACCTCCTGTGATTCTCATGTGGCTGTCATACTGCTAGAACTCTTAACTAGACTTTATTGAAAGAGCTTATACAAACTAAAATGTGAGGGGCTGGATCATGGCTTTGTATGTAACTGTAGAGATCTCTTTGATATCAGTGGGAGCCCATCCTTGGCATTTGAAAGTAGAAGCTTGCCCTTTGGGCTTCTGATAAAGAAGGAAATAAAGAAATGTCATTTGGGTGAGCCATTTCTTTACTCTGTGAAGGATATTTTAATTTTTGTTCTGATTCTTCTGTCACATCAAATCAGTAGGACAACGTGAAAAAGTACGACAAAGTCTGTCAGGTTGCGCAAGACTTTTTATCCCTCCAGCTTAGGAGTAACAAGCTTCTGTTTTGTTCATTTATCTGTACCGAAACTCACCCTGTTGAATACATGGGCTTGACTGAATTGAAGAACTAAAATATAAATGCCAGGGAAATGAGTTTTTATTAATTGAGTTACTGGCTCAAAACTAATAAGAATAGTAGTATGTTTAAGTACATTTCACTGCAATCAAATTAGTTTCTGTTGGCTGTGTTATCTCTATTTCAGTGAACTTCAGAAATTGAAGTAATTATGCTATGGGCATTTTGTTACTGGTTTTGCAATCTTGTTGCATCTGAATTATGATCACTGGTAGTATAGAATTTAGCGTGACAATCAGAATATTGATACCACGTACTTCATTTCTATGCAACCTATTGTCAGTAAAATAATGCCATGGTAGGGAAGCTTTTTAGCAAAATACAGTATACTGTTCTATCTAAGTAAGTGCTCTTATGGGAGAAGTCCCCAAATAGGATATCTGACGATAAAACACACCTATATACCTCTTTGAGAATTAATCAGTTTCATGTTCTCAGGCACTATAAAATGCCTCAGCTGTTGTGCAGCCTAGTACCTCTGTGGTTTTTTAGAAGCATAATGAATGAATTCTGAAGGTCAGAACTGTACATCTTGGAAGTTTGCCAGCCTGTATGCATTAAATTGTTTTACACAGCAGGGCACAACTGGTATATACCCAAAGAATTGCAGGTTTTTACCCTTACTGCTATTATTTTTCTTTTTAATGCTTCAAAAAACCCATAGCATGGTGAAATTGAGGCAGCTTGATTAAATATTATGAGACTTTACCAAAACACCTTTCAGTCCGTTAAGGTTGTTTTTTTTTTTTTTTTTTTTTTTTTTTAAATATCTGGCTTGTAAATTGAAATGCCAGTAGTAAATGCATTGTTGAAGTTGGCAGTTTGGGTAGTCAGTTCTTGTGGAACAGTATTGTTTCCCGCACAAAAATTATTTTCCCCTGTTAAATCTGGATAATAAGAGAGAAAATGTATTGCCTTCTCAGGGTTGCCAGTGTCCTTCTGAATCTTCCCATCATGTTAAATTACCACCGATTCTGAACTCTGAGCCATTACCAGGAGTGGTTGGCTGCTTTCTGTAAAAACAAATCACTATTGCTTATATTCATGCTGAGAGGGCACTTACTTAAGTTTGTTTTACTGATCCTCCATGTTCTAGCAGTTTGAAAGGTTTTGTGTCTAGAAAAAAGTTTGGTAGGCTAGGGCAATAGAAATTTAATTATATAAATAGGTGTCCTGGGTGCAGCAGTAGCAGTCATTTTTTTCTCCTTCTTAGTAGCTGGTGCAAGTACTTTAGTGCTGAAGATCCTAACTTAACCACTGGGCAATGAGCTTGAGCATTTATCTGTGCCGTGGAGAAGCATGTGAATTAACTAAGCAGTCCGTGCTTCTTGGAGTTATTTCTCAGTGTCATGCGTCTTTCTACATTTTAGGAAGAAAACTTCAGCAATGTTTAAATCAGCTGGCAATTGGGTTGTCTGCTGGTTATATATATTATTTCTGTAGGTGTTTTAATTAGACAGTGGAGTACTGTCTAAAGCGGAGCTTTCCGAATGTGTCAGGTTGCATGGTTATTTTTCTCTGGGGTGCTTGATTGGTCTCTGGGACGCTTGATGGTCTCAGCCTCAAAAGACTGAAGCAGAAATGGTGTTCGCATGTTTTATGTTCTTCAGAATCCTGCTTCTTAAACTTGTCCAGTTTACAGGAATGTGTTCCCAGTAGGAAAAAAAAAAAATGTGGCAGAACATTTTGGACACCGAGAGAACATTGCAGTTTTAACTGGGTGTGTTTGGTCCCACTTTACTAATTTTTTTGTATTTTAGCTTAAGGCAGTGACAATTGTTTTCTCTTCATGCCCTTCATGTCACTCCCGAGTTCAATAAATCCCAGTTGTATCTTTCTGCAGATGTTTCGACTATAGCTTGGAGGAGCTTACTTAAGCATTCTTAGGTACCTTTGGCAATGTTCTTTGTCCTTCTGTGGGCCTCCTTCACTTGTGCTTCTTTAAAATAGGCTGTTAAACAGTGTGTGTTGCTTAAAGCTTCTGAACAAAAGAAGCAGTCATGGGATAAGAGGGAGATCTAATAAAAATGGTTAGCACACCAGAAGCAGAGGGTTAGGGCAGGCACATCACATGTTCATGCAGCAATATAGTGATAATTTTTTTTTTTTAACATGGTATATCTTTGAATACACTTTTGTAAATACACTTTTGTAAGCCACTTGCTAAACTGGTGTCTTTCATGGAACTGTTTTCTCTAGGATCACATTCCTAAACAGTAGTCATTCTATATGTGGAATTAATTTTTTTTTCATGTTTGCTTTAGTTAAATTTATCTACATTAATTTTAATCTGCTACTTGGATTGTTTTACTGATTCCATCAGCTTCTGATGTTCTTCACTGTTACTCTTTAACTTCTCTAATGTGAATTGGTTTTTGTCATCAGTGAACTTTGTCACTTTGCTTTCAGCTTTTTTACTGCTCAGTTATGAGTATCTCGAACTACACAGGCATTGGGACAGGGCACTGGGACTCATAACTTCCCTCAGCTGTGGAAACAGATTGGGTTTGGTTGGTTGGTTTGTGGGTTGTTGTTTGTTTTTTGGTTTGTTTTTTCTGTTTTTTTTTTTTTTTTAAGAGCTTTTGGTGACCGTCCTTCAGTATGTTTACTTGAATTCTCAGAAGGCTTGTTAACGTGCCCTCTCCTATCCATGCATGTTATTTTGAGAGCTCCAGGAATTTTTTAAAGCACAATCTATTTACAAAATCTGTGCAGGCTTTTCCATTTTGAATGAGTTGTGATTCTGATACTCTAGTCCTGTGTAATATGATTTAGCCTAGCTTTTTCTTGAGGGCACGCATTGTTATCTTGCTGTACAGATACAAATCTGTGTAAGGTATGTCTTTTGCAAAGGAAATACATGTTTGGACAATACATAAGCTGAATTGTTTATGCTTTATATTCTAGCTTACAAAGCACATCTAAAATGCTAAAGACTGTGCTGGACTGGAGGGTACTTTCACTTGTGTTCAGTATATTTTGCACTGCATAGAAATTACATGTCTTAGACTGTGGTTTATAAACATTATCACTTTGGTGGTTACTTAATGTGACAAAAGCAGCTAAGGTCTTCCGTGTGCTTTTTTGCACTTGAGTGAATTCTTGCCAGTTCCAATAAGTGAGTCATTCATGGGGAACAGCTGAAATTAAGGTGTTTCCTAAATACTTCAGTTTGAAAATTAAAGACAGTAGGCAATAGAAAGAGATGAATATGCAGTATGCCTAGAGAACTACCTGGGTAACATGTGAGAGAAAAGAGTATCCATAATGCAGTGAGACAGATTGGTAGTGCAATATTTGTGCTAGAATAAGCTAAAATGATAAAATAGTGATGTAATGAAGCATAGCAGGAAAAGTGTGCATTTGAAGTATATGCTGCAAGAGAAACTAAGAAAAGAACAGTGAATATAAATGTGAAAAGGGAATGCGCTTTATGATTTGGCATGAACTTCAGGGTTTGTGCATGAATGATTCATGCATGAAAGCCTGTTTCTCAACATGTTTTACTGATTCTGTCCAGTTCTTTGATTTCTTGAAAACTTGAGTTGAAAGAGTGGACTGCAGTGCAGGTTGTTGTGTAAAGAAAAAAGAAAGTACTTGTAGCAGTTAACTTATGTAGGGGGAGAATGGTTCTGAAGACACTTTTAAAAAATAAAGTATGAAAACTCTTTATACTTATTCACGTGAATGTTGGCTTACATACAATGGAAGAGCTGTGAGTGCTGTTTGTAAAGTTGTCTGTGTACTGGAAGTAGAACAAGCAACTAGCAGGCTCTCCTGAGAGACTCTACTGCCTGATGGGAAAGAACTTCCCAGAGGAGGGTGTGTGGAGCAAGTTCCTGTGATTTTTCTCTTCAGAAGTTCAGTTTGAGTTTGGTTGTTATTTGCCTGAGAAATAACAGAATTACTTGACTGAAAAGGTACTTCAAAGAGATCTCTTCCTCTTCAGGGCAGGATCAGCTGTGAGGCCTGAGCAGGTTGCCTAGAACTTTTCCAGTTGGGTATTGAAATTATTTGAGGGTGTCTTGTGTACAGCTCTGTGGACAAAAAAGCATGCTATGTTTATCCAGTAGAGTCTTCTGTGCTCTGGAGGATTTCAGAGCAGTTAGAATGTAGTTTTGTTTGCTTGTGTTTTTGTGTGGTGATTTCTTTTTTTTTTAATTTCCCTGAAATAAGTGCATTCCTTCCAACAAACAGTTAAGCATGTTTGAAATTCAATGTTAGGGTGCTTTGGCAGCCATTCAGACAACTTTAATTGTTAAATTACAGATTTGAATTAACAGATAAATAGTTACCTAAAAGTGGTGTGAATAAATGAATACTGTTAATTCTAGCTTTGCTCTGAAGATTTGGGACTAGCTCTAAAACTGTGTCTTGCTGTGGTATGTTTTAGGATGACTTGTAATAGCTCTTCTTTAAAATGTCTGTTCTTATTGATACTGTATTGTGATTTTTTTTTTTCTCCTTTTCAATGAGCAATTCCTCACCAGCTGGATTTATGATCTTCACAACTCCTCATGGGTTTATTAATGTTCAACAGCTGTGTTCTGCTTCAAAAAAAAAAGGTTGTATTGCATCCCAATAGTTTTCCCTGTTATTTTCAAATTACCTTTGGGGTTTGTTGTGACTCTAATAGAAGCAGAAGAAATGTTTTTAAGAATTGTGTGTCAGTGCAAAGCATGGTAGCGTAAAATTGGAGAAATAGTGGATATTTTGTTAGAACTCCTAGGACTTCAGATTTTATAATGATGGCCTTAAACTTTTATTATTAAGCATTTGAGATTATGTAATGTTTTGCTCATTATTGATTATGCAAGTATAATAGCTTGACCAGCAGCTGCATTTGAAAGGGATTCTAATGTTCATACGTAGTTTCTCAGCCCACACACTGGGCTGTCATCTGAAGAAGATCTGTGTGGATAGAAGATAGGCCCATAACAGTTTTTAAGTTTTTCCTGAGAGCACTTAATTTTTAACATTAAAGCTTCAAAATTTTGGGTTGGAGATGATGAAAGCAACTTGTGTTTTACCGTATCTGCACTATTTCTGAAATTCTATTTAAATCTTTTTAATCATAAAGAATTCAGTCGGTTATCGCCATATTGTCTACTTTCAGAAGCCTGGAGCTCTTTGTGCTTCAAGTTTATAACATTTTTTTGCATGTATGTCTCAAATTTTTTATGTGAATTGCATGCAGTTGTGTCCTGTTGCAGTCTATTTTCTCAGTATAGAAATGAGCCAAATGTATTACTTCTGGGGTACTTTCATCTTAAAAGGAAACATGTGAGACCTCACTTGGAGTATTGTGTGCAGTTCTGGTGTCCTCAACATAAAAAGGACATGGAACTGTTTGAACAAGTCTCGAGGAGGGCCACAAAGATGATCAGGGAACTGGAGAACCTCCCATACAGAGGCAGGCTGAGAAAGTTGGGGCTGTTAAGCCTGGAGAAGAGAAGGCTGCGTGGAGACCTCATTGCGTCTTTCCAGTATCTGAAGGGGTGCTATAGGGATGCTGGGGAGGGACTCTTCATGAGGAACTGTAGTGATAGGACAAGGGGTAATGGGTTCAAACTTAAACAGGGGAAGTTTAGACTGGATATGAGGAAGAAGTTCTTTACTGTGATGGTGGTGAGGCACTGGAATGGGCTGCCCAGAGAAGTTGTGAATGCTCCATTGCTGGCGGTGTTCAAGGCTGGATTGAACATAGCCTTGGGTGACATGGTTTAGTGTGAGGTGTCCCTGCCCCTGGCAGGGGAGTTGGAACTAGATGATCTTAAGGTCCTTTCCAACCCTAACTATTGTATGATTCTATGATTAAGTATTTTTAGGAAGCTCTTTGATTTTACAATGAGTAAAGAGTTTTTGTTGCTTTCTTATCAGTGGTGCAGGCTGTGTATGTGATCAGTTATCAGCTATTTTCTTGAAAATAACTTGATGCCTGATTCCAGATCTCTTACCTGGGATCCAGTCCTTGGGTCTTGAATGGAAGCAGTTTCACAGCATCCAAAGCATCATAAGCACTCCCATGGTTTGCTAATTCTTGTGGGATTGCTTGTTGACCAGTAGAGTAGCTCCTGGGCCTCTAGTGTTAGGCACACTAGTGTAGGTCAGCAGTTAGCAGAAAGCAGTTGCGCAAATGGCGTAAGCTGTCCCTTCTTTTTTCATACTTGTGCAGTTTCAAATAAAAAAATTAGTGCTCTTATGATTATGTACATTGTTGTAGTTTTGTTGTAACGGTGATGTGATGCTCATAAAGCAGGTCTGTTTCATTGTTGCTAGTGGAGATAGCAGGGAGAGTTACACCGTTTGTCACACGGCTGTGGAAGGGTTGTGAATAGTACTCAAGGGGAGATGAAGCCTGTGAAGGTACACTAGAGGTTTGGGCAGCATAGGGCAATATCAGGAACTTAGGCCCCCTCTGGAAGCTCTCAGGAGAACTGGCTACCCTGGATTTGGAGAAGGCTGAGGTTCTTAATGACTTCTTTGCCTCTGTATTCACTGGCAAATGCTCTGACCACACCACCCAAGTCTTGGAAGGCAGGCGCAGAGACTGTGAGAATGAAGACCCTGGGCCCACTGTAGGAGAGGATCTGCTTCGAGACCATCTTAAGAACCTGAATGTGCACAAGTCCGTGGGACCTGAGGAAATCAATCCATGGATCCTGAAGGAGCTGGCAAATGAAGTTGCTAAGCCACTGCCCATCATATTTGAAAAATCATGGCAGTCGGGTGAAGTTCCTGATGACTGGAAAAAGGGAAATAAAACCTCCATTTTCAAGAAGGGGAAAATGGATGAGCCGGGGAACTACAGACCAGTCAGTCTCACCTCTGTGCCTGACAAAATCTTGGAGCGGATTCTCCTGGAAGGCATGCTGAGGCACATGAAAAACAACAAGGTGGTTGGTGACAGCCAGCATGGCTTCACTAAGTGGAAATCCTGCCTGACCAGTTTGGTGGCCTTCTATGATGGGGCAACGGAACTGGTGGACAAGTAGGGCAGTTGATGTCATCTACCTTGACTTGTGGAAAGTGTTCGACACTTGTCTCACACAACATCCTTGTCTCTAAGTTGGAGAGACATCAATTTGATAAGTGGACCACTCGGTGGATAAAGAACTGGCTGGCTGAACGGAAAGAGTTATGGTCAATGGCTCAATCTCCAGCTGGAGACCAGTAAGGAATGGTGTTCCTCAGGGATCGTTGTTGGGACCGGTCTTGTTCAAGATCTTTGTCGGTTGACATGGACAGTGGGACTGAGTGTGCCCTCAGCAAGTTTGCCAATGACACCAAGCTATGTGATTCGGTTGATGCATTGGAGGGAAGGAATGCCATGCAGAGGGACCTTGACATGTTTGTGAGGTGGGCTGATGCCGACCTTATGAAGTTTAACCATGCCAAGTGCAAGGTCCTACACTTGGGTTGGAGCAATCCCAGGCACAGCTACAGGCTGGGCAGAGAAGAGATTCAGAGCAGCCCTGCGGAGAAGGACTTGGGGGTGTTGGTTGATGAGAAAATGAACGTGAGCCGGCTTCAGTGTGCACTTGCAGCCCAGAAAGCCAACCATATGCTGGGCTGCATCAAAAGGAGCATTAGCCACAGGTCGAAAGAGGTGATCCTGCCCCTCTACTCTGCTCTCATGAGACCTCACTTGGAATGTTGTGTGCAGTTCTGGTGTCCTCAGCATAAAAAGGACATGGAACTGTTGGAACAAGTCCAGAGGAGGACCATGAGGATGATCAGGGGACAGGAGCACCTCCCATATGAGGATAGGCTGAGAAAGTTGTGGCTGTTCAGCCTGGAGAAGAGAAGGCTGCGTGAAGACCTCATAGCAGCCTTCCAGTATCTGAAGGGGTGCTATAGGGATGCTGGGGAGGGACTCTTCATGAGGAACTGTAGTGATAGGACAAGGGGTAACAGGTTCAAACTTAAACAGGGGAAGTTTAGATTGGATATGAGGAAGAAGTTCTTTACTGTGAGGGTGTTGAGGCACTGGAATGTGTTGCCCAGAGAAGTTGTGAATGCTCCATTGCTGGCGGTGTTCAAGGCTGGATTGGACATAGCCTTGGGTGACATGGTTTAGTGTGAGGTGTCCCTGCCCCTGGCAGGGGAGTTGGAACTAGATGATCTTAAGGTCCTTTCCAACCCTAACTATTCTATGATTCTAGGATTCTATGAAAATAGTTCTCTTCAGTCAGGAAGTGTTTGAGGGAACAAATGTTCTCAAGTTCTCTGGAGATCTTCTGTTGTTCTGTAATAACTCTTCTCCACCCTTTTTTGGCTTATTAGGGTTCCCAGGGGCTTGGTCGTAGGTCATACTGAGGAGCTGGATGTGCTAGAAATGTTTCTAAGAGATCTTTACACATGTAACTAACTGGATATTTACAAACCACCGCATGTGTTTTTCTTTCACAGCAACAAGGTATTGGTCGGCCAAGTGTGTGCCATGCATTGGTGGTCATATTTCTAGAATTCTTTGCCTGGGGGCTCTTGACAACTCCAATGCTAACAGTAAGTATCACAGAACAGCTGTCTTCTTGACAATAATGACAAAAATTAATTTGCTGATTCCTAGGGATTGGGGTTTTATTTTGTTTTATGTTTTCTGCTTACTTCTTTAACTGAATTCCAGGAGTCTCCACATTTAACACTGCGCAATACTAGTTTATTACAGCTGAGATTTGGACTGACGAAAGACTAAAAGATCATAAAAAATAAATTGGTAAAACTCTGTAATACTTCTTGACTTTTATTTGACTTTTAGGGTAATACCAATTTAGTGTATTGATATAAATGTTCTTTGGAAATTCTGGCTTTTTTAAGACTGTAGTTCAGTTCATCTTTTAGTCATAATAATTGAATAATCTATGCATTCGTTCGTTAACTTTGTACACTATTGTTGGCTGGATGTTTTGCAAGCATGTAACTTGAACTAAAATATAAAGGCTTTCATATAAGTTGATTTTATTAGTATTTAATCTTTTCTAGAGTGCAGTTTGGTAGTAGGATATGGAGCCTGAAGAAATAGGTATTATTAATTAAAATCAGGCCTGCCTGAGAGAAGTCATCAAAAGTCTATTAGTCCAGTTTTTCATCAGATATTATCTAAGAGCACTTTTAATACATGACAGGCAAGGTTTTTATGGGATTTAAAGGTCTTAGAATTAATTTTTCTTCTCCAAACTCCAGATAAAATGATCTACATAATTTTTGACATGTTTGTCTACCCCTCCTAAAGACAGTCACTGATCTCTTTAACATAGCTTAATAATGAAGTCCGTACGATTGGTTAACTGATTTCCATAAAGAAGATGTCTAAGTGACCCTCCTGTCACGCTGTCTTGCCGGTGTCATAATATAAGGAAGCTTACTGGGTGGTTGTTCTTGTTTCTTTTGTTTTCTTTCCTTTTTCTCCTGAAGCAAAATGCTTGACTTAAGTTGCTCAAGCTCGACACTTCTCATTTAAAAGAACGATGTGCCAATAATAATTCTTACACAGTCTTAAAGAAAACACCCCACTTTAATGGAATTGTTAGATGGGTTCTTCAGTAATGTACTCCAGGTGGAATAGTTACATATGAATTTTTACTGTTAGTCACATGCAGCTGAAATGTTAATTCTTGAATTTAGTATTGTGTCTAATGAGAGTGTTATGAAATTCTTCTAATGTAAAGCTAAATTCTTACTTTGAAGTTATGTGGATTCAGTACAGTTGAATGTCTTGTATTTTGAACAAATTGTGTTTCTGTCTAAGTACTTAAATACTTAAATACTTTGGAGGCTCTTACATTGGATCAAAAACTTAATTTAAAACACTGAGTTACATATAATAGTGTGACTTGCCTTACGCAGGTGTAAATGTCTTCTTTGGTCATGGGGGTGATCATCTATATTTGTAATCAGCTTTGCACACACTGAAAGGCTGCTGTTTGTTTTAAATAATTTCAAATCTGGTTTGATACTTTCATTCTTCTGTCATGTAATGTACTTGTTGTAATTTCCCTTGGCCTGCTGATGGGTCAGCAGTATTAGAGGTCATTCAGAACTTTCCTATGAGCAAGGTTCAGTCTTGAAACTGCCGTCTGCCCCATTTTGTGCAAGGAGGTTTTTGTGGTAGGAAGGGCAGAAATGGAAATGTCTGGCCTGTCAATCAAAGCTTACAATCACTCAATTTTTTGTGGTTGTGATTCTCCAGGTCATTGTCAACATTAAATTAGATTAAAATATTGCACATTCTCAAAATAAACTGTATTTGTTCTATGGTAGCTGAGACTATAATTTTTTTAACATCTGTTGGCAAAGCTGTAGTATTTGTTGCATGACACTTGGAGAAGAGATGATTTAAAGTGTTTATAAGCACATAAAGGTTATTTTGGGCACAGACTGCACAAAGCTTATGCTCATTCCTCTTATTTGTGGACTTGAAAGCCACTATTAGTAAATCACTGTTAGAAATATTAATCTCATTATGGCATATTCTGTCTTCAGTATAATCTTTTTTTGAATATGCACATGTTGCCTTGAGAAGTTGTGGCTGCCCCATCTCTAGAAGTGTTCAAAGGCCAGCCTGGATGGGGCTTCGAGCAACCTCGTCTAGTGGAAGGTGCCCCTGCTCATGGCAGGGGTTTGGAAATAGGTGATCTTTAAGCTGCCTTCCAACCCAAACCAGTCTGTGATTCTGTAATATGATTTCTATCAGTAGAACTTGAGTAAGGCAGCTCTCTTTGATAGTTTGTCAACTTGCATTTATTTTGTCTATAATGTGACAGAAATTAATCTCAAAAGCTTGAACCAATATCAGCAGTGGTTGTCTTCCAGGAAAAATACTGGAAAACACTTTACAGAACGATAATTAGGATAATTGGGCTTGACACTGTGAGCTTTCTGCTTGCTCTTATTTTTTTTATTTTTTTTTAACCTGACTTGGAAGACATCTGCTTTTTTTCTACTGTGAACCCTGACTTTTTTCTAGAGGTGCAAAATTGTTTTAAATAGAAGATGAGATCAGAAGTAAATACAGCTGTTAATAAGCTGAATGGTTTGACCAGTAGTTAGCATGGGAATGATAACCTTATTTAAACCTATCATTTCAGAGTCTTAGTCATCCTTAAAAAATGATGCTGATACTTCTCAATGATACTGAAGTATTGTGTTTCTTAGGCTTGTGGATTTCTCTCTCTATATGTATATATATAATCATAGAATCATAGAATAGTTAGGGTTGGAAAGGACCTTAAGATCATCTAGTTCCAACACCCGTGCCATGGGCAGGGACACCTCCCACTAAACCATGCCACCCAAGGCCCTGTCCAACCTGACCTTGAACACTGCCACTGATGGAGCATTCACAACTCCCCTTGGCAGCCCATTCCATTGCCTCACCACCCTTACAATAAAGAATTTCTTCCTCATATCCAATCTAAACTATTTGTAGTAGTTGCTGCTTACCTATAGATAAAATGAGCAAATGAATTTGGAATGTGTGTGCATACACGCTTTAATTATTGCAATAATTTTTTTAATCCACACAATAGCAAGTGTGAGGCCTTTCAGCTCTCTTGCATATTTATGGTAAATCTGTTTAGTATATGTTAACATGCTTTCCCTTGGATTAAGACTGCTGGTAAAGCACCTTAAATGCATTCATAGCTGTAGTGAAAGGGTACATGAAATGCCCAGAACTGTTGCTAGTATTTATAAGCACCTACTTGTTCATTAGAAGTGTTTCTAACTGTTTGACTATTGCATATCTGCAGTTCGTACACAGTTTGCACAGTGCCTTTTTAGGCAGTTGTGAATATAATGCTGTTCTTTTTTCTTGACAGAGTAAGCTAGTTGACTCCCATTTTCACTCCTAATTAGTAACAGTGGTTGAGTCAACTTTTTGAAGGAATTCTCTGCCTCAAAAAATTCTGTGATTTATACCACATGAAGCTACCTTTTGCTTATATTGATCCCTTTCTAATCAGAGTAACCCAAACCAAACTGTCTTGGCAGTATACTGCCATCTGTGCCAGCAGAGGAATTTTTGCCAATAAATTGATATTAAACCTTGTCAGTGTGTTCTTCCGAAGACAAATGAAAGTGTAATTCTGGAATAAGATACTTTCTTAACAAGTCCCAATAGAGTTATCATGTTTTATAAATCAAATTCAAACTTTGTGTCAACTTTTCACTGTCTCTTCTGACTCAGGTAATCCTTTTTTCCCCATCAGGTCTTACATGAAACATTTTCTAATCATACATTTTTAATGAATGGTCTTATTCAGGGTGTTAAGGTAAGATTTTTTTTTTAGCCTCTGATGTAACTATTCTGCGTGTTCCTGTATTGCAATTTGTCTGTCTTGCATTTTCCATATGAAAATTCAGACCACTGAGAATGTAATTAATTGTATTAATTCTTAAGCCTTTTTTTTTTTTTTTTTTTTGTTGTAATGGTTGTTTTCTTGGGCTCAGTTCCAGTTTTACTGCTAAATTGTAGCACTTTAAAACAAGCTTAATATTTCTCAAACTTTAAATTCCTCTCATTTGAATAGGTAGCAGTTGTAGCTACTGTAATCTTGATGAGGATCCTTGTAAGAATGGAGATAGGTTTTTAGTGTCTGCTTCCTAATATTAAATGATTTTCTTTAGATCAGTTTTTTTTTTTTTTTTTTTTAGTGTTCTGTGATGGTCAGGGTATTCAGGCCAGCTTATAGCTTACAACACTTCATTCACATGATGGTCATGCTGGATTGTTGCTACAAAAAAAGCTTGCAAAATTTCTCTAGCATAATTAAAGTTTGAAAGTCTCTTCATTGCTAACTGTCTTACTGAGAGGCTTCAGAGCACTTCCTGTAAGTGTTGACTGATTTATAGCAGCCAGAAATTATTGAGCTTTGTATTCTGTAACAAAACTAAAGGATTGTTCTTATGTGTAAAAACTTGACATCTTTAGGATTATGTCTTCCATTGTGTATTGGCGGAACACCATGCACTGGGGATGTCAGGATATCTCATACTGAAAGAGGAAGTGAACTTTGTATTTATCTCTTAAAAGAGCAATGTTCATGTTCCTCTTTGTGTTTTCTTTCAACTCTGTTTGCAGTGTAACAATAAGTATCACTTAAAAGTAGCGAGTAGATTTCCCATGTATTTTCTACAGAGCATATCATAGTCTAAATGTATGTGTTGCTCAAATAGGTTTAGTAAGCAGGGGAGCATACACTAGAGTGAGCTTGCACATCAGCATCCGATACTTTCTTTAAAATGCTGTTTATGAAAAATCAGAAGTGTTTTGTGTGACAGCAAAACATGTGATGTTCTACTGAAGTCTGACTCTTAAGGAACAAAAGCATAAATATCAACTGAGCAAGGCATCTAACTGTCCTAGGAACTGGTGTTCTGGCTTTCGATCTTTTGCTCTTAATTTGCATACTGAAATAATTGGAATCAGAGTTGTTTATTGGGATTTAGAAGAGCAGTGATTTAGTACAATAAGCTGTGCATATATGAAAATCTTGAAGGTGACTATATTTGAATACTGGAGGTTAGGTAAAGTTGGCAGGAGTAGACTTCCACTGTATTGTTTGTGGAATCATATCTTTATTAATATTTGGATTTATGGCAGAGTTGGATTGATGAGACAGTACTATGCTAATTAGGAGGAAGATGCGTCTGTTCTGGGGGTTTTGCAGTTAACAAGCATGTGAAAGGCTTTGCTTATTTTAATTTTTCTGACTAATGCGTAACAGTTTTGAGGCCTGTATTTCAGGACTTTGTGCAATGCTGAAAATGTAATATTTGATCCTTAGTCATTTTTTTCCATAACAGATGTACCTGTAAGTCTGACATTTGCCACTGGAATATCATTATAGTATTCCACTGCCTAAAGTTGTCAAGCTTATTCACACTGTCTTCATACCTATTGCAATGTACAATTGTCCTGTACATGACAAATAGGTAGTATAAAGCAAAGATTTCCATCATGAAACTAGACTGTAATAGTCGGAACAGCCAGGGACCATGTTAGAAAAGCTGAAGTCCTGACAGAAGTAACTCTTGCTAGGAACATCAAGGGCAATGAGGAAAGAGTCTGTAGATACGCTGGTGATAAAAGGAAGACCAGGGAAACGTGGTCTCCTGGTCGAACAAAATGAGAGACACTGTTACCTGGGATGTGGAGAAAGCTGAGGTACTCAGTGACATTTTTTGCTTGGTCTTCCCCAGCAAGAGCTCAAGCTGCACTGCCCAAGTCACAGAAGGCAAATGCTGGCGCTGTGAGAATGAAGAACCTCCCGCTGCAGGAGAAGATCAGGTTCAAGACCATTCAAGGACTTTGAAGTGCGCGGGTCTACGGGGCCCCATGAGAGGCATCCACAGATCTTGAGAGAAATGGCAGATGAAATGGCTAAGCCACTATCCATGATATTTGAGAAGTTGTGGCAATCCAGTGATGTTCCTACTGACTGGGAAAGGGGGAGTAGAATCCTTGTTTTTAATAAAAAGGGGGGAAAAAAAGGAAGACCCTGGATCAGTCTTGCCTGAGTGCCTGGTAAAGTCATGTGGAAACTGTGCTAAGGCACATGGAAAGTAAGGAAGTGATTGGTACTGTCAGATCATGCTTGACAAATGTGGTGGCCTTCCAAGATGGCACTATGACGTTAGTGAGTAATGAAGGTGCAAGTGACATCGTCTGCCTGGACTTCCACAAATCATTTGATGCTGTCCTGCATGACATCCTTGACTCTGAATTAGAAGGACGTGGATTTGACAGATGGACCACTGAGTGAAAATGGAATTGGCTGGAGGGTCGCACTCAAAGAGTTGCAGTGAACAGCTTGATATTCAAGCAGAGACCAGTGAGGATTGGTGTCCCTCCGGGACTGGTACTGGGACAGGCACTGTTTAACATCTTCGTCAGAGACAAGGCCAGATGCAGGGTTCCAGTTCTGCACCTGGGTTGGGGCAATCCCAAGCACAAATCCAGGCTGGGTGGAGAGTGGATTGAGAGCGGCCAAGAGGAGAAGGACTTGAGGGTGTTGGTTGATGAGAAGCAAAATGTGACCCAGCAATGTCCGCTTGCAGGCCGGAAAGCCCACTGCGTTCTGGGCTGCGTCCAAAGAAGCATGGCCAGCAGGCCAAGGGAGATGATTGTCCCCATGTGCTCTGCTCTCATGAGACCTCACGTGCAGTGTTGCATCCAGTCAGGGGCCCCCAACAGAAGAGGCATGTGGACCTGCTTGAGCAAGTCCAGAAGAGGGCCATGAAGATATCGGGGGGCTGGAGCAGCTCTCCTGTGAAGAGGCTGAGAGAGTTGGGCTTGTTCAGCCTGGAGAAGAGGAGAGTCTGGGGAGATCTTATAGCAGCTTAAGTTTATAGCAGCTTTTTCCAGTACCTAAAGGGAGCCTACAAGAAATCTGGAAAGGCGCTTTCTAGAAGGGCTTGCACTGATAGGCAAGGGGTAACATCTTTAAACTGAAAAGGGCATATTTAGATTAGACAATAGGAAAAAATTCTTTACTGTGAGGGTGGTGAGACCTTGGCACAGGTTGCTCAGAGAAGCTGTGGGTGCCCCCCACTCGGCAGCGTTCCTGGCCAGGTTGGATGGGGCCTTGAGCAACGTGGTGTAGTGGAAGGTGTGTTGGAACTAGATGATCTCTTAAGGTTCCTTCCAACACAAACTATTCTATAATATAATATTTTGGAGGTTTTATAGTAGCTTTTGCAATCTGTGGTACTTCTATATTGAATTTAATTGTTTTTGAAGAAATATATGATTTTTTTTTAACGCAGTCAGGTTTAATAGATTTGAAATACAAAATAATAATAAAATAACTAAAAATTTGAAGTTTTGTACTATTCAGTTATCTACAATTTTGTGGTTAATGTTGAATCAAATTCACTTGTAGTTCTTTTCTATATTGTAAAGTAAAACTTGGAAATGTAAATATATATACATATTAATTGTTTTTTTCTGTCACAGGGTTTTTTCTCTTTTCTTAGTGCTCCGCTAATAGGTGCTCTATCAGATGCATGGGGAAGAAAATATTTTCTTCTTATTACAGTTTTCTTCACTTGTGCCCCAATTCCATTAATGAGAATAAGTCCATGGTAAGTGGTACAGACTTCTAATAGCAAGCTTCTTAATACAGCAGAAATCCAAGCAGACAAGTTGTTTGGGGAAGTGGGAGAGGGACAACGAGGCAAGAGAAATGCCACTTTCCATTCAAAATGTGACTGTGTTATTCTGTAGGTTTTTGAGTGTTT
This sequence comes from Ara ararauna, assembly GCA_028858755.1. Lineage (NCBI taxonomy): Eukaryota > Metazoa > Chordata > Aves > Psittaciformes > Psittacidae > Ara > Ara ararauna. The sequence continues at coordinate 34,492,013 of CM054410.1, read as the reverse complement.
AAAATATGTATCTTAAAAGTAGAAATTATGAAATGCAATTTAGTTAGAAGTATGACTAATTAAATGTTTGATAGTCCTGTCTAACTCAGTTTTAAGCTCAGCTGTTAATTTTTTTTCCCCCAAGGACTAAAAATGCTGTAAGAAACTTACTTGTAAAACTGAATGAACCCTGGAATTTATTTACCACAGAAAAGTATAATTGCTGTAAATGAGATACTTTAACTCTTTGATTAGACAACTTTGAAGTCTTAACTGGGTGGAATTGACTTGGCTTCGGTTTCATTTACATTCATTGTGTAACACAGAAGGATTACAAAAGAAGTTCTTGTACACTGAGTGCATTGAGAGTTTAGTTTTTGAAGCATTTTATGTCATACATTATTCCTTAATTGGTTGAAAAGCTGAGCTGTAAGATAATTAATTTTTTATAACTTAAATTTTTTCAGCTTTGAGAGTGAAAATGTGTGGGCACCCTGGCCTGAAAGGGCCACTTACTTCAGGCTGATGTAAAGTAAACAGTATGATATAAAAAATTAAAATGCTCTGTTCCAATGTTTAGGTAAGACTATGTCTTTCGTCTCTAGTAAAGGTCTATGTTAGTTCTTGAGGAACAGTTCTCGTAGCTTAAATACAAACTTGCTTGATTAGTAAAAAACCAGCTAGATGTCTTAGCTTAGATTTTCTAATTGCTGCTTTTAAATCATTAGGTGGTACTTCGCTATGATTTCGGTGTCCGGAATCTTTTCTGTTACCTTTTCTGTAATATTTGCCTATGTAGCTGATGTAACAGAAGAACATGAAAGAATTACAGCCTATGGACTGGTAAGATATGCTAAACCTGAAAAAAAGGTCAGATTATGGCCTTCATATTGAACTTGTGTTTTGGTGCACAGATTGTTTCCTGGTTAATGTAATGAGGTTGATAGAGAAAGTGATTATCAAGCATCAGGGCACTGTGTTAGAGTTTGGGAAATACAAGTTAGACTTTTCAGTGTCTCACAGACTGCTCTGTGCTCATAGGAACAGAGTAAGAATTTACCAACTTTATCTGCATAGAAGACATGTGTAACAAAAAGAGGTTTTAAGTTTTGTAGGCAGAACAAGAAATGTTCTTAAAGGTTATTTAATACTTGTTATTGAATAAAAGTTACTTAATACTTAAGATTAAGGTTTCCATTTCTTTTTAGCCTTAGAGAGTCATGATTCCTCAGAAGTTGATTTAACAGTTAAGAAAATAAAGCACTTAGTTCTCTTGACCAAACTTGTGTGTATTGTTTAGCAGAGCGCACAGCAGGTGCAAAAGTTCTGGAATTCCCTCTTTATTTCTCCTGCCTTTAAAGAGGGCTTTAAGCATATTTATACGAGCATATATTTTGCCTGCCTTCAAACAGGTTTGTTTTGAGTTTTTGTTTGTTTTCATTCACAGAAGCACCTTCATCTGAAATTCTATAAAGTGATAGACAAAAGTGCAGTTGTTTTGATGAGGGCTGTATCTCTTTCTAATCTGTTTGTTATACCTTTTCCTTAGGACTTTTTTTTTAGCTTTGCATAAAGCTGAATTTCTGGCTTGCATTCTTATTCTATAAAACAGTTCTGCCGAATGTTTTTTGGGCACTGGAAAAGAGTAGTCATTAAAAACACCCCAAACAAACCAGCTTTATTGCAATCTTTCCTGAAGGTTTTAATTTTGAAATTTAACAACAGTACTTGATTTTTCATCATGTTCCAACGTATGTTAATATAGTAAGTGATCTGTAGCTGCTTGTCACAGCAGCATAATATGAAGCAAACCAGCTACTGAAGATGTAGCTAATGATTTTCTAGTTTGCTGTGCTAACTTATGGTTGCTATGTATTTAAAATGCAAACTGTTAAAAAAGGCATTATATATTATTTTATGTATTACCCGGAGTGCTGAGGCTTAGGTTCACTTAGGCAGGCATTTAAATGTGCTGACAACTTTTCAACTGGTAGTTGGAAAGCAAAAACTTTTTAGAGCATTTGAAAGTAAGAGCTGTTTCCTTTGTGCCAAACTTGCTCTTTGACTGCAAATTCTGTCTCCTGTGGTGGGCGGTGGAGGAGGATGGTGAAATTTTATCTTGACCCATGTTTACTGTGGTAAGTTTTGTGGGTTTTTTTTGGTGGGTTTTGTTTTTTGTTTTTTTTTTTTTTTTTTTTTTTTTTTTTTTTTTTTTTGTTTTTTTTTTTTTTTTTACTGTTTTATTATTATTTGGGTTGTGTTTTTTTGGGTTTTTTTTATTTTGTTTTTTTTTTGTTTTTACTTGCGTTATTTTCAAAACCACATTTCTGGGGAGGGGTGGTTGCTTCAGTTTTCTTCAGTGGCAGAATGACTACTTCAACAAATTTGTGAACTGTTCTTGTGTGCAGGTATCTGCCACTTTTGCTGCAAGTTTGGTAACTAGTCCTGCCATTGGAGCGTACTTGTCTGCCAGCTATGGAGATAACCTTGTCGTGCTAGTGGCCACATTGGTGGCAGTTGTGGACATCTGCTTCATTCTGCTAGCTGTACCTGAATCTCTGCCAGAAAAAATAAGACCTGCTTCGTGGGGAGCTTCTGTATCATGGGAACAAGCAGATCTTTTCGCAGTAAGAGTAATAAGTAATTAATAATTAGTTGATGATCGATCAATAGTAATTAACTGCATTTTACAAGCTTGAGAAATCTTTAATCTTATTTGTTGATTGGCTGTTCCGGATACCATGATCTCTGTTTTTCACTCTTGCATGAAAGATCTAGCTACACCTAAAAACTAAAACCAAACCAAACTTTATGGATTAAATAATTTTTGAGTGGGAAACAATGTTTGTCTTGAAATCCAAAAAGAAAGTGCTTTCCTTTTCTATTTTATCCTAAGAGAAATGCTGAATATTTACTCTGCTACAGACCCCAAAACGTGATCCTGTAAGACTTTCCGTAGTCATCTTATGCTTCCTAGTTTTGGTTTGCAACATGTCTCCCCACTCCTGAATTCCACTTTTAGTTGTATTTGATTTCTTTTTAATCTAGAATGAATCTCTAAAACTTGATTTTTCTGCAGGCATATATAGGAAGGGTTAAAACATGCAGTTATTCTAGTGACTTGTTCCGTTATTTACACTTGCTAATTCGTGTTTGTGTTACACCTTGACATCTTAAGAGAGGAAAGAGTGATTGTTCTTCATGAGATTCATCTTGCTGGGAACTGCTTGTGAATGCTAAGAGATGAGTTGACAAGCCTGAAAGACTGCAGTTAAAAGAATTTGTTTTCCACAATTTATAGTTACTCAAAGTGATTCATATTGTGGATAAACAGCTATAAGGTGAACAAGTATAAGGATGAACAAGGAAAAGTAATTCTCATAGTTAGGGAAGAGAAACAGTTGTAATGAGGCTATATTATTTGCTAGCATCTTTCAGAACAGATTGTTAGATAAGTTTGAAGATATACATTTCACTAAATACTGCATAATGCTGTTTTCAGTGAATACTTCTAATCTGGCACTGAGCAGTAGCTTCAAAATCGAAGGACACTTTGCAAAAGAATCAGATACCACAAACCATATATAACAGAAAGTTGTTTAGAACTTAATGTGCAGCTTATCTGTTTCCATGTGTGATTTTTTTTTTTTTTTTTTTTTTTTTGGGCTGATGTGAATGATTAAAACAGATTTTTAAAGAGTGAATTTACCTTCTGCTTTCTCTGTGCTTTTATTAGACTTTGTATAAATGTTCCAATACTTGCTTTGTTTCTTTACAGTCCTTGAAGAAGGTTAGGAAAGATTCTACAGTTCTCCTGATATGCATTACAGTGTTTCTCTCCTATCTGCCTGAGGCTGGCCAGTATTCTAGCTTTTTTCTGTACTTGCGACAGGTAAATGTTGGTCTTGTTGTGTATTACTAAGGACATTTAAATAAGTATTCCATAAGACATGGTTCTTATTGAAGACTTTGCTCAGAAAACTCTGTTCTGGAAAAATACAGGTTTAAAAAATAAAGTCAGTGTACTTTGCTAAGCCAAGATTTGACTCCTAGTGCATAAACCCTGCTATAAGTTTAAGCATGTGTTCATAAAGTTAAATAGACGTTTGTTCCCATTCCACAGAGCAGTTTGTATATCTTGAGGTGGGATCTTGCCTATTGAAAAGCTATTATGTCTGTGGGAGTTTCCAAATACATTACTTCCTCTGTCTCCTTTTTTTTAGGCATTTTTTTTCTTCTTCTTGTTTTGATTTCTTGGCAATCAGTCAAGTTAGGGATTATTCTTGAAAGAGGACACTTCCTCTGTAGATTTAGATTATAAGCAGAGATCAGTGTTTTCCTTAAAAAAGATACCTCTTTGCTTGTGATTGTTCTGGATTGTGTTTGGCATTTGTTTTATGTATTTTCTGCTTCTCTTCAGATTATAGGTTTTGGATCTGCCAGCATTGCGGCATTTATTGCTGTGGTAGGCATTCTGTCTATAATAGCTCAGGTAAGCTGTATTCTTTTCAGCGTTTAATTAGACGGTACAAACTGTATGTCAAGGCACACTCTTCTGACTATTAAGTTTGTCTATAAACTTATTACATGCTCTAAAATGCCAGTATATCTTGCGATAGGACAAGGAGTAATGGGTTCAGGCTTAATCAGGGGAAGTTTAGATTGGATATGAGGAAGAAATTTTTTACTGTAAGGGTGGTGAGGCACTGGAATGGGTTGCCCAGGTAAGTTTTGTGAATTCTCCATCCCTGGCAGTGTTCAAGGCTGGGTTGGACAGAGCCTTGGATGGCATGGCTTAGTGTGAGGTGTCCCTGCCCATGGCAGGGGGTTTGGAACTAGATGAACTTAAGGTCCTTTCCAACCCTAACTATTCTATGATTCTGTGATTCACTAAATGTTATGTTCATTTTTTTCTGTAACTTGCTGAGGTGTTCAGCTCTGGTGTTCAGCTCTGGTGGAGGCACATTTCACAGAGGAGCTGGGGATCACTATGTGTATGGGGTGGAAGGTTCCTGAGCCTGGAAAACCCCAGGGTTGTGCCAAGACCTGACAGAGCCAGCAGCTCACACGAGAACAGCTGGTGAGGCATGTGTGGGGCCTGGAGTAACAGCTATCACCCCCCACTCCCACACATGGCACCCCTGGGGAGCATGAGTAACCAGGAGCACCGCTAACAGGACAGTCCAACCGGGCGTGAGACATCGACTGGGTTGTGGTGCAGCGAGTTGCACGGCAGTTCACGTGGGAGGCCATCTCTTTGAAGGACAGACATTCCACTGACCAAGTAGAGAGACTTGAAGTCCAGTAACCCAGCAACTGCGCACCATTCTGTGGCCACCTGCACAGGTCAGACCCTCAAGGCAGAATGATGGGCGCTCACGTGAGAGCAAAGGCTGCGGTGTTGGCTGGGGGATCTGCTCCAATGCTTGCACCCAGACGAAGCTGCTGAAGGCAGAGGCTACAGAGCAGAACTCAACTGCAGGAAGTGCCCAGACCTTTCTCCTGGGGCAGGGACAGGCAGCAGACCTGCCTTCAGGAGGTGTGCTTAAGTGGAAAACCTCCTACAGCAGGTGGCTTAGCTGCAGAAGGCAGTGAGAAGGCTGTGCAACATCAAGGAGACTAAGAAGGTGTTATATAGCTGGTTGCAAGCACAGTCTGCAGTGGACCCGCAGACAAAAAGACAAGAATTCTCCTCCAGCACCCACAGAAGGGAATGGGCCAATAACATAGAAGGATTGAAGCTTGCGGTGGGAAGGACCTGCAGGAGGAAGAAGTGTCCGCAAAGCCTAGAGGTACCCTTGCTGAAGTGTATTAGAATAAAAAAGAAAGACCTGTCACATCAGAGGAGTCACTAGAGCTGAATGAATACTTCAGCCCAGTCTGCTCCCTATATAACAACCAACACAACTAAGAGAAGGTGATAGTTGATATTAATAGGCAACTCTTTTCTGTGAAGTATGAAACTCCCATTTGCTGACCGGATGCACTCTAGAGAGGTGTGCTGTTTGCCAGGGGCTCATAATCAGGGTTGTCACTGAGAAACTACCAGGACTTGTAAAGGTCACTAGCTATTATTTTGCTGCTGTTGTTTACATGGCTGCCACTGGTCCTCCTCAGACTGCTCCTGGCTGTACCAAGAAGGATTGCAGAGCCCTTGTAGCAGCCCTAAGGGACTCCAAAGTGTAGGTAGCTTTCTCATTAATCCTTACAGCAGAGGGAAAGGGTTTGAAAGGGCCGGTTGAGCCTAAGTGATTTATGGGTTACAGACTGGTCACACAACCAGGGGGTTGGCAACCTAGACCGTAGGGCTCGCTTTGAGAAACCTGGTCTGCTGTGGGCTGATGGGGTCCATCTGTCAGAGAAGGGAAAGAGTATCTTTGGTCAAAATCTTGCCAACATGGTTAAGAAGGTTTTAAACTAAAGTTTCCAGGGGAGAGGAACCTCAGTCCATACTGTGGAGCACCTCCCGTATGAAGATAGGATGAGAAAGTTGGGCTGTTCAGCCTGGAGAAGAGAAGACTGCGTGGAGACCTCATAGCAGCCTTCCAATATCTAAAGGGGGCCTATAAGGATGCTGGGGAGGGACTCTTCATTAGGTACTGTAGTGATAGGACATGGGGTAATGGGTTCAAACTTGAGCAGGGGAAGCTTAGATTGGATATGAGGAAGAAATTCTTTCCTGTAAGGGTGGTGGGGCACTGGAATGGGTTGCCCAGAGAAGTTGTGAATGCTCCATCGCTGGCAGTGTTTAAGGCCAGGTTGGAGAGAGCCTTGGGTGGCATGGTTTAGTGTGAGGTGTCCCTGCCCCTGGCAGGGGGTTTGGACCTAGATGATCTTAAGTTCCTTTCAAACCCTAACTATTCTATGATTCTATGATTCTTACCATTCTTACCAGTTTGATGCCAGCGCCGGTGAGAGATGCATAGTCTGGAGGGGGATCGCAGGTCAACAGGGAACCTGCAAGTCAGGAACACCTGAACAGCAGCAGAAAGAAATCTCAGCTACCCTAGCCAGTAAGTCAGCTTCATTGGGAGCCCACCTTAAATACCTGTATGACAATGCATGTAGCATGGGAAGTAAACGAAGAGTTAGAGATGTGTGCATGCCTGCAGGGCCATGGTCTTCTTGGCGTCATGAAGATGTGGTGGGATGGCTTCTATGACCGGAGTGTTCAAATGGAAGCATTTAAGCTTTCAGGAAGGACAGGCAAGGGAGAAGAAGAGGGGCTGTTGCCCTCAGTGAAAGTGGACAGCTGGAGTGCATGGAACTCCACCTTGGGATAGATGAGGACCTGACTGAGAATTCATAGGCCAGAATTAAAGGGAGGGCAGTGACAGGTGACTTTGGAGCAGGGGTCTGCTACAGGCCGCCTGACAAGGAAGACTGAGTAGATGAAGTCTTCTCTGTAGACAGATAGGAGTGGCCTCATGTTCATGAGCCCTGGTGCCCACACAGGACTTCAACCATCCTGATATATTTGTTAGAGGGAGAACACAACAGGGAGTGAGGAATCCAGGACGTTCCTGGAATTTGTTGATGATATCTTCCTTCTTAAGTGATGGAGAAGACAACAAGGTGCTATACAGGACTTTCTTCTCACCAACAAGGAGGAGATAGTGTGGAATGTAAAGCTGGAGGGCAGGCTTGGCTGCAGTGACCAGGAGATGGTGCAGTTAAAGATCCTTAAGATGGTGAGAAGGGTGCACAGCAAGCTCGTTGTCCTGGACTTCAGGAGAGTAGACTTTGGCCTCTTTTTGGTAAATGGGATAAAGCACTGGAGGAAGGAGGGGTCCCAGAAAGTTGGTTAGTATTCCAGGATCACCACCTTCAAGTTCAGGAGCATTGTGTCCTGACAAAGAGGAAGTCAGGCATCAGGTTAGAAAAGCTGAAGTCCTGACAGAAGTAACTCTTGCCAGGGGCATCAAGGGCAATGAGGAAAGAGTCTGTAGATAGGCTGGTGATAAAAGGAAGACCAGGGAAACGTGGTCTCCTGGTCGAACAAAATGAGAGACACTGTTACCTGGGATGTGGAGAAAGCTGAGGTACTCAGTGACATTTTTTGCTTGGTCTTCCCCAGCAAGAGCTCAAGCTGCACTGCCCAAGTCACAGAAGGCAAATGCTGGCGCTGTGAGAATGAAGAACCTCCCGCTGCAGGAGAAGATCAGGTTCAAGACCATTCAAGGACTTTGAAGTGCGCGGGTCTACGGGGCCCCATGAGAGGCATCCACAGATCTTGAGAGAAATGGCAGATGAAATGGCTAAGCCACTATCCATGATATTTGAGAAGTTGTGGCAATCCAGTGATGTTCCTACTGACTGGGAAAGGGGGAGTAGAATCCTTGTTTTTAATAAAAAGGGGGGAAAAAAAGGAAGACCCTGGATCAGTCTTGCCTGAGTGCCTGGTAAAGTCATGTGGAAACTGTGCTAAGGCACATGGAAAGTAAGGAAGTGATTGGTACTGTCAGATCATGCTTGACAAATGTGGTGGCCTTCCAAGATGGCACTATGACGTTAGTGAGTAATGAAGGTGCAAGTGACATCGTCTGCCTGGACTTCCACAAATCATTTGATGCTGTCCTGCATGACATCCTTGACTCTGAATTAGAAGGACGTGGATTTGACAGATGGACCACTGAGTGAAAATGGAATTGGCTGGAGGGTCGCACTCAAAGAGTTGCAGTGAACAGCTTGATATTCAAGCAGAGACCAGTGAGGATTGGTGTCCCTCCGGGACTGGTACTGGGACAGGCACTGTTTAACATCTTCGTCAGAGACAAGGCCAGATGCAGGGTTCCAGTTCTGCACCTGGGTTGGGGCAATCCCAAGCACAAATCCAGGCTGGGTGGAGAGTGGATTGAGAGCGGCCAAGAGGAGAAGGACTTGAGGGTGTTGGTTGATGAGAAGCAAAATGTGACCCAGCAATGTCCGCTTGCAGGCCGGAAAGCCCACTGCGTTCTGGGCTGCGTCCAAAGAAGCATGGCCAGCAGGCCAAGGGAGATGATTGTCCCCATGTGCTCTGCTCTCATGAGACCTCACGTGCAGTGTTGCATCCAGTCAGGGGCCCCCAACAGAAGAGGCATGTGGACCTGCTTGAGCAAGTCCAGAAGAGGGCCATGAAGATATCGGGGGGCTGGAGCAGCTCTCCTGTGAAGAGGCTGAGAGAGTTGGGCTTGTTCAGCCTGGAGAAGAGGAGAGTCTGGGGAGATCTTATAGCAGCTTAAGTTTATAGCAGCTTTTTCCAGTACCTAAAGGGAGCCTACAAGAAATCTGGAAAGGCGCTTTCTAGAAGGGCTTGCACTGATAGGCAAGGGGTAACATCTTTAAACTGAAAAGGGCATATTTAGATTAGACAATAGGAAAAAATTCTTTACTGTGAGGGTGGTGAGACCTTGGCACAGGTTGCTCAGAGAAGCTGTGGGTGCCCCCCACTCGGCAGCGTTCCTGGCCAGGTTGGATGGGGCCTTGAGCAACGTGGTGTAGTGGAAGGTGTGTTGGAACTAGATGATCTCTAAGGTTCCTTCCAACACAAACCTGTCTGTGTTTTTAGGATTCCTACTCTGGGTAGATGTCTTGCTTTAGATCTTAATTCTTTTCAAATTGTTGTACCAGGACATCAGAAAATGAAAATAAAATTTGCTATGCTTGGATCAGTAAATTTACTGGAACTCTCATTTTTAATTATTAAAATAATTTAGGAAATTGGTTACTTATTACAAGGCCTTCTGAAAGGGAAGTGAGTTATGTTAAGCAAAAATCATGTTCTTGCATCTCTTGATTTAGCTCATTATGTCAAATTTACATACAGGCAACACAGGAATTTACATTGTTGAGGGTTATTCAGGCTTTGCATGGAGACTGAGGGAACATTAGGAATTGGTATATTGCTTTTATATATCTTAATTGGGAACTGTGAGTTGCTTTTTGAACAGGTGCTTTATACATTTTAGAAATACAACATTTTTTCTGTTGTGATCTTTAATATCTTTATGGGTACAGTTTTCCTGTCATCCTATTGTGTTAACTGAAAAAGGAACGGCAGGTACAATGTAACCTTGTTGCCATTCTTAGCAGGGTGGAGGTCTTAATGGTTTGATGTAAACAACTCACTCCTCAGTGTTTACTAGTTTTACTGGTGTCAGTTGTGTCTTTCCTTATCAATTCAAGGCATTATTTTAATCCTTCCAGTGTGGTTTGTTCTGATGCTGTTAGTGTGCACTGACATTTGCCAATCATATTTTATTCAGACTGGTATTTTTGCCGAAAATCTTTGAGTTTTTGAAAAAGCTTTTGAACTCTTTGAAAAGTGTCACTGAAACCACCTTTGCTTCATAAAACTGGTTTGGGTTGGTATTTTGGATATTTCTAGGAAGAACTGATCACATGTGGATAGAATTGCTATATTTGTCCTGTTTGGCTTTCAAGCAGCTTTGTTTCGAGTGAGAACAAAAAAGCTAGTATAAGAATTATGTCAGAGGGGAAGTGTGCTCTGCTCTGCAGTCCTTTTATTTTCTTTGGCTTTTTACTGATGCGTTGCGGAGGTTTTTTATGTCAAAAAAAACCCCAGTGTGCTCAGTTAACCGCGTGAGGTTGTCCAAATATACTTGGCCTTACTATGTGCAGTCTGCTTCTTGCCATGAATGTATTCCTGTTGTACCTGGATTGAGACCACCTTGCCCCGCAGCAGAAACACTTTCAACAGATGAAAAACAGTGGTCTTCCATTAGGATTTATTAGGAAATAAAAAGGTCGTATCAGTGCTGTAAACGAGTCAGCAGGAAATGTAATTTAAGATGCCTAGGAACTGACCTTGGCCGAATTTCACTGCATGTGGTAAAGTTGAAAAAGCATCAGGATTTAGTTGTTTGTTTTAATTGTAACTTTGAATAGTAATTCACCTGACCTAAAGAGATTACTTTTGTCTGAGCTAAGTCTTTTTTTTTTTTCGCTAGTAGGTGTATACTAGTAAATTTAAGTGACATAGTAAGTATGTAGATACTGTACGTAAACATAGTAAGTATGTAGATACTGGTAAATTCAACCAATATCCAGCCTGTACTATCTTAACTTGGTACAAGCATTCATTGTGGAACTCTCTAGACTGTAATGAAACAGAATTGTAAAGGTGGAAACAAAAGCCTGTTTATGGTAGAAGCAGACACCGAGATAAAACATCCATAGAGAAAGTAGTACCTATGCTTCTCAATGTCCTGAAGTAGAAATCCTTTAATAGTTAAGAATGTTTGTACATAAAATGTTATGACTGGTTTGCATTTTGGACTTAATACAGGGAAAGTAAGAGCACAAATATTGTGAATTTCCTCAGCAGTTGAAAGCTCTTCTGAAATATTTTGTGTAGAAGGAGATATTACTTTAGCAATTTGTCTTTTTAAAATAACTTTTGGATTAACCAATTTCTTTTGCAGACTGTGTTTCTTGGTATCTTGATGAGGTCTGTAGGGAACAAAAATACAGTTCTCCTTGGCCTTGGCTTTCAAATCCTTCAGTTGGCTTGGTATGGTTTTGGATCTCAGTCTTGGTAAGCACACATTTTCATAGGTACATACCTGTTAAGGAACTGAAAATTTTTCCCAAGAAATTCTGCCATTTAATTTGGTTATCATGAGTATGTAAATGTTCTGCAAAGTGAGCATTCTTATTTGTGTTGCACTATTATGAAGTTCCATCTGCATTTTCACATGTAGGAATGATAGAATATTCCAGGTATGTAGTGTAAGCTGCAGACCAACAGACCTTTTGGAAAAGGAGTCTGTGCATCATTTTGGCCAACTGTGTTTTTCATCTACAGATGTGGTTAAAACTTTTCCTTAAACTCACAAGCTAGTATGTTCTGTCCAGTAGTTTCACTAGATCCATTCTATCAGTCAGTTACTGGACCTCTTTTTCTTTCATTTTCTAACATGCTGTTCTCCTACTGTAAGTATATTTGGTCTTGGTAACTATATTGGTTTTCTTCTGTTGGAAAAACTAGAAGTGAAGTCAGCTGGAAAAGTTGGAACAGCTTTTTGTTTACAAAGTTTATTGTACTAACAGTGATAAATGCTAGTTCTTTATCAGAGCAATTTGTAGTGACTTACACAAGATAGAGAACTGCCTCACTGGGACACCCTGTGAGTGACATTGTTCCTTTGTACAGCCTTTGGAGAGGGAAAGTCTGTGCATTACTTCAGTCTCACTCCCGTCTTTTCCTTTGCTGTAAAGGTGGAGCAGTATCAAATATGCTCCTGTTCCAACAGTCTCAGGGTCATTTGTGGGAGGGAAGTAGGAAGAGAGCCCATACTGGATGATTTTCAGTCTTTAGATGTTTAATAAGAGTACTTTTGAAGGTACCCTTGGGGCACTTTTTGGAGGGGTGGAAAGAAGTTATGTGAGCAGTCTCATTTTCAATTCAGATTATGTATTTAACACAGGATGATGTGGGTAGCAGGAGGTGTAGCAGCAATGTCAAGCATTACATTCCCGGCAATTGGTGCTCTGGTTTCACGAAATGCAGAGTCAGACCAACAAGGTGAGTATTGAATGAATTTCTGTTCCAGCAGCAGACTGCTTTCTTAAATAACTCTTCTGACTAGAAAGTGGAATACTCATCTAGGTGTACTTCTCAAATATGGTGATGAATAATGAGTTCCTTTGGTAGTAGCTGTGGAAGTCTGCCAATCTATCTAAAGAGGAAGGAAATACACAAATTTGTTAATTTTGCGTTGCGAAGTACATAGTTTCTGTCTGACCAGCTACTTCTAGATTCCTGTAAGAGTATCACAAAAGCAACAGAAACAGAAGTGGTAGCTTTCATGGTTCTTTTCCTTCCTCTTTTTTAATTAAAAGTAATATTCTCTAAGTAGATAATGAGGATTATTGTAACAATGCTATATTTTTAATAGAAACTAAACCCACATTTTACCAGATTAAAAGAACCATAGAAGAAGCTCTATTTGTGTGAAAATTTGTCCCTATTTGCTATATACTTAAGATTTTCAAGAAATAGAAAAGGAAGTTTGGTCCGAGAAAACTGAAGAACTCATTGATTTTGATATGAAGGAGAACGAACAATCAGAAATATAATTCTTCATTTAAAATTAAGTGAGAGGGTAGTCATCACAAAGTATAACACTGACATATACTAACCGGATTTAGTGTTCTTTGTAAAAAAAAACAAAACAATCTGTTCATATAAATTCTAAGTATCAGTCTTGCTGTAACGTTGTACAACTTGGAGTTAGATTAGTGGAGTTAAATTTGGGAGGTGCCATATTTTTAAGAGGGAGTTTTCTATTGAGTTTGAAAGGTGCAAAAGGCAGCATTTTAAATAGCTTGTTTTATCATTCCCCTGCCCCCCCTTTTTTGTTTCTAATAGAGTATTTTAAGAGTTTTGAAATACTTATTTTCTTTTTATGTCATGAAATGAATAGTTTACTTGACAGAAATCACTAATTTTTTCATTGTACATAGAGGAAACTACAGTTAATAGCTCAGAAATACAGTAGTTTCTAAAGTGAAGTTTTGCCACCTAATGGCACAAAGAATTTAAGCTTACATGTTAGGCTATGAAATAAAATTTGGGTAACTTCCTTTTATTTTACAAGTTACTACTGCCTTAAGAAGGAAGCGGGTGTCCAGACTGCTGATATTGTAGGAACAGTGTTCTGTAGAATCCTAATCTGTAAGATTGTCCAAAAACTTTTTACACTGTTGTCACAATCACTTAATGAAGTTGAAACAGAAAGACACCCATAGAACTCTGATTGATCAAGCTTTTAAAATAATCTAATGTAAAACTGCAACCAGTCTAGTATTGTAAATTTACTACAGTATTGCTGAATATCCTGCCCCAAATAAGTTATTTGATACTACAGTAAATCCTGGAATTAGACTAAGGGCAGGAAATCTGTTACAGCTTGTCCATATTTTGCCAATTTCAACCTTTAACCCATAGACAGATTACTCTAAATTTCGCTTGAAAATAAATTGAGCGGGTGCCACACTTAACCTCTGCTTTTTTCATTGTAGGCTTTAGGTGAAGTTGGAAGAACTCTAATGCAGAGCATTAGACTTGCAAACATGCATATAAATTTAGTTACTCATTTTCAAAACTCATATTGTTCCATGCAAATACAGTAACAGACTGTGGTCATGCAGAGAATTATTTTAATCCAGCAAAGTATTCTTCAGTATATTTCTTAAGATTTTAATATGTAGAAATATGTGATGTGATATTTTGGAACAGCCATTAAAATACACTTAGAGCTGTTGGCTCCTAAGGTTTAATTCTTGATTAGAAAAAATAATCCTGCTCTTCCTTTCTTTTCATCATTAGGTGTTGTCCAAGGAATAATAACTGGAGTAAGAGGTCTGTGCAATGGCCTGGGACCAGCACTGTATGGCTTTATTTTTTTTCTTTTTCATGTGGAGCTCAGTGAATTGCCACCTGATCAGACTTCTGGAAAAAAAGCAATGCAAGATCCCAGTGATGAGGTAGATTTAAAATTTGATGTGAAGTTTGCAGTGTAGACACTGGTAAAAGAGTAAAAATTTTGTCATTTTGGTTCATTTAAAATCTTGATAGCTGATTCTTGAACTATGTAATTCTCGTTTGTCACCTTTATTGAACCATTAAGATCACTTGTAAGTTGAATTTGATAGTAAATATTCAAATTTACAGTAGTAGCAGCTTTGGTTTCAGTATTTAACAGAATTGGTTAACTTTCATGTAAGTCTACTCAAAACACAGCTGTAATTCTGACTTAAAGTGAAACGTGAAATTTTCACAATAGGAAGATAATTTTTCGTAACTCAGTAAGTTGTAACAGGTTTATCTTTTAACCTCACAGCAATAGGTTAGTTATTTATGGGTGTTTTTTTGTTTGTTCGGGCTTTGGAGGGTTTTTTTGTTTTGTTTTTGTTTTGTTTTTATTTTTTAAACAGCACTTTACAATGCTGTTGTGTTCACCATCCTTCCCTACCTGGAGGAGGAGAGAAGTTAATCCTATACACCATTTCTCTGGAAGTCTTGGGCTGCATCAAAAGAAGCATGACCAGCAGGTTGAAGGAGGGGATCCTGCCCCTCTACTCTGCTCTTGTGAGACCTCACTTGGAGTATTGTGCACAGTTCTGGTGTCCTCAACATAAAAAGGACGTGGAACTGTTGGAACAAGTCCAGAGGAGGACCATGAGGATAATCAGGGGACTGGAGCACCTACCATACAAAGACAGGCTGAGAAAGCTGGGGCTGTTCAGCCTGGAGAAGAGAAGGCTGTGTGGAGACCTCATAGCATCCTTCCAGTATCTGAAGGGGTGCTATAGGGATGCTGGGGAGTGACTCTGCATTAGGGACTGTAGTGATAGGACAAGGGGTAACAGGTTCAAACTTAAACAGGAGAGGTTTAGATTGGATATGCGGAAGAAATTCTTTCCTGTAAGGGTGGTGAGGCACTGGAATGGGCTGCCCAGGGAGGTTGTGAATGCTCCATCGCTGGCGGTGTTCAAGGCTGGATTGGACATAGCCTTGGGTGACACGGTTTAGTGTGGGGTGTCCCTGCCCCTGGCAGGGGGTTTGGAACTAGGTGATCTTCAGGTCCTTTCCAACCTTAACTATTCTAAGATTCTGTAAGTCCTTCCGATCTCTTCTTTTTTTTTTTTTACCTTTACCTTTTTTTTTTTTTTTTTTTTTTAAATCCCTTCCAACTTTGTTTCAGGTCTGCATTTTTGCCTGCTTTGTTCTTTCCTATTTGGCTTCCGAAATATCAAATGTATTCTTACCAGAATTTGGAGGATCTTATGGACCATTTTTTCTTTCTTGCATGATTGCTCTGACCTTTTCAGCTACTATGTCATTACTTTGTCAAAATACTAAGAATGTGGTGAGGTGCTCTGTAATTTGCTCAAGCGAACCAAATAGAGAAGAGGCAAAGACAGTCTTTTTCTTGTACAAAAATGAAACTGTAGTAAAATATTGGAAAAGCTTTATAATAATGATTTCAGGTTTTCAAGAGCATTGGCATGCTTCCATTACTTAAACTTTTGCTCTTGAACGTTTTTTTAAAACATTGAATCACATGATTCTATGATTCTGTAAGCTTTTCTTGGGGACAGGGAGTCTGTTGCCTTTTTGACTTTGTACGCACATTACTCTCACAAGTAATTTCAGTATGTTTTGTTTCCACAAGAACGTTCATGTGGTTCTTTTTGTTGAAGTAGCCCAACTATATGCAATGAATGGACTGAGTTTCAGTAAGTTATAAATGAGTCAAAACTTATGTAGTGGAATTTTCTAAAGCTTTGGTTGAAGAAATTCTTGTGCTCAAGCCTAATGTTAGAGCTTCTGTATGAAATAATGATTTTTCTAAGCTGCAAGTATAAATTAAACTGCTCTTTCAGATGTTCTTGTTTTCTTGAAAGCCTACTTATTATTAAGTAAGCATTTTTTAGTTATCAGCACTGCAGAATCAGTAAGTATTTGAGTGGCAGAGCTCTTACTATGTACGTACTCAAAGCTTTGTTAAATATCTGTAATTATATCTCTCCCTGTTAATAGTTACTAGGCATCTAACATGTAGAACTATTACTCAGGAAAAAAAACCAAACAGTTTTTTCGTACTAATTCTTTTGTTTAAGTCAAGTATAAAATGCAAAAGAGTTCCCCAATTTAAATATTACATAGCTTTAAAAAATTTAAGTAAAATGAGTGAAAACCAGGGAATGCACCAAGATTAGACTAGGAAATTGGTGGATGTTGTCATGGTTTCAGCAGCAGCAGTCATTTTTCTCCTCCTTGGTAGCTGGTGCAGCGCTGTGTTTTTTGATTTTGGGCCTGGGAACAGCGCTGATAACACCAGTGTTTCGGTTACTGCTTAGTGATGTTTTGGTCTGGCCAAGGACTTTCTGAGTTTCATGCTCTGCCAGGGAGGAGGGGAGCCGGGAGGAAGCAAAGACAGGACACCTGACCCAAACTGACCAAAGAGGTTATTCCATACCACAGCACGTCATGTCCAGGATGGAAAGCAGAGAGCAGAGACCTGGAAGGGTGGGGGTGCACTGCGTGGTCGGGCTTGGTGTTAGGTGGTGAGAATTGTATTCTTTCCTTGTATTTGCCTTGTCATTATTATTATTGGTGGTAGCAGTAGTGATTTGTGTTATACTTTAGTTACTAAACTGTTCTTATCTCAACCTGTGGGAGTTGCATTCTTTGCGATTCTCCTTCCCATCCCTCCGGGAGCGGGGGGGGGGGGGAGAAAGGGGAAAGTGAGGGGAGAACGAGCTGCGTGGTTAGAGAGGCTTAAACCACGACAGTTCTTTTTGGCGCCCAATGTGGGGCAGGAAGGGTTGAGATAACGACAGGATTAATAGCCACTCATCACAAAGCCTAGCTTGGATTTTGTTAAGTGTTTTAAATTGATAACTAGGAGTTGCTTTACAGGTATACATGCTTTGAAAAATGTTATCTTGGTTTTATTAAATGCTAATAAATTTTCAGTAAGAAGCATTCTGATTACAAGTTTTAATAATCAAGACTTGTTTTAAAAAGTCACTGGAAGTCTTTGGAACTGCAGTTAACTGATGTGTAATGTATTTTAGTCTGTGATAAGCATTGTTGTTTGTTTTCTTCTGATGCATAAGCTTTCATTCTGCCCCTGCTTTTCAAAAGCTGTGAGTCTATATAAGCTCAATTGAGAATGTGCTGTTACTGGGCTGAACCTTGCTCAAACCCTGTGTACTGTTGAGGTGAATTAAAAACAGTTCTTCCTCCTTTGTTTCCACTGCTGTAATAGTGAGTAATAGTGCAACTACAGTATATTTTTATGGGTACTGTTAAAATTATTGATGTGAATGAAGGATAAAGTTTGTGTAACTTCTGACACTGTCCCATTTAAAAAAAAAGAAACCAAAACAAAAAAAGTTTCAGTCTAACTAGTGAAAGCTGATTATTTTCGTACCTTTGTATTGTACCTTTCAGTTATAGTCTTCTGCGATCACTGATTGACAGAGTACTAAACCAAATTGTTAGGTATAATGGCTTTATAAACTTTCATATTCAAAGACAGGAAAGTCTGGATGCAAATTTCAGTTATTTAATTTGCAGAGTAAATGCAGGAGAGCACATTCTAGTGGTCATCATTTCTAGTGTTTTTTTTTTTTTTCTTTTTTAAACAGATTGAACTTAATTTTTTCTTTTTTTTTTTTCTTTTTTTTTCAATTGCTTGTTACTCTAGAGGTCTAGAATATTACTTTTTTTTTTTTTTTTCATGGAAGTGGGGGAGTTGAAATGTTACCACGGGTCACAGTGTTCCATCAAACAACAGATCTGATGCACCTGTTCAAGAAAAATTGTGTATCTGCTCTGTCGAGCATAAATAGTAAAAATTAAGCATGTATCTCTGTCATGGTTGAAGCCCAGCTGGTAGCTCAGAACCATGCAGCTGTTCGCTCACTCCCCCTGCCCCCCCTCCCCCCCCCCAGCTCCTGGAGGGATGGGAGGAGAATTGAAAGACTGTAACTCCCACGGGTTGAGATAAGAACAGTCCAGTAACTAAGGTATAACACAAACCACTGCTGCTACCACCAATATTAATAATGATAAGGGAAATAACAAGGGAAGAGAATACAACCGCTCACCACCTGCCAACCGATACCCAGCTGACTGAGCGGTGATCTAACCCTTTTGGGTAACTGCCCCCAGTTTATATAGTGGTCATGACATGCTGTTGGGTATGAAATACCTCTTTGGTTAGTTTGGGTCAGGTGTCCTGTCTCTACTTCCTCTTGACTTCCCCTCCTTCCTGGCAGAGCATGAGACTCAGAAAGTCCTTGGTCAGAGTAGACATTACTGAGCAGCAACTAAACACATCGGTCTTATCAGAGCTGTTCCCAGGCCAAAAGTCAAACATACAGCACTGCACCAGCTACTAAGAAGGAGGAAAATGACTGCTACTGCTGAACCTAGGACAATCTAATTTCTTTTTAAATTACTGGCAGTGCAGTAAGCAAGTGCTTTTTAGAGCTTCTTACTCCTTTCGATGAAACTGCTGTAGTGGAATATTCAAAAGCTGCTCAGATAGATCATACAAATGAAGATACTAATTTATGGAACTTTATTGCATTTTTGAAGAATTTGTGGGCTTAGCAGCACTTGAAAATTTAAGCAATACTGTTCATATAAATTCTGTTAATATCATTGTATACTTTAAATTTTGACACCATCAGCTGAAAAAGTAGGCTTCTGCTTGTAATAAGGCTGGAGCAAGGGAAATACCCTCTTGCTGTATGCTTAATTTCAGCTACCTTCCTACTTCATATTAGAATAATTTTCTGCATTTAATTTGGTAGAAAAGAAGTGCACTGGATTGACTGTTTCTGATTTTTATTTAGTTACAGTTGACAAAAATACAGGGAAGTTATTTAAAGATTAAAAAAAAATTGCTGGATTGCTGGCATTTTTCATATGGTTTTGTCATCAAACTTAGATGGTTTAAAACTAGGTTTATAACCTTTTTGATAATTGTTTTTAATTGTGGTTATAAATGTGGATAAGTTGTTTGTTAAAATAAACTGCTTAGAAGTGAAGCAGAGTAACTCCAAATACCAGGTTATCATATATGCCGACAACAGGGCTCCATGAAAATGGTATGTACTGCATAGCCTGCTGTTACTTTCCTCGCTCATGTATTATTTTTTGGGGATGTTTGTTTATTTAGCTAACTTGAGTGTAAGGAATGTCAACCATACTGTAGTGAGTGGATCAGGTAAAGTTAAAGATTTATTGAGCATTTGTACTTCTGGATGTTGAAACTATACCCTATTAATCTTCAGAGGAGTCTTGCTGATTTAACAGGCATGTTGCTTAAAGAAAAAAAAATTGCAAATAGGTATCAGTCAATGTCTGTTTCATCTGCAAGGCAATCCTAGTGTCAGTGGGTAGTTTGGTGTGTGTTTCTGTTTCTTAGATCAGTGTGCAGATCAGGTAAGGAATTCTTGGGGATGCAGAAGATTCATGCTAAAGTGTGCATATGAACTTGTTCACATAAACGTTATAGTGACTGTAATTATGTTTCCCATTATGTCCTGCCTTAAGGGTACAATTCTTAATGCAGTAGTCAATGTCTGAAACTCTGAATTCTTTGATATGCTTGTTTCCCTGCAGAGAACAATCATTCCTGGTCCACCCTTCCTGGTTGGAGCATGCATTGTTCTTCTGGCTTTCCTAGTAGCCTTATTTATTCCTGAGCACAGCAAAACCAGTGGTACCAGAAAACACAGCAGCAGCAACAATACTCTGGGAAACAACCTAGACCAAAGTAGTGAAGAGGACATTGAACCATTGCTGCAAGATAGCAGTGTATGAAGGCTACTTTTGAGAAGACTGTGGAAAAAAACCATGCACTGAATTCAGTTCTGAAAGCTTGGTGGGATGTGCGGAGATCTAGCCCCTGAAAGAAAGGCAGCTTCCCATGTGACAGGGGAACTTCACATGCAGTATGATACTTAAGGTTGATACCATACCTGCAAGAGGGTTTGTTCAGCATAGCAGATCACAGCTGGGTGTGACTCAACCTGGTATTGGACTGCAAATGCTATGTCGGTGCCTGGTATTGGCAGAAACGCAAATATACTGGCATAATGGTTTTTTTCTTTTTTTTTAAATTTGAATGTTCCATTCCCAGAGTTCTATGTAAAATAACCAGGTTTGAGGCAGAATGGTTTTTGCCACCACTGGTAAAGATGGTTTTGTGTTTCTTACGCCTTTTATCTGCATGTATACCACATATAGTCCTCACAGTGTGAGAGGGACTGATCATACAGTTCTGGTATCTGAAATAGTGATTACCAATAAAAGTAATACAATTTTTCAAGATATATTCTTAAGTATTATTAGGTAAAAAGATATCCAGAAGTTACAAGAAAGCAATGATGAAACTGAGATAACTTTTGAGGATATATGATCACACATGACAGTCATTACTCGTAAATGAATGTCATACTGAAGTCTTAAACCCACATTCTGGAACAGTCAGTTCTGATCAGTTAAAGCAAATCCAGATAGCACCTGAGAGCACTGGTCACATTAACATTTTCCTGATTAAAAAAAATAAAATTTTAGCTATAAAATGAGCAGCATCAGAAATATGGAAGCTTCTGGCTTCGGAGGCAGGAAAACCGGTGGATGCCAGAATAGTTTACATCAAGAAATATGTATATCTATTGCATTTTGTCACTTTATCTGCCATATGAAATGCCTCCTGTTAATTCTTTTCATCCCTGCCTTAACTGCCATTTATTGTTCAATTATTAATCATATTTAGCCTTCATATCACTGTCTTACCTGCTGGATCTCATGGGTATATTCATATTAAATTACCTTTCAAAAAGAGGCTTTAAAAGAGTTATGAATGTGTACAAATATGCTAATTTTTAGAGACATTTTATGAGAAAGAGATTTATATGTATTTTGTTGCAGTGTAAATGGACCATTAAACCCAACTTTAATGAAGTACTCCTATGAATGTTTTATATGTATGCAATGTATGTAGATATTTGCAAGGAGTTTTAATTTTTCCAGATGGGGTGCTGTGTAAATCAAGTATTTATAAATTTAATGAGGGTACTGACAGATATACAGTTTTTTAAAAGGGTTGTGTATTGACCGAACAAATCTAAGATACATATTTTGAAACTTGTTCCACATAGAGCAGAGATAACAAACATTTTGTACTATGCAGTTTGGTTTTTAAGTTAATAAGCTTCCTAATGCATAATAAATCTTCACCTTAAGCTTTCTAGGTTTCATGTGTAAGTGTGTTTTCTTCCATGTCCATAGCATCGTAGAATGGTTAGGGTTGGAAGGGACCTTAAGATCATCTAGTTCCATGGCCTCACACTAGGCCTTGTCACTGAAGGCTATCTCCAACCTAGCCTTGAACGCTGCTGGAGATGGTGCATTTGCCAGTTTTCTGTGCAACCTGTTCCAGCATCTCACCACCACCAACGGCAGTAAAGAACTTCTTAATGTCCAAGCTAAACTTACACTTTTCAGTTTAAAAAAAAAAAAAAGTTACTTAAACTTTTCAGTTTAATAAAGGTTGTCCCTTGTCCTGTTGCTACAGGCTGTGCTAAAACATCTTAGTCTTTCTTATAAGCCACCTTTATATACTTCAGGAGTCTCGCAGAGCCTTCTTTAGGCTGAACAACCATAACTGTCTCAGCCTGTCTTCACAGGGGAGGTGCTCCAGCCCTCTGATAGTTTTTGTGGCCTTAATCTGGACCCACTCCAACAGGTCCATGTGTTTCCTGTTCTTGGGAAGCCCAGAACTAAATGCAAAAAAATTGAGGCTGTGCAATATGCTTCATTGTTTTTTAAAATCTTGGTTTAACATTGCAGCATGGAGATTTGAAGGTCTGGTTCTAAATTAAATTTATTTTAATACTCGGTTTTAATGGCTGTCATTGCTGATAAGAATACTTCACACAGATATGTGGATCCAAATGGAACAAGTGCGTTGCTGGCTGTGCTTACTAAATTGTGATTCTTATTTTCAAATCCCATCCAGCAATTATGCAGAAGTGTTTGTTAAAATTCAGGTAGTAGCTTTCCATCCTCTCTACTGTGAATCAGTTCTTGCAAGCTAACTGGAAAGTCCTGAATTTTTGTGGGTTTTAACACATGCATTGAAAATGCACTAAACCATTTGAAGATTTTTTAAACAGATGAGGAAGTTGTTTTCAAGTTCAAATGTGCAGGTATCAGAGTTTTTATAAGTGATACGTTTACACCGCTTTTTGCAACAAAATCACGATGACGGAAACATTTCCAAACTTATGTTTTCAAAATGATCTCTTCGTACAATGACTTTCTTTAGAAAAGCAGTTATTTTCCCACTCACTGTCAAAAAGTCACCTTTACCTGAAAGAGGTATATTAAAATGTTTTTAGTTTTCTGGCCTAGGTAGCATAGTACTGACAGGCCTTTTTCATCACAGAAAGGTCAGCAGATTTGGAAAGCTTGCTTCTCTTTTTGTGAAATTAAAATGTATACTTACTGTTAAGTTTGATTACTCTTTTAAACACTTTGCCATGGGATAACCAGTGAACCTCTGAGTTACAACAGACTTTTGTGGTCACTCCCTATCTCTTTCCAATGTATTGTGAAGATTCTAATATTGAAAGGTTCTTGGGTTTATAAATTTAACCACACTCATGACATCTTGTAGCACTTTGTGCATTTCCAACTCAAATGCTGCACAAGTAATGGGTAATGTAAATGCAGTCATATCAATTAGATGCTAATTGTGAAGCTATTATATTTTTGTAACCTTTGGTTTTGTTGTCAGGAAACAATGACCATCTCTGATTGCATAGCCAAATGAGAATTTGGGCTTGTGGATTTCAGAAAGTTGCTTGTGTTTGAAGTGTCCCTGAATTGCTGCCTTATGTATCCCTTAATGCTTATGTATCAGTATAATTGTGTAAGAAATGGGCCATTAAGTAAACTGCTGCTAGGTCTGAACAAAGGCAAGAATCTGTCCAGAAGGGCCTTATTTAGTGATTGTGCAACAAAAACTGACAATGAACAACAGAAAAGCAGCATCAGCCATGTCAAATGACTTTTCTACACATGGAAAGTGTCAGTGTTCTTGAAAACTTTGCTGTGGTTTTATTGTTTTCTTCAGAAAAATCTGTTTTACAGGCAGATTTTATCTTACTGGCAACTTTTCTTCTCCTCCCAGTTTTGATAGAGTATTTGTAAGCATATTTTTATGCTTTGCAGAAAAATACTGCAGTCTTTTCTGAAAGTGAAGAGTTCTCTTTTGTTAGAAATACTTAAAGTATCTCCAGAGGTGTCTGCTGTATGTACGCAGATAGTACTGTTGACACTTGATGCTTTTTCTCAGAGTAGTGATTGAAAGATACCAGTGAAAACTAGTGCGGGAAAAAGACATGACATAATTGTTCTGGTAACATACTGAAGAGTTTATACACTGAAGAAAAAATGCAACATCCAGGTCTAATCATCCTTCCACCCTCGTGAAAGCTCCAAAGCTGTTTTTTCTTGCTGCATTACTTCTTTATGCCTGCATAACAACTGAAATGTGTTTTGTAATCATTGGTTGCATATGTAGAATCATAGAATAGTTAGGGTTGGAAAGGTCCTTAAGATCATCAAGTTCCAACCCCCCTGCCATGGTATGTAAGCTGCTGCAACATCAAACTTCTGTCTTGCCGTACTTGTCCTCTAGCACCTACACTCTGTGCTTAGACTTAAGTGCACTGTGAGTTTTAATTCATGCTGCTAGTGATCCTGGAAAGTTTTAAACATGCATTTAAGTGCTACTAGGATTCTTTAAATACAGTATTTAGAGAAATGTATAAAAAGCGTGTATTTTATAACTTTGTTAACACAGCAGAAAGTCTGAGGAATATAAATACTTGCTAGGCTATGCCACCTAAAGCAAATTGCATTCTGCAGATCCTTGTCAGGCACACATTTTGACCTTTAAGAGAGGCTGCAGGCCTCTCTGCAGTCCGTAGAGGCAAAAAGCTGTTTGCCTAGCTGCTAATTTGCAATCTTACCGAGTGGTTAAGGATTTAATGTGCTTGGAAAATGGGTTTCCATTTTTCCTCAAGAAGCAAGCTTTCCCTGCCAATGAGTTAGCTTTCATTTTTCAAACATGAAGGCATGTTTGGGCAAATACCATGGGAAATAATGGAGCGCTGAAAACTCCTAATGATTCTGGAACCAAGTAATCCAAAATAAATCCATACTTTTTTTTTTTTAAATGCAAATCACGTGAAAACACGTGTCAAGATCAAGGGAAGAGTTCAATTGTCAGTGTTTCTAAAATTCAGAAATTACTTATCTGTATATGAAATACACCAGCAGCACCACAGCTGCCCTTTGTGAAGGTGAAAGAAAAGAAAAATGTGATAAAGGTCAGGCTGTCAGGCAGTGTATCATGAGAAAAACACTTTCCTAGGGTACAGCCTCAGCAAAAGTGGGCTGGTGCCACCTTGACATTACAGCATCTGTCAAAAGGAAAAACAACTCATGACTCTAGGCAATAACTGAAGGTAGTAAAAACAACCCACTTGCCCTATTTCACCCATCTCTGGTGGGGGAAAACATCGAGCTACCATGTAGCAATAATATTAAAAAATTCTGCACAGGTGCCTCAAGCAGCTGGTTGAGGTCTTGGTCTTTTGTTTTATTAGCAAATAGAATCATAGAATAGTTAGTTTTGGAAAATGCACAAAAAGTAAAAGCTTAAGTCTAAGTTTCTGGAAGAAGCCCAAGGCAAATATATTTGAAGTTATTTGGGGTTTTTTTTCAGCATTAAATGTAGTAGTATTTGGAAAAGGGACTATAAAAATGTAACAGGGAAGATTACATGTGTGCCCTTTGAGGTAATATTTTTTTAAATATTATTTTTCCTTAATTGCAAGGACTCTTAACTCAACCTGAGATTTTTCAACTTGTGCTGTTATATTTCTAACTCAATTGTCAGGAATTCTGGCCCATCCAAAGTGTAGATTAAGTGTAATAAAAGTGCATTTGAAATAACATGGGGTTACTGAAGAGAGAGGAGAAAAGAAAGTAGCTTGAATTCCAGTTGAGTTTTCAAACCCAATAAAAATCTCATGGAGTGGGCTTTATCTGGAAGTTGGTACAATAAGGATTAGTAGTGGTTGCACAAAGGCTTTGTTAAAATCATTTGGTTAATAAGTGCTTTGCTTTCACTAAAACCTGCCTTTGAAATTAAATATTTTTAACATCCTGTTGATCAATGACTTTAGCTAAGGTTATATCTGAAATATACCTAGATTTTTTTTAAAATGAGTCCTATGAATCAAAAGGTAGTAGGAAAACCTGCACACCAAACTTGATCTCTGAAAACTGAAAACAAAGAAGACAATACAACCGCGTCTCACACAGAGCCATTTTCCCATGACACCCTGTGTGCCACAAGCTTTTCTGGTATTCATTTATCCCCGCAGAAGGAAACTTACAGCTTCAGGGACCTTGTTCTTCAAAGCTGTGAGAGTCCAGCTGCTGCAGTCTCTAATATCCATTTTGCAGCTGCTTCCAGCTGGTACACTTCCTAAACTGCAGTGCTGTAAAAGCATCCTTTGCTTATCTGTTCATGTTCCAACATTTCCCCCACGCTAAGATGACAATTCTTTTCTGACCATGTAACTTTTGAAAAGATTTCTAGTAGCTGGCATGTGACAGTGTTAGCAGCAAATAACCATGCTTGAGTTGGAGTGTTCGGATGCTTGTTGTCACAGGAATGCTGGTTTAATGCTTTTTTGTGTCCTCTTTGTCCTGCATAAAAATGATGTAAAAGTAAGGAAAGGGTGACACATCAATGCTATTTAGAGCATTGTACATGCTGATCATTTAAGCCTTAACTGCATAGTTTCTTTACTAGCCAAGGTTCAGATGATTAATCCCTGTGACAGTAGGGACTGGAAGTGCCTGGTACTGCAAGTTGCAGCTGTCTAAAAAGCCTAGTGATAGTAGTAAAACCATGTGGAAATCTTGGCTTTTGCTGTCACATAGTTAGCCTTCACATCATGGTCTCAGGAGTACTTTAAGATGTGGGTGTCTTTGTAAACAGATTGTACCACTTTATTCTCAAGTAGAATTAGTCATAGGAAAAAATCTTAGCTGAGAAAGTAGTACATCTATCCACAAATCCAGCATGCTGTTTTAGTCAGAAAGTGCCTCAAGGCACTGAGCTTCAAATGCTCAGGTAAAACATCACAGATACTAGTCTGAGACCATCTTGTCAGTGGTTTTAGAAAATCCAATGCCTGCATTATGGCAAAAAGCTATTGAACTATCTAAAAAAAATGTATCTGGCATTACCCTTCAACTCAAAGGACCATAACGGGCTTTGCCAACTGGATGCAAACTGTATTTCTAATGCTACATAAGACAATCCCTGGTAAAAAACAGACCGAGGGAGTGAAGAGTGCTTGTGTTGATCTCTTTGGAAGTGCCAGTTGTGAAATCTGAGGTCAGTTTCATTAATGCATTCTGTGGATGGACTAAAAATTGTCACTTACTCATGCACAATGGAGTGTAGTCTGTGTTGTTCATACCTTGCTAAAGTCTTAGTAAGCTTGAATAGCTTTCTTCTGTGTTTGTGTACTGATTAGTCTGGATTTCATTAAACTAAACAAAAAATATTTTTTCCAAAAACAGTCACCCTCTGCAGTGAAGATGTATTTGCTGAAGCAGATGATGGAAGATAGAACACATTCCTGTTATAATTAAACATGACAAATTTAAAGTACTCAGACACAGGAAGAGCTGCACCTCTGAGGTGTTAAATAGCTGAATTACTGAAAAACAAATGGAAACAAGCTAAGCTAATTAATTTAAAGAATGTATAGACATTTCTACCAAAAATATGAAGACTGGTGTGACTGAAGTGTGAACAGAATAGTGTGTTGAAGCCTTTGAAACAGCCAAGCAAGTGTATGGTATGTGTTAATTGCTACAGAATACTGTACATTGTTTGATTCAAATAACTTGACAGCAAGAAAAAAATCCTGAAATATTAATGCTGTCGAAGTGAGAGGTCTGAAGTCATAAAATACCCATATAGGAAGACAAGAGAGTAACAAGTCCCTAGCATCTTGTTCAGGGTTTACAAAGATTGAGACAAGTTATGGAGGTGAAAAGTCCTAAGCAGTGTCCACAATGAAGAATTATAAAAATCACACCCTGGAGTCAGTGTGTTATAAGTCAACAAAAAAGAAATCACAATATGTGAGAGCTGAGTAGATGGTGTTGCTTGTCCTTCATGTTGTGTCAAGCCAATCCTGGCCAGACTGCTTAGCTGCATGCCCGGGTTCTTGTTGGTATGCAACTACATGCGCAGTGTATCTGGGATAATTTTGTTAAATAAAATCACCTTCCACATCTGTAACATCTTGCATTGAATTTTGCTACACTAACTTCCCACAAATATAGGAGTGAGTTAAAAGCCCTGCCGTGACTGACGTAATTTTAGTACAGTAAGTGGTGGCTAAAAAGTATTTTGCTTTGTGTTCGCAAAAGCAAGTGGTGCTACCAGGCAGGAAAGCTGTCAGAGGATAATTTCTTCGGTGGCAATGCTAGTTCTGAATTGGTTTGGTTTAAGTGTCTTTCCATTATCTCAGGCAGATGAGCTAACTGCATTAGAGAAAATTTAGGAATGCTGTTCTTTGTGCAGAAGTGAAGCCTATCAAGAAAATATCAAGAAAAACTCTTAAGTATAAAAAAGAAAGAAAGCATATGTATGTGTATTGATGACACTTACTGCTGGAAGGAGGAAAACAGGTCCCTGATCAGATATTGGATTATGTAGGACAGAGAGCGAAAACTGGAAGGTGAGATCGATGAGCCTTTGGCACTGGAAAGTTTTTATGTTGCAGAGAGTGAAGGCTGTGGAGGGAAACATATCATATACTGTAAAAACTGGCCAGTGCTGGCATGGCACAGTGTGCTGCAAGAGGTGACAAATGTGCTGGTCTTTGTAGACATATGGACAGCGCTGGAAAGGTGTGACTGCCAGCCTGTAAGCACTCCTCTGAAACTGCTTGTAGCTGCACAAGTTAGTAACTACCCAAGTTAGTTATAAAAGTATCGCCAACATCTTTAAGCAAGCAAACAAAACCATAAACATCCTGTTATTGAAAATGGGGGAAGAAAACATGAGGCTTACAGCTAGATCACAGCAAGACTTAGGCCACCATGTCTGACCCAAAGGGAATCTGAAGCCACAGAGCAGCCTTGGACTGGAGGAGAATATATGTGGGGCACTGATGCGAGTGCCTGAAAATGTAGCTTAAAAGTAAGTATTTCCTGTCAGCTGGATACCTTTGTAAATACTTAGGGAGAATCTGAGAACTTTGATGAGATGAACTCCACGGTGCATTGTAATGGTTAGCAAAATTTAAGTCATCCCTTAACACTTGCAGGGATGGCAATGGCCCATGTAGAATTATTAACTTCACTGCTTGACAGCAAGTCTGCTTGTGCTTTGGGAGGCTTTCAGATGCACTTCACAGTACCTGACACTGCTGAGGCAAATTAAATAATCTGCTTACAAACAATGTTTGTGTGTGTTTGAAGATTTCTGTTTGTGATGACTAACAATGTAACAAGAGTTTGGCTTTGTGTTGTTTACTCAATACATTTTGTTATATCTGCACTAGGAAATCACTTGGCACAATGGAAGAGGGTCTGTATTTGGAGGCTGGTCCTTGTCTTCTGCTTCTGTTTGCAGTGCTGGTTCAGGGGGTTTACTCTGAATTACATCTAGCTTGGTCCCCTGGGCCAGAAGTCTCCATCACATGTGTGGACACATCTAAAGGCAAAAGGCTTAAGGGCTGCCTGAATGGATACTCTTGTGACAGACAGACCTGGTACAAGACCTAAGGAATCTGTTCTGTGTGTGGAAAAACATTCTGAGAAAAGAGAATGTTAAGTAAAGACAATTAGGGGAAGTGCTTCAAAACTACTCTGAACAAAGTTGCTAGTGCAGATGCAGCCTGAAGGGAACAGATTTTCTTTTGTTGCCTTTAACTGCTCTCACAGGTTAAAAGGTGAAAATTGCTTTCTTTCCCTTTTTTAAAGAAAGACACCTGCTAAGTTAGGGCTTCCTTCGCAGGAAGTGGATAATTTTAGATGATTCTGGGTTTAGGACAGATATTCTGTCCTCAGTAGTAGCTCTGCGCCTTTCATGATAGATCTATTCCTCTAGGGATATTCCTCATATGAATTTTAATAACAGTACAATTTTCCACGCAAGGGTGGGCTTGGCATTCAGACTTGTATCTCAGTTCACTCCTTATACTTCTCCTGGCTATCAGAATCATTTGCAAAGATGCCTGCTAAGCTTGTATTTATCCATGCTAAGTAGTTCTGCTGAAGTCAAAATAAAGTTAAATGGGCATGTAAATCTTTGCAGAGCAATGTCCTGTGGCTGGAAGGACCTTAAAAAGATTTTTTTAGGATATGTTTGCCCAGTCCTTTACAGGCAAAAAACAAGTTGATTTTGCTGGTGCTCCTTATGAATACGAGCTTGGTGTGCTCCCATGAGCTGGCCAGGCCCAATAACTGCAGTTAGCTCAGAAATTAAGACTGTGCAATAAATCTGTCTGCAAGGCAAGATGAATTAACACAATTTTACTGAAAGGTGGTGGTAGCTCCCAGTCCTGGTTGATCCTAGTGCAAACAGAGCAAGTCGAAAGCGGTTGCAAATCGTGGCATAGATACACCCTTTAGTGTAATAAAAGTGCATTAATTCCAACAACCATAAAATCATAGAATGGTTTGGGACCTTAAATATCATCTAGTTCCAACCCATCTCCTACCAGACAAGGTTGCTTGAAGACCCATCCAGCCCGGCCTTGAATACTTCCAGTGATGCAGCAGCCACAACTTCTCTGGGCAACCTGCTCCCAGGTGTCTCCCCACCCTCATAATAAAGAAATGCTTCTTTATATCTAATCTCAATCTGCCCTCTTTCAGTTTAAACCTGTTACCATTGTTCTTTCACTGCATGTCCTTGTAAAAATCTTTCTGCAGGTTTCTGTAGGCCCCTTTGAGTTCTGAAAAGTTGATACAAGGTCTCTCTGGAGTCTTCTCCAGGCTGAGCCACCTCAGCTCTCTCACCCCATCTTCATAGGAGAGGTGCTCCAGCCCTCTGACTGTCTTTCTCCAACAGGTCTGTATCCTTCATTATGCCAGGGGCCCCAGAGCTGAAATCAGTACTCCAGGTGGGGTGAGGAGGATCACCTCCCTCGACCTGCCTTAGCAGGAATTATTTGGTGATAACTATTTATAGCATCA
The DNA here is from genome assembly GCA_028858755.1 of Ara ararauna. Classification (NCBI taxonomy): domain Eukaryota; kingdom Metazoa; phylum Chordata; class Aves; order Psittaciformes; family Psittacidae; genus Ara; species Ara ararauna. The sequence goes on along the minus strand of CM054410.1, from coordinate 34,461,184 downwards.
TATCCTTGCCTTTAACATTTTGTATTAGTTGTAATTTCTTATATAATTTCTTATAAATTCCATTATTCTTATGTTAATCTGTAGGAAATGTCTACTTCCAAAATGCATATTCTGCCTCATGAACTTTACATCCTGACACGCAAATGCTGACTTAACTTTTACAAAGGCAGCTTAGCCACTGAAGCTATATATAGAAACAGAGTTAAGCATATATATTTTTGCAAGACATGACATTTACTTTAGAATCCATTCTTTCCATTCCTTCACTTTCTTGTAGCATGCATTTTTCATTACTTGTTGTTCATGTTCCCTTTTACCCAATTTCACAAAATAGACTGTTTGAAGCTAGACCTTAGACTCCAGAGAGAATTCAGAAAGATGCATAGTCAGTATTGTTATTATTATAGATGTATGCCTTGTTATAAATGCACATTCCTGCATTTTCTTTGCCATTTTGGTGTCCATTTCATGTTTGCTTTGGTGATGTTTGTGCCTTTGTGAGAGTTTTCTTTTAATTGACAAATAATAATTATCAGCAACAATCATAATAAAAAAAATTTTATTATTATCCTGGTGTCAAGAACAGATAACTCAGAGATGGCACAGATTGTAAAATTGCACAACAGTAATTAAACTATAATATAATTTCCTGAACAATGGAAATCAGTGCTGTTATGATCTTAAAAATATCCATGCACTCTTGAATTGGAAAATTAAACAGGAATGCAGGACTAACATATTCAATAGCTAAATGTTAACTTTGTGCAGATTTTAGGTTCTGATGCCTAAGCTACAGAAATATGTTTGCAATTTGCTTTTCATCTTCTTAAACTGCAACTATAAAAGGTTTTATTACATTTCAAAATTATTAAAACTGTGCTAGAATTGAGTTATTGTGCTCTGAAGTCAAGCGACCACTAGCTGGCAATGTTATACAGCTCTTCTTGTTGCAGATTCATTGCATAATATATCAGGGTTTGACTCAAGCCTTTAATTTTAAAAATAGAAAAAGAAATTGGATTTCAGTGGGGCTGGACACTTCTAAATATTTCACCAGTAAGGCTCCAGTGTAAGCTAGCAAGAAAACAGTAAGGACAGTGGACAGAAATATTTTCTGAAGTAATAACCTTTGCTTATAGGATTTCTTTTGTTTCTTCGGTTCTGTGTATTTAGTTTTAACTTTGTTTTTAAATGCTTTTTACTTACCTCAGACTATCCAGTGTGTTGAAAATGAAGCTCATATAATCATCTGCCAATAGTCTGGACTATTCTAGCAGCAGTTTGAAACTCCAGTGCAGATGCTCTTCATTGCCCTTGTTGCAAGTATCTTTCACTCACCTTCAAATGTCTTAAAACTGAATGCCTTCCTGCGTATCCACTATTGTCTGTTTCCTGTGGGAACATTTAATGTTTTCTTCAACATTTATTCAAGGGAGACAAACAATGGGAGTTCAGGGCAATGAGGATGGGAACGATAGCAGCACAAGCTGACTATATTTCCATTCTCATGCACCAGATTCTCCAACTGCCATCATTCACTATGCTCTGCTGTTTTTACCAGGTTTCTTACTTGTAAGTAGTTAGAGACTCATGCTTGTATGAACCTCAGTGGTCTGATTCTATTATTCTTCTTAGTATGAAGAAAAATGTAAGATAATGAAACATTGAGACAAATGAGTATAAAAATTGCTTGCAGTATTTTGTACTGTGAAGTCAAAAGGTGGGATCAACCCCTACTTTTAATTCTGAAGATATTCTGTGAAAGAAATCATGCTCATGACTGAAAATGTTTTATCCACAATTACTACATGAAGCATTTTGAGATTCTTGAATATGGTAAGTTTTACGGAAACAAGTTGATTCCCATTTTTCACTTGCTGAATAGGCCTATGTATGTGTAATTCTCAGTGTTCACTTTTCTTTCGCTAATCAATGGTTTCATTTGGTTCCTTCAGAAATAAGCAGAAAAGTAGGGTCCTAGTGGAGAGAAAAACATTACAAGGAAACAAAGAAATATGACTGCAAATCATTTTAAAAGAGGCATTTATGAGGCAGATGTATTGATTTAGGTTATCTTGAAGTCAACTTCAGCATGGGATAGGTTCAGCATAGACAGCTGAACATATTCTTTGCTGTTCCATGGTTGTGGCTGAGCATCCTGTAAATGCGGGGTGAAATCTGGGCCACAGTGGCTAAAGTCAGCTACTAAAGGGCTCCTCTACACATGAAAAATCCCCTGCTTTTAGAAAATTGCTCTCTTTGGAGCGAATGGATATGTGAACAGCACAACTGTAGCTTTGATGTAGCATGCTTTTATCTAAAAATACAAAGTGGCTTCTAGCCAGATGTTTGCCTGGTGGAGTTTGGCTGTGATTGGGATGCTAGCAAAAAGGTGGAGTTTTTGATTTGTAATTACCTGCTTCTATATCTCTTAGGTTTTCGCACTATTGATATCTAACAGCTAGTCTTTAATATGAAAGCTCTTTTGATCATGTATCCTGCTTTCTGTTCTTTTATCTTTTATCTGAAACCTGCTTTCTCTCTTGGGAGAAACTGTTCACTTTAGAAAGGTTAATGAAATGTTTACTTCAGAAAACTGTTTAGTCAGTAGATGTCTTTCTGTGCTGGATAAACTTTCAGATGGTGCTCACTGGTAAACAAAGGGAGCAAGCTGTAGCTCAAATTGTTTGAAAAGTACCCCTATTTTCCTTCATAATCATTCATTAAGGAGGGATGTTGTTTAGTGCAGTGATAGCAAAACTTTCTTACCAGTGAAATATAATTCTATTTATAATATTAAAAATAGGCTTAATTTATAGTAATTGCAAAGATTATTCTGACACTATGACACCCAAGGAAAAAAAATCTTCATTTCTCAGGTGCTAGGATTTGTCTTATATTTTTTTCTGAGTGTGTCTAAGAACATCTGTACTCATGATCCCAACTTGTAGCAATACTTAAAGCTGAGATGCATCCTCTAGGTTTTTTGAAGATGAAAGAAGTCTGTTCTCATGAAAGAGACCACAAAGCCTAAACAGCACCTTGCAAAATTACACACTTAAAATCTTGCACTAGGCAAAAGTAGTCTTGCAGGCTAGAGGAGCTGTTTATCATCAGAAAATGGCAAAACTATGCATCCTTTAGTACCCATATTCTAGCACCTGCCTTCTAATTGGTTTCTCTTCAGATCACTGCAGCCGCAAAGAAAATAACTAACTGTAGATTAGTGTGTTGCATTTCAATTTTGACTCTTCTGCCACCTCCATAAGGCAGCACCTTCCCTGAAGTGGTGACACAGGAGCTAATCGAGACAGAGATTGTTAAAAAGCTTTGTTTTGATGGGTTACTGAAAGAATTAAATGTTTGCCAGAGGCATCTTAACAGGGATGACACACTCAGTTTTGGCAAAGAGCTGGGCTAGTAGGTACACCTAAATAGGTGGAATTCTGTCAATAAAATGTTGACTGCTATTACATTTATTTATAATAAGTATTTATTAATGTCTTGAGACCAATTGTATTGCTCCAATCTTTAGATGTCTATCAGGATTTCTAAAAAAAAAAAAAAAAAAGATGAAACTGTGGCAATGGAGTTCTTTTTAATTTGTCCAAGAATCTGTGGGGAGTTGTTTATCCAAAATTTCTCAGAATTGCAGACCGATGTGCTCTGTAGCTGCCATTCCCAATGGAACTTTTACTGTTAGTCTGGTTCTATTTATACAGTATTTCTGGACTCAGATAATTTTCTTTATTAACTGGGTATATTATTATTATTATTATTATTATTATTATTATTATTATTATTATTATTATTATTATTATTATTATTCAGTTCATCTTAAGGTTTGTCTTGTAAGTGCCAGCTACTGGTAAAATAAAACCAGCAAAGGCAGTTCATTTCTGTGTATACCTCTAACTCTCTCTCTTGCTTGCTGCAGCAAGAATTTAAACAAATGCAAAAATTATGTTGAACACTAGCTTGCTGGATTTTAATGTGTTGTGAGCTATATAACTTGATGGAAGACTCTTTTCTAACAGGAACAGTGCCATTTGCACATTTGCTTTATTGAGATAAAGAGCTCAACAATAGGCAGAGGTTATGCAAGCAAACTAACTCAAATATACCAAATGATGTTGTGGTTGTAATTTCTGTGAAATATAATTTGTTCAGATGGTTTTGTAATTTTCATACTCTGCTTGACTGCACCTGATCACTTTCTGAGTGGACTTTAGTAAAATAAAATCTTATTTAAAAATTTTCCTTTGCATCTCCACTGCAGTTAAAGTGTTTGCTGTGCCTGGTAAAGAGATTGATCTTTCTGGTTTGAATGTGAAAATGTGAGAATTGGAAAGTATAATTTTCTTGGCTTCAGGCAGAAAATTTGCCAGCTAATAAGTTGCTGGAATTATTTAATGATGTCTTCAGATATGACTACCAAGTTTCTTTATTTTCTGTTCACCATTTTAAATTACAGAATATTTCTTTCATGCCTGTTTATTTCTAAAGAATGCTTTGTTTCTCCCTTGCAGCTAAGCAGTCTGGAGAGTACACTTTTTTGTTATTCTATGCAATGCATCAGATTAACTCTTAAATTTGAAAAGTCATGCCATGTTAATAATAGAGGTGTTTTGAAAGTACCTGATTATTTTTTTTCTCAGTGAGATTATTTCCACAAAAAACAAGTCTCCAAAGTACCAGGCCTATTTTTTTTCCTGTTATATTTTCACTATTATCACCGAGACTTGAAAATGAACAAGTTATTAGATAATTGAGTGTAAAGCATCATTTTTTTTTATGGTGTACTGTACTTCCCTATCTGTGGAGTTCATCCTGATTCTTCACCAGATTAGTACTGACACCTTTGATTTTATTCCCCTATTTATTTGAACTAAAGTATAGCACATATGAGGCTTTTTAAGTAGAAAGCAAAAGATCTCTTACTTTTGTATTTAGCTTTAGAGCAGCTTTTATCACAAACTTGGATCATTTTTAACTGCCAAAATTCAAGATGGAAGTTGATAAGTTGGGAAGACTTAAGGAAGAGTCAGGAGAGTGAAGAGTTTGCTGTAAATTGAGAGACTCTGGTAAAGATTTGGCTTATCAAAGAGAAAGGGAAGGAATAACGATTTACAGACATCTGAGAAGGGACAGATATCTACTAAGAAATTTATGATAAGCAGAACTGAAGTATAAAAGAAGACCCAAAGTTTGGAAGTTGAAACTAGATGAATTGGGATTTGAAATGAAGACTGTCACCAATACCAATGAAGTACTGGAACAGTGTAATTAGGTGGTACAGTGTATTTTCTGTTCAGTTTGTTTGAGATTTAGGTTTTCTGATGCTCTGTAATTCAAGTGAGAACTTAGGTTCATGGTCTGTGCTGTAATGTAGAAGGTTGGATCATAGCAGTACCTTTTCAGTAGTTCCTTCTGCCCTTCTACTCTAAAATTTCTCATGAATAAAACTACTACTCCACTTCTCAGAGATAAGATTTAATATGCCATTATCTTCTGAATTTTTTACTATAATGCTGCTAAATTTTAAAGGGCTGATATTGACTGCACTTTCAAAAATACATTTCTACATAGTGTGATATACCAAATGCAGAAAAGAGCCTATATCTGGGCTGTGTGGGGACAGGATGCATTTTACTGAGCTGTGTGATCTTTATTTGCAGTTTAATTAAAAAGTCTGTGTCAGCAGATTGAGAGCGTAGAGTACAAACCATATGAACCCAAGAGAACTTACTTCATTATCAAATGTAAGGATCAGGCTTTTTAGCACCTTTGCTATCATTGCCTCTGGGTTATGATGAAGGCATGAGAGCAGACCTTCAGCATGCAGGAACAAGCTTTCTTGAAACTGTGTCCTCTGAGGCTGTGGGGAGCAATGGAAGCATTTATTTTCTTTTAGGTAACTTTTTGGCTAGACTGTTGGGTCCTATGTGAGAGATTGTGCCAGCTTCCAAACAGAGGACTTTTCCCTCTGTGATGCCCCTGAGAGTGGATAATTCCTGAATCCATAAAATCCTTTGCATAGATTGAAGTCTGGTCCCTAGGTTGGATTCTATGGCAAAGCCATCCTATTATAGGGGCCAATATCCTTGTATAGCACAAAACCATAGTTAATAAAACATTAGTTTACTCATAGCTTTTCCATTGTAACAAGCAAAATCTTAAGATCTGGGCTTCCTGACAGCCCTGAGGTAAAATTCTGAAAGAAGAAGGGGCTGGAGAGGTCTCAAAAATAGCTAGGGTAAAGATAAATAGGGCAAAACCCTCTTTATCTCCTTCTGGAAATGTTGACTTAGTGGCAACGTGTTTTGAAGGTCTGGAAGGGCTTTGCTTGTTTCAGGCTTATTTATTCCTTGCATCTCTATTACTACTTAAATTTTATTTGCTGAATTTATTGAGGAGATCAAAAATAATTTAAGATTGAAAACAGTCTATTGTTGTTACTTGTACAATAGGTTTTCTAGGGTTTTTGGATTTTTTTTCCACCTCCTTATTTTATTAGTCTTTCAAGGATTTCCTGTATGAATGCAAGAGTTACTTGTGGAAATCAAATTTTCAGAAGTGCCCATTTTAAATTAATACTCTTTTTCTGGAAATCAGTGGTGAAGACAGCATTGACTTATTTGGAGTCAACTGAGGAGATATTCTGTACTTTTAATAATCCCAGTTAATTTTGTAATTAGGAAACCCTGAGACATGTGCAATTGTTGCTTACAAAATACCTGATACTCTTCATAGCCTGTTTTTGAAAGCTGGTTCTTCACTGCCTGGAAAAATGCAGGCATAGTTGAAATCAAATGGAAGAGGTCATATCTATTTGCCTAATTACTTAAGTGTAAATTCTGTGCAAACAATGTTTTATTGAACTCTAAAGCTCTCAGAGTCATTAAAAAAGTGAAAGCATGAATATTTTAGGACTCTTGTCTGTCACTGCATCTTTAACTGCTCCAGATGAAAGTTTTATATTCCTTGTAGCACAAGACGTACTAAAATGAGAGCATGGTCGGATTAATCTTGAGATGATTGTACCTGTTGATGCATTTTGGTTTTTATTTTAACTATGAATATCAAATCTCTGATTTTGCTTTCTAAAAGTAGTAATTGTTTTGCTTTTGATCTTGCCTTCAGTATTTTTGGTAGTTAAAGGGAAAACTAATTCTTTATCTATAATGCACTTTATTTTTTTTTTTACATTTCACATTTCTTTAGGAAGATAGCTTTAAATACTGACAGTCACTGATTTCAGCAGTCATGAGATTTCAGTGAAATCAGGGATGAATTTGTTCATTGTGATGTAAATTTTTAAGTCAAAATTTGATTAGCATGCTCTTTCTGGGGCGGCAAGATTTTGCAAAAGAGTTGGAGGCAGTTTGGGAAGTGATTTAAGAGAAACCTTGCATTTTGGGCTTGGTGTAGCTAAATGGGAGACCAAATGTTTTTCCTGACTGTAAGTGGTCAACTTCCCCAGCTGCATCTCAGTTTTTCACTTCAGGGCCACAGTGACAGCTAGACTGCCTTTCTAGAGCAAGGTGGCCATGACCATTTAGCTCTCTGGTGAGACCTGCTTGCCCGAAGTAGCTATTGGCTTTGTGGACAGACCCTACTCTTTTAGCTGTAATGTGTGGATGAATAATTTCCATGAGTTCCAGTTCTGGCAGCTAAGGAAGAGTTTAAGTAAAGCAGTCAGTATTTTCTTTTTTGTCTTTGGAAAGAAAAATAGAATTGTCGGCCTTAAGTCTTAACACCCCTATTAGTCACTAGTTGGAAAATCCAAGTGTTTTCTAATTAGTGTTTTAATGCAATCATAAGGAAATGCAGAATTTCAAAATTAATTTTTTTTTTCCCCCATGGGAATTTCCTTTGACACATCTATTTGGAAATACCATTGGTTCTTATGGATCTCACATCACCTTCATGGAAGTCTTTCAAGCTGATATCCTAGATCTAGGTATTGATGAGACCACGACAATCATGCAATCAAGAATGAAATGTGGTTTTTTTTCCTAACTTAGTGTCTTTTCTTTTTGTGGCCATAATAATCCATAGGATATGGAAACTGGTATTTATCAGCTAAAACAGCCTTCCTAGAAATTGTCTTAAAGCAGCCTTCTTAAAAGATACTGGAATCTGAAAGGCTAAATACAGGAATTCCAATCTGATCCAGAGAAGGGAAAAAAGGAGTACATTTTCCATGCACTGTGTTTTTCTCTGTAATTTCCAGCAAAAAACATTGGTGAACTGGACTTCACAATCTACTGGAAAGTATCAGATCACCGGGATCCCTAATGAATGAAGGATCTTTTTTCTGTCCTTTTATGATAGCATTTTTCTGAGTCAACTGAAGGCATTTACTTCATCTTAAGAACATTTTGGTGTTCATAGACTTAGGTTGTACTTGTATTCATAGTGTAAATTCCAGTATAATCGTGTTTCCTCCTGGTATCTTTTTGGACTGTTTGACACCTGCTAAAGCTCCGTCTCCTGGTTTTCAAATTTTATTTTTAAAACTTACTGTTTTATTCAAAGGTGGCTTTATACTTGCAAAAGATGCTAAATTTAGATCTGAAGAACACTTGAAGGAATAAGCATGGACCATTTGTGAGGAAGTCATCTGCTCTTCAGCAGTATATATAAGAGGTTTTGATAATTAAGTTGTTTCTAAGGTTTGCCCTTAATCAGGAATAAAATTGCAAAAATCCTTTTTTGCTTTTGCTCTTGGCCTGCGGGGGTCTAATATCACATGGAATGTTATTTCATAGAATGACTTTCCAAAATCAGCGTGAAATACCTTAAGTAAGTTTCTCTCTAAGTGAAAAGCTTCACATAGTTATCTTTGGTAAAGGAACAGAGAGACTCATTCCTAGAGATCTCTTCCTTATTGCAATCAGCAATGCCTGAGTATGTCTGCAAGGCACTGAAGGGAGAAAAATCTCCACATTTTTGACCCCATCTTTTAAGTGGAAATAGAAAAGATGGAATTGCTTTAAAGGAATTAGAAGACACCATGCTGGACTTTTCTGTCAGAGTCTCTTTTTCCTTCAGTATTGTCACTTCATTTCAAGTCTTGCTCCCATTATGCATCTTAGACACTTTTGTGAGGCATACCTTAATTGGAGTGGTAGCTGGTTAGGAGTATTTTTTATAAAATGCGTTTTCATGGGACCATACCAGGTGACTAACCAATCAGAAAAAGTTCAGTCTGCCATATATAGTTCTCTATCAAAATCACAAAAAAGAAAGAGGCAATTGCTCTTACTTCACATACAGGGTTCAAGGTCAAATCTCATATTAATTAAATAACTATCTGTAGAAATTGAAATGCCTCTAACAAGAAGATATTGAAATAAAATAACTCCAGGATAGAAAGCACATGGGAGAATGAGAAGGCCAAACTCAAATTACAGTGTCCTAAAGGCCACCTGATTGCTCTACCTAATGTGGTGCAGGCTGTTCTGTTTGCTTTTTAATAAAATATTTGAGAATTCTGTTTATTTCACGTCATACTTTCTGCTAAGTACAATAGCAGAAAAACTTCTGAAATCTCACAGTCTGGGGTGGGCAGATGGATGATTGTCAGGAAAGTAATTTCCCAGAAAATCTCCTTGGTAGTTTTGGAATTTGGAATAAAGGGTCTCTTCCCAGTGTAAGAAATGAACAACCCATTATCACAGCGCGAGTAACAGTGTACGTGGAGAAACTGAAACATTTGAACACTTCACTGAGAGATACATTTAGAAATCTGCAGAACAAGTGCAGATATAGTACGCCATTCTTCAGTTATTAGTAAGCGAAGCTGTGGTCTTCAGTCTTCAGTCACAGTGAGTTTGAAACCAGTTCTTTGTTTCCATCTTTTGGTGCTTTAGTGTTAGTGATTTTCTGCTCATGTCTGCTTTTGGGGCTTTACCCTTTCTGGCCATTAGACTACCAACATAGAATCATAGAATAGTTATGGTTGAAAAGGACCTTAAGATCATCTAGTTCCAACCCCCTTGCCATGGCCAGGGGCACCTCCCGCTAAACCATGCCACCCAAGGCTCTGTCCAACCTGGCCTTGAACACCGCCAGCGATGGAGCATTCACAACTTCCTTGGGCAACCCATTCCAGGGCCTCACCACCCTTACAGGAAAGAACTTCTTCCTTATACCCAATCTAAACCTCTCCTGTGTAAATTTGAACCCGTTACCCCTTGTCCTCTCACTACAGCCCCTAATGAAGAGCCCCTCCCCAGCATCCTTATAGGCCCCCTTCAGATACTGGAAGGCTGCTAATGAGGTCTCCACTCAGTCTTCTCTTCTCCAGGCTGAACAGCCCCAGTTTTTTCAGCCTGTCTTCATACAGGATGTATCTGATTACTCAGCCAAGTCTTTGGCAGGCACTGTGCTCATCTGTTTTGTCCAGATATTGTTTTATTCCTCTTCACATTATTGTACATGGAACAATCTCATCAAGCAGCTGACAGTTGCATCTCTTTCATCTCTTCTTAATGTGTTTAGCTATCACCCTCAGTTTATCTAGATCAGTTTTTATTTCTTACACTTTGCAGAAGCTTAGCAGAAATATATACTGCTAAGTATGCAGAATATATTGACACACTCCAATCAACGACAGTTTTTCTTGCACTCAGTACTCCTGCGCTGAGGTTACAGCTTATCAGGCTTTCACCTGTGGAGCACAGTTTGTGGCTGCAGCTCACACTGCTTATTACTGACAGCTGGGATCAGAGCTGCTTCTGGGGTGGTTCCTATTCTTCTGCATCTGGAGCTGTGATAGCATGTAGAAAACTAAAACAGAGCTAATAAAGCCTTAAAAGTGTATAAATGCAATTATTTTTTGTAACATGAGTATTTGGAGTTGCATAGTATCCCTGGGGTTTGCACTGTCAGCCAAAGTTATGCACATACAAATAATGCATTTACTTTCTGCATATAAAATCGTGTATGCAAAAGTTTGGAAATCTGGAGTGGTTGGAGTTGAGCAAGATTGTCTTGAATAATTCAGATTATTTTATTTCTAGTGAATTCACAACTACATGATTCCTTGGAAGACTTGCCAGCCTCAAAGGAAATACAAAATACTCTATAAACTCCAGTTTGGGGATGAAGAGCTAACTCATCAGTGTGAAAGTAACTCAAACCAATAAATACTGTGAATTCTCTAGACAATATAAAATAATAAATACAATGCTGTAAACTGATCCTAGAAACCAAAGCACTCTTCTTTTTTTTTTTTCCTAAGACTGAAATGCTTTCATACTGCACCAGAGAATGTATAATCTTTTACAAAACCTAGACAGTAAATATTTTTACTTTCCTACTCTATAAAATCTTGAAATCTGGAATCTTAGCCGTTTCACACTGAGATAAAACCTTGGTATTCTACCAGGCTTTTTTTGTTGTTATTGTTTTTTCTCTGGAGAGAAACAGAAGGAAAGATGTCTGCAAGAGAGCATTCATGCAGCATATGCAAAACCCAGGTGTTATTCTGACCTTCCTTACTGAGGCCAAGAATTCATACCCTGGACTGCCAAACCCAGGTAGATGCTCTGACCAGCTGCCTGTTTGGGACTCATATGCTCCTGCTTTGATTATCCCATCCATCTTGAATCTGGGAGGTATTTTCCAGACAGCTCTGGTCTGCAAACTCTATTTGCAATTCCACATAAAATAGCAACTGAAAAATTTCCCAACAAGGTCCATGTTTGACTGTGATGACAAAGAACATGTGTGTGAAATTTAAACCTAAGCAGGTCTGGAGTTTTACAGTCTATAAGGAATGTTGTACTCTCATGTACAGTACAAGTACTGCAGAAGGTATTCTATATACTTCAGCTAATATGCTAAACAATTTAGAAGCTAGGAGCACCTGGCTTCCCTGTGCTCTGGCAGGAACCCTGCAAAAGATGCACATGGAGGAAAGAAGTGGTGAGCAGTGCCAGGGAACTACTTATGAGAGGTCAACTTTCCTCATGTTGTCACAAAATAATCAAAACCACTGCTGAACATTGGGCTGCTTTTCTTTAGCATACAATTTGTGCTCATTGTGTGAAAAATATGATAATTTCTCTTGGGTTTGGACACTTCAGCTACCAAAGTTTAATTTTGTAATTTGTTAGCTGGCACACTAAGGGAATAATGACCAGTTTGTCATTACGATAGCAACTAGGTTTAGTATCATGGGGGAGATGGCCGCCAGAGGGTGGGCAGAGGAGTGCAGAGTTGCCCAGTTAGTAGCATGCCATCATCATTTGAGGACTGGGCAGGTGCTGGATGCCTGGCATGGGCTTATTGCTCCTGACCATGTTGCTGCTGACAGCGATTTTTTTTTTTAAATTCAGAAGGCTCGATGTTTAACACAGGATGAAAGGTCAGACTGACCTTCTTGCTGTCTATATTCTTGGTTTGTTTTGTTCCTGATGCCCCTGATTAAATGCTATAAGAAAGGAAAGTAAAATATGTAACCTATGCCATTTTGCTTAAATAATCCTAGAGAAAGAAAATGTTCAGGGAACAGTTTCTCATACTGATGAAAAGTGACATGAATATCTCCATAAGGGAGTATTGCCTGCCTAGCTGTTCTCCACATTATGGAAAGCAAGTCTTTGGTTTATAAGATAGTGCAACGAGCTCTCTTGCGAAGATGGAAATTCTTTCTTGGATTGATAGTTTGTAAAAACAGGTCTTGGACACAAGCTTGGCCCATCCAAATTAAGTGCTGGTGTCAACATTGCCAGCTGTGCTGATGTGGTGACTGTATGTGCCAGGGATGACATTGGCCTTTCAACTCTGTCAAGCCTGCTTGTTGACTTTAAGAAACAAACTTTGGACAGGGTTCGTAAAATTTGCTAGGGTGGGGAGAATAAATTCTGAACTTACGTGGCTATGAATAACATCTAGGCAGAGTTTCTCTCTTAGGCAGGACAGAAGAGACAGATGGAAACCAGTTTGAGAAAAACTCCAAACCTTTCTATTTTAGATGCTAAATGAAATATAGAAAGTTTTACTGTTCTCATTTTTACTTGCCAAAATACCTCTCTCTGAAGGCTGTTTTGAACATTGCAGATATAAGAAAAAATAATCAGGTACAAAGTGAGATCTCCTATCTGAGATCCTCGTTATGCAGATTTTTTTTTTTTGTGCTTTTAAAGCAGGCCAGATGTATGTGAGAGTAAGATACTGAAATAAATAAAAACAAAGAACAATTCTACTCTGCAAAATGTCAGTAACCTGTATTTCTTTTTAGTCCCAACTTCCATACCTATTGTTTTCAATTTACAAGTGAAAAGACGTGGATTTATTTTCCTTCAGGACAGGAGGACATGTTCATCTTGGATGCCATTTAGTCTCCTTGTACCACACCCATCACTGCCATTTATACCCTGGAAGTAATACAGGTAATAGCAACTGCATTAGACCTCAGTTACTGCATTGTAGCTGAGGTCTTCAACCTGCTTTTTCTGGTACATGTTCAGCCCTTTACTGAGTATGTGAGTATAATTCACTGTATTTAGTAATGTTCAGAGAGGAATGAGTGCCAATACGTGGTTTCCTCTGTGGGGCCTGGTGGAATGAAATGTTTGTTGCCAAACTCAGTACATGTGACGAACTCCATTAATACATAATGCTGAGACATGAATTTCACATAGCACAGTTTGCTGTTTTTCCAACCTATTCACCAATATCTGATATGCAGGTTAAACTTGATCTTGGAGATTTGACTTTTTTCTTTTTTTTTATTTTTTAAACTTTAAGTTTAACTTTCCTAGAAAGCTCCTGAAGGCTCACACCCTGAATTATCAGGTGTTCCGAGTTTGTCTGTCTTCGTACTTTGCTGCCAAGTAGCCTCAGAGGCCTGGTGGATGCAATCACTTGTTTACTTCCTGCTTTTTGTGCCTTGCTGGTGCTGGCAGCATGTTGGTAAGCTGCTGCTTGAACTTTTTATGTTACGCAAAGGAGTAGTGTTTAACAGCTGAATTTCTGTTGCACTATTTTGTGCTTGAGAGCCTTGTGCTCACTGCAGGGAGAGACTGAACAGAGGCATGAACTGCTTGCATGTTTCTTCATGTTCTCATTTTCTGTCTCAAATATTTCCTCTTCCAGAATGCACTTCTCAGTCATTGTTTCCCGATCCTGTAGTGCAACTCCTCAGACCTGGGTTGTTATCTGCATAGCCAGCTGACAAGTGCTCTTGCAATCATATAGTCGCCATTCCTTCTCCCACAAATAATTTGCCTTTTACAAGCAGGAAAATGGCTACGGTCAGAAAATTCACATATGTCAAATTTTTGTAATGCAGTCTGGATCCTTTTTTTTTTTTCTTTGTGGTGGTGTTTTGTTTTGTGAACATGGTATGTGAAATAGACAAAATAGAGACAATAGATGTCACACGATATCCTTGTCTCTAAATTGGAGAGACATCAACTTCATAGATGGACCACTCGGTGGATAAAGAACTGGCCCAATGGCCGCACGCAAAGAGTAGTGCTCAATGGCTCAACGTCCAGCTGGAGAAATATAACAAGTGGTGTCCCTCAGGGATCGGTGCTGGGACCGGTCTTGTTCAACATCTTTGTCAGTGACATGGACAGTGGGATTGAGCGCACCCTCAGCAAGTTTGCCGATAACACCAAGCTCTGTGGTGCAGTTGATACTCTGGAAGGAAGGAATGCCATCCAGAGGTACCTTGACATGTTTGTGAGGTGGGCTGATGCCAACCTAATGAAGTTTAACCATGCCAAGTGCAAGGTCCTACACCTGTGTTGAAGCAATGCCAGGCGCAGCTACAGGTTGGGTAGAGAAGAGATTCAGAGCAGCCCTGTGGAGAAGGACTTGGGGGTGTTGGTCAATGAGAAAATGAACATGAAGCGGCTTCAGTGTGCACTTGCAGCCCAGAAAGCCAACTGTGTGCTGGGCTGCATCAAAAGAGCATGAGCAGCAGGTCGAAGGAGGTGATCCTGCCCCCCTACTCTGCACTCGTGAGACCTCACTTGGAGTATTGTGTACAGTTCTGGTGTCCTCAACATCAAAAGGACATGGAACTTTTGGAGCAAGTCCAGAGGAGGGCCATGAGGATGATCAGGAGACTGGAGCACGTCCCGTATGAAGACAGGCTGAGAAAGTTGGGGCTGTTCAGCCTGGAGAAGAGAAGGCTGCGTGGAGACCTCATAGAATCCTTCCAGTATCTGAAGGGGGCCTATAGGGATGCTAGGGAGTGACTCTTCATTAGGGACTGTAGTGATAGGACATGGGGTAACGGGTTCAAACTTAAACAGGGGAGGTTTAGATTGGATATGGGGAAGAAAATCTTTCCTGTAAGGGTGGTGAGGCACTGGAATGGATTGCCCAGAGAAGTTGTGAATGCTCCATTGTTGGCAGTGTTCAAGGCTGGATTGGACATGGCCTTGGGTGGCATGGTTTAGTGTGTGGTGTCCCTGCCTGTGGCAGGGGGTTTGGAACTAGATGATCTTCAGGTCCTTTCCAACCCTAACTATTCTATGATTCTACATTTGCTATATGATCTTTAATTTATTTTGCAAATGGAAACCAGTTTGTCATTGAAGGATTTGCATACATTTCCTCACTGTGTTTCTCTAGACAAGCTGAATCTAAACTGTTACCAGGTCAGAAATGGAAGAACCTTTAAGCCTTTGAGTATGTACTGTTGTGAAATTCCTACTCTGATGTGCAAACAGGTGTATGCCTGAACCCACAATTTGCAGTTTTAAAGAAGAAATTTGGACAGTAGCCTTACAGGGAATTTGCTCATTTCTACCTTGAATTCATTATAGTATAAACTGAAATGTACTTTTCTCCAGGATGTTGCTTAAAAGCATGATTCTAAATGTGTACCTCATCATAGAGGATTTGCAATCACCAGTGTTGTACAATATTTTGCTTATGAACAGCTATATAAATTAAATTATCACCTTTATTAAATTTGGATTAAAGGTTAATTGCAGCTACTTTAGAAATGCTGAATGCAGCTGCCTTATTTGGGCAGAACTACACAAAAATACTGCCTGCTGTGATATTAGTCTTCCTTGCTTGGATTTCAGATCAACTTCTTAAATATTGTACTGAAACATATTTGACATACAATTATTTTCCAATGAAAAATACTCAGGAATTAAATGAATTATTTGAAGTGTTATGGCACTGATGTGAAGGAAGATCATTCTGTCCTTATACCTGATTTAGACAAAATTCCCAACCCTGGACAGTTCTTCAGTGCGTCAGACTATTCCAGCAGCTTGTGTATGTCTTTGCGTCTGCCAGACTTAGTTTGAATAAGTTGCTGGCTTCTTTAACAAAGCCTGGAGAGTTTGATGCCAAAGCAGAGGAGTCACTGGATCCAGCAATCTGAGCAAAGAGCTGTTTTAACTAAGCAGTAGAGAATGCCAAGGAGCGGAATAAAGCTGTAATTCCTGTTCTTCACAGATAATTAGAAGTTAAGCCTAAAATAGAAGGAAACATCTAGCACTGCTCAGCTGTAAAACCTCTCCTTAAGCTGGGGTCAATCCTATGTAATGTGAAAAAACAAAATACAAAGATCCTGTCCATTAAGCTAGTGGCTAGGACCTTCAGTGGGTTATATTCTAAAATGTCATTAATGCCTGATTTGGAGAAGCGGTCTAATTCGACAAAGTACTATTAAGTTCTCCAGGTATTCTTTTTTTTTTTTCCTCTTGCAATGTTTTTTCATTTTCTATGAATATTTTATGGAGATGGGGTTTAGACGAGCTATGTGAGTGCTCTAACAACTGGGTTATCTGTTCTATCTCTTCTTACTGCTTATCCTGGGAATATTTCATTAGCTCAATGAAGTGGAATGGCTTAAGCTGAAGAAATAGAGAAACAGTAGTACCATGATACTGTGCAATTCAGGCACTGTTCAAAGGTATGGAAAATGTATACAAGAACCTGCTCTGAATCAGGTCGAGTGGAGGATCAGATTCATGCTCTGATCTACTGGTTATGCCAGAGAGCACATCCTTCTAAAAAGTCTTACTTATTACTGCCTTTTGCACAAGGTTTAGTTCAGTTTTGCACCCTAAAACCAGCTTTATATCAAGATGCATGGTGGAGGAATGCCTGCTAATCTTACTGGTGCTAGGCATGACTTCTGGTTAGGTAAGTAGTGTGAGGCTGTAGGTGATTTCATGCATAACTTCTAATTTTGGCACACTGAAATTTTATTAAACATGGCTATGCCTAATTAGGAATAGTAGGGCTTGTAAAAGGTGGAGTCCTTTGCAGAAGTAGCCTGCATATTACTGAACAGTATTTGGCTTTTTATGTTGCTAATTGCACTTTTCCAGTTGTAATGACTGGAAATTGTGAGTTTCTCCTGAAGATGAAAGACATACCTAAAAGCCAGAAAATTCTTTAAAACTCTTAGAATGCGATTCTTTAAAACCGGAATGGTATTCCTCCCCTTAAAATTACTTTCTGTAACTTACAAATTCAAAATTCTCTTCTTCGCTGTCTCCAGTTGTGCTTATAAGTTTGTTTTCTCTCCTTGCTTCACTTTCTCTAACTTACCACTAAGTGAGGCACTTAATCACATGCATAAAGATGATACAGGGAGCTGTGGACACTAATGCAAAAATACTTAACAAAATAGGTACTTTAATACTTAAGAATAGTAGACAGAACCTTGTCTTAAATAGTGCCCACAGCTGTTTAGCTGGTGAACACTGTTGCTATAGTTCATGACATCTGGAAAATATATTATTATGTAAATGTATAGTTGTTATTAAAAATGACCAGCTGTCTACTCTCCTTGATTTTAGGGGTTTCATATGATTAATTTATTTTTCTTTCAGGTTTTCATTGTGCTTACCTGTATCTCTAGGTACCAGAATATCTTTAAAATACATGATCTTCAACCCATCTATATAGGAGTGAAATATGTGCCGCTTAGCTTTTGCCTTTTACTAGATTAAATTTACTTCATTTTTCACCTCACACAGACATCTCATTACAGTCAATTATTTACATAGCAGTACTAAGTCATGATAATAAGGTTAATGAAAATGTATTCTGTATTAAAAAGGAAAATAACTTCTGCCTTATTTCAAGTTGCTGTAATTCTCCTTTTTTCTCTGCTTAGCTTTAAGTAGCAGAATCAACAGATTGAGGGTTGACATCTGAATAGATAAATGCACATTAAGAAGATTTCCATCCTTGTGTATGTCTTTCCTGCTAGTACCTGGCTGACACAATTCCATTTAAAGCATCAAAGAAGGACAGTAGATCTTGGCAAAAGCACCAGTTTAGCACAAGATCAGGGTGTTGTTCACAGTTTTGCTACAATCATCCTTTGATATTTCTGAAAATATGGGTACTGATACTATTTTTGCATAAAATTTTGAATTCACTGGATTGTCCATTTGCTATAAATGAAATGGGCCTCCCTGTTATTTAGAATCTTCTCCTGACCTTGTTTGGAATCTTCTACCATTAATGTAAATAATACACAATCATAACTATAAAGCAGAAATGTATTTACAGACTACCCAGGCTTAAAGTTTGTTTCTAAAATAAAATGTACATTCTGGAAAGGTAGAGAGTGCCTTCTCTTGCTTGGGCCTTAATAGTTGAGTTTATTTTCTTCTGTTGCCTTGAGATTAGTGCTCTTATAAACTCTCCAAAAGTCTCACTGCATTGCTCTATAAATTGGACATTCCTGACAAACTAAATTTATAGTTTCATATCAGTATCTACTATGCTGTTACCATAAACTGTTAGCAGGTATTTTACATTAACTTCTTGATAAGATATAAAATAAGCTGCTTTATGTTCATTACTCCTCTCAGCAAATCTCCTTCTAAGCACTTATAGAAAGGAATTTCTCTTAACTACCTGTGAAGGCTGAAGGATGTTTGGAGCAACAATGCTTTTCTGGATTCCTTCTCAGTCGTTTCAGCTTTTGTTGATCTGGCATTCCCAGGACTGAATGGCATCTGAGCAAAATGCTCAAACAGAATTTTCAAAGGTAGATCATAACAGACTGTGATTTCTTGTTACAGAGTGATGGCTGATACCTAGTCTTTCCTTTTGATTATCATCACAGATATGTCAAGCCATACAGAAGTAACATAGGTAGTTGTAAAACTCTTCTTCTGCAGTCAAAATATGGAGAGAGCAGAGTTTGTGCCCTAGTCTCTGAAGATGTAACAAAAAATGCTAGCTACCAGCTTCTTCTCCACTTGCTTTTAGCACCTCTGTTTTCAGTCCTTTATTTCCCACTGTGAAATTCTGATTCAGAGATATAGCTCTGTGCCATGATGTAGCACAGTGGGATACCATGGCCTACAGAGTAAAGGGCACTACTCTTTCATTTAGCTACTTAAGGTTGGGACTGAGCTGGACAATGTGTGCACCCAGACGGCTTTATGTGGGCTGGCTGGCTGGCTGTGCGAAGCATGCTGGTTTTATGATGCAAGAAGTGATTTTTCAGGGGCACTCCTGTCTGCATATCTCTATTGCATTGGTACTTTTGTCCCTGTATGTTCAAGATTGATTTCTATAGAAAGCAAGAGAAGCTGATGGAAACAGTGCAGACATCATAGTGCTTACATACTTTTTTAAAGGCTTAGAAGCAGAAAGTATGAAAAGACTTGGCTTGTCTTTCCTGCAAAACAGCAGAGAGACTGTGGTCTGCTTGTCCTCTGGCACAGCTGGCTGGACTGGTGTGACTTTGAAACAGACTCAAAGCCGGGCTTTGTTCTGAGTAACCCACACATCAGATAACAAAACCATGCCCAA
The DNA here is from genome assembly GCA_028858755.1 of Ara ararauna. Classification (NCBI taxonomy): domain Eukaryota; kingdom Metazoa; phylum Chordata; class Aves; order Psittaciformes; family Psittacidae; genus Ara; species Ara ararauna. The sequence goes on along the minus strand of CM054410.1, from coordinate 34,441,402 downwards.
CTTTTAATGTCTTTTTATAATTCCACTTATTTTTTTTTTAAATAAATTATAGAGGAATAATTAGCTCTCTTAATTAGCCCTAGATCCTATTAAAAAGATTGGTTGCAAAGAAGTCATTAGGCCAAGTAGGCAAATGTACATTGTCTGCTGTCAACCAGCAGAGGGTACTAATGACTTTCATTGTTGACTCTTGCTTATGTAAATGTTAAAACATTCAGTGCTGAAATGTATATTTGAAAACAATGGTATATTACCAGTTGTAAACAAAAAGACAGGTTTGTCATCTACTCTCCATTTTGCTGCCTGCATTTGATTTCTATCTCTTCAGTGGATGTTTCACTTGGTTTTATACATGGGGCATGAGTTAGCCGAAAAGGTTGTATAGAGGAGAGAGTAAGTTGCCACATTGGCACATGCGCACTGGAAGAGTATACTCTGAAGAAATGCATAATACCAATGACAGGTGATGTTATTGTATAGGATGGTGGATGTTTAATCCTTTGAAAAAGCTGCTTGACATGTACTGCAATTAAAATTAAAACTTTGTGAGTACCAGGCAAAACTTTCTAAACACATGGGCACACCAGAAGCTCTTGAGGACTAATAGATCTGTGCTACACTAGCAGTGTTTTCGAGCTCAGTTGCTTGTGCCTGGGGCTGGGGGGCAGTGGGCCCATTGAGCACTCAGCCAAGGGGCCAGGTGGGTGTGAGCCACTGCGGGTAGAGGGTGGGTTGTCAGCAGGGTCCCTGCACCATGGGTCAGGCTGGGCTGTGTCCAGGCTGTGCTCGAGAGCTTGGCCCAGACTGTGATGTTCTAGGTGAGCCATCCTATCCATCATGGCCTTCCAGGGCCTATCAGGTGACATCCTGGGGCCCTTCTCACTGCGGAAGCCTGAGGTCGGGCCATGTCAAGCCAGCAGTGATGAGCAGCTTTGTACCTCTTGAGGCATTTCTGTGCTGTGCACTTGAGCCAGGCTTTTTTTTGAGAGCTCCTTTTGGCTTGACTTTCACTTGACATTCAATGACTTTTGTTGTTTAGAAGCTGTGGGAAGTGTCCCTCTCCAGGTTGTAAAGTGGGCTAGGCAGCAGGAGACAGTTAAGAGAAACTGGCCGTTAAGAAGGATTGGTAAGGCAATGAACAGTGAGGTGATGCTCAGTGAGGTCTCCCGGCATCGGTACAACTAAAACCTGCCAGTCGGTGCACTGTTTGCCCGCAACCTCCATGGTCGTCCCAGCCAGAGGCTGTTCCAGACCGGTCGTTGCCAGCAGTGCATACATCTGTGGTGTCTATGGCCTTGATTACTTTTTATATTCATGAATTTATTTTAAAAAGTTTTTTGTGGTGGTATGATTACTGTGTAGAGAGACATGTGTTTTAAAATCCAGAATCTGGACCAATGGTGTGCATAGAGCGATGTGCTAAATAACAGCCCAAAATTTAGAGGCAGATGGAGCTCCTTCCTGTGTGCATCTTTGAGACAACTCCACAGTGGTGTTAAGCTGTTTTTGAGATGATGCCCGCTTGGAGGATCCAAGTGCAGTTTGTCTCTTCATGGTTTTGCTGGAAATACATGGAACGTGACATGTTTGTGACCAGGCACAGTCTTTGGCTGCCCCAGACATTTTGGTAACATGCCGCTTAACACTAAGCATTGCTAGTGGCAGCAAGGACTACAACTCAATCAGTGTAAGACCCTTTGAACCAATAATGAAATTCAGAAAAAAAACGGTAACTAAAAGACTTTGGAGATACTTTCCAAGATTACCTTTTAGTATGAACTCTAGAGCCTTTATCTGATCACCTACAAACGCTTGGAAATATCATCTTGGACCTCTATGTTAAAAAATCTTGCTATACCTTTCCTAATACTAGTTATTGTAGTAGTATGATGACCTGCAAAAAGCTTTTTTCTAAAGTAAGAGTTTTTAGAAGGCCAGATTTTTGAAGTTTATACCTTTTCCATAACAGAGAAGATTTCTTTATCTACAAGACATATTTGTGTCACTTCTGACAGTCAGAAATATAAAAGCTTCGAACCAAAACACAAGTAGAGAACACAGTTCTTTTGAAAAGTACCCTGACATGGAAAGCTTATTTTTTTCTTTACTGCAAGTATCTTATCAGTCAGATGTGCCACAAAGTTTAAGACATGTGTGTTCACTGTGTTTAATCCAGTAATGCTATGGTAATGGTTGGATAAAGAAATCCTCAAACATCCTTATAAGTAGTTACACATATATGCAAATCAGACCTAAGGAGTTTCAGAGTGCCTGAAAAAGAACAAAGGTTTTTTTGGTCTGGGCCCACAGATCTTTCTTCAGCACTCTTATACTTTTTGTGTATTTTCACTAGGGAAAGTCATGACTTTGTAAAAAAAAGATTTTATAGCAAATTGTTTTCTACCTTTTATAGCTGCTAGTCAGATATGCAAAATAATCATAGTTAAGGAAGGAAATATGCCATATTTCATTGTCAGCTCATAAAAATGCAATTTATTTCCACTACTCATCTTGGTATGAGAGATTATACGACTGTTTTCAATAAGAACTTCAAATTTATTGCTCAATTTTCCCTCCAGATGTGTAAGCCTGCTCTCATGGATTATATCTGCCTTGGGGCAATGCTTATATCTTAAAATTTCTTTTTAGAAGTTGTAGTGTAAAGAAATATTTACTAGTTTGTGTGAACCTACCCACAGAAAACTAGATACACTGACACTGGTCCAAAGTGCATATTGTACTTTTATATGTCAGTGGGAGTACATATTGCCCATGGAATTTATAATTCAGAAAGAAAAGGTATAATGAACAGTGGCTTCAAGCTGTATAAAGTACTCCCCAGCCTTCTCAGGCAGCACACTGAATCACCTCATCACCTATCTTCTGTTTCTGAGCTAATGTTTTTTTTCTTTAAGATGGTTTTCACAGGAGTGCATTGCCCCACCTTTGTGCTGCAGGCAGTCTCTTTGGTGGCTGACTTCCCACTGGGAGGCTGGAGTAGTGGAGCTTCAGCTTGATTCCTGTGGTAAAGTTACCACATTAATTTTGAAGGGTTATAAAGAAATGGACATATACAAAATTGTTTCACACAAATGTGCTGAAGGTGTGCATCTCAGCTGACTCAGTCTGTTTTTTCTGCCTGCATTATGCAACCACCCTGAGTTTCTGAGAAGAATAAAAATGTTTGTTGACATGCTAAGGTCCTTTCCAACCTTAACTATTCTATGATTCTATGCTGCTCTATGACAGTATAATAGACAACAGGTATCTCTGAGGGAATCAGTGTATGGGGATCCCACCAGCTCAATGTCTGTGATGAGTTCATGTGCTGGCAACAAATGACAAAAGATCACTCCCTATTTTCCTTGCTTCAATTTTGCTTGTAGGCATTTTGAAATACCTAATCCTAGGAAAAGGTGGATATTCTCTCAGAGAAGTGATATTTTAGCTCAGGCAAGCATTTAATGAAGGAAAAAAAAACAACTAATAATGTCTCTGGAGTATGCTTATTTGACAGTCTTGTCCTGCTTGATGACTTTTATGTGTCTGAAGTGTAGAATACTGCTTTTGGTAAGCATAAGTTCTGGCTTGAACAGAATTATAGTTTCCAGGTTTTTCTCAGGCAGGATATTAAAACGCTAGACAGGTTATTGTATTCCTACAGAAGACTGGGGCCATTATGGTTTTTGTTTTTTTATCTCTTTTTGAGTCTTCTCTCTACTTGTAGCAAGTGTCAAGTGGCCTTTGAGAATTTTAGATGCCAATGTAGGAATCTCTCTTTAACTTATCTAGTTTTCAAATAGACTACACAATCTTATAAAACCTTTTAAGAAATCTATAGAAAATCTATTGCAGGTTATGGATGTGATTTCATTATTTAATTTTAAATGACATGCAGTTTCAGGGATTTGATTGCTCTTTCTAGTTTCCCTGGGAAGTTTATTTCACAAAAGTTTTACAAAAATATTTCCACGTACACAGTGAAGCTAAACAGCCAGATTTATTGTAATTCATGAACGTTTGTTGTTTTCCTGTTACTTCAGATATTTACATGGTGATAGTATGCAGGAGATCACGGACAACGCAGCAACGACCAATGTGATCAAGCATTGCCAATTTATTGTACACAAACACCGCCTTTTATAAGCAAGCTTCAGAGCTCTAGAACATTCTATAACATCTGATTGGCTAGTGCCTCCAAGTCGGATAGTAGCAACGGCTCAACGATTGGTGGCAGCTCCTGAAGTTTTTTCTTCATGTAGCAAGTAGGCATCCTCTGGTAATCCTTCCAGCAACTTCTGGAAAGGCGTCCTCTGGTAACCCCTCCAGCAGCTTCTGGAACCTTCTGCTCGCTTCTCAGGTGGGGCTGAGTCAAAGGCTGGATTGCTCACATGACCATTCTCAGAAAGAAACGCTTCCACAATAGTAGATATGAAAAGTTCAGCTGAGTAATAATTTCTTTTTGACATCAGGAAAGTTATCATATTGAACAAGCATAATTCAACATGCCGAATGTACCTGGCAACAGATTTGTGACTCCAGCATATGTTCAAGTAAGCTCATGATAAAGATAAAAATAAAAGTGTGAATGTATACAAATAGGTTCACATGGGCTATGGAACTGCTAACTATGAATATTTAGAAATAATATTTAGTAATAATAGAATGAGGGAAAACAATTGCAGCAAGCTTAACTGCAACTGGGAGTTATTCTACTTCTCTACCTGCATAAACAGGTGTTATAACATGTTGAAATGCCACATGGTATGCTCCTGATCACCTCAATCCAGTATTGTATGTATATACATACATACATATATCTAATGAAAAAATAAATTTTTAGATTAAGCATTTTTTTTGCTGGGCTTTCCATTCTTCACCTAAAGTTATAAAGCAAACCTTGGCAGGTTGGAAGAATTCATCATGAACTACTTTGTCTTGCAGTATTATATCGTTCAGTTTAGAATAAATGCATTAAGCAAAATAATGCGAGGACTTTATATCTCAAACATTTTTTTAGTACTGTGATTGGAAAGTTCTCTTTTGTGGAAATGGAAATTTTGGCTACTTCATCAGCAAGTTGTGCTTTTTTCTTTTTATTAGTTGTGAGAGACCCAAGCTCCCTCTGTGCTCTCAGTAAATCATATCAGAAAACTGAAATAAGAATAGTTAAATTATCAGATGATAGAGTACTTATGAAAAATAGACCCTGTTGCTTTTTAAAGTAAAATTGTCCAGTCTGTTTCATCACTGGATCCTTATCTTTGTTTCAGTTTCCAAATCTTTTTCGAGAAATGAAAATTTATTTTTCCCTGATACAGTAATTCTGTATAAAATTCTCACAGTTGACTTAGATAAAATCTGTTAAATAATAGATGATGTGATCCTTGTCTTGGTGAATCTGAAAATGTTTTTTGCTTATGATAAACTAAAAATAACTTTCATATGTAATGGCAAGATGTGCTTTTAGTGGATTTATGAGTGTTGAAGGCAAATCTTCATGCCAGCCACCTTGTTCAAGAGGTCTCTGGGCTTCCAGCTACATAAGCTTGGGAGGACATGAAATGGGATGGATAATCTAGCTTTTTATTTTCCTCAGGTACTAAGAGAAAGTTAATATAACCCCAGACTGAGTTAATATGTATTTGTTCTTCTCCTGAATGCTGGCATTACATTTCCTTCTTACGTATTTCTAATTACAATGGCAGACAGCAGTTAATAGAAGTGAATGGCACCATGGAGGTGAAAATTTGCCACGCAAAAGTATCTGTTAATTCATATGGATTGTGGGGGGATCCAAAAACTAAGCAGCAGGATAGGAAAAAATGGATTATTATCATTTATTGCTAATGAAGCCCTAAATTTCTTGATAATCCTTTGCTTCTTAAGACAAAATTTTTATCATTTATTAGAACAAATTCCTTCCTCAAGCTGTCAGGCAAGTTTTGTTTTAGCTAACAGGTGATTCACATTAGTATCAGGGGAAGGATTAGAAAGTATTTTTCTTGCAGAGCTATGTAGTAAGAGTTGCAAGAACTCCTCTGTCTCTAGCTTTAGGACTAAATTAATTAATTGCAAAATAGGCGGATTATGTGATAATAAACTATGACTGCAAGCAGAAGCCTTAAACTAGTAGAGTGCATGTGTCAGATTTTACCTCTTAATAGCTATTATGTTTACTAAAAAAACATTTAGTTGAGTCATAAGGAGTTTGCACTTATTCCTCCCCCAGATAAAAACGTAGTTATTGCAAGTGTTTATTGTGTATTATACTTGCTAAATAAATTTAAGGGAGTCAGAAATACTCCCTGGAGGCTAATGACATAAATTAAGACAACAAAGCAGGTAACATGTTAAGATGAAAACATGAGTACTTCTGATATCTACAGAAGCAACAGATCCTGTCACTGTCTTGTTCTCATTTAAATCTTCAGTGTAAAGAATAATTTTGCATACTTGTAATAAAGGGTAAATTTTAAACACAGAAAATCTTCCATGTAAAACAATGTTATAAATATGCTTTAAACTAGATGTGTTGGGAGAGGGGGGCATCATTCCATCCCAACACACCCAGTCACTTGCCAGCACCTATAGTAAATGATCAGAGCTATGTAGAAATATTCCAGCTTCTCCAGCCAATGAGCCGGCTTCAGCTGGAGCTCGGCTCAGATGTCTCTGTACAAATGCCCATAGCACAGGGAGCGAACAAGAGGAATTAGAGATGTGTATATGTCTACAGGGGTATGATATCATAGGCATCACAGAAACATGGTGGGATGGCTCCTGTGACTGGAGTGTTGGAATGGAAGGTTACAGGCTCTTTAGGAAAGACAGGCCTGGTAGGTGGGGAGGGCGAGTTGCTATTTATGTTAGAGATAGGCTGGAGAGTATGGAACTCTGTCTGGGGACAGGTGAGCAGGCAACAGAGAGTTTGTGGGTCAGGGTTAAAGGGAGAACAGTGATGGGAGACATTATTGTGGGGATCTGTTCCAGACCGCCTGACCAAGAGGACTCTGTGGATGAAGCGCTCGATAGGCAGATAGGAACAGCCTCACGCTCGCAGGCCCTTGTTCTCATGGGGGAAATCAACCACCCTGATATCTGTTGGAGGGATGGTAGGGTCTGGCACAAGCAATCCAGGAAGTTCTTCGATTGTGGGGAAGACAACTTCCTTCTGCAAGTAATAGAGGAGCCAACAAGGAGAGGTGCCATGCTTGACCTTGTCCTCACCAACAGGGAAAGGCTGATTGGAAATGATGCTCCAAGGCAGCCTTGATTGCAGCGATCATGAGATGGTAGAATTCAAGATCCTCAGGACAGCGAGAAGAGCGTGCAGCAAGCTCACTGCCCTGGACTTCAAGAGAGCAGACTTTGACCTCTTCAGGACCCTGCTCAGTAAGATTCCATAGGATATAGCCTGAGAGGGCAGGGGGGCCCAAGACTGTTGGTTGATATTCAAGGATCACCTGCTGCAAGCTCAGAAGTGTTGCATCCTTACTAGAAGAAAGTACTGCAGGGGGGCCAGGAGACCTCCTTGGATGGATAAGGAGCTGCTGAGGAAAACTCGAAAGAAAAAAGAGGCTTATAAAAAGTGGAAGCAAGGACAGGCAGCCTGGGAAGAATACAGGGATGTTGTCTGGGAAGCTAGGGACCAGGTTAGGAAAGCTAAGGCCCACTTAGAATTAAACTTGGCTGGGGATGTTAAGAATAACAGGTATGGATTCTATAGGTACATTGCAAACAAAAAACAGGCTAAGGACAATGCGGGCCCTCTCAGGAAGCTATCGGGAGAACTGGCTACCCTGGATTTGGAGATGGCTGAGGTTGTTACTGACTTCTTTGCCTCAGTCTTCACTGGCAAATGCACTGACCACACCAGCCAAGTCTTGGAAGGCAGACGCAGGGACAGTGAGAATGAAGACCCTGGGCCCACTGTAGGAGAGGATCTGGTTTGAAACCATCTTAAGAACCTGAACGTGCACAAGTCCATGGGACCTGAGGAAATCCATCCACGGATCCTGAAGGTGCTGGCAAATGAAGTTGCTAAGCCACTGTCCATCATATTTGAAAAATCATGGCAGCCAGGTGAAGTTCCCAACAACTGGAAAAAGGGAAATTTTCAAGAAGGGGAAAAAGGATGAGCTGGGGAACTACAGACCAGTCAGTCTCACCTCTGTGCCTGGCAAAATCTTGGAGCGGATTCTCCTGGAAGGCATGCTGAGGCACATGAAAAACAACAAGGTGCTAGGTGACAGCCAGCATGGCTTCACTAACTGGAAATCCTGCCTGACCATTAGGGTGGCCTTCTATGATGGGGCAACGGAACTGATGGACAAGGGTAGGGCAGTTGATGTCATTTACCTGGACTTGTGCAAAGCGTTTGACACTGTCTCACATGACATCCTTGTCTCTAAGTTGGAGAGACATCAATTTAATAAGTGGACCACTTGGTGGATAACTTCAGTTCTTTAACTGGCTGGATGACCACATGCAAAGACTTGTTGTCAATGGCTCAATGTCCAGCTGGAGAGCAGTAACGAGTGGTGTCCCTCAGGGATCGGTGTTGGGACCAGTCTTGTTCAACATCTCTGTTGGTGACATGGACAGTGGGATTGAGTACACCCTCAGCAAGTTTGCTGATGACACCAAGCTCTGTGGTTCGATTGATATGTTGGAGGGAAGAAATGGCATCCAGAGGGACCTTGGCATGCTTGTGAAGTGGGCTGATGCCAACCTGATGAAGTGCAAGGTCCTGCACGGGGGTAGGAGCAATCCCAGGTGCAGCTACAGGTTGGGCAGAGAAGAGATTCAGAGCAGCCCTGTGGAGAAGGACTTGGGGGTGTTGGTCGATGGAAAAATGGACATGGGCTGCCTTCAGTGTGTGTTTGCAGCCCAGAAAGCCAACCGTATCCTGGGCTGCATCAAAAGGAGCGTGACCAGCAGGTCGAGGGAGGTGATCCTGCCCCTCTACTCTGCTCTCATGAGACCTCACTTGGAGTACTGTGTGCAGTTCTGGTGTCCTCAACATAAAAAGGACATGAAACTGTTTGAACAAGTCTAGAGGAGGGCCACAAAGATGATCAGGGAACTGGAGTACCTCCCGTATGAAGATAGACTGAGAAAGTTGGAGCTGTTCAGCCTGGAGAAGAGAAGGCTGCGTGGAGACCTCCTAGCAGCCTTCCAGTATCTGCAGGGGGCCTATAAGGATGCTGGGGAGTGACTCTTCATTAGGGACTGTAGTGATAGGACAAGGGGTAATGAGTTCAAACTTAGGGAATGTTTAGATTGGATGTGACGAGAAATTCTTTACTGTGAGGGTGGTGAGGCACTGGAATGTGTTGCCCAGGGAAGCTGTGAATGCTCTATTGCTAGAGGTGTTCAAGGCCAGGTTGGACATAGCTTTGAGTGGCATAGTTTAGTGGGAGGTGTCCCTACCCCTGGCAGGGAGGTTGGAACTAGATGACCTTCAGGTCCTTTCCAATCCTAACTATTCTATGATTCTATTATTCTATATCAGTGTTTCCGAATTCCATTATTTTTATCGTATACTATAAAATTGCAAAACAACAGTAGGATCTTCATCAAGATCCATGTGTTTCAGTAGTGTCAACATATCAAGCTAGAAAATTGTCAGGCTACTAATTCAGTTCAAGACAGCAAAAATTTCTGCCCTTGTCTCCTAATGAAAGCATCTTCCAAGGGTTGGTTGCAAGATACCTCTTACTGCCTACATAGTGTGTTGAAATGGCATGTGCCTCAGGACAAAAAGCAAGGCTGCCTATTTCATCACCTTTTACAGTGTCTTACCAGGCAATCTGTCTTCACTGCATTTGTGGTGTTGAGTTATTGGAGAAAGCTAAAAAGCCAGGTGCAATGTGTAGGGATTCATTCCTTACGTTCTTGATAACTCCCACTAGACTGGGTTGTTTAAAGCCCCATCTAAGCTGGCCTTGAATACTTCCAGTGATGGGGTATCAACAGCCTGTCTGGGCAATGTTTTCTGATGTCTCACCAGCTTCACAGTAAAGAATGTCTTCCTTGAGAAATGAAGTTTGACATTCTTAAACTGAACATTTTAAAACTCGTTTCTTGCATAAGCAATCTTGCAACCTTTTAATTTATAAAATTTTTAATTGCTTTTTGACCTAGAATTTTAAAATGTAGAGATCTTGCAGAACATACTGCAGGTGACATTTACAAGTGTTTGTAAGTGGGATTTCACAACAAACAGGCAGACAACATAGCAGTGATAACAAATAATACCATGGTTAGCCTGTGGTGGGCATCTTCGATGTGATGCTATAGTAATGTGGCTGGCAATGCAATTAAACCTGAGTTGCCAGTGGCAAATGCTGCAGTAGGAATGCCTTGTAAATTTACAGGTAGAGCATCTAGGATGAAATTTTTACTAAGTCAGAATTCATATAGAGTGTCTGGCTGCTGAGAAAAGCAATGAGAAGGATATAATACTGTGTTCATTTTTAAAGTCATATGAAAAAATGAGACTAAGTGGAAGAGGGGGAAGAGTTAGGCAGCCTATCTCAATTAAAACTTCACAGAAAATACAAACCTTTGGAGGGATTTTGAGACAGGATTCACCTGGTCACACTCTTACTGAATATCATACAGTGATATCAATGCATGGGTCTCAGCCTGACCCTGAGATTCTTTGGACTTGAGAAGGAGAAAAATGCTTGTAAACATAGTGCACATCAAACAGAAAAAAGCTGCAATAAAAACTATGACCTATGGAGAATAGCCACTACTTAGGAACATTTTGTCAGAACTTGAAAGATTGTTCATATTGTGGATAGTGAGAACATACGCTGCAGTATTTTCACAAACTGTAAGACATATATGTGTGTATAAGGTGTGTGACAGTCAATGTATGTATTCTGTGGAGGCTGAGAGTGTTAAAAAAACTACACAAAGGGGTTTTGCACTAAAGACGTCATACATGAGGACTTTATCAGGTGTGCCATATTCAAGGAGAATCTAACCACGCTCCTTTTGCATAATCATTATTTGATTTTTTTTCTGATATTGTTAGTGCTGTGATGTTACTCAACAGGTTTCAGTAGAATTAATTTTCAGCTGTGTAACTGGAGCAGCAGAGTGACGTTTTTCCCAGGTAGTGCTGCTTAATTTTGCAGAGATACAAGTCCAGTGCCAGCTGCCTGGCTGAAAACTCCTCTATTGTGGGAGATGATAGTGTTGCAGGTAGTCCAGCAAAAGTTTATGACAGGCAGACAAGTGCCAGTTGATCATTTAAGAGGATATTAGTGTCCCCTGAGTTAGGCTGCAAACAGGGCTTCTCATCAGAGGAAGTTGTCTCAACTCCCTCTTCAGTCCATGGAGTAAGTCAAACCCCCTCTGAGGGTAGTTTACCTCATGTCTTTAAGACATACCTTTTAAAATTGGATAAATTGTCTGCTAAAGAAGGCTCTTTTTCTTTAGATACTAGATAATGAATGGGGACTAGACACTAAAGTTTTAGATGATTAGTAGTGGACAAATCTTACACTTGATTGCCATATGTTCTTACTTAACATTAGAGGCAGGTCTAACCTGAGTGTAGAGAATCATAGAATCACAGAATAGTTAGGGTTGGAAAGGATCTTAAGATCATCTAGTTCCAACCCCTCTGCCAAGGGCAGGGACCCCTCCCACTAAACTAAAACTAAAACTAAAACTAAAAGAAGATTGAGAGGAGTTTAAGAATTAGGGATGGTCACTGGTTGCCTCTCTCTTTTCCTTTGCTAAATGAATCTTGGCAGAAAACAGAATTTATCTCTTTGTGATAAACTTGTTATTCTATATAATCTACAAATTTAGTGGGTAGTCAGAGCAAACAATTCTTTGTCACTAGGCAGCACAATATTTCTTAAGTTCAATAGATGGGCTAAGGTAGTTAACCAACTTGTAGTAAATATAAGCCTCAAAACTGCGTATATAAAAAAATTTCCACTTCTACTCTTGCTATATTTGTTCTGCTTTATGTTGTGTAAAAATCATTTACAGTGTACCTTTTCTCTAAATAGCTTTAATGGGCCCCAAGTCCAGAGCAAGTATATTAGTATACAGTGTGATAGGTGCATCAGAACTCCAGGGAAAAATAAAGGCTATTAGAGATTGTGGGGGAAAGAAGTATATTTTATACTATTTGAGAAATACTGTGTTGTCTTGCAATTATGGTTTGTATCCTGTTATGTCTGTAAAGGGCAGAAATAATTTCATACTCTACAGCTAAGATTTAATGTACCCTTGCTTTGGAACAGATGAGAATTTTTTTAATTATTGGTTTTGCAAGCAATGATTATTTTAAAATAATCAAGCCTATTAGGAATTTGTCTCTCCAGTTATGTGAGACATATCCTGGTGTAGACTGCAGTGGTCTCTGTCCACTGTTAGGCAGCCCTCACGACTTCTAACTTTCCTTTTAATTATGCTTACTCTCTTTTTTCCTCCTACCTAGCTATGTTCACATCCGATCTTCCTGGAGGACTTGATCAGCTATACTGGCTGGACCAAGGACATTAACAGAGGGTTAGGAAGCACATAAATGCTCAGGGAATTTTGACTGGACTAAGGAGAAGCTGAAGAAGAGCAAGGAAGATCCATTTTCTTTGTAAAGAAAATGAAAGCTTGAAATGGGTAATTATCTATGTCATGGGTTCAGCAGCAGCAGTCATTTTTCTGCTTCTTGGTAGCTGGTGCAGCACTGTGTTTTTGATTTTGGGCCTGTGAACAGCGCTGATAACACCAGTGTTTCAGTTACTGCTTAGTGATGTTTTGGTCTGGCCAAGGACTTTCTGAGTTTCATGCTCTGCCAGGGAGGAGGGGAAGCCAGGAGGAAGCAGAGACAGGACGCCTCACTCAAACTGACCAAAGAGGTTATTTCATACCACAGCACGTCATGTCCAGGATGGAAAGCAGAGAGCAGGGACCCGGAAGGGTGGGGGTGCACTGCTTGGTCGGGCTTGGTATTAGGTGGTGAGAATTGTATTCTTTCCCTGTATTTGCCTTGTCATTATTATTATTGGTGGTAGCAGTAGTGATTTGTGTTATACTTTAGTTACTAAACTGTTCTTATCTCAACCGGTGGGAGTTGCATTCTTTTTGATTCTCCTTCCCATCCCTCTGGGAGCAGTGGGAAGAAAGAGGGGGAAGTGAGTGAGAGAACGGGCTGCGTGAGTTAGAGAGGCTTAAACCACGACAATCTAATTATTATAATATATAATTATTATCTTTAAGTGGGTAATTATAGACAGATAGAAACAGCCTCATGCTCGCAGGCCCTTGTTCTCATGGGGGACTTCAACCACCCTAATATCTGTTGGAGGGATGGTACAGCCTGGCACAAGCAATCCAGGAGGTTCCTCGATTGTGGGGAAGACAACTTCCTTCTGCAAGTAATAGAGGAGCCAACAAGGAGAGGTGCCATGCTTGACCTTGTCCTCACCAACAGGGAAGGGCTGATCGGAAATGTGATGCTCCAGGGCAGCCTTGGCTGTAGCGATCATGAGATGGTTGAATTCGAGATCCTCAGGACAGTGAGAAGAGTGTGCAGCAAGCTCACTGCCCTGGACTTCAAGAGAGCAGACTTTGGCCTCTTCAGGAACCTGCTCAGTAAGGTTCCATGGGATACAACCCTAGAGCGCAGGGGGACCCAAGACTTTTGGTTGATATTCAAGGATCACCTGCTGCAAGCTCGGAAGTGTTGCATCCCTACTAGAAGTAAGTGCTACAGGAGGGCCAGGAGACCTCCTTGGATGGATAAGGAGCTGCTGAGGAAAATTTGAAAGAAAAAAGAGGCTTATAAAAAGTGGAAGCAAGGACAAGCAGCCTGGGAAGAGTACAGGAATGTTGTCTAGTGTTGTGGTTCAAGCTGTAAATCACGCAGCCCGTTCTCTCACTCACTCCCCTCTCTTTCTTCCCCCTGCTCCCGGGTGGATGGGAAGGAGAATCAAAAGAATGCAACTCTCACAGGTTGAGATAAGAACAGTTTAGTAACTAAAGTATAACACAAGACCGCTACTGCTACCACCAATAATAATAATGACAAGGCAAATACAAGGAAAGAGAATACAACTGCTCACCACCCGATACCAAGCCCGACCCAGCAGTACACCCCCACCCTTCAGGGCCTCTGCTCCCTGCTTTCCATCCTGGGCATGACGTGCTATGGCATGGAATACCTCTTTGGTCAGTTTGGGTGAGGTGTCTTGTCTCTGCTTCCTCCTGGCTTCCCCTCCTCCCTGACAGAGCATGAGACTCAGAAAGTTCTTGGCCAGACCAAAACATCACTAAGCAGTAACTGAAACACTGTGCTATCTGCTCTGTTCCCAGGGCCAAAATCAAAAACACAGTGCTGCACCAGCTACCAAGAAGCAGAAAAATGACTGCTGCTGCTGAACCCATGACATCCAGGAAGCTAGGGACCAGATTAGGAAAGCTAAAGCCCACTTAGAATTAAGCTTGGCTAGAGATGTGAATGATAACAGGTATGGATTCTTTAGGCACATTGCAAATAAAAGACTAGGGACAATGTAGGCCCTCTCAGGAAGTCATCAGAACTGGCTACCCTGGATTTGGAGATGGCTGAGGATCTTAATGACCTCTTTGCCTCAGTCTTCACTGGCAAATGCTCTGACCACACCATCCAAGTCTTGGAAGGCAGATGCAGGGACAGTGAGAATGAAGACCCTGGGCCCACTGTAGGAGAGGATCTGGTTTGAGACCATCTTAAGAACCTGGACATACACAAGACCATGGGACCTGATGAAATTCATCTGTGGGTCCTGGAAGAGCTGGCAAATAAAGTTGCTAAGCCACTGTCCATGATATTTGAAAAATCATAACAGTCAGGTGAAGTTCCTGACGACCAGAAAATTTGATATCGATTTGATAAATGGACCACTCAGTGGATAAAGAACTGGCTGGATGGCTGCATGCAAATACTTGTGGTCAATGGTTCAATGTCCAGCTGGAGACCAGTAATGAGTGGTGTCTCTTCGTGATCGGTGTTGGGACCGGTCTTGTTCAACATCTTTGTTGGTGACATGGACAGTGGGATTAAGCATGCCCTCAGCAAGTTTGTCGATGACACCAAGCTCTGTGGTGCAGTTGATACGGTGGAGGGAAGGAATGCCATCCAGAGGGACCTTGACGCACTTGTGTGGTGGGCTGATGCTAACCTTATGAAGCTTAACCATGCCAAGTGCAAGGTCCTACACCTGTGTCAGAGCAATCCCAGGCACAGCTACAGGTTGGGCAGAGGAGAGATTCAGAGCAGCCCTGTGGAGAAGGACTTGGGGATGTTGGTTGATGAGAAACTTAACATGAGCCTTCTTCACTGTGAGCTTTCAGCCAAGAAGGCCAACCATGTGCTGGGCTGCATCAAAAGGAGCGTTAGCAGCAGGTCTAAGGAGATGATCCTGCCCCTCTACTATGCTCTTGTGAGACCTCACTTGGAGTATTGTGTATAGTTCTGGTGTCCTCAATGTCAAAAAGACATGGAACTGTTGGAAAAAATCACTTAAGTTATTTGTGAAATTATGAATAACGGCCATGGGGTTCTTTCTATTTACTTTCTCTCAAGTAGTGTGCCTTTGGAAGTTCGCTTATTTCCCACTTGTGAGAGAACATGGATTAAGTAGAGGCAGAGGGGGAGAGACCCGTTGTGCCCCTTGGATTTAGGTACACAATGGTTCTGATTTTCAATAGCACAGGTAAAGCATGGCAGCTAAGATGGTCTTGTAAGGGAGAGCGTATGACCAGGCAGTCTGGGATGTAAGATGCCTTGTTTTACTATTTCTAGTGTACAAGGCAACCTTTTCTGTGGGGATAAGAAGCATATTTAGAAGTACAATAGTATTACTTCTTGTCCACTGGATTCAGCTCTATACTCTTCTAATATTGTACAAATTAAGTACCATGAGATGACCCCACTTTTCAATGTGTCATGCATTTCTACCTCTGTACTAGCATTACTTTTTATCCTTAGAGAAGTATGAGATTCTAATGCTGTATATTATTACAATTATAACTGACACAATGTGTAATTCTGTATTTGTAAAACCCACACGTAAGAAGAAATTCACTCACTTCTTAAGCTACATCAGAATATTCAGATTATGTTGGTTGATGTTTGAATTGGACCAAGTGTGGGCAACATAAATGGCTGATTTTGACTAAGCATCCAGTCACTTCTGTTCCCTTTCAGTTTGATAATTTCAAAAATTGCACTTGAAGCTTTTCAGTGTTGAAAAACAAGTCCAGCATCTTTGTTGGGTAGTATGGGAAAGACCAAAATATCAGAAGTCTCTCCAACTATATCAGGATTTTGGACTTACTTCATTCTAACAGAGAATTATGAATATATATTTTTTTTAAGACAAAGTGGTTTAATGTTTAAAATAGCATTCAAACCTCATTAGATGTCATTGAATAAACTTAATTAATCTTGTAGAAGAAATGTTTCTGGAGTACCACTAAGCAGACTTTTCAGTGATAGGAGACTTGCATGCGATTAGAGGAATTTGGACTAAATGATCAACATTTTTGAAACAGACCCCTAGTGACACAGTAGGGTGCCAATAACTTTAAACCAGCAAGCAGTCTTAATCCCACAGCCACTGTCATCCCATAAATCTCTTGTATCTTGAAAGTAGCTTTTGTCACAAATTAAATGAGTAATAAGGGCTCAGACTTCATTGAACAAGCTTGTAATCCAATACTGAATGTCTAATACCATTTGATGTTTGAAAAGATAGTTCATACTAATTCGATATAAAAATTCTGACTTCAGAATAAAAACATCCAGTTTACAGATATTTGCTGATGACAGCTGACAAAAAGCTGCTGACAGGGGCTATCTGAGAAGTGGTTATTCTTGATGGATTTTATTGAAGGAAGTCTATAAATGCATTTACATTTTTTTTATTCATATTGCTAATATTTTTATGACAACCAAGACAGTTGTGTGATTTTAAATACCTTCTCAAGCCTCTGTTTTCTGTAAGTTACCACATACAAACACAGCTATTGAAGAGACTACCAAAAATGCATAGAAGTGTTTTAATTTTTAGGCAGATTTTACTATGTCTCATCTAGGGAGTAGTTCACAAAGTTGAGTTATGGGGAGGTCACACTCTCCATAGGCTGAGCTCAGTGTATACAGAAGCATTACATATCTTTCTTTCAAAGAAATTTATTTCAAGAACAATTTGTAATCCCATTGCCTGACTTTTCTCTCATCCATCTTCTGATTAAAGAGCATCCCTAGGATTCAACTCAGCATTTAAGCCATTTCTTCTAGATGCAAAACATTAAAGGAGTTAGCTTTTTGCTTCAGCTTCCTGGGTTTAAAGAAAAAGGAAAATAATTGCACTGTGAGCAGGGTATTTGTTTGAAGGAAGTTAAAAGGCTCTTCCTTAGGACAAAAAAACCTGATCCAGCTGTAACAGAATGTCAATGCACTTCAGCGTCTACTTACTAACTATGGAGACTGGATGATTGTTTTTCATTGTCTTTTCTCTTATTTTGTCTATCTCGCTTTGGCTGGAAGCAAGACATTTGTAGCTCATCAGAATATTCCTGATTACTTCTTGTACATGAAGAATAAAGGAAGATTTCCCTGAAGTTTCTTGACTCATTGGTGATTTTGTAGATTTTGAAGTATTCAACGTCCTCACAGATAGTCTGCCTCAGGGCTTCGACTCAGTTAGATCCAGAATGATTGCCACTGATGAAAAGAGAAAATCCCTCTTTCCTGAAGGCTTAGAGAATAAATGAGGTAAAGTGAGGTTCAGAACTACAACCATTTCATATCCCCTCCACAAATGGTACTAACTCGTTCTACTGTCATACTTCCCTCTAAATGCAGGCCACGAATTTGGTATGGGTGCAATTTGAATGATCTTTTCAACTATAGAAGGGCTTAATCCCAGCACAGGCTGAGACCATGTTGCTGCTATGATCTGGATTGAATCAGAACTTTAGTGCTGTACCTTTCAAAGCTGGGATACATTCAATTGTGTCAATTTAATACAGAAAATGCATTTTTCTGATTTTTCAGATTGGAATCTACTATTTACCTCTTCAGGACATTAATGTCTCTGGAATCCTTGAATTGATAAAGATTGTAACAACAAATGGGTTTTGTATATATGCCTATATCAGGGACCTCATATTTAAAATAAAAAATACCAGAAGAAGATATCTGAAGAACAGAAAATATTATAAACAAGATTTCATTACCATTTGTTTTCTTTTAAGGATGTACCTATGTCTTGATATTACTGCTTCTTTTGTACACTTGAAATTGCTGATTTCATGTGTGAGTTACACATTTATACATGTATTTATATTCATACTGGAATTTATTTATTATACTGTGCATATTAATATACAATGTACTTTAACAGTTAACTTTTAAATTGAAAAGATACAGATTAAATAGCAAAATCTAATGTTCACATTAGACTTTTTTGTTCTGCCACAACAAGCAGATTTTGGAATTGTATTCTGAACTGGGTTCATTCAAGCTTGTCCAATCTAGCTTGATATAAATAAGAGACTATTACAAAGATGAAGATCTATAAGAAGGTTTATAGAGAATTTGAAGTTCACTGTTCAATATTAATTAAATTAAAATATTAAATGCTCTTACATTGTGTAAGAAAAACAGGAGGTGTAATGAAAATTCTGGGTTAAATAGACTGTTATACAGGAGGTAAAATACAAACTGTTAATCAGCTGTGATTTCATTGCACTATTTGCAGTAGCTCTAGCCTGGACATGGCAATTAATAAGGTTGAATGACAGAAACTCTAGAATTGCTTTATATCCTTGTTCATTCCTGCTGTTTTCCTGTGTCAGTAATGCTCCAAGGGATGAAAATGAGTCTGTTTCTTTCCTCTGTGGCACTTCCTTGCATTTCCACATGCTTTATGGTGTGATGATCAAATACGCCATTCTCCATGCTAAGGTTTGTAATTAGTTTTTTAATGAGTATCCACATTTCTTCACAAGTCTATTTTTGACATACTTGTGTGGGATTTAGGATATAGGCCTGAATATCTGTCCCATAAACACACAATGTTCCCTTCTGATAGTGATAGAAAGGCATGATTTTACTTTTGTTAGGTAGTGGAGTGTTTTCAACGAGTGTCCAAAATTTTGTGACTAATTTATTAGAATCAGAGAATCATAGACTAGTTAAGGTTAGAAACAGCCTTAAGATAATCTAGTTCCAAACCCCTGCCATGAGCAGGGACAACTTACACTGAACCATGCCACCCAAGGTTATGTCCAACTTGGCCTTCAACACTGCCACGGATAGAGAACTTGCCACTTCTTGGGCAACCCATTCCAGTGCCTCACCACCCTCACAGTAAAGAATTTCTTCCTCATATCCAATCTAAACCACCCGTTTAAGTTTGAACCCATTACCCCTTTTCCTATCACTACAGTCCCTAATGAAGAGTCACTTCCCAGCATCGTTATAGCACCACTTCAAACACTGGAAGGCTGCTATATGATCTCCACGCAGCCTTCTATTCTCCAGGCTGAACAGCCACAACTTTTTCAGCCTATCTTCATACGGGACGTGCTCCAGTCCCGTGATCATCCTCGTTGCCCTCCTCTGGACTTGTTCCAACAGTTTCATGTCCTTTTGATGTTGAGGACACCAGAACTGCACACAGTACCCCAAGTGAGGTCTCACAAGAGCAGAGTAGAGAGGAGTATCACCTCCTTTGACCTGCTGCTCACACTCCTTTTGATGCAGCCCAGCACATGATGCTTTCTGGGCTGCAAGCTCACACTGAAGGCAGCTCATGTTCATTTTTTCATCGACCAACACCCCGAAGTCCTTCTCCACAGGGCTGCTCTCAATCTCTTCTCTGCCCAGCCTGTAGCTGTGCCTGGGATTGCTCTGACACAGGTATAGGACCTTGCACTTGGCTTGGTTAAACTTCATAAGGTTAGCATCAGCCCACCTCACAAGCATGTCAAGGTCCCTCTGGATGGCATTCCTTCCCTCCACCGTATCCACTGCATCCACCGCACCACAGAGCTTGGTGTCATCGGAAACTTGCTGAGGGTGTACTCAATCCCACTGTCCATGTCACCAACAGAGATGTTGAACAAGACCGGTCCCGACACTGATATTGGAGGGACACCACTTGTCACTGTTCAGCTGGACATTGAGACATTGACCACAAGTATTTGCGTGCGGCCATCCAGACAGTTCTTTATCCACTGAGTGGTCCACCTATCAAATTGATGTCTCTCCAACTTAGAGACAAGGATGTCATGTGAGACAGTGTCAAACGCTTTGCACAACTCCAGGTAAATGACATCAACTGCCCTACCCTTGTCCATCAGTTCCGTTGCCCCATCATAGAAGGCCACCCTAATGGTCAGGCAGGATTTCCAGTTAGTGAAGCCATGCTGGCTGTCACCTAGCACCTTGTTGTTTTTCATGTGCCTCAGCATGCCTTCCAGGAGAATCCGCTCCAAGATTTTGCCAGGCACAGAGGTGAGACTGACTGGTCTGTAGTTCCCCAGCTCATCCCTTTTCCCCTTCTTGAAAATTTCCCTTTTTCCAGTTGTTGGGAACTTCACCTGACTGCCATGATTTTTCAAATATGATGGACAGTGGCTTAGCAACTTCATTTGCCAGCTCCTTCAGGATCCGTGGATGGATTTCCTCAGGTCCCATGGACTTGTGCACGTTCAGGTTCTTAAGATGGTTTCAAACCAGATCCTCTCCTACAGTGGGCCCAGGGTCTTCATTCTCACTGTCCCTGCGTCTGCCTTCCAAGACTTGGCTGGTGTGGTCAGTGCATTTGCCAGTGAAGACTGAGGCAAAGAAGTCAGTAACAACCTCAGCCATCTCCAAATCCAGGGTAGCCAGTTCTCCCGATAGCTTCCTGAGAGGGCCCACATTGTCCCTAGCCTGTTTTTTGTTTGCAATGTACCTATAGAATCCATACCTGTTATTCTTAACATCCCCAGCCAAGTTTAATTCTAAGTGGGCCTTAGCTTTCCTAACCTGGTCCCTAGCTTCCCAGACAACATCCCTGTATTCTTCCCAGGCTGCCTGTCCTTGCTTCCACTTTTTATAAGCCTCTTTTTTCTTTCGAGTTTTCCTCAGTAGCTCCTTATCCATCCAAGGAGGTCTCCTGGCCCCCCTGCAGTACTTTCTTCTAGTAAGGATGCAACACTTCTGAGCTTGCAGCAGGTGATCCTTGAATATCAACCAACAGTCTTGGGCCCCCCTGCCCTCTCAGGCTATATCCTATGGAATCTTACTGAGCAGGTTCCTGAAGAGGCCAAAGTCTGCTCTCTTGAAGTCCAGGGCAGTGAGCTTGCTGCACGCTCTTCTCGCTGTCCTGAGGATCTTGAATTCTACCATCTCATGATCGCTGCAACCAAGGCTGCCCTGGAGCATTATATTTCCAATCAACTCCTCCCTATTGGTGAGCCTGAGTTCAAGCATGGCACCTCTCCTTGTTGGCTCCTCCATTACTTGCAGAAGGAAGTTGTCTTCCTTCTTATTCTTGTCTTATTCTCAAAAGCCATAATTTTTTTTTTTTTCCCACGGTAGCATCTTCTTTTGAGCATTCTCATTCTGCTCTGGTATTATATTGCTTTCTTTCCTAAATACTGCTGAGGCCTCAATGTCTTGAGGCATCTCTTGTCTTTGCTATTACTGTTGGCTTCATAGACTTAGAAAGAGCATAATTCTTGTGGAAATCTTTTAGGTAATTTGTGAAAAAGCTATTTCAGACACCAAGTATATTTCTATGGCTCTTCCTCTTCCTTTTTTACCCTTAAAATCAGATGGCTGCGTTTTCCTATTCACTATATTGTTTTGTTTGCTCAAAGCACTATATGACCATTGCACATTGCTAACAGTCTATTTTGGAATCTGGGTATGTACTACATCCATTGAAATAGATTTTCAGTCAGTGGAGTGAATTTCCATGAAGCGCGCCTTGCTGAGGGCTCTTCACCCTACATGCTTATTACCAGCAATGCTAGAATAGACCTTTTTTTTTTTGCTTTAAATGCTTCTAATTAGCATGTTTCAGATTGCTCTCATTGATGCTAAGGATGTCAAGTGGGCAACTGTCTCCTTCCATAGTGATTTTTAAGAAGTCATATATTGCCATTGGAATCCAATGACAAAAATTAGACTGGATTATTTCTACCAGCCCTAGATTTTTCTGGGAACTTGCTTTCATCAAACTTTAATACAGAATGAGGGTCTAAGAATGTTCTTTGCGAAACAATAATTTTTACTGAAATCTTAGATTAATCTTTTTCTCTTGCTGCTATTTCTGTGAGGTTAAGTAGTCCTGCTGTTACATTATGGGGCTTGAAATAGGCAAATTCAGTAAAATAGATACTGCTAAGTAGCTGTAGTTTTGTTAACACACAAAATGCACCTTCTGTATTAGAGAGAATGAATATTTGATGGATGAGGGAAGACTAATAGAAAGAAGAAGACTGAGGTAAGAATAAAAGCCTTAATTATGCTGCCTTAGGATATATTTTTAGTATGGAGTTACCCGAGGTCTTGGCTGAAAATGCGTCTGTAGAAGCCAACGGATAAATTCAACCTTCTGCACTGTGAGCATGAAAGCAATGGAAGATGATTTTCTAATATGGAGTGTTCAAAATGACTTCTTTGTCTTTTATATTGATAGAAAATTTAAGGTTGTTAAATTTCTGTTGCAGGGGAAACAATGCAAAAAAATTAGGGACTCTTGTTTTCATCATGCAACATGACCTCTTTAAATTAGTTTTCCAAAGACAACTATTTCCCTTGCTGAAAATAATGAAGAGGAACTTACATACTTTCTAGTTTCCAGCTCAGCTGGAACAAGGTCATATTCCTTTCTACTTCTGCAAAAAATTATTTTCCAGATTCATTTTAATCTGAGTTGATAATGGATTGATATTTAGATGAAGTTCAATTAGTGTTAAGAGTATAGTGTTAATGACTTTGATGTGCATTATTGGATTACAGAATGCAATAACATTTTCTTTAGTTATTCAAATTTTTTTCACTATATTTCAGAATATTTCCAATCAGACTTTTACAGATAGTGAGGTCCTGGGGCAGCTACTTAGAGTACTTAGCTGAAAGAGGAGAATTTCTGATGACCTCTCATGATTAAATGCATGAAAAGCACATTCGAAAAATCTCTAATTTCTTCCTTTAATTGCACAGATTTTTTTTTTTTTTTTTATTATCCGTTCTAATACGTGACTCAATCTGTTCCACTTCTGAATGTTTCTGGGAGGTTTGAGGAATGATTAGTCTATCTTCACAAGACCAGGCTGAAGTGCTGGAAAGAAAGCAATAATTTTGTAAGAAAACCCTTTCTACTTTTGCAGCATTATCAATCAGAGGATTTATTTTAAAAGAGAAAACTACATAGAGAAAATTAGATTGTCAAGATTAAGAAAAAAAAAGAATTGCTTTTGTTAATAAGACTAGCATCTGCAATTCTGCTCACTGTTGTAAAATAAGAATGATTAATTCTTATGCTTCGGGGCATAAACTGATCAGTATAAGTTGGATGGAATTTTATCCATTTTATCCTGGTGTAAGTTTAAAAATCACTTGAATTGTTGGAAATGTTTATTCTCATGTATACTTAGTAGCAAGGCATCTGTGCAAGCAAAGATTAGATGAAAATATTAATATAATTAGGAAAAGATTTTCCATATTTAGGAAATGTTGATAGTTAACTATTTAAAATACATACAGTTTTAAAATACGGTATATATCTAGAAGCTCCTGTTCCAGTGTTAAGCAAACTATATTTGGAAAAAACAGTTTCTAAATGTATTCTTAATTAGTAGAAATTAATTAGTAGAAAGGAAGAGAGAGAAGAACTAGGATAAGGGGAAGAGTCTAAGTATATATTAAAAAATGTCCTTACTTCAGAAACCAGTTTTAAGTGAGGAACTAAAGTGAAAAGAAAAGAATGTAGATGACTATAAAATAATGTTATCATTCCCATCATGAAAAAAAAATGTTGGAAAAGCTACAGCAACATGGACAGAAAAAGATCTTCCATAAGTGATATATGAAATAGATGATTAGATAATCACAGAATCATTAGGGTTGGAAGGGACCTCTGGAGGTCCCCTGACCAAGGAAGGGCCACCTACAGCAGGTTACACAGGAGCATGTTCAGGCAGGTTTTAAATGTCTCCAGACAGGGAGACTCCACAACTGCCCCAGGCAGCCTGTTCCAGTGCTCTGCTAGCCTCAACATAAAGAAGTTCTTCCTCATGTTGAGGTGAAACCTCTTGTGTTTTAATTTATAGCCTTTGCTCCTCATCATATGGCTGGGCATCACTGAAAAGGGTCTGGCACCATGCTCTTGGCACCCGCCTTTGTGATACTTACATGCATTTATGAGACCCCCTGTCAGTCTTCTCTTTTCTTGACTAAACAGACCCAGCTCCAGCAGTTTCTCTTCATGAAATGCTCCAGCTGGACCATCTCCAGTAGCTCCTCGTCTTTCGATGTGGCCTCACTTAATGCCTAAATTGGATTCTTGGTATCTTTTTTTTTTTTTTTTTGGGGGGGGAACTTAAAAGATTTCATATGCTTGAAAAATAAGTAAAAGGATAATTCTGCAGAAATTAAAGATGACACAGTAAATGGAGGATATTTAGAGTTTAGTAAAACATTTGCTTCAATATGTCTTTATTTCAGTGATTAGTTCAAATGGACTTAAGCAAGACTATTTTTATAATGTGCTTACATTCTTTTTCTGTCCTTAAAAAAATTTCTAGTATGTGTGTCTCTGGTTCCATGTCACAGGGATCGATGTAAGATTACATTCAGGGCGCAATGACTTTGGGGTATGTGAATTCACTCACTGAATTGTAACTATGGCTTTTAATTGACATTACCTCTCAAAAGCCTAAATCAAGCCACCGTAAAACTACAATAACTATGCATATAGGCAATTTTCCTACTATTATGGTGAAGTTTAAATGTTCAGAATCACTCTCTCAATTCTGAACACCAGTGCTGAAAGAAGGGAATTTGAAAACTGAAGCTCTTTTTTAATAGTGTCACGTAGAGTACTTACACTAAGCACAGTTCACAATCTAGCACTCATTGAAATAAATTCGTGGTGAGTCAGGCCTCTAAATAAAATCCAAACTTCAAATATTTTAGAGGTAGTTCTGCCACAGCTAGAGTTCTTTCCCAGTGACTAACACAAATACTGTAAGAAACTATTTGTGAATAGATATTATCTATCAGGATATGCCTCCAGTGACTTCCTGATCTGCTTGAGGGCTTGAAGAGACATTTGAACCAAATGACAGGAAGTTTTTATATAGCTGATGATTTTATATAGACATTGATAGACTGGATGGTCTGGAATAAGCTCATGTGGGCTGGAGATTGACTGTCTGAATATCACTTGCAGACCAGGGGATGATCTTATAGCCTGGCATGAAGTGTGCAGTTACTGAAGATTGTTGTATCCTGTGTTGCCAAAAAGGAGCCGTGGAAGCAGATCAGCAGGGTGTGCAGAACCATAGATGACAAGAATGAGGCTGGCCAGAACTTCTCTGACAGAGCTGGTATAAACGAAAGGGTTTTCATCCCATGACCACGGACTGACATTTGAGGGTCCTGGGCTGCTTGAAGTCCATGGGATCCACTTGACTAAGAAGGGCAAATGCATCTTTACCCACAGGCTGGTCAACCTGACAATCATAGAATTATGGAATCACAGAAAGGTCTAAGCTGGAAGGGACCTGAAAGATCAGCTAGTTCCAAGTCACGTGAGATGGGCAGGGACTCCTTCCATTAGACAGGATGTTCAAAGCCCTGTCCCACCCGGCCTTGGTCACTGCTAGGGATGGGACAGCTGCAGCTTGTCTGGGCAACCTGTGCCCCTGTTTTATTACCCTCACAGTGAAGAATTCCTTCCTTATATCTGATCTATATCTCCCCTCTTTCATTTTAAAACCATTTGCCTTTTTCCTACCATTACATGTCCCTGTAAAAAGTCCCTCTCTAGATGTCTTGTAGGTACCTTTTAGATATTGAAAGGCTGCTATAAGGTCTCCCCAGAGCCTCCACTTCTCCAGGCTGGACAAGGCCAGCTCTCTCAGTTTTCAAAGGAGAAGTGTTCCAGCCCTCTGACTATCTTTGTGGCCTTCTTCTGGACTCACTCCAACAGATCCACATCCTTCTTTTGTTGGGAGCCCCAGAGCTGAATGTCAACTATACCCTGGGCTGCTTCAAAAGGAGTGTGGCCAGCAGGTTAAAAGGGGATTCTCCCTCCGCAGTTTGCTCATGAGATCCCATCTAGAGTGCTGCATTCAGCTCTAGGGCCAATATTGTGGTTTATGGCTTAGCTACTTCATCTGAAAATTCCTTCAGGACCCATGGATGCATCTTATCACGTCCCACAGACTTGTTCACCTTCAAGTTCCTTAGGTGGTCTCAAACCCGATCTCCACCTACAGAGGTCAGTTATTAATTTACCCAGTCCCTGCCTTTGCCTTCTGCAACTTGGCTGGTGTGGCTGGTGCACTTGCTCATGAATTGCTGATGTAGCTGAAGAAGTTTTTCTTGTTGGCCCATCACTTGTGAGCTTGGAGGAGGTGATGGTTTGTTATTAACCAGCTTTCTTTGGCCCCTCTTCAATGGCTTTATCACCTGCTACTCTACCAAGCCCTGAAGAGGCTGGAGAAGTGGATTTGGCCTATTCAGGAGTCTGCTTCAAAGAATCCTGTGGGAAATGTTTCTGGAAAGAAGAGGACTCTTAGAGAACTGCTTGATTTTCAAGGTTCAAATCCTCCAAACTCAAGAATGGTCAAACACAGTGAGTAAGAAATGAAGTAAAAGTGGCAACAGGTCTTCATGGATAAACAAGGAGCTCCTGACAAAACTCAGATGTAAAAAATGAGCATACAAGAGGTGGAAGAATAGAAAAATGACCTGAGAAGAATATAGAGCTGAAGTCTGAACATGCTGGGAGATGGTTAGGAAGGCAAAGCCCACCTGGAATCTAATCTGCCAAGGGACATGAGGGGAAGCAAACATATCAGTGTCATGGGTTCAGCAGCAGCAGTCATTTTTCTCCTTCTCAGTAGATGGTGCAGCGCTGTGTTTTTGACTTTCGATCTGGGAACAGCGCTGATAACACCAATATTTTTAGCTACTGCTCAGTAATATTTACTCTGAACAAGGACTTTCTGAGTCTCATGCTCTGCCAGGGAAGAGCAGAAGCCGGGAGGAAGCAGAAACAGGACACCTGACCCAAACTGACCAAAGAGATATTCCGTACCACAGCACGTCATGCCCACTACATAAACTGGGGGCAGGAACCCGGAAGAGTTCAGTTCGCGGCTCGGTAGTTGGGTGGTGAGCAGTTGTATTCTCTTCCCTTGTATTTCCCTGATCATTATTATTATTGGTGGTAGCAGTAGTGATTTGTGTTATACCTTAGTTGCTGGACTGTTCTTATCTCAACCCGTGGGAGTTACGTTCTTTCGATTCTTCTCCCCATTCCCCCACCCCCTCCGAAGTGGGGGGGAAGAAAAAAGGGGGAGTGAGTGAGCAAACTGTGTCATTTAAAACTTAAACCACCACAGTTCTTTTTGGTGCCCATTTTGGGGCGCAAAGGGTTGAGATAACGACAGGATTAATAGTCACTCGTCACAATGCTGATTTATTGGTTCTCAAAGTTGTTGCTCTGGATCTCACAGGTTCAGCATATGATACTTTACTTACAGCTGGTATTTGTTATCTTAACATTTTTCAAAAATGGGTTTTGGGTTAAGGTTCTTGTTACATTGTACTTTATTGCAATGGATTTTAATACAATAGAGTCAGGGATCATGAAACTGACTCGGCTTTTGTTCCCAGTGTGGTCACCAACTCTATACTTTGGGAGGTATATAATAGAAGTGTTTAGCAATTACACATCTCTTTTCACCTCCTCGGGTGGTCAACCTGTGAAGGAGACATTCTTTTATGCTCCCAGCCCCCCAATCAGACCGTCTACAGCATCGTTTGAGAATTTTGAAGGTTTTGAATGGCGTTTAGACACCCTTGAGACTCGCCTGCTGGTTGGGATGGGGATCGTCATGTTGGCGAGCATACCGAGTGCGTTTTACCCACGACCATTTCATCTGGTCCCGAGAGTTATGCAGAGTCAGGTTTAGGCCTTGTCTAGGGTTAGAAGACGATATAGGAGGACCAAGAGATTTTCCTCGAGGCTGGATAGTCATGAATGGCAGGGTGTGTGGGATATTATGGGCAAGTATCTAGGCCAGTGGGCCCCTCCAGTGCTTTGGAACTTCACCACTGAACAAGTGCAAAATCCAGAAAAATTAGTAAAACACTTAAAGGAGGTGTGTTGTCATTCTGGTCATACCAGAGAGGGACAAATCATGGCAACATACTGGGGCTCGGCCTATGCTTTCAGAACCCCGTTCAACACCATCCAGGACCTTTAAAAGGAAAAATATGTACCTGGATCTGAGGGTTGAGTAATGGACAGCGCAGCTACTCCAGCTCCAAGCACAGAAGCTACACCACCACCAGAGACAAGTACAGCCGCTACTCAAACCCGAGTGACAAGTACAGCAGCTACCCAAACCACAGTGATAATCACTGCAGCTAAACCAGAGGACCAACTCATACCAATACCGGTTACCCCTGTACGCAAGAGGAAAAGCAAAAAAGAGGCAAGAAAGATAGAGCAAGACGAAGAAACAACGTGCTCCCCACCTGGGACAGCATCTGACCAGGAGTCATCATCACATGACAAAGAAGAAGAAGAAGAAGATGAAGAGGTGACTTCCCAATCTCGGACCTCAAACGAGCTACGGAATATGCAAAAAGACTTTATCCATCAGGAAGGGGTGCGCATCATCACCTGGCTGCTCCAATGCTGGTACAATGGGGCTGATGGTCATGAACTAGAAGGTAGTGAAACCAAACAGCTGGGATCACTTGCTAAGGAAGGGGGAATTGACAAAGCAATTGCAAGAGGGAAACGGCCCCACAGCCTTTGGAGGCGACTCTTGGCAGCTATGAAAGGAAGGTTTCCATACAAGGACGATGTTATGAGTCATTCGGCCAAGTGGACTACTCTAGAAAAGGGCATCCAGTTTCTGAGGGAATCAGCCGTTGTAGAGATGATCTATAATATCAAGCCGAATAACAAGGATGTACCCATTGATCCAGATGAAGTCGAATGTACACGACCCATGTGGTGGAAATTTACACGGAATGTGCCCTCATCGTATGTCCATTCATTTGCAACAGTAACCTGGACTGACATAATGCCATCAACAGTGGATGAAATCATTCATAAACTCTGAGAGTTTGAAGACAGTCTCACCTCTTCCATCATCTCAGTTGTGGAAAAACTGTCCCAGGTCCTCAAACAATTGAGAGATGATCTATCCAGCTCCTCATGTGTACCAGCACACATCTCAGCTATTAACAAAAAGCATCCTACTGTTCGAGAGAGAAGATATAGAAGGTATGTACCACGGCCCTTCCTATGGTTTTACCTGCGGGATCACGGAGAAGATATGATGAAGTGGGATGGAGAGCCTACTTCAGTTTTGAAGGAACAGGTGCGAGAATTGAAGAGAGCAAATGTCAAGGCTGATCACCTCATGAAGGCTGCAGCTTCAGTCTCTGGTGAGCAGGTTCTCAGATGGAGTGGAAGAGAAGATTTTACTTCAGCTCCTGTGATAAGGAATAATTCCTGCCAACGAGACGTGAGGGACCAATGTGATGACTATTAGAGGGGCCCTGCCTTCAGCCAGGTGGAGGTAGGGGACAATCAGATTTTCTGGACTGTGTGAATCAAATGGCCTGGCACATCTGTCCCACAGAAGTATGAGGCTTTAGTAGATACCGGTGCACAGTGTACCCTGATGCCATCAAGCTCCCAATGGGTGGAACCCATTTCTATTTGTGGAGTGACAGGAGGATCCCAAGAGTTGACTGTACTAGAGGCTGAAATCAGCAAATGAGAATGGCAAAAACACCCCATTGTGACTGGTCCAAAGGCTCCATGCAACCTTGGCGTAGATTACCTCAGGAGAGGATACTTCAAAGACCCAAAAGGGTACCGCTTGGCTTTTGGTATTGCTGCTTTGGAAAGAGAGAAAATTGAGCAGCTGTCCACCTTGCCTGGTCTCTTAGAAGATCCATCTGTTGTGGGGATGCCGAAGGTCAAAGAGCAGCAAGTGCCAATCGCGACCACAACAGTGCACCGGCGGCAATATTGCACCAACTGAGACTCCCTGATTTCCATGCATAAACTGATCCGTAGACTGGAGAGTCAAGGAGTGATCAGTAGGACCCACTCACCCTTTAATAGCCCCATATGGGCAGTGCGAAATTCTAAAGGAGAGTGGAGACTTACAGTAGACTACCGTGGCCTGAACAAAGTTAGACCACCCTTGAGTGCTGCCATACCGGACATACTAGAACTTCTGTGTGAGCTGGAGTCAAAGGCAGCCAAGTGGTATGCCAAGATTGATATTGCCAATGCATTTTTCTCAATTCCTCTGGCAGCAGAGTGCAGGCCACAGTTCTCTTTTACTTGGAGGGGCATCTAGTACACTTGGAACCAACTGCCCCAGGGGTGGAAACACAGCCCTCCCATCTGCCATGGACTGATGCAGACTGCACTGTAACAGGGGCAAGCTCCAGAACACCTGCAATACATTGATGACATTATTGTGTGGGGCGATAAAATGGAAGAAGTCTTTAAGAAAGGGAGGAAAATAATCCAAATCCTGCTGAAAGCTGGTTTTGCCATAAAATGGAGTAAGGTCAAGGGACCTGCACAGGAGATTCGATATTTGGGAATAAAATGGCAAGATGGACGTCGCCAGATCCCCACAGATGTGATCAACAAGATAACAGCAATGTCTCCACCAACTAATAAGAAAAAAACACATAATTTTTTTTGTTGCTGGGTTCTGGAGGATGCACATCCCAAATTACAGTTTGATTGCAAGCCCCCTCTAACATGTGACCCAGAAAAAGAATGATTTTAAATGGGGCTTTGAGCAACAACAAGCCTTTGAGCAAATTAAATGAGAGATAATTCATGCAGTAGCCCTCGGATGAGTCTAGACTGGGCCAGATTTTAAAAATGTGCTCTACACTGCAGCCGGGGAGATTAGTCCTACCTGGAGCCTCTGGCAGAAAGCTCTAGAGGAGACTCGAGGTCGACCCCTTGGCTTTTGGAATCGGGGATACAAAGGATCTGAGGCCAGCTATATTGCAACTGAAAAAGAGATACTGGCAGCCTACGAAGGGGTTTGAGCTGCTTCAGGAGTGATTGGCACTGAAGCACAGCTCCTTCTAGCACCCCAGTTGCCCGTGCTGGGCTGGATGTTCAAAAGCAGGGTCTCCTCTACACATCATGCAACTGATGCTACATGGAGTAAGTGGGCTGCACTAATTATACAACGAGCTTGAATAGGAAATCCCAGTCATCCAGGAATTCTAGAAGTCATCATGGACTGGCCAGAGGGCAAAGATTTTGGAATGTCACTGGGGAGGAGGAGGTGATGCATGCTGAAGAGGCCCCACCATATAATGAACTGTCAGAAAGTGAAAAGCAATATGCCTTGTTTACTGATGGGTCCTGTCGCATTGTGGGAAAGCATCGTAAGTGGAAGGCAGCCGTAGAGAGTCCTCAATGACAAGTTGCAGAAACTGCTGAAGGAGAGGGTGAATTGAGTCAGTTTGCTGAGGTGAAAGCCATCCAGCTGGCCTTGGACATTGCTGAACGAGAAAAGTGGCCAGTACTTTATACTGACTCATGGATGGCGGCAAATGCCCTGTGGGGGTGGTTGCAGCAATGGAAGCAGAGCAACTGGCAACGCAGTGGTAAACCCATCTGGACTGCTGGACTGCTGCACTGTGGAAAAATATCGCTGCCTGGGAGCAAAACCAGGTGGTGAAGGTACGCCACGTAGATGCTCATGTACCCAAGAGTCGGGCCACTGAGGAACACCAGAACAGCCAAGAAGTGGATAAAGTTGCTAAGATTGAAGTGGCTCAGATGGACTTTCATTGGCAACATAAGGGTGAATTATTTTTGGCCTGGTGGGCCAATGACACTTCAGGGCATCAGGGCAGGGATGCAACATACCGATGGGCTCGTGATCGAGGGGTGGACTTAACAATGGACACTGTTGCCCAGATTATTCATGACTGTGAAACATGTGCTGCAATTAAGCAAGCTAAACAGTGAAAGCATCTTTGTTGTGGAGGACGATGGCTGAAGTACAAATATGGGGAGGCCTGGCAGATTGATTATATCACACACCAACCAACCCGCAAGGCAAACGCCATGTGCTTACCATGGTGAAAGCAACCACCAGATGGTTGGAAACATACGCTGTGCCCCACGCTGCTGCCCAGAACACTATCTTTGGCCTTGAGAAACAGATTTTGTGGTGACACGGTGCCCCAGAGAGAACTGAGTCAGAGAATGGGACTTATTTCCGGAGCAGCCTGATAGACACTTGGGCCAAAGAGCATGGTGTTGAGTGGGTATATCACATTCCCTACCATGCACCAGCCTCTGGGAAAATCGAATGATACAATGGGCTATTAAAAACTACACTGAGAGCCATGGGTGGTGGGACTTTCAAACATTGGGATACACATTGGGATGCACATTTACCAGAGGCCACTTGGCTGGTCAACACCAGAGGATCTGCCAATAGGGCTGGTCCAGCCCAGTCAGAACTTCTACATACTGTGGAGGGGGCAAAGATCCCGTGGTGCATTTAAAAAAAATCTGCTGGGGAAGACAGTCTGGGTTATTCCTTCTTCAGGCAAAGGCAAACCCACTCATGGGATTGCTTTTGCTCAGGGACCCAGATATACTTGGTGGGTAATGCAGGAAGATGGGGAAATCCAATGTGTACCTCAAGGAGATTTGATCTTAGGGGAAAACAGCCAATGAACTCAATTGTATGCTGTTGCCTGCTATGTAATACTTTTATAGCCCACCAACTAGATGTCTTCAAGTCTTCAGTGACTGGCCCTCTGACCGTCATCCCAACAAAGAATGAACTTTAATGAAACCGGATGAGTTCCACAGTAAAGGAACAATTAGCATCAGCATGCAGCTATCCAGCGCTGCACACAGCTTCCCCTTCTCTGAAAGACTTGTTACAAGAGATGGAGCTTGACATCATGGACCGAATGGACTCAGCAGCTTTGTAGGGATTGGTCCATGCACTAAGGGATGATCTCTCTCCCTCTGTGTGTGTGTGTGAATGTATATATATATATATATATATATATATATATATATATATATATATATACGTGATGGTATATTGAAAATATAGGATCTGAGCATGACGTTACTGGCATGGAATAAGGGGTGGATACTGTCATGGGTTCAGCTGTAGCATTCATTTTTTTCTCCTTCTCAGTAGCTGGTGCAGCGCTGTGTTTTTGACTTTCGGTCTGGGAACAGCGCTGAAAACACCAATGTTTATAGTTACGGCTTAGAATGTTTGGTCTGATCAAGGACTTTCTGAGTCTCATGCTCTGCCAGGGAGGAGGGGAAGCCAGGAGGATGCAGAGACAGGACACCTGACCCAAACTGACCAAAGGGGTATTTCATACCACAGTATGTCATGCCCAGGATGGAAAAGCTGGGGGCAGGAACCTGGAAGAGTTTAGTTCACGGCTCCGTTGTCAGGTGGTGAGCAGTCATATCCTCTTCTCTTCTATTTCCCTGGTCATTATTATTACTGGTGGTAGCAGTAGTGATTTGTGTTATACCTTAGTTGCTGGACTGTTCTTATCTCAACCCGTGGGAGTTACATTCTTTCTATTCTTCTCCCCATTCCCCCCCCTTGGAGAGTGGGGGAGCAGATGAAGGGGGAGTGAGTGAGCAAACTGTGTGATTTACAGCTTAAACCATGACAAGCAGCAACAAAAGGAAGACTTGAGAAAATGTGTGTTTGTTACTAAATAGGGCAGAAGATCTTATGACAAAGGACACAGAAGAAGATGGACATGAATTAATGCCTTCTCACCGTCGCTCTTCTGGCAAGAGAAGCCTTTAGGGATCCCAGGGGTTTATGGAGCATACAAGTCTTTCTTACCCTCTGTACATATGGATCAGGTTAGGGAACATTTAAATAAACTATATACATGGTCCATGAGACCTGACATAAAGTGCCGAGGAATGCTGAGTAAGAAAGTGAATGTCAGTTCTATCTTCAAGAAGGGTGAAATGGAGGATGCAGGGAATTCATCTTGATGCCTGGGAAGATAATGGTGGAAGTCCTCCTGGAAACCATTTTAAAGCTCGTGAAGGAAGAAGTTAATCAGGAGTAGTCAGCATGGATTTATGAAGGGGAAAGCATGCTTAATCAAACTGACATGCTTTTATACTAAGACAAGTGGCTTGATAGATGAATAAAAGAGCAGTGGATGTTGGATATCCTGACTTTAGCAAGACTTTCAATACTGTCTCCCATAATATCCTCACAGACAGACTGATAATTGCAGGCCAAGTAAGTTGGATTGAAAACTAACTGACTTGCTGGACTGCAAAAGTTTCAATGAGTGGTATGAATTCCAAATGACAACTGGTTGTACTCTGGGGGTCAATATTAGGGCCAGTACTGCTATCATCTTCATTAATGACCTGGGTTCTGGGACAGAGGGCATCATAGCAGCTTTACAGATGACACAAAACTGGGAGGAAAGGAGTGTTTAATCTGCTATATAGTTGTGCTGCTGTTCTGAGGGTCTTTTTCAGGCTGTAGAAGTTAGTAGAACCTCATAAAGACAGGAAACTCATGAAGTTCATCAAGGGAAATGCAAAGTCCTGGGATGAAAAAGACTATAAACCTGCTGAGCAAGCTGACGTGTACCAGCAATCTGCCCTTGTAGCAAAAAAAGACCGACAACATCCTGGGCCAAGTTAAGAAAAATGCCACCAGTGAGCTGAAGAGTGATGGTTCTTGCTCTCTCCTCAGCACCGGTGAGGCAACATCTGGGTGCTGTGTCCAGTTCTGGGTTCTGCAGTGCAAGAGATAGATGGATTTACTGGAACAAATCCAGTGAAAGTCCAAAAAGATGATTCAGGGTCTGGAGCATCTGCCATAAAGGAGAAGTTGAAAGAGCTGAAGTTTAGTTCGAAGGAGAGAAGATTCAGGGTGTTCTTGTCAGTGTGTAAAAATACCTGATGGCAAAGGATACAGAAGACAAAGCCAGACTCTCAGTGGT
Source organism: Ara ararauna (assembly GCA_028858755.1). Taxonomy (NCBI): domain Eukaryota; kingdom Metazoa; phylum Chordata; class Aves; order Psittaciformes; family Psittacidae; genus Ara; species Ara ararauna. Next base: position 34,406,085 of record CM054410.1, on the reverse strand, counting down.
GGCATATGGCAGCAAAGAAGGAAAAATCCACAGTAAGTGTGGTTAAGCATTGGAACAAGTTTCCCAGAGATGTTGGGGATTTTGTTCTGAAAGATACTCAGAATTAACTGGAAAAGGTCCTGAATATCCTGAACTAAATGTAAAGTTCACCTCCATTAGAGCAGGGTATTGAACATCCAGATATCTCCCCAGTTTCCATTATTTTATACCTCTGTAGTTATTCCAATTTTTAGGAACTGTCTTAGCCTTCTAATATTAAAATTGTAATAATCTCTTTGTAAGGTGAGCTAAAAATTTGAGAATAGTGAGTCAAAAATATGGGTACCAGAAATCCTTTTTAGCTATGGGATCCTTCTTGTATTTCAGATTAATAATTTTATTTGGCCCTTGTAACTGCCTGATTCTCTGCATTATGACTGTGTACAGAATATGAGGGATAAAAACTACTAGGTATGGAAGCAGCCAAGTCAGTTAATGTGATCTATCCAAAACCCCTACATTTCATATGAAAGGAAGAGAGCAATTGGAAAATAAGAATTTGAAAAGAATTACAAAGAGATACAGAAAATAAGGGAAAAGTCTGCATTAAGGTATGTGGGCAAGTGCCCTCCTCCCAGGCAAACACTTTTAACCACTCCCAAATGTGACCTACTGGGTGTGAGCAGGAGGGTCTGCTGCTCCTGTACTGCAAGAGGATAATATGCTGCTTCTCTATGAGGTGCAAGAGTACAGCCATAATACTGGTTTCTTCGTGGATGCATCAGAAGTGCACTGAATTAGGCAGATTGCTTATCTTTTGGTGTAAAGTGCATATGTGGGTAGGTAAGTGGTTGTTTGAAATAAAAGCAAAAATAATAAACTGTGATTCCATCATTACTTTGTCTACACATTTTCTTCTACTCACTCTTCTTTTGGATTATGTTTTTGTTGGAGTACAAATTGCTTTGTTTCTATAGCACAAAAATTTTGTGATACAATTGCAGTATTTCTCAATAAAAAGAGAGAGTTTTGTAAGTGCCTTTAGCAGCACAGGTCTTGAGTCAACAAACCTGAGAACTGAGTCTCTGAGGTACTCTTGAAGACACTGTCAAAGCACTGCTATCCCTCAGGTGTAGAAGAAACTTATGGTAGGCTTTCAGAAGTTACTACCTTCTAATTACTCTTTAAATCACTGTGACTCCAACATATATTAAAATAACCAGGCTGTTGCTGTTCCAAGACCCGTGGCTGCCAAACATTTTAGAGTTGCTTTTTTATTGTGTTAGTACAGTACTGAAGACAGTGCAGCCAGGTTTTAATGATTGTAACAGTTAACCCCAAATAAGTTTTTGAGCAAGAAAAATCACTTATGTTTATGTGAGTTTACAATAGGAGTGGATGGTATTATGTCTTTCCATAGTTATGCTGCTATCCCAGATGTTAATCTGATTTCCATGTGCCTCTACTGAAAAATATACTGAAAAATACCAAAAGATAGATAGATCGATAGATATGTGTCTGTGACAACTTGTGGTCTCCTCAGTATCTCCAGCAGGCTTTGAGAGACTTCTCTCATACAGTGCTTGCACATTTCCCTGCAAAAATGACAAGTTGTTTCAGTCAGCTTTATAATTTCTTTTGTGTCTGCATGGCAGTACAAAGAGATGAGGATCCCAAGGATATAGCCCTTTGGTTGAGTCTCTTCTAACTTCTAAGATGGAACTAGTATGAAGTTGACAGTCACAAACAAAGGTAGAGAAGTCAAAAATAAAGAGTGACATAAAAGAAATCTGAAAGCTTCACAGAAAAGAAGATGATTAGGGAAATGAGGCCTGCAAATAAGGCCAGGAAGAAATATAAATGCCAGACAGAGCACAGCAACAAAGAAACGTGATCTTTAAAAAAGAACTGAGGGTGAAGAGAGGTCAGGGAAAAGGAAGACTAGACAGCTGCTGAAGAACAGAATTAGAGAAAACAACACATTTAAGTAGGTTTAAAACTTGAGATATAAAATGTATCTGTAGAAATACCAGGAAAAAGATATTTTAGAAGATACAATAGAGTTTCAAAATAGTCTGAATTCTTAACAATTATTAATTAGAAATGTTATTATTAAAACCAAATTCTGATCCCCATTGTTGGTTTATTCACCAGTAATGTCAGAGCTCTTTCAATTATAAATCTTATTTTGATTGTGTAGCACTGTCATACATCAAGTTTACAGCTGTATTTAGCACGTGAATGAGGATCTTTCTCAAACACCAGAGAATTCAGTTTTATATTCTCTCTCCTTGTTATTTCCCTTATCAGAATTATTATTATTAGTAGTATTTTTATATTGTATTTTAGTTACTAGACTCTTCTTATCTCAACCCATGGGATTTACATTCTTTCGATTCTCCTCCCCATGCCACCAAGAGAACGGGGGAGGAAAGGAGGGAGGAATGAGAGAGTGGCTGCTTAGTTCTGAGTTACTGGCTGGGCTTAAACTACAGCAGTGTGATAGTGTAGCAACTGTCATACACCAAGTGTACAGCTGTATTTCACATGCGAAGGAGTATCTTTCTCAAACATCAGAAAATAAGAGAATGATGTCCAACTGCTACATAGATGTCTCATAGCAGAGAAAGAAGAAAGTGTTTGCATAAATTCAGTAGTTTGGGCATTATACTGCAGTAGGAAACTGTCTGCTTGTGAACATTTCCAGGCCAAATACAAACATTTGAGCTGTCAAAGCTGTAAACTTTCCCTTCTCTTTCACAGGCTATTGGAAACCCTGGCTTTTGTTGGGAATATAGACCCATATTGACATATTTTAGGAGTAACCTTGGCTATGCAGAACTCGTCCAATGCAATGAATCAATACCCTGTTCATGAGGTCTCAGTCACTGCAATACTTGACTTCCACACAACATTTCTAGTTGGCCTCTGTTTTCTGAATTCCTAACTGAACTTTCAGACTGAGATTCTCTAGAAAGCTAGTACTTTATTCTTTCCTACAACATTCTACAGGGAATTTGACATATTCTACTGTGACAAATTCTTCACCTTCAAAAGCACCTAATGCTTCTGAGACCTTTATCATCTGGTTAGTCCGAACTATAAAAGATAACACACACCTGGAGAAAGTCAGGCAATCTGTTCATTAGTCATGAGTTTAAAAGAGGATCTGAGGGCTTTCGTGGTGCTTTTTGTCTTTTTTCTCAGAGGTACTGGGTACCATATTAAAAAAAGAGCAGAAATGTTGAAAACTGGTTGCTTAGTAAAGGAAATATCAAGTGTGGTGAAATCCCACAAGTTTAAGAGACTGAATGGTGCTGTGAGGCAGCTGATCTGTGGGGGTGGCTATAGTAAGAAGGTGTCCTTTAGGTTGTCACTGCTTTAATTTTTCTGTGTAAGGATAATTAGACTATATGATAATATACTGCCATGAGTAATCTGAATTTGTTAGATTGTAGGTTATGCATGTTTAACTCTGTAACATAAGTGAACTACTGATGTGTGTGTGTATTTCCATAAAGAACAGATGATATTACTCTTTTCTTGCTGTAATAAAATGTTTTAGTGGAAAAATGACAAAACATTAAATTTAAAGTTGAATAATGTAGACAAAATAGAAAATATGCAATCATAGCATGGCTTAGGTTGGAAGGGACCTTAAAGATCATCTAGTTCCAACCCTGCTGACTTGGGCAGGTACAAATGAGTTAGTCATATACAGTAATCAAGTCAACTGACTGTATTTACCTTATTTTTTTCTTACAAATGCTTTCCTTCACTCTTATATTTTGCATAGGCTTTGGACATGTGAATTTAAAACAAGCAGAATAATGGTAGTGCTGTCTATGCTACTGATACTGGCTGATTTTCTCTTTTATTTCCCAATCTTTCTAAAAAAGAAAAAAAAAAAAAAAAAGAAAACTTCCCTTTTTGTTCCTAGTCTTTGGTTTTTCGAAAATCAGTAAACTTGAGCTATGGAAACATATTCCATGGAGAAGGAAAGACATTATTTCTGAATGATACTGATCAGTAGAACCAATAACAATAAAGTGTCTATGCCACAATTCTGACACATACCGTAGACTTATAAAAGTTTAGCACAATTACACCAAGTAGCGAAAGGAACCTACTGTGAGGATAGTTATGGAGTGAGACAGGCAGCTCAGGGAGAATAGCAGAACCCTAAACTCTAACATTTCTTTGATATCATTCTGCCTGCTGAGCAAAAGACAGCTGCATCCAGCTCTGCTAAGTTGCTCATCCCTCCTTCCTTCTGTTCAGCCTACTGCTCGGTGCTTTTTAGACTGCTGGCTGCAAACCTAAGGGAGGTAGGTGGAATGCCCAAGATATTGGCCATGTCAGGAAAGGTCTTGGATAACCTAAGCTGAAGCATTTGAGTTTTCTGAGGATGTAATGCATGAATTCAGATATTAATTTGTGTCATCTGTGAAGAAAAATATTGCTCAGAGATATTTGCAATTTTTGTTTTAGGTTAGTTTTATTGTTAAGTTCCTTCTCCTTTTCTGCTCTCAATGTTTGGGTTTCTAGGTTGTTTTTTTTTTTTTTTGGTTGTATTATGGACAACCCAAATCTTGGTCTCAGTACCTTTGATAGATTTTGTGGGTTAGAAATTCCCTTGAATTTCCCTGACAGAGTGAAGTTTGTTATCCACCACTACATATACTACTCTTTGTAACTACATATTGTCTTTATACAGACTAGAGAATTTTCACACTGTGAGATGCAATAAATCAGGAACTAAAAATTAAAAACAAAGACTGAAAAAAAGCTGCCAAGTTCATGGCAGGGAGTGTAATTTATTCACGTTTTTTCCAATAGCAGCTTAAAATGAGACTATCCATATAACCCAGAGATCAATCATGATGCTGGAAAACTGCCTTGGTCTGCCAAAGGAAATTAGGTGAGAGAAAGTCTTATGGCTCTGTTAAAATGACTTTGTCATAGGCAGTACCAGAAGAGAGAGTATTCATGGAAATTAAAACACCTTACACGGAGATTGTTTTGTTTGTCTGCCTTTTTTATGGAACCCACTACTTTATCACTTTGTCTTTCTATACCAAATGTAGAAAATTATGTCAAAATAACATTTAATATTTAGATATTGACTGCAATAATACTCTGCTCCATATCAAATGAATATCAAAAAAGACTATTGTTCTTGTGGGTGTTATCTAGGTCAGCTCATAGCTTAAAAACAACCTGCACCAGTTCCATTTCTTGCTGTGCTCACTGCATGCAAAATATATTGCTTTCAACTACAGAGAAAATAGTGTGAAACAGTCTGTTGACTTTTCTTCCCCTCAAGAAAAGCATCTTTTAATTGGACAGTTTTTACACTTCTACAAAGAAAATAGGACAAACAAAAGAGGAAACCAGCTCCCTGAACTCTTTTTACATATTGTTAAGGAATTCATTGCATAGATTTTATATTCAGAAATTCTTACTAAAGTTTCAATAACAGATGAAAGAATTAAAGTAAGACTAATTATTTTTTTCCTTTTTTTTTTTAGTAATACTTTTTGTCTCAGGACCTGAAATACATCACAAAGGACAGGATGAGATGGGTCATTTTTAGAGTATGATCAGCTGTAGCTTGTCACTGAAGCTTAAATTACTTGTGTAGATTTCAAAAGTCACTCAGAAATTAACCTATGTCAACAACTGGCAAATATTTTGACCACTTACCAATTTTAGACTGGCATGGAAGAATTCAAGCTGGATTCTCCTCTGCCTTGTAGAAGTTTTTGACTGACTGAAGAGAACGCACACAGTTCCAGTAGGTAGGGTGTATATGAAAGATTTCGTGCAACAATTGTCAATGACATTATAGTGCATTTTAGGTTTTTTTTATTAATGTCTTTCATGCAACAAATGCACTTGGGTGAAGCTGTTTGTATAAAAATCATCCTGACATCAGAAATTTGATTGACTAACCAGCTTTTAAAATTTATTGTGAGACTCCTTCTTTTTTGGCTAAGTTAAAATATGAAGTTATAAGAAAGAGGAGCAATATTATGGTAACTTGAAGTTATATAGGTGTGTAAGTCAACCTGCCTATCTTACTCTTTAGATAAACCTGAATATTTTTGTAATTAGGCTGCTAAAAAAAGTTCCTCATCTTGAGATATTTGTGCTTCTGAACTGGGAATATCTGAATGCTCTGTGAAATAGTAATGAGAAAATTCCATGTGGTTTGTGTGCCGTGGTGCTTCATTTCTATCAAACAGTGAAAAGACAGTGGAGAAGAGCAGCTGCATACAATACTTTAATATTTTGCCACATAAGCAGAAATAATCTATTCAGTACATGTAAAAGGTCTTAATATATCAAGATATGTCAAAGAAGTTTATTACTGAGCGTACATGGTATAAACACAGACACTTCAAGTATACAAAGTGATCTGGAAAGCAATTATGGGACACGTTACAAAATCTAAGAAAGGACCGCAGCCTGACTAGGTAACATAGCCAGAGGCAAGTGCAGGATTATTGTGCATGATGTTTCTGAAGTCTGCCAGAATGCCAGATGTCCTTTCTGAATCTGGATCCTCCAGATCTTGGCACGCACATGGCTATCTGATCAGCCATAGAAATGACAAAAGAGAAAGGGCCACTGGTTGTCTATGCAATTCTGCCCTTATGTTTCCTTAAGGCTTTCCATATGATCAAAAAGCTGCTGAATAGATGAAGCCTGTGACTTAAGACTTCGTGTGTTTTACAGAGAAGGAAGGATAAAAAATAAAAATGTTTCCATATTTTGTCTGTAATGGAGTTATTTTTCTTGTTAGTGTCTGTGTTTTACCTTTAGTCTGACAGTAATTCTGATAACACACCAATGTTTTAGTTGTTGCTCAGTAGCACTTACCCTGATCAAGGACTTTTCGGTCTCTCTGTCAGTGAGGAGGGGCACAAAACCTGGGAAGAAGCAGAGAGAGGACCCCTTACCCAAACTAGCCAAAGCGGTATTCCGTCCCACAGCACGTCATGCGCAGTATGTAAACTGGGGGGAGACCCCTGGAAGGGACAGATTGCTTCTTGTGTTAGGCTGGGTATCAGTGAGTGGATGGTGAGCAACTGTACTGTGCATCACTTGCATTTATTGCCGTTTTTTTTTTTCTTTCCCCTTTTATTCTTATATCTCCAAGGTTGTTGCAGTTATTGTTATTTTTATTATCATTATTATTGTTATTGGACTGTTTTTATCTCAACCTATGGGGTTTACATTCTTTTGACTCTACTTCCCATCCTGCCCAGGAGAGAAAAGGGGGGGGGGGGGTGTTGAGCAAAGGGCTGTATGGTATTGAGATACCAGCTGGGTTTAAACCACAATGAAATGCAAAGCTGAGGCAGAGTACAGATGCTGACACAGAGACAACTGAGTTCATCCTGCATTGCTCACCATCTCTAAACCCAGATTATTCTTCAAGCATCCTTGATAAGGAAGTCACATTTCCAAATATAAAGAATTAAATTAAGTTCAGCTGGATTGTTTAATATATATTCAAGTTGATCATTATTATCAATTTCAAAGCCATAAAGTCCAATGAAACAATTTCCTAATCATGTATTATTTTCTTAATAAGAATGGCCATATAACATGAATTTATATTCAATTTAAAGAAATGTACAGTGCACCCTTCTCATTAGGAAATTATTCCAAGTATTATCATAGAAACATAGAATAATTAGGGTTGGAAAGGACCTTAAGATCATCTAGTTCCAACACCCCTGCCATGGGCAGGGACACCTCACACTAAACAATGCCACCCAAGGCTCTGTCCAACACAGCCTTGAGCACTGCCAGCAATGGAGCATTCACAGCTTCCCTGGGCAACACAATCCAGTGCCTCACCCCCCTTACAAGAAAGAATTCCTTCCTCATAACCAATCTAAACCTGCCCTGTTTAAGTTTGAACCCATTACCCCTTGTCCTATCACCACAATCCCTCATGAACAGTCCCTCCCCAGCATCCCTACAGCACCCCTTCAGATATTGGAAGGCTGCTAGGAGGTCTCCATGCAGCCTTCTCTTCTCCAGGCTGAACAGCCACAACTTTCTCAGCCTATGTTCATATGGGAGGTGCTCCACTTCCCTGATTATCCTCATGGTCCTCCTCTGGACTTGTTCCAATAGTTCCATGTCCTTTTTATGTTGAGGACACCAGAACTGTACACAATACTCCAATTGAGGTCTCATGAGAGCAGAGTAGAGGGGGAGGTTCACCTCCCCCGACCTGCTGCTAATGCTCCTTTTGATGCAGCCCAGGATTCCATTTGCTTTCTGGGCTGCAAGCTCACACTGAAGGCAGCTCATGTTCATTTTTTCATCGACCAACACCCCAAAGTCCTTCTCCGTAGGGCTGCTCTGAATCTCTTCTCTGTCCAACCTGCAGCTGCACCTGGGATTGCTCCTACCCACGTGCAGGACCTTGAACTTGGCATGGTTAAACTTCATCAGGTTGGCATCAGCCCACCTCACAAGCCTGTCAAGGTCCCTCGGGATGACATTCCTTCCCTCCAGCTTGGTGTCATCAGCAAACTTGCTGAGGGTGCACTCAATCCCACTGTCCATGTCACTGACAAAGATGTTGAACAAGACTGGTCCCAGTGCCAATCCCTGAGGGACACCACTCGTTACTGATCTCCGGCTGGACAATGAGCCATTGAGCACAACTCTTTGCGTGCGGCCATCCAGACAGTTCTTTATCCACCGAGTGGTCCACCTGTCAAATTGATGTCTCTCCAACTTAGAGACAAGGATGTCATGTGAGACAGTGTCAAACACTTTGCACAAGTCCAGGTAGATGACATCAACTGCTCTAATCCTCTCCATCAGCTCCTTAGCCCCATCATAGAAGGCCACCAGAATAGTCAGACAGGATTTCCACTTTGTGAAGCCATGCTGGCTGTCACCTAGCACCTTGTTGTTTTTCATGTGCCTCAGCATGCCTTCCAGTAGAATCCTTTCCAAGATTTTGTCAGGCACAGAGGTGAGGCTGACTGGTGTGTAATTCCCCGGGTCATTCATTTCTCCCTTCTTGAAAATGGGGGTTATATTCCCCTTTTTCCAGTTGTTGGGAACTTCACCTGACTGCCATGATTTTTCAAATATGATGGACAGTGGCTTTGCAACTTCATTTGCCAAGTCCTTCAGGATCCGCAGATGGATTTCATCCAGTCCCATGGACTTGTATACATTCTGGTTCCTAAGATGGTCTCGAACTAGATCCTTTCCTACAGTTGATTGAAAAGTAAATTAGAAGTTCAAGGGAAAAACAATTGCCTTCCAATTATTGCTGAATTCCAATAATTAGAATTCTAAATGTTTAATGGTCAATTAGGGCTTTAATTTTTTAATGGCTTTAATTTTGTGCTGAAGATTCACACTCAGAGGTCACATCCAAGTTAATATACTTGTATTTGCCTTCTGGTTGCATTTGTGAGCCTTAAAGTTAAGGAAGATCGATGCCCAAGATCAAGAGTTCAGTGACGCAGTTACAAATAAGGAAAGTGTAAGTCCAAAAAAGTGACTATACATGAACCCTATTAATACTGAACATGTTTTTCTTCTAGAAAAGCGACTGACTTGCAGCACAGAGTATGGGAGAGGAAAATATCGGTTCTTAAATGTCTGTATGGAATGTGAATAATTTAAAATTGTATATGAACAACTTTGAATAACTTCTTGAAAATGATATAGGCAAAACAAACTTCATCGAGTGTCTAATACTCTATTCAGTGTAATTTTTTTGCTTCAGAAATATACACACATGTGGGATGAAATGTGGTATTAATCATTCTTCACGTGACCCAGATTAAGCTATTTCAGCTGCCTATCAAATCATTGTTATTTTCAGGGATGTACATAAGATGAGTGCAATCATGAACATACATCAAAAAGTGGTGATAATGTGAAAGAGATGGTGGCAAGCAGAAACAGATCCTTCTCAGAAAGGAAGAGTTTAAGAGGAACAAGCAGGTGCAGGCAAATCTTTGAATACCAGAAATGGAACTTCTAATGTATCTGAAAGAAATATCACGTTTGCATATTATGTTTAGTAGAAATCAGAGTTAAAGCAACAAACACTCATAAGCACTGAAGAACTTTAAGCGTAACCAGAGTGAAGTTTGCCATATCTCTTCCTGTAACATCCTAGACAATACTTGTGGCAGAGAAAAGGAATGGCAGAAGCAAGATCAAGGTCAACTCCTTACCACAAGGCATGGTAAGCCACAGGAGCAGTCTGAAAAAAACCCATGGGGAATATCTCACATGCACACACTTGGTCTTCAGAATATAGCAAGAGTTACACAGGTCATCTGATTGGCCACGAGGAGTTGGTAGACTGTGTTTTAATTATAGGCAACTAAGGAGAGACACAGTGAAAGCAGCCCATTCAGTTAGTTATATCCAGCTTGCATACACACAGTGCAACTACTAGCTGCAGCTATAGCTAGAAAATAGGAAAAAAATAGCTGGTAGGGCAAAGGAGCTTAATGATATTAAAAATGAGACAGGATCAGTTAGGATTTTTCAAATTTGTCTCTTTCTTCCTCTGTATTACAAAGAGAATTACACAAGTGCAACTCCGAGCCATGTTTGCACCAGATACGCTAGCATCTTTCTTCTTGGGCTTGCTAGCACTGCTCTCCCCTTTGAAAAATTTATTCCTGAGAAAGTTGTTTAAGCAATATTTTTTTTTCATCCCTTGTGCCTGTGAGCTTTTGTTTATTGTTCTGTGTGTGAAGACACATCCAGTCCTGATTACAGTACAAGTTTTGACAGATGTCTTTACTAACCAGCGGAAGAGGACCTTTCCTGCAGGCATTGCTTTCTGCATGACTTTATCTGACAGAACTGGTGTGTATTGTTAAATTCCTTTTGAAATGTTCTCTTTTGGGATTTTATGCTGTCATGCAACAAGAACTACAAATTTCTTTTATTTAAATATCAATAAAATGAAAGTTTAAACAAAAAGAAAATACTGATAACAAATACCTTGTTTAATCAAAGGAAAGGTGAAGTTCATATACCTTGCTGCATATGAAAGTATTTTATGCAAGGAAGGGCTCAGAGGTTTTTGTTTAAAACAAAGTCAAGTTTTTGTTTCCAAGTGTTAGGTCTTTTGCGCAAAAGATTTTTACTGCAAATGTTGTTAATAGCAAACTTGTTAATAAATATTGACTTTATAAAAAAAATCAAACTTTTTGTGAAGCTTCTCAGATTCTTCTTGATGTGGTCAAAAGCCATTCAGTTTCTGAAAAATCTTTGTGTTTTTCTTTGGTAGATACCGTATTACCCACATTATCAAAAGATTACCCTCAAATACCAAAAGATTACCCTCAAATTTCTCTCTTGATCAAAATCAGAGGGGATTTGTCATGTTTAAATGGAAAATGTTTTTAAACAGGTACAGTAAAGGCAGACAAAGAAAAAAAATAGGGAAGAAACTGTCAAGAAGGGCTCTGTAAAAGGATATATATAGTAACATGTACCTGAAGCATTTCTCAATAAATTGGAACAGAATTTAGTGGACAGATTTTAATTTATTCATGTATCTTAGTGAACACAAAGTTCCATATTTAGTGATGCTGCATCATAGTACTGGACTGTGGAAAAAAACCCTAACTTTAGTAGACTTGTTAATTTTGATTTTTCTGGTAGGTGAAACTGGTAAGATGCCATCTCCTAACAATAAATATCTATGAGTCTGCAAGTGGTGGCAACCATTTTTGAAGTTCATGTCTGGGGATCCTTTAGAAGCGATGATACAAAACTTGATGACTGTCTGTAGTAGCTGTATACTTCTTTCTGCAAATGACCTAGATAGAATGAACATGGAAGTGTTTGACTTTCATCTATATCTCACTGAATTCATGTTGTGGTGATGACTTTCATAGTCAATAGATTTCATATTTGAAATGAGATATTCTATGATATCTGAATGTCATTGTTTAAGCCTCTCACGCAGTTTGTTCACTCACTCCCCCCTCTTTCTTCCCCACGTCCCAGGGGAATGGGGAGGAGAATCAAAAGAATGCAACTCCCACAGGTTGAGATAAGAGCAGTTTAGTAACTAAAGTATAACACAAATCACTGCTGCTACCACCAATAATAATAATGACAAGGCAAATACAAGGAAAGAATACAATTGCTCACCACCTATACCCAGCCCGACCACACAGTGCACCTCCACCCTTCCGGGTCCCTGCTCTCTGTTTTACATTCTGGGCATGACATACTGTGGTATGGAATACCTCTTTGGTCAGTTTGGGTCAGGTGTCCTGTCTCTGCTTCCTCCCAGCTCCCCCTCCTCCCTGGCAGAGCATGAGGCTCAGAAAGTCCTTGGCCAGACCAAAACATCACTAAGCAGTAACCAAAACACTGGTGTTATCAGTGCTGTTCCCAGGCCGAAAGTCAAAAACACAGCACTGCACCAGCTACTAAGAAGGAGAAAAATGACTGCTACTGCTGAACCCATGACACTGAATCTAGGTGGTATTCATTCCTCTGTGAGAATATGTTTTAGTACAGCAACATTACCATTCATGTAACAATTCCTGAGTGTAAAGTTCATGCTCATAACAACCAAGAGAAGTCATAGCTGTGTGCAACCACATTCCTACTAAGCTGTTGTTTAACACAGTGTCCTGGGTTCAGCAGTAGCAGTCATTTTTCTCCTTCTTAGTAGCTGGTGCAGTGCTGTGTTTTTAACTTTCGGCCTGGGAACAGCACTGATAACACCGATGTGTTTTGGTTACCGCTCAAATGTTTAGTCTGACAAAGGACTTTCTGAGTCTCATGCTCTGCCAGGGAGGAGGGGAAGCCGGGAGGAAGCAGAGAGAGGACACCTGACCCAAACTGACCAAAGAGGTATTCCATACCACAGCATGTCATGCCCACTATATAAACTGGAGACAGTCACCTGGAAGAGTTAGATCACTGCTCGGTCAGGCTGGGTATGAATTGGTGGGTGGTGGGTGATTGTATTCCCTTCCCTTGTTATTTCCCTTATCATTATTACTATTGGTGGTAGCAGTAGTGATTTGTGTTATACCTTAGTTACTGAACTGTTCTTATCTCAACCTGTGGGAGTTACATTCTTTTGATTCTCCTCCCCATCCCCCCCCGGGTCGGAGGAGAGAGACAGGGGGGAGTGAGCGAGCACACTGTTTGGCTGATTTAAGGCTGGGCTTAAAGCATGACACACAGCATAATAATTACCAAATGAAAACACACCAAGACTTTACCCTTCTGATCTTCCAGCATGTTTTGATATGATTAGGTACCACAGTTTGATTTCTACTTCTAGACCTGCTTGCTCTTTAGAAGGAATACGTGCTGAGGAAGAGTAAATTCTAAGCTGCGTCCCTTCTGTATTGTCTCAAAAAAAAAAAAAAAAAAAAGGCAAAAACTAACCCCAAAACCTCTTAATACTCGTTGACATAGTTGCCTAACACTTATACTTGGTAACTCTGATTTTGAAAGCAGATGCAAATCAGGATTCTGTTGTACTTTATTAAGGTAGTTTTGCTTAGTGCAGTCTCCTATTCAGAACATAGTTCTGCTAAATTATGTTCTGTCTTCATGTGTTGGTCTCTGCTTTTTAGTGGTTAACAGAGCGGATTGCTTCTAGTGACTATAATCCTGGCATGATGAGAGATGAAGAATTAAGAAAGTGGAAATGGTGTTGTGTTAGCATAAACAAGGTGAAAGAAGAAAGGAAAGGCTGTGTGCAGCATCAAGAAAAGACCAGTATTTAATTTAGGAGAAGACTTGGGTTGAAAGTGACACTTACCTTAAAATTTTGCCTATTTTTAATTTTGACTGTATGGATCTTTGTTTATTAGGTAGCATCTTTTTAGCTTTGACTCTGCTTCTTGTGCTGCAGGATGATTACCTGGGCAAAACAGAGGCCAGGCTTTCCCTGGCCCCAGTTTCAAAGGAAATGATTTTAAAGAATTCAGGTTCTTGTCTTCATTAAGCAGTAGAGGACACATTGCTGGAAATCTCTTAATTTGATTTTGTTCTTCAGCACCTGCATACCTTTCTTTATGGTTAAAGTAAGAATAGTTTATGTGAATATGATCTTTTTTAATGATGCCATGAATATGTGGAAACATTGTCAACAGGAGGTTCTATAGCTTTTAGTAACACTATTTTGCTTTTGATGCTCCTATTCCTTATGGGTTTCATCTTCTTAGTATTTGTTTTTATCTTTACCTAATGCTAATAAAGCTGAGAAAACTTCTTCATGATACAACTTTGAATAAAGAGTTATTTGTTTTTTCATAGGCAGGGCTCTGAACGTAGATGTGTATATGCTTTGGATAAAATTTTCTTTAAATTTGAAATGGCTTTGTCTTTACACATTATACATATATCCTAGATGTGTGTATATATATTTTTTCCAAAAGAATATTATTAATTTAATAATTTATCAAAGGGTGCCCATGAATTTCAGTGACGGAATATCTCCTCTTCAGTGATTAATATCAGGACAGCTGTTTTGTAAAAAATAAATGAGATATAGTTTTTAGACAAGATATGGCAAAGTCATATAAAGCAATTATTTTTTCCACACACATGACGGAGAAAGGAAAGTGAGTTATCTATGATTTAAAGACTTGGGCACTCTGAAGGAAGAATGCCTTTCTTATTCCTCGATTACTCTGTTACAGATTGTCTATGTGTTCTCTAACAAAAACTGATGATGATTTCCAGAAGAAATGAATGTATGGCACAAGTATAAAGGTAGACTAATATTATTTTTAATTCCTTTACCCGAAGATGGATCAAGAAACCTACTGACATGCAGTCTTGTTTTGGAAAAACAAACTAAAATAGTCTGTTGTGTTGGATTACAGCTCTTTTGGTCAGAGGACTTAAAGGCAGGCAGCTACAGGAAAGTTCAATTTAACCTACTAAACAAGCTGTACTTGAATTTAAAACACAACAAAACTGGGAAGACCAAAACAATCCCAAATAACCCCTCTTTTTCAGCTTAGCTTAGATAGCCACAAAAAAAAAAAAAAAAGAAGATTTTTTTGATGAGGAAGTGCATCAGTCTTGACACCTCAAGGCTGAATCTCAGTGCTTTAAGGGGCTGAAGTCTGTGGTGCACTCAAGAATATTTACAAGCAAGTTAGACAGTGCTGCTTCTTTTTTTCCTCTTTTTTTTTTTTTTTTTTTTTTGTTACTAGAAATGGATTTGGGGACTTGGTAACATTTCAGCTGCTCATGATTTTTATGGACATACATGATAGCTTTCAGTGAACAGGTGTGCTAACATTTTGTAAATGTCCTTTGGTCATTGGTGAGTGTGTGCTCTTTTGTGAATGTGATGGCTCATACTGTAAAACAGCTTGTGGTGAAGTAAAGGCTATTCAAAGGCTAGGAAAGATGGGGTTCAAATCATCTTCGTGAATTGCTTTCCCAAGGCTGCAGGATTGTAACTGTGTCTACGAGGGAGAAAATCGTTATGACAGATTTATTTGCAGAGTTTTTTAATTTAAAACGTTGGAATATATGAAAACGTCAACTCACAAGACCTAATCTAGAGAAATAAAACCAAAGGTATTTCTTATTATAAATGTTGACACATTTATTTTTTTAAATTTGATTTATTCATTACTATCTTCATTATTTCATTATCGATTAAACTTCCCATATTTCAGATTTTTTCTTTAAAAAGCACCAATCATAACTAACTCTAAATGAAAGATTATTTTAATGCCAAAAGCTTTAAAAGTTTGAATGAAAGGTCCCAGATGGTCATTGAGCCCTCAACATTTATTGTTCATCAACCTTTTAAAATTACATTATTCTGTCAGTTCAGGATATTCTACTTGAAACAGAGTTCTGCAATGTGTTAATAGCATAGAGCTTTGAAGTTTGATCCAGCATAGTCTAAAAAACCTACATAGATTTTTTTAAACATACATTTTAAAAATCTGCTAACTATAGACTGAACACACTCCCTGCAAATGCTGTAATCAGCATTAGAAGAAAATGAGTACGAAGACCTTACCCTCTGCTGGTCCTATTAGGGAAAGGACTGACCTGTGTGTTTCAAGGAAAAAAGGTGTGGTTACCTATCAGTAGGTACTATTAGGTATTAGGAGTCTTGTTAATGACAAATTGCATTAAAAACTTCTCTTCAAACCAAGAGAGACTTTTTAAGTTTTTTTTACAATGGCTCATTCATGTGGGTCCTGCTGAATTTGCAGACTATTGTGACTAGCCAGTTGAAGCTACACTGTAGGCTGACAAATATGCTGCTGCTGTATGTTGTGTAGATGGTATAAACAATCAATCCTGGTAGATGATTTTTCTATGGCACCTTTGTGCCTAAATCCTTTTATATAGTAATGTGTTTTAGGTAAAAAAAAAAAAGTGAGTGGAATATAATTTAAAGGTTTATTAATGTAATTCAGTATACAGTAACATGGTCTTAGGGTAATAGCAAATTTAATCCAGGAATAATGTGGCTACTGAATTCCCTGGTGTATATTGCCTCAGTGCTGAAAAACCATGTATGCTTTATTGCCATACAGCTGTGGCAAGGAGAATCATTTACCCCTTTGAGCTGTGGGCTGGATTTCTAGAAAATCGTACCTAATATGAATTTTGAGAGAAAGGAAAATGAGCTAGTGAATAGTTATAATTTAGAAACATTTTAATAGGCAGAAAGCCCTAGAATCATAAAATAGTTTATGTTGGAAAAGACTTTTAAAATCATCAAGTCAAACCATTAGAATGAGATCCTGAAATTTATCTCAGACACCAGAACACCTGAAAGTACATTCCATTTTGTTTGCCTTCAGATTCCTCCATTAGCTTTGCTCAAGTGCTTACTGTGGACTTTAATTAATTCTTTTTTTTTTAAAAAAGTCCTGATGGTTAATATGGTAGTGCTATGTTCTGCCTAGTGGGTATTAACAAGTGGCAGACTGTGTTTCAGAGTTAGTGTTTCTCAGCAGGAACCACCCTCAGAGCAAGAAGTTCAGGCAAAGCATTAATAAGGTTTGATGGCCTTATGCACCAGCACTTCACTCTTTATTATTCATCCAATTTATCCGAAATTGCATTTCATTTCCTTGGCATACAAAGACAAAGCTCTAATTTCCCTGACAGCCTGCTTGAAGATGCAAAAATGGCAGTAGAGAAGAAGAACAATCTGTTTTTACCTCCAGAAAATTAGCTACAGTTCTAACAAAAGTGAATAGCAGCACAAGCTGACTGTATTACAGTAGATCCTTTGTGTGGTGCTAGTTCAGACTTGCTGCTTTATAACTATAGAATACAATTTAATAAAGACATCCTGATCTCCCAGAATTTTTACCCTTGGGCTGCTTATCTATCCTTCATGTGCTGGATATGGCCTTACAGTTCTCAATTGGTTGCTGGTGTATAGATGGTAAATTGGGAAATTATGTCCCAATGATCTCTAGAAATTCTGGATGCATGGCTACTGTTAGTATTTGGAAATTTTTTTCTCATATGTAAGCAGCCAAATCAGGTGTTCTGTGGCAAAGGTATCTCTGCCTGCCTGCTTGGTACCTGCAGAATCCGAAGCAAGTGGCAGGGTGTTTAGAAGAGAGAAGTGTTTGATGAGCAGTGCCAGCCTCCTCACATCTCTGTAGCAAGAGCCACCTCTGTGATCACTGGCATAGTATGAAATATATGATTGCTTGAATAAGAAGTCATCATATGCTGTGATGTAATCGCAACTGGATGTTTGAAGTACACAAGCAAGTGCCAACCTTTGCATTTGTCTTGGTTGTATGCAGCAGTGCTTCTGGTTTCCAGAGATCTTTCATGAAAATCTGTAAATACTATGTATTGACCTTTCATTCTATCTTTGTGTGTTTTCCCACAGAGGCTCATTCTCTCTGTGTGATAAATAAAAAGTTCAGAATGGGAGTTTTTTTTGATTGCTTTTCTTTCTGGAGGATATTTTTTAGAAAGTTTTGGGGCATACTGAAGTGTTTGGCATAGAGATCCAAAGAAAGTAAGTATATGAATGTAGAGGAAGAGTTTCTAGAAGAGTGTACGGTGCTTACAGTGTTATAGCAAACCCTGATATATCTCACCCAGATACAAGTACTTCTATTAATATTTTTGCACTCCATCAACCTTAAGGAGCAGCCACACCTTTCCAAATCAGTCTGAAATAAAATAATCAAATCAGAGCTGAGGTTGAAATCAAGGTGATCTAACATCTTGTGCTAAATAGAGTGTGTCTGATTAGTATATGTATTGTCTCCTCTTTTCATTTTGGAGTTTAGTTTTAACATCAGCCATGTAGCCTGCATCTCTTCTGAGTTATAGACTGCTCTATATCTCAGAGCATCATTTTGCTCAGAAATCACCTTCACTGTAGTTTATTTCAAAACCAGAATATATCTGTTCCATGAGTCAGCAGGAATTGGATGGAGGAGGATGCTGAATCTTGGTGCCTGCTAATGGGAGAGGTTCAGAAAGCATGTCTGCTCTTAGCGCTCACCTGTTTGAGAAGAGTGCTCTGTGACTGGCTACCAATGGAGAGATTATTTTGGCTATTGTTCTTATGACTCTACAGTTGTTACACTATCTTATTTTCTCACATCCAATGTTTGGCAAAATCCTGAATTATTGATGCACAAGCTACGCTGGAGACTGAAGAGCTCATAATGAACATCGTAAAGACTTCAGTGTTTGAGATTGTAAATGAAATGACAGTGCTTGTTTTTTTTTTTTTTTTTTTTTTTAATCAAACATGCCAAAGGTTGCTTGTTCTGGCTAATTTTTGTGTCTCAAAACTGTAGGACGACAAAGCCAGTCACATAAAAATTTCTTTCAATTAAAGCTGCAGTTCAGTTCACTCTGTTCATAATTGTCATCATATATGCTTGTTGATGGATCTTTCATTTTGTCAAGATATGTTTGTACATTATTAATGAATATTCCTTGGAGATACTGTTCACAGATACAGACATGCAGTGCTCTGATACTGATAAAAGTGCTAAAGCCTACTGCTAAGTGCTGCCAGCACTGAGTAGGGTTTGAGTAGGGCAGTGTGTGTAAATTCCAGCTGACTTTGCAAGCTCCTGGTTCCATCTCAAACCTGAGACAAAGAAAAGGAAAAAAATCCCTTAGCTTATGGAAAAAAAAACCCAAAACCCAACCCTAAATCTTTGTTTGTCTCTCCCAGGTTTTTCTTATCTACTTATTTTGGTTTTTTTTTTTGCCAAGGATGTTGTCGCAAAAACTGTTACAGGTTTATGCTGTGGTAAAATATTGGCTACTCAAAAATATTCAGATATACAGCGAATTATAAACCATGGTGAGGCCCTCCTCTCTGCTTGAAAAATGAATGTGGTATTTCATTCATCTCTGCACTGTAGGGATCTAAGTGGGAAGATCCTTTAATTCATCAAAACTTTAACATGATGAGTAGCAATAGGCCAAAGTTGGGGATTTTGGTAAACAGTCCAGAATGTAATTTCAGTGTCTAGCTGCATTCCTGTATTTTTAATTATTATTATTCTTTTAAAATCCTTTTTTTTCTCAGCAGTCTCTCTAACAGTGGATACTTTCCCAGAAAGCAGTAAAGCAGTCTTAATATATACTTAGAAAGGTACAGGTCTGCAGGTGACACTGAATTATTGCTAGTATGCTTTTTCTATGTATTCCTAACATAGATCTGTCTGCCAGTCCTCTAGTTATAGGATTCCTTGAAGTTATTGCTGTCAAAGACCACACAGACTTTGTGATAGGTTTCAGTGAGCATGTTCCCAGGCTGCTGTAATGCTTCTAACAGAGCAGAGCAAGGACGTTCAGCGTACAGGGTGCCAAACCCCTACCTCAATAATCTTGTCACCAGAGATTGCAGGGCACAGATGCTTTTGTCCTTGTTTTTCGTTACTTTTTTATTTTTATGCTTCAGAAAGGACAGGCAGGTTGAATTTTTCTCAGCTGGTGAACTACATAGATTAGGCCAGTCCTCTTTAAATTATAGTCTGTGTATGCTTTTTCATGGCTGGATGATCCTGGCTATGAAGAGGAATATTTGCTGAGACAAATGCTACTGTCAGAGTCAGCAGCTCAATATGGCAATGTTCTTGTTGAACTGCATGTTATAGAGAGCAGTTCTTGCGTGGTCCATTGACTGCTCACCTCCATCTCCTCATTTTTTAAAATTTGTTAGAGTTTACACTTGCATGAAGAGATTTTTGGATACTTGTCACAGATGCAATATCTTTCCTTGAAAAGTCTGTGAAAATCCTGCAGATGGAACAAAAATTAAGACACATATCCCTGTCTCCTACCCAGCAACTTCCTTATGCGCAGTCAAGCAGTCTTCTGTGACCAGTGTTGCAGCATTTCATTGTTCTGCTAGGTTCACCAACCAGAGGTGCTTGAAAACCTGCAAAAACGCCAAGCGAGAAGCCCCGAGATCATGGCTGCAGCTGACTCTAACTTGGAATTTCTTGCCTGTGGGAAATTTTGGATTTTGAACTGTGACTTGTGTTAACATGGGTGTAGGTAAAGCTCTCAAATACATTTTCTGGTAAAGCTTATTAGCTGTCTTTGGGGAGATTACACAATGGGAAGAGACTTCTTCCTCTTCTCTTCAATGCTTCATTCTATAGGAAAGCTGAAATTAGTTTCTAGTTACTGGGAAAGACACATCATTCACTGAAAAACCATAATACTTTGTTTTTTAATAAGCTAATTAAAAATAAAGAACTGATCACTGTAGATTTAGCTTGGTAAAATACTTGCTGAAATAACTGGGCTGTGCTTCCCTAAAAGTTCTAAATTTGGCTTTTGCAGTGGAATTCTATTTTCCAAACTTCAGACATTGTAAACATGCTCTGAGAGAACCAGACTGATCTCTCTCTTTGGCCTGTGGAAAATGTAGTACTTAACAGTGATTAAGTGATGCTATCCTTAAAATGAAGTGTGAATTTGCTGTGAGCATTTCATTGGAACTGTAGGGCTGAGGGCAACTTGGAAGAGACTCAGAAAGGAGATGGATAACACCAGTCACTGCAACTATCCTAAAGTCAGGTTTAGGGGTGAAAGAGGCAAAAGAAGATGGCATATTGTCTGATAAAGCTTTGAAATAAAAGCGTCTGTTGGTAAAAGATTCTGTTATGTATGACAGATGAATTCTCTTAAAATAAGGAGGTGAAACTGGGTGGGACTGACACTGTTACGGAATAGTGTTATCAAGGCAGTAGGCCATCTTCTGGCTCATCCTGACCTTTCATAGAATAACCTGTTTTGTGTCCCAGGTGACAGTGCCAAAAGGGGTATCTTTCGCCTCACTTTGATGTAATCTCCTACCTTCATGTCATCCATTTTACAGTAAACTGCTTTACAGCTAAGACTTAGCCTCTTCCTCTTGTACTACTTTGTCCTGGGCTCAGCTGTAAGTTATTTTTCTCCTCCCTAGTAGCTGGTGCAGTGCTGTGTTTCTTCTTTAACCTGAGAACAGTGCTGATAATACATCAACATTTTAGTTGTTGCAGTAATGCTTACTCTGATCAAGGACTTTTCAGTCTCATGCTCTGCCAGTGACGAGGGGCACAATAAGCTGGGATGAAGCAGAGACAGGACACCTGACTCAAATTAGCCAAAGGGGTATTCCATACCGCAGCGTGTCATGCCCAGTAGATAAACTGGGAAGAGTTACCTGGAAGGCCCAGATCACTGCTCAGGTCAGGCTGGGTATCAGTCAGCATGTGGTGAGCACTTGTTGATCACTTGTTGGTGCTTTTTCTTTTTTCCCTTTTCCCTTTTATATTCTCTCCCCTTGTTATTTCCCTTAGTAGTAGTAGTAGTAGTAGTTTTGTATTACACTTTAGTTACCGGTCTGTTCTTATCTCAATCCGTGGGACTTACATTCTTCCTATTCTTCTTCCCATCCTCCCCAGATCCTGGAAGAGAGAAGGGGGAAAGGAGGAGAGTGAGCTAGTGGCTGTATGTTTCTGAGTTACTGGATGGGCTGTAACACTGTGCATTACTAATGGACTCCTTTGCTTGGGAAAGAAAATGACCAAGAGCCTTTTCAGATCTGTTTGATTAGAGGGATGTTTTAGTTCTCAGTGTCTTCAACTTTCAAATTTCATAACTGTATAATTCTTAATGCATACGACATTTTGCAAAGAGATGCAAGGAAGAACAAACAAGACTCCATTTCATATTTTGAGCAAAGTAACAACCCATAAACAATGGTTATATATAAGTAAATTTGGTAAAGGTGAAAAGGAAAGATGCACTTAAAAAAATTGAAAATGCATTGGAGAGTAAAAAATTGAAAGTAAATTGGAGACGTATCTTGGCACCTAATGCTGGACAAACAACTTACTGGAAATGAAAACTAGGATTCCTGGGGAGATGATTAAGGAATCTAAATTACTATTTTGACGTTCAGATTGTTTGTGAGAATGAACAGAGCTACAAATGTAAACCAGTCAATTTTTGGCTGGCTTAAGCACATTTATCAAAGTACAGGCTGCCTAAGCATGGAATCAGTCCAGTGATCAACCTTGCATTTGTG
Organism: Ara ararauna; assembly: GCA_028858755.1. Lineage (NCBI taxonomy): Eukaryota > Metazoa > Chordata > Aves > Psittaciformes > Psittacidae > Ara > Ara ararauna. Next base: position 34,383,533 of record CM054410.1, on the reverse strand, counting down.
AGGGTGTAATTTCTAATCACTCGCGTTGCATGTGCAGGCTCTATTGCTAATGCTAGCTTGTGATTGTACTCCATTTTTTAGTGGAACATGGTCAAGAAAACATGCACAAAAGGGGAGAGGTGACTGCAGCCTCTAAAACAAACTCTCTACCATTTCTGCTGACACAGAAGTTCTATCCTTTCATGCCTATAACAGCTCAATTATATTTCAGAGATTGTAAGTGCCTTCAGATTCACTGGACCAGTTGCAGAATTAGTCCTACTGACTTCTAAAAAAATATTTGTGTATCTGAGATAAGCAGGTTTAGCTTCAAAAAGTTGGAACAACTCTGTGTTATTTTCAGTGTTCCGCTATCAGTTTTTTAAAATGTGTGATTAATTGTAATAAATTAATGACTGCATAAACCTACAGATAAAGTTATGCATCTAAATACACAGAATATCAGAAAGATATTAAAGCCTCAATGTCCTGTATAGCATTTTTGAAGACCTTACATGAATTTGTATGACAAAGTACTGTAATTGAAAATAAAATTGTAGATCAAATGAAAGGAAAACTAGTTTTGTGGACTGTTTAGTGAATTAAATATACACTGCAGGGGGAACAGAAAAGCAGACAGATGTTATACACATGTACATGTGTATGCTATATGTATTCCTTTTTAGCTATATCTGAATCAGAATGAAGTTTAGAGATACTCTGTAAAGGAGAGAGAGAAAAGATGATAAAGAGAGAGGAGGAATGGGACAAGGCTGATGATGGTTAGAGATGAGAATAAAGCAAAACAAAAGAGTAACATATTTTCTTGGTTTTATTTGTTTTCCTTCCTGTAACAATATACCTTCTGATCTTTTAACTCTTTGTTGAGATCCTTGCTCACAGTGCTCAGAAGCTGTGTAGAGATGTTATTTTCTTTACTAGGTTTTTGTCTGCTTCTCTGGCTTCCTAACTATGGCAAAATACAGCCAGTTTGGGCCTACATGCAAAGGGATATCATACCTTTTGTATGATTGACTCCCAGCATTTTCCAATGTTTTGCCTGGTTTTTAGCCCAAAGTCTTTGTGTGTGCAACCTACTGCCTTGAGTGCTGCTGTGCTTACTGTTTTTCTGCTCAGTGGCTGTGATAAGTCTACCAGACTCTCTACCAACTTTGGAAAAGATTTCTTAGCATGTAGATGATGAATGTTCACATAGGTGTCTGTGTATACAGTACATATTTTCTTTCTTACGGCGCTTCTTAGGTAAATTAGTGAGGTTATTTCTAAACTTACACCTTTCTATTTACAAGAAAGCTTAATATGTCTTTTCCAATCCTAACTGTTCTCTGATCCTATAATTCTATGACAAAGTGAAGGTAATTTACATCAGCTAATGACCTGCCCTGTGGTTACCAAAACCAGACATGAATTTGCTATTAGTTTCAAATAAAAAACATTAAAATTTTAAAGAGGATTTTCTTCATTATTTCTTTCCAATTAAATATGTCTGAAATATAAAGCATATGATTTTCATCTTAGCTTTTTTCAATAATCTCGTAAATGACTGAGCAAGAGGCTTTTGCCTGTTCCAAGATATATTATGCATAAAAGTTATGGACTTAATATGGAACTCCTGGAGAACTGTAGTATCTCTTAATATTTTGTATGTATACTGTATTAGAGTTTCTCACGGTGAAAAAATGATATATTTTTTAAAAAGAGCAAGCAGTCAATTATCTAGAAACTATGGTAAGGGACATGCAAGAAAGAACGGGATTACCAAACCTGAACGTTGAGCTTTTCTGTGGGGATTTCCAGACTTTAGTGCCCATGCTCAGTGCTTTTCTGTGTTTTCGCAGCATTAAGGTGTTGGTAAAAAAATTATGACAGTATAGCTGTCAGTATCTGTAGCAGGCATACTGTCAAATCATAGAATCATAGAATGGTTAGGGTAGGAAGGGACCTAAAAGATCATATAGTTCCAACACTCTACCATGAGCAGGGACATCCTCTAATAGACCAGACCACTCAAGGACCTGTCCAAGCTGGCCTTGAAAACTTCCAGAGATAGGAAATTTATTTTATATATAATAATAACTGTATTATTTAGCTCACACCTTCATGCAACAACATGTAAAATCAGTAAGGGAGCAATATTTATTTTGAAATTAGGAGAAGTTTGATCCTTGGAGCAGCAGGCTTTTTATGTTTTGCAGGAGCTGATTGCTTGGTTTAACTGTTCACCCATGAAGTTTGAATTATGAACTTCCTATTATTTAAAATCTCCTTGAGCCCAAGTGCAACTAAAATGCTGACCATTTTAAAACTTCTGTTTAAATTCAGAAGGTATCATATAGATACTCCCAAAATTGAGCAGAAGGCAAATAACAAATTTCAATATCAAAGAAAAAGCTATTTCTAAGCTAAAACTTTTAAACTGTGGCATGTGAAGTGAAATGGATAGTGTGACAGGTATGTTTGGGCAACTTTTCAACATTAACACCATGTAATGAATTTAAATGATTATTTAAATGGAGTTTTGTTTTTCTTATTTTTCAGTAAATTAAAAGCAGTAGGTAAGAAAGCAGAAAGTGAACTAAAGGACCAATTCATATTTAACAGAATCAATGAAAGGACTTGATGATCTCTGTGAGAATTGCAGCAGGCTACTGAAAAACAGACTGTAGTGAATCTAGCTGTCTATTTGATTTTGCTGAGACATATGTAAGCCAGTTAGACTTACCCAAGGAGTTTGCTTATACCTAGTATCTGTATTCTTTTCAGGGAACTTATTAATCAGTAAAACAGAGTATCTTTTCTTCATGGTCAAGCTTATTGAGTTATTGATGACAGATTTATTTGCTGAGCTTGTTTCTCAAATACATTTTTAATGGCTCTCTTGCATTTGTGTGTTTATTGACTTGCTCTACATTTAAGTCACATTTCTTTTTAATTCACAAAGGACACAAACTGGCATTTTTCCACATTATGAACACATCTTGGTACATATATTTAATTTAATTGCTTTTGAAAACAAAAATAATTTCAGGCCAGTTTATACCTTCCTCACTTTTCTTTGTTTGTCTATAAAGTTTACACCTTTTCTTATTTGCAGCACCCCAGACTGTTTGTGCAAGTAACTGTGAAAGGAATTGTGAAAAAATAAAGGCTGCTTTTCAATACCCTTGTTGCTAATTGCACAGCATCTTATTAGCACCATCATATTTCAAATTTTAAAATATTCCAGATGTTTAGATGCATTTGACCCTCTTAAATGCATTAACTTTAGCTTTTAATCCTGAGTTTATTTCCTGCGTACTCTTTTTGTTCCTTATCCTATTCTAAATATGTGACATAAATACACATAAGCAGAAACATTTGTTTCGTTATTTGACTTTGAGTTCACTTATAAAGCAGCGTAGGGAAACAATGGTTTTGAGTGCATTGATATGCCACTTACAGGTTTAACTTTGTAGAGCAGAGGCAAAGACAGTAGCTGAGCATTGATATAACCTTGTCATGTGATACAGGATCATTCACTGACTGGTTCTGGTGATGGAGAATGCAGAAAAGCCTCTCTTATATTCTTAAAACCAAATGCCTGAGCTTCTGCCTTGAATTTTTCCCAACCCCCCTAATTATCTCTTTGTCAATTGCACCAGAGTAACAATAGAAATAATCTAGTTTTATTGCAAAAACTAAACAAGAGAAAGGAACAACTAAACAAAGACATACATCACCCTACAGTGTTCAGATGGCACATATTCTTTTGGATTTCAGAATGTGCTACCTCACTTTTCAGTTACATTACTTTTCGTTATCCTAAAGTGTAACATAAAATGCAAGACAGGAATTTACAAGTCAAGTTTTAATTCACTGAGTAATTAATTTGAGTTATGGGCAAATTAATGAGCAAAATCTGAAGCCCTTGGCAGTACGGCTGTTCTTTGTGCTGCACTCAGTCCTGCTCCCAGAGATATGAATTTAGAGATATTAGACACATGTTGTGACATGCGTAAGGAGATATCCATCAAGTGAGAAACATGATGTGAATTCTTAGTGATGGTTTTCTTCCAAGCATATTCTCCAATGCTCTGTTGAGTTAAAATGTTGAGTTATTGTTGTCCTAAATGAGTTTCTCCCTTCATCCAACACTGACATTTTTAATCAGATTTAATGTCTTGTACCAAATTTCTGCATATTGGCTCATGTATTATTTCTTCTACAGTATTCTAGGATTTGCTATGTTTTTCATAACCCAGACACATTATCTAGCAAAATCTCAATTTTCTGTTGCTTAAAAACTTAGATGTTTTCAGATTTGACCCCACTTTTGCCAATCCTACTCTTTTCATTTACAGAGGTATTTATAAGAGTTTTGGAAAAAAAGCCAAACCATATATTTCTTCAAGTACAGAAGCCAGTGCTACTTGCATTACCATGAGATCTTAGTCATTTGTCCCTGCAGGAATATTAATTTCACTCAAAAGATTTGTTACTGTACGTCTTTATTTGTGTTCACATAGAAGTGACCTGGTTCTCATTTTGCATTCTCAGTGACTTAATTTAGCCTGACTTTAGCTGACTTACCTCTGGTTTACACCAGTGGGAGGAAAGGAAAATAAAAGTGTTCAACTATACACACTTTGGTATTATTTTAGTGTTGGTTGTTAGCGCAGGATTTGGTGATGGGGCCAAGACACACTCAAGGACTTGCATCCATAAAAGAGCCAGATGTCTCATTTAGTTTAAAAAATTTCATCTTGTGGCTCTTGAATAGATTATTTCTTCTAAAGTCTTAAGATATTTTCCTGTTACTTTTTTGCATTTGTTTCGTATCATGAGTTGGAGAAGCCGAGAGTAACGAAAGAGAAGTATGTAGAAGTATATTCCTTGGATTTTTATCTCAAATCTAGTTAAGCAGAAAAGTCCTACATTTTCAAAACATATCCTCAAAATGCGAGAGATTCTGAGTAAAGACTAAAGATCAGAATCCCTTTGAATTTTGAGAATATTTTGATCAGGATCAGAACTTCAGGTAACTGCTGGATTTCTGTAATGGAAAGAGCCAGCCTTGCACAATCAACGGTTCTCAAACTTCTGTAAATTCAACCCTTTATTTTTAAACTAACTCATACTTCATAAATTGACGCCATTACTACTTAATCTAATTATAATACCTGTAAAAAGTGTCTGAATTAATCACTGTAGACTGCAGAAGAATGATCAATTGAAGTAATTTTTTTATTGTCAGAGAGAAGATGCATTCCTCAGTCAAATGTCAGGGTTCTTTTCTGTCCTCTGCAAACAAGTTTCACTTCATGACTAAATTTGAGAAAGGTATTTGAAGGCTCATAATGGTCACATTCATGTTTTTTGGAGGGGTTTTTTCCTTCAAAATTGTGAACATTTTACAAAGTCTGGTTGAAACCTTTTGTTTGGAGTTTGAAACTTCCTGTGACTGCCATAGGTAAGCAGTATCATAGGATTATTTAGGTTGGAAAAGACCCTTGAGATCACCAAGTCCAACCATTAGCCTAACACTGCCAAGTCCATCACCAAACCATGTCACTAAATGCTACATATGCACATCTTCTAAATGCCTCCAGGGGTGGGGTCTCAACCACTTCCCTGGACAGCCTGTTACAGTCCTTCACAACTCTTTTGGTGATGTAATTTGTCATAATATCCAGTCTACCTCCCCTCCAGTGCTGCTTGAAGCTGTTTCCTCTTGTCCTATTACTTGTTACTTGGAAGAAAAAGCTGACCCCCGCCTCACTACAACCTACTTTCAGGTAGTTGTAAAAAGCAATGAGGTTCTCCCTGAGCCTTTTCTTCTCCAGAATAAACAACCCCAGCTCCTTCAAGCACTTCTTATAAGACTTATTCACCAGATACTTTACCAGCTTTGTTTCCCCACTTTGGACACAAATATATTGCTGTCTTTTTCATCATTCCCTACTTTAATTGCTTGAACTATTTAATAGCCTTTGACAACAGCATGTTATTTTTATGCTTGCCAAATATATAATACAAACTGCAAATAAAACTGAATGAGTTTTTTCTTTCCCCCCCCATTGTGTATTTCTAACAGAATTACCAGCACCTCTCATCTTGTAATTACCACCCCTTAGTGAAAACGGTTTGCAAATTTTATTGAACATCAAAATCCTTTTAAAAAACACTCTCTTTACCACAGTAAACTGGATTAGTTTTACAAAAGTCTATTTTTTGTTCTTATACCTTGTAAAACACAAAGTACCAAGTAAGAAGTCTACAGTGTCTTAAAAGGTACCAGGCTGCAGGCCACCTGATTATCCTAAGTCTGGAGAGAAGCAAGTAAGATAGACAGAGCTGACTTGGCATCTGAAGATTCAAGTGAGAAGAAACTATTACCAATCCTGAGAACCGCGCACCAGGAACACCTTGTTGGCATGCACTCTTTGTGGTAAAGCCAGGTGTTGTCCGAGGGCAGAAGACTTGGCTGTTTCCAAGAGGTCAGTGTGCTGGGAAGAAAGTGAATCTTTGATTGGTATGCCCTTAAGGCATTTGACTGATCTTCTTCCTGCAGGAGCTCATTCTTGTATTAAATCTTACCCTCTACATAGAATCATAGAATAGTTAGGGTTGGAAAGGACCTCAAGATTATCTAGTTCCAACCCCCCTGCCAGGGGCAGGGACACCTCCCACTAAACCATGCCACCCAAGGCTATGTCCAATCCAGCCTTGAACGTCGCCAGCGATGGAGCATTCACAACTTCCCTGGGCAGCCCATTCCAGTGCCTTACCACCCTTACAGTAAAGAATTTCTTCCTCATATCCAATCTAATGGAAGCCTTCTTATATATCTTCATATAGTAGCTTATGTGCAGCCAACTTGTAATTCTACTCAATAAACAAACTCTAGTGGCCTTCCCAGATTATCCTGTGCGATTCTGTACCTCAGTCCCGTATGAAGCACATACACAACAACTTGTTTCATAATGACAGAGGCACAGATATCTTAGGCAGGCTCTGTATCAGAAAAAAAAGCCCAGTATTTCATCACAAAGATGTGAACTAAATTACATTACATACCAGTATTTACATTCATGTCATTTGCCTTTATAAAAAATGTTGGTGAGAAAAATATTATCCTCTTTGTCTTTGTACATATCCATGCTATCTTCATAACGAGAAACAGCCCATGGTCATGTCAAAGCACTTAATCATAGAATCATAGAATAATTAGGGTTGGGAAGGACCTTAAGATCATCTAGTTCCAACCCCCCTGCCATGGGCAGGGACACCTCACACTAAACCATGTCACCCAAGGCTCTGTCTAACCTGGCCTTGAACACCGCCAGCGATGGAGCATTCTCAGCTTCCTGGGCAACACATTCCAGTGCCTTACCACCCTCACAGTAAAGAACTTCTTCCTTACATCCAATCTAAACTTCCCCTGTTTAAATTTGAACCCATTACCCCATGTCCTATCACTACAGTCCCTAATGAAGAGTCACTCCCAAGCATCCCTACAGGCCCCCTTCAGATACTGGAAGGTTGCTATGTGGTCTCCACGCAGCCTTCTCTTCTCCAGGCTGAACAGCCCCAACTTTCTCATCCTATCTTCATATGGGAGGTACTCCAGTCCCCTGGTCATCCTCGTGGACCTCCTTTGGACTTGTTCCAACAGTTCCATGTCCTTTTTGTATTGAAGACACCAGAACTGCACACAATACTCCAAGTGAGGTCTCATGAGAGCAGAGTAGAGGGGCAGGATCACCTCCCTCGACCTGCTGGTCATGCTCCTTTTGATGCGGCCCAGGATACGGTTGGCTTTCTGAATCTGTTTACAAATCATAACAACTGTTAAAAACACTGATATAAAAAAAATGTTTCTCAGACTGGATTGCTCAACCCACCAGCACTAATTTCCTTTGTCTTCTGCAATTCCATGTCCAAGTTTATACTCATATTGATAGAAAATTCACTACGGTTATAACTGAGACTCTCTGAGGTAATGACTGCTTCATCACAGTTTTAAGCAGAAACCCATTCTGAAGTGCATAATAGTAAAGTTTTGTGAACTTTAAATGTTTTTTGTGAGTTTTTGGATGAAGTTGAAGCTTGACATTTACATTATGCATGGAATGTAAAATGTACCTTCTTAAAAATACTCATCCAAGTTTCTGCATATGGAATTGTTTAAAGTGAAGAAAGGCAAAGGCTGACGAAAAATTATTCACCGCTGTCCATCAAGTATAAAATGTCTTTCTTTCTGTTTGTCATTTAGGGTACTGATCTGTTAATGTCCTAGGTGTTCTGAAATAATTTTTTTGTATATTCTGGGGTTTTTTTTTGTTTGTTTGGTTTGGTTTGGTTTGGTTTGGTTTTTGCTATGCATGGTAGCATACTTCTGGCTGAATTTTAATTTAATACTTTAAGATTTGGATTGTAATCTCTTCTGTGGAACAATGGAGAATAATTGCTGTTAGGAATTTCTTGACATTGCTGAAAAGTCCCTTTTCAACACTTCTCTTTTGCTCTGCTGTGTTAATTAGGTACACCATCTGCTAATGAACTTCAGCCTGTATCACCATAACACTGAATTTTGAATTTTTGTGCATTGGCATGTGTGTTCACACCCTGTCTGGTACTCCAGTGCTGTTTGCTCTGATCCTTGTTGTGCATCACTAAGAGCTTCTTTGGAGATGCCCGCTTAATTTCCTCGTTCCTTATGCATCACTTGTTAAAAGAGGAAAAAAAAAAATCCTATTTAATTTTTATATAAATCCTGACAATAAACAAAAAACACCAAACTACTCTTTGTTAATTCAATTAGCTAACATGTTGGTTTTTTCAGGCCAGAAGTATTAATTTACTGTGGTTAATGGCAATGACTTTTGGGAATTGCATAAAAATCTCTTATTTTGAACTTTGTTGCTGTGTACATAGGATGGTATATAAAGGGGAATGCCATAAGAAGTTTGAGAGTCCTTCCTCCCTTTTGAAACACAGCTAACTATTTTTAACAGAGAAACATTAGGACTCATAGTCATAAGCTGCAGTACATATGACCAAAAAGAAGACTTTGTACCTGCAACACGTTTGCGCATAAATCTGAAGTGCTACTGTATCTACTGAGTACAGAATCACAGGAAGAAACATGTTTTTACACTTGTTTTTATGAAAACAGTAATTTTTTTTTTTTTGGGGGGGGCAAATAATGTCTTTAGCTAGAAGGTCTATGAAATCTAATAAACGTAACTTGCAGATGCTTGTTTGAGGTCCTAAACCACCAAAAAAATGTCAAGTAAGCATCACACTGCCCTTATCTAGGAAACAATGTAACAGTCTGCTTGCCCTTGTTGCGTTAAATGGAGAGGGGGGAACAAACCCCTTGTTTTATATAAAGAGAGCCAGGAACAGCCCCAATACACAGCTATCAGTCTGAGCGTGTCTGGTATCGGATTCACTGACAATAACTGTCAGTCCGAGCACGTCTGGTATCGGATTCACTGATAATTCACCGCAGGGACAGCTCCTATATGCAACTATCAGTCCGAGCGCGACTGGTATCGGATTCACTGACAATAATTGTCAGTCCGAGCACGACTGGTATCGGATTCACTGATAATGCACCACACTATGCTCACAGTTATACTGAATTTATTAATGCAACAGGTACAGTTTATTGAGGCAACAGATACAGGTTCTTATGGATTGCCGGTGGTAAATACTGTCTGCGAAAGCACGTGCATATAATAGTTACATGAATACAAGCGCTTGATAAAGTTGACACAACATAGCTCTAGAATATACAGGTGACAATAAGAGTGACTCTATAGAGATTCTAACTTTTCCTAAGAAAGCACTGGATACAGTGCAAGTCTTACCCACAGGCATCCCTATGGGGGGGGAAGAGAGGTCCAGCCCGTCGACCGGTCCCAGGAGTCGGTTGATGTTATCTTCCGTGACTCGTCCACGATGGTATCTTCCCCAAAATCCCCCTTTCTCTTGGGCTATTTTATATTATTTTTACCTTCAAGGTGGAGCTTGAGTGACTCTAGTCATACATGCCTTTATTACCATTGGCGAAAATTTCTCTCGCCTCGATTTAAAGGTATATGAGACTAAAAATTCAGAGAGCATGCTCAGAGAGAGGTGGTCTTATTTCGGAGGGGGGTCGCACTGGAGAGGGGTGTGTATTTTAGTATTATAATGAAGCAAAGTTCACACTAGGACGGTATTTTGTCCAAAAGATGACAGGCCGCTGGCTCAGGGTAGCAAGTATGCAGCTTATCAGTTTCTTGTACCACCTAGTTCCCGTTTTATCTGCTGAAGTTAGGACAGAGCATAACCGCAAGATCTCCACCTCGCTCTATCCTCCGCCTGTTACGGGAACCGCTGTGGCGTGCACATTCCTGGCATACCAGGTATGGCTGCATCTTAGCCCGAGAGGCCTTGAAAGCCCGTTTCTCTCTTATGTGTGGACAATGCTACATTTTGAATATAGGTTTAATTCCCAATTATCCCAAATTTCCTAATAATTCCACAGCCCTTCAGCACTTCTGCGGCTTCCACAACTTTTTTATAAATGGCAATTCAGCTTATAAATAGTTTAAAATCTCGTCAAACTCCCTAAAACACTTTCATATTTTTTTTGTAGTCTATTTACCATCTGAGGTAAATAGGCTCTTTAAGAAGAGAAATAAGAAGCTTCTGTTGCAGATGACATGCTAACGCAAAGAACAGTGCCTCTGATATCAGTTTTACCAAAATACCTTCTCTACAGACTAAGCTGAAGTCAAGAGCAGGTTGATATTGGACATATCAGGTATAATTACCTGAATCAAAGTAGTAGATAGACTGCGCAATTATCTTTGCTGTATGTTTTTGAAACCCCACCAATTCCATCACAGGTTTTACTGAATTCTCACTTATTTCAGGTTTATTTACAGCATTGTTTTTTTTTAGTGTAGCTTATATTTGTTCAGCTGTTATATACAGCTTATTCTTTACCTTCTTGCAGAAGCTTTCTAGGAGAGGATTGTAATTGTCATGTCATTGCTAGGTTTCTGAGTTGTTTCTTGACTATTGTAAACCTAACTAGAATTTTCAACAAATGCTCACTTGATGTTATTCATTAAGCAACCTGGAAATCATATATTCACAGAAACATCATGTTCTTATAGAAAGGTTGACAGGACAAATATAGCCCCTTCATTTTTGATTTCAAATAAAAAATTTGATGTTGTCAATACTAATTTTTACAAGTATCATTACCTTAAAGAAATGACGTCTGCTAATCACCAAACAGAATCAGCATCAGTGTCATAGCTGTAATTTAAAAACAATGAAATGTTATTGTAATGATAGCTCCCAATTACTTTTTTTCTTCTAATGTGCCTAAATTTTTGTTTAAACCTCTTACTTAAATAAAAGATAGGGTGTGTTTTCTTGAACCACCTTGTTAGAAAGATAACATTAGCTAGCCATCAAAGCTTGCTTTAATGCCTTTTTTCTTCACTTAAAGCGAGGAAAAAAAAAATCATCAAACCCATTTATATCTTATATAAGGAAGTTAAATCTGAAAACAAGATAAAAGCATAAGAAAGATCAACATCTTTCTTGAAGCTCTATATCTCACTTAAAGCATTTATTTTCAAGTCTTTACATATTTTTTTCAAACGTAGATATTGACAAAAAGGATGTATTCTGGGACTAGCCTATCATCCCATATCTCTAGAGTGTTAATCTCTGGCTTTCTTACTTTTGTTCCTGCAAAATGGAAACTGATTTTGAAAGGAAGTCTGAAATGTTTCTTCTTATTCTCTTGTTTTTTACTGACTCAGCTGATATACGGTAGGGTCTTTACCTTTTTTGAAGTTAACTACAAAGACAAAACAGATTAGATTATGAATTTTAGGAATCATGAAGTAGTAAACCCATTCATTTACTGGACAGATTAATTCAGCTACCCAACTTTTCCAGTGAAATAATGTGGCAGTGAGGCATGTCTAAGACCCCTGGACTCACATGAAATTTGTAGCAGATTCCCAGAAAGGTCCATGCACCCCAAATAATCTAGGTTAAGAATAGGTCCACTGTGGAAAATTAAATTATGTGGCTTTCACCTGTTTGGTTGATTTAGATGATAGATTTATTTTCATAAGTCAAAAATATTCAAATCCAATTTTTTTTTTTGTAACTGACAAGTAATACAAGCCAGTATTTTCCTTTCTTCTCTGTCCTGGAATTCACTAATTATGTTGCAATTCTAAGGTAAAATATCTGTCATAGAAACAAAACTGCAAAATATCAACATCACTGCTGACTTGAGAAGTCATTTATATGGATGCTGTTGAAGGAGAAATGCTAACTGTCTTTGATTATTGAGATCTACTGTATATAGTGAAAGCTATCAGTATACTATCCAGCCAAATTCACCATATTGCATGGATGGCCCCTCAGAAGGATAAGCTCAAGAGAAAATGAACTGCTTCAGATATCTCGGGTAGCACAGGATGCTATTCTAGAGTTCTAACAAGTTGGTTTTGCAGCTTTTAACAATAAAATTGGTATTGCAGTGCATGTGTTGTGTTGAGTGCAAGATGGAAATCAATTTGGTTTTCATAAAAAATTAAGTTAATGAAATACCTTTTCTTGTCTGGATTTAATAGGATTTTCTTTCCACAACTTCTACAAGTCAATAGAATTGGTTTTCCATGCATATAATGCATAAAAAAATTACTATAAATGACCACACCAACTTTGTTCTTTTTAAATAGACATATGAATAGGCAGATGACAAATGATTGACAATGTTTTGAAAAGTACACCTTGAGAAAGCTAATTAGGACAGATCTAACTAAATGGAAATTAAGTGCCTGCACCTGTCTCTCAAATCATACTCTGTGAATTACTTTTTACAGGCTCAATTGCTAGACAAAGCTGGCTGTGCAGACCATTAGTTAGGAGAGCAAACTGGCTCATTCTAGGTTAATTTGCTCTACTGAAAACAGTCATATGGAAGAGATTGTGATTTTACAGCATCCTTACATTTAAAGTATTTCTAAGAACTTTGCAAAGGAATTGATTTACTTGTTTCTGTAGAGACTGAGTTGGCAAGCACCACAACAAAAGTCCCCCTGCAGCTCTGAGTACTAATGTCTTTGTTTATAAGAAAATGAGTGTTGTGCAAGAGAGCTTATTAGAGAAATGTTAAAAGTCACTTGCTTGTTTGTGTAACTGCTAAAATACTCCCTTCAAATCTGGAGTGTCACTGCATGGCGCTTCTGAACATACCTACTTTTATATAGATGGCTGTTGGTGGAAGGACAAAACCTTGTCTGTAGGTACAAATAATACTTGCAGTATGCTGAAAGGGGTTCTTGACTAGTTTTAGATTTTATTTTTCCTGCAGCATTTTCTTATACACTTGAAAGATTGTGAAGGAACTGAAATAGGGGCAATTTTCTAACCTATGAGCAAATCTAAGTATGTTACATTCTGTCTTTCTAGCATTTTGTAGAGAATGTATGGAGTCAGAATGAAAGTTTGCAGAGTATGCATATTTTATGACCTTGGAATTCCAAAGATTTCATAATATTAAGATGGGTGGACTGATCAACAGGAGGAGTGCAATGAATTTGCAAAGACATATAATAGATTAAACGTTAGCATCTGTCAAGATGGGAAAACCACATGGAATGTACCGTTACAAAATTTTCTGTTATGAAGAGATTGTCTATGTTCCCCAGTCCATCATAGAAAAAAAGAGACATTCAGTAAACAAAAGTCTATTTCCAGTGCTTTCATGCCAAAGAGAAAAGAAAAAGGAATTATGCTCATGTCTTGTAATAACAAGAAATTAATCACATAGGCTGTTTAGTCCCAATGTATTTCTTTTTGTTGCTTCAAAGGAAACATAATATCAAAGAGTAGAATAATTTAAAAATATGGATGAATGCACAGCAAAACCTTTTCTGGCTCGTGGGCTTGATTAAGACATTTGGGTGTAACCCACAATGAAAAACAACGAGAGCAGAAAGTTTGAATAGCATTCTTTTAGTAATGTGCATGGATCTGGTTGACACTAGTACTGTGTGTTATAATGGAGGAAATAAAACCATGATCCCATCTCCTTCCAAGGTTGGTTGACTTCTGATGCATCACTACAAAAGTTTTTGAGTTGTTTCTTTGTTCTTTGTGGATTTCTTTGGCAAGCAAAGATCTCAAGAACATCTTTTTACCAGCTCATGAACCTGGCTTGGTATTATAGGAGGAGGAGACAGAGATTCTCGTGCTGATGTCAGGCAGCAACAACAGCTTCATATGTCCAATATATTTGTCACTGTGCTCTCCAAGCCAGATGTGGTCTCTGTTGGAAAGACTACAAGGTCTCAGATAAAGATGTGGAATTCAAAACCTCAGCTGTACAATGAGTGAGAAGGCTTAAGAGAAGGAAAGAATAGATTATCATTGGCAGAAATAAAAAATTGATGTATTTCAAAGTTAAATATTCTTTGAAAAGCTGAAAAATGCAGATGCTGCTTAGCCAGAGTATTTTACAACCGCATATCAGATTCTCCAGACTGTCTCATGTGAATGCTTGCTCTCTTTTCCAAAATACTAACCTCTAAGAAAAATTTATGTAGAAAATCTATTCATTAAAAATTTGTACTTTTAATATTAATAATAAATTATGCTTGAGAAATTTCTCTCAGTTTTATTTTAAAATAATAAATACCCTTTGGGTTTTCAGATGAAAAGAAACATTTTGATCTGGCCTGAACATGTTTCATTGAGTTTTAAAACAATGATTTCATCTGCCAGCAAACTATACACAATTTACAATTGCATATCAATATGCAATTTTAAAAACCCACCATTTTATGTTTTTTTCACATGTGCCTTTTTTAAACCAGTAGGTAATCTCATGCTTCATTTATAATAAGCTCATTCGGTTTCTTTCAACTGAGATAAATACGAAATGTGTTTGTAATGGAGAAACATAAAAAAAGCAGTGTAGATGGTCAAATCTCAACATCACTAGGTGTACTGATTAATTACTGTACACTCCTACATTACCCTTACGTAAGTAGAAATCTTTAAGTGCACAGGATACTACTTGAACTTAGATCTATGATATGACTTTCTAAACACACAGGTAAATGAACATAATACACAGTATTTAAAAGACTGATTTCTCTGTCCTTTGAGATGGTCTATTTGTTTCTAGGAATACCAATTCACTCAAAGGTAACTACTTTTAACAAGGCATTTCCCTATGTTAAGAGTACTGCAGTTCAGAATGGTGTTGTTGCACTTTTGCAAAGATACAAGACATCTGATTTTGATTTAATGTTCATATCTCATTGGGCTTCCCTTTGTCAGCAAAACCACAGAAATTAGTGAATAACTTTAGATTTCATGTGCAAAGATTTTGGAAAGGTCTCATGTAAGTTTATTTAAAGTTGTCATTGTATGAAATTGATAAATAGAATTTTTTGTATTTTGTGTTTTTTAAATTTTAATAGTTTTTATGTATTTTATATAGACTTGCTTTTCTAAGCCTGTTTAATGACATTAATTTTCACATATATAGTTTATGGAGGCTTTTTCTTTACATATTCCATCTACACTTCTATGTGTTAAATACAGTGTAATGTCTAAACTATTTTGTGTGTGTGTGTGAGAGTGTGAAGCTCATTCTTCTCCCTTTAACAGAATATATCCTATGAATTGAAACCCCTCTGAAGTCTGTATAAAAGTCTGACATGCTAGAGACAACTGGGGCTTTTACTTATTTTGAAATTTTATTTAGCTTTTGAAAATGCAGCTTTGAGCTGCTGCAAAGCTATAAAGAACCGTTTGTTATAGAACCTGGGAATTTGTCATTGTCCTAAGGAACCTAAAACAGTCTTGCAAAGGCATATTAATCAACATTTCTCTATAATGACTGCTGAACTCTGACCCTGAGCTGTTAGTAAGAGTTAGAACATATGATATTATGAGATGTTCCTCTTCTAAAGCCACTTATTCTTGTTTCTGCCTAGATAAAGACATGTTAAAATGAGGTAGAATATGAATTCTGAGGCAGAAAGCCTAGAAAATAATTACAGACAGATATATATTTGCATATTTTAATAATACAGTGCATTTTTACTTGCTTATGCTGGAAATGAAGATTCGAAGAACAGGGCCCCACAAATGTTACACAGCACCCAAGTGTGCACAAGCAGTCAGAGAGTGACAGAGTATTTAGCATCCAAAGCAGGACACTGCACCAGTTAGGAAGAAGCCCCCACAGAAAGATACATGCACAGACTCCTTCCCTAGATGCATGGTTTGCAGTTCATGGATGACTGGTCTTGCCGCTGAAGTCAAAGCCAAGGCTTGCAGTTTAACTACTGACAATTTCCTCTTCTCTTTTGTGTTTGTGATTATAAGGACTTTAAAATAATGGAGTAGGGCAATGTGATCTACTAAGCAGCCAGTTCTTCCCTTGTTGTTCTCTTTTAAAGGATCTGGATTATTAGCAATTGATTTTTCACCCTCTTGTCTTAAAGTACACCTTTGAGCCATGTCACTTTTGCAAGTGGTAGAGCTGTTTAGATGCAATGGATTTTGCAGTTAGACCAGGGACATGGTGCAAAGTGATAAACTCTGAAACTATGTTGCAGTATTTCTTGAAAGACTTAATGTGAATTCTAATGAACAGACTGCAGGGAAGTATGCTACAGTTTTGCACCTGTTTCAGGTATAATTATATTAATATTTTACATCATATGTTTAAAAGATAACATTATGCTTGAAAGATAATATTTTATTCAGTCTGGTTTTGTTGTTGATGTCAAACTGAGAGTTGTTGCCAGCCTAAAAACGGTCATGTGCGTTTGAAAACTTATTTAGTGTTTTAGGAAATGTTGATAATAGTTTCACATCTTTCTCAGTGCTTTTCTTATGGTTTAGCTTTTCAGATTAATCTGTCTCGTTTTGTAAGTAGAGATATGGTGTCATGTTTTGAAATTTTTCTCCTACCACTTTGCAATGTGTGGTCATCTGTACTTCAACATTTAGACTTTCTGATTGTGTGTACTAATTATGGAAAATATTGTCTACTTGTCTGGGTCAGACCTGTCTCATGGGAGATATCAAAATTGGTATTTTTGTTTAGTTAGAATATGGATAACTGTATGCAAAACCATACAGTGAATTGTTATGCTGTGAGCCTGTTCAGCACTTTACAATGCCTATGGCCATAGAAGCTTGTAGCCTAACACAGAGGTAAACAGAACAGGGGGTACCAACGTGGCCATGGACTTGTACCTGGCCGCCGGGCTGCTCTTCACTGTCCTGGACCTTATCCTTGCCTCCATCCTCGTGAGGCTGTGGGGAGCCAAGGGGGAGTGGCCCTGGGAGTTGCTGGTGACCAAACTGGCCAAGGAATGTGGCCCCGGGGACCAGGAGGCTAGGAAGGAGGCGGCAGAGGAGCTGAGCCCCACGTCCAAGCCCAGCCCTGAGGTGGCCAAGAGCATCCCCTGGCAGCCACCTGCCAAGCCCTGAGCGCCTGAGCCCCAGGAGGATGCAGGAGACCATGCAGCACTTCCCAGTAAGGCAGAGGAGGAGGAACTGGACTCAGACAAAGAGGAACTGGTAGTGAGAGAGCTGGCAGGCACAGCAGCTACACCAGCCCCAGTGACAAGTACAGCAATGTCATTTGAGAGTTCTGAAGGGTTTGAATGGCCTTTGGGTACTCTTGAGACCTGCCTGCTGATTGTGATGGGGATCACAGTGTTGGCACACATACAGAGTGTGTTTTACCCATGACCATTTTGTCTGGTCCCCAGAGTTAAGCCGAGTGGGGTGTGGGCCTTGTTGGGGGCTAGATGATGATGTAGGATGACCAAGAGATTTTCCCTGAGGCTGGACAGTCTAGAGTGGCAGTTTGTGTGGGACAGTATGGGCAAGTGTCTAGTCCACTGGGCCCCTCCAGTGCTTTGGAAGCATCGCAGATGGAAGGCAGCTGTATGGAGTCCCCAACAACAAGCTGCAGAAACTGCTGGAGGGGAGGGTGAATTATTTTGAGCCTGGTGGGCCCATGACACCTCAGGCCATAAGGGCAGAGATGTAACATACAGATGGATTTATGATCGAGGGGTGGACTTAGCAATGGACACTATTGCCCAGGTTATTTATGAGTGTAGACGGTGCACACAGCCTCTCCTGCTCTGAAAGGCTGTTACAAAAGATGGAGCCCGGCATCACGGACCAAATGGATTCAGAAGCTTTATAGGGATTGGTGCATGCACTAAGGAATGATCTCTCTCCCTCTGTGTGTGTATGTGGATGTATGCATATAGATGTATATATATATGTATATATATATATATGAGTGATGGTATAGTGAAAATGTGGGATCTGAGCATGACGTGAATGGTATGGAATAAGGGGTGGATACTATCACGGGTTTAGCAGTAGCAGTCATTTTTCTCCTTCTTGGTAGCTGGTGCAGCTTTGTGGTTTTGATTTTCGACCTGGGAGCAGCACTGATAATACCAGAGTTTTTAGCTGCTGTTCAGTAATATTTGCTCTGACCAAGGACTTTCTGAGTCTCATGCTCTGCCAGGGAGGAGGGGAAGCCATGAGGAAGCAGAGACAGGACACCTGACCCAATCTGACCAAAAAGGTATTCCATACCACAGCACATCATGCTGAGGATGTAAAAACGAGGGGCAGGGACCTGGAAGAGTGGGGTGCACTGCTTGGTCGGGCTTGGTATCGGGTGGTGAGAGGTTGTATTCTCTTCCCTTGTATTTCCCTTATTACTATTATTGGTGGTAGCAGTAGTGATTTGTGTTACACCTTAGTTACTACACTGTTCTTATCTCAACCCTTGGGAGTTATATTCTTTCAATTCTCCTCGCCGTCCCCCTGGGAGCTGGGGGAAAGAAAGAAGAGGGAGGGAGTGAATGAACTGCATGAGGGGCTTAAACCACGACAAGAGCGAAAAGCAGTGTAAAGAGATTCATGAAGTCAGATGAAGAATTTGTGAAGGAAAGTAGATGGAGAATAGAAATAACTGAGAAAATGTTGCTGGGCATACCAAGAAGCCATATAGTAGTTTTTGATCATGACAAATCTGATTGCACCAAAGAATATGACAACAATTAAGAAACACTGAAAAATGAAGGGAGGCATTTATTACTGTATGTACATTGTTTATAGAAACTAATCAGAGGTGGACAACCAAAACCAGGAGGTTAGACGCAGAATTTTCCACTTTGTGTATACCTTCACAAAATACTTCATGACTGACTTACTCTTTAACTAGCCTAGACCTTGTTATTTGAATCCAACAAAACACAGGTTTGGCCATCCATACAAAGGATGCAAGAGGAAAGCACTGTCTTCTAGAACTAAGACTAGGGTCCAGTTCCTCCTAATTTGGTGCTCAAAAGTTTCTTGTAAACTGCTCAACTTCATATTGAATCACACCTTGATTAGTTTTGGTCTAAGTTTGAATGTAAAGTCATATTTTCAACTTTGAATAGAAAATATTCAGCAGTTTGCTTTAGATTAGTTTTAGAACTACAAACATAGTCCTAATATGCTCTGTTACTTTAGAAAGTTTCAGCAGAGACTGAACTTGTTTAATCCCTTTATAAACTGGTGTGAAGGCTTTGAACTTGTGATCTCTGTTTTGCTTATGTACATGCAGAGGGTTTGCCTGATACATGTTTTCATCTCCTCCTTATGGTGTGGAATTCTGCAAGACTCTGCAAGCAGTCTGTGTGGGTGACAATGCAGGGCATATAAGTTAATGTAAAACAATTGGCTATTTATATTTTGGAAGTCAAGTACTGTAAGAAATTGAAGAGGCAACAACGCCTGCTATGACATTCCTAAAGGAGAAATGCTTGATAATGCCTGAAGGTGTCTCTGCCCACTGTCTTCACATAGATGAATGAATTTTGGTCCAAGCACTTTACTCCACTTCTCCAGAATGCTGAACATGGCAGTATTTTACCTTGATTTATTCACCTTTTAGTATCACATTGCTGGGTGCCTTGCAATAAAGAATTACAAGTCAAGTGTCATTACTGATGCTTTCCAAGTCAGAAAAAAAGTGTGTTAAGTCACTTGTATCCACCATCTGACCTTAAACATCAGATTAAAGTAATACTGCCTCTGACTGGTAAGTAAGCCTTGGCTGGTTCTGGAGTGATGATGTTTGTGTGACATTTCCCTTCATTCTAGTAATACTACCATCCTATTATAGTAATAATGCTTATTTTTGTACTTAGAGTGAAGCTGATCAACATTGAAAAGGCAAAGGTAGGAATTAGTTTCCTTGGCAAATTCTTACAACATCCTGTCATAGCTATTCGTTCTTCTACAGTATATTACTCAGAGCAGTTAACTGTTATATCATTTAAATTCAAGAATATCTTGAACAACATATGCCCATGTCACAGGTAAGCATAAAATCCCTTGAAAGAAAAGAAAATTGCTTTCCTGTAAAAATCATAGTATGTCTTTGAGCTGCCTTTTATAAATAGCAAATATGAAAAAGGGCAAGGAGAATATGATAGGCCACTGGAAAGAAAGGTTAGTAATGGAAAATAACTGAGAGGTAGGGGGGTGTTCATATGTAAGAGGTATTTAGTGGTGGAGTTATTCTGAGTCAACTGTAATTTTAGTTTGTGGATTAGTAGCATTGCCAGAATCCTAAATAATTGCTTATTCCACAGTTGTCTCTGTGATTTTAAGTTGCGCTCCCAGGTTCTGGTAGGATATCTTAAGATCAAGTGCTAAAACATAACATTGACACATGGGATTACTTGAAAAACCTCTTATTTTTCCACTAGAAATTCCATATTTAGAAAGTCATCTCATTCTGCACAAAGATTCACATCTTCTGATTTGCAGTCATGGACAACTTGCTTGTCAGCAATCTCATTGTAAAATACCAGACATTTAAAATTTCAAGGAGTTTGGATTTATCTACAAAGGCTCAATATATAAAAGAAGTATGATATTTTCAATCTCAAAGCATCTCTAGCATGTTTCCACCAACTTTCCTAAAAGATTACCCTGAATGTAATTGTTATAGTGCATCTTTACAAGGGAATTAATATAAATTTTGCACCTGTGAGCCTCTCTGTGTCAAGCTGCTTGTGATCTTTTTCCTGCATGTAGGCTTTAAAAAGAGTTGATGGAGGATATATTAAAAGATTTTGGAGTTGGTAAAACAACACTCCTGTGTTCACAGAACATTAATTAAAGGCTTGTTTCAATTCTAGCCTGTTCATTACATAGGGTGACATAAATCTACACCTCCTTTCTCGTGTTCTTTGACTTTCTCACATGCAAGAAGCACTTACCAAGTGACTTTGTTGTTCCATTGCTGTCACTAATGGGTCATACCATAATTTTGTTTTGCATACAACCACATTCTAAGATAAGGTGCATTTAAAATGTATTAGTGTACTGGAAGAGAATGTAATGCGTATAATCATTATACATTTATGGAAAAGTCTGCAGCTTCCATATTCTACCTAAAATGTTTCTAGTATGGCATATCAGAGTCATAAATATGCATCAAAGCCCAAATTTAAGATGGATGTAAATTATGCCTGTTCAAAAGAAAATTAGGATTTGGCCAACTTGTCCCTTGTACAGGTCCACTAGCTAGGTGATTCTGCTCTTCTCTTTTCTTGTTTCCAATTAAAATGTTTTGGTGTCAAAAGGATGCTATTAAAAGACAACTACAGTCTAATTAATTCTGGATGTTGCGTTAGGGCTCATGTTATGTGCCCATTACAGCTTAAAGTGCCGGATAAATAGTCCTATTTGTTTTGTTTGATTCTTTTACAAACAAGAAAATTTATTCCCCAGACTCCTACATTACTACATGAAATATTTTCAAAGTCTTTTAAAGACCCTCAGGATATTCAGGAAAAATCAGGGGATAACTGAAAAATCTGGCTCTAAAAGTAGAGAAAGTAAATTCTAAAATATTCTTGTGCATTTTTTTTTTCACATCTTTATTCTGGAAAATTATTCTGGAAAGCATCAGCCTTGCTGTGATGCTTAGGATGGCATAGTCTCTGGATCCCAGTGCCTGTGTGTACCTGTGAAAAGTACAGCTGTGCATTTGAATTCCCAGCAGGAAGTTTCATTCTCTCACAGAAACATCATCAGATGTTCAAGATCCGGGGGCTAGTTGTTTTTGGCAGTAGGTTTTTTTGCTTTCTTTTGTTAATGTGTTACAGTCCTAGAGGAATCACTATGGCAATAGTTAGTGCGAGTTACAGTCCTGGAGCAAACCTTCAGTTGGAAGTGCATTCACAGATGTCTTTTAACTATTGATTAGGAGCTGGGTGAATAAAGAATGTTTCTTGAAAGGAGGCTATGTTAGAAAACAAAACAGATTAAAAGTTCTGTTTGAATGAGAGAGGGATAATTTCAAAGGAATTCTGTATCTTTGAACATCAGCTCCCTAAGTCCCTTTGTAACTTACATTCTGAGTTACAATGAGGGCAATGTAAGACTTCATTCTGTCAGAGGAAGATACTGGTTTCTCAGACCTTATTATGCCAGTAGGGAAATCATAATAATGTTTAGCATTTGCATACATGTTCAAAGTGCAATCTAACCTTTCAACACACTGAAGATATACCACTTCTGTGTCAATATCGTTAGCCTATTTGCTTGATGATGAAGCTAAGGTATATTCATGTTGCACTGACTGAAGGTCCCACAAGACAACTTTGAACTAGTTTGGGCACTGATAAATGCAGTGTTTCCTTGTAGCTCCAGGTAGACTCATAAGCATGACTTTTACCCATGCTTTTAGGGAGTTTTTTGCATTTTGTGCATCCACAGGTAGGTGAGGCAAAGTACATTTGCATGAACAGGAGACATTAAACTGGAAAAATGCCCTAAAACACGGCACAGAAGGGCTTTGGCCAAGTGAAACCTAAAGCTGCAGGCTGCATCAGATCTTGGATACATAAACAGAATATATTATCTTCCAAATTCAGAAAATAATTGATAAGCAATTACTGGTACAGACACTTTAAACTGAGGTAACTGTCCTCATTTGAGAATTTATCCCTTTCTAATTTAGAATAATTTTATCCTTGAAGCAACCGTCACCTGGTCTTGAGCTCCCAGTACATTGCTCATTTCTTCAGTATCAGTGCCCTCCAGGGTACCCTGCTTTATCTTTGTTCCTAGTAATTTATCTTTGTCAGTGTGGATACTGCTAAGAGTTAGTAAGGAAACTGAAGACTCGTAGTTCTGCCTTCTTATCTGCAGTTCAACTTCTTTACCTCTCAGAAGTGTAAATACTTTCTATGGTCTTTTCGTCACAGGTTGGTAGGGTACTTTTCTGTTTAGCAAGAGATATGCTGTACCTCGTGCCGTCCTTTTTCTTCAGATCTGCCATACATTTTCAAACTGCAAACATAAGCCAATCAAAAATAGTTTAAGCTCTCTTCTTGGCTGTACATACTGGTACAGTCCCAAAAAACTTAAATACAGAAATAAACTGACTTGCTGTTTTTATTTCCATAAAAAGCTTGCTATCTCATTTGCTCCCACATGCATATCTCACCCCAGTTTTAAAAGTATGCTTTGTTTAAAGGCCTTGTAAATGATTTTCTACTGAGACAAAGTCACAAACATAATTACATTCCAAACATTCTTAATTGTCCAGGCACTTCCTCGAAACAGCCAAATAGTTTACATTCTCAGAAGACATAGGGAATAAAGGGGGCCCATACATTACACAGGCTTGGCATCACAGTTTTAGAAATGTTTTTTAAATATTACTTGGACAAGAATAGCACAAATGTGTTGCCAGACTGTTGCTGAAATTTTTGTGTTAAGTACCAAAAATTTTTTAACTCATTACAGGACTAAAAGGTTCAGATTTTGCCATTTCTGCAATTTCTTCTCTAACATGCTGAAACTCAGGATTTCATATCTTTTTGATTGCACACTCAGTCTTATCTTTGGCCTGCTGATGGATAAAATGAGTCATCTTGAGTAATAAAGATTATCAGCCGTAACAGATTGCCATTTTAGTTCTACGACTTTTCAGTTAAATTCTCAGTGTGTTATCCAAGATGGTGATAACTGTGCTTCTAGTCCAAATGACAGATGTGCAAAAGTTTGACTCACTGGAAATGTAAAACTCACTTAGTGTTTGAGATAGCTTTAACTCTCTGCATATTTACATGTCCTGACCTTGAAAATCATACTCACTTGGTTATTTTAGTTATGTAAGCATGCTGTGAAACTAGACAAGGAGGATTATGTAGTAGGAAGTATGGACTGAAGGAAAGGTAGAGAAGAAAATTTAGTTTCAGAATTGTGAAAAGTGAAATAATTAGATAGCATAAGGCAGATAAAAGGAATTATCTGTACCAGAAGGCTCATTAACCAGTATACTCTGGAATGTGCAGTGAAGAGAAATAGGAAATAAGAAATAAACCGTTTCACTATCAAGTCAGAGAAATGCAGCAAAATGTGATTGTGATGTGGAGGAAGAATAGAAAGGATAAGTAAGGTCAATACTTCATGACGGCAATGGTAATAACTTGTCAATGAACTGTGACAAAAGATTTATTTTTAATAAATTGGAAATGCATGAAGCCTTTCTACTTAATGAAGCCCTTTCTACATAACACAGCAAATATTCCTGTTACCATGGTGTTGATCATATATGATTTTTAGTTTAGTACAGTGAAAATTATTATTGAAGAAGAGCAGGATTTGAAATTAAGATCTAAAGAATAGTGTCTTGATAGCCAGCTATGAAATCAAATTTGAATGCTTATTCCTAACTTCAACATGAGTATGGTATGTTCTCAGAGCTCGTCTAAAACTGGCATATGCTGTGTCATGGGTTCAGCAGCAGCAGTCATTTTTTTTTTTTTCTCCTTCTTGGTAGCTGGTGTAGCACTGTGTTTTTGATTTTCAGCCTGGGAACAGTGCTGATAACACCAGTGTTTCTGTTACTGCTTAGTGATGTTTTGGTCTGGCCAAGGATTTTCTGAGTTTCATGCTCTGCCAGGGAGGAGGGGGAGCCGGGAGGAGGCAGAGACAGGACACCTGACCCAAACTGACCAAGGAGCTATTCCATGCCACAGCACATCATGCCCAGGATGTAAAACTGGGGGGGGCAGGAACCCAGAAGAGTTCAGTTCACAGCTCGGTCATCGAGTGGTGAGCAATTGTATCCTCTTTCCTTGTATTTCCCTGATCATTTTGTGGGTGGTGGTGGCAGTGGTGGTTTGTGTTATACCTTGGCTGCTGAACTGTTCTTGTCTCGGCTAGTGGGAGTTGCATTCTTTTGATTCTTCTCCCAATTTCCCCCCCCCCCTTGGAGTGGGGGGGAAGAAGGAGGGGAAGTGAGTAGTCGGGCTTTGTATTAGAAGGGGTGAGCTATTGTATCCTTCCCTTGTATTTGCCTTGTCATTATTGTTATTGGTGGTAGCAGTAGTGATTTGTGTTATACTTTAGTTACTAAACTGTTCTTATCTCAACCTGTGGGAGTCGCATTCTTTTCTATTCTCCTTCCCATCCCTCCGGGAGCGGGGGGGAAGAAAGAGGGGGGAGTGAGAAAGCGAAAACTGTGTGGCTGACTGGACTTAAACCACGACATGCTGATATGACATTATATGTTCCTAGATGCATTTTTGCATCACTATATGGATAGTTGACTGCGGGGAGCGGGAACCACAGGCTCCTCTGCCTGTGCGGTATGTGAGGACTGCAGGCCCTTATTGCCCGCCTCAGGCCCCTCTTGCCTGCACCCCTGGTGGGAGAATGAAGACAATCAATATGATCGCTCATCAGACTCAATTTATTTCATCTGAGGGTTCCAGTTATATACTCTATGCAGGCACACTTGCTAATATATGATTGGTTACTTATATCTACTAGTTGATACATGATTGGTTACAGCTCAAAGATTGCATTCATATCCCCCCCCTTTTGGTGGTTTTCTTCTTGGTTATGTTCCAGAGGGGGCTTCCAGCTTGCAGCTGTGTTTCAAGGTTACAGTTATCAGTTCTTCCCCACATATCCTGACTTCTCAGGCTCTTCTGCCAACTCCCTCAAACTTTCTCACGTACACGTTTCTCTAGTAACCTTCAGCCAAGGCCTCAAAGCCTTTGGTTCACTACTGCTGGGACTATGGTCTCATCGTGTCCGTTCTCCAGCAGCCATTCCCCAACAGTTGACCAGTATTACTGTTATAGGAGAATATGATGCACACAATGATACAGAGTTCTGCTCTAGATATTACATGAATATATTACATATTATTGTTAATGGAAACACTATCTCAGTACTCAGGATTTAAAGAAATTAATTTAATTTTGGTACTTTTCACACTTCCTAATTTCATTCAGATTTCAAT
Source organism: Ara ararauna (assembly GCA_028858755.1). Taxonomy (NCBI): domain Eukaryota; kingdom Metazoa; phylum Chordata; class Aves; order Psittaciformes; family Psittacidae; genus Ara; species Ara ararauna. Next base: position 34,357,129 of record CM054410.1, on the reverse strand, counting down.
GAATATTTTTGAGTGGAATATGGATATTTATCCCTTTATTAACATGTATGCAGGTCATTCTGTTCCTGAGTCACAGGAGTTAGTGTCTGGGTGAGCAGTAGAGGAGCAAGAATTTTGGGTATTAACAGGAGGATCCAAAAGATCCAAACAAGTTCATTTTTTTCCACCTAGATGATTAGGGTATGCCTGTAAAGATAGCTAAAACTTATCTAGGAATAATTTTCCTACAAATACATTAGTTTTTTGTCTTGCTGAGAAGTTTTTCTGCCATTAAATAACTTTTCAAAGACACCTTCCATTTAAGCTCAATCCTCAGATCACACTGGGATATGGCACATTTCCTCTCTTCTTTTTCTGGCAGCAAGTACACATTGAACAAAAAAATGAGAGAGAGACATACTTCAAGTTTCAGTTATAAATCATTGAGAAAAGAAAATTCTAAAAGCATACAATTCCCATCTACAAATAGGAGATAATAGTGCCATAAGTAACACAAAGAAATATAAGAGAAAGAAAATTTGTAAGTATATAGTTAAATTAAAAAAAAGATTTGAATTAAAATTTTGTGAAACTCTAACTTTCTCCATAAATTTTTCAAAAGACAGTTTTGTTTGGTTTGTTTTAAGGTAGAGAAAGCATGCACAATATTTAGATTGGAAACTAGACTCAAGAAAAAAAAATCTTTATTTTCATTTGTGATAGCTAGAAAAATTAGTTTTTACATTAAGGGGAAAAAAAGTCAAAATTTGTTGTTTCAAAAGACTCTAAAATTAATATTTCAGTATCTAAAATTGCATTAATTAAATATGTGGTAGTTTTAAGGAGTGCTGGAGGGGAAAAAAACCTAGTTACTGAAAAAATAATCCTTCCAGTTTACACAGCAGCTGCTTCTTTGCATGGTACGTAGTTTACATAGTTTTCACAGCACAATGACACAGAACAATAACTATGTAAACTAGTAAATCCTAGAAGAATTTTGACATCAACTTCACAGACTGTGGTTTGCTGAAGAAGAAGATAAAGTTTAATTTGACCCTTCAACCACTAATACAATATTATAATTAAGTCTTTCCAGATGCAAGACTTTCTTTGTAGAATATCATTTAACAAATGTGCCAGGGAAAAATTAAACATATATGAATATATTATGACAAACAGGTTTTTCAAATATATATCTTAAGGTTTTACCATTTATGGAGGAGTTTGGTTTTTTATCACTTTAAATGCAAACTGGAAATGAAGCAGATTGAAAACTATTATAATGCTAAATAATTAGACATGGAAAGGCACGAACAAGACTAATTACTTATATCAAAACCAGAGATAACATTAGAAAGAAGACTTTAATTTTTAATAAAACAGTTGAATGAAATACTGCTGCTCATATTTGTAATAATTAGCATGTCTCCCATATGTAATAATGAAAAGGCTGTATGCTACAAAGGTGGAACATGGAGATAGTGCAAAATTGGCAATCAAAATATAGAAAAATTATAACGTACTTGCACCATGAAAACTTTTTAACTTACGACAAATATTAGGTATAAGTGCATGGATTTTTCATTACTTAAGTACTTCTGAGAGCTATAACTTGCACCTATAAATAGTTATATGATACAGCCCTTTTATACCAATAATTGATATAAAATGTGTTTGAATCTAGTCTAGGAAAACATACTGCTTTCTTGCAGTACTCAACTTGGAATGGCACTAGATTTCCTCACAAAGCAAACAAACAAAATCATGTGAAAGAGTTTAATTTGAAGAACAGAGCTCTTCCATTGTTGTTGAGCTTGATCACAAGGGGTGATACGAATGCCTTGCAAGATATAACTATATCCCATAAAAGGAAGAAGAATATGTCTTTGAAAAATCAACAAAATAAACACTTTAAGAAAGCACAGAGAGAGGTAATTCATGCAGATTCAGGTAGCAGAATATAATCTAAAACCACAGCTGAGCCAAGTGACTGGAATTTGCCAGTTTAAAAGAAAAAAAAAAAAAGAAAAAAAACAAACAAGTAAGCTATAAAACTGAACATAAATGAGGTATTGGGAAAATCAGCTCAAAATTAAGAGCAAAAAGAGGATTTTGGGGGAGGAGAAAAAACATAAATTGGGGAAAAAAACCCCAACAAAACAAAGCAGTCTACTTTTCTGTTTACCAGGCTTCTGTTTCTTTGTCTCTTTTAACTTTTATTTTTGTATAAACCTCCTTTTTATTTTTTAACATCTTGAATAACTTTGAGTCCACCATGTTTCTACCCGTCCATCAATATTTCAAAGCATTAATATGTATTTCACTCAAATAAAAAACAGAACAGAAGCCTTCCATCTCTCCTGGAGAAGAGCTGAGGGAAGGACAAAGCCTGAGTATATTATTGTCCTACATAGGTTTTATTTAGTCCTCCACCTATATAAGACTGACCATCGCTTTATTGTTAAAATGCCTTGAGACTTGGACCTTGTAGGACTAATGTGCAAGAATCACCAGATAGAATTAGTTCCAAAAAGTAACATGAGAGCTGAGAGTTGCATTTTTTTTGTCAAATTGTATCTTAAGCTCCAAGAAAAGAACTTGAAAATCTTTATCTATCTGCCGAATTCCAGCATCATTAATTCCATATTCAACCTTAAAGGGGAAGCACCCACATTTCCACTTCTTATTATACCAAGAATTGCTATACTTTTGTTTGTACAGAGTGAAATGGTGTCCAATGTAAGTACCCTTCACTGAGCCCAGCCTGGCACTGGTGCTCTGGTGCGTAGGCCTCAACCAGCATCCAGACACCTACATAGCCTTTTCCTCATTCACCTCTCAAAGAAGACAGAGAGAAAAATGGAATGAAGGTGGAAGTCTTGTAGATCAAGAGAATGACATATGGGTGGGAGCAAAAGCAGGTGCAACTACAGGTTGGGCAGAGAATAGATTGAGGGCAGCCCCATGGAGAAGGGCTTGAGGGTGTTGATCGATGAGAAACTTGACATGAGCTTGCAGTTGCGCTCACAGCCCAGAAAGCCAACCATATCCTGGGCTGCATTAAAAGGAGTGTGACCAGCAGGTCAAGGGAGGTGATCCTGCCCCTCTACTCTGCTCTTGTGAGACCTTACTTGGAGTATTGTGTGTAGTTCTGGTGTCCTCAACATAAAAAGGACATGGAACTGTTGGAATAAGTCCAGAGGAGGGCCACGAGGATGATCAGGGGACTGGAGCACCTCCTGTATGAACATAGGCTGAGAAAGTTGGGGCTGTTCAGCCTGGAGAAGAGAAGGCTGTGTGGAGTCCTTATAGCAGCCTTCCAGTATCTGAAGGGGGCCTATAGGGATTCTGGGGAGTGACTCTTCATTAGGGACAATAGTGATAGGACAAGGGGTATCAGGCGTCATGGGTTCAGCAGTAGCAGTCATTTTTTTCTCCTTCTTGGTAGCTGGTGCAACGCTGTGTTTTTGTCTTTTGGCCTGGGAACAGCACTGATAACACCAGTGTTTTCAGTTACTGCTTGGTAAAGTTGTGGTCTGATCAAGGACTTTCTGAGTCTCATGCTCTGCCAGGGAAGAGCAGAAGCTGGGAGGAAGGAGAAACAGGACACCTGACCCAAGCTGACCAAAGAGGTACTTCATGCCACAATACGTCATGCCCAGGATGGAAGAACTGGGGGCAGGAACCCGGAAGAGTTCAGTTCACGGCTCGGTTGTCAGGTGGTGAGCAGTTGTATTCTCTTCCCTTGTATTTCCCTGGTTATTATTATTATTGGTTGTAGCAGCAGTGGTTTGTGTTATACCTTAGTTACTGGACTGTTCTTATCTCAACCTGTGGGAGTTACATTCTTTCGATTCTTCTCCCCATTCCCCCCCCCCTCCTCAGAGTGGGGGGGAAGAAAGAGGGAGGAATGAGTGAGCGGGCTGCGTGATTTACAGCTTAAACCACAACAACAGGTTAATACTTAAAAAGGGGAAGTTTAGATTGGATATGAGGAAGAAGTTCTTTACTGTGAGAGTGGTGAGGCACTGGAATGGTTTGCCCGGGGAATTTGTGAATGCGCCATCCCTGGCAGTGCTCAAGGCCAGGCTGGACAGAGCCTTGGGTAGGTATGGTTTAGCGTGAGGTGTTCCTGCCCTTGGCAGTGGGCTGGAACTAGGTGATCTTAAGGTCCTTTCCAGCCCTAACTGTTCTATGATTCTAATGGCAGTTTAAGAAGATAAGCAAAATCTGAATGTGCCACCAAAGCAAAACTAGAAATTCATCTACCCCTTCCCATCAGTGGGCATATATCCAGCCACTCCTTGGACAGCAGGGCCCCAGCACATGTGACTACTGTTTAGAAAGACAGCTACTGTAACTCTGAATGTTGTTACATTATAGAATCATAGAATAGTTATGGTTGGAAAGGACCTTAAGATCATTTAGTTCCAACTGCCCTGCCAGAAGCAGGGACACCTCCCACTAAACTATGGACCCAAGGCTATGTCCAACCTGGCCTTGAACACCGTCAGCAATGGAGCATTCACAACTTCCCTGAGCAACCCATTCCAGTGCGTCACCACCCTTACAGGAAAGAATTTCTTCTTCATATAAATCTAAACTTCCCCTGTTGAAGTTTGAACCCGTTACCCCTTGTCCTATCACTACAGTCCCTCATGAAGAGTCCCTCTCAGCATTTCTATAGGCCCCATTCAGATATTGGAAGGCTGCTATGAGGTCTCCACGCAGCCTTCTCTTCTCCAGGCTGAACAGCCCCAACTTTCTCTGCCTATCTTCATATGGGAGGTGCTCCAGTCCTCTGATCCTCCTCATGGCCCTCTTTCGGACTTGTTCCAACAGTTCCATGTCCTTTTTATGTCATCCTTCTTCTTTCCCTCAGGTGTTGCAGGTGAGCACAGTATGATAAGGTATGGCTATCTCTCTAGTCAGCTGGGATGAGCTATGTCCTCACCCAGCCTCCTGTCTACCCTCAGCCTGTTGACTTTCATGGGAAAAGGAGGAGAGAAAGACTCGATGTTGCACAAACCTTTCTCAGTAAGAGGTGAAACCCTGGTTTGTTATCAATGCTGTTTAAGTCATAGGCATAAAGTGCAGCACAGTAGGGGCTGCTATGAATACAGCTAATTTCTTAATTTCATTCCATCCAGAGCCAGTACAGAGGCTTGAAATTTGTAATTTGCTCTCAGTAATTGACTCCCAGGAAAATTCAGCTTTGCCTTTCGCTATTTTAAGCATGGCTAATAATGGTGATGTGGGCTAGCATTTAATAAATCCAGCTTCTTTATGAGGAAGAATCTGGTGTTTTCAGAGCATGGAATAAAATGTAGTATCTTCAAAAGTATACTCTAATTGCCCTCTACAATTGGAATGGTACAGGGCAATTTCTTGAGTAGGTTCTTTGTTTGGGACCAGTTTTTTAGATTGTCAATCTTCTTCTCCATCCTGTGCACAGTATCATGCAGCCTGGCACTTTCATTAGGAAATATGACCTTTATTAAACAGTAGAGAAGTGAACTGAAACTTATCAATTTTTGCATGCATACTGAAAGTTACTGTTTTGGCTTGCATCTGGAGCATGGATTGAATTGATGGTGGAGGGTAAAAATAAAAAATCCAGGACATTCTAATTTCACCAGGGCTGAGCACCCAAAAATAGTGTGCAGAAATAAGTAATATTTGCAGTATCTTTTTTGTATCTTAGTTTTCAGCTCTTCAATTTTACACGGTGTATGTTTTATGGAGGTACAGATGAAAGAAAGATATTTTCTTGAAAGATTTTTGTTTCAATCTGTATTTATATTCTTTTCTTCAATCTCAGTTAAACACTGCCCCACTTTCTCTCCCTCTCCTTCCTTCCCCTACCCCCAATTTCTCTTATATGATTAAAGACTTAAAATCAGCATCTTTCAGGTGCTTTATGCTCAGGTGTTTTGGCTACTTTGTAAGCCAAATTGACTGCTTCATTAAGATTTAAAAAAAGAGTGATGGCAATGAAGCCATTTAAAAGAATTTTTAAAGATTAGAAGCTAAAGGAACATTACTCACGTAATGCTGCATGAAAGTAGGAGTGAAAGCTCATTATATCTGGTCATCTCTTATGCTTAGCATGTGTAGCTGTCCTAACATAGTCATTAAAATGGAACTGTTTTGTAAAAACTGGAGAAATTCTCTTTATTTTGCAACAAAAAATTATTTTGGGGGAGGAATGGAATGTAAAAGATGGAAAATTGAATCTAAATATGCTATTTAAAAGTATCTCAGAATTATTTTTTAGACCTGTAATTCAGGCAGTCTGCAATGCATGTAAACATTTTTAATGGTGTAGCTGAGTTTCTTTTAATTATGGCCTCATTATAGAACTTTCCAAATGCAGTATGAAGACTATAAAATTCTGAAAAGAAAAAAAACTGACCAAGTGTGCTTTTAAATGATTTGTCATCTTGAAGTTTGACAGTGTATAATACCATGTATATGAACCTCACTATTGATAAAACATTAGGATTCAGACAAAGTGATAAGTTTAGTGAGGTTTTTGAAATCTGTAAGAATTGTCATGGTCTATGTATATTATTTCCTGATCAGCCTTGATAAGTTTGGAATTCTTAACACATGTTTCAGAAAAAGAAGCTTTTGAATTACATATGCTCACAGCATATGTAGAAGACTGAACACGTTGCATAAAAAATTCTTGAACTAGATAACCTGTTTTGAGCAAACAGGATGTTTTCACCCTGAAAGATGACAGTAACAAAAAAGCAAGTTGTTTTTTGAAAAGAAAAAAATCCTATTTCCTATTTATTTCATGCCATATTGTAATTCTTGTAACAATAGTGACTGATAAAAAATGATTTATAAAATTATGACACTCTTCTTGTCATTCTTCCATAGATGTGCATTTATACTCAAATTTATGTTTATTTACTATATTTGCACCTGTTGCCACAAAAACTTTGCATGCAAATTAGACATGCAGTTATGCATTTACCATTCTCAAAATCTCTTCTTAGCTGTCATTGTATAAAACTAGATTGTTAGGATGCAAAAGTACTAGTAGGAGTACTCTCTGCAATAGCAGAATTAGATGCATGTCTGTTTTTGGCAGCTGCTCGTCACTCTATTTACATGCTGAAGTTAATTCCCTTTTTTTTTTTTCTTCATTGTGCATTGTATTCTGCTTCAGAAAGTTTTCAATATTGTATTTATTTCTGTTTGCAAATATAGCAACATATTAGGGTGTACACTCTTTTCAATGTGCATTTCAGTAGCTTCTAAGTGATAAATATGCCTGCCTCTTGATGAAGTATGGAGTGCTGAAAGCAATTACCTTCTTCTCCTCTGACCTTCCTTTTGATAAGCTGTATCTGTGACCAAGTGTGGTGGAGTTAGTTGCGCCTGCAAGGCTGCAGATGATTTTAGTGGGATCACAGGACACTGCCTTTGAGTCACTGTTTTCTTGGGCCCTTTTTCTGACCTCTTGCATATGGTAAGCCTTCACCTTCTGCTTAGTGGTCCTGGCTTGATTGTACAGCTGACCTGGATTCAGTCCAGCTGTGCAAGCCCTCCCAGGCCTTTGCTTTTGTCATGAAGAAGCTGCTGCTTTTACATTCAGCAAGAAGAGGATGAGCTGGGCTGTCTGCTGCTCCTCTATGCTAGTCAGGCTGTCAAAATGTTACAAGCTGCCTTGTCCGCATGATTGGTTGGAAAGAGTGCCTGGATGCAAATGGGGAACCCAAACTATTCTATGATTCTGTTAATTGCCTCTGGTTGTGCTTAACCATCTGCTAAGGCACAGTTCCCACCTTTATGTCTACATCGTCACCAGCCTGGGGATGCAGACACCTCCTGCCGCTCCCCGTCTTCCAGAGCACTCATATTAGGAAAACCACAACTCCCTTCTACTCTTTCCTTCCTCAGATCACTCTCTGGGAACGCATCATAGCAATGTGTTTACTAGATTAGTTTAAATATGTGCTCCCTATTGCTAGTTTAAGTTCTATGAATCAAGAGCTTTATTCCAGGCACTGATTTTGGGTGGGAACAAATCTTGTCACTGGGGTTTCATCAGGGGAGGATGAGAATGAAAACTGCTTTTTCCATAGCAGCATTTCTCATGAAATGGGATCTGGATAAAATCAACCTTGGTCTCTTCTGCAAAGCAGATATTTTGATATGAATATAAGGGATGAGTGTAAGGGATGGAAAAAAATTTAAGGGGTAAAAAAAAATTAAGCCACTATATTCTTGTTCAGAATTCCATGTGTGGGAACTTATCAGAATATTATGAACAGAATAATGACATGGCTAAATGTAATGGTATAATACAAAAGGCTAGCACAATCCATCTTAAATATTTGAAGAAATTGCTTTAATGTTTTACTTCAAAGAAGCACTAAAGTGTATCAGTGAATAGCTAATCCTTGCTCAACCTGACAAACTTCAGAATATTATGGCAGGAAATATAAAGGAGATCCCCAGTGGTAGTCAAAGTTTAACAAGCAGTGGGTTTTGTTCCTATTTTTAACACTAAATAAGAAAAAAAAATAGCTATGGTAGTGGGAAGAGCAAAGTAAATAAGGAAATGATAGCGGTTACTGGTTTTACAATAGCTGGATTTGAGAATCTATGCAAATCCTTTTGCATGAGATGTTCAAGGGTTTGCTTTTAAAATAAAATCTGTGTGAAACAATTCTTACTCTGCTTTTCTTTTTTCATATGCAGTTTCCCTTGGTTTTCTCATTCACATTTAAATTTCTGCCGTAAGCAAGGCAAAAACCTTAATGGAATGGATACACTTACCATTTTTGTGTAAAACATCTGAACGTATCTTATTCCAGGTCCTAATTCTCTTTAGTCTGTGCTACTTTTTGCAGACGCTTAATTCAGTATAAAGAATTTTGTCCTTTGAGCTGTAACATCACCTAAGATCCTGCTATGTACATCCATGCTAACATGATGGGCTTTTGGGTCTGAAAATATGACCTAATGGATTTCCAGTTTCATTCTTTGTAGGGAAGAAAACAATTATACCAATAACTGTATTTACCATGTGAGAAGGCTTGTATACTTGCTCTTCTGCATCCTTTTGTATCTGTCTGACTTCATAAAATTACAGTATGGTAAGTGGCTAGACAGTAGCAGAAAGTTAAGATTGTCCTGCACTGGAAATGTCATGGCCCTCCCCATTTAGACATGGGGAAGCACTCAATCAGTAGATGGGCCAGTGGAGCTGCTGTCCTTCCACATCTTTTCTGGGAAGACAGTAACTTGAGACTTGGCTCTTTTGCTGAAGATAGATAGCGCAAGGCTTTTTTAGCAGGACTCAATTTCTGTAGAAGGGAAAAAAAGTTCTTGTGCATAATCTTATAGGATCCTACAGTTTGGCCTGTAGGCAAAACTACACAAACATTTTAAACGAAAGGCTACTAATTGGTAGCAAATGTTACTTTATCCTGGAGCAAATTCTAATGTTTGCTGGTCTTTCTTTTCAGATGAGCCTCTCATCATACAATAACCTCAGGGGTTGTAAGCAGTCATGTTTCATGCAGCTTTTGCTTTCCATACTTGAACTATTTTGATTTTTAGAGAATAAAGAATAATACACCATACCATCAATACAAGGAAATCTCTGAAATGTAAAAAATAAAAGGAGCAGATAGACAACACAAACACTGAAAGAAGTAGAACTACTTTGGCCAAATTTTTCTAAAAAAATGTTTTGCGGAAGGTTTTTTCTTTTTTGAAAATAAATATATCTCCATATTTCTAGGCTTCTTGCGCTTCATTTTATGATAAAGTGAGTTTATAAGTCCCACTAAATGTCTGTATAGCACAGATTCACTAAGAAAAGTCCAGTGTGAATCATGCTTACACCATATAAATAGACTTCATGTCTCCTTTCAAGTATTCTGCAGCTATTATTTCTTTTGAATTTCTCTCTTTTATTCTTGTCTAGCATTATGTCCCACATACAGGTTTTGGCAGGTTGAAATGTTTGTTTATAAATTATGTTGATGTATTTCTCATGGAAAAAACATCTCCATTGCAGTTCAAACAATTCTTAGATTATTAGATTTTGCAGAGGTAAAAAGGGTGATTTTATTTACGTGTCGGTACTGAGAGGGGACCACATGAACAGTCCTATATTGCAGGTTGGGGTTGTTTTGAGTTTAGCAAGAATACCATCTCTTAAATTTCTGAAACTGACGCATGGCAAAACTGAAGAAAGCAAATATGTAAATAATATGTTTAAGTCCTAATGAAGAAAAACACAGAATCTTGGTAAAATGAAAAAGATTTGTACTAATATTTTCTTCAATTGACATCATGTAATCATAGTAGAAGGATTTTAAAATTATTTTAGAATGGTAATATATAACTGGTACAAAAATTTTTTTTATCTGAATTTAGTCACATGAAACATTTACTTCCCAAAAATAAATACAAACTATAAGAAACAAGTAATACAGGTCATGAAAAAGGAGCACTGTTATGCTTTTGAAAAGTTTGTCTTTAAAATAAACAACCCGTCCTTGGTCACTTCCCAAGTTACACTTCAGGACAACCTCACAGAACATCTGACCTGCCATGAGAAAGCTGCTTTGCATAAATACTATGGTCAATGCAGACAAAACTTATGTCAGCATTCATGACACCCAACTGGCTCTGACTTGTTTGTGAATGCAGGTTCAGCATTGCTAAAATTTCCCCAGAAGAAAAAGGACCTGCAAATGTAGAAGCTTAAAATGGACTTGGTCCGATTCCTTTTAGTACAATAAAACAATAAAACCAAAAACATTCAAAGAAATTCTGAATCTGCTGTTGTATAATTCAGCAATAAAGTATGACTTACTTAGGAAATCTCTGTCACCACTGAGAATATAGTCTGAGAACATGGTCATTTATATGGCACAGACATCAAGATGTCAATGAGTGTGTGATTATATGTATGTATACATATATATAGTCACTTGAGTAACCAATATTTGTGAAAAGACTGACCCATACTCAACAGTGACCTGAACAATGTTGGATAACTCAGTGATGCCCATGGAACTGCAAATAGGCTCTGAAAATGCCTCTAGGGTGTTATAGGGGTGCCTGTAGCAAGCATTTCCCAATTCAGAATGATGTTGCAGGCAAATAAAGGCATCAGTAACTTGAAGTTACTATGCTAAAACTCAGAATCTTTTCTATATGCATTTCAAATATTTCCTATGGCTGCATCTTTGCATGTGAAGTAATGTCTAAGAAAAATTTTACTTAAAAAAAAAAAATCAAATCTGCACATGCAATAAATGAGGAACGTGTCTTTTCCTGTTTGAAAGAACTAAATGAAATATCACTCTTGCAGACTTCTTTCCTTCAGAGAAGCTCATTGCTGTATACATTTTTGTTCTTGCTGTGGTGGTGAACTACTCCCAGTACCTGCAGAGAATATTTTCTTTAAACTCAGAGTACTTGTAAAACCTGGAGAGTGAGGATATTGATGGATGAAAGTCTTCTGGAGACTTGACAGTCTGTTTGAGAGAAGCAGCGGAGAATGCAAGAAGGGTGCTACAGAGAAGGGTATGGGAGGAATTACTTGCCAGGCACAGCACTGAGAGTTGTTTCAGAACCAGAAAGTCCGTTCCAGAGTCCTGAACAGGGATGAGAACAGGAAACCATAAAAGTGTCACTGTATTTTTCTGGTCCAAATAAAGTAGGTTTTGATAACATAGTTTCTTTCACTTTCTTTGAATAATATACAGTTGTGCAGTTTTAGAAAAAAAATGTTGGTCATCGTCAGCTAAAACTAGGATTACATAACTGCTTTTATTCTAACGCTGTGATTTTCAGAAAACTATGAGCTTGTTAAACTTTCATCTTTTTGAACAAAATATTTTTTAGAATCTTTTCACATTTAACGCACATTTCTGAGAAAGGTTGTTCAGCCATATTTATCTGTTAGGAGATTAAGAGGAATGCTGTTTTCTGTAGAGAAAAGATAAATTCCTGTAACTTTTACTTGGAAAGTGTGATAGGGTGAAATTTGTAAGGGGGATGTCTGCCAAGTGTTTGCTTGTTATTGTGACAAAAGAACCTTAGCACATTTTATCAGATAACATAACATTTACCGTAACTGAACAAGTAAGAATTAACCACTTTAAGATGGTCTGGTGTGAGTAACAATTCCATGAGAACTGCCCGGAGTGCATGCTTAAATGTATTTTTAAATAGAAAGTATTGGCCATGTTTGAGTGCAACAGAAGTGCAGGAGAATAGAGTTAATAATAGAAACTGATATTTTCAAGCACTGTCATAAAATCATAGAATCATGGAATCATAGAATCTCATAGAGTCATTTAGGATGAAAGGGACTTTAAAAGAATATCTAATCCGCTCCCCCTGTAATAAGCAGGAACATCTTCAACTAGATCAGGCTGCTTAGAACCCTGTCCAGTCTGGTTGGTTCTAAGGGTGAGGCGTTTACCACGTTTCTGGGCAGCCTGCCCCTGTGTTTCATTACCTACATAAAAAAACTTCTTTCTTATATCTAGTATGAATCTACACTCTTTTAGTTTAAAACAGTTACCTAAAACTCATGTACCTATCACAACAAGCCCTGCTAAGAAGTATGTCCCCATCTTTCTTGTAAGCACCCTTTAAGTACCAAAAGGCTTCGATAAGGTCTCTCTGCAGCCATCTCTTCTCCAGCTTGAACAACACCACCTCTCTCAGCCTTTCCTCACAGGAGAGGTGTTCCAGACTTCTGGTAATTTTTGTGACCTTCCTCTGGACTCCAACAGTTCCAAGTCTTTCTTGTGCTGAGGACTCCAGAGCTGGACGCAGTACTCCAGGTTGGGTTTCAAAAGAGCTGAGTAGAGGGACACAGTCACCTCCCTCAATCTGCTGACCACACTTCTTTTGATACAACCCAGGACACGATTGGCTTTCTGGGCTGCAACTGCACATTGCTGGTTTATATCCTGCTTTTCATCTACCAGTAGCCCCAAGTCCTTCTCTGCAGGGCTGGTCTCTATCTCTGCATGTCCCAGCCTGTATTGATATCAAGGGCTGCTCTGACCCAAGTGCAAGAGCTTACATTTGATCTTGTTGAACTTCATGAGGTTCCCGTGGGCCCACTTCTCAATGTTCTCAAGGTCCCTGTGGATGGCATCCTTTACTTCCAGCATGTTGACCATACCATTCAGCATAATGTCATCTGCAAACTTGCTAAGGTTGAACTTGATCCTGCTGCATATATCATTGATGAAGTCATTAAACTCTACTGGTCCCAGTGCCACACCACTCATCAATGATCTCCATCTGAACATTGAGCTGTTGACAGCTACCCTCTGGATATGACATCCAACTAATTGCTTATCCATCAGACAGTATATTCATCAAATTAATATCTCTCCAATTTAGAGAGAAAGATGCAGGGATGGATTACATCAAAGAAATCAAGATACACATCATCTATAGCTCTTCACTTGTCCACTGATTCTGTCACTCTATCATAGAAGGCTACCAGGTTGGTCAGCCAAGACTTGCCCTTGAGATAGCCATGTTGGCTGTCTTTAATCACCTCCCTGTGCTCCATGTGCCTTAGTATAGCTTCTAGAAGGATCTGTTCCATGGTCTTCTGAGGCACAGAGGTGAGGATGACAGATCAGTAGTTTCCAGGCTCCTCCTCTCTACCCTTCTTAAAAATGTGTGCAATGTTTCCCTTTTATTCCAGTCACCAGGGACTTCACCTGACTGCCATAGTCAGTCACTCCCCCAGTCTCTGTCTGGTGGTCCATCCTCTTGAAAGGCATGGGAGGAGTTTGCCAGTGCAGACTGTCGTAAAAAGCTATTGAGTTCCATAGCCTTCTTCTCCTCATCTGCTCTTAGCCAGTTTGCAAGTCTTCAACTTAGTAGTGATTACAGGCATATGTTATTGAACAGAACTTGCCTTTAGACTAAACAATAGTAACCAAACCTTGAAAAAAAACCCAAAAAACAACAAAAAACTTTCTTCAAGTCTAGAACAACCTAAGTCTGAAATTTGAAATTCAGAAAATGACTTTGAGGAAACTAGTTAGCATCATGCTGGACATGATTAATGCTGGCTTACACTATTTGTAAACTCACATTCAGCATTGCATTAGAAATGGCAAAGCATTTAAATATTAAGTGCTAATTTAGCATCATTTTCCCCTGCAGGAAATCTAATCCAGCTAGAGCTTTGTTTCTGAGCTGGCAAAATTATAGGAAATAAAAATCATACATGAACCCAGTTGTATTCAAAATCAAAATATACATCCAAGAAAGGTGATGCTTGGCCTTCTAGATTAGTTAACTGATTTTGTACCTATTCATATATTCCCTTGCCATTCTAACATCCATTTTAACGAGGGATTTTGTGTCATTTACTGAGATGCATAGGGTGAAATGAGATCTTTCTGCAGCCCAGATATCTTAAGTATAGACCCTGAGAAAAGAAGAGAAAATGTAAAACTCTCCTTAACTTAGAGATTTGTTTCCAAGCATGTTATTTATTAAATGTCTCAGCTGACAAAACCCCATTCAACTTCACTGACATTTGCAGCCATAGAAAGCCAAATGTAGCAGCCAAATGTTGGATGTCATTTGCCCCATTTTCATATTTTCCCATTCAAATGTGGTATGTCAACAAGAGAATGAGTTCAGGTTTGCCTCAGTGGGAACAGAGAAAAAAATGACTGTTTACATAGTCTTCTCAAAGAAAGATTGCAAGCAGATAGAAGCTAATAAAAAGAGTGGTTGCCTTCTAGTAAAAGAAAACATAAACCTTTTTTGATCCTGGCAGGACCATGATTCTTAATGGAAATCAACCAATCCCACATGATATGCTGCTGACATGCCATATTATTTCATTTCAGATAAGGGACTGACAAACCTTTTTTTTTGGCTTTGACAGGTTAAGCAGCTTCAGAATTTTTGATAATTTGTTTACAAGACAGAAGTGAAAATAATGCTTCTTAAAAATGTCTTCTTTAGAAGCCATGGCCAGCAATTGCAAAATATAAATAAGGCATAATTATTTTACCTTAGAGAATGAGACTCCAAACTAATAAGATAGGAAGTTTGTAACCACCTTGATGAGTCGTCCTTAACCATGTTAAGTCATAGTGGGTGTGTTGTGTTTCTACAGTTAACAGACTCAGCAATCCTAATGCTAAGAAGAGATCATCAACTTAACAAATAAATATTATACCTTTCATAGTATCATAGATTGTTTTTGGTTGGATGGGGTCTTAGAGATCATCCAGTTCAAAACACTGTGCCATTAGCAGGGATACCTTCCGCAGGTTCCTCAAAGCCCATCCAGTCTGGCCTAGAACACTTCCAGGGAAGGGGTATTCTCAGCTTCTCGGTGCAACCGGTTCCACCTCACCACCCTCACAATAAAGTATTTTTTCCTAATATCTAATCTAAATCTACCCTCTTTCAGTTTAAAGCCATTTCCCCCTTGTCCTATCACTACATGCGCTTGTAAAACGTCTCTCTCCAGATGTTTTGTAGGCCCCCTTTAGGTACTGGAAGGCTGCTATGAGGTCTCACCAGAGCCTTCTCTTCTCAAGGCTGAACAAGATCAATTCTTTCAGCCTGTCTTCACAGGAGAGGTGCTCCAGCCCTCTCTTTGTCTTTGTGGCCTTCTTCTGGACCTTCTTTATCACATCCAGATCATTCCTGTGCTGAGGACTCCAGAGCTGGACAGAGTACTCCAGGTGGGGTCTCACGAGAGTGAAGATATGTCTGTGGAATCTTAAATGATCTAAGAACAAGATCTTGAAAGTTATTAAAATGAGTCTTTGATCCAAATAGGAATAAAACACAGGATATACTTAGAAATGCAACACAAGGCAAACTTAGATATAATAAAAGATGCACTTAACACACACAAAATAATGAAAAAATTTAAGTGTTTTTTCTTAAAAAGACAGCTTTTGCATCTCTTCTGCCCTGAAAGCTGGAGATTACCTTAATTTGTCTACTTTCTTCCTCCATAAATTTCAAACAGCAGCAAATAAAAGATGTCCCTTGGCTTTGGCTATTTACCTAGTGAAGTGTACTGAAGCACAGGGAAAATATATTCAAGACTGTTTTCATTTTAAATGTGCTCTATTAGGCTGAGCTTCTTTGGATATCTTTTCAAAGAACACTCTTCCAGAGATCTTATCTTCAGGAGAGGTCCTGAAGAATCACTTGGAGCATTGTGTGCAGTTCTGGTGTCCTCAACATCAAAAGGACATGGAACTGTTGGAACAAGTCCAAAGGAGGGCCACGAGGATGATCAGGGGACTGGAGCACCTCCCGTATGAAGATAGGCTGAGAAAGTTGGGGCTGTTTAGCTTGGAGAAGAGAAGGCTGCATGGAGACCTCATAGCAGCCCTCCAATATCTGAATGGGGCCTATAGGGATTCTGGGGAGGGACTCTTCATGAGGAACTGTAGTGATAGTACAAGGGGTAATGGGTTCAAACTTAAACAGGGGAAGTTTAGACTGGATATGAGGAAGAAATTCTTTCCTGTAAGGGTGGTGGGGCACTGGAATGGGTTGCCAGGGAAGTTGTGAATGCTTCATCGCTGTCGGTGTTAAAGGCTGGATTGGACATAGCCTTGGGTGGCATGGTTTGGTGGGAGGTGTCCCTGCCTGTGGCAGGGGGATTGGAACTAGATGATCTTCAGGTCTTTTCCAACCCTAACTATTCTATGATTCTATGATTCTAAGAATGACCAAGAGACCTGTGAAGGTTGGGATGTCACAGTTTTCTATCAACCAACAAAGATCAGAGGTAGTGACAAGAAAGGAATTTGTGAGGAAGTTTAACTGTATGGCAAGGAAAATGATGATGTGATGATGAAATCAACACAAGTAAAAAATATCTTAAAATCTGGCTAGAAGTACAATTAAGATAGAGATTCCTGTTATTAATTAAAAGCTGTAACTCTGTAGTAACAGGCTTTATAAAGGCTTTTGCAAAATTCAGTTCTAATAAATGAAGGCTTGGCTAGGTTTAACTACAAATACTGCCCTCATGCAATACTTTTGATTCACTTACCTCAGGCAGGAGGTGGGGCACTGAGGTGGGTGGTCAGATCTCTGAAGATTAGTGACATGCTTTGGAGGATTAGTCAGACACAGATCCTTTTGGGGCCCATCTTTTGTTCCCAGCACTTGGTTTCAAACACAGGCCTTTCACACATACACAGGTGCAGATGTGCAGACCTCATGAACATTCAGTGAGTGTCCCTTGCTGTGTGTAAGTATTTATGTGTATGTATATACATACATATATATACATATGTACATTTTATACACACACACACACACACACGTTTACTACTTGTCTTACCGAAAAAGCAACACTTGACTAAACAAGCTTAAAAGCAAATTTTACATACCTGTTTCAAAGTTCAGACCTAAATTTAAGGTGAAGTGGGCTGTTAGATTCACTTTCATTTTTGATAGTATTTCAAAGATGAAATGGACTCCTGCTAAAGAAAAGAAAGTTAAGACTCCATTTCTTGCTGTTACTGTCTTCCTCTTCCCACATTCTTTTATTATGAAAACTGACAATTCTAAAGGTGTAGCGAATACAACTCATAATGAATAGGCCGTAGATCCAAACACTGAAAAATTCCTGCTGTGTTAAGATCTGGAGGTTGTTTTTTATCCTCAGAAAAACAGTAAATCTGCTTATGCCTCCAACTGCTTTCCGGTTGTCAGCTCACTCAGCAGCTTGCTCTTGGTTTCTGTGTGACTGCAATGCTGAATTGTAACAGTCAGATACTTTACTCACAGCTTGCATCAAGAAAGTGAATGATGATGTATTTAACTTACTGACTTAGTGAGAGGATAACCCTGTTTCCGTTGTTCTGTGCCAGAAAAGGGCAATGTCGAGGTAGGGAGCTCCAGAAACACTGGTGTGTCTGCGTGAGCATTGGGCCGGGAAATACCAGAGTCAGATTTGTGGGAGGACTTAGGGCAGGTAAACTTTTCCTCGAGTGGCCTTCCCACTTTTCTGGAAATTTGATGACAGTCCTTTCACACACTTGATAGAGGCTGTGATCTTGGGTGGCATGGGGCCTCCCTGCACCGTGCCAGACTTGGAGGACAAGGTCTTTCTTCATGTACTGCCTGCTTCCTTGCCACTCCCTGTATAAAACTGAAGGACCCTCCTGACCTGGTAAATTGTTTGGCTCTTCCACTTGGCAATGAAGAGGAAGAGGCACGGCCTTCTGCTCTTCATGCTCCAGCCAGTATTTTGTATGTGGCTGAAGCTGCAGTGTGTGCTTTTCCAGCATGTCTGATGGTAAATGTTGGGCAATTCAAGAACTTTTTCTCCTCCTGAACCCCATCTGACTCTCATTTTAAACTGCTGAACCCTACATCTGGCAGAACAAGCAGTGAAGAGAGCCCAAGGGCAAGGAGGCAGCCATGCAGGTTTCAGTACAGTACTTGCAACTAAGTGGTGTTATGTAGGTTATTAAAAAATCCTCTGGGTTGGATGGAAGAACTAGGGGCTGACCACAGCTGCAGAACATATCTCTGCTTGCAGATTGACAGATGCCTCCCTGGTATGACAGAACTGTCTTTACAGACTGCTGATGATGCTCCCAGGGCTGCAGTGTGAGAAGCATTGTTCTAGCCTGCCAGTCAGTAGTCCTTATTGCAATACTGTTTTTCTCTTGTGCCTGCAAACCTCCAGCTGGCATATGAGAGCTCTGCATATTAAATCCTGGTTCCTAGTATCAGTCTATAAAACTAAAGCTATTTTTATTTAGTTTTCATTAAAAATATTTTTGCAGTACTTTAAGATTCTGTTATTTTTCAATATGTGCATGATAGCTACATTACAAAAAATAATTGATTTTTACCTGTTTCTAAAGCAAAACCTGAGAGATACTAGTCCAATACTATCTCTAACAGTATAAAAAAATTCAACTGTCTACCTCCCTGGAAGTATTCAAGGCCAGGTTGGATAACAGATGTAGAACTGCTGAACAAGTTTCTTGTTTCCATTGTAAAGGTCTAGAGTGAAGTGCTAAAGCTCTCTATAAAGTAATACATTATAGATTTCATAAAGTACATTATAAATTTCAGATTTTACCCCGTAACAGATTTCAAAATAAAGTGCTAAGCAGAAACAGTGCTGTTGCCATATATGTACCTGAAGACAGCTAACAGGAAAAGTGAAAAGAAAGTGAACGCTATGGGCTTTTGTCTACTCCATATCAAGAACCTGATACCCTTTCCATGTGCAACCTTTCCATCAAAACCATACAGGTGCTGAAAATAGGTAACATGCCCTTTTCTCTTATACGATAGACTTGTATTACAGAGATAAGAAAATGTGTTATTTCTCAGCTAAAAGACTTAAAGCCTCTTTAGAGAGAGCACCATAGCTGTGCATGTCATTCACTTGCTGAAGATTTCAAACTATATTAAAGGGGGACTTTTTGTGAAAGGAAGACCTGGCTTTCGGTGCATGATGGAATTTACATGTTTGTATCCTGTCACAGTTTCATAATCAGTTTCCTAGTGCAATGAATGCAGAGATTGGAGCAGTACATCTCAATTATGAATACGAAGCATTCTGAAGTGTGAAATAAATTCAGAGCTGCTCACACCTTTAAGATGTGTTTCTACGAAGACCTATGGATTAGATACATACATACACTGTGAAGATTTCAAAGTTGAAAAGTGAGACTACATTGGAGTTATGAAAAGACTGCAGCTGTGCTTTGAGCTAACCACTGCGTATATCCACAGTACAAGAATAGGTATATATTGTGGATAAAAAACTTAATTGTGAACTTGTGTACACATGCGTATCTACTTCACAAGACATGAGAATTAGCATATAAATCTGCCACCAATATAAACTCTTGGCTTTGGACCACAGTTAATTTATTGTAGTGACAGTAACCACACCAACAAAACTCCACTGGGTAAAGAGGTCACCATGGTAACACAATAGTTATAATAACAAAAACAACAGCAACAATGACCTAACAACAGTAAAAACAAAAACAATAATAATAACAATAATGTTACTGCATTAGTTGAACCTTAAATACTCTCTATATTCAACTTGCATTAAAATAGCTAATAAAATTCAAGATCCCTGATTTTATTGCAGTGTGCCTTGCTAATGTTTTTACTCTATGTTGGTAAAGTAAGTATTATAATATTTGTTATTTATTAGGTCCTACTAGGAATTTGCATTTATCAAGAGCAAACCTCAAAGCATTGTCTGATAATGATGTCCATGGTGTACATAAGCTACTCATCATTTCTGAACATCAGCTTTTCTGACAAATGGTTAGGTTAACTGTCTAAAATAATAGAGGTACCTTGGTTTGCACAATAAGAATTTCCTTTTCCCTTGAGTGTTGTCTAATATGGTAGGTATATCCTTCTTTAATTATTTAAAGACACACTCAGTTCAGAAGGCAAAACAAACTGCTTTAACCCTGAAACCAAAAAGCTAGATTTTTCCTGGGGTGCTGGTCACGATGGGAAGGGGTATAAGAGAAAATGAGCAATGGGACAATACAGCAAAGGATCAGAAGATCATAAATGCATGTTTAGGTCAACAGAAGGTAAATAAATGTTGGCAAAATTACACTGCAGGCATTTTTTATTTTTTATCTGCTTTATTATTAACTGTGTTGGACAATAGGATGGTAGAGCCCTTGAATTGAAACCTGACCTTTAACAAAGTGGCAGAAACCTGATTTTGATAGAAATAGCTAAATAAATAAACAAACAGAGAAATGTACGTGCCTTTGTACTCATTGCTCTCAATAACAGAGGAATGCAGATCTAGTCACACTGCAGTGTGAGATAAGTAGCATTCCTCCATAATGAACAAAGGGAAAAGAGCCTTTGTAGAAGAAACTGTAGACCAATACAGTGGAAGAGTTTAAAGTATCAAAACAAAAAACCATAAAAACCCACTCAACCTTTCCCCACCCCCTCAAAAAAAAAAAAAAAAAACAAAACAAAACCACAAAAATCAAAGGTAGACCTTGTTGATTGCTTATTGTAGGTCTACTTAATTGACTAGCAGATGTTTAACACTTTTCGCAAGATGTTGGGAGTGTGGGTATCCACAATATCTTTTTAGCTACTGGTACACTCTACAGTAGTGTCGTGGTTTAAGCCTAACTCACGCAGACTCTCTCTTACTCACTCCCCCCTCTTTCTTGCCCCCCACTCCCGGAGGGATGGGAAGGAGAATAGAAAAGAATGCAACTCCCACAGGTTGAGATAAGAACAGTCCAGTAACTGAAGTATAACACAAACCACTACTGCTACCACCAATAATAATAATGACAAGGCAAATACAAGGAAAGAATACAATTTCTCACCACCTAAAACTAAGCCCGACCACGCAGTGCACCCCCACCCTTCCAGGTCTCTGCACTCTGCTTTACATCCTGGGCATGACGTGCTGTGGTATGGAATAACCTCTTTGGTCAGTTTGGGTCAGGTGTCCTGTCTCTGCTTCCTCCTGGCTTCCCTCCTCCCTGGCAGAGAATGAAACTCAGAAGGTCCTTGGCCAGACCAAAACATCACTAAGCAGTAACCAAAACACTGGTGTTATCAGTGCTGTTCCCAGGCCCAAAATCAAAAACACAGCGCTGCACCAGCTACCAAGGAGGAGAAAAATGACTGCTGCTGCTGAACCCATGGCAAGTAGTATGCACCAGGGCGTTGAGTGTACCTATATCAGGCAACCACAAAGCTGCCAGAAAATTGCTTTTTATAGTTGTTTTTATCTTCCAGACAATCATCTCACTAAAATAAATAAATAAATAAATAATGAATTGTAAGTTCACAGGAAGGCTGGTGACTGCATAACTGCTTGATCTTTTTTTTCGGCTTTAAAGTTTTGTCCATGGATTGGTTTGCTAGAACATGATTTAACTGAATGCTTTTACACTGTTATACAGAAAAGAGTGAGCTTTCTAAAAGTATTAGGTGGCTAGCAATGCACATACCTGTGCAATTGGTCTTCTCAGAATTCATAAGCTCCTCATACTTGCTGAGGTATTACACAAAATATTGTGTACTTATAAAAGTGTCCTTTAACTGTGCTAAATTCTTTGGAGAATTTAAATGATTCAGTGCTCACTTGGGAGACACAGAAACCACACGCAAAGGACAAATAATCTAACTTGTTTTGGTGGCTAATTATTGCCAGCTTGTTTTCTGGAGACATTCTCAGAAAAAATTTATTGAAATGTGTAAGAATTACATTATTTCAAAGTGCTATATTTTAAGGAGTGCCGTAATGTGTTTATGTAGATTAAACCTGCAACAATTATGCATATTAAAAAAAAATGAACTTGGGTCCTGAAAGGAGCTTAATACCAAAAATATCTTTGATTTTAATATAATGAATAGCATTGTGTTTTCATTTTACTTTCTTCCTATGTGTTTCTCCAGAAATTTCTCCTTTACAAAGTGTGGGTATTTCTTTTTTTTCTTTTTGCCTAATGGTTAAATCATACTAACACAAAAATAGCAGAAAGGAACTTGAGTATATTTTCAGTTTTAAAAATCTGAATAAGTAAAGGAAAAGACCCTAAGCTGAGGAAAAGAAAGAAGGCTAAACCCTGCTGATCAGTTGAGGTCTGGTAAGAAGCAATGCTGATTATAGAAAATGATCTTGGAAATATTTTCCACAATATACCTATGACTCTAGATGCAGTCTTTTTTTATAATGTCAAGCATACGAATTATCACATTGAAGATTCAAAGTGCAAAGTTAATGCAAGGTCAAGTTCAACTTGGGACTGCTTAGGACTCATGTAACAGCAGTGTTCAAACTAAATTATGATCATCATTCCCAGGCAGAGCTACAGGTTGGGCAGAGAAGAGATACAGAGCAGTCCTGCAGAGAAGGACTTGGGGATTTTGGTTGATGAGGAAATGAACATGAACCAGCAGTGTGCGCTCGCAGCCCAGAAAGCCAAGCATATCCTGGGCTGCATCAAAAGGAGCATGACCAGCAGGTCGAGGGAGGTGATCCTGCCCCTCTACTCTGCTCTTGTGAGAACTTGCTTGGAGAATTGTGTGCAGTTCTGGAGTCCTCAACATAAAAAGGACATGGAACTGTTGGAAGAAGTCCAAAAGAGGGCCACGAGAATGATCAGGGGGCTGGAGCACCTCCCATATGAAGATAGGCTGAGAAAGTTGGGGCTGTTCAGCCTGGAGAAGAGAAGGCTGCGTGGAGCCCTCCTAGCATCCTTCCAGTATCTGAAGGAGGCCTATAGGGGTGCTGGGGAGGGACTTTTCATGATGGACTGTAGTGACAGGACAAGGGGTAATGGGTTCAAGTTTAAACAGGGGAAGTTTAGATTGGATATGAGGAAGGAAATTCTTTACTGTAAGGGTGGTGAGGCACTGGAATGGGTTACCCAGGGAAGTTGTGAATGCCCCATCGCCAGCGGTGTTCAAGGCCGGATTGGACATAGCCTTGGGTGGCATGGTTTGGTGGGAGGTGTCCCTGCTCATTGCAGGGGGGTTGGAACTAGATGATCTTCAGGTCCTTTCCAACCCTAACAATTCTATGATTATGTTTTTTAGATCTCAAAAATCTCTCAAAGTAGCAACAGTAATTCTCAGTAACAACAGTATTCTCAATTCTCAGCAAGAGCAAAACTCAGTAACAACAGCAATTCTGCAATCTTTGAAAACAGCTTATTTTAGGTTGCTTGTGTTTTTAAAAAAATTCAGCTCAAGAAAACCTGTTTGAAATGCCAGAATTCCTAAACTTCAGAATCCCTGAATTTCAGAATTCTGAAATCAGTGTCAGCCCTTCAGGTGTTTTACTTTTGCTTTTTTTAAAGGTAGGTATTCCCACAATCTGCGGAGCAAAGTGATTTAACATTTCCATAAAAAGTCTCAGAAAAATTTTTCAAAACACTCACTAAGAGAAGTCATGTGTTTATACTTAAGTGTTTTAAAGGTACCCACAGATTAAAATAATCTTACTTCAACAGGAAAAGTGCAGCTTGATCAATAACAATAGTTTAGAAACCTCATTAAAATTCCAGGTTCTGTATAGGATCATGTGGCTGGGACCTATGAAATAATATCTCTGATATCAGTGATGCAGCAGAGAAGAAGGTAAAAATAGTTTGCGCTATGACAGCACTCTA
This sequence comes from Ara ararauna, assembly GCA_028858755.1. Lineage (NCBI taxonomy): Eukaryota > Metazoa > Chordata > Aves > Psittaciformes > Psittacidae > Ara > Ara ararauna. The sequence goes on along the minus strand of CM054410.1, from coordinate 34,332,962 downwards.
AGTTTTCTGAACTTGAAACATGATCAAACTAAGACTTCACAGTATGATGTAGCAGTAATGAAGACTCTGCTACTTCAAGTGTAGAAGAATATATTTGATGGCATAATTACATGAAAAGAGTCTAAAATAAGACTGAATCAAAAATTTTATGTCTAAAATGATTTTACAGTCTCTACAAAATTTTTTAAATTATTTGGGTTTTTTTTGGGGTCTTTTCTTAACTTTTTCTTTTAGCTGGTAATTCTAGTTCTTTCAGATTATCACAGAAGAGGTTTATTGGCACAGAGCTAAAATGAGATGTTTAGGCAAACTTAGTCTACCCCAAGACGGTTTGTATATCAGGACAAATTGTCATATGCAAATTTTTTTGGTTAATCATCAGATCAAATTTAATAGAATATTTCAGATACTCTATGCTTAACATTGGTATGATATTTCTGAGGGAAGACAGGTATTAGAATTTTCTTTGATTTCTCAGGCGGAGCTGTACCTTGAATTTTTGATTGTATTGCAAGTCTCAGGTGTAGATTGTTGTTGACTGTCTGTAATTGGGTTATTCAATATATTCAAATTTAGTTTAGGCGCAGAAAAACTCTATTCTCCTTATTTCATTAATTCTGCAGTACTAGCATAGAATGGAATGTTTCTTAAATTGTTGGAGAACCTATTTGTTTACAATTTACTTATGGTGGACCTTATCTTAGACTTAACCTAAGCTGTAAGGATTGCTCTCATAGGGCTTAAAAAAAAAAGACAAACCCACCAGCAGAACTCTTAATTCTATTTACTTAGTAATTAATAAATTAATCTATGTTTTAACTTATTTTAAGTCAAAGGATAAGGCTACATGTGCATGGAGAGGCAGATAGGAGAGGTAGGTGTATGCTGAGCCTGACATACCAAGAGATCATACCACACATTGGTACCAGCTGAACATGACGCATGATGCACCAGCTGGCTTTTATGTGGAAGGCACATTAGTGTGTATGTGTTTGTAATACAATAGCCATATGGCTTTCAGAGCTGAATGTCATGTTTCTGCTTTTTACTTGTACCTGTGTGATCCAACAGGAACTGCAAACATACAGAGAATCCTTTCAGTCCCTTCCTTATTAGACACTTAATGAATGCAGCATCTCAGATTGACACGAGCCACAAAATAAGAGACATACTTCTCCTTGAGGATTCTTTCAGTCTAACTGGCTTAAGCCAATAATCTTTCCAAACTGCTTTCAGTCACCTTTTATGATGTTCACATTTTCTGTGCTTCAGGAACTATACAGACTAGAAATATATAGAATACCAACTGCATTCCTTCATGGTCAAGAAACTATAGGATTGAAAACATGTTATTTGTAAGGGGGATTTTTTAAAAGGCTCTTAAATATTTGGAACCAATCCCTCTTGCTTTCGCAGGTGTAATTTTTTCATAATAGACCCCTATGCTTAACTCCAAGAATGATTCAAATGTTTTAGTATGAAAAGCGTTAAAAAATTCTTCTATGGCTCAACAGGGTGACCTGGGGATGTCTCCTCCATGGTGTTTTATGACGTAGTTCACTATGTGAGAAGTGAGGCAGTAATTTTGTTACAAAAGTCTGAAGAATATGTAGGGTTTAATTCATAAAAGTTTTGTGTCTTCATTAAAATAGTTTTCCTGTTGCATTTGTGAACTAAAATCCTTCCTCTGAATGTATATGTGTGTGGGGGTTTTATGTCACGGTATTTTTTAATAAGAACTTGTGTGTAGCATTGTTTTAATTGTATAAGAAAATCATGTCAAATGAACATATTTATCTGTGTGCAGTTTCTAAAATGCATCCCTAAAATTAGGGTTTTTTTTCCCACCTGCTCTTCAAGTGACTGGAAAAGATCAAGAAGCTATGTGGAGAGTTCACGGAAATGAAGTAAAAATTTCCTGAAAAGGTCAAACACAAATACCTCTTTTTGTGTTTCTAAAATTAGACAAGCATTCTAAAAGAAAAAAAGGAAAAGAAATTGGAGAAAGATTTAGCCAGAAGTGAATGACAAAAGTGCAAATGAAAGCTCTCTATTGTCATACCTGTGGATTTTACTTGTTTACTGTCATTATAGAAGTTATGCAAGATGAGCCCCTTTGCAAAATACAGAAAGTAACATTAATTAGAAGTTTAGAAGCCAGAGGTATATGGCATGGGATTCTTAATTATAGTGGTATAAAGTGAGCATAACTCTCTTGATTATAATGGCTTTGTACCTATCGAACAATGATCTACAATAGATCTTAAAATGTAGCATGTTATAAAATATTAGGGAGTTCGTGTCATGTTCCTAAATGGCAAGAAATGATGAGGATTCACAGAGGGATAATGTTTGTTTCATATTCTGAAACTAAATTGGGATCAAAGTGCTTTATTGATTTATTAAAGACATGTAATTAACTGGCAATCAGTAAGCTACACATTCGAGATCAGTGTCAGTAATACAATAAATAAATAAATAAATAAACCACATTAGCAGCCCTTCGGAAAATGCTGATAAACACCCACAAATCTCTGAGAACCCCTCTGTAACTATTCCCAAGAAGTGCAAAGGCAAAAGTTCTCTCTAAAGGCAGGATGCTTGGCCTTGCCTCTGTACAAGCATGCAGAGACTTTACCAGTCAGCCATATTATGAACTTTCATAGTTTTAATTCTTCTTGACACAGGATCTTCACCATGGCTCATCTCAAATCACACTAATCCTTTGAGAAACCTTGTTACTCAACAATGTGTTCTGATATTTCCAGATTTTTAATCAGGGAAAATAAATGATTGTAGGGTATTTCTTTGATTTTTTTGAGTCACTTTTTCCTTTTTTTTTTTTTTTTTTTTCATTTAAAAGAGACTTGCTTTTCATTTTTTCTTTTACTTTTTAAGGTATGAGCAATTTGGTCGGCTACATCCTGCTTTCTTTTGGTGTACAAAAGGGAGCAAAGCAATTAACCTCTTTTACTACATCATCAATGTGTTTGCATTATCCTTCCTTGGGTAATAGCCTGTATAAATGAATACTCTAATTAAAATAATTTAAAGATGTCCTGGGTTCAGCAGCAGCAGTCATTTTTCTCCTTCGTAGTAGCTGGTGCAGTGCTGTGTTTTCAACTTTCGGTCTGGGAACAGTGCTGATAACACCGATGTTTATAGTTATGGCTTAGAATGTTTTGGCCTGACCAAGGACTTTCTGAGTCTCATGCTCTGCCAGGGAGGAGGGGAAGCCAGGAGGAAGCAGAGACAGGACACCTGACCCAAACTGACCAAAGAGGTTATTCCATACCACAGCACGTCATGCCCAGGATATAAAAACAGAGGGCAGAGACCCGGAAGGGTGGGGTGGTTCACTGCTTGGTCGGGCTGGGTATAGTGGCGAGCAATTGCATTCTTTCCTTGTATTTGCCTTGTCATTATTATTATTGGTGGTAGCAGTAGTGGTCTTGTGTTATACTTTAGTTACTGGACTGTTCTTATCTCAACCTGTGGGAGTTGCATTCTTTTGATTCTCCTTCCCATCCCTCCAGGAGTGGGGGGAAGAAAGAGTTGTGAGTGAGTGAGCAAAACTGCATGGCTGAGAGGCTTAAACTACTACAAAAGACTATGGAGTTTTAATGCTTAGAAAATCATAATGCTGAAATTTTTCTTTCATTGTTTTACTGTCATAGTGATACATCAATGATGAAAGTGACTGGCTACAGAGTTAATCTAAGTTCTTAAACAAATAAAAATTCTTGTGTTGTTTATGGTAAGATTTAGGTTTGCACAAGAAATATAGCTGAAGAATCACAGCTAGTGTAAGAAAATAAAACTCTTTAGGTAACAAGTATTTTTACATGATTTGTAAGACTTGTCTGCCTGCATTCCAATAGGATACCATCAAGGTGGAAATAAAAATCTCTGAACACTGAGTCACTGAATTTCCCTCAATGTGTCACAGTTACAAAACCAGCTTCTTCTGTATGAGTCTGATCTACTGTGAAAATGTGCAAATTATTCAGTTGCTCTAGAAATGCCTTATTTACTACCTATAGTGAGAAACTCTAATGGATGAATCATGCATTTGACTTTGCCACTTTCCCACTAAATCTGATTACAAGTCCCTTTGTGTCATGTTTTCATGTAGTTTTAAAAGGTATAAGCTAAAGTTCATTTTGAAGTAATCCTAATTCTGCCTGGGTTCTCTCTGTTATGCTAGAAGGAATTCAGGAGGCTGAAAGTATTTTCGTCATATGTGGGAGGAAAACTGATCAGCTGGGAGGGGGCCTGTTTTGGATTAATGGTTCACCACAGTGGGGAATGCAGACTGGTCCATGATGCACACCCAGATGGCTGTGCTGAGTACCAGAGGATGGGATCATAAATTTGTCATTATTGGCTTTTTTTCAAATGCAAATGCATTTATTAGGATCAAGGATCTTTAATGCTGGGGGGAATTTTCATCTCTGTATCTATGCATATGACAGGCAGAACACTTGCTGTTACAGCTGCTATTTATTTGGGTTATTATTACTAATTTAAGAAAGAAAAAACCCCATAACATCAAAAGTGAGATTTTATTTAGTAATAATTTTAAAAAGTTAGAGTATGTACACAAGATTAATGTACAGAAAAATTTAAATTTCCAAAAGCTTCTTGATCTGTGGCTTTGGGCATTTTAGTCTCTGCACTCCAACTGACAATGAGTGTTAAAAATTTTTTGTGGAAGTGGAAATGTAGAGTTTTCCGCAGCTGTCATCAAGTGTTAAACTTTGAGAATGAATGTGTGTAAAATAATTGCAACGAAGTACATACTGAAAAGCAAAACTTGATTGTTGCCATAGTATATTTGAGTATCTGTTACTTGAAGGCTACCTACCATTATGAAATAGGCTGTTCTGAAGAGTGTGAAGGAAGTTAAGTTAAACTGTAAAGATAAAATCCTCTTTGGCTCAGATCTTCAGGCATTTGCAAAATTGACTTCTCTGTCATTGTCAGCGTACCCAAGGCTTAACTCTTTGTTTGCTGGAGAAGTCAAAAGTACTGGTAAAATGATGCAAAAGTCACCATTGTTTTGTTAAGAAACAAAATAATTTGAAAGAAAGCTTGTCTTTCTGGTGGACAAGTGAAAAAGAACAAGAGATATAAGCTGATTAGTTGAAGAATTAGAGAATTTGAGAAAAACCCAATGTGTCATTACTTTTGTTTTCTCTGCAGATCAGGGCACAAATTAGATTATCGAGCTCATCTGTAGAATATGAGATCAAGCAAAAGCATTTATTTCCCGTAACTGAAAATTGAACTGTGTCTGAGCTTGCTTAACAGCCAGGAGTCTTTAATGCTGTAAATTTTTTCTTAACAAAGAGAAGGATGGGCTGAATCTGAGAACTTGTTATTTTCTGTTACACCTGAGGAGTGAATTTTGTGCACAAGCATGAGGACAGAAATAATTTAAAGTAAAGGTTATGGGAAGCATTAAGCAGACCTGGGTATAAACAGCATAGTGAGAAAATGCCTGATATGCATATGTGCACCTTCAAATAGGGACAGTATTCCATGCTTTTGTTTTTGGCTTTTTGTGGGAGAGTGGGAGGAATTTAAAGAAAGTAAAAAATTATAAGCCTTGGACTGCTTGGAAAAATGTGGCACATATTTTCATCAAATCTGAGTTCCCTTCCCCTGCTTTTCTCTCTTGTGAAAGTCCTGTTAGTCCTTAGAGAAGTAAGGATTATAGGAGAAGGAAGATAATGTAATACCCACCTGTATTTACTGAGAGATTATTTGCTTACTGTATTTCATTCCCTTAGACTTTTTGACTGAACATGGTAGAAAGTATCAAATTTCTTCTGCATCTTATCATTGCTATGCTATGAGCTTAGGAAAAGTGTTTTAGACTGGGGATACTACAGCAGCTTTCTCAGAGAGATATTTATATTGCTCATGCTTTTATGTCTCCTATGTCCCTGCACCACTGGCTAGATTTTTTTCTCCTGCAATACACTACATCTGACACGCTTGGTCAGACAACAGATTGTTAGGAATCATGATTAATTTCATTTAGAAAGAGAAGCTTGTCATAAATGAAGGTGGAGGCATACTGTGCATCTTTTTGGTGACTCCTGTGAGACAGTGCAGCGTTTCAGGAGAAGGCATATGTTGTGGTTTAAGCCGTAAATCACACAGCCAGTTCTCTCACTCACTCCCTTCTCTTTCTTTCCCCTGCTCTCAGGTGGATGGGAAGGAGAATCAAAAGAATGCAACTCCCACAGGTTGAGATAAGAACAGTCCAGTAACTGAAGTATAACACAAGACCACTACTGCTACCACCAATAATAATAATGACAAGGCAAATACAAGGAAAGAATACAATTGCTCACCACTATACCCAGCCTGACCAAGCAGTGAACCACCCCACCCTTCTGGGTCTCTACTCTCTGTTTTTACATTCTGGGCATGACGTGCTGTGGTATGGAATAACCTCTTTGGTCAGTTTGGGTCAGGTGTCCTGTCTCTGCTTCCTCCTGGCTTCCCCTCCTCCCTGGCAGAGCATGAGACTCAGAAAGTCCTTGGTCAGACCAAAACATTCTAAGCCATAACTATAAATGTCGGTGTTATCAGCGCTGTTCCCAGACCGAAAGTTGAAACCACAGCACTGCACCAGCTACTATGAAGGAGAAAAATGACTGCTGCTGCTGAACCCAGGACATTATATAAACACAAAACTGGCCTGTGACAAACAGGCGCATATAGAACTCCGCACTATCTCAAAGCTACCAGGCATCGCTAGTGGATCAACTTTCCCCTGAAAGGAAGGAAAGCCTTAGTCTACAGAGCTGTGTAATGCAACATTAATGTTTATGGGGCTGATCCAAAGTCCTTTAAAGCTGAAGAGGATTCTTCCTCTGTGAGATGTAGATTGGGTTTTACATAACTCTTCAAGCAGTGTTTTTTGACTCATGAAGGTTAAATTCCTCATTAAGCCATACCCTTCACATCCAAATTATTTTATTGGCCTCTTTCATTCTTGTCCTTTCTTATATCTCTCACCTTTCTATTTGGGTAGGTACAGTTCTACTTTGGCATTAACATGAAATCTAGAATGATAAAATTCACTGTTGTCAAGACGCAGGTTGACAGTTAGACCAAGACCTTACCATGTATCTTTTGTAACACTTCAATATTTTCTTTGATGGTGATTTAGGAGGGGTGTATCCTATTTGGACAGAGATCCACTGATAAGTTAAACAATATTTAAAAATATTCACAAGCTAAATTTCCCTATATATTTTTTCAGTGTTATGATCCTGTTGACTGGTAAAAAATGGTTTGTCACAGTATAAAGCATACTTCAGCTATTAGATTTTCCAATTACATCTTCTAGAAATGCTGCTGTTTCTGAAAAACTTTGTAACTGATTCTGTAGAACAAGGCTGTCTGCCAATTATTCGCTCAAGACCTTTCAGTAGAAGACTGTCTTGGTGAGAAGAGGCTTAATATCACATGATTTATGGATAGGTCATGGCAAAAAGAGTATGGGACACTTTGCCACTAAGTGATATTTATAATTGCTCAGATAGGTGGAATAGATTGAAAGAGAATAGAAGAAGTAAAACACTGGGTATAGGGCAGCTGGATAATATGTCTCATACTTCTTAGCCAAATATCCTGAGTATCACCTTAAAATTTTCTAGGGTCTGTTACTGAGAGTTGTAGATATGTTGGAGAATGAACAAATTCAATTAATCGAATCCAGTTTGTTAGTATTTCCTAAGAGAAATGGCATGTTAGCATGCAGGAGTCTTCTGGCTAATAAAAAAAACCCCCAACATACAAAGTTATAATCAGACAGTCAGTTTGGAAGAAGGTTACAAGAAAGTTGTGTTTGCTAATAGCAGGTAGAAAGAATGCTGCCAAATGACATATTAGGAAGCAAAGACAACGCATTTAGCTGTGCAGGATGAGGGAGACCTAATAATGAAGGTAACAGAGTCAACCTGTTTCATCATTCCTTTGTTTTATAACTTTTTCTCCTGACATCGCTTCCCCTGGGTACTCCTGAGAAATCAAATGCACAGGTTTTGTTTTTTTTTTTTTTTTTTTCCTTTGACTTCTAAGGAAAAACAAAACAATGTACTAGTTTCTTCTACCTTTATTATTTTCTTCGCAGCCAGGTGATAGTTGTGGAGAAATCAGTGTGTTTCTACTTCCCAGTATACACAACAATATATCTGTCTCAATGTGGTCATATATTTGCTTTTAAAAGTTGTCCTTTGCCCTCATAATTCCTTGATTGCATTTTGCTGTACTGTCCCAAAACCAATAAATTCTTGAGAAATATATACACAAACAGGCATAACATAGTTTCACTAGCAGAGATTCAACAACCTGACTAATGCCTGGATGCACTGATAGTACAAGCAGCACTGAAAGAATTTTGTAGTTTGTGGTTCTACTAAAACACAAATTAAGTTCATTAACCATTATATGTGTCTTCTTCCTACTTATTTTCCTTGGGTTTAATTTACACCATTTGACGTGTTTCTTGGGCTGAATTTATTAGGGTACTTTCTTTTGAAATAGGAAGCTAACAGATAGGAGTTAGATCAACAGAAAAAGTGTTTGTGAAATGTCATTTGAGCAGGGGCTATGCTATGAGTTTCCTTTTCCCCTCAAGGAAAAGCAGTACATCACTATACTTCCCCAGAAGCAACCTGGGGAATTACTAAATCACAGAGGAGATGCCTCAAGCTTGTTGGTTTCCCATTTTTTTCTGGCATGTGTAAGAGAGAGAAAGAGAAAATGTATATGCCTGTCCTTTACTACCTGAAAAATAACTCCCTAGGTCTTCTGCATTAGTGCCTTTGTCTAACAAGCTGGATATTGGGTCAAGGTTTGCTAGTACTTGCTTCAATATGCCCGTTCCCTGCTTACAAAATCAGGAGCAACTGCACAAGTAGAAAGATGGGGAGGATTGTCACTGTCAGTAGAAAACATTGGTTTTACTGCTCACTGTCATCATAGCAACAGGGCTTAATGATACTGTGATAACTTTGTAGAGTGGATCAAGTGTACTGTCTCGTGGGACTCAGGAATAGTCTGCAGCTATCAATATTTCTTTGAGCCTAAGGGTGTTGTTGTCACTCTGTAGATGCCCCTTGAACTTATTTATAGCTCCACAGGAATTGCAAAGAGTGCTTTGACTTCTAATACAAGTGTCTTTCAGGGCTGTTAATGATAACCCTCTAGCTTGCACTTGTGCTCTGACACAAGCAATACTGGCTAAGGAAAGATCAGGGACAGCGCTCCCAGTTGTATAATCCAGATTTTCTGCTCCACATTTTACTGGATAGTCATACTGAACAGTGAAAAACTGAAGGAATTTTTATGTCTTGTTACTAGCATGCACCCTGCCATCTAAGATCCATTCGCAGGCAGAAGTGTATTTCTACTGGTGGGAGAAGAAGCTTTCAGGGATGGCTGAATGGGCTCCATAGATCTCTCAGCAAAATCAAGGAGAGAAAGCTTTACACTCCTGTATTCTGAGGTAAGGAGAGGCTCTATACATGTCTCTGCACAAGTTAAAGTGGTTTACAGCAGGTTTAGCTTGAATGTTGCCTGCAAGTAAGAATTATTTCCCGGCCCTGTTATCAGGGGTCAAACTGACATGCCCTCCTCAAGAGATGCACTTGTATGTTTGATAGTACTGTTACGGGATTGTAATCCTTGTAAAACATTAGGGCATACGCATTTTGACTTTCAAGCAGTAGTGGCATGTGCGTTTTTCTACTTTTCCACTATGTATCACCAGATATTCTGATCTCTTGCATAGTCCAACACTTTTCCCTGAAGTACTTCATCACTTGAGAGAATGTGGTGATCCTGGAAGGAAAGGTAACTGTCTCCTTTTCTGAGGATGACTATAACCTCACAGCTCTTCAGAACTGCTAATGGCTTGATGTCTCTAATTCTCATCTGAGGCGGAACAAAGGCTACTGTGCTTATGTAAACCTGGCTAGACCATTCAGCATGATAAGATTAAGGAAAAACCTACCATCATATGTATGCCAAAAAATGCTAGCATCATTTAGACACCACAGATAACAGTACTAGTGAATATAGCTAGAGTGCCTATCACTGTAATTCACAACCTGCAAAGCATGGTAATATAGAAATACTCATGCAGCTGATAGTCTTGAAGGGAAGAGTCCTTTCTAGAGGTGTCAGTTTTTTGGTATTGCTTTCTGCTGTCTTTGCAATCTTGGGACAGAATTAGTTTTACTAAGCAGTTGAAATAAAGGATGGAATTAATTTGAAAACAACCTCTCTCAAACCCCCAAAAAACTGGTGAATGCACCAGTAATGGAATTTCTGCTATGTGTTAATAGTAGCAATATATTACCTACATATCATTTTACTTTAACTTCTCAGTTTGTTGGAGATTTTTTGGCAAATTTCCTGTCCATATGTGTACTTGTTTACTCTACCATTTGCAGACCCCAAAGCATACAGATGGTACAAAATAATAGGAATAAAAATTAACAGATTCTTATTAGTTCATTTGCTTTAATTCTGCTTTTATTACAAAATCCATTTTGTTTCTGTCTAGAAATAGTTTAGGCATCAGAAGAATGCTTAGTAACCATGAAACTGTGAAACAGCCTGAGTGCCAAGGCAAAGTAATTTTACATAATTTAATAGACTCCCTATTTGATGAAAATTGGTTGCCAGATTGTTTAATCAAAAATTTATCATTGTTAGTGCAATTTGTTTCATATTAATATATAGATAATTTCTCTCAGTTTTGTTAGTAGAAATCCTAAAGAAAAACTTCAATGAAGTAGAACCAGTGCAGTATCAGGGGTTCATTGCAAAAAAGTGGCAGCACATTCCACATAATTTTACAAGAGATGGATCATTACATTTCAGGTGAAGCTAATGGCACATGTGGCAGAAGTATTCTGCAGGTATTAAGCATATCTGACAGGATATACAATGTAATTTCAGAAAATACAAACGTACTTTGAAGCTCATTGTGAGAGTGTTTGCATCTGTGAGCTCTTTATAACGGGTGATCTTTATGTTCCTCAGTAATCCTAGTTATACCATTAAGATGTCCATCAAACTTGTGAAGCAGAAAGCCAGCAAATGTTTAAATTACAGGCCTTTGGGAATTTACATTGACCTCCTATGCATCATGTGAATTATGAATAAAAAATGTAAATTGCTGTACCCACAAAAACTTTGTTAATCAGGCTGGATAATAATGAGTTCCCAGAGAGTCATTGTTCAGTTACATAGAAAATATGATACACAAGGCAGCTGAAAGTCTGCACTGTTAAAAAGAATCAACATGGATGAAAAAGCAGTGCTGTATTATATACTGGCTTGTTCACCTTGGCAGCTTTTGTGTGGTGGAAAACAGACACAAAAGCTTGAATGCAGACTATCTATGAAGACTAAAAAGCATGAAATGAAGTTTAAATACCATATCCAAAGTTGGACTACCATGAGCAGAGAAGGAGATGCAAAAACCTTTGTGATGTAAAGCCCCAGTTGTCTAAGAACTGGAAATATTTTCTTATGTTCTTGTGCTTCACATGGAGACTTTAGAAGTTCTCTCTGGTGCACAAGGAGTGAAGTATGTTCCCTACTTTGTATTAGTAACTATAAAAGCACTGACAGCATGGTCCAAAGGGAAACATACACCATTCTTTTTAAGAGTTCTTAAGCATTGTTTAATACTTGTCTCAATATCCAAAGCCTAGAGTTAGATAGCTGTTGACTTCCTAATAAAGGAAGTATTTGTTAATATTCTAATCTGGAAGACAGCCATCACCTTTTCTTTAACTGGACTGGAATTGTAAGCACTGGAAAACATTCCCATTTCGAAGAAAGTTCTCAAAGGGATAATAGACGTCCTTATTTCTTAGATTATTGCCTAAAAGGCCCTTTCTCAGTCCTTCAGAAATGTTGTCAATAAAAAGAATGTGTCCTTTTTCCAACCTGCCTGTGAATATTAGTCGTGTATGGAATCTTTGTGAGCAGACTTTTTTTTTTAAGAAACATAAAGCATACTGTCATTACAAGCACTTCTAAAAGAGTTCTTTCCAAACCTTATTTTTAAGACTTTGGAAACAGCTCTTATATTTAAACTTTATATTTAGATTTAGTAAATATGTTTACTGAGTTCTTGAGAGTATGTATATTGCAAAGAGTGAACCAATCCAATAAGTATATCATAAATTATATCTCCAGAAGATTCCCAGGTTCCTATCTGTATTGTGTATATTCGCAACTGACGCTGCCAGTGAGTTTTTAGAGTGATAGTTCGGAACAAGGATCAACATCAGAAGCAAAGATAGTAGCTGAAATTTAGGTCCCTTTTGCTTATAGTTAAACAAAAGGCAATCACTTATTTGTAGTTAAATACAAAGATTGAGTTGCTACTTCCTGCAGTAGGTTCATCAAATTTTCAAAACATCACGCAGTGCAAAGTTATAATTTGTTAGGTTTAATTTCACTGACAGTATGAGTATGCATACATACATGCATATACACATATCTGCAAACAGTGTTTCAAAAATACTGCTTTGCTTTACTTATGCTTCGCAGGAGGTACATGACTTTTTTTGACTGCTTATGATCTGAATTCTATATGTTTTCCTTTTCCATTTAAACTATGAGCGCATCAAAGCAGAACAAAACGTACATGATGCTGATGTCTTGTACTTTATACATGCATACTTTCTTACATATCATGTTTTCCTGCAGGTTTTACAGTTACAGCTGTATCATTTTTTCCTTCTTTAAACACATACTGAATAGTAACTTTGAGATGAAATTTGAAAAACTGAAATGAACAGAGCTGTCACCTGTTTCTCTATGTGCTGATATTTACCCTCAGGGTGTATCACACTTGGCATAGCCCTGTAAGGAAAGGTTTTGGAGGAGGGAGAAGATGTTCCTACCCTCCTTTTCTGCTGTCAGGCTGAGGGCTCAGTGCAGTTCATGTGCTGCTCAGCCAGCTTAACTTACACCAGTTATGTTGTTTGCTATTATTCCTTCCCTTGGGACATGGTAGTTAAAGTCCAACACTTCAGGGTTTTTTTTGGTGTCTTTTCCTTTGTAGCTGATTTTGGTTTGCATTAACTTTCTTGTGACTGTCTGAACTGCAGTCTTGTATGCAAACTATTGGGTTAGGAGATGGAAATAGTTATCTGTAACTTGTTCTCCAGACCAACTATCACCTGTTGCAAGTGGTAGTAAAAATACAAGCAGCTTGTATTTTTATATTTTTTTTTACTGAAGTACTCTGCTCATGTGTCCCCATCAAAGCTGTAAGATAGAGATGAAGTAATAGCTCATATGCTGCCAACCAACTTAGTGGTCTATGCTGTGCTCTCTAGGAGGTCTGTGTCATGTTTTATGACCTGGACAAAGGAAAAGCCTATGCCTGCCAAAGACATCAACAAAAAAAGACAACAATTCTGCTATCATTTCATCACCACTTGCCTTGGTTGTTTTCTCATACAGAGTTAATGGATTGTCTATGAAAGATTCTGGGACTCTTACAAGCTGTATGAGTCTAATGGTTTTCATTTTTCTAAGTACAGGACTGCAGACTAAACAAATTAATGTGAAATTATGTTATGTGGTACATAATTTCTCTTGTCTTTATACCAGGATCTTCCCAAGGCAACTGCTGTCATGAATATTCAGTGTTAGAACTGAAAAATTTAGAAAATATATTAAGGAATAAAAGCTATTGTTCCCTTTCTGTGGAAGGTTAAACCAGAGAATCTTTATGAATAATTTTTGAAATAACTTGCCATTTTTCAAGTGATAAAGCTGAAAGGCTTACTTTCATAATCTTTGTATAGTGGTAGATGAGATTTGGGTAATATGATTAATTTGGAGCCCCAAATGCCTAAATGGAAAAGACAAAGGTTAAAAGCCACTGAGCAGAATGTTATACTTTTGCTCTAAAAACCTACTTCACAAGTATTAAAAGAGATGCACAGAACATTAAAGTGAAGCCTTAGAGCTTTTACTGTTACAGTGCCTTTTAAACGACAAGTTTCAGTCAGCTGAGCCACATTTTTAAAGGAGCTATTTCTGCTCTTTGGTACTCCTGAGATATATCATGTGTGTGTATGTGGCTTCTCTGCATATATGCATATATATGTATGTAAGTCCACATATGGGACTGGGTGTTGTTTTCCACCATATATGCTGCTCAGCTTTCACATTGGATTTTCTCTGAATGTTATTTTATCTTGCATGGAGAAACAAATGATATACCCTTGTGTTTGTATGCAGGTGAACATTAGACTGAAGGAGTATAAGACATAATGACAAACAAGTTATCAGATTCCAGAATGCACAACAAAACACTTTCAATATTATTTATACCTTGCGCATGCCCATGTAAAACACATTTTGCAGAAAAAGTATATATTTCATTTTCCAAAGCATCTAGAACACTCCAAGGCCATAAAGTTGTAATTAATATTATTCTTCCTGATGATTTTCAGGCCTCTTTTTAAGCTAAAATAAAATTAGAATTTCTGTTCCTTAGGGAAATGAAAATACTTACACATTGTACTCTTATCCTTAGTTACTATAAAAAGTTAAAAACATTTTTTCTGAGAACAAAACTTTCAGCAATAATTTCATTCAGACCTTTGTTTCTAATATAAAATTAAGTTTTGAACTGATTAACGTAACTGATTTCAAGTTGGTTGGATATGAGGTACATTTAAGCAAGGTGTTGATTTGCTTCACAGAAATCACAATGGATATAAAACCAGTTTTGACTACTGGGTCCTATACTTCACAGAGGGGATACCAATCCTGTGATATATAGAATCATAGAACCATAGAATGTTTAGGGTGGGAAAGGATCTAAAGATCATCTACTTCCAACCCCCCTGTCATGGGCAGGGATGCCTCACATTAAACCATGTCACTGAAGGCTCCATCCAGCCTGGCCTTGAATACTGCCAGGGATGGAGTGTTCACAACATCCTTGGGTAACCCATTCCAGTGCCTCACCACCCTCACAGTAAAGAATTTCTTCCTTATAACTAACTTGAACTTCCTCTGTTTAAGTTTAAACCCATTACCAGTCGTCCTATAACTGCAGACCCTAATGAAGTGTCCCTCCCTAGCATCATTCTAGGCCTCCTTCAGATACTGGAAGGCTGTTATGAGGTCTCCACACAGCCAAGCAATTCAGCATCTCCATGCAGCCTTCTCTTCTGTGCTGCAACATAACTGAGTTCACACAAGTTTTCTGTCATCTGAAAAGAGGGTGCTCACTTCATGGAAAACGTAGACCTAGGTATGTCGAACTGACTTGTAATAGTTGAACAAAAAAAGAATGTTACAGGTTAGAGTAAATTAAATGCTCTTTCTGTCTTGGCAAGGAATTACATCTTTTGTCAAAGCTAAATGGATTTTGCTGCAGGCATTAGGATTTTGCAAAATCACCATTATCTAGAAAAAAGACTGCTTTGTAGTAACATATTATCCAGGATTACTCAATAGCTTACCATTAAGGAATTGTGTTGTTAAAGTTTTTGAAAGTAAAGTTTCTAAACTGTGATTCCTAACTGTAATTTCTTTCAAACCAACAGTCAGTAAAAGATTTTGTACTTGAAACATATTTATCTCAAAGCAATTACACAGACACACTTGTGTGTGTGTGAGTACACACACGTATTTTAAATCTAATATTAAGCAACATAGAGGGTAAAAAAATTAAACCCTCTATTCAGATCTTCAGTAGAGTATGAATTGGTCTTGTCAATAAAATGATCTATTTAATGACCAATTTAATTCCTCCTATAGTGATTACACATATTGGGAATTGGTGGATTAGTAAATACAGAAATATTTCATTTGGCTGTTTTATAGATTGCATGCAAAATGCAGAAATTAAACCTTATTTAAAAAAATATCTGAATTTTTAGAGAAAAATATTTCTTCCTGATTATTTAAAATTTGCACTAGAATAATTGAGTAAACCACTTAGTCCCCCCCAAATCTTTATTATTGTTAGCTTTAAATGTCAATATGAAAGTTAGCCGTTTTGGAAAATGGATTATACTAAGGAACACTAAATCTTTCTTTCTCTAATTTTACAACCAGATCATCATATATCAAAGAATCCTAGCTTATCCTAAGAATGTTTATTTTTTAAAAAACATTTGAAAATGTTATACTACTGGAAAAACTGTTTTGCTACCAGTAGGAAGCTATTCAACTAGAGTCAACTGCTATAATGATATAGATGCAAGATTCTTGACACTAATAGGACAAGAATCTTAGGCAAACTCTAACTAGATAAAAGGCAGCATACTTCACATAACAATGAGGAAGAGAATCAGTGCTTTTCAGGAAGGTGAAATCAACTTTCAGTTAACTCAATTAGAAATTTCTATTGACAGTGGAAATATTAAACTGAATAACTGGATCTGGATTTATAACCTAAGCACACACCTAACTTTAAGCATATGAATAATGTTGCTAAATTGATAAAATGAATAATAATTTGTGGAAAACACTAAAAGTGAAGAAATTATTCTGAGTTAACATATTATCGCCTTGGAAGTAGCTCACAAGGCGCATCCCAGGATATTTACAGGATCCAATAAAAAAAAAGCCATGCCCAAGCAGTAGAACAGATATCTGTCTAAATACTAAAAACTCATAGTGTAATTCATAGTGGAAGCAGTGAAATAAAGATGTGTACAGAAATAAAGGTGACTGTGATAGTGAAAATACTTTTGAGGTTTAGAATGCCTTTTCCAAAATTTAAAGTCTTGCAAAACACCCATACTTTCAATGTAAGCACACAATCACAAAGACACAAAGAAATTATGCCTGATACTGGTATCATTTTATATTTTATATTTTACACTTTTTATTTAGCAGAATTCTGAAAAATGCCATTAATTCAGTAGCATGAATTTCTCTTGTTATTTTGGTCATGAATGACATTGGATATTATCACAGTACTGAGTTAAAAAAAAAAAAAAAAAAGGAGGAAGTTGTTATGAAAATTGTGTGTATGTGCTGACAGTCAAAGAAATGTGACTGGGCCATATCTGTCGCATAGGAATACCTGAATAATTCATTTGTGGACTCCCTTCCTTGTCTGATCTTAAGCGGAAGACTAGTATGTATTTAGTGCAAGAGAGATTAACACTGTTAAGAACAGTCTTGTGGTTTGCCATCCAGTTTGAGTGCTTGACTCGGTGTCTCATTTTCACGTGCCATATGTAGTTTGCCTCTGCTGGGTGTCTGTCGTTGATGTTGCTGTGACTCGTCCATTCACTTTCAGCAGAACTGGACTGAGTTGCTAAACTCATTTCCTTGCATGAATATCAATGGAAGTGGCATGTAAATGTCAGATTTCATTTTATTCTTAATGAATCGTGCTGGATAGAGTGTATGTTTTGTTCATTCAGCGGGTATGAAATATCAAGACCTGACAGAGAGATATCAGATGCAATTATAGCACATTTAGAGTAATATGCTATGAGAAAATGATTTCAGAATAACTAGTAGTTTATTCCATGCAAATTGTTTCAGCTACATTGTACAGAATGTGTACCTGACAGCAACGGATATCACAATGGTAGCCAAATTATGTTAAATGAAAGTTAAATCTGGGTCTACTTTATTTCTTTGGAATAGAACTTGACCTTTTTTTTTTTTTAATAAAAAAGATCTTACATGTAAGATAGAAGGAATTGTATAGTCTGCATAAAGAATTAGGTACAGTTTGTCATTATGTTCCTCATAATGTGGATATTTTTATCTTTGGAATTATTCTGAGGAAGAATTTGAAAATTGTACTTGCATTTCTGGTCTTACTGTTACTGGGGATCTATCAGGGAAAAGAGGTGATGATCCAGTTTGGGGTTTACTTCCCTCCACTAAAATATTGCAACCAAGGCATTGTGTGAAATTAAGCAGATATAAACTTTTAAATTGCTGTAGTAGGAAATAATACATGTTAAGCAGTTTCAGGAGAACACAGAAGTTGCATATTGACCCTAATTTATGTCTTCATCATTCACTCATATAAATAAAGTTAAAAAACCAGAAGTGGCCTTTTCTGTTGAGTACAAATTAGGCATTATCAAAATCAGAACATCATGTACAAATCATATGCTGACATTTTAAAATTCACGTTGGAGAACTGGGCAAAGATCAAAATAGACTCACAGAGTCATTCAAGGAGCAGGAGTAATGTTTACCAGGGGGATGCCTAAAGAGCTCACACCTCAGGTGTGAAACAAAAGCCTGAGAAGTAACTTAATTGCACCTTGTCAGTACTTTCATTGGAAGAAACACCCAGTTGCTTAAATACTTTGTAATTTTCCAGGCAGGGAAAACCCGGTAACAAAACCCGGAGGCAGAAACTGAAATCTAACAATGAATACATTTGAACAGTGAAAGTGATTATGCCCTGAAGCACAGAAACAAGCAGTAGCAGGTCCTTCATCTCTCCTAAAGAGCATCAGCTGCATTCTGGAAGGCATTAGCTGAAACTTAGCTACCAAATTTCACATTGCATTAGGACTACATAAAGCAAGCTGATTTAGGGGTATTTGACTAGATGATCTTATGGCCATAATAGCAACTAGGAATGGGGAGGAAAAAGTAACAGTTGCATATAACTGTCCTACTACCCAGTAGGAAATAAGTTTAGTCAACCTAGATAGCATTTTTCTCCACTGTTTTCTAACTGCTTTTACAGGTAACAGAAAAAGAGTGAGATACCCAAGGAGTAATTTAGATGAAGAGTCAGTGAGTGATTCTATGAATCAGCTTTTGCTAATTGATCAGAGAGGAGTATAGATGAATTGGTGTGATACTTCTCCAAATACTTCATTGCTAAATGAAATTTTAGGACACAACTCTGTTTCCTAGGGAGAAGACAACTCATTCTATGACAGCATTTTTTTTTACTTAAAAGGAGTCTGAATTTGCACAGATGAAGGTGTCTCGTGGACTTTAAGATACACAATATCAACTAAGACATTTTAAGAGGTGTTCTGAGAGATCTGGTATAAACCAGGATTCAGTATAGATCAATTGGTTTCTGGGTTTTACAGCAGCAATTTTTAAAAAAGGATTTTGGAGTGGCCTTCCTCGTATCCTGTATCAGCAAAGACAGCCTCAGAGCTCATCTCATTACCCTTCAGCCCCATAATAATCAGTTCTGGTCACTGTGGGCAAAGAATAGATTTTAAAGGAAAACAACTCATTTGAAGCCTAAGTTGTTAATAAAAATGCTGAATGAGAAATGAGTATGAAAATATTCATTGGGTGTTTGCTGGAATATGTTTTCTAGTTAAAAGTTTCAGCGCTGAGTTCACATGTGCTATTCAAGGAAATTTAGACTGTTTGTCTCCACCCATAGAAAATGAAGGGTAAGGTAATTATTATTGGGCATTGAGCCGAAACAATAAATATTTCAAAGCTATCAATATAAATCTGTCTCTACAAATAAGACCTTTGGAGACATGGACCTTTGAATTTGGAATTAATTGAACCTTGTGTGGATATAATAGAGATTTTACATTAATTTCGTAAGACTTAAAACCTTTTAGTAATTCCTTAGTGAGTGCGTGAAGGGGGAGAAAATATTCTGTTTACTGTCTGGATTTAGTCACAGAACCTCATATTACTTTTGTGACTTTTTGTACTAATTTGAATCTGTGGGACTTGAAATGTATGAAAACTTCTACAGATGAACTAAAAAGACTGAATTTAACAGGATTTCTGAAATAATGTTAAATATAGAAACACTTCTCTTGGGGCAGCAGTGGATGTATTTAATCCCAAGTGTAGGTGTCTCAAAAGTTATCATTTTGGACAAAATAAGGGTTAGAATTTGGCTTCTGGATTTGGAGAATGATGAGGTTCTTAATGACTTCTTTTCCTCCGTCTTCACCGGAAAATGCTTTGACCACACCACCCAAGTCTTGGAAAGCATATGCAGGGATGTGAGAATGAAGAGCCTGGGCCCACTGTAGGAGAGAATCTCGTTAAAGATCATAGAATCATAGAATAGTTAGAGTTGGAAAGGACCTTAAGATAATGTAGTTCCAACCCCCCTGCCACAGGCAGGGACAACTCACACTAAACTATGCTACCCAAGGCTATGTCCAATCCAGCCTTGAACAGCGCCAGTGATAGAGCATTCACAACCTCCCTGGCAACCCATTCCAGTGCCTCACCACCCTTACAGGAAAGAATTTCTTCCTCATATCCAATCTAAACTTCCCCTGTTTAAGTTTGAACCCGTTACCCCTTGTCTTATCACTACAGTCCCTAATGAAGAGTCCCTCCCCAGCATCCCTATAGGCCCCCTTCAGTATTGGAAGGCTGCTATCATCTTAAGAACCTGAACGTATACAAGTCCATGGGACCTGATGAAATTCATCTGCGGATCCTGAAGGAGCTGGCAAATGAAGTTGCTAAGCCACTGTCCATCATATTTGAAAAATCATGGCAGTCAGGTGAAGTTCCCAATAACTGGAAAAAAGGAAATATAACCCCCATTTTCAAGAAGGGGAAAATGGGTGAGCCGGGGAATTACAGACCAGACAGTCTCACCTCTGCACCTGGCAAAATCTTGGTGAAGACTCTCCTGGAAGTCATGCTAAGGCACATGAAAAACAACAAGGTGGTTGGTGACAGCCTCCATGGCTTCACTCAGGGGAAATCCTGCCTGACCAGTCTGGTGGCCTTCCATGATGCGGCTACGGAACTGATGGAGAGGATTAGAGCAGTTGAGGTCATCTGCTGGGACTTGTGCAAAGTCTTCATCACTGTCCTGCATGACATCCTTGTCTGTAAATTGGAAAGACATCAATTTGACAGGTGGACCACTCGGTGGATGAAGAACTGGCTGGATGGCCGCACGCAAAGAGTAGTGCTCAATGGCTCAATGTCCAGCTGGAGAGCAGTAACGAGTGGTGACCCTCAGGGATTGGTGGTGGGACCGGTCTTGTTCAAGATCTTTGTTGGTTGACATGGACAGTGGGATTGAATGTGTCCTCAGAAAATTTGCCAATGACACCAAGCTGTGTGGTTCGGTTGATACGTTGGAGGGAAGGAATGCCATGCAGAGGGACCTTGACATGCTTGTAAGGTGGGCTAATGCCAACTTGATGAAGTTTAACCATGCCAAGTGCAAGATCCTACACCTGTGTCAGAGCAATCCCAGGCACAGCTACAAGTTAGGTAGAGAAGAGATTCAGAGCAGCCCTGTGGAGAAGGACTTGGGGGTGTTGGTTGATGAGAAACTTGACAAGAGCCGGCAGCGTGCGTCCGCAGCCCAGAAAGCCAACCGTATCCTGGGCTGCATCAAAAGGAGCGTGACCAGCAGGTCAAGGGAGGTGATCCTGCCCCTCTACTCTGCTCTTGTGAGACCTCACTTGGAGTACTGCGTACAGTTCTGGTGTCCTCAACACAACAAGGACATGGATCTGTTGGAACAAGTCCAGAAGAGAGCCACTAGGATGATCAGGGGACTGGCGCACAGTCAGTGCTATGAAGACAGGCTGAGAAAGTTGGGGCTGTTCAGCCTGCAGAAGTGAAGGCTGTGTGGAGACCACATAGTAGCCTTCCAGTATCTGAAGAGGGCCTATAAGGATGCCAGGGAAGGACCCTTCATTAAGGAGTGTAGTGATTGGACAAGCGGTAATGGGTTTTAACTTAAACAAGCGAAGTTTAAATTGGATATAAGGAGGAAGCTCTTGACTGTGAGGGATGGGTTGCCCAGGGAAGTTGTGAATGCTCCATTGCTGGTGGTGTTCAAGGCCGGGTTAGACAGAGCTTTGGGTGACATGGTTTAGTGTGAGGTGCCCCTGGCGATGGCAGGTGGATTGGCAGTAGAGGATCTTAAGGTCCTTTCCAAACCTAACTATTCTATGATTGTATGATTCTAACATCTATAAAACTGTTATTGTTGCACTGACTAAATTCTGACAAAATTATTTTGTATGTACAAATCCCCTTCATAATTCTCATCTATTTATATGGGATGTATTCATGTCTACTACTTATGTGGTCTAGGGTTTTTTTGCATTTAAAATCCGTTCCGACCCTGGGTAAAGAAACAAATTTTTGGCTTCTCAGGGACATATGCTGGTCTCCAAATATATGGGTGAGAAATTTCTACATGAGCTTAGTGATACTGCTAGAAATAGTCCCATTAACATGCATGCTTATTAACTGTATTTTTAATCATAAGTGAAAGCAATATTAAAATCTGAGTATCTCAAAGTTAGTTTTTCACATATGTTCTTTTTGCCTTTATTAAGACCCGAAAACCCGGACTGAACAACAAATAGCATATATATGTAATACTAGTAAACCATGACAATTTCCAGGTTGCTAATTAGAAGGCATATAAGCTTGCTTTTCCTCAGTCATAATCCCTTTAATGTTTTTGTCCTGCCCAATTCATATTATATATACTAAAACAACTAAAAAGGGTTGACATATTGTTTGTCTAAGGAAGTTATTAATGCTCTATCCCTATCAGTGTTGAAGGCCAAGTTCGATGGAGTCTTGGATGAAATGGTTTAGTGTGAGGAGTCCCAGGCCATGGCAGGGCAGTTGGAACTAGATGACCTTAAGCTCCTTTCCAACATTAACTATGCTATGATTCTATGATTCTAATGTTGACAGGGAAAAGCATTTGAAGTAAAGGCAAGTAGAATCATAGAATAGTTAGGGTTGGAAAGGACCTTAAGATAATCAAGTTCCAACTCCCCTGCCACAGGCAGGGACACCTCACACTAAACCATGTCACCCAAAGCTATGTCTAATCCAGCCTTGAACAGTGCCACAAATGGAGCATTCACAGCTTCCCTGGGCAACCCATTCCAGTGCCTCACCACCATCACAGTAAAGAATTCCTTCCTCATATCCAATCTAAACTTCCCCTGTTCAAGTTTGAACCCGTTACCCCTTGTACTATCACTACAGTCGGTAATGAAGAGTCACTCCCCAGAATCCCTATAGGCCCCCTTCACATATTGAAAGGCTGCTAGGAGGTCTCCACGCAGCCTTCTCTTCTCCAGGTTGAACAGCCCCAACTTTCCCAGCCTATCTTCATACGGAAGGTGCTCCAGCCCTCTGACCATCCTCGTAGCCCTCCTCTGGACTTGTTCCAATAGTTCCATGTCCTTGTTGTGTTGAGGACACCAGAACTACACACAATACTCCAAGTGAGGTCTCACAAGAGCAGAGTAGAGGGGCAGGATCACCTCCCTCGACCTGCTGGTCACGCTCCTTTTGATACAGCCCAGGATACGGTTAGCTTTCTGGGCTGCGAGAGCACACTGAAGTCAGCTCATGTTCATTTTTTCATAGACCAACACCCCCAAGTCCTTCTCCACAGGGCTGCTCTGAATCTCTTCTCTACCCAACCTGTAGCTGTGCCTGGGATTGCTCTGACACAGGTGTAGGATCTTGCACTTGGCATGGTTAAACTTCATCAAGTTGGCATTAGCCCACCTTACAAGCATGTCAAGGTCCCTCTGCATGGCATTCCTTCCCTCCAACGTATCAACCGAACCACACAGCTTGGTGTCATTGGCAAATTTTCTGAGGACACATTCAATCCCACTGTCCATGTCACCAATAAAGATATTGAACCAGACCAGTCCCACCACCAATCCCTGAGGGACATCACTCATTACTGGTCTCCGGCCAGACCTTGAGCCATTGAGTACAACTCTGCGCGTGCTGCCATCCAGCCAGTTCTTTATCCATTGAGTGGTCCACCTGTCAAATTGATGTCTTTCCAATTTACAGACAAGGATGTCATGCAGGACAGTGATGAAGACTTTGCACAAGTCCCAGCAGATGACCTCAACTGCTCTAATCCTCTCCATCAGTTCCGTAGCCCCATCACGGAAGGCCACCAGATTGGTCAGGCAGGATTTCCCCTGAGTGAAGCCATGCTGGCTGTCACCAACCACCTTGTTGTTTTTCATGTGCCTCAGTACTAAATATGAAAATATTTGAACAACTATAAGTATACGCTCAATATTTAATATATTGATATTAAACATATTATCACATGGTTGAATACAGGGCAGAATTATAATTTTCTTCAATATGTACATTCACCTTTTGTGTTGGCTGTAAAGGCAAGGTATAATGAGCAACAAAAAACCCTATGGCCATTTAGAAAAGAATCATTTATCTATTCAGAATACTGTAACCGATTTTAGTTATTTACCTTATTTTGTCTTGACCACAGAAGTATGTCTATAGTGGAAACTGGCAAAATAATGACAAAACCTTCAGGGTAGCTATTGACTTCTGATGCTGAAATTGACTTCAAGATAATCTCTACACTAATGTAATCCTCTCATTGTAATTTTTCCTCTTGAGGAATTTTTTTAACATTTTTACTTTTATTGACTTTTTCAAATAGGCAACTGTTTTGTCTTTCTCTCTTTTCCAATGACAGTATCGATTTCTCTAAAAAAATCCTGTCAATCAGTGTTCATTGAATTTGTATGTAAAAATCAGTTACCTCCTTAGAGCAACTTCAGTTTCACTTCTAGTTATGCTGATTTTACCTGGAATTGGTCATAAATTCACAGTGTGTCTCTATTCACTGTTGACCTGTTGTGTTTTATTTGTGTGGCAAGGTTTTGGTAGCTGAGGGTCTACAGGGATGGATTCTGTGGGAAGCTTTTAGAAATTTTCTCTGTGTCTGATGGAGACAATGCCATCTGGCACCAAGACGGACCCACCGCTGGCCAAGGTTGAACCTATCAATGGCAGTGACAGCACCTCTGGGATACCATAGTTGAGAAAGGGGAAACGTTGTTGCACAGCAGCAGCTGCAGGGACAAGAGTGAGAATATGTGAGAGAAACAGCTTTGCAGACACCAGGATCAGTGAGGAAAGAGGGAGAGTCACAGCAGGGATTCCCCTCCATCCCATGGAGAAGTCCATGGTGAGGCAGGCTGTCCCCCTGAAGCCCATGGGAGTCCTCCTGTAGAGGATCTCACACCAGAGCAGGCGAGTGCCTGAAGGAGGCTGGGAGCCCATGGGAAGCCCATGCTGGAGTAAGCTCCTGGCAGGACCTGTGAAGTTTGTGAAGAGCTGTCTCCTATGGGAAGGATTCAAGCTGGAGCAGGGGAAGAGTGTGAAGAGTCCTTCCCCTGAGGAAGAAGGAGCCGATAATAATATGTGGTGGACTGACCAGAGCCACCATTCATTCCCCATCCACCTGCACCATGCTGGGGGAAAGACATGGAGAAAATCAGGAGTACAACTTAGTCTGAA
Source organism: Ara ararauna (assembly GCA_028858755.1). Taxonomy (NCBI): domain Eukaryota; kingdom Metazoa; phylum Chordata; class Aves; order Psittaciformes; family Psittacidae; genus Ara; species Ara ararauna. Next base: position 34,307,633 of record CM054410.1, on the reverse strand, counting down.
AATAAGGGAAGGGTGGAGAGAAGGTGTTTTAGGATATGGTTTTATTTATCCTCAATATCATACTTTGATTTGATAATAAATTAAACTGATTTCCCCAAATTAAGTCTGTTCTGCCCATAATGGTAATGGGTAAATGATCTCTCCCTGTGCTTATCTCGACTCATGAGCCTTTAGTTATATTTTCCCTGTCCTGTCCAGTTGAGGTGAGAGAGTGGTAGAACGGCTTTGGTCAGTACCTCCTGTCCAGCCAGGGTCAACTCACCACACCTGCAAAACAAAGCTGGTTATTAATTGGAACTATATTCTCTATAAGGTTTTAATAAACAAATCAGTGTTGTTACATTCAAGCATCTTGCATTGTACAACACAGTAATATCCTTGAATTTAAGCTTACTAAATAGCCAGCATTGCAGAAGAGCAAAATTTTGAAGCAAACTGAAGAATTATGGCAAGACATAGGATACCTTTAAGGCATTAAATAATACTATTTCATTAAATAATAACATTTTGTTACTTCATCAGAATACTTAACAGTGTAATGGGGTACAGTATGCATGAAGGTCTGAATGTTTCATATTGTTTAATCATACAAAAATGGATTTATACATCTGATAGGAAAGCAGTTTGTTTGACTGTTACTTGCTTGTAAAGCATTTGTGTATGCAGCTTATGCTGCCCATTGCAACATATCTGTTACCACACAGAAAATGGAGAACGGTTAGGAGTTGCCTAGTGTGGCAAACATGCCTACATGTCTCTTAAAGAATAGCTGTTACGTGATAAATGCAACCCAACAGAGAACATAAAAATATAATCTATGGAGCTGTTTCCATGCAACTAAAAAGAGGAAACACTTTTACTTGATGTTGGCGGGTGGTGTTGTCATGGTTTAAGCCCAGCTGGTGACTCAGAACCACGCAGCTCCTTGCTCAATCCTCCAACTTCTTCCTTCCCGCATTCCTGTAGGGATGGGAAGGAGAATGGAAAGAATGTAACTCCCACTGGTTGAGATTAGAACAGTCCAGTAACTAAGGTATAGCACAAAACCACTACTGCTACCATCAATAATAATGATGATAAGTGAAAGAACAAGGGAAGAGAATAAAACTGCTCACCACCCACAGTTCAAAACCTAGCACTACCTGAGCAGTGATCTAGCCCTTCTGAGTACACTGCTCTCAGTTTATATAATGAGCATGACGTGCTGTGGTATGGAATACCTCTTTGGTCAGTTTGGGTCAGGTGTCCTGTCTCTGCATCCTCCCAGCTTCCCCTTCTCCCTGACAGAGCATGAGACTCAGAAAGCCCTTAGTCAGAGTAAACATTACTTAGCAACAACTAAAATCATTGGTTACCATCAGCATTGTTCCCAGGCCGAAAGTCAAAAACACAGCACTGCACCATCTACTAAGAAGGAGAAAAATGACTGCTACTGCTGAACTCAGAACAGTATCCACCCCTTATTCCATACCATTCATGTCATGCACAGATCCCACATTTTTTAATATACCAATATACTCTTGTCTCATATATGCATATATATATATTTCTATTTTCACACGCGTACAAAGAGAGAGATATCATTCTTTAATGCATGGACCAATCCTTATAAAGCTGCTGAGTTCATCTGGTCTATGATGTCGGGCTCCATCTCTTGTATCAGTCTTTCAGAGCACGACAGAGAGTGTGCAATGTTGGATTATTGCCTGCTGATGACACCACGGAACTTGTCTGGTCACTGCTTAGCTCGTCTGGTTTCTTCAAAGCTCATTCTTTTTTGGGATGATGGTTGGAGGGAAGTCAGGGCCTGCCACTGGTGACCTGAAGACATCTAGTTGGTGGTCTATAAAAGTGCTACATAGCAGGCAACAGCATACAATTGAGTGCAGTGGCTGTTTTCCCCTAAAGTCAAATCTCCTTGAGGTACACATCGGACTTCCCCATCTTCCCGCATTACTCACCAGGTATATGCAGGTCCTTGAGCAAAAGCAATCCCATAAGTGGGTTTGCCTTTAGCTGAAGCAGGAGTAACCCAGACTGTCTTCCCCAGCAAAATCTTTATGTGCACCACAGGAACTCTGTCTTCTGCAGTATGTAAAAGTTCTGGCTGGGCTGGGCCATGACTTTTGGCAGATCCTCTGGTGTTGACCAGCCAAGTGGACTCTGGTAAATGTGTATCCCAATGCTTGAAAGTCCGACTACCCATTGCTCTCAGCGTGGTATTTAACAGCCCATTGTACTATTAGATTTTCCCAGAGACTGGTGCATGGTCGGGGATGTGATATATCCATTTAATGCCATGTTCTTTGGCCCAAGCATCTATCAGGCTGTTCGGAAATGAGATATCTGAATCAGTTCACTCTGGGGTGCTGTGTAGCCACAAGATTTGTTTCTCAAGCCCCAGGATAGTTCTCCGGGCAGCAGCGTGGGACAAGGTGTGTGTTTCCAGCCATCCGGTGGTTGCTTTCACCATGGTAAGCACATGGTGCTTGCCTTGGTGGGTTGGTGGGAGTGTGATATAATCAATCTGCCAGGCCTCCCCATATTTGTACTTCAGTCGTCGTCCTCCGTACTAGAGAGGATTTAACCTTTTGGCTTGCTTAACTGCAGCACACGTTTCACTGTCATGAATAACCTGGGCAATGGTGTCCATTTTTAAGTCCACCCCTCGATCACGAGCCCATCTGTATGTTGCATCCCTGCCCTGATGGCCTGAAGTGTCATGGGCCCATCCAGCCAAAAATAATTCACCCTTATGTTGCCAATCTAAGTCCATTACCTGTCTAAAGTCCTGGGCCACTTCAGTCTTAGCAGCTTTATCCACTTGTTGGTTGTTCTGTTGTTCCTCAGTGGCCCGACTCTTGGGTACATGAGCATCTACGTGGCGTACCTTCACCACCAGGTTTTGCACCCGGGCAGCGATATGTTGCCACAGTGCAGCAGCCCAGATGGGTTTACCACTGCGTTGCCAGTTGCTCTGCTTCCGTTGCTGCAACCACTCCCACAGGGCATTTGCCACCATCCATGAGTCAGTATAGAGATAAAGTACTGGCCACTTTTCTCGTTCAGCAATGGCCAAGGCCAGCTAGATGGTTTTCATCTTGGCAAACAGACTCGATCCACCCTCTCCTTCAGCAGTTACTACAACTTGTCATGGGGGACTCCATGCAGCTGCGATGCCTGTGAAGTACTGGAGGGGGTCCACTGAACTAGATACTTGCCTATACTGCTCCACACACCCTGACACTCATGACTGTCCAGTCTTTTGGTGGTCCTCCTATATCTTTGTCCAACTCTAGACAAGACCTGAATCTGACGCTGCTTATCTTTCAAGATCAGATAAAACAGGGCATTCTCAGGGTGGGATGGTCATGGGTAAAACACATGCTGCATGTGTGCTGACGTGGTGATCCCCAGCACAATCAGCAAGCAGGTCTCAAGGGTACCCAAGGGACATTCAAAACCTTTAGAACTCTCCAATGCTGCTGTAAACAGCCTGGTGAGGGAGAGGGAGGTGTAAGGGAATGTCTTCTCCATAGGCTGACTACCTGAGGAGGGGAAAAATGAAGTGCAATTGTTAAATACTTCCATCACATACCTCCCAAAGTACAGAAGTGGCGATCACACTGGAAATGCAAGCCAGATCAGTTTCATGATCAATGAGTCTATTGTATTACAAGTCATTACCATAAAGTACAGTGAAACAAGAACCTTAGCCCAAGCCCTCCAGCTGATAATCACTAACACAGCAAATACTGGTTGCAAGTAAGGTAGGACGTGCTTGTCACAAATGTGATTAGATACACTCTGGTCATATCTGTAGTTACCTCAACCCTTCTGGCCCCATGTTGGGTGCCACAAAAAACTGTTGTGGTTTAAGTCCAGCTGGTAACTCAGAACCACGTATCAGCTCTCTCAATCCCCCCACTTCTTCCTCCCCCCATTCCCATAGGGATGGGGAAGAGAATGGAAAGAATATAACTCCCACGGGTTGAGATTAGAACAGTCCAGTAACTAAGGTATAGCACAAAACCACTACTGCCACCACCAATAAAAATAATGATAAGGGAAAGAACAAGGGAAGAGTATATGACCTCTCATCACCCACAATCCGAAGTCCAGCCCTACCTGAGCAGTGATCTAGCCCTTCTGGGTAACTGCCCCTAGTTTATATAGTGGGCATGATCTGCTGTGGCATGAAAGACCTCTTTGGTCAGTTTGGGTCAGGTGTCCTGTCTCTGCGTCCTCCTGGCTTCCCCTTCTCCCTGACAGAGCATGAGACTCAGAAAATCCTTAGTCAGAGTAAACATTACTTAGCAACAACTAAAATCATTGGTGTAACCATCAGCATTGTTCCCAGACAAAGTCAAAAACACAGCACTGCACCAGCTGCTGAGAACGAGAAAAATGACTGCTACTGCTGAACCCAGGACAGGTATGCACACAGGGATTTTTTTATTTTTATGTAGCTTTTTTATTTATTTTTTTAATAGATTCACCTTTAAATGCAAAGTTTGCAAAATTTAGGGGATTGTTGATTTTCTACTCAAAATGCTTTGCTTTAATACATATATTTTCATCAGTCTTTAAGGAACAAGATTAAATAAGCAGTCTGTTATCTCTGTTGCATATAGTGGAATGGAAAGAAAAAAAACATAAACCTTGTGAAGTGTCCTAAAAGGCATGTGAATCAACGTATGGAATCTTATATGAATCAACATAATGACTCAACATATGGAATTCCAGTTAACTTGCTAGGAAATGCTATTGTGAGTGGAGAATAACAGAATAAAATGGAGAGGATATTTGAGTCAGCAATGAATGCAGTCCTTTCTTTCTTAAAATAAATAAAATGACTGCTTAAAGAGCATATATGAGTCCATACAATGTCTCCGCTCTGTGGTTTTAGTTTTTTCTTTTTTTCCAGGTAAATTTTTCTCAGAAATACACATTAGAATCACATTTTAATTAAGATTACTGTATAACATTGTGATTGTGGCATCTTATGCTCATAATAAATTATATTTGTGTTTAAAATTTATTCACAATATAGACCTACACAGAATCATTAATGAGGTTTCATTATGTTATTAAATGTCATCTATGCTCCTGTTATAAATGGGTTTTCTTTCTCCTTTTTTTTTTTTTTTTTTTTGAGTAAACACTTTTTTTAATTTAAATTATTTTCCATAATTTCTCAAGGAACGCAATCAAGAATAGATTATTGTCCTTTAACTTGTTCATTCTTTTAGCCCCCTAATTTGCAAGTATAACAGATATATACAAGGCTATAATCAAATCTCAGATACTATGCATGAATGGCATTGAGTCATCACAGGTAAAATATTAAGTGTATTTGCTGTAGATGTCTGCATACTTGAAGAGTTTAAAATCTGTTAAAATACCAGATGGCAACACTTAGGCAGTTATTTCATTAATTTGTTGGGTTCATAACAACATAAAACTACTAAAGAGAATAAAGAAGTCTTAGTAATATAAATGTCAACTATTTATTAATAATTTATCAATTTTTAGATTACATTTAATTTGACTTGATTTCAAATGATGCTGAGACTGTCAAGCTTCTTTATATATAATGGAAGCCTCAAGAAGTAAAAGTCTTCAATAAGAAGTCTTTTCAATAATTTATCATTAGGGAGAATGTCTGAACTTTTGGAAGGTTAGCATTTGTGCTGGATATTGGAGTTATCTTGTAGCTGGACGACTGGACACATCCAGGTTTATTATAGGCGCATCAACAAATGGTAAGATTAATCTTGTAACTGATAAAGTGTTGGGCTGATTTGGATACTCAGTTCTGTATGGAGGTTGTCTGTCCACAATTCGTACCTATGTTAAATTTTGTGACACAAAAGAAAGGGTTAATCTTTTCTTGCAAAGATTGTTCTGTGCCACACCCATCTTTGCTTTTACAAAGTCATTTCTGAAGTACAAATAGACTTGCACTTCAGTTACATTTTAGTTAGTTTCTATCATTTTGTTAGCCTTTCACTCACTGACTTTGTGTGAAGACCCCTGCTTTCTTCGAGGGGATTTTGAATGAGACTCTGCTAAGAGCTCTTTTTTGTAAGTTTTTCCAAAGTCAGATGATTTTAACTTCTTTAGGAGTCACACACACAAGAGTCTGGCAGCACCAGTTTCTCTACTTGACTGCCAAGCAAATGAATAAAACTTGGCAGAAACCTCAAAGAAATGCACAGTTTCACCAGAGGCAACTCTACTAGTCATATCTCATTACTTCCATGTAGGTGCCTGTTACTTACATGTAGGTGTCCCCAGTATAACTGAAGTCCTGTAGGGTTGGTGTTAGTTTCTGGTTGACCCACTTCCTTCAGGAGCAGTTAAGTCCACATAAGTTTTTGATTTTGGCAGTGTGTGGTAAAGTGCCCATTTGTTTACATGACTCCTTTTTTTTGGTTATCTTTATGTTGATGAAGTTTGTTCATGTTGAAGTTTTCATCTCAGAGTATCAAAAAAGCAGCACACTAATATCTGCTGGTGGAAAATCGCACTGTATTTGGAAGTTTCTATAAAAGACATTTTTGCTTTCCTTATTTTACTTCCCCTGCTCCAAACATTCTGCAATGATTTAGTGGCCAGTTTAGCAAAAGGTAAAAGGCATTGGTCTGGGCAAGCCAAAATGTAAGCAGGTGCTTTATACACAACTCTCACACAGCTTTGCAATGCACTTCAATCCTGTTCTGTAATATCAACTGTCTAGTTTATTCCTCGGCTGTTTTTGAGCCAAGATGTTTGCTAGACATGTTAAATTGTACAAAACTGTGGTTTTATGCTACATGTAAATGGAGATTCTGCTGGGATTGCCAAACACATTTTCAATTTTCTTAATTTTAGTCTACTTTGTGCAAAAAGAAATTGCTAGTTACTCCAGATTTACATGGGAGAAACTGCTTTACCTTTTCAATAGGCTTTGAATTTCAGTTTTATTTTGCTGTTTCTCCTGGCATTAAGTGCATGCAACTATTGTCTGTCTCTGGATTTTTATTTCTTTTTAATTCCTCTTTCTCTTTTGATCTTTAGTCATTCAAGGCAGCAGACGTTGTTAGTGCTGGGCAGCATGCCTTTTAAGAGTTTCAGCTGATTCTAAAGTTCATGAGAAAATTCTGAAACAGAAATTTTTGTCAGCAGCTTTAATGTCCTTTAAATATTTCCTGTTGTGTTGCAGCGCTTGTTCCAGAATAAGACTAATGTTATGTTTCAGTTATTTCCTGTGCAGTCTTCAAACAGGTATTATATTTAACAAAGATATTCCTTATGAGAGTGATATTGAACTGATAATGATCAGAAATATCATATCTCTCAGAAATACACTAATGTGGTGGAAAGGCTATTTCTGTCTTGTAATATCTGTAGAATTCATATTCCATATTAACATTAATGATGATCAATAAACGCAAAACATTGTGATCAACAAATATTAATTTTGAGCAATGTGTTAAATGTTGCACTCTAATACTGAGCAAGGAAGAACAACTGAAAAAAGAAAGTATAAGAGAATATTCACAGTGTGGTAATTGCTTACTATTTCCATTCAGCAAACATGGAGTGAGCATCTTGGAGCACTTGAAGGCCTCTTGCTGTGATGTATCTTCTTTCCAGAGGATGGTGTTTAAAGTTAATGCAGAAAATAAAATCCACAATAAAGTTGGAGATGTTCAACCTGGAGAAGAGAAGGCTGTGTGGAGACCTCCTAACAGCCTTTCAATATCTGAAGGGGGGGTACAGGGATGCTGCAGAGAGACTCTTCATTAGGGACTGTAGTGAGAGGACAAGGGGTAACGGGTTCAAACTTAAACAGGGGAAGTTTAGATTGGATATGAAGAAGAAATTCTTTCCTGTAAGGGTGGTGAGGCACTGGAATGTGTTACCCAGGAAGTTGTGAATGCTCTATCACTGGCGGTGCTCAAGGCTGGGTTGAACAGAGCCTTGGGTGGCATAGTTTAGTGGGAGGTGTCTGTGCCCATGGGAGGTGTGTTGGAACCAGATGATCTTAAGGTCCTTTCCAACCCTAACTATTCTGATTCTATGATTCTATGAAGTCAGTCTTCAATTACTGTATGTTGAAATTAACTAACAATACAAAAAGTTCCTTCTTAAAAGATAGCATAATAGCGACAATTTTTCATTCTTCAGAATGCTCCATTCTTGAAATGAAGTTGGTTTCTTCTGGAGAGAACCTGTAGAGAATGAGAAATCAATTTAATGAAACCAAACAAAGGAATTCAGATGATGCACATCCTCAGGATAATTCTATCTGAATGAATTTCAAAAATTAAGTGACTGAAGAGCTATTTTATTCCTGTAATTTTTGAGATCTCAGCCCACTATCTTACTTTGCAAAATGATGTCTTCATGTCTCATGAAGCATTCTTTTTTTACTTCATGGAGAGTCAAGTCTGCAGAGAAATAAATAGAATTGCCAGTTGGGTCTGCCAGACTGTTTCAGTTAAATAAGCAAATCGTAGTATTGAAAACCGGTTTGCAACACTGTTCTGTACAGCTGCAGTCACAGAACTCAGGAACCATGGCTAGAAACAGGGGGAAGGCACCAGCTAAGTCAGGATAACAGTATAACTTCCTTGTAACCTTGGCAAACAGGCCACTGCAGAATTAAGGAATTAGTGAAATAGCCTGAAAGATGCTTTTCCCATAGATTAAATAACATACTATGAATCAGAAAACTATATTTATAGGTAAATCTATGTTATCCAAATCTGTAAAGATAATGTAAGCAAACTGCTTTTCCTTTAGAATGGCAAATTAATTTTGGAATTTGCAGTTCAGATTCTGGATACTGGAACAGCAGTACAGGGCTTTGTTTGAATTGCAAAGATAGCTGGGAATGTGTGTGTGGGGAGAATTATAAGCATGACATAATAACTTTAGTAAGAAATATTGCTATACTTGTAATAACACAGTTCTCATTAAATATCGATTTCACATTATAAACCAATTTGTATCATGCTGCCTCATGATAATATAAAAACAGATGCAATTAATTTCAACAATAATTAAAATATTTGTTGACAGAAATAAGATGACATTTATAAGCTAAATATACAAAATTCTTCTCATTAGTGTTCTTTACTGGAACCTCTTTAGATGTAAGACTGCTAAATCCTTCCTTAAACAACATTATGACCTTTATTAGAATTGTTAACATCCTTCTTTTTATAAAAACAGCATATCCTTTGAGCTTTTCAGGGGTGCCTGTATAGTATCATACCTGCCATCAAAGCTATGCAGATTGCAGTTATCTGGAAGTTTGTGATATCAGTGACCTGTAGAAACAGTCAATCAAACCCAAATGAGTACAGCAGGGGAATCACTGGTATATGCAGTACCATAGGCTGTAATTTCTAACATTCTTTAGATGCAATTTATGCCAGATTTTTCATTTGGACAATCAAGAACACAATTCACATATTTTTCAATTAACATTTTTTTTTTCTTTTTTCCTTTTTTTTGGTCCATTTTTTATTTTCCCAAGTCACAGATTGTATACGGAAAGATCTCTAGGCAATGTGGATAAAAAGTTCCAGGTGGTAAGTTTTTATACAAATTTTACTGTTTACGTACTAGAACTCTTTTAGACTCTCTTGACTTGCATCTGTCTCCATATCAACCAGATATGAGTTTTGTAGGAAAAACTAGTATTATTTCCTGTGTGACTTTTATCCTGTTGTTGGTATTCATATTTATATCAGTTTTTCTCATTTATATCAGATTTTTCTCCACTAACAATTCATCTTGAGCAGCTTACATTCATTAATTTGCTTCCTCTTGCAGTAATTGCCTAGTTGTGGTAGGTTAGGATTAAAGGATAAGAAAAAACTGTCTCAGAGTGAGCTGTGGCAGAAGGCACTTTGTTTCCTGGCTGATTCTCTCTGGCCTAATATGTAGTTGCAATTGAATTCGATAGAAATTCTAGTTGATGTTCTAATAATAAGTGGCATAAAAAGTCACATGAGGAAATTAAGAGCTTTATCATCTAAACAGCATTTGAATAATATATGATATCTAACGTCTAGGGCTATCCAATTAATGATGAAGAAAGAACAGCATATCAAAAAACTGCTTGTCAAATGAGAACCGTTCGTTAAATGATAACCATTCATTTTGTACAGTAAATGAGGAAAGGCTCTGCTAAGAAGGAAAAATATGAGTGTTAATTTAATAGTGTACTGTAACTTGTACTCACATTTCTGAATCAAATTTATATGTCCAACAGCTACTATTATGATAAAGAATCCTTATTAAGCTTTCTTTGAATTTTCATGTAGAACAAGTACATTTTTATTGTTTTAAATGTCTATTGTGAGAATTGTGGTTGCTGAAAGTTTGATCACTTAATATTTGGAGTGAAAGTTTTGAGTTTCTAGTTTATATCGGGAAACACTGAGAGGGAAATGGGCAAGAGACTGTGGGAGCTCTTTTTTTTTTTCCATTTCACCCTCTCTTACAGTGCGTTAGCCATACCCCATCAAATTCTGTTAGAGCACATCACAATATGCCTGGCCTGATGTGACAAGGAATTAAGAAGCAATGTAAAGAACAGCAAACCAGTATATTCAAACATTCCAACCCTATCTCCTTCTGACCATTTCAAGTCCCTAATAGGTATAATCCTAGCAGACTGTTCAACCTCTTCATTGGAGTAGTTCATGCTACTTCTTAGGGTTAGCTATTACAGAAATTGACAGTAATGTACTGTATTTTTGTGATTTGTTTTTGTGGGAATTTAATTTCAGAATATAGAAACGCATGCATCTCGAACAAATTCTATTTACAATTCTAGTAAATACTAGAATTATAACCAAAGCTTAGACCTTACCAAGTGCTAGCCTTCCTGCATGTTTGCTACATGGTGTTTGGTGGTCTTGAAGAAATTTTGTATTTTATATTTGGTAATTTTTTTTTATATACCTGAATTAGATAGAACATAATTGTTGCTCACATTTGGCTGAGAAAACAAGCTTCAAAGCTATAAAACAGTGGGAGAAAAGAGCAACTTCTATTATAGTTCCTATTTTGGATAGGATACGCACTTGGAAGGGGTTCAGTTTATCCACAACTGTGGAGTCTGGACTGATCTGAAATATTTTGAAGAAGGAGAATAAAAAGTACAAAACACAGATAATTTTCTAAAATACAAAATGAAAATCTAATTTCAAGTTTATGATTGTCATTAAGGACTTTAAGGTCTGATTTTTTATGTTTGTTGAAATCAATAGGAGTTACAGATGTTAGTTTATTCTTTAAGAATCAATAATAAGTATTTTTAAAACCTACTGGCTCTTCTGTTGACAGTTTAATTGAGATGACCTAAAGCTCTTAAAGGAAATGTATCGTATAGTTTAGCAAGTCAAAACTACTTAATCTAAGACTTACTGTTGTAAATTATCAGCATAGTTTAAATTGCGCTGCAGTCCTCAAATCTGGATAAGTAGTTTCATAACAGATATTGAGCTTCATTTTGTCATCTAGTTATGAAAGTAATAATATGAAAGTCAGGTGGAAGATCACAACCATAGCTTGTATATAGCTCATACTTCATTTAAAGAGGAGAGCTGGCCAACTGCTGGATTTTTCTCCAGCTGTAAGGAGCAGGCTACCCACATTATTCTGCAGTTATTTTCCTTGAAAGGCTGTTTATACTTTTGCCACTATTTTTGATGGATACCCTCTGAAGCATTTTTAACAATTTCTTCAACGGTTGCTGATGATGAGAAAAGTATTTCTTTCTCCAGATCAAAACATTTGTCTGTAACCTCTTATACTCCATGCCATCAAATATCTGTTGTGTCTTCTTGTAGCTGCCTTGTGGTGTGAAGTGTTAAATGTCATTGAAATGGCAGACTGTGAAAGGAGTGCACAAAAAAGTGAATGTATGACCTGTTTTTCTAGGACTCCGCCAGTGCACACAAATACAGAAAAAGTGTCTTTCTTCAGACGTGTCTCCATTACTCAAAATTTAACATGGCTTTATTGGGTAAGTAGTGACAAGATCAGTAAGTACAATTAAATGACCATTCTTCTAGACCTTGATGTAATCAATTGAGTTCAATACATTAAAGAAAATTTCTGTGGATTTTTTTTCTTTTTGGATTTTTTTCCTTTCTTACATTTCCTTTAATGTATTTCAGTGGCATTTTGTGTTGATTGTTCTAAAATATCAACACAGAATGAAGCTATGGTAAACATGTAGGTATGTTGTAGTTTTTGCTGATTTAGAAAGAGAAATCTTTGCTATTGTATTTGAATTACAGATTCCATAGTGAAATTCAAGTTCTGTGCATGACCATGTAGTCTTGATATCTTGAATTATGATGTGCTATGATCATGCCTTTAATTATGATATATTTGATGTCTTATCCCTGAAGACCTGCAGATGACTGTGTATGTGTTAAACATGTTAAAATATTTTCTATGGCATTGCAACGCAGAGTACTATGACTTCACGTAAGTGACAGGATTTGAAGTGCTGTAGTTTCATTAAAGCAGACAGGTAATATTATTTTAGGCTATCCAGGGAACCAGCCAATGTTTTTTCCATACTTTACTATTAGTTTGTAGCTACTTAAATTCCCTACCTTTCCCTGGGAATATACAAACTCAAATTTATACTGTCAAAAGATTAAAAAAAAAAAAAAGAGGATGAGCCACCTGTGTCAACAAGACCTTAATGTTGTACAGTCTAAATATATTAATAGCTATTTTATTTCATTTTTTTCAATTTTTTTCACTTGGGGTTATGCATGATAATATTTGACAATTAGTGGTTTGTAGTCATGTTTTTATTTCACCTTTATAATCTTGATGCTTGAGTTGATGGAACCTTTGAAATATAGAAAACGGGCTTGTTTCTACATGGTAATCATTATTCTGTATTGTTTTTTGGGCTCATAGTTTTGCTTCACTGAGAAGAAATCTGGATAGTTTGTTGAGTAGAATCTCTATTTCAGGTAAATACATGGAAAAAAACCCAACCTTGGATTTCTTTGATTCTGCCCTTAAGCAGTACTTTTTGCAGCCTAAATAACTGTGCTGGTCTCAGGGTAGGAGATAAGAGGTAGGAATATGTGCAAGTCAGTGAAAGCCTAAGCTTAGTAAACAATGAAATAAGAAATGCAGGATTTGACCTCAGAAGCAGATTAATCAATGTGTGAAATACAGCTTGTGTTATTGTTTTCCTTACTGATACACACTGAAGTTTTGATTACTGGATGATGGTTGTGAGAAAAAATTAGTTGTGGCTTTTTTTTTTTTTTTTAATTTAGAGCTTTTTCAGGCATCACTTGTGATTTTGTTCTGAGACCATTATTTTTCTTTTATTTAGAATGATGAGAACAACTCTGGGTAAAATGCGTACGATATAAAATGCATGTTTGTCTTGCATTGTCAATTTTATTTTGTCTACTGTCAGTTGTGTTTTAAGTTAAATTATGTGTTTGATCATATTATTCATTGAAGTGTATTTGTTTTCCAATGTTTGTAGGTTAGCAGTCTGTTATGATAAAAACTGTTATCTGATTTTTTATATTCCACATTGAATTGTGAGCTTTGTTCAGATGAATAAAATAGCATGAATGCATATAAAATCTATATAAAGTGCAATTACTTATTTATGAGACTTCTGAAGATTAATCCAGAATTAAAGACTTAATTTAAGGTATAATATATAATGACAAAAGAATGTATAAGGAAATAAATGACTCGAGGTAGGTAAATACATGACAGAAGAAGGCACAGGCAACCATTGTATTTTGGGACTATTTAATTTTGGGGTCTGTTACCCTATCATCCTTGTTTTGCATAAAGAAGAATTACCAGTGGATGACAGATAAATTTTTCTTGCTTGCACTTACTGAAATTCTTCTGTTTAGCTAGACTTGTGGCTCTCTGTTCTTATGTCCTTTTCAAATCCTAGGTAAAACGATTTTCAAGAAATTCTAGGTCATCATCTGCAAAATCATATATTCCACATTATCTAGAAGGTGGTTGAAACCATTTCATTTAATACATTTTCAATTATTTTTTCTTATCATTCTCTTCCCCTCCCCCCAGTTTGCTCTGAATCACTTCAGGATTTGCCAGTATATGAGACAGGAAACCAAAGGGTTTGGACTCATACTCTAAGATGGAATAGACAGTCTATACCTCACTAGTAGGCCTTTTCAGCTGTTCAGGCTCAAAATTATATTCAACAAGGCTGACCTGAGAACCTGGGTTTTTTTACTCCTTTTGTAGTACAAAATGCATATACTAAACGAGATTTTGAAAACAGAAATTCTGATAATAGCTTGTCTTCTGAGGCATGGTTTCATCTTCCCAAACTCATTAGGTCTAACATAGGTGAAGTGGGGTGAAATGTAGCGGCCTGTGATATACAGGAGATTTAATAACAAATTTTACATCACTTTCTGATTTTGACATTTATGAAACATCATAACTCTGGACTATGCTTTTTTGAACATTCCATTAGTAGCACTTGTGGTACACAGGGAATAATTTTTTTTCATTCACACATTCCAGAAGCGAAAATAAAAGCTTAAGCAAGTAGCTTTAGTTGAGTGAAGTTAAGTAGAATGTTAATACTTCAAAATTATTGAGCCTCTAACATAACTTAATTTTCAAAGTATTTGAATATTATGGTATCATTTAAGCCTTCAATTAAACATACATGAGGGGCATTCTAGCCTATTTTCTGTAGGCAGAGCCAAACTTTGTCCTCATTTTACAGTTGCTCTGTGAATTTGTTTTTTTTGTTTTGGTTTGTTTTGGTTTGGTTTGGTTTGGTTTGGTTTTTCTGAAATACCTGACATTGTTCTGGAACTTATGACGTGGCTGAAATGCACAGAGATACAAGGCTGTTTGTTGATGATTAACATCTAGATCCACTTGCCTATCTCAGCTGACATCAATGAGGCACTCTCAGAAATAAATTGTCTATTACTGGGAGACTTGGGGTAGCATACTGTCGTGGTTTAAGACTAACTCAAGCAGACTCTCACTCTCATTCACTTCCCCCACTTTCTTCCACCTGCTCCCGGAGGAATGGGAAGGAGAATCGAAAAGAATGCAGCTCCCGCAGGTTGAGATAAGAACAGTTTAGTAACTAAAGTATGACACAAATCACTACTGCTACCACCAGTAACAATAATGACAAGGCAAATACAAGGAAAGAATACAATTTCTCACCACCTAAAACCAAGCCTGACCACGCAGTGCACCCCCCCACCCTTCCAGGTCTCTGCTCTCTCTGCTTTACATCCTGGACATGACGTGCTGTGGCATGGAATAGCTCTTTGGTCAGTTTGGGTCAGGTGTCCTATCTCTGCCTCCTCCCGGCTTCCCCTCCCTCCCTGGTGGAGCATGAGACTCAGAAAGTCCTTGGTCAGGCCAAAAAATTCTAAGCCACAACTATAAACATCGGTGTTATCAGCGCTGTTCCCAGACCAAAAATTGAAAACACAGCACTGCACCAGCTACTATGAAGGAGAAAAAATGACTGCTGCTGCTGAACCCATGACACATACTTATATATATATTTTCAAGTTTTCTGTTTTGATGGGTAAGCAAAGCTGTGGTTAATTTCTGAATTTGAGAAACAATTATTTTACCTCATCTGACAGGTAACATGAGTAAAAATAATATTTTAGTTAGCGATTTTGTGTTTCAGAATTGAAATGTCATCTCCTATTTGATTATTAGAAATAATTTGCTATAATGAAATTTCCATTCATGATCTGAAATTATTATTTTCTGCTTTTGATTTTTATGCAAAATGACTTTTTCCATTTTAAACACTGCCTGCTATACAATGGGATCCCCTGATATAAGCTAAAGGTATGGCACTATACATATTGTGTCCAAGTATATCCTTTGTAAATTGTTTTTTAAATTAATTACTTGCCTGGGAAGCTATCCAACACTTAGCTAGCATGTCTGCCATGAATAAGAAACAACAGAAGAGTATGTATGGTTTAATACATCATTTATTTGCAGAAAACTTCTGCTACACCTATAGTCTTTCAGTGTGAAGACACATGGACAATTTTAGTATTTCATATTACTAATAGTACATTAATCACCAAAATAAATAAATAATTATAATTACTATTAAAAATTTATATCAATATTCATATATTTTAATATTTTAGATTTTTCTAATAATACTTATAGATATTATTATAAAATATAAAAACACTTTCAAATTCTTTCTATTCTCAAAGATTCATGCAGTATTTAATAAACCTTAGTTTATCTTTCCATGGTGGCAACTAAGAAATATGAAGTGATCTAATCTTCCAAGACACTGACTGCTCTAAACCTCATACTCCATGAGCACTTGAAGATGAATGATTGGTAGTCTTCACATATACTCTTACACATGCAATAGTCAAATGTTTAAATCATGACTTCTGCTGAGGTGTCTCTGAAATAATCAAATTGACACCTTGTTTACTGTGAGACATCCCTGCCCGTAGCAGGGGGGTTGGTCCTTTCCAACCCTAACTGTTCTATGATTCTATAACATTTTACTTGGATATTTTCCAGGCCATCTGTAAGCCAAATCTTACAGATCTTCATATTTGCTTGAATATTTTCTGATTTGCTTGGTTTTGGTTTTGCCCATTATTTTCTTGGTTTGGTTGGTTTTGTTTCTTTTTTTGTTATTTGGTTTTGTTTGAAGGTTTTTTTTGCTTTTTGTTTTGGTTTTTTGGTTTTTTATTTCCCCATGATTATTTCCAATGCTGATTCATATGAAACAGCTTGCAACCTGAGGAAAAAAAAGCAAAAAACAAAAAACCCAAAACTTAAAAAATACTTATGCTTTTGTTTTTATTTTTGGTTTTTGGTTGGTTTGTTTGTTTGTTTTTAATTTATTTCCTGGATTTCAAGGCTTTTATAGGCAGAAAGAAAAGTTTAGCATGAAGCTGTTAAGCCACTCTCCAAATCTGTAAAATCATGGCAGTCAGGTGAAGTTTCTTATGAGCGGTAAAGGTGACTATAACTCCCATTTTCAAGAAGGGGAATATGGAAGACACAGGAAACTACACAGAAGTCAATCTCACCTCTGTGCCTGACAGGATCATGGGGCAGATTATCCTGGAAACCATGCTAAAACAAGGTGGTTGGTGGCAGCCTACTTGGCTTCACTAAGGGCAAATTATGCCTGACCGATGTGGTGGGTTTTATATGACACGGCTACAGAACTGACGGATAGGCGCAGAGTAGTTGACATCTACCTGGAATTGTACAAAGCTGTCCTTCACAACATCCTTGTCTCTAAGCTGGAGAGACATAGATGTGGTGAACGGACCACTCAGTGGATAAAGAATTGGATGGCTGCATGCAAAGAGTTGTGGTCAATGACTAAATGTCCAATTGAACACCAATAATAAGTAGGGTCCTTCAGGGGTAGGTGTTGGGACTGATCCTTTTCAACATCTGTGTTGATAACGTGGACAGAGGGATCAAATGCACCCTCAGCAGGACTGTTGATGACATTAAGCTGTGTGGTTCAGCTGATATGCTGGAGGGAAAGAATACCATCCAGAGGAACCTTGACACACTTGAAAGGTGGCCAATGCCAACCTGAAGAAGTTCAACAAAACCAAGTTCAAGGTCCTACACTTGAGTCTGGCCAATTCCAGGCACAGCTGCACATTGGGTGGAGAAGTGATTAAGGGCAGCCCTGTGGAGAAGGACTCGGGGGTGTTGGTTGATGAGAAACTTAACATGAGCTGGATTCAGTGTGCGCTCGCATCCCAGAAAGCCAACCGTATCCTTGTCTGCATCAAAAGGAACGTGACCAGCAGGTCAAAGGAGGTGATCCTGCCCGTCTGCTCTTTTGATGCCCCACTTGGAGTACTGTGTGCAGCTCTGTGTTCTCAACAGAAGAAGTACGTGGAACTGTTGGAACAAGTCCAGCGAAGTGCCACGAGGATGATCAGGGGACTGGAGCACCTCCTGTATGAAGACAGGCTGAGAAAGTTGGGGTTGTTCATCCTGGAGAAGAGAAGGCTGCATGGAGACCTTATAGCAGCCTTCCAGTATCTGAAGGAGACCTACAAGGATGTTGGAGAGGCACCCTTCATCAGGGCATGTAGTGACAGGACAAGAGGTAATAGGTTTAAACTTAAGCAGAGGAAGTTCAGGCTAGATATAAAGAAGAAGTCCTTTACTGTGAGAGTGGTGAGACAGTGGAATTGGTTGCCCAGGGAAGTTGTGAACATTCCGTTCTTGGCAGTGTTCAAGACCAGTTTGGACAGAGCCTTGGTTGACATGGTCTAGTGTAAGGTGCCTGTGCCCATGGCAGTGAGGTTGGAAGTAGGTGATCTTAAGGTCCTTTTCAATCCTATTGTATGATTCTATGAATCTATGATTCTATGTTCAATAGAAATTTTTGGTATGACAAGAAGGTATTCTATATTTAGCTCAGTATTTCAAATGTAATGGTTTTCCTGTAGACAGCACCCCCTCACCTACTTAACCACTTCCCTCGAAGTTCAGTAGTATTCCTACAGAAGTAGAAGGAACAGTGACATCCTATAAAGGACCTCCTGATGTCACAGAGGTGGCATAGATTTTCTGCCTTCCAGAAGGTTTGTTCGAAAAATGAAATTTTCTCTGTATTTCTAAGGGACATGTGCAGCTGTTGTTTAACATTATCAGCCTAAGAGAAAATTCTTCCCTCTTCTCTGTACTGAAGATTTTAATTGCATATTCTCTTCTGATCTTGCTCTGAACTTCCATAGTCGTCAGTGGGAATTTCTTGCATAACAGAACACATAAAACATGTCCAACTAGAAAGCTATATGAGATGAGAGGCCTCCTATATATTTTATGTTGCATTGAATTTATTTGTCATTCTGAAATACCTGAAATGTATTTCAGAGCAATGCCTTATGCAGTTTTTTGTAATTTGTTGAACCTCAGTAACATTACAGAAGGCACAAACTGTATCTTCTTAGAAAGAAAGCAGGAGACATTGTATACTGACTTATCTGGAGTAACTCAGACAACATGAACTGTCTAGTAAAAATACAGTGCAGCTCTTCAGTTTATAAAGGTTAATTTTTTCATAATTTAATAACCTTTTTACTGAATCTTTGAGGAAAATCATGGGGAAAAATCTAAGTAGAAGTAAATATTTTTAAAAAACAATCTTTCTAAACTTTAAAAAAGAAAAAAGAAGACAGTTTCCTCTACTCCAAAACATTGATTATTCTACCTCAACAGCATAATTACTGTCAGTTCTGTAAATGGGTTAGATTTTCATTTAAATCAGATTAAGAGTGAACAAAAAATATTTTAGGAAGGGTTTCTAAAAGAGAGAGATTCGTCAAGGATAAATGAATGGATGTTGAAAGTTATTAAAGAAAAAAAAAAACAAGTAAAATGAAGCAATAAGTAGATAACGGGAGAATGCAAACATAAAAGACAGACTAGGGACAATGTGGGCCCTTTCAGGAAGTTATTGGAAGAACTGGCTACCCTGGATTTGGAGAAGGCTGAAGTTCCTAATGACTTCTTTGCCTCTGTCTTCACCGACAAATGCTCTGACCACACCACCAAAGTCTTGGAAGGCAGACGCAGGGACAGTGAGAATGAAGACCCTGGGCCCACTGTAGGGGAGGATCTGGTTTGAGAGCATCTTAGGAACCTGAATGTATACAAGTCCATGGGACCTGAGGAAATCCATCTGCGGGTCCTGAAGAAGCTGGCAAATGAAGTTGCTAAGCCACTGTCCATCATATTTGAAAAATCATAGCAGTCAGGTGAAGCTCCCAACGACGGGAAAAAGGGAAATATAACCCCCATTTTCAAGAAGGGGAAAATGGATGAGCCGGAGGACTACAGACCAGTCAGCCTCACCTCCGTGCCTGGCAAAATCTTGGAGCAGATTCTCCTGGAAGGCATGCTGAGGCACATGAAAAACAACAAGGTGGTTGGTGACAGCCAGCATGGCTTCACTAAGCGGAAATCCTGTCTGACCAGTTTGGTGGCCTTCTATGATGGGGCTAAGGAACTGAGGGACAGGGGTAGAGCAATTGATGTCATCTACCTGGACTTGGGCAAAGCGTTTGATACTGTCTCAGATGACATCCTTGTCTCTAAGTTGGAGAGACATTAATTTGATAGGTGGACCACTCAATGGATAAAGAACTGGTTGGATGGCCACACGCAAAGAGTAGTGCTCAATGGCTCAATGTCAAGCTGGAGACCAGTAATGAGTGGTGTCCCTTAGGGATTGGTGCTGGGACCAGTCTTGTTCAACATCTTTGTTGGTGACATGGACAGTGGGATTGAGTGCACCCTCAGCAAGTTTGCTGATCACACCAAGTTGTGTGGTTCGGTTGATTGAGAGGGAAGGAATGGCATCCTGAGGGACATTGACATGTTTGTGAGTTGGGCTGATGCCAACCTGATGAAGTTTAACCATGCCAAGTGTGAGTTCCTACACCTGGGTCGGAGCAATCCCAGGCACAGCTACAGGTTGGGCAGAGAAGAGATTCAGAGCAGCCCTGTGGAGAAGGACTTGGGGGTGTTGGTTGATGAGAAAATGAACATGAGCCGGTAGTGTGCACTGGCAGCCCAGAAAGCCAACCGTATCCTGGGCTGCATCAAAAGGAGCGTGACCAGCAGGTCGAGGGAGGTGATCCTGCCCCTCTACTCTGCTCTTGTGAGACCTCACTTGGAGTATTGCGTGCAGTTCTGGTGTCCTCAGCATAAAAAGGACATGGAACTGTTGGAACAAGTCCAAAGGAGGGCTACGAGGATGATCAGAGGACTAGAGTACCTCCCATATGAAGATAGGATGAGAAAGTTGGGGCTGTTCAGCCTGGAGAAGAGAAGGCTGTGTGGAGACCTCCTAGCAGCCTGTCAGTATGTGAAGAGGGCCTATAGGGATTCTGGGGAGTGACTCTTCATGAGGAACTGTAGTGAGAGGACAAGGGGTAATGGGTTCAAACTTGAACAGGGGAAGTTTAGATTGGATATGAGGAAGGAATTCTTTCCTGTAAGGGTGGTGAGGCGCTGGAACGTGTTGCCCAGGGAAGCTGTGAATGCTCCATTGCTGGCGGTGTTCAATGCCAGGGTGGACAGAGCCTTGAGTGGCATGGTTTAGTGGAGGTGCCCCTGCGCGTGGCGGGGGGGGGGTTGGAACTAGATGACCTTAAGGTCCTTTCCAACCCTAACTATTCTATGATTCTATGATCTTAAAAGTTTTAGTTATAGAAGAAATCCTAATGTGATGTAAGAAATGCATGCATGTGTTGGGAAGAAAGTGTTACTGAAACTAAATTAAATTTTCAGTTGTGAAATCCTTATAATGAAATTACAGTTGACCTCTGTTTTGAAATTGCTTAATATTTTGATCAGAACTGTATGGAACAGAGGTTACACATCACATAAAACTATTTCACTGAGTGATCACAAAAAGTAGCTATTTCTAGTAAAATTAGCAATAGGTGCTTTTTCTATTGGAGTTCCTTAAATATTCTTTTTTGATGCAACAGTATTTAGTAAATGCAGGTGCAATTCTGGCTTTTAAACTTACAGATGACGCAAGAGTCCTGTAGTAACAAATAATGAGGAAGACTGGGTGCTATCCTTTTGTAAGTTGTTGCAGTGTAATAGTGCGACTCAATGTTGTTAAATGAAAGGCTCATCTAGGAACAAGGCATGAAGAATGACCAGAAGAAGGAAAACTATATTGGTAGC
Organism: Ara ararauna; assembly: GCA_028858755.1. Lineage (NCBI taxonomy): Eukaryota > Metazoa > Chordata > Aves > Psittaciformes > Psittacidae > Ara > Ara ararauna. The sequence continues at coordinate 34,285,859 of CM054410.1, read as the reverse complement.
ATGAAGAATATCCAGAAGAAGGTAAAGTATATTGGTAAATATTGTGCCCAGTATTTGCTTTTTCTGTTCTGGAAGTAAGGAGAATTGTAATATGTTTTCAGACAAGAAATAAGCCTTAACACATGAATTATAATGACCTCTGCAAATCAAAAGTCTTGTGTCAAAAGCTGCAATGTGACAAGTGCAACGGTTATGCTTTCTGGGCCAGTGAGGCAAGATGTGACAACCTAGAATTAACTTCACTAATAATGTCATGGCTCACCACTGACTACTTCGAAAATTCAACACTAAATGAATTTACCAAAGAAAGCCAGGAATTTAACATTACTTAGGGCCTTTAGAGTCCTAATTAGCTAAAAACCATGTTTTGCCAAATTTAAATTGGAGTTCTTTGAATCACATAACTAACTTATTCTATTCTTCCACCCTCTACCTCTGATATTTGTTTCTGCTTGAACAGAAGGAATGGTAGAATCAATCACAAATGCTTTATGTCTCAAAGCCACATACTGGGAAACGTGTGCATGCAGGTTTTCTTTGATAACCTTTTCATAACCTGTCTCTGAAATAATTATTTCTTAATTTCTTTGTGTGGAAGTATTTTTTTGCTTTTGTATTTGTCTTCCAATCAGCAGACCACTTATCAACTGTGATTTGTTAAGTTTTTGAGATAAGGAAGTACATTTTTGAGATATATATCTAGTCACAAATGTAATTTGTGTACTGTAGAATATAGAGTAGAAATAGAGTAGTTCAATAACCTTTAAACAGCACTTTACACAACTATAATGTGAATGGTAGTCAAGATTTTACTGAAGCTTTTAACAGAGTGGTTGCTTTTATTCTTAATCAACATCAATATCCAAGGTAGATGACCAACATAAAAATATTAGGTTTCGGAGATTTTTATTCTGATTTTTTTAATAGCTTTTCTTTTCTTGTTCTTTGGCAGTTTTATGAACCATTGAATTAATTTGCTTTTGTTCACATGTGAGTCTGGATTAAATGAAAATTATTTTCAGCCTGTTTAAGTATATATTGCCAATGCTTTTTATTTCTGTTTCACTAGTTTGGTTGTATAGACTTAGACAGACGACACTTCCAAGACCATTTTAGTAGAGCATCCATGGACAAAAAACAAATGCTGAAAATCCCCTTCTTTTGCAGTACTACAGCCACATTAGAGGGTTCATCCTTCAGACCAATTTTTTCATCATGAGTAAATAACCAGTACTATGCTTTAACCTTCAACAGACAATTGGTGCTTCCTGCAACTGAATGAATCCACTGGAAAAAGTCTAAAAAAAACCCCATTTTAAAAGACTGTTTTGATGCAAGGTTTGGTATAAAAGAATGGGAATTCAAACAGATTTTGAGGTGTTAACATGACATATCTGATTTCATTATGTTCCTGTTAATTTGTTACCATTTATTCATTTAAAGGAAAAAAGTCCTTTTTCTCTTGCGCAGGAGAGCAGATCTGTCGCTTTAGGCTTACACAGTACTAGGCCAACTCTATTCTTTCAGCAGCAAGAAACTTAGAGAGTCATAGAATCATTCAGTTTGGGGATACCTCTGGAAGTTATCTAGTACAACATACTTCAGGCAGGGTTAGCCTGAATCTGGACCAGGTTGCTCAGGGCTTTGTCCAGCCAGGTCTTGAAAAGCTGCAAAGACAGAAGTTTCATTTTACCTCTGGATATTGTTTTCTGATACTTAATTGCAGTCATTATGAAAGATTTTATTTTTTTTCCTTACATGCAACTGTACTTTTCTTCATTTAGTAACTGCAGTCATAAATCAAGTTTAGCTGGTTAGTAGAGGATCTTTATGGATGTACCTTTGGTTGCCATAGGACTGCTGTGTTTTTCTGGGGCTTAATGTCACTTCCTAAAGCTGGGTTCAATGAAAAACCTGTGGCATTGTGTGCTTAGATGCACCACATATCAAGGCAAGACTGAGAGATCCTGTAGATGACTCTAAACTTGTGTTATCTTTATTCTTAAAGTGTGATGCACAAATACCTTGAAAAAGTCACCAGGCACCAAGCAAAGCATGCTTAATTTGTGTATCTGGAAAATTTTAGATTTTGAGATTCTGTCTACAAACTATTTCACTATTCTAATGGCAGTAGGAAATCAGGTGTAGGAAAATTAACCATCTGACACTCACATATTAAGTGTCTTTGATGGCTTCATTTGATTTCAATTACACTGGGAGTCATTTTGTTACCATCATCCTGTGCTTATTTTAATGCCTAAAATTTGCAACTGCCTAAATAGCAGGAAGAACCTGTGCCTGGGTTTGTATATAATTTACAGAATAATTCCGTACTTGTAAGTAATTTCTTGTAACCAACTCGGTATTTTTCCAGATGTAACTGTACATATCTGGCTTAAGATAGAGCAATCACTTTTCTGTGTGCCATCATTCCTGTATGAAAATGGTGCCTGCTTCTGATTTGAAAGCACTGAGAAGGGAGGAATGGAAAAGGTAAAGGGTGCTCAGGTGGAAGAGAAGATAAGGATGACAGCAATACATTTCTGTGGCTCTTTGGTTAATCAGCGAGTGAATTTTGAGAGTTCCACAAATTGCTTTTTGGATAGAAGTTACTGAAGAAGATGGGCAGAATAGCACTATCCCAGTCGGAGAGGCATTCTTGAGGAAGGAGTGGAGAGAAAGAGATTTAGTAAGCAGGCTGCATTAGCTACACACTACATAAATATGCTCTAACTAGCACTAAGAGTAATGGAGGTGTCTGAGCCATCTTATGTCTGCATGCTTGGGTAGATAAGGCCTTAGTTTAAAACAAAATACCTTGGTATCAGCATCTTAAATACTTTCAGAAGAGCTTGTCTCAAGGTCTTTGATCCCATACTTAACTGAAAAAAGGTTTGATTAGGAAGCGCTGAAGTGTCAATAAATAAATTATTAAAACTACTTTAAACAATGCAACTACTTGGACATTATCTCCAACCGTTAGGAAATTCTATCCATGATAGTTTTTTCCTTAATTTTGCAAATGTTTTACTCACTAATTGCAGTGACAATGGTAAAGTTTATTCCCAATTTTGCTTTATGCTTACCCTTGTATTTATGAATGTTAGCATATTCTAAATAAAGAAGGACTTTAGTTTATATGTGGAACTATGAATATTTTATGGCTTTTTTTTTTTTGGGTGCAATTTCAGTGTTTGGCATCAGAATCTGTATTCACACTAGTAGAAACGTGACAGTGTCCTATTTAAATTACTTGCTTTTAAAACTGAGGTAAAGGAAAGCAAAAGGTTTCCAAAATACTTTTTATTATTTATTTTTCCTGTATCTCTTAAAAAAAAAAAGTAAACCAGTAAAATTACTACCATAGTTATGCTGAGTGATACCACAGTAAAAAAAGGTAAGTAGGTGAAAGGTAGACATCATTATGTTTTGTAAGTTTTTCATATACATAAGGGTTTCAGGCAATAAGCCAGACAACTTAGTCTTCTGTGGAGCTGATAGGTGTGAAAACTGATAAAATATTCAAGATTATACAGTATTTTGCTTCATGAATTATGTTTTCTTGAGGCTGAAATATTTATTTGCTTGTGTCTTGATTTTCCTTGCAGTAACTTCACTATTACTCATGTCCGTGGCCTATTTCCATGTTCCTAAGGGCGATTCTGCTCTCAAAATAGGTCCACCTCTAAGAGTTTTGACCCAATATTGAATAACGTCAAGCAAGCACCTCAATGTGAGGCTTGCAATTAATGCTTTAATTGCTTTGGAAAGCAATAATACTCTGTAAACAAAACAAGTTGTTTTGGAAGATGGTAAAGTGAAAATCTTGTACTGATTTATGGTCCTAAACCTACAGTAAGGTTTGACTCACATAAAACAGAACATGACACATAAAGAACACCATTCATTTCTAATTACACAAGTGCACTTTTTGATTTTTTGGGTTTTGATTGGTTGTTTTTTTGTTTGTTTTCTGTTTGGGTTTTTTTTGTTTGTTTGTTTTACAAGTTGGTGTTATTATATAAATAGGAAATCTTTACAGGAATTAAGGAAACTCGGAGTGCTTTTGAATATTAACCTGTAATATAATTTTAAAGTAGAATGAGTATATACAATAATAAAAGTATCAAAATGAAGGGACTGAAGGAATGTAACATTTTCTTTGATAAATAACCATTGCATTGGAAACTATGGCACTTGGATGCATAAGCACATATATGTAACATAAGCGTCTCTCAGGGGTAGATGAGAACATCTCATCAGATTAAAGGAACCACTTAAAAGATGGTCAACAATTGTGAGAAATTTAAAATGCCATTTCAATGACTATGAAAACAATCTGGTAGCCAAAGCCTTTTAGATTTTTGCCTTCATATGTTGTTGTCTCCCACTTTGCTTCCTCGGATTTTGTACCTTTAAACTTGAGGTGTAGAAATCTTTTCTGCTCCTTGTGATGGTAACAAAACAGGGTTACTTTTCTTAAGAGCCTTATAGATAGAAAAAAGGTGGAACTTGAGGAGAAGCGTTTTTTCACCTGGAAAATATTGAACATGACAAATTACAAGAATTGCAAGTACTGGTCAAAATGTGTGAATTTGCCTTTAAGAAAGGATTTCTAGTTTGTTTATTCAATATCACTTTTTCATATTAGTTTCACAATAGTTGTTATTTTTAGTAATAGCAATGCATGATAGGTCTCTGGGAAGCTGAGGACTTCTGGGAAATGCTACTGGGAACTGACTTTTCACATAGTCTGAAAATAGGCTAAAATGACTTTTTTATTTATCTGGCTGAAAAATTTGAGGTAGATTCTAAACACTGTTTGAAAAAACATGCAGCATGTTCTTCATTATCTCCTCTTATTAAAAAATTTCGATGATAATTAAAAAATTCCACTAATGTCTGAGCAAATAATCTGATTCAAGGCTAATCTAGATTAAGACTGCTTTTCTTTTTTTCCAAATTTTTCCTCAAAGCCATTTTATTATTAGGGCTTTCCCACCCTATGGACCCACTAAAGTGTAAATATTAGCTGTTGTTTTAAAGTTAGCCTCAGAAAGACTTTTTAAATAGATTTGAAGTCATTAGCAGCTAATTTGAGGATGAAGTTTCTACCTAGCATGTAGTAACAAGTGCTGACTTACTCTCTCACTTTCCCAGAGCTTGTCTTTAGAGAAATTCCATAATCTTTCATTTAACTCTTGCTGTTATATCTTCTGAAATACACAGCTAAAGCTTTTTTTAATGCCACCAAAATTCGTTCCAGATTTTGTTCACTGTAAATTAGCCTAGCTCTTGGTGACTGAATGAAGGTTATGCTGTCCTACTTCAGCTGGGAAACTGAACTCTATTCCCACAGAAATAAAATGCTCTTTTTTACTGAATAATTGTAATATAACTTTATATTAAATTATCAAAACATGTGCCTGAAGTAAATGCAGATGACGAAATCTGTATTTACATTTCAGTCCTGCTGCTGTCACTTTATCAACCCAACAATCTTAAGCACCTTTTTCTAATGACAATTTATCATCATGTGTGCACGATCTCTCAGTAAATTTTCCGTATATTTGCTTTCTAGTTTTCTATATCTATTTAAACATTCTGCACTCTTTCAAAACCTTTCTGCAGTTTTCATGCCATGTAGAAGCTTTAGAGAAATATAGCCCTTTGTCTTGTTACATCCTGTCACAAGCTTTCTTCATTACTTTCTGTTCCTGTTCTCCAGAGCAGTTTTGTTGAGGGTTTTCTGGCATAATTCCTGCTGGGTTAGAAAACAGATATACCCAAGTTGATCCTTCTTTCGAAGGAGCTACAGAAGATCCACCTCTTCTGTGACTGTAGATCTAGGCTTCACACATGGTGTAGAGAATAGGAGTCAATACTTTCTAAATGTGAAAAGCTAAAATAATTTTTTGTTTTCAGTTTGAAATTTGCCTGGTGAAACAGACTCTAGAATACTTTGTATACTCTTTGGTTAGTTTTGGTATGAAATGGCACTGTTGTGTTAAATTTCACAGACCAACTACCAAAGGTACATGAGAGGGGCCTGTAAACCTCTTCTTTTTTATATCCTATTTATCAGTAGCATTTACTAATTTTGCTGCATATATTTTTTGCATTATTTGGCACCTAGTAACAAGGGCATGCAGTAGCTTTAGAAAACTGGCCTTTTAATTCTATATGACTGGTAGAATAATGGGGAGATGGAAATATGTCTATTTTGTAGCTAAATAAGTGTCCTCTTTCATATGGATTTTTTTGGTTGTGTCTGAGAGTGCACTGGAAAATGACAGACCTGGCATTATGTGTTTTTTCTTTTCTTTCACTGTAGTGTTTTCCTTTATCTGACATAATTTTTTGCAATTTAAAATTTAGAGAATACTCCTGGTTTTTTAGAAATGCATTGTTCAAATTATGCATTTTTTTTTTCATTCATGTGCAGCTAGCAACTGTCATCTTGTATAACTGGTAATTGATATAGATTTGTAATTGGTTTAATTTTTTTATCTTCTGCAAGATACGTTTTTCCTTTGGCCAACTTATTCATGCATGAGTACGTTCAACTTCAACTAGGCATAGAATAATCCTGGAAAGAAGCACTTCAGTGTAACTGCCATAAAATCAGAACTTACAAAAGATCCATAAAGAAAATTAAACAGGAAAACAGACCCTGCAGCTATTGCAGTGTGCTTACACAGCTTTTTTTAGAAAATTGTACTATCGCTGAACTATTTCACCGATAATGTTTTGTTTTTCTATAATGCAGCCAACAAATTAACATCTTTTCCCTCCACTGCTTTGATGTTCTACTTTTCACAAAGATCCAGAGCTTCTTAAACTGAAGTGGCCTAAATGTGTGATAATACAGCTAAACACAAAAGCCGTTCTGGGATAAAAATCTCTGTTGTAGTAATCTTTGCCTTCTGCGCCAATATCTTTCTCTCTTTTCCATCCATACAGTCAAAGCCCATGTTAATAGAACCAATTGAAAAATCAGCAAATGATCAGAACTCAGCTGAATGGCATCATAAAAATATTTCAAAACACTTTAATTAACCCCTTGTACACCAGGGAAACATGCAAATTAATTTGCTTATTTCCCTGAGCTCTTATTGGAGTTACTTAATTAACATGTGTTTGTAAATTCTCTGTTTTAATAGTCACCCTACAGCTAGTGAGACACAGGGATCTAGCACTGAATACAGGACTAAAATTACACGGGGTTTTTGCTCTTTAATAATTAAATTTTATCTCCAAATTTGGCACAATAAATCTCCAGTTGATAATTTATTTTATTATGTAACTTGTTTGATACAATGATGATTAACATTTGTAAGTATTTTTTCACATTTTGATGGAGTTTTCTAGTGTTGTAATTATGTCTTTTAAGAAAAGGTCACCTCTACCATACTTTCACAGATGCTGCTTATGTTTGCATTGTAATTTAAGTCCACGGGAACTGTGATCATCAGAAATTCTGTATGAAACATGGTGTAAAATAAGGCAGTAGTTTGTTTCCCAGGTGTTGAACACTTTCCAGTTTAGTACTTACAAACAAGCAAGAGATGGATAGTTGGCTGAATACCAAAGAGGCACTTCTATAAATAAATCACTTTACCAATTTTGCTGGTGTCCACTGAATAATTTATGTGACAAAAAAGAGCTTGTTAGATATAAAACTGCTTGAATACAAAGAACATCCTTATTAATTGATTTTTTTAAAATAAATAATTAGTAATATTCACTGACTTCATATTCAACAAATGTTACTCAATTAGGTGTGCAAAATAGCAGTCACACTGCTGGTGGAAATATATGTTGACATTTGAAGAATGTGGGCAATTTAAACTTTTCTTTTGCACTATTTCACTAATGGCCTGTATAATATTTTTCCTCTTCAGCTCCAGAGTTCAAGTCCTACAAAGTGCTTCTTGGTTTGCTGTACTAGAGTCACCATGTAGAAGACTGGATATAAGCTGGCAATGTGTGCTTGGAGACCCAAAGTCCAATTGTATCTTGGGCTGCATCCAAAAGGCCTCCACAAGGTTAAAGGAGGTGATTCTACCCTTCTATTCTGCTCTGGTGAGACCCCACCTGGAATATCGTGTACAGCTCTGGAGCCCTCAGTACAGGAAAGGTATGGATCTGCTGGAGAGGATATTTTTTTTAATTATTAATGGTCCTGAAGTCTAATTCCACTCTTATGAACTATTCCTGGTTATTTCAGGAGAATTAAAAAGTTGATTCCAATAAACTTGAAGAAGAGCCCAACATGAAATTGCTGTAAACAACTAATTGGCTGTATAGGATGTATTTTCCTTACTTAAAAACTTACACGAAAAAATCATTAGGTTAAGTAAACTAGTTAAATTTGAAAAGATGCTTAAGGAGGGCTTAAATATTTAACAAATTTAGGGCTTGTCAATGTGTCTAGTAACTACTAAAATGTACTGGGATACCTTTAATTCGAACTCTGTAACACATGTAGAGTTCCAGTTTAGCTTAGTGATTTAGACCAAAGTGTAACATTTTCCTCAGACTGAAAAAGAAAACCTAATTAAATCACCTGAGATCTGATGACATGTAAATTGTATCTTCCTCTTTTATTTACTAACATCAGGATGTTTTCCAGAATGTTTTTATAGAAAATAGGGCTTTATGGAATAGCCAGTAGGTGCTAGCACTCTTTTGAAACTGAACACTAGGTAGTTTTCTACTATTTAAAGATTCTTAATAAAAATTTGGTTTCACATGGTGATATGGGGTGATGGGGTAAAAGAAGACCCAGATATACAAAATTTGACCATGACCATGTGAAGATTTGCACAAAGGCTTACTTCCAGTTATCGTCAACAGTCTGGCTGCTCAGTGAAGTGCATCAAACACATAGGCAGATGTGAAATTGATATAGCCTTCTTTTTACCATGTGAGTGCATGGGGTAGCTCCACATTAAGCAGATGATTCTGGAATGTACGGCTGAAAAAGGAGGAGTTATTGAATGTCACATCTTGAAATACATGCATTTATTTAAATTATGGCGATTTAAGATATCATTCAAGAGTAGCTATTTTCACTATAGCAGTTGCATTTTGACTATTTGTAGAAGATATAGAATCATAGAATCAGACAATCATAGAATAGTTAGGGTTGGAAAGGACCTTAAGATCATCTAGTTCCAACCCCCCTGCCAGGGGCGGGGACACCTCACACTAAATCATGTCACCCAGGCTACGTCCAATCCAGCCTTGAACACTGCCAGCGATGGAGCATTCACATCTTCCCTGGGCAACACATTCCAGTGCCTCACCACCCTTGCAGGAAAGAATTTCATCCTCATATCCAATCTAAACTTCCCCAGTTGAAGTTTGAACTCGTTACCCCTTGTCCTATCATTACAGTTCCTCATGAAGAGTCCCCAGAATACCTATAGGCACCCTTCAGATATTGAAAGGCTGCCATGAGATCTCCACACAGCCTTCTCTTCTGTAGGCTAAACAGCCCCAACTTTCTCATCCTATCTTCATATGGGAGGTGCTCTAGTCCTCTGATCATCCTCGTAGCCCTCCTTTGGACTTGTTCCAACAGTTCCATGTCCTTTTTATGCTGAGGACACCAGAACTGCATGCAATACTCCAAGTGAGGTCTCACAAGAGCAGAGTAGAGGGGCAGGATCACCTCCCTCGACCTGCTGGTCACGCTCCTTTTGATGCAGCCCAGGATACGGTTGGCTTTCTGGGCTGCCAGTGCACACTGCTGGCTCATGGTCAGTTTCTCATCAATCAACACCCCCAAGCTCTTCTCCACAGGGCTGCTCTGAATCTCTTCTCTGCCCTACCTGTAGCTATGCCTGGGATTGCTCTGACTCAGGTGTAGGAACTCACACTTGGCATGGTTAAACTTCATCAGGTTGGCATCAGCCCAACTCACAAGCATGTCTAGGTCCCTCTGGATGGCATTCCTTCCCTCTAGCGTATCAACCGAACCACACAACTTGGTGTCATTGCAAACTTGCTGAGGGTGCACTCAATCCCACTGTCCATGTCAACCGACAAAGATGTTGAACAACACTGGTCCCAACACTGATACTTGAGGAGCACCACTCGTTACTGGTCTCCAGCTAGACATTGAGCCATTGAGCACAACTCTGCGCGTGCTGCCATCCAACCAGTTTTTTATCCACTGAGTGGTCCACCTATCAAATTAATGTCTCTCCAACTTAGAGACAAGGGTGTCAAACGCTTTGCCCAAGTCCAGGTAGATGACATCAACTGCTCTAATCCTCTCCCTCAGTTCCTTAGCCCCATCATAGAAGGCCACCAGATTGGTCAGGCAGGATTTCCCCTTAGTGAAGCCATGCTGGCTGTCACCAACCACCTTGTTTTTCATGTACCTCAGCATGCCTTCCAGGAGAATCTGCTCCAAGATTTTGCCAGGCACAGAGGTGAGGCTGACTGGTCTGTAGTCCTCCGGCTCATCCATTTTCCCCTTCTTGAAAATGGGGGTTATATTTCCCTTTTTCCCGTCGTTGGGAGCTTCACCTGACTGCTATGATTTTTCAAATATGATGGACAGGACAGTGGCTTAGCAACTTCATTTGCCAGCTTCTTCAGGACCCGCAGATGGATTTCCTCAGGTCCCATGGACTTGTATACGTTCAGGTTCTTAAGATGGTCTCGAACCAGATCCTCCTCTACAGTGAGCCCAGGGTCTTCATTCTCACTGTCCCTGCGTCTGCCTTCCAAGACTTTGGTGGTGTGGTCAGAGCATTTGTCGGTGAAGACAGAGGCAAAGAAATCATTAAGAACCTCAGCCTTCTCCAAATCTAGGGTAGCCAGTTCTCCTGATAGTTTCTGGAGGAGGCCCACATTGTCTCTAGTCTGTCTTTTATTTGCAATGTACCTATAGAATCCCTTCCTGTTATCCTTAACATCCCTAGCCAAGTTTAATTCTAAGTGGGCCTTAGCTTTCCTAACCTGGTCCCTAAATTCCCAGACAACATCCCTGTATTCATCCCAGGCTGCCTGTCCTTGCTTCCATCTTTTATAATACTCTTTTTTCTTTCGAATTTTCCTCAGCATCTCCTTATCCATCCAAGGAGGTCTCCTGGCCCTCCTGCAGCTCTTCCTTCTTGTAGGGATGTATTGCTCCTCAGCTTGCAGCAGGTGATCCTTGAATATCAACCAACAGTCTTGGGCCCCCCTGCCCTCTCAGGCTATATCCTATATAATCTTACTGAGCAGGTTCCTGAAGAGGCCAAAGTCTGCTCTTTTGAAGTCCAGGGCAGTGAGATTGCTGCATGCCCTTCTCACTGTCCTGAGGATCTCAAATTCTACCATCTCATGATCGCTGCAATCAAGGCTGCTCTGGAGTGTCACATTTCCAGCCAGCCCTTCCCTGTTGGTGAGGACGAGGTGAAGCATGACGCCTCTTCTTGTTGGCTCCTCTATTACTTGCAGAAGGAAGCTGTCTTCCACACAATTGAGGAACTTCCTGGACTGCTTCCACCGGGCTGTACCATCTCTCCAACAGATATCAGGGTGGTTGAAGTCCCCCATGAGAACAAGGGCCTGTGAGCGTGAGGCTGTTCCTATCTGTCTATAGAGCTCTTCATCCACTGATCTCTTGGTCAGGCGGTCTGTAACAGATCCCCACAATAATGTCTCCCATCGCTGTTCTCCCTTTAACCCTGACCCACAAACTCTCTGTCGCCTGCTCACCTGTCCCCAGACAGAGTTCCATACTCTCCAGCCTATCCCTAACATAAATAGCAACTCCCCCTCCCCGCCTACCAGGCCTGTCTTTCCTAAAGAGCCTGTAACCTTCCATTCCAACACTCCTGTCACAGGAGCCATCCCACCATGTTTCTGTGATGCCTATGATATCGTACCCCCGTAGACATATACACATCTCTAATTCCTCATTTGTTACCCGTGCTACAAGCATTTGTACAGAGGCATCTGATCCAAGCTCCAGTTGAAGCCAGCTCATTGGCTGGAGCAGCTGGAATATCTGTACATTGCTCTGAACTTTTACTATAGATGCTGGCAAGTGTAGTGTCATTTCTGTGACTGAGAAAAGGAAGTGTGTGCTATGTTTAGGATAAGAGATGATAGATTTAAAAACCGATGTGAATGCTCCATTCATCCAGTCTGACCTTTAAAAGAACAAATTATTTCTGGTTTTATGGCCAGTAGCACATTGACTGCAATGTGTCTCCTATAAAAACCTCCTGTCTTGATTTAAGAACTGTAAGAGAACAGAAACTACTATGATATTTGGTAAATTGTTCCAAGTGCTGGGAATCAGAATTTTGTTTGTATTTTTTAGATATGTAAGACTGAAAACTGTTACCTCTATCTACAGCTGCTTTATTTTTAGCATTTTATTTTCAGCATTTTATTTTCAGCTGTAATGATGCTAAAGAAACATAAGCCAAGGATGAACAGGTGCTATCAACATCACAAGAAAGGTTGCTATTAGAACTCGGGAATTGTCTGATGGCTTTGTTTATATGCTTGTGTTTAGGGTATTCTTAAAAATGTCAAAAATCACTAATATCTTTGTTGAACATTTTCTGACATTATTTTCATTTTTAGTATAGGTTCTTGTAGTATATATAATTAAGGACTTAAAACTGCATTAGGCTCAAAAAAGCAACTATATATTTTAATTAAAAAAAAAATTTTGAATCTGCACTTTTAAAATTTCAAATATACTGTGCTTCTTCATTGGTTCTGGACTTTCTATCAAACATTTTACTCCTGAATGGTTCTTTTCAGAGAAATAATCTCACTAACATTCCCAAGGTTTAATCATGAACTTAATATTAAAAAATGTGCAACTCTGACAGGTACATATTTGTTCAGCTTCAGCTCACATCTGTTGAAAAATGCTGATTTTTTTTTCTGAAATCTTCTGTTGAATGAACATTTTTTCTAACAAAATTAGAAAAATAATTAATAAAAAATAATTTAAAATTACCTTTCTTTTCTGTGCTTGCAAAACTTTTGTACTTGCTTGTTAAACTACATAATGTCAGCCAGGTGGTCCTGTTGGCAAGGTTATTTCCCAGACTGTGAATCAGTCTTGTGACTCTTCTTCAGCATCTCAGGCATTTGTCAACTCTCTTCTTGAACTGTACCTGATTCTGGAGTATTTTTCCAGTTCTAGAGAGTGTATTGGTAGTATGCATTTGCCATTGTCATGGTTTAAGCCTCTCTACCTCACGCAGTCTCTCTCTCACTCACTTCCCCCTCTTTCTTCCCCCCGCTCCCGGAGGAATGGGAAGGAGAATCGAAAGAATGCAACTACCACAGGTCGAGATAAGAACAGTTTAGTAACTAAAGTATAACACAAATCACTACTGCTACCACCAATAATCATACAAGAGAAGATACAAGGAAAGAATGCAATTGCTCACCACCTAAAACCCAGCCCGACCATGCAGTGCACCCCCACCCTTCCAGGTCTCTGCTCTCTCTTTTTCATCCTGGGCATGACGCGCTGTGGTGTGGAATAACCTCTTTGGTCAGTTTGGGTCAGGTGTCCTGTCTCTGCTTCCTCCTGGCTTCCTCTCCTCCCTGGAAGAGCATGAAACTCAGAAAGTCCTTGGTCAGGCCAAAACATTCTAAGCCATAACCGAAACACTGGTGTTATCAGCACTGTTCCCAGGCCCAAAATCAAAAACACAGTGCTGCACCAGCTACCAAGAAGGAGAAAAATGACTGCTGCTGCTGAACCCATGACAGCCATATATATCATGTGGTAAAGTTCCTGTCCATTGCCTTTTATGTACACTCCAAAGATCATGAAAATTTCTTTGGTGTACAGATTTCCATTGTTGACTTTATCATGTTCAACACCGGTATTTAATAGGACCCTTATCTTATGTAGGGTAGCTTATGTTCTATAACATAGCATATGTTCTACATAATTATTTTAAAATGTTATTTTTTTCTAAATGATGTATTCATTCTCTTTCCTACCAAAAAATATCTTTCCACTCTCTGCTAATTTCTTTATGACTTTTCTTCCTGATCACTAATCCCTGTAGCACTCTCTTGTAACACACTTGTTCCCTGAGAGTTCTCAGTTTTCAAGACATCTTTTAGCCCTATCAATTACATAGATTTCAGCCAAATTTATTCTGATGACTTTGTATTATTCTTATTCCTCAATTTTAATGTTTTAGAGTAAATTCAGAAATTCCTGATTTAAGTTTACATGTGTTGTATCCTATACCTTTATGTATCACTTCAAGTTAAGCTGAACATAATGACTGAGTCAAGAATTAATAATTTAAGATGCAAGGCCCTTATATAGCTTCCTTAAAACTACAAAACAGATTAAAATATGCTCAATGTTTAAAATGCTAAGCGCCTTCTATAGCTAAAAGCATAAGGGGAATAATTATTTAAAGGAGGTATTTCTAGTGAGATTCCAAAAGGAATGCCTTAGCATTATTGATTTTTTTTTTTTAACAATTAGATGGATCAAATGTGTAAATTATTCAAAATTTGATTAATTACTTAAAGGCAAATACAAGTAAATTATATGCAACTTTTTGCGTTGTGTATATCTAGGAAGATAATATTTTGAAAGGCATACTCAATAGAGGACTAGTTTTTAGGTCTGGAAACTAATTCAGTTTAACCTGGGATACCAAAATGTTGGCTGAGGCTGCCAGGGGTTAAAGCAATATTTAAACAGGAAAGCACCAAGTACAAGTAGGGAAGGATAACTGCACTGAGAAAGAGTTCGTTGCAGACCATTTTTATATATTGAGATTTGGATGCTGAGCTACTTCCTCTACAATACTGTATCATCTGTCCTACCCCAGTCTTCTTACTACTTTTTCACTGTCTTTTGCTACTTTATCTACTCTTGATTATCCGTGACTAAAGCAAGATAGAAATGAAACATCCAGCATGACATGCTTCTAATTTCAAGACTGCGGATCATGTAGAAAGAATTGAGAGAGGAGGACTAAGTAACCCCCCTTACCACAGCAGGAAAACTCAGACTAATAGTGAGCAACTTGACTGCTTTTATTCTTACAGCGAGAGGTACGATAAGATAAAATAACCAATAATTAACGCTAGAAAAATGAATGCTGCAAATAAGAAACTAGAATAACCACTAGAAACAGGGATGTTTGTGAGTCTTTTACCCTCTACCTAATTCAAAGGCTTATTAAACATGTACAATGTCATAGAACTATTAGTGTTTGTAAATATACAAATGAATTAACAGCTCTCTAAAATTTAGTTAAATTTCAGGGCTTTAATGGGTTTTTAATTTAAGCTCCATTTTTTCACTTTGTTTCACAATATGACTCTCATTATCAGTCAAATAGTGAAGCTGGGAAGATATTGATCTCACAAACCCTTCAGAATGTCTTTTAGTTTATATGTAGTACTAGCAAATATTGAGATTCAAACCTTCCTTTAGGAAATAAAATTTAGGCCCCACTCTCTGTCCTTCAGTGCTTCATCTCACACTTCTATTACAGTTTTTATCCTTTTCCTTAGTCAAGCAACTCTACTGGGGTACCACTTTTCAGCCAGCAGAACTCTGGATGAAATAGAAGGGAACTGGAATATTGCTAATCCTTCACTGGTAAGCTGTGTGATGTTTCGGTCATCTCAGGAAAATTGTGCCTATGCCCTCTGGCAAAAAAAAGTTTCATTAAGGTATAACTTAATTTTCTTGTTTTTAAAGACCTAACAACTTAAAAACTAATACAGTTTTATTAAGCTTCATCCTGTATAATTTCAAAGTTTTGCTTCATAATTTCTCAATAAGCTTCACTTCCAAAGGGATATGACAGCTAATGACAAGGGATATGACTATTTTGGAACAAGAAACTAGTAAGTGAATGGTAAAATATGCAACAGTTACATTTTAGTTAACCAGAGCATTCCTTAACTTTGCACGCTAGCTTTTTAATGTGCTTTAGATTTTATGCTCTTCAAAATAAGATCTGAGTGAATAATGGGTAGCAACATTCAAGTCACTATAAAGGAAAATGACAAAATTACTTCATAAAAATGCCAACAAATGTTCTTCTGTCTGAAGCAAAATCAGTACAGGTCCACTGAAAGCTATATCTGGCTTCCAGTGTAGCAGACCCCATTAACTGCTACTTCTTTACTCAGCTCCAAGGGCAGTGCTCTTGCCTTTGCCTTTATGGCAATCCTGCAACATTTGAATAACACTATGCCCAATTGCTAATCTCTGTCTAGTTCTAGATATGCTTAGAAGGCGACTGAGAAAAAATGTACTATGATAAAGACAACTTATTTTTTTACAGTAAGAAGCCTTTATTTTACGTTAAAAAAAAAAAAAAAGAAACAGTTGATCTTAGATGCATTTTATAAGTCCATCTCTAAGAATATCATAGTTCTGAGAATGGTTATTGCTCTTAATCTTTTGGTAGGTATACAATGAGTCGTATTAGGTTATGTCACTCTTACCACAGTGTCATGTTTTATTATGTAATGTAAAAAGACTCACAAAACTTGTTCAACTTTCATGAATTGGGAAATAAGATTGACACTATCTGAGCAGGCTGGATTTCTCAGGAGAAAATATATGCTAATTTCAAAGCAGTAAACAGTACTTTGATTACTAAATAAGCACCAATTAATTATAATGAAATTTCATTAAGCTTCACCCAGGTTCACACCCTAGCTCCTGCCTTTATGGATTCAACTTTAGGAAAGACTTAAAAAAATCACAATTCTGAAGAAATCTGCTTCGAATTCAATTGTATAAGATGTAGTTGAAATGCAACCCTTCCTCTCCCCCTTTTCCCCGCAAACAAAACAAATTGATAATGTAATCTCAAAATCTAGAACTGCTTCATTTTCAATTAAAATGTAAATACTAATCCTAGGGCTACTCTCCTTACACATCTTAAAATGCTTTACTTGTTTTCCAGTTAATGTATTGTCAGGCTGTTGCCAGATGCACGAGGAAAGGATGGGTCTCACAACAATGTTTTCGTGATGGAGAGGCTAGGACTTCTCATAATCAACTTTTATATTCTCTTTATTTCTGTGTATTCAGTTCTTACTTTCTCATGCACTTGCATCTGTGATCATTTTTATTCTATGTTCAACTACAAGGCAGATTCTTGAAGCTTTTGGTCAATTTGGACTACTACCAGGAATAGGTGTAGCAGCAATTCAGGTTTCTAAACATCTTCAGCATTTCTGCAAAATCTTCTTTCCTTAGCTCTTTTTTGCCCATTATTCAGGGCACATTTTGCCAGTAGTATAACTAATCATCATCATTTTCTTGTGCCTTAACAAATTTCTTCATGAAAGAAGACTTGCTTGAGGTTATACAGACAAAATGGAAGTAAGTACTTGTGAAGAAGACAGGATTATAGAGCTACTTTTTTTACAGTTTCATAACTGTCATGAAGGACAAAATTGACATTAAATAGGTATTTTTCTTTCTCAAGGCTAGAAGAGAAAGCTGTGTGAACATAGATGCTTAGAACATTTTGGTGAAGATGTGAAAATAGTGAAAGATAATGTAAATGATTCATTTTTGTTCATTTTAATACAATGTGCTTGGGATTTATACAGGTGTCTGCCTTTGGTTAGGAGAGCTGCAACAAAGTAATCTTCCAATTTTTCAGTAATGTCTGTCATCTTTTTTGTTTTCATATAGTAAAAGATAGAGGAAGTTAAGACTTTTGACTTAAATGTAGGAAGGTTGCAGATTTGAAAATATTTTAAAGACATAGGGAATATGAATGCATTGCTTAGAATTCAGTATTGATGGCAAACACCTTGACAATATCAGCACATCTTGCTCACGAACTTTTCTATATCATAAAAAACGCGGGTTTCTTTTAACAAAAGCTCTGTTATACAAACAGTCCTAATATTTCTTCATGGATTTTTTCTGCTAAATGTTATCCATGACAGCTGCTAATGGCAAAACCTAATTATGCAAACTGTGTTTAAAATATTCTTACAAAACACATATGTTTTTGAAATGTCAGGAGATAAGTGTCTTGGACATTGGTGAAAAAGTAAAGAATGTAAGACAAAATAAACAAATAATTTGAATTGCCGTGCTTCATTTGATCTTAGGTCATCCACAGTAAATAAAACAGTAATTTTTACCCGCTTGAAAAACATAATTAGTACCTAGACATAACGCTACTTTCAGTTTTTCTGCAAATCTTTCCCTGCGACAAACAAAAGACTATGTTAGATATTTGGTAAAAAACTAATATGAATTCTAACCTTACTCACAGTAGAGAAAATGATGCAACATAGTTGGATTTTTTATGTTGCGGCATAGGAAAATTTTGGTGGTGGCTGTCTTTTGTACTGTTTTATTTTTACCAGAGAGACTGAGTTTTAAAAAAGCATAAAACACCCATTACATACTTTCCCTGTTATTTTTTCTTTGTAAGCAATTTCTGTAATAATCACAGGGACCATTATTACAATACATTAATGTCATGAATGGCAGAGGAGGTGGTCAGGGAAGCAATCTTGTCTCAGCCTGTGGTCTGCAGTACAAAAAATTTTACAACTCCCTATGATAGCCAGATATTTACGATATATTTGTGAAATATAAGCTCTGAAACATGTAGCATACATTTGGATGCTGTAAAAATTAATAATAATAATCATTAGGAACACCGAATTAGGAAGGTGATTTGAAGCATTTTATCAACCCTCTCGTCTGACAGCAACTTTAGGACCAAAATACTAATTCATAGAAGATTCCACTTGCAGTGGAACATCTGTTTTCTTAGTAAATTTTTCAAAGTAGTCATGCTCAAGGCATATGTTGTTGGGAAGGCTACTATTTGAATGGACAAGCAGTAAGATGACTTCTCTTTTTCTGATTTTAAAAATTGTTTTTACCATGCTAGTAAGCAATAGGTGTATTATAAGGTCAGATGTGTCATTGATTATTATGGTGATAGGGTTCAGGTATACGCCTGGCATTCTATTTGAAATACTAAAAAGGTTTACACATATATATATGTCTGATGAAAATGTAAGAGATGACAAAACGTAACAGACAGTACAAAATTTCTTCTGCCATTTGAGATTACTCTTTGCAACACATTTCAGTATTTTACTGCTATGGAAAGCACTGGATGACGATAGGTCAATAGTTTCCTATGTGTGCTGCTGAAAATCCTGGAAGATCATGTAGTCAGAAAAAAAAACACCAACACAGTTGATTAATATGTTTGTATTGTTCACAGTGCACCCACAGGCCTAAGCTTTTGTGATTTAAAGGGAAAGCATTATATGAAATTTCCATACATTAATTTGCATATTTATTTGTTCAAGCTGGATAATTGCACAAACTGTAGGCAAAAAAAAAAAAAAAAAGTCAATATTAGTCTTTTCTGCATGAGGGTAGAAGTGTTCATACTCATAGAAACATGGAATAGTTAGGGTTGGAAAGGTCCTTAAGATCATCTAGTTCCAACCTCCCTGCCACAGGCAGGGACACATCCCACTAAGCCATGTCACCCAAGGCTATGTCCAATCCAGCCTTGAACCCCGACAGCGATGTTGCATTCACAACTTCTCTGGGTAACCCATTCCAGCGCCTCACCACCCTTGCAGGAAAGAATTTCTTCCCCATATCCAGTCTAAACTCCCCCTGTCTGAGTTTGAACCCGTTACCCCTTGTCCCCTCACTACAGTTCCTCATGAAGAGTCCCTCCCCAGCATCCCTATAACCCCCTTCAGATACTGGAAGGATGCTCTGAGTTCTCTACGCAGCCTTCTCTTCTCCAGGCTGAACAGCCCCAACTTCCTCAGCCTATCTTCATATGGGAGGTGCTCCAGTTCCCTGATCATCCTTGCGGCCTTCCTCTGGACTGGACTTGTGTACAAGACTTTTTCTTTGAATACTGGTGTTTGAATTATGTTAGTGTGCCAAATAGAATGTTTCGAAGAGGCAATAGTCCTCATGTAAATACTGCTGCCCAGTGATGTCAAAGGAAGGTGAGACTTAGCTATTGTTCTAGTGGGCATCTCTTGTAGCTTCAATCAGAATAACATACATCGTTTTATAAGGTTAGAGCTGAATCTTTCCCACTAATTATGTTTCTGATGCTAAAATTTTACTCATTTATTCATTACAATTCCTCACTATACTTCCACACTTATGTAGCTCCACCTCTGTTGCATACAGAGGTAAGACATGATTTACCACCTTCCATTTAAGACATATGTAACTCACATTATTTTTTATGTATTCAAATGGTGGCCTAAGATTTCTGTTATCTTCTGTGTTTCTGAGTAAGGTTCTTAGTGGAGAGGTTTTGACTCATGTTATACTTTTATCTTCCTGCTATCAGAACTTTGGATTAGTGCTGAGAGAGTGCAGATTCTTTTGTGAGAAGAGGCAGACACAGGGATAATAGAACATTTTGATACTCAAGGATGAGATGTGCAGAGATGTGACGTTTTTATATTAATTCTCTTTCCAATCTATGTTTTACGCTCCCAATACGATATATAAAGGTGTTGCAGAAGTATATTCAATATCTTCATAAAATGAAAAGAAAATTCTAAGTGGTCCTTTAGATTTCATTAGTTCACAAAAGGGGCCACATCAAATAAGCTTAGTGAAAGTTTCTGTTCAGTCATTCTGAGAATAGACTTTCTACCTCACAAATATTTACTATCTGAAAATTCAAAACAAGGAAGTAAAAAATTGTTTCTGCCTTTTCACTTTTCACTTGAATTAATTCATTGCAAGATGGATAAATTAGCAAGATAGACCTCACATTCTCTTGCTTGTTGAACATGCTGACTTTTCAAAATTTAAAAATAAATAAGAGTTTTATAGATAGCAATAAGAGATAAAATTATAGTGCTATAGAAATGAACAATAGAGCTTTTATTGACTGCATACTGGCTTTAAAATTATTGAGGACACCATTTACATTAAAAAAAATCCCTGTGTTTTTGCAAATGCAACAGATTTTTGATAGATAACTCGAACTTGTAGTAGTTTGTCCTTATTACAGCATATCAGTTAATGAAACAAAAAATCTGCACTGCGCACTATATTCAAGAGTAACAATCTTCAGATGTTTTGCTGATGGTTTTGCTACTGGCTTTCCATTAGATTCTTTCATGGTTATTAAGCTGTGCTATAGATCTTCATCTACTTCTTCTCAGCTAAATGGTACAAGGAACCTTTGGAAGGGCACAAATAATCAGTAAACATTATCAAGAGAGTCGAGCTTGTCTTTTTTTCATAAATCACGGAAATTGACAGCAGAACATAGAACGCAGATGAAAAGCTGTCATCTTGATGAGTGACTTTCCAAATCGTTGCTGTGTTTACCACACTGCTATGCAGTGCAACGCTTTCTGTTATAATACTGAGAGTGCTGCCATAGTCTGTAGTTCCTGGTTTCCTTTTTAACCTCTATTTTTTGTCACATACTGAACACTCTTATCTGAATTCTAGTAAGGGGAAGAATGTTTTTTTCTATCTGAAATGCAATGATTGAGTTAAGCATTAAGATTTATAAAGAAGATGCCCGGCTTTATATTGAACGTGGAAATATTTTTTCATCAGTGACTGAACTGGGTTCCTCACACCTTCAGTATACAGTCTTTCCTCTGAAGATGCATAGACCATAGGCAGTCTCGTCTTACTGTTAATCTAATACAAGTCTGGTTTACTTTGTTGCTATAGCAAACCAAGCTGAACATGATGAAATTCTCTGTTTTCCCATTGTAGGAGACAGATGATCAAGGCCGTCATATAACTTTCAGCAACAAATCTTTAGGATCTAAGTTTAACAAATAATCTGATAAGCAGCTCTAAAGAGAGGCAAATTTGTTCCCAATGCAGGAAGCTTAAATTCAGATTATGTATATTATCATCACTGAAAAAAAACCCAAACCCTTAGCAATTCGGTCATTGCTTGTGTCTAAAATTGTTTTGCAATAAGTCATAATTTCAAGGAGAAGAAAAAACTTATGTGAAGAGGTTTTTAATCTGAAATGTTAAAATAAAAACCAAATAAATAATTGAATCATAGAATAGTTAAGGTTAGAAAAGACCTTAAGATCATCCACTTCCAAGCCCCGTGTCATGGGCACAGACACCTCACACTAGACCATGTCAACCAAGACTCTAACCAAACTGGCCTTGGACACTTCCAAGGGTGGAGCATTTACCAATTATTTGGGCAACTTGTTCCAGTGCCTCACCACCCTGACAATAAAGGACTTCTTCCTTACATCTAACTGAAACTTCCCCTGTTGAAGTTAAAATACATTACCCCTTATGCTATTGCTGCAGTCTCTGATGAAGAGTCCCTCTCCAGCATCCCTGTAGGCCTTCTTCAGATACTGGAAGGCTGCTATGAGGTCTCCACGCAGCCTTCTCTTCTGCAGGCTGAACAGCCCCAACTTTCTCAGCCTGTCTTAATATGGGAGATGCTCCAGCCTCCTTATCATCCTCATGACCCTCCTCTGGACTTGCTTCAGCAGCTCCATGTCCTGCTTCTGTTGAGGACACCAGAACTGCACACAATACTCCAAGTGGGGCATCAAAAGAGCAGAGTAGAGGGGTAGGATCACCTCCTTCGACCTGCTGGGCATGCTCCTTTTGATGCTCTCTCTGCTTTAAATTAGAACAACTGCCACAGTCAACCAACACCCCCCAGTTCTTTTCTGCAGGGCTGTACTGAGTCCACCCAACCTGTAGCTGTGCCTGGGATTGCCCCGACTCAGGTGCAAGATCTTGCACTTGGTTTGATTGAACTTCATGAGGCTGTCATTGACCCACCTCACATGTTTGTCAAGGTCCCTCTGGATGGCATCCCTTCCCTCTAGCGTACCAATCGAACCACACATCTTGGCATCATTAACAAACTTGCTGAGGGCACACTCAATCTCATTGTTTATGTTGCTACCAAAGATTTTGAACAGGATCAGTCCCAAGACTGATCCCTGAAGGACATCACTTTTTACCTATCTCCACCTGGACATTGAAATTGTTGACCGCAACCCTCTGCATGTAGCCTTCCTGCCAATTCTTTATCCACTGGGTGGTTCATTCATAATAGATTCAAAATGAAAGCAAAAACTTCTATGAAAACCACAGTGAATAAACACATTTTTGCAGACTTTTGTTTCATAATATTATTTTTTTTTGTACCTGCTGTTACTAAATTGCTGACTAAAGCATTTCTTTAATCTGTGGCAGCAGAATGCACTGTCTCCCATGTAGATAATCCTGACACCCAACACATTTGCTTATTTTACTGTCTTTCACTCAGTTGTGGCCTTGATTATCTGTCCAATAGCCTGCTTTCACAGCCTTTTTAGGAAAGTTGTGGACCAACTCCCTTTTCTCTCCGTTGCAAAATTTGCTGTTTCTGGCCTAAAAGCTCAGCAGTTATTAGAGCTGCAAAAACATATATTTGTAATCACATGAGAATTGCTTACTCTTCAGCCTGGAGAAGAGAAGGCTGCGTGAATACTGCATAGCAGCCTTCCATTATCTGAAGGGTACCTGTCCTGGGTTCAGCAGTAGCAGTCATTTTTCTCCTTCTTGGTAGCTGGTGCAACGCTGTGTTTGTGACTTTCTGCCTGGGAACTGCGCTGGTAACACCAGTGTTTTCAGTTAATGCTCGGTAATGTTTTGATCTGACCAAGGACTTTCTGAGTCTCATGTTCTGCCAGGGAGGAGGGGAAGCCAGGAGGAAGCAGAGACAGGACACCTGACCCAAACTGACCAAAGAGGTTATTCCACACCACAGCACGTCATGCCCAGGATATGAAAACGGAGGGCAGAGACCCGGAAGATGGGGGGATCACTTCCCAGTCAGACTTGATATCGGATGTTGAGCAGTTGTATTCTCTTCCCTTGTATTTACCTTATTATTATTATTATTGGTGGTAGCAGTAGTGATTTGTGTTATACCTTAGTTACTGGACTGTTCTTATCTCAACCTGTGGGAGTTGCATTCTTTCTATTCTCCTTCCCATCCCCCTGGGACTGGGGGAAGAAAGAAGGGAGGAGTGAGTGAGCAAACTGCGTAAGGGGCTTAAACCACGACAGGACCTTTAAGTATGTTGGGGAAGGACTCTTCCGTTAGTGACTGTAGTGACAGGACAAGGAGGGGTAATGGGTTAAAACTTAAACAGGGGAAATTCAGGTTAGATATAAGGAAGAAGTTCTTTATTTTCAGGGTGGTGAACTGGAGCAGGTGGAATTTGTGAATGCTCCATCAGTGGCAGTGTTCAGGGCCAGGTTGGACAGGCCCTTAGCTGACATGGTTTAGTGTGAGGTGTCCGTGCCCACAGCAGGGGGGTTGGAACTAGACGATCTTAAGGTCCCTTTCCACCCTAACTACTCCATGATTCTATGAAATTAGGTGTTACATATTAAAAGAAATTCACCCTGGTTACTACTTACAGGGTTTTTTTGCTTATTGTATGTTTTCTTAAATGGAAAAGATATTGTTGTGAATATAAGCAATATGTTCATTAGTAATTCATAAAACTCTTGGTAGTCTTCACAGTATTATGGAATTTGTAAAGTCCATTTTTTAATTTTAACAATGTTGCAGATAATGCATTGCTTTGGCACTTGTTCCCATGAGTGTACACATGTGAGAATGCATATACTTGTACAGTTTTTTCAGCGACACATTTCTCTGAAAATAAGTATAAAATAAGCAATCTGCCTAGGCAGCAGTTCTCTCTATTTACCAAACATATAGTTCTGGAAAATGCCTTACATGCTTGTATTTTTACAGGGTAGGTGGAAGGAATATTCCTTTTTGCATTCAATTTTCTGGAATTGTATTCAAGGCTTTTCTAAGTTTTTTATTTATGACCATGTTTTCTTCTTTAGAGCAAAAATATAAACTACTGCCTTTTTTTGTGGTTAGTGCAAATTGCAAATATAAATCAGTGTGCATTTGTTCATGGTGCATGTACGCATAAAACAATATGCACTGGGGAAATGGCTATATAGAAAAGTCTTGCTTGTGTTTTTAAGCTATTTCTAGTCAATATACTTTAAGAAAACCAAAACAAACAGAACCCCAAATATTGGTGGAAATAATAAATATAAATAAATACTTAGCATAGGCAAGAAGGCTGTATGGGTGTTCTCTAGTCAGGGTCCTGCAGTCATTGATGTCTGTACAGGGAGTTGGTACAGTGACGACTATGGGCTCTGCTTTTACTGAACTGAAAGCAGTGAAGGCTTTAGTTACTGGATAGTGGTATGTGAAGTGGTAGGGTTGTTCCATTCTTGTGCATTTCTTGACCAGTTTGACATGTTTAAACCGCCATTATTTCAGACTGCTGGGATATTGATCTGAAGTGCTCAAAAATAAAAAGGTAGAGGCAGTTGAAGCATCGGATTTGATATGCCTTTCTTAATTATTAAGAAGAGGTATGCCTGCACCAGTAAATTAAATTTGCATGTTTTAAGACAGATCTCCTCACATTTTCTCTCTTAATGAAGCAACAGATGGTGGGTTTTATGCAAATATACATGTGAAGCAGCATGACCAAATGGGTAACCTACAGCCCATCTCTGGCTTGTATGTTAACAGCCCACCTCTTTAGGCTGAGAGACAGGGTGCATCTAACAAGAAGAAAGGGTTCAGCCATCTAAGGGTCTATGTCATGGACCCACAATGAAAGACAAAACTGTGGCCACTGGAGAGATAGATGCTGCCAGATTCTCTGTATTGGCTACTTGCCTGACAGTAGCCATTTGCAGTTTCCTGAACTGTGCCAGCAGCCCAGCAGTTTGGGCCAGGCAGACATGCTTTGTCTTCCTCTAGATCATGGCAGCACAGCAGCCTGGTCTTTGTGGGCAGCAGCAGCCAAGGCCATCAGAGACTGGAAATGGAGCATACATTCAGCAGCTGACTGAACCTTGGAAGAACTGGCAGGGAATTGAGAAAGGCTTAAAAGTACCTGCAACAGATGCTTGTTGCAAAGCACTCTTTAGAGGATCAGCTCTTCCTTCACTGAATTTAGGCAGTTATTTAGAAGTCCAATCTTCTGAAGTATCAAAATGAAATGGGAAAACACCTTTGTACTCTCCTTATTCTACTGAAAATTTTCCAATATGTTTACTTTAGAAGTTTTATGGACAGAAAGCTGTCTCTTAATCAGTTTGGTGCTGGGCAATAAATAGCAGTTCTAGAATTCTTCAGTAGGATTTTCCTTTAGGAATTCTTGGGCAATTAACTGAAGAGCTCAGGTAACCCATATACACCACAGAAATTCTGTGATACCTCAATACCTGTTACAGAAAATTTTTTGTCGTATATGCTCCTTATGAGTACAGACAATAAATATCAGCTTCATAGAAGTACTTTTGCTTTCTCCTGCAAAATTCATACATAGGACCTGTCAGTACTTAATGGCACACTTTCATAAATGACACTGGAGACTTTTTAGTCTCAGATTGGCTATTTTCCCTTCTGTGTTTTGTAAGAACAGTTACTTCTCACTGGATTTGCTCTCTAAAGAACTTCAGAAATGTTTGCATAATGTAGCTGCCTACTGTGGAAGAGGGACACACTGTTTTGACGTGTTGACCTGATGTTACACCTAGTTATGTTCGCTGTTCCTAGGAAATGCTAAGCACTGCTTTTGGCGCTCTTCCCCTCTCATTTATGTCTTGCTCTTGTTTACTAATTAAGGAAATCTAGTGGAAAAAAAAGAAAATAATCCCCAGAGAAAAGGCAGCATGTACTTTCCTTGTAAATGAGTCAGTTTCTCTCAGGCCTTCACGATGGAATGTGTGATAAAAAGAATTTTAGTGCTGAAACACTCCATTCTACCTAACTTCTATAATCCCCCAATTTTTTTTTCCACCCCTGGGTGCTTTCTGGCATTCTGTATTCTTGCAGAGTCAACATTTATCAATTTTAATGATGGCCAACCTCTTGACATTGCCTTTGGATAAGAATATTTTATCAGTGACAACGGTAGCTGTGTGCTGAGGAGCTCTGCACATTTAAAGAGAGATGTAGCGCAGATGCTAGCTATCAAAGTGCACTTTGAACTATAAATGCAATAAAGGAACCCAACAGTTCATTTCACTATTTCAGTGATTTTTATTTTTTGTCCCTAGGACATCTGCATAATGATATAAGAATATGAGACCTAAATGGAGTGAAAAGCTACGACTAAACAAACTTTTCTTTACATGCGTTAACAATATCTCTTTTGTTCTTGCAGTTAAGGAGCTAACTTACCTTTCCATGCAATGTATTCCCTCTCTCCTAGTGGAAGATGTTAGTTACTGTATGACTATATGGAATAATTTCTTAGACAAATGAAATCTTTCTCCCCTGTTAACTTTTCATGTAGACCTACAGTTCTATATTTTTTACCTCTGTACTAATTAGTGGAGGATTGCTCACTCTAAAAGTGACAGCATTCCCTTCTCATAGGGACTGATGGATAGTGTAGAACAGATATATAGATAGATACATGCTCATAGAATTGCATTAATATCTTATGGATAATTAGTTCACTCTATTTCTTGAAGTACTATCAAATGAGTGTATATAATTTAGTAGCTTCCTGGCTGTCTCTACCACGTGCTTTCCTTCAAGGCTGCCAGCCCTGTCTTTCCCCTAATTCCTCTGCCTTTGAATAGCAATAACATATGTTGTAGGTGCCACCTAGGAATTGACAGTTTGCTTTTAATAAGGTCTCTATAATTTAGCTCACTGTAACTTGATATCCTATATAAACGATACACATCATCAGTTGTAGCATGTGACTGACACAATGCATTTTTCTTCAGATGTATGTGCTAGCTGCATAACCTGTGGATATTATTAGCACATGTTTTTGTAACAAATGAAAACTTGGCAGCTTTTCCTTGGGTTTGTAGGTTGCTAAGCATTTCCTGCACTTATTCCCATTTATTCAGCGTATCATATATTATCGTCAAGAGACACAGCTGCAGAAGAGATGGTCTGGAAACAATTCCCAACATCTTCTTTGTCATTTTTTAAATTAATATCACACGCATATGAAGAATCAACTGTCATAAATATTACAGACTATTTATAAAAAACATGTTCTATTGACATGTCACATTTCAAGGGCCAAAGCTATGTTAAAGACAAATTTCAAGTACCATAATTTCAGAAGTCAGCTTCAACAATGAATCCCACAACATTTCTGGAGAAGAAAATCCTTAGACCTCCCACACTGAAAGTTTTGAAATTTTTTTGTGTTCCAATGTCTAATCTGCCACGAGATTAGAAGTGGTAACCAACAATAATGTAAGGGGCAGGATGTTTCAGACTAAATGATGGTTTTGCTCTTTCTTCCTCCTGTTCTTTTCAAAGAGGGTGCTGTGTGAATTTTAAAAATATATGTTTTGTATGAGATTAATTAGGTTTTGAGTACTTCATGTCCGGTGTCATTAATCTGGTTCCTAGATTTAATAATTAAATAATTTACTTATATTATTCTTTCCTTCTCCATTTTCTTTTGAAAATAATTCTTAGGTACAAGATAGAACAACTAATTATTCTTCTTAGCAAACTTTTTATATATTCCAGGAGGAAATGAAAATGCTTGGGACTTTCTTTTAAAAGTGTGTTAAGTATATCATCTACTTCTCTGTAAGGAAAGCGTTTCTAGAGAAAGATCTGTATACAAATATGGATCTGAAATTTGCTGAATAATTCATTTAACCCTTCTGAATTCATGTCTTATCACTACTTACGAAAAACAGCTCACAGTTCATATTGAATATGTAGATTCTCTGGTGCTTTTTCAAGCTGGGAATGTCCAACGTCATTTTAAATATTAGTAAAATAAAAATAAAAATAAAATAAATAGAAAAGAGACATTATATAGTTGATTCAATAAGCTTCTAGTGCATTTTCTAATGGTGATTAAACAATTACCAGCAGAAAATAATCATTCAACTCCACATTAAATCATATTACACACATGTAAAAATAGATTCTTTGTGGGTAAATATATACAATTTTATGTATATATATATATAGTATATGTATATATGTTACATAAATATATACAATATATATGTATATATATAATATATATACATATATATACACATACATAAATTAAGTAGTAAAATAATGTCCAGTTTTTCCCTTAAGTGATGGCTGGCCTATTGAGATGAATGCCATGGCACAGTGTTAGTGGAATATAAAAATAAGTAGCTCTCTAAAAAATTAAAATCAACAGAAATATTTTGTTTTGCAGATGCAAAAATCCATTGCTATGAGCAAGTTTGCTAACTGTAGTTACCTATGTATTTTAAATATGCATATAAGATCATTACAATGCACTTAGAAGTTAAGGGAAATTCACTACTGCATATGTCTTAACTTTTTATAAAAAATGTATCAACAAATATATTTATTGAGCTAGGATGAGTTAGGATTCAGTGTAAAAATCTATGAGTATTTTTCCTGATGATGTAATAGGTAACATAGTTTATCTGTAGAATGTCCCCATTCAAACTGGGGGAATTATGTGTCAGTAAACATAAATAGATAGTACACATGTACATTTATCTTCAGACATGGTTTTTATATGTGGACTGGCAGACACCCACTTCCTTTTTTAACTTCTTTTCCTAGCTCTGATGTTAATGAACATAGAAATTGCAAGCAGTTTTTCACTATATCCCTTTTGTTCTGAAAATTCCAACCCAGTATATTTTCATTAATGACAGCACATAAATAAAATTCAATGTCTAAATTTTTTTATTTATAAATAATCCCTCCCCCCGCTACCACTACGAAATGTAGCCAAATCAGTTGCAATTGTAGAATGTGGCAAAAATTAAACAAGAAGCATTATTTCAACATTATTAGGAAAAGTAAATGTTGTCATTTTAAAAAAGTCTACTACTTAACCTAAGATGATTCATGCATACAAAGATCTGGGTTAACCGCAAAGGAATGATGAGGCCTGAGGGTGTATGTTTTTCTATCCACCTCCTGTCTTTCTTCAAATATATTCAGGTCAGAAAGTACGGTTAATTAACTGATGTATTTTCTTTGCAGGAAGCACCACTGATATTCCATTCATTTTAATTATTTTTATGTCCAAAGCTTGAAGGAAAATATAATAATTACAGATAGTATAGAAATCCAAATACATTGCAATTATCTACCTTAATATCCCATTGTTTCATCTTACATGTGAGCAGCGGAAAACAAATCTGACAGTATACAACATTGTTTGCCAAGTGTTATTTTGAGTTCATTCTGTGTTACTTTCTTGTGTTTTACAGTCTATTTATAGTGCATGAATGATATACCTCTCATATACAATAAATAAAAACCAGAAACTTTGATTTTCGTGCAGCAAGATGGAACATGGTATCACACTGTGATCTGCTTATTGGCACGTGAAAATATTCCTTTCTTGACAGATTTCAGTGTTTCTACCTGCAAGGGTATGCTGGTGTTACTAAAGCTTTATCTGACTATATGAACACTACCAAGGGAAGGAAGCTGCACAGAGAAAAGAAGACAGAAATTATTGTAGAATAGAGTAGAATCTGAGAGACTTATCAATAATGGAGTGGATTTTGAAGAAGTCATTTCAGGAAAGTTGGTGTGAACTGTAATAGAGGTGGTGAAACTCTTTTAAGATTAAGGGTAAAAGACATGGTGAAACTACTTTCCCTGAATTTTCTAATGAACTTTTCTACAACCTTGGCTCTGAAATGTGGTTTTGTAATGCACTTGAGCATGTACGTAAGCGCTACTTTTATTTAGGTTCTGAAATGAACTGACAGCTCAAACAAATGTAAAAGAGAGGTCATAAGTGTGTATTACGGTAATATAAAGATTTTTCTAAACAAATGAGAAGTCTAAGAATGTTCATTAGGCAAAAACCTTTCAGTGAGTCTGTGTTACTTGTACTCACGTTTGGTGTCAATGAATAATTAAGAAGAAAGAATCCTGAATAATATACTATATACCCAGTTTCTACAATTTTAATTTACCAAGCTCCTGTTGTTGCTAAATCAACACTGAAATTAAAAAAAAACAAAAAGAAAAACAAAAACCAAAAACAAAACAATGCAAGAAACACTGTTCAGTTAAGGAAAATAGTGGTCTTAATGCTGATGGCCATTATAAAAACAGCCTTTTGTTCGTTTGAGTAGTTAATGTGCACAATTAATAGTCTTCCAGATAGGCCGTAGTTTAATCAGGCAATGAGCTTCAATTACTCTTCTTCAAGGAATGATTCTGATGCTCCAGGTTTATTTCTAAGATCATTGGTAGATCATGAACAAAGAACGTTTTCTTGTGTACTATAAATTCTCAGCCTCTCTTTCCCCTGCTTCTCCCACTCTTTGACATTTCACAAGAAAGCTGCCTAATGTAGCATAGCATAAAACAGACTTTAGTGATGTTAACTTGGTTGGAAAGAGTATTTAAATTGTATTTTTCTTGCTGATGTTTACAATTAAAAACAATGAGTATCTTCTGGGAATAACTGGTTTGATGGATCGGGATTTCAAAAAAGTATTCACACGGTTGAAAACGAATAAGTAAAATAAAAATCTCAGTAAGAAAAATTATAACTTTTACTTCCAGAGCTCTGATTATTATGATGCATATACCATAATGCTCTGCATTAACAAGGAAGGGTTTGCTTTGAAAAGCATCTTTTATGCAGACAGCTATGGATTTCATTAAGTGTTTTTTATCTTGGTTTATTATAAATCCCCAGGAAAGTGACAGTGCTTCAGGATAAGTCACTCAATTGTATGTACTAGCCTAGAGACTGTTGTGTTGAACTGGAGTAGTTCAGAGGCTGTAGAAGTCTAAGTGGGCAGGTAATACAGGGCCAGGTTGGGGAAAAAACCATGTAACTCCTTCTCAGGGATGCCTGAAGGAACTGTTGCTTGGCATCTCATAGAAAGACAAGATACAAGCTAAATATTCACTCACCTTTTATGTAAATAAAACAACATCCCAGGTTTTCCCAAAAGTACAGCAGGACCTATACACTGGGAAAGATTAACAAACTGCCTGACTCAGGATTTCATTTTGACCACAGTCAATAGTGGGTGTCTAAGGAGAAATATTTGAAACTGAACACTCCTTAGTCCCCTTCACATTTGTGTATAAGTTTCTATCG
Source organism: Ara ararauna (assembly GCA_028858755.1). Taxonomy (NCBI): domain Eukaryota; kingdom Metazoa; phylum Chordata; class Aves; order Psittaciformes; family Psittacidae; genus Ara; species Ara ararauna. The sequence goes on along the minus strand of CM054410.1, from coordinate 34,253,681 downwards.
AAAACAGTTAAAATCTTTGCTGTCTTGAAAATAGAATTCTCATTGCTGTACTTAATATAGTGGTTTATAATGTTCTACGCTAGATGGCAAAACAGGCAGAATCCTTCAAAAAGGCAGTACTCTGGGAGGTTCTTGAAAGAAAAATAAATGCCTGGTTGCTAGGGAAGGGTGCTAGTCCTAAGAAGTAGGAGAAACCTTCACAGAGTTTGTTTAGACAGGGAAACCTTCAAACTGCTAGAAACAGAAGGCAAAACTTGAGGAAAGGGGCCATTCTGTGAAGATATCATGGACAGAGGAAGATTTTTTTTAAATGGGTTATCTTGTTCCAAGTTCATATAGTTTTGTGTTTTAATGATATAGATTAGTAGGGATTGGCAGCATTTTTGTGCTGTTTAGAGAGCTCTCTTCAAAAAAGCGAGGCAGTTTCACCAAAACGGTCTGCCTGCTCTGCAGCCTTTTGACACAATCCTCACCCATACTTCATTTCATTAGTAAAAATACAATTTTTAATTTAGCCATTAAGTCAAAGTAGCAACTGTTACAAAAGGCCTGTTAAAAAAATAAATTTCTCAAGAGACAAAAAAGCCTACAGTTAGCACTCCAGCTTCCAGCTGTCCCTCAAGGACAGACTAGAACAGCACAAAACAAAATCCCAAGATGGGAAAGTTTTCTGTGTCTCACAGATACACGTTCTATAAGACAGCTTACCAACAAAAATATGTCTTTCAAACTATTTAGCAAATCTAGTTCCACAAATTTATTTTAGTTGTTATTGACAGTTATATAGTTAATATAACATTATGTTCAATATGAAATATCTCAAGTCAATCAATTTACTTGATGGTTAGTTCGCTGGCTTGTACAAGCATCACTTGAAGCACTGTTTCAGTATATTATTCACTATCCATCCAGCATATATTCTTCTGAAGATAAGTGGACATGCTCAGGCCAGATGAATGGTGCTTCTTGACAAGCTTTTTCCTTAGTCAATAAAATCACTGGACAAGGTATAGAAATAATCTATTATGCAGGAGCTGAAGCCCTTGTTACCTCTTCCAAGACTGTGCTAACCAGGAAGATCAGAGCTATGCTTTGCACACCCTCCTTGTAAATCTTCTTTTGTCTCCTGAACAGTGGTGCAGTTTTGACAGAGAGGGTGAATACTGAGAGGAGAAAGATCCCATTTGGCCTACCAAATGTCTACATTTCATTTCACTTGGTGGCCTTGAATGTCCTCAGGCAAGGAAGGTTACTGAATCCAAGTCTTCACCTCTGACTCAGTCCTCTAGCAGCTAGTGTGAGGTATCTGTGCCAATGGCAGAGGGGTTGTAAATAGATGATCTTAAGGTCATAGAATCATAGAATCATAGAATAGTTAGGTCCTTTCCAATCCCAGCTATTCTATGATTCTATGAAGAAAAGGCACAGACACCTCACACTAAACCAGGACACCCATGGCTCTGTCCAACCTGGTCTTGAATACTGCCAGGGATGGAGCATTCACAACTTCCTTGGCAACCCATTCCAGTGCCTCACTACCCTCACAGTCAAGAACTTCCTCCTTATATCCAATCTAAACTTTTCCTCATTTAAGTTTAAACCCATTACCCCTTGTCCTCTCACTGCAGTCCCTAATGAAAAGTCACTCCTCAGCATCCCTATACCTACCCCTTCAGATACTGGAAGGCTGTTATGAGGTCTCCAAGCAGCCTTCTCTTCTCCAGGCTGAACAGCCCCAACTTTCTCAGCCTATCTTCATATGGGACGTACTCCAGTCCCCTGATCATCCTCGTGGCCCTCGTTTGGACTTGTTGCAACAGTTCCATGTCCTTTTTATGTTGAGGACACCAGAACGGTGCACAATACTACAAGTAGGGTCTCACTGGAGCAGAGTAGAGGGGCAGGATCACCTCCTTCGGCCGAAAAAAGTCATGCTGCTTTTGATGCTCTCTCTGCTTTAAATAGGAACAACTGCCATTGAATTCAATAAATAACTAATTAATGAAAAAGCTGATCCAGAGGGAGATTATTCAGCATATTTAAACAGCATTGGCAAAGTTTTAGTTTTGGCTTACGTCTGTGTGGGAGCCATGAGCTGATCTAGTCTGTAACAGGTGGCCTGAGAAGTACAAAAATAGAAATAAAAATATTTCAAGTGAAACATGTTAAAATTATATATATTTGATGTTGTATTAAATACCGGCATATCCATTAAATGTTGGCACTTCCAATATTATATAAGTGCGTAGACCATTTGGGGTGTGATTTGGATTTAGATGCAAGTACTTCAGTTTTGTCTAAGGCCAGCTAAAAGTACCTCAGTCACTTAAAGGGTTGTACCATGAAACGCTGTGAAGAAATCTTTATTCTGCTCTGAATTCAGAAAGCTCTAGCAATAACCCTTCATTTTCCAGCAGAAGCAAATCTCAGGATTCTGTGTTGCTTTTGAAACATGGTTTTCTAAATCTTGAATTAGTCTTTCTGAACTGCGTTTATAATACTAAATTTCAAACTCAGCCATATCTGATTTCTCAGAAAATTGGAAATTTTTACAGGCTGTTTTTTTTTAGAATATATTTCTTTCTTCTGGAATAAAAGCAGATTATTGCTATTTTGATACTACTTTTGCAACTCCTTCTAGGTGGCAAGGCATGCATACCATCCACATGTTCCTAAAATCCACAGCTAACCTTTCAAAGTATAGCTATTGCCATCACTGTTATTTTTCATACCTTTTGCAAGCACCTACAAAATAAGGCTATGTACACATTCAAGCCTAAACTCTAGTTTTCCTTCTATCAGGTACATGGCTGTGATGTTTAAAGAGAATAAGGAAGAAGAGAGAATTTGATGAACTGCTACACCATATCAAATAGTTTTAAAGTCAGATCATTTGAAGGTTTTCTAGAGGTTTTCAAATTGCTTCATTAAATTACTGTTGAAACAGCTGTGCAGTGACCTCACTAAACAGAATTCTCACCATACTAACAATTTGTTTAGAAAGGAGACATTTGACTAAAAGGTAATGTAATTGCCAGTTTCTTTAATGTGCACTCTTAATGAATTTTATCAGAACACTTATTCACATAAAACATGCAGAATTAGCTGTGAAACCATATAATACACCACAATTGCCACATTGGCCTTCCTTTCATTTATAGGAAGTGCTGTTTTTTTTAAGCTGCATTGTGGAGTAAAATAATACCCTAAGCATTACATTCTGCTAAAAGTTCACTTTTTAATTGCTCATGTTCATAAAATTATGATGAACATACAGAAGAAGATAGGCATGCAAAATAAAAATGTGCATAATCCGTTATTAAAGAGAAGAACCAAGTCTCTTGTATCCTGGGTTGAAGTAAAACTCATAAAGATGCAATTTGCCACAGAATCACAAAGTGGCTGAGGCTGGAAGGGACCTCTGGAGGTCATCTGGTCCCAACCCTGCTCAAGCAGGGCCACTTTTATCGAGGACCAGTGATCTGATTTAGTGGTGGTCTTGGCAGTCCTGAGGTAAAGGTTGGGCTTGAGGATCTTAAAGGTCTTTTGCAACTTAGGTGATTCTATGATTCTATATCCTGACAGCTTTTGATGATCTCCAGGAATGGAGACTCCATCTCTGAGCAACATGTGTTGATGCTCAGTAAAAAAGTGGTTCCTAATATTCAGGGGGGAAATCCTGTGTTTTAGCTTGTGCAACTGCTTTTTATCCTGTCACTTGGCAGCGCTAAGAGTGTGGCTTATCTATACACCCTGCCTTCTAGCATTTATATAGATTGAAGAGATATCCCCCACAAACCATCTCTTCTCTAGTTCGAACAGTCGCAGCTTTCTCAGCCTTTCCCCCCAGCACTGAAGAAACTAAAACTCAGAAATTCTGCAAAAATAGAGAAAAAGTGAGACAAGCTTCTACTCTAAATAAAAGACCAGAATCAGACCACAAATAAATATACTTATAAAAACATGTTTTAAAGGGGACACAAAGCCCCAATATTTAGCTTTATGTAGGCATAATATCCCAAAGAACTTTAATAACTGAATCAGACCATAACTAAATATACTTATGAAAGCATATTTTGAAAGGGACACGAGCCCCCAGTATTGATCTTTATATTGGCATAATATCACAAAGAACTTTAATAACTGAATTGAAATAGAATAAAGAAGTTGGTTTGCAGAAAAAGAGGAAAATACTTGGAATTTTTCAAGTATGATGCACAGGTTCCTATTGCAAGCTGGATGAATTATGACACTATGAGCAAAAAATTATCTGTCAGAATACTCATTTTAAGCAAATGCTTTTAAAATTACATGTATCTATTAAAGGGAATGTGGCAGACTGACCAGAAAGCCAGTCTTGAAATACTGTAAATATTCTCCTGAACTCTGAGGAGAGGCTGCATTAATGACAGGCAGCATAAAAAAATGACCTCTTCTTGTCCCCCTCTACCCCAAAAAAACCCACCAAACAGCCTTAAAAGAGACAAAGACTTTTGTATGAATTTAGGACTTTTCAGTCATCTCTTACAAGAGTAGTCAGAATTTGCCAAGTGAAAAATTAATATTGTTCAAGGCTTAAGTTTTTAATTAATTAGCAGCATTTGGACATAGTGTGCACTAGATCATGAACTGCGTATGATAAAAAAAAAAAGTCCATGTGGAAAGGAAGTTATTTACAGTCATCAAAAGAAGTTATGCTTATTTACTGAAAATAATTTACATGTCTGTCCTTATGGAATACCGCTGACACCAGAAACTCTCTGCAAAAGGTTAATGATGTCAACATAGCTGACTTTCTTCTCCACTTTACTACTCCGAGAGTTTTAAAACCTAAGAGCTGCAGGTGCATTTTCTGGAATATTTTTCAGTACTAGAGCTAAAGTTGTAAATGGATCTCATATTATGTAAATATGAATATAAAAGGCCCCAAAGAAATTAACTAAAATTATAATAGAAGTTATTGAAGAAAATGACTGTGTCTGAAGGGAGTGAAAATTCTAAAAGATATTTTTTATGCAAGTGGCTTTGTATAAAGAACAACCATAAGGAAGCTGTTATGCATATGCATAGCACATATATAAAAGTGGAAATTGAATGCAAATCCCATGGTGACAGCACAAGAAAAAACCTCCAAGAAGCACACCTGCTTTCATCAGATGACTTTACTAAAAAATACAATGGTGTAACAAGCAATTTTGGATTCTCGTCTAGTTTCATTGTGTGCGATGACTGTCTTAGTAACAGCTGACGCTGGCCTGTAATTTTGTTGGATATCAATATAAAAGTTTTACAGTAAAGTATAGGTTCAATGCATGAAGTACGTAATTTGTTTCCATTTCTCCTCAATTTAATAAGCCTCAAAATAATGGAGCATTAATAAAAGGGCAGCAAAGTCACACTTTAATCTGTATTTTGTGGAGGCAAATTAAGACATGGTACTTGTAAAGCATGTGTCCCAAGTTACTGATACGTTTTTCAAGAGAGATCTAGGTGCTTTGACTGTTTGAAGCTATTTTCTTACTGTTGAGCTGTGGGTGTACAGAGATGCAGGCAAGGCTACGTAAAATCTCGCTGTACTGGAAGCTGGGAGCTAGCTCTTGGTGAAAGTGGCAATACTTGTCACTAAGGTTGGAAACAATGTTTCCCAGCCATAGTGTGGGCACATGGGTTGTGTTCAGGGTCCTAAGAAAGTAGTTGTCTTAACTTGTTCAAACATTAAAAAAAAAAAAAAAAAAAAAAAAAAAAAAAGAAGGAATGAAACAATTCTTAACAGTTTGCTGAGAAGATCTTGAACAGATGGTAAATGAAATTACTATAAATGTACTGAGCACTTAAAAATAGTCCTTGATACTTTATCAAAAAAAGGGAATAACATGATGTACTGAGCATTTTCAAGGGTATGTTTATTTAATCTGCTACTATTTCTAAAAGAAGCATTTTTCATTTTACTTGCTTTTGCCAGTAAATCAATATTTATTTTCCCTTTGTTGAACAAGCCAAGTACCCTAAATAGTGCAGCTTGATAATGGCAAACCCTGAACAAGCTAGTGCCTAGAATAACTGTGTTTGCCTGTGTTACACCACAGTCTTCACAGTCCGAAAACATCTTCCAGTTAAAAGATCGTCTCTGCTTGGAAGCTTTTGAAGCTGCACACATCATAGTTTCCTGCTTATGGGGTGGGAACATTCACTGGATCAATACTGAATTTCTTTCACCGAGTTAAAATTTTTATGCAGAATTATTATCACCTATGTGGTCTATTTTCTTAATAGCCTGAAACTTCTATGAAGACCAGTGGCGGTCATACATATGCTCCTTTCATAAAAACTAAGAAAGGGTTGTCAAAATTCAGTAATTCAGTAATTTTTTACATTGTTGAATTTTTCTGTGACAAGCTATAACTCAAAGGGAAGATTAGGGAAGAAAAAAGAGACTGAGTGAGATTTGGGGTTCTATATTTTTGGGCAGTTCTTTGTCAGCTGGCTTCGCTGGTGAATGACAGCCTTTGTTGGAATATGTGATAACGAAGACTTACTTTTTAATCACTGTGTCCTATGGCAAACCCAGAAAGCGTGCATGTGGTCTTAACTGCAAAATTTGAAAGAAAACCCAGTCTGCTTTACTAAACTCTGTGTGTACTGTAATATAGTAGTTTTCAGAACTTTGTCTATGAAAATATTTGCCAAGCAGTGTGTATGTTTGACATGTAGTATATCTCATAAGTTATCTGTATATGATTATCTATTTATTGCATGCAATCAAGTGAAAAACTGTAATCACTGTAATGGCTGTGGAAGAGGGATACAGACAAAATACAATGAAAGCCAAAGGAGCTTTATTTTTTAAATTTTAGAATAATACAATATCCATTTTCCCTCAAAGGTTTATAGTATTGAGAAAATAAGGATTCATGAATCTGCTACAGGAAAAACATTTTGAAAACTGTATTTGGTCATATTTAAAATTTATGATGAAGAATCATTATTTGATAGAATTTATAGATTTTTTTTTCATTGGGTGTTAGCCAATTTATTATCCAGTTTAAATAGATGCTGAAAAATCTTTCCACTACAGTAATTTAGAGATAGAATGCCATTCAGCAAACTTGAAAAAAGCTAAATGCACAGCTTGTTGTATCTGTCTACCTATCTATCTATCTATCTATATTTTATATATATATATATATATATATATATGGTATATATAATTCCATAGCTGAATGAAGTGAACAGAAGTCTTCAGTTCTGTCGCTGTTGATTTTCCCATGTTTTCTACTTCGGCCTAGAAACATCTGTCAAAAAATGATGGGTTAGAGGATGTGGGAAGAGAGATCATTATCTGTATACTGCAGTCAGCTCTGTTTATGGACAAATGTGCCAGTCATCTATGAAACCACTCTCTGATGATGCATTCTATAGTTTTCTTAGAGGTACACTTTCAATTTGTGTTTTGTTATTTGGTTTCTTGTGTCTTATCAGTTACCAGGATACTTTTATACAATACTTCAAAATTTTCAGTGTCTTACAGAAACTGAGAAACCCACAAAGATGAGAGGCTCTTTGATACTTACAGTAAGCAATGCTAAAATTAAGTTCTTTTGATGCACTGATAGAATTTTTTTTCCCCTGTTGATAATGAAAAATGAGAGTCTATTAACACTGATTATTTCCATGACACCAGTTCATTACTTTTCTTGGAAATCAAATCAAAATTCATCATATAAAACGACTACTCTTTTTCATGTGGCAATGATCCATTTTTCTTTCTAATTGCTGTCTTAATTTTCTCCAAGCTGTGCACAAAACTATTTAAAAATCCTTTTTCACCCTTTCTGATAAAAATTCTTAGAATAGAAAAATTATCTCATGAAGACAAGATTTGTATGCAAACTTGGTAGAGTAGTGAAACGGTTATTTAAGACAGGAATTTTATCAGGTCCTACTAGGTGGAAAATAATCTATAAACATTTTATGACTTCTCTAAGTTAAATTACATACATATTAAATCAACACAAAACAAGTGATTTTAGAATAAATACTTCATACTGGAAGAATTAGAAAATCCATATTTCATGAAACTCATACAACAACTTAAAAAAGTAGTTTTAATGTTTCTTTTATACACGATGACGAGTTTCATTTTCTGCATAGTTAGGTACCACAAAAGAAAACCTGACTATACGAGGAAAATCATTGCATTAAAGGAAACACAAGAGCTCTGCTTATTTTAGAAATTTATGTTCTTCTTTTAGAACATAAATTCCTGATTCTTCATGTGGAAAAACACCTACTCCATCCAGTGCTTTACTTAAACTAGGCTTGTTATGTTAAAAAAGTAAAAAAAAAAAAAATAAAAAAGATCACATTTTTGAGGATGATCCTCCTTTCCACTTGCTGAAGTAATGCCAATAGCTACATTACTATTAAGTACTTAAGTACTAAAATATTCTTCTATTTCTATCTCTCATCAGGTTGTATTTCATTATAAATTCTAGAATTGTACCTGGCCAAACCTCGCAGCTTGCTTTTATTCTGGAAGTCTCATAGCTGGCTTCAGTAGTGATAGACATTGTTCAAACAGAAATACAGGAGACACAGCAATAAAAGAAGTGTTCTTTTTACTGTCAAAATCAGAAAAAAGAAAGCCTCTGCCTTCTTCATGAATTTACTTGTTTTTTCTTCATAAGGTTAATCTGGTACTCTCCAAGTTCTCTTCAGTTTTAAGCTCTCCTGCGAATATTTAGAAACCTGGGAAAGGATTAGAAAATTGTTTACTTATGGAGCAACAGTATAAATACTCAGTGCTTTGGTGATTTTTAAAAAAAGACAATGGGCAGAACATAATGCACAATGATGGCTATTATATCATTCATTGGTGTGAAAACTATTAGAAACGCCTGGCTTCCCTCTGGATGGTGATGCAGTTAGAGTCTGCAGCTCCAGTCATCCTTGGCAACAGCAAAATACAAGACTAATTTGACAGCTTTGGAGCATCAACATTTTTAATTTTTAATTCTTTTGATGGGAAGTTTTTTCCTAACTGTGTTCTGGGATAGAGTAAAAATTTTAAAATTAATTAATTATAACATATGAGTATGCTACAAGAAGATGGGTTAAAACGCCTTAAAAGCTAAGGACTTCATGAAAAGCTTTGCCCTATCCTTAAGGGAGAGAAAGCTTTTCATCTTGTCATATAGTATTATCGCTTGTACTTCTGAGCCACTAAAAACATCCACAGGCAGACACAGGAACAGAAACCGTTGTTTAAGTTTTCCAGGAAAAGGAAAAGAAAAAGAAAATCAGCATAATCCTATAAACCCACCAGCTTCCATTATCACCCTTGCTTCCTCAATCAAATGAGTAGCATATATATCTAAAGGAATTAATAATCAAAGTAAGTTTGAGTGTAATTTCATCAAAGTGCTCCTTAGAAATATGTGATTTCATGTGCATGTATCTATTTTGGAGCATCTAACAAAAAAATAAAAGGCAAACATAAATAGCTAGCCCAACCACTTCAGACAATGCCTTGAGGAAAACGGTTTCTAGCAGAATTTTCAAGGAAGTTTTTCAAGGCTGACAAGGCTGAAGACCTCCATTGTAAGACATGTATTTAGTTTGTAGAAAACGTGCAGTAAAGGTTTGTTACCATCTATCTGAAACACGTTGTGCAGATGTTTCAAGAACACATCTCCCGCTGCTGTCTCTTTACATAAAGGTGTAAGTATAGTACAGCAGCATACTCTTCTTGTAGGAAAAGCATTCTGTAGGAAAGGCATTAAATGCTGGGTTGTCTGGTTTTTTTTTTTGTTTTTTTTTTTTTTTTGTTTGTTTGTTTGTTTTTTTCTCCCAGCACAAAAGCATTTCCAATGCTTTTCCAATGCTTTTGTTTCCTTGTTATGTTTATGACCTGTAAAAAACAACTTGCATGTATAGGCTTAGAACATACATGAAGACCATAAAATCATAGAATGGTTTGGGTTGGAAGGGACCTTAAACATCATCTAGTTCCAATGCACCTGCTATAGGCAGGGACATCTACTAGACCACCTTCCTCAAAACCCCATCCAACCTGGCCTTGAACGCTTGGTGGGGCAGCCACAGCTTCTCTGAGCAACATGTGCCATTGTCTCAGCAGCTTCACAGTAAATCAAGTAAAAGCAGCACAACTGTTAATAAGAAAAAAAATATCAACAGACATGCAGAAGATCATGTGCAGACAGAGTGCATTTTGGGGAGAGACCTTGTTATTATTATTTCTGAGCTATAATATGCTCAGAAAAAACTACATGGTATTACAGGAGAGCTATATTTCAGGGCTGAGAATGCCAACCCATATCTCATGTTTGCATGAGTATATCCTATTATGTACTTTCATATTTGTTCACTGCTATTATTTGATAAGAAAATCATAAACACTCTAGCTGGAAAAAATTTGTCAGATGCACGCAGATTGCTTCCCTTACATGCGTCCCATTGCACTGGGGAGTAATTTACAACTGTTCTAAATACATGTCACAATTAATCAATGACACTGTATAGCAAACATTCTCTAGGAAAGGTAGCTTTCAGTGGAAAGCAGTTTCAATGTTCTTTTTAATATTCTGTGTTGGAGGGCCTGGTGACGTTAGCTAAAAACCTTCAGTACTGTTAAATGGACCCTTGAGAGAGAGTATCTTTTCTAATAAACATTTGAGTTTGCAAAGTGATGACTCTATTAGGGATAATTTAGACTACAGAATGCTTTGGATTACTACATATCTTTAATTAGGTATGCCTTAAAGGGAGAATAAGTTTTTTGTTAACAGAATGTTAAAGTAACCACCTGCTAATTAAAATATGTCATTTTTAAAAATTAAGAATAAAGCACTGCATGAAATCCTATTGACAGTAACAAAGTCTGTCCTGTGCAGTCCCGTAAGACTAAAATTTCAGTGTTTAACTTTCGCTAGAAACCAAATCAAGCAACAGTTATTGTTATGATGCAGGTGAGTCAGGTCAATAGCTAGTATCGAACAGATATTGGCTGATGCTGTCTCTCCCTGTTTTGCAAGTCACTACCAAATGTGTCATTCTTAGCCCTATAGAAAATTTGGTCCACTATCAGTTAGTTTAAGAGTTGTTTGATATTGGAGCTGCGGCAGTGTCGCCATGCTTCCTTTTCTACACTTACTGTAGGGGAAAAAAACAAACCTGCAGGACTAGAGGACTAGATTTGCATCTTCAAAAGAGAAGTGCTACCACAAAAGTAAGTTTCTGAGGATCAGAAGTACTTTTTTCTGTTTGAACAATGCGGATGTCTCAGAGTACTGACAAATTAGAGTGACATTGCTTGAGCATTAAGTGTAAGGAGAAGAAAGAACATTCTGCACATTTAAATAGTTATTTCACAGAAATAGCTACCAGAAAGGAAGCAGCAACTTCAACATGCATTTTACTTCATTTTATTCTAGTTGCAAGTAAAGAGGAAAACTACGGCTGAACAAATCTGTTACAGTTGTCCAGGAGATCCATTAAGAAAAAGTCCTGCTGTGGTAGAACATAGTTTTAAGAGAGAATAATCCTAATTAACCAATTTGATTTATAGAAAAGTAAAATCATGTTAGAAAGTGGGACCTTCCTTTGCACAGAACTTGACCTATGTTTTTTGTAAGCTTTTCTCAATTTTTTCTTGCTGCCTCCCAGGAACAGCAGTCTCTATAAGCTGCATGTGTGCCCATTTTTTGTCTGTGAAATACTGCAAGAAGCAAACTGTTAATATTTAGAGGACAATGGAAGAACAGGAGACAGATTTAGAATCACTGAAAGACAAAAAGATTGAATGTATGACAGCCTGCAATGGAACTAACAACAGAGATACAAACAACTGATTGAAAATTGAAATAAAGGAGCATACTGAAGTTACAAGAAGGATTTTAGCAGCTGTAGTGAAAATTCAGGAAAATACTTTCTCATTTCTATTATAGAAGAGTGGATGTATAAAACCTGCCTTTGGAAATGTGGAGTATTAAGTATTGTGCTCTTTTAAAACTTTCAATCTTTCTATGATGAAAAATAAAAATAAAAACACTAACCAGAGAAAGAACAAAACATGAGGAATTAAAAATTTCAGTGGGAGAAAATACTTCCAAAAATTTCTGACCCATTCATTACTGTTTAATGACCAGTAAAATGATTCCCTTGTATTTTCACTTGAAAGCAGATATTGTACTAACAAAGGACAAAAAGAAGTTAGAAGATTAAAGAAAACAACATTATAGTGCAAGACAGTGAAAGTATAATTAACTGGAAGATTGGAATATCTTTTTGGTCCTGGCTGCTGTGTTTTAGCACACTCTCCTGAAAAAGTAGGAAGTCATAGCCAGACTTAATCTTGCAAAGCTACATGCTTTTATTTTTTGCTTTTGCTTTTACTTTACTGAATAAATTTCACCCACTGATGAAGAGTGAATTCAACATCTTGTGTTCAAAGTGTCTTTGTTAAAATGTTGTTAACTCACAACTTTTTTTCTTTGGTACATTTGAGTATCATACATATCTAGGCTAAATGTTGATATGCAATCAAAATCAATCAGACTGCCAGGAGGAACAGAATGCGGGATGAACCTAGAGTTTTTATTAATATGGCTACTTAGATCTTTAAATTGCAATTTTTGAAATTAAAGATATATGAGAAATAACCTTATACATATACTTTTTATGTGTTTAATATCAACTTTAAAATGAAATTATTTGCTGGTAGTGAGGTAATTCTTTAGGCAATAAGGACTAAAACTGTCACTGAAAGAAACGTGTCAAATTAACTATGAGACTCAAGGACAGTGTAACAACATCTTATGATTACTGTCATCATCAGTAAATCCATAATAAAACTATAGCTCCTACAAAAAATAATTAGTTATAGAACAGCAACAGCTGAAAATGATCAAAGAATTTTTAAGAAAAGACTTCAATTGCTATTCTTTTTATATGTACATATATATATGCACATATATATATATATATATATATAGTTTGTGTTTCAGGTAATAGTTTCCACTGAAGGTATTCTTTCAGGTTTATTAAGCATTTCCTTAAATACAAATCTTACAGTAGATTGCATTAGTTCTCTTTAACAGGAAGACAAATGTTAAATGTGTTCTAACACTTCAAAAAAGGCAATGTTAAGAAAGCCTTTTGTCCGATATATGTACACATATTTTATCCTCTGCTTTATGTAAATTATTTTGAAGAATCTGAGTGTTGAGGATTAATTTATCTTCTCAGAGCTAGAAATGAAGCAGACAAGGGTAGTTTCTGGATGCCATCCCATTGCTGAAGACCACAGTTATGTGAAAGCATGTGAGTCAGAAATGGAAAACAGAGTTGGATGAAGCACAGTTAACCCTCTTTTGCTACAGAAAACTGGTTAAAGGTGGTGCTGCTCCATCTTCTGCTCCATTCTATTGGATTACTGGGGAAAAAGTTTGTTTCAGTTGTAATATAATGGAGTAACCAGCAAAAAGAAGAAATGTCAAAAATACTGAATAAGTGTGGGAAAGCCCTCAAAGGTACCAAGGGAAAAAGAAGAAAATTACTTGAGTTACAAAAAATTTGGTCAGAGTAATGAAGGTTATATATGAAAGACTCAGCAAACATGAAGGTCTGTATTTATAAACTAAAGGCAGTTTACAAGACTAGTGTATGGTCACAGGAAGATCTGTGTCATCTCTATAGCTTTAAGCTCATCAGATATTGCAATCCTGGTACAGTAACAATACCAATGATAAGTTCTTGTCTGATGGCCTCTGTGAGAAAACTATTGTTCAGCTGATTCTGCCTGCTTGATTTTTAATTTGAGAAAAAAGTAATGTTTGCCATTAGAGTTGAAAGGTTGCTACACCCTGGGTTAGCAAGAAAGAGCGGAAATATAGAAGTATATGGTCTCCTTGTAGTATTGAAGCCCAAAGAGAAGTGAAACTTTATTGCCAGGTTTGGAATGATAGTCAACTAGTTGCTCTTAATTAGTAAAAATATTTATTTTATACAGTATATTAGACAACATTCAAGGTATCAAGTATTTTTCTCACTTTTAAAAGAGAAATCAAAAATGCTATGTCCTGAGTCTGATAAAAGGATTGCATTGTACATATTTAAAAAATGTTGTAGCACGACATAAGCAATGTTCCCACAGCCTGGCTGGACAGATGGGTGTGACTGCAGGGTCAATTTGTATTCAAATGAAAGATTGCTCTTTGCCAGTGTTTACCGAATTTGTTATCAATGCCACCCTCATCTGAATGAAACTGCACATTAAATAAAATACCACATTTGAGCCTATCATTTCTGCTTTGTTAGTTATCTTCATGATTATTATATGTAATTTCAGAAGAAAAAAGGCAACAAGTCTTATAAAAGCATATGAAAACTAAATGAAGCTTGGCATAATGCTGTATAAATGCCAAAAAGAGATACCGAAGCTCTGAACTGGGAAACATGACTGTTATTTAGAATTTCAGGGCCTCTGGTGACAGATGAATGTCCAGGTCCTCAAACCAGAACTGTGGGTTTTTTTTGTTTGCATTTCCTTTTTTCTTTCTTTTTTTTTTTTACATTAATTTCTAGAACATGCTGTGGTTTTAGATAGAATCATAGGATGATGGAATAGTTGGAGTTAGAAGTGTTATAAATGATCGAAGTCCAATTATAAAATCAAAGGTAATTTATTGCAATTTAATATAAAGAGGTAATAAGCAAAGCAGCGCTGAGTGTGCGGGGAGTCACTGCTCCACCAACACGCACACCAGGGAAGTGACAATGTACTATATTTATTGTACCAAGGTATGCATATTCATTCAGGTGTCGCAACATGTAAATTTTCCTTTGCTTTGTATTACAATTAGTTTCGCAACACTGTTCCGCATGCGCACTGCCTCCTGGTGGTCTTGGGCAGGGGTCCCGGGATGAAGTAAGGGTCTTCCTCGTTGCTGCACTTTTCACCTCAGTGGGATTGGCGCATGCTCAGTTCATTTCTTTTTGATTTCATCATTTCTGTATTGGTTCGTACTGGTCGTCCCGGATGCGTTCTATTCTTTATCGGTGAAACAGGATATTGTGATTTGACATTTACAAATTACTACTTGTTTCAGGATCATTCAAGCATTTTGTACCAGCCTTGCTCAATAAGCGAGTTAACAATTAGCAATCAATTATTAGTAAATTAACAATTAACAATTTTTTCATAATCAGCAAATTCATAGTTTACATTTATTACAGAAGGGTTGTTAAAGATTATGTAGTTCCAATCCCCTACTACAAGCAGGGCAACTTTCCACTAGACTGGCTTGCTCAAAGCCCCATCCAACACTGCCAGAGATGAAATAGCCACAACTTTTCTGGACAACCTGTGCCAGTGTCTCACCACTCTCACAGTAAAGAACTTCTTCCTAACATATAATCTAAATCTGCCCTCTTTCAGTTTAAAGCCATTCCCCTTTGTCCTATCACTACTTGATCTTATAAAAAGTCCATCTTCAGATTTCTTGTAGGCCACCTTTAGGTACTGGAGGGTTGCTAGAATGCCTTCCTCAAGTCTTCTCTTTTCCAGGCTGAACAAGCCTAACCACCTTCACCTGTTTTTTCACAAGAGAGGTGCTCGAGCCCTCTGACCATCTTTGCGGCCCACCTCTGCACTCACTGCTACACTCTTATGTTGCGGGCCCCAGAGCTAAACACAGTATTCTAGGTGAGTCTGATGAGAGCAGAGCAGAGAGGCAGGATCCCCATTTTTGACTTGCTGGTCACGCTCCTTTTAATGCAGCCAGCATATGGCTTTCTGGTTTACTGGGCTGCAAGCGCACATTGCTGGATCATGTTGAGCTTTTTATCAACCAATAGCACCATGTCCTTCTCCTTAAGATTGCTGTCCATCCATTCTCCGCTCAGCCTGTATTTGTGTTTGCGATTGACACAACCCAGGCGCAGGACCTTGCATTTGGCCTTTTTTGACTTCATGAGAATATATTTAGACAACTTATAATTACATGTTTGGTGAAAAGAAAGAACTAGCTCTTTCAGAAATGTGATTTAGGAACCCTCCCCCCCCCTCCCCCCCCCAGTACTGTAGAGGTCTTTGAAAAATCTTTCCTTTAAATCAAGAACAGTTCACACCAGAACTTGTGGGAGGATTAGTTGTTCTCCTTTAATCCTCTTCTTTCATGTTTGCTAACCTATCTGCTAAAGTATTAAAGGCTAGTTGAGGAGATAAAAAGCGCTAAATATTATGTGAGAAAACTAGCTAAATAATTCTCTTTACAGACATCAAACCAATTACAAAAGCTGAAGCAAAGAACTATGTCTATGACTTGTCTTTCACTTCAACATGAAATTCCATTTTTTTGAGGGGTTAGATTTTCTTCTGGGTGATTAAACCAACATTGCTTAGGATTTTCAGATTTCAGTGTGATTGGATTCTGTGTAATAGTACAGGTTCATTGCTCAGCTGGGACCTACCAAATAACCATTTCATTACCTCAACATACAAGAAATTTTGTATTGCCTTCTTGCACCTATTCTCAGTTGTTGCAATGTCCAGGAATGTCCTTGTCAAAACCACAGTTTTTATAATGATAACTTATTCTGAAATCCGGAAGCATGCATTTACTTTCTGGAGGAGACTGCAGTACTTAAACATGCATTTTTTCATTGAGAGGTTTGGACGAAATTCTCGATAAGCCTGTTCTCTTCTCTCAAGTTTGTTTAATTCTAAGTGAAAACTAATAGAAAAACAATTATTATTAAAGAAAAAATCAACTCCAGATCCATTCTGATATATTTTACAGCAACACTTACATTTTTAATCAAGAGTTGTCAAATTATATTGTGTCATTGAGTTTCCCACGAGCTTCCTTTTTTTTTTCCCCACTTAGTTTATCACTGGTGACTTATTTTCTGTTTCAAAATGTTGAAAAGTGTCTTCACAAAAAAGATGTTTCAGTACTATACCTCAAGGCTTTCACCCCTTTTTACTGATGATAATGAGCTGTGTTGTGGAAAAGGGCTCATTATTTTCAATAACAGTGTTTGATCAGAATATTGTATGTATTTTTGCCATCAAGAACTTGATCAATTCCAATTGAACAAATGCAGATTATCAGTTCCCAGTAAGGATACTTTATGGAGAAGTCCTCACATAAATAAAAAAGCACATAAGATTTTATTTTCTTTTTTTTAAAGATTGATTGAAAACAAAATGGATACATTGCATAATTCAAACTTGCTACCGCTACTGCAATAGTAGAAAAAATAAAACCTTTTCTTGCCTTGTTTAAAGGGAATTGTTAGTAGAATGAAAGAGCTATCACTCAGAGCAATGTAATCTTTATGAGTAGTAATATTGAGCAACCAGTTTTAGACATGTTATAGAACCTCTGTTATTGATAAATCATAGTAAATCTGAAAGGCATTTGGCAATATAAAACAACAAAGAACATGAAAAATAGGAGCATATATTTGTAGACTCTAAAACTGAAAGTGTATTTTGAAGTAACTGTTACTAAAAAGTTAATGTACATGGACAAGTCATCTAAAACAAAACTGTGATGATGAATAAAGAAAATATGCATAATAAGTTATGGGCTTCTGTGCAATAACTTAGGTTTGTTTAGAGATATATGTGGGCCAGATGACACATAAAAAAGAACCAACGATGATTATTTCTTGGCAGTATTGACCAAATTATATATAAGGCTTATTATATGTGAAATTGGAATGCTGTTGCTCTTCAAAGGAAGCATACAAACCTAAAACCACAAGGAAAGATTGTACTTTGAGATTCATCTAAAGAAAATTCACATCTAAGTTGAAAGTGTGCCTATTTTAATCTGCAACCATGCAGCCTGGCAAAACCACTGTGGCATCATATCTGTATTTTTTAACATTTAGAAATGTTACACTTCTAGGGAAAAATGTTTTTGCCTTTTTTTCTCCCATTTGCCATGTATCTTTATCCCAAAATCTAGATTTGAAATCCAACAAAGGTGTTTTGTTTAGTTCATTTCAAGGCAAGTGTCTGTCCTGATCATATTCTTCTCTTCAGCTTGCTTGAGGGCCTTTGTGATTGGCAATCCTTATCAAAGATGACAAACAAGTTTGAACCAAAACCTTACATTTGATATCTTTGGCCACCCTTGGTAGTAAGAAGAGTGCAAACTCCTCTTAATCTGTTTAAAATATCTTTATTTCTTTCTTCTGTTTTGGGAACCAACCAGCAATACAAACTGACAATTTGTGTTACTAAATAAATTGAAAAATTTGTAAAGATGTGCTCTTTAGAATATGGAAGATAAAGGCAGTATTAGGTGCTATTACATTATCACTACCTTGGAATACATTCATACAAACATTGAACAGGTTGATCCATTCAGAATGAAAATATCTTCTTATTCAGTCAAATTTATAAATAACTTAGATTACACATTTAAACCGTAAGAAAGTTGTTCTGCTACATTAGAATTATTTTCACTGTTGACCAGTATTTATTGACAGTGTTTCCAAGCTTGCCTAGGACTATCTGAACAAAATGAAGTTGAGACAAGTTGATCAGCCTGAAGTGATGGTGAGTTCCTCAGTACAGTAGCTGTTTTGGTGGCTTGTGAACACTGTGTTATTTTTATGTTCCATGTTAAAGTAAAAATATTTACTTTACAAAAGCACAAAACCATATTGAAAGGGTGCCCTTTTTTGGGGCTTGCTCTTTGGGGAACTGAACAGTTTCTTCTACTCAACACTGAGGAGTCCTAAAACTGCTTTTATGTTGCCACAGAAGCTCAAACAAGAGAGAGTATGAAAGCTGCTGTGCTCTTTGACTCCATCATCCACGTTACTGGATGGGCAGTGCTGGGAATATTGTATGAACAAGATCCTACAGGACAAAGCCCTTCACAAACTTCCCTAATGTGGGTCCTTCTCACATGTTTCAGTTCTTCAAGATCTGCTCTGTCATGGGTCTTTTTCCACAGGCCATAGTCCTCCAGGAATGTGCTGCTCTAGCACGGATCCTCTGCAGAAAGCAGCTTCCACCAGAAAACTTACTCTTGCATGGGCTTTCCTCCATAGGCTAAAATTCCTGCCAAGAACCTGCTCAAGTGTGGGCTATCCATGGGCCTCAGCTTCCTTCAGGACATGTCTACCTGCTTCAGTATGGGGTCCTCCACAGGCTGCAGGTGGGTATCTGCTCCACCATGGACCTCCATGGGCTGCAGGGGCACAGCCTGCCTCACCATGGTCTGCACCATAGGCTGCAGGGGTATCTCTGCTCTGGCGCCTGGAACACCTCCTGCTCCCATTCCTTATTGACTTTGGTGTCTGCTGGGCTGTTTCTGTCACATTTTTGTCACTTTTCCCTCTCACAACTGTTACAAAGTGTTTGTAGCCTTTCTTTAAGATCTTATTGCAGAAGTGACACCAGAGTTGCTGATAGGCTCAACTTTGCTCAGCAGTGGGTCTATTTTGGGGTCATCAGGAAACGGCTGTGTCCAGCCTAGGAGCTGCTCCTGGTATGTTCTTGCAGTGGCCACTGCTGTAGCATGCCTGCTACCAAAACCTTGCCATGTAACTCAATACTTGCAGGCACATATATGCTAGAAATATTGCAAAGATAGTAGTTTAGGCTCGCTACTTTCTCTCACTTCTTTTGGATTCTGAATGTAAGGCTGAGAATACTGAAGCTGGCTTGAAGCTGGCTTAAAGCTGGCACTGGAGCGTCAATTCAAATGTAAGAAATATGAGTATTGAGCAATGCTGTGTTTCTTGTCAATTACTGTTTTGACACATTTAGCTACTAATTCATAGTAGAATTCACCTAACTTTATATCTGAGAAATATGGCATTGAATTAAAAATGGGGATTTCAGGAGAGTTTCTGTACTTCAGCCTTTTTTTCCACCTGTCATTCAGTTATATGAACATACAGTTTCAGAGCTACTTTTAAATGAAAACAGTCTAATCTTGTTTTTAATCGAAAATCAACTGAATTTGTAAGGCATCTCTTGACATCTTGCTAACACCCTACTCAACAAGGGACAGCTAAAACAGTTGGCTAAGGACTATGTTCAGACAGGCTTTGAATATCGCCAAGAATGGAAAGTTCACAGTCTTTCCTGGCAAGCTGTGTCAGTGTTTGACCACCCTCAGTAAATGTTTTTTCTTTTCAGATGGAATGTCAGGTTTTTTTAATTTGTGCCCATTGTTTGTTGTCTTCATCATGTATCATACCCTACAATTAACACCTGCAAACTTAAATAATGAAGCAGACATCTTAAGTAATTTAGGAGTGTCATGGGTTCAGCAGTAGCAGTCATTTTTTCTCCTTAGTAGCTGGTGTAGTGCTGTGTTTTTGACTTTTGGCCTGGGAACTGCACTGATAACACCAGTGTTTTCAGTTACTGCTTGGGAATGTTTTGGTCTGACCAAGGACTTTCTGAGTCTCATGCTCTGCCAGGGAGGAGGGGAAGCCAGGAGGAAGCAGAGACAGGACACCTGACCCAAACTGATCAAAGAGGTATTCCATGCCACAGCACGTCATGCCCAGAATGTAAAAACGGAGGGCAGAGACCTGGAAGGGTGGGGGTGGACTGCTTGGTCGGGCTGGGTATAAGTGGTGAGTGATTGTATTCTTCCCTTGTATTTCTCTTGTCATTATTATTATTGGTGGTAGCAGTAGTGATTTGTGTTATACATTAGTTACTAAACCGTTCTTATCTCAACCTGTGGGAGTTGCATTCTTTCAATTCTACTCCCCATCCCCCCGGACTGCAGGAAGAAAGAGGGGGGAGTGAGTGAACGAACTGTGTGAGGGGCTTAAACCACGACAAGGAGTTATTGTCAAATACATAAAGAGGTTTTAATTCACAAAAGGGTGCTGTCTCTCAAATTGATAAAAGTTCCTTCATGTAATAATTTTACATACAACACCACAGAAAGATGCAAGGCCATCTGCAAAATTAATCCAGATTCTTGCTGTTTTATCTCCATTCCTTTAAGTCTGAGGGATACGTTTTTCCTCCAGAAGTTCAGAGTCAGCTATAAGCAGAGGAAGTAGGCATATTAAGAATGCTTACCTTGGCCTATGCCCAAAGAGACTGTTATGGTTAGATTATAGTCCTATTAAGCAAACTGCCTGTAAAATCATTTGACTGGGCTAATATATCTAATTTCAAGGTCTGAGAATGTTTAAACTGATTTCTAAATATTGTTAAAGTTAATTAACTTCACAGGCTGAGTTGCATGTCTGTTACAATGAATAGAGATGGACTAGCATTTGGATATAATATAATATAAGGAATATTGTTGAAAGGTAGATTGTAAATTGGCTTGATGAGATACTGAGAAAATATGATATCATATTTGTTCCTTAATAGATATTTCAGTAGTTGCAGAAGAATATACTGAGGCAAAAAGCTACTCATCTTGTAAGTTGCTTTTTCCCTTTTACTCATCATTAATTTGCTACAGATGGTTTAAAAAATGTGAGAAAACCTTATATAGGCTAAATGGACTCTGAAATGAATCATAATTATTCTATGTTACATTGCTAATAAAAATTTTCACATTCAGCTCTCAAAATATTCTGGAATCATTAACAAAAGAAAACCTCACAACAACGGTGTCATTATCCCTGCTTTGTACAGAAAACTCCAGCAGAAAGAGGTTAAATGACCTGCCAACTCATCCTGTTTAGTTAAGAATTCCTAAGAGGCAGCTATTCAGCAAACCAGTTCCCAGCCCATCTGATTATTATTCATCTCTACATATGCATTGTTATTCTGAAGAACTTGCACAGTCTGCCCTGAGCAAAGCAAAGCCAGTCAAAGACAGCTAAGCTAGCGAAAAATGAACTAGCTTTGGTGCCAAGAACAATATAACCATGTTGTCTGCCTGCTTCTGGGAAGCCCAGCAGTTGTCTGTGTCATGTTGCACTGTGCTGAATGTGCTGAATGGGATTATTCTCTTCCTGTGTGCTGGCTGCCATTGTCTCTGCATTTGCCACAGGTAATGAAAGAAAAAAATGTACAACTTAGGTTGGATTTACCCAGAGAAGAAAGTCAGAGTTATAAACAAAATCTCTAGGAGTTGAAGGATTTTAGCAATGAATTTAACAGATTAATTTATTTATCATGGGTTTAGAGCACTGAGTGAGAACTGCATAACAGCCTCTATGGTTTCATCTAGGAAGAAAGGGTTATAATCATGGATTCATGGAATAGTTAGGGTTGGAAAGGACCTTAAGATCATCTAGTTCCAACACCCCTGCCACTTGCAGGGACACCTCACACTAAACCATGCCACCCAAGGCTATATCCAATCCAGCCTTGAACACCACCAGAGATGGAGCATTCACAACTTCCCTGGGCAACCCATTCCAGTGCCTCACCACCCTTACAGGAAAGAATTTCTTCCACAAATCCAATCTAAACTTCTCCAGTTTAAGTTTGAACCCGTTACCCCTTGTCCTGTCACTACAGTCCCTCATGAAGAGTCCCTTCTCAGCATCCCTATAGGCCCCCTTCAGATATTGAAAGGCTGCTATGAGGTCTCCACGCAGCCTTCTCTTCTCAAGGATGAACAGCCCCAACTTTCTCAGCCTATCTTCATATGGGAGGTGCTCCAGTCCTCTGATCATCCTCATGGTCCTCCTCTGGACTTGTTCCAACAGTTCCATGTCCTTATTAAGTTGAGGACACCAGAACTGCACACAATACTCCAAGTGAGGTCTCACAAGAGCAGAGTAGAGGGGCAGGATCACCTCCTTCTCCCTGCTGGTCACACTCCTTTTGATGCAGCCCAACACACAGTTGGCTTTCTGGGCTGCAAGCACACACTGCTGGCTCATGTTCATTTTTTCATTAACCAACACCCCCAAGTCCTTTGCCACAGGGCTGCTCTGAATCTCTTCTCTACCCATCCTGTAGCTGTGCCTGGGATTGCTCCCACCCAGGTGGAGGACCTTGCACTAAGCATGGTTAAACTTCATCAGATTGGCACCAGCCCACCTCACAGGTGTGTCAAGGTACTTCTGGATGCCATTCCTTCCCTCCAACGTATCAACCGGACCACACAGCTTGGTGTTATCGGCAAAGTTGCTGAGGGCGCACTCAATGCCACTGTCCATGTCACTGACAAAGATATTGAACAAGACCGGTCCCAACACCGATCCCTGAGGGACACCACTTGTTATAATATGATATGATATGATATGTTATTATATGATATGATATGATATGATATAATATAATATGTTATGATATAATGCAATGTAATGTAATGTAATATAATTAATATAATATAAAATAATATATAATAATATATATAATTATATTATATATATAATATAATTAATATAATATAATATGTAATCCCCTCTTCCTGGATATCTTAACCACATTGTCCTGATTTAACCAAATAACCCAGGTGCATATTGTTACAATGAGTACTAATGTAACAAAGTATATGCAAAATCTGCCTTCGAATTTCTTTCATGACATTTACTTCTTACTGTGTTAACTGGTATCACCTAATTTTTCAATATGCTTCTTTCCATTAATGAATCATCTTGTTATACTTTCTTCTTAAATAGCAATTATTTGTATGAGATAAAACATACAATGGATTTTTAAAATCAAGCTCTCCTTCCTCACCCCATGAAATGGAAAATTCATTAGAAGTAATTATAATTTTAGAGTATGCCTGCACTGATACTGTAGAGGGTAGATAATTTGGTTAAAGAAAGATCTAGTTAAGCAAAAGTTACACATATCTTACATCCTGGTAATGAAGATTGAATTTGCAGGCTCATATGACTCTCCAAGAGGAATACATTAGGATTTGATTAATGATCCATGTTCTTTGTTTCAAGAACAAAACTGTATTGTTATGTAGTAAAGAAACAGTGCAGTCAGCTTTTCAGAGGAGATTGTGGTTTTTATTTCTCTTAGAGTGAAGCTGACTAGCATCTGAAGGAATCACATCAGACATTTGCTGACTACAAAATGAGTCATACTAATGCAGGTTAGTTTAAAGTTTGAAAGATAAAACCCAAAAATTAGACAAGTGTTTTGTCCTTGCAACATCCATTAATTTAACACTCAACACTGTTGAGGTGCTGCAGCACTGTGGCAAACACTGTGATATTGCTACTGATAGGAGTTCAAGGTAAAAATGTACTTTTCATCAACATCTTCCTTATTTGATTGGTTTAGACCCTAAGTTGCATATCTGAAAGAAGAAGGTTTAAGGAAAGGATTTATGTATAAAATCTACACTGATATCTCAGAAATCAATGTTTTCATTACCTGGTAAATCAGAGCTGTAACAGGAGCTTAGAGTTGACGTGCTCACTCCTGATTATCAAACTGGTGGTCTTCAGTGTATAGGAAAATGAATTTCTTGAGCTCAAAGACCATTAGGGTAGTATATGTGTTATTTCAAGTATGTTTGTAATTAATTTTTTTTGGTGTTTGATTTATTTATGCAAGTGAAATAAGTGGAGAGGGTGATATTGTAGGACATCACAAGATGAAAGGGTGGTGCTTTATTGGTGGAGTCATGCACTTCTTTTTATTTTAATTTCTTCCATTTTAGTTCTTTCCATTTCATGTACTTCTTTCCATTTTGAAGGTGTGCCTCAGGTTGATGGAGTGCTGCCTGTGTGCCTTTGTAAAGTAAATGAAAGCTTTGGTGTGTTATATTAATCTATTCTGCATTCTGAGATTTTTTTAATTAGTTTTTTTTTTTTTTTCCCCAGCATCAGCCTAGCGAAATGAGTATGCAGCAAGGCAGTAGACTATAGAGACATATGTCACCATATGTAACCATTCACACCAAACGTTCTGGAAGGAAGGGCACTGCATCATACCCTCCAGTAACAGTCTGTATCTGTCACCTTCTCTCAGTGCCTGAAGTAGCTGTCAAACTCCAATGCTCTACAGCAGATGAACATCTGGCTTGTTTCTTCCATTATGGCTCTTCCAAGGAATAGGATTTAATCCCTCTCACTTTTCACACGCAAAAAAACAGTTTTTTCTGCAACTAAGAAGAGAACAGGAAATTGCTTGTGTAGTTGGACAGCCTTGAGGGTTGCAATAAAATTAGTCTGTAATTTGCAATAACCTCAAGGGAATATATGCCACCAAAGATTGCTGATGTGCATTACACTTTAATTGGAACCCTTTAGCTTTCAGGACACTTTCTTAATTGTAGGTGTTAGGAACAAGTGGCATAGAACAGAACAGGTTATGGCCCAAAATATCATGAAGTTATCTGGCACTCTTCCTAACTACCATCTACAATTGAGTCATTATGATTGCAATGAATAATTCACATCATTTTTACTTTGGTCTGATAATCTTATGATCACAGTATGTTGCGGAGGTAGCTCTTGAGACTCTTCTGGAACAAAATATCCCTGAAAGCTGTATTTCATAGTTGAGTTTTGTTCAGTGTATGGAGGCTCATAGTTTGCTTGCAAACAAAAGTGTGTATCCTGGTATTTGCTGAAGTTGTGATACCTAAACATACATATCCCATGTTTAAAATATTTGTGATACCATGAAGTGGTACCAGTTTGACAGTTCTAAAAAAGCACTGGTCAGGATAAAGAAAATACTGAAAGTTCAAAAGAGGGACAAGGAAAAAATTGTTCTCTGAGTGTTCCTTATTAGACTTCTGAATTATCAGCCTCAAGTCACACTTTTAAACTTTCAACTACTTCCTAAGGATTTAAGATACCATCTTAAATATATTCTTACAGAATATATTCTTAATATATTCTGGAGTTGGAGGGCTATGAAAAACTCCAGATATTTTAAGACTTCTGGAGATTATGTGAATTTCCCAGAGCCAATTGTATTTTCTGTCCAACTGAGATAGAAATGTGTCTTCCAATAAATGAAAAAAAAATCTAAATCAGTAAAAAAGGAAAATAAATCAGATTTTGATAGAGTACAACATGTTTCTAAAAAACTGAATGCCGGTGTTATAGAATATAAGTGAAATACCCCTTTAGTTAGAGGTCCAACATAAAGTGTTAGCCGAAACTGACTTGTTTTTAGGTCTAAAGTAGAAGTAAAGTATGCCATGCTTTGAACTGATCTGTGCTAGGTTGTAGGACCTAACTTATGTACCAGCCATGGTTTGGGTCTATGAACTTAGAGCGAAACAAAGTCCCATCCTTCAAAGGAATATTATTCTCAAGGTATATTTTCCTGAAATCTGCCTGCTTATCATGTCTTATGTTGTAGGTGTTAATATGAGCATATTGTATATCACAGAGGACTACAAAAAACACAAGGCTAACATGTTCTATTTGTTTCTATTTTTTATATAGCAACCTACAGAAACAAAAGTTAAATTTTTAGAGAGATATACCAAACCAATTCTCTCATCCTTTCTCTGTAAGAATTATTATTAATAAAGGGCAAGTGAGAAAGCAAACTCTTGGAGAAATAGGTAGTCTTGATGTACATCATAACAAAGTACATGCAAGCAGAAACTCAGCCAATGTCAATTTCAATCTAGTTTTGGAAGGATATTATCATGTCAGAAGCCATCCTGTGTCACTGGCTGAGACCAGAGCTGGGACAGGTAACAGTGTTTCTGAAAATGTTAGGTTATGTCCTGAACTCTTATTGGCTAAAATGTTATTTCCACATGAAAGGAGTTTGAAGGATGTAACCCCCGGAGCACTGTGGCTGGTGCTTAGATTGATTTTGGCGGAGGACATGGTGAAATCTTTGCATCAAAATAGATAAGATAAATCCAGTTATAGAGCAAATATTGCCAGTGAAAGACAAATGTGCCTTGTGATGTTTGTGTTTCTCAAAGAGACAATATTTTGCTTAATTATGAAGCAGAAGAGAGGTTTAAACTGCAGGTTGTGTTATCCTTGCCTGTGAATGTCAGCCTCCTGAAGTCTTCAATTGACATTTTGGGGTTTGGAAACGAATACTGCTAAACAAGATAGGTGGATTTTATCCCATCTTTCAAAATGTTAGGAGAGATGATTTTCTGCATGGTGGGAGAAGAGATGAATAAGCCTACTGATAATGTCAGTATATATGTTGGTGCAAAACTGCCATGAACAAGTGTGGGGTACAGTTTAAGAGTCAGTTTCTGATGTTAATCACATGGAGTCAGAGTAGCCTTCCAAGAAGAAAAGAGCAAGGAGTAGATTTTTAGATAGGGCTTGATAAATTTATGAAAAATATATTCTTATTAAATGGAGAAAACAACAGAGTGGTTTTTATACCCTGAAAAAAAACCAAGGAGTATTTTTTCACACGTTTCCAATTTCCACATGTATTCTACATGCATCCCCTCTCTTTTCTCTCTTTTCATTCTCTTCTACATATGTCTTAGAAGTGCTCTTTCATGGTGATGACAGTTTCAGGTTTATTTCCTCTGTTCCTGTGAGTTCCTTGTAAGTATCCACTTTGTAAAATTATATTAAGGTGTATACTCTATCACACTGCCATGGTTTAAACCCAGCTGGTAACTCAGAGCCATGCAGCCGCTTGCTCACCCCCTTTGTCCTCCTGCTCCTGGAGGGACAGGGAGAAGAATTGAAATAATGTAACTCCCATGGGCTAAGAACAGTCCAGTAACTAAGGAATAACACAAACCACTGCTGCTACCACCAATAAAAATAATGATAAGGGAAAGAACAAGGGAAGAGAATACAGCCGCTCACCAGCTGCAGTTCGACACCCAGCCCTACCTGAGCAGTGATCTAACCCTTTTGGGTAACTGCCCCCAGGTTATATATAGTGGGCATGATGTGCTGTGGCATGGAATACCCCTTTGTCTATTTTGGGTCAGGTGTCCTGTCTCTGCTTCCTCCTGGCTTCCCCTCCTCCCTGGCAGACCATGAGAAGCAGAAAGTCCTTGGTCAGAATAAACATTACTTAGGAACAACTAAAAACATCAGTGTTACCATCAGCGTTGTTCCCAGGCTGAAAGACAAAAACACAGCGCTGCACCATCTACTAAGAAGGAGAAAAATGGCTGCTATTGCTGAACTCAGGACAGTATCCACCCCTTATTCTATACCATTCATGTCATGCACAGATCCCACTTTTTTCAATATACAATCACTCTTGTCTCATTTATATATATATTTATATATACACATGCAAACACTCACAAAGAGAGAGATATCATTCCTTAGTGCATGGACCAATCCCTATAAAGCTGCTGAGTTCATCTGGTTCATGATGTTGGGCTCCATCTCTTGTAGCAGCCTTTCAGAGCACGAGAGAGAGTGTGCAATGTTGGATTATTGCCTGCTGATGACACCACGGAACTTGTCTGGTCACTGCTTAGCTCGTCTGGTTTCATCAAACTTCATTCTTTGTTGCGATGATGATAGGAAGGGAGTCAGGGCCAGTCACTGGTGATGTGAAGACATCTAGTTGGTGAGCTATAAAAGTGCTACATAGTATACAATTGACTTCATTGTCTGTTTTCCCCTAAGATCAAATCCCCTTGAGGTACACATCGGACTTCCCCATCTTCCCGCATTACCTATCAAGCATATGCAGGTCTCTGAGAAAAAGCAATCCCATAAGTGGGTTTGCCTTTAGCTGAAGCAGGAATAACCCAAACTGTCTTCCCCAGCAAATTCTTTATGTGCACCACAGGAACCTTATCCTCTTCTACAGTATGTAAAAGTTCTGACTGGGCTGGGCCATGACTGTAGGCAGATCCTGTGATGTTGACCAAGCAGATGCCTTTTGGTAAATGTGTATCCCAAGGTTTGAAAGTCCCACCACCCATTGCTCTCAGTGTAGTATTTAACAGCCCATTGTACTGTTTGACTTTCCCAGAGGTTGGTGCATGGTAGGGGATGTGATATACACACTCAATGCCATGCTCTTTGGCCCAAATGTCTATAAAGTTGTACCAGAAATGAGTCCCATTGTCTGAATCAGTTCACTCTGGGGTGCTGTGTAGCCACAAGATTTGTTTCTCAAGCCTCAGGATAGTGCTCCGGGCAGTGGCGCAGGGCAAGGTGTGTGTTTCCAGCCATGAAGTGGTAGCTTCTACCATAGTAAGGACATGGCACTTGCCTTGGCAGGTTGGTGGGAGTGATATAGACAACCTCCCAGGCCTCCCCATATTTGCACTTCAGTCATCGTTCTCCATAACAAAGAGGCTTTAACTGTTTAGCTTGCTTAATTGCAGCACATGTTTCACACTCATGAATAACCTGGGCAACTGTGTCCATTTTTAAGTCCACCCCTCGATCACGAGCCCATCTGTATGTTGCTTCTCTGCCCTGATGGCCTGAAGTGTCATGGGCCCACCAGGCCAAAAATAATTCACCCTTATGCTGCCAATCAAAGTCCATCTGAGCCACTTCAATCTTAGCAGCTTTATCTACTTGTTGGTTGTTCTGGTGTTCCTCAGCGGCCCGACTCTTGGGTACATGAGCATCTACGTGGTGTACCTTCACCACCAGCTTCTACACCTGGGTAGCGATATCTTGCCACAGTGCAGCATCCCAGATGGGTTTACCTCTTCACTGCCAGCTGCTCTGCTTCCATTGCTGCAACCACCCCCACAAGGCATTTGCCACCATCCATGAGTCAGTACAGAGATAAAGTACTGGCCACTTTTCTCGTTCAGCAATGTCCAAGGCCAGCTGGATGGCTTTCACCTTGACAAACTGACTCAATTCACCCTCTCCTCAGCAGTTACTTCAACTTGTCAGCTTTGACTCCATACAGCTGCCTTCCATCTTCGATGCTTTCCCACAATACAGCAGGACTCATCAGTAAACAAGGCATATTGCTTTTCACTTTCTGACAGTTTATTATGTGGAGGGGCCTCTTCAGCACACATCACCTACTCCTCCTCTGGTGACATTCCAAAATCTTTACTCTCTGGCCAGTCCATGATGACTTCTAGAATTCCTGGATGACTGGGATTTCCTATTTGAGCTCATTGTGTAATTAGCGCAGCCCATTTACTCCATGTAGCATCAGTTGCATGATGTGTAGAGGAGTCCCCGCCCTTAGCATCCAGCCCAGCTTGGGCAACCGGGGTGCTAGAAGGAGCTGTGTTTCAGTGCTGATCACTTCCGAAGCAGCTCAAACCCCTTCATAGGCTGCCAGTATCTCTTTTTCAGTTGGGATATGGCTAGTCTCAGATCCTCTGTACCCTTGAATCCAAAAGCTGAGGGGCTGACCTCGAGTCTTCCCTGGAGCTTCCTGCCAAAGGCTCCAGGTAGGACCATTCTCCCCGGCTGCGGTGTACAGTACATTTTTAACATCTGGCCCGGTCCAAACTGGTCAAAGGGCTATTGCATGAACTATCTCTCATTTAGTTTGTTCAAAGGCTTGTTGTTGCTCAGGGCCCCATTTAAAATCATTCTTCTTCAGGGTCACATGTTGGAGGGGGCTTACAATCAAACTGTAATTCGGGATGTGCATTCTCCAGATCCGAATAAAACCTGAGAAAACTTGTGTTTCTTTCTTATTAGTTGATGGCGACATTGCTGTTATCTTGTTGATCACACCTGTGGGGATCTGGCAACATCCATCTTGCCATTCTATTCCCAAAAATTGAATTTCCTGTGCAGGTCCCTTGACCTTACTTCGTTTATGGCAAAACCGGCTTTCAGCAGGATTTGGATTATTTTCCTCCCTTTCTTAAAAACTTCTTCCACTGTTTTGCCCCACATGATGATGTCATCAATGTATTGCAGGTGTTCTGGAGCTTGCCCCTGTTCCAGTGCAGTCTGCATCAGTCCATGGCAGATGGGAGAGCTGTGTTTCCAGCCCTGGGGCAGTCAGTTCCAAGTGTACTGGACACCCCTCCAAGTAAAAGTGAACTGTGGCCAGCACTCTGCTGCCAGAGGAATTGAGAAAAATGCATTGGCAATATCAACTGTGGCATACAACTTGGCTGCCTTTGACTCCAGTTCATACTGAAATTCTAGTATGTCCGGTACGGCAGCACTCAAGGATGGTGCGACTTTAATCAGGCCACTATAGTCTACCGTTAGTCTCCACTCCCCGTTAGACTTTCACACTGGCCATATGGGGCTATTAAAGGGGGAGCTGGTCCTGCTGATCACTCCTTGGCTCTCCAGTCTATGGATCAGCTTATGGATGGGAATCAGGGAATTTGCATGGTATTGCTGCCAGTGCACTGTTGTGATTGCGATTGGCACTTGTTCTTCGATCTTCAGCAACCCCACAACAGAAGAATCTTCTGAGAGACCAGGCAAGGTGGATAGCTGCTCAATTTCCTCTCTCTCCAAAGCAGCAATACCAAAAGCCCGTCAGAATCCTTTTGGGTCTTTCAAGTACCCTCTCCTGAGGTAGTCTAAGCCAAGGATGCATGGAGCCTCTGGACCAGTCACAATGGGGAGCTTTTGCCACTTTCTCCCAGTCAGGCTGATTTCAGCCTCCAGTACAGTCAACTCTTGGGATTTTCCTTTCACTCCAGAAATAGAAATGGGTTCCACCTCTTGACAGCTTCATGGCTTCAGGGTACCCTGTGCACTGGTATCTACTAGAGTGTTATACTTCTGTGGAGCTGATGTGCCAGGTCATTTGATCCACACAGACCAGTAAATCTGATTGTCCCCTATATCAACCTGGCTGCAGGCAGGGCTCCTCTAATAGTCATCACAACATTGGACACTTAAGTCTTGTAGAAAGGGACTAGTCTTGTTTATCACAGGAGCTGGAGTAAAATTAGTTCTTCCATTCCATCTGGGAACCTACTTACTAGGAACTGAAGCGGCAGCTTTCATGGGATGATCATCCTTGACCTTTGTTCTCCTCTTCAATTCACGCACCTGTTCCTCCAGAGCTGAGGTAGGTTTTCCATCCCACTTCCTCAAGTCTTCTCTGTGATCTCGCAGGTAAAACCATAGGGTGGCCGGTGGCGTGTACCTCCTATATCTTCTCTCTTGAGCAGTAGAACGCCTTTCATTAATAGCTGAAATGTGGTTTAGTACACATGGGGAGCTGGATATATCAGATAGATTGTCTCCCAATTGTCTGAGCTCCTTGGACAGTTTTTACACAGCTGAAATGCTGGAAGGGGTGAGTTTGTCTTTGAGCTCTCAGAATTGACGAATCATTTCATCCACTGTTGGTGGTACTATGTCATTCCAGGTTATTGCTGCCAAGGAGTGGGTATATGATGATGGTGCACTCCATGTAAATTTCCGTCACATGGGTTGTATACATTTGACTTCATGTGGATCTATGGGTGCATTCCCAGCATACAGCCTGCGATAGATCATCTCTACAGTGGCTAATTCCCTCAGAGACTGGATGCTTTTCTCTAGCGTTGTCCCGTTGGTTGAATGACTCATAACATCACCCTTGTATGGAAAACTTTCTTTCACAGCTGCAAAGAGTCACCTCCAAAGGCTGAGACACCGTTTCCCTTTTGCAATTGCTTTGCCAATTCCCTCTTCCCTAGCAAGTGATCCCAGCTGCTTAGCTTCCCTACCTTCTAGTTCATGACCGTCAGCCCCATTGTCTCAGCATTGGAGCAATCAGGCGATGATGCGCTCCCCTGGTTGATGGGTAAAACCTTTTCACATATTCTGTAGCTCGGTTGAGGTCCTGGGTTGAGAAGTCACCTCTTCTTCTTCTTCTTCTTCTCCCTCTGATTCATGTAATAATAACTCTTGTTCAGATGCTGTTGCGTTAAATGGAGAGGGGGAAACAAACCCCTAAGTTTATAAAGAGAGCCAGAAACAGCCCCAATACACAACTATCAGTCCGAGCACGTCTGGTATCGGATTCACTGATAATTCACCACAGGGACAGCTCCTATATGCAACTATCAGTCCGAGCGCTACTGGTATCGGATTCACTGACAATAACTGTCAGTCCGAGCGTGACTGGTATCGGATTCACTGATAATGCACCACACTATGCTCACAGTTATACTGAATTTATTAATGCAACAGGTACAGGTTCTTATGGATTGCCGGTGATAAATACTGTCTGCAAAAGCACGTGCATATAATGGTTACATGAATACAAGCGCTTAATAAAGTTGACACAGCTTAGCTCTAGAATATACAGGTGACAATAAGAGTGACTCTATAGAGATTCTAAGTTTTTCCTAGGAAAGCACTGGATACAGTGCAAGTCTTACCCACAGGCATCCCTATGGGGGGGGAAGAGAGGTCCAGCCCGTCGACCGGTCCCAGGAGTCGGTTGATGTTATCTTCCGTGACTCGTCCACGATGGTATCTTCCCCAAAATCCCCCTTTCTCTTGGGCTATTTTATATTATTTTTACCTTCAAGGTGGAGCTTGAGTGACTCTAGTCATACATGCCTTTATTACCATTGGCGAAAATTTCTCTCGCCTCGATTTAAAGGTACATGAGACTAAAAATTCAGAGAGCATGCTCAGAGAGAGGTGGTCTTATTTCGGAGGGGGGTCGCACTGGAGAGGGATGTGTATTTTAGTATTATAATGAAGCAAAGTTCACACTAGGACGGTATTTTGTCGAAAAGATGACAGGCCGCTGGCTCAGGGTAGCAAGTATGCAGCTTATCAGTTTCTTGTACCACTTAGTTCCCGTTTTATCTGCTGAAGTTAGGACAGAGCATAACCGCAAGATCTCCACCTCGCTCTATCCTCCGCCTGTTACGGGAACCGCTGTGGAGTGCACATTCCTGGCATATCAGGTATGGCTGCATCTTAGCCCGAGAGGCCTTGAAAGCCCGTTTCTCTCTTATGTGTGTACAATGCTGCATTTTGAATATAGATTTAATTTCCAATTATCCCAAATTTCTTAATTATTCCACAGATGCTGTCCCGTGTTTTAAATGCATTGATTCTTCATCTTTCTTCACTGTACAGGTTGCCTTTTGTGTCTCTTTTTTGCTTTTCCACTTGTGTACAGGGGCAACTGATATTGGCACAAATTGGTCCTTCGGTTTAGCTGCAGTGATTATCACTGTGGTTGGAGTGGCTTCAATATCTGTTGTCAGTGTTGGTGCAGCCACTGTGCTTGGGGTTTGAGTAACACCAGCAGCTGTGCTGTCTGTTGCTGTCAGGGTTTGAGTAGCTGCCGTTTTTGTCACTGGGGCTGGTGTAGCTGCTGTGCTTGGAGTTGGAGTAGTTGCGCTGTCTGTTGCTATTGGAGTTTGCGTAGCTGCTGTACTTGTCACTGCGGCTGGTGTAGCTGCTATACTTGGAGTTGGAGTAGCTGCACTGTCTGTTACTTTGCCAGCAGATCCAGAGGAATCTTTTTCCTTTTGAAGGTGCTGGATAGTGTTGAACAGGGCTCTGAAAGCATAGGCCAAGCCCCAGCACGCTGCCACGATTTGTCCCACTCTGGTATGACCAGAGTGACAACACACCTCCTTTAAGTGTTTTACTATTTTTTCTGGATTTTGCACTTGTTCAGTGGTGAAGTTCCAAAACACTTGGAAGAGTCCACCGGCCTTGATACTTGTTCATACTATCCCACACACCCTGCCACTCATGACTGTCCAACCTCAGGGAAAATCTCTTGGTCTTCCAATAACATTGTCTAATCCTAGACAAGACCCAAACCCGACTCTGCTTTACTTTCAAGATCAGACGAAATGGTCGCAGGTAAAATGCACTCTGTATGTTTGCCAACGTGACGATCCCCATCATAATCAGCAAGCAGGTGTCAAGGGTACCCAAAGGCCATTCAAAGCCTTCAGAACTCTCAAACGATGTTGTAAATGGTCTGGTGGGGGGGCTGGGAGCGTAAGGGAATGTCTCCTTCACGGGTTGACCACACGGGGAGGGGAGAAAAGATGTGCAATTGTTAAACACTTCCATTATGTACCTCCCAAAATATAGGGGTGGTGAACACACTGGGAATGCAAGCCAGATCAGTTTCATGATCAATGAGTCTATTGTATTGCAAGTCACTACCATAAATTACAGCGAAGCAATAACCTTAGCCCAAGCCCCCCAGCTGATAAACACTGACACAGCAAATACCGGCTCCAAGTAAGGTGCAAGATGCTGAAACTTTGAGATCAAGAGCAACAACTTTGAGAGCCAATACATCAGCATTGTGACGAGTGACTATTAATCTGAAACAATGAATGCTTATCACAAACACGATTAGACACACCCTGGTCAGACCTGTTTTTACCTCATCCCTTTGTGCCCCATGTTGGGCACCACAATGAACTGTTGTGGTTTAAGCCCAGCCAGTAACTCAGGCCCACACAGCCATTCGCTCATTGCCCCCACCCCCACTTTTGTCCCTGTGCTCCAGGAGGAATGGGGAGGAGAACTGAAAGAATGTATTGCTGAGGTGAGTAGCTTGAGAGAGGACGGCTTCAACACCAGAGGGGGAGAAGCTCAGCATCCAGGCGCCTCAACTCAGAGCAGCAAGAGCCACTGAGGGAGCCTCGAGTCCTTGACAGGACTTGCCCAGGAGCCGGCAGCTCAGCTGACGTGAGCAGCTGAATCACAGGGGGTGGAGCCAGAAGGGACGGTACCTGCTCTGGCTGGGTAAAAGCCCTCCCCAGGGAGTGTGAGCGACCAGCAGCATGGCATATCGAGACAGGCTGGCAAGTGAGATGGTGAGCACTCACCTTATAACTGGGACCCGGGCTGGGAGCCCTGCTCTGGCTGCCCCGGGAGTGGCCAGTGTCGGCACCCAGACAGAGTTGATGAGAAGGGAGGCTGCAGTGCAGAGTTCAGGGTGTAGAGATTGCCTGCACTGGTCTTGTGAGGGGAGGGTTCAAAATGGCAGGGCTGCACTCAGTGCTCCCTGGTGGAGGTCCTCCTGCAGCAGGTGGCTGAGTTGCGGGACACTGTTAATAGGCTGAAAGATGTCAGGGAAGCTGAGAGGAAGCCGCACTGCTTGC
Organism: Ara ararauna; assembly: GCA_028858755.1. Taxonomy (NCBI): domain Eukaryota; kingdom Metazoa; phylum Chordata; class Aves; order Psittaciformes; family Psittacidae; genus Ara; species Ara ararauna. The sequence continues at coordinate 34,217,799 of CM054410.1, read as the reverse complement.
TCCAGGCCCAGACTGTGCAGGGGTCCCAAGCATCCACTGTAGCCCATGGAGGAAAGAAGGAGGCCGTTAACCCAGGAAGCTGGGAAACAGTAACAACAACAACAAAATCCCGCCCCCCCAAAAAAAAAGGAGGAAGAGGACAATTAAAAGCAAGGGGCTTCCTCCCAGATCTGTTGCCGCCACCCTTAACTGCTTTGCTGTCCTGCAGGGGGCTAACAAGGAAACACACTCACAATGTGGACAACCAGCTGATGCACTAGTAAAGAAGATCTCTACTGGTGCTGCCAACAAAAAGTGGCGGGTCATAGTAGTAGGGGACTCTACTTTGAAAGGCACAGAGGCACCCATTTGTCGGCCTGACCCAGTCTCAAGGGAGGTGTGCTTCCTACCAGGGGCACAGATAAAAGATGTTGCAGAGAAGCTGCCTGCTCTAGTCAGTCCCACTGATTATTACCCACTCCTAGTTGTCTGTGTGGGTGCTAGTGATATAGACAGCTGTAGCTTGGAGAACATTAAGCAGGACTACGGAGCCTTGGGAGAGATAGTTAGGGGCTCTGGAGATCAGATTGTCTTTTCATCAATTCCCCAGGATAAAAGGGAAGACGTTAAAAAAGCTAGGAGGATTGGCCAGGTTAATAAATGGTTACAAAGGTGGTGTCATAGTCAGGGGTTTGGGTATCTAGAACAAAGGACTTAATTGAGTAGGCCAGGTCTACTGGGGGCTGGTGAAGCTGGTCTGACAAAGAAAGGGAAGAGCGGTATTGGTAGGAAGCTTTCCAGACTGGTCAAGGATGCTTTAAACTAGATGAGTTGGAGGAGAGGGCATTATTCCGTTCCAAAACTCGTAGTCAGTTGCCAGCAGCTATAATAAATGCTCGGAGAAATGTAGAGATATTCCAGCCACTCCAGCCAATGAGCTGGCTTCATTTGGAGCTTGGCTCAAATGCCTCTATACACACCTGTAGCACGGGGAACAAACAAAAGGAATTAGAGATATGTGCACATCTACGGGGGTATAATATAATAGGCATCTCAGAAACATGGTGGGATGGCTCTTATGACTGGTGAGTTGGAAAGGAAACTTATAGGCTCTTTAGAAAAGACAGGTCCAGCAGCTGGGGAGGGGGAGTTGCTATTTATGTTAAGGATAGGCTGGAGAGTATGGAACTCTGTCTGGGGACAGATTGTCTGTCAACAGCTTTTCTGGATCAGGTTTAAAGGCAGAACAGCGATGGGAGACATTATTGTGGGGATCTGTTACAGACCACCTGATCAAGAGGACTCTGCGGATGAAGCACTCTATAGACAGATAGGAACAGCCTCACGCTCTCAGGCTCTTGTCCTCATGGGGGACTTCAACTACCCTAATACCAGTTGGAGGGACGGTACAGCCCAGCACAATCAATCCAGAAAGTTCCTCGATTGTGTGGAAGACAATTTCCGTCTGCAAGTAATAGAGGAGCAAACAAGGAGAGGTGCCATGCTTCACCTCATCCTCACCAACAGGGAAGGAATGGTTGGAAATGTGACACTCCAGGGCAGCCTTGGTTGCAGACATCATGAGGTAGTCGAGTTTGAGATCCTCAGGACAGTGAGAAGAGCGTGCAGCAAGCTCACCGCCCTGGGCTTCAGGAGAGCAGACTTTGGTCCCTTCAGGTACCTGCTTAGTAAGATTCCATAGGATATAGCCTGAGAGGGCAGGGGGGCCCAAGACTGTTGGTTGATATTCAAGGATCACCTGCTGCAAGCTCAGGAGCAATACATCCCTACAAGAAGGAAGAGCTGCAGGAGGGCCAGGAGACCTCTTTGGATGGATAAGGATATGCTGAGGAAAATCTGAAGGAAAAAAGAGGCTTATAAAAGGTGGAAGCAAGGGCAGGCGGCCTGGGAAGAACACAGGGATGTTGTCCGGGAAGCTAGGAACCAGGTTCAGAAAGCTAAGGCCCACTTAGTATTAAACTTGTCTGTGGATGTTAAGGATAACAGGAAGGGATTCTATAGGTACATTGCAAATAAAAGGCAGACTAGGGACAACGTGGGCTCTCTCCAGAAGCAATCGGGAGAACTGGTTACCCTGGATTTGGAGAAGGATGAGGTTCTTAACGACTTCTTTGCCTCAGTCTTCACTGGCAAATGCTCTGACCATACCACCCAAGTCTTGGAAGGCAGACACAGGGACTGTGAGAATGAAGACCCTAGGTCCACTGTAGGAGAGGATCTGGTTTGAGACCATCTTAAGGACCTGAACAGTTACAAGTCCATGGGACCTGATGAAATCCATCTGCAGGTCCTGAAGGAACTGGTGAATGAAGTTGCTAAGCCACTGTCCGTTATTTTTGAAATATGCCAGTCGGGTGAAGATCCTGATAACTGGAAAAAGGGAAATATAACCCCCATTTTCAAGAAGGGGAAAAATGGATGAGCTGGGGAGTTGCAGACCAGTCACCCTCACCTCTGTGCCTGGCAAAATCTTGGAGCAGATTCTCCTAGAAGGCATGTTAAGGCACGTGAAAAACAGCAAAGTGGCTGGTGACAGCAGCATGGTTTCACTAAGGAGAAATCCTGCCTGACCAATCTGGCGGCCTCCTATGATGGGGCTAAGGAACTGATGGACAGGGGTAGAGCAGTTGATGTCATCTACCTGGACTTGTGCAAAGCGTTCGACACTGTCCCACACAACATCCTTGTCTCCCCACACAACATCCTTTTCTCTAAGTTGGAGAGACATCAATTTGATAGGTGGACCACTTGGTGGATAAAGAACTGGCTGGATGGCCGCACACAAAGGGTTGTGGTCAATGGCTTAATCTCCAGCTGCAGATCAGTAACGAGTGGTGTCACTCCAGCATTGGTGTTGGGACCGGTCTTGTTCAACACCTTTTTCAGTGACATGGAGAGTGGGATTGAGCGCGCTCTCAACAAGTTTGCCAATGACACCAAGCTGTGTGGTTCAGTTGATACGCTGGAGGGAAGGAATGCCATCCAGAGGTACCTTGACATGCTTGTGAGGTGGGCTGATGCCAACCTGATGAAGTTCAAACATGCGAATTGCAAGGTCCTCCACATGGGTCGGAGCAATCCCAGGCATAGCGACAGGATGGGCAGAGAAGAGATTGAGAGCAGCCATGTGGAGAAGGACTTCGGGGTGTTGGTCAATGAGAAAATGAACATGAGCCGGCGGTGTGCGCTTGCAGCCCAGAAAGCTAACCATATCCTGGGCTGCATCAAAAGGAGTGTGACCAGCAGGTCGAGGGAGGTGATTCTGCCACTCTAGTCTGCTTTCGTGAGACCTCACTTGGAGTATTGTGTGCAGTTCTGGTGTCCTCAACATAAAAAGGCATGGAACTGTTGGAGCAAGTCCAGAGGAGGTCCACAAGGATGATCAGGGGACTGGAGAGCCTCCCATACAAAGACAGGCTGAGAAAATTTGGGCTGTTTAGCCTGGAGAAGAGAAGGCTGCGTGGAGACCTCCTGGCAGCATTCCAATATCTGAAGGGGACCTAAAAGAATCTTGGGGTGGGACTTTTCATTAGGGACTGTAGCGATAGTAGAAGGGGTAACGGGTTCAAACTTAAACAGTGAATTTTAGATTGTATATGAGGAAGAAATTCTTCCCTGCAAGGGTGGTGAGGCACTGGAATGGGTTGCCCAGGGAAGCTGTGAATGCTCCATCGCTGGCGGTGTTCAAGGCCAGGTTGGAGAGAGCCTAGGATGGCATGGTTTAATGGGAGGTGTCCCTGCCCATGGCAGGGGTGTTGGAACTGGATGTTCATAAGGTCCTTTCCAACCCTAACTCTACTATGATTCTATGTAATTCCCATAGGCTGAGATAAGAACACTCCAGTAACTAAGGTATAACACAAAACCAGTGCGGCTAGCATCAGTAATGATAATGATAAGGGAAAGAACAAGGGAAGAGAATACAGCCGCTCACCCCCTGCCGACTAATACCCAGGAAGACCTAAGCAGTGATCTAGCCCTTTTGGGTAACTGCCCCCAGGTTATACAGTGGGCATGGTGTGCTGTGGTATGGAATACCCCTTTGTCTATTTTGGGTCAGGTGTCCTGTCTCTGCTTCCTCCTGGCTTCCCCTCCTCCCTGGCAGGCCATGAGACTCAGAAAGACCTTGGTCAGAGTAAACATTATTTAGGAACAACTAAAAACATTAGTGTCACCATCAGCATTGCTCCCAGGCCAAAAGTCAGAAACACAGCGCTGCACCATCTGCTAAGAACGAGAAAAATTACTGCTACTACTGAACCGAGGACACATACATCAGAACAGTTAAGAAATATTTCACAGTTTAAAAAAGTACTGTAGGATAGAGAACAGTTCATTGGAAGTGATGAGGCTTAAATTAAGAGTACAGATGTATGACTGAATACAGATATCACCTGCTTTGTAATTATGCTTTTTTTTGTGTATGTTCTGGCACTGTTATCAAAATATTAATTTTCTTTACACATATAAAAATGTTTAGTCTGTTGATTAACTTTACCCACCATTCCAAGTAAGTTGTGTGACAAATTACATTTTGAAAGGAAATAAAATTTCCTTTATTATTTTAAATTTCTTCTCATTACAGTCATGCACTTACAAGAATTCACAAGTTTTTGTTTTTTTTACAAGAAATCATGGAAGAAATCTTTTTTCTTTTGTAACATCCTTGCTATTCTTCCTTTGACCAAAAAGAAAAATGAAACATTGGTTACAAAAGATATTGACTAAAATTAAAACACTGTAATAAAAATATTATTTTTGTTATAACACTTTAATGTTATATTAAAAATCTATACTTTCTGACTGGCTTGTAATCTCATGAGATTTGAATTTGGGCTTCTGAAACATAGTGTAGGTAACAGCAAGAAAAGAACTGTAGATTACAGTACATCGTGCATTGATTTATATTTGCTTTATGTTTTTCTAATAATATATCAACTAGGCTCTAGACATTGTATGATGTGTGAGGGAATTTCTTCTATTGCATCCTTCCTCTCACCACAGAAGCTTCATTTAGTTAATCTAAATTACCATCTGAACCCAAAAGGGTATGTGTCACATGATGAATTGGCTCAGTGCTTAGTGAAAAAAGTATGAACAATAGTGTAAATGCATGCAAGTTTACTGGTAGTCAAAGAGCTGATTCTGCCATATGTCTGATAGAATTGTCCTGTGGGTGAATGTCAGAGCATCAGTTTTCACCAGGGAAAGGGGTTAGATAGAGTCTAAGAATTGGGTGATCTGTTCATATGTAGGCTGCATGATAAGCTAATTTGAATAATGTATACTGAAGACTGTTGAAGACATTGGGAGTATAAGGGGTTGATATACAAATATTACAGGTCTATCTCTGGGATGCATATTATGGGTTGCCTTTCACCTGATCTACAACACAGAAAATATAAAACAATAGTGCCTTAATATCACCTATTTGCTGGTCTTAGTGTCGGCTGATCAAGTTCTCCAGTATAATATATTACACAAAAAAAAAAAAAAAAAAACCAGTGTGTATTTTATGACAGAAACATTACACTTTGAGCAAAGCTTATAGGCTTCTACGTCGTGTCAGTAAAACTGAAAGGCTTGACAGCCTTGCCTAATGGAGCATCCAGACCCCGCAGTTCTTGAAATCCAACTTAAATTTCTTATCAAAATCCACTAAAGTTCTGTTCTATGTTAAAACATTTTGTTGAGCTGCTTCTGTTGTGGAAGTCTATTCTATTTTCAGCGTTGGTGTTTTGTGGAGTTTGCACACCTTCTTTAGGATGTAGATGAGATTTAGAAGATGATAGAAGGTACAGAGCTAGCATGCCAGAGACTCTGAAGTATTAAAATAATTTTATGTCTAGGACCATTCTTTGCAACTTCCAAGGAATAATTCAGAGAGCACCACTTGCTGAAAGCTACTTTTTTTTCTTTTAAAAGGATGAAATTACTGCAAATAAGCATTTCTCTATCTCACAAGTTTTTGCTTCTTGTAGGCTAATGATTTTTTCTGAAGCCCAGTATGGAATTCTGGAAAGTTTTGATTTAGATTATATTACTTTTAAGTAGAGCTAACAATGTTGCTTAGAGGTACTATGTGATATCGACTTAAATCCTATAGTACTTAAAAGTACTGTTGCCTTTTCCAATGCTCCATTATGTTTTTCTCCTAACTTCCTTAATGTAATCTGCGGTCTGGAAAAAAATTGTATTTCTTCAAAGGTTACTGTAAAGACTTATCTCTTTTCCTCCCTTACGATATTAACAACTCCTTTTAATACACCAAATCTACTCCTCTGTCTATTCAGTCATGGTAATGTGCTAAAGCACACAAAGATACACTCATATAGATATATGAGTATTCAATCTGTGAGAATCTATAATGTGAGAATAGGCACATTCTCACTCTTCTTAATGAACGAGTTCTCAAAATGACACTGGGCCAGGCAAGGTTGATATATACACATTTGAATTTCTAAACAGAAATGCAACAGAGGTGAGATGCAGAAAGAAATAAAAAAATGTATTTTAAAAGAGCAGCTTGTTTAAGTTCCAGAAAATCTGATAATTTGAGCCAAGTCCTGCTTCACTGAATGAGGGTGTCCAGCTTTAGTGACTGCCTCTATCTGCGATATATTTTTCTGTTTTCAAATATATTGCATTCATAGAATCATAGAATAGTTAGGGTTGGAAAGGATCATCACAGACAATAGCTCTCTGCTTTGTGCGTATGAGCATGTGTGCATATATAAGGAGTGGTTGGAGCATGTAAACAACAGATTTTACATAATGTAAAAATATGTATTGCATGATATATACAAACCTATATGCAATACAGTTTTCTGTGTAACATTATTTTTGTCTGATGCTTTCCGTTCAAGTCTGTGCTAGATTTCTTTAATAATTTCTCTGTAGACTGGCACTGAAGAAAACATTCATACAATGATGAATTACCATATTCCACAGACTTCCCTAACAATCTAAAATCAGAATTACATGGAAATGTATAATGAGAGTACAACTTCAGTTGTACTGCTGACAAGATCAAACATTTAAGATGTCAGGGAATACTTTCCGCAAAATTCCGTTAGGTAACAAAATTATAATAATTTTTGGCAATTTTAATACTATTTTTTGAATTAATTTGATTATGTTTTTATTTTGATATTATGAGTACAATTATGAATTTCCTGTATTATCTGACGTGGCAAGCATTGAGAATCTCAAGTAGATGTTGAATTTGTATTCTGCTATTCCCCCAAATCAAGATATAATAGTGCTTGTACGAAGCAAAAGTAGATGGCAGTAATCACTTTATTTTGACTAAAGTGTTTATGAACAAATTTTAATGTAAATATTTTTTTAATTGGTCTATTTTGTCTTCAAAAATATGTATTGTTTGTTACAATTTTATCTGTGGGTCCCCTTTTGCGCATGCACCTCTTGGTCTTATAACATTTGTTCATAAAACGATGAACAAAACCAGAAGCACTTATTTTTATCCTTTTTTTTTAATTTCAGCAACAGATGAAAGAATAATTCCTCCAACTGCCTTTAATATCCTTGTCATTTCTAGCCTTCTGCATCAGCTACAGTGATTTCTTAATCTTCTGTGAACTCCATAATGCCTTCCCTATACTTCACAGCTACTCTGCTAATGTATTTTCATTCTTTTATGGTATCAATTGGCCTTGTGATTAAGACCACTCTAGTCAATTAAGCAGTGAAACTAGAATAATGATCTATTTGAAGATAATTTTTTTTTACTCATTTACAGGGACTTCACTGCCTTTCTTACCTTGAAATATTAAAATGCATGTACAAACTCAATTGAGATCAATCACTGATTTCCAACTTATTTGAACTGCTCCAGGATTTTCCTGTAAAATATATGACAAAAAGTAGCTAGCGTTTGCCATTCTGAGCATAAACTACTTTGGAAGAAGTCCATTAAAAGCAACTTGCAATTTTATTTAGACAACTAAAGTTTTGTGTATTACTTTCCACAGTGAATTTTAAAACCTCTGGTCCATTCACACATGTGCTGTTGTTGTTAAAAAGACCTACTGAATTACTCATGAAGTGATTCCCTGTTTTCTGTCTTCATCTCATTTTACCTTGCCCATGAAGTACAAAAATAAGAAGATAAAACTGTTACTGTCTCTCAGGTCTTCCTTTTTACAGTATAACACTGGCTACACAATCATTTTGTGCTCTTTCAAGGTCTTTTGGGAACAAAGTGTTTTTGTGCTAAGTATGACTATTGTCTGTCCTCTTGGCATGTAATATAGAAATATTATTCTTAGAGTTGTCAAAATAGGTGAGAAATATCTCAGCACAAGGAGAGTTCCGATCTGCCCTTTTGCCTAAATATACCTAATTGTAGAATTGTTTGAATACCAGTTCTTGAACATGTCAAACATTAGCAATTCTGAGTGTTAAATGAATATTTTATTATCAGCTTTGTAGAATTGTGAACCTAATAGAGAATTGGTTTTTAGTATGACATAGCTATACAGTGCTACATCCTAGTTTCAATGTTCTCCTTTCACAGATGAGCTTTCCATTTCTGAAGAGGCTAAATAGCCCCAATGAAATAAAGAAACAAAATTAGATTCTTTCAAATAGTTTGTTTCACACATTTGATTGCATTATCTTTGTTTACTCTAAAAATCTCGACTAAATGTTAAATTCTCATTTATTCTGTTACATGTTGCAAAAGAATGAAATACTTTAAAAACTGCAAGTTAGGACTTCAGAATTTATTTTACCTTATTTTATTACCAGTTATCAGTTATTATTTCATAATTTATAGTATTTTTTATGGTATATTACATACAGCTATACATATTTATAAATTATTTTTATCATTATCTTACTTATTCTTCTCACTAATTAGAAAATGGTAGAAGTTTATACAATAGTTAAAATAAGATCCAGGCAGTATACTCTTCTTTAGTTTAAATTCATATAGATGCATATGTGTGTGTGTATATCTACATAAATATCTCACCCTTGTTTTAAAGAATTTCCATGAAAAAGTGTAAATTACACTGGGATCTCATGATAGTTGGAGCTGGACACATGCTGTGAGGTAGCCAAGTCTGTGAAGGGCTGACGATTTCCCCACTGAAATGCTATTAACTACAAATATAATCTGAAAGGGCAACTAATTCTTATCAGTACAGCTGGATCTTCACTTTGTTAGTGAATCATACTTTCGCACCTTTCAATCAGGCTGTCCATGCCCTTTTCTGAAACACAAATGAGACTTTCTATACACACTTCAATTAATGTCATTGATAAAGTGGTATTAAAGACAAATAACTCAAATCTTAGCTATGAGTGTGAAGAGCGTTAAAATGTGTGATCATCACATGACTTGGAGACCTCATTTGGAGTATTGAGACCTCACTTGGAGTATTGTGTACAGTTCTGGTGTCCTCAACATAAAAAGGACATGGAACTGTTGGAACAAGTCCAAAGGAGGGCCACGAGGATGATCAGGGGACTGGAGCATGTCCCGTATGAAGCTAGGCTGAGAAAGTTGGGGCTGTTCGACCTGAAGAAGAGTATCTGAAGGGGGCCTGTAAGGATGCTGGGAAGGGACTCTTCATGAGGAACTGTAGTGATAGGACAAGGGGCAACAGATTGAAACTTAAACAGGGGAAGTTTAGATTGGTTATAAGGAGGAAGCTCTTTACTATGAGGGTGGTGAGGCACTGGAATGGGTTGCCCAGGGAAGTTGTGAATGCTCCATAGCTGGTGGTGTTCAAGGCCAGGTTAGAGAGAGCCTTGGATGGCATGGTTTAGTGGGAGGTGTCCCTGCCCATGGCAGGTGGTTTGGAACAAGATGATCTTAAGGTCCTTTCCAACCCTAACTATTCTATGATTCTATGTGCCAGCCTAAGAAATTGTTCCTGTAAAGCATTTCCCCTCTTCTTTCATGACCATAGGAGTGTGCTGTTATATTGTTCTGTCACTGGTGATTATAATAATGTTGAGATGTCTATTGCCTCTGCTTGGTTGTACACCTACATGGTAGGAAAGAGTTCCATATTTTTGTTTAGACAGTTAGCTGTTCCTCAGTGAAAAAAAAAATAAAATTGAACTGAATATGTTGTTTTAAGGCAAGAAAATGATGGATTGGATGGATATAAAACAATTGGAGAGATGTGTGTCCTCATGTGTGTAATAGGTTGTGCCAGGAGCTGGGGTTGGGTGGGGAGATGCAAGAGAGGATGAAAATGTGTTCTATTATCTGGTGTTTTTCTGCAACACCAACATGAATATAAAGGCCTCCTAGGAAGCTGTACTATAAATTCAGCAGGTACGTGTGATTCAAAACACACTGTACTCTACCTCTAATACCTCCTATTCAAATGAAACAAAAGATGATTCAGCACCAAAAGTTTTATTATGATACAAGTAATGATGAGAATAAGCTGTTATGTGATAATGGTTGTGAAGCCTGTCTACTGGATATTTTTCAGACCTCATGAAAATTTGTGGTGAGAGAATAACTTTCTTTTCTTCAAGTTACTTTCTATACATTACAGTAACACAGGTGATAACTCAGTTTGTAACAATCTTCTCTCCCTGGTATTTTGCTATACTCTTTGTCTTGTTCCCCTTGTAGTAGACAAATATATATTGTTACTATTGCATATGTAAAAATATGAAGCATGTTTAGGTATTTTTCTGGACAGAAATTTGAAAATATATTACTGTCATTTTGCTTACATATATAAGCTTGGCTTTATGTGGGCAGAAACATTCAAATATTCTACCATTAATCAAAGAGAGTTGAAGTTTTATAAACCAAAACACAGTAATAAGCAGCCACAAACACCCCCAATCTCAGTGATAATAGACAAAATGCCAGATATAAATTAAATGACAAGTTAAATAACACATTTGTGACTTGCAGGATGAGGAAGGTGATCTCAGGCTGCATAAAAAGTAGCATGGTCTTTGGGCTGAGGGAGGTGAGTCTCCCCCTGTAGTCTTCTCATGAGGCCCCACCTGCTGTACTGCATTCAGTTCTGGGACCTACAACACAAGAAGACTGAGTACCTGTTACAGCAAGTCAACAATAGGGTCACAAAGATGATCAGAGGTCTGGAGAATCTCTCCTATAAAAACAGACTGAGACTGCTGGGCTTGTTCAGCCTCTTGTGAGACCCCACCTGATCAGAGGGTTGGAGCACCTCTCTTATGAAGACAGGCTGAGAGAGTTCTTCATCTTGTTGAACAGAAGGCTCCAGGGAGATCTTATGGCATCTTTCCAGTACCCAAAGGCAGAGTACAAGAAATCTGGAGATGGACTTTTTATAAGAGAAAGTAGTGGCAGGATAAGGGGTAATTTCTTTGAACTGAAAGAGGAGAGATTTAGATTAGTCATTAGGAAGTTGTGACTGCCTCATTCCTGGCAGTGTTCAAGGCCAAATTGGATGCAGCTTTGAGCAACATGATCTAGCTGAAGGTGTCCCTGCATGTAGTAGGGGGCTAGAACTAGATGACCTTTAATATCCCTTCCAACTCAAACCATTCTATGGTTCGATAATTGTATGAGTGTATGTTTACATGGCAAGGTTTTGGAAGTGGAGGGTAAGTTTGTATTTTGTTGCTCACTATCCTTCTCTATATTTATTTAGCAATATACTAAATGAATCTTTCCCAAGTCCAGTCTGTTGTGCCTGTGATGGTTTGGTGAGTCATCTTTTGTCATTGTCTTAACTCATGAGCTATTTCATCTTATTTTCTTCAATTCTCCCATGGAGGACAGGGAGTAAGAGTGGTGGCTATCTGGCAGCCAGCCAACATCAGTCTACCATACTCTTACTTGTGTAGATGTTCACTTTTTATAAAATATAGAGTTTGTCAGAAAACACCCAATGAACAATATTTCCAATTCTGAATATAAATATTAGCTCTGTTAAGGTATATATTTATTGCTGAAGGAATACAAGCAAAAATCTCACATATCACCATTTAAGTAATTCCAAAATGTGGAGATAGGCAAAATTCTACATCATGCTCAGCACTATTTTCAGTAATTTTGCACTCAATCTGACTATATATATGTATGTGCATATGTAGTTACCCAAATATAGATTTATATGTAAAATTTGATACATACAACCTAGTCAAAACCTCAAAAAAGTAGAGTGTGATATAAGTGAGGCAAAGACTCACTATCGGATTAAGGCAAACTATTGGAGTGAGGCAAAGACATGAGATATTAGTGAAAACCTGCCCTAAACTGAGTGCAGCACCATTTCCTCTGCAGTCATTCCAGGAGACATCAGAGGGTGACAGGATCATGGTGTGAAGCATTATGGAGAAGTTTGCTGGGTAAGCCACACTCTGGGAAATGTTGGAGGCTTTTCAACCTGTTATGTTTTCAGAGTTGGAAGGAGCTGATGTCTCTTGAATCTTCTGATGTTCACATTTCTTTGCTTTTGTAAGAGATCAGGGAAGACATCAAGTGCTTCCTTGTGTCAGGCAGGAGCTGATAGCCAGAGCATCTGCCACAGCCAAAGAAGGATCTTCCATTAAGTGAAAAATCTGCACAATAACTGGTCTTGCTGTTTTCTCCATGTTTTGTTGTTTGTGTTTCTGTATGCTTGGGTATTTTTGGCTGCATTTCACCAAACTTCTTTCAGCATTAAAACCAGAGAAGAGGAAATTTGAGTTTCTCCGAGCTTATTTTGCTCTCTTCCCCTCTTTATTTTGTTTGAATCTGATATCAGAGGGATCGTTCTCAGTTCCAGAGGCTGCCAATCCCCTTACTCTGGTGGATTTTTCTCTTTCTTTCCTCTTCTGCCCTGAATGTCTGAAGGCCATCAGTAATCACACAATTTCCAACCCTCTCTCACAGAACCAATTTTTGAGCAATCTGTTGTTCTTAATTATCTTGTCATGCTTTCACCCATTTTCCCTAAGGCTGGAAGGATTCTCCTGAAATCCCATCTGGTCTTCCTGTCCCTGGATATCTTTCTTAGCCCAACAGTGCTGCCTTTTCTGCATTGCAGCAGGAATATGTCCATGTTGATTGTACTGACAATAAGGTAATGCTTTCCTTAATTCTGCTAAAACCCACACTTTCCTCATATTTACAGTTCATACCCTGAAAATTTATAGCTTTTTGTTAATTTTACTGAAAATATTTAAGTTTTTGTTTCTATTACTCTGAATATTCCTGATAGTAAAGTATATTTTTAAGACAAAAGTGCTTCCAAACTGAAAAGTACATAGAGAATTCAGAAACTTAGAAAACACTGATATTAGATTTTTTTTCAGGGAATGGATTTTATTCCAAGCAAACAATTAGAAATTCATGCTGCTTCAAAAAATGTGTTGGTGGTGTTATATATGTATTTTATTTTGCAAATAAAACAGAACATAAGTCTAATATCTGCTTAAAACACATATATTTTTATGTGCATTCTTGAGATAATGTATTTTGATATTTTCTGATGTTATTTCTATCCTATCTTTATCAAGGAACATTGTATAAAGTCTTGCTGATGCATTTTAATTGGGACATTTTGTATTCTGACTGCATTTCATCTGCACGACAGAAAAGTGGTGAACTATACATATAATAGTCCTTTTCATTTTGATCATCTCCATTATAATTTCTTGTTAAACTTCACCTTTTAAGGAGGCTATAAAATTATATATTGTCCCTTTGTTGTACTGTTCAAAGCTAAAAATGAAAAAGAAATAAAAAGAGCCAAACTCACACTATATAACAATTTATTCTACGATTTCTTTTCTGACCATCAGATTCTCAATATTACAACGTTTTTAATTCTGTGTTCAAAGGTAGTTGTTCCAGACCATTTTCCAGATGGCCATTTAATATTTCCATTATTATATTTTTTTCTGGCTTTCTTTGTGTACTCCAAACTTGCACTGAGTTTTAAGAGCATAGGAACAAAAGACAAAACCATATGCAAAGCTCCTGTTTTTCAACTTATGATCCAAGGTAATTTTTACCTTCAGGTCACTCATATCTGTTTCTTATTCTCATGATACAGAAGGTGACTATGGCTCCAATTTAGTTGGTCTGTGATTAAACTTGCACAGATTACTTGGGGTAATATGGAATTTTTTTCCGCACTTCCCAAGCTGTTGAAACGCCAGGTTCGATATATTTCTTCTGAAATTTCTACTAATTGTTACACTTCTACTCGCTTTCAAATTTTCACCTTCTTTATTTCAAATATTTATCTTGGAATTGTACTGATACTGACTTCCTAGCCTTTCTGTTTATTTTTAATTGATTGCATGATCTGCTAAACTTTTTTTGCCACATCTGTAAAATATTGTTTGCATAGATCATTATTCAGTCATTTAAATAATTTGCTCAATTAACTGGCATAATTAAAATTCCAGAAATCCTTAAGTAATTATTAAAAATAAGCATTACTCATTTGTTTTATCTAAACTAACTCTACAAGCTGCTAGCACAACAGCTGCTAACACAAGCTTTGTCATTAAGGTGTTACTTTTGAGTACTTAAAAAAAGTCTAGGCCACTACAAATAAAAAACCCCAAAACAGCATGTCATGTCATGTCACTGTAAACTCAAGTAGCTTTTGAAATGGACCATTAAGCATTAAATTTCGTGAAAGTGATTAACAAGGGATGCAAAGAGAAATGAGCATTAGGTTTTGTAGGAGGAAGCTCTTTTATATATGTGATTTTAGACTAAAGAGAAAGTTATCCCTAAAGCAAAAAATGAATCATGTTACTTTTTGCTAAGTGGCTCATTATTTCTCATTTTAATCCCCTCTTCTTGGTCTTTGTATACTTTCCAAGGTATAACAATACTATCCTTTCTAGTTACCTGCTAACTAACACAATGGAACTCAAACAGAAATTAATTATCAAGAATGAATATGAGTTTTCAATCTGCTGCTATAGCAAATCATTTATTAGTTCTCTGGGTTCTTGCTTATGTGACAGTGTGTAATATTACTTTTGGTAGGATGACATAGGGCCTCAGAGTTGTTTCACCATGGAAAACTACAATGACCTGTTTCTACTTTGTAAGGAACAGCAATAAATGCAGCATTTATTTTTCACCTCTGCTACCTTCAGTTGCTTGTCTTTTCCTCTTCAGATGAAAAAACACTGATAGTTTTCTGAAGAAAAACAAGCCTCACATTGCTAAACTGGTTGGTAGTAGCAGAAGGCTACTGAATTAATGCTGCACTGAAAAGATTCAATTTTTTTCCTGGGTGTTAAATCTTCTTCAATTAGAATTCATTTTCTAAAGTAGGAACAGGTATTTTGTAGGCTGTAAACTAGACAAGTTGTTGGAGGCTAAATTAAATTTTCATATATAATTTTCAGTGGGAGTCTAATTTCTAGACAAATTTCTGTAATTTACTGTAAACTAGTAGAAATTAAACTGATACCCCACTTCTGAGAATTCATATCTGAAAGCCTGTAGTAATAAAAAGTCTAATCTCTTCACCCAGTCCCTGCTAATTATACTAAGTCACTCATTCATTCAGGTGAGTGCATGCTTTGAAAGTTTATGTTCTCCTTTAACACAAGGGCATAAAGGATTAAAAAGTTGGTGACATACAGCAGTAAGTGTTTGAAAATAATTTAATGAGGTAGTCTTCATAAAAATAATTTTTTTTTCTTTGAAATAGGCAACATATAAAGTTTAGAGGATATGTGCCAAAATAGTTTTTCATAATGAAGATTCTTGGTATAATTCATTTAAAATGCTAATGAAACAGAAAGACAAGAAAGACAGAAAGAAATGCTTATGAAACAGAAAAACATACTTCAGAGTGAAAACTTTTCCCAGATATCTTTGTGAAAAAGATGGACATCTTACTCAAGGCTAGTCTCACAATGTAATAGCAATTAAATTGTTTCTCACATATAATTTCCCAACTTTATTCCACAAATAATGTAGAATTAGGAAATTTATACCTTATGATTTTAACTTTTTCAATATATAGTAACTTGGGCCATATTTAACTTTTTCCTTAAGATACTACTACACAGTAGTAGGTCAGAATATGGGCCTTTGAGGACGTCACCTAAGGACAGCTGGCTGTAAAGATTCTTGGGAGTATCTGAGAGAAATTTTTAAATATCGCTCCCCAATATCTAAATGCATAATAAAAATAACAACATGTATCACCCTCATTTATCTGAGGGATAAATGAGTTCTGATTTCATCCATAAATTGTGTCACTCAGATGATCTCTTGAGGATTGCATGCACGCAGATTAGCGTGGATCAGTATGGATCTTAAATGTGTCCATAAAAAAATCTAAGCCTTGCTGGAGAAGTACATCAGGACATTGTCACTGGCACATTCCTCAGAACTTAAGATTCATTAGACCTGATGAATTTGCAGGTATAACAGAGAACAACTAGGTACCTTAACAGTTATTTTGAGAACACACAGTAATATACAGGGCCAAAATGAGGTTATAGAATCATAGAATAGAATCATAGAATAGTTAGGGTTGGAAAGGACCTTAAGATCATCTAGTTCCAACCCCCCTGCCATATTAACCCTGAAGTTATTCTATAACTAATAATGTGGATGATAATGTTGTTTAGAATGAATTGTGAATATTCATGGGTAGGCATACATGCTTTTAGAAAAAAATAATTTCTTCATGTAACTAAAGTATGTTTCATATTGTTTTAAAATATGTTTTTCATAGGAAAGCTAAAATAATTTTTAAGTTAAACTCTTGAAGGTTTATTTGAAGATAAGGAACCAAAACCCAACACACATAAAATTGATGGGGACTGCAAAGAGAATAAAGTTACTTTAAAGCTACTTATTCATAGCAAAAAGAAAGAAAGCATTTTAACATGTTGTATTTGTGAATTATTTTTCCTCTGTTTACCCAAAATTCTTCAAGCAACTCAAGGCATAACATCTTCTGGAACTTATGTTGCAAAATGTCTCTGACCCTTATGATTTTCTGTATCTGTGGATAGACCAGCAACTCTGCTTTCTAAACCAGCCGGTTATTGCATATTTATTGCTGTGAATATTATAGCTGAAATACTAAACATAACCTGCTAATAAGTTATTGAGATTCTATGAGATTCTGAGTGAGACAACAACAGATGGAAAATAAACATGTGACATTGGCTACAGTTGAAAATGTCAAAAATAAGCTGTGAAGCTGAATGCTTAGTTGCACAGAACAAAGATGCTTCATCTCAGAGGAAAATAACAGCTGAATGAGAAATTATTTTTGATAGCTATTTTCTGTAAAGGCAGAATCATCTTTGTGTAGGAGGTGTATTTTAGTAGAATGTTGAGTTTGCATTGGCTTTCTGCATACAAGTGATTTTTATCTTGTACTCCTGAAAGTGTTACCCAGTTACTGCTGACTTAATGTAAAGATTTTTAACTTTTTTCTGTTCCACTCTTCTCTATTCCAGCTGATCCTGGCAAAGCATCTTCCACAAGTACAACAGGAATTATAAGTAACAAACATCACATATGATTTATTTTTTCTTTACATGTTCTTCAGAGTAAGTGCTGTCTAGAGAGACACATGGTGGTGGACAAATTCTGGATGCTTTGACTGTATTTTTTCCAATTCTATGATTCTACTGCATCACATTTTCAGGTATGATTGAAGGTAAGCAAGCTTATGCATTAGAAATTTATTACTTTTTATTCGTGGCATCTTGGGATTCTGGATGTTTATATCAAGTAGGTCAAGAAAGAACTGATTCACTGGTGACTGAATAACAGGCGCTATTTACCTCTCATTCATTCTTCAGTTAGAAAGAACAGGGCTGGGAGTCCTAGAGCCTTGGGCAGAAATTATTTTTTAGGTATCCAGTACATCCTGAAAAGAAAGATTACTGAATTTCAGCCAAGTGGGAAAATATCTACGAAAGGATAAGATTCATGAAGTCTATGAGAAATCTGGAAACAAATGTGAGCTTTTTAGTACTGAATGAATATGAACATCCATCTCTTATTTTATAATTTGAAAACTGAGAAACATTTAAGGAATCTTAGGTCAGCAGAGAAATAAGGCAAAGAAACCCCAAGATGTCTGTCTAGGAGAGTGACTGTCATTATTTCATTTTTGAACTATGAGAAAGTGTGAATGATATAAAATTGATTGCCTAATTGTTTTCATTGGTATTATGATTCCTATGTACATATTTTCCAGCAATAATATCTAGAAGATAGTCAAGCTCTATTCTTTATAAATATGCAGAAATAAAAAATCTGTGTACAAGAGAGCTTTGCCATAGGAAATGCATTCTTGCCATAAGATCATAAATGGTGTTCTACAGTGACAAGTGGAGGTCAGATAGAATAGAGTAGACATTTTATTGGGTGTGATTTTGGCATGGCTTCAAACACATAAGTATTTAAATTTGATTGGAAAAAAGAGGAATAATGGATAAAGTGCTAGATTATAAATTACGGATTAAATTACATTTAGTGCTTAATCAATCAATACAAATTAATTTGAGTTCACTATTTCATAAAACAAGTGGTTAAATTTGAATATAAATTGTATTTTTCAGACAGATAAGACAACTGTGGTATGAGAAGCTATTTGGGTTTATTATAAAAATATTTATTTATGCTTCAACATGTTGAGTAATCCTGTGGTTCTAAGGATCTGAAATTCATGTGTAAAATGATAAATTTGTAAACAACCATGTAAACCAGCTCAAGTTATTTGCCTTCTAGGGATATAAGCAAATATTTACTCAGAGACAATACATAAAGCCGCTGTAACTTGTAGAGAATAGGGGCATTTATCTAAGTATACACCACAATTTTTTTAATAGGATAGTGTCACGGTTTAAGCCTCTCATGCAGTTCACTCACTCACTCCCCCCACTTCCTTCCCCCCAGCTCCTGGAGGGGGTGGGGAAGAGAATCGAAAGAATGTAACTCCCACAGGTTGATATAAGAACAGTCCAATAACGAAGGTATTGTAGAGGAATTCTTAGAGGCTAACGGGCATAGCGTCTTGATGCAGGTCTACTTGCACAACCCAGCTTATGAGCCTGTCGACAGGCTCAGTGTGTCCTTGAAGCAGGCAAACCAGGGAGCAGAGCCAGAATAAACCGACTAGCCAGAGGTGAAACAGGAGGTAGCTGACTGCGGAAAAGGATGGGCCGCAGACGTCATGGGATGTGGGTTTTTGCCTTTTACCAATTGGGTTGTAGCGGTAGGCGCTGGGACAGCGTTGTTTAACCATGAATGTATTGTTTACTGTGCGTGAACCCTGAGAAACCCTATATAATCTCAGCAATATTGCGAATAAAATGAGCAGTGATCATACCTCTATGAGGACTCATCGTTGACTCTGGAAGCTCCTTCGCATCAAGGTATAACACAAATCACTACTGCTACCACCAATAATAAAAATGACAAGGGAAATATTAGGAAAGAGAATACAACTGCTCACCACATGACGACCGAGCCGTGAACTAGATCTTCTGGGTTCCTGCCCCCAGAAGAGGATATTTTTACATCCTGGGCATGACGTGCTGTGGTATGGAATACCCCTTTTGTCAGTTTGGGTCAGGTGTCCTGTCTCTGCTTCCTCCCGGCTTCCCCTCATCCCTGGCAGAATATGAGACTCAGAAAGTTCTTGATCAGACTAAATATTACTACAACAACTAAAAACATTGGTGTTATTAGTGCTGTTCCCAGGCTGAAAGTCAAAAACACAGCTCTGCACCAGCTACTAAGAAGGAGAAAAATGACTGCTATTGCTGAACCCAGGACATACCAGGTAAGAGAAACACCTGTCCCAGGACACCTCTAATGGAAATCAGACTGAAAATAAGTTCAACAAACCATTCAGGAACTGAGTTTACTATTTTGGTAAAGGAATTAGAAAAACAAAAAAAAAAAAAAAAAGAAAATTCTTCTCAGACTTGCTTTGTTAAGGGATTGGAAATAAAAGTAATTTCTTATATGGAAAAAATAATATCAACTTATTCCACATAGTTGTTCTTTGATTTTGCTGAAACTTTAAAAATTCTTTGAACTCCTCAGAGAAAAAAACACTAAGTGTGTGTAAAGGATTATCGGTGGCTAGCAGCCAGAAGTCAGTTGTGGGGAATAACTAGCATAATAGTGTGAAAAGTCTTAAAAGTCTTGTTTCTCTGCTTTTATACATGTTTTACAGTTAAGACTCCTGTTTTCACAAATAGCAGAAGATTATTTTGGAGTGAGTTTTACGGAAACATATGGAAATGCCACTGATTCCTTTTCAGCAATTTTGAGCAATTTTTTATAAAACAGTATTATTTTTGTAGCTTGTATGCTTCTGTATATCTCTGACATTCTGATTTAGAAGCTGCTACTGACTACAGTACCAACCCTGACTGGATTACACCCTAAAAGATGAAAAACTAAAGAAAAAGCAAGAAAGTGAACAAGACTCTTCTTTTTCAAGCAAAGCTATAAGGAGGACTGTGAGAAGAGAGAAGCTGGAAAACACAGAAGACAGAGAAAATTATATCCTCTAACAGTTAAGTTTTCTGAAAAATGAGCAGTAGGAGAAGAATAAAGCAGTTGATCAAGAAATCCCAGCTGCCCCCAACAACAACAAATCAGGCATATTCTATACAAGAATGGTAACAAAAAAAGAAAAAAGGGTGAAAACCCACCAAAATGACAACCAAACTCTATGAAGGATGAAAAAGCTCTTTGATAGAAAGAACAGGAAATTCTCAAAGACAAAGGAGATAATATAAGTAAGGGACATTTCTTTTTGTTATTTGTTTGATTGTTTTTTTGTTTTCTTTTCTTTTTTTTTCCTGAACATAAAAGGGTAGGAAATCTCAGCAACCTTGTAATCACATTGGGTATTGTTGCTAGTAATGATGAAGTCTGAAAATATACACAGTAGAAAGGGAAGCAGACACACTGACAACACAAGGCCTAATTGTGAATCACCGGAAAATTTACAAACCTAGAAGAACATTTGGTGTTTATGCCCATAGGAATCTTGAACGCAGCATCACCATAGACTCTGAACATGCAAATTTCAAAGTAATGAAAAAAAGTCAAAAAGAAACACTGAACTGCAGATCTGAGCATATGACAGAAATCATTACAGGCAGGTAACAGAGCATAATTCAATGTTTGTCAAGTAAGCTGACATTCCTGGCAGTGATTTTTTGCTAGTCTGAGTTTAAAGCAGTGAAATTTGTTGGAGAGCTTAGAGGCTGCTGTCAGGAGAAATGACGTCTGTCTAAAAAGACAGAAGATGACCTCCTGAAAATCAGTGACGCGTTTCCCACTTACATTTCCATGTAAACCAGCACTGAACAGCAATCAGATCACAATACTAAAACAGGATGAGGTGTCTGTGCTATTAAAACATATTCTACTCCCCTTCCTTGCCTTTTACTACTAGAATAAAGGCTCCTTATTTAATCACCATAGCAACCATGATGCATCCATGTAGTCATTGGTCCCATCTGCACAGCAATGCACCTGGGGAAGGATGTGTCCCGTGTTCTTTCAAGGCTGCTCAAAATCTGGCAGCTTGTCTGTTAAGTGGTCCTGTTTCTTTTGCATTCAGTATTGTCTTCCAAAAACCAGCTGTTGGCACAGTCTTTCTTTTGTTTTTTATTTTACACTCTAGGGGGAAATGCTGAAAAAAGTTATCCTCTGTTTCAGCAAATCTTTTATTTGAGTCTTCTGTTGAATAATGTTGCAATCTCAAGAAAATGTACAATAGCTCAGTCAGAGATAACATCTAGTTGTCAGTTTCTGGATAGCTAGAATCTGAGCTTCACAATCTTAGAATCATGCAATCATTTAGGTCGGTAAGAACTGTAAGATCAAGTCTGACTATTAACTTAACACTGCCAAGTCCACCACTAAACCATGTCCCTAAACGCAACATCTACTCATCTTATAAATAACTTGTGGGGATGGAGACTCAATCTTTTCCCTGGGCAGCCTGTTCCAGTGCCTGATAAAACTTTCACTGAAAACAAATATTTTTTTTAATTTAAACCTCCCATGGTGCAATCTGAGCCCATTTCCCCATTTTCTTTTGTCTTATCACCTGTTACTTGGAAGAAAAGACCGACATCCACCTTGCTACAAGCCCCTATCAGATATTTGTAGAGAGCAATAAGGTCTCCCCCGAACCTTGTTTTCTCCAGGCTAAACAACCTCAGTTCCCTCAGCTGTTCCCCATAAGACATGTGCTTTAGACCCTTCACCACCTTTGTCACCCTTCTCTGGACTCATGGTAGCACCTCAATATTTTTCTTTTAGTAAGTGGCCTGAGAGCAAACACAGTATGTGAGGTGTGGTCTCACCAGTGCTGAGAACAAGGTCCTGCTGACCCGGCTATATCTGTTGCAAGTCAGTAAGCTATTTGCCATCTTGGCCCTTTGGGCATACTGCTGGCTCATATTCAATCAGCTGTCAACCAACAATCCCGTGTCCTTTTCCGCTGGGCAGCTTATCAAGCACAAGACAAGGTCAGAATATACATTTATTCTGATATGAATTTCAGCAGAAAGAAAACGGTTCATCCTGTATGTTCAAGGTTGCTTATCAACTTGCCAACCTCACTGCTTCTTATGTATAGCTTTGCATAGAATCAGAGAGTGCAATATGCAGCTACCCAACCATACAACTATTGAAGCATTCTTTTGAATGTGTTGAAAAGCTAAATTGGAAGTGTATCAATGTGAGAATCAAAATTGTGCAAGTGTTACGTATTTTCTTGAACTGAAGATCTGCAATACGCTTCTTCATCAAAGCAAACACCTTTTATACCTGTAAGTGTTGCAAAAATGAGACAAGCAAAATCCTACCAGCAGGTGTGCTGAACGTAAATTGTTCAAAAAAGGAAAGGGGAGGGGTACGTGTAGAATCATAGAATCATAGAATAGTTAGGGTTGGAAAAGACCTTAAGATCATCTAGCTCCAACCCACCTGCCATATGAGTATTGGCTACTCGAAACCGGATAAAAAAAACATCCCTGCCAATCTATCAGGAAGTTTACTAGCTTAAGAACCAAATATATTTGTCAAACCACAGCTCTAACGATAATGATAATGGAACATCTAATGATGTCTTAGTCTTCCATCAAGACAATTATTTTCTCTGGTGCAGTGCATGAATACAATTTCTGATACTAATGTAGGCAGTAATTCAGAAGGGTGAAGCTCTTCAGTGGTGGTAGTTAAAATAAAATTAATATAACCACAATAAGCTAACTGAAGAGGTATCCCAAATTTTGTTTTTTGTTTGTTTCTGTATTTTTAGCCATTGAGTCCTAAAGTTTCCAACTGATTCAATAGAATCTCTCACAAGCTAATCACTCTACATTCATTAGCTAACTACTTTGTAAAGCTTTTACTTATTATAGTCATTCTCTGAGGTGTAGATAAAATACTATATGTGTTAGGAATATTTTCTTGGATGTCACTCAGGGTAAACCTACTTACATTTATTTTAACAATGACTCTTGTGCTTTCTAATTAGGCTTCTGCCCCAAAATGTGAGCATAATAAAGGGAAAAAAAGTTTCTATGCCTCAATTTCCTAAGCTCTGTTTTCTGCTTCCAAGTAAGGGATAGTAAAAATATCCATAACATTTCAATATTACTTTAACGGGTTATGAAGAAAAGCCTATAATTGAACACTATACCTGTTATCTACAAAATTCACTGACTGTTGCTGAAACTTCAATAATTCTTTTGGTCATTTCATTCACTTCCAAGTGTGCTCACAATTAGATTTTATTACATACCAGAATCTACTTCTATTAGAACCAGTGTGTCTTCATTTTTGTAACCTTTGTGTCCACCATTAACTTTTATTATACACCAAAGTCTATTTGAATCAAACTATATCATTGCCAGAAAGCAATTCTTCTCTTGAGTTGCTTTAACGCACTGATCCAGTTTTGATACAGGTTTTCTTGCTACTTTTTCCTTCACTATGCTCCAGTAGTATTGTCTGGAACCACTAGACAGACACCTAAACATCTTTATTCAGTATGGTGGTTTTTAATCCTATTTGAAGTTCCTTTTGTGTTTCACTGTGATCTTAGTTGTAGCCTCTTTACCATGTCTGACTTTGATTTTAATGTTGCTGTATTGTTGCATTATTTGTGGTGTGTAAAACATGAGTTTTACACACTGAGAGTGTAACAAACTGAGTGTACTGCTGTTTGATGTGAAGTATGTTATAGTCCTTCTGCCTCTGTTTTAGGGATCTATCTGATTTGTCCAACATATTATTTCACCTAAGGTGTGCGCTTGCAGCCCAGAAAGCCAACCATATTCTGGGCTGCATCAAAAGGAGTGTGACCAGCAGGGAGAAGGAGGTGATCCTGCCCCTCTACTCTGCTCTTGTGAGACCTCACTTAGAGTATTGTGTGCAGTTCTGGTGTCCTCAATATAAAAAGGACATGGAACTGTTGGAACAAGTCCAAAGGAGGGCTACAGGGATGATCAGGGAACTGGAGCACCTCCCCTATGAGGATAGGCTGAGAAAGTTGGGGCTGTTCAACCTGGAGAAGGCTGCGTGGAGATCTCATAGCATCCTTCCAGTATCTGAAGGGGGCCTATAGGGATGCTGGGGAGGGACTCTTCATGAGGAACTGTAGTGAGAGGAGAAGGTGGAACGGGTTCAAACTCAAACAGGGGAAGTTTGGATTGGATATGAGGAAGAAATTCTTTCCTGTAAGGGTTATGAGGAACTGGAATGTGTTGCCCAGGGAAGTTGTGAACATTCCATTGCTGGTGGTGTTCAAGGCTGGATTGGACATAACTTTGGATGGCATGGTTTAGTGGGAGGTGTCCCTGCCTGTGGCAGGGGGGTTGGAACTAGATGATCTTGAGGTCCTTTCCAACCCTAACTATTGTATGATTCTATGATTTTCCATCATCACTTGCATAGTGCTAAATAGGGTAGCCACTACTAGGAGTATGTATCAGTCTGTAGGAGTATTTTGAGAGTGTACAGTCTTAAAAATGGATCTAATTGCCTCAAATACCAGACATTATGGAAATCTATAAAACCTGTACACAAGCTGGAAAGTTTTTGTACAGAGGCTAAGTATATGATTTGCAGAATTAGTGTCCTACTGAAGCTGATTTTGTATTTTCTTAAACCTTCTTTACTTCTGGCTTTGAACTCTATAATTTCCCCTTATCTGCAGTAATTCCTATAAAAAATTTATTCCATTTTCCTTTTAAGTATTTTGCCTGTCTTGATTTACCTGTGTTGATGGATACAATTCTTTACTTCAAGGAACAGCTAAAATTATTGAGTTATACTGTGATTCCAGATTTCTTTCTTTATACTAATCTATACTTTGGGTAATATATATGAGTTGACTAGATTGAATAATTTTTTTGAAATTATTTCAATTGAAATAATTTATTTTACTGAGTATTAACGTGTGACTCCTTAATCTATGTAAATGACTTGGAATCAAAATATGTGATGTATGTCTGGAATATGTATTTTATCAATCTGTAGGGCTAATTTATATTTACATTGATGTAACATGCAAAACAGCAACCAACCCTGTGACATATATGTATAACAACATATACCAAATAGTAATTCCTATTTCTCTTATGTTTAAATAAACAAGTAAGTCATTTAAGCCCCGTATGAAGACATAAAATTCATAGTGTGTAATTGTAGTTTAAATGATAATAAGACCAAAATAGTTGCTGCAGGTGGAAGAATAATAATATCTGAAAGATTGTTGTTAATCTCTCTAACATTTCTAAAAAAACCCCAACATTTTAACCAGCAGTTTGACATTTTTTCTCACAAAGACCATGTTAACAAGGTAGGTGAGAATGGATCAACTCTATCAGCAGTGAAAAAGGAAGGTGCAGAGGTCAGATATTGCCAGTTCACTGCTTAAATACCTAATTTTAAAAAGACTCTTTTATCCCTTTTAAACCTGTAACTCCTTTATCTTTACATGATTGTTTAACGGAGAGAGTTATTTATGTGTTCTGATTGGTTTGAACACAAGTAAGATTGAAAATGAAAGCTGTTAAACAGAGATACTGCGCAGTGCCTGTGTCAGTGGAGCTAATGAACCAGGTCTCTCTGGGATCCAGTTATAGGAAATGTGGGCATGTTTCAAAGCTGCACCAGGAGAGGTTCAGACTAGGTATCAGTAAACACTACAATGGCTTCCTAAAGAGGTGGTCAATGACCTATGTCTGTCAGTGTTCCAAAGGATTTTGCACAGTGCTCTTAAAAATATGCTTTAGCTTTTGGTCAGCTCCAAAGTGGTCAGGCAGTTGGATTAGATGACTGTAGGACACCCCCCACTGATATTTATTCTGTTCTGTTCTGTTCTGTTCTCTTCTGTTCTGTTCAGTTTTGTTCCAAAACAGTGTAGTTCTCTGATTACACAGAGAAATACAATCCCTACATTTTTTGCACACCACATTCTTAGTGTGCTTTATTTTTCCTGTATTCTTCCACAGTGACAAATGACTGCATGTAACAACCAGATTCATTCTTATCTTCATGTCACTTTTATGCAGCTGACATTCATAAAAGATTAGAACATTAGGAGGACTTTTTTTCCATGGAAATATTCTATCAAGTAAAGTGAAGAGTAAGGGGGTCTGAAGGTTATACATGTTAAGGAGCTACTCACAGCCAGCATACTTGCAATTCTACAGAACCCTTTCTGATATGATTGCTTCTCCCCAGGCAGGTCATCAATGGTATAAAGAGCTTAAAACATCCTGAAAAATAAGAGGAGTGGTCGTTCCCACTAATTTTGATTGGATCTTCAGCACACCAAATTTCATAGAGGGCAGACCTTAATATTCTGTAGTCATAGCAAAGAGACATTAATGCCACCCACTTTGGCTGTGTATATATACATATTCACTTTGTGAATATACATTTGACATTCTTTGGTGGACGCATTAGGTTTCATAGTGTCTGAATGGGGCATGGCAAGACTCTGATTTACCTTGCTGTTTCCACAGTCTGAGCGTGCTCTAAAGGGGCAATGCTTAGAAACAAGTTATAGTTAGACTCTAAAAGAGCATACAGAAATTTAGTAAAAGCATTAGGACAAGTTTTAATAGAGTATGGATGGAAAAGTCTAATGTGCAAGCACAGAAAGAATAAACAGCGATACTGTAAGACTTTCACGGGTTCACAGCACCTAGATTAGCAGTTAATTATGGTCTAAGAACTTCCACATGCATTTTCTCAGGGCACCCAGCTCAAGAGACAGATAACTGTGAGTAAGTCCCAAAAACTCACAGAGAAGAGACAAGAAGGAGTGAAAAAATCGCTGTCAGCTCCTAGAAGACACTAAAAAACATATGCAAAATGAGGATACGGTCACCAACCTGAGAAGAACACAGGACACATGGGAAGAGTCAGCAGATGGCATACCTCGTCCTTTGTGTCTTGGGAGGAAACTTGTGCAGACCTGGAAAGTTGAGCACAAGTGTTTTGATACACAAATACTTGGGTATATCCAATTGGACATATGTCTGGATACTCTTCCATATGTGGGCAAGAAATTAGTGATGGTGTCAGTTTTTTTTAAAGATAATTAGGATCACTTCCTATCAAATTGTTGCTACAGTAGAGCCCCTATGTTGCAACATTATTACCAGTGAGGGCATGAAGATTATTTCAATATCCTGGCTGAATTTCTGATTTTGCACTGTATGTGCACATGGCTTTTACTTTACCTATTACACTGTCTGTACTTCAACCCACTTGTTTTGTCAGTTTTACCCTTCCAATTCTCTCCCACGTCCCATCAGGAGAGAATGAATGAATGAATGGTGCTTAGTTGCCAGCTGGGGTTAAACCACAACACAAAGTTTGCTGTCTGTATTAATCTGAATAATTTCCTAGAATCATAGAAAGATTTGGGTTGGAATGGACCTTAGAGATCATTTAGATCCACCCCCTCTACAATAGTCTGGGGCACATTCCACTAGACCAGGTTGCTCCATGACCTATCCAACCTGGCTTTGAACACTTCCAGGAATGGGACAGCCACAGCCTCTCTGGGTAACCTGTGCCAGTGTCTCACCACCTCTTGTCATATTACTACTTGCTTTTATAAAAAGTCCCTCTCCAAACTTCTTGTAGGCCCCTTTTAGGGACTGGAAGGCTGGTATAAGGTCCCCCTTGGATCCTTCTCTTCTGCAGTCTGAGAAATTCTCTCAGCCTCTGTTCATAGCCCTCTGATAAGGTGCGACCTCACCAAAGCAGAGTACAGGGTCAAGATCACCTCCATTGACTTGCTGGTCATGCTCCTTTTGATGCAGCCCATCATATGGCTCTCTGGTTTACTGGGCTGCAAGCACACATTGCTGGGTCAAGCAGAGTTTTTTATCCACCAAGACCACCATGTCTTTCTCCTCAGGGCTGCTCTCAATCCACTCTCTGCCCAGCTTTTTTTTGTGATTTTGATTACCCCGACCCAGATGCAGGACCTCTGTAAGTTCCAACACAGACACATGGGCCCACTTCTCAAGTGTGTCAAGGTCCCTCTGGATGGCATCCCTTCACTCCAGCACATTGACCACACTGCACAGCTTGGTGTTGTCAGCAAACTTGCTGAGGGTGCACTCAGTCAAACTGTCAATGTTTCTGACAAAGATGTTGAACAGCACCTGTCCCAGTACCTACCACTGACAAAAACCACTCTTCCGACATTTAAATTTTCCATTGCATCATTATTGGTTGGCGACATTATTGAGCAGATTGATTTTCTTTATTTTTATTTAACTTACTTAAAGAGATATCCCTCACAAATTCTATAGGTCTACCTATTACAAGCTGAAAAATAACAGCTTCCCAGGAAAGCTTGTTTTCTTTTTATTTTTAGTATAGTACTTTTCTTCTCTGTAGGTTGTGAAGACAATTTATTTAGCTAAAAATAGCTCAAAGAACAGGAACAAAGGAATACTTTTCTCCTAGCTGAACATGGGCCTCATCGGTTTTCTGAAACAGTAGTCTTTAAGTTTGTATTTTGAACTCCTGATATTTGAGTGGGTACAAAATTATTACAATTAGTTCACCAACCCCCTAAAAAATTCAATAGATAATGCCTCTGGAAGTTGGTTGCTAAGAAAGATTAAAGTGGAGAATCAGTTGAACAAGATGCTGACAAGGATGCTTAAGACATTTTGATTTTTGTGTTTTTTTCATATACTTGTTCTACAGCGTACTGTTATTAACCCGGTATAAACACTTAGCCCTGAGTGCTTCATGAGGTGTACCTACATCTGATTTGTCCTTGCTTGGGCTTTCCTAAAATTTTCTTCCTCTTGCAAGTAATAGAGGATCTGATAAGAAGAGGTGCCATGCTTGACCTTGTGCTCACCAATAGGCAGGGGATGCCGGTGAATGTGACACTCCAGGGCAGCCTTCATTGCAGTGATCATAAGATGGTCAAGTTTCAGATCCTCAGGACAGTGAGAAGAGCACACAGCAAGTTCACTGCCCTGGACTTCAAGAGAGCAGACTTTGGCCTCTTCAGGAACCTGCTCAGTGAGGTTCCATGGGATATAGCCCTAAAAGGCAGGGGGACCCAAGACTCTTGGTTGATATTCAAGAATTACCTGCTCCAAGCTCAGGAGCGTTGCATCCCAACATGAAGGAAATGGGGCAAGAAGGTCAGAAGGCCTGCACAGATGGATGAGGAAGTGCCAATTTCTTACAAAAGAAACTCATAGAAGATGAAAGTGAGAACAGGAGGCCTGGGAAGAATGCAAGAAAGTTATCTGGGAAGCTAGGGATCAGGTCAGGAAAGCAAAGTCCCAGTTAAAATTGAGTCTGGCCAGGACTGTCAAGGATAACAAGAAGGGCTTCTATAGGTATGTCGCCACCAAAAGAAAATTTAAGGATACTGGGGGCCCTCTCTAGAAGGAAATGGAAGAACTGGCTACCCTGGATTTGGAGAAGGCTGAAGTTCTCAGTGACTTCCTTGCCTCAGTCTCCACTGGCAAGTGCTTTAGCCATGCCGCTAATGTCTTGGAAGGCAGATGCAGGGACTGTGAGAATGAAGACGTTAAGCCCACTGTAGGATAGGATTTAGTTCAAGATCATTGTAGGAACCTGAATATGCACAAGTCCATGGAACCTGATGAAATCCATCTGCAGGTCC
Source organism: Ara ararauna (assembly GCA_028858755.1). NCBI lineage: Eukaryota > Metazoa > Chordata > Aves > Psittaciformes > Psittacidae > Ara > Ara ararauna. The sequence goes on along the minus strand of CM054410.1, from coordinate 34,187,638 downwards.
TGAATGAGCTGGCAGATGAAGTTGTTAAGCCACTGTCCATAATATTTGAAAAATAATGGCAGCCAGGTAAAGTTCCTGATGACCGGAAAAAGAGAAGTATGACCCCCATTTTCAAGATGGGGAAAATGGAAGAGCTGGGAAACTACAGACCAGTCAGTCTCACCTCTGTGCCTGGGAGGATCGTGGAGCAGATTCTCCTGGAAAGCATACTGAGGAGCATGAAAAACAATGAGATGGTTGATGACAGCTGGCATGGTTTCACTTGGTTCTGCCAGGCCAATTTGGGGGTCTTCTATGATTGGGCTATGGAACTGATGGACAAGGGCAGAGAAGCTGATGTCCTGCAACTGACTATCTGGACTTATGGAAAGTGTCTGACACTGTCCCACATGGCATCCTTGTCTCTAAAATGGAGAGACATGAATTTGATGGATGGACTACACGGTGGATAAAGAATTGGTTTGATTTGATTACCAAAATGAGAGTTGCGGTCCGTGGCCTCTCAATGTCAAGTTGAAGACTGGCATCAAGTGGTGTCCCTCAGAGGTAAGTGTTGGGACCAATTCTGTTCAACATTTATCAGCGACACGAACAGTGGGATTGAGTATGCGCTCAGCAAGTTTGCTGATGAAACCAAGCTGTGTGGTTCGGTTGATATGGTGGAGGGAAGGGATGCCACCCAGAAGGACCTTGACATGCTTGAGAGGTGGGCCAATGCCAACCTCATGAAGTTCAGCCAAGACAAATACAAGGTCCTACACTTGGGTAAGGGAAATCCCAAACACAGATTCAGGTTGGGTGGGGAAGTGATTCAGAGCAGCCTTGTGGAGAAGGACTTGGGGTGTTGGGAGACAAGAAGCTCAACGTGGAATCATAGAGTTATAGAATAGTTAGGGTTGGAAAGGACCTTAAAATCATCCAGTTCCAACACCCTGCCATGGGCAGGGATACCTACCAGTAAATTGTGCCATCCAAGGCTCTCTCCAACTTAGCCTTGAACACCGCCAGACATGGAGCATTCACAACTTCCCTGGGCAACCCATTCTAGTGCCTCACCACCCTTACAGGAAAAAATTTCTTTCTCATATCCAATCTAAACTTCACCTGTTTAAGTTTGAACCCATTACCACTTGTCCTATCACTACAGTCCTTCATGAAGAGTCCCTCCTCAGCATCCTTAAAGGCCCCCTTCAGATATCGGAAAGCTGCTAGGAGGTCTCCACACAGCCTTCTCTTCTGCAGGCTGAACAGCCCCAACTTTCTCAGCCTAGCTTCATATGGGAGGTGCTCCAGTCCCCTGATCATCCTTGTGGACCTCCTCTGGACTTGTTCAGTTCCATGCCCTTGTTCAGTTCCATGCCCTTGTTTTGCTGGGGACACCAGAACTGCACACAATACTCCAAGTGAGGTCTCACAAGAGCAGAGTAGAGGGGCAGGATCACCACCTGCTGATCACACTCCTTTTGATGCAGTCAAGAATACGGTTGGTTTTCTGGGCTGCTGGTGCACATTTCCAGCTCGTGTTCATTTTCTCATTGACCAACACCCCCAAGTCCTTCTCCACAGGGCTGCTCTGAATCTCTTCTCTACCCATCCTGTAGCTGTGCCTGGCATTGCTCCGACCCAGGTGGAGGACCTTGCACTTGACATGGTTAAACTTCATCAGGTTGGCATCAACCCACCTCACAAGCATGTCAAGGTCCCTCTGGATGGCATTCCTTCCCTCCAGCGTATCGACTGAACCGCACAGCTTGGTGTCATTGGCAAACTTGTTGAGAACGCACTCAATCCCACTGTCCATGTCACCAACAAAGATGTTGAACAAGACCGGTCCCAACACCGACCCCTGAGGGATACCACTCGTTATTGGTCTCCAGCCAGACTGTGAGCCATTGAGCACAACTCTTTGTGTGTGGCCATCCAGACAGTTCTTTATCCACTGGGTGGTCCACCTGTCAAATTGATGTTTCTCCAACTTAGAGACAAGGATGTCATGCAGGACAGTGATGAACACTGCAGAAGTCCAGGTAGATGACATCAACTGCTCTACCCCTGTCCATCAGTTCCATAGCCTCATCATAGAAGACCACCAGATTGGTCTGGCAGGATTTCCCCTTAGTGAAGCCATGCTGGCTGTCGCCTAGCACCTTGTTGCTTTTCATGTGCCTCAGCATGCCTTTCAGGTGAATCCGCTCCAAGATTTTGTCAGGCACAGAGGTGAGGGTGACTGGTCTGTAGTTCCCCAGCTCATCCATTTTCCCCTTCTTGAAAATGGGGGTTATATTACCCATTTTCCAGTCATAAGGAACTTCACCTGACTGCCATGATTTTTCAAATATGATGGACAGTGGCTTAGCAACTTCATTTGCTAGCTCCTTCAGGACCCGCAGATGGATTTCATCAGGTCCCATGGACGTGTGTACGTTCAGGTTCCTAAGATGGTCTCGAACCAGATCCTCTCCTTCAGTAGGCCTAGGGTCTTCATTCCCAGTCCCTGCTTCTGCCTTCCAAGACTTGGGTGGTATGGTCAGAGCATTTGCCAGTGAAGACTGAGGCAAAAAATTCATTAAGAACCTCAGCCTTCTGTTTCTCTCAAACACACCCTATTAAAATATCATTCTTCTCAATGGCATTTGAAGTTATAAGAATATTTTCACTTCCAACAGAAGTAGAATAGATACAATGCAAAAAAAAAGGGGCCCTCTTAGCAGAAAAAAAACCACAGTGTTCCCAAAGAAAAGGTTTTCAGAGCCCACCGTGGCATCCTTGCTTTTAATTACGCCAGATTTCCCGATCTATAGACATTGAATTCATCACGAAGTTTTCAAGGAAATAAGGACGTGACAAATAGCTAGCAAGCAGCATGTCTATAACATGCAATGGTGTTTGGTCAATGAACTGGAGGTAGCAACAGCCCTCATTGAGTAAGTGTCCTGGGTTCAGCAGTAGCAGTCATTTTCTCCTTCATGGTAGCTGTGCAGCACTGTGTTTTTGACTTTCACCTTGGGAACAGCACGGATAACACCGATGGTTTTAGTTGCTGCTCAGTAATGTTTATTCTGATCAAGGACTTTCTGAGCCTCAAGCTCTGCCAGGGAGGAGGGGAAGCTGGGAGGAAGGAGACAGGACACCTAACCCAAACTAGCCAAAGAGGTATTCCATGCCACAGCACATCATGCCCAGGATGAAAAACTGGGGGCAGCTACCCGGAAGGGGTAGATCATTGCTTGGGTCAGGCTGGGTATCAGTCAACGGGTGGTTAGCAGTTGTATTCTCTTCCCTTGTTCTTTCCCTTGTCATTATTATTATTGGTGGTAGCAGGAGTGGTTTGTGTTATACCTTAGTTACTGGACTGTACTTATCTTAACGCGTGGGAGATACATTCTTTCGATTTGCCAGCAGTGTGCGCTCACAGCCTAGAAAGCCAGCCGCATGCTGGGCTGCATGAAAAAATCAAAGGAGGTGATCCTGCCCCTCTAGTCTTCTCTTGTGAGACTCCACTTGGAGTAATGCAGGCAGTTCTGGTGTCTTCAACAGAAAAAGGACATGGAGCTGTTGGAACAAGTCCAGAGGAAGGCCACGAGCACGACAAGGGGGCTGGAGCATCTCCCATATGAAGACAGGCTGAGAAAGTTGGGGCCGTTCTGCCTGGAGAAGAGAAGGCTGCATGGAGACCTCATAGCAGCCTTCCTGCATCTGAAGGGGGCCTACAAAGATGCTGGAGAGAACCTTTTCATCAGGAATTAAGCTATAGGACAAGGGGGAATTAAACTTCAACAGTGGAAGTTCAGGTAAGATATAACAAGAAAGTTCCCTACTGTGTGGGTGGTGAGGCCCTGGAAGAGGTTTCCCAAAGAAGTGGTAAATATTCCATCTCTGGCAGTGTTCAAGGCCAGGTAGGAGTCTTGGGAGATATGGCCTAATGTGAGGTGTCCCTGCTCATAGCAGGGAGGCTGGAAGTAGATGATCTTAAGGTCCTTTCTAACCTTTACAGTTCTATGATTCTATGATTCACCCCTATCCCACCTCCTTTTTTTAAGCTACTCTTTTAAGGCCAAAAACCCATGGAGAAAAAAGGCTGTTGTCTGCTTGCTACAGCCTTATTAAAACCATTCTCTTTTTTTTAAGTAAATAGTTTTTTATATGTGCTTTGAAATACTGTGCTAAATTTACACAGCAAGTACATGTGAATTCATATTGAATAAATGCATGCTGACACTTCTTTCTCTGTGCAGTAAGTGCATTTTTTTGGAGGCTTTGTGTGAATTGAGTCTCCTATTAAATTGTTATAAAATGGATGATGTGAATGCCATATGAAGGAATGGAAAAATGGATTGCTCACCACAAAAGATATTTTGCAATTATGTATGTATAGAAATACCAGCTATTTTTTTAATTTTTTCTTTGTAGAATATCAGTTTTATACAAATAGTAAACATGAAATTGCAGCAGACACTGTGTGAAGAAACAAGTTCTTAGCATTCAAATCCACGGTGTAAAGGACGCAGACATAGAGAGCAGATGGTCTGCCAACCAAAGAGAACTAAAACAAAAAGAAAAAACAACATTAAACCAAAATTTTGTTCCGCAGCCTCAGAGGAAAATTTAACAGTCTATTTGGAACTTAAAATAAACTGCTCCTATTGATCTATTCATATCTCTGGTGTCAAACTATCCGTTCTTCAATTTTTTCTTCTTTCCAAGGTCTGCAAAAACGGTTTTCCAAACCTACTTGTCTCAAAGTTAACACAAAATGAATCTTCATATTTTTACTTTCCTTAGGGTCAGACAGAATCAAGGCCAAGCTCTCTTTCCTGAAGGTTGAAGCAAAAATAACTTAAGACACAGCCATCTCCAGGCAGCTTTCTTTCCCTAAGAAAATCTTTTACTGCAGACACTTACCTTATTTCGTTATTTTTTTCACCTTTCTGTAGACTCGTAGCTGCTCAGAAGTCAGTATTCTCCTGAGTCTTGTTTCCAAATAATAATTCCTCTTTAATAGCATATCAATGTGCCTCTGCTTCCTAATCTACTATTTTTACTGAGTATTCTGGACTTATATGGACAATAAACTGGTTAAGATTTTTTTTTCTTTTAAAAAAATCAGGAAATTTCAAGACCACATACAAAATAATCTTATCCATCCTAAAATAGAATCAGTTCATCTTGAATTAAACACTGATATGCTTGCTGCATTATCTAAGATATGACAGCCTGTCCTTCTGTCTCCCATTGCTGAGGTGACTGTCTCGAGAGGGGACGCCTGCAGCGCGACTGATCAGGGGGACGCTCGGTGTCCAGGAGCTTCAACTCGGAGCAGCAACAGGCACCAAGGGAGCCTCAAGTCCTTGACAGGGCTTACCCAGCAGCTGGCAGCTCAGCGGACATGAGCAGCTAACTCAGAGGGGGTGGCGCTGGGAGGAGCGGTACCAGCCCTGAGTGGTTAAAAACCTGCCCCAGGGAGCGCGAGCAACCAGGGGCACGGAGAACAGGGCCCGCAAATAGGGCGGGTTCGAGGCAGCTTGCATGGGCAGGTAAGCGTGATGGTGAGCAGAATGGTGAACACTCGCCGTATGATCTTAAGGTCTTTTCCAACCCTAACTGTTCTATGATTCTATGATTCTATGACCAGGCTCCGGTCTGGGAGCTCTGCGCTGGCTGCCCCGGGAGTGGCCAGTGTAGGCACCCAGACAGAGCTGATGAGAGGGGAAGCTGCAGTGCAGAGCTCAGGGTGTACAGAGCGCCTGCACTGCTCTCCTGAGAGGAGGGTGCACAATGGGCAAGGCTGCACTGTGTGCTCCCTGGTGGAGGTCCTCCTGCAGCAGGTGGCTGAGCTGTGGGATGCTGTTACTAGGCTGAAAGGTGTCAGGGTAGCTGAGAGGAAGCCACACTGCTTGCACCAGGACCAGACTGTGCAGGGGCCTCAAGTGTCTGCTGTCGCTCATGTGGGAAAGGAGACCGCTAACCCAGGAAGCTGGGAAACGGTAACAGAAAACACCAGCAAAAAAAGGAGGAAGAGGACAATTAAAAGCAAGGGGCTTCCTCCTAAATCTGTTGTCACCACCCAGGACCGCTTTGTTGTCCTGCAGGGGGCTGATCAGGAACGACAGTCCCACCAGGAACAGCCGGCTGATACACTGGTAAAGAAGATCTCTACTGGTGCTGCCAACAAAAAGTGGCGGGCCATAGTAGTACTATGAAAGTACTATTCTACTCTGAAAGGAACAGAGGCACCTACCTGTTTGCTTGACCCAGACTCAAGGGAGGTGTGTTGCTTACCAGGGGCTCGGATCAGAGATATTGCAGAGAAGCTGCCTGCTCTAGTCAGTCCCACTGTCTATTACCCACTTCTAGTGATCCATGTGGGTGCTACTGATATAGATAGCAATAGCCAGGAGAACATAAAGAAGGACTACAGAGCTCTGGGAGATGTGGTTAGGGGCTCTGGAGCTCAGATTGTCTTTTTGTCAATTCTCCAGGATACAGAGCAGGACCTCAAAAAAGCTAGGAGGATTGGCCAGGTTAATAAATGGTTAGAAGGGTGGTGCTATAGTCAGGGGTTTGGGTACCTTGAACATGGGACTCAATTTAGGAGGCCAGGTCTACTGAGGGTTGGTGGAGCTGGTCTGACAAAGAAAGGGAAGAGTGGATCTGGGAGGAGAATTGCCAGACTGGTCAAGGATGCTTCAAACTAGATGTGTTGGGAGAGGGGGGCATCATTCCATCCCAACACACCCAGTCACTCGCCAGCACCTATAGTGAATGTTCAGAGCTATGTAGAGATATTGCAGCTGCTCCAGCTAATGAGCTGGCTTCCACTGGAGCTCGGCTCAGATGTCTCTATACAAATGCCCGTAGCATGGGCAACAAACAAGAGGAATTAGAGATGTGTGCATGTCTACGGGGGTATGATATCATAGGCATCACAGAAACATGGTGGGATGGTTCCTATGACTGGTGTGTTGGAATGGGAGGTTACAGGCTCTTTAGGAAAGACAGGCCTGGTAGGCAGGGAGGGGGAGTTGCTATTTATGTTAGGGATAAGCTGGAGAGTATGGAACTGTGCCTGGGGACAGGTGAGCAGTCAACAGAGAGTTTGTGGGTGAGGGTTAAAGGGAGAACAGCGACGGGAGACATTACTGTGGGGATCTGTTACAGACCGCCTGACCAAGAAGACTCTGTGGATGAAGCGCTCTACAGACAGATAGGAACAGCCTCACGCTCGCAGGCCCTTGTTCTCATGGGGGACTTCAACCACCCTGATATCTGTTGGAGAGATGGTACAGCCCGGAACAAGCACCCCAGGAAGTTCCTCGATTGTGTGGAAGACAGCTTCCTTCTGCAAGTAATAGAGGAGCTGACAAGGAGAGGTACCATGCTTAACCTCGTCCTCACCAACAGGGAAGGGCTGGTTGGAAAAGTGACTCTCCAGGGCAGCCTTGATTGCAGCGATCATGAGATGGTCGAATTCGAAAACCTCAGGAAAGTGAGAAGAGTGTGCAGCAAGCTCACTGCCCTGGGCTTCAGGAGAGCAGACTTTGGCCTCTTCAGGAACCTGCTCAGTAAGATTCCATGGGATATAGACGTAGAGGGCAGGGGGGCCCAAGACTCTTGGTTGATATGCAAGGATCACCTGCTGCAAGCTGAGGAGCAATACATCCCTACAAGAAGGAAGTGCTGTAGGAGGGCCAGGAGACCTCTTTGGATAGATAAGGAGCTGCTGAGGAAAATTCGAAAGAAAAAAGAGGATTATAAAAGGTGTAAACAAGGACAGGCTGCCTGGGAAGAATACAGGGATACTGTCCGGGAAGCTAAGGATCAGGTTCAGAAAGCTAAGGCCCACTTAGAATTAAACTTAGCTAGGGATTTTATGGATAACAGGAAGGGATTCTATAGGTACATTGCAAATAAAAGGCAGACTAGGGACAATGTGGGCCCTCTCCAGAAGCTTTTGGAAGAACTGGCTACCCTGGATTTGGAGAAGGCTGAGGTTCTTCAAGACTTCTTTGTCTCAGTCTTCACCAGAAAATGCTCTGACCATACCACCCAAGTCTTGGAAGGCAGATGCAGAGACAGTGAGAATGAAGACCTTGGGCCCACTGTAGGAGAGGGTCTGGTTCGTGACCATCTGAAGAACCTGAATGTGCACAAGTCCATGGGACCTGATGAAATCCATCCGTGGGTCCTGAAGGAGCTGGCAAATGAAGTTGCTAAGCCACTGTCCATCATATTTGAAAAATCATGGCAGTCAGGTGAAGTTCCGTATGACTGAAAAAAGGGAAATATAACCCCCATTTTCAAGAAGTGGAAAATGGATGGGCTGGGGAACTACAGACCATTCACCCTCACAGCTGTGCCTGGCAAAATCTTGGAGCGGATTCACCTGAAAGGCATGCTGAGGCACATGAAAAACAACAAGGTGCTAGATGACAGCCAGCATGGCTTCACTGAGGGGAAATCCTGCCTGACCAATCTGGTGGTCTTCTATGATGGGGCTACGAAACTGATGGACAGGGGTAGAGCAGTTGATGCCATCTACCTGGACTTGTGCAAAGCGTTCGACACTGTCTCACATGACATCCTTGTCTCTAAGTTGGGGAGACATCAATTTGATAGGTGGACCACTCGGTGGATAAAAACTGGCTGGATGGCCACACACAAAGAGTTGTGCCCAATGGCTCACAGTCTGGCTGGAGACCAGTAACGAGCGTTGTCCCTCAGGGGTCGGTGTTGGGACTGGTCTTGTTTAACATCTTTGTTGGTGACATAAACAGTGGGATTGAGCGCGCCCTCAGCAAGTTTGTCAATGACACCAAGCTGTGTGGTTCGGTTGATAGGTTGGAGGGAAGGAATGTCATCCAGAGGTACCTTGACATGCTTGTGAGGTGGGTTGATGCCAACCTGATGAAGTTTAACCATGCCAAGTGCAAGGTCCTCCACCTGGATCGGAGCAATGCCAGGCACAGCTACAGGATGGGCAGAGAAGAGATTGAGAGCAGCCCTGTGGAGAAGCACTTTGGGGTTTTGGTTGATCAGACAATGAACATGAGCTGGCTGTGTGTGCTTGCAGCCCAGAAAGCCAACTATATCCTTGGCTGCATCAGAAGGAGCGTGACCAGCATGTTGAGGGTGGTGATCCTGCCCCTCTACTCTGCTCTCGTGAGACCTCACTTGGAGTATTGTGTGCAGTTCTGGTGTCTTCAACATAAAAAGGTCATGGAACTGTTGGAACAAGTCCAAAGGAGGGCACGAGGATGATCAGGGGACTGGAGCATGTCCTGTATGAAGATAGGATGCAAAAGTTGTTGCTGTTCAGCCTGCAGAAGAGAAGGCTGCGCGGAGACCTCATAGCATCCTTCCAGTATCTGAAGGGGGCCTATAGGGATGCTGGGGAGGGACTCTCCATGAAGAACTGTAGTGATAGGACAAGGGGTAACCTATAGTCCCCTAAATGGATATGGACCTGACCCAAAATCCTAGGTCATAGAATCATAGAATAGTTAGGGTTGGAATGGACCTTAAGATCATCTAGTTCCCCCCCCCCCGCCATGCACGGGGACACCTCCCACTAAACCATGTTGCCCAAGGCTCTGTCCAACCTGGCCTTGAACACCACCACAGATGGAGCATTCACAGCTTCCCTGGACATCCCATTCCAGTGCCTCACCACCCTCACTGTAAAGAACTTCTTCCCTATATCTAATCTGAACTTCCCCTGTTTAAGTTTAAACCCATTGTCTGGTCTTATCAGATGTTTGAATCTTGCACATAGATTTTGTGTCTCATCATTGTCTTCAGAAAAGCTTTTAACCACAGAGGGTGCAAAATGTCATGATGATTTAAGGTGCTGCCATCCTTTTGTAGCAAGGAAGTGAAAAAGATGAGTATTCCCTGATCTTTTTTCAGGCAAAATAAGGTGGTTTCATTTACCTCTCTGTTGAAGACAGTTAAAATTGCCAGAATTTCCTGGTTTCAGCTGAGGAAAGAATATTTATCCATGTCTTCCCTTTTTTTCCCCATTGCAATTTTTTTTACCACATTTCTAACAAATAAAATTAATTGTTGGTTTGGATTGTTACCTAATGCTCGTACTTTTTACAGAAAACATGAACTGTTAATCAGTGTAGGTCAAATTAGCCTTAATTTCTAATTTGTGCATTTAATTTTGTATGTTGGCTGAAGCAGTTGCAAATAAGAGTTAATTAGAAGATATATAAATGATGGTCGTCACCGTAACATTTCCTTTAATACCAGGAAAGTCAATCTTCTCTTTCACTCTGTATTTTGCTTGTGTTTCTTTTTTTTTGTTTTGTTTTCTTTTCTATACTATTGTCTTGTACAGTTATAATTACAAAGCTAATGAAAAGTTTCAAAACTCTGAAGAAGTAACATTAATTTTCTTTCCCTAAATCAAATGTTCTGATTATCTGTAGGTTATCCTTAAGCTTGTTAGCATTGCCTAGATGAAGAATTATAGCCATGTGTCTCTCAGCTTTTTTCAAGATATGTGCTTCATGTTTCAGCTATTATAGCTTTCTTGTCCTCAATGAAGAGAGACAGCTCTGGCCTCAATTTGGCAGTGGGTGAAGGTATTTCTGGCATTTTGTTTAGATACAATCTACACTCTGTCGCAGAAATCAAACTAAGATTTATAAGATAATGCTGAACTGACCTAAACACTGTATCTTCATTAATGAAAAGTAACACAGAGAAACCAGTATAACTGCATTCTTCTGAAGAAAAAACAGCAACAACAAAAACTGGAAAAATGAGCAAACAGATACATGAACAAAGGAGAAAATAGCATGCAAGCACTTTGACTTTTCTTAAGTATAACTGGGGTGTGGAATAAAGAACAAACTTAAGTTTTAACCCAAATTCCTGGGGGTAGATCAAAGGAATTTCTGCTACCTTGATGTAAGCTTAGAATTCCTACATTTATCCATATGCTACTTTCACGGTTCTATTTCAAATCCTTGTTGGTCAAAGTAGGAGTGGAAAAAAAAAATCACAATAAAAGGATTTTAAACTGCATTTTGAGCAGATCATGAATTTTCCCGTGGTGTGTATTTCTCTGCTGACAGCAGTTTTGTAATTTCAGATTTACTTTAAATCCTCTTAGAATGCTAAAGTAAATAAAGAATACTTGCCAAATTTCCCACTCAAAACTATTAATAGAAATTGCACAGTTAACCAGTAATAGCTGGAGGATTGTCTTATAATGCTTGAATATTACTTCAAAATACACTTTATTCTCTGTGTAAAGTGCTCTCTGAAATAGATCCAGCTGCACTCTTTGTATCCTGATATGTGCTGTCCTGCTGAGATTCACCTTATGTTATAGCAGCAGAAATCTACAGGACATGCACAAAGCTCCAATTCTTAGACCTATATATGATTCAATGTATTTAATCTCCACTTCTTCTCCTAGCTTTTTAAGCTAAGCAAAAAAAAAAAAAAAAAAAAAAAAAAAAAAAATTGCATTCACAGAGATATCTAATAGAATTATTACAGGAGAATTTCTGGATTTTTCAATTTGTGAAGCACTATGTCCTGTAAGAAAACCTTATTTTTTTTTAACAGTGTGTGTGACTATATTTAAGGCTTAGCACTAGAGCCCCAGACTGGGATGTTATAATACCTGCAGCATAATGGCCAGCCTGCCCAAGCTTTGTAGATGCTGGACACTGAAGCACAATGGAGTACAAGTCTTTAATATATGATAAGTCCCTCTGCATCTCTTATATCAAAGGAAAAAAGAAAACAGGTACACAGGCAGCCTTTATCATACTCCTGCAGACTGTAGTTTTGCAGTCAATAAAGTAGGATTTCTCCTTATTACCATTTACAGGATTAGAGCTTTACTTATCCTGCAGTTCACAGAATTAATCCTTTTTAACACACAGTGTCTCATGTCTCACCTCAGAAAGAAAGACTTCAGTTCTGCACTGTGTATTTCTAAATTCCAGAAACTCTTTTTTTTTAATCTCATTAGATCTTCCATATGTGATTTTGTGAGTTGGAAAGATTTATGGAAATTGCATCCTTGATTATCCAATGTGCTATCATCATTTCTTTTTCTGTCATTTCTGCTATTCTACCTACTTACAGTGTGATCATCATTACAGTATCTATTGCCTTGTAAATTCTGAAGGATAAATCTTTTGCACTTATTGCAAGATGCATATGCATATGTCTGTATGAGAGAATCATGAAATAATTTTCGTTAAAAAGCACCTCTGAAGATCAGCTGGTCACCCTAACTGCTCCAAGATGGACCAGTTATTGATCATGATTGTTAAGGGACCATGCCCATACAATTCTTTATACATGAAGGACCATAGGTTCCAAGGATTAGGTGCGTTCCGAATATCCATGCAATCCATGCAACTCATGATTAAGTGCGTAAACTCCCCATAAAAAACAGAGCACCTGCTCTTCACCACAACATAGTACTGCAGGTTCTTTCCAAAGAACATCAGACTCAGAAAAAAAATAGTAATTTTTGGTCAATAAGTTGCACTTTTCTGTCCTCCATGCGTAAGAAGAAAAACTACAGCCATTTAGAGAGGCTCATTCCATTGTCAATTAATAAGTCTCCACCTGCTCTCCAAAGAAAATGAGATCTAGCATGCTAGCAGATCATCAGGCTTATCATGGTTTGCAAGAATATGCTGGATATTCTTCAGTGCTTGTAGATATTCTTCAGTGCTTGTAGATATTAATTCTAGATTTAAATGTAGAGTTAAATAAAGAAACATTTTTAAAGTGTCAAAAGAGGAGCAGTTGTAAACTCTTTAAAATATGGTGGTTTCAATATTTTATTTCAATTTAAGTAAGTAACAGTAGTTTCTAGTGAGGACAGTCCACCTGAAAGTTCTTCCTCATTCTCTCTTTCCCAGAGGCAAACAGGTCTCCATAGCTCTGTTCCAGAAGTGGGTCCCATATGACATATACCTATTGTCTTTCTTGGCCAGATTCAATTACTTTCTCATCGCTCTCCTTGCAGGTCTGAAGCCTTTCCTATGCTTGATTCTTTAGGGACATCTTGTTCTGATTTCAGGTCACTTCTAGCTCAGAGAGTTCAAGGTTGCACATCACTCCATTTTGTGCTTATTAGTTAGCTTTTTTTCAGCTTTCATGCCCTGTTAGATAAGGGGAGTAAAAGATCCATGTTTATCAAAGTTAAGTGAGAAAACAGTTGGTGGAAGTATAGCTAGTTTATTAAACAACTGAACACAATTTACAAATGAAATCAGAAATATGCCATCTCAGGTACAGTAGTTGAAGAATATAGACCTGCATTAAAATGAGCTTATTTACTTTATCATAATATGCTTAAATTCTGGAGTTAGCTATACTGGAAGACTAGACACTGAGCAAACTGCTACAGAGCTCAGCTAGTTCCTTCCTGTTGAAGATCTCTATGTATGTCAGCATAATTAAAAAAAAAAAATCTAAAAATTTTGGTGATTGAATTGACAGTGAAGAAGAAAGTGTTCAAAACAACTCTATGCTAAGCAGAGCTGCATTTTGTTGCCAAAACAGCTTTTAAGCATTCTAGTTTTGGTCAGAATTGTGTTTGTGTCAGGAATGGAGAAAGCATGAAATAGAGCAAATCAATGTAAAACTGGTAAGGTAACAGACTTCCATTTTGATTTTCCAAATCAATGTTAGCCGCTTCTCAACATTCTTGTCTGTTTGCTTGTTTGTTTTTAATTTTTTAGCTACTAATTCCCAAAAAACTTGATAAGCTCTTTCAGTTTAAGTGAAAGGAGTATTTGTATAATGCCCCAAAAGATTTCCTGCCTAATATAGTTTCCTGATTGCACTTCACTATTTAAAGCAGAAGTAGTGACTTTTACACAATCATCAGAGCTTTCATAACATGAACTGGTTTATATTATCTTTTTAATTAATTGCCCTGTATTTCTTGTATGGCTTCTTCGCACTCAGCTGAGAAGTGTTAATTCCTCTATTTTACCACAAATTGCTTATGTGGTACTAACAAATCTATGCTTCTGTAGTATCAGAGGCCTCTGCTCCTCTTCCTCTAGGCTGAGCACTTGACAAGGAAGGATTGGTATACTTGTATTTCTGTTTGCAGATAAGGCCTTTAATATAATAGCAAGAATCTTATTCTGCCACGATTCTAATACATGAGCATGGCAAACTTTCCACAATATTGATCAGATAAGAAGAACAGCAAGGTTTTTTAATTATTTCTCTAATGTAAAACTTCAGGCTTATCTGACATATATTGACTTGGCTCACTTAGGAATATGGTTGTCTTTTCCCCTAGAAACCAAAACCAAAGGCCTTCTAATAACAAGAGTAGAATCATAGAATTAGTTAGGTTGAAAAAGACTATTAAACTCATTAAGTACAACTGTAAACCTCTCAAGTCCACCTCTAAGCCATCCTTAAGTGCTACATTAATATGTCTTTCAAATACCATCAAGGACAGTGAGTTTACCTTTTCCCTGGGCAGCCTATTCCAATGCTTGACAACCCTTTTGGTGGAGAAATTTTTCCTTATAGCTGATCTAAACCTCCCCTGGCGCAACTTGAGGCCATTACTTCTTGTTCTATCACTTTTAACCTGGGAGAAGTGACCAACACCCACCTCACTGCAACCTCCTTTCAGGTGGTTTTAGAGAGCAGTAAGGTCTCCCCTCAGCCTCCTTTTCTCCAGACTACACAGTTAGTCCCCGTAACATGTAAGTTCCCTTAACATATGAGTTCCCTTATCTGCTTCCCATAAGGCTTGTTCTCTAAACCCTTCCATAGCTCCATCCCCTTCTCTGGACCTGCTCCAGCACTTCATTATCTCTCTTGTGGTGAGGAGCCCAAAACTGAATACAGCATTTGAAGTGAAGCCTCACCAGTGCTGTGTACAGGGGGATAATCACTGCCCTAGCCCTGCTGGCCACACCTTGGGTCAGGTGTACGCACAGAAGTGTTTTAGAAAACTTTTAAAAATGTAAATAAGGTAGGTTTCAACTGGGCAGATATTACTTACAAAGTTCAGCAGCTGGGTACTTGCATCCCCACAGACTGATGAACTGTTTTGGCCCTGAGGGCATTGATGGGTGTCCCTCTGCCTGTCAGCATCCCAGAGACTCTCACACCCACCTACAGTTCAGGACTTCATTTCAGTCCCCATGATCTCCCCCTGTTCCCCAGCCACCCTGCTTCTGGCTGGGGCACTGGGACAGGCCTGTCTGTCAGCCCTGTAGATTTCAGGAAGGCCTCCACCCTTGCTGAGACCTGTCACTGTGAAAACAGAATGTGCCATTTCTTTCTCCGCAGCTATGCAGCATGCCTGCAATTGAAGTTTATGTCTCATTCATTAACTCAGTATGACCTTCACAAACTACAATGCAAAAAACTGTTTTCAGAGAAAGTAAGGTAAAATACAGTGACAATAATGTCTGCTGAGTTCCTGACTGAGCCAGGGTGTGTACATGGATGCAATGGCAGCAGAGGTGAGGGGGTGCCAACACCTATGGCATCAAAGTGCCTGGTCAGCAAAGAGCTTCCAACATTGTGAAGCACAAAGATGCACATATTTTGAGTACACCTATACAGGAGAAAATACAATTTTACAGGTAAGAATAATTTTAAAAATATTGACGGAATTGCATTCACAAATGTGTATGCACACTGCTGATCAGCATGTGGCAGGAACTTAAGGAGGCTAAAAGCTTACTTTTTGCAAAAGACTGTGATAGCATCCAATCTCCAATTTCTTCCTTTTTTTTTTTTTTTGTTAAAAAACCGAACACTTTCATATATCCCCTCTGTCATTCCAAGCCCCCTACCTCTACAGATCAAGCATTTCTGTCAGCATGAGTGGCCAGTCACATGGCTATGTACTGCAGCATTCAGAAAATATTCCCAGTTCCAGGGCTTCAGAAAAGTGAGTTCTGTGATTTGGCTCCTCCTCTGTCTGCTACTACTAGGATTCCTGCTGCATCTACCATGATAAAATTTTGGAGATTCTTCTTTGCAGATGACTCAACAACATCCTATAAACCATGTAAAAAAGAAAGCAAATGCATTTTGAACGTTACTGCAATCTTACATAAGACAACTCACAAATTCCAAAACTGTAACAGAATTATTGTGAGAAATTCTTAGGGCAGAGTTAGACTTGATTTGCTTTCCTTACTTCTGCATGTCCATTCCTCAAAAAAGTAATAGAATTTTGCTTTAGAATAATTTTAACTTTCTAATTTGAAATATTGACTATATATTTCAGAATAAGTTGCTATTTTCTATGGTGTTTTTAAGGTCATTTAGGTATTCTTAATCTTATATACACTTTAAATAAATACATGTTTACATATTTTTATTATTTACCTATCTTCATATGTACATATGCATATAACGTACATATGCACTTCTGCAAGAGAAATAATGTTAGTGTCTTTGACTTTCTAAATCTGAATTGTTACTTTAGTGTTGAGGTTTCTTTGAGATTAAGCATCCCAACAGACCTTTTCAAAACAGGTGGCTAATGTGTAAGAATACTCAGACCCTGGACTCACAGATAAAGTGGACTTTTCAGAATTAAGTGCATATGCATATTTATATATAGTATTTATTAATTATTATAAAATTGACTTGAATGCTGTTTCTGATGAGCTTTTTAACAAATATCAGTATGATGAATTAACAAAGGTTGAAGTTGAATAGAAGAAAGAATACTCATGATTCAGTAACTAGGATTTTGTAAGGTTTGCATTCTGTAAAAGAAATAAACAGGAATAACTCCTTCTTGTCAGCTGAGGCTGGCCTACAAAAAAAAAAAAAACAATTTAGTCTTTTGGTAACCCTATGTTTTTTCTTTCTTTTCAGCTTTTCTATGGCCCTTAACGGTTTTGCCCAGTTGTAAACTATGACCTTGCAAAGCAGTGAGTAATTTATCAACTTGAAAGTCTTCATCATTAATATCATTGTTGCTTTGTGTCACCTCAATTTGTGATTGTTAATGACAGATGAGTTTATGCTCAGTAGCATACTACTTGAACAACTGAGAGTTTGAATTTCAAGTATATTTCTCAATATACATTCCTAGTCTATAATTTGAAAAACTTGTAAGATACTACTACTTCAATATCTTGTTAATCATTGTTAATAAGCATTTTTAATGCATTTTTTTTGCATTCAACGAATGTCACTGGCTCATTGATATAATGAAATAACTCAGATAATGAAGAAAATCCACTTTTTTTCTCAGAATCCCAACAAGTCGGTAAAAACTAAGAAGGCAATAAAATTGTCATTTTAAATCTGTTAATATGTCATGCAGATTTCTAGTAGTCTTAGTGGAACCTCACTTAATGCTCTAGGTTTCAGATATACTCAGTATGGTTCTCTTGTTGTAGAGGAATGGGTCAGGGAATACAGTGCTATGAGGGCATGTGGTTTTTTTAAACACACATTCCAGGAGTGAAAAAATTAACTATGTACATGTTGCAATGGAAAGAAATCTTGTGTATTAGGAAACTACAGAAAGCCTAAAGTTGATATAATGCCTTTTAGGACAAGGCCCAGGAATCTTTACTTGTCATGCAGTGAATTTTAAGAATTAAGAAGTTCCAGCCCAGATTTATAATTAAATGCTGGAGATGGTACCAGAAGGATAAAATCTTGACTGAGTTTGGCAAACAGGGATGCAACTAAATAAGAGTGCAGGTAAAGTGATATGGGCAAAAATACTCAATGGTAGACAGAAAGTTAACTTGAACATTTACTAAAAAACTACACATCACATCCTGAGACTCAGTACAGTTTGGAAACCTACAGTTTCCAGAGCTCATAGAAGTCAGATTTTGGAGGAGAAAGAACAGCAAATGGGGGTTGTAGCCATTGTTTACTGATTATATTTTATTGTCAAAACACTCTCGAAGAATTTTGTTTGCATTTTCGGAGTATTTTTCAGTTTTATTTTTAGTATCAAATGGCAAAAACATTTTAAATTGAAGTCAGTGAAATTTGGTAATCATGTCAGTATATTGTCCTGCTTTGTCAGTTTAGCTGGTCTATGTTAGTCTTATAGGAGAATCTGCCTTCTACTAGGTGTTTTCCTTACCTCATACTTTTGCTGGGAAAGGCAGTTTACATCCCTGTGAAGCTGCACAGTGTTTCAGATTTCAGCTCTTCCCCAGGCAGGTTGCTTTTAACCCAGTATGAGATTTTGCTGCTGGGGGGTTTTTTTGATGCTGGGGGGTTTACAATGTGAAACATGCCATGACTTGTAGACAGAGAGTTTTCTGTCAAGATTTCTTCCAATAAAAAAACAATGAGTCTCTTCCATGATGCAATTAGGAAGTTGTCTGAGTAGAAAGATATTAAAAGAAGAAAATGAGGCCTGCAAATTAAAAAGCAACTAAACGAGAAAAAAAAAAAATGAATAAAGCTTGGTGTCACTTGCCTACTGTAATAATGATCCCTTTCTCTCTTTGGTATAATAACTGACAATGTCCTGGAAGACAAATCTCTCTTACTGCTAATTAATCAATGATAGCTCTACTGTTCTACTAATGTTTTCTTCCTTCCTTCCTTCTTTTATTTCTTTCTGATACCATTCTGCAGCTTCAAATATCCTAGGCTCTTGACCGGTACTTAACACTAGGTTTGTCATGGTTGGTAAATACAGATCTCGTATGTTCTTACTTTTGTCTTTGCTGCCCTATATTTTCTGTCTTAATCTTTCAGGTAGCAGAGAGATGGGTTTTAAATGTGTCTTTTGGTTCTGGAGTGAAAAGAGATACAGCATGTCTTCTGTTCTATTGCTGTTAACAGTGATAACCTTCATACTGGGAAATAAAACAAAGGCTGTGATCCTCAAGAGAATGGAAATTATTAATTTTTATTTTTTACTCTGCTGTCCTGTGAGTATTATTTATTTTTTATTTCTGGCAGCAGGACTAGCATGAATAGGATTGCATTTAGACAGTTGTTTACTTTCCATTATTGAGGCTATAAAATGTCTGCCGGACTCGAGATTTAACAATATTTGTGCAAGCGTGATGTACTCAGAATCAGACGTCCTTAAAATAAGAGTAACATTAAATAAAACCAGGATACTTTTATTGATACTGTGTGGGTAGAAATCCCCCACATTTTAAAATGAAATTCGGTCATGCATAGAAAACTGCAATTTCTACAACTGTGCCCTGAAAACCTGTAATATGCTATAACATCCCAAGGCGAAAAGATTACCATGGAACAAAGGATGATACTTTTTGATGGTAATATTTTGAATTATTAAATACTGTACTGTGCTTGATGGATTAAAATGGCAGACAATGTATATGCAATACTTTTAAGATAATTTACAAACACCTCAAAAGTGTGCTTAAATTTTACTTCTAATTTGATTGAAAGATGCTTTTCAGAATGTCTCCACAGTTCATCTAAGAGGTGTAAGAGGCTAGTAAGATGACAGTAACAGAAAATAAATACTGTAAAAGAGTTCCTCCTGTTGTATTTATTTTCCACAGTGCATGTAATCTGCAGAATCACAAATCATTGTGATTGTCAGGGTAATAACCTGGATTAACTGTATCACATTGATTTTACTGCTGCTTAAAGTAGCATCTGCTTTAGCAAAACTTCAAACTGCTGTGGATGTGAATAGTGAGGATAAAAACATTTATTTCTGGAATCCAAATCCTTTTGTAGAGTCAGCAGCTGACCACAGCTTCCCAAAACTTCTGTTTGACTGGCAAGAAACCACTGAACATACTATAGAAAGTGCAGGAGCATATTCAAATAATGGATGTGAAAGAGATCTTAAAGGAAAAAAAAAATACTATGACTTTTAGCCTTAGTTGGGCACTTAACCTTTTGTTCAGGCTACTCAAGTGCAAGGTGAGACACTGAGTAGTGACAACTGGTACTGTATATCATGATGACATTAATGTCCTGTGGAGGAGATGGAAAGTGACAGCAATTTGGAGGTTTTTAATCACTTAGCTGTTGACACTGATCATTCTAATTTCCTGCAGGCATAGTACCATTCTTTGCAACAGACCTTGCAAGCCAACTTGCATCAAACATTTAGAGCCTTTCTCAATAGTTTATTCTTTCCTTAATATATATGTGTTACACAAAACTAATGCCCATTGGCTTAGTATAGCACTAGTCGCTCAGAAGTAATTTTTAATTAGTATATCAGCTCACATAGATTTTTCATTGATGGCAGTGAGAAGTAGCAAATCCTGTCTGTATTCACCATGTTTATTTTAAACAGCTAAAATGAATACTAACGTATTTCTCACCACTAAAATTTCTCTGTAATGAGCAGGTCTAGTAAAAGCTTCTATGAACATATGATTGATATAAACTCAGAAGAGAGTCTGATTCAGCCTCACCTGTTTATTGGGAAAGGATACATTTGTGTCACATAAATTCTCTGCTGACAAGGTAGTTGATAGCCATGGCACACTGTCATGGGTTCAGCAGCAGCAGTCATTTTTCTCCTTCGTAGTAGCTAGTGCAGTGCTGTGTTTTCGACTTTCGAAAGTGGACAGTTTTCGAAAGTCGACTTTCGAAAGTGGACAGCTGCACTGTGGGGGAAGCAAGCAGCCGAACCAATATGGTTGATAAAGCAAGCTTCAATTTATTCAGAGAATATGCTGACTTATATAGATCAAATGGTTGATTGTTTCATACTTGATATCATATGATTGTTTACAAGATATTCGTGTTACATTTTCATTGGTTAAAACTAGCTAACAATCATTACTAAATATAATTATCTTGCGATTACATTTTGCAATTTTTCTTCAATTTCGGTTCCTATGGTACTTTCCATCTTGTCCAAAGTCAGGCTGTTCTTGCTGATGATAGGTTCTCTCCAGCTGCGCAATTATGGTTTCAATGCTTATTGTTGGTTTGTTGACACTGCTGGGCACCTGGGCGCCCGACAAACTTCTGCTCACAAAGCGATTTCAGTGACCCGTTACCTTGCTCTGCAAGCCATTCTCCAACAGACAGCCAGTATCCACCCCTTATTCCATACCATTCACGTCATGCTCAGATCCATATTTTCAATATACCATCACATATATATATATATATATATATATATATATACACACACATCCACACACACACACAGAGGGAGAGAGATCATCCCTCAGGGCATGGACCAATCCCTACAAAACTGCTGAGTCCGTTCGGTTTGTGACGTCAAGCTCCATCTCCTGCACCAGTCCTTCAGAGCAGAGGAGGCTGTGTGCAGCTTTCGATCGTTGCCTGCTTGATGCTGATCATTCCTTTACTGCAGAACTCGTCCGGTTTCATTAAAGTTCATTCTTTGTTGGGATGATGGTCAGAGGGCCAGTC
This sequence comes from Ara ararauna, assembly GCA_028858755.1. NCBI lineage: Eukaryota > Metazoa > Chordata > Aves > Psittaciformes > Psittacidae > Ara > Ara ararauna. Next base: position 34,166,275 of record CM054410.1, on the reverse strand, counting down.
GCTGAAGACTTGAAGACATCTAGCTGGTGGATTATAAAAGTATTATATAGCAGACAACAGCATACAATTGAGTTCATTGTCTGTTTTCCCCTAAAATCAAATCCCCTTCAGGTACACATCAGACTTCCCCATCTTCCCACATTACCCACCAAGTATATCCAGGTCCCTGAACAAAAGCAATCCCACAAGTGGGTTTGCCTTTACCTGAAGCAGGAATAACCCAGACTGTCTTCCCCAGCAAATTTTTTATATGCACCACAGGAACTTTGTCCCCCTCCACAGTATGTGGAAGTTCTGACTGGGCTGGACCAGCCCTGTTGGCAGATCCCCTGGTGTTGACCAGCCAAATGGCCTTTGGTCAATGTGTATCCCAATGTTTGAAAGTCCCACCACCCATGGCTCTCAGTGTAGTTTTTGATAGCCCATTGTATCATTCGATTTTCCCAGAGGCTGGTACATGGTAGGGGATGTGATATACACACTCAATGACATGCTCTTTGGCCCAAGTGTCTATCAGGCTGTTCCAGAAATAAGTCCCATTGTCTGCCCCAATTCTCTCTGGGGCACCGTGTCGCCACAAAATCTGTTTCTCAAGGCCCAGGATAGTGTTCCGGGTAGCGGCGTGGGGCACAGAATATGTTTCCAAGCATCCAGTGGTTGCTTTCACCATGGTAAGCACATGGCGCTTGCCTTGGCAGGTTGGTGAGAGTGTGATATAATCAATCTGCCAGGCCTCCCCATATTTATACTTCAGCCATCGTCCTCCATAACAAAGAGGCTTTCACTGTTTAGCTTGCTTAATTGCAGCACGTGTTTCACAGTCATGAATAACCTGGGCAACAGTGTCCATTCTTAAGTCCACCCCTCGATCACGAGCCCATCTGTATGTTGCTTCCCTGCCCTGATGGCCTGAAGTGTCATGGGCCCACCAGGCCAAAAATAATTCACCCTTATGCTGCCAATCAAAGTCCATCTGAGCCACTTCAATCTTAGCAGCTTTATCTACTTGTTGGTTGTTCTGGTGTTCCTCAGTGGCCCGACTCTTGGGTACATGAGCATCTACGTGGTGTACCTTCACCACCAGCTTCTACACCTGGGTAGCGATATCTTGCCACAGTGCAGCAGTCCAGATGGGTTTGCCTCTGCACTGCCAGTTGCTCTGCTTCCATTGCTGCAACCACCCCCACAAGGCATTTGCCACCATCCATGAGTCAGTATAGAGATAAAGTACTGGCCACTTTTCTCGTTCAGCAATGTCCAAGGCCAGCTGGATGGCTTTCACCTCAGCAAACTTACTTGATTCACCCTCTCCTTCAGCAGTTTATGCAACTTGTTGTCAAGGACTACATACGGCCTTCCACCTATGATGCTTTCCCACAACGCGACAGGACCCATCAGTAAACAAGGCATATTGCTTTTCACTTTCTGACAGTTCATTATATGGTGGGGCCTCTTCAGCACACGTCACCTACTCCTCCTCTGGTGACATTCCAAAATCTTTACTCTCTGGCCAGTCCATGATGACTTCTAGAATTCCTGGATGACTGGGATTTCCTATTCAAGCTCGTTGTGTAATTAGTGTAGCCCACTTACTCCATGTAGCATCAGTTGCATGATGTGTAGAGGAGACCCTGCCTTTGAACAGCCAGCCCAGCATGGGCAACCGGGGTGCTAGAAGGAGCTGTGTTTCAGTGCTGATCACTTCCGAAGCAGCTCAAACCCCTTCATAGGCTGCCAGTATCACTTTTTCAGTTGGGGTATAGCTGACCTCAGATCCTCTGTATCCCCGACTCCAAAAGCCAAGGGGTCAATCTCAAGTCCCCTCTGGAGCTTTCTGCCAAAGGCTCCAGGTAGGACCATTCTCCCCGGCTGCGGTGTACAGTACATTTTTAACATCTGGCCCAGTCTGAACTGGTCAAAGGGCTACTGCATGAACTATCTCTCATTTAGTTTGTTCAAAGGCTTGTTGTTGCTCAAGGCCCCATTTAAAATCATTCTTCTTCAGGGTCACATGATAGAGAGGGCTTACAATCAAACTAATTTGGGATGTGCATCCTCCAGATCCGAATAAAACCTGAGAAAACTTGTGTTTCTTTCTTATTAGTTGGTGGAGACGTTGCTGTTAACTTGTTGATCACACCTGTGGGGATCTGGCAACATCCATCTTGCCATTCTATTCCCAAAAATTGAATTTCCTGTGCAGGTCCCTTGACCTTACTTCGTTTATGGCAAAACCGGCTTTCAGCAGGATTTGGATTATTTTCCTCCCTTTCTTAAAAACTTCTTCCACTGCTTCGCCCCACATGATGATGTCATCAACGTATTGCAGGTGTTCTGGAGCTTGCCCCTGTTCCAGTGCAGTCTGCATCAGTCCATGGCAGATGGGAGAGCTGTGTTTCCAGCCCTGGGGCAGTCAGTTCCAAGTGTACTGGACACCCCTCCAAGTAAAAGTGAACTGTGGCCAGCACTCTGCTGCCAGAGGAATTGAGAAAAATGCATTGGCAATATCAACTGTGGCATACAACTTGGCTGCCTTTGACTCCAGTTCATACTGAAATTCTAGTATGTCCGGTACGGCAGCACTCAAGGATGGTGCGACTTTAATCAGGCCACTATAGTCTACCGTTAGTCTCCACTCCCCGTTAGACTTTCACACTGGCCATATGGGGCTATTAAAGGGGGAGCTGGTCCTGCTGATCACTCCTTGGCTCTCCAGTCTATGGATCAGCTTATGGATGGGAATCAGGGAGTTTGCGTGGTATTGCTGCCAGTGCACTGTTGCGATTGCGATTGGCACTTCTTCGACCTTCAGCAACCCCACAACAGAAGAATCTTCTGAGAGACCAGGCAAGGTGGATAGCTGCTCAATTTCCTCTCTCTCCAAAGCAGCAATACCAAAAGCCAAGGGGTACCCTTTTGGGTCTTTGAAGTACCCTCTTCTGAGGTAGTCTAAGCCAAGGATGCATGGAGCCTTTGGACAAGTCACAATGGGGAGCTTTTGCCACTTTCTCCCAGTCAGGCTGATTTCAGCCTCCAGTACAGTCAACTCTTGGGATTTTCCTGTCACTCCACAAATAGAAATGGGTTAAACCTCTTGACAGCTTCATGGTTTCAGGGTACACTGTGCACCAGTATCTACTAGAGTGTTATACTTCTGTGGAACTGATGTGCCAGGCCATTCAATCCACACAGTCCAGTAAATCCGATTGTCCCCTATCTCCACCTGGCTGGAGGCAAGGCCCCTCTAATAGTCATCACATTGGTCACTCACGTCTTGTTGGCAGGAATTATTCCTTATCACAGGAGCTGGAGTAAAATCAGCTCTTCCACTCCATCTGAGAACTTGCTCACCAGAGACTGAAGCAGCAGCCTTTATGGGATGATCATCCTTGACCTTTGTTCTCCTCTTCAATTCACACACCCGTTCCTCCAGAGCTGAAGTAGGCTTTCCATCCCACTTCGTCATATCTTCTCCATGATCCCACAGATAAAACCATAGGGTGGCCCGTGATGTATACCTTCTGTATCTTCTCCCTCAAACAGTAGGATGCCTTTTGTTAATAGCTGAGACATGTGTTGGTACACATGAGGAGCTGGATAGATCATCTCTCAATTGTTTGAGGTCCTGGGACAGTTTTTCCACTGCTGAGATGATGGAAGGGGTGAGATTGTCTTCAAGCTCTCTGAGTTTATGAATCATTTCATCCACTGTTGATGGTATTATGTCATTCCAGGTTACTGTTGCAAATGAATGGACATACAATGAGGGTGCATTCCGTGTAAATTTCTGCCACATGGATCGTGTACATTCGACTTCATCTGGATCTATGGTTATATCCCTGTTATTCGGCTTGATGTGATAGATCATCTCTACAGTGGCTGATTCCCTCAGAGACTGGATGCCCTTTTCCAGGGTAGTCCACTTGGCCGAATGACTCATAACATCGTCTCTGTATGGAAACCTTTCTTTCATAGCTGCCAAGAGCCACCTCCACAGGCTGAAGGGCCGTTTCTTTCTTGCAATTGCTTTGACAATCCCTTCTTCCCTAGCAAGTGATCCCAGCTGTTTGGCTTCACTACCTTCTAGTTCATGACCATCAGCCCCATTGTCCCAGCATTGGAGCAGCCAGGTGATGATGTGCACCTCTGGCTGACGGATAAAGTCTTTTCACATATTGCGTAGCCTGGTTGAGGTCCAAGATCAGGAAGTCGCCTCTTTTTCTTCTTCTTCTTCTTCTTCTTCTTTGTCATGTGATGATGACTCCTGGTCAGATGCTGTCCCAGGTGGGGAGCACATTGTTTCTTCGTCTTGATTTATCTTTCTTGCCTCTTTTTTGTTTTTCCTCTTGCGTACAGAGGCAACCGATATTGGTATGAGTTGGTCCTCTGGTTTAGCTGCGGTGATTATCACTGTGGTTTGGGTAGCTGCTGTACTTGTCACTGGGGTTTGAGTAGCGGCTGTACTTATTGCTGGGGCTGGTGTAGCTTCTGTACTTGGAGCTGGAGTAGCTGTGTTGCCCATTACTGTTGAAGTTTGAGTAGTGGCTGTACTTGTCGCTGGGGGTGGTGTAGCTGCTGTGCTTGGAGCTGCAGTAGCTGCGCTGTCCGTTACTCCACCCTCAGATCCAGGTACATTTTTTTCCTTTTGAAGGTGCTGGATGGTGTTGAGCAGGGCTCTGTAAGCATAGGCCAAGCCCAAGCACATTGCCATGATTTGTCCATCTCTAGTATGACCAGAATGACAACACACCTCCTTTAAGTGTTTTACTAATTTTTCTGGATTTTACATTTGTTTATTAGTAAAGTTCCAAAGCACTGGAGGGGCCCACTGGCCTAGATACTTGTCCATACTATCCCACACACCCTGCCACTCATGACTATCCAGCCTCAGGGAAAATTTCTTGGACCTCCTGTATCGTCGTTTAACCCTAGACAGGGCCCAAACCTGACTCTGCATAGCTCTCAGGACCAGATGTAATGGTGGTGAGTAAAACACACTCGGTATGCGTGCCTACATGGCAATCCCCATCCCAATTAGCAGGCAGGTCTCAAGGGTATCTAAAGGCCATTCAAAACCTTCAAAATTCTCAAACGATGCTGTAGACGGTCTGACTGGGGGGCTGGGAGCATAAAAAAATGTCTCCTTCACAGGTTGACCACCCGAGGAGGTGAAAAGAGATGTGTAATTGCTAAACACTTCTATTATATACCTCCCAAAGTATAGAGTTGGTGACCACACTGGGAACAAAAGCGGGGTCAGTTTCATGGTCACTGAGTCTATTGTATTAAAATCCATTGCAATAAAGTACAATGTAGCAAAAACCTTAGCCCAAAGCCCATGTCTGAAAAATGTTAAAAAATAATGGCTGTAAGTAAAGTACCATACGCTGAACCTGTGAGAACCAGAGCAACAATTTGAGAGCCAATAAATCAGCATTGTGACAAGTGGCTATTAATCCTGTCGTTATCTCAACCCTTTGTGCCCCATGTTGGGCACCAAAAAGAACTGTGGTGGTTTTAGCTGTAAATCACGCAGCCCTTTCACTCACTCCCCTTTCTTCCTCCCCAGTCCGAGGGGGGGTGGAAATGGGGAGAATAATCGAAAGAATGCAACTCCCACAGGTTGAGATAAGAACAGTTTAGTAACTAAAGTATAACACAAACCGCTATTGCTATCACCAATAATAATAATGACCAGGGAAGCAGAAGGGAAGAGGATGAAACTGCTCACCACCTGATGACTGAGCTGTGAACTGAGCTCTTCTGGATTCCTACCCCCAGTTTTTACATCCTGGGCATGACGTGCTGGGGTATGGAATACCTCCTTGATTGGTTTGGGTCAGGTAGCCTCTTTCTGCTTCCTCCCGGCTTCCCCTCCTCCCTGGCAGAGCATGAGACTCAGAAAGTCCTTGGTCAGACCAAAACATAACTAAGCAGTAACTGAAAACACTGGTGTTATCAGCGCTGTTCCCAGGCGAAAGTTAAAAACACAGCCCTGCACCAGCTAGTACGAAGGAGAAAAAGGCCTGCTGCTGCTGAACCCATGACACACACCTACTGGGAGGGAATGTCTAAGAAACATTATTGTGTGCTAAAAGAAAACGTGATCTCAGGTAGATTTGATTGATGGGAGGCTTACAGTATTCTGGTTGCATTAATAACCAAGACTCTGGATTGCAGTGAATTCCTAGAGGTTCACTTTTATTTTGATTAAACTTCTAATGACTAGAGACATTGGTGGCATTCAAGTCCAGATTGGGCAGAGCCTTGGGTGGCATGGTTCAGTGGGAGGTGTCCCTGCTCATGGCAGGGGGGTTGGAACTAGATGATCTTAAGGTCCTTTCCAACCCTAACTATTCTATGATTCTAGGAAGGACATTTCTCCAAGTTTCTGTTTAGTGAGACAAAACCAGGAGGACAGTGATAATCTGAGGAACAGGACTCAGCAATAAAAAGCTGCAAATTTGTCTTATCAGCTCTGACCTGAATGAAATAAAAATGAAATACAGAAATAAAACCATCTAATCAGCCAAGTTTTTGCTTTGGGCTTTTTTTTTTTTTTATATCTGCTTTCCTACTAACTAGGGTCCTAACTTACACAGTGAAAATTTCTTTTTTTTTCACTTTTACTTATTTTTCATGTCTTTCGTCAGGTGTAAATAGATATTTCAGGATTATCAGTGAAATCCTTCATATTTAGAAAATAAAAGTATAAAAAAACCCTATGTATTTCTCTTGAACTGTTTTGTGTCCCCTGTAATGTAGGCAGCTTGAGGTTTGGTAGGGTTCCATTTGTAACCTCAGACTGCATTAGCAGCAGCTTTCTGGTTTGAAGCTAATATTGAGTTACAGAGAGAAGATATCCATGTGAAAGTATTAGAAAAGATATATTGCATAGAACATGTGAGTGGGCTATGAATCTGAGCCTTAGGGTTCATTTTAATGACAAGATTTTAATAAAGCTTCCCTCCCTGTTAGTCTTGGCAATCGTTTGCACTTAGCAGACCTGCAGCCTTCTAAATGTGACAGGAATGGTTTCTCCAGAATCCACTATCTTGATCTCCTTGTACCTCAAACAAGATGATGCGTATTACTAACAAATAATCATACTTTAATATTGGTCTTTCCACTTTCAACTTCTACCTTTAATTCAAAACTTATTTTATCTAGATGTGTGTACATATTTACGTATACATATATTACATATTTACATATACATATATTACATATTTACATGTACATGCACACAAAGTCCCTTGAGTACAGTGATGGGTATTGCAGGTGCTATTATTTACATTATCCCAACAGTTCTTCTCCACATATTGATTATGTTACACTACAACTTTTTTATTTTATTTTTAATATTTCCTTTATAAAGAAAATCTAGCAGTTCAAAGTAGCATTGATGTACTTCAGCTATTATGTCTGGGAAGAAATGTCCAGATAATTGTTCAAGCTTGTCTTGCTTTCATTATGGTAAGATTACAGAGCAATTAACACTAATGGAGACAGGAAGGAGGGAAATGTTTAGGAGATGTGAATAGTTTCACTGAGAATTTAAAGAAGTTGCTGCCTTTCATGCTTCTGTAAGAGTCTTAGGAAGGAAGTTCGAGTTAGGCGTTTAATTAGAAAATACTTTCTCAAATTCGGTCATGCTGAGCCCAAGTAAGGAGTATGGTAGATTCACAGGTGTGATTGATCAGAAAGTACAGCTGCAGTAAGCTCTCTGCCACATACTTCATGACAATATGAGGCACTAGGAATTGAATAAGTTCTTAAGAGAATATAGATGAATATTATGAAAGAAGCTGTAATTTCCACTTAAGGATCAGCAGCTGGCAAAATGAAGGGAAAAGATTTTCCTGAAGAGGAAAAGAACAAGGAAATGGGGGGGGGGGGAGAGGGGGGGGCTTGGGGGCTAGGGGTGTGAAAAGATTCATTGTTGTACAAAGACAGTGGGGTATCACAGAAGTGATGATTTCATGTCTGTCTGAAGGATCAACAAAAGAAGTTATCATGTCCTTTTGAAAGGACAGTTAGAATAAAACAGATGTGGAATAAAGACATGGAACTGAGGAAATGGATATAGATTAGCACTCGTAGATTAGTACTCATATCCATTTTCAAGAGACTAGCAATAGGAGTTATAAGGAAGGATAGAAAGAGTATTACAGTCAAATGATAATGCCCTTATAATGATAGCGAGAAAGATCAATGAATGCAGAAGAAGGAGCTAGGGAGGGGTAGAGATTAATGATAAAAAGAAAGTGAGGAAAGGAGCAGTGCAAGTCATGAAACATTAGTTGATGAGGTCATGTTGAATTAGATCTGAAATAGGTCACTGAATTAAACTTCATTTACATATACTTGTTTTGATCATCTTTAAAGGAACCTATAATTCAGTATGACAAAGCAGGAATGCACAGCAAAAAATCCTATCTCAGTTCCTTTAGAAAAAGTCTTTCAAGTATGAAATAAGAGACCAAAGGTTATCACACTGCGATAACTGTTGTGAATAGTATCTGTCTAGATAATTAAAACAAAATCAAAATAAATGCTTGTAGTGAAGTAGTGAATATATTGAAACTGATTTTGCAAAATTCAACTGAAAAAAGAGAACCATGCTGTATAGAAATGTTCACAGAATTTCTCAAGCTTCTGCTGTATGGTAGTCCTCAAAAAGGCCAAATCATTCTTCGTTTAACAGGTAAAGACCTCTGGGCCTTCTCTAAATCTGTTTGTGAGATCAAATAGATGCAAATTCTTAAAGAATCTGTCAATTTTGTTTAAGAATTTCCATAAGAGATTTTGGCGGAATGATATAGGCATCTCTTTCTAGGTACTGACCAGGGCTGAAACATGTTTGGTTTGGTTTAGTTTGGTTTTTTTCATGAATAATGATCTCAAATAATGAAAAAAACTTCCTGATGACAGGCTTAGTTTAGTTTTGTTAGCCCACAGTTCTTATTGAGGAATCTACATATTAAATAATTTTCCTTAATTTAAAATAGAAGTAGACGTTGAATATGAGCTGTTTCCAGTTCCTTCCTCCCCTCTCCTTTCTGATGTTTTGTAAAAGAGGGACAGGTTTTGTGATTAGTGTGCTCTGTTTCAAAGACGTTGATGTGGCAATCAGACAGTGTTATCTGACAGATATTGACATGATATTGGGCACAGCCTTTTCCCAAGACTAAATCCACATCAAACAGAGCTAGCACTCTTATTGTGATGCCACATGTGAAGTGAAACTCTTCATAATGATGTGCAAGTCATTCAACACCTTGGAAGTTACAAGAAAAAGAAAACAAAAAAGATAGCAAGTGAAAATTGTGCCTCGCTTGTCAAGGAGGTGAAAAATGTCCTTCAAATATTTTGAAAATGTTTCATTACTGTATCATGTATCATACTAGTATTAAGATCAATTGTCCTCACAACAAATTTAAACATTTGCTTCTGTGAAACACAGAAGTTTAAAAATTCTGTATCATCCATGAATTCAAAGAGTTTTAATTTTATTTATTTTCAGTGCCACAACAAATCCTTTTTAACAACATGATGTTAAGTAAACTGATAAAGTTTCAAATTTACGGAAACTGATCAGATTTTTTTATTTGATTAATTTGCAGTAAGATTTAGTTATTAGGCCTGTTGTTTACTGAAAGCAAATAGACGAAGCCTGTCTAAATGAAGAGAAACTCTTAAACCAGTGCAAACCTTAAATTCTAAAACTAAAGCATGTTCAGAATCTTTTTCCTTTTCACATACTGCCTGCCTTAAATTTATGAACTGTTTCAAATCCCAAATATCTGTTCAATCATTGCTCTTCAGTGAAATCATCTCTAGCTTATTCTTGAACATAATGTATTTTGCAACAAAGAAATAGTCAGGGTTTCACATGGTCAAAACTCAGTTAGCCTTAGCACTCTATCCCTATCTGCATCTTCCTTAAAATACATGATATTCTCAATATTCTCAGCTCATCCTGAACAGGTGCAATTCAGTTGCATGTACTTAAATTTAAAATATGCATGTATTTCAAACTGAATTGATCAGACTAACGATGGGCCTTCCTTCCATAAGGTTTATGCAAAAATTTCCATGGTACCACCAGCTGTTACAAATTATAAACTCTTTTACATAGGGGTTCAGTGAAGTGCTGAAAAGCTTTGAATAGGGGCAAAAAATACCACTTCACACCCATCCCTGTATCCACTGTTTTCTAAATGACCCGTTGTAGCTAGAGAGAGCATGCCTGATGGCAGGCTCAGGTTAAGGCTGAAGAAAGATACCAAACTCCAAAAGGAAATGCAGATGAACACAAAACTAGAAATACTGACACTGTGGTAGTAAAACTACAATATATTCAGTATGGATAACATTTATCATGAAATTATATTGGGTTATTTCTCTAAATCACTAATTCAGCTTTTACTACCATGCTACTTCCTGCTTCAGCTTTTACATAGAAAAATTCTTCTTATTCCCTCTCCCCAATTACATATAAAATATTTTGAATTATGTTATAAATTTACTACATGAGATGTTTTTAACCTAAGGGTGTCGTTGTTGAGATGGCCAAAAAATGCACACACACACGTTTCTTTGGTGACTCAGTAGAAAGTTTTTTCTTTACTATTACAAACCCTTACTTATATACAGTTTCTAACATACATGTGTCTTTTCACCACTGGTTACATCAGTTAGCAACAGCACATTATTGGATGACCCTTTGCTGCATTACTGAAGTCTGTTATCTTGCCGAGCTCTTGTTCTGCAGTTAGTTACTCCCTTTGACTTGCTCGCTCCTCCGGATGCCTTCTGCTTTCCCATCTGGATACCTTCAGTGACTCATTCTTCATGGATAAGCTTTGATATATTCAAGGCTAAGTTCTAACTTCATGCACTCAATCATGTAGTTCCTCACATAAGAGGACAATGAAGCTGATGAATTAAATAACACTAGAAGTGTTACATTATTTAATTGTACAAACACAGTACATCTACTAATAAATCATGGCAAACACATGGCACAGATGCTGAAGATGTTGATGGCAAAATTGACATCAGAATGTTGGGGGTTGGATTTTGACAGTCTTTGTTCCAATGTATTTTCTGGCTTATGCTGTCTTTTGAAAATGCAAAAGGAAAGGACTCAGTAAGTAATTGCATGATCTCTCTTTCTTTGAATATGTACCTTGGAACATGCATAGGAGACTCATTACTCTTTTCAGCTTGCTTTTTATCCTTCTCTAGCCACAGTGGTTTTGATCAGTCAAGTTGAATCCATCTTTATGAGGTACAATTTAATTAATTTTCCTTGTTTTTAAATCAGATGGGGAAGAACAGGCCCTTAAGTTATAAAGCCATCATCATGTGACCTGGTTTACGTCAAATGCATTGGGTTTTCTTTTACTTCTTACTTGATAAGAGACCCCCTATGTACGAAATCTTCACCCTATAATAACTCAAAACAGTGATGTAGAGTGTTAGTATACCTGTTAGTATACTTGTTTCCTAAACCAATAGGAACATGATTTTAACAGGGGACTTATTTTACCATTAACCTGTGTCTCATTTCTAATTGGTTCAACCCATCTAGTGCTGTGATCAACACCTTTAAAATTTTATAAAATAATTCAATATACAAGAACGTAGAAGGGGTGGGTGCCTGAAAGAACCTTTTAACCTGATAATTAGTACAAGTTTACAGATTGAGATATCTATCATTTTAAAAACTAAATTACATTCTTGTATTGGCTAAGGTTACACAGAGATAATGTATTAGCTTGTCACATCTGGAAATGACCACTTTCTAATATGATTTATTATATATTATATGTGAAATGAATTAGCTCTCTAATCAGTTGCTGGCTGGCTCGCCATGTTACAAGTGCAACACACTGTTCAGACAACCTTGAAGATTCTCAGGAACAGAATGAATGGGTTTGTTGCAAGTTACCATTAAGATATTTTGAAAAAATAAGTAAGTAAACTTGTGTCAAACTGGATGTGCTTTATTATACTGGTAATAAATCCAAATTAAATTCATCTTGAGGTAAGGTTTCTTAATTTGTTTCTGTTAAACAGAGTACAGTTCAAAATGAGAGAGTTAGTTTACACAACTAATAGCATGGTAGGAATCTGTTATTTTGTGTGATTTATACTCAAATTGAATGTACAATAGCTGTTAAATATGCTGTACAAACAACACTCTCCTATTGCCAATATTAGAATTGGTTGAAGAGTAGGACTAATGCAGAAGGATTAAAATTTACTTTCATTCATCAAAAAATCAAAAAGAGAGCTTCAAGTTTTATCATCATTTTTATTAGTCTCTCCTTTGGAGAGACTACTACAGCTCTTTTACTTCAATTAATTTCTGTTTCTTTTTTTTTTTTTTAAAGCAGATTCATGAGTCCTTTTTCCAATGGTATTTGTATTTCAATAACATTGTAGTTAAATTGTCTATCACACTTTTTATGAGTGCTGTAATTGCAACGTAATTTATATTCTTGTAGCACATTCATTAAGGGATCATTCAGCTGCTATTCATGACTTTCAAACTTTTACTTCATTCTTTTCTTGTTTTTGGCATCCAATGGTATAATCGTTCACTATTTGGGAAGCTGATTTCTTTCTTCATCATTCCATTTTCCTATCAACTGGCAAGTTTTGAATAATCTTCTTATATTCTTTTTGCTAATGAACTAGATTTGCCTGTGAATACCAAGACATAGAAGTAACATAAGAAAAGATTATTACTGGACAAGTCCAAGCTTATTAGAGCATAAGATTAAGCACTTTCTGTGTAAATTCATGCTAAATTCATTAATAGTTTCAGCAGAAAAACTGTCTGTATATTAAATTCATCCACTTTTTTTAAGAACAGATTTATTCCAAGTTTCTCCAAAGCATTATCCTTGAAAAAGTATACTATCCAAAAAGTTTCATACAGATTTAATCTGTAATTTTATTATACTGAAATCAGAACAGTCTTATTAGGGATTAATTCATAAACAAATCTAATTGGGGGGAAAAGAATCCAAGTAAAAGTTAACCTCCTGCAATTGAACAGAACTTGGTCTATCTGTGCTGTGCTGCTGTACCTTTCATCCATCTGTGCTATAGCATCTTGTTTTAGTTAAATGTTTGCTATGTTTTGCTTTCTGGTCTTTGGGTTAATTTTGATTTTTTTTCCATCAATGTATTCTGGTCAGAGTTTTCAGTCTGAATGCGCTTGAAATTTGATGGAAATCAAAACCCAGCTCCAAATTTTGTCTCAGATCCTTAATATAAATTTATCAATAGCATTGTTAAATAGGTCTTAATTATCTTTTGCTTTTGAAATGACTTGGATTACCCCCAGAACTAAAGCAATAGAATAATCTACTTGTGTCTCTTGAGTCCACTTGGTCTCTGTTGGCTGGCTCTAGTTGCTGTAGTTCTACTTTTACAGGACAAAGAGCTTACAAGAATAGCAGTATTATGAAACTCAGTGAGGCAAAAATATCAGAGAGGTCTGCTCACCACATGAAATCTCACCTTTTGGGATTATGTTGATGGCTGTTATAATTGTCTTGGTTTTTCATTGTAACTAGGCTTCAGCTGAAGAAAAAAGTCTGTTTTCCCCATTAATATAGGCTTTGGTAAAGAAGGTCAATTAAATGTTTTCAGTAATTCTCAAATGTTTAGAGATTTTCACCATATAAAACTCATTTGAAAATAAGGTAGGTATAAAGTAATCAGTATATCCTTTAATATCACTGATACTTCTTAACTAAGAAGGATGAAATAATTTTAAAAGCAGTATTTTCAGTATTCCAACTGCTGTGGTCATTATTTGTCCTTAAAAATACAAGGTATGTCTTTTAGAAGGCCCTCATCTTCCTGTGGCTTTGTGTAATACTTCTGAAGATATAATAGTAACTTAATAAAATCACATACAGTAGTGAAGATTGAAGTGCAAGAGTGCCTGCTGCATCATTTTTAGTCCTTTACAGCATACCTGCCATGTCTGTGGAATGAGTTGTGAGGAATGAGTATTCAAGACAACTGTCTTTGAATATGGGGACCTAGGCTACACTGTGTAATCCAAGAAATACTGTGTGCTGCTGTCAGCACGAAGCAGCTTGTTAAGCTGCAGTGCTGACATTTAATGATAGTAAAAAAGGTCAGAATAACAAAACAAATAAGCAATCCACGAAAGGTTCACCTCTGATTTCTTCAGTCCTAAGTGATCAATAAAAAATAGATAATTTTTTAAGAACAGATTGTGAGGCTCAGCTCAGCACAAAGTTCAAGTTGGAGAAAACACAAATGTTTTTTCTCTCTGAGAAAGGCTTGATGTTTTCATATTGTAATTCATGAATGAGGTTCCTCAGAGGGCAGTTTACAGTGTAACAGCCTATACATAGTTTGTCTGACAGAATAACATATGTAGAAAACATTTTTTTCTTTAAGGAAAGTTTGCCTTGGTAAATATAATTATGTTTAGAAGTTTGCAAATTCACTATGAAGCTGGTCAGAGACAAGCTGCAACTAACTAAATTGAAGGCATATCATATTCTAAACATGGTGATACTAAAGATGATTATTTGATAGCAGACCTAAAATAATGTATTGTCTGAATTTTTAATTTGTTTTGTATTTCATAGTTTTCCATCTAAGACTGCCTCTGAAAGATTTTAGCATTAAGCAGTATTGCAAAAGAAAAAATGTGGTCAAAAAATTTTCATAAATAAATGCCTGTGGGTATTCCAGTGAAAATCTCTTGTAATTCAATGGAATTATAAACTTTTGAAAAAGAAATTCTGTTCATTCAAATGTATTCAACAGGGTGGTCTGATAACATTGCTTATCACAGAGGATCATTGGAATTATTTGCAACACGCATTCTTTGATTTGATGAAATTTCAGAAAAAAAAAAACCAAAAAACAAAAATAAGGCTAAGGAATATATAAATATTCTATGATAAAAACCATTAAGCTGTCCTTAATTTTAGTTCTCCTACAGTGAAGAGCAGGAAATTTTTTTTTTTTTTTTTTTTTTGTCAGGAGCATATTAGTTTTTTTCTTCCTGACCTCATGAAAATACACCCAGCTGGGCTAAATTATGTGCCTCAAGACATGGAAATCCATAGGCATTAAATGAGGGCCTCATTTCACTGTAGGTTTTGAATTTCCTAAATGGTTGTTTCCTGTTAAGCACGATTGGTCTGCAGCAGAAGGATAATTTCAGCCCAGCTAAAAACCTGCATGCTTCTAACAAAGGTGGACAAGAGGGCCTTTCTCTTCTGGAAACTAAGTACGTTATTCCCCTTTCCAGGTGTCAATATGTGCGAGAAGCCCTTGAACGCAGAGGGAATAAAACACAGATCTGAAGCACCAAAGGGGCAAACCAGTAGTAAACAGTTCATTTCTATACTCAGAAAAGTCAGAGTGTGTCTAGTTCTCCTGGAATGTGCAAAATCTTACCTGAAGGACCTAGAGAAGAAGGTAGGAGAAGATAGCAAGGAGCAGATGCTCAGCTTTATTTGGGTCTGTGGCTGAAAACTGGGACACAGGGTGAGAGGAATAAGGACCACCAGAAACTCATGGTTCTGAAAAGAATGCATTTTCTCTTTGATTACCTTTTCCTCAGGGAGAGGGTTAAGTTAGATCTAAGTTCTCTAAGCTTGATGAATGTCATCAGCAGAACTAGCTAGCATGTATTGTAGGGGGGAAGAAAACACGCTCAGGAGTAATACATTCTCTTTTAATTCTTTGGAGCTTTGGGAAATATTTCTGTCATTGCCATGTCCAAGGAAGTAGATATTTTCCACTGTTTTTACTTTCCAATAATTCTAGCTCAGTCTGTTTCCATATTCTTGTTCCCACAATTTTTTAACCTACATCTGGTTTTCTGTTTTTTTTTGTTTTGTTTTTTTTTTTTTTTTTAAATTTCTTCCTCCCTGTACACCAAGTCACTATTTATTATGAAGAAAAAATAAAGCTTCAGAAATTCCTAGTCTAGGGAAAATAAGTTTTGTAAACCTAGTTATTGCAATATGCTTTGCGTATTTTGAAGCAAAAAATCTACTTTTTAACCTTTTTCCTTTATCAGTAATACTGGTAAGTAACTCTTTTGCTATTTCTTCCATCAGAGAAGACAGCACTTTCCACATAAAATACTGTACTTTAAATATTGAAAACAAAACACCTTTTACAAACGTTAATACATTTAAGCGCAGTCATATGGCTTTTGACAAGGTCCCCCAAAACATAGCTCTCACTAAATTAGAGATAGGGATTTGATAGATGGACTGTTAGGTGGATGACAAATTGGTTGGACAGTCACATCCAGAGGTTAGTGATCAATGGTTTAATGCCCAGAGGAAGATCAGAGATTAGAGGTGTCACTCAAGGGTCCACCTCAGGATACATAGTGTTTAACATCTTCACCAATGACATGGACAGTGTGATTGAGTGCACCCTCAGGAAGTTTGCAGGTAACACCAAGTTGAGTGGTGAGATTGACGTGCCTAAGGGATGGGATGCCATCCGTAGGGACATAGACAAAGTTGAGAAATGGGCTCATCAGAACCTCATGAAGTTCAATAAGGCCCAGTGCAAGGCCCTGCACCTGAGTCAGGGCAACCCCCAGTATCAGTGCAAGCTGGGGATATAGTGATTGAGAGCAGCCCTGTGGGGGATTTGGGGGTACTTAAGAACTAGTCATGAACAAGCAATGTATGTCCACAGCCCAGAAAGAAAACTGCATCCTGGGCTGCATCAAAAGAAGCATGGCCAGCAGGTCAAAGGAGATTCTATCCCTATACTCTGCTGTAGTGGGACCCCACCTGCAGTACTGCGTTCAGCTCTGGATTTGTCAGTACAGGAAAGACATGGACCTGTAGGAGCAGGTCCAAAGGAGGGCACAAAAATGATCAGATGGACAGGACACTTCTCTTATGAGGAAAGGCTAAGAGAATAGGAGTTGTTCAGCCTGGAGAAGAGAAGTCTCTAGAGAGAGATTTCATGGCCTTTCAGTACTTAAAGGGTGTTTATAAGAAAGATTGGGACAGACTTTTTAATAGGGCCTGCTGCAATAGGACAAGAGGTAAAGAATGGTCTTAAACTAAAAGAGGGTAAATTTAGACTAGGTGTAAGGAATGATATTTTGTATTATGAGGGTGGTGAAACAGAGGAACAGGTTTCCCAAAGTGGCAGCAGACCTTCCATCCCTGGAAACATTTTAGCTTGGGTGGGTGGGTGTCTGAGTAACCTGATCCAGCTGAAGATGCCCCGACTCAATGCTAGGCAGGGGTGGATTCAGATAACCTTTGACTAACCCTTCTCACTTGAACTATTCTATGATTCTGTGATTCTATGATTATTGCAGCAATTAAAGCTGCACAACTGGGAAAGAGGGAAACTGAGGAGTATGATTTGTTCCTGCCTGGCTGGTGAAGTAGATAATTTTTAGCTGGCAAATACATTTGCAGGTCTGAATCTTTTCTTGATTTTATCCTAGTGCAGAAGCAATTGTAGCCCAGCAAAACACCACAAGAATTAAGCTAAAAGAAATCTACGATTAGTCAACCACTTTTCCAGCCTTCATGCCAATGAAATGTGAGCTTTCAGCAACAAATTCTAACCTTTAGTGGGTTTAAAGCAATTTGGGGGAAAGTGCTGACTTGTATTAGCATGCTTTGAGGAACATTCTGCAACTTCATTGGTCACCATCAACTTTTTAATCTGAAATGGGAATTTAGTGAGTGGAAAATATTTGGTGATCTTGCCAAAACCAAAAATAAAACCTGAAGTGTCATCTCAAACATGGTAAGCAGAGCAAGATTGTTGCGGATGCAAAAAGAAAAGAGGGGTATTGTTGGGGAATGGCTGCTGGAGAACGGACACGATGAGACCACGGGCCCAGCAGTAGTGAACCAAAGGCTTTGAGGCCTTGGCTGAAGGTTACTAGAGAACGTGTGCGTGAGAAGAGTTTGAGGAAGTTGGCAGAGGAGCCTGAGAAGTCGGGATATGTAGGGAGGAACTGATAACTGCAACCTTGAAGCACAGCTGCAGGCTGGAAACCCCCTGGATCATAACCAAGAGGAAAACTACAGAGGGGGGTGGGATGTGAATGTAACCTTTGAGCTGTAACCAAGCACAAACCGATCATGTTACCAATCATGTATCAATTAGTAGCATAAGTAGCCAATCGTATATTAGCAAGTGTGCCTGCATAGAGTATATAACTGGAACCCTCAGATGAAATAAACTGAGTCTGATGAATGATCATATTGATTGTCTTCATTCTCCCACCACAGAGAGCAGGCGGGGGGGCCTGCCGCAGGCAGAGGGAGCCTGCAGTCCTTGCCTACCGCACAGGCAAGAGGAGCCTGTGGGCCCCGCCCGCAACACAAGATGTCAACAGATAAGGATAAAAAACTTAATATATATGGACACAAAACCAAAAATCTCTAGCTTTTGGTGTTCAATTAAGGCAAAAGGAACAGAATTTTATGAGATAGGATTTTTTTCAGACTCACAGGTATTGGCAGCATAGTGATCAGTAAGGATTCTGTCCACAGCTAATGCAAATCTTCAGATTTTTTTGTTCAATAAGTCTACATAAATTTATGGTCACTACAAATGTTAGAGTCATATACTGACTCTCTGACTTTTGGCAATAGAAGCATGTATTCGTACTTTTGTTTTTGGCAAAATTTATTTCATGCATCGGACTTTACATTTTTGTTGAATGAGTTTTCCTTGTTACTTTTAGTTCTATAAAGTCTCCCCTCTAGCACATATTTAACGCACTACAAGATTTGAAGGTGGCTTAGTATCCTTTTCTTCAGAGAGGAGAAACCAATAAAGGCTCAAAAGTGATGGTGCAGCCCTTGATAACCGTATCATAAAAAGAGTTAAAAATACCCGCTTTCTAAGGGAACCTAATTCACAGAAAAAAAAAAAAAAAAAAATCAAGAACTTATTAAAGGTCATCTGAGAGGAGAACACAGGATTGTACAATTTGTCAAAGGCTGTCTTTTTCATAAAGCCTAAGTTTCCAAAACAGAAATTAGAAAGTGCAATGTAAAACAAATTGTGTCTTTGTGTTATTAAGGGGAAAGGGACATGCAAGTCAAGCATAGAAGGATCTTTCATTCAGAAACTGACTGCAACCAATGCATGAATAACAACTGTCAGGTTGACATTCCTGCAACTGGTGATCCAGCTGAGGATTTGGATCCACTTATATATCTTTCCCAAATGCCAAGTTTTTTATCTTAGATGATGGTCTATGGTTAAAGAAGGAATTATTGATGCATTAGGCAGTGTATCTTTTCTGAGATGAAATACAAGGAGAATCTTTTCAGATGTCATTGCATGTGAATCTATTTCATAAATTGCACTTCTTTGAATGAACGATTATGGGAAGAACTTCCTTTTCACTTGAAATCTTACTGAAGAGAGAAAGTTAGCAGGCATTTGACAGCTCATTCTACAGTCCTTTCAGCATTGCAGAATGCATATTGAGACAACAAAAATGTGGATTATTTCTTTTTTATTTTCTACGCAGTACTTAACTGATAAGAGTTAGAATGTACACAAAGCACAATTTACTACTTACAACGTTTTCCAGTTCCTTACAACTAGTTTCCCCACAGTATGACTGGAAATTTTTTCCACCTTGTCCTCCTCCAAAAATGTGTCAAAGAAAGTTAGAGTTCCTCAAACATAGTCTACAAAAATAACTAAGACACAATCTACAATTTTGGATTTAAAATACACAGCATGAGATGGATCGTGTAAAAATGCCTCAGAATCCTAGTGATTCAAACCTGAACAGACCTACTTATCAAGAATAGGTACCAATAGTCAACCACCTGTTAGTGAAGTGTTCTATTCATTTTTCAACTTTAACAGTTGAAAAGTGAATGGGAATTATGTGATAAATTTCTCCATTTGAAGATGTTCTTTTAAATGCTTTTGATTTTATGTGTAACAGCACAAATAGCAATGTCTTCTTATGCTGGATTAAATGCCAGTATTTAACAAGTCATGCAAAGTTTCTGCAGTGATATTATTTCTTCAAATTACTTACTGTTAGTAATTGAACTATCATAGTCACCAGGTGTTATAAAGACTGGACTGCATTGTACATACACATGGGATTAGACAGAAAAGTTCCTACATCAAGTAAATTACAATCTAAAGAAACAAGGGTCAGGAGTGAAAAGAAGAAGGTGCATTACAAAAAGAAAACAACCCTGCTTGAATATTCTCTGTGCATATTACTGCATCTCCACAACACATTTCCTAAATTATGAATTTACTTTATTACCGTGTAATTTAAAATGTTAGTAGACTAGCATTTCTATGATGCAGGACGTCACTAATGAAGCTAATACATTTATATTGAAATGTACAAGATGTTGATAAGTTCAGTTACAAGTTGAGTTGTTGAGTAGCACAGCTAATCTAGAGAAATAAATCAGAAGTGATATTACATGTTTCAGAGATTATCTGGCTTCTTTTTATAGAAAGGCCAAACAGATTAAAATAATTAATGTAGAAGAGATTGGCAAAAATAAAGTCAAGAAATAATTTAAACTACATTCCTGAGCATGGCAGTTAGAACCACCACATGGTTCTATGGACCATATGAAAGTAATAAAGAGGAAACAATACCAGTGAACAACTAGCTAAGTTCATTCTTCATCTCACTGCTATCTCCATTAAAAAAAAAAAAAATGCTAGTGATACAAAACAAACACTTCTTTGTGTCCTGGGTTCAGCAATATCAGTCGTTTTTCTCCTTCTTGGTAGCCAGTGTTGTACTGTGTTTTTTACTTTCAGCCTGGTGTCGCGGTTTTAGCCTCTCTGCCATGCAATTTTGCTCACTCACTCCCTCCTCTTTCTTCCCCCCAGCTCCCGGAGGGATGGGAAAGAGAATCGAAAGAAAGCAACTCCCACAGGTTGAGATAAGAACAGTTTAGTAACTAAAGTATAACACAAATCACTACTGCTACCACCAATAATAATAATGACAAGAGAAATACAAGGGAAAAGAGTACAATCACTCACTACCTATACCCAGCCCGACCAAGCTGTGCACCCCCACACTTCCAGGTCTCTGTTCTCTGTTTTACATCCTGGGCATGATGTGCTGTGGTATGGAATACCTCTTTGGCTAGTTTGGGTCAGGTGCCCTGTCTGCTTCCTCCTGGCTTCCCCTCCTCCCTGGCAGAGCATGAGACTCAGAAAGTCCTTGGTCAGACCAAAACATTCCCAAGCAGTAACTGAAAACACTGGTGTTATCAGTGCTGTTCCCAGGCCCAAAATCAAAAACACAGCGCTGCACCAGCTACCAAGGAGAACAATGACTGCTACTGCTGAACCCATGACACCTGGGAATAATGCTGGTAGCACTGATGTTTTTAGTTGCTGCTAAGTAATGTTTATGTCGACCACGGACTTTCTGAGCCTCATGCTCTGCCAGGGAGGAGGGGAAGTCAGGAGGAAACAGAGAGAGGACACCTGACCCAAACTAATCAAAGGGGTGTTCCATACCACAGCAGGTCATGCCCAGGATATAAACAGGGGGCAGTCACCCAGAAGGGGTAGATCACTGCTCAGGTCAGGCTGGGTACCCGTTGGCAGGGGATGAGCAGTTGTATTCTCTTCCCTTGTTCTTTCCCTTATCATTACTATTTTTGGTGGTAGCAGTAGAGGTTTTGTGTTATACCTTAGTTACTAGACTGTTCTTATCTCAACCCTGTAGGAGTTACATTCTTTTGATTCTCTTCTCCATCCCTCCAGGAGTGGGTGGAGAGAGGAGAAGGAGAGACAGCTAGTGGCTGCGTGGTTCTGAGTTACTGGCTGGGCTTAAATCACGACAATTTACAACAAGTGGAAGCTAAGTAATTAGTGAAATCTTAAGAGGTCTTAACTTCCTAAAGCTGTATAACTAAACTGAATTCTCTATTTCAATGTGCATACCTGGACACAGGACATCAACAAGTTGGTTTTAAATATATTTTTGAAATACTGTTTTTGACCTGGGAAAATACCTTACTTAAGTTTTTAGGAAAAAAATGAAGCAGTTATCTTAGTTATTTTAGGTCACTTAGAACTTCCAGATTGAAAACTGGTCAAAATACAATGACAAAATAAAAGATGACTATTTTATTCCTCTGAACTATTTTTCACCATCTCCAAGGAATAACTTCCTCGAAATAACTTCCTACCTAGGTTGCTGCTATTTATAAACATGTCTTCCAAATATTTTAAATGTTTTTTTACCCAACACTTTTAGAGACCATCATATACCTTTGTTTCTAATTTTTTAAACTCAAATGACTCTACAAACAGCTCTGGATCATGCTATCATGGCCACAACTTAAATACTACTCCTCAGAACAATAACATCACCTACAAAACTCAAAAAATAGTCTGAATTATTTTCACTTGATTTTCAGAGCAGAGAAGTTTTCTGTAACACAGCAGACAATCTACTGCAATAGTAGGTGGCTTAGTACTATTTGTTATCTCCTTTTAATCAAAAGGATAGCAGGTGTAGGATATACACCACCCAGACATTATGTTCAGCATCCATGCAAGCCCACATAATGAAAGAAGCACACTCATCATTTGGCTTCAACAGCAGCAATATATCAGTATTACCCAATCATGTATCCAGCTTTCAATTGATGCTTATACAACCTCTGTTAAGATGAAATAAACTTTGCAGAAAATTAACTTCTAAACAGCTGATTCAGTTTCAACACAGAGCTTCCTTAAGCCTCCCTCTCTGTGCCAAAAAAGAACAAAAAAATCCCCAGTTCAAAAAGAATAAACGACTCCTTCTGACCAGAAGTGCTTTGAAGAGATAGGTTTGGCAATATTCTTCAATCTACCCACCTCTTTGAAAGCTCACATGGTCAACAGAAACATGGTGTAAAGGTTTACAGATTTAAAATGAACTATAACTCCTATTTACAACTGGAGAGTAAACCATTCTCTCATAACATCTTTCTCTCAGGCCCTTTTAGCTCTTCTTCCTCTGTCAAGAAATGTACAGTGATACCCAATCTAATCAAACATGAAAACAATTCAGAGATCTTAGGTAGTACATAATAAGGCAAAACACCTCCAGAGCTTACATTGTCTTAAACACATTCTTCCTACATTTTTTCTACAGAATATCAACCATTATTTTTGCAATGTTAATATTTTCACTGTTAACTGCTGTCTTGTTTGAAGCTGTATTTGGAAACCATTTAAACTGTTAGCAATATCTACCAGTCTGGATTTCTGATAATTAATATTGTACTCCAGCTTTCAAAAAATTCTTGCAAGAGGCTCAGGCATCAACCTATCAAACCTATCAAACTTGTCTCAGGAAGTTTGTGGCAGACTGGGGTCAGGATTTACAGTATGGTAGGGACTCTGCCAGATATTATCTGCTCTTTGGGTTGTTACCCTTTACTGCTTTTCCACATGAAGACCAGCAAAACTGATAGAGGTTACCCAAAGCATATCAAGAGGGACTACAGAGCTTTGCGGATGAGAGTCAAAGACACGGGGCCAGGTAGTTGTCTTATCAGTTCTGCCAGTAAAGGGAAAAGTTTCAAGAAAAAAGGAACTTATCCAACGCCTACATGTATGGCTTGTGTAAACGGGAGGATTTGTGCTTCAGTGACCTAAAGGCATTCCTAGAAGAGTGAAGACTACTGACCAGGTAGAGGATATATTGGACCAAGCCAGGCAAGAATGACTTTGCAAAAGGACTTGCCATCTTGTTGAGGAGGGTTTTAAAACAGGTATGCCTGTGTAGGATTAACGTAACCTGAGGAGAGTTGAGGGCACGTTTCCCTCATAAACAGAGGAATATTTTCAATATTTTCCTAAGGGTGGTTGAGTTATGAATTCATTAGTGAAGCCTCTCAAA
The DNA here is from genome assembly GCA_028858755.1 of Ara ararauna. Lineage (NCBI taxonomy): Eukaryota > Metazoa > Chordata > Aves > Psittaciformes > Psittacidae > Ara > Ara ararauna. The sequence goes on along the minus strand of CM054410.1, from coordinate 34,142,334 downwards.
CGATATATTTTGCCCCCAGTTCTAATCTGTTTTAGCATGGATTTTGTAACTTGTTACTCAGAGTTTGGGAAAGATTATTCAGTGGTAATCACAACATAGTTGAGAGAGGCTTAAGAAAACAGATCTCTACCAGTCCAAAGTACTCTAAAGCTATAGGGCAAATGTATCTACACAGCCAAAGACTATCTGTTTACATTATCATTCAACAAACTAGATATACTGCAATAGTGCTAGAATTCTGTTATTAGAAACACAATAGCAATACAGCATCTGTATTACATGGGAATCTTAAAAGAATCAGTAACATGACATTTGGATGGATAAAAATGACACACTATTAGGAAACAAGGAATAAGCAAAGTTTGGTTTCAGATGAAATCTTTCTATCATATTGTTTCCCTCTAAGATGCTTTTGCCATGCTTTAATAAGTTTATTTCATTTTATTTTCAGTGGTGAATGTTGTCTTTACTATTGGATTTAGCTTCTTGAACCTTTTTTGTGATTTAATTGAAATTGGTTTTCATCATTTTTACAGAATGCCCTATTACTACCAACATAAAACACTTGTTAATAAGTATAAGACTGCCTTTCAAGCCTTAAGCAAAGATAATTTTGAAATTACCTTGACAATATTTCATAAACTTGCTGACTAAGACATATTTTTAAGTTTAAGCATCGGAAAGCTATTACCCAGTAGGACTATTGCTCTTGTTCTGCTACAAGTCTGTTTAGGATACAGTATTGCTGAGTATCTGCAACGCTATGTCTACACAATTCTAATATTATTTGCACCAACTTAAAACCTTGAATTTGTGAGTTTTGAATGTTCTAAAACTCCTGTAAGTCACCTTATTTAATATTGTGCTACTTTCTGAAATATTCACATGTAATAAGGTTATAAAAATCTTATTAATTCTCTTGGATTTGTAATATTTTTCATATATTTGAATAAACATCTAAGGTATTCCAGAAAAAAAAAAAAAAAACCAAACTAAAATGTCTACAATAATAATATAGATATCTACCATAGTTTAAGATTCAGTATCAAAGTTCAAATAAGAAGAAAAGGTAACTACACTGCGGAGGTATCTTCTTTATATTTTTTTCTACAAGTACTAAAAAATTGTTATTAAAAAGCATGGATGGTATATGGACACTTTCTACCATTAATAATGGGGTAAACATGAAATTGAACATAGTATATTATTCATGAAGCTTAATTTGACAGGACTATGTTTTCTCACTATCAAGCTATTGCACTAATTTTGCTCTGAGCAGAAATGTTTTTACTAAGTTCCTAATTCCACAGGGAGAAAATGTGGCTTATAACATGCTTTCTAAGCCTGCTAGATTTGTAGGTTTACAAAAACATGATCTGTGCTGCAAAGAGACTGAAGGAAGCTCATAGATGAGTTCTGCTTTCATTGAAAGGAGTCACAATTCCACAGAGAAAATGGAGGAAAAATAAAAGCACCTTAGAATTTGATTCTTGGGGGGAATGAAGGAGAAACTAGACCCAATTCACTGTTTTTGAGCCACATATAATGGAAAGAGGCAGGGATTGAAATGGGCTTGGACTGCAACTAGACTGACTGGCATGCAAAAATTGAAGAAAGCAAAAATAACTTTCAAATAGAACTGTTAAATGAAATGCAATTTTTAAAGAGTATTTTCTGGAATACTGTCCACTAGCATACTTTTCTCCACAATACTAAAAAAAAAAAAAAAATAGTAATCTCTCAGAACAGCTAAACAGACCTTTTTGTGACATTTTTATAATGTGAAAAGTCTTTTGGGGAATCATGGTGGATGTTCAATAGAAGGTTGCTTGACATTTTTAGGGAAAGGAGAATGTTTGGAGGCTTTTTTTCCTCACTTTAAGGCATAGCTAGTAATTTTTTAATCATGTATCTTGTAGTGCTTAAGGCTAGATTAAATAATTCTAACTGTAAATTCTAATAGTAAATGTGGACAACATTAATATCAGCAGTAGCTGAACAGTGCTAGACAAAATCTTTTTAGTCACTGAAGTTTTACTAAAATTCTTTGGGCCAACATAACTTTAAGTGTATAAGTGACAAGGCACATTTATCAGAATATGTAAAAGATCTGGTTTTCTTTTCTAGAAGCCTTTCAAATAATAAAGACTGTTTACAAAAACAGACCAAAGAAATAAAATTTAAAAAGAAGTAGGAGGAACCCAACCCACAACACATTAAGTTAATTCACTTTGGCAATGCTTTCACTTCCAGGATGAAGCCTGTGAGCATAACATACATTTTAAAAGTTATCTGACTTAAGACAGTGGTTTTACTCCAGCGGCAAGAGAAATTTTAGGGTAGTCTTTCTACAGTAAAACAGTGTAAGAGAACAAAACTTCCTTATAAAAATGTTCTATTAAATCAATCATCAAAATCCTTGAGACATCTGAGTGCTGAAAGGTTGCTCTTACAGGCAGATCAGAAAAAAACTAAAAGAAAATTACTTTCTGTACAGAGGTGCCAGAGCATGTGATTAAGGCAATCAAAAAAAACTGGTTTATGGCATGCTATCTCTGCTTTGGAGCAGTTACTGACAGCACAGTCAGCATATTTCTCCTGCCTGAGATCCACAGCTACCAGCATAAGGCAATATATAAAAAGGAGCAGCCTGAAGGCTGCAATGGCCAATCAGAACCAAAGAATATCATACATGTGAGCAGATTCAGTGCTCATGCTCTGCCATCTTGGGGTGCACAATATTACAGTCTGCCTCTGGATTAATGCCTAGATTCCTGCAGTTCTCCTTTCCACGCATCTGTTTCTAGAAAACTTGAAAGGAAACAGTTAAGTGGCTACTAGACTTTCCAGAAGATAGTATGTAATCACATATGTCACAAAGCGTGCTTTTCTAGGTATTCTAAATTGTTGTACACAGCAGACTGCTGGAGCTCGCAGACATCAAGAAAATTACTTTACAAAGTGCCTTAGATGGATCTGTACAGAAGTCTCAAAAGTTAAGTCCTTGTCAAATCCAAACTTGCAGACTAATTTCTTTTGCCCCAACTCATGTTTATTATTTAAATTGCTTTGATCACTTAATCTTTTGAAAGATCATCAGAAAGATTTGTCAGCAACTTTTTGTGAAGAAGGAGAGAAGGAAATAGCACATCACTTGCCACATGGACAGACTTAATAATATATGAAGATAGAAGATTTGGATATAGATTTAGCATGCTTGGTCCCACACGTCAAACTCAGCTGCCTAAGGCAAGGTCCATGTACATCTAGCCACTTTTCTTCTGAATACATAATATTATAGAGTACAGGGATCTTAATCTACCCAGTATTGTATAAATTCTTTGCATTTATCATAAAGCTTTCTATATTGCATTATTTAGTATACTGGAGATGGTTTATATTATACACTTTATCAGTAGTCATACTAGTTTCTCTAACATGATTTTCTTAAAAAACAAATGATGGGATAAGGTCCTGCACCCTGAACTGCGAATTGAACTCTTTGCAAACACCAAAGTTAGTATTTTTAGCTACTTGAATTTGCTTTAGCTACTTGTATAGTACAGATTTCATTTCATAAAAAGGTCTAGGCTACTGTTATATTGACCTGCCAGACAAGAGTTTCTTAATAAGTGTAAATAGGTATAATGAATCAGATAAGGAATACAGCACAGAAAATAAAAGCTCAATAGTTAATTGGGCTCAATTTCAAATTTGAAATATAGATTGCTCTATGTATGCTCTTTCACAAGTGCTGAATAATGGAAAATCATATATTCTTCTGTTCACTACACTGTATGTGTGTGTGTGCAAATATATATATGATGTATGCATATGTAGTTGTATATGCAAATATACACACATGTTCAATAATATGTTCATATATACCTACACATAAACAAGAGTGAAGTCAGCATTCAAAGGTCAGTTTCCATTGATCAGTTATTCAGAGGACATCCATAAGGTTCAAACTGTATTGCTCTTGGCTTCCCAAACTACCATTTAGGAATGCGGAAAACAAGGATGACGGCATTAGAAAGGTCTAATATATTAAAAGGGATAGAATAAAGGGATTATCAAGGTCTTGACGCTGCTGGACTCACTGCACAGAACTTCTATTTAGCAAAAAACACATCAAGAAATGAACTCTGCACATGTCATTGTTTAGGCCCAGATGGCAACTCAGCACGGAGCAACTGCTCGCTCACTTCTCCCTTCCTTCCCCTGGCTCCTAGCAGATAGGGAGGAGAACCAAAAGCATATAAGCCCTATGGGTTGAGATAAGAGCAGTCCAGTAGCTAAAGTATAATGCAAAACTACTAATACCACCACTAATAAACATAATGCTAAGGGAAATAACAAGGTGAGAGAAAATAAAACTAAAAAGGGAATGAAAAAAGAACCCAACAATAAACACAAGTGATACACGATACAATTGCTCACCACCCACCGAACAATACCCAGCCCTACCTGAGCAGCTATCTGGGCCTTCCGAGTGACTCCCTCCCTTTTATATACTGGGCATGATAACCTGTGGTATAGAATACCTCTTTGGGTAGTTTGGGTCAGGTATCCTGTCTCTGCTTCGTCCTGGCTTCCTGTGCCCCTGTTCGCTGGCAGAGCATGAGAGTCTAAGGACAAAAATAACGGTTACAGATGAACCCAGGACTTCATACTTATTTTAACAGCATTTGTGTATGGCTAAGCACCTGAAGGGACAGATGACTCTGTTTGTTAAAAAAATAATTGTAGGTGATGGCAATTATTCCTAAAGGGCTTGATTCTGAGTCCAAGTATTTTTAAGACCTTCAATTTAGGAGTTAGAAGGAAAGGTCAGGCTAGGAGTAGCATCTATGGGAACTGAAAGTGACTATAGGGTTCTCCATAATTGAAGGAAGATGGCATGTTTGGCTTTTTTGGTTCTGCCTCTTCAGTGGTAACAGTGTCTGGCTGCCCTGCTTCTCCATCAGTGGAGAATAAAATACATTTCTAAGTTTTAAAACTGTATTTTTAAGGCATTCACTAACCTGACTAGCAGGAGGCACTGAAGACAGATTGCTATACCAAAAATCTACTGATTTTCTACCTTCTAATATCTTTCCACTATTACTGAGAATACACAGCTTGTACTGGAGTCTCAAAGCAGATTAAGCATAAGACTCATATTAAGTATTCTGCAAAAGAGCCCTCAAAATTGTCCTAGCTTCTGAAAAGCAGATTTATAAAGTCATGAGAATACAGACAAGGAATCTCTGAAGCAGCCAATGTCAATACAATACTCTATTTCAAGGATTTATTTCAGATCTGAAGGCTAACAGGGCAAATAGAATACCAAAGTGGTAGTTTTCTCCCGAAAAGGCAGGATGCTATAATTACCTGATGGCATCTTCCTGTGTTTCTGGGACTCTTAAGTCCCTCTAAATGGAGATAATACAATATTGAAAGAAATATGACAATGAAGCTAATGTTTTTGTGGTTGTGTGAGAGACACTCATCAGTGGTACTTAGGACATAAATTAGCGTCTAAACTTTAATTTCCAGTAAGGAAATTTGACTACAAAGCAAAAGCTTACCAGACACCTTCTCTACCAGACATAATTTTAAGGATTTCCCATAGAAACTAAGACAAAATGCTTGGGCTGCTTCTTGATGATTTTCCATACCTTAGAATTTTGGGGAAAATTAACAGTATTTATGTAAAATATTTCTCTTAGTAAGAATAATGAAGGATATATATATATGTTTCAAATTATGTAAGCTTAGCTGTAAAAAGTATTTCAAAGCTATTTTTGTGATTTATAAAATTTAAAATACCTTATTATAATGGTGTGTTTAGCATTCTTTTAATTTCTGCATAGTACTATATAGCTAATACACAATACAGCATTTAACTTGTATGTTTGCACCATGGTCTGCAGAAAATTATTGCACCCTGATGGGATTTATGTTTGGGTCCAAATTCTTAATAGCAGGAGGCATTAGCTACATTAACATGTAAATGAATGCATTAACTTTCTAAAATTTGTCTATCAACAAAATGTCTTGTGTGTTTTATATTTATGGTGAGATCTCTTCTTATATGTTATTTGTGGACTCTGCAGATAAAAGTGGATTTTTTTTTTGTATTTATTAATTAGTAACATTGATGACATTTTCATCTGCTTTTTCATTATATAATTTTGCAAAACGTGGGCAATAAAAAATGTAATCACTACAGCATATATCAGTCTCACCTGAAATAAAGACTTCAGTTGATAACTTATAATCTTGCCTGGGGTAATTTCTCCTTCCTTCCTCTTCAATCCTCCCCATCTGTCTTGCCGCCCCAGAAATGGAAAACACTTGAATGCTCTTCCTTTATCCAGCCAGATTTTACGAAGGTTTAACTTCTTAATGATGAATGCATTCAATAATTTTGGCAAGAGAATAAATAAATAGAAAAAGTGAAATACACTTCTGTTTTTTACTTTCATCTACATTATGTTCACTTTTGGCACAGAAGTTAAAAGCCATGAAAAAATGAGAATTATTTTCTTTAAGAAATCAGAGAAGATTTATGATTTTAAGTTGGCAACGAATTACTATTGAGGAAAGAAAAGTGAGGATTTCTTCCTCTTTACCAGTCATGTTCTGGCATTTTTACACAATTGTTTTAATATTTCAGAAAAAATAAGAGCAGCTGCAGCACACACTTAATGCAGTGCTGTATCAAATTACTATAAAATTGTGTGAAGCTCCACTGACTCCTACAGAATCCTCAGGGGTGGAAGCATCTGCCCAGTCAGATCAGATTAAACTAGCTTTACAAAGCAAAAATGTCAATGACTTGACTTAAGAAAGGACAATTTACAGTATATTCCACCTGATTCATCTGACAGCTGAATGAAAATTACAGAAGCTACTCATCAAACTGTGTTTTATTGCCAATAGAAAAATTTCTAGGCATACCAATTATAGTTGATGGATCTATTGATCTTGCTAAATTGATGAGATTAACATAATGACTAAATTTATTGCAGAATATTGGTGCAAAGAAGTTTTAAAATATGTTCAAAATTTGTTACATGTTACGGGGTGACTCTGATAACTTTGTATTGCTGGTCCTTAGAGCAACAATTTACATAATTATTTAGTTTTTCAAAGAATCTTTAATTCGTACTAGATTCTCCGTATGCGCTATAAGCAACCACAAAAAACAGTGGAAGTGAATTACTCTGAGTATTTTTATACACAGATTTCGAAGGAGACTTCAAGGCCTTAATTCATTTATTTCTACAATATGCTGGTGTGCGTATCCCAAGACCTGATAATCACAATAAAGCAGAGGACAGTATCCATCTATACCTTTATGTTAATATGTAAACTAAGCAATCATTTTTGTAGACAGCTAACAATCAAAAGATGGAAGGGAACTCAGATTAATTTATTCAGCAATATGTTTCAACACAGAATGTTTTCTGATTATTCAGACTGCAAGTGAACTATAGGCCTATTTTGTTCATGCAGACTATTTGGACTGAGAAGCCGTGCACACAGAATTAAACTGATGATGTGTATACTTAATTCTTCCATGCAGTAAGAAAATAAATGAAACTTCGGCATTTTTTTTTCCTTTTCCTTGGCACTAGTTAAAATATAACAGGCTTTCAAGAGACATAAGAAAAAGAAAGTAAAAGTAGTTTTAAGACAATTTCGATAACATCTAACCCTGGTCTCCTGGAAGCCTTTGAAGGTGTTCATTAGAATACTGAGTCTGCAGACTGCCCTAGAGAGAATTTGCCTCCAGGCAGGCACTTCTTCAGGTACCTTTCCATCACATTGATGACCATTTCACTATTGGAACTAATGAATATAACTTTCAAGATCTTCTCTTTATTATGAAGCCATTTAGCTACTTAGAGAGTTTAACAACTTTCAAATGGCATTTCGAAACCTGACTATTGTCAACTACCATTAAACAACCAAGCCAGGCAACTACTTTACAACAGATTTTTGTTACTGCTAGCAAAATATGTCTGTTGTATGTAGACATAGGCATGTGCGATTCTAATTTGATCAATATAAATGTATAAGATTTAATCAAGTATAACCTCAGAAAAAAACTAAAAAAAAAAAAAAAAAAAAATTTAGAGATTTAAAAACCAGTATCTTCCATGAGATACCCATGGCTCTCAGAACTGTCGAGGAAACAGCAAAGTAAAAAAACAAACAGCAGATGATATTTGGATTAGATTAATAGAACCTCTTTCTCAATAGCTCAAAGCATTTAGTTAATCAAAACCTGTCTTTCAATTAGAAGCTATTAAGAAAAAAAAAGTTCCAAGTATCTCCATGTCCTCTCCCCCAAAATTCAGCAGTGTTTGCCATCAATATTTGTCTAAATCAAGGAGTTTCTGACAAATGGCTCTTCGTAATTAGTATTATGAACAAATTCCTACAATTACTGTCTCAGAAAATATCAGAAGAATTGGACAATACCTAATGAAATATTAACAATTTTTTATTGATTGAGCTTTGGATCAATTTTGCCTCTTCTGTATATAAGATTCACAGTGCAGATCATAAAAATGTGCCATATTAAAAGTTTTAATATTGAAGTATCTCATATTTTCATTCCTAGAGATTCATAGTGCAGATCAGAGAAGAAAAAAATGTGCCCTTGTTGAAAATTTTAATATTGAAGAATTTTATCTTTTAATTCCTAAGTCAATGGTAATTTCCTTACATAAAATAGTAAATTATAAAATAATCTTTTTACATTTCCATTTCAAACATTTTTCCTTATGTTCCCATATGTGACAGCACACCAAAGAAAAAGACACAAATGGTAGAATCATGAAGCACAATTTTTAAGAGTGGTATTACCTCTTCTGAAGAATTGAGCTTGAAAAAGCCACAGAGGAAGTTCTCTAGGAGCCCTGATATACTCTGCTGCTCTAAAAATCAGGAGAAGTTTTGTTTGTTTGTTTGTTTGTTTTCTTTTAATAATAATAATTCTAGGTTATGTTAAATTTTCATTTGTTTCCAGTGAGAAGGCTCAAGGTTTATGTATTTTTCATCTACACATCCAAAGGCCCAGGCTTTATCAGACTTCACCAAATGGAACATAACTGTGTGACAGAAATGTAGCTATGGCTCCACAGAAAAGAGTTTAAATTCTCTCTCTCTCTCAAATATGTATTATTCATAGCAGTTCTCATCCAACTTTTAGAGCTGTCCATCTCTTTGGCAAGGAGGTGCATACACTAAGTTAATTTGTAAAATCTAGGAACAGTATTCGCTGCCATGGATCACAGAGAGCTTTGTGTCCTACCCTTCAGCTTTCAACTTATGTGGCAATTTAGTTGAATGCATAGAGAGCAAATATTAATCTTTCAAAGCCAAAGTGTGCTTAAATTTTGCAGCTGTTGGATTGTACCACTTTCTATTTCAGTTCTAATTACTTGTATGTGATGACCTCTAATCCTTCTGCTAATTAACTCTCTCTTTAGTTGAAAAAGGTATTTACTTTGATGCAATTGAATTGTTTTCTTAGATCTTCTCCTGCTCCGTTTTTGTGTCCTGTTAAACAGCTCCAGGTCTAGCTCATATCACCAGCCTTCTTGCTTATCTCTTTCTCTTGACATGGTACTATATTAGTATGTGTTTTTTTGTTGAGGGAAACGGGACATTGATTTTTTTGGGTTTTTTTTTTTTGTTTTTTTAAAAGTTCTTTCCTTTAAAGTAAACTACAAACTTAAACTTCCTTGATTAAATCAGTCATGCGTTAATTTATATACTGCTGAAAAATATATATAAATTTAATGTAGACAGAAACTCTATAAACTATGATGTGTTTAATACTCAAGTCGAAGTATCCACAGTGCAATTGGGTCTTAGAAAGATAAGAAAACCTCCCCATCTTCTTAGAATGTTAGTTGTGCTTTTTAATGATTTTGACCTTTTAAGTAGCGATAATCTTATCTGGTACATCACCAAAGGGTTAAAACATAATCCATGATAGGCTACAAGCATATTTGACTTGCTGTCTCCGACATGAAATGTAGGCTAGCCCCATACAGGTCATAAAAGCAAAATATAACTCTTCTTCCACCTAATATAATATCTACAATAATTCTCCCGAGTCTCCAGTGCTACTATTTGCTCTGCTATCTCTTGGAGTAGGGTAAATTAGCATGTGGCTCTAACTATCATTTAGCTGTGAAACACAGAAGATTTTAATGTTGCCTTGAAGGTTATAATGATACCCAAGATATTTTTGATATTTTGACATTTCCAGGACAATGTGGCTCAGAATTTCTAACTCCCAACACTAATGTGTAATCAGTGTGTACATCACCTTCCCTGCAAGGCTGTTTCCAGATGCTCCAGTCAGATGTGACTTTAAATAACATATCTTCCAAGGAAGAAAGGTAATCACCTTTTGACCTTTCAGATTTTCAAGAATCTTACTAACAATCAGTAGGAACTCTGTCAAGTGTATGTGAAAAAAAGTCTGAGTAGCTCTCAAAACCAAGGTGAGCTGAAACAAATCACCAGAGATGGTGGCTGCAAACAGCTGTCACCACTACTGTAAATAATAAACTGGGAAAGAGACTTTACTAACAGAGTCCAGTGAACAGCTATACAGTCATATGCTGTTGAAACACATTTTTAATACTGTAATTTCTTGACTTTAATCAGACTTGCAGCCAGTTAGAGTGGAAAACAGGGTCAACTGAAGATTGCAAGGTACACAAGCACAACAGTGCTGACATTTTCGCTAACTTGCTCGCAGGGGATACGCTTGACATCATTTTGTTTGAGAGAAGATGTCATTGGCCACTGACATATCAAGAGAAAGTTGCAGATACTTTACCCTAACCCTAACCCTGTCCTTACGCACCAATGAGGAATTTGCTGCAGACTTGTCAGGTTTGTAGGTTTACCTTCTTTTCCAAAAGGGATTACTCTAAGTGCCATATCACACAGAAGCTGGAATTGCCCTTCAGTCTGCTATTAGGTGTATTTCCCTACTGGATGCCTTTTATTGGCATTTTCTGTTCTTCCATTGGGTACTAATAAAGATAAAATATTTATGGATACCATCATTTATAGTAGCTTAAATGAAATAAAATGACCTCATTATAACATTGTTATCACAAAAAAAATCAAGGAAGGCGTTGCCTGCTTACATTTGAAAGCACTCTGCGCCTTCTTTTCTAAATGCAAGCATCAGAGTCTCGGAAACTGTATGACTATTGCATTTTGCCCTGTTAGAAGTTATTCTAGTCATTTATCCTTTTGAAATGTAGTCAGCTGGAAATACTGTTTATTTGTTCAGCCTGCTACTGTAAGTAGCAAAAACACTGCCAATTGACATAATACAAACAATATGGCGCTTATAAGTGCTGTGAAAACAAATATAGATACTAACTAAACAAATGTAATTTGTATATTCATAGTATTAGTTGCCCCCTTTCTGAAAAAGAGGTAATTTGAATCAGTTTACCACTTCAGTGTGATTCAGTGAATGCTGACATTGTTATAAACATAGCTATTCTGTTTTGTTGGGGATGGCAACAGCTGTTAATTATAATGAAAGATTCTAATCACTATTTAGCCTCTTCTCTCTTAAGTTTAGGATCACTCTGGCACAATAGGAGTGAAGGAAAAGTACTACTGTTTCGTTTACTAAGACTTTACTGAAGTAGGAAGGGGAGATCAATTTTCTAGATTTAGAATTAATTGCACATTTTACTTAAACCTTTTGTGTTTCACACAAATTTTGGATTTCTCAGTGTTCTTACTTCTTCCACTTTGTGCTAAGGGTCCTGATGCTCACTTCCCTGAATTTAAGCTCAGTGTTCAAATAGTGGGTGTCATATGGGAAAGTGGAGGGGAAATGCCCCACTGTGCTTAGGCATGGTGTATGGCTTCTGCAAGCGTATCAAGCCTCTGCTAGAGCAAGCTGAAGATCTGCCAGAAGTAACTGTTGTGCCAGTTTGTTATATAAAGCAAGCCAATCTTTCATCACCTTAATAACATTTTCTTCCTACTTAATAATAATGTATGTAAACATATCTACTGGGGCCATGCTGCATTAACAGATTATCAGATGTTTGTTTTATTTATAGAAGGCCTTAGGTTTTCTTGTAAAAAAGTAAGGCTAGTCTAAATAGATTTTAAAGTGGTGTTAAGCAGTGTGGATGTAACTGAGACTTTTTGGAAATGGTGAGGGAAAACAGTGACAACAAACATCTTTTCAATGTTTTGTTTGTGTGGCTAAGGAGGCAGCATTGTCACAAGGATGATCTAACAACTGTATAGTAACTCATGCTATCCATTACCTTAAGGATTCCATTCACTAATTTACTTAATTGTGGTATCCATTTTAAAAGTTTATTTGATTTTTTTATTCTTTTTCCTCTATCTATCTCATAGTAAATACATCTTCTACTGTACTTTAAGGCAATTTCAGTTTAAATCAGAATTATTCTGCATTTCTAATTGAACTTGTTAATTGTGTCAGTGAAATCCAGTCTCTATGAGTATCTATTGTATGTATCCTAGGATGGGTTGAGAAATAAGAAAAAAATTATCTGAAAAAGCTTTAAACAGAATTAAAGTATCCAAACTTTAGTTTTTATTTTGCACTTTAAAAAAAAAAAAAAAAAAAAAAGTAAATCTTGCATTTATTATGAATGTTTACTGACAACATTGTTTCCACTAACATGGGAAGTTGTGAATGCTCCATCCCTGGTGCTGTTCAAGGCTAGGTTGGACAGAGCCTTGGGTGACATGGTTTAGTGTGAGGTGTCCCTGCCCGTGGCGGGGGGTTGGAACTAGATGATCTTAAGGTCCTTTCCAATCCTAACTATTCTATGATTCTATGATATCAAATTTATTCACTGTAGTTTTTGAAAAGAATATTCTAGTAAGGCTATTTTATGGTTTGTCTAACTGTAGAAAAGCTATAACCACGGTTTTAAACAGATTTGGTGTCTAAATACATAAAAAAAATAAAACAGATTTGATATCTAAATACAGCATGAGTTTCAAAGATCATGGCCAAATAAAAAAAAATATTTTTATCCAAGAATCTTGCCATGAAACATTAAATATGGCTTAGATTTAAATTTCTATTACTGAAGCATAAAGTGAATCTTTTAGCAAAGATGTTAATTGTATTTGAGTGTTATAATGTAATTCTGAGGCTATTTGCAGAGTGACCTAATTATTTTTTTTTTAGATGTCATGGTTTAAGCCCAGCTGGCAGCCCAGAAACCACACAGCCATTCGTTTAATCCCCAACCTTCCTCCCCCACGCTCCTGGAGGGATAGGGAGGAGAATCAAAAGAATGTAATTCCCACAGGTTGAGATAAGAACAGACCAGTAACTAAGGTATAACACAAAAACACTACTGCTACCACCAATAATAGTAATAATAATGACAAGGGAAATAACAAGGGAAGAGAACTCAACCGCTCACCACCAGCCAACGGATACCCAGCCCGAGCAGTGATCTAGCTCTTCCAGGTAACTGTCCTCAGGTTATATCCTAGGCACAGCGTAATGTGGTATGGTTAGTTTGGGTCAGGTGTCCTGTCTCTGCTTCCTCCCAGCTTCCCCTCCTCCCTGGCTGAGCATGAGACTCAGAAAATCCTTAGTCAGAGTAGACATTACTGAGCAGCAACTAAAAACATTAGTGTTATCAGCGCTGTTCCCAGGCTGAAAGTTAAAAACACAGCACTAAACCAGCTACTAAGAAAGAGAAAAATGACTGCTGCTGCTGAACCCAGGACACTAGTAAGGTACAAAAGACTAATTACATGATAAAACTAGACCCTTTTTCTTCTATCTATAGTAAAAACTTGCTTATTGTGCTCCCTCCATTAGTGCATTTTTAAGTGTATCTTGCTCACTTGTGGGAGGAGAACTGGCAGCGTGCTGAAGCCATTCACACAGAAGAGCTACTGTGTGTTTTAGAGTGCTTGCTGTAACACAAGGAATCAGGAGCAGGAGACTCCTGTCCCCTCTAGGCAATCTCCTAGACACTTGGTGCCATCCGACTAATTTCAAACTGCTTGCTTCATCTCATTTTATCTTGTTATCACTATATTGTCGTGGTTTAAGCCTCTCACACAGTTCACTCACTCACTCCCCCTTCTCTCTTCCCCCCTGCTCCTGGGGGAATGAGGAGGAGAATCAAAAGAAAGCAACTCCCACAGGTTGAGATAGGAGCAGTCCAGTAACTAAGGTATAACGCAAACCACTACTGCTACCACCAATAATAATAATAAGGGAAATACAAGGGAAGAGAATACAACCGCTCACCACCTGATACCAAGCCCGACCCAGCAGTGCAGTGTACCCCCCCCCCTCTTCCAGGTCCTGCCCTTAGTTTTTTCATCCTGGGCATGACGTACTGTGGTATGGAATACCTCTTTGGTCAGTTTGGGTCAGGTGTCCTGTCTCTGCTTCCTCCTGGCTTCCCCTCCTCCCTGGCAGAGCATGAGGCTCAGAAAGCCCTTGCTCAGACCAAACATTACTAAGCAGTAACTGAAAACATCAGTGTTATCAGTGCTGTACCCAGGCCGAAAGTCAAAAACACAGCACTGCACCAGCTACCAAGGAGAAAAATGTCTGTTACTGCTGAATCCATGACACATATCTAATATTGTGAGCTAGCAATTTGTTTCAAAAGATTGTCCTTCCTTCAGTCTTAACTCTTTCTATGTCTATGTCATGGGTTCAGCAGCAGCAGTCATTTTTTCTGCTTCTTGGTAGCTGGTGCAGCACTGTGTTTTTGATTTTGGGCCTGGGAACAGCGCTGATAACACCAGTGTTTCGGTTACTGCTTAGTGATGTTTTGGTCTGGCCAAGGACTTTCTGAGTTTCATGCTCTGCCAGGGAGGAGGGGAGCCGGGAGGAAGCAGAGACAGGACACCTGACCCAAACTGACCAAAGAGGTTATTCCATACCACAGCACGTCATGCCCAGGATGTAAAAGCAGAGAGCAGGGACCCAGAAGGGTGGGGGGTGCACTGCGTGGTCGGGCTTGGTTTTAGGCGGTGAGAATTGTATTCTTTCCTTGTATTTGCCTTGTCATTATTATTATTGGTGGTAGCAGTAGTGATTTGTGTTATACTTTAGTTACTAAACTGTTCTTATCTCAACCTGTGGGAGTTGTATTCTTTTCGGTTCTCCTTCCCATCCCTCCGGGAGTGGGGGGCAAGATAGAGGGGGGAGTGGGTGAGCAAAACTGCGTGGCTGACTGGACTTAAACCACGACAGTTCTTTTTGGCGCCCAACGTGGGGCTCGAAGGGTTGAGATAACGACAGGATTAATAGCCACTCGTCACAATGCTGATTTGTTGGCTCTTAAAGTTGTTGCTTTTGGTTCTCTTGCGTTCATGGTTTCAGCCTGTTGTACCTTACTTACAGCCGGTATTTCTTATCTTAGCATGTTTCAGATATGGGTTTTGGTTTAAGGTTCTTGTTTTATTGTACTTTATTGGAATGGCTTGTGATACGGGCGGGCTCGAGAAGCCGTGGGGGGCGAATGTGTACCTGGCAGTTCGGCTGCTCTTCACCGTCCTGGCGAGGCTGTGGAGACCCGAGGGGGGGCTGCCTCGGGAGCCGCCGGCTGCCGAAACGGCCCGGGGGAGCGGACCCGGGGAGCAGGAGCCGAGCCCCCCCACCGAGCCCAGCCCGACGGCTGCCGAGCAGAGGAAGGAGGTAGCAGAAGGGGTGAGCCCCCCGACTGAGCCCAGCC
Organism: Ara ararauna; assembly: GCA_028858755.1. Taxonomy (NCBI): domain Eukaryota; kingdom Metazoa; phylum Chordata; class Aves; order Psittaciformes; family Psittacidae; genus Ara; species Ara ararauna. Next base: position 34,126,576 of record CM054410.1, on the reverse strand, counting down.
CGGCGGCTGCCGAGCCGCGGGAGGGGGAGGCTACCGAGCGGCAGGAGGAGACGGCAGAGAAGCCGGGCCCCGAGGCTGAACAGAGTCCCGTAGCCGAGCCCAGCCTCGTGGCGGCCGAGAGCATTCGCCGGCAGCTGCCCGCGGAGCCGCAGGAGAACGCAGGAGACCCCGCAGCACTTCCCAGCAAGGCAGAGGAGGAAGATCTGGACGCAGACAAAGAGCAGCTGGTGGTGAGAGAGCCGGCAAGCACAGCAGCTACACCAGCCCCAGTGACAAGCACAGCAGCCTCATTTGAGAGCTCTGAAGGGTTTTAGTGGCCTTTGGGTACCCTTGAGACCTGCCTGCTGATTGTGATGGGGATCAGCATGGTGGCATGCATACACAGTGTGTTTTACCCACAACCATTTTGTCTGGTCCCCAGAGTTAAGCAGAGTGGGGTGTGGGCCTTGTCTGGGGTTAGTCTGCAATGCAGGATGACCAAGAGATTTTCCCTGCAGCTGGGCAGTCATGAGTGGCAGAGTGTGTGGGACAGTATGGGCGAGTACCTAGTCCACTGGGCCCCTCCAGTGCTTTGGAAGCATTGGAGATGGAAGGCAGCTGTATGGAGTCCCCAGTGACAAGCTGCAGAAACTGCTGGAGGGGAGAGTGAATTACTTTGAGCCTGGTGGGCCCATGACACCTCAGGCCATCAGGGCAGAGATGCAGCATACAGATGGACTTATGATCGAGGGGTGGACTTAGCAATGGACACTACTGCCCAGGTTATTCACGAGTTTGAACACTGCACACAGCCTCTCCTGCTCTGAAAGGCTGTTACAAAAGATGGAGCTTGACGTCATGAACCGAATGGACTCAGCAGCTTTGTAGGGATTGGTCTATGCACTGAGGGATGATCTCTCTCCCTCTCTGTGTGTGTGTGTGTATGCATATACATATACATGTGATGGTATATTGACAATGTGGAATCTGAGCATAACGTGAATGGTATGGAATAAGGGGTGGATAATGTCATGGGTTCAGCAGCAGCAGTCATTTTTTCTGCTTCTTGGTAGCTGGTGCAGCACTGTGTTTTTGATTTTGGGCCTGGGAACAGCGCTGATAACACCAGTGTTTCGGTTACTGCTTAGTGATGTTTTGGTCTGGCCAAGGACTTTCTGAGTTTCATGCTCTGCCAGGGAGGAGGGGAGCCGGGAGGAAGCAGAGACAGGACACCTGACCCAAACTGACCAAAGAGGTTATTCCATACCACAGCACGTCATGCCCAAGATGGAGGACGGAGAGGAGAGACCCAGAAGGGTGGGGGGTGCACTGCGTGGTCGGGCTTGGTTTTAGGTGGTGAGAATTGTATTCTTTCCTTGTATTTGCCTTGTCATTATTATTATTGGTGGTAGCAGTAGTGATTTGTGTTATACTTTAGTTACTAAACTGTTCTTATCTCAACCTGTGGGAGTTGTATTCTTTTCGGTTCTCCTTCCCATCCCTCCGGGAGTGGGGGGCAAGATAGAGGGGGGAGTGGGTGAGCAAAACTGCGTGGCTGACTGGACTTAAACCACGACAGTCTATTACGTAAACAATAATATGCATGCAAATTTTACTGTTAAATTTTCAAAATTATTTCAATCAACTAAATGCTACTGAATTATTTTGGAAGTAATTTACTTTGCCAAAATCTGTGACAGGTCTGCTGCATAAATTATAAATTCATGGACATAATTTAAGTGTAATGTGTTCTACAATACTAGTAGTCTTGATATTGCTTGTTTAATTTCATAAGCAGAAAATATTTCACTCTCCACCTGGAAGTGTGTATTTCATCAGGAAGGATCTTGATGAATTAGGTGTCAGCAAGTTGGAACTTAATTTCTGCTAATGACCTACAAATCTGGCATCCAAGTATGCAGTGTTATGGATACTATCTAAATCACTACTGTCATCCAGAAAACAATTTTGTGTACATAGCATTTCTCTCATTCTTATTTTCTTTGATAGCATGAGAGGCAGATATCCTGTCCAAGAATCTTCACTACTACTAAAGATGTGAAAAGGAAGAAAAAGAAGTGAAAAGCTTAAGAGGAATTTTTGAAGCTGCATCCTGCAGTGTCCTCTATGCAGTCACAACTACTGAGTTGCGAGTCAATAACAAACATTAATGTAGGCAATCCGCAGCTACCAGGATGGCAGTCAAAATATTTGCCCGTCACATGAGACTCCAGTTCTTTATTCTGTGAGATATAGCACCCACTTACCAGCCAGGCAGGAACAAATCATACTCCTCAGTTTCCCTCTTTCCCAGTTGTGCAGCTTTAATTGCTGCAATAATCATAGAATCACAGAATCATAGAATAGTTCAAGTGAGAAGGGTTATTCAAAGGTCATCTGAATCCACCCCTGCCTAGCATTGAGTCGGGGCATCTTCAGCTGGATCAGGTTACTCAGACACCCACCCACCCAAGCTAAAATGTTTCCAGGGATGGAAGGTCTACTGCCACTTTGGGAAACCTGTTCCTCTGTTTCACCACCCTCATAATACAAAATATCATTCCTTACACCTAGTCTAAATTTACCCTCTTTTAGTTTAAGACCATTCTTTACCTCTTGTCCTATTGCAGCAGGCCCTATTAAAAAGTCTGTCCCAATCTTTCTTATAAACACCCTTTAAGTACTGAAAGGCCATGAAATCTCTCTCTAGAGACTTCTCTTCTCCAGGCTGAACAACTCCTATTCTCTTAGCCTTTCCTCATAAGAGAAGTGTCCTGTCCATCTGATCATTTTTGTGCCCTCCTTTGGACCTGCTCCTACAGGTCCATGTCTTTCCTGTACTGACAAATCCAGAGCTGAACGCAGTACTGCAGGTGGGGTCCCACTACAGCAGAGTATAGGGATAGAATCTCCTCTTTTGACCTGCTGGCCATGCTACTTTTGATGCAGCCCAGGATGCAGTTTTCTTTCTGGGCTGCGAACATGCATAGCTTGTTCATGACTAGTTCTTAAGTACCCCCAAATCCCCCACAGGGCTGCTCTCAATCATTATATTCCCCAGCCTGCACTGACACTGGAGGTCACCCTGACTCAGGTGCAGGACCACTTCTTGACCTTTTCCAGCTCTGTCTGAATGGCACCCCATCCCTCAGGTATAAAATGAGGTACCTGAGTAATCTTTTCCAAAGTACACAACCAAAATTCTACCATCTGATTACTGTACTTAAGTATCTTACAACACTTCTGCAAAGTATAATAGAAATTGGACAAAGAGAAGAAGAGATCTGACTGATTTCTAATGTCCTCACCAGAGCCCATGCTTATCAGTATCTGGTAACAATTAAGTGAAATTAATTGATTTTATTATGGTTAAGGTATGGTTAAGAATAGCAGCCTCTCAAGCCTCTAGAGCTGTCCAGAGAGGTTGCTGAAATTAGTTAAATTGAGCATAGGTTTTATTCAATCTATTTAAATAACGTGTAACAATCGAGGAGTCAAAAGGAAGCAAATTTTTGACTCACATCATTCTTTGCATAAACAATGAAAATTATTTGCCACAGAAAAAGGGAAAAGATGAGAGAGATGAGCTTCAGAGAAAATACTGAATTTTTGAAGAGTACAAATTACATGCAGGAGATACAGAAGAGATAAGTGCCTTCAAGGATAAAGAATAACAGGTGAAAAAGAACACAAACAGAAACTGAAGATTGGTTTATGGGGATCATTTGCATTTTGAATCATTGCCTGATTCAGACATGAAACCTCGGGAGTGAGAGAATTAAAACAATTTGAAGAGCAATTACTGTAAACCTTTGTGAGAATCTGGAATAGGACCAGTAAGACCTAATAAGATGGCAGCATTCTAAAGGGAAATATAGCATCACAAGTTTCTGTGATAAAGCGCAAAAAAACCCCTCCTATAAGTTAATAATAATGGAATTACTGAAGGAAGAAGAGAACAATTTAATGGATAAGTTAATGGCGATAAAAGCAGATAGCTATGTTCTGGACAGATGTTAAAAACATGAATTGAGAAGCAACTTGGAACCAGAATAAATCAATTATTGCCAGTGTTCCCACCAAGTTCTGAAATTTTAATCTCAGTCTTCTATAAAGAGTCTAATTGATCTAACACTGCTAAAAAATGTCCAAATTAATAATATGGAAAACCCAGTACTGAAAAAGGAAGTTCTATTCTAATGCAGGAATGATTGTCCTAGCAACCTTTTTCTTTTGTTGGTCCTACAGAATTCTGGGTTTGGCTTTTGTTGTAACATCCGAACAGTCTATATCCTGACCAAGTACTAAGTTTTCCATTGTCATCCAAAAGTGTCTCTTCCTCACACTGTTCTTCAAACTTTTTCAATCTGTGTACAAAGAATTTACAAAATTCAAGATTTCTCTCTGTGACTACAATAAAAAAAGAGAATGATAGGTTAAGTTTCTTGCTTTTATTGAACAGTATAGTAGTGAGAGATCAACCTTAGGAAAATCACAAATCCTCTCTGGCCCTCTCTTCATCTACATGTAAAATAACCTTAATAAAAAAATCCACAAGTAGCAAGAGTGTAGTTTAAGCTAGACAGATAGCTTATGGCAGCAGGAGAGCAAAAATTACATAATTAATTGAACTGCAGTGAAACTAATCCTCCTGGCAGCAGTAATATTATTCAGTCACATAAGTTTTATTTTGTTGCTAGTCATGTAAATGCTCTAACTGAAGTAAATATAATGTCCCTATATTTCTCCTCAATGTAAGGCAGTAGTACCAGCAGTAAGTATATTTTTTGATGTTGGTAGTTACAGAGCACTCAAAGAAAGGGAGGGTAAAATTTACAAAGTCTTGTGAACTTGAAAAAATATTCTTTAGGAGGTTAAAGAATCACCATTGAAAGAGACATTATAATCTTCATTTCAGTCTGTTGAAAGACACACAGGTGTGACCAGTAAAAACAGTTTTATGAAAATGATTGGAAAATATAAACATGATAGCACATAGAGGGGAGTTTAGAGAAAATAAAGAGGCAATGTGTTCCAAAAAAAAAACAACCCAAATGCATGGCTTAGATTTTATTTAACTAATCAGTTCCATTTCTATTTCTTTATTCTTATAAACTCAAAGTTCCTCAGAATTTTAAGCTTATTACAGGAAAAGAGGACATCCATAATTATAAGGGCATTTATAAGCACTTAGTAAAGCTAATACAGAGGTGAGCAAGGAAACAAACTAAAACTTTCACATCAGTCAATATGATTCTGCTTATTTTTCAAAAAGGAACAATTCAACAGTTAAAAGCTTAGTTCTGCTAACTGAGAGCCCACTGGTAAACTATAAAGCAATTAAATATCTTTGTTAACAGTATCTTATTTAGATAGCTCGTAGGTGAATTAAGGTACTAAACAGAATAAACTGTGATGGAATTGCATCCATTAGGAAAATTACTGGGCCTGGCTTTTAAAGTCCTTGCATACTTCTGATTTATTTGTATACATTCAGAAAATTCTGAACTGTTCTTACAGACTTCTGTATATGTCTTCATCTTTTTCTGTTGCCAAGATACAGCTATTGAATTAGGATACAGATGTGCTACTCTTGACACACCTATGGAGAAAAACAACAGTTCTTAAGATTTTAAGATTACCCCAGGCACCCATACCAAAATGAAAATGATAAATACATAGAAGATTAACACAGCTGTGGAAGTCTCTGACAATAATACAATCATTAAGCCATATGGTCACTGAGCCAGAGAGTCACAGAAATATAGCCTAATTAAAAGAACCCTAACAAAAATTTCATGCAGTTTTTCTGTCTATGTCATACAATAAATAAGTTCCCAATGATCATCCAGACCATTTTAATTCTGGTACAGAAACACTCCCAGGTTTGAGAAGTTTTAATTCTGATTTGGAATTTTTCTCATAGGACATATGTAGTGGGACAAAGAACTGTATTTCACACTGAAATGTCCCAGTGAGATATTCCGAGAAATTAAGAAGGAGGAAGGGTTTTGTAAGGTATGTTTAAGACTGTTCAACTTTGTATGGCTTAATGTTTCTAGGTAATTAAATATTATAAGGTTTTAAGTAATCATAAAAATTTCTAAGTATTTCTAAAAACCTAACTGGTTCTTTAGCCTAGTGCTTAAAGCAATCACATATGATGTAGGAAATTCCCCATTGACATCCCTTCCTCTAACTGAGCATTGTAGGCACATGATCTTAGTCTTCTTCAGCTATTCCTGACCACGCGCAGTTACAGATTTATGACTATGCCAAGTCAAGTATTCCTGAAACAATTACACTCTCTTTTGCTCTGTGTAAAAGGCCTCTTGCCTTGGCCCTGGTAACAAGTATAGGCCTGAACAAAAATATCACTTATGTTTCAAAGAGTAGTGGTAACTTTGCTGAGACGACCTTTGAAAATCCCTTAAACTCAGAAAGTTTATATTTTTTCCTTCCTGTTGCTACCTACCATGTCCATGTACCAGGACAAATTTCAGAGAGCTGTTATCCAGCTCCTCGCAAAATGGTTTTATTTTGTGTTTTAATGATTTTCCTTAAGCTGGACCAAATGAGATATATATAGAACTTTATTCAGTTGAGACCAGGAAAGAGAACCCTTTATCACTAAGCATTTCCATGGCCTCCTGTATACATATAAAAGACAAGACCTTGGATCTGGTGGTCAAAAGAAGGAGAATGCATTTTTAAAAAAGGCATTAAAAAAACCAAAAACCAAACAGGTGGCAATTTGTTATTCAAGCAAAATTTATGTAGCTGGACAGTCACAGAAATAGTTGTGAATACTGGAAGTTTTACAGACTTCAGTACTAATTAATGTTCATACAAAAATTCATGAGTTTCAATTGCCCTATTGCTGCTACGATATTTTTTTTTAAATTCTTTTATTTGAAATGTTATAATTAGTGATATTAAGAGGAAAAATGAGTAAATAGATGAACATAATGATTTGTGGCTAATTGTTAAAATAATTATTATTCTACTGCCTAGGATTATTTGGTGTATGGGATGCATATAAATACAAAAAGAATTACAAACCATTTCAAAAGATCAAACAAGATTTAAATGATCATAAATATTAATATCATTCTATGGTTTGCCATCATTAGTACTTTAAAAATTCTTATTAATCTGAAAACTTACTTTTGTTTCACAGGGATTTTTCTTACATTGAATAACAAATATGCACCCAGACATGCAGAAATACTTTTTACTCTGATCACTATAATTACAGGTCTTTTGATAGTGCTTTGATATCTTCAAATGAAAGGTGGCAGTGAAGAATAAAGTATTTATATTATTTATTTATTTTAAAAAAGCAAGACTAAAGATGAAATAAATTATTCCTGCTAAGAAATGGCAAGAATTTCTAACTTGTGTAGACATAGAAAGCCACTGAGTAATGCAGCATGTGCCATCGGTGACTGCTGTGTAATACATCAAAATAAGTTTTATTCATTTAATTCCCAAAACATACTTTTTAAATATAAGCAAGCCAGATCATGGAGTTCTAATCCACGTGACTAAAATTAACAGATTGTGTTTTTATATTGTACATATCCTTTTTTGTTTTTTTTTTTTTTTTTTTTTTCTGTAGGTAAGAGAAGAAAGATAATGCATTAAAATAATTTTTATTTAAAATTCTGTATAGAAAATTCTTTTATAATGAAAAATTGAAAATTTTAGAGAGTGAAATGTTTAATTTTCAGTTCTTGTTAAATGTCTTTCTTCATTGCTTTTGTAGACATAGACCTTAACAAGAGAAAAGAAGAAATTAAATAAGTAATTTATTGAAGAGGGATACATAGAAAATAAATCAAACAGTTCTTGTTTTAACTCATTCAAGTTTAATGCTTTATCAAATATCGTTAAGCATCTCTCAGATGGCTATAATGTCTCTCTTTTGTTCATCTTTTCACTTAAATTCATTGAATGTGCTGAAAAAATGTGGGTTATAATTCTTTCAATTCCTTCCTAAACCATTCCTAAACCAGGTGAAACTATTCACACCAGTATCTGTAATAATCTGCAATAAATTTGAATTTGAACTTTGCTCCAGAATTCTTATTTTGCTTGACCTGTCAACTACCATCCTAACCTACAGATCTATGGCGCAGATTATACATTCACCTCACTTACTTTTCTTGACTTTAAATTACTCCTAGTCTTCTTCCATGACTATGTCATTTGCAACCCTGTGGGTGTGCAGTAGGTTACTTATCTTTCATGTACTTTTGAGTAAGTGTTTTTATAATCTCTGTCCTTCTTTTATCTCTTGCTATTATTTTAGCTACGTACTCTAATCAGTAACTACTAAACTCCTACACCTGGTCAGTGCAATCCCAGGCACAGCTACAAGTTGAGCAGAGAATTGATTCAGAGCAGCCCTGTAGAGAAAGACTTGGGAGTGTTGGCTGACGAAAAATTGAACATGAGCTGGCAGTGTGTGCTCACAGCCCAGAAAGCCAATTGCATCCTGGACTGCATCAAAAGAAGGGTGAGCAGCAGATTGAAGGAGGTGATCCTGCTCCTCTACTCTGCTCTCATGAGACCTCACTTGGAGTATTGTGCGCAGTTCTGGTGTCCGCAACATAAAAAGGATATGGAGCTGTTGGAACAAGTCCAGAGGAAGGCCATGAGCATGACAAGGGGGTGGAGCACCTACTGTATGAAAACAGGCTGAGAAAGTTGAGGTTGTTCAGCATGGGGAAGAGGAAGCTGCGTGGAGTCCTCAAAGCAGCCTTCCAATATTTGAAGAGGGCCTACAAGGATGCTGGAGAGGGAGTCTTCATCAGGGACTGTAGCGACAGGACAAGGGGGAATTAAACTTCAACAGGGGGAGTTCAGGTTAGATATAAGGAAGAAGTTCTTTACTGTGAGGGTGGTGAGGCTTTGGAACAAGTTGCCCAAAGGAGTGGTAGATGCTCCATCTCTGGCAGTGTTCAAGCCCAGGCTGGACAGAGCCTTAGGTGACATGGTCAAGGGTGAGGTATCCCCGACCATAGCAAGGGGGGCTAAAACTAGATGATCTTAAGGTCATTTCCAACCCTAACCATTCTGTGATTCCATGATTCTATTGTCCACTGCTGTGCAGACTACCCTATTCAATACCAATGTAATGTAAAAATTCCCTGTTTAAGAGAAAATGTTCTTACAGATTTTGAGATGTCTTGATGTTAAGCTGATGAAAATTATGGCTAAAATAATGTTCTCAAAATATCACGTTTTCTGCACCTCAAAGTACTTAGCAGCAGGGAGATAGTTTTTTTTAGAGCTTTTAACTGGATCTACAAAAATAATTCTTTTCTAAATGTTATCAACAGCAGAACCAGGTTGACATAGAGGAGATCCAGTATGGCTGGAAATGCCACGTGAAAGTAAGAAACGACAATAAATAAAGAATGCCCCAACACTAAAAATATACCTTCAAAACTATTTTATCAAAAAAAGCAGAATAACATTACCTCTGGTAAGGGAAAGGCTTCTAGGAAGTCACTGGCACAGTTTCCAGTGAAATGCCAGGTCCATCAGATACTCTAGAAGAGGAAGAAACATATACCCAAGAGAACAAGGTAGTGATGAAATGCTGTTTAATGTCATTAAACTTTATTCTGGTGCATAACAGCACTCTGCTGTGGAAAAGATTTTCCATAACATCCTCACCATTGCTGACAGGATGGTAGCAGCATTTTTTTTTATACATACACACAGTGGAAGTCAAGCATGTATAAATACGGAATTCACAGTATTGGCCTCTGGCAGGGGGGTTGGGACTAGATGATCTTAAGGTCCTTTCCAACCCTAACTATTCTACTATTCTATGACTCTAAATATTGTCAAATAAAAAATGCTGCATATCAAAACCTATTTACAACTATTAAAAATAATCACTGAAGATATGAAGTAGTTAATTGTGCTATCAATGAAAGACTTATTTTATGTAAGAAAGACTAGAATGAAAGAATTTACTAGGGAACAATATAAACAGAAAGACAAAAGCCCTAATTTTTGTTTATGATCAAATAGAGAAATTTACCATATACCTGTCCAGTTTCTAGATGGTTATTTTACGAAAACTAATTGCATGCTTAAGCCAAGGTTGAAAGCTAACAACAGATATTCAGGTGTCTCTGAGTGTACCAGTTTCACATGCAAGGCATGATAACAAAGTATGAAGTGTGATAAGGCCACAGCTCACTCAACCTTGAAAACTGAATCAAGGTTAAAAAAGAACAAAAATTACTGTAGTCAAAAGCTTTTTTCACTTAGCGCTAACAGACCAGAAAAAAAGACCTACATCTGTCTCCGAGATAGAGAAATTGATGATGTCTTTTGGAGAAAACTTAGTTTATGGAAATACGTGCAGAAAAAGTTGCCCTCCTAGCACATCTTGTTACCACTTATTGTGAAGTTATTAACAGATAGATATTTTGGAGTTTGTTCGTATATTAAATAAGGAGGAGGACTACTTATTTTATTGAAAAGCTGACAAGTAAGCGGTCTAGATTTGAGAAATTAACGTTAGCGTCAGAGTAGCATTATACTGCGAACAATCCTCATACACATCCTGCCTGACGCAAAATACTGTCATAGTAGAGGAGAAATATTTGGAAAGGAATAGCATCACAGCATTTAAATTTCTATTTTGTCTCCATTTTTTATCTCACAGTATGAGAAGCTATTGGTTATCCGTGAGAGTGTCATGGTTTAAGCCCAGGCGGTAACTCAGAACCACGCAGCCACTTGCTCATTCTTCCCCTTCTTTCTCCCCCAGTTCCCAGAAGGATGGGGAAGAGAATGGAAAGAATATATCTCCCTTGGGTTGAAATAAGAACAGTCCAGTAACTAAGGTATAACACAAACCACTACTGCTGCCACCAATAATAGTAATAATAAGGGAAAGAACAAGGGAAGAGAATACCACTGCTCAGCACCCACCAACTGATACCCAGCCCAACCCAAGCAGTGATTTAACCCTTCCAGGTAACTTCCCCCTGTTTATATAGTGGGCATCACATACTGTTGAATGGAGTACCTCTTTGGTCAGTTTGGGTCAAGTGTCCCGTCTCTGCTTCCTCCCAGCTTCCCCTCCTCCCTGGCAGACCATGAGACTCAGAAAGTCCTTGGTCAGAGTAAACATTCCTTAGCAAGAACTAAAAATATCAGCATTGTTCCCAGGCTGGAAGTCAAAACACAGTACTGCACCAGCTACTAAGAAAGAGAAAAATGACTGCTACTGCTGAACCCAGGACAGGCAGCATTAAATGGAAGAATAAACTATATTACTGTATAGCACCCATAGGTAATAGTATTAAAGAAGTTGATAGATCTTTTGTTTTAATCTAGAGAGACAATGTGCTGTGCTTGGATCAAAGGAAAGCTAGGATTGTTGCATGCAGTAATCTGATTTGCGCTTATGTCTCAGCGAGTCAAGATGCCCTGGTTATCAGCAGATATCTGCAGGACAGTATGTTAACTTTCCTATAATGCAGAACTACTGACGCTGTTAAGCAGTCTGTAAAACATGCAGACACTAGAGATTCTCAACAGACTTTTTAATTTTTAACCAGCAGAGGAGGAATGTGATGAAGCCAGTGTCATATGCCGCAAAACATGTTCAGAATTGCCAAAATCCATACCATGTGTAGCATTTTGGCTGCTATTGTTAAATGTTTCACTGATATAAGTGTGAGTCCATATTTGCATTCTTTTTCAGATTAGGAGTAAACTGCTCCACATTCTCTTCTCCAGTTCATACTGCTGAGGTGTCTTCGGGTGCATAAACTTCATTTCTTTTGTGTGAAACTGAGCTGGGAGATGTGCTCCAGAAGACTACCTAATGTGATACAGCCACCAACAGATGACTGGACTCTGACACCTGGCTGGAATATATTTGATAAAAATCCCTTCAAAAGATACCTGTGATTAGCCCTACATTCTCAGCACCAACTATTTTGCTTTGAAAATCTTTTCTAACTAGGTCTTACTAACTGCAGATGTAGAGATAGCCTGAAAAGCTGTTTGACAGAATCTGAGATCTTAAAACAGACTTCTAGTCAGGAAAAAGTGGAGGGATCTCATGACTGGATTTAAGCTATACAAAGTATAGAGGAGTAATTTCTTAGACTAGAAGGAATTTCTGCTATGTCTAAATGATAACTTATTACATTCATGGTATTTTGTTACTTAGGATAAGAATCTGAGTGCACAAGCAGCGACTGCAATGCATTAACTCCATTTGAAACAATTCTTCTTAGCTACTGATATTAAGGAATTAAATGTCTAGATGAAGTGTATCACAAATCCTTAAGGTAGAATTTATTTTGAAATTTATGCAGTGCAGTTAAAGTTATAAACTATGGATATTGGAATGATGGATAAGCTTCTAGCTTTCAGCTGATTTTTCAGAAATTGCAAAAATTCATGCACCACCTATATATATATAAAAAAAAACCAAAAAAAAAAACCTGTGCCAAAGCAGTATAAAATTGACTTGTCATTTCTGGCAGATATGATCATCTGTACATGGCTATATCTATATTCTACAGTTCACCTGCAGTGTAAACCTGTCATGATAAATAAATTAATAAATAATGGATGTTGTAGTAATAAGTGGATCATTAGTGCTAAGAATAATCCTGGAATTTTTGAAGTTCAATTCTTTCACAATTGCCAAAATATGAAAAGGATACATGCTAGTAAAAATGTACACAGAATTGTGCCAGTTGGATTTGTCTTCTATAACTCTGAAAGTTTACAATGAAGACATCAAATCTGATATATAATCTGCAGTTGCTGAGATGAGTAACTTGAGAGAGGATGCCTTCAACACCTGAGTGTGAGGAAGCTCAGTATCCAGGAGCCTCAACTCAGAGAGGCAACAGCCACCAAGGGAGCCTCAAGTCCTCGACAGGACTTGCCCAGAAGCCAGCAGCTCAGTGGACACGAGCAGCTGACTCACAGGGGATGGCACCAGGAGGAGTGGCACCAGCTCTGACTGGGTAAAAAGCTGCCCCAGGGAGTGCAAGAAACCAGGGCGGGTTTGAGGCAGTTTGCACAGCAGTACACGAGGGCAGGCAAGTGGGATGGTGAGCACTTGCCTCATGACCAGGGCCCGGTCTGGGAGCTCTGCTCTGGCTGCCCCGGCAGTGGCCAGTGTAGGCACCCAGATAGAGCAGATGAGAGGGGAGGCTGCAGCGCAGAGCTTGGAGTGTAGAGAGCGCCTGCACTGCTCTCCTGAGAGGAGGGTGCACAATGGGCAGGGCTGCACTCTGTGCTCCCTGGTGGAGGTCCTCCTGCAGCAGGTGACTGAGCTGCGGGACGCTGTTACTAGGCTGAAAGGTGTCAGGGTAGCTGAGAGGAAGCCACACTGCTTGCTCCAGGACCAGACTGTGCAGGGGCCTCAAGTGTCTGCTGTCGCTCATGCGGGAGAGGAGACCGCTAACCCAGGAAGCTGGGAAACGGTAACAGAAAACACCAACAAAAAAAAGGAGGAAGAGGACAATTAAAAGGAAGGGGTTTCCTCCTAAATCTGTTGTCCCCACCCAGAACCGCTTTGTTGTCCTGCAGGGGGCTGATCAGGAACCACAGTCCCACCAGGGACAACTGGCTGATACACTGGTAAAGAAGATCTCTACTGGTGCTGCCATCAAAAAGAGGAGGGCCGTAGTAGTAGGGGACTCTACTCTGAAAGGAACAGAGGCACCCATCTGATGGCCTGACCCAGACTCAAGGGAGGTGTGTTGCCTACCAGGGGCTCGGATCAGAGATGTTGCAGAGAAGCTGCCTGCTCTAGTCAGTACCACTGACTATTACCCACTTCTAGTGATTCATGTGGGTGCTACTGGTATAGATAGCAGTAGCCAGGAGAACATAAAGGAGGACTACAGAGCTCTGGGAGAGGTGGTTAGGGGCTCTGGAGCTCAGATTGTCTTTTCGCCAATTCTCCAGGATACAGGGCAGGACCTCAAAAAAGCTAGGAGGATTGGCCAGGTTAATAAATGGTTAGAAGGGTGGTGCTATAGTCAGGGGTTTGGGTACCTTGAGCATGGGACTCAATTTAGGAGGCCAGGTCTACTGGGGGCTGGTGGAGCTGGTCTGACAAAGAAAGGGAAGAGTGGATTTGGGAGGAGAATTGCCAGACTGGTCAAGGATGCTTTAAACTAGATGTGTTGGTGGAGGGGAACATAATCCCATCCAAGCGCACACAGTCAGTTGCCAGCACCTTTAATAAATGCATGGTAGGCAGGTAAAGTTCCCGATGCCTGGAAAAAGGGTAATATAACCCCCATTTTCAAGAAGGGGAAAATGGATGAGCCAGGGAACTACAAACCAATCAGTCTCACCTCTCTGCGTGGCAAAATCTTGGAGCCGATTCTCCTGGAAGGCATGCTGAGGCACATGAAAAACAACAAGGTGCTAGGTGACAGCCAGCATGGCTTCACTAAGGGGAAATCCTGCTTGACCAATCTGGCGGCCTTCTATGATGGGGCTAAGGAACTGAGGGACAGGGTAGAGCAGTTGATGCCATCTACCTGGACTTGTGCAAAGCGTTTGACACTGTCTCAGATGACATCCTTGTCTCTAAGTTGGGGAGACATCAATTTGACAGGTGGACCACTCGATGGATGCAGAACTGTCTGGATGGCCACATGCAAAGAGTTGTGCTCAATGGCTCACAGTCTGGCTGGAGACCAGTAACAAGTGGTGTCCCTCAGGGGTCGGTGTTGGGACTGGTCTTGTTCAACATCTTTGTTGGTGACATGGACAGTGGGATTGAGTGCGCACTTAGTAAGTTTGGTGATGACACCAAACTGTGTGGTTCGCTTGATACATTGGAGGGAAGGAATGCCATCCCGAGGGACCTTGACAGGCTTGTGAGGTGGGCTGATGCCAACCTGATGAAGTTTAACCATGCGAATTGCAAGGTCCTCCACCTGGGTCGGAGCAATGCCAGGCACAGCTACAGGCTAGGCAGAGAAGAGATTGAGAGCAGTCTTGCAGAGAAGGACTTGGGAGTGTTGGTCAACGAGAAAATGAACGTGAACCGGCTGTGTGCGCTTGCAGCCCAGAAAGCCAACCGTATCCTGGGCTGCATCAAAAGAAGCATGCCCATCAGGTCAAAGGAGGTGATCCTGCCCCTCTACTCTGCTCTCGTGAGACTTCACTTGGAGTATTGTGTGCAGTTCTGGTGTCCTCAACATAAAAAGGACATGGAACTGTTGGAAGAAGTCCAGAGGAGGGCCACGAGGATGATCAGGGGACTGGAGCACCTCCCCTATGAAGATAGGCTGAGAAAGTTGGGGCTGCTCAGCCTGGAGAAGAGAAGGCTGCGTAGAGTCCTCATAGCATCCTTCCAGTGTCTGTAGAGGGCCTATGGGGATGCTGGGGATGGACTCTTCATGAAGGACTGTAGTGATAGGACAAGCGGTAATGGGTTCAAACTTAAACAGGGGAAGTTTAGATTGGGTATAAGGAGGAAGTTTTTTACTGTGAGGGTGGTGAAGCACTGGAACGCATTGCTCAAGGAAGTTGTGAATGCTTCATCTGTGGCAGTGTTGGAGAGTGCCTTGGGTGGCATGGTTTAGTGGGAGGTGTCACTGCCCATGGCAGGTGGTTTGGAACTAGATGATCTTAAGGTCCTTTCCAACCCTAACTATTCTATGATTCTATGACATAGTCACCTGAGATTTCTATTGTAATTGATGGAGAAAAGTATGCATTAGAATAGTGCAGTTCATCTCATCCTAAAGCAGATGTCTGACATAATTTATTTTAATTGTAGATGTACTGATTAATATAAGATTGATCACACCCATTACATGCCTATTGATTGAAAAGGGAAGCTTAAGTTACCAGACTAGATAAGAAGGTAGACTTTTAAAGTAAGTTAAATCTCATCCACAGTGTTTTACAAGTGCCATAAAGTACTTTAATGCATCTTCATGATTACCATTGCTACACTACTAGCAGTCACTAGCTAAGGATGCTCTAGTTAAACATGACCTCTAGAACATACAGCTCCAGAAATCATTCTAACAATTTTTTTTATGTTGTCTTATTGATAATGAAAGAAGAGAGTTTTGTTCTTCATATATCTTATCCTACTCATTGCATCACTGATGTTCATCGGCATTTTCTTAGTTCCATAATATGGCATGTATATCTGACACAGAGAGAGTAGTCACTGATACAATGAAATTGAAAATTTGATGAACAAGATGAACAGAGGAAAGCATTATTTTTTACTCCAGAAATTATCTCTGAGAAGCTAGGGATCTTGAAGTATTTTTCTACAAACATGCTTAATCAATTGCCACCTAAAGATAAAAACCAGATTACAAACACTGTAATCTGGTTCCAAGAATAATTTTACAAGTTCATAGTTATTTCTGTAAGCTTTGACTTACGAAATTACTCTTTTTCTAGTGTATCTTTGACCTCAAATGTAATTTTTGCAAAAAAAATTAAATACTACAGTTCTTGAATTTCAAAGCTTATTTTTAACTTAACTTTTTAACTGGTATAAGGTTATTTCCAGTGACCTAAGTATATTTCCTATGGAAGTATTCATAAACATTATAGTAAATGTCATGCTATTAAAATGAGCTTACAGAGACTAAAATAATTTTATTTCCAAAGAAAAAGGACTGCATCTTCTGGTTTTCCTTGCCTGTATTTAGCTTCAGAAATTAGTTATAGAGCATTTTAATTAATTTGTGAAAATTTTATGAGTCAGAATATTTTTCTTAGCAACTTTAATACCTTGAATCGAGATACCTATAAATTCACTGAACAATTAAAATCTGGAAGTGAAGATATGTACCAAAATTGGTACATTTTTGGCTGGCAAAGGTACAACTGGTTGGTGAAGGGCCTAGAGCACAAGTCGTATGAGGAATGGCTAAGGGAACCAGGGTTGTTTAGTCTGGAGTAGAAAAGCCTCAGGGAGGGACCTTATCACTCTCTACAATTACCTGAAAGGAGGATGGTACAAGAGATGGCTGATCTCTTTTCCCAAGTAGGAAGTGATAGAACAAGAGGTAACAGCCTTAAGCTGGGCCAGGGGAAATTTAGAAATATTAGGAAAAATTTCTTCACTGAAATGGTAGATTGGCGTTGGAACAGGCTACCCAGGGAACTGGTGGAATCACTGCCCCTGCAAGTGTTCAAAACCATGTAGATGAGGCTGTTAGAGGCATAGTTTAGTGGTGGACTTTGCAGTCCTGAGATAGAGAATGACTTGATGATCTCAAAGGTCTTTTCTAACCTAGTTAATTCTAATCTATGATTCTTTGAATATATCTGCCAAGTTGAACAGAATTTCAAAATTAAAAACTGGCTCCACTTTAGGGGCATGTCAGCTGAAACTGTTAGATTTGTGTTGGTAATGGAATTGCCCATGTAGTTCTGTGCAGACATGCACGCAAGGCTTCAGTTCAATGTTTAATTTGTTAGATAGAGGAAGAATATAAAGTAGGTACATGATGTGAAGGAGCTTCCAGAGTCAATAATGAGTCCTCATAGAGGTATGATCACTGCTCGTTTTATTCGCAATATTGCTGAGATTATACAGGGTTTCTCAGGGTTCACACGCAGTAAACAATACATTCATTGGTTAAACAACGCTGTCCACGCGTCTACGGCTACAACCCGATTAGTTCAAGGCAAAAGCCCACATCCCATGATTTCCGTGGCCCATCCTTTTCCGCAGTCAGCTGCCCCCCGTTTCGCCTCCGGCTAGCCGGTTTGTTTTGGCTCTGCTCCCTGGTTTGCCTGCTTCGAGGACACACTGAGCCTGTCGACAGGCTCATAGGCTGGGTCGTGCAAGTAGGCCTGCATCAAGACACTATTCCCGTTAGCCCCTAAGAATTCCTCTACAGGTACACTTGCTTTTAAAGTTCACTCAATAAACCTCTATAAAAATGGAATATTTTCTTGATTCACTCATTAATGTATCAGATTTCATATTAGTTATGAAAACCATTATTATTATACTTGAAGGGAGAAACAGGTGTTGAATAAGAAGAATTCAATTTTTGTTAGTTTGGGATACTCTTTTTTTTTTTTTTTTTTTGTCTTAGAATCAACTATTAAACCAGTTTCTATCTTGCTCAAGTTTCAACTAGTTTCTATTGGTACTACTTAAGTTTTACTATTTTCTACTCCCTGCTTAAGGGGATGTTTGAACATGTGAAAAAAATGGGTCTGTTTTAAATTAGCCATTGTTCAAGGTGTATTTTGTACCTCTTTAGAAATAAATTTATGATTAATAATCACTGATTGCTGAACTTAAATCATTCTTGCTTTGTGGACTTTTAGATGGAAACAGAATATGAACACAATGTACATGACAGCTCTGAAATATATTTGCATTACCTTTGAAATTAAATTTTAGAAGTATAGTGAAGGAAAGGAGGAACAGACATTTTAAATTTGGCCAGACCTCAAGCGGCAAGAGTAATTGAAAACAAAGAGTCAGTATGTCCTGGGAGCCTCACATATCTCATTGTTACTTTAGCAGATATTAGTAACTGTCAGCTTAAATTTCATTATTTTATGTAATAAGAATGAGTCTATATGAAGAAGACTCTCATCATTCAGTTTGTGGGGCATGCTGAAGCCTTATCTTTCTTGGTTCAAATTGTAAAAAATGTAATAAAGCCACCTTCTTATAAAGGCACAATTTACTCATTAACTGTATTATGCCGGTACCAATGTCATTATATTACCATTTTTCTTTCATTCAGGAGGCTATTTCATATATGAGGAATAGGATTTCACAGTAACAATAATTGCATTGCATATTTGTAGATCATGTTATCTATAGATTTCAGAACACACTATAACTAACATTCCTTTTAAGAGACTGTCACCCCAGGCATAAAAATCTCTGTTCCAACATATTTCATAGAGATATGCATATTTTTTTAAAGCTGTAAATATTTTTATTTATTTATTTTCCAGTAAAAGTTGCGTTTAATAAAAACTGCACAATCTGTAATGAAGACACTGTCCACATAATCATTTTACTTAGTTAAAGATTTGGACCTCAGTAATTTCAACTATGTGTAGACTTCACTTAAGGATCTGAGTGCAAAATCATACCAAAATGAACCTTTAACACGTTTATTGCCCTGCTGTAATTTGATTGCCAGATAATTTCAATCTGTTGAAATACTGTAATTTGATCCTCCACAAGATTAAAATATGACTTTTTTCAGGTATTTTTATTTAATAAATTCCCCCCCTTTTGTGTAAGTTCACAGAGAAATGGAGTTTGCATTCTTCTGATTTTGCAACCGCTATTTAGAGTAATTTAATGCAATTCCAGAAAATGTAAATCCTTCTTTTGTCAAGATGAATTTTGTATCCTTTACAGAAAGTATTTTTACAAAAGTGAAAAATGGACTTGGAGTGGGGAGACACCCAAATAATTTCCAGCAGTGGTAGTAAAACCTTTCACAACCTCTCCTGGGTTCAGCAGTACCAGTCATTTTTCTGCTTCTTAGTAGCTGGTGCTGTGCTGTGTTTTTGACTTTCGGCCTGGGAACAACACTGATAACACCAATGGTTTTAGTTACTGCTGAGATATTTAGTCTGACCAAGGACTTTCTGAGCCTCATGCTCTGCCAGGGAGGAGGGGAAGCTGGGAGGAAGCAGAGATGGGACACCTGACCCAAACTGACCAAAGAGGTAGTCCATGCCACAGCACATCATGCCCAGGATGTAAAACTAGGTGCAGTTACCTGGAAGGGTGAGGTTCACTGCTCAGTCGGTCTGGGTATCGGTGGTGAGCAGTTGTATTCTCTTCCCTTGTATTTACCTTGTCATTATTATTATTCATGGTAGCAGCAGTGATTTGTGTTATACCTTAGTTACTGGACTGCTCTTATCTCAACCTGTGGAAGCAGCATTCTTTCAATTATCCTGCCCATCCCTCCGGGAGCCTGGGGGAAGAAAGAGGGGGGAGTGAGTGAGCGAACTGCGTGAGAGGCTTAAACCATGACGCTACCACATAACAAAATCATTTTAGAGCGTGAGAAAGGACTTTGATTCAGACATTGCCTGCACTACTTTAGTTTATGCATCCCCTAGCTTGTGCTTACAAACAGGAAACACCATTTTCAATGTTTCATATGAACCTGTTTGCATCTGCTGCAGATTTGCAAAACACTAGAAAGGGGAATAAAAGAGCACTATTTCAAAGCTTATTTTAATATTTCTTAATTATTGTAAACTATTATTAATAATCATATTTGATGATAGATGTATGCATCTAAAAAATATTGTTTAAAAATCACTAATTCTGGTGCTGTGGTGTTTAATACTAATATGCAATTTGTACTTTTAGGGTTTTCTCATTTATTTGTTTTCCAACTGGCCTAGACATGATATGCTTTCCATTTAGCAAGCAAAGTGAGACTGATAAGCAAAATATTTGTCTGAGGTGTTGCTCTTTAATCAGAGCTTGTTTATTAAAAAGCTGTAAGTTCAAGCATTACTTTCTTATAAAATTTAAAATGAATTTTCAGAAATGTAAAGAAGGAATATTTTGATCATGAGTTTCAATTTGCCTTATATTTTAGCTGTGGTTAGCCACAAAGCTTGTATTAATTCATCTCCAAGTCAACATTAGGATACAAGATATGGGCAATTATTTGTGCAAACAACCTATCTAATTCTGGTATGACTCTGGGTACCCTTTGGAACCTAACAGCTAATCAAAAGAGTAAACAAGTGTATGAAAAGTGATGTCAAGAGCACTTAATTCTGAAGTCACGTAGTGTAAATATGTTTATTTGTGGTTTTCTTATAGACTGGGGTTAAGTCTGTATAGCAAGAGGAGGGCATCTGTACCCTTTTTGTGAGCTGGTGATAGAAATTTATTTCTTTTATTTAGCTTGGGTTTGAAACGGGTTTGGGCTGCCATTTTTTTCTGTTGTAGATTTCAATAGTTTGTTCTATTTCAACATCATCAATAAAACTTACAAGTTGCCATTTATTTCTTTGCAGGATCTGAAATTTCATTGCAATTGCTAAAAAACATTTTGCCATAAAAATTAGGGCTCTATTCTGAGCAGATGGTTTGGCTCCAGCTCTTAAGTGAAATTGGTGGAAGCTAGCAACTTTCACAATGAGGTTAACAGTTGCTTAATGTCAGGCACTGACTGAAACTCTTTTCAGCATTTTAGCGTGTCTATGATCTACGTCCTGAAAAATACCTGGAATAAAACAGCATTAAAAAACTTGAAATACTGCTTTCATTGTTTTGAAAATAAATCCTTTTTATCTTAATCTCTTTATTGTTTTTTTCTTTATTATTTTAATTTTTTGTGTGTGTGTGTGTGGTTTTTTTTTTTTTTTTTTCTTCTTGATAGAAAGTGTTTGGAGATTTTTTTCTGAAGGATGTTATAAATGATGAACTTGTTAGACAGCTGTTAAGAAGAACTGAAATATAAAAATTCTGTAAAGGTCAGATGACTATAACAAGCTCCTGTTATCTTCACATTGCAATCTTCAAGATCCCCTTAAATTTCTGCAGAAGAGTATTGTCTTTCAGAGAGCTGAATAATTTTCCCTGCAGATGTTAGAGACAGTGTCCTTTTAGGACTTTTTAAAAAACATTACTTTTCTTGACCATTCCAGAAAATAACCTGTGTTATACTTGAGGCTGGTTATTTATTGTTAAATTCAAGGACAATTTCAGAAAATTCTATATGTATATTGAATATCCATACCTGTTTTTTTAGAAAGTTTAATATTGGGTTCCTGTCTGGATCCTGACAATAACAAAGAAGTGAAAAAATTTTGCCTGAAACTCTGAGTAGTTAAAAGCGTTCAGCACTGAACTGAAGAAAACCTAAGTTAATTGTCAGTGCTGCAACAACACCCAATCATCAAACACATTTTTTGTTCTTTTCCTGTCACGCTCTTTATAGAATCATAGAATCATTTAGGTTGCAAAAGACCTTTCAGAACCTCGAGTCCATTTGTAAATTTAACTGCCAAGTCTACCACCTAACCATGTCCATAAGTGCCATGCCTGCATGTTTTTAAATACCTCCAAGGATGGTGACTCAATCACGTCCCTGGGCAGCCAGTTCCAATGCTTGAAAGCATTTTGGTGACAAATTTTTTTTCCTAATATTCAACCTAAAACTCCACTGAGGCCATTTCCTCTTGCCCTATCATTTGTTACTTGGAGATGAGACCAATTCCAACCTTACTACAGCCTTTTTTCACATACTTTCACAGACTGGCAAGATCTTTCCTGAGCATCCTTTTCTTTAAATAACCCCACTTCCCTCAGCTGCTCCATGTGAGATTTGCGCCTTAGACCTTTCACCAGCTTTGTTGCCCTTCTTTGGACATGCTCCAGTAGTGAGGGGCCCAAAACTGAACACAGTATTTGATGTGCGGCCTTGGGCACACTTCTGGCTCATACTCAGCCAGCTATTGACCAACACTCACAGGTCCTTTTGTGCCAGGCAGCTTTCCAGTTATTCTTGCCCAAGCCTATAGTGTTTGCATGGGGTTGTTTTGACCGAAGTGTGGGACCCAGCACTGAGCCTTGTTGAATCTTATACCATTGGCCACAGCCCATTGAACCAGATTGTCTAGTTCTGACTGTAGATCCTTCCTTGCCCTCAGTCAGATCAGTACTGGTCTCAACTTGATGTTACCTGAAAATTTACTGAGGATGCCCTTGATCCCATCGTTTGTATCATTGATAAAGATATGAAACAGAACTGGCCCCAGTACTGAGTCTTGAGAAACACTACTTGTGACTGGTTACCTTTTCCTCATTCTTAGTCTCTGAGTTTTCCCTGCATCCAACAAACAGAGGGCTTGTCCTATCTTGACACAGGACCCCACTTTCAAATTACCAGCTGAGGGAAAGCCTCCCTAAATTAATTGCACAGGAATAATTCTAGTAATTCAAAGCTGAAAAGTCCTTATTCTAGTTTAATATAAATGCATATGCTAATATTAAATATGTATTGATTCCTGCTTGATTGACTAGATTTCTATACTTTAGTCTGTGTGGGACCCAGACAGAACCTAGGTGATAAAAAACATGACGTCTTCTGAATCATCTTTTTCATAGCCATTAAAGATTCTGTTTATAGAAACTGCAGTATTATAAATTATATTTCATGAAGTAGGCCAGTTTCTGGCATCTTGTACTTCAAGTCAGATGAAAGACTGCTAGTAACAGAAAATGCTCTGCTATAGCTGATTTATTTTCTCTGTTTCCAGGTTGTGATGAAGTTCGGTATTCAGATGTTTTATGCTTGCAGTAGTTATGAAACTTTCATTATAACAAGCAGCAGTGAAACAAATCCGAAGTTAATGACATCTATATTCTCTTTAAAGTGAAATATTTTCCAATGCTGACTAAGATTTCAGTAATGAAAGTCTTTTTCAAGAATGTGATCCTTCTATAATTGTGTGGTGGGGAAGGGGTTCCTTCATTTTAAGATTATGAAAGAAAACTTCTCAGATTATTTGCTCTTTAAATTTTCTCCTCAGCTAATAAGAAGATGGGCTGTTTTCTTACCCTCTGAAAAGATCTTTTCAGGTTTAGATTGGGCAAGAAATTATTTCTGAAGTCATTTCTCACAATGACTGCAACAATCTCCGTGAACATTGCTTTTCTGTGCCATTCACCCATGATATGAGTGTTATGGGAGGGTAAGACATTATTTATAATCACAAATGTTATATTTTTGAGGAAAACATATAATGGGTGGGTGAAGTTGTACTTTGGAATTACTTATTTTCCCACTAAGCTAATAATTATTGGTAGAATTACAGGATGCCCAGGGAAGTTGTGAATGCTCAGTTGCTGGCAGTGTTCAAGGCTGGGTTGGAGAGATCCTTGGGTGGCATGGTTTAGTGGGATGTGTCCCTGCCCATGGCAGGGGGGTTGGAACTAGATGATCTTAAGGTCTTTCTAACCCTAACTATTCTATGATTCTGTGATTCTATGTCACATCAACAATTAGAGCTGTGAGTTCTTTTCCACGTATGTTTTTTACTTACAAGGAGACACTTGTTAAACCTCCAGACTACTGCTGCTTGAATAGTCATATTGACCAGAAGACTAATGGGATAAAGTGCTACTCATCTGAAACTGCAAATAGAACTGAGACTAGTTCCCAGCCTCTGCTTAATGTTTGGGAAAATTTGTTAGAAACTTTACAGAATATTTTTTACTTCTTTGATTGTATCTGTTCTTCACTAATGATAAGAATTCTCAGTACTCATTACAAATTAAAAAGAGACCATTGGTTTTGTGTCAATATTGATATAAAATGGAATTTCTTGTAGTGATTTAAAAATATATATACATTTATGAACCTATAAAGAAGCAGAAGCAGAAAGCCTCATATTCTGTATACCATTATAGTTCTTATGCATCTGATGTTGCCTTAACAATCTCATCTTTTGTTTGCTCAGTTTTGAAGTCCTGTTAATTATCTACCCATATTAAAATAGGATTCCAGAAATGATTTTCTGTTTTATGAAAATTGTAGCAACAGTGTAGTAAGCTGTAAGTTTGAGATGATACTATGACAAGTACTCCTTCATATTCCCATTTATCAGTGTTTCTTGTCATCTTAAAGATCATTATTTACTGTAAGTTTTGCTTCTTCCCATCATGATGAGAGGTGCCTGTAGGCTGAAGGAAATGCTTTATTATGACGAAAAGAGACGTGATCACCATTACTAAGATGCACAACTGTATGACATTGATTTTTTTCTTTATGTAAACTTACAATTTAAAATTACAGTAGGCTCTTAAAGTAGCTCATAAAAATCTACTCAAACAGTTGAGAGTACAAACATGCTTGCACTGCAGAAAAAAAGAAATTCTCAATGTGTCTTGCAACTTTGTATGAAGAGGTATGAAAAGATTAAATGAAGACTATCTGTGTTTATATTTTGGCACATATCAAATTCTATTTCCTGCTTTTATACTCTTCAATCTTCCAAATCATCAGCCTGATAACTTTAGGTGTCTTATTCAGAATGATCATTCACATGATAGAAAGGTCTATATGGCTGATTATTGTTTCAGGAAATAGGACTATTAAAGAGCCTGTGCTAATCCATGCTCCCACAGATGGGGAGCAGTCTTTCTATCTGCCATCTGGTCATATGCTGATGATTAATTTTACATGATGTCAGTAATATGAATAGTGACGGACAAAAAAATAAAAAGAGGCTGAGAAATAGGAATTTCTGCACAGAAGAGTCAGTATGGACTTATGACTGAGACCACCAGAAATATAGAATATAATATCACAAAATAAAATTAGAAACATGCTATGGGCTAGTCCCTCCACACTTGTGAAGAATTTTATTTTCCTTCTTTTTTCTTTGTCGTTATAAATCAGGTGTTAGTAAGCACCAGGATAACAGATAAGAATTTCCCCCAAGACTTCATGATGGCAGACAGTTTCTAGTGGTATTCCCCAGCGCTCAGTTTTAGGTCCAGTTCTCTTCAGTGTTTTTATTAATGACCTGGAATTGAGGGCACACTAAGTACTTCTTTTGCTGACATACATTGATACACAGGATACAAAGAAAGACAAATCTTGTTTTCACTGGGTGTTCATCTAGATTAATTAGTATTCATGACACATATGGGATTTTTATTCTGCAAAGTGAATTTAACATTCGTAAAAGGTGCTAAACCTATAGAACAGCTACAGCATAAGCAGCACATCAGATCACCACTACTGCCCTTCTCATCTGTTTAAGTTCTGACTCACAGTTAAACACCACTGCGGTGGGTTGATGTCGGCTGGCCACCAGGTGCTTGCCAAACCACTCTATCCGCTCCTCAGCAGGACAGGGAGGTAGAAAATAAGATGAAAAAAAATCATGGGTCAAGTTCAAGAGAGTTTAATAAAGCAAAAACAAAGGTTGTCCACAGAAGCGAAAGAAAACAAAGAAATTATTCTCTACTTCCCGTCAGAAGGCAATGTCCAACCACATCGCAGGAAGAGGGGCGTCAGTACATGAAGTTGTTGCTCTGGAAGACAAGGTTTATCATAATGAATGTTCTTCTCCACTCCTCCTGCCTCTTTTTTTAACTTCTATTGCTGAGCAGATATCATATGGTATGGAATATCCCTTTGGTCAGTTTGAGTCAGCTGTCCTGGCTATGTCGTCTCCCAGAATACTGCCCACCACCAGCCTGCTGGTCAGGGTGAGAATGCTGGAGAGGTAGACAGCTTGGATGCTGTCTGAGTGCTGCTCACCTATAGGCAGAACACTGGTGTGCTATCAACACTTTTCCACCTACCAATACAAAGCACAGCACTATGAATGCTGATGTGGAGAAAATTAACTCTATCTCAGCCAGACTAAATACAATGAAAAGAATAATTCAAATCAACTGACTCATAGTGTCAATTTGTATATGTACTATATATATATATATATATATATATATATATATATATATATATGTCCGTGTCTGCATATGTATGCATGGGTTTTAAACAGATACTTTTAAATATGACCCATCTGTGAGATTATGTCACAGAAGATCATTAATCAAATGCAGCCACATGTCTTCAAACCAGTGAAAATGAACTTGTCAACATAAAAAACAGTCAAATGAGGTGAATAGTCAACATAACCTGCTGAATGTCCTCAACTTGTTTTTTTTTAGGGCAGCCAATCTGGCTTTGTATATGGGTTTATTTAGGTTAAGTGATAGAGACTATATTCATTTGACATGCAGTGATATGCAGTAAACAAATTCAGCAATTTTAGGTAAATAATTAAGATTCTGTTGTGCTTATTTTTATATGTGAATATGTTGTATATGCTTATTTTAATTTTCAGATACTCTTGTTCATCAATTTTGCAGCAGACAGTCAAAAAGCCTTATTCATTCTCCTAAACAAGACTTAATGAATGCTGCAATCTCAGTGGTATACATATTAAATTTCTAATGATAACACATAGCTAGAAAAAAAGAATGGAACATCTAAGGGATGTCATTCAGACAACTTAATTTTTTATGCTAACTGAAGAGAAAACTTTCAGCCTTGTTTAATACTTGCATCCGTAAAGAAATACAAGATTTTTCTTTTTCTTTGTTTTTGTGTTTTGTTTTGGGTTTTTTTTCTGCGTTGTAAAAATGCACCTGATTTTCTTTGCAAATCAGGCAGCATAATACGCTTTTTTTGCAAAGAAAAAAGTGTATTTGCTATTTTTAATAGGCATATATTTTCGAAGTAGATAACTGTAAAAGCACGAGATGCTATTTGAGCAACATTTTCCAAAATTTTTAAACAATGTAAATGAGCTCATTTATATTTATATATTAAAGATTTCAGAAAAGGCAATTTTAAGCGTGTAAAAAAACACAGAACAAAAAAGTCAAAAACTGGAACATAATAACATAATGTACAATAAAGGTGGCCATTCTAAGTGCAACTGACAGTCAAAAAGCTTAGTGTGTTTTGCAGTGATCCCCAGTTTTTGTTCACTTCTATTTTAAGTGCTTACCTAAAGACACTGCAATCTAAGATGCACACACTACATTTGCTTTACCTTTACCTCATGCTCACTAACATGGAAGGGCTGTTTGGAAATGTGATGTTCCAGGGCAGCATTGGTTGCAGCCATCATACGATGGTCAAATTTGAGATCCACATGACAGTGAGAAAAGCGTACAGCAAGCTCACTGCGCTGGAATTCAAGAGAGAAGACTTTGGCCTCTTCAAGAACCTGCTTAGTAAGGTTCCATGGGATATAGCCATAGAGAGCAGGGGGGCCCAAGATTGTCGGTTGATATTCAAGGATCACCTACTACAAGCTCAGGAGTGTTGCATCTCAAGTAGAAGGAAGTGCAGCAGAAAGGACAAGAGGTCTCCTTGGATGGATAAGGAGATGCTGAGCAAAAGTCAAAGGAAAAAAGAGGCTTATAAAAGGTGTAAGCAAGGACAGGTGACCTGGGAAGAATACAGGGATGTTGTCTGGGAAGCAAGGGACCAGGTTAGGAAAGCTAAGGCCACTTAGAATTAAACTTGGCAAGGGATGTTAAGGATAACAGGAAGGGATTCTAAAGGTACACTGAAAATAAAAGACAGACTAGGGACAACGTGGGCCCTCTCCAGAAGCTGTCGGGAGAACTGGCTACCCTGGATTTGAAGAAGGATGAGGTTCTTCAAGAATTCTTTGCCTCACTCTTCACTGGAAAATGCTCTGACCATACCACTCAAGCCTTGGAAGGCAAATGCAGGGACTGTGAGAATGAAGACCTTGGGCCCACCGTAGGGGAGGATCTGGTTTGAAACCATCTTAAGAACCTGAATGTGCACAAGTCCATGGGACCTGATGAAATCCATCAGTGGGTCCTGAAGGAGCTGGCAAATGAAGTTGCTAAGCCACTGTCCATCATATTTGAAAAATCACGGCAGTCAGGTGAAGTTCCCAATGCCTGGAAAAAGGGAAATATAACCCCCATTTTCAAGAAGGGGAAAATGGATGGGCTGGGGAACTACAGACCAGTCACCCTCACCTCTGTGCCTGACAAAATCTTGGAAAGGATTCCCCTGAAAGGCATGCTAAGGCACATGAAAGGCAACAAGGCACTAGGTGACAGCCAGCATGGCTTCACTAAGGGGAAATCCTGCTTGACCAATCTGGCGGCCTTCTATGATGGGGCTAAGGAACTGAGGGACAGGGTAGAGCAGTTGATGCCATCTACCTGGACTTGTGCAAAGCGTTTGACACTGTCTCAGATGACATCCTTGTCTCTAAGTTGGGGAGACATCAATTTGACAGGTGGACCACTCGATGGATGCAGAACTGTCTGGATGGCCACATGCAAAGAGTTGTGCTCAATGGCTCACAGTCTGGCTGGAGACCAGTAACGAGTGGCGTCCCTCAGGGATTAGTGTTAGGACCGGTCTTGTTCAACATCTTTGTTGGTGACATGGACAGTGGGATTGAGTGCGCCCTCAGCAAGTTTGGTGATGACACCAAACTGTGTGGTTCGCTTGATACATTGGAGGGAAGGAATGCCATCCCGAGGGACCTTGACATGCTTGTGAGGTGGGCTGATGCCAACCTGATGAAGTTTAACTATGAAAAGTGCAAGGTCCTCCACCTGGGGCGGAGCAATGCCAGGCACAGCTACAGGTTGGGCAGAGAAGAGATTGAGAGCAGCCCTGTGGAGAAGGACTTGGGGGTGTTGGTCAATGAGAAAATGAACATGAACCGGCTGTGTGCGCTTGCAGCCCAGAAAGCCAACCGTATCCTGGGCTGCATCAAAAGGAGCATGCCCATCAGGTCAAAGGAGGTGATCCTGCCCCTCTACTCTGCTCTCGTGAGACCTCACTTGGAGTATTGTGTGCAGTTCTGGTGTCCTCAACATAAAAAGGACATGGAACTGTTGGAAGAAGTCCAGAGGAGGGCCACAAGGATGATTAGGGGACTGGAGCATGTCCCATATGATGATAGGATGCGAAAGTTGGGGCTGTTCAGCCTGGAGAAGAGAAGGCTGCGTGGAGGCCTTGTAGCAGCCTTCCAGTACCTGAATGGAGACTATAGGGATGCTGGGGAGTGACTCTTCATGAGGGACTGTAATGATAGGACAAGGGGTAATGGGTTCAAACTTATACCGGGGAAGTTTAGGTTGGATATGAGGAAGAAATTCTTTCCTGTGATGGTGGTGAGGCACTGGAATGGGTTGCCCAGGGAAGTTGTGGATGCTCCGTCTCTGGATTGGGCATAGCCTTGGGTGGCATGGTTTAGTGGGAGTTGTCCCTCCCCATGGGAGGGGGGTTGCAACTAGATGATCTTAAGGTCCTTTCCAACCCTAACTGTTCTATGATTCTATGGTTCTCTGATATTGGCTCCCCATCATGTAATAGAAATGTAGAGAAATTAGATTGGAATTGAAGCTATTAATGGTGCTCAAGCAGATTTTTGTGGCTGCATATAGTGATAGGCAGGTAATGAATTAAGTGCACCTGTACCAGCGGGGAAATGAAAAGTATCATGGAAAAGACAAATTAAAACATGCATTGGGCCTAATGTAGCAAGCAGCTGGTGTCAGGAAAGGAATGTGCTGGACTGA
The DNA here is from genome assembly GCA_028858755.1 of Ara ararauna. Classification (NCBI taxonomy): domain Eukaryota; kingdom Metazoa; phylum Chordata; class Aves; order Psittaciformes; family Psittacidae; genus Ara; species Ara ararauna. Next base: position 34,096,458 of record CM054410.1, on the reverse strand, counting down.
TATCCTGAAAGAAAAGTGATTTTAAGTCACTAAAAGCTCAAGTTCAGGTACTGTTGGAGCTAAGTTCAATTTGTACATTTTATTCAGATGTTGCTGGAAGAGTTTAGAGAAGCACCTGCTGTGTGCTAAAACCAAAGTAGAATGGAAAAGTCTGTTAAGGAGGAGGTATGTTCTAAGTTATGCTAGGACAGAGCTACAGAAAAGATTGTCCAGTTTGTTGGATAGGATAATTGTTGCCAGACTGAACTAAAGGTGCAGTAGTATTGTGAATCTCTGTTTAGGATGCACTGTAGACTGAATATTAGCTGCTCTGCTTTATTGGTTCATGCTTTAGAGTAAAGGGGTCTTCTTTTCAGTTTAAAAACTAAAAAAAAATAGGAAGAAATTTTTTTTCTTGAAAATGCTGAAAGGTGTGTCACTGAACTTCAGTGTAAGACAAGCTATAGGATTTACAGGCAAAGTTAAACTGCAGAGAGTGCTGTGCATGTGTCTCTGTAAATCCCACATAACACGACGAGGGTATTAAGGTAGAAAATGCCTAAGGAATGCTGTCCCTGTCTCTTTGTTTGTGTTTGTGCTCATGTTATGGCTATGTTATTGATACTGAACAGTTGCAGTTTAATAAAACGTTTGTCTCTGATAGAAGTTGTTATAGCAGTTCTACACAAGGAAGGGTTTGGAGGTAGAACTTTGAGAATGCAACTGGGTCACCATGGGTATACATATGGAAGTTTCTCCTCTTAATCAAAACAATGCAAGTGCAAGGTAAGGACAATATATATTCCTTTTGCTTGTTTTAGCAAGGTCTTTAGGTTTTTGCCAAGAACTGCGCCTTGATCTAATGAATATTTTTCTGGTACAGGAGACTAAAATGGGACTGCTTTAAAGCAAAAACTTTTGGTTAATTATTTCTTATAGCTGTTATGATGTGGCATTTCAAAACAAAGTCTGAATCCCATTTACAATTGAAGGATTTCTTTGAGAAATACTGCAGGTGATCTATAATATTTCCGGGTTGCTCTGATGACAAAATACAGTGCAGCTCTCAGATTTGGTATCATGACTGCAAATGATCAGTTACAAAGTAGCTGACTACACAGTAATGCAGTCTATGTTATTGCAATGCAGATATAATCAGATAGGTGGAAGATTTGTGATCTGTCATTTCTCTTTGTTTCTAAGGAATACAAGCTCTAATTTCACATTATTTTATGAATATTAAGCTCAATATCTGGCTTCCAACAGTTCAGTGAGTATCATCATTCTTGCATATAATAGCTGATAGCCTTGCAATACTAATACTATCAATGAGCTGCATAGAAAATTCACCAAACTGACAAAAGATAGTTTCAGAAATGGATGCTCAACAATAATGTAATATTGTCTATTATCTGAGTTTTCAAAACTGGTTGTCCTTGCTTGCTCAAATGAATGGCTGCTTTGTAGTAGTATATAGAGATCCAAACACTAGCAAATTAGGAAAAATACATGTGTTCTTCATCTGCATGCAGATTTCAGTACTTTCCAATAAGCACCATGAGTACAATATATCCCTGCCTTAATTATATGGAGTAAAGTATAATATAAACTTTATTGCACTGCTGTTTTAAGACCAGATGGTAGTTCACGCTGACTGCCAAAAGACTTTCTCATTTGTATTTTTCAGATGTTCACTGTCATACGCTTGCTTCATTATAAAGAATATCAAATGTGATTCACATTTGTTGTGAAAAGTGGTTGGAAGGCATCCCTAGCAGAGGATGAACTTTGGGAAAATTGCTTTGTTCACCGAACTGGTCCCATAGTGTTAGGTGATATTACTATTGAAAAGAATCCTGCAGTCAAGGCACTAAAAATGGAAAAATGTGTCTCATACATTAATAAATAATTTAAAAGATAAGAATTATCTACATTGAGAAAATTTTTGTTTTAATCTTTCTCAAGAATCTGTAGCTATCTCCTAGGGCTTGTGACCTCTCACTGCTATAGCAAGCAAGTTGGAGTCATTAACTTAAAAAGGCCATTTCAAAGCCTGACGCTTGGAACACTGCTGTAACACAACCTGTAGGACTGTGAGATGACTTATAGGCTTTGAGTTGTAGTTCCTAGACAGTGAAAGTTGGTGGTGTAAGCTTACAGCATGTGGCTCAGGTTTGTGTAAGAACTCGTCTTGGAGACTACAAACTTGGCAATTTTTCCGTAGATTTGGTCTCAATTGTTGTTACATTTCACCCTCACAATTATGCATGGGAAATGTTTCTTCTGCTGTATATAATGAATCAACTAATGAGTATCTTCAGTCAGAAGCTTAGGTAGCCAGTTACCTGCTTGAAAAAGTGTTTAAAAAAAACAAGGCAATTTTAGTCCTTAACAAGCCAGTGCATTTGGAGAGATAAGATTATTTTGGTTTTTCAAGTTGCAAAGAGGTAAATACAGAATTCTTCTGGCTGTTACAAAGCACAGTTCAAGTATTTTGCTAATTTTCTTCAAAGGATTCTGGTGCAAGAGCACTTCTCATGCAGTTCTGTCCCCTAAAAGCTGCTAGTACTCTTTCTGAACTCCCCTTGAGCATCCGTGAAATGCACCCTCTCCTCAAGACAGTCCTGTAAGCCTTATGCCACCCTTATTTTGACATTCAGTAACTTCTCATCTCATGTCCAGTAGTCCTTCATGTGCTGCGCAGTTATGTAAACCTCAGGCATAGCTGTCTATCTGCTTACTGTAGCACTTGCCTTCATTAGTGAATCTGAAACTTAACTGATAGGATGGAAATGCTGCTGAACAGAACAGATTGCAGCTGAAGCCGTTTCCATCTACATACAACATCTACTTTATGATTTTATGGACATTCAGCTTTATTTGAAGTGGAGCTATTAGATCAGATATGTAGAAATACTTCAGTTCTTGAAAATCTGTAGCTGCTGCAGGCATAACAAGAGAGCTTTATAAAGCTATAGTAGCTAAAGCTTGCCAAAGTATTAAACCAGGATACATGTGTTAAACCATAGAGAGCAGAAAGATGCTTTTCTAATGGCTACTCTGAGACTGAAAGAGTAAAGGTATTTCTAACTACAACACTAGTCCTGCTACTATTCAGTCTCCCTGGCGTTCTAGGCCCTAGTACTTAGTAGTGAACTAATTGCCAGCTTGTCATGTTCCTCTGTGACTGTGAAGCAAATACCTCTTTCATGTTTGCATTTTTCTCTTCTTTGCTTACCTGCTTATTATCTTCTTCTGCATTCTTTATTTATTTTTTCACTATTGGCAAAGGTAGGAAGACACCTGACGCAGAGGGTCTGCTTTCTCGGCTCTGGAGTTCCTGAAGTCCTATGAAGACTGGTGGTATATACAGATCCCCAGTCAAGCTTGTGATGGTTCAAAGCCGTCTTCCACACAATTAAAGAATAGGTACCCGGAGGGTCAATTTCAGTTCTTTTGTGTGTGCTCTCATAGCAACAGTCATTTTTCCATTACATAAAACATTTATATTCATGTGATAATTTTTGCTTGAAATTAATGGCATAGTTTCTGGTTTTGTTTCATACTTTGTCATACTTTCTGTGGAAGATGACAACACGAATATCTTGTCAGATAACAATTATTATTATTAACAGTTTATCTAATTTGCACAATTTCTTTACACTTCAGTAACATCTTAATAAGTAATATGACCTGGCCAACTTGTCACATTATGGAGAAAAACATTGTGCTGCACTCATCATGGAAGGTATCTTCAAGTAATATGTTGGGAAAATTCAGAATGAAAATGAAAATATCTAGTTAATTTTGATTAACTCTATGGTTTATTTCTGAAGTAAACTACATCTCTAAAAACTTCTCAAATTGTCAATTGGAGAATTCATTGTGTGAATCAGAGCTATTTGATGTCATGGTTGAATAACTGTTGTCTCATTTGTTAAAGTTTTTCTACAGGTAGTTAATTATAGCAAGACTCTGAAATCTCAAACCTCAAGAACATTTATGTGACATCCTATGGAAAGTTTCAACCCAACTACGCCTTATTTCACACATATTTTTCAGACTATATATGTGTGTGTGTGTGTGTGTGTGTGTACTTATTTTTTTTTTTTACCAGACTAAAGTTCCCTAGACTTTGGGTTAATATTGTGAAAAGGTCAATTTTATATTTCTTGGCTGACTCTTCTTTCTGTAGTCTTGTCTGTTTATAAAACACTTAGGTACCAACACTTACTTCTGTGGAGAGCTCTCAGTGAAAAAGAGCAGTTAATTTTCATGCAGTAATTAGATAGAGAAACTGCAATTAATATAAATAGCAATAGTTACATGTATCTAGATCATTCTCCCATGCTTGGCAGTGTCTAACAGTGGACTTGAAGGAAAGACTAAAAAACGGTGGAAAGTTGCCTGTAACAGCGCTCTTACAGTTTCCAGTGACTTATGCTGAAGGAACTCCTGTGGCAAGGGCGGTGTCTGTTGCATTTAACAGTTTTTAAGCCCTTGAATCTGTCAAGCTGCTTTTTGAACCTACTAAGAGTTGTGGCTAGCTTCTAAAGCTCCACCTCCAGTTTTACCCTATGCCTCCTGTATAAGAAGGCAACTCTGAAGAAAACATCAGAAAGCTCTGGGAGTCTTTGTCATAAAATTCAGTGGATGCAAGAATCACAGAATCATAGAATCATAGAATAGTTAGGGTTGGAATGGACCTTAAGAACATCTAGTACCAACCCCCCTCCCATGGGGAGGGACACCTCCTGCTAAACCATGCCACCCAAGGCTCTCTCCAACATGGCCTTGTACACTGCCACAGATGAAGCATTCACAAATTCCCTGGGCAACCCATTCCAGTGCCTCACCACCATCACAGGAAAGAATATCTTCCTCATATCCAACCCAAACTTCCCCGGTATAAGTTTGAACCCATTACCCCTTGTCCTATCATTACAGTCCCTCATGAAGAGTCACTCCCCAGCATCCCTATAGTCTCCATTCAGGTACTGGAAGGCTGCTACAAGGCCTCCACGCAGCCTTCTCTTCTCCAGGCTGAACAGCCCCAACTTTCGCATCCTATCATCACATGGGACATGCTCCAGTCCCCTAATCATCCTTGTGGCCCTCCTCTGGACTTGTTCCAACAGTTCCATGTCCTTTTTATGTTGAGGACACCAGAACTGCACACAATACTCCAAGTGAGGTCTCACGAGAGCAGAGTAGAGGGGCAGGATCACCTCCTTTGACCTGATGGGCATGCTCCTTTTGATGCAGCCCAGGATACGGTTGGCTTTCTGGGCTGCAAGCGCACACAGCCGGTTCATGTTCATTTTCTCATTGACCAACACCCCCAAGTCCTTCTCCACAGGGCTGCTCTCAATCTCTTCTCTGCCCAACCTGTAGCTGTGCCTGGCATTGCTCCGCCCCAGGTGGAGGACCTTGCACTTTTCATGGTTAAACTTCATCAGGTTGGCATCAGCCCACCTCACAAGCATGTCAAGGTCCCTCGGGATGGCATTCCTTCCCTCCAATGTATCAAGTGAACCACACAGTTTGGTGTCATCACCAAACTTGCTGAGGGCGCACTCAATCCCACTGTCCATGTCACCAACAAAGATGTTGAACAAGACCGGTCCTAACACTGATCCCTGAGGGACGCCACTCGTTACTGGTCTCCAGCCAGACTGTGAGCCATTGAGCACAACTCTTTGCATGTGGCCATCCAGACAGTTCTGCATCCATCGAGTGGTCCACCTGTCAAATTGATGTCTCCCCAACTTAGAGACAAGGATGTCATCTGAGACAGTGTCAAACGCTTTGCACAAGTCCAGGTAGATGGCATCAACTGCTCTACCCTGTCCCTCAGTTCCTTAGCCCCATCATAGAAGGCCGCCAGATTGGTCAAGCAGGATTTCCCCTTAGTGAAGCCATGCTGGCTGTCACCTAGTGCCTTGTTGCCTTTCATGTGCCTTAGCATGTCTTTCAGGAGAATCCTTTCCAAGATTTTGTCAGGCACAGAGGTGAGGGTGACTGGTCTATAGTTCCCCAGCTCATCCATTTTCCCCTTCTTGAAAATGGGGGTTATATTTCCCTTTTTCCAGGCATTGGGAACTTCACCTGACTGCCGTGATTTTTCAAATATGATGGACAGTGGCTTAGCAACTTCATTTGCCAGCTCCTTCAGGACCCACTGATGGATTTCATCAGGTCCCATGGACTTGTGCACATTCAGGTTCTTAAGATGGTTTCAAACCAGATCCTCCCCTACGGTGGGCCCAAGGTCTTCATTCTCACAGTCCCTGCATTTGCCTTCCAAGGCTTGAGTGGTATGGTCAGAGCATTTGCCAGTGAAGACTGAGGCAAAGAATTCTTGAAGAACCTCATCCTTCTCCAAATCCAGGGTAGCCAGATCTCTCGATAGCTTTTGGAGAGGTCCCACGTTGTCCCTAGTCTGTCTTTTATTTTCAGTGTACCTTTAGAATCCCTTCCTGTTATCCTTAACATCCCTTGCCAAGTTTAATTCTAAGTGGCCTTAGCTTTCCTAACCTGGTCCCTTGCTTCCCAGACAACATCCCTGTATTCTTCCCAGGCTGCCTGTCCTTGCTTACACCTTTTATAAGCTTCTTTTTTCCTTTGACTTTTGCTCAGCATCTCCTTATCCATCCAAGGAGGTCTCCTGTCCTTTCTGCCACACTTCCTTCTAGTTGAGATGCATCACTCCTGAGCTTGTAGCTTGGCTACAGGAAGCTTTTCTAAGCTTGAGTAACTGGACAATTGACAGCAAAAATGTTTCAGAGCTGTTAAGCTTCACTTCAGACCTAAGAAGTCCTTGTGGAAGGACTGCCAATCACTTCAAGATATGAGTCCTAGAATATATTACATTTATCTTCTGCTTAATTTTCTGAAGACACCTGGCTGTTTGGGATACCAGGTTAGATGAACCTCTGATCTGACTTAGATTACTCACAGGGACTATAATCCTATCAAGAGATTATGAATGTAGTTGTTCAATATTTTGATTTTATAGGGCCCTGTCACTCAGTCTGACATTCTTCTATCACTTTCTTTTGCAGACTGGTTATATGAATCAAATAGAATCCTACTTCTGCAGAAGACATTCCACATTTACAATTTTCTTATCCTTCTTTTTTTCATTTTTGTTCTAAGTTATTGTTTAGAAGGGCATGGAAAAATCAAAACTGCATGACTTATTAGACATGCAGCCTGTGGAAAAGTGAAGCTTGAAGTAGAAACTAGGGAAATAATAGCCTTGAATAAACTCACTAGGCTGCTTTTCAGTCAATATGTAGACATCAGCAACTGCTAAAAGTACTGGGAGAAGCATGCATTAAAAATCTAATATTAGATGTACCAATGCCATACTCATTCATTAAGCCAGCAGGAATTCACACAGCAATATGATGTTGAATTTAGCCTTTTCACCTCTGTTAACTTAATTATGCAAACTGGGAACTGGCCTTCAGACTTCCAGATACACTGTGTATTGTGCAAATGCTTTCAGAGAAGCACTTTTATCTAGTGCTACTTTTGCTATTAGAACTACTAAAAATGATAGAGAGTCTGTTTGAAATAGTTTTTAATCCTGACGGGTTTATCTGACTTCTACTCTGCGAAAATGAAACTGGAGATCATACTGCAGTCTGTCTGCTGATCTATAATGATTAGGTACCTAATGAATGCTCGAGTTAATACTCACTTAAAGTGCAGAAGAAGTGATGTGTTGAAAAAATAATAGGGACTTATAATATGTTCTTGTCTTTCTGCTTCCAAAAGAAAAGGATAACATATGCTGTCTTTCAACGTATGACTTATGAGGACTGATAGACTGATTTCTGCCCTGGTACAGAAATCTAAGTGAAAATCTAAGTAGAATCTCTGAAGCTTTAGGCAACCCTCTTGTGCCAGGGGAAATTTAACATTGGCTTGCTTAAACACATATTTCATAACATATGAGGAATTATCATCCCTACAATGTTTCAATACAAGGACAGCTTTGTCTTCTGTCCGGTGCTAGTTTTGACTGGGCTAGAGTTATTTTCTTTGTATTAGCCAATGTGGAGCTAATATGTTTTGGATTTGTTCTGGAATCAGTGTTGATTACTCAGGGATGTTTTTGTTATTGTTGAGCAGTAATAACAATCTTGATTCCTACATAAAGTCAAGATCTTTTCTGCTCCCCATGTTGCCCCCCCAGTGGGTAGGCTGTGGGTGCACAAAAATCTGGGAGAATATACAACCAGGACAGCTGACCCCAGCTGACACTCAGCCTTTTAGAGTGTAATATTATGAAATGATTTCCTAGGAGCAGTCTTGGTCAAAGTCAATGTTACCTGAGAAATATAGGTGCCAGTGGCCATGATGAGGGAGCAAATTTCTTAAATTTGGCATTGCTCACTGTCTCAGCTAAGTGATGCTGTTCTTCCTTTCTATTCCCAAGTCATCTCCCAGTCATGGAGTTGGTGTCACTACAAAGAACCATAATTTGCCCTGCTAGTGGAAGTTTCGTCATGCTATGTTGCCTTACTCTTTGCTACTTTCTTCATAACAGCAGGATTTAACTGGTTATCTAGCTTGTGGTTTTACGGATGTCACTAATCAACAAAGGCAACTGCCATGAAACACGTTGAAATAATGTTCCTCTTAACAAAAACCAGGAAAGACCGAGAAAATCTCTCCCATTTTGGGACATTTGATCCCTACTAGGGCATGGCTGGTGGGAAGCTTAGACTTGGAAAATTTTTAGCTGAGGTAATGACAGTTCTTGTCTTATTTCTTGTCCCTGTTAATTCTTTTGTCCTGCATGCAAAATAAAGAACTTACAGTGAAAATACATATTGCTTCACTGGATTCTCTTTCTAAAAGAGTCCCTATATGGCTTCCAATACATGATATTTGAATACTGGAGGTTTGTGTTTGTAAAACTTATATTTATCATATGCATTTCAAATTTAACAACTTTTAATTCCAATCTAGGACACAGTCTAGCATCTTGTAGGCTAAGAAAACCCAGAAAAATTAGAAAGATTTCATTTTTCTTATGAAAATATGAACTACAAGACATATTATTGACTAAAAAATATGCTAAATAATGACTCTCTTCAAGTAAGATAAAAATAAATGGTCATAATCTTTCTCTACTTTACTCTTTAGTGTCCTGCACTAATAAAATTTAATCCAAATATGTACCTTAGTATGGTAAGGTAGTTATGGTTAACTGTAAATAAGAATAACATATAATATTGAGACATAGGACAAATTATCAGTTTCCTTCTTAACAGCCTTTTGCTCTATCAACTGAAGGAAGGAAGAAATTGAACTAAAACTTCTTGCATTTTTTACCTTTGAAGAATATATTTTTATTCCTATATGCAGTTCTCTAGAAGGTATCAGGTGACAAAAAAAAAAGTTTGCATTAAACACAGTGTAGCTAATGATTTTTGTGATTAGATATTAAAGATAGAATCATAGAATCATAGGATAGTTAGGGTCAGAAAGGACCTTAAGATCACCTAGTTCCAGCTCCCCTGCCAGGGGCAGGGACACCTCCCACTAAACCATGCCACCCAAGGCTATATCCAGTCCAGCCTTGAACACCGCCAGCAATGGAGCATCCACAACTTCCCTGGGTAACCCATTCCAGTGCTTCACCACCATCACAGGAAAGAATTTCTTCCTCATATTCAACCTAAACTTCCCCGGTATAAGTTTGAACCCATTACCCCTTGTCTTATCACTACAGTCCCTCATGAAGAGTCACTCCCCAGCATCCCTATAGTCTCCATTCAGGTACTGGAAGGCTGCTACAAGGCCTCCACGCAGCCTTCTCTTCTCCAGGCTGAACAGCCCCAACTTTCTCAGCCTATCTTCATAGGGGAGGTGCTCCAGTCCCCCGATCATCCATGTGGCCCTCCTCTGGACTTGTTCCAACAGTTCTATGTCCTTTTTATGTTGAGGACACCAGAACTGCACACAATACTCCAAGTGAAGTCTCACGAGAGCAGAGTAGAGGGGCAGGATCACCTCCTTTGACCTGATGGGCATGCTCCTTTTGATGCAGCCCAGGATACGGTTGGCTTTCTGGGCTGCAAGCGCACACAGCCGGTTCATGTTCATTTTCTCATTGACCAACACCCCCAAGTCCTTCTCCACAGGGCTGCTCTCAATCTCTTCTCTGCCCAACCTGTAGCTGTGCCTGGCATTGCTCCGCCCCAGGTGGAGGACCTTGCACTTTTCATGGTTAAACTTCATCAGGTTGGCATCAGCCCACCTCACAAGCATGTCAAGGTCCCTCGGGATGACATTCCTTCCCTCCAATGTATCAAGCGAACCACACAGTTTGGTGTCATCACCAAACTTGCTGAGGGCGCACTCAATCCCACTGTCCATGTCACTGACAAAGACGTTGGACAAGACCAGCCCCAACACTAATCCCTGAGGGACACCGCTCGTTACTGGTCTCCAGCCAGACTGTGAGCCATTGAGCACAACTCTTTGCATGTGGCCATCCAGACAGTTCTGCATCCATCGAGTGGTCCACCTGTCAAATTGATGTCTCCCCAACTTAGAGACAAGGATGTCATCTGAGACAGTGTCAAACGCTTTGCACAAGTCCAGGTAGATGGCATCAACTGCTCTACCCTGTCCCTCAGTTCCTTAGCCCCATCATAGAAGGCCGCCAGATTGGTCAAGCAGGATTTCCCCTCAGTGAAGCCATGCTGGCTGTCACCTAGTGCCTTGTTGCCTTTCATGTGCCTTAGCATGCCTTTCAGGAGAATCGGCTCCAAGATTTTGCCAGGCACAGAGGTGGGACTGACAAGTCTATAGTTCCCCAGCTCATCCATTTTCCCCTTCTTGAAAATGGGGGTTATATTTCCCTTTTTCCAGGCATTGGGAACTTCACCTGACTGCCGTGATTTTTCAAATATGATGGACAGTGGCTTAGCAACTTCATTTGCCAGTTCCTTCAGGACCTGCAGATGGATTTCATCAGGTCCCATGGACTTATATACGTTCAAGTTCCTAAGATGGTCTCAAACCAGATCCTCTCCTACAGTGGGCCCAGGGTCTTCATTCTCACTGTCTCTGCATCTGCCTTCCAAGACTTGGGTGGTATGGTTAGAGCATTTTCCGGTGAAGAGTGAGGCAAAGAATTCTTGAAGAACCTCATCCTTCTCCAAATCCAGGGTAGCCAGCTCTCCCGATAGCTTCTGGAGAAGGCCCACGTTGTCCCTAGTCTGTCTGCTATTTGAAATGTACCTATAGAATCCCTTCCTGTTATCCTTAACATCCCTAGCTAAGTCTAATTCTAACTGGGCCTTAGCTTTCCTAACCTGATCCCTGGCTTCCCAGACAACATCCCTGTATTGTTCCCAGGTGGCCTGTCCTTGCTTATACCTTTTATAAGCCTCTTTTTTCCTTTGACTTTTCCTCTGCAGCTCCTTATCCACCCAAGGAGGTCTCCTGGGCCTCCTGCAGCACTTTCTTCGAGTAGGGATGTATCGCTCCTGAGCTTGCAGCAGGTGATCCTTGAATATCAATCAACAGTCTCAGGCCCCCTGCCGTCTAGGTCTATATCCCATGGAATCTTACTGAGCAGGTTCCTGAAGAGGCCAAAGTCTGCTCTCCTGAAGTCCAGGGCAACGAGGTTGCTGCACACTCTTCTCACTGTTCTGAGGATCTCGAATTCGACCATCTCATGATCACCCCAATCAAGACTGCCTGGAGCATGACATTTCCAACCATTCCTTCCCTGTTGGTGAGGATGAGGTCAAGCACCTATGCTATTAAAAAAATTTCTGAAGGTAGTGTGATAGAATGTTACTTGCAAGTTTTAACTTTACTCTCACCACACACACATGGATGAAGCCTTTTTTTTATTATCAGTTTAATTTAAGCAAGTGGAAATGTTTCAGGAGGGGGTAAAGAAGCATTTTGTAAATAGTAGTTTCTTTAACTAATGTCATAGACCTTATTCAGCAAAAAAACCCTCTCTTGCTGAACTGCTGATCTCTGTATTCAGCAATCATGTACTGCTGCTTGTTTCAGGGTTACTGCCAGAGAATGATTTAGATGCTACTTAGAAGCCTGAGAGCACATCTCTCCGGAAAAGTTGGCACACCTGATGCACATTTTTTCTGTTATTCCACAGACAAATTAACAAAGATAAAAAAAAAAAAGAAAAAAAAAAAAGCAAAAAAAAAAAGCTCAAGGTTCTTCTGACATTTACTCAGTACAGAGATGAATTCGGGACTTAAAGAAGACACACTTTGACGTGGGGAGAGCAGTCTTCCAGTATCTGAAGGGAGTTATAGGGATGCTGGGGAGGTACTATTCATTAGGGACTGTTGTGATAGGACAAGGGGTAACGGGTTCAAACTTAAACACGGGAAGTTTAGATTGGATAAGAGGATGATATTCTTTCCTTTAAGGGTGGAGAGGCACTGGAATGGGTTGCCCAGGGAAGTTGTGCATGCTCCATTGCTGGCGGTGTTCAAGGCTGGATTGGACATAGCGTTGGGTGGCATGGTTTAGTGGGAGGTGTCCCTGCCCATGGGAGTGGGGTTGGAACTAGATGATCTTAAGGTCCTTTCCAACCCTAACTATTCTACGATTCTATGTCTTTACCCTTTAATCAGAATTAAAAGAGGCTGAGAAAGCACTTTAGAATGTGAAGTGAGATTTAGTGGGAGAAATGAAAAAAAAATTTTTTTTTTTTACTAATTCTCTGTGCCTTGCTCCCCAATCAGAATCTGAGCCCTAACAAAAACAAAACATAAAATTATATCAAATAAATATATATTCAATTTATTCAATATAATAAAATCATTTAAAATTTTGTTTACCCTTTAGAACTTGTCAGCTGTGTTTGCATGGATGTAGACGTATGTGCCTTAGATTCCATATGACATATTTGCTACCCTATTTCTCATTGCTATTAGCCAAGTAAAGTTACCTGGATAAGAGTAACTCATAGAAAAACTTCACTTGATAAGAGTATGAGCATACATTTTTCTGTTCCTGTGCACTTTACATTGCTCTATTTCTTTGACTACTGGAATGTGTGAGATGATTATGATATTTTTAAAACTATTTAAAAAATATAAAAATGTTTTAATTAAAATGCTGCATTTTTTTCAGAGTGTTATAAAGATGTTACTGCTTGAAATGACAGCTGTATGTAATCCTTTGAATTACTCTGAAGCGTGACTTTGGAATTTCTTGTTTCATCTTCCTAAACCTTTACAATTATATGTCCCATAAATCATAGAAATGAGAGTAGGGTTTCATTCTAGACATTCAATCTTCAAAACAGTTTCTATAAAATACTTCTACAAATAGTTTTTATGGCTTTTTATGGCTTACAGGTTAGTGTAAAGGTATTATAATATTCCTTTCTTTAGTATTTATATTTTAATTCTCTATCACTTTTAAGTGTTGCCAAATCTTGAAAGAGTCTTTAAATATTCTAGCTGAATAGCTAAATATCAAGATAGATAGCTGTGTAGTTTTGTTGACTTTGCTTAGAATGTCTATAGGACACTTGCTAAGCTTTGGTAACTTGATAGGTTTCAGAGTCCTTTGCCACTAATTCTTGAAATAATTCTTCAGCTATTTTTGATTTTTATATGGTTTCCTAAGCTAGAATAATTGTGACTGAAGTTTGACTTTATCTAAAATTATCATTTGGAGTTACTTATATTTGGATTGTTAAATTTAAGTACTTTTTACTGAATCATTCATTGTTTTATTAAGTAGTTCCTAAAATTTGGGCGGATGTATTTAAGCAGCTGATTGTCTGTATCTTTTTTATCCTTACTTTAAGGTTTTGTTTTCCTAGCTTCTATTTCTTGCTCTTTGATCTTAGATATATCCAGACAAGAACACTTCATGCAGGTACTTCCTATACTCTTTGAATGAACAAGTTAGAACATCAAAAATAACATTTTTCTTTTAATGTGGCATTAATGCACAGATACACTTCAAAAGCAAAACCATTGTGCTTTTCTGTTTTACTTAGAAGCCAAATTAGACACTGTCTGTTTTTGGCTTAGATGATGGATACTTATAAATTTAAACATTAATAAAATTTAAAGATAGCATTGTAGGAAGAGGGTGTCAGAACAGTAGAACTCAAGATGATGCTGACAAAATAAAAAGTGTGGGAGAGAGTGATGTCCTCTCTCAGAAAGTTGAGCACTGAAGCAGAGATAAGACATCCGAAGAAAGAATACAGAACAAATACTTAGGTTTGTAGATAACATCTTTTGGCTTACTTGAGTCATAAACTGAATAAGAGGAACTTAATGCTGCAGCAAAATGCAAAACCCCAACAATATACTAGAGTCCTTATAAAAGGGAATTTGAGCTAGAAAATTAATGAAGTAATCTTTGACCCTGCTCCAGCAAACATTTGGGGTATTGCACATAACAAAGTATGTACATAGATTGAAAATAATAGAGTATGCACATATATCCCAGATAATTAGCAGGGACAATTAACATTCTAAAATTCATGATTTATAAGGAAATGAGACTTAATTGATTTAATTTGGTTTGATTATATTTGCTTTGCTTTTCTTTGTTTTGCTTTGCTTTGTTTTGCTTTGATTTGAATACTCCATCTGTGGGGGTGTTCAAGGCCAGGTTGGACATAGCCTTGGATGGCATGGTTTAGTGGGAGGTGTCCCTGCCCATGTCAGGGGGGCTGGAGCTAGATGATTTTAAAGTCCTTTCCAACCCTAACTATTTTATGATTCTATGATTCTATGCCTGAGGAAACTGCTGGCTCTGTCTGAGTTGAAGAGGTTTTCTAAGAACACTGTAAATGTATATCTATTGAGAAGAAAGTCAAGGTTGTATCAGACTCATTTCCAGTTTATTAAATTCTTTGATTAATTTTCATTTTCAGTACTTGCTTGACCACCGTACTACAAAGAACACTTTCATATCTGTTGTGCTTTGTGACTCTTCCGAATTTCCTTCATTTTAAAAAAAATGTATGCAAGAAAGAGGAGTTACAGTGCAACAGTGTGAAAAGTATGGGTAGCATATCCTGCAGTTTTTTTTTCCTGGAGATATACACGAGATACACATGAGATGCATCTATATCTATCGCAGGAAAACATATGTTCAGCTGACTAATTTTAAGCCTTTTCTTCAGAGATTGTTTTTTCTGGTTAAGTCAACCATTTGCCCATGGATTATGTTTTTCATTCTAAATCTGTTGGATGAGAGTTTGGTATCACGTGAATAGAGAGAGATTCAGATCTGTCACCTGTCTTACTTCATTATTGCAGTCACTAAGGTTATAGTGTTTCCAGTAAAGAAAATTTTGTATAGTACAATGCCAAGTTACAGTCCCTGGAGAAAATAATGAAGTTACTGGGTTATTTTAATGTGCACTTGCATTTTTCATACTCATGAACTACCTGGTTTGGTCTTTAAAATGTAATAACTATATATACCATTCAGAGCAAATCAAATGTTTTATAGAAATGCATTATAGAAACCTGTTATATTAACACTCTTATCAACTAAGTTTATATTCTCATTAGACAAAAAAAATAATCTACTTAATTTATTAAGGTCTGCTTTACTCCAAACCTGTTTACTGACATTATTTATATTACAGCTGTCTAAGCATACATCAAACTCTCACTATCCATCCTGTTATTTTGAGATGGATGTCACCCTCTAAATACTTTGTCCTATTTGCCCTTTCAAATATTGACACCTTAGTAAGGTTTTTTCCCTTTTTTATTCATTTTTGTGTTTTACAAACATCTGAAGGCTTGCTGAGAATAATATTAACAAATAGCTGAGAAAAAAAAGAGATGGAAAACAGCTGAAAAACTTTTTACATAGTAGGTTTTTCAGAATATTTTCTTTACAATTTTAGATTATTTCTAATATGTTCCTCAATTCTACAAGGTGGAAAACAACTCATTATTGTGTGTGAATATGATTGAAAATGCAAAATATATCTGTTTCGTTTTGATTTGCTGTACATAAATTGGCCAATAGCAGTTATGGGATATAAGAAGAGAGAAAAAATATGTTCCAATTACACCTATTAATTCTACTTCACTTCTAAGCAAGGATGAGACTTTCAGTCAGTATAGACTCCTTTTTACCTTGTAGTCTCATGAGTATCTAATTTACTCATGAGTAAATAAAAAATTTAAAAATTTTCAGTGATTAATCACTCTGCGTTTCATCCCATTTCAGGTTCCTCTTTGCACTCACGCTATTTAAAAAGGCTATATTTTCGAAGCTGGAAACAGTGAACATCAACAGTTTCAGTGATTGACTGATTGCAGTTTGGGCAGGTCAGGCAGAACATGTCAGTGTCTGGCTTTCTAATGTACATATTACCTTATTTTCTTTATTGCGTAAAGTCTCCACATAGACCGGATGGTGCTTCTCTTCCAGCCGGACTCCTTACAAAATCTCCCAGCAGGAAAGATCCTTCAGATCTCTTTCTTGTTCACAGTCACTTGTGCAGAAACACAGGAATACTTACGTGGGGCCTGTGTGGGATAATACATAGAGTAAGAAACGTGATCATAGTCAGGAGGAAATGTGTTTAGCTGTCTTCAGATCTATGATCTCAACATCCCTTCAGGCTGGAAAGTACTTAGGTGTGCATAGCAGGGGGGTTGGAACTAGATGATCTTAAGGTCCCTTCCAACCCTAACTATTCAATGATTTTACGATTTATGGTTTGCTAAAAAGTTGTAACTTATACTTTTTTTTTTTACATATTACAGAGGAATAGCTGTTACAGAGGTTTATATCAGAAGTGTGTTCTGCTGAAACTTCTTGCACACTGCGAACTACATTCCTTTCATCAACTGTGTTTTTATTTATGAAATTCTGAACTTTTCTGTTCAAGTTTTAAGATTGTTAGTGCAACTTAATCTGTTAACAGGCCAAGATGCTGTAGTCACAAGATGAATAAAGTCTTCCTTTATCACTTCATAATAATTTTGGTTTCCTTCAGTAGAACTAACCACGTGAACAAAGCAACAAATGGCCATTATGTGTAATCAAATTTGCAGGTATGCTTTTGGTTCTGAAGTGGTAAAATAAGTAGTCATGTTTGCAAAAGGGGAATAAAATAAACTAGCATAAAATGTTCTTTGTATTTATATCCCAATATAATTTTTAAATTAATTGCTAAAAAAAAAAGAAAGAAAGCTGGTGACATATTTCATGCTTGACAGGCAAAAAACCTATGTTTAGTTAAATGTACCCAGAATATTTTAAGTGTTCACTTATGAATAAATAGGAGATGCAGAAATAGAAAATTTATTTATTTGATAATGGGGGAATGGCAAAACCATCAAGTAACTAGGAACATCTGGTAGCTTGGATGTAATTTATCACCAACATTTAATAATGAAGAAAAATAGAGACATACTTGAGCACCATGGACTAATTCCAAGATTATATCAATTCAAATTAGAGAAGGAAATCTAACATGATCAGTAGATTATCTGTCATAGATCAAATTCTGAATAACATAAAAATTTGTCCTGGGTTCAGCAGTAACAGTCATTTTTCTCCTTCTTAGTAGCTGGTGCAGGGCTGTGTTTTGAATTTCAACCTGGGAACAGCTCTGGTAACGCAGATGTTTTTAGTTGCTGTTCAGTAATGTTTGCTCTGATCAAGGACTTTCCGAGTCTCATGCTCTTCCAAGGAGGAGGGGAAGCCAGGAGGAAGCAGAGACAGGACACCTGACCCAGACTAACCAAAGAGGTATTTCATATCACAGCACATCTTGTCCAGTATATAACCTGGGGGCAGTTACCCGGAAGGATAAGATCATGGCTCGGGTTGGGCTGGGTATCAGTCAGAAGGTGGTAAGCAGTACTATTCCATTCCCTTGTTCTTTCCCTTATCATTATTGTTATTGGTGGTAACAGTTTTGGTTTTGTGTTATACCTTAGTTACTGGACTGTTCTTATCTCAACTCATGGGAGTTACATTCTGTTGATTCTTCTCCCCATCCTTCCAGGAGTGAAGAGAGGAAGGGGGGGTGGGGGGGTGATGGCTGGGAGAGCAGCTGTGTGGCTGAGTTACTGTCCTGGGTTCAGCAGCAGCAGTCATTTTTCTGCTTCTTGGTAGCTGGTGCAGCACTGTGTTTTTGATTTTGGGCCTGCGAACAGCGCTGATAACACCAGTGTTTTCAGTTACTGCTTAGTGATGTTTTGATCTGATCAAGGACTTTTTGAGACTCATGCTCTGCCAGGGAGGAGAGGAAGCCGGGAGGAAGCAGAGACAGGACACCTGACCCAAACTGACCAAAGAGGTTATTCCATACCATAGCACATCATGGCCAGGATGTAAAGCAGGGAGCAGAGACTCGGAAGGGGGGGGGTGCACTGCGTGGTCGGGCTTGGTATTGGGTGGTGAGCAACTGTATTCTTTCCTTGTATTTCCTTTGTCATTATTATTATTGGTGGTAGCAGCAGTGGTCTTGTGTTATATTTAATTACTAAACTGTTCTTATCTCAACCTGTGGGAGTTGCATTCTTTTGATTCTCCTCCCCATCCACCTGGGAGCAAGGGGAAGAAAGAGGGGAGTGAGTGATAGAACAGGCTGCTTGATTTACAGCTTAAACCACGACAGTTGCCAACTGGGCTTAAACCACGACAGTTCTTTTTGGTGCCTAACGTGGAACATGAAGGGTTGGGATAATGACAGGTCTGACTAGAGTGTATCAATAGTATTTGTGATAAGCATTATTGTTTCAGATTAATAGTTACTCGTCATAATGCTGATTTATTGGCTTTCAAAGTTGTTGCTCTTGATCTCACAGTTTCAGCACGTCATACCTGGTATTTGCTGTATTAGTGGTTATCGGCTGGGGGGCTTGGGCTAAGGTTCTTGTCTCATTATACTTTATGGTAATGACTTGTAATGCAATAGAATCATTGATAATGAAACTGATCTGACTTGCATTCCCAGTTTGGTCACCACCTCTTGTCGTGGTTTAAGCCGTAAATCACGCAGTCGCTCTCTCACTCACTCCCCTCTCTTTCTTCCCCCTGCTCCTGGGTAGATGGGGAGGAGAATCGAAAAGAATGTAAATCCCAGAGGTTGAGATAAGAACAGTTTAGTAACTAAAGTATAACACAAATCACTACTGCTACCACTAATAACAATAATGACAAGGCAAATACAAGGGAAGAATAAAATAGCTCACCCCTTCTAATACAAAGCCCGACTACTCACTTCCCCCTCCTTCTTCCCCCCCACTCCGGGGGGGGGGGGGGGGAGGGAATTGGGAGAAGAATCAAAAGAATGCAACTCCCACTGGTTGAGATAAGAACAGTCCAGTAACTAAGGTATAGCACAAACCACCACTGCCACCACCACCCACAACAATGACCAGGGAAAGAAAGAGAGGGGAGTGAGTGAGAGAGCGACTGCGTGATTTACGGCTTAAACCACGACAGTTCTTTTTGGCGCCCAACGTGGGGCACGAAGGGTTGAGATAACGACAGGATTGATAGCCACTCGTCACAATGCTGATTTATCGGCTCTCAAAGTTGTTGTTCTGGTTCTCACAGGTTCAGCGTATGATACTTTACTTACAGCCGGTGTTGCTTATCTTAACATTTTTCAGACATGGGTTTTTGGTTAAGGCTCTTGTTATATTGTACTTTATTGCACTGATTTTTAATACAGTAGACTCAATGATCATGAAACTGACCCGATTTTTGTTCCCGATGTGGTCACCAACTCTATACTTTGGGAGGTATATAATAGAAGTGTTTAGCAATTACACATCTTTTTTCACCTCCTTGGGTGGTCAACCTGTGAAAGAGACATTCTTTTATGCTCCCAGCCCCCCCACCAGACCGTTTACAGCATTGTTTGAGAATTCTGAAGGTTTTGAATGGCCTTTAGATACCCTTGAGACCTGCCTGTTGATTGTGGTGGGGATTGCTATGTTGGTGCGCATACCGAGTGTGTTTTACTCACGACTTTTTCATCTGGTCCCGAGAGTTATGCAGAGCAGGGTCTGGGTCTTGTTTAGGGTTAAACGACGATATAAGAGGTCCAAGAGATTTTCCCTGAGGCTGGATAGTCCTGAGTGGCAGGGTGTGTGGGACAGTATGGGCAAGTATCTAGGCCAGTGGGCCCCTCCAGTGCTTTGGGACTTTCAAACATTGGGATACACATTTACCAAAGGCCACTTGGCTGGTCAACACCAGAGGATCTGCCAACAGGGCTGGCCTAGCCCAGTCAGAACTTCTACATACTGTGGAGGGGGACAAAGTTCTTGTGGTGGAGATGCTGGGGAATAAAATGCTTGGGAATAAAATGGCATGAAACTCAGAAAGTCCTTGGCCAGACCAAAACATCACTACGCAGTAACCGAAACACTGGTGTTATCAACGCTGTTCCCAGGCCCAAAATCAAAAACACAGCGCTGCACCAGCTACCAAGAAGCAGAAAAATGACTGCTGCTGCTGAACCCATGACACCTCTATAGTTTAGGAGTTATATAATAGAAGTGTTTAGCAATTACACATCTTTTTTCCCCTCCTCAGGTGGTTAACCCATGAAGGAGATATTCCCTTACACTCCCAGCCCCCCCAGCAGATCATTTACAGCATCATTTGAGAGTTCTGAAGGTTTTGAATGGCCTCTGGGTACCCTTCAGACCTGCTTGCTGATTATGATGGGAATCATCATGTTGGCACACATACAGAGTGTGTTTTACCCATGATCATTTCGTCTGATCTTGAAAGTTAAGCAGAGTTGGGTTTGGGTCTTGTCTAGGATTAGACGACGATACAGGAGGACCAAGAGGCTGGACAGTCATGAGTGGCAGAGTGTGTGGGATAGAATGGGCAAGTATCTAGTCCAGTGGGCCCCTCCAGTGCTTTGGAACTTCACCACTGAACAAGTGCAAAATCCAGAAAAATTACTAAAACCAATGAGATGTGTTGTCATTCTGGTCACACCAGAGAGCGACAAATCATGACAACGTGCTGGGGCTTGGCTTATGCTTACAGAGCCCTGTTCAACACTATCCAGCACCTTCAAAAGAAAGAAATGTCCCTGGACCTGATGGCAAAGCAACAGACAGAGCAGCTACTCCAGCTCCAAGCACAGCAACTACACCACCCATAGCGACAAGCGCAGTAGCTACTCAAACTTTGACTGCAACAGACAGCACAACTCTTCCAGCTCCAAACACAGCAGCTACACCAGCCTAAGTGACAAGTGTGGCAGCTACACCAGCCCCACTGACAAGTACAGCAGCTACTCAAACTTCGACCACAACAGACAGTGCAGCTACTCCAGCTCCAAGCACAGCAGCTACACCAACCCCAGTGACAAGTACAGCAGTTACCCAAACTCCGACAGTAGATACTGCAGTCACTCCGACTACAAAAAAAACAAAAAAACCAGAGGACCAATTTGTGCCAATCTCGGTTGCCCTGTACATAAGGGGTAAAGCAAAAAAAAGACAAGAAAGAGGAAGAAACAAGATGAGAAAGCAATGGCAATACACTTACTACATGGGACAGCATCTAATCAAGAGTCATCATCACATGAATTAGAGGAAGAAGAAGAAGAGGTGACTTCCAGATCACGGACCTCAACCGAGTTACGGAATATGAGAAAAGATTTTACCTGTTGTCATGGGTTCAGCAGCAGCAGTCATTTTTCTCCTTCATAGTAGCTGGTGCAGTGCTGTGTTTTTTCGACTTTCGGCCTGGGAACAGCGCTGATAACACCGATGTTTATAGTTACGGCTTAGAATGTTTTGGTCTGACCAAGGGCTTTCTGTGTCTCATGCTCTGCCAGGGAGGAGAGGAAGCCGGGAGGAAGCAGAAACAGGATACCTAACCCAAAATGATCAAAGAGCTATTTCAGGCCACAGCACGTCATGCCCAGGATGTAAAACTGGGGGCAGGAACCTGGAAGAGTTCAGTTCACGGCTCGGTCGTCAGGTGGTGAGCAATTGTATCCTCTTCCCTTGAATTTCCCTGGTCATTATTATTATCGGTGGTAGCAGTAGTGATTTGCGTTATACCTTAGTTACTGGATTGTTCTTATCTCAACCCGTGGGAGCTACATTCTTTTGATTCTTCTCCCCATTCCCCCCCACCCTCTCCTCGGAGTGGGGGTGTAGAAAGCGGGTGAGTGAGTGAACCGGCTGTGTGATTTACAGCTTAAACCATGACACCTGTCAACCAGTGGAGCACATCATCACCTGGTTGCTCCAATGCTGGAACAATGGGGCCGATGGTCACGAACTAGAAGGTAGGGAAGCCAAGCATCTGAGATCACTTGCTAGGGTAGAGGGGATTGACAAAGCAATTGCAAGAGAGAAAAACTCCCTCAGCCTTTGGAAGCTGCTCTTGGCAACTGTGAATGAAAGGTTTCCATACAAAGACGATGTTATGAGACTTTCGGCCAAGTGAACTACTCTAGAGAAAGGCATCCAGTCTCTGAGGGAATCAGCCACTGTAAAGATGATCTATCACATCAAGCCGAATAATGGGGATGTACCCATAGATCCAGATGAAATCGAATGTGGCAGAAATTTACACAGAATGCACCGTCATCATATATCCATTCATTTGCAACAGTAACGTGGAATGACATAGTACCAATAACAGTGGATGAAATGATTCATAAACTCTGAGAGTTCGAAGGCAACCTCACCCCTTCCGTCATTTCAGCTGTGTAAAAACTGTCCCAGGAACCAAACAATTGAGAGACAATCTATCTGATCTATCCAGCTCCTCTCGTGTACCAATGCAAGTCTCAGCTATTAACAAAAGGCATCCTACTGTTCGAGAGAGAAGATATAGAATCATAGAATCCTAGAATAGTTAGGGTTGGAAAGGACCTTAAGATCATCTAGTTCCAATCCCACTCCCATGGGCAGGGACACCTCACACTAAACCATGCCATCCAAGGCTATGTCCAACCTGGCTTTGAACACCATGAAAGCTGTGGCTTCAGTCTCTGGTGAGGAGGTTCCTGGATGGAGTAGAAGAACCGATTTTACTCCAGGTCCTGTGATAAAGAAATAATCCCTTTCTACAAGACTTAAGTGTCCAATGTTGTGATGACTATTAGAGGGGCCTGTCTCCAGTCAGGTGGAGATAGGGAACAATTGGATTTACTGGACTGTGTGGATCAAATGGCCTGGCACATCAGCTCCACAGAAGTATAACACTCTAGTAGACACCGGTGCACAGTGTACCCTAAAGCCATGAAGCTGTCAAGAGGTGGAAGCCATTTCTATTTGTGAAGTGACAGGAGGACCCCAGGAGTTGACTGTACTGGAGGCTGCAATCAGCCTGCCTGGGAGGAAATGGCAAAAGCACCCCATTGTGACTGGTCATGTGCTTACCATGGTAGAAGCAAGCACTGGATGGCTGGAAACATACGCTGTGCACCATGCCACTGCCCGACACACTATCCTGGGCTTTGAAAAGCAAATTTTTTGGCTACAAGGTACCCCAGAGAGAATTGAGTCAGACAATGGGACTCATTTCCAGAACAGCCTTATGGACGTTTGGGCCAAAGAGCATGTCATTGAGTGTGTATATCACATCCCCTACCATGTACCAGCCTCTGGGAAAATCAAATGGTACAATGGGCTATTAAAAACTACACTGAGAGCAATGGGTGGTGGGACTTTCAAACATTGGGATACACATTTACCAAAGGCCATTTGGCTGGTCAACACCAGGGGATCTGCCAACAGGGCTGGTCCAGCCCAGTCAGAACTTCCACATACTGTGGAGGGGGACAAAGCTCCTGTGGTGCACATAAAAAATTTGCTGGGGAAGACAGTCTGGGTTATTCCTGCTCCAGGTAAAGGCAAACCCACTTGTGGGATTGCTTTTGCTCAGGGACCTGGATATACTTGGTGGGTAATGTGGGAATATGAGGAAGTCCGATGTGTACCTGAAGGGGATTTGATCTTAGGGGAAAACAGACAATGAAGTCAATTGTATGCTGTTGCCTGCTATGTAATACTTTTACAGCCCACCAACTAGATGTCTTCTGGTCACCAGTGACTGGCCCTGACTTCTTTCCGACCATCATCCCAACAAAGACTTAACTTCGATGTAACCAGACGAGTTCTGCGGTATCATCAGCAGGCAATGATCCAACACTGCACACAACCTCTTCTGCTCTGAAAGACTGTTACAAGAGATGGAGCCCAACATCATGCACCAGATGGACTCAGCAGCTTTATAGGGATTGGTCCATGCACTAAAGAATGGTCTCTCTCCCTCTGTGTATGTGTGAATGTATAAGAGTGATGGTATATTGAAAATGTCAGATCTGAGCATGAGTTGCCGACTAGGCTTAAACCATGACAAAACTACTGAGAATTATGTGCTAATCTGTTTGGTGAAAAAGAGAATAGGCAGGAATGAATGGAAGGCAAGTGAAATGGAGATTTGCAAGGTGATTTGAGCAACTTAAAATTTAGCTGATATCTTAAAAGATAGAATCCTGTAGAAAATATAAGGTAAGGTGTTCTTATTTTTTGCATATATAAAATTCCAAGTCTGATGACGGACATAAGTGTAGTCATGCACAGCTCCTAACATTTAAACTTGTGCTTTAAATCAAGCATATTCATATTAAACTGAAGAGACATACAGACTAATGCTCATGCAATAAAAATCATGAATAAAACATGTTTTGGAATAGAGTATTAAGGGAGAGGAAGCCAGAATATGACACTGAAGATCTACTCAAGCACACTATTCAGGTAATCATGTGAAACCTCATTAAATTGTCACATAATCTATTTTTTTTAATTAAGAAATGTGTCCATTTTCTGCTTGCATACCACAATTATTTCATAGATACTTTTACTTTGATTTAATAAATTATAAGTAATTGCGTTTTTATAATTATAATTATGAATGACTGCTTTTGAAGATAATATAGTTATGATGCTGCTGAATTCTAATTCAGCTACAGTTTATGAGGGGTCCAATTCTGTTTATCCAAATGGCACAAAATTACTGTAATGCTATGAAAGTAAGTTTAAATCTTCATGTTCGATTGAAGAACTTACAGTTTTCCAGCTGTAATATCCTGCATCCCTTATATATATATTTCTTTTTCTGAATTTGACCATTTGGGACAGTTGTTGTGAATGCAAACATAAGATTTCATAGAATCGTAGAATCATAGAATGGATTGGGTTGAAAAGGATTCTAAACATCATCTACTCCCAACCCCCTTGACATGGGCAGGGGTACTAGACCAAGTAGCTCAAAGCACAATTCATTTGGGTAGATATATTGCAATACTAATGGAAACCTGACCTAGTGAAGTGGCATTTCTGTTAACCAAATTGTTATGAAATTTAGAATGGAACCGCACTTTTAAAAAATTATCACTGCTGCTGTGCAGCTAATAAGTCTGACACCAAGACTGTTCATTATTTCTGACGCATGGAAATGAGTGAATTACAGCTGTTGGTCCTTTGTTTTTTGTTAAGAATACTGAAGGGTCTTCAGTAATTTTGTATTGTCTTTTTCCTCATTCAAAACCCATATGATTTACTTTTTGAAAAAGAGTTACGTTTGCAATGGCAGGAACAACTACAGGAAGAGAACAAGTTTTTCAAAGATTTTTGAAAATGACCAGTAATTGCTCATATATATAGACATGCACCTTTTTTCACCTAAAAACTGTAGTTCTTTTTATAATGTGTTACATGTCATTACAGCTGAAAATTGGACAGGATACCAGTCACAGGACCAATATTCTTCTATCAATAAAAGATTACAGTTATAACCTTGTCTGTACTAAATATTTCTTTCAAGTTGAGTCAATCAAGAACTGAAAAATAAGAAAAAGAAAATACGAAAAATCTAGATCAAAAATAAAGAATAAAAAGCCCATTATGATGAGCGAGCCAATTAAGATGCCTAGAATTAAATCCATTCTGTTTATTAGAGGATGATGGACCAAGCACCTTATCATAAATGTGCAATAAACAGAAACTGAAATATTTTCTTAATCATATACTGGAAACAGTGAAGAAGCTTTCATTTTATTCTCAGGCTAAGAGTCAGTGGTGTATTTGGTAGTAGCAGAGAGCAGTTATAGCAGATAGTGACTAAAGGGCAAATTTGGAAAGAATAGCATAATATAATAATTTGACAATGCCTTAGTATAAACTGTGCAAATGCCAGCTAGTTACTGTCTAATGACAGGAGAACATGCTGCCCTTTATCTGTCTTTCATAAACTGTCACCTGAGATGCAGGCAGCTTCTGGATAAGCTGAAAAAAGAAGTTTAAGAATTATAATGCTACTTAATGTGCTGTGGGTGTCTCACTTGTTTGCATCTCCATGGGTAGCTGCTTCCTGATTATTTTAACAGTTTTCAGTTGATGATGGCTTCTGGTTTATTACATTTCATGTGATCTGTAAAAAAAGAATAAGCTGAAATTTATTATACGCATGGTTGTTCAGAGATGAAGAAGGAACCAGTTATTGGAATGTTATGCCTCAGTGACAGCAGACCAGCTGTCAGAAAGGTTAGCTACTCCTTTTACTACAGTTGGTAGGGACATGTATTAATTTCTTTTTCATTCAGCAGATGGTCAACCGAAACTCCCAAGCTTCTCTTTTTTTCTTATTTTTTATTTGTTTTAGTTTGTTTTTTTTGTTTTTTTTTTTTTTTTTCTGTTGTTAATTGTAATATATTGTGGAATCTTGGTATGTATAAAAAGCTGTTATTCTAATTTGTCACTCTGAAACCATTTTGCGTATTTCAGAGTACCATGCACGTTTAGTGGAATAAACTTGGTAGGATAAAAATCAGAACAAAACCATGCTTGATAACTTTTCATGTTTACATGACATGGAATCCATGCTTACTGAGACGAGAAGAATTA
The DNA here is from genome assembly GCA_028858755.1 of Ara ararauna. Lineage (NCBI taxonomy): Eukaryota > Metazoa > Chordata > Aves > Psittaciformes > Psittacidae > Ara > Ara ararauna. The sequence continues at coordinate 34,069,546 of CM054410.1, read as the reverse complement.
TGGCTTCTAGTATATTACTGTCCAGTTGTCCCCTGACTATCAAAGTTTTACAGCAAATCTGAAGCTATGTGGAATCATTGTTTTAGCATCTTTTAATTTTTTTTATGGTTAAGATTAGGTGACTTCAGTGCACCTAGGGTTATTTTTTCTCCGCAGTCAGCTATGTGCAATGTATTTTAGGACCATGGCATCCAAGTCCAGTAGACTGAAGCTGCTGCTGATCCATACCTCTGGGTCCATTGAGAAGTGAGTTTGGGTGCATATTGCTGTAGGCACACGCACCCTACATTTCATTCAGTTTGACCATGAATACGTGAAGACAGAATAATGATTGTGCAGGCATGACATATGCATGAATGGCACTCACCTAAACACAAAAAAAAGCAAAAGAGCTGATCCTGTTTTGCTCACCATCGATCTTGCTAGTAGATCTGTACTGAAATGTACCCATCCACAGTCACAGACCTCTTGCTCTACTCACTGGCTAGTGCAGCTTGGAGACTGATCATGTCTTGCATGCAAACCTTCATGGGTCTCTTTGACAGCTGACCCAAGGCTATTGTCTGGTTTGCAGGCTACAGGCCCCTTTAAATATCACCAGAATCTTGCACATCTGTGCGCAGAATTGCGACAACAGTCAGGAAGATCATTACAAATTGTACGAGGCCAATGGTACAAGGTTCAACAAGGTGAAATGTCAGGTCCTGCACTTAGGTCACCGCAACCCATTGCAACACTACAAGCTAAGGCATGAGTATCTGAAAAGTTGCTCAAAGGAAAAGGATCTGGGGGTGCTGACTGATGACTGACTGAACATGAGCCATCAGTGTGCCGGCAGGCAAGAAGGCCAATGGCATCTTGGTTTGTGTCAGAAGTAGTGTGGCCAGCAGGACTAGAGAATCAATCATCCCACTCTACTCAGCACTGGTAAAGCTGCACCTCAAATACGGTTTTGGGTGCCTTACTACAAGAAAGATGATGAAGAGTAGGTCCAGAGAAGGGCAATTAAGCTGTGAAGGTGTAAGTCTTATGAGGAGCATTTGAAGGAAGTGGGGTTGTTTGGAAAAAAGAAGGCTCAGAAAAGACCTTGATAGTCTCTACAAGTACGTGAAAAAAGGTTGTAGCAAGGTTGGGGTTGGTCTCATCTCTCAGTGACAAAGGATAGGACAAGATAGACCATTTCTTATGACCTCAAGTTGCACCAGGGGAGTTTTAGGTTGAAAACTGGAAAAAAATTCTTCACCAAAGTGCTTTCAAGCACTGGAACTGGCTGCTCAGGGAAGTGATTGAGTCACCGTCCTTGCAGGTATTTAAAAGATATATAGATGTGGCACATATGGGCATGGTTTGGTGGTAGACTTTGCAGTTTTAGTTTAATAGTTGGACTCAATGGTCTTAAGGGTGTTCTCCAATGTAAATGTTTCTGATTCTATGATTCTTTGAAATAGAGCCTAATAAAGAGGATAGAACAGGCTTTGCTGGCCAGGCACAGATATCAGTAAGACAAGCAATACTGACCAGTATCTTGACTATGGCACCTTTTAAGACCCTTTATCTCCATTTTCCTGTTCTTACACTTTCTCCATCCACTTTCACTTTTTTCACAAAAAAAGAAAACCCACTACCACTAATAACACTTTCCTCACTGGTCCCAGTTTTACTACATTTGTAAATTTGGTGTGACCAATGTGGTTACTGGAATGTTGTTGGCCTAGCAACTCTGTTCTCCCTAGAAGTCTCCCAACACTCTTCCAATTTACCTATGAAATCTGGCCATTTCTCCTGTAGCCTAATGTTACATGAAATCTGGGAGTTCATCCTAGTGCTTTCATGGCTTTTGTCAACTTCTTGCTGCAACACTTTTTAAGATTCATCAATTTCTTGTGTAATGTCCAGTAGTTTCCCATGTTCTGTTCAGTTTGCTAATCTTCAGTCCAGAGAATAGTTTTCTGCCTGCGTACTTCAGCAAGTACTACAGATCTAAAGGCAGGCTTACTGCATTGCTACACATTGCCACAGGTGGTACAGTTTACTTACCTGTATAACATACAAGTTCTTGCATGTTTATCTGTATAGAGAATTAGCTTAGCCAGAAATTTCAATCAGAAAATCCCTTCCAGAGGAAAAAAAATAATTTTGCTGGTTTTACTATTGTTTTTTCTCTTTCTTCTCTCTCCTTTCTCATGTGTACTTAAATACTCTCTGGGCTGTAGTAAGAATTGTGATGGTTCATGCTAGTAACATGTAAATCATGGTCTACTATGCTTAGAATGCTTGACAGACACAAAGAGGGGAAATAACAATTTTAATTTTCTTACCTGTTTCGGAATTCTGCTGTTCCCAAACTCAGAAATACCAAGATGATTCAGTAGACTTATTTGGGAAATTAATACTCTGAAAACATATTTGCAACACTTAGACTCTTAGCTGTAACCCTTTATTTAATTTTTTTTTTTTTTCTTCTTCATCCTGACTTGCAAGGAGGATTGTGCAATTAGGAACTTCAGTAAGTTCTGTTGGGTTCATTGTAGCATTATAACTGTGTATACCACTGAGTCTTTCTTATCTGTGCACTTGGCAGTGAGAGAGACAGCTGCTGACCTTCTTTTGTTCCTTAGAATGGGACAGTGCTTCACCTGGCAGTAGCAGTCTTCCAGGTCTTGGTTCCCTGATTCCTGGTATTTTAATCTTGAGTTAATATTGCTAACTTAATGATTTCATTTATGCCCCTTGTTTCTGCTTTCTTACTTGCACAGTTTTAATTTTCATTGTCTGTATAAGTGATACTGTGTAGTTTACAAACTAATGGTGTTCAACAATTTTTTTTTTTGTATTGATGAAGCTAGACTGAGTTCACACTGGCTCATGAAGCTGGGTCACACTGTGAAGGTGAAATCCAGCACTAGATGGAGTTTGCTCATTAATGTCTCTGTTTTATTAAAGTATATAGACTTTTCTGAAGAGAAAGAAATATAGCAGTACTTATGGTGTGGATTAATTAATTCAAAATATTTTAAATTTTTCTTCTTTAGAACTAAGAAAAGTGTAACTTGTGTACTGCATGCAGAAAGATTCACTCACCTCTTGCTTGCAATTATTTTGTTTAAATTAAAATGTCAGTTCTTTGTGATTAAAAAGCTGCCTACGGGGAGTGCGTGAAATAAAACCCTTCCTTCCTTGCTTTCCTCATTTTGATGTTTAGCTTTTGTTTGAAGTTTTAGGGTAAAACAATTAACCTCAGAACAAAAACACAACACTGGAAAGACAGTGATGCTCATCCACTGGCTTGTGTTTTCTCCACTTAATTAGGTTTGTACACTGACACTAGCATAACCCTTCTGTAGTCTCACTGCAGAGATCTTAAGGGTAAAAGTCTTCAGAGCACGCAAGGAGAGATTATCATTATTCTTGCACAGAAGCATAAAAGTCATTGGTCATATGTGTTAACAGCTCACAGTGAAACATTTGCAATATCATAATAAATGCACCTACCATTGCATGATATTTACTTATATCATCATGTAGCATGTTTTATGCTATACTATACTACACTACGCTACACTATGCTACACTATATGCTGTACTGTACTATACATTTCACTGTACTTCTTTTGAAAGGGCAGGTAATCCAAGTAGGCACTTATGAAATTAACTGGATAGTAAAATGCATCCATTCAAAAGCAGTTTGATTTGTGTCATGGGTTCAGCAGCAGCAGTCATTTTTCTCCTTTGTAGTAGCTGGTGCAGTGCTGTGTTTTCAATTTTTGGTCTGGGAACAGCGCTGATAACACCGATGTTTATAGTTATGGCTTAGAATGTTTTGGCCTGACCAAGGACTTTCTGAGTCTCATGCTCTGCCAGGGAGGGGGGGGAAGCCAGGAGGAGGCAGAGACAAGACACCTGACCCAAACTGACCAAAGAGATATTCCATGCCACAACACGTCATGCCCAGGATGAAAAACTGGGGGCAGAAACCCGGAAGAGTTCAGTTCACAGCTCGGTCATTGAGTGGTGAGCAATTGTATCCTCTTTCCTTGTATTTCCCTGGTCATTCTTGGTGGTGGTGGTGGCAGCGGTGGTTTGTGTTATACCTTAGTTACTGGACTGTTCTTATCTCAACCAGTGGGAGTTGCATTCTTTTGATTCTTCTCCCAATTCCCCCCCCCCCCCTTGGAGTTGGTGGGAAGAAGGAGGGGGAAGTGAGTGGTCGGGCTTTATATTAGAAGGGGTGAGCTATTGTATTCTTTCCTTGTATTTGCCTTGTCATTATTATTATTGGTGGTAGCAGTAGTGGTCTTGTGTTATACCTTAGTTACTAAACTGTTCTTATCTCAACTGGTGGGAGTTGCATTCCTTTGATTCTCCTCCCCATCCACCCGGGAGCAGCGGGAAGAAAGCGAGGGGAATGAGTGAGAGAGTGACTGCGTGATCTACGGCTTAAACCACGGCAATTTGGTTCTTGACAAAAAGGATAGATTTGGCTTTGCAATTGCTGGGTATCACTTTATCTGATTAGAACACAGAATTATGTACAAAAAAGTTCTCACTTTTTTTTCATGCTAGAGACTAATAGAAAATCTCTCCATTTATGTGTATACTGTAAGTTTTCCCCATTTATGTATCCGGTCTACTCAGAAGTGTATTATCATGATTAGAGTAAAAATAATGCTATCTCAAATCCTGTTTGTTCCAAAGACAGGTCTAAAGAAAAAACTTTGGAAATTTAGTCTTTCGCCTGTACAGTGTCATTAAATCTATCACCGACTTGTTGAAGGCATGAACCTTATGTGTAGAAGGAAGTCAGCAGGGCTAAACTGCAATTTTGTTGTTGTTGTTCAGTGTGCTTTCTATGTCATATTTGTCATTCTTGAAAAAAAGAAAAGATAATTGGAAAATAATAGTGTTTTTTATAGGTAATTAGTTTACACAGGGGAATTCTAGGGGGAGGTCACAGAGAAAATATTATAAAAATACTCAGTCAAATCAACAATATGTATAATCTTTCAGCTGTAAATGTCTTCTGCAGCCTTATATGAGCTCTGCTTTATACTATTTTTTGTTTGCAGGCTTGCAAGAGCTTTAAATTCCTTTGTTCACTAAATTTAGTTACCTAGATGATTTCTTTCAGTGGAGAAAATCTAGGGAGCTGGAACTAGTAATATGCTTTGCTTCCTATTGGACCTTTCAATTTTCAGTTCCTGCCGCCTTTTCTGGTCCATGTTGTTGGCTTTTATTTCTTCATGGATGTCAAGGTAAACTTTTCTTCCTGTGGAAAGGTATTCAGATTGCTAACAAAGGTGACACCAGCTGTCCCAGAGGCTGAAAGATCCATCCAAGCCCTCAAAGCCTTTATGCAAATCTCTCTAAATTATAGATCTCCATCTCTCTTTCTGCTTGCCCTGTAGCTCAGCTGATCAAAATGAGGGCAAATTTTTGCATGAAAAGCAGCTGAAGAAGTTGAGCTCAGTAGGCTTGAGCAGAGAGAAGCAGAGGTGAATTGCGTTACAGGATGGTATAGCACCATCCTTCCCATCCACCTTCAAGTACGTGTTTGAAAAATCCTGTCGTTTCAGCTTTCAAGGAAGTGACATCATAGGAGAAGACAACAGAAATCGTTGTTCTTCAGTAAAAAGTTAATAATTCCATAAGGCTTTAGGTAAACAAATTAGGTTATACAAGGCACAAAATTACTTTAAAACACTTATTAGGTATCCTTAATGGCATTAGTTCAGCATTCTCATTGTGATTTAAGAAAGCAAATCTGAAGAAAAGGCAAGTATTAGAGAATTATATTGCCCATAGGAATAGGCAATAAATTTACCAACATCCTCATTGTTCATAAACATCTGCTACTCGGCTGTAGTCAAAATTCTTGCAGAAGCAAAAGAAACAGCTGCTACGCCAAATACAGTGTTGGTATTGAAGTGAATTCAATTGGTTCCCATCTCTCAGGCTAGATTATAACTCTTCAAGAGCCTACAGTATTCATTTTCTTTTTCAGTAATTTGCATATTAGACTTGCTTGTCTGTGTAAAACATTGTAAATGCAGAAAAATCAATATATTGACTGGAGGGAATTTACAGTACATGCTTCTACAATGTCTTTGATGGAAAACTGCTGTAAGATGAAATTGAAAACTTATTCTGATATTAGGAAGTAAGAATTTTTTTTTTTATCAGTGATCAAGGCAAATACTTTTGAGTATTTGCACTGTTAGGGTCTTGAAAACTTCCTGAATTGAGAATTTTTGATCTGGAAAAAAAACACAACAGCCCAACAAAAAAACACAGTAAGGCAAAAATTTGTGAAATATCTGCTTCCATGGAGATAATTTTTTTTTTTTTTTTTTTTTTTTGTGAAAGATGAGATGTGTCATTTAAATGCCAAGAAGACACAGATGCAGAAATAGGTTACTGAGCTGTTCTAAATTATCAGTCCTTTTCAGTACCTGCAACTTCTATAAAATATAACACATTATCAAGTTCCCTATGAAAAAAACTTTTCGTAGAAAGTCAAAAATCACTGAATCATCCAAACTGGTGAGCACAGCATTATGTTGAATTTAGATCCTATTGCTTAGTGCTTTGTCTAGTCAGGTATCTGATCATACATACTTCTTTTTTTTTATTGTGTGGGCCAAGGGAAATAGTAGGAGATTTCAAGACAAGTAGGTATTTTCAAGACAAACAAGAAGCAGTAAAATTAGCAGAGAAGAGAAGAGTTTGTGCTTTGTTATAGCTTTCTTCTAGATATTTCCTAAGAAGTTAGGGGGCCAACCCTAATTTTAATGATCTTAGTAACTTTTAAATTTAACGATCAGGAACTATGCACAAAAATCTATAGGGAGGAGATATTTGAGCTGGTCAGGAGCTTTGAGTCTGGGACAGATATTTTTTTATCTGGAAGAAAATATTATTATTTTTCAAATTTTCTGCTTTCCAGAGTATGGAATCGTAGCAACAAGAGCTGAAGGGAAACTCTTTAATCACCTTGCCTCTCTTCAGAGGATAATTTTTTGAATGTTTCTCAATCCACCTGTCTTCCCCCACTCCCCAACCTCATTTGAAATTCCATTTTAATTGTCTAAGGCCTACAAGGCAGAAATCAAGAGAAGTAATAGAACTTCTGTGACATCTTAACACTGTCTCATGAGTCCTAGTTAAAACAAGCCCTGTACTCACAAAATTGCAGCCCACTGCAGAGGGAGATAGAACTGCAGGCATCATTTTCTCATGTTTCTCAGTTTGGTTACTTGTTATTGTAGTGCTGAGTTATGAATCACTGCCAGCCAAAAGCTTATGTGTTTGCTGTAAGAATTCCTACTTAGTTAAGGTCAGCTTCACTTGATCCCAATTGGCTTCTCTGTGAATTAGCTGTTATTCAGCCTCCAGAACTGCAAAGCTCCAGATATACATAAAGGCTCAACTTCACTTATTTGAAGAAGTTCAATGCAAGCAGATAAGATGGTTTTACAGTTCTGATCCTGTGTATCAAGTGTGCAGATCTCTTTTGAATTTCAGGTTTGGGTTTCAACATCTAATAATATACTGTATATTGTACAAGGGGATATAACACAGATTGTCCTTGTCCACATCTGGGGTTACCGGATGATGTGAAAATGAGGAACAAGAGGGTATAACAGAACAGTGAACACATCACTTGCATCCTGCTGTACCACAATTAGGGAGCACTTGGGAAATGTGGGTGTGGCAGTATACTTGGTTGTTATGTCAGGGAAAGCTGAAATGTGGTATACAATGTTCTTCTTGTGAACAATGTAAAGTCTGGATGCTTTCAGTTCCTGCGAAGATAAAATAAAAACTTTGTTGATGTGGTGAGATTTGGATCAGCTTGTCCCCTTTTATGTCACAGGACAAAAACCTCTTTAAAAGCCTAGGGAAGCAGGAGAAATTTGTCTCTATGTACTGAGCTCTTGAAAGTCTGGGTATTCACTGACTGTATGAGTTTTCTCTGTCAGTCATGAGGAAATTTGGAAGGAATTGAAATTTTCAGGGTACAATGTATAAGCTTTTCCTACAGCAGGAAAATCTAACTTTCTCAAACAATTTTTATTTAGATTACTTTATAAACATATAGCTGCTATTAGAAATAAAGTAAACTCGGACAAAGTTCAAATCATGAAGTGAAAAATGAACGAACAAAATTATCCACATTCCATGAAGATTAAAGAAAGTATATAGAATGATCCTGCAAGATAACACAATACAATTTCAAATACTTTTAGTGACTTTCCTGCAATGCAGCATTCCGACCTGGCATTCTAATTTATTTCTCATTTACTCTTTCCTCTCTGAATTATCTTTGAATACTTCCAGTAAATGCAGTTATCAAAAATTAACCTTAACAAGGTCAGTGAAATTTTATAGGCAGCCAATTTACAGAACAAAATACCCTTTTTTTCTTCAGACTTCACTGCTGTTTATACATCTCTTCATTCTTAAATAAAAAAAAAGATCAGAACAAAATTGCAAAAATTTTACTCTCTTAAGTCTAAAAATACTTTTTGTTTGGGCATTCACTGATCTAAATCTGTTCCAGACTAATAAGACAAGATCGCTCTTTCTCTCTGTCATTGTATCTGCATCTTGAATCAGGAACAAAGTTTTAACAAAGCCTGTCAGTTTTCTAATCACAGGGAAATGAGAGTTCAAGGTTCAAGCTGCTGGTTGGAAAAGACAGTAAATCAGGATCTTCTTGCTGCCTTTCACAACCTCAAACACTCTTTCAAGCTGCTTAATTTCTTTTAATAAAAGTAATTTTTACTTTGCCTTGCACTAAGCTCAGTGGTATCTATCTTAATTATCTTAGATGTGCTCAGACATGCCATGTGTGCTTCAGACATCATGAAACCTGACACTCTGGGAAGTATGAGACAGATGATGGCCAACCCCTGAAAGCAAATCCTGATCCCTATCATAGGGTTTTACAGAAACAGGGGCAGGAGAGGTGGAATTATTTTAAAAATACTAATTTTTAACTTAGATCAACAACAGTGTTTCATTTTTAAAAAATGTCTCTGAATAGTGCAGATTGTAACTCCACTATAGTCTGTTTCCTAATTGTTATCAGGAGCATCCCAAAGATATTGGCCTAAGTATGCTGTATAATGCATAAACATGTAGAATCATAGAATCATAGAAAAAAGTAGGTTGGAAAAGACCTTTAAGATCATCAAGTCCAACAGTTACCCTACGACTGCCAAATCCATCACTAAACCATGTCACCAAGGACCTCATCTGCACAGTTTTTGAACACTTCCATGGATAGTGATTCCACCCTAGGAAGCCTGTTCTAATGCCTGACTATCTTTTGGTGAAGACATTTTTTTTAATATCTAGTCTAAACCTTCCCTAGACCACCTTAAGGCACTTGTTACTTGGGAAAAGAGATCAGCCACCTCCTCTCTCCATCCTCCTCTCAGGTGGTTGTAGAGAGCAATAAGGCTCCCCCTGAGCCTTCTCTACTCCACACTAGACAACCCCAGTTCCCTCAGTTGTTCTTCATAAGACCTATGCTTTAGGCCCTTCACCAGCTTCGTTGCCCTTCGGTGCCCTGGACCCACACCAGCCACTCAATATCTCTCTTCTACTGAGGCACCCGGAACTTAACTCAGTATCCGAGGTGCAGCCTCACCAGCACAGGGGTATGATTACTTCCCTAGTCCTGCTTGTCACACTATTTCTGGCACAGGCCAGGATGCTGCTGGCCTTCTTTGCTGCCTAGGCAAAAGCTGCCTCATGTTTCATTGACTATATAATGTAACATACAATATGTTACATTATATAGTCAATATACATTAATATATTGCAAGAGACTGAACTGAAATCAGACTCCACCGTCTATTGTCCCAAAGATTGGTATGAGAAGCTGAGATGGGATTCTAATGAACATTGTGTCAGAAGTGGGTGGGAGGAGTTGAGATAAGACTCCAATGTCCATTGCCTGGAAAAAGGGTGTGAAGAACTGAGATGGGACTTCACAATCCACTGTCTGAGAAGTGGGTGTGAGGAACAGAGGAGACCCACCAGTCCATTTTCTCAAGGACGGGATTTAAGGAATTGTTGCCCATTATCCCAAGAATTACTGAAGACATGTGCAGTTGAAGATCCGGCTGCAAGACCAGCAAAACTGATCCACCAGGAACATGCTGAGGCATATGAAAACAACAAGGTGGTTGGTTACAGCCAGCATGGCTTCACTAAGGGGAAATCCTGCTTGACCAATCTGGTAGCCTTCTATGATGGGGCTACGGAACGGAGGAACAGGGGTAAAGCTGTTGATGTCATCTACCTGGACTTGTGCAAAGTGTTTGACACTGTCTCAGATGACATCCTTGTCCCTAAGTTGGAAAGACATCAATTTGATAGGTGGACCACTTGGTGGATAAAGAACTGGCTGGATGGCCGAACATAAAGAGTTGTGCTCAATGGCTCACAGTCTGGCTGGAGACCAGTAACGAGTGGTGTCCCTCAGGGATCAGTGTTGGGACCTGTCTTGTTCAACATCTTTGTGGGTGACATGGCCAGTGGGATTGAGTGTGCCCTCAGCAAGTTTGCCAATGACACCAAGCTGTGTGGTTCGGTTGATATGCTGGAGGGAAGGAATGCCATTCAGAGGAACCTTGATACACTTGTGAGGTGGCCTGATGCCAACCTGATGAAGTTTAACCATGACAAGTGCAAGGAATTCTTTACTGTAAGGGTGGTGAGGCACTGGAATGGGTTGCCCAGGGAAGTTGTGAATGCTCCATTGCTGGCGGTGTCCAAGGCTGGATTGGACGGAGCCTTAGGTGGCATGATTTAGTGGTAGGTGTCCCTGCCCCTGGCAGGGGAGTTGGAACTAGATGATCTTAAGGTCCTACCTAACTATTCTATGATTCTATGATTCTATGTAGTATGTGGCATTAAGAACAAAGGAATTCCCTCCAATTTATAATAAATAGAGTAAAGGTAATAGCCAGGAAGGACACCTCCACGAGGACAACTCCAAGGACGCTTCCATCAGGACAACTCCAGGAGGACATCTCCATGAGGACACCCTCCACAAGGACACCCACCTCCAATGGCTGCCACAAACTCTTGGGGACTCTATGCTTCGGTACCGACTACAGACCCTGGGGGACTTCCACTGCCTCCAATGATGACTACAGACCCCCAGGACACCGCTGAGTCTGCGGTGGTGACTATCTATCTCTCTCTGCACTCCGAATCCTTGCTTTATACCTTTCTTTTTCTTTCTGATTTGTCCTTTTTCTATCCCATTTTAATGATATTTTCTTTTTTTCAATAATTGTCTTTTTGTAATAAATCAACTGATAAATTATGGTACTTGACCTCATTTCCATCTTAATTTCTCTCTTGGTATCACAAATGAAATAGGTCCAGTACTGAGTTTTTCTCCCTTCAGACCCTACCATATATGATACGTAATATGTAATCTATTATCTATAATATGTAACATATAATATATAACACAACATACATCATGTATAATATGTAATCTAAAATATATAACTTATAATATAATATATAATAAATATATAATCTAGAATGTATAATCTATACTATAGTATATACTATATAATAGATAATTAGTATTTAGTCTAACATAACATATAATATATAATATATTCCTGAATATATTCAAAGAGTTGTGATGCACAACTCTGCACAACATATATATACACTGTATGCTATATGCTATATGATATGATCCATGATATGTAGCATATAATATATTATGTATAATCCTGTATCTGGACACATTTTTCTTATTCAAGTAGTTTTGTTAAATTTTTGAATACTTCCTTGTTCTTCTGTTACATAGCTATGCAGCTTCTGAGCTCTTCTCTTACACAGTTGTGCATCACAACTCTTGGTATATACTGAAACATATTATCCTAACTTACTTGACAGGGTTGAATTTGCATTCTTGTAAGGCCAAAATCACAAAGTAGCTGTGAGACTAAAATAGCCAAGATGATTGATTGCATTCAGCAACCTACCTTTTCACACATTTTCTTATGACACTTTTTTGGATAATTTGTTGACAGTGGATCACCATGACCTTGACCAATCTGCTATTTTTAATCTTTTGACATCTATCTCTTTCATCATAGTGCAGAACATTTTCTCTTAGATAACAATCTACTTGTGGTCTGGAGTCTTCTCCAGTGTCTGCTCTTAGCAAAATATTCCAGTCTGTGTATTGGGCTGTGATTCTGTGCTTTTGCTCATTAGGGCCAAAGAGAAATTTGACCAGTTTTACCTCATTTTTGGCTTCTGTATTTACACATGAAAGAAGAAAATAACACTAAAAAAAAGAAGGAAAGCAGGAAAATAACACTATAGCATTATGAACAGAGACAGCAAGAAAAAAACTGTTAGAACATAGATTCTAGATTAGAAACCAAGCAAATGTCAAAATACTTGATCACTTTGTACGTTTGTACTTTATTTGTACAGGCTTTGGTAACATTTCAGAAGATCTTGACCAAAATACAAGTTTCATAATAGCTTAAATGAGTTCCTTTAAAAGTGCTCCTTGCAAATGCTTTGGATACATGACAATGTGAACTAGAAATATAACTAATCTGGAACCTCTCCAGAGGTCCCATCCAAAGAATTCTAACTTGATTATGAACACCAAAAAGATCTATCTGTACCTCAGCAATATTTGTGATATTCTACAGTGCCTGAACACTGCCAGGTAATACAATGGTTGGCTTAAATTCCTGATTTTTGAGAACAAAAGAACTGTTAGAAAAAATGGGATCTGAGTGGTTAAGTCTAACATAATTATACGCTGAGTATGCTCTTTTTTTGAATTATGCAGGATGTGAAGAACCTTTGTTTTCTACATTAAAATCTATGATATATGAGTTTAAAACCCACACTGCATGCCTGAATTCTGTACAAGACATCTTTTGTTACAGGGTGGGTAGTTAAAATGTTAAATTTGTTGAGTTCTTGAGTTTATTAATGCTGAGGTTGTCAACAGAAATAATCATACTTGGCATGACAAAGTAATTCAACGTAATTATAAGTAACCTAGCTATAAAGCCAGGAAATAACAATGCTGACAATGTGATGCGTAGCAGTTAGTGTGTGCTGAGTTAGTTTGTTAATTCACCACTTCATACTCCAAAATAGTTTCCGTTTCTGTTTTATTTTCATTTTATGCTTTCTAATGGCCTGTTTGCATTTCTCTGTCTGCATCTCCTCCACATTCCAATGCTTATTGAACAAAACCTTTGGTGAAAAGGAAACAAAAAGTAAAGCTGCATTTAAATATTTATTTAAAAATGACATTTCTTCAGGGAAATCAACTATTATAAGCAATTCTTACTAAAAGCTCTTAATTCAAAGGGTTACACATAATCAAGAAGATGAGAAAATTCCTAGCTGCAAGTCAATTCCTACTTTATAGCTCTTAAACAGTAGGGGTTGTAATAAAAGATCAGTCAAAAAACTACCACGGGCTTGTAAGTCGCATTAGATGTAGCGTACAGTACCTGTTCTGAAGCAAAAAACTTCCTATTCATGAGTGAACACTATGCGTTCCCTTTCTATCAAACAGTTTTGGTAAAGCAGTATGCATCACTTCACAGCAGAGTGCTCATTTGCATACGTACAGTTAGTATCTCACTCTTTTTCAGTATCAAGTTACTCAGTGTTCAGCTATTTGTAAACTGAAAACATAGATCATCAGTAATCAGCAGAAGTGGTGTGTCCCTGCGTGTCAGTGGATGAGTAGTGTTGGTTGCCAACTACATTGTTTTGAGTGGAAATTGCAATTAATACTAAGAGACAACATGGAAGTAAGATTTATGTCACTGCTGTGCTACAATAGTGTATTCATAAGGAGACACATGTATATATTACAAATAAATATTTATATATACCTTTGTTTGTATGTGTATATTGTATGTGTATATATATGTGTGTTTGTATACAAACAATACCTTAAGATCATTTATTTGGACAGCATGTAACCATGTGATCTTGTTGCTTAAATTGTTCTTTCAGCTAAGTCACATATAAACACTGACAAGTTAAAAAACAATCTCTAGCTGAATTTAATTAAATCATAAAATTCTTTAATTATAATAGTCAACTCAGCAAAATAAGAAATTTTATTACCAGCTAAGATCAAACACTTGCAAATCTGAAACATTTAATTCTGGGGTTTATATCCACTCTTCAGGATTCACTTCCTCTTTCCTTCCCTGCTCTTTGAACATGCATAATATCCTACTGAGCAAAACATTCTTTAGGGCCAGTGGAAGGTATTACCATGAGAGTGCAGAACTGTCCTGCAATCCATTACATTTTTATTTGCTGGAGAGTGATTAAGCAATAATATTTTGTGTCTACTTACAGAATGAGGCTGCTTGTATCTCAGGGACTTTGCATGGTCTTTAAGGATTGATTGTACTGAGCCTATTGAATGACTCCTCTAAAATAAATTTTCATTTTGAACTGTACTGCCAATACAAATTCAATAGCAGAATTAGCAAACGTTTTCATCATGTGAGTTCTCTACTTTTTTGTATGTGTGCCAGAAACTGTTGATGGAGTAAGTACGTCAAAACTATCACGTCAGTCAATATTCAGTTAGTAAATTAGCATTAAATTTAATCACATAAGAAAGCAACTGTCTGAGCCCTTTCAGCATGGCCAGAACTTCAGTTTTACACATTATGAACCAGGTCTGTAATGGCTGAACTTCAGCAAAGCATATTGATACTCTTGTGGATGCCCCCAGCTAGCTAGCAAATGGGATAAATCATGTGAGAGAACCTCAAGTGATAGATGATAACTGAATAAACAAGGTCAATTCTGGTTCCCACTTTTGTTTAGTACTTGAAGATAGAATTTTCATTCATGTATATCATTGTTTTAGGCAAGTTAAATACAGCATAGCACTTTTTACATTTTTATCTGCCTTGCTCTAAAGCAGTGACTTTCTATGGATGCTGCTCTATCCCCCATGTTCCTAATTAGAAGTGTCATATGATCTCTCCACATCTGCAAGTATTTGTGTTTCATACATGACTCTTTGTAAAGTCCCTTTTTATACAGAATGAATTCTACATAAATATAGAAACATATTTTTCTAGCCTAGAAGCAAAATAAAGCAATTTCCTCAAGTGGCAGAGGAAAACTGGGGTATTATTGTAAATGAGACCAATGAGACCTTTAGTATAAACAAGGTCAAAATTTGGATCTAGTCTTTATCTGACAGACTAAACTAGGAAACTGTTCCTCCAGTACATTCTGAGCCCCATGGGCTGAAAATTGTTTGATTTTTTTCTGAAATCTAATCTGTCTGGCTCCAAGTTCTGCATAATTGCCTGTTCTTAATTATACCACATGAGAGCACCATATTTGTAACACTAAATTCTCAATAAAAGAAAATGAAACCAAACAAAACAAAAAAGACCACCCCTGTCGTGGTTTAAGCCTAACTCAAGCAGACTCTCTCTCTCACTCACTTCCCCCTCTTTCTTCCCCCCACTCCCAGAGGGATGGGAAGGAGAATCGAAAAGAATGCAACTTCCACAGGTTGAGAGAAGAACAGTTTAGTAACTAAAGTATAACACAAATCACTACTGCTACCACCAATAATAATAATGACAAGAGAAATACAAGGAAAGAATACGATTCTCACCACCTAATACCAAGCCTGACCACGCAGTGCACCCCCACCCTTCCGGGTCTCTGCACTCTGCTTTACATCCTGGGCTGATGTGCTGTGGTATGGAATAACCTCTTTGGTCAGTTTGGGTCAGGTGTCCTGTCTCTGCTTCCTCCTGGCTCCCCTCCTCCCTGGCAGAGCATGAAACTCAGAAAGTCCTTGGCCAAACCAAAACATCACTAAGCAGTAACCGAAACACTGGTGTTATCAGTGCTGCTCCCAGGCCCAAAATCAAAAACACAGCGCAACACCAGCTACCAAGGAGGAGAAAAAAAATGACTGCTGCTGCTGAACCCATGACAACCCCACACGCACAAAAAAAAAAGCCCTGCAATAAACCCAAAAAAAGAACTTTATACCTCTAAGCAGCAATTCCTGCTGTTAGGTTTGTATTTTTGTTTTGGGTAGTGAACATCTCACAGAATGTTGGAAAGTGCTTTGTTTAGAATAAAAGCAAAAAAAAAAAAAAATCCCATATTTTACTTAAAGCTGATTAATCAGCTTCTAGAGTTCACCTAGGATCAGAAATATCTGGTATCATTAGGTAGTTTCACCTTAATATGAAAGCTGTCAGAGTGAGTTTTTTGTGATAAGAACAGATAAAAATATTGTTAACAAGGTACTGCTACTCCTAAGGGAAGTTGGTTGCTTATTCTCAATCACCTCCTTGTGTGTGCCAGCACAGGTTTTTGTGTGGCCATGTGAAGAGCCAGACAGGATAAATTGATCTGGGTTAGAAATAAGTGGGGGGAAAAATTGAGGCTGTGTAGTGTTTCTCAGGCCTATTGCTTTGTAATCTGGTTCATTACATTTCTGTGAAAGTACCTGCGTTGCCTAACAGAGGATCATGATGGATCTTAGTAAGAGGAGTACTTGAGATTTAGGTGGAAAAAGTCTGATAGCTAAATTCTAATGAGGTGACTACTGAAGCCTACTTGGAAGCCTTCAGAAATAAAAGCCATCATGGTGTATGTACTTGAAAAACTTTGTTATATTTGAAGATTCTAAATTTAAGAACAGTAACTGGAAGTGTATCATCTCTATCTGCATAGATAATATTGCACAAGAAGACACTATGTACAGTGACAGAAACACCAATTGTTTGGATTAACATATTCTCACATTTTAAGATTAATTTTGTTTGTCAGTTTTTCCATCTTATGCAAAATTTTTTTCCCAGTGTTCTCTATCTGTAACTACTTTTTGGCAAGCTTGTCACTACAGGTAGAAATATATCAAGCATGCACACTAGCAGAGTCTTTTCAAGTACCACTGTTTTATATGACTTGTGAAACAAAGCATTATACTGTTATTACTTTTTTTTTTGGATGCAAGTTCTCTCAAGGAATTATCTTTACAAACGTACAATTTTCTTTCTTTTATAAACATCTGCATTTCTTTCTTGTTATCCATTCATCAGTCAGTGAAGAAGAGTAACCTCAGCTTCAGTGGATTATTTCGAAGCTTACACAGAAAAGTAAACACTGCTGAAACATGAAGCCTGACAGGGTTTCATGTAGTAACAAGACAGTGCTGCTCAGAAATTTGCTGGTTGTCCATGCAAGTTTAAGTATGCATTGATCAGCACGCACAACGATGAAACTCCAGCATGAAAACAGAATGTCATGGTAAAACTTCAGGTGATTTTTAGGGTGAACAAGGAAGGATATGTTACTATAAAAAATTCCATTTGAATCGAGTGTGAATTTACTTGACTGCAAGCTGAATGGTACTATCTGGTGATTGTCTTCATTAAAGGGAGCTGGAAATCTACCTGATATTTCCCTTTTGGAAAATGGAAACAACTGAAAATCTTGGATAAAAAATAGACAGCAGGGGTTATGAAAATAGCTTAGTACCCAATAAGGAAGGACTGAGCTTAATAACTGGCCATGTTTTTTTTTTCATACTAATCTTATGTTTCAAAGACTGAATGACAAATATGAAAACCCCAACAGAACAACATAATGAAATTCTTTCAAACTGTCATTTTCTCTCTGATCTCCAGACTGGGATGCCTCCGAATTTTTGTGTGTATGGCATGCCTGGAAAATATTGAATCCTGAAGCTTTTTTTCACACGCCACACTTAAAGAAATGTAGAACTTAAAAAAAAAAAAAAAAAAAAGAATCTGTGGAAAGTCAAGGGTGCACCAAATACATTACTGCAGTCCATGAAGTCTTGGGCATTAGTAGCTTTTATTCTTAGTAGGAAGAAGTCTTAGTCTCAAGTTTTGCATTCCATTTCATCTTTGAATGTATGTGTTAATCTGTAACATCTTAACAGGAGAAACAAAAGTAATCTCGAAATACTCAGACACTGGGGGGCAATGGACAGAAGGGCAACAGATTCTGAAATTTTATTTTTATTTCTCTTGGAATGAAACTTCTACTGTTCAATTCCCATGCTGTATCTCATGTATACTCCTGATGCCTGAAAAAGCCAAACGAATCTTCTTGATTTAAATTGGTGATGGCTGCTGAAACTTGGCTTTCTAACAGTATGCTACTATGTGTTTGACAGAACACATCAGATTACCTCATCTTTATGGTTTCTCTATTAAATTTAATTCCTATGTTAACTGCATACTGTCAGTGGCATTGGCTTCACATAGTTTCCCTATCTGCCAATCATATGGGTGTTGAAATCTCCCAAGAAAGAGTGAGGAGTAAGTCATTTTTACAGGTCAACATATTTTGCTATTCTCAGGTTTGAATCACTGAAGTTGTAGGCAGAGCTCTGAAGACTGGTGATTCTCACTAGCTTTCAATTTTCCTGCTGAAATTCTAGAGTTGAGAGAAAAGCTCTAAATTGTGCCTAATGTCACAGACATTATGAACTTATTTAATAACTGGGAAGATTTAGTTCCATGTAATTCCTGCAAAGAAAACTTAGGAAAAGAATAAAAGGGGAAATTTATAGAAATAAAAAAAATTGAGCCCTCACTATTCAACCTCTCGTGCACCTGTGGTACACAGCCCTTGTTCTAAAAGAGGAACAGGTGAAAGGGCTATAGCAAATATCTAGATGGATTTTCTGAAAGGTACTGGCTGCATAGTGAGAATTTGGTAAGTCTATCATGAACTTCATCTGAACCCCTGTTACGGCAGATAATGCCAGAAATAGAGAATAACAAGGTTGTATATGGCAGCTTTGATTTCTTTTTTGTCACTTTTGCATATTCAGATCAGGACTGATTAGTGGCAGTAGAATTGCAAGTATTTTTTTCTCACTGCTGAAGTGTTTAGGAATATCAGGTGTCTCTAAGCAGACTCGTTGCAGCATTCCCCACAGAACAGGCCTGACATTTGTTTCTCACAGGGATCTCATAGGAGGTTTTTCTCAGCTAAGAGCTGCTGATTCGAGTAAGAAAGCTGCTTTTGAAAAGACTTATTATTCTGTGTGTTTATTTATTAAACAATGGTAATATAAATTGGCAAATTTCATTAATTCTTTTGATGAGTATTCTTCTGGATTATTTGTAAAAGTAGGGAAAAAAAGATGTTGCATACTGCTAATACTATTATGCTGAATCATTTTCCCTTCAAAACAACATAGTGAAAATTGTCACCTTCAACAACTATAGAAAGGTGAGTCTCAGCTAAGGGATCAAGAGTTCTGCTCTGCTATAGACTTCCTGATGTATGTCAGGTTTTGTTGTATTAAGGAATTAATTTCCAGTGAGATCAAATTAAACCAAACATCTTTGAAAAAAAAAATCATTTTCTTAATACTGAGATTATTCCATCTTCTTAATACTAAGAGCTAAGCATTATGGCATGAGGATTTATGAGGAAAAGATTTAGATTGCTGTTCAGATGAAAAGAGATCTATTGTTCTTCATAGCTCACATAGGCAGGTGGTACTTTGACAAAATTTTGGACACATCCTGTGCCATATGCAGGAATGAAAATGTTTCTGTCACATAAAATATAGGTGAAGTATGGTGGTATTACTCTCTGCACCTCAATATATTAGTCCACCAGAAGGTACAAAGACAAATTAAAAGGTTGCTAAGGAAAAAACTATCTTACTAACTGCAAATTAGATTAGTTTAATGGCCTAACTACAAAACATCTTTAAAAAAAAAAAAAACAAATTCATAGCTAAATAAGATGTCTATTAGGCCCCAAAGTTAGTGATAAGGAAGGTTTGCTATGCAATGTTTCTAATAGAAAAGCTCAAATTACTTTATTTGAGAGGATACCCAACCAAAGACAGGAGTATTCTTCTCACAGGATGCAGGTTAGTACCTGATTGCCAGACTCCTGAAATGCAGTTCTGGTGTAGTTTCCGTAACAAGCTTTTTACCTGCAAATGTGAGACTACACCAGTGAAGGGTTAGGCTGAGTTCGCGGCTGAGTTCTCAAGAAATATGCATACCTCAGGTTATGCCCTTCCACTCTCCTTTCTCCACTGTTACCCTTCTTAGCTACTAAAAGCAGTTTTGTGTCATTGGCTCTCACTGAACACTTTTGTGTATTTTATACTGAAATGACTCTGTTTTTCGCCCAAGCCAAACAACTGTTAAAAACATCCTGGATATACATTATAGGTTGACTACATCCTTTCTACATAATTTCATATATGGTTCATACTCAGTTACTACTAGGGTCAATGCCTAGCATCTGTGGGCCTCCTGTGGAATAGGATACAAATCTACAAGTAAACCACTTTTCTGCATAGCATCCCAATTTCTAGATGATTGTACTAAGTAAACTACTCACCTGGCAGGGGGGACACCGTGATCAAGTAGGTAGTTTTCCAAGGAGGAGTTTCATTCACTATACTCCAGTGTGATGACCCTTGTTATTTCCCCAAATGCAGAAAAGTCAACTGTGGCAGGGTATTCGGGACGGCCAGAAAACAGCCACATGAGAGGTAGAGAGTTTAAGCAGCAAGTAAGTAAGTGCTTTATTATGAAGAGCTACTGTTTATATATATATATATATACAGTTTATATATCGTTTTGCATAACGTGGTACAATCTCATTGGTCAAGCATAGCGTGTTGCAAACTTATTGGTCAAGCATAGCATGATACAACTTATTGGTCAAGCATAGCATGATACAAACATATTGGTCAAGCATAGCATGGTACAAACGTATTTGTCAACAGTTTATTATTCTATTTATGGTTGGTTGTTAACACACTATTCAAAAATTTTTACTTCATCAACAGAGACTTTCTAACTTCCCTGTTGTATGGTTCCAGGCTCTGGGTTTCTTTATCCTGTTTTCCTGCCATGTCATCATAACCCCCATGCTTTCACAATCCCCTACAGTCAACTGCATAATTTTTTTGGTGGTGGGTGACTGCATCTGCACTCTTCCCTGAAAAGCTGTAGTACAAGAAGTAATGGCTTTAAACTTAAAGAGGGTAGATTTAGATTAGACATAAGGAAGAAATTCTTTACTGTGAAAGAAATGAGACACTGGAAGAGGCTTCCCAGAGAAGCTGCAGTTGACCCACGCCTGGAAGTATTCGAGGTCAGGTTGGACAGAGCCTTAAGCAACCTGATCTAATGCGAGGGTAGTCCTCGTCCATGGCAGGAACTGCATCATCTTATGGTCCTTTCCAGCCCAAACCTTTCTATGGTTCTATGATTCAATGAAAGCAAGGCAGATCCAACAGAAAAGCCTGAGGGAATGCAGTTTCAGAATGACCTTTTTATTTTTTGTGTATTGTATTCATCTAGCATGGCAAATTTGTCTTCACATTTTCTGTTTTTTTGCAGAGTTTGAACTCTGTGCATTCTCTCATCTAATAAATTCTAAGACAGTACTTAAGTAGGTATTAGGTCACTGAACAAAGGGAAGCAAATTTTCAGTTGGCTGCCCATCACTGCTGTGCACCTGTCCATCCCCCTCTTCCTTTCCCCATCTAGAAAATTTGACTTATTCTTAGCTAATGCACAAATAGGTTACTATTGCATTTTTTTGGCAAATGAACTATTGCTATGAAACTACCTAGTCACAATTTAAAATTGTCTAATTTGAACTTTGGTTGCGTTTCACAGCTTAGACCATAATGCACATACTTGTTTAAACTGATATATGATCTTGTGGTGTTAAGATCCACACGATATTTTATACAACAACATATTGGTTGAGAATACCCAGAAATCATGGAAATTACACTGTTTATAAATTAATTAAAGTAATACCATTGGAATATGAAAAGTCTCTCTGCAGTGTTTGTTAGTTAAATTAAAGTTGTTTTTTGGCATGTGAGTTCTGATTATCTCAGCTGGAAAGAAAGTACTTATGTCTTGAAATTCCTTAGCTTCATGATTTTACCCAGTGATCTCTTTTAATCCAAGATAATGATTTCTTTATATTAATTCATGAACAATTCTAGTAATTCCACAAGCTGACCCTCTCCATCTTCCTCTGACCTCCTTACTGGATACAAGCCTAAGTTTTTTCAGTCATGATACATGAGATGATGAAGTATGCATTTGTGTCTGTGTTTGTTTATATAAGCATATTCTAAAAAATGCATGTGAGATAGTGACAATCATTTTTGGTTTGTACCTCTTGGCAAAATCATCTGTAACTAAGTTTTTTGCTAGGTGCCCAAATGAAGTAAACTTATAGTTATCAAAATTACCTCAGTTTTTAATGTTGGTGTCTGTCTCACTCTTCTTAAAAGATTCGTAAATTAATTGATGGCTGGAAACAGAGTGAGTGGAACTGTTTGTGCTATTTTAAAAAATCTTTCTTGATGTACTAAAAAAAAAACCAGGCTATACAAATAAAATATAGAGGCTTTCAGAATAATAAAAAAAACCCTAGTTTAGCTTCTTTGCCTCAGCCTAGTAAAAGAACAGCTTCTGACACTACTAATGATATGATGACTAAGTGAAGGAAGGGAAGGCAACTTGGAAATTAAAGCACACATGTGTATAGAAACGAACAATGTTTTTCAGACAAAGTTATTTCTTTAGCTATGTACTTAATACCAGACACCCACCCCACCCCCATTCTCCTAGACTGACTTATTGTCAGAGCAACCCTAAGCACAGTGTCATGAGGAATTCTGGCCAAATTATAGTCTATTCAGACCCCTGAATGAACTTGAGAGCTACCTGGAATACTGACATGGCATTATGCTGTAGCTCACTTGGCACATTACTTGAGCTGGATTAGCACACTGACTTTCAGGAGGAAATTTAAAGCTGACATCCATCTGCATCTTTGGTTTAGAACACTTTCACTTCCATGTGTCTGAGCAATCTCTAATCTCCTCAGCTTTGCCCAGCAATTTTTGGTCAGAAGCTGAGCCCTGGGAACTTTCTCAGTGTAACTCATCCTTGGCTGAAAATGTACAAAATTTGTCATCTTTAGCCCCCACACTGCAAATATTTCTTTAACATTATATTATACTGTTTTCTCCTTGTTGAACTGAAATGTGGGCCTGATCAGTGCCTGGTGAGGGATGTGGATGCAGTCACATCTTTGACAGGACCTCTGTTGAAGAGATGCATCTTCACTTATTCTGGGAATGCTCACAGATTAAAACTGGGTTTAAACAATTTCTTCAAGAAGAGCCAGGCAGAATAGTGAGAGAAATTCACAAGGAAATCTAAAGTGAAAGAGAACTGTACACTGACTTCTCAAAGACATTTAAGAAGTTGATACTAAAATATATGAGTTTTAGTCTGGATTTTAGATTGGGATCCTCAGGAACAGCTACAGTAGTTTAAATAGGAAAACAGAAGTGTCATTATGATGTAAGTTTAAGTCTCCCAGAAGGAGGATCAAGTTCTAGTCAAGGATTGGCTTGGGAGACAGATATATATTCCCATCTTTTCCTCAAATTCATGTAATCTAAAATTTTCAGGGGGGACAGGTTTTTGTCAGTGAATACTCAACATTTCAGACACCCAGAAGATTTATCTAAAATGCTGTTCTTTGCCTATTCATTTCCTCATATGTTAAAAGGAGTTGATGGATGCCACACAAGTGCAAAGCCACTATTTATTGTTTGACTGAATCTCAGATTTAATCAAAATGTAGGTGTTTGAACTCTGAAAATAGGGCTAGCCAAGGTTTATTTTTCTGTCAAGATTTATTTTTCGTCCTTTTCATCAATCAATGGGTTATCACGTCTCTGTTTTCTTCATACCTGACTTCTTGTAAGGCAGTGGATTTCAGGTGCTCAGGTCATAGTTTCAGATAGCAGGGGCTCTAAACAGTCTAATAAAGACTTAAGCTTGTTCACTCTGCATGCACAACCATAGAGTGGCCCTGAAAAGTTTAAGAAGCATAAAATTTTACTGCTTCACCTGTACAGAAGTTTTGCCTTTGAGGAGTAAACTACATTTTTTTCTGGATGGATCAGACTTATTACACAGATTTAGCTGAATGCGTAACATATAAAACTAGGTCTGGCATGTGCCACAAATGGGAGATGCAAATCTGACACTGTTTATTAACTCACTGTGACACCTACTGCAACTGACAGTGTCTCATCTTCAGTCCTGAGTCTTTATAAGGAGCATATGAAGAAACTACCCACATTCCAGTGCAGTCAAGATTAGGCAGGCAGAATGAGATGGAAGCCTGGTGTTAGGCAAGAGTAGTGAGCTGTAATCCACCTGGGTCTTGCCTCAGCTCGTTGCATAGACAAATTTTACTATGAAGAAAAAAAAAACTTAAACCAAACCCTGGGCTTTGTGAAGAATGTGACTTTATATCTCCTGATAGGTTGCGCTTTCCATAGAGTATCAGTAACAGATGTGTTAGCCAGCTTATAACCTCTTGAAATCAGAATTTTTGCCACTGTTGTACCTATCTGTTAGAGTACTAAGCAGGCCTGTACAGACAAAGAAATATACAGATGCAGTGAAAATAAACCAGGAAAAAAAAAAGAAAAAAAAGCGTGATTTCTCCTTTCTTCCGGCTTGAAAGTTTATTGTGTAAGCAAGGCACTGCTGTACCTTCTTGTTAGTGAAAAATCAAGTAATTGGTTGTCATCAAAAATTCACTGACATGTCTGTAAATAGCAGGTATGATAAAACCAATGTCTTTGTCACAGATGTATTCCCTCAAAATCCTTTCCCTGGAGCACAACACAGCTTGTTCTAATCCTCAGCTGGGAAATGTAGGCTCTGAAGTGGGAGAGCACCTCTTTGGAGGTGGAAGGTCCATCTGTGCTGGTGTCTTGATGTTACTTTGTAGTCTGCAGCTCTGAAAACAAAATCTGTATTACTTGTCATTAATTTTCACTTCTACTAGTCCTTACTAGTAGAATGAATGACAAGTCTTGGAGACAGCAAGATTTGTTCTGTTACCTTGATTGAACAGGTTTTTTTGTATACTGAAGCAGTCAGAAAGACTATCTTTGAAACTGAATCTGTTGCCTGTTGTGTTTGTTCCCCCACCCCAAATATCCCAGGCTTATTAGGCAGCTGGTAGAGACACACAGTTCCAGTTGGAAGTCTCCTGAGACAGGTCCTGAGATGTCTCCCATGATGGGAAACCACATGAAAAGTAACTTCTTTGCAAGTTGTAGATTAACCTTCTGAAGGTTACCTTATACAGCTGGTTAGTTAGCTCATCTTACACAGCTGGTAATTGTCTGCGAAGTAGATGTACTTCCTTATAAATATGATTATTTCATATAAACAAAATGTGGACGGGAATGTTAGACAGGAAGCCATTATGATTTTCTTACATCTGTAGGTTATCATTTTTGCAGTCCTTATTTAAATACTATCCATAATACTGTCCATAGAACCAAAATAACGAGAGAGCAATAAAGTTCTTTTTGCGGGTGTCAAGGAATTCGCTATATTTTTTTCATCATATCTTGTAATTTCCATGATTAACTTTCTGCACTTTTCTGAAGGAAGTGACATAAAGGTGTGGGCAGTAAAATTTGCTGCAGTTTGCTAAATTTCTATTTTGTATATTAGTTGGAATTTATTTTCCAATTACATTGAAAGCATGCTTGTCTTCTGCTGTTAGGACTAACACAGAAAAAGAAAAGAAACCCAATTAGAAAGAAAACTGAGCTTTAATATCATGGTATATACTGTAGAATATTTACTTTCTCAAGTAATTCCAAGTTGGGAATGTGTAACTTAAGTCTTTATTTTTCTTCAAAATTTAATATAAATAAGCAATCATTAAGCTGTCTGAAGTATTCATGATTCTTGTTTCCAGATAAGTAGTTGTCATATGTAGTTCTGATTCCTTTTATGTAAAATGCGTACGCTTAACCGGGAGTGCTTTAGGACATTTTCAAGATGAATGCAAACTTTTCATGCTTACATTTGTAACTGATTAGTATGTTATGAAGGCTTATGGTGTGAACAAGAAAATAAGGCATGTCTATATAGGATCAGATAGTACTGACATTTGTAACTAATGGTAAAATACACTGGCAACAATAATTCATGCAGTACAATATCCATAATGCTTAATACATTCAACAATGCTTACCTAGAAAATCTTGACAGGAATTATCCTAAGGGAAAAAAAAGCAAAACAACTCCAAATCTTCAAAATAATTCCTTCTTACTAGTATGCAGGTTTGGAGTGGTGCTTTGAGAGAAACAGAGAAAACAATGAAGTTACAGATTTCCTTATCAAAAGACTGTCTGTAGCTTAAAAAACCAAGCCAAAACAAAAAAGAATATATGAGATCTCTTGCCTCAGGTCCTGAACCTCTCACTGGCAGATGTGACAGCTGAGGTTACTAAAAACTATCAGTCATCAAGGTATATGTGAAAGCAGAGATAAGAAAATAGCTCCATGCAAGACAGGAACTGAAGCATCTTTCAGTTTATTCTGTAGTTTTCAGAGGGTATAATTAGACACTTCAGTTCAAAGCTCGTGCAATTTAAATGGATAGAATCATACTGATAAAAATGATAATGATTGTATTGTCAATTATTGTATCAGTCTTCTTAAAACTTCTTCAACTGTGAAAGTGATCTTTGAGAAAATTGTCCCTATGTTGTTTTTTTAATTTGAAAAGATGCTTGCCAAAAAAAGAACAAAACAAAAACACCTAATAAAATTATTAATGGATTTCTGTCTTCAGAGTCCATTTAAAAAATTAGGGTAGACTTTTCGTTGTTTACTTTTTCTTGCAAAAGTATGTCAAGAGAGTCAGGTACTGCTGGTAATTTGGCAGCTGTGTGCTATCTGATACCCATTGTACTTGAATATTGGGACTGATGTTTGAAATTCTAATTCAAGTCTTAATTTGAATGAAAGTTAATGCATGTGAAAAGAGCGTACAGCAAGCTCACTGCCCTGGACTTCAAGAGAGCAGACTTTGGCCTCTTCAGGAACCTGCTCAATAAAGTTCCATGGGATATAGCCTTAGAGGGTAAGGGGGCCCAAGACTCTTTGTTGATGTTCAAGGATCACCTACTGTAAGCTCAGGAGCGATGCATCTCAACTAGAAGGAAGTGCTGCAGGAGGCCCAGGAGACTTCCTTGGATGGATAAGGAGATGCTGAGCAAAAGTCAAAGGAAAAAAGAGGCTTATAAAAGGTGTAAGCAAGGACAGGTAGCCTGGGAAGAATAGAGGGATGTTGTCCGGGAAGCCAGGGACCAAGTTAGGAAAGCTAAGGCCCAGTTAGAATTAAACTTGGCTAGGGATGTGAAAGATAACAGGAAGGGATTCTATAAGTACATGGCAAATAACAGACAGAATAGGGACAACATGGGCCCTCTCCAGAAGCTATCGGGAGAGCTGGCTACCCTGGATTTGGAGAAGGATGAGGTTCTTCAAGACTTCTTTGTCTCAGTCTTCACCGGAAAATGCTCTGACCACAATTCCCAAGTCTTGGAAGGCAGATGCAGAGACTGTGAGAATGGAGACCCTGGGCCCATTGTAGGGGAGGATCTGGTTTGAGACCATCTGAAGAACCTGAATGTGCACAAGTCCATGGGACCTGATGAAATCCATCCGTGGGTCCTGAAGGAGCTGGCAAATGAAGTTGCTAAGCCACTGTCCATCATATTTGAAAAATCATGGCAGTCAGGTGAAGTTCCCGATGACTGGAAAAAGGGAAATATAACCCCCATTTTCAAGAAGGGGAAAATGGATGTGCCAGGGAACTACAGACTTGTCAGTCTTACCTCTGTGCCTGGTAAAATCTTGGAGCCGATTCTCCTGGAAGGCATGCTAAGGCACATGAAAAACAACAAGGTGCTAGGTGACAGCCAGCATGGCTTCACTGAGGGGAAATCCTGCCTGACCAATCTGGTGGCCTTCTATGATGGGGCTATGGAACTGATGGTCAGGGGTAGAGCAGTTGATGTCATCTACCTGGAATTACTCTAAGCGTTTGACACTGTCTCAGATGACATCCTTGTCTCTAAGTTGGAGAGACATTAATTTGATAGGTGGACCACTCGGTGGATAAAGAACTGGCTGGATGGCCGCACGCAAAGTGTTGTGGTCAATGGCTCATTTTCCAGCTGGAGACCAGTAACAAGTGGTGTCCCTCAGGGTTCGGTGGTGGGACCAGTCTTGTTCAACATCTTTGTCAGTGACATAGACAGTGGGATTGAGTGTGCTCTCAACAAGTTTGCTGATGACACCAAGCTGTGTGGTTCGGTTGATACGTTGAAGTTGTGAATGCTCCATCCGTGGCGGTGTTCTAGGCCAGGTTGGAGAGGGCTTTGGGTGACATAGGTTAGTGTGAGGTGTTCCTGCCCATGCAGGGGGGCTGGAACTAGATAATCTTAAGGTCCTTTCCAACCCTAACTATTCTATGATTCTATGAATCTCAGCTGTGCATATTTCTGGTATTGATTTTGTATGTGATGCTTGGAAATGAATTAAACCAAGGGCAAGCATGTCTCCTATGTTTTTGATTCCAAGTTTTTGAAATCAGCTTCCTACAGCTGAGAATTAGTTGCAAGTGAAATCAATAGAAATATACTTATATATATATATAAGTATATATTTGATTTTAACTGATCCTGTGCCTGGAGTTTAGAAGCACTGCTGAGTATACAGAATACAGGCCTGAAGCTAGTGTATGCTTTACTTCATCACTGCTACGCTACAAAACGTAAGACAGTTGGATCTACTGTACTGGGGGTGAATGATCATCCGGTATAGAGCAGAGGCAGTTGTGCTGCAGACTATTTCAATAAATCTAAGAAGTTTTTTCTAGATAGAAAGTTGCAGGAGCATTTCAGTTTGTGTAATAGTTTAAGAATTATATGATGTTTAAAATAATTTTTAAAGAGGATGTAAAAACCATGCAAATGTTATAAACTATTATTGAGACATGCAAAATGCTCAGTGAAAAAAACCCTAAATAAGTGTCTTCCTAAAATATCTGCTTATAATCTGTTGCAGCTTTTCTTGACTTTACACACTGGCACACACATTATTTTAATAGAAACTTAGTCCTGATGAATTCTTCTCTTTCTGATCCACCCAAGATGCATTAGCTGTGTTTGCTAGCTGAATACAGGAAGATTCTTAGCCATGTTATTTTAGTCTTATTTTGGCACATGTGAAAAAATCACTCCAAGCAGCACTGAATTTTCATTCCTCTCTTTCTCTTTCCAATTCTTAAAATGAAGAGAACTTCCACTGTGAGGTGTCCCTGCCCATGGCAGGGGGGCTTGGAGCTAGATGACCTTAAGGTCCTTTCCAACCCTAACTATTCTATGATTCTATAATTATAAACATACTACAAGTACATTTGAAAGAAACCTTAAAACCCAAAGTTTTCTGTAGTTGTTGAAAATTCTGAAGATTGGCAGGAGATAAAATTGTGACTAAATATCCTCTTACAATCTGATGCTTCTATCATTACAAAAGGGAAATGATGTTAAAGTTTATCAGTTGTAAAGATAATTTCCGCACAAACTGCTTAGTTTCTGGTTTTATCTGAATTTCTTATACATTTAGTTTGCATTTCCTTCTTCCCCTCTATCCCTCCAAATATGAGAATGCTATCTTTGAAGACTTGTAAAGTTAGTTCTGCTTGATTTAAGTTCTTGGATGAAGATAGCAAAATGGATTAAGGATATAAAGACTTACATGAGAACTTTTACTTAGATTATTAAAATTCTGCAGGAACAGGAATGAAAAAAAAAAGGTAGTTAATTTCTCTAGAGATGAAGAAATGAATATTTTTTTTTTTTCTGCTTGTCTAGTGGCCGAAAATATTTCTGCTCTTTTAAAAATCTGTTTATTCTATCTTGAAGTAAAGCAAAACTTAGTAAGGTGTGCATGTGTCTAATTAAATAAGGCTATGCGGGGTAAGAACTGAAGGGTTTTATTTAATAAAAAGGGAAAAGGGGACAGGAATGTCACCTTTATTTTATGCATTATTAAAACAAAGCACAATGACACAGTCTTACTTATTCTGATTCAGGCCTCCTTCTTAATGGTAGGTGTCAGGAATTTCGTGGTACTCTGATCAAAGAAAAGGTGTCTAAGAGCTGCAAGGGAGATTAAAATTTCTGGCATGATATAGTGCTTTGTTTGCCTCTTCAAGTAAGATGATCTACTTTAACTGAAATCAGAAACATTCATTGCAGATGGTGTTGAAGCACTTCATTAGAATCAAATTATTATTAACTGGGTACTGACTGAGCAGGATAGAACTTCAAATATAAATAACATAAGGAAAATTTTTGCTACTGTTAGATACTGTTCTTATTTCATTCAAAATCACCAGAAACTACTACCCAGTGGCCTCCAGGACTTGAGGCATTTGTTCTATTTTACAGGAAGCAAGAGTTTTCCTTGAACAACTGAGCTACTAATTTATGATACCAAAGTGAAGCTGCATGGTCCTGGTTGATATGGTCTTTGCCTGGTTTATGTCTTTATGTTATGTCTGGTGCTAGGGCAACAAATCTGCCTGCTCTATTTCTGTGATGATAGTAGTTTCTACTTCATTGGGTGGCATAACCTGTTAATAATCTGTGTTGTGTCCTTTAAGTCTGGAAAATCTCTTCATGGTGAGCAACATATAAATATTACCACTGTAAATCAGAGAATCCAGCTTGTTCCGTTGACTGGATATAAACTGGTTAGCCAAAGGGAATAAGTTTTTAATATTTTCATAGATATTAGTCACCTGAGATGAGATTAATTTTTAGTGTTTACACAACAGCAGGATAGCTTGCTTTTGCATAAAGCCTAGATCCTAACTGTGGAGTATGAGCAGGAGTAATGTTTAAAGTCACAAATTGCCCACGGAATTTGTGAATGCTCCATCCCTGGTGGTGTTCAAGGCTGGGATGGACAGAGCCTTGGGTGGCATGGTTTAGTGTGTGGTGTCCCTGCCCATGGCAAGGGGGCTGGAACTTGATGACTTTATGGTCCTTTCCAACCCTAACTATTCTATGATTTAATGAAATTGAAATATTCATTGCTTTATTTTCCTCCTCTTTCTGTCCCTCTCCAGGAAAAGCACCCAGTCAAGTGCTAGTTTTAGTGTAAGTTATGCTTCTCTTTTTTGTGTCAGTTGCATCAGTTTGGTGAGGAGAGAGTATATGAATTGGTTTCAGACAGCACCTACTGCTGTTCTCTTGCCATCAGCAGACGGAGCCGGATTAACTGGCACAGCCCTACTGCAGTCCAGGGAAAGGTAACATCATTTGTGTTAGCTTTTGTTAGCTTGTGGTTTAGACACTCTGAAGAGTAAAAGTGCTTTTGTTAAGCAAACATCAGAAGATTATTTACCACAATGGTTAAACAATAAGACATGCTGTAACTGAGTGACTTCTGTGAACAATCTGACTGAGTATACTGTCCATCAGGATCTGTTTTCTCTCTAATAATGACTTCAAAACAGCTGAAGTTTATGCCAACATAAATTTATAGCTTTGGCACACACTAAATTATTATTTCTATGTTTCTTCTACAAAAAAGTGTTTGTATATTTTCATACCCTCCTGGTTTTGTGGCAATTTTGTATTATATTGAATATCTTAGACAAGATGCATATTACATTCCCTTTTTCTCCAAAGAGTTTTAGGCACGTTTAAAAACAACCTTCTACCTTTGAAGTTTTATCAGATTCTTGGAAAAAAAGTATTTTTTATGGTACAAATTCTGGGTCCTTGTTAAGACTGTGTGTTTGCTGTGGTCGTTATCCCCACTACATAAGCTGAGACTTAGCTTCAGATGATTTTGTGTAAAAAGCCACATTACCTACCTTTTTAGACTGTCTTCCACTGAACATGACTCTTATAGGTGTTTATATATTTGACTCAGTTTTAGTGTTGTTTTTTGTTTATTTTGTGTCTTTAAATAGCAGTTATTTAGAGTGTTAAACTGAAGAACAAATCTGGCCAATAACACAAACTACAGTCCTGTTCCCCCTTTTTCCTTTTGTAAAAAACTTTTATTATCGTTTATTGTAATTGAGCATTTTCACTAGGACTTCTTTCCCTCCCCACTCTGCCCCAGCCAGTGGTTTGTTTCGTATCACTTTATTGTCAACACAGTGCTTGAATATTTACATGAGTGTTTAAAGATGAAGTATACTTTTTGATTTTGAGGGAATGAAACATAAGAAATGACATTTTTCAAGGTGTTCACTTGGAGCAATCCTAGGCACAGCTACGGGTTGGGCAGAGAAGAGATTCAGAGCAGCTCTGCAGAGAAGGACTTGGGGGTTTTTGTTGATGTGAAAATGAACATGAGCCGGCAGTGTACGCTCTCAGCCCAGAAAGCCAACTGTATCCTGGGCTGCATCAAAAGGAGTGTGACCAGCAGGTCGAGGGAGGTGATCCTGCCCCTCTACTCTGCTCTTGTGAGACCTCACTCAGAGCACTGCGTGCAGTTCTGGTGTCCTCAACATAAAAAGGACATGGAATTGTTGGAACAAGTCCAAAGGAGGGCCACAAGGATGATTAGGGGACTGGAACACCTCCCATATGAAGCTAGGCTGAGTAAATTGGGGCTGTTCAGCCTGGAGAAGAGAAGGCTGCGTGGAGACCTCATAGCAGCTTTCCAGTATCTGAAGGGGGCCTATAGGGATGCTGGGGAGGGACTCTTCATGAGGAACTGTAGTGAGAGGACAAGGGGTTAGGGGTTCCAACTTAAGCAGGGGAAGTTTAGATTGGATATGAGGAAGAAATTCTTTCCTGTAAGGATGGTGAGGCACTGGAATGGGTTGCCCAGGGAAGTTGTGAATGCTCCATCACTGGCGGTGTTCAAGGCGGGGTTGGACATAGCCTTGGATGGCATGGTTTTGTAGGAGGTGTCCCTGCCTGTGGCAGGGGAGTTGGAACTAGGTGATCTTAAGGTCCTTTCCAACCCCAACTGTTCTATGATTCTATGATTCTGTGGATTATCACAGCTGATCTTTATCTCTTGGGACTTCTGTATTCCTTTTCCATTGGCCTTCTTCATTATTTTTGTGGTTATCTTCTCTAAATCTCTTCCCTCAGTGCTCAGGCTGCTGCAAACTTTCTGCTTTGCTCTAAACATATAGCTATCATATCATAAGAACACCTTTTGAACTATAAGTTAAAGAAATCAAGAAATGTGTTGTTTGACAAATATTTATTCTTAGCATGTCATTATGTGTTTTCAAGGAGTGCCTTTGTCGTTCCTACTTTCAGGAGAAGCTAAAATACAATCCTGATATTTTTACATATATTTTGGTTAAAAAAACCCCAAATGAAACCAAAAAACAAAAGCAAACAAACAAGCACTAAACAAACAAGCAGACAAAAAAACCTGAAATGGACTGTGCTAAAGAAAATTAAATATATTAAGAGTAATTTCTGTATAACGGTACTGCTATGAACTAATAAGAGTGGTTCCACTTCATGACTAATATCACCACTCAGTTTCATTATTCCTTCTTTACTCTTCCTTCTTTACTATTTCTTTTACTTTCCCATAACTGCATCAACATTTTAACCCAGGCAGCCACAGAATACTGAGCTGAACTCTCCCAGGCTGTCACTCATAATCTCTATATAACATCATCTCCGAAGAAAGAGCTACACATTTAATTCAGTGAGAAAGACCATCCCTTACTACCTACTAGTACAGTTTACAGTCATTAATAACTTTTATGAAACTTTGAAATGATAGAGATTTATGGAAAGTCATTGCACTGTATCTGGTCTTGCCTGCAAATATGACAATGTGACATTCTTTGTATCACTAATCTCTCCAAATCAGGTGGGGACTTTCTGGGGCTCATCGTTAGGCTGCAAAAGTGGAAGAAAGGTCAGAGCAAGTCTATGACACTGCTCTGGGTATTCAAATAGTCTCTCACAATCTGTTGCTCTGATACAACCCAGCAAGGGCAGTCATGCATTTTATGAGGAGGTTAAGACCTACCATGCTGATGGCAAAGTTTGGAGGAATCTCCTTAACCATTATTCAACTGCAGGATGATTTTGAGATTTTCTTACTCTGAAAGAATTGCAATGCTAATACTAATTCTGATGATAATGCTAATAATAATAATAATATTAATAATAGTATTAGTAGTAGCAGTAATAACAAATTGTACTCTTTGCTTACAGAAGAAAAAGTGGTTTTGGCCTCCTACTGCCATAAAGCCAGGCAGCTAATACCAGTATCTTGGCAAATGTTAGGATATTGTCTTACAAGCACATTTGTTGTACCATACTGATCTTTTTTGAAGATAGAGTAAAAAGAAGGTCAGGCAGCTGTTTTCACCTTCAGCATATTCAGTGCTAATCACTGCAGTCTCTAGCTGATTGACTGCCATATCCAAACATATCGTTGAATTGTTCAGCCTTGGATCTGTTTTATGTTTAAGTGCTGTTGCCTAGGCTGTGGGACTGGAAAGCTTATCTTGAAGTCCACTTTGTCCATTAATTTTTTATTAATAAAATATTAAAAAATTTTAATAAATCAGAACTAATTATCGATGTTGACAAAGGATCATGGAATATCTGCTTCAGCTTCATATGTAATTTTAAATTATGTTTCACTTCAATTATGTATGAAATTAAAACCAAATAAAACAGATGAAACAAGTATATAGGGGCATTACTGATTTGTTTTTTTATTTTTAATATTTTCAGTGGATGGTTAGATCATAATAATTTTAAATATATTTTATACAATGTCATTTTCTTTGTTGTTACATAGTCTGCTTTCTCATGCAGCTACTCTGAGCTTCTGGAATGAGGCAGATAATCCCCTCTGACTTCACCAAATTATTTCTTCTTTTTTAGGTATGGATTTGAAATCCTCCTGTGAAATTCTTGAACCTCGATTGGGGATGAAGAATAAAAGTGTTTGTGAAAGCAAGCACAGTGCTCTAAGTATTTGGCATCTGGAAGCAGCCTAAAATTTAATTTTGATAGAATTAATTTCTTAAGGGAATCATTCCAGGCTATGCATACTCTCAGAAAAAAAAAAAAAGCAACACGGTGTTCTCATCTCTTCATGTATGTGCATGCATCCACAAATGATCATGTAAACACACAAGAATTGGGTCACCTGTGAAAATATCTCACATTACTGTTTCTTCAGAACATCTGCTAACAAGACTGGGAAGGAATGCAGATGACAAGTGACTTTTTTTGGTTAATGTACTCGTCCTTATAAATTTGTGCCTTCAGGCATTGGGGCGTAGAGTCCAAACTTTTTTGCCTTCCTTTCCTCTTGACTTGACCTTGAAATGTGTCTGGTAAAATCTCCTAGAAGGAAAAACAATCCAAGTTTCCTCATTCTAATGTGGATTTTTCTTCCAAAAAAACATTGGATTCTGTGAAGTTTTTGGTTGGCTGGATGGTGGCTGTTGTTACTGCTTTTAGACCCTACTACAGAGGGATCTCTTTAGGCCCTGAATTCTTATGCAAAATGCCCAGCATTCTGATCTATGTATCAGCCATGTATCTGTAGCTTTTGCACAGACTGTAATGGTAAAATATTTTTTTCAGAATTAAATAGTGCTAATGTTCTTTCAAAACCAAACACTATATATATATATGCATCAGTTTAGCAATTGTATTTAAAAAGTCAATTCACTGACCATCTGTGTCACAAGAAAGACCCTGGGATATGAAACACTTAAATGCAACAGTGATGATTTGTTCTGTTAAACAGAAACATGTTTAGGCATGGCTTGAGCTGTCTGTACAGATATTTCACTGTTGATGTTTTATTTGGGGAATGAAAAATATCTCTCTCCTCATTGCTTTAATAATCTTTTAGATTTGAGTGGCAAATAGGTGGTCATCTATCTGTGTGTGCTGATTTGCCCGCTTATGACAATTGCTATCAGATTGAAGAGGGTCCTTCTGAGATGAGAATAGTTTATTTTTCCTGTTTTTTGGAACTAGAATTCTAACATGTTGCTCCATTGAGTGTGAGGAAACATAGATTTTTTCATTGGTTTGATTATGAGGTTTCATAAATGGGCAGTTGAAGTGGATACAACAGTTACTGACTGGGCATATACCAAATTACTGAAGAAGGTCCTTGACAGATTTTCAAGCTGTCTGCAGTATCCCTAGGTCGAGTAGGAGTCCTTTTTCTATCATGGTATGTGCAGAAATTTTATATTGTAGAAGAAATTCATCAACACAAATGTGTGCATTAGTCATACTTGAGTAAATCAGAATAGGAAAGTACAATGGAAAATGGCTTCTTTGAAACTAAGATGGAACTTAGACATTTCACTGTCCCATCTGAGGTACACAAATTCCAAATAACTGAGCTTTAATATCCCTGTTGAGCTACTGCTTGCTGTTGGTGGTTCCCACATCTCTTCATATACCATTAAAATATCTGTTAGCAAGTTCTCACCTGAAAATATTCATATGTTTCTTTGTTGCAATATCCTTTTGTGGGGCTTTATCCAGGAGCTGTTTCTGTATCACTTTTAACTTGACTGGTCTATATGTGACATTATCAGAGCATCTAAGCAATATTTTCATTATTAAATTAGTAGGAACAGAATCTTTTTTGAAAGACAATATTTCCTTCACTGATAACTTTGCTACTCCCTGCGGAAAACCTGCCTCCTGTCTGTTCCTGCCGCTGGGTTATCTTGTTCATAAAAACAGTGCATGCATCTTAAAACATTTTGCCTATTCTGTCTAAATCCTTATTCTGTCTAAAAATACTTCCCTCATTTTTCTCCTTGAGTTTATAATTTTGCATTCTGGGATTATTCAAGAGACTGCTCATGTTATCAAAACTGCAAATATAGCAAAACCAGCTCTGACCAACAAATAAGAACAACCTGTTTTCCTTGCTGTTTTATGAATGAGACAATGGCCTGACTGCAGTGAAGTCCAGCTCTCTGAGCCCTGCATCTCATGTCTTATTTATGGCAGTATATCCACATTAAGGACAAAATGCCTTGTGTCAAAAATAGGCTGGTTAAGGAGATCAGTTGATCTTGTTCATGCAGAGATTTTTCTGACTCAATGCAGTTTCTCACTGTAGGTTCTGATTTTAATTAAAGTTGGGTTTTGTCTTTATTTTTTTTTTCTTGGAGGGGAGGCAGGGAGTTGTCTTGCAGAACAAATGTAAAATATCTTGCTAATGGAAGGAAAACAGGACAAAGTCATGGAACCATAGAATCAGAGAACAGTCGAGGTTGTAAAGGATCTTGAAAGATCATCTTGTTCAACCTTTCATGGGAAAGTGAGCCTAAATGAGATTATCCAGCACCCTGTCCAATTGCATATTAAAAATCTTCAGTGGTGGCAACTCCAGCATGTCCCTGGGGATGTTGTTCCAGTGACTGATGGTTCCCACTAAGATTGTTTCTTATATCAAGACTGATTTTCTCCCAGTGCAATTGGTACCCTTTTCTCCTTGTCATTTCCATGTGGGTCCTTGGGGAAAGAGAGCCTTCATCCTTTCTGTAGATGCTCTTTGAGTACTGGAATATTGTGGTCTGCCCTGAGCCTTCTATTCTGCATGGCAAAAGACTTAACTCCTTTATTCTTTCTTCGTTGGGAATTCACTCCAGTGTGTGATGATTTTTGTGGCTCCCCTTTGACCCTCTCCAGTCTGTCTGCAGAAGTGCGGGACCAGAACTGGACACCATACTCTGGATGCATCATGATAAACACTGAATAGATCAGGATGATAATTTTCTACCTGTGCTAATAATGCTTTTGCAAACGCAGCCCAGGATCTTATTTGTCTTCATTGCTGTGGTGGTGCACAGCTGACTCATGTTCTGACCATGAACAGGACCACCACGGCTTTTTCAGCAAAGTTGCTTCTCAGCCACACAGCTCCTTAGCTGGTACTTGGTTCTTTGGTTATGTTGTCCCAGGTGGAGGGCTTTGCACTTGTCTTTGTTGAACTTCATAATTATTATGTTGTTATGTTAAGTTGTTCCAGGTGGAAGGCTTTGCACTTGCCTTTGTTAAACTTCATACTGTCCTTCCTGTCCCGATCTTGCAGCTTATTCATGTCCCTCTGTAAAATACCTCTCCTTTCTGATGTGTCCACCTAGCCACCCAGTTTAATGTCACAAAAAACTTGGTGAGGGTACTTTCAATCCTATTATCTAGGTTATTTGATCACCACCCTCCAAGAACAGCCTGTGAACCAATTCTGTGATACCCATATCACAGAGCGCCCATTCAATCTGTATGTTGCCAGTTTGTCCAGGAGAAGGCTGTGGGAAACAGTGTCAAACACTTTGCTGAAGTTAAGGCAAATGACATCCACTGATCTCTCAATGTTGACAGATGTTATATTGTAGAAGGTGATCAGGTTAGTCAGTCGTTATTTGCCTTTGGAAAGCCTATACTGGCTTTTCCCAATCACTGCTTCCTTTGGTTTGCAAAAGTATATAGGGGAACTTGTTCCATTACTTTCTCAGTTATTGAAGTAAGGGTAAAGGACCTATAGTTTCCGGAGTCCTCTTTTGGGCCCGTCTTGCAGATGGGTGTGACATGAAGCTCCAGCTCTTTCTGTTTGTTGCCCAAACCGTGTTCACTGGTCTACATGTGCGGGGGATTATCACACACATGGGCAGCACTACAGACCAATATGATCAAGACTGAACCATTTATTGAGTGCAAGCACCTCTTTTTATAGAAGTTACAGAACCCCTGAACTTTCCACAATAGTTGATTGGTTCTGCTTCCCAGTTGAATCGTAACAAGGCTTGTGATTGGTAGCAGCTCCTGAAGTGGCAGCAAGTGGGTGTCCCCTTCAGGTAACTTTTGGCGGGCTTCTGTAAAGGTGTCCTGTAACAACCCCTCCAGCAGCCTCCAGCCCCCTCTGCTCACTATGGGGGTGGGGCTGAGCCAAAGGCTGGATTGCTCACATAACCCTTTTCAGTGAGAAATGCCTCCACATACATGCACTTGAGGTGCCTGGACTCGGGCTTCTTACCTTTGGAAAAGGTTGGGCAGCATTCTTCACTACTCTGGTAGGTATGCTTACCCACCATCTTGCTTATGAATATGCAGGTGTTACAGCTTTGGATCTTATCCACGAAATTCATTAATTAGAGGAAAAATCTATTCTGAAGTTTTTGCATATAGAAAAACACATATGGACAAGTGTGATCACTACAGAACTTACAACTTTTTCATTTACATAGTAGTGTTAATCATTGTTTAGACCCCTATGGAATAATGGGTTGAACTCAAACCATAGGCTTTAGAATCAGGAAAGGTAAGACTGGTGCAATGATGAGCCTTCACTACGTGAGTAATGTGAATTAAAAGTAATCATTATCTTGTTTCTGTTATCTTGAGTATTTACAAGCCAGATGAAGTACCAAATTGTTATGTAAACTATATATAATGATTTAAACTGTTGATATACAGACATTGACATAGTGTTTACTGATCAACAAATTAGACACAAATCATATTAAAATAAACGGAAATCACTAATTTCCATACTGAATATGATCTAGAAAATCTTCACTTTTTATATAGAGTAACAACACTCTAAAACCATTTATTGTCTCATATATTGCAATCCTTAAGTCATTAATATCAGGTATAGATTATTTAAGGGATATTCTTTGCAACATTGAAGTATGAGCCTTTTCATAAATACATCTGAAGTGTTTGTTATGGCTATAATTAACATCTAAGAAAATGCTGGTGGTCTATATATTACGTGCTTCTCCTTTCCTCGTCTTTCCTTCCCCCACTGATATGTTTTTTTATTTGTAGCATTCATTTCAGCAAGATGCTTTGAAGAACCTTTTGCCTCTGCTTCCTGCTTTAAAAAGTTAAAATATAAATGTCTTTCCTGACAAGGCCACAATTTTAATATGATATGTTTTGAAGGTCATAACAATAATAAAAAAAAGATTACAGTGCAGTGTATATTATAAACTTTCAAGGCTCAAATTCAGGTGAACACTTGAGAAACAAGTAAAATACTATTGGCTTGATTTTAACATCAGTATTTCTTCTGCTTTGTGTACTCTGTTTATTTACACGTTTAAGAACAATTTAAAATAATTCAAGAGAATCGATTCTTGTCATGAGTTAGTTATAGCTGTGTGTATTTTATTTCAAAGACTGAGTTCCCAACAGGGACCTGAAACCAAATCAATTGTCTGAAGAGTTTCATGGTAAGATTCATATAAGTAATGCAGGCACAAACAGATCGCATTGCATATAAGTGTACTCACATATTTTTTAGTCTCATCTCTTTTTTTTTTTTCTTCATTTTTGTATATTACTTTGTTCATGGCTATTTATCTTTTGGGATAACTTAAATATGCACTGATTTTTATTAGATAAACTACAGCCTTTTGGCTGACTTCCTGGTAACTTCATTCTGAGTCTCAGCTGATCTTTTTAATTAATTTTTAAGGAACATCAAATACTCAAAAACTTGGCCTGCGTTGTAGCTTAATATTTATTTACCTTTTTTTTGTATATATATAACAGTAGCTGCTCAAATAAAGGATTCAGGCTCAAAATGTGGTCCTGATACAAGTGTAGATGATTCACATGTCACAATAGGGTGCACAATGTGCAGGGCTGCACTTGGTGCACGCTGGTGGAGGTCCTCCTGCAGCAGGTGGCTGAGCTGCAGGATGCTGTCAATAGGCTAAAAGATGCCAGAGAAGCTGACACGAAGCAGGACTGCTTGCTCCAGGCCCAAACTGTGCAGGTGCCTTAAGCGTCCATCATAGCTCATTCAGAAAAGAAGGAGGGCATAAACTCAGGAAGCCGGGAATGAGTAATAAAAAAACCCCACAAGATAAAAAGGAAGAAGAGGACAATTAAAAGCAAGGGGCTTCCTTCTAAATCTGATGTCCCCACCCAGAGCACCTTTGCAGTTCTGCAGGTGGCTAAAGAGGAAACACACGCCTTGCCACATGAACAACCAGTTGATGCACTGGTAAAGAACATTACTATTTGTGCTTCCAGGAAAAAGCGATGGTTCATAGTAGTAGGGGACTCTACTTAGAAAAATACAGAGGCACCCATCTGTCAGCCTGACCCAATCTCAAGGGAGGTGTGTGGCCTACTAGGTGCATGGATCAGGGATGTTGCAGAGAGGTTACCTGCTCTAGTAAGTCCCACTGATTATTACCCACTTCTAGTTGTCCGTGTGGGTGATAGTGATATAGACAGCTGTAGCCTGGAGAACATTAAGCAGGAATACAGAGCCCTGGGAGAGGTGGTTAGGGGCTTTGGAGCTCAGCTAGTCTTCTCATCAGTTCTCCAGGATAAATGGGAGGACATTAAAAAGGCTAGAAAGGTTAATAAATAGTTAGAAGGGTGGTAGCATAGTCAGGGGTTTGGATATTCAGAACATGGTACTTGATTTGGGAGGCCAGGTCTACTGGAGGCTGGTGAAGCTGGGAGGACAAAGAAGAAGAGTTGTTTCGGTAAGAGGCTTTCCAAGCTGGTCAGGAAAGCTTTAAACTAAGTGTACTGTGGGAGGAGGCATCATTCCATCCCAACACACCCAGTCAGTTGCCAGCACCATAATAAATGCTTGGAGAGATGTAGAAATATTTCAACTTCTCCAGCCAATGAACCGGGTTCATTTGGAGCTTGGCTCAAATGCCTCAATGCAAACACCCATAATACTGAGAACAAACAAGAAGAATTAGAGATGTGTGCACTTCTACGGGCGTATGATATCATAGGCATCACAGAAACATGGTGGGATGGTTCCTATGACTGGTGTGTTGGAATGGAAGGTTACAGGCTCTTTAGAAAAGACAGGTCCTGCAGGAGGGGAGGGGGAGTTGCTATTTAAGTTAGTGATAGGCTGAAGAGTATGGAACTCTGGGAACAGGTGAGCAGTCAACAGAGAGTGTGTGGGTGAGGGTTAAAGGGAGAACAGCGATGGGAGACATTACTGTGGGGATGTGTTACAGATGGTATGATGAAGAGGACTCTGTGGATGAAGCACTCTATAGACAGATAGGAACAGCCTCACACTCGCAGGCCCTTGTTCTCGTGGGGAACTTCAACCAGCCTGATATCTGTTGGAGGGATGGTACAGCCTGGCACAAGCAATGCAGGAGGTTCCTCGATTGTGAGGAAGAAAATTTCCTTCTGCAAGTGATAAAGGAGCCGACAAGGAGAGGTGCCATGCTTGACCTCGTCCTCGCCAACAGTGAAGGGCTGGTTGGAAATGTGATACTCCAGGGCAGCCTTCATTGCAGCCATCATGAGATGGTCAAATTCGTGATCCTCAGGACAGTAAGAAGGGCATGCAGCAAGCTCACTGCCCTGGACTTCAAGAGAGCAGACTTTGGCCTCTTCAGGAACCTGCTCAGTAAGATTCCATGGGATATAGACCTAGAGGGCAGGGGGGCCCAAGACTCTTGGTTGACATTCAAGGATCACCTGCTGCAAGCTCAGGAGCGATACATCCCTACTCGAAGAAAGTGCTGCAGGAGGGCCAGGAGACCTCCTTGGATGGATAAGGAGCTGCTGAGGGAAAGTCAAAGGAAAAAAGAGGTTTATAAAAGGTGTAAGCAAGGACAGGCTGCCTGGGAAGAATACAGGGATGTTGTCCAGGAAGCTATGACCAGGTTAGGAAAGCTAAGGCCCAGTTAGAATTAAACTTGTCTATGGATGTTAAGGATAACAGGAAGGGATTCTATAAGTACATTTCAAATAGCAGACAGACTAGGGACAACATGGGCCCTCTCCAGAAGCTATCAGGAGAACTGGCTACCCTGGATATGGAGAAGGATGAGGTTCTTAGTGATTTTGACTCAGTCATCACTGGCAAA
This sequence comes from Ara ararauna, assembly GCA_028858755.1. Lineage (NCBI taxonomy): Eukaryota > Metazoa > Chordata > Aves > Psittaciformes > Psittacidae > Ara > Ara ararauna. The sequence continues at coordinate 34,026,666 of CM054410.1, read as the reverse complement.
TGCTCTGACCATACCACCCAAGTCTTGAAAGGCAGATGCAGAGACTGTGAGAATGGAGACGTTGGATCCACTGCAGGGGAAGATCTGGTTCGAGATCATCTGAAGAACTTGAATGTGCACAAGTCCATGGGACCTGATGAAATCCATCAGTGGGTCCTGAAGGAGCTGGCAAATGAAGTTGCTAAGCCACTGTCCATCATATTTGAAAAATCATGGCAGTCAGGTGAAGTTCCTGATGTCTGGAAAAAGGGAAATATAACCCCCATTTTCAAGAAGGGGAAAATGGATGTGCCAGGGAACTACAGACTTGTCAGTCTTACCTCTGTGCCTGGTAAAATCTTGGAGCCGATTCTCCTGGAAGGCATGCTAAGGCACATGAAAAACAACAAGGTGCTAGGTGACAGCCAGCATGGCTTCACTGAGGGGAAATCCTGCCTGACCAATCTGGTGGCCTTCTATGATGGGGTTACGGAGCTGATGGTCAGGGGTAGAGCAGTTGATGTCATCTACCTGGACTTGTGCAAAGCGTTTGACACTGCCCCACATGACATCCTTGTCTCTAAGTTGGAGAAACATCAATTTGATAGGTGGACCACTCGGTGGATAAAGAACTGTCTGGATGGCCGCACACAAACAGTTGTGGTCAATGGCTCATTTTCCAGCTGCAGACGAGTAATGAGTGGTGCCCCTCAGGGATTGGTGTTAGGTCCTGTCTTGTTCAACATCTTTGTTGGTGACATGGACAGTGGGATTGAGTCCACCCTCAACAAGTTTGCCGATGAAACCAAGCTGCGTGGTTCTGTTGATACCCTGAAGGGAAGGAGTGCCATCCTGAGGGACCTGGACACGCTTGTGGCGTGGGCTGATGCCAACCTGATGAAGTTCAAACATGCGAATTGCAAGGTCCTCCACCTGGGTTGGAGCAATCCCAGGCACAGCTATAGGATGGGCAGAGAAGAGATTCAGAGCAGCCTTGGGGAGAAGGACTTGGGGGTGCTGGTCAATGAGAAAATGAGCATGAGCTAGCAGTGTGCACTGGCAGCCCAGAAAACCTACCGTATGCTGGGCTGCATCAAAAGAAGCGTGACCAGCAGGTCGAAGGAGGTGATCCTGCCCCTCTACTCTGCTCTCGTGAGTCCTCACTTGGAGCACTGTATGCAGTTCTGGCATCCTCAACATAAATAGGGCATGGAACTGTTGGAACAAGTCCAGAGGAGGGTCACAAGGATGGTCAGGGGACTGGAGCACCTCCCATATGAAGCTAGGCTGAGAAAGTTGGGGCTGTTCAGCCTGCAGAAGAGAAGGCTGTGTGGAGACCTCCTAGCAGCCTTCCAGTGTCTGAATGGGGTCTATAGGGATGTTGGAGAGGGATTCTTCATGAGGGACTGTAGTGATAGTACAAGGGGTTAGGGGTTCCAACTTAAGCAAGGGAAGTTTAGATTGGGTATACGGAGGTTCTTTATTGTGAGGGTCGTGATGCACTGGAATGGGTTGCCAAGGAAGTTGTGAATGCTCCATTGTTGGCAGGATGTTCAACACCAGGTTGGAGAGAGCCTTGGGTGACATGGTTTAATGTGAGATGTCCCTGCCCGTGTCAGGGAGTTTGGAACTAGATAATCTTAAGGTCCTTGTGACCCTTGACTTTTCTATGATTCTATAATACAGATGTCAGTTTCTCTCAATTATTTTAGGCATCAGGATGTTTTTTCAATTTAAGTTGAAGCATAGTGGAATTCATGTTTTGAACTAACACTAAAAGTAAAAAAATCACAAATCAACAGGAAGAAAGCAAAGCAGCCCTGCCTCAGACTGACTCTGAGCTCTTATTGGTTATTCAAGTGGTTTCTTCTTATTGAAACCTCAGTTGCTAATTCATTTCAACTACCTTTTCATGGCAGACTTGCTTCCTAACCAATGGAAATATTGTGAGGCCACTTTACCAACTTGAAATGAGTTTCAACCAAATTGCAACTTTCATCCCCTACCATTTAAGACAACTACAATAGAAAACAAATAGCAAAGAAAAATGCATTTGGAGAAATTAAGGATAGTGTTTGTAAAGAGGAAGCACTGATGCGTGTGCTGCATCTGGGCATTTGAATTCCATTCATTGATTATGTTTGAAATGTCTTTGTTAACTGATAAATTTACATGTGACCTTTAGGCAAGCTTTCTTTCCAAGCTTATCAACACATCGTATAAAATAACGTTTATCACCCTAAAATATTTACTTTTTATTCCTATAATATTTTATCTCATAGAAGATACTTAGGACTAGGTGACCTTTGTGTGCAAGACTGCTCAGAAACTTACAAGCACCTGCCTTAGGGGCATCACCCTGATCTCTGATCCTTGACATAGGGGGCTTGATAAGTGTGTCCCCAGATTAAAGTGCAGGATCTGGATGTCACAGGAAGAAATGTACGTGCTTGCTACTCTAAATCTTTATGAAATGCAAATTAGTAATCTAAAGGAAAATTGATGTTAACAATAGCTGCATTAGAGATCTGCATGCCTAGAAGGCAATTTTAAAGATATAATCTATTAGTTATTTGTGCCTCTATCACTTTTTTAAAATTTTTTTTTTGTTTTTTTCCTTTCAATGAGACTGTTGAGGTAACCCAGTGGCTCGTTAGTGAAAAGAAAGGTGATGACATTGTTTAAACTCCTATCTATAACCTTCTTCTGGTGTATCATACTGCTAAATCAGCTTGTTGGTTTTTAAACAAACAAAAAAATTAACTTTTTGCTTCTCTCTCACCTGGATTAGCTGTCTGCCAGGTAAGTGAATGCATTAGTTTCTTCTATTCAGACAAGCAGTGGTGCTAGTTAAACGAATTTGCATAAGAACACAACCTGGAGGAGCGAGGGTAGTAGAAAGGCATCAGCTCTTTAGGAGCAGCAAATCTCATCTCTTTTCCTGAGAATGGTTGTTACTTTGACAGAATCAATGATCTGTTCTGCAATTCAGCCTCAAAGCAACAAATAGACAAAACTAAAGGAAAAAATGTTACAGAAATAGATGGTTTGAAGTTCTCCTAGACAGCTTTCTGGATGAGAAAAGGTGTATGAAACTTCCAATTAGGTTAGATATTGCAACATAAAACAAAATGTTTTGTTTAAAATACTAAGTTTAATTTTCTTAAATTTTTTAGAAATATATTTTATGGATTTTACTTTTTGTCCTTCTGTAGTAATACAATTTTAATATAATTACATGGAAAAACTTTATCAGTCAGGAAAATAATTTGCATGTCCCTGGTTATGCATTCAGTTTCTTCATTCAGTTTTGCTACCAAAATTGCAGGGCAGGAAAGGTGCAAATTATTTGAAACATTTCATTCCTTTTTCATCGTAACTGTCACCTATAGATATTTAATATTTCTGAATCTTTTGTAAAAGCAAAATGTTGTAATATAAACCTTGAAACTTTTTTACTAGGTAATCCTGCCTCACAGATAATAATAATGTTTCATTCTTAACACTGAGCTTATAATGAGAAAAACATTCTGATGAGCAAACTGACAACCTCTCAATTACCTTATTCACAAAAACACTGTGTTCAGTCTCTTAAAGTTCAGTGTTTAGCATGTTTTGATCATAAGCTATAGTTATAAGGAACTCTTCTTACCTTTGCTCAGTCATCCTGCTTTGCAAGATTAATCCCTTCTTCTTCCTGCTCTTCTGAATTTCTGGTCTTGAGCACTCATGAATAAAGCAGTTGTAAGGATTTTCACCCAGGGCAAGATAACTTTGTAAAACGTTGTGGTCTTTAAACTCTACTGATGCCCCTATCTGTGTTATGTGAGAAAATCTGAAAGAAAAGGTAGGCCATTTTGTGTCAGTAGCAAAAGCAGCAAAATGCAACTTTAGTCTGTGTTCCCAGAGAACTAGGAAAGAAGGAGAAAATAAGATAAACCACAGTGTTTCCAGACTCTTAGAGAGAGATTGCTGTATATTTTATACTGGTAAGTACAGCCTCAGAAAAACCATAGAACCAGTCTGCGGTGCAGAGTTGAGTTACGTAGTATTACTTGGTTGACATTCAGTGTATATATTCTTCTGTCTTTAAAATGAGATTTAGTATCTTAATTATGCAATTGAAGCAAAATAAAAGGAAAAAAAAATCCAGAGATCAATGTGATGTGAACAATCTATCCTCCCCCTTAGAAACATAAGTCATAGAATCATAGAATAGTTAAGGTTGGAAAGGACCTTAAGATCACCTAGTTCCAACCCTCCTGCCACAGGCAGGGACACCTCACAGTAAAACAATGCCACCCAAGGCTATGTACAATCCAGCCTTGAACACAGCCAGAGATGGAGCATTCACAACTTCCCTGGGCAACCCATTCCAGTGCCTCACCACCCTTACAGGAAAGAATTTCTTTCTCATATCCAACCTAAACTTCCCCTGTTTTAAGTTTCAGCCCATTATCCCTTGTCCTATCACTACAGTCCCTAAAGAAGAGTCACTACCCAGCATCTCCGTAGGCCTCCTTCAGAAACTGGAAGGCTGCTATGAGGTCTCCACACAGCCTTCTTTTCTGCAGGCTGAACAGCAACAACTTTCTCAGCCTAGCTTTGTACGGGAGGTGCTCCAGTCCCCTGATCATCCTCGTGGCCCTCCTCTGGACTTGTTCCAACAATTCCATGTCCTTTTGATGTTGAGAACACCAGAACTGTGCACAATACTCCAAGTGAGGTCTCACAGGAGCAGAGTAGAGGGGCAGGATCACCACCTTCAACCTGCTGATCACGTTCCTTTTGATGCAGCCCAGGATACTGTTGGCTTTCTGGGCTGCAAGCGTACACTGCCAGCTCATGTTCATTTTCTCATCGTCCAACACCCCCAAGTCCTTCTCTCCAGGGCTGCTCTGAATCTCTCCTCTGCCCAACCTGTAGCCGTGCCTGGGATTGCTCCAACCCAGGTGGAGGACCTTGCACTTGGCATGGTTAAACTTCATCAGGTTGGCATCCGCCCAAATCACAAGCTTGTCAAGGTCCCTCTGGATGGTATTCCTTCCCTTCAGCATATCAACTGAACTCTACAGCTTGGCATCATTGGCAAACTTTTTGAGGGTGCACTCAATCCCACTGTCCATGTCACCAACAAAGATGTTGAACAAGACCGGTCCCAGCACCGATCCCTGAGTGACACCTCAAGGAGAAAGTTCTTTTTTTTAAGCATGCTGCTAGCTGAAGGATCCTGTCCTTATCGTTTCTGCCTCTCTCTAGAGATGATTTCTTCTTCACAGTAATGAAACTCATAAGAAGGCTTCAGTGGTTTGTTTGTATGAACTAAGATCCATGCAGAAGTGCAGCAGAGATGTGTATTCCTAACAGAGAAGGAATCATAGAATCAGAGAATAGTTTGGGTTGGTAGTCACCTTTAAAAGCCATGTGGTACAACCCGCCACAGTCAGAAGGAACTTCTTCGACTAAATCAGTTATCTCACAGCCGCATTCAAACTGATCTTGAATATTTCCAGAGATGGAGCATCTACCACCTCTCTGGGCAACCTGTCCCTGTGTTTCAGCACCCTCATCACAAAAAATTTGTATTGTTTAAAACCACAACCCCTTGTGCTCTCACAAGCCCTGATAAAATGTCTGTCTCCATCTTTCTTATAACTCTCCTCTAAGTACTGAAATGTCACACAAGGTCTCACTGGAGCCTTCACTTCTAGAGGGTGAACTCTCGCAGCTTTTCCTCACCTGAGAGGTACTCTAGCCTCTGTTCATTTTTGTGGACTTCCTGTAGTCGCACACCCGCAGGTCCGTGTCTTTCTTATACTGAGGACTCCAGAGCAGGATGCAGTACTGCAGGTGGGTTCACATAAGAGCAGAGTAGAGGGGGAGAATCACCTAACTTGACCTGCTGTCCATGCTTCTTTTGATCCAGCCCAGGATACAATTGGCTATGCGCCAGGCTTCACATCTTCTCTGAGACATGCTATTAATGTATTGCCATGGGTTCAGCAGCAGCAATCGCTTTTCTCCTTCTTGGAGAAAAAAAGTGTTTTTGACTTTCAGCCTGGGAACAGTGCTGATAACGCCTGTGTTTTGGTTACTGCTTAGTGATGTTTTGGTCTGACCAAGGACTTTCTGAGACTCACGCTCTGCCAGGGAGAAGGGGAAGCTGGGAGGAAGCAGAGAAAGGACACCTGACCCAAACTGACCAAAGAGGTATTCCATACCACAGCATGTCATGCCCAGGATGTAAAATGGAGAGCAGAGACCCAGAAGGGTGGGGATGCACTGCGGGGTCAGGCTCGGTATCGGGTGGTGAGCAGCTGTATTCTCTTTCCTTGTATTTGCCTTGTCATTATTATTATTGGTGGTAGCAGTAGTGGTCTTGTGTTATACTTAGCTACTAAACTGTTCTTATCTCAACCTGTGGGAGTTGCATTCTTTTGATTCTCCTCCTCATCCACCTGGGAGCAGGAGGAAGAAAGGGAAGGGAGTGAGTGAGAGAATGGGTTGCATGATTTACAGCTTAAACCATGACATGTATGAATAGGCTTCAAATCAGGTTCTTCCCTTAGAATCATAGGATCATAGAATCATAGAACAGTTAGGGTTGGAAAAGACCTTAAGATCATCTAGTTCCAACCCCACTGCCACGGGCAGGGACACCTACCACTAAACCATGCCATCCAAGGCTATGTCCAATCCAGCCTTGAACACCGCCAGCAATGGAGCATTCACAACTTCCCTGGGCAACCCATTCCACTGCCTCACCACCCCTACAGGAAAGAATTCCTTCCTCATATCCAATATAATTTTCCCTGTTTAAGTTTGAACCTGTTACCCCTTGTCCTATCACAACAGTCCCTAATGAATAGTCCCTCCCCAGCATCCCTATAGGCCCCATTCAGATATTGGAAGGCTGCTAGGAGGTCTCCACACAGCTTTCTTTTCTCCAGGCTGAACAGCCCCAACTTTCTCAGCCTAGCTTCATATGGGAGGTGCTCCAGTCCCCTGATCATCCTCTTGGCCCTCCTCTGGACTTCCTCCAAAAGTTACATGTCCTTTTTATGTTGAGGACGCCGGAACTGCGCACAGTGCCCCAAGTGAGGCCTCACGAGAGCAGAGTAGAGGGGCAGGATCACCTCCCTCGACCTGCTGGTCACGCTTCTTTTGATGCAGCCCAGCATACGGTAGACTTTCTGGGCTGCCAGTGCACACTGCTAGCTCATGCTCATTTTTTCATTGACCGACACCCCAAAGTCCTTCTCCCCAAGGCTGCTCTGAATCTCTTCTCTGCCCATCCTGTAGCTGTGCCTGGGATTGCTCCAACCCAGGTGGAGGACCTTGCAATTCGCATGTTTGAACTTCATCAGGTTGGCATCAGCCCACGCCACAAGCGTGTCCAGGTCCCTCAGGATGCCATTCCTTCCCTTCAGCGTATCAACCGAACCACACAGCTTGGTGTCATTGGCAAACTTGTTGAGGGCACACTCAATCCCACTGGCCATGTCAGCAACAAGGATGTTGAACAAGACCCTGAGGGACACCACTCATTACTCGTTTGCAGCTGGAAAATGAGCCATTGACCACAACTGTTTGTGTGCGGCCATCCAGACAGTTCTTTATCCACCGAGTGGTCCACCTATCAAATTGATGTTTCTCCAACTTAGAGACAAGGATGTCATCTGAGACAGTGTCAAACGCTTTGCACAAGTCCATCAACTGCTCTACCCCTGACCATCAGCTCCGTAACCCCATCATAGAAGGCCACCAGATTGGTCAGGCAGGATTTCCCCTCCGTGAAGCCATGCTGGCTGTCACCTAGCACCTTGTTGTTTTTCATGTGCCTCAGTATGCCTTCCAGGAGAATCCGCTCCAAGATTTTGCCAGGCACAGAGGTGAGACTGACTGGTCTGTAGTCCTCCGGCTCATCCATTTTCCCCTTCTTGAAAATGGGGTAATATTTCCCTTTTATCCAGTCGTCAGGAACTTCACCTGACTGCCATGATTTTTCAAATATGATGGACAGTGGCTTAGCAACTTCATTTGCCAGCTCCTTCAGGACCGTGGATGTATTTCATCAGGTCCCATGGACTTTTGCACATTCAGGTTCTTCAGATGGTTTCAAATCAGATCCTCTCCTACAGTGGGCCCAGGGTCTTCATTCTCACTTTCTCTGCATCTGCCTTCCAAGACTTGGGTGGTATGGTCAGAGCATTTTCCAGTGAAGACTGAGGTAAAGAAGTCTTGAAGAACCTCATCCTTCTCCAAATCCAGGGTAGCCAGTTGTCCCAGTAGCTTTCGGAGAGGGCCCACATTGTCCCTAATCTGTCTTTTATTTGCAATATACCTATAGAATCCCTTCCTGTTATCCTTAACATCCACAGACAAGTTTAATTCTAACTGGGCCTTAGCTTTCCTAACCTGGTCATAGCTTCCTGGATAACATCCCTGTATTCTTCCCAGGCAGCCTGTCCTTGCTTAAACCTTTTATAAACCTCTTTTTTCCTTTGACTTTCCCTCAGCAGCTCCTTATCCATCCAAGGAGGTCTCCTGGCCCTCCTGCAGCACTTTCTTCGAGTAGGGATGTATCGCTCCTGAGCTTGCAGCAGGTGATCCTTGAATGTCAACCAAGAGTCTTGGGCCCCCCTGCCCTCTAGGTCTATATCCCATGGAATCTTACTGAGCAGGTTCCTGAAGAGGCCAAAGTCTGCTCTCTTGAAGTCCAGGGCAGTGAGCTTGCTGCACACTCTTCTCACTGTCCTGAGGATCTTGAATTCGACCATCTCATGATGGCTGCAATGAAGGCTGCCCTGGAGTATCACATATCCAACCATTCCTTCCCTGTTGGTGAGGATGAGGTCAAGCATGGCACCTCTCATTGCCTGCTCCTCTACTACTTGCAGAAGGAAGCTGTCTTCCACACAATTGAGGAACTTCCTGGATTGCTTGTTCTGGGCTGTACCATCACTCCAACAGATATCAGGCTAGTTGAAGTTCCCTATGAGAGGGGGCAGCCACAGGAGGAGCAGCAGCAGATTCAACCTGTTCATCATTGGCCATTTCCGGCCCTTTGCTGAGGTTACTGTCTCGAGAGGGGACGTCTGCAGCACGCCTGATCGGGGGGAGGTTCTGCATCCTGGAGCTTCAATGCAGAGCAGCAACAGGCACAGAGGGCGCCTCAAGTCCTTGACAGGGCTTACCCAGGAGCCAGAAGTTCAGCGGACGTGAGCAGCTGACTCAAAGGGGGTGGCGCCAGGAAGAGAGACACCAGCCCTGACTGGTTAAAAACCTGCCCCAGGGAGCGCGAGCAACCAGGGGCACAGCGAACAGGGAGGGCAAACAGGGCAGGTTTGAGGCAGTTTGCGTGTGCAGGCGAGCGGGATGGTGAGTGGAATGGTGAGCACCCGCTGTAGGACCAGGCTCCGGTCTGGTAGCTCTGCTCTGGCTGCCCTGGCGGTGGCCAGTGTAGGCACCCAGACAGAGCTGATGGGAAGGGAGGCTGCAGTGCAGAGCTCGGGGTGTAGTGAGTGCCTGCGCTGCTCTCCTGAGAGGAGGGTGCACAATAGGCAGGGCTGCACTCTGTGCTCCCTGGTGGAGGTCCTCCTGCAGCAAGGGCTGAGTTGCAGGACGCTGTTACTAGGCTGAAAGGTGTCAGGGTAGCTGAGAGGAAGCCACACTGCTTGCTCCAGGACCAGACTGTGCAGGGGCCTCAAGTGTCTGCTGTCGCTCATGCGGGAGAGGAGACCGCTAACCCAGGAAGCTGGGAAACTGTAACAGAAAAAACCAACAAGAAAAGGAGGAAGAGGACAATTAAAAGGAAGGGGTTTCCTCTTAAATCTGTTGTCCCCACACAGAACCGCTTTGTTGTCCTACAGGGGGCTGATGAGGAACCACAGTCCCACCAGGAACAACCGGCTGATCCACGGGTAAAAAAGTTCTCTACTGGTGCTGCCATCAAAAAGAGGAGGGCCGTAGTAGTAGGGGACTCTACTCTGAAAGGAACAGAGGCACCCATCTGACGGCCTGACCCAGTCTAAGGGAGGTGTGTTGCCTACCAGGGGCTCGGATCAGGAAAGACAGGCCTGGTAGGTGGGGAGGGGGAGTTGCAATTTATGTTATGGATAGGCTGGAGAGTATGGAACTGTGCCTGGGGGCAGGTGAGCAGTCAACAGAGTGTTTGTGGGTCAGGCTTGAAGGGAGAACAGCAATGGGAGACATCATTGTGGGGATCTGTTACAGACCACCTGACCAAGAGGATTCTGTGGATGAAGCACTCTATAGACAGATAGGAACAGCCTCATGCTTGCAGCATGCCTGTTGATTTTTAAAAGTAAAATAAATAATCAGACTATGTTAGAACAATAATTTATTTACCTGAATATCAAGTCTGCCTCACTGCCCTGTAACGGATGCCCACCTACATTTTTATACTAGTCAACTGGACATGGCCAGTCTTCTAGTCTGAGCACTTATTTTAATGATTAAACAGAATGGATACTAATAAGCATGGTTTCATTTGTATTAGCGAGTACTCTCTTAGAACACATTTGGGAATTGTTTTGGGCTGCAACACAAGGTATTGACTGTTTCAAGAAGGCATTCCCCTTTGAGGAGGAAATGAATTTTGTTGTCTGGATACAAACCATTGCAACTTACTAGCTTCAGGGCTTAAAACATTTTTTACTAGTTATAACCTTTTTGTTCATAGCCCATGGTGCATTTTTGTGCTACAAATGGGTTTAGTTATTTACAGACCATATGAAAACTCTTAATGTAAAAAAACTCTGGGAAAATGAGCTGTTTTACTGCTTACTTGAGTATTATGCCTCTCAACTGTACAACCATGAACAGTATTTAATAGTTGGTAGGGCTAAGTTTTAGACAGTAGTACACAGAAATACAGCTGCCTGTATGTTCTGATCCTGATTATTTTGGTGGGTTTTTTTTAGGGTTTCATTTTTTTTTTAATGCTACAGAATGTTAACATGCTCATAAGCTGTCTAGAATAACTCAAAGATGTAGCAGTGTGTTACATTCATCAATGTGCACCTATAAATAAGGGTTGTCCTCATGCATCACTTTGTGTGTTTATCTAGATTGAATTTCATATGTTTTCTGACTAGTTTTTAATGAATGGAAAGACCGTGTTGTAATTCTTTGCGGTTGATTTTAGCTTTTACTCTGATAGGTAACTTTGAATTATCACATTACGCTCTATGCCCTTTTTGAAAACATTTGGGAATAAGATGAATAGCACAACCAGAAGAATTCTTGTTATTGTTGCGTTAAAGAGTGTGTGGGGGGGAAAACAAACCCCTTGTTTTACTTTCAGATACGTTGCTATCGGTCCGACCGCGTCCGCTTATATCGAACCTCTAATGGTCTGGGAGCCAATCCGACCGCGTCCGCTTATATCGGACCTCTAATGGTCTGGGTTTTACCCGACCGCGTCCGCTTATATCGAACCTCTAATGGTCCGGAGGCTAATCCGACCGCGTTCGCTTATATCGGACCTCTAATGGTCTGGATTTACCGATAGTAACAATTAGATATCAAAACAGTACGACTTATTGACTAAATTTATTGGTGCAACAGTTACAGGTTCTTATGGATTGCCGGTGGTAAATACTGTCTGCGAAAGCACGTGCATATAATAGTTACACGAATACAAGCGCTTGATAAAGTTGACACAGCATAGCTCTAGAATATACAGGTGACAATAAGAGTGACTCTATAGAGATTCTAACTTTTCCTAGGAAAGCACTAGATACAGTGCAAGTCTTACCCACAGGTGTCCCTATGGGGGGGGAAGAGAGGTCCAGCCCGTCGACCGGTCCCAGGAGTCGGTTGATGTTATCTTCCTTGACTCATCCACGATGGTATTTTCCCTGAAATCCCCCTTTCTCTTGGGTCATTTTATATTAATTTTACCTTCAAGGTGGAGCTTGAGTGACTCTAGTCATACATACCTTTATTACCATTGGTGAAAATTTCTCTCGCCTCGATTTAAAGGTATATGAGACTAAAAATTCAGAGAGCATGCTCAGAGAGAGGTGGTCTTATTTCGGGGGGGGGGTCTCACTGGAGAGGGGTGTGTATTTTAGTATTATAATGAAGCAAAGTTCACACTAGGACGGTATTTTGTCAAAAAGATGACAGGCCGCTGGCTCAGGGTAGCAAGTATGCAGCTTATCAGTTTCTTGTACCACCTAGTTCCCGTTTTATCTGTTGAAGTTAGGACAGAACATAACCGCAAGATCTCCACCTCGCTCTATCCTCCACCTGTTACGGGAACCGCTGTGGAGTGCACATTCCTGGCATACCAGGTACGGCTGCATCTTAGCCCGAGAGGCCTTGAAAGTCCGTCCCTCTCTTATGTGTGGACAATGCTGCATTTTGAATATAGATTTAATTTCCAATTATCCCAAATTTCCTAATTATTCCACAGTTATGGCTACTCTGATGTCTCTTCTCTGTGCAAGAAACAACTTCTTGTTTTCCACTTCATATTTTTTTTGACCTCTTATTAGTAAGTGAGAGAACATTTCCTCTTAACTCCTAGCAGCTTAGGTTTTTCTAAGAATTGAAGAGGCTAGTAATTTTTTTTTTAAAAGATCCAGGTATGAAGTTGGGTTTACTTTGGACTCTGAGTCCTCTGCGTAACGAGGTTTGTGAAGCGCAGTATCCAACCTGCCAAGTTTGGCTGGCTGATGGAAAGTGTAGGTAGGAGAGAGTAAGTTCTGTGCATGTTCCATTGGTGTAAGTTCTGAGAAATATTGTATTGTAGGATGAATAAAATGGCTGGGGGAAATTAAAAGAGTGTTAGGTTCTTGAGGTTTCTTATGGACAGTAAGTTTCGGTTTTCTTCCATGATGACCAGAAAAACCTTATAAATATTGGCTTTCATTAATTTCAAACTAAAATAACTTACAGGCACGTATAACAATTTTTTCCATAAAGATGTTTCACTGAAAATCAATGGCTGCCTAAACCTTATGTTTTATTCTAATAGGTAGCTCTCCCTGTTCAGTCTTACAGCAAACATGAAAATACAGCCTAGTTCATAGTCCAGCATAATCTGTTCAACAATGTCAATAATTTCTCTAATGACATTGGAAGTTGATTAAAAGTAATGAACAAAGCAAAGCAAAACAAAATAAAAATCCTTTCTATTTATGCATTTAACAAAAAAAACCCCAAGCATCAAATCAAATTAACAAAAAAACCCCAAAAAATTATTAAGGAATTAATAAATTATATTATGCATGTGCATAAGAGACCGTACAGGGTAAGAGGAGGAGACAAAATACCAGTGGTCAAAAAGTGTTGAGAGGATTGAGTCCTGGATCTCTTGAAAAAAACAAGCTGATAGAACCAGAAAATACATATTTGGAGGAGAGGGGTGCTGAGGGTGCTGGCTGATAAAATTTTGATATAATTTTGTGGCCCAAACACCATCTACATATATGCAATGGATATCATATATGTTCTCCTGGGTTCAGCAGTAGCAGTCATTTTTCTCCTTCTTAGTAGCTGTTGTAGTGCTGTGTTTCTGACTTTCAGCCTGGGAACAATGCTGATAACACTGATGTTTTTTAATTGTTACTGATTTCCCTGGGTTCAGCAGTAGCAGTCATTTTTCTCTTTCTTAGTAGCTGGTGCAGTGCTGTGTTTTTGACTTTCAGCCTGGGAACAGTGCTGATAACACCGATGTTTTTAGTTGCTGCTCAGTAATGTTTACTCTGATCAAGGACTTTCTGAGTCTCATGCTCTGCCAGGGAGGAGGGGAAGTTGGGAGAAAGCAGAGACAGGACACCTGACCCAAACTGACCAAAGAGGCATTCCATACCACAGCATGTCATGCCCACTATATAAACAGGGGGCAGTTACCTGGAAGGGCGAGATCACTGCTTGGATCAGACTGGGTGTCAGTCGGTGGGTGGTGAGCTGTTGTATTCTCTTCCCTTGTTCTTTCCCTTATCATTGTTATTATTGGTGGCAGCAGCAGTGGTTTGTGTTATACCTTAGTTATTGGACTTTTCTTATCTCAACCTCTGGGAGTTACATTCTTTCAATTCTCCTCCCCATCCCTCTAGGAGCGTGGGTGAGGAAAGGCGGGGGTGTGAGCGAGTGGTTGCATGGTTCTGGGTTGCCGGCTGGGCTTAAACCACAACATATGTACAAAGCGTAGAGCATGCTTGGACAATGTAATTGACTTCTTTGATGAAATCTTTAGATTAGTGGAGAGCATTCAATGTAACTTATCATGACTTTAGCAAGGCTTTCCACACCATCTCTCACAGCATTTTTATATTCAGGAAGAGGCATCATCCCAGTGGAATGATCTGTAGTGAAGTGAAAAACTTGGTGAATTATAAGGCTCAAGTGCAGCTATTAAGTAACTGTACTGTAGCTGGAGGCTGGTTAAAATTGGAGGTCCTCCTGATTTTCTGTGGGGGTCCTATCTTTATTGATATGTTTATGACAGACCTGGAGGAGGAGGTAGAAATAAACACCCTTTTCAAGTCTGCAAATGACACCAAACAGAGATTCAACAGATGTGCCAGTACAGGTCATCAAGAACCTCATGAAATTCAACAAGGACGAATGCAGTCCTGTATGTGGGACAGATTAATCCCAGGCTGGGAACTGGCTGGCTAGAAAGCAGCTTGACTGAAAAGGCCCTGGTGGATCTGAGGAATACAATTATTTTTATTTACTTAACACTCAACAGCTTTATGTGGAATACCATGTGCAGTTTTATTTCACCCACTCCACATATGAGAAAGGTCTTGGTTAATTGGAGCAAGTCAAGTGAAGCGCAACCAGGATTGTCCAATATGTGCCCTCTGAAGAGAAACTGAGGGATCTGGACTTGTTTATCCCCCAGTATGTAAGGCTTGTAGGCACCTAAGAGCTGTCTTGTTATACCTATGACAAAGTTACTGAGAAGCTGGAGAAGGACTTTTTACTAAGATACAGAACGGGGAGGGTGAGATCGTATGGTCATAAACTGAAACAGGAGAGTTTCACTTAGTAAGTAGACTAAAATCACTGTAAAGATAATCAAGCATTGGAAGAGATTGCTTGGAGACAAACCCTGTTCAAATACATTTTTTATGCATAAAAAAATCATATTTAGAAGTCTTTGGCTGACCGAGTATTTGTGTGCACTCAACTTTATTGACAGTAAATTCTACTTTGCTTTTGATTAAGACTTATTTTAGTGGAAGTTTTTTGTTGGTCTAAATAAAAGCTGATTTCATAATTGTACCTTCACCCACATAAATTGGTATCTACTCCAGAACTGTACATGTATTCCTGATATGACTGCAGAAAGAGATAAGCCAGATAGCTGTTACTATGTCAAATGCAAGTACCTATTTAGAAAGGAGGAATAACTAGCGCAGGGAGAATTAAACATCAATTCCCTAAATACTTGGTGTGGAATTGTTACAACATGGTGTTACATTAAAAAGGGAGAAAATAAACCCCCTTATCTTATTAGAGGGACAGGGAATGGCTCCAATATACAACTAGCAGTCTGGGCGCGTCTGATCCGGATTCACTGATAGTGCACAATCAGCTGCAACCATGAGTCTGGCCGTGTACTGATCCGGATTCACTGATAATGCACCACAGGGACAGCTCCAGTATGCAATTATCAGTCTGGTCGCGTCTGATCTGGATTCACTGATAGTGCACAATCAGCTGCAGCTATCAGTCTGGTCGCATACTGATCTGGATTCACTGATAATGCATCACCCTGCCAGTTCAATCGTGATCATGAACCCTCATGGCCACACTGAGAGATGGGGTCGCATTCAGTGAGGAAATTACGACTGGCTACTGAAACAGTGCAGTTTACTGATGCAAGAGGTACAGGTTCTTATGGATTGCTGGTGATAAGTCCTGTCTGCAAAGCACGTGCAAATAATAGTTACATGAATACAAGCGCTCCACAAAGTTAACACAGCTTGGCTCTAAAATATAAAGGTAACAGTAAAAGTAACTCTATAGAGATTCTATGGTTTCCTAGGAAAACGCTGGATACAGTGAAAGTCTTGCCCACAGGCGTCCCTATGGGGGGGGGGGGGGGGGGGGGAAGAGAGGTCCAGCCCTTCGACCAGTCCCAGGAGTTTGTTGATGTTATCTTTCTTGACTCGTCCATGATGGCATTTTCCGATATCCCCCTTTCGGGTCATTTTATATTATTTTCACCTTCAAGGTGGAGCTTGAGTGACTCCAGTCATACACACTTATTGGTGCAAATCTCTCTTGCTTCGTTTTAAAGATACATGACACCAAAAATTCAGAGCGCATGCTCAGAGGGGAGTGGTCTCATTTTGGAGGGGGGTCGCATTGGAGATGAGAGCGTATTTTAGCATGTAAATGCATTATAATGACATTACAATGAAGCAAAGTTCACATAGAGGGTGGCATTCTGTCAAAAGATGACAGGCTGCCGGCTCAGGGTAGCAAGTATGCGGCTTATCAGTTTCTTGCACCACCTAGTTCCCATCTCTTGCTGAGGCTAGGACAAAGCATAACTGAGAGATCTCCACCTTGCTCTACCCTCTGTCTGCGTTGCCACATGAACCGCTGTGGAGTGCATATTCCTGGCATACCAGGTGTGGCTGCATCTCACCCCTAGAGGCCCTGAAAGTCCGCTTTTCCCATATATGTGGACAGCGCTGCATTTCAAATATAAGTTTAATTCCACATTTTCTAATTATTCCACACATGGGTAACTTATTCTCACGAATCTGCCCTGCTTTGAAAGTGCTTGGCTTTTGGAGTCTTCTGTACCAACCTGAGATAATAGCTGCACTCCAGAGATCTAGCTTTCAGGTACAAGAGGTGTGAAAGACTAATTCTGAAAGGCAGCAGGATTTCTGGCCTGAAGGGATTTGATTGAAAGTGCCTCAAACAAAATTCTGCTGATGGTTTCGAGCTCTTAATATTTCATAAATTGTAGAAGAGAAATAATATAGCTACCCATTCCATTTTTGCTTTGATTTGGAAACTGTAGTGGTTCATCCTCTTATGTCTTCTATCTGCTTTCTTTCTGAAGTATTAGCCCTAAATGTCCTCAATTCCGCAGTGTGTGATTTCAGCCTTTGATTATATTACGAGAATATGTAAAATCAATTACTGTACTCATAAAAATAGAGAGAAAGGGTAAATAAGTGCATTTGAGGACTTGTTAAGTTAGAAATTAGTTCAAAATCTGTTTTATACCAGCTCTGGATATTGTTTCCTGAGATAAAGACAACTGGAATGTTATCTGCATACAGAATTTTTTCAGGCTATACTTTGTAGCAACTGGTGTTTCTCTGAGACACTTTGAAGGGACCCAAGGAAAGCAAAGAGAGGAATGAAACTTTTTGACACTTGGCATAATGTTTACTATAAATATGTTCCCATCTGTGTAGGAAAATCCCAGGTATTGAAAATTAAATTTGTGTTAATACTTCTAAAATACATTAGACATACTCTTTTTCTGAAAATCTCCATAATGTAGGTTTTCTGATAAAGGGTAACAGCTTTTTGCCTCATTCTCTCATCTGGTTTCCAGAATTGAGCTTATACCCAGCATTGTAATACTTATAGTGCTTGTGCTGGGTTTGTAGTTCTCGTATTCAGTGAGAATATGTGAGAAAAACAATTCTACTGGCATCAAGATCACTGAAGAAGGAGGGAGAGGTAATTCTCCAGGTGTTGGAACAGAAATGCCTCTGCATTCCATGGTGAAGACCATGGTGATGCAGATTTTTCCCCTGCAGCCTATGGAGGTTCACAGTGCAGCAAATATCTGCATGCTGCCTCTGAAGAGCCCCACTCTGGAGCAGGTGGACATTCCCTGAAGGAGACTGTGACCTCATGAACTCCTGGCAAGACCTGTGGCCCTGTGGAGAGAAGCTCAGGACCTGTGGTGCCATGGGGATACCAAGCTGGAGCAGTCTGCTCCTGAAGGGACTGCACCCTGTGGAAGGGACCCATGCGGGAGCAGTTCATGAAGAAAAGCAGCTCATCGGAAAGACCCATGCTGGAGAAATTAATGAAGAACCTTCTACCCATGGGTAGGACCAGCGTGAGTTGGAACATGAGGAGATAGGAGAAACAGCAATAGTATGTTATGAGCTGACTACAACCCCAATTGCCTATGCCCCTGCACCTCTTCAGGGGAGGAGGTAGAAAAGCTGGGAGTGAAATTGATCCTGGGAAGAAGAGAAGGGTGGGGAAAAGGGTTTTTTAAGATTTGTTCTTATTTTTCATTATCTTACTCTGATTTGATCGGCAATAAATTAGACTAAATTCCCCAAACCAAGTCTTCTTTGTCCATGACAGTAACTGCTGAGTGATCCCTCCCTGTCCTTATTTTGATCCATGAGGCTTTTGTTATATTTTCTCTCCCCTGTCCAGATGAGGAAGGAGAGTGATAGAGTGGCTAAGTGGGCACCTATCTTCCAGCCAAGGCCAACCCACCACAGTACTCCACATTCTTTATTACTGTAGGGCTTTTCCTGCAGCTTACAGAGAGGATGGTATTCTACGATATGCATTTTTTCCTCACGCTTGTTTATCTGTATGATTAAAATGGCTTCACTTCTACTTAATTTCTAAATACTTTACTCAGTGGCTTGTGAGGTAGTTCTGAAAAACACATACATATTTTTGTAATTTCTTGTTCTATGGAAAACAGACATAAATGAATTTTGACAGCCTGTGTTTACTGAGAAGTTAGATAATCCAAATGCTCATAGTGTAAAAAATTTACAAGATATTCTGCTCTATTATTTAGAACATTTAATTTTAATTCCATTTTTCCACTTTTGTCATAAAGGAAAGAACAGAGTGTTTGAGTGGACTACAGAAATTGCTGTGACACATCTCATTCCTATTTATACTTGTGTTACATTTAAGGAAACTGAAAACTTGTCATAGGATTTTATCCTGTGGGAATGGTGATACTTCTTGAGGCTGTCAGTTGTTTCTTTTAACCAGACAGTCAAAAGAGGCGATTATGACACTGTCTTTAGCATTGGTGCAGCATTACCTTGAGTAATGTGTGCAGTTCTGAGGCCCTCAAGTTAAGAGGGATGTTGAGGTCCTTATATGTGTCCAGAGGAGGGTAACAAAGCTGGTTATCTAAGGACTCTGGGTATGTCTACTTTGGAGATGTTGCCTCACGGAGGTGTGGCGACCTGGTTCAGGAACGGCACGGCGACCAACCCCTGGCCGCTCGGTCCATTAGCTCATACACACCAATATGGTGAACAGCAAAATGGCGTTTATTACAGGAAAACACAACATTATATATCCACGGTTTACAACGTCACTTCCGTGTGCTTACATCATAACGTAAACACTGTTGGCTATTAGGGGAGGAGTCCTGTCTTTCCGTACAGCACGACATCTTCCGGCCGCCAGACCTTAGCTTGTGCCACAACAGGAGAAAAAGAGACTAAGGGATGACCTTATTGCTCTCCACATTCCATTCCATTCCATCCCATCGCATCCCATCCCATCGCAGTGGGCCTAAAGTCTTACAGAGAAGATGTAGGATTGTGTAGACTAAAAACACTTCTCTACAGGAAATGGTTTATAAAGAAGAGAGCAAAAGAACTATTTTCACTAACAATTAATAAAATATGGGGGTTATTTTGCTTAAAAACCAGTAACTTTTGAGGTTCAGTTTCGGTTGAATAATTTATTCACTAAAAGCTTATGCAGAATGCCATCTTCTTGGTAGCAAGCTGTCTATTTTGGCCTTTCAGATCAGCCTGCACCTCCTGTCAGGTTTTAAAATAAAGTGCATAGATACAGAAATCTCTCAAAAAATATCCAGTACATATACTATGTGGATATACAATACCAGGTATGCATTGAACTATTACCTTATGAGAATAAAACCAGAATGCATGTGATAATTATTTTTAAGCTTTATCAGTTACTCTAGTTCATAATGCCTTGCTCATCACAGGGACAACTGAGTGAAAGAAGTCTCAAACATAGGCAGAAATTGCATCCATTTTGATGAAATGCAGGAAAATTTGAAAAAATATTAGTTATGAAAGAAAAAAAACTACCTCATACTTTTTATGCTTTCTCCAGCTGATTTGCCCTTTCAGTAGTTTTGAAAAATCTGAATTTAAAAAATTGTTATTTTAATGACTGGCAAGAGTCAACATCTTTTTGTATTGCCAAAAAAATTTAATCTTTAAAAGATATATTCAAGTCTTATGCCTATACTTTATGTCCATTCTATCTTCGAGTTCTGACACAGTTGTAGCAGTGTTAAATATATTCTTGGTAAGAATGAAAGTTATTCACAAAGCAGAGAACTATTTACTTCTGTGAACTAAATTCAACTTTAAGTTCTAGATCTTTGCATACAAAGTGACTTCCAATTTGTCATGCTAAATACCTAATTTCCTATATTAAGTACAGATTGAGTACTAATTTGCTAATTAGTGTCATTCTGACAGAGCAAATACTTTCTAGGTATGTATTTGTATTTATGTTTATTTTTCAGTAACATTTCTGTAAGTGCCTGTTAAAATTCTTTCTTTTCCTATAAATTCAAGTGGTGCCTCTAATCTGTAAGAAGCATACTGAAGAATGAAGAGCTACATTAGTCATTGACTCACTGAACCAAAATGATGAAGTACAGTTCCAGTGTGACTTGCAGAACAAGAATACTGCAACTATGATATTTATTTGGATATTAGATTTCTGTAGGAAAAACATATTTTTGTATTATATATTAATATTTTTGATTGTGAGTATCCTCTTGTGTCCACCAGAATTGTGAACATCTGTAATGCACATGCATGGAAAAAATCCATGTACATACCTGCATACATTTCTTCATATCAGTTCTAATATAGGATCTATCTACTTATATCTAGTCTAGATATTTAGTCATGACACTAGCTATTACCTTTTTTAATGATCTTTTGCTCATCAACACTGCAGTTGTAAAGTATTTAAGTAGCATATGGAATACTCTATTCCCAAATAGGTATTCAGATGATATATTTTAAAAACTATTTTCTCATGTCTGCCAAGCTTAGCAGTAGTTAAGGACAAAGAGTAAAGACATATACATGTTTTTAGAGAATATGCTCAGTCTGTTCCCTTTAGTTTGCTGTGTCTGGAAATAGATTTTTCTCATTAATTAGAAGCTTAATTAGAAACTGTGAGAAATCTGATGGGAAGTCAAGGTTTTAGGTTGCAGAGGGACAGGTCTAAAGGAAGTGTTGCAAAAATTACATCAGCTTCTGTCAGACGGTGGCTTTTCCAGGCTTTCCATTATCCCGTAGGTGCTGATACAATCCTGTAGGACCAGGGGCTTCTCTAATTCAGATATTTTTTTTTATTTTATGCTATCAGCCTTTGTATTCTCAGAAGTACAAAATCAAATATTAAGATTTTCGCTTTGTGATGCAAGCATAGCATTTGACTGATTACTTTTCTGTCCATATGCTTTTGTCCATATACTTTTCTGTCCATATCCTGTTTATATTAGAATTAAATTTCCACTTACAATATTCATTGGCTTATTTTTCAAGATTTTCATGACAGACATATATGTAATACATATTTATCATATACAGTACACATATATTTAATACATATGCATAAAAGATTATTTTCTAAGAACTCTTCATAAACACCTCTTAAGCCATTTTTTTTTTGTTCTATAAATAGCACATATTTTGTATAGCACTTATACTATATGACAAATTGATGGATATTGTAGAAGTAAAAAATATAAGCAAATAATATTACATTATTTAGCAACCATATGTTATAAATGATCGTAGTCTAATTATAAAATCAAAGGTAATTTATTGTATTTTAATACAAAAAGGCAATAAACAAAGCAGCGCTGGGTGCGCGGGGGGTCACTGCTCCACCAACATGCACACCGAGGATTATACAGCTGCTTCTTTTATAGAGCCTATACATGCATATTCATTAGGATATCGTAATATATAAATTTGCTCCCGCTTCGTATGCTAATTAATTTTACAAGTCCTTCCCGCATGCGCACTGCTTCCTGGTGGTCTTGGGCGAGGGTCCCGGGATGAAGTAAGAGTCTTCCTCAGTGACCTTTATACAGACTTCTTGAGGTTGAACTTTTTACCTTCTTCCCTTGCTCATGTCCTTTGCTGGTTCTTCCACCCCCTTCTTGACTGTCCTTGGGAATTTACAGCCCTATAGATGAGGGGCAGGATGCAGCCCAGTGTAATTGGGGCCCTTCTGCAATTTAACACTATTTTGTAGCTGTATCAGCATTTCTGGACACTATGTTCAAGGACATTTGGGTTTATGTAACCTAATGGTTACATAGTTATCATATACACACCATATGTGACAGCTCAACTATAATGAGTACAAACCCTTAGTGATTTTCCTCTCTTCATTATTACAACTTTCAGCAAATTAATGGTCTACATTTATTACACCATACATCTGTTTTTCTTAGTAAAGAAATTAAATAATTACTGAGAAAGGCTGGCAAACACTACAAAGCTATCAGTGCACTTCTCTTACTCTGTAGCACTCCAGAGATTTTTGTGACATGAATGATTTTAACTGATTAATGCAACAACTCTGAGGACACTGCTTTTCTTGTTTTAAGCAGAATGAAAAATATCTACATCTGATTTGGGTTGAAAAGGTTCACAGCTTATTTCAGGTCCTGCAAAATGTTGTAAAAGTTAATTTACTTGTATTTGTTTATGTGTTTAAGTCAACTTCTAGAAATTACTAAGATTTGCTGTATGAAACATTTGCCATGCACTGTAGAATAATGTCCTTGCCACCCTCCACCTTTGTAAAAGTTGAACATAAATATAGTAAAATATCTCCTCTAAATAACAATATGTTCTCTACATTACAAACTAGTAGTTACAGCTATTCACCCAGATTAGTGTTCCTCCTAATGAGTTTTGGAGTGACCGATTTTCTATTACAAGCTCTAGTCTCTTTTTGGGGGAAGGGCAAGGAAGGGCTAACAGTACTTATGTTTTCTATTAATTAACACAAAGGCATAGTGCTGGGTTTTGTCTTGCTTTTCATAGCTTTTCTAACAATTTCACATAAGTGTTTCACCTGTTTGACAATCACAGAACAAGCGGTCATCAGTTCCACAGATCTATCCGTTGTAACTCAATCACTTTTCTTTCTTTTCTTTTTTTTTTTTTTTTTTTTTTTTTTTTGTGAGCAGGAGAATGTCCATAAATATGTGTATAAAGAGAGGATTTATTCCAACTTTTCCAACTGATATTTATCAAAATTGAATTTCTTCTGCCATTTTCTCCCTCAGTCCCTAAATTTCATTCAGTTCTCTTCATTTCTTCGCAATTAGCTTCCATCTTTGTTACTCTGAATGGCTTAATCTGATCAGCAATCTCGCTCTCTCACTCTTTAACATATTTTCCATGCCACTTATGGAAATGTCGAGCCTGGGATTAAAAGCAGCTCTCAAATAATATATTAAAAATTTGTTCTAGTGCATAGTGAAAAATAAGACATCTAGTCCAAGATAAATGATATCTGTTTATAATCTTTATTGAAAATGACAAGTGATGTTCATCCTGCCCTAAGAAAAGGAACCTTGATGTTACCTGCATGTTTTAAGTGAAACACCTGGCATATTTCTGCTTCCTTTGTACATAAGAATACACCTTAGTTTTGATATTATCATCTAGTGCCTGGAATAAAGGCACTGTTTAAAGCTGTTTAGCTTAATACAGCTAGAAACAAGAAACTAGGAGAAGACTACCTGAAACTCAATTTTGTTTAAGAAAAGTTCATTTAATATTTCTTTTCGATACAGAAGTAAAAGGCCCAAACAACCAACATAAGAACTTTGGAAATGTCAGCATAATTTGAATTGACAAATGAGTAAGAACATTTAGTGCTTTGGATGGAATTATGTTGGTGTGTGAATTTCAGAGCTGAGTGACTGAAATAAGGTTTTGCTGTATAATAGAAAGCAATGGTTTCTTGAGATGCCTCACAAAATAATAAAGGGTCAAAGGTAATTTAGTGGAAAAATGTGTATCAGCGCACTAAACCTTTATGATAGATGAATTGGTGGTAGACATAATGACCATGTGGAGATACTGAGATTTATCTATATAAATCAATTTAACTCTCTATTTAAAATTTTATGCAATCTCCATGACTAGTTTTTAGTTTGGGATTTTTTTTTTTTTCATTGTGTTTACTTAGAATTTTCAAAAAGAATATATAGGTCAAGACAGACATTTCGTAGTTGAAAAGAGTTAAAGAAACTAGAATAAGAGTCAAATAAAGAGTTAAAAATAGATAAAATTATATTAAAATAATTACATAAAATCATATAAATAACAGAACTTTCAATTTAAGGAGCAAAAGTACATTAATAGAGCCATTTCCTGGAGTTAAAAGTGTGTTTCGGTATGTTTTGCTGTATAACATAATGCCTTGACATGATGCTGTGGCAACTGAGGCATGGACTCCAGTTCTGGTGCAACCAAAATCATTTATTGAGTAGGCTTTCAGGCTTTTATAGACCCCTGCTTAGCAGTTAGTAATTGTTGGTATCAGTTAGTTTCTTTTTGGTACTTTTTGCAACATCATATGATTTTCCCAGACAATGACATTATTGTCTACAGGCCTTTGCTTGAACAACTTATTCATATCCAGATGTATAAACACATTTTTCTATTACCACTGTCTGCTGCATTATTACTTTACATTTTCCTTGAACACACATTCTTTTGTCCCCTCAGTCCACACTGGAGACTTTCATTAGCTCCTGGGAAAATCCCGGGTACAACATTACACCTTTGTCTTCAGTAACTTCTTTGTTTCAATATCTACAGTTCTTGGAGATTATCTTGGTGTTTTAACTTCAGTTCCTCTTGATTCCCATGGTTTGCAGCTGATGAGGGTCAGGATGTTCATGCTCTTGTTCAGGTCTGCTGGCACAGCTTCTCGCACAGCATTCCTCACATGATGCAGCTGCAAAACTTCTGGCCTTATAGAAGTTTATTTCTTTGCATGCTGTTTAAATAATCTCTGTTTTATTGTTACTTTTATTGTTGCTTTTAGTGTTGTTTTATTCTTGCAGGAAACAGTAGCAGACTTCCTGTTAAAAATCTTAAAGTAGCAATTAACCACAAGCAGCATTCTCAAAATCATGGCTCACTTACCACTGTTCTCCTTCCAGACTAACAAAGTTTATGAAGAAGTCATTCTTCACAAATCTGTTAAAGTAGATTCAGTGCTGAAATATTTCCTGAAAACAATATTTCAGGTGTATTTTTAAAGCATGTATTCTCCTATACTGTGTGGAAGTAGCTAATTGACCTCTACCTGCTGTTTTGTTTCTGTGATCAGTGTTATTATGTTTTATGGCAATATAGAAAACAACAAATTTCTTATATTTTCTTTCTTACAGCAAAACTCTGCTTTAATCATCTGCTTCATCTTGCAGAGAGTGGAACAAACCAGACCATAAGACAGTGAGAAGGCTCCAACCAGCTCTGAGCTGGATGTTAACTTGTTGGATAAGCAAAAGAATGCACTGGGTGACATTCATGTAGTTTGTTCTGTGCACCAAGATCATGAATGTCTAATGATTCTGGAGGGAACTTCCAACAGTACAGCACAAAAATACTGACAAAAAAAGGCCAGGTAAGGTATATTTAGTTTCTTTCTTTGTAAGATGTGCAGAGAAATAGGGAGGATAAAATTTACCAAAATAAAGCCCATGATTGTCTATATATATGCTGCTCCAGCTCATGGGCCTACCATATCAACTCTCTGAAGTCTTAAAACCATCAATTTGTTGTAACTGGTTAATCATTTCCAGGGTCCTTTCTTGATGTCTTCCAAAATATTAGCCCTAGATTTGCTGATGATTAGAACAGCTTTTGACAACAACTTTACAGACCCTTCTATCACTTAGATTCATTAGTAGGAAGGCTTGACACTGACCTTTGTCTGAGTATGAAATTTGATGAATTAAATTCAGCAGAAAGCACAAGGATGTTGTTATCTCAAAAAAGATCGGCTGTTTAAATGCTACATCTTACAAGATGTTTATTCTGGCCTGTCTGTTCCAGCCCTAAGATGGATTGTGAAGAGCACTTTAAAGTCAGGTTTTTTTTTTTCATTCAAATTCTTTCCTTAAAAAGATCAATTTCTTTTACTATGAGCAACAATATAGACAGTCTAGGACAATACTAAGGGATTTTGTATGCAATAGCTTTCCATGCTCAAACCTGGAAAAGTATCCAATCCCAAACCAACTAAAAAGAAATCACATGTTGACTAATGAAGAGTATAAGAAAGAAAAAGGATTATCCATTGTTAATGCATATAAAGTGGAAGTGATATGGCTTGATAGACAACATGAGTTTTGCATCTTAAAAAGTGTTTTCATGATAGTGGCAGAAAACAGACCACAAATAAACTTAAATTTTCTTTTATATGGTATTTGTCTTACTGTTCTCAAACACAGATGACATAACTAAATGAGCCATGTTTACATGAGACAAACTACGTATTCTGTCCAATACTCTGCCTTTTTGCACCTCTACTGCATGGGTGGTCTTCAGTGAAGGTACTAGATGCTTTAAAGTCTGGTTAACAGCCAAGCTAGTTTTCTGCATCTGGCTCTGTTTCTGTCTTATTAAAACTTTGCTGTTGCAGTGAGTGGTTGCAATGATTTGCACAGTTGTTTGAAAAAGAGGCAAAGATTGGAAGAATAGAAGATTCCAGATTTGACACTGCTGCATGGGTTTTCACAGTTGCAGTGATTTTCTATATATGAGGGCATCAGCACTGTAACCTTCTAGATGTTTTTGTTCAACAAAGAAAAACGCATGATGCTGACTTCCTCTTTTGGGGATTTCTGGACTGTACGTACTTTGTAGCTATAAATAATGTTTTGTGCAAGATATTTCAGTCAATAACAAGCAAACAAACATATGCCAATAAGATGGGAGGCTGCAGTGCAGAGCCTGGAATGCAGAGAGTGCCTGCATTGGTCTTGTGAGGGGAGGCTGCACAATGGGCAGGGCTGCACCCTGCACACCCTGGTAGATGTCCTCCTGCAGCAGGTGGTTGAGGATAAAAAGGAGAGCACACTCTGCATTGAAACATTATTTGCAATGAGAAAAACTTTTAATTTCCAATGATAAATATCTTTGGAAACGGAACTGTAAATGAAAGTCTTAGACACTTTGTTTTTATTTTTTTTTTTCCCCACAACTGTGTTTTAATTATTTCTCTCAAGTATTTTTTTTTTTTTAAATACCATGAATGGAGATGTAATTTGCAAATAAAAATATCTCTCTCTATCTCAAAAAAAGAAGCTACAAACAAAACACCACTTGGCATTTTTTTGCTACTCTTTAATCATATGTAAAGAAAACTAAAGTGACAAGGCTATCATCAAGTGCTATGTGGGATTCACATGTCTTGCTTAGGTAAAGTAGATCTATGACAGAATTATTTTGACTGCACTCAGTAATTAATGAATGACACCTATTGTGGTTTAAAGTATATTATGAAGCCCGCCACCAACTATAAATAAAAACAAAATTATAATCTTCACATTATATGTTATTTGAAAAATTTTTATCAAGCAAAAATTGTTTGTTGCCTTTCTTTTCCCTTTCCTTCCTCTGAGATTAGATTATTATTGCAGTATTATCTTACCTTCTTCTATTCCTGGGTAATTTAAGAGGCTTTTTAACAGATTTGGGTTTTGGCAAATGCTTGGCATTCAATTATTCTGGCAGAAGCTAAAATCATCTGGAGTGCTTAATTTATAACTGTAAATATGCATACTGAATTAGACAGTAAATTACATCTTTATAGTGCAGTACCCAAAGACTATTTGAATTTTATCTATCAACTTAGTTATTTCCAATTATCAAGATACTTAGGTATATGCTCTGCTAACCTAATTTTCTCTTACTAACAGTAATGAGAATTATATGCAGTCAGCATCTGATTACCTGCAAATAAATCTGTTTTGGATGCAGATACCTGAACCATCACACTCTGGAACACAGGAATGTATCTTGGGCATCCATGCGCTGCGATCCAGGAGCTTGCCAGTTCTTGTTCATACTAGATTTGGTAAAGCAGCAAACAAATCAACCCCAATCATATCTTCAGTTTTACTTTTTCTAGATTAATTTATCTGTCTGGCCTAACCCATGCTTGTTTTTTTTTTTTTTTTTTTTTCTGTTGGGTTTTTTGTTTGTTTGTTTGTTTGTTTTTGGTTTTTTTTTTTTTTTGGGTGTGTGTGTTCTTGTTTTTCTTGTTGGTTTGGTTTGGGTTTGGGTTTGGGTTTGTTTTTTTGTTTGTTTGTTTTGGGGTTTTTTGTTCGTTTTGGTTTTGTTTTTCTGGGTTTTGGTTTTTGCTTTTTGCTTTTTGGTTGTTTTTTTTTTTTTTTTTTTTTCCCCAGGGTCATCTTCCTTATGTTCTGGGTAAATAGGAATTGAATGGCTTTTTGTCAAGTTGAGTAAATATGCATGCATATAAATAAACAAGTAAACCACAAAATATGCATAAAAAAGCCTACTTTATTTAAAAAAAAATTAATATATGATAAGGTTTTACAGTTCTGTATAAAAACCAGTCTCATTTTGCTAATACCACCAGCTCTTCAGAAAAAAAGTGAGCACTTTTATTTAGATCCGGCATAGTAAAAAGCAGTGATACCATTTGAATACTGTTGCAGTTTCAGTAACAGAAATGCTTTAAAGACTAAATAGAAAATTGGGACTCACAGTTTTCAGTTGCGCTTTCATCTTTAGATGGGTATCAAAGACCTTTTTTTATTAGAGCTTTTTTTGTTTTCTTTTTCTGGCATCCCATCTAGAGGGAACCTCTTCAGGCTAAAAGTAGCAAAGAAATGACGCTAATAAAGCACATGGCTTACATTTCTGTCCCAGATTGGAGGCTCTTTCTCTCTAGATTTTGTTTCTTTTTCTTCCAATTCAGCTAAGGAACTGCTATTGTGTGGTAGATTTTGACTTATTCACAAGGGGAAAGCATTGAATAAACACAATTTGGAGGAAAAAAGACAAAAGCAATAAAAGATTGTCTGAACATCATAAAAAAGAGTGACCAAATCTTCCAGTTGACTGTTGAACATTTAATAGGGAAATAATTTTACAAAAATGTCAATTCTTTAGAGGAAAAAAATGTTCTAGATGGATCACCCTCTAAAATTATAAACCATTGATGCAGCAAGATTCATATGTATCTACCATACATTTTTTTTTGTAGTAGTGAAACTCTTCCTACAGTGAAATCAGGAAGAGGGTTATGACAATCCTGTGACAAGTGAGACCAAGCTTTAGATGGGAATTCCCATAGAACCATTTAATGTATAAAAAAATATTAGTTTTTCTTATAAAAAAAAAAATCAGTACTTTTCTATTGGAGCTAACAGATGGTGGCATCCAATAAGTGTACTTTTGTAGAGGCTAGATCATTCTTTCACGTGGCAAACTAGACAAAAGTAAATGGGGAAAGAGAAGAACTAAATTTCTAAACAATTCTCTTCATTTTGTCTGTATATTCCTCTGTGATTGCTGGGAGCAAAATACAGTCCTCCGTTTTTTCTGCCTCTTCCCCTTTTCCAGACATGTCTCTCAAAGATCTGACAAGCACCATTTCTTTCAGAAATTCAGCTTTCCTCTGTAGTTCATTTTTCTTTTTAGCAGCATGAAGCTGATATTACTTTCATCCTATCTGGCAAATCTGTCTATATTTGTCCCTTTCACCCATAATTCTTTTAGATATATTTATGCAGTTAAGTTAAACAGTGTAAATAGAATAGTGTAAATACAATTCCATTTAAATCATTAATTTAATAATCAATAATATAACTATTAGCTTAGAGCATAATATCTTCTAAGAGAAAATAATGATAAATAATTTTCGATAAATTAATGCTTTAATTTACATAATCTAAAAAGTAATTTAAATACCTCAGTCAAATATTGTTTGTGTCGAAGATAGGATAATTTTGAGTGACTGTATAGAACTCAAGGGAAAGAAAATCAAACTTGGCAGGGTTTTGCCCAAATTGCTTCTGGTACTCATTTCTGGGCTGCTTTTCCTCCTCAAAATGTCCAGCCTAGGAACTAACCAAGGCATTTTTCCAGATGGAATGGCAATTTTGGCATGTAGCAGACTGTGGGCCTTCTTTCACTTCTGCTTTCAATCAGTTTTATTAATCAATGAAAACTCTGGAAGTTGTGCAAACAACTGTGAAAGACATTTCTACAGACAGATATCTTCTCAACAGACTCTTTTCTGCCTCTTGTGCCTCATGTAGGGCTAGATGATTACATTTTTTGTTCCTCTTATGTTGTCTGCAGGCTGAGTAGAGATACCCAAGGTACAGTTCCCAAAGAACAGGGATTAAAGCAAGAAGCTGTACAGCTTTGTACAGACAGAGTTAATTATTACAGTTTCCCATACATGAGGTTATCATGTAATTGGTAGTGTGTAATACAGGCATTCCAGCTGGCACAGGATGTCCTCGGGGCCTCTGCACAGCAGTACACTGGAGACGATGCAGAAACTAAAAGCTCAAAAGCAGTTACATACTTGAGTGCACACTTACCCATAAGCACATGGCATCCCTGGGAGCTGTCTATACCATCTGATAGAGTATTGCAAATCAGTGGCAGTGCATAAGAGATGACATCAAAGTATGTTAAAAAGGCAGACTAGGGACAACGTGGGCCCTCTCCAGAAGCAATCAGGAGAACTGGCTACCCTGGATTTGGAGAAGGCTGAGGTTCTTAACAACTTCTTTGCCTCAGTCTTCACCGGAAAATGCTCTGACCATACCACCCAAGTCTTGGAAGGCAGATGCAGGGACAGTAAGAATGAAGACCTTGGGCCCACTGTAGGAGAGGATCTGATTTGAAACCATCTGAAGAACCTGAATGTGCAAAAGTCCATGGGACCTGATGAAATCTATCCACGGGTCCTGAAGGAGCTGGCAAATGAAGTTGCTAAGCCACTGTCCATCATATTTGAAAAATCATGGCAGTCAGGTGAAGTTCCCTATGACTGGAAAATGGGTAATATAACCCCATTTTCAAGAAGGGGAAAATGGATGAGCTGGGGAACTACAGATAAGTTAGTCTCACCTCTGTGCCTGACAAAATCTTGGAGCCGATTCTTCTCGAAGGCATGCTGAGGCACATGAAAAACAACAAGGTGCTAGGTGACAGCCAGCATGGCTTCACGGAGGGGAAATCCTGCTTGACCAATCTGGTGGCCTTCTATGATGGGGCTACGGAACTGATGGTCAGGGGTAGAGCAGTTGATGTCATCTACCTGAACTTGTGCAAAGCATTTGACACTGTCCCACATGACATCCTTGTCTCTAAGTTGGAGAAACATCAATTTGACAGGTGGACCACCCAGTGGATAAAGAACTGTCTGGATGGCCGCACACGCAAAGATTTGTGCTCAATGGCTCACAGTCTGGCTGGAGACCAGTAACAAGTGGTGTCCCTCAGGGACTGGTGTTGGGACCGGTCTTGTTCAACATCTTTGTTGGTGACATGGACAGCGGGATTGAGTGTGCCCTCAGCAAGTTTGCCGATGACACCAAGCTGTGTGGTGCGGTTGATACGTTGGAGGGAAGGAATGCCATCCAGCGGGACCTTGACACGCTTGTGAGGTGGGCTGATGCCAACCTGATGAAGTTCAAACATGGCAAATGCAAGGTCCTCCACCTGGGTCGGAGCAGTCCCAGGCACAGCTACAGGATGGGCAGAGAAGAGATTCAGAGCAGCCCTGCGGAGAAGGACTTGGGGGTGATAGTTGATGAGAAAATGAACATGAGTCGGCTTCAGTGTGCGTTTGCAGCCCAGAAAGCCAACCCTATCCTGGGCCGCATCAAAAGGAGCGTGACCAGCAGGTCGAGGGAGGTGATCCTGCCCCTCTACTCTGCTCTTGTGAGACCTCACTTGGAGTATTGTGTCAGTTCTGGTGTCCTCAACATAAAAAGGACATGTAACTGTTGGAACAAGTCCAGAGGAGGGCCACGAGGATGATCAGGGGACTGGAGCACCTCCCATATGAAGATAGGCTGAGAAAGTTGGGGCGGTTCAGCCTGGAGAAGAGAAGGCTGCGTGGAGATCTCATAGCATCCTTCCCGTATCTGAAGGGGGCCTATAGGGATGCTGGGGAGGGACTCTTCATGAAGGACTGTAGTGAGAGGACAAGGGGTAATGGGTTCAAACTTAAACAGGGGAAGATTAGACTGGATATGAGGAAGAAATTCTTTCCTGTAAGGATGGTGAGGCACTGGAATGGGTTGCCCAGGGAAGCTGTGAATGCTCCATTGCTGGCGGTGTTCAAGGCTGGATTGGACATAGGCTTGGATGGCATGGTTTAGTAGGAGGTGTCCCTGCCTGTGGCAAGGGAGTTGGAACTAGATGATCTTAAGGTCCTTTCCAACCCTAACTATTCTATGATTCTTTGATTCTACTGTATGTATAACCTCTTATCCTTGTCATTTTCATTATTAGGACAATGAAAACATTTTGTAGGGATAGATTATGGGCATTGTTAGACTGTAAGCAACCTTTCCAGGTCACATTTAATATTTGACATATGAAACCATGCTGTATGAGACAGAATAGGTCATGTAGGAGATACACAATCAATATGATGATTACTGCCCTTTTGTATAAATAATTATCCTTCAGCACTGCAGTGACTGTAATTCCAGAAATCAGTGCCTGCAGACAAAAGACCTTTATTTGCACATCTCACACCTCTTAAGCTGGAACACGTAGCCAGTTGTCCTGGGTTCAGCAGTAGCAGCCATTTTTCTCCTTCTTAGTGGCTGGTGCAGTGCTGTGTTTTTGACTATCAGCCTGGGAACAGTGCTGATTATAACACCAATGTTTTCAGTTGTGGTCTATAATGTTTACTCTGACCAAGGACTTTCTGAGTCTCATGCTCTGCCAGGGAGGAGGGGAAGCTGGGAGGAAGCAGAGACAGGACACCTGACCCAAACTATCCAAAGAGGTATTCTATACCTCAGCACATCATGCCCACTACATAAACTGGGGGGGGACAGTTACCAGAAGGGTTTGATCCCTGCTTGGGTAGGGATAAGTATCTGTCGGCAGGTGGTGAGCGGTTGTATTCTCTTCCCTTGTTCTTTCCCTTGTCATTATTATTACTGGTGGTAGCAGTAGTGGTTTTGTGTTATACCTTAGTTACTGGACTGTTCTTATCTCAACCCGAGGGAGTTACATTCTTTTGATTCTCCTCCCCACCCCTCCAGGAGTGGAGGGAGGAGGGGGGGGGGGGGTGAGCGAGGGCTGAGTGGCTGAGATGCCTACTGGGCTTAAACAACGACACCAGTGTTACTAGTTTGCAATTCAGTATAATGTAATGTTTTTCAGTGTTGTATTCACAGGTATTTAGATGAAAAGTTGTCCTTGACATACTAAGATTTTTCTGATTATGTTTGAGTAGCTTTGTGATATACTAATTATTCACTATCCTATATATGAAAAAAAATCATGGATATTTCTCTAGTTGGCCTGGGACAACATGCTCAGAATAAATAGCAGTTCTGTATATTCTTGCTGCTTAGAGCACACATACTTTATTGAGAGTAATGCAGAACCACATGATGGATGAGGTTGGCAAGAAACTCTAGAGGTCATCTAGTCCAGGCTCCCTTGTTAATGTAGGGTCAGCTATGTAAGCATACTCAGGGCTCTGTTCAGTTGGGTTTTGAGCATCTCCAAGGATGATGACTCCACAATTTCTCTGGGAAGCCCACGCCAGTGTTTTACCACCTCACAGTAAAGTGGACAGCATACCACTGAGAAGTGTCTGGCTCCTTCTTCTTTTGTTATCTGATATTAATCAGATATCTAAATGGACAAGTTCCTGCTAGAGCCTTTTCTTCACCAGGCTAAACAGCCCTCTCAACTTTTCCTCACATGAGCAACACACTGGTATTTTTGTCATCTTTGTGTCCCTTTATTGCTATCTTTCCAGTGTATTCTTTCTTGTACTGGAAAGTTCTTGCAATGGCTGAAATGTTTCTGTGTGATTTCTCCAAAAATTGAAATTATAAACCATGCTCATCAAATTTTAGGCAAAGAATTGTAGCTTCAAGTATACTTCTCTTGTTTAGGAGGTTCTATGGAAATTGTTAAAGCTATTTCTGCGTAATTTATGAAGGTGAAAATTCCTGTTATGAAAAGAGATAATTTTCCTTTTCAAGTCTTACAGTTTGTTACACCATTTGCAGATGCAGTTGATCAGTAGTTGTAAAATGGTTAACACTTATGTATATACATATCTGCTTTTAAATACTTTTTGATTAGGTTTTCCTTATTACTTGTACTTTCCTCCCAGTTAAACAGTACCTTGTTTGAACAGATTTTAGGCCTCTGACAGCCAACTGGTAATCCATTAGTTAAAACCTCCTTGATTTACTGTAATGTGGTATCTCTCTGAGACCCATTTTGAAAGGCAATGCTTCCTACAGTGGTGTGTGCACTACCTTCACACTTTGTTGTAAATAATCCAAGTTACTTTCCACTACTGTACTTTGCAAACTGTGCATTGCACAGGATTCATAAAAGTTAAAACTGTCTATGAAACGAACTGCAATATTTGCATCTTCTGAAATGCCAGTTTTTAAGCGTGTATTTTATTTTAATCCCTAATAACATATAATATGCTAAGACATACCTAAGACATATTTATGTATATCTAGCCTTTGCCTTGTAAAGAATTTAGAGTAATTAAAATCTAATTGTATTTTATTTATTTCCATAACCTCTAACAATGTTTAAAATTTCCTTCTGTAGATCTACCTCATGTGAAAATATTCTTAAAATATTTTTATTCCTGACAATTTTAGATTTTAGAAATCGACTGTTAGCTTTTTCTAAATCACAGTCTTCTGTTGAACACATTACCTCTTACATATTGAGTTTTATGTTCTCTTACTGGAAAACTTCACAAGTTTTAACAAATACTGGCTAAATACTTCCTGCTGTAGCAAAATGACCACT
This sequence comes from Ara ararauna, assembly GCA_028858755.1. Taxonomy (NCBI): domain Eukaryota; kingdom Metazoa; phylum Chordata; class Aves; order Psittaciformes; family Psittacidae; genus Ara; species Ara ararauna. The sequence continues at coordinate 33,991,576 of CM054410.1, read as the reverse complement.
CTTGAGGTATTACTTAATTTTAACTTTTAGAAGACTTAAAACATATCAGAAGTGAAAACTTTAGCTAAAGTTTGGCTGTTCTGTGGACTGACTGAAAAACAAAGACAGACTTTTCTGTTATGCTTTGCCTCCAAGTTGACTAATACGTTGCTAAGTGTACCCAATAGTGACTCTGGACTTCTATCTTAATTCTTACCTGTATTATCTTCCCAGATAATAATTTGATACTTTGTCATGCAATAGTGAAATAAATTCTGATGTTATGCTTTTTTTAAACAATATAATGCATAGCTGTGACACAATTCAGCTGTCTTTTTAAACCCAGTAAATGTTAACCTGAAAATCTTCAGAGTATAGGTGTATAAATCTTATAGTTTGTCTAGAGACATTATATGGTATAATTACTCATCCTAAATGGGCTTGTTTCATCATGTAGCAAACATTAAACAAAATAGAAGTTCATTCTACTACATTTTGAGCAATTTATAGAAAGAGCTTTCAGAGTCTATAGACCTTGATCTCTGTTGCCATGGGTTCAGCAGTAGCAGTCATTTTTCTCCTTCTTAGTAGCTGGTGCAGTGCTGTGCTTCCGACTTTCGGCCTGGGGACAGCACTGATGACACCAGTGGTTTCAGTTACTGCTTGGTAATGTTTTGGTCTGACCAAGGACTTTCTGAATCTCATGCTCTGCCAGGGAGGAGGGGAAGTTGGGAGGAAGGAGAAATAGGACACCTGACCCAAACTGACCAAAGAGGTATTCCATGCCACAGCACGCCATGCCCAGGATGTAAAAATGGAGAGCAGAAACCCAGAAGGGTGGGGGTGCACTGCTTGGTCGGGCTGGCTATAGGTGGTGAGCAATTGTATTCATTCCTTGTATTTGCCTTGTCATTATTGTTATTGGTGGTAGCACTAGTGATTTTTGTTATACTTTATTTACTAAACTGTTCTTATCTCAACCCATGGGAGTTGCATTCTTTCAATTCTCTTTCCCATCCCTCCGGGAGCGGGGGGAAGAAAGAGGTGGGAGTGAGTGAGCAAACTGCGTGGCTAAGAGGCTGAAACCACGACATCTGTGTACAAAGAAAAAATTGAAAATCAGATGAACAGAAATCAAAGCAAACACCAGATCAGCCAGTTGGACAGCGACTTATTTTGCTTTTCAGAAGACTGCTCGGGTACGGCTGGGTATCAGTCGACAGGGGCTGAGCAATTATATTGTGCATCAATTATGTTTTACTGTTTTCTTTTCCTTTTCCTCTTTTAGTTTCATATTCTCTCCACTTGTTATTTCCCTTATCATTACTATTATTGGTGGTAGCAGCAGTAGTTTTGCATGATACCTTAGTTACTGAACTCATCTCAACACATGGGTTTTATATTTACTTGATTCTCCTTCCCATCTGTCTGGGAGCAGGAGTGAAAGAAAAGGGAGGAGTGAGTGAGTGGCTGTGTGGTTCTAGTTATCAGCTGGGCCCTTTTCAGCATCATGGGTGCATGAAGACATAATCTTGTTCACGGCTTGAAATCTCCCCTAGCCAGGTTTTGAAAATGAGTATGTCCCTTCTGGCCTGACTGTTCTTCCTTTCACTGTGGTTTCTTAAAGAAGATGGAAGAAGAATTTTCTGCTTTGCGAGGGGACTTAGCCTCTTGAAGACCCACTTCATTTAATGTAGTTTTAAAGTTAATCAACCTCATATATATGCTTTTGTACTCCAGATAAATTAGCTTTATATATGTGCTTGCAAGAAATTCCTCCTCATGTGGACTTTAAAGGGGAGTTTAAGAAGCTTATATGCTTAGCAAATTAATAATGAGATTTCAGCAGAAGAGATCAGGAAGGAAGAATCAGGGAGGAAGTATTTCGTAGTTGTTACCCAAGAAATGTAAGAACTCAACTGTTATGTCCAAAAGTTACCTGATGACGGAACAGATATTTTACTTCCATTGGCAACAATCTGTCCAGAGGTGTCTACAAAGGAAGATGGAATATTTCTATTTAATGGTAATGATGAGATCCTAATAACCAAAGATACATGTTTTAGAACCTTAAGAAAATTATATTATTTATTTTACCTTCAAAAGGATGCTGGGGTTTTTTTTTCTAAATCTACTATATCTCAGAGCTGTCCAGGATTCCTCAAAAAAAGGAAAGCAATATTTTTTATGCTTAAATCAGTAGAAGTCAACAGCATGTTTTGACTTTTCAATATGTTTACTAGTCTCAATAGGAGGTAACTGTGAAATATATATATATGTGTATATATTCAAAATTTATGGACTAATATTCATCATACATGGTCAAGAAAGTCACAGTTTACATACATGGGATATCATAACTTCTTTGAAAGAAATAGTACAACTTCAGATTAATTTAATGAAAACTTATAAATGGCTTCTGAACCCTGAGAGAACTTTTTTTAGTGTGGAAATTTTGCTATATTAAGAGATACACAGGTCTCTGATCAGTTCTTCATAACCTCACTTTAAGCCACTTTAAGAAAACTGAACACATTATAATGGCATATTGCATGAAAATGAACAGGAAACTAAAGAGGTTTTGAAAGAACATTCTTAGATAGGAATATAAGGGGAAATCTTCTGTGTAGAAAACTGTCATGGGTTCAGCAGCAGCAGTCATTTTTCTCCTCCTTGGTAGCTGGTGCAGTGCTGTGTTTTTGATTTTGGGCCTGGGAACAGCGCTGATAACACCAGTGTTTCAGTTACTGCTTAGTGATGTTTTGGTCTGGCCAAGGACTTTCTGAGTTTCATGCTCTGCCAGGGAGGAGGGGAGGCCGGGAGGAAGCAGAGACAGGACACCTGACCCAAACTGACCAAAGAGGTTATTCCATACCACAGCACGTCATGCCCAAGATGGAGGACGGAGAGGAGAGACCCAGAAGGGTGGGGGGTGCACTGCGTGGTCGGGCTTGGTTTTAGGCGGTGAGAAATTGTATTCTTTCCTTGTATTTGCCTTGTCATTATTATTATTGGTGGTAGCAGTAGTGATTTGTGTTATACTTTAGTTACTAAACTGTTCTTATCTCAACCTGTGGGAGTTGCATTCTTTTCGATTCTCCTTCCCATCCCTCCGGGAGTGGGGGGCAAGATAGAGGGGGGAGTGAGTGAGCAAAACTGCGTGAGTTATAGAGGCTTAAACCACGACAGTTCTTTTTGGCGCCCAACGTGGAGCTTGAATGGTTGAGATAACGACAGGATTAATAGCCACTCGTCACAATGCTGATTTATTGGCTCTTAAAGTTGTTGCTTTTGATTCTCTTGCGTTCATGGTTTCAGCCTGTTGTACCTTACTTACAGCCAGTATTTCTTATCTTAGCATTTTTCAGATATGGGTTTTGGTTTAAGGTTCTTGTTTCATTGTACTTTATTGGAATGGCTTGTGATACGGGCGGGCTCCAGAAGCCGTGGGGGGCGGATGTGTACCTGGCAGTTCGGCTGCTCTTCACCGTCCTGGCGAGGCTGTGGAGAGCCGAGGGGGGGCTGCCGAAACGGCCCGGGGGAGCGGACCTGGGGAGCAGGAGCCGAGCCCCCCCACCGAGCCCAGCCCCGCCGCGGCCGAGAGCATTCCCCAGCAGCCGCCCGCAGAGCCCCAATGGGATGCAGGAGACCGCGCAGCACTTCCCCGCAAGGCAGAGGAGGAAGACCTGCACTCAGACAAAGAGCAGCTGGTGGTGAGAGAGCCGGCAAGCACAGCAGCTACACCAGCCCCAGTGACAAGCACAGCAGCCTCATTTGAGGGTTCTGAAGGGTTTGAATGGCCTTTGGGTACCCTTGAGACCTGCCTGCTGATTGTGATGGGGATCAGCATGGTGGCATGCATACAGAGTGTGTTTTACCCACAACCATTCTGTCTGGCCCCGAAAGTTGAGCAGAGTGGAGTGTGGGCCTTGTCTGGGGTTAGTCTGCAACCTAGGATGACTAAGAGATTTTCCCCAAGCCTGGACAGCCATGAGGGGCAGGGTGTGTGGGACAGTACGGGAGAGTATCTTGTCCACTGGGCCTCTCCAGTGCTTTGGAAGCATTGGAGATGGAAGGCAGCTGTATGGAGCCCCCACCAAGCTGCAGAAACTGCTGAAGGGGTGGATGAATTACTTTGAGCCTGATGGGCCCATGACACCTCAGGCCATCAGGGCAGAGATGCAGCATACAGATGGACTCATGATCAAGGGGTGGACTTAGCAATGGACACTGTGGCCTAGGTTATTGACGAGTGTGAACTCTGCACACAGCCTCTCCTGCTCTGAAAGGCTGTTACAAAAGATGGAGCTTGACATCATGGACTGGATGGACTCAGCAGCTTTGTAGGGATTGGTCTCTGCACTGAGGGATGATCTCTCTCCCTCTCTCTGTGTGTGTGTGGATGTATATATATACATGTGATGGTATATTGAAAATGCGGGATCTGAGCATGACGTGAATGGTATGGAATAAGGGGTGGATAATGTCATGGGTTCAGCAGCAGCAGTCATTTTTCTCCTCCTTGGTAGCTGGTGCAGCGCTGTGTTTTTGATTTTGGGCCTGGGAACAGCGCTGATAACACCAGTGTTTCAGTTACTGCTTAGTGATGTTTTGGTCTGGCCAAGGACTTTCTGAGTTTCATGCTCTGCCAGGGAGGAGGGGAGGCCGGGAGGAAGCAGAGACAGGACACCTGACCCAAACTGACCAAAGAGGTTATTCCATACCACAGCACGTCATGCCCAAGATGGAGGACGGAGAGGAGAGACCCAGAAGGGTGGGGGGTGCACTGCGTGGTCGGGCTTGGTTTTAGGTGGTGAGAAATTGTATTCTTTCCTTGTATTTGCCTTGTCATTATTATTATTGGTGGTAGCAGTAGTGATTTGTGTTATACTTTAGTTACTAAACTGTTCTTATCTCAACCTGTGGGAGTTGCATTCTTTTCGATTCTCCTTCCCATCCCTCCGGGAGTGGGGGGCAAGATAGAGGGGGGAGTGAGTGAGCAAAACTGCGTGAGTTATAGAGGCTTAAACCACGACAAAAACAAAAAAACCCTCCTAGATTAAAACCAGAGTCATGCTTCACTAATTTTATCAGCTATCTTTCACATGGGAATAAAAAATAAGACAAAGCCCAGAAGTACTGATATGCATCAAATCCTGAGTTAATAAAGAAGTACATTGACTACAAAGACAACTGTTCCAAACTGGAAAATATAATAAATTGAGAATTTGTGGCCAGCATAGGTTTTCTTAAGAGTTTTCTGAATCAATTATTGGTAGCATGCCATTAATATAGTTCTCAGAAGTATATCCAGAAGTGAGCAATGTCTTCAAGAACGAGGTATGGATCAAATAATATCACCTGACAGTGAGAATGCTAATGAAAACATGACATTTTCTCAGGTAAAGGTTATTTTTTTTTTAACAGTTATGCTTACCATAATTGTAAAAGAATACAGAAAATGCAGATTATCACTCTTCTACCTACACATCTAATTTGGAACTGTATTTCAACATATCTGCTTCTTACTATCCTCCTATTTAATTATTTATAGTAGAAGATAATCTTAGGGGATTATATTTCATTTAAAACTAAGTGCTTAGGAAAAAGATATAGCTCAGTGTCTTGGTTTAAGCCTCTATAACTCACGCAGCTACCAAGAAGGAGAAAAATGACTGCTACTGCTGAACCCATGACACTCAGCATAAAAATGTAGTGGAACCTTTCAAAATCATCTGAGCAACAAAATTGAATTTAAAATTTTGCTGTAAGAACATGAAAACCCAAATGCTAGTGAACCTTTTTTCTCTAGTCACTTTTTACCCATTGAAATGGAAAAATTTATATGAAAAATCAGATTTCAGCTTTTTGAAAAAAAAAAAAAATATTATATGTAGCATTTTTATTTTTTCTGTAGAGCTGAAAAGCATTATTTTCTAACTTGCATTTGATACTTTTTTTTTTCTGAAAGTTTTAGTTCACGTTCTCTGTGGTGTTCTTCTCCTCTCCTTCCATGGCATATTTAGGGGTAGATTTCATTATTCAGTTAAATATCCAGCGATGACTTAGCTTTCACCATGCACAAGGCAGATGCATTGGTGCCACAGAACATAAACTACCCAGGTGTAGGTGTAAAATATCTGCAGTATAGATGTCAGGATATACCATTTTCAAATAACCAAAATATTTTATTTAATTAACTGAATCAGCTTTGTTAAGCAAAAGAAATGTAATTTTTTCCTTCAGCAATAGTTAGAGCAATGTACATAAAGTTATATAATCACTGAATAGGACAATTATTTTGACCAGTTTGGTTGCATAGAGTAAGTCATATCTTGGATGTGAATATAGCAACTTGCAGAAAAAAGGAAGATAGAATCAGGCCTGGATAAGAATTTGAGCATGTGTGATAAAGGGATAGTGAAAAGGATTTGGACAGATTAAGATATAGCAAAAACAAATATATATCCTATATAAGCAATGAAGGATAGTCAGTTGAGTTTTATACTTATAGGGTTCTCTGAAAAAGAGTATTTTGTGGATATGTGATAACTTAGGAGTTCTGAACATCATGGCATTGGCTCAGAAAAACAGGGCTGACTTTCCTTTTCACTTTTTCATCTTTTCATCTACACTATTCACTCATCCTTCTCATCATCATCACTATTCACAGCTGACTTTGTGGCTAGGGCTTAGTTACCATTTATCAAAGCTGCCCAAGCACTACTCTCTTTGGGTTTATCATACAAGTGCAGTCTCTCGAGTGAATCACTGGCTTTATTTTCCTTTGAAGCTATCTATTATCTTATGGTAGTATGCCATGTGAAACCTAAATAGGGAAATCACAAGCTTCCATTCAGCACGTCCAAACAACATGCTGTTGTCATCAATGTGACTTTCAGGTTAATTTGTGTTTTCTTACTCTCTGAAACATCCTTTTATATGATAGGCCTGTTGCCTTTCTCTTCAGAGGAACTGCAACATTTTTGTTTGAGTCTTTGGCTTAGAGTCAGAGACCATCCCCTACAATTATGATTCACACTACATATATTTAGTTCTAGGCAGACAACTTACCCTGTTTCATCTACACCTTTGACCAGTGTTTCAAAGTAAGATTTTTAAGCAATAGTATACGTACACTGGCTTTGTTCTAATTCATTCCCTCATCTAATTTTTCCTCTTAATTGACAAACAAAAATAAGCATTTACACGATCTGAAACTGTATTTCTGGTTCAATTAAGGGAAGTAATGTGGTTTCCATTATTGTATCTCTTACTGCATGTTGATGACAAAATTATTTTTTCTGAAATTATTTTTTCTTCTGAAATAAAATCTTTTTTGAGGAAATTAAGATGGAAAGCAAAAATCTGATGCTTACTAAATAATTTCCACCCTAAAGTGTAGATATAACAGTCTCAACCAGTGAGTGATGCCTGAACAGCTCTTGAACACTAGCATGGTGAAACTACATGTAATTCAAAACAAAGTTCCTGAACCACAGAGAATGTAGTTGCAGTGGTCTCATGATCTATTTCAGTCTGCTGGTTCACTTTTCCAGCAGTTTACTTGAGAACGATGTCACTGAGGCTCTATTCCAGCATTATTCTTCTAGCTCATGAACCCTGTGATGAAACATGTTTGCTTACGAGAGCCTAATGCTGTCAACGAATGCATTAGCCCATTGCTAACTCTTTATTCTAGAGCTTCTCAACAAAGATTCCTAGTGTTTCATGCTATCTTCCAGAGCATTCAACAGAGCCTACTAAACAGAATTTCTATTCTGTGATTTGGAAGGTTTATCCAATTTACTTTTAATAGCTGTAATTACTGACCTAATATCTTTATCTCTTTGAATACCTAATGTCTTTATCACATTGCTTTAGTTCTCTTTATATTTTAATCAATAATCTTATTCAAGCACCTTGTCATGGGTTCAGCAGCAGCAGTCATTTTTCTCCTCCTTGGTAGCTGGTGCAGCGCTGTGTTTTTGATTTTGGGCCTGGGAACAGCGCTGATAACACCAGTGGTTTCAGTTACTGCTTGGTAATGTTTTGGTCTGACCAAGGACTTTCTGAGTCTCATGCTCTGCCAGGGAGGAGGGGAAGCCGGGAGGAAGCAGAGACAGGACACCTGACCCAAACTAGCCAAAGAGGTATTCCATACCACAGCACGTCATGCCCAGGATGTAAAAACGGAGGGCAGAGACCCGGAAGATGGGGGGGGGTGCACTGCTTGGTCAGGCTGGGTATAGGTTGTGAGCGATTGTATTGGTTTCCCTTGTATTTCTCTTGTCATTATTATTATTGGTAGTAGCAGTAGTGATTTGTGTTATACCTCAGTTACTAAACTGTTCTTATCTCAACCTGTGGGAGTTGCATTCTTTCGATTCTCCTCCCCATTCCCCTGGGAGCTGGGGGGAAGAAAGAGGGGGAAGTGAGAGAGCGACTGCATGGGTTATAGAGGCTTAAACCACGATAACCTATATCATATGGATAGAGATCTAATTATAAAATTTGATAGCTCTGCATATGCACATATGATAACATATTTCAGTTGGTTTATGATTTGTAAGTATCAACTTTATAGTACCCACTGACGCAAAATATTCACCTCTTTTTGTGGTATTTTTCTCCTTTACCAGTGGGAAGTGCCTAAAAATATAATAAACATCTGCAGTAAATATATTTCTCCAAATTACCATATAGCTTTCTCCATGACATTTGGTTCAGATTGTTTCATTTCTCTTATATTTTGTTCCTTTTTTATTTATTAAATAGCAAAACCCCTGTATGTGACCTTAAAAACTCACCCCTTACTTTGTGAAGGAAAATGACACTGCTTTGGAAATGTGGATAGAGAAAGAAAGAAATTCTAGATTCTATGGCTTCCCCTAACTGTTTACTGTATTATGCTAACCAACGCTACTTCTTCATTTTTGAAGGGAGTTAAAATATTTAATAATTCAATACCATTTTAGGATCTCAATCATCTGTTTCTTCCACTAATGTTTTTTACAGTTGGCAGTAGTCCTGTCAGCTGTCCAATTTTCTCATTTAGGAATATTCCTTAAGATTCATGATGCAGTTGTGAGTAACCCCATCTGACACAAAACTGATTTTCTCTATATTTGTTTTAGTAGCTGTTACTAGAAGGAAAAACTCTAATCTTTGCTGTTAAAATGTGTGGTGACTACATATGATATCTGCAAAGAAGCCATTTTTGAGAGGATTGCTGTTACAGCTGAGCGAAGATGAAAAATAAGTAACTGTTGGGCACACAGCACAATAACTTTGTAAAGTAAACTAAACAGATCCTGTACGTCATTTATTATTTTTTAATGATGTGGGACTTTTTAATATGGGTCTATCCCTTAGTGTAAAACTCATATCAAAATGTGTAAATAACTGGTAGAAAATAGGTATTTTCAATATCCTTATGTCTAAATTGTGTAGTTTTATGGACCACATAAACACATGCAAGACCTTTAGAGTTCATAAAACATTATTACAGTGAACATACATAAATACAAAAATGTGTTTTCCTTCTTGAAGTATATAGCTGAATCCAAAATAGGTACGGAACCAGCATTGTATCTCCCTCTTTCCAAGACTACTTCAATGCCAAAACATGAAATAATAGAAGTGATTGCAGAATTGCAGTGGTAAATAATCTCTGGTTTAGAAGACAGACATGCTGGGACTAGATTCTTACCTACATGATGTGAAATATGTGTTTTGTACTGAATAGAAGAGGCATGTGCCTTTGTGCTTATGTGATCACCCCATTAGCTGAGCTCTTGCTTTATTGCTGTTAGACTTAACAAAACTTCATGGCATGTGAAGGTGTTGTAGCAGTTTTCAGCCACTAGAAACTGCCGCAAGACAATGTTGAAATGCTAAAGGGCTGTGTTGTAGTTTAGTGGAGTGAAATCTTAATGGCATGGATCTGAGGGTATGTGTAATATATGGATGTGGATTGTCACAAGGGTATATGGGAACATTGTATGCAAAACCTAATGCAATATTTTTTTAAGACTATGTTCAACTGGTAAAATCACAATAGGGCAATTTTACCCACCTTCCCTTTGAGAGGGGCTCCTAAAGGGAATTACATCCCAAACCATGGCTAGGTATGGAGAGAAAGAATAATTAAGAGCTTGAGAACAAGCAAAGAAATTAGCTAGCTTAACACAGGGTTCAAACAGCTTTTATTTAGCAGACACTGTGTCTTTGTCACTTATTTCATAGGAGTTTATGTTCAGCAGAGATTTTTGGTTTTACAGCACATTAATGATAATTAAGTAAAGCCTTTTTTAATATTTGCTCTCATTGCATATAAATCTCCTTCAACTTTTCTCCATGCACAGTGCATTTTGTTCAAATGTTCTGAACTATATTTCTGTCTTTTACCTGAAAATAACCACCAAGATCATCCTTTACTTGTTGTGATTTTCCACAGTTGGTTCCATGTGCTGCCAACAAAAATTTATTTGCTTTGTCTCTAATTTAGCTTTTATATTCTTGACCTTAGCATAGCACTTAGAGGTGCCATGCTTGACCTCATGCTCACCAACAGAGAGCGGCTGTTTGGGAATGTGGCACTCCAAGGCAGTCTTGGTTGTAGCGATCATGAGATAGTCAAGTTCTAGATGTTCAGCACAGTGAGAAGGGCACACAGCATGCTCACTGCCCTGGACTTCAAGAGCAGACTTTGGCCTCTTCAGGAACCTGCTCAGTAAGGTTCCATGGGATAAAGCCCTAGAGGACAAGAAAGGCCAAGACTGCTGATTGAAATTCAAGGATCACCTGCTCCAAGCTAAGGAGTGTAACGTCCTGACTAGAAGGAAATGTGTCAGGAGGGCCAAGAGACCTCCATCGGTGGATAAGGAGGTTCTGAAAAACCTTACAGGTTAAAAACAATATTGTGAAAGGTAGAAATGAGGATAGGTGTCCTGGGAAGAATACAGGGACATTGTCTGGGAAGTTAGGGATCAGGTCAGAAAATCTAAGGCCCAGATAGAATGGAAGCTGTCCATGATGGGATGTGAAAGATAACACAAAGGGATTTTATAGGCATGTAGCGCGCAAAAAACAGACTAGGAATAACATGGCCCCTTTCCAGAAAGATATGGGACAACAGGCTGCTCTGAAGGTTAAGGTTCTCAATGAATTCTCTGTCACAGTCTTCACTGGCAAGTGCTCTGACCATGCTGCCCAAGTCTAGCAAGGCAGACGCAGAGACTTTGAGAATGAAGACCTTAGGCCCACTGTAGGATAGGATCAGGTTCAAGACCATCTTAAGAACCGGAACATGCACAAGTCCACGGGACCTGATGAAATCCATCTGTGGATCCTGAAGGAGCTGGTGAATGAAGCTGCTAAGTCACTGTCCATCATATTTGAAAAATCATGTCTCCTGGGTTCAGCAGTAGCAGTCATTTTTCTCCTTCTTAGTAGCTGGTGCAGTTTTGTGGTTTTGACTTTCAGCCTGGGAACAACGCTGATGGTAACACCAATGTTTTTAGTTGCTGCTCAGTAATGTTTATTCTGACCAAGAACTTTCTGAGTCTCATGCTCTGCCAGGGAGAAGAGGAAGCCAGGAGGAAGCAGAGACAGGATACCTGATCCAAACTAACCAAAGGGGTATTCTATACCACAGCAGATCATGCCCACAGTATAAACTGGGGGCAGTGACTCAGAAGGGTGAGACCGCTGCTTGGGTTGGGCTGGGTATCAGTTGGCGGGTGGTGAGCAGTTCTGTTCTCTTCCCTTGTTCTTTCCCTTATCATCATTATTATTATTGGTGGTAGCAGTTGTGGTTTTGTGTTATATTACTGGACTGTTATTATATCAACCCATGGGAGTAACTAGAGCTCGGCTCAGATGTCTCTATACAAATGCCCGTAGCATGGGGAACAAACAAGAGGAATTAGAGATGTGTGCACGTCTACAGGCGTATGATATCATAGGCATCCCAGAAACATGGTGGGATGGCTCCTATGACTGGTGTGTTGGAATGGAAGGTTACAGGTTCTTTAGAAAAGACAAGCCCGGTAGGCGGGGCGGGGGAGTTGCTATTTAAGTGAGGGATAGGCTGGAGTGTATAGAACTGTGCCTAGGGAAAGGTGAGCAGTCGACAGAGAGTTTGTGGGTCAGGGTTAAAGGGAGAACAGCAATGGGAGACATTACTGTGGGGACCTGTTACAGACCGCCTGACCAAGAGGACTCTGTGGATGAAGTGCTCTATAGACAGATAGGAACAGCCTCACGCTCGCAGGCCCTTGTTCTCATGGGGGACTTCAACCAGCCTGATATCTATTGGAGGGATGGTACAGCCCGGGACAAGCACCCCAGGAAGTTCCTCGATTGTGTGGAAGACAACTTCCTTCTGCAAGTGATAAAGGAGCCGACAAGGAGAGGTGCCATGATTGACCTCGTCCTCGCCAACAGTGAAGGGCTGGTTGGAAATGTGATACTCCAGGGCAGCCTTGATTGCAGCCATCATGAGATGGTCGAATTCAAGATCCTCAGGACAATGAGAAGAGCGTGTAGCAAGCTCACTGCCCTGGACTTCAGGAGAGCAGACTTTGGCCTCTTCAGGAACCTGCTCAGTAAGATTCCATGGGATATAGACCTAGAGGGCAGGGGGGCCCAAGACTCTTTGTTGACACTCAAGGATCACCTGCTGCAAGCTCAGGACCGATACATCCCTACTCGAAGAAAGTGCTGTAGGAGGGCCAGGAGACCTCCTTGGATAGATAAGGAGCTGCTGAGGAAAATTCGAAAGAAAAAAGAGGCTTATAAAAGGTGTAAGCAAGGACAGGCAGCCTGGGAAGAATAGAGGGATGTTGTCCGGGAAGCTAGGGATCAGGTTCAGAAAGCTAAGGCCCACTTAGAATTAAACTTGGCTAGGGCTGTTAAGGATAACAGGAAGGGATTCTATAGGTACATTGCAAATAAAAGACAGACTAGGGACAATGTGGGCTCTCTCCAGAAGCTATCAGGAGAACTGGCTACCCTGGATTTAGAGAAGGCTGAGGTTCTTCAAGACTTCTTTGTCTCAGTCTTCACCGGAAAATGCTCTGACCATACCACCCAAGTCCTGGAAGGCAGACGCAGGGACTGTGAGAATGAAGACCTTAGGCCCACTGTAGGGGAGGATCTGGTTCAAGACCATCTGAAGAACCTGAATGTGCACAAGTCCATGGGACCTGATGAAATCCATCCACGGTCCTGAAGGAGCTGGCAAATGAAGTTGCTAAGCCACTGTCCATCATATTTGAAAAATCATGGCAGTCAGGTGAAGTTCCTGATGCCTGGAAAAAGGGAAATATAACCCCCATTTTCAAGAAGGGGAAAATGGATGAGCTGGGAAAATACAGACCAGTCAGTCTCACCTCTGTGCCTGGCAAAATCTTGGAGCCGATTCTCCTGGAAGGCATGCTGAGGCACATGAAAGGCAACAAGGCACTAGGTGACAGCCAGCATGGCTTCAGTAAGGGGAAATCCTGCCTGACCAATCTGGTGTCCTCCTATGATGGGGCAATGGAACTTATGGACACAGGTAGAGCAGTTGATGTCATCTAGCTGGACTTGTGCAAAGCGTTTGACACTGTCCCACATGACATCCTTGTCTCTAAGTTGGAGAGACATCAATTTGATAGGTGGACCACTCGGTGGATAAAGAACTGACTGGATGGCCGAATGCAAAGATTTGTGCTCAGTGGCTCACAGTGTGGCTGGAGACCAGTAACAAGTGGTGTCCCTCAGGAATCGGTGGTGGGACTGGTCTTGTTCAACATCTTTGTTGGTGACATGGACAGTGGGATTGAGTGTGCCTTCAGCAAGTTTGCCAATGACACCAAGCTGTGTGGTGCGGTTGATACGTTGGAGGGAAGGAATGCCATCCAGCGGGACCTTGACACGCTTGTGAGGTGGGCTGATGCCAACCTGATGAAGTTTAACCATGCTTAGTGCAAGGTCCTCCACCTGGGTCGGAGCAATCCCAGGCGCAGCTACAGGATGGGCAGAGAAGAGATACAGAGCAGTCCTGCAGAGAAGGACTTGGGGGTTTTGGTTGATGTGAAAATGAACATGAGCCGGCAGTGTGAGCTCGCAGCCCAGAAAACCAACCCTATCCTGGGCCGCATCAAAAGGAGTGTGACCAGCATGTCGAGGGAGGTGATCCTGCCCCTCTACTCTGCTCTTGTGAGACCTCACTTGGAGTATTGTGTGCAGTTCTGGTGTCCTCAACATAAAAAGGACATGTAACTTTTGGAACAAGTCCAGAGGAGGGCCACAAGGATGATCAGGGGACTGAAGCACCTCCCATATGAAGCTAGGCTGAGAAAGTTGTGGATGTTCAGCCTGGAGAAGAGAAGGCTGCGTGGAGACCTCATAGCATCCTTCCCGTATCTGAAGGGGGCCTATAGGGATGCTGGGGAGGGACCCTTCATTAGGGACTGTAGTGAGAGGACAAGGGGTAACGGATTCAAACTTAAACAGGGGAAGTTTAGACTGGATATGAGGAAGAAGTTCTTTCCTGTAAGGGTGGTGAGGCACTGGAATGGGTTACCCAGGGAAGTTGTGAATGCTCCATCGCTGGCAGTGTTCAAGGCTGGATTGGACATTGCATTGGGTGACATGGTTTAGTGGGAGGTGTCCCTGCCTGTGGCAGGGGGGTTGGAACTCGGTGATCTTAAGGTTCTTTCCAACCCTAACTATTCTATGATTCTATGATTCTCCTCCCCATCCCTGCAGGAGTAGGGGGAGGAAGGCGGGGGGAGGAAGGTGGGGGGGTGGGGGTGAGGGGGGGAGTGAACAAGAGGCTGCGTGGTTCTGAGTTCCCAGCTGGGCTTAAATCACAACATCATGGCAGTCAGGTGAACTTCCTGATGAGTGGGAAAAGAGAAATCTAAACCCAATTTTCTAGAAGGGTAATAAGAAAGATCCAAGGAACTACAGACCAGTCAGCCTCACCTCCATGCCTGGGAAAATCTTGGAGCGGATTCTCCTGGAAAGCATGCTAAGGCACATGAAAAACAACGACGTGGTTGATGACAGCCAGCATGGCTTCACTAAGGGGAAATCCTGCCTGACCAATTTGATGGTCTTGCATGATGGGGCTGCAGAACTGATGGATAGGAGCAAAGAAGCTGATGTCATCTACCTGGACTTGTGCAAAATGTTCAACACTGTCCTGCATGACATCCTTGTCTCTGAACTGCAAAGACATCAATCTGATGGATGGACCACCCAGTGGATAAAGAATTGGTTGGATGGCTTCATGCAAAGCATTGTGGTCAATCACTCAGTGTCTAACAGGACAGAGGTAATGAATGGTGTCCCTCAGGGGTACGGGTAGGGACCTGTCCTCGTCAATATCTTTGTCAGCAGCAAGGGCAGTGGTATCGAGAGTACCCTCAGAAGTTTGCCAATGACATGAAGCAGTGTGCTTTGGTTGATACATTGGAGGGAAGGAATGCCATCCAGAGGGACCTTGACACACTTAAAGGGTGGGCTAATGCCAACTTCATAAAGTTCAACAAGGCCAAGTGCAAGGTCCTGCACCTGTGTCAGGGCAATCCCAGGCACAGCTACAGGCTGGGCAGAGAAGAGATTCAGAGCAGCCCTGCGGAGAAGGACTTGGGGTGTTGGTCGATGAGAAAATGAACATGATCCAGCTTCAGTGTGAGCTCACAGCCCTTAAAGACAACTGTATCCTAGGCTGCATCAAAAGGAGTGTGACCAGCAGGTCGAAGAAGGTGATTCTCCCCCTCTGCTCTCATAAGACCTCACTGGGAGTATTGTGTACTGTTCTGATATCCCCAACATAAGGAGGACATGGAGCTTTGGTGCAAGTGCAGAAGAGGACCATGAGGATGACCAGCAGTCTGGAGCTCCTCCCATTTGAAAACATGCTGAGAAAGTTGGGACTGTTCATCCTGGAGAAGAGAAGGCTGCGTGGAGATCTCATAGCAGCCTTCCAGTATCTGAAGGGCCCTATAAGGATGCTGGAGTGGGACACATCCTCAGGGACTATAATGTCAGAATAAGCAGTAATGGGTTTAAACTTAAACGGAAGAAATTCAGGTTAGATATAAGGAGGAAGTTCTTTACTGTGAGGGTGGTGAGGCACTGGAACAGGTTGCTCAAGTTGTGAATGCTCCATCCCTGGCAGTATTCAAGGCCAGGTTAGACAGAGTCTTGGTTCAGGGTGTGGTGTCCCTGCCCATGTCAGGGGGGTGGGAACAAGTTGATCTCAAGATCCTTTCCAACCGTAACTATTCTATGATTCAGTGATTCTACTGAACGTTAAAGTTTTCAGATTCTATTTCAGATCTGAAGAAGACTTGGGAGAAAATAAATTCCAAATTTTTCCAGCTATACCAAATTATTCTAGTAAAACATACTGTTTCTGTCTCCACATCTTGTCTTCTGTCCCTATCCTATCGCAGGTACATTAGTATCAACACTTTTCTTTCAGTTTTGAAAGGAGTAGCTAAACATGTTTTTCCTATACAAAAATGTTTCTGTGAAGCGTTGACTTCACTGAGTGCTCTGAGATTTTCAGACATTAATTAACTTATCAGAGGCAAACATAGATCAGTTAACACAAAATGTGTTCCTATTCCAGTGCTATGTAGTGCCCTAAAAATGAATATGAAAATAGTGTGAGGCTAATAAAGCATCACTTTTTTGTCTGTATAACTCCAGTGATACAGAAACGAAAAAATCCTCATGTAAGAACACTGTACCATGTGACTAGACAGTAAATAGAATACCTATGCTCCACAGTATGATTTATTTATGAAATGTAATTAGAATGTTCAAATGATATACTGCAACATAGGCTCTTGACAGTAGGTTTAGCAAAGGGTAGTCAAGTTCCTTGATAGTAAAATGTAGAGAGCTATTTGGCTGAGAATGGCCACGTGAGTAATCCAGACAGTTACCTGACGTTACTGAAGTAGTGAACCAAAGGCTTTGAGGCCTTGCCTGAAGGTTACTAGAGGGCACATACATGCAGAAGTTTGAGGAGGCTGGCCCGGAGGGCTGCCGGGTGGGGTGTGCAGGGAGAAATCTGTTAGCCACAACCTTGGAACATATGCTGTTACAGTTAACCAATCAGTAAGCTGTTGCTAACACTTGGCTAAGAGACGTTAACCAATCAGTTATCACGGAATGTTCTAGTAGCTTGAAACTTTCTATAAAAGGCGACACTTTGGTTACAATAAATTATCAGCACCTGATTACATTAATCTGCGTGTGTTGTCCATGATCTCCCACAGCAAAACCCATCAACTTGTCACGAAATAACGGGGTCAGGCAAAACTGTAATTTTTCTTGACTGCTTTTTTGTAAAAGCATTAAAAGCCTCCAGCAAATGACTTTGCAGACCAATGAGAAGGTTTACTGTGAAATACAGCAATCTATCTATTCTTTCTAATGAAAAGCATTTATCTATTCTCTCTGGTGTTTCAGAAAAATAGCACGTCCTGTTCCTGTTCGTACATATAAAGTACTATAGAAAGTAGTACATAGAAGAAATGCAAACATGATTCCTGCTTTATATATTTTCACCATAAAAAAGTATAAATCAACAAGAAGTGGAGAATAGTTATAAAGTGTTACATTTTTGATGTGTTTATAATACAAAAACATAGAAAAGTAAAAGAAAATGTAGCGTATAACAGAAAATAACATAACAAAACTCAGAGGTGAGGAATACTTCTTGCTTAATGAAAAATTTGTGTTAGTAATATGCCAATGGATATAATACATTTCTGTAGTTTCTAAAAAAGATAAAATAAAAACACAAAAGGCAAATAAATAAGAACAGCCACATTGTGTAATATACCAAGTTCCTTGTTGAATCCTTTAGTAAATTTTCCCATTTTATCCACAAGCCGCACCTGTCAGAGGCAATCAGTACATTGCAGCCAGCTTGCTGAAGCATTGCCAATTTCTAACATTTATATATAAGCCAGCTAGAAGTAGATGGTCTATTAATTTTCTTGAATTGGTGTCTTGTGGCAGAACCATATAAATTTTGCAAATAATTGCCATCAGGTTAAGTGGAAGGATTATTCCATTTATTAAATAAATATGTTGATGCATTTCTCTTCAGTAAGGCATAGTAATTGAACAACATAATAATAAATACATAGGTCTATTTCAAACAAAGTCTCCTTTTAGCTTAGCTGATACTCCACTAAGCAATTTTCCTGTGTTAGTAGACATGCAATTAAGTACAAGTTTAGAAAAGTTTTACATTTTTCTGTATATCTATCTAATAAAATCTCACTGCATAATCATTAGATTAATGGTAAGAAAATAATGTAAGGTCTACAATACAAAGTTATCATAGTCTAATTACCTCATAATTATGAGCATGCCTTTTCCCGCTGGTGTAGTCCTGTGGGGTACATAATATTGTAGTTTGCGTAATCAGTAAGATATTTTTAGAATCTGATCCTTTGAACATGTGTAATCCTTGCCATCAGCTATGTGTTATACTTTGAGAATGCATTTACAGGAAAAATCATGAAAATGTTCCCTGCAAAATATGCCAGGAAAGGAAATAGAATATAGGTGTTACTTACATAGTGATTTAATGAAAAAGGAAAGAAAGCTAACAATAAGCATAATATAATGAACTAACAGCTACTAAAATGTTACTTTTCGCATGTTTTCAGAATGGAGGAAATACAAAATGAACACTAAAAGTAGCTAAGAGAAAAAAAATCTAAGCCAAGTTTTTCATTCGTCTTTATAAGCATATGCATCTTCTCTGACATTTACTTCTGGTGGACTTAATTTCTTTTTTAAATCTGCTTCTAGCCAATGCTTGATTTTTATCTTCTATTCTTGTTTCTTTTGTACATTAGACTTATAAGCCACTAGTATCTTTTGATAAAATAATCATGGAATCATAGAATCACAGAATACACAATTAAAGTTATGAAATTATGGATCCGATGACCACTTTTAAAAATTATACTGCTCATCTTTATCATTTAATTAGAGCCTTATGGTCTAGTGTGAGGTGTTCCTGCCCATGGCAGGGGGGTTGGAACTAGAAGATCTTAAGGTCCTTTTCACTCTTATCCATTCTATGATTTTATGAACTAAGCATACTGGAGAGTTAGAACAAGGAGGATAGTAAATCGATGGGTTTAGAAATCAAAGCTGAAATGAAAGCATGAATGTCTGAAGGAATAATTGGACTTGTTTTGTATTTAAATGAAACGGAAACTTCCAGAATAGCAGATGAATGAGAACCATCTGCTACAACACTGGAAATAGGGAAACGTTTGAGTAGACAGGAATGTTATTCAGTCTAAGAAGCTGATTTTCATTTAGTTTGGAGTTATTTTATGCATGGAAATTCCATGGATGGGCTTGCAACTTTGCTTATCCAGGTTTTGAAAAGGAGTTCATGCAAGAGGAAAGCTTAAGAGTTTGTTTTCTCTGTGGCCTGAAAAGGGAAGATACCTAGTGTTGACTGAAGTTGCCATTGTTTTGCATGCAGGGTAGGTTAGAGGAATGTAGCTATTGTCAGTAATGTTCTGGTGTGCAATATATCCTTGTCCTTGGCTGAAAAGCCTGAACAGCTGAATTCCAAAAAAAAAATCAAGCATAATGTTAGTTCTATGTACCCAAACATGCCCTGTGAACTTTACATTATTTCACAAGGTGAAATATTACCATATTAAAATAAAGAATTCATAGAGCAATTTTTGACTGTGTATATTATTTTCTCTTTTCAACAAAGAAATTATTCTAAACTTAAGGCATTACAGATGAGAAGTAGTGAGGCTACGTGATGTATCTGACTGCCTTGCACATTTTATGTTTGAAATGTTATTGTCCAAATAATGACTAGCAGGATGTTTCTGGTTAATTGTTTTATACCACAGTGGATATGAGATAAATCAAGCTAATTCATGCTTAGTGGCTGTAGAAATATTTCAAGACTTATATGATTTTGTATAATATTAAATAATAGACATCACTGGGATTTGACTCATAACAAATCCTGTAACATAATTCTTGTACACTAATACTTTTAGAACAATAAGTTAGGTGGCTGTTTTTCAGCATGGAGAAATATCAGCAGGGAGTTATTTACTGAGCTATCAGCTCCTGACTGTTGATTTTTCAGTTATAATACAGACAATTAGTCCTTTAATGCAATTTGCAATGTGCAGAGAAGAAAAGTTGTTACTCAAGTATTCTGGTTTTGCTTTGAGGCATTTTCAATGGGAGTTAGTTGGTGTAGAATGTTAATTCCAGGTGAGTTTATAACCTGAAATAAATAGCTAGTCCAGTTTTGACAAACAGTAATTTTAACTATGTTTAAAAAATATTAAGACACATGTTGTTTTATCTTCTGACTGGTGCTTTTGTCCTTGGCCTCATTTTTGTAGCAAGAAATGCTAATTTATACATAGTAAGAGTGATGATGAAATACTTCTACTTTAAATTACACCAAAGTTTGCTCTATTGATAGTATAAATAAAATAGTATTAATAAATCTTCAAGAAATATCTGTTGTCATTTGAAATAGTATTTCTTGTGGCAGTACATTACATGAATTTTCTTAAACAATATCATGCATTTTAAAAGATTTCTTGTTTTATAGATAATTTACATCAGGAAATAAAAAAGCCAGCCTCAACTTCTATGGCATAATGTCTGCTTTTCTGTGTTTGTAAACACAATAACACAGTCAAAAAGTAATGTATGGTAGTTTAACTAAATGACAGCTGCAGAAGTCAAACTGCTGGTCTCTTCTATCACTCTCCTTAAAGGCAATATGGTTCCACTGAAGTCAATAGAGTTATTTCACTGCCAAACCCTGAAAAGATGTCTTAGCTTTTGTATAACTTATGCCTTACTTAACCATATCTGCTTCAAATTAATTCCCAGTGACAGTTCACTTACTATGAGTACACATTTTACTACCTCTCTCTCCCCATTGAAAAAGATCAAAAAATTTAGTAGGTTGACTGTGTATATGTGTTAGATTTATTTTTTTGTTAAATTGTTCATTTAAAACCATTTTAATGATTAGTCTATTCCATTTTTGAGGTTATCTAATGATCAATGAAGATTAGCCTATAGCTAGTCTGTGGATAACTTTGCTGGTATTTTTGAGGCTTGTACTTAGCTGTATACTTCTTGAATGTTTTAGGTTATGCTAAGAAAATGCATTTAACACAATGCAATAACTTTTGGGAAGGCAAAAGAATTTAGAAGAGCACGTTTAATTATATCAAGTTTCAGTCTTAGTGGTATTTTAAATCATAACTTGGATACCTCACTTTAAGATATAGAAATTATTAAACAAAAAATAGTCTTATTTTCAACCTTTGCAGTAGGATGTTGGATAATCATTTGGAGAACGAAATCTTGCTACCTAGAAGCCAAAAGAAAAAATCTCATTAATCAATAATGATAAAGATTTTTATTTGGGAACTCTTACTTGTGCCATCAGCTGATTTGTATCTTTGTTAAACAAAAGGTGGGTGGCAGGAGGATGGTGACAGACTCTTTTCAATTGTGTCCAGTGACAGGGCAAGGAGCAATGGCCATAAAATAAAATACAAGGAGTTTCACTTCAGCATAAGGTAGAATTTTTTTACGTTGTAGGTGGCAGAGCACTGGAACAGGCTGCCCAGGAGGGTCATGTAATCTCCCTCTCTGCAGACATTCAAAACCTGCCCGGACACGTTCCTGTGCAACCTGATCTAGGTGGCCCAGCCTTGGCAGAGGGGTTGGACTAGGTGGTCTCCACAGGTTCCTTCCAACCCTAATGATTCTGTGAAATCTGTATTGAGCTAATTCCTACAAAGCTAATTCCATTTATTTACTTGGAATTGACCAAGCTCTATCATTCCTACTCAGTAAATGATTGACTTCTTTCTTATGGTGAGAATGTTCCTTTCTAAAATCAGCAGAAGACTGGTGTTAGAATTGCAAGCTTTAGAATTGTTTGCCTTGTTTCAGCTGGGATCAAGAGTGCATTTTCAAGCAAATTTCACTATTGTTCCCACTTGAGACACTTTGAATCTTAGATTATTCTCAAAGTTCATGGACCTGTGAAAGGAAATACGTTGCTCGAGGAGTGCCTTTAATTCACTGCAGTTGATAGCAGGGGTTTTTGCTCATTCAGGTAGATGTAGCATGCATTATGGTGCCAGAAGTCCAGTTCCACCTGACACACTTTAAATGAGTTGGTTTTTTTTTTGGAACGTTAGCGATTTTTTTGGTTATATAATAATTCCAGATGTATTTTGAATGAAAGTAACTCTAGTATTTTGAATGAAAGTAACTCTAGTATTTTGAATGAAAGTAACTCTAGCATGCCTTCAATATCAACCACCGCAGTAAAAAATGTTCCATGAGAAAAACACAGTGATACAGAATATAAAAATAGAAACAAATAGCCCACTTTGTCTTATTAATTAACATTATGTTAATGTACTTTTTAATGTTTTCATGTTAGCCCAAGCTACAAATAAAAACAAAAACACTTATGAAGGTATTTCAAAATCAAGTCAGTTTTAGCATAGCCCTTCAAGTGCTCATTGTTTCAGATGAAACGTATCATGAGAGAAGTAATGCCTTTGTAGATTGATACTTCACAATTACAAAGTCTTGTCGAATGCTATTGGTCATCCCAGCATAGTTTTCTCAATTATTTGTTAGAAAAGAAAGAGAGAGAGGAAGAATGAAAGAAAGAACGACAGAGGGGAAATTATTTCTGTGACCTTTTCCAGGAATCATAAATAATTGAATTAGTTGCTATGCAGAGAACAAATATTTCCCTGCTTGACATATTTTAGAGTAAGGGCAGCAGTAGCAGCAACAAGAATTCTTGTGTTAAGACTGAATAACTGTATGCTGGTACTTATTAGTCAACACAGGAGCTGAATCAAGTCTGACAAGATGTCACTGCACATACTTACCTGCAGCGTGTTTATCTTAATATTGTTATTTTCACTTACGTGATATAAAGAAAGATCCGTATTTCTCTCATGTTGATTTATCCAGAAACCAGAATATATATAGATGTCTTATATGAAATAGTTTTGGCAGCAGTGGTACAAAACACCTAATAAAATGACAAAGGCTAGTCCCAGTGTTGCCTGAAATATGTTATGTCTAAGCTTACAACCTTTTTCAACCAGTCTTTGGATAGATCTTGAGGGCTGAAGTCCAAGTACTTCTGGCAAAAATCTGTTGTTTACAGCGACCTTTTTAAATAAAGTGAGATTGTTTATTACATGATATGAAGAATCGAAGAATCCTAATCAGTAAATTTAAGACCCTAGGAACTTAGCTCACATATCTGTTGGTTTTTTTCATACAGTTTAAACACCTAGTTCGACTGTCTGGTGAGAACAAGTGGTACGTGGTCTTTGGCTGTCTGCAAAAGTTTCATACTGAAACAGTCACAGAATCATAGAATGGTTTGGGTTGGAAGGGACCTTCAAAGATCACCTAGTCCAATGCCCTGCATAAGGATGGACATCTTCGACTACATCAGGTTGCCCAGAATCACATCTAGTCTGGCCTTTAATGTCTCCAGGGATGGCACATCTTCCACCTCTCTGGGCAGCCTGTGCCAATGTTTCACCACCCTCATTGTAAAATTTTTTTCCTCACATCCAGCCTGAATCTATCCTCTTTTAGTTTAAAACCGTTGTCCTGTCGCAACCGGCCCTGCTAAACAGTCTCTCCCCAGCTTTCCTATAGGCCCCCTTTTCAGAACTGAAAGGCTGCAATAAAGTCTCCCAGGAGTTTTCTCCAGGCTGAACAACCCTAACTCTCTCAGCCTTTCCTCATAGGAGAGGTATTCCAATGCTCTGATCATTTAAGCATAAAATATGTGGTGAGTGAACAGTCAGGAGGAGAACAGTTTGTCCAATACAGTTTTAGGGAAAGGGTAAGCAGCTTCCATGTCAAGTCCATTATGCAACACCAGACAACATAGTTTAAGCAGCCATGATAGCATAAATGCACAGCGGGTAGTAAGTGTGCAGAAAGGGTGTCATGATCCTGTGTTTTAAATCATAAATGGGAGATTATTGTGTGCTATCCAGTTTGTCATCTTTGCTGCCTCTGAGCTTTTTAATGGCTTTGGTTTCCTAAACTGCTCTCTTTAGAGAATTTCCCACATGTCTTGGTCTATGAAACTTCAGTGTTAATAATCCAATAAAAATTTACAATTACCTTCAAACACAATTTTTTTTTTATTAATCAAAAAAGAATAAATAGTTTAAGAAAATCCTCTGTTGTAATTTTATTCAAATTGGGAATTTACACAAACATTTCTTTGTATAGAAGTTGAAAGCAACAACTTGGCTGAGCAAAAAGATATTCATAAATGCTTTAATTTTATTAAATGTGAGATATTTGGTTGAGAAGAGTCAAATTGAAAGAAACTTTTATTAATAGTTATTACAAATAGAATGGAAATACGGCCTTCTCAGTTGGTTAGCTAATAGCTAAACTCATGTCCTGAATTACCTCATTGACCAGGTAGTCTGAATACTGGACTGAAGTTTTGAATTGTGCTTAACAAATAAATAAAATTCTTCTTTGTCTTAATATCTTTAAGCTGTATGCAGCTCTTCAAATATTCAATCAGGATTGCAAAATATCTGCGAAGTTAGCTTTCCTCTTGACATTTCATAAAATCATGTAATCTTTTAATAGCATTACATTTATATACTTTTTTAATGTTGTCATGTTAACTTAGGCTACAAATAAAACCAAAACCACTTATCAAGGTATTTCAAGGCCTAGTAAGGTTCAACATAGTCCTTCAGTTGTTCATAGTTTTGAAAGACATGAAAGACATCCTAAGTGAGTAAAGTAACATCTTTGTAGATTGATATACTACAATTACAAAATGCTATTTGAATACTCTACAAAATCTCAGCATTTCTGATTCGATCAGATATGAAGCAGAAACTGACATCTAGGCGATATGTAGCCTGTGTCTGTGCAAAATATAAAAATTCATCAGAGCATATTTTTTTAATCAATCAATGAAGATTAAACAAGCAAACAAACCAATAAACAACCTAACCTCTACTACTTAAAAAACCTTAAATTGTAACACTTCATTTTGCTGCAGAAAAAAATTAAATATTTGTTGTCTAATGGTCAGTTCTGCTCATAAGGTTTAAAATGCATCTTTTTACTTTTCTCACTCATGAAAAGCCACATGTTTGTTTCAGGCAAAATATTTCTGTAGGGTTTTTTTTTTTGTGTGTTTGTTTGTTTGTTTTTTTTTTCTCATATTGAGCTTTGCTTCTAAAATAAAAGCAGAAAAGGAAAGAAATTGCAGTCTTGTTCTAAAATCTTTAAGATTTTTGGTTACAGTCATACAAAATATATTCACTGCATCAGTGAGCTTGAGGGATTTCACAGAAACCTTCTAAAATGTGTGACACTGTGAATCTGCTGCAGAAATATGTTGTCTCGGATTTCCAGTCTGTTGAGTTTCTGCTGTTTAGATATTCCCTCCTTGTCAGTCTGGACTTCTACTGTTGCTCATTGTATAGTCAGGTACATTTTTATCAGTGTGTCTGCAAATTCCAAGGCGATAGAATTCCCGATTGGATGTAATCCACTCTCTGAATCAAAGACATTTGCAACAGCTATGTAATGGTTGAAGTCAGTGATTAATCATACTAGTATAAAATAAACTTATTTCTGTATTGCTCCTTCTCCTTCTTACAGCTCTGAATATTGTACTTTGATTTCAGGAGGCTGGCAGTAGGAAGAGGTAGTGATATTGAAGACAAGAACTCACTCGTTAAACTAATCTATCATCTGATGTTACCAAAGTGCTGTTGTTAAGCAAAGCAAAGTGAAATACTTCAGTAGCCTTCAAACCACGTGTTTGAAGTCCAGAAAAATTGTCAGTCTCTGACTACGAGGGCTGGGCTGTTTCTTATAGAATCCATCTAAAAACATGCTAGGCAAGGCTTCCACAGAAGTCATTAAGGGACATGCAGAGCTTAGTTGTATACAAAGAGATGTCCTTCATACACTGAAATATACACTGCCAATACTGCAGTTTTCTGAACAGAAAAAAGCCCTGAGGGTATTTACAGCTTTTCACTTTTCCTTAAGTTGTCATGGAATTGTGTCAAGACAGAAGCAGTCTTGATATTAAAAATACACAGGGACTTAATTATGTTCTGATGCTGCTTACAGAATAATAAACCAAATTTTTCTACAATACTTTTTCACTCTTTGCCCTTGTGTTGTGGCTATGTAGCACTCAAAAGTGAAGTATCCATAAGTGCCAGGTAAGTAAAATAATAACTGCAAAAATTATATAGAGAAAGACCACTTCTGTGCCTTTTTCAATATAGCTAATACTCTATTATGAATTATCTTGCTGGAAAGAATTCATCTGTTCTTATAATTCAATTGACTTTTCTCAGTAGAAGTCATATTCCTTAGTTCTGCCATTGCAAATCCCATGCATTCTTTACTGTCCCTTAGCTCTTGATTAATGACATTTTTTGATTCTTCATTTTATATTATTTCTATTGTACATTACAAAGCTGAGCACAGTTTGCCCAAGAGTTGAAAAGTCGATATTATTTTGTCACTTACTTGTGTTTTGTGCTTTGGAGAAATCCAAGTAATATGACCAATAGTTAATACATTTAAAACTTAACATAAACAGAAAAGAAACCAAACAACCCCAAACCACAAAAAAACCCACAAACCAAACAAAACCATAACAAAAACCAAATTAAATCTTACAACTCTCAACCTAATTCATTAGCAATAGATGGACTTTTTGGTTTTAGTATCGTGAGATATGTTTTTAAACAGACAAGTTTTTCTTCTGTGTACTTTCCCTGGTGTCTTTTTAATATGAGCAGATGTAGCAAAACATCAGTATACTGTGCATTAAAAACCATAGTTGCATCAGTTCATATAAACTATATTAAAGTATTGACAATTTCCTTTATAGAAGGAATGGTAATCTTGCTTATGCCAGAACCATTTCTGAAGTACAAGAGCTGCGACACCAGTAGCATAAACAAAAGATACTGTGAAACTCCCACCCCCTTAGGAATGGCATGCAAAACTCTGCAAGTCCAAGAGACTAGGAAATCCCATTTGACTGTCAAATTAAAGACAGCAGTACCAAAGCACTTTTATTTCCAAAGACTTAGAATTGTGAGTTATCTTTGCATGAGGTGTGTGAATTCAGAATATGGTATTTACTGAAAGTCAGTATCAATGTGCTTCACAGTGTAATGAAAAACATGCCATGCCTTTTCAGTATTCATGTTAGCAGACTGAAAGACAAGAGAACAACATGAAGGTCTAGAAAGGAAATATATGTCTACACACTACTAAAAGAAATACATTAGTGACTTTTAGACCGCATAACAGCCTTCCAGTATCTGAAGGAGGCCTATAAGGATGCTGGGGAGGGACTCTTCATTAACGACTGTGGTGACAGGACAAGGGGCAATGGGTTAAAACTTAAACAGGGGAAGTTTAGATTGGGTATAAGGAGGAAGTTCTTTACTGTGAGGGTGGTGAAGCACTGGAATGGGTTGCCCAAGGAAGTTGCGAATGCTCCATCCCTGGCAGTATTCAAGGCCAGGTTGGAGAGAGCCTTGGGTGACATGGTTTAGTGGGAGGTGTCCCTGCCCGTGGCAGTGGGTTTGGAACTAGTTGATCTCACGGTCCTTTCCAACCTTAACTATTCTATGATCCTATGATTCTATGATGCAATTGCACAAGCTTAATTTTAAAGTGTAAAGATCTGGGAAAAAAGAGAAAAAAGATATGATGCAACGAAGAAGGGGTTTCAGAACGTTATTTGGAATATTAATTGAATTGCAATTAACTATAATAGAATTAATAAAAGAGAATTTCAAAGTCAATAAAACATAGAAATTGAGTAAGTGGATGCAAGTAATTTCTGAAAAGCATTTGATACAAAAAATAAACTAAAAGATTGCCTAACAATTATGATACCTGGTGAGTTTTAAACAAAATTCTTAGGGAGTCAGATAGGTGGGAATATTTCCATAAGAGTAAATTCAGAGCCAAAATCAGGGTCCCTCTTCTGTTCCATTTTAATAAATAAAAGATTATTCTGTCTTATGGCAAATACACGCATCTCATTTTTTATTTGTGGTCAGATTGATTTGATCAAGTACTGGCTCATTTCTTGCTATGTTATGTCCCATTACAAATGCCTGCTGTTTTATTGCTCATTAAAATGACTCAGCCTAATTTGTGTCAAGCAATGGTCTATATTATTTTCAGCCTTTTTTATTTTTTTTTTGCAAAATACAGTTTTTAAGATGTGTTGTATATAGTTTAATAATGCAAAGTTGACAGGTTAAAAGGCAAATGTTTTACAGATTCTGAAAGCCAATTTATGAGAAGCACAAAGGACCATTGGGCCTGAAGAAGACAGATGGCTTTCTAAAGGTCTTAATCAAACTTGTTAGCAATATACAGCAATATTATGATGTATATTCATTCATCAATACATCCAATTCTAATAACACAAAATGGTGTTGCACCTGAATTCATACATGTCTGTGCCTTCTACAAAAACTGCAGCAGGACAAAAAAAAACCCCAAAAAAGCAGACCCACAATTTCTAGCATAATCTTCCATTTTTCTCCAACTTTTTCTCGCAAGCATGCTCATGACTTGGTGTACTAATAACTAAAAAGGTAGTTTTATTTCTTCTAGGATATGACTAAAGTCTGTGCTATGCCATATACGCCATATTTGTCCTATTGTCTCTCAGGGCATTCATGCTTGTATATAAACATAGACTTTGCAATTGGATGTATTTGAAGTTAAATTCAAGGTTGCATCAGCCCTTAATAAATGGGCAGCAGAAAGGCTGTGTCATGACAGTCCAAAGGATGCAAAGGAAGGGAGAACCTGGCAGGGAGGAGGCACAAAGATACCTCAGTATGGCACTAGATGATTTTATTGGTTTAATAAAATATTGAAAATGTGTAACAGTTCACAGAGAACTATTCTGAAAATTGACCATTATTTAGGCAAAATAGCAACAAACACAACCCCCCCCTAGGGCTGTTTAGAGTGCATGTTTGCGCTTATGAATTAACTGTTACTAGGGAATTTCTACTTAAATGTATTATAAGTATAATAATTAGTTTCTCCAACAAAAAACACTTACCTCTACTGACTAAACTAGATAAAACAAAGTAGCTCACATAACAATATCTGATTCTTTATTTTGTTCTGTGGTCCATCTTTGTTCTAAGAAGGCTAAACTTAATCAAGTAACATTATTTTTTGCAAAATGAGAAGATACATACCTGTTTTACTTTCAAGAGATTAAAATCTAATCTGAAAGGTTATAGAACATTAATAACTTACAATGGTGACAAAACACTCAAAAAGAAGCTATTATGACAACAGGAAAAGCTGAATTCTAAGTTGCTTGGCTCTTTAATCTACAACCTCCTGAGTATCTAACATTTTGATAAAACTACTTTATGTTTCTATTAAAAAAATAAATGCCTAGGATGACTGTTTAGAGCACAGGAACATAGATTGTTGAAATCTTAAATAATTTATACAGAATCTGGTAAAAATTAGAAACTGATCTATGGGACTATTTACATAACTCAGAGTAATACAAGTGATGTTATTGAATTAATGCCAATTTTCAGTAACTGGAGAGTAGTTAGCGAGCATTCTGTGGCTACGTATTCTGTGCAGACTCTCTTCATGTGGAATTAAAGTAAATGAAATGATGTTGTCCTGCATTTCATAGTAATTTTCCATTTGACCATACAATCAAAACTGAGGTAAGATTTTCTCAGTTTGTTGCTCTGAGATGCACCAGGCTGAAACAAAATTGCTCTTACGTCTAAAGATAACATACTTTTGGCATGAAATATGACTAACCACAAATTGGTGAATATGAAATAATTCCCACATATTTTCCTGATTGTTTTGTTAGCAATGCTACAAGCAATGGTACGTTTACTAATCCAGTTATTTTCCCTGTCGGTAAACTTGAACTTAAAAACTGAAAGGAAATTTTATGAGTGTGTTCTGACCTGGGTTGCTGCCTTTGTAGAGTCTTTCGCTTGAACTAAGTGTATGTCCTTGTCTTTCTTTGCCTCCTAAATGCTAGAGTGAAAGAAACCTTTTCAGTATCCTGAATCTGCTGACAATGTATGAACGAATTAAACAGCATGGATTTATAAATCTTTTCTACCTCCCCTGTAAATTATTCTTATTTTTACATAGAGTCATAAAGCAATAGTTTGGGAAAATGTAGTAATGGAAAGGTGTTTAAAAATATATGCATTTATGTGTATGTGTGTATGTTTATACATACTGATGAATCATATATTATAGATTCTATGGGTGTCTTACTGCACTACTTCAGCTGACTGATATGAAACACATTAGTGATAAATTCTCTTTGCTCTAAGAAGAGACACTTCCTTTGTTGTTGAAGTAAGTATAGAAAAAAATATGCTGGAATATCAGAGCTTGATACATGCTCTGTTACTCTTGTTTTTTACCGACTTAATTTTTCAAATGTCAGTGAAGTTATTGTAGCATGAAACCAAAGCAATACAATAGAGATTTAACACTGTTTCTAGGTTGTCCTTCCCAGTGTTGTATTGTCAGTGAGTCCAGCAAATAATTCCACAAAATAAAATGCCAGACGACTGCTGTGTTGTTAACATTCATGATAATCTCCCATGTCATTCTTTTCTTAAGCCATCTGAATTCCTCTAAACAATTGCTGTAGTGTAGCATAGAAAATAACTCTACAGAACGTACAGTACTCTCAGTAGATTGTAAATTAAGAGTTGCCCTATAACTGGAAGTAAAACCAAAGACAACTAGCCCTCAGTGAAGCAGTAGAGTCCTTCCTTTCTAACTGTATCTAACAGGAAGTGGTTTTCAGAGACATCAATTTTAATAAAAATGTATTTGATTTCCCTTTGTGCACTTGAATACTAACATTTCAGATAGATATTACTGACAAATAAACAACTTGGTCATCTTCATAAATTTCGTGTGAATTGGTAAGACAATTGAGTGAAAAGGTAACTAACTTGAAATTTAACTCCATTGAAATATTTGCTTAACCAGAAGAACTAAAAAAGATTGGAAACATTAGAATCTCAGAATAGATTGGGTTGGAAGGGACCTTCAAAGGTTGTACAAATCTTCTTGATGTGTATATACAGAGGAAAGGTTCACAGGGTGCTGTTATCACATGAAGTGATTTGAAAGTGCTGTAGAAAGGACTAAATAAAATAAAATAATATAAAAGAGATCAGGGAGGAACCAGAACTGAATGCTTCTGAAATTCACGCATTCTTAGTAGGAACTTTAAATTATACAAATCACCTTTTAACTCAGCATTCAAGTGCCAAATTGAATATAAGGCACATGACAGATGTAAAGAATCAGCAGTTAACACACAAGCCCCATGAAAGCACAGAAATTATAGTTTTCTTCTCAGGTAATGTCAAGAGACAATATGAAAGAAAAGTTATGGATTTTGTTCCGTTTCTTTAGTAACCCGAAAGAAGAAAGAGATAAATAATATCCCATTTAAAGAAGTTTCTCCTAAACTCAAAAAAATAAATAGGGAAAAGCTTTTAATTTACTTCAGGTTTTCAAATAGTCATTATTACAGTCCAAGGAATGCAATCAAAAAGATTAGAGCATCTGCAGTTGATACCAGTGTTATCTGGTGACATCGTAACCAGGTAGAACAGAATGACTTGCTGCTCTTAAATGCTTAATGCAGTGCTGTCAACACTAAAGGTTGATTGGTAAGTAGTATTAACAACAATGGTACTGACCACTAACTTTCTGTATATTTATTCAGGGAGACAGCAACATTGCAGGTAAGAGAGAAACTGAGAAACAGCCTAATTCTTGAAGGGTTTCAAAAAGGTCTCTTAGGAAGTGCGCAGTAAAAATGTATCACAAAGGTTTACAGACCTCTCTCACAATTAGGATCCCCTGCATGTAGTGAATTATTTTTTTTTTGTAAATTAATGTGTCAGAGAGCTTGCATTGTGTCACCCTGCAGCCATGTAGATTTCTTAAAACAGCATAAACTTGGTACATCTGTTAAATTATGCAAGAAATGTTTCACACTCACTCTGAAAACAGCTGTGCTAATTGATGAACAAAATCAATGCAGACAAAAGGTTTGTTTGTATTCTGCTAGATCATGAGTACCTCACAGCAAGTATAATCTTTTCTTTCACAAGGTGTAATGCATTTGTTCATGTGTAATAATATTTTGCATCACGGTTACAAACTTTTAGACATCAGAATTTGTACTGGCACTTGTCTATATTTCAACTATATTGTTGTCAATTGTGTGTTCTTATCATATCATGAAGATAAATGAATGAAATTTTCATGTTTCTTTCATCATACTTTTACTTTCAAAAAGTTAACTAGCAAGCAAATGCAATTTCTCTACTGGGAGAGCAGGACACTAGGTGTCCTAATGAAACTTTCCCCCTCAATGGCTGCAAATATCTTAATCAGAAAAAAATGTTGAGTTTTTCTTATTTTTTACAAAGATAGCATGATTCTTTTATTGATTCTTCATATCACTCAGATTATTTGAAAGAATCTATTTTATCGCTTGACATGCATCAAGCTTAATCCTTTAATTTAATTTTGTCTTTTTTGTAAATATAAAATTGTCACATTCTGTTCCAAACCAAAGAAATAAAAATTTGGTATCTGCTATCTGTTCCTGGTGACAATGACCTTGTCTCTAAAACCACACCAATGTCTTACAAGCTTCCCAGTTAGGGATGGGAGTCGTTCAGTTTTAAATTATTCAAAATAGAGCAAATCATTTTAAAGCTATCTTAGCAGTGCACATGTATGTGCCAAGAGAAAAATGAGAGAAAAGGCTTGAAAGCATCATTATGCTTGCTCTGCAGTGACTAATAACATTGCAATTAGAACCTTAGCACACACATGTAGGCTTAATACTTTTTTTATTTTTAAATCTCATGCTTTCTGTATTTTTCTATATTCATGGTCTTTGTCACCAAAGAATGCTATATTTATGTATGTTAATAAACTGTCAGGGTTATGTTACAATGACATTGTGGATAATGAAGTTAAGCGTAGATGTCCTTTTTCAAAAAAAAAAATTTTAATTCCAATAGCAAATTAGTACAGACACTGATCCTTTTTCAAATACAGTTTATGCAGATATTATTTACAAATGATTTGTACTTTACTTAGCAGAGCTATGACTAAAGTACGTTTTTAGATTTGGTTGCTAAAATGTTACCCTGTGTTAGTGGTATTAGCATACAGCTGAGAGAAGCTTTCTGTAGCTAGAGTCATTCAGATCTCCAAAAATGGGGTCAACCCTGTGGCATCTTTCTCACTGCTGACCTCCTGATGTCAGATCTTAGGAAGAAGTGTGATGTTTATTCAAATCACTAAGAAAGTAACTCCAGATTTAATGTTTATACAGATAATGTAATCTTAATACATAATTTTTACTTGGTGCAGGAAAATCTCTTGATACAACCTTGAACAGATTCTTTTGATATGCTACCGTATTCTTGAAATTTTTTTGCAGAAGGAGAGATAAAAGTGACAACTAATCTCCTCCATACCATTCCATTGTCCTGGAAGAGCAAATTTTCTTAGGAGATTAGTAATTTAAATGATCTAAGAAATATTCAAAAGTAAGTAAGACACAGTTGAGTTACAATGGAGGAATCACAGAGTTCATTCATTAAGAGCATTGGACTATCGGTGGCACCTGAAATGAATAAGTGCAGGTGTCTCACTCTCACTTTTCCCAATGTTCTCTTGGGGATGCGGTGGTGGTGGTCAAGAAACCTTTTGTGTGTGTCCCTGCTCCTCTAGTCCCATTATAACTGACACCATAGACTTGGGGAAATCGGGCTCTCAACCAGTGAACACATGTGAATCCTGGCTTGTGTCTGATTTCCCTGTGGGGACTCCAGGCTCAACCTGCTGCACAGCGTTGGATGGCTCTTTGATAGCCACAGATGTTGTTCCACTGAGGAGCTAATGTTCATCACCATTTAAATTGCTTTCTGATTTAAGCTATTGGCATAAACCTTCACAGACTCTGCGGGTCTTGAAGCTCCGTGCTAATCTCTTTGACTTTGTCTGCATCTAAAGCTAATTAACAATTTTTACTTGAGGTGTTGCCACCCTCTAGATTACCATCTCGAATATGGTACAAGGATCTAAAGTGTGTGCTAGTGGTTAATCTGTGCTTTTTTAAATCTCTCTCGTGCATAATTGAAAAAATAGCAGGCTAGATATAGACCTTTCAGGTAGTCCTCCCCCATGGCACTTATCTTTTCTCCCTTGCTTTTCTAGTGCATACCAGAATCAGCTACTTGATGGCAGTCGGGCAGTTACAGCCCAGGCATTATTTTATTTGATCACTGTTTACATGTAGGTTTCATCCCATGATCCTATTTCACCTAAATCTGGGGAATCTGGGAACAATGTTCTGTTGGGTGTTCTGGCACTTTCTGACTTCACAGAACGATAAAATTCATGCATTTAGCTATCCCCCTTTTGCTGTCCATATGGTTTCCTTATGAAGAAATGTCAGAAAAAAGGGAGATGAGCATGAATTCTCCAATCAAGTTGCTTATGTTACTAAAGTGTGAAGGCAAGGAAATTAGGGTGTTTTTTTGACCCCACATAGAACATGTATTCAGTATGTTTACAAACTATATTTTTAATTTGTAAACATAGATGTATTAAGCAAGGTGCATTTGTAGGCATCTAAGATACATTGTTGCTTTTAGAAAATTTTAGCAATATGCAAATATTGTCTAAGACAGTTCTGGCAAAAAATGAAAGGCTTTAATTAAATGTCATTAAATGGTCTCAATTTATAAAATACTGTAATAAATTAATTTTGGGTATTATAAAGCTTGTAAAAATAAATATTGTGGTACAATGATTAATAGTAAAGTAGAAAATCATTGTAGTTATGATCTACTGCATGGTACATTCTATGGTTAAAAATTTGGATTTATGGTGAGCATGATTGGATTTGATTTACGGTATTAACAATATCTTCTGGCCACTGGCAAACATAAGCAATTGCTCAGTGGTGTGGTAAGGAACTGGTTCATGTGACTGTTCAATCAACACTTGTTCAGGTTTTGGCTAACACAGCCCATGCCAAGGTTAGATGTTAGCTGGGAGCAGCACCATTGAGTTCATGTGGGAACAACAAGTAAGCAGGACATGACAGCCAGGAGGCCTAAAAGGCATTATGCAGCCACTGTCACTTGCAGCCATCATCCTTTTATATTGATCAGCAGTTCCTTCAGAATCCACTAACTCATGGAAACAGTATAGACTCAAATTCCAAGCTTAATGAGGCAGCTTACACAAAAAAGTTGTTAAAAGCTGATCCAACAGGATTTCTTAAGTTTTTGTGGCTCCTGTGTGAAACAGGGAACAACTGTGCAGGGGACTTTCTTCCTTCTGATGAAGGAAGAAAGATAAACACTCTCAGCGTCAGCTAGGTTTTTGTTCATAGGCAAGTGAGTCAGTTACAAGTTGAAGTTATAACTTCAAGTTAGGAGTTATGAAATTGAGAACTTGCAAGCTAGAAACCTCATTAATTCAGTGATGCCAGTTAATTCACATGTTAGACTAGTGTGTATGAAGGGGACTGAATAATTTTTTGTCATGTTTGGATTTTTTCTTAATGAGATCTTAAATTTAATTGACAGAGTATGTTGCCTTGTAAATTTGAGAGCTTCAACAAGATCGTGGCATTGTAGACAATGAAACAACAGTTGGAAAAAAAAGTAATTTAAGTGCAGAATATAAATCACTGGCTTGTTTCAACACTAATTTTTATCCTGGGTTCAGCAGTAGCAGTCATTTTTCTCCTGGTGTAGCGCTGTGTTTTTTACTTTCGTCCTGGAAACAGAGATGATAACACCAATATGTTTAGTTTTTGCAGTAGTGTTTAGTCTGACCAAGGACCTTCTGAGCCTCATGCTCTGCCAGGGGGGAGGGGAAGCTGGGAGGAAGCAGAGACAGGACACCTGACCCAAACTAGCCCAAGAGGTATTCCATGCCACAGCACATCATGCTGAGGATGTAAAAACGAGGGGCAGGGACCCGGAAGGGTTGGTGTTCACTGCTGGGTCGGGCTTGGTATCGGGTGGTGAGCAATTGCGTTCTCTTCCATTGTATTTCCCTTGTCATTATTATTATTGGTGGCAGCAGCAGTGGTTTGTGCTATACCTTAGTTACTGGACTGCTCTTGTCTCAACCCATGGGAGTTGCATTCTTTCAATTCTTCTCCCCATCCCTCTGGGAGCGGGGGGAAGAAAAAGGGGGGAGTGAGCGAACTGCATGAGTTACAGCTTAAACCACGAGAATTTTTTATAAAAATACATACAGTCTTTGATTTAACATTGAGTTTTAGTTCCAATATCTGATAAGAAATTAAAACAGTCATGTTAGAAAAAATTTCTCACAGGGAGGTGTATAGGATCCTTTTTTTAATCCTTTTATCAACTTTGACCATTATTACAAAGTAGAAAAGGAGTATTGGGAACATCTGAGTATTCAAAAAACCTGAATGTGTTATTTTTTTAAAAGCTGGGCAGTCATAATTTAACAAATATATTCATAATATGATTTTTATAGCACTATATTTATTAGACTAATTAAATATTTGAAAGTTCTGTAATCCTCTAATTTATTAGGATCTTCTAAGTCATTCTTATTAACCCTGTTACACAGATGTGTATACTTCATGTTCCTTTCAGATTCTCAATGTTGTTGCAAATGTCTCAAGAAGGCATATTATTGCAGAGGTCCTGTCTCCAGCAATCTTGCCAGTGACAGACCATTTCAACCTTGGGAATGTCAGGCAGCATTTGCCTTTAATTAATCTCTTTCTTTATTAGAATGTTTTCATAAACTCACATTCTGGTTTGGGTTGGAAGGGACCTTAAAGATCATCTTGTTTCAACCCACCTGCCATGGCCGGGGACACTTTCGAGTAGACTAGGTTGATTAAAGCCCCACCCAAGCTGGCCTTGAACAGCAGTATGCTCATTTAAAAACACTCTAGGCATGAGTTCATTACACTGGATAAGGTGTTTTATGTTTGGTACCTCATGGTGTTATGAAGACACTAGCCTCAAGGGCAATACAATATAGGGTGCACTCTTTATACCCACACCTGGATGGTTTTAAAATGTCACTTGCAGAGCCTAGAAACCTTGTTTAAAAATCTGTCTTCACAAAAGTTTAATAAAACCCTGATGGAAATTCAGAAGAGATCTTGTTTATTTTTGATGAACTGCCAGGAACCTTCCATCTGGTGCTCTGGCCCTCTTCTCCCTGTACTGAGCAATGCTGGCATCCTCAGGGCTTCCACACCTTAGGGTCTAGGCTTCCCAGTGACATTGGTTGCCACTAAGTGCAAGAATATGTGTGTGACCTAACACTGACTTTTGGAAGCTGATAAAGCAGTGCTGAACTAGGGCGTTAGAAGCTATAGTTTTAATTATTTAAGTTTTAGTCCATATAAAAATAGCATGTAATACTCTTGTTTGTAAGAGATAGTCTCGCAAAACCTTGTCATGTTTGATAATTAAAAAAACACCGCCAAACCAACCCCAAACCAAAAACCAAAATATGAGTACAGATTTTACAGACTTTTATGCATAGATTTGACCAAATTATTCTCTGGGTAAAACACAGAAGCGAACAAAGTGGCCTAAATTAGATCACACAGAGAGTCACAAGTCTTCTGACTGTTCATAACTTAGAAGCAAAACTGAAAAATGTCGTGGAAATTCTTCACCCTGAGTTTTCATCAAATTTCTGTACTGTGAATCTGATATTGCCTTTATAAGGCAGTTTTTTGTGAGGAAGGGAATTTGGCTACATATTTATTTAACAGATCTTTATTTTGAAGTGTAACAGTAAAAGCAGAATATTTATGATTTTATAATTATAGGAGGATAAAGGTTATCAAAACTGGTGTAGCAAAGGGTTTGTGAATCTACATCAAAGTAAACTGCAAGGGAGTCTAGTGTATCTCACATGTGAAGGAGTTAGGGGAAGAGCCAAGGAAGCACATTTAGAGTGAGAATGAGTCTAGTTTTGTGCACACCTTAATACATTCTTTTTTTATTTTTCACAATATCTTTTCGATCTTTCAGATTCTAAGAATATGTTTTATTATAAATTTTTCTACTTTAGCTTAATAAAATCTTAACCCCGAGGGAGAAAATCTCACTGTCACCAAGGGGCAGGGGGATGGGAAGAGAAAAGATGGAAGTTGAAGAGGTGGAGGATTTGAATATAACTCTGCCAATTCAATGATTATATGCAAGTAGGGATGTAAAACTTGCAGATTAGTTTACTCTGCATCTCAAATGGTAGAAATAACCTGTGGGAAGACTGTGAAGGCTAATGCAATTTGTAGTCTTTGTAATATTTAAAAAAAAAAATCTGAGATAGCATCTCAAATTCCAGATGACTTCCCATTTTTTCCAACCACTTAGAAAAGCGGAGAAAGTGACATGACTGTCATATCATCAGTAATTTTAAACAAAACTGATAGAACAGCTAAGACTTTGGAGCATAGAAAAGACATTGAGGTGGGGATTGACAAGTAGATTGTGAAGCTTTGGACAGACTCTTTTGGAATATGTGCATACAAGTCAAAAACCTGTGAAAATTTAACAAATACATAACAACAGCCTGGATTATTTCCAGGGATCATACCTGAATATTGTTTCTTGTTCTTCACTTGTGTGACAACTGAAATTTCAAAAATTAAGGAACTTGATATTGAAGTTAATTAATGACTGGCAAATGCTGGGTTTTCTAATGAAAAATACATGAGGGATTTTACAGGTTATATTTTTTACAAATCCTGCAATACTATGTTAATATATTAAAAAAATATAGAGAAAATTTTGAGAAAACATGTTCTGTCTGATTTTCTGTTTTCTGTGTGATACATTAAATGACTATTTTTTGCATGTGTGCTGAGCAGGATCACAATATATACTCTTCTGGTGTGACCTTCCTTGAAATATTAGGCACATCATTTACATGTGGCAGAATGAAACCCAAACATGAATGAGTAAAAACAAGTCTACTCCAAACAGTATAAATAAACATGTGGCTTCAAGGAAAGTCATGTTGTGTTTGATTTATACATTAGCCTCTGATATAACACTGACCAAAAATCGGTGGTGGAGTATGCAAGAGAGGAAATATTTGCTACTGGTTCCTGGTTTACTTTGTAATTCCACGAAACTACTAAATGCTGTAACTTTCTGGATTCTTAAATTTTCTCTTTTTAGAATAAAATAAAATCTTATAGCTGAAAAATGAAGCTATAATTAGTAAGAAGGTATCTGTGAAAATAAAGAAGACACAACACTTTATTTTTAGTTTGTTACCATATCATGATTATCACATCCTTATCCTTACAAGAAAAGAAGTTTTAAAGGGCTCTGGAGTTAAAAGAGACATGTTCTTCTTTTCTCAGGTGCCTGGGATTACGTTCTTGTCTCTCTAAATTACAGTAAATGCACTGCTGACTCTGAACATTCAAGGAAAAAGGAGGAGGCAGTAAAAGGAAGGGAGGCACAAGATGGCAAAATGAACATCTGTAAGCCACTCTACATTTCTCTATTGCCCTTAAGAAAGTATATACAATATTTTATAAATTTATGGAGTTTAAAGTTTCTGTCATTGTGGGGCATACAATATAATCAGGTTTGGTTTCTCATTCTAAATTGACTGATCATTTACAGAAGGTATTAGTCTGACATAACTCAAGACTGGGGTTATATCTATGAATCAGAAATAAATATTTTCTGTAGTACATGTCAAACCTGGAACCACCATCTCTGCTACCAAAATTAAAAAGAACTCAGATATTCAGACTGGACTCTCATGGTGTATTTCAAGTCAGTGACATTATCACTGCAGTCTTTGCAGTTTAGGTATGGTTGTACTGGGATCAGCCTCATATCAAACCCGCTTAGGTTGCACAAGCAATGTTACAACTATGACTTGACATTATGACAGTGTTTCCAAGCACTGATTTGCTAGATCTGAACTGAAAACTGTGCTACATTTCTTCATTCTGTATCACTGAACCTTATTTTGTGGGGAAAAAAAACCCATTTATTCTCAAATCCACAAGCAGAAGTTATAGACAGTCAGAATCCTGTAGACTTGGGGAGTTTTTTAAGAAGTTAATGCTTGTTTCTCTTATAATTGCCTATCCAACTGAAGGTACTACCTGCTCAGTTGTTTAAAAGGAGCTAGATGTGTGAGTTTTTTTCAGTCCTGTCCAGTAAAAACTAAACAAGTTGAGTTTAAATTAAAAAGGAAATTATTTTGTGTGTGTATAAGAAACACCTGCTAGTGAATTTGATTGAAACTAACCCAATATAATTTGATCATGTTACTCTGCCAATAAACATTCCCACATTTTGTGAGTTATGCTAAGTAAATAAGTTTAATCACATTCTGTTGTTATTTTAATGAAGATATAAAATAATTGCCTGAGTCATATCAAGAATAAAACCTGTCATTCTCCCCAAATGGCTGAAAAGGACAGTATTTTCTCCTACTAGGGTGATTGTGTGATTTCAGCAATAATATAGCTTTAAGAGTTCCCTTATATTTTGAAAAAAAAAGTTGGATAATTTATTATTCTTATCAGACAGCAACAACCTCTCTCCTAATAACTCAATGTGTTCTTTTAGCGCAATTTACAAGAAGATATATGGTAATGCTGTACATAAAATATTTGCTTTCATTACTTTCCTCCCTTTAAACAGTCATAGAAGCATAGAATCATAGAAAAGTTAGGGTTGGAAAGGACCTTAAGATCATCTAGTTCCAACCCCCCTGCCATGGGCAGGGACATCTCACACTAAACCATGCCACCCAAGGTTCTGTCCAATCCAGCCTTGAACATCGCCAGTGATAGAGCATTCACAACTTCCCTGGGCAACACATTCCACTGCTTCACCACCCTTACAGGAAAGAATTTCTTCCTCATATCCAGTCTAAACCTCATCTCTTTAAATTTGAACTCATTACCCCTTGTCCTGTCACTACAGTTCCTAATGAATAGTCCCTCCCCAGCATCCCTATAGGCCCCCTTCAGATATTGGAGGATGCTATGAGGTCTCTATGCAGCCTTCTCTTCTCCAGGATGAACAGCCTCAACTTTCTCAGCCTAGCTTCATACGGGAGGTGCTTCAGTCCCCTGATCATCCTCATGGCCCTCCTCTGGAAATCCTCCAAAAGTTCCATGTCCTTTTTATGTTGAGGACACCAGAACTGGACACTATTCCAAGTGAGGTCTCACAAGAGCAGAGTAGAGGGGCAGGATCACCACCCTTGGCCTGCTGGTCAAGCTCCTTTTAATGCAGCCCACAATATGGTTGACTTTCTGGGCTGAAAGCGCACACTGAAGCCGACTCATGTTCATTTTCTCATCAACCAAAACCCCCAAGTCCTTCTCCACAGGGCTGCTCTCAATTTCTTCTCTGCCCAACCTGGAGCTGTGCCTGGGATTGCTCCAACCCAGGTGGAGGACCTTGCACTAAGCATGGTTAAACTTCATCAAGTTGGCATCAGCCCACCTTACAAACATGTCTAGGTCCCTCTGGATGGCATTCCTTCCCTCCAGCACATCAACCGAAGCACACAGCTTGGTGTCATCGGGAAACTTGCTGAGGGCACACTCAATCCCACTGGCCATGTCACTGACAAAGATGTTGAACAAGACCAGTCCCAACACTGATCCCTGAGGGGCACCACTCGTTACTCGTCTGCAGCTGGAAAATGAGCCATTGACCACAACCCTTTGCGTGCGGCCATCCAGACAGTTCTTTATCCACTGGGTGGTCCACCTATCAAATTGATGTTTCTCCAACTTAGAGACAAGGATGTCATGTGGGACAGTGTCAAACGCTTTGCACAAGTCCAGGTAGATGACATCAACTGCTCTACCCATGTCCATCAGTTCCATAGCCCAATCACAGAAGGCTACCAGATTGGTCTGGTAGGATTTCCCCTTAGTGAAGCCATGCTGGCTGTCACCTAGCACCTTGTTGTTTTTCATGTGCCTCAGCATGCCTTCCAGGAGAATCGGCTCCAAGATTTTGCCAGGCACAGAGGTGAGACTAACTGGTCTGTCGTTTCCTGGGTGACTTGGGTCGTGTGGTCAGAGCATTTGTAGGTGAAGACTGAGACAAAGAAGTCATTCTCCAAATCCAGGGTAGTCAGTTCTCCCGATAGCTTCTGGAGAGGGCCCATGCTGTCCCTAGTCTGCCTTTTATCTGCAATGTACTTATAGAATCCCTTCCTGTTATCTTTAACAACCCTAGCCAAGTTTAATTCTAACTGGGCCTTAGCATTCTGAACCTGGTCCCTAGCTTCCCAGACAACATCCCTGTATTCTTCCCAGGCCGCCTGTCCTTGCTTACACCTTTTACGAGCCTCTTTTTTCCTTCAGATTTTCCTCAGCAGCTCCTTATCTATCCAAAGAGGTCTCCTGGCCCTCCTACAGCACTTCCTTCTAGTAGGGATGTATCGGTCCTGAGCTTGCAGCAGGTGATCCTTGAATATCAACCAGCAGACTTGGGCCCCTCTGCTCTCTAGAGCTATATCCCATGGAATCTTACTGAGCAGGTTCCTGAAGAGGCCAAAGTCTGCTCTCCTGAAGTCCAGGGCAGTGAGCTTGCTGCACGCTCTTCTCATTGTCCTGAGGATCTCAAATTTGACCATCTCATGATTCCTACAACCAAGGCTGCCCTGGAGTATCACATTTCCAGCCAGCCCTTCCCTGTTGGTGAGGACTAAGTCAAGCATGGCACCTCTCCTTGTGAGCTCCTCTATTACTTGCAGAAGGAAGCTGTCTTCCACACAATCGAGGAACTTCCTGGGGTGCTTGTCCCGGGCTGTACCATCCCTCCAACAGATATCAGGGTGGTTGAAGTCCCCCATGAGAACAAGGGCCTGCGAGTGTGAGGCTGTTCCTATCTGTCTGTAGAGGGCTTCATCCACAGAGTCCTCTTGATCAGGCAGTCTGTAACAGATACTCAGTAATGTCTCCCGTCGCTGTTCTCCCTTTAACCCTCACCCACAAACTCTGTCGACTGCTCACCTGTCCCCAGGCACAGTTCCATACTCTTCAGCCTTTCACTAACATAAATTGCAACTCCCCCTTCCCATCTGCCTGGCTTGTCTTTTCTAAAGAACTTGTAACCTTCCATTCCAACACACCAGTCATAGGAGCCGTCCCACCATGTTTCTGAGATGCCTTTTATGTCATACCACCGTAGATGTGCACGCATCTCTAATTCCTCTTCTTCTTCCCCATGCTACGGGCATTTGTATAGAGACATCTGAGCCGAGCTCCAGTTGAAGCCGGCTCAATGGCTGGAGCAGCTGCAATTTCCCTACATTGCTCTGAACATTTATTATAGGTGCTGGCAACTGACTGGGAGTGTTGGGATGGAATGATGCCCACCTCCCCCAACACATCTAGTTAAAAGCATCCTTGACCAGTCTGGAAAGCCTCCTACTACATCCACTCTTCCCTTTCTTTGTCTTTCCAGCTCCACCAGCCTCCAGTAGACCTGGCCTGCTAAGTTGAGTCTTGAGACTTTGATTCTGTGTGGAAATAAACAAGTCCTGTTCATTCCTGTGTTGATGCTGAACAGACAACACAGTCTATTTTTCTACTTTTTCTAGAATAACATTTTCTAATTTCCACAGAAATATGAAGCTTTTTATACAAACATAAGGCC
Organism: Ara ararauna; assembly: GCA_028858755.1. Taxonomy (NCBI): domain Eukaryota; kingdom Metazoa; phylum Chordata; class Aves; order Psittaciformes; family Psittacidae; genus Ara; species Ara ararauna. The sequence continues at coordinate 33,947,678 of CM054410.1, read as the reverse complement.
TTTGTGACTGATACTGTCTTTATTGTGCAGGTAGAACCTTGCCTGAAGGATTTTGTTTTGGCAGATCTGAAAATTTCTCCCACTGTGTATATCATGGTTACCTGCTCTCAAAGTTTTTGCTTTAAACTTGTCATTTTGGGATTTTCAGGGATCTCATTAAGTTTTACTACACAAAAGACAGTACACAGTGGTTGAATAGAGAACATAGTTGGTTTTACAGACTGGAAGTCAGGCATAATGATAGTAAAAACATAATAGAATAGTATCTTGTGAGTGTCTTAAAGAAGAACAGAAACAAATTTCCTCCAAACATTTATAAAATCAAGTTCTTTTTTATATGTAATATAGATCCAATGTACAGTATCTCACTACTATAAAATTGCTTGACAGAAAAAAAAAATCCAATGAAATGTAAAGAATATCATGCAGATAGAACTTTTTCTAACAGAAGAAAATTGTCTTGGTAAAACTTTCCATAAAATGATCTTATTACTCAGTTTTGCAATAATTTCCAAGATTCTTCCCTTGAAAAATCACTTCAAATGTACCAATAACAGTCTTCATATTCAATTTGGAATTTTTCAAGAACAGAACCTTATGTTAAATTATTACAAATATTGACAACCTTGAAAAATTAATACACGTATGCAATGCCTTACAAGAGAGATTCTCTGAGTTCTCAGTCAGTAGACTTCAAAATATGTAAGCAGATTCTTCCTTCTTTTTTAAAATATTTGTGTCTTGCTGTTTTAACCAGCATTGCAGAAAGGAGGCATTCAAGGGCAGTATGAGTAGAGTACACACATTTGGTATAGTTATTCTTTAAAAAATTTTGATAATTATCTCAACTGAAGATTGAAATACATATAAGGTCAAATTGTTTGACTTGTAAGACACATAAGGATAATCAGAAGACTTCTTGCTGCCCAGTTTCTTGAAGGATAAGGAGATTTTTTCTGTGTACTACTTCATAGCTTGTTCCTTAAAAATGGTGGCTTAAATATAAGTTATATTATCTTACATTATGAATTTTCAGGAAAAAAATGCTGAATTTATAAAATACATCTGCATTTATCAACAAGGATACTTTTATTCAATTTACTCCTAATGGATAATAAAGTAGTCTTTATATTTCCACTAATGTGAACTAAAGCAGACCTTCACTCACAAAGTTTTTTTATAGTGGTTTGGTGGTGCTGTTATGTTTAGCATATTTTTCTGTTTGTATATATTCTATAAAGATGCACAATAAAATTGTTCCTCTATAGAATGTAGCGATCTCTATCAACACTTTCTGATGAAAATAGTCTAAAAACCAGCTCTGAAGAAGTTTTTGGAAGTTCCTGACTATCAAGTAGTTGTCGTTGTCTTATTACTAGTAGTGAGAGACACAAGCGCTATCATGGGAGACTGCTCTTATTCCCAGTACAGAAGGGTATTATCAAGCTAGGGACCAGGTACGGAAAGCTAAGGCCCAGTTAGAATTAAACTTGTCTATGGATGTTAAGGATAACAGGAAGGGATTCTATAGGTACATTTCAAATAGCAGACAGACTAGGGACAACGTGGGCCCTCTCCAGAAGCTATCGGGAGAACTGGCTACCCTGGATTTGGAGAACGATGAGTTTCTTCAAGTCTTCTTTGCCTCAGTCTTCACCGACAAATGCTCTGACCATACCACCCAAGTCTTGGAAGGCAGATGCAGAGAAAGTGAGAATGAAGACCCTGGGCCCACTGTAGGAGAAGATCTGGTTCAAGACCATCTGAAGAACCTGAATGTGCACAAGTCCATGGGACCTGATGAAATCCATCCGTGGGTCCTGAAGGAGCTGGCAAATGAAGTTGCTAAGCCACTGTCCATCATATTTGAAAAATCATGGCAGTCAGGTGAAGTTCCTGATGCCTGGAAAAAGGGAAATATAACCCCCATTTTCAAGAAGGGGAAAATGGATGAGCCAGGGAACTACAGACTTGTCAGTCTTACCTCTGTGCCTGGCAAAATCTTGGAGCCAATTCTCCTGGAAGGCATGCTGAGGCACATGAAAAGCAACAAGGTGCTAGGTAACAGCCAGCATGGCTTAACTAAGGGGAAATCCTGCCAGACCAATCTGGTAGCCTTCTGTGATTGGGCTATGGAACTGATGGACATGGGTAGAGCAGTTGATGCCATCTACCTGGACTTGTGCAAAGCGTTTGACACAGTCTCACATGATATCCTTGTCTCTAAGTTGGAGAAACATCAATTTGATAGGTGGACCACCCAGTGGATAAAGAACTGTCTGGATGGCCGCACGCAAAGGGTTGTGGTCAATGGCTCATTTTCCAGCTGCAGATGAGTAATGAGTGGTGCCCCTCAGGGATCAGTGTTGGGACTGGTCTTGTTCAACATCTTTGTTGGTGACATGGCCAGTGGGATTGAGTGTGCCCTCAGCAAGTTTCCCGATGACACCAAGCTGTGTGGTACGGTTGATGCGCTGGAGGGAAGGAATGCCATCCAGAGGGACCTTGACATGCTTGTGAGGTGGGCTGATACCAACCTGATAAAGTTAGACCATGCTTAGTGCATGGTCCTCCACCTGGGTCGGAGCAATGCCAGGCACAGTTACAGGTTGGGCAGAGAAGAGATTGAGAGCAGCCCTGTGGAGAAGGACTTGGGGGTTTTGGTTGATGAGAAAATGAACATGAGTCGGCTTCAGTGTGCACTTGCATCCCAGAAAGCCAACCATATTGTGGGCTGCATTAAAAGGAGCTTGACCAGCAGGCCAAGGGTGGTGATCCTATCCCTCTACTCTGCTCCTATGAGACCTCACATGGAGTATTGCGTCCAGTTCTGGTGTCCTCAACATAAAAAGGACATGGAACTGTTGGAACAAGTCCAGAGGAGGGCCACAAGGATGATCAGAAGACTGGAGCACCTCCCATATGAAGCTAGGCTGAGAAAGTTGAGGCTGTTCATCGTGGAGAAGAGAAGGCTGCGTGGACACCTAAAAGCAGCCTTCCAATATCTGAATGGGGTCTATAGGGATGCTGGGGAGGGACTCTTCATGAGGTACTGTAGTGACAGGACAAGGGGTAATGGGTTCAAACCTAAACAGGGGAGGTTTAGATTGGATATGAGGAAGAAATTCTTTCCTGTAAGGGTGGTGAAGCAGTGGAATGGGTTGCCCAGGGAAGTTGTGAATGCTCCATCGCTGGCGGTGTTCAAGGCTGGATTGGACATAGCCTTGGGTGGCGTGGTTTAGTGGGAGGTGTGCCTGCCCCTGGCAGGGAGGTTGGAACTAGATGATCTTAAGGTCCTTTCCAACCCTAACTATTCTATGATTCTATGATTCTATGATTTCAGTTCATGCATTCAGGGAAAGCTGTGGCAAAAATACATTGAAGGAAGACTTACTTATGGCATTACATGCTTCTGTGTATATTCAGATACCATGATGCATGATATTCCTGAAATCCTAACAGTGAGAAGCACTTGAAAGTATTGGTGAATACTAATCTTGCTAAGATAGTTACTCTGGACAGTGTGGAAATCACAATAAAAGGAGTGACATGACCCTAGTGGCAGCTCAGGAGTTGAGTCAAACAGGGAAAATGATGGAGAAGAAATAAGTAAGCAGGGTGCTATTGAAGAAGCTTTATTTAGAGATATTGTCAATTGTAGTTGATTGAATGAAGGACTGACTGAAAGACTGAATGAAGGACCAAGACTACTGCTGCATGTGAGAGTTTGTAAACCTTCAAATCTGAGTTAGAGTTATTCTTTCATGTTCACATCTTACAGAAGGTTTTAATAGCAGTAACATGAGAGCTAACTACATGTAAGACAGAGGACTTCTAAGGGGCAGTTGCAAATGGTGGTTTTTGGAGCTAAATGGTGGCAAGGCTGCTGCATTTATATGTAGCTACTAGAAGTTTGTAAATATTCTTCCTCAGCGAACTTGCAAATGAAATTTCTTTAAGGGGAGTGGCATACCTTCTGGAAAATAAAGTTTCAGTCCAAAAAGACTTTGAGAAGATTGTCTATTGGGGCCAACAAATCTGTTCTGACATTGAAAACAGAGATGTGTCAATCAGAGAAGTAGTAACTCCATGTATCAGTAAAACCTGGACTGGTGAGACCTAATAAACTGAATCTTGGCATTTCAGTACTGAGTATGTGCCATCAGTGTGCTCCCAGTGTAAATAAATGAAAGAATAACAAGCTACATTACGATAAGCATGGCCAGAAGCTTGAGGAAAGTTCTTCCTCTTTACCCAATGCTGTATATATGTAATATTGTACATATATATATCCTACATACAGTACAGTATTATACTGTTATAAAATATGCACACAAATATAAATGAAAAAGGATGAACAAGACAAAGTTGATGTAAACGCTATTTTTATACTTTATTTAACAATGGCACAAGAAATAACTTCTTCTTATACCCCAAAGGATTGTTTAACACTCTTATGCACCTTAGTTTGGAGACCACTAAACTACACACAGAAAGAGAGGGTAAGGGTGCTTGGTTTCTTTACTCCAGTGAAGATGAGATAAAGCAAAGCATTTAAACAATATCCTTTTCTTACTTGAAGAAATGTTGTACGGCCAAGGAAACAAACTTCTCCCCTGGGCAGATGGTATAATAAAGGGCAGTTCCACAACTTTTAGCCTGGGAGAGACACCAAATTGTTAGAAAGCAATTCTTCATTGTCAGGTCTGTGCAGGACTGGTGTGGGTCCAACCAAAGAGTTTGCTTTTGGGCTAGATGATCCCCAGAAGTCTCTTCAAACTAGCATTCCCATGCTTCCTTTAATTTTAAAGAAAAAAAAAAAGAAAGAAAAAAGAGCTACTGTGCAGTTTGGTTGACCAGTGTGTCTGTACAGTGCTTACCAGTGTGTGTTATGCAAAAATGACTTTGTTGACTTTGACTAAAAGTCCGTATTTAGTTCTTTCCAGCAATGTTCAGTAGTAGGCATCTCAGATATCTAAAGAAGAACTGGGAACAGGGTTCTAGGGTTCTCTAGAACTAGGGAAATAAAATCGTGGTATTGTTTTTTTTTTAATGAAATCTTCATCGGTGATTTGCAACTTAAGAAACTTTCTGAACTTAAAGTGTTATCTATTTTCTTTACAATTCCTTTCTAGTAGTATGGGTCTATCTATAAATCTTTGAGAATCTTCTATGATTGTTGATATTTGAGAATTTACAAGGCTTTTTGTGGCAATACCTACTAACAAATAAAAGCAAATATATACTTATTATGCAAAAAAACCTCATCAGCTGCCAAGTCATTGGTTTTTTTTTTTTGTTTGTTTGCTTTTCTTCATTTATCCTCCATCAAAAGAGGAGTCTAAATTGGGTATGAAGTTACATTTTTTAAATCCTACACTGCTTCATTATTTTCTGAATATTGATATGTACTATTCTATAAGGATAGAGGTGTACCTAGAACTTACTGTAAATATCTGCTGGAAGCTATGCAGTAATACCAGTTACTAAATATATAAACTGTTCTTTTACAACTTGAAACAGTTTTCTTGGTAAGGAAATGGGAAGACTTAGTCACACACATTTTGCTTATATAGGTATGGCTGTATGAACATTTCCTGCAAAGAGGAAAGAAGTAATGTACAATTTGTTGATAGGTTATCACAAAGTTATGTAATGCTCAGCTTTGGAAGTAATGATTGAAAAAAGAGGATCAAAATGCACTTCCAATTTCTGTGAGTAATTCCACTTTTTCCACTTTAAAACCATACAGAAAGCAATATATATTTAAATTTCCCATGGAATAAATTTTTGCTGATAAATTGTAGATTTAAAGCTGTTTCTATTAGCATTTAATTTAAAGTATTATCTTTACAATATGCATTTCATATTAGCCTCTTTTTTTTGGCAGTAGGTACTATAATATACACCTGTCAAAATTTCCTGTTTTTCTGTAGCTAATTGTAGTTGTTACAGTTTTGATATCTTTCTATATACTGAAGTTCTTAGAAATCATATGTCCTCATTCCACTGCCTTTTATAGATTGAAATACAACTATCAATAAGGATTATAGAGATCCTCTTCCTTCGCCTGAAAGACTGTGAAATACTTAGGTTTAAATACATGTGCAGAGCTTTAAATGCATAGTTGGGCTTCAAAATGAAGAAAATGTGAAGATCAAGTTGTATTTCTAAGCTTTGGGTTTTTATTGCTCAGAGGGAGGATTATATTTTTGCTAGGACATTTTAAGGGGCCTAAGAATAAAGCAAACATACTTCCTTTTTCTTCATTATAAACAAAAGTTCACCTTCAATAGCTTTGCTATGCTTCTTTCACACAGCTTTTGATAACTTACATAACTTAAGTGGCTGACCTGCTTTGTAAGTATTACCCTAAAACATCAGAAATGCTTTTATTTGCTGTTGTGAGCTAACTTTTGATATCCAGTTGTGAAAGTAGAAACACTGAATTTTGAGAATGAAAAATTTATCAGGAAATTGGATGCTGGAAAATATGTCACATGTATCTTTAATAAAAAGTTCACTTGGTTTGAACATTAACAAAAAGAGGAATTAATTTAGTTAGTTACATAAATTTGTCAGATTGTGATAGTGATCTCAGTAGACCAGATCCCTTGGGCATCTCTGAGAGTTAATTGTATGTGTGTATGCTTGTATCTGTAACAGTTGGCCACAATAATCCGACAGCATGCAAAGAAATGAATGAAAATATCAGATTAAATCCAGGGTGTACAGGGATTGCACAAAGGGATTATGCTTTCCTAAACAGAATAAACAAACAAAACTTTCCAGCTGAAGAGTTTTTTGTGAGTGTAGTCCTAGGGGTTGTTGTGGGTTTTTTTCATTTCCCTATTTGATGGCAGAAGTCATTTGAGTCAAATAGTTCATGTCTTTCCGTTAATAAAATGCTGACCTTAAAATAAGGCTTAAGGGGAGCAGTGAGTGAGCCTATGATGAAAAATAAAGGAAGAAAACCCCCTAAATTTCTACAGAAAAAATGTGAAACAGGTAATCACTATTTAAATCAGATTTTCTGTGTTCACACAATCAGCCCAGGTTTCAGCGCATTTACAGCTTATACACACAGACTCCACCTGTGCTGCAGCTATTCTTAGAAGAAGTACCAATCAGCCAAGATTTTAACATTACTGAACATATGTTTACTATATGAAATGGTTTCAATTCTGCTTTCCCAGCAGCAATTACTTTTTTCTGTTGTGTAATGTGACATATATATCTTAAGATGAATGGTTCAGATAGATATTGTTTACTTTGTATATTCATGGCAATCTACTGAACATTAGCGTAATTCTATGTTGCCCTGTTAGCTATTGGGAGAGAAAGAAAAGAGGCAGCAACCACCTGTCTGAGTAGTAAACCAGGTGTGTGTTTCGTGCATTGTAACAGCCCTCCAGGCAGGCAGCAGAAAGCGAAGAAGGATGTGGTTTCAGGGACAGGGTCTGTTAATTTAAACTCTTCTTTCCTTTTCCCCAGAAAGGATCTGGGGCATCTGGAGACATTTTTATCACCTGTAAAAATTCTTGTTAATTGAGTTACAAACAATTTTTCTGCTGTTGCAAAAGATGAAGGAAATATGAACTGGAAGTGAATTTGCTTTTCACATGGTGAACATAAACATGGAAGTGAAAAGCATAGTGAAAGACTGAAGTTGACTTATCTCATGACACAAAAGTATGAACATGCTCAGATTGTTAACAAAAACTTTACATCTGTGAGTCGGGCAGAGAAAATGCTGAGAACTCGTATTTAAAATATCTGTTGTAATTTTCCTCAGTCAGCTTACCCTGTTAACTGAAAACTGATTAAAAATGGGAAATAGGAAAACAGTGATCTGGGAAAAATAACTAGGTATGAGCATTTGGTTATTGAAATCTTATTTTTCATGAATGCATGGAATTTTTTTCATTTTGCTGAATAGTTTCATGGCAGTTTAAAGCAAAAAGCAATACTAACTGCTAGATCATTATAGATGCATTTGAAGCTACAAGCAAAAGAAATGTATGTAACTTAAGTCTTTTAGGTTGATTCTAGTTTTCTTCCTCTCCCATTGCCAGCTTTGTTTTTCTCCTTATCTAAATCAGCTATCTCCAAAATCCAACTTTGTTAGGTTATATTAATAAGCTTTTATAGTTTTCTGGTTTTATGTTTTGGTTATTTGGTTGGGTTTGGTTTTTTTTGGAAGGTGGTCAGTGAGGTTGGTTCTTGAGTCTCTTTCTGTTGAGTATTAGTTGACCTGGATGACCTATATTTTTGCTTTTGTGTAAGCGTAGGTATACAAATAAAATACGAAGGTTGTTGCTTTTATGATGAAAAGCTTCAGGGCATATAAATTCTTACATGAATAAAAGTATGAAATGCATTCTTATCACCTGCATTATCCCCTCACTAGGTTAGACTTTGTCTTGAAATTTCTTTTTCCCAATACATGTATAGTTTCTATTGAGGAAATGGGAGGACGGGGAAAATCTAATGGCAAAGCGTGCTCTGCAGCTTCAAAGAACTGCAGCAGATGTTTTCATGAATTTGCTGTATTTCTCAAATTTTTGATTGTCTTTGTGTTTCAGAAGCAGCTCTTACACCATGAAGATAGTACTAATTAAATTTCTAAGCATTAGTCGCATTAACTAACTCAATGGTTTTAATTGTACATCTGTGGTTTGCCATTATGGGAGAAATCTAGCCATGTGAACAGGAAGAACGTAATTCCTGCGTTTTTACAGTAGAAAAGCAAACATATACTCATCATGTATGTCTGTAAACAATATTACCTGGGGCTGTGCTGTGTCCCTGAGGTCAAGTGATAAATTAATATGTCTGATATAAATTATCAACCTTACCCAACACACATCCCACACAATTCTCTGTCTCTGATGTGTATATGCCCATATTTCTGTATTATGGCAGGTGTTGCTTGCCTGCTACAGCTGTGCCTTATCACATGGTCGTTTCTTATATCCTCCCTGCCTCATGATCTGAATTGCCTTATGTTTTCCAGACAACCAAATCTCCTCTGCTGGAAGTAAGTGGAAGAAACCTCCCTTTATCCACGTTTCTTTGCTACCTCTGCCACTTTCTGAACCTGTGCTACTTGAGTGATTGCCATCTCACTGGAGTACACTGAAAACAAGCCAGAAGTCTCCACCGTGCCATGCATACCTGTTATCCGCATCATCAGCACTTACACACAGGACATGGCACCTTCCTCTGTGGCATAGCAGGTCACTATGCAGATGTAACTTCTGACAGATGTTGCTCTATCTGCTGCAGTTGCTGTGGAATAATGTCTTCCTATTGCAGGACAGCCACTCTCCTACTGGTTCTGTCTATGGTCAGCAAGATACCATCCCTAAGACATTAACAAATCATTCCCTTCACCCTCTCGTATTTGCAGGAGCAGAGAAGTTGTCACTCACTAGAGTCTGACTTCAGGCCTGATTCCACTCTCATGTTGACTCTTCCTCACTTGAAATCTTTAGAACCAATGTGTGAGGTGCCAATACTCCTCGTAGCATATGATGAATGTGAAAAGAGAGCCTAGAATTGTTGGCATAGCAGTCTCAAATGGAGACAGTTCATCAAGGGTTTACATCTTCCCTTCCCAACACAGTCCTGGTAATGTAAACAACACGGTTGTGCAGCACTAGACCAGTGGGTCAGGTTGTGTGCCTAAATAAAGCAACTTGCAGTGCTGTGATGGGGTGTTAATAGCCACCATGCCCCCTGCCAGGCTTCTTCCTACTTAATATTCATAGTGAAAGATTCATAGCCTATGCCAGACCTCCTTAGCTTATACCCAATTCTATACCAGAATTCACAAGGACTCAGTCTTTGCGTGCGCTTTTGGCTCCTGAACAAGAAATAATGAATTATGATAAAAGTCCAAAGGAGGACCACGGGATGATCAGGGACTGGAGCACCTCCCATATGAAGCTAGGCTGAGAAAATTGGGGCTGTTCATCCTGGAGAAGGCTGCATGGAGACCTCATAGCAGCCTTCCAACATCTGAAGGGGGCCTATAGGGATGCTGAGGAGGGACTCTTCATGAGGAACTGTAGTGAGAGGAGAAGGGGTAATGGGTTCAGACTTAAACAGGGGAAGTTTAGATTGGATATGAGGAAGGAATTCTTTCCTGTAAGGGTGGTGAGGCAGTGGAATGGGTTGCCCAGGGAAGCTGTGAATGCTCCATCGCTGGAGGTGTTCAAGGCTGGGTTGGAGAGAGCCTTGGGTGGCATGGTTTAGTGGGAGGTGTCCCTGCCCGTGGCAGGGGTATTGGAACTAGATGATCTTAAGGTCCTTTCCAACCCTAACTATTCTATGATTCTATGATTCTATGACTCTATGATATTTTAGGTATCTCAGTCACCTTGGACAATTGAGCCCTAGGGACATTCCAAATATGCATGCCATCATCTGTAGTGCCTACTCTGGATATTTCCTGGTCTGGGTTAATCCTCAGACCTTTCTGCGCATTGAGTGGGAGAATGATGTAAGGTGGGAACAGATTAAAACTGCTAAGAACCATGTTGACATTCAGTATGGGCACTAGTTGAGCATCATGTCTCAGGTCCACAATTTGGCATTGTTCCATTTCTTGATGTGGCCCTAGATGATAAGGAAAAGCTTCTCAATAAGCACAATCTGAAAACCTCTATTTAAAAAATCATCAACTTGGAACTTGTTCTCTAAAACTATCTGTTTGGCAGGCTCTCTGCTTATACTCTCCTTTGCTTTTGCTGAACCATCTTGCTGTGGAACTGTGGTAATATCATAGAATCATAGAATCATAGAATAGTCAGTGTTGGAAAGGAACTCAAGATCATCCAGTTCCAACCCCACTGCCACGGGCAGGGACACCTCACACAAAACCATGCCATCCAAGCCTATGTCCAATCCAGCCTTGAACACCTCCAGCGATGGAGCATTCACAACTTCCCACGGCAACCCATTCCACTGCCTCACCACTCTTACAGGAAAGAATTTCTTCCTCATATCCAATCTAAACTTCCCCTGTTTAAGTTTGAACCCATTACCCCTTGTCCTCTCACTACAGTTCCTTATGAAGAGTCCCTCCCCAGCATCCCTACAGGCCCCATTCAGATACTGGAAGGATGCTATGAGGTCTCCACACAACCTTCTCTTCTCCAGGCTGAACAACCTCAGCTTTCTCAGCCTATCTTCCTATGGGAGGTGCTCCAGTCTCCTGATCATCCTTGTGGCCCTCCTCTGGACTTGTTCCAACAGTTCCATGCCCTTTTTATGTTGAGGACACCATAAGTGAGGTCTCACGAGAGCAGAGTAGAGGGGCAGGATCACCACCCTTGGCCTGCTGGTCACACTCCTTTTGATGCAGCCCAGGGTACAGTTGGCTTTCTGGGCTGCAAGCACCCACTGAAGCCGGCTCATGTTCATTTTTCATCAACCAACACCCCCAAGTCCTTTTCAGCAGGGCTGCTCTCAATCTCTTCTCTGCCCAACCTGTAGCTGTGCCTGGGATTGCTCCGACCCAGGTGGAGGACCTTGCACAAAGCATGGTTAAACTTCATCAGGTTGGCATCAGCCCACGCCACAAGCGTGTCCAGGTCCCTCAGGATGGCATTCCTTCCCTTCAGCGTATCAACCGAACCACACAGCTTGGTGTCATTGGCAAGCTTGCTGAGGGTGCACTCAATCCCACTGTCCATGTCACTGACAAAGATGTTGAACAAGACCGGTCACAATACCGATCTTCACCGGAAACTGCTCTGACCATACCACCCAAGTCTTGGAAGGCAGACACAGGGACAGTGAGAATGAAGACCCTGGGACCACTGTAGGAGAAGATCTGGTTCGAGATCATCTTAAGAACCTGAACCTACACAAGTCCATGGGACCCGATGAAATCCATCCGCAGGTCCTGAAGGAACTGGCAAATGAAGTTGCGAAGCCACTGTCCATCATATTTGAAAAATCATGGCAGTCAGGTGAAGTTCCCGATGCCTGGAAAAAGGGAAATATAACCCCCATTTTCAAGAAGGGGAAAATGGATGTGCCAGGGAACTACAGACCAGTCAGTCTCACCTCTGTGCCTGGCAAAATCTTGGAGTGGATTCTCCTGGGAGGCATGCTGAGGCACATGAAAAGCAACAAGGTGCTAGGTGACAGCCAGCATGGCTTCACTAAGGGGAAATCCTGCCTGACCAATCTGGCGGCCTTCTATGATGGGGCTACGGAACTGATGGACATGGGTAGAGCAGCTGATGTCATCTACCTGGACTTATGCAAAGCGTTTGACACTGTCTCAGATGACATCCTTGTCTCTAAGTTGGAGAGACATCAATTTGATAGGTGGACCACTCAGTGGATAAAGAACTGGCTGGATGGCCGCACGCAAAGATTTGTGCTCAGTGGCTCACAGTGTGGCTGGAGACCAGTAACAAGTGGTGTCCCTCAGGGATTGGTGGTCTATCTGGATTTCAGTTTCATTTGATCTTAGTTTTACAATGGATCTGAGTATAGTTTGAGAAATAAACTGCTATTAATGATGGTTAAGGTGTAACAGAATACTTTGGTCCTATCAGTTGGTTATATTAGCATTGATCCCAAAATGACACTGGAACCTTCAAAGCAAATAAAGCATAAACAGCCTCTGAGTTCTTTCACTTTGAAAGCTTCAAGAATTTAGAAAAGTGCTCTCTTGTCTAAGTTTTCGCCTAATGAAATGTTCATCTTCTATCTTTTATTCATTTGCTTTTATTAATTTGATGAAGAGAATTGCAGAGCCATTTGTGCATAACTGCTATCCATTTCAATTTTAAACATATCTCCTCAAGCAAGCAGGAGAGTGTCCATTGGGTAACACGCAGATTGTGTTTTTTATGGGAATTCTTCAACTTCATAAAACTTTCTTTTAAAAGACAGAACTGCTCTTTAGCTGACATGAATTAAATGATGCAAATTTAATGAAGCAGCATACACTAAAGTGCGTGCTGCATTAGTCTGTCCTGCTTATTAGCAGGTTGCACTGTTACACAGTCTTATAGAGGGGAAAGTAAAGACTTGCCAGGCTGAATTCCTCTTTCTAACCTCTCCCAACTGTCAAAGAAATGCAGGGTACAGACTTCAACATTTTGGTCTAAGTAAGATAAACAGAAGCATGCAGAACACATAGTAATAAGATGCCTTATATATACATGGCAGTAAAGACCCATCTGCATTAGGTAAGCGAGACCCTGTTGATAAAAGATTTTAAGACTGTCCTGTAAAGCATTCCAAGCATGCTACAAGGTAGCAGTCCATTTTGTGAGTATGTTTTCTACTTAAATATTGTTATGAAGTAAAGTATCTGTTGACAGTAGATTTCTCTGATACTGTTTCTAGGGAGTTTAATTATAATTCTTTATTAGAATTTGTCCCAGTTGTCTTGCTTCTTCATGCACAAATCCTAGTTCTTTGTTCTTAAGCTATAAAGTATTCATCCAGGGCAACTTCTTGGTTCTTGTTCCCTTTATGATGTCTTAAAACTAGGAACAATAAGTTTGACTATATTCATCAAAATCTTTTGTAGTGAACCAAGAGAACAAAATTGGAAAAATAACATTTTGGAGGCTAATATCCTTTTGGAATATTTACATGGGATGAGATTGATCCTTCTCAGATCACAGAACTCTAAGCCAGGTGAAGATGCCGTTTGAAGGTTAGCTATGCGTACAGGCAGAGCCTGACTGTCCCTTTTGCTTAGGATAATGCACAGGGGATAAATTTTCAGTCATTTGGAATTTATTGTAAATGAAAGGAGAAATAAGCCCTGTGTCTTCTTCTGGTGTTGTCAAAATGCATACAACATGTCCAAGAGTGATTGTTGAGAGACTTTCCTAATAAATGCTTGTGTGAGAAAAGCTCTGATGGTTTTCTGGGCTCTTTCCAGGAACATCTAGGTTTTCATCAGCTTTTATAATCTTAAACTAATAGAATTGTACCAAGTATTCTTAACTTGGGGAAAATTATTGAAGGTATAAAATCTGAAGTAATATAACTTATAAAAAAGTTATGGATATACCTATATATTAAAGCTCAGGTAACACAATTAAATAATACATGTATATCTATAACTAAAATGTGGAGAGTGAAGGTGATAAGATTTGCATGAAAACCAGTTTGGGAATGAGCTCTGAGGCCTTGGTGCTTGACAAACCTTTGGGCAATAGGTTGGAATGTTGAAAGGTCAAAAAACAAGCCTTGGGGTGATGGGCCAGGATGTAGTAGTGACGGGAATCTCATTTGGAGGCCAGACAATGTGGGGGTTGTAAGAGGGTCTGCAGCATTGTGATTGGACTGTTTACCTGGAGAGTTTTACAGGGACCAATGAGATTGAATGTTTTATGCATGTGCAGGTTGGGAAAGTACCAAGCAGGGGAATAAAAAGGGCTTGGTTGTAATAAAGTTGGATTTGAGTCTCCTCATCAACTTGAGTCTGTGTCGTGAAACGCCCCACTATAAGAAATTTTCAGAGAAGCACACATGATTAGGCATCAGATTTCCATTCCCGTTTGAATCTGGCCTGTGTCTGGCCATTTTTTGACAATTAACTCCGATTCTCTATTGTACTCTAACAAATTTGCACCATGTGGTATTTCAGCAGAAAGACTGCAGCATTAATGCTGAAGGCAAGTTTGACATGGCTGGGGGGGTGGATGAGTGGTCCAGCGGACATCATCCTGAAATTCTGCTTCATCAGTCGCGAAATCAGTTGTGGTTCTCAGAAGCTGAAGATAATCAGAATGATTCTTTCCTATTACTCAAAACTGTTCTTCCACAACAAGGGCAAAAGAATAGCAGAGGTATTTCAGAAAAGCTAACTTGCTCAAGTGTTGCACTTCATTTACAGGAGCAGAAGCGTCTGATTATGCATTGAGGCAGCACAGGCCAGGGTCATAAATTTCAGGCATGAACAGAAATCATATTTAAGTCGATAAGAAATTTTGTGCAACCTTCAGCCAAGGTTTGAAGAGTCAGTTTTATGTGCATTGTTTAGAGCTAAAAATCATAGCTAGTTAATATTTCTATCTATTTTTCAGGTTACTACTTTAAATGCTATTTTACATTGACAGTAGAATCTACAGAATAATTTAAGAATGTAAGTATTGTTTGTTATTACTTTTGAAATTCTTTGGAGCAAGATCTCAAAATTGTGAGTTGGCTTTTAAATTTTAAATGTAGCCATAAATATCTATGTCACTTCCATCTATTGGTAAGGCGAACTGTAAGAAAATGTGTTAGTTGAGAGATAACAAAAACAGGCAAGGCTTTGATGTTATCTTTTCATAAGGAGCAAAAAAGGAGCTGAGTCAATTTCTGAACTGAATGTAAGAACATCTGGATTACTTTTTGTTTGCTTGGAAGTTTTTGGGGGGTTTGTTTTCCACTTTACTGCATTCGATAGAAGGAAACTATTTCTTTACCTTGTTTAGATGTTTGCATCACATATTGTTCTAATCTACAAAAAGATACTGACTATAAGATCTCGTGAAGGATAAATTGCACTGATGAATGCTAAGCAGATAAGAAAGGGAAGAGAGGGAGTTTTACATCTACCTGAAAAAACGTTGCTCTTTAGGGGTGAAATGCGGGTGAGGACTCCTAATTTAACAAATGTAAAAGTAAATATGGAAGATAAAAAATTAAATTAAAAAGAAAGAACATCCTTTACTGGGAAAGGTGGAGAGAGAAGAAAAAAAGCATGATTTTTGTAGTGAATGATTATCAGTGTAAAACCTCTGAGAGACCTGTAGAGATTAGTTCTAAAGTCCACAAAATGAAGTTGCCTATGCAGAGGCTAAAACCATGATAGCCCCCTTTTCAGGAAGAGAAGAGGTATTTCTATTTTACCTTCAGTTAAACTGCGGATGTTGTTTTGTTTCTTTGTTTAAGAGTTTTCTAAATAATGCTGTATGATTTGGATATTAAAGATAAATGCTTATGTGCCATTGGTCTTTACCTGGAATTACAGGTATTGTAAAGAAGCAGGATTACAAAAGTGCTTCTATCATTCAACAATTTGATGATTTTTAAAAGTAGGACTTGAAGGAATAGAGTTCATTTGCATTTGAATACAAGCCAGAGACACACCATCACAAAGGCCTGAAAAATCAAGTAACCTTCTGTAAGGGGGGAGGCCCAAGTGACTGTACTGTGAGCCTAGACACTACCCAAAGGAAAGATTATGGAAGCAGGAAAAGGAAGTCATGGGGAGGGGCTTGGTGCCGCTTCTCTTGACTAACTGGTATCTCACCCACTCCTGAAATCAAGGTAAGAAAAGGTTACAGAAGTACAGGAACTAGGGCCAATAAATGTAGCATGTGCAAACCTGTGGTGCACTCTTCTCTACACTGAACACCCACAGTGGCAGGTCTTATGCTGGATCCAGGACTCCTGATCACCCAATCTCTTTCACCCAACCTCTTTCACCCAGCCCTCTCACCCCCTTCTTCTTTTCTCTCTCTTTTTTCTTAAAATTGGTAACACAAGCCCTACCTTTGGCTTCTCATAAACCCACATAGCTTATGTAGAATTTAATTGTAAGAAGGTTAATGCTTACAGAATATTTGTCCATCAAAGTTGGTGTTTATGTATGGACCCTGAATGTTTCCTCATCTCAATCCACGCTGAAGGGATTTGCTAGTCCTAGTAACTCTCCCCTTCTCATAGGTGGGATGTGACACCTCCAGGCAACTGTTGGTGACCTTGAAGGCTTCTGGCATGCATCTGTGACATCAGGTAAAAACTTGAAACCCCGGAAGCAAGAAGAGAGTCCCAGAAGTGTACTTCCGGGTAAAAGTTTTAGGGAATTGCTATAAACAGTAATACAAGTACTCCACAGTTCCTGGAACTATCTGTTTTAAAAAATTCAAAAAACCTTTTGCGTTATTGCCATGGACATCAAAAGCATACTTTAAAAAAATCAGTTTGCAAAGATCTGTGGACTGTAGCTAAATGCACACAGAATATTTTGCTGAAGTAGTGTTCCATGCTTGATTTAAAGGAAATCCATGTATGTATCTGAACTCTCCTCCCCCATGAGAACTTTGGCAAGACACAAACATAATTTTGAAGGCAATGTTAGCAAGTGTCATTGCAGTCCTTCACCAGTAGCAGGAATGCCAACTAATGGGAGAGATGTGTCAGGAGCTGTTGCTGGGTACATAAATTGGTAATGAGTCAGAGCACTGTAAAGCTGGAGTATGATGGCACAGAAGAAAGCAGAGCAAGCAAAGCTGCTTGCAAAATTGCTGTGAGATCCACTGCTCTGTGTTCCAGTTATCCTTCCCATTTGTTATCACAGTGATGGTCTCTAAGGTCCAGTTCTCAAAGCATCAATTTGGTTCCAAGCCTATAAAGCAAGGACAAATGAAAGAAAGTATGTCACATCAAACCTAAGAAGGTAGAGCAACCAGTGTGAGCATAGAATCTATCAGACTTTTAGAGGTTAATCAGCTATAGCATTTATAGCTGAACTTGAATAATAAGAAAGAAAATCTCTCTTATTAATAATGCTAACTTATCTACCAATTATGTTGAACGGTATGAAAGTTCATTACCTATGTAAAAGTTTCTGTAAGCAACTATATGGAAAGAGTAATTTGCAGATGAAGTCCACAAATAGGGAAGTCTGAACAGGGTATCTGTAATTCCATCACATTCCTGGTATATTCCAGAATACTTTGATGTGGGACAAGAGTAACCTACCACAAACGAGCCTTAAGTTGAAGGGAAATGGTTATTTACAATACACAGAAAGTAATTTTTTCAGTTATATTTTTTAGGTAACATCTTTGGATACTGTTTGCATTTTTTTAAGTATTTTAAACACTGTTTTCCAAAATACTAATATGATACCAACATGACTCAGACTTCATTTCAGTTACAGTTTTACCCATTCCTGCTCCTGTTCTCAAACTTCATTTTATTAATGGATGACAAGGGCACATAGGTAATGCACTTATTGAGAGAGGGGAAAATTTGCCCTTCTTTTTAGTTGCTTACTGAATTTTAGATTGCTTGGATGCCAGTATGAAAAACCGAAATAAAACTAGCATCATACTACCTTCATAATTTTATTTTCTGCACATAGAGTCCATGAAATCTCACATTTCCATGTATTAAAGATGCATATCTTCCTAACCTTGAACAAGAAATTGCTAAAAAAAAGACACTAACTTTGAGTGAAGTCTAAACACTAGCCTTAGAACACACCTACCTTACTTGCACAGTACTAGAATTAATAAATGCCTTAACAGGGATAACAGGAGGCAGTTTGGTAGTTACTGAATTTGAGCCAAACTTTCAGTTATTTAAATGATGAGTTTAGTACTTTGAGTTTTGATCTGCACCTGAAACTCAAACTCTTTAAAGAATTGCTCTCCATTCATAAGGTGCTTCTTATGGAAATCTTGTGAGAAGAAACAATATTGTGCAAGCTCGTGGTCAGAAGAGTCAGTGACTGCAGTGTCTCTAATCAGTCCTCTGTGGGATATATATGCCAACTGAGCATCTTACTCCCTGTTCTGGTTCTTAAATATGCTTATCAGAGCGTATGGCACAATCCAAGATGTTAAGATTACAGAATTTGAAAATTCCTTCCATTTGGCCTGCATCATGTTTTTTCAGATTGACAAAATCCTTATTAAAAAAATACCAGAACCTGCATATTAGCAACCTTTCTAACTGAAGGTTGCTAATAGGTAATTTTAGCACTAGATAGGAAGCATATGCTTACTTTCTAATTGAATTTTATCTGTCAGCAATCTAGTGTGAAGGACTCAAAAAATAGTGATCTAGTGTTCTTCCTAATACACAATTACTTTTGCGATCCTATTAACCTTTCTCCTCCTAGCAATTAGATCAGTTACACACTTCCTGGAGAAAAGTATTCATGAAGAAAATCTACATGTCCATAGAAAGCAAAGCTTAGTTGCTCTTGCCACAATAGTAATTCTCATTAGTGGTTTTAAGAGGCATTTAAATCATTTTAATTGCAGCTGTTAAGGATGCCCTTTTGAATATTCAGTAGTTATTAGGAAGAGATTTGTTAACCCAGAGTATAATAACAAGTAATATGATGATGCTGGTGCCATAAGTAAATTACTTTATCACCATGATATGTGTTATTTAGAATCATAGAATCATAGAATAGTTAGGGTTGGAAAGGACCTTAAGATCATCTAGTTCCAACCTCCCTGCCATGGGCAGGGACACCTCCCACTAAACCATGCCACCCAAGGCTCTGTCCAACCTGGCTTTGAACATTTATCAGAGACAACACAATATCTCTATTAGAAAAAACCTATAATTATTTAGTAACATGTTAATGTTGCTGCATTATCTCTTGGTATCTATGCAGCAAACCAGTGAATTCGTGTCCTCATTATGTTCAGTATGTCAGGTATTATGTGAATATTTTCCAATACTTTCAGTGTTCTTTGTGAGAATATTTTTATGGACAGCTTCTTGGGGTACAAATAAATCTTTTGACTAATATTTATCAGCTATACCTGCATTTGAGAACTACTTTATATTCAGTACTGTAGGTATTCTGAATACTTTTTGTTTATTTTAAAATATTAATGCAGTACTAACAGCTGTGTGCGATATTGAAAGATACACTGAACTCTAGAGAGATTTATAAACCAGGTTAACATGAATCTTACTTTACAGGGAACTTTTTTATATATTTAGTATTTAAATGAAGAAGTCTGCTATTCTGTGATACTAACAACAACATCCCAAATAAGTAATATACATTTTGATTCTGCAAGTCCATACTTATTAAAAAATTTATTTTTTTTCTGCATCTCATGAGGTACATGGACCAGGTAAGGTGAGTCTAGAGGAGGGCTGTAAAGATGATCAGAGGGCTAGAGTACCTCTCTTATGAAGACAGAATGATCAGAGAGCTAAAGTACTTCTCCTGTGAAGACAGGCTGAGACAGTTGGGGTTGTTTAGCCCAGAGAAGAGAAGACTGCAGGGAGAACTTATAACAGTCTTCGTATACCTAAAGAGGACCTACAAGAAATCTGGAGAGGGACTTTTTACAAGGGCATGTAGGGATAGGACAATGGAATGGTTTTCAACTGAAAAAGGGTGAATTTAGATTAGGTGTTAGGAAGAAGTTCTTTACTGTGAGGGTGGTGAAACACTGAAACAGGCTGCCCAGAGAAGCTTCAGTTGCTCCATCCCTGGAAGTGTTCAAAGCCAGGTTGGATAGGGCATGAGCAACCTGGTCTAGTGTAAGATGACCCTGTCCATGGCAGTGCAGTTGGAACTAGATGACCTCTGAGGTCTCTCCGAAACCAAACAGCTCTGTGATTTTATCATAGAACTATACACCACAAGTAAGCCATCAGATCTCATGAAATTTTGTTCTGAGTATTTAAATAAACATATCTGTCTTGTTTCTGCATTTAACAAAGTTTCTACTACTATTTGCTTTTTTGTAAAAGTCGTAGAACCTGTATGAAAGTTACACTGCAGGTCACAGCACTACAAAACAATGCTTTTACATGGAATTATAACCAAATATATAATAAACAATATTCATCTTCATGTCTAGTTGTGGTCTTGGCATGGCTGGGTTAATTTGATGATCTTAAAGGTTTTTTCCAACCCAAAAAAATAATTGCATGTTGCTATGATACAATAACTACCTCTAATTAAACATTAGTCAGCCATATAAGTGACATAATTAGGTATATTACAGTATATTGTAGAGAAAAGTGACCTCATCTCTCAATACCTATTTCTCTACATAACTGCTTTAATAAATTTGCTCTACCTATAGCACATTTTGTATTAATGTAGAATTAATAATCTGAGGAAAAACACTGCAACCAACAAGATCCCAGATGGTACTGTGTACAATAGGGCTTTGATTAGCAAAATAAACATGACACTGGGCAATTTTAAGGTAAAATGTGCAATTTACTGAATGTTCTTACACAGTCAGTAGCAAGACTTTAATCCACTACAGAGTAAAATGAGAAAATGATGTCAATTTTGTAGATCAGCAAATAATTAAATATAACTGCACCTGAGGTGACATTTATACCCACTAGCTGCGCTTGTGCAGCGTTTCTGTGAAACGTTATATGTAAGTTCTAGCCATTAGTTATTGTCCAGTAAAAATGGATTTTGAAAATACAATTTCACTACCGTTTATGAGAAAACTTGAATTTACTAATTCTTGAGTTTTCTGAAAAGTGAAGCATGGTGGCTATTTAAAATTTTATATATAGAACACTCGCTAAGAATCCTTGTAGATGTGATTCGTACAATAGAGGACAAGCTATTTATGTTATTCATTAGATAGTATTTGGGCAGTTAAAATGCCACAGGTTTCCTATAATGATGACCAAACAGTTTTGCAATTCTTTTACTGTTTTGGCCCTTTCTGGGGTAACTGACTGACTGACTTGTGTTGCCGTTCCTTGCAGCAGAGCTGCTCTCCCCCACGTCTTCCTCAGCACCTGATGTGATGTCTTCCCCCACTGCCTTCATCACCTCTGCTGCCCTTTGCTGGACTCAGCAGGCTAGAAATGTGCCTGATAATGGTATCTGGGATTAGCGGTTTGAGCACTTACTGATCCTGGAGAAATTGGCCAGCCTATTTCTCTCTTGATTCCCCTTCTACCTCTTTTGGGAGATTGGAGTGATTTTTCTTTCTTTTAGTCTGAAGGCATCTTTTGTAGTTGCCAAGTCTGTTTAAAGATTTTTGGTGGGGTCTTGCAAAGACATCAGCAAACTCCTTCAGCACTCACGGGTACACACCCTCAGCACCCAGGGATTTATATAGTCCCAGTCTGCTAAAAAATTCTTTAAGATAATCCTCTTTCACCAAGGGTGTATTTTCCTTGGTCCAGACTTTGCTCCTGGTCTCTGGAACCTGGGATTTCCAACAGCTGGTATTTTTCATAAAGATTGAGGAAAAGGCACATTCAGTACCTGAGCTTTTTCCTGTATTGTGGTTCACCAGGTTTCTTGTCTCATTTAGCAGTGGGCCCATATTTTCTCTTCTCTTTGCCACTAATGAATTTAGAGAAGCCCTTATTGTTAGATTTGGCATCCCTTGCCAGATTCAATCCTCTACATTCTGGCTTTCTTACTCATGCATCCCTCTTCATGTTCACTTAGTGTCTTCATATTTCTCCCAGGATACCCGCCCCTGCTTTTACCTTCTGCATACCCTTTTATTTTGAGTCTTGTAAGGAGGTTCTTGATCATCCATGCAGGATTTCTGACATCTTTGCACAATTTCTCATGCACTGGGGTGGCCAACTCTTGATCTTGGAGGGAGTGACTCTTTAATACCAACCAATTTTTTTTTTCACACTCTATCTTCCTGGGATTTATCCATGGGGCTCCTTCAAGCATATCACTTTGTCCCGGGTTTGGTTGTAACAGTTACTTTTCTCCTTCTTAGCAGCTGGTGCAGTGCTGTGTTTTTGACTTTAGCCTGAGAACAATGCTGATAGCGCAATAATATTTTTAGTTGTTGCTAAGTAATGTTTACTTTGATCAAAGACTTTTCAGTCTCTCATGCTCTGACAGTGAGGAGAGGAAGAAGAAACCAGGAGGAAGCAGAGACAGGACAACTGACCTGAACTAACCAAAGGGGTATTCCATACCACAGCAAGTCATACCCAGTATAGCAACTGGGGGAGTTACCTGGAAGGCCCAGATTGCTGCTCAGGTCAGGCTGGGTATCAGTCAGCGAGTGGTGAGCAATTGTATTGTGCTACACTTACATATTTTTTTTTTTTTTGAAGGTGGAAGATGTCGCTACCTATGGCAGCAGGGATAGGAACTAGATAATCTTTAAGGTCTCTTCCAATTCTAACCATTCTATGATTCTGTGAAACAAAATTTTTTTTTTTTTTTTTTTTTTTCTGAGGTCATGCTGAAGAAACTGTGCTGGACAGACATTATTACTTTTTTATTCTGGGCATGAAAAATAAAAGGAATTTCCAAGAGTTTCCAAGAGCTGGTGAAAATACAGTTTTACAGGTGGCAAACAGAAATGGATTTCCTCACTGCTAATTACAGTAGTGATCTGAATATCCTAGACAAAGATACTCAGTTAGCGGCAGGAGCCTTACATCATCAAAACTGCAAGACCTACATCTCCTCTGACATATGGTAAGGATATGTCTGTATAAGGATATTGTTGCATGGTAATGTTAATTCTTTGCTAGGTGTATCAGAGGCTTGAGCTCTGGTGAGCGCTGCTGGTTCTATGGTGACCATGAGCTATGGATGTTAGTCTCCTAATGCATAGGCAGAGAAGAGCTTCAGCTCATGATGTATGGCCTTACAGGCAGCAGTAGCTAAGTTGCTCTGAAAATGTTTAAACTAAAAAATTTTGTATTCTGTTCTTGAAGAAGCTGAACTGCTAGGTTAAATTAGTTATATCAATTATTTTATAACTGGGTCAGTAGCCTTTTTAACTTTTAAACTTGGAGATTGAGGTCATAATGTCATATTATTCACAACTGAAAAGAATATTTTGTTACTTGTGTCTGTACATGTTTCAAAGAAAGACGGAAACATTTGCCATCAGTGAGAAATATAGCCTTCTCAAAAGGCAAAACCTACTATATTTTAACACTTTTTAAAGAGTTAATAATAATAAACCAAATCAGGTTTTGCTGTAAGATTCTTCGTCATTGAAAATAAAGTAAAACCAAAATCAAAATAGGTGAACACAGTATTTTTTCCAAGTCAAAAAGAGGTGCAAATGTAGTTTTACAGTGTGTTATAACTTTGTTGATATAAATTATTCTTAAATTTATATGGCAGAAATTTTATACTAGTTTTACTGAATACTGGAACTGACTTCATGTTAGTACAAGTTCACTTCTAAACACATGCAAGGAATATTTTTATATTTGGACTAGTTTAAAGGAAACTTTATGTAGATTTTTACATTGATAAATGCTATTTGGTTATCTGCAGAAAAGGACACAACAGTCTGTTTTCAAAAAATAATATATGAACCCACAGTACTGATATGAGCTCTTTTCATGAAAAACAAAATGTTGAAAAACATCTATGCTTTTCTAAAATAAAGAGTAGCCAGTTTTCAGTTCTTTATATAAAAGAATTTTCTAGGGTTTACTTTCCTTTTTAACATCTTACTTGACTCCCAGCATAATCAGGTATCATCACATCTTCTTGTGGGTTAGCAATATGAATATTAGTAGTTCAACAAAAGCAAGTAATTTATGAAAATGTAGGCATTATGCTCCAAATTGTGTATGCTGATAATAACCGAACTTTTATTAATTTAATGACTAAATATTGACAAATATGACCCTGAGCGCTTAAGGTTTGATGCCACCAAAGGATTGCTGCTGCTTCACTCCCATGGGAATATAAGGGGTTTAGAGTGTTTCAGCATGACCACTAAGCTAACGAATGCCGATCAAAGCATTGCTTTGAACATTAACCAATGTACTGTGTTGAAAGTATATTTGCTGAAGACTTCCTCACTCAATCCTCCTTGCTAAATAAAACTATAAGAAAGACATGAGAAAACACCAACTGAAATGTCATTGATGCACTTGTGACATTACTCTTCCTAAATGTATAATCAGGGTTTCTGCAGTGTCTGGATAGACGAACCCATAAGTGGATTTTGACTAACTTAAGTTCAATGCAAGCAGGATGAGGTTAAACAGTGTGGAGAGGAAGTGTTTCAAATATACATCATCTGAGAGAAAAGTGGTCAGGAATATTTCCTCTTTCTGGCTGGTGTCCTGGGTTCAGCGGTAGCAGTCATTCTTCTCCTTCTTAGTAGCTGGTGCATCGTTGTGTTTTTGACTTTCAGCCTGGGAACAATGCTGATAACACTGATGTTTTTAGTTGTTGCTAAGTAATGTTTACTCTAATCAAAGACTTTCTGAGTCTCATGCTTTGCCAGAGAGGAGGGGAAGCCGGGAGGAAGCAGAGACAGGACACCTGGCCCAAACTAGCCAAAGAGCATGTCATGCCCAGCATACAAACTGGGGGCAGTTACCCAGAAGGGTTTGATCACTGCTCAGGTCAGGCTGGATATTGGTCCATGGGTGGTGAGTGATTGTATTCTCTTGCCTTGTTTTTTCCCTTGTTATTATTTTTATTGGTGGTAGCAGCAGTGATTCGTGTTATACCTTAGTTACTGAACTGTTTTTATCTCAGCCCGTGGGGATTGCATTCTTTAGATTCTCCTCCCCATCTCTCCGGGAGCAGGGGCTGGAAGGGGGAGCGAGTGAGAAAGCGACTGCATGGTTCTGGGTTGCTGGCTGGGTTGAAACCACAACAGCTGGCCAGAGCATTGGAGAAACCTTTATGCCCATTTGTTCAAGCTGGAGTCTCCTATGGTATTTTTATCTCTTCCATTCCATTATAAAGTACTCAAAATATTTAATCTCATAGAGTATGAAAAGAGGTAAAAGAGTATGTTGCAGAGTTCACAGACTCGTAGAATCATGGAATGGATTGGAAGGGACTTTAAAGATCATCTAGTTCCAACACCCTGCCATGGGAGTGACATCTTCCTATAGACCAGGTTATTCAAATACTCATCCAGCCTGGCCTTGAACACTTCCAGGAATGGGGCAGCCACTCTTTCTCTGGGCAACCTGTTCTAGCGTCTCTCCACTCGCAAAGTAAAAAGTTTCTTCCTAATGTCTAATCTAAATCTGCCCTCTTTCAATTTAGGGCTATTACCCCTTGTCCTGTCGCTACACGCCCTTGTAAAAAGTCCCTCTCCAGATTTCTTGTTGGCCCCCATTAAGGACTAGAAGGCTCCTATAACATTTTCCTGGAGCCTTCTCTTCGCCGGAATGAACAAGCCCAACTCTTTCAGCCAGTTTTCATAGAAGTTCTCCAGCCCTCTGATCATCTTCGTGGCCCTTCTCTGGATTCTCTCCAATAGGTCCATGTCCTTCTTGTGCTGCAGACCCCAGAACTGAACAATGCCACAGGCAGCACAGCATGTGCATTTAAGCACAGGTCCCTGTACAGGGTTTGTGTGGCAAAGTTTTAGTAGCGGTGCGACTGCAGGGGTAACTTCTGTGAGAAGCTGCTATTGCCTCCCCTATGTCTGATAAAGCCAATGCCACTTGTCTTCAAGGCAGACCTGCATCTGGTCAGCTCTGAGCCCATCAACAATTGTGGTGATGCCTTCCTGATAACATATTTAAGAAATGTGTGTGTGTGTGAGTGTGTTTGCAAACTTCCTGGGGAACAATAGCCAAAAAAAGAGAAGTGAGAATTTGTGGGAAAACAGCCCTGCAGACACCAAGATAAGTGAAGAAGGAGGAGGAGGCAGTACTGCAGGCACCAGAGGAGAGATTCCTCTCCAGCCCAGGGTGCAGACCATAATGAGACAATCTGTGCTCCTGCAGCATGTGGAGGACCATACACTAAAGCAGGTAGACATTCCTTGAAGGAGGTTGAGACCCTGTGGGGGCAAGGACCCATGCTGAAGCAGTTTGGGTAGAACTGCAGCCCATAGGAAGGACTCACATTGGAGAAGTTCATAGAGGACTGTCTCCTATGAGAGACACGCTGGAGCAGGGAAAGAGTGTGAGGGCTCTTCTCCTAGAGAAAAGGAAGGAGCAGCAAAAACAATGTTCAATGGACTGACCACAACCCCAATTCTTCATCCACCTTTGCCACTGAGGAGAGGGCATAATGGAAATCAGTATAAGGTTAAGTCTGGAAAGAAAGGAAGGGTGGGGGGAAGATTTGGTTTTATTTCTTTTTACCCTAATCTGATTTGATTGGTAATAAATTAAACTAATTTCCCCAAATCAAGAGTTTCACCTCTGCTGGTAATTGGTGAGTGATCTCTCTTTGTCCTTATCTTGACTCTTAAGCCTTTTATTATATTTTCTCTCCCCTGCCCAACTGAAGAGGGGGAGTGATAGAGTGGCTTTGGAGGTCACCTGGCATCCAGCCAGTGTCAACCCACCACAGTATAGAACAGGTGAGTCACTTGAGGTTGGCTTATTGTTATTTTTTTCCTCTAGATGATAGCAAAAACTGAATATGGGAATAAGAACTGTAAAATAATTAAGTTGCAATGCTTTCAATTTTATTGCAAATAGAAAGAAGTCTGATTTTTATCTGTGTGGAATAATTTAGAGGGAGGAAGGGCATGTTTTTATTACCAGTAGACACTCAAAATATGTCTTTCCCTACTGCAAGAAATTAGACTGAATTTCTGTCAAGAAAAAGTTGTGAAGAAGTAGTTATAAATTTTAAAAAGGAGCTGAAAGTCCTAAGTAAAAATATTTGTATGTTTTTATGCCTATAATCAATTTATCTCAATTGGCACAATTGAGTAGTGAGATATAGCTGAAAATATATGATGGAATGTCCTGTAACTTTATTTTTATAGAGAACTTGAATGTGTGGTCTGATGAATGACCTCTGCCAGCAAGTGCAGCTGCATTTACTGCAATTTTTGTCTAGAACCAAATTCAACACTTACTGGTCACACTGTGAGGAAACATGTGAAATTTTTAATGAAAGAAATCATTAGATATTCTTCTAAAAGTTTATTTTGAATAAATCTCCAGATGACAGCTGCATTTAAAGTTTATGTATCTGAGCTTAATTTCCAAACTTGCGAAATTTATCCCTCTACATTTTAAAAGATCACTATGTTTTTTCCTGCTTAATAAAGATAGCTGTGAACACATTACTTTTGTGGAATTAGCTGGTTCAGAGTGCAGTAAGTATTAAGTTACTTCACAGTATGAATTTTGAGCAAAATTGTATGACTTTGTCATATGCTTTGGAAGGTATGTTTTCTGGGATCATCCGTTCCCAAATGCAGAAAAGCAATATTGCAAACATTTCATTCAGAGTTGTTCTGGGCTGTTGTGTAAAAACATGAAATCTCTCCTTACTCCCTCTGAAAGCATCTAGTTTGGGTTATATTCTGTAACATCTAACAAAATAAATCATGAGATCGTCAGATTTTTCAAAACAGCTACAGTGTGTTGTGAAAGAGTGGACATTTCTTTCTTTTTTGTGTACTTGATACAAGAAAGCATATTGCTAAAAATTCATCTACATATTAATAACATTGAAATGCAGGTATTGATTTCTGCTGAAAAATACCAAGCCGCTAAATGCTAATAATAATTTGTCTGAGAATTTTGCTATTTTAAATAAAAAAAAGAAAGAGGTAGGATGAAATATTTTGTTTAAAAAACTGCTGTTTAGCTATACATGCTGCTTTTGGTTTGGATAGTTACTTTTCTTCATGGTACCTAGTATATTTGCTAGAATATTTCCATAATACAAATCTGGAGTTATAAAATTTCATCATGTTTCAATTGCCTTCAAAAATAATTTTGCATTTCATTTCTGTTTCTCAAGCAGTTACTCCGATATTCTCAAAAATCAAGTGAAAGCAACAGGCTGCGATTTCTTCTGTCTTTCTTGAAGGTCAGTATCTTCTGTAAACAGTGGAAGTGGGATGGAAAGTGATTGTTATAGCCTTGGCTGTATTTAAAGTATTACTTGGGTTTGTTCATTATTTGCTATTTTCCAGCCACCCACATCACACTCTACAGGAGTAAGAATATCTAAGAATCTCCATTACCAACAAGTAGTGCTATATCTGCCACAAATGATATTGTCGATTTAGTCTATGTAGCAAAGACAGAATTTTTTTTTTACCTATGTGTTTAATTATTCGCATTCTTAGCTTCACAAAACCCATTCTTTAATCAGACACATACCTATGTTTATTCTGGAAGTATTTCTACAAAGCTTTACCCGAGCTCTTATCTGAGCTCTGATTCACAGCATTGTGTTCTGGTCAGTCTTTCATAAACAGTTTCTCTGGTAGGTTGCCCTCTTCAGCTCTTCAATTTAGCTAAGTCAGAAGATCTGGGAGTCTGCTGTGATCATTTATGACATCTGCTGCTTTCCTTCCCTTCCTGCATGTATATATTCTCTACCCATTCAATTGCATTCACAATTACGATGTTGCAGAATTGGCGTTGATTATGCTAAAAATTGTTAATCACTAGACTTTACAGAAGCTGAATCTCAATAATTAAGTTTGACTTTAGAAAATCATACAATACCAAATAATCAGAGTTAAATTGTGATGACCTTACTATTATGTGCTTGTTGTAAATTAAAACCATTCAGATATGTAGAAATCTGAATAAAACATGACTGTAAAATAATTCATGTTAAGACATCATAATATCATTTCTATAGGTGAAACCGAGTTAAAGAAACAAAACATTTCTCTACAGCTTAAAGTAGAGTAGCTTTTCCACTAAAACCTGAGACTAATGGACACTGTTTATCCCTTTTAAAAATATTTATTTCCAAATTACTTTTCTATTTAGCTTTTATTTCACAATTTTGTGTTAGCAGTACAGAATCAATTACTACAGAACCCAGTGTATAGGTTTAAGTCAGTCAATGCTGTGTTGAGACTTAATTTCCATGCTAACAGTAAGAGCAAAGTCTGAAGGACTTCACAGTGCAGAATACTACAGTTAAGTTGGAAAAGGAATTGAACAATGTGAAACATTGTTGTGTATATTGAAAACAAGCTTACCAATTTCATTACTATATATACCTGTAAATTCTTAAGCTGTGAGAGAGAAAAGTGAAATAAACTTCATGCGATTCAACATGTATATTTATACTGAAAAGATACAAGATTTCTTCAGACCAGTTTAGAAGACAGCTAAGGTGGAATCTTTTTCCTTTCATCACTTAATCATTACTATTTATATTTTTTCCTCTATTTCTACTACAGATATCAAAAAGTAATAATATTGGGGTTTACTTTATATGTTTTTGTTGAGATTGATTCTAGGTTCTTTTTTCATCAAGTTGTTGGAGTAAATACAAAATTAGTAAATCTGAGAATTGAGACAAGGGGGCACAGAATCACAAAATGAAATATATAAACCTTTAGCATCAGTTTTAAGTAATGCTAAGTTTGATATCTTTGTAATAGTAGCAATAGAAAATAACTGAGGTGCATGATTCACAGAAGAAAAAAAGAGCACAGCTAAACAACATACTGAGAATTCTTGCATAAGATAAACCATTGTAATTGACGTAGTTTTAGGCCTTTGTGACCTTAGTACATAATAAGTGTAAGAAAAACAGACTAGAAGAACAGGATGTAAGGATAAGGAGTACCTGGAATGGCAGGTGTCTAGGATGGGCTGCAGTTAAACTAACTGATAAGTAAAGGACAGGATGATTGTTATATCTATGGTGTTAATGAACCAATTAATCTGGTATAAGCATCTACTGCCTGCAGTATAAGCATCTCTGCCAGCAGCGATGAAGACAGTTGGAAGAAGTAAACGACCCTCAGAGACCACCATCACATTTTTGTATGCATGAAGGGAACTTTCTGGAAAATTATGTAATCCATGTGTAGCCTCATGAATGTGTATGTATGACCAGTGGCTATATAAGTACAGCTTGTGCAGCAGTACAGGTACACACATTAGGAGGAGCTATTCCCTGTGTCTCCTAGTGCCACAATAAAGAATACCTGCTTGTCAACTTGAATACTTGTTGGAGAATTTGTTCCTGGAGTTTTTTCTGAATCAGAATAGCACAAAGATTGTTGAAATGCTAGGTGGTGAGGAAGATCAGACTTATAGATCTTCTGATTTATTGGAAGATGATCTTTAGTTCTAGAAACAGCAACTGAGTATAGTGAGGGGTTTTATTTTTTTTCCTAATAGATCTGATGATATGCGCTGCAGATGACATGTCAATAAGCAAACAGACTTCTGGTCTGTTTGACACTGACAGAAAGTATTCTGGTTTTTTAAATTGTAAATTGCATTCTCTTGAATGCTTACAAACATTGTACATTTGTTAAATAAGTTGAGTTTATGTCAGCCTTCATTAGTGAAAGGGAACTCAATAAGGGCTAAAGTTTGAATATGTCGCTATTCATGATAAGTAACTAACTGATTCCAGACATGTTAGAGCAAAGAAAAATTTACATTGAATCTAAAATCTAATGAGTTAAACATTACAAGAACCTGATAAATTAATCATAGAATCTTAGAATCATAAAATCATAGAATAGTTAGGGTTGGAAATGACCTGGAGATCATCTGGTTCCAACCCCACTGCCATGGGCAGGGACACCTCCCACTAAACCATGCCACCCAAGGTTATGTCCAATCCAGCCTTGAACACCGCCAGCGATGGAGCATTCACAACTTCCCTGGGCAACCCATTCCACTGCCTCACCACCCTCACAGTAAAGAATTTCCTCCTTATACCCAATCTAAACTTCCTCTGTTTAAGTTTGAACCCGTTACCCCTTGTCCTATCACCACAGTCCCTAATGAAGAGTCCCTCCCCAGCATCCCTATAATCTTGCAATTGGACTACCCATCAGTATATGGTAATATCTTAAAATTCATTAGGGATGGTCATATTGATCAGAGAAATAAGCGCAGGTAAGCTAAAATTATTTCACACTACTATGTCTAAGGTTAACACCCTATGAACGATATTGCCGTTGAAGACCACCAGTGGAAATACACAGGAACATAAATTATGCTAGACAAGGTAAAGAACTGCAGAATACCATAAATTACACCAAACATGGAGATGCAATGCAAATAATTTGGAAATTGCTTAAATATAACAGGGCACTGGAATTCAGTGCAAATTTATACATAAATTTATACATAAATTTATACATACGTGTATAGATTAATTTCAAACTAGTAAATTTATTCATAAGTTTTCAGACTAATAAGTTTCTACTTTGGGAAAAATTTAGAATGGTTGTTCTATATAAAGTAATCAAATTAGTCTTCTGATTGCTCGTTGGAAGTAATATTTAAGACACTTGACAGTGTTGTGAATAAAATCTATTTGAATAATGAAACATATTGCAATTTGGAGGAAAATCTAGCTAGCTCCAAAGGCAATAAAAAGCTAGTGCTATTATAAATATAAATTTCATATGTTTTGTGTCTTTGATTTATAAAATGGCAATAGTTTAATTACATGTACAATAAATTAAATAGCTATTTAATGAGAACTGGGACTAATTATGTTAATAGTTGCTTGCCATTGTATATCAAAAGGATATAGTGTCTTCTTGACAAAATTACTTTGCAGAAGTATCATTTTACAGTCTGTGTCAGAGAAGATCCATATTTATTTTAAAAGGTTTTATTAAGCTACCACTGCATTCAAGAATATTTATATTGTTTTAGATGTTTCATGGAGTGGATCCCAAATAAGATCAGAACTTACTAAAACTCTTCTGAATTAGCTGGGCAATTCCCCTCTCTCTTCTTCTATGTTCATCCTGTTAAAAAAATGCACATCCATCAAATTATCAATGATAGGTTTAGTAAATGGGTAGCCATCTTACATTCTGGTAGCGGAAACAAGGCCACAATAGGGAAGGATGGGAAGTTCTGCTTAAAAGTTGTTTATTGTTGTAAAACACCTTAGCTTCCAAAGAGAAAACATCTTTATTAAGTCATGTATTTGTATTTTTCCCCGTGATTTTATATTTCAGGGTGTTAGGGAAATAACTGCAAATTCCAAGTGCTTTTCTTAACTTGTTGGTTTGCTATCATTGACTTTATTTTCAGGAAACTGAGATTCTGTTTTCCATTATTTTTCATGCAAGGTCCTTTGTGGGCCTCCTACAGCCTCTTTGATTGGAGAGGCAACATCTTAGGTGGAGAAATGCCTAATCATGGAACTGAACAGAACCCAGGTGAGGCTTAGAATGCATCTATTTTGAATCATAGAATCATAGAATAGTTAGGGTTGGAAAGGACCTTAAGATCATCTAGCTCCAACTCCCCTGCCATAAGCAGGGACACCTCCCACAAAACCATGCCACCCAAGGCTATGTCCAACCCAGCCTTGAACACCGCCAGCAATGGAACATTCACAACTTCCCTAGGTAACCCATTCCACTGCCTCACCACCCTTACAGGAAAGAATTTCTTCCTCATATCCAATCTAAACTTACCCTGGTTAAGTTTGAACCCATTACCCCTTCTCCTCTCACTAGAGTCCCTCGTGAAGAGTCCCTCCCCAGCACCTCTATAGGCCCCCTTCAGATAAGGGAAGGATGCTATGAGGTCTCCAAGCAGCCTTCTCTTCTCCAGGCTGAACAGCCCCAACTTTCTCATCCTATCTTCATATGGGAGGTGCTCCAGTCCCCTGATCATCCTCATGGCCCTCCTCTGGACTTGTTCCAACAGTTCCATGCCCTTTTTATGTTGAGGACACTAGAACTGCGCACAATACTCCAAGTGAGGTCTTACAAGAGCAGAGTAGAGGGGTAGGATCACCTCCCTTGACCTGCTACTCATGCTCCCTTTGATGCAGCCCAGGGTACAGTTGGCTTTCTGGGCTGCCAGCACACACTGCTGGCTCATGTTCATTTTTTCATCAACCTAAACCCCCAAGTCCTTCTCCACAGGGCTGTTCTGAATCTCTTTTCTGCCCAACCTGGAGCTGTGCCTGGCATTGCTCCGACCCAGGTGGAGGACCTTGCACTAAGCATAGTTAAACTTCATCAGGCTGGCATCAGCCCACCTCACAAGCATGTCAAGGTTCTTCTGGATGGCATTCCTTCCCTCCAGATATCAACTGAACCACACAGCTTGGTGTCATCGGCAAACTTGCTGAAGGCACACTCAATCCCACTGTCCATGTCACTGACAAAGATGTTGAACAAGACCAGTCCCAACACCGATCCCTGAGGGACACCACTCATTACTGGTCTCCAGCCAGACTGTGAGCCACTGAGCACAAATCTTTGCATTCGGCCATCCAGTCAGTTCTTTATCCACCGAGTGGCCCACCTATCAAATTGATGTCTCTCCAACTCAGAGACAAGGATGTCATCTGAGACAGTGTCAAACGCTTTACGCAAGTCCAGGTAGATGACATCAACTGCTCTACCTGTGTCCATAAGTTCCATAGCCCCATCATAGAAGACCACCAGATTGGTCTGGTAGGATTTCCCCTTAGTGAAGCCATGCTGGCTGTCACCTAGTGCCTTGTTGCCTTTCATGTGCCTCAGCATGCCTTCCAGGAGAATCCACTCCAAGATTTTGCCAGTCACAGAGGTGAGGCTGACTGGTCTGTAGTTCCCTGGCTCATCCATTTTCCCCTTCTTGAAAATGGGGGTTATATTCCCCTTTTTTCAGTCATCAGGAACTTCATCTGACTGCCATGATTTTTCAAATATGATGGACAGTGGCTTAGCAACTGCGTTTGCCAGCTCGTTCAGGACAATTAAACAGGCTGCCCAGAGAAGTTGTAGATGTCCCATCCCTGCATTTGTTCAAGGCCAGGCTGGATGGAGCTTTGAAGAACCTAATCTAGTGGAAGATGCCCTTGCCCATAACTGAGGACAACTGAGCTAGATGATCTTTGATGGGCCCTTCTAACTGAAACCATTCTATGATTCTGTGTCTTTGTTATGTAGGGTTTTTTTGTTTGTTTGCTTGTTTGTTTTATTTTATTTTTGTTTTAAATTCAGATATAATGCTTCCCCAAGAATTAAACAGCCTTTGGAAATTCAGTGTCACAAAAAAAGCCTTAATACCAACCCTGACTCTCGTTGTATATTTCAATTCATTTTTTTATGAATTTACTAAAATATCAATGAAAAAAACATACTTACAGGTGAGACAAAGACGCACAAAAGCACAAACTGTAACCAATTGTAAGGTATGTTAAGTTTGATGGCTTTGTAATGGAAAATAACTGAGGTGCTTGAAGGTAGTTGACATAGATTTAGGTCCTGAGGACCTTAGTAAAAAAAGTGTAAGAAAAGCAAAATATAAAAACAGGAGCTGGGAATGGGGAGTATCTGGGACTAGCAGATGTCCAGGATGGGAGCAGTTAAACTTACTGATAAGTAGAAGGACAGGATGGTTGCTATGTCTGTTATATTAATTAAGCTGGTGCTTCAAAGACTCCCAGAACTCATAAAGATTTTTGGAAGAAGTAAATGACCCTCAAAAACCACCATCACATTTTTGTATGCATGCGGGAAGCTTTCTGGAAAATGATGTAATTCAGGCGTAGCCTCATGAATATGTGTGTATGCCCAGTGACTACATAAGGATGGCTTGCGTAGCAATACAGTGACACGCGTTAGGAGGAGATATCCACCATGTCTCCTTGCACCGCAATAAAGAATACCTGTTTGTCAACTTGAAAACTTTGTTGGCAAATTTGTTCCTGGAGTTTTCTCCGAATCACAGGTCTATAGGGAAGAACATCTCACATCAAATATATTACTGGAAATTTATATCCTGAAAATAAAATAACACCAAAACAAAGACAATCTATTTCTGATACTGTTTTGGAATAACTGGTGGCTTAATCTTATTCTTGAAAGCTATCTGGGAGGCAATTTCTGAAACCTTTTCCTCAGCTGCTATGTGTTTTGAAGAGGTGCAGTTGTGAAGAATCTTTGTCTCCGAGTATGCTGAAAATCACTATTACACCATTTGTCTTACTTCTATAGCAGCAAAACTTGAAATCTACTGAGAAAGAAAGGGAAAAGACATGATCCTACTTGATAAAATTAAAAAGTCATGAAATAACAAACACACCAAATTTCATGTGCAGATTTCTCTGCAGCATAAAGTTTTTGCAAGATTCTTTTATTCTGTGTTGGAAGAAGGAACAGACAAGTTTACGAAACAGTGCCAGACTTTTCTACAAAAGATTTACAATCTAAATTAAGGCATCTGAGAAATGTATGCATAGGCACTACAAAAAACAAATTTCTCCATACTGGCTTTACTAAATTACAGAATTAGCCTTTCTAGGTATGAATCAGCCATCTATAATTTTGTCCCTGTCTAGTGTGCAGAGGTCAGTATGAAATAG
This sequence comes from Ara ararauna, assembly GCA_028858755.1. Lineage (NCBI taxonomy): Eukaryota > Metazoa > Chordata > Aves > Psittaciformes > Psittacidae > Ara > Ara ararauna. The sequence goes on along the minus strand of CM054410.1, from coordinate 33,911,725 downwards.
AAAGGATAGGAGAAAGTGATACGGATTAGTGAGGCAGGGGAAGGTATCTGTACAGCTATACAAGGAAGCAGTTAGAAAAATTTTCAACTGGAAGATAAGAAGCAGATCTTACCTGGTGCAGAACAACTTTGGGAGCAAGTGAATTGATAAGATGTGTCGCAACTAGAAAGGAGTTGTTTAGGATGACCTCCATCCCCTTGGGGTCAGTGACCAAATTCATTATACCCTTGTACTGAATTAAGGTGAAATGACACCAGCCAATCAGTTTTATGATTTATTAATACAAAATACAAGGCATGTGGTTAGATATAATAACTCAACAATGATTATTTTAAGTGCATCAGCAAGTCTTATCCCACACATTTTTACTTAGATCTAGTCAATATTCAATGAAAAAAGGAGAGGAGAGGAGAGGAGAGGAGAGGAGAGGAGAGGAGAGGAGAGGAGAGGAGAGGAGAGGAGAGGAGAGGAGAGGAGAGGAGAGGAGAGGAGAGGAGAGGAGAGGAGAGGAGAGGAGGGGAGTATCACCACCCATAGTTCCAACGATGTCTCATTGGTCCTCTTTCCTGGAGGTATTGTTGGGGGTGAGAGCTCACCCCCTGACCTGAGCCCGGCGCTTTTATGTTCATGTTCTTTTGGGGTGTTATCCACAATTTGCATATGAAGCATAGAGAAGTGCTACTATGGTAATGATGGGCATAGTTTAATGAGCACATGGACAGTTCCAAAGCTAAGCTTCTCTGAGGGTTCTCCTGGTGGTTATTGCTCCTCATATCATGGCGTCTACTTTTCAGCTCCATCCTCTGAGTCAGCTCATCCTTGAGTCATCCTTTCACATTCCTGTGGAGTCTTATCAACTTTGAACAAAGTGGTTAGAACAATCCTATGTGTGCAGTATCAATATATAACTCCCTTGTTATTTGCTTTATTTAAACTCAAGGCCTCCCACGGTTAAATGAAAATGGTACCTGATAAGCTCTATTTCCTGCCTCTGACTCACACTATGGAACGTAAGCAGGGTTTGAGACAAGTCCAGTGTTTAGGTTCTCACCTGGATGAGCATGGAGAGTAAGTTCTCATATGGCATTTTTTTGCATTGTAAACAAATCCTGGAGGATGCTGAATGTAAAACTCAAGGTCTCTTCAAAACATTAGTTGTGCATTATTTCCCCCTGAAATAATGTTATTTACATCAGATTCTTGGTCCTTCTGTGTGTCCCACCTTTTGGAAGGTGAACACTGAAGATTTTGATGCAAACAGGGCATGACAAGAGCAATGATCCTTAGTTTTTCTTTCATCTTGGAGGAAATGCTATTACCATGGATAGGTGTCATGGGTTCAGCAGCAGCAGTCATTTTTTCTGCTTCTTGGTAGCTGGTGCAGCACTGTGTTTTTGATTTTGGGCCTAGGAACAGCGCTGATAACACCAGTGTTTCGGTTACTGCTTAGTGATGTTTTGGTCTGGCCAAGGACTTTCTGAGCCTCATGCTGTGCCAGGGAGGAGGGGAGCCGGGAGGAAGCAGAGACAGGACACCTGACCCAAACTGACCAAAGAGGTTATTCCATACCACAGCACGTCATGCCCAAGATGGAGGACGGAGAGGAGAGACCCAGAAGGGTGGGGGGTGCACTGCGTGGTCGGGCTTGGTTTTAGGTGGTGAGAATTGTATTCTTTCCTTGTATTTGCCTTGTCATTATTATTATTGGTGGTAGCAGTAGTGATTTGTGTTATACTTTAGTTACTAAACTGTTCTTATCTCAACCTGTGGGAGTTGTATTCTTTTCGGTTCTCCTTCCCATCCCTCCGGGAGTGGGGGGCAAGATAGAGGGGGGAGTGGGTGAGCAAAACTGCGTGGCTGACTGGACTTAAACCACGACAGTTCTTTTTGGCGCCCAACGTGGGGCTCGAAGGGTTGAGATAACGGCAGGATTAATAGCCACTCGTCACAATGCTGATTTGTTGGCTCTTAAAGTTGTTGCTTTTGGTTCTCTTGCGTTCATGGTTTCAGCCTGTTGTACCTTACTTACAGCCGGTATTTCTTATCTTAGCATGTTTCAGATATGGGTTTTGGTTTAAGGTTCTTGTTTTATTGTACTTTATTGGAATGGCTTGTGATACGGGCGGGCTCGAGAAGCCGTGGGGGGCGAATGTGTACCTGGCAGTTCGGCTGCTCTTCACCGTCCTGGCGAGGCTGTGGAGACCCGAGGGGGGGTGCCTCGGGAGCCGCCGGCTGCCGAAACGGCCCGGGGGAGCGGACCCGGGGAGCAGGAGCCGAGCCCCCCCACCGAGCCCAGCCCGACGGCTGCCGAGCAGAGGAAGGAGGTAGCAGAAGGGGTGAGCCCCCCGACTGAGCCCAGCCCGGCGGCTGCCGAGCCGCGGGAGGGGGAGGCTACCGAGCGGCAGGAGGAGACGGCAGAGAAGCCGGGCCCCGAGGCTGAACAGAGTCCCGTAGCCGAGCCCAGCCTCGTGGCGGCCGAGAGCATTCGCCGGCAGCTGCCCGCGGAGCCGCAGGAGAACGCAGGAGACCCCGCAGCACTTCCCAGCAAGGCAGAGGAGGAAGATCTGGACGCAGACAAAGAGCAGCTGGTGGTGAGAGAGCCGGCAAGCACAGCAGCTACACCAGCCCCAGTGACAAGCACAGCAGCCTCATTTGAGAGCTCTGAAGGGTTTTAGTGGCCTTTGGGTACCCTTGAGACCTGCCTGCTGATTGTGATGGGGATCAGCATGGTGGCATGCATACACAGTGTGTTTTACCCACAACCATTTTGTCTGGTCCCCAGAGTTAAGCAGAGTGGGGTGTGGGCCTTGTCTGGGGTTAGTCTGCAATGCAGGATGACCAAGAGATTTTCCCTGCAGCTGGGCAGTCATGAGTGGCAGAGTGTGTGGGACAGTATGGGCGAGTACCTAGTCCACTGGGCCCCTCCAGTGCTTTGGAAGCATTGGAGATGGAAGGCAGCTGTATGGAGTCCCCAGTGACAAGCTGCAGAAACTGCTGGAGGGGAGAGTGAATTACTTTGAGCCTGGTGGGCCCATGACACCTCAGGCCATCAGGGCAGAGATGCAGCATACAGATGGACTTATGATCGAGGGGTGGACTTAGCAATGGACACTACTGCCCAGGTTATTCACGAGTTTGAACACTGCACACAGCCTCTCCTGCTCTGAAAGGCTGTTACAAAAGATGGAGCTTGACGTCATGAACCGAATGGACTCAGCAGCTTTGTAGGGATTGGTCTATGCACTGAGGGGTGATCTCTCTCCCTCTCTCTGTGTGTGTATGTATATATATATATGTGATGGTATATTGAAAATGTGGGATCTGATCATGACGTGAATGGTATGGAATAAGGGGTGGATAATGTCATGGGTTCAGCAGCAGCAGTCATTTTTTCTGCTTCTTGGTAGCTGGTGCAGCACTGTGTTTTTGATTTTGGGCCTAGGAACAGCGCTGATAACACCAGTGTTTCGGTTACTGCTTAGTGATGTTTTGGTCTGGCCAAGGACTTTCTGAGCCTCATGCTGTGCCAGGGAGGAGGGGAGCCGGGAGGAAGCAGAGACAGGACACCTGACCCAAACTGACCAAAGAGGTTATTCCATACCACAGCATGTCATGCCCAAGATGGAGGACGGAGAGGAGAGACCCAGAAGGGTGGGGGGTGCACTGCGTGGTCGGGCTTGGTTTTAGGTGGTGAGAATTGTATTCTTTCCTTGTATTTGCCTTGTCATTATTATTATTGGTGGTAGCAGTAGTGATTTGTGTTATACTTTAGTTACTAAACTGTTCTTATCTCAACCTGTGGGAGTTGTATTCTTTTCGGTTCTCCTTCCCATCCCTCCGGGAGTGGGGGGCAAGATAGAGGGGGGAGTGGGTGAGCAAAACTGCGTGGCTGACTGGACTTAAACCACGACAATAGGTTTGACCAAAGAGCAACAATTAGATTCACCCTAAAGATCTTAGACACATTGGAAATAAACAGCTCGTTTGAAAACTGCATAAATCTGTAAGAAGCTGTCATCCAAAACTCTTTCAATTAATCCTGTAAACTGCAAGTGTGGAGGAAGGGAAAGATAGCCAGGCAGCCAGCACATTTCGCCTTTTATTTCTGATCAAATGTGGCTTACAGTTGATTTATCATCTGTAATATCCTCTCCCTTGCTAATATTTGATTTAAGGATCTTAAGACTTTACTATTTCTCATCTGTGTGTATGCTCCTTTGTGGTCCTGCAGAATCCTGCAGAGCTTGAATACATTTAACTATTTCTCAAAATAATTTTCTTAATTTATAAGTGTGGATACACACAGGACACTGGTTTATTTTTATTTAGGCATAAACTCCTATTTTCCTTGAAATTTGGTGTATTCATGATATATATTAAAATGAATGTTTTTAACATTTGCTGATTCATTGCAATAACAAATTCTTTTCACTTTACTGTATTTTATCACTTTATAAGTACCTCATCATACCTTGCTGAATTATACTTTGCTTTGATGGAGATGAATTGAAAAAACCTAGAATTTTAGAGTTAGAGGTATGTTTCTCTTAGTGTTTTGTTTAATACTTCTTTTGTAGTAGTATTAAGTGTTCCAGACTGCCATTCCAGTGTCATGTTCTGTGATGACACTACTATCAAAATTCTGTTTCATGAAGACTGGCCCACAGATTCCTCTGGCAAAGATGACATAAATCCAAAATGCTCTGTGCCTCAAAGAAGAAACCAGGGTGTGTATGTTTTGAATTTTGGCCAGTTAGAAGACTTTCAATAGAAAAAGAAAAATTCTAAATATCAGTTTTATTTTAAGGGAAGTGCCGTAACTACATTCTTCTTTTCTCTTTTATACTAGTTGTGCCCCCAAATCCTCTGAATAATTGTGTGCCAAATTTGCATACAATTCCTTGTTATTTGACTCAACCATTTTTCTGTCATGCTGAGGAGTTTTAGAAACTGAACTTTTCACATAATACTGCTTTTTGCCATGGTGAAAAGAGTAAAACACAGAGATACTTGACACATTCAAGAAAACATTGGTTTTTTTAGAAGTTACTTGCCTACATTGATTAAGTGGGAGATAATGACATTGTGTCTTTCCAACATTTTTCCACCTTGCATCTTCCACATTTATGGGCAATTTTAGAATTACCCATATACTGAAAATTTATATCAGTACATCAACTTTTTTATCAAAAGCATGTTTACCTACTTTTGATATTTCTGTATAGGTATCTCATATTTTTGTATAGGTATTTCTGTACCTACAGCATTTCAGCCTGAGCAACACAATGGTCAAAACTCCTTATATTTGTTCTTCTACTGTACTGTAGAGCTTTTTGCAGTTGCGAGTAGACCATTTTGGTCTTCTCTACCCAATTACAATCTATGTCATATCTGTCAGAGACATAATAATAAGTTTTATTATCTTTCTAAAATATGTCAACACTACTGCTGAGTTGATCCCTTCTGCAAATCTATCCTGTACACATGACTCATCTTTCAGGAATGGTTTTTTTATGGTTTTGGTAAGAATGTAGAGGAGATTGGGGTCTTTCATAAGAAGAAAAGTTCATCTCAGTATGACAAGTTACAACAGACTCACACTCTTATTGACAGTATCAGCTCTCCTGTTTGTCAGTGTATAAAGTTAATTGCATAGTAGTAAAAATGAGTGTGTAAGATAACTATGCTGTTACTTCTCTGAGAATTAAGTGAACTTTAAGGAAGGAATATTAGCACAGGACAGGCTTAAAATTACATAACTAGTTATTAAGAAAAACTGATGTAATGTTTGATAGCTTTCGGTTAAAATTTTCTAGAAAAATACTGCCTTTATAGATACATCTTTTGGCTAATAATTTTATTCTATTTTTTTAAAAGTCTCTAGAAAAGATTCTCTTTAAGACTTTAATGAAGATGCAGATTTGTTCTCTAAATAATATTTATATTAATTATTTTAAATGCATAAATTATTCATTAGTAATTAAAGTTTCAAGTACCAGTTGAGTTAGCTTTCAAGTAATGGGGAAAAAGAGATCAGTGAAATGTAGCAACTGAACAAGAAAAACTTTTTATGAAAATTACTATAAAGTAGGTATTTGCTAATGCGTAATGCTGTCCACAAATTTTTACTTTAAAAGATGAGTTACAAAAAACAGGTTTTACACTGAAAATACAAAAGCATTGAAAGCCGTGGCAAATTCTTCATCTACATTTTAAAAAAAACATGTAACTAATACGTTTAAAAAAATAGATTTAGCATCTTGCCATGGCTTTCAATGGTTGAGATGTGTGTTTGTTTTGATAGGAGAATTGGACAACATTCTAAATTATTTTGAAAGGAAAATGTCACTCACTATCTGTGATACATTTTTAGACAGTGATAAATGTATTTTAAAGTGGGTGGTTTAATGTGGTTACAGATACAGAAGCTTCCTATGTCTGACAAGAAACTGAGGATACTTGGCTGTTGCTCTTCCAGGTGTGGACACTTCATTAAGTAAAAAGAGCACTGTACATTCCTTTATTTGATTAAAGCAGCATAGAGGTGCAAGAAACCAAGAAAGCAGGCAGATCTTTTCCTGTTTCTTTTTTTTTTTTTTTTCCTACTGTAATTTCTGAATACTAGGTTAAATTAACCAAATTCTGGTTCTTCTACTTGTTTCAACAGAAAGGCTGTCTCAGTTTCCCTTTAATGAAACCGTTTTTGATAACAACCTATCTGGATTAGTTCAAACTCAAATGAATATTCATGTGCTGGTTTTACCAGCTACCACTTAGTTCCTGTTTTAGCACTCCTGAGAAGGATTCAGTCTTCATTGTTGTCTGTTGTGAAACTCACTGATTCGGAAGGAGGCCATGGTCTATGTAACTTGTTTTCTGGAAATTTACATTCATGAGGTATAGTATATCTCCCCTTTCCTCTTGCCTACTCTCTCACTTACTTTCTGTACAATATGTAGCATGTAAATGTGATAGGGAAAAGTGGAAATAAAACTTATTTGTGTTCCAATTATAAAGAATTTTTAGAGGTTGTTCATAATGGTTTGAATCAATTTTATTTAGAGTATCTGTATATTAATCTTATAGCTGATACCAATTATATTTAAACTCTAATTAGTGATTATGCACTCTTTTTTATAGCAGCAGACATACATGTGATTGGATACCTAGTAATCCATGACTGACCCATAGAGTAGTATTACCTTATACTGCCCATTCATAATTGTCATGGGTTCAGCAGTAGCAGTCATTTTTCTCCTTACTGGCAGCTGGAGCAGCTCTGTGTTTTTGACTTTTGGCCTGGGAACAGTGCTGGTAACACCAGTGTTTTCAGTTACTGCTTGGGAATGTTTTGGTCTGACCAAGGTTTTTCTGAGTCTCATGCTCTGCCAGGAAGGAGGGGAAGCCGGGAGAGGAAGTAGAGACAGGACACCTGACCCAAACTAGCCAAAGAGGTATTCCATACCACAGCACGTCATGCCCAGGATGTAAAAATGGAGGGCAGAGACCCAGAAGGGTGGGGGGTGCACTGCTTGGTTGGGCTGGGTATAGGTGGTGAGCGATTGTATTCTCTTGCCTTATATTGCTCTTGTCATTATTGTTATTGGTGGTAGCAGTAGTGATTTGTATTGTACCTTAGTTACTGGACTGTTCTTATCTCAACCTGTGGAAATTGCATTCTTTTGATTCTCTTCCACATCCCTCCAGGAGCGGAGGGAAGAAAGAGGAGGGTGTGAGTGAGCAAGCTGCGTGAGTTACGGCTTAAACCATGACAATAATTGTGTTTGGTTACATGCATTGCTGTTTGAATTTCCAGATGATAAAAGACAGATAAATACTATGTTTTGGAACATTTCTAAATTTTAACTGAAAATGCTAGATCCAAATATTGCATAGCTGTTTAAGTGAACACAGTTTCTCATAACATCAAACATAAATATATTTTGTAAATCAATTACTTTGCAACTAAGAAAACTGTGGCTTTCTATTGTTATTAGTCAATCCAGAAAACATCCCTTTGATTGTTAAATCATACATGATTTCTTCTCTTTCTTTTTACAAAGATGGGTATGCAACAGCGCAATGTGAGTGTTGTGATCTATTAAACTCGTATCTAACTGTATCACAAGATGAAATCACTGACCTCTTGAAATACCTGTAAGTCACAGGATTGAGTAGTTCAGGGCTACCAACATAAATGTGAATTAAGAAATAAAGTATTTAATTGATTTTTAATTACTTTGAAAATCTAAAACTTTAATTAGATTTTTTTCTCCTTTCTCAGCACTGGAAGAAAAAGCAGTCATTAGTGTATATTTTGACTCTGATCCTTTTTTAATTTTTTCTTTTGTTGGTGGAATGGTCAGATACTATTAGTGGATAAGTTCTCAGGTTTTTTTTTTTTTTTTTGCTTAAGGAATCTTTTTATTTGTTTACATATATTCCTTACATAAACAAGCAAACCTCCACTCCCCAAAACCCCTCCCCCCAAAAAAAAGAAACCCAAACCAAAAAAGGCCCCAGAAACCTCAGATCCATGGACAGGGACACCACACACTAAACCATATCACCCAAAGCTCTGTCCAATCTGGCCCTGAACACCACCAGGGATGGAGCATTTGCAGCTTCCTTGGGTAACCTGTTCCAGTTCCTCACCAACCTTACAGTAAAGAACTTCTTCCTTATATCCAATTTAAAGTTCCCCTTTTCAAGTGTTAACCTGCTACCCCTTGTCCTATCACTACAATCCCTAATGAGGGGTCCCTCCCCAGCATTTTTATAGGCCCTCTTGAGATATTAGAAGGCTGCTGTGACGTCTCATGAGAGCAGAGTAGAGGTGTAGGATCACCTCCCTTTACCTGCTGGCCATGCTCCTTTTGATGCAGCCCAGGATACAACTGGCTTTCTGGGCTGCAAGTGCACATTGCCAGCTTATGTTCATTTTTTCATCAACCAAAACCCCCAAGTCCTTCTCTGCAGGACTGCTCTGAATCTCTTCTCTGCCCAACCTGTAGCTGTGCCTGGGATTGCTCCCACCCAGGTGTAGGACTGTGCACTTGTCATGGTTAAACTTCATCAGGTTGGCATCAGCTCACCTCACAAGCGTGTCAAGGTTCCTCTGGATGGCATTCCTTCCCTCCAACGTATCAACCGAACCACACAGCATAGCATCAACTGAGAGGATTAAGAGGAAAATATAGAGTAATTAATATTATCATTTTATTATAAAAATTTTTTTATTTTCAAATGGAAAATTCACAGATAGATTGTAAACCAGAAGGAATTATGTACTTATGCTTTGCTAGAAATTTGGAGGAATAGGGTAACAGCATAAGCACGACATATTACTGAAGCCACGAACTGCAAGATCTAAAAATGCATTTACTAAACCTCTGGTGGAAGTGCCTAATTATATGGCAATTTTTTTTTAGAATCTTCGAAAAAAACTCTCATCTACAGAACCAAAATCGAAAATGCACTATGAAGGAATTTGCCTATCTAAAATATTCCTGCTTAGAGACTATAATGCTTGGGTAAAATCCAAGATTATCCCAGACACAACATAACTTTAAATTTTTTTTTCATAAAGTATGAAATATTAAGAAAACAAGAACGGTTATGCACTAGTGAGAATAAGTATGGAAACAGTGCACTAACACTGATGTTCATCCAAAAATGCTGAAGATGGCAATAAATAACTAAAGACTAGTTATTCAGTATGTATTACATGTTTAGTAAGTGTTGCCACCTTTGTAGAATTTTACCTGTTGTGTCCAAATATTGTAACTAGGGCTTGACATGCACAAAGGGCTGTTAGTTGCTTTTAAAATATATTGATATTCCCACTTCAAACACAGAAATTCTCTCAGAGAAAACAATGTTGCTTGCAGGAGAAAATACATATATAAAATGATCATTTTCACTGAAGGATGTGAGGGAAAGACATAAGAAACAATACAGAAAAACTCTAGCATGACAAGGACTAAATATATGCATATACAAATGCACATCCATATACACGCTTCTTTTTATGCAGCCCAGGATACAGTTGGCTTTCTGGGCTGCGATCGCACACTGCCAGCTCATGTTCATTTTCTCATCAACCAAAACCCCTCCATCGCTGGCGGTGTTCAAGGCTGGATTGGATGTAACCTTGGGTGGCATGGTTTAGTGGGAGGTGTCCCTGCCCATGGCAGGGGAGCTGGAACCAGATGATCTTCAGGTCCTTTCCAACCCTAACTATTCTATGATTCCATGATTCTATTTTGAAACTGGCATACTGCATTACATTGATTAATGTTTGCCTAAATCATTGCCTTAAAGTGAGGGTGGCAAGAAATGAGGAAAGTAATTGTAAAATTCACTTTTTCCTTAGAATTTTGTCTCTCTGTCCTGCCTGATAAAAAAAAAAAAAAAAAAAAAAAAAAAGCTTTTAATATCTTACATGTATAGCTTCCACCCACGGATTCTTCTTATTTAGGAATACTTCCCAGTTAGCTCACCTTTACACCTTGCTAGTGAAACAAACCTTTCTGCCTTTTATAAGGTGTGCTCCCAGACACTGGCCTTTATCCATATTTTCAATCTTAAATGCAACAACTTAAACTTGTTATTCTTGTTTTGATCTCACAGAAGCTGAATATTGCTGTAAAATTACACCTTTAACTTCACTTCTTGTCCATACGTCTCTTGATCCCCTTAAGGCTTATTGCTATATTTTGTTACCAGGAAGTCATGATAACTATCTGATCTATTCCTACAGCATCCTCTAAAATATAAAAAACCCTAATGTTGTCAATAATTATTTCTTAATATCTGCCTTCGAGTGTTGCAAGTTATTTTGAAGTTGTCAGGCTTGCTTTGCATGACTTTCTAGTAAAGATGAAAGCAGTTGTTTAGACAGCGCCACTGTGTCACACTGTCCACAGTCACTTGCTACAGCAACTGTAAGACTCCAGCCCCAGAGTACTTATTTCACTAGCATTTCTACTGAATTATTGATTCTTAAGCTTAATGTTTTTATCTCCTTCTTCTGGCATTACCTCTACGTTCAGGCTTCTGAGATTTCTTCTCCATGAATACACAATCCTGCGCAATTCTGAAGCTGAACAGGGCCCTTCTATTTTGCTGTTTCTTTTCCCTTCCCTAAATCAAAACTAGTTTGTGGCTGATCTAAGATCTGGTTTGGCTGGGGTTTATTCACTTTTATTCATTCTTTCTTTTTTTTCTAAATTGTGATTCTTCTACCCAGAGATGTTATAAGTATCTGTACAGAGATCAGGTTCAACTGACCTAGTCCAAAGGAGAGACACTATTTAAAGCTACATGTGTACATTACAGTTGTGGATGATGTTTCTGCACCGTGAGTTAATATTTCTAATTTTTTATGAAAGCTCGCATTGTTGAGAAAGAAAACAAGGTAAATGTTGCAAGAACCCTAATTTACATTATCTATTCAAACAAATAAATGTATTATTTCTTCTTTTTCCTATTAATTGTCTGTTTAGGGAGGATACTTCTTCAAATGCTGGAATGTTGTTTTCATTTGTAAGTAAGTAGTTCAAAAATAGTTATTTTTTTTCCTGTACTGGAGATTTACTCATGTTGTTACATAAATCCCTGAGAGAATGATGGCTACCTTTCTGATATAATTCAATGAACAGAAAACTGTAATTTTGGTTGTCAAGAGTTCCTACAGAGACCAAATAATTTTCACACTACCTCTACTTCATTTGAATAACTGATTCATTGAGGTGGATGGCTCTGAGCAGTTCTGTTGCTGTCAGTAATAAAATAATGAATAATATTGTCAATAATGAAACCAGAAGCCCAAGATGACACAGATAAGCCAGTGTTTTGTCTGTCTGCCTTTTTTCTTTTATCTCAAAGCAATAGCACATGAAGTTAGTGATGCAAGAAGTTCAGAAGGGTTATCGTTTCTCATTTTTTCACATTCTCTGATATCAGAGTATGAAAATCTCTGTTTTATCCGAAGACTTCCAGACTGTAACAAGTTGCTTCACATTATGGAATTCTCATGGATAAACTGACAGAAAAGCCAAAACATTCCCTGTACAGTTAATCTTTATGCCTATTTAAGCTTGTGATATCACCTTTGAATCTTCTGACCCACACTAAGATGCACAGGCTAGAAAGCTACAGAGGTATGGCAAAGAAGCATACTAAAGACACAAAAATACTTTTCCATTCTTCCTTTGGTACTTAATAGTATGCTATTGTGAATATCAGGAAACAGCTGGTATTGCTAATTGAGTTGAGTATCCAGCAATTCTGAATAATAACCTAAACTTAAAAGCGAGTGTGAAAACATAGGACTAGAAATCTTAGAAAACTATTAGTATGAAATCTAATTTATAAAGTCTTGAAAGAATCTATATACACTGCTAAGTAAAAGCAAAACCTGTTAAATACTAGTTAGTCCACCCTGATTTTGAAACATCAAGAAAGGTGCAATTGTTGCTTTGCATATAACTCATTCTGCAGAATAAGCAATTCTTGTACTCTGATTTCATTTAGCTTTTTAAAAAGTGCCTGGATACTAACTGAGCAGTTACTGAAATTCTTGAGGGCTACTATTTTCCAATATTTTTAGCATACTACAGCTATTTCTTTGAAAAGACATGGACAAAACATTAGTATAAGAAAAAGAAGATGCAAAAAAGAATAGATTAAAAAAGACCTCCACAAAACCCCAAACCAACCAGAATAGAAAGTTTAACCTGAATTGGCATGAGAAGTCTTTTTTGAAAAAGTGTTGGAGAAAAAAATACTGAAAAAAATATGCCCAGGAGTATCAAAAATAGAATGCAATGGAATGGAAAAATTCCAGTGGGAAAGGTCTACTCCAACTACCTTAACAATTCAGAGCTGATCAAAGGTTAAAGCATGGTATTAAAGACATGCAAATTCCTCCTTTTAAGATGATTTTTAAATCTTCTAGTGTGTCCCACCTCTTCTGCTTTTGGGACTTCATCTATTATAATATATCTTCCAGTTTCCATCAAGACAATTATTTGGGAAATTTTTTGTGTGATTAAAAAGAATGTGTTATTCATCTGAACATTTCTCCACTGGTAGTTTTTCTGACCTCTAGCTATGTTCACAAAATTAATGTGTGTGTAGGATCATCTGCCACATCCCTTAGGTCCTGACAAATACTCAGACTCAACCTGAGGACATTCTGGTCCTTTAAACAGAGCTAATATTCCTCAAGTTCTACAACTTCTTATTAATGTCAGTGCAAATCCTGAACATTTGGTCTTTGGACCATACTGTCTCCACCAGCGATGATACCAAATGACAAGACAATGTCTTCTGAAGGATGCATACTGTATCAATCACTCTACTGAAAGTTACCTAGTTTAGGTGCTTTGTAAGGGACTCTCTGGTATTGACAAGTCACCTTGAAATGTAAGTTAGCATACAGGCTAACGTTTTTCTAAGTTGCTACTCTTCATTTAGCCAATGGCTTACCAAATGGGTTTTAACATCTGTCATGGGTTCAGCAGCAGCAGTCATTTTTCTCCTTCTTGGTAGCTGGTGCAGCACTGTGTTTTTGATTTTGGGCCTGGGAACAGCGCTGATAACACCAGTGTTTCGGTTACTGCTCAGTGATGTTTTGGTCTGACCAAGGACTTTCTGAGTTTCATGCTCTGCCAGGGAGGAGGGGAGGCCGGGAGGAAGCAGAGACAGGACACCTGACCCAAACTGACCAAAGAGGTTATTCCATACCACAGCACGTCATGCCCAGGATGGAAAGCAGAGAGCAGAGACCCAGAAGGGTGGGGGTGCACTGCGTGGTCGGGCTTGGTTTTAGGTGGTGAGAAATTGTATTCTTTCCTTGTGTTTGCCTTGTCATTATTATTATTGGTGGTAGCAGTATTGATTTGTGTTATACTTTAGTTACTAAACTGTTCTTATTTCAACCTGTGGGAGTTGCATTCTTTTCGATTCTCCTCCCCATCCCTCTGGGAGCAGGGGGTAAGAAAGTGGGGGAAGTGAGTGACAGAACGAGCTGCGTGAGTTAGAGAGGCTTAAACCACGACAACATCTTTTGCAAATGCAGCCACAATAATTCCATGAGGGAGATCCATGCTAAAAAAATCCTTTGCAAACATTTGTGCACTTCCTTTCCTGAAATATTTCTAAAAAAAAAAAGTGTGCAGAAAAAAAACAAAACATGTTGTAGGACTATTTAGTCATGTCTAAGTTTTTGAAGCAATGCTTCAAGAGGTATTTGGTCTTTTCAGGTCTTTTGCACCTGCACAAGTTCATTTAGAATCATGCAATTGTGCTGCTCCTTCAACATCTCATAAAAAGACCACAGTTTTAGCCATCAGAATAACTGACTTTAGTCTTTGATTTGGGACTAAATCTCCTGGAGTATGAATATCATTCTTTATTTATCTACTTGAGGTCCATCCAAAAGAAACTGAGGAGCATAAAATGAAGGAAACCAATCACACTCCAAAAGATAAGAGTTTTTTTGTGAAATCTTTCAGAATATACCTGTATACTCCTAAATATTCAATAAGCAAGGTCTACAAATGCAAAAATGTCTTTTTTTTTTTTTTTATGGTTGTTGTGGTTTAACCCCAGCTGGCAACCCAGAACCATGCAGCCACTAACTCACTTCCCCCACCTTCCTCCCCTTGTTCCTGGAGGGATGGAGAGGAGAATCGAAAGAATGTAGCTCCAACAGATTGAGATAAGAGCAGTTCAGTAACTAAGGTATAACACAAAACCACTACTGCTGACACCAATAATAATAATGATAAGGGAAAGAACAAGGGAAGAGAACACCACCACTCACCACCTGCAGACCGATACCCAGCCCAACCCGAGCAGGGATCTAGCCCTTCCGGGTAACTGCCCCCAGTTTATATAGTGGGCATAACGTGCTGTGGTATGGAATATCTCTTTGGCTAGTTTGAGTCAGGTGTCCTGTCTCTACTTCCTCTTGGCTTCCCCTCCTCCCTGGCAGAGCATGAGACTCAGAAAGTCCTTGGTAAGAGTAAACATTACAGAGCAACAACTAAAAACATTGGTGTTAGCAACACTGTTCTCAGGCTGAAAGTCAAAAACACAGCGCTGTACCAGCTTCTAAGACGGAGAAAAATGACTGCTACTGCTGAACCCAGAACAGTATCCACCCCTTATTCCATACCATTCACGTCATGCACAGATCCCACATTTTTCAATATACCATCAATCTTGTCTCATATATACGTATATCCACATAGATACAAAGAGAGAGATATTATTCCTTAATGCATGGACCAATCCTTATAAAGCTGCTGAGTTCATCTGGTCCATGATGTCGGGCTCCATCTCTTGTAGCAGTCTTTCAGAGCACGAGAGAGAGTGTGCTGTGCAGTGTTGGATTATTGCCTGTTAATGACACCAACGAACTTGTCTGGTCACTGCTGAGCTTGTCTGGTTTCATCAAAGTTAATTCTTTGTTGGGATGATGGTCAGAGGGGAGACAGGGTCACTCTCTGGTGACCTGAAGATGTCTAGTTGGTGGGCTATAAAAGTGCTACATAGCAGGCAACAGCATACAATTGAGTTCATTGGCTGTTTTCCCCTAAAATCAAATCCCCTTGAGGTACACATCGGACTTCCCCATCTTCCCACATTACCCACCAAGTATATGCTGGTCACTGAGCAAAAGCAATCCCACAAGTGGGTTTGCCTTAAGCTGAAGCAGGAATAACCCAGACTGTCTTCCCCAGCAAATTCTTTATGTGCACCACAGGAACTTCATCCCGCTCTACAGTATGTAAAAGTTCTGACTGAGCTGGGCCAAGCCTGTTGGCAGATCCTCTGGTGTTGACCAACCAGGTGGCTTTTGGTAAATGTGTATCCCAATGTTTGAAAGTCCCACCACCCATTGCTTTCAGTGTAGAGTTTTTAACAGCCTGTTATACCATTGGAGTTTCCCAGAGGATGGCACACAATAGGAGATGTGATACACCCACTCTGTGCCCTGCTCTTTGGACCAAGTGTCTATAAGGCTGTTCCAGAAATGAGTCCCATAGTCTGACACAGTTCTCTCTGGGGTGTTATGTCACCACAAAGTCTGTTTTACAAAGCCCAGGATAGTGTTCTGGGGGGCGGCATGGGGCACAGCATATGTTTCCAGCCATCTGGTGGTTGCTTCCACCATGGTAAGCACATGACAGTTGCCTTGGCAGGTTGGTAGGAGTGTGATATAATCAATCTGCCAGGCCTCCCCATACTTGTACTTCAGCCATTGTCCTCCATACTAAAGAGGCTTTAACCATTTAGCTTGCTTTATTGAAGCACATGTTTCACACTCATGAATAAGCTGGGCAATAGTGGCCATTGTTAAGTCTACCCCTTGATCACAGACATGCTAAGGCACGTGGAAAACAACAAGGTGGTTGGTGACAGCCAGCATGGTTTCACTAAGGGGAAATCCTGCCTGACCAATCTGGGGGCCTTCTATGGTGGACCGATGGAACTGATGGACAGGGGTAGAGCAGGTGATGTCATGCACCTGGACTTGTGCAAAGCGTTTGACACTGTCCCACACGACATCCTTGTCTCTAAGTTGGAGAGATATCAATTTGATAAGTGGACCACTCAGTGGATAAAGAACTGGGTGGATGGGCGAATGCAAAGAGTAGTGCTCAATGGCTCACAGTCTGGCTGCAGACCAGTAACGAGTGGCGTCCCTCAGGGATTGGTGGTGGGACTGGTCTTTTTCAACATCTTTGCCAGTGACATGGACAGTGGGATTGAGTGTGCCTTCAGCAAGTTTGCCGATGACACCAAGCTGTGTGGTTCAGTTGATATCTGGAGGGAAGGAATGCCATCCAGAGGGACCTTGACATGCTTGTGAGGTGGGCTGATGCCAACCTGATGAAGTTTAACCATGCTAATTGCAAGGTCCTCCACCTGGGTTGGAGCAATCCCAGGCACAGTTGCGGGTTGGGCAGAGAAGTGATACAGATCAGCCCAGTGGAGAAGGACTTGGGGGTGTTGGTTGATGAAAAAATGAATATGAGCCGGCTTCAGTGTGCGCTGGCAGCCCAGAAAGCCAACCCTATCCTGGGCTGCATTGAAAGGAGCATGACCAGCAGGTCGAGGGAGGTGATCCTGCCCCTCTACTCTGCTCTTGTGAGACCTCACTTGGAGTATTGTGTGCAGTTCTGGTGTCCTCAACATAAAAAGGACATGGAACTGTTGGAAGAAGTCCAAAGGAGGGCCACGAGGATAATCAGGGGACTGGAGCACCTCCCATATGAAGCTAGGCTGAGAGAGTTGGGGCTGTTCAGCCTGGAGAAGGCTGCTTGGAGACCTCATAGCATCCTTCCCTTATCTGAAGGGGGCCTATGAGGATGCTGGGGAGGGACTCTTCATGAGGGACTCTAGTGAGAGGAGAAGGGGTAATGGGTTCAAACTTAACCAGGGTAAGTTTAGATTGGATATGAGGAAGAAATTCTTTCCTGTAAGGGTGGTGAGGCAGTGGAATGGGTTACCTAGGGAAGTTGTGAATGTTCCATTGCTGGCGGTGTTCAAGGCTGGGTTGGACATAGCCTTAGGTGGCATGGTTTAGTGGGAGGTGTCCCTGCTGATGGCAGGGGAGTTGGAACTAGATGATCTTAAGGTCCTTTCCAACCCTAGCTGTTCTATGATTCTATGATCTAAGTCCATCTGAACCACTTCAATCTTTTCAGCTTTATCCACTTGTTGGCTGTTCTGGTGTTCCTCAGTGGCCCGACTCTTGGGTACGTGAACATCTACATGGCGTGCCTTCACCACCAGGTTCTGCACCTGGGCAGTGATATCTTGCCACAGTGCAGCAGCCCAGATGGGTTTACCTCTGCTTTGCCAGTTGCTCTACTTCCACTGCTGTAACCACACACACAGGGCATTTGCCACCATCCATGAGTCAGTATAGAGATAAAGCACTAGCCACTTTTCTCATTCAGCAATGTCCAAGGCCAGCTGGATGGCTTTCACCTTGGCAAACTGACTCAATTTACCCTCTCCTTCAGCAGTTTCTGCAACTTGTTATCAGGGACTCCATGCAGATGCCTTCCACATCTGATGCTTTCCCACAATATGGCAGGACCCATCAGTAAATAAAGCATATTGCTTTTCACTTTCTGACAGTTTATTACATGGTGGGGTCTCTTCAGCATGCATCACCTCCTCCTCCTTTGGTGACATTCCAAAATCTTTGCCTCTGACCAGTCCATGATGACTTTTAGAATTTCTAGATGACTATGGTTTCTTATTCAAGCTCATTGTGTAATTAGTGCATCCCACTTACTCCACGTAACATCGGTTGCATGATGTGTAGAGGAGAGCCTGCCTTTGAACATCCAGCTCAGCACGGGCAACTGGGGTGCTAGGAGGAGCTGTGCTTCAGTGCCAATCACTTCTGAAGCAGCTCGAACCCCTTCATAGCCTGCCAGTATCCCTTTTTCAGTTGGATATAGGTGGCCTCAAATCCTCTGTATCCCCAACTCCAAAAGCCAAGGGGTTGACCTCAAGTCTCCCCTGGAGCTTTCTGCCAGAGGCACCAGGTAGGACCATTTTTCCCAGCTGTGGTGTAGAGTACATTTTTAACATCTGGCCCAGTGCAGACTGGTCCAAGGGCTACAGCATGAATTACCTCTCGTTTAATTTGCTCAAAGGCTTGTTGTTGCTCAGGGCCCCATTTAAAAACATTCTTCTTCTGGGTCACATGAAAGAGAGGGCTTACAATCAAACTGTAATTTGGGATGTGCATTCTCCAGAACCCCACAGCACCCAAAAAAGCTTGTGATTCTTTCTTATTAGTTGGTGGTGACATTGCTGTTAACTTGTTGATCACATCTGTGGGGATCTGGCGACGTCCATCTTGCCATTTTATTCCCAAAAATTTGAATCTTCTGTGGAGGTCGCTTGACCTTACTCCATTTTATGGCAAAACCGACTTTCAGCAGGATTTGGATTATTTTCCTCCCTTTCACAAGGATTTCTTCCACTGTATCACCCCACACGATAATGTCATCAATGTATTGCAGGTGTTCTGGAGCTTGCCCCTGTTCCAGTGCAGTCTGGATCAGTCCATGGCAGATGGTAGGGCTGTGTTTCCAGCCCTGGGGCAGTCGGTTCCAATTGTACTGGACACCCCTCAAAAGTAAAAGTGGCTTGCACTCTGCTGCCAAAGGAATTGAGAAAAATGCATTGGCAATATCGATCGTGGCATACCACTTGGCTGCCTTTGATTCCAGTTCATACTGAAGTTCTAGCATGTCTGGAACGGCAGCACTCAAGGGTGATGTGACTTCATTCAGGCCAAGACAGTCTACCGTTAGTCTCCACTCTCTGTTAGACTTTCTCACTGGCCATATGCGATTATTAAAGGGCAAGCAGATCCTACTGATCACTCCTTGACTCTCCAATCTACAGATCAGCTTATGGATGGGAATTAGGGAGTCTCAGTTGGTGCGATATTGCCACCGGTGCACTGTTGTGGCTGCAATTGGCACTTGTTCTTCAACCTTCAGCAACCCCACAACAGAAGGATCCCCTGAGAGACCAGGCAAGGTGGACAGCTGCTCAATTTCCTCTGTCTCTAAAGTAGCAATACCAAAAGCCCATCAGAACCCTTTTGGGTCTTTGAAGTACCCTCTCCTGAGGTAGTCTAAGCCAAGGATGCATGGAGCCTTTGGACCAGTCATAACAGGGTGCTTTTGCCACTTTCTCCCAGTCAGGCTGATTTCAGCCTCTAGTACAGTCAACTCTTGGGATCCTCCTTTCACTCCAGAAATAGAAATGGGTTAAACCTCTTGACAGCTTCATGGCTTCAGGGTACACTGTGCACCAGTATCTACTAGAGTGTTATGCTGCTGTGGAACTTATGTGCCAGACCATCTGATTGACACAGCCCAGTAAATCTGATTGTCCCCTATCTCGACCTGGCTGGAGGCAGGGCCCCTCTAATAGTCATCACAACACTGGACACTTATGTCTTGTTGACAGGGATTAGTCTTCTTTATTACAGGAGCTGGCGTAAAATCAGCTCTTCCACTCCATCTGGGAATCTCTTCACCAGAGACTGAAGCCTCAGCTTTCATGGGATGATCATCCTTGACCTTTGTTCTCCTCTTCAATTTGCACACCCAGTCCTCCAGAGCTGAGGTAGGTTTTCCATCCCACTTCCTCAAGTCTTCTCTGTGATCCCGCAGGTAAAACCACAGAATGGCCCATAGCTTATACCTCCTATATCTTCTCTCTCCATCCGTAGGATGCCTTTTGTTGACGCATGGGTTGATACACGTGGAGAGATGGATAGATCAGATAGATCATCTCTCAATTGTTTGAACTCCTGAGACAGTTTTTCCACAGTTGAAATGATGGAAAGGAGATTGTCTTCAACCCTAGGAGCTGACGAATCATTTCATCCACTGTTGGTGGTGCTATGTCATTCCAGGTTACTGTTGCCAATGAGTGGGTATATGATGACGGTGCATTCTGTGTAAATTTCCGTCATAGGGGTCCTGTACATTTGACTTCATCTGGATCTGTAGGTCCATTCCCAGCATCTGGCCTGCAATAAATCATCTCTACAATGGCTGATTCCCTCAGAGACCGTATGCCTCTCTCTAGGGTAGTCCACTTGGCAAAACGACTCATAACATTGTCATTGCATGGAAGCTTTTCTTTCACAGCTGCCTAGAGCCGCCTCTGAAGGTTGAGGGACTGTTTCTCTTGTGCAATTTCTTTGTCAACTCCCCCTTCCCTAGCAAGTGATCGCAGCTGCTTGGCTTCACTACCTTCTAGTTTGTGACCATCGGCCCCACTGTCCCAGCATCGGAGCAACCAGGTCATGATGTGCTCCCCTGGTTGATGGGTAAAATCTTTTCTCATATTCCATAGCTCAGTTGAGGTCTGGGTTGAGAAGTCACCTCCTCTTCTTCTTCTTCTTCTTCCTCTGATTCATGTAATAAAACTCCTGATCAGATGCTGTTCCGGGTAGTAAGTGTACAGTTTCTTCATCTTTCTTGCCTCTTTTTTGCTTTTCCCCTTCCATTCAGAGGCAGCTGATATTGGCACGAATTAGTCCTGTGGTTTAGCTGCAGTGATTATCACTGTGGTCAGAGTGGCTGCTGTATTTATCACTGGGGCTGGTGTAGCTGCTGTGCTTGGAATTGGATTAACTGCAAAGTCTGTTGCAGTCAGAGTTTGCATAACTGCTGTACTTGTTACTTGGGCTGGTGTAGCTGCTGTACTTGGAGTTGGAGTACCTGTGCTGTCTGTTTTGACATCAGATCCAGGGACATTTTTTTCCCTTTGAAGTTGTTGGAAAGTGTTGAACAGGGCTCTGTAAGCATAGGCCAAGCCCCAGCAAGTTGCCATGATTTCTCCCTCTCTGGTATGACCAGGATGACAACACACCTCTTTTAAGTGTTTTAGTAATTTTTCTGGATTTTACACTTGTTCAGCGGTGAAATTCCAAAGCACTGGGGGGGCCCACTGGCCTAGATATTTGCCCATACTATCTCACACACCCTGCCACACATGACTGTTCAGCCTTGGGGAAAATCTCTTGGTCCTCCTATGTCACTGTCTAATCCTAGACGAGACCCAAACACGACTCTGCTTAACTTTAGAGATCAGACAGAATAGTCATGGGTAAAACACAATGTGTATGAGTGCCAACATGGTGATCCCCATCACAAACAGCAGGCAGGTCTGAAGGGTACCTAAAGGCCATTCAAAACCTTCAGAACTCTCAAATGATGCTGTAAATGGTCTGGTGGAGGGGCTGGGAAAGTAAGGGAATGTTTCCTTCCCAGGTGTTTCATTCACAGGTTGGCATTCCAAGGAGGGGAAAAAGGATGTGCAATTGCTAAACATTTCTATTATATAACTCCCCAAGTATAGAGGTGATGACCACACTGGGAATGCAATCCAGATCAGTCTCATGATCAATGACTCTATTGTATTACAAGTCATTACCATCAAGCAAAATGAGACAAGAATCTTAGCTTAAGCCCCACAGCCAATAACCATTAATATAGCAAATGCTGGCTGTAATTAAGTTATGACATGCTGAAACTCTGAGATCAGGAGCAAGAACTTTGAGAGCCAATAAATCAGCATTGTTATGAGTGATTATTTATCCGAATACAACGAATGTATATCATAAATGTGACTAGACGCACACTGGTCAGCTCTGTCATTATCTCAACCCTTTGGGCCCCAAGTTGGGTGTCAAAAAGAATTGTCATGGTTTAAGCTCAGCAGGAAACTGAACCATGCAGCTGCTCTCCCACTCCCCCCACCTTCCTTCCCCCCACTCCTGGATGGATGGATCTGATGGGGGCCTATAGAGGTGCTGGGGAGGAACTCTTCATTAGGGACTGTAGTGATAGGACAAGGAGTAACAGGTTCAAACTTAAACAGGGGAAGTTTAGATTGGATATGAGGAAGAAATTCTTTCCTGTAAAGGTGGTGAGGCACTGGAATGGGTTGCCCAGGGAAGCTGTGAATGCTCCATCGCTGACGGTGTTCAAGGCCGGATAGGGCAGAGCCTTGGGTGGCATGGTTTTGTGTGAGGTGTCCCTGCCCACGGCAGGGGGTTGGAACTAGATGATCTTAAGGTCCTTTCCAACCCTAACTATTCTATGATTCTATGAAGAATCAAATGAATGTAACTCCCACGGGTTGAAATAAGAACAGTCCAGTAACTAAGGCATAACACAGAACCACTGCTGCTGACACCGTTAATAATAATGATAAGGGAAAGTATAAGAGAAGAGAATACAACTGCTTAGCACCCACCGACAGATACCCAGCCCAACCCGAGCAGGGATCTAGCCCTTCCAGGTAACTGCCCCCAGTTTGCATACTGGGTGTGATGTGCTGTGGTATGGAATACCTCTGTGGTTAGTTTGGGTCAGGTGTCCTGTCTCTCCTTCCTCTTGACTTCCCCTCCTCCCTGGCAGAGCATGAGACTCAGAAAGTCCTTGGTAAGAGTAAGCATTACTGAGCAACAACTGAAAACATTGGTGTTAGCAACACTGTTCCCAGGCTGAAAGTCAAAACCGCAGCACTACACCATCTACTAAGAAGGAGAAAAATGCTACTGTTGAACTCAGGACAATGGTCTGAACCTGCAGGTATGCAATGGACCTCATCTGGCATTCATGAAATTGTGCTCTTTGCTTTGTTGCTGAACTGCTGAAAAGTACAAAGCAAAATAATTCTGAAAAATAAAACCCTTGGGTAGGATCTACCATAGTGGCCAGACAGCTTACGGCAGAAAGAAACTGAACGGTCAGTGGGGAACCAGATCACTGACATCATCTCAGAAGTTATGAAATGTCTATTCCTGATAAATCTATGCAAGTGCATGCATTATTAGCTTACAAACTGTGGACAGCTATTTGGCTGAGAACGGTCATGTGAGCAATCCAGATAGCTACTTGACAATAACGAAGTAGTGAACCAAAGGCTTTGAGGCCTTGCCTGAAGGTTACCAGAGGACACGTACGTGCAGAATTTTGAGGGAGTTGGCACAGAAAGATACCGAGCAGGATGTGCAAGGAGGAACCGATAACTGTGACCTTGAAACATATGCTGTAATAGTTAACCAATCATTAAGCTGTTACTAACACTAAGCTAAGAGACATTAAACAATCAGATATTGCCGAATATTCATGTATCTTGAAATTCTCTATAAAAGGCGACACTTGTGTTACAATAAATTGCCAACACTTTGATTACATTAATCTGCGTGTTGTCTGTTAATCTCCCGCAACAAACTGCTCAGATGCGTTTTCAAGTTAGAAAGCTCAGCAGGGAAGTCTAATCACTGAGTCAATGGCAAATGTTACAACAACAATGAATAGTGAAGCTGTGAGAGAAGAATGGAAGTCTTTGAAACACTCATCTGATGCTCTGTCATGGCTAGAATACTTTCTTTAATATTTAGCATACTGTAATTACTGGAAAGCTTTATGTTTATCTATTTATTGCCCATTTATATTTTTCTCTTGTCTCTGTTGGAAAATCTGTTTAATGACTACTATGTAAACTTTGCTAGTATAGTGTAAACATTACCACTGCTAAGGGCACCATTATCACTACCAAGCTAGGTGTTACTATTTGCCTTCTTGATATCAATATCTCACAAATCTGATCATGGCTATTACTGAAATTTTATTTATTGAAGCCTAGAAGTAATACTTTGAGAACTCTCTGATAATTTTATGGAATCAGAATAGTCTAGGAGTAAAGAATTCCATTGAAAAAATACCTTGCTAGAGGTATTTGAAATAAAGCATTCTGGTAAAGTCATTATTTTCAGTAGTTTAAGAAAGGAAGCATAAACTGGTAGTGTGCAGTTCTGGTGTCCTCAACGTAAAACAACATGGAACTGTTGGAACAAGTTCAGAGGAGGGCCACGAGGATAATCAGGGGACTGGAGCACCTCCCATATGAAGATAGGATGAGAGAGTTGGGGCTGTTCAGCCTGGAGAAAAGAAAGCTGTGCGGAGACCTCATAGCATCCTTCCAGTATCTGAAGGGGGCCTATGAGGATGCTGGGGAGGGACTCTTCATGAGGGACTCTAGTGAGAGGACAAGGGGTAACGGGTTCAAACTTAACCAGGGTAAGTTTAGATTGGATATGAGGAAGAAATTCTTTCCTGTAAGGGTGGTGAGGCAGTGGAATGGGTTACCTAGGGAAGTTGCAAATGCTCCATCGCTGGTAGTGTTCAAGGCTGGATTGGACATAGGCTTGGATGTCATGGTTTAGTGGGAGGTATCCCTGCTGACGGCAGGGGGGTTGGAACTAGATGATCTTAAGGTCCTTTCCAACCCTAACTATTCTATGATTCTATGAATTTGTATTTTTGGTATTATTTTCACATTTTAGTCATATGAATTGAATTCATAAATTTAAAATATGTGTTACAGGAGGACTTTCATATATATAATTTAGTTTTGAAACATTTTTTCAACTTCTTGGTACACCTAATGCAAAAATATTAAATTTTGTAGGTATATCTCAATGTCTGTAAAATCTGGAAATCTATAGTGTTTCCTAACATATCATGTGCAGCAATTAACAGATTACAGAAGATGGAATGGTATCCTGTATTAAAGATTTCCATTTAAACAGGCAGTATTGCTTTCATCTTGGCAAGCTTTGTAAGTTTTGTTAATCATGCCACTGGGACATATGGCAACATTAACTGTAAGCTGGCTACTAACTAGGTATGCATACTTAAATGTGAATCGGTTAGAGGCACTGTTTCAGAAACATTGTCTGATAATAGTTGGTTTTTGCCTTTGGAGAGAGTACTGATGCTGAAGTGAAATAAGAAAAAATAAAAGAAGACATTAGAGATTCTAAAAGTTGGAAGTTTGCAATATGTCTGTATACCCTTTCAGAAATTACTGTTTTTTTTCTTAATATTACTAAGTGATGGAGCACAGAAAACTTAATATTATTCCATACAAATATAATTATAGTTATATTGGATGGAGAATCATAAACTCTGGCTTTGTGCAAGCATTAAACAAGTACAAAACCAAATTAAATTTTTATCATGCTGGGTCTGAATAGCTCTACATAGAAATAGTACATTTGAATCACTCTCTTGGGAAGAACTGTGCACCAAAACTGAAAGGTATTTCATAAATTTTGAGAACAGAAAAATTCTTCTGTAACTTAATACAAAAATGACAGAAATACAAAGATTACAGAGGCAATTTATTGTTCACATGATAAATGATGTGGCTGCCTTGAGATATCTTTTTCTTCCTGCTAAAAGTATTTTTCTAGGTGGTATCTCAAATAAATCTATCTATTTTGCCGCATAGTAGTAACCAATGAAACATTAACTCTCCTTTTTCTCTGTAGCTCTTATGTTCATTTCCTGAAAAGTTCCAGATTGTTTCATCAACTTTTTTTCAGGTTCTCTAACACTTAAGTCCCTAAAAAACAAGCCTATTATGTCAAAGAATTTTTAGTACATGTGTGATCTAAAATGTACACCACCATGTATTCAGAAATGTTTCTAACTGTTCTGCATGAAGTATGTCCTTTTCTTTCTTTTATGCCTGAAGAGGAATGTATCTGGGAATAGTCAGATTTTAGGCCCTTTAGTTCATGGCTATCCTACAGTGTTGAAATAATGGAACCATAAATAGTTGGTGTTCCTGCCAGACAATATTTTTCATGGACCAACCTGACTGAGTAATAAATAATAGACGAACTTTTGATCTGAAGGCAACTTCTGTTATGTGGAAGTAGCTGCTTCTGTTTTCTGAGACATTCTTGTTATATTAATACTAATTTTATGAAGATATAGACTTATGGTAGCTACCACAGAGTATGAAAATATTCTTTAGAAAGAGAAAATGAGGAGAAAAAGGAGGCTTTTGCACAAAGCAATAAGCACTTTTGGCAACAATTACAGGATCAACAGTGATTCTTTTTTCGACATGTGAACCACGTCAGAAGAAATACTGCTGAAACTTATGAGCTATCTCCAAATTCAGATGCCTCTAGATCTAGATATCTCACAATTGAGCATCTGTATGAAGCTGTAAATCTTATATGTGAAGTGTTGCAATGGTTAAATCGTACCACTACTTAAAACAAACTGTGTGTCAGTCTCCCCTCCATATGGCTGTATGTGAAGTGTCTGTAGAGAATTTCTTTGTGGTTTCTTTTGAACTAAGACACTGCAATAGACTGGAGTGGGAAAAAAAAAAATTTCCTTTCTAAGGAAATTTTAATTGTGCACATGCATTTCAAAAAATAACTGGCCTTGCATGCTCTCATTTACTGGTATGGATTACTGCCAGCTGCCTTTCACTGTTATTTTATTGTCTGTGCTACTGCTCTGTCCCTTGCTCACCCATTCTTCATAGGGAACATTCAGAAAATAAAATCTGATGCTAACTATTCTAAGTAAATAGTCAAAGTAGGTTTTCATTGTTATGCTAGTTGGTACCCATGACATAGAACTTCATGCTTACAGATTACGATAGTTTAAATAGATATTTTGCTTTGAAATTTGGCTGTTAACATTTCCTGGGAATTATGATCCTGTAGAATAATTCTTCATTTAAGCACAAGGGGTTTGATAGAAGATTCCTCTGATTGAAAGTGTATCTTGTAATTTATTATTTTGCTAATTTGTTTTGAGTGAGTTGCCTGATGTTTTTGTTTGTCGTGTGAGTTTTGCTCATCATGTGAGTTGCATGATGTTTTTCTGATGGTTACATCTTGCTAGTCCTGTCACATTACAATCCTCATGTTTTCTGAGACATAGAATTTTGGAGTCAGTTGCTGTGCACTAGTTGCTAAACATACTTCTTCACACATCCCTGCATCACCCTCTGTCACAGACACTGCAGAGTTATGCAGGCGTAATTGAAGGATCTGTATATCATCCCTTAGTTCTTTCTTGCCCTTAATCCCTTGTAGTAGCAGAGTTACGAAACTTATGATATCTGAGTTATGAACCTTTAATAAAATCAATCTTTGTTGCATCCAAATGCTCTTGCATTTTATCAGTGCTTCTGTTATGACTGACTTCTTAAGATTCCTTATCTTCATATACCTCTGGAACAGGGACGCAGTACATGGAGGACACAGTAAAAGAATCATAGAGGGATTTCCTTTTCAGCTTGTGTATTAAAACAATTTTTTTTTCTTTTTCCAGTACTATTTCATAGTCTTTTAGGTGATATAAAATTTCTGGGACAGTGGCCATCTTATTGATATCCTATTGCCTAGAGAAGGAGAGCGAACAGGATATGCCCAGAGATTACTGAGTCCTACCTTATTTAAGAGGGAACTTTGGCATCTCCTTGCTTGTTTTTCATGACTGGAAATGGTATGTGAAATATCAGGTCAGGTGCCATCTGACTTTTTTTGTTACTTAATTCTCAGTAACTGTAGAAGAGAAAGCTTCTCTTCACTGAAGCGATAAACAATGAAATCAAAGCCTTTCTGTGTACTAAGCTGTGGATGTTGTACCAGCATATAAACCGATAACCATTTAAACAAATGCATAGCTTACGACTGTGAGCAAACATGCTGAAAAATAGCAACTCTGTAGAAAAAAAGATAATTTGGGTGGTCTGATAGTTAGCTTTATTTTTGAGAAATGTTGGGATGAGTGACTGTCTCCTATCTGTCTTAACGTCATGCATTTGGCAGTCTGTAGAGAAGTAAAATTAAATTTGCAGTGTTGTTTTCGACAATTCATAGCAGACACATCTGTGGGTCACACATTTTCTGAAAATTCTTCTGAAGGACTAAGGCCTTGTTAAAAATGAAGAAAAACTGAATTGACCTTTAGGAGGGTATAGTCTTCTAAAAGTGTAGGAGACCATCATTACACTTGTGTATGTTAGGCTGAAAGCAGACTAGATTCAGCCCTCACAGAAAGGAATGATCTAATTTTAGTTTATCATCATATTTAATATCATTAAACATTAAAAGAAGTAATAATTTTCCAACAGCCAACTTATTATTAATGCTATCGATGTTGCTTCTATTACCACTGCCAATAGTATTCCTATAATCGTCATTACACATTGCTGCTTTTCTCTGTACCTAATGATGTGCGGCTGTTAGAGTGCTTATCTCACAGCTTTTGCCAGATTATTGGTGTAGGAGTACCAAGAAGTGTAATAGTCTAGAGCAATTAATACTAGGAACAAAAAAAAGAGTAATGACACAAATGACCCAAAGTATTAGTGTTTCTTTGCAACAATAAAATGCTCATGAAGATAAAACTGTGTTTCATAAAAAATTAAACTCATTAAACGTGAAACAGAGGATGATATTTGTTTATAACATTAAGAAGATCACAAATGTATGACTTTCACAGTATTTCTTTTGAGGTAAGAAGCTGGCTATTTTAATGATGGAATAACTTTTATTATTGATTATTCTTTAAAAAAACAATTATTTGCTCTAATTCGTGAAAACGATTGTCAGAAGATTAATTCTTGACAGAGAAATCTAAGCATGGATAAGCTTGATTCTTTCCAGAAGTTGTTCAAACTGCATGGGGTTTAACCATGCCAGAAACATTATGTGCTCTAATATCATAGCCACCAGTATTTGAGCAGCTCCAGCAGCAGAATTGTCTTTCATACAGGCTGAAAGTGTTTCAGCTCCTTTAGGTTTGTTGGTACATTTCAAAGTGACATGGAAGAGTCAGAAGTTCTACAACTGAATTTTCATTCCAGTGTCATATTTACAACACAAAAATATCAAGCTAGGAATAAAATAATGCAATTAATAACCATGTATTACCATTTTTGCCTACAAGGTGACATATATGGTTTTTGTTCTGTTTTTTATCAAAAAGCCAAATTATGCAGATATCAAGAAAATTATTAAAGATTTATTCAACTAGTTACAACATGACTTCTTAAGGCCACATATATGTTTTGCTTACAGCCTAGTTAGAAACTTGTCAAAATATACGTGGCTCCACCATGCTGCCAAAGGGTCTGCTTTTCTCCTAATCTTTGTGTGAAAAAAACCTTCATAAGAACCTGCTTTTGTATAAAATCATGCTTATATAAAACTACATGGTATAAATTTGTAGGTGTTTTTTATTTCATGAGTCAGTATGACCTGGATGCTTTGCTAATAATAAGTACAATTCCTGTGTCAGCTTAGATTTGCTGTTTGCAGTAACTGAGGATCTGTAACAGTGATTACAGAACATTTCAGTTCAGTCAGCACACTAGAAAAAAACCATATCACTCTTCCTTATTGTTCAACAGCTAGAAAGTAAAACCTCTTCCTGAATAGGAAACTTAGGTAGCAATTGCGGAGCATTGTATGTGCCACAGTGTCAAACTTGCTTAACTTCTTTCTTAAGCGATCACCCATTTGGCAATATGCTTGATTTTATAACTTCTGTTTTCATGGTTCTGTTTTTATGGAAGTGATACTTTAGGTCATAGATATTTTTCATCAGACACACGATTTATTATGTTGTGATTTGTAAAAATGTGGTACTGCTTGAGTATAAGACAGTATTTTTGTTAGTGAGATAAATGTAGTTAGAAATACAGCAATCTAACATACCAGCAGTCAAAAGATTTTCAAACTTATTATTTATTTTATATACATACTGATGACTGTGTATATGTGTGTATATGTATGTAAACGCATACAATGAAACACAATGAAAAAGCTTAAAGAACTAGGAAACCTGCATATATTTAGTGGGTTTTGCTTTCAGCTAGAGTACTGTGAATGGACCTAAGTGGGGTTAAATTTCACATATCAAAACCAGAGAAGAACAACTGAGGCATAAACTGATGGTAGTTTCATCTATGTGGTCTGGCACATAAATAATATTAACATATGTAATGCATGATCTGACGGCTGTAGATGGTGAGGAGTCTGTGTCTTTTAAATATTCAGAAAGAAGCAGCGGAACTTAAACACATGAATGATATAAGTCCAGTGTTAAAGAATGCAGAATGCTTGCTTGCAAACTGGTCAGAAGTTTCTAATTGTTACAGTATGAAAGCAGGGTTGATGTTCAAGGTTTACAGAATTACTTTTTCTCCCAGTTACTGAAACAAACAGGCCTTAGAGCCATACAGAAAATCTGCCTTAGAGTTCAGCCTGCTACCTTTCATTTCAGAACTCCCTTCCATTAACTTCAATGGAATTAGAGTCAAGCTTTTAAGGATATATCCTGTGCAAAACCTAGGAAGAACAATCAATAATATCAGCAAGAATTTTCTGTTCTAAATGCTAGTGACCTCTCAGAAGCAACTATGGGAGGAGATTCCTTTTATAAATGATTGATACAGCTGAGTACAACAGAATCAGGCACATAAATATTTCCTAATGATGTTAAACAAGGGAAATTTAGATCGGATATAAGGAAGAAGTTCGTTGCTGTAAGGGTGGTGAGGCAGTGGAATGGGTTGCCAAGGAATGTTGTGAATGCTCCATCGCTGGCGGTGTTCAAGGCCGGGTTAGACAGAGTCTTGGGTGGCAAGGTTTAGTGGGAGATGTCCCTGCCCATGGCAGAGGGGTTGGAACTAGATGATCTTAAGGTCTTTTCCAACCCTAAATATTCTATGATTCTATGATTCTGTGATTCTGTGATTCTGTGTTTGATTACAACAGCAGAATGATATTACACATTCAAGGTGTGTGATAGATAGGCTTTTCGCAATTTGCATGTTTCTTACTGTGCTGCACCAAATACCTATCATAATGTATTTCTGTCAAAAACACAGTCAACAGAAAAATGAAACAAGATCTTGAAACAAAATTAGTGTCTGTGGTATATATGTATCAGAAAGAAGGAGCTGTGTAAATTCTGCTTTCATTTGGACTGCCAATAAAAAATACTAAGAATCAATAATTAGCCTAGGAAGCTAAGCCACCTACATCATAAGCAGTCATGTCATTGTTACTCAAATGCATTTAATCCATTCTTTTACTCTTTTCTTCCTAAAATTCCAAAAGGTAGTTATGATTGATACAGCCACCTGTATGCTTACATCAAATGAAAAGTTTCCTTCAAGATAGAATGTTCATCAGAATTACAATGACATACAAGGGAGGAGCTCTAAGGATCAGGCGGTGATTACACCTAGGAGATGTAGGACAATGTCCCCTGAAGCTCATATAGTGCTTCTCTGCACTATCATCTACACATCTGTGCATATTTAGTACTGTGTATTCTTTATCAGATATTCTTATATATCAATAACTTGCTGGTTTCTGTGAAAAATAAGAAATATTTTTCTGCTAAGTTCTTAACTATGTTGAAGTATATTGATCATTATGGAGATTAGTTATTTTGGAAAATAGGTTGTGATTCCATGTACAGTTCTGCACATAAATGGCATGCAAAGTAAGTGTGTGTATGTTTCCTCCATTGCAGTAAGAGTATATAATGTACTAGAAAGAAAAAGAAGATCTCAGATATATGACGTGTTCGTAAAAAATTAAAGCAAATAAAGAGGAAAATGCAGCTGAACCCTCATATATAAGAATACCCAAAAAAACCTGACCTAAACCAAACCGAAGCATTAAACTGAGAAAGAAAGTTTTAGGGGAAGATGAAGGAAAGAAATGTGAGCATTTACTAAAAAACTGGCCATAGGGAGAAAAGAATATGACCACCAAGGATCTTCAGATTCTTCGTACAAGATAAAACACTCTAGAGAAATTTATGGGTAAATGTGTAAGATTTTCTTTACATTACATTAGACTTTTAGGCTTTGACACATAGCCCAGGTGTGGTCTAGAGCAAGCATGGCAATTGGAGGTCAGTCCATCTGGAAGAAGACAGCCATGTTGACACCCAGGCATTTTGACTGCAGTACTCTGACATATGGGTTCAAAGGTCACTCAAACTAAAGAGTTCAGACCTTAAATATATTCTATATTCTAAGTCCTCATTAGCTAAAGCTGACTTTCTAGTTTAGTGAGAGCAACTTAAGGCATGATATTAAGATGTATATATTCAGATGGGCTATCTGACTTATTTTTGTCAGAAAATACGAGCTAACAGAGCAAACAAAAGCTGAAGGCTTCTCTTGTGGTTAGTCTTCTTAGGACCAGAAAGGAGGGTGTAAGGTATTGCCTTGTTCACAGAAACCTTGAAAAAACTTCAAGTTGAAATAAGGTAATTTCCTTTGCATGTTAAACTTCCACAAGATTTGCCTGACTTCTTTTAAAGTATATTCCTTAATAGGCATTTAGAACTAAGTGAAATACTGTGTCTCAGTTCCAGGATGTTGATGTTAAAGGATAAACATCGATTGTATGAACCTTAGGAGGCTTTGTCCTCTTGGTAACTAAACTACTTAGTGAGTTTTAATTCAATGTATTTGTTACTCGATTGATTTAGTAACTGGAGTTTCATTTTTAATTTCAAAATTGAATGATTCAGTTTGTATTTTTAGCATACTTTATCATAGTGAGGTTTTTCCTTTAAGCTAAGAGCATAGGTCAGGACGCTGTATATATCTACAGAAAAGCAACTACCTGCATACATCCAAGTTGAATTTTATCTTTCTCTAAAAGCTCAAAAGAGGAATTCTGACATTTATTCACCTTTTGTGCTAATCAATGGTGTCAAAAGATTACGTTCATACAATTTTTCATTTAATCTATAACAGATTATCAAAGAAAAAAAAAGGTCCTTTTGGCTGTTCCAGGATACTGCTTGTATTTACTTAGATGCAAACTCTGACTTCTGAAAATGTAGCTGGAGAGACATAAATCTGATGGATGGACCACCCAGTGGATAAAGAATTGGCTGGATGGCTGCACACAGAGGGCTGCGGTCAATGGCTCAATGTCCAACTGGAGATGGGTAACAAGTGGTGTCCCTCAGGGGTTGGTGTTGGGACTGATCCTCTTCAACATCTCTGTTGGCAACAAATCCTTGGGTAGCATGGTGTAGTGTGAAGTGTCCCTGCCCATGGCAGAGATTTTAAGGTAGTTTCCAACCCTTACCATTCTATGATTCTATGTCAATTGGTGATTGCTAGTACCCTCTGTCTGCTGTAACTCCTCTGTGACTCCTAAATTCCTTCTGTTTGTGATTATGCCACATATTTTCTCATGCTCTTTTGAAGTTTCCAATATACCTACAGTGATCAAATACTATTTATTGAGATTGCAAGCTGTTCTTATCGTATGTTTAGTGGGAGAAGGGAGAAACAAATTGTTTCTTTGAAAGCAGCTTTTTGAAAAACATGAATGAGTTAGTCTCCTGAGCATTGCTTTGTTGTCCTACTTGTAAGGACTATGAAAAGGATGTCTGAGCACTAGGTGGCTTTCTTGCAACACTGCCCTTAAGGCTTATGCACAATGGTGGAGTGCTGGTTCCAAAAATGACAGAACTGAATTTACATAAGCTTTTGTTCTGCTGCTTTGGTCAGTCATAAATAGGTCCTTTCTTGCTGCATTAGTTCATATGTTGGGTTTCAAGCCTTTTCTTCAATTAAATTCTTTTGCTTTGAATGCTTAACAACTTGCTTTATTTGTGCAGCTTTGTCACTTCTGAAGCACTCCTCTGAAGCAGTCAGTTTGCAAAGTAAACAGAGAGCAACTGCGCTTTGCAAAAGAAATCTTTTCTCTTTATCTGTTTTTTTCTTCTGGATTGTAACTGAATCTGCTGAACTCTAAGCTGTTTTCATCATATACTTCGGCATGTTTTATACCACATACCTAGAAAATTTTGCTCATGTGCTTTGCGATAACACAGGTACTCACCTGAGCACAAACCTTTATATATTAAGTTGCATTTTTAACTATAATTTTTCAAGTAATTTCTAAACATTCATAACTGTAGGCTGCATTCTAAAAAAGTCTTTTCAAAGCATAAGCGTAAGTATAACACTTAGAAATATTTGCTGATATGAAGTTTTACAGAACATAGATAAGTACTGAGCCTCAAGTTACAGATAAAGAGTAACAGCAGAGTTCTTTGTTAACTTTTTTATCACAGTACAGTCCAATGCCGTGCATATAGAGTTGTCAGAATGTTTCAGATCTATTCCTTTCATTTTCATCAGTTTTCTTCTTAATAAGGCTGGAAGGAAAAAAGAAGTTTTGGTATTTATGTAAACTTGGGAGCTTTGAAAATTTCTGTTCTGCAATGACGTAACTAAGAGATTTATTTTCCTTTCAATAGTCTCCTCCAGAAATAAGGCTGATAAAAAAAAAAGTTAAGTTCTTACAAGCATTTTCTGGGATATGGTGCTTCCACAGCTTGTCTCTCTCTCTGGAACATGGCCAGTTATAGCTTGAGCATTTCTAACCACCAATTTCCAACTTTTAAGTCTAAGTCTATTTCTTGTCTTCGATCAACCACTCTATCTTGACCATAAAATGTTCCTATAATAGTTACCTAATAAAAAAAAAAAAAGCAAAACAAAACCCAAAAACCCTAAACTTCAGTTTAAAAAAAAAAAAAACCACAAAAAACCAAAACCAAAAACCAAACCAAACCAAACCAAGCAGAAATCATTATTGGTCTTAACCATGAGTGTTTTTTTGTATAGGTAATATATTTTAGAACAATATTCCTTTTATTAGCAAGTCTTTCGAGACCATGCATATTTAATAAATAAAGAAATAAGGTCCACTTACTCCTAATGACATTTATTAAAAAAAAAGAGATTATAACCTTTTGTTTGACTGAGATTAGAGAAATAGAAATACATTTTTTCAGTTTGTCTTCAGTAATGTAAGTAAAAGTGAGACTGTACTATATAATTTTATCTAATGTCTTAAGTCTTCAAGGAATATTATTCATGAATGTTTTAAAGTGACAAGCCGGATGCTTTAGGTTAGGATGCAATTTATTGGAGTTTATTGCAACTCAAGCAAAAAGTGCTTTGCATATCTTCAAAGCTTCTTTTTCATCTGAACAGCTTAGTCTGTGGTCTTTTATTTGAATTTCTCATTTATGAACTCCTTTTTTTAAGGCTAGTTTTTTTTTTTTTTAACTTGAAGAATTTATCTTAAAAAAATATTTGTTTAGAAGCCTGTGTTGGCTCTTTCAATTCTATATCTGCTTACTAGGGACTTTGAGATATTAATTTCAAAATGAAGTGCAGTGTTCGCCAGCTATATTTTCCAGTCTTTCTACACGTTTTCACATTTTTCTTTTGTCCATTTTTATTGTACAAGTAGAGTTTTAGTAGAACGGAAGTATATAACAAGTGGTTGCACACGCCTTTGTAAATAAAGGATAATTTAACTTTAGAATTTGTGTCTAACATTCATTCCA
The DNA here is from genome assembly GCA_028858755.1 of Ara ararauna. Lineage (NCBI taxonomy): Eukaryota > Metazoa > Chordata > Aves > Psittaciformes > Psittacidae > Ara > Ara ararauna. The sequence continues at coordinate 33,875,906 of CM054410.1, read as the reverse complement.
CTGAATGAATGAGTTCTGAATCAAAGATGAATTAAAAACTTAAGAGTCATGGCTGCCTTTGAGATTTTTATTTAGTACTGGACTAATATTACTGCTATGAGATTTATGCCTTCAAACCAAATAGATAAATTTTTGCCATACCTTTAATCATTTAGCATTGAAGAACAGCAGAACTTCCAAATTTCCTCATACAAAATGGTGTGTACATGGGAGAAAGAAGACTTTAGAGAGTCCATTGCTGTATAGGACATCCCATTTTCTTATCTTTCTCTTTCTACTTTTTTGTCAGGTGGAGTTAAAAAATGCTGCTACTATGTAGACTGATTGAAACCTTATTCCAGCAGTACCCAGTTCTAGTTATGATCTCTGACATTAAGTTTCAGGATTATACCTTCATTTGTAACTCTATGCACCTATAGTGTAAGCAATTACAATTACACAATTACAGGAGCCTTCAATCTGCTTATATACTTATCCTAGTTTAATGATGTGCAAGAGAAGGACTTCATAAAAACTACAATGGGCACAGTAGTCCATTCCTGGAGATGTTTTATCTGGGCTTCAGCTCTCCACGCAGAGAAGTAGACATTATTACTGGACACTTGGAGTTATTTTCCAGAAATTGGTCATGCAATACAGCTTAATCTGATTCACTGCAAGACAGTAGGGTAAAGGTGTTTGGCTACCCTTTTTGCAGACTGACCTTGGAAGTTTATTTTTCTGATAGACAATTCTCTATGATACAAAATCAGGTGCGTTTAGAAGCATTTTTAAAGCATATTGTCAGACCACGTTTTGAAAACATTGAAGAAATATTGAAAATTAATTCTTAAAAAGTATAATGATATAATGTTTTTCAAGTTGATATAAACTGGTGTTTTACTTAGCAACATTCCTGTTAACTAATGAGCACTTAAAATATTATCTTCTTGTAATTGTACTCAAATTCTTCCCGTTTCTTTTTTAGTCAAACTTCAGAAATACTCTCCTGTGAAAATTTGCACAGAGATCCCAGAGTAAGATGCACTCCTTCTTGCTCTTCTATCACATTTTTAGGTTACTTTGATATTTTTGATGTACTTTATTGGTTAAATATATAAACTACAATCCCACATATCCCTAGAGGGAGTCAGGATTCAAATACTGAGGACATTTTCTGCAATAACCATAATTATTAGTACGGACATGGTTCCATTTTTTTCTTTGTGTTTCTCAGACAGCATTAACACTTTGCTGGTCTTGTTTCTTTTGTTACTATTAACATCGGAAAAACTTTAATGGATTAAATTTTGGTGTTAGGAAATCAAAAGGTGTTATCCCCCTGGGCATATTCATGTATAGCATTGTTCTGTAAGCCAGTATTTTTAGATTCTCAATACCTGGGGTATGATTCATGGGGGGTTTTTTTTTGTTTGTTTTGGTTTTTGTTGGTTTTTTTTTTTTTTTTTTTTGGAAGGTTTTGTTAATGTTTAACCATACAGCTTTCCTAATACGAAATATAACTGATGTTACATGTGAAAAATATTCTGAATATGTATTTTGAATTGATATTTAAATAGACATGTTTGCACAAAGAATGTGAGGAGATTATCTTTGAGAGAACAGTATGAGGATAATTCAGTTAATGTTTTTGAAAAAAGTTCCATGCATACTTCATTATGCATACCACATGACATCATTTCTGAAATTTACAAGAGTAAAAAAATAAATTATGGTAGTAGAAGCTAAAATTTCCCAAGATTTTACTGTAGACCATTGCCAGTCACATTGATACTTTCATGATCAAATTCCTTACTATGGAAACTAGTATCCTAATTGTTTTAAACATGAGAGTAAATGACTCCATTTACTAATTCCTTAAATCTTCATTTCTTGTATGTGTATCTGTGTTCTTTTGTGTCCTGAATGCATCCTAGGGAAGAAGGCTAAGCCATTCAGGTTTTGCAGTTACCTGAATTTTGTGGATGGACTTAATTTTTGATCATTGTAGGTTGCTGGCTGACATTTTTGGAATAGTTGTTGGATCTCACTTTCTTCAGTGCACATGTAACTTTCTAGGTTTCTGATTAGAAGAAAAGAATATGTAGGTAAACTGCTTTGCCTGAACAACATCTAGGGACATTATGCTCCCTAGCAATGCTCCTGTTTTAAAGATGACAAACTGCTTTTTTTCTGTGTTTGTTTTTGCTTGTTTGTATATTCCACTTTTCTTGTTTGTCAGGCACATTGGTACAAATTAAAAGGGTTTTTCATTCCCTAGAAAAAGATTTTTCACAAAATGTGTTAATAAGAACACATTAGTTCAAGGGAAAGGAGGTTACTTCAACTATACTATAAATCAAACTTTATTATTTATTGTAGTGTCATAGGTGTTCAGTCATAATAAATGATATACCAGGTAAGACGCTGGTAAGAATTCTGCATATGAGAGTAAGTCAACAATTCTATTTAGTCTGAGAGAACAAATCATGAAGCCTCCTCTGTTTCCAATGAGCTTAACGAATATAAACAATGGATTAATTTTAGGTCAAGAATATAACTTTGAAGCAACAAAGTAATTAGAGTTTAATTAAAAAAGATGTGCATGCAAAGTAATTAATATAAATTTTGTTCAGATATAAAAGGAGCTTTCCATACTTAGACAGAAAATCTTTATATGAGCACATGGCTGCTCTCAGCTATTTTTCAGCACTGTAACTGTTTTTGAAATGAGCTGTCTGAGGATTCTTTGAAAAGTAAAGTGACATGCAAGCTTTTGCCCAGTTGAAAAAAGTGGAATGCAGTGTTTCAGTTGGAACTGGTCTTGGTTCACACAGTACTTCTAATTTTTTTCCAGTTTGACAGTATACTAATACCAATTTTAAATCATTAAAACAATATTGGAGCAATGCAAAATTATAGTCTGTTATTGTGAAGAGTCATTCTTAACTTTTGTTATTTAAATAATTTCCATAAATTTAACTGGAATTAAAGAGTACACATAGGCTATGTGGCTATATATTTAGTGACTTTAATTCACATTCTGTGTTATAGCACTATAACTTGTGTAGACAAGCATGCAAGCAATCTAGTACAACCTTGAGTAGCTATAAACCACGCAATATTCCAGAGAAGCTCTTTGACATAGGAGTTCCAGAGCAGTTTTAAAGCTATCTTTAACTGCTTACTAATAGGTAAAGCCATGTTTTAGCTGGACCTGAGAGTATAGATCCACTATTAACCTGTCAGTAGGAAATCATCTACAAAACACTTTAAATATAATAAACGGATTGCTGTGCTCTCAGGATCTGAATAACCACCTTTCATTTGTGCTGTTACTAAACAGATGCGAATTACAGAGCTATAGCAAGGGATGCTTTAAATGCAACACCAGAGTATAGAGTGACTCTTTTTTTATCAAAAGTTACATCTGGTTAAACTGTGAATGCTTGTTTTGACCGGATCATAATACTTTAATATGTGACAACTAATTGCAGTAATTATAAATAGTACACTGCAGTTAAAATACTCCAGTCCATTTGGCATATTTGTTGTCTATGTGCAAAAAACCCCTAACAAATAAGGTTTTAACAGTGCCTAAAACCAAGAATTTTGTAAGCTCTCAATACAGAGTGTACTGAAACACTTGACTGCTCTCACTGTAATTGCTAAATTTCTTTCGGAAGCTGAATGTTCAAAAGTGAGCATTTGGCTAATTGTGTCTAAATATGAGGGTACACATGGAGTATGGAGAAGATACAAGGTGATTACACTGATAACCATTTTTGAAAAACAGTTTGGGTTTGTCTTCACATTTGTTCATCACTGTTGTTTACAGCTGCATTAATGCTCTCTTGAAACTCCTTTTATGTCACTTTTTCTGTATCAAACCTCCTGGAAGTCATTCATTAACTATTCTACGATTTTATATTGAAAAAAAAAAAAAGTAAAGGTACTTTTAAGGCATCAAAAAGTCTTAGCATGTGGCTAATTACTCATCTTCATTTTGCATTTTTCACTTTTTATCTCTCTATCTTGTTTTCACCTCATCTGATTTCCTCATAACATTAGTACATTCAATACTCATTCTATTTTCGTTATCCTTTCTTGCCATGTTGTGTGTATTATAGGGTCTTTGTTTCCATGTTTTAACCTAATCATTGACTTTCTATTAATAAATATGAACACCAAAGAGATTATGAGGAACATGTGAAGAATCACACATCCATTTATAAAGATACATTGTATATTTGAAAACAAAGAGTTAAATTTTCCTTCTAATTGTTTTTAATTTTAAAATATGTGGTTGTTGGTGAAAGAGAATAATTTTTGTGCTTTATGACATAGTAAATATATTGCTTAGTTTTTAACACTTTTTTTACCTATTTGTACAGATTTTTTATTAAAATGTTCCTAACAGTTTTTCTATTTAGTGGGTATTTGTGCATTAACTAATGTGCATTAACTTATTTGCATATATATATTTTTATTTCATTTTTATGGGAACTTACCCAATCAGAAATTTGAACTCTCACAATTTTTCTATGAAACTATAATAAAGTCTAGCTTGGAAGGTACTTTTGGAGATCATCTTGTGTCACCACTGTAACTATACTTTTAAATACTTAGCAACATAGTAAATAACAATACTAGCACTTTATTCCTCCGGCATCTTGTTGAAGGATCAGATTAATTAAGAACAGTTATGTTTGGGAAACTGTGTCAGAGTCCAAACTCAATCATGAAATAAAGATATGAACCAAATAAATGCTAATGTGAACAATTTTCAAAGGGGGAAAAAGTGCACAACCCTTCTCCTTTTGTTTGTTTCTGTTTTCAGAGCATAGAATGACATCCACCAAGGCATCCACATAATAATACTTATAGCAAAAAACAGATAGATGGCCAAAGGTATTGTTCTGATAGCTTTTTACAATTAGGAACTGGGAGGCAATCCTGTGCAGAAGTTAGCCCGTAACAAAAATAGATATCAGGCCTTGTGGTTGGTATTGCTCATCAGCGTTTGCAGTAATTGTCTGAAAAAATGATTAAGGATTAATTTTAGAAAAATAGCCATTATGATGCTCCTGAATCAGAAGGATTTCTTTGGATACCATGCATCTATATTTCAGATATGTGCAATTTTTAGATGACGTGTTACTTTGTGAATTCCTTTATGCTGCATTCTATGCACTTGCATGCATTTCTTTCAGCATTGCAAATACCTGTCAACCCAATTTTCAAGTACATTCCCTTCCAAAAAATAAGGAGTCATTACCCTCATTTTATTTTTTGCTACATTTTATCTAAGTATAACACTTCTTCATAGTTTCTCCTAATTTATACATTTTAATGGCAGATAAAAGCAGTATTCTTAATGTAAAATAAATCTAAAAATTGCTTTTTTTGTGCTATAATAAACATCGTTCCTACCCATTTCTACAGGCAGAAGTGCTTACACATGCATAGTGGGAAACAAGGTTTTATTCTGTATAGCAAAAACTAGAAGTTTGTATTGGTTGTATAAATTGGCTTATTCAGCACTGAGATTGTATTGGCAACTCTTGATTCTTTGTGTTCTGAAAGTGTAGGAGCTAGGGAATTTAGATACTTTAAATAAGAAGAATGTGAATAAGTTAGTGAATAATTCAAAATCACATCTTTCAAAGCACATCCTTGTTAGGCTTGAATGGATTTTTAAATAGGAATGTACATCAACTAAGTATATTTTTAAGTAACGGAAGATAAAAAAAATAATGCAGAAAACACTGAGAAAGCCACAGGGTTTTTTTTTCCCCACTGTCCTGGTTTTAGCTGGAGTAAAGTTAATTTTCTTCCTAGTGCTGTGTTTTGGCATTAGTCTGAGAATAATGTTGATAACATCATGACGTTTTAGTTGTTGCTCAGTAGCACTTACCCTAATCAAGGGCTTTTCAGTCTCTCATGCTCTGCTAGTGAGAAGGGCCCAGGAGGAAGAAGAGTCAGAACACCTGACCCAGACTAGCCAAAGGGGTGCTCCATACCACAGCACATCATGTTCAGTATATAAATCAGGGAGAGTTATCCAGAAGGGACTGACTGCTGATTTGATCAGCTGGTGGTGAGTAATTGTATTGTGCATCACTTGTGCTTATTGTTTTTCTTTTACCTTTTACCTTTTTGGTTTTATGTTCTCTCCGTTTGCTATTTCCCTTATCGTTACTACTATTAGTAGTAGTACACTGTACTTCAGTGATAGGACTGTGCTTATCTCAACTTGTAGGTTTTACATCCTTTCTATTCTTCTCCTTATCCCTCCAGAGGGGTGGAAAGAGAGCTGTAAGTGAGCAGCTGTGTGGTGCTGAGTTACCAGCTGGGTGTAAAGCACGACACCCATGAAGTTTTTTGACCTCATATAAAAATTCATCAGCCTTTATCTGCCAATAATTAATATGTTTTTCAAACAACTCATATAAGTTTGGTTCAGGAAAAAGAATTATTTTCCATCATACTATAATTAAGATTAGAAATAGTTTATTAAAAAAAATGAAGACAGAAACTGTATTTGATTTGTAAGAAGTTGACATTACATATATTTAAATTAAAATTTTTCAAGTTTTTTTAAATATTTGCAAGCAAACTCTTTTCCACAGATTTTGAGTCAGATCACCACACTGCGAAGGACTAGTGTAGGGCTTATGTTTCTGAAGCAAAACAAAATAATCAGAAAAGTCTAAGTGGCTATTGCAAGCAGTTTTAAGGACTACTGAGAGAAGTCATAATGAGCAGAGGGTTACAGGCCCTTTTCCCTCATATCATAATTTTCTTTTTGGCAGGTTGAATTTATAAGTAATTAGTTAAAGCACATAACTTTACCTGCTCAAATTATTGCATCTGTCATAAAATTATGAATGTTAGGAGAAAAGTAATTTAGTGAGTTACCAGATGAAGAAACAAGTATGAACTAAAATACTAAAAAAAAAATCCAAACCCAACTTGATAATGATTTGGAACCTTGTGTCAAATATTCTTTGTTAACAGTAGGTGTTAATATCAAACTGAGCGTCTAGTATATACCGAAAACAAGAAATTCAATATTTTTGACCATATTTTATAATACTTTAAACATAGAATAAAATTTCTAAACTTAGTGTTCCTGTATGATTTAAAATTATTTATGGGCATATACTTCTTAATTTTCTGATCAATATTTGAAAGATTTTTATTGTAAAGCTTTCCTCAAAGATTTTGTTATTATATTTCATAACCTGATCAATGTCTGATTTTAGTATTTTAAAACAGACCTTCATGGTTTTACCATAGCTAATTAATTAGAATGTTTTATCATCTATCAGATTTTTAATATGCTCTAATGTTCCTCTATATTAATGCATTGATAGTTCAACATTTGGAAAAAATGTATTGTTTATTCAGATGTGTGAAATTTAAATATCTCTGATTTTTGTTTCATAAAGGAATTTCACTATAATCTGCTAGGTTTTGGAGCAGTTTGACTCTTAATTTGTATGCAAGTATGCAGTAAATAAATTAGGAGTTAAACATTAGGAATGATAGAACAACACTACAGCAAAACCTAATCATTAAGGCTGATGACAAAAGCATACCCAGGATTTGCTTACAAAGGTTCAATCTCCTGATAGAGTAGTTTTTGATCTTTTGCTCTTTTTACTCTTTTCCACAGTATTTTCTGCCTAATGATACATTTCAAGAAGAGAAGGATGGATATTTTTTTCAGCCAGAACAGCCTTTAGCCTAGTGCTTGCACCATTCTCTGGGGAAAAAGAGCCTTCTTAGCTTTGGGGAAACCTGGATGTATGAAAAACATCCTTGGTTTTGCCCCTCGGAAAAGGGACTGCATTTAGATCTGTGATAAAGTGCTACAGACACCAGGATGATTCTCTGTTATGTATATCAACTCATAGGAGGTATCTCTTTGTATTTTAATGGAAGGTCATAAAAGAAGTTTAGGTTCAATTTTGTACATAAAGTCTCCTATTGATCAGGTTTAATTATATATTGAACATATACACCATGAAACAGAACTTCAGAAAACTGCAGGCCTCACATTCAGGTTCAAATTTGTGCTCCCCATCCTACAGTTTAAATGAGACAAATCAAAAGATTATTACTCTTTTGTCTGTCAATACATTGAAATCTTTCATTGACACTTTTCTTACAGGTGTATATTATTGGAGCAAAGAAGGAAATACCAATACTACCACTACAATTAATACTAATAACAGCAACAATTACAACAAATATCAACACTACTACTACTTATTATTTTGCTGTTGCTGTTGTTGATAGTTATGACGTACAATTATACATTATAATGTACAATGCCAAAGTCACAAGTAATCCAAGTGAAATGATGGGTGGGTTGCCTTTTAAAGTACTTATTTTATGTTGGCGGATGAAATAAGAGGAAAAAAATACTTAAAAATTTTAACTGTTGGTTGAAAATGCCTAAAAACATTTCAGCAAAGTGTTTGCTTGATAATTTAACATATAGAAGCCAATTTCAGAAAGTTTTATAGCCGCCATATAACAAATTCTGTCTTACTGTGAAACTGACTGTACAAATAATATGGATTTAAAAGAATGTTGCTGGTTGCATTATCATTGTTAACTCTTCATGTCATAGAAATGAAATGCCCTGCATAATATAACTATAATTAAATGGTAATTTTTGTATTTTAAAAATAAGGTTATTTCTAAAACTAACTTTTTCTAAACAAATATGCACTTGGGTTATTGGCTTTTCAGTCAGTAATGATGTAATGATCCACTCACAAAAAAGGCTTGCAATTATGTCCTGATATTTGCAAGTGCAGTTGCAACAGCTGCATATAGGGTAGCTACAATCTCAATAACGTAGGGAAAAAATCCATACCACAAACAGCATGCCACAATCAGAATTCAGTTTATAAATGCCCATGAACACTGCTGTATCCCATAATGTTCTTTTACTTTTCATTGAAATAGTGTATTCTTGTATTTCATAGTAAACTTGAGGCTAGAAGATGATAAAAGACATGGCAAGGTTACTTTAACAATTAACCAGTAAGTTGCAATTATTTCCGGTGAGCAAGCTAAATCTAGACTTTGGCCATTGCAAACTTAGATGTCTCATTATTATACTTACACTTTAATTAGAATGAATTTGTAATTCCACCAGGTCTTTTTTTTTTTTTTTTTTCCACTAGGGACAACTCTTATTGCCCATGTTGCCCCAAATGTTTCTGCTTTTTGTTTTTGTGTGTTCTCTGTGCAGAGGGTGTTTGCAGTAAATCACAAAAGGTTGTTCTTTTAATGAATCTAAAGTAGGAATTACATATTCCAGTTTTTCAAAGCACTTTTAATATTAAGAAACTAATAGATTGCAGGATCAGTTTTCAAACTGAATACTTAAAAAGGAGGGTACTGAAGAAGATGCAGTGATTAGGCTGACATTCACTATCACTCCCATTGTAACGGAAGAAGGAATCTTGTCTATGTTACAAGCTCTTTCTCTACCTTACAAAAAAGAAACAGTTCAACCATAAAATGAGTGAATGTACCACTGGGGAAGCCTCAGAGCAGTCCAGATATGTGTGAACACTGATGTGTGGATTTGGGGAGGGACTTAAATCAGCCAAGCAACTAAAGGGCCACATGACCATGACAAAGCGTTGACTGACAATTTAGAAACAAACAACAAAATTATTCATCTTCAATATGAATAATGAAAGTTAAGGATCCCTCAGTAGTGCTAGTTATAGACTGAAGAGGATGGGGAGCTAGTACATACAAAATGCTCTGATGTCCTTGCCAAAACATGGTAAAACCTGGGAAGAGACCAATTAATTAATGTCACTCTAAATAATGATTTGTGGTAGTGTCTGTAACAGAAAATCCCTCAGACACTGCAAGCTGTTGTCTCAGAAACTGAGCCTCCTTAATTAGCTACATACATGCAAGGTGGATCCTTCAAGATGGTACACAGTCCCGTCTGACTAACATGCAAAACAAGAATCAGCAGTGATGAAGCTGGCAAATGGAAATGAGAACAACAAGTGGAGAACAACAAGTGAAGTACAACAGTGAAGGGAGTTAGTGTAGCAGGTCAGAGCAGAAAAACTCCTGGAGATAAATTAGTGTCAGACAACCTGTTAAAACGTATGGAAAATGACAAATGAAAATGAAACATGTTGCAAAGGTGGCCAGTGCATATTACTGGGGAATAAAGAAATGCCTGAGTAAAACAACCTATCAGTGGAAGATTAAATGTCATAATCTCAAATAAACGGAAGAGGATCATCATTTTTCAAGTAATGATGCAATACATAATTTTCCAAAAAAAAGACTTATACTTCACTTTCAGCAAGCAGCATGGCTGGGACAAATGAATTACTAAGATGCAGTGTAGATGAACATTTTCTTTAAAGTAACAAGCATTATAGGTGCAGAGAATATGCAGGTGAACAACAATTCTGCACTAAAGACTTCAGATATAAAAAAAGAGGAGCAATGAATGAGTGAATTCAGTGACACAGATCATCTGATTTTTGAAGGCATCAGGAAAAGCAGGATGAGATAATAAGGGTATCGTGCAACGATTAAAAAAAAAAAAAGCAGCTTCTCATAAATTTATTTGAAATATGAATTTTACCTTACTCTGATATGAACAATATTACAGAAGATATTAATAAATAACTAACAATCTGCTAAGCAGCCTGAAAATGTTGGCTATAACAATATTTGGTTATATTCATGTGTAGTCCAGTACTTTCTAAGGTAGAATGAATTGTTGTCAGACTCCTTTCAATACCTAGCAGTCAATGGAGATGTCGAGGTATGCAATGGAAACAAAATAAAAGAAAACATAAGTCCTAAAATAGTGGTTAATGTTTATGCCATTAATCTCACAACCCAAACTCCGTATAACTCACTTAAATACCAAGCCAAACAATCCGGAAGTTATGGAAATTGTGTATTGGCATATTATAATGCCCAATTCTTAACAAAAAAGTGCCAATTGGTACAGACCCTTCTTCATTAGAGGAAGAGACTACATAGGTGTACAACCATGTCTCTGGATTTTGTTTTCCACTGAATGTGTGATGTATTGCTTTGTAGTTCAGAAATATTTTGCGCATTATTGCTGAAGAAAAATCACCACTCGCTGAAATGATTCTTTTCTAAACTGCCTTTACCCAGGTCATCCTGAGCATTTCCAACAGTTGCATGCCTCAGAGGTCAAACCTATTATTGAAATCTACCTGTTCAAAAATTTTTCCTCATTAAGTCCAATTTTTCATCATTCCTCTGATTTTGTTTGAAAGTGTCATCTGCAGGTTTTTAGTTTTTTCTATGCTTCTTAACCTAACCTACGACTAACCTTAACCCTAACCCTAAACCCAACCCTAACACCTAACACTATCTCTAACCCTAACCCTAACTCAATTACCAAGTCAAACTATCCAGAACTTGTGAGAAATTGTGTATTGGGATATTATAATGCCCCCTTCTTCACCCATAAGTGAAAACTGATACAGCACCTTCTTCATTACAGGAAGAGAATACATAGCTACGCAATCATGATTCTGGAGTTTCTTTTTCACAGAATGTGTGATGTATTCCTCTGTCAATAGAAAATATTTTTGTACATTTTGTTGCAGTAAAAATCACCACATGCTGAGATGATACATTTCCCAATTGCCGTGACCAAGGTCATAATGAGTACTAAACAACTGTTGCAGCATCCTAAGTCAAAGCAAATATTGAAATATATTGCTTTAAAATTATTCCCCATTGCACCCAAAATGCTCAAATCCTTTACAATTCCGATTTTGTTAGAAAGTCTCATCTGTGGGTTTTTTAATTTTTCAATCTTAACTACCCTAATCCTAGCCCTCATACAAATCCTAACCCTAAACCTAACCTTAACTTTAACGATAACCCTAACACTAAACTAATCTTAACAATAACCCTAAACCTACCCCTTACAATAAAACTAATCCTAACAGTAAAATTACCCTTAACCCTAAACCTAAACCTAAACCTAACAGTAAAACTAGCCCCTAAATCTTAGCCTAACCTGAACCGCTTACTCTAACTCTAAACCTAGCCCTAACAATAACCATAACCCTAAACCTAACGCCAAATCTAACCTAAAGCTAATCCTAACCCTAGACATCACCCTAACATCAAACTAACCTTACCAGTTACTTAAACCCTAACCCTAAACCTCACCCTAACTTGAAACTAACACTAAACCTAAGACTAAAACTAGCACTAACCCTAAACACTAAATGCTAACACTAAAACCTAAAACTAACCATGCCATTAACCCCTAAATAAAAACCTGGTGCAGCACCATCTACATTAGATGAAGAGACAACACGAGTGTACAATCATGTATTGAGATTTTGTTTCTCGAATATGTGATGTACAGCCTTGAAGTTCAGAAAATTTTTCAAACATTGTCATCAAAGTAGAGAACACCATTCGCTGAGCTGATATTTTACTCATTTGGCTTTACCAAGATCATTCTGAGAACTTACAAGAGTTGCCTGCATTCTAGGTAAAAGCTATTACTGAAATCTATCTGTTCAAAAAATTTTCATCACAGTGTCCAATTTGTCACCTATATTTTGCTTTTGTTTCAAAGAGTCAAATGTGGGTCATTATTTGTTTTGTTTGTTACCATAAAACTAACCTTAAAAATGAAACTAAACCTAACATAAAAAATAAACCAAACACCAAACATAACCCTAAAACCTAAACACTAACCCTAATCCACAACCTAACCTAACCCTAAGAATAACCCTAACCTTAAGAATAACCCTAACCTTAAACCTACTCTTAACCCTAACCCTAACTCTACACTAATGCTAACCTAAACCTAACCCTAACCCTAAACCTAAATGTAATCTTAACTGTAAGCCTAACCTAACCCTAAACGTAAACCTAACCCTACACATAATCTTAACTTTAACCCTAACTCTAACTTAGTAATTAAGTCAGGTTTAGGGTTCTTGTTAAGGTTAGGGTTAGTTTAGGTTTAGGGTTAGGTTTAGGGTTAGAGTTAGGGTTAGGCTTAGGGTTAGGGTTTAGGGTTAGGGTTAGGGTTAGGTTTAGGATTATGGTTAGGTTTTGTGTTTAGGGTTAAGGTTATTCTTCGGCTTTGGTTTAGTGTTAGGTTTATGTTGGTGTTAGGGTTAGTTTTAGGATTAAGGTTGCGTTTGTGTTGGCTTTGGGTTAGTTTGGTTACGATTAAGTCTTTGGTTTTATATTCCATTAATTGTTAATTATATTGTAACAAACAAATAGATAATTAACATCCCTGTGGTGACTCTTTCAAATAGGTGCTGAATTGGTAGGGTTTTTTTTTTGCATGAATTCAGGTAAGTGTTAATGTTTTGCTTTGTGTATGTGTTATATTTTGGGTTAGCGTTAGGTGTTAAGATTATGGTTAGGGGTATGTGTAGGTTTAGATTTAGAATTTGTGGTAAGTGTTAGTGGTAGATGTAGGGTTAAGTTTAATGTTAGATATAGGGTAAAATTTTTTGAAATTTTATAAAGCCGTGGATGGCACTTTCAAAGATTATCAGAAGTGTTGGCATTTGAATTAGTGTTATTCTTTGGGTTAAGGTTAGTTTTAGTGTTATAGCTTAGTGTTATGTTTAAGTCTTGGGTTAGTTTCTGGTTTATGTTAACAAACCATCAAAAATTTACAAATCCAGTGGTGGTGCTGTCAAACAAAATCAGAAGTGTTTGTGTTTGGCTTATGGCTAGGGTTAGGTTTAGGGTTTGGTTTAGGGTTAAGGTTAGGTATAGATTCATGGTGAAGTTTAGGGTTAGGCTTAGGGTAACAAACAATTAAAATATTATAATCCCACAGATGACACTTTCAAACAAAAGCCGAAGCATGAAGAGGTTTAGGGTTAGGGTTAAGGTTAGGGTAGTGTTAGATGTTAGGTTTTTGGTTATTGTTAGGTTTATGTTTAGGGTTAGGGTTAGGACTAGGGTTAGGGTTACGCTTATGGTAACAATCAAACAAAAAATTAAATGCCCACTGATGACACTTTCAAATACAAGCAGAAGTATAATGAGGTTTAGGATTACTGTTAGGCTTGGGGTGGTGCTAGGTTTAGGTGCTAATTTTAGTGTCAATTTTTCAGCTATGTTTAGTGTTAGGCTTAGAGTTAGGAGTTGTGTCACTTTTAGCGTTAGGGCTAGTTTTAGGGTTAGGGTTAAGGTTAGGGTTAGGGTTAAGTTTAGGGTTCGGTTAACAAGCAATCAAAAAATTAATTTCCCGAAGATGACACTTTTTAATGTCGATATATTTCAATAATAGTTTCGACCTACGAAGCAAGCAGTTGTTGTAAGTGCTCCATATTACCTGGGTAAATTCAAATGAGAAAAGAATCATTTCAACAAATGTTTTTTTTATTGCTTCCACAACAATTTACAACAAGAATTCTGAACTACAAAGCAATACAGCACACTGTCATGGTTTATGTGTCTATGACTCATGTAGTCGCTGTCTCACTCACTCCCCCCTTTTTCTTCCCCCCACTCCCAGAGGGGTGGGAAGGGGAATCGAAACAATGCAACTCCCACAGGTTGAGATAAGAACAGTTTAGTAAATAAAGTATAACACAAATCACTACTGCTACCACCAATAATAATAATGACAAGGCAAATACAAGGAAAGAATACAATCGCTTACCACCTATACCCAGCCTGACCACGCAGTGCACCCCCAGCCTTCCGGGTCTCTGCTCTCTGTTTTACATCCTGGGCATGATGTGCTGTGGCATGGAATACCTCTTTGGTTAGTTTGGGTCAAGTGTCCTGTCTCTGCTTCCTCCCGGCTTCCCCTCCTCCCTGGCCGAGTATGAGACTCAGAAAAGTCCTTGGCCAGACCAAAACATTCTAAGCAGTAACTGAAAACATTGGTGTTATCTGTGCTGTTCCCAGGCTGAAAGTCAAAAACACAGCGCTGCACCAGCTACCAAGGAGGAGAAAAATGACTGCTGCTTCTGCTGAACCCAGGACACGCACATTCAGTGAAAATGAAAATCCAGAGACATGATTGTACAGCGATGTGGTCTCTTCATCTGATGACGAAGGGGCTGTGGCAGATGGCACTTATCGGTTAAGAAAAGGCTTTATAACATCCCAATACACAATTTCCCACAACTTCTGGATACATTCACTTGGTAATTAAGTTAGTGTTAGTGTTAGGGTTAGGGATAGGGTTAAGGGTTAGTTTAAGTTTAGGGTTAGTGGTTAGGGTTATGATTATTGTTTAGGGTTTAGGGTTTAATGTTTAGGGTTAGGGTTATATTTAGGGTTAGGGTTAGGTTTTAGGGTTAGGTTTAGGGTTAGGTTTAATGTTTGGGTAAGGGTTATATATAGGGTTTGGTTTAGGGCTGCAAATAAATAATTACAAATTTTTATATTACACTTTCTAACAAAATTGAAGGGTTATGGCTTTGGTTTGTGTTTTGGTTATGGTGAGGTTTAGAGTTTAGTTTTCTGGCTACGCTTTATTTCATGTTTTTGAAAGAAATTTTCTATGTAGTATCTTTCTCTAATGAAGTAGTTTCTGTATTAGTTGGCTCTTTTGGTTGCAGAATGGGGCATTATAATATCCCAATGCACAGTTTCCCACTGCTTCTGCATAATTTGATTTGGTAAATAGGTTACGGTTAATGTTAGTGTTAGAGTTAGGGTTAGCGTTGGGTTTAGGGTTAGAGTTCAGGTTAGGTTTACGTTTAGTTTTGGGTTGAGGGTTAAGTTTTATGACAACAAACAACCAACAATGTGAAAATCCACAGATGACACATTGAAATAAAAGCAGAAGCCCTACTGTTAGGTGTAGTGTTTGTGTTAGGGTTAGTGTTTGGGGTAAGTGCTAGTGTTAGTGTTATGTTTATGGTAACAAACAAACTATCAAAAATGTAAATTCCCTAATATGACAAATTTAAACAAAAGCAGAAGATATAGGGGCTATTTTAGGGCTCGTTTTTGTTTTAGGAATAGGTTAATATTTTGGGTTCTGTTTGGGGTTAAATTTAATGTTAGGTTTGCATGAGGATTAAAGTCAGGTTTAGGTTTTAGGATTAGGGTTTAGGGTTAGGGCTAGTGCTAGAGTTAGTGTTAGAAGTAGAGGTTGTGTCAGGTTCAGTTGTAGGCGTAGTGTTGTGGTTACGGTAAATTTTCAGGTTAGTTTTAGTGGTACAAACAAAGAAAAAATTTAAATTCCCTTAATGACACTTTCAAACATAAGCAGAAATTTTAGGGTTAGAGTTAAGTTTAGGGTTAGAGTTAGGGGTAGAGTTGGGTTTTGGATTAGGGGTAGGGTTAGGATTAGGTTTAGGGTTAGTGTTTAGGTTTAGGTGTGGGGTTAGGGTTGCGATTAGTGTTAGGGTGAGGGTTTAGGTTTCAGATAATAAATAAGCAAAAAAGTTTAACCCACAAATGGCACATTCAATGAAAAGCAGATTTCCTAGGTTTAGGTTTAGGTTTTGTGTTTGGGTTAGTGTTTGGTGTTAGATGTATTTTTATAGTGTTCTGTTTAGCATAACAAACAATGTAACATAATTCAAAACCCCTCATATGACACATTCAAACAAAAGCAGTATATATAGGGGCTGTTTTAGAGCTAGTGTTTGGTTTAGGAATTGGTTCATGTTTAGTGTTTGGCTTAGGAGTAGGTTCATGTTTAGGGTTAGGCTTAGGTTTAGGGTTTTGTTTAGGATTATGTTTATAGTTTGGTGTTAGATTTAGGGGCTGGGTACGTGGTCGGGTTAGGTTTAGGGTTAGGATTAGGCATTAGATTTAGGTTAGGGTATGGGTTACGTTTTGCTTTAGGAGTTAGGGTTAGTGGTTAAGGTTATGGTTATTGTTTAGCGTTTGTGTTTAGTGTTTAGGGTTAGGTTTTAAGGTTTCGGGTTAGGCGTTTTTTTAGGGTTAGGTTTAGTTTTTAGTGTTATGTTTAGTGTAAGGCTTACGTTTAGGTTAAGGGTTACGTTTAGGGATTCGGTTTAAGGTAACAAACAAAGTAACGCATATCTGCAGATGGCATATTCTGACAAAAGAGAAGGGTTAGGGTCAGTGTTAGAGTTTATGTTACGGTGAGGTTTAGAGTTTATGGCCTGGGCTAGCGCTTGTTTTATTTTTAGGGTTAGGGTTAGGGTTTAGGGTTAGGGTTAGGGTTATGTTTGGATTTACTGTTAAGTTTAGTGTTCTTCTTGTCTTAAAATCAAATCAAAAATTAAAACCCCACAAATGACACCTCCAAAAACACCAGAAGAATGATGAGTTTTAGGGCTACGGTTAGGGTTAGGGTTAGGGTTAGGGTTAGGTTAGGGCAGGTTGAGGATTTAGTTTTACTTTTATGGTTGTGGTTTAATGTTAGGTTTATCGTTATGGGTAGCGTTACGGTAATAATAGAACCAAAACATAAAATCTCACAGGTGACACCTTCAAACAAAATCAGAATGATGATGACAAATTGGAGACAGTGAAGGAAAGTTTTTGAACAGATGGTTTTCAATAGTAGTTTTGTCCTTCGAAGCAGGCAACTGTTTTAAGTTGTCAGTATGACCTGAGTAAAGGCAAATGAGAAAAGAATCATCTCAACGAGTGGTGATTTTTGCTTCTACAGCAATGTGCAAAAAAAATTCTGAAGTACAAATCAATACATCCCGTATTCAGTGAAAAAAATAATCCAGAGACATGATTGTATACCTGTGTAGTCTCTTCCTCTAATGAAGAAGGGTCTGTACCATTTGGCATGTTTGGGTGAAGAACGGGGCATTATAATATCCCAGTACACAATTTCTCACAACTTCTGGATTGTTTGCTTTGTGATTTAGGTAGGGATAGGATTAGGTAAGGGTTTGTGTCAGGGTTACTTTTATGGCTAGGGATAGGTTTAGGGTTAGGGTTAGGGTTGCTGTTAGGTTTAGGGTTAGGGTTAGTGTTAGGTTTACTGTTACGGTTAGTGTTTAGGTTTACAGCTAGTATTAGGGTTACATTTAGGGTTAGGGTGAGGTTTAGGTCTAGTTTAACAAACAAACAAACAAAAATGTGAATACTCAGAGATGACACATTCAAACAAAATCAGATGCTCTAGTGTTAGGTTTAGGGTTTGTATTAGTTTTTAGGTTTAGGGTTAGGGTTGGGTTTGTGTTAGCTTTGCTGTTAAGTTCAGGGGAAGAAGCGAGTATACAGAAATATAAAAGCCTTCATATGACTCTATCATAGAAAACCCAAATTTTTTAGGGTGTTTTAGTGTTAGGTCTTTTTTTAGTATAGTTTTATGTTTAGGGTTTGTGTTAGGGATAGGTTTGTTTTCAGTGTTAGGTTTCTTTGAGTGTCAGAGTTAGGTTTAGTGTTTGGGTAAAGGCTTTAGGGTTGAGTGTTAGGGTTTGTGTTGGAGTTAGGGTTATTCGTAGGAGCAGTGTTAGTGTTAATGGTAGGGGTATTTTTATGGTTAGAGTAAAGTTTATGTTTAGTTTTATGGCAAAAATTAAAAAAAAAATTGAAAATTTGATAGCACTTTCTAACATAAGCAGAATTTTAGGGTTAGGGTTAGGTTTTGGGTTAGAGCTGGTGCTGGGGTTAGGGTTAGGTTTTATGTTAGGTTTAGGGTTAGGGTTAGAATTATGGTTAGGGTTTGTGTTAGGGTTAGGTTTAGGTTTAGGTTTAGGTTTTAGCTTTATGGCTACTTTTAGACTTTGGTTTTAGTGTTAGGCTTCAGGTTTGGTTTTTGTGGTAGATTTATGTTTAGGTCAAGTGTTAAGTTTAGATTTCAATCTAGGGTAGCAATTAGGCAAAGAAGTACAAATCTGTCGATGACACATTCTGTACAGACGTGTAGGGTTTTGGTCAGGGTTAGAGTTTATGTTATGATGAGGTTTAGATTTTAGGGTCAGGGCTTGGGTTAGTTTAGGTTTTGGTTTTGAGTTCAGGGTTACGGTTCTATTTGGTTTTACTATTAAGTTTAGTGTTTGTCTTGCTGTAAAAGCATATAAACTTAGAAACTGACAAATGACACTTTCAATGAAAGCAGGAGAAAGTTGAGCTTTAGAGCTATGAAGAAAAATGTGAAAACCCACAGATGACACCTTCAAACAAAATCAGAATGATGATGGCATATTGGAGAAAGAGAGGGAAAATTTTTTGTAGATTTCAGTTGTAGTTTTGACCGATGAAGCAGGCAACTGCTTCAAGTGCTCAGTATGACCTGGGTAAAAGGTCTTGAGAAAAGAATCATCTCAGCGAGTGGTGATTTTTGCTTCTACAACAATGTTCAAGAAAATTTCTGAAGTACAAGTCAATGCATCACACATTCAGAGAAAAACAGAATCCAGAGATATGACTGTATACCTGTGTAGTCTCTTCCTCTAATGAAGAAGGGTCTGTACCAGTTGGCACTTTCAGATGAGAAATTGGGCATTATAATACCCAATACCCAATTTCCCACAACTTCTGGATAGTTTGACTTGGTAATTAAGTTAGGGTTAGGGTTAGGGCAAGGGTTAGGGCTAGTGTCATGGTTAGGGTTAGGGTAAGATTTAGGGTTATGTTTAGGGTTAGGGTTAGGTTTATGGTTAGGGTCAGGTTAAGGTTAGGGTTAGGTTTAGGGTTGGGGTTAGGTTTAGGGTTGGGGGTAGGTTTAGAGTTAGGATTGTATATAGGTTTAAGTTTAGGTACGTGGTTTAGGTTTATGGCCAGGATTTGGGCTACGGTTAGGTTTAGGTTTA
This sequence comes from Ara ararauna, assembly GCA_028858755.1. Taxonomy (NCBI): domain Eukaryota; kingdom Metazoa; phylum Chordata; class Aves; order Psittaciformes; family Psittacidae; genus Ara; species Ara ararauna. Next base: position 33,856,161 of record CM054410.1, on the reverse strand, counting down.
GTTTGTAGGTCTAGTATAACGAAGAAACCACAAAGGGTAAACCCACAGTTGTCACATTCAATGTAAAGCAGAAGGCTTCTGGTTAGGTTTTTGGTGCGTGTTTGTGTTAGCTTTTAGGGCTAGGGCCTTGATGACTTTTAGTGTTAGCGTTTCGTTTTTGTTTAGTTTAACAAACGAATTAACAGAATTGTAAATACCCTCAAGTGATGCATGCTTAGAAAATTAGAAAATATTGCGGTTGTTTTGCGGTTTGGTTTTGTTTTAGGAATATATTTATGTTTGGTATTAGGATTATAGTTAGAGTTAATTTAGGGTTAGGGTTTTGGTTTGGGTTAGGTTTAGTTTTAGTGCTAGGTTTAGTTTTAGTGCTCCATTTTGTTGAGTATTAGAGTTAGGTTTAAGGTTTGGGCTAAATGGTTTAGTTTTGAAGGTTAGGGTTTGCGTTAGATTTAGGGTTATTCGTTGGGGCAGTGTTAGGGTTAATGGCAGGGGTAATGCTAGGGTTAGGATAAAGGTTAGGGTTAACTATACTGTAACAAATATACAAAAACATAAAAATCCCTTCTTGACTCTTTCAAACTTAAGCAGTATTTTTCGTTTTAGAGCTAGGCTTAGAGTTAGTATTGGGGTAGGTTTAGGGGCATGGGAAGGCTTAGGATTAGTGTCAGTGTTAGGGGTAGTGTTAGGGTTAGATTTAGTGTTAGCATTAGGGTTAGGGTTACCTTGAATGTCACAAACAAAATAATATGAAAAAATTTTTCCTATGGCACATTCAAACAAATCGGAATATATACGGATTGTTTTAGGGGTACTGTTTTGGTTAGGAATAGGTTTATGTTTATGGTTAGGGTTAGGGTTAATGTTAGGTTTAATATTAGGTTAAAGTTTTGGCTGAGGGTAACAAAGAAACTAAATATTAAAAACCCATATATGTTGTTATCAATGAAAATCTGAATTGTTATTTTTAGAGTTTGTTTTAGGTTTATGTTTATGTTATCATGTTATATTTGGGGTCTGTGTATGTGGTAGGGTTAGGTTTAGGTTTAGGATAGAGTTAAGGTTAGGGTTAGGGTTAGGGGTTAAGTTTAGGTTATGTTAATGGATATTTTTTGCTTTAGTGTTTTGGGTTAGTTTTTTGGGTTATGGCTTGTGTTTAGGGTATAGTGTTTAGAGTTTGAGGTTATGATTATTGTTCGGGGCAGTACTAGATTTATGATTAAGGATAGGTTTAGGAGTTAGATTTATTTTATGGTAATGGTTATGTTCAGGTTTAGCTGTTACAGTTTGTGTTTATGTTTATGGTTAGTGTTTAGGGTTCGTATTTAGTGTTTAGGGTTGGGGTTTAAGTTTTCGGGGTAGGCTTATTTTTAGGGTTATGTTCAGGATTTGGTTTAGTTTATGTTTAGGCAGGGTGAGAGGTTAGTTTTAGGGATATTGTTACAGTTTAGTGTTAGTTTTATTGTTATGGTGTGGGTTAGGTTAATGATTAAATATGTAAAAACCCTCAGGTGACTCCTTCAAACAAAATCAGAAGGATGATGACAAATTGGAGATAGTGAGGGAAAATTTTTGAACAGATGGATTTCAATAGTAGTTTTAAGCTAAGAAGCAGACGACTGTTTTAAATGCTCTGTATGACCTGGGTAAAGGCAAACGAGTAAAGGATCATCTCAGCAAATGGTAATTTTTTGCTCGTACAACCATGTGTGAAAGCATTTCTGTCATGGGTTCAGCAGCAGTAGTCATTTTTCTACTTTGTGGTGGCTGGTGCAGTGCTGCGTTTTCAATTTTTGGTCTGGGAATAGCGCTGATAGCACTGATGTTTATAGTTATGGCTTAGAATGTTTTGGCCTGACCAAGGACTATCTGAATCTCATGCTCTGCCAGGGAAGGGGGGGAAGCCAGGAGGAGGCAGAGACAGGACACCTGACCCAAACTGACCAAAGAGCTATTCCATGCCACAGCATGTCATGCCCAGGATGTAAAGCTGGGGGCAGGAACCCGGAAGAGTTCAGTTCACAGCTTGGTCGTCGAGTGGTGAGCGATTGTATCCTCTTTCCTTGTATTTCCCTGGTCATTGGTGGTGGTGGTGGTTGTGGCAGCGGTGGTTTGTGTTATACCTTAGTTACTAGACTGTTTTTGTCTCAACCCGTGGGAGTTGCGTTCTTTTGATTCTTCTCCCAATTCCCCCCCACCTTGGAGTGGGGGGGAAGAAGGAGGGGGAAGTGAGTGGTCAGGCTTTGTATTAGAAGGGGTGAGCTATTGTATTCTTTCCTTGCATTTGCCTTGTCATTATTATTATTGGTGGTAGCAGTAGTGGTCTTGTGTTATACTTTAGTTACTAAACTGTTCTTATCTCAACCTGTGGGAGTTGTATTCTTTTGATTCTTCTCCCCATCCATGCAGGAGCGGGGGGAAGAAAGAAGGAGGAGTGAGTGAGAGCGACTGCGTGATTTACAGCTTAAACCATGACAATTTCTGAAGTACAAATCAATGCATCCCACATTCAGTGAAAAAAAATAATCCAGAGGCATGATTGCACACCTGTGTAGTCTCTTTCCCTAATGAAGAAGGGTCTGTACTAGCTGGCACTTTTGGATGAGGAATGGGTCGTTATACTATTCCAATATACAGTTTCCCACAACTTCTGGATAGTTTGATTTGGTAATTAAGTTAGGGTTATGGTTAAGGTAAGGGCTTGGGCTAGTATTAAGTTTAGTGTTAGTGTTACTTTTCTGGTTAGGGTTAGGTTTAGGGTTAGGCTTAGGGTTGCATTTAGGTTTAGGCTTAGGGTTGCATTTAGGTTTAGGATTATGGTAACATTTAGAGTTAGGGTTAGGTTTAGGGTTAGGGTTATATATAGGTTTAGGGGTAAGGATATGGTTTAGAGTTAGGGTTTGGGTTAGGATTAATTTTAGTTTCAGTTTTAGTCCTAGGTTTAGGTGCGTATTAGTGTTATTTTTAGGGTTTGGGCTAAAGGGTTTAATTTTGAGGGTTAGGGTTATTGTTGGAGTTGCGGTTATTGGTATTGACAGCGTTAGTTCAATGGTAGGGTAGTGTTAATGTTCGGATATAGATTAGGGTTGATTATAGGGCGACAAATAAAGAGATATGCAAAAATCCCTTCATGACCCTTTCAAACATTAGCCGAATATTTATGGTTAGGGATAGTTTTCAGGTTAGTGTTGGGTTAGGTTTAGGAGCAGGGGAAGCGTTGGGGTGATAGTATTTGGGTTAGGGTTAGGGTTAGGGTTAGGGTTAGGTTGGGGGTAACAAACAAACAGACAAAAATGTAAAAAACCTCTTGTGACACATTCAAACTAATCAGAATATATAGGGATTGTTTTAGCGCTGGCGTATGTGTTTTTAATATGTTTATGTTTAGTGTTAGGGTCAGTGTTAAGGTTAGGTTTAGGGTTAGGTTAACGTTTAGACGTACAAATTATTCAAAATCCATTATATGATGCAATCAAAGAAATGCTGTGGGGTTATGTTTAGCGCTTTTTTTAAGTTCATGTATGCTTTCGTGCTATGTTTTGTGGTCCAGGTATGTGGTAGTTTTAGCGGTAGTGTTAAGGTTAGGTTAGGGTTAGGATTAGGATTAGGGGTTAAATTTAAATTTTGGTAAGGGATACGTTTTGTGTTAGGTTTTAGGTTTCATTTTTAGTGTTTTTTTTTGAGTTTAGTGCAAGTGTTTAGAGTTTGAGATTATGGGTATTGTTCAGGGTAGTGTCAGTGTTAACGACTAGGGATAGGTTTAAGTGTTAGGTTTAGGTTAGGGTAAGGGTTATGTTTTGGTTTAGGGATTAGAGTTATTGTTTATGGTTATGGTTATTGTTTAGAGTTCGTTTTTAGTGTTTAGGGTTAGGGTTTAAGATTTTGGGTTAGACTTATTTTTAGGGTTAGGTTTAGGTTTTAGGGTCAGGTTTAGGGTTAGGTTTAGGTTATGGGTTAGATTTAGTGCTCGTCTTGTGGTAAGAACGAATAGAAAATTAGAAACCCACAAATGACGCTTTCAATAAAAGCAGAAGAAACATGAGGGTTAGGGCTATGGTTCGGGTTAGGGTTCGGACAAAGTGTGTTAGTTTTGGGGTTATGGTTACAGCTTCGGGTTATATTTATTGTTATGGTTAGGGTTAGGGCAATAAGCAAAAATTTAAAAACCCACAGGTGACACCTTCAAACAAAATCAGAATGATGATGATTAATTGGAGCCAGGGAAAATTTTTGAGCAGGTAGTTTTCAATAGTTGTTGAGACCTACAAAGTGGGCAACTGTTTTAAGTGCTCAATATTACCTGAGTAAAGGCAAATGAGAAAATTATCATCTCAGCAAATGGTGATTTTTGCTTCAACAACAATGTGCAAAAAAATTTCTGAACTACAAAGGAGTACATCACACAGTCGTTGAAAAACATAATCTGGAGACATGATTGTACACCTATGAAGTCTCTTCCTCTAATGACGAAGGTCTGTACCTGTTGGTATTACTGGTTGAAGAACGAGGCATTATAATATCCCGATACGCAATTTCCCACAACTGCTGAATAGTTAGACTTGGTAATTAAGTTAGGGTAATGTTTACGGTTAACTGTTAGGTTTTAGGTTTAGAGTCAGAGTTAAGGTTACATTTAGAATTAGTGTGTAGATTTAGGGATCACATAACAAACCAGTAAAAATGTGAAAGCCCACAGATGGCAGATAGAAACAAAAGCAGAATGCCTAATTTTAGGTTTACTGTTTATGATATAGGGGTGATTTATTCACAGGGATTGTATTAGGACAAGGGCTAGTGCTAGCTCTAGGGTTTGGTTAAAGTTTAGACTTAAATTTAGGGCAAATGACAAACAAAATATTAAATATAAACTTATCCTCATGCATGCATATATATGTGCATATATATGTACATATATATAAAAGTTGTATAATATATTGTGATTTTATTTGAATGTATCACCTGTGGAAATACAATTGTTAGCATGTTTGTTACCCAAACCATAAGCCTAAACATAAAAGTAACAATGAACTTAAAATTAACCCAAATTAAAACCAAAAACTAACATTAGATCTAAACTTAAACCTAGCCATTAAACGAATCCAAAACCAAACCCTAACACTAACCCAAACCTAAACCTAAATCTAACCCTAACCCTAACCTAAATCCTAACTCCAAATATAACCCTAAAACTCACCATAAACCTAAAGCTAAAGCTAAAGCTAAAGCTAAAGCTAAAGCTAAACCTAAACCTAAACCTAAACCTAAACCTAAACCTAACACTTACATGAACCGAAAACCTAAATGTAACCCTAACCATAACCCTAACACTAACTCTAACCCTAACCCCAACAATAACCCGGACACTAACCCTAACCCTAAACCTAAACCTAATCCTAAGGCCAACTGTAACGCTACCTGAAACCTAGCCTTAAACTTATCACTTCCCAGACCCCAAATATTATAAGAAACAATAAATATAAACCTATAAAAAAACTCTAAAAGTAAGCATTCTGATATTCTTTGATAGTATCATCTGTGGGTTTTTAATATTTAGTTTATATGTTAGGCTATACCTAAGCCTAAACTTTAACCTAAACTATTCCTAACCCTAATCTTAAACCTAAACCTAACCCTAACCCTTAACCTATCCCTAATCCTAACCCTAACCATAACGCTAACCCTAACCTTATCCTAAACCTAACACTAAACCTACCACATAACCAGACCCCATATGTAACATGAAACCATCAACATAATCCTAAAACAAACTCTCATTCTAACCATTCTGATTCTCTTTGATAGTATAACATGTGAGTTTGTAATATTTTGTTTCTTTGTTAACCTAAACCTAAGCCTAAAGTTTTACTTACAACTAAACCTAAACCTAACCCGAACCCTACCCCTAAACCTAAACCAAACCCTAACACTAGCCCTAACACTATCCGCGACCCTATCCTTAGCCTAAGCCTAACACTAACATATACCCTAAAAATTCTGCTTATGTATGAAAGTGTCATCAAGTGCTTTTAAATTTAGTTTGTTTGTTGCATTAAAACTAACTCTAAACTTTACCCTAAACCTAACACTAACCCAAACATTAATCTGAACACTGCCCTTCAAATACACCTGATTCCAACACTAACCCTGACCTCAGCCCTAATTCTAAACACTAAACCTAACGCAAACCTTAAACCTAACCCTAGGACTCCTGCTTTTGCTTGAATGTGAAATCTGAGGGTTTTCACTTTTTTGTTTGTTTCTTGCACTAAACCCGAAATCTAACCCTAAACATAACACAAAACCTAACCCTAAACCTAAGCCCTAACCCTAAACCTAAACCTAAACCTAAACCTAACACTACCACATAACCAGACACCAAAAATAAAACACAGTCAGAAACATAACCCTCAAACAAACTCCGTACATAACCGTTCTGATTTTCATGGATAGTATCATATCTGGGTTTTTAATATTTTGTTTCTTTCTTGCCCTAAATGAAAGTCTAAACTTTAAAATAAACGTAACCAAAACACTAACCCTAAAGCTAATCCTAAACCTAACCCAAACCCTAACACTAAACCTAAAACTAAACCTAACCCTAACCCTAACACTAACTCTAACGTAACCCACAATCTACCCTAAACCTAACCCTAAAACTACCAAATACCCAGATACCAAGTATAACATGAAACCATAAACATAACACTAAAACAAACTCTAACACTTCAGATAATTTTTGATATGATCATATATGGGCTTATAATATTTTGTTTGTTTTTTAACAATCATAACCGTAACACTAAATCTAGTCCTATCCCTAACTCTAACCTGAATCCAAACCCAAACCCAAAACCTAACTTTATCCCTACACCTAACCCTAACCTTATCCCTACACCTAACCCTAACCCTACGCAAACCAAAACATAAATCTGCCACATACACAAACAAAAAATATAAAAACGCAAACATAACCATAATACTGAAATCAACTCCAGCTGTAACTCATCTCAATACCTTTCATAATGTCGCTGGTGGTGTTCAAAGCTGAATTGGACATGGCCTTGGGTGGCATGGTTTAGTGGGAGGTGTCCCTGCCCCTGGGAGGGAGGATGAAACTAGATGATCTTAAGGACCTTTCCAACCCTAACTATTCTATGACTCTATGATTCTATGTGGGGGTTTAATATTTTGTTTCTTTGCAACCCTATACATAAGCCTTAACTTTAACCTAAACGGAAATGGAACACTAAACCTAACCCTAACGCTAAACCTAACCCTAAAACAAGCCATAAAACTAAACCTAAACCTGATGCTAACATTAACCCTAACCATAACGAATCCTAGTCCTAACCCGAAAAGAATCACATAACCTAACCCTGAAAATATCACGAAAACGTAAGTAAAAACCTAAAACAAAGTCTAACCGTAACGCTTTGTATTATTTTTGACAGTGTCATATCTGGGTGCTTGATATTTTGTTTGTTGGATACCCTAAACCTCAGCCTAAACCTTAACCTAAACCTAACCAAAATCATAACCCTAACACTAACCCTAACCCAAAACATAGCCCTAAACCTAACCCTAAACCTAACCCTAAACCTATCCTAAACCTAATCTAAAACTACAACATACCCAGACTCCAAATATAACAAGGATTGGTGTTGAGACCAGTCTTGTTCAACATCTCTGTTGGTGACACGGACAGTGGGATTAAGTGTGCTCTCAGCAAGTTTGCCGATGACACCAAGCTGTGTAGTTCAGTTGATACGTTGGAGGGAAGGAATGCCATCCCGAGGGACCTTGACATGCTTGTGAGGTGGGCTGATGCCAACCTGATGAAGTTTAACCATGACAAGTAAAAGGTGATACACCTGGGTCAAAGCAATCCCAGGCACAGCTACAGGTTGGGCAGAGAAGAGATTGAGAGCAGTCCTGCGGAGAAGGACTTGGGGGTGTTGGTCAATGAGAAAATGAACATGAGCCGGCAGTGTGTTCTTACAGCCCAGAAAGCCAACCGTATCCTGGGCTACATCAAGAGGAGCGGGACCAGCAGGTTGAGGGAGGTGATCTTGCCCCTCTACTCTGCACTTCTGAGACCTCACTTGGAGTATTGTGTGCAGTTCTGGTGTCTTCCACATAAAAAGGACATGGAACAGCTGGAACAAGTCCAGAGGAGGGCCAAGAGGATGATCAGGGGACTGGAGCACCTCCCGTATGAAGCTAGGCTGAGCAAGTTGGGGCTGTTCAGCCTGGAGAAGAGAAGGCTGCTTGGAGACCTGCTAGCAGCCTTCCAGCATCTGAAGGGGGCCTATAGGCATGCTGGGGAGAGTCACTTCATTAGGGACTGTAGTGATAGGACAAGGAGCAAAAGGTTCAAACTTAAACAGGGGAAGTTTAGATTGGATATGAGGAAAAAAGACTTTACTGTAAGGGTGGTGAGGCAGTGGAATGGGTTGCCCAGGGAAGTTGTGAATGCTCCATCGCTGGCGGAGTTCAAGGCTGGATTAGAAATAGCCTTGGGTGGCATGGTTTAGAGTGAGGTGTCCCTGCCCGTGGCAGGCAGGTTGGAACTAAAAGATCTTAAGGACCTTTCAAACACTAAATGTTCTATGATTATATGAAACCATAAAAACAACGTTAAAACAAACACTGATCATAACCCTTCAGATTTTCTTTGATAGTATCATATGTGTGTTTCAAAAATTTTGTTTACTTGCTATCATACACCAAAGCTAAAAACTTACCCTAAACCAAAACCAAAACCTAACCTTGTTGCTGGCAGGGCCCACAGGCTCTTATTGCCTGTGCAGTAGGCAAGGACCCTCCAGTGGTGGGAGAATGAAGACAATCAATATGATCGTTCATCAAAACTCAGTTTATTTCATCTGAGGGCTCCAGTTATATAATCTATGCAGGCACACTCGCTAATATGTGATTGGCTACTTATATCTACTCGTCGATACATAATTGGTTACATGATTGGTATGTGCTTGGTCACAGCTCAAAGGTTACATTCACATCCCACCCCCCTTTGTGTTCTTCTTCTTGGTTATGTTCCAGGGGGTTTCCAGCTTGCAGCTGTGCTTCAAGGTTACAGTTACCAGTTTCTCCCTACATATCCCGACTTCTCAGGCTCTTCTGCCAACTGCCTCAAACTCTCTCACGCACACGTTCTTTAGTAACCTTCAGCCAAGGCCTCAAAGCCTCTGCTTCACTACTGTCAGGCTTTTTCCATCCGTTGGCCTATGATATTATTGTGCCCATTTTCTATCAACCATTCCCCAGCATAACCTCAAACCTAACCCAAATCCTGACCCTGAACATAAACCAAACACTAACCGTAACCATATACCTAACCCTCACCCTAACCATAACCCTAACCCTCACCCTAACCCTAAACTTAACCCTAACCCTAATCCTAACCCTAACCCTAACACTAACCTTAAAAATTCTGCTTATGTTTGAAAGTGACATCAAGGGATTTTAACATTTTAGACTGTTTGCTGCACTAAAACTAACCCTAGACTTTACCCTAACCCAAACAATACCCCTACCATTAGCCCAAACACTGAAGCTCTAATAACCCTAACTCCAACACTAATCATTACCCTCAATCCTAAACACTTTAGCCCAAACACTAAACATAACTTTAATCCTCAACAAAACCTGATATGGAAACTACAACTAACCCTAACCATAAACTAAAACCTAAATATAAACCTATTCCAAAAAAATCTCTAGCCCTTAAACAAATCCTAGACCTTCTGCTTTTCTACAATACCGTCATCAGATGATTTCCGCATTTCACTTCGATTCCTTGTTACACTAAATCAAAAACTAAAGCCAGCACTAACAGTAACCCTAGCCCTAAATCTAAACACTAAACCTAACAAAAACTGCAAAAGTAAAAGTAGACATTCTGCTTTTGTTTGCATGTGTCATGTGTGCATTTTCAATTATTTCTTTCTTTATTGTCATAAACCTAAAACCTAAACCTAACAATAAACATAAACATAACCATTACTCTAGCCCTAAAAATAAAGCTAACCCCAACCCTATCCTAACCCTAAACCTAACCCTAACCCTAACACATACCCAGACCCAAAAATATAACATGAAAACATAGACATAATCTTAAATTCTGAAAATCACATTTCTGATTTTCTGTGATAGTATCATATATGGGTATTTTGCTTGTGCATTACCCTAAACCTAAGCCTAAACTTTAACCAAACAGTAATTCTAACCCTAACACTAACCCCAACCCTAACCCTAACCCTAACCCTAACCCTAAAAATTCTGCTTCTATTTCAAAGTGTCATCAAGAGATTTTAAATTTTCAGTTTGTTTGTTGTGCTAAAACTAACCCGAAACTTTACCCTAAACCTAAAACTACCCCTACAATTAACCTGAACACTGTCCTTCCAACATCCCTAACTAAAACACTAACCATTACCATCAACCCTAAACACTTTACACAAACACTAAACCTAACTCTAATTCTCACCTAAACCTAACACTAAAACTAAAACTAACCTTAACGCTAAAACAAAACCTAAATAAAAAACTATTTCTAAAACTATCCCTAGCCCTTCAACAAATCCTATACCATCTGCTTTTCTACCATACCCTCATAAGACGCTTTTTGCATTAATGTTTGTTTCTTTGTTACACTAAAACTATCGCTAAAGCTAACACTAAGAGTAACACTAGTCCTAAAAATAAACAAAAAACATAAAACAAACCTTAAACCTAAACATATTTCTTTTGTTTATGTTTACATGTGTCATCTGTGGGTTTCCATTATTTATTCTGTTTCTCGTCCTAAAACTAAACCCTAACACTAAACCAAAACATAACCATAAACCTAATACTAAATCTAAACTCTAACTATAAACCTAAATCTAACACTAACCCTAAAAATAATTCTTACCCTAACCCTAAACCAGACCATTTCTGAAACGTAACCATAACACTACCAGATACCAAGAACCCAAAAATAAAAAGAAACCATGAATATAACCCTAAAAAAATTCTAACCGAAACTCTTCCAAATTACATTGATAGCATCAGAGGTGGGTTGTAATAATATGTTTCTTTGTTACATTAAACCTAAGCCTAAGCTTTAGCATAAATCTTACCAAAACCTAACCCCAACCCTAAACCTAATCCTAACCCTAAAACTATCCTAACTCTAACCTTAAACCTACCACAAACGCGACCCCAAACATAAAAGGAAACCGTAAACATAATCCTAAAACAAATTCTAACTGTAACACTTCTGTTTCTTTTGATAGCAGCATATATGGGTTTTAATATATTGTTTGTTTTTTACCCTAACCCAAACCTAACCCTTAACCCAAACCTAACTCTAATCATAATTCTAAACATAACGCTAACAATAACCCTAAACCAAATCCTAAAACTAACACTGACGTTATCCCGAACACAAAAAATAACACCAACCATAATGCTAACACTAAACATTCCCTAAACCACACTGTAACCATATCATAAACTAAGCATCAAATATAACAAAAAAAAAACCATAACCATAAATCAAACTCAAACCATAAAACTGCTGATTTTCATTATTTGTACCACATGCGGGTTATTAAAATTTTGTTGTTTACTAAACTATAAGTAAAGCTTTTAATTTAACCTAAACCTAACCCTAACACTAACCCTAATGCTAAAATAAATCCTAACCCTCACCGCAACCCTAAAACTAGCCCTAACACTAACACTAAACTTAAACCTAATTCTAACCCTAACCCTATCCTAAACCTAACCCCAAAACAACCTCATAACAAAAACCCATATATAAAATGAAACCATAAACACAACCCTAAAACAAACACTAATAACAACCCTTTTTCTTTGAAAGATTCATATGTGGGTATGTAATAATTTGTTTACTTGTTTTCCTAAACCTAAACCTAAACTTTAACCTAACCCTAACCCTAATCCTAACCCTAAAAATTCTGCTTATATTTGAAAGTGTCAAGGCATTTTAAATTTTTAGTCTGTTTGTTGCACTAAAACTAACCCTAAACTTTACCCTAGCACTAACACCACCATTACCATTAACCCAAGCACTGCCCCTCCAAAAACCCTATCTCCGAAACTAACACTAAACTTCAACTCTAAAAACATCAGCTAAAAAAGGAAACCTAACTCTGATACTCACTGAAACTTAACACTAAACCTAAACCTAAAGATAACCCGACACCTACCCCTAAATATAAACCTATTCCTAAAAGAATGCCTAGCCCTTAAAAATATCCCTTACCTTCTACTTTTCTATAATACTGTCATAAGATGCTTTTTGAATTTTTCTTTGTTTCTCTGCAACACTAAACCTAACACAAAAGCTACCAATAAGAGTAACCCTAGCCCAAAATTGAAACAGGAAAAATAACACAAATATTAAACCTAAACATAATCCTTCTACTTTCGCTTGAATATGTAAAAAAAGTGGGGTTTCAGTTATTCTTTTTCTTGTACTAAACCCTAACCCAAAACTTAACCCTAAACATAACACAAAACCTAAAATTAAACCTAAACCCTATCCCTAAACCTAACCTTAAACCTAAACCCTAACCCTAAACCTAACCATAACCCTAACCCTAATCCTTACCCTAACCCTATCATAACCATAACCCTAACACTACCACATAAAAAGACACCAAAAATAAACCGAAACCATAAGCACAACCCTAGAACAAACTCTAACCACAACATTTGATTTGATAGTATCATGAGGATGTTGTAATGTTTTGTTTGTTTATTATCCTAAATCTAACCCTAAGCATTATCCTAAAACTTGCCAAAACCCCAACCCTAACCCTAACACTGTCCATAACCCTAAAGCTAAACCACACCCTATCCTAACCTTAACACAAATCACAACATACCCAGACCCAAATAAAACACGAAACCATAAACATAACTCTAAAACAAACTCTAACCGTAACACTTCTGATTTTCTTTCATTGCCTTATATATGGGTTTTGAATATTTTGTTTGTTACACTAAACCTAAGCCTAAACTTTAACCTAACCCTAACTCAAACCCTAACACTAACACTAACCCTAACACTAACCCTAAACCTAAAACTTCTGCTTACGTTTGAAAGTGTCATCAAGGGATTTTTACTTTTTATTTTGTTGCACTATAGCCAACCTGGAACTTTACCCTGAAACTAGCAGTACCCCTACCATTAACCCGAACACTGCCCCTCCAGTAAGCCTAACTCCAAAACTAACCCTAAACCTCAATCCTAAACACTTTAGCCCAAACACTAAACCGAACTCTAACCCACGCCTAAAACTAAAACAAAAACTAAACCTAATCCTAACACTAAACCTAACCCTAAACAAAAACCAATTCCTAAAAAAATCCCTAGCACTAAAATAAATCCTATAACTTCTAATTTTCTACCATACCATCATATGATGGTTTCTGCATTTCTGTTTCTTTGCTTGTTACCCTAAACCTAACACTAAAGCTAAGACTAAACCTAACACTAGCCCTAACTCTAAACACTAAACCAAACGCAAGCCATGAACATAAGTCTAGGCCGCCTGAATTTGACCGTGACATCTGTGACATCTGTAACCCTAACGCTAACCCAAAACCTATCCCTAACCCTACCCTAATGCGAAGACTAACCCTAACACATACCCTAAAAATTCTGAATATATTTGAAACAGTCATCAAGATATTTTAAATTTATAGTTTGTTTGTTGCGCTAAAACTAACTCTAAACTTTACCCTAAACCTAACACTAACCCAACCATTAACTCGAACTCTGCCAGTCCAATACCATTAAGACCAACACTAACCCTAAACCTAGCCCTAAATATAAATACTAAACCTAACGCAAACATTAAACCTAACCCTAGGCCTTCTGCTTTTATTTGAATGTGTCATCTGTGCGTTTTCATTTTCGTTTGTTTCTTGTCACAGACCTAAACCCTAATGCTAACCCTAACCATAACCCAAAACCTAACCCTAAACCTAAGATCTAACCCAAACCCAAAACTTAAACCTAACCATAAACCTATCCTAAACAAAACCTAAAACTAACACACGCAAGGAAACCAAAAATAAAACAAAATCAGAAACATAACCCCCAAACAAACTCTAGAAAAACCATTCAAATTTTCATAGATAGTATCATACCTGGATTTTTAAAATTTTGTCTGTTTGCTACCCTAAACCAAAGCCTAAACTTTAACCTAAACGTAACCAAAACACTAACCCTTGCCCTAACCGTAAACATAACCGTAAACCTAACCCTAAAACTAAACCCAAGCCTAGCCCTAATGCTAAACCACACCCAATCCTAACCCTAACCCTAACACATACCCAGAACCCAAATATAACACAAAACCAGAAAAAAAAACCCTAAAACAAAATCTAACCGCAACAGTTCAGATATTGTTTGATAACATCATATATGGGATTCAAAATTCTGTTTGTTTGTTACCCTAAACCTAAGCATAAACTTCAACATAACCCTAACACGAACAATAACAGTAATTCTAATCCAAACCCTAAACCAAACCTAACACTAAAACTAACCTTAATGCTATCCAGAACCCTAAACCTAACCCTAACCCTAACCCTAACGCTAACCCTAACCATTTCATACAACTAGACCTAAAACTACCAAATACCCAGACACAATATAAACCATGAAAACACAAACATAACCCTCAATCAAACTCTAACCATTTCACTTCTGATTGTCTTGGATAGTATCATATGTGGCTTTTCAATATTTTGTTATTTGCAAACATATACGTAAGCCAAAAATTTAACATAAACCTAACCCCAAACTTAACCATAACCTTAAACCTAAAATTAAATATATTCCTAACACTAAACTTAACTCTAACACTAAACCTACCCCAAATTTAACCCGAAAAGTAACACATACCCAGGCAAAAAATATAACATGAAAATAAAATCCTAAAAAAAATTCAAACTATAACACATCTGAATATACTTGATAGTATCACATGTGGATTTTTAACACATGTTTATTTGCTACCTTATACGTAAGCATTAAATTTAAACTAAATCTAACACTAATTCTAAAGCTAAAGCTAACCCTAAACCTAAATGTAACCCTAAACCTAACCATAAAACTAACTCTAAACCACAAACCCCTGACACAAAACCCCTTATCCTAAACCTAACCCTAACTCTAACCCTAAACTCCTAACCCAAAAAATAACATAAACTCTAACCGTAACCCTAACCATCTAAACCTAAATCTAATCCCTACCCTAAACCTAACCATAACCTTAACCCTAACCCTAAACCCCTAAACCTAACCCCATAACCCAAACCTCCTAACCCTAACAGTAAACACAAACCTAACCCTAACCCTAAACCTAATCCTCTAACCTTAACCCTAACCCTAAACCTAACACTGACCCTCTAACCCAAGCATTAACCCTAACCGTGACCTTTATCCAAAACCTAATGCTAAATATAAACCTCTTCCTAACACTATCCCTTGACCTTATGCAAATTCTATGCCTTCTGCTTTTCTATCAATTCGCCATATGATGGTTTCTGCATTTCTGCTTGTATATTTACTATACTAAACCTAACACTAAAGCTAATACTAACCCTAACCCTAGCCCTAACTCTAAACACTAAACCTAACGCAAACCTTAAACCTAACTCTAGGACTTCCTCTTTTGTTTCAATACGTCATCTGTGGGATTTCATTTTTATACAGGCTTGTGGTCCTAAACCAAAGCCCTAACCCTAAAATGTAGCCCTAAAACTACCCAGAAATATAAACATATTCCTACCACAATCCCTAGAACTTAAGCGAACCCCATAAAATTTGCATTTCTATCAAACCGGCATAGGATAGTTTACTCCATTCCTGCTTGTATGTTTGTTATAATAAACCTAAAATTAAAGCCAACACTACCCCCAACAACATAACTAAATCTAAACACTAAACATAACACAGAACTGCAATTTAACCCTAGACGTGCTCTTTCCTTTCAATGTCTAACCTGTAGGTTTTCAATTTTATCACAGATTCTGTGATGAACATAAATACTAAACCCTAACCCTAACACTAAACTGAATGTTAACCATAAACATAAAGCTAAATCTAAACCTAACACGAAACATACCCCTAAAAATACCCCTAACCCTAAACCTAAACCGCACCCCCTAACCCTAACACCCTTACCATAACACTAAACATAAATCTAAACCTAACCCCCTAACCCAAACACTAACCCTAACCCTCTAAACCTACCTCTAACCCTAAACCTAAACCTAATCTTCTAACCTTAACCCTAACCCTAAACCTAACCTTCTAACCCTAACATTAACCCTCTAACCCTAACATTAACCCTAACCCTAAACCTAACCCTGACCCTAATCCAAAACCTAATGCTAAATATAAACCTATTCCTAACACTATCCCTAGACCTTATGCAAATTCTATGCCTTCTGCTTTTCTATCAATTTGCCATATGATGGTTTTTGCATTTCTGACGGTATGCTTGCTATACTAAACCTAACACTAAAGCTAACACTAACCCTAATCCTAGCCCAAACTCTAAACAGTAAACCTAACACAAACCTTAAACCTAACTCTAGGCTTTCTGTTTTGTTTGAGTGTGTCATCTAAGGGATTTAACTTTTATGTTCCTTTGTTGTCCTAAACCTAAAACCTAACCCTAAACCTAACCCTAAACTGTAACCAAAACATACCCCTAAATATAAAGCTGTTCCTAGCACAATCCCTAGATCATAACCAAACCCTAAACATTCTAATTTTCTGTCAAACTGCCATATGATTGATTTGCATTACTGTTTGTATGTTTCTTATATTGAACCTAAAATTAAAGCTAACACTAACCGTAACAATAGCCCTAACACTAAAAACTAAACATAACACAAAACTCAAATCTAAATATATGCCCTCACTTGTGTTTTAATATGTCATCTGTAGGTTTTCATTTTTATGATAGTTTACTCTCCTAAACCTAAACCCAAAAGCCTAACAAAAACCCTAATGCTAACACTAACACTAAGGCTAACACTAAACTTAACCCTGAACCTAAACATAAGTCTAATCCTATCAATTCCCAAAAATCTTCAAATGCGAACACTAACACTAAACTAAATTTCCAAACATTACCCATACACCTAGCACGAAACCTAAACTGGACAGTAACACAAAACTTAACACTATCCCTAAAACGAACACTAAACCTAACCCCTTAAATTAACCCTAACCCTAACCCACAAAAAACTAACCCTAAAACTACCCAGAACACAAAACCTAAACCTAACGCCCTACCCCAAACCCACACCACAAACCCAAACCTAAACTAAAAACAAACCCTAACACTAACACACAACACCTAACCATAACCACAAGAGCCTAAACCTAAACCTAAACCCAACCCTAACACAAGCATTAACACTAAGCCTAACCATAACCTTAACACTAAACAAAACCAAAATCATTTACATTAACATTAACCCTAACCCTAACCCTAACCCTAACCCTAAACCTAAAACCAACCCTAACACCAACCCTAACACCAACCCTAACCTTCTAACCCTAATCTTAACCCTAACCCTAACACTAACACTAATCGTAACCCTAACACTAGCCTCTAAACCAAACCCTAATTCTAACATTCAAACCCTAACCCGAACCCCAATCCTAAACCTAAACCTAAACCTACCATCCTACTGATAAACCCCTAACCCTACCTGTCGTGGTTTAAGTCCAATCAGTCACGCAATTTCGCTCTCTCACTCACTCCCCTCTCTTTCTTGCCCCCTGCTCCCAGAGGGATGGGGAGGAGAATCGAAAAGAATGCAACTCCCACAGATTGAAATAAGAACAGTTTAGTGACTAAAGTATAACACAAACCACTACTGCTACCACCAATAATAATAATGACAAGGCAAATACAAGGAAGGAATACAATTTCTCACCACCTAAAACCAAGCCCGACCACACAGTGTACCCCCCACCCTTCCGAGTCTCTGCTCTCTGCTTTCCATCCTGGGCATGACGTGCTGCGGGATGGAATAACCTCTTTTGTCAGTTTGGGTCAGGTGTCCTGTCTCTGCTTCCTCCCGGCCTCCCCTCCTCCCTGGCAGAGCATGAAACTCAGAAAGTCCTTGGCCAGACCAAAACATCACTAAGCAGTAACCGAAACACTGGTGTTATCAGCACTGTTCCCAGGCCCAAAATCAAAAACACAGTGCTACACCAGCTACCAAGAAGCAGAAAAATGACTGCTGCTGCTGAAACCATGACATTACCCCAAACCCTAATCCTAATCCTACCCCTAAAAATAACCCGGAAAATAAACCTAACACTCACCCAAGCACTAAGCCCCTAACCTTAAAACTAATGCTTGCCATAAGCACCTAAAAATTACCCTACCCCTAAACCTATACTTAAACCTATAATTTTTGCCCAAACACTAAACCTACTGTAACCCATAACCTAACCTTAAAGTTAACCCTAATCCTAACAATAGCACTAACTAATAGCACCAACAATAATCCTTACTCTGACCCTAATTGTAACACAAACCGTAACCCCCACCCAAATTCTAACCCCAACCTACGAAACTTAAGCCTCAGCTGAACCATAAATATTAGCCTAACCCTAACCTGAACATTAAAACTAAAGCCAACCCTAACCCTAACACGAGCACTAACCTTAACCCTAGCACTAAACCTAACACTAATCCCCTAAACCTAAACCTAAACCTACCCCTAACATTAACCCTAACACCAACCCCATACCCCTCTCACCACCCCTATAACCATAACCCAAACCCTAAGCCTAGCCCTCTATACCTTACCCTAAACTTAACCCTTAACATAACACTAACACGTAATGCAACCCTATACTCAAAAACATAACGCAAACCCGCAACCTAACCTTAAAGCCTACCCTAAAATTAAACCTAACCCTAACTCTAAAAATTCCCCTGAACACCTAACCTGAACACAAGCATTAAATTCAAACCTTACCTTAAACATAACACTAGCACTAAAAAAAATGCTAACCCTAAACATCTAAATCTGAACTGAAAAATGCACCAAACCCCACAATCAAAATTTACCATAAAATTAAATATAAACCTAACAATATACTTAAAACATACCCTAAAACTAAACCTAACTGTAGCCCTAACAGAAAATTTTGCCCTAACAAAAAACCTAAACCTAAACATAATGCAAAACCTAAACCTAAATGTAAAAATACCACTAACATTAACCCTAATCCTAACAATAACACTAAACCTACTCTTAACCCTAGCCCTAACGCTAAACCTGAGCCTAACGCTAAACTTGAGCCAAACGTTAATCTTAACCCAACATCTAACACTACCACTCTAATCCTAAATGTAGCACTAAACCTAAACCTAAACTTAAATCTCAACCTAAACCTAACCCTAACCTTAAACCTAACCCCAAAACTAACCATGACACTAATACTAATACTAACCCTAACCCAAACCCTAAACCTAACCTTAACCATAACCCACACCCCAACACGAGCAATCTAACCCTAAACCTAAACCTAACCCAAAAACTAACATTAAAGAAACCCCAACTCATGAACAGTAAGCCTGTGCTGGACCCTAACCATAAGCCTAACCCTAACACTAATCCTAACTATAACGCAGACTCTAACAATATCCCTAGCACTAACCCTAACAACCTAACCTAAACCTAACCATAGCCCTAACATTAACCCTAACACTAACCCCATAACCCTAACCCCATAGCACTAACCTTAACCATAAGCCTAGCCATATATCATGTACCCTAAACTTAACCCTTAACATAACACTAACTGATAAAGCAACCCTAAAATCATAAACCTAACGCTAACACTCACCATAAACTTCCACACGACCCTAAATATAATCCGAACCCTAACTCTAAACCAAACCCAAGCCAACTAACCAGAACACAAACATTAACCATAAAACTTACCCTAGACCCGGCCCGAAAACTACTACTAACCCTAAACCTCTAAGCTTAACCCTAACCACAAACCGAACTCTAAACTTAACCTCACCATAACATTGACTATAAAGCTAACACTCTAAGTCTAAAAGAAAACTTAAACTTAACCCTAACCCTAACCCAAAACCCAAACCATAAACCTACACCTAAAACAAACCCCAACCCTAACCATAACCCTAAACCTAATCCTAACACTAACCCTAAACCTAACCCTCTAACTCTAAGTGAAAACCTAAACTTAAACCTAACCCTAACCCTAACACTAAACACTAAATATAAACTAAAAAATAATTCTAAAATATACAACAAAAAAAAACCTAAACCAAAACCTAACAAAAAAACACTAAACCTCAACCCAGCCCTAAAATTAACGCAAATACTGGCCCTAAACCTAAACCACTATCCAGAACCCCAAACCCAAACCTAACCTTACCCCCAACCTAAACCTAACACAAATCCTACCCTTACTACTAAAACAAAACCTAAACCTAAATCTAAACCGAAACCTAACACCAACCCTAATACCATAACCATAAACCTAAAGCTAACCCTAACCCTAATCCAACACTAACCCCAGCAGTAGCCATAACACTCTAAACCTAAACCTAACCAAAATATTAACCCTAAACTTAAACCTAACCCTAAACATAGCACAAATCCTAACACAAACCCTAAACCAAATCCTTATCCCAACCGAACCCTAACACTAACCCGCAAATCTTAAGCTTCAGATGAACCATAACCATAAGTCTAACCCTAATTGAAACCTAAAATCAAAGGTCAATCCTAACCCAACCCACTAACCCAAACCCTCACCACATAAACCTAAACCTAACCCAACACCAAACATTCACCCTAACACTAAATCTAAGCCAAGCACTCTATCCCTTACAATAAACGAAACAATTAACACTAACACATAAGGCAACCCTACCCTCATACCTCTAAGACTAACCCTGAACCTACCATTAAAACCTACCCTAACACTAAACCGAACCCTAACCACCTAACGCGAACACTAACTTTAAACCTAAACCATACTATAAAACTCACACTACCACTAATGCAAATCCTAATGATATAAACCAAAACCTAAAACTAACCATAACGCTAAACTTAACCCAAACCTAACCCTAACCCTAACCCTAACCCTAAAACTAAACCAAATACTTACCAGAATACCACGCCTAAGCCCCAACCATAACACCATAACCCTAACACCCTAACACTGACAATAACCCTAAACCTCTAAACCTATCCCTAACCCTGACCTTAACCCTAAACCTAAACCTAACTCAAACGCTCGAAACCTAAACCTATCCCTATCTCTAATCCTACACCTAACCCTAAAATTCACTGTAACACTAAACCTAAACCTAACCTTAAACAGAACACTAACCTAAACTCAAAAATAGCCCTAACAACCAAAACCTAAACCGAACCCTAACCCGAACAATAACCTTAAACGTAAACCTAACCCTAAGACTAAACATAATACTTACCCTAGCCCAAAACCTAAGCCCTAGGCCTAAGCTCTAGCCCTAACACCATAAACCTCAAACCCTAACCCTAACCCTGACCCTAAACATAACACTAACCTGAAGTAAAGAACTCTAACACTATCCCAAACCTTAATACTCTAACCCAAAAAATAACCCTAACCCGAAAGCTGAAAATAACCCTAAACATAAACATAAAACTAACCCTCAAAACCTAACCCTAACCAAAACTCTAATAATCAACCTAACACGATCCCATACACCAAAACATAACACTAACCCTGACAAAAACCCTAACAATAGAACTCTAACCCTAAAACTAACACTAACACTAAACCTAAAAATAACCCTAAATCTAACCATAAACCCACCTTACACCTAAACCTTACACTAAAATTAAACCTAAAATTATCCCAAAGCCTAAACCTACACATACCCCTAACCCCCAAACACTAAACCTGTAAACCTAACCATAACCCTAAACCTACAACTAAACCAAACTCAACCCTAACAGTAAACCTAAACCTAAACCGAAACATAACCCTAACCATAACACCAAACCTACCCCTCTAACTTTAACTGAAACCCTAAAATTAAACCTAACTCAAACCCTAACCCTAAACCTAAACTTAAACATAACCCTAACCGTAATCACATAACCATAAACCTAACCCTAATGCAACAATAACCCCAACACTAAAAATAACAATCTAAACCTAACCCTAACCAAAATACTAACCCAAACCCTGACCTTAACCTTAAACCTAACCCTAAACCTAACACAAAACCTAAACCGAAACCTTATCTTAACACTAGCCCTAACAATAACCCGTGAACTGTAAGCCTCAGCAGAACAATACTCACAAATCTGACACTAAACCTGAACCAAATCAAACGCCAACCCTAACCCTAGTCCTAGCACTAGCCCTAACCCTAACCACCTGACCCTAAACCTAACCCTAACCCAAACATTAACCCTAACACTAGCACTAAGCCTAGCATTCTATATCTTACCATAAACCAAACCCTGAACACAGCACTAACACATAACGCAACCCTAACCTCATAACCCTAACTCTAACCCTGATCCTAACCTTAAACCCTACCTTAAACCTAACACGAAACCTAACTCTAAACCTAACCCTAACCACCTAACCAGAACACTAACATTAAACCTAAACCTTAACCTTATCCTAACTCTCCTGGGCTCAGCAGCAGCAGTCATTTTTCTCCTTCTTGGTAGCTGGTGCAGCGCTGTGTTTTTGATTTTGGACCTGGGAGCAGTGCCGATAACACCAGTGTTTTTCAGTTACTGCTTGGTAATGTTTTGGTCTGACCAAGGACTTCCTGAGTCTCATGCTCTGCCAGGGAGGAGGGAAAGCCGGGAGGAAGCAGAGACAGGACATCTGACCCAAACTGACCAAAGAGGTATTCCATATCACAGCGCGTCATGCCCAGGATGGAAAGCAGAGAGCAGAGACCCGGAAAGGTAGAGGTTCACCGCGTGGTCGGGCTGGGTATAGGTGGTGAGCGATTGTATTCTCTTTCCTTGTATTTGCCTTGTCATTATTATTATTGGTGGTAGCAGTAGTGGTCTTGAGTTATACTTTAGTTACTAAACTGTTCTTCTCTTAACCTGTGGGAGCTGCTTTCTTTTTGATTCTCCTTCCCATCCCTCCGGGAGTGGGGGGAAGAAAGAGGGGGAAGTGAGTGAGAGAGCGACTGCATGAGATAGAGAGGCTTAAACCACAACAGCTCTTTTTGGCACCCAACATGGGGCAATGAAGGGTTGAGATAACGACAGAATTAATAGCCACTCATCACAATGCTGATTTATTGGCTCTCAAAGTTGTTGCTCTGGATTCTTTTGAGTTCATGGTTTCAGCCTGTTGTACCTTACTTACAGCTGGTATTTGTTATCTTAGCATTTTTCGGATACAGGTTTTGGGTTACGGTTCTTGTTTCAGAGTACTTTATTGGAATGGCTTGTAATAAGGGCAGGCTCCAGAAGTTGGGGGGGGGGAGGGGGCTGCGGACGTCCTAGGCCCTCGTCCTCGCATCCGTGTTCATGAGGCTGTGGGGAGCTGAGGGAGGCGGTCCCGGGAGCCGCTGGCAGCTGAAACGGCCAGGGAGCACAGCCCCGGGGGTCAAGAGGCCACGAAGGAGGTGGCAGATGGGGTGCGCCCCCCACCCCCCCCCCACCCCCCCAGCCCAGCCCGGCAGATGCCGAGCAGTAGGAGGAGACGATGGAGGAGCTGAGCCCTACAGCCGAGCCCAGCCCGGCGGCTGCCGTGCAGCGGGAGGGGGCAGTAGAAAAGCTGAGCCCTGCGCCCAAGCCCAGCCCCGCGGTGGCCAAGAGCATTCCCCAGCAGCCACCCGCAGAGCTCCATGAGCCTGAGCCCCAAGAGGATGCAGGAGACCACGCAGCACTTCCCAGCAAGGCAGAGGAAGGAGATCTGGACTCAGACAAAGAGCAGCTGGTGGTGAGAGAGCCAGCAAGCACAGCAGCTACACCTGCCCCAGTGACAAGTACAGCAGCATCATTTGAGAGCTCTGAAGGTTTTGAATGGCCTTTGGGTATCCTTGAGACCTGCCTGCTGATTGTGATGGGGATCAGCATGGTGGCATGCATACAGAGTGTGTTTTACCCACAACCATTTTGTTGGTCCTGAGAGTTAAGCTGAGTGGGGTTGTGGGCCTTGTCTGGGGGTAGACTGCAATGGAGGATGACCAAGAGATTTTCCACAAAGCTGGACAGCCATGATTGGCAGGGTGTGTGGGACAGTATGGGCAAGTATCTAGTCCACTGGGCCCCTCCAGTGCTTTGGAAGCATCGCAGATGGAAGGCAGCTGTATGGAGTCCCCAGCGACAAGCTGCAGAAACTGCTGGAGGGGAGGGTGATTTATTTTGAGCCTGGTGGGCCCATGACACATCAGGCCATCAGGGCAGAAATGCAGCATACAGATGGACTCATGATCGAGGGGTGGACATAGCAATGGACATTATTGCTCAGATTATTCATGTGTGTGAACACTACATACAGCTGCCCCAGCTCTGAAAGACTGTTACAAGAGATGGAGCCCAATATAATGGACAGGATGGACGCAGCAGCTTTATGGGGATTGGTCCATGCACTAAGGGATGATCTCTCTCCCTCTGTGCGTGTGTGTGGATGTACATGTGATGGTATACTGAAAATGTGGGATCTGAGCATGACATGAATGGCATGGAATAAGGGGTGGATACTGTCATGGGTTCAGCAGCAGCAGTCATTTTTCTCCTTCTTGGCAGCTGGTGCAGCGTTGCGTTTTTGATTTTGGACCTGGGAACAGTGCTGATAACACCAGTGTTTTTCAGATACTGTTTGGTAATGCTTTGGCCTGACCAAGGACTTTCTGAGTCTCATGCTCTCTCAGGGAGGAGGAGAAGCCGGGAGGAAACAGAGACAGGACACCTGACCCAAACTGGCTAAAGAGGTATTCCATGCCACAGCACGTCATGCTGAGGACGTAAAGCAGAGGTCAGAGACCTGGAAGGGTGGGGGTACACTGCTTGGTCAGGCTGGGTGAGCAGTTGCATTTTTAACTTGCATTTGCCTTGACATAATTATTATTATGGGTAGCAGTAGTGGTCTTGTGTGATGCCTTAGTTACTAAACTGTTCTTATCGCAACCACATGAAGTTGCATTCTTCTGAATCTCCTCCCCATCCCTCCAGGAGAGGGCGAAAGAAAGAGAGGGTGGTAAGTGAGAGAACAGGCGGGGTGATTTACCACATAAACCATGAAATTAAAGCAAATATTAACATTAATACTAACCATAACAACATAAAACGAACCCTAACCATAAACCTAACCCTGCACATAAACGTCACCCCAGAATTAACCCTAACCCTAAACCTAACACTAACCCTAACAATAAAACTAAATCTAAGCCCATAACACTAACCCTAACACAAACCCTAAACCACACCATAAGCCTCTAAACATAAACCTAACCCTAACCCTAAACAACTGACACTAATCCTAACCCAAAACCTAACCCTAACCCTAACCATAGCCCTAATCCTAACCATAAAACTAACCGTAACCCTAACGTTAACACTAACCCTCGAACAGTACGCCTCAGCTGAACCATAAACATAAGCCTATCCCTAGCCCTAACCCTAACTCTAATGCCAAACCTAACCCAAACCCTAGCACTAACCCTAACGCTAACCACAAAACCAAAATTTAACACCAACAATAAAACTAACCCAAGCACTACCCCATAACTCTAACAGTAAACCCATAGCACTAAACCTAACCCTAAGCCTAGCCCTCTATCCTTTAAACTAAATGCAACCCTTAACGTAACACTAACCCATAATGCCACCCTTGCCTCATAACACAAATGTTAACCCTGACAAAACCATAAAACATAGCTTAGACCTAACCCAAACACTAACTCTAATCACAATCCTAACCACCAAACTTGAACACAAATATTGAACCTAAAACCTGCCCTAACACAAACACTGACAATACCACTAACACTAACCATAAACCTAAACCTGCACCTAAACCTTAACCGAGCTCTAACCCTAACCCTAACACAAATACTTACACTAGACATAACCCTAAGCCCGAAACATAACCCCATAAAACAAACCTCCAAACACTAACCCTAACCCACAACCTAACACAAACCCTAACGCTAGAAATCAAACACTAACACGAACCTTAACATTCCAACCCTAACATTAACCCTAACCCTAACCCTAAAACTAACCCTAACCTGAACTCTAAAACTAAACCTAAAAATAACGCTAAACCTAAAACAAACCTAACCCCCTAAACCTAACACAAACCCTAACACAAATTTTAACACAAACATGAAACACTAACAATAATCCAAACCATAAAACAAAACCTAAGCCCCTAAAATTTACACTTACACTAACCCGAAACATACCACTAAACATCTAACCAAAATCCCAAAAAAAAGCCTAAACACAAATATGGCCCTAAAAAGAAACCCAACCCTAAAACTAACCCTAACCCTAACCCTAACCCTAACCCTAACCCTAACCCTAACCCTAACACTAAACCTAACCCTAAACCTAAACCTAAACCTAAACCTAACCGCCATTAAACCAAACCTGAAACACTAACCATAAATCTAATCATAATATTCACCCTACGCAAGTAACATTAACATAAATACAAAACCTAAACCTAAACCCAAACCTCTAACCCAACCTTTAACACTACTTAACCCTAACCCCTAACAAAAATCCCCTAGCCCTAAGGCTAACCTTAACCCTAACCCGCTAACCCTAACCCTAACCCTAACCCTAACCCTAAACCTAACCCTAGCACTAACCCTAACCCTAAACCTAACCCAAAACCTAACCCTAACCCTAACCCTAAAGTTAACACAAACTTTAACCCCCAAACTCTAATCCTTACTGTAAAACTAACACTTACATTAACCCTAACACTAGCCGCAACCCTAACCCACTAAAACTAACTCTAACACTAACAAACTAAAATTAACCATAAACCTAACATTACCTATAACCCTAAACTTGAGCCTCTAACTCTAATCTTAAACCTAAATTTAATCCGGATCATAACTCTTACCCTAACCCTAACCCTAACCCTAACCCTAACCCTAACCCTAACCCTAACACTCAAATCCTAACCCTAAACCTAGCACTAACCCTAAGCCTTTAAACCTTTCCCCAGACCCATAACCCTCTAAACATAACCATAAACCTAAACCGCTAACGCAAACCCTAACACTAAACCTAACCCTCTAAAAATAACACTAAACCTAACTCTAACCAAAACCATGACCCCAGCCCTAAACATAATCCTAACTCAAACAATCTAACACTAAACCTATCCCAAGCCGTACACCTAACCCTAACTCTAACTGTAACACTAAACCTAAAACTAAACACAAAACTAAAACCAAACCTAACTCTAAACCTAACCTCAACTAGAACCCTAACCCCCTAAACCTAAACCAAACCCTAACCCTAACCCAAATCCAACCCTAACCCTAACCCTACCAATAACACCCTAAACCTAACCGCAAACATAACCCTAAGCCTTACCCCAAACTTAACCCTAAACCTAACATTCGAAAACTTACCCTAACAAAAATACTATCCCTAAACCTGAGCCTAATCTTAAAACTAAACCTAAACCTAACCCAAATCCTAACCATAACCCTAATTCTAGCTATAAACCTAACCTCAAACCCAACCCAAAAATTTACACTAACCCCTACCATAATCCTAACCCTAACACCCTAACCATAAAACAAACTCTAACACTAACACTAACCATAACCTTAACACTAACCTACTTATACTAACACTAATATTAAACCTAAACCTAACACTTACAGAGACTAACACGAAAAAAATCATAACACAAACCCTCTGACCATGACCCAAGACCTAAACTCAACGCTAAAACTGGCAATAAGCTTAACCCCCTAACCCAAAACCTAACCCTAAAACTAAACCTACACCTAACAAACAACCTAAATTGAAAACTTAATTAATACTAACCCTAACCCTAACATTAACCAATACCCCGAAACCAGACCCTAACAATGATCCTGAACCTAAACCTAAAACTAACACAAACCCTCACCCTAAACCTAAACGTAAACAAAAACCCTGAAACCTAACCCACAAACCCTAACCCTAAGAATAACACAAGCCCAAATACTAACCCAAAATATAAACGTGACCCTAACACTCTTACTCTAACCACAACCCTCAATCTAAAATTAAACTTAAACCTAACCCTAGCTCTAACACGATCACTAAACGTAACGCTAAACCAAACACAAACCCTAACATTAACGCCCTAAAATTAACACCCAAATGCTAACCACATAAACCACAAAAAAATTAAATGCAACCATAACCCTAAACCTAACCCTAAACCTAACTCTAACCCAAACTCTAACTTTAACCCTAACACTAAACCTAACCCTAACCCCAAACCCAAACCAAAACCAAACCCAAACCAAACCCAAACCCTAACCCTAAACCTAAACCTAATCCTAAGACTAACACTAACCCTACCCTTAATCTTAACAATAAGACTAACCCGAACCCTAAACTTAACACTAACCCTAACACTAAACCAAACCCAAAACCTAACCGTAAACATAACCGTAATCCAAATCTTAAACATTTTAACCGAACATTAACACTAACACAAACCCTAAACTTCTTAACATAAACCTAACACTAACCATAACCCCAACCTTAACCATAACACTGACAATAAGGCTAATCCCCTAACCATAACACTAACCCTAACCATAAACCTCTAATCCCAGCAGTGACCCTAAATTTACACCTAACTGCAACCCTAACCTGAATACCTAAACCTAAACCTAACCCTGACCATAAAACATATACCCCTAAAAATAACCGTAACACTAACCCTAAACCTAAGCATAACCCTTCTAACCTAAACCTAAACCTAACCCAAACAATAAACCTAACCATAAACCTAACCCTAAAACTAAGACTAACACTTTTAAGATAACACTAACATAACCATAAACCAAAACCTAACCCTAACACGGACACTAAAGATAACCTGCAAAATATTGCCTTAAACCTAAACATAACATTCTAATCCTAACCCTAACCCTAAACCTAAACCTAACCCCCAAACAGTAAACACCTAACCCTAAAACCAACACTCACCCTAACACTAAGAATAAACCTAACCCTACGGGAATAATAAACCTAAAGTTACCACATGAACAGATCCCCAAATATAAAAAGAAAAAATAAACATAACCTAAAACAAACGCTAACAGCAAAATTTCTGATTTCTTTTCTCAGAATCAAATGTGGATTTTTAATATTTTGTTGGTTTTCTGCCCTAAACCTAAGCCGAAAGTATAAACTAAAATTAAAAATAACCCTAACACAGACCCATCACGGAAACCTAAACCTGAAACAAAACCTAAACCTAAACCTAAACCAAACACTAACCCTAACCCTAACACGAGCCCTAACCCTAAGTCTAACACTAACCCTAAGAATAACACTAGCCCTAATACTAACACAAAACATACCCCTAACCCTAACACTCTTACTCTAACCCTAACCTTCACTCTAACAATAAAAGTAAACCTAAACCTAACTCTAACACTATCACTAAACATAACGCTAAACCTAACACAGCCCCTAACACCAACACCCTAAAATTAACAGCCAAACGCTACCCACATACACCTAATCCCTAACCCCAAACTCCTAAACCTAAATATGACCCTACTAATAAGCTTAACCATCAAAAGCTAAACATAACCCTAAAAAAAATTAAAAGTAACCATAAGACAAAACCTAACCCTGAAATAACACTGTACCTAACCCTAACACTCTAACCCTAGAGGTAACTCTAAACATAAAAATAACCGCAACCCTGCCCCTAAACATAACCCTAACCCTAACCCTAACCCTAAACCTAAGAGTAACCCTAACCCAGAACCTAAAGCTAACCCCAAACTTAACACTAAACCCAAACCCTAACCCTAAACCCTAAATCCTAAACGCTAAACATAAACCTAATCCTAAAAATAACCATAACCCTAACACTAACCCTAAATTTAACACTAAACCTAACACAAAACCTAACAGTAAACATAAAAATAATCCTAATCTTAAACCTTTTAACCAAACAATAACCCTAACCCAAACACTAAATTTCTTAACATAAACCTAAACCTAACCCTAACCATAACCCCAACCCAAACAATAACACTGAAAACAAAGCTAATCCCCTAACCCTAACCCTAACCCTAACCCTAACCCTAACCCTAACCCCCAAAGAGTAAACACCTAACCCTAAACTCAACACTCACCCTAACCCTAAGCATAACCCTAACACTATACGAATAATAACCACAAAGTCACCACATAATCAGATCCCCAAATATAACAAGAAAATATAAACATAACCTAACACAAATTTTAACTGCAAAAATTTTTTCTTATGACACTATCAAATGAGTTTCTAAACTTTTGATTGTTTGGTGCCCTAAACCTAAGCCAAAACTATAACCTAAAACTAAAAATAACCCTAACAGTAACCCGTCACCGAAACCTAAATCTGAACCTAAACCGAACCCTAAACCTAAACCTAACCCTAACCCTAACGCGAATCCTAACCCTATGCTAAACCTAACCCTAACCAAAGAACACGACCCCAAAAAGAAAATGGAACCATAAACATGCAACTAAAACAAACATTAACCTTAACTCTTCTGATTTTCTTTAATAGCATCTTATGTGATTTTGTAATTATTTGTTTGTTACCCTAAACCTAAGCCTAAACTTTAACCTAAACCTAAACCTAACCCTAAACCTAAACCTAACCCTAACCCTAACCCTGACCCAAACCGTAACCCTATCCTAAAACTAACCCTAACCCTAACCCTAAACCTAACCCTAACCCTAAACCTAACCCTAACCCTAAACCTAAACCTAACACTAACCTTAAAAATTCTGCTTATGTTTGAAAGTGTCATCAAGGGATTTAAACATTTTAGTTTGTTTATTGCACTAAAACTAACCATAGACTTTACCCAAAACCAAACAATACCTCTACCATTAACCCAAACAATGAAGCTCCAATAACCCTAACTCCAACACTAATCCTTACCCTCAACCGAAAACACTTTAGCCCAAATACTAAACCTATCTCTAATCCTCACATAAACCTAACAGTAAAACCAAAACTAACCCAAACCCCAAACATTACCCTAAATATAAACCTACTCCAAAAACAACCTCTAGCCCTTAAATAAATAATTCACCTTCTGCTTTTCTATCATACAGTCACATCATGGAATTTTACATTTCTGTTTGTTTCTTTGAAAACCTAAAACTAAAACTAAAGCAAACACTAACCCTAACACTACACCTAACAATAAACACCCTAAAACTAATACAAATCTTAAAGCTAACCCTAGGCATTCTGCTATCATTGGAAAGGGTCCTCTGTGGGTTTTCTATTTTTGTCACCCTAAGACTAAAAACTAACACTAACCATAACCATTACCCTAACCGTAAGACTAATCGCAACCAAAACCTAACTCTAGGCCTAACCCTAACCCGAAACCTAACTCTAATGCTAACCATAGTCCGAACCCTAACCCTAACCCTAAAGCTGACTCTAAACCTAAACCTAATCCTAAACCTGACTCTAACCCTAACCCTAACCCTATCCGAAACCTAACCCTAACCCTACCATATACCCAGACCCCAAATTCAAGACTAAACCGTAAAAATAACACTAAAACATACTGTACTCATAACCATACTGATTTTCTTTGCAAGTATCATATGCGGGTTTTTATTATTTTGTTTGCTACCCTAAATTTAAGCATAAACTTTAACCAAACCCTAACACTAACCCTAGCCCTAACGCTAAACCAAAGCCTAACACTTAATATAACAATAACCCTAAACCCCCCCCAGCCCCTAATGCTACCCCAAACACTAACCCTAAAACTACTCCTTATCCTAAATGTTCTCCTTATCTTTGAGAGTGCCGTAAAGGGATTTTTAAATATTAGTTTATTTGTTGCCCTAAAATTAACCCTAAACTTTACCCTAACCCTAACCCTCCCATTAACCCTAAAAATGCCCTTACCAATAACCCTAAAATTAACACTAACCCTAAATCCTAAACAACTTAGCCCACACACTAATCCTAAATTTATTCCTCATCTAAACCTAACACTAAAACTAACCCTAACCCTAAGCTTAAACCTAACTCTAACCTAATCCTAAAACTAAAACTAACCCTAAATATAAACCTATACCCAACCAAAACTCTAGACCTAAAATAATCCCTGCACTTTCTGCTGTTGTTTGAAAGAGTCCTATGAGGGTTTTTACATATTTGCTTGCTTCTTACCAAAAACTTCACCCTAACCCTAACCCTAACCCTATCTTAACCCCAACCCTAACCCTACCACCTACACAGACCCCAAATAGAACACCAAACCATAAACGCAACCCTAAAACAGACTCTATCCAGAACACTTCTAGTATTCTTTGAGAGTATCATGTGAGGGTTTTTAATAGCTATTTTTGTTACCATAAACCTAAGCCTAAACTTCAACCTAAGCCTAAGCCTAACCCTAAACATAACCCAAACCCTAAATCTAACAATAAGCCTCCCTCTGTCCCTAATGCAACCCCTATAATTAACCCTAACTCTAAACCTAATCCTAAAAATTCTGCTTATGTTTGAAAGTGTCATCAAGGAATTTTTAATTTTAGTTGGTTTGTTGCACAAAAACTAACCCTAAACTTTATGCTAACACAAACACTACTATTAACCATAAAACTTCCCCTACCACTATCCCTAACCTTAACTCTAACACTAACTCTAGCCCTA
The DNA here is from genome assembly GCA_028858755.1 of Ara ararauna. Lineage (NCBI taxonomy): Eukaryota > Metazoa > Chordata > Aves > Psittaciformes > Psittacidae > Ara > Ara ararauna. The sequence goes on along the minus strand of CM054410.1, from coordinate 33,823,163 downwards.
AACACAAAATGCTTTAGAAAAAACCCTAATCCTAACATTATTCCTCACCAAAATTAACACTAAAAATAAACCTAACCCTATCCGCAACTATAAACCTAACACTAAACCTAACCCTAAATCTAAACCTATTCTTAAAACAATCCCTACAACTAAAACAACCCCTAAAAAATCTGTTTTGCATGATTCGTCTCATGATGGTTTTCTGATTTCTCTTTGTTTCTCCGTTTCCCTAAACCTAAAACTTAGCCCTAATACTAACCGCAAACCTAGCCCTAGCACTAACCATTAAACTTGACACAAACCTTAAACCTAAACCTAGGCCTTGTGGTTTATTTTGAAATCATCTGTGAGTTTTCATTTATTTGCTTGATAAACTAAACATAAATCCTCACGTTAACCCTAAACATAGCACTAACCCTAAATCTAAACCTAAACCTAAAAAGTAGCCCTAACCCTAACCCTAACCCTAACCCTAACCATAACCCTAACCTTAACCTTAACTCTAACCCTAACCCTAAAACTACAACATTCACAGACCACAAATATTAAACTCAAACATCAAAATAAACAAAACCCAAACTCTAACCATAACCCTTCTGATTTTCTTTGTGGGTTTGCAATATTTTGCTTGTTCATTACACTAAAGCTAAGCTTAAACTTTAACCTAACCATTAAACAACAACTAACACTAACACTAACACTAAACCAAAAACTAACCTGAATTCAAACACCAGCTCTAAACCTTCCCCGAAACCGCCCACTGCCCCTAATGCTACCCCTAAAACTAACGCTAAAACAAGCACTAATCCTAAAATTTCTGTTTAAATTTCAAAGTGACATCAACAGATTCTTAATTTTTAGCATGTTAGTTGCCCTAAAAGTAACCCAGAAATTTACCCTAACCCTAACACAACACCTATCATTAACCCAAAAAATAGTTACTAAAAGTACACCGAACCCTAAATTTACCCACAAGTCCAAATCAAAACCAAACACTACCCCTAAAGACAACAAAACCCTAAACCAAACCCTGACCATAAACATATAATTAAAACAAACCCTAGCAAAAAAACCACCCCTATAAAACCAGCTTTTGCAAGATTCCATCATATGAGAGCTTTTACATCTGTTTCCTTTTTTGTCACCCTAAACTGAACACTAACCCTAATCGTAAACCCCTAAGCCTAACCCCCTAACACTACCCCTAACACCTAACCCTCTAAACATAACCCTAACCCTAACTCTAATCCTAGCCATAACCCTAACACTAACCCTGATCCTAATCCTAGCCCTAACCCTAACCCTAACCCTAATCCTAGCCGTAACCCTAATCCTAGTCCTAACCCTAACCCTAGCTTTATTACCAAGTCAAACTATCCCGAAGTTCTGGGTAATTTTGTATCGGGATATTATAATGACCCATTCTTCATCCAGAAATGTCAATTGGTATAGACCCTTCTTCATCAGGATAAGAGACTTCGTAGGTGTGCAATCATGTCTCTAGATTTTGTTTTTCACTGAATGTGTGATGTATTGTCTTGTAGTTCAGAAATATTTTTGTACATTTCTGCTGAAGCAAAAATCGCCATTCGCTGAGATGATTCTTTCCTCATTTGCCTTTACCCAGGTCATACTGAGCACTTCCAACAGTTGCCTGCTTCGTAGGTCAAGGCTACTACTGAAATCTATCTAATCAAAAACTTTGCCTCACTGCTTCCAATTTGTCATCATCCTTCTGAATTTGTATGAAGGTGTCACCTGTAGGGTTTTACATTTTTGTTTGTTTATTTCCCTAACCCTAACCATAACAATAAACCTAATCCTAAACTGTAACCATAACCCTAAAACTAACCCCTCACCCTGCCCTAACCCTAACCATAACCATAGCCCTAACCCTCATCATTCTTCTGCTTTTTTTCAAAAGTGCCATCTGTGAGTTTTTAATTTCTTATTTATTTTTGTAGCAAGACGAACACTAAACTTAAGAGTAAACCCCAAAATAACACTAAACCTAACCCCAAACCCTAACCCTAAAATCTAACCCAAAACCGAAATCTAAACCTAGCCCTGACACTGAACTAGAAACCATAACCATAACACAAACACTAACCCTAACGCAAACCCTTCACTTTTGTTTAGAATGTATCATCTACAGATTTCTACTTCGTTTAATTGTTACACTAAACCAAACAAAAAATTTACCGCATAAAATAAAACTAAACCTAATGCTAAACTAAAATATAAAACATAACACTACACATAACTGCAAAATTTAACCCTAAAAACAAACCCTGACAATAAAAATAAGGCTAAACCTAAACATCAAAACCTAATAAAAAACATTAAAACAAAGCCCTAAACAATAAAACCCAACACTAAACAATAAACAAAATCCTAACCACTAAACATAACCCCTAACACTAAACATAACCCTTACCCCAAACAAACCTAACCGTAAAAACCAAACCTAACTGTAAGCCTAACACTAACAATAACCCTAAACATAAACATTAAATACCAACGGCAAAACCTAACCGTAACCCTAAAAAAACTAACTATAACAAATAATACAAAACGTAACCCTAACACTAACATAAAAATAACCCCAAACACTAACCCTAAAACTACAAGATAATCAGACCTCAATTATAAAACAAAAACATGAACATAACCCTAAACCAAAATTTAACACTAAAATTTCTAATTTTCTTTGAAAGTATCATATGTGGGTTTTTAGTATTTCTTTATTTGTCACCCTAAACCCAAGCCTAAACTTAAACTTAACACTAAACCTAATGCTAATCCTAACTTTAACCCTAACCATAACCTTAACTGTAACTGTAACCGTAACCCTAACCTTAACCCTAACCCTAACCCTAAGACTAAACCTAACTCTGAACTGAAACCTAACCCTAACCCTAACCCTAACATTAACCCTAACCCTAAACCTACCCCTGCCCCTAACCTTGCCCCTAACACTAACCCTAAACTTAACCCTAACCCTAAAAATTCTGCTTATGTTTGAAAGTGTCATCAAGGGATTTTCAATTTTTGTTTCTTTATTGCCCTAAAACTATCCCAAAACTTTACCTTAACCCTAACACTACCCCTCCTATTAACCCTAACACTACCCCTACAACTAACCCTAACTCTAACACTAACCCTAAAACCTAAACCCTTTAGCCGAAACCCTAACCCATACGTAGGTTAGGGTTACTTTTAGGTTTAGTTATAGAGTTAGGGTTAGGTTTAGTTATAGGGTTAGGGTTAGGGTTAGGGTTAGGGTCAGGTTTGGGGCGAGGTTGAGGGTTACGGTTAGGGTTAGGGTTAGGGTTAGGGTTAGGGTTACGGGTAGGGTTAGGGTTAGGTTTAGGTTTAGAGTAAGGGTTCGTTTTTGGGTTATGTTAGTGGTAGTGTTAGGGTTCAGGTTAGGGTTTTTTTTTGTGTTAATGTGATATTTTGGTGTATTTTAACAAATTAACAAAAAAATTAATATTTACTGTAGACACTTGAAATCAAAATTCTGAGAGTTTATGAGTAGTGTTAGGTTTAGTTTTAGTTTTTCCGTAGTTTGAAATTTTTGTTAGGGTTATTGTTAGTTTTTGGTTAGGAGTATGGTTAGGTTTTTGGTTAGGTTAAAATTTAGTGTTATGTTTAGTTTAAGAAACAAATGAATGCAAAATAATTCGCGTATGACGCATTCAAACAAATACAGAAAATGTAGGTTTATCTTTCATTTTAGTGTTAGGTTTATATTTTCTTTTAAGTTTAAGATTACTTTTGTGTATTGTTTGGGTTTGGGTTGCTGTTTGTTTTATGGTCGGAAACAAACTAAAAGCAGGATTTTTAGAATTAGTGTTAGGGTTGTTTTTAGGGTTAAGTTTATTGTTAGGGATTTTTCAGGCTTAGGGTAAAGGTTACGGTTATGGTTACGGTTAGGTTTAAGGTATAGTCTTAGGGTTATTTTTGGGGATAATATTAGCTTTAGGGTTTGGGGTAAGGTTATGGTTAGGGTTAAGTTTAGGGTAAGCTTTAGGTTAGAAATAAAAAATTAGATATTCTCAGATGACACTTTTAAACAAAAGCAGAAGTGTTAGGGTTAGGTATTAGTGTTAGGGTGATGTTTAGGGTTAGGGTTAGGTTTATGTTTAGGTTTAAGGGGTAGGCTTACGGTTATTGCTAGGGTTTGGTTTAGAATTTTGATACAGTTAGGGTTAGTGTAAAATAGAAGCAAGAATTTAAAAACTCACAGATGTCACTTTCAAAGAAAAGCAGAAAGGTTAGGGTTAGTCTTAGGGTTAGGTTTAGGTCTATTATTGTTATGTCAGGCATAGCATAAGGGTTAGGGTTATGGTTAGGGGTTAGGTTTAGAGGTTAGTATTAGGGTTAAGGTTTTGGGTTAGATGTATGTTTAGGTATAGTGTTAGGGTTAGGGTTCTGGGTAGAGTTATGGTTAGGGTTAAGTGTAGGGGAAGTTTAGCTTAACAAAGAAAAAAGTAGAAATCCACAGATGACTCTTTCAAAAAAAGCTGAAGTGTTTGGAGTAGTCTTAGGGCTAGGTTTAGGTTTTATTTTTTGAGTTAGTTCAGGCTTAGTATAAGGGTTAGGTTCAAGGTTTGGGGTTTTTTTTAGTAGTTAGGTTTGGGGTTATGTTTTTTTTTTGGTTTATGTTTCGGGATAGTGTTAGGGTTAGGATTATGGTTTGTGTTAAGTTTAGGGTAAGTTTTAGGTTATCTAATAAAAATGTAGGAATCCTCAGATGACACTTTCATATAAATGCAGAAGTTTTAGCGTTAAGGGTTAGTTTTTGTGTTAGGTTTAGGGTTAGGTTTAGGTTTAAGGGGTAGGCTTATGCTTAGTTCTAATGTTAGGTTTAGGTTTCAGTTGCAGTTAGGGTTAGTGTTAGGTTTACTGCAAAATGCAAGCAGTAATTTGAAGGCCCACAGATGACACTTTCAAACAAAAGCAGAAGGGTTAGGGCTAGTTTTTGGGTCAGGCTTAGGTTTAGCATTAAGGTTAAGGTTACAGTTAGGCTTAGGGTAGTAAACAAGCAAAAAACTAAAAACCCTCAGATGATACTTTCAATCAAAATTTGAAGTGTTAGGATTAGTGTTAGGTTAGGTTTAGGGTTAAAGTTAGGTTTAGGCTTAGGGCTAGTGTTAGTGTTTGGGTTAAGTTTACAGTTAGCGTTAGGGTAACTAGCAAACAAAAAACTAAAGACACAGAGATGACACTTTAAAACAAATGAAGAAGTGTTAGGATTCATGTTAGGTTTAGGGTTAGTGTTAGGATTAGGTTTAGGCTTAGGTTTAGTTTTTGTATTAGGATTAAGTTTATGGTTATGTGTAGGTTAAGAAACAAAAAAGAAGTAAAAATCCACAGATGACACATTCAAACAAATGCAGAACTTATAGGGTTTATGGTTAATATGAGTGTTAGGGTTAAAGTTAGGGTTAGGTTTAGGGTTAGGCATTGTGTCAGTTAGTGTTTGGGTTAGGGTTAATGTTATGGTTTGTTTTAGGGTAACAAAGAATTAAAAAGGAAAAATTTGCAGATGACCCTTTCAAGCAAAAGCAGAAGTGTTAGGGTTAGACTTTTAATTACAGGTAGGATTTAGTGTTAATGTTATAGTCAGGGTAAGTGGTAGGGTTCAGGATTTTGGTTGGGGCTTGTTTCTTGGGATAGAGTTTGGGTTAGGATTAGGATTATGTTTACGTTTTTTGTTAAGGTTATGTTTAGGTTTAGTGTTAGGTCGAGGGTTAATGTTAGGGCTAGTTTTAGAGTTAGGTTTATGTTTAGTGTTAGGGGTTAGGGTTAATGTTAGGTTTAGGTTTATGGTAACAAACAAACAAACAAAAATCAAAATTTTTAGTTGACATTTTCAGACATAAGCAGAAGGGTTAGGTTTTGGGTTAGGTTTAGGGCTTTTGCTTTACTATTAGCGTTAGGTTTAACGTTAATATTTTGGGTTAGGATTAGTGTTAGGATTTAGGGCCATGGTTAGGATTAGGATTAGGATTAAGGTTTGTGTTAAATTTCAATTTAGGTTTTTGTTTTGGTTTACAAACAAACAAATATGTAAAAATCCACAAATGAGACATTCAAATGAAAGCAGAAGTTATAAGATTTGCTTTAGGGCCAGGGTTTGTGTTAGGGATATGTTTAGCATTAGAATTAGGGTTAGGGTTAAAGTTAGGGTTAGGGTTACAGTTAAATTTAGTGTTAGTGTTAGGGTTATTTTTGGGGTTAAGTTTGCGTTTCAGTTTAGGGCAACAACAAACAAAAATGTAAAATCTCAGAGATATCAGTTTCAAAATAAAGCCAAATTTTAAGGCTTATTTTTAGGGTTAGTGGTAGTTGCATTGTTAGGTTTCCGTTAGGCTTAGGGTAAGGGTTAGTGTTGTGGTTTTCGGTTAGATTTAGCGTTTAGGGTTAAGGTTAGGGTTTAGTCTTAGCATTATGCTTAGGGGTAGTGCTGGTTTGGTGGTAGTGTTGGGTTTTGGGTAATGGTTAGGTGTAGTGTTATGGTTAGGGTTATCGTTAGGTTTAGGGTTCGGTTTAGGCTTATCTTTTGGGTTAGGTTAGGATTAGGGATAGGTTTTTGTTTAGGGTTAGGTGTTACGTTTGATACTTTGAAACATAAGCTGGCAGGTTAAGGTTAGTGTTAGGTTTAGTTGTACAGTTGGGGTTAAGTTTGTGTTATGGTTAGGCTTATTTTTGTCTTAGGCTTTTTGTTTATGTTATGGTTAATTTTAGGTTAGTTTTATGTTAAGGATCCAACAGAAATGTAAAAATCCACAGATGACAAAGTCGAACAGAAGCAGAATATATTGTCTTATTTTTTGTATTATTGTTATCTTTATGGTCAATTTTACCATTAGGTTTCATGTTTGGGTTAGGGTTAGTTTTTGTATTAGGGTTAATGTCACAATTTGCTTTAGGGTGAGAAAGAAACAATTTAAAATTTTACTAAGGGCACTTTCATACAAAATCCGAATTGTTAGTCTTAGATTTTGGGTAAGGGTTATGGTCAGTTTAAGTGGTGTTGTTTAGGGTTAGGGTTCGTTTTAGTTTTTTGTTGGAGGGTTTGAGTTAGGATTAGTGTTAGGTTTAGGGTAAGTTTTAGGGTAGCAAATAAAATAGTAAATATCCACAGACGAGTCTTTCAAACAAAAGCAGAAGTGTTAGGGTTAGTGTTAGTTTTGTTGTTAGGGTTAGTTTTATTGTTAAGGTTAGTTTTATTGTTAGGGTTAGGTCAAGCTTAGGGTAAGTGTTAGGGTTATGGTTATGGTTAGCATTAGTATTAAGGTTTAGGGTTGGGGTTATGTTTCGAGGTAGTGGTAGGGTTAGGGTTCGGTTTAGGTTTATGGTTAGGTTTAAGTTTAGGTTTAGTTTTAGTTTAACATATAAAAGAGTAGAAACCCACAGATGACCCTTTCAAACAAATCAGAATTGTTAGAGCTTGTGCGTCGTGTTTGGTTTAGGCTTAGGTTCATGGTTAGGTGTAGGGTTAGGGTGTCGTCTTCGGTGTCTTTTTCGGGTTAGGTTTCGGTTTCGGTTATGGTTAGGGTTAGTGTTTAGCTTTACTATTAGCGTTAGTTTTAATGTTAGTGTTTGTAGTTAGTGTTGATTTTAGGATTTGAATGTGACATCTGAAGTTTTTCAATTTTCCTTTTGTATGTTATTCTAAACCAAATCCTAACTTTAATGCTAGCACAAACCCTATATTTTACCCTAAAACTTAACCCTAAACCTAACCCTAATATTTATGCTAACTCTAAACCTAACCCTAAACCGAACTATTTACACCAGTTGCATTGACCAAATACAACACCTGCCTGCTTCATAGGTCAATTATATTGATGAAATCAACCTGTTAAAAATTTTTTTCTCATCTTCTTCAATTTGTCATCATACTTCTGCTTTTCAAAAAAACTTTCAGAGTTTTGTTTGTATGTTAAGCTAAATCTAAAACTAATCATACACCTAACCCTAAACCTAACTCTAAAATAAACCTAAATTTAAGACTAAACATAACCCTAACACGAAACCTAACAATTCAGCATAAACCTAAGCTTAAAACCAAAACCAACTCTAAGCCTTCCCCAAAACATCACAATCAAACTAACTCAAACACTAAAATTAGCACTAAATCTAACTCAAAACTTAACACTAACACTAAAACTAACATTTAAACTAACACTAACACTTAACGTAATCCTAACACTAAAACCAAACCCTAAAAATAAACCTAAACCTAAACCTAACCCTAACACTAACACGAACCCAAAACCTAAACCAAAACCTATCTCTAAAACTAACACTAAACCTAACCTTACACTTAACTGTAACCCAAATCTTAAACAACCCCTACCCATAACAGTAACACTAAACCCAATGCTAATACTAAGACTAACTCTAAATGCAGACCTAAACAACAATGACCCTAATTCTAAACACTAATCCTAACCATAACCCTAAACTAACCCTAACCCTAACCCAAACACTAACCTTAACCCTAAACCTTACCCTAGTGATACTTCAAGAAATGAATTTTCCATACTATTTCTATTTAGTATTACCATTTTATTTTTAAATTATCCCTGTTAGGCTCAGGTAGACCAGAAGTCAGGTATCTGTGTTGTTACTAGAAACAAAGAGGTCAAGTGTGAATCATGGCTGGCAAACAGATCAGTTTGGCTTGACATAAGCATGAAATAAAAAACTCTAATGCAAAGAAAACTCACAACATTTGTACATGCTGATAATTACGTTTGCCTGGACATTTAGTTCATAAAGGTGAAGCATAATCATAGAATCATAGAATAGTTAGGGTTGGAAAGGACCTTAAGATCATCTACTTCCAACACCCCTGCCATCAGCAGGGACACCTCACACAAAACCATGCCCCCCAAGGTTATGTCCAACCCAGCCTTGAACACCGACAGTGATGGAGCATTCACAAATTCCCTGGGCAACCCATTCCAGTGCCTTGCCTCCCTTACAGGAAAGAATTTCTTCCTCATATCCAATCTAAACTTCCCTTGGTTAAGTTTGAACCCGTTACCCCTTGTCCTCTCACTAGAGTCCGTCATGAAGAGTCCTTTCCCAGCATCCCTATAGGCCCCCTTCAGATACTGGAAGGCTGCTAGGAGGTCTCCACGCAGCCTTCTCTTCTCCAGGCTGAACAGCAACAACTTTCTCAACCTATCTTCATATGGGAGGTGCTCCAGTCCCCTGATCATCCTTGTGGCCCTCCTTTGGACTTCTTCCAACAGTTCCATGTCCTTTTTATGTTGAGGACACCAGAACTGTGCACAATACTCCAAATGAGGTCACACAAGAGCAGAGTAGAGGGGCAAGATTACCTCCCTCGACCTGCTGGTCATGCTCCTTTTGATGCAGCTCAGGATATGGTTGGCTTTCCGGGCTGCAAGTGCACACTGCTGCCTCATGTTCATTTTTTCATCGATCAACACCACGAAGTCCTTCTCCGCAGGACTGCTCTGAATCTCTCCTCTGCCCATCCTGTAGCTGTGCCTGGGATTGCTCCCACCCAGGTGTAGGACCTTGCACTTGTCGTGGTTAAACTTCATAAGAAAACAGAAGGGTCTGTCCTCACTCAATCCACCTGACATTTCTTGTCATTTTATATTAAAATATCAGTAAAGCAAATTTGTTTCTCTCACCTCAAGTGAAATGAAATTGTGTTCTTAATAAAAGAGAGACATGCTCAAAGAATTATAAACATAATGCCAAGCAAGGGAGCACTCAGAAATTCACACTTGCCTGCAAGATTTTATTAGTACTAACAGGCCCAGTAGTTACAATATTCTGAGATTCTGATCTCCTGAGGAGAATGAATAGCATATTTCACAGCAGACATAGTGTTAAGGGCTGTGCAGCTTATGGTTTTATGAGCAAATGACACATACAGACACCCCTCCTACACATTGAGGATAGTTCAGAGGCTCAGCCCCTTCCAAAACCATCACCAAGGACATGGGCTATGACTTGCAGTTCTGCTACAAATGCTAGCATTGCACACATCACTCACATCAGTCTCGCAAACTTCACTTAGTCCTTGCAGCATGAACAGACATAGGATAGAGTGAGATGACACAGACACAAAGTTAAAAAAAAGAGTTTAACAACAAGATAGCATTCACCACAGCCAACAGGTGAAGGTCTCAGGCAAAAAAGCATACTGACAGACTCAGTTTATGTACAGCTGGCCCCTTTTCTGCCCATTTCTGCCTACCTTCCTGCTGTTCTTCCCAAGCTTTCTCTCCTTCACGATTATTCATTAGTTTGTGCAATCCCACTTTCTTGGGTTCAGCAATAGCAGTCATTTTTCTCCTTCTTGGTAGCTGGTGCAGTGCTGTGTTTTTGATTTTGGGCCTGGGAACAGTGCTGATAACACCAGTGTTTTCAGTTTCTGCTTGGTAATGTTTTGGTCTTGCCAAGGACTTTCTGAGCCTCATGCTCTGCCAGGGAGGAGGAGAAGCCAGGAGGGGAAGTCAGGAGGAATCAGAGATAGGACACCTGACCCAAACTGACCAAAGAGGTATTCCATGCCACAGCACATCATGCTGAGGATGTAAAGCAGAGGTCAGAGACCTGGAAGGGTGGGGGTGCTATGTGGTTGGGCTGGGTATAGGTGGTGAGTGATTGTATTCTTTCCTTGCATTTGCCTTGTCATTATTATTATTGGTGGTAGCAGTAGAGGTCTTGTGTTATACTTTAGTTACTAAACTGTTCTTCTCTCAACCTGTGGGAGTTGCATTCTTTTTGATTCTCCTTCCCATTCCTCTGCGAGTGGGGGGAAGAAAGAAGGGGGAGTGAGTGAGCAAAACTGAGTGAGTTATAGAGGCTTAAACCACAACACCACTGTCCCCCCAACTTCCCAAATTCTCATGTTTTTATACCAGTCATCTGCAAAATCATTTTATCCTGCAGTTCCTTGGTAGCCCAACGGTTAGTGTGACTGACCAGGTTTGTTTCTCATTTTTGTTTCTGTGATGTTTGCCTGTCAGCTTTTTACCTCTGCATATTTTGTTCATGGCTTCTTCTTTTACTTGCCACCTCATTTTACAAGGTCATTGATCAGGTTATCCTTCTGAAATGAATATTCCCATGCTGCAGTACCCTTATCAACGAGTACAACTGACCAGCTTCATTACTGCCTCACTCATTCTTTGTTGGTCAATTTTGTGTCTCTGTGTCATGTCATTTATGGCTTTCTCCTTTAATTATTATCACTTGTTGCACTGAAAGGTCTTTGGACAGACAGCCTTAAGGAATCTGATTCTCCCTCCTTCTACATAGCTTTCCACAGACTATATTTTAAAACTCCAGTTGATGACAGGTTGCATGATTACAGCAGCTTCTACCAGAAAAGCATCTTGCTTCAAATTTTGTTAGTGTTTTACATGATTCTTCAGTGTATACAGAAAGATGGTGAGCTTAAATTTTAATCTGATGATCACTTCAGTTTCAAGAATTTTAATCATTGTAGTGAGGATGTGGGAAGGGAACACAAGCCTCCTTTTCTTTCACAGGAGACCAAACCTAAAATTCATAAGTAAGATTAACCCTCTTTTCTTCTGACTTTTTCCTCAAAAAATATAATGTTGTTAAAGTAATTGCAAAGCTTCTATGCAAATATGGGTGGGAGCAAAGAAGTTATAGGGGGAAGAAAGGGAAATCTCTTCAGCTGAGCTAATGTGAGAGTCCAAAAAAATTACAGAAGATACTTATTATTTTGACAAATCTCTAAAAAATTGTAGATATTAGATCTGATGCTCTGTGTCTGAGGCTGACTGACAGCAAATATAGTGCTACCCAAAATAACACCCTCAGTAAATAATCTAAGCAAAGTGAAAAGGGATGCTTAAGTGGTTAAGGTACCTGTAAAGACAGAAGGAGAGCTTACGTTACCTACTGTACACTGTTTTTTCTAAAGGCATATTTTCTTCAGTTCTACTTTTTCTCTTTTTTATCATTATTTCTAGTGCTGTCACACTTACCTTCTGCAATTGGATTTTGTCATTTGTTACTTGAAGAGACAATAGTACCTTCAAGCCTATAGGGATGGGAAATGCAGGTCTGCTCCCCAGCAAATGTCTTTCATGACAGCAATTCTTTCCTCTTTCATTATATTCAAATGGAAAATGCACTCCCTAGGAGTTGTGAAGAGCAGAAGCAGGTCTTAAGATAACTGGTATATTTTTCAAAATCTGCTTATAGACCTGGAGAAGATCACTTTTGTTTGAGAAAAAGGTGGGGTTATTGATTTATTTTAGTTCATCTGGCAGGCTGATTCACTTTAAAAGGGGAAATGCAGGGAAACAAGAGGGAGGAAGAAAGAAGAACTTTTCCTTTCATTCTTGTTACATTCCTAAATGAAGCATTAGAGCTTAATTTGAGGTTCTCATTCAATAACAGACTAATGTCCTTTTCTTTTATTATCAAAATGGAATGGACAATACTGGACAATTTTTTTGTCTTTTTTTTAAGATTAAAAAAAAAAAAACCCAGAAAACCCTGGTAATGTTAACACTAGTGTTTGGTTTTGCTTTTAGAAGTTGAAAGTATGAACAAACACTTCTAGTTTATTGAAAAACACATACAGCAATAGATTAGTCACATTTGGCATTGCTGTATGTCATGATTCACTTTCTGGCTGCTGATGGGTGTACTATAGCAGTCAAAAAAAAAAAAATACAAGGATGACTGCAGAAAATACAAACTGCTGAACCATTTATAGTGTAAGAAATGCTATACATACCATACACTTCATCAACAAGAACATAGGGCCAATTCAGTCCCAGTTAATTGTCTCTATGTCTCTTAATGTTCAAAGCCACTGATGTGCTAAAACCAAAACAGCATAGAAACCTTATTTTGAAAACAAAAACATCAGTCTCCTGTCTTCACAGACAACTTGTTGAAGTATGGACTGGATAAGCAGGCAGTAAAGTAGTCTGACAACTAAATGAATTGCTGGGCCCAAAGGTTGGTGATCAGTGACAAGAAGTCTAGCTGGAGGCCAGTAACCAATGATGTACCCCATGGGCCAACACTTGTTCCCATTCTGTTCAACATCTTAATTAATGATCTCGGTTGAATTTACCTTCAGCAAGTTTTCTGATGATAGAAAACCAGAAGGAGGGGCCAATATAACAGAAGGCTGTGTTACCACCCAGAGGGACTTTGAGTTTCTGGAAAATTAAGGTGACACGGACTGCATGTTGCTCAACACAATGAAGTACAAAGTCTCACATCTGGGGGAGAATAGCCCCATGTACAAGTTTATATGAGGCCTACCAAAGCTGAAAAGCAGCTTTGCAGAATATTATCTGGAGGCCCTGGTAGATACCAAGTTGGTGTTTCTTGTGGCAAAGGCGGCTAACGATATTCTGGTCTGCAATAAGAGGCATGTTGCCAGCAGGTCAAGGAAAAGACCCCTGAAGTATTTCCAGTTCTGTGCTCCTCAGTACATAAGAGAGAAAGTGCTACTAAAGGGAATTCAGCCAAGAGCCACTAAGGTTATTAAGGGACTCATGCATATCCCAGGGAAGAAAAAGCTGAGAGAGCTGGGACAGTTCAACCTTGAGGAGAGGTTTAAGGAGGCGTGTCATCATGTATACAAATGGCTGAAGGGAAGCTGTAAAGAAGACAGAACCAGGCTTGCCTAGTGACAGGACTTGAGGCAGTGAGGCAATCTGCACAAACTAAACCAAAGGATGTAAAAATCAGGAAAAGTTTTTTTACTGTGTGAGTGACTGAGTGCTAAAACAAGTTGCCTATAGAGGTTGTGGGGTCTCCATCCTTGGAGATCTTCAAAAACCATCTAGACATGGTTCTGGGCAGTGTGCTGTAGGTGAGCCTGCTTGAGCAGTCACTTTTGACTAGATGACCTTCAGAGGTCACTTCCAATCTCAACTGTTTTGTGATTCTGGCTTGAAAAGAAGTGTTTTTTTCCATCGCAGGAGGAGGATGTCTGTGATTGGTTCTGTTTTTGTTATAGGTATGTTCCAACAGTGGTTACTTCTTTTAGCTTAGGTTTGCACACCAATGAGAAAACTAATTATGCAAAAAATTTTGTTTCTCCATGTCATGGGTTCAGCAGCACCAGTCATTTTTCTCCTTCTTGGTAGCTGGTGCAGTGCTGTGTTTTTTGATTTTGGGCCTGGGAACAGCGCTGATAACACCAGTGTTTTCAGTTCCTGCTTGGTAATGTTTTGTTCTGACCAAGGACTTTTTGAGACTCATGCTCTGCCAGGGAGGAGGGGAAGCCGGGAGGAAGCAGAGACAAGACACCTGACCCAGACTGACCAAAGAGGTATTCCATGCCACAGCACGTCATGCTGAGGATGGAAAGCAGAGGTCAGAGACCCGGAAGGGTGGGGGTGCACTGCGTGGTTGGGCTGGGTATAAGTGGTGAGCAATTGTATTCTTTCCTTGTATTTGCCTTGTCATTATTATTATTGGTGGTAGCAGTAGTGGTTTGTGTTATACCTTAGTTACTAAACTGTTCTTATCTCAACCTGTGGGAGTTGCATTCTTTCGATTCTCTTCCCCATCCCTCTGGGAGTGGGCGGAAGAAAGAGGGGGGAGTGAGTGAGCGAAACTGCGTGCCTGAGAGGCTTAAACCACGATAGTTCTTTTTGGCACCCAACGTGGGGCACAAAGGGTTGAGATAACGACAAGATTAATAGCCACTCGTCACAATGCTGATTTATTGGCTCTCGAAGTTGTTGCTTTTGATTCTCTTGAGTTCATGGTTTCAGCCTGTTGTACCTTATTTACAGCTGGTATTTGTTATCTTAGCATTTTTCGGATACGGGTTTTGGGTTAAGGTTCTTGTTTCAGAGTACTTTATTGGAATGGCTTGTAATAAGGCCAGGCTCCAGAAGCGGGGGGGGGGGGGGGGGGGATGTGAACGTGGACGTGGACTTGTACCTGGCAGTCCGGCTGCTCTTCACCGTCCTGGCCCTCGTCATCGCCTCCGTGTTCGTGAGGCTGTGGGAAGCAGAGGGGGGGTGGCCCCGGGAGCCGCTGGCAGCCGAAACGGCCAGGGAGTGAGGGCCAGGGAACCAGGAGCTAGCCCTACAGCCGAGCCCAGCCTGGCGGCTGCCGTGCAATAGGAGGGGGAGGCGGAAAAGCCAAGCCCTGCGCCCGAGCACAGCCCCGCGGTGGCCGAGAGCATTCCCCAGCAGCCACCCGCAGAGCCGGGCGAGCCCGAGCCCCAGGAGGATGCAGGAGACCACGCAGCACTTCCCAGCAAGACAGAGGAGGGAGATCTGGACTCTGACAAAGAGCAGCTGGTGGTGAGAGAGCCAGCAAGCACAGCAGCTACACCTGCCCCAGTGACAAGTACAGCAGCATCATTTGAGAGCTCTGAAGGTTTTGAATGGCCTTTGGGTATCCTTGAGACCTGCCTGCTGATTGTGATGGGGATCACAGTGTTGGCATGCATACACAGTGTGTTTTACCCATGGCCATTTTGTCTGGTCCTGAGAGTTAAGCTGAGTGGGGTTGTGGGCCTTGTCTGGGGGTAGACTGCAATGGAGGATGACCAAGAGATTTTCCACAGAGCTGGACAGCCATGATTGGCAGGGTGTGTGGGACAGTATGGGCGAGTATCTAGTCCACTGGGCCCCTCCAGTGCTTTGGAAGCATCGCAGATGGAAGGCAGCTGTATGGAGTCCCCAGCGACCAGCTGCAGAAACTGCTGGAGGGGAGGGTGAATTATTTTGAGCCTGGTGGGCTCATGACACTTCAGGCCATCAGGGCAGAGATGCAGCATACAGATGGACTTATGATCAAGGGGTGGACTTAGCAATGGACATTATTGCCCAGATTATTCATGTGTGTGAACACTACATACAGCTGCCCCTGCTCTGAAAGACGTTGCAAGAGACAGAGCCCGACATCACAGACCAAATGGACTCAGTGTTGGAGAATGGTTAATAGAAAATGGACACAATAAGACCATAGGCCAAAGGATACAAGAGGCCCAGCAGTTGTTAACCAAAGGCTTTGTGGCCTTGCCTGGAGGTTACTAAAGGACGCGTACGTGCAGGAGTCCAAGCAAGTTGGCACAGAAAATCGCTGAAGAAGGTGTACAGGGAAGAACTGATAACTATAACCTTGGAACACAGCTGCAAGTTGTTAAAACCAATTTACAACATGAAGCGGGAAAAAGAAACCACAAATGGGGGTAAAATATAACTGTAACTTTTAAGCTGTAACCAAACATATACCAATCATGTAACCAATCATATATCAACTAGTAAGCAAAAGTAGCCAATCATTTATTAGTAAGTGTGTCTGCATAAAGTATATAACCAGAACCCTCAGATGAATAAATTGAGTCTGATGAACGATCATATTGATTGTCTTCATTCTCCCACCACAGAAATAGCAGGCAGAAGGAGCCTGCGATCCTCTCTACCGCACAGACAATAACAGCCTGTGGTCCTCAGTTGAGACAAATTGCGTGAAGCCGGAGCAATAAGGGCCCGGGGTCCACGCATACCTCACAGGCAACAAGAGCCTGAAGTCCAGTCTGCAACAACTCAGCAGCTTTATAGGGGTTGGTCCATGCACTAAGGGATGATCTCTCTCCCTCTGTGCGTGTGTGTGGATGTATATATATACATGTGATGGTACACTGAAAATGTGGGATCTGAGCATGACGTGAATGGTATGGAATAAGGGGCGGATACTGTCATGGGTTCAGCAGCAGCAGTCATTTTTCTCCTTCTTAGTAGCTGGTGCAGCGCTATGTTTTTGATTTTGGACCTGGGAACAGTGCTGATAACACCAGTGTTTTTCAGTTACTGCTTGGTAATGTTTTGGTCTGACCAAGGACTTTCTGAGCCTCATGCTCTGCCAGGGAGGAGGAGAAGCCGGGAGGAAGCAGAGACAGGACACCTGACCCAAACTAGCCAACGAGGTATTCCATGCCACAACACGTCATGCTGAGGATGTAAAGCAGAGGTCAGAGACCCGGAAGGGTGGGGGTGCTACGTGGTTGGGCTGGGTATAGGTGGTGAGCGATTGTATTCTCTCCTCGTATTTGCCTTGTCATTAGTATTGGTGGTAGCAGTAGCGGTTTGTGTTATACCTTAGTTACTAAACTGTTCTTATCTCAACCTGTGGGGGTTGTATTCTTTCGATTCTCCTTCCTATCCCTCCTGGATCGGGGGGAAGGAAGAGTGGGGAGTGAGTGAGCGAAACTGCATGGCTGAGAGGCTTAAACCACGACACTCCATTAAAATATCTAGGAAATGCAATGAGAGATTTGTAGAACTCTGAATAAAGAGACAAACAGGGAGGGAATTCAGAAGTTGAGATGACTTTGCATTGCATCTATCATGCATCTTCTGGGTCATTTCTCTCTTCTGTGTTATTGGCATGCCACTATGCAATGTTAACTGATCAGCATGAAAGGTATGCCAGTCTGATGAGAAATGCCAGCCTGCAAGTAAGGTCTGAAAATGAATGAAATATTTCCATTACAGGAAAGAAAATATATAAGGGCTTGTTGCTAAAATGAATGAAGCTTTCATTTAGGCCATAGACTTTTTTGGTAAGTTTAAAAGCAAATCATCTTCGCTAGAAATTAAAGTAAAATAAAATAAAAAATAATCTTCTATTAATAATGTTGTGTCTACATGGTGAAGTTTTTTTAGTTTTTGTCAGTTCCAGCTGGCTTGTGAAAGGACCCCCCACAAGATAGAGCTAAGTCTCTGGGAAAATATATTTAAGAAAGCGTAAAAAAAAAAAAATTGTGTAGGAGTTCTGAGACAGAGAAGTCAGAAAAAGTGTGAGATAAACAACCCTGCAGACATGAACATTGGAGAGGGAGGCGGAGGCAGTGCCCCAAGCACCAGAGCAGAGATTCCCCTGCAGTCTGTGGAGATGACCAAGGTGAAGCAGGTGTCCCTCTGCTGAAGAGGACCACGCTAGAGCATATACCAACATTTAGCGCATAGAGGACCCCATGCTGCAGAAGCTGTGCATGCCCTGAGGGAAGCTGTAGTCAGTGGAAAGCCCACAAAGGAGCAGGCACCTGTCAGGAGCTTTTGTAGAAGAGCCCACACAGGAGCAGCTTTTTTTGCAAGAAAATGTGCCCTTTGTGCGGTTCACACTGAAGCAGACTGTTCCTGAAGGACTGTGGCCTGTGAAAAGGACCCATGCTGGATCAGTTGTCTTTTTTCTCATGATTCAACTTTATGTTTAAATTGGCAAAATGTTACATTGATTTTGTCCCAGTTAAGTCTGTTTTGCCTGTGACAAAAACTGCTAAGTGATACCCCTATCTTTTGGCCCATGAGCTTTTCCATCTTATTTTGTCTTAACTGCCCTGATCAGGAAGGGGAATGAAAAGGCAATTGGATGGTAGTTCAATAGCCAGCTAGGGCCAGTGCACTACAAATATTTGTAATACAAATATGTTTAGTAACTGTGTACAATAACTCATAAAGCTTGGCACTTTCATGATAAAATTACATATTATATTCTGTTGTCTTTTATGATATATACTACTCATTTTTCTTTGTTACCAGGCAGTGGCCTTGGGTTATTTTTTATATTTTTTAAAATTTTTAGATTGAATGCGTCAATATTCCCCAACTCAGTGTGATAAAATTTTTCAGTAGTAGTTAATAGAGCCTGCTGTTGCTAACAATTCTACCCATTGAATTAAACCAATATTGATGTTTCCAACAAACTAAATGTTTTCTCTAGGGCCCTCAGTAGATCTTCTATTTTTATTTAGTAGTCTGTATTTATCAAACAATTCATTTTGCATTGACCATTACACATAACTTAGCTAACTTTCTTTCAATGGAAGGGACATCATATGCACAGGAAACGGAATTGTTTCTTTATCCTCATTAATCAGAAGGGAATATTTAGAGGGTGATTTTAGCAGGATAACAAGTAAGAAAACTTCCTTTTCAGCTAAGCGACGTAACTGTTCCTTGACTGCTACAATAAGATTTTTTAAAGAGAAAACATTGATATGACATTAAAGAGGAGGACACATTACTAACACTTCTAGACTGACATGCCATTGGTAAAGACTCTTGTATTGAAAACAATCTGTTGCCATCTCATGAGAGTGCATATAGAAAACCAAGACATTTGTAACAGAATAACCAGCAAAGCTGTTAATTTCCTAACAGGGATCTTGAACAACATCTTAATTACCACTTATTTCTATGCAAATGATAAAAGGAGTTATGAATCATCCTAGTAAAAAAAAGACTTAGTCACTCTCTGCTACTTTTTCATCAGTCATAATGGAGTTGAACTCATCCCATAAGTCAATGAATTCTCTCTTTTTTTTTTTTTTTTACAATCTATTCTGAGATTCATTAATTCTTCAGAAGTAACTCTTCTATCAAGTAATCCCGTGATACCTTCTGATCTCTCAGATATCTAGTGGTCTTGTTGCACTTACATAATTGCAAAGTTCAGCTGAGTGGCAGCTAAAAATAAAAGAATAAAAATGTCTTTCTCTTTCACAGTGCCAGAGATTATGTAAAGTAACTCACAATATAAAGTAACAGAACTTGAAACATCTGCACAGGTTAGGATATTGTGTTTCCTGAATTCAGGATTTTTATTTCCGATAATTCATAGAATCATAAAATAGGGTTGGAAAGGACCTTAAGATCATCTAGTTCCAACTACCCTGCCACGGGCAGGGACACCCCACACTAAACCACGCCACCCAAGGCTATGTCCAATCCAGCCTTGAACACCGCCAGCGATGGAGCATTCAAAACTTCCCTGGGCAACACATTCCAGTGCCTCACCACCATCACAGGAAAGAATTTCTTCCTTATATCCAGTCTAAACTTCCCCTGTTTAAGTTTGAACCCATTACCCCTTGTCCTCTCACTACAGTTCCTCATGAAGAGTCCCTCCCCAGCATCCGTATAGGCCCCCTTCAGATACTGCATGGCTGCTATGAAGTCTCCATGCAGCCTTCTCTTCTCGAGGCTCAACAGCCCCAACTTTCTCAGCCTAGCTTCATATGGGAGGTGCTCCAGTCTCCTGATCATCCTCGTGGCCCTCCTTTGGACTTCTTCCAACAGTTCCATGTCCTTTTTATGTTGAGGACACCAGAACTGTACACAGTACTCCAAGTGAGGTCTCACAAGAGCAGAGTAGAGGGACAAGATCACCTCCCTCGACCTGCTGGTCACGCTCTTTTTGATGCAGCCCAGGATATGGTTGGCTTTCTGGGCTGCAAGCGCACACTGCTGCCTCATGTTCATTTTTTCATCAACCAACACCCCCAAGTCCTTCTCCGCAGGGCTGCTCTGAATCTCTTCTCTGCCCAACCTGTAGCTGTGCCTGGCATTGCACCGACCCAGGTGGAGGACCTTGCATTTGGCATGATTAAACTTCCTCAGGTTGGCATCAGCCCACCTAACAAGTGTGTCAAGGTCCCTCTGGATGGCATTCCTTCCCTCCTACGTATCAACCGAACCACACAGCTTGGTGTCATTGACAAACTTGCTGAGGGCGCACTCAATCCCACTGTTTATGTCACCGACAAAGATGTTGAACAAGACCGGTCCCAACACTGATCCCTGAGGGACACCACTCGTTACTGGTCTCCAGCTGGACATTGAGACATTGAGCAGAACTCTTTGCATGCGGCCATCCAGACAGTTCTTTGTCCACTGAGTGGTCCACCTATCAAAGTGATGTCTTTCCAATTTAGAGACAAGGATGTCATCTGAGACAGTGTCAAATGCTTTGCACAAATCCAGGTAGATGACATCAACTGCTCTACCCCTGTCCATCAGTTCCATAGCCCCATCATAGAAGGCCACCAGGTTGGTCAAGCAGGATTTCCCCTTAGTGAAGCCATGCTGGCTGTCACCTAGCACCTTGTTGTTTTTCATGTGCCTCAGCATGCCTTCCAGGAGAATCTGCTCGAAGATTTTGCCAGACACAGAGGTGAGGCTGACTGCTCTGTAGTTCCCCGGCTCATCCATTTTTCCCTTCTTGAAAATGGGGGTTATATTTCCCTTTTTCCAGGCATCAGGAACTTCAGCTGACTGCCATGATTTTTCAAATATGATGGACAGTGGCTTAGCAACTTCATTTGCCAGCTCCTTCAGGACCCACGGACAGATTTCATCAGGTCCCATGGACTTGTCTGCCTCTATGCAACAGAAATAGGTTAGAGAGCCAGCAACTCTGGAGCACTAACCCCACCTCTCATTATCTTATTCTGCATTATCAGACTATTCACATTAACTTCTCTCTCTAATATTCCCATTCAGTTACATGAGGGAGAACATTTTGTAAGGTCCATTATGAGTATTAAATATAATTATTGTTTTTGTTTACTTCTATTTCAACAGTTTGTGGTGTTGATTGTGAGATGTTGTGAAGTTTGGTGCTCTTTTTAGGAAGACAAAACCCATCAATCAGTTCTGTAATTTTGAAAGTTAATACAACACCCTATCTCCTGACAGCAGCATCCCATCTCTTCTTCCAGATAGACCATTAAACAACACACTGTTTAGAATCATAGACTGGTTTGTGTTGGAAAGCATACTAAAGATTATCTAGTTACATCCCCCCACCATGGGCAGGGGCACCTTCTACTAGAACAGGTTGTTCAAAGACCCATTCACCCTGGCCTTGAACACTTCCTGGGATGAGGCAGACACAACTTCTCTGTGAAACCTGTATCAATGTCTCACCACTCTCACAGTAAAGAATTTCTTCCTTATAGCTCATCTAAACCTACCCTCTTTCAGTGTAAAGCCATTATGCCTTGTCCTATCCCTACATACTTATGTCAGAAGTCCCTCTCCAGCTTTCTGGTTGGTCCCCATTAGGGACTGGAAGTCTGCTATAAGATCTCCCCAGAGCCTTCTCTTCTCCAGGCTGAACAACTCCACCTCTCTCAGCCTCTCTTCACACGAAAGGTGCTCCAATCCTCTGATCATCTTTGTAGCCCTCCTCTAGACTCACTCCAACAGGTTCACATCCTTCTTATGTTGGGGGCCCCAGATCTGAACGCAGTACTCCAGGTGGGGTCTCACAAGAATGGAGTAGAGGGATAGAATCACCTCCCTTGACCTCCTGGTCACACTTCTTTAGATGCAGCCCAGGGCACGATTGGCTCTCTGGGTTGCAAGCACAAACTGCTGAGTCACAGTGAACTTATCAACCAATAACCCAAGTTCTCCTTGTGGCTGCTCTCACTCCATTCACTGTCCAGCATGTGTTTGTGCCTGGGATTGCCCAAACGCAGGTGCAGGACCTTGCACTTGGCCTTGTTGAACTTCATGAGGTTGGCATTGGCCCACCCCTCAAGTGTGTCAAGGTCCTTCTGTATGGCATCTCCTCCCTCCAGTGGGTTGACTGTACCACACAGCTTGGTAACATTGGCAAACTTGCTGAGGGTGCACTCAGTCCAACTGTCCATGTCACCGACAAAGGTGTTAAGTAGCGCCAGTCCCAGTTCTGACACCTGGGGAACACCACTCATCACTAGTCTCCACTGGGACATCCAGCCATTGATGGCAACCCCTTTGGCACGACCATCCAGCCAATTTATTATCCACCAAGTGGTCCATCCATCAAATACACACCATTCTGGTTTAGAGACAAAGATATCATGCGGGGCAGTGTCAAATAACTTTTTACAAATCGAGGTAGACAATGCTAATTGTTTTTCCTTTATCCACCAATGCCATAACCCTGTCATAGAAGATCATCAAATTTTTCAGATACCATTTGCCCCTAGTGAAGCCATGTTGGCTGCCACCAATCACCTCCTTATTTTTCATGTGCCTTAGCACAGTTTCCATAAATATCTGCTCCATGACCTTGCCAGACACAGAGGTGAGACTCACCAGCTTGTATTTCCCTGGGCCTTTTTTTTCCCCTTTTTGAAAATGAGGATTATGTTTTCCCATTTTCCAGTCAGTGTGAACTTCTCTGGACTCCAATGACTTCTCAAATATGATGGATAATGGCTTGGCATCTTAGTCCACTAGCTCCTTCAGAACCCACAAATACATCTTTTTCTTCATTCTCCCAGTCCTTGCCTTTGCCTTTTGCAACTTGGGTGACTGGAACACTTCTCAGTAAAGACCAAGGCAAAAACTCATTGAGTACCTCAACTTTCTCTATATCCCAGGTAACCAGGTTTCCCATTTCTGGAGGGGGCCTGCATTTTCCATAGCCTTCTTTTTATCACCAATGTATCTGTAGAAGGTTTTCTTTTTGCCCTTCTTGTACTCCTTAAAATGAGTCTCCTACTATTATTATCTGTTGCCTTTTATTACTTGTGCTGGTTGTTATACAGTGATCTTTCCTAATGTGGCAGGTGTTTCCTCTTCAGTCTGCAAAGCGGCGAAGCAGTTCTGCAAGTGAACTTGCAGGTAAGTTCCTCCCTCCTGCAGGTTCTGAGCCCCTCACTATGAGAGAGACATCGAGGTACTGGAGTGGGTCCAGAGAAAGGTAACAAAGCTAGTGAAGGGTCTGGAGCACAAGTCTGATGAGGAACAGCTGAGGGAACTGGGGGAGGCGGGGTTAGTCTGGAGAAAAGAATGCTCAGGGGGGACCTTACCACTCTCTACAACTACCTGAGAGAAAAATGGAGAGAGAAGGTGGCTGGTCTCCTCTCCCAGTAACAAGTGATAGGACAAGAGGGAACTACCTTAAACTGGGCTGGGGGAGGTTTAGATTAGATATTAGGAAAAATTTCTTCACCAAAAAATTAATCAGGCATTGGAACAGGCTTCCCAGGGAATTGGTGGTGCCATTGTCCCTGTAAGTCTTCAAAAACCGTGTAGATGAATGTCGTGGTTTAAGCTTCTGTAACTCACACAGTCACTCTCTCACTCCCCCCTCTTTCTTCCCCCAGTCCTGGGGGGATGAGGAAGGAGAATCGAAAAGAATGCAACTCCCACAGGTTAAGAACAGTTTAGTAACTAAAGTATAACACAAATCACTACTGCTACCACCAACAATAATAATGACAAGGCAAATACAAGGAAAAAGTCCAATTGCTCACCACCTATACCCAGCCCGACCAAGCAGTGCAACCCCACCCTTCTGGGTCTCTGCTCTCTGTTTTACATCCTCAGCATGATGTGCTGAGGCATGGAATACCTCTTTGGTCAGTTTGGGTCAGGTGTCCTGTCTCTGCTTCCTCCTGGCTTCCCCTCCTCCCTGGCAGAGCATGAGACTCAGAAAGTCCTTGGTCAAACCAAAACATTACCAAGCAGAAACTGAAAACACTGGTGTTATCAGTGCTGTTCCCAGGCCCAAAATCAAAAACACAGCACTGCACCAGCCACCAAGGAGAAAAATGACTGCTACTGCTGAACCCAGGACAATGAGGCTTGTAGTGATGTGGTTTAGTGATGAACTTGGCAGTCCTGGCGTGACGGCTGGACTTTTCCAACCTTGTTGGAAACTTTTCCAACCTGGTTGATCCTATGATTCTATAATTCTATGTCCAGCATGACTGCACAGACCTCATGGCTGGAAGGAAATTTCAGCCAGCTGGTGGCAACAGATGAGCCTGGAGGCAGCTCCCACTTGGTACTAGTGATCATGCCATCTGTGCAGCCTTGTCTTTATCTGAAAATTCAGCCAGAAGTTCTGTGTGAAAATCCTTGGTGTTTGTCAATGGTGAATAAAGGTTGTTTAAGTTGGCCTTTTCTTTTTTTCATCTCTCTCTTTATGATTGAAATGTGGTATTCTACCACAAGAAGCAGCTTCATTGTGTGCTGTGTCCTGATCAGAGCCACGTTTGATGTTACACAACTTGAGATTTGCAACATCTGAGAGATGCAAGATCACCTATACTATCCTCTTTTTCTGTCTAGTATTATCTTTAACAAGCAATATTTGGATTGACATTTTACCAAGTCTGAGTGCCTTTCTTACTCCAACTGTAACAAAAAAGCACATTGTGGTGTAAAACAGATGCCCAGGTGCAGCTCAGAGGTGCTAAACTGCAAACTGAAGTTTGAGGAAAGTTAGGAAGCAGTTGTAGCTGGGATGAGTTGTGTAAGCAAGTCTCCATTAGTGAAAAAAACAAATCAGTAGCCCAGAGGGAAAATTAAATACGTAAGAGAAATTCCTACTCTTTCAAATATAGATACAAAATATACAATAAGTATGAATACCAAATGAAAACTAGAGGAATAAAAAAGTAAATACCTGAATAGCTATGTAAGCAGAAGTCAGTGTGAAGTTTCTGTGTTGCATTAAGAAGAGAACAATCTGTAATGCAGTGCACTGACTGCTGCCTCCCCTGAATCAGAATGGTTCTTTTGAAGAGGAAGAACGCAACAGGATACTAGCAGACAAACCTGTGATAAAATTAGTACAACTGACAACTTGTAAACCCGGTGGCATTAAATACAAAGATTCCTACACATTTTTGCGAAATATTATAATAATGCCAAGATAAGAAAAGAAGACTTAGAATCATTATTCATATTTTATATTGTTTTGATTTATTTAAGACTGAGTAGTTGCCTCTTCTGTCTACTGCACCTCAGTTATCCCTACAGGAGAGCTATCAACTTAACAGACATATATGGCATGGGGATGCCAAGAAAATTGTTCCCTTTTTATTTTTTTTTTTCACCCTGGAACATTTCTCTTTCCATGAAGTAAAATGAAGATGAAAATTTTCTTATTAGAGGTTGTTCAGAGTAGCCTGAAGAGATTTTATTAAATGTTTATATTCTGCACTTGTCAAAGAGTGGAAGTGTCCCCTGTGCAACTCTTTCTCTAGAGCTTCAAAATTTGAATGTTACCTATGCTATCCTCTTTTTCTGTCTAGTGTCATCTTTAACAAACAGTATTTGGATTGACAGTTTACCAAGTCTGAGCACCTTTCTTATTGGGATTGTAACATATCAACACATCCTGATGAAAACTGCTATTTGCTCAAGGAACACATTACCACAGAGGAACATCTGCCAGACCAGATATTAATTAATACACATTGTCCAAAATAGCTGAATCTCAAACAATAATTGAATCTTGACTATGAAGAGTTTCCACTGCTTCTGTTGTTAAGGGAATGACTTTTCTGTTAAAATAACATTCATGTGAATCCTAATTTTTAATAGCTTTTGAGGAAGAGAAGAAGAAACAGAAAATGCATATCAGTAGTGAAAGATGGTGAAAATAGCTGAACTATGTTCCAGCTTTCAAAAATACTGCTTGTCCCTTCTAGAAGGGGAACATTTTCATGTTCTCAGACAAAGAGCCATAACTTTTGTTTTATATAGTTAAGCTTGAGTATTTCAAAACTGAGCAAGCTTAGTGGAAGGATTTTTCTGTTACTTTCTTGGACATTTCTACTTTTTTCTTAGACTTATAAGTACTAAAATACTAAGACATGCAAAACCTGCTTTTGTTTGTTTTATATGCAAAAATAAGTGAGATATTTGGACTTAAATTTTTTTTATCCTTGGGTGCATCAGTATGGGGCAAACAAAAGCTTCAGGAGGCAAATAAAATTAAACATTTGTATAAATAGTATAAGTAATTATTTTATTATATGTTAAATATGTTTTCAGGGTACAAATGATCTTTTTTCCCCACTATGAAAATCAAAGACTTTAATCAAGATTGTGTTTTCTTTCCTTTCAACTAACAGCTAAATTAATATGCATATAAATAGTAAAAACAGAATATTTTCAGGAAGTGGTTTCTGAAAGATGGAAATAGAAATGAAGATAGAGTCATCACAACTCCCTTGAAAAGTCACCAAATTTTCAACAGAAGTTATTTTACATAAACTAATTGGCTCTTCATTGTGTTTTTTTCCTTCCATTTTTGTTTCCTTCAAACTATGGGCCTCAGTAATTGAAATATCTCTTGATTTGTAAGTTTGCATCTATTCAATCACAAATTTGTAGCTTTTTCTTTTGGATATGGTTACCTACATCTTTGTGATCTGTATCCAAGATCATTATCCACACCTTAAGAACAGTTACGTTTTTAATTTATGTGACAGAAACGAAGCTGCCTGCTTCTTGTATGCGCTTAACAAACGAATAGCATGTTAAGTGTTTCTCCACTAAATTCCAGTGACTTACTGGTGGGAGAGTACAGGTTACAGTTTGGCCTTTAAATACTGCTACTATCTGATACGACGACTCTTTACCTAACTACCTAAACTGAACTTAGCAAAAAATTTAATTTAAATTGATGATCCTAATTTCAGAGATATTACTAACTATGAGGGTGTTCGGTTTCACCCATTTACAGCAACTTTCTCAGTCTAATAAAGAACGAGTCAGAGTTTGAATTTCTGGTTCATCCTATATAGACGTTTACCAGTGTTTTGCACTGTCTGACAAAGTAAAGGTCAAGAAGGTATTAGACTGTTGACTGTGGATATATGAGGGTATAGACAGCAGCAATGGAAAATATTTATAGAAAATCTATGTAAGACAGTGGTCAGTTTTGGTGCAACGTCAAATGGGCATAGCTACCATATTATATAATATTAAATAATTTAACTGAAAATGAAAAAAAAAAATTCTACAACAAAATCCAAAGAAATGGATTGTGAATAAATGTGGAAATAACTCTTTCCCTCTTATTTTTCTGCCACTCTTAGCAATAATACCATAATCACAAATAGAAAGCATGGTTTACTTCAGAGTGATTTCAGTCTTTGTACCACAAGAAATGAATTCTTGCTACCTCTTCTGTCATGCCTATTTGATGTAAATGTAAGAATGTGATAAAATATAGAAATATAAGACTTGGTTTAAACAGTTCTTGAATGAGTTTAATAAAATACATAAGTTTAGCATGGAAACTTATCATGGTGTTGTGGACAATGAATTTCAAGTGTGCTGCAGAGCACAGTGTGTGTATTAGAAACGCATTATTACTGTAAATTGTGGACTATATTATGGGACAAAGTTTTGCTGGTACCAGATATTCTTCTTAACCTATTGCTAAAGAAACGAAGTGCCTGACTAATACCTGTATTTTTTCTCCCTATTATTAAAGAAGATTTTTTTTGTATTGTGGGAACAAATGACAGGTAGTTTAGTTGTATGTTTAGTAGAAAATAAGGAAAACTTGAGCTTCTATATAATGGGGTAGTTTTATGTTACACAGAAGCAATGCACAACCTACATTTTCATCACGTTCACAAAATATGATCAACACTGGATAAGCTACTTAACCTAAAGTCCTAATCAGAAAAAAAGAAAATTTGGTTATTTCTATTTTAAGTGGTGACTTATACTTTGGAAACTTTGGTATAAATGTCGACCATTGGGGTGAATAAATCTCCAACTCCAGCTTTTAGGAGGCTTTATATGCCATGGAAATATTTAGGCCAAGTTCGATAGATTTCACAGGGCGCGAAATTGCAATGATTCAAGAACCAGGTGTCACGTGCAGCCTGACAGTGGCTAAATTGGAGATCAGTGACACTGGAAAAAGAAAACCTATTATTGGAATAACAGATTAAAAAAACCAAGGCATTTCTGAGTCAGGAATCATTAATAAGAATTAAACTTATCTGCATGAAAGGTCAGCTCCTCTACAAGCAGAAGCCCTAAGTTAAAGCTTGGATTTGGTAGCAGAGTGGACAGCAAAATATTTTTTATTTTTGCATTTAGTTCATGAGCAGCATAGACTCTTGTTAAAAAAAAAAAAAAAAAAAAAAAGCCTAACAAAAATCATATAAAAATGTACAAAATCAGACATTGTTTTCCATGCAAGCTTTTGCTTCAAGAGTTTTCTCCTACCTGAAAAATGATGCACTTTTTTTCATTAGAATCAACTCACAATGAAAAACCATAGAAATAGGTGGCTCTTTTTTTTCTAAGTTATGGCATTTTAAAATAGTATTTCACACAATATTTCATAAATCAGTTTAAAAAATCTGAAATGCATCATTAAAGTTCTTGATTTGCTGAAAATAATTACAGTTCTCTGTAAGTCCATTTACTCCGAATGGTTTTGATCAGGAAAGTTGAAACCATTCTTAAATTATGTAGCGTACATAAAAAATACACTCTTAATTGGTGGCTGGATAAATGGTACATTAACAGAAAAATGATTCTATTCAGATTCATGGCTTGGCTTTTTGTTGTTACTTTGCTTTAGTTGCTTTATTGTTTCTCTTCTTTAAATCAATCACTTTTTCTTTTTTTTCAATCCTGCCTGAAAACCTCATAGTTGTATTTATGCTGCCTGTTGCTGCACAGCGTCCTTTGTATAGACTGTGTAAAGTAAAAAGAGGCTAAGAAAGAATACTAGTTAATGTCTTCAAGAACTTGGTATTTTTGTAATTGTCATTTTGGTGCCAGTGAATCAGCATTTTTCTAGCACTGAAGTGCCATTTCTGAAGCTAACACTTATGTATGGATTACTTCAAATAGTGGGGACTCAGCGCGGTGAAAGATAAGATAATGCTCTCTTAAGCATGCTGTGGAGAGAATGGATTTCTGCTAGCATTTTGAAAAAGAAAAAAAAAGGCAAAAAAAAGATCATATTTTTTAGGTGTCCCAGATGAAATACATTAGATAAAACTGGAATTTAAATATGTCCTTAGAGCTGAATTTACTGAGAGGTGAATGTCTAAGAGGTGGGAAGTTGGCTATGAGTCTGATGCAGTACACTCTCCAAAAATTAAAATTATTAGGACTGTATCATCTGGAAAGCCATTCTGTTTTGAAGTTTGTTAAGTAAATAGAATATTTTTTCTAACATTGAAAATAGACAATGGAATGTGTTCTACTGCGATGAAAAAGGCTTTTGCTTTGCAAAATTACGTAAACCTAACGTCATATGTGGCTGAACGTAAATCTTGTTGGTAGCCATGCTTAGTAAGAAGCTAAAGAACCTAACACTTTATTACATTTTCTTACACTGCCAACACCTCCTTCTTCCTCCTTTTAAAAGCAACTTTATGTCTTTGTTCAGATTATAACATTTGTTGAATTTAGAAAATATCACTTCTTAAACAAGAGGGTTTTGAGGAAAATGCAAGATGGATAATTGAACAACTGTAAAGCGGTAGTTTGGCAAAGACAATCTATTTATTGAACATAAAAAAAGTTATATATGTTCATTTTCTGGGTTAAGCAAAGCTGGCCTGTCCACCTAGGAAACGATGGGTGATTATTTTCTTTTGGCAGGATAGATGATTAATCGTGATTTCAATCTTCTTGTTGTTTCCACATTCTATCAAAGCCCCCTTCTTTGTCTGCTGGCAGTGGCCAGGGTAAGGAATAGGTTCCACCTTGGATGGGTAGATAGAATTGGTTTATTTACAATTCATCATTTCATACAATTCATCAATCAAGATTAAGATCTTAAAATTGCCCGTGCTTGACTAGGAAATATTTATACAATATCCACTGATGTAAAAAGCACCCTACTTTATAAACAGTGAGCAATCTCTTCCTGTAGAGAACTGGAGAGTACTAATCCAGCTAATAACTTATAATTGCCTTGATGTCATTTTCCACATGCTCCTAAAGGGAATCCAGTCAATTTAATAGTACTGGCATTCGTCAGTTCTTGAAATTGATTTTTAAGATGTTGATATTTCTTTACTTCCTCTGCTGCTGCTTCTGCCAGAGATTTTAATTTAATCTTATATCTAACATCTAACTGTGATGTCAACTACACGGGCCTGCTCTCCCTTAACAAATACTGGGTCTGGCTTATATAACTCACTATGTTCATCCTTCAGCAATGGCTACTGGATTATTACTTATTCTTTTTTCTTGGCTTCATTCACCAATATCCCACATAGCTAGTTATGTCTATTAATACTTGCTTTCTAAATAAACATTTTATCTTGTAGTCTTCTGTTTCACCTAGAAGGCAGCAGCTTCAGCGAGAGTTAATGTTTGTAGTAAAGATAAAAGCAAAAAAAAAGACTACTGAAAGTTTATATTTTGCAGTTCTTTCACTAGTACAAAACCACAATGGGTGGAAACAGCACCACCTAGGCTAAGGTACATGATTTCTGTGCATCCTGTAGGGCTTTACAAATTTTTCCAACAAAAATTGTTATCTCTTTAGAAGTTATGTTAGGTAAGAAACAAACCAGCAGATAGCAAAACAAAAACCCAAGAGACAGTATTTTTTTCTTTTTTCATAGAAGTCATTTCATGCAAAATAAGCCAAATACTCATCCTCCTTCACTGAGAGTACAGTTGAAATAGTGCTGTTCCACTTCAGAAGAGCTGCTCCTTATCTCAATCCATAGACATTCCTAAATTTCTTGCAGAGTAGAATTTGAGGTTGAGGAGACTGTGAGGAACAATCTTCTCTACAAAGATAACAGATCTGTAAAATAGGACAAATTGTTTTCAGGTCGGCACAATGGAAATCAGGGGACTTGGAAAGAAAAACACTGTACCAAATAACAGTGACATACATTGCATGCTTATGGTATGCACTGGAAAGGGTCTAGGTCTCTTAATGTCTCCTTTATAGGAGCATTCCTTTAGTTTCTCCTAAATTCTTTGTGAATTTTGCCTTATTTTCATAGTGTACAGAACTGTCCCTAAATATTAGTCTCGGATATTGTATGTATTTGCTATTTTGAGTACAGATATTTTGTCAGGATAAGGTCTCATATGCTTTTTACTCTAAATATCCAACAGTCTATTTCATCAGGCAGCTCTTTCAGCTTTGATGTTAAAACATTCACTTCTTCCTTCACTGAATTTGATGCAAGTGTGAGAAACAACAAAGTCATCCAGCAGTTATGAAGATAAATATTTCTTGTTTGACTGTTTTACAGACTTTTATTGATTCTATTTATTTTTAAAGATGTTGACTCAATTTTACAGTCTGATTACACTCAGATTTTTAATTTCCAAAAAGTAAACATAGTTGACCGTTCATGCATGTATGCACCTAATTTACAACATACAAATACTTTGACTAACTAAATTCTACTAAAAGTGAGGGGAGCTCTTTCGATTTTGTGATATCTATGTCACATAAACTAATGAAGTCTCCTAGTAAATTTAATGCAAAAAACATAAATCAAGTTACTGCAATGTATTGTGTTTTAAGTGGTGTCCAGCCACAGTAAATAATAGTTCAGCCACTGTAAATAATGTTTTAGTATATACAACTATTAGGGTATCTGACAGAAGCATGGTATCTGTTAATCAAACTGGCTGCAACATACTTGCAGCGCTTTAACGGTTGCTAGTATTAGAAAAGTTCCCTAACGTCAAACCTGAATTTCACCTGTTATAATTTAAGCCCATTACTTTTAATAAGTTACAGGATGAAAAATGGGGAAAAATAATCTTGTATTTTGTAAAAGCCTAGATGACAATCAAAAGGTTTTCTTAATTCAGCAACCCTAATTTCTCCAGTCTCTCCTGATAGGTTGCTGATTGGTATTTGTGTTTTCCTCTGCTGATTCCATCTATCACATATTTCTTTGCAGTATGAAGAATCCTTGACAGAATGTTGAGCAAAGTTTATACTCCTGCATTTTCTACTCTTTCTGTTTATGTTGTCTTGTCCATTTGCTGGTTTTATCTGCAAGACACTGTTGATTCATGCTTTCCTTGTGATCCATTCTAGTTGTGCTTTCTGGATCCTTTTCTGCACAGATACTGCCTGAAAAATCATTCTGACCATCTATTTCCGCAGCTGATTTTTTTCCTGCCTAATTTCACACTTGAACCTCTTGAATGAGTTTGGTTTGTTTTTTTTAATTTGTTTTTGTTTGTTTGTTTTTGTTTGTATTGTTTTGCCTTGCCTCTTTTTTTTTCTACAGGAGGATGGAATTGTGTTCAGCGCTCCTGTGAACTCAGACTGTACTCTCTATTGAACTGACAGATTCCTTCAGCATACAGCCTACAAAAATGTTCTGCACCTATTTTATTTTTTATCCTAATAGACCCAGAAAAAACATATGGAATCCTTCTCCTCATATGTTTTCACTTTTACAATAAAAAATTCAAAAATATTTTCTCACTACCATTTGCAAAGAGTTTTGCAACTTAGCTTGTAGGGATTTTATATGGGATAGATTTCCTTAATTTGCTTCATAAGGTGCTATACGAGACAATTTCAAAAAACTCAGCAATTCTAGAATTGCTGTGTTTTCCCCTGGTCAGAAGTTTTTGGTTTTGTTATTTGTTATTTGTTTGGTTTGGGTTATTATGTTTGTTTGTCTGGTTGTTTTTTCTGTCAACACATGTTCTTTTATGCTGCATTTAATGGAAAGTTCAATGGAAAATGTCAAAATCAGTGTCTCAAAGACAGTGGTTGCCATTGCGTTTGGGCTCAGATGAGAGTCGGTTATAAGCTATATGAATAAATCTTAGTTACGTGATTCTGTGAGAAGCAAGTTCTGTGTTTATAAATTAGGTGAGGTTGTATAAGGGATCTGAAGATTTAGTCAATGGCAAGGAACACTGTGTATACATCAGAGGAAGGTAATAAGTTTAGTTAAGCCAATACAGAAATTTTTCATCCACCTTCAGATATCTATAACATAGCATAGGCATTTGAGATACTATTCAGAGTTCTCTTTATTGTTATTATTGAAACAAATGCTTCTGTGGAGTGATTCATGTAACCTACTTTGGGATGAGAAGAATCGCAGCCTTTCAGCAGCTCTTTTCCTTTACTGACCATAAAAGAAGTTCAGGGAATTAGTCCAGATGTAAATTAGGACTGATGACTCCCATCCTGCCTTTGGGTGAAGTATGTGACAATAATGTGGGCTCTGTCTGTGCCTTTAAGACTTTCAAGCTTAGGTGCCAGGCATGTGAGAGGCATATTTGGTGAGCAGAAGGTCTAAACTTTGGTTAATGCACAGTAAGTGCTCCTGGAGGAAAGGGGAGAACAAAATCTGCAATATTAGGCTAAAAGTCTGGTGTTAAGGAGAATGAGAGTAAATGAAGTCAAAATCCTCTATTATTATTACTATTATTATTATTATTATTATTTTCTTCTGTGTCAGCATAAAAAGCTTTATGTCATTGACATTAATATTTTGCTTTTTATTTATTTTCTCAAACTTAGCCTAAGCTAATCTGTGGTAAAAGTGGTTTCAGGGAACTCTCTGACTTTTGCTGTTTCCTTAATATGGCAGTCCTTAGAAATATGACATGAAGACACCTCTAACATGACCTGTTCCACCTCCACTGCATATTTCACAGCACATCCATGGCACAATCATCTCTCTTTACACTTTGCTTGACGGATTAGCCTGAGAGCTGATAATGTTGTGGTCTATAAGGAAGAAATGTGTTTTGGTAACTAGAACTAGCCAGGAACTGGGATGACATATGTAACAGCTGTTACAGTTGGCAAGTGAAGAAAAATAAATTGTACAAAATTAGATTTATACTTAGGAAATTAATGTGATTCGCAGTTGTATAAGCCATTATTGTTTAACTTTAGCTTATGCTTGTTTTGAATAATTGTTTATAGTATTTCGCTCTTTTGAACAAAATTATTGGCCTTATTGAACCAATTATTATTATTTTGAACCAAATTATTATAATAATTATTATATTTTTATTTTTTATGCGAATAGTATATTTCAGTAACTTATTTTGAAATATCTTGTTATTCCTCCTATAAATGTGGGTAATGTAGTTTAACAGAAGGGGAGGAAATTAAATGTAGTACACATGATGATGAAATGAAATGTCAGAAGTTTTCATATTGTTTTTAAAGTCCTATTGAAATATGAACTTCAGATTAATGTTACCTTTCCTGCACAAATTTTGCAGGTTTTCTCATTAAACTGCATGCACTAATTAAGTTGCTAATACTCTCCACTCTCTTATCTTACTCTGTGATCACAGATGTGACTGTTTCTCAAATTTTTGTTGATGTCACTACTGATATCACTATCCTGTGTCTTGTAGCCCACATGAGCTTATTTAAATATAATTTATTTAAATATGAATTTAATCATTATTTAACTCAGCAAGAAAGAAGCCTGTACTTACATAATTTATTTTGTTCTTGTTTTACATTCATACATTTTACTCAATTTCTAGAGATAAGTTGGAACTTATTAGTTAGTAGGAAGTTAGAGCAGTATGACTAGTGGCAAAAATAGTATTTCTATTGCATTTGGTGCTTTGTTTTGGTACAGTCAGACAATACGGTATGTGAATACCAAGAATTATTAAAGGTCATTTAATGATTTTAGCCAATTTTAAAGTTATCACATAAAATAAAAATTAAAATAATAACAATAAAAACCATAGAAACTTATCACTATAGCTCTTTGGGTTTTGTTTTTTTTTCTTTTTAGGTTTGTTGTATTAGAGAAACGCATATGATATCAGTACTTAAAAGGTTGATGGGCAACTATAATTATATAAAATTATATGTAATTAATTAGATTTACAAGAAAAAGAGGAAAAAATCAGTATCTATTTGGGTACCATGTCCACTAAACAACAGATTTGTTATCTGCAGATACTGAAATTTGGACCAGTTTTTCAAGATTTTAGAAAAAGTAATTTTTTTTACATTTTTCATCTAGATTGTCATGTACTAAGAATACAAATTTAGGACAATTCAGGCTGAGAATGACCTCAGGAAATCTGTGATATAACTTCCTGCTTAAAGAAGAATCGGTCATGATCTCACACCATGCTGCTCAGGACTTCATCCAATTGGAGCTTAAAAACCTCCTAGTATCGAGTTTGCATGGCACCTGCGTATAACTTGCTTTTCTCCTTGACCACCCTCAAAGACAAACAAATTCGCCTTACATCCAGTCTGAACCTTTTCTTTTGTAACAGATACTATAAAATACAATATAACTTTCAAAATTTGTTTTTACACTTACACATGAACAATGTAATTGATGACAGAATGTTAACTAAATTTCTTAGAAACCTAAGCAGGAGTGCCTGAATACGTTTTCTGTACCTTAATTGTAGCTGTTGTTGTTCTATTAAGATTTGGTCTGTGTATCATATCTCCTGATGAAAATTTAATGCATTCAGTCATTAGAGCAAATATATTTATTTCTTCATGGGTTTGCATTCAAGTGGTATATCCTTTCTGAATTACATAAATACAGTTTCATATATTCTTTGCTGTCATGATGCACAGTTGTTGTCTCCGTTTAAGCTTTTTGTATGAATGGCTGGTAGCTTTCAAGATTAAGTTAAGAAAGAACTGACTGAAAATAAGGATAAAATATAGAAGCCAAATATATGAATACATTAATTACGGTTTTGTATTCCAAAGGACATGGAGAATACTAATGAGTATCTGAGGATGGGAATGGGATTAGTAAATGAGCAAGATCTGAGTGATAGGTTAGACTTCTTTGTGAAGTTAGCCCTTGGAAAAACCATTTTCTAGATATTGATTGAGACAAAAATAAAATTAAAAATTAACAATTGGTCTAATACAAGTGCTGGACAATCAGCTTCAAAAGTAGATAAATAACTAAAAGCTGAGGCCATTTTCGCAACTTTAAATAATAAGATTATAAAAAGATTTTGCCATCTTTTTCATTGAATCTGCTTAAAAATGAAGTATTTTATGCCTTTAGAAGTATTCTATACTTCTAAAACCCAGATTCTATAAATTTGGATAAAATAAATGTCAATAGCTCTTTATTATAAATTAATGAAAGAAGGCAAACAATACACATAAAATATGCCATACCTATACTGACATGAAGCACCTATGGACTACTTGAATAGCAACGCTCACATTCATTTCTATATTAAAAAATCTAGAAACTGGATTACTTGATTTTTCTCAAGCTCAGAATGTAATTTTTAAGGTCTCCTTTAGCTCATACTATTCTTCCAATTTGTTAGAGTGTTGGTTCAATGTTGCACTTTCTTTAATGTCAAAAAAAAATAAGAGAAAGTTAAAAGATCTCTCAGGGATGAGGTTCCTTTGGGAAACAAGGGACACTTATTTACCTCTGCATCTAACATTGATTTTTGACAGATATCCAAATACTAATGATTCTATGGCTGACATAACCATCTTTGGTGTGGAATTAGATTTATAACTTAAAAAAACCCCTAGGATAACTTGCGAACTTGAACACATTAAGCTGATCTTACAGTTTCAAACGGTCTGATAGTGCATTTGAGACACCTGAAGGCATTGGTGTCAGCAAGCAAATGTGGAGATGTTCTGGTATTTGCAAACCAGTACAGCATCTGGGTCTTCTAATTTAGTATTAAATTCACAATAAAAAAAAAAATCTCCTGGATCAGTAATACTTGCAGGTTATTCCAGATTCAGAGGCATTCATACTCATAAGCATTCCTGAACAATCTGACATACCATAGAATGGCATTTCAAACTGCATATTATTTATTTCCAAGAAATGCAGTATTTGAATCCACGGATCTTGAGACAGACTTCCCTACATGCAAAAGAAACTTGCATTAAATTCTTTCTGTTCCTTTTTAGCTGATGGCTTTATTTTAATTTTATAACCTTACTTACCTAAAAAAATTATGGAGGTAAATGGCTAGGGAAAAAAAAAAAATATATATATATATATATATGGTTTGATAGATTATTTCATAGCAGTGGTTGAAAAAGTAATGCCCTGAGAGATTGTATTTTAAAACAATCTGTCAGTGAATTATATTATGACTAGGAAAGCAATACGAGCAAAAGATGCTCATTTGTGGTAGGATTATCAGGTTGTATTTTTAAGTAAATGTAGAAATCTTTGTGAAAAAAGAAAGAATATAGGTCTGTAAGTAACTATATAAGTAGCTTTGAGACTTACATTTAATTTTCTCAGTGCTCAGCAGAGCATGTTGAAAAAGAGAAAGAAGGTATTTATTATTGTAAGTCTGTAATTGTGATAGAAAAATGTCATTTTTATTAATTACAGCTTATATTTCACTTTCAAAATCCTCTTTTAGCAGTTATGAATATTCTTAACTAAATATTAATCAGAAACTCATGCTTTATTAAAATTAGGAAATTCTTAATGACACAAATTTATGATTCAAAATTTATGAAGGTTGACATACTTTAGAAAAAAAGAAAAATGCATCTATCAAACATGTTCAAGGTCATGAGTGACAACATTTTGGTGTTTAATGCCAGGATTTGAAAATGGTGCAATATAAGTTAATTAGTCAAAGAGGAGCTTGTGTATTTACTGCCTATTCTGTAAGAATGAATGAGACTGCTACTCTGTTTCTGCTGTGGGATAATCTTGAAACTGAAGAAATACATACATGTCAAATGGCTTGAATCTGCTGACTTAAAATCAATTGTATTGTGGTTTTCTTTGAAATCTGAGACCATGCTACGGTGCTATGTCAATAAGCCTTAGTTCAAAGGTTCCAACAAGCAATAAAAAGAGAGACACAATATGTTATTCATTTGTCTGCGTTTCTTGCTAGTGTAGTGACAATTACATGCTGGATCACCAATCCTCATTTGTTCAGTGACTGCTTCACTGTAGAAGACCATATTCTACTTAATGGAACCTATAAGCACTGAAAATGGGTTAATTTAATGTTGGATGGGAATTAATAATTTCCCAATTTCTAAACCTCATTACAACTTTTTAGGAGATTACTTGATTAGTTTCTCCCTTTTTGTTCTTCTGATTTAAGTGTCAGGAGAGTGATAATCGTACCAGTACAGTTTATGAATTGAGATGGTAGAACTTTGGTCTTCTAAGTGTTCTGCACCCTGGTTGACCATTCCACCATGAGATATACTACTGACTGCCAGGATTCATAAAACTCAGTAAAGATTCTTAATTTTCAAAGGGCCATTCAATCTTTCTTCCATAGGGAAAAACAGCTTCAAGATGAGTAAAGTGGAAGAAATAACAGCACTGAGTGACAAATTGATGAGTTTGTATTTTGTCTCTTAAAAGTAAGTTACGTCTGTAATGCATATGCTGGCCTAAGGAAGAGCATGTAGCCTACATAGATTAAAAGTAGGCTTATGTAAATAATAGATATTTCAGGGTGGTTGTCAAACTGAAAATTATGATCACAAGAAATAATGGCAATCTATCCCATGATATTCCTTCTATCGGGCAAAGAAGCCATCATAATATCTGGATTTATTATTTTTTAAGTAGCCAATATAAATTTTCTTTACAAGAAGAATTGAGTAAATGTGACTTAAGAATACCAGGTAGCCTGCTACTGGAGTAGTCTTTCAGCACGAGGAAATGAGAGGAACAAAACCTATAGGGAGGGAAAGAAACAAGTCACTTACTTACTGGAGAAATATTTTAGCCACAGGATTATTGCAAAAAACACACCAGGAACCAAAATGTTGTTAATCTAGTGGCACAAACTGCAGATAAAAATGTTATCAAATTAATCTTTAATTAATTTATGATTTGGAAACAACTGAAATTGTGTTTTCCTAGTGCCCAGTAAAGAAAAATTATTTCTTAAATTTCAATTAAATGCATTTTTAGAAGTAAACTATTTATGGGTACAAGTACTTAATCACACAACTGCACTAAATTATTAAACTTTTCTAGAACATAATTAAATAGCACAGTTGAATAATTGCTTACTACTCTTTACCGGCTCTTTCTTCACTATAGCTTCACTGTTGTTTCTCTAGCAACAAAAGTCCTACCGAAAAGAAGAATTATAAGGGAAACATCTTCATTCAGTTTTGTTAACCTCAGTTTTCTGATGAAACAGCAGATGACATGAGTCAGAAGATTTGTGTAAAAAAAACAATATTTCAAATCAAGTGAGGTGTCTTTTTTCCCTCCTATCTCTACTAGAATGATAAAAGTCTTAGATTTAAGTTTCTGCCTGAGTGGAAAGTGAATTTAACATTTACTTAGGCAGTCAAATGTTTTCAACAGCTGGGATTCTAGCAGGAATCTTCTCAGTGTCACGTGATTTGCACTAAAATCTTGAGGTCTGTTGGATCACACAGTGCATATCAGGCAGTACGTAGGGAGGCAAATATTTACAAGAGGCTTTGCAGTGTCCAGGCTTCTTCTCTGTGTTCTTCAGATCTGAGTATAGATGTGGTTTAGGACTAGATGAGTTCTCTATTCTCCTTTGTTGTTACAGTAGTAGTAAAACGAACTTACATTGACATGGGACTTTTCCTGTAAACTGGGACAGTTTAGGCTTTAGCTATAGCAGATAGGGCATAGAAAACAATCCAGAGGACAATCCAATTAACATCCCACTAAGTGTCAACTTCTTACAATCTAGCCTGGTGATTGCTCATTAACATATGGGAAACTGCACTCCTTTAATATCATGTTCCTATACCTCTAGATTCACTCCCAGTCAAGAGTTAGATCATCATGAGATATGTATAAAATAAGAATATGCAAAAATTAATTTTGAGAATGAGTGAAAATAATCACTGATATAAAGAGTATAGAGCTTTAGTTTAACAGGAATATAGTTTTCACAGCTGCAGCAACAGCAAAATTTCACAGCTGCAGCAACAGCATAATTTCCATGTCTTAATTCATCAGAGGAAAATAGAGTTAAGCAATTGAACAATGGCAAAAATTAGAACAAATATTTGAATACTATGCCTTCCACTAGTTCCATCACTGCTACTATGCTTTTCAAGATTCAAGTTACTGTCAAGTTCTTTATTCATCTGACATGTAAAATATTCTTATACTTAACTTTTGATAAAATTATTAAAAGGATGTCGTGGTTTAAGCCCAGCCAGTGACTCAGAACCACGCAGACACTCACTCAATCTCCATTCTTCTTCCTCCCCCAGCTCCTGGAGGGATGGGAAGGAGAATCAAAAGAATGTAACTCCCGTGGGTTGAGATAAGAACAGTCCAGTAACTAAGGTGTAACACAAAACCAGTACTGCTACCACCAATAAAAATGTAAAGGAAAGAACAACGGAAGAGAATAAAAACGCTCATCACTCACTGATCAATACCCAGCTCAACCCCAGCAGTGATCTGGCCCTTCTGGGTAACTGCCCTCAGTTTATATAGTGGGCATGGTGTGCTGTGGTATGGAATACCTTTAATACCTCTTTGGTCAATTTGGGTCAGGTGTCCTGCCACTGCTTCCTCCCGGCTTCCCCTCCTCCCTGGCAGAGCATGAGACTCAGAAAGTCATTGATGGGAGCAATCAAAAGGAACAACTAAAAGCATCGGTGTTATCAGTGTTGTTCCCAGGCTGAAAGTCAAAAACACAGCACTGCCCCAGGTATTAAGGAGAAAAATGACTGCTACTTCTGAACACAGGACAGAGGAACATACAAATCTTTTATCCTTCACCCTGTACTAGCTACACCCAAATTATTTTCCCAGCATTGTTTCATGTGTAGCTTCTTCACTGCTTCTAAAACAAGTTTGTCTGACAGACTTCTTTCCCATACACTCGAGCATTTAGGTGATGCCCCTAGCTGCTATGGGAAAACATAAAATGTTTTTATTCCAGTTTTTGATATACATTTTCAAATATCACTATGACTTCAGGCAAATAGCCTACAAACCATTTCTTCCATCTACTCGCCTTAAGTCTTTTAGAACAAAATAAATGTTTATTAATGTTTAATACAAGTTTAGTAGGGCTTCTGAATCATTTAGAGACACAGAAACTTTTGCTTTTGAGATACAAGAACCTTCCTTCTTGGTTCTTGATTTTACACAGAAACTGTAACAGTATTTCTGTCTGCTCCAAGGACTCAAAGGTTAATAAAAGGAGACTTTTATGACAACCCTGTAAGGTACTAGAAGCAAGCATGCTTTCCTTTACATGAGAGATCTCAAAAAGAACCATCCCATTCCATCAACAGGTCTTGAAACTTTCCTGTACTCTACACTGTGCTTAGGGTCTAAAAGAAATATTTCAGCTGAAACATATTCTTAAATCCCTCTTATGAGAACAGTATACACTGGAATAGGAATTCCAGCTTTGTTCTCCCATATTCCAGATTCTTTGTGTTTATTCACACTTTTTTTCTTCTTGAATTCCCTTAAAAGCTTTTTATACTGGAATTTCAACCTCTTGTGGGATAGAAGAATGAGTCTTCTTTGGCCTATTTTTAATAATTTCTGACAGATTGCTATTCAGTTGTTTTACACATGTTCTCTCCACTAATTTTGGTAAGGTACGCATGAGAAGTCAATACATTTGTACAATTTCTCCATGTCTGTCTTCTCAATTGGCTTAAACTGTTGTGAAGACCCAATGAATAGTGTCATGTAGGCAGAAAAATTTTCTTTTGGCACCAGATGACCATAAAATCTTGCTTGCCTTGCAACATCTTTGCTTTCTACCTCCTCTTTGATTGGTAACACTAACCTAACAGGTGGTGTGGCTGCTTGATTTCTTGCACTAATATACCCATTAGATTTATGCTGTAGATCAGCTTTTCCTGGTAACCGATGTATCTTTGTCTTAGAACTTTGTTAACAGTGATGAGTATCACTATATCTATTTCTTATAAGGATTGGATATTTCTGTGTCATGGTTTAAGCCCAGCTGGTAAATCAGAACCATGCAGCTGCTCACTCACTCCTCCCTTTCTTTCTCCCTGCTCCTGGAGGGATGGGGAGGAGAACCAAAAGAATGTAAATTCCATGGGTTGAGATAAGAACAGTCCACTAACTAAGGTATAATACAAAACTACTACTACTACCACCAATAACAATAATGATTAGGGAAATAACAAAGGCAGAGAATATGAAACTAAAAGCAGAAAAGAAAACAATATACACAAGTGATGCACAATACAATAGCTCACCACCCGCTGACTGGTACTGAGCCTGACCCAAGCATTGATCTGTGCCTTCCAGGTAACCCCCCCCAGTTTTATAATGGGCATGATGCGCTGTGGTATGGAATACCCCTTTGGCTAGTTTGAGCCAAGTGTCCAGTCTCTGCTTCCTTCCAGCTTCCCATGCTCCTCCTCACTGGCAGAGCATGAGAGACTGAGAAAGTCCTCGATCGGAGTAATCATTACTTAGCAACAACTGAAAACATTGTTGTGTTATCAAGCGTTGTTCTCGGGCTAAAGTCGAAAACACAGCACTGCATCAGCTACTAAGGAGAAAACTGCTACAGCTGAACCCAGGATATTCTGTAATGACTGAGGACGCTGGCTGTCCCGCTTTTCCATAGAAGTTAGATTTAGTGGTTTTTATCTTTGACAATAAATCCATAATTTTTTACATGTGCAGATTTTTTGCATGAACTTTTCATCCTTGCGTATGATAGTCAGCAACTAATGTGGTTTAATTTGAACTGACATTTTCGGCTTTGGGCTTGTTGTGGGGCTGAGGTAGAGCAGGAGCATTCAATAGTTGGAGGGCATATTATGGCACAAGGCAGAAGGGATATCAGATTCAGCATTTAAAGGGTTTGGGGACAGGAAAATCAGAGTCTAAATACACACTTTAAATGATAGTTTACTGAAGGCTGTCCTGCTGCTGTTAGGAAGGAGGAGAAAAGAGTGGGTGGCTGCCCTCATTGTCTTTGCCCTTGTTGCCCTGGGTCTGTCCCGCAGCCTGTGTGCTGACAGACACTGAAGCAGTGTAATAGGTTGACCAAAGCAACTGCTGCCAGCTTGACTTTCAACAGTGGGAGTCCCTGGGGGAAAGGTTACTGCAAAACATTGCTTGTAGCAGGTGTACCTGACGGTCCCATACACAAGTCTTTTGTAAGATGAAAAGTTTAGTTACTGCTGTAGAATATAAGGAAACCTCCCTTCCCATAGCTGCCTAAATTTTATAGCTGTTCTCTTTAGGCCTTTAAAATGGGTTGTGTTGTACTTATGGCTGAGGGAAAGCATTCTGTAAAATTTTATTCTGATTTCTCTATACAGCAAATTGTTGTAATTTTACCCTGAATCACCTCAGATGCCCTGCTTCCCTTATCTATGACATTAAGTCTATATGAAAAAAACAATAAATATCGTAATTTAATAGGAAAATTATTCAGTGTTTTAAAGCCAAACATGCTAGTGCAATTAAAGGCTGTAGGTGGCTTGGATAAAGATTTGATCTTTGGACAACATCATGCCCAGTTAAATATTATTTTGAGATTTTAGTTGTTGCAAAATCTGTTGTTTCCACAGGGAAAATGATTTGCATCTCCAGTCAATGTGCAGCACACTTCAGCATAGTGGTAAATGGCCAGCTTCTGTACACAGAATTTACCTGCAAGAAATACCTTGTAGGTGGTAGTACATGTACCTTCACATTCAGGGAAAAGTACTCACACAACTGTCTGGTAGTCTGGAACTTCTTTAGAAGATCATTTATGTAATTGTTCCTTTGTAATTAAATATTACTTTTTCTGACAGACTGAGAGGACAATTTAAATTAATCAGGAGCCTAGTAGTGAAATCCAATCTGCTTATTAAACAACTGTCAAATGTTTAATTAATTTTTAAAAAAAGTAAAAAAAAAAAAAAAATCCAAACCCCGTATTAATTCCAATACAACTCTCCTTGGAAATGAATGAATTTTCTGGGTTTTAATGTTGTAACTTGAGTAAGATAAAGGATTTCTCTGAGTTAATTATAGTTTAAGAGATTTTCTTAATTATAAAGTTTTGGGGTTTTTTTATTTTAATAAAAGAAACATGCAATGTTGAAGAGCTGTGAGAATTCTAATACCTCTTTTGCAGGAAAATTTGCAAAGTTCTATTTCATCTTATTAAAACTTGCAAAAAAAAAAAAGATCTACACTGCAAGTGTATTATTAAGAGGATCTTATTCTATCCCCTGTGTGAGAGTGCACTTATGACAAACTGTGCACTCAC
Source organism: Ara ararauna (assembly GCA_028858755.1). Lineage (NCBI taxonomy): Eukaryota > Metazoa > Chordata > Aves > Psittaciformes > Psittacidae > Ara > Ara ararauna. Next base: position 33,778,383 of record CM054410.1, on the reverse strand, counting down.
ACATTCATATGGAATCTGCACAGCTGGTAGCTATGGAAATCAGGACTACACCTGGAAAAGAGAGGAGAGAGCTTGGCAATTTAAAATGCATGTTTGATTTGAATTGTTTGACTAATAAGCAGGCAAGTGTGTAAGAAAGGAGACAGTTAGGTTCTGTGCCCTGTCTATGGACAGTTCAGATCCATACATAACTGTAAGAAGCTTATATGCAGTTTGACAGAAAAAAAGTTGCGCTCAGCTAAATTTGGAAACTATATCTAAAGACTTGAGGCTGTCTTAGCTTTCATGAGTACTACCAATTGTCAAATGAATTCATATAGTTGAAGATCCACTCCACTCTTTTTCAATTTCCAGGTGGGATTTAAGGAATTGTATATTGAAACCTGGTTGTATGAGAGAATTTACAACTTAGCAGCAGCAAGTAAATTTAATTTATACCACTTTCAATAAAGCATCTGTCAGGATGTTATGTATGAAGACCAATCACAGAATCACAGAATAATTAGGGTTGGAAAGGATCATCTAGACCAACCCCTCTATCAGGGTAAGACCACCTAGACCAGGTTATACAAGAATGTATCTCGGCAGGCTTTGAATATCTTCAGAGAGACTCCAACACATCCCTGGGCAGCCTGTTTCAGTGCTCTGCCATGCTCAATGTAAAGAAATTCTTCCTCATGTTGAGGTCAAGTTCATAATCAATTACCCACAAAACCATTTATAATTTAAATAACTTGTGTGTTGTCCTGAGTATGGTGGAGAAGAATTTAAAAGGGACTATATCTTGCATCTTACAGGCTAAAAAATGCCATATTCTTATATTCTTTTGAAGTTATAAGCAGGGGTGTTGGCTATGTTGAAACTTCAAGATTTTGGTGTTAATATTTGTTGGTTTTGTATTGCAAATGTGCTTTGATCAGGGGGTAGCACGATATATATAAAGTCAAACAAAAATTTGTAATGTAGTAACACAATTATGTAGACCGTTATTGATGTTATACAGCTAAAAAATGTTAGTGCTTAATAAATACCTAAATAAATTCTATACTATGCAAAATAAGCCCCAATAAATATGTTGGAAATCAATGAATATGCTTTAAAACACAAAAAATACTTTATTCTGGTTGACTCAATAATCACCAGGCTGGTAATAAATTCTCTAATTATTATGTCTAGCTTGATGGGATAAATGCTGCCTAGAGATACTAAAAGTCCTTGTTGTTCTTACTGTTTGTGAAATAAGTTGTATTCATCTGTGGTTGAAGTGATGTGTATTTAGACACTAATTACTTCTCCTAAAAAATACAATTTTCACTATTAATTTTTTTAGCAAAGGGATCAGTGCCTATTAGAAATTGTAATTGTACTACCTTTTCAATGCAGGAATGTGAAGCCAAGTGTTGGAGTGGGAAGGATCAACTCTATGAGGAGGGAGGCATGATAAAGTGAACAGAGAAGGAAAATGGCCTTTTAAGATGAGTTTTGGGTGGAATGACAAGACAGATTTACTAAAGCCATTAAAAAGGATCTCAGAAATGCAGCTGGGAGAAGTGAATCAGCACAACACTTCTGTTTATGCAGATAGCTAAAAGGAGCTGTATTTCATGTGCTATTCTTCTGCAGAAAAATATTAGGCCATGGTGGGATGAGGATCTAGAGAAAGATCTGTGCTCAGTATTGTATTCATATGTTAGCAATAGGTGACATATAAATGATGAGCTAGTTCATAGCAAAAAGAAAAAAAAAAAGAGACATTTTTAAGGAGCTTGAAAAAGATTAAGAACTCCACTTCAACTTGTTTAAGATTGAGGTAATAGCTAGGTACCTATGTGGACATGCCCAATTGTCAGACAAATATTACATTTGGAAAGGAACATCTATGACAAGATATGTCTCCTTGCTTTTTAACTTTCATTTTTGAAGAGCTTACAACAAGTAATCAGTCTTAATCTTTTAAACAAAATTTTACCATCAACAGTGTTATAACCTAACTATGCTCAAAGGCATATGTGTAGAGCTGCATATGTTCTGGGGAATCACGGAGGTCAGATGTAACAAATGTTTTCACTGAACTAGCTTCCAAGATTTGAATGCAAAGCCAGGTTAAGGTATGCTGGCAAGACACACAGGTGGATTTTGCCATTGTTTGGGAGCAGACTTGGGGTAACCGTAGACTGTCTGAAAGCTGTATAACATCTAGTGTGCAATATGTGCTGGATTCCTCTGTGTAGGTAACTTGCAAAATTTCAAAGTGCTTCTGGTACTTTCAGGATGAAAAATACCAAAAGCTGTAAGCATTTTCAATAATAATTATTATTACTGATTTACATTTTTATAGTTTATGTTCAAAGTTGGCAAATGCAGGGCTGTAAATACCTGCATGTCTTCATATTTTATATCTCCTCAGGAGCCTCATAATTGCAGACCAGGGTCAGAGGCCTGAAATAAGTCTGAAGATGATGTAGGACACATTTACATTTTCTGAAATAACCAGATCAGGAATTTACATTCACAAAACATAGTAACAAGAATAAGAGTTGCTTTGCACAAGTACATCTCTGGTAATTTACCTAGTTTTGATCTTCTGTGAACGAATTTTAACAAACTCAACAAATGAGGTGTAGAAGTGTTAAGTCTTCCACCCTGATGTATCTTTAGATGAAATTACCAGTGGATAGTTTAACACATCTGTAGCTTGAAGCTCCATTAGTCTAATTGTTCTTATTTAAATGAACACTACTTAGCAGACTGTGAATTGATTTTGAATGAAAGTAAGGTCTAGTAAAACAGGGAACAGTATTAAAGGATTGAAATTTTTTTGCTTTCTTGCAGCATCTAACATGATTTCACTTTTCTCTAAGCAAGGTAAATATATTATTTTTGTATTTTACCTTCAATTGACTAGGGAAATTCATGGAAACTTTGCAACTGGACTCTAGGGTCTTCTAGACAAATCCATTAGACAGTTAAAATTAATAGGAGCTACAGAGAGTCATTAAGGTGAAAGATAGATCAGCTATCTTCACCTTGACAGGAAGTTAGGAGAGTAAATACCCATGCTGGATTTCTGTATGTGAGAATTACTTCTCAAAAAATATATGGGTTGTAACACAATGTTCAAATATTTAAGGGTGTGGCTTTCTTTCTAGATATGTATTCTCAGAATCTTGTGTGCATGAAGTGCTTTTCACTTGCTGTATTCTGAAGTATTTGTAATTAATTTTTGTGGTATGAATCTTTGCAGTACAGATGAACCAAGATTTTGGATGGTGCAAAACAAACTGAAGCTTCAAAAAGCAGGTTTTTTTAAAAGGAAGTGTTTAATCCTTATAGGAAATGAACATTGCTCCATTTTGATGAGCTACATAGGACATACCTAGAATACATAATGAAGTGCTTGTAGAGAACTGTACAGTCTTATTCTCCTACATAGAGTTTTTCTGCGATGCTAATTTAAGCTAAGCAATAGCTTAAAAACATATATATATTCTTTTTTTTTACTCAGTCAAGATCAGATCTGGAAAACTAATCTTGCAAAAATAACCAAAGCTCTACTTAAAATCCTCATAACACACATATATGTTTTATTTACTTGGTTAGGTTAGCAGTTTCAGTTCTGCTGTGTGCTTTTAACAGTGACTAGTGCAAGACAACTCTGTCTGTGAGGTTGTTCATCTCATGCCCAGCTATATATATTGCATGTGTATCAGCAGTTTCTACATACTTACTTATGTAACACTATCCGTACCAGGAGACATTTTTGTTTGCATTCTTGCACATCTTCCATAAATGCAGTGAATCTGTCAGGTAATGATTTGTGTGTGTGACTATAAAGCATTCTTAAGCATGCATATCTTCAAGATAAATACAGCAGTTGATGTTTCAGAATGGTTTTGCATTTCAACTTTAGGATGCATTTGGAGTATATTGAGCATGATAGAAGAAATCCCTAGCCATAGGTGAGAAGTGAGGAATATAAAGTCATCTTTGCACTGCTGTTATCGTGAAGCTGTACTGCACCTAGGCTTCTGGCTCAAGTGTGCTGTGCATAGACTGACCCAAGGCTACTAACACAGCAAAGTTTGGTTAGGTCTCTGCATCCTCTGGGAGTTATCTCTGCTATGGTCTTTCGTATGACACTTACAGAGGTCTGTTATGAAGATAGCTCAAAGAAACTTTTCTACATAAAGCAACCTGTCTTAGCTATTGTGCACAGTTTACACGCAGTTATTAAAATGGAGAAAACTTCAATTGTCTTTACTTGGTCATTTAGTTATAGACTGTATAAAATGCTTTGGGGTTAGCTACAAATCTGTGCTCATACAAGATGTTATCTATACATTCACATGTTTATTTGTTAATCTCAAAAACCAGTTCTGCAATGTTACTTGAATTTTTGGGATGCTGTTTACCTTGTTCCATGAAATAAGCAGCGGAAATGAGAATAGAAATCCACTTGCCTTCAAAAATTGATAACACACATTTTTATGTTATTATGGTTTAAAATTTAAGTTGTAGAACATTCAGATAAGAAAGACTAGATCAATATGTGGATTTTTAAAGTACTATAACAAAGAATATTTTTTTTAGAAGTTGCATTTTGTTTTAGTAATTGACAAGATACTTAACAATTTTGTTACACTTGTGATAGAAGCTATTGCTGCTGAAAAAAAAATAAGGCCCTTATAGATATTTTGCGTATTGAAAAATATACCACTACAGACTCTTTATATATAATATCAATATCGACTTCAACACCAATTATCAAAACCTAATTATGACTTATTTCAGAAAACATAGCTTCATGAAATAATACAGTAGAGTCATTCTGCAGAATCTCCTAGGTTCACAAACATGAATAAGGAGATCACCATGCAATCAGTGATCAGATTTAGCTGGCTGAATCTATCTTTTCCCTTTTATAAAACTGAGATTCTACCAAATGAAGAATTTGACCAGATATTTGGAGTGTGAAATTAAACTGTGAAATTAAAATCTGTTACACATCTCTATTTACCTTTTCATTGTTGCTTTGGGGCTTTTTTATTTGTTTGTTTTTTTAAACAGGAAAGCAATAAATAAATAGATTTTTGGATACTGCGCAGATGATATTTTACATCATAAATTTCAAGTGAATATACCTGAATACAGGTTTCAGACTGTCTATAGCTAGTTTTACAAAAGTGTGAAGGTGGTGCATAAGCAGCCGTAAGAAGATCCTTTTCTTCTGTATTTTTTTAAAGGAAAGCCATGTCTACTCAATTTGTGCATCCATTCTGGGTATTCTTTTTTATTGTATGCATGTGCTTTAACTTGTTATGATTCCACTAAGTCCTTTAAATGCTTCTCAGATTCTTAATCGGGCTTTAAGTATTCAAAAGGTTCTGTAATTATCCTTTAAAGGACCTTCATTAGTTTCATGGTGAGGAATGTTTAGGTCTGAGACATCTCGTAAAGATTTACCTTGGCAGGATTTTTGTTTTCTTAAAATCACCTTAGATATCTGGCTTAGTTTGCATCTAATATTGTATGTATTTTATCACCCACCTAGCTGCTTACTTCTGTATTTCATTGTTGGTTAGCTTTACATTCTGTTTCCTATGATGCATATAATTCTTAATGAGTGCAAAGTCTTTCTCTTAGAAATGTAAATTAACAACCAAAATCATCAGGGACAAGATAGAAGATATGAAGGTTGAAGAGAGAGAAAGAGAGAACAAGCTTGTGGTGAAACAAAAAGTTGAACAAGAAAGGCAAAAGACAGAGAATAGGAATAAGTAATGAAGAAAGAGGGATACTCCACACTGAAATATCTGCTTTTTTGACCAGTGAACAGGGTTAGGACATTTCCTGCCCAATAAGTGAACAGAGCAAGTCTAAAACTGCTGTCTTACAGCTGTTGAAATTTTTTTTTTTTTTTTTTTTTTTTTTTTTTGCTAGGGTTTGATTGATCAGGGATAAGTTGCTTCTTTCCTTACTCCAACCAAAAGTCTCATTTCTGTAATGGTCAAATGGACATCTTTATGCGCCAGTTGGCAGCTATTTCTAATAATACACTTTTGCAATTAGAAGCAGAAAAGGCTGCTTTCACAGTTCTTTTATATTTTTTTATTATAAATACCATAATCTGAACTTTGACGTCAAATAGGATGAAGTCACTTCTATTATGATTCAATATGTGTATACCAGCCAATATCACTGGGACAAGAAATGCAGAAAACCTTATAAGCCTACCTATAAGTCATTTCTTTGTGCTGAATCATCCTGCATATTGGAATTAAACATCTACTAAATTGAAATCAGAACTGTTTTCTTAATGTAGAAGTGAATGATGTCAAGTCAGTGGTTTTTTGGGGGGTTTGTTTTGTTCGTTTTGTATTGGGGTTTTTTGGTTGGTTGGTTTGGTTTTGTTGTGGTTTTTCTTTTTTTTTTTTTCTTTTTAGTGGTTGTTTTTTTTCTAAAAATTCCTATTTTGGTGCAAGCCTCAGAATTATTTTCACAAACTTTAAATACTAGGTCCTTTAATGATACAGGTGTCAACAAAGTAGAGGATTCTCGGCCTAATTTAATGAACCAAATGGCTACCTAGAATATCAAGTCTGATTACCAATGTTTTCATATTCAAACATGGAACTACCTAAAAAATGCAATCTATTAGCTGAAAAATGCTAAACACAAAGATAGGTTTTGATTGTTTGTTTGCCTTTTCTTTTTTTACGCATAGCTTTGTATTTATGTGCTGTAGGGGCATGAATTGGAATGTCAAGGAAGACCATTTCTTGCACCTAGATAGATACTAACATACCTTTTTTTTTTTTTTCTTCTAGAGAAGAAAATAGGAAATTTGAAACCCAATCCAAGAGTGCAGCTCAGGCTGGGATATACTTATCTGGTGAGCAACTCTGTGGAAAGAGACCTGGCGGGCCTGATGAACAGGAAGCTCATGATGAGTGGTGTGCTGTTTCAGCAAAGAAAGCCAACAGGACTCTGGGTTACATCAACTAGGACATCACCAGCAGAGATAAAGATATCATTATCCCATTCTATTCAGTGCTGGTCTGGCCACACCTTGTTTTCTGTGTTCAGTTTTGGTTCTTGCTATACAAAAAAGATGTGAACAGGCTGGAGAGGGCTCAGAGAAGGGCCACAAAGATGATCAAAGAACTGGGAAGCCTTCCATGTGAGGAAAGGTTGAGAGAACTGGGTTTGTTCAGCACAGGCTTAGGGGGAAACCTTACCACCATGTGCCAGTATTTAAAGGGTGGCTACAAGGAAGATGAAGGCTCCCTTATTACATGGAATCACATGGAAAAGATGAGGGGTAATAGGTAGAAGTTACTCCCAGGAAGATTCTGACTGGACACAAAAGGGAAGCTTTTCATAATAGATCAATCAGCCACTGGAATAATCTCACCAGGGAAGTGAGTTACCCAGCCTTGGACATCTTTAAGATTCAGCTGGACAGGGTACTGAGACATGTTGTCTAGACTGTGCTTTTGACAAGAAAAGTTTGGACCAGAGAATCCTTGAGGTGTCTTCCGACCTGGAATTCTATGATTCTGTGATACAACTGTATTCTACACAGACTGTAGCTCACTTACTTGTCTGCCTTCCTTTCCCCAGAAGCCTGTACTCTGTTTCTACAGTAGAATGTAAAAGTGACATATTAAAATTACATGTTTAATCTGTGTTGTCAGCCATCTTGTATTTAAAGAATGAGAGGCATCTCCGAATCAGAACTGCCAGCCCTGAAAGCTTATCAGATTAAACCAGGTAGGGTTTTCTATGGTATCCTCAAAATTTGTTCTTTTATAAATATTTCAACCTAAAAAGATGTATTAGAAAAAGAAAACCAGAATTAGATTATACATTATTATTTTTAAAATTGAAAAATGCTACATTTTGCGGATTTACATAGAGTCTCCTTTGCAGAGTTTTGCTGTTTTTCCTGGTTCTTGTGTTACTTTTTCATGTAATAGTTCTATTGTATATATTACTATAGTATTTCCTGAGCTTAATTTCTTGAAGATAATCCTGGCACACAGGACAAAAAAATGATAAAAGTAATAAAGATTAAGTACCATCCTCTCTTACTGGTTATTGCAACAAACCTATATAAAGATCCTGTAAATGAGGGAAAAGTGAACAGCTGTAAAAAAACCGCCAAAACATAAAATACAGCTTGGGGCTTTTTAAAGCATAAGCTTTCAAAGAGGCTGCTTCAAGACAGATGAATTTTTATCACAAGTACTCTTGTCCCATAAATATGAGGCAACTTCTTTATATATATTTCTGATTAGTCATAGCTAACACAGCTAACAACTGAGACTAATCAGAAATATATATTATTAATAGCTCCTCTAAAGTTTTTATTTAATATAATTGTGCTTAAAATGTAAAACCAAATCAAGTAAATTCTATCACAAAGGCACAAGAACTACTTTGACTAAAATATTCATTACTAAATTTATTTATCTTTGGCATTTAAATGGTTTCATTATTGCATTGTGCATACACTTCTCATTTAACAATGTTTTCTTTTTATACAGGGTTGAGACATGAGAAGATACCATTTATCTTTGAATATTTGAGCATTTTTTGAATATTTTTGTATGTTTGACTAGTTTTTAAAAGTGGAGGGAACTAGGACAGACATAATGCTCAATTCCATGGTTTTCCCTGTTTGCCCAAAACAAAGGTGACACAATGTTAGAGCTGAGCAACCATCTTGGACCCTTGTCCTTAGTATTGTTTCTACACTCTGCATAGAGCAACCAGTACCCAGAAGACCCAGTCCGGGACCCAGTTATCAGGCAGCTGGTAACTCCTCCAGTAAAGCAAGTTCAGATGCACTCCCTTGACTACTAGTCTGCAACTTCATGCTTCTTTGTGTACTTATTTCCATTGCCAGTGAATCTTAAACTACTTTTTTAACAACCAAATAGCTTCAGAAAATTGGAGACCCTGCCCTCTACCATTCAAAATCAGCCCTCCAAGAAGCAGACAGATGTGGCAACAATTTCCATGTATTTGGCAATTTCAGGCTGTTATAAAAAAGGTAAGAAAGAATTTCACAGAACCTGTAGTTTGCAGAGGATGTTTTTTCACTAGTCTATTTAGTGGATCATTAAGTCCCTTACATGTGGATTGGACACTGGCTATGACTATCGCGTGAAAGATGAAGCAGAGTGAATGCTTTGAATCTGGGGGTCTGCTACATCTGAGAATGCCACTTTCCTGCTCAAAAGTGGCATTTGGAAGACAGAGAGTTTGGGAATGTGTGGTGCATTTCTGACTCCCACTCTCTGGGCTTCTTTACAATTACAGAAATTCTTGTCACGCCTTGGTCTTTGTGTAATAAGTTGGGCAGTGAAACATCCCTTGACCGTACCAGGAAATCTAGCATAGCTAAGGAAGAAGATACTGATTGTACCAGTGACCCCTGACTCTGGCAAAGTGGGGAAGCGACAGTGGGGATAATCAGTCACCCCCTCACAGGCTTAGAACACTCCTTCCCTTGATTGTAGCCCAGGTGAAATGGTAGCATTGTTACTAGAGTTTTGGAAAATGTCTAGTATTTATTGACTTGGATTGTGGCCACAATAGAAATCTGCTAATGACTTAAACAAATTATCCTGTGACCCTATAAATGTGGTCCTGACTGAGAAACATTGAAGTCTTCTGGACTGTAGCAAGCTAAAGCCAGAATTTCTGTCTGAGCGGGACACCTTTCCAAACTCACAGAGTCTCTAGTTTGAAATAATAAGAGGACTGTCTCCAAAGGTGATGAAAAATTTTCCTTCATGTGCCTAATCCATGTAACAAATAATTGAGTGAACCTTGCCATTGACCTCTGTTAAGTCACACTTTAATAAATTCATATTAAAACTACTCCTGCTAATACCTTTGATGATATTTGAGCAACCACTGATTTTGTGACAAATTGGCATAGTAAGCAGGATTCCTTATCAGGATTTCATGACGCTGGCTGAAATCTCCACATTCAGCCACCTGAAAGTCAGCCATGGAGTTCCTTGCCCTCATCATGCCCAAGGACATGACTACATAGACTGATGCAAATAAGACTATAAGGCATCCAGCCTGGAGCTATCATGTGTCTGTCCATTAGGTATATAAGAAAGGTAGCTCAGGTCTGTCTGTACCTGTTTAAGAAGATATCCCCTGGTTTTCTTTGTTTATCAAGCCTAGACTTCATTGTCAAGAAAGCAGAAGCACAAAACTATGATTCCATAATGAGCCTGGGTTTTATTCTTCTGTGCAAAAGACAGCTCTCCTTGAAGGAGAAATATTAAGAAGGTGAACAAGCATAAGTTGTTTATGTGAAATTTGTTTAGACCATCTGAAAAAAACAGCAGCACTATTAAGACTTCAGTTATATGCAATTGTTTCATGTTCAGTTATATGTAATTGTTCAGTTATATATAATTGTTTCATGTTCAAAATCTGTCAATTCAGTGGAAAGCAGAAAAGGGTTTAGTTGCTGTACAACAGAAAATATAACATAAACAAGCCTGGTTTCCTCAATATTAGGATAAAAAATATGTAATATGGCTTCTTAATCTTGTGTGAAATTTTTCATTTACCAACGGAATTTGTGACTGCATTGGGATACAAGTACGGTGTTTTGTTGAAGCAATGTGTAACAGAGAGATAATATGAAAGAAGAACGGCAGTAAACAGATTTGTGCAAGCTGAACAAGGTCAAAACTATGGGACTGCTTTTTTAAAAAATGTGAATATATCTAAAGTGAATGAGCAGGTCTCACCTGCATTGTCAGCACTTAGAATAAGCTGCAAATAACTAATGGTTCATTGACCTGGACCACATTTTACAGACCAGGGTCATACCCTACATACTGTAGGTTAACTGTTCCTGACATTGTTCAGTGCAATTAGACATACAATTCCCTGAAGGGTTTTTTTTTCTCCTTTAAGAATTATTTTGCAAGCATCAAAAATAGAAAATCTCTTACTGGTGGCTTTATTTTCCTCAGTTCCCTCTTTCCTTTTTTATATCCTCATGAGGATTATATGCAAAGTATACAGCCTGAATGTGCAGATTTGTTTATAAATTGTCTAGTAGTGTAAACCTCACGTGATAGCATGAATAACTTTTAATACACTAGTACATAGCTAGTAAATATGATAAAGATGTCTTCAAGGAGTAGATCTTCTTTGTGTGTTGCAGGTATGTAGTCTGCCTATACTTCATTGTGAAACAGACAGAGGGAGAGACATTTGAGATACGAGCAGTGACAGAAAGATTCGCAACCACGTGGGTACTTCTCCCATCCATATCAGGAAACAATCAAGCTCTTGCAAAGGCTGTTTCATTCTGAATGTAAAATGAGCAATTGTCTTGGATGATTCTCTTTTACATAAAACCAAAAAGAATAAATTATCCTGTGGGTTTTTTTTTTTTTTTTTTTTTTTTTTTATTTCAGACATGACTGGACATGTCTGAAATAATATTTATTTAGACTAGTAATAATTATTTAGACTGTTCCTTTTGCTGAATACTTCATCAAGAGCTCAGACCAGTTCTTGTAGGAGAATGAGACGCCCATGGGAATTTTGTATTTCTGTGTTTGTTCTCTAGGGAAATCTCATGAGATACAGCGCCTCAAAGTTCTGGGATCACAAACAAGATGCTAATGAATCAGAGGTGCCTGGCAGCTTTTCCCAGCTATTATTCTATCCCTTTTCCATTTATTGCCTGCAAGACTTTTCTCACAAGATCAGCAACAGAAAATCAGCAGTAACCAGTTGGTTTAATACATAGTATCATGTAGTATTGCCTTATTTGCTCTAGTGCTCAATACTTAGCCTTTGTGCACTCATTTTTCTCCTCATCCTGGAGGAAGTACTTATCTTCACATACAGATAGCTCATGCTATAGTGTGACTGCAGTTTGCTTAAAGCAGCATTAACTTCTGAGTCCAAACATTGATGTTTTTTGAAGAAAGAGCTAGTACGCAACCAGAAAGACAGCAGAAAAGCATGGTGAGCCTTCCATATAGCTAAGGGAATGGATGTCTCTAAGGAGTACTGCAGAGGGTAGGCATCTCTCTCAAGATTCCCTCCAGATCCTCACACTTGATGCAATTATGGGGAAGATTATATTCTTCAGGCTCCATTCTGTCTTTTATCCCTCCTGAAACAGTAGATAATGCTCTGGGCTTTCCACAAATCAAGGTTTAATATTGATCTTTCTCAGTGCTTTTCCAGTAGAAGAGGATGATTTGTCTGTAATATAACCTTGATTGAGCTGTGTGTGCCCCTGCTGATATCAGCAATACTGTTAGTGCAGTTAAAAACTAATCAGGGTTAGGAAACATGCAGATTTTATGGAGATGTGGAAGATCATAAGAAAATGACTCCCAATCTGACAATTTTGTGATACTGTAAATGGCTGTAAGGGAATCTTATGATCCTCCAAAACAATCAGACAAAGTTTTGGTGTTATCTATCATTTCAGAAGTACACTATGGAGAAAACTGAACATAAATTCCTGATGTTAAAAGAAACTAATGAACAAACAAAAACACCTACAGAAAAAAGAAGTGAGCAATTTTAGGTTTACTCCTAGCTTTACATCAGTAGAGAGGCACCAAAGAGTATGCCTGTTGTTGCCTTCTGCAGAAATTCTCCAGCTTTAATTAAAGCAAGGTGAAAGCAGTCCTATATACTCTCTTTAACCCACAGTCTTGTTTTTATTGTGGGTGTTCATACAGAGGCGGCAATACAGTGAAAGCCATCTATACCAGTGATAAGCACTTTCTTCTCCTGGAAAATTCTCTCCTTTCTCCTGTAACCCCTTTAAAAACTTTAAACACACAGCCAGTGTAATACAAGTCACTATTTGTCTAGTATCTGATAAACAGAGATTACAAAATGATGTTATTTTTTGCTCTTATAAAGTCCTTAGTAAAAAGTACCTGTAGAAGGCTGAAAATCATAACCAGTGTCATATATTGATGGATCTGCTTATTCATTTTTATGTTGTACATGATGAGACATTAATCTCATATATATCAAGTTCAATATGTTTTTCTCATTGTTCTCTGCTTTTGTGTTTTCATGCTTTACTAATACGGAAGAAATTAATTAAGTATTCAACTGGCTTTGCTGTGTTTTGAAATGTAACTTCATCATGCACTTTCTGAATGCAAGTGATAATAAGCTTTTTATTTCTTATATAACCTATATGGGAAATAGGGATAATTAAAACCCGGGACTTGAGACAGTGCAATGAGCTCTTACTGATTTGCAACTCCATATGAATAATACTTCCTCTTTGCTTTTAATCCGTGCATAGAAAAGAACTACTGACAATTAATGAAGCCTTTATGTGGATTTGGTTTCAAAATTCCCTATTAAATGGTATTTCAAGAACATAGTTTTACCTAACATGATTTAAGTGCCAGAACTTCAGGATCTGAAAACCACTTCAAAATGGTCTCTCTTATATCTGTGAACAGGACTATACATCAATTTTCCAGTCAGCCATACAGCTATCAATGTGAGTTTTATTAAGCCAGAAAACTGAGCGTTTGAAAGAAAAGCAGTTCTAAAACACATAACCCCTAAAATCTAGAATAACCTCTTCAGAACAGGTGTCTATGCTTAAATTTCTGTTACCACATATGACATTAAAATAATTATTAATCATGAATATCAATGTATTTTGGCTTATTAGAATAACTAACTTTACTTGGTTATTGGCTTAAAATGTGATTTCCCGCCTTTGGAAATTAGTTAACTTGAAATTTTCAGTTTCCTTTAATAAGACAAGAAGCATAAACAAATAATTTTGACACTATTCTAGCACAGGCTATTGAGTATACTTTGCTGGCACACCTTTCCTGAATAAGCCTGAGCCATTTAAGGCAAAGTCAAAAGAAAGCTATCAAAGACTTCTGAGTTAGACGTGGCTTCCCAAACTGCAGAGATACAGAACTCAGCCACCCACTAGTCCTGAAACCGCCTTTAATCTCTGCTGCTAAATGAGATCTCTAGGGTAGTTCTAAGAATCCTCATCAAAGGTATAAGCAAAAGTAGTTTCCATATGCTTTTATAAAAGTGTGACTTAACAAAATTTGATTGTGAGGTTCATCCTATTACTTCCTAAATGAATAAAATATACAAAGGAAAAATGAAGTAAAACCGAGCTAAAATAATTTTTATAGAAACCAAAGATGCAAAGGGGTAATAGAGATGCTCCCATTGACTCCCCTTGAGTTGAGGATGTCCAATGCTTCATAAGCTCCTAGTGGACTCTTGGTGAGGCTAGACCTAGTCTTAGTCTCCGACTTCATTAACTCTTTGTATCTAAAGGATTACAAGTGGCAGGGGAGCCCAAGAATGCTGGCTGATATTCAAGGATCACCTGCTCAAAGCTGAGGAGCGTTACATCCCAACAAGAAGGAAATGGGGCAAGAAGGCCAGGAGGTTCTCATAGATCAATAGGGACCTGCTGAGCAAACTTAGTAGGAAAAAAGAAGCTTATGGAAAGTGGTAGCAAGGACAGGCAGCCTGGGATGAATACAGGGACATTGTCCAGGAAGCTAGTGATCAGGTCAGGAAATCTAAGACCCAGTTAGAATTCAGTCTGGCCAGGGTTGTCAAGGATAACAGGAAAGGCTTCTATAGATATCTTGCTAACAAAGGAGCAATATACCTATAGACTAGAGATAATGTGGGCCCTCTCTGGAAGGAAATGGGAGAACTGGCTACCCTGGGTTTGGAGAAGGCTGAGGTTCTCAATGGCTTCATCTCTGTCTTTACCAGCAAGTGCTCTAGCCATGCTGCTAAAGTCTTGGAAGGGAGATGCAGGGACTGTGAGAATGAAGACTTTAGGTCCATTGTAGGAGAGGATCAGGTGTGAGGAACCTGAATATGCACAAGTCCACGGGAGATGAGATCCATCCGTGGGTCCTGAAGGACCTGGCAAACGAAGTTGCTTAAGCCACTGTCCATCATATTTGAAAAATCATGGCAGTCAGGTGAAGTTCCTGATGACTGGAAAAAGGGAAATATAAACCCCATTTTCAAGAAAGGGAAAATGGAAGACCCAGGGAACGGCAGACCAGTCAGTCTCACCTCTGTGCCTGGCAGGATCATGGAGCAGATTCTCCTGGAAAGCATGCTAAAGCACATGAAAAACAAAGAGGTGCTTGGTGACAGCTAGCATGGCTTCACAAAGGGCGAATCATGCCTGACCAATTTGGTATCTTTTATGTGATGGGGCTATAAAACTGATGCATAGGGGCAAAGCAGCTGATGTCATCTACCTGGACTTGTGCAAAGCGTTTGACACTGTCCTACACAACATCCTTGTCTCTAAGTTGGAGAGACATCCATTTGATAGATGGATCACCCAGTGGATACACAATTGGCTGGATGGCTGCACGCAAATAGTTGTGCTCAATGGCTCAATGTCCAACTGAAGACCAGTGAAGAGTGGTCTCCAGCGGTCGGTGTTGGGACTGATCCTTTCAACATCTTTGTCAGCAACAGGGACAGTGGGATTGAGTGCACCCTCAGCAAGTTTGCCAATGACACCAAGATGTGTGGTTCGGTTGATACACTGGAGGAAAGGGATACCATACAGAGGAACCTTGATGCACTAGAGACGGGCCTATGCTAACCTCATGAAGTTCAGCAATGTGAAATGCAAGGTCCTACAGCTGGGTCAGGGCAATCCCAGGCACAGTTACAGGTTGGGTGGAGAAGAGATTCAGAGCAGCCCTGTGGAGAAGGACTTGGGGATGTTGGTTGATGAGAAAATGAACATGCATCGGCTTCAGTGTGAGCTTGCAGCCCAGAAAGAAAACCGTATCCTGGGCTGCATCAAAAGAAGGGGGAGAAACACCCTTCGAAGTTAAGGAGGTGATCCTGCTCCTCTACTCTGCTCTCGTGAGACCCTAATTGGAGCACTGAGTGCAGTCCTGGTGTCCTCAATAGAAGAAGGCCATGGAGCTGTTGGAGCAAGTGTAGAGGAATGCCACGAGGATGATCGGGGGCTGGAGCACCTCCCATACAAAGACAGGCTGAGAAAGTTGGGGTTGTTCAGCTTGTAAAAGAGAAGGCTGAATGGAGACCTCATAGCAGCCTTCCAATATCTGAAGGGGGCCTACAGGGATGCTGGAGAGGGACTCTTCATTAGGGACTGTAGTGAGAGGACAAGGGGTAACGGGTTTAAACTGGTGAACTACAGGTTAGATATAAGGAAGAAGAAGCTCTTCATTGTGGGGGTAGTAAGGTACTGGAACAGGTTGCTCAAAGAAGTGGTAAATGCTCCATCCCTGTCAGCGTTCAAGCCTAGGTTGGCCAGAGCCTTGGGCAACATGGTTCTAATGCCTATGGCAGGGAAGTTGGAACTTGATGATCTTAAGGTCCTTTCCAACCCTAACCATTCTGTGATTCTATGATTCTATCTAAGTGTAGCAATTCACCAGAGAGGTGATTTTTGCATAGCTTTCACCTAGTAGCAGTCTGTGGTTTTAAGATGGATCTTAACATTTACAATGTGAATCATAGGTATTTACTAGACTTGCTACATTAATGCATATACACACATGCAGACGCAGACACAAAGACATACAAAGGCACCTGTTAAAAATTGCCATCGAGTTCAGTGAAGTATTCTCATCAAATATGTTGGTATTTCTCAGTGTGTGAGGGTTGAGCCTTGAAGAGTGGAGGGACTTCAACCCATGTCCCACCATCAGCTTTTGGAGATAGTCCTCTAATTATTGCAGACTAGAGAGTTGTGAGCTTTGAGAGGCATCCCACTCGGAGTCTGTTTCAGTCCAGAAGTTTTCAATGTTTCTCAGTCAGGACCACTATTTATAGGGTCACAGGATGACTTGCTTAAGTCATTAGTAGATTTCCACTGTGGCCACAACCCAAGTCAATAAATACTAGACATTTTCCAAAACTCTAGTAATAATGCTACCATTCCACCTGGGCTACCATCAAGGGAAGAAGTGTTCTAAGCCTGTGAGGGGATGACTGATTATCCCTGATGTTGCTTCCCTAATTCGCCAAAGACAAGAGTCACTGGTACAATCAGTCCCTCCTTCATAGCCATGCAAGAGTCCCTGGTATGGTCAAGGAACACTTCACTGCCCAACTTATTACACAAAGGACAAGGCATGACAAGAATTCCCAAAAATGCAGAGCAGCCCAGAGGCTAGGAGATGCACCATCACATTTCTCTTAAATAGGGAGCTAACTCCCCATTTTCTGTTCAGAGAGAACTAGTTGTGAATGAGAATTGCACTAACCAAAACGCTCAGTGGGCAATAACTCCACTTAGTCCATGTTAAACATTAAAGTAAGGTGTAATCTTAATATACTAGTCCTATTGAAGCCTTCATAGGTTGATTCTCATCCAGATATACATTCCTACATTAAACAGGAGTCACAGCTGAGAGATTTCTCCAAGATTCAATTGTCTCCTTTGGAAAATGGAGCAGTATTTATCTCATTATCTGAAAAGTTTTCCAGAACATCTGTGTTTGAAGTCACAATCCAGGGTATGAATCTTGAGTTCCGGGTTCTTTACCACCCCTGAAGATTTTCAAATCCAAGTTTCTAAACCCTAGCATGACAGCACAAAATCATGAACAGGGATTGCCTGGGTCCTTTGTTCATCTCTTGTCAGGCCCTTTGCCTCTCACTCCATTCCCAGCTCAGAAACCTTTCTCTCTATTGTAATATACTACCATACTGCATTTCTACTACAAATAACTCGCTGGCAAGTGTTACAGTTGGCCTTTCTTTTTTTTTGCTTAATCACATTAGAAGCTTATATCATCACTTTCAGCCTTAGATAACGTAAATTCTTCATATTTTACTATTGCATATTGTTTAATTTTTTTCTTCAGGATGGTCATCCTGTGCATGTGTATAATACCACAGACCTTTCCTACACTTTTTTCTGAAATGTCTCTCAAACCGCCAGCCCCACAAGCCCATTCCTTCTATTTGTACTGCGGCTACAAATTAATATATTAAAAAAACACTTCTACTTTAATAATACATTTTTTCCTTTCTATTACCATTTTCCCCTTTTATTCATTGCACATACGGTTTGCTATATTCCATCTTTTTTACATTATCAAAGAAACATCATAATTATATCATAATTGTATTCTATTCCAAATGTATTCTATTCCAAATGTATTCTATTCCAAGAATCTGTACTTCTTTGCTTTAGGTTGGATTCAGGTTTCTAAAGACCTGTCAAATTAGTAACATTTTAGTAATAAATTTAGTAATAAATCCATGTAATGTTTTATGACTTCACTGTCCCCTTTCAATTTCCACTTTTTTAATTATCCTGGCTTTCAAGACATGCTCCTCTTGAGAGGAGAGCCATCAAAGTAGCTTAGTATCAAGTCATTCAAGACTGTTTTCTTGCTCCCTTTTATTATCCTCCTATTTCTTTTATTTATACAAATTACTTTTTTTGCTATCCCTTTACAAATTACTCCCTTCACATGTGAAACTTGTTAAAAATGTTTCTTAAAGGAGTCATTAATTCATTCTCCAGTGCCCTATGTTGAAACTGTGATTTCCTGTGTTGGAAGCCATGTTACAAACAATGTTTGCTGCAGAAGGAATAAAATTCTTGACTGTGAAATGAAAAGGTTCACAGGGGCTAACAGACATTATTTTCATAAAACCTAAAAAAAGATACTTCCAGGATTTTCACTGCATCATTTCAGGTGAGAAATCTGAATGATCAAACAGCAACAACAGACAAACTGTCTGGGCAGCCACACTTCCTGTTCCATCCTTCAAACCCATATTTACAACATTGTGAAGGGAGCACATTCTTCCCCTGAAGGTGCATGGAGCCATGCCTGATCTGTTCTGGGTTCTGCGTTTCAACCAAAAAAGAAAAAGGTTTTTTAATCCCTAATAAAGTCATTTTTTTCTGCAATAATTTGTAAGATATGCTGCACACAGATAGCTTTCTCCTTTCCCTTTAAAAAAAAACAGTCTGAATGGAAACTTGAAGTTTTGCAATCAGAAGACAAACTGTACTATTCTGCCTGTAAAGGAAAAAAAAGATATTAAGACTAGTAGTGTCTTTATTTCTGAGAAGCACTTTTTACTCAATGTCACTCATATTATAGAGACCTATGATTAAAAAAAAAAAAAGTAGTAGTATTAAAAGTGTTTGAATTTTATGTTGCCTTACATACAGCTAAAAATTATTCCAAATATCATTTTTAGTGTATCCAGCATAACGTGGCTCTGTCCATTTATTTTTGGTTTATATTTTGTTTTGTGCATTTCTGCTCCCTGCAGTCTCTGCAAACAATTACAGCAGCTTTTTTCTGCAGGGCTGCTAATAATGTTGGGAAGCAGATTTTACATGATCTTGAAAGAGCTCAGTTTTCATTAAAAAGATACATTCTCCAGCTGCGTAATATGACTCGATGGTGTAAAGACAAACCTGTAATACCAGTAAAACTGCAGCAGGTGGCACTAGAAGGAGGGTTAATCAGGGCCATGAGGAAGATGAGGGGATAAAGAAAACGAACATAAAGAGGATGAAAAGAACAGAAACGTTTTACAATTGCATCTCTCTTTCTTCCTTTCTTTTTCTTTTTTTCTTTTTTCTTTTTTTTTTTTTTTTTTTTCCAATCTCCTGAAATAAAATGAAAGTGGTAAAGCTGGTTGGATGTAGAAAATGTTGGCTTGATAGAGCTGGGTTAGTGAAAGGTGAGATGCAGAAGACAGTAAGTGAATTGCTAATTTCCAGCTTGGTTGCTGATTTCTGAGGACTTTAAGGGAAATGAGGAATTTACCGGGATGGATTAAAAAAACTATCTTCATCCAGCAGGCATTGTTACTGTTGACATTGCTTACTTCCATTCTTGTGCTTCACAAGCAAATATTCATTTATTACATTTGTTTTCATTAAACAATATATATAGTGAATAATGATGATGCAATGAAAATGAAAATAATTGTTCTCTTGCAAAGTCTACCTTCTGCCAGAGGAGGAGGAAACTGCATTCCCTGGTCTGTATCTTATAACTGTCCTATGTCTTTATCATCTTTTTGAATTGTTTTGTAATTCATAAGCACATAACAGCAGTACCAGGAATATCATTAGCGTGAATCTAAAAGTGTCTCCTCTTTATTGACAAAAAGTCACAGTAAGAATAACTTTTAAGAGGAATTATTTTTCTATCAGTTTGAATCTGCTCAGAAAAAAGACTTTATTATAAAGTCCTTCATTTGTAAATGAAGGCTGGCAACACCAAAATAAAATTATCTGAGTTTTGCACAGCCAAATTTTGCAGATGTTTCAACAGTGAGGATGAATCTATACCAAACCATAGTTGTCTTTCTGGGCACTTGCAGTCTTTCTTAATAATACACATATGCAGCACTGGGAAAGATCCTTTATCAAACCAGTTGAACAAAATGTTACATTTCTAAGTGAAATAAAATGAATACGATATATGTCATGAAGGGAAATTTCAAAAACAAGATATGAGAAAGAAAGAACACTGAAAGAGTGAGGGAAATGAGAGTCCACCATGAAAAGACACGTGTAAAAAAGCTATGCATCCAAACAGGAGTAGAAAAGACTTGTCCAAGTTCCGCAAAAAGGAGCTCAGAAATTAATAACAAGCCTGGACATTGAATGGAAGAGAAATGGGAAATAAGATGCTGGAATAAAGATAAGATTATAGTGACCAGAAACAGTTCGTGGATGCAGGAGAGAGATATTTCATGATGCAATAGCAGAGAAGGGGTTACAATATTCTGGGTGAGTCAAGCTATGTTGTTTTATGTACTTTCTAGATACCGCAGATTCATCCCTGAATAAAGAAGAAAATTATCTTCACATTCTAGATACATACTGTTGAATAGACTTCTGTAATAGTGCCTATCCACGCGCAAATGTATGTGCACATTTCAGCATATTATTTAAAGACTGGTTTTTCCATCATTATAAAAGTACATTATACCCATCTATATATTTACTTGTAATTCAGCCAAAAAAAAAAAAAAAAAAAAAAAAAAAGGTGACTTTTCTCTGCCAGATGATATTTTTTTGGCTCCTGAAACCTTTTTTATAAGACAAATATTTACCAAAATGGCATTGGCCTTTTTACTGAATTTGCATTACACTACCAGAATAACAACTCTTCCTAATTCAAGCCCTGGGGTTCTTAGAGCGAATCCTAAACAAAACTACTCCATAGAATGTCCTTGCCAATATTTCATGTGATATTTGTCCTATTTTTAAACATGAAATTTTGTCTAGCTGCAGAGGCCAGGACAATCTCATGGGATATTCTTTAGAGATGAGATGCAGCACAAGGAATATTTTTATGTTCATATTAATTTAGTCAGAAGGTCAATATTAACTCAAGGAACTACATGACAAAGAAATCCAGCTTATGGACAAATTATATTTGTACTAAACTCTGGAAATAGAGTTTATAATTAAAGAGAAGATTTAGGAGAGCTTATGATCTACATAATTTTTATTACTGTTTCTTTATGCCTTTTTCACACAAATAAAATTCAGTATGGAGGAGAGGAAGGCTGGATGCACAATATATTATGTTAATTTCCCCATGATCCTTGTGCCCAGGATGGTCAGAAATAGGCCTTCTTAATCTTAATCTTGATTTGCTGTTTTAAAAAGAATGTAACCAAAATCTGCATTAAGCACCACTCAAAATTTTTTTTTTTTTTTTTTTTTTTTCCTTTCTATTTCTGATATTTTGGCTGAGCCTTGAATATATTTTTGTGAAAACTAAATTAGGCTGGCTGAGGTAGCATGAAACCAAAACACAGCTTACTCTTCCTTCTCTAGTTGAATCAGAGCATTCTTCAAGGGATAAAGATATTGATCTAAATAAACAACTAAAGTTCAGAAGCTTCTGGGGCTTCATTCACAACTCTTCTCCATCCCACAGCTGCTCCTGTCACCAAAACATTCTACATGGCAAACTGCATTAAATTACACACTCTGCAACACACAAGAAGGAAACTCAGCAGAAAGCTCTCTAGGGTCTGAGCCAGCAACACCAGAATCCTTTTGGATGGAAAAAACTGTTGGTATATCTGAGCATAAGAAGTAGGAAGACCCTTTGTAGCCTACCATGAAGGTAATTTTTGCCAAACAGAAAGACAGCCTGCACAATGGAAGTCCTCCAGAAGCAGAACTGATGGAGCCATCGATGTCATTCTTTGGTGCAGCCTTTCCCCTCATTAATTTCAGGAATTCTCTAATAAGAGAGGACTTGAGGACTAGACTTGAGGGCTAGATTATAGACTATAATTTTTCTATAGTTAACATACACAGCAATTCAGCCTGTTTTGCAAAAACACTTTCAGAATGTAGTTTAAATATAATGACCTGAAATTGCTCTAAAGCTCTTTCCAAATGAAGCACTTTCCCAATGTAATGGAAGTACAAGCATTATGACAGTTTAAGAAAGCTTTCTTTTTGCAAAACTGTAGAAAGCAAAATGTGCTTTACTTGGGTAACTGGCGGCTAAAGCCTTTTGGGAAAGATTGGCACAATCATATTTATAAG
The DNA here is from genome assembly GCA_028858755.1 of Ara ararauna. Classification (NCBI taxonomy): domain Eukaryota; kingdom Metazoa; phylum Chordata; class Aves; order Psittaciformes; family Psittacidae; genus Ara; species Ara ararauna. The sequence continues at coordinate 33,755,774 of CM054410.1, read as the reverse complement.
TGTTCATTATTAGCAGAGAGTATAATAGCAATAAACCTGATGAGGGATATTCATGGTACAGTTTTCTGAGGCACAGCCAATCATTCGGACCTACTCTCACTTCATAAGCAAAACTAGACTGCCCTTTTTACTTTGAAGTTTAGGTTCTCTACTACAGGTAAAATGTGTTCATTCAGAAATCCAGGCCTTCTAATGCTCTCACAGCTGAAATTGTACAAAATTACCACACTAAAAACCCACAAACAAAGGCAGCATGTGCAGCTAAAGCTTTCCTCTGCCCTGCCTCAAAACAAATTAAAAAAAAAAGTACCAAAAAGAAAATATAATGACAAAGAAATGGCCAGGGCAAGCACCCAGCAAGCAGCTGGGCCTCGGCGCTCATGCTTTGGCTGCTCTGCCTCATTGTCTGGCTTCCAGCAGAGCCCACATTTCCTACCTGTCACCACCAGGGGTGTCCAGGACGCGCTGCGAGCGTGAGTGAGGCTTCAGCCACCAAGCAGTGCGGGGAGCCTGCCAGTTCCGCGTTGAGTGATTCTGTGAAACTGAAGAAGGGATTCTCGCTGCTGCTCTTCGTAGATTGCTGTTGTTACAGGGAAAAGCAGATTTGGAGGTGTGTGCGTATGTGTGAGGAGATGCGGCGTGCATTTGATCGAGGTGTCTGGCCCCTGGGAGCACTGTGAGAAGAGGCAGAGAGAGGCAGCGAGAAGAGGCAGGAGCAGGACTGAAGTACAGAGCAGCCGTTTCCTAATACTCTGGTTCTGGGTGACTCCGTGAATGTGAACATGGATTCTGCCACTGAAATCTTCTTGAAGCTGCTATTTCTTCTGTCTGTTCATAATTGGCACCTGGCAATGGCAGGGAATGCATGTAAGTATTGCATGCAATTTAAAACTCAAACCACAGTGTTTTGAAAACTTTGGGATATTTTATTTTCATTTATAGTATTTTTCAGAAAAATGCTTACAGCTGTCAAATTATGACAGCAAGTTGCGAGGCTGAAAATGTTCTAAAATCCTTCTACAGATTTTTGTTGTGAGTCTCTGTACAGAATATTGTTTTTAAAGCTTACGTACAGTCTGTGTGTATCTGAAAGCATTTTGCTAAGGGATGCATGTTCAGCCCCATTTTAGTTTTTGTTTTCTGTTTGTAAATGCAGCTTTTTCCAAGGAATTTTGGGGTTGAAATGAAAATAACTGTCAGATTTCTATTGTGTACTGTTTCAACTTGTTTTTTAACAATTTATAATTTTGAAAGCTTGCAATCTCCTGAATTAAGCTGGCACACAAATAACTAATCGACATTACTGTGCAGTTCAAGAGCAGTACAAATATTAGAGGGAAAAACCATGGGTAGCAAGACTTTATAGTCTCTGCATTGCTTGCTTAGGGAATATTGTTCATGCATGACTTAAGAAGAGAACACTATCAGTTCCAGCAGAAAGTTTTTTTTAAAATGAGTTAGCCAGTAGTGTGGTCTTGCAAAATAAAGGTAGTGATTACAGTTTTAAAGACAGTCTGCTTTCTAGGAGGCAGATGTGATATATACCTGAAAATGTGTTTTCAATGTTGAATTAGATTAATTATCTTTACATTAAGAACAAAAGGAAAAACTTACAAAAAAAAAATTTCATGGGTTTTGTCATTCAGTAGTAGGTCTGAGCTATTCTTGATCAATTGGATTCAGCTTCAGCAAGCTGAAGGATTTAATTTTGCCTACATGTGATAGAACAGTAGCCTAAATGCCAGATGCTCATAATCTCAACTGAGCATATTTTCCTCCTTTCCTATTCAGGCACTGGGTGTGCATCACAGGAATGGGGAGGGCATCACAGGAATGGGGAGGGCAGGAGCAATGCGTCTTTGGGAAGAAAGTGCATGCCAAAGCAAGAAAGAATGTTCAGGATTAACCTTACAGTCCAGTGGCAGGTGACAGCTCCTTGGAAACGTTAGGGCAATGGCAGAGAAGTTTGAAATGCTCAAAGGATCTACAGCCACAGGGGTTTACATATGGATGGTTTGTAAACTAAACATGCTCCCATGAGCCAGACATTCACACTGCAGCACCAAAATGATCTTGTGCTGTCATTCAGTAATGATATCTCATTTGATACTCAAGTGCATATTGTAGCCCTGAACATGAATACTAAGTTCCTCTTGTTAAAAACACCCTATTGCAATTCAGCCACAGCTTTAATTCTCTTCATCATTCTGCATTGTACAGTTTATGAATACATCCATTTTCACAAGACCATGATAATTGAATTGCACATTAATAGCATTTGGCACTAGACACGAAACTAAATCAGTTGCTTACAGGGAGGCATATTAAAACCGTTGCAAAAATGACTTGCATTACACAGTTATGCAGTGAAGCACTAGAGGTCACTCTTACAATTTAGGAAGCAAGGTTTGAGGAAAACGCTCAAGCTTCTTCCCAATGCAGAATTATGAAGCATGAAACAAATAAGGTATGAAAGACATTTACTATTGGCTTTCCAAAGTACTTCTCAAAACCAAGCCAAACTTACAGTACAAAAATGAGGGACTTGAATGAAGCAATTTTCCACATATATTTTAGTATTTATAAATGTGTAGTATGTTTATTTATGAATAATTTCTAAATCCTGTGTCAGATCACTCATCTGAACTGAAAAAGTAAGAACTGTCCCATGCTATAGGCAAGGAAAAGTAAATGAAATTATTTAAATTAAGGAGTGAGTGCTAACATCTGATGAGAATTTGGCCAATCTAGTGCGTATTACTCCTTTTCAGTATCTAATCTGGAAAAAAAGAATCCCTTTATATATTATTTTGGGAGTGAACATTTCAGGGGTAGAATTAGTTAGGTTTAAAAGTGACAGTTTCCATCTCGGTTATCAAAGTATTAATTGGTTAGTGTGCTAGGTTTCATAAAATGACCTTAGGAGAAAAGTTTTTTCATGATTACTGATTGCAGTAGGTCCAAGCAGCAGCCATGATCTATTCCCTTGACATTGCTTTACTCCTTTTTTCTTGAAAAGTTGAGCAGGAAATGAAATTCGTTTCACTATTTGATTCTACTTCGGGCATTAATGTATTCAGACAGGTTTACAAAACCAGGCGAAGTTCAGTATTCTTGCATGAATTTTGATGGCTAGATTGTCCAGTAGGCTGCCAATCATTTAAAAATAATAAAAAATAAGACTTTTCAATATTCTTTCTCTAAATTAATTTATTTTCTTCTTTTAATTTTATGGTTATTTCTCTAATATGATATTTTGAATACCTAACTTTAGCCTTGTCTTCTTTCATACCCACTGCCATTAAGACCAAAATAAAAACCTTTGAACTTTACTTTGAAGTGTCAATGTTGATGTTACTGTGTGAGTTTTATAAAGAAACTTTATTAGATCAAAGTTAGATCTGTTCAGAATTATGTCTGTCTTGAAAGGATCAAAATATTCCTCTTTTGAGTAAAATGATTTTTAGGTTCTTAGGTTATCTGAAAGTGACAGACTCCACTACCTAGAATATAAAAGTTAATTTCTGTGGTTTTATTTTGGGTTTGTTTGTTTGTTTTCTGCTGAAAAATAACACTAACATTTCCAACAAAGAACGGTAATAATTCCTGCTGGAAACTCAAACATTTTAAAAGTTCTGTAGTAGTGCTGCTTTATGCTTTTCGACACTTCCTTCCTCCCAAAGAATTGCTCTATCAAAGCAGTTGAAAGAAGTTTGAAGTGCACAGCCCCAAATAAGTAACTGTATAAGGCCAAGTGTGAATTTTAAATGAAGGACTAAAGTAAGTATTCCTGTAAGATTTTTTCCACTGGTTCTAGGAAACATTTCTGTTTTACTGGGAACTTTCTCTACAGCTGTAAATCAGCAAGTTACTAAATCAGCTTTTGAGAACTTGCCAGAAATTTGTACTCTAATAGGTGCAGTATTTTTATTTTTGTTTAACTCTGTAAAACTGAAGTGTTGCACGAAACATAACTAAATCCTCTACAGAAATCAAGTCAACTGTGACTAAAAATGATTAAGGTTAATTTTGATAGTGAATGGAAATAAAGAGAACACATTAGGGACTTCCTGTGTAAATTATCACTTCTTTATACCTACTTTTTTTGTTAAAACTTTCCAGTTTTATGTAAGATTTTGTCAATTCAGATTTTCATATTTTTCTGCAATAATGATAATTTACAGAAATGCAAAAATTTTTGGTTTTGTTTTTACTGTTATAATTTTTAAATATCAGGGTTTTTTTTTTTTTTTTTTGCTAATGCTACAATAGAAAACCTACTCTAAAGCTGACAGAGAATGGCAGTTAATGATACTGAAGATTTAAAATAGAGGACTGAGTGATCATATACCTTGATTATGTTATCGGGTGCAACTCATTGTACAAGGAATATCCAGAGGGAAGAGATTACTTGCTACAGGCTACATAGTGGATCTTAATCTAAAAAATAATTTCATTCCAGTGTTAATCATTGGTACCAAACAGTTCCATAGACTGACAACTTTATGGAATTACATTAAAAAATATGCTAAAATACTATTAACCACAAACAATTCAAATTAAAATGTAATTCATTTACCATTAGTTTGTGGTTGATGTGAAGTGTAGGGGAGGAGAAAGCAGAAACTTCCTTAATTGTCTTCTAGTCTCATTAATATTTATCTTATTTTCATTATTACCAATCTCTGCTCTGTGATAGCAGTGGAGACCGCTTCAGAGACTAGCCATGTCTGGGCAATTATTTACATGGATAAAACATTACAGACATCTCTAGTATATTTTGCATGGTTTTAGTACAGTAACAGCAAAAGGTTGTACCAAGATCAAATCTAAATCAATACCAATAGAAAAAACTGTTGAAATTTATTTCAGACTTTCAAGGTTGAGAATGCACGGAAAGGTCTTGGGTTGATTACACAGAGTATAATCAGAAATTTGCATCCCAGAGCACTAGGCTTTCAAATTCCCATATGCATTTTGTCCCTGGGCTCAGTCAGCGGCATGGATGGAGAAAATTTGGTTATGATTGATGGATAGTGACAGACAAGTAATGACATTCTTGAAGTATGTTAGAATAAACCATAAAACGAAAATGCAGTAGGTTATATATGAAGTATATTGCTGATGCTAGTAGTAGCATTTGCATTATGTTAAGATTTATCGTGTTTTAGTTGTATACGTATATAAGGTACAATGCTCAACTTTAGTATTTTTATCTTCTGCATTGCAGTATAAAGCAACAAATAGTTTGTCATATATTAATATATCTCATGTGATAATATATTTACTAGTATTCTGCCTACTGCTTCATCTTCATGGCTTCTAAAAGTTTAGCTGGGAAAAATAGGTCAAATCTCTCTGCCATCCGTTCTTACCCCTACTGCCTGCCACCCCAAAGAAGCGAATCAAAGAACACTTGAGTGCTTGAAAAGCATTACATGTTTCAAATATTTGTTCCCACACACACCCCACCCCATCCCCCCGGCCCTTTAGTTTGCTGCTACTTGCAAGTGAGAGTTACTGTGCAACACTGCGCAGGATTACAGTTCTGTTTTTTGTGAAAGTTAGAACTGCTTCTCAGTACTTTTAAATGTTTATTCATTGTTAGTTGCTCTCAACTACAGTTCTGTTTTTTGTGAAAGTTAGAACTGCTTCTCAGTACTTTTAAATGTTTATTCATTGTTAGTTGCTCTCAACTTAGAAGGTGTCAACAGAGGTGGGGGCAGTGAGATCCATCACTAACTCAGAGGACTTTTCTTTGTAGAACACATCAGGCAATTTGTTAGGCATGATAAATACCAAATACTAAAATTAGAATTCCTGTTGGTGACATTCTAATTTCTTTTCCCTCTCAGTTTTCAGTTTTTTTATGAAGAGGGGAAGGAAAACTAAAAAGAACAGTGATAGCGGTGATCTCACAAGTTTCTGTATAATTGCTTGGGTTTATACAGTGGTAAGTAGGACTAATATTAAATAGTTTTGGTATATTGATCTGGTAGTTCTTGAATATAAAATACTTTTTGTAACTTACAACTTCTAACTTTGGCAGTCAGGGTCTGTGATTGAGTTCTACATTAAAAGTTCAAAAAGATATTGTGTATCTCAGCATACAAATGTGCATTACATAAATGGCATTATGACAAATGCTGTCTCTCAAAACTTGAAAATAACATAAAATATGTAAGAGACAGTATGTTGTCATGACAAAAATGGTTTTGTTTTACTTTTTTTATAAAAAAATGGTGCAGCTTTAACATTAAGGTTTAACCAAATGCCGATAACTGAAATTTTGAGTCTTCAGTGTTTTGTATTTAAATATTCAATAGTGCTTAGTTATCTGTTGAGTGTTTGTGTTTTATATATGTGGGAATATAACATTGCAGACTGATGTTTGTCTAAGGAATACTCTGTAGATCTTCTATCAGATGAAGACTATGTCAGTAATCTTGAGTTAAATCTGTGAGGTGCAGAGGAGGGTTGGTGTCCAATATTTTGCTTTTCAGGAGATAGTTTTCAGTGTTTATTACAAGTTTCTATGCTATTTTTTAGTAAGCAAAATGTAGTGTGGACTGTGAGGTAAAAATGATGCTGTGTTTAATCTAGTTAATGAGTATTTTCAGTGCAGCAATTTGAAAAGTGAATGAAACCCAGGAAACTTCTGACATCTAAAGTAGATTATAATTATTAACTACAGAATTATTATTGAAATTCCATACTCACTTAATACACTAGTGAAGGAAACTACCACTAGGGTTTTAAATCTTGAAGGATAGAGAAAAAATGTGGTTAGGAAATCTATCCAGCTGGGTATCTGGTCTAATTACTTTTTTATTAAGTAGATCTCATTATTTGGTTGTGCTCAAGAATAAGCTGTTGCTTGTTCCTTGCTGTTAGAGTGCCTGTTTCTATAGCAATCTTTTAGCAATTAAAATATTTACATACGTGGTCTTGAGGGAAAAATAGATTAGAAACAGCATGCTGGAATATTTTAATTTATGTTTATTACTTAATATCAATCTTTATTCCACCGATAGCTGAAGAAGCACTTGCTCTTTTTAAGGGCTTTATCTGTCCACTTTTAAATCTAAATAGAAAGAGCTTTTCAAAAACCTATGTTGTTCCTAAAAATATAATTTTATAAAGATTTTTTTTTCCCAGCTGTATCTGGTTGACCTGATCAGTTATTGTGAAAATACACCTTTAAACAAAATTCTAAACAACAATACAATAGGTCTTATAATGTATGTGATTAAACAAGGTGTAAAAATTTGCTATTATTCAGACGCCATGTCACCTATTAAACAGCCTCACTAGGAGAGCAAACTGAGTAAGTTACTATTAGAGAAGCTGATATCTTGAACAAGATAGCAAGAGTAAGACCTCCAAAGGGAAACATGCACTATAAATAAGATGCTGTCGACAGGCTGAGTTGCATACAGGGACCCCAAATCACTTTGGTTAATTCACCTGCAGAATTGCACTGTTCACTCAGTTACATTTGACCGGGTATGCTCAACGTGGATATTCTGCAACTATCTGAAAGTTTTGCGAGAAGGAGAGGGAATATTATGAGTATGGTAGAGGTTGTATGGTGTTTACTGCCATGTAATATTAACAATAGGATACTAATTTGAATCTGGAAGACGTTTAGAATTAGAAATAACTATAGGGGGGCTAATTTTCACTGCTTCAGATATTGACAAATGTGCCCTACTGTTGAGGTACATGATGAATTTGCCTGCAGAGGCAGGAAAATTGGGATTTACCTGTCTAAAATTAAAAATCTAAGAGTTGGATATTTGCTTCTGAGCTAGCTAAGTCCCTTTTTCGTCATATGGGAGAAAAAAATATTTCTTATAGGAAGAAGTCATGCAGAAGATGGAAGGAAGTAATAGCATGCAAAGTTAGTTATCGGGTATGAGGCGATTGCAGTGTAGAAGTGCCATTTGCCTCGTCACTAATTATGACTCTGAGTCTAAATAACTAGGTCACTGTATGCTTTGTAGACATAAAAATTTATATGACATGGGTTCCAGTTCCATCAAAATACCCTTCTCTAATTAATGTTAGAAAAATGTATAGCAAGCTATACTGACTGCATTGTGCAATAATCACTGGATATACCTAATGTATTCATGTTTGGTATTGAAGCTCCTAGTGTCCCTTGTCTGTGTTCGGGTAGGTGGTTTTTCCTTGATTTCCCAAGGGTTAAGGCTGCTGATGTTCACAATCCTAGACAAAATATAGGATCTAAGTGAGGAGATGGAAAAATCTGTGAGTAAGAGCATATTTGGCTCCTGAAAGGATGAAATACACAGGTATTTTGAACCTTACACAGTGTTCTAGTAAAGTGAAAAACTCATTGACTTAAATAAACTGGAATTGCCTGTTCTACCTACTTGGGACGATCATCTGTGTTTTAACCCCAGTCTTGTAAAATACCTTTTTTTTTTTTTTTTTCCTTTTAGAGAAAGCATAGGGTAAAAAGTGACTATTATGAGTAAATCAGCGGTTTTTTTCATAGAACAGTAATAAAACAGATAAAAGTATCTTGGTACATTGATAGTTACCTTAAAGACTTTCTACTATCCATCATCTAATGATGGTTATAAAGTTACTGCTATACGGGTTAAGAAGCTCTTTTATGCTCCGAGCCAGCAAACTGGATCTCACTGTAACTTCTTCTCCAGATCAGTCATGGGATATTTATCTACTATGCAGCAGTCTAATTTGCAATAGTTTTGTAATCATGGGGAGACTTACCATTCTTTTTTTAGAAGAAAAAACATAATCTTTAGTAACTAAGATTTTTTTTTTTTAATTAATGAAAAATGACACTGTGTCTCGATGTTCTTATTCAACTAAAGCTCCTAGTAGAATCAATTGGAGCTTTGCCTAAATAAATATTGAATAAAAGCTTTAGAAAGAATGAGCTGAATATTCAATCAACAGTGGTATGCTGCATAATCTGAATATAATGGGTGTCTATTTCCTTTCTATGTACCATGCTTTTTATGTACTAGTCTTTTCATTTTGCTTTGGTTGGAGAACTCAGATGCAGAAGTGTGTAACAAACAAGAATTGCTCATTTGTCCCTTTTGACAAAAAATAAACATGAGGAAAAAAAGACATTTATAATTTTAGGTATTTCCTGTGGTTAGAGAATTTATATGCCTGCAGTGAAAAAGTACTGCTCTGTTTTTATGAGCAAATAGTAACATTTTAAAAAAAAAAATTAAGATGATTGATTTTAATTTTCAAGGGTAAAATAGCCGCTCAAAACATAGTACTTCCAGGAGTATCTGAATACAGCAGAACACGCAGGAGGTTGCTGAGCTCTCTCCTCCAACTGACAAGGTGTGTTGTGGTAACTCTTTATTTTTATCAGCCTGAATCTGGAATTTATAGGGCTGTTTTTCAGCTGTACCATGCCAGTGTGCTGTGGAGCTCCCCTGTACCCTGCAGTGATTGCATTTTGTCCTGAAGCGCAGCCTGTCTCAGGGTCTGCTTTTCCACACAGTAGGCGCATCAGTAGTTAAGACCAAGAACAGATCTCTTGGAGAAAGGACGGATCATTGTAAAACTTGTTTGCAAATACTTACTCATAGTTTTAGCTTGTTTACTCTTGCATAAACATATCTGTGCATGTAAATGTTTGTAACTGAATATGTTTCTTTCCCTGTAAGAAAGGAGAAACAGAGCCATGGTGGTTTGTGGTCTCATTTCCTAATGTATTCTTGGCCAGTCATGGGGACAGTGGCGAGTTTGGCACAAGAAGAGGACTATGACAGGGTTTTGCTCATGGCACAGTGCTGTAAAACCTATTATTCTGGCTTCAGTAAGTAAGATAAAATGTAGAAATAATTAAATGATGGATGAATCAGCTATGAAATATTTGGATTTGATAGGCCCCGTGTTTACTGTATGACACTGTCAATAAATATATATATATTTATATTTTTTCATCTGGGTGAAAATTACAGTGCATATAGCAATAAATAAGTGTAAAACTGTCAGCTGTCAGGCACAGGTAAAGGTTAAAGGTAACTAGCACTCTCCTGAAGAAGCTTTGAAGATACTTTAGGAAATGTATAAATTTCTTTTACAAATCATTGTTTTTTGTCATCTACTCCTTGTCTATTGTTAATGTGCTTTGGGGCATTATGACTTCTTTTTCTCTTTTCTTCTGAGGGCTCAAAAAACCCTCATCTATACTCAACTGCAAACTTGTTTTGACTTTTGTGAACTGTGATTATCTCTTATATTATTCGTATGCTGTATAGTTCTGCTTTACTGTGTCCTGATTGATTCTTTTTGACCAGGAAAACTAAGAATTTAAAAGATAAAGACTGGGGGGAAAGATGATTGATGTGCAAGTACCAATATGCACTATTCTTTGTGGGTTGTTATTTTTGAACCCTTCAAAAATTGTCTGCATCTATTTGCTAGCTTGCAGGAATCCAGAAGTGGTTAGATATCCAGTCAGCCTGTCCCAGATTTTGAGAACAATGAGTGAGGTATGGATTCACCATTATGAAATTTATTTCTGTTATGCTTAGGATACTGTAGTAGACGCTAAGCTTTTTTACACCATCTTGTGTCATGTTTCTTTTGCGGGGGAGAGGGGTGTGAGAGAGAACATAATCCACCATGGCAAAAATTGCATTCCTTCTTCTCTCTCTGCATTTTGATTCTTGGGAAGGGTGGTAATGTATTGTCTGTAGATATTCTAAGGAAGGATTGAGATCTAGGTAAGGGTATTCTAAGAAAGGTTGAGAAATTCTGACAGAATGCTCACCTCTCATAAAGCGTGTATGTGTGATGAATGTATTGAAGGGGCTAGTTTCTGTTTTGATAGCTTTAATATGTTTTTGTAATGTCTCAGTGGATGTGTTTCTAAGATACTCCTGCAGTGTCTTAGAAAAATGTATGTTGGGTAGAATCAAATTTTGTCAAATTTCAGTGTGTGGTTATGCGTACTTGAACATTACAGAGTGAAAGGCATGATTCAAAAATCTACCAACGAGCTACTGTCAGGGAGCTAATGCTATGTTGGCTTACTGAGGAAATGCTACATGTGATGTTCATATTTACACGTTTGTTTTATAGTTATATTTATTTGAACCTTGTTGAATGCTTTAATTGCTTATCAGCAAACCTTTTTTTTTTAGAAATTAATTTTTCATACCATGTTGTTTGATAGTATCAGAGGTATTATATTTACTGATTCTATATGTATTTTATTATTTATAGTACTTTTGTGGCTTTAATTAATGTAGAAGTACATTTGGAAAATAGTGTCTGAACTTGGATGTGCCCTTTTCTCAATCATAAAAGTTGGATAAATAAAACACAAAATAATCTAAAACCTGGAAGACCCAGACTCATGAGGATTTTGAAATGTTCCTGTGGTCCTTGCGTTCCTACCCTGCCACTTGCTAGTAGAGAGGTACGTGTAGGAGGAAGCTTTATTGAAGCAGTAGTTTCTCTGACTTTGGAACCCCACTGCTAAAATCATGTTAAAAACACTTGAAATAATATACTGTTTCAGTCATAAAAATCATATACTATTTAGTGCAATATCTTTTTTCAGAATAGAACACCGTAAAATACTAAACATTTCTAAAAATGTAATTTCTTATAAAATCTGACCATATAAATGGGTGGTAAATGGCAGTAAGCAGTAAGCACTCAGTATGTTACCCATATGGAACATAAAGAGTGTTCAATTTTATAGTTTCCTTTAATGTCCTAAAAGCATTTGGAAGATAGCATCCACTTTAAGTTATTCTGACCAAATAATACATTGTAATTTTTCCCACAAGTAGTCTTTTCATCAGTGAGAAATCATATGCTAAATCATAATGTGCTATCTGTATTAGTATAGGGACTTTCTCAGGAAAGAGGAATTGTTTTATTCCTTTAGACTGAATAGAGACTTTATTTTCAAAGCCTAACTACAAGATTCTGAAGAAAATCACTCCCATCCCACTGGGATGGAAAGCCCAATGAGACACCACCCAAATCAAAGTTTTGACAGTAACTGAAAATGATACATACTCTTCAGAAACCAAAACATTTTCATAGAGAACTGTGAACAATTTATCCCTTGTTTAATGTGTTCATGTGCAAGTGATTAGAATAAATTAGAAATTACCAGTTCTGGAGTAAATTTTTTCTCCCCAAACCAGCCAATCAGGTATTCCAAGACAGTGGTTACTGTTGCCTTTAAAAGAGGAACAGAAAGAGACAATAAAATAATCTGCGATGTTTTGTTTCACTGTCCTTCTACCCAAAGGAATATATTATATGAAAAACAATGTGATTGTAAAAAATTATGCACATTATGAATCTCTACTGTGATGCTATCTAGTATTTATTGCATGTTGAAGTTACATATAAGGGTAAAACAAGTGTTAAAGTACCAGTTCCTGGAATGAATTAATTTTCCATGTCAACAAAAAGTTATGGGTAAGTAGCTACAGATAACGAAAGAGGCATCACGCTGACTGGTTTTCTATAAAGGTAACTAGTGAAAACATAATAGCAAAGATAAGTGCGATTCTTCCAGCCTTGCAATGTATGTAGTTCACAGCCAAGTGTCAGGACTGCACTTAAAACACCGAGAAATCTTAAAAAGATTTAAGCACCTGATTTAAGCACTGGGAGGGAGTGAGAGAGTGGCTGCGTGAGGCATAGTTGCCAGCTGGGGTTAAACCACAACAAAGGCTTAAAACTTAATTCATTATAAAAATTTACGCTTGCCCAGCATGCAGAAAATGTTCATGTTGGTTTGTTTTTTAATTGACTCTGGTTTTGTTTTCTTTCTTGGCTGAAATTTCCTGTAGTATGAAATGATGTTATGTGATTAATCAAAAGAAAGGTTTGCAGATCCAGTGCTTTGTCAGGGACACAGTATTTTGTAAATTCCTTCCACTCTGTTTCACAGGCATCAGAAATTCAGATGCCTGATTTTTTTCTTTTAACCATGGCCTCATTTTTTTATGCTGGCAAGTTGTCCAAGAGTTGGAGTTATCTATTTCTGACATGTAGTTTGGCAGCCAAGAGCAGGCATGGCTACTCTTGCTCTTTACTGTTTCTTATGGTTACTGAAAAATGAGTGCTTTTCATAGTGGTATGAGTGGATGGACATAGATCCTTCCAGCTTCTAAGTTTTACATATACTTGAATATATAAAGAAACAAGTAATAAAAAAGAGAAGAGATTAATAGTCACTTAAAATGTGTGTACTGCTCGTAGCCTATATGTAACACATCATCTTCTGTGCTAGCAAATGAGTTTGCTCACAAAGCTTGTTTGTGCATGTCAACGCTCAGTGTTGGTAGGTCATCCTTATGCTGTCTTTTGGTATTGTATAACTTTTGTGAAATTGCAGTATTAAAATAATTGAACAAAATGAAACTTCATGAGGATTTTTTTTAAGATCTGATCTTTTTAATTGTGGAACAAAGAATAAAAACGTATAATCAGTTATCTTAATGAAGGCATGAAAAATCTGCATGCAGGTCTCCAGGCTTTTAAGGGTAGGTCTCTTTCTGGCCTTGCTGTCAAAGGAAAGACTTCAGCAGGGACCTAGCTAACGTCAGCACCTGTAAAACAGCAAGAAAGAACTCTGTAATTTAATTCTTACATTTAAATTCCAGAAAAATTTTATGCATAATATCAGTGAGTTCTTTAGGCTGGCCAGATTGCTTTTGCAACAATGTAGTTGGAAATCTAGATGTAAAAAATGACTGCATACACAGGGGGTGTGTTGGTTTTTACAAAGAATCATGACTTAAATTGAACAAAAATGTTTACCATATGTTTGCATATTTTTAATGTGTTTCACACTGCAGTGCTCTCTTTGACCTCTGTTTCATGCTCAGTTTTTATATAGTTTTCCTATTTATGTTCATGTGCAATTGCATGTGTGAATTTAATGCAGAACACAAGTATTTTAATTAGAGATATCAATGCAGAATCTGTGTAAGGATGATAAGGAATAGATCTGTTTTTGTTCTTCTAAGTGAGTTTCGGGTTTAATGTTGATTCATATTTAGAGAAAAAATACAAATGCGGAACATCCTGCACAAACATTTTCTGGGGGTTTTCTGAATATCTCATTCACAGCTCCTGTGTTCTGACCCTGCATCCACAAGAAGCAATGCATTTCCAAATGAAGGAAAACTTTTTAATGTCTTTTTTTCCTCTCATTGATAGCAGATTTGACCAACTCCTGGTCCTTTTATGTCACACAGCGAGCAGTCTTTTTTTTATTATTATTATTTTTTTATTCCGTAGTTAAAACTGTAGTTTTGTCAAGAAAGGAGATAAATAATCATGACAGTTAGGAAAGAATTTATTTTCATTGAGATTTGTAGTGGAAATTTGTATTCTCTTCATTAGACTGGTGGATTCCATTTACAGGGTCCATCAGGAGTCCAGATGGAGAGAGTTCTTGACTGATCTCTGTGGTCTATACAGAGCAAGGAAGGTTACAGAGTATGCTGCTGCGACTGGATGCCTTCTGTAGGTGGCAAGCTACAGACACTAGTAAAGATGGGCCAACAGCCAACTATTTAAGTTTTTATGGATATGTGCTTCACAACACGTAAAATGTTTCTGCTTTTAAGAAAAATACCAACATTTTGGCTATTCCTTCTGGTTTAATTGTATTTTGGAGTAATTATAACAGAAATAGATGCCACAGTTATGAACTTTTGCCTGTGTCTTGTCCTAAGGATTTTCACATTGACTATAAACTGCCCAAAAAGCACGGTTACTCTTTTTATAGATCTCATCTTTGGTGTTCCTTTAGGTTTTTGAGAAACTGGACATTTGTGATTATGCAAATACATGTGGTACATCTAGTATAACTGGTTCCCTTCCTCTGACTGTTTACGATGTCTTTGCCTCAGCAGACATTTTCTTGTGAAGTTGTGTTTTGTAGATTGCAGTTGTGCTGGATGTACTGCAAGCAAGTGAAACTGTACAGTTGCTTTTTGACAATGTGGTACCACTGTAAGACTCCATTGATTTCAAAACCTCATATTGATATTTATGTCTTTGATGCTGCCATATTTAGTCAAAACCCTCAAAACATGGCTGTTTCCCTCACCAACCCATCTGCCCCCTGCCATGTTTAAGTTTGCTAATTTAATAGCAAGAAATACAGGGTGTCATGTTAAGAGGGTTTTTTTCCCCAGACCTTTATATTTGATGGTTCTGTCATTGTCCCAGGAGTAACAAGACCCTGGAGCCTGCATAGCCTTTCAGAGCCTGCTACAAGGACGTTACTGGACAGCACACTGTGTTGGAGAGTGGTTCAACTATCCTATTCAGGGATTCACATTAAATTAAGTCAGTTATTCAAGCTGCTGGAAACACACAAAACAGATTGCAGCAGAGAATTTTTATTTTGCAAATTCATAACAGGTAAAGGTTTGAAGATTGACACTGATAATATTCCAGCCGCAAGAATAAGTGTAAAATATATAAAAGCCAACTACAGTTTATCATTAAGCGTGATATAGTTCTTACCTCGTAGGCATCCCTACTGGGGAGAAGGCAAATCCAGCCAATCGACCAATCGCAGCAGCTGCGATGGAGTCTTCCCTAACTTCTCCCCTTCCTAATTCACTTTTATATTATTCATTTACTTTTAGGTAGAGTTTGAGTGAGTTTAGTCACACATTCTTTTGTTACTGATTGTTGTAAAATTTTCTCTTTTTGGTTTTAAAGTTGCAATTAATAAAAATTTGAAGCACATGGTCTACGAAGCTAGTCATACATTGGAAGTGGGAAGGTTTGAGTTGGAGGTGTGGTTTGGTATTGCAATGAGATTATAAAAAGCAAAGTTCATCCAAGGAAAGCAATTTCACCACAATTCCTTGCTCAAACACCAGTGTCTTTCCTTGTTTTTCTTGTTTGACAGCTGCTATGTATTTTATCATGCCAACCACATTCCACCCTGGGAGTAGTAGCTGCATTTTACCCTAATATTTCCTCAATGTTGTAGCTTTGGGAACTGGGGGAGTTTTCTCTAATTTCTCCCATTTTTGCACATCTGGTCTGATTCTTAAGTTAGGCAGTCTCAAAGAGGAAATGCATTGATAATACTTCACTAGCTAGATCATGAACATTCTTTGGAATGACAGTATAAGCTTTATTTTAATACTGGATAAATTCATTAAGCAAATAACGAAATGTAGTGTTTTTCTATACACCATACAAGTTTAGGGGATCATTACCTTTGTTTTCTTTAAAGGTAAATAGCATTTTTTTAAGCAGGGCAACAAAAGAAGGCATACAGAGAAACACAAACCTTTTGCCTTTGTGGTGATATATACAAATGTGTGTGGAAATACAAGGAAGTGTCCAGCAAGGAACTGGCATGGAAAGACTACTCTCACTGAAAATGATGAACTTGAGAAGCTAGGGCCAAGAAAAAAATCACTGAATTCTATCAGACAGTGCATACTCTTCAGAAAAAGAAGCCCATACTTGTGCTATCTAGGGTACCTTTGAGGTATTAGAGTTTGCCAAGAGATTAAGGTCTTACCATGTTCAACCAAAAATGATCCTTTTATTTATAGCTTCAGTAAACAAAACAGTAGAAGCTCATACAAAAATTTTATTCTACCAAAAAATTGACAAGTTGATAAAATATAATGTAGCTAATAAAGGCTGTGGGCTGGTCTCATAACCATGAGCTCAAATTTATCTCAATCTTTTTTTATTGAAAAAAGATTTTGACTGCAAAGTTTATTCTTCTGTTAAATTGAATATTAAGTTGTACCTCAAGAGCCTTATTAATTCTTTTAAAACAATTTAAAAATGTGGTATATGCAAAGGTTCTTTTGGCATAGTTCTTTTATACAGTATTTAAGCTCTTATTACAACATGGGGGGTATAATAAAGATGTTTTTCTTTTCTTGGTTTTCTGTCTTTCTTTGTGCCATGGGTTCAGCAGTAGCAGTCATTTTTCTCCTTCTTGGTAGCTGGTGCAGCGCTGTGTTTTTGACTTTGGGCCTGGGAACAGTGCTGATAACACCAGTGTTTCGGTTACTGCTTAGTGATGTTTTGGTCTGACCAAGGACTTTCTGAGTCTCATGCTGTGCCAGGGAGGAGAGGAAGCCGGGAGGAAGCAGAGACAGGACACCTGACCCAAACTGACCAAAGACGTTATTCCATACCATAGCACGTCATGTCCAGGATGTAAAAAGCAGAGAGCAGAGACCCGGAAGGGTGGGGGTACACTGTGTGGTCGGGCTTGGTTTTAGGTGGAGAGAAATTGTATTCTTTCCTTGTATTTGCCTTGTCATTATTATTATTGGTAGTAGCAGTAGTGATTTGTGTTATACCTTAGTTACTAAACTGTTCTTATCTCAACCTGTGGGAGTTGCTTTCTTTTTGATTCTCCTTCCCATCCCTCTGGGAGCAGGGGAAAGAAAGAGGGGGAAGTGAATGAGAGCGACACTGCATGGCTGACTGGACTTAAACCACGACAGTTCTTTTTGGCACCCAACGTGGGGCATGAAGGGTTGAGATAACAACAGGATTAATAGCCACTCGTCACAATGCTGATTTATTGGCTCTCAAAGTTGTTGCTTTTGATTCTCTTGAGTTCATGTTTTCAGCCCGTTGTACCTTACTTGCAGCCGGTATTTGCAATCTTAGCATTTTTCGGATGTGGGTTTTGGGTTAAGGTTCTTGTTTCATTGTACTTTATTGGAATGACTTGTAATATGGGCGGGCTCCGGAAGCAGGGGGGGGGCGGATGTGTACCTGGCAGTTCGGCTGCTCTTCACCGTCCTGGTCCTCGTCTACGCCTCCGTCTGCGCGAGGCTGTGGGGAGCCGAGGAGGGGTGTCCCCGGGAGCCGCCGGCGGCCGAAACGGCCCAGGGGAGCGGCCCCGGGGACCAGAAGGTGAGCCCCCTGGCTGAGCCCAGCCCGGCAGCTGCTGAGCAGTGGGAGGAGACGCCGGTGGAGGAGCTGAGCCCCGTAGCCGAGCCCATCCCCACGGTGGCCGAGAGCATTCCCCAGCAGCCACCCGCAGAGCCCCACGAGCCCAAGCCCCAGGAGGATGCAGGACACCACGCAGCACTTCCCAGCAAGGCAGAGGAGGAAGATCTGGACTCAGACAAAGAGCAGCTGGTGGTGAGAGAGTTGGCAAGCACAGCAGCTACACAAGCCCCAGTGACAAGTACAGCAGCATCATTTGAGAGTTCTGAAGGGTTTGAGTGGCCTTTGGGTATCCTTGAGACCTGCCTGCTGATTGTGATGGGGATCAGCATGTTGACATGCATACAGAGTGTGTTTTACCCATGGCCATTTTGTCTGGTCCCCAGAGTTAAGCAGAGTGGGGTGTGGGCCTTGTCTGGGGTTAGACTACAATGCAGGATGACCCAGGGATCTTCCCCAAGGTTGGAGAGTCATGAATGGCAGAGTGTGTGGGACAGTATGGGTGACTATCTAGTCCACTGGGCCCCTCCAGTGCTTTGGAAGCATCGGAGATGGAAGGCAGCTGTATGGAGTCCCCAGCGACAAGCTGCAGAAACTGCTGGAGGGGAGGGTAAATTTCTTTGAGCCTGGTGTGCCCATGACACCTCAGGCCATCAGGGCAGAGATGCAGCATACAGATGGACTCATGATTGAGGGGTGGACTTAGCAATGGACACTATTGCCTAGGTTATTTACGAGCGTGAACACTGCACACAGCCTCTCCTGCTCTGAAAGACTGTTACAGAAGATGGAGCCTGGTATCATGGACTGGATGGACTCAGCAGCTTTACAAGGATTGGTCTATGCACTGAGGGATGATCTCTCTCCCTCTGTGCGGGTGTGTGGATGTATATATGTACATGTGATGGTATATTGAAAATGTGGGATCTGAGCATGATGTGAATGGTATGGAATAAGGGGTGGATACTGTCATGGGTTCAGCAGTAGCAGTCATTTTTCTCCTTCTTGGTAGCTGGTGCAGCGCTGTGTTTTTGACTTTGGGCCTGGGAACAGTGCTGATAACACCAGTGTTTCGGTTACTGCTTAGTGATGTTTTGGTCTGACCAAGGACTTTCTGAGTCTCATGCTGTGCCAGGGAGGAGAGGAAGCCAGGAGGAAGCGGAGACAGGACACCTGACCCAAACTGACCAAAGAGGTTATTCCATACCACAGCACGTCATGCCCAGGATGGAGGACGGAGAGCAGAGACCCGGAAGGGTGGGGGTGCACTGCTTGGTCGGGCTTGGTTTTAGGTGGTGAGAAATTGTGTTCTTTCCTTGTATTTGCCTTGTCATTATTATTATTGGTAGTAGCAGTAGTGATTTGTGTTATACTTTAGTTACTAAACTGTTCTTATCTCAACCTGTGGGAGTTGCATTCTTTTTGATTCTCCTTCCCATCCCTCCGGGAGTGGGGGAAAGAAAGAGGGGGAAGTGAATGAGAGCGACACTGTGTGGCTGACTGGACTTAAACCACGACACTTTGATAACTCTCAGAGTAATTTTGCAATATTGTACTCCAGGAATAAGTGGAAAGGGAAATACACATTGCTTGTGTTTTTCATTGTTTTAGTTAGGCAGCCTTATTAGTTTTATTTATGTTATACTCAGTTATATTACTCTATTTATGGTAGTCTTAACAATCTAAATAAAACAGGAACTCCTCAGGCTGATTATCCATATGTCCATCCAAGGTCCCTCAATTACAGAGCAGTACCAAAATTTATATAATCAGTAGGTGCAAGTTATTGATTTTAATTTGAAGATCCATTTTTAAAATTCCATTTTTTTTGTTTTAGATGATGAGACTTGAATTCGTCAGTATATTTTATTGCTTGGTAGCATGTTGTTAATTCAGTAGAATTCTGTTATTCATCTAAGAACAAGTAATCAGTAATGCTGAATTTTGTTTACTATCCCACCACTTCATTCTTCCTTGTAAATGTGTAATGTAAAATGTCATAATAACATCTGAAATAAGAACTTTTCCTTTCTAAAAGTCTCCTAATCTAGAGTGTACAAAATAATGATTTATTCTGTTCTCTCTCTTCCTTTCTTGTCTATACAAATGATTGAGGGTTGTGGATGAGATGCTATTCTTTACCACTGGCGTACACTTTTGTATGTTTACACATATACATGTATATGTTTATAACCTTATTTTTGAGGCTGGAGCGTGGATTTGTAATCTTTCATGTTAAGACAGCAATAGAATATGATAAATTTTAATCAGCCACTTGCTTTTTCACAGGTGTTCATACTGGCAGGTAATTCCATGTCATCTTACAACTCACTAATACACTTCAGTGTATTAATTTCAGTTATTCAGTGTTATTATACTTCAGTCACATCTATCTAATGAGCTTCTGAATTGAGCTGAAATTCTTGTTATTTCCTTTCAAGTACCTGACCTTGTACTTTCTAGTCTTGGATTTCATTCTATTTCTGTTGTCATCATGTAGTTCTTTCTTAGGATATATTTATTCTGCTTTGTAGTGATGACACATCCTAATTTTACAGGGAGAAGAATTCATAAGCACAACTTTTTTTTTTTTTTTTTGTTTCATAGTCTTACTGAAATTAAGGAATGCCTTGATTCCAGATTGTTAATTTCCATGCAGTTTGATTCTCTCCTTCTTTGTATCTCCCATTGCCATTTTCCTGTCCTTATGCACTATCTAGCTTCTTTTCCCATCTACTCTTAAATGACTAGAAAATTCCTATGCAACAATAGATAAAAATCAGCCACTGCTTTTAATTTTAAAAATTGCCTTAGAAAACCATAGATTACTTCACATGATCTGTGATACATAACTTTTGTTGCATTTGATCCAGTTCTATACTTACCTTAATTTCCTTTAAATATTCTTTCCTTTCTAAATTGTTCTGCAGTTGCACATATTATTGAAGCCAGATTTTTACTGCCTGCTTTGCACACTTAACTATATTCCTCACCTCCACCATTCTTCATTTATACTTCATGGAGTGTTGTCTGGTTATTCACAATCATCAATCCTCCCTGGTAGACTAGTATATGGTGGTTGTTTCTGGATATGTGGTATCTTGTATCAGGTTTTCCAAATTCAGGAATTCAGACTTTATTCTGAACAGAATTGGAATGTTATAATCCACTGCTTGATTTTTTAATTTTTTTTTTCAATTTTTTCAGATTTGTTCACATTATCCATCCTGCCTCTGTCCTTCTGGTCATCAGTCACATTTCTAATATATTTTGAGAGAGATCGCTATATAATTTAGCAGCTAACTGTACTTGGGGGGGAGCAAAGAAATTTCACAATTACTATTAAATGTTTTCATACTTCAAGAAGAAATGAGATGTGTGTAACAGAAAGTAGAATGTCTCATCAATAAATATAGCAGACTGTACTTGTTAAACATACTGATTTGGAGAATCATGGATATTAAAAGATAAACATACTCAAAATTCATTTTTAAATTGCAGCATAAAAAAAAAAAAAGAGTGGTAAGGGCCAATAAATGTTTAAATAACATAAACCTTGGAAAACTTTCTGGTATTATTGCTTCTAAAAAATACTTTGCATGTGCTTAATTTTATATTTGCTTTTTATTATACCAGGAGAGAACAATTAAATTTAATTTTGTACTATTGATTTTTCTTTTACTTTCTTTCTTTAGCTAGTTAAATCAGGCAATGTGCCTGAGCTGCTGCAAGACAGCAAATTGTTTGAATTAAATAAAAATACCTGGGAAAACCCTCACCACACAAAACCAAAAGTAGGACAGCATTGAGTTCTGTATAATCTCCTAAATGTGTTGTGCTCAATAGAAATGTTTTAGTTGTTTTATATTTCGCTTAAACACCCTTTTTTTAATAATTAAAAATCTTTCCCTTCCAAGATCCTGAGTATATGGGGTTTTATAATACTTTTGATTTTGTTGTAAAAGTTAGTGATCTATGCTGCTGAGTCAATGAAATCTTTCAAAAATACTACATGGAAACTCACCAAGTGCAAAATTTGATTGTCTGTAAGTATCTGTGTTTGTATGTCTCAGCATAGCACATACATTAGTAACTGAAAAGAATTAACAGTATTGGTATGTAGACATTTCTCTATATGAACCAGGGATAAATACTATGTTTGTCCAGAGTGATCCAGCGAACCTTTCTCAATATGTATAAACGAACTTAAAAGAAAATTATTAAATTGTGCTGCATTGTAACAGTAATGGCCCATCACTTTGAATAAATTCAGGCAGTTAAACGTCATGATTATTTTATGGAAATTACTTCGGCTCATTCCCAATGTTAAGCTATTTTTTAATGTAAATTTAAATATGCATTAGCTAACTATTACATTAAACAACAATATGGGTAGTATAATAGTGCCAAATTGAATTAAACCAGAAAAGAATTACCAGTGGATTATATTAAAATTTGTTTCTTACATAACATTCAGTCCCATGAAATACTGTTTCTTTGCTGTTTATCTTAGATTTCTTTGATAATATTGGCAGGTTAGGTGTTTCTCTACTTGATTTAGGGATTTGGTTGATTGGTTGTTCATTTACATAAAAGAAAAGATTAATGTTCCGTAGCAAGCCAGTACCTTCCCAACCCTGAAAAAACAAACAAACAAACAGACAAAACTACCCCCCAAACAAACAAACAAACAAACAAAACCAAACAAACCAGGAAGGGAGAAATTAAATTTAATGATACTATGTAACCGACTTGGACTTTTACAAACTTTCAGTTTATAAATTTTTGAGACTTTTATGAGGAGAAAACATAGTGGGCTTACTTCTACTTTCAAATACTAGAACTGTTAAAAATACTTTGACTTGCTGTACGCTGAGTTTCAGCTGAGTGCACTAAGTATTGACTATTATTTAAAAATACTGGGAAATAAAGGTTTAGTTATCCACCTCCGTGTATATCTGTGCTGTTCATGTTTTGGTTTTGTTTCTTTGTTGTTGGGGTTTTTTTTGTGGTTTTTTTTTTAAGGTTTTTTTTTTTTTTTTTTTATTTCATAGCACGCTCACCCTGAACTCTTCTGCTGAAGGCCAGGGTTCTCAGAACTTTGCGAAATGAAGAACATAAAATTTATTTATAGACAGTCCAAGCTTGAGCTTTTTTGAAAGTTCTCAATCTTGATATAGCCTCCAGCCTTGCTTTTTTCCATTAATATCTCAGACACCATCCATACATTCCTTCAGTTGCCGCACACACTGATTTTATATGTGCATGTGCTCGTGCACACACGTTATTCACTACTATAGTGATGAAAATTTTTTTCTTTCTACTGTCTTAAACTTTATTTCTCTTACTCATTAAAAACCAAAGCTGATAAAAATAATGAATAACTAAAACTGATAGTAAGCTCTGACGTGACCATAATAAAATAAAATACTACTGTGCTATGAATCAAGTTTTCTGTAACGGGAACAGCTTGGGAGCAGCTGGCTGAATTCTTTAACCCTTCAAAGACTGAGAATGTGTACATGCAGATATAAGTCATTGAGTTTTGGTCCTGTCTGAAAATGAATATTTGTGTTCGAGACTAATTGATGGAGCTGGACTAAGAAACAGTTGGTGGAATTGAACTAGGTCACTGCTTGTGAAATATGCTGTGGGAATGGATTGATTTTGGTTCTTTCTGAAGAGGAAAAAGAAATAGAAAGTGCCACCACTAAAGAAGCCAGCTTTTTATGGATTTACATTCTACAGTATAAGATTGTATATATACATATAGACTGATACAAGATGCTTTGAGCTCCATTGTAAACGTTTGCCAGGTTTGTGATTATCTATGGTTGTGTGGATTCTCTGGTGTCTCATAAGATGAAAGTCCATCTGACAGTTTTGCCTGCAAGCAGAACACTAGTAAAGTCCCTTTTTCTTATGAAAACTAAATTTGTAGGAACTTTGCTATCTTTAAAGCCTTTCCTGTTCTTGAAATTTAGTTGAGATTAGGAAACAATGAAAAGTTGGATGACAGAATGGAGACAGAAATAGTTAAATATACTGTAGATATATACATTTACATAGTTAAGTAGTTGTTATGCCTTAGTTCTTTAGGGAACAAAGTTTAAATGCATGTTTCTTTTTTCATGTTCATCTTTGAAGTTCTTGGATGTATTGGGAGAAAATAACAGTTTCATAGTGCTTGGGAGATAGCCACTAAGCCTCTTCTTTGTTTCATTTACCTGGTATGTCTCAGAATTTTTCTGAAGATAAATGTATTAAAAAATTGACACACTCAGATGATACAGTAAAGGTTATTAGGAACTAAATAAGATAGATATAAATTCCTTTCAATTTCGGTATATGTGTGTCATGGTTTAAGCCTCTATAACTCACGCAGTTTTGCTCAATCACTCCCCCCCCCCCCCCTTTCTTCCCCCCACTCCCAGAGGGATGGGAAAGAGAATCGAAAGAGTGTAACTCCCACAGGTTGAGGTAAGAACAGTTTAGTAACTAAGGTATAACACAAACCACTACTGCAACCACCAATAATAATAATGACAAGGCAAATACACGGAAAGAATACAATCGCTCACCACCTATACCCAGCCCGACCAAGCAGTGCACCCCCCCCACCCTTCCGGGTCTCTGCTCTCTGTTTTACATCCTGGGCATGACGTACTGTGGCATGGAATACCTCTTTAGTCAGTTTGGGTCAGGTGTCCTGTCTCTGCTTCCCCCTGGCTTCCCCTCATCCCTGGCAGAGCATGAGACTCAGAAAGTCCTTGGTCAAACCAAAACATTACCAAGCAGTAACTGAAAACACTGGTGTTATCAGCGCTATTCCCAGGCCAAAAGTCAAAAACGCAGCACTGCACCAGCTACCAAGAAGGAGAAAAATGACTGCTGCTGCTAAACTCATGACAATGTGATGCACCAGAGCAACTTGGAAAAGTTAAGCTCGTGGCGCAAGGCTGAGTTCAGGAAAGAAATATCCTTTCTCTGGCATTTTAAAATATGTCTGTCTGAAGCAAATGTCATTAAAAATAAATCAACCAGAAAAACAGGCAGAAATCTTCCTGGCTAATTCTGCTTCAAAGTAGATAAATAAAAGTCTTCAAATTTTATCCAATTTACTGTTATCTATTGTTTCTGTGAATACTGTGGGATAGCTCTAAAGGAGAGTCTTAGAAATACAGTAAAATGAGAATGACAGTTTCTACATTTCTGAATGCAGTTATGCACTTTTTCCATCTGAGCATGTTTTCTTTTCCCTACTGACTCCCTTTCTTCAGTTGTCTCAGAAACAGTGATTTCTTAGTTCTGCTGTCTTCTCCTCTTTACTTTTACTTTTTCAGCTGGGTCACAGGAGTGTATATACATACATGTACACTCCAGGAGGGCCAGGAGACCTCCATGGATGGATAAGGAGCTGCTGAGGAAAAATTGAAGGAAAAAAGAGGCTTATAAAACGTGGAAGCAAGGACAGGCGGCCTGGGAAGAATATAGGATGTTCCCAGGTAGCTAGGGAGTAGGTTAGGAAAGCTAAGGACCAGTTAGAATTAAACTTGGCTAGGGATGTTAAGGATAACAAGAAGGGATTCTGTAGGTACACTGCAAATACAAGACAGACCAGGGACAATATGGGCCCACTCTGGAAGCTATCAGGAGAACTGGCCACCCTGGATTTGGAGAAGGCTGAGGTTCTTAATGACTTCTTTACCTTGGGCTTCGCTGGCAGATGCCCTGACCACACCACCCAAGTCTTGTAGTGCAGATGCAGAGACTGTGAGAATGAAGACCTTAGGCCCACTGTAGGAGACGATCTGGTACAAGACCATTTTAAGAACCTGAACGTACACAAGTCCATGGGACCCGATGAAATCCATCCGCGGGTCCTGAAGGAGCTGGCAAATGAAGTTGCTAAGCCACTGTCCATCATATTTGGAAAATCATGACAGTCAGGTAAAGTTCCTGATGACTGGAGAAAAGAAAATATAACCCCAGTTTTCAAGAAGGGGAAAATGGGTGACCTGGGGATTTACAGGCCTGTCACTCTCACCTCTGTGCCTGGAAAAATCTTGGAGCAGATTCTCCTGTAAGACATGCTGAGGCACATGAAAAACAACAAGGTGCTTGGTGACAGCCAGCATGGCTTCATTAGGGGGAAATCCTGTCTGACCAGTTTGGTGGCCTTCTATGGTGAGGCTACGGAACTGATGGAGAGGGGTAGAGCAGTTGATGTCATCTACCTGGTCTTCTGCAAAGCATTTGACACTGTCTCACATGACATCCTTGTCTCTAAATTGGAGAGGCATCAATTTGATAGGTAGAGCACTCCATGGATAAAGAACAGCCTGACTGGCCGCACGCAAAGAGTTGTGCTCAACGGCACAATGTCCAGCTGGAGACCAGTAATGAGTGGTGTCCCTTAGGGATCGGTGTTGGGACCGGTCTTGTTCAACATCTTTGTCAGTGACATGGACAGTGGGATTGAGTGCACCCTCAGCAAGTTTGCCAATGACAACACGCTGTGTGGTTCGGTTGATATCTGGAGGGAAGGAATGCCATCCTGAGGGACCTGGACACGCTTGTGAGGTGGGCTAATGCCAACCCGATGAAGTTTAACCATGCTTAGTGCAAGGTCCTCCACCTGGGTCGGAGCAATGCCAGGCACAGCTACAGGTTGGGCAGAGAAGAGATTCAGAGCAGCCCAGTGGAGAAGGACTTGGGGGTGTTGGTTGATGATGAAATGAACATGAGCCGGCTTCAGTGTGTGCTTGTAGCCCAGAAAGCCAACTGTATCCTTGACTGCATCAAAAGGAGCGTGACCCGCAGGTTGAGGGAGGTGGTCCTGCCCCTCTACTCTACTCTTGTGAGACCTCTTTGGAGTATTGTGTGCAGTTCTGGTGTCCTCAACATAAAAAGCACATGGAAGTGTTTGAGCAAGTCCAGAGGAGGGCATGAGGATGATCAGGGGACTGGAGCACCTCCCATATGAAGATAGGCTGAGAAAGTTGGGGCTGCTCAGCCTGGTGAAGTGAAGGCTGCATGGAGACCTCATAGTAGCCTTCCAGTACCTGAAGGGGAGCTATGAGGATGCTGGGGAGGGATTCTTCATTAGGGGCTGTAGTAGTAGGACAAGGGGTAATGGGTTCAAACTTAAACAGGGGAAGTTTAGATTGGGTATAAGGAAGAAGTTCTTTCCTGTAAGGGTGGTGAGGCAGTGGAATGGGTTGCCCAGGGAAGTTGTGAATGCTCCATTGCTGGCGGTGTTCAAGGCTGGATTGGACATAGCCTTGGGTGACATGGTTTAGTGTGAGGTGTCCCTGCCCCTGGCAGGGGGTTTGGAACTAGATGATCTTCAGGTCCTTTCCAACCCTAACTATTCTATGATTCTATGATTCTATGAAAGCATCAGGTTTACTACTTTAACAGTATTAAGCACCAGGCTTTCCTCACACCAAGTACTACCTTTTTTCCTGTTCCCCTCTTTACCCTTCCCCCCTCCCCCGAAGAAAACAGGCCAACCATATTCTCACTGATGCATTTAATATTAATGTAGATATTTAATTCTAATTGGGATGAACAGAAGGTTGCATACACATAATTAAAGTCACCATGGAAAAAAGCAGGTATTAGCAGGCTGACTTCAGAGTCTGATGGATTGGTATTGAAAACCAGCCATCCCAGCTCAGATGATGGTTACGGATGAAATTTACGCTTATCCTAACAACTCAGATGGAGTTTGCCATTCTGCTTCAGTTGCATTTCCCATGAAAAGAGATACTGAAAATGACTGGAAAAAAGAAATCTATAAATACGTAGATATTTAAATAAAATTTCTAATTTTCACATTTATTAAACAAATAACGTACATGTGCGATGTCAAGCAGACGTTCTTTCTTTTCCTGAAGATAACTTCCTAAAAAACAGAAATGTGGGGATTCTAGCCTAATACAAGACAAAATTGTTAACTAACATAGAAATATTTGTTCTAAATGCATGTGAAAGAATTTGCGCTCGAGGAGTCCAAGTACTAGAACAGAAAATTACATGTTATGGCCATATTTACATGCAGCTGGGGAATGTTTCATTAGTGGGACTTGTTTATCTACATTTTTAGAAATTGTCAGGATGACTATAAACTTCTTCCCCCACCAGTCATTCCTAGGTATATTACATGAAATTGCATGAGTTCGGCTATGGCCATGTTGTTTGGGTTGTTGAGACAGATTAGCAATATGAATGGAAGACTTTTGTTGCTGAATGACTCTGCACAAAGGATATCAGAGGCGTATTCATTTATTATTGTGTGGCACTTGTGAACTGTTCTACCTTCCATTTTAAAGTACAAATTATTCCTTCATAAGGTGATCATATGGAGTATCTTTTCTTTGAAGGCAAAGTGTGTCCAAAACATAATGCTTCCAGAATACTGTGAATTTTAGTAGTGGCAGTATGGCATGATTCGACTTCAAGTCAGATTTTCAAGTCAAAAAACCCAAAATGTAATCAAACACCCAAAACTGTCTTTTCCTCAGAATTCTTAACTAATGGAACAATTCTGCGTAAGTACCTTAGGAAAAAGAATGGCAATTTTTTGCTCTATTCACTTCCTAAATGCTGAGATCCTGCCATGTCTTTTAGAGACAAAACTAGATTTACCAAGAAACAATAGAAATTATAAATGAATTCTAAACTATTATTTTTTTAGTCTTTACAAAACTAGAAATAGTTAACAGCATTGACGCCTTTGAGAATACTTGTTAACTTATCACAAGTTCCTATAAAGTATGTTTATAATAGCTCTTATTTTGAAATCAAACTTTAAATGGCCTGGCTGCAGAATACTCGAAAAGTGTGTCATATCATTTAGAAACAAATCTCCAGTGATGGCTGATGCTGTTATATTGTGTTCGTTGAATAATTTTTTAAGTAAATCTTAGGGGAGAATTAAGAATAATAAAAATTCCCATTAAAATTTTAACAATTAATTGCTACATATTCATGAAGTTTACAAATCCTATTTAATTATAATGCAAGTAATATAATTGTTTCATATGAAAAAAAAACACAACCAAAAAACAGCAGGCTTTTATAATAAAGCAATTACATCCTCAACTGAATACAAACACATTTCTATTCCAAAAGCAACTTCAATATTAGGCTGTTAATCTTCTATTGATTAAATATAATAAAAGTTATAATGCTAGGAAGCAAGAATAGATTTAACCTGTGCATAGCTAAAGGAAGATAAAAAAATGCAAATTGCAGAATCTATTTAAACCTTTCTGACACTTTTGGATTACTGTCTGTGACAATACTGATCTAGAGAAAAATACCGCTTAATCAAAGTGTTTTTCCTTCTTTCAGTGCTGGATGATGGTTTGGAATTATCACTGTAACTCATGCATCCCATGGTAGATTTTAGCATTTTTATCTGCTAGCTGACCAAATTCCAGGGTATTCTGAAAACACCTCAGTGCATTTGTTTGAAAAAAGAGGCTTGTATGATTATTGTCCTGCTTGTGAAAGTGCAAAACTTTCATTTACCCTTGTTCTTTAAAATGAAGGGAAAAGAAGGGAAACCTAGTGTCTAACATTTATCTGATGCCAGTATACTCTTTTTTCTGTCTCAGCTTAGTGTGGAAATAAAGTTACTTTCAGATATCCTGAGCCAAAAAAAGTTTTTCTAAAATTAAATAGAGCATATGGGAGGTCACGCTCCTCTGAACAAAGAAAAAATTGATTCCAATGTCGAATACATCGAAAGAAATCATACATCTTGGATTTACTCTAAAATACAAGTAATTACAACAAATAAAAATTAACTGCGTCTCTTTCCAGACAGTCATTATTTCAGGTTAGTACACAGATTAAAACTATCTGAAGAAAGCATTTTGAACTGACACCTTAATTTGCATGTTGTTGAAAAACAAGAGGTATGAGTAAAGGACTAAGGCAAGGGCTGAAAGTGAGGTAACCCAATGAATAGATTTTTTAGCATCAGTTAACTGCATTCTATGTATTTCTTGAAGACACCAGGTTGGTGACAGGTAGCTACTTAAGTGAATGATACTACTTTATTTGACAAGCATGTACTCTTCTAAGGTTTGTCCACCAGCTATGGGACTTAATTTTTACTCTGTTTCTTTATTTTTAACTCAGCTTTACACACAGTTTAATGCAAAAAAAGATCTGAAATAAAGGTTTTCCTACATGCTGTATTAACAGGTTTTTGTTGTGGTTTTTTTTTGTTTGTTTGTTTGTTTTTAATAATTCCAGGGTAAATTACTGCTGATCTAATTAATTGGTATATGAAATAATTTCTTTCAGTGTCTTCTAGAACCACAAAAGTTTAATTTTTTTTGCTTGACATTCTTAGATCTTTATTGTTCCAGTAAATTTTATTAGATGTTATTACGGTAGTGCTTCATCTTTGGGTGGCTTCATGTGAAGATTTATAGCCACTCTTCATTAAAGTATTTGATATCTTACAGTCTGTGTGATCTCTTTTCATACTAAGAAAATAAAAAAAAAGTTCTTGAATCTGTATTAAAGTGCAATGGAACATAGAAACTCTCGAGAAGATAAGCTATGTGCCAGAATGGAATTATTTTTGTGTCTGAAAAATGTGAAATTCCTCAAAACCAAGTGTGGTTTTCTTCCCTTTGAGTAGTCATAAATGATGTTTGTAATAAAAATTTACATTTTGAAGTTTCTGAGAAGGGGAAATTATTTGCAGTGTTCACATAGTAAAAAACAAAACAAAACAAAATTAAGAATTTTCAGAAGGACTTCAACTCAAATCAATAGCTGGAAGTGAAAATGGGTTTTGTAGCTATCTGAGTATCTCCCTTATCACTTGGCTTTCTACTAGATCTTTTATATAGTTAATGTGGGACTTGTCTCCACTTATCCTGTGGTACACTGCATGTATAAATCAAAAGCAATAACCAATAAATAAAGTCAGTCACCCCCCAGATAGTTGTACTTAAATTATCCAAAATTCTTTAGTTTTGTATACAAATGTAATTACTTGTTAATGCCTGCTAACTTTGAGCACTACAAGATCTCAACTTAATTTCTGAAATGAAAGAAATTTTCGAGTGTTTTATCTTAGTTATGATGCTGATTGCTTTTCAAGAAAAAATAAATATTTAAGTTGGGAACAAACTAACAGTACATTAAATGACTGCAGGACATTTTCATATATAAAATGCGTTCAGAGATATGGCTGCAGAACGCAATGTAATGACTGAAACGGAGATCTCATTTACTCATAACAGAAGTCAGTGCAGTCATAACAACTTTTTTTTTTTTTTTTCTCCTGCTCATCACTTCAACAGAGGGAAAACAGGAAATAATTTAGTGCTTGTTGTGGTTTAAGACTAACTCATGCAGACTCTCTCCCTCACTCACTTCCCCCACTTTCTTCCCCCGCTCCCAGAGGGATGGGAAGGAGAATCAAAAAGAATGCAACTCCCACAGGTTGAGATAAGAACAGTTTAGCAACTAAAGTATAACACAAATCACTACTGCTACCACCAATAATAATAATGACAAGAGAAATACAAGGAAAGAATACAATTCTCACCGCCTAACACCAAGCCTGACCACGCAGTGCACCCCCCACCCTTCCGGGTCCCTGCTCTCTGCTTTTACATCCTGGACATGACGTGCTGTGGTATGGAATAACCTCTTTGGTCAGTTTGGGTCAGGTGTCCTGTCTCTGCTTCCTCCCGGCTTCCCTCCTCCTTGGCAGAGCATGAAACTCAGAAAGTCCTTGGTCAGACCAAAACACCACTAAGCAGTAACCGCAACACTGGTGTTATCAGCGCTGTTCCCAGGCCCAAAATCAAAAACACAGCGCTACACCAGCTACCAAGGAGAAAAATGACTGCTGCTACTGAACCCATGACAATGCTTTAGACCAGGTAGCTGCTCTCCCTTATAATTTAAAGCAGTCAGGAAGTTGGTGATTTGATGACCTGAAGATTCTTCCTGCTTAGGGGGATCTGCATGACTTTGACATGTATAAAATCATAGAATAGTTAGGGTTGGAAAGGACCTTAAGATCATCCAGTTCCACCCCCCCTGCCATGGGCAGGGACATCTCCCTCTAAACCATGCCACTGAGGGCTCTGTCCAGCTTGGCTTGAACACCACCAGCAATGGAACATTCACAGCTTCCGTGGGCAGCACATTCCAGTGCCTCACCACCATCACAGGAAAGAATTTCTTCCTCATATCCAGTCTAAACTTCCCCTGTTTAAGTTTGAACCCATTACCCTTGTCCTATCACTACAGTCCTTAATAAAGAGTTCCTCCCCAGCATCCTTATTGGCCCCCTTCAGATATTGGAAGGCTGCTATGAGGTCTCTATGCAGCCTTCTCTTCTCCAGGCTGAACAGCCCCAACTTTCTCATCCTGTCTTCATACGGGAGGTGCTCCAGCCCCCTGGCCATCCTCATGGCCCTCCTCTGGACTTCTTCCAGCAGTTCCATGTCCTTTTTATGCTGAAGACACCAGAACTGCAGACAATACTCCAAATGAGGTCACACAAGAGCAGATTAGAGGGGCAGGATCACCTCCCTCAACCTGCTGGTCGCACTCCTCTTGATGCAGCCCAGGATACGGCTGGCTTTCTGTGCTGCACGCACACACTGCTGGCTCATGTTCATTTGTTCATCGATCAACACACCGAAGTCCTTCTCCGCAGGACTGCTCTGCATCTCTTCTCTGCCCAACCTGTAGCTGTGCCTGGGATTGCTCCCACCCAGGTGTAGGACCTTGCACTTGGCATGGTTAAACTTCATCAGGTTGGCATCAGCCCACCTCACAAATGTGTCCAGGTCCCTCTGGATGTCATTCCTTTCCCTCCAATGTATCAACCGAAGCCACACAGCTTGGTGTCATCGGCATACTTGCTGAGAGCACACTCAATCCCACTGTGCATGTCACCAGCAAGGATGTTGAACAAGACCGGTCTCAACACCGATCCCTGAGAGACACCACTTGTTACTGGTCTCCAGCTGGACACTGAGCCATTGAGCAGTACTCTTTGCGTGCGGCCATCCAGGCTGTTGTTTATCCACCGAGTGGTCCACCTATCAAATTGATGTCTCTCCAACTTAGAGACAAGGATATCATGTGAGACAGTGTCAAATGCTTTGCACAAGTCCAGGTAGATGACATCAACTGGTCTACCCCTGTCCATCAGTTCCTTAGCCCCATCATAGAAGGCCACCAGATTGGCCTGGCAGGATTTCACCTTAGTGAAGCCATGCTGGCTATCACCAACCAGCTTGTTGTGTTTCATGTGCCTTAGCATGCCTTCCAGGAGAATCCGCTCCAAGATTTTCCCAGGTGCAGAGGTGGGGCTGACTGGTCTGTAGTTCCCTGGCTCATCCATTTTCCCCTTCTTGAAAATGTGGGCTGTATTTCCCTTTTTCCTGTCATCGGGGACTTCAGCTGACTGCCGTGATTTTTCAAATATGATGGACAATGACTTAGCAACGTCATTGCCAGCTCCTTCAGGACCTGCAAATGTAGATAGATTTTTGGGAAAATACCTTTCGGTCATTTCCTCTTGTTTTTCATTTTAGTATCTAGGCTTACAGTGTCGATTTTGACAGTAGAAAAAGGATCAGGGGCACCTGACATGCTCACTTACATCAGCAGTGTAAGTAGCTCCCTGTGTGGAACACGGCATCATACACTTCTGTTTATGGTGTAGTTTATGACTAGTAAGTTATTTCTGTTTCTGTGCTGTAAAAAAACCTTTCACTAATGATCTTTTTTTAGAACTTACCTGTTTAATGCATTTTCCTATAAGATGAAATCTTGTTTTCTATAGTTTTTTTAATTCTTCTGTGGTTGCCATTTGCACAATTTGTCCCAGGTATCACACACTCCTTCACCATTATAAGTCTAATCTGAGGATAATGAAGTGAAAAATGAGCTTGTAATTAGGCAACAGAGAGTAGTTATAAAATTTTGCAGTTTGTATTATAAAAAACTAGGAAATAAACTCATATATAATAATTTTGTTTATTCCTCACATGACTGAGGTGCTTCTACTGGGTAGAAACATAGTTATATAAGCATGTTTGCAAGAAATTATGTAAGAAGTATGTAAGCTTATCAGCAAATTAAAATATCCTCTTGTTTGCAGTGGGTAGATATTATTTATGGAATTTGATAAAGCTTCTAACTGTAGCATGGTCAGTTTTAAGCCTTCTCTTTAGGAAGAGTTTTGCTTAAGGAATCAACTGAACTTTAAGAAAAAAACTATTTTTGAAGGTGATAAAAAAATTCCCTTGAGATGCTGCTTGCAAATATCCATAATTATTCAGCAGAAACACCTAATTATCACTGAGTCAGGAAAAAAAAATATGTTGATTAATATTAATGATTTTGATAGTGCAAATCTGGTATACAAACAAAAGGGTTAGAAGAAAAAGGACTCGCCTGCCTTGTCACTTGTCAGTTTAATTCACAGGATGTGTTTGTCCTAAAAAGAACCATTTCATAAAGACTGATAGTTTACATTATCTCCTCTGATTTTCTAAGGAACAGATGCCAGCACAGTATAGCTAGGAGAAAGCCTTGCTTACACTTGTAGTTTTTGAAAGACAGTCTTCTTTCAGCTAAAACTAGAACAAACATTGATTCTCAATTTATATTTTTCAAATTTAAATGGAGAATGAACACATGCCCTGTATAGGAATTGAGTTGGGGAGACATTTAACATCCAAAGTATTGATTAGCATTTGCTTGCTTATGCACCATTGATTGTGAACTGCAGTTAAGTCTTCTTTTTCTGAAACATTCAGGTTTCATTCTGTGTGATGTTAGGACTCGCATACTAATAACTGCAATAATGATTTTGTACTGTGTCTATATAAAATGCGCATACCACTGGCAAAGCAGAAGATTTCCCATGTTGTTATTCTTACAGTGCTAAAAGCAGATATTACTTTTGATTTAGTTCATGGTTTCATTTGAAGAATAGTTGTATTAAATGTGATTGCACATTAAACATGGCTGCACAGGCTTGTGCTGGCATCACATCTAAAGAAAACAAAGAACATGTGTTGAGGTTGTAGCTTTATGTTACAACCAGGACTAGGTTAGGTTGGATGTACAGGCAGCTAAAGAACATATTAAATGATACCTTGGTAATCTCATAAAATACTGGGGAAAAAAAAAAAAGGAAGTGCTGCCTCGTTATTGTTACTTTCATGTACAATACAACAACTGGAAACACTTAGAGATGTAGTGTTCTGAGGTACAGGGTTGATTCAGATATTTTTCTAGAATTCTCTTTGCTTACAGTTCTAGTAAATGGTGTTCACTGTATTAACCTGAATGTGATATTTTTCACTGGCAGATAATTGTGATGATCAGTTGGTGTCTGCTTTGCCTCAGTCATCATTCAGCAGTTCATCAGAGCTGTCTAGCAGTCACAGCCCTGGATTTGCAAAGCTTAATCGAAGAGAGGGTGAGTGTGTCTTATTGGTTGATTGATGTTGCTTTTTTTTTTATAAGTATCTTTTAAATTTGTACCTGTGCATAATATTGAAATGATAGATAGTAATCATATTCTATGTTATTTGGTATGAAGAGTTATATTTGTTGTTTTAAGGAGAATTTGAGGGTAAAACAGTCTCAAAGAATTCATTTTGCAATGTTAACTGAAGTTTTCATGATAAAATTATACATTCAGACACTTCTGAATATTTTACTAATTTTAGTGTAAAGCATTGATTCTGTCTGAACCCAAAATCTTGTGTGATTTTCCAGCATAAAATGTAGACAGCTTTGGACGTGCAGCTGTGCCTCCTTAGAGGACAAACAAAAGAAGTGCAAGCATAGGGATGTCGTTGTATGTTTTTCTATAGAGAAACAAGGGTAAATGTAAATTCCACTTGAAAAGTCTGAATCAGATATTAAAGGAAATATTTTTTAAAACTGTTTTCTCTTTTTCCTGACAATTGATAGTCTTGATTATTGTAATATTATTTCTTCACTAGCCTAATATTTTATTATGATTATTCACTGACGTGGCAAATTGTTTAATTGGTATATACTCCAATTTTTCACTAGAGTGAAGGATACTTTCCTTGGTTATCGTATCTTTATACCTCTACATAGATCTTCTCAAAGTTCTGTATCATTTCAAGTTTTCTTTGATATAGTAATTAAACATACATTTGTAGTCCTTATGGTCAATTATGGGACAGTTTCTTTTGTTAAATGCATTTAATAGCATTGTTTGTTTGCTTGGTTGTTTTTTACTTTTCTGCCATGTAGCTTAAAGTTTTATACACTTGGATCTATGGCAGAAGATCTGGAGATTACCCATTTTAGCTGAAGTTTAGTGGTAACTCAAATCTTATATTTTGTGTCAAGGATACCATGGCAATGAGAAATTATGAGTTTCTATTAATTGTTTAATTGCTGCAAACATGTTTTCTGTTCCTAATGATAGAACCTTACTATCTGTGTGAAGAACATCTATTCTGAAGTTTTTTGACTGTATATGCTATCTTACATAAAAATTTGTTGAAGAAAAAAATGAATTTGAACAGTGAAGACATAGCAAATTAATAAGCTTTATGTTCAAAAGTCATGGAAAAAACACATATAAGTACATTGAATACTAAAAAGATAAAAGTTAGCTTTGAAATACCAAGAAATCTCAGTCATCAGCCATCAAGTCGTAAAGTACCCAGGAGCCCAGTCATTCCGGTCAATAACAAAAGATACTTTTTCTTCTTTTTTTAGCTCAGCATACCACCAAAATTCTTGGTCTTAACATCACAGTGATAATGCTAAGGAGGAAACAGGGCTTTAGGAAAGATTTTATTAAAATGTGGTAGTTTGGTGTTATTTCAACAAATTCCCTGTATGTTGACATACCTAATATAATACTAAATTTTAAAATTAAGGCTTTAAAAACAGCTAAAGTCTGGCTTGAAATAAGATCAGTTTAGATAACCAAGAGCATATGTTAGTGTTTTAGATCATCTTTGGTGTTTGTAAACCAACTGTGATCCACAGTACAGTCTAAGTTCAAGGAAGTTAAGAAGTTCAACTTCCCACTCATTGGTAAACTGTCTGACAATATGAGCATGCAGTGGCTGGAGTTGAGCAGCGGGCAGCTCTACAGTCTTATGGAAGAATGAACTTCTGTGGACATTGAATTCTGTTTGATGATTACCCATGAGGAAACAAGAAAGAACCTGATGCAAATGTGTGGTTTGATAGAATCATAGAATAGTTAGGGTTGAAAAGGACCTTAAGATCATCTAGATCCAACACACCTCCCATAGGCAGGGACACCTTGCACCTGTGTCACTCAAGTCTCTGTCCAGCCTGGCCTTGAACACCGCCACGGATGGAGCATTCACAACTTCCCTTGGCAGCCCATTCCAGTGCCTCACCACCCTCACAGTTAAGAACTTCTTCCTTATATCCAATCTAAACTTCCCTTGTTTAAGTTTAAACCCCTTACCCCTTGTCCTATCACTACAGTCCCTCATGAGGAGTCCCTCCCTGGCATCCCTATTGGCCCTCTTCAGATACTGGAAGGCTTCTATAAGTTCTCCACACAGTCTTCTCCTCTCCAGGCTGAACAGCCCTGACTTTCTCAGCCTGTCTTCATACGGGAGGTGCTCCCAGTTCCCTGATCATCCTTGTGGCCCTCCTCTGGACTTCTTCCAACAGTTCCATGTCCTTGTTATGTTGAGGACACCAGAACTGCACACAGTACTCCAAGTGAGGTCTCACAAGAGCAGAGTAGAGGGGCAGGATCACCTCCTTCGATCTGCTGGTCACGCTTCTTTTGGTGCAGCCCAGGATATGGTTGGCTTTCTGTGCTGCGAGCGCACACTGCCGGCTTATGTTCAGTTTCTCACTGACCAACACCCCCAAGTCCTTCTCCGCAGGGCTGCTCTGAATTTCATCTCTGCCCAACCTGTAGCTGTGCCTGGGATTGTTCCGACCCAGGTGGTGGACCTTGCACTTGTCATGGTTAAACTTCATCAGGTTGGCATCAGCCCACCTCTCAAGCATGTCAAGACATCACTGACATATTGTGCCTTAGGTCACAATCTAATCTTAATAATTCAGCATTAATACAGACAAAAAATCATGCTGGTTACTCAGAGCCATTCAAGTACATCCAGTTGCCCTCATAAATTTAGTAATTGTTTTTTTACACTGGTATATATAATTGATAAGTATGTAAATTAAATGCTAAGAATATTTTGCAGTGCTGAAAACATTTCCATTCTTGAATCTCCATGATTTACTGGAACATTTGCTATGTACTGATAAATGTACGTACTGTGTAGTGAAGAAGGAATATCACGTTATTTCATTATCCTAATTAGAAAAGCATGAATTTCTGTTTTGAATTAAGTTGTGATATTGAACAAAATTCTATGTGTTAGCCAGACTGCCTTAACTTGACGTAATACGTGCTTTTAGGATTTTAACTAACACAGCACTTCACATTAAACAGTATATCAGTCCTTCCAGAAATGTACAATTAGTAACTTTTTCCATTTGGCTTTTTTCATGTGCTATGAAGTTGTCTGTACCATATTAGAATGCATTTTTTAGGTTTATAATTTTCTTCACATTGCCCTGTAGAGCATGCACACATTAGAATTGCTCATAGCTTTACTTCTGATATCTTTCCATTCCATTAGGCACACAGCAGCAAGTTGTGTAATGAAGGGAGAAGATTGCTAACTCTCTGCCTTCTCATTTGATGTACCTCAGGTTCACAGTACTCAACAGAGTATCTATTTCAATATCTTACTCATTTGTCATGTTCAAATATTTTTTGGTTTAAGAACTTCTGATGAAACAGAGAAAACCTGATTTTATCTGTAGGTTTATACCCATGAAAATTTTAATTGGCTGAAACAAAGCAAGCTGCGTGGAGACCTCATAGCAAATTTCCAGTATCTGAAGGGGGCCTATAGGGATGCTGGGGAGGGACTCTTCATTAGGGACTGTAGGGATAGGACAAGGGGTAAGGGGTTCAAGCTTAAACAAGGAGTTTAGATTGTATATAAGGAGGAAATTCTTTACTGTTAAGAAGGTGAGGCACTGGAATGGGCTGCCCAGGGAAGTTGTGAATGCTCCATCGCTGGTGGTGTTCAAGGCCAGGTTGGACAGAGCCTTCGGTGGCATGGTTTAGTGGGTGGTGTTCCTGCCCATGGCAGAGGGGTTGGAACTAGACAATCTTAAGGTCCTTTCCAACCCAAACTATTTCATGATTCTATGATTATGCATGCATTGCTATAAACATATGGGTTTAGTCACACAGGAAATGATTGTTAAAATGTATAGACTGGAAAAAAGATCTGGTATTAGGAGAATATGACTTGGATTGTTGTGCCATCAGTGATCTCATGGAAACAATGAGCACATCATTACAGTTGTAAAGTAAATTCGTAAATGTAAATGGGTTTACCTTTAATATAGGTAATTTTCACTTCGAATAAAAAAGGCAGACAGAAGGTTGTGTTATTACTGAGGTCAGGGTCTTCTGGTTTTGGCTGTAATGAGATCAACATCTCATGCTGGTTGTATACAAATTCCTCTCATTCACCATTCCAGTCTCACTGGAAAAGATTTATTAATGGGACTGTGAACCATTATGCACAAAATGTGGGCCTTCTCTTGAATTAGTGAGCTTTAGCAACTTTAGAGGTAAAAACTTCAAAGACAGTTGCAGTGCAAGACTACACATATTTATGGAAGAGCCTTGATATTTCGGCAGTTAAATGAGCTGAACAGGGATTTGGCTCTGATAGCCATGCCCCGTATTCACACTCACACTTGATTAAAATCCAGCAGAAGAAAATTGAATATTGAAGTTGTTAAGTAGCCAAAAAAAAAAAAAACAAACAAACCTGGCTTACAGCTTTCTCTTTCCGTGAAGTAGGAAGAAACCCATGTATTTTAATTATGCTGTCAGTTTACATTGCCGGATTTTCAGAAGCATTCTGGAAAGTTGAATGCATTAACAGCTACTAGATCTTTTTTTCTCTCTGGTGTGTATATAGAGCTTCTTTGGGTTTTTATTAACCTTTACCTTACCATTTCACTGAATATCAAATACACCTTATTGCACTGTTTTGCGGTATTTTTTTTAGTCTAAAGAGCATTTAAAGCATAGTTTATTCAGTATGGTACTGTAAGCTCCATCTTTTTTTTTTCTTTGTTTTATAAAACCCTACATTTTATTCCCTTCTTTAGAACTCACACTATGTATGCCTAAATTGAGTTCTACCTACATGTAGTTAAAGAAAACATCTAGGAAACAGTGTAAGAAAAGAAGAACATATCTCACACAATAAGAAGAAACATTGATTTTTGGCTTTTTTTTTTTTAAGAAACAGTTTAACTTTTATAATCAAAAGACTCCATAGCACCTAGGTTTGTGAGTCACCAAAAGATAATTAGCAATAGCTTACTATCTCTATTTCATTAGTATGCAGATAAAATTCATTAAGGCTGATATTTTGCTTTATTGTACAAGCAATAATAAAATGACTAAGCTAGACTGAAAAAGATCCAACTTGATAGTAATTATGTTTTTATAAATTAACAGCAAATCTGAGTTGATCCAGCTAACATCATGGCTTAGATTTTTATGACTTACCTGACTTCAGTAGAATGTGTGGAAAAAGGAAAAGTGATGATCTCTAGCTTTTATTTTTAAACTAAATAAAATAATCAGTTGTTACAGTGTCTTATGCATAAAAGACAAGATGATGTGTACGGCTTTATTGTCAGTGAAATTCCTGTGCCATTCAGTTTCTTTGGAAGAAAACAGATTTATTTTTTTTAAACTACTGCAATAATTAGAGCTTTCAGTGAGAACATTGCCATCAATCTCTCAGCATATTAACTACAAAATTGATTTTAATATCATTGTACAGTTTCACATTTTTGATAGAAAATATTTTTAACACCTCTTTTAAACACCTTACAGAAAATACATGGGCATACATATAAATTGTATACAGTATGAATATGGTATACTAGGTGGACTACAAGTTTTAAGAAATTACCAAGTTTATACCAGTTTCAGTGAAGGTAGGATCTGAAGGAGTATTATTTCATAAATGTCTAACGTTTTGTTTTGACCGGGGATGGAGGGAGAGAGGGAGGGAGGGAGGGAGGGAGGAACAGAGGAAGGAAGGAAGGGAGGAGGGAACGGATGAAGGAAGGAAGGAATGGAGGGAAAAGGAAGAAAGGAAAGAAGGGAGGGAAGGAGGGAGGAATGGAGGAAGGGAGGGAGGGAGGGAGGGAGCAAGGAAGAAAGACTGTGAGAATGAAGACCTTGAGCCCACTGTAGAAGAGGATCAGATTCTAGATCATCTTAAGTACCTGAACATACCGAAGTCCGTGGGACATGATGAAATCCATCCGCGGGTCCTGAAGGAGCTGGCAAATGAAGTTGCTAAGCCACTGTCATAGAATCATAGAACAGTTAGGGTTGGAAAGGACCTTAAGATCATCTAGTTCCAACCCCGCTGCCAGGGGCAGGGCCACCTTCCACTAAACCATGCCCCCCAAGGCTATGTCCAGTCCAGCCTTGAACACCGCCAGCAATGGAGCATTCACAACTTCCCTTGGCAACCCATTCCAGGGCCTCACCACCCTTACAGTAAAGAGCTTCTTCCTCATATGCAATCTAAACTTCCCCTGTTTAAGTTTGTACCCCTTACCTCTTGTCCTCTCACTACAGTCCCTAATGAAGAGTCCCTCCCTAGCATCCCTATAGGCCCCCTTCAGATACTGGAAGGCTTCTATGAGGTCTCCACGCAGCCTTCTCTTCTACTGTCTGAACAGCCCCAACTTTCTCATCCTACCTTCATAAGGGAGGTGCTCCAGTCCCCTGATAATCCTTGTGGCCCGCCTCTGGACTTCTTCCAACAGTTCCATGTGCTTTTTATGTTGAGACGAGAACTGCACACAATACTCCAAGTGAGGATTCTATATTAGAGAGACATCAATTTGATAGGTGGACCACACGGTGGATAAACAACAGCCTGGATGGCCACATGCAGAGTTGTGGTTAATCGCTGAATGTCCATCTGGAGACCAGTAAGAAGTGGTGTCCCTCAGGGATCGGTGTTGAGACCGGTCTTATTCAACGTCTTTGCTGGTGACATGGACAATGGGATTGAGTGCGCTCTCAGCTAGTTTGTCGATGACACCAAGCTGTGTGTTTCGGTTGGTACGCTGGAGGGAAGGGATGCCATCCAGAGGGACCTTGACACGCTTGTGAGGTGGGCTAATGCCAACCTGAGGAAGTTTAACCATGCCAAATGCAAGGTCCTCCACCTGGATCGGAGCAATGCCAGGCACAGCTACAGGTTGGGCAGAGAAGAGATTCAGAGCAGCCCAGTGGAGAAGGACTTGGGGGTGTTGGTTGATGAAAAAATGAACATGAGCCAGCAGTGTGCACTTGCAGCCCGGAAAGCCAACCGTAATCTGGACTGCACCAAAAAAAGCATGAACAGCAAGTCGAGGGAGGTGGTCCTGCCCCTCTACTCTACTCTTGTGAGACCTCTTTGGAGTATTGTGTACAGTTCTGGAGTCTTTAACATAAAAGGGACATGGAACTGTTGGAACAAGTCCAGAGGAGGGCCATGAGGATGTTCAGTGAGCTGCAGCACCTCCGGTATGAAGATAGGCTGAGACAGTTGGGACCGTTCAGCCTGGAGAAGGAAGGCTGTGTGGACACCTCATAGCAGCCTTCCAGTATCTGAAGGGGGGCTTGCAAGGATGCTGGGGATGGACTATTCATTAGGGACTGTAGGGATAGGACAAGTGGTAAGAGGTTCAAGCTTGAACAAGGAGTTTAGATTGTATATAAGGAGGAAATTCTTTACTGTTAAGAAGGTGAGGTACTGGAATGGGCTGCCCAGGGAAGTTGTGAATGCTTCATCCATGGTGATGTTCAAGGCCAGGTTGGAGAGAGCCTTGGGTGACATGGTTTAGTGGGTGGTGTCTCTGCCTACGGGAGGGGGGTTGGAACTTGATGATCTTAAGGTCCTTTCTAACCCAAACTATTCTATGGTTCTGTTCTAAGGCAGTGTCATGGGTTCAGCAGCAGCAGTCATTTTTCTCCTTCTTGGTAGCTGGTGTAATGCTGTGGTTTTGAACTTGGGCTTGGGAACAGCGCTGATAACACCAGTGTTGCGGTTACTGCTTAGTGATGTTTTGGTCTGGCCAAGGACTTTCTGAGTCTCATGCTCCGCCAGGGAGGAGGGGAGGCCGGGAGGAAGCAGAGACAGGACACCTGACCCAAACTGACCAAAGAGGTTATTCCATGCCACAGCACGTCATGCCCAGGATGGAGGACGGAGAGCAGAGACCCGGAAGGGTGGGGGTGCACTGTGTGGTCGGGCTTGGTTTTAGGTGGTGAGAGATTGTATTCTTTCCTTGTATTTCTCTTGTCATTATTGTTATTGGTGGTAGCAGTAGTGATTTGTGTTATACTTTAGTTACTAAACTGTTCTTATCTCAACCTGTGGGAGTTGCATTCTTTTTGATTCTCCTTCCCATCCCTCTGGGAGCGGGGGAAAGTAAGAGGGGGAAGTGAGTGAGAGTCTGCGTGGTTAGAGGGGCTTAAACCATGACAGTTCTTTTTGGCACCCAACTTGGGGCACGAAGGGTTGAGATAACAGCAGGATTAATAGCCACTCGTCACAATGCTGATTTATTGGCTCTCAAAGTTGTTGCTTTTGGTTCTCTTGAGTTCATGGTTTCAGCC
Organism: Ara ararauna; assembly: GCA_028858755.1. NCBI lineage: Eukaryota > Metazoa > Chordata > Aves > Psittaciformes > Psittacidae > Ara > Ara ararauna. The sequence continues at coordinate 33,712,003 of CM054410.1, read as the reverse complement.
TGTTGTACCTTACTTACAGCCGGTATTTTTTATCTTAGCATTTTTCAGATATGGGTTTTGGGTTAAGGTTCTGTTTCATTGTACTTTATTGGAATGGCTTGTAATACGGGCGCGCTCCAGAAGCAGGGGGGGGCGGATGTGTACCTGGCAGTTCGGCTGCTCTTCACCGTCCTGGCGAGGCTGTGGAGAGCCGAGGGGGGGCTGCCTCGGGATCCGCCGGCTGCCGAAACGGCCCAGGGGAGCGGCCCCGGGGAGCAGGAGCCGAGCCCCCCCACCGCGCCCAGCCCCATGGCTGCTGAGCAGTGGGAGGAGACGATGGAGGAGCTGAGCCCTGCAGCCGAGCCCAGCCCCGCGGTGGCCGAGAGCATTCCCCAGCAGCTGCCCACAGAGCCCTGTGAGCCCGAGCCCCGGGAGGGTGCAGGAGACCACGCAGCACTTCCCAGCAAGGCAGAGGAGGAAGATCTGGACTCAGACAAAGAGCAGCTGGTGGTGAGAGAGCCAGCAGGCGCAGCAGCTACACCTGCCCCAGTGACAAGTACAGCAGCCTCATTTGAGAGTTCTGAAGGGTTTGAATGGCCTTTGGGTACCCTTGAGACCTGCCTGCTGATTGTGATGGGGATCAGCATGGTGGCATGCATACACAGTGTGTTTTACCTATGGCCATTTTGTCTGGTCCCAAGAGTTAAGCAGAGTAGGGTGTGGGCCTTGTCTGGGGTTAGTCTGCAATGCAGGATGACCCAGAGATTTTCCCTGCAGCTGGACAGCCATGATTGGCAGGGTGTGTGGGACAGTATGGACAAGTATCTAGTCCACTGGGCCCCTCCAGTGCTTTGGAAGCATCGGAGATGGAAGGCAGCTGTATGGAGTCCCCAGCAACAAGCTGCAGAAACTGCTGGAGGGGTGGATGAATTATTTTGAGCCTGATGGGCCCATGACACTTCAGGCCATCAGGGCAGAAATACAACATACAGATGGACTTATGATCAAGGGGTGGACTTAGCAATGGACACTGTGGCCCAGGTTATCGACGAGTGTGAACTCTGCACACAGCCTCTCCTGCTCTGAAAGGCTGTTACAAAAGATGGAGCTTGACACCATGGACTGAATGGACTCAGCAGCTTTGTAGGGATTGGTCTATGCACTAAGGGATGATGTCTCTCCCTTTCTGTGTGTGTGTGTATGTATACGTATACATGTGATGGTATATTGAAAATGTGGGATCTGAGCATGATGTGAATGGTATGGAATAAGGGGTGGATACTGTCATGGGTTCAGCAGCAGCAGTCATTTTTCTCCTTCTTGGTAGCTGGTGTAGCGCTGTGTTTTTGATTTTGGGCCTGGGAACAGCGCTGATAACACCAGTGTTGCGGTTACTGCTTAGTGATGTTTTGGTCTGACCAAGGACTTTCTGAGTCTCATGCTCTGCCAGGGAGGAGGGGAGCCGGGAGGAAGCGGAGACAGGACACCTGACCCAAACTGACCAAAGAGGTTATTCCATACCACAGCACGTCATGCCCAGGATGTAAAAGCAGAGAGCAGGGACCCGGAAGGGTGGGGGTGCACTGTGTGGTCGGGCTTGGTTTTAGGTGGTGAGAGATTGTATTCTTTCCTTGTATTTCTCTTGTCATTATTGTTATTGGTGGTAGCAGTAGTGATTTGTGTTATACTTTAGTTGCTAAACTGTTCTTATCTCAACCTGTGGGAGTTGCATTCTTTTTGATTCTCCTTCCCATCCCTCTGGGAGCGGGGGAAAGAAAGAGGGGGAAGTGAGTGAGAGTCTGCGTGGTTAGAGAGGCTTAAACCACGACAGGCAGGAAGGCTGGAATGCAGGAAGGAAGGAAGGAAGGATGGAAGGAAGGAAGGAAGGGTGGAAGGGAGGGTGGGAGGAAGGGAGGAATGAAGAAAGGTATGAAGAGATGAAGGAAGAAAGAGTGGAAGGGAGGAAGGAAGGAAGGAAGAGATGACGGAAGGGAGGGAGGAAGGAAGGAAGAGAGGAAGGAAGGGGGGAAGGAAGGAAGGAAGGAAGAGATTAATGAAGGGAGGAAGGAAGAGAGGAAGGAAGAGAGGAAGGAAGGGAGGAAGGAAGGGTGGAAGGAAGGGAGGAAGGAAGAGAGGAAGGGAGAGAGGAAGAAAGGAAGAGAGGAAGGAAGGAAGGGAGGAAGGAGGGAAGGGAGGAAGGAGGGGAGGAAGGAAGGGAGGAAGGAGGGGAGGAAGGAAGGGAGGAAGGAGGGGAGGAAGGAAGGGAGGAAGGAAGAGAGAAAGGAAAAATGGAAGGAAGAGAGGAAGGAAGGGGGGAAGGGAGGAAGGAAGGAAGGAGGGAGGGAGGGAGAGAGATATTTTAAGTTTGCTGAGCACTGTGCTTTCATGATTATTTAGTAGTTAGAAATATTAATGCTGTTATTCCCAGAAACTGAATTCCTGCTTTATCATCAAAATTTGTTCAAGCATAACAAAGCCTAACAAAAAGTTTCATCCAGAGATATTTCATGTGGGAGAACATCTGTGAAGTATCAAAATTAAATTTTGGTGAAATGCACAGAAGGAGCAAGGAAATGGTAATAAGGGTATTTTATTGTTGATTTTTTTTGGGGGGGGACTGCTTTTCCACCTTGAAATATAACTATGGGAATAGAAAGAAGTGAGAACATTTTTTGAGAAAAATTGATAGAACTACAGTATTCAGATACTCCTGGAAGCAAACTTAAAAGGGAAGTGAGCAAGCTTAAAAAAAATTTATTTCAGAAATCAAATTTGCTGCAAGTCATGTATGCTATCATCTTTGTTAAACTCAGTACAATAAAAAATAAATATCTAGGTCTATCCATTTTGATATTTTGTGTTTAGCTAGTTTTAAAGGATATATTTTTTAAATCTTAGATAAAGGCTAAATTTTACCAAATATTTGAAACAATGTAATATCTTTTAGAGAGATATAACTGAATTCAATTCTCAAGCCTGCTTTGCAGTAATAAATAATTTAAGTTCATACCTCTTTTAATATTTTGATGGATGGAAAACCATATCATAATTGCTGATGCATCTGATTTTTCTCAATTTTTTGCTGTCATGTTCAAGTTGGGGAAGAGGGGAGCATTTTTTTTTTTTTTTCTCCTAACAAATCAAAAGCACTGAAGAGCATGCCTATTACTAGATGGACCAACATCACAGATTTTTAACAATTTCCTAAATCTGAAAAGGTAGGAAGTTTTCCATATGGTGGAAACTTGACTAATATCAGTTGTAGTGCAAAGCAAATTTAAGTGTGTTAAATTCCATTTTTACAGAATCCTTACATTTTTCAGTTGCAAAGGAAAGTAATATAAACCCATAGAACATTCTTCCTGCCGCACACCTAAAAAAGTTCAGAGGCTTTAATTTGGCAAAGGAACTTTCTCTTGCCATGTCCTTTAAAATATTTTTCCTTACCCTGTTAGTGCCCAATTTGCTGGCCTATAAGATAACGCTTTTCTCTTTTATGATTCTGTTCATGCTGCCATTGTGCTGGGACACTACTGCCATGCCAGTTCAGCTGCATGGAAAGCTCAAAATTCTGAAGCTAAATTTATCTTAAAGCCTTCCGCAATGGTGGCATTCTCATTAATATCTCAGTCACTGTTTTCCTTCAGTGTCAGATATGCAGGTAATTAAACCAATACCATAATCTTTACAATATGACGCTACATCTTTAGACATCTCAAAGATGCAGAAAATCCTATACTAAGCCACTTCAGAAAACACTACATAAGAGCTACAAGTAACAGACTTCTAAGAAGTAACAGACTCTTTATATTGACTACTATGTAAAGTAGGTCTAACTGGTGGAAAGTAGCTTTCACCTGACTGTCTCATCTTTTTGCTATACAAGTGATTAGAAATAAAATATTAATTAATGGGATATTGCTTTTAATTTTTTGAAATCAAAACCAATATTAGAGACAGCTGTAATATTAAATAATATCTTAAACTCATATATTCAGTAATTGCATTATGTATGCAAAATGGACTTTTATATTTTCATTCAATTTTTAAACTTTCTATCACAATCTGGGCCTGCTTAGAAAACAAATAACTGAGGAAAGTTTTTGAAGTGAGATTGACAGTTAAAATCCTATTACTTAACAGTTTTGAATAAATTTCATTGGTCTCCTGGCAAGCTGAAGAACAGGAGTCTCTGTCCAATGGTTAAATTACTTTGTTTTTCTTCCAAAAAGAAATAATTTATATCATAGATGAATAATTTTCAGTTACAGATGTTGTATGTAAATATTTAGACAGAGATATTAGTGTTAGATAGCGAAAATTAGTATTAGTAAATTAGTAAAATAAATTAATAAAAGCACTGCATTGTATTTGCTACTAATTTTCCATGCCATTTCTGATGTACAGTTGAAATCTATCCATGGTTCTTCAATCGATTTTGCTGTTGTCCAGGAACTCGGCTGATAACCAGACAGGTTGCAACAAATTATTTGGGTGTACTGAATAGAAAGAGAATGTAGCAAACATTTCAGCTGTGCAGAGAAGTGTATAACAGCATATAAACATCCTTGTCCATGTTGGAATTAATTCCATTCATTGCTCCTAGTTGTAAAACTGCTATAGTCCAGCATATGGTGTCTGTGATTTTTTTCACCTGCAGTGGAGCTGTTCCCGTAACTCCTCCCAGTGACTGAAAACAGCAGATAAAGTAGCTCATTCATCAGGATGACTGATGTAAAAACAGAAGTGTACTTAAAGGTTTTTTCTTTTTAAGCCAGTTAAATTGGCATGATGGTAGATAACTAGGTAGAGTTAAGTAGAATTGATTTGGATGGAATCAGTAGAACTTTTAATGGATATTTTTGTAAATATTATTTTGTTAGCTCCTTTATAGAAGTGGCCTTTTTAGAGACTTTTCTACCTTATTTTTATCTTTCTCTGTCATTATGTAACAAAAATAAAAATTCTGTTATGTATAGTAATACAGAGTCAGTATTATTCACTTTTATATGTTAATGTCATTTGGGAATAAACAGATTGCTGTACATCTTCAAATTACAGTTAATGCCACTTGCAGGGTCAAAGTATTTTTATTAGTTATTTTCTACAGTTATGCAATTCATAAGCATGTAGATACTCCACAAAGTCTTCACCTGTATGGTCTCTTATTTTTTTCCACCACTTTAAACAAAAGATAGAAAGTATCTAAAATATTTGAGGGTACCAATAAATATCATAGCACATCAGCTGTGCTATATGATTTTGTAATTTTACAGTCCTTCTTCAGTATTAAATATTAAGGACCTAAACTGGATTTTCATGAAGATTCTAGAATTAAAATAATTTATTAATTATGCTTTCTGTTGTGGTCCCTTCCTAGTGTCATAGTGGTACTTGGTAACACTTAGTACCAAATATAAACTTGGCCTTTGCTTCCGATCTCAGAAATTATTGCTCATGAACCATGTTAAATGAAACTAAAAGGTCATCAGTAAATTAAGCTGCTCAGTATTCAGTTGGTCAGGGTAAAAAAAACTTTATGTAGCATGTGAATTCATCTAGGCTATCAGCGATACTGGGTTTTTTTCTTCCTCTTAAGAATAATTTACCTTACAGGGTTTTTTTATTGTTTCGGGAGGGGTTTTGGTTTGGGTTTTGGGTTTTTTTTGCTTTCTTTTTTAGTTGCTATTTTGTTTCAGTTTGGTTTGGGAAAGATAGAAAGGCCTTCCTTTCCTACAAATAAAAATAAAAAAAGTTGTTCTTCATTTTATACAGTCATCTATTCTATAGTTTAACCTAGAAAAAAACCCTAGTTTATTGTTTCTCATTCTGCTTTTGACAACTGAAATACAGTTCTGCATTAAGCTCATCATGACTAGATGTGTCTTTATTATACCTTCTGGCTGATGTAGTCCAATTCTCCAGTAAATAATTAACTTAATAGAAGTGCTGTTGATACCAGAGATACCTGTGCATCACTGCACACCAAGGTTGCTGTCTGCCTGAAGCATGAGTTCATTGCAGGATGTCTTACTCATGCTCCATAGTTGGCGATGTTCAAGCCTGGATTGGACATAGCCTTGGGTGGCATGGTTTAGTGGGAGGTGTCCCTGCCCCTGGCAGGGGGGTTGGAACTATATGATCATAAGGTCCTTTCCAACCCTAACTGTTCTATGATTCTATGATTCTATGATTATCCTCTGTACCATTTGAATGACAACATAGAGATCATTGCTAGATAGTTTGACATGCAAAGGAGCAGAGTTGGGAAAATACACTTGGGGATTCATAATAATTCTATGTTATCATGAGTAAATTTCACGAAAACACTGCCAAAAAGGATAATTTGAAATAAATTGTTCTGGGACAGTAGATAAGCACAGAGAGATGTAACAGTCAGTAATCCTCTTTGAGGAAGTAATTGTTACTTACATAAACAAATCCATCTGAGGATGTGTTCAAACCTAATTAATCATTCTCAGAATAATAAACCCAAAAATTCAGTAGTAATCCTCAAGACTTTTTAAATTTTGAAATCTAAAACAGATTTTTGAGTACATTGTCCAAGAGTTTTGTAAAATATATTAAAAAAACCAAAACCAAACATGAGAAACTAGTACTAAATCTCCAGGGAAAAAGATAAGAACTTTATAAAGAAAGGCCGTCTGCATCCTTGCAATGCAGGTATTTTTACTGCAAGTTTTAATCTTTGAAAAAGGACTCTGCAGACTGAAAAAATGTATTCTACTCAATAGTGGCCAAGAATGTTGGGTGTTATAATTAAGGAAGTATTTGTATCCACTTCATCAACATTTATTTTATGTTGATAAATTGAAATAGTCTTTTATTTTAAAACTTCTAAATGTAATAAAATGCATGCAGTACTGAACACCCTGCAAGTGTGAGTAATATACCTCAAGCATAGTTAATACAATTTTGAGATGCAGATGGAATTTTAAGTAGATAATTAGTGTCATTGATCAGGCATTGATGTAAAAATATCCACGAATGAGATCTCCTGTGTTGCCAGCTGGAAGAGGAGAGGCACAAGAGTGGGAATTTTAACACAGGCACAATCCAGAATCCTTTGATGTGAATGGAACTTTAAGCATCATTTCTAACAATAGTTGTTTAATTTCAATAATACAGTGAAATTCTATTGAAAGTTCTGTATTTATTTTTAACAGGGAATATTAAAGAATAGTTGTAATAATCTAACAAAAATATATAAGCAAGTACATAAAATAGGATTAATACAAATACTTTCAGTGTTATACTTTATTTGTTGCTTTGTGAATAGCAAGTAAATGTTCTGCTTTTTGTTTTTAGAAATAAAGCAGACAAAGTCTGTCTTTGGTATTAAATCTTTGAGGTATAGAAAGATAAATGTCTTTCTGATAGAAACTCAGAAAGGGTTATTGATTCCAAAGTGTACCTTGTCAAAAACAGACTGGCAGGATGTCACTGATAAATCAGTTTTCAGACAGCCCTTGGTATTTTAGCTTCTGACATTTTAAATGGGATTTAGCTGACTCATGTGAAATGAAGCCAGATTTCTGCATATAGAATGGAGAAATGAGAGCTCCACTTTTGCAGTTGTTGAGAGGATAAATAAATTTACATCTGGCAAGCAGAACCCTTTGTATGAGGTTATCATATTTCTGTACTTCTGAAATAGGATGTTTGCGGTTTAAGGGAATTTATAAAATCATTGAATTTTTAACTAAGCACGAAAAAAAAAAAAGATGAAAAGTCAACTCTATTCAAGTATGGAATCATCCTAATTCAGGTGCTTAAAAATTGTTGAAGTATCTTAAATCAAATCAAAATCAGGACTGATTAGGGATTAGAAAAAACTGGAAAACATACTGCTATTTATTAAAAAAATCCATCTCTTTTTCCATAAAAGATTTTTTGATAAGATATCCAGTGCAAATTTGCATGGCTTTCAGTGTATTTTCACAATGCTTTATATCCCAAAATTTCAAGACATCTTCTAAATATATTTTGATTAGTGAACCAGGAGGGTTTAAATAGACATTTTAGTTTCATTAATCATAGTAACTCTGAGAAATGTATGCAATGTGTTTTGTTTTATCCTTTGTTAAGATTTTATTTTATTTTCAGTGTCCTTTCACAAATAACCACCTTGTTGACTGCAGAATATACTTTTGATTTTTTTGCTAACAAGTGTGGGACAGATAACATTACCAAAGAGTATTTGATTCTGAAGTGTCTGCTGGTTGTCAAAAGAGACACCTCTTCCTCTTTAGAAACCAATTGCTCCTAAATGAGACTGGCACCGAAAATAAAATCTTCCATTTACTTTAAAAACTGATGGCTTTACAGTTTTTCAAAGTTATATATATATACACACACACACACATATATATATATATACACACAAACAGCAATTATAGATAAAATATTTTAAATTACTAAAATATAAGTATTCTGACTTAGGTTTACAACATTGTCGTGGTTTAAGCTTCTCTAACTCAAGCAGTCTCTCTCTCACTCACTTCCCCCTCTTTCTTCCCCCTGCTCCCAGAGGGATGGGAAGGAGAATCAAAAAGAATGCAACTCCCACAGGTTGAGATAAGAATAGTTTAATAACTAAAGTATAGCACAAGACCACTACTGCTACCACCAATAATAATAATGACAAAGCAAATACAAGGAAAGAATGCAATTCTCTCCACCTAATACCAAGCCGGACCGCACAGTGCACCCCCCACCCTTCCGGGTCTCTGCTCTCTGCTTTCCATCCTGGGCATGACGTGCTGTGGCATGGAATAACCTCTTTGGCTAGTTTGGGTCAGGTGTCCTGTCTCTGCTTCCTCCTGGCTTCCCCTCCTCCCTGGCAGAGCATGAAACTCAGAAAGTCCTTGGCCAGACCAAAACACCACTAAGCAGTAACCGCAACACTGGTGTTATCAGTGCTGTTCCCAGGCCCAAAATCAAAAACACAGTGTGGCACCAGCTACCAAGAAGGAGAAAAATGACTGCTGCTTCTGAACCCATGACAAACATTTAACCCATCCATAACCTCATAGATTTCTGTTTTCCTAAAATGCAAATATTCAGTAGAAAGATGAGTAAAAGTACTTTGAGAATTAATTCAAAGTTAATTGTGTGTCTGCATGTGTGTGCCTCATATGTATTTTAAAATTCAATAAACCAGAACAAAATTGCTTTATAATGATACATCAAGCTTGTCGTATTTTAAACTAATAATTCAATAGCTTTGTTTCCTGTGATATTTTGCTTTCTGCGTGTACCCTCTAGCAGTGTAGCTATATGTAGGTATAAGATCTTTTCCATAAATTGAAAATTATTTGTTTGACAAAACTAGACTACTTTTCTAAGTCACCTTTTTTTAGCCCCCTCTAACAGTCATAGCAGTAAAAGTTTTAAAATATATTTTGTAGGGAAATCACAGTCTCTAATAAGTAGTTTCTGTATATACTTCCAGGACTAAGTACTAATTCACTGCAGAAGGCCAGCTGTCTACATTTAGTAAAAAGTCGACCTTGAAATTGGTAAGCTTAGAAGACTAGTCATGAAAGAGCGGCTCAGGCAAAAACGAAATGACCCATTAAAATCATAGATTTCACAACTCATTACATTGTTGACTATGTTTCCTCAAGGGATTGTTTTGCCTTTTGGAGAAGAAAGGCGGCTTGATTATTTTTCTAGCCTGTAGAAATATGGAAAAGCTTTCATAATTTAATTTCTTTACAAGGTGAAAGTGCTAGAGATAAACATATGTCACAAAAAGCCCCGTAATCTCAGGTTAAGTCTCAGGTCAAATCTCAGGTTATTTCCTGATTGAAAAAAAAAAGGGCAAAACAAAATAAGCACCTTATATTTCTAACTGCAACAGAGAATCTCTTATTTTTGCTGCCAAATGAGTGTTTGTCACATAAAATTAAATATATTTTCTAGAGTGTATGTGGGAACACAGAGATTTTAATCAGATTATTATGAGTAGACATGCCTAAAGAACCATATGCATGCTTAGGACTCTTCACACTCAAATGAGAGCGTAAAACCCACTGTGCTCTGTTCTAATTTTTTTAAGAGCATACAGGATATATTTCCTCTCATAAATCCAGAAAAGCTGTGTGTGTACACCTTTCCCAGAACTCCTAGGAACTTATTTCCAGATCCATCTGTTTGACTGACCTATTTGTTTCACTCCATTCTCTATGGCAGTCTTTTCAGCCTGTATGAGACTTTGTGAGCCACTGTTAAGCAGTTTGCCCTCAGGTATTCGTCATTTTCTGGAACTGGGAAGTGAGAAGAAACCAGGCAGAATCTGGCAAATTTAGGACTGAACTGGGATTTCTGACACATAAAATTATACCACCAAGAATGTCAGTATGAGTAATACTGGATAATTTGACATAGCTCCAGAAGCTGAAGCAGCTGGAGCCTTCTCTTGGGAGGACATACACAATGAGAGACAGGAAGATTTTTCTAAACGCCAAAATTTTGCTTTACAGAAGACAAGATTCCCAATGCAGTTTCTGGCTATATTCAATCTGCAGTGACTCTCAAGTCCTTTCATGTGGTTTTCCCACTAATTTCTCTAACCTTTACACAATTTCTAACATCAGAAGAGGCAAAGACACAATTATTTGTATAGCTTCCTACTTGCTGAGACAGTAATGGCTTACATGATTACAAATGTCCTTCCGGCCTTTAATACAGATTCCAGACTGCCTGGACTCAATTCCACAGTTGAACTACCAGATATTCAAACCAGACCTGAAGTCACTGCAGCTGGTTGGCTGTCATGTACAAGAAATGACCCTGTAGGTAAGGAATATCCTACCAGTTATCAGAAAAAATTCCTCACTCTACAATCCCTAAAGAAATTGAGTGTTACCTGCAACTGATTCAGGTTTTGGTACTAATGAGCCTTTGACTTTGAGCTCATTGAATCAAAAGCAGACAGTATATTAATATCTTCATCCATGTCATAATGGTAATATCTGTTTGTCCTCCATTTGTGCAACATGGTTATCTTTTTTGCCTCAATGTCAGCATTTATGAAGAAAAAAATTAATGGCCCAATTATCAGGGAACATACTCTTTCTAAGATCATAATTTATTCTCTCTGAGAGTCATTCTTTGCCATCCCTGATTTTGAGCGCACTTAAAGACTTTCTTCACATATTCTCACATTAAGTATTTATGTAGTACTTACGAACAGTCTGATGCAGTTGTACTAAAGCTCTTTAACTGAAGTCCACTTCAAGTAACAGTGGAGTTCTTTGTCCCAATTTATGTTTCTCATGTTTGATCAAACTCTTGTATTTCGACACTGAATCGTCAGCTTTCCCATCACCTAAATAAAGAAGATGGAAATAATCTGCAAAATAAACTTTATTTTGGTCTGGCACTTGGTGTTTGCCTATAAATCTCAGCAGCACTAGTACTTAAATGGTATAGTGCAAGCAGGCCTTTCAGAGTTACCTTATAAAAAACATTGATAATTTGTGTGCACAACTTTGTACGTCAGCCACATGTGGTGATTGGTAATGAAGGAAAGGAAAAAAAAACCTAAACGCATTCTTAACACATATTTATCATGTAATAATGAAAAAAAACCTTATCTAAATCTTGGAATTGCTAAGGGCTTTTGTCAGATAAAAAAGGAAATGGAAAAGGAGAGAAAAATGAATCATGAAACAACTAAAGATTTCAGATTAGTTGTAAGTCTCTGAGGATTTGGAAGCAGAGACTTGTAACTGTGAATAATGGATAACCTTATGATAAACCGTACTACCAAAATTTCCTAAAAAGTAATTGTTCTTGCATTTTTTACATATCACTGGATTTGAAATACAGATCTGTATGTTTTCTGTTTCATGTAACTTAGTGAGGGAGGAAGAACATGTCAGTTCTTGGCAGACTATAGCTGGGCAATCAGTGTTCAGAGCTGATGTCTGGCTATAAAAGGTTCCATTAATATGATCAGCTGAGGGTAGGTTTGTGATTGATTTGTGGCTCACTTGAAGCCCATTTGTGTATCATCCTACTTATTAAAACAAAATGTAGTTATAAGTGCTAAATTACTTAAGGAATAGGAGTTGAAAGTGGAATTTTAGCTACAAGAGCTCTAATTTCTGTGGTTTCTCATAGAATAGGTTGTCAAATAGTGAATAAGGAAAACAAAAATGCAAACATAATATTTGTGTTTTTTTCTAGAGGGTATACTTGATGCTCTAAAGATCCAATACTCTGCCACCTAAGTGAAGATAATTGATATTTTTAGTAACAGACACATATGTTTATATATTTGGTTTAGCCATTTTAGATTGACAAAAAAAGTTATTACATATTAGTGTTGTTTACAAAAGCATTCAGTTGAACTTCCTCCTCTTCATCTCCTGATAATGCCATGGGTATTGAAGAATAGAGCAGTCCTTGCTATTTTATTTGTGAAGTAGTTGCATGTTAATAGCTCTCCAAAAGTCTTAATTACCTTTCAGAAGGGAAACCCTCCCTCCCCCTCCCCCCCCAGTGCTTAAAAATGCAAAATGCATAAAATTTTTACAGCTGGAAGAACTTGGGCCACCAGGTATTTTGTGTTGTTTTGTGTCTGCCTGCATTAAGTGGGAGATTATTGTTGTGGAACAGAATGTTTCTGAAGACAAAATGGAAAGAGCTTAATACACCACTTTCCAACAAACACCTCTGTGGAAAATTTGACTTTTGTAAGACCGTTTTTAAAATGAAACATCTGCTGCATTGCTGTAGTATTCTGATCTGAGTAGGAAATCAGATTTATTTCTACTGGAGATGATTTTTCTGCTGAGAACCTCATTTAATTTGATTAACAGCGGTTAAGAAGATGTTGACCTTCCTATCAAAATTCTGTGTGCTGTAAAAGCATTCCTTTTCACTTGTTGGCATAGTTCATCATAGAATCAGCTAGATTGAGAAAGACAATCAATCATCAAATCCAACCATCACCCCAGGACTGCAAAGTCCACCACTAAACCATGTCACTTAGAGCATCGTCTACGTGGTTTTTGAACACTTCCTGGGAAAGTGAATCCACCACTTCCCTGGGAAACTTGTTCAGATGCCCAACTACCCTTTTGGTGAAGAAATTTTTCCTAATATCAGTCTAAACCTCCCCTGGTGCAGCTTGAGGCCATGCATCTTGAGGGCCTCTTATCCTATCACTTGTTACATGGGAAAAGAGACCAGCCACTTCTCTCAGTCCTTCTTCAGGAAGCTGTAGAGAGCAGTGAGATTCCCCTCTGAGCCTTCTTTTCTCCAGGCTAAAACCCCCAATTTCCTCAGCTGCTTTGCATCAGTCTTGTTCTCCAGTCTATTCACCGGCTTCATTGGTCTTCTCTGGACCTGCTTCTGCACCTCAATGTCTCTTGTGTACTGAGAGGTCCAGAACTAAACATAGGATTCGAGGTATGGCCTCGACAGTGCTGGATACAGGGGGATGAGCACTGCCCTGGCCCTTCTGGCCACACTTAGTTTTCTGATGCAAGCCAGGATGCTGTGGCCTTCTTGGCTGCCTGGGCACAAGCTAGCTTATGTTTAGCAGCCGTCAGTCAGCACCCCCAGGTCATTTTCCAACTAGCAGCTTTCCGGCCACTCTTCCCTAAGCCTGTAGTGTTACATGTGGTTGTTGTGGCCCAAGTGCAGGATCCGGAACTTTGCTCTGTTGAACCTCATGCAATTGACCACAGCCCATTGACGCAGCCTGTCCAGATCCCTCTGCAGAGCCTTCCAATCCTCCAGCGGATCAATGCTCCCATCCAATTTGTTACTGTCCACAAATTTACTGAGGGTGCACTCGATCCCCTAATCCAGTTCATCAATAAAGATAGATAAATAAATATATCAATAAAGATATTAAACAACACCGGCCCTAACACTGAGCCCTGAGGAACACCACTAGTGACAGTGTGCTAAGCAGATGTAACACATATCACCACCACTCTTTAGACTTGGCCATGCGGCCAGTTTTTAACCCAGAAAAGAATACACCTATCCAGACTATGAGCAACCAGTTTCTCCAGGAGAATGCTGTGGGAGACAGTGTCACTTTACTAAAGTCCGAATAGACAGTGTCCACAGCCTTTCCCTCATCAACAAGGCAGATCAGTTTGTAACAGAAGGAAATTAGGTTGATCAAGCAGGACCTGCTGTTCATGAACCCATGCTGATTGGGCCTTATCCCTCCATTTTCCTACGTGTGCTTTATGATCTCTTACCTTCCCTGGCACTGAGGTCAGGCTGACAGACCTGTAGTTTCTGAGGCCCTCCTTCCTGCCCTTTTTGTAGAGAGGTGTCACACTGGCAAACTCCAATACTATGGGACCTGCCCACAAGATCAGGAGTGCTGATAAACAATGGAGGGTGGCTTGGCAAGCTCCTCTGCCAGCTCCTTCAATAGTATGGGGTAAAACCCATCTGGCCCCATAGACTTCTGTACATCAGAGTGAAGCAGGGGGTCACTAACCATTTCTGCCTGGATTATGGGAACTTCAATCAGCTCCCATTCTGTCATCCAACTCAGGGGACTGAGTACCCTGAGGATAGCTGGCTTGACTATCAAAGACTGAAGCAAAGGCAACATTCAGCCAGTCTGGTCTTCTTCACCACTGGTTCAGCTTTAGGCACATGGGGATTGCCTGCTCCTTCACCTTTAAGATTCCATTCTTGAAGAGTGTTCAGCCCTCCTGGACCTCTTTGTTCTTTAATAGTGTTTCCTAAGAGATTCTCTCTACCAACATCTAAAAGAGGCTGATCAACCCTCCAGAATTCAAAGGTGGTGGCTTTGCTGACTTTTTTCCTGGCTTAATATCTTCCCGATTTTTGTGTTATTTTGCTTGTTATTTTGCTATAGCAAAGTTAAAGAAAAGGCTGGTCACACAATAAAAAACGGCAGCTAAAAAAGGAGAAGGCTGCATGGAGACCTCCTAGCAGCCTTCCAGTATCTGAAGGGGGCCTATAAGGATGCTGGGGAGGGACTCTTCATTAGGGACTGTAGTGATAGGACAAGGGGTAATGGGTTTAAACTTTAACAGAAACTTTAGATTGGATATAAGGAGGAAATTGTTTAATGTGAGGGTGGTGAGGCACTGGAATGGGTTGCCCAAGGAAGCTGTGAATGCTTCATCCTTGGCGGTGTTCAAGGCTGGTTTGGACAGAGCCTTTTGTGACATGGTTTATTGTGAGGGGTCCCTGCCCATGACAAGGGGGTTGGAACTTGATGATCTTAAGATCCTTTTCAACCCTAACTATTCTATGATCCTATGATTCTATGAAATGAGTTTTTGAGTTCATAAATCCATTTACAATCCAGTTAGTAATCTTTATTTCTTAGCCACCTGACATTCATAAATAATTAATATGCTGATAAAACTAAAGGAACTTTAATTTTATATATACGTATCCTGGGCTTCATCAAAAGGAGCGTGACCAGCAGGTCGAGGGAGGTGATCCTGCCCCTCTACTCTGCTCTTGTGAGACCTCATTTGGAGTATTGTCTGCAGTCATGGTGTCCTCAACATAAAAAGGACATGGAACTGTTGGAACAAGTCCAGAGGAGGGCCATGAGGATGATCAGGGGACTGGAGCACCTCCCGTATGAAGACAGGCTGAGAAAGTTGGGGCTGTTGAGCCTGGAGAAGAGAAGGCTGCGTGGAGACCTCATAGCAGCCTTGCAATATCTGAAGGGGGCCTATAGGGATGCTGGAGAGAGACTCTTCATGAGGAACTGTAGTGAGAGGACAAGGGGTAACGGGTTCAAACTTAAGCAGGGGAAGTTTAGACTGGATATGAGGAAGAAATTCTTTCCTGTAAGGGTGGTGAGGCACTGGAATGGGTTGCCCAGGGAAGTTTTGAATGCTCCATCGCTGGTGGTGTTCAAGGCTGGGTTGGATAGAGCCTTGGGTGGCATGGTTTAGTTGGAGGTGTCCCTGCCCCTGGCAGGGGAGTTGAAACTTGATGATCTTAAGGTCCTTTCCAACCCTAACTATTCTATGATTCTGCGATTCTATATATATATATGCTTTTCTGCTTTTGGTCAACTTTGTTTTTTTATGTATATATGATGTGTATGCATATGTATTTTGTGTGTATTTATATGTGATGTCTCTACATACGTATATTTGTTTATCAACTTAATGTACTTCAAAAAAAATCTTAAAACTGTATAGAGCCAAAATTTTAATTGAAAGCAGCCTGCTGTTCCATAACATTTTTGAGGTAACAAGACAACCATAAAATCTCTTAGAAATAAAAGCAGAGGGAGAAGTCCTATTTCAGATTCAATATCCATCTAGTGAATGCTGGATACTCTATCATCTAGGATAATATTCCAGGATACAGAGTTAGTTAAGATGCCAGATGAATATTTGCACATGGAGAGCAGAAATGCAATGGCAGTGCTGTGAGACATTAGTTAGCTGTTGGGAATTAGCAATTGAATGAATATAGATTTGGACAAAGCACAGATATTATCTGGTGACATTCTGTCTTTGGTTATATTTTTTTTTAACCTTTTATTTTTTCCTAAAAAGAATTTTTATTTCAGCAATTAGCATTTTTTTTACCCATGTGTTTCAAGAATTTGAAAATAATTTACAAATAAAGTAGATTTATTTCTAAAAATGCAATTATTTAATGGATAATTGCTGATATCAGATTGACTTCTAAGTCATCAGATTCATGCTAAAGCAGTGTCAGTTTACAAAATTCTTGCCAACAAGAAGATACTGTGTCAGCATTATTTAGGTGAATTGGGTTGGTATTTTCATTGTTCCTGTAAGTAAATTGTCTGCATTATTTTAAATGCTATAATATTTCTGAAGACAAAAAAATTTGGAATCATAGTAGCCCAGAGAAGATGCTGTTTACAGGAATATTTCTTTTCTGAAATCTCTAGAAACTTTTCTACACAGAAACTGCTGTGATTTATTTATTTTCACATATATTGTATAGCCTGATTCCAGTAGTTTTTCTCTCTATAATGGCTGTCATTAAAAGTAAGAAGCTGTGACACTCTGAAGAAATGGAATCTGAATATGCATAAATGCACAATTTTCAGTGTAAGAAGAGCTTTTAAGTTAAACATAGCTTTATAAATAACATGGCTTAGCTGTGCATTTGTTACACACCAGTTGTCTTAAAACTGATGCAAATACGAAGTCCTTGAATTTCTCACTTGGCTGTCAAGGTTGGCTGATTTAGTTTCATAAACATTATAATGGCATTTTTGAAAATCACAAATTAAGACTAATGTCATTAGAGCACTCTGGGAAAAGAAAAAAAAATCCAGATTGATGAAAAATTAAGCTTTTTCTTTGTCATTTGTTCCAAGGACAAAATTTAAGTGAATTGAGCTGCACTTTTTTGTCGTTGTTAGGTTCTTCAGCCAATAAATTTTCTCTTCCAAAGTTGCTTGAGACAATAATGAAACTCTTAATCTGGTAATATTTATAGCTTTTATGCATATAATTTAACCATTTAACCAACAAAGATGTTATGTTCAATTTCTGATAATCAAACCAGATGTGATTGTATTTGCTGATCATGAAATTCCATTAGTCTAGCTCAGTTGCATTTTCCCTATGTTATTTTTCTAGCCATCACAGTTTTACCCTTAGTCTTTATGTCACAAAACTGAGTCAGGAGTAAATGCTGTTTATAGCTCTCTAATTTAAAATGTCCAAACCTCTTCCTCATGAGGGCTGATTTTCAAATCGTGTGGTGAAGTATTGACATCAGAATCCATAAATCCTGAAAAACACTGATATTACAGAAATACATGAACCTGTAAATTCCCTTGGGTTTGACTAGGAATAGTGTAGTTTATTTTTAATTCTTTTTTGTAAAATAATAGGGATATTAAGACACAGAAGGCAAATGAGTCAGTGGATGGGTTAAACAGTGGCTTTCTGAAAGCTCCATGCTAAATTGCTATATCAACATTTTAACATTCAGGTCAATATGGAAAAGTCAGTGAAAACTAAATACAGTGGCTTAAGGAGAGTTCTACTAACTTTCCATCTGAGGATCTGGCATAGTGTGTCTATATATGCCGATTAATGAATTGCTATATAACCTTGGAATTATCAAAAAAAATGTCAGTTGACTGGCAAGTATTTGAATTATTAATATGTAGGTATTCTAAATAAGTATCACATGACCTATAACTGCAAAAGTGAACAGAATGCTGGGAGTCATAACTGGAACAAACCAGGGAAATAGTGTTTATATAGGGGACATTGCACTTACCTGGTTTGATCTCATCCTTTTATGTGTTTGTCAGGTTAAGTGGCTCACAAATGTACATGTACACAAAATAGAACCGCACATGTGCGTGCATTTTGCGGCACTTGAACGTACCTTACTCAGAGCCAAAAAGGAATGAGTCTAGACGCTTGAGCTGGCTTATAGAGTATTTGTCAGTCCATTGTAGAATATTCATATTTTTGTCCACATAAGCACAAATAGCCTGTAAGCACCAGGAGGATGACGCTGCATTTTGTTCTCTTACATGTAAAATCGTGTTCTTTTTGTATATGTTAGATCTGCATGCAGGCCAGTAGCCAGATGGAATAGGCCAGTATTCTCCTACTGCTAGCTGTAGTAATTTATACCCACAATAATGGAAATAGAACTTTTCCATTTTAAATACACACTTTTGAGTATTTTTGCTTGGAAACTACAGGTGTCAGTGTCTTACTGTTCACTTTGCTATACTAAATGCATTATGTTTTATGTGTTAAAACAGGTGCCAAAGTAAGTGAATCCAGGTTGAATAGAATTTTCTGAAGTCCCACCATCAGAAAGTAAGATTAAAGTAGTGATAAAAACGGTAGACACAAACATGTTCATGTGCTCAGAGATACTGACTGCTCATTCTCTGGCAGAGTGTACAAACCTATCACTCATGCTAAGTACAACTGGAGAAGGTCTTTCTAGCTTTATATTAGAACTGGGTGATAAATATCAGGGAGATTTAAGATTTAATTTGATATTATTTTTAAATTTGTTGCCATTGATTTTACAGTTCAATGATATTGCTGTTGAACAGTGTCCAAAGCAGTGTTCAGTTCCTCTAAATAAATACAAGAGCATATGTAGTAGTGTTCTTTTTTTTTTTTTTTTGCAGTAGGATTAAAATTGCCTGTATCAATCTGGTCTTAATAAATTCAGCATTTCTTAAAATCAGTATTTTCTACTAAAATGCCAATGTCTGAGAAGTCAGAAACACAAGTCATAAATGAATGCCTGGATCAGAGAAATATAGTATAAGTATACATATTTGTAATTTTCAGTGTAATTCACATCACTGGAAACTGTAGCTTCAGTTAGGAAATTTAATTTAATTACCCCAGAAAACAGCATAAGAACACTATCACAGTGGCATAAATTTGAAATATTCACAGGTCTTCTTGTGTCACACATGCTGAGTCCAACTAGTCAATACAAAATATAATTAATGTCATATATAATTAATTATAATTAATTAATTGTATATAAAATTATAATTATAGATATAATTAATTTTGCTTGCCTAGTCTTTAAATGCTGTGACCATAGTTAATAAAATATTGGGATGGTGCACTAGTGTGAAGTGAACAGCTGTCTGTGAAAAAGAACTAGGTTTGATGTCATTTGATAGCTTGGTTTTATCTGGGTTTTTTGTTTTTTTCACATCTAAGAGAATGAAAGGAAAACAAAAAACAAACAACTCAAACCAGAAATGAAACAAAAGATGAAAAGCTTTTACAAGTGAATAAATTGCAGAAGTTTAAATGCAAAACCATCTTTGTCGATGTAAAACCTCTTTTGGCAGTGAAAGCTATGACTAATTGTCACTGCTAGATTTACATTGCAAGACAGCAGAGTAACTTGTTGGGTAAGACTCCTGAAAAGAAGTAACAAATATACTTTTTCAGTGAAAGCTGCTATGTAAAGAGCATATAAACATTTATTAGCCTTAAAGTTGTATAACTTTATGAAACTATGCTGAACAGTGTATTAGAGTTAGTTATGCTATCCTGTTTTGTTGCAATAAATATTAATATAATAAATACATATTTTACATTTACCCTTCATTTAGTTTATATTTAATAGCAGTATGTTGACTATACAATTAAAAATTACATCCTTACAGAATTGTAAATGATAATTCTTTGTAAACTCAGCTGTGTAATAAAAGATGGTGGCAATGAGATAATTCTATTTTTGTTGTCCCCAGCAAGTTTTCTGTGCATCATCTATTTATGAACAAAATGACCTCCTCAGACAAAATTTACAACAATAAGGTGTGCAATCCTCACTTTGCTGATGAAGAAGAAGAGAGAGAAAATTACGGATGAAATGTAATGTTTCAGGCTTCACATAGAGTAGAATTTGCAGATACAGTTTACTAAATTCAGATATACTCAGAGACTAGAGAGAGAAAAGAGAACAGCACTACTGCAGGAGTGCATTTTTCTAAGAATGAAACAATCTCCCAGATTGACTCCTGGCTTAGTTTCAGTCTTGGGTAATTGTCAGTGTGTGTGCCAAAGAAGCAGTGCACCTTCAAGCTATGTGGAACTCCTAGTTCCTAGTAAGGGAGGCAGTTTGCTGATGATTATCAAATAAAAGAATACAGTAACAGCCAAGAATGATGAAAATTTTGCAATTAATAAATGCCCTTCCAGAATACTTTTTCCTAAGAAGCATTGTCTATGAAAAGCAAGAACTGCTTTCCTAGCAGGACTCTTTTGAAGGGTATTTTTCTAGTACCTGACTTCTGCTGAGGAAAAAAAAAAAAAAAATCAGTTTTTAATACATAGTAGGGAATGGCTCAGTATCAGAGTATATCCTAATTAATTACAGCTTTATTATAATATTTCTAAATAAAAGTGTCTATTTAAATGAAAATGTGATCTACTTTCAAACAATGCAATATAGTTTTACTTATGTGAAAGGGTTTGACTCAGACTTGGGCCTTCAGTGCAAACAAAACATGTTGCCTATTGGAGGCCACTGGTTTGTAGCACTTTGTGGTATAACGGTGATGAAAAATCTGAAGAAAAAATACTGGCTTTGATAAGTCTTTGATTCATTGCCAGTAAGCTCTCCTTTTGCCCTAGATATATGTACGTAATGATCAATTGAGGAGAAATGTCTTCAAAGCCTTCTGAAGATGGAACGTAAAGTGGAATTCACTGATTGACTCACTCACTCACTCACTCATCTAAATTACTGCTAACACATAAGAATGGGGGTGACGTATAGTTAGATACATTCTTTTACATTACTCTATGAAGCTAGAACAAATGTCATTATTAATACAATTTCCCAGAGGCTTTCTGTAGCACTGAATGAGATCCAGAATGTCTCTGAAACATCTCTGGACAGAAAGTTCTACTTGCCACAAATTATTATTAAAACCTAACATTCATTTTGTAATACCTGCTACAATTTTGAAATTTAAGATCCTTACATATTAAATATTCTGGCAGCTGAAAAAATAGATGCAATTACACCTTTTCTTCTAAGATCATATCTGTTTTCTTCATTGATACTTTGGCTCAAAAGGGTAGACCTTCCTACAAGAATTAAGTTTATTCAGCCTTTGAGGCCACTGAAGTAGCTGTTCCACCCACCTCCCTTAAAAGAAAGTCTGCCTGACTGAAGCATTCATATAATTGTTTTTATGTTTTGCCTAGCTCAAAAATCCCTGAAATTTTTCAGTAATTCTCATTTCCTCTGAGAAAGTTTTGCATGCCACCTATTAAATAATTCTAGGAAAATATAACTTCCTTACATGGATAAACTAACAAATACCTGTTATTTCTAAATTTATTCCTGCAAATTACTCAAATAAATTCCTCTCATTCTTCATATTTTAAGATGCAAGACTTCTTCATTAATTTCTTGACAACAAAAGTAACTTGGCTAAGATCTTCCTTAACAATACAGAGAATGTTGGCTCATCTGTTAGGAAAGAATGGGTAGTACTAAAGACCTTCAGAGTTTGTATAGCCCCCCAAAAATATAATCTTGTTTTAGTGTAGGGAAATAAACATTATTTCCTAAAAGGAGGCACCATTCAGAAAGACTTCTTGAAGGGGGAATAATTTTTTGATTCCTTGAAATCTATCCAAGATTTTATTCTATGCTTCTGTTGAGACCTTAGTGCCTAATACTGATCTTAACCTGTCTCTGTCAGTTTGTAATATATGAGGGCAAGACCAGAAAACAGCTAAGCAGCAGTGCATAAAGTTGGGAGTATTTCTTAATTTTGCCAGTGCTTAATAGTTGAGGCAGGTTCATCTTATGTTATTTAATTACTAGATAGGGAATGATAAAGACATTGAGTGGTTTCCTATGTAATCCAGTTATTCAAGGATACTGAACCATGACGTTGCCCTGAAGGATAGCCATGGAGTCTTTTTATACACCATTGAAATGGCAGGTCAAAACTGCTTTTAGTCTCCTCCAAATGAGTAATAAAGCTCTTTCATGCAGAAATTGCTTACTAGAAATTGTAGATCTCCTTAACTATTTGAAGACTCCTGTTTTAGTAATCTCTAAATAAAGAGGTATTTTTTCTTACAATTAAGCTGGGTACATCTACTCACCAGCTTAAAATAACAAGAGGAGACTGCAGAGATAAAAACATAGAGATTGTTCTATCTGGGACCAGTTAGACATTGGCTTTAGTACTGACTGTTTTGTATGATAGTTTTAAATATAAGCATGTGAATATGAGGAAAAAAAAAATTAGTCCTGAAAATAATCTCATAGGAAGCAATAGACTTTTCCTTTGATCAAAGGAAAGAGACTATGCAGAAATTTTATACATGGAGTATTTAGTACGAAGCTGGATTCTGACCTAACAGTCCCTCTCTGCCTCCTTCTGTCTGTGTTTAAAGGTCTCTCATTCTCTTCTATTTGTCACAGTTTACCCATGTTTTCAAATTTTGATGCTTATGCTCATGTCTTTTATCACTGAGTTATGACTGAGAACAACATTACTGCAATTGCTTTGGCATACCCTTTCTGACAAACTGGCTAGGTTGTGATTTATGCTGTTTGGCTTCTTTGGTCAAAGATTAGGTTCTTCCTGATAATTACTTTTTTGGTATTTTGCTAGTGTGTAAATTGGGATTCTAATTGCATGAGCTCTATTTCTGGGGTTGCATAGGAGAACTAAAATCTAGAAGATGAAGGTTTGATCCCAGCATTCATCCTTTTCACAGTTCTCTTACTTGAGAGGATTTTCTAAAAGGGTTCTAGCATGGTAGCAATCCATCAATACTGTTTTTCAGGTCTGCCTACCTAATCCACATCCCTGTCATCAGTCAGTGGATTTTAAGAGAAGAAAACCCTTACACTGTTTACTACAGTTTTATGATTCTCCATTTGTGAAAGAGGATGCCTTGATTTTCAGCTTAGAAAGGAAATAATGTCAGATTTTCATATTTTATGGATTTGTATGCTTTAAAACACTTCATATGACTTTTCTAAGCCTTGGAAGCCTCTGTCGTCGATTACTTAATGCATGTAGAAGATCTGCTTCATAATACATGCAGCCATATTTATCCCTGGTGCAACTTTATTGACTTCAAATTAGAATAATTTTCTGTTAAATATTCCATATGGGAAATACATAGCTTGGTTAATCAAAGGAAAATTTTTTTATAATGTGCTTTAGTTTAAGTCTGGTTTTTTATTTATATTACTTGGATAGACTGAAAGTGGTGTAAATTGTGATTCTGGCTAAATGATATAATGAACTGCATATGATGAAGTAATGTGAATGCACATATGAGTGTGAACTGCGTTTTGATTTATATAACCACATAGTCAATGGGAGTCATAGAACAGGATAAACAACTGGGAAGGTTCTGGTCGTACAAAGGGGGACTCTTTATATCAGTTCCTATTCTCTATAGTACAGAGTTTTTAAAATCAGCAAAAGAAGCCTGGCAACGTGGTAGCTACAGAGAACAGTTTGGAAAGCTTAAGCATTACCTAATAATGTTTCTGCAGCAAGGTCAAGTTTTAAACCTGATCTAACCCTCCAAAATCCATTGTAAGAATACTCAGGTATTTTCTGTCATGGATTTGAGGTTTTGGATCTTTTTCCTCAGTCATTTCTTGGTTTGTTCTTTTGTAGCTATTTACTAACTTTGTTATTTTTATCTACTTTCAATGTCTGAATGATAATTATATCATCACCCTTGTGAAGCCAAGGAATCATGAAAATGCATGCCCTTTAAAACGTATGTCCTAGAAGACAGGAGTCAGGATAAGGAAATAATACCCATTCAGTTTCGTGTTGTATTCATATTGGTGGCCATGTGGGAAGGCAGAGGATATTTAACCTCCAGAAACAACGGAAAAACAATCTCACATAATTTAAACTGTAGGAAGTCCATAAGACTGAAAATCTCTTAATGCAGTTAATCTGAAGGAAAGCAAGTCTTCTCCTGTAAATACAGTATCTAAATCCAGGTCAGATTACAGGACTATAATCTTGTTTTCATTTTAGCAAATGAACTGACTAAAAAATTGTTGTCTACTGTAGGCTGATTGCTTTTATGAGTAACACCTCCTTATTTAACTTCTGCAGAAAAACATTATGCATTGCATGGGGGAGGGTGTGAGGAACCCCAATATATTGACACTATTCACTGACTTGAAAATGAATGTTCCAATATTGTTGAAATACAAATCAAGGATAATGAATGTTCAATAATATATGAAATACGCTTGATTGCTTGGATTTAAAGTCTAGAACAAATCAATCAATTTTAATGCATTAAAAATATGAAGAGCTTAGGAAAATTTCACGTCATTTAATACTTAGTTTATTTATGAATATTGCATAAAGTGAAGGATTCTATTTATCCATCCGTACAAGAGATGGAATGAAGCTAAACTTTGATTTAATTGCTGCTAGGCTGGATGAAGCATCTCCCAGTAACTATAGACACTCCATTAATTTGTCTGCTATCAAGGCAAGCTGGCAAGTTACTTCTAAAATGAGACTGAAATACAGAGATTCATTAGTAAAAGAAAAAAAGTACTTCAGAAAAAATATGTGGTAGCTAGATGTGTTCAGTAAATCGATATACTTTAAAGAGAATTGCACCATATGTGTACAAACATGTTTTTAAAACATTTAAATTAAAAAACAAAATAGGAAGATCTAATGTTAAGCAGAATAAAAAGTTTTTATTTATTAATTGTGTTTGCAACTCTCATCATGTTCCTCATAAAAATGAAATGCATAATGGTTTTAGTTTTTGTTCATTTGTTTGGTTTTGTTTTTGTTTTTTTTTTTTTTTTTAACAGATACCAAGCACAAAAATTGCATGCTTGTAGATTGTTGGTATAGTTCATGCAGCTAATCTCAATATTGGCAAGAGTCAGAGGAAAATGAAGAAGATGAAAAATGCTCTTGAGAAGGGGCTCAAAACAAAGTATCCCTAGATACAGGTTGCCTCCTTTCTGAAAATTATTTTTCTGATTTGCTGTTAGTTCACAGGGAAATATGTTTCTTCAGCAGCTATTAGAAAATGCAGAAAGAGGCAATCGAAGGAAATACGTGCTTCACATAAATGATACTGTTAAAAAGAAGAGTTAGAGAATGAAGGTGAAGTGGGCAAAGTCAATCATCCAGAAAGTTTAGTGATGACAAAGTTACGTACTTCCTGTAAATCTTAATTTAGCCCTGTGTTTTCATATATTCTAGTACTGCCTTATGTACATAGTGTCTGTATCCCCATAAAGACTCTTGAAAAATTCCCCATATCTCCCATGATAAAGCACTGTAAAAAAGATGATAAAAGTGCTGGGTGAGGACTGGACATGTTCTAACAATGTTTCCTTCAGCACTGGGCAAATGTTTCATCTCTGTGATACTGCAGGTAGCAGGCAGATACTGGGATGACATCTGGCTGTTGGACGTTCAAACAGGAGACCTCCTGAAGAGCCTCTGACAGATGAAAGCGCCATGTGGAAAAGTGGTGAAGTGCTGCAAGAAGCAGTGTTCACTGGCAAATGCTCTGACCACACCACCCAAGTCTTGGAGTGCAGACGCAGGGACTGTGAGAATGAAGACCTTAGGCCCACTGCAGGAGAGGATCTGATTTGACACCATCTTAAGAAGCTGAACATGCACAAGTCCATGGGACCTGATGAAATCCATCTGCGGGTCCTGAAGGAGCTGGCAAATGAAGTTGCTAAGCCACTGTCCATCCCATTTGAAAAATCATGGCAGTCAGGTGAAGTTTCCAATGACTGGAAAAAGGGAAATGCAGCCCACATTTTCAAGAAGGGGAAAATGGATGAGCTGGGGAACTACAGACCAGTCAGTCTCACCTCTGTGCCTGGCAAAATCTTGGAGCCGATACTCCTGAAAGGCATGCTAAGGAGCATGAAAAACAATAAGGTGGTTGGTGACAGCCAGCATGGCTGCACTAAGGGGAAATCCTGCCAGGCCAATCTGGTGGCCTTCTATGATGGGGCTACGGAACTGATGGACAGGGGTAGAGCAGTTGATGTCATCTACCTGGACTTGTGCAAAGCGTTTGACACTGCCTCACACAACATCCTTGTCTCTAAGTTGGAGAGACATCAATTTGATAGGTGGACCACTCAGTGGATAAAGAACTGGGTGGATGGCTGCACAGAAAGAGTACTGCTCAATGGCTCAATGTCCAGCTGGAGACCAGTAACGAGTGGTGTCCCTCAGGAGTCAATGTTCCTACCAGTCTTATTCAACATCCTTGCTGGTGACATGGACAGTGGGATTGAGTGTGCACTCAGCAAATTTGCCTATGACACCAAACCATGTGGTTCAATTGATATGCTGGGGGAAAGGAGTGCCATGCAGAGTGACCTTGACACACTTGTGAGGTGGGCTGATGCCTACCTAATGAAGTTTAATCATGCAAGGTATTACACCTGGGTGGGAGCAATGCCAGGCACAGCTACAGGTTGCGTGGAGAAGAGATTCAGAGCAGCCCTGCGGAGAAGGACTTGGGGGTGTTGGTTGATGAGAAAATGAACATGAGCTGGCTTCAGCATGCGCTCGCAGTCCAGAAAGCCAACCATGTGCTGGGCTGCATCAAAAGGAGCGTGACAAGAAATGTGACCAGCAGGTTGAAGGACGTGATCTTGCCCCTCTACTCTGCTCTTGTGAGATCTCACTTGGAGTATTGTGCACAGTTCTGGAGTCCTTAACATAAAAGGGACATGGAACTGTTGGAACAAGTCCAGAGGTGGACCACGAGGATGATCAGGGAGCTGTAGCACCTCCTGTGTGAAGACAGGCTGAGAAAGTTGGGACTGTTCAGCCTGGAGAAGAGAAGGCTGCGTGGAGACCTCCTAGCATCCTTCCAGTATTTGGAGGGGGCCTATAAGGATGCTGGGGAGGGACTCTTCATGAGGAACTGTAGTGATAGGACAAGGGGTAACGGGTTCAAACTTAAACAGGGGAAGTTTAGATCGGATATAAGGAAGAAATTCTTTCCTGTGAGGGTGGTGAGGCAGTGGAATGGGTTGCCCAGGGAAGTTGTGAATGCTCCATCACTGGCAGTGCTCAAGGCCAGGTTGGACAGAACCTTGGGTGGCATGGTTTAGTGTAAGGTGTCCCTGCCCTGCCCCTGGCAGGGGAGTTGAAACTTGATGATCTTAAGGTCCTTTCCAACCCTAGCCATTCTATGATTCTTTGATTTTATGTTGCATCTGTGGAATGATGATCCATGCCAGGCTATGTCTTCACACAGGTCATTTGAGATATCTTGCTGCTTCCGTTCTGTGGCTATTCTATATGGGTCATATGTGGTATTGGTCAGTAGACAGCTGACAGCTTCTGGTACTACATCTTGATTGTAATCCTTCATTTCAATTATCCATGGCATTAGAAATTTGTGTATCTGTGTCTTTCTCATTTTTCCATTTGATGTAGTGCAGTATAATGAGGTGGAATAGACTACTTGGTGTCTTGCCTTGCAAAATCTTCTGGAAAATGTGGTACTAAAGGCAGAAATACATCCCTCAGCTGGCAGTAGCTGAGTGCCGCAGATAGCATATGCTACAGATGTGGACTGCACTGCTTGTGGGTATGAAGCTCCTTATTTAATTTTCAAGGCTGGGAGTCCAGAAAATTTTTTACTTGCCTTATGCTGCCGTGCAGCTCTCTACAGCCACTAAAAGATGAAACAGCATGGACATGAAGATAAGTCTGTGGAGGCTGCAATAGAGCAATTGAGTTGCAGCCACAAACAGGGAGGATGCAAGTATCACTTGGTCTTCCTGAAGAAGTAATTCTAAGGAAAATCTTTTTGACCTCTATTTTAAGGTAAAGCATGTGAAATATTAGTGGAGCCTTCATAGAAAGTAACTGTGAGTATGTGAGATTTATCAGTGATTGAGTTTTAACTTGGTTAAATTTGGAAAGTGTCAAAGGATGAATATCCTGGTAAATATTCAGGACCTTTCTTGAATTGAGAGTGCAGCAGGTTTTTCATAAAATGAGTAACATGATCAGTATTCATAGACCTTGCCACAGACCAAAAAAATAAATTAAACAACACAAAAATATATTTACTTATATATTTATTTTATTTGAAGTCTTTTGAAGACAAAATGTCATGTATTTTTTTTTTAATAGAAAACAAGGTTTTCATGGAAGTATTGCGATTTACTCTAGTTTTCAGTTAACAGTGCTGGGGAGTTTTATTACTTGCTTAGGAAACACTGAGCAATATTTTAGCAGTTAATGTTGATTGTGGGCCAAATAAATTTACTGTAAATTTTTCCGTCTTTTATAGTTTTTATAATCCCACTAATTTTCTGTTTGGTTACTGGCTGTGAAGGAATATGCCCTTTGGCACTTCAATCTAGTCTCACTACAGCCAGACTTCAGCCCCGGGAGGCTAACTGGCCCCTCATTATAGTGTAGGATCTTCATCATTCACAGGGAGGTGCAAGAATGGTGAATTGAAAAACAATTTGTTTTTCAATTAGTTCATTTATTCATTTCCACAATGCAAGATGAGGTGGCATTGGATGTCAAGACTGGTGGGTTGGAAGCAGTATAATAATGCCCTATCCAATCAAAGGATACAGCAGTCCTGACCCAAATACTACCCTGTTACCTTCCTTTCAGGGAGAAAGCCTTCCTGTTTGGTTCTGTGCTGTATTCTCCTTAACATCTGTTGGCACTGAATAAGTGCTACTAGTATAGATGGGAGTAGATGGGACATGACAGAGTGGCTGTGTGAAGATGAGTGTAGTGCAAATGAAGGCTGCTATGTGAGAATTTTGAGGGCATCTTCTCAATAAGAAGGAGAATTTAATGAAGAACTGAATTTACCTGAAAGGAAGATGAAGGAGTTTTTCAAGTAGTTGTCTTAAATTGTCATCTTGTTAATAATTTTTAGAACTTGTATTGTAACTGGAAATACACTATTGTGTATTGTGGATGTACCTGTTTTCAGGGGAGAGGCTGAATGGGCCACATTTCTCTGAAAGTGCTGTTTGAGAAAATCTTGATGCCCCAGTGACATCTTCTCAGAGAGCAAGCTTGTGATAGGCTTGGTTTTGCAGTAACAAGTCCATTATTGGAAATATATCACTGATGGGTGTAATATAAAAAGCATGTGGAGGGGAGTAGTGTTGATTGAGGCTCTTTCACTTCAGAAATTAAGTGAAAACATCTAAAGTGCATGTCACAGAGCAAGGATGGGCTGGCTGAGGTTAAATATGGTTCTGAACCCATGGGCAGGGAATAGGGGGAGGATCCATGGGAGACTGGGCAGGGCTACTAAATACTCTTAGTGCCCTCAGAGCACTTACGCTGTTTGAGAAAGATAATGCCAAGATCATGTAAAAGATTTTTTAAGCCTCTATAACTCACACAGTTTTGCTCACTCACTCCCCCCTCTTTCTTTCCCCCACTCCCGGAGGGTTGGGAAGGGGAATCGAAAGAATGCAACTGCCACAGGTTGAG
Source organism: Ara ararauna (assembly GCA_028858755.1). Taxonomy (NCBI): domain Eukaryota; kingdom Metazoa; phylum Chordata; class Aves; order Psittaciformes; family Psittacidae; genus Ara; species Ara ararauna. The sequence continues at coordinate 33,681,999 of CM054410.1, read as the reverse complement.
ATAAGAACAGTTTAGTAGCTAAGGTATAACACAATCCACGACTGCTACCATCAATAATAATAATGACAAAGCAAATACAAGGAAAGAATACAATCGCTCACCACCTATACCCAGCCCAACTAAGCAGTGCACCCCCACCCTTCCAGGTCTCTGCCCTCCGTTTTACCATCCTGGGCATGACATGCTGTGGCATGGAATACCTCTTTGGTCAGTTTGGTCTAGGTGTCCTGTCTCTGCTTCCTCCCGGCTTCCCCTCCTCCCTGGCAGAGCATGAGACTCAGGAAGTCCTTGGTCAGACCAAAACATTACCAAGCAGTAACTGAAAACACTGGTGTTATGAGCACTATTCTCAGGCCGAAAGTCGAAAACACAGCAGTGCACCAGCTACCAAGAAGGAGAAAAATGACTACTGCCCATGACAAGATAAAGAGAAACCAGTAACTGCTGAGTAGGAGACCAGTGACCAGTTTAGAAAAGGAAACTCGCATGCTCTCACTGAGGGCTACATTAATATATCTACTATATTATCCAGGGCTGTTTGTTATGGTTGGTTATCTCTTTGTGGTTTGGGTAAAAGGAAAAAAGAAAAAAATAAAGATTAAAAAAAAAAAAGATTTTTTTTTTGCCATCTAGTGCTAAATGAAGTACATTTGAAATCCTGATTTTTTTTTCTTTTAAATCCTTTTTTTCTTTACATTGCTGCTGAGTATGAAAAATTTGTAGCCAGAATCTTGGAGAACTGGTAGAATAGATTCTAAAAGAATGATAAACTGTTACGAAAAAGAAATTGAAAAAAAGTCAAACCTTTTATTTTAAAGGAATAGACACTTTTTCACCTAGTGGTATACTTTTCATTAAGAAAACATAAAAGAATATGGATAACCTTGCCTCTGTATATATTAGGAATTTAGTGTGTATTTTCACTGGTTTCCTGTCTTAGGTAGTGCTCTATTCTTTGCTTCTTGGTCTTCATCTTGATTTTCAGAGACGTGTCTGTATTTCTTCTGTTGGATGTAGCCAGCTACATGTTCATCTAAGGAAGAAAGTATTCTATATCAGAACTTACATTTATTAGAGACAGTCCAAATTTTGAAGGAGTCTGTCTTCATAGACTGCTAATTATTGCCTATTTAATCAACTTGCATGTGCAAACATTTGGTTTATTTGGGTTGTGTGGTGTGACTGTCCTTTTAGAATTGTGTTTTTCTTTTAATAAAAAATACGTATATATAAAAAAGTTGATATAAATTAAGAAAGAACATAGCTGCGATAGAATAATCGCCTTTGAGTGATTTCTGAGACTAACTATAGATCTTCTGAAATTAGTTTGCTAAATAATTATATCACTAATTATGATTAAGTGAAAAGTCAAGGTCCCACTCAGCTACAGTTTCTATGAAAAATAGGTTAATAAAGAAACCACATAAAATTCATATGTAGAAAATGCTACAGATATATCCTGGCTCTCATGTCTCCTTTTAGGAAGTAATTTCTAAAAGGAGAAATTCAATGGGAACTAAGGTAAAATATCCCAAATTATTTGAGAAGTACCTGTTACACTTTAATTAGCTTATAAGTGTTCAGACAAACTAATTGTTACATTTGTGGTTCTTTATGCATTTCTCTGAGCTATTTCCCCTTACCTTGCTCTGTAGAATGAACCTCACTTTTTGTAGCTTAAGATCTCCTATATGATTTCTGGTTTTATTTTTATACGACAGTTTTAAATCCCTAAGTAATAATTCTTTTTTCTTTTATTTTTTTTTCTAAAGGAGATAATATTAAAAATTTGACCCTGAAACTTAAACAGATGTGGTGTTTTATTTATGAACTGTTATGCATTTAAAGCCTATACAATCATAAGATGGGATTGAAATTGTCTATTTCCATGCAATATACTGTTTATTGATTGTGGGAACTAGATATATCTGCTTTTCTTGTTCTGGGTCTGTGTGCTTTAAGAAATTTTTAAGGTGTCTTTGTGTGAGTTTGGCTGAATTAGATCCAAATTTGTGCCCGCAAAATGGAACTTTTACCATTTGTCACCCCATTCTGTAATAAAGCCTATTAGGTGCCATTCATGTCTGAATACTTAAAAATTCTGCAAAATGTTGTCATAACCCAATATTTTTTACTGATGAGATTGTCTACCCTTTCACTAGATGAGGTTCCTCAAATGATTAATTCATTTTTGCATATGCAAGTTTTGTGTTAACCTTCTTCTTTTAGGAATACATTTCAATCCTTTTCATTCTTTTTAAGGTGCTGGTGGATGGTCTCCTCTTGTGTCCAATAAATATCAATGGCTTCAGATTGATCTTGGTGAAAGAACTGAGATCACTGCTGTTGCTACTCAAGGTGGTTATGGAAGCTCCGACTGGGTAACAAGCTACCTTCTGATGTTTAGTGACAGTGGACGAAACTGGAGGCAGTATCGTCAAGAAGAAAGCAGTTGGGTATGTTCTTTCAGTGATGAAAATTAAGTTTCTGCAGTACTGATCCCAGTGTGTTAATTTTGACTTTTTAATTATGAAAAAAAACCCCAAACCTTCTTTTATTTTTTTCTAGAACATTTAATCTGATTTAAAAAAAAAATCAAGTAACACAAGAAATCAAAATCATAACCAAATCCCTGTTGATTTAAAAACCAGTGAATATTAAGCAATGTTTAATTTTTGATCATTTAACTCAGTCTAGTTTCTGATATTGCAAGCCATTTCTCTCCTATTAGTTTTGTAGCTAACAATAATAATTAATAAGCCTTTCTATGATCATCACTAATTGTTCACATGCACATTGTTGTGAGCAAAGGATACACAAAACCAGACAGATGGTGTACAAAATCTACATGAAAAAATGAATTATGCAGTTCCAGATCAGAATTGCATCTTTCCTTGATCCCCAGTGATTAGCAGCTTGGACTGAATATTGTTATTATATTGAAAGAATATTGGTACTTGTGGCTTACATGTTTATCCTGTTACTTCTGTCATTCAATCCATATAAAAAGCTGATTAGTTTTTTAACTTTACTAAGATATAGGCTCTGGTTGTTTCTTGCTGCAGTTAAACATTATGTTAAAATGTATTTTATTTTGTGCATTTTAATTTTGTTGACTTTTAATTCAAAATGTTCTTGTTACTGTTATTGTCAAACCCCATCTATGGTGCAATGAGATTACACAGTGTCATATTTTATGTCTAATTATCCTCCTTTTTGAATTTGTTACATACTTCTGTTTCAGATTGTGTTTTCATAACATAGAGAAATAAACGATTTTCTAATCTGTATGGATGTGGGAAGTGAGAAAAGAAAAACAATCTTCCAAATGTTAAATGAGCATAAGCTGCTACAATATTGTCTTTGCCCATCTTCAGACAGACTGATAAAATGAATCTGAGAGGTAGAGCTGCTTTATCTCTTCAGAAATGGCTTTTTTGAAATCCCATATTGGTATTGCAAACAGTGATGTAGATACTGATTTCCTAAATATTGCCACCAGTAAGATATATATTAAAAAAAATAAAATTGTGAAATGCTGATACAGATACTGGGGTAAGGAAATTGTTAGATTGGTAAGCTTCAATTCCATTATCTCAAGCTTAATAAAAAAAAATTATTTTAATGATTGCAGTGCAGATTGGAGGCATGGCTTGCAGGCACTGATGCATAATTCAAGGATGTAAACCATCACATTCAGGGATAATCTATTGATCTCTTTTATGTATCTTTATTTAGGATTTCTGCTTCTGGAGGAATATATTTTCTGTTTTCTAACCTAATGTATAGACGTAGTCTTGAAATTAAACTTTTAAATATTTAATCTATAGATTTTCTTTGACTGTTACCTGTTTATATTAAGTTGTCTTGAATGAAGTCCCTGAGTTCATTTCAGGCAAGAACACCTCACATTTTATGATACCTACTGTGTTATGTCTATCCTTTTTATAACTGACTCATTGCTCTATTACAAGATTGCCTAACATACCAGAGGTAATGTTTTTTCCTTTTATTTTTCCTTACCTTCTGTGCAATTTCACAGCTCCATACTTTTTATTTTCCTTTCTGGAAGTTAGTTTTGAATTATGTTTGTCATTTTATGACTTATCATAATTTAATATTCTCAATTTCCTGTTATAAATAAAACTGATCACAGTTTTTCCTCTCACTGTAAAATTTTTATAACTGAGATGCAAAGACAACTATCCAGGCATCTTCAGAGAATCTAGTTATAAAAACTCTCTTCATAGTCTCTGAAAAGAGTAGTGTTTTCTAAGGATAGTTCCTCTGACCTTAGGTATCTTTGTTAGGTTGAAAAGAATCATGTACAATCGTCTTATTTCTCCACCGTCTATAAAATGCTTCATTGCCTGCTGGTGCTGAATTTGGATGTAGATCTGCTATATTTAGGTAAGAAGAAGCTCTGTCGCCTCTTGTGGCTGATAAATACAATTTTTTTTCACTACTCTTCATATTAGGAATTGGTTTAGAAGGAATCACAGTGACCTTAGTCTTAACCCAGGCAATGCACCTTGACGTTATTCTTCTTTTTGTTTACTGATGACCTACATGTATGCCTCACTTGCAATCTTATACCTGTAAGGAGTTTATCTTTCATGTACATTTTATTTATTGTTTAAAATCCTTTAATTACTAAAGATACTTTTTAAAGGCTAATTCTGTTACAGTTGCTAAGACTTCTGTTGTACATTAAGTATTGTTGAGTGTAGTAAGGTATAGGTAATTTTAGTAGTTTTTCCTTAGTTCGACAAAATTTCTATTTGCACACTCTTTTGATTTCTGTCCCCACTGACATGACTATCTTTTTGAGAGTTATTTCTAAGTATTTTCTGCACTGTTCTTGATAATTATGTTAAGATTTTTTTTTTTTTTCAGGCAGGACTTCCTAGGATCAATACCAACATATTTTTAAGTTTGTAGAGTTCTGGTCAAGATATAATTCTATAGCAAAATAGTTGTTATTAATGGTGAAATACATATTTGTGGACAGCATTTTTTTCCTCTGAGAAGGATTCATTTAACAATTACTATTTTGATGATTTAAAGTTGTATGAATGTTGAATGATTTGTTGTGCATGCCTTGCTACTCCTAATCCAAATTTCCTCTCTAAAGGAATCAGGGTATTAGAGATTATTGGAAACTTCCCGTGCTATAAAATGACCCATCATTATGCAAAGTTTCAGGTTAAGGAATAACGAATCACAACCATTCTTCCCCCTTGGAATAAAATGCGTCACTCTTCATCATTATCTGCTTCACTGTAAAAGCAAAAGTCTGCTTCACGTATATGTTACTTTGCTGGACTTTCGATAATTCCTACTTTGAACCAAAACAATTTTCTACTGATTCTTTCTGCAGTCAATGGCATAGATAATTTAAATGGGTGCTCCATCACTACATTTTCCTTAAACATAAATTCCAAATACTGTGACCAGTACGCAGACTGGCTTGTCACTCTTTCTGTTGCTGCTTTCAGAAAATGAACTCCATTTTTATCTATGAATTAAAGTAGGGCAGGTGGTGATAATTTCAACACAATTGGTTCTGATGTGGCTAGGTTTGTTGTAATATGTTCATCGTTTACTTTTCATGCATTTTTGGCCAAAAAACTCCCAACAGAACAGGTTTAATTGCTCAATTCAACTGTGTAGCTCAAGGACATGTAACAACTTAGCTACAGCTGACTTCTGTCTTTCTGTAACATTCTTGAACAGAAAAACTTACAGGGTTTGTCAGATTTTGTAATTTATGTGTAAAAACTTCAAAGTGCACTGATGTGTATAAAGTGGTTAAAAAATATTTGCAGCTTTAAATTTTTAAATTCTTCATGTAAAGCGTAATAGCATAACAGACAAGCAAACTGTATTTTACTTTCAGATGTTGGGTAAAAATCCTCTTCATCTTGTGCAGAATGTGTTTTAAATAAAAGAAATCTGTATGTTAAAAAAAGAAACTGTGTATCCTGAAATTGTAAAACATATCATCATCAAAATGGTTTATCTTGGAAATGTTCTGCTTCAGGAAGGTTTGTTAAAATAACAGTAGGAACAGTTATGGTGTCGCTATTGTCCATAACACTGGATATACACATTAATCCATAAAACCAAGAGGCACAGACTAGAAGAATAGGTAACAGAAAGAGAGAGTGAAAAACAGTGGTTATCAAAATCTGTGCAGGCCAAAAGTAAATTTTCTGTTAATATTGAATTAAAATAAAGATTTTCAGGATCTGAAAGTGACAGAGTTTAGTTTAACGGCACATATAGAAATCTGCTGTGTCATGATAGTTTAAGATGATAATTTCAAGACTTTCACCATTAGCAGTTTGAGTGTTACTAAGGTAAATATAAAATGTGCTTCTTCTTAAAGAGTATGCGGAATGATATTACATAAGCTTTTATAGTTTTTTGTAATTTTATTTTCTTCCTTATTTCACCATTATCATAATTATAGTAAATCTGACATATATTGTTCCTAATATATATATATTTTAAAAAGGCAAATTTTTTTTTTCAGAGCCATTTAGATGCTTATAGTGCATATCCATGTGGTGTGTGGTAGGTTGACCTTGGCTGGATGCTAGCTGCCCATCAGAGCTGCTCTATCACTCCCCCTTCTCAGCTGGACGGACAGGAGAGAGAAAATATAACATAAGGCTTACGGGTCAAAATAAGGACAGGGAGAGATCATTCAGCAGTTACTGTAATAGGCAAAACAGACTCGACTTGGGGAAATAAGTTTCATTAATTACCAGTCAAGTCAGAATAGGGTAATAAGAAAGAAAACTGAATCTTAAAAGCAGCTTCCTCCCACATCCCTTCTTCCCAGGCTTAAATTACTCCTATTTTTCCCTACCTCTTCCCCCAAGAGCTTCAGGGGGACAGAGGTTACGATCAGATTGTCACACATTGTTTCTGCCACTCCTTTCTCCTCATGGAAGGTCTCCTCATATCTTCCTTTGCTCCACTGCAGGGTCCCATATGAGACAGTCCTCCATGAGTTTCTCCAAAGCCTTCCCACAGGCTGCAGTTCTTTATGAACTGCTCCACCATGGGTCCCTTCCATGGGTGCAGTCCTTAAAGGAACAGACTGCTCTGGTGTTGGTCTCTTCCATGGGTACAGTCCTTCAAGAACAGACTGCTCTGGTGTGGGTCCCTTCCGTGGGTGCATCCTTCAGGAATAGACCGCTCCAGTGTGGGTCCCTTCCATGGGATGCATCGTTAGGGAATAGACTGCTCCGGTGTGGGTCCCTTCTGGGGTCACAATTCCTGCAGCAAACCTACTCCAGTGCAGGCTCCTCTCTTCACAGTTCCACAGGGCCTGCCAGAGGCCTGATCCACTGTAGGCTTCCCATGGGGTCACAGCCTCCTTTGGGCATATTTGTGCTCCAGAGTACAATCCTCCATAGGCTGCAGGTGGGTATCTGCTCCACTGTGAACCTCCATGGGCTGCAGGGGCACAGTCTGCCTCATCATGGTCTGCAGCATGGTCCGCAGCATGGTCTGCAGGGGAATCTCTGCTCTGGTGCCTGGAACACCTCTTCTCCCTTCTTCACTGACCTTGTCTGCAGAGCTGTTTCTCGCACATACTCTCGCTCTCTTCTCCAGCTGCAGTGGTTCTTTGTACAGTAACTCTTTCCCCTTCTTAAATGCATTATCACGGAGACACTACCACCATTGGTGATGGGTTTGTCCTTAGCCAACAGCAGGTTTGTCTTGGAGATGGTTGGCATTGGCTCTATGGACATGGGGAAAGCTTTGAGCAGTATCTCACAGAAGCCACCCCTGTAGCCCTCCTAGTACAAAAACCTTGCCATACAAACCAAATACATAGTGTTATCTATCTACTGCAGTAAAGCTTTTCTGTCAAAAGATATAGGTATGGCAAAAAAATAATTTTACATTTTGTGTAGCAGAATTGGCTTGTTTCACGCCTTAAAGTAACATAAATGTCGGAGGGTTTTGTTGTGTGTGTTTTAGGGGCAGTACATCTCCGAGTAAGATGTGAGCAGTTGAAGTAGGCATTATTATCTTTCATTGAACCCAAGATAGGTCCAAACAAAAATATGAAATCCCATAAGAAACATGAAGTTCAGTGAAAAAGGGTCAGATACTGAATCATTTATTGAATTCAAACATTTGAAAAGTTTGCTTAGTCTGTTATTTTACTTAATGTGAGGAGAATACAGGCAGGTGAGTAATTCATAACTAATATTTCATTCAACAAACATTTACTTCTTCAGAACTGTCTGTTAAAGTGTGATTTACATAAATCTGCTATTTTCAAATTATTTGTAAATACTGCTTTTAGAAATAGTTCACAGTTTTATTCAGCTTGCTACGATATTCATGAACATGTGCTGGGCAGCTTTTCATATGTTCACAGATCACAATGATATGTTTAAATTCCCCAGCTAAGTAACCGCAAGTGTTAAGTTCAGAGCTTCATGAATAAATATTCAGAATAATGAATTTGAAACTAATTTTCCAGAAGAATTCTGTACTAATTTCATGGCTCCATGGTGAATATATTTACAGTACCCCATGAACTAGAAAATTGTGGGTAGGAAAAACAAATGAGATATGAGAATGGTTAAAATAATTAAATTTAAAAAAGATTATGACTGATAACTTTTAATGTCTGCATAGTTATAGGGGAAATTAAATACATGCATCTCAGTACTGTTAATCTTCTGGACACTTCTAGTAACACCTGATTTCTTGTAGTTCCTCTTTGGTTCCACAGCAGCTTCTTATCATTTGTAATTATCAGAAATAGTACATTGAGCAACATTTTCAAATCTCTTTGGTTGCTTGTTAAAATGTTATAAGGTGACATCTCTTCCTTGAAACCAAAAAAAATTTTTTATGTATGTGCATGCATATACCCACACTTACAAATGCAGAGATATATTCCATGATAGGAAGCTGACTGATGCAGATTCTAATAAAGAGAAACTGCATAAAAATATACCTTGTATGTCTCTATAATTGAGGGAAATATGGGTAGATTTATGTCAGTTTATATTACTCAGTGTTTCTCCCACTGTATGCTGAAGAAGCTTAAAAGTATGAAGTTGGAACTCAAAAAGACCAACAGTTCATAGAATCACAAAGTCACAGAATCACAGAATTGTTTATGATAGAAAAGACCTTTAAGATCATCAAGTCAAACTGTTAACCTAGCACTAACAATTCCACCACTTTACTGTGTCCCTAACTGCCACATTTGCACACCTTTGAAATACCTCCAGGGATGGAGATTCGGCCACTTCCCTGGGCAGTCTGTTCCAACACTCCCTGGACATCCTCGTGACCCTCCTCTGGACTTGTCCAAAAGTTCTATGTCCTTTTTATGTTGAGGACACCAAAACTCTACATGATATTCCCAAGTAAGGTCTCATGAGAGCAGAGTAGAGGGGCAGGACCACCTCCTTTGACATGTTGGTCATGCTTCTTTTGGTGCAGCCCAGGATGCGGTTGGCTTTCTGGGCTGCAAGTGCTGGCTCATATTAATTTTCTCATTGACCAACACCCCCAAGTCTTTCTCTGCAGTGCTGCTCTGAATCTCTTCTTTTCCCGACTTGTAGCTGTGCCTGGGATTGCTCCGACCCAAGTGTAGGACCTTACATTTGTGTTGGTTGAACTTCATCAGGTTGGCATGAGCCCATCTCTCAAGCATGTCAAGGTACCTCAGGATGGCATTCCTTCCCTCCAACGTATCAACCGAACCACACAGGTTGCATCATTGGCAAACTTGCTGAGAGCACACTCAATCCCATTATTCATGTCACTGACAAAGATATTGAACAGGATTAGTCCCAACACTAACTCTTGAGGGACACCATTTATTACCAGTCTGCAGTTGGACTTTGAGCCATTGACCACAACTCTTTGCGTGCAGCCATCCAGTCAATCCTTTATCTGTTAGGTTGTCCATCCATTAAGTTTATGTCTCTCCAGTTTAGAGACAATCTAATTATATCCAATCTAAGTCTCCCCTGGTGCAACTTGAGGTCATTTCTTCTTGTCCTATCACTTGTTACTTGGGAGAAGAGACCAACACTCACCCTGCTACAACTCTCAGGTAGTTGTAGAGACTGATAAGGTCTCCTTTGAGTCTCGTCTCCAAGCTAAACAACCCCAGTTCCCTCAGACACTCATGAGACTTGTGCTCCAGACCTTTCACCAGCTTTGTTGCCATTCTTTGGACATGCTTCTACACCTCATTGTCTATCTTCTTGTGAGGGGCCCAAAATTGAACACAGTCTTTGAGATGTGGCCTCACGAATGCCAAGTAGAGGACACTTCCCTGGTCCTGCTGGACATGCTATTTCTGATACCAGCCAGGGTGCTCCTGGCATTCATGGTCACTGGGCATACTGCTGGCTTATATGCCAGCCATCTTTCCAAGTGCTTTTCTGCTGGGTGGCTTTCTAGCCACTCTTGCCTAAGCTTGTAACATTGCATGGTGATGCTGTGACCTGTTGTATGTTGTAGGACCTGTCACATGGCTTTGTTGAACCTCATACAATTTGCCTCTGCCCATTTATCCAGCCTGTCCAGATCCCTTTACAGAACCTTCCTGTCCTCAAGCGGTTCAACACGTTCAACACTCCCACCCAATTTGGTGTCCTCTGCAAACTGATTGAGGGTGCACTCAGTCTCATTGTCCTGATCCTGGATTAAGACATTAAATAAAAATGGACTCACTCTGAATCTCGGGGAAGACCACTTGTGAATGGCTGCCAACTGGATTTAATTCCATTCACCACCACTTTCTGGGCTGAGCTATCCAGCCATTTTTTTATGCATTGAAGAGAACACCCATCCAAGCCGTGAACAACCAGTTTCTCTGTGAGACTGCTTGGGAAAATGTCAAAGGCTTTACTAAAGTCCAAGTAAACAGCATCCACAGCATTTGCTCATCCACTAAATGGGTCACCTTGCCATAGAAGATCTGGTTTGTCAAATAGGACCTGCCTATCATAAACCCATGCTGTCTGGGCTTCGTCGCCTAGATGTCCTCTACATGACATATGATGGCACTCAAGATGTTCTACTCCATAACCTTTCCAGTCACTGAGGTCTGACATGCTTTTACTTCTCTGGATGCTCTTTCTAGCCCTTTTGAAGACATGGGTGACATTTGCCGACCTCCAGCCAACTGGGACATCCCAATTAGCCAGGACTGCTGATAACTATTGAAAGTGGCTCAGTGAGTGCTTATGCCAGTACCATCAGTACCCTTGACTGGATCCCAGGTAGACTGGAAAACTTGTGTGTGTGTAAGTGGTGTAGCAGGTCATTTAACCGTTTCCACTTGGATTGTGTAGGATTCATTCTGCTCCCTGTTCCTGACCTTGATAATAATATATTTGGTCTTACTGTAAAAGACTACACCTCTCGTTGTTTTGGTGAACAGCATAATTATATGCTTTTTAAAAAAATTACTTCTAAAAAGCCATGCTTTTAGATCAATATTAACAGTTCTGTACTGTCACTTCAAAATATTATGCCTTTCAAAGCAAAAATAAGCTATCTTGAAAAGTTAAATGTACCATTATGAAAATATTACAATAGGGAAACTATTGACAATAACATTTTCTTGTTATTAAAAGCTGATCTTGGCCTAAGTTACTCTATTTGACTTTGGCTTTGTGAGATTAGCAACTTTATAATGCCAGACAAGGTAGTGTAAAATAAATTTTATGTTCTAATTTGGTAACTCAAACTACAGTTCTTCAAAAGAGATTACTGGAAAATAATAGTTTCTGGCCAGATGATGATATTATGGAAATCCATCCTAGTTTGGTCCCTGTTTTGATGAAAGGGTCTCATGGACAATAGTACCTTTTAATGGTGAGAAGCAGTAAGGAACGGACATATGCATTAAAAAATGAGATTTGGCATAAGAACAACTGCTCTATTATCTGCCTAGTGTTGAGCCAGATATTTTTTTGTCACTCATTTAGTCTATAAATTGACGTAGCATATTATCTTCACAGTGTCCAACTGTCTTTTATAAACTGTCTACACTGGTCTGAAATCATTCGCTACAAAAACATAATTAAAAACCCCTACTATGTTATGTAGGAAAAATGTGAAATCACATGAAGAATTCTGCACTGATCTTTTCCAACCAAAAGGCACTGTCTTCTCTGAAAATTTAAGTGGGTTTACTCTTTTTTCTTGGGTCCACATGAGGTCATCCCTGATTGTTTCTGGATGATAGCTAAAATGGGCAAAACCTCAAAAAATTTTGAGGCATATATAGTTAGTTCTCAAATTTGCTTATCAGTTCCTATGCAAAAGCAAGACTAAAATTCTGGCAAATATATTCTTTAAAAGATTAGCATTTCACTTTTTATCTTTTTGAGAAATATTTATTAACTTGAACTAAAACATGCAACTCTGAAGTACACAAGAACAAAAAAACCACTAAATCTTGCTATTTTTACATTTTTATATTATTCTACAGTCAAGCAATTATTAACACATTATGAAAGGCAGAACAGTGAGATCTTGTGAATATCAGGAGTTAAAAAAGACCCAAGTTTATTTTTTTGTCATCTTAGTTGAAGATGAGGCCCTGAATTTTGCCCTATTTATCCCAGGTTAGATTATATAAACATTTCTTTTAATACGTAAATCTTCAAATCCAGTAGGAAATCAAAATTCTTCATACTGTATAATTCCTGACATTTAGCCTTAAAACTTTGAGCAAAACTTGGTTTTCGTCTTATAATAGTATATTATGTTTTAAAACACTGAAATAAAGAAACAGCCTTAGTTAATTTCTGTTTCTCATAAGGAACTTAGCATAAATTGCAAAATAAATAGAAAATGAATTTTCAAACCTAGGAAATGCAAGAATATCTGAGTGAAATCATACCACAAATAACATGAAGAGAAAAGCAAAATTATATAGGAGTATAAGGCCCTCTGAAATCTGTTATATATGTATTATACTTTGGATTATACTTCCATGAAAATTAATATTTTTTTAAATCCTCAATGATAGAAGTTTTCTGCAAGCTATAAGTAAATTTGAAATATTACTCTCTTTCTGAAACTTCAAAAAACTTAAACAAAGTGGGCTCAAAACACTGATCCACACTGTTTAGTTGTTTCTTAGGGGTGTTTCATTAGTGTCATAGGTTTTCTGTTTATGTGTATCATTTAGGAATTAATTTTCATATTAAAATCCATATATGGATTTGAACTTCTTGGCTTAATTTTTATGTGAGGGGTGCTAATCAATGCTTAAAAAGGACTCCATGTGATACAGTGCTGTATTCCTTGATCATGCTCAGAATTTAAAGAAAGCGTTGAAATCCTTGGTCATTGGAGTTCACTAGTTTCTCATGTCTTTTTGTGATAGTTGGAAATAGTATATTTATTCAGAGTAGATTTTTCTTTGAAAATAATGCTATTCGGATTAATATTTCTTTGTTATAATAAATGTTAAGAAAGTGTTTCTTTTCTATAAAACTCCTATTCATGGGAATACAAGTATGGTATTTTTCTTCATCATAAGAAAGTGATAGTCATATAAAACAGAGATTGATTGCATATCCATATTTTAATTTTAAAATTTTTCATCACATGTAAGTATGCATGCTCTAGCTAGTCTGTCACCAAAATTGATTTTTTTTCATTACATATATTTATGTTCTGTACTGCAAACAAAAGCTTTATCTAACAGCAGTGATAAATAAAAAATGTTATTCTTTTGCCTTCAGAAAATTTGAATTCAAATTAATAATAAAACTGACTAAGGAAATTTATTTGACTTGTGGGAGAAGAAAAAAAAATAAGGAAGTTACACGTTTGATCAACTCCCCTTGGAGGGTTGGTCCAGATACAATAGTTACTTAATAGTTTGCAATTAACATTGGAAAGGAAAAATCTAGAAGTGTGTTAATTAAATCTGAAGTTATTCAATTAGTGTTGTCTGCAAAGAAAAAAAAGTAACTTATAAACAAAACTGAATAACGTTGAGTATTGGGGCAGTAAGAATGAAGCACCAGTCAGTACCAGCAGAGAGGTCATAATTTGGAAGAATCTTAAAGCTTACATTTCTTACCTGGAACATGCCTGTAAGCTGCTAACATGGTTCTGGAAAAAGCAGTAGAGCTTGTATGTGCATGAGGCAAAATTTTTGAATAGAAAGACATGATTTGGACAAAAGTTGTGAGTAAAATTCCTCTTGGTGTGTTTAATGCTATTTTAATTACGTTACAGAAGAATGCAAACTGGAAGGGATAGAGAAGGGCCATGAATATCATCAAGTAAATGGAGAGGCTATAATTTGAGAGAAGGCAAAAACATTTTGGTTTGTTTAGTCTAGGAAGAAAGGCTGAGAAGAGTTTCTGTTCATTATCTAGGAATGTGCCAGTGTGTACAGACCAGAAGGAAATAACATCTATTTAAGACAAAATGGCAGGAGGAGATAATAGCTCCCCCTGAAATTTAGATCAGAACAACTTAATAAAAACTCACAGGTACATTTTTTTTTTTTTAAATCAGAAAAAAAAATTGCTGAATGAGTTTTTGTCAGGCTCCAACAATAGGTTTTCAGCTAATATGTTCATGCATAACTTTCATTTCTATTAGTCTTACATTGATTTTACAATGCTCCTAAAAAACCATAGCAATGCCTCTTATGTTATATTTTTATTTTCTTGCTCAATTTGTTTTTTGTACATTTCTTCTTTTTTATTTTTTTTTTCCTGGTAGGTAGGGTCTAATGTAAAGGCCATCCAATTCAATACTGTCTTTCTCATTCTATCAGATGCCTTTGGGACTTAAGCACTGGTACAGCTTCTTTTTTCTTATTTTTATAACACCAGAAAAAAATATTTTGGTCTATGATTCCATACTTCACATTAGCAGTTTGGTTAGGTTTATTGTGATATGGAGTTACTTACACCCCTCAGTTCCATAAGCAATTCAAGACCATTAGTAACTAAGGGGAAAACTTCCTATTTACAGTTAGAGTTAATACACAGAACTTCATCATAGTAATAAAACCTTCAGCTGTGCTTATTTGTATTTATTCTGTATACTAAGCATTTTGTTTGGACAGCCACTAATTTATTCTTTCTCAATGCAGGAAATCAGTTATTAAATATACTCCTGTTTAGTTTATTGGTTTTTTTTAATTATTCTATTTCCAGGAATATATGACCTCTTCTAATTTTTTTATTTGAACTGTTTTGGGGGTTTTTAGTTTATTTATATCTATGGTTGCACTTTTTGCAAAGTTTCTTGGGGTTCCTCTCTTGGGTGTGCTTCAATTTCTTCTTCAGGTAACTTCACATACACTGATCACCTGCATACCTTCCTGTGAGCATAGTTTCTCTTTCTTTTTATAGTAATATAAGCTGAAATGAAGGTCATTCTCTTTCATAGAAAGAGTCAGACACATTAGGGGATTATTTGATGAGGATTATAGTGGTGGAAATGATATGACATGGTTACTTGTAACTTGTTTTTCTGACTCAAGAGTTGCTCATGTTAAAAAAAGTATTCACACGAAATCACTACTCAAGTAGCAGAGTGTGCATGATCACCTAAGTGAATGCAAGCTGGTACTATAAAGTGAGTCAACACTAGCACAGTTATACAGATGTATCAATAAGTGCTCCAGCCACACCAGCCTACTACCTAGGTAATTCTTGTTTGAGTATGTGCTAATACAAGAATGTCCTATGGCAACAGAGGTTTTATCTCTGTATTTCTCCTTGAAATCATTATGAACAAGAGGGAGAGTTTGAAGAAAACTTACAAAATAACTTACATCCTACAAAATTGTAATTGTTTCTGCTGCCCAGCCATTTCTGGGGTTAGAACAGCATGGTTTTATTTTGATATTTACAGAGCAAATCAGATTTCTTCAGAGAAGAGGTATTTAAAGTGTTATTCTGTGTACTTTGCATTACAGAAGTTTTAAGATATTTACTGTATGGAGGAATTTAGAGGAAAAAAAAATGTCATCTGCCTGTACAGGCTAAATACAAGTAAATATTGAACTCTTCATGAATATAAATTGACAAGAAATAAAGCTAAAGATAGCAAATGCAGAACTTTTAATTCCAGTTTTCACAAGCTGCTATATATCATTATTCACAAGGGTAATGAAATAATAACTTTACTTAGGTCAGGGACCTCATGGCTTTCAGAAACTCTTTGTAATGAAAAGTTCACTGAAATACCTTACAGGTCACTTGTTCAGTTCAGCTTTATAATCTTGCTAAATTTTCTGCCAGATGAAAATATTTGGCTGTGAATAAATACATGTTGCGCACATTTTGAAAAGACTAAATTGTTTTTAATCTATATGTAAATGAACTTAAAATGTATTGTGGTTGTTGTTCTCATTATTATGTTACTGATGCAACAGGTGACATATTCAATGTTACAATAACTGAAAACCAAAAATATTACTAGAGAAAATAGGTGTTCATTACATTTAAAATGTGACATGGAAATAAAAATCATAGCACTGTTTTTAAAAGAAAAAAAATGCAGAATGAATGTTATCCTCTTACTGACAATGTTGAATAACTTGATCAGATACAATAAATTATTTATACTCGGTAAAACCAAAGCACTCAAATGCTGAGTAAATGTCTGAAAAAAATCCTTGAAAAAAAGGATTTTTACAATATGTAAGCTAATATTTTTATTGTTGTACAAGTAAGTTAGCTGGGGTTGATATCAAAGTCAAGCTATATTTCCTTAGTTTTCTTTATAAAACTAGAGTTTTATTTAGTATAAAATACAGACCATAACATGAGAAATAACAGCACATGAACATGGTTCAGAGTGAATTTATTTGTTCATAGTTTTCAATAGAAATATTTTCACCCTTTTTTTTAGATCAAATTATTTGTTGTTTCTTTGCTTTTTATAGAAATGGTTTTTTCTACTTATGGGGTTTTTTTTGGATTTATTTATATCACCTGAAAAATCCCTCTGATAATCTGTATCTCAGAGAGAAAATGTGCTGCTTTTGACCAAGACCACCTCACTTCTGTGTTGATCCTTTTCAAATAAATAAAGTACTTGTAAGGATTGGATGCAGGCCTTGAGATCAAAACAGAAGGTCATAAAGAGTCACTTAATCTTGCAATATGCTTGAGTGATGGGATTCTTTCAAAGGATATGTGTGAGCAGGAAGATATATGAGTTATAACCATCAATACAACTTTGAGAACTTACTCTTTTTTTTATTTCTCTTCCATTATGTGTTATGTCAGCAACATTTCCCATTTCAGGTGCAATTTGTTCTTAGGAGGTTCAGGAGTACAATTCTTATTATTTCTTTTTTTTCTGTCAAAATGCAGTTAGGAATTGGAAGATGCTGGTTTGGAATTGTCTGCTGTTTATGTGAACAGATGACAGGTAGTGAAGTAACTTGTAAGGCACTTGGCCAGGTAAACTGGATGCTCAGGACTGAAATCCTTTGTGTTTTTATTTTAAATATAAAGAGATAAATGGATAAGTTAAGAAGGATACAGCAATGTTCACTTTTCTAAAGTCAAAGTTAATTTCTGAACTATTCCTTAAGCTTGTTTTTCCAAAGAATAAGTTATTTCTCCCTCTTCCTCTGTCTGCCTTACTCCCTTTCTCCCTCTTTCATTTTCTTGGTGCTTTAGAAAAACTTTTTCCATTCTCAAGAAATGGTTGAAAATTTGTTACCTTTCTTTAATTTATATGTTTGTGAATTCTGTACCTTTTGACAGTCTCAGCAAACTAATACTGAAGTAGGAGGCTACATGTATCTTCTTCTTATGAACATTAACTTTTTTTTAATATGAAGGTAATTTTTAATCTGGCAACTTTTGCTAGATATTTCTTTTTCTATTTTGCTTTCACCAGCTTTGAAGTTGGTGAAATTGCACTAATAAAAAAAAAAAAATCTGTGACACACAGCCTGTGGTTGCTGTGAATTATCATGAAAATTTGTGCTTGTCATAAATCACGTAAATCGTAGAATCATATTATAGAATGCTTTGGGTTAAAAGGGAGCTTGAACACCATATAGTTTAAATCATCCTGCAATGGGCAGGGACACTTTTCTCTAGACCACATTGCTCAAAGACCCATCCAACTGGCCTTGAACCCTGCCAAGAATGAGCCAGCCACAACTTCCCTTGGCAACCAATTCCAGTGCCTCACCACCTTCACAGTAAAGGATTTTTTCCTAATGTCTAATCTAAATTTCCCTTCTATCAGCTAAAAGTAGTTCACTCTTGTCCTGTCATTACACCTCCTTGTAAAAAGTCCTTCTCCAGCTTTCCTGTAGGCCTCCATTATGGACTGGAAGGCTGCTATAAGGTCTCCCTAGAGCCTTCTCTTCTCCAGGCTGAACAAGACCAACTCTCTCCACCTTTCTTCATAGGAGAGATGCTCCAGCCTTTTAATCACCTTCGTGGGCCTCCTCTGGACTCGCTTGAGCAGGTCCGTACCCTTCTTGTGCTGGGGGCTCCAGAGCTGGACGGAGTACTGCAGGTGAGGTCTCATGAGTGTGGAGTAGAGGGGGAGAATCACCTCCCTAGACCTGCTGGCTGTGGTCCTTTTCATGCTGCGTAGCATACAGTTGACTATCTGGGCTGTAAGTGCACACTGCCAGCTCTTGTTGAGCTTTTTATTAGCCAACACCCCCAAATCCTTTCATGGCTTCTCTCAGTCCATTCTCCGTGCAGCCTGTAGTTGTGCTTGGGATTGCCCTGATCCAGGTGCAGGACCTTGCACTTAGCCTTGTCAAACTTCATGAAGTTGGCAGTGGCCCACTCTCAAGCACATCAAGGTCCCTCTGGATGGCATCCCTTTCCTCCAGCATATTCCTTCCCTTCGAAACCACTCATCAGCAAATTTGCAGAGGGTGCTGTCAATCCCACTGTTCATGTTGCTGACAAAGATGTTGAATAGGATTGGTCCCAACACTGACCCCTGAGTGACACCACTTGTTACTGATCTCCAGTTGAACACTGAGCCACTGATGGCAGCTCTCTGCAGTGGCCATCCACCCATATCTGTATCCACTGGGTAGTCCATCCATCATATTTATGTCTCTCCAGTTTGGAGACAAGGATGTTGTGCGGGACAGTGTCAAATGCTTTGCACAAGTCCAGGCAGACAAAAATATAGCATTCTGTAACATTCTCTTTTTCCAGTAACATATAACTACTTTGGAGACAATTTGATATTTAGTGAAAAGTGGAATTACCACTTCAAGGCTTCCATTTGTTATTTTTATGACTTTTCTTCCTCTCAACCCGCTATAAGCAGCGATACTGGGTTTATGTTGTACCTGTACCTCTGGCGGTTCTTCAGATTCTGGCCTTGAGTTGGCTTCGGTTGAACCAGCCTGGGTGACCCAGCACCAACAAGTTCACTTGCTGCTAACTTGGATAATCCAGAAACAGAAAATCAAAAGGTGTTGTATCAAATAGATAATAGAAGTATGGAATAAAATACAATTAGGCTAGTAGGAAATTCCAATGAGTCATGTTATAGAGGGATTTTTTATTTATTTACATTATCTAATCTTAGTCCAAGTAGGGAAGTTAAGGATAACAGGAAGGGATTCTGTAGGTACATTGCAAATGAAAGACAGACTAGGGACAATATGGGCCCCTTCTGGAAGCTATCGGGAGAACTGGCTACCATGGATTTGGAGAAGGCTGAGGTTCTTAATGACTTCTTTGCCTCAGTCTTCACCGGTAAATGCTCTGACCACACCACCCAAGTCTTGGAAGGCAGATGCAGGGACAGTGAGAATGAACGCCCTGCGCCCACTGTAGGAAGGGATCTGGTTCGAGATCATCTTAGGAACCTGAATGTACACAAGTCCATGGGACCTGATGAAATCCATCCGTGGGTCCTGAAGGAGCAGACAAATGAAGTTGCTAAGCCACTGTCCATCATATTTGAAAAATCATGGCAGTCAGGTGAAATTCCCGATGATTGGAAAAAGAGAAATATAACCCCCATTTTCAAGAAGGGGAAAATGGATGAGCCGGGGAACTACAGACTAGTTTGCCTCACGTCTGTGCCTGGGGAAATCTTGGAGCAGATTCTTCTGGAAGGCATGCTAAGGCACATGAAAAACAACAAGGTGCTTGGTGAAAGCCAGCATGGCTTCACTAAGGGAAAACCCTACCAGGCCAATCTGGTGGCCTTCTATGATGGGGCTATGGAACTGATGGAGAGGGGTAGAGCAGTTGATGTCATCTACCTGGACTTGTGCAAAGCGTTTGACACTGTCTCACATGACATCCTTGTCTCTAAGTTGGAGAGACATCAATTTGATAGGTGGACCACCCAGTGGATAAAGAACTGGCTGGATGGCCGCACGCACAGAGTTGTGGTCAATGGCTCAATGTCCAGCTGGAGACCAGTAACGAGTCATGTCACTCAGGGACTGGTGTTGGGACTGGTCTCGTTCAGCATCTTTGTCGGTGACATGGACAGTGGGATTGCGTGCGCCCTTAGCAAGTATACCGATGACACCAAGCTGTGTGGTTTGGTTGATACGTTGGAGGGAAGGAATGCCATCCAGAGGGACCTTGACACGCTTGTGAGGTGGGCTGATGCCAACCTGATGAAGTTTAACCATGCCAAGTCCAGAGGAGGGCCACGAGGATGATCAGGGGGCTGGAGCACGTTCGGTATGAAGCTAGGCTGAGAAAGTTGGTACTGTTCAGCCTGGAGAAGAGAAGGCTGCGTGGAGACTGTGGTGTTAGGACAAGGGGTAGCAGGTTCAAACTTAGACGGGGGAAGTTTAGATTGGATATGAAGAGGAAATTCTTTACTGTGAGGGTGGTGAGGCGCTGGAATGGGTTGCCCAGGGAAGTTGTGAATGCTCCATTGCTGGTGGCGTTCAAGGCCAGGTTGGACAGAGCGTTGAGTTGCATGGTTTAGTGTGAAGTCCCTGCCCCTGGCAGGGGGGTTGGAACTAGATGATCTTAAGGTCCTTTCCAACCCTAACTATTCTATGATTCTATGAAAAATCCTTCACAACAGCAGAATCTAATCTACGTTTTATTAAGAAATTAAGTCAGGGTCAGGCTCAGATTTATTTTCCAAATAGGTTTTTGATTTCACAGTCAATAATTGGTCTGATACAGCTTGCAGTGAGGTCAGCTAAACCAGAGGTATTTATTGTATTTACTTCAAGCAATCCTAGAGCACCTCTCACTTCTATGAAGAATTTTGGATTTGCTGTTATGCAAAGAGGTATCAGCCATGCCCAGACTAATCCTTAGCCTTTCCGATAAGAACACTTGAGCAATAAGATAAGATCACTTGAGCAATCAACTTCAAAACTAAAAAAAAAGTAAAACATACTTTTACCCTCTCCCAGTATCTGTCCTGATGTCAATTATATCCCATCTGTTTTCAGAGCTGTTTCGAAACATGAATGTAGCTTAATGCTCCATTCATCCCTGGACATCAACATCAATTTTATAGAAAAAATTGTTGCTGTCAACCTTAGTTCCCTACCTCATGGTTTCAGTGGAACTATATTTGTTAGTTTCATAGTGAGCATTCTCACACCTTGATTTCTTACTTGGGTTTCTAGTGACTCTGCATGTGAGAGGTTGTATTGGATTAAGAAAAGTAAAACAGGATGGATACATTGAAAATGGCTGTAATTATTCTTTGTTTTTTACATCCTTCTGTAACCTGTCTTTCTAGTGTTTGCATTCACAGATCTTGATAGAATTCATTGGATTTCATAGGCTGATTAAAGTAACTTCTTATCTACTTGTTTCTAGACTATGTCATCTGAATTAAATCACCTGTAAATTCTTTTATTCTTGTAATTCTGTCATCAGATTTGCACTAGGGGAACTGACTGAAAGAAAACTACTTTTTGAAGCTGCTGCCTGAAATCATAACATTCTACCACTGAAACCAATGAAAATGCTTTCGTCAGCATTCACAAAGTTAAGATGTCAAGCCAAACCTTCTGTTGTGCATTTCTGTCTCAATGTATGAAGTGTATTTGCCCAGCCTTGTGTAATCATTGTACCGTCATTATAAATAGCTTGGTGATACTATATCTCTTCACGTGCAAACTCACAAAACATGAATGAATGAAACAACTACATTTCCTTCCTCACCTTCACCTGTCCCTACACATATTTAGAACTTCAGACTGGCTATGATTATATGGCTGAAATGGCCAAATGGACAGTTGCTAATCTTTAGCAGAACTCAGAGATTCTCAGAAATGAGTCAGATAAAATTTCAATGAAAATAGAAATTGTGAGTGCATTCACAAAATCCTATTTATGCAATGAAAGAATGCACTTCTGGTGTCACTATCTAGAGTGTAATTAAAAGGGTCACATTGGTTTTATGACTTAGGCAAGAAATTAATTTCTCAGCTAGGAATGTAATACCTAGTCTAGAACACCATAGAGTTTTAAGTCACCCCTGAGGCCCCTGTAAGCTTATCTTTAGAACACATTCAATAGCTGGCTGGTCTTTCCCGTTAATACCTGTGTCCTGATCACAACTATAGAAAATATCATGGCTTGAAGTATAGAGAAAATAGAGTAAGAGGTATGGAAACTGTACTCAGTAATATGAAATACTTTTCTTAGAAAACCCACATAATTTCTTTTGTAGCTGTATGCTTTTTCAGACTGTGGAGCTTGTTTCTCAACACGGGGGGATAGAATTTGGTCCCGGCTAACCTCTTCTGTTTCCTAAAGGTAGATTGTATGGCCTACAGGTATGTCTTTTGTACCGGATAGACTTATTTACAGAGCGTATTTTGTAAGGGATTTATCAGGATTTTCTTTTTACCCCTGAAGTACTTTGATTTTTTTTTTTTTTAATTTCTTTTTTTTAACTGTAAAATTTGCTTTGGACTTTTATTTGACATGAAGTGTCTGTCATGAAGTGTGATTTATGTTTAAACAAGGTCCTCAACATATGAAGGACATAGAGCTTTTGGAGCAAGTCCAGCGGAGGGTCATAGAAATGATAAGAGTGCTGGACGACTTCCTGTATGAAGACAGGCTGAGAGGGTTTGAGCTGTTCAGCCTGCAAAAGGGAAGGCTGTGTGGAGACCTCATAGCAGCCTTCCAGTATCCAAAGGTGGCCTACAAGGATGCTGGAGAGAGACTCTTCATCAGGGACTGTAGTAATAGGACCAGGGGCAACGTGTTTAAATTTAAACAGGGGAAGTTTGGGTTAAATATAAGGAAGAAGTTCTTCACTATGGGGTGGTGGGACACTGGAACTGGTTGCCCAAAGAAGTGGTAAATGCTCGATCCCTGTCAGTGTTCCAGGCCAAGTTGGACAGAGTCTTGGGTGACATAGTCTGGTGTTAGGTGTCCCTGCCCATGGCGATGATCTTAAGGTCCTTTACAACCCTAACTATTCTATGATTCTATAATGTGCAGTTTACATAAGTCTTGTTCTTGAGGGTTTTACTTAGGTTTTGTACTAATAGTCTCTTGCCATTATTCGACATCAGTATGTATAGCATTAGATCAACACACATTTTATTGCTTTATCTCAGTGTGTATAGTATTTATAAACATCAGAGGGTTCAATGCAATTGCACTGCAATTTTGTGGATGCATTTTCATGTTTGGGAGCATTCTTCATGCATCCTTCCATTGCCTTTAAAAAGCTCTCTCCTTGAAATTTAGAATGTGGTAGTCATTCTGTTGGTGTAAAAATCTTTTTAAGAAAATGGAAATTAATATAATGCTTCAGTTAAGGTTTAAGGTAAATAATCAGAGTACTGAGATTTCTTCAGGATATTAGGAGAAAAAAGAAAGAAAAACAATTGTTAAATGTATAAACAAGTTCCAGAAAAATGTATTTTGTTTAATAAAGTGTATCCCATGCAATTAATGTTATTTTACTTGCACTAAAGATCACCATGAAAGAAAACAATCAATTTCTGTGAAAAGCTGAAAATCTCTTTAGTATTAAACGATTTTTCCATGAGAGTAGTGCTAAATCATTTCAGGCTAGATAAATACATTGAATTTATTGATCTCAAATACATTCAAACTCAGTATATTTTAGCAAAAAATATTTTTTTCATACTTCAGTATGTTAAATATTGGAGAAAAATGCAGTTTACAAAAATAATTTTCTTCATATGGTGTAAGATCAAATGAAAAATTACTACTAACTTTACTTGGACAGGATTTTTTTTCCCAAAGTAACATTTGACTAAAAAGGCATGTAACTTTTTCAGGCTATCCAGTAGAAAGACATTTTGTAAACATTAAATAATAAAGAAAATTTTATGGTATTCAAAACAGCTATAACATATTTTTAGCTTTTAAATTTCTTTGAAAGAGTAAGTTTTCATGCTTAGAAACATTTTCAGCATTTAACATTTACATTCTGTTCCCATTAAATATTTGCATTTAATAGCATTTTTTACTTAAAGTAAACTCAGTTAATCAACATTCAGAAACTGTATGTATAGAATCATAGAATCATAGAACAGTTAGGGTCGGAAAGGACCTTAAGATCATCTAGTTCCAACACACCTCCCATGGGCAGTGACCTCACATTAAACCATGCCACCCAAGGCTCTGTCCAACCTGGCCTTGAACGCCGCCAGCAATGGAGCATTTACCACTTCTTTGGGCAACCCATTCCAGCACCTCACCACCCTTACAGTAAAGAATTTCTTCCTCATATCCAGTCTAAACTTCCCCTGTTTAAGTTTGAACCCATTACACCTTGTCCTATCACTACAGCCCCTAATGAAGAGTCCCTCCCCAGCATCCCTACAGGCCACCTTGAGATATTGGAAGGCTGCTATGAGATCTCCACACAGCCTTCTCTTCTCCAGGCTGAACAGCCCTGACTTTCTCATCCTATTTTCATATGGGAGGTGCTCCAGTCCCCTGATCATCCTCATGGCCCTCCTGTTTACTTGTTTGAACAGTTCCATGTCCTTGTTATGTTGAGGACACCAGAACTGCACACAGTGCCCAAAGTGAGGTCTCACAAGATCAGAGTAGAGGGGCAGGATCACCTCCTTCGACCTGCTGGTCATGCTCTTTTTGATGCAGCCCAGGGTACGGTTGACTTTCTGGGCTGCAAGTGAACACTGCCAGCTCATGTTCATTTTTTCATCGACCAACCGCCTGAAGTCATTCTCTGCAGGGCTGCTCTTAATCTCCAACCCAGGTGGAGGACCTTGCACTTGGCATGGTTAAACTTCCTCAGGTTGGCATCAGCCCACCTCACAAGCGTGTCAAGGTCCCTCAGGATGGCATTCCTTCCCTCCAACATATCAACTGAAACACAGAGCTTGGTGTCATCGGCAAACTTGTATAACTTTATGTGATTTCATTAGAAGCAAGTGTTTCTTTTTCATGTAGTGATATTTTTTTAGATTTGACAGTGAAATTGAAAGATTTTTACTTGTCCAGTTATCCTGGGTTCAGCAGTAGCAGTAATTTTTCTCCTTCTTAGTAGCTGGTGCAGTGCAGTGTTTTTGACTTTCAGCCTGGGAACAGTGCTGATTACACCGATGTTTTTAGGTGCTGCTCAGTAATGTTTATTCTGACCAAGGACTTTCTGAGTCTCATGTTCTGCCAGGGAGGAGGGAGAGCTGTGAGGAAGCAGAGACAGGACATCTGACCCAAACTAACAAAAGAGGTATTTCATACCACAGCATGTCATTCCCACTATATAAACTGGGGGCAGGTATCTGGAAGGGTTAGTTAGATCACTGCTCGGGTCAGGGGGTATCAGTTGGTGGGTGGTGAGCGGTTGTATTCTCTTCCCTTGTCATTTCCCTTATCATTATTATTATTGGTGGTAGTAGTAGTGTTTTGTTTTACACCTTAGTTGCTGAACTGTTCTTATCTCAACCCGTGGGAGTTACATTCCTTCGATTCTCCTCTCCATCTCTCCAGGAGCAGGGGGGAGAAAGGGGAGGGAGTGAGCAAGCAGCTACGTGGTTCTTAGTTACTGGCTGGGCTTAAACCACTACACTAATTAAGAAAGAGCGAAAAGTAGAAGTCTTCCATTAGATTTTCATTCCAGTTATGTTTGCACAGTTGAAGACGTAATCCTCCTCTTCTGAACACTTTTTAAAAAATCAGTCTACTGCCTCCTTAGCAGATTTAATGCCTCGTAATGTAGAATTCAGGAGGGGGAGGGAAGCAATTATCGTTATATTGCTGTTATGCTCTTGGAAGCTGATTTAAATTATTCTACTTAATTCTTGCTAATAAATTATCAGGAGTAACAAATTACTGTGTAAATGTACCATCCAACAGAGTGCTGTTTAAAAAGGAACTGCAGTAAAACTCTTTTTGGTAAAACCATTCCAATTCTCAAAAGACATTCATGGAAAGAAAAAGGTATTATATATGAGAAGGGCATATAAGGCATATTGTTATGAGCAACGTTTCAAAGTTCAAGAGCTTTATGAGCCACTTAAGGTTTTTTTTATCAGGTTAGCATTTAAGCTGTATTTATTACTTTTCATAACATTAGTGGATGCTGATACTGTGGGATGTCATCTATTTCTACTTCTCCTATCTTACAAACCAAGATCAATTTTACCAAATCCTGAACTGCACTTAGGAGAAAAGAAGAAATTTAGTATCTGGGATGATAAAGGTATTTAGTTCAGGCACTGAAATTAAACTTGAGCAGATCACAGTATAACCAAAGAACCTTCCACAGAGTCATAATATCAAAGATACTCTTGATACTAGCTAAAGAGATCTATCTCTTGATATTCACTAAAAGATATTTCTCTTAGTAATCCTCTTAGTAATATGCATCTGGTGTATAGTGATATGAATAATGAAATACAAAATATTCCAAAACAAAATAAGTAAAACCTAGGTTCAAAAGCTGTAATGGAAGTGGTTCTCAGTATGCAACTTCCATAAACAATAAGAAAGTGCTAGTGAGGAGGCTGTGACGGTCTTCCCAAGACAGTAATTATGTTGAATAGAGAAGGGAGTGTTTTTTTAATTAGATAGGGAAGGAGAACATGATTTTAACCTGAAAAAAGTGCTTATGTTGGATGGAACAATAGTAAAAGACTCTTCTGAGTTAACTTATCTTAGTGATGTTTAGATTAAAAAAAAAAGGAAAAAAGAAAAGAATGCAGGACATTTTATCATTTTATTTGAAGATTTGTACAGTTTATCTTTTATTTCTAAAATGGCAGGGGATTCTAAGTAAGGTACATTTCCATAATATCTTTAGGTTTTATTAAAGTTGATCTTCACTAACTTAAAAAGAAAACAAAGATTTTAAGGGTGTTATATTTATGGAAAACAAAGAAAATAATTGGGAAAAATAATTATTACATTATTCCTATTGTACATACGTTGAAACAAGAAATCTGGAAATACAGAAACAGATATCTAGAGCAGATCATCTGTGTGCTACTCTGATTTTTTTAATTCACTTTTTCCTTTGAAAATTGTTAATTTTAGTGCTGTTATAACCAAGATAGTGTAAGTAGGGTAAAAGCAACTTTGCAATACTCTGTGCATTCAGGAAAAGAAAAAATTAATATTTTTTTACTGACTTTGTTTGCAACAGAGCACAGCCTAAGTAGAAAATCTACTTCCATTCTAGCAGAGCTCTTCATTCCTAACCTAGAAGAATCACTTCCATCAGAGGATGTTCTATGGCATTTTCCAATAAGATGGGAACTGGTGAGACTCAGAGCAAAAGGGTTATTGCCATAATCTTTTATGGTGTACAGAATGGCTGACTTTTCTACTACGAACTAGAATAAGATACACAAAATCTTTCACACAGGCCATCAGTCTTTACATAGTGATATTCAGTCACTGCTGAGTTGGAATGAGTTTAAATTGGTCACCTAGAAATGGACAGCTGCTTTTCCCATTTCTTGCTCTCTTGAGTGTCTCAATACATACAATGGTTTAACATCTCTATCCTGAGTCAGGTGTACCAAAGAGTGATGATTTCAATATATGGATTAATCGGGCTCCTGGTAGACACAGTTGCAATGAGGGCAATGACTTAAATGTTATAGAAATAATCTGTAAAAGGCACTTTTATTGAATTATAGTCAATTTTTGTTGATTTACTTGAGCTCTCGTTCAAGATATTCGTCAGAGATGTGTTGGACGCTGAGAGAGTTCTACATTAAAAGTGATATACTGTGAAATAGCAGTTATTCTTCAGCTGAGACAAGATGGAAACTATTCTGCGTTGTATTTTATATTGTGTTTTCTCTTTGTGGCCTGCCTTTGACTTCGTTTGCACCTTCTATCGTAGGATCAGTCTGTCCCTAGAATTCTACTGAAACCTCTGATATCTCTCATTTATTTTCCCAGATCATATGCTGAATTATACGTAACCTAGACAAAATTACTTATACTTTGGCATATCTAAATTCTCTTGGGCACAAATTCTTGAAGGAGGTATGGCTTTCTTCTCTTTTGAGCTAGGGTTCATTCTACCTAATTAGAGATCCTTCACTAGAGAATATAATTTAGGGTCCTTGTTTTTCAGTGATGTTGTGAAGTACAGTTCATCCTTCCTAGAAGATAGTTTGTTTTCTACGTGTAAATAGTTATATCTGTGTTCAAGCCATTGTATCTAATACCCAAAATATAATTAACTGTTCCAGCATTCTGGGTCAATATGCAATCACAGAATTATTTCCATGAACTGTTGCCAAAAGTTAAGAAGTGGTGTCAGGATTATTATTCTTGAATAGAAAACTCACAGGACAAAACTAGTCACACATCTGAGCTGCTCTTTCAGGATTTACAGTGTTCAGCATCAGAATGGGCTTGTAGAGCCTTATCACATAATCATGCCAGAAACTTTCCTATTCACTGACAAATAGTGAGGTTTTTCTGGAATTGTCATATACAAAGAGCTAAGGCTCTCGTAAGCGCTTCACTTTAGTTCCTTTTGCAGCGATGTAATCATTCTGAGAGAACTGATTCATCAGGGACAGTGTATACCCAGCAGAAAAGGATCATCCCTGGTTCAACAGGCACTGAAATCAAGTTTCAATTTTACATTATTTAAAAACGTCACCTGGCATTGTCAGTATGATACTATGCTGATTTGTAAGCTCTCAGTTCCAAACGCTAAACACAATCAATTAAAGAAAATGGATAATAGTACTGGTATATAATAGCCTGGTATATAATAGCATTTCTGTTCTGTGTGTCTTTAGCTCAGGCACTACAAATTTACAGAAATTGCAAAAGGAGGGAAGTGTTTCTTGCTTCACTGTTGATGGTTAAAAACTTGACTCCATAGTAATGAAAAGGAGATGCATTATCCCCAGTATTATTTTTTCCCTCAACAAGGTGATAATTTTCAGCTCCTGCTTGTTGATTTGGTATTAACCTGCTCACCAGTTCACCAGTCAGATGAATCCAGTCAAAAAAATAGGTGTAGTTAAAGAATTTAGTCCAGTTGCATTTCACAGTGGTGCATTTTGATTTTGATTAATGACAAAATTCTTCTGTGATTAGATCAAGTCTCAGGCACTTCAGCTAGAAGTGGGTAGTAGGTGAAGGGCTTTATGTTTATATGTAAGATTTACTACTTTTTTGATATGCCCAAGTTGTGAAAATTGTGAAAAAATTCTTTCAATTGTGAAAAAAGTCAACAATGGTTCTGTTGCCATCATTTTCGCACTGTTTTGCAGATACCTAAGTAATTCTGAATCTGTATTTATTCTCCAAAGATGAAAAATTCTTTTGATGCAGTGAAGCTCGTAGCAGTTTACAAGACACTTACTGTATTGTAAATTACATGAGCTGCTCTATCATTTGTATTTTGTGAGCATGCAGTAACACAATGTGACTTCAAAACCTGAGCACCTGAACTGTGGATATTGAGGTGTTAAAAAACCCTAAAAGTTCAGGCAAAAAGTGGTGACTAGTTAATATATTTTATCTACTTTATTTATCATTATACAAATACAGATTTTATTTCTTTAAATTAGGAAGATAATACATTTTATTAATTTAATTTATATATTATTTATATGTAAGAGTATATTAAATACAATTAATTGTTCTCATTTTTTTTCTTCCCTACTTCTAAATGGCATTTGGGAATCAAAGGTCATAAATTCCAAATAAAAGTGGATTAATAATTCATTTTTATTTCAAGGAGGGTGTAAAAAAAATGGCGACCTCATAGGACTGCTCTGGTCTTTTAGCTTGTAACAGATAAATAGTCAGCATGATAACATTTTTAAAAAGAAAAACAAAAGCAAAACCAAAAACTAAAACCCAACAACCTGCAAATTATTCTTCAGTTCTTGTGATATCTATACTTGATCTATCTTCAAACAGATTTTTCTGTTATATGAAGTGAAATTGCTCTGTTAACCTCTGATGTACTTCATATGGTATCTGGAGAATTATCACAAGAGGTAGTGCCTCATATAAGTGATTTCATCAAGCCATGATATGCTTTACATCTTGGAAGAATCAAACCCTTCATAGTCTGACATAAACTGAAAGAGTGTATAATTATGCAGTCTGCTCATCTTGTTTCTTTTCTAGCCTGCTGTACAAGAGAGATAAAGGAAGAGATCATTCCTGTAAATCTGTGACAGTTAATATGGCAGACATTAAGCAGGCACAGCAAAATAAGTTATCTTTGCAAAGCAATTCTGAATCTGCAGTAGCTACTTAGTGAAAAATTATAACCATTTTTCTAGATACTCCATCAAGATACTCAGACCGTCATGTATGAATAGCTTAGCCCATTCAGATATATTTAAAAGTCCTCAATGCATAGTTAAAACTTTAACCAGATCTAAAGCCCTGAGTAACCTTGTCTGACCCTGCTCTAAGCAAGAAGTTGGAATGAATGACCCCTCCAATTAAAATTACCCTTTGATACACTGAAATGGTATGCTTTTGAATAATTCCTGAAGTTTACCACTTTAAGTTATCAAGTATTATAGAATCATAGAAAAGTTAGGTTTGGAAAGGACCTTAAGATCATCTAGTTCCAACGCCCCTGCCATGGGCAGTGACCTCACATTAAACCATGCCACCCAAGGCTCTGTCCAACCTGGCCTTGAACACTGCCAGTGATGGAGCATTCACAACTTCCATGGGAAACCCATTCCAGTGCCTCAACACCCTCACAGTAAAGAATTTCCTCCTCATACCCAGTCTAAACTTCCCCTGTTTAAGTTTGAACCCATTACACCTTGTCCTATCACTACAGTCCCTAATAAAGAGTTCCCCCCCAGCATCCTTATAGGCCCCCTTCAGATATTGGAAGGCTGCTATGAGGTCTCCACACAGCTTTCTCTTCTCCAGGCTGAACAGCCCCAACTTTCTCAGCCTAGCTTCATATGGAAGGTACTCCAGCCCCCTGATCATCCTCATGGCCCTCCTCTGGACTTCTTCCAACTGTTCAATGTCCTTTTTATGTTGAGGACACCAGAACTGCACACAGTACTCCAAGAGAGGTCTCACAAGAGCAGAGTAGAGGGGCAGGATCACCTCATTCAACCTACTGGTCACACTCCTTTTGGTGCAGCCCAGGATATGGTTGGCTTTCTGGGCTGCAAGTGAACACTGCCAGCTTATGTTCATTTTTCCGTCGACCAACACCCCCAAGTCCTTCTCCACTGGGCTGCTCTGAATCTCTTCTCTGCCCAACCTGCAGCTGTGCCTGGGATTGCTCCCACTCAGGTGGAGGACCTTGCATTTGCGATGGTTAAACTTCCTCAGGTTGGCATCAGCCCACCTCACAAGCGTGTCAAGGTCCCTCAGGATGGCATTCCTTCCCTCCAGCATATCAACTGAATCACACAGCTTGGTATCATTGGCAAACTTGCTGAGGGCACACTCAATCCCACTGTCCATGTGACCGATAAAGACATTGAACAAGACCGGTCTCAACACTGATCCAGGAGGGACACCACTCGTTACTGGTCTCCAGCTGGACATTGAGCCATTGACCACAACTCTTTGCGTGCGGCCATCCAGCCAGTTCTTTATCCACTGGGTGGTCCACCTATCAAATTGATGTCTCTTCAACTTAGAGACGAGGATATCATGTGAGTAAGTGTCAAATGCTTTGCACAAATCCAGATAGATGACATCAACTACTCTACCCCTGTCCATCAGTTCCGAAGCCCCATCATAGAAGGCCACCAGAGTGGTCTGGCGGGATTTCCCCTTAGTGAAGCCATACTGGCTGTCACCAACCACCTTGTTGTTTTTCATGTGCCTTAGCATGCCTTCCTGGAGAATCCGCTCCAAGATTGCCAATGAATGGACATATGATGAAGGTGCATTCTGTGAAAATTTCTGCCACATGGGTCATGTACATTCAACTTTATCTGGATCTATGTGTACATCCCTGGCTTTTAGCTTGATGTGATTGATCATCTCTACAATGGCTTATTTCCTCAGAGGCTAGATGCCTTTTTCTAGAGTAGTTGTCATGGGTTCAGCAGTAGCAGTCATTTTTGTGCTTCTTAGTAGCTGGTGCATTGTTTTGTTTTTGACTTTCAGCCTGGGAACAACACTGATAACACTGATGTTTTTAGTTGTTGCTCAGTAATGTTTATTCTGACCAAGGACTTTCCGAGTTAATACTCTGCCAGGGAGGAGAGGAAGCTGTGAGGAAGCAGACAGGACACCTGACCCAAACTAGCCAAAGGGGTATTCCATACTGCATCAAGTCATGCCCTCTGTATAAACTGGGGGCAGTTATCTAGAAGGGTTAGATCACTGCTCGGTTAGGCTGGGTATCGGTCGGTGGGTGGTGAGCAGTTGTATTCTCTTCCCTTGTTATTTCACTTATCATTATTATTATTGGTGGTAGCAGCAGTAGTTTGTGTTATACCTTAGTTACTGGACTGTTCTTATCTCAGCCCGTGGGAGTTATATTCTTTCAATTCTCTTTCTCATCCTTCCGGGAGCTGAGGGAGGAAAGCAGAGGGAGTGAGAGTGTGGCTGCGAAGTTCTGGGGTATGGCTGGGCTTGAACCACGACAGACAGAAATCTGTAAGCACAATGGCATGAAGAGAAAATAAGTCAGTTTTTCACTGCCTCTATGAGTACTGCAGAGCAGGTGTCATGTGCCCTGCTCATGACTCAACAAAACTCATTCTTTTGGGATATTTATTCTGAGTAGGCTGCATAAACCTGTCCACTGAATACTAAATGAGGGATGCATCTTACATTGCCGCATGTCCGACTGTTCCTTGTATATAAAGCACTGTCGTGGTTTTAGCCTCTCAGCCACTTGGTTTGCTCACTCACACCCCCCTCTTTCTTCCCCCCAGCTCCCGGAGGGATGGGAAGGAAAATCGAAAGAATGTAACTCCCACAGGTTAAGATAAGAACAGTTTAGTAACTAAAGTATAACACAAACCACTGCTGCTACCACCAATAATAATAATGACCAGAGAAATACAAGGAAAGAGAATACAACTGCTCACCACGCGATACAAAGCCTGACCCAGCAGCAAAATGCTCCACTATTCCGGGTCTCTGCCCCTCATTTTTACATCCTGGGCATGACGTGCTGTGGTATGGAATACCTCCTTGGTCAGTTTGGGTGAGGTGCCCTATCTCTGCTTCCTCCCAGCTTCCCCTCATCCCTGGCAGAGCATGAGATTCAGAAAGTCCTTGGTCAGACCAAAACATTACCAAGCATAACTGAAAACACTGGTGTTATGAGCACTATTTCCAGGCTGAAAGTTAAAAACACAGAGCTGCACCAGCTGCCAAGAAGGAGAAAAATGACTGCGTCTGCTGAACCCAGGAGAAGCAGTCAGAAAAGAACTCTGATCATTGTTGAAGTATATCTTTATCGTGATGAAGATAATGGTCAGTGTTGTCACTGAAATGAAATTATTTTGTATAAGAGTTCACGTATGTGCTGTCAAACAAAAAAAATACTTTGCCAGTTCAAATAATTAGGGATGCTTGCTATAACAATATAAATATTCTATGTTTGATAATATTATCAAATACAGAAAATTTAAGTAGGTCTGTCTTTCAATGATTTGCACCAAGGGTTTGTGTCATATGGTAAACAAATTCTTGTTACTGAGTTCTGCTTGTTTGAGTAATGGATAACCACACTGTGGTATTTTCCATGTTTCTTATCTGTTCAGGCAATGTTTATCATAATGATATTATAATATGTTTGAAGACAGATCTAGTTGTTTGCATAGAGTCTGCATTACACTTTGGTTAACAAGTGATTTGTGGAGTTGTATTGCATTTGCATTACACTATGTCATACTCAGAAGGCAAATGTTATTCAAGCTGAAAAGTCTTGTGTAGAAAATATCCAATATGGAAAGCAAATTAATTTGAAATGGTAAAGAACCTGTAAAAACTTCTGTTTAGTAAGGTCAGAACTTCACAATCTTTAGAAAAAAGAGTGTATGTACTCCTGTTAGACTCATATATGCAGAATAGTTATTATCTTCCTTGTAGCAAAGAGCTAAGATAGAAATAAATAAATAAATACATAAATACATAAATAAATAAATAAATATTCCACTGTCAGAATTATTTTAGTGTAGGACCTAATCTTTTAAACACTGTGACCTCTCCAATTTTATTTGCAATGGTGAGCCTTAGGAACATGAAGTACATTGTCTCAGATGATGTAGACGCAAGAAACTGAAAGCTTTAATGATACTTTCATGAATTCCAACAGGAAAAATCAGATCTTGTAATGACAGCTTCTACAGGACTGTAAAAATCTGTATGGTCTCAGGTCACTGATAATTGCAAGGCAATAATAAAAAAAATTACAAATACATGTAAAAATGTATGTAAATAAGTATGTGCTTAACATAAATAAATTGCAAGGGAATAATAATAGTAATAATACTATATTTTACACTATTGTTGAAGGTAGGAGAATTTAATAAAGCACAGGACAGCTGTTCTTCAGGTTAACTCAAAACTTTCTTAATAAGCTGAGTACACTAAAATGTTTAAATTTATTGTTAAAGATGGTTCAATCAAATCAGATAACCTCAAATTCATAGACAAACAGCTTTGATGTAAAGAAAAAGATGCCATTTGGCCACAGTAAAATGAAAAATAGTCATACAGCTTTTTAAGCAATATTAAGATAGCTCATATATTTTAATATATTAATATACAATAAAATTACCAAGAACAATAAGGAGTGTGAATATTTGCATGTGTGACATTAACTTAATTTCCTTTTTTTCAGACCCATATTTTCAAAAAAATCACCAAACTAATCTAATTTGAAAGAATTTCTTAAAAAATAAATAAAAATATAAGACATTCATTTGCTGTAGACTACTTGGCGATCATGAATTATAATTTTTTTAAGTTGTTTATAACATGTGCTTTTTTCTTCCTTTCAAAGAATGATCAAAAAGTATGCAGTTAAGAAACAGACTTTAAAAATAAGAAATATAAAGAAGTACCTCTTTTTCTTTTGTTTTTTCTTAAATATAATGGAGGAGATCAAAAGCAAAAAAAAAAGAAAATAATAAAACCCAAACCTTCAAAAAAATGGACTAACTTTCTGAAAATATGAAGATGAGAAATAATTAAGACTATCAAATTCTAGTTTGCTGGAGTGAACTAGTAACAAACATCTATGTTCTTAGTTGGAGTAAGTATCCATAGCTAATTTCCTTATAAACAGATTTTACTTAAGGTGGGCTTGAATGGTTAATTTATCTTGCCTGTTTTCCTCAGTCTGGCTAAAGCACATGGCATTACTGGTTTGTTATGGCACATTTTCCACACATTTTGTTTTTTTATCTAATGATTTCCTTTTTTTTTTTTTTTTTCTTATTTTTGGAATGAAAAATTTTACTTTATAATTTTAACTGAAAATACTATCCTCAAAAGAATAATTTCAGAATGTTGTCTTAGCCTTTTTTTCATGTGAGGTCAGATCTTTGCTTTGTTAAAAAGCAGTCAGTTCAAATTAAATTAGTGGAAATATGAAGTGATGTTATAGATGAGCAAAACACTTAGATATATGTTAGAATATTTAACATCCTGGATTTAACAAGTAGGGTTTTCTTCTCATTTTTTTTTTACACTCCCGAACCAATATACCTTCAAAGAAAGTTTCTGTTTGTCCTGCTTTCTGTCATTGACAGTGCCTATCATTAATTTTCAGACTTGGTTTTGATCATCTATGGGAGATTATTTTTAATATGGCAGGAGTTTCTCTAATTCAGCCTTATTTCAGGACTGCCAAGGAATGTGTTAATTGTAATAGATTTTTCTTGATATGGAGTGCAGTTCCATTTATAACAACCTGTATTTTTTCCCAAACTCCCCCGTATTTTCCATAGTAAGAGTTGGAGGTCATACTTGAAGTACAGCTTACTTGTGCAGAACAACTTTTTCTTTGTATGAATATGTGTGTAGTTTATAGGCTATATATACTAGCCTACTTACCTGGCTGAAGATGAATCGTATGGGAATGAATTTCACATAATGCTGTACAGCAAATCTTTGTCAGCATAAGAGTGGAGTTTTGTAAAGGTTGAAAGGAGAATCATGAAAAAAGCACCCTGAAGTGGTCAACAAAAGCACAGCTGGTTATTATAACTGCAGTGTTTTTTCACACTGAGGCACTGAATGCCATCCAAACTGAAGATGTATTCACATGACTTGGGGCAACCAGAAAGGATCTCTCCATGAGCAGCTCAAAGCTCTGAGATTTGTTTTCCTGCTTGCACAGCTCTGATGAGTTTTGTACCTGTCTAGCTTTGCTAAGCTGAAGCTGAATTTCAGTTTCTCGGGCCACGGTTGGAGAAAATTGCAGAAATTCCTAGAATCAAGTTAATTTTTAGATTTATAATACTGCTTGTAGGTTTTGCTAGGTGGTTAGAAAAGTTATGACTGGGAAAAATTAGAAACTGATGAATCTGTTTTTTATTGTGGTCAATTACTGCTGACAGAGACATCAGAAAAAGATCAATGAGCTAATTTACTCCTTTGTTGATATGATGATGGATGCTATGGAACAGTCCTAAACGTACTGGAAATTTGAAGAAGCATTCCATTCCTGAATGTTGATCCTCAATCCAGTAAAGTCTAGAAAGTGCTTATTAAGAATATAAACTGAAAGCAGACTTTATAGGAGATCCTGGACACAGGAGCAGCCTGGAAAAAAGAGCATGTCTTAAAAGTTAGGCATCAGCCTAATGCTCTGTGGCTGCAACCTCAGATGGGAGCAGCTGTTTGGAATGGAGGGGTCTGTCCCTAGAAGAAGCCTTGCTGAAACCATCTTTATTTTTATGTCTTTAATGTAACATGTAGTAGATATGTAGTATAACAGCAGCTTACCTCAATTGTGCAAGGAAACTATCTACAAACTTCATTAAAGATTACTACAAAACCTAGTAAGATTCTATAGATTTTTTTTTTAATTAGCACTTAAAGATATTCTCAACATTCTGCACAGTAGGTTTCAGTGGGGATTTCATGGCGTATCCCAAAAACTTAGAGCCAAGCATTTGGTCGACTGTTAAAGGGGGGGCTATACCAGTCAATTATAAGATCCTTTACAAGGCAATGGGTATTTTCTCTAATATACAATGACTAAAAGATATCTATGTTGATTCATTAAAACTATTTTGATAATAAATTACTACATTTCCATTTTTTATGATACTCTTAGGTCTCTGTTGTGTTATGCGTATGTACATGCATGGATATGCACAGATAGAGACAGACACCTGCTGAACAACTTCCTCTCTACATTTTCAGCGGCTAAAAGCTGCTAAAGCCACCTCAGACCTTAGGAGCAAATGTCAGATAGAAAGACTTGATTTATTCATGCAATATCATAGTGAGGATTAATTATTTGGGGGCACTGGCTACCAAGGTTGCCAGAAGGAGAGCAAGACATAAGTAGAGATCATGTTGAATTAATTCTGTGAGGTTTTTTTTTTTTTCTCTTTTATTTAACATACAAATTTCTAAATTCGGTCTGAAATAAAAAATCTTTTTTATTTATTTATTGTTGTCAAAACACCCAGTCATGCCATCAACAAAAACAGTACAGCGCAGAATTTCATGGAAGGTCCAGTGATTGTACTTCATGTTCATTTTCAGTTTCTGTCACCCCAGCTCCTAATTATGGTCCTGGATTTTTTATTTTTTTTTTTTTTTTAATTATCTGAGGCAGAATCATTTTCTTCTCAATTTTCGGTCCTTGTCTTCTGTGTCTTCGCCAAGATGACTAAGGCTCCTGGTTTACAGTCCTGTGAATGCTAAAAACTGACCAGTAAAAAGACTTCCAATTTCTAGAATGGCCTTCCTTCTATGAGAGATAGTAATTTAAATCTCTTTCTTTACCAGCTAATCACAAAAGACCAGGGAGACTGGCAGGCAGAACGATCACATAAGCCTTTTTAGATATGACAGAGGTCTGAAGAAGTCCTGAGCATTCTTAGTGATTATTGCTCTAGTAAGATTTGCCTTAGGATAAAACTTCACACAGAACCACTGACAGATAAAACTTCGCAGAGACTTAATAACAAACTGAGTGAGTACATGTACTGAAAGCAGAGTGAAAAATTCAAAGTTAATTATTTTTCAGTTCTGAGTTTCAGTTAATGATATTTTAGAATAAATAAATACAAAAATACTGGCGCACGTATATGCTAAGGAAACACACTTTTTAAGCTATGATATATAGCTTAAAAGTATTGTAAAAACTTGTTTTAAGAGTTACACAAAGAAATTACTTAATACGTACTAAACTAATGTTTGTGATGAAGTCCTATCCATCCATTACTGTTATGAGTGCTTCTTGCTTATGGTTTTAATTTCTTTTTTTTTTGTTTACTTGTTTGTTTTGAATTTTTTTTGCTGTTGTTGGTTTTGTTGTTGCTTTTTGTTTGTTCAACTGCTTGTTTGGGGGGGTTTTCCCAATATGTATTTATTGCAAACATTAATTTTATTTTTTATTTTATTTTAAAGACATTTACCAAACTATGTGATAGTATTTATAAATACATAAATATTAGGCTTTTTGCTA
Organism: Ara ararauna; assembly: GCA_028858755.1. Taxonomy (NCBI): domain Eukaryota; kingdom Metazoa; phylum Chordata; class Aves; order Psittaciformes; family Psittacidae; genus Ara; species Ara ararauna. The sequence goes on along the minus strand of CM054410.1, from coordinate 33,642,939 downwards.
CATGAGAGGAAAAAAATAAATTACAATATGTGATATTTATTGATATTTCAAATACAACATGAATGCCATTTTCAGTTAAGAAGTATTGGAAGTCTTTTAGTCACTCTATGTTATTTGAAAAAAAAATCAAATATATTTCCATATTCTGACAGATCTAAAAATATGTACAATTGATATTAAATTGTTGAGTCCTTTTCTTGTACTTATTTTAACATCACTTCTGACTGCCAAGATCTTAATTGTACAAGCAGAGGGAATCTCCTTTATAATTAGCTTGATCCTTGATTTATTCAATGATGGCAAAGTTTTTTGCCTATTATAAAGACCAGACAATATTACAGAATGAAATCAGTATTGATTCCATCCAAAATTTGACTGTCATACATAAAAGAAAAAAAAAAAAAGGGTATCTAATGTAGCTGATACAGAGTAGGAACTCATCAATTTTTAAAACAAATTAGATATCAAGAGTTGGAAATTTAAGTCTTGAGAATGACTGAGTCGCCTTCTATGGGCACTTCCAACTGCTTTGAGTGGTTCACTATTAGAGAGACTGAAAGAAGTGATGACGTATTTTCACCTCTTTCTTTTCCCAGACTTCTTCTACCCCTAGTATTTGTAAAACACGCTGGTGAATTAGTCTTTAGTTGTCAAGTTAGTTATATTCATAGAATCATAGAATACCAGGTTGGAAGGAATCTCAAGGATTACCTGGTCCAATCATTACTGGCAAAACGTGACCTAGACTAGATGTTCCAGCATCCAGTCCAGCTGAATCTTTAAGGTGTCCAACACTAGGAAGTTCGTTGCTTCCCTGGGGAGATTATTCCAATGGCTGATTGGTCTCACAGTGAAAATCTTTCCTCAAGTGTCCAAATGGAGTGTCCCTGGGAGTAACCTGTGCCCATTACCCCTTCTCTTTTCCATCTGACTCCTTGAAAAAAGGGAGTCTCCATCTTCTTTTTAGGCCATCCTTTAAATACTGGAACATACTGATAAGGTCTTTCCTGAGACTTCTTTTCTCAAGTCTGAACAAACCCTTTTCTCTCAGCGTTTCTTCATATGGCAGGCTTCCCAGTCCTCTGATCATCTTAGTGGCTCTTCTTTGGACCCTCTCCAGCCTGTCCACGTCTTTTTTGTATAATGGAGACCAAAACTGAACAGAATAGTCAAGTCTATTCATAGTATGAATCATACGATTCATAGAATCATATTCAGTGTATTGCGTTACTATTAGAAGTTTGGTTTTAATTTTTGAGTTCTTGGTACTCACAGGTAATCATTCCTATTTGCATTGGTGAACTGTAGTCAAGCAACTTCTTGCCTCATTTTTGTCTTGATTTATTTTCAGATTTGGGTCTTCTTTAGGAAAGAGTCGAGTTTCTGTTTCTGTCTATACATATACTGAAATTCAGTGATTGAATGCAAATAATAATCTTTAGTACTTGCTGTCCATAAGAGTGAAATATGAATTGAACTGGATGTGCTTGATATCATTTGTAATTGAAAAAAAAAAAGCACAAAAAAAAAACAAAACCAAGAACAGTCCTTACTAGATTTAATTACTATTGTGTGATTAGCCTGTATATTTAACATGAAGTAAGAATATGTTTACTAATGTGCATCTCTGCAACTTTGTGTTTCCTTTATTGAGGTGAGGACTAATTTTCAGATAGATTTTGGTGTTTGTTACATTAATCACATGATGATTTGTTTGGTTTTCTTTTCAAGACCTTCTATGGGAGATAAAAAATGAGAAAAAAGAAGAGAAGCCTGATACTAAAAATCAAATCTAGAATTATATTTGAATTCCTTCAAGTTCTCAACTGGTTAGATCTCTGAATGCATTTCAGAAGCATTTCAGAATCAGTTTATCTGTTTAAATGCATTCTTTTCTCCAGGTATATGAGACTAATTCTTTGTTTCCGTCTACACTGCACTTAGGTTTTTGAAGACACATGGAGTAGGTAGGAACTATTAGCAAACTAAATTTATCCATTTGTGATAGCTTTATTTTTATCCAATCTGCAGCACCAAAAGCCAGTTTGAAGATGTTACAATATAAAGCAAGATCCATTAGGTTGAAATATTTAAAAAAGTCTAAGACAGTACAAACTAACCTGGGTCACACACTTTCCTAGAGGCTACTTCATCTTTCTTTGTGTCTAAAAATAATCTAAAATTGCCATTAAAATTATCTTGAAATAAAATTTCTTGTGTCAGAAATATACAGTCAAAGAACTAACATTCTTACTGTCAAGATTCTTGTAGAAGTAAAGAGGATTTTATAGAGATTTAAGCTCCATAAGAAATGTCTACATAAAAAAAATACTGAATAAAAAAGCAGATTTTTTTTTCTACTTACTGTGTTCTTATTCTACCTTATAGAGAGCTATGAGATGCCATCCATCCTCAGTTTGATTTCAAAGAATGGGTTTAGAAGCAGTTTCAGTGCATGTGGAATGGTACTGTCTCTGAAAATCTATTCCCACATGGTCAGTTTAGAATATTGAAATTAATGAAATTAAAATCAATATCAAGACTACAAAGAACAACAACAAAAAAATTAGCTGATGGCCACGATGTACCTGTGGTCATTTGATCGCAATTTCCAGTTTAGCAATGCACAAATGGCTCTCATTGCCTCATTTATCAAGCTTTGTCATAAATGTTAGACAAAAGATGTTATTCTGGAAGTTATAATAGAAGCTGGCAACACTTGTACTTCAGCAGAATAATGCTATGTGGCATTGATTTTGTCTCACAAACATGTTGCTGGTGCATGAACCTTCCCGAAGGGGCACCATGTTAAGCAAGTGAAAAGGGAATTTGGTGGTTCTTTCATTTAATATGCTAGTTAGAGCAGTAGTGGGCTAGTAAGCACCTTAGCTATTTAACATGGTTGAGTCTCTCATACTGTGGATTTTCTCTGCTTCTTTTTTCAATAAATGACTCATTTTCTGTTTCATATGAGCAGATACTTGGTGGTGGCGGTTTTGCTTTGTTCTGAGTTTTATCCTAAGTGCATCATGCGAGATAAAGATATCTATGATTAAGATACTAGTGATAAGTCTAAAAAGAAATATCATTCCAACTGATATTATGAAACCTTCCAATCTTCACTGAAGCCTGGATTGAAAATATTTGTTGTGTTTTGACCCCAGCTGGCGACTAAGCACCACACAGCCCCCTACAGTGGGATGGGAGTGAGAATCAGAAGGGTAGAAGTGAGAAAATTCATGGGTTGAGATAAAGACCGACTAATAAGTCAAAAACTGCACACAGAAACAAAACACAATAAGGAATTCATCAGGTTTGCCATTGGCAGCCATTTCCGGGAAAGCAGGCCTCCATCACGCGTATGGTAACTTGGAAAGACAAACAACATCACTCTGAATGTCCTCCCTTCCTTCTTCCCCTGCTTTATGTGCTGCGCATGACATTGTATGATATGGAATATCCCTTTGGTTGGTTGGGGTCAGGTGTCCTGGCTGTGTCCCGTAACAACTTCTTGTGTACCCCAAGGCTACTCACTGGTGGGGTGGTGTGAGGAGCAGAAAAGGCCTTGACTCTGTGTGAGCACTGCTCAGCAGTAACTCAAGCATTCCTGAATTATCAACACTGTTTTCAGCACAAATATGAAACACAGCCCCATATAAATTACTGTGATGAAAATGAATTCTCTGATAGTCAAAACTGGCACGCTCTTCCAGCTACTTTCAGGTCTTTTCCCAAACTTAGAACATTCTTTTCTTCTCCCCCCTCCACCTCGAAATAAGTAATGCTCTTTGAGTCTCTTCTGTTAAAATAGATTACAGAAAGAGGATTTCGAGGAAGGCAAGTGACCTTTTGCTAAGGTTTATACGATTTTATTCCACAGGTGTAGACTAATTTCTTTTGAAAACCTTTCCTTGCTTTGTTTTATTCAAATTTTTACACCTCTTTTCTGTTGCTCTGTATTTCTATCTGGGCTCCAAATAGAACCGTTACGAAACTATCTGTTGCTGTTACCACCTTCAGTGCTGATAGAGGATTTCTATTTAGTACTAACAGCTCGATGCTTTGCATTACTTCAACTGCTTGTCTCTTCTTTTGAAGACAGAACTTTATTTTCTGTCCTCATGTATAGCCAAGTTCTGTGCTTATAAGTGGAACGTGACTTTTTTATATATCTCTGTCTCTTGTTCTTACACTGCAGATGTTTTGAAGCACCATGTTCAAATTGTTTTTGAAGTTGAATACACGTTCCCCATTTATTTGTATTCAAGAGCTTTAATACAATTAAATCAGTGATGAAGTATGAAAATTACTTAAATGCTTGCATCTGTTTCTCATGGGTAAAAAAAACCAAAACTTCTATAGATCAAACATGACAGGAAGTAAATCACAGAATCATAGAACATGAAATATTTTGTTTCACTCAGTAGTCTTTCTTTATTCATAATTAGAAGGAAGTTATACTCTCCTGATACCTAACTTGTACTGGTTTTTATCCTCCAAGAAGTAAATAGTAGTGCTTTAAACCTGACAATTTTATAATTTCTAATACAAGTTATGAAGACAATGAAGGTAGCTCAAAATGCATGTTTAATTTTTTTCTCTGGAAGCATGAAATCAAGAAGTCTGTGGTCTTGTTTTGCTTTTTGTTTTTTGTTTTTTTTTTTTTTTACTTGGAAATACATATAGGCAATCAAAATAATCACACGACCAGTTGACTCCAGGACTCAGGTTTTTCATCTGAACACCAAATGCTTCATATATTAGTCTAACCATGTTTTTAATCCCAAAGTGATTTGGTCTTGCTGCTTACAACGCAGAAGAAGGACTTGTGAAAATCAAAACATTGCATAGATATAGTAAACCTGTTGAAAACAGAAAATCTATTGAAAAATAATACATATTGAAGTTCCACGGGTGGGATAAGATGGTATTCATCTGCTTAATCCTTTGTATTTGGTTAAACAAGGCAAGTGACAAGTTTTAACCTTTTTTTTTATTATTATTTTTTTAGTTTAATGATCATATCAGTACCTATAGCAGTTAGGTATAGCTCTGATTTCATGTTGCTGAAGTTTCTAAAGAAGTCTATTAAGTAGTCTTAGTCTATTTCAATACAGGTTTATAACCACAGAACAAGAGTTGTCAACTGGAAGTTTGATTAACTTGATGAAAAATAATTAGAGAATGTCGTCAGAAAGCATGAATTTAGGTGGTTATCCTGTTGTCCCATTTATTTTCAGTGTGGCTACCATAAATGTTGACATTTCTTAAAAAACAAACTTCTGCTTCTGTACTCCAAGAGTTCTAAATAGGACATATTTTACATATAGGTTGTAATTTTTTCTAGTCCCTGCTATTTCTGAATACAGCCTTAATATACATTTGATGAACATTTCTGACAAAATCTAATTCAAAATTAGTGTAAGTATGCAGGATTAGTAAACAGAAAGGTCTTTGAGATATTGTTTACAGTCTGGCTGAAAAGCTTAATCTCTTCGGTGAGTTTCTCTGGGGTTTAATTTTATACTATCTTTCAACAGAATAAGAAATGACATAGAAACTGATTGCTTTTGAAAGTTTTTCTTAGAATCAGAATGGCAAGCACTGTATAAAAAGTAACATTATAATTTGCCACCTGGTTTTGGTGAGATGGATGAAATATTTGAGTAATTTGAAAGTTGTAACAACATGAGAAACTGATTATCATTATGTTAATTTGGTGTGTTATATGCTGAGTCCATAGTGATGAGTTACAGAAGAATTCATATATAGGCATTTCTCTAAAGTCAGAAATGGTGAAAATTCATATGTGAAAACCCACAAAAATAAATTCAGTAGGAGACCTTGAACTCTTTTCCTGTTTATGACCATTAGGACATAAAATCTAGAGAGCATTTGCTCTGCCATTTCTATGTTACATAGCTAATGAGGTTTCCTTTTTTTTTTTTTTTCTGGTCACTTAACTTTTTTTTTTCAAAGCAAAGTGGGAAATTGTATGCCAAGGAATGTTATACTGTAATATTAAGGCAGTTCTTTTATATTGCTTTGAGCAAACAGGATTCCCACATACTGTTTTGACATTTCAGTAGACATACTGCTCTTGCATCATAACTACTTTAGTTATAAATTGCCTGAAATATCTTTTTTTCTTATTTCTTTCTGGTAGTGTCTATGCTATGCTATGTACAGTGGAAGCATAATAATGAATCCTCATTCCTACTTAAATTTCATGCAATGAGAAATACACAAACTCCCCAAAGTTTACAACTTTTAACAAGTAAATATGTGCAAGAAACAGGTTAAATAATTTATTACTCTTTTAAAACATTTCATAACATTATGGAGCTTATTATTCCTAAGCGTTTAAGTCTATTTGATTTGACACTCAGTGTTAAATACCTTTATTATAACGTTGTTTTTTTTTTTTTACCTAGAACAGTGAAGTACAGTAGTGGTTGAACTTCAAACTTATTTGAAAGTAAAAAAGAACAGTTACACTGTAGCCTGGATTCAAAATTCAGTGTTTTAATGTTTTAAAGATTGTTTCAAATGGGTTTATAAAAAAAAAAAAAAAAAAAAAAGAAAAAAGTAAGAAATAAAAAAAAAAGAAAGGAAAAAATGAAAATGAATTGGCATTTCATTAAAAACTACTTTGGTTATTATCTTAAGAGTTTGTCATAGTTACCTTTAGAATACTGGAATCCAAATTTATGGACTACAGTTCCATATTTTATAAAAATATACGTATATTAATTTCAGATAAACAATTAGCTGATCTTTGCAAGTCATTAAAGATATTGTTTAAAATCACAGTAATACTATTATGAAACATTCACATTTTTAATTTACAGGGAATATCTTGAGGTACATGCACTTTTTATTTATTAATAAATAAAACACAGTAGTTTCATAATTACATATTAGGAATTAATAAAGAATTATTATGATAATTTTTAAAGGGGGATTAACAGATCTCAGCCTAATGCCCTCCAATGGCGCCACGTTACTTCACATACAGTTTATTGCTATATATGGATGAATGAAACAGGAAATAAAGTAATAAAGTAAATGGATGAGTTCAAAAAGTAGTTGTCTCTGGTGGTTTACATTAAGATATTTTTAATGCATTCATTGGTCCCTACACCATGGCATCTAGATAGCTAGATAATAAAGTACTTTTTCATTTTAAATCTTCTGAGCATTAAAAAAAAAAAAAGGTCACTTTTTTTATTAACCACAGTTCCAGAGAAGCATGGCTGAGTGGTGATAAACTTCACTGGCTATCAGTAGCCATTCAAAGGCCCTAGATTCGTGCCCTATGCACATGCCTCTGCAATGCTGTGGAGTAAATGGAGTATCCAAATGCTACTGCTGGGGACAAAAAAAAAAAAAGAGACAAAAATCACAAACATTTTTTGTTAGCTTATTTTTCTTATTTTTTTAGATATTAAATTCTTCCTTTTCTATATTAATATGCAAGTGAGCTTTCAAATTTTGTTTCATAGAATTGTAGAATCATAGAATAGTTAGGGTTGGAAAGGACCGTTAGAGCAAGCTAACAAACAAGCAAAGCAGAACAACCCAACAACAAAACAGAAAGTGTCATCTCATCCTACCCTCTCCTACTTCTAGAGCTGTTCTTTTATGTAAAGATATTCTAATATTCAACTCACACTGTGAAATGTAAACAAAAAAGAGAATGAAACATGACGTAATAGCTCAGTGAATAAAACAAACTCTTAATATGAAAAAATACCAGAGATAGACTGAAGGAATATTGGTAATTTCCCCCAGTAGTCTGTTTCTGACTGAGAGTGCTGGAAAGCTGTAAGAACAGCATGACGTTTTACTGAATACTCACCATGTGTGGTATCCAAGCCAGATGTGATTCATGGTTTACTACTTTGCAGGAAAAGAAATAAATAAAGATGACAGATGTCATACAAAACTATACCACCATCATCAGTGAGACACACCAGAAAATCCAAATAATGTAGTTTTAAGATCAGGATTGAAATAAAAAGTCTGAAGAGAAAAGATCGACACAGAATTTTTACAGGCAAAAACTCCCAAATTTTAAGCAACGGAAAGAGAAAGAACTGAAACTGGAATATTTCACATCATCAAACATCAACTGAATATTCAGAAAGTATATCTCTGAGGGGTGGTTTGTGTGTAAAGTTCTTGGTACGCTGTCTTGCATTGCATTGGGGATGTTTGCACTGTTAATCTACGCAAGATCAAGGAGGTAGACCTGGAGGTTTGAACCTCATGGAGGATTCTACTGGGATTTCAGTCTGGTGACATATTATGAATTCTGTATTTTTGACTGCCACCACCTCAAAAAAAGTCTATGGAAAACTTCCATTTGAATCGTAAGATGGTTGAGCCTGGATCCATCCTCTGAATGCCCTTCTTGTAAGTATTTACACACACTGATTTTATTTCTCCTGAGCCTTCTTTTCCTGTTGGGTCCCAAGGACCTGGTGCATCTTCAGGTTCCTAAGATGACTTCAAGCCTGATCTTCTAGAGTAGGTGTCTCTTCATTCTCCCAATACCTGCCTTTGCCTTGTGCAACCTGGGATATGTGACTGGAGCTTTTGCTGTCAAAGACCAAGAAAAGAAAAGGTGGAGTACCTCAAACTTGCTCATTTTGTGGGTGACCAGGTCTCCGGTTTCCTTCTGTGGGGGCCCACATTTTTTCTTGTCTTCGTTTTATCCCAAACGTACCTATAAAAGTTCTTCTTGTTGTCTTTGTCACACTGACCCTTATGACACACTGCTGACTCAAGTTTGATTTAGAAACTTTGCTTTTCCCAGTGTTGAATGCCATGAGTTGCATGTTGGTCCATTTTTCCAGCTTGTTGAGGAAAACAGTGCAACACTCCAGAGTTATCAGGGACTCTTCCAGGTTCTGATGTCACCAGGGAACTTTTAAAGGATATGTTCTATCCCATCACATAGATCATTCATCAGGAAGTTAAACAGGATTGGATCCAGTATTGGACCCTGGTGTACACTGCCCATTAATGGGCTCTGCCTAGATTTTGTGCCGCTGATCACCACCCCCTGGGCCCAAATGTTCAGCCACTTTCCAAATATGGCTGAATCATAGAATAGTTAGGGTTGGAAAGGACCTCAAGATCATCTAGTTCCAACCCCCCTGCCATTGGCAGGGACACCTCACGCTAAACCATGCCACCCAAGGCCCTGTCCAACTTGGACTTGAACACTGCCAGTGCTGGAGCATTCACAGCTTCCCTGGGCAACCCATTCGAGTGTCTCACCACCCTTACAGTAAAGAATTTCTTCGTTGTATCCAATCTAAACTTCCCGTTTAAGTTTTAACTCATTGCCCCTTCTCCTATCACTACAGTCCCTAATGAAGAGTCCCTCCCCAGCATCCCTATAGCCCCCCTTCAGATACTGGAAGGCTGCTATGAGGTCTCCACACAGCCTTCCCTTCTCCAAGCTGAACAGACCCAACTTTCTCATCTTACCTTCATGCGGGAGGTGCTCCAGTCCCCTGATCATCCCTGTGGCCCTCCTCTGGACTTGTTCCTTCTATGTCTTTTTTATGTTGAGGACACCAGAACTGCACACAATACTCCAAATGAGGTCTCACAAGAGCAGAGTAGAGGGGCAGGATCATCTCCTTCAACCTGCTGGTTATGCTTCTTTTGATGCCGCCCAGGATACGGCTGGCTTTCTGAGCTGCGAGCTCACACTGAAGCCAGCTCATATTCATTTTTTCATCAACCAACACCCCCAAGTCCTTCTTTGCAAGGCTACTCTGAATCTATTCTCTGTCCAACCTGTAGCTGTGCCTGGCATTGCTCCAACCCAGGTATAGGACCTTGCACTTGGCATAGTTAAACTTCATCAGGTTGGCATCAGTCCACCTCACAAGCATGTCCAGGTCCCTATGGATGGCATTCCTTTCCCTCCAGCATATCAACAGAACCACACAGCTTGGTGTCATCGGCAAACTTGCTGAGAGCGCACTCAATCCCATTGTCCATGTCAACAACAAAGATGTTGAACAAGACAGGTCCCAGCACCGATCCCTGAGGGACACCACTCACTACTGGTCTCCAGCTGGACATTGAGCCATTGAGCACTACTCTTTGCGTATGGCCATCCAGCCAGTTCTTTATCCACCGAGAGTGCCACCTATCAAATTGATGTCTCTCCAATTTAGAGACAAGGATGTTGTGTGGGACAGTGTCAAATGCTTCGCACAAATCCAGGTAGATGACGTCAGCTGCTCTACCCCTGTCCATCATTTCTGTAACCCCATCATAGAAGGTCACCAAATTGGCCTGGCAGGATTTCCCCTTAGTGCAGCCATGCTGGCTGTCACCAACCACCTTGTTGTTTTTCATGTGCCTTAGCATACCTTCCAGGAGAGTCTTAATCACAAATGGAGAATTAAAATCACAAATGGAGTCTGTTTCCACTATGCATGTGTACCATAGCCAAGTGTTTGTTTTGCATCATTCAGAGCCACAAGTAACTTTTATAGCTACAAGAATAGAAAGCTCTATCTGATAACCCCATAGTTCTTTCATACATTCTATTTAGATATAAAATAGAATGTTCTGTGTTTTCATCACTGTCAGGATCTAAAAAAAAAAAAATGCCTGTAAAAAAGTTGCAAATGAGAAACTATATAAGAATGGTGGCACTAAAAGTGGTACGCAGCTTGTCCATCTCATTGCTTGGTCATTTTTTTACATTGGATTTACATGTTAAAAATTATTTTGATTGTATTATCTCAATACTAGTGTTTCTTAACATTAGCATTGTTAGACTTGATTTACAGAGTAGAGAAATTAGATTGTTAATGGGAGCTCTAGCATGAAGAGTCTACAGAGATGTTTTCAATGAATTAGTTTTGAAATTTCGTCTTTTACTTTTATTGAAACTTGTGATAGTCACCTTAGAATAAAAAGTACAAGGACAGCAATCATTATGCTTCCACATTGCCACTGCCAAAGAGAAATTGCAGTGATTTAAGTCTAGGAGGTGGGAGATACTCTTTTATATAGATGTTTGACCACCTATTTTGCAGCATTCTGAACATTTAACCTCTTCTTTTCAGAATGATCCTATTTGAGAATTGGTGATAATGGCAACTCTTTTTTCAGTGTTTTGACATTTATAGAGGTCTCATTTATTTTAGAAATACTTGTTTTCCTGTTCCTTTCTGCTCTATAAAATGTGTTTGCAAATGCTTTCAGTTCAGGCTGTTTCAGGATTGTGTATATTTTTTAATGGTTAATATTATAAGTGAAACATAGATTCACTGCTTACATAAATCTAAATGCACAAGTGACATTTTATGGAGGATATTGTCAGCAAATAATGTGCAAAAGTAGAATGAAAAAGAATATGACATAAAATATAATCCAGTTATTGGTTGGAAGTATGTCATGGCTTGCTAATTACATTATTTTATTTGAAGTTTAAATAATTTGACTTAGATTGGGTTTGATGTCTATCTGTCCTTTATCATTTTTGGGTGGACTATAGATCTAGTTTTCACATTTTGGGGAAGAAGTTAATTTTAAACAATGCTCAAAACAAGGAACTGCAAAAAGAACAGTTTATCTTTACAAGTTAGTAGTGAAATTGAGTGCAGCTGATGTATATTATAGAGAAATTCCACTGGACCTACAAATCTTCCTGCTGACCTTTTGAATCGTATGATGTATTTCTTGTATCCTTCACTGCCTGTTGTCTTCTATGCTGTGAATTTTAGGATCTTTTGTTGCTGTTGTTTAAAAACTTGAAAACATCCATAGCACTTCCACTGTGCTAAAACCAAAAAAAAAAAAAAAAAAAAAAAGCATTATGAATTTAAGAGGCATGACTAGGCAAATGACAGGACAGGACTATGTAAAAGCTCATGGCTATGAGATAAGTATTATAACATGAACATAAGGAACTTGGGCTTTAAAGCTAAGAATAAGTATCACTAGGCAGCAAAGAGCATTAAATCATGGTCATACTGGTCAACCAACCACTTTATTGCAGTAAAGCATTTCCCCTACTATGCTGCCATAAACAGTAAAAGATGATACAGGTGAGAATTGATATCTTGTTCTGGAGTCTTTAAGAGAATTCTTTTGGATACTGAATTATTTGAGATAACTAGCTATATATAGTGGCTAGAGGTTTTTGGTTTATTGTTTTTTGTTTCGTGTTTTTTGGGTTTTTTTGTTGTTTTTTTTTTTTTTTTTTAAGAAATCCACTCTTTTCCTGTTTTTCATCATAGTACCTGAGAATAATTTACCTTGAGGTGTTCTATAATGAGCAGAGACACAGTTTAGTAAGTTTTTATGAAGGAAAGCTATATAAAATAACTATGTACAATGTAATCTTGAATTAAATAAATTAACTTTATATGTTTCTAGTTCATTGTGTATAAAACTATTAGTAATGCAGTTGCAAAATAAATAGTGTTTTGTAACATTCTGAGGAGCACTCAATAGTCGGTTTTGCCACCCATAATTTAAATAGCACTCAGAGATGGTTAGTAATTAAATAAGAGTTTTGTATTATTCCTGCTAAGTGAAATAATTTTGTATTAAAGAAACTCAAGCCAGTAGTGCTTTCAGTGCTAAAAGCTGTAAGATTCCAATTCTGTACTCTTGATCTTAAAGTATAATAAATTATACTTTAATGGCAAATTCTATAGCAGAATTAATTGAGAGATATTTTAAATATAATGTCGAATGGTATTCCTCAAAGTATTCTTAATGAACTGCAAAAACTCCAACTGAAAAGTGTAATTATAGATGAAGTGGTCTTTGAAATCTTTTGCTTTGGAAGATTTTTTAAATATTTTTGTTAATTTTTCATTCATAAAAAAACCTAATGTTCAAATGGACTTTTACTTTGGATTGCAATAGTCAAGTTTATAATATTGAATGATGAAAAAAGTATGCCACAAATATTTAAAATCTTTTAAATAAGCCCATTAGAAATATCTATGTAATAAAAACAAAATAAAACAAACCTGACAAAAGAAACAACCAAAAATGCAAACAAGCCCAAACTGCATTATCGCTAGCAAAGATGATAGATTGAGGGAATCACTGAATGAAAGGGACACTACAATACTTGTGCAATATGTCTTAGACCAGTTAGTCATGGCTACAGCACGGCAGTGATTTTAACATCCCTCCACTTTTTTGCCTGGAAATCATATTATTGCAATAGCTGGCCAGATATTTTTCTTTTGACCATAGCACTATTCAGATGATGTTCACAATGTGCAGACGACGTAAGTGCATCAGAATTTGCCAGATAAAGTATATTCCTACAGAAATAGCAGAAGATATTACAAGCAATGTGTACTGTTCAGAACAATCATTTATGATATTTTTCTAGCTTTTTCTTTTATATCTGCTCTCAATTAATCCTTGTCATTAATACATACCCTCCTTGTCTACAAAAGAGGTTATGCTCAGAAAAAATAATGACTATATGCAACTGTAGCATGATTTTGTTGACTTTAAATTAATTTAGAATAGTTCAACTGTATCTTCAAATAATTCAGAGACAAGACCTGGTAAAAAATACAGTGAGTAATTTAGGGCACAGGGCTCATCACCAAGATGCCTCTGCTAATACATTATAGCCAAAACATATGTCAGTTTTTGCATAAAACATTGATTATAACCAGTAAAGCTCTAACAATCTTTTAACAATTTTGTCTAAGTAATCATTTTTTCCTATCCATAATTCCAGTCTGGAGTCTGAGGAAAAGAGGCAGTTGTTTGGTTAAGTGTTTTCTGGTCAGGGTGAAGGGCTTTCACACTCATGTTTTCATTTTAACCAAACAGTTCACATCTGTTGACTTTCAGGACCAATTTCAAAAGACTAACAATAACTTCCCACAGTAGTAATGGGATGAGAAGGAAGAGTGAATGCTTGGATTCTTTTACAATTAATATTTCATAGATGTTGGAGACACTTTTTTTTTTCCTGAGAAATTGTTAAGCTACTATATGAATTTGTATATAGCTTAGAATTTATGGCAGAACATAATTTCTTTTGAACTCCTTCAGTTCTTGGAAGAGCTCAGGATGGGTTAATTCTGCTGCATTTTTAGAGTAGTTCAAATGTTGCTCTGCAGTGAATGGATTGACAGTATCCTACTAGGATACATATTCTCTTTGTGACAAGCCCTGGTACTTCTGTTTATGACACACAGCAATTAAAGTTTTGGTGTGTGTCATAAGCAGAAAGATTTGTACAGGCAATTTTGTTTTACAGTGTTTGCAAAGCATAACCATCACCATGAAGTGCAAGGTCCATGTGCGTGGGAGGGTGCAGGCAATCCCAGGCACAGCTACAGGTTGGGCAGAGAAGAGATTCAGAGCAGCCCTGTGGAGAAGGACTTGGTGATGTTGGTCTATGTCGTGGTTTAAGCCGTAACTCACGCAGTTTGCTAACTCACTTCCCCCTCTTTCTTCCCCCCAGCTCCAGGGGGGATGGGGAGGAGAATCGAAAGTATGTATCTGTCGATGACAAAATTAAAGTGAGCTGGCAATGTGTGCTCACAGCCCAGAAGCTAACCGTATCCTGTGCTGCACCAAAAGAAGCATGACCAGCAGGTTGAAGGAGGTGATCCTACCTCTCAGGTCTCGTGAGACCCCACTTGGAGTATTGTGTGCAGTTCTGGTGTCCTCAACATAAAAAAGACATAGAACTGCTGGAACAAGTCCAGAGGAGGACCACAAGGATGATTAGGGGACTGGAGCACCTCCCGTATGAAGATAAGATGAGAAAGTTGGGGCTGTTCAGCCTGGAGAAGAGAAGGCTGTGTGGAGAGCTCATAGGAGCCTTCCAGTATCTGAAGGTGGCCTACAGAAATGCTGGAAAGGAACTCTTCATCAGGGACTTTAGTGATAGGAGAAGGGGTAATGAGTTTAAGCTAAAACAGGGGAAGTTTAGATTGGATATAAGGAAGAAGTTCTTTACTGTAAGGGTGGTGAGACACTGGAACTGGTTGCCCAAAGGAGTGAATCATATAATGCTCCATCCTTGGCAGTGTTCAAGGCCAGGTTGGATAGAGCCTTGGGCAACATGGTTTACTGTGTGGTGTCCCTGCCTATGGGAGGGAGCTTGGAACTTGATGATCTTAAGGTCCTTTCCAACCATAACCATTCTATGATCATGCACCAACTGCAAGTGTTTAATATGAATGCCTCTTAGTTACTTCAAACTGGTTTTGCTGGGTTTGGTAGTAGAATTCATAAAACACATAGCAAAGCTCAAACTGTTCTTGTGGTACACTAGTACCTCACTAAACTTCCTAAACTTCCTCTTCTGACAAAATTATCCAGGTTTCAGTCCTGTTCCATTTTTTTTGTCATTAAACATGAAATGGCTATTTGCATCTAAGTATACTTACTTAAAATAATGATATATGTATTTCATATGGAGTAATATTTGTAATAAATATGTTAGTATTTCACACAATGGGTACATAATATATGTAAAAACATTGAACATTATTAAGTCCTATTTTAAGTTTAACAGTGTATAGATATTTTATAGTGCAAGTCGCATTTGTAAGTAAGTGTAATATTTTCTAGGTTATCTAAAGTATGTCTCAGTACATTCAGTGCATGTCTTATGCACAGTTTTACCTATAGGGGACTCTGGCTAGCTGAGGAAGTTTTGGACATGAATCTGCTCTAAAAATTCAATTCTTACTACACAGAAGGAAACAAATATCATCCTTTTAATTTATCTTGGTGTAATCTTACTTCCACAGTAGTTTTGAGCTTGATTATGTCCTTCTACACACAGGATTTAACTTTACTGATACAGTATGGAGTTGTCATGGGTTCAGCTGCTGAACCCATGACAGGAGTATATTTATGCTTTCTGATGCCATAGTGAACACAGTAATTCTGTCTTCAAAGCAGTGTTAAAGTAGCTTGAAGTAAAGAAACTACAGGATTAGAAATAGAGTAGGAGTATTAAAACAGGTTTGAGAGTAGGCCTTCATTTCAGGCTTCAGTGCAACCCAGGATATTTCTTCACTGTGGAGTAAAATAGGCCCTGAAGAGCTATTAGACTTCTATGCTGCTCAGTGCCTCTGTTACTGCTTAAGGCTGAACTCCAACACAGTGTTTCCATATTTCAAAAACTTCATTCTTTGAGAAAGGTGTTATTTCATCATGCTATTAAAAAGCAGTATAATGTAGCATCTGTAAGCGCATCAGCTGAGAATCCGTAGGCAGTTACATTAGAGGGGTTAGCTTTACAATCCTATGAATATTTCTGCAAACTATGCTTATTATGTGTAACATTCATATTAACAGGGTCACATTGAGTCTTTTAACCATCAGATGCTTGTGTAGGCTGTGAGGAGTCTGCATAATCTAGAATAATGGCATCATCCCTTCAAGTGATTTGGCACAAGAATGAAGTGATCTGAACAGTCTGTGGAAGTCAGGGGTGAGAGGAAGGAAGCTCATTAAATGGTTATAATTGCATGTTTAAATGATTGCTGGATTGTGTTCTACTGTAAAGACAGGAGTTTGTCTGTGAGATTGAGTATGCTTCTCCTCTAAAAAGCCTACAGACTACTTTAATAGGCTTCAGGTACATCTTTAGTATATGTAGTCTATGAGAAAAGCTGTCTGATTGCCTTCTCTTTCTCTTTTTTGTGAAAAAGATTAAAACTGAAAAAAGCCCCAAAATGCATGTTTTGACCTTCATAGTACTTAAAATCAAGCATTAAAAACCCATTTGTCAACTCAGTTGATACACTTTCAAATGTGTTCTTCCCAGATAAAAGCTTTGTGAAATGACAGCTAAAAACATTGATTTTTAAACTGACCATTCTGAATGGCTTAAAGAATAGTTTGAATTACTTTTAGGCTATTACTGAAGTAAACCCCCTAATTTAAAGTTAAAACACGTGGTTTAAGTATACCCTGCAGTAAAAGAAATCAAGCAATATACATTCTGTACTCAAAACTTAACACCTAGTTTTTATGAGGCAGCTGCATTATGAAAAAAATTTTGGAAAAAATTTAAATCTTAATCAAACACTTCATTTGCTCACAGTGCTTAAACTTCTGGAGACTGGGTTATGGTTCAGTCAACAAGCTAATTGGTGCTTTTATTGAAAGCTAAATTTCTTACAGACTGCAAATAAGGATTTGAAGGGACAAGAGGTCTGGAAGGGTCTTACCCTCCAAATAGTGTCTCCTCACTGGTGTTTGCTTTAGCATGTTTCCACCTTCACCCACTGTGATAGTGAAATTATAAAGCATGAAGCTGAAAGTGATGTGGACATTCAGAGTCACTAACTTTTGTTGCTTGTAACTAGCTGAATCAGTTAGCTATAATGAGCCCATTCACCATTCACTAGCTGCTTTTTTTTTTTGTTTGTTTCCTTATTGAATGTTCAGAGGTTAGAATTTATTAAAATTTTACTTAGTAAAGGTGAGGGAAGATGCAAAGATTTATGTATAGGAGGATAAATAATTAATACAATGAAGCTCTCCTTTGCTACAGAAACTTATGCAAAGAGAAGCTGCATACCAAAAGATGTTGTTTTCTGTAAGCTTCTCTAGTTGCAACACCTGTGACTTATAGCTATAGCAACAATACTGCCCATATATCCAGAAATGTATAATCTTTTATATTCTGCTCATGAAAGTATTTCAGAGCTATTTCTGTCTAATTTATCAGGTATTTAAATCCAAAATGTTTGAAAAAATTTTTTGCTGCTTCACATACCACAAACAGGCAATGAGGAAAGAAAACCACATAACATCTGAACATGTAACCAAAAAAAGCAGATGATATTCTCCAGTCTTACGATGCTAAAGTTCATGATTACAGCTCTGTTCTTCATTAAATTTGTTTATGTTTCTATAAATTTTCTTTATGTGACAAAAAGGGAAAGTAGTCTCATCAGTTAAATATTGCCTCTCAAATAGTTTCTATGATAATACTTTATCCTTTTATATCTCATTTGGGATATAAAATTGGAAATTTACATTTTTTGGTTTTTTAGCAGAACACTGAATTAAAATCCTTTCATATACTCTGGATTCTTTAGTTGGAAACCAGTCTTTCAACACCATGTTCTGTCAGTCTAAGAAATTTTTTGATTCAGCAAACTATGCATCTAAAATACAGGTTTGCAAGTATATTTATCTAACCTTCTGGTAAGAGGAAATCACAGTCCCCACACTGTTATCTTAGGAAAAAGTATTAGTTGGTATAATACACTGAAATACCAAGATTTTTTACACATTTTGTAAAAGGATTGTTTGCTTTTGAAGTGTTTCATTAACCTAAATTTTAGAAGGTGTGAGATCTTTCAGTTGCTATAGTGTCAGAGCTAAAAGTACAGTTGACTTAACACTTGATCCACAAGAATAAAAGAGACCAATTCAGCTGTTGCTCCTATGGAATTCACTGTCAATTGCATTTTGTTCCTGTGCTTGACTGCTTGCCAGATGAGGGTACAAAGTAAAAAGATCAGCAATACTTCCATACATTTCTATGCTCAATATGAATGTAGCTTGATCTCTCTTTCATTTTCTTCTAGGCCTTTTCTGGAAACATGAATGCAGACAGTGTTGTATACTATAAGCTTCAGCATTCCATTAAAGCAAGATTTCTCCGTTTTGTGCCTTTGGACTGGAATCCGAATGGCAGAATTGGAATGCGCATTGAAGTGTATGGATGCACATACAGTAAGTGGTTTGCTAAATCAGCTAAATTAAATGACTATTCATCATTGTCATTTGGTACCTAAATCACACTTGAAAGTTGATTTGTAAGCTTAAATTTAATCTTGAGTAAAACTGACTCAGTAATACGTTTATGTGCAGATTCTACTATTTCTGCACCATCTAGCAGTATGTGATGTTTATTTTCCAGTTCTTTTTGTGTTGGAATGAATGGTGTGAACATAATCCAACAAATGATTTACTAAAAACTTTTTTTTTCAGTAGTCCTAAAAACTGCATTTATTATGGTGAAATATGGAAAATGTTTACTGTTTTAAAAATATATGATCTTGGTCCTGGTCCAATAAGTGTACAAGTAGATAGACCCACAAATTCACAGTTGAAGGGAATTTCAAGGTTGTTATGTATTTAAGGGGTATTTTTAGGATAATTTTTGGTCATTAATAAAACATTAAGTTCTGATATAAGCATTTGGTTGTATTGATCTGCTGGACAATGTAAATCTTCCTGTTGTCTTCCTGTTACAGTTCTTCACCCCTGGAATTTTTTTTTTAATATTCCTCTTAGCATATTGCTTACTGTCTTATTGTTTACATCTTTTCCTCATGAGGGAAACAGAGTTTATTTTAATCAACCTCTTCAAATTTTTAAGAACTTTCATCTGTTGTTTCTGTAGGAATTTTTTTTTCAGCTTCTCTGCTTAAGTCACGCTTTACACGGCTGATCTCTTCTGAATGGCCTCCATATATCCCTCTTCTATTTCTATTTACTAGTATCTGATTTTAAACTGAACATCAGTAAAACACATCTCTGGGCTTTCTGCCTCCAACTTGGCTTTGTGAAATGAGTGAATGGTCATGAATTAAGGATACTGAAAATTTCCACTTGGATGAAGGAGATTAGGTCACATCAGAAATTAAATAAACAACTCAATCCCAGAGAACAAAGAGCTCATACCAGGAGAAGGGTGTGAGGAGATAAAAACACACAGAATTTTTCAGTGACATCTGCCTGAGCACTAGTAACGTGAATTCTGATACTTAGACCAATCTAATGATACTGCTGTAACTGAGAAATGTGCCTAAGATACAACTTACCCTCTACTGTTTTAACTACTAAAAGTTGAAAATGAAGGCTGAAGAGATGACTGTATCATTCCCAGGTGAGAACTCATATGAGCCTCCCTTTGAAATCTCATCTCTATAGTACTTGATGCAGTACATTCTCTCCTGTCTCTAAGTTTCACTGAAAGTGAATCAGCTTTGCTTCTTACCAGTCCCTTACCTTGTGCATTAGGTTATGTTTAAATCCTTACTCCAACTCATGTTCTCAAACATTTCCAAACTTAAGAGCTCTCTTTTGCCTAAAATCTAGATCTTATTTATGTTCACTACTGTAATTTTCTCTATCAGACCTTGCAAAGTATCTTATGGTTCTCTTTTTGACATCCCTATTGTTATGTTCATTTTCGATGTCAATGAAAAAATCTACAGTTCTAAAAGACAAAAATAGACAATGTCTATTTTACTAAAAATAATAAAACATATAGAATAAGCAGTTATGTAGATAGAATATTTATAGTGTGTAGTCAGTAAGTAATTTGAGGAAGATTAGGTATTTTTCTGTATTTTACTTATTTGGTACAAGAGCGATACTATAGATAGCTTATGGAAACAAATCAGTGATAATTATCTTCAGAGGTAAGGCTGAATTTAAAAAGAATATTCATTCACTGTCCACCATGATGGAGTACACAGAGAACACGACTGTTGAACATATAGGAATCTTTTTAAGCTGGTAAAGATTTTCTCTGTACTGATGATGTCATGAGTACTTGAAATGCTTTTTTTAATGTATAAATGCTTTTATTCCAAATGAATTGCATACTCTTTGTCATATCTATATTTTTAACATCTGGAATTGTCATGTGCTTTTAGTAGTTCCATTCAGTGCCTGCTGTTGAAGACAAACCAGGTGATTACAGTCTTGGAGTTCTAACATATGTTAAATCATTTGAAAGATTAATTAATTCCTTCCAGTCTTTTCCTCCATTTATCAGACACATGCAGGACATGTAGTTATTGTTACAGTAATTATGCCTGGTTCTTTCTAAATTACTATGAACTTTTCCAGGTGGGAAAAGGAAAGTGCAAATGCCTGTGATGCCTACTTGAACCTTGATTTACACTTTCCAGATTTCCCATTTCTCATTCTTACCTTCAGAGACATAGATCTCACTTGACCTCATAAAAGTAAGCAACTCTCCATTTACTAGCAAGTATGCAGACTGTGTATTCAAGTGCAAATGCAGTAATTTCTTCCTTCAGTCCTATCTGTTACAAATTACATAACTAAAATTTCAAGAATATATAGAGTTGATCTCCCTGTTTCGTAAAGTGATACTGGAAAATGCATGTCTGTTACATCCAAAAGTCACTACTACCTTAGTGAAGTAATACTTACAGGATAACTGTTGGCACCACTTTCAAGTTGCTGCTCTTTTGTCTTCCAACCAAATATCTGCTCTGAATAAGTTAAACTTATATACTCAGAACTAATGTTCCCCCTTTTATTAAAATCTCAGTAAGGTTTGTTAATGTCCATGTTAGATGTCCATAGGATAAACCAGGAGTTTTGTTTCCTTTCTTTTTTACAGAGTGCTCTTTTATTACTGTAAACCTTTTAGGCCAAGGGCTATCATATTTTATATGTTTCTAAAGCATGCATCCGGAACGAGTCCTTCCATTTTTGGCTTTTACCACTTATGGAATAGAAAGGCTAAGTAAGCCTACTCAGTTATGGAGTTAAATGAAACATTAAAAAAGTTCCTCTGTATTCTTTGTGCTTAGTTCTTCCCCTTCCTCACTCTGCTGCACCTACCATTGTCATGGTTTAACCCTCTCACGCAGTTCGTTCACTCACTCCCTCCTCTTTCTTCCCCAAGTCCCAGGGGGATGGGGAGGAGAATCAAAAGAATGCAACTCCCACAGCTTGAGATAAGAACAGTTTAGTAACTAAGGTATAACACAATCCACTACTGCTACCACCAATAATCATACAAGAGAAAATACAAGGAAAGAATACAATCACTCACCACCTACACCCAGCCCGACCAAGCAGTGCATCCCAACCCTTCCAGGTCTCTGCCCTCCATTTTTACATCCTGGGCATGACATGCTGTGGCATGGAATACCTCTTTTGTCAGTTTGGGTCAGGTATCCTGTTTCTGCATCCTCCTGGCTTCTACTCCTCCCTGGCAGAGCATGAGACTCAGAAAGTCCTTGGTCAGACCAAAACATTCTAAGCCACAACTATAAACATCGGTGTTATCTGCGCTGTCCCCAGGCTGAAAGTCAAAAACACAGCACTGCACCAGCTACTACGAAGGAGAAAAATGACTGCTGCTGCTGAACCCATGGCGACCATGTTCCTCACTTTTCTTACACCTGCTCTGAAGTCTTTTTCTTGCAGGGAAGAAAGAAAAATATTTTCTTTTTCCAGGGGATCTACCTGGGTTTATGTGGACTGAGGAAATCTGCTTATGCCGTCACTATGCAACAAATACTTTGTGCTGCTGAAAAAAAACATCCCAAAATCTTTTTCAGCCTCTTCCTGATAGTTCTTCCTGTTTGGTGTATGCAAAAGAGGCTGATGAGCCTTTGCAGATATATCCTGTGTCCCTTCCCTGAACTGTCAGATTGTGACAATTATGCCATGTAAAACAGAGCTCATGTTAAGCTATGTTCTGGCACTAAAAAAGGGAAATTAGAATTACTTTTGCCTTACTCTTTTCTCCCTTAGTTACTGTCATGGGTTCAGCAATAGCAGTCATTTTTCTCCTTATTGGTAGCTGGTGCAGCACTGTGGTTTTGATTTTGGGCCTGGGAACAGCGCTGATAACACCAGTGTTTCGGTTACTGCTTAGTGATGTTTTGGTCTGATGAAGGACTTTCTGAGTTTCATGCTCTGCCAGGGAGGAGGGGAAGCCGGGAGGAAGCAGAGACAGGGCACCTGACCCAAACTAGCCAAAGAGGTTATTCCATACCATAGCACGTCATGCTCAGG
Source organism: Ara ararauna (assembly GCA_028858755.1). NCBI lineage: Eukaryota > Metazoa > Chordata > Aves > Psittaciformes > Psittacidae > Ara > Ara ararauna. The sequence continues at coordinate 33,620,133 of CM054410.1, read as the reverse complement.
ATGTAAAATGAAGAGCAGAGACCTGGAAGGGTGGGGGGTACACTGTGTGGTCGGGCTTGGTTTTAGGTGGTGAGAAATTGTATTCTTTCCTTGTATTTGCCTTGTCATTATTATTATTGGTGGTAGCAGTAGTTGTCTTGTGTTATACTTTAGTTACTAAACTGTTCTTTTCTCAACCTGTGGGAGTTACATTCTTTTGATCTCCTCCCCATCCACCCAGGAGTGGGGGGAAGAAAGAGAGGGGAGTGAGTGAGAGAACGGACTGCGTGATTTACGGCTAAAACCATGGCAGTTACAAAGCTCTCTTTCTCCAAAGCTTTCGTTCTCTTTTCATCCTCTGAAAACCAATATGCTAAAAATAAGAAATAAAACAAAAAACAACAACAAAAAACCAAAGTCTTCATATGACAGACAGAAAGATGGATTTAAATTTGACAATGACAGTTGCATAAAATTGCAGGACAAAGGTAACTGGGAGCTAAAAGCGCACTGTACATAAAAAATGTTGGTAGACTCAGTGCCTAAAAACAAGCACTGCACATACTATGGTATGCAAACCTTTTTCTAGAGTCCTTTAACAGTTAAATGTGCTGTGGCTTTTTGAGCATTCTTTCCTGAGTGGAATGCATAAAATCAATGGCACAGTTACATCAGTCAAAGAGAGGACTTCTAAACCACTTCATAACTGGGATAATACAGTTTTCAAAGGCTTGATATGAAAGTGATTGTAAATAAGTTTTAAATACGGCTAATTATGAACAATTTTAAGTTTTTCTTTTTTTTTTTTTTTTTTTCCCAAGGGATTTTTGTAAAACAGTATCCTAGTCCTGATTTTTCTGACTTTTCTGAACACTGTAAACCTTTTCAGGTTTTCCTCAAAACTGGAAAGCTACATAAAGCAGATTTCTTATTTTAACTCAATTTTTTCAGGACTAAGGATATCTAAAAGCAATAAAAGAAAAAAAAAGCCGCAAAATAATGTGCATTATTTGTTGCTGCATTTTTTCATACAGAACATTAACATTAATTTCAATTATTTTAAATATTAATAAAACCCAAATTGTTTTTCAAAGATATTGCAGCTGAAATTTTTACTCAGGATAAATAAAACTCTTGATCCGATGGTGTGTGACATTTCTAGAATTTCCAGTTTTTCAGAGTAATTTCATCACTTCCAAAGATATTTTCACAGTAGAATAAGGATTTAGTTTACATTACTTAGAGAAAGACACATTGTAAATTGTGAGAACAAAAGATGAGTCCTCGCAGAGCAAATTGAGAGTACTTGGTAAATACAAAAGAGGAAAATGTTATGGCGCTCTGTCTATCTGGCCTCATTCTTTCTATCCTGATAACCCTGCAGGAGATCCAGCATTTATTTCTCACAACTCTTTCAATTTATTTTTAGTGGTAATGCATATATGGTGAAAACAAAACATGTATGAGAAAAGTTACAAGAGTTCTGATTAACACCTGCAGCATTTTCACAATCTTCATTCATGCATGCTGGTGGGTGAAAGTTTTGATTATATTTATTTTCCAAATTTGGAAAGAGTAGGTTTTGCTCCTTAGGAGCTAGTGCTGCAGAATTGTGAAAGGAATTTTGGAGACCTGTGTTAAATATTTATGCTCTTGTCTTTACAACTAATAACAAGAGTATTTTCCCAAACAAAACCCCGTACTGCTATCAGTACCTATTAAGAAAATAGCTAATTAGCTGGTTTGATATATACATAGCAATGCACAAGTTCTGCTATTGAAGCTTTTCTGGAAGCTCTTAGACTTAGTAATTATTTAAATTTAACATTGATTAATGTTTTTACTGCCCACATTCATTCAATGACATGATGAAGTAAACAGTCAACCTAGGATTCATTTTTAGGTAGAATTTTTATTATATTTATTCATTGTCATATTTATTCATTGCACCTTTAGTAATGAATTCTTCGTTAATAGGAAGTACATCATCAGGACGTGAAGAAGATCAAGAAACCTTACTTAAAAATATAGCGGGCAAGGGATTTTAAAAATGGAATGGAAATGACTGACTTTAAGTAAAATAGCTAATTTGAATTGAGTTCATTTCCATGCAGACAATGTGGAGAAATATTTTTAGTGAAATTAAAGTCAGTAAATAGATATTGGGTTTCCATTGACTTGAAAAACATCAACCAAGTCAATTGAAAAATAGCTTCATATTTTATTGAGTGTCCTTTACATCTTCATTTATTTCACAAATGTATCTCTCAAGGTTAATTACCTTTTTCTTCTTTATTTATGAACTGTAAATACTCTACGAGCATCTCATAGTGTTATCAGTTTCTTTGTGTCTTGTTCAATCTGTACTGATTTTGACAGATATTCCTGTATATTACTGGGGTAAAATCAGCAATCGGTTCTTTTCTGCTTTTTCCCTTCCCTTCCCTTCCCTTCCCTTCCCTTCCCTTCCCTTCCCTTCCCTTCCCTTCCCTTCCCTTCCCTTCCCTTCCCTTCCCTTCCCTTCCCTTCCCTTCCCTTCCCTTCCCTTCCCTTCCCTTCCCTTCCCTTCCCTTCCCTTCCCCTCCCTTCCCTTCCCTTCCCTTTTGCCTTGCCTTGCCTTTTGCCTTGCCTTGCCTTTTGCCTTGCTTTGCCTTTTGCCTTGCCTTGCCTTTTGCCTTGCTTTGCCTTTTGCCTGTCCCTGCCACTTGTTTTTGATCCTTTTCCTTTCCCCTTTTCTTACTCGTTTCCCCCAAACAAAGTGAAACGATGTAATGCTGATAGAAATTAGTCATAAATAGAATTTTGATTTCACTGGAGTACTGTCATGGAGCTTTATCACTGAGTCTACCTTTAAGCATACACATAAGGAGTATGAATATAAGTGAGAAAGCATACATTTATAATGTAATAATGAATTTTCCTCAGCATTACTCTTTACTTCAACTATGAAACTTAGGAGTTTTTTGTTTTGTCTATTATAGTACAAAATCAGGGAGGTCAAAGGAGCTGATTCTTTCCCACTACTCCAGTCTTATGAGACCCCACCTGGAGCCCTGCATCCAGCTCTGGGATCCCCAGCACAAGAAAGACATAGACCCTCAAGAGTGAGTCCGTAGGAGGGCCATGAAAGTAACCAGAGGGCTGAAACAACTCTCCTGTGAAGAATGGCTGGGGTTGTTCAGCCTGGAGAAGACTTGGAGAGAAGTTTTTGTGGCCTTTCCGTACTTAAAGGGAGTGTATAATAAAGATGGAGATTTTTCTTTTTTCCCAGGTCCTGTAGTGACAGAACAGTGATAGTTTTATACTGCAAGATTTTACATTTAGATTGGACATAAGGAAGAAGTTATTTGCTTTTTAATGATGAGGGTGGTGAGACACTGGAAAAAGTTGACTTGAAAACCTGTGAATGTCCCACTCATTGGAAGCAAACATTCAAGTCTGGGTTTCATGGGACTTTGCACAACCTGCCGTGCACAACCTGCCCTTGTGAAAAGCTTTCTTGCCCGTGGCAGGGGCATTGGAACTAGATGATCTTTGAGAAGACCCTTCCAACACTAACTGCTGTATAATTCTATGCTACGAAGATGTCCCTTTAGGTGTGTTCCCAACTCTCATTGCAGGTGTTGGCAGCACCTCTATCTGCCTATCTGACCTGCCTTCCAGGGAGGTTTGCTGCTTGCTAGGGACATGGATCCAGGACATTGTGGAGAGACTGTTAAGGTTTGTCTGTGTTTCAGATTATCCCCCTCTGTTGCATCAACAGTACAGCCAGGTGTGACCTGGTGGGTATCACTCATTTCTACATGACTCTAGGGTAAAGAGCATAGGTTCTCAGATGTCATTTTCCTTGTTCTTGCTGACAAGAATGAAGAGATTGAGTAGCACTGGATAGATCCTTTGGATCAACAGCTATTTGCACTGCTTGTGTCAGCAACAATTATCCAGATCAAATGACCTTAGGGCACCCTGAGGATCAGGAGTGCTAGGAAGAGACAGAATCCATCTGACCATGCAAAAGCACCTGTTCCAACAGACTGGCTAACCTGGAGAAGAGAGCTCTAAACTATGAATGACAGTGGAGAGAGAAGATGGATAAAATGAAGTGAGGAAGTGATGGACTGGACTGAGAAACAAAGACTTCAGGGCAGTGTGAAAAAACGAGATAATGGAAACAACAAACCAGGGCTGAGCAGGAGGCACTTGAGCACCTGAAGTGCAAACACAAAAAAAGAGAAGTACCTCCATATTCATGTACGCAATATGGAAAACACACAAAATAAATTGAGTTCTTTATGTACTTGAGAGACTACAGATTCATTATGACTATGAAGACATGGTGGAATAGCTCACAGGGATGGTACAGTGCCATTGATAGATACAGGCCCTTTAGAAGAGAATAACTACGTCAATGAGGAAAGGTAGTTAACATTTATGTGAGCAAGCTGCAGGGATGCATGGAACTCTGCCTGGGGACAGATGAAGAGGTAGATCAGAATTTATAGATTAGGATTAGATGACAGACTACAGGTGGTGCCATTGTGGCAGATACCTGTTACTTACTGCCTAATCTGGGGGAAATGGATGAAACTTTCTTCAGGCAACTGGAAGAAGCCTAAGGTTCACAGGCCTTGGTACTTATTGCTGACTTTAATCGCCCTGGTATCTGCTGGTGGGACAACATAGCTGGGCATAATCAATCCAGGAGTTTTCTGGAATTTTATAATGATAGCTTGCCAGCACAGGTGATCAAGGAGCTGACAAGATCTCTACTCTGTAAACATGACAGCCCTACTGGCCCTCATGCTTACAAAAAAGGAAGTACTGATGGTGGAAGTTAAAGATGCAGTAACCTTGGTCGCAGCAACCATGAGACTGTGGTGTTCAAAATGCTCTGAGAAGGCAACAAGTCAAATGGGATCACAGCCCTGGTCTTCAGGAAAGCAGACTCTTTCATGCACAGGGACTTGACTGGAAGAGTGACATGGGAGATGGTCCTGAAGATAAGAGGGATCCAGGTGGGCAGATTGATTTTCCGGGATCATCTCCTCCACGCTCAAGAAGGGTCTATTCCAAGAAGCAGGAAATCAAGCAAAAATAGCAGAGGGTCTGCATGGATAAGCAAGAAACTCCTAATTGAGTTCAGGAATAAAAAAGAAATGTATAAGAGTGGAAGCAAGGTTAGATGACCCAGGAGGAATATAAAAACTGCCTAAGTGTGCAAAGATGTGGTTAGGAAAACTAAACCACCTGGATTTGAAACTGATAAAGGTTATGGAAGACAAAAATGAAGGGTTTCCACAGGTATATCATCCCTATTGGGATGCACCTGAGAGACCTAAGGGCCACAGTCATTATGAAGCGACATTTATTTATATTTGAAAGGTAGTGGTGACTGGGAAAAGTTCCTAAAGACTGGAAGAAACAAATGTCACTCGTGTTGTCAATAAATGCAAGAAGGAATACCTGGGAAACTACAAACTGATTAGCCTCATTTCAATCCCTGGGAAGGTAAAGGAGTAAATAATCCTGGAAACATTTCCAAACACAGAAAAAATGAGGAGATTGTTGGAAATAGCATGGATTTATGGAGGGAAAATAACTGATCAAACTAGTAGAGATATGAACTCTAATAGAGAAAAGAACTGATCAAACTACAGAGATAAAACTGATTTGGTGAGTGAAAGGGAGTGTTTGGTGTAGGTTATCTAGAATTTAGCAAGAGTTTTGATGCTATATTTGCAATGTTCTTGCAATTGATAAGTACAGGCTGTTCAGGTCAAAGAAGTGGACTGAAAACAGACTGAACTGCCTGCCTGAAGGAGTTTTGGTCAATGGCACAAAATCAGGCTGTGTCTATTCACTTGTGGTATAGCCTATGGGTTGATACTGGTTTCAGTGATGTCCAACACTTTCGTTAATGACCTGGATGATGAAAAAGAGTGTACATTCAGCAAATTTGCAGCCAAAAAGTTTGGAGCACTGAGTGACACATTACAGGGTTTTGTTGCAATTTAGAGGAACCAGGCTGGCTGGTGAAATGGGCTGACAGGAATGTCATGCCATGTAACAAAAGGAAGTGGATTTAGCAACGTTAGCAGAAGACTTCATAACACATTGAAGTAACGTACAACTGTTTCTTTTAGACATAGCATTATACATTATCTTTCATTTCTTTACTTCTAGGGTCCGAGGTGGTTGGCTTTGATGGGAAAAGTTATCTAATTTACACATTTAATCAAAAACTCATGAGTGAACATGTGATTTCTCTGAAGTTTAAGACAATGCAAAGTGATGGAATTCTCCTCCACAGAGAAGGACAAAATGGAGACCACATTACCCTGGGATTAATTAGAGGGAAGCTGTCCCTACTCATTAATTTAGGTAACAGCTACAGTCTCATAAAATCAAATATAGTTGTTAGGTATTATTTGACTAAAACTTCTTTCAATTTATTAAGTGGATTTTAATGTATAGAGTATGATAAACTAGCAATATCTATTAGAATAATTATTTTTATATGGAATTAATAGTTTGTTATTTTTCTTTTCCTTTCAAGGTGATACTAAAACTCATCCTTCTAATGCCCAAATTAATATTAAGCTGGGCAGCCTTTTGGATGATCAGCAGTGGCATTCTGTTCTCATTGAACAATTTAACAATCAAGTAAACTTTACAGTGGATAAGCACACTCATCATTTTCATACAAAAGGAGAATTCAATTATTTGGACCTTGATTATGAGGTGTGAAAATTACTTTTCCTTTATTATCATTATTAACTTTGATATGTAAATGCAGTGAAAAAAGCAAAGAATATAGAATATAACTAAATTTGTAGTGCTTACGACTTTAGGCATTTTCTGTCTCATAAAGGACTGAATCAAAGAAAGTGAGATGTTCTTAAATTACTAATGCTCCACTAGACTTGCATTTGAAAATTTCCAAAAGACCATCTTTTTCATCTCAGAATTTATTTTAATACCTTTGTTTCATGGTGCTGCAAATGCTGAAAATGCATGCAGAAAAAATATATAGAAATTATATTCTATATATATTCTATAGAAACATATATAGAAAAATATAAAAAATACAAGGAATGAACCCCAACTCAAAGAAATCAACTTATGGCTTGATGGAAATGACAATAAATCATCATAAAACCATTTAAAAAATGTTTATATTAAAACTTCTGTTCCTGTTAAATCTGTCACATGTACTGTGAAAAAATCTTGTTTACATGAAAGGTAGATTCATGAAAAGGAGTAGATGCGATTTGCTTTGAGAGTTTCCCACCGATGGTTGAAAATACCACTATTTCACAGTTATAATGAAATGACTAGCTGCTTTATGTTTGCCCCTGTCCTGTTTGTTGGATGAGAAAGTGAATGATAGTGCAGAATATCTGGAGCCTGCAGATCTAAATTACTTTATTCTACTCATTTGAGCTTTTAAGCAGTTTAGAGTAAGATTGCATGCTGTTCTGTGTCTGCATTATCCCATTTCAAAAATATCATTCACAAGGTTAAAGTCATAATTCCGCTTTAAATTTCTGAATCTAAACCACAGTGCCAAGGCTTGGACACTCATTTGAATTAAAAAGAATAATAAAAAAAAAAGGTGGGGAAAAACGAATGTTAGTTTTAACTTATTAGCAAATAAATATATTTTTATGAACACCCCACCCAATATTGCAAATTAATTTTTCTTCTCTTCCACATGCTGTGTTTTGAAGTATGTGTTACAAATACAGGGTAGAAAGGAAAGCAGAAGCTGGAAAAAAGCCTAAAAATATCCAAAAAAGTATGAACCAATGTATTTAGAATTGCATTTTTTACTACAAAAAATTCTTAACAACTGAATTAAATATGACATTTTTAATAAAATTATTTTAAATATTGAGTGAAATTTCAAAACTAAAAGATAAATAATTTAAAATTACCTTTTCTACAATGTAAACTAGAATAACTTTGACATGAATGAGTCCAAAAGTTCACTTAAATTAGGATCCTGTATCTGAGAGTGCTCAAGAGTGGAAACATAGACCAGAGCGTAACTCAGGTTATCCTTGTGTCGATGCTTTTCTAAAATAATCTACTGTTTTCTAACAGTTTCTGCCTCAGGGACTTATTAAGACAGAGTGATATTTTTGAATTTAATAGCTGTTAATGTATTTTTATTTTTATTAAATCTTCCAATTTCTTTCTCAACCGAAGAAAACATACATCATCACATCAAGGAACTGCACAGCCTAAGCATTTTGAAAGGGACAAAGTTCTCTCCTTTAATTTGTTTTCAGTCTGCCCTAGAATAACTTACTTTGATGCATTCTTGTTCTCCACTATTTTAGTTATAATATGCACACAGTGGAAAAGTCAGGCTCAAATTTCCTAAAGGAGTTGTTAACTAATTCTCTTCTCCCTCTTCACACTGACCAGCATGGTCTGTACACACTGGGCTTTGTTCTTTGTTCTCCTTGGTTTTGCACCTATAACGGACCCTGAGAACTAATAAGACTATAGTAAGACTGTTAAAAGTAAGCAACTGTTAAAAGGTATCCTCAGAACAAAGCAAACAAACAAGCAAAAACAAACAAACAAACAAACAAAAAAAAACCCCCTACATTTCAGAATATTTTCATGCGTACATATCACTCAATATAACCTAATTTTTGTTAGCCAGTTCTTTTAACACATAGATGGGATACAAGGAAAGAGCCAAGAAAAAGCAGATTTCTGGCCAGTCTTTGACTTTTAGTCTTATGTTATTGGCAGCTTCATTCTTAGAAAATTACTTAATAGTATCTTGATTTCTCTTCTCTTTCTAAGCTCAGCTTTGGAGGGATGCCAGTGCCTGGAAAATCAGGGACATTGTCACATGGGAACTTTCATGGGTGTTTTGAAAATATTTATTATAATGGAGTGAACATTATTGACCTGGCCAGGAGGCATAAGTCTCAGATCTACTTTGTGGTAAGAGATTCATAGTTAAGAAAGAATAAATAAGTAAAATAAGAATAAAAAAACAACAGCCACATTCATACACAGTATGGCAGTGCAGGATGTATTTTATTCTTCAGTTCTTTATCAGATATATAGATGTGTGTGTTATCTCGCTGTTTTGTGGTACCTTACTGTTGTGCGCGTGCAAAAGCCAGTGAGTAAAATAAGATATATTTGAAGTCATTGAAGGTCTGGCTTTGAGTTCTGTGCCTGACTAGTAAGAACGCAAGCAGTATATTTCAAAAGCCTTCTGTTGCTGAGGACACTGAACCACTCTGTTTCCTCCAGATCATTATAATTTTGATAGGTAAGTTCTGCTTGTCAATTCATGTTGCCCTTTGTCTGAAGAGCTATACTTTGGGGTTTAATGCATTTATTGTGACATGGCCAGCAGCTGTATTAGCCAAATTGCCACCTTTTAGAGAAGCAGTTGCAATAGTGAATAGACTTCCTTCTGTGTTACAGAAGGTTATCTATATATTTTACTAAGATTTCTGTTGTTTGTTTCTATTTTGTTGATTTTTTTCCAGTAGTACCAGAGCCATCTCTATTTGCAATATTTATTTATTTAATAGCACAATATACAAACTTATAATGGGAACAAACAGTTCAAAATAATTAACCAAATATGAAATACTTTCAAGCTCAAAGTCTTTTAATTTGGTTTTCAGTTCTGAATATGAATGAGCAAACTTGGTTCTCTGTTCCAAAAAAAATGGATGACCGGCATCTTTTCTTATGTGAAGCTCATCTGAAATATTCCAGAATTGATGATGCTGATGGATGTTGGGGGGAGGGTAGTTACAGGAGGTTCTGTGGGAACTACTGAAAGGGGAACTATGAAATTATTGTCATAGGGTATATTATCATCTTCATCTCAAATAATCTAAACTGTTGTGGTACTTTCAGAACCCTTTAGGAAATATTTTATAACGTACCTACATTATCATAGAATCCTAACTAAGTAGCCACTTTGCTGGTCTGATACAGTATCAGGCAGCTGTCCAGATAATACAGAAGGGGAATCTGCAGATGGTAGGCTTTTAGCATATAACAAGGTTTATTAATCTGATGACTGCCTTTTCACTGGTCATGTCAGCTGATGACTCATTTCTCTACAGCTGAGTTCATAACACAGAGTTTCTATCTATTTTTATTTTTTCTGTGAAGAAAAATAAGTCCAGATAAAATTTAATGTCTTGCCATGCAAGGGGCTAGAAAGTTTTTTTTTTTTTTTTTACTATAAGTTAAAATTTTATGTATGTTCAAAATTTAAAAGTTCTGTGTTAAACAAAAGTTAAATGTCCTTTGAATTCTAAAGACAATTTTTTAGTAATCTTCTTTACAGAACAAATTAGTTAAGAGTTCAAAGGGTGCCAGCAAGTCATGTTGTGCACTATCAAGAGTCAAAATGTATTGACTAACTCTTACATCAGATGCAAAAAATGCATTATTCCCTCTCCAGTCTTACCTATGTCACTCAGTACAACCATAAATGCAGGTTAAGCTCATAGTTTGTCAATGAACTCATCCACGAGCTTATTTGGGTATCCAAGAACCAGTAATTTCAGAAGCAGTCAAGCACAAAATTAAAAGACTAGGTACCTAAATACAACTCGTGATGTGGTCCATATGGCCACTATTGAAAACAGATTTAATTTTGATTTATGAAGTATGTGGTTTACATTTGTCAGTAGCAAGAGTTTATATGTGGATTTTTTTCCATTTGTGGAAACAAATACTGGGGACAATGCACATTTCCAGTTGCATTGATTTAGAAAGTCCGCTCCTTTGTTTAGTAAAATGATTTTTTTTTTCTCAAATTTAACACACCCTTAAACAATCAGTAGCCAAGTTCAACATTTTTATCTGCATACTAGCATTTAGACCCATACAAATATTTGTACCAACTTTGCCTTGGGTGGCATTTTATGTGATGTTCAGAAATTTGTCAAGTCCCTAAAGCCTCCAGAGGCTGAACGAACATAGAAAGAAAGTAGGTCTGTCTGACTCCTGAAGTACCATTAAATCACCCATATAAATTAGAATTTTTACGGTATTCTCTTGGTCCTTGCCACTCTCTGCTCAGGCAGATGTGCCTGTTCTGGTCAAACAGCTAGGTACACATTTCTCAAACTGATGATGTTCTTGCATACTCATACATGATTTTTAGACTAATACATTCTAGTGTTACAAATAGTAGGTTCTATGCACAATGTTTTGAAGTTCTGTAGTTTGCATACCTAAGTTCTCATGACTTTTCTTCCCTCAATGTTCCTAATGACATATGCCTTTCGTTTATTTCTAGGGCAACATATCCTTCTCATGTTCAGAGCCACAGGTGGTTCCTGTCACTTTTCTGAGCCCCAGTAGTTATCTGGCACTGCCAGCCACATCAGGGCAAGATGGAGCATTCGTCAGTTTCCAGTTTCGCACCTGGAACAAGGACGGACTTCTATTATCTAATAAAGTGCACCAGGATTCAAGTGGTTTCCTTTTATATCTGAGTGATGGGAAAGTTAAAATCAGTCTTCATAAACCAGGAAAAGCACTAAGTGACATCACTGCAGGTAACAGAAATTAACTAAAAAAAAAAAAAAAATTAAATCCAAGATTCCTATACATAGAAGAGGTCATTATAGCTATTATAAAGTAATTCAAATTAGTACCTAGATTCTTGACATGTTTTATGACTACTATGTGTGTACATCTGCTTTATGTGTGTGAATTTTAACACCAAATGTTTATGAATACTTTCTTTTCTCACAAACCTGTATTTATGTTGGATTTTTTTTCCCCATGACTGAGTAGAAATTACTTGCAATACTATAGACTGCAAAGGAGAGTTGTTTGTATGGGTTTACGTACATATTTATGCAGTAGATGTGGGAAGAAGACTACTTGCTCCTTCTTTCAAGAAATGTGAGACCAGGACAGAGCTGATACCATCTCTATATTTCACAACTTTTTAAATAATGGTAAAAAGCAGTGATATCAGCATGTGATAATATCAATACCCTCACCTAGCAGCACTTCAGTAGTATACCATGCTCTGACATTCCATGCACCACAGCCTCCTCAGTTTCTCATCCTGTATGTAAACAACTGAATTTTGCCCCTTTCTTGTAGACGATAAAATTGTCATTACAAAAAATATATGAAGATGAGCAAATGAACATGAGCCGGCAGTGTGCGCTTGCAGCCCAGAAAGCCAACTGTGCCCTGGGCTGCATCAAAAGGAGTGTGACCAGCAGGTCAAGGGAGGTGATCCTGCCCCTCTACTCTGCTCTTGTGAGACCTCACTTGGAGTATTGTGTACAGTTCTGGTGTCCTCAACATAAAAGGGACATGGAACTGTTGGAACAAGTCCAAAGGAGGTCCATGAGGATGATCAGGGGACTGGAGCACCTCCCGTATGAAGCTAGGATGAGCAAGTTGGGGCTGTCGAGCCTGGAGAAGAGAAGGCTGTGTGGAGACCTCATAGCCTTCCAATATCTCAAGGTGGCCTATAGGGATGTTGGGGAGGGACTCTTCATGAGGAACTGTAGTGAGAGGACAAGGGGTAATGGGTTCAAACTTAAACAGGGGAAGTTTAGATTGGATATGAGGAAGAAATTCTTTACTGTAAAGGTGGTGAGGCGCTGGAATGGATTGCACAGGGAAGTTGTGAATGCTCCATCGCTGGCGGTGTTCAAGGCTGGTTTGGACATAGCCTTGGGTGGCATGGCTTAGTGTGAGGTGTCCCTGCCCCTGGCAGGGGGGTTAGAACTAGATGATCTTAAGGTCCTTTCCACCCGTAACTATTCTATGATTCTAAATTAGGCTAGGATTGGTGTGGTTTCCGTATGGAACCATGTAACAGAGACCTAATAGCTGAAAAATATGTCCTAAAAGCAATGGATAATTTGGCTGCAAAAAATACAGTGATGATAGTGAAAGCATCAGTTAATCATAGGCTTATTTTGAATGGTACACAATCATATATTTCATAATCAGTGCTAGGAACCAAAAAAAAGACATATTTCAGGGGAGTTCTCAAGCTAGAATATAAAGTTTTTAATTATGTTGTTTATTGCTAGTTTGCCTTGGGCAAGAACACACAATAAGTAAACTAAGAAGTTATTTGCATAAAAATAAATTATAAATAATAAAATAATTCATAAAAATAAAAAAATAAAATAAAACATCATAATAATTAAAGCTTCCAAATCTATTTCAGACCTCACAGAATTAAAAAAGTTATGTAAAAGAGGGAGAAATTTCCTCAAAAAAGATATACTTGGTATACAAAAAAATAAGACTCACCTGAATTATTCACAAATCATATGCTTGGCAGTGTAAGGCAGACAAAAAAAGAGCACAGCAGAGCCAAGCAGAGCAGAGAAACAGCCACAGGATTTGAAGTTGAAGCCCCCTTGATCTTAGTTCTGTGCTTCTAATTCTCTTAGTTTCATTCCTTACTTCAATTCCTGATACAAAATGAAAATTCCTTTGAGGGAGGAAAAAAAGAAAAATAAAAAAGTTAAACCTTACTCTGAAGCTTATTGTGTTTCTACAGATGTATAATGGTTAAAAATAGAATTTTAATCAGTTGATTATTTTAATTCAGGAGAAGGTCTAAGCCAGTAATGACCACAGATAATGCTGAAATTTACATAAATACTTTGATCCTGTTTCTGTGGATGATAATAGGATCAGCCCTGGTATTTGTAATCGAAAATAACTGATGCACAGAGTACCATTTTGATGGCAAGAGGTTTCCCTAGGCTCATCATTTGAAAATGTCAATTCCTCAGTAAGAATATCAGTGGTACATACTTAACAGTGATAAATTTGGCTTTTTGTGAGCTATTGCAATTGCAACTATTGCCATGCAACGTCGTTTTAACAGACCAGCTGAAGGTGGTGGCAGTTTGAACAGCTGCAAACTTGAACACAGAGCATTTTATTCAATTTCAAAGTTGGAGCAAAATGCATAATACATTAGCTGAAACAGCCCAAAATAAATCTTGACACTACAGTGAAACAGAATTTAATGTTCTCATGCTATGCTAGGCTTATTCATCATAAAATCTAACAGGAAGAATTGTGTTTGTCTTGGTAAGGACAGAAAATACTGCAAACCCATCTTATTCTCTTAGAAGAAAGTTATCTAATAAAACCATATAGGGAACTTTTTCTGGAGTTTTTTTAAGTGTTTATTGTTACACTTACTGAGGCAATGCTAGTCTGCATTTGGAGACAGAGTAATTAAACTATGGATGGCTGGACAGGTTTGCTCTCTTACAAGCAACGACTTATGATCTGACTTTCACACACAAACTCACACACAAAGACACAATTTGATAATTAAATGAGAGCGTATTTCTTTTTGCACAGCTCTTAATTTCATTATCATGCTTTTTAAAATTTTCTTCAACCATATAAAAACAAGGAGAATGGCATGTTAATTCATGAGTGGTTGAATTATAAGCTGAATCATTTTACAGAATAATTGCTTAATATTTTTCCTTTGTAGCCTCTTTTGCAAGCTAGTCATCAAATACTCAAAAAGAAATAACACAGATGAAAAAAGAAATAACAGAAAGCTAATCCATGCTGAATTATGAGACGAAATTGAATTACATGTATGAATGTTTGAGTTCTTATTACTCAGTTTCTTCATATGACCCTGTCTTTCTAAACAGCTTTTAATTTCTGTGCAACTTTTAGTTAAGGGATGTTAGTCATTGCATTTGGTGGTTATGCTTCAGACTAATCTATACATTACTTTTCCTAAACTAGCTTCTTGTTTGTTTGTTTGTTCCTCACTGATCTAATAAATTATATACATTGTATTTTAGATATGCATTCCTAAGGTTGTATGTCATCGTTCTGCAAGATGTCCCACAGACCTTTTTTTTTAGCATTTAGGTATTAAAATAATGAATATACTGCTGATGAGAATAAATGGATATCTTGTAATAACTAGCTTTTTATGTGTGTCCTGGGTTCAGCAGTAGCAGTAATTTTTATTCCTTCTTAGTAGCTGATGCAGTGCTGTGTTTCTGACTTTAGGCCTGGGAACAGTACTGATAACAGTGATGCTTTTAGCTACTGCTTAGAATGTTTAGTCTGATCAAGGACTTTCTGAGTCTCATGTTCTGCCAGGGAGGAGGGGAAGCCGGGAGGAAGCAGAGACAGGACATCTGACCCACACTAACCAAAGAGGTATTCCATACCACAGCACGTCATGCCCAGGATGTAAAAACTGGGGACAGTTACCCGGAAGGGTTAGTTAATCCTGCAGGGTTGGGCTTGGTATCGGTCAGCGGGTGGTGAGCAGTTGTATTCTCTTCCCTTGTTGTTTCCCTGGTCATTATTATTTTTGGTGGTAGCAGTAGTGGTTTGTATTAGACCTTAGTTACTGAACTGTTCTTATCTCAATCTGTGGGAGTTACATTGTTTCGATTCTCTTCCCCATCCCTGGGAGAGTGCGGAGGGAGAAAGAGGGCTGAGTGAGCGAGTGAACTGCATGAGTTACAGCTGGGCTTAAACCACGACTGCGCTAAAAGTTTAAGTGGTATTCTTTTCCTCACTTGTTTCTGATGAAGCATTTTAAAACTCCCAGTAGAACACCAGACATATGTTTTTCAGATGGAATGGAAATATTAGTCTGTTGGCCTCCACTCTTTTGATGTTGTACCTCTCCTTGGCTTTGCGTAAGCAAATGTGAATTTACTGAAGTTTCTCAATTGAATGGCTATGACAACGTTTTTTATCAGGAGTGACTTACTCTCTCACAATAGCATTTCTCAGTCCCCAGACTTAATGAAAGGGACTTTTGGAAAGTCTTAACTTGAGCTATATGAACATAGCTCAGTATCTTTAATCATGCCAGCCTATATGAAAAGGAGATTAAATATCCATCCCAAAATCATGTAGTAGGTCTGTGTGATAAACTATAGTGAACAAACCAAAAAGTGCAAAATTCATATAATCAATTTTCCAGTAACCAAATAAATGTATCTACTTCAGTCATTCATTCAATCTCATTCTTTATCCTTTACCTACACTTACAGTTAGATATTTCAGTATTCAGAATATGGCTTTCTCACCAGAAGTTGTTATTGGAGCAGGATGCAAAACTAAGTATTAAAAGCAATTATACTTGCAACAATTGAAATAAAATTACAGAATTTACTGTTATATTTCAAATCTTCAATAATGACAGAGGTAGTGGGATTGGGTACATCCTCAGTAAGTCTGCTGATGGCACTAAGCTGAGTGGTGCTGTTTGATTGAGTTGCTGTTGAGTGATGGTAATGTTGACAGAAAGGGATGCCATTCAGAGGGAACTTGGCAGGCTTGAGGAGTAGGTCCATGTGGACCTCATAAAATTCAACAGGCAAAGTACAAAGCTTGCACCTGGGTCAGCACAATCACCATTATTAATACAGACCTGGAGATGAATGGATTGAGAGCAGCCCTGCAGGAACGTACTTAGGGATACTGAAAAATGATGAAAAATTTGGTATGAGCTGTCAATGTGTGCTTGCAACACAGAAAGTGAATTGTATTCTGGGTTGCATAACATGACACATGGCCAACAGGTCAAGGGAGGTCATTTCCCCCCTCCTGCACTTTCACGAGACCCCATCCAGAGTCCTGCATCCAGCTCTGGGGTTCCCAGCAGAAGAAAACCATGGACAGGTTGGGGTGGGTCCAGAGGAGGCCCACAGAATTGACCAGAGGGCTGGAACACCTCTTCTATGAAGAAAGGTTAAGAGAGTTGAGGTTGTTGAGCCTGGAGAACAGAAGGCTTTAGGGACACCTTATTGTTTCACTGACTCATAGCTGGAAGGGTTCAAGGCCAAATTATACAGGGCTTTGAGCAACCTGGTCTAGTGGAAGGTGTCACTGCCTGCGGCAGGAGGGTTGGAATTACATGACCTTTAAGGTCCCTTTCTACCCAAACCATTTATGTTTCTATGATTGTGTGATTCTATGATTCTATGAATAAGGATGGAGAGAATTTTTTTTTCCCCAGGGCCTGCATTGACAAGACAAAAGGTAACAATTTTGAATTGAAAAAGATTAAATTTACACATGCTACTACTGGAAATGCTCAAGGTCAGGTTGTAAGGGGCTTTCAGCAACCTGAGCTAGTCAAAGAAATCCTTGCACATAGGAGGGAGACTGGACTTTGTGGTTCCCTTAGGGCCAAATTATTGTATGATTTTATGATTGCTAAAGGAAAAGAAAGCATATAGCAGCAATGTAATTGAGGAAAACTTCATTCACCTGAAGTACCTCTAACAATGAAAAAACCTGCTTGCTTAATCTTAGAGTTGAGGTGAAAGAAGCTATGGCTTTTGTTAGCTCGGTATGGAAACTATAAAGAAGAAAATAAGTAAGTAGGAAAATGTTTCTTTTTTTTATTATTCTTTCAAGTTGCTAATCTTAAAAACAGTGTGACAAGTGACTTTATGGAGTATGTATAATCCATAAGATTTATCTCTTGATTGTATGTTGATCCTGTCTTTAGATAATTGCAGTTAACATATGGATCCCTATTTTGATGTAATTTAGCTATTTGAATATTCTCATCTTTCTATTTTTATTTGTTTTACTTCTGTTTGAATAATCAGTTAATTGGTGGACTATTTCTCTACAATATATGAGACATTTTATAGAAAGTATGTAAATACATGAAATTTCAAGAAGGAACTCACAGATCACAAATCATAGGTGCTCTGCAGTCAAGAAGAGATTTTACATAATTCTAAAAGGCTGTATTCTTTGTTCTTCACCAAAAAAAGTATCTCTCTTCTAAGGAACACTCAAAATTATGACTGACCTAGAGGACTTCTTAAGGACAATAATGTGCTTACATACTGCCCTGTAAAATTTATTGAAGAGTATATATGCAAGTGCTTTCCAGAATTAGGACTTTAGATTTATTGCTTTGTCATATCTTACACCTGCAGAGCCAAAGGTAATGTAAATTGCTGTTAAAGGCTACATTTCCAGAAAATTTTCCCATACATTTGCAATAAAAGAGACAACTAAAAGAAAAATATTTTTGTGACATTGGCATAAGTGTTGCTGAAGCTTTTAGCAGGATTTTGCTATTTGAATGGGTTCTAATATAATGCCTACTTTGATTATGAAAGATGAAGAAATCTGTTGTAATAGTGAAGTAAAAATGTGTATTACATGTAAAACACTGTATCAGCCATCATAATGATATCTTAATGATACCCTTCTTAGATTGGAAGGATATTTTTTATAGCCACCGCTTTAAATAGATGTATTACTTTGATGTATTACTGATAATTAGGAGTATTACAACAGTAAGGCTTATTCACTAAAGTACTTTTATTTTTTCTTATCAGGGAATGCATAAAGGTTCTGTCTTCACTAAGGACATTTGTGTTCTTTATTAATTTTCTCTTTCTTTCATTATCATGTGGGATTTTTATGTGGGCTATAATTACTGATCTCTCCTCCTTTTGAGTCTATAACATTCAAATAGTCTAACAAATAACAGATGTTTATACTTCATTTTGCTTTTTATTTTCCTTCTAGGTGCTGGATTAAATAATGGCCAGTGGCATTCTGTATCCTTGTCTGTCAAAAGGAATCGTATCAGTGTAATAGTGGACAATGATGTGACTGCATCTGGTCATGCCTCCGTACCTCTGCAAATTTATTCAGGAGATGCTTTCTACTTTGGAGGTGGAATATGTTTATTTACTCTGACAATATCCAACAGTTAAACTTTTTTTTTTTTTTTTTTTTAACTTATCAGATCAAATAGCATGAATTATTTGGCTTGCTCTAAGTCTTTGCCTAGCTTGGATATCTCTCAAATGATCCAGTTTTCAGGCACTGCTATGATATATTTGAAATTGTGTTTCCTTATAACTTTATTACGTTGGATAGAATAATTTGCAACCCTTAGTCCTTGGTCGCTTTTTTGAACATAATTTTCTGGAATCATGCTCTGATAATTGAATATAATGTAGTTGACAGTCAGACAGACACACAAAGGTCTGTACTGTATTGCTAAATCAATTTTTCTTGAGAATCTTCCCCTGGGATAACTTCAAGTTTTCAGCTTAAGTTAATGCTTCGTTACTTGTGCAAATATCCTCTCCACAGAAACTCTTAATTTTTTATTTTCTTCTTTTACTACAGTGACACAACTTTCCCATGTTTGAAGAATATAACTTGTGCCTAAAATCTATGTTTTGACATCTACTTTTCCCTGAGAATATTGACAATTATCTGTCACCAAATGATGTTGTCACTTATCAAATATATTGTTACTGATAGAGAAGGTTGTAATGTCTAAGTCAGTTGGGAATGGACTGCATAATAACAATGTTAAACAGCCTCTGGATGCATTATTCTACATTAGCCTAATACTCCATCTCTTAGTAGCTTAGGAATTAATAACTGAATTTTTTTTTAATATAACAATTCTCAGATTTATGAGAAAACTTGAAAGTGTATACAAAACCCTAAATAAATATGGACCGTCATTGTCCACAGATCAGTTCCATTGAATCAGCAGGTTGTAAAAAAATTTAATGCTAACAAGCAGACCGTAAATATAGGGACTATTACATGAGCATCCATGTGATATTTCACGTCTCACATTTAGCCTTCCTACTATAAATACCTCTTGAGCTGGCTGATTATCAGAGAAAGATACAGAATATTGTATGGAACAGCAAAAAACCCCATGTATTTTTGGGGTTTTGAGGTTTGTTTTGTTTTGGGGGGGCTTTTTTGATTTTTGTTTTGTTTTGTTTTGTTTTGTGTTTTGTTTTATTTTCCTTCTATGTTTCTTCAAGTTTCCAAATCTCTCATTGGGTGATCGGCACTATTTCAGGGTTAATGGCAGAGGTGAACAGAACAGGAGGGATTTGGGCAGTTGAAAAACCATCATATTCAATTAAGTTGTACTAGGACATTTCTCTTTGTGTTTTGGAGGGTCAAATTAATTCCAAGAACACTAAAAGCACTAGCTGCATATCATCCCCTTGGTGTCTCTGATTTCAGCTTTGTAGCTGATATCAGCAGCTTGAGCATGTCATACAAACTTTGGGAGAACTAGTAGAAGGTTTCTGAGTTTAGAAAATTGTTGAAATTTTATGTTATATACCACTGCCAAAATACAGACATTGCATTTTGACTTTCTTTTTAAATTTATATGAATATTTACCTTGTTTCTATATGCTGGTTCTTAAAACATGAATATCAGCCTTCCAGGAGAGGTTTCCTGGGGATATGATTGTCAGTTTTCTTGTTTTAATGAATGCAAAGTATGCAAGAAATGTGTATCCTTAGCCAGGAAAATGTGTAATAAACATGAAAATACTTTAGCTTTATGTCAGCACAATTTCTAGTCATGCTATCAGCAAAGATATACTAATTCTCCCCAATTCTGGGAATAATAACTCATTGCAACTACAAGTGCAAAAAAAGATTTTTTTAATGCAAAAAACCAGTAAAAATCATTATTGAAGGATTTCTTGCTATCTTTGATACTTGCCCCACAATTAAAAGGAATACCAGTTTTATTAATACTAAAGATATTGCCTTTTCTGTAATAGAACTAGCAGACCACTTTTACAAACAGACACACACAAAAATCTGAAATACAATTTTGTAGAATAGCTACAAGATATAAACTTTGTCTGCCTGCTCTGAATTTTTTGTTACTTTTTTTTTTATTTTCTTTTTTTTTTTTCATCATGACCTCTAGTGCCAGTATCTCATTTTCAAATGAGTGTAGTATTTTTTAAAGAAGTGACTAGATTTATTTTACCATTTTACCATGAAATGCTGTAATTCAATGCCTTTATTCTACTGAGGAGTCTGGAACTACAGCACTCCAGATGTGGCCTCACAAATGCCACATAGAGGGAAGGGCCACGTGCTCAGTTCTGCTGGCTGTACTCTTGATAATACAGCCCAGAATGCACATTCCTGGCTTATGGGCCACCTGCTGGCCACCAGGACCCCAGCCCTTTCTTTGTGGATCTAGGTAGTTATCCTTCAGCTTGGATAGTTGCATGGAATCGTTCCATCTCATATTGACGACCTTGAACTTGTTGTTACTGAACTTCATGGCATTCCTGTCAGTTTGTTTCTTCAGCTTGCCCATGTCCCTCTGAGATGCAGCCCTCTCTTCCAACACTTGACCCCTGACCCCAACTCAGTGTCAGGCACAGCTGTGCTGCAAGGACACTTTCCTATCATCCATGTCATTAATGAAGGCATTAAACAGAATAGCTTTCAGTACTGATATCTGAAGGACCCTCTGTTCACTGATGTGAAGCAGGACTTTGCATCATCAATTATCTACTTATCCCACCCATATATCATCAATCTACTGATAGACTATGGAAAACTGTTAGGGGCTTTGCTGAAGTCATGGTGTGCCATGCTCACTGCTCTTCTTTTGTACACAGTGCCCGTCACCTCAGCAAATTAAACAAAAAAAGCTTGGTCCAGCATTATTTAGCTTTGAAGCTAAAGTTACTCAGATACATTTTTATCCTTCACGTGTTTAGAAATGGCTTCTGAGGCTTTGCCCCTTGAACTTGCCAAGGACTGCTGTAAAGGCGATGGACCTCTAGTTTCCTGTGCCCTCCTTCTTGCCTTTCTTGAAGATGAGTGTTATATCTGCCTTTTCCAGTCATCAAGAAACTTAATCAAATGGCTAGGACCTTTTGAGGATTAGAAATATAATGGCTTCACAATGATAATGGCAATTGTTCTAATGACATTGGCCAGCTCCTACAGGTGCCCCTTGGACTCTTTTCTCTTTCATTGTTGGTACTGCATCGCTTCTCATACTCTGCTAGGACATGGGAAGCCTAAGGATCAGTTTTACCAGTGAAGACTGAAGAAAATGTCCTTAGACGAACCAGTTCTTCACAAGAACCTTGTCACTAGGTCCCCTGCCCTGACTTATACAGGAGCTCCATGTTTACGTTTGCAGGCTTTCTGCCACACTTTCTTAACTATTTTGGTATTACCATGGACTTTTCTTATGCACCAAAGAGCTTTTTGTTGAAAAAATATCCAGCACTTTTGCTCTCCATAACAATTTCCTGTGCGATCCTCAAAGCAGATCCTGAACAGATCAAAACTGGCTCCTCTGAAATCAAGGGTTGTAATTCTGCTGGTTTTTCTTATTCTCTTCTTTGTATATCATAAATACCACATCCTTATGTTTGATGCAACCAAGACTGTCCTTGACCTTCACATTTTCAACCATTTCTTCCTTACACAGATGTAGCAGGTCCAACAGAGGATCACTCCTAGTTGAGTCATTGATGATCTGCATCAAGAAATTTTTTTCAGTACTTCCTAGAATCTTCTGGACATCTTGATAAATTAAAATCACTTAGTACTTAGTAACTATTTTTTTTGTCTTATGTGACTTTAGTCAGCTCCAAATCATGTGCATCTTGTAAATTAAAATTTTGTGACTAAGGTTAGTCAGTCAATCTGTTCAGATCTTGATTCCATTCATTGCTTTGGAACGTCTACTTGAGTTTTTACTGAAAGTTTTAGTGATGCTTTTGCATATGCTTTAAAAACTAGTAAGACTGCGCAGAAATATTTCTTTATAGTTGCACCACCATGCCTAATAAGAAGAGGTTCTGGCTAAAGTCTTGCACCCACAGAGTTTACAATACCTGGAGATTATAATATTTCAGTCTACTTTTGGAATATATAAATTTTTAAACAAAATCTTTTTTTCAGCTCCAGGTCTTATATTTCTTTCAGGCTGCCCTACCACTGGAAATATTTCTGAATGTAATACCTCATTTGGTGGCTTTCAAGGATGCATGCGACTTATTTCCATTGATAACAAAGCAGTGGATATGATCTCAGTTCAGCAAAATGTTTTTGGCAATTTCAGTGACCTCCAGATAGATTTATGTGGCATTATAGACAGGTAAGAAAATAATATTTACTCATTATTTATTTATTTGAATGTTTTGTTTCCGATACTGAATGTTGGAGAACAGAACACTTGTAAAATTACATGCTGCTTCTTTTGTAAGAATTCCAGAATAGAATAAACTCAGTAAATAGCAGAGCAATTAGATTTCCATGCACTGGGAAAAAAAAATTAAAGTAACTGGGGTTAAAACTATTTGATGTTTCTAACAAATTTTCAGTATTTTATATTCTTGTCAAGTAAAACTATAGACAAACCCCCTTCTGCGACACCCTTTGAAATGCTGTGCTCTTTACAGGTTATTGCTGCTTTGTATATTCTACCCATCC
Source organism: Ara ararauna (assembly GCA_028858755.1). Lineage (NCBI taxonomy): Eukaryota > Metazoa > Chordata > Aves > Psittaciformes > Psittacidae > Ara > Ara ararauna. The sequence continues at coordinate 33,596,856 of CM054410.1, read as the reverse complement.
AGAAACACAGTAGATAGTATTCATCACAGTGAGCGGGCAATCTTCTTTAGACTATGGTCAGAACTAGTCTCATAACTTGCAATAGGTGGTATTGGCATCTATCCATGGCAGGGAGGTTGCAAATAGATGGTCTTATGGTCCTTTTCAACCCTAACTATTCTAATCTTATGATCCAAAAGAATGTAACTAGTTGAAAGGGCTGCTTCTGCAGGGTGGAAAGACTATCTACCTTCCTTGAAATTTAAATTCTGGACAGAGACATTGCTGGATTTCAGCATGAGGATGATCCAAAATGGGTGTTGCAGGATGGCAGAGGCTGCTGGCAAGAGAAGGAGGAGACAGGCAAACAGAAATGGAAGAATTTTTCTGCTGTAGACTCAGAAGAATGCAGACACAGGCATTTTTGCAAACTCTGCTTTAATCCAGAAAAGGTTGCATTAGACTAAGCAGAAAGGGTACACTAAAATGACAAAACAGGCAGGGGAAAGATGTACTTGTGTTTGTAAACACTTCTCCCCACCCCCTAAATTTCTAGTCCTCAAAAGTTGCCATTTTATCTTAAAAAGTCTGGTCTTTAAATTATAAGACTTCAAAAAACAGGATTTTTTTTTTTTTTTTTTTTCTTTGAAAAACAGTTAAGGCAGACACTGAGATTGCAGTGTTGATCTGCTGGAGGAGAGGAAGGCTTTTCAGAGGGATCTGGACAGATTGGATCAATAAGCCGTGGTCAACTGCATGAGGTTCAATAAAGCAAAGTTCTGGTTCCTGCATGTGGGCCACAGCAGCCCCACGCAAAGCTAGAGGCTGGGGGAAGTGTGGCTGGAAGGCTGTTCGGGAGAAAAGAACCTCAGGTCCTTTTCTGGGGATGCTGGCTGATGGCTGCTGCATATGAGCCAGCCTGTGCCCAGGCAGCCAAGAAGCCCAGGGACATCCTGGTGTGTATCAGAAACAGTGTGGGCAGCAGGGAGAGGGCAGTGATCATCCCTCTGTCCTTGGCACTGGTGAGGCTGCACCTTGAATCTTCTGTTCAGTTCTGGGCCCCTCACTACAAGAGAGATATTGAGTCGCTGGAGTGGGTCCAGAGAAGGGCATTGAAGCTGGTGAAGGATCTGGAGGACAAGTCTGAGGAGGAACAGCTGATAAAACTGGGGAGGGTGGAGATCTGTATATTCTTAGTCAAATACAGAAGAGATGTAAGCATGATTATGAGTGTAAAATGTCACTTAATTGGCTCACAATATAGTTGCTGCAAATTTCTGTCTCTGGTTTTTGAATGTGCAGTGTAACTGGGGACCTCTCAAAATGCTAATCTCAGAGCTGTGGTTAAGGAACCATGTCTTCCTCCATGAATAAAGACATGTTTTACCTAAATTTTTACAGGAAAATGGTATATTTTTGCATGTAGTGATTTCAGTTCCTGTCAGATTTTGAATGCCGATATTATGTGTGTACATGTGGAGTTTTAAAAATAAATTAACATGCATAAATAAGTGTAAAGTCACTATCTGAATCTCAATATATAGAAATCCAGCATTATTTACAATATTCCAACATAAATGTCTTTTTTTTTTTTAAGCAGTGCATCAAAGGGGTTCTATTACTTCTATTTTTATCTTGCTGAATTTTTATTGCATATGAAAGGAGTTATCATCTTTATTTTATTTCAATACCACTGCCATGCAAGTTTTTTTCACTATGGACTTGTGTAAGCCACTTTAATTTCTCAGCCATACTCTTTTTCAAAGTGTTTTATTACTTTCTGGCACTGTATTAAATCTTTTTTTTTATTATTATTTATTTTTTTTTTTTTTATGCTACTCTCATAGTTCATCAAGTTTATGTATGGATACCAAGGAAAAAAGAAAAAAGAAAGAAGTCTAAAAAAGTCTTTATAGAAGGCTTTTGGTTGGTTAGTTTTGTTTTTTCTAAGATTTGTGGACGTTAATTTGTATCCCCTTTATCTTGATAATTGCACCTTTCTAACACTAGCTCTGCGCATTGTTTTCAGCACTCAGAATGCTTACCGTATGTCTTCCTAACATACAAATTGAAATTTAATCCACCCTTTTTTATTAATTTTATTATACTTACTATCTAGTATTTCAGAATATACTGTTTGTGACAAGCCTTCCTGGTCTTCTGCCAGCTTGCTCCAGGGACTATTTCTTTCCAGGTTCCTCAGAGTCACATTTTATTTCACATCTGCAGCTTCATGTTTCTCTTTATCAAACTAATTCTACATCTCATCATAAATCCCAGTTGATAAGATACATTCCTTTTTGCCACATTAACATTCCTTACATATATTAAACAATTTCTGATAGGTAGCTTGAGCTCGAGCACCTCCCATACGAAGACAGGCTGAGAAAGTTGGGGCTGTTCAGCCTGGAGAAGAAAACACTGCATGGAGACCTCATAGCAGCCTTCCAATATCTGAAGGGGGTGTTTAAGGATGCTGGGGAGGGGATCTTCCTTAGGGACTGTAATAATAGGAGAAGGGGTACCGGGTTCAAACTTAAATAGGGGAAGTTTGGGTTAGATATAAGTTCATTACTGAAAGGGCGGTGAGGCACTGGAATGGGTTGCCCAGGGAAGTTGTGAATGCTCCATCAGTGGCAGTGTTCAAGGCCAGTTTGGACAGAGGCTTGGGTGACCTGGTTTAGTAGAAGGTGTCCCTGCCCATGACAGGGGGGTTGGAAATACATGATCTTAAGGTCCTTTTCAACCCTAACCATTCTATGATCTTGTGCATTATATAATTTGTGAGAAAATATTTGCTCCCTACAATGATTTTGACATGCCTTTGGTTGCCCAAAGCGAAAGTAATCACCATTTTTGCCACTGTGCTGCTAATGGTAGATATCTCTTGTAGAGCTGAGGGCAAACCAACCACTTCTTTGTTTTGGAGTCTTTATGGGAAGCTTTTCATCAAAAATACCAAATAATAAAATATGACCCAAATTCTGTTGTTATTGATGGCTTTAGTAGTAGAAAAAAATTAATCAATAAATATAATAGTTTTACTCATTTAAAGTGCATGAACACAAATAAAAATTACTTTTTACTTAATCATCTGAATTTATATGAAGAGTAAATAAATAGAAAAAAATCTATTAAGCCAATTCTTTATCTGATTATATATATATATTCATTTATATATATATATACACACACACATTTAAAATACATTTTCAATTCCTACTCCTATGCTAAAGTTATTATGACTCCTTCTAGTTGCCATGGTTTAAAATAGCCGGCAACTAAGTACCACACAGCCACTCACTCATCCTTCTTCTTTCCCTCTCTCTGGGCAGGATGGGGAGAAAAATTGAAGAATATAAAACCTGTGTATTGAGATAAAAACAGTTTAATAACTAAACTACAACATACTACTACGGCTACTAAAGGATATAACAAGGAAAGAGTTATAAAATTAAAAGAAGAAAAAAAAAAAAACCAAACAAACAGAAGTTTGCTACCCCGCAGTCAATACTCAGCCTGACCCAAGCAGTGATCAGTTCCTTCTAGGTAACTCCCCCCAGTCTGTAAACTGGGTATGTCATGCTGTGATGTGGAATATCCCTTTGGCTAGTTCAGGTCAGCTGTCCCGTTTCTGCTTCCAACATAGCCTCTTGTGCCCTTCCTTACCGGCAGAGCATGAGAGACTGAAAAGTCATTGATGAGGATAAACACTGCTGAGCAACAACTAAACCATCCTGGTGTTATCAACAATATTCTCAGACTAAATCCAAAACACAGCACTATGCCAGCTACTAGGAAGAAAATTAACTCTACCCCAGCTGAAACCAGGACACAAGTCATTGCTCTTCCCATGCTCCTTCATATGGCCTTTTCATTGTGTAATATCTTTATATTGCTCCATTGCTCATATACTACTTGGGCATGCAATTGATTCTCTTCATATGTTTCTGCTTATTATCTGTTCTCTCAGCATCTTTAGTGGTATATATTGATTTTATAACTACTAATTATGCATAAACCAGTGACAAAATAGCATAATGTCATTCTAAATACCTTAAAAAGTTAGACTGAGGAGAGAATATCAGTTGAATCTGTCATAATTGCATCAAGCTCTAAACAGAAACACATAATTGCCTACCAGATGTTATTACTGTTGGTGTCTTAGCAGCTGTATGTTTTACAGAAGCAAGAAAAAATGATTTTAATGTAAAAAAAAAAAAAAAGAAAAAGAAAGAGACATTGCCACTGTAGTAGTTTTGTATATTTTTCTCTTATTTTTTCTTTTTTTTTTAATTGAAGGCTAAAGAAAGAAAAAATTATTTATTCTTTAAATTTTTTTAGCCATAGTTTGGAACCATGATAGTACACAAAAATGTATTTAGCAGATACTTGGCATCTGAAGTTCTTCTTTTCCCCCTCTTTATCAAAAGTATACTGCTGAATAAGTGTTCTGCTTTGAATTTTAGCTTATGATTATTAGCCTACTACCTCAATTTTAAATCATATATCATTTTCAGGTGTCACACTCTTAAAAGCATACCATCAAATAATATGTGGTAGATACTTATCAGCTGTCTTTTTTTCTGTTTTAAGCAAACATAATAACAAATCCAAAAACTACTTTTATAGATGAAGTATCAGAAATGTTTTTTCTAATATAGGAAATATTTTTATTAGGTTAGTTTCCTTAGAGAAAAATTGTTCTGAATCTTGTTTTGGGTGTGATTGCAGCATATAATGTAATTATAGCTTCACTTTTATGTAACTAGTGGTTACTTTCTAATACACATTCTGAACCAGAGGGAAGATGCAAAATCTAATGCTAAAAGATTTCAAATATACGCTACATTGTTTTAATTTCTATTAAAGCTGTTTCAAGCATCACCAATTTCATCTAAGCTTTGCATTTTGTGAACATGATTAGGATTGTAGAATCATAGAATCATAGAGTACTTAGGGTTGGAAAAGACCTTATGGTCATCTAGTTCCAACCCCCCTGCCATGGGTAGGATGATTGATTAATATGGACAGGGAGTCAGTACAAGTAAGGACCATGTAAATCATACTTTGGAGATAATGATGTCTTTATCAAAAAGAAGGAAGACAAGAAAAACTATTACTAAAATGCATACAAGCATAGCAGCAGTCAGAGGATGTACTGAAAGACCTGAAGGGCAGTTCTGTTAGAGGAGTTGTATACTTATAATAGCTGACAACTAGTCATACTTGTAGGAAACAAAATAAAGCATCTATCATAAGAACTATTACTATACACATTTCTTAAATTGCTCCAAACATAGTATTTAATAGCAAAGCATTTATAAGCCTGGTGCCTAAAATTCATTTTTATGTTCCAAACCAGAGCTCATTGAGACATATATTTACAAACTTGTCTTACAAATACATTCTGTGAGTGAAATAATAATGATACAAGATCAGCTCTTTCACTTGCAAAAGTATCACTTATTTCTTGAAAATAGGTGATCTATATCACTTTATTTACTTTACTTACGCTTTACCTGCTACTTCTTTTTATTCTTCCCTTCTATGAAAACCTCTTCGTATCTTTGTTCATAAACATGAAAGAAAGAAAGATAAAAATTATTTGAGACTCATAAGTAAATATACAAAGGCACTGAATTCCTGAATTATTCTTAGGGCAGGTGTATGAACTGCTGGACTTCTTACAATCCTAATTCAATACCCTGCTAAGATTTCTTGAATGAAGTAAAAGGTATTTTAAGATCCTGTGAATATTAGTGGGCCTGTTTTTCCTTTTCCTGTCAACAACTTAGCCTGTCAATGTCAACAGCTAAGCCTTTTTATACTTTTGAGCTCTATTACATACACATGCATATACATATGCATTCACTGCAGTTGAAATGTTAACTAATTTCTAAGTTGAAAAGCTAATGAAAAATTAAAGTGTGCCACTCTATTTCAGTATACTTTCAACTGTGTTTATAAAAAGATAAATTTGAGGGTTTTTTCGTCTTCTGCAATATTTTATATCTAGGTATAGTGCTGCAGTCTTAACCATCAAGCAGTTACAGGCAAGTTTTATTTGCAGTCACCCATTCTAAATCCACAAGAAAGCTAGCATAATTCATCAGGTTTCTGTTCATACCACCAGAACAAAAATATTGCTTTACTGGTAGTTACTTCTTGTGACTGAACTGATGCACTGATTTACTCTTTCTAGAATAGTAAGTAATTATAATTTTAGAATAAGAAACAGCTCTCAGGTACTAAGGTAAATCTTATTTCTTTTGTGATTTTTTTAAACTATTTTCTATTGTTTGTAAAATAATGAGATTGTGATGCTGTTTTGTTGTGACATATCTTATTGAAGAAATTCTTTTAGTCACTGTAATTGCCAGTGAATTATCAGCAGGTAAATCTTTGGTTTATCTGTATTGAATTGCAGATAGCTGAATGGTAATAAGTAACAATTATGCAGATTACACTTTTTTTCTGTTCTCACAGGCTCATTACATAATGAATATATTTATTACAGGCAATAGGAATAGTGGGAAAGATGGAAGGAAATTCTCTAGATTTTCTAGTAATTATATTGACATCTTTCCCAATGAGCTTGAGGACTTCATGTTATTGTACTTCTTTTCCATGATTTTGCATCCCTTGGTAAGTACAAGTGACATGTAAATAAATAGAAAACAGAGTGAAAATGCTTCTTTTTTTTTTTTTTTTTTTTTTTGTTATTTTAGATGTTTGCCTAATTACTGTGAACATGGTGGGGAGTGCTCACAGTCCTGGAACAGCTTCTACTGCAACTGTACCAATACCGGATACAAGGGAGCTACTTGCCACTATCGTAAGTCTAAGATGTTTTGTGACTATTCCTCAACTATGGTTGAATGTTTTTCGCCAAAAAAAAAAATACATTAGCATTGATCATTCATATTAGAAGATTTTTCAGTCATGTAAATATTCACAAGTTGGATCAAGAAAGGGCCTTGAGAATATAAAATATTTAGCAGCAAAATCTCATTGAAAGTTCTAAAGTTTATCTGTTTCTGTTCCACATTTTTAACAATTTGCATGAGAACAGTAATATACTCTTCCATCCATATACCTTCACTTTATGAATCAGAAAATCATTTAGAAATGTGTTAAATTCATCATTATTTTTTACAATTAGTATTATTTTTTTCAGAGACAATGGGACTACAGTCATGTATAATCACATGCACTAAGCCCTAAACCTGTGTTTATGTAGTTGGCTGAATCAGGAATTACATTAGGAGAAATTTACACAAAAAACACCAAAAAACCACCCCCCAAAAAAAAGAACCCCCAAAAAAACTGAAAAAAAAAACCCAAACAGCAACAACAGCAACAAAAAACCCCCCAAACAAACAAACAAACAAAACAACAAAACAAAGCCCAACAAACAAACAAAACCAACCACACAAACAAAAAAATGGAAAATAACTTAACTAGTTTCACTGGAGATCCTCTACATTTGTACTGCTTTAACTGTATTCTGGGAAACAGAGTAAATCTGGAAGCACTGATTGAAGACAATTATTGAGTAATTGAACCTGTCATGTTTAAATTTAACTAAGTCTATTTCCTTAAGAAGCCATCAAATTCCAATTGAAAATTACATAATTTGTGCATTATGAATATTTCATACAGTTAGCAATCTCTATTGCTTATCTTTCTCATAGGTACTGCCTTATAATATCAGTAATCATCAAGAAAAAAATACAGAAGTCACAGTCTTCCTAGAGCTAGCTTGTTTTTTAAAAATATCACTGTACTAGTAATTTTTTTATATTTCAATAAACTTCATATAGATAAAAATCTAGAATATTAATAATTGCTATGGAGTTATATTTTTATTTGTATAGCACTCATCACTCTTTGCTTTGTCTGAACCTAACAGCTCTTTTTGGCAGAGTGTTTTCAAGTTTTGATAATAACTGATAGAGCACACAGTCTAATTTTGAAAAGAAAGACCAGAACAGTATGAGTGCTAGAAGCATTATAATGGTCAAAGAAGAAGTTGGGCTAATGCAGTCTAGCTATGACATTATCATCAGTGTTCCCTGTTTGTTTAAGTACAGAGGTGGACTCGTAAGTCCCTTTCTCAGGTTTTTGATCATAAAGAAGTCATCACAGAATTTTCTTTACATTTTGGCTGATACAAAGTATACATGAGATAGGACCAAGGAGCTGTCATTTTGTCTTTACTTATTTAGTTCTTTTACCGCAGTCTCTGACAAGTCATTTGCCCTTCTATTTAAACCTGAAAGAAAATAAGAAGCATGAAAGCCAAAAAAAAAAAAAAAAAAGCCAGGAGACAATCAGAACACCTAGAAATACTGCCAGCCTTCTGTCTTATGTAATAACAACAAAAATCTGATTTAGCTGATGTAGTTAGTGTTTGTTTCCTCAAAGTCTGATTAGCAGGATCTAGATAGCACCCTTGGCATTCACGTTATTTCACAGGTTTTACAACCATTTACTCACCTACATCTTACAGTTTCCTCTCCGAAGTTTCCAGATTGAAATAAGGGAGGAAATGCTTGAAAATGCCCTTTGTGATCTCCTCAATACATAAACCCAAATGCGCTCTGCGGAAACAGATGAAAACAGTTCTGGTTATGTGATTTCTTCTGTATTCTTTAGCAGTGAACACACACAACTTCTTTTCCTCATTGACAGGCTCAACATGCTTTTTTTTTTTTTTTGTAATTCCCTGACTATAATGTAAAATTATGCCATTACATTTGTGATAGAATGTGTTCTTTTACAGCCATCTATGAGCAATCATGTGAAGCCTATAAGCACAGAGGGAACACTTCAGGCTTTTTCAATATTGATTCAGATGGAAGTGGCCCACTGGGACCGTTTCTTGTATACTGTAATATGACAGGTGAGGTGATAAACTTTCTTAACTCACAGCTGGGTCTCTATGTATGCTCATTAGATTGAAACACAAGTTATCAAGTAATAAACCTCTGTAGCTCATAAGTTTAATGTATGCATACACAACAAAATGAAGGTGACTCCTTAATTCAGAATACTGGGAAAAAAATTAGGCTGAGAAATTAGAATAACAACAGGATTCAGGCTGCAAATCTAACACTGCATTTCTGTTGTGTTTTGCATAAATGAGACGTGTTCCATATGTAGGCAATGTCATACTAATTAATTTTTGGGGAGCAATTTTGTTTTCACTGAAAGTACAGCCTCTTGAGAACATTTAAGGAAATGAGAAATAAGCTGTATTTTATGAGAAAAATACTGATTTTTCCAGGCAGCTTACTGAAAAATTGTAATTCAGAACTGGCCATTGTTATGAGGAATATAGGCATTAAGCTTAATTTTTCAAATTGCAAGTAAATCTTTTGGAGAATGGAAATGCAATCAGTGGGACTCTCACAACCTCACTTTCAGGCACCGTGACTCCTCTTCTGCTCTTTGAATCACCATTCACATCACTAGAAGGTTTAGATATCAGTTTTTTGCTGTATGCTTTATAATAAACCAGTTGTTTATGAATGCCTACTGGTATATGTCTTTTTAATGAATCTTACATTTAAATGGCTTTTTGAAATTATTATTTTGTGTCTGTTTCCTTTTCATTTTGCTTAGCTTCTATTTATTTGAATTGCTTTCCAGCCATGATGATGGAAACACTTCATTGTATTATGTGACAAAAATATATTTTTACACAGTTATAACTGTTTGAAAAACTGCATAAATAAGCTATGCTTGAATTTGATTTATTTGCATCCTAAATCTTAAGAACTTGACTTTGAAATGTTATCATAAGCTTTTGATGTTGATTTGTAAACAATTTGTAGTCACATTTATTTATTGAGAAATTGATAGGACCCTGACTGCTAGTGGCATTGGCTGATTTTCACTATGATCTAAATAATACTTATTATAATACAATTCTCATTATCTCAATCAGTCTGTGCAATTTAACTACTCTTGGCATGTGCTAGCTCATGGTGGGCACAATTCAGACTGGCACATGCCTTTAAGAAAAACATGCTAGTGCCCTGTGAGACTTAAAGAGACCAAAGAATCACAGCAGAAAGATGACTTTGGGGGTTTTGTTGTTTTGTGGGTTTTTTTGTTTGTTTGTTTGTTGGTTTTTTTTTTAAGTGGGTATAACACTCCAAGGTAGTGTAGTGTCTGATTTATCCTTTTGTGTCCATGAACAGCTGTTACTGTTTTCCTCAGTCATTCCCTATTCACCACATTAAGCGAACCTCATTGATCAGTTCTTCATCTTTAGATGCAGCCTGACAGGATGAATCTTCTATGTTTGTTTTGTTCCCAGTTTCATCATGATTAGTATTCCCTTTTCCCACCAGAGGCAGGGAAGGCAGATGCCCACATTTCTTACAGCGCTGCCTTGTCTTTGACATTCATGGGGCTCTATTTTCACACAGCTGGGAGGAAGGTGCCCTTCCCTGGTTGTATTCTTGGAAGTAATTTTCAGAACGAAAAGACTACAGTTCACACTGCCAGCTAAGATGACCAAATTCTGCAGTGACCTTTTTTTTCTTTTGTAAATTTGCGAGGGTGATAATAAGCCTGATAGCTGACTTGTCTAAATTTTTATGCCAGCATAGCCTTTGGATATATTTGTGTCTGTGCGTATGTGCATGTACAAAAAAAAAAAAATCTAAGTTTGCCATCTGCTTTTTGGCACCGAGTGTGTATTTAAAAAAATTTTATAATTTGACCAAAAGCTAGTAGTAATAATAATATAATTAAAAAAATATACTAATATAATAATACAAATAATAAAAATAATAAAAAGGAGCATAGAGTCCCATAATATGGCATTTTTTGAAGAGTCATCTCACTTTGATATTTCCTTTAGATTTTCTGATTAATACTTCTCCTTTAAGTGACCATGAGTTCTTTCCTCTCTATAAATATCTTATAATGTCAACCATGTGTACTCGTAGGAAGCTAATGGAATACAATAAAATACAACTGTGTTAAAGAGTTTGAAATACTGCTTTTAGAACATAAGAAATATTATCATCAATACTCCAAGTTAGAAAACAATAGTATTTCTTATATGAACTCAAATTACATTGGCCATTAAGATAAAAGAATACAGCGAAGATTAATCTAAAATTGCCTGACCCAGACTGGCTTCATTGATTTTAGATGACTAGGATAACTCACCTTCATGTAATCTGAGTTTTATAGTAAATACAGTATTTACATGCTACTTTTGCTTCTTTGTATAATAGAAAAAGTATGTAGGCCATTTTCTCATGCAGAATGAATTAATTTAAATTATAGTTGTTGTAACTAGAATTTAGAATAAAAATTACTGCTATTTTATTTTAAAAAGCAGGCAAAATAACAATAATAAACATTATTTCCTTTTATTCCTTTACTGCAATTTATGAAGTAAACTATATCTTACTGTAAAGACCATTATTTGGATATTGTCACTTACACTTTTTTGATTCAATTATCATATCAAGCTAAATACCTGTTACAGTCATGGTATGATAATGTACAGATTTACATCTCTGTTTGTGTGTCTGAAAACAGTTTCTGTGATCAAAGAAGTCACCTTAAATTTTGGTTGATTTCATCATGCATTCTCTTTCCATTAACAATTTATGCAACTACTTCTCACTCCTTATTACTTTTTACATGTGTTTTGAAAGATGTGACATGGACAATTTTGCAGCATAACAACACCAACCTAACCAGAGTCAAAAGTGCTAATCGAGAGAACCCACACACTGTGTTTTTCAAGTACTCTGCCAGCCTAGACCAGCTTCAGGCTACAATTAACCATGCAGAGCACTGTGAACAGGAGCTTGCTTACCACTGCAAAAAGCCAAGGCTTTTAGATAAGCAAGGTAAGTAAAGCAAACAAATCTTCTTATGTTGCATAGTACCTTTCATTTTACTGGCTACTATAGGTATTTTTTCTGTCAAGGTTATAGTATTTTGCTACTAAAGAGTTTGAACTACTTCATATATATAGTGCTCATTTTTCTGTAAGTTACCAAGAGATATTTGAACCAGAAAAACACAAATGGCAGTTTATAATGATCTTCATTCATAAAATTAAGTGCTCTCAAAGTTAATTTCTCTCATAAGTCTTTTAAATTAACAGAGATAATTATTAACATAGCTCTTGTTGGGCTGCCTTCCAGGGATTTTTAAATATTAATGAAGGAATTACTGAGAAAATACCTCCTTAACACAAACTAGAGCATAGATATCAGAAGTTTATTGCTGAATGTTTTTGAACACTTAAACATAATGTGAGTGCTTGACAAAAAGCACTGGTAACATTAAATTTCCACTGCCCAGCATAGACATCCATGAAAAAAAAAAAAAAAGTATATGTTAAAATGTGGATTATTGATGAAAGTATATATTTTTAAGAGAAAAATGAATTGAAATACTCTGACATACTTAAAGAAAGATTAAGTTTATGCAGTCTACTTAAATCTTAACTCTCACTGACACAGAGCTACTGTTAATAGGATTTACCATTAAAATTCCTTCTAAATAATCCAATTAATGTGGAAGAAAAAATCTTAGTGTTTAGCATCTTTTAAAAACTATGTGAAATTATTTGACTTCACCACCAGAAACTCTGAAACTGCTCAAATTGATTTAATGGCATCCTTTCCTACTAAGCATAGAGCAGGTCTCTGACTGCAACAATCTCTGGCTCTGTCTCTAAACTCTTGCAATACATATTCTTTCTCCCTAATAATGTCATGGATATCACCTTACTTCTTAGACTAGAATTTACTTTTGGCAGAATTATCTGTTTAAAAACATCTCTGCAGCTAAGAAGTTGAACTTATGCCTTAAGATGTCCCCCTGAGCCTCCCTTTTACCTATTGATTCCAAATTTAAATTATGGTTAGATGTCCAAAAGCCTGGTTTACACTGAGCAAAGGGTTTCAAGATTCCTGTTGGTGTTAGACATTACATATCTTTTGGTTGTTAGCTGTCACACAGGCTAAGTGGAAACCACCAAAAAAACCCCAAATAAACCTCAGCGTCTCAACTCACCAGTTTCAGCGGAGTGATCAAGCGGGAAACAATGAAAACATTTAAGTTGGAGAAGAAGGGAGCAGAGGGAAGGACCCAGGCAAGCAGGACTTTTTTTTTTTTCCTTGTACTCCAGTGAGATTGCACAGAAATACTGAAAGAGTCCATTTGATCAATTGTGCTGAGGCATCTAAAATTTAGAGGTTTGAATAGTAGAAGTGAATAGACATGGGAAAGTTATTTGTGAGTTTTATAGATTTTCTAAAATCCTTCTTTGTTTAAACACTACCAAAGACTGTACCAAATGCAACTTGCCATTCCTTTAAAGAATGGGCTTTAGTCTGTTCTGAAAGAGCTCTGAGGAAACAGAAAGGTAGGATCTAGTGACAGTCAGTGTTGGTTTCTGCAGAAAGGCCGCTTAAAACAGTCAAAGCTGAGTTTTGTGATATTGGGATGAAACACTTATTAAGGAGAGTTAGGGTTTAAGTTTCCCTCTCTGTTTGGAAGCGGCTAGAACCACACCTTACAACTGCTTAGAAGACGTATTAACTTTGCCTTATACTTTGTAACATTTTTAATTAAATCACTTCCTTAAAATCGAACTCAGATTTTTACATTCCAACATGTATATCTAACATTTTTTAGTCCAAAGATAGTGACCATGGTGGATGACTTACTAAGGACAGATCCTTTTTCACCCATTCACTTAGAGTGACAGTGAAATTAGATGAAGTTCCTGGGAGAACATGCAGATGTCTCTTTGTAGATATAGACTGCTCTATTATTTTGAAGGGCTAGGTCTCACCTACAAGGAGGAAGAAAAAAGTGGGTGTTTTTTTCAAAATGTATATGTTAGTATTATTTTTCAGGGAGCTCAGTGTTCACTGTGCCTAGAGTATGCAATGAAACAGATGTTGTTTTCAACATCTCAATTTCATCATCAGCAAACAACATGAGTTTTCCCAGTCTTAGAGTCACAGAAACACAGGTCACTGAGTAGCCAAGGCTGGAAGAGATGTTCAGAGGTCACTAGGTCCAGTGCCTCTACTCAAACATGGCAACCTGGAATCAGTTGTCCAGGACCATGTCCAGACCACTTTTTAATGTCTTCAGGGATGGATAACTCCACAATCTCTCTGAGCAACCTGTGCCAGCGCTCAGTCACCCTCGCAGTGCAAACATTTTTTCCTGATGCTCAGGAAGAGCATCCCATGTGTCAGTTTGTGCCCATTACCTCTTGTCCTGTCAGTGGGCACTGCTGGAAATAGTCTTCTTTACATCCTCCCTTCAGGCATTTATATAAATGAATGAGATCCCTCCCCGAACCTTTTCTGTCTCAGTCATTTTTACACCCTCCCTTCAGCTATTAATATACATTTATAAGTTCCCGTAAACTTTCTATTTTCTAAGCTAAGCAGTTCCTGCTCTCCAAGCCTTTCCTCCTAGGAGAGATGCTTAAGTCTTTTCATCATCTCTGTGGCAGTTTGTTGGACTGTCTCCAGTATTTCCATTTCTTTTGAAATGGGGAGCCCAGAACTGGACAAAATTTTCCATGTGTGCCCTTCTTCATGTGTGGTCTCACCTGGCTGAACAGAGGGGAGGAATCACCTCCTCCTACCTGCTGGCAACATCTCAACCTCTTAATTCAGTTCAGGATAACAATAGCCTTCTTTGCAGCAAGGGCACATTGACAGCTCATGTTCAACCTTGTGTCCTTCAAGACCCCCAGGCCCTCTTCAGCCAAACTGCTTTCCAGTTGGGTGGCCCACAGCATATATTGCTGCCTGTGGCTGTTCCTCCCCAGGTGCAGAACTTCATAATTCCCCTTGTTGAACTTCATGAAGTTTCTGTCAGCAAGTTCTTTAGCTTGTCAAAGTCCCTTTGGACATCGGTGTCACCCTCTGGAATATCAGCCAAAGTCATGGTGCACATAGGAGTCCAAAAGGTTTCATGAGTGGTGGAACATTAGGGTTATATTTACACAGGGATCACTGTAGAGGTTGTAGCTAAAGAAGACCTGAACAACACTTTAAAATTATGTAGACCAGATATCTAGTTCACTGTTAAGCAGAGCTCTTTACAGAATTAGCTGCATCAGTGCTTCTTTCTAAAAGACTTATCTACAGTCTTACAAGCAGTCAAGCAATCTACTGTTAAGCAAAACTGGCAATGTCTAGATAATCCCTATTTAAAACTGGGGTGCATCTAAACTGATGAAAGTCAGTGTGTTGTGAGTATATGCTGTAATAGTTTTAGTCTGGCAAACACATTTATTCTTTGAATATAATGAAATGTAAGCTGAGGCTTACGTTTTTAATTTCTTTCTGAGGCTGGGAGAGTAAGTTTTTCAAATACCCTCCAATTTATCATCTTTTTCTTTCAGAAATAAACATTTAAAACTTGCTGATAGCATCAAAAAGGAAAATTCTAGTATCTTTTGAAAATTATAAGTTCATACTACCTCATGAAATACTTAGTTTATCTCCTGGATATCAGAGGGCTGGGGAAAGAAGGGGAAATTTGACATCCTCCCTTGTTTTCATATCTTTTTTCTTCAAGTTATATCTTTCACCTGAAAAACATAAAGATAAGACAAAACATATATCTCTGAAGAGCAGTAATTTCAGATTTGAAACTGTTACTGAAAATTATGTTCTATTTTTTTGAAAGCTTTGGAAATTGATTTATTACCTATTTTATGTGAAACATGTAATTTTCAGCCTACTTTAGCAAGTATGCATTCTAAATTTTCATGTCTCAATAGAACCATAAAATTCAAAAGTTTTACTAAAATTTTTTTCTAGGAAATGACAATTGTAAATTTGAATTATAATTAAATTTTATAGGATGCTCATCCTATTCAAGCGAGCTCAGAAAGCTAGATAAGTATTCTGTTTCAAATAGAAATGCTTTAAAAACTGAAGTGAAGTTTAGGAAGGTAAAGTGATCTAATCTGAAATTTTCCATTCCTAAATCAGTTGCTATTTCATTTAGTCATAACGAAGACTACGATTATAGTCTTCACCAAGTTTTCCTGTTTAAGATCACAGTTATGTATTTTCTTGCTGATTTTTATGCATGTTTCTTTGAATGATATTATAGTCAGAATTACAAACCAAACAAAAAGCCATCAATCACCCATAGCTGATAATTGAAGCATAACTTAGCATTAAAATGAAATTCAAATAACATTTTACCGAAATGTTTTTTCTGTTTCATTTATTGCAAGCACAATGAATTAGCAGAATCTGAAATGCAAATAGTACATTATCAAATTGCCTACACAATTTAATCCCTCCAACTTCTGCTATCTATATCACTAGCTATACTTGACAAGTACATAATTTGGTGATGGTCATATAAAATATATTTTGGAACATGAAGTCATGAAGGAATTCTTAACTGACTATATTTTAAGAATACGTTATATTCAATCAGCCTGTATAGCATTTGCGTACAACATAATTAAAGAAGTCACCTGTTAATACATTTATGTGATCACTACGAAGGAATCTCTAAACATTTTAATATGAAGCTTCATTTTCCTCAGGCAATATTTTCTGCCAAAGCAAGGATAACAATCTGGGCTAATTAGTATGAACTTGCAGTATTTCAGTAAATACTCTCTCTTCACCCAGCTATATGAACAAATAACTGAGACCATTTTTTAAAGATACCCCAATGTCCCTAGTTAAAGACTGGGAATATTAATTCTAACTACAGTATAAACCTAAGTTACGTTGTTGAAACAGCAGAAATACTCTGCTTTTTACAGTCTTAGTTGTTGGAAGCTTTTTAAAGTGTTGTCTGATAAATTATTTATCAACTGTGTCTAGGTTTTCTTCCTCCTGTGATGGCTTGCAAACACAAACACTGATATCGGACATTGATGCCATTATGCAAGTTTGACTTTTTCAGGAACTGCTCATACTGTTTTTCGGCCTGCTGTGCTGACAGTTGTGTGGTAATTAATGCAGTCAATATGTTTACAATGTGAGAGACTGTCAGTGTAACAGAGGTCTTTTCTAACAGTGAGGTTTAATAAACAGTGGCAGTTATAACCAAAGCTGAGACTAGCATAAATTCCAGCTTCTTCATGGGGGCCTACTGCAGAATACTTGGGAGGTCCAACAACAGCAAAAAGAAGTACATATATAAGAAAGTCAATAATTTATCAGTACTTGATTTATTCTTAGGCTTTGACGTTCAAGCATTGCATCTATCACCCTTCTTCCTTCTCATTTGAGATGGTTTATCTTTATATCTTTCAGCTATTATATGTTCAGGATATATTTCCTGCTGCTGTGCTTGCTTGGCAACATCTTTAAGCTTAATCTGCAGTATTGTAACATTAAGAAAACATCCAGTTTTATCACCTTGCTACAAATAATGCTGACTGGATGCCCCACACAGAGATGTAATAGTCCTGGGAAACCTCACTTTTGCTCACCAAATAAATTATCTTGCTTATGGGAGCACCATTAACATGATTTCTGCTGCTAAGTATATAAATTCTGAATCTGCTGCCTGTGACCTAACAGCTGTCTTTGGGCATTTCTGATTAACACCACTATTCAGCTGCTTAACATTTGTCACAGGTATAGGTAGTAGTATTCTTGGTAGAGGGATGAGACAATTTCTGCACAGATTTTCTGTCACTCTTCTCATTTTGTTGCTGGTAGTTCCATGATTTGAAATTGATATTTACTGAGGAATATACTACCCTGACTCTTAGGGTGATGGCATCTCCTCTTTCGTGGACCATTTTAAAATGAATTATATTAATACACTGCTAAAGATAAATGATTCTAATATCATGGCTGGCTGAGCTAGGGGCTGTGAGTTCCCTTTTCCACTAATGCAAGCAAAAACCTGTGACAATCATTTAATACCTGATAATGAAGTATTAAACTGAATAACTATTTACCAAGTAAATGTCATAATTCCCCCACCACCACCACCTCCCCCCAATAGTTGTTTAAAGTTTTTAGATTTAAGGGGTGATTTTTCTCTGCTTAACCTTTTGGAAACTTTCTTGGACAAGAAAAGCTGGAAGAAGTAAGAGACAAGACTAGTTACTGATTTTCTCTAACCTATCTTTTAGGCAGGATGCCACTGAGCTGGTGGATTGGAAGAAACAATGAAACACAGACTTACTGGGGAGGATCCTTACCAGCTGTACGAAAGTGTACTTGTGGATTAGAGGGAAACTGTATTGATTCACAGCATTACTGCAACTGTGATTCAGACAGAGATGAATGGTGACTTTTTACTGTTGCTTATTCACAATATTTTGCCTGGAAAGTAAATAAAGAAAATATACAAGCCTTATCACATTTAGAACACCAAGGCTATTGTATATTTAAAATACTATAGTGTCACCTGTTTCTTTGGTATAGAACACAGATCTTAAAGGTCTTTTCCATCCTAGTTGATTCTATGACTATATATGCATTAAGTATTATTGCTAATTCTTTCGGTATGAATTCTGGGAAGGGTTTACTTTTATAAAGATACTTTCTAGTTTTTCAGTATATTGCATGATATATATGAAGATATTAACTCTTGTCTTTAGTACAGCTTCAGTTACTAGTTTTAGAATAGTGAAAATAGTTAAAGAAGAAAAAAGTAAATTTTTCATGTAATTTTTAATTACACTTTTAAGTTTAGACTTTTTACCTTCTTTTTTGTCATCTACAACTTAGATAATTAAAATCGGACACCCTTGCTCTCAGCAAAGGAAAGAACCCTTACAGAATCCTACTCTAAGGGGATAGAAGCATTTCTAAAATGTAGCTTTTCCGCTTGTACTTGAAATTCTCTGACATTATTTATGATCCCATTGGAATAAGTACTGTAAGAGATGAGTTCCTGTTACAATATAAAATCTGACCTGGACTTTTCAATTAAGGGGATCAAATAGAGCTTTCTCAACAATAGCTCCAGTAAAGTATAGGGATCTATAGAGCAGGAAAAGACTTTCCAAATGAACACTTTGTACTGGAGAAACTTTTAAGCTTTTAAACTTTTAAAGCATATTTTTATAAATCAGATTCAGTTAGTACATTAATATAAGCATGTTAGTTAATGTATCAACATCTTTTTTGAAAAATAAAAAATGTAAGGAAGGTACTTAGGATCATATTCATGTGTACAAAATGAAGCAACACATTATTTTCTCCTGAAGTTATATATCCTTCCTTTAAAAGAGCTACTAGTGAATTTGTTTGGAAGATGCTTATTCTCTCATGAGCAGGGTTCACAGATGCAGAAATGAAAATACAACAAAGAGTTAGTCAAAGAACAATTCTTCACAAGGTTCAAAAGTTTCTGTAGGGAAAGAATTTGGATATGCAGTAAAACTCAGAGTGATACGTGCTGTTCCAATTCCAATAAAGAAATTAAATAAATATACAGAGGAGTAAGAATTTTCGCATCATTGTGCTGTACAAAAATACAAACAACTTTTGATTCCCAACAGTAAAACAAGTGTTAAAAGATTAGCTCATTTTAAGAGATGATTTTGAGTAGTTACTAGCATATGTAGTGCATTCTTGCTCAGTTTTGTCATTCATTTAATCCATGCTCACATACATGGGTTAATTTATAATGGTAACATACTTGTTAATAAAGTAGACAGAGGATGATATGCATGTCTTCTCTACAGACACTCTGACTGTCTAAATTGAAAGCATTTTGATGATTGTATTACATTAAAAATATAATGACTTCTTTAAATATTTGTATTCACGTTTGACATTTTAATTTTCAGTTTAAGTGGTGACTTATCCCAGTAACTCCAATGTTATGGAGGCTTTGTTTACACTTGCTTTGGTAGTTGTGCTTAATATTACATTTGGTTCCTTAGAGACTACTGGTTTGAATCAGTTGACTCAACACTGTTTACAAGGTGAAAAAAGTAGATAGAATCAGTACTTGCTGGCGATGCTTTCAGAGCACAGAAACCCAGAGTTACTTGCAGCATGGTTTTGAAAATCTGGTTATGATGTTCTATCTTATTTCATAGTTTGGACAAGGATTTTTCTCTAAAATTCCTTGTTTGACTATTCAAACATCTTTAAGTCTAAAACAAAAAAATTTGCTATTTGAAAAAAAAATCTTGTCCTAAAGATCTACAAGAGTGCAAATCCCCATTGCAGAAGAGGCAAACTAGTTATTACTGTTTCCATTTATTTGCAGCATAGTTTTACTATCTTTCTAGTCTTTTGAGGGCTTTTTTTTCAGTTTCAAATTAGAAATCTGCAATATCTCATCTCATAACAAATTATAATTAAAAAAACGTTTTAATTACACTTAAGAAAAAATGTTTCATGGAAAAAAAAATGCATGCTTTTTTGCACTGTCCTCCAGGACACATAAACAGAAGTTGTAAGCAGCGGAAATATGGTGATGTTAGTAAAAGGAGGAAGGACGGGGTGGGGGAAAATCTCTAATTTAATTCAGCATAAGGATGAAATATCTTCATGTTGTCTCAGTCCTAGTGCACAATATACTGAGAATAGGGTTGGTAAGCCTAGCTACATTCCCAGAGAAACATGGTGGCTTGCTTGATGAGTTGTGTGTCCTGTGTTTAATCTTGGAGCAGTGTGAGTTCCAGATTGACTCCCCTTTCTGAGTTTGTTCTGTTGTCTCTGATGTATTTGCTTTGCTCATTAAAAAGAAGATTCAACTATAAATAGTTTGAATAGACAAATTTCATTTTCCAGAATGGTTCTGAGTGATTGAATATTTTCAGGCCTTCAGAAGAAGTAATTTTAAGGCCAAAACTGGGGAAAGTTTTGCATTCTGTTTTGACATTAAGTTGTCAGAGATTTTGAACAAGGAATTTGGTCTAAACTTACAAGTACTGTATGTGTGCTCTGAGTGCTAGGATGTGTATTTCCTTTACTAATAGTTACATTTTTATAGCATATGCTGCTTTTCCTATACACTAGACCTGGCTTTGTAATTTTCTATTTTTTTTAAGTTCTGTCAAAATAAAAAAAAAAAAAAAAAAAAAAAAACAAACAAACTTAGACTTACTTAAAAGTTGTAGTGAGCCATTTACTATTCCATAATGAAGAGAAAGTCAATTGTAGACACAGGATGTCCTCAGCAACATAGAATCACTGCCACAGGTAAATACATTAGCTTGGGCAGCCAGTCAGGTACCCATTTATGTCAAAAAAAGTTCTCCTATGCTTATGCAGGCAAATACAACCAAAAATCTGCCCACTTGTCATTGATTTCTTTCAGTCCTGTCAAATGAGCACAGTATCAATACCAAAGTATACATTTGTATTCATAGTTTTCTGTATTACCTATAGAGTTATACAGCCCTTTAGTCAGAATTTGATTCCTTCCTTTTCCCCAGCAATGTGTTAACAATAATGACACATTTGTCAGAAACGCTTAGGAGATATAACTTTCTTTTTACTCTTTCAGGACTAATGATACTGGATTCCTTTCCTACAAAGATCATCTACCAGTGACTGAAATTGTGATCACAGATACTGACAGACCAAATTCTGAAGCAGCTTACAAACTAGGGCCTTTGCTTTGCCGTGGTGACAGTAAGTAGCAACTGTAGAGTTTTGCTAAGCAAAAACTGATTTTGATTGCAGTAATTGTAAATGTTTGAAAAGCAGCCTCAGATACACTTTTTTAAATATTTCATCCATTTCCTTTAGTAATTAGAAATGAAAAAGACAAAATGCCATGGTCTAGTGCAAACCAGAGTAGAATTGTAGAGATATATTGTCAATGATAAATATCAATATTAAAGACAGAAATTGTATAGTTTTCAGACATATTTTGAGTACAGTGTATTTATACAATTTGAATTAAGTCATCAATAAAGCATTACATGAAGGGGAATTCATAACTGCTTATCATATATTGGGAACATTCATATATTGGGAACCCTTCACTAGATATGCATACTTCCATCACCAAACCTTATACATATTAACTCCTCTGAGTGTTTACGCAACTATGAAAACCATACTACGGAAGATTAATCCAACTATACTACAGGAGATGAGTCCAGTATATGCAATACCTATGAGAAAATTTTCAACTCCACACAAGAATTTAAGATTTAGGAAGTAATGCAGTAATTCAAATCATAAAACTTATACATCCTTTATGAAGTAACCAGGAAAATACGTGTGAAGAAATTGCTTAAATGTAATGAGACAAGTGGAGCAAAACTGGTACCTTAGTGAATATTTGTAATGACACTTCTGATTTCATTATTTGTTAGCAAAGGAAACAGATTTTGGTTTATATTCAATAGTAAATTAGTGCACAAAATTCTATGACTGCTGTAGTATCTATTTTTATTCATTATGTGATTTTTCTCCGTAATATGATGTGTTTGATTTACAAATTTCTTCAACCCTTATGAACAACAGGAAATTAATTCCAATAAAATATACCTATCTGTACTTTTAGGTTCACTCAGGAGACCACAAAGATAAATAAATATAAATTTGCATGTATTTATTTTTATGCCATCTCTGCTTTCATTCCTGTGGCTTTTCAGGGAAATTATAGCTGGAAAAATTGTTAACAGATGTATCTTACAGCAGTGCATTCTAATTTTTTTATGGAAATTCATAAGACATGAAAAATTCCCTGTTGGGTGCTTCCTTATCACTTGTCTGACATCTGCTTGTGAGCTCATCATTCATCCCACCTATCAAGGAACTGTTCAATCATGGTGTTATGATATAGGATTATGGCATAACTGAGAGTGGGAAGGACCTAATGATGTCTCCTGCTTAAACCAGGATCAGCCATGAACTCAGACTAGCTCTCTCAGGGTTTTGTCAAATTTGGAGCTTGAAGCCCACAAGGATGCAGTGTACACTATGTCTCCTGGCAGCCTGTTCCTCTTTGTCTGTTCTGGATAATTTCTTTTGCTTAGATCAAGCCTGAAATACTGTTGTTTCAACTTATACCCATTTTTTTGATCTTCACACCTTGCTACCAGTGCAAAGAGCATGGCTCCATCTTTTTGATAATTTTACCTTAGGTTTTGGGGGCTGCTGTCATGTCCCGCACTAAGCTATCCCTCATCCAGGTTGAACCAGTCCAGCTGCCTCAGCCTGAAAGGCAGAAAAAGTGCTCCAGACCTGAACATCCAGGTGGCCTCTCCCATGCTCATTCCTGTTTATCAATGTTTTTCCTGTACCATAGGCCCTAAAATTGGAGGCAGTGTGTAAATGTTGTCTACAAGTATTGGGTAAAGGGGAATAACCACCTCTCACAACTGACTGACCATGCTCATACAGCCTATGACACAGCCGGCCTCCATTGTGGCCAAGGGCAATAAAACCAGGGATAATGACAGTGATGAAACAGAAGTATTTGCAGCTTCTGTAGTACTAAGAACTGGGAAAATTTAAATTTCATTACTCTCCAAGTTCCCAACTATAACTGATTACATAACCTGACCCCAATTATCACAAATCTGTGGAAGCCAACTAGCTTCCATGGGTGAATCATTAAAACGTACAGACAGTTCTGACACCCATTGACCCCCCTGCCTATATTTGATGTTTGCTTTTTCTGAGTGATTGAATTGTGGCAAAAATTCACACTGATATTAAATGATCACTGTATTTCTAGACAAGCTGCAATAGAGAACTCTAAAGTGTCATGAGTACAAGCACAAGAACTCAGAGTCTGAATGTCAGAGACTACGTTATAGAATTTAACTTCAGAAAGAGGCAATTTGGAACTAAAATAATCTCAGTGAAAAGACATTGCAGAATATAATAGTTAATGGTAATAACAAAAAAAACTTTGAAATTAATGTTCACTTTGATTTTTCAATAAAAACAGCAATAGTGAAGTATTTCTCAGCTGTTTATAACATATGGTTTGCCCAGGGAAGTTGTGAGTGATCCATCGCCAGCA
This sequence comes from Ara ararauna, assembly GCA_028858755.1. Classification (NCBI taxonomy): domain Eukaryota; kingdom Metazoa; phylum Chordata; class Aves; order Psittaciformes; family Psittacidae; genus Ara; species Ara ararauna. Next base: position 33,572,907 of record CM054410.1, on the reverse strand, counting down.
GTGTTCAAGGCCGGGTTGGACAGAGCCTTGGGTGGCATGGTTTAGTGGATGGTGTCCCTGCCCATGGCAGGGGGGTTGGAATTATATAATCTTAAGGTCCTTTCCAACCCTAACTATTCTATGATTCTATGGTTCTATGGTAAGAGATGCCATGCTTTCAGGGAGGTAGGGACTAAAATTTGAGAGAAATTTCTGAAAGAAATATTAATGTAAAATCATAGAATTTTTGCATAAAACCAAAGTGCAGGTTGTTGAGTAAAAATGTTGATTGTCTGACAACACATAATGCAACATAAAAATCTAAAGTATCATATAATCTGATGCATAAACCTTAACATATTTCATATCATATATAACATATAATAAATTATTTATATTATACAATTACCACACTATATCATTCTACATAATTTATATTAAAATGATAGATAATATGGACTATAGCATAAGTAATGGATGATGCATAATATATATATTAAATTTTATTAATACACTTTATTATATACAACAAAATTGTATATGTGACAATAAATATTATATCTCATACTTTTAATCGTTATTCTGCAAATGGCTGAATTCACAACTTGCTGGAATTTTTTGTACTGGTCTCTATGTACCAGCAGTGTTTTTTATGAAGAAAATTTTCGTTAATGTTTCATTTTCCAGAAAATGTATAGTAGTTGTAGTAGTTTCTGAGCTCTACATGTTAAATTTCACAGTGGTCAAAGCTGGTGAAGTCTCAACTGTCTTGTAAGATTGGCAGTAATATACTCATAGCACTTTGAAACATCAGGAAAGAAGCAGTCGTTTATTAAGAATTTTCTAATCTGAGGTTGGAGACAACCATGAGGGCCTAATTAAATTCACTTTTAATGACATGTATTTTCTTCTGCACCTTTGGATAGGTGGAGAACACAAAAAACTTCTAGCAGAAAATACCCATTTCTCATAAGTGCTGTCAAACAAAAAGATATAATTTTGGATTCACAAGTGTGATTTGAGAACTCTCCAGAGAGCTTACTGCTTATTTCTGCTTTTCTCACTCTCTACAACTAAATTATACAATTCTAATTCCTAGAGTATGTGCTTTTCTTAAGCACTTTTTTTGTTCTTTCTGGAAGATACAAGTTCTTCCGAATAGCTCACTGGCATACCATATTAAAGAGTATGGGAGAAGGTTTACTTGCATTTATGGTACACTTAGAGTTCATAGAATCATAGAATAGAATCATAGAATAGTTAGGGTTGGAAAGGACCTTAAGATCATCTAGTTCCAACCCCCATGCCAGGGGCAGGGACACCTGCCACTAAACCATGCCACCCAAGGCTATGTCCAATCCAGCCTTGAACACCACCAGTGATGGAGCTTTCACAACTCCCCTGGGCAACACATTCCAGTGCCTCACCACCCTTCACTGAATGATTTGAAACCAAAAGATCATAAATTCTAAATACATCAATAATCTAGTCCTTGTAGGAAACCTATTTAGAGATTAAAATAATTGTTTATGCCCACAACAAAATCAAGCAGATCCATAAATATTTTTTTGAAGTAAATTTTCATAAACCACTGTTGGCTAAGTTTCAGAGTAAGAGTTACTTCATTAGGTACTTCTAAGAAGTTGTGTATCCTTCTAGTCCAGGAGAAGTTGCCTGTTCTTCATTGCACATTTTTTATTTAGACTCTTATTGAACATTGCATTTCTGTACTTGTTTCTTTTTTTAGGTTTTATGGATTGACTCACTTCAGTGAAGTGCTTTGTTAGAAAGGCTAACTATATTTGCTAGAACAAATCAGGAAAGAGTAACCAAATAAAAGAAAAATGATAACAAAAGCAATACCAGTACAGGGGTTTTTTTTAATGTATAAAGTTCCATCCCGATATGGATATGGAGTCATTTGAGCAAGTCCATAGAAGGGTCATGAAGATGATCAGAGGACTGAAGCACCTCTTCTATGAAGACAAACTGAGAGAACTGGGCTTTTTCAGCCTGGAAAAGAGAAGGCTCCACAGGGACCTTATAGCAACCTTCCAGTAACCTAAAGAGGTCCTGCAAGACAGCTGGAGAGGGACTCTCATACAAGACCATGTAGTGATAGAACAAGGGGTAATGACCCTAAACTGAAAGGAGATTTAGGTTAGATATTAGGAAGAAGTTCTTTAATGTGAGGGTTTTGAGGCAGAGGCACAGGTTGCCCAGGGAAGCTGTGGCTGCCCCGTTCACGAATGTGTTTAAGGCCAGGTTGGATGGGGGTTGGAGCAACTTGGGCTAGTGAAGGGTGTCCTTCCCTGTGGCAGGGAGGTTGGAACTAGGTGATCTTTAAGGTTACTTTCCACCCAAACCATTCTATGACTCTATGATTCCATGATATTAATAATTTTTCTCAGCATTTGTGATAGCTAGCTATCTTTATTTCTAAGATTCCGAGGTGAATGAAAGTAAAAATATTGTACAGGAATATGGCCATTTAGATAAATTTGGCCATATGATTTGGTGATACTCGTCTCTACACATCTGAGTAGCACTCACCTGTTTCTATAACATTTAAAATATATCACTGTATTTTCCTTTTCTGCCAAACAATACGATATTCTAATAAATTGTATACCAGCACTGCTGGTATCAGATTGAAAAAATATATCTAAATATAGTGAAAGTTAAGAATAAAATTTGCCTATACCAGCTGAATAGGGTAACAGGAAAGACTTTGAAGTATAAGAGGACAAAAGAAACTTGGGAGCACTAATAGACAGATATACTATGGTTTTCATAAAAAAAAATTAAAAAAAAAAGAGGCATCTCCATTATATTATTCAAGAAAAAAGCCACGTGTTGATAAAGTGTTATGAAGAGCTTTAGTTAGTGCGAGTAGATTTTTAGAAAAAACACACCATTCAAGGGTTTTTTGGTTTTTTGTTGTAAGAATTGACTGAAAATACTCCAATTCACTACTATGACTTTTTAATAACTATTAGGACATATAGAAATATACTGAAAGCTAATGTGCCAAATTATATGTAATCAGTGGGTAATTATAATTTGTCAGCATCAGACTGATTCTTGGCCCAAAAATAAAATTGACGGTACAGATTTTAATTGAATGAAACTTAGGGATAGGGCAATGCATTTTAAAGATATGTCATTCAATATGATTTTATTTACAGTAAATTTGGCCAAACTTTTGAGGGACTTCTGTAGTGGTAAAGGCAAACTGGTGGGGTGGTATTAGAATCTAATAAGATATTTGGAGGAGTGTCATACTTGGTTGACTAAAAAATAAAATAAAATGGGGGAGATCCACAAATTCAACTACAAAATATTAGTGCAAACAGATAAATGTGAGCAGATAATCCATTCAATGTGAATTCCCAGTTTGAGGTTTAAATCAAAAAACTAGTGTGAGTTTTGCATATAATAATTTTAGCTTTGGATATAATAATTTTGCTTCCTCTTACTTAGCTGTATAATTTTAATCTATTTTTGCTCTAACCTCAGTGTAATCAATATTATTTTGATCCTCTTTACTATTTCCTGTATAATCAAGAAGTTTAATACAAGTCTGTGGTTAGCTTTACACTGTATAAAAAGGATGTATGATTTAAGGATTTAAAGAAGTTGAGATACACTTTTTATTGAAAGCCCCTTAAGCTAAATATCTCCGCTTAATTCAGTCAAAATCTGAAATGATATGCTCAACTTAAATGGAGTTCCACAGAGCAGGAAGTTTCAAATGATGCTCTTGAAAGCAGGAGAGAAAGTCAGAAAAAGATCCAGTAGTCAGGATTTGAAGTTAGGCCAGTGGGTTGAGTGCATGTGCAGACATAAATACATATAAAAATAGACACTAAGAACATTTGTGAATTTTCCATGAATGGACAAATTTAAATTTAATTGATTGAATGTTTGTTTTCTAGAATACATACTCTTTTAGAAGCATGAGTTAAATCAGGGGATTTATGTACATTCTCTAGCATATCAGAGGTCAAATCAGATGATTGCAGTTTTCCCTTCTGGTCTTTAAATCTATGAATCTTATAATTAGCAATGTAGCAGAGCTGGAAGTAGCGATATAGGTGGGGCAGCTGAACTCCACACATTCTCAGAGGCAAACAGTTGCCACCTCATCAGACTTCATAGTATTAGGAGCATAGCTTTAGAAGAAGTAATTTGTGCAGCTCAGTAATTTTGGCCTTCTCTCTGCTGCACTCTAGGAAGGGAAATTTTTGCCTGTAGCAAAAGTGACAGAAACATTGGGAGAAAATGGAAAGAAATAGATGTAACTAAACCGTGTAATAGGTAGTGATGATTTTGCTCCTTAGTTTTGCATAGGAATATAGTGAAGCACACATACAACATTACATACCCCCACACACCCCAAAACAAAACACCAAACCAACCAACCAACCAATCAAAACCATTAGGATACAAGTAACAGATGATCACGTAACTTACACGTCAATTTAAGACATCAAGTAGGTAGGAGCAGACCAAAGACAAAATCAAAGAGGGAAAATCCTCATCATCTACTGCTACTCTAGATCAGATAACCCAATAATGTAGATTAGACAGGTTAATGGGACCTGCAATTTAGAATGGGCTTGCTTTCTACAGTATTAGCCTTCTACATTACTACTACTGTGCATTTATAATCTGATCACAGTGACATTCTAGTGAAATTCAAAGATCCTGTCAATGTATCAGAGACCAGAAGCTGCTCTTCGAAAGAAGAGCACGCTCAGCTGCAAGCTCTCTCGTTACTTTTTAAGTGTTTCACAAAATCTCTCTAAGAGGGAGAGTATGGAAAAGGTGGAAGGTACATTGAATGTTATCTTTACAAACACTACAGTTGTTCTTAAAACACAACAAGCACCTCCAGATTAACAGCAGTGTTCCTTAGCTATATCAGTCTGTAAGAGCGGTGTAATATTTTATGTGTCATGTCAATTTGAGATTTTTTTGTTTTTGTTTAGGGGAAAAGGGACGCTAGTAAAAATATTACGTAAAAAAAATATTTTTGGCAGCATAACTTTAGTTTCTCTGCTTCAACACTCACTATTCCTGCTGGAGTTTCACACTGAAAGAATGATGCTGCAACACTTAGACATATCAAAAATAATTGATACAAGTAATAAATAGATTTCAGTTTTGATCAAAAACTTGGAGAATGCTAAAATTTAAAATTGCAGAAAAACAATTGTTCTGAGAGTTACTTGTATTATGTTAGCAACATAAAAATGGCTAATTTATCTGTCTTATTCTCATTTGTCCCTCTTTAACTTTAGAATTTAAAATTGGTAAAACCTGCTGCTATATGCCAAAAATGAAAGTAATTTTTGCAATATAAATATGCTGCTGTTTTATTTATAGCAAAGAGGATCTTTATTTTTTTTTTACTCATAGGAAGACTGCAGTTTTACAAACAGATAGAATGTTAAATATTATTTATTTATTAGCTACATGGAATTTGGCAGTCTCAGAAAACTAAATAAGCGACTGTGAGCTAGATACTGTAAATTGAAGACATTATTTTCCCACCATGGTTTATCCCTACATAGGTTAATTTATAATATACTTTTGCTAGTTTGGTATTTAACCCTTTTAGAGGGCTAGATAGGACAGAGTAGCTTAACATTCATAAGTCACTGAATTTTCAGAGCTGAAAAAAGACAGCTAGATAAGACAGGAAATTAAGAGAAGAATAAAACTTACTATCCCTGCTCTCCCCCAAAGATCATTCAAATGCTTCATTGAAGCTAATTGTATCATTACTCTACTGGACTGTTACTGCTGCTATTGTCTCTCTTCCAATTGCTAGCAGTGTTTTACCAGTTTTGTATAAATTACTAGTATTAAACTTCCTATTCTGTTTGAATTACTGGCAACAGCCAGCCCATTGTTTTTTAAATCGCCATTATATACTTGAATCATAACTGTGGTGAATTTTGCTCTATGGAAACCATGACCTGAAACAGTTGAGGAACATGGACTTAAAATTGATCCCAATATGTAAGGCTGCTGCCTTCAGTTGATAGCATTTTGCACAGGATGATAACTCCAAGGAGCCCATCTGACAGCAAGGAGAGGAGGGTGCAAAGCTGTACTTTCCTGTCACAGTCTGAGCCATCTGTTCACAGCTCTGCCCTACATGAAAAGGTTGTCCTGATAGCTGGTCTAACTTGTGATGTCTGGCAGTACTCCCAAATGGTGAGTGTCACAGCAAGAAATTGCCAGAATATGCACGAACATCAAGCAAGGCGGCTTTTTCTAGGTGTCAGATCTGAACCCTGATTAAAACTCTGAACGTCAGGAGGAATTAGTGAATGGACTTTGATCTTACTTCACTGGGCTGTGGACCAGGCCTTTGTGTCACACTGTATCACAGATTTTGATTTTGCAGATCAGAGAGAAACTTAAAAAATCTTCCCCCACTAAAACCAGAGAGTGCCCAGAGCAGAAACCACAATTTTGTATAGTGTTTAGACCCAGATCACAGGATTATCAGGAGAATGTTCAATGGCCTTGTTCAATTATGACAGGAAGGTACTGAATGCCTCATTTGATTTAGAAAGCAATATAGCTCGATAAAGAAGTACACATACATCTGTAAGAATTCAGCAATAATAACAAGGTACTTCTAGTTGAACACCATAAATGAATATTATGTTCTTATTAGAAGAGGGTGTTATTACAGATTTTCCATATACTTTTTAATAATTAAGAATGAAATCTAACAAATTATGATTAAATACCAGCTAAAAGAAAAATCAAACCAGGAAAATATCTGTTTGATCTTGTAACCTTTTTATAAGTAAAAATTCATATGAATTTCTGAGCTGAAGACAACTAAAGAAGATTTTATTATTTCTTCCACAGTAACTACTAGGAGCTGCATCCCACCTCTTTGTGTTATCTAGTAAAACAATAACAAGACTCTTTTCCTTGTTATGTGAGAAATATACTGGCACAGTTATAGTCACAGTTATAGTGTGTACTACCTAATGGAGGTATAATACTTCATTCAAAACTACTATGTTTATTTCAGAAAAGGATACATCATGACACAACTGGATTGTCTAGCTGAAATGCCAGGCATTTTATTTCCCATTCATTGGGTTTTTTTTGATTGACTGAACTGAACAAAGTAATTATTCTTGCTGAATCATTTTTCTGTGTCTCCAGTAACTACCCCTTTTTGTTTTACAAACTAAGCAGCAGGCTTTTGTAGAAGTTAGACTCTCTGAACAATGTAACCCCTTCCTACACCTGGGCACTTCCCTTTGTTTAAATTATTATAAACCTTATACTGGCAATATTAGATAACACTGTTTATCTATCACATAATCTTTCATTTTGATAACCAGGAACATTTTGGAATTCAGCATCCTTCAACACAGAGACATCGTACCTGCATTTCCCCACCTTCCATGGCGAGCTCAGTGCTGATATCTCATTTTTCTTTAAAACTACTGCTTCCTCAGGAGTTTTTTTAGAAAACCTGGGAATTCAAGATTTCATAAGGATAGAGTTATACTGTAAGTAACACAAATATTACTGTTGTTGTTATTATTATTATTATTACTGTTACTATTAATATAGCTGACTGTTAGGTGGACTAAATTAGAATTAATTTAAGGGGGAATATTTAAAACTGCTCTCTAGCTTTATTACTTTTACTACTGCTACTGGAGCTTTATAATCACCCCAAAAATTCTAGCATGGAAACTAAATAGCTATCTATTCAAAGATAATTTCTGCCCTAAAGAATTCTTAACCTAGGAATACAGGAATTAGACCCTTAATGCTCAGGCTATTCTTCCTTCCCTTACTCACTGCATACCTGCCACCAAATTCTCCCCTTCTAGATTTGAAGGCCAAGCATTACATGTGGCTGCTGGGTGATTAACTCCATCACAACATCTAAGTACTACCTTCTGTGGCGCAAAGACCTAGCTTAGTCACACTTTCACATCTTTTATTTTTTTTTCTTCTTCTTCTTTTCTTTGTCCATGCCCAAATCTTTAGACTTTTACATATGAATCAATTTTTGTTGCACAAGAGAAAATTGTCTCACTAAATTCAGTAAGAAGGCTAACATAAAGTTAAAGCTTTATCTTAGTTGACTTGATGATTTAGTACTATATTATTCATTATTAAAAGGGAGAGTGTGTAAAAGGATGAAGTAATAATTTTTTTTAAAAAATTGGATTAATTTGAAATGCCAGATAAATGAAAAAGTCTTATACTTGATAGGTGCCTGTAAGAGTTCAGAACTCTTTTTATCTTGGGATTAGACAGTTCCCTATTTTTTTATAGATCCATTGTATTATCACACTCAATTATTTTACAGTGAGGTGTAGAAATGAATATATACATAATAAAATATAAAGCAAAATAACTATAGAAAATTTAATGCACCTTTATTAAAAAGTAAAATATTCTGCTTGCTTGTTTTTTTTTTTCTGATGCTAATACTTTAAGGTTTTGAAACAAACCGGGAAATACCTACTGTGCTCTTCTGTAGCAGTTTAATGGTAGAATATTGCGTAATGGTTTGTGGTATCTTAAACTGTAATGCTTTATTTGAAAAATACCCTGTTTGCAGCAATTGTTTTGCCATGTTTATCAAGAGTATGAGCTACTTTCTGTTAAAGTTCTGAGAACAGATGACAACACAGTAGCATTATAACCTCTGTGTAATGCAATACAGAAAATATACTAGGCCAGCACTCAGGTTGAGAATCTCTGAACCAAAGTTACATTTTTGAGTGATAAATGAATTTCCATTTTCAAAATAAACAGTTAAATCATGGAATCATTAAAGGAATGCTACTGAGAAGTAAATTTGTTCAGAAACTTGGCAGAAGACCATTACTCTTTCTTCAGAATAGTAATATGCAGATAAACTCATGTCACTTGTACCATTCATTCAGAAGCATCCAAACTACTGTATACTTTTGGTTTTGCTATGACTTGTTACAAGTGAGGATGGGAGAAAGTGAAAGGCTGAACTGGTCTGTATTTTTAACATTAGAAAAACAAAGTTCATCTCATTATGGTGCAGCATGTAGAGATATTTGTTTGTTTCCAGAAACATCCTAATAAGTTTAATATAGAGGTGTATAAATTTTTGTATACCAAGGGTAGGATTATTTGTAGTGGAGCCAGAGTTGCACATGTGTTTACACTGAGTGTAGTATTGTCAGAAATAAGCAATATACGTTTCCATCACAAGTACATTTTCCTTTTCCCCCTCAAAAAGAAAAAAAGAGAAAAATCCCCTTGAACATTTAATTTTGTATAGGGTTATTTCGATTTCATCATCATATAATCTTTCATAATAGTTGTGAATGTAAATCACCAGCCTACAGTTGATATTCCATTAATAGTTCCACATAAATCAATGGTTAATGAAAATGTCAAAGTTTAAGATAAGGATGTTAGAAATTATTTAAAAATCATTATGTCATTAATATTTGGCATTCCACACTTGTGAACACAATGATTCTTCTTAGCACTTTATTGATTGTTCTAAAGCTTTATATCCTATTCTTTCATTATTACATAATGATCTTTAGAACTCTAAGTCTAACTTCACCAAAGAGTCTTGATAAGAAATGCGAAGTTTAGTGTTGTTTGTCAGGTTTAATGGATTTATAAACACCAGAGTGCATTTGTGTGTAATATTTTAGAAAACTTTTACAAAAATGGAGGTGTGAATCCTAACTGTATCTTAAAACAGAGATGAAGTTAATCATCTTGAAGAAAATGCTTGATATGGATTTTTTTACAGAGTTATGAAGAACTTTAGTCTTTGAATTTTTATCTGCGTTCCTGTGATATTCTGCAGAAGTGGTTGAAAGCAACAAGGCTGGTTCAACTCTGAATAGTACTCTATAAAATACTTTTATGACTGCAGGTTACATCCTATAGCTGAAAGTCTGAGTAACTATTTTATACAGTGTGCTCACTGAAGGGTTATTTAATATTTTAAAACAAAGAGTTAAGTAGAAATTTGAAGTAGGGTTGGGAACACTATGGTTATTAATTTGAAGAGTCTTCTGCAGTTGCTTTGAAAATAGTTCTGAAGAGTCCAATATGCAGTAGTCATTGATCTTTTCCCTAGTTATTAACTTACTCTCTAGGATGAGTGAAATTCATTGTTTCCTTTATGGAAAGTGCTTGGGTTTGTACTATGTAGCATATTACTTGGTAATCCCTTTCTGCTTCTTCATGTAATGTTTAACCTCAATACCCTGAATGGTTCTCAATGACTGTGCTTTCTTTTTAGCTATTTTCAACACATATAGCCACTGACTGCTCTCCATGATTACCATTAACTGCATCTTCTACTCCACTTTCCCAATCTGTAGCTGTGTTCTCCCTACTTTTGAATGCATCAGAGCCATGAAAGTCTCTGCAATGTTCAGAAAATTTTTGAGTAACACCATGTTTGGTAGAGCCCACAAAATATTTTTTCACCAAAAGAGTACTCCTGGATGTATCCTCCTCTGCCATCCATGAAATGACCTAAGCGCTCTTTGCCTCAATCCTTTGGCACAAGAGGACAAATTTTAGAATTCAGTCAGCACCTCTCCATGTCCTGTGGCATATCTATCACAGGTGATTTTACCACTGTTCATATAAATGCTAAATTTCTTCCAAATTTGCTGTGTAGCTAGTTTTAGCAGAAATATTAAAAATATTATAAAAAGTTAATTGAATATATTTTTCATGTTTTCTGGTAAAGTTCATAGAATCATAGACTCATAGAAGAGTTAGGGTTGGAAAGGACCTTAAGATTATCTAGTTCCAACCCCCCTGCCATGGGCAGGGACACCTCACACTAAACCATGCCACCCAAGGCTCTCTCCAACAAAGCCTTGAACACTGCCAATGATGGAGCCTTCACAGCTTCCCTGGGCAACCAGTTCCAGTGTCTCACCACCCTTACAGTAAAGAATTTCTTCGTCATATCCAGTCTAAACTTCCCTTGTTTAAGTTTGAACCCATTACGCCTTGTCGTCTCACTGTAGTCCCTAATGAAGAGTCCCTCCCCAGCATCCCTATTTGCCTTCTTCAGATACTGGAAGGATGCTAGGAGGTCTCCATGCAGCCTTCTCTTCTCCAAGCTGAACAGCCCCAACTTGCTCATCCTATCTTCATACGGGAGGTGCTCCAGTCCCCTGAAAATCCTTGTTGCCCTCCTCTGGACTTGTTCCAACAGTTCCATGTCCTTTTTATGCTGAAGACACCAGAACTGCACACAATACTCCAAAGAGGTCTCACAAGAGCAGAGGGGCAGGATCACCCCCCTCAACCTGCTGGTCACGCTCCTCTTGATGTAGCCCAGGGTACAGTTGGCTTTCTGTGCTGCAAGCACACACTGCTTGTTCATGTTCATTTTCTCATTGACCAAAACCCCCAAGTCCATCTCCGCAGGGCTGCTCTCAATCTCTTCTCTACCCAACCTGTAACTGTGCCTGGGATTGCTTCGACCCAGGTGGAGCACCTTGCACTTGGCATCGTTAAACTTCATCAGGTTGGCATCAGCCCACCTCACAAGCGTGTCAAGTTCCCTCTGGATGGCATTCCTTCCCTCCAGAGTATCCACCGAACCACACAGCTTGGTGTCATCGGCAAACTTGCTGAGGGCGCACGCAATCCCACTGTCCATGTCACCGACAAAGATGCTGAACGAGACCAGTCCCAGCACCAGTCCCTGAGTGACACGACTCGTTACTGGTCTCCAGCTGGACATTGAGCCATTGACCACAACTCTGTGTGTGCGGCCATCCAGCCAGTTCATTATCCACTGGGTGGTCCACCTATCAAATTGATGTCTCTCCAACTTAGAGACAAGGATGTCATGTGAGACAGTGTCAAACGCTTTGCACAAGTCCAGGTAGATGACATCAACTGCTCTACCCCTCTCCATCAGTTCCGTAACCCCATCATATAAGGCCACCAGATTGGTCTGGCAGGATTTTCCATTAGTGAAGCCATGCTGGCTTTCACCAAGCACCTTGTTGTTTTTCGTGTACCTTAGCATGCCTTCCAGGAGAATCGGCTCCAAGACTTTGCCAGGCACTGAGTTGAGGCTGACTGGTCTGTAGTTCCCCAGCTCATCCATTTTCCCCTTCTTGAAAATGGGGGTTATATTTCCCTTTCTCCAGTCATCGGGAAATTCACCTGACTGCCGTGATTTTTCAAATATGATGGACAGTGGCTTAGCAACTTCATTTGTCTGCTCCTTCAGGACCCGCGGATGGATTTCATCAGGTCCCATGGACTTGTGTACGATCAGGTTCCTAAGATGGTCTCGAACCAGATCCTCCCCTACAGTGGGCCCAGGGTCTTCGTTCTCATAGTCCCTGCATCTGCCTTCCAAGGCTTGGGTGGTGTGGTCAGAGCATTTACTGGTGAAGACTGAGGCAAAGAAGTCATTAAGAACCTCAGCCTTCTCCAAATCCAGGGTGGCCAGTTCTCCTGATAGCTTCCACAGAGGGGGCCTACATTGTCGCTATTCTGTCTGTTATTTGCAATGTACCTATAGAATCCCTTCCTGTTATCCTTAACATCCCTAGCCAAGTTTAATTCTAACTGGGCCTTAGCTTTCCTAACCTGGTCCCTAAATTCCCAGGCAACATCCCTGTATTCTTCCCAGGCCACCTGTCCTTGCTTCCACCTCTTATAAGCCTCTTTTTTCCTTCAAAGTTTCCTCAGCAGCTCCTTATCCGTCCAAGGAGGTCTCCTGGCCCTCCTGCTGCACTTCCTTCTAGTATGAATGTATCGCTCCTGAGCTTGGAGCAGGTGATCCTTGAATATCAACCAACAGTCTCAGGCCCCACTACCCTCTAGGGCTATATCCCATGGAACCTTACTAAACAGGTTCCTGAAGAAGCCAAAGTCTGCTCTCTTGCAGTCCAGGGCAGTGAGCTTGCTGCATGCTCTTCTCACTGTCCTGAGGATCTTGAATTCGACCATCTCATGATTGCTGCAATCAAGGCTGCCCTGGAGCATCACATTTCCAACCAGCCCTTCCCTGTTGGTGAGGACAAGGTCAAGCATGGCACTTCTCCTTGTTTGCTCCTCTGTTACTTGCAGAAGGAAGCTGTCTTCCACACAATTGAAGAACCTCCTGGATTGCTTGTGCAGGGCCGTACCATCCCTCCAACAGATATCAGGGTGGTTGAAGTCCCCCATGAGAACAAGGGCCTGTGAGCGTGAGGCTGTTCCTATCCGTCTATAGAGTGCTTCATCCGCCGAGTCCTCTTAGTCAGGCGGTCTGTAGCAGAACCCCACAATAATGTCTCCCATCACTGTTCTCCCTTTAGCCCTCACCCACAAACTCTCTGTTGACTGCTCACCTGTCCCCAGACAGAGTTCCATACTGTCCAGCCTAGCCTTAACATAAATAGCAACTCCCCCTCCCTGCCTACTGGGCCTATCTTTCACAAGGAGCCTGTAACCTTCCATTCCAACATACCAGTCATAGGAGCCATCCCACCATGTTTCTGTGATGCCTATTATATCATACCCCCATAGGCGTGCACACATCTCTAATTCCTCTTGTTTGTTCCCCATACTACTGACGTTTGTATAGAGGCATCTGAGCTGAGCTCCATTTGAAACTGGCACTCCAACAGATGACTATGCAGCGATCCTTGCTATCTGCCCTTTTATTCACGGAACTTCTGGGATTAGTTCCCTTTTTTCAGGATTATATTAGTTTCATTTAGTCATATTAATATAATTCCTTATTTCAGTGATTGTTTCATAATCAATATTATGTGATTTCTTGTATTTAAGATCTGAACAGTAACATTATTTGCCAGATCTACTATTCTGATATCCTATTAAATAGGAACATGCAGTGAGTTCAAAGCAGAATTTGGGTTTTCAAGCTTCACTCTTACAGTATCCAGAGAATTACAAGGAACTCCCTACAGAAAATAACATTCAGCAGAAATTCTCTTTACCCTGCCACATGGAATTTCTGTTGCCTTTGTTCTCCTACTCTGTGGCTGGGGTTTTTTTTTCCTTTTAGCCCTCAGTAAGGGGAAACTGAGCTCTCAACTTTGTCCAAATGAAACAAATTAATCCTGAAACTCACTTTACTAACAAACTATTTTTGACATAATCTATTTTTTATTATTGTATAAAACTGTTGATCTTTATTTTTTGCAGAAGAGATAATTTATTATAAAAGGCGTTCTGTTTAAAAATTGATTTCACATTATGCCCTATCTTTTTTAGTAAGTCAAATGCTTGGTGTATTTGTCATTTTACATTTGTCTCTCAAGTTCAAATGTTATAGAAAAGTACTTTATAATAACGAGATTCAGGATTTAAGGGATTTCAAGTGTGTGACATTACTTAGTCTAAAGGTTGGCCAAAGTGGATCTACCTGTGTCTTTTAAAAGTGAAAAAAAGAACCCAAACAGTTGTTTTTTTTTTTTTTAAATCAACAAATGCATCTTTGAAAATGTTGTTTGAAGCTTATTTATTTCCCTTGACCACTCCAAATTGGTTGCTTTTCTCTCAGAGTTCAATGACATAAATGGGAACCTTTCTTCTAGATTTATGGAATCTTCTCATATCTCTAGTCATTTAATTAAACCCTTAGTAATTAAAAATTATGGTAATTCCTTCTTTCGGGATTACCTATTTACATACATGATTGTCTTTTAATATGGGAAAGAAACTGTTTCAGGGAGAATAGTCATAATTCTCAAATCTTCAGTTTCATCTATTTTGACTTGCAAAGGCTTCGTTATGATTTTCTAAGCAAACTATAAAACCATGTAATGTGAAATATTGCTGAAGAAATTACTCAATTTAATTCACATTATACATAGCCTTAGAAACTGTGTCAAAATTTACCCTCTGATATTTGTAGAGATTATGTGAGTAAAACAAAAGCAAACAGTAGAAGATGTCAATTGAATTGTAGTGGTGATAATTTAAATATAGTTAACAATGATAACCAATCAGCGTGTAGTCAAGAGATGCTATTTATCCAAACTGAAAAATGATGAAGCAAAAACATTTTACTGTTTCTTGACTACTATGCTTTCTAGATGTCCACAAAAGGTTTGATTTTCATGCTGTGAATGAATCATTGTTCTCACTGTCAATGAGTGTGAAGAATGAGCTTTGAGGATAGGCCTCTTGAAGTAAGCTTTTCCCCTAAAACAGTCAGTCTTACTCTAGTAAATAGTAGGCTACACTTTAAAGTAACTTGTTCTATTACTTTGTGATTTTGTGAACCAATTAACTGTGAAATAATTCAAATATCCTTTATTACTGACCTCTTTCTAGCTCCATCTGAAGTGCTTTTTTCATTTGATGTTGGAAATGGACCTAGTGAAGTTACAGTGCAATCACTCACTTCCTTAAATGATAACCAGTGGCATTATGTGAAGGCTGAACGAAACATCCAAGAGGCATCCTTACAAGTAGATCAGTTTCCTCAAAGGTCTCACACTGCTCCACCTGATGGGCATATTCGCTTGCAGCTCAACAGCCAGCTTTTTGTAGGTAGGCACTCATTTAACTGAAACTTTCTTAGCTATTGTGGAAAAAAAGAAAAAATGGAAGACAAAAAGGTGGCAACTGGATCTTTTGAAGAGTTTGTATGATGAGATAAGAGTCTCTTTGAAACTTCCATGGAGATGGAGATGTATTTTGACATTACAAATTCAGTGCATTAGCCTGGATTGAGCTGACAATTTAAGAACTGTTTTGACATATTTACAAGCTCTCTATGTAGCTCATTTTCTCATATAATGTTTAGGAGAATTGTATTAGAAGAGTGATTCTGTTTTGCTTTTGGATTTGTGTGGTTTTTTCCTCTGAAAATTTTTGAAGATCCCAGAGTAAAATGAAATAACATTCATTATAGTACTGTGTACCTTGAAATCCCTTACGAGCTTTATTTTTAAATAATTTGGAGCAGAACTGACAAAAAATGGCATTTGTTTAATTTTATTCTGATAAAACAGTGCTTTTGAAGTGTGGCATGACAAATGATGGTGATTCATTCAAAAAAATTGTCATGCATTTCCTGAACATAATTTGTGAGGATTAGCTATGGCTGAAGCAAGGGTTTTCTGGGGTAACCTGTTTCTGCAACTAACTGCAATACTGTCATGTAGATCAGTATGGTGTGTAGTTTATTTTCTGTTTGAGTTGAACAGGCCTTTTGGATAATGCAGCTTTTTACAACTCCCAACTATTTAGAAGATATTTTCATTACTCCAATTAAATATAATTTTCTTCAGTGGTGGGAGTAATAAGACTTACTGTTTTACTATTTTTTCTGACAGTCTACTCGTACAGACTCAGGATTGTCTGCTCAAGCCAGTGAAAGGATTTAGAAAAAAATTAAATACACAGTATCTGAAGACTGACATTAGCAGAGGCACTTTACTTAAATGTTTACTCATATACTTAAATGTTGTCTCATACAGCGAACATCAGGTACCTAGTACCTGTCACAGTCACACATCAGTCAGTCACTAATTTATTAGGAATGACATTTCTTTGGGCTAAACCACTGTATTTCTTGGATGTGTACACTCTTGTTTTCCAAAGAAGCCAGAAAAAATGCTTAAATCTCCCACAAAAATGCTCATTTTAGGAGAAATATCAAATCTTCATATTGTTACGTGCTTTTGCGCCATTATATCTATTAATAAGAACAGTTATATCAAGATTTTCCATGTAACACCCAGAATTTTACAAACTTCGAAATAGAAAATGGTGAAAACTACATTAAACCAGAAGTTTATTTGAAATGCATGAGAATTGTAAGTTGTAATCTTATGTATTGTGGAGTATTTTCTGCTTTTACTTTTTAAAAGAGAGCAAGTGACGGGAAATATGATTAAGTTGTGCTACAAAGGACAAGAGAGATGGTATGTAGATTTCACACCTTGCTAAGCAATCAGGATGACAAAAAATACTAGTGGTCAGGAAGTGTCCTAAAAATAAGCAGTGAAAACAAATGAAGCAAAAAATATTGTTAGCCTTAGGATTGCCCTGTATCTTTATCACATATGCTTGATAGTCAGGTTTATCCTGACTGCTATTATTCTGTAGTGAGAAGGATAAACATTCCTATTATCCAAGAACGGACACAGCTTCTAATATGGAACAAAGTATGTCAGGCCACACGCTGACTGTGGGGTTCTGTGATCTATACCAAAAGACACACAGATGGACAGAGTTGCAAATCAGTTGAATAGCCAGTAGGATATAAAAAAGTTAAAACTGTACAGCTCATCACTCTCCTATCCTCTTTTTCTTATTTCTTTTGTTTGTTTCTTTTTATTTTGTTTGTTTCTTTTTTCTTATTTCTTTTATTTGATTCTTCTTTCTTCCTTCCTTTTTCTTTCTTTCTTTTCTTTCTTTTTCTTTCTTTCTTTCTTTCTTTTTCTTTCTTTCTTTCTTTCTTTCTTTCTTTCTTTCTTTCTTTTCTTTCATTCTCTTTCTTTCTTTCTTTCTTTCTTATTTTTTTCTTTTTTTTCCTTTTATTCTTTTTATTTGTCTTTTTTTCTGTCTTCTTTTGGTTTATTTTTCCTTTTTTCTTCCCTATTTTTTTCTTTTTTTTTTTCTGTTTTTCTTCCCCTCACCTCTTTTTTCCTCTCTTCCTTTTCTCTTCCTCTCTTCTTCCTGTCTTCTCCTCTCCAAATTCTGCATGTTAATCCTTTGTCAATTAATAGAAGTATGCATCATTGCTTGGTATCTTACTGTACAAAATCCTTATTTCCCTTTAAATCTTCAAGCGTTTGCTGTAATTACTTTACAAAAAAGAAATCAGATATGCTTTTAAAGCTATTTATAAGTATTTATACATGCATAAGCTTGAAACTTGAAAATTCATAATATACTGTTCAGGGGCTGTAAAGTATAAAGAGGTTTTTGCACATCAATGCATTTAATTTTTTAAAAGATCGTATGAAATTATTTCAGGTGGGACAGCATCCAGGCAGAAAGGATTTTTGGGATGTATTCGTTCATTACAGTTGAATGGAATGGCCCTTGATCTGGAAGAGAGAGCAAAGATAACACCCGGAGTTGAACCAGGCTGTCCAGGACATTGTAGCAGCTATGGTAAACTGTGTCACAATGGTGGAAAATGTAAAGAGAAATACAGTGGATTCTCTTGTGACTGCACTTTCTCTGCCTATGCTGGGCCATTCTGTAAGAAAGGCAAGCATGTCTTTTAGTTTTGTCAGTTATTGAAATAGGACCATATGGTTCAGAACAAGATCTTGACAGCAGTTTAAAGAGATGCTTAAATGCTTGTAAAATATTTGTATTACTTAATGTAGAGAAACATTCAACTCATTTTGTTCAGTAAATCTAAGTTTTGCTAAACACTGTCTTCCAGAGATGTGTTCAACATATTCTGCTTCAAGCAGGATCACACCAAGATTAACATTATTTAATGTTATGCAACTCCTTTGATTCTTTAATATAACTATAAGTTATGAACTATATCTTTATGAATATCTTTTTACTTTCTGTCTTGTAAGTCTTAATCTCAAAACTAAGACT
Source organism: Ara ararauna (assembly GCA_028858755.1). Taxonomy (NCBI): domain Eukaryota; kingdom Metazoa; phylum Chordata; class Aves; order Psittaciformes; family Psittacidae; genus Ara; species Ara ararauna. The sequence continues at coordinate 33,554,340 of CM054410.1, read as the reverse complement.
AAATTTGGAAAAAAAGATGCAGAAGGTAAAATTCTTTTTATTGTGAGAACAAAGTGGAAACATTAGCAACAGTGCTGAGCCTAATTTTTCAGCCATTTTGAAGGAATTCTTTGATGATGATGTCATACTGGTAAACAATCTAATTAGCATCACGGAGACTGGCTAGTGAAAGGCGTCCCTGCCCATGGCAGGGATGTTGGAACTAGATTCTATGATTCTATGACCATAAGTTGTCAAATTTTAATTTTACGAATGCAAATTTAGAACTGTTTGTATTTGAATATAATTCCAATCTGTTAAAAATTGCTTGCTTCCTCAATGTATTAAAGGGATTATGCACAGTACCTTGTGGCTTAAATGTCATAACTCCATGTTCCTCTAAATTAGTTAGCATGGCATCTATCCATCCACCCACCACTGCCACTAGAAGTATGAAGGTCTCATGTGAAGTTCTTCCATACCTTACCTCACCTGTGGTGTTGCTTTCATTGAATGAGGAATGATCCTTTCCTCCTACCCTGCAAACAGCTGAAGAGACTAATGGTCACAATCTATATTTATTATACTTGTATGGGTAAAATGGCTCCTATTGCTGAAAGTGTGGGATAACCTATAGGAATAATACATATGAGAGAGGACATAGTGGTCTTAAGGATATGGATAAACAAGGGGGAAAAAAAAAACCCAACAAAACAGAAAGCATGTCTAAAACTAGACAGAAAGAAGCACTTCATACAACAGATATTTAAGACACCTGATTGGTGTTTGCTCTACCCATGTTGGGTCTCAATTTTTGCTATAGTCCCAAATATTTGTTCCATTTATATTTTATTTTCAGCTTTATTACAATCATTAAGAGTACATTTTATCTTCTGTAACAGAAATAAATAGTAAAGGGAGGTAGTCCTGTTGTGCATGATATTTAAAAATCAAATTACTTTTTGTTTCAGAGATCTCTGCCTATTTTGGGACTGGCACTTCTGTGACATACAATTTTCAAGAATACTACACCTTAGCTAAAAATTCCAGTTCTCTCGCTTCTTCTTTCTATGCTGACATGACACTGAACAGAGAAGCAATTACATTTGCCTTCCGAACAACACGGACACCAAGCTTACTGCTCTATGTCAGCTCCTTCTACAAGGAATACCTCTCAGTCATTCTCACCAGAAATGGTGAGTGTTCAGATATGTCATATGGAAACACTAATAAATATCATAGCTGCCAGCTCTGATTGTCAGACCTGAATCACAAACTAAGCATTGTTCTGTTGTTGCTTTAAATGATATATTTATTTTTCAGCTGCACTAAGCAGTATTTTCCACATGAAAAACATTCCTTCCACTGTAGATTCAATTTTTACTACTGTTTTTTATCATGTTGGCAGAAACAGTTATTTCTGGAAATTCCCTAGAAATAAGTAGAATATTTTTTTAATTTTTTAAATGAAACTAAAAAGATATATCTGATCTGTCTGCTTCTTACCATGTTAATTGACACTCTCTGATAAATAATGAAATACTTTTTAAAAGTGCATTATCCATTTCAAATTAAATGGGTCATTACATTTAAGTAGTTTCTTAAGTCACTTATATACCTATGACAGTACATTTATACACTCCTGTGAAAATACACATAACATAATTGATGTTTCAATTTATGCTGAACATCAGGTGTTATTTTTATCTTTCTTTTCATACTTTCTTCATGTCTAGATCTTTTTATTACATTTTTTATTTATTTGAAAAACCTCACAGACTGAGGTGAATCTTTGGGTTTATCAGAGACTCTGCAGTCACAGTGGTTCTGTGCTCAATGAAGGTTCTGTGCTTGCCCAAATACAGATTTGGATGTAGAATAACTGTAGCACCCTCCCCATCATGTGAGGTGGAACGCATTTTACTCCTGGCTGGCCCGGCCATGGCCTGGGCCTTGCTTTCTAAAAGAGGAGTATAAAGTTGTAGTCTGCCTATCTACAGCTGAGAGGAAACCTCTGACATGGAAACCATGCTGTGCCTGTGTTTTGCTGTGGCAGAGTCTGTGTGTTACTATCTGTGACAGTACACTGGGTGTTAACAAGAAATGTCAAGTGAGCTGGAAGTTATTAACTGCATCCAAGTGAAATGGCAAATGTCCAGAAGTTTACAGGTCCAGACAGTGTAAACATTATTCAAGAACAGTACTTCTACAGTACTGAATTTCATTTAATAAGTCACATTAATATGAGTTATCAGACCAACCCTTTCTGAGCTGAATTATAAAAGTACTTACTAAAATCTCTGCACAAATTAACTAATTTTGGAGAATTGTGACAGTTTATAGCTTTCTTTGCAAATACTTCCTACCTGCAACATTGCTATTACTTTTCCTGTTGCCTTTTTTAATTTCTCACTTATGTAGATTTCTCATAGTTAATTTTAAAAATAATTCAAACATTGCTTTGTTCTTCTTGTGAAGCAGGAGGCATTGTATATGAACTGCACTGTCAGTTGTGTATGCAGTGTACTAATCCTTTTACTCTATTTAACCCTGCAGGTAGTTTACAGATCAGGTACAAGCTAGATAGCCATCAAGATCCTGATATCTTCAGCATCAATCTCAAAAGCATGGCTGATGGACAACTGCAACATGTGAAGATTGATAGAGAGGAGGAAATGCTCTTTGTAGAGGTAATACAGTTAGACAAAAAGAAAAACCAAACCAAAAAGTGGGTTACCTTAAAAAAATAGAATACCTCAATCAAAATTAAGTAAATGGTTACAAAGCAATTACCTCAGATAAACTGTACTTCAGTATCTCAAATAAATAAAGCAAAGGATAGCAGACTTATGACGCACAGTGAAAATCTACATTAGACAGTCCCTTTGGTATTCATTTTGTCTATTTCAAAAGGTCAATATATCACAATTTTATGTGAAAATTCAATTACTTGATGATTAATTTCTCAACGTTTATGAAATGCGTATGACTACTGATGGTTTTTTTGAGTCTTGCATACTGGTTTCTGTTTCATATTACATCTCAAACTACATTACAATTAACATCTAGATAATTTAAGCCTATTTATTTGTCTTATATTCTTTGGACCCTTTCACATTAAAGCAATGTGACTATTAAGGAAAAGATTTTTGTTATTTTTTGTGGAAATTTTATGATAAAAGGCAAAGATTTGATTTGCTAATACTAGATACTAACATGTAAAGAAATCTTAATTTTTTAATATTATAAATTTTAAAACCTAGATGTTGCAACTTAGAATTTTGAGACTAGAGCTGAGTTTGCTTAATTATGCATTGGTACAAGGCTTGAAGACAAGTAGTTCTAGAGGTACCCTGGAGGCAGAGAATTTGCAGTATAATATTTGATCTTTTTGAGCTGCATGTTGAAAACCTCTTTTAATGAAAAGAACCTTTTTCATGTTTTTGAAGGTTTTCTACATTTATTCATCTCATAGATGAAAAAGAAAGAATGAGACAAACCAATAAGATAAATAAAGGTTTATTAAGTGGGATGCTTAAGAAGTATTGCAGCTATAACCAGTGATCAGGTGAAGCTGATCATCTCTTTCTGGAATAGTTTTTATGCTGTAGCTAGCAAATGTTGCCCTCAGTCCTTTCATTTTTAACTTTGATTATATCTGCGTTTTTGCAAACTTTGACTAATATCTCCCCCATTATTTCACTTTACTCCTCACTGAACCATTCTGCAGGTTAACCAGAATGAAAGAATGGAGTTTGTTCTGATTTCAGGGACAGAATTCAATGCAATTAAGTCTCTCACACTTGGCAAGATTTTAGGTAAGTGGAACACTGCAGAATTTTCTAAAACATAGATCAAAATGTCACCAAGTCACTTAAAAAAGTAATAACCCTAAATTCACTGAAATACATTTGTTGTCTTCAATTTACTTAGACACTGGGTCACAATAAAGGTGAATATAAAAAATATATCAAAATAAAGCTTCAGGCATGTTGAAATACAATATAATAATGGGTAAGTATTTCCTAAAAAATTATCAAGTAGATTCAATTAAAAATAATTTCACAGTTTTCTGTCCCATTTTGCAATTAAGCATTATGAAACATTGTTTTGTTTTTTTTTTTTTTTTTTTTTCTCTGGAAAAAAGAAATCATTGTGAAGTCATACACAAAGACCACAGAATGCTATTATTCATGTACCATATTTGAAAAACTCTCTGTTATTAGATTTTGATGTCAAAAGTTAGGTATAAGTTAATGTAAGCAAAAATTTATTAGAGCTACTTTTTAAAAACAATTTATGCTATGACAAAATATTTTATCTCCTGAAGATTCATTGAAAGGCATCTGTATCCCTGTAGTAATGATCAAAATGAAATTTACCTATCTACAATTACCATTTTGTTGATTTTGTTAAAATAAAATAGCCTGAACAAAATGTCTCAAGCTTTTCAATATTTGTCACATTGGAAAAACTCATTGATAGAGGAAGATTTGATGTTGCTGAAAATTTAAAGGATATTTGACTTTCCTCAAAAGTTATTAGAATCGTAACATCATAGAATGGTTTCGGCTAGAAGGAACCTGAAAGATCATCTACTTCCAACCTCCCTGCCACAGGGAGGGACATTCTTCACTAGCTCAGGTTGCTCCAAGCCCCATCCAACCTGGCCTTAGACACTTCCAGGGATGGGGCAGCCTCAACTTCCCTAAGCAACCTGTGCCACTGCCTCAAAATCCTCACAGTAAAGAACTTCTTCCTAGTATTTAATCTAAATCTCCTGTCTTTCAGTTTAGGGTCATTACCCTTTGTCCTGTCCCTACATGCACTTGTATAAAAGTTCCTCTCCAGATTTCCCGCAGGCCCCCTTTGGGTACTGGAAAGCTCCTATAAGGTCCCTGTGGAGGCTTCCTTCTCCAGGTTGAACAAGCCTAAGTCTCTCAGCCTGTCTTCACAGGAGGGGTGTTCCAGCCCTCTGATCATCTTCATGGCACTCTTTTGACCTCCAACAGCTCCAAGTCTTTGGACTTTCTCAAGCAGGTCCATGTCCTTTTGTTGAGGGCCTGGAGCTGAATGTAGTGCTCCAGGTGGGGTCTCACAAGAGCAGAGTAGAAGGGTAAGAATCACCTCCCTCAACCTGCTACTTTTCATGCAGCACAGGATGCAGTTGGCTTTCTGGGCTGCAAGAGCACGTTGCCGGGTCATGTTGAGCTTCTCATCAACCAACGTCCCCAAGTCCTTCTCTTCAGGGCTGCTCTCAATCCAGCCTCTTCCCAGTCTGTGTTTGTGTTTGGGTTTACTTTGACCCAGATGCCTTGCACTTGGCTTGTTAAAATGCACATTTGCACTGGCCCACCTCTTGAGTCCCTCAAGGTCCCTCTGGATGACATCCGTTGCCACCAGCATCTTGATCACACCACACAGGTTGGTGTCCTCAGTGAACTTGCTGGGTGTGCACTCAATCCCATTGTCCATATCTCCAAGAAAGATGCTGAATAGAGCTGGTCCCAGTACTGACCCCTGAGGAGCATCACTTGTCACTGGTCTCCTCTTGGGCATTGAGCTGTTGACCACAACTCTTTCAGGGCGACCATCCAGCCAATTCCTTATCCACAATGTGGACCATGCATCAGATCCATGCCTGTCCAGTTTAGAAACAAGAATGTCATGCATTACAGTGTCAATTGCTTTGCACAAGTGCATGTAGGTCACATCAGTCACATTCCTTATCGACAACTGCTGTGACCCCCTCATAAAAGGCAACAGAATTAATCAGCTTGGTGTTGTCACATGAATTGCACTGTCCGTATCTCTGACAAAGATGGTAGACAGTTAAAGTCTATATTGCTACATTCTTGTATCAAGCAAAAGTCCATTTGTACATTCTTCCTCTAGTAGCACTTTTTGTTGCAATAAAAGACAGAGCTGGGATAGTTCATGATATTTAGTAATTAAGGCTACACTGATATTTTTACCATTTTGTTATTAGAGTGTTATTTTCACCTTTCTACAAGTAGTCTTGGCTAAGTGTAGATTAAATAGGTTCACCAAAATAAGGAAATACTGGAAATCATTACATTCAAGTTTATAGATCTTAAATATTTATAATTTCATATGGCTCACTGGTCACCATTACCAATAGAAATTCTGCGGGTTTTTTAGTAAAAGCCATTTTTAACAGAAATTATGAACCTTGTTACAAAACGAGATGTGAGAAATGCACTGCCTCCCTTACTAACTCTTTTTGCTTGAACGTATAGCCAGTAAAATGTGTGTAAAAAAGTGATGGCTTCCCAGTCTTTAAAAATTTCTTCAAGTAAGCTAAAGTGTTAACATGCATTTTGTAAAAATAAATTCAGAATACTCTGTTATGGAACATAAAAAAAAAAAAAGAATTTTCATCTTAACTTAGTATAGATAATATATTACTTTATCTCCCAGGCTTGCAGGAACTATTTACATGTTATACATAGTACCTATTCTAAACCAGAAGATTGGAGAAGTGTTTTCTTCTGACTCAGTTGTATGTTGTTTAGTTGAGAGGTATTTTATTACTATGTTCCTGAGGTGCCTGCCTGGGAATTATATATATCTACCACTTTTTGTGTAGCAGCTTTGGTAATAATGTAACAGCTTTGGAAAATCAGTATTTCTGCAAGTGTAGCAGAGCCAGAAATACTGTCCTGACTATGATGGCAAAAAACCCTATTATGTTTTCCCAAAGAATCTAATACTGATAAGAAAAATATTATCTGAAATAGTCCATCATATCACTGGTTGGGGGCAGTCTCTGCCCAGCATTCAAATAATGTAAGTTAAAAAGAAAAGAAAAAAAAAGGGAAAAAAAAGAAACTTCAATGAAAAAAAAATGTTTAATGCTTTCTGTTGCATATATATAAGGTGATAAGAATCATAAAATCATAGGATCATAGAATAGTAAGGGTTGGAAACAACCTAAGATCATCTAGTTCTAACACCCCTGCCATGGGCAGGGGCACCTCACACTAAACCATGCCACCCAAGGCTCTGTCCAACCTGGCCTTGAACACTGCCAGTGATGGAGCATTCACAACTTCCCTGGGCAGCATATTGCAGTGCCTCACCAGCCTTACAGTAAAGAACTTCCTCCTTATATCCAATCTAAACTTCCCCTGTTTAAGTTTGAACCCATTACCCCTTGTCCTATTACTACAGTCCCTAATGAAGAGTCCCTCCCCAGCATCCCTATAGCCCCCATTCAGATACTGAAAGGCTGCTATGAGGTCTCCATGCAGCCTTCTCTTCTCCAGGCCGAACAGCCCCAACTTTCTCAGCCTGTCTTCATGCGGGAGGTGCTCCAGTCCCCTGATCATCCTCGTGGCCCTCCTCTGGTCTTGTTCCAACAGTTCCATGTCCTCCATGTTGAGGACACCAGAACTGCACACAATACTCCAAGTGAGGTCTCACAAGATCAGAGTAGAGGAGCAGGATCACCCCCCTCAACCTGCTGGTCACGCTCCTTTTGATGCCGCCCAGGATATGGTTGGCTTTCTGGGCTGCAAGTTCACGCTGCTGGCTCATGTTAATTTTCTCATCAATCTATTCCCTTGACCTGCTGGCAACATTTTTTTTTTTGCAATGTCCAAGATACAACTTGCTTTCTGGGTTGCAAACGCACATTTCCAGCTCATACCCATTTTTTCATCCACCAACATCCCAAAGTCCTTCTTAGCAGGGCTGCTCTCAATACATTCGTCCCCCAGTTTGTATTAATACTGGTGTTTGCCTCAGTGCAGGTGCAGGACCCTGCACTTAGCCGTGTTGAAGTTCATGAGGTTTTCACTGGCCCACCTCTCAAGCATGCAAAGATCCCTCTGAATGGCATTCCTTCCCTCTAGTGAATCAGCATCATCATTCAGCTTAGTGTCATCCACAAACTTGCTGAGAACGTACTCAGTCCTACTGTATATGTAATTAATAAAGACATTGAGCAGTACTGGTCCCAGAGTGGACCACTGAGAAACACAACTTGCTACTGATCTCCATTTAGACATTGAGCTGTTGCATGCAACTATTTGGATAAGGCAGCCCAGCTAATATTTTATTGATGAAATAGATGGTTGTGGTTTTCGATTCTGATAGTATTATCTAGAATAGGTGAAAGAATAAAAGACCTACAGTGATAATTGTTTTCATAATGGTGGTAACCAAATGCTAAGAAGCTTGTATTAAATAGTGAAATTAAGGATCGTGTTTGTAGACTCTCAAAAAAAAAAAAATCATACTTATTTTTGCTACTGATTATTTGAAATAGTCTTAAGGTAGCAATCTGTTTTCTCACTAGGAAAAAAAACTAAGGACCTCTAACACAACAGAAATGGTATCACTTTTAAAGCATAGTTTTTCTTTGTAGAATTTACAGTTGAGAAAAGAACTGGTATGCAGGTATGCACAAAGAATAGAAAAGAGAATGGTTGTTTAGGCATGACTTTAAAGCAATAATAGCTGAAATATAAACTTCCAGAAGAAAATTGTTTAAAATATTTCAACCCACCACTAGCCGGTGATAAAACTGAATCAGGAATTTGTAATGTTTTAAAGTGTAGTAGTTTTTGGAATCACACCCACATGAGGGTAATACTACGATGACAAATACAGAATTAAAGGTTTTATTTTTTTTTGTTATGAGTCTGTATCAAAACTTGCATATATTTACTTAAAAATTTATTTGCAAAGTGTTGAAATGTACATTTTAGGCAAATAACTGTCTCTTTTGATCAGGTTCAATGTTGTCTCTTCCAAAAAAACCACACTGTCACCGAAGTTTAGATGTGGAAATTTCTTCAGTTAAATGATGGCCTTGCATCTTCACAGTATTGTGAAGCATGGAGTTACAATGTCTTGGGGGGGTACGTGGCCCAATTTGTCTCAGTTTATGGAATCTGTCCTGAAGAAAACATGTGTTATACATCTCTCCCTTTAAAAGGATAGATGCTATAGAAAAGCTATTGTTTCTTTTCTAGATCTGACTGCTTTAGGTCCTGCTTCCTGTAAAGTCATATTTAGAGATGGTAGGAGACTTTATGGAGGCAGTGGGAAAAGTTAATTAGTGTTTGCTGCAGTGAAGAGGTCTAAGTAGAAGAAGGAGTAGCAAAATATGAAAACATGTATTTCCTGTACTTTGAAATGTTGTTTAGGAAAAGCCCACAAGTTTTAAGGTAGGCCAGAAAGCCATGGATTTTCTAAAAATTATTTTCAGCAGGAGAAGTACTTGTTTGAGCTCTTCTTCAGCTGCACATAGCTCAGGTTTTCTTGTTGAAAGAAAATCTGAGGGTTAGCTGATGAACTAGTTTTGAATTCCCAAGAAAAATGTCGTATCAAACTTTCCAGAACCAAAGTCTTCTGATGTAAAGAATTCTGAATTTTTGTTATGTAACATTGTGACAAAATAGTCAGGGAGTTGACTGTGTTAGGACTGTGTTAGGACTCACCAAAATACGCAAACACTAAGTTGTGAGGGAAAAGAGAAGCAACACACTCAGCCACAAAGTTCACAGGATACTAGCCAAAGGGCTTCTTGTGCTTTTGTTTTCCTTCTGAGAAGGTATTTTCCCTCAAAGCACTCTACACTGTAAGAAGGCTGTGGAAACCCCTCTTTCTACAGAAGTCCACTGAGAAACTAATTTTTTACTGCTGAGTAAAGCCACATTTGTCCAGGACAAAGCTTCCTAGCCTTCCCGAGGGTGAGGATGGTGAGATGTTGGTGACCTTTTCTTCAATGAGAGTTGTTAACCTTTCCATGCTGAGGTAAGGACAGGCTTTCAGTGTGATTTACTTAGATCTGATTTATGCACAAGGTTTCACCAGCTAATGAGAATGTGTGTTTATAAGCCAATTCACTTAAAGGAAGGCATCACACTGATTATGGACATCTCCAACAATGGAAATATTGTTTATTTCAGTAATAAAACCAAATATTCACTTGACTTTTAATAAGAAGGCCTAAGTTAAACCAGTAAAATAATTTGGGGCCATTTATGAAATTTCTGTATATTCAAACTATTGTATTTGTTATGATTTTTTCTTTTCTTATATTGATTCATTTATCTCCGAAATTATAAAATTGTATACTTTAATTCTGTCTTTGTGGAAATATCTTTGAGGATAGCAATTGCACAGCTTCTTTAAGAGCTCTAATTATGGTTTTGTTGATAAAGGAATGACAAAATTGCAAAAATCTCACTGTGCTCTACTGATATGCAAAAATGTAGTGATAATTCAAATTCTTAATTTGAAAATCAGCCTTTTAAAACAATAATGTCTGGGTACTCCCCAAAAACCTTTTCAGTAAAGCGCATGCTAAATAGAAGTTACTTTAAAAATGTTTATTTTTCTTTATGCGACTTTCTCTATTACGTGAATTTGGGAATACATATAGTAACAAAATGGTAAAATTCAGTCTGTGTAAGTTGGTTTAGAAAAGTCTTTAATAGAAGACTTCGTGTAAAATATACATTCTTATGCAGCTCCCACAATTTGAAGTGCGTATAATTGGTTTTAATTTATTTTTTGTAATTGGAATTCTAATTTAGTCAGCCAAGCTTGTCAAAGCTTCCTTCCAATACAGAAGCTTTTCAGGATAGCTATATGGGGGAAGAGAAAGTATACACAGTCTTGCAATTTTGGGCCACAACTAACCAGCCATGGTTAATATGTTGAATATATGATATGTGGTTAACATAGTTGAATATACGATTCAACTGGGTGTGCATGTGTAATTAGTTTCAACTGTAATAAGTACTTTTAATAGAAAAAGGCTGGCCATGTGGTAAATCTGCATATGAATACAGGCTTGTTGCACAAGTGTAAGGTTTTATGGTAGTCCATTCCAAGCATGTTGTTAGTAACTCCAGCTGGTAATTTAGTTGTAAATGACAAATGTTCATTTTCTGGTTAGTTTTTTTTTTTGTTGTGGTTTTTTTTTTTTTTTTTAACCAAGCAGATTAATAGAATCATACAACCATCTTGAGCTGGTAGGGGCCCATAAGGATCACCAAGTCTCACTCCTTGCTCCTCACAAGACTACCTAACACTAAACCATGTGACTAAGAGCATCATTCAGACACTCCTTGAACTCTGACATGCTTGGTGCTGTGACCACTTCCCTGGGAAGCATATTCCAGGATGGACAGTTTTCAGTAAAGAAACTTTTCCTAATGTCCAATCTGAACTTCCCCTGATGCAGCTTCTTGCCATTTTCTCATGTCCTATTGCTGGTCACCAAAGAGAGTTAATCAGAAGCTCCAAATCCCCTGCCTGCCTTGAGGAAGTTGTAGACTGCCATAAGGTCACACCACAGCCTTCTGTTTTCCAAGTGACCTCAGCTGCTCCTCCCAAGCCTTGCCATCGAGACCTTTCACCATTTTGGTTGCCCTTCTCTGGACACACTGTAACAGTTTGATGTCCATATATTGAGGCATTCACAACTGCACACAGTACTTAAGATGTGGGCACATCAGTGCAGTATGGAGTGACAGTCTCTTCCCTCAACCAGCTAGCAATGCTGTGCTTGATGCTCCCTAGGACACAGCTCAACCTTTTAGCTGCCAGGGCACATGTTGACCAATACTCAACTTGCCATCAACCCAAACCCCCAGATCTCTTTCTGTGGGGCTGCTCTTCAGCCTCTCATCCCCCAGTTTGTACATATAACCAGGATTAACCTACTCCAGGTGGAGAATCCTGCACTTGCTCATGTTAAATTGCATACAGTTAGTGATTGCCCAGCTCTCTAGTCTATCCAGATCTCTCTGTAAGGCCTCTCCACCCTCGAGGGAGGCCACAGCTCCTCCTTATTTAGTATCACCAGGAGACTTACTCAGTGTGCATTTGACGTATGCATTCAGATCATTTATAAAGACATTGAAGAGAACTGGCCCTATAATTGAGCCCTGGATACTCACTGGTGACTGGCCACCAGCTTGGTGTAACCCCATTTACTGTAACTTTTTGAGCCCAGCCTATCAGCCAATAGTTCACCCAACATATTATGGACTTGCCTAATTTTGAGAAAAGATAAAATTGTAGACACATGAAAAATTTTGAAATTTTCAGCTTCATAAAAGCAAGAAGTTCAAAGTTCTTCTCTGATCTTTCTGTCTGCTGACTTTCAGTATTACTTCAGAGAAGAAAGATGGTTGAAGCAGAACTCAAGAAAGAGGTTATTTAATCTGTAGTTTGCTTTTGGATTTTTTGCTTGGGATTTTTGTGGGGGTTTTTTGTGTGCTTGTTTTTTGTTGTTTTTTTTTTATTATTTTGTTTTTTAAATAAAGCCTTGTAAGTGGAGTAATTTTGCCTGTCTCTGCTGAAAAAAGTTGAGTACATTAGGAAACGAATTGCTGTTAAGATCCTAAAGGATGCATAATTAGTTTGTTATAAAATTCTGTCTCCGATCAACAACTTGCATGTGTGTCAGACATTTTCAGTCAGTTAGTTAAATTTGACTTAAGCACTAAAGTGGAGAAGGGTTTGTCTTCCCTAAACCTTGTAATTTTTTACAGCCAGATTGCTTGATTTAATAAAGTTTTATCTTATCCCAGCAATATTTTCTAATTAATAAGTTAAACTCTATGGATTTGAAATATCTAGTTTCCTTTCATATTATACACATACAACGCGTATGAAATGGTTTGTATAAGAAACTAGAAAATGATTGAAAACACCTCACTCTTGACGTTTTTGATCCTACATTATAGTTAGAGATATATATTTTATCACAGGATGGTTTGGACATTCTTTTCCTTGTTAATTCAGTTTACTCTTTTTCTTAAGGCGTCCTATCCTAATCTAGCAGATACTTCAGTGTGTTGAGGCTATCACCAGAAGCAGTGTATGCTACAGAGAAAATGAACAGTTAAACAGCCAGCATTTTATATAATCCATCAGTGTAGGTGAGCAGACTCTTGGCTGCTCTGATAATACCTCATCACTGCAACAAGTATTGAGTAGTTGGGGAAAATGCCTCTGTGCTATTTTGCAACATTCTCCCAAAACACATTAGCCCAATTTTCACTCTTAACCTAATTGTATTGAGCAGTGAATTGTACATCAGTATTTAAAATTGTTTTGGTAGCCACTGTAAAGATCACAAGTTCATTCATGGGTTCTAGGATGAATTGGAGGTGGAAATTAATGAGATTAAATTCCCATTTTATTTGCACAGAACTTGAAATCTTGCTTTCCTTTGGAGTCTGCTTTGAATAATTAGTAATTCCAGAGCTTTTACTTAAAGTAGAACTGTCATAGTAAATAAACTATTTTCCATTTCCAAAGTAGAGCATTAGTGAGCATTAGCTGGTGAATAAATAGAAAGCTCTGACATGGTAAATACATTCAGAAACGCAGCTCAAGAGAATAAGTGATGGGCTTTTTGTTGTTGCTGTTGGAGTTGGATTTTTGTTGGCTTGTTTTTTTTTGGTTTGGGTTTGCTTTTTTTTTTTTTTTTTCCTTAGTGGGAAAGATAATGGTATCATGTGTAAAATATATGGTAATCTGCAACAACATTCATTTTTTAGAATTTTACAGAAAATATCTTGGTGGAGTTCCAGGATCTAAGGTCTTAGGAGAGTTTTTGGGTTTGTTTTGACAGACTTGATGGTGATGGGATGAAGTAGATATGTTAACATGTGGAGAGATTATGATACAAAAATGTACATATTCATGAGAAGAAATATAATAAAATATGTATTTTTCATGAATGCATGCTTCATCCTTATCTTTTTGCAGAGTGAAAAAGCATTGCATTTTAATTGAAATATATTAGTTACATTTGAATCCTTTTGCTTTGAATCCTATTACCTTTTTGCTATAGTAAGTTAAAAGCATTTCTGTCAGCAGAGTAATGACTGTAATCTGTTAAAGGGCTGAATTTATCTGACTATCTTTTCATTAAAGACAGACAAGAAAGGGATTCAGTGAAACTACATATGTTGCAGTAACTCAAATATACTCAGAGGAACACAGGTTAATTATTCATTTATTCTTCTGTCACTTTATTTTGTACATTTGCACTATGATTACTTGTGTTCTGTTCCTTTTGATTAGCAGAAAACAGCGATGTAGATGAGGAGACAATGAAGGCAAACTCTCAGGGGTTTATTGGATGTCTCTCTTCAGTGCAGTTCAACCACATAGCTCCTTTGAAGGCTGCACTGCATCACAGCAGCTCAGCCCCCATCATTGTAAAGGGACGTCTCACTGAATCCAGCTGTGGTACTTTAACTGGATCTGACTCAACATCAAGTGAAACAACCCATTCATTTGCAGGTAGCATATGGTTATCACTTGTTCTGATCTCTGTAGAGTACTCATGAACTGAATCACAACTGTTTTTTTTTTTTCCTTCCATGTGGGTTAACATCTCAGGACAAGTTTGAAAAATAATTCTTTTTTATATGTACTTAACTTCCTTTTCTTCAGGCTTTCTCTATTCCTCTAAATGTTTTCACCTTTATCTCTGCAAAGTATCATCTACATTGCTGCTCTTTCCATGCTTATTGACTCACACTAATGCCAGTGTACCATAATGCACATGATCTGTAACCATATAAGAATTATTTGAAAACCCTTCTTCTATTTGACTGCCTCTTTCCTTTTTTTTCTGCTGCAGATCACTCTGGACCAATAAACGAGGGAGAGCCGTTAGCTAATGCAATCAGAAATGACTCTGCAATTATTGGAGGTAATAGGGGCCTTAACAACTCCACAGAAACATTTTATTTCTAATAACTGTGAGTCTTTCAGTGCTGAAGTGAACTCAAATTAGTTTTGTGAGCATAAGAATATTAGTAAAAAAGCTTAATTTTATTACAAGTAGTAGAGAAGAATCAAGCATTGCTTTTAAATGCAATCAATAGCTCTCATGTTTTCTTACTACATAAATTTAAGCGATCAGTGTTTTTATGCATTGGAACACTTCGCTGTAAAAAAAAGATAGTAAGAACAGGTTTCTAACTTGCCTAATGGTAGTGTCTGTGACTTAAAAAGTACTTGGATATGTTATGAGAAATAGCATATGTTTAGGAAAGAACAGTCTTTGCTCCTTGACTATGCAAAAAAACCCAACATTTTGTTACTTGAACAGTCAAGTTCAAAATCTTTTCTTAACAGATTTGAGAAACACAGATTTTCCTTGAGAAAGTGGGATCTGACACTGCTTGGATCAATTCTTTGACAGACTGAGGCAAATTTTATTCTGGTTCATCATTTGGAAAGCAATGTACTCTTGGACAGACTATCACTTACACTGATTAACATCTTAAAAATAAAATGTGTGTTAAAATAGTAAAAAGAATAAGAAATGATTAGTAATGATTTGAAATACTCCAGTTTCTTACTATTTCTCTTGGCCAATTTTATCAGCTCAAATAGAATTATAACTGATCATCCACAAAATTGTTTCAGAACATTTATTTTTAACAGAGGAATAATGGAAGAGCCATGTACAGTTCAGTTGTTCCTAAGGTAAATATGTTGACAGACACTTTATTTTTTTGTGCCTATCAGAACAAATATGGCATACAGCTTAGGGCAGAGTTCTTAAGATTAAACTACAGGACCGATAATCAGGATGTGCTTGCTCCATTACTGTGTCTTTCTGACTGATTGTCCTTACACCAATATCTATCTCTGTTGTAGTAGGGAAGGCTAGCAGTTCTGTCTCTTTAATAGAAATGAAGTGTACTCCAAGTGAGCCTTATTTGGGAGAGTTTGGGATTGGGACCCTCAGGAGAATTTCAGTTCTTGCCACTGGTATTGGAGCAAGTGTATGGCTATGTCAGTTCATTTTTTTTCTCTCAAGGAACAGTATTGTCTCTTGTGACAATCTTCCCCTCTGAGAATTTCTTGTGGTATTTTGTCTCTTGGGATGAGGTGAGAGAAGGAAACCTGTTCTCATTCATTTTTGCAGAATAATTCACTGTTTTAATTTCCATTAGTTACTTCAACAGAAAGAGGGCAGTGGGAGGGAAAGGTCATACCCTCCATCTCTAAAATACCAAATAGGTTTCCTTTCTAAGGGTTTTAAAAGCTTCAGCAGAAAAATTACGTAGTGAGGTTTAGCAGAATAAAGTTGTCAAGACTTCTCACTGAAGATAAAAGCAATTATTTCTTTGGAAGGTGGACTTAAGGACCTGCAGTCACTTGCGTGTCCGCCATTTAAAAAATGGTACCTGTTACAGTCAGTACCTGCCAACAGCCCACTGCATGGTCCATGACTTTAAACACAGTAGCTCAACGGATACTAAAATAAGAGGTAATAAAACTAGAAGCTTCCTTGCTTGTAAAGTGACACTTAATCCTGTATTATACACACAAACTTTGAGAATTTTACCACTGAGTTCAGTGGGGTCAGAATTTAAAAATACGGCTTCTGAGTTCTTCTACATGTATAACTGTCAAAACATATTTTGTTATTTCAAAAGATAAGTATTATTTTATATAAGTATCTGTACATAAAGATCACTTATGTAAAAGATCAATTTATGCAGTAGGTAATTTACTGTGGTTGGAGAGTTTTGAGTGTACTAACAGCAAAGACATTTTTAACTTCAATAGTTGTAGTCTTTTTAAGATAATAATAACCTCACAATTTTATTTTTGTTAAACACATTTGGGATTATGCACTCACAATTTTTCTACTGCCTAACTATGGTTGTTTAAAAGTCAAAATAAAGCAAGCTTATGCGCTACAATGGAGTAAAAGTTTAGTGCAACTACCCTTAAATGAATATAACTGAGAATTGTACCAATTCAGCTACCTCAAACAAGGCAAATTTATAGACAAGCCCTTACAGGTTGTATGCGCTATGACTGTGAAACAAAGGAATGACTGTTTTATTTAATCTACAAAAGAAAACATTTACTCAGATCACAGAGTGTGTTTCAGAGAATAAGATGCTACATAAAAAATAGTTATGCTCCTACCATTAAGTATGGTTGCTCATATTACAGAACAATCAAAAATTACATGCAAAATTTTGGATAGTCTGTTTTTGTTTACAGCACTAAGGGATTATGGGTTTTATTTTTCTTGTATTAGTGGCTGAGTTATACAGCAGATTGTTCCTTCGTCTAGTAAAGCTGAGGCGCTACATTACAATAGTTTCCCAGAGTGTTTAGTGGCTTTTTCCTCCCTGCAACTTTGTTTTGTTTGCTATGTCTTTGACAAGCAAATTCTGCTTTCTTCTGGTTTATTTGTAACCTCTGACCTGTGGGCCTGAGACCATGTGAGGATGAATGAGGAAGTGAGGAGACGGGCTGGAAGTCCGTAAGGTCATTTTTATCACTGTGGGAAGTATTACTTTTCTTACTGTCCCTAATATGTTCTGCTAGGAGCAGCATGCCCTGGTAACAGTTCAATAAATCTTAAATAGTGACCTATAAAACTAAATTTCTGTTCCATTTACTCTCTTATGTGTTGAGGATGTGGCACATATGGTGCCTGCTGAAACCTGTATATAATGCTTATTCTCCTACTCCTTGACTTTCTGACTGATCAGCTAGAATACCATAATGCAGGTGGATGTACTGATGATGATTTTACCCTACCAGATGGGGCTATTAAAGCTGTTGAAAAAGGAAGCTTACTCACTGCCATCTGTGTAGGCAGGGACTTTGTTTATGTATGAACCCAAGTTCATGTAGCCATGCAAAGCACTAACCACCTAGGATGTCAAAAGAAGTGCAACGAATCTGAAAGTGAGGGAAGGAGTCTAGCCTGAACATGAAATGAGTCTTAATTTTAGTATTTTAGTATTTTAACAACTGTCTATTCATTACAATGATGCAGACATAAAACTGTGTGCCCTTGCTAACGTAGATCATGAAAATCTCTTTATCCCATTATGATGTACTAAAAGGAGTTGGGATTTTCTTACCTGAGGCAGAATAAACATTAGAATTTTGGGCCTATTTAAACTGATGATAAGTGGTTATAAGCACTGGCCAATTTCCACGGGGGTCCCTATGTTTTACATCTGAGTCCCCCCAGTTTCACATTTTCTTTCATGGATTCTCCTCATTAACTGCATTGTTCAGTTAGAACCAGTCACTGTGGTTTGAACTAATTTCTGTGGAGTACTGGATATGAATGGGCCTAAGTCTGTAAAACCACTTTTACTGGCAAGGAGCTGAGGCTTGGACTTTGTGGTGTACACTGTCAGAGCTAATAGAAGATCTGGTTCAGAATTTCAGATTGGTAATTTTGTCCTCACCCTGTTCCACTCTGTCTCTGCTCTCCAAATTCCTTTCCCAGACCTGGAGCAGTGGTTCATAAGAGAGATGATTGGCGGGTGACAGCTTGATGATAGGACACATGCTCCCTTCCTTCCTGGTGTCATGTGATGTGAGAAAGGGTCCTGAGAAAAGGGAGAGTACTTTGTCCATTAATCATAGGATATGGGGAAAAGGAGAAAATCATAGTAGTGCCCTTTTAGTCCCATTGTCCCGCAGTTCCTCAAATCTGCAGATTTCAAGTCACCATGAAGCTTATACTACAGGGCTGTTTCTCATTTGAAAGCAGCTATGCCTTCTTATTCTCCAGGCTTTACTGCAATCCCCTCCATTTTGTGATAGAGTCATTCCTTCTTTGTCCTTATTTGTTGATCCTTTATCTTGACTTTTTTCTCGTTTCTTCTAGGTGTGATAGCAGTAGTGATATTCATCCTAATTTGCATCACTGCCATAGCCATACGCATTTATAAAAAAAACGGCATATACTCAAAAAATGAGGCAAAAGGATCTGAAAATGAAGACAGTGCTGAATCTGCGCTGAAAAGTGAGCTCAGCATGCAAAATACAGCCAATGAAAATCAAAAGGAATACTTCTTCTGATTGGCATTCATAATTTAATTTAATATAATAATGTGACAGTCTAACTTTCTTGCTAAGCCAGGGGCTCTCAATGGACAGAAAAAGCTCTTGAACTCTACACTAAATGCAACAGATTTGAGATTTATTATATTGCATATGTTCGGTCTCAGTGATTGCTGTAGGGGACCTCTTTAAATTACATGCATTCCTTAGCTATTATACCGTAAATGCATTTTATGTAACAGTGATTTAGATATTGTAACCAATTTCATTGTTGATAGTTTCTGACTGTTCTGATGTTACCTTCTACAACTGAAATTTAATGTACACACTGAATATGATTTTTGAATGAGAAAATTGTTATGAAGTTATTCTTATTTTTTATTTAAAATTTTATTCTGAAATTTTGTTCAAGGTGAAAGGTGGATTTGAAAAATTTGTGGTACTAAAGAAATTCTGCTGTGTTGCACTGTAGTGATCCCTTTTACTTCCTCAAATGGAAAATGCCTTCTGAACTGCTGTGTGCTAGTGTTAGCATCTGCTTGGAGTCTGGTGTCCAAAGCAAACTGTACTTCTTTCCCCTGGGATGTAAACAATGTCATGATTATCCTTACTCTTTGGCAAGCCTAGCAAGACTTAAAACTGAAATGTGTACACAGTATTGAAATGCTGTAAAATCTCTTTTGTAATAGATTTTCAGTTATGGTCAAGTGATGGCACCAAGAGACTCATTCTCGGCATTTTAAATAAAATTGGGATCACAAAAAGCAAACCACTTTCCTGGAAAGATCAAATCATATATTAAGCATAGTTAAATTATCATGATCATCCAAAAGATGGTCAAGATTATTGTCTCTGGTAATTACTAATGTTTCTTTTGTCAAGAAGTGCTTTGTGCACTTGATGTATTCTCTGAAAACATTGTATCTGTTATCAGCTCCAGATCTCAAGATTAAGTTGTTCTAAATTATAGAAATTATTTATGATTATTATGACAATAGAAGTAGGGAATTTAAAGTCTAATACAGTGGCTGCTACTAGAATATTTTTGTTCTTCCCTCTTTATAGTGCCTACTATACCCCTGCAAGATAAGGTGTGATTATACCATTCAAATTTAAGCAGGTGCTTATTATCCTGACAGAGTAAATAAGAGCTGTCTATGATGTTGTATAAACAAATTATCAGATATGAAGGGTAAGTTTAAGTTGTTTAAACAGACGTTTATAAGGTCACTTTAGACACCACAGGGTATCTGAAATACCTATGTGGCCTGGTAGGAATGCTGCAAATTCTACAGAAGCTATGTGTCTCTTGGTATGTGACATCTGGGAATCGAGTAGAATACTCCAAGACATTGAAAATGGCACTAGAGACCAATATTTACATATGTGACACACACAAAGGATTTTTGTTTTTCCGTATACTGAAGACTGTGTGCCTAGAGCTTGGACCTGAGAAAATAATCAGGAATTCTGTGCCCTTGTAGACTTGAGTTTAAAATTTAAACAGCTTTCAGAATTAATTTATATTTGCTCCCATTGAAAGCAATGGTAACAGTCATCATTCTTCTCCTCTTTCAGTGAGGAAAATCAAAGCTAGACCCTAGACTGTGAATATTAGAAAATGTTTATCATAGATGCCCAAGAACATTATAAAAACATGGAAACATGATATGGTGTGTCAAAACCTTTAATATGCACATTTATTTACATAAACAGTAGTTGTAAATATAAATGTCCAGCAGATACTGTCTTTTAAAGCTTATTTTCTTCCATCAATCTTTATCTTTTGTTTTCAGAATTCTTCACTTCCTTTTCTGCTTCCCACTGTACAGCTTTACTTCATTTTTATGAATGTATTCCCTTTTTTTGGTACCTAGAAGCTCTGCAGTCAGAAATTGTTCAGATTAATATGCAGTGCTTTCTTATTATTCTCATTTTTGCAACTCTGTGTGCGTCTCTGGTAGATAAATAAGGCTGGGGACAGAGGATCAAGAATGGGCTAGCCATGTCATATGTATGTGCTAGTGTATTCACTGATGCAGTTTGGTCCATGATTATAGGTCACCTTTGGAAAGGACAGAATATGGTGAAGGAATGATACTGGACTGTTCCTGGCAAGTGATATGTGTGAGAATGTCTGTTTTGTGGATGGGGAGTGGAGGAGATGAGAGGCTCACACAGGTCATGAGAAGAAGAACTTAAGTAGTTACGTTTGCCACTTTGGATGCTCTCAGCTAGTTACTATGAATTGAAAATTATGTATCCTTCTTTACAAGGGTCTGACCCGAATTGCCTTGAATTAATGAGGAGTTCTTCCATGGACTGCTCTGTAACTTAAACTTCCTGCTTCCCTTTCAATGACAGATATGTCAGTGTCCACCTTTTTGTGTCACTTTTATCAACAAATCTGTCAGCACTGATGAGTCCTAGTCAACTCCATTTTTATCAGTGTGGGATGTCGTAACCATGGGGGACAAAACATATATGAAAATTTTTATTATAATACATTAGATCACCAAAATGAATATTTTGATTGATTGATAGAAGACAGACTATTCACACAGGACTTAACCACATACTAATTTTTTGTCTTGCTTTTACTTCTATTTCCTGTTTTATTTTTATTGTGTGTCTTGATGGAGTAAAAAGTGTCTTCTCTTGGTTTGTTTTCTTCCAAATGAATAATTATTTTCTTTCCATATTTATCAGAATTTTTAAAAACGCCAGGAAGGGCAAAGCTAAGTAAACCCCCTATTTCACAGCCTAGTCAGATAAAAGGGGAGAGGCTATAAATACCTGTATAAATTGCACATTATTTCATTCAAAGACCTTTTTAAGGCATTTTATTATGTGAAGGAGTCTAAGGGGAAAACCAGAAATGTATTCTGTTAAATGCACATCTATCTGCAGATTTGTAGCATACAATAATTATGCCTCCCTGAAGATGCAAATGCCCATTTTCATCCATAGGAAAAGTGATCATATATTTGTCACCTGAATTCAAAATATACAAGTTCACAGCAAATGAAGCAGCATTTTCCATCACTTGCTGCATTTCTATGGCTACAAAAAAATGGTGGCACCGAAGTGTGAAGAGATGTTTTACAACATTGTGCTGTCCCTTTTTTGATTCTCTATTCCAGCGTGTGATCTTTCACCTCTCTGTTAATAAACAGTTTTTAAAATAAAGTGAGGAAAATATTTTTTAAAATTTTGTATTAAAAGGTTTAAAACTGAGAACAATATTATGATTTTTTTAACAGTAAAAGTATGTAGAAATGCACATAATAAATTGGTGAGTGTGGTTATTTATAGACATTAGTGAGTGCTAATGTAACCAATTTGCTACACATTGACATATTTTCCATGGCAAAGATATTTTTTTCTCAAGTATATTAGAAAATAAATAGCAGCATTTATGCTGATACATTTTTAGAACTTTGTGTGGGTGCTAGCTACAAAGGGCTTATAATTGTTTATATAGTCAATATTTAGTGCATAAATATGATTTAGTTATGTTTTGGGAAAACATTTTCAAGTACATGCACTGTTTAGATGAGGAATAAGCTAACTGCGTAACTTAACATGAAATGCGATAGCAGTCAAAATGAATTTACAGCACTATTATTCATGGCATTGACATATGAAGAAGAAAGTGTGTAAATGACAAAACAGACAGAATACCTGGGAGAATTCAGCTGTGTAGAGTAGGGCACATAGATTTCGATTTAGATGCCTGGAAGCCTCCTGCACCAGTGTCAGATAAAATCAGAAGATGCAACTATTGCAAGTCAGTAAAGGATTGATAAAAGAATATCCTTTTGAAATAAAATTAATTACTTTGAGAAATAATTGTAGCAGTTTACCTTCAAGGCAGAGTTATAGCTATATAAACTATGGGATGCCACAGGGGAAGAGTGTTCTTTGTAATAAAAATATATTTGCTAAGTCAGAAAACTTACTGCTGAAAAAGCATGTGCCCTCTCGGGTGCATGCTCTGGAGTATGCAGAAATGCCACATAATTTCATCAAATCAAGCATCTAATTCTACAGCCAAAAGTATAATGAATCCACAGTGTTTCTGAACATTTAATGATTTTGTGAATTATCAAGAAGGAATAAAAGTGAAAAATCCTACAGAAATGAGAGCTTAATGAAAAAGTGCAGTAATGAAGGTTCTGAAGTTATTTCAATGCTTTTCTTTTTTTTTTTTAAGTATACACTAGAAGATGCCTAAAAGAATAAGGAAAAGAAAGGAACTTCACTTTAAATTTATTCTTTTTGGAACCTTATATTGGGGCTTTTTGTTGGTGGTGTGAAGGAAAGCTTTAATGGGTTTGTTTACAAAAAGTGCTAAAGCTGCTATTATGAGAAACCATAATAAAAATCCAAAGGTCCTTATAGGCTGTGCTTTGCTAAGAAGCCATGCCCATCCTCATTCTTGAAGGACTGTCTGAAAAGTAATTTTTGACAATAAGAAGCACTGTTCTTTGAATACATTGCCTAAACTTCTTAATCTGTGCTCTTACCATTTTTAAGAAAGGAATCAGACATCACAACTGCATTGCTGGGAGGCGGTTGCCTTTCCTTCAAACTCTGACATTTAATTTTATAGGACTTCCTAACTTCCAGCTATGACGAAATTCTGATGTTGTTAGCATTTGATATAAATAGCACTGAATAAACCATAAATAAAGTCCTAATTAAACACCATGGTAAATCCACAGTAAAAATCCCCGTCAGCATGTGAGCAAGTGTGCATGTGCACACACACGTCTGTAAACAAGCTATGTAGTCAGAGGTAAGATTCTTGGGACTTTACCATTTCCTTTGTATTATGTCGAAGTACTGAAAATCATCTATAGTTCAGAAACACCACTCTCCCTAATGTTGGAAAAATATCCAACCCATTTCACAAAATACTTAGATTTTCACAGGATTTTTTTCCAATTATAAAAAAAAAAAAAAGGCTTACATCTTGTAGTTTTTTCCAGAAAAGTAGGTAGAAAAGAGGTAGACAATCAGGCTGGTAAGTTCTCTCTGCCTTTTTAACTTTTTTATTTTTTTTTAATTTTAATTCCTCTAGTTACATCCAGGACTTGAGGAATCATTTGATTAATAGTGAAATAAAGTGTTATTCGCACATACAAAGTCACTACATCATATTCATCATATTTTAACTGCTGCCCAATATATGTCTTGGAAAAACACTAATCAATTAATAACCTTATAACTGGCTATGTTGTCATTTACCTATTCACTTAAGGTGTATTTCTGCCCGTCAGTTAACTAGCTTTTAGGAAGCATAAGAACTTACGCTTTCAGATTAGGTGAGATAGTGGGCACCAGTGAAAGACTCCTAAATCTGCAAAAGAGAAACAGCTACTCAAAATCCTTCTTAAGTAAAAGAAAATTAAAAAGGTTAATCAGATTTTACAAGTATGCATCTCTCATCAAGAACCTAGTGATAATAGCATAAAAGAACTATTCAAATAATAAATACATTATTCAGCAAAACAGCAGATCCCAGATATGACTTGGTCTTATTTGTATGTTATACTCTTTAACACAACTAGTCTTTGGAATCTTATTGGAGCTGTGAACTGATGATTATTTGTTTTGAAGAGCAAAAATGCCTTGCAAGCAATTTATAAGGCTGATGCTAATTTAACTGAAAGCAGCCATCATAAAATCTCAATAAAAAAAGTAAAGGTTGCAAATACATCACTCCCTCCATAATATAAATTCAGTAATGGATGCCTTATAAATTATTTCAGTAATTAACAGATGTTCAGCATAGTTCTCCAATAACAGAAGTGTGTGAATTGAGCTCTGAGGAGCCCTAGAATACCTATCCCACCCTTAAGCTTATGGCCTTGAAAAAAGCCATTAACCTTTATAACCTTTACACTCTATAAGTACAATAGGGTTAAAATAATGAAGTTTTGAGTAGCCTGCTTTATTAATATTTGTGAAGCCCTTTGAAGATGAAAACCTTTATATAAATGGACAGTGTGATAATAGAAATGAGATTTTATCTTTTATTTAGCAAATAATATTATCGTAAGTAACATTAATTATCTGTATTTATTGTCATACATTTATTGCAGGAGATATTCCTTTTTCTTTCAGTCAGAAATAATGTAATTTTCCTGTTCATTTATGCATAGAGTTACACATGAATAAAGAGGAGAAAACCAGACCTTGGACTATTTAGTGTAGTATAGATTTGATTGCATGTCTTCTTTTATCACCAAATTAGAGCCTAGAACATTTGCATCTAACTAGATAGGTAATGGTTGAAGTAAACAAGATAAACACAAAACATTGATCATAACAGCATATCTACAATTTTATAAAATGTTTTCTGCTAATTTAGTAGCTCAAAGGAAACATCATGTATATATTTTCAATGTAATTCCTAGTTCCTCCTTAGTAGCTTCAGCTGCTTTATTAACCCTATTTGTTGATAATTTTAGTTACCACAGTGACTCTTCTAACACCAATAACTGCAAGGCTTGCCATATTTTATTTTTTAGATGGTAGTATAAAAAATGTACTGTATTTTAGCACATTTAAATCTTTTGCACATATAAATACTCCTTATCTAGCTAAAATCATATTGTGCATTTATTAACATGCATGTTCTATATGAAGCAGCAAATCTAAAAGTAAACATATACTACTTTGGGTTGTATTTTTGTTTGGGTTCAGGTTTGGTGTTGTGTCATTCCCCCCTCCCCCCCACTGGTAATCAAACAGGGGGTTGTTACTTTTAGCTTAATCACATATTGGTTGTGAACAAATTATTTTAAAAGGCTTCTACAGGATGCTAATACTTAATTTTAAAAACTGTGGACACTCTTACTATGAAAACACTCAGAATTTTTCAGTAGTTGCAGCCCTTACATACAGCCTTTTTCTTTTCGAATTACAAATATTAGCGAATACTCTTTATATGATATAACCTCTTTTTCTTCCACTACATTCAGTGGCACTAGAAATATCTCAAAAAAAGAGTAATCACTCAGTCATGGTCCCCTCACCGTGGAAAATGGTCAAAAATTTTATCTGCAAAATAATCTGTTATTTACAGAAAGGGTCAGGCAGTCTCTTAGTGGTTACTATGTTTTACTACAAAACATACAGGGCCTTATTCTCCCCATGAAATTAATATTTAAATGGTTTGTTTAGTGTAGTGGCCTGTAAATTAGTAACTCATATTTCTCATATTTGAATTATTGATGCTGTGTTGCTATGATTTTTATCTCTTTGATGTTCAAGTTAATGATATGTGCATGTCTGATTCAAAGTCTTTCTTCATTAACTCATTCATAAACATCAAAGTGGCATTCTTCAGGCAACTTACAGATAAATCCTACTCAAAACTAGCAGCTAAGTATATAATAGGTTTTTAAAAATGTGGCATATATTCCTTTACGTTGCACATTGATAAAGTTCATTTATTTTTAAGGAGCATACTGTGATGGATTTATGATTTATTCCCAGAACACATAGTGGGAATGAAAAGGCAAAATTCATAGAAAAGGAGAAGACTATAAGACCGGAATTTTCTTTGTTGATAAAAATGCTTTTATAGAAGTCCTGAAAAACTGTTTTTATGATATTCTTGTGCAGCTATTTTTCAATTCACATGAAGTGTTTATTTGGGATCATGTTATTGAGCACATCTCCTTTCAATTATTTCTTTTGTAAAAACAAGCTAACAGTAATTTTAATTTCAAGCTGATGTCTAGCTGGCTGTTTTCCTTGATAAAATATTTCAATCTACAAACTAAACTCAGCATGAAATGTCTAGAATGTACTTTCTCTCTGCAAAATAATAAGAGTAATTAACAGTCCCCTGAAATAGTAAGATCTTTGAATGTCTAGACTTGCCTTGATAGTTTTATTTTGTGATTACAAGTAAATCTATTTAGTTAGAAAAACATTAGTAAGCACTTATTATTCAGTACTCCGGAACGGTTAAGTGCTACACTTGAGAACTGAAATTTTAAAATGAGTCAAATAATGCTTATTATGGTAATAACGCTGCCCTTGTGCAGTACCTGCTTGCCCACTGTAGCACTTACTAGTCATTAAATTAAGTAATTTCTGCATTAGAAAAATTCACCTTAGAATTCTGTAGTGTGCTGCAATATTCTTAAAAAAAGAAGGATGTTTTTAATAAACACATCTCATTGCTTCGCAGTAGCGTTTTTTACTTCATTTTCCTTTTTTTTTTTTTTTTTACCAGTGTAATGCTCAGAATTATGTAATTAGCGGAGACGCTATAATTGTAATTACATATAAGGTTACTACAATAGACGTTGCTTTTCGATTAGGTAGCTGTTGTACCATCAGTGAGCTCACGATAGGTCAGGGTATTCACTTCTTCCTCACTGTCAGCCAGCATGGCTGTCCTATTTCCATCTTGATGAACTGTTTCCCTCCAAATTGCATTTAGTGCTCCTGGGCTGAATTCCTGGGAAAAAAATCCTATCTATCAGGTCTCCCAAGCACAGAAGAATCCATTCTGGTTAGTCAAACATCACCAGTAGTGTAGTGCTTCTCTGCAGTTCTAATCTCAGCTGGAAGCTAGAAGAAAGCATGACTACTGCTGTTTCTAGAGGGCGTAATGCTGCAAGGCCCCCTACAGCAGCCACATATATGGATATATATAGATATACCTAGCCTGGAGACTTTTTCTTATTGCATGCTCAATAAAATGAGTAAGAAAATCAAGGCTGGCAATTTCTGCTCAGGCCCCGGAAAGGAGGCACATGACCTGAAAGTCTGTCAGTAGGGAGGTTCTGGTGAAAGCTGTGGCTGACCTGTTCTGCCCAGACAGCTGAGGGGCAAGGTGCAAAGGAGGAGAAGGCGCTGAGAATTCTTCTCCTGTTAGTGAGAGAAAAACAGCAGTGTGACATTTGGTACACTCTTTGAAGGCATTTCTAGGAAAAAAAGTACAAATTATAAAAATAGGAACCATGTACAGCAAGTGAGCACAGCTCTGTCTCTGTAATTGACAGCCAGTAATGGCAGACCAGTAGAGGCATTACAGCCTCTCCTGAGCATGTGACACAGTAAGTACAGTACATTTGCTGGGAAGTTATAGTTCTCTCACCAGCCTCTAATTTCCAGGCTGGGGGAATCTGTGTGTGATCTCTATTCATTGGGTTACAAGTATTACAGCAAAGCTTACTTATCTCCTGCTGAGAACTGAGACATTTCACTCAAAATTATTGGATCTTGGTCCAACAGAAAATGTCAGAGGTTAACTTGGCTCTACTCGTTATACAGCGACATGAGGCAAGGAAATAATACCTCATAATGTCTTCACAACAAACTACCACAGTCAGTAATTCTTTCTTGGACAGGATAAACAAGATTTTCTAAAGCGTTTATGTTTATTCAAGAAGCAGGTAACTGTTCAACAAAACGGCTGAAATTAGAAGGAAGCCCTAGAGGTCATATGGTCTAACACTGCTGCTCAAGCAGGACCACCTGAAGACAGTCACCCAGGACTGTGTCCAGATGGCTTTCAAATGTCTCAAAAGATGGCGACTCCACAATCTTTTTGGGTAACCTTTGTCAGTGCTTTGTCACCCTCACAGTGAAAAAGTGCTTCCAAGATGTTCAGAAAGAACCTGTATCAGTTTGTGCACAGTGCCTCTTGCTCTGTCACTGGGCATCACTGGAAAAAGCCTTCTTTATACTCTCTCTGCAGGCATTTACATAAATGGACGAGATGCCTCCAGAGTCTTCTTTTCTCCAGGCTGAACAATCACAGCTCCCCCAGTCTTTCTTCATGGGAGAGACCTCCAATCCCTTAATCACCTTTGTGGCTCTTTCTTGGACTCTCTAGCACTGAGGATAGGGGAAAGGATTACCTCCCTCAACCTGCTGGCGATGCTTTGCCTAATGCAGCTAGGATACCACTGGTCTTTCCTCTATAAAGGCGTGTTGTTGGACCATATTCAACCTGTTGTCCACCAGGACTCCCAGGTTATTTTCTGCAATGCTGTTTTCTAGCTGCACAGCCCCCAGCACACACTGGTGCATAGGGTTATTCCTCCTAATGAATGGAGTTTGTATCCATAAAATATAACACCATTAATATTATAAACATCATTCATCAGACAAATATCTTCAGAAGGTGTAAAATTTACCTGATGGTACTTCTCCTTACTGCTCTTAGAGGCAGTATCTAGTACTTTTTTTTTTTTTTTTTTTTATTTAAGGTGGCAAATTTTTTTTTTTTTATAAATATGTAACTAAGCTATATAAAACTATAATATTTCAGCAAAAGCAGTTGAAAAGAGATTCAGTCACCATAAGGTTTCAGAAATATTTTTGTTATTGTTTTCCTATTGGATTTGCCATACATCTATAAGACTTAAGGTAGAGTGAAGAGTTATATTCTGCTTGTTATTTCAACCATAATCAGATCTCAAACTTTTCGTTTTCTTCAAAGTGTGAGGTTCTCAGGGGTGTGGCTTCTCATTAGAAGTGATGTGGCTGCATGAATTGTAGGGAACAGCATTAGACAAATGGCCACCTTTTTTGTTCATGTGTAGATATATAAAAATATATATACACATATATATAAAAATATAAATACATATGTATATGAATATAAATATATATACACATTTTTTTGTTCATGTATATTCTAATTATTAAGCTCTTCCTCACATGTAGCTATTAAAATAGAACTTATTAAAATAGAATTATGGAAAAAAAATAACAAAATGAAACAAAACAAAACCCAAAGCATAATCTTATGTGATATTTTTGGGGGGGGGGGGGTGTTAATATAATTAGTAAAAAATGCTGTAAATTCTTGATTTAGTGAATATATTGCATATATCAAAATTTATGGCATTGTTTCCACAAAATATAAAATTATGTAGGCTAGAATAAAAGGAAAAGTAACCTAAAACCTAAGAAAAAATTGTTGAAAATTATCAGAACAATATGTAATAATAGACTGTCAAATATCTCTATATATTTAGGATATGCCCAGTAACAAAAGATTTTGAAATAGATATTCAATACACTAGCAATTTTCAAGATTCTACTTGGTTTTCTAAATAGCATTTATTCTAAAGTCATGTAATTTCTCTAAAAAACTGCCACAGCAGAAGCACAAACTATCTGGTACAAAGTAAATAGCTTGCAGTACAGTTGATACATCCAAAGCTAAAAAGATTAGTATATCTGATGGCTTATCAATTTTAACAGTGCATTTCACTAGACCATATATTCCTTATTTAAGACCTCATTCTTTCTGGATTTCTGTTGTTTGTTTGTTTTATTGCCTCTAGTCCGATAGAAAATTCAAACTGTCTACATTATTGGTTTTATCTTAGTGGTGCCAAGAGATTCAAACTTAGACAACAAACCTTTTGCAGTAATGCAAAAATACGCACACGTGTAGACATACAGTATGAGGTGGATTCTATCTAGAACAGCCTATCTAGTAAATGGCAGGCTCAGGCAAAGTAAATGAATTAACAAAAACACTGGAACTGGCAGGGCAGGAAGTTCATCCCGTTATTCCTTTTCTTCTCTTTAACCACCAGCTCAATTTACCTCCACACAGAACATTTTCTATTTGTCATGTACAGACATCATCTTCCCTAAACCAAGAGATAGGAGATGCAATATAATTACATATCCTCTAATGCAACATTTTCAAAGATAAAGTGAAAATAAAAATGCCTGATCTTTAGTTTTACTCTCGTTCTAATGAAAATACCATGAAAACATTTTGAATTATAAAACTAAAAGACTTTCCTTAGCCACACTTCTTCAACAGCAGCAAATAATATTAAAAAACTGTTATTTTGTTTTGTCCATGTGTATTGGTCTCTATTTCTCACTTTCTCAGAATGTTGGGTATGACTTGCCAGTGAATTGGATTCTTTGATGACAATGTAAACCTAATGAGAATTGACAGGGATTTATAAAAACTGAGTGTAATAATAAGAAAACTTCACATTGGATGGTTGTAAGCTGGTTCCCACTGTCATCAGGCTATGACATTCAATATTTGGCGGGACAAGGGGCAACTCATATATGTACTTCGGAACTTACCCAGCGTGTCTCTCATAATTCAGGTGGGTTTTTTTTTTCCACCATGAAATGCACTGAAATAGTAATTTGGAATATAATTTTTTTATGCCTGGTTTTCTATGTGAATAAGGCATTAAAATGATCAAGAAGGTGTCAGTGTCAAAACTGCTGTTGCTACCACAATAGTATCAGTTGCTCCTGATTTCTTAATGCAGACCACAGACATTGTTTTGCTCTGTGGCTATATTTCTAGATATATATTTTTAAAATTGATTGCTTAAAAAAAAAAGTTTAATAATCATTCCTGAAGTGCATGTGAGTTTGTATGTTACATGAAACGGGATCTGTTAACCAAACCATTCTGGCTAGTTTATTTAATGGGCAAGAAATTGAAAATTTAAAATACAAAACTGCTGGGTTAGCTCTCATACATTTTATAACAATAGTTTTATTTTCCTAATATAATTGACAAGCAATTATTGCCCTGGGGAGCTGACCTTGCCTGTGGACAATTTTCTGAGGCTTGCTGGCAATGCTCTTCCGGGTGCTGCCCAAATCAAAAGCACTGGTGAAGGCTCACTGAAGTCTTAACCAGTGTCACTCTAAACAAAGCAAGACGGGGCAGCCAGCTTAGGGTGCCAGGGCCCAAGCTGTCAGCAACTGGCCTTTTGATTTGAAAAGTTATTCTGGCCATACGTACACATTCAGGACAAGAGAAAGGAGGCTAAAATTGGTTCAGATGGATACTTTCCTTGCAGGGTGGTGAATATATCAAGTACAGTGAAAATACAAGAGGTCTTCATACTAGAGCAAGGCTTATGGAAGTAACACATTTAACAAATTGACAAGCATTTCTATTTGAGACATGTTTCAATCATGGATATAAATAAAGAAGTAACTGCAATCATAAAGTAATCTTCAGAATATGAATCTGAACAAAATTTTCTATACTTTTCTTTTACAAAAAAGTAAGTCTTACCATTGGTTTACTAAAAATTACAATCTGTCAACCTGAAAAAAGTATTTATATAAAGCATTTTAAACAAAGATTTTTGTAACATGAAAATCTTCTTTATGCATGAAAATGAAGTTGTCAGGAGTTTATGCATCCACCAGCTAAAGAAATTCTTTGGAATCAAATTACTGAAGCAGTTCTAGTGACACCTACCTCAGCAATAGCACTGAGAGGATGAAGGCTGGAAGGACCTCTTTTCTGGAATGGGAGGCCTTTCTCAGTGCCATTGAAAAGAATGGACTCTTTTGGCAGAAGCTGACTGGTATGATGGGTAAGAAAGAGGAAGAGGTGGTCAGGTGGCTGCTGCCGTTCTTCATTTGGCCCACTGGAGCTGGATATCACTCTTCCCCGCATTACATCTGTGGCCTTACAGAGTGAAATGTTTTTCAGTGGACTTCAAGGCACAGGATATTCTGTGGTCCAAAAATTATGAAAGCAAATTTCTTAGTTCCTGTATCAGAATTTATTCAGTGCAGAGCAGAGATAGGCAAAGAATAGAATTACTGGTTTTTTAAGGACGAGTTGGTGGAATAGACTATAAGAACCAGCAGCACTAACATCTGAGACAGAGAGCGGAATAACAATTGGAAGAGCTCTCTATATAAAGAAGGTTAAAAGTTCACAACTTTAAGAAAAACTTATAAATGACACAAACCATAAAGTGTCTCTCTTTAGGATTTAATTGCTAAAGTTTCTTCAAGACCTCAGCAATACTGTCATGTACATTTTATATGTATTATAAATATATACATATTACGTAAACCAGTTTGAGTCCTATGGTGTCTTGTTTTCTTGCCCCTGCTGTGCTTTTCTTTTTCTTCACTTTTACTGCATCAAAGGCAAAAATATCTTCTGTTTCCTCACTTAAAAGCATTTTGTAGTTAGAATGGGCATGATGATTTTGTAACTGCTTATCACTAAAAGAAAATCCATCCATGCCTCACACCTCCCAAAAACAGAGCTTTCTTTTGAAAAATGCATTCTTTCTGTGCAGCCCTGAGTGTGAGTTCTAATGGAATTTCAAGTTTCTTAGTACCACTAGGATTCACTGTTTCTTATACAGAATGAAACTCTGAAAAACACCTTGTGAGTTTAGGTTAGAAGAAGCCCACATGTAAGAACAGAAAGCAATTGTTTTGTGAAGTACTACCAACAAATGCCATTGTAGCATATACACTTATAAACAAAAATATTACTGTGACATGAGTATAATATTAACTTGTCATTTAGTATTGACTGATTGTAGTAAGAGCTAGAAATCACACACATAAAACTATAGCAGCTGAGCTTGCAGAGCTTCAGTTAGCAATGTGGCATGCCTTTCTAGTATTCTCCTAAAAGACAGCGCCAGAAATATCTTTTTTCTCAGCAGTGTTTCCCAGTTTTCAAATATACAAGAGCAAAAGTCAAAGTAGCATGTCATGATATAAGGCAAGAGGGAGATGATCAAGGTAGCAGTTCAGATGACTGTTTCACTTGCTTGTAGTCAGAGCCTTTTTCCTGTTATCAGAAGTGGTGTTCATTGCCCCAGAGCAGACCTTGGAAGTAAGAACAGAGGTCACAAGGCTGCCTGCAGGGAGGAAAAAAATAATCTAAAAATACAGCTAGGCTTTCAAATGCTGCTGCTTCCTACTGGAGGTTTGTCTTTCAATCTTACGTGCAGCATAGCTGTCTCTAAAAATTTCCTCTTCTATTAATTTTATCTTGTCCTACTTTAAAGTCTACAGGACTTTGAAAGCTCATCTTTCGTTATTCTGAATGATAATGTTCATTGCTGATGTGAATTTTGGAGAGAAGGGCTGAGATTTTGGTCTAGCCAAATAAGAATGCATTCATCATGTGATGTTACATATAAATAATCTTACACACAAACCAAGGCTAATGGGTTCCAGAATAAAACCTGTGACAGGGAATGGGTAGGGAATGCAAGCACCTGAGATGTGTTTGGAGGTCATTAATTCATCCTTGTCTCTAGACTTTGTACAGTTACTAGGAAAAAAAAAAAAAAAGAAAAGACTCAGACATTAATAAAGGATGTCAGAGGTGGGGATACCATATGTTTATCCTGAGTCAAAGTTTATATTATGAGCACACAGCAGTAGTTGCAAATATGCAAGTATTTTAGTCAAAATTAAGCAGATAGATACTAGCTTATTTCAGTTGTGAGGTATATATAGTTTACGAGCTCTCAGGCAATAGAAAAAAAAAAAACCTCGACAAAAAAAATAACCTCCCCCTAACCCTGCAGTGTTATTGTGGCTCAGAAGTAAAAAAGATTATGATACTTAACACCTCAAGAACAGATACTATTATTGAAAATCTCTCTCTCAGCGACCTTAATAATGAACAAATGGCGCTTGCCAGCAGCAATGTTTCTATTCCTTGGTTTATACTCCAGACACATTACCAGACTTACCTCAGTTTTTGGTGGGGGAAAAAAAAAAAAAGAAATCCAGAGCTAATTTTAAACAAGGACTCAAAGTCACCTACAAAATATATTTAAAAGCCCTTCTATTTATTTTGCAGCTAAGAATCTGAAAATATATAAAATATATTTGTCTATAGCAAATGCATTTTGTTACTTCTATCTAACTTGGAAGAGGAGACACTATGAAATATTAAATGAGAACTAGAAGCCAAAGGTCAATCAATTTTAATTCTTGACAGTGAGGATTTAGTGACTTATATGTGAACTGGAAAGAATATATTTTTGTTTATTTTTGCTGCCCTTTTACAAAATCGTTCCTATGGCACACTTAGGGAGGGGTGGTATAGAATGGCAAAACGGAGGAGAAAATGTGAGTCTGAAGGGGTAAATAAAACTTAATTGAAATAAGAATGAAAAGCGCATGGGCAAATGTTTCTTGTTCCATTCCAGAGATGAGATATTTTCTGGGGCAATCTCTGGCCAAAGTTAGTTCATTCAATTGTCTTGTAAATAAATTGAGATATGTAGGACCAAATCAGCTCTGAGCAACAGAAAGTAATACAAGGTAGATGGTGCAATCAGCACTACCGGAGTTTGTTGTTCCTTCTTCCCTAACCTGCCTCAGGTAATTTACAGTTTTTTTCAGTATGCAGCATAAGACTATACTATTGTCCTGGGTTCAGCAGTAGCACTCATTTTTCTCCTGCTTAGTATTGATGTATTTATGGTAAAATGCTGTATTATCTACCATATATCATATCATAGATGCTATGGTGTTATAGTGCTACACAATGTATTCAAAATATAATATGTTACAGTGTAATATGTTGCGGTATTCTAGTTAATAAAGTTATTTTGTTTGAAGAGCTAAGCAATTATTTCTATTTTTACTGTTAAAACAAAAAATACGATTTCTTACTGCAGAAAAATATGTAGAATCAAATGGATTTCTGCAGCCCTTTATGTAAATGACAGCCTGCTTTAAGTCCCTGTCTTCTGGGACTAAGTTGACTATTTGCTTCAATCACAGTCATATTATTCAGCAGCTGCTACAAAATGCTGCAAAAAATAGAAATATGTTTTAAACTTTTTCATTTCTTTTCTGCAAAGAGCAGCCATATGTTTTCCCTTGAAAAATGCAGATTATGGTCTTAGACATTTTTAAAAAAATGTTCTAGCTGTTTAAATAATACTAGTCTAAAATTTTATAAACTTTTCATTACCTTCATAAAATGGAAAAGATAAAAATTATTAGGACCACCTAAAATACCTGGTTATAAAAAAGTTCCTTTTGTGAGTTAATCTAATCATCAAAAAACATTTGCTGTTCATCTCTGTCTAGATTCAAATGTCACTCTCAATAAATTGCAAATGCAATGCTAAATATAAATGTTCTTTGAACTTGTAATGCAAAACTTTGTCCTTACAGGTATGACAAAAAAAAAAAAAAACAAAGAAAAAAAAACAGGAAAAATCTTGACAAAGTTATACGGTTTCTCCTAATCTATTTTTCTACCACATTAATTCCCTATTTCATCATCCCTGCAGATTTACTCATTATCAGTTTAGTCTTGCTTTTTACCTGTGACATCTAGTTTTAATAATCTACACTCATATGGGTAACACCAACAGCTCTTTAAACAAGTAACTTGTGCAATGTGGAGCAGTATGCCATATTCAAATGCTGAATTCTTCCTTGTTAAGAACTTCAAGTACAACAAGATGAAACTACTTCACTGACTTTAATGTCATGTCTGTACTTAGACCTTAAAAAAACCCAAAAAACCCAGTAATTTACTTAGTTACAATTTAAAACTGTGAATAAACTTCTGGCAAGCCTTTGCTATTATCGAGTATTGAGAAAATCAGGGAGAGGCAAAGCTTTTGAGAAGCTCCAAAAAAATATACTGTGAGAGCACACTACTTGAATTTTTTTACAGACCTGCCTGAATTCTGGGGAAACTAAGTCTTGTAAATAGCCCTTTTCTTACAGTTCCAGTCTAAATCAGTGTAAAAAGAGGTGTCACCTATTCACATCTGCTTTTGGATCAGAATTATGTAGGGTGTCCCCAGGAAATTAAAAAAACATCTCTGGAATCTTATAAAATGCAAATAATAGGGATTTCACTACTCAATAAAATATCTTTTTAGTGTCATTTCAGCCATTCATTTAATTGTTGATTTTCTAGCCTGCTTATAAGGGTCTGGTCCAGAGGTAGTAGTTAGCTGAAAAGGAGGATCCAGAAGATGATGCTCCAATGGTTTTGGACATGGAGTACCTCTGACCATCAGGACTGTCACCATAGCTGGGATGGGAGTGGTCTGAAATGCGGGAATGTGGTTGTTGCTTCCTTGCTTAGTGTACTATCACTGCTGACAGTTCTTGTAATCTAGTGATGGGTGCAAGATTAGGGAGGAAGGAAAGGTGCACCAGAATCATGCTCCCACCACCAGGTGCACTGCAATATTGGTCTGAATAGTAGCCAAAAGAGAAAGTTTGCAAAGGAGAAAAAAAACACATGAAGACTATATTATGAAAAACTAATTCAACTTCATTGCAAAATACACTCTGCATCTGCAAATATGTTCTTATAAAGTGTATATAAGCAGACATGCCGATGAGTTATGCAAGCAGTAGGAAATAAATGTAGCTTGGAAGTTTTGAACTCTTATGTGTATTCTTCAAAACTGAGATTTGGACTTTGGTAACAATTTTATTGCAGAAAATGAGCGTGGGGAAAAAAAAATGAACAAACAAAAAACTTTTAAGGATTTTCTCAGAAGACAGATCATTGTAGACATCTTTTAGACAACAGAATATTATAATCATCGCAGTTAGTAGTCCTGCAGCTTTAATACTCAGTAATATATCAATTTTTACTGATAGTGTTGTGTGCCTTTTTGTTCTTAATGTGACTTGTCCCCTAGGTAGTGTGCAGTCTTAGGGGTCATACTGAGGAGGCATATACAGGATAAAAGGGCAAAAAAACCCCAACCTTGTTCTTAACTTTTTTCTTCAATTTGTGGTTGTTATTTCTTTCTGGTTCTTTTTGGTTTTGTTTTTCATTTTCCTCCCATATGTCAATATATACAACTGAGGCCACTGGAGACCAAGGAGACAAATCTACTGTCTATACCATTTTCCTAGATTGTCTGGCACTAAGCAGATAGTGTGGTGCATAGTCTCCTTCATGGGAACAAATAATAAATAGCAAGTTAACACAAAGTGACAACTGCTCTAATTCTCAAATGGCATTAGATTTTGTCGGTGAACTGATCAACCTGAGAACATCAGAATTGCTTCTTATTTGGCCAATTTGAAAACTTATTCCATGAATTTACATAATTCTATAAAGTCTACTTAACAAAACTCCATAATACCTCAGTCCTAGAAAGCCTTATATCTGTACCAGAATTTAACACTGACGTATAATTGACTAAAGCCTCCTAAACAGAAAAACTGTCATATATTTAGCTCACTGAATTTTCAAAGAAACTTCTGACCATTAAAGGGAAATTGCAGTGCAGTCACTGGACAGTTTCTCCACATCCTAATAGCTACAGTATTTTCTTTGTGGTTAAGAATTTAGTCCAGATGTGTTCTTCTGGCTCCTGGATAGTTAGTTCTGTTAACAGCTTCCATGTCCATTAATATTGCAGTTTTCTTTGTTTTTATTACCTTCACAAATCTTCCCAAGATATAGCTAAGAAACGCATTCATCACCTCTTGATTTCAACGTATCACAGGTTCTTCTTTGAAATACTCAGAAGTAGAAGTGGCCCAGTAGAAGAACAACTGAAGAAGCTTAGTCTCTGGGATGTTCAAATACTTACATGGAAACTCTGGCCATGATAAAAAATGCAGACAAATTAAACAGTTCTGTTCAACTTGACTGATCACAGTGGATAGGTTTTATTTATTTACTGGGCTTTGTTTAATGAACTGTAAACTATGGAAGTGCATGATGGTAGTATAAAACTATTAAAAAATCTCAGTGAACATGGGCCGGTAGTGTGCGCTCACAGCCCAGAAAGACAATTGTATCCTGGGCTGCATCAAAAGAAGGGTGACCAGCAGGTTAATCCTGTCACTCTATTCTGACCTCGTGAGACCTCACTTGGAGTATTGTGTGCAGTTCTGGTGTCCTCAACATAAGAAGGACATGGAGCTTTTGGAGCAAGTCCAGAGGGGGGCCATGAGGTTGATAAGGGGACTGGACCACCTCCCATACAAAGACAGGTTCAGAAAATTGGGGTTGTTGAGGAGAAGAGGAGGCTGCATGGAGACCTCGTAGCAGCCTTCCAGTATCTGAAGGGATCTTCATCAGAGACTGAAGCTATAGGATAACAGTTAATGGGTTCAAACTTAAACAAGAGAAGACCAGGTTAGATATAAGGAAGAAGTTGTTTACTGTGAGGGGGGTCAGGCACTGGAACAAGTTGCCCAAAGGAGTGGTAAATACTCCATTCCTGGCAGTGTTCAAGGCCAGGTTGGACAGTCTTGGGCAACCTGGTCTTCTGTGAGGCATCCCTGCCAATGGCAGGAGGGGTTGGAATTAGATGATCTTAAGGTCCTTTCCAACACCAATCATTCTATGAATATATGATTCTATAAGTTCATGGTTAGCAGTCAGGAGTTTACCACACCGTGTGTGTGGAATTAGCTGTCAACCTAGCAAGGTTTGAGATATGTGGGATTGTACAGTAAAAGATGGCCCAAGAGAGACTGTCAAACTTCTGGAATGTCATCTAAAGATGAGGTTCATTGCATTAGAGCATCTCAAATAACTTTAACTCATTAGTGTTTAGGTAACTGAATGCCACCTCTTACCTGCACGTTAATATCGCTGTCAAATATTAAAGACAACCTGTTTCAGTACACATGAAAACTTTTTGTTGTTGGGTTTTTGGAGGTCTTTAATGTCTGGATGTAACAAGAACTTTTACTCTGTAAGTACTTAAGCACCCTTGCAGTAAGAAATACTGCAATTTTTTTTATTTGCAAATATTTTACAAATATTTTATATATTTTATTATTTCCTTACACTGCTTCAGTTTTTTTAAGCCACCTAGGGTGTTTTTTTTTTTTTGTTTGGGTTTCTTTTTTTTCTTTTTTGTCCCTTTCCACTTAGCACTATGTTGTGGTTTAAGCCCAGTCAGCCATGTAGCTTGCTAGCTCACTACCCTCATTCTTCCTTCCCCCTCCCTGGCTGCCAGAGGGATGGGGAGGAGAATCGAAAGAATGTAACTCCCATGGGTTGAGATAAGAACAGTCAAGTAACTAAGGTATAACACAAACCACTACTGCTACCACCAATAATCATAATAATAAGGGAAGCAACAAGGGAAGAAAATACGACAGCTCGCCACCCGCCGACCGATACCCAGCCCTACTGAGCAGTGATCTAACCCTTATGGGTAACTGTCCCCAGTTTATACAGTGAGCATGATGTGTTGTGGTATGGAATACCTCTTTGGTCAGTTTGGGTCAGGTGCCCTGTCTCTGCTTCCTCCTGACTTCCCCTCATCCCTGGCAGAGCATGAGACCCAGAAAGTCCTTGATCAGAGTAAACATTACTGAGCAGCAACTAAAACCATCGGTGTTATCAGCACTGTTC
This sequence comes from Ara ararauna, assembly GCA_028858755.1. Lineage (NCBI taxonomy): Eukaryota > Metazoa > Chordata > Aves > Psittaciformes > Psittacidae > Ara > Ara ararauna. Next base: position 33,514,367 of record CM054410.1, on the reverse strand, counting down.
CCTGGCCGAAAATCAAAACCACAGCACTGCACCAGCTACTAGGAAGGAAAAAAATGCCTGCTACTGCTGAGCCCAGGACACACTATTTTAAAAAAAAATTGATTCTACTTTTTTGCTTTTTGCAGGACAGATAAAAATAACAGCTAAACTCACAGCTGATAAAGGTTAATACAATTGTTTTGTTAATAGTTTCATTTGCAGTTTGTTAGACTAAATTTCTAATACAAGAATATCAGTGTCATCTCTTATGAGGAAATTTGTAAATTAGTTAAATGCTCTAGTTGATTGGAAGAGCTGATTGAAATAGCATGCTCCCAGACTGCCCTTCTTGATGTGGAAATATTTAAATATTTACCCAATATATATTTAACCTATATGATTATAAAGCAGGCCACTTTCACCTTCATTTGCTACTGTTTAATGGAAAAAAAAGAGACTGTTTAAATACTTGCTCATGGACTTTGAGGCTACTTACAAGTTCTAAAAATGTGACGAACACTCTAAAGCAACTATAGGAAGAAATTATTATTTTGAAGAGCTCTTTCAGTGACAAGGGCATTCCACATGAAGTAGCTTTCAAGGTCTACTCTTGCTAGCTAAGTAGAAAACAGAGCTATATAGTAACATAAAATTGTAAGATTTGGCAGTGACATATTTGTACATGTCTGGTTTTCTGGATATGTTTTCTCAGAAATGGATGAGTGAATATTATGGCAAGTATGTCACAGGTTTTTTAAGTACCAATCCAGAAAGAAATTACATAAGAATTTTTGCTGTATGTGTACACTCACATTTTATGTGTGCATGTGTTTGTACATGCACGGTGCACAGCATAACAGAACTCTAATCCCTAAGTGAAGCTTTAATGTTTTATTGCAATACAAAGAGAAAATAATAAAAGTTTATAGACTTTAGTGGCTGGATAATAAGAACTGAATTTTCTCCAAGAACAATCACAACAGTCCAGTTTATGCGCTTGAACTCTGGAGGGTTAGAGAGGAGGGACAGCAAATTCCCCCCTGTTTTTAGCTGTGTAGTTAGATGGATGTCACTTTACAGGAGCTGAGAATTTGGTTTGTTGTAATTTCTGAAGCTTTATTACTCCTGTAATAATCTGACACCATGCTTGCAGGTTTACCAAGCTCCGTGTTCTTTTCCGACCCAGTGCAGCACAGCTCCATGGTGCCTGTATGGCCATCCCCAGAAACAGAAGTGCTTGCTGCCAAGGATTTTGGAGCCAGTGTAGTCTGAGCTGGAAGTTCTGTCATGTAATTTCTGCAAGTAAATGAAGGATTGAAGAGCTAGAGCTTCTGGCTTGTCAGCAATGCTAAAACACTGTCGTGCAGAAAAAAAGGGACAAAGGTTGTGTCTCAACAGAATGTGTAATCAGTCAAGAATCTCGAGGGGCCTAAATATAAATTTGGGTACAAGCAGATTTAGACAATGTTAGAGTGATACTATAGTAGAGTTTAATGAGCACTTACTTAAATTTAAAGAGAGTGATTTTACTAAACAGGATCTGAGACCTTATTACATCTAAATAAAGGGAATATCAAAATGAAGAAACTGCCTCTTTGGTTCAGTTCAGTGCTGTGTCTGGCATGGAGATGTGAGCCTGACAGTGACAGATCCTCCAGAGGAAGGCACAGCAAGCTGCTGACCTAGCTGTTGGCAGATTTTCTTTCATAGGCAGTTTCTTCTGACTGAAGTGGATTATGCTCTGAGGCACGAGAATTAGCATTTTTATCCTGTCTAAAGCATTTATTTATGTTTTTGATTTACATATGAATGCCAAATACTTTGTCAATGCCCTTAGTCACAACCCCTGTGATCTCTTTTGACAGCCAGTCCTATTGGCTGGTGGTACATATCCAAGAAGCCCTTCCTCCTCCTCCCCAAGCTTCTCTGGTTTGCATACAATACATTTGCAGTTTCACATAAGGTAAACAAAGAGAAATTTATTTAGTAGAATAAAAAGATATGGCCAAGGTCATGAAGGATCTAGTTTGAAAGTGAAGCTAAGGTTTTGGCAAACCCATCTTGAGCATCCAGTGGTGTTCACACTGCTGGAGAACAGACTGGGGCTCACTGGAAGAGCTAACAGGGCTGGGAAGGACTTTCACATGCCAGAAGGAGCCCTTGCAGCTTATTGCAGAAAGTGGGCAGTCAAAAAAAAAACAGTTCTGAGAAAAATTGAGAGCTTAAATCTTTCTTTGACAGTCATGGCCATGAATCTCACCTCTGGAAGTGCTGTTTGCTTGGATGGGGGAAAAGGTAGGCTCCGAGGCCCATGTGAAGGCAGGCAGTGAATCTCATTGGCATATTGACCTGAGCAAGGCACAGACAAGTGTTCCTAGTACAGGAGAGCTGCCCATCATGTCCACTAGCATATGTATAGACACTTAGAGGTTTTAATTACCTAAGTCTTAGGATCACTAAGGTCTTACAGAGTTAAAAAGTTTTGAGATTTTAAGTACTTTTTCGTAGGCATGCTCTTCCTAACTAGCCCACAGATTTGTGTGCAAATTATGTTATGCACAAATACAGAGGACTGTAATAGCTTATCCAATGTACTGAGTTTTAGCTAAGAAATACTCCATTACTAAAAAGGAAGCAGTCCTTGAAAATGAGCCAGAATAACTGTGTGGGTTTTAATACTATGTCTGTCTTACAAAGGATGAAGTTTTGGGTCAGATGATGAAAATTTCAACTTTCAAATAAAGCTTTTATGAATGGGTGGGCATGGTTGGAAGAAAATGTGTATTGAATTTCAATTTTCTCATAAAGTTTAATCAAGATTTGAATTGGAGCAAAATGAGTATAACATAGGAATCAAGATCCTCTGTGCCACTGAAGCAAAATAAATGCAGTATGAGAATCAAGATCCTCTGTGCAAGTTTGAAAAGAGAAATATTCTCTTCTGTACAGAACATAAAGAAATAACTTGGAAAGAAAATTGGCATATCATTTTCTATTTCAATCCTATGAAAGAGAGCTATCATGAAGTTTAACTTGCTGTTTCCTTAACGAATAATTTTGTCATACCTGCTTTATACAATATTCTTTATTTGCATATCAACACACTGAGCCTCTGCAATTGTAGAAGAAATATATTATTTTTCCACACTTAAAAAAAAATCCAGTTCCCAGTCAAAATTTTCTGTAAATATGTACATACATTTTTATGGTGGAAAGAAACAGCATATTGGAAAGCTGATAAAACAAAGCATAGTGAAAGAAGCAAGGACTGTATGCGCTGATGGAGAGACAAATAACTGTGTTCATCTAGTATCTTGTTGTATTATACCAAATGATGCTTTGAAAAAAGTAAAAATAAATTAAGAACTCCTACTCCTAAAGTAACTGATGTTATTTTTTTCTCTGATGGCAGATGTTTTGTGAAATAAAAAACTGAATTAAAGAAAGATTATTTGCTTTAATGGAAATTATGCAAATTGTTTTCCACCCTAAGAAACAATGACAGCCATAGCTTCCAAAACAAGTATGCCCTTTGCGCTAATTTGTAAGCTCAACATGACCAATGTGCTCTTGCAGCCTAGAAAGCCACCCATATGCTGGGCTGCATCAAAAGGAACCTAACTAGCAGGTTGAGCAAGGTGATTCTCCCTCTCTACTCTGAGATTGTGAGACTCCAACTGAAATACTGTGATCAGCTCTCAGGCCCCAAACAGAAGAAGGATGTGTACCTGCTTGAGCAAGTCCAGAGGAGGGTTGTAAAGATGATCAGAGGACTGGAGCACCTCTAGCACCTCTTCTGTGAAGACAGACTGAGACAGTTGGGGTTGTTCAGCTTAGAGAAGAGAAAGCTCTGGGGAGACCTTAGAGCAACCTTCCTGTACTGAAATGGGGAATATACAGCAAAGCTGGAGAGGGACTTTTTGCAAAGGTATATAACGACAGGATAAGGAGGAACAGCTTTAAGGTGAAAAGGGGTAGATTTAGGTTAGATAGTAGGAAAAAATTCTTCACTATGAGGGTGGTGAAACTCTGGCACAGGTTACCCACGGAAGTTGTGGCTGCCCCATCCATGGCAGTTTTCAAGGCCAGGTTGGATGTCGTTTTGAGCAACCTGATATAGTGGCAGGTGTCCTTGCCCATGGCAAGGGTGTAGGAATTAGATGATCTTTAGGGTCCCTTCCAGCCCAAACCAGTCTATGATTCTATGGTGATTCTATGATTAGTGCAAGATATGGCAACTTGCAATGCATCTGATCAAGTAATTGTGTTGAGTGTGTGATATTTTCACATTCCCTACAGATTATTAATGATAATGGAAATATACATTTCTTCATTAAACTTCTTCACTGTTAAAGTTTTAAAGTGAGCCATCTCTAGAATCCTGAAATGTTTTTGGCTCCAGCATGCTAAGAGGTGGATGACAAGAGGTTATGTCTCCTGTAAAAGACCAGAGTTGCTACAGAGACACCTCAGACCATGTGAGCAGCACAGGAAAAAAAACTCCTGGCAGAGGAACTGGGCATAGTTGTCCATGATTCAGAAAAAAAACTGGAACAGAAGTGCTTTGCCATAGAACCACCCTGAAAATCTGGGAGCTGCATTTGCTCTTCATGTTACTGAGCTGCAGGTTTAGAAACGCCAATCATCTCCAAAAGGTCATCCCTATCACATGCACAAGCATGGCTTCTCAGAGATATTGCAACCATTGTCACTATATTAATGGCAATGGTTTGCCCAGTTGTCCATTGTTTTTTGGCAAAGCAAAATAATCAAAAAGTATATTATACAAAAGGAAACGCTGATCTCAGGACACCTATTGATTTAAGGTATATAAACAAAGTAGTGGGTAATCTAGTGGGAAAATAAAGTAAATATTTGCTTCTTTGTAGATTGCCATACAGTATCCATCTAACTAGGAAAATTATCCCTTGTTTAAATGAACCATGACACTATTTATTGTTTCAGGGTTAAATTCCTGCATCTTCATGTCCAGGGAAGTGTTCTTTAAGAAGGTCTCAAGCATCTACAGTTCTAGATATGGATCCTACACAGCGTTGCATAATATTCAATTGTTCTCTTTAACTACAAAAATCCATGTGAAAAATAACTTTAGATTTGTCCTTGCAATTAAACTGGAAGGCTAGCAATCTGCAGCTGTGGCTGGCAGAAAGAAGAGCCAGGGTGTTTCTATTAGTTTATCTATTTGGGCATGTAAATTAATTCAACTGCAAACTTAAATTTTTAAATTTTTCTTACTAATGTTTTACTGACCTAAAATAATACTTTAACGTTAAAATCAGGCTATCAATGAAGGCCATTTAAGCAAAAGTAGAATTTCATTATTATTAGTTGCTTTGTGGGGTTCTTGTTTGTTGTTTTTTTGGGGTTTTTTAATTATTCTGTTTATCACTTAGGTATTCCTTCATATTTATTAAATATATTTATTACAAAGATATTTATTAAATTTACTAAATAGAGTTTATTTAGAAACTTACAGAAGAGGTTTCTGTTTTCCCCTCCTAATGGGGCAATTTTCCATGACAAGCTGGGGGCACATGTTGAAAAATCTTGCCAGCACCTGTTCTGGCAGAAACTTCCTTCATAGAATAAATTTGATGTGTGTCTTCATATGAATTCAGTATGATTTACTCCTTCACAATTTTATACTGCCATTCTAGTCCTCCTCTTCCCAAGAACATTATGGTTCAACTTTTTTTTTTTTTTTTGAATAAGAATTCTTTCCTTTTCTTAATAATGCACATACTTATTAGATAAGCAGCGCTCTACTTTACTGGACTGATTATTAAGCAACTTCCTACATCTTTTAGTCATTGCTTTAGTATGAGATTACTTTTATGTGAAGCCCCATATTCCCTAGACAATATACACACTAAAAAATATACATGATACATGATACATGATGATACATTAGACATACGTGCAAGTGCCTGTAGCTTATATGTGGGCTCTTAGTTGAGACTATTCACCATTGTGATCAATCGTTCAAGCATGAATTACTTGGGGTTTGGGTTATTATATTGAGCTCAGAGGGCTAATCTGTTTTTTTATGACTTTATAATAAACTACAGTTCTGAACCTATAATAGAATATATATGTAAATGACTATTGTAAAATTCAACTAAGATATATTTTTGTTATTAGTTCATTGACCTTTACCATTTTGAAAATAAATTTTGAAACTGAAAACTTCATATCATAACTGATGAAGAAAGGCCTGACTTTATCAGGTTGATTTGGGAAATCAGATTTTACCCACTGTAATCCATTATTCCTACTTGCCAAGTTATCCTGAAATAAATTTCTGTACTTTGGAAGATTTTATATAAAGGAATATGACAGAAATTTTTCAGCTTGTCAGATAATTTGACTGGCTATACTGTATAAAAACTAAGGATTTTAATAATTACTGTTCTGCACGTCATGCTTCTTGCAAATATAATTCATCTTTCTTGAATTGTCTGTCAGATGCCTGCTTCTATTTGAAATTGCAATTTGGTGCTAATTTGAATCCAGCAGGTTTCAGGTTTTGTTGTTTATTAGTGTTACTTAAGTGTATGAAGAATAATAAAAAATCAATCTACTGAATTCTTCCATTTCTTTTACATAATTATGGTATGTATATACGTACGTGTGTGTATATGCTGGTATGTTTTAAAAAGAGAGAAAAAAAATTCCCTCTTATGCAGGCAAAAATCCAGAGAACAGGAGTAGCTGGATGATATTTCACCACAACTTGTAGTTCCCTGTTTATCAAAAGGAAAGACAAGTATGCATTTTGCTCCAGCTATCTACAGATGACAGTTGGCGTCTTAGGGATCACAGTCAGATGGCTTAGGTTAAAGCAATCCCCAGGTCACTGTAATCTATACAGAACTTGGGTCAAACAATCTGTTAATTCCATTTATTGCATCATGTAACATGTACTTCTTCTTAGAGAAGGCCTTAAAGTGTGATAAGGCAAAGGATTGACAAGCTCAAAGTAATACTTTCTAGTCCTTTAAATAAATTAATTACTATTGCTGTGATGCTTTACAGTATTAAATATTTGTTTTCTCTGTTATCCTTAAAATAAAAGCTGTCATGAGAAAGAGTGGGTATACAGGGAAAAGATGTGGCTCTTTCTCCGTAAATTCCCACCCTAGTTACAAAGCAGGTCTTGAGGGAGTTGGATGAATAAGTAATATAAAAAGTAAGATATGGTGATAACAAGTGCTCCAAGTATGATCTGCGTTTGCTCCTGGCAGCCATGTTCCTCTCACTGCCGTAGCAATTTAAGGCTACAGTCTCAGTTCAGAACAGAAACGCCACAACAGACCCAGTTGGTTGTATCAAAGTGTTTCTAACCCCACCTTTTCCATATACAGGAATAAGCCAAAAAAGCATAAACACAGATTCCTTTAGTCAAGCACTGCATCAAATGACAGGTGCCCATGCAATAAAACATGCTTACAGCGTGTAGCAGCCTAAGCTTAAGAAATAGAAGTCCACTTTATATATATTATTCATTTTCTGTTAATCTTTTACCATGCATGTCTTGATTCAACAATTTACCTATTCTAAGCATGCACCCAAAGTCCAGTGTTTTTTATTCTGTATTTTGCTATTCTATAATTATGTAGGTGCATGTAAAACTTTTCAGCTTATTCATGCTTACAGATGTGCTCCTCATTAACTTATTAACCAGCTTCTGTTCAGCCTCACTTTCAGGCATTCTGCAGTTTGATTGTACAACCACAGTACTGAAGATAGCCTGTCTTCCAGACAGCACAGCTTTACCTTCTAATAAAAATGACACATAATAAGAATCCCATTCTGTCTCTGTATTTTCAAGCAATTTTTGATTTGACTGTTATAAAAAGGGTTTTAGATTAATCCCAAGTAAAAAACAAATCAAAATATAATTCCTAATTTTGCATTTTTTTAATGTTATTACACATTATTAAATTATAAATATTTTACCATAATTTTATTAAACTCTGAGTTGTTATTTGTTTTGATTTGTGAGTATATTGTTCAATTCTCCCCACCCACTTTCAGATGAAAAATGTACCTGTCATTACACTTAGGAAAGCTGTAAGTATATTTTTAGAACTGTTATCTTATTTTCCAAAACCCACTTATCTGAAGTAATTGAAGAACAAAACAGCAAAGAACTTGAGGGCAGATACTTCTGTAATTGTTATGAACTGAATGGGAACACTTTAGAGGTTATTTGAAGACATCAAAGTCAAAAAAATCGCACGAAAAATTAAAAAAAAAAAAAAAAACAAATGGAAGGGCAGCTCAGGAGCTCAGACTTCTCCCTTATACTACAGAGAGAAGTATCAAAGTAATCTCAGTTTGTACTTTTCTCCCTGAGCCAATTCAAGGAAACAGTAAATGAATATACTTTTGTGGGTTGATGGGTTTGTGTTTGCTTTTGGTTGGTTGGTTGCTTGGTTTTGGTTGGTTGAGGTTTTTTGGGGGGTTGGTTTTGGTTTTGTTTTCTTTTTTTTTTTTGGGGGGGGGGGTTACCAGTTATTATGCTCTTAACTATAAGTGATTGCTATTTCAGCAAAGACTGATCTTGTCATAGCAAGAAAATTTTTACAGATGTCAATTAAAATAAACCAAACCATACCAAACCAAAACAAAGGCATGCAGTCTTTCAATCTGTCCTGAATGTAGGAGTAATAGGTCAGGCTCCTGCAGAAAGTGCATGGGTGCATAATTATGCACAATTATACCTGGGGATGGGCGGACTGAAGACTGCAGAACCTGGTTAAAATTTTAAGAAGTACATGATTTATCCTTTCGTGTATAATTAAAAAAATTAACTGTGGCAAGAGTAAGTAGCAAGCCGATAAAACTTACTGAAACTACCCAGCTGAAACTAGGCAAAAAGTCCTGCCTAGCCTGCTGCTGATTGTTTTTTTTAAGTTTTTAGTGCTTTTGATTAACAAAAACTTCTTAGCATAACTTATCATAAGTAGTAAAGTAGCTCATCTCACAGGAAAAAAGGTTGTCAATCTGTCAATCTTAATTCTGAAGTAATTTTTTACAGTAGTGTATCAACAGAACACTTCTGCTTTCATCTTCTGTTCAGATAGTGACTTGGAGAACCATGAAATAATTGCTGGTAGGCTGCTCTTATGCAGAGTAAAGAACAAATAACAGCACTATGATCTTGTATCCATTAAGGGGAAAATAATATTTCGTCCATGAAAGTTTCAAGTGTGTGAATCTCTGGATCTGTTTAAAATGATAACTGATTTTATTTCAGTTTCAAGGAGGAAGTTTAGCATCAAATCTAGAGTAAACAAACCCAAATAAAGAGTTATACCATACCTATTTTCTGGACTGTATCCTGATCCCATACTGATGCAACTACTATTGGCCAGGATACATGCTAACCCATGGTCTGCAAGGTTACTCACATGGTCTTAGAACTTGAAACCAAGATCATAAAAATAATAAATAACTAGATAAGGCAAATATAAGAAAAAATAAGTTTGTGCTATTTTTTTGTTTTCAATGAATTATCTCCCTCATACTTTGCTCCTTGTAACAAATAATTCTTAAACATTTCTTTCTGTTTATTTGTCTAATTTATCTAACCTGACTAGGTGATGCACTCCCCGAGAGTCCTGGGTTATTGTCTTCTTCCATTAGGACTGAAGGATATACAGGATTCCTCACTGCAGAAGCCATGACTTGTGGTAGCCCAGCTGTTTACCATCCCAGTGATGGCTGAGACATGCTAGGATACTGGAAGCTGTGAAGTGCAGAATGGACTCTAGTCTTGTAACTGGCTGATATTACCCTGGCTTTTCACTCCATGAAGGCCAGATTTTTCAACAGAACATATTTAAAGGAGGAATTTCCCCAAACTATGAAGTACTTTTATCTAACTACTTTTGAAAATTCAAATATCTTAAGTGCCATTTTACCTTTGAAAATCTGACCCATCTCTATGAAAACTAGAAGATCTCTACTTTAAGCAGATCTGTCAGAAAATCTATAATAATAAGTCAAGTCAAAGGTTTCCTCTAGCTGGATGCTGGGGAGGGACTCTTCATGAGGGACTGTAGTGAGAGGACAAGGGGAAACGGGTTCAAACTTAAACAGGGGAAGTTTAGATTGGATATGAGGAAGAAATTCTTTACTGTGCGAGTGGTGAGGCACTGGAATGGGTTTCCCAGGGAAGTTGTGAATGCTCCATCTCTGGCAGTGTTCAAGGCTGGGTTGTACAGAGACTTGGGTGGCATGGTTTAGTGTGAGGTGTCCCTGCCCATGGCAGGGGTGTTGGAACGAGATTATCTTATGACCCTTTCCAGCCCTAACTATTCTATGATTCTATGTCCCCATTGTTTTCATTACAGGCAGTTTATGCTATTGCCACGTAGCATTTCATTATTTTGAGTGAAAAATCCTTCCTATATTTTTAATCCCCGGTTTTTTTTTTAGCCAAATAAGTACCAAAACTATGTATTTTCTTTCATTTTCAAAATCAAGCTTTGGATTCATTACAAATCTGCTTCATTCTTTATATTCCCAAGATGAAGTAGTCTTCCTCAAAGCATAAAACCGAACAAAAAACCAATACTAAAAATAGTCTTCAGAGAACTGTACAAGAATGTAGAGAAGATATTTTTACTGCAAGGGTGATTGAACATTAGTATAATGTAGAGGCATTTCTCACTGAGAGTGGCTTTGTGAGTGTCGTGGTTTAAGCCTCTATAACTCACGCAGTTTTGCTCACTCACTCCCCCCTCTTTCTTGCCCCCCACTCCTGGAGGGATGGGAAGGAGAATAGAAAAGAATGCAACTCCCACAGGTTGAGATAAGAACAGTTTAGTAACCAAAGTATAACACAAATCACTACTGCTACCACCAATAATAATAATGACAAGGCAAATACAAGGAAAGAATACAATTTCTCACCACCTAAAACCAAGCCCTACCACGCAGTGCACCCCCCACCCTTCCGGGTCTCTCCTCTCCGTCCTCCATCTTGGGCATGACGTGCTGTGGTATGGAATAACCTCTTTGGTCAGTTTGGGTCAGGTGTCCTGTCTCTGCTTCCTCCCGGCTCCCCTCCTCCCTGGCAGAGCATGAAACTCAGAAAGTCCTTGGCCAGACCAAAAACATCACTAAGCAGTAACCAAAACACTGGTGTTATCAGCACTGTTCCCAGGCCCAAAATCAAAAAACACAGCGCTACACCAGCTACCAAGGAGGAGAAAAATGACTGCTGCTGCTGAACCCATGACATTATCCACCCCTTATTCCATACCATTCACGTTATGCTCAGATTCCACATTGTCAATATACCATCACATGTATATGTATACATCCACATACACAGAGAAAGGGAGAGAGATCATCCCTTAGTGCATAAACCAATCCCTACAAAGCTGCTGAGTCCATTCAGTCCATGATGTCAAGCTCCATCTTTTGCAACAGCCTTTCAGAGCAGGAGAGGCTGTGTGCAGAGTTCACACTCATGAATAATCTGGGCAGTAGTGTCCATTGCTAAGTCCACCCCTTGATCATGAGTCCATCTGTGTGCTGCATCTCTGCACTGATGGCCTGAGGTGTCATGGGCCCATCAGGCTCAAAATAATTCATCCACCCCTCCAGCAGTTCCTGCAGCTTGTCGGTGGGGACTCCACACAGCTGCCTTCCATCTGTGATGCTTCCAAAGCACTGGAGGGGCCCAGTGGACTAGATACTCGCCCATACTGCTCCACACACACTGCCACTCATGGCTGTCCAGGCTTGGGGAAAATCTCTTAGTCATCCTAGGTTGCAGACTAACCCCAGACAATGCCCACACCCCACTCTGCTTAACTCTGGGGACCAGACAAAATGGTTGTGGGTAAAACACACTCTGTATGCATGCCACCATGCTGATCCCCATCACAATCAGCAGGCAGGTCTCAAGGGTACCCAAAGGCCATTCAAACCCTTCAGAACTCTCAAATAATGCTGCTGTACTTGTCACTGGAGCTGGTGTAGCTGCTGTGCTTGCCGGCTCTATCACCACCATCTGCTCTTTGTCTGAGTCCAGATCTTCCTCCTCTGCCTTGCTGGGAAGTGCTGCGGGGTCTCCTGCGTTCTCCTGCTGGGGCTCCGCGGGCAGCTGCCGGCGAATGCTCTCGGCCGCCACGAGGCTGGGCTCGGCCACTGGACTCTGTTCAGCCTCGGGGCCCGGCTTCTCTGCCGTCTCCTCCTGCCGCTCGGTAGCCTCCCCCTCCCGCGGCTCGGCAGCCGCCGGGCTGGGCTCAGTCGGGGGGCTCACCCCTTTTGCTACCTCCTTCCTCTGCTCGGCAGCTGTTGGGCTGGGCTCGGTGGGGGGGCTCGGCTCCTGCTCCCCGGGGCCGCTCCCCTGGGCCGTTTCGGCAGCCAGCGGCTCCCGAGGCAGCCCCCCCTCGGCTCTCCACAGCCTCGCCAGGACGGTGAAGAGCAGCCGAACTGCCAGGTACACATCCGCCCCCCACGGCTTCTGGAGCCCGCCCGTATCACAAGCCATTCCAATAAAGTACAATGAAACAAGAACCTTAAACCAAAACCCATATCTGAAACATGCTAATATAAGAAATACCAGCTGTAAGTAACCATGAACTCAAGAGAACCAAAAGCAACAACTTTGAGAGCCAATAAATCAGCATTGTGACGAGTGGCTATTAATCCTGTCGTTATCTCAACCCTTTGAGCCCCATGTTGGGCGCCAAAAAGAACTGTCGTGGTTTAAGCCTCTATAACTCACGCAGTTTTGCTCACTCACTCCCCCCTCTTTCTTCCCCCCCACTCCTGGAGGGATGGGAAGGAGAATAGAAAAGAATGCAACTCCCACAGGTTGAGATAAGAACAGTTTAGTAACCAAAGTATAACACAAATCACTACTGCTACTACCAATAATAATAATGACAAGGCAAATACAAGGAAAGAATACAATTTCTCACCACCTAAAACCAAGCCCAACCATGCAGTGCACCCCCCACCCTTCCGGGTCTCTCCTCTCCATCCTCCATCTTGGGCATGACGTGCTGTGGTATGGAATAACCTCTTTGGTCAGTTTGGGTCAGGTGTCCTGTCTCTGCTTCCTCCCGGCTCCCCTCCTCCCTGGCAGAGCATGAAACTCAGAAAGTCCTTGGCCAGACCAAAACATCACTAAGCAGTAACCAAAACACTGGTGTTATCAGCACTGTTCCCAGGCCCAAAATCAAAAAACACAGCGCTACACCAGCTACCAAGGAGGAGAAAAATGACTGCTGCTGCTGAACCCATGACAGTGAGCAATCCAGCCCTTGGCTTAGCCCCACCTGTCTAGTGAGCTGAGGCTGTCAGAGGCTGCTGGAGGGGTTACTATAGGACACCTTTCCAGAAGCCCGCCAGAAGTTGCCAGAAGGGGACACCCACCTGCTGACATGAAGAGAAGCTCCAGGGTAGATTAATGGCCGTTAAAGGAAAAAAGGCTGCAAAAAATCCGAGAATTGGTTCAAGAGCAATTAGATGTAAAACACAGTGTTCCATCAACTAGTCCCTGGAACACCCCTATTTTCACAATCCCCAAGAGGAGTGGGAAATGGTGGTTGCTCCAGGACTTAAGAGCAATTAACAACGTCATGGAAAGCATGGGAGCTTTGCAACCTGGTCTGCCCTCACCTGTTATGTTGCCAGAAAATTGGGAAATTTTAATTATTGACTTGAAAGATTGTTTTTTTCACAATCGCACTGCATCCAGAAGATGCAGAAAAACTTACCTTTTCTGTACCTTCTGTTAACAAATCTGAACCGGCAAAATGGTATCATTGGGTGGTATTGCCACAAGGTATGAAAAATTCACCAACGATATGTCAACAGTTTGTTGCTTGGGCCTTAGAACCCCTTCGAGAGAGGTTTCCGCATTTAATCATCTATCACTATATGGATGATATTTTGATATGTGGATAAATCCTCACAGTTTTGAAATCTGATCTAGAAAGTCGGGGCTTAATAATTGCCCCTGAAAAAATTCAGGACACAGCATCATGGAAATATTTGGGTTGGGTCATTACCCACAGTACTATTCAGCCTCAAAAAATTAAGATCACTTCTACCGTTAAGACATTAACCGATGTGCAAAAACTTGTTGGGGACATTCAATGGGTCAGAGGCATTTCCGGCATTACTAATGATGATTTAAAACCCTTAATACAATTATTGGGAGCCTCTACGAGAGCAAATGATTCTTGCTTCTTAGGCCCTGAACAACGAACCTCACTTGATATTATCAGTGAAAAAATTTACAGAAATCACGTTCAGCGAGTTGTCTTGTCACTTCCCATAACCTTGATGGTTGTCAATATTGACAATCAACGTACATACCCGCTTGCACTTATTGTGCAGTGGGACAACACTGTCAGATGCAGTCTAAGAATTCTAGAGTGGATATTTACATCAGTTACCCCAAAGAAAACAGTTGTTACTAAGCCAGAAATTCTATCTCAGCTCATTATGAAGGATTGAAATCGAGTAATTGAACTGTCAGGGAGAGAGCCCCAAAAAATTATAATTCCTGTCGTTCAAGAATATTTAGAGTGGTTGTTGCAAGTGTCATTGTCTCTACAGAGCGCCCTAACAGATTTTGACGGGGAACTCAGTAACGTTTACCCCCCTTATAAACTGTTATCACTGCTGAGCAGTCAAAAATTCGAAACCTTTCCAAAACGATCAGAAATACCAGTCTCAGGCATCACCGTATTTACTGATGCCGGTAAACGCTCCAAACTAGCTGCCTGTGTTTGGCAAACTAATTCCCAGTGGAAAAAAACACCTAATTAAGGGTACTAGTGCCGATTCTCTACAGACCTTAGAGCTGAGAGCAGTAATTTGGGCATTTGAAACTTGGAATACTGTGCCCCTTAATATTGTTTCTGATTCTTTGTATGTAGTAGGAATAATTCACGGACTTGAAGGATCTATGCTGAAAGAGGTCAAAAATAACTGGCTTTACCAACTTTTGCTAACGCTCCTGCGCTTGTTGCAGACTCGTGAAGTTTTCTATTTTATCACCCACATTCGCAGCCACCAACAGAGTCATGGCCTGGCCATGGGAAACAACCAAGCTGATTTATTGGTTTCTCCTGCCTGGACCGGGCCGCCCGTTAACAGTTTTGCACAAGCCCGAGAGTCCCATGCCCTTTTGCATCAGTCTGCGAAAATGCTCACACGGCAATTCTCCATCCCCTTAGCCGATGCACAGGGCATTGTCAAATCCTGCCCGTCTTGCCAGAAAGTTGGATTTCACCTCGGTATAGGGGTTAACCCCAGAGGCCTGCAACCACTATAGATGTGGCAGATGGATGTCACACACTTTGCCGAATTTGGTCGCCTTAAATATCTCCACGTCTCTGTCGATACCTATTCCATGGCACTTTGGGCAACGGTACAGACAGGAGAAACAGCCCGACATGTCCAACGCCATTTGTATATGTCTTTTGCCATACTTGGAGTCCCACAGAGCATTAAAACCGACAATGGACCAGCTTATATATCTAAGCAATTTGCACATTTTTGTGCCACGTGGGGAATTAAGCATGTTACTGGTATTCCCCACTCCCCCACAGGCCAGGCCATAGTAGAACGAACACATCAAACATTAAAATTGCTCCTTTTAAAACAAAAAGGGGGAGAGATACTCCCACCCACAGAACGACTAGCTAAAGCATTATATGTATTAAACTATTTGCGCTTGGCAGGAAATAGGGCTGAGCCGCCGATGGTTGTTCATGGGTCAGCCATGCAGTCGGGGACATCAAGTCAGACTGCAGGAAGAATCTTAGTGCAGTTTAAAGACTTGGCCACAGGGCAATGGAAGGGCCTGGTAGAAGTTAAACTAACCGGAAGAGGATACATGTGCTTGCTTACAGATCATGGCATTCGGTGGATACCGGCTCGCTGGATACGGCCCTGGCAAGATTCAGCAGAAAACATTGCGTCTGCACCGGAGGATGTCAGTGATGGTTAAGAATTTGTTAATGGTTAAGCTGTTAATTCTGCTGTTTGTACATAGTTCTGTATCTTGGTTACATGAGATTAATCTTAGGAAAAATTTGTGGGTGACATGGGCCAGTGAGAGTGGGGTTTCGGAATTTTGTCTTGCCATGGCCTCTGCTTCTGATCCATTTCAGACATGTCTTTTGGGCTTACCCAGGTTCAACCCTGCCTATTTCAAAGCATTTTCAAATGGAACCTGTCAAAATACACGCAGTACCGCTGAGTGCTCAGCACGCAGGGTCATGGCTGTACCGATTTTGAGGGTATGTGCTGTATGAACCTGGCTGATCATAGCGGGAGCATTTACAAACAATTGGCCTATCTAAAGGAACACTCTCAAAAAATCCAGCAGGATATAAATCCATTGGGTGACTGGCTCCGCAACGTTTTTTCAGGATGGGGAATAGGGGCTCGGATTCGGAGTTGGATGATTGTTACCTTGAAGGTGTTGGGTATTGTGGTACTAGTTTTGCTTGCATGCACCATTGTACTTACCATAATGAAGAAATTTGTAAACAAGGCACTGAGTCAAGCCTGGATTGCTCAAAAACAAGAAGGGGGTGTTGTAGAGGCATTTCTCACTGAGAGTGGCTTTGTGAGCAATCCAGCCCTTGGCTTAGCCCCACCTGTCTAGTGAGCTGAGGCTGTCAGAGGCTGCTGGAGGGGTTACTATAGGACACCTTTCCAGAAGCCCGCCAGAAGTTGCCAGAAGGGGACGCCCACCTGCTGACATGAAGAGAAGCTCCCGGCGCTGCCACCAATCACAAACAGTTGCTAGGATCTGACTCGGAGGCAGAGCCAGCCAACTGCTGTGGAATGTTCTGGTGTTCTGTAACTTTTCTATAAAAGAGGTGCTTGCACACAAATTGTTCAGCATTCGATCACATTGGTCGGTGTCACGTTGTTCCTGATCTCCCACAGTATAAGTTGCCCAGGGAAAGTGCGGCACCTCTGTCCCTGGAAATACTCAAAATTGGACTGGATGCAATCTGGAGTAACCTGACCTGGCCAACACTTCTCTGAGCAGGAGGCTGGACTGCATGGTCCCCAGAGGTACCTGTGAGAACTCAGATGCTCTGCTATCCTGTAGAATAAAATAAAAAAAAAAAAAAAAAAACCAACAAACAAACCCAAAACCACCATCAGGAGAAATTACAAGCAAAAGTTGTCTCAAATCTGCTGCAAGACCAGCACCTAGGAAGGTATATCAATCTGACTTCTGCAGATTACTGTGGTCCAGGTACTCCTTTGTGCCCATTTCCATGAGCCTGTGTGTATGTTCTGTTTCTGAATATATGCAACATTTCTAAATTAGATGTTCCAGAAAGAACTTTATGTGCTAATACATAGATCCTCCTTGAACCTCAAGATGGCAAAAAGTTCAAGTTCTTCCTCTCCTACCTCAGGCCATGGGTAAAACATACTCTGTATGTGTGCCAACATGGTGATCCCCATCACAACCAGCAGGCAAGTCTCAAGGGTACCCAAAGGCCATTCAAACCCCTCAGAACTCTCAAATGATGCTGCTGTACTTGTCTCTGGGGCTGGTGTAGCTGCTGTGCTTGCCAGCTCTCTCACCACCAGCTGCTCTTTGTCTGAGTCCAGATCTTCCTCCTCTGCCTTGCTGGGAAGTGCTGCGTGGTCTCCTGCATCCTCCCGGGACTCAGGCTCATGGGGCTCTGCGGGCGGCTGCCAGGGGATGCTCTCGGCCACCGCGGGGTTCGGCTCAGCCTCGGGGCTCGTCTTCTCCGCTGCCTCCCCCTGCCGTTCTGTAGCCTCCTCATTCCCCTCTTCAACCACTCTGACCTCCTCCACTGGCAGCTGCTTACTCCTGGCCTCCTGGTCCCTGGAGCCATGCTCCCAGGCCATTTTGGCCCCCGGCAGATCCCAGGGCAGGCCCCCCTCTGCTTCCCACAGCCTCACGAAGACGGAGGCGAGGACGAGAGCCAGGAAAGTGAAGAGCAGCTGGACGGCCAGGTACAAGTCCATGTCCACATCCACATCCATCTTGCTCTGCTGCTGCAGCCCGCCCGTATTCCAAGTCATTCCAATAAAGTACAATGAAACAAGAACCTTAGCCCAAACCACATGTCTGATAAACACTAAGACAGCAAATAGCAGTGGCAAGTAAGGTACAACAGGCTGAAACTGTGAACTCAAGAGAATCAAGAGCAACCACTTTGAACGCCAATAAATCAGCATTGTGATGAGTGACTATCAATCCTGTCGTTATCTCAACCCTTCGAGCCCCACATTGGGCGCTAAAAAGAATTGTTGTGGTTTAAACCCCTCAAGCAGTTCGCTCACTCACTCCCCCCTCTTCCTTCCCCACAGTTCCCGGGGAGATGGGGAGGCGAATCGAAAGAATGTAACTCCCACAGGTTGAGATAAGAACAGTTCAGTGACTAAGGTATAACACAAACCACTACTGCTACCATCAATAATAATAATTACAAGGGAAATACAAGGAAAGAGAATACAACTGCTCACCACCCCATACCAAGCCCAACTCAGCAACAAACCCCTCTTTTCCGGGTCCCTGCCACTCGCTTTTACATACTGGGCAAGACCTGCTGTGATATGGAATACCTCTTTGGTTAGTTTGGGTCAGGTGTCCTGTCTCTGCTTCCTCCTCCCTGGCAGAGCATGAGACTCAGAAAGTCCTTGGTCAGACCAAACATTCTAAGCAGTAACTGAAAACACTGGTGTTATCAGCGCTGTTCCCAGCCTGAAAATCAAAACCACAGCACTGCGCCAGCTACTAAGAAAGAGAAAAATTATTGCTACTGCTGAACCCAGGACACACTCACTCCCACCTCCCTCCACCCAACAAAGCAAATGCCCAAGCAGACAGAATATTTTCATTCTGTGAGACACAGATTACTGGGTCATTTGACTAATTAAGGTTTTAAGAATTCAAATCCAATTACAAAATGTATAATTTTTTCTTTTATCTGGTAACTGCAAATCTAGCATGTAAACTCTTTACATTATATATGATGTGGTGTCAGCCAGAGACTGTGTGTATTTCAGGGTTTCTTCTCTAGGGTTTTTTTTTAAGTGCAAGTGAAACTATAACTTTTACTGATTAAGAAAAAAAAAAACCCTGAATGTTATTAGTATCCTTTTTTGTGAGCAAAGATTCTAAGGATATGTTTTAAATGAAACAGCTTCAAATTCAGAATTAAATACCCAGTACTTGAATTTATGCAAAGAATGTTTAGATTTCATATAAATAACTCCTAGCCAAGCAAATTTGACTTTAAAAACGAATTAATTATTAAAGACAGTATATTGTTAAATATAAACATAAAAGTCGATGCATACATTATACATTGATTATATTATTGACAAATGTTATCTTTATTTAGAGAGTATGTATGACTAAGAACGAATTATGAAAGAAAGCAACCTGAAAAATTAATTTTTTCTAATGAAATATTTATAACAAATTTTTTCTATGATGATGACAAGTGATATAGTTTAGGAAGTGGTGATTAAAGACATTATGCATAGTTGTAAACAAGTGAATTTGAAGAGATCTAAGATGACTATGATGAATTTCAGTAGGTGAAAACTCTGTTGAAGATATGGACCTATTAAGACAGTTTTGTGATGGTTCTTTGGCATTGAAACTTTACTGCTTGAGGCATAACTGGAATGTAGAGGACGTGAATAAAAGAATATAGAATCATAGAATCATAGAATAGTAAGGGTTGGAAAGGACCTTAAGATCATCTAGTTCCAACCCCCCTGCCACGGGCAGGGACACCTCACACTAAACCATGCCACCCAAGGCTATGTACAACCCAGCCTTGAACACCGCCAGCGATGGAACATTCAAAGCTTCCCTGGGCAACCCATTCCAGTGCCTCATCACCTGCACAGGAAATAATTTCTTTGTCATATCCAATCTAAACTTCCCCTGTTTAAGTCTGACCCCATTACCCCTTGTCCTATCACTACAGTCCCTCATGAAGAGTCCCTCCCCAGCATCCCTATGGGCCCCCTTCAGATACTGGAACTCTGCTAGGAGGTCTCCGCACAGCCTTCTCTTCTCCAGGCTCAACAGCCACAACTTTCTCATCCTATCTTCATACAGAAGGTGCTCCAGTCCCCTGATCATCCTCGTGGCCCTCCTCTGGACTTATTCCAACAGTTTCATGTCCTTTTTATGTTGAGAACACCAGAACTGCACATAATATTCCAAGTCATCCTTGTGGACCTCCTTTGGACTTATTCCAAAACTTCCATGTCCTTTTTGTGTTGAGAGCACCAGAACTGCACATAATACTCCAAGTGAGGTCTCATGAAAGCAGAGTAGAGGGGCAGGATCACCTCCCTAGACCTGCTGCTGGTCATGCTCCTTTTGATGAAGCCTGGGGTACGGTTGGCTTTCTGTGCTGCAAGGGAACACTGCCGGCTCATGTTAATTTTTTCATTGACCAACACCCACAAGTCCTTCTCCACAGGGCTGCTCTGAATCTATTCTCTGCCCACACTTCAGATGTGCCTGGGATTGCTCAGACCCAGGTGTAGGACCTTGCACTTGGCATGGTTAAACTTCATCAGGTTGGCATCAGCCCACCTCACAAGCATATCATGGTCCCTCTGGAAGGCAGTCCTTCCTTCCAGTGTATCAAAAAAACCATGCAGCTTGGTGTCATCGGCAAACTTGCTGAGGGCACACTCAATCCCATTGTCCATGTTACTGATAAAGATGTTGAACAGGACCAGTCCCAACACCGATCCCTGAGGGACACCACTCGTTACTCGCCTCCAGCTGGACATGGAGCCATTGACCACAACTCTGTGTGTGCGGCCATCCAGCCAGTTCTTTATCCACCAAGTGATCCACCTATCAAATTGATGTCTCTCCAATTTAGAGACAAGGATGTCGTGTGGGACAGTGTTAAATGCTTTGCACAAGTCCAGGTAGATGGCATCAACTGCTCTACCCCCGTCCATCAGTTCCGTAGCCCCATCATAGAAGGCCACCAGATTAGTCAGGCAGGATCTCTCCTTAGTGAAGCCATGCTGGCTGTCACCAAGCACCATGTTTTTTGTATGCCTTAGCATGCTTTCCAGGAGAATCTACTCCAAGATTTTGCAAGGCACAGAGGTGAGGCGAACTGGTTTATAATTCCCCGGGTCATTCATTTTCCCCTTCTTGAAAATGGGGATTATGTTTCCCTTTTTCCAGTTGTCGGGAACTTCACTGACTGCCGTGATTATTCAGATATGATGAACAGTGGCTTAGCAACTTCATTTGCCAGCTCCTTCAGGACCCGCAGATGGATTTCATCAGGTCCCATGGACTTGTGTATGTTCAGGTTCTTAAGATGGTCTCGAACCAGATCCTCTCCTACAGTAGGCCTAAGGTCTTCATTCTCCCAGTCCCTGCGCCTGCCTTCCAAGTTTTGGATGGTGTGGTCAGAGAATTTGCCAGTGAAGACTGAGGCAAAGAAGTCATTAAGAAACTCAGCCTTCTCCATATCCAGGGTTGCCATTTGTCCTGATAGCTTCCACAGAGGGGGCCTACATTGTCCCTAGTGTGTCTTTTTTTCTCTACCTACTTATAGAACCCCTTTCTGTTTTCTTTAACGTAACTAGCCAAGTTTAATTCTAACTGGGCCTTAGCTTTCCTAACCTGGTCTGTAGCTTCCTGGACAACATCCCTGTATTCTTCCCAGGCCACCTGTCCTTGGTTCCACCTTTTATAAGCCTCTTTTTTCCTTCAAAGTTTCCTCAGCAGCTCCTTATCCGTCCAAGGAGGTCTCCTGGCCCTCCTGCTGCACTTCCTTCTAGTACGAATGTATCGCTCCTGAGCTTGCAGCAGGAGATTCTTGAATATCAACCAGCATTCTTGGGCCCCACTGCCCTCTAGGGCTACATCCCATGAAACCTTACTAAGCAGGTTCCTGAGGAGCCCAAAGTCTGCTCTCTTGAAGTCCAGGGCAGTGAGCTTGCTGCACACTCTTCTCACTGTCCTGAGGACCTCGAATTCGACCATCTCATGATTGCTGCAACCAAGGCTGCCCTGGAGCATCATATTTCCAACCAGCCCTTCCCTGTTGGTGAGGACGAGGTCAACCATGGCACCTCTCCTTCTTGGCTCCTCTATTACTTGCAGAAGGAAATTGTCTTCCACACAATCGAAGAACCTCCTGGATTGCTTGTGCAGGGCCGTACCATCCCTCCAACAGATATCAGGGTGGTTGAAGTCCGCCATGAGAACAAGGGCCTGTGAGCGTGAGGCTGTTCCTATCCATCTATAGAGTGCTTCATCCACCGAGTCCTCTTAGTCAGGCGGTCTGTAACAGATCCCCACAATAATGTCTCCCATCACTGTTCTCTCTTTAACCCTCACCCACAAACTCTCTGTTGACTGCTCACCTGTCCCCAGACAGAGTTCTATACTCTTCAGCCTATCCCTAACATAAATAGCAACTCCCTCTCCCTACCTACCGGGCTGTCTTTTGTAAGGAGCCTGTAACCTTCCATGCCAGCACACCAGTCACAGGAGCCATCCCACCATGTTTCTGTGATGCCTATTATATCATACCCCCATAGGCGTGCACACATCTCTAATTCCTCTTGTTTGTTCCCCATGCTACAGGCTTTTGTATAGAGGCATCTGAGCCAAGCTCCAATTGAAGCCGGCTCATTGGCTGGAGCAGCTGGAATGCCTCTGCATTGCTCCAAGCATTTATTATAGGTGCTGGCAACTGACTGTGTGTTTTGGGAGGGTATTATGCTCCCCCTCCCCCAACACATCTAGTTTAAAGCATCCTTGACCTAGTCTGGCAAACCTCCTACTAAAACCACTCTTCCCCTTCATTGTCAGACCAGTTCCACCAGTCCCTAGTAGATGTGGACTTCTAAATTGAGTCCCGTGTTCTAGATACCCAAACCCCTGACTATGGCACCACCCTTCTGACCATTTCTTAACCTTGCCAATCCTTCTAGCCTTTTTAAGGTCCTCTCCTGTATCCTGGAGGATTGATGAAAAGACAATCTGAGCTCCAGAGCCCCTAACCACCTCTCCCAGGGCCTTGTAGTCCTTCTTTATGTTCTACTGGCTACTGCTATCTATATCACTGGCACCCACATGGATCACCAGAAGTGGGTAATGTCAGTGGGACTTACTAGAGCAGGCAGTTTCTCTGCAACATCCCTGATCCGTGCCCCTGGTAGGCAACACACGTCCCTTGAGTTTGGGTCAGGCCGACAGATGGAAAACCTGTAAGTTTCCAGATGAATCTAAAGTTTGACAAGGAGCTTGCAGCAACCTAAAGAGAATATGTGGCCCTGAAGACTTCCTCTTACCTCCTGTCATCAAAATATTTAATTGGAGAGACAAGATGAAAAAGCACAACTCTTCCACATTTCCCTGCTTTTGCATCTTCTGCTCTGCAGTGTTTTCACTTACCATACGCACAAATTCTTGCCTGAACTTCTCTCATCTGTCAGCAGAGAATGCAAGGATAGCAATATCCAAAATCTCACAGAAGGTATGTTATAAGAGGCAGTCCTAAAATACACATACAGCCATGCAGCTGCTCTGCATCAGACTTTGGTTTATTCATCTCAGTCCATCTTCAAGTTATTCTCTCATCTCTCAGCCTGAGAGGATTAACCCTCCAGAGGCTACCATTTTCATACTTTCCAAGTTAATCAAAGGAAACGGAAGACTCCTATCTTCTGTTCCGACCACAGTCTCGCACAGACCTTTATCTTGAGACTGACTTTTACTCTGAATTTATCAGCAAATCTTGCAGCATTCCTTTCAAATTCTTATCCTTCCCTCCTAATGTTATTGCTCTGCAGTTTGTTTTATTACTGTAGCCTCATACATTCCTTTTCTTTCTTAGGACCAAGTCCTATAAATTATTCTTTCTGCAGAGTTTCTATACCACTGAAGGTCTCACATGCAATGCCCCTTTCTTCTTTTCCCTGTATGCCTTTTCCCCCATATAAAAAGGAAAAGAAAAAAACAAACAACCCCCCCCCCAAAAAAAAACAAAAAAAACCCCAGAAAACTCCTGACAGTATTTCATGAACCATGTCAGTTTATCAGTTTCTTCAGCTGAGAATATTAATTATATGTATATAAACATGCAAAGAAGTTGTTATAGCGTGAAGCCAAGAATCTGGTTTCTGTATGTGATCCTTATTAAAATAGCCCCTGGATTACAACAAAGTGAGTTCATAGAAGACAAGAGATAACATATAAATGTCATTTCAAGACCTTCTATGAAACCAAGGAATAAGTTATTTAGCTCAAGGTACTACAACTCAGTATATTTTATTTTCTTTTTCCTGTCAAATCCTGATATTGAAATAAAGTTCTTGTGTTGTTCACTAAAAGATTAAAAGCAGCAACAGTATTATAAAACAGAGAGAAAAATGATTTTTTAAAGATTATAGAATCATAGAATCAGCTAGGTTGGAAAAGACCTTTATGACCATCAAGTACAACCATTACCCTAAGACTGCCAAGACCACCATAGTCGATCTCACTGAGGGCCTCATCTACACGGTTTCTGAACACTTCCAGGGATGGTGATTCCACCATTTCCTTGGGAAGCCTGTTCCAACACTTGATTACCCTGTCAGTGAAGAAATTTTTCCTAATATCCAGTCTAAATCTTCCCTGGTGCAACTTGAGGTCATTAATTCCTGTCCTACCACTTGTTACTTGGGAGAAGAGACTGGCTCCCACCTCACTACAGCTTCCTTTCAGGTGGTTGCAGAGAGTGTTAAGGTCACCCTGAGCCTTCTTTTCTCCAGACTAAACAACCTCAGTTCCCTCAGCTGTTCCTCATCAGAATTGTGCTCCCGACCCTTCACCAGCTTTATTGCCCTTTCCTGGACCTGTTCCAGCACCTCAGTGTCGCTCTTGTATTGAGGAGCCCAGGACTGAGCACAGGATTCCAGATGTAGCCTCACCAGTGCCAAGTACAGGGCGATGATCACTGCTCTGGACCTGCTGACCACACTATTTCTGATACAGGACACAATGTCGTTGGCTGCCTGGGCACAAGCTGGGTCATGTTCAGGCAGCCATCACTCAGCACCTCAAGGTCTCTTTCTCCTCAACAGCTTTCCAACCGCTCTTCCCCAGGCCTGTAGCATTGTATGGGATTGCTGTGGCCCATGTGCAAGAGCTGGCACTTTGTCTTGTTGAACCTCATACCATTGGCCTGCCCAGATCCCACTGCAGAGCCTTCCTATCTATCCTGCAGCAGATCAACTCTCAAACCCAATTTGGTGTCATCTGCAAATTTACTGAGGGTGCACTTGATCCCCTCATCCAGATCATCAATGAAGATGTTAAATACACTGGCCCTAACACCAAGCCCTGAGGGACACCACTGATGACTGGTCACCAACTAGATGTGACACCATTTACCACCACTCTTTGGGATCAGCCACCCAACCAGTTTCCAGCCCAGTGAAGAATACACCTATCTAGGCCATGAGCAGCCAGTTTCTGCAGGAGAACACTGTGAGAGACAGTATCAAATGCTTTACTTAAGCCCAAATAGACAATGTCTACAGCTTTTCCCTTATCAACCAGGTGGGTCACCTTATTGTAAAAGGAGATCAGTTTGGTCAAGCAGTACCTGCCTTTCATGAACCCATGCTGGCTGAGCCTGATCCCTTTGTTTTCCCACACATGCTTTATGATCTCAGGTAAGATCATCTGCTTCATGACCTTCCCTGGCACTGAAGTCAAGCTAACAGGCTTATAGTTTCCAGTGTCTTCCTTCCTGCCCTTTTTGTAGAGAGGTGTCACATTGGCTAACTTCCAGACCTCTGGGACTTGCCTACTAGGCCAGGATTGCTGATAGATGATGGAGAGTGGCTTAGCAAGCTCCTCTGCCTGCTCCTTCAGCACTCTTGGGTGTAACCCATCTGGCCCCATAGACTCGTATATGCCTAAGTGGAGCAGAAGGTCGCTAACCTTATTTTTCTGGATTACGGGGACTTCAATTAACTTCCCATCTCTGGGAACTGAATACCCTGAGGATGGTTGGCGTGACCATTAAAGATTGAGGCAACGGCAGCATTAAGAATCTCAGCCTTTTCCTCATCCTCAGCCACTATGTTTCCCCTCGTATCTAGCAGAGGATGGAGGTTCTCCTTGGTTATTGCTAATATATTTGTAAAAGTACTTTTATTATCTTTTATTGCAGTACCAGATTTAATTCTGCCTGTGCCTTCACCTTTCTAACTTTCTCTCTACCTAACCTAACAACACTGTTGTACTTCCTATGGCTTGACAGTCCTTCCTCTATAGGTTGATAAATTCTCATTTTTTTCCTAGAGTTCCAGCAATATGTCCCTGTTCATCCAGGCTGTTCTCTTCCCCTCTGGTTTGATTTTTGGAAAATAGGGACATCTGCTTCTGTGTCTAAAGGATTTCATTCTTGAAGAGTGTCTAGCTTTCCTGGACCCCTCTGTCCTTCAGTAATGTTTCCCAAGGAATTGTGCCAAACAGCATTCTAAACAGGCCGAAGTCAGCCCTCTGGAAGTCTAAAGTGGAGGTTTTGCTGACCTTATTCCTGACTTCTCCGAGGACTGAAAACTCAAACATTTTGTGATTGCTTTGCATGAGATTACCTCCAACCATCACAACACCCACTAGTTCTGTTTGTGGACAGCAAACCTAGCCAGGCACCTCCCGAAGTTGGTTCACTAACCAGCTGCGTTAGGAAGTTGTCTTCCACACCCTCCAAGAATTTTCTGGATTGCTTCTTCTCTACTGTGTTGTACTTCGAGCAGACATCTGATAGGCTGAAGTCCCCCACAAGAACAAGCACAAGTGATTATGAAACTTCTCCCAGTTGTTTGAACACTTCATCTGTAGTTTCATCCTGGCTAGGTGGTCTATAACAGGCACCTACCATGGTATCTGCTTGGCTGGCTTTCCCCCTGATCTTCACCCACATTCAGCCTTCTCACTCACAACATTGAGTTAAAGGCAGTCAATGCACTCACTGACACACAACACAACCCCACCACCTCTCCTTCTTTGCCTATCCCTTCTGAAGACCCTGCAGCCATCCATTGCAGCATTCTGAACATATGAATCATTACGCTGTGTTTCTGTGATGGCAATTAGGTCATGCTTTCTCTGCAAATGGCTTCCAGCCCCTCCTGTTTGTTGCCCATGCTGCAGATATTGGTATAGTTGCCCCGTGGATCTTGACTCCAACAGCGACATGGTATCCTGTGGCTCATTTCTAGTGAGCCTAGGGTTACCCTCTTCCCCCTTCAAACCTAGTTTAAAGCCCTCTCTCTAAGCCCTGCTAGTTCCTGGGCTAGAATCCTTGTCCCCCTTTGGGCAGGTGTATCCTATCTGCTGCCAGCAGGCCTGGTGCCATGAGACTGACCCATGGTCAAAAATCACAAAGTTGTGGTGCTGACACACCAGTCAGGATTTAATTACTGAGATTTTTCTGATGTCACCATTGTCATTGATCGTGACTGGCAGGAAGGATGAGAACACTACTTGGGCTCCTAAACCCTGAACCAGTTGTCCCAAGGCCCTAAAGTCCGTCTTGAGACCCCTCCAGTTTCTTGAAGAAATATCGTCATTGCCCATCTGGAATACTAATAAAGTATTAATAGTCTCACTGCCACATCAGGTAAGTTTTCTGGTGGAACCCTTTACACTGGCCCCAGGGAGACAGCAAACTTTGATGTTAGTCTGGTCAGGTGGACATATGGGGCCCTCTGTTCCCCGTAAGGGTGGAGTTGTAACCATGGAGTTGGAACAAAATCAACTGTAACTGCAAGATTTGTGGTTTAGAATGTTGCAATGTTAGTTCCCTCTTCAAGAATACCCACAGTAAGCAAATCAGCATTCTTCCAAGATAAATGAAAAACACTATATGTCGTGGTTTAAGTCCAGTCAGCCACACAGTTTCGCTCTCTCACTCCCCCCTCTTTCTTCCCCCCGCTCCCGGAGGGATGGGAAGGAGAATCGAAAAGAATGCAACTCCCACAGGTTGAGATAAGAACAGTTTAGTAACTAAAGTATAACACAAATCACTACTGCTACCATCAATAATAATAATGACAAGAGAAATACAAGGAAAGAATACAATCACAGTCATAGTCACATGTTTGTTTTCACTTCAGCAAGTACAGACTAATTGATCTGATCAAATCACCTTTGCCATTAAACTTTGCGCTATTTTTCCAAAAATCCACAACATATTCTGTCTATCTACTCAACTCTGAGTATGTGAAAACCCAGAAAGAAATGTGATTGTCTCCAAATAAGCAAGAGAGTTTAAAGATTGGTTGTGTGAGAGATATGTCATAGTGATTCTTTATCTCATGAGAGGCAGCGAGCTATTTGTTACTCTGCTGTTTCAAATTACCACTTGTTATAGAAAGATATTAAGGTCTAACTCCATCATACAAGCAACAAACCTATATGCACAGAAGAAAACGAAGACAGCTGCAAAGAGTGAATCAAGAAATGACTTACAGGCAGCCAAGTGAGAGGAGAAAATCTAGAAATTCTTTGGGTGGAGAACTCTCAAGCATGATGGCGGTAAATAGCATTAACGTAATAATGATTAATGTGTGGGGAAAAGGGAATATCAGCAATTTTCATGAATCATGAAAGCTGTGTGTGCAAGAAGAGGCAGACCAAAGACCTAGACATGTCTTAAGGTGAAAGGGTAGAGGTTTAATTTGCCATATATAAGCTTGGAACTTGCTCTCCAAGAAAAAGGGAGTTAGCACGTAAACAAAATGTTTGGAAATGACATTTGAGTACAGTCTAAATGAGTGGTCTTTCTACTATTTCAGGAGCCCCAGAGTTAGGATTCTGAAGGTAGAAGTTTGCTGTTATGGCAGGACACTCAACTGGCTGTCCTGGCTGCAAAACGAAAAGCCCCCAAAGCCAAAAAAAAAACCAACCAACCAAACAAACAAAAAAAACTACAAAGAAATTTTCCTCCAAGAAACAAAATACCTTCTCCTATTAAAGTAAGTAAAACACCTTTATTCTGCAAGTTATATATTTCTGAACTGCTTAATGTGGTTGTATGATATTATTGTTAAGCACACAGTAAGTGTACTGAGGATAGGACTCCAGGTTTAGTGTGACAAAAATTATCTTGATAGTGAAGAATGAATATATTATCATTTTCATTTGGAGAAGAAAAATTGACTTAGTTCTTAGAAAATCATATAGAATTTATAACAGAGCAGGGAACTGGTTGTGAACATACGGGCAAAACCAGAATATAATGCTAGGAGCTAAGAAGTGGTCATGAGAGTGCAAGGTTCCTATCTTCATGTGGTTATTGATGAAAATTGATAATGGTTCTAGTTCATGAAATTAATTGATTTTTTTTTCAAGTGTAAATTTGATTAGCATGGGTTTAAAAGCAGACAACAGGCTTTGTTGTTAGTTAATTTTTAGTGACTGAAAAAGCAGAAAAGATACTTGCTACATCGGAAGCTTAAAGAAGCATCATTCTGAAATAAAGCACAAAGTAGTGCAGTGGACTGTGTTATCTTTAAAAAGGACAAAAGGAAGCCATGGTACACTGCCATTGAAGATTAACCTATATTTGGGTGTATTTGGGATGGTATCTAGCAGAGTAGCTGACTCAGACAAAATGTGACTACAAGAATAACTTTTAGAGAAAGACCTGACTGAGAGGTAATTCATGGGAAATTCTCTGCACTGAAAAGAGTTTCACACTGTGGAAAAGGCCCTGGCTACAAACTGTGCATTTGAATTTGGAAATAAGAATTTTCAGAAGCAAGATCAAAAATATGAACTGAGTTATTTTGAGCACGTATGCAATTTTGTGCCCATCTCCTATCTTGCATTTGTGACGTGTACATCAGAAACATCCTAGGTAGTACTTTTAGCAAATACTACTTTAACAAAATGTAGGCCCATAAACTGCTGCTCATGTCACAGAAGCTGTTTTGGTGACTTCAAGCTGTGGTAGTTGTTCAAGACTTTCTGTAAGCTCTCTGCATTTTAGCACACATTCATTGCTATACCATGAGCACCAGAGGAATAGAAAGCTTTACTACAGAGTAGTACAGCCCTGCTGTAACACTCCAACAAAAGTACTGTTGGTGGATTTCCTGTTGAAGGATATTTCTTATCTAGAGAAGCTTGAACATAATATGCATTCTGTAGCATCATACCTTCTGCAGTAACTTGTCTATACACTAAAAAAACATATATTACTTGTTACAATATAATTTTACCATATTTGCATATGGGTGCTTTTCCCCACAAGAGCTGAGAATAATGCATGCAGTAGGAATTAAGTCCTTTTAATCAAAGCTCATCAGGTTCACTAGTACTAGATGAACTTCTCTATAGTTATCTCACATTTGGACCAGAGATTATCTTGTGTCATCATCATAACTTAGCTGTAGGACTTTTCTAAGAAACTAGAGAAAATTGTGACAAAACATTCATATGCCTTTAAAAAGGAACTATCTTGGGGATTTCTGACACTACAGCTTTTAATTTTTTTGATACATACTTTCATTTCAACTGCATTCATGTCGAAATACAGCAATTATGAGTAAATATTGAAGCACTTGTGCAGTTGTTTATATGTAAAAGGAATTCATTGCTAAATAAAATCTCCATGTATGATCTAAAATGAAAATAGAAACAAACTTTTTATAATCACAAGTACACAAATTCATGAGATTCTAGATAGCTAATTATTGTTTACAGCTCTTTTGGGAAGAATATGATTTTGGGGAGTTGACTGAGCAGAAAGACTTACGTTAATTAGTTTCTATTTTCACTTTCACCTGGGATTTAACTGAATTCCCTAGAATCAAACTAACTTTAAGGAAAAGCCTCTAGTATGTACCCATCTCAAAATCAAAGGAAAAGCCTGCTAGTATCTATTCCTGTGAAAGCAGGTCTGAACCCGGACTTTATTAAATCAAATAATATGAGAGAATAGGGTTAGATTTGTGTAATGATCAGCTGCAAACAAGTAGTCAGATTTCAGGAAATTAAGCATATATGTATTTTCTAGAATGATGAGTAATTTAGGTAGGAAGGGACCTCTGGTCACACCATACACCTCCCTATGTAGAGCAGGGCCAATTTATATAATTTTACTTGGGCCTTCATATAGTCAACATTTCAGTACCTTTAAGATTTGGGAATCCCAGTCTTTCTAGGCAATTCCCTTTGGTGATTTGAGTATCATGAGTGTAAAACATTTCTAACATCAAACTGGAACTTCCCATGCTCCAGACTCTGTGTCCCTTGGGATGAATCTTAGTTTTCTAAACCTTCTCAAAGCAGTAAGCTCTCTCATTGGCCTTCTTTCTTGATCTCTCATCAAGAGGCTTTCTTTGTTATCTCAGCCTCTCCTTGTACAACATGTAGCCTCCTCCTGTTCCTGTCACTAAAATAAATGAAAAAAAAATCGGAATTAGCATTATTCGAAGCTAAGAGCAACAGTAAAAAGATGAATAGATGACTTGAAATTATCCTGAGCATAGCACTTACATGCTCCTGCAAGGCATTGTAAATAATCTGCCAGTTTTTAGAAAATATAACCCTTTTTCTTCAGATTTAAGCAAACTTTTTATGATAAATGTTTTCATTGCTTTTTGAGAATAAACTATTTGCATTAGGTTTTTATTTTTTATTTTTATATCAATTAATAGCACATCAAATTAATCCAGTGCTGACAGGTTTCAAGAGAAAGACTTTAAGGATTAAGTCCTTAGAAAGAAAGAAAAGTAGCACAAACATAAATAGAAAACACCATAAAAATCCTTAATTACTTAAAAAAAAAGGCATTGAGACTTGAATAAGGAAGTCAGGATAAGAAAAGTCATATCTGCAACAAGTAACTTACAATCCAGCTTTCCAATATCATGAATATATGTGGAGCAAGCTCTTGACAGCACTGCAAGTAATATTAAATGTGCTTTAACATAATTTTGAGGATAATACCTTGCTTGGGAAACTTTAAAATATATTAATGAATTTAGAAAAGCCCAACTTTTTGGGCAGGTCAACCTCATATTTGACTTGCAACATCCTGGATGATAGTGTCCTTTCTGAAGTGTCATTAGAACTAAGGCAGATGAGAATTGTTATTTCTGCTGTTCTTATTGCATCTAAATATTTAGCATGTTCAAGGAAGACAAAAAAATAAATCAGGCAACTACAGTCTGAAAATAATTTTGGGACCGTAGTCAGAAGTAAAATGACTGACTGATTTAATTCACCTCAGCATAAATCAGTTACAACTTTTCAAGTCAAACTACTAAACTGATTTTTCTCAATACTATAAGAGCAGAATACTAAATGGATTTGCAAAATTTTTATAAACAGATACTACATGGGCATATATTTCCCAGCAAAACACTAATTAAAGCCAATTGCAATAGAAGCATAAGGCTTATAAAAAGCTCCAACAACTCTTGCTTCCAAGAAAACATGCTTTTACATAGTCAGCAAACCTCAGTATGTGAGTAGAACATTTTATGCATGTGTTATAATCTTTACTTACCCATGAACAACAATGATGGATGCTCTATAAGTTGCACAGTGTGGGATTCTGCCACTTATCCTAAATTTTAGATCGTCAATTAGTAATTCAGTGCATTTCTTCTATGCCACTGGGCTGGCCAATTAAATGTTAGTGAAATAAAGACTGCTGACAAAGTGCAGATTTGTTTAATCAGAAAACTTCAAGCATACATCTTATATTCCTAAATTGCAAGCTAGAAGGAGAAAATAAAGTTCTGGAAGCCAAGATACTAATGGGAAATTAATTAACATCAAGAGGAAATGCTATTACACAGCAGTGTTGAGAAAATAAATGAAATTTATCAGAAGTTAAAAATTAATTTTGTAAATCTCTTTTGGAAATAGTCACATGAGGAAAGACTGCACTAATTTGCATATTTTTACACTTAATATAAATTTATTTTTATTCTGTTCTTCTTTTTCTGTTATCTTTAAGCATTGTGTGCTGATAATTTTACCTATCTCTCTAGAAAATATTTTTGTGTTTCTGCTGGGTAGGTTTTATGTGAATACATGTAGCTTTAGCCTCTCAAAATTTACAGAGAAGAGGGAGCCCTCTTAAATATGAAAATTCTTTTCAGAAATTAGTGAAAAATTTGCACTTTAGGTTTAAGAAATTAAATTGAAGTTATTCAGAAATGTAAAGCTGCTGTGGTTTGCTCCCAGCCGGTAACTTAGGACCACGTAACTGCTCACTCGGCCCCTCTCCCCGCTACCATAGCAAGAGATTCCAGATGCTTGGCTTCCTTACCCTCTAATTTGTGACTGTTGGCCCTGTTGTCCTAGCATCAGAGCATCCAGGTGATGATGTATTTATCTGGAAGACAGCTGAAATCTTTTCATATTCCACAGCTCAGTCAAGGGCAGGTATCGAGAAGTTACCTCATGTTCTCTCTCTTCCTCTTTTTCTTGTACCAGTTCCTCTTTTGTCACCTCCTGTAGTTTTGGCAGTGACCCTTCTTCATCTTCCTTCACTACAGGAGTTGCTTTTTTGTTTCCATTTCCTCTTGCATATAGGGGCAACTGATAGCAGCGCAGGTTGGTCCTGTGGTTCAGCTACAGTCCCTGGATGTCTCTTCCATAGGTTGGTCCTCGTAGGAGGAAAAAAGGGGGTGTAATTGTTAATAAATCCCATTACATACCTCTGAAAGTATAGAGGTGATGGCAATGCTGGGAACACTTACCAGATCATTTTATGATACATAATTCTACTGTATCAGAAACCATTATCATAAAGTACAACAAAATTAGAACCTTAGCCCAAGCCCCAAAGCCAATAAATGCTAAAACAGCAAAACTGGCTGCAAGTAACATGTGATATACCAGAATTCTGAGATCAAAGGCAACAACTCCAAGACCAAAAAATCAACATTTAACCAGTGACTATTAATGCAATAGAATGAATGCTTATAACGAATTTGTTTTGACACACTCTGGTCAGATCTGTCATTATCTCAGCCCTTCATGTCCCATGTTGGGTGCCAAAAAGGACTGTTGTGATGATAACTCAGAACCACAAAGCCATTCACTCACCGTCCCCCTTCCCTAGCAAAAAATCTTAATATGCATGCACTTATGTCTATGCAGACACTTTGTCAGAAATACCCATCCCTATATGATAGTCCAACTATGTCACTGTATATAGTTTTCTAAGTGCTAAATACCTTGCAGCTGATAAAAGTACATTAAATACTCAGCAATGTACATTCACTGTCATATTTTACCATAAAAATAGTGATTTATTAGTGTTTGGAATTTTTTTTTTTTTTTTTTTTTTACCAACTGCTTACTATATATACTTCTGGTAACATTTCAATGCAGTATGCGACTATAGATTCTAATCTTTAAAAATATATTTTCCGTGTTTCCTGGAACACAATATACATGTTGAAGTTTATTTCTTTTTTATAAAATTACCACCATAAAAATACTTGCATTCTATTCTTAAAAGGCTCTTATCCCATTCAGATGCTTTATTTTTTATATTACATTATGCAAAGAAATATTATAATGCGTTATAATTTTGTTTCACTTAAACATATGATGAGGCTGTGGGCTTCTGAAGTAATTTCGCCTTCCTTTCCTGCCAAAATTCATTCATCTTAGACTTAAAGTTGTACTCTGTAAAAATTATTTAAAATAAGAAGTAATTAACATTAGGAATTTTGCAGAATGGTGTCCAAAACCTACTGGTTTTGTAATGGCACCTAAAATAGTCAGTAGGCCTCATTAGTTTTATATTTAGATGGAGAGCACTCTATATTTTTTAATGTGCCAATCAATAATTTCCAAAGACATTACAATTTAAGTTTACAATTCATGTCTCACGTTCACCACTTTCTTCATTTGAGAGTATATGTGTAACATACTCTACCTTGTGAAAACTGCTATCTACGAGAAATATTTTGCAATAGAGTGGCTGTAAAGTATACCAAATTTCTGAAATTCTAACTGGTCAACAGCTGAATATCTGGGTTTTTTCTTCAATCTTACAAATTAGTGATCTAACTATATTTGTAACATGAGGATTTTTCTATGGTTTCACAGGTAGAATCTTCTCTTTGCCCTGTCTGATATTTTGTAGCGTATGAGCAGTTAAATAGAACAGAAAACCCACTTCTCCATCAAATATGGCCATATACATGCTAATGTATATATACTTAGCACCATAATATGCATATACATGTGTGTATAGTGTCTTCTTGTTATCAGATATAAGTCTATCCTATACATCAACGAAAAGAAAAAAAAAAAACCAAACCAAACCAAAAACCTTTATTGCATAAATAACTTTACAGGAAAAAAAAAAAAAAAAAAAAAACAAACAATTTATAAAGCATTTTTTTTAGTGCAAAACTTTAAGGAAGTGAGATTTTTAAGAACTCTTCCACTACCATGAAATATGACTATTAACTTAATTTAGGCAAAATGCACAGACACCAATCCTGAAAATTAGGAAGATATTTGTGGCTGACAAACTTGTACATCAGAATTTATCTAGAAATGCAGAAAATACAAAAGACCAAAAGTTAAAGTGTCTGAGGACTTATCTGACAAACATAATAATGTCATTTTTATAGCCAAATTTCCATTTTTCAAACTAGTAAAGTAGTATATTTCCCAGAGAACAGAGCTAAGTTACTGGCAAAATCTCTATTACAGATATATCCAAGTTCAATCTCCAGGTTGAAATATTCAAGTATTTGAAGGGATTTTGTGCACAGCATGAATCTGGGCAGATTTATTATTGAGAGTTTTAATTTTATGTCAAAAAGGCTCTTCATACTATTTTTATAAAGTGTAAAGGTGATCTTAGTCCATGTATCAACAATTCTGGAGCTATGCAGTGTCCTAACATATTAATTTTAACTATATTTGTTGTACCTCAGAGGGTCAGATTTTTCTTTCCTTGGCATTCATTGTCACATTTCACTTAGACTAATGTGGTGTTCAAGATTAATTTTGTCAAATCTTTATGAATACTGCATATATTAATCCAAGGATATTCAATGACATTAGTCTCCCATTTAGCATTCAGCTTTGCATAGCGAGCTATAAAGCACCCTACATGAGCTTACAATTTTACAAGTTTATTTTATGGTCCACAGTTTGATACATTTAGATTACAAGTACGAAACTCAGGTTCAGACTCTTTATGCAAAAAATTTGAATCCTATATTGAATTCTATACCCTTCATTTTATTGTTTAGCTTAGTAACTAAAACTAAGAATGATAAGAAATGGAAAAGAGAAAACAAAAAGTGGAAAAAATGGAGAAGTGAACACTTTGTCTTAGAATTTCGTGCATACAAAAGACAAATTTTTACAAAGATTTATTCACTCATGTAGTCTGCCATAGACTGATTTCGAAGATACAGCTTTGTATATAAGTGTGTGTGTTTCTATTTATTTCTATATGTCAATAAGCAATTTGTTGGTGTTTTGGAGTCTATGTTCATAGCTTAATTTTGATTTTGACAAATCAAAATACTTGCTTTTCTCCCCGCTTCTCTTGGCTTGTCTTTTCAAAATTAACTTCCACCAATAATAGTTAGTGCATTATTTTTTAAATGGGAAAGAGGCTTTATACACTCTAAAAATGTCTATAAATTTTTTTTTCCAGCCACATATTCTTTTGGATGGGTATATACACATCTCACTATTTTTCAGCTGTGTTTGGGTTCTTTAAACAAAAGTTTACTTTTTTGAGACACTTTAACTAAAGGTGTCCTAAAAAAATAAAGTCCTATTACTCTAATGAATCAGGATTCAAATCGGAATTCATCAGGAAACCACAATGTTCCCATACAAGCAGATGCACAAGCTGAATGGAATTTACACAAATTGCACACAGGGAAGAGTTTGGTGGGGAAGGGTTGTTGTCAGGCAGTAGGGGCATGGCTACCTACAGCCTGTTCTATAGCATCTATTTGGATTCTGACCAATTTTCTTGCAAGTGAAACATGACACTGTCTTAATAGTGGAATACTGAAGTGACAGGAAGTAGTAGAACAGAAGCTGTTAGCTTTCTGTGTGGCATTACATTTTTGAGAAAATCTGATTATCGCACTATTCACAGTTAATTTCTCATGAGCAGCTATAAAAAACAATGAGGGAAAAAATATTCTTTGCACAACTCTACCATCTGCATCACTAAAAATTCTTTTGCTCTGATTAGACCTGATAGGTCTAATGGTCTTACAGTTTGAATTAGTTTGACCCATACTAATAGATACCAAAGGGAGATATTTCCTAGGTAACAAAGCTCAGTACAGAGTTGCTCCTGGCTTTTGCAAAATGTCAGCCTTTGTGAGGAACTGGAATAAATCCCATGACCTTAAAATGTTTATGTGTAGAAGCATTATTTCTATGCAAAGGTCACTACACAGCCAATGTTTGCAGCTAGTTTAGCAGCTTAATGCTTCTCTCCAGATGACAACATAATTTAAAATCTTGTTGATGCATTGACTATCCAGCAGGTATCTCAAATTATACATCTGTCAATATGCCTGAGGAATCAGCTGTTGAGTGACACCTTTCCAATAAGCAGACAGATAATGAGGATGATTTTGAAACAGTCAGAAGGCAAACAGCTAAAATGAAGCTTTCAGCCTTTCCGTGTGCAGATCACTTTGTTAGCCCAAACCACAGTCCTTGGGGACTTCTGTAGACAATAGGGTTATGTTTCAGACTACAAGTGAAAAGAAAAAGCCCAAGACACTGCATCTGTCTGTAACTCAGATATACTCTAGAAATTAAAGAAATTTCAGAAAACTTACCAATTTTTATAATTCAGGACCAAATTAATTCATGATTAATTGGTTTGTATCTTAAATGCTTCTGTAAGCAGAATTGTTAGGGCAAAATGGTTTTTACTTACGGCTTATATTTTAAGTGTTTTATGTGTTTTTTCAGTTGCATTATTCCAATAATTTCTGCTGAAAAAGCAATAAAAAGATGAAAACTATCTTATATTGTTTCATTTTTAATTCTGAATAATAATAGAGTGTTTAAATATATCCAAGTTTCATGTAATCCCAAATAAGATATTTTGTCTGATTCCACTTTGGATCCCTTTCTAGAAATAGAAAAAAAAAAAAAATCCATTGTCATCATAAGTGCAATGGTGATTATATAAATACACTGTGAATACTAGGAATTTGGGAAATGGTATTGCAGACGTCACAGGCTATCCGACAACAATGTAGTCCAATGAGGCATAGCAGTGTGTCAAAAAGCTGAAGTTGATTTATGGCGATGGTTTTTTTTTCCCTCCCATTTTTTTAGTTTTATTCTTGATTGTTTATTTGCAGAGTAGTTAAGTTGGATTTTTGTGGTGGTTTCATGGTTCCCATTATGTTCTAGAATACCACATGTATTCATGTATCCTCTTCCAGATGTATTAGAACACCATAAAAATTCAATAGCCATAGCAATTTACTATAATATGATTGAATCCAAGATACTGAAATAAATGTGAGCTGGATTTGCATTACTTAAATGCGTAATTTTAATAAAACTGATGTGAGAAACTGAGGCATATTTATTTTTAAAGTAATTGAAAATACATCTATAGGTTACCACATAAAATTTTATTGTTGAAAATAGGCTTTGTAGCATGAAAGGGTAGAGCTTGGCAGCAGTAAATATAGGGACATAGTAATAAAAAAATAATCAAAAATGAAAAAAATAAAATGTTGCTTAAAAAAAGTTATTCACTGAAAAAACGTTTGTCATAAGGAGCTGATTTATTCTATTTTGCTGTAAAACAAAGCACCTAGCATTTGGCTGTGAATCCATGTTTTGATAATAGCTGTAATCCCCCATTATATACACCTGCAGAATTGGAACATATGCTCAGGTTCTGCTTACTTTGTTTTATACAGTTTTTTGTTAAAAAGTCATGTCAGAGACTGGACATTGGTGTGGGGTTTGTCCCCTGGACAGCGGTGTTCATCTAGTTCAGTCCTTTTTATATTCTTATATCAGCAAAAAAATGATCAAGGTCTAAAGGAATGAAAGAGTATCAATTATTGTAGACACCACAAAAACAACAAAAAAGGAAGTCTGAATAAGAGGAGGAAAGAACTAAGTGATTCTAGGACAAGGAAAAGTAAATGTTAGCTATTTTAAGTAATAGTACTCAGTAAAAAAATAATGTCATGTAATTGATAATTTTTCTGTTTCTCAAAACCAGAATATGGACAGCAATTTTCTAGAATATATGTTTAAGAAACTTGATGTATACATATTTTTAAATTGTAAATATCTCTTTATTAATATATATCTGACCTGAGTGCATCAATAAGAAGTAAGGAAGACGTTGATAATAAACACTCACTAACTCTAACAATAATCTCAAATCTGGAGAGGGACTTTTTATAAGAGCAAGTAGTGATCAGACAAGAGGGAATGCCTTTAAACCAGCAGAGGGTACATTTAGATATTAGGAAGAAGTTCTTCAGTGTGAGGGTGGTGAGACACTGGAACAGGTTGCCCAAAGAAGCTGTGACTGCCCCATGCCTGGAAGTGTTCAAGGCCCAGTTGGACGGGGCTTTGAGCAACCTGTTCTAGCGGAAGTTGTCCCTGCCCATAGCATGGGGTTGGACTAGATGGTCCCTTCCAACCTAAAACATTCTATAATTGTATGATACTAAGGAAAAGGCCCAAGATAATTGCTGCCAAAGACCACACAAAGCAGAAGAATCAGCCAATGGTTTCTGAATCAAAAGATTTTATTTCAGGTCAGTTTCACACAGGGAGGGTTAGTGGAGCAGAAATCCCCTTGTTCCTCGCTGTGGGGAGCTGCCTGTGGGAAGGTGACACAGTGCAGGTGGACGCTGGCTGTGCTTCCTTGTCCTTGAATCAATGGCTTTCTTGAGAGCTACAGAAATCTCTGGCTGAGAGGCTTCGGAGAGAAGGGCGTGAGCATGACGTGGTCTGGTCCATTTGCTGTCTAGGCCTGCATCTGCAAAAAGGATAACAAACTACACAGCAGCCACACTGGCCCACCACGGGCAACTCCTGCCCAGGGCTCTGCCAGACTCCATGACTTAACTTTGTGTCAGCGTCCTCTGTAGAAGGAAGAGAATCTCTGGTTGTGTGGCTGAAGAAAGGAGTGCATCATGGTCTGTTCCATTTCCCATCTGGGCTTGCATCAGCAAAGGGCAGCAGATAAAACAACACATCAGGCACAGTGGCACACCATGAGCAACCCCTGCCCAGGGCTCTGCCAGACTCCATGACTTAACTTTGTGTCCTTACAGCAGGTAGCGAATATCTGGGTGTGTGGCTGAGGCCAGGAGTGTACCATGTTCTGGTCCTGTCCTTGTGTGAGCTTCCGGCTCTGGAAGGCAAAGGAGGAAGAGCCAAGATCTGCTTCACCTATGGCAACAACTGCCTCCCTGCCTGAGCCCAGGAGCCCAGCCCTCCCATCACTGCCCTCTTCCTGCACTCTCGCCTCAACCATGGCTCACCCACCTGCCTGCCTTCAGGCTGGTCTGGCCCTAGTCACCATACAGCCAGTCCTGGAATGGGTACCTACCCCTGTGGAAAGGCCACCACCAGTGTTCTACCCACTGTGACACAATCACCATCAAGATTCCATCCACTGGAACACGGCCAAAGCCAACATTCTTTCTGCTTCGATACCACTATCATCACCATTCTGTCTGCTGGCTTGTCACTGGGGCCATCCAGGGCTGATGGAAGTCTCAGCCCTCGGCTGCGGTGGAAAAAGGGCTGTTGCTTTCTAGCCTTGTTAAATTCATGAAATGGACAAAGCCCATAACTCAGGCCCATGAGGAAAACAGCCAACTCAGAGAGCCCACTGTCACCTCTGTCTGTGCTGGGATATAGTCTCTTGACCTTGGGCAGCGGTTACCTGATAGGTCCTCAGTGTCCTGCTGCACCCCAGTTCCCCTGAGCCTCGTTCTTGCTCTCAGGGCTGGGGCAGAGCAACGTAGAGCTCATCATGAGGGTGCAGACAAATGAATGCAATATCTAAACACCAGGGAACAACTCAGGTGTTTGACATACTGACCTTGTGCCACCTGGGCTGTCTTACATCCCAGTATCCTATGGTTATACATAAAACTGGCAGATAGGACATGGGACGTGGGGAAAATGCAGGCCTCTTTAGATCAGGCAGGAGTGATACATAAGGGCATGTCTCACTGCACTCAATGCTTATTTGATTCTAGTTGTTACACCTAGAATCACGTTGTCTCTTTGAGTTGCTCAAACATGTGGATTAGGGCAATCTCCATTACTTTTGCAGTTTCAAGTGTACAGCCTTGACTCAAAGTCAACAGAAAGTAGTCTCCTGTTACCCAAAGTATTTGGACAAACAGAACACAAAAGAGGAGGTTTCTCAAAGCATTTTAGTACCGAACTCCTTAAACCCTTACAAATCTGACCGTAGCACAGAAAAAAAACAAAAGCTGAAAATAAGATTTAGAATGGAAGTCAATATCCATTTTTACCTATAACTGAATGATGACCATGTAAGAAGCATACAAGCTACACGCTCTGATATGGAGGCAAACAGTAGTATCCTGTCCAATGGAACTGGAATTTGCTTCATGCCAGTACCCAGAAATGCAGACAATGCTAAAAAAAAAAACCAAAAAAAAAACCACCACCAAAAAAAGAAAATTACTCTTCTGTGGGATTTTGGGTTTGCTTGGGGTATTTTTTTGTTTTTTTTCCCCATGTCTAACATCAATCTGTGTGAGGCTTTTATAATAAATAAAGTTTCCATACTCATTGATCTTAAATACCCAAATTCCAAATAGTATTTTGGTGTGTTGTCATGGATAACTGAAAAAATACATATTATTTTTTTTGTATATTTGTATCAACTACATTTACTTTTTTCCATTCAAAATATTTTTAAGTAATATGCTCAAGTATCAGTTAAGTAAATCCTAGCAGTAATTATTTATAGTTAGAATAGAGTGAATAGGCAGGGATAATACTCAGGCAGGACAGAACTGTTCTGAAATTCTAAAGGGAAATATGAAGTTATATTCAGAAAAACACAGCTTCTTAAAATTAGCTGATGGTATTAATACCTGTTAATGATCTCTCTGGGTTCCAGATTCAGGTGGCAAGTCTGATTAGCATATTTAATTTTCCATTTATTAAATGGTATTAAATATTTTTAAATGTTTAAGAAGAACATTACTGTGTGATATTTACAGAAGCTGTACCTCCTTATACTGGAGTTAATTTGGCACTTCCAGGTGAGCATTTCTTTTTAAGTTTCTTCTATATGTAATCAGAGGACATTGTAGAAAAGACATAGCATACAATTACAGTTAGACACATATTTACCTTAGTAAAGATTACTAATTGTACTATATTTATGACCTAGCACAATGCCTTTAAAAGCCATGGTAAATTATTTTTCCTCCTCTAATTTACCATTTTACAAATTGCTTCAAATCAAAATCCTAGTGAACACTCTGCTGAGTGGATATAAAACTCTTCAGAAAATTTCTTTAGTCGTAAGGCTGCTTTACTCTGATGAATTCTAGCCTCAATAATCCTTTAACAGTTAATGAACATTATTATCTAGAGGCCTAACACAAGGACAGTAAATTCATTTAGGTTTAATAAGCAAATCAGTGTTTTCTCTATGACTGCTTGTGTTGACATATGAACATGTTGCATCTAGGTAGAAAATTATGGTGGACCAGCTAGCCCACAGCAATTGCCTATGTTTTGCTACTCTTCATTAAGGTTGTGCAGTTATTGCTGTTGAACTGATATGAAATAAAGTGTTAAGCAAGCCTCAATAATATTTTTGGTGTAACTTCAAAGAGAAATTTTTTTAATTTTGTAAACATAAATGTAACTAATTCTTTTCCTGTTTCACATGTTTTAAGCAGTTATTTTACTGGCTATATCTAAAAAA
Organism: Ara ararauna; assembly: GCA_028858755.1. NCBI lineage: Eukaryota > Metazoa > Chordata > Aves > Psittaciformes > Psittacidae > Ara > Ara ararauna. The sequence goes on along the minus strand of CM054410.1, from coordinate 33,471,348 downwards.
AGGAAGTGATGTATTTCATGAAGAATCTTAAGTAGTTTCTATCATGTAGACTCTTGTCTCAGTTTCTAGCTTTAGTGCACACTGTATTGAGGCAAGATATTCTTATGTTGTATATAGGTTTTATGATTGCCACTCAAATCTGTGTTTTGTTCTAAGCTATGTGCTTTAAGAAGACACCCAGTTAAAAACTTATTTCATTTTAATCTGAGGTTGATTTAAGTGTACAAAGATGCTGTTTTCTATTTTTTTCTGTATTCTTATGAATAGAAAATAAGACTATATGAATGAATACATGGAAAAAAACGATCTGATACCTTGTCCTTTTTTCTTTACTTTTCAGAATGCTTTGCCTCATTTAGACTTAAGAGTTTCTTAGTATTTCAATTCCTTATTCCCAGTTCATAGACTTATCCAAAATCAAGAATAAAGAAGAACAAGAAGAGTGAGATATGTACTAAGAGCAGAAAAAGTTCAAATTAATCAGTTTGAGCTGAAAGTTTAGATTAGAACAAACTGCGTCATGCAGATAATTTCCTGATGAAGCCTGGATTCAGACCAGTACCCGAAATTGAATGCATGTTATTTTCAGTGACTTCATTGCTGTGGTGATCTTTTTGTGAGAGAATGGCTGCGTGGTGCTTATTTAGTTACTGACTTGGTTTAAACTACAGCAATCACTCAACCCTGTTTTTAAAACAAAATAATTTCTGAACTGCTATAACAGTTCTTGCTTTGAGCCTTAAAATAAACTTTTAATAAACACTAAAAAAAAAAAGGCCTAAGTAAGTGAAGCTGCATTGATTAAAAAACATACAAAGCAAATGCATGCACAGAAGAAAATCAGTATTTATAAATTACTGCAATGTAAAAGAAAAAAAAAAAAGAAAGAATTCTGAAGTCTATATGTACTATATTACTTCTTTACTTAAGGAGCATGTTTTAACAAGAGAAATATATTAACATACACTGAAAAAAAAAAAAAAACCAAACCCTAAAATGCAAAATGTGATAACTTCTGTGAGTCAGTCAAGGATACATGCTTAAAAATTTATATCTTTTACCATTCATAAGGATAATGAGTTCCTGTTTTGGTGGGACTGTCCCTCAGTCATTCAAAGGTGAAGAAATTCTACCTTTTCAGAGAAGAGTGTATATTCTGATAGTTTGAAATGTTCAATAGAAAGCAACTAAAAGTCCTGGCAAACTTTAGTTTAGTCCTTCACCTTCTTGAGATTATAGTTTTCAACTTTATGGTATAATGTGGCAGCGTTTCTTGCTGAGAACGATCACATGAGCAATCCAGCCCTTGGCTTAGCCCCACCCCTATAGTGATCAGAGGGGGCCGGGGGCTGCTGGAGGGGTTACTATAGGACACCTTTCCAGAAGCCCACCAGAAGTTGCCGGAGGGGGACGCCCACTTGCTGTCACTTCAGGAGCTGCCACTAATCACAAGCCGTTGTTATGATTTAACTCGGTGGCAGAACCAATCAACTGTTGTGGAATGTTTTGATGTTCTGTAACTTTTCTATAAAAGAGATGCTTGCACACAATAAATTGTTCGGCGTTCGATCACATTGGTCGGTGTCATGTTGTTCCATGATCTCCCGCAAATGGCGCCCAAACAGGGACCCTCAGATCTGCCTCCTGAGAGCTGCTCCGGTGGTGAAGATCAGTGCAGACCTGATGGGTGGAAGGACGGCTGAAATATAGCCAGTGAGCGAGAGGCCGCTGAGGTAGAAAAAGGGACGCGTCCCCTGAAGAGACGTCTTTGGAAAAGATCCACTTGAAACAGGCAAGTGGCGGTCGGGGAGGAATGGGGGCTACGCTAACCAAGGAAGAGGTAGCTGTCCTGCATATCGTCCAACACATCCTCTCTGAGAGAGGGATTAAATATGAAGAGGACACCCTTAAAGGGTTGCTGCAATGGAGCAGAGACAAAGGGCTGCTAGACGGCGTGGGCACTGCTTTTGAGCTCACCATGTGGGAGGCCATAGGGGTGCGGCTATGGGACACTGTTAGTGATGGCGGCAAGGCGGGGAAGGAGGCACAGAAGTATTCCACCCTCTGGAAACTTATCCGAGAGACTTTAAAAGCAATGAAGTCAGAGCTGGCTGCAGCAGCGGCTGCCACGAATGCTCTTTCCCCTTCTGTGCCGTTACAAAGTAACAAGCCTCTGGCTCTGCCCGCCGCCGCCACTGCTAGTCCGTTTGGGAGTCCCTTTGAGCACCGTCTTGCTGCCCCCAGGCCCCGAAAGCTAGCTAGAACTACCAAGAGTGCCTTTCACCACCCATCGCCGGATGAGGGAAAAACCACAGGGGGGAGTGTTGTTACTGATCCTGACGATACTGAACCTCACACTAACCCCCTAATTAACATGAAAGCCGAGTCGAAGGTTGCTGCAGCGGCTGTTCAAGCTATAGTCACCCTGGCGTCTCTCCCTCTTCCTGCTCCAAAGATGAATAGGATTGAAACCTTTTTTGGCCTGGGCAATTTACGGCCCATAAAAGGGATGAAAGGGCAGCAATTAAGATCTGTTAGCGAGATGCTTGCATCTCCTTCTGAGACAAGTAGGCAAAAGAGCCTACTCTCAGATCACCTGAAACCTGTGGGGGGAAAAGTTTTAATTGCACTTGATGGCCCTGAAACTCTGGACGACATTTGTGAGAGGCCTGTGCACGTTCACCAAACTACTGCTGCTGCTCCTGAGTTTCTGACTCCTGATAATTCTGATGCTGACCTGGATAGTCCTTTTGACCCGGTACCTGTTGATCCGGAAAAGAAGCCTGATTTATATCCCCCAGATCCTCATGATAAATGGGCAGCTGTAAAGGGAAAAGTAAGATGGGTGGGGGATGCAGATGTATTGTGTGCTTATAGTCTCTCTGTGATATTTATGCACTAAAAGTTGGCAAATATAAGTATGTTCATGTTTCTATCGACCCTTGCAGACCCTTATAGATACTGCTGGCCACTTCTTCCAATGTAGCCTGGCCACCTGCATCAGAATGAGTGTGCATTTTGGTCAGTTTAGAAGCCCAAGCCTCATACAATGTGAGGGAGGCAGAGCCTCTGCGGGGACGCCCACTGAGATTGAGCCTGCCACCTTACATTGCAATGACGCTGTTTGGAGCTGGTTTCTTGATTGTCTTCACAGGGTCATTACACCACATTTTATCTACATTTTGTGTTTTAAATTTTGTATTTGTGTGAAGTCTGTTTATGGGATCCCATGTGTATGTATGTGTGCATATGTGTGTTGAGGGCAGACACTGTTCTGTGTATTTTTTTTTGTTATTGGATTCATGTAAAAGTTTCAGATGTGTAACAGATTAATATTTTGGACAAGAAAGGGTTAATACAGAGCTGCTGTTGAGCAGGCAGGTATTTATGGCTACTGCCAAGCAGATGGGCATCTGTAACCACCCAAAGCAGGGGGAGCAACATAAAAATTTATGTGCTAGAGTAAAAACACCTCTCGATCTACTGAAATATCAGAGCAGTTTGTAGAGACACCACAGATAAGGCTTAAAGAGGCCTGCAGCACACTGGGCGCAGAGGAGGAGTCCTGCTTAGTGTGTTTTAAGTAACCTGGGGGTGAATCCAAGACTTGGAAGAACCAATTGGTTGAAATAAGAACTGCTAACTGAAAAGGTGAGAGGAGTAGTGCAACCACAAGCTTTACCAGCTGCCACCCAAGCAGCATCAGGGTAGCAGAAAAAGAAAAAAGAAATGTGCAATGATGCAGCAAACTCCTTGCAGTTTACTTCTGCAGCTGCTTCACATTCCTGTTTCATCAGAATGCCTTTGCTTTAAGGAAGCACTTTAACTTGTCTTACTTCTCAAGAACTGATAACCCTGGGGAAGGGGTATATTTGTGTCCCCCTACCCACAGGCCCATGGCAGCTGCCTGCAAAGTCTCTCAAGCCTCACCATGAGCTGGATAGATGAGTGGAAAAACTCAATGCCTCAGCTACAGGAGCTGACCGTGAATATCCTGAGCAGAAGGAGATAGAGGAAGAGAGAAACAAATGACTGCAAAACATCACTTAGGAGCAACTGAAAAGTAACAGCCTGAATATGCGTCCTTGTAAGGTAGCTCTTATTAGAAGCTGTGATTTTGTGTATAACACCACCTGTACTTACTAGCCAGTTGCTAATAAGAAACTGCACCTTGTATTGTATGGATTTGTCAATTGTAAAACAGATGTTAGAGCATGCAAATTTGCAGCAGCTGCTAGAAAATGCTAAGGCAAAAGTGAGAAAGAGTTTAATACAATGATAGCGTTATAGAGCAGACAATGGAACAAATTAAGAGGGTGAGAGAACTCCACTGATAAGAAATTTCTTTGGCTGGTCACTCACTGCCACGAGCATCTTCAACATGCTGCTGCACCCTGTAGTATACATACTGCTAATGTACATACTGCTAATGTAAGTCTGTATGTGCTTTGCCATAATAGCAATTTGTTACTGGATGAAGCAGACGAAACTCTGCATTGACAACGAGGTGCCAGGACTGAGGTTGACCAAATGCCTCCTACCACAGTCAAGGGCAAGACTGGGTTTGCCTCTGTGTTTGCCACCGAGAAGAACTTTTAGCTCCGCTGTTGGTTGCAACCCAGCAGCATTGAGTGGTGGGGACACATGCCATGCCAGACCTTGATGTGAGAGATGGCCTCCCCTGTTATCAGAGAGCTATATAAGAGAGAAAGGCAGGCCAAGAAGCCTGTAGTTGGCATATTTTGCAGGTGTAATCTAGTCTAAACCCACTATTATTCTGACCTGCTACATGCTGTGTAAGAATCATTGATATGCCACATGTTACAAAGGTTCAAGTGACTTCAGATAGAGTGAACATGGCAAATTGTAAAAAGTATGCTACTAAAGCAAAAAGGGTGAATGATAGGGGAGACCCCAAGTACACAAATCAACAAAGCATTCTGGTCTTAATAACAAAAACAGCACACCTTCGGGAAGATGAGGGACTGAATTGGTTGAACAAAGTGTTTTCTGGCTTGAGAATTACATGATGGCTTTACTTTATCTTAATCATTTTGTCAGTCTTTTTAGGTATTCTGTGTACCTTGTTTGCTACAATAGCTAGTGGAGAATATAGAAACTTTGTCAAAGTGTTTTACAGATGCTGGCAAGCGTTCTAAGTTAGCCGCTTGTGTCTGGCAAAACCACCAACGGTGGGAGAAACACGTGATTAACTGGTACTGTTGATGATTCTTTGCAAACATTAGAGTTGCGAGCAGTTATTTGGGCCTTTCAAAAATGGAATGACTCTCCCCTCAATCTTGTTTCCGATTCATTGTACATTGTGGGAGTTGTGCACAGGATTGAAGGATCGTTTTTAAAAGAGGTTAAAAATAATTGGTTGTATCAGTTCTTACTACTGTTGTTACGTATGTTACAGAATCGTGAGTTTCCTTATTTTATTACCCATCTGCGAAGCCATCAGCCAATCCTTTGCAGTGTTAGGGGTTTCACGAAGTATCAAAACAGATAACGGTCTTGTTTACACATCGCGACGATTTGTACAGCTCTGTACAACCTGGGGAATTAAACATACTACAGGCATTGCTCATTCCCCTACGGGACAAGCCATAGTGGAACAGGCATATCAAACCCTAAAGTCTCTCCTTTTAAAACAAAAAGGGGGAGAGGTGCTCCCAGCCGCAGAGAGACTGGCCAAAGCATTGTATGTAATGAATTACTTGCGATTAGCAGGGAACAGCAACGAACCGCCTAGTGTTATCCATGGGCTAGCTATGCAATCAGGAGTAGCAGATAATAAAACAGAAAAAATTTTAGTTCAGTATAAGGATTTAAATACAGGACAATGGAAGGGTCCAGCAGAGGTTAAATTAACCGGCCGAGAATATATGTGCTTGCTTACAGATAACGGGATTCGTTGGGTGCCCGCCCGTTGGATCCGTCTGTGGAAGACGCCACCTATTGTGGACGCTGTGACGGATCAGGATGAATCTGATTAAGCTTGTTGAGTCAGAATAGCTTGAGACATGCCTTGCTGCAGAATTGTGCAGCCATTGATTTGTTGTTATTGGCACAGGGTCATGGCTGTACAGATTTTGAAGAGATGTGCTGTATGAATTTATCAGACCACAGTGAAAGCATTCATAAACAATTACAATATTTAAGGGAACACACTCAAAAGATTCAGCAGAGTGCTAGTCCCCTTGACACATGGTTACAAAAGGTGTTTGGAAACTGGGGGTTGAACTCATGGCTTCAAAGATGGATTATCATATGTTGCAAAATTGTAGTTGTTGTGATTATTGTGTTGATTGTATGTGGGGTTATATTTCATTGTGTTAAAAAATCATTAGTTAAAGTTATCCAACACGTCTGGATTGCTCAAAAACAAAAAGAGGGAATTGTGGTAGCATTTCTTGCTGAGAACGATCACATGAGCAATCCAGCCCTTGGCTTAGCCCCACCCCTATAGTGATCAGAGGGGGCCGGGGGCTGCTGGAGGGGTTACTATAGGACACCTTTCCAGAAGCCCACCAGAAGTTGCCGGAGGGGGACGCCCACTTGCTGTCACTTCAGGAGCTGCCACTAATCACAAGCCATTGCTATGATTTAACTCGGAGGCAGAACCAATCAACTGTTGTGGAATGTTTTGGTGTTCTGTAACTTTTCTATAAAAGAGATGCTTGCACACAATAAATTGTTCAGCGTTCGATCACATTGGTCGGTGTCATGTTGTTCCATGATCTTCCACAGTATAAGTTTAATTATTATGGTCCAAGGGGAAAAAATTTGGTACCAGTTACCTAAGCCCATTGTGAATATTTACTATGTCTTTATTACTATGTGCAACATCTTTTACATTTGTTCAATTTATAGAGCTTTGCCTGTTATTTTTCTAGATGTTCGTATCCCAAGAATCCTAGCTGCTGTCTATGCGCATAAGACTTAAGAACTTTAAATTAACTTTCATTTTTGTTTTGTTTCTTCTTCTTTCCTATTTGTAATTTCTGCTGGTTATCTTTCATTTGGATAGTGTACTTTTCAGCTTATCAAAGCTTTACCTCATTTGTAATTGTGCATATCTTATTTCCCTTTCTGTCCTCGTATCTTGTTCACTGCTATTAATTATAAACAAAATTGTGTACAGACACATGTTAGAAAACTCTTTCTACTCTCAAAGTTAGCTGTGCCTAAGTTTTCTCAAATAAAATCCTTTGTAACTCTGTAAGTCAGGAGAAAAGGGAAATTGGACCCCGCTCAAACTTTCTGAGTGGGCCTCTGTAACAGGTGAACTGCTGAGAGCAAAACAAAATAATTTTAAACATCCCCAACAAGTCAACAATTAATAAAGATAAATAATTATCCCTGGTAAAGAAGGGCAAATCATCATCACCTGTGTTCTAGCTGCTGATATTTTGTTAGTAATACTTAATTGTGCACCACCACATTAGGTGACATTTCTGTGCAGCACATCACCTCTAGCAACCTGCAAAACATAGCAAATGAGGAAAGCATAGAAACATCAAGACACATAGATGTTTTCTCATTCTAGAGCATTACCCACAGGCACCATCAATAAAATGATATGCTGTTATGCTGAGTTTTATGCAGCAAATTAGCTTGTAGCATGCCTTTGAACTAAGATTAAAGTCTGGGTCTGTACTGCATTCTGTGTTTTCCAGAACATTCCAATATTATACAGTAAAAACAGTATTCCTCTACTATTACTGTGAAATTTTCCTCGTAATTATTTTTCCCCTATATGAAACAACTAAACACATACATTTAAAAAACAAAATAGAGCAAAACAATGGAAAAGAAGATCTACTAAAATCATCTCTGTATTTATTTATAATTACAAATAGGAGTTTCAGAATTCAAATGCTTCCAAATATCTTTATATTAGGGCAGCTTTCTTAGAGACCAAGTTGTGAATGCAAGCTGTACTTTGTTGACATCCACTGTGATTATTTCCCCTAACTGTCAAGGAACTTTTTGCAGACCTGGTGTCAGGAGAGATAAAATAAAATTGTTATGAAGAATATATGCATAAAGGGAAAGGACAAAGGCTAGAACTAATGAAGTTGTGCCACAAAAATAAATTGAGGTGTGCAGTAAGGCTTGTCATAGCAGGCTAGACAAATGAAGCACAGTTTCTTATTATCTATTTTTCAAGCTGCAGATGTCATGGAGCTGTACCTGCTGAGATCACCCATGTGTTCAGAATGAAAATCAAAAAAAAATCTTTGAGATCACAAATGATTGGGATATATCTGGAAGCTTAAGTACAGGCCCACTTATAACTCCTTGTTAAAAGAGTCCATTATGTTGCTGGTCACAATGTGTTTATTGCAATTTTCCTACCTATGAGGTCTCCAGTTGATAATACTTCTCAGTGTATCATAGAAGCAGAAAGAATAAAAAAATGATTGCGTTATGAGTAACTGTACATTGATTAGAAGTACTCTTTTCTTAACTCTAATTTAAAAGCCCCAAAAATTTAGAATGTAGCTGTGGACATAAACTTAGTAAGGTCAGATATTAAATTCAATGCCATTAAGGGCCCCATCTGCAATGAGTGAGATAGAAAAAAATGTGCGTTCAATTAAGGCATATTAAATTAATTTAGTAGAAAATTGAAGAAAATGAGAAAAAAAAAATCTCTGAAACATGAAGGAAGGAGATATTAATGAAAGAAACAGCAGTGAGAGAGTTGTGTAGAGCTCTCCCTATGAAATAACTTTTAAAATTTTAATCGGCTGCCTATTCAGTTTAACAGAATAAATTTTTCAAATAGGCTTTTACAAAGGTCATTCTAACTGGAATTTTATTTTGCAATGTATAAAATGCTCAGCTCAGCTTCACTGGAAAAACAATTTGATTTAATACAGCTTAGTTCTGTACAAAACCCGAGCCTTGGTAAATGAATGGATCATCCCAAGATATGCATTTTTGGAGCTGTCACGAACAAAGATTCAGCTCCTAGAAGGTATACTGAGAAAGAAACTGTCCTGAAATTTTGCCAAAATATACTTATGAAACATTGGAAAACATGACAATTAACATGTGAAATTTTTTAATGCCCTCAAAACTTTTTCTAAAATTGTATTTTTAGCTGTGTGCAGATCTCTGATCTAAAGGAAAGTTGTTCTGTTGAAAACAAAACAAAACAAACTCATCCCCCTTCCAAAAAGAAAAAAAAAAAAGAAAAAAAGAGATCATAGAATGACTAAGGAAGTAAGGATAACTAGTATTTGGGGTTTTAGTAAACTAATAAACACACAAACAAAAACATCTGTTATTATCTAGGAAGCATACATATATTCGATGCCAACCTTATGAAGTTCAACCAAGCCAAGTGCAAGGTCATACACCTGGGGCGGGACGATCCCAGGCACAGCTACAGGTTGGGCAGTAAAGAAATTCAGAGCAGTCCTGCGGAGAATGACTTGGGGGTGTTGGTTGATGAGAAAATGAGCATGAGCCAGCAGTGTGTGCTTGCAGCCCAGAAAGCCAGCCGTATCTTGGGCTGCACCAAAAGGAGCGTGACCAGCAGGTCGAAGGAGGTGATCCTGCCCCTCTATTCTGCTCTTGTGAGACCTCACTTGGAGTATTGTGCCCAGTTCTGGTGTCCTCAACCTTAAAAGCACATGGAACTGCTGGAGCAAGTCCAGAGAGGGGCCACAAGGATGATCGGGGGACTAGAACATCTCCTGTACAAAGACAGGCTGAGAAAGTTGGGGCTGCTCAGCCTGGAGAAAAGAAGGTTGCGTGGAGACCTTCCTATCTGAAGGAGAGCTATAGGGATGCTGGGGAGAGACTCTTCATGAGGGACTGTAGTGAGAGGACAAGGGGTTCAAACTTAAACAGGGGAAGTTTAGATTACACATAAGGAAGAAGTTCTTTACTGTGAGGACTGTGAGGCACTGGAAGGGGTTGCCCAGGGAATGCTCCATCGCTGGTCGTGTTCAAGGCCAGGTTGGACAGATCCTTGGGTGGCACGGTTTAGTGGGAGGTGTCCCTGCCCCTGGCAGGGAGGTTGGAACTAGGTGATCTTGAGGTCCTTTCCAGCCCTAACTATTCTATGATTCTATGAAGAAGAAGCAAAAGAGGATACTGTGCAATTTGTGTGTGTCTGATGCATACCTCAGTGCATCTACTTCTGCCTAACCAGTCATTCATTCCCTGTAGTTAGTTTAACTGTAGTCCTGTGGTTAGTGGACCTCAGCTGGACACCAGGTGGTACTCCTCAACTGGACAGGAGTTGAGATAAACCATCACAAGCTTGACTCAAAATTCATTTAGTTTACTACTGATCAAATCAGAATAGGGTAAAAAGAAGTAACACCCCCCCACCCAAAGATTTTAAACTACTTTCTCCACCCCCTGTTCTCTGTGGGCTCAACTCCATTAGCAGTATCTCCACCTCATCCTTCCTAGTGGTGCAGTGGGAATGGGGAATGGGATTTGGAGTCAGTTCATAACACTTTGTCTTGGATGTTCCTTCCACATCACACTCTTCCCCTGCATTCTCCAACATGGGATTGATCACACAGGAGGCAGACCTCTACAAACTTCTCCAATGTGAGTCCTTCCCACGGGCTGCAGTTCTTCCCAAACTGCTCCAGTGTGGGTCAGTTCTATGGGGTGCAGTTCTTCAAGAATAGACTGCTCCACTACGCCAGTGTGGGTCCCTCATGGGATCACAAGCCCTGCCAGTAAACCTGCTCCAGTCTGGGATCCTCTGTCCAGGGCACAACAGCTACTGCAAGGAGCCTGTTCCAGTGTGGGCTTCCCAGGGTGTCACAGCCTCCTTTTGGGCATCCCCCTGCTCCGGCTAGGATACTCCCTGGGCTGCAGGTGTGTATCTGGTACACCATGGACCTTCATCGGCTGCAGGGGCACAGCGTGCCTCACCATGATCTGCACCATGGGCTGCAGTGGAATCTCTGCACTGATGCCTGGAATGCCTCCTCCCCTTCTTCACTGACCTTGGTGTCTGCAGAGCTGCTTCTCTCACATTTTTCTCACTCCTGTCTCTCACAGCTGCAACTTTTTCCCCTTCTTAAATATATTATCCCACAATCACTGTCACTGATGTGCTCAGCCTTGGCCAGTAGAAAGTCCACCTTGAAGACAGCTGACATTGGCTCTGTCGGAAATGGGGGAAGCTTCTGGCAACATCTCATAGAAGCCACCCCTGCAGCCCCTCTGGTATGGAAGCCCTGACACACAAATCCAACACACTCATCCATCTTTTTATATTTTTATTTTTCAACTTGCAGCTCTGAAGATACAGTCCTAGTGCTTACAAAGTCTTCCTACTGCTTTTGGTGCTAAGAAGGAGATATTAACATTCCAAGTATTTTAATTGATTTTTTTATTAAAAGGTGAAATATACGAACCCAGTGGTGGATTTCAAGTGCATTTTGTCATGCTCATGTAAAGAAAAATGCAATACACTGCTCTTGCACAGGTGAGATGGTTTGGATATGAGGTAATGAGACATTTAGTAAAAATAATCCAGTATCAGACAATTTTTTGGGTACGTTTTTCTTTTTTTTTTTTTTTTTTTTTGAGCCTAATGAAACTGCAACATCAATATTAATATTGCTGTTGATATTGTTATTATTAATCTTGTAAAGATTAAATTTCATTATATATTTGTAGTTAAGAACTGATTTTTAATTTACCGAAATCTACTTCCCTTGTGAAACTATAAAGGCTACAAGAAATAAGATAAATCCGCAAGCATTTGCATTGTTACTGTCCAGTGCCACTATTTGAACACCCACAAACAACTCATCTAAGTACCCAGATAGTCTTTACAGATGCTTTTAAAAGGCCTCAATCCCACTCCCGCTGAAATCAGTTTCAAAATTTCATTGCAACTAAATGCAAAAATTACCTGAAACATGAAACTGTGTTTGAAAAACACAGATGCATGAATTATCAATGGTGCTGCCCTAATCAGTGGTCTTATCTGGACTTGAGAACAGCTTGGAAAATAGATGCCAGGAGGCATCTGTGCTATTAAAAAATCCAATTTTAAACTTTTGCAACTCACAAATAGCAGCCACTGTTACTCTGATATTTTTAGAGGCTATCATTAAATGCCCATTAAGCTCTTTAAGCTATAAATTTAAAGAAAAAGAATCAGTAATCGTACTATTTTAAAATTTGAAATTAGATTATCAGAGGAAATGAGAATCAAATCTTGGTTGACTAATTTGCCTAAGGGATATGAATCTTGGAGTAGAAGTTGTCTGGATATTCTAAAGCTGTAACCATGTAAATTTTAATAGAAAATAAAATGCTTTCTTTTATAATACTGGCCTCAAGTTTTGTTTTACAGCTGCCACTTTTCATATGTCTAGATAAATAAGTAAACCACAATTTTAGCAAAATATCAAGAAACATGGTGATATTTATCAGTTCAAACAATAAGCAGAAATGTTCTAAAAGAGACTATTAATTTTCTTTAAAACTTTCCTGAGGCTCCATCTTTTGTAATGTATGCAGTAACTTCTAAAGTATTTTCCTGAATAATCAAAACTGCATCAGAGTTTTGAAGTAGATCCTTAATAACTCCTTAATAATATCTGATAAGCATGACCATAATATAGCTACTTGATTCTGTGTGAGGAAAGGCTCTGGTAGTTCTATACTTTTTAATTTTAGAGTTTTGCTGTCCACATTCTGCATTGCTTTCCTTGAAAAGTTTTGTTTGGTTGGTTTTCTGTGTGGCAGACATCCCTCCTTTTCTATTGTTTTAACTCTGTTTCTATTGTTTTTGAGAAAATTAATTGGCTTATCACTTAGAACTGCATAATATTACTGGTTATTTCTTACTGTAATAACTTGCAGCTGTAGTGAAGTTATGGTATGGTCCAACTACTGAATAGTCAACATCTATTATGGACAATTTTGGGAGAGTTATTTATTTAAACTCCACAAATAAAACAAACTAATAATTTTACAGGATGATTCATGTTGTCCTAAAGTAGTAGTTCAAAATTAGATCTTTATATCCCCATAGCGCCTATTTCTCTCCATTGATTAAAAAGTCAAGGCCACTGGCACAGCCTCTGCCATCTGTACAACAAACATCCATAAAATTATTGCTAAAGCCTAAACTTAGTCTAATCAGATCTAGTCAGTACAACCATTAAAATCCTTTCACATATCCATCTTTGAAAAACAGTGTCTTACAGATGAACCTTCTATGACTGTCCCAAATGCAAAGTTGTCAGATTGTAACGAAACAAAAAACAATAATTAACTCTTTATCTTTCCTGTTTGCAGTTTATTCTTTAATAATGTGATCCTAGAATCACTGAAATTATGGGCAGAGCTCTGAAATCACAATATAAATGCTTTTAAAATTTGATTTAAAAAATAGAAAGAGAATTAGTGTTGTTTTGTTCACGTTTCCTGGATATTTAATATGCCTCTACACATTCACTGACCAACACCTATAGTTAATATTTCCTTCTGTTAGCACCATCAGAATAATAAAATAAACTGGTCTAGTTCTATTTACAAGAACAAATGATTACATATGTAACGATTTACTTATATTCCTAACACTCTGATTTGATTGATCTAATCTTCTGGTTTAAAACATGTAATGTGACTCACATCAAGTGAAAAATCCTCATTATAGAATCATAGAATCATAGAATACTTAGGGTTGGAAAGGACCTTAAGATCATCTAGTTCTAACCCCCCTGCCAGAGGCAGGGACATCTCACACTAAACCATGCCACCCAAGGATCTGTCCAAACTGGCCTTGAACACCGCCAGCGATGGAGCATTCACAACTTCCCTGCGCAACCCATTCCAGTGCCTCACAATCCTCACAGTAAAGAACTTCTTCCTTATGTGTAATCTAAACTTCCCCTGTTTAAGTTTGAACCCCTTACCCCTTGTCCTCTCACTACAGTCCCTCATGAAGAGTCCCTCCCCAGCATCCCTGGAGGCTCCCTTCAGACATTGGTAGGCTGCTAGGCGGTCTCCACGCAGCTTTCTCCTCTCCAGGCTGAACAGCCCCATAATTTTTCTATTCCAAATGTGATTTGCCAATCAGAATGAATTAGTCAGAAAGAAATATTGAATGCTTACTTGGTAGACAAAAGATATTTTAACACTCATATACTTGGTTGTTATTCTTCACAAGGGGTTTTGGCATTGGGATTTCTTTTTTGGTAGTGTTTCATACAGTTCTCTGATGAGATAATTAGAAGAGGTGGTAACTTCCCAACAGTGAAGACATTTTTGTAACTATATTTATTCTTAAATGAATGAATATTAATAGCATATCAAACATTTATAATTAACAAAATAGTGTTAGGGGGTTTGATAATCAAGATATTGGAAGAAAAGGTACATTTTCCTTTAATTTGACATGAGTTTTCCCAGATCATGATATTTAGCACTTGCTAAAGAATCCACAGTCTAAAATTTTCAGGAGGTGATTCTCAAAAAGTTTAATGAACAGAAAATTCCCTGAAAATGAGTATTTAGATTATTTTCTCCTTCAGAAAATTTTCAAGACAAAGCAGAAATAATAAAGTTTTAAGAGTGAAGTCTATGACATAGAAGAATAATGATCCATTAGACAGGCAGCCATACAGGGATGGTCAATTTCTGTCCTTGATTTAAGATCTTACATTTTCCTGCTGTATCCAAAGGCTGTGGTGAGACTATAAGTCATATTTTGAGGAAATTTGTTTTCTCCAAGACATCAAAGGCATACTGTTCTTTTAGCCCTGAAAACATAAACCTGACCAACAAACAAAGAAGGGTCTGCCTTCCATATGACATTACCTAATAACAGGTAAAACATCTACTTGAATGCTTGTGCATTTCAAAGACCTGTAATACTAAAAGTATACAGACAAAATTTCAGATAAAAGTATTACATCATGTGCTCATTAGAATAAATGAAAGTAGTCACACCAAGTTTGATGTGACAGAATTTCAGCCTTGTAGTCCTAGTTTTTCTTATCATAACTTCTTAAAAAAACATTTTGGAGTGACATTTTTGTATCTATTTATATATACACATTAAATTGATACATACTATAAAATGTTACCCTTTTAAGATTTTCCTTTTATTCACAGTGATATGCAAAATCAATCTACTTTGAAGCTGTAAGTGATGTTTTTCGTGGTTTAAGCCCAGCTGTAACTCACACAGTTTGCTCACTCACTCTCCTCTCTTCCTTCCCCCCAGCTCCTGCGAGGATGGGGAGGAGAATCGAAAGAATGTAACTCCCATGGGTTGAGATAAGAACAGTCCAGTGAATAAGGTATAGCACAAGCCCACTACTGCTGCCACCAATAATAATAATGACAAGGGAAAAAACAAGGGAAGAGAATACAATCGCTCACCACCCGCCAACCGATACCAAGCCTGATGCAGCAATGAACTAACTCTTCCAGGTTCCTGCCCCCAGTTTTTACATCCTGGGCATGACATACTGTGGTACGGAATACCTCTTGGGCTAGTTTGGGTCAGGTGTCCTGTCTCTGCTTCCTCCCGGCTTCCCCTCCTCCCTGGCAGAGCATGAGACTCAGAAAGTCCTTAGTCAGACTAAGCATTTGAGCAGCAACTGAAACCATCAGTGTTATCAGCACTGTTCCCAGGTCAAAAGTCAAAACCACAGTGCTGCACCAGCTACCAAGAAGGAGAAAAATGACTGCTACTGCTGAACTCAAGACAATGTTCTAAATTATTCCAGAAGGTTCTTATTGATCCTTTCATATTGTCCCTCTTTTTGGAAAGTGGCCAAAGGCAAATACGCAGTTTCTTCCCTTTCATGTATCCTCAACATGTCTTTCGGTAAATTTCATAAAATTTAGGCTTTTGGCCATAGTTTGGTGATCATAGAATCACAGACTCATAGAATGGTTGGAATTGGAAAGGACCTTAAGATCCTCTAGTTCCAACCTGTACACACTTCCTTCTGAATAGCAGAATGTCCCGTTATCAAGGGTGTTGCAAATTTCTTTATGCTTTCCAGCCCCTTAAATTTTCCTACCAGATTGATCATTTTGTTTTTCTCTTTCTTCATTTCTTGCTAGCTGACGAGTCAGTGAGTAGCTTACTGAGAGTTAGCACTTAGAAAACAGTCTATGGACTGGAATAGGTTTAAATTTCCATGGCAAAAATCTGCAGCTGTGCTATATGAATATCAGACAGAGGCAACTTTGAACTAGTTTACTATGAGCACTTTTTCCTTGTTAAGTGATCACTATAGAAAGCAACTTTGGACTTTTCAGAAAATAGTCCTGCACCAGGCTGTCCTGCCTTTTAATCCTCTAAACACCTTCAAATCTTCAGCAAATTGCGAAGAAAGTAAAAGAACACATCTGAATTAATGGATAAGCAGGAAGATAACAGTACTAATATTGGCCAAAATGAAATTAAATTGATATTTTTTTCTGACAAAGTAGCTCTAATGGTTCAAACATTGTACAAACAGAAAGCACTTTCACAGTTCTGACAGATTTCTAATCCATTGCAAAAAAATAGACATAAAAATACCTTCTGGGATTCCAAATGTGAACACTTTATTAAAAGGCAAAAGGTTATATAGACCTAATGTGTTTACAAAATTCTGCCAGCAATATGCAAACCAGTGGGAATATCTGAAACGAAATAATATGTATGTAGGAGTTGCTATCTTCAGCATGAAATCAGTTAATGAGCAATAAAACACGAAGGCCAAGGCAGGTCTTACTTTGGAGGTGCTATTAACATCTTAACACATGAGTATAAATCTGGAATCCTGTCAAAGTTATAAAATGTTTTCTAAATATCTTGATAATAAATACCACAGGAAATCATCAAGTAAGAAATTAAACAGATTTACTACAAATGCCAGTAATAATCAGCAATTTCTTATGTACAAAGTAGCACTAAAAGAAAATTCTCAAATTGTGTTGAAAATGAATGCAGAGCACCTGCTCTGACAGATGTGTTATAGGGCAGCAGCTGCAGGGGCATGAGAAAGGACATAAAATAATCTAATTAAGAGGTATTGAGGAAGTATAATTTGTAATTAGTAGGCAAGTGAAAATGAAGGGGAATGGAGGCAAATTGTCAGCCTTATTCATAACCTGAAGAATACTAGTTTCTATGATGAAAATTTAGATTCAAAAGGCAAAATGAACCATGTTAAATCACGTTAGTAAGATTTCAAACAAGGAAGCTGGAACGTCATTTACTGCTAGTTTTTCAAAATTATTCAACATCTCCCAGTGGTGTATCACCAAGTTGCGTGGGAGAGTTGTTCTGTTGGAGGATCAGGAGGCTCTGCAGACAGATCTGGCCAGGCTGGACCCATGGGCTGTGGCCAGTAGTGTGAAGTTCAAAAAGGCAAAGTGCTGGCTCCTGCACCTGGGTCACAAAAACCCCATGCAATGCTACAGGCTTGAGGAAGAGTGACTGGAAAGCTGCTCGAGGGAAAAGGACCTGAGTTGCTGATTGACAGCTAAACATGAACCAGCTTGTTCTCAGGCAGCCAAGACATCCAAGAGGCATCCTGGCCTGCATCAGAAATAGTGTGGCCAGCAGGGCCAGAGCAGTGATCTTCCCCCTGTGCTCAGCACTGTTGAGGCTGAACCTCGAATCCTGAGTTCATTTCTGGGCCCCTCACTACAAGAGAGGTACTGAGTTGCATCCAGAGAAGAGCAGCAAAGCTGCTGAAGGGTCTGGAGCACAAGTCTGATGCGGAATGGCTGAAGAAACTAGAGTTGTTTAGTCTGGAGAAGAGAAGGCTCAGGGGAGACCTTATAGCTCTCTACAAATACCTGAAAGGAGAATAGACAGAGGAGGTCTCTTATTCCTGGTAACAAGGGATAAGAAAAGAGGTAACAGCCTCAAGCTGCTCCAGGAGAGGCTTAGGTTTGACACTAGGAAAGATTTCTTCACCAAAAGGAAGGTCAGTCATCCCAGGGAAGTGGTGGAATCGCGGTAAGGGTTCAAAAAACATGCAGATGAGGCCCCAAGTGCATTGGTTTAGTGTCGGACTTGGCAGTCCTGGGCTAAAGGTTGGATTTGATGCTCTTAAAGATCTTTTCCAATCTAGTTGATTCTATGATTCTATGATTGAGAGATAGATATTCAGTACTTCTGAAAACAGTGCATTCAGGTGATTGATATTGATTTAAAATTCTGAAAAAAAAATTTAAAACTGAGGCCGTGGTTTTCTCAGTAAAACAGAGCTGTTGTTTCTGGGGCATGGGGCTTTTATTGTTTGTTTTCAGCTTAAAGTATTATCTTTTTTAAGTGAATGTAGAGAAAAGGACAATCTAAATTTGTCATGCAATTTCTTCAATAGTATGATCTATCCAAAAAAAAGAACTCTTCAGTAGGGGTACATATTTGTTCATACCAAATCTCCCTTTAAGAGTAAATTATTTATAAGGCTGGAGAGTCACATAATCCAAAGATAATATCAACAAGCATCCAATTATATTGAATATATGGCTATAAAATTTACAGATAAGAACTTGAAATTTCCACCTGCTGAGTTATTTGACAAATCAGCACTCTCTTACAAGCAAACATATTGAAAATCCATGCAGCAAAAAAAAAAAAAAAAAAAATTTATCTTCTGCCTCCAATATTTTCCAAAGATATTTACTGTAAATCTCTAAGAAGACCAAGTAGCAATGCGTTCCTCTGGGTAACATAATACCCAGTGACAGCCCAGATCCTGCTTTATATAATTTGAAGTTATATATAAACATAAATATATTAATATTCATAAAATTGGGGGGTTGGAACTAGATGATCTTAGGTCCTTTCCAACCCTAACCATTCTATGATTCTATAAAATAATTATAAAATTACTAATATATAGTTAAAAATAGACAACTAAATATATAACTAATATAGTTACATATTTATACATAGATATATATTTTAATATACTTATATCTTTATATATAACTAGTATAATTATAAAATATATAACTAGAATATAGTTATAAAGTAACTATAAAATATATGCAAATGTAAACTTCAAGAAATTACTATTTCTCATTGAATAAATAAATATTATCATAGCATTATATAGGTGCTTAAATCACAATCTGTGATTATCCCTGATATGCAGAAAATTGCATAACATTTTGCATGAAAAAAAGATTCTGGAGTAAATAATTCATTTAAACTGTGTATTATTGTATTAATGTATTATTGTATTTCACATATAAAATAAAATGCTGTAAATTATTAATTCTTGTGAAAAATATTGTGCTTCTTCACTGCCACTGAATAACAGCTGTGTTACATTTTTCGTTGTATATTTCAGGCTTGGTTTTTTTAAACAGAGTTTGATCTTTGATTTTATGGTGTATGGTCTGAGCAATTCAATGACGTTACCCACTCCTCTCACATCTACTCTAAAACTTCACCTTACAGATCAGTGGTGCGATATGTTGTTTAAGCAACACGAAATAGCAGTACTTTATTCCTGTGTTTATAAGCTAATGCTTACTGGACCACTAGGATTTGCAGTATCATAGGCCTCAAAGGCTTATTTTTAGTCCTTGTAATTAATTGTCACAATTAAATGTGATTGTGAGTGTTATCTTCCCCCTCATCCTAGCTCCTACATTATGAAACATAAACTGTATAACCTGAACTGATTGAGACAGCCTAAGATGTTACGAGAGACAGGGAACTGATGGAGTAGGGGATGGTGGTGAGAAGAAATTACATATATTCTTTTCCTGAAGGAGAATGTTCCAGTCCTGAAGGGGAATATAGGTTAGGTACAACTTTCCTTCAACTTGCAAGAGGAAAGGTTTGAATTTTGTTCCTGTTAAAGCTCTGGGTTTTAATTTGAATTATTATTTACAAATGGAAAGACAGATGAGCTTAAGATGGATAAAACCCTATAGCTGTTTATTTAGGACAATAATATTAGGCTTTTATTATAATTTTCAGACTCATAAAGTCAGGAATATAAGTGTTTTACTAGTCCCCACATATCCCCTGTCTCTTCTGGCATTATGTTTTCTCCGGGTTTTTCACCATGAGGCACTGTATTTCCTTGGTGTTTTGTTATTCTGATATATTACTTTCCAGTTTCCAAGATGAATTTTCCTTTCCTATCACCCCATAATTTTACAATTCTCCTGAAATTTATTCTTGTCCTCAGTACTTTTTTCTAAATTTAGTATCGTTCATGAATAGTCTTTCTGTCTCCTTCCTCTTCCAGAGCTCATTTTTCCCTTCTTGACACTATTTCACTCAGCTCTATTTATGACCATGCTTCCAGCCTATCTCCTCACCTTGTGAGAACGGTTTGGTGTGGTTCTGGATTTCACCTTTGTCTGCACTCTGTGTGAGCCAGAGTTGTTCGCCTGCACATGCTGGGAATTGCCTTCAGGTGGGCCAGCAGAAGACAAGAGTGACAGTCAGCATATCTGGGATTGTCTGTAACACAAGCTGCTTCTGCATTAGCTGTGTGATTAGAGCACTGCAACTACTGGCATGGCCACCCCAATCCTCATTGTACTCAAGAAGATTCTAACCTGGGCTGAATGCCAACAGTGGAGACATTTCATTTCCAGCTGGTGACCCCTGAGTAGTCATTTTACAAGAGAAGAGTGTGTACCTGATATAACAGTTTTACAGCTTATATCCAGTCCGCCTAGCATTACCTAGACTATGTCTAAGCATGAACTGTAACTGCAGGAAGAAAATGCAACCATAAAAATAATGAGCCATATTCTTATCTAGTAGTCATCATAGCCCCAGCTGGATTGACACTGAAATAACTTCCACCAGCTAAAGCCATTCTTACATCACTTATCTCCAAAGGTAAGCACAAAATTATACCAAAAAGTCGTCATATCTCTCCAGTGTAATTACAAAATAATGAGAAAGGCATTATCAACTAAAATTTAAAGAGTTTTAAATGTCTTTCACTAAAGCTTCTGGTCGTGGTTTAAGCCTCTCTAACTCACTCAGCCCGTTCTCTAACTCACTTCCCCCTCTTTCTTCCCCCCGCTCCCAGGTGGACGGGAAGGAGAATCGAAAAGAATGCAACTCCCACAGGTTGAGATAAGAACAGTTTAGTAACCAAAGTATAACACAAATCACTACTGCTACTACCAATAATAATAATGACAAGGCAAATACAAGGAAATACAAGGCCGCCCCGCCTCGGCTCCCCACAGCCTCACAAAGACGGAGGCAAGGACTAGGGCCAGGACGGTGAAGAGCAGCCGAACTGCCAGGTACTAGTCCACCTCAACATCTGCCCCCCCTGCTTCTGGAGCCTGCCTGTATTACAAACCATTCCAATAAAGTACAATGAAACAAGAACCTTAACCCAAAACCCATATCCAAAAAATGCTGAGATAACAAATACCGCCTGCAAGTAAGGTACAACAGGCTGAAACCATGAACTCAAGAGAATCAAGAGAAGCAACTTTGAGAGCCAATAAATTAGCATTATGATGAGTGGCTATTAATCCTGTTGTTATCTCAACCCTTTGTGCCCCACGTTGGGTGCCAAAAAGAACTGCCGTGGTTTAAGCCTCTCTAACTCACGCAGCCCATTCTCTCACTCACTTCCCCCTCTTTCTTTCCCCCGCTCCCAGAAGGATGGGAAGGAGAATCGAAAAGAATGCAACTCCCACAGGTTGAGATAAGAACAGTTTAGTAACCAAAGTATAACACAAATCACTACTGCTACTACCAATAATAATAATGACAAGGCAAATACAAGGAAAGAATGAAATTCTCACCACCTAATACCAAGCCCGACCATGCAGTGCACCCCTCACCCTTCCGGGTCTCCGCTCTCTGCTCTTCCAATCCTGGGCATGACGTGCTGTGGTATGGAATAACCTCTTTGGTCAGTTTGGGTCAGGTGTCCTGTCTCTGCTTCCTCCCGGCTTCCCCTCCTTCCCGGCAGAGAATGAAACTCAGAAAGTCCTTGGCAAGACCAAAACATCACTGAGCAGTAACCGAAACACTGGTATTATCAGCGCTGTTTCCAGGCCCAAAATCAAAAACACAGAGCTGCACCAGCTATCAAGAAGCTTTTTTTTTTTTTTTGCTAATCAGTGGTAAGTTAACTTGTCTCTGGCTTTTACTCATCTTTTTTTTTTTGTACTCAAGTACATGCTGAAGACATTTAAAAGTATTCTAAAAACATTTTTAGAATGAGCAAAACAAAAATTCTATTTGCTGTAAGGAGACAGGAAATTTTATTATTTGCATATCATCATGTAATTATGCTGTTTGCCACAAGGTGTGGAAAATGGCCAATACCACAGATTAAAATGTCTTTACATCATTGGTCAAATGCTCACCTTCCTAAGAAGACCTAAATGATGAGCCATTTCCTAATATCTTGTGAATTTGAAGAGTATATTAATACATATGCATACCTATAAATACATATTTTATGTCATATTAATGATGTAAAATTTGAGATTCAACTCCTCCTTTTCAGAACCACTGAATTTGATATCATATAGCAATTTTGTTTTGGTTTGTTTTTTTGTCATTAGGTTTCCTTTAGTGGCTGTCAGAACTCAGCTTCCTAAAGAAAAGAAATTTCCTGCCTTCTAACAGGCAGTTTCCCCACTGAAGTGGAAAATGATTCATGAGTAACAGTATTGATGAATTGTTTCAATACTTTTACTAACAGTGAAGATAAAGCACCTTCTGATGTCACAGTTTATGTTATCATTGAAGAAAGAACTTTATTAATGGTTCAGGAAACACAGAGGTGCATTTTACCATCTAGTAAACCTAGAAATAAAGCTTGTCACCCATTTACTTTTCCTATAAATAATAGAGAAGTGAATTCATAACACAGTTGGAAATGCGCTGCTTCATTGCTTGACACTAAGCACTTCATTCCCTTAAGGAGAAGCAGAAACGTAAAAACAATCTCTACCTTTTTTCAGTGGCAGCATCTGTTGCCCAAAGATAAAAATTGACTCAAAACACAGCTCAGATCTCAAAACAACAAAAAAGCTTTTATTAGTTCTAAGAAAATGAATTAAAATTCTGACATAAATTTTGAAGTTTTTCCATTAAGGAAACAGTTTGAATAATTATTGAGAAAAAAAAATCTAAGAAACATTGACAATATTGTAAAATATACTTGATTTTGAGATATTCAGTGTGCGCTAGCAGCCCAAAAAGCTCTACTCTTGTGAGACCTCAGTTGGAGTATTGTGCCCATCTGGTGTCCTCAACATAAAAAGGACATGGAACTGTTGGAACAAGTCCAAAGGAGGGCCACAAGGATGATCAGGGGACTGGAGCACCTCCCGTGTGAAGATAGGCTGGGAAAGTTGGGGCTGTTGAGCCTGGAGAAGAGAAGGCTGCGTGGAGACCTCATAGCAGCCTTCCAGTATCTGAAGGGGGCCTATAGGGAAGCTGGGGAGGGACTCTTCCTGAGGAACTGTAGTGATAGGACAAGGGGTAATGGGTTCAAACTTAAACAGGGGAAGTTTAGATTGGATATGGCAAAGAAATTCTTTCCTGTGCGGGTGGTGAGGCACTGGAATGGGTTGCCCAGCGAAGTTGTGAATGCTCCATCGCTGGCGGTGTTCAAGGCTTTGTTGGAGAGAGCTTTGGGTGGCGTGGTTTAGTGTGAGGTATCCCTGCCCCTGGCAGGTGTGTTGGAACTAGATGATCTTAAGATCCTTTCCAACCCTAACTTTTCTATGATTCTATGATTCTATTCAGCACACTTTTGTAACAAAAGAGGTTCAGATAAGGCGAGGCATGCTACGTGAACCGGGTTAAACTCTTAAACTTTTAGTGATTAGACCAAATCATAAAACTTGAGGAAATTATAGTTTTCACTGTCTAATATTTTTCCTTCTTATACTTAATTCCCTATCTCATTACTGTCTTTTTTAACTTTTCTCACATTTTAACCACTTCTCTTTCACTTTTGATGCTCATAATTTTCACTGAATTTTTTTCCTTGGACCTGAAATCCCGTAGTTAATTTTATGAATATTTCATTAGCTTTGTTGCTCCTCAAGGAGAATGTTTATTCTGGTTATGCTTTTTGGTATAAATGCTTCTCCCAGATTCACAGTAACCATGTTAATTACAAGTAGTTATCTTTGAAAAGTACTTTTCAACGTAATTATTGAGTTTGTATAGCTAATTTAATGAAGTTTTCCACATTCTGATTACATTTTTATTATTGCACAGTTTGATGACTAAGAGACCAGGAAAGCTTGGATACAGTTTAATATCAAATGTCTGAACATTCAGGTAGCCCTAATGCACCAAATTATTAGAATAGTATGTAGAAGCAGCAAATAAGATTAGGCCCAACAAATACTAAGTTCTATAAGGCTGACATAGCCTAACAAAATGTTCTGTCTGCAGAATTCTCTAAAATTCTTACAGGGGTATTTTTATTTCTTCTTATAAAACATTATTCTATTTGGCTTCAATATTGAAATCGATCATTATCATTTAAGGTACCTAGTAAGACCAGCTTTGTAACCTACCGCTGGAGACGTTACAAGGCTAGTTGCATTCTTTTTCCTAATGTAATGGGCCTTGAAATTAAAACATACATATATTTTATAGCATAATAAACAAACCCATTTCCCGATATTAAAACTCACAGTTCACAACTTTTTCATGAAGAGAACGAAACATCTTTGGAAAACATTCTCTGTATTTAAAGTCTTATTCAGATATTGAATCTGTATAAAATATAATAAACCTATTGAAGTTTTTGAGTAGTGCTTTAAGGGGCATCAGTTAAAGCTTTTTAACTAATAACAATGCATTTTTTGTATAATAGGTACATGTCAACTATAATATCTATACATAACTACACAACAGCAGTTGAAAACACAATGATTTCTCCCTAGGGAAAATGGTTCAAGATAATGCCAAATTATCACTATTTCTTTTTCTGTTATTTTTAGATGAATTCATCACTTCATTTATCTTTTAGTTCTGACCTCTTTCTCCTAGTTTTCCAGTAATTTCCCTCTGCTGAGGCAAAAGTGCAATCACAGTGAGGTGTTTAGGCATCACAGTTCATTCTAAAATTGTATGACTAGGTTGTATGGAAGAAATCTGCCAACCTTTGGTAAATTATCCCAATTACAATCTTTGAAATGTAGATGTCTTGGGGTTTTTTGGTTTTCTTTTTATGGAATGACTGATTTATAGCATACAGCTGGTGAAATAAGCTTGTCAAATAGCACCAAATACAGCTTGTATTTGGTCCATAAAAGGGATTTATTTGATATCAGATGTGAATAGAATGTTGCAGATTACAAAGGCCTTCTATCCACAAAGTAGTACTTTGTTTCTAAATATTGTGTGATGATTAGTTCTGTTGAAAAATTACCAATCTATCTAAATTCTGCAGGGGATGAAAATGTGTCATCATGTTAACATAAAATAATTTTTCTGTTGCTGGATAAAACAATTTCTTATAATAAATTACTTTGTTTTGAATCTCTCAGAAAAGGAATTTGAACTAGATAATGACTATATTTGGTTAATGCCTACTAAAAGATAAGAAATTGAGAGAACAGTATTTATCATACCATGGGAGAATTGACAGAAAGGAGACTTCAACTCCTTTTTTTATCCCCTGGTCATTTTTTTACCACCTGGTCCCTTATCATAGCAGCTTGGACTGGCTCCAGAACCCAGCTTTTAGTGTATAGAAAGCTCTTCCTCCCTATGCACAGACCAAGTCTCAGACAAACCGAGAACAGAGGGATCCCAGACCCATCAGAAGTAAATCCGCCAAGACTCACTTAAAAATCTGACCCAGCAGGAGTTGAGCACTGGCCCACTCCTCCAATGCTGCTTCATTGTGCTGCCCAAACCCACATTTCCACCACCATCCCAGCGGTGGCCTTGCCTCAATATTTTTCCTTTCTGCTTCTGTGGTTCCTGTGGTTTGACAGGATGATCACCACATATTCACTGCTTTGAAAGTGTTTATACCACCACACTTCATGCTGTTGTAGCTCTGTCTTCATCCCCAGCTCACATGAAAAATAAACTCCATAATGGCCATAAATATAGACCTGTTTCTGGGACAAACGTACCCCAGCTTTTATGTATACAGTCTTTCCTTTCCTGAACCCAGGTACAATATATGCTTACATTTTCTAATGGTTATCGTTCAACAGCTAGATCTTAAAAAGTACCAGATTTTCAAGCGGCCTCCCTTTTTTTCAGGATTTCTTACTTTGCACCCTAAAAGATGTGAATCATATTCTAAAGTGCACCTCATTCCCAATGCACCACATGGAAAACCTAAGCATTACCTCAGGCTACTTTAATCCTCAACAAAAAGTGTTGTCAACAAAGTTTCTTAAGTCTATATACGGAGGATTAAAATCAAGAACTCTCTCCCAGTTTTTCCACGTTTATTCTGTATGTTATTGTCCACATCTGTGATACTTTCTGGGCTGAGTGGGTTATGATCACTCCGTCGGAGTTGCAAAAGCTACAGAAGAATGTGAGCATATTACTATTTTGTGGTATTATGAGGTTCAAGCCTAAAAATGAAAATATTACATATAATTTCTTTTCCTAGACCATACATTAACACTCTGAATACTAACAAACAATCAGTTTGATGAATTCAGCTAGTAAGATTGGGATTTTTTCCTCTAGATTTATATTTTTCTTTTGTTATTATCTAGCACATCACAACTCCTAGATAGTAATGCAGATCATTTGGCACAGAGGTTTTTCCACATAATGAATTACCTTCTTTTTAATTGTGTCCCTAAGTGCTTGCTGCTGTCTGTGACACCTCAGACCCCCTTTTCAGTATAGGGAGCCCAGTCTTGTTTTCCATCTGTAATACGATATGTACACCACTAAGTCTTCTGAGAGTAGATACTCTCCACAGATCTTTTTCTATTTGTAAGAAAATACTGTGTATGTGTTCTAAAAACTGGTTTAGAATGGATTCAACTGATGAACGTAAAAACAATTAAAAAAAAAAAATTAATCTTAGGCACTATAAACCAGAAGATCAAAGGTCAGTCCAAACCTTCACATATTACGTAGTTCAGCAGATACAAAACCTGCCATTTGCAGTCATCAGTCACAAGGGAGTCATGTTGCCACTGAGGCATTTTAGAATCACAGAATCATAGAATAGAATAGTTTGGGTTGGAAACGACCTTATGATCACCTAATTCCAACACACCTGCCATGGGCAGGGATACCTCACATTAAACCATGCTATCCAAGGCTCTGTCCAACCTGGCCTTAAACACTGCCAGTGATGGAGCATTCACAACTTCCCTGGGCAACACATTCCAGTGCCTCACCACCCTTACAATAAAGAACTTCATCCTCATATCCAATCAAAACTTCCCCTGTTTAAGTTTGAACCCATTACCCCTTGTCCTATCACTACAGTCCCTCATGAAGAGTCCCTCCCCAGCATCCTTATAACCCCCCTTTAGGTACTGGAAGGCTGCTAGGAGGTCTCCACGCAGCCTTCTCTTCTCCAGGCTCAACAGCCCCAACTTTCTCAGCCTAGCTTCATATGGGAGGTGCTCCAGTCCCCTGATCATCCTCGTGACCTTCCTCTGGACTTGTTCCAACAGTTTCATGTCCTTTTTATGTTGAGGACACCACAACTGGGCACAATACTCCAAGTAAGGTCTCACAAGAGTAGAGTAGAGGGGCGGGATTACCTCCTTTGACCCGCTGGTCACTCTCCTTTTAATGCAGCCCAGGGCACAGTTGGCTTTCTGGGCTGAGAGCGTACACTGCTGGCTCATGTTCATTTTCTCGTTGACCAACACCCCCAAGTCCTTCTTTGCAAGGCTGCTCTGAATTTCTTTGCTGCCCAACCTGTAGCTGTGCCTGGCATTGCTCCAACACAGGTGTAGGACCTGGCACTTGTCATGGCTAAACTTTATCAGGTTGGCATCAGCCCACCTCACAAGCGTGTTAAGGTCCCTCTGGATGGCATTCCTTCCCTCCAGCGTATCAATCGAATCACACAGCTTGGCATTTTCAGCAAACTTGCTGAGGGCACACTCAGTACCACTCTCCATGTCACCGACAAAGGTGTTGAACAAGAGTGGTCCCAACACTGATCACTGAGGGACACCACTCATGACTGGTCTCCAGCTGGAGATTTTGCCAACCTTTTCTTTCTAAGTCGAATAATGATTGCTTATTTTCAGCAGTAATAGCTGCATGTAGCTTTCAGTGCAAGCTTGAGGCAAAGTCTGACCTTGATTAACATCTCTTGTATTATGACATCCTTGCAAACAAGAAGAAGTAGTTACTTCCTTATAAAAATGTTTGCTAGGCAGGTTTTCGTGATGTACAATATTCTTACACAGAAATCTTAGTGTTCTGATATGTTCTCTAGGACCTGGAAGAAATTTTTTTCTTTTATTCCCCCCTCACCACCCAACACAGGAAAAATGTGTATGAAAAAACAAACACATTACCTACGTATTGACTTGCCTTAATAATTCAATGATAAGGCAAAATATTTTTACGCCTAGTAACCTGAAGCAAACAATCTCACTACTGTCACCAATATAATGGTTCAGGGTTACTCTTTCCTTCCTCTTCAGATCTCTACAGTAATCCTTGTCAGTCATTATGTTCTGCATCTCATTTCTGCTGGAACTGAGATTCTTCCTAGTTGGCATAAGTCTTCTCTCACTATCAGGTCAAATACTCAGGCAACGGACCAATCACTTCTTTTTTGGGTGTAACATTCTACGTGTGGATACATATGATTCACCTCCCACCCATAAGCTCAGAATCTGTGGGTTTCTGTTTTGCAACTGTGTTCTGAAGAGTACTTATTACACATTTCAAGGAGAATAAATTCATGTGGAAAGGTTTAATTTTCTTACCTACCAGATATTCTGTTGACTAGAATAACAAAGGAAGACCCATTTTGTGCGGCACAGTTGTTTTTAGGCTCTCACCTTTGCCTTAAGTTCACCTGAAAGAAATTGCACCTTTGCTGCAACCCTGCTTCTTTGGGAATCATTCATTTTAAAAAGCTATGACATTCACTGGTACACCTTCTTTACATTTTAGGTTTTCTTCATTGACTCCACCAAGTATACCTGTTAAGTGGAAGTTGTGTACAAACCCATTAATTGCTTCTTAAATATGTTAGAGCTACAACTCTATGTATCCACCTTCTGTAGTCCAAAGATATATTTCCAATACCACACTAACTCACCCCTCACTCTGTACACATTTAAATTATATTTTGAGTTCAGAATTCACATTCCTAAGGAACGTGTAATTCCTAAGAGGGGTAACACTGAATTTAGATCTGTTATGATCACCTTAAGAGAAACTGTTGACTAAGAGGCTGAGAAAACAGACTAATCAGGTAAGTAGAACAGCAAATCTATTTCAATTTTGAGACCTCTTTCAGGTTAACAGAGTAAGGGGATAACTCTGAAGAACCTAAACCCAAATCAGTTTTCATTACATTGGGCGAATTCTACTCAACTTGTGACGTTTTAATGATAACAAAACACCACTTTCTTTAGCCATCACAGAACAGAGCTGAATATAAAAAAAAACTTCCTTGGAAAATTGGCTGGTATTATGACTATTTGCAAGTTAATTTTTTTTTTTTTTTTAATGCCAAAAGTCTTATGTCAAGACAAACATCAAAAATAGCAGCAATAAATTTACCCTACTCTACAAAAGAATAAGTATTTTTAATAGTCCACAATTTGATAGTCACAAAAATATATTTGATTGATTTTTATAGCTGTTTAGGCAATAACACTTTCAGGAATGTGTCTTGATTTTCCACAGTGTACTTTAGGAGCCTGTGATATATCACCAAATTTACGAAAAGCTCTAGTGAGACACGCAAAGTTAAAATTCCTGTAAAAATTTGAGATAATATAATATATAAAAACTGAAATTACTAATGAACACTAAATCTTTATTACAATTTATATAAAACAATGTGAGGTAGTACCAGGTTTTAAATAGAAAGTACTTGATAACTGTCATGGGTTCAGAAGTAGCAGTCATTTTTCTCCCTCTGGGTAGCTGGTGCAGCGCTGTGATTTTGACTTTCAGCCTGGGAACAGCGCTGATAACACCAGTGTTTTCAGTTACTGCTTGGTGATGTTTTGGTTTGACCAAGGACTTTCTGAGTCTCATGCTCTGCCAGGGAGGAGGGGAAGCCAGGAGGAAGCAGAGACAGGACACCTGACCCAAACTAGCCCAAGACGTATTCCATGCCACAGCACGTCATGCCCAGGATGTAAAACAGAGAGCAGAGACCCGGAAGAGTGGGGGTGCACTGCTTAGTTAGGCTGGGTATAGGTGATGAGCGATTGTATTCTTTTCCTTGTTTTTCCCTTGTCATTATTATTATTGGTGGTAGCAGTAGTGGTTTGTGTTATACCTTAGTTACTAAACTGTTCTTATCTCAACCTGTGGGAGTTGCATTCTTTCGATTCTCCTCTCCATCCCCCCGGGACTGAGGGAAGTAAGAGGGGGGAGTGAGTGAACGAACTGCATGAGAGGCTTAAACCATGACAATAGCTTCTAGCCTAGTAACGATCATAGAATCAAAGAATAGTTTGGGTTGGAAAGGACCTTAAGATCTTCTAGTTCCAACACACCTGCCAGGGGCAGAGACACCTCCCACTAAACCATGCCACCCAAGGCTCTCTCCAACAAAGCCTTGAACACCGCCAGTGATCGAGCATTCACAGCTTCCCTGGGCAACACGTTCCAGTGCCTCACCACCCTTACAGTAAAGAACTTCTTCCTCATATCCAATCTAAACTTCCCCTGTTTAAGTTTGAACCCATTACCCCTTGTCCTCTCACTACAGTCCCTAATGAATAATCCCTCCCCAGCATCCCTATAGGCCTTCTTCAGATATTGTAAGGCTGCTATGAGATCTCCACACAGCCTTCTCTTCTGCAGGCTGAACAGCCCCAACTTTCTCAGCCTACCTTCATAATGATATTCAGAGATGAAAAGATATGGAAGGTCAGCATGTGGCAATATGCTGATATCTGTTGTTCTGTCATTTAAAATTTCCCAACTGAAAATAAGAATCCCTTATAATGGCTGAAAATTTGAAGCAGGACAGTTTTGTGACAGGTGCAGTTTCTGTCAGATGACTGAATAGTATTATTGATTGTTATTAGATATTAATTAATTATGAATTGGTTATTGATAATTGTTAGATGATTCTGTTGAATCCAGTTCAGGCTGAATGGGGTTTTGAGCAGCCTACTCTAGTGGAAGATGTCCCTGCAAATGGTAGAGGGGGAGGGAGTTGAAATTAGATGGTCCTAAGGTCCCTTCTAACCCAAACTGTTCTATGATTCTATGGTACTATAATTCTATGATTAGTTTTGCAAACAATTCAGCAATCAGTGGCAGTCCAAAAGAAGAGTCTACTGTATTCTGGGTGAGAAGCAGGATGACAGAAAAGATGAATTGACAATAGTTAAGGAGAAAAGGAAAGAGAAGCTGTTTTGCAGTTTAAATATTAATTAAATATTATTATTAAAGTTTACTGAACAATTTTAAGATATGTCTATGAGATCAATTAAGTTGCAGTCATAGCTACCTGTCACCAGCTAGTAAGTTCATCAACACTTGCCAAACATGAAGTCTGGCCATGGGATGACCACTGTATCACATTGCTTAAGCGGGAAGTTAACAAATAAAATTCAATGGCAGGAAGGAGCTGCCTGCTGCTCACGTTAAACACACGTTTATCAATTTTATGGCTACTCTTCAACTCTTCATCTAAACTGTTTTCAGTACTCCCACATTTAGTTAACCAATCTAGAATCAGATTCAGCCAAGATCTAATGATTGAGGTTGTGAAGGTATGTATTAGTTTTGCATATTAATAATTTCTTTTCCGAAAAATAGTCTGGTTTAAGCTAAAAATCAGTGATATAAACTCACTTGTTTGACTGTCTGAAATAGTCATATAGCTACATGCTGAATGGACCTTTACTGTGTGATCTTTTCTGTGTGATACTCCTGATCTTCAGATGA
The DNA here is from genome assembly GCA_028858755.1 of Ara ararauna. Lineage (NCBI taxonomy): Eukaryota > Metazoa > Chordata > Aves > Psittaciformes > Psittacidae > Ara > Ara ararauna. The sequence continues at coordinate 33,439,286 of CM054410.1, read as the reverse complement.
GAATCCAAGCCTGTTCCCTTTGTGTGCAGATAGTGTGAAATTCTTGTTAAATTTCCCTACTAGAATTCACTCTGTTTCCTATATGAAGCTGCTTTATTGACATTATATTTTATTTTAAATACACAATAGGCAAAACCATGAATTTAAGATTAGAATTCTCAGTGAGGCAACATACTGCGTTTGAAAGATATTCTGCAATCTAATTATTCATATAATCAACTCCTTAAGCTTTGCTATGTTGTCTGTGACATTGGGGTTGTGGTTACCACACACCAAATAAACTTGTATAGTTAATATTTCTCATGAATACCATAAACTATGCTTTTCATTCATGCTGTTGTTTAAACAAGCAATAGAAAGTAATAAAAAAAAAATACAAGGATCTTGTTAAGAGAGTGGAAATACAGATTGGAAGAAAGAGGTAAGAAACTAAGTAGTAAATGATCATTCCAGAGAGGGGGAAAACATTATATTGAAAAGTTATAAAAAGTATTGAGAAAGAAAAGAGGCAGAGGAGAGAAAAAGTCTTAACCACTCTTGAAAGACAAAGGCATAAAGTAGAGGAACAGACACTGTAAGAAAGTAGACAAGGAGTCAAAGTGAATAGTTTTATAACCAAAAAAGTAGGGTAAAACACGAAGTCTCATGTTTTACCAGGGAGGAGGGGAAGCCGAGAGGAAGCAGAGACAGGGCACATGACCCAAACTAGCCAAAGAGGTATTCTATACCACAGCACATCATGACCACTATATAAACTGGGGGCAGTTACCTGGAAGGGTTAGATCACTGCTCTGGTCGGGCTGGGTATCGATTGGTGGATGGTGAGCGGTAGTGTACTCTTCCCTTGTTATTTCCCTTATCATTATTATTATTATTGGTGGTAGCAGTAGTGGTTTTGTGTTATACTTTATTTACTGGACTGTTCTTGTCCCAGCCTATGGGAGTTACATTCTTTTGATTCTCTACCCCAGCCCTCCAGGAGCGGGGGGAGGAAGGAGGGGAGTGAGAGAGCGGCTGTGTGGTTCTGGGTTACCAGCTGGGCTTAAACTAATGACACTGTTAGAACTATTTAGAAGAGAAATATCCATGTATTACTATGTTAAAACTAGACATACATTAGATATGTTGATGCTTTTTGCCATTTTAAGGCAGAAGCAGATGTTAGCAATGTCCTCAGAGAAACAGTCAGGTATTCATGTCTTGATTATCTATGTGAAGAATTTGTTAATCAAAGAGAAATGGCTTTAAGACAAGATCATGTTTGAAGAAAACCACCTCTTTTGTTTACCAAGATGCAATCAAATCCAATTTTATATACAACCGCCCACAAATAATTATTTTGCACTAATAACTAATTATTGTACAAATGAATACCTATTTTGTAGTGGAAACATAGATAGAAAGTAGAAATTTAACAATTTCCCCATTTACAAGGGAAAATTATTCTGACATTCTTTTTGAAAACTGAGCCATGAAACTCAATATCAGTGATCACTACTGAAGCAAAACAAAATAAAATACAGGGCCTCTGTTATGGTGGCCTTACTGCATTTATACAAAGCATGTCTTCAAGTTATTCAGGCCCTTAAAGTAAACGAAGTTTTTTTGACTTTCTTGTGAATAACTTTCCTAGGGTGACACGATGCCCTCTGTGCTCCTGCTGTGTAATTCTCAAAGGATTAAAAGATGGGAGTGGTCATACATGGGCCTGATAAAAAGAAGGGTTTCCTTTCATGAAAGGTTGCCTTAGCTGGTTTAAGTTCCAAAGTAAATTGCAATAAAAATTTTTCTTGTTGACCCAAACCACAAATCCTGTAAGAGATACACCATTAGTAATTGTGAAGATGTGTTAAGAAAGAAAATAGCCTTTTGCACAAAATCTGCTTCCTGAAATGAACATACAGGATTCACACATTTGTGATGACTGCTGTTTGTTAAGTCAGGGTAGCTTGCCTTTTATAACAACTAACTAGAGACCTAATGTCCAAGAGTATTTGTGGTTTCTATTAAATGGCTAAAATAATTGAAATAGTACCAGTCCTCATCATCACAGGGCCACAAACTCTGCAATTTGAGGTTTTTCTTTCAACAAGTAAAACAGTACAATATCGGAGGGGGGTGTGTGTGTGTGTGTAATAAAACAAAATTAAAAGTTTTGTAATGTATTGGAAGACAGAATAAAACTTTTAAATCCCAGTGAGCAGGTAGAGTAAATCACAGCCTGAAATTTGTTCACTGTAAAATGCCAGCTGTATAATGGGTAGGACCTTATTAAAAATAGTTTCTTTGAGTAAATCAACAAAGGAAAAGGAGATATTAAGCCAATTATTTTCTTCTGCAGAGATGATTTTCACACTTCTACTTTCTGCCAACGATTTTTAGACACCAAGAGCACAAAAAACCCACTTGGATGCCACATTTTGCTCTCCTATGAGCTTGGACCCTTTCTAATTATGGAAGAAGCAATAGCAGAGAAAGCCACAATAACAAAATAGCAACATAACCTCCCAGTTACTTCTTTGCCTGCCAGGGCATGATGTTAAATTTATGACAGAAACTATACATATTACATAAATTGACTGCAATTAACACATACAGTAAATAAAGATATTTCAAATGCATTTACACATTATACTCATTGCCATACTGAAGGAGTGATACAAATTATACAGGCTGAAAGACATGCTAAACTGCCAGCAGAAATCAATTTAATGAATATCTTGTGCTTTCGTTGCATTCCACCCCTGCTGAGCAGGGAGCAAAATAAATGAGTTTCCTTGTAGCTTTCTGCATTGGAGTGGTGTAAATCAAACACTTCCCTCTGCTAAATTGTTACAAAGACCTATGCATTTTTACAATTTTTGTGTACTTTTTTAAGATGATCTCAGAAAAACATTTTGATATCATGATTTTATTATGCATTTTATAACAAAGCAAATGACAATGCTTATCTTCTGTGAAAAAACAGAGGCATTGATACCACCTATTAAGGAAAATTTCTCTGTAGATGAAATAATAAAAATAAATGGATTTGGCCAGCTCAGTACTCAGCAGTTATTATTTCCCCTACTCATCTAACCTTTCCAATATTTACTTACTTTTTTTAATGAAATCCCATCTTTCGGTTTTGTTTGCTACAATTTTTAAGGTCTTAGAGTGCCATTAGGTGATATAGTTCATGTGAGAGCCTGAAGGCAAGAGTTTAAGCTTTGGTATACTTTTCTTTCTTTCACCATTCCTTCCAGCCATGTTGTCTGTGCACTGACTCTATTACCATGAGCTTAAAGATTTTATTACTTATTGGAAGCACTGCTGGTTTCTCCCTCACAATCCCTTAAAGGGTCCTTAGGACAAACATCCAACCCATTTCACATTTTCTAAATCACTACATAATAATAGCACTTTATTTTTTTTTTTTTTTTTTTTTTTTAACCTTGGTCTTCTGTGAGTCCCCCAGCTGCATATTTCTTCCTCTACAACATTACAATATAGTGATTTACTTCTGATCCTACTAATTATATATTATTATCTAATTCCTCATTGACTCAGAAACAGCTGATTTATCAAGTCTCTTCAGATTTCTCCATCCTATTCCATCTACATCCTCTGAGGTAGCAGAAACCATTATAGGCTTGTTTATTCCTGTATCTCAGTGTCAGCTGTGGCTTCACGGCATAGCTAATTCAAGTTATCTGCAGTCAGCACTGATGGGAGCACCAGAAGACTGTGTAGGAGAGAAAGACAAATCTGGATAGAAGGAAAAAAGTCAACAGACTGAATGTGTGGAAAAAGAGTTCACAAGGCATAACCTTATAATCTTAACCCAAACCTTATAGTGCCAGGAGAGCGATTATATTTTTCAACAAAAGTCTAGCTAGCTAGGGCAGTCTAATCCATTATGCTAAGTACTTAATCATGTTAGTGTGTTGGCCATGTTAGTGTGTGTAAGAAATTATTCTGTAACTTCAGCCATTCTAAACAGCATGATCTAAATTCCAAAGAATGAATGGAACACAAGCCAGAAGCAGTATTTGAGTCCATAAAATGCGTAAAGTCTACATCCATAGACAAGTCCTTAATTTCCAGTTATAATCCCAGAGGCTCATAATGTGAACCCCTCTGTAATTTTCTATTTAAGGATAAAATTTCCTAAGCTCACAGCTAGCCATTTGCCAGTACCTCCACACAAATGAAGTCTGAAAGATATAGCTGAGTTAATTTAATTGACTCCTTTTAACACTTATCCAGACAGGCTTCATTATCTCTCTCAACATCAGCTATCTTTTTACAGTTACCCCATTGCTCAAGATTTATTATGTGAAATCTCTCCCAGTGATTTTCTACCCCACACCTTCTCTTGACCTTACAGATGCTTCATACAGTTTTTCTGCATATTCCTTAGGTCTTCTTTCAGCTTTACTAACTCTCATACTACACTATAAGACAAAATCAACACTGTATGCATCACAAGTTCATGGCAATATGTGAAAAACTATTTCTTTTACTTCTAAAGCAAAGATATTTGCTTTCATCTGCAAAGTCTGCACAAAATTGCCAGTTGTCATGAGAAGGAGCAACCATTTTGAGTAGGGATGGAGAGAAAGCTGTCACAAGATTAAGGCTGTAGTAAAATCAGAGCACATCAAAGCTAACCTAAAACTAGTACTATAAAAAGTAAAACCTTTCTTCTAGTGATGGGATGCTTCTGGGCAGATACCAGTGAAATAATAGATCTTTTCCTAGTTCTATCCTAACAGTGAGTTTATAAAATGGAATGAATATCCAAACTTGATGATTGCTTTGCATCTGTTTTGCCATACACTACACAGATCATGAGGGCTGCAAATAATATTTAAGGATGCAAATAATATTTTAAAGCCAGAAGACAAATTACAGCCGAAGCAATTAAACACATAGTGTGTCTTTAGTCTGAAATATTTCTGATAGGGGAGTCATAAGAATGAATAAAACTGTGAGGCAAAACATTTTGTGGGCAAGGTAATTCTAATATCCTGCCTTGCAAAGCAAAATGTTACTTTTCAGCTTGTATTTAAACTTACGTTTGTTATGTAACTAGTGATGTTTTTACAACTGTCAGATGTGCAGTATCTAATCTAACTGTTAGTGCTAGCTAGAGAATTCCCCAAAATTTAGAGATCAGTTAAGTGGGAGATAATTTTAGGGGGGGAGGGTGTCCTTTTCCCCCGCCCTTTTTTTATTTTCTTTTGAGGATTCAATTTACTGAAGTCCCAGAGCTGAATAGATACATTTAAGCGAGCACGAGTTCTCATGTTCCTGTTCATGTTGTGTTGGCAGCCTGATTTTTTATGTATTCTTAAAAAACTCAGCAAAAATTCAGCAGGTTTACACCATAAAATGTCTGGTGTAAAATATGCCATTTTCTCATCTTACTGCTAAATACGCTGTACACTTCCTTGGGATGCTAGTTTTTGTATAAATACAATAAAATATCTTAGCCTTCTAAAGCTATGGGGAAGTACCTGACTTTTTAACTTTCTTTTTATTTAGAACTACAACTTACATTAATATTTGATGACGAGAGGAGACAAATAGGAAATTGTAAACCCTTCTAGGCTTCTACGAAGATATGAGAGAATTTTTTTTCCAAATGTATGTGTGCATGTATGCTCTGCATGTGTATGTTCCCGATAGTGATACCTCTACTGAAAAAATTTGAACAGGTGTTTTGAAATAAGAGACTCTTCCTAAAAAATGGATAGTCAAACACTTGAGGTGCTACATTTCTTGAAAACTGTGAATATTTTTCAGCTGCAATATTTTTCAGCTGAAAGAGGAAGACAGTCAAAACATTAGAGACACTAAAGAGTTAGATCTTTTCTTGGAACAAAACTATTCAGAAGACCTGAAAAAAATTACCATTGTTAAACAGAACTTCCATAAGGTGCGGAATAAATATGATCAAAAGAAAAGGAGCTACAGATTCTGTGGCACATATTTTGGGGCTTCAATTGAAGAAAATAAATAATTATCATTTCTGAAAATTCATACCAACATAAGTATTTATATTTCCTTTAATTATGAACAGTTTATTTGATTCCCGCTTTCATCTAAAAAAAGTCTGGCAGGAGGAAAAGAAAGAACATGTGTTTAATATGCAAAATTATTACCAACTATGCTCTGATTCAGAGGCTGAAGTAGGAGAGAATTAGAATAAACCTGTGTCAGGGACAGGCACTGTATTGCAGTTATTCATGCTGAAAGATTCCAATCAAAATAAAGAGTTATTTGCAAAAGAGAGAAATGTAATCACAATTCCTTAACAGCACTTGAGTGGGAACCAAGAGTTTGTGTTTGTGCTTTCCCTAAGCCGTCTGTGAAAAGCTGACTGTGAGAAGTTACTGGATTTCTGCACAGTTTTGAGTTTTGACTTCATTTCTTTTCCGTATAACAAAACAGAACAAATAAAGTTTGATAAATTTCTCAGCTACCTATTTTTATTTTCTGCTTTCTTCCCACAACTCCTTACAAGTAGGATTCTCAACTTCACATACTACACCATTTTTTTTGTCACTTTTATTTCCTAGTAACTTGGCAGCCACAGGAATCTTTACACTCAAGACTGAAGAGCAGCTCTTGCAATTAAACTTTACTTTGCTGAATATCTCCTTGTACCTATCAAAGGTTATTTAGGAATCTCATTACCACAACTTAGACCATTAAATATTAACGTCTATCTTTCCATATCCCTAGCGCAATTTTATTCTTTTTTTTTAAGTTTTCTTCAGACTTCATCCCTTGATTTTATGAATAGTAATATTATTTTATTAGCAGTATGATCGTTAGATTTAATTTAATTTTTGAAATAAAGTACATGACTTTCTAAAGATCATAAATAAAGAAGAAAGAAAAAAACCAAAATCAAAACAACAAACCAAAAACCCACAACAGCCAGCTAGAAAGAGGACAGCACAGACTGCGACCTGGAAGCCAAATGATATTTCTTCCTCTTCACAGAGGAGGACAGATATTGAGAAATCTTCTGCATCAATTTTTATGAAATTATCAACTTACATCTGCACTATGCTCTATAGAACTGCTGAAACATTTCATAAAACAAACTGTGCAGGTTAAAATGGCTCCAGTTTGGCAGAAGGAAGGTTCAAGACCTCTATGTTAGCAGCATCAGGCTCCAATTCAGTGGAAAGTGTTAAAATGAAAATGGTCCAAGAGATATGCAGGAAAAAACTTCCATAAAATTTTGTGTGCACGTTTTTCTTCCATTATCCATGCTTTCAGTGAGATCTTGAAATAACAACTACAACTGCTGTCTGAAGAATAGTTCTCAACTAGTTGAAAGGAATTTGAGCACTTTGTCTTTGGAGAATCTGTTTTTCTGGAATTCTGTAACTTGTTTATTCTGAGTTATTTATGAAGAAACGAACAGTAATCATTTTCATTCCATTATTTGAAAATTCTCTCAACATATACAGAATAACAGCAAGATAATTCATAAGGAAAGTTTTGTGTTTTATTAGCGCACTACTCTATGCAATTAAATTCCTTGTATTATACAGCACACACACCCCCCCAACAAAAGCAGTAAATCAGAAAATATCTTAGCATGCACTAAGTAGAAAATGAAAATAGATAAGAATGCAGGTTCTTTTAGAATAGCCAAAAAATTGAAAACAACACAGGTGTGTCTCAGATGTTTTCATTTTGTCAAAGCTGCTGAGAAAAACTGCAGCCGCAGCTGACAACCCTCCTTTCCTGCACAAGAGTGCAGGACTCACATTGATAAAAGAAATAAAATGACATCAGGTAAAGAAAATAAAAACTTTCAAATTTTATTCTTAAATAAAGAAAAATGAGACATAAAAGTCTTTATTACACAACAACAATAAATAAGCCCATAGCCCCCCCTAAAAAAAACACAACCAATCAAACAAAAATCCCAACATAGAGGAAAGAAATACTGTTCTTTTTTTTTTTCCATGCTAGCAAGAGACAAAATATTCTTTAGTTTAATTAGGAAGAAACAGCCTTGATGTTAGGTAGAACTTTGTAGTACAGTTATAACAACCTGGGGCATACCTTCTTAAGATGATACAACAAAGTGTTTAAGGGAACAGGAAAGATTCAGACAAATATCTACCATATTTCATAGACCATTCCATGAGCAGGGTGATTTTGCAGAAGAATTTTCAAGGGTTCTTTAATTCCTGCCCTTTTTTAAAAAAAGATTTAATAATGATTTTTTATTAATTCTAATACCTAACATTAGGACCAAGATGCAAAGAAAATGGATTTTTTTTTTCTTGTGAGAACTTAAGGATGTTTATTAATAGAAACATGCAATGGTTATTGTGTTCCAATATATGACATTCCATTATCCATCAATGTTAAGACTCAAAAGCCTATTATTCATGCCTCATTTTTTTCCAGTCCTAGTAAGGGCTGATAAATGGCACTGTATTGTCATTAAAAATCTCATTGTTTGTAGTCCATTTTATTGCCTTTTTATAAGCTTTATACATCATAATATACTGTATGTTTGTGGATATAAACAGTATTGATAGCAGTTTAATTACAATGAACAGTTTAATTTTTAGTTTTTACTTTTGCCTGCTAATTTGACTTTGACCAGAAGTTCTTTGCTTTTCAAACTCAAAATCTGATCTGCTTTTAGAAAATTAACACAGTGATAGGCTGCTGCAGAAGATTTTATCACGTAATTAAAAATGTAGCTTAAATTATTAATTTGTTATGGTCTTCTATGAATAATTTATGCAGAAATACCATTGACAAAACTTAATTTTGAACTTCAATAAAACCTTAAACTTTATTACACTTTTCAAGTTCTTTCAAAATAAATTTTCCACAATCTTTATAACTAACTTACCAATTAATATCAAAAAATTGAAACAAGAAAATAAATTGAAGGACTAGATTTAATTCAATTAAAAAAAATGAAATTTGAGGAGATTATTTTTTCCTTGGAGGAGAAATTTCAGTGTTAAATCAGAACAACACAGATTCATAACTCCAACAAGACCCGTGGACAGGACAGAGAGCAAGGAAGTATTGACTGTGATGTAACTGGACACAGAGCATGATAAAAAATTGTCTTAGTCATAAATATCAATCCCCTGACTAAAATTTTATCCTCAAACTCTCTTTTGAATAATTTTATATAAGAACAGATTTTACACACCTTAAAGCATATCATTCTCTGTGTTTGCAGCTGAATTCTGGTTCACTTGGTCACTGTGCTTACAGTGCTTTGCACAAGCTGAAAAAGTTAGAGAAGATGTTATCTCTTTGTTGAAGGGAATATATGCTCACAGGCAGTAAGAAAAAGTATTGAGCCCCGCAAAATAGGTTCCTTATGTTGTGGGAAAAGGAGCAGAATACAATTTCTCATCTGTTGTATGTACAACACAAAATAATCAATAACAATAAAATATGTGTTTCACAGTGAATCTCAATTTATGTTTGATTTACCCAGGTTGATCAAAGTAAAATATAATGTAGATTTTTGTTTTCCTGGCATTGCAGCAACAGCATCTTAAGTGTGAACAAGCTGAGCTATTGGCAAGATGAACCACTGTATTCCATCTAGGACTTGAAAGTTACAGTGTCTTGGTTGTTGAAAGAAATATTGCATAATGGCTTTGAGACTTATGCAAAAGAGCCTGCTTTTCCCATTAAAGCTTTTTAAATCAGATGATGATATTATTGCACATATACATTATGCATGGTGTAAACTTTGCAAGAAAAAAGTAACAGAAATAGGCACCCATTTTCTGAGAAGGGCTGTCTAATCTGTCCAAGACAATCTAAAGAAAGGAAAGCTTCTTGAACTCAGTTCTTACCCTGCTTTATACTGACAAAGCATACCTAACATTTGGGGAAAAGAAGAGCTCTTTAGCTCTCTTTAGAGAATTTAAATGTTTTTTGCTAAGAAGACACCTTAAAGGATGATTTTTAAATAGAAAAAAGTGACTTCTTTGCCCTGCAAATGGATTTATTAAAGTTTTACAAACTAAAATAAATTTCAGCATAAAAAGGGTCTCATGATTATGTCAAGAAACACGTCACATTTTTTAAATTAGAGTTTGTTGTAATGATATTTCTGCAACATCTTCATAACATCATAGAATTTTACATTTCAAATAATTTTTTCTAGACTTTAAAGTGCCAACTGTTTCAGAGGAATCAAACTTTCAGGCTTCGTAAATGTGCAATTTTCATTCTGAGTTTCCTGCTGACTTCAAAATTTCTCTGAAACATTCAGATCAGAACACCATCATAATTTTTGTACAGCTTTGAGACATCTGCTTACCTAGAGATACAGAATCAAACACACAGCATGCAGTAGAAGGAGCCATGTGCTATACAACTAATATTCCCGTTGTGCTCAGGTCTTGAATATTAGCACAAATATTCAGGACTTCTGAGGAAACATAGTCTGAAAATGCACACACAAAGAGAAGGTCCTAAACATGTGACCAAAATTCTAGCTGCCTAAAACTACATGAAAAGTAGATGACACTTCATTTTTACCTCAGAAGAAGGGGAAAAAAATGAAAAAACAAACAAACAAAAACGTAAAAAAGAAAAAACCAACAAAAAAACCATTTTATTGGTATTGTGTTATAACAAAGCACCATGATTTTGAAACACAAGAAAAAATTATGGTCAAATTATTTTAAAATAAATTTATTTTATAAAAGAATTACTGTAGAGGAGAAGTAGAGGACACAATTAAATTTTCAATTATACACTTGGATGAGTTCATTAAAGGAAGTTGGCAATTGTGCTGGGTTCAGCAGTAGCAGTCATTTTTCTCCTTTTTAGTAGCTGGTGCAGTGCTGTGGTTTTAACTTTCAGCCTGGGAACAGTGCTGAAAGCACCGATGCTTTTAGTTGCTGCTCAGTAATGTTTATTCTGACCAAGGACTTTCTGAGTCTCATGCTCTGCCATGGAGGAGAGGAAGCCGGGAGGAAGCAGAGACAGGGCACATGACCCAAACTAACCAAAGAGGTATTCCGTATCACAGCACATCATGCCCACTATATAAACTGGGGACAGCTACCCAGAAGGGTTAGATCATTGCTTGGAATGGGCTGGGTATTGGTTGACAAGTGGTGAGCAGCTGTATTTTTTTCCCTTTTTATTTCCTTTATCATTATTATTATTGGTGGTAGCAGTAATGGTTTGTGTTATACCTTTGTTACTGGACTGTTCTTGTCTCAACCCGTGGGAGTTTGGTTTTTTTTTTTTGATTCTTCTCACCATCCCTCTGGGAGTGTGGCAAGGAAAGAGGAAGGAGTGAGATAGCGGCTGCATGGTTCTGAGTTACAGCTGGGCTTGAACCACGACAACAACAACCACTTTACCAACACTGATATGAGTTAAAAAGTGCATAAGAACAAGGTAACCAGAAATAATAAATAATAGCCAAAAGTTCACTTGGTAATTCTCTGAGTGAACAGAAGTTAATATTAAGGTACTCAACATCACCTTCAGAAAAGTTTAATGTCAGTAAATAAAATACTCTTATGACATTAACCTCACAAAAGTCAGTAGGTATGTCCTGATGTTGAATGTTATTTTTCAGTTTAACCATATAATTTCAGGAAAGGCATAGAAGAAACATACAATGCTCTGAGAAAAGGATGTGTCTGAGAAGGGACAACACACCTAATCTAAAAAGAAAAACCAAAAACCTCCATGGCTGTAGTATTTCATAGAGAAAAAGTGAGATGATATGGACTCTAACAGCAAAGATAATCAGTATAAAATATTGTAATTTCATGCGAAGCTGGAATATGCCTTAAAAGTACCTAGCTATGATATCGAATGAAACTGAAGGACTACTATCATTCAAATGAAATTAAAAACCTTGCTGAAACAGTACTTAATCAGTTAATGTAATATAAGCTTCAAAAATGTTGTGCAAATTCCTTACACATAAAAATGGCAAGAAACAAAGTAACAAAAATTGAAGCAATATCTGTTAAAAGTAATTTTTTTTATTAGTCAATGAAGATCTCAATCACAATCAGACAGAATCCAGAAGAAAACTATGTTTTTTCTACAACAGAAGATCTGGATACCCATGCCTTCCTCCTGAGCACTTTTTTTTAATATTTTATGGTAAAGACCCATGCCACAGAAAGTATATTTGGAAAAACACTACTATGATACCATCAGTTTTGTCAGCCTCTTCTCTTAATCTGCTTATAAATTGAGTATGATGAAAGTGTCATATTTTGAAACAAAGCAGAAACAAGCTTTTTAAGAAGACAAGTTTCCAAAGAACACACAAATACATAACATATTTTAGGAAAAATGAAGGTGAACTTCATTGTGACACTGTCAGACAAACTTGGATTAGCTTTGGAAATTACTTAGATCAGTTGTGGTGCAGTCTCCTGCTTCATAATATTTTCAAAATTGGTATTGTTTCGTTTTATCCCCATGGAAGATTGGGATGAAATAAGAGCAATTAATCCATAAAAGTAGAAATGAGACAGGCCTATTCAGTGTTTGAATCAAGGCTGATTCAGCAGATACAAGTATTTTTCTTACTAGCTCTGTTCCAATTTGGAAGCACCCGGAATCTGTATGAAATTAAATTCCCTGAAAAATTAAGAAACTTATTTTTTGAACAAACACATTTCATAAATCATAGATTCACTTAGGTTGGAAAAGACCCTTAAGATGGTTGAGTTCAACTGTTAACCTAACACTGCTGAGCCCAACACTAAACGATGTCCTTAAGTGTCACATCTAAACATCTGTTATATATCTCCAGGGATGGCGACGCAACCATCTACCGGCATAGCCTGTTCCAGTGCTTGACAACCCTTCCAGTGAAGAAATCTTTCCTAATACTCAATCCAGACATCACCTGATGTAAAATGAGGCCATGTTATTATGTTACTAATTAAACATACTACTGATTAAAAATGAAAAATCCAGCAATATGCAGTCTTGACATCTAGTGTGTGCTAACTTAAACTAATTCAGGAGTAAAACTTTAAGTCTATGATCACACAAGACATGGATTAATCATGGAAAGCTATGTATATAGAGTTAAATTCATACCACATGGATTACCATACAATTACATTCATAATACTGAATCCTCAAATTGCTGTCTGACTGCTACTATTACAAGATAAGCTTCGTTTTCTAGTCCTGCTTGGTGTTTTATGTTTTGTTTGGTAGGATTTGTTTTGTTTTGTTTTGTTTAGTTTGGTTTGGTTTGGTATGGTTTTTTCCCACTGGACAACTTGTCTGATACTATCTCTGCTATTATTTATTTATTATCTTGAGATACATCTAATACATATTCCAGGGGAAATTGTCTGACAGCTTATAAGAGAAGTTCTGAAAAATAAAGAATATTTTCTGTGAATGCGTCATGGTTTAAGCCAAGCCAGCAACCCAGAGCTTCCAGGTAACTGCCCCCAGTTTATGCACTGGGCATGACATGCTGCGGTATGGAATACTTCTTTGGCTAGTTTGGGTCAGGTGTCCTATCGCTGCTTCCTCCCAGCTTCCCCTCTGTGGAGAGTTATTTGGCCAAGAACGGTCACATGAGCAATTCAGACAGCTACTTGACAATAGTGAAGTAGTGAACCAAAGGCTTTGAGGCCTTGCCTGAAGGTTACTAGAGGACGCATACGTGCAGAAGTTTGAGGAAGTTGGCACAGAAAGCTACCGAGCAAGATATTCAAGGAGGAACCGATAACTGTGACCTTGAAACATATGCTGTAATACTTAACCAATCATTAAGCTGTTACTAACACGTAGCTAAGAGACATTAACCAATCAGATATTGCCGAATATTCAAGTATCTTGAAATTCTCTATAAAAGGCGACACTTGTGTTGCAATAAATTTCCAACACTTTGATTACATTAATCTGCGTGTTATCCATTAATCTCCTGCAAATGGCGCCCGAACAGGGACCCTCTTGTCGTTGCTTCTTGGAGCGGTAAAAAACGGCTGGAATCAGAGGGTCGCAGGAAAGCCGACCGAAGATTCTTGCTGCCCCAGCAAGAAGAAGTTACAGAAAAATTCTTGCTGCCCCAGCAAGAAGTTGAAGAAAGACATCGACGGAGTCTCACCCTGATCAGGTGAGAGGTCAGGGAGGAGATGGGGTCTACACTCTCGAAAAAGAGGCAGTAGTTAAGCTCCTCCAACATATCCTCTCTAAGAGAGGTATTTGTTATGACGCTGATGTGCTTAAACAGCTGTTGCTGTGGGATAAAGATAGAAACTTACTACCCAGTGTCAGCACTGCTTTTGCAGTAAAAACATGGGATACTATGGGACAAGATATGTGGGAAGACATTAGCAAAGGTTCTAAAGAAGCAAAACGCTTAGCAACTCTGTGGCGGCTTATTCACAAAACCTTAGCAGAAATGAAAGGGGAGCAAGTTGCAGCTGCCTCTGCCTTCGCTGCACTAACACCCGAGAGTGGTCCGGACTCCACATCAAAACCACTCCTTGAAAATCCAAAAATCCCTTTGCCACCAACATCACAAATTGTCACTATATCATTGGAGGCGCAGCACCCGCCAGTGCCAATAGTGCCTCAAGAAGCGGAGGGGTCGTCTCTTCCAATAGCCAAACAACCATCACCACAACCGTCATTATTACTTCCTACTGTGGCCGATGACGAGAATGGAACCAAATCGTCCACCCCACCACTGACTCCACCGGCAATGTTGCCGCAGACTCCACCGCCAACTCAAGATCATCCTGCGGCAATGCGCTGGAGGGGTGCTATTCAAGATGCTATAATAGATGGACAAATACTTCCTACCGAGATACCAAAAGCTTTTCCTGTAACGATTAACCAAGCAGGGCAGGTTCAGTGGTCTCCTCTAGATTGGAACGCAATGAAGGCGTTAAAGTCAGCAACATCACCCGTATTTGAGGTCTCTTTTTGGGTGGTGCAGGAGTTAAATTGCAGGACGCAGCCACAAAAAGCAATGACACTCTGAAAAATTCATTAGCCATTTGGAGAACTGTTTTAGAAATGCTAAAGTCAAAAAATGAGAAAGAAGAGCCCAGTGTCGTTTCCCCCCCCCCGCCCCCCTCCCTCCCAAACCTCCGCCGGTTTTTGCTGCAGCCGCGAAGGCTGAGGAGGGCGATGAAGACGATCTTTTTGACCCGGACCTCGTTAATCCCGAGAAAGAGCCTACTCTCAGATCATCTGAAACCTGTGGGAGGAAATGTTTTAACTGCACTTGATAATGTTGAAACTCTGGACGACATTTATGAGGAGCCTGTGCGCGTTCATCAAACTGCTGCTGCGGCTTCTGAGATTCTGACTCCTGATAATTCTGATGCTGACCTGGATAGTCCTTTTGACCCAGTACCTGTTGATCTGGAAAAGAAGCCTGATTTGTATCCCCCAGATCCTCATGATAAATGGGCAGCTGTAAAGGGAAAAGTAAGATGAGTGGGGGATACAGATGTATTGTGTGCTTATAGTCTCTCTGTGATATTCATGCACCAAAAGTTGGCAAATATAAGTATGTTCATGTTTCTATCGACCCTTGCAGACCCTTATAGATACTGCTGGCCATTTCTTCCAATGTAGCCTGGCTACCAGCGTCAGAATGAGTGTGCATTTAGGTCAGTTTAAAAGCCCAAGCCTCATACGATGTGAGGGAGGCAGAGCCTCTGTGGGGACACCCGCTGAGATTGAGCCTGCCACCTTGCACTGTGATGATGCTGTTTGGAGCTGGTTTCTTGATTGTCTTCACAGGGTCATTACACCACATTTTATCTGCATTTTGTGTTTTAAATATTGCATTTGTGTGGAGTCTGTTTATGGGATCCCACATGTATGTATGTGTGCGTATGTGTGTTGAAGGCAGACAGTGTTCTGTGCATTTTTTTTTTTTTTTTGTTATTGGATTCATGTAAAAGTTTTAAATGTGTAACATTAACATTTCGGACAAGAAAGGGTTAATACAGATGTGCTGTTCTGACAGGTATTTATGGCTGCTGCTGGGCAGGCTGCCAGTTGTAGCTGCTGTTGAGCAGGCAGGTATTTATGGCTACTGCCAAGCAGATGGGCATTTGTAACTGCCCAAAGTGGGGGGAGCAACTTAAAAAAGTTATGTGCTAGAGTAAAAACACCTCTCGATCTACGGAAATATCAGAGCAGTTTGTAGAAGCACCACAAATAAGGCTTAAAGAGGCCTGCAGCACACTGGGTACAGGGGAGGAGTCCTGCTTAGTGTGTTTAAGGTAACCTGGGGGTTAATCCCAGATTTGAAACACAAACTGCTAACAGAAAAAGCAAGAGGGGTAGTGCACCCCCAAGCTTTACCAGCCTCCACCCAAGCAGCATCAGGGTGACAGAGAAAGGAGAAAAAATGGATAATGACACAGCAAACATCTTGACTGTTAACACCATGGAGTTTGCTTCTACAGCTACTTCACATTCCTGTTTCATCAGAATGCCTTTGCTTTAAGGAAACACCTTTACCTGTCTTACTTCTCAAGAACTGATGGCCTGGGGGAGGGGGTATATTTGTGTCCTCCTACCTACAGGTTTGTGGCGGCTGCCTGCAAAGTTTGTCAAGCCTTGCCATGAGCTGGACAGATGAGTGGAAAAACCCAATGGCTCAGCTACAGAAGCTGACCGTGAATATCCTGAGCAGAATGAGATAGAGGAAGAGAGAAACGAATGACTGCAAAATATCACTTGAGGGCAACTGAAAAGTAACAGCTTGAATATGTGTGCTTATAAAGTAGCTATTATTAGAGGCTGTGATTTTGTGTATAACACCACCTGTACTTACTAGCCAGTTGCTACTATAAAACTAAAACTTGTATTGTACGGATTTGTCACTTGTAAAATAGATGTCAGAGCATGCAAATTTGCAGCAGCTGCTAGAAAATGCTATGGCAAAAGGTAGAAAGTTTCTAACACAATGGTAGTGTTATACAGCAGACAATGGAACAAATTAAGAGGGTGAGAGAACTCCACTAGTAAGAAATTTCTTTAACTGGTACCTCACTGCCACGAGCATCTTCAACATGCTGCTGCACCCTGTAGTATACATACTGCTAATGTAAATCTGCATGTGCTTTGCCATAGTAACAATTTGTTACTGGATGAAGCAGACGAAACTCTGCATTGACAACGAGGTGCCAGGACTGAGGTTGGCCAAATGCCTCCTACCACAGTCAAGGGCAAGACTGGGTTTGCCTCTGTGTTTGCCACCAAGTAGAACCTTGAGCTCCGCTGTTGGCTGCAACCCAGCAGTTGTTGAGCGGTGGGGACACATGCCATGCCAGACCTTGATGTGAGGGGTGGCCTCCCCTGTTATCAGGGAGCTATCCGGGAGAGAAGGGCAGGCCAAGCAGCCTGTGGTTGGCAAATGCTGGAGATATGATCTAGTCTAAATGCCCTGCTTAAGTAGGGTCATCTTAAACAGGTATTATATATTTAAAAAAAAAAAAAAAAAAAAAAAGGGGGAATGCCAGGATTTTCTCCACACAAACAGTTTGCAGAAGCTCAATTTGTACTAAATCTTTTAAATTTGTCTAGTTTTGATTCTCTTTCCACAATACAGTGTTTGTGTCATCTGACAGACAATTCTTTGCGCGAAGCACCCGTTCTATATAAAGACCTACATGAAAACGAGTGGAAAGGACCAGAGCCATTGCTGACATGGGGTCGAGAACATGGCTGTGTACAGCTAGCGACAGGACCATACTGGCTGCCAGCAAAACATATGAAGCCCCAGAACTCAACAACAGAAAGAAACAACAGTGACAGAAATCTTTGTAATATCTGCTCTATTATGTGTGATCATGGGTAACGGACAAGTACACTGGGCACATTTGTTAAACCCCCCCATTATTCCAGCCTGTTACACGGTGTGTAGGATTCACTGGTATGCCACATGTTCTAAAGGTTCAGGTGACTTCAAATCAGATTAATCATACTGAAATAATCCTGTCTGGAGTAGTGTGTGGTTATGTTAATTACACAGGTCAAGCAGTGATGGATCGGACACAGCAAATTGTAAAAAACATGCTAGTAAACCAAAAAGGGGGAATGATAGGGGAGACCCCAAATGCATGAATCAACAAAGCATTGTTTGTCTTCAATGTTTTAACATTATCCAGCTCTGATTTACACACGGGCATGAATGTCCTCCCAATAATTAGGCATTTTTCTATACTAACCCATGTAGGCCCAAATCCAATACCAGGGAAAGAACCTGTTATGGTAATGGTAAAGTCTTTGGAAAATCTTAGCTGGGAAGGTCCTTTTAGGTTAATAACTTGGGGAAGAGGCTATGCTTGTGTCTCCATAGAACAAGTACCCTGACGGATCCCGTGCGATGGGTGAGACCGTGGAAGAATTCACCTACGCCAGTGGATCATCAACCAACTTCAGAATCTCTCAACGTGAATAACATTGAGATTCATGTTTTGCTACATGAATCAATTGGACAGATTGCGTTTGCTATGTCCTAGTTGTGGGACTTGTGAACCGTGGGTTTTGACTGAATGTGAAGATTGCGGAAAACGAGTTTGGAAACGTTCAGTGTTTTGTCAATTATATTGTGAGTTATGTTATAGAAAGGCTCTTTGGACCATTAATACACTTGCTTGTACTTTGGTAATTACAGGTCATGAATATTTGGGAATGTAAAGATATGCAGCTGAGGAAGTTTTGTATAATCAAGTTATAGAATGCAACAAAGGATGTAATGTGATTGTATATGAATGTTCCGGTCCGTTATTAGTGCCATATATATGGGAAGTTCTCCCTGAACAGTGGGAAAAAACTAAAGCAAAGTGTGCAAAACTATTCCAGTGGAAGTTAAAGAAGAAAAGAAAGGGGAAATATAAGAAGGATGGGATGCCCAGGAATTAAGACCAGAATAGGCCTATATTGTCTATTGTCAGTTTGTTATGCTGTCTTTGATGGTAATATGTATGTGGCTATGTTAACTAAATTGGTCAACTATACGAAACTGAAAGACTGCTGGATATGTGGTCAAGCAGACCATTTTGATAGACCACAATTGGGAATTCCATCGAGTAATTGGACCGACCTTAACACATATAGTCTGTTGAACACTTCATACCAGTGCAAGACCGAGATGGAGGTTATGGAAGACACTTCATTTGTCTGGGAGATGATTAATTATACCATTCCATACATAAACTATTCAACTGGAGGGGGAGATGTGGACAGCATAAGACATGCTACTCTACAGAATAAGGCAGCAATTGATTTCTTATTGTTAGCCCAAGGTCACGGTTGTGGAGATTTTGAGGGAATGTGTTGTATGAATCTCTCTGATCACTCTGAGTCTATACATAAAAGCATTCAAATTTTGAAAGATGGAGTGCAAATGTTGCAAGTACTCTCAGAATGGGACTGGTTTCAGAGATTACTACAAAGTTGGGGTATTAGTGGTCGGCTGGGAGCATTAATCAAGCAAGGTCTAACACTTGTAATAACATTGATTATTACTGTTTTGTTTTTTTGTTGTTTATGGAAGTGTATTATTAGCATGCTGTCTTGTGCTATTAATCAGGTCTGGATTGCTCAAAAACAAAAAGGGGGATTTGTGGAGAGTTATTCGGCCAAGAACGGTCACATGAGCAATCCAGACAGCTACTTGACAATAGTGAAGTAGTGAACCAGAGGCTTTGAGGCCTTGCCTGAAGGTTACTAGAGGACGCATACGTGCAGAAGTTTGAGGAAGTTGGCACAGAAAGCTACCGAGCAAGATATTCAAGGAGGAACCGATAACTGTGACCTTGAAACATATGCTGTAATAGTTAACCAATCATTAAGCTGTTACTAACACGTAGCTAAGAGACATTAACCAATCAGATATTGCCGAATATTCAAGTATCTTGAAATTCTCTATAAAAGGCAACACTTGTGTTGCAATAAATTTCCAACACTTTGATTACATTAATCTGCGTGTTGTTCGTTAATCTCCCGCACCCCTCCTCCCTGGCAGAGCATGAGACTCAGAAAATGCTTGGTCAGAGTAAACATTACTGAGCAGCAACTAAAAACATCAGTGTTATCAGCACTATTCCCAGGCTGAAAGTCAAAACCACAGCACTACACCAGCTACTAAGAAGGAGAAAAATGACTGCTACTGCTGAACCCAGGACAGAATGCTTAGCGTGCCTATAAAAAGGAAAACAGGAAGGAAAAAAAGTAAGTAGAATACAGATAGCTTGGGGAGAAGAACTGCTAAATTTTATGCAGAGTTTTTTCCCCCATAAATATGAAAAATCATCCCTTGAGTGGGAGCAATCTCCATTTAGTGGACGTCTAATTATTCCACAGTTTGAATAGGAGAACCTGTTTCCACACATCCTTTGCCTTTATACTGAAGAGAGGTCACCACCTATGTTCTACACACTAGTAACAGAAAAGCTGTCAAGTTATTGTCGCAGCTTAAGCCCAGCTGGTAACTCAGTACCACGCAGCCGCTATCTCACTCCTCCCTCTTCCTCCCCCCCAGTCCCAGAGGGATGGGGAGGAGAATCGAAAGAATGCAACTCCCACAGGTTGAGATAAGAACAGTCCAGTAACTAAAGTATAACACATAACCGCTACGGCTACCACCAACAATAATAATGACAAGGGAAATAACAAGGGAAGAGTATACAATCGCTCACCACCTGCCGACCACTACCCAGCCTGACCGAGCAGTGATCTAACCCTTCTGGATAACTACCCCGAGTTTATATAGTGGGCATGACGTGCTGTAGTATGGAATACCTCTTTAGTCAGTTTAGATCAGGTGTCCTGTCTCTGCTTCCTGCCGGCTTCCCCTCCTCTGTGGCAGAGGATGAGACTCAGAAAATCCTTGGTCAGAGTAAACATTACTGGGCAGCAACTAAAACCATCGGTGTTATCAGTGCTGTTCCCAGGCTGAAAATAAAAAACACAGCACTGCACCAGCTACTAGGAAGGACAAAAATGACTGCTACTGCTGAGCCCAGGACAGTTACCTTAACAAAAAAAGCAGAAATTGCATGAACCCTTTAATACAGATTTTTTTTCCCCATCAAGAATCATGATTCCTTTCCTTTCATCTAGAAACTAATATCTGCATAGATGTATTGTTAATAATAGATAATATTTTTACTGAGCAATCATTTTGTTTTTGGCTGTTGAACATGATTTGGTAAAATAGATAAGATTAATTAATTAGGATTTGGAATTATGGACTTAAATAACCTTTATAGGGACCTTTCTTTTACCACACACTTCCAAACCCATTATTACTGGGCTCTTCTTTATTGTCCTCACTTTAACAAGATAAACCCTTCAGGACAGAAGAAACAGGTCTCTCTGTCTTTTTCTAGCCTATACTCCAACAGTATCACATATGTTGATACTATTCTGTGAGAAGACCATGAAAAAAACCTCTTTTACAATCCAGTAAAATACTGACTGTGAGATTCAGTATTAACACAAAACATACATTGGTGTGCTTCTCTAAAAACAAAAATTTCCCATAGACTTTTTTTGCTAATAATAAAGAGAACTTCAATGCAAGTCAAGTTCTGTACCTTTCAACTGGACCAGCTCACAGTAAACTATATAAGTTAAGGACACTTTGGTTAATAGAAGGTCTCAGTCTCCTAGGTTTTTGTGGAAAAATGTGTGCTGTGTCTTTTGTCCCTCAATTTTTCCGTGGAATATCATTTGCCTTTTAGGAACTGTCTGGCTCTGTACATTCATTCATTATGAAAGATTTTTTTATGCACATGCATTTTTCACTATGTGATGAATGACCTGGTGGTTTTAGACATGTTTGCTCAAACTGAGTAGATTAATTTTGACCCATTATAAAAGTATACACATGTTAATGTAGAAGATATTTGTTCATATATGTGACTTCTAATTTATGATTAAATGGCTTAAAATCATAAGGTAATGGTAGATTCTAAGAGTAAAATATCATGGGTTTGGAATTTAAAAATGTTTTTCAGCCCTTTGTCTAATGCAGCTCAAACTTTCCATACAATCACAGCAGAGTCAGTCAGTTTTCTTCTGTTGCATAACATACAACCACACCTTTTTAATGAATACTGTTTCTCAGCCCCAGTATTCTTTTTGTATGAGTCTCAGATGTTTTGTGTAAGTCAAGATTATTTACTGGAAAGCACATAGTAATGCTAGAAAGGCAACATTTTAAGACTTGAATAAATACGATGGTTATGATAATGGAAAAAATTGTTCTGTGCTTTACTACTTCATTAAAGAAAAATTCTTTGGATAACAAAAGTTTTTCATGAATCATTTATTCTACAGTGCATAGATTTGTTTGCACAAAACATTTGAACTGAAACAAACCCCTCTTGTTACAGAAAGATCTCATTATGTACAATCCTAATCCATAAGAATTCAGTAAAAACAAATATGTTGCTTTTCATCTGAAATTAAATGCTTGTATTAGCTATGCAGAAGCAATTTAGGCCAGAATTAAAAACTGTATTAAGTCCTCATTAACTCCTGTTTTGAATAATGAAAAGCATATTTTCGAAAAGTGAAGGTTAAAGTCTTTGTCAGCAGCACTCTGTTTACTCTGTCACTAGCAATTTCTTCACATCTCATGGTTTCTGTAAGTTTGATTTAAAAGAATAAAAATTAAAAAAAAAAAGGAAGATTTTTACTGGGGATGTTTTCTATTTTGTCAATGGGGGTTATTTTGTATTTTGTTCACACTACATTGACAGGGAGGCAAATTTTCAAATCGAGTTTTAAAAAAATTCTGAGGCAAATTATTGACTTCTTAGAATGGCTGTTGCTGTGACTCTAGCACAATTTTGAAACTTCTTAATGAAACTACCTAAAACAGAAACTACCTAAAGCAGAAGTTAGCTGTTTTTCTTTTCTTAACCAGAACACTTGTCCTGGGTTCAGAAGTAGCAGTCATTTTTCTCCTTCTTGGTAGCTGGTGCAGCGCTGTGATTTTGACTTTCAGCCTGGGAACAGCGCTGATAACACCAGTGTTTTCAGTTACTGCTTGGTGATGTTTTGGTTTGACCAAGGACTTTCTGAGTCTCATGCTCTGCTAGGGAGGAGGGGAAGCCGGGAGGAAGCAGAGACAGGACACCTGACTCAAACTAGCCCAAGAGGTATTCTATGCCACAGCATGTCATGCCCAGGATGTAAAACAGAGAGCAGAGACCTGAGAGGGTGGGGGTGCACTGCGTGGTCGGGCTGGGTATAGATCGTGAGCGATTGTATTCTTTTCCTTGTATTTGCCTTGTCATTGTTATTATTGGTGGTAGCAGTAGTGGTTTGTATTATACTTTAGTTACTGGACTGTTCTTACCTCAACCTGTGGGAGTTGCATTCTTTCAATTCTCCTCCTCATCCCTGTGGGAGCTGGGGGGGAAGAAAGAGGAGGGAGTGAGTGAGTAAACTGTGTGGCTGACTGGACCTTAACCACGACAACACTGAAAAAAAAGCTATGGAATAGCTAATAAGGTAGTTCTAATGTCTTTTTAATTACATGCATATATTTGTCCATGTTATACTATATTATAATCGTACTTTGGGGGTAGCTGGAAGACACAGCATTAACAGTAGCTACAAAGTTTTTCCAACACTGCCTGTCCCATTTGCAACATCAGGAGGTCAGATCTACATCCTAGTTAAGGCTTCCACTGTCTAGGAGATCTGCTGATGTGAAATTTATGTTGTCCCTAGTTAAGAAGATGTGCTGATACCTGGAAATATGACACAAATTGGTAGAGTCATCTATACTCTGCACACTGCCTCTTGCTGAAAGTTTGGCCGTGCAATTTGACCGATGATAGTAGCATTTTGGTACTTAATTTTGATTGATTTCTTCAGCTTAAAACTGAAATTTAAATAAACATTAAAACAGCAAACTGAGTCAAGTAAAAACATGGAGAAGATATTTTTGTCCCACTAGAAACCAAATAGATCGTCTGATGCAGAGAGAGGTTTATGGAAGGCGACATATTTCAAACCAAACATGCTTTCAAATTTTCCATTGAAGTAAAGATTCTATACAAATATGTAGTACAACACCAGTGAAAGTAAAAGAAAAAAATTGCATTAATAACTAATGACACAAGCTGCTTTTTAATACGCAAAAGATAAATTTTCTTTGTTTTGAAATATAGTTATTAGTATTTGGACAAATTTAGCATTTTACTTTGAGTAAAGTTGCTTACATAACAAATATGAATTCCTGATTTCATGTCTGATGAAGTTTGATGTTCATTATTACTTAAAGTTGGATTATGGAAATGTTAAAAGCTTGTTGTAGGAGTGGCAAATCACACATTTTTCTTACTTAGCCACCTACAAGACTGAGGATTTTTCCACCTTCTCCAAGAAGAAACCTGCTGTCATTTCACAATGTGGTTAAACAATAAAACTAGCATTTAGGATTTTTATATTTCACATCAAAGAAGTCTACTTTGAACATATAAAAAATATTCTCTTTTTGCAAGAGAATGAAGTTATAAATGAAGTAGAAGTGAAACAGCAGAACTCTGAAATCACAACATAAAAGAGAATGTTTTGACATCTGCATGAACTTTATGTAATTTATCAGTGCATGCATATGTAGAGCTTCAGAGGAGTACTTCAGCTTTCCACCTCCTCCTACAGTAAAACAAGTGAAATTTCTTATCTTTCCCTAGCCATCCTCCACAGATCACCACATAGTTAAAAGTTTAAAGAATTACATATTTTATGGGGTTTTCTGCAAAAGTTTAACATAGAATCATAGAATAGTTAGGGTTGGAAAGGACCTTAAGATCATCTAGTTCCAACCCCCCTGCCAGGGGCAGGGACACCTCCCATTAAACCATGTCACCCAAGGCTATGTCCAATCCAGCCTTGGACACGGCCACACTGCTGCAATCAAGTTTAAAATAATCTAATGAACAGCTGGATTAATTAGTAACAGCAGCAGTAGTAGCATTGAAATCAGGTCTGTTAAATCTTATAAAAATGAAACACAATTGTGACACTTTGCAAATGTCACCAATATACACACACTGGATGGAACAATGTTCAGAATTTTCCTCTACAAATGCACAGAAAATAAGCTAAACATTTATTTTAGTATGTTATTTTCAGTATTAGCTGATGCCGAAATAAGATACTTAGAAGTGCCTTCAATCAAATTTTCACTGCAACAAAAATAAGAATTTTTCTGCTAATAAATAGAAAACAGTCATGTTATTTAATGCAGATTATAGCTCTAACATCTTTTCACTTCAAATTATTTTAGATTCAACTCAAAAAAAAAGAGACCACAAAATTAAAAACCCACTGAGAAAACTCATCAGTGATATTTATGTCTTTTTTTCAGGAAAAAAAAAAGGGGACAAAAAAAAGAAAACTGCATATGTGAACATCTTTATGCATAAAACAGCTACCCATAAAGAGCTAAAACAACTACCTCCTGTCATTAGTAAATTTTCTTATTAATTTTTTTATTAAAATTAAATCCTAAAGTGGAAAAAAATTCACCTTTCTAAAGGTAATGAGCTGTTATGTTCAAACCTTTTCTTATTTATTCTGAGCTATAATAAAAAGTCAGAAAAATCAGAATTTAAATTAAAACACTTTAAAATTATTTTTTTAACCAATCAAGAAGAGGTTGCAAGTTGGTTTTTTTTTTTTTTTTTGTTTGTTTATTTCACTGTTTGTGTTACGTTTTGGTTTTGTTTGGTTTTGTTAGGTTCATCGGTTAGGGTTGTGGGTTTTTTTAAGTATGTGCCCTTCTCCTAGGCAGGTTTTAGGTAGCCAAAATGCAGGCCACAGATGACTAAAAGTCAGGCATGCTTGCCATGAGGCACTATAGAAAATTTTACAATAAGCTTGAATCAGGTTTTTCCCATCACAGAAAATTTTGATCAGCTCTACTTTAAAGTATAAAACCCCTTTTTTATTCTTTTACTTCTTGCTTATATCTATTCTTCCATCTTCTAAAAGTCTGTTTACATGCATATCACTTAGTTCATTCTTTTCTGAAATAAAATCATGTTTGTAAGAAGGATCTTATTTTACAGTTACAGGTAAATCTTATCATTTAGGCTATAAATAATCCCAATCCACACCTCTTGCCTCAAGGACTTGCAGCTAAACAACTAAACCAAGACTTACAACTTCGGTAAGAAAGACTCAAAAAATACAGAACAGTACCTAAACTCAGTAACAAGGTAACAACTCACTATAAGTTAGAAATTTGCATTTTTAAAGTTTATAGGGCAGAAAGACAGGTGTTAGATAAAATATATTTAATCTGAACTTAATCACACTGTTTCATCAGACTCATTAATCATACATGATTAGGTTGCAGCTACTTAGGCTTAACTGGCAACCTTCTCACAGTGCCTGCAGTTATGAAGGAGGAAAAAAAAATAGGAAACATAACTGAGGTGACTGTCTTGAGAGGGGACGCCTGCATTGCCTAACTGGGGGAAGGCTCGCTGTCCAGCAGCTTCAACTCAAAGCAGCAATAGGCACAGAGGGAGCCTTAAGTCCTCGACAGGGCTTGCTCAGTGGACATGAGCAGCTGACTCAGATGGGGTGGCGCCAGGAAGAGAGACACCAGTCCTGACTGGTTAAAAACCTGTCCCAGGGAGCGCGAGAGACCAGGAGCACGGCAAACAGGGTGGGTTTGAGGCAGTTTGTGCTGCAGTTCACACAGGCAGGCAAGCGGGATGGTGAGCACTCGCCGTATGACGGGGCTCCGGTCTGGGAGCTCTGCTCTGGTTGTCCTGGCAGTGGCCAGTGTAGGCACCCAGACAGAGCTGATGAGAAGGGAGGCTGCAGTGCAGAGCTCAGGGGGCAGAGGGTGCCTGCACTGCTCTCCTGAGAGGAGGGTGCACAATGCGCAGGGCTGCACTCGGTGCTCCCTGGTGGAGGTCCTCCTGCAGCAGGTGGGTGAGCTGCAAGAAACTTACTAGGCTGAAAAGTGTCAGGGAAGCTGAGAGGAAGCCGCACTGCTTTCTCCAGGACCAGACTGTGCAGGGGCCTCAAGCGTCTACTGTCGCTCATGCAGGAAAGGAGGCCACTAACCCAGGAAGCTTGGAAACAGTAACAGAAAGAAACCAACAAAAAAAGGAGGAAGAGGTCAATTAAAAGCAAGGGGCTTCCTCCTAAATCTGTTGTCTTCACCCAGAACAGCTTTGCTGTCCTGCAGGGGGCTGATGAGGAGCCACACTCCCACCAGGAACAACCATCTGATACACTGGTAAAGAAGACCTCTACTGGTGCTGTCAGGAAAAAGCATCAGGCCATAGTAGTAGGGGATCTACTCTGAAAGGAACAGAGGTACCCATCTGTCAGCCTGACCCAGGCTCAAGGGAAGTGTGTTGCCTACCAGGGGCTTGGATCAAGGATGTTGCAGAGAAACTGCCTGCTCTAGTCAGTACCGCTGACTATTACCCACTTCCAGTGATCCATGTGGGTGCCAGTGATATAGATAGCAGTAGCCCAGAGAACACAAAGAAGGACTACAAGGCCCTGGGAGGGGTGGTTAGGGGCTCTGGAGCTCAGATTGTCTTTTCATCAATCCTCCAGGATACAGGAGAGGACCTTAAAAAGGCTAGAAGGATTGGCCAGGTTAAGAAATGGTTAGAAGGGTGGTGCTACAGTTAGGGGTTTGGATATCTAGAACACACAACTCAATTTAGAAGTCCATGTCTACTAGGGACTGGTGGAGCTGGTCTGACAATGAAGGGGAGGAGTGGTTTTGGTAGGATGCTTGCCAGACTGGTCAAAGAAGCTTTAAACTAGATGTGTTGGGGGAGGGGAGCATAATTCCATCCCAACACACCCAGTCACTTGCCAGCACCTATAGTAAATGTTCAGAGCAATGT
The DNA here is from genome assembly GCA_028858755.1 of Ara ararauna. Taxonomy (NCBI): domain Eukaryota; kingdom Metazoa; phylum Chordata; class Aves; order Psittaciformes; family Psittacidae; genus Ara; species Ara ararauna. Next base: position 33,411,381 of record CM054410.1, on the reverse strand, counting down.
AGAGATATTCCAGCTGCTCCAGCCAACGAGCCGGCTTCAATTGGAGCTTGGCTCAGACACCTCTGTGCAAATGCCCGTAGCATGAGGAACAAACAAGAAGAATTAGAGATGTGCGCACATCTACGGGGGTATGATATAATAGGCATCACAGAAACATGGTGGGATGGCTCCTGTGACTGGTGTGTTGGCATGGAAGGCTACAGGCTCTTTAGGAAAGACAGGCCCGGTAGGCGGAGAGGGGGAGTTGCTAATTATGTTAGGGACAGGCTAGAGAGTATGGAACTCTGTCTGGGGACAGGTGAGCAGTCAACAGAGAGTTTCTGGGTTAGGCTTAAAGGGAGAACAGCAATGGGAGACATTACTGTGGGGATCTGTTACAGACCTCCTGACCAAGAGGACTCTGTGGATGAGGCACTCTATAGACAGACAGGAACAGCCTCACGCTCACAGGCCCTTGTTCTCATGGCGGACTTCAAACACCCTGATACCTGTTGGAGGGATGCTACGGCCCTGCACAAGCAATCCAAGAAGTTCCTCGATTGTGTGGAAGACAGCTTCCTTCTGCAAGTAATAGAGGAGCAAACAAGGAGAGGTGCCATGCTTGACCTCGTCCTCACCACCAGTGAAGGACTGGTTGAAAATGTGACACTTCAGAGCAGCCTTGATTGCAGCAATCATGAGATGGTCGAATTCGAGATCCTCAGGACAGTGAGAAGAACATGCAGCAAACTCACTGCCCTGGATTTCAAGAGAGCAGACTTTGGCCTCTTCAGGAACCTTCTCAGTAAGATTCCATGGGATATAGCCCTAGAGGGCAGGGGGGCCCAAGACTGTTTGTTGAAATTCAAGGATCATCTGATTCAAGCTCAGGAGCGATACATTCTTACTAGAAGGAAGTGCTGCAGGAGGGCCAGGAGACCTCCTTGGATGGATAAGGAGCTGCTGAGGAAACTTTGAAGGAAAAAAGAGGCTTATAAAAGCTGGAAGCAAGGACAGGTGGCCTGGGAAGAATACAGGGATGTTGTCCGGGAAGCTAAGGAGCAGCTTAGGAAACTTAAAGCCCAGTTAGAATTAAACTTGGCTAGGGATGTTAAGGATAGCAGTAAGGGATTCTATAGGTACATTGCAAGTAAAAGACAGACTAGGGACAATGTAGACCCCCTCTGTGAAAGCTATCGGAGAACTGGCTACCCTGGATTTGGAGAAGGCTGAGTTTCTTAATGACTTCTTTGCCTCACTCTTCACCAGAAAACACTCTGACCACACCATCCAAAACTTGGAAGGCAGGCGCAGGCACTGGGAGAATGAAGACCTTAGGCCTACTGTAGGAGAGGATCTGGTTTGAGACCATCTTAAGAACCTGAACATACACAAGTCTATGGGACCTGATGAAATCCATCTGCGGGTCCTGAAGGAGCTGGCAAATGAAGTTGCTAAGTCACTGTCCATCATATATGAAATATCATGGCAGTCAGGTGAAGTACCTGACGACCGGAAAAAGGGAAACATAATCCCATTTTCAAGAAGGGGAAAATGGATGAACAGGGGAACTGCAGACCAATTCGCCTCACCTCTGTGCCTGGCAAAATCATGGAGCAGATTCTCCTGGAAGGCAAGCTAAGGCATATGAAAAACCACAAGGTGCTTGGTGACAGCCAGCATGGCTTCACTAAGGAGAGCTCCTGCCTGACTAATCTGGTGGCCTGCGGGGGATATGGAACAACGCAACAACGATCAATGTGATCAAACGCTGAACAATTTGTTGTGCACGAGCATCTCTTTTATAGAAAAGTTTCAGAACACCAGAACATTCTACAACAGTTGATTGGCTAGTGCCTCCGAGTCAGATCCTAGCAACGGCTTGTGATTGGTGGCAGCTCCTGGAGTTTTTCTTCATGTCACCAAGTGGGCGTCCCCTTCCAGCAACTTCTGGCAACTTCTGGAAAGGCATCCTCTAGTAACCCCTCCAGCAGCCTCTGGTATCCTCTGCTTACGAGAATGGTGGAGCTAGGCCAAGGGCTGGATTGCTCACATGACCATTCTCAGTGAGAAATGCCTCCACAGTGGCCTTCTATGATGGGGCTATGGAACTGATGGACAGGGGTAGAGCAGTTGTTGCCATCTACCTGGACTTGTGCAAAGCATTTGACACTGTCCCACATGACATCCTTGTCTCTAAATTGGAGAGACAGCAATTTGATAGGTGGATCACTAGGTGGATAAAGAACTGCCTGGATGGCCACACGGAAAGAATTGTGCCCATTGGCTCACAGTCTGGCTGGAGACCAGTAACGAATGGTGTCACCCAGGGACCGGTCTTGGGGTAGGTCTTGTTCAACATCTTTGTCAGTGACATGGAGAGTGGGATTGAGTGCGCCTTCAGCAAGTTTGCTGGTGACACCAAGCTGTGTGGTTCAGTTGACACGCAGGAGGGAAGGGATGCCATCCAGAGGGACCGTGGCACGCTTGTGAGGTGGGCTGATGCCAACCTGAGGAAGTTTTACCATGCTTAGTGCAAGGTCCTCCACCTAGGTAGGAGCAATGCCAGGCACAGCTACAGGTTGGGTGGAGAAGAGATTCAGAGCAGCCCTGTGGAGAAGGACTTGGGGGTGTTGGTTGATGAGAAAATGGACATGAGCTGGCTTTAGTGTGCGCTTGCATCCCAGAAAACCAACCGTATCCTGGGCTGCATCAAAAGGAGCGTGACCAGCAGGTTGAGGGAGGTGATCCTGCCCCTCTACTCTGCTCTCCTGAGACTTCACTTGGAGTATTGTGTACAGTTCTGGTGTCCTCAACATAACAAGGACAGAGAACTGTTGGAACAAGTGCAGAGGAGGGCCATGAGGATGATCAGGGGACTGGAGCACCTCCCGTATGAAGACAGGCTGAGAAAGTCGTGGCTGTTCAGCCTGGAGAAGAGAAGGCTGTGTGGAGACCTCCTAGCAGCCTTCCAGTATCTGAAGGGGGCCTACAAGGATGCTGGAGAGGAGCTCTTTCTCAGGGACTGTAGTGATAGGACAAGGGGTAGCAGGTTTAAACTTAAACAGGGGAAGTTTAGATTGAATATGAGGAATAAATTCTTTCCTGTGCAGGTGGTGAGGTACTGGAATGGGTTGCCCAGGAAAGTTGTGAATGCTCCATCGCTGGTGTTGTTCAAGGCTTTGTTGGAGAGAGCCTTGGGTGGCATGGTTTAGTGTGAGGTGTTCCTCCCCATGGCAGGGGTGTTGAAACTTGATGATCTTAAGGTCGTTTCCAACCTTAACTATTCTATGATTCTACGAAAATATGCAATTTAAACAGGAAATTATAAAAATTATATTAACATAATATTAATCAGGTAAGACTCTAAAAAAAAAACAAAAAAAAAAAAAACCAACAGATTATGCATGCCTTCCTAATAGAAAAAGTCTCCCCTTTTTCTTTTTTGATTAATCTCCAGGTGGACCAACCCAGTAAGAAGAAGAACTGACTTTTATTGCATTCAGGAACTGTTCTGTGGCTTATGCAGAACACCAGCTATTTCTATTGTATTTGAAAAAGCTTTTGATATTTCTAATATACAGGAAATTCCCTGTTAGATCTACTAGAGAAACAGCAAAGCTTTTCACACGAGTACCTGAACTTGCCATGATAATTCAATAGTGCATTATTCTATCGCATTAAAACAATTCACCACTACATATTTTCACAAACTTCCTGCACTTCCAGCCAGTCTTTGACAAGTGAACACGAGCCAGAATGAAAAATATACTATCCCTCACAAATCAGGTATTAATGATGCACAAGACACATCCTAAATAAAGGATTACAATGGAAATAAATAGATTTTTTTCAGAAGCTTGTAACTAAACTTTGGGAATACCCATCTCCATGGAAGAATTTTTACATATAAGGTACTTCCTGCCTTAAACTCTAAAATTTATCCTTCAAAGCTATTATTAAGGTCCCTTTTTATGGTTCAGATATTTTAAAAGACAGAACAACAGACAAGGTTTTAAATTAGATGCAAGATTCTCCACAATATTGCACTCCACTGGATCTGGATACATTTCCTATTTTAAATGAAGTTAGAACCTAAGAATTTCTAGACTTTCTGTATAACTTTCTGAATTATTCATGAAACCCAGCAATAGATTCTAAAATGTACTCGTTGTCTCTCTTCCACTATTAAGTATTGCAAGATAAAAATGCAGCAGCAGCTAAATCAGCATTAATGACTTTTCTTGCCATCAATGTTATTTAGAGGTTTGTACTTCATTGTCAAAAATTCTACTAGATTAAAAATTATTTATTTATAATTTTCAAATTCAGCTACTTAAATACTGCCCTACTGAGTAATTTTCAAACCATTATCTAACCAAAGGTATACTTCCTCTCTGTTTACTAACTGGCCAGAAATTTAAAAAAAGGTTTAGATGTCCTGGGTTCAGCTGGGATAGAGCTGGTTTTCTTCCTAGTAGCTGGTACAGTGCTGCATTTTGGTTTTAGTCTGAGAATAATGCTGATAACACACTGATATTTTAGTTGTTAACATTTACTCTGATCAAGGACTTTTCAGTCTCTCATGTTCTGCAAGTGGGGAGGCACATGAACCTGGGAGGAAGCAGAGACAGGACACCTGACACAAACTAGCCAAAGGGGCTATTCACAGCACATCTTGTCCAGTATATAAATGGGGGGGGAGTTACTCCAGTTGCTGGAAGGGACCAGTTGCTGCTTGGGTTAGACTGGGTATTGGTCATCAGATGGTTAGCAATTGTGTTGTGCATCACTTGTGTTTTCTGAATTTTCGTGTCTTTTTTTTTTGTGGTTTTGTTCTGTATGACTATTATCAATATTGTTATTGCTATTATTTCTATTATCGTTATCTTGCGCTTTATTTCTATTATTAAACTGTTCTTATCTCAACCCATGAGGTTTACATTCTTCTGATTCTCCTCCACATCCCATCTTGGGGGATGTGGGGGAGGAAGGGAGAAGAGTGAATGAGCATCTCCATGGTACCTAGTTCCCAACTAGGTTTAAACCATGACAGTGTGTGAAGCAGCAATTCTTGTAGATTATCAAATTTGAGTAAAATATGAAGTACTGTAAGCCCTCTGTCCATCCTCCCTAAAGCCCTTTTCTTTTTTTGCTTTAACATAGAAAAGGCAGACACGTATTTAAGATTTAGGATATTAAAAGTAACTTTCAAACATGACCTAAATCAAATTGATAACTGCAAAAGGTTATATCACCACCTAACCTTTTGAGAAGTTTTCACAGAACTATCTCAATAACCTCAGCTGCAAAAGACAATCCATGTAAATTCCTTGTAAATCCAGTAAAATCATGACACGCTTATTTTATTGTATCTGTATATTTTCACATTGCATAAAATTTAATAAATAACACTTTTTGTTTTTGTGTGGGAAATAAATTATGCTTCTCAGACAGCAGACTTCACACATTGCTGAAATACCACAGTTTAATAGATAAGGAAGAGGTCTATATTTATTTTACAGCATTGGGCAATAGTCTTGTGGCATCATTGCAGTATATAACACTGCAGTTTAACTTGCTAAGAAAATCAGATGTACAAATCAAAAATCAATCTAACCAAAATGCATTACCAAAATTCTAAAATACATTCAGCACTGAGTAGAATCAGAATAGTGAAAGTCACTAAACATCTTCCACAAAAAGTGAAAGTCACTAAACATCTTCCACAAAAAAGTACGATACAGAATACAATCTCCAATAGGTAAAGGTTACATGCAAGAAGTACTGCGCACTTGAACTCCAGCATACCAACAAGAATTGAAAAACCCTAATATGCATAGGATCAGTATCTATGGTGTATGTGTACAAAAATACATAAATAAATGCAATACAAAAGTACATATAAAAGATATACAATAATGAGGTGCTTGAGGGAAAATTACACAGCATTAAATTTTCCTGGAGAACATATTAACATAGAAGCTTAGATGACCTCAGTGTAAAGACAAAAAATCTGTCGCTGTTGCATTACCGGAGTAATTTTCACCTATGGTGTGGTAGGAAGATTCAAACAGCATGTTTTATTCAACTATTTATCTTATATTTCTCTTGATTGCCGTGTAGCTAGCCATCAATTTTCATTATATCTTCATAGTCATATATCGAATAGTTTTGACTGCATAAAGCATGTTTTCATTATTTAGTTCAATTCTTTTCCTCCTTTCACAGACGCACTGATAAAGATCCATTCTCTTCTTTAGCTCCATTTTATGAGATTATCAAGTCAGGCTTGGCAAGTTTTAAGACAGACTGCCAGTTCCCTTGATTGCACTAAAAACCCTTTTCTTGACCTCTTTCAAACTGAATTCATCCTTCTCGAACAAGCATAATCAGAATTGTATGTATATTTCACATGGCCTCGTAGCATCTGTCTTGGCCTTATGAGAATAGTTGATATAATATAATCCTTTGTGAAATACCAGCCTTTCTGTCTGTCTAAAGTAATTACAACAAGACTGGTTACTGTGTAAAATGTCTCCTTTTTCTTCCTCACAAAAAACTTAAAAGAGAAAGAAAGAGTTTGTATTGATTAACCTGTTCCATTGCTACTTGTAAGATGGCAAGTCTCTGGGGAATGTTTTGTCAACCAAATCAGAAACACTAAGTGACTTTTTCCTACCACTCAAGGGTATACACTTTCGCCCTTATAACTGTGATAACATAGAAAGGTTTTATTGCTATTGAGCACCTGACTGTCCCCTCAGATGGGTACTCAGCAAAAAGGAAATTGTATAATGTGATTCTAGATCTTTAGAACATTATGGAATGTTGAGAATCAAATATGATCTTAGCGTCAGGGCAGTTTAAATATTTCACTGTTTTCAGTAAAAGAGTCCCTTCTAATTCACTACGTTGCATCAAATTGGTGATCATTCTGGTTATATCTGTGAGGGAATGATCCACAATTTTCATTTTGCAAACTTAGTAAGATTTATTATTTAATCTATTTAAAATTAGAGCTTCTATTACAATGAGAATAAATCTGGTAAATTAGACTATAGTCACATATTAAGTTTCTGAGCCCAACCCAGTAGCAACAGTTAATAGAAGCACAGGTATATATATGAAATAACTGCTCTCAGGAAGCACATTTTTCTTCTTTTGTGAATTATGGTATGTGCATATGTATTGATGAAAATTTAATGTTTTAGCAATAGAGGGAAAGAGAAAGTTCAAGTGTATCACTGGAGTACAGAAACTTGTCTGACTGCAAAAGGTGGCAGATGGAAAGGGAAAAGAAAGCCATGAAGGAGGAGTGCTTTGAGACAAGAGAAAAAACGAACAGAGAGAACATTCAGGCTGACTGTGAAGAAATAGTTTGGTTTTTTTTTTTTTTTTTTTAAAAACAACAACAACAACAAACCCCCAACAAATACCTTTAAGAAATAAAAATCTACTCAACTTTTGAGTAAATACATAAGGACAAAAATTAGAAGAGATTTCACTTGAAGCGTAACTAGGTTAGACAGCACACTGTAAACATATAATAAAAAGGAAACCTGCATTGGCAGAGAGACAGTTGACAAGGTGTATTGATTCCTTTCAAACTATAATGCCTAAGATCCATGAAGCAAAGAGTGATCAGAATGAGCAATAGATGCTGAATCTAATTTGCATGTCAGTAGCCGTTTCTTCTCTTAACCATTCCAGTGTGAAAAGCCAATTGGCAGCCACTATTAATTGGCTAGTCAAAGCCAAAAGGTCAGCTGGCACAATTTTACATCTCTTTCTCCAGGGTTCATAAATGAACTCTGGGTAAGGTGTGAACAATGTTTACAGCAGCAATTAGTTTATTCCTGGGGCAAAGTACAAATAGAAGTGGGTATGCATGTACAGCAAGAAGCTTGTTTCCCATCCCAGTGTGACTGAGTAAATGACAGCTGGTTGGCAGTAGGCCATACAAATAAGAAATACCAGCTGGCAAATGTCAGATTATTTTTTCCCACTTAGGTAGAGAAGTCTGTTGGATGAGAAGAAGATATGTTACTGAATACATAGCCATTTATTCCTCGATAGTTACTTAACTAACCAGCCGCAGACTAATTCATAACTAAAAGTGAGGTAGTTAGCAACCTTGTCATTGTGCAGAAGTTCCTTGGAAGATTTGAATACAGCAGATTTTCCAGAATGATCATAGTGGTGATACAAAACTACTTTGAACTACTTGTTTGAAAAGTACATGAAATCTCAGTTTTGTATAAAAATTCTCTGTGAATAATTCTCAGGCACTGTGTCTTTAAGAAATCTTGATTTGGAAATTTTGCAATTTCTACCTTCTTAGGACCCTTTCTGTAATTATTAGGTCTGCGTCATCGCAGAATAACAGTAGTGTTAGCATTGAAAAGACCCCTGGAGATTGTCTAGTCCAACCCCCCTGCCAAGGCAGGACCACCTAGAACAGGTTACACAGGAACACGTCCAGATGGGTTTTGACTGTCTCCAGAGTGACCTGCTGGCCACACTCCTCACAGTGCACCCCAGGATACTATTGGTCCTCCTGGCCACAAGGGCACACTCACTGCTCATAGTCTATTTATCATCTATCAATACACTCAGTTGCTTCTCAGCTGAACTGCTGCCTAGTAGATCAGCCCCTAACCTGTACTTGAACTTGGGGTTCTTCATTCCCAAATGCAATACCCTACACTTACCCTTGTTGAAACTCATTAGGTTTCTCTCCACCCAATTTTTCAGCCTATCAAGGTCCTGCTGAATGACAACACAACTTTCAGGTGCATCAGACACTACCCCAGCCTAGTATCCTAAGCAAACTTGCTGAGTGAGCCCTTCATCCACATCATTGATAAGCAAGTTGAAAACTGCTGGACCCAGTACTGATCCTGGGGTATACCACTGAGTTCAGGCCTCCAACTGGATTCCACTCCAATGACCATGACCCTCTGAACTCTGCATTCCGCCACTTCTCAATCCACCTCACTGCCCATTCGTCTAACCCACATTTCCTAAGGTTACCTACAAGTATGTGATTTGAAAGAGTGTCAAAAGCCTTGATGAAGTTGAGGTAGATAACATCCACGGCTCTCCCCCCATTGATCCATCGTGCCATGTCATCATAGAATGCTATGAGATTGGTCAAACATTATTTCCCCTTGGTTATTCATTTAGATTAATTTCCTTCCTGCTCAATGCAGTTTTTATCTTGAAGAAACCTGGGGCATCAAATAACAAAGCAAAGTGAATTTATTATATCAATGCTCATAAAATAGATTACTAAAATTTAGGAAAATATTAATGTCTAAATCAGAAAGAGCCAAACTAGATATGACTGTAATGTGTAATACCATACCAGAAGTAGAATTATTTTATTTTATTTATTTATTTAATTTTTTAAAATTTATTTTATTATTCTATGATATTTTTTACAATTTTTTACAAAAAATAAAAATTTGTCTTTTTTTTTTTTCTTCATTATATTTTCTGAAGAAAGATCTCATGTTGAACTCAACCTTTATATAAATTCGTCTCCAAAAAAATAAATTATTATTTTTTGTTATAGATATTTTTACATTTTAATGTCTATTTACAATATCATTAATTTAAGCTGTCCTGATGGCATTTAAAGACTGTCAAATATACATATTTGTTTGTAGGTTTCAATTTTTTTATGTCAGTATTTGTTTGAGATTGTTTTAGTAACAGACCCAAAGTATCAGTGCACAATTTGTGCTACATATTGCACTTGCAATTGAAGTATTAGAATAGAAAATTAACTGAAGATATGCTTTAGGAAGAATGCTAGAAACCTAATGAATGGCAATTTCCGGAAAACTAATCCTGGATAGTAGTAAAGGTGGCATATTGTCAAAGATGGCATTGTGCGCAGAATAAAGAAATTGAATTTGTAAATAACCCCCCCCCCCCCCCGTACTAATCCAGTCCTACCAAACTTCTCATAAGAGCCATGTTATGCTAAAATGCTTTCTACACATTTTGCACCAAGTTTTTAAAATTTTAATTTATCTAAAACATGCAATTATCCACATTTTATATCCAAGATTTGTAGGTATAGTCCTCAAGAGTTAAGAGTTAGTTAAGATACCAAAAAAAGCTTAGCACTAATAAAGCCCTAACCGTCCACTTGTTAACACATAGCAGTTTACTTCAGCTTTGTTATCAAAGTCTACTTTCATTATCCGGTACTTAAAACTGTCTAGAAATATTTAAAGTTGCATAAATCCATTGAAAGCCAACTCTTTATAACTGCTTGATTGCACTAATTTAAAAGGTATTGCAATCTTGTAAAATGGGATCTTGATGATCTGGTAGACCTGACTTACTGGTATGTATATATTATTAAAGAGGCATGAAACACAAAAAAAAAACACACAGGTAACATGTCCATCCTGAAAATGCCAGGTTTTCTAACTTTTGAACTATTTATTTTTTTTCTTGGTTATGTCTGAGGAGGCATTGCCACTTGATCACCAATACAACATCTATTTTATATGTCTTCACTGATTAAATTAATTAGAGTGTTTTGTTCTCTTTTCCTTGGTTTTGTGTTTTGGGGTTTTTTAATACGTTTGTCAGTTTGTTTTAAAGAGAAGATATTATTGCTTGATATTGTTCACATTAGATGATGGGTAGAATATGTTAATTCAGCTTTTAAGGCAATAAAAATCCATTCAAACAAATTGTAAGCCGAAACCCTGATGTAATGATTACCTTAGGTCTTTACTAGTTACATTTTTTTGTGTTTTTCAGTTGTCTTCTGTATCTGTCTACCAGAAGGTGTTTCTGAGAATCTTTCTATCAAAATTTACTGCTATTAGTACACTAAATCTTGTCTTTCACAAAAATGATTTTGCGATTTGGCATTGTAGGTACTTAGAGCAAAATAGTTTTTTGTCTTAACTGATTAAATAGAAAAATACTTATGCTAATCACATCTGTTTATCAAGTAAAAATTAAATTAAAAAAGTATGATCTATTCACCATAAACGACTAAATTGAGGATCTACTTATTTAATGGTCTTTCCATGTGGCAGGATTTACTCCATGTTATTGCACAGTTATTATACACTGGCTCCGTTGCCATGACATGAGGCATGTCCCAGAAGTCCCTTCTAAAACAGAGTTCAACTCATAACAAACAAGACTCATAAACAGCTACTCTGTCTCATTAGCTATGAACACCAAAAGAATTAGCAATTATCCTGCATGTATGTGAAAGAAGTGAACTAGCAGTATTACAAAGGATATTACTTCATTATAGTTATACAAACTATCAGTAACCTGTTCAATATTATAAGAAAGCTACATGAAACAGCACCTCCCAGAGAGCTCAATGAAGGGAACAATATTCTGAAAGGCAGATCTTGGGTAAAACCATTTTTTTCTTTAAAGAATGGTAGTGAACTTCTGCAAAAAACTAAACAAATACCTGTGTAAAAAACAAGCACCTTATCATGACTTAGAAATGAAAACCAGATATGAATGAAAAGAATCTTTACCAGATGTTTTCAGACAAATAGAATGCAACAAACAAAAGAATATGTATGTCAACACAGTGTATATCTTTATCTCTATTTTCTAAATTCATATTTTTAGAAACACAAGATTGTCCTTAGTTCAGCCGTAGCAGTCATTCTTCTCCTTCTCAGTAGCTGGTGCAGTGCTGTGGTTTTGACTTTCAGGCTGGGAACAGAGCTGATAACACTGATGTTTTTAGTTGCCGCTCAGTAATGTTTCTTCTGACCAAGGACTTTCTGAGTCTCATGCTCTGCCAGGGAGGAGGAGAAGCTGAGAAGAAGCAGAGACAGGGCACATGACCCAAACTAGCCAAAGAAGTATTCTATACCACAGCATGTCATGCCTAGTATATAAAATGGGGGCAGTTACCTGGAAGGGTTAAGTCACTGCTCACGTTGGGCTGGGTAATGGTCGGCGGGTGGTGAGTGGTTGTATTCTCTCCCCTTGTTATTTCCCTTATCATTATTATTATTGGTGGTAGCAGTAGTGGTTTGTATTATACCTTATTTACTGGACTGTTCTTATCTCAACCAGTGGGAGTTACATTCTTTCAGTTCTCCTCCCCATCGCTCTGGGAGTGGGGGGGAGGAAGAGGAGGGAGTGAGAGATCAACTGTGCGGCTGATTTGCTGACTGGGTTTAAACTACAGCAGTTCTTTTTGGTGCCCAACATGTAGCTCGAAGGGTTGAAATAATGACAAATCTGACCGGAGTGTGTCTAATTGTATTTGTGATAGGCACTCATTGTTTCAGATTAATAGACACTCATCACAATGCTGATTTACTGGCTCTCAAAGTTGTTGCTCTTTATCTCATAGTTTCAGCATGTTGTACCTTACTTAGAGCCAGTATTTGCTGTGTTAGTGTTTATTGGCTGGGGACCTTGGGGTAAAGTTTTGTTTCATTGTGCCCTATGGTAATGACTTGCAATACAATAGAATCATTGATCATTAAATTGATCTGGCTTACGTTCCCAGTGTGGTCACCACCTCTATACTTTGGAAGGTACATAATAGAGGTGTACAGCAATTACACATCTTTTTTCCTCTCCTCGGGTGGTCAGCCTATGAGGGAGACATTCCCACACACGCTAGTGACAAGTACAGCAGCGACTCAAAGTTTGACTGCAACAGATAACACAGCTACTCCAACTCCAAGCACAGCAACTACGCTAACCCAGCAACAAGTACAGCAGCTACTCAAACTCTAACTGCAGCAAACAGTGCAGCTACTCCAACTCCAAGCGCAGCAGCTGCACCAGCCTCAGTAACAAGTACAGCAGAATCATTTGAAAGTTCTGAAGGTTTTAAATGGCCTTTGGGTACATTGAGACGTGCCTGCTGATTGTGATGGGGATTACCATGTTGGCACACATACACAGTGTGTTTTATCCATGACAATTTTGTATGATCTCGAGAATTAAGTGAAGTCATGTTTGGGTCTTGTCTAGGGTTAGACGACGATATAGAAGGACCAAGAGATTTTCCCCGAGGCTGGACAGTCATGAGTGACAGGGTGTGTGGGACAGTATGGACAAGTACCTAGTCCACTGGGCTCCTCCAGTGCTTTGGAAGCATGGAGATGGAAGGCAGCTGTATGGAGCCCCTGAAGACATGTCGCAGAAACTACTGAAGAGGAGGGTGAATTATTTTGAGCCTGGTGGGCCCATGACACCTCAGACCATGAGGGCAGAGATGTGACGTACAGATGGACTTATGATTGAGGGGTGGACTTAGCAATGGACACTATTGCCCAGGTTATTCACGAGTGTGAAACATGTGCTGCAATTAAGCAAGCTAAACGGTTAAAGCCTCTTTGGTGTGGAGGACGTTGGTTGAAGTACAAATATTGGGAGGCCTGGCAGACTGACTATATCACACTCTCTCTCTCCTGCCCTAAAAAACTGTTGCAGGCGATGAGGCCCGACATCATGGAGCGGATGAACTCAACAGCTTTATAAGGATTGGTCCATGCACTAAGGAATGATCTCTCTCTCTCTCTCTCTCTCTGTGGATGTATATGTATGTATGCATATGAGATAAGAGTGATGGCGTATTGAAAATGTAGGATCTGAGCATGACGCGAATGGTATGGAATAAGTGGTGGATACTGTCCTGGGTTCAGCAGTAGCAGTCATTTTTCTCCTTCTCAGTAGCTGGTGCAGTGCTGTGGTTTTGACTTTTAGCCTGGGAACAACACTGATAACACTGATGGTTTTAGTTGCTGCTCAGTAATGTTTATTCTGACCAAGGACTTTCTGAGTCTCGTGCTCTGCCAGGGAGAAGAGGAAGCTGGGAGGAAGCAGAGACAGGACACCTGACCCAAACTAGCCAAAGAGGTATTCCATACCACAGCACATCATGCCCAGTATATAAAATGGGGGCAGTTACCTGGAAGGGTTAGATCACTGCTCACATCGGGCTGGGTATTGGTTGGTGGATGGTGAGCGGTTGTGTTCTCTTCCCTTATTATTTTACTTATCATTATTCTTATTAGTGGGTAGCAGCAGTGTTTTTGTGTTATACCTTATTTACTGGACTGTTCTTATCTCAACCCGTGGGAGTTACATTCTTTCATTTCTCCTACCCATCCCTCCAGGAGCAAGGGGGTAGAAGGGAGTGGAGTGATTGAGAGACTGCATGGCTGATTTGTTGACTGGGTTTAAACCTCGACAAATGTCTATTTCTATTTTCCTGAAGTCTGTGTGTTCCACAATTCAACTTGTTTGGCAACAACATGTTGGCATGTAGTGTTTCAGCTGTTAATATAAAAATATGAGACAAGGCAGGCTACACAGAAATTGCTAATAGAAGGCTTATCTATGCCTTTACAGGTGAAATGCTTAATGCTAAGATACAGATAAACAGAGTTCATTCAGGTTCGAACTTACACTGAGTATAAGTGCTGAATGGAATAATTTAAGAAGCAGCTAAAGAGCAGATGTAAAACAATGAAGACAAACAAATATTTTCTTTTTATTATTGCTGTTTTGTTTCTCTACTATACTAATATATTTTCATTAGGAAGCCGCAACTGAATAATAATCTACGTACAGTTCAATCAGCAATTTCCATTGCCAAAGGCAAATGTAGACAAAGCCCTGGAGGTGTTATTATAAAAGATGAAAAGTGGGGTGGGAGGAATCCAGAAAACACAGAATTAGTCAAAAATATTTCAGAATAGCTTGAGACACATTTTCAGATATGTTTTTTACTCTTTTAACTTAAGATAGACTTATTATTGCCTTCCTGTGTGCATTTTCCTTATAAGGCAAAGAAAAATGGACAGTATATTTCTGGATTATCTTGGAAGACTGACTGACAAAAGCATTTTTTGGCAAGTAATGATCAACATACTAAAAAAGAGCAGGTTTTTAAGATTGCAAGCCAAAGTAAGTAATTGGTTGTGGGTTCTAAACTGTAGTAAAATGCTGCAATAACATTACAGCTATTTGAATTTATGAATTTGTTAATGATTTCCTGCAAATTATCAGTAACATGCACAAACTACTGATTGGCTAATGTTCAAAAGTAGAAAAGCACTGCAAGTATTTGCTATAATACATTCTTTGTGACCAAAAGAGCATCTTATATTTTTTTAAGTTACTTCAGGATGAAAAAGATTTCCTGCTACTAACTGGTGATGAGAGGCACTTTTTGAGGTTGTTTCACAGGTAATCTTCAACTTTGGATTTTATAACTGGGAGTCATCCCTTTTCACTCACAAAACAATTTTCAAATAAGTGGATATAAAACCGTGCTCTTCAATCCCATTTTGTTTACCTCTCCTATTATTTTCTTTGACTTAAGAATATCATAATACATAGAAATGTCTTAATAGTGACAACAGATTTACTGTGACCAAAATCAAAGAGTTAAATTAATATTTCTTAGTTTCACTTTTTACTAACTGCATAAAATCAATTGTATTTTCTAATACACTCTGTTCTGAACAGGATCTAAGGAGAAATCCTACCTAACCACTTAGGTGGCCTTCTATGATGGAGCTACGGAACTGATAGACAGGAACAGAGCAGTTGACGTCATCTACCTGGACTTGTGCAAAGCGTTTGACACTGTCTCACATGACATCCTTGTCTCTAAATTGGAGAGACATCAATTTGATAGATGGAACACTCAGTGGGAAAAGAACTGGGTGGATGGCCGCATGCAAAGAGTTGTAGTCAACAGCTCAATGTCCAGCTGGAGACCAGTAATGAGTGCTGTCCCTCAAGGATTGGTGTTCGGACCAGTCTTGTTCAACATCATTGTCGGTGACATGGACAGTGGGATTGAGTGTGCCTTCAGAAAATTTGCCGATAACACCAAGCTGTGTGGTTCAGTTGACACGCTGGAGGGAAGAAATGCCATCCAGAGGCACCTTGACACGCTTGTGAGGTGGGCTGATGCCAACCTGAGGAAGTTTAACTATGACAAGTGCAAGGTCCTATACCTGCGTTGGAGCAATGCCAGGCACAGCTACAGGTTGGACAGAGAAGAGATTCAGAGTAGCCTTGCAAAGAAGGACTTGGGGGTGTTGGTCAATGAGAAAATGAACATGAGCCGGCAGTGTGCGCTTGCAGCTCAGAAAGCCAACTGCATCCTGGGCTGCATTAAAAGGAGTGTGACCAGCCTTGTGAAACACCTGCTTTTTCATTAATTGTAGATCTTTACATGAGGTCTAAGGATTCATACAACAGTCCAACAAAGTGAGATGTCAATACATAGTCAATTTCAGGTCCTTAAAAAGACTATAGCTGCTGACAAGCTATGCGTTTAGAAGACGCAGTGTTTCATTTGTCTCACCTGGAACAAAGTGCAAATGATCTACTCACAGGGATTACTGCCACCATGGGACTGAAGAGGAGGATGAGTATGTTGTCTTACCTGTCAATTTGGAGTACCCTTGTTTGTTTGTTTTTCTGCTTGCTTGCTTGTTTTCTATTTTTCTGACCACTGGCTTTATAGTAGTATTGGCTTTTCTAATTTCTGACTTTGACCCTTATTTCCAAACCCAGTTTAAATAAGTCATATCCTTGACCCAACACTGTTTTGAGATAGCTATGTATTGTATCTACAAAGCTTTGAAGATCTCAACTTAAGTACCTATAAAATGAAAAACCATGGTATTTTGCTTCTGTGTGTTGCCTCACGGAGGCGTGGCGACCTGGTTCAGGAACGGCACGGCGACCAACCCCTGGCCGCTCGGTCCATCAGCTCATACACACCAATATGGTGAACAGCAAAATGGCGTTTATTACAGGAAAACACAACATTATATATCCAGGGTTTACAACGTCACTTCCGTGCGCTTACATCATAACGTAGACACTGTTAGCTATTAGGGGAGGAGTCCTGTCTTTCCGTACAGCACGACATCTTCCGGCCGCCAGACCTTAGCTTGTGCCACAACATATCCCCCCTCCCTATGCTTAACCAAATTAGCTACAATATACTTAATCAAAATCTTATTTATATCTTATAAAATCTTATTCAATACCTTATAACAACCGTACAAAACATATATAATAAACTTGAGTAAAACACATAAGACACCTTAGACAAGATCGATCTTACAAAAGACTACATACAAATATAAGAATCAAAACACAAAATATTACTGAAATACAGCGCAACGACCCTACTAAAAATCAAAAAAAAAAAACCAGCTCCAAACAGCGTCAGTACAACGTAAGGTGCATGCCTCCCTTACACTGTCTGAGGCTTGGGCTTCTAAACTGACCAAAATGCACACTCGTTCCGATGCAGGTGGCCAGCCTGCATTGGAAGAAGTGGCCGGTAATATTCATACCAATTTACAAGGGTCGACAAAAACCTAAACATCATAACTTAAGGCAGCTTAAAAGTAACCTGAGATATAACACTGAGGTAACACTAAGTAAACATAGCACCGAATAGATACATTCTTAAAGCAGTTGTTGGTGCTCTAACAGCTTACAAGGCCCAAAGATCAGTACCATGATGATTGTTGCGATCGGCCCTGTTCAAGCACCCATTTGTAGGGCTGGTGACCTGATTCTCACGAAAGCATCACCACCCCTCCCAACGATGGTCATTTTGTCGTGGTCTGGATTCTGCCAATGTGGAACTCCCAAGCTTGAATGGGACGCATGACGCTGAGGTATACGGGCTACGGGGGCGTCCGATGATCTAATCCTGTGAACAAGACTCACAATTTTCATTAGATTTATCATGACATAAGGGAAAAGGGTGATAGTTTTTTCCGGTCCCTTTTCAGTATGAATTGTGATTGCTATTAATTGAACACTCTTACAAGCTCGGGTTAGTCCCCCGACTCCACCCACCATAGGGGCTTTTGTCAATTTCCAGTGTGGGGGCCAATTCGTTTTAGGAATAACTGTAACGTCTGCTCCGGTGTCAATCAAAAAGGGGACACTAATAGTAGTGTCATCTGGACTATTATAAAGGGAGCAGATTCCCCGCACCACTGGTCGGTTGTCACACTTTATTGCCAGGGCCACCCTGGGGTCTCGCCCCCACGAGGTTGTCCTTGCTGTCCCTGAGATAGGGACGGATTCGGCTGAACTGACGGTTGGGCCGTGAAATTGGTCGCTTCTCGGAGGGGCAGTGGGTTCGAGAGCGCTTTGCCCCACGCGGGGTTGGCATAATTGGGCCGCCTCATATCCTAAGCGGGAGAGGGCCGAGTGCGGCCCAGACGCCCTCTCCCCCTCCCGTTTCCCGGGATTTTAGATCTACATTCCTTAGCGACATGGCCTTTCTTTCCACAAGTCCAACACGGCCTTCTAGATTGATTATGATGCGAGGGGGATGCCATTGATGAGTTCCCCTGCTGAGGGCAGTTTGCCACCACATGGCCCACCTGACCACATTTAAAGCACCCCCTCATATTGGCCATTGCTGTAACAGCTGCTTGAAGCGGGGTTAACTGCTCCTCATTTGAAACATGTTTAATCATGTCCGCGGCACTTGATCCCATCGGCATCGACCGTAAGATTTCTTTGGTTTTTGCATTACATTGCTGGCGTATACAATCTGCAATGACTGGACCTTTTGCCTCTGCGGGCAAGGCTGAAGAATCGACTGCCATTTGAAGGCGATCCACAAACTGTGTAAAGCTCTCACTTTCATTTTGCTTTACTGTTGCCCATGGCGAAGGCTTAGCAATAACTCGAGAAACTGTATGAATAGCATCTCTAGCTGCACGAGTAGTTATCATGACTTCATGGGCCCGCAAACCTTGGGCTTGTGTCTGGGGAGTGAGCATTGTTGGATCAGTGCCCATTAAACGTGGCAGGCTGGAGCCATGTAACGGATGGCGTTTCCCAGTTGCTAGGGCTAGCTGTTTTGTACAATTATCTTGCCATTCTTGGTTGAAAACAATCATCCCTGCCCCTCCAAAAATCATTCTGCAAACATGTTGTATATCAAATGGGAGCATATCATCTCCCCCAAAAACCCCATCTATAAGGGTGGAAACCATAGCAGAATTAAGCCCCTTATCTGCAATTACTTTAACAATTGCCTGTATATCTTTAGGGTTTGCAGGGGAAAAAATCCTCTGTCCTCCATCCGTTACTCGGACCGGGAATGCTAATGGAGCCGGTGGAACCCACTCGGCACACGTAGTCTTTGTTTCAGGCTTCCTTTTATTACAGGAGGAGGTAATTTGGCTTTTGATTTTATCTACCCCTAGTTCTTCTTTATCTGAATCAGAATTGGTTAAGAGGCACTCATCCCCGTCAGTGTCTGATTCCGGATCAGAGCTCGACTGACTAGGTACCTCCGGGTTCCGATACTTTGTTGCTGGGCTCCGGGCCCGCCCGGCTCCCTTGCATGCCCCACAAGTGGGCCGTTCTCTTCCTCTGCTCCGGTCCCGCCCACGTCCCTTGCAGGCGGGCCGCTCCCCCCCTCCTGACTCACCCCGCCTTCCACTCAGAGGGGCGTTTACCTTATAAGGGCATTTGTTCAAATGACCGCTCTGATTGGCTCCCCGCGCCTCACACGCGCTCCGCCCCTCTTCCCGTTTGTATGTGCATGTCAATCCTAACACTTCCCCCCTGTGCCCGACAGGGACTTTCTCGCTCCGCCCTTCCCCCCGGCTCCCGACAGGGACGTCCTCGCTCCGCTCTTCTCCTTGCCGCTCGGCGCCATCTTGGGGCGCATAGGGCGGCGGTCTAACCCAGTCCATTAATCCACCCCAAAAGGATTTCGCTTCATTCTGTCCCTCGGAAAGTGGTTCAAGGTCCGGGGATTCGTAGGGCGCATCACCCTCCCGCGAGTCGTCAGACTCAGCAAAGGTGCCCCCGTCCGATGGGTACGGAGTCTGTACGGCTGGCCCATACATGCAGGATTCCTGCTCCTGCCGAGCCTTTCGCTGAGCCTGTTCAACTTTCCCCCACGACTTAAGGTATTTCCCACAACCCGAGGACTTCATCTCCTCGGCTAACGCTATAGTACATTTAACCCACACTTCTGGGTGAAGAATATCCACCGGCTGAACAACAGCCCCAATCAGTAAAAGCCTCACAACGGCAAAAATAAAATCTTTGGATTTACAATCAACACCCCACTGCTTATATAATTGCAATACGACCTTCACAGGAGCTTCCATCCTCCTTACTAATCCGGGAGCGTCCTCCTCGCCGGGCCGGTCCCGCCGCTCCGGCCGCCGTTCACCTGACCCCAGGCGAATTTCCCGGGTTTCGGCACCACTTGTTGCCTCACGGAGGCGTGGCGACCTGGTTCAGGAACGGCACGGCGACCAACCCCTGGCCGCTCGGTCCATCAGCTCATACACACCAATATGGTGAACAGCAAAATGGCGTTTATTACAGGAAAACACAACATTATATATCCAGGGTTTACAACGTCACTTCCGTGCGCTTACATCATAACGTAGACACTGTTAGCTATTAGGGGAGGAGTCCTGTCTTTCCGTACAGCACGACATCTTCCGGCCGCCAGACCTTAGCTTGTGCCACAACACTGTGACAGTCTTATAACTCCTGAATGTCACCTGCTGACACTTTTGATATTTCAGAAAGAAAATTAAAGTTTAGCATACAGCATTAAAAAAGCTTAGAGCTGATGTAACCTGTTGTCTCCAGCATACTTATCCGGTTAGACTCAAGCTGAAATAACTGGATAAATATTGTAATTTATTAGAGACTAACAGTGTTAAAGGCTGCAAACTGCATCACCCAGGGGGGTTGGAACTTGATGATGTTAAGGGCCTTTCTGACCTTAACTATTCTGTGATTCTATGATTCTGTCATTAATGCATGTAAGTATCTCAAAGGAGGATTCCTGAAGGATGATGCCAGACTCTTTCCAGTGCTGCCCAGCAACAGGACAAGGAGCAATAGCCATAAACTAAAGCACAAGAAGTTTCACTTTACCATGAGGAAGAACTTCCTTATGTTGAGGGTGGCCGAGCACTGGAACAGGCTGCCCAGGGAGGTTGTGGAGTCTTCCTCTCTAGAAATATTCAAAGCCTGCCTGAATGCGTTCCTGTGTAACCTGCTCAAGGTGGCTCTGCCATGGCAGGGGGAGGTTGGACTAAATGCTCTCCAGAGGTCCCTTCCAGCCCTAATGAAATTGTGAATCTTTGATATCAGCTGCTGGGAACTAATTAGGCCCCAGCAATTAATGAGGACAATTATTCTATAAATACAAATTAATTCTTCAGGACTTTTAAAGCAATATGCACTAGTAAAAGTAGACGATCCTAAGTGAAATACATTGTCATTTGATAGGCACCACTAATCACATGTGTTTTGGTTTGTATTGTAGAAAAAAAGATAACAGTTTGGTGGCTAATTAGAAAATTCCTTGTACCACTGTTATCAAAATTTTACTACCTTGATAAAAAGAGTTTTATTTCTTGTGTATATATTTGGTTTTCTTTTTTTCCTGAAATAATAACAAATCTAACATCTTTTATTTCTTCTGCATTATAATTAATATTTTTACTGTTTGCTCTGTAAAGACAAGTGCTTTGTGAACATGAGTCTGTTTCTATCTGTCTACAGAGGGCCTCATCCACTCGTCTTCCTTGTCAGGTTCTTCTAGCAGAATCTCACTGAAATGTCCCCACAATCTAAGTTGCCAAACCCCTGGTTGTGGCACCAGTCTCCTAACCAGTTGTTAATTTACAAAGTTCGACTGGCCCTACCCCTGCCTTTTGAACAGGAGTATTGATGAGAAAACTATTTGTACTCCAGAGTCTTCAACTGCCAAATCCCATGGTTCTTAAAACCTTCTTGGTAGTCCTCATATTGATCCTGGCTTTATCTATGCTGTCCACATAAAACAATGGCAGTGGGTAATAGTAAGTTGCAAATTGGCATTTAGACAAGAAAAAAAAAAATGGGTAGAAAAAAATTTGGTGGAAAGCTAAGTATTTTGAATAGATGCAAATGTGAAATTATATTAACTTTTGAAATAACATGAAATAAGTGCAACAAGTGCTGAAAAAATCAGCATGAATTTCCATGTATTCTTGTTCAAGAATTCACTGCTGAATACATTTGAGTATGCAGTAAGTTCAGACACAGAAGAGAAAGAATATTTATACTTGAGAAAACTGATTATGTGATTGGGTGATTTTGTTGAAGCTGCCAATTAACTTTGTGAATAGCATTTAGGTTTAGACAGGAGTATATCATCAGCATGTTTTGGTCCTTTACTGTAACCTGAGGGTACTGCGATTTTAAGGATCATTGATTTTACTATGTATAAAGTTACTGGTGGCTACAGCTGCCTGTAATGCCCATCAGCTTGATAGCACATTTATAATGTCACAGAGATAGCCCACAGCCAAAATCTCAGATCCAAATGGATGGCATCATTGATTTTGTTATTTTATTTTTCATTGATTTTAATTTTGAGACTCAAAATTCAAATTTTATGTCTAGGCATTGCTTGACAACATTTAGTGGGCTGTCATTCTGACAAATATTCAACTCAGGAAGAAAACTCCCATTGAGGAAATCATTAAAGGTAACGTATTTAACAAAAGTGCCAAATGATGAAATATGTGACAGCACACTAGCAGTATGACTGTGTGGTACGGTTGATACGTTGAGGGAAGAAATGCCATCCAGAGGGACCTTGACACGCTTGTGAGGTGGGCTGATGCCAGTCTGATGAAGTTTAACCATGACAAGTGCAAGGTCCTACACCTGGGTCAGAGCAATCCCAGGCACAGCTACAGGTTGGGTAGAGAAGAGATTCAGAGCAGCCCTGCAGAGAAGGACTTGGGGGTGTTGGTCAATGAGAAAACGAACATGAGCCAGCAGTGTGCACTTGCAGCCCAGAAAGCCAAGCATATCCTGGGCTGCATCAAAAGGAGAGTGACCAGCAGGTCGAGGGAGGTAATCTTACCCCTCTACTCTGCTCTCCTGAGACTTCACTTGAAGTACTGTGCGCAGTTCTGGTGTCCTCAACATAAAAAGGATATGGAACTGTTGGAACAAGTCCAAAGGAGGGCCACAAGGATGATCAGAGGACTGGAGCACCACCTGTATGAAGATAGGATGAGAAAGTTGGGGGTGTTCAGCCTGTAGAAGAGAAGGCTCTGTGGAGACCTCCTAGCAGCCTTCCAGTATCTGAAGGGGGCCTATAGGGATGTTGAGGAGGGACTCTCCTTGAGGGACTGTAGTGATAGGACAAAGGGTAATGGGTTCAAACCTAAACAGGGGAAGTTTAGACTGGATATGAGGAAGAAATTCTTTCCTGTGCGGGTGGTGAGGTACTGGAATGGGTTGCCCAGGGAAGGTGTGAATGCTCTATTGCTGGTGGTGTTCAAGGCTTTGTTGGAGAGAGCCTTGGGTGGCATGGTTTAGTATGAGGTGTCCCTGCCCCTGGCAAGTGTGTTGGAACTCGATGATCTTAAGATCCTTTCCAACCCTGACTATTCTATGATTCTATGATTCTGTGACTCCTTTTACCGTAACCAGTTACAAATTCCACAGCCAACTATATTTTAGTTAAGAAGATATTTTGTAGAAAACAGCTTCTGATTGCAGTATGTTTACATTAATGTACTTTGATGCATCATCAATTCACTTTGCTTCTTTTCCTGCTTTCTACTCTGGGCATGAGAGCTTTTAATGCTGTAGCTCATAAAACGTGATTCATAACACTCAGCAGGTGTCAGAAACTACATACTATAAATGGCATGAGCCATAAAGCTAGAATTTCTGTGCACTAAGATAAGGAGCTTTAAAAAAAAAAAAAAAAGAAATTTTTGTCCTGAAAGTGAAGAAATGCTGAAGATGGAGAAAAATCAGTTAATTTTCTTGAGGATTCCTTGCTGAATGAGTAAGGAACATGCATAGTATAGTATAGGTACTTTGGCAATCTCTGGGTTAACACCAGTTGCAGTCGTATAACCTATGAATAGAATTGTTTGCCAAAAACTTGAAGTATATTAAAAATATAAATACTTGTATTTTTAAATTCCTCAGCAGTTCTGCATCTCTTTAATACCACTTATGTTAGGCATGCAGGAAGCCATCTGTCAATTGCATAATCTAATCTTCCCTGCAAGGTACTTCTGTTTGCTTCTTTATCCTTTGATGTTCAGGAGTAAAAATTTCATTTAATTTAATCTTCATCATTTCAAGAGTGCAGCAGCTCAAATGTATCATAAAGCCATATCAGAAAATCTTAGTAGATAAAAGCTTTCAGTAGTTCGTCAACTATTTAATTGATACATGTTAAAGGTAGTGAAAAATTTGAAAAAAAAAAAAAAAGGTCAGGAGAGGAGACAGGAGTGGAAAAATATTAGGAGAAAGCTATTTAATTCTTTTGGGGCATGATTTTGCTCGTATCAATTACATAAGAAAGAAATACAAATTTTCTTACTCTATCCAGGAATACATAGGAATGCAGATGAGTGAAGGATTTGCATCCAACTTCAAGTTCATTTCCAAAAGAATTTTTTCATATTTTGTCCTGGGTTCAGCAGTAGCAGTCATTTTTCTGTCTTAGTAGCTGGTGCAGTGCCGAGTTTTTGACTTTCAGAGCCACACAGGTACTCACTCACTCTCCCCCTTCCTCTCCCCACTCTCTGAAGGATGGGGTGGAGAATCAAAAGAATGTAACTCACATGGGCTAGGAACAGTGCAGTAACTAAGGTACAACACAAATCACTACTGTTACCATCAATAATAGTAATGATAAGGGAAATAACAAGGGAAGAGAATACAACCACTCACCACCCGCCGACCAATACCCAGCCCAACCTGAGCAGTGATTTAACCCTTCCAGGTAACTGCCCCCATTTAATATACTGAGCATGACGTGCTGTGATATGGAATACCTCTTTGGTTAGTTTGGGTCAAGTGTCTTGTCTCTGTTTCCTCTCGGCTTCCGTTCCTCCCTGGCAGAGCATGAGACTCAGAAAGTGCTTGGTCAGAGTAAACATTACTGAGCAGCAACTAAAAACGTCAGTGTTATCAGCATTGTTCCCAGGCTGAAAGTCAAAACCACAGCACTGCAACAGCTACTAAGAAGGAGAAAAATGATTGCTTCTGCTGAAACCAGGACATATTTGCATAATTATAGAATCAGAGAATGGCTGGGGTTGGAAAGGTCCTTAAGATCATCTAATTTCATCCCCCTTGCCATCGTCAGGACTTCATCACTTTAGAATATTTCACCCAGGATTCTGTCCAACCTGGCCTTGAACACTGCCAAGCATCGAGCATTCCCAGCTCCTTTGGGTAACCTGTTCCTGCACATCACCACCTGCACAGTAAAGAACTTTTTCTTTATATCCAACCTGAGCTTCTCTTGTTTTAGTTTGAACCTATTACCTCTTGTCCTATAGCTACAGTCCCTGATGAGGAATCCCTTGTAGACTTCCTTCAGACACTGGAAGACTGCTAGGAGGTCTCCACACAGCCTTCTCTTCTCCAGGCTGAAAAGCCCAAGCTTTCTCAGTCTGTCTTCATACGGGAGGTGCTCCAGCCCCTTGATCATCCTCGTGGCCCTGCTCTGGACTTGTTCCAACAGTTTCATGTCTTTTTTATGTTGAGGACACCAGAACTGTACACAATATTTCAAGTGAGGCCCCACAAGAGCAGAGCAGAGAGGCAGGGTCACCTCCTTCGATCTGCTGGTCACTCTGCTTTTGTTGCAGCACAGGATGGGGTTGGCTTTCTAGGCTGCAAATGCACAGTGCCAGCTCATGTTCCATTTCTTTACTAGATGATCTTAAGGTCCTTTCCAACTCTAACCATTCTATAATTCGATGATTCTATGATTTTTCTGGAATGTAGGGACCACAAAATGCCAGTGAGATTTTAGCATTTACTATTTACAAACTGATTTGTCATTGAAGGCCAGCATTAATTGATATTATAAAAGTTGTAGAATCAAATTACAGTACCCCATTGCTATGTGAACATAATTAAGCTAATAGGATTTCAGCAAAATAATTAACAATTATTTTTTCTCCTATGAACTAATCCAAAGGTATGGATTCCTCCCAGTCCCAAAAATGAAATGGCATAAGGAAAAAGTCATATCTTTAAAATAGCTGAGAGAAAAAATATTTGTAAATGATTTTACTGAAACTCTATCCTGATACTTTTAAACAAAAATCCCGTTATAGTTGTTGAGTAAGGAATAGTTTTACTTTTATTGAGTGGTCTAATAAAGGCAGCCTGGGAAAAAATTCAGTCAGATCCTATAATGAAATTTACATTTTAATGAAAATATTAGCATATTATTTTCCTTGCATTAATAACATTTCTTTTAATGAATTAATGAAAAAGTTCATGCAACAAAAATCTTCCCCACGAATCATTTCCTCTTGCTTGCTTTGCAGAGCTGAACTAATGTAAGCATGCAACTTTCCTCTTCATACGCATTTTCCTTTATCTTAAGATTTTATTTACAGAGTAAATACCCTGGTCTTAATCCATATGAAACTCTAAATGCTTTCATTGTATAGCAGAAATTCAAAGTTAGCAAGAAAACCATCACAAATAAACATCTTCAGATTATCCTCTACTCATACCTAAATTACCGCTTGGCCTTCTCTTCAGACCAGTCTCAAGGCTAGATGTCAAAGCAAAATAATCTGTAGCATCTGATGCAGTCTTCTAAGTCTTGCCTTGCATGGGTATTTTTAAATCTAATCTGACTTGCACAGACAACTTTACTGGTGAAGAACATATCATTTTGAAGAGTTTATTACCCTCGCTCTGCCATTCTAGACTGGCTTTTCTGGTTCTTAAGAAAACTTGATTTTTTTATTTACCTTTTCCTGGAAGGCAGTAATATCAAGTCCTTTAGAAAAGATAGATTTAGGCAGTTACTCACAGTAGCAAAAATGGAGCAAGGAGAGTTTGAAGAGACAGTGCAAAAATTAAATTTTTTAGGAAAAATGTCTATGAAAAAATATCTGGAAAAGTAAGCATGTTTCAGGTTTCAAATGTACAGTTTCATGATTGTTTATATACAACAACTACAAATATATGTAGTTAATTCAGCCTCTTTCACTTTGGGAAGTGTGATTTCCTTTTCTTAGTAACTGTTATGTGTGATGAAGTCCTACTTTCCTTGAAATGTATTCTCATCTGCTAAGGAGTAGTGAGTAAATTCCTGATTTTTCCTTGCTTGCATGTGCAGCTTTTGCTTTACCTATTCACCCGTCTTTATCTCTACCCATGAATTTTCTCACATTTACCCTCCTGATTCTCTCTCCAGTCTCATCATGGAGGAGTGAACAAGCACCTGTGTGAGGTTTAGCTGCGTGCCCACGTTTGGAACACAACAGTAATGTAAGTGTGTCAAATGTCAGTATTGTGTTGATTTCAGACAGTTTAATTTACTTTTTTTTCCAATATACATAAAAATCCTAAAAAAAAAAAAAAGATGCATCATAAGTTGCATCATTGTAGGCCTAATTAAAAACAACAGTTAATATTTCAAGTCAGTGATCTCCATCACTTCTCCATATTTAACAGTAAAGTTGCTAATTGTAGAAGCCATTAGTTTTTTAAACTCAGTTTATTTTCCTTTATTATATTCAACACAAATACAAAACCAGAAACTCATTCCATGCAAGGAAAGCAAGAAATACTTTGAGAAGTATATTTTGCAATACATAAGGAAAATAATTTAAAATTAGAGGTCTTTGAGGAGTGATGATTAGTGTAGATTTTATTGTAGTCTTCATATGGAAAAATATTCCAATGTTAGCAAAAAGTGCAGCTATGACTGATTATGTTTTTCTCATCATCTTTCAGGTAACTGGGAGCTGACAACTCAGGTATCAAAAGAAAGGGGAGTATATACCCTATTTTCTCATAAACGTCGCAGAAATGAAAAAGCTTTTAAATATTCATGCAAATTTAGATAAACTCATTTTTTAGTCAGATATTTCCCAAACCTTTCAAAGCTCACACACATCTCTAAGATGATTTCAGCTCCTCATGATAGGTTTAAAAAATAAAGCATCTGTGGCCATATGAAGACTCCTGCTGTTGACATTAAGACAGCAGCAAAATTGCATATTTGGGCAAACTGAGATTTAAATTAAATATCAAAATAAGATGGTATAGAGAACAAGTATCTGACATCTCTGGAAGAAACTCTAGCAAGAGTGATGAGAAAGTAAGAAGATTGACAAATTTATTTGGACAGTTTATTTTAATGACTTCATTTTTTACTGGTGGATGACAACTCTTACATTCTATAGTGTTCATTTAAGGTCTTAGAAAACCTTTTGAAATTTACTTTTTCTTTGGAAATCATAGTGAACACATTTCACTGGATTTCAAAAAGCTTTGAGGTCAATCATTGTTCTTTGATTGATTTCTGCATCTCAAAATTATTAGTCACCTAATTAAAGATTCAAGTAGCATGGATTAGAGCTTTCTAGTCTTAGCTCATATTGCTGGAAATTCTGCTAAACTTGCTTATTTTCCCTATCGTATGAGAGAATTATCGTACTTTTTAGCTCTTCATTTCAAGAGTTCAAGCTGTTTTCAGATGAAGTTGATGTCATTGAGTGATCATAGTGCAGCGAATTTACTGCATTTTAGAAAATAATAAAACTGAACTTTAGAGTAGTTTTATAGAAATTAATAACCTATGGTTTTCTTCTGATCGTTGCAGAACTTTAAAATTCTAGGTCATCTACCATACAGTGGCCAGTATGAGATTTATTCTATGTGGGTAAATCTGCAAAATTAATAATATAAATCCATGTGGCTTTGGTGTTTTACATATATCATAAAGAGATATTATATAATCTACCAAACCTAATAGATACTAATTTATTATACCTGGGAACTTGGACAGAAAAGAAAATTCTTTTTATGTTGTTTGGTTTTCCAGTTTTTAATTATATTGTTTAGCTACATGTCCCTTTAAATTAATGTAAGCATAAGTTCTTCTGCAGGCCCAAATATATTACAAGCATTTGATTGAAATACGACTATTTAACCATCATTTCACACTCCCCTATATGAGTAATCTGTTCATCTCAGTGTTTATTATCAAAGATTTTTTATCATGATATAGCTTACTTAGAAATCCTTTAACCCTTAGGGGTTCAATGAAACACAGTCACACAGAAATAATCTCCTATTAATAATATATATATACATTTATATGTCAGTTGATAGTCCAACATACATACAGCTGTAGTTATACTTTTAATATAGACTTTTCAGCATAAATAATATTTGGAAACAGAAAAAATATCAACCCTTAAAAATCAGTTCTGTAATCAAATCTAACTAGCAAACTTACACAAGCAACAGCTGTTTTCTGTAATATTGACTATTTAAGGTAAAATGTTGAATTTGGTTGCTATTTCTGTTGGTGAATTTTTTGCTTAAAAGCTTACTGGTCCATACACACTGTGCCTATAGTTCCTGATGTTCTCTCTTTCACCAACATAATTTTGGGATTCATAAAAATTACCTTTTCCTCTTTATTTACTTACTTAAATAAGTACTAATAATAAGCCTTTATAAGGTTTCTCAGCTGCTACTTTTAAATAATTTGAGTAGAAGAAATCTCAGCCAGTTCTTGTCAAGTATTTGATTTTACTACTGTATGTGATCACAGACAATGACTTTTCAGTCACAGGGATTTCATGGATGGTAAATTTGAAAGATTCAAGAAAAGACCAAACTAGTTGATTAAGAAAAATCTAGTGCGAATTTTGTATAATATAGCAGTCACATCTTTTTCAGAAGACTCCGAGCTGTAGGTGCTTAAAGGATGCCCAACTACAAGGGGAAGGTATCAGATACACATTCCTTGGTATTTTAGTTATGTATAACCTATACAGGCAGACACAAAATCATTTTGTTGAAACTCATTGGAATGTGTACCTTGAGCTGTTATCCTTCATTTCAGTGATCTGTAGGATTTGAGCACATTATGTTCCCATCTCAGAAGAAAAACAAACTCAAGGTTACATGCTGGGATAGAGTTGAAAAGGTTTATTTTAGACAAAATACATGTGGAAAGAAAGACAGCCCAGATGAAGAAGAAAGATATAAGGCAGAGAGGAGGAAGCAGATCTTTAACAACGCCTAAGCACACCAGCTATATGCCCTTGGCAAAATCCACAAGAATGACTTTTGGGGTGGTAGCACTATCTGACACAGCTGTGTGGTTTTGGAAGGGCAAATGGTCTCCAGCTGTTTAATTCTTCCTCTGTTCATTAGTGCATGTCTACTTGGCAGGATAAGAATTGTATCACCGTATTCAGTTTGTCACCACTTCCTCATTCCGGGAAGAATCTCTTCATTTTGGTTTCTGAATCTGATAAATCATTCCAAAGTACTTCCTAGGGAACAAAAAAAAAAAAAAAAAAAAAAAAAAATTACCTAGAGGCATTATTCTGTAATTGTTTTCAAATCAATAATATAAAATGAGACTGTTGAGCATTTATATTTCAGGCATCCTCTCAACTTCCTGTGACAACATAATCAGTATATCTGAATATATTCTTTTTGCTCCATTTTAAACTCATGTTGCGAACATTAAAATGGTAGTTATTTTTAACTCGAATTTGCCTTCTCCTTTTCCTTTTGTTTTGTTTCAAATGGATACTTGAATATTTCACAGGGGTAGCTTTTTTTATGGCAATTCCCTATTCACGTTCTCTATACCACTCATTATTGCTGAAGTTTTATCAAATCACAGTTGTGTTGCCATTGTAAAGGTGTCTGTTGTATTTAGCCTGCTTTGCATGTGAACTGGTTCATCTCTCTCTCAATATTACGGTCATCTTGCTTCTAGCATTTCCTAGTTCTAATAGACCCTTTCAAGACAAGAATTCATGCAATATTCAAGGTGTTGATACATCACACTTAAAACCATTTTTGCAATAAATTAACTGCAGTACAAAAGGAAGGCAGAAAAGTAGGCTTTTTCTACTTAAACATGCATGACAACTTGAAAAGAACAGATGAGTGCAGTATGATGAGGTTACAAATTATTTTTAACATTTGGAAAATAGGTGGCTTCAGGAGGAACAGACAAAACAAGTGAGCAACGGCCATGTAGTCTTTGCTTGATTATGACTTCTGCCAGGCAAACTTGGTTGAAAATTCTTGTCATTATTTAGAGTTTCATCTAGAAATCAGGTGCATATAGTTGAGTGTTCATGATTAGAGCTTGTTATCATTACCTGATTTTCATTTTTTATCATTTTGTCAGAAAATACAGATTTCAAAACCAGAGCTCACAGAAATATACCATCCCTGGAAGGGATTTCCGAACAAGGTTGCAAGGAGACACAATAAAGAAGAAACATTTTTATATCAGTTTCTAGGACTCTCATCAGAGATTCAGAGTCACATCTGACTTTCTATCTAATTAGATTCATGCTTTGTATATGTATCCCGGTTTCAGCTCGGATATAGTTAATTTTCTTCCTAGTATCTGGTGCAGTGCTGTGTTTCGACTTCAGTCTGAGAATAATGCTGATAACACACTGATGTTTTAGTTGTTGCTCAGTACCACTTAACCCTGATCAAGGACTTTTCAGTCTCTCATGCTCTGCCAGTGAGGTGGGGCACAAGGAGTCAGGAGGCAGCAGAGACAGGACATCTAACCCGAACTAACCAGAGGGGTATTCCATACCACAGCTCATCATGTTTGGCTTATAAACTCGGGGAGTTACTCAGAAAGGACCGACCACTGCTCAGGTCGAGCTGGGTATCTATTAGCAGGTGGTAAGCTATTGAATTGTGTATTATTGTTGTTTATTGTTTGTTATTTTTCTTCTCTTTCACTTTGATATTCTCTCCCCTTCTTATTTACCTTGTCATTATTCATAGTAGTAGTATATTGTAAGTTAGTTATTAAACTGTTCTTAACTCAACCTGCAAGTTTTGAATTCCTTCTATTCTCTTCCTTATTCCAACAAAGAAGGAGGATAAGGGTGGGATGAACAAACAGCTGCTTGGTGCTGATTTTCTGGCTTTGTTTTAATTACAACAGTTATTTTGGTGCCCAAGCTGGGGTTCAATGGGTTGAGCTAATGTTGGATTTGACCAGAATGTGTAAAAGCAAATCTGTGATAAGCATTCATTGGTTTGGATTAATATTTTACTGGTCATAATGTTGGTTTATTTGCTTTCAGATTTGTTGTGCTTGGTCTCAAAGTTGTGTTATGTCACATCTTACCTGCGGTCTGTGTTTGCTGGTTTAGCGTTCATCAGCTTTGGGGCCTGGGTTCTTGTTTTGTTGTACTTTATGATAATGGCTCATGATACAATAGAATTATTGATCATGAAACTGATCTTGTATGTGGTATCATCATTGCCATCACCTCTATACTTTGGGAGCCAGGTAGTGGGAACTATTAATAATTACACCTGTTTGTTTTCCCCCTTGGAGGGTCAACCTGTGGAGGACATATCTTTCTGCAACTTCCGCTACCCCACTCGGCTATTTACAGTAGCATTTGAGAATTTTAGAGATTTTGAATATCCTTTGAATACTCTTGAAACCAACTGGCTCCTTTTGCTGGGAACCCCCATTTTGTTGAATATGTTTCAGGTCCTGTTTAAGGTTAAACTATTTAAAAATGCCACGAAGAGATCATTCCTGAGATAGTTATCAGTGGCAGGGTGTGTGGAATAGTATGGGCAAGTACCTAGGCCAGTTGGCCCATCCAGTGCTTTGTCACTTCCTGCTTGAACAAGTGAAAAACTACAAAAAATAATAAAACATTTAGAAAAAGCATTTTATCAACCTGGCAATACCAGGCTGATATACCTGATATATATGCTGGTATCTGGTCTACGCCTGCAGAACCCTGCTCAACACTATCCATTATCCTCAAGCGGAAAAGAAGGTCTCTGGATCTGACGGCAACAGACACCATGGCTACTCAATCCCCAGCAACGATCCTACTCCAATTCCAGTGATGAGCACAACAGTTTCTCCAACCCTAGTGATAAGTACTTCAGCTACTCCAACTCAGACAACAATCACTGCAGCCGCTCCAACCACAGTGAAAGACACTGCAGCCACTCCAATCTCAGTAAAAGACACTTCAGCCACTCCAACCCCAGTAGCAGCTGAACAAAATGACCAATCTGTGCCACTATCAGTAGCCTCTGTACAGAAGAAGAAATGGACATGGAATTCATCTCTTGTGAAAGTGGACAAAGCAGTGCTATCACAAGAAACAGAGGAAAAAGCAGAATTAGAAACAAGCTTTCAATCTGTGTCCCTGAGTGAGCTGGGGGACATACGAACACATTATCCCCTGGCTGATGTGATACTGGGATAATGGAGCTAGTAGCCTGGAATTACACAGTAGGGAAGCCAAACAGCTGGGTCGCTTTCTAGAGAAGCAGTCATTGACAAGACGATTTGAAAAGGAACACAATCCCTCAGGCTCTGGAGGTGTCTCCTGTCAGCTGCGAAGGAAAGGCATCCTGTCAAGGAAGATGTTGTGTGCAGCCCAGGGAAATGGATGACAGTAGAGAGATATCCAGTACCTGAGGGAATTAGGTACACTACAGATGGTTAATTTTGATCTGAACTATGCACATTTATCCACAGATCCAAACAAGAGTCCAGTGCTCATTAGTCTTGTAGCAGAAATTTGTACAAAGTGCACCATTGTCATATGCCAACTCATAGGCAAAGTGACTTGGAATGATGAAGATACACCAACAGTAACAGAATTAACAATATGAAGAAAATCTCTCTTCCTCCCTAAGGTCTTACATCTCAGCTGTAGAAAAGGTTTCCAGATGATGTGAGAAACTGTTCCAGGGATTAGATGAGGATAGAATCATAGAATCATAGAATAGTTAGGGTTGGAAAGGATTTTAGATAATCAAATCCTAACCCCCTTGCCATGGGCAGAAACAATAAACCATGTCACCAAAGGCAATCTCCAACCTGGCCTTGAACACTGTCAGGGATGGAACATTCACAAGTTCCCTGTGCAATCCATAACGGTGCCTAACCACCCTTACAGTAAAGAACTTTCTCCTCATATCCAATCTAAACTTCCTCTGTTTAAGTTTGAACCCGTTACCTCTTGTCCTATCACTACAGTCTTTAATGAAGAGTCCCTCCCCAGCATCCTTATAGGCCCCCTTCAGATACTGGAAGGCTGCTATGAGGTCTGCATGCAGCCTTCTCTTCTCCAGGCTGAACAGCCCCAACTTTCCAACCTATCTTCATACAGGAGGTGCTCCAGTCCCCTGATCTTCGTGACCCTCCTCTGGACTTGTTCCAACAGTTCCATGTCCTTTTTAAGTTGAAGACACCAGAACTGTACACAATACTCCAAGAGAGGTCTCACAAGAGCAGAGTAGAGGGGCAGGATCACCTCCCTCAACCTGCTGGTCACGCTCCTTTTGTTGCAGCCCAGGATACAGTTGGCTTTCTGGGCTGCAAGCGCACACTAAAGCCAGCTCATGTTCGTTTTCTCATTGACCAACACCCCCATGTCCTTCTCCACAGGGGTGCTCTGAATCTCTTCTACACCCAACCTGTAGCTGTGCCTGGGATTGCTCTGACCCACATGTAGGACCTTGCACTTGTCGCGGTTAAACTTTATCAGGTTGGCATCAGCTCAGCTCACAAGTGCGCCAAGGTGCCTCTGGATGGCATTCGTTCTCTCCTGCGTGTCAACTGAACCACACAGCTTGGCGTTTTCGCAAACTTACTGAAGGCACGCTCAATCCCACTGTCCATGTCACTGACAAAGATGCTGAACGAGACCGGTCCCTACACCGGTCCCTGAGGGACACCACGCGTTACTGGTCTGCAGCTGGACATTGAGCCGTTGACCACAACTCTGTGCGTGCGTTCATCCAGGCAGTTCTTTATCCACCGAGTGGTCCACCTATCAAATTGATGTCTCTCCAACTTAGACACAAGGATGTCACGTGGGACAGTATTGAACACTTTGCACATGTCCAGGTAGATGACGTCAGCTGCTCTACCCCTGTCCATCAGTTCCATAGCCCCACCATAGGAGGCCACCAGATTGGTCAGGCAGGATTTCCCCTTAGTGAAGCCATGCTGGCTGTCACCAACCACCTTGTTGTTTTTCATATGCTTTAGCGTGCATCCCAGGAGAATCTGCTCCAAGAATTTGCCAGGCACAGAGGTGAGACTGACTGGCCTATAGTTCTCTGAGTCATCCATTTTCCCCTTCTTGAAAATGGGAATTATATTACCCTTTTCCAATCATTTGGAACTTCACCTGACTGCCATGATTTTTCAAATACGATGGACAGTGGCTTAGCAACTTCATTTGCCAGCTCCTTCAGGACCCGCAGATGGATTTCATCAGGTCCCATAGACTTGTGTATGTTCAGGTTCTTAAGACAGTCTCAAACCGGATCCTCTCCTACAGTGGCCCTAAGGTCTTAATTCTCCCAGTCCCTGCGCCTGCCTCCAGGACTTGGGTGATATGGTCGGAGAATTTACCAGTGATGACTGAGGAAAAGAAGTCATTAAGAACCTTAGCTTTCTCCATATCCAGGGTAGCCAGTTCTCCTGAGAGCTTCCATATAGGACCCATGTTGTCCCTAGTGTGTTTTTTACTTGCTACTTACTTACAGGATCCCTTCCTGTTATCTTTAACATCCCTAGCCAAGCTTAATTCTAACTGGGCCTTAGCTAACCTAACCTGGTCCCTAGCTTCCCGGCCAACATCCTTGTGTTCTTCCCAGGCCATCTGTCCTTGCTTCCACTTTTTATAAGCCTCTTTTTGATCTCAAAGTTTCATCAGCATCTCCTTATCCATCCAAGGAGGTCTCCTGGCCCTCCTGCTGCACTTCCTTCTAGTACGAATGTATCGCTCCTGAGCTTGCAGCATGTGATCCTTGAATATCAACCAGCATTCTTGGGCCCCCCTCCCCTCTAGGGCTGTATCCTATGGAACCTTACTGAGCAGGCTCCTGAAGAGGCCAAAGTCTGTTCTCTTGAAGCCCAGGGCAGTTAGCTTGCTGCACGCTCTTCTCACTGTCCTGAGGATCTCAAATTCGACCATCTCTTGATTGCTACAACCAAGGCCACCCTGGAGTGTCACGTTTCCAACCAGCCCCTCCTTGTTGGTGAGCACGAGCTCAAGCATGGCACCTTTCCTTGTCAGCTCTTCTATCACTTGCAGAAGGAAGTTGTCTTCCACATAATCGAGGAACCTCCTGAATTGCTTGTGCTGGGACTCACTCTCCCTCCAACAGATATCAGGATGGTTGAAGTGTCCTATGAGGACAAGGGCCTGCGACCATGAGGCTGCTCCTATCTGTCTATAGAGCGCTTCATCCACAGAGTCCTCTTCATCAGGCAGTCTGTAACAGATCCCCATGTAATGTCCCACATAGCCGTTCTCCCTTTGACCTTAACTTACAAACTCTCTGTTAACTGACCACCTGTCCCCAGAGAGAGTTCCATACTCTCTAACCTATCACTGACATAAACAGCAACTCCCCCTCCCTGTCTGCCTTGCCTGTGTTTTCTAAAGAGCCTAGATATACTCCCCACCTGTACGGACCAGCATGTCAGCTGTTAGCAGTAAGTGTCCTTCCTCTCAACAAGGGAGGATATAGAAGGTACATTCCACAGGGTACCTTGCATTTTTACCTGCAAGACCATAGAGAGGATGTACGGAAGAGGTATAAAAACCAACCTCAATCCTAGACACATGGGTGCATGAATTGCAGTGGGAAACGATCACAAATTGGTGTCTGTCCAGAGGAGGTGTTGATCCAGTTTCCAGTGGGCAGTTGCCTGGACAGAGTGGGAGGACTGACCTTACACTTGGTCCTATAGTAATGAATTCTTATCAGTTTTTAGAAGAATTAAGTGGAGCATCCCATGAACAGTTACAGGGGCACCCTGCCTCTATGTGAAGGAGAGGGACAATTGGGTTTCCTGGACTGTATGATTAGATGCCCTTGCACATCATAGTCACAGGAGTATAACACTCTAGTATACAGTGGTGCCCAGTGTACTCAAATGCCATCAAGCCATCAAGGGGCAGAACCCATTTTTATTTCTAGAGTGACCGGGAGTTCCCAACAGCTAACTGTACCGGAGGTTGAAATAAGCCTGCCTGGTAAGGAGTGGCAAAAGCATCCCATTGTGACTGGCCCAGAGGCTCCATGTATCCTTGGCATAGACTACCTCAGGAGAGGGTATTTCAAAGACCCAAAAGGATATTGATGGTCTTTTGGTATTTCTGCTTTGGAGACAGAGGAAATTAAGCAGTTGTCCACATTGCCTGGTCTCTCAGAGCATTATTCTGTTGTGGGGTTTCTGAAGGTCAAAGAACAACTTATGCAGATCACTACTACAACAGTGCACCAGCAGCAACTGAGACTCCCATTTCCCATCTCCCTAATCAGTTGATTGAAAAGACAAGGAGTGATCAGTAGGACCCACTCACCCTTTAATAACCCCATATGGCCAGTGTGAAAGTCTAATAGAGAGTGGAGACTTAGTAGATTATTGTGGCTTGAACGAAGTCACACCACCCTTAGTGCTGCCACACTGGACATGCTAGAACTTCAGTATGAACTGGAGTCAAAGGCAGCCAAGTGGTATGCCACAATTGATATTTTCAATGCATTTTTCTCTATTCCTTTGGCAGCAGAGTGCAGGCCACAGTTCACTTTTACTTGGAGGGGTGTCCAGTACACTTGGAACCGACTGCCTCAGGGGTGGAAACACAGCCCTACCATCTGCCATGGACTGATCCAGACTGCACTGGAACAGGGGCAAGATCCAGCACACCTACAGTACATAGATGACATTATTGCGTGGAGCAGTACAGCAGAGGAATTTTTTGAGAAAGGGAAGAAAATAATCCACATACTTCTGAAGGATGGTTTTGCCATAAAACAAAGCAAGGTCAAGAGACTTGCACAAGAGATCCCGGTTTTGGGAATAAAATGGCAAGATGGATGGTGTCAGATCCCTGTGGATGTGATCAATAAGGTAACAGCAATGTCTCCACCAATTAGTAAGAAAGAAACACAAGCTTTCTTAGGCACTGTGGGCTTTTGGATAATGCACATACCAAATTATAGTCTGATTGTAATCCCTTTCCCCCATGTGACCACGAAGAAAAACAAATTTAAATGTGGCCCCAAGCAATGACAAGACTTTGAATTCGTAGTAGTAGTAGTAGTAGTAGTCATACTACTAGTGTATTTTACTTTAGTTATTAAACTGTTTTATCTCAACCCGCAGGTTTTACATTCTTTCAATTCTCCTCCTCCTCCTGCACAGGGACAGGGGTAAGGAGTGGTGAGCAAGTGACTGCATAGTACTCAGTTACCAGCTGGGTTTAAACCATGACAACTTGTGGCCTTGGGCAGAGGTCTTGCTACGCTCTTTGCTGAAAAATCCTCAAGCCTGGAACTAGCACAAAAACTTGATTCTTGTGAATACATTTTACAGCACAGACCAAGAACATATTTACCCTTCAGGCTGATTGATAAGTCTCAACAAATTTAGGATCTTTTCTGCTCATTCTAGATTTTATCTGCCCTTGCAGCTCTGCCATATGACAGACACTAGAAAAGGAATCCATAGTGAGTCAATCCCACCTACAACGAGCAAAGACAGTAAGCTGAATTCAGTCTGAAAGAAACACGCAAGTTGCTGTCAACCTTCACAATCACCTTGGTGGCCTTCTCTCCAGTTAAATAAATATAGATGTAACAACTCTGATAGATTCAGACACCTAGTTTGCATTCAGCAGCAGACCACGCAGTGCTGAATCACTCTTATTTCCAAAGACTAATACTATGGGTTAGGGTCAGTCAGGAAAAAAATTGTTTTGCAGGGTTAGGATAGATGTTTGTGGACATAAGGATGAAGTAAAGTAGCTAAAAAAGCTGTCCTGAATTAATTTGGGACTTGCTCCAATAAATTCATAGCCAACAACTGAGGATCATTTTGAAAATCTAAAAGAAAGAGTAAATTTAAGGGAATGTGGATACTACTACTATTGTTAAAAACATGAGGGACATAATGACATTTGGTTTACAAAGCATAAAACTACCTCATCACATAGAAATCCAAAGTCTTCTGAGCCACCTCTTCAGGAAAATATGTGGACAGTGTTACAGCAATACCCATTTTGATTTAAATTTCAAGAAAATTTATTACATTCCAAGTGTTTTTTTGGTGCTTCAGTACATTTTCAGAACATTTTCAGTGATAAAAATTTTGGCTAAAGCAAACCTTAGACAGAGTGAAATTGAATTAGATTATCTATGAACTGCATCTTTTATTCAGTGTATCTTTTGTTTTTTAATTTAAACCTTTAATTTGCACTCAAAACATCTTAAGGGGAAGCAACTATATTTTTATTTATAATAAACATATAAAAAAATATGTTCTAAGAATGGATGTGATTTATTTAATTTATAATGTGTATGTGCATATACACACACATAAACATCTGTGTTTCAGAGATGACATTTTCACATATGATTCATAAAATTTTATGAAATCATGATTTCATTTTGGAAATATATTTTAACTTTGAGACCTAACTCTGAATAATAAGATATGCCTTAGGTACAGTGGTAAACATGTAACAGCTTTTCTGATAACAGACTTATTCTATTTTTTGCATCTTGAAATATTTTATTAAAAAAAATCATAATAATTTCTCTGCATGATAATAACACTGTAAAAGCAACTGTCAAGTAATAACTGCATAAATGATGGTTTTTTTAGAAGACTGAAATCATGCTCTAATTATGGTGTAATACCTCAGGTCATTACTGAATTACTTTGAAGACACACTTGTCTCTTAAACTAATTGTCCTTCATTTGTCACTAAACCTATAAAATTCCTCAAAACTTTGGTGAAGGAGGTGAACTGAAAAAACTGACAGTTGCAGGTATATTACCTGAAGAACTTCTTTATAAACCTTATTTATTACATTTTGTCTCACAAATATTTTCTGAATAATTAACATACTTATTCATAAAAAAAGAAAATTGACAGGAAAAATTCTCAGGGGAAAAAAAAAAACAATCGGGAAAAGGAATGGAAAATTAAATAAAGTTGGAGTTTATAGGCCCACTACTATGGTTTTTAAGTTAGTGATTAGCTTCATTTCAGCCTATTCACTGGCATCATTTGGCTAAGGTGGTTTACAAGCTAGATTTGGTCCAGCCTCTCTGCTAAGGGTGAAGGTTTTAAATCTCTCTCTATGCATCACTGCTTGGAAATGTAACATTGTATAACACCAAGCCCATAAGGCTTAATTGTGCTTACATTTTTACTCTCATCAATGTAACTTAGCAGTGTTTTTAGGACTGGAATTCCAGAGTTAGACTCACACAGGCATATGAAAAACTAAACAAAACAAGCACAAACAAACAAAAACTAAGCAACCAAAAAACAAATAAGAAAACCAACAAAAAAACAAAACCCAAAACACATACACACAAAACCCAAAACCAAACAAAACCACAGCAAACCAACCAACTAACCAAACGATATTAAAAAAAAAAAAAAAGAAAAAGAAAAAACCCCACAAACCAACCAAAGCCAACAGACCCACCAAAATTTAAGACAATTTTTTTAAAAGTGCTTTTAGGCCATTGAAATTGGTCTTTTGGTGTTACATTATGCAAACAAAATTTGTTGCTTATAAAGAGAAATTCCTGCAGTCCATGTGCTAGTAGTTATTACATTACCTGCTCTTCAGCAATAGAACATGTACTACGAGACTTCCCTAACAGTCTTTGCTCTGGGCATCAAGGTATCAGCTACTTCACACTAGATCCCAGGCTTTAGATTTCTCAGGCAGTTAGGAGTTTTTGCCAGTACGTCCCCATATGAAGAGGTGAAACTGTAAGAAATGCAGGCTTTGTGATTTAGTAATTCGCTTTTAAAGTACTCATGTACGATGCATTTTCCTCTCTCACTTCATTTGTGTTAGTCTTTCTTGATTACCCATGATACCTCCTAGGCTAAAGGGAATGCTGAATAAATAAACGTATCTTCTTCTATCTTCAGGAGTTTTAATTTGCACAAAATAATTAAATGTTAATTGGAAGAAGAAAAAGAACATGCATGAGCATGACTTTTCCAACGGTTACGGCTTTGATTTGGGCGAAGTAACATCCATCTTTGTGCTGACACACTTAAGATCAGATGCCTCAGTGCTCTTTAGAGCAAGAATTAGAATGTAAATCTCTCCTCTATCAGCTTATACTCTTAGAACTAATTTTTTTTTGCTTATTTTCTTTCTCTGAATATTCAACATTTATACAATTGTAAGCATAATAAAGCATTGTAAACTTTAGTATGCTTGACTTAGATTTTATTATGGATAAAACATTAAAAAGTAATAAAAGTAAAGCATTGCAGCGGCTAAGTTGAGGCCCATTGTTTATTTTTCAGAAAAAGAGACAAAACGCAAACCCTAATCCTAGCTGTGATTTTTTTTAATTTTTTCTTTTCTTTTGCAGTTACATTTACACAGGAAGACCTATGGGTAGTGAAGCTTTCAAAGTTTTCATAACTTGTAATACGCATTATTATTCTCCATCTATCATCACAATAAATTTCTGACACATTTTCTTAAATGTGGAACAAAAGTATTTCTAAATAGGCATTTGGGGTTAAAAAATAAACTTCCAGATTAGTGTAGAATACTGCAGAACACTGCAAAATAATCAAATTATATGAAATAGTTTTATTGTAAGTACCTTATTTGCTTCCTGTGCTGGGCCTGGGTAGGAGAAAGAAGGGGCAGAGAAAGATGTCATTGCACTTTTGATTGTCTGATGCTTGCTTCTCACTATTCAGTATGTTGGTCTTCTCCAACACCAGCACAGATCTTGTGGAGACTGTGATTTTTTTGCACAATAATTATTGAAAATTTGAATTCATAACGTATGAATATGAACTTTGTTGGCATGCCATCAAAGGGAGACTTGGCAAGTAAATTTGTCACTCTATTATGAAAACAATGATCCAAGATAATTTATGTTAACTGTTCTATAAGGAAGCACTGTTCTTCCTTTCTTCCTTTACTGCAAGTGAACTCTAAGTATAGCTTTAAGTACATTGCCATATATGTTTAGACCAATACTCTTAATGTATAATTAGGCTTAGTTCCTGCACAGTATCATTATCTTTGGGGAACAGGTGCCTTAAGAATTACAGCTTTGCACTACTGGCAGCCAGAATAAGAATTACTTGTCACTTGATTAAATACTGGAACCTAAAAAACCCACAAAGACTGAGGGATAGAAGTCAGATTTTTTAAAAAACTTAGAGAAAGTAAGAGAGACATATGCAGTAATAATTAGGAAAGAGGACTTCCAAATGCGCTGATGATCAGTTAAAACTTAGCTGTCCAACCATGTAGAAGGGTTCTTCCTTCTAGTCCGTGGCACACTTTGAATGCTCGTTTCCTTCTACACACTGTGTTCATCAATCATGGCCTGGCATTCTTTTGCCATGTGAACGTTTCCAATGACATTAGGGGTGTTCATCTCGGCCCTTGATTTAATTAGCATTTCCTTTGACTTACCTAGGTAATAGATCAAGTTCTTACTCATCTATCTGCCTGCCCTATCCATCTATGTACTAAAGTATGGAGAAAATCTACGGTGTAAATATATCTGACATCAGCTATAGAAAAAAAAATAAAGTCTTTAAGTAAAGTAGTATTTATAGGACAGGATAGTAAATGACTGGCTAATTCATATCTTTAAGTCATAAGATATCGGT
The DNA here is from genome assembly GCA_028858755.1 of Ara ararauna. Taxonomy (NCBI): domain Eukaryota; kingdom Metazoa; phylum Chordata; class Aves; order Psittaciformes; family Psittacidae; genus Ara; species Ara ararauna. The sequence continues at coordinate 33,368,605 of CM054410.1, read as the reverse complement.
TGCCATTCTAAATCTTAATAATTTAAAAATTATTTAAAAAGAGCTGAAAATCAAAGTTATCAAGCCCATTTTGCCTACTACAGTCCAGGCTTAACTATAGTGAGTAAAACTATAATGAAGAATATTTAATATAGCTGAGTATATACACAACCTATGCAGTTAGCTGGTGAATAAAAATGGTTGTAATATATATAATAAGTAATTACAGTAATCTAGTTAAGCAGCTACTTATCTAACTGATATATAAAGCCTTCTAATGATGGTGGCAACAGAAATTTCCAGTCCCTTTTTTTTTTTTTATCCAATAAAAGAAGAGGTGAGACAGGCTTTAGAAGAGAAGATAATAGTTCCATTAAAAAACAACACACAAATACAAATTATCTCCTTATAATGTAGATCACTGGGTAATTTGCATGTAGCTTCATAGCTGGTTTTTTTTAAAGTTCTGTTTCTTTTAATTCTTTTTTTTTCCTTAGGGTTTTTTCTTACACACCTCACTATTTCCAGATTTATTGTTTTTCTGAATGTTATTACTTATTTTTTTCTAGAGTTATCAATTCTTGTCTTCCTAAGTATTAAAATTTTTGACCGCATTGCCTTTTATTGGTTGTTTTAGCCATTTTCTCCTGGATGGATTTGATTTTGGCTGCAATCAAACTAACAAATGTATCCACTTCAGTTGGTATATTCACTTTTAAGGCAGTGAAATAAAAAAAGTGCCAGTATATTAATAACTAACAGGCAGTCCATTCCACTATTTCTTTACTAATGATCATCAAGGTAACTAGCATATCTTATTTTTATCAAGTTTGGTTTATGTAATTCTGCTGGTTAGTTGTAAAATCGTTTCTTCACAGTGGCATTTGATAATAAAGGATTTCCACACACCCCTTTTAGTCCTTTTTTTCTTTATAAAATTAACATTAGAGGAACTATATGTATTACTAATATTATTTCTGTCAAACCAATTTTTACAGCACTGTTGCACCTGAATTTTTGATGAAATAGTATTAAAAAGACGTAGAACGTTATTTTCTGTGAGTATTGAGAATTTGTATTGAAAACATGTTTTTTAATACTTGTGAAGATGTATTTTCAGTTATGGATATAGTTCAAAAGTTTTGCTTCCCCCTAAACTATGTATTCTTTGCCTTAAGAACTTCAGTGGACTAATCCATTCTTTCAGATGATTTTATACACAAGTAAGGATTGATTTTTAAAGAGTTTTATTCATACAATTAGGCAATAGTTTTAATTCTGTAAGGCAATTACATACATTACTCAGACTGCTTTCCAGATGTTGTTAAGAAATTACTTGACAAAATAAAAAAGAATATTTGCAGTTCTCTTTTCAGATTTTTCTGTTTTCACTCATTGTTCCAAACCAGCAGTTGTGTTTCCATACTCATTTTCTTTCACATCCTCTGTGTTTTGCAGTTCTGATGGCAGGTCAGTATTAAAACTGCTTGCTTCAAGCTATGCTTGTATGCAAAAGTGTTTGTGGGCAATGCTTAGGCTTCTAAAACCTTTTTTTCTTTTTTGAGAATTTTTATATGGTTTTAAATGCTTGGAACACTTAGTAAGGATGATACATGTTTTCCTTCTTATGACCTGAATCTGGTTTCTGTGGTATCCTATGTTTCCGTAATAAGTACAGTGGGCCACAAACACGCAGAATTTTGTTTAGACATATTTGTGCATTCACAAAAGATTCTAAAATTTAGTACACATCAAGTTAGTTTAGAAAAGATAATCTTATTATTATTTATCCTCATTTTGGTTTAATGTTGAATTGAAAACCAAGAATTAACAGTTTCTGAGTTTGTCGGTTTCCAGTCACCAGCTTATGACTGCTTCATACTGTAATCCTCTTTTCACCCCATGGAATCCCTAAGCAGTTACTGATCATTCAAGATACCTGAGGATAAGACTTTCCATGTTCTACCATTTGTACAGTCCACCAAAATTCTATGCTGCTAAGGTTATACTGCTTATTGTCTTCAATATGCCAAAATGAGTGAACTTCATCAAAGAGGAAAATAAAATATTTGCTTCTTATTTCACTGTTGAAACTTCCTGTAGCCTGATCAAAGCAAAAGAAAAAGCAGAGCTTTTTGATTTTCAATGCTCCTCAAATACATGTTAAGAACTGGAGTATTCAGAAAGGGACTGGAAAGACAGACAGCAAGGGAAACCAGTGATGAATTGTCTGGTTTAACCCCAGCTGGCAACTACCTACCATGCAGCTGTCTGCTCACTTTACCCAGTGGTGGGATGTGGAGGAGAATTGGAAAAAGGTAAAAACTGTGGTTTAAGAACTGTTTAATAACTGTAATAAAGGAAATTGCCATCCAAAGGGACCTTGACATGCTTGTGAGGTGGGCTGATGCCAACCTGAGGAAGTTTAACCATGACAAGTGCAAGGTCTTGCACCTGGGTCAGAGCAATCCCAGGCACAGCTACAGGCTGGGCAGAGAAGAGATTCAGAGCAGTCTTGCAGAGAAGGATTAGGGGGTTTTGGTTGATGAAAAAATGAACATGAGCCAGCAGTGTGCACTTGCAGCCCAGAAAGCCAACTGTATCCTGGGCTGCATCAAGAGAAGCGTGACCAGCAGGTCAAGGGAGATGATCCTGCCCCTCTACTCTGCTCTTGTGAGATCTCACTTGGAGTATTGCATGCAGTTCTGGTGTCCTCAACATAAAAAGGACATGGAACTGTTGGAACAAGTCCAAAGGAGGGACACGAGGATGATCAGAGGACTGGAGCACCTCCTGTATGAAGATAGGATGAAAAAGTTGGGGCTGCTCAGCCTGGAGAAGGGAATGCTGCATGGAGACCTCATAGCAGCCTTCCAGTATCTGAAGGGGGGTTATCAGGATAGTGGGGAGAGACATTTCATGAGGAACTGTAGCGATAGGACAAGGGGTAACATGTTCAAACTTAAACAGGGGAAGTTTAGATTGGATCTGAGGAAGAAATTCTTTACTGTAAGGGTGGTGAAGCACTGGAATGGGTTGCCCAGGGAAGTTGTGAATGCTCCATTGCTGGCGGTGTTCAAGGCTGGATTGGACATAGCCTTGGGTGGCATGGTTTAATGGGAGGTGTCACTGCCCGTGGTAGGGGTGTTGGAACTAGATGATCTTAAGGTCCTTTCCAACCCTAACTATTCTATGATTCTATTCTATGATTCTAAGAAATTAAGTAAAATATAATACCAGTACTAGTGCTTAAAATAATTATAACGAAAAGGGAGATAACAGAGAAACAGAAACAGAACTCTGGGTAAAATTCAAGTGATGCATGATACAATTTATCACCACCCACTGAAATATGTGCAGACAGTCCCTGAGCAGCTGTTGTATGCGCCCCCCAGAACCAGCTCTCACCATTTTGTATAATAGAGCATGACCTCCTGTGGTATGGAATATCCCTTTGGCCAGGTTGGGTCAGGTGTCCTGGCTGTGTCTCCCACCAACTTCTCATACTTCTCCAACCTTCTTACTAACAGAGAATGAGAATCTAAAAAAATGTTAATATAGCAACAGCTAAAAATATCATTGTGTTAGCAGCAATATTGTCATGCTAAGTCCAAAACACATTAGTGTATCAGCTACTAGGAAGAAAATTAATTCTATCCCATCCAAACCCAGGACATAAGTGTAGCAGCAGAGTGAATTAATTTTTTGCAAGCTATAAATTTGAATTAGGCAAACAGTTTTTTCTAAACAGAATAAAATTTCTTGTGAACATGGTAGTTGTCATCCACTTTAACCCTCATTCTTTCATTGGCCGAAGTACTTTGGCTGTTGAAGAATAACTCCTGCCTAATATTGGTATCATTAATACTGTTTACGTTAATCCTTTATTTTTTCAGTGTCACTTTTGAGGAGCTTTGGTCTTTAAATAACCAAGAAATTCACCTAGAAAATGTCAATATTTTTCCAGCTACCTTTAAGTCAGTCTTCATCCCATTCACTGAACAGCTACACAAAGAATTGCTTTCAGCAAAACATAGAAGGGGCAAGAAGAAACACTAAAAATATGGAAAAACCAACTTAAGTAGTATTGCTGTTTGCCCTTAGTCCAGAAGGATCTGAAAGCCAACAGATGGCAAGAAAGGCAAGTTAAAGCATGGCTTAATGTAGACAAAAGGCAGAGCTTTCAGAGTCGGACTTTTTTGACAAGCAAATCTCAGGACTTTTGAGCATGAAAACTGTGTTTTTCCCTTTGTTTCCACTCTATCCACATATATTTCAGTGATTTTTCCTTTCTGAGCAAAGAAGAAAATAGATGATTTTTGAAAACAATATTTCTCCTTTAAGGTGAACAAACCTATAATGCTCTAAATACAAGGCAACTACAACATCCAGCGTATTCTTTTTTTACTTTATTTTCTTAAGTATTGAAGTTTCCTACCAGATGATGCAGAACCTTTTAGTATGTCTATTATTTCTTCTATTTTCTGGTTTTAAGACTTTTCTACTTTCATGGGCTACAGAAAACTGACTGAGGAGAATCAGAACCAGAGTCTGGATCATAATGCAGGACCCACACTCATGGTGTCAGAGCCAGTGCTCTGCTTTCAGAAGGATGTAATCTTTGACACTAATTTCTGCTGGAATGTAGCAAAAGCATCGATAAAGCAAATGTTTTCTATTATAGCTAAACATTTAGAAAGTTTCTTTGGACTTTACTATTATCCAGGTATAACATCCAAATCTTTGGTGACATTTTCTGCTAATGAAAAAAAAAAAAAACCAAAACATAAAAACACCCTCGCTTTTTCTTTGCATATTTTTTTGGTTTGGCTTGTCTTTTTTGCGTGCGTTTGGTTGTTTTTTTTTGTTTGGTTTCATTTTTCATTTGCTTTTTTGTTTGTTTTGTTTTTTGGGTTTGTTTGTGTGTGTGTGTGCGTGTGTTTCAGCTTTCAGTCAGGCATGGTTGCCGGACATTTACTGGATGTTAGTTAAATAATTTGGTTCCCAGTAAATAGAAAAACTGTGTCACACTTAGGGAAGGTAAATTTGCCTGCTGATAGCAAAAAGGAACAGCAGGCACTTTGGTTTTGGCACATTCCTAATAATAAGATTCCTGCTGTCATACGAGTTCCTACTTGAAAAATGTGTCCATAACAAGAACAAACAAAACATCTCTCACAAATGACACCTTCAAAGTCAGTACATATTTAAAAGGAGAACTACCAATGGATCAGAGCTGTCTTAGGCTAAATTCCACCTTATCATAGCACAACAAAACTTGCACTGATTTTTCTTATGCTTTTTTTTTAATGTTATCAATCTATTCTAAATCTTTTTTTTTTCTCTAGGGGAATTAAAACTACTTTAAATCTCCAAGGTTTTGTATTTGAAACAAAACAGCATTCAAATCTATATTTCGGTATCTAATAGCAGTCACTGAGCAAAATAAAAATAAAAATAGAAAAGATTGTAACAGTACAAAATATACTGGAGCAATGCATTTTGTATTAATTATTTACACCACCATGCTGTTGGAAAGGCCAGGTTTCAAAGATGTACAGGCTTCCCAATTTGGATTTAGTAACTGAAACATTAAATTCTTTTGTATTTTATACCTAGGCTCTTCATGATGCTTTTATGTCTGTTGGTTTTATTTTTTTTCCTTAGAGAATACATACTACAGTAAAATAAATTTATTCTTAGCAAAGCCAATTGAACATCTAAAAAAATATTTGCCTTGCTTTTCACCAAAATGCTTCATATACCAACCTTTACACTACTAGGTGGAAAACTTTCAACAATAGAAGTCATTACAATCATTTTAAAGAAAGTAAATAAATGTGTACAAACCATATAAAACTATGCAAAATAGCAACTTTTATGGATGTCCTCCTGAAGGAACAGGAAGAAACATGTTTCTGGAATATAGACTTTTGGTTTCTTTTTAAATGGATCCAGTTCTATACACCAGCAAAGGTGGCTTGCAGCAGAGTTGCACTATTGGGGTTTTTTTAACATCTTGTCTTCCACCACCATATTTGTCAAAGAATAGTGTATTTGGGATGATTTTCCATTCAGTTCCCCCATTTGGGATTAACGGATTTTTTTTCTTTGCTTAGTACTATTGTAACAGCTATGATTTGTATTGTTTCAGACAGCAAGATGATAGTGTCCTGGCACAAAGAGGCAGTGCTCCTTACCAACTGTGTGAGTAGTGGTATAAAACACCTTTCCTCTAAGGTTCCAGAGACACAAGAGGAAACTTGAAGGATTGTTCAAGTCTTGTGTAGAAAGTGTCAGTGAATTTACCACAGTGTACTTTGCCACTCCAAGCTTTACACATAACTTATTTTAGCATTGCTACAACTTAAAACTTTCTGGATTAACTACCAAAACCAGGTTATGTATGTTGTAATTGAATTTCCCAAGAGCTACAATAACACCATAAGGCACTGAATTTGTAAAAATGACAAACCATAAGTTCAGCAGGTAATAGAAATTATGATTTTTTATATTCCAAAGGCTGAAATATTCAGCCTCTTCTTAGACCACTAAAATTCCTGTAAAAAATTTAAGGAAAAATAAATGGAAATGTCCTACTAATCAAAGGTGACAGAAAAAATATATTCACAGAAATAAACATATTTATTCCTAAATTATTATGTAAGAGATAATTCAGTCATTGATTTCCCATACACACATTGCTACAATAAATATACTGAATAAATAACTGCATTTGTGTTTGAGAACTGCAGTTTTTAAATGGATGCTTTGAAGAATACCAAGGCTTGTGAAAATGCAAAAATATTTTCAAATTTATGGAAAAAAAGAATCTTTTAGAGAAATCAGAACTAGTTCCAAATTGCCTGGAAATTTCCTTGAACCATGACCTCTCATGGAAGGTGATAATGTGTTATTATTTGTGTATATCTCCCAACTTTGGAACTTTGCAAAGACAAGGAATTTTGTGAATCTTGAAAGAAAATCTATCAATAGCAACTCAAATGGAAACTTTTTTTTTTTTTTTCTTCCTAGGTGGAAATTATAGAGCACAGAGATTCCAGGAGAAACAGCCAAAGAAAGCAAGAGCATATGTTATGAATTATTTCACAGCTAAAATAAATACCATTTTAAATACCTGAATAAGGATTTAAGCATCAGTGATACTTTTTCTTGCCAGCAGTTTTTAACAGAAGTCATGGGTGAGAACAGACAACAGTAAATTTGATTAATGGATCAGCTGTGTGCAATTGGGGCTGAGGCTGATGGAGCTTAAGATGTGAGGGTCATGTCAAAATTTTTGGCGCAGAAGAGATTAAGGCTGATACTATTTTATGACTTTTTATTTGTCAGACAAGAGTAATATGAAAGGTTTATAGTGACTGTCAAAACCTTAGCGTGCATTTAATTCACTATTTTAAATATATAAAACTCAGAAAGTAATGATAGTGACCTGCAATCTGATTTTTCAAAATTATTTCTCTTGGCTTTATTTCTTCAGGGGAATAATGGTGTGTGATACATTGCTCTTGACCACAAGTAAAATGCCTGGGATGCCAATGGGAGCTGGCTGCATGGGCTGAAAGCTGTTTATAGCCCCAGGACATCAGTATTTATGAGGTCTCTCAAGTGAGACAAATGGAAAAATAAACCACTCCATTCTGAAAATTGCTTTTCTTTTTCACATGAGCAGAAAGTCAGTTTCTAGTCTAAAATAAAAATCTCCTTTCTGGAAAGTACCATGTTAATCCTGAACTCTGAAGATTATCGGCATATAGATTCATCACAGTTTCACTAGATGTATCATACTAAGATTATAGTCACGCAGAAATGAGGAAAAGTAAGGAAATATTTTATAATTTAATAAATCATTAAAAAAAGAACATGCTAGCTCACACTTAATTAAGAAGTTCTCCAATATTGATAGAAAGTTTATCACTCTAGAAATAGAAAGTAATTTACCGATTATCTGATGCTATTAAAAAGGCTTGTTTTATGAACTCAGCATCAAATTCAGTTTCACACTGAAGCAAATTTAAAGCTTTGATTTATTGGATTTAATCACAACTTACTTGAGTGGTTTCAAGGACACTATTAAGCGTTCCTTCCCAGTTACATTGCTCTACTCTCTACCATAGAGATAGCAGATTATTTCAGGTTACTTTGGAAGATGTAAACCAATTTTTTTTTCTGCTTTACTTCACTTTGTTTTTATAAAGATTTTTATATCTTCATTTTCTTCTTCTAAAATTTTTTGACTGCGCTCAAAACTATCAAACAAGGCCAATAAAAGTTTAGTCAAATTTGACCTACTAATGTTTCTACTTACAGATCACGTTCTTAGTTTCTGTCTCTCATTGTACACAGAGGGAAATAAGTTTGCTCGATTATACTGCAGTATGGTGCTTCAGAGTGACATTTTCACACAATTAAAAGAATAGAGAATGACAGTTTACCTCATGACTGCTCAGCCTGTCAGAATTTTACAACAGGGAAGATCTCTATAAGCATGGTGCCTAAAAACCTCTTTTTTTTTTCTTTTTACATTGATATCTGATGCTTACAAAATCATATGAAAGGAAAGGTTATGTAGTAGCACCATGGCTCTCTTCAGGATCACACAGAGAGCAGATCCTCTTCTGCAGAGCAAAAGGACAATTCACATAAAATTTTAATTTACTTGACTAAAGATTTTTCTATACCCTCACAGGCTTTTCCTCTCTAAGAAAAACTTCATACACTGAGAAAGTACAGAAATACAGAAATACCTAAATTTAAATTCTCCAGCTTCTGAAACTTGATGTAATCCTACATAGTCAGTATAAATGCACTTATCAATTCAACCTGTTGCAGATCTGGCCTGCAACGTATCTTAGGCTAGGTCACTTTATAAGTGGTTTAAGGAGCATGTTTTTAGGACAAGTGTAATTTTCAAATAATATAACCTTTAGTTTTGTTATTAAAAAAAAATTGCAACAGGTAAATTCTATATTCAATTTTTTTATGATGTATCTTTAAATAATATTTTTTTATGATTTCTCTTCAAATAAGAAAATATTATTCAATGATTTGCATTTTAAAAACCACAAAAGTAACTCTTGGAATTCTTAGTGTTTTGGAAACAATTTGGTATTTCATTTGGTTTTGATAATTATCTTTTTTTTCACTCTTCTGCACAATATCCCTTTAATAACCACCCCTGAAAAGAAAAATGTTTCACCTCACACCTCAAAGTTGACCTCACAAAAGCCACAAGTACAAGTATATACCTTTACATTTTTCTGTAGAGAAACTTGGTAGTACTATTGTGGCAACTGGGATAAAAAGCTGTGTCACTGGGGGGTACTGTGCATTCCCTTCTGGAAATCTCCCACCTTGCAATAGGAGCTAGTCACCCCTCACCAGGTGACTGTACTCAAAAAATATTTATGTATTTAGTAGTGCAAGTCCTCTGGTTTAGATCTTGATAGATAGGGGTAGGCGGTGGAATGCAGAGGGAAATAGAGAATTTCTGGAAGCAGGTGTTACATTTCGTATTCTGTGCTGTAAAACCCAGATTAACATAATCCCTCCTATTGCTATTTGTGAATATATTCTGATTCACTATGTCATCATTTCGAAATGGCAACCATAGCAATTGTCTTCATAATGTGGTGGCAGGACATATAAGGTACGGAAAACACGTGAGCATGTAGTATTATTGTGGTTGTGGCTGCACTGGTTGTGCAATTAGGTCCCGCCAATTATGTTTCACTATCATTAGATGCTCAAATGATCTACTCAGAGACGGACAAACAAATTGAGAGTTTACTGGTGAGAATTTAGGGACGGGCTAATATAAATAACACTGATGTAAATGTTTACTGTAGGCCACCTGATCATGAGGAGTAAGTTGATGAGGCTTTCTATGGGCAGCTGGAAATAACCTCATGGTCACAAGGCTCTCATTCTCCTAATCTGTAACCAGACTTCGTGTTAGAAAAATTGTTAAGAGTTCTATGTCAGATCCAACCAAGCTGGGGTCTTGCAGTTCCATGTGTCTAAGTCCAACTAAAGGAAAAGATGAAGATAGGATGAGAAAGTTGGGGCTGTTCAGCCTGGAGAAGAGAAGGCTGCATGGAGACCTCCTAGCAGCCTCCCAGTACCTAAAGGCAGCTTATAAGGATGCTGGGGAGGGACTACTCATTAGGGACTGCAGTGAGAGGACAAGGGGTAACGGGTTCAAACTTAAACAGGGGAAGTTTAGACTGGATATGAGGAAGAAATTCTTTCTTGTGCGGGTGGTGAGGCAGTGGAATGGGTTGTCCAGGAAAGCTGTGAATGTTCCATCACTGGCGGTGTTCAAGGCTGGGTTGGAGAGAGCCTTGAGTGGCATGGTTTAGTGTGAGATGTCCCTGCCCATGGAAGGGGCGTTGGAACTAGATTATCTTAAGACCCTTTCCAACCCTAACTATTCTATGATTCTATGATTCTATAAGATAAGCTCCCAGAGGGCATACACACACAAAGCACACATATGTATACGTATACAAAGACAGCCACATGGATCACAGACAGCCACATGGATCACACACACAAACTCAGAGCACGCACATGAACATAAACAGCAACATCTTCAACCTCCTCCTCTTTCTGGCTGAGAAAGATGAGCGTTCATGTGTAACAATAGATTTACACATAAGTATGCATGAGTTGACTCCTTCAAGAGCCTGTTTCAGACCCACAGCCCACTCAGCAGCTGCTCCAGGATCCTAGTCTTCGCAGTTGCTCACACCAGCACGTACAATCCCCAACTACAACCGTACACACACAGAGCTGACAAGGACTCCCCTGTCCTTCATACGTGGACACTGGGGATGAGGCTCTCCTTGAATAAAAGTGCCCTGGAAAACTCATCCTTTCCCATCTGCAGCTGTTCTCTTCTGCTCCCCAGGGTTATTCTCTGGTGGGCTGATGACAACTATAATGAGCATAGAGATAGCTGGGCCAGGGTATGTTTTGGGCTCCCCCACCTGCCGTTGGCTTTATGGTCCTTGATTGGATGAACAGATGAGTTTTTATCCTGTAAACTAACAAAATCCACGATGCTAAAGAATATGAAGAACTTCAAAATTGCTATCCAATAACTTAAAATATTTTTTTCTGCAGTGTTATATAAGAACTTTACAATTTTCTTAGTCAACATAGAATTACATTTGTTAACATGTATTTACAATTTTAAAAGCATAAACAGTAGTGCATACCCCAGCCTATACTGATACCAAGGGTTGCTGCAATGCAGGTGCAGGTCCTTGCACTTGGCCACACTGAATCTTGCTAGGTTCACATGGGCCCACCACTTGAGCCTGTGTATGTCCCTCTGGATAGCTTCTCATCCACTAGGCACATCAGCTGCACCACGCGGCTTCATGCCATCTTCAGAATTACTGATGGCACACTCAATCCCACTGTCTATATCATTGATGAAATTATTAGACAATACTAGTCCCCCTGAGGATGCCACTTGTCACTGGTGTCCATCCAGACGTTGAACAGTTGACCACTGCCCTCTGGAAATGACCATCTAATCAATTCCTCATCCGCCAAACTCTCTACCCATCAAATGCATATCTCTCCAGTTTAGAAAGAAGAATGTATCAAAGGCTTTACAGAAGTCTAGATAGACAACATCTGCAGCCCTTCTTTTGTCCATTGATGCTGTTACTCTAACACAGAAGGCCACTAGGTTTGTCAGGCAGGACTTGCCCTTGGTGAAGCTGTGCTGGTTGTCTTGATTCGCCTCCCTGCCCTCCATGTGCCTTAGCATAGGTCTAGAAGGATCTGTTCTATGATCTTCCCAGGCAGAGGTGAGGCTGAGAGGTCAGTAGTTCCCAGGGTCCTCCCTTTTACCCTTTTAAAAATGGATGCGATATTGCCCTTTTTCCAGTCACCACGGACCTTGCCTGACTGCTGTGACTTCTCAAGTATCATGGAGAGTGGCTTGGTAACTACATCATCAAATTCCCTCAAGATTCTGGAATAGATCCCATCAGATCCTGTAGACTTATGTGTGTTTCGGTTCCTCAAATGGTCACAAACCTGATGCTCTCTTACAGTGGGAGGGACTTTGCTCCCCCAGTTTCCACCTTGTAGTTCAGCCACTCAAGAGGTGTGGGGAGGGACCCTGCCAGTGAAAACTGAGACAAAAATGTTGTTGAGCACCTCAGCCTTCTCTTTGTCATTGTTACTAGTTTACCAGTCTTGCTCATCACGGGGCACACTTTCTTTGACCTTTCTTTGCTGGCTGACATATCTACAAAGATAGAAGTCCTTCTTTTTATTCTTTGCATCCCTTGCCAAGTTCAGCTTCAGCAGTGCCTTGACCTTCCTGACCCCATCTCTGCACAATTGGGCAGTGTCCCTATACTCGTTCCAGGATATCCGTCCCTACTTTGACTGTCAGGCAATTTTCTTCTCGCACTTCAGTTTGACCAGCAGGTCTCTTGTCTTCCTTAACCAATTTCTTACACATGGGGATTGTGAGCCTTTGTGCTCTGTGGAAAGTTTCCTCAAAGATCTGCCAGCTCTGTTCTGCTGCCTTTTCTCTGAGGACTGTTTCCCAGGGGGTTGTGTTGGTTAACTCTTTAAGGAGCTGGAATTTGGTTTTACTAAAATTCAGGGGTCTGACTGTACTCTTTGCCTGTCTCATCTCCCTCAGGACTGTGAACTCCATAATGCATGATCCCTGCAGCCTCCAATCTTGACATTGCTTGCTTGCACTGGTGATCATCAGGTTGAGTACCACAGCCCACCTCGTAGGGCTGTCTGTTAACTGTCTTAATAAGTTATCCCCAATGCACTCTAGGAGTCTCTTGGATTGCACACAACTCACTACATTACTTGTCCAGCAGATGTCAGGGTGGTTGAAGTCCCCTAGCAGGACAAGAGCCTGCTAGTGTGATGCTTCCTGTAGCTGGAGTAAAAAATCTTCATCAGTAGTCTCACTCTGTTTGAGTGGCCTCTAGTAGACACTTATCACACGGTTTCCTTCGTTGCATTGGTCCCTGATTCTCACTCACAGACTTTTGTCCTGCTCGTGGCTGTTCTTCAGAAACAACTCTTCACTCTATTCATCTCTTGATCTAGAGGGAAAACCCTCCATCCTTCCTTCCTTGCCTATCCCTTCTGAAAGGTTTGTAGCCATCGACAGCTGTGCTCCCGCCATGGAATCCGTCCCACCAAGTTTCAGTAATAGCCACCAGGTTGTATCTTTGTAGCTTCACAGTGGCTTCCAACTGCTCTTGTTTGTTGCCCATGCTGCGTGCACTGGTTTAGAGATATTTCAGCTGGACTGCCAGTCTCAGCACCTTCTTAGGGGAACACCTTAATTCCTTTGGATTGTTTCGCTGGTGTTTCGTTGTTGGCTTCTATTACCTCAGGTGTCCCTTCATCATCTCTGTGAGACTTCAGGTGTGCTCTAAGTGTGATCAATGCACCTCAGAGTCACCAGCTGAGGTGGCTCACTAGTACACCACCCCTCTAATCTTGGCATCTTGTCCCAGAGCTTGTCATGGGTGAGTTTGATGTCATGGCCCTCCCCCATTTAGAAGAATGTGCTATGCTTTTTTTTTTTTTTTTTGAAAAATATGCTCTGTTATTATTATTATTATTATTATTAATTTTATTATTAATTATTGTATATATTAGACCCTTGAATTTCAAGTAATATTTGCTGGTTGGTCAAAGATTTGATCATAGAAACATAGCATACCAGGTTTGAGGGGACCTCAAGTATCATCTGCTCCATCCTTTCTAGGCAATGCAGGACCCGGACTTGACAATGCATGGCCAGTCAGCCAGTTTCCCACCATAGCACAGACCACTTGTCAAGACTGTGATGTGATTTGTAAGCAAAATACTGTGGGAAAGGTGACTATCAATTTTAGTATTGCTTTTAATATTAATCTTCCAATAGAAATCATTATGATAACATTTTATCAGTATTGTTTGAAGTGTTGAGATCATAACTGGAGAAGATTAGCACTTCGTCCATATGGGCCTAATGTTATGCTTAACTGCAATTCTTGCATGCAGAAGGTTCAATAACCAGTAGAAATGAATCAGTATAAAATGGAATTAGATTTAAATGGCAATTAGTTGTGCACACACACAGAGAATGAAACAGCCCTTTGTGTTCAAGAGATGCAAAATGTCACTTTGTGGTCAGACAGATTTTTGAAGACTCGTATTTTAAGCTGCCTTCTCTGATCATGCATATTTTAAAAATGGTGAGAATGTTATGTTGGAACATGCTGATACGGGTGTTGAGCCTTGTGATAGAATGTAAAATAAGAGAGAAATGTCTAAATTTCTTTTCACATATACCATAGAAAAATAGTAATTTTTCCACTGCCTAGAATGCTCAGGCATTTCTTCTTTCCATTCCTGCAACAACTGAGAATTGTCATGAAAGACAGTAGATTATAAGTCTAATCTTTGGAGTGGCTTTCAAAGAAGGTGATATGTGAAAGGGGAAAAAAGATCTTGTAAGGAAAAAGCTTCTGGTTCTTATAAAATCATTTACATTACATACTATGAAGCAAAACAGTTTTTATAGAATCATAGAATAGTTAGGGTTGGAAAGGACTTTAAGGTCATCTAGTTCCAACCCTGCTGCCATAGACAGGGACACCTTTCACTAAACCATGTCACCCAAGACTCTGTCCAGCCCGGCCTTGAACACTGCCAGCGATGGAGCATTCACAGCTTCCTTGGGCAGTCCATTCCAGTGCTTCTCTACTCTCACAGTAAAAACTGTTTTTCTTATATGTGACCAGAATTTCCCCTGTTTAAGTTTAAACCTGCTACCCCTTGTCTTCTCACTACAGTCCCTGAGAAAGAGTCCCTCTCCAGCATCCTTGTAGGAACCCTTCAGATACTGGAACGCTGCTAGGAGGTCTCCACACAGCCTTCTCTTCTCCAGGCTGAACAGCCCCAGTTTTCTCAGCCTGTTCTCATACAGAGGTGCTCCAGCCCCCTTATCATACTTGTGGGACTCGCTCAAACAGTTCCATGTCTGTCTTATGTGGAGGACACCAGAACTGCACACAATACTCCAAGTGAGGTCTCATGAGAGCAGAGTAGAGGGGCAGGATCATCTTCTTCGA
Organism: Ara ararauna; assembly: GCA_028858755.1. Classification (NCBI taxonomy): domain Eukaryota; kingdom Metazoa; phylum Chordata; class Aves; order Psittaciformes; family Psittacidae; genus Ara; species Ara ararauna. The sequence goes on along the minus strand of CM054410.1, from coordinate 33,353,480 downwards.
CCTGCTGGTCATGTTCCTTTTGATGCAGCCCATGATACGGTTGGCTTTCTGGGCTACAAGCCCACACTGCCTGCTCATGTCAAGTTTCTTATTGACCAACACTCCCAAGTCCTTCTCCACAGGGCTGTTCTGAGTCTCTTCTCCACCCAACCTGTCCCTGTACTCGGGATTGCCCTGACCAGAGTGTCTTAATATATGCCTGCATATACAGTGGAGTAGAAAGAGAAAATTTGCATTGCAAGGCCTCCAAACCGTATAATGCCCAGGACAGCCTTTAAAAATACAAGGGCAGAAACTATTGGAAAGAAGCAAAGAATTTCTGTGGACTCTATAAAAACATATGTAGCAGTAGCTGAAGGAATTATTGAAATATTTGTATAAGTTTTGTATAAGTATTTTATGTTTAAAATGGTTCCAGTTCTTAATTATACACCTATTCCTATTAGCTAAGCTTCGTAAAGTAGTAAATAGCCATTTGTTCTAGCTGAGAAAATAATCTAGCATTTTTCAATTTAGTATGTTTGGTCCTGAGCTAGTATCTATGTAGCAACTTCGCAGTAATGGTCTGCCTGCACAGAGTTTTAGGACACAATCCCATTGAAATCAAAGGGATCAGTTATTAACCCTGACTTTGCCAGAACTTTTTTTTTTTTTGTTCGGTTTATCAATGACTTCATCACTAGTAAATCAACCCTAAAAGAAATCTTCTTATAAGGAAAGATGAGGAAGAGTCAAATTTTTATAGTTTATTCTGTTCTATTATGGAGATTAGAATTCAATTTAAAATCCAAAATCAGAGTTTTGATTCTGATTTCTACTACTGACAGATATTTTCCTTTATTTTGAATCATACATGCGTGTGATTCTGGGCTTGGTAATTTTCAATTTATATAATTTATTAACCTTGTTTTAAGTGAATCATAAATTTTGTGAAGTTGCATTATTCTAAGTGAATCAAAGTACACAATCCACTTGTTTGTTCAGAACATAAATGTAGATTAACCATTTTTCCAAAGGTGTAAACTGTGAAAAATGAAAAAATGTCCCAGCTTTTGAAGGGATTTTGAAGGGATGGTGATCAGCCTGATTTAAAACTGCTATAAGCATTTTGAGAATTCATCCCGAACAGAGCAGGAGAATCCTAAAGCCATAATATTTTATACTGATGCCTACTTAATTAAATTGAACATTCATTAGTCATCAATACATTTAACTGAACACTGTTTATTTAGAAGTCATGTGGGGCCAATTCTCCTCTAGGTTACATTGCTTTAGATCTGGGTAATATCATTCAAGTTAATGTTATTAATTACATTAGTGATTTTTTTTTTTTGGTATATATAAATATTTCAAGAATTGGTGACTTTAGCTACATTCTTTTTAAAACAGATTTATATATTTTAAAGGCTCTCTTCTAATATGATCTCGGTGCAGGGAAAGTTATGGAGCAGATAGTTTTGAGTGCCATCACATGGCACATGGAGGACAACTAGGTGATCTGATTAGCACAGGTATAAAAAGACAGGTCCTGCTTGATAATCTGATCTCCTATAACAAAGTGACCCACTTAGTGGATAAGAGAAAGGGTGTGGATGTTATCCACCTAGACTTTAGTAAGGCTTGTGGCACTGTTTCCCACTGAATTCTCCTGGAGAAACTGGCTGCTCATGGCTTAGATGGGTGGACACTTCAACAGGCAAAAGCTGGCTGGATGGCTGGAACCAAAGAGTGGTGATGAATAGACTGATATCTAGTTGGTGGCAGGTAACAGGTGGTGTTTCTTAGAGTTCAGTACTGGGGCCACTTTTGCTAAGTGTCTTTATCAATGGTATGGATGATGGGATCTCTCTGTAAGTTTGTAAATGATACATAGTTGAGCCGGTTTGTTAATCTGTTTGAGGGCAGGAAAAATCTACAGAGGGATCTGGACAGGCTGGATAAATGGGCCGAGGCCAGTTTCATGAGATTCAACAAGGTAAAGTGCTGGGTCTTGCACCTGAGTCACAAAAACCCCATGCAACAGCTACAGGTTTAGGGACAAGAGGCTGGAAAGCTGTCTCATAGATAAAGAACCTGAGAATGCTGGTCAACAGCCAGTTGAATATGAGCCAGTATCGTGTGTAGGAGTCCAAGAAGGCAAACAGCATCTTGCTTTGTATCAGAAATAGTGTGGTCAGCAGGGCCAGGGAAGTGATTATTCCCCTGTAGCCAGCACCGCGGAAGCTGCACCTCAGACTGTGTTCAGTTCTGGGCCATCACTAGAAGAAAGATTTTGAGGTGCTAGAGCATATCAAAAGAAAAGCAACAAATTGGTGAAGGTTCTAGAGCACAAGTCCTGTGAGGAGATGATAAGAGAACTGGAGTTGTCGAGCCTGGAGAAAAGGAGGCTCAGGGGAGACCTCATCTCTCTCTACAACTACCTGGAAGGAGATTGTAGTGAGGTGGGTGTTGGTCCCTTCTCCCAAGTTAACAAGTAATAGGACAAGAGGAAATGTCCTCAAGTTGCAGCAGGGAAGGTTTATATTGGGCTTTAGGAAAAATTTCTCCACCGAAAGGATAGTCTAGCACAGTAACAGGCTGCCCAGGGTTAGGGTTGGGTCACCATCCTTCGAGTTTTTTAAAAGACCTGTAGATGAAGATAGGATGAGAAAGTTGGGGCTGTTCAGCCTGGAGAAAAGAAGGCTGTGTGAAGACCTCCTAGCAGCCTCCCAGTACCTAAAGGGGGCCTATAGGGATGCTGGGGAGGGACGACTCATTAGGGACTGTAGTGAGAGGACAAGGAGTAACGGGTTCAAACTTAAACAGAGGAAGTTTAGACTGGATATGGGGAAGAAATTCTTTACTGTGTAGTTGGTGAGGCAGTGGAATGGGTCGCCAGGGAAGTTATGAATGCTCCATCGCTGGCAGTGTTCAAGGCGAGGTTGGATAGAGCCTTGGGTAGCATGGTTTAGTGGGAGGTGTCCCTGCCCATGGCAGGGGGGTTGGAACCAGATGATCTTAAGACCCTTTCCAACCCTAACTATTCTATGATTCTATGATTCTATGTGACATGTAGGGACATAGTTTAATGGTAAACTTGGTAGTGCTAGGTTAATGGTTGGACTCAATGATCTGAAAGAAATTTTCCTACATAAATGATTCTAAGAATAGAAATAGCAGTAATAAAAACAATTAATACACTTTTACAAATGGAAGTTTAAAAAAATTATGCTAGAAATATTTTAATGTTTAGACATAATACATGTTCAAGAAGTGGAAAACAAATCCTCTCCCTGCTTAAACTGAGACTAAGGTTATACAGGCATACAACACTAAAGATTTTTTGTTCAATTCAAAAGCACATAACAAACAAACACGGGAAACCACAGTACAAAACAGTAGATTAAATATGCAGCTTTGCCCACAATGAACATATATACCTGAATGCTTCCTTGGGGGAAGAAATCTTCTGCCCTTCCTCTCTCCACACACCTGTAAACTTCAGTATACAAGCAGCAAAACTTAACTGAAATGGACAAATAAGAGTAAAGAGAATGTTCTTTCTTATAAAAAAAAAACAAAGAAAGATTTTTTGATCTGACATAAAATTAAGACTAAGGTGGTTGAGGGTGGGATTTTTTTTTTTTTTTTTTTAATTTAATAGCAATAGGAAGTGGCACAGTGTTGGTATCATAGCTACTGTTTTTTTCTGGTTAATCTATAGATCTACTTTCATGTGTTAGTTACTGTTTATTGTGTATCGTGTATCATGTATCATGTAAACCATCTTTAGACCCTTGTTTCTGCTTCTGCAGCATTCCGTAACATTGTGTCTGGACTGCTATTGAATGTATGTGTAACAGTAGAGCCTAACTTCTACTCTTGTCACTAGGCTCTAACATATCATAAATAAACCATCACAAAGCAAATAGACCTGCATTTTTAATCACAACCTCTAATAAATCTTTTTACTGAGAATTTATTTTTTACCTCTGATTACCAGGAGAAAACATTTCTGTGATCAATAAATAACAAGAAAAATAACAGGTAAGACAAAGATGTGACCCCACAATTTTGCAAAAATATGCATCAAAAAAGTCACATAAATAGATGTGAAGATTTGAAGATTGAAACAACTGTTACAAAGCATGTGGGAAAGTAAGAATGGTCTAATTTTACACTCCTTAACTTTAGACAATAAGAGAAATAAAATAGCATTAATATCCAAAACTTCTTATTGCTGGGACATATTGATAGCTACCTTCAGTCATGATAAAATACTCCATTTCAATTCCACATCAGAAATATTCTTTTTATATGTGTCCTAAGGAACTGCAACATTAGACTGTTCAATAAATTTTTGCATACTACGCCTGCTCTTGTAAATTATTACTGACTTTGCCAGTCAGTAGTTGTTAACCATGAATTACTACATTATTACATTACTACAGACTATGAAAAGGATAAAAAAATAATCAAGAATATATCTAAATGGCATCTAAATATCTTTACAACGCCTATGAATGCCATGCTTCAAAATCGTTCTAGATGGGGAAAGTGGTCATGAAAGCAGACTATGTGAATCACATTTAGCAGGTGGGATTGTGTTATTTATAGGGGAATGAAGTTACTTTTTTTTCTCCTTAATGCAATGAAATATATAACTATCAACGTGACAGCAGATCAGAAATTAATATTGCAAATTAGCTTGGACAACTTGAACAACTATAACTTTCGGAGGAAGTTCCTATATGTTGAGGGGGAAAATATTCTATGATGGCAGTCTATAGTTACTAGATGTTTCTCTTTTTTTAATAACGTTTTCTTTATCATTTGAGTGACGTACTCAAGCTTGAGGAAATTGGTCTTGAAGAGTTTCTTTGGTCTATGAAAAGAGCGTGATCCCAGAGTTTCTTGAGCCTGCCCCCTACAAATCTCCTCTTTTGCAGCTGCTGATAGCTTAGCAAATAAAAAAAATAGAGGGAGGGAGGGAATCTCTGAATCTTCATGATGCAATGTCCTATACTGACTCCTTGCCTCCCTGCCTTATATTGGATTTTGAGGCATTTTTGCCTAAAGCGTGTCAGATATTTCTGAGAAAAAATTAGTAAAACCAAATCACTTAATAAAAAAAATTCATCAAGTTTTTATCTCAGAATTATTGTTGTTTCTGGACTTTGGTTAGAAGACTAAAAATATCTCAACACTGAGAATAACATACCGGGCATCAAAATGATATATTCAAAAGTGAAGATTATCAAAATAAGGGGTTGCTTCATGTATTTGGATACCAGTTTTCAAATGCATGATCAGACTGTTTTACTTACTATAGAGTTTCATACTGCATGCTGATAAACCAAAAATATACTATGAAGAATTGTTGTGTTTAAAATCCTTCATCTGATGCAAGAATGGGAACACTTCCAAACAACATCATAAAGAAGAAAGGACACAACAGAGTTCATGTGAGAAGGTGGGCAAGCCAGAATTATTTTATAACAATTATCCTGTGGAGTTTTTTTCTTTTAATGAGCAGTTAACATAGTGATACTATGATCCCCAGTGGTGAAAGTGCTAACAGCTACAGCTGAAGCAGATTTGAAGCTGGGCTTTCACCATGGCAAGTAGTCTACAGCAGTCAGGGTATCAAGTTACTCAGATGACGCTGAATGTTTACTGAGAATTTTCAGGATTATTAGGAAGCTTTGTAAGTCTTGCAGGATGTTAAAAATGTACTAATTTAGTCCAGAAAACTGCATTTTTAGAGCAATACATGCTATTAAATTCTGGCAAATGTGATAAGAAATTGCTGGATCAGATTTTAGCTTAAAATATAAGGTACATAAGTAAATATATCCCTGCCCAAACTGTGCCTCTAATTCTCTCACTCACACCTCCTGACACTCATAAAGAGTTCCACAAAGGCAAAAAGGCATTCTGAAATATCTGCTTTGGTAATATATTTTTCAACATGCTTCTGTGTATGTACAACTTACTATATCTTTCTACCTCATTGCAAAATGTTTCTGTAAGGTATATTTGATCTAGAAAATTACATTACTTCCAAAAAGGACCAAGTCTGAAAAAAATCAATTTGTGTTCCTTTTGATTTTAATCATTATTATCGAGGAATAGTGTGGATGCCTTCCCCTTTGCAAGTCAGTAAATTCAGCCAAAACCAGAACAGTATTACAAGTGTGAGTATGAATAAGGAGGGGTGGCTGCTTAGAGTTTTAATTCAGGCTTCTAGAACTTCATTTGAAAGGGCTTACTCTAATCAATGGAAGAAATCTAAGAGGCCTCCTGTATCTCTCTGATAAATGGCCATGACAACAGCTGACACTGATACATCAAGTGGCAACATCAGATAAATTATGTAACTGCTACTTGACATTAGCAAATAAATTCTTTCAGCATATATGACTCAAAAAACCTCATGCTCCCCCTACTGTGTCTGTACTCTCCCTTGCAGTAGTACATCAGGGTGACAGCAAGGCTCATAGCAGTGATTTTACTGGGGCTGGACAAGCTTGCAAGTTAAAAGGCAACCATCACTGATCTCTCTCAAGACTTATGTTTTCAAGCTCATGAAGTAACATCTCAGAGACTTTAATGCCCAATAAATATTAACAGCCATGAAGTTTAGAATAAGTTACTAATTTCTGATTTTATTTATTTGGGATTTGTCTGTCTTTTAATATTCCATTGAAAACAGTGAAGCCAGTAAAGACAGGATCTTCAAATCCACCGCTCTCCTGCTGAGAGAAGTAAACCAGCTCTCCTGACTGGCTTCCCAGTTGGATCAGGTTAAAAGCAGAGGCCAAAGTAATAACTCTTTTACACTTGTAAAAGACCTACAGACTTATTTTGAATCCTTATAATGAATTAAGCTACAGAAACAAATGTACTTCAGAATATGCAAGTACCATTCACAGTGACCTTTAAAATGTTACAATCCCAAGATTTATGACAGGATGTGAGTATGACTTTATATGTATATAGATAAGCAGTGAACCCATCTTACTTTTGCTTGGTTCAGTGATTAACAAAGTCGCAGAATATGAATTTAAATGAGGTAATGAAAAGCACTGTTGACTTCTATAGTATAGGACAAACTGTGATGCCATATCTATAAATCTTTAAACAAATAATTATTTGTTTTTATTTTACTTCAAATAAATCTTTTTTTCTTTTTTTTAATTTTATCTGTGTTAGTGTCTCTACATAAGACTGGTTTTTATATTTCATTGATTGAGAAAATTGCCATATAGCATAAAATTTTTATATAAATAAATGTTTATATAAATAAAATGCAAGCTGATATAGCATTTTAAAATGCCAAATCTTTTAAAAACTATGTTTTCTTCCAGTCTGAGAGCTACAAAAGCAGTCATTGCAGCCCTGATCTTACTGCCCCTTTGATGTCTGTGAAAATAAAAATGTTGAATTTACTTTAAGTATGCCAAAAGTGAAAATGTTCCAATATATTTAGATGTTAAAGGACAAGCTTTGAGATGAATTTAATTCTTCTTAATTTGAAGCACATTAAGGAAAGAAGACCTTAGATAAATATTTCTAAAACCTTTTTCATGAATTTGTAATGCCTTAAAAAAAAAAAAGGATTTCTCAATCTGTCTTCTAACACCCACATTCTCTGTTTTTTATTTTTTCCCATTATTTCCTCTTTCTTTTATAAGCAATTTGAATGAAAATCAGGTAGTTTTATAATATTGAATTACCATGTGCTTATTCTTAAAAATACAGAGGTGAGTTCAGGAAAAAAAAAATTATCATCTCTGAAGTTATAAAATATTCTATAAGATTACAATGTTGATGGCCAAGAAATATACAAAGTCAAATGGACAATCTTTTCCAATAAGCCTCATAGCCAGTGATCATGATGGTAAGGAAGAAATACTGGTAAAGATGATGTGCCAGAACATAACCTCATGCTAACTAATGAACTATTACCTTCAAACCTGGCCTTGAACACTTCCAGAGATGGGGCAACAGCAACTTCGCTGGGCAGCCTTTGTCAGTGTCTCACCACCCTCACAGTGAAGAACATATTATATATAAGTAATTTCTCCTCAGATTATCAACTTCATTTGGCAGGAAACATTCCTGTTAAATGTTCTTTAGTGACCAGTGAAAAAGTAAATATGCAGTGTAAAAACAAATGTATGAAAATATCTCTATTTATTTCTATAATTCATTCATATATATTATGTAAATAAACATGTGTATAAAAAAATGCTTCCATTAATATTTGTCTGCATACCAATGTTTCAATTGGCATTTCAGTGTATTAAATATGCTTAATTTCAGCTTCATTTCATACGGCTTGCATTTTCCTCAGCAGGCTTAATACATACTAGATGAAAGACATTTCACACATGGATAATCGTTCCTTGGAAAATCTGCAGGTTCTTGAAAGTACCTCTCCAGAAAGTAAATTCTCAAGTAACTTTGTCCTTTTCAAATGCCTCAGGTACAGATTGATTCAAAGTTGATGCAGTGTAGATGAGAAAGACAGGACAGTAAAAAGTGGAAGGTGCAGACATGGAGAGAGGGGATGATTTAAGATGCAGTAAGCCATTGGTAATCGCAGGTAGAGAAGCTTTCGCACAGAAAGGGCAGAAGTTGCACTTTTCATATTTACACATCTGCATGTCACATGCTAGTTAGCTGTAAATATCTTGGGAAATAATTCACATGCCTGCAGACATGTCAATACAGTGTTACTTTGGATGCATCTGAACCGCTTTTTTCTCTACCTGCTATAAAATTCAGCACCCCAAACTTCGGAAACATTTACAGCGCAGTTAAATTACATAGAATCATAGAAATCTAGTCATTAACATTTTCTCAGAGGATAAATGTATGGCTTTGTGTAGATTTTTGCAAATAACAACAAAAGTACTTGAAGAAAAGAACTATGACTGCTTGCATACTGTTCTGTATATGTTCCATCAATGATTTAATAATAACAACAACAATAGTTTTTGCAATTAAAAAACAAAAAATAATGTCTTCCTCTTTGCTTTCATCTTACTTTTTCTATCAATATTTTTTTTTAAATTTAAAAGTCATTCTGAGTATAAATTTTACCATGCAGAGTATACCCACCTTTAAAATTATATGGCAGTAAAAGAGAGGAGAAAGTTCTACAGGAAAGAGGTAAAACAAAACATCAAACAATTTTTCCACTATAAACACAACTTCACAGGGGGCAAGTTCTCAGCAGAAACAAGATATAAAGATAAACTCATATTCCACAAAGAAAATGCAATAACTTGTGAAGTGATCTACACCTTTTATTTTTATTCATTAGGGTGTCATATTTCCTGACCTGTGACTATTTCATTCTGAAACTAACGAGGAATGCAAATGCCTTCTTAACTCATGAAGACAAAATGTGATTTAAGCCACAAGTTGCCATGTATTTGTTTCCTATTTGGAGCCATGCAGAATTGTTTCTTTCAAAACTGCTTGAAGGAAACAAAAAAACACTCTTTTCTTTTGAAAAATAGTAAAAGAAATACAGTAATGCATAGTACATGCCATCTGACTGTGCTGAAAAAAACCACCTAACTGTCGCAAAAATGAATTATTTGAAAAGCCTGGTATTCTTTTTACATTACTTCCCTCTGCTTCAATTTGCTTAAGTTTGTTTTGGTTTGGTTTGGTTTGGTTTTGGGGTTTATTTTTTTTCTTAGTAATCTAAATAGTAAAAAAGTAAAAAATGAATCAATCTCTGTTTAAAATTTGTTTAAATTCCGTTTTATTTCTTCTATTAATAGTGCTCTCCAGCTGATGTATGAAGGTTCTATTCATCAGTATAGGTCATGAATAAAATGCAAAGCATGAAGTCTACTCCTGAGACATAGAAAATTTTCAGGATGTGAGTGAACAAAGAAAATAAGAACAACATAACACACCACATATTGTAGATTTTTGTATTTTGTAGTTGAATCAACATTCACATTACACAGTCAGAGCATACCTGTTTAGTCATTTAATTAGTTGTCATGTACAAGGCAGACATATTATTTTTGTTTTGTGACTGCCAGCCTGAACTTCCCATACAGTTTAATTTTAGTTGTTTCAAACTTAGAGAGTATGGAGGCCAGTCAAATATCAAGTGGATCCTATGTATATACCTTTCCTCTTACACATTCTCTATACTATTGTGAGAAAGGTGCTTCACAGTAATAATAATTAAAACAAAAAAAGCTTTTTATACACATAAGAAAGCTTTGCCTTTTTAACATGGCATCAATTGGTCAGCATGTAAAACAGGCATTTTTAGTAGCAGAGCAGTTTATTAGGACTCAGTGTTCTGTATTTTACCCAGAATTTCTTGCGGTTTTTTGTAAGACTCTAAACCTGGCAATTGCATCAAGCATCTAATCTACTATTTGAGTGTTATGTTTATATAGCCATGAATGCAATATTACTGCATGAATGCTCAGTAAGTGCGTTTAATTACTCATGGCTATTGCACAGTTGCTCTTTAACAGCTGTACATGAATGTAATGAGTTCAGTTCTTCCCAACATATGACTTATGCAGGGTCAGTTGGGTCACATCATGATTCTCAAACCTGCAGTATTTAGATAAGCTGTTTAATGCCTGGAAATACTGGCCAACTATTAAAAAAAAAAAAAAATCCTTGGAGATGGTACGTCCAAAGAAGCCAAAAGCAAGAAACAGAAATTTGCTCAAAATAATAAGAAACAGACCACACTTCATTAACAAAATTAAACTTGTTTTAACAAGTGTTTATGTTCTGCTAACACAGCAATGCCTGCCAATTTCTCTCTGTAAGTGATGGCTTTCAAAATAGTACAGGCATTTCATACGGTGCATTGTAAAACAGAAGAAAATATCTGATACCCCTCAGAGACTGAAATGGAACCAAAAGAAATATTTAGTCTCGTACTGTTTCTTAAATGACCTCAGTTCTTGTCACCCCACTGGAAATCCTCTTTATAAGTATGGCAGATAAAGAATATCATATATGCTCTACGAAAATATACTTTATACTCACACAGATATCTATTAACTATTGCATAAGTGCTCTGACATATCTTCTACAATAACTTCCGCCTCCCTGACACATCTAAAATATAGGAAAGAACATATAATGTTCTATATTTTGAGTCAAATGTTTAAATTCAGTTTATTCAGTCAATGAAACAGCTGGAAAATCCTCAACAAATACCAAGGACCAAGGAGCAATCTCTGTACTTAAATCTTTCCTCCAATTATATTTATTTTACATTCAAACAGGAGACTGAATACTGCAATACTGAACTGAAAAGTCTACAGTTCATTTCACCTGTGTCATGGGTTCAGAAGCAGCAGTCATTTTTCTCCTTCTTGGTAGCTGGTGCAGTGCTGTCTTTTTGATTTTGGGCCTGGGAACAGCGCTGATAACACCAGTGTTTCGGTTACTGCTTAGTGATATTTTGGTCTTGCCAAGGACTTCCTGAGTTTCATGCTCTGCCAGGGAGGAGGGGAGCCGGGAGGAAGCAGAGACAGGACACCTGACCCAAACTGACCAAAGAGGTTATTCCATAGCACAGCACGTCATGCCCAGGATGTAAAAGCAGAGAGCAGAGACCCGGATGGGTTTGTGTGTGTGTGTGGGGGGTGCACTGCGTGGTCGGGCTTGGTGCTAGTTGGTGAGCAATTGTATTCTTTCCTTGTATTTGCCTTGTCATTATTAATATTGGTGGTAGCAGTAATGATTTGTGTTATACCTTAGTTACTAAACTGTTCTTATCTCAACCTGTGGGAACTGCATTCTTTTTGACTCTCCTTCCCATCCCTCCGGGAGCGGGGGGAAGAAAGAGGGGGAAGTGAGTTAGAGAACAGGCTGCGTGGCTGACTGGACTTAAGCCACGACAGTTCTTTTTGGTGCCCAATGTGGGGCATGAAGGGTTGAGATAACAGCAGGATTAATAGCCACTTGTCACAATGCTGATTTATTGGCTCGCTAAGTTGTTGCTCTTGATTCTCCTGAGTACAGGGTTTCAGCCTGTTGTACCTTACTTACAGCCGGTATTTGCTATCTTAGCGTTTTTCGGATATGGGCTTTGGGTTAAGGTTCTTGTTTTATTGTACTTTATTGGAATGGTTTGTAATACGGGTGGGCTCCAGAAGCGGGGGGGGGGGGGGGGGGGGGGGGCGGATGTGCACATGGCAGTTTGGCTGCTTTTCACCGTCCTGTCCCTCGTCCTTGCCTCCGTCTGCGCGAGGCTGTGGGGAGCTGAGGGGAGGCTGCCCTGGGAGCTGCTGGTGGCCGAAACAGCCCAGGGGAGCAGCCCCAGGGACCAGAAGGTGAGCCCCCAAGCTGAGACCAGCCCAGAGGCTGCAGAGCAGCTGAAGGAAACAGTGGAAAAGCTGAGCCCTGCCGCCGAGCCCAGCCCTGCAGCAGCCGAGAGCATTCCCCAGCAGCCTCCCACAGAGCCCTGCGAGCCCGAGCCCCAAGAGGATGCAGACGACCGCACAGCACATCCCAACAAGGCAGAGGAGGAAGATCTGGACTCAGACAAAGGGCAGCTGGTGGTGAGAGAGCCGGCAAGCACAGCAGCTGCACCAGCCCCAGTGACAAGTACAGCAGCCTCAGTTGAGAGTTCTGAAGGTTTTGAATGCCTTAGGGTATCCTTGAGACCTGCCTGCTGATTGTGATGGGGATCACAGTGTTGGCATGCATACAGAGTGTGTTTTACCCACAACCATTTCGTCTGGTCCCGAGAGTTAAGCAGGGTGGGGTGTGGGCCTTGTCTGGGGTTACACTACAATCTAGGATGATGTCGTGGTTTAAGCCTCTCTAACCATGCAGCTTGTTCTCCCCTCACTTCCCCCTTTTTCTTCCCCCCGCTCCCGGAGGGATGGGAAGGAGAATTAAAAAAGAATGCAATTCCCACAGGTTGAGATAAGAACAGTTTAGTAACTAAAGTATAACACAGATCACTACTGCTACCACCAATAATAATAATGACAAGGCAAATACAAGGAAAGAATACAATTTCTCACCACCTAAAACCAAGCCCGACCACGCAGTGCACCCCCACCCTTCTCGGTCTCTCCTCTCCATCCTCCATCCTGGGCATGACGTGCTGTGCTATGGAATAACCTCTTTGGTCAGTTTGGGTCAGGTGTCCTGTCTCTGCTTCCTCCCGGCTCCCCTCCTCCCTGGCAGAGCATGAGACTCAGAAAGTCCTTGGCCAGACCAAAACATCACTAAGCAGTAACCGAAACACTGGTGTTATCAGCACTGTTCCCAGGCCCAAAATCAAAAACACAGCGCTGCACCAGCTACCAAGGAGGAGAAAAATGACTGCTGCTGCTGAACCCATGACAGATGACCAAGAGATTTTCCCTGCAGCTGGGCAGCCATGAGTGCCAGGGTGTGTGGGACAGTATGGGCAAGTATCTAGTCCACTGGCCCGCTCCAGTGCTTTGGAAGCATCGCAGATGGAAGGCAGCTGTATGGAGTCCCCAACAACAAGCTGCAGAAACTGCTGGAGGGGTGGATGAATTATTTTGAGCCTGGTGGGCCCATGACACCTCAGGCCATCAGGGCAGAGATGCAACATACAGATGGACTCATGATCGAGAGGTGGACTTAGCAATGGACACTGTGGCCCAGGTTACTCACAAGTGTGAACACTGCACACAGCCTCTCCTGCTCTGAAAAACTGTTACAAGAGATGGAGCCCAATACTATGGACTGTATGGACTCAGCAGCTTTGTAGGGATTGGTCCATGCACTAAGGGATGATCTTTCTCCTTTTTTTTGTGTGTGTATGTATATATATACATGTGATGATATATTGAAAATGTGGGATCTGAGCATGACGTGAACGGTATGGAATAAGGGGTGGATACTGTCATGGGTTCAGCAGCAGCAGTCATTTTTCTGCTTCTTGATAGCTGGTGCAGCGCTGTGTTTTTGATTTTGGGCCTGGGAACAGCTCTGATAACACCAGTGTTTCGGTTACTGCTTAGTGGTGTTTTGGTCTTGCCAAGGACTTTCTGAGTTTCATGCTCTGCCAGGGAGGAGGGGGGCCGGGAGGAAGCAGAGACAGGACACCTGACCCAGACTCACCAAAGAGGTTATTCCATACCATAGCACGTCAATCCCAGGACTGGAAGAGCAGAGAGCAGAGACCCGGATGAGTGATGGGTGCACTGCATGGTCGGGCTTGGTGCTAGTTGGTGAGCAATTGTATTCTTTCCTTGTATTTGCCTTGTCGTTATTATTATTGGTGGTAGCAGTAGTGATTTGTGTTATACTTTAGTTACTAAACTGTTCTTATCTCAACCTGTGGGAATTGCATTCTTTTTGATTCTCCTTCCCATCCACCCGGGAGCGGGGGGAAGAAAGAGGGGGAAGTGAGCGAGAGAGCGGGGTGCGTGGCTGACTGGACTTAAGCCACGATAACCTGCAATCAATTCACTTGTATTTTTTTTTTTTTAATATGAGGACAAGAAACCATGATTCCCTTATTATGGTGGAACTTAGCTCTAGAAAGGAGCTTTCGGGTATAACATACTCAGCTTCATGGAATTTAAAGCACAAATGAGGCAAGAAGTTTGAAATAAATTGATCAAAATGTGGAAACGAAGAATTCAATACTGTAAAAGCTCAAACGAATTAATGCATACCTGTGTCTGACCCTAATATGTTTCGTCCTGAACTGTCAAATTCATTGACTCTAGATTTTGGAAAAGAAAGGGAAAAAGAAAGAAGGAAAAGGAAAGAGAAAGGGAAGTGACAATGCTATAGATATCTACAGTTTTTACCGAAGATAATGTAACACAAAAACATGCACACGTTTTAATTCTGTATATTAGACAAAATGCAAATGTTGAAGGTACAACAAAGTTTCAAGAAAACAATTAATTACTCCACCACCCCCTCCCCAGAAAAACACCACCACCAAAAAACGACTAGTTCTTGATGTCATTCAAAAAAACCCAAGCCTATGTTAACATTTTCATTTGGGAAAAGCACTCAAATATTTCTTCATCATGTCACAAACATGAACCACTAAAAGTATTAGATTAAAACCCCTTTAAACGTACGAACATATATATATATCTCCAGGACATATATGCACTATCTTTGCATTTCTTTTTCTTGTTTTCCATTTCTCGAGTGTTCGTTTTATATATTCCAATGAATCTGCTACTTCTTTTTTCCTAGAGATCACAATATGCTGCTTTTTTATATTATAATTGGTTGACCGGACAGTTAAGCATTAAGGTTTCAACCCATTCTTCTGTCAGTCTGTATTGATATTGAGGACTTTTTTAACCCAGTTGCTGGACTTTGCATTTGACCTTGTTGGATTTCATGAGGTTTAAAGGACTTTCTTATTACCTAATTTAAAACCGTCCTAGATTGCTAATTTTTAATCTGAAAATGTTAACAATAGGAAAAATTATGCCTGGTGTCAATCTCTGCTCCCCTCCTTACAGATAGAAAAGTCTAAAGAATATTTATAAAGACCATGCTGCATCCTGAAATTTCTTAAAACAAACAAATAAACAAAAAGAACCCCCTAATAACCAAAAAGCCCCCCCCCAGAAAACCTTGCAGAATTAATTAAAAGAAACCTGTAGAAATCTATATCCTTTTGAAAAATTTATTAACATATCTGCCAGAATCTTCAGCAATTGTATGAGTCTATGTATCACTGGAATTTCTAAGAAAAGACTGACTAAGTAAAGTAGCATCTGCTTAAGCAATATCACACAGCACAGTCAATTTAGCTCAATAAATCTGAATTGTAAAATAAATTTATATCAGCCCACTTATATATGGACAATGGCATTCATGAGGTTTTGCAGACTGTCTTTTAGTGCAGTGAAGTACATCGAGAATATCACTCTGATTGTTCATAAACTATGTCCCTCCTTATTAAGAAAAACACAAATCACTGCATTTTGGCTTTGAATACTGGAATTTTAAAAGGTTATAAAAAAAAGGAAAAAAAAGAAAAGCAAAGAAAAGCGAAAAGCGAAAAGCGAAAAGGGAAGGGAAGGGAAGGGAAGGGAAGGGAAGGGAAGGGAAGGGAAGGGAAGGGAAGGGAAGAGAAAAGGGAAGAGAAGAGAAGAGAAGAGAAGAGAAGAGAAGAGAAGAGAAGAGAAGAGAAGAGAAGAGAAGAGGGAAGGGAAGGGAAGGGAAGGGAAGGGAAGGGAAGGGAAGGGAAGGGAAGGGAAGGGAAGGGAAGGGAAGGGAAGAGAAGAGAAGAGAAGAGAAGAGAAGAGAAGAGAAGAGAAGAGAAGAGAAGAGAAGAGAAGAGAAGAGAAGAGAAGAGAAGAGAAGAGAAGAGAAGAGAAGAGAAGAGAAGAGAGAAGAGAAAAGAAAAAAAGGAAAAGAAAAGAAAAGAAAAGAAAAGAAAAGAAAAGAAAAGAAAAGAAAAGAAAAGAAGAGAAAAGAAGAGAAGAGAAAAGAAAGAAAAGAAAAGAAAAGAAAAGAAAAGAAAAGAAAAGAAAAGAAAAGAAAAGAAAAGAAAGGAAAGAAAAGAAAAAAGAAAGGAAAGGAAAAAAAAGAAAAAGAAAAGAAAAGAAAAAAGAAGAAAAGAAAAGAAAAGAAAAGAAAAAAAGAAAAGAAAAGAAAAGAAAAGAAAAGAAAAGAAAAGAAAAGAAAAGAAAAGAAAAGAAAAGAAAAGAAAAGAAAGAAAAGGAAAAGAAAAGAGAAAAGAAAAGAAAAGAAAAAAAAGAAAAGAAAAGAAAAGAAAAGAAAAGAAAAGAAAAGAAAAGAAAAGAAAAGAAAAGAAAAAAGAAAAGAAAAGCATTCTTTCTTTCCTGCATGAAATAGTTTATCAGCGTAAAACAAGGCACAAGAAATCTCAAGTTTATATCATGGTGATCATGAAATTGATAATGCGGCTTGGAAAGGGCAGCAGACTGAGTTGCGTAATAGGAAAATGATTGAGACAGCCAATGTTTTTCATGCAGTTCATCTAAATCTGGTTTTCACTAAATCTCTACCGAGCTGAATTTAGTGGCTGCAATTGTGGAGTTGTAGAACCATAGAATCATAGAATGGGATGGGTCATCTGGTCCAGCCACTCCTACTCCCCCTGCAATGAGCAGGGACATCTTCAACTAGATCAAGTTACCAAGAGCTTTGTTCAAATCTGACCTTGAATGTTTCTGGGGATGAAAGGGTTCCAGGAACTTTTGTGACATCTTCTTTAAAAAGGGAGAAGATTAAACACCTGTCTAGCTTGCCTGGTTTGTCAGAGGATCCATTTGTGGTAGGGTTGCTGCAGGTTGAGGAACATCAGGTACCAACGGCCAGCCTGAGAGCCACCAGCAACAATACTGTAGCATTCGAGACTACCTGGTTCCCATCTGTAATGTGACGTGGTGACTGAAGATTTAAGGAGTGCTCAGTAAGTAGCTCCCTCTCAGGACACTGAGCTAGACAGGCAGGGGTACTCACCATAATACTGTAGGCCTACCCGACAATGAATGGCTTCAGACAGATTTTAACTGTTGAGCACAATTTGATGTGTAGTTAAGTAATTGAAGGAAAGCAATTTCTTTAAATTTATCCTATAAGTACAAAAGTACATTATAGGCCTAGCTGCAGTTAGTGGAAAATACACCATAGGAAAAAACAAACAAATCCTCACTGATTCCAAAGTTGCTTTGTTTTCTCATTGAATTTTGTCATTCAATGCATGTGGTGTTTTAGAAAAGCATTAATTTGTAACAAGTCTCCAAGTCACTTTTAAAACTGCCTCTTTTTGGATGCTGATGTTTTTTTTAGTTTGTTTGCTTAGGTTTGAGTAATTCATGCTTATGTAGGTATCTTTCCTAAAATCAAATGTCTGTGTGCTGCATTTGTTTAGCCTACTCACACTACTATAGTGTTGCATTCAACTGTACTGACCTGTTTGCCCTGCAATCTCCCAAATTAGACTCCATGTATTCAATCAAAAGAAAAGAAAGCAGTTATGTGTCTTCGATTGCAGTCAATCATTAGATCCCCCTTTTTTACACCAATTTTGATGTGGTGTTGATCCTGTTTTTTTGTAGACAACTAAAATCTATCACTATTTATACCCCCTACTCCAAATTTCCATCTGGTCAATTATTCCTGAACACTATTTTAATCTTGAGTAATGATCAGAATTACAGTCTTGCTATTATATTTTAGTGTTACAGTAGGAGTTTCTCTTTTGCTAGACCATTTTTACGTTGTAATACAGTATATAATTATTCCAGTTAAAAGCTGCTCCCACTATGTGCTGCTTCACTGTTCCTGCACAGGTACTTACCAGGTACAGCTCTATCCTCCTTATTACTCTTCTTCCATCAGGTCTGTTGTTTGATGCCAAGCACTCTAGCGTCCCATTTTATTTTTAGGATGCCAGAATTCATGTAATTCAAAACTAGTAAGTTTTACTTTCACCCACTCATTCAATACGGCATAGCCCAGTCAGCTGGCATTTAGGTATCTAATTCACCTTATTTATTGTAATTATTATTTTATTTTCTTTATGGCCTTTTCAGAAACACATTTAAAGTTAGTCATATAGGCTTCAGTCCTGTCAACTCAAGCCAGATGTTTTTCTGCAGCTGTCAATTTTTCTCAACTAACAGTTCCCTGTGACCTTTTAAATAGTGAGTTATAGCAGTCTGGTTCCATTAAAATTAAGGTGTAACCTTTCCTTCCAGATCAGATTTTTCTATGGGGTTCAAGAGTTTCTGCCACGCCTGAATCTTTCCTCCTTGCATGATTACCTCTTTACAAGCCTAACGCTCTAGATGTCTAATTACATCCTAGAGGTCTCATGTGCAACTGGTAGTATTCCAAACTATGAAGGTTCTTGGCTTCAGCCTTCTGTATAGTATCCTGAGGTAAACTTCCAGAACAAGCCTGCTACACTGATAGAATAGGTACCTGTGACTAATAGTTTTAATTTGCCTACCGAATATGAAGGCTGTGCACTTTGGGAGTTAAGTAGGTGGTGTACTTGGGATATAGGAGAAAAGCTCAGTCCCTATACCTCAGTCCTCAGAGTCAGTCTACATACTTAAGAGTAGAAACTCTCCAACTAGGTCTCCATTTAAGACCTAGACTACTCGCATTTCATTAGGAGGCTTCCTCCTAATTTCATCTGTATCGGTGAAGAATTTTTTTATGGTTTTATTAATTTAGTTTCTTTTTTGAAGTAATTATTAAGTGTGCTGTACCCTGAACCTGCTCTATGTTTATTAAGCTAGTTAATAAATAGTACAGACTATTCATTACCATAGAAAATAAAAATACAATGCAAAATGCTAGGTGATACAAGCTCTCTGTAGCTTTTGTATCTCAACAAACTGCCCTGAATGCTCAGCTACTGCCTTTTCTTTACTATAGGCAATCTCTTTGCTCTGAGACACAACCTGGAACACCCTTACCAAAACTGTTCACAGTGACCTACAGCTCCCATGGGAGTCACTGGCTCTGAAAACCCTCAGAGTAACCTCACCTGCCTCAGTGATCCTTAGACATTCACTCAGATCAGACAGCTACCTCCCGCTCCTCACACTATTCTTACACCCCTTCCAATTTTCTTTCCTACCAGGAGACTGTACTTCTGTATCTTTCTGTTCTTCCTTCTGCTCTTCCCAAGGAAAACTACCATATTTTTTTAACAAACCTTGCCTGCACTTTACAGTATATAATCTTGTACTGTAAATGAAAGCTAAATAAAGCTGTAGGTACCCTTTCATCATCTCAATGAACAGTGTCATGCCAACAAGGGAATATACACTTATATGTCTGCAATATCTAAAAAGATTAAGAAATATCAGAAGAATTCATCAGTATAGTCAGTCATTAATATCTTCATAACTATTTCCAGGAAAAAAAAAGGTCTTGTAATGTGTAGGTTGTGTCACTTTTTTTTTTTTCTTAGAACACTTTTCTAGCCATATATCTGCCAGTCCCCCCAAAAAAAATTTCAAGTCCTGCTTAAAGCTCTCAACTTAACTTCTGAATTATCCAAAGCATGATTTGCCATTTTGGAAGCATGTATTATATAACTTTATTTGGATTATTAAAAGGTCTCTTTGATTTTTGTTTATGAAAATATTTTCTGCTTCTCAGGAAATAATTTGATGGAAGAAGGGACAACAAAAAAAAAAATAGTAAAACATCCAGAAAATCACTGATGTAATTTGTCTAAGAAAAGAAGCAAAACTAGAAATAATAGATTTTTTTCTTGCTATGATATTTCTGAAAGAACACTTCAGAGCATGCAAAAATTGGATTAATTGTTCTTTCCAATTCTCATCACACAAGGGGATGCTGTTAGAAATTTCATTGAAAGCAACTTGATTGCTGAGTATTATAATGAAACTATAATCCTTCAAAATGTAATTAAAACAAAAATTGTTTAGGTTGTTGAGAATTACTGGAAAACTAAGCAAATCATCTGCTCCTGCATCATAAATCTGAGTAGAAGATGGTGTCTTAATTACTTTTTTAAAAGTCACACCAAAAAAAAAATTATCACAGAATTCCAATCCACCTCTTGAATTTTCTCTGAAATATTGCAAAATTCAAAAAGTACAAGAGAAGTGGAGGTGGACATAAGAGTAATATGCAAAGTGTCATGCGATCAGAATACCTTTCCAGAGGAGATCAGTGGAAATTAGTGGAAAAAAATAAAAATGCAGAACATGTTCAAGTTCAGGTTTCATTTGCTCACTTAGAAATGCTTTCTTATTTTATTACTTTTAGACTCACTTAAATAGAAGCAAGACCAAGGAAAATTCCTGAAAGCCTGTAACTAATCAAGATTTCCATGACACTGTATCTCCTATGGTTCAGTTCTTTCACGGTCTAGACACTGTCACGCCCAGTAAATACTCTGAATTGCCATCTCTATGTTTGGTTTCATATTAAAGACAAAACCATATGGTATAAAAAAAGAGTTTGAAAATTAAAAAGAATAATGCCTAAATTCCACTTAGATACAAATTAATTTGACCTATGAATACAAATTGCAGGATCATTTCCAAAGATATTCTCATATAGTGTATCAGTGTTCTATTAAATTGTCATACAGTTATGTTGCCCAAGTGTCAACCTAATTTTGTTAGAAATATGTTCAACAAATATAATTATATAATTAATACATTAATAGTATCCATAAATATTAAGGATATTATTAAATATATTCATAAATCAGTTCTATGTACATAAATAAATTTGTGATATCACGGTGACATAGCTTTTTCACAGTTCCTAAATGAACTAACACCTAATTGACTGCCTTTTGTTAAATACAAATTACAACTGACTTTTATTTTTCATAAGTTTCTCAGTACTATTTAAAGGGAGAGCTTGAATGTCATCATCATACTGAATCGTCTCTATATTAATTTAGTTACTATTACTTAAGTTAGCTTGTTCCTTGTGAAGTAATTGCTGGTTATTTAGAAATGATAGAGCAATGCTTTAGAGCATTAGCAATACTAATGTTTTGGCTACTTCTGTCATTATCCTATTAACTTATGCTCATATCTTTCAGTTAAAAATATTTCTTATTTCCTTCACCTTGCATGAGTTTTTGACGATTCTAACAAGATTGATCTATGGTCATTCAGCATTTGCAGATGCTTGATTGCAAACACCAATCAATAATAAAAGAATGCATGACTGAAGTCACTCAGACTCCCCCTGAGACTA
Source organism: Ara ararauna (assembly GCA_028858755.1). Classification (NCBI taxonomy): domain Eukaryota; kingdom Metazoa; phylum Chordata; class Aves; order Psittaciformes; family Psittacidae; genus Ara; species Ara ararauna. Next base: position 33,331,781 of record CM054410.1, on the reverse strand, counting down.
AAGAAAAGTATAAAAATGAGCGAGAGAGGGGAAGAGATGGGGAAGACTCTATTATAACTTCTGTGGTCAGTAGCTGGGCTGAACCTGTCTTCTCTCCCACAGGGGCACCTATTGAGTAAGAACTTTTTCTTATGCATGCTGTATTACTAATTCATGTTAGTAATTATTAGTGATTATAGTCCAGTTGTATACCGCTTCAAGCTTGTTTTCACAGACAGTCCCTATCACTGGCAATCCATAAAGCTTAATTTGTCACAATTTTATATTAATGAAGAGTGTTGTTCCATAAACTGTTAGTGTTAGACCTTCATAGGCACTAGCAGTCACCAGCAGCAGGTAACATATTTGAATGAAGTGGGAAAATCTGCTGTGGGGTCCCTCTCACGCTGTTGGTGAACAAGTCGATTGAATGATCCAGCAGGACTGTTCAGTGAAGGGCCCCTATAACAGGATGCTGACAGACTGGTTGAGCACAAGGGTCTTGGCTTTCCTGAGGTGCTCACAGACATATTTCACATGACAGTTATGTATACCTATGCTTGTTTATATATATATTTATGGATTAGGTAACTGGATGAGGCCAACATCACTGGTAAAATATGCAGCTGAGAAAACCATGGATATCTTTATTATTATTATTATTATGGTTTTATTTTTTTTTTCAGATCTGTTCTTGATTCCCTGAAGTCATTAGGCAGCAGTATCTCTGACAGATATGTGTGTCATTCACTAAGTAACAGGGGCCTATATTTTCTAAAGAATGTTTCATAATCCTTTGAAAGAATACTTATGCAACTAGAATCTGACATAAACAATCCAAAACATTTTATCTAAATGTTACCTGCCAACTGCAGTCTCTAAAATGTACTTTTTCACATAGGACACGTAAATAAAAATAGATGGATTTTTTGTTCTTTCAAGAGCCTTTTTTAATAGTTTCCAGCTTTGAGAAGTTAAAGTCAATTCGTCTTTATTTGAAATGATGGAGATCGATAATGTTCCTTTACCAATAAACATCCAACAGAACAATTATATTGTTTCCTACATCAGCTGGCCAACTATTTCTATTAGTAATCCTACAATTGCTTCAAGTTTTATATCTTTAAAATTACTACTGATATTTTTTTCAAAACTGACTTCAGTGTAAGCTGTGGTTTTGAAAATATAAGGCATTTATGTTATTAAATATAAATTTCAAAAAATCTTAATAATTGAATATCTTGGCTAATATTATCTGGGTGTTTCCATGTCTTCCAATTGAGCCTTTTAATTAACTTCTGCTTTCAAATCTGTCAAGTTTAGTAAACCTAATAAGTTTTTTCTGTAATAAATAAAAATTAAAACTTATGTATTTATATATATAAACATATTTATAGATATGGAGTTAAATATATTCACATAAGCTATAGTATGCATATTCTGATTATAGTACAAAAGCTATATTATACAATTATATATGTTGTAAATATACTTGTAACAATTATATAAGTATAATTCTGTAAATTCAAATATAAATACAGACATGTGTATAAAAATAAAGTTTATTAAATTTAATAAGCTCCATAACTTTAAGTTATTCTTTAAAATTGTTTTGCTTCCTTTACAGTAGGGAAAGACACAAATAGAGGTCTTTGATATTAACAGTCTGTGATGGTGGTTTTCATAGAGCCATAGAATAGTTGGAGCTGGAAAGGACCTCTAAGATCACCAAGTTCCAAACACCCTGTGATGGGCAGGGATGCCTCACAGTAGACCATATCACCCAAGGCTCTCTCCAACCTGGCCTTAAACACTGCCAGGGATAGAGCATTTACCACTTCTTTGGGCAACCCGTTCCAGTGCCTCACCACCCTCACAGTAAAGAATTTCTTATTTATATCTAACCTGAACTTCCCTTGTTTAAGTTCAAACCCATTACCACTTATCCCATCACTAAAGTCCCTGATGAAGAGTCCCTTCTCCAACATCCTTGTATGCCCCCTTTAAGTGTTGAAAGGCTGCTACGAGGTCTCCATGTAGGTTTACTCCTCTTTTGTTTCTCTTCTTATTTTTCTTTGTCCTACTGTTCCTGTTCCTGTTCTACTAGTGCGAAGAAGAGAGAGAAAGATTATGAATGTAAATAAAAGCCAGAAAAATCAGTTGCATTGTTGTTTTCAAATTTAATTTTGAGGTTTCGAGTTTCTCTATAGTTGCTGTCTGCCTTTATTTAAAGAGATCTGGTCAGTTTCACTTATTTTCTCCCATTTATTTTCTTATACAATTAATTGATGATTTATGCATCATCAGAACACATTCCCTTAGTCCTGTATTGGTAGGACTAACGCTGTCCTTTAGTGATACCATAAGGGGTAATGACTTTAAGCTGAAAGAGGGTAGATTTAGATTAGACATATGGAGGAACTTATTTACTGTAAGGGAAGTGAGGTGCTGGAACAGGTTGCTCGTAGAAGCTGTGGATGCCCCATCCCTGGGTCACTACAAGGTTGTATGGGGCTTTGAGCAACCTGGTCTAGTGGAAAGTGCCACTGCCCATGGGGTGTGTGTGTGTGAGTGATGGAACTAGATGATTTTTAAGTTCCCTTCCAACACAAGCCATTTTATTATTCTATGATTCTACAGTACTAAAAAAAATGCAATAACCAAGACCAAAAAAACCCCAACAAACTAAACCAAAAAAACCTTTTTTTTAAAAAAAAGATAACATCATTTTTGTTTTCCATTACACCACTTAACACTTATTGAGAGACAAATCTGCAAACTAGACTCCCTGTACTTGGAGCTTAATACTAATAAAACTTGAAGGTGAAATATTTGCCTAGTATCATTCTAGTGGAAGAACTTGAAATATCCGTTATCAGTTCTCATACAAGAGAATATTTGGATCCAGAGGATTTTAAAGAGTCCATTCTGTTTGAAAATTAAAAAAATAAACAAAACCAAAAGAAACCAAATTTAGTATCTGCATTGAAAAACAGAACAAAATCTATTGATGATGATCCCTTTCTAAGACTTCATCAGCTCAGGAGTTTAACTTTGGTATTTGTCACAACCCTTATTATGCTAGCACTCACCAAGCTTATTGATGAGAGATACTTACTGTTAGCAATCCCTTGACATCCTTACTCTGGTATCCAAAACCCCATGGACTCAGATGTTCTGGTTTCAGCTGGTATAGAGTTAATTATCTTCCTAGTAGATAATAGTGTTGTGTTTTGGCTTCAGTCTGAGAACAATGCTGATAACACACCAAAGTTTAAGTAGTTGCTCAGTAGCACTCACACAGATCAAGGACTTTTCAATCTCTTATGCTCTGCCAGTGAGGGGGTGCACAAAAGCCAGGAGGAAGCAGAGACAGGACACCTGACCCAAACTAGCCGAAGAGGTATTCCATACCACAGCATGTCATGTCCAGCATATAAACCGGGGAGTATTACTGGAAAGGAGCAATCACTGCTCAGTTTGGGCTGGGTATCAGTCAGCATGTGGTGAGCAATTGTATTGTGCATCACTTCTGTTTGTTGGGTATTTTTCTCTTTCCTTTCCCCTTTAATTTTATAATCTCTCCCCTTGTTATTTACACTGGCAATAGTAGTAGTAGTATATTTTACTTAAATTATTAAACTGTTCTTACCTCAACCTGCAGGTTTGACATTCTTTCTATTCTCCTCCCCATCCCACATGGGGTGTGAAAAAGAGGGGTGTAAGTGAGTGGCTGTGAGGTACTGCATTACCAGCTAGGGTGAAACGACCTGAGGTACTTGTGAAATCTCTTTGAAGAGGTTTGGCAGTAAGGCTTCTGGCAGCATGAACTCTGAGAGAGCAACAAAATTTTAAAACCTCTGTCCTCAACCAAATATCAAACAAAAGAAATTAAACTCATATGACCCACTTTTCATTTCATTAGGTTGAAACAGAGTAAAATGCCAAGAAAACAACAACATGTAGGGGTCATATATGTCATACACAAGGCACTGACTAAAAAGCCTCTGTTTAAATGTGTGTAAATAACACCTGCTCATCAGCTGTGCGATGTACATAAGCACAGTAATTTCAAGGATTTTTTTTTTATCTATCCATGAATCTCTTTACTTTTATACGTCTTTCTTGCCCAGAAAAAAAGTGCTTTGAAGCTTCAAGCATGGTTATGGTGATTTCTTTTTCTGATTTGTACTTTCATTACATGGTTTCTAGCATGTGAATATCTGGGAGATCTCATGCAAAAATAAAAGCTCAGAATGTTACTTGATTCATACAAATCAACATCCAGAGCCACAACACTAACATTTTTTTTGCGCTTCTATCTTTACCTGTTATAAACACTATGAATACAACTAAAAATGTATTCGGTGTTGATTATTGAAAGCATGAATTCACTCAGTCTTCTTCACAGGACACTTCATTGCAAAATAGCATTCAATTGAATGACTGCAGGATGTGGAAGTGCTATCACTTTTGGCCATATAACTGCAGCAGTCGCAGAAAGCTAAGATGTATTAATTTTTAAATCTTCAAAGCACAGTATAGTATAGATCTCCTCATGCTTGATTTAGGAGTTGAATGAGGCATATTATAATACTATTTCTTCTGCTATACTTTACATGCAGTCTGCTGGCTGACTTATGAGTTTGTGTGCCATCTGAGCTGATAATACCCTTTAGTTTGTTATTGATATTCTTTGTTTTCAAATGAGTGTTTTTCACAGCTATAGAATAGCTTTTTCTCAATACAAGATGTTTAAGAAATGAGGTAGAAAGAAAGGAGGTCAGGTGCATCAATAAACAGTTTGCTGAAAATGACTTTAAATGGCGATATCAATCCAAATTGGAGTTTTGTGATTTTCTTATTCCCAGTCTCTGTGTGTGAGTGATTTGCTATGTCACTTGTGTACAAAGCTGGGTAATACTGATCACACTTCTTTCCCAAAAATTCATGAGAGAAAAATACGCTCACAAAACTGTTCTCTAGTCTCATAGAAGGAATAATGTGGCTTCAGCTGTATATAATAACAGCATAACGCAATCATATAATTTGGGCAAGTGATGGCTTACAACAGGGTACTAAATTCAGATGACATTTTAATTTTAACAAAGAAGAAAAAGGAATTACAGATTTTACTTAAACATAGAAAAGATTTCCGTTTTAAAATATCTTAAAACAAAAAAATGCATAAAACAGACCTGGAAGTTTGCATTATATGGTTGCAGTCATTACCTAAAAGAACTGTGCGCATATGCATTTTAGTGGTTTAAATCCAGCCGGCAACTCAGTACAACACAACTGCTCGCTCACACTCCTCTTTCTACTCCTCATGGGATGGGGAGGAGAATCAAAAGAATGTAAACCCCACAGGCTGAGGTAAGTACAGTTTAATAACTTAAGTACAGTATACTACTACTACTACTACTACTACTACTACTACTACTACCAGTGATAATGGAAATAATAAGGGGAGAGATATAAAAGAAGAAAAAGAAAAAAAATTCAGTAAGCACAAGTGATACACAATACAATTGCTCACCACATGCTGACTGGTACTCAGCTAGACCCGAGCAGTGATCACTCCTTTCTGGTAACTCCCTCCAGTTACGACGTATGATGCATTGCGGTATGGAATACCCCTTTGGCTAGTTTGGGTCAGATGACCTGTCTCTCCTGGCTTCTTGTGTCCCTCCTTACTTGCAGAGCAGGAGAGACTGAAAAGTCTTTGATCTGGATAAGTGCTATGAGGCAACAACTAAAACATTGTTGTGTTGTTCCCATTATTCTCAGACTAAAGCCAAAACACAGCACTGGATCATCAATTAGGAAGATAATTAGCTCTATCCCAGCTGAAACTAGGGCATGCGCATAAAAATTTGCTTAATGGTCTATAACAGGCCATGTTGTCTCTTTATGCTTTTTATGTCTCTGCAGTTGATGTGTCCAAATCAAAAACTGACTCTTCATAAGTTTCTAATTATTTTTTAATATAATACAAATAATTAATGAGTACTCATTAATGAGTTCATTTCTATATGACTTTTTTGGTATGTTCTTTAACTGAAGTAATAATATATTCCAAATCAACATAATTTACCAGGAATGATATTTTCATCCTTTATTTCAAATCTGTCAAAGAAGAAATTTCATGTTTGAGAAACAGTTATCAAGGATTTGGGTTTGAAGATCTTTATTACCTCAGCAAAAAATTAATAGCTCAATGAACATAGTATGCACTATTTGGACAGAGGAATATTCCTGACTAACTTGTTAGAATCAATTATTCATCAGAATTTTAGATACCTTATAGATATATGCATATATTGTAAGTGGACTGAAAGATTTGTACAAAATGAAACCTTATTAAAAAGCTTGAAGCTAAATGGAGCACAACATCAAATGACATCCATCAGTCTTTCTTAATATATTTATATTAAACATATATTCTGCAGATATGGAAGCATTGTTTGTGGCTCAAAGAAACAGAAGTATCAAAATACAATGACAAATATTACCTTATTGTTAATTCAAAAACGTACTGAAGAATGCAGAAAAACAAAGGTTTCTTTTAGCTTCCTTGCTACTTGTCTTCATTTCATTTGATAAATGATAGATATGAATAATTATTAACATTTACATCAAGTCAAAACATCTTGATTAATTGTAGTAGCATATCAAACATATGCCATGTTATCCTAAATATAGCACTTTAATAGATATCATCTTTTTTACAAGACTCTGAAGAATACATTATTTATTAACACTGAAGCATAAAGATATGCTCAGTATAGGATTCAATACTTATTCTGTGAGGTACTACAGAGACTTTCATAGAGTATAGCAAACTACAATGTAAGCTCATAACAAATAGTACAACAATTTTATTACCCAGTGCAAAACTTCTGATAACTTTTATGAAATGTTCATATAATCATATGAATACATCGGTATGTGAAAGTGGATGCCTGTAAAAAGATTGACACTTTATAAAAACAATATACTGATTATCATAATGTGTCAAGGGTTAAGCAGTAGCAGCCATTTTTCTCCTTCTTGGTAGCTGGTGCAGTGCTGCGTTTTTGACTTTCAGCCTGGAACAACGCTGATAACACTGATGTTTATGTTGCTGCTCAGTAATGTTTACACTGACCAAAGACTTTCTGAGTCTCATGCTCTGCCAGGGAGGAGGAGAATCCGTGAGGAAGCAGAGACAGGGCAACCGACCCAAACTAACCAAAGAGGTATTCCATACCACAGCACGTCATGCCCCGCATATAAACTGGGGGCAGTTACCTGGAAGGGCTAGATTACTCCTTGGGTTGGGGTTGGTATCGGTCAGCAGGTGGTGAGCAGTTTTCCCTAGTCATTATTATTATGGGTGGTTGCAGTAGTGGTTTGGTGTTATACCTTATTTACTGGACTGTTCTTGTCTCAACCCATGGGAGTTGCATTCTTTCGATTGTTCTTGCCATTCCTCCCGGAGAGGGGGAAGAATGTGGCGGGGGGGGGAGTGAGCGAGTGGCTGTGTGGTTCTGAGTTACCGGTTGGTCTTAGGCCATGACATAATGATAAATAGAATAATGCACACTTGTCTTTGTTACCTCCAATTTTATAAATAAATATAAAGTCACGAATGTTGAGGGATTTTTTTTTTTTTTTATTAATATGGATTCAAAATCCTTACTTCTGAGGACATACTGGATTGTACCATGACTGAATGTCATGAAAGTGCAAAATTGCCATCTATGTATATATGTGTGTATTTTAATTGCTAAGATTCTAGTTGTACAGCCTAAAGTTTGATGATACTTAATAAATAGAAATCTTAATCCCACCTCTTTAATTTTTTTAACATAAACATATTTTTCCTATCTTTGGTAATTGTAAAAGGAATAGCTACTAAAAAAGTAAAGTGAAGAGACACATTTTCCTAATCGGTGGAAAAAAATTGTCGTCCCAAACTTGTGCTAAACATTCTTAAAAGTGACAATAATAGACATATTTGGTATAAATGGAAATCATTATGTATGGAAAAATATCATGATCATAACAAGAAAGACTTAAGAATTTTAATTGATATAATTATTCATTGAAATGCCATCCCAGTGGTTCCACTGTTTGAAAAGGAAGAAATGTTGTCATGGGTTCAACAGTAGCAGTCATTTTTTCTCCTTCCTGGTAGCTGGTGCAGCGCTGTGTTTTTGATTTTGGGCCTGGGAGCAGCGCTGATAACACCAGTGTTTTCAGTTACTACTTGGTAAAATTTTGGTCTGACCAAGGACTTTCTGAGCCTCACGCTGTGCCAGGGAGGAGGGGAAGCCGGGAGAAAGCAGAGACAGGACACCTGACCCAAACTGACCAAAGAGTTATTCCATGCCACAGCATGGCATGCCCAGGATGTAAAACGGAGAGCAGAGACCCGGAAGGTGATGGGGGGGTGCACAGCTTGGTTGGGTTGGGTATAGGTGGTGAGCAATTGTATTCTTTCTTTGTATATCTCTTGTCATTATTATTATTGGTGGTAGCAGTAGTGATTTGTGTTATACTTTAGTTACTAAACTGTTCTTCTCTCAACCTGTGAGAGTTGCATTCTTTTGATTCTCCTCCCCATCCATCCAGGAGTGGGGGGAAGAAAAAGAAGAGAGGGAGTGGGAGAACAGGTTGCGTGATTTACAGCTTAAACCACTGCAAATGAGAGCATCATCACCCTGTTTGGCTCTGAAGTACCTTAAATCACATTGCATAGAGATGGGAGATATCAAAATTAAATTTAGTTTTGAGCCATTGAAGTGCCATTACCATAATAACAGAGAAACTTAAAGTCGGGTGACTGTCTTGTAGAAACAAATATATAAACCTCTGTTGTAGAGTTTTCTCATTGTATATTTTAAAATTTGTTTATCCTTTGAAGAAGACAATTGCAGTCTCTGGCAACCACCTTCCTCATTCTTTCCTCATAGTCATGTGCTAGCTGTTTTCCAATGAAGAGCCTGAAATGCACAGAGTAGCTTGACACACTTCTATGTAGTAACTTACTCATATACTTGCTTCTTTAGCCCTTTTGTTCTATTGAAGGTAAAGGCCTAACACAGGTCATACTGAACTAGATATTGATTAGATGTACATTCTTTACACAACTGATCATAGTTGAATATGTATCTTCCAAGAAGTTGCAAAATCTATTTGCTAGGGTTTTTACATTTTTTTTTTAAGTAACTGACATTATGCTTTAAAATATAGCATTAAAAATACAGAATAACTGAAAATTAAGAATGGCAGTTATTAAAGTTCTTGTGAATTTCCAACTAAAATTCAAGAAAATTTACATATTTTCAAAAGGTGTTTCAATTTCATACCTTGGCATTCTCTGATAGAAGAGCTTCTGATCTGTAGTTGTTGCATTAGGATTTCTGATTCAGCTTTCTGGACTCATGACACATCAATAATGCCTTTTCCACTGGTATCAATTACTATCTCTTCTACAAAATCCATATTAGTTCTTCTGGTTTCTGCATGAAACAGCTCCTCTCTCAGTCATCATAGTTGCTGCAGCTGCTATCTATTATAAAAGCAGACATGTCATATTATTTTCCCTGGGAAAGACTTAATTCTAGGAAAAGTCATAGGCCCTAATTGAACAGTATGTCACAGGCTGATGAAAATAGATGTTGGGAAACAGATATTTTACATGTAACAGAGTATTTTAATATATGGTTTTCACTCTCATTAAATGTGAAATGCAAAAATGTCCCATGACAGACATTATCTGTTCACAACTCAAAGGATCAAAAAAGTCTCAGAAGAGTTGAGATGAAACAAAATATTTTTGTACATTTAAATATAGCAATATTTTATGAATGCATATCTCTGTTAAAAAAAAGGTACCTCCTTTAAAAAAGCATTTCAAACTCACCATTAAAGGTGATATGTGAACAAAGTATGAACAAAAGTTTAAATGTTCAGTCATTATATTCCAGTATTTTCACACAGATAATGTATCAATAATATGAACCTTCATCATTCTCTTGTTGCCTGTTATGATCATTCGTCGCTTTTGCAGCAGCAACTGCTTGCATGGAAAAGTGACATTAGAAGAGCACTGAACTGCTTCACTGTCTTTTAATATGATTTATTATGTGTACACCGCCATCATAACATTGCTACCTCAACAAAAAACATTGAGAAACTGCCTAAGTAAGTCACCTGTGTACTATTTTGAGGAACACTAAAAAGAACCTAATTAAAAAGATGCAAGACACTTTTTTTCTCAGGGACAGGAAATTATTCAACTTCCATAACACTTGAAAAAGGAAGAGATGAGCAGCACACCTGTCTCTGTGAATCATGAGGTATTGACCAGAACAAGACAATCTGTTTTTCTACCAACCTTAAGGGAAATGTTTTCTGTTCCAGCAGATTATCTGTGGTTAAAAAAAAGTCACTGATCTCAGTGTTGCCCCACAAGCACTTATATAATTTGAAATATTTACTAAAGCAGCTCATGCAATAGCTTATGCCCAACCTCGAAACAGATGCTCAGAGCACACATTACTCCAAAGACATGTTATTAGGGCTACATGAAAGCCATGCTCTCAGTGGTAAAAAGATTGGTGCACATAAGAGCGCAACTCAGCTGTAAACACATAATGATAGTACTAAAAAGAAATATATGTATTTTTCTGTATTTGTATGCATACATTCCATATTACTGGAATCATGCTTGTGACTAAAGCTGACAAAGTTCCTTAAGGACAGTATACAAGCCAGCTGATTATGGATAATGCAAGAGACAATAGAACTCCTGGTTCTGACCATAGTGAGAGAGAGAAAAAGAATGCCTGGACAGCACCTGCTTTTAAGAATTGACCAGTTCAGGAGAAAATCCTGTCTGCAATCAAAACCCAAAAATAATCACTTTCAAACAGTTTCATTTTACTGTTATTAATCTTATGAAGTACTTAAATACTTCATCACATACTCATCAAATACTCATCAAATCAGTGTGAGTTCAAGACAAATTATTCAAGACAAAAAAATATATCAAGAAAAGCTCCTATATGACAGTCTTCACCAGGTGAAGAAAACAATTTTCCAGATCTGTTAGGTTATGGTCAGACTGAATGATATTAACTGTCTTTTCCAACCTGAATAATTCTATGATTCTATGTCTTTATCTCAACCCATAAACTTTCTTAATCGTCTTTTCTACCTCTCATACCAATGGGGGGTCTGGTGGGAACAAGAAGCTTGATGAGCACTGGCTGTTAGCCAAGGCTGCACCACCACAGTCAGACTCAGTCTCCTACACTTAATATATTAAGTTATCAAAGTAAATGATCAAATTTACCACCCCTGACTAGGGACAGAGGCTGTACTGAAAACTTTCTCACAAATAATCTGAGATTTTAATTGGTGTTCTGTTGAGAAAGCTTTCTCTTACTAATTAAGATGAACAACAAAAAAGGCAAATGAACAAATATTTGTACATTAGGATAAAGCAGACCCTGGATACAGAAATTTTCTAGTCAAGTGCATCCTTCAGTCAAGAGAATGTTTTATGTTCTTCTTTCTTTTTACATCCCCAGGTTTTTGTTGACATATTTAATATTTACCTACAACATATTTCCCAGCTAAAAATGTGGTTAAAGTTGACATGTTCCCATCAGACTTCCTTTTTGGACCATGTGGTGTTTTATGACATAAGATATTTGTTTAATTGTAAAAGTTATGACCTTACAATTTAATAATGACAAAAATTATACATCTCACATATTGAAGTAAAGAAAATCATGGATTTTTTTTTTTTTTGTGTCATGAGGTTTGGCTTATAGGCCAGGGTTTATTTTTATCAAATATGTATTGAAAACAGTATATACTTGTCATGGTTTAAGCCATAAATCACGCAGTCGCTCTCTCACTCACTCCCCTCTCTTTCTTCCCCCCTCTCCCGGGTGGATGGGGAGGAGGATCAAAAGAATGCAACTCCCACAGGTTGAGAGAAGAACAGTTTAGTAACTAAAGTATAACACAAATCACTACTGCTACCACCAATAATAATGACAAGGCAAATACAAGGAAAGAATACAATAGCTCACCCCTTCTAATACAAAGCCCGACCACTCACTTCCCCCTCCTTCTTCCCCCCCCCCCCTCGGGGGAGGGGGAGGGGGGGAAATGGGGAGAAGAATCAAAAGAATGCAACTCCCACAGGTTGAGATAAAAACAGTCCAGTAAATAAGGTATAACACAAACCACCGCTGCCACCACCACCACCACCAATGACTAGGGAAATACAAGGAAAGAGGATACAATTGCTCACCACTCGATGACTGAGCTGTGAACTGAACTCTTCCAGGTTCCCGCCCCCAGTTTTACATCCTGGGCATGATGTGCTGTGGCATGACATGCTGTGGCATGGAATACTTCTGTGGTCAGTTTGAGTCAGCTGTCCTGTCCCTGCTTCTTCCCGGCTTCCCCTCCTCCCTGGCAGAGCATGAGACTCAGAAAGTCCTTGGTCAGGCCAAAACATTCTAAGCCATAACTATAAACATCAGTGTTATCAGCGCTGTTCCCAGACCAAAAATTGAAAACACAGCACTGCACCAGCTGCTACAAAGGAGAAAAATGACTGCTGCTGCTGAACGCATGACAATACTCTTGATTTATGACTCACTCTTCAATACAATCTATTCAGTGCTCTCAACCTGCTGTACCTGCACAGGTTGTTCTTTTTGCCTCACACATTTGTAAGAAGGAGATCTGTGAAAAACCCAGGCTGGATATAATCATTAACTATAGAGAATAATCCTAATGAAATAAGCTTCATGTGGAAAATAAGAGGTGATTCTAACCTCAGAAATGAGTATCATCTCCAAATGTTGTGTCTTTTCCTGTTTTCAGAAGTATTAAGAGCAAAGGTAATGATACTAGATCACCCAGAATTAAGTGCAGCCCACAGATCAGCAGCTATTATTGCAAGGTTGGAAATATCTGAGCTAGAAATACGTTCAAATGTGAAAAAATTAATAATATTCTGACAAAGAAAAGGTAAAAAAGAATTTAGGGATCAAAGCAAATAAGTAAAAGAAATCCTTCTTTTCCCTTTCCTGGCCACACAAAAAACAAACAAACGAACAAGCAAAAAAAAAAAAAAACAAAAAAAAAAAAAAAACACCAATACTAAAAATCAAAATGGCTCGGGTGTTCATTAATCTAAGAATTCCTGATGAAATAGTAAATTTTGTCGTGAGGCATAAAAGGTGAGAAATGCGCTTTTACATGTTTAGCAGTTCCTGCAAAAAGGCAGTGATAGTTCCTGAAGGCAGGCAGTGATAGTTCCAATAGCCAGGAGTCCTACTTACATCCTTAGTAGATCCTCACAATAGAGGTAAGATGATAAAAATGAGGAAGCAACAGAAATTTGAAAGGCTATTTGGGGATTTAATATACAAAGTCAACAGAAATTATCTTCTACCTCTATCTATTCTAATGTCAAACTTACTGTGTATACAAGGAAGGTGATAGAGTAACCTAATCACATGAATTTTCTCAAAATAAACAAGGTACACTTACTCAAAAGCTTTAGTTGTTGTATCTAAAATAATATACATTTAAAGAATGTCATATACTATTGTGTTTTTTTCACTCTAAATGGCTTAAGACTGTGCAATACTTTCATTATAATTGCCATATCAACAAGAATTTGATTTGTACGATACTGCCTTTCTGCAAATACCATAACTGAAAACATGTCATACTTAAGGTTCCAGAACTTAATGCAGAATTGAAATCTAGAAAAGGTAATAGGTTAAAATTCATCTTCAGTTCTTTCTTGGCTGCATATGCCTCTATTTCAGAGTACGCATTGTATATTTATTGTATATGATGTCAAAAGAAAAAAGGCATTGCACCCATTTCATCAAAATAATTAAGCTTATGTCTTATTCTAATGTCAGTCATCAGATATTAATGATACCGTTCAATGTTCTAAATTTTATCTTTATTTATGATTCTGTCAATATTTCCATGTAAGACTACAGTTCTGAATACAATTCTGTGTTTTTATGAATGGTTAAACAATTTAGGTTAGTGCCAGAGAATTATCCCACTTGAAAACACCAGAACTTAGAATTTACTATTTTATATTCTCAGAGCAGAAAAAAAGAATAAAATTGCTGGAGTGTGAAGCCAAGAAAAATCTAGTAGCAGCTTTGAATAGTCCCTGAGCCCTTTGTTTAAGGTAAACAGGAAATTTTAGGGATGGGTGAGAAAGTAAAATAAATGAAAACTGGCATTCATGAGTTGAATTATAAATGCAAAGTACACTACAAATCTTTTTAATTGGGTGTGCAGAACAGTGATTCAAAAGCTAATGTGGATAGTAAAAGCATTATACAGTAGATACTGATTTCAAGAATAAAAGCAGTTTAGACCAGTAGCTACAATCCCTATGTTTGTGTTAAAAAGAATTTTAGTGGTAATCAATGCAACTGTTGTCCTTCGCAAATATAAGCTTATAGCGCAGAGCTGAGCTGTTTTTACTCTGGAATGTGGCAGCAGTATGAATTTAGAGCTTGAAATGGCAAAAAGAAGCTTAATGTTCAGATCTAATTATGAATGCATGTGCAACTGAATTATTATTCATTCACATGATAGATTAAAGTCTCTGCATCCAAATGTACTTGGGGTAATTTTTGTGAATATCTTAGAAAGCACAGCAGATTCACTAATTTCCTGTTTCATTAAGATTTATACTGTAATGCCTTACCATATAGATACACAGACATACATACACCCCCACCCCCAAACACTTTCTAGCCTTCAAGCTTAATATTTTGCTGGAACACAAAGAATAAGCGAGTGAATATTTAAGCTACTTTGTCAGCTTGACCCTTTTCAAGTAAGCTTGCCAGTGAAACTGTCTTTCAAAGATATAATGACACAAATTAACCATCAGTGATGACCAAAATGGTTTTTTCAAATATTGTTAGGCTAATTTAAAATTTTCAGTGAATTAAATTTTGACTTTGACATACATGGAAAGAAGTTGTGAAAAAGCTTTTGATTTTGCTGGGGGTGTTTTGATTAGAAAACACCTCATGATCAGACTGCAGCCCGTCAATATGACTGAGCATATTTTCATATAACTAGAAAAATAATCACCATGTAACCTCAGGAACACTAAGCTGAAAGCTGCAAACCAGATAGGAAAATAAGTCAATACAGTTGATGTTGGCTTAAGGTTTCTAAAGACCCTTTCTTGTGTTTTTGATTATCATGATTCTATCTGTATTCTATGGTTAGGTTGTCCTGAAATGTCTATCTACATTTTTATCTTTTTAGATACCTAAGCTTAGCTTCAGTTTGCCTATAAAATTTCAATCCATGCCATTGGTTCTAGAACTAGCACAGTTTTTGCAGTTCAGAGTCATTCCAATAAAAAGGACTTACGTAAAAATCCAATCCAGAACCCAGAGACATGTTAAACTTTAAACTACCTGGGTGAAATAACTAGATTTAAAACGAAAACAAAACCAAAAAACAATCAAAACAAACAAACAAAAACCACTCCAGAGATCAAATACCTCAATCATTTTTAAAAACATACTTATGTTAAATCAAATAAACTATAAAGCTTTAAATGAAATCCCAAATTTTATAATAAAGGATCTAAAATATTATTCCAAACAAAATATTCTTCCTACAAATAATTAATGCAAAACCAAAAAGCGAAAGAGTTCTGAAAGAACAGTAGAAAAAGATCAAAGAGTTGAGAGGATTGAACCATAATCTCTCTGACTATTGTCAAATATATCTGAGATAGAAAGTATTCCAAATTATTTGTATTGTATCCATTGTTATATTGAATGATTACTCTAGTGCCTTTTTCTTTTATATTATTACTTCCTTTCCTCAGGACACAAGTGTTTTGCCTCTCCTCCTAAAATGCAGCCAGGTCATGTGAAGTCATACTTTCTAATAGAATTCACAACTGGTCTGTGCCAATCAAGAAGGACTAGGATGCAAAGTGTTGAATTGCAAAAGTAAATATTTATTTATGTACATGAGGTGTCCAGCCATCTTGGAACACCCCAAATGCAATTTTACACTAGTTTTTTAAACCCTTCAAAGGTTCAGGTGCAATGTTATTTGTCTAATTAGTAACACCCACAGTACCAATTAATATTCGCAGTAAAACTTTGTAAAGCAACTACATTTTTGCAGCAATCTTGCCACTTGCTTATGGATCTAGAAGTCCCAGAAGTCAGACTTTTTATAGTTACTTATCTACGATGCCCGCCAGCACTGGAAGGGATTCAAAGATATGCTAAAGGGGCTGGGATGCTGGCATTATCTTGGCTTTCCAGGGGTATCCTGTCGACGTTTCTAAGCTTCCAAGAAGCAAAGTCCTTATTTCCTGGGCTGGACTGTCCTTAAGCTTGTTTTACTTGAATAAAATTCCACTACCTCATTGCATCAAGGTGTATAATAAGTATGTGTTAACAAAGTTAATACACTTTCACACTATAAAGACTGATTGATGCACTGATTAGAGCAGGGGATTTACTTAACTTGTAACAATGGAAGTTGCTGTAGTTTATTTTCACAAGGTTTATAACTTGAAAATTTATTTTGAAAAAAGATTACTGTTCTTGACTGTTATTTCAAATAAAGCTGTCCAAACCAGTAAATCTTAAGTTAGGCTTCTGTCCTGATGTTATATCAATTGCATATTATTAGACAACTTTCTGATCAGAGAAGCTTGGGGTAGGGAGGGTTATTGTTCTTTGATTTCCATAAAGAGATGTCCACCTCATTAATTAAGATCACTTACTTGAAAACAAAATCTGCCAGATCTGAAGACAAAATGATGAAAAATGTGCCAATGTATATGCATGATCGTGCAATGTGCTTGAACTAATCAGTCATAGCTGAATATGAAATAGAATATGAAATAACCTGGGCTTGGTTAACAGTTTATGGCAAATTGTAATAGCATGACTAAAGCGGTTTATACAAAAACAGATTTAATGAAAATAATTGTTGGTGAAATTACTGCAGCACTGCAAAGATATATTCATTGGAAAGATGTTTAAGACATGAGCTGAACATCAATACCTTCCTAGTATGTGTTCGTAATCAAGAGGATATTTATTGTACATCACTTCTTTTTATTTCCTGAAGGAATTGGGTCTTATTCTTTTTTCTTTCTCTCTTTTGTCAAATTACTATTACTACTACAACTACTACTATAATTACTAATCGTATTATATTACTATAATTGTTATTATGATTATTATTTATTTTATTTAAATTATTATACAGTTTTTATCTCAACCCATGGGGTTTTATATTTTATTCAGTTCCCCTCCCACCCCTGTCCTCCTCTCACTTCCTTACCCTGTCCCACTGGTGGGAGGCAGCAAGTGAGCAAGCAAAACTGTGGTCCTTAGTTACTGGCTGCGCTTAAACCATGACAAAGTCACAAACAAAAGTCATAAATAAAATAAAGCAAATGCTTACATATGCATGACAACTTCATATAAACATTTATAGATACCTACTGCTCTATCTGGGTATATTTAGTGTCTCTAGATGTTTACCAATATGAAATATTCTTGATTTAAGATTACAGTAAATTCCCTACACCACTAACCACGCAGAGAGTCATCAGAGAGCACAACCAGAGAGCTTCAAGTGATGTGGAACATTTCTGACCTATGTCTAGGACAGATTAAATTTATACTATCAAAGCTGGTATACTGCAATTCATGTCTAAACTCTTAGACTCCAGATAACTCTGAAAGTATTGCCATGTACAAAAGAAGTTAGATATACATAAAATTATATAAGTATATATATTTATAGTCATAGGAATAAACAGCCCAGGTCCAAAGACAAAATTGTATAGGTCCATAAATGCAACACATCCGACTTATTGGCAGCAGTTTCCCCATCCCTACAATGTCATTCAGAGTAACACAGTTCTCAGGAGTTCATTATGGAAGAAAGGCAACATGTTAGAATAGATTGCATGTCAAATTCAGATCAATACAGCTACTCAATAATTAGCATATCCCTATAAGACTACCTGAGGAGCATTCATGCTACTTTGTAGTGTATCATATGTTAGGGTTTGGGAGGATAGGTTTCTGTTTATTTGGTTTGTTTTTCTATTTTTCCTCTACACAGTTTCAAAGCTGATTTTAGGTGTTGCGAAATATTTCTTGAGAGATTGATTATTTTTCCAATTCACAATGTCTGATTAGAACTCCCCAACATATGTGATTACAGGACAACAGCAACTTTTTTGTAGCACAGATAAAAGTACTGGAAGATCACCTGTTAAAATGTGACAGGATAACTAGCAGTGCATTGTTTCTGCTGCCCAGGTGACTCATGGCCACATGATCTGTAGAAAAACATTCTCTATACCAGACTTAATTAATTCTCTATAAGATGGACAACAGAGCAGTGCCAAAGTGAAGATGACTTTCCACAACAAGTGTAAACTATTTCAGAGTTGCTATATCTGTTGTTTTGCTTTAGGAAATTTTCAAAATCTTAGTTATCGAAGATGGGCTTGGGCTTAATTTTCCAGTCTAGACAACAGACTGAATGGAAAAAAAATCAAATTGTCTAGACACTAAGACAACACAATAGAAGCCCAGAAGTCAGAATGACAGAAATTTGTATTAAGATTTCATAAACACTTAATTACTACAGAAAATGGATACTTCTATATAGCTAACTTTGTTATACAGTTTTCTTCAGGCAATACCAACCTAGTTTGGATAATCATAACGCTACTTTGGTTTCAGCACCAAATGCAAACTCTTTCCCAGTATCCCACTGTCGTGGTTTAAGCCTCTATAATTCATGCAGTTTCACTCTCTCACTCCCCTCTCTTACTTCCCCCCCCCCCCCCAGAGGGATGGGAAGGAGAATCGAAAAGAATACAACTCCCACAGGTTGAGATAAGAACTGTTTAGTAACTAAAGTATAACTCAAAACCACTACTGCTACTGCCAATAATAATAATGACAAGGCAAACACAAGGGAAAAGAATACAACTGCTCACCACCCGATACCAAGCCCGACCACGCAGTGCACCCCCCACCCTTCAGGGTCTCTGCTCTCCGTTTTACATACTGGGCATGACGTGCTATGGCATGGAATACCCCTTTGGTCGGTTTGGGTCAGGTGTCCTGTCTCTGCTTCCTCCCGGCTTCCCCTCCTCCCTGGCACAACATGAGACTCAGAAAAGTCCTTAATCAGACCAAAACATTACCAAGCAGTAACTGAAAACACTGGTGTTATCAGTGCTGTTCCCAGGCCCCAAATCAAAAACACAGAGCTGCACCAGCTACCAAGAAGGAGAAAAATGACTGCTGCTGCTGAACCCAGGACAGTATCCACCCCCTATTCCATACCATTCACGTCATGCTCAGATCCCACATTTTCAATATACCATCACATGTATCTGCATACATCCACACACACAGAGAAAGGGAGAGAGAGATCATCGCTTAGTGCACAGACCAATTCCTATAAAGCTGCTGAGTCCATTCGGTCCGTGATGTCGAGCTCCATCTCTTGTAACAGTCTTTCAGAGCAGGAGAGGCTGTGTGCAGTGTTCACACTCGTGAATAACCTGGGCAATAATGTCCATTGCTAAGTCCACCCCTCGATCACAAGCCCATCTGTATTTTGCATCTCTGCCCTGATGGCCTGAGGTGTCATGGGCCCACAGGGCCAAAAATAATTCACCCTTATGTTGCCAATCTAAGTCCATCTGAGCCACTTCAATCTTAGCGGCTTTATCCACTTGTTGGTTGTTCTGGTGTTCCTCGGTGGCCTGACATTTGGGTACATGAGCATCTTCATGGCTTTCCTTGACCACTAGGTTTTGCACCTGGGCAGCGATATCTTGCCACAGTGCAGCAGCCCAGATGGGTTTACCTCTGCGTTGCCAGTTGCTCTGCTTCCATTGCTGCAACCACCCCCACAGGGCATCTGCCACCATCCATGAGTCAGTAAAGAGATAAAGTACTGGCCACTTTTCTTGTTCAGCCATGTCCAAGGCCAGCTGGATGGCTTTTACCTCGGCAAACTGACTCGATTCACCCTCTCCTTCAGCAGTTTCTGCAGCTTGCTGCCAAGGACTCCATACAGCTGCCTTCCATCTACGATGCTTTCCCACAATGCGACAGGACCCATCAGTAAACAAGGCATATTGCTTTTCACTTTCTGACAGTTCATTATATGGTGTGGCCTCTTCAGCACACATCACTTACTCCTCCTCTGGTGACATTCCAAAATCTTTGCCCTCTGACCAGTCCATGATGACTTCTAGAATTCCTGGACAACTGGGAATTCCTATTTGAGCTCGTTGTGTAATTAGTGCAGCCCACTTACTCTATGTAGCATCAGTTGCATGATATGTAGAGGAGACCCTGCCTTTTAACATCCAGTCCAGCACAGGCAACCGGGGTGCTAGGAGGAGCTGAGCTTCAGTGTTGATCACTTCCAAAGCAGCTCAAACCCCTTCACAGGCTGCCAGTATCTCTTTTTCAGTTGGGGTATAGCTGGCCTCAAATCCTCTGTATCCCCAACTCCAAAAGCCGAGGAGTTGGCCTTGAGTCTCCTCTGGTGCTTTCTGCCAGAGGCACCAGGTAGGACCATTCTCCCCGGCTGTGGTGTACAGTACATTTTCAACATCTGGCCCGGTCAGGACTGATCTGAGGGCTACTGCATGAACTATCTTGTTTAATTTGCTCAAAAGCTTGTTTTGCTCAGGCCCCATTTAAAATCATTCTTCTTCCCCGTCACATGATAGAGAGGGCTTACAATCAAACTGTAATTCGGGACGTGCATCCTCCAGAACCCCACATCACCCAAAAAAGCTTGTGTTTCTTTCTTATTAGTTGGTGGCAACATTGCTGTTATCTTGTGATCGCATCTGTGGGAATCTGGCAACGTCCATCTTGCCATTTTATTCTCAAAAATTGATTCTCCTGTGCAGGTCCCTTGATCTTACTCTGTTTCATGGCAAAACCAGCTTTCAACAGGATTTGGATTATTTTCCTCCCTTTCTCAAAGACTTCTTCAGCTGTATTACCCCACACAATAATGTCATCAATGTACTGCAGGTGTTCTGGAGCTTGTCCCTGTTCCAGTGCAGTCTGTATCAGTCCATGGTAGATAGTAGGTCTGTGTTTCCACCCCTGAGGCAGTCGGTTCCAAGTGTGCTGGACGCCCCTCCAAGTAAAAGCAAACTGTGGCCTGCACTCTGCTGCCAAAGGAATTGAGAAAAATGCATTGGCAGTATCAATTGTGGCATACCACTTGGCTGCCTTTGACTCCAGTTCATACTGAAGTTCTAGCATGTCTGGTACGGCAGCACTCAAGGGTGGTGTAACTTCGTTCAGGCCATGATAGTCTACTGTTAGCCTCCACTCTCCGTTAGATTTTTGCACTGGCCATATGGGACTGTTAAAGGGTGAGTGGGTCCTACTGATTACTCCTTGACTCTCCAATCTACAGGTTAGCTTATATATGGGAATCAGGGAGTCTCAGTTGGTGCGATATTGCCGCCAGTGCACTGCTGTGGTAGTGATTAGCACTTGTTGTTCTTCGACCTTCAGCAACCCCACAACAGAAGGATTACCTTTTCGGTAATGCAGCAACAGCTATGACATTTCCTTCTCAACACATCTTTCCAACATGTGTATCTTCTGTCTACATCTTTCAGATTCCTATGGACTTTAACAGCTTTACCACCACTTTATGAGGACTGGTTGAGTAATATAACCTTTTATTACTGAGGCCAGATGACTTATATAACTTGACTTCCTGTGTTGCTAATTCCCATTTCTTACTTGATTTACTATCTTTCCTCAATTTTTGGCTGTATTTTGAAAATGTTTTGGTTTAATTTTTCAAAAGTACATGACTTATTTTATTTCTTTTTTTTTTACTATTTTTCTTTGTTGTTGTAATTTCTGTTATTGATTCTTAACAGATGATCTAAACAATTCTCTGTGATCCTGACTTTTGGCATGAATTACATTTGCTGACAGGCTTGTCATTGCCACAAAATCTGAAGGGTGGCAGGTTTTAACTTGTCAGTTGTGGAGTAATTAGAAATTAAGCTTTTATTTAAAATTTGGTATTGTTCACACTTAAAGGAAAAATGGACTTTCAGGGGAAGATGCAGCTACAACTGGTATGCCAGGAATGTGCACTCTACAGCTGTTCCCATGGCAACATTGGAGGAGGACAGAGGAGAGTGGAGATTCTGCTGCCATGCTCTGTCCTAACACCAGCAGAAGTGGGAACTAGGTGGTACTAGAAACTGATAAGCTGTATAATTGCTACCCTGAGCCAAGAGTCTGTCATCTTTTGTCAAAGTGCTGTCCTTTTTACAAACTTTGCTTTATTATAATGCATTTTAATACTTTATAATACAAAACACACCTCCGTCTCTAATGCTACCCACCTCCAAAGTGAGATCACTCCCTCTGATCATGCTCTTTGAATTCTTTGTGGTATATACCTTTAAAAGCGAAGTGAGAGAATTTTACACCAATAATAATAAAGGTATGCATGACTGGAGTCACTCAAGCTCCACCTTAAAATAGTATAAAATGGCCCAAAAAAGGTGGAATATTGGGGGAAGACATCATTGTGGACGAATCAAGAAAAATTCAGTCAGCAAATTACCCTTGATTCCTAGGACCTGTTGGTGGGCTGGATCTTTCTTTCCCACCCACACCCCCCACACACACACATTGGGATGTCTTTGGGTAAGACTTGCGCTGCATCAAGTACTTTCCTGAGAAAATCAGGAATCTCTATATAGAGTTACTTTTCACTTTTTACTTTTATATTTTAAAGCCAGGCAGTGTTACTCATAACTTTATTGAGTATTTGTATAACTTATTATTTGCATGTGCTTTTGCAGACAGTGTATTTATCACTGCAATCCATAAGAACCTGTATCTGTTGCTTTAATAAAGTGCACTGCTTAAGTAGATAATTGTAACAGTTTTCTCATTGAACGCGACCGAATCCTTCAGTGTGGCTGTATCAGTTCATGAGCATGATTAGATCGAAGGTGCAGCGCACTATTAGTGCATCCAGAATCATGATTGTTCAATAGGTAGAATGAGACTGGACTGATAGGTGTAAGTTGTGCATTGCTCAGAATCTAAGCCGAGCTGCACCCAGCCCCTCTAATATCTTGAGGACCAGCTGGAAAACAAGGTGTTTTTTTTTTTTCTGCCAAATTGTGTCCCCTTTTAACACAACATCAGGGTGCTGCTCTTCGTTACCTCTAACAATACTGATATGCCTGCCCACACTGCAAACTCTTGCTGTCTCTTCCTAATTTGGCTACTAAATTAAAATCATTAGATCACAGAGAACTTATTGTATTTCAAATACCTCATATAAATAAGTCATAGACAAGGGAAGAGAGAAATTTCCTTTTAAAACCTAATTCATACTCCTATAGTACCTTTCTATATTGGAAGGCAGAGCCTAGAAGATCAATTGTATTCATTAATACTGTTATACAGTTTCAGCTATCAACTGTAAAGTGAGCAGCAAACCAATTAAGGCTGATAAATATCTCATAGATTTTTGATTAATGTGTAGTAAAAGAGCAAGCTAAATCTGTAACAGAAGTTTTACCCTTTCCATTCTAATCTCTGTGTGTCAGTTATGATAACCTTGCCTTATTTTCCGCAATACTAACATTGTCATTATTTTTACTGTTTTCAAATGGAAGACAGAGAGTTTTCTGGTTTAGAAAGCCGTAATAAAGAACAAGCATGAAAGCTATTGCACTTACAGTAACATAAGCAAGATGTTTGAAAACAAATATTTGTTTGGGTTTGGTTTTGTTTTTGTTTTTGTTTTTTCTTTTCTCTTCTTTTCTCTTCTCTTCTTTTCTTTTCTTTTTTTTTTTCTTTTCTTTTCTTTCTTTTCTTTTCTTTTCTTTTTTTTCTTTTCTTTTCTTTCTTTTCTTTTCTTTTATTTTCTTTTCTTTTCTTTTCTTCTTTTTTTCTTTTCTTATTTTATTTTATTTTCTTCTTTTCTTTTCCTTTCCTTTCCTTTTTTCTTTTCTTTTCTTTTCTTTTCTTTTCTTTTCTTTTCTTTTCTTTTCTTTTCTTTTTTTTTTTTTTTCTTTCTTTTCTTTCTTTTTTCTTTTAGCTTATGAAGGCATGGCTTGTTTCTTTTTGCCTTTTAATAACAGTTATTCACAGCACTATACTAATTTAGGGTCATATTACTTTTTTGAGGTTTCTTCCAAATGTAGCATTACTGAAGCTCTTGCAAGATGTCTAAAATGTCTACTGCAACAAATGTCAGCTTATAGTTTAAATCTTTCTGAACTATTCGGTACATAACCAGATAAATTTTTTATTGAGCTGATTCTTGGATTCATACGTATAACACTGTGATGGTACCAATAGTAATTTGTAAATAACAATCGCCTCGCATCTTTTATACAAGCCATAAGTGTGTCTGTTCATCGCAAACTTTTCATGGGGAGAAAATAGCAGCCACAGCGCAGGACCATAACAGTTTCATAAATTTAGTTTAACACTGACCTCTGCAATGTCAGACAGTTTGCTGCATTAAAACAATCTAAAGATATAAGAAGTCAAGCCTTCCAAATTTTATGCGGCAAATTCTGTGTCTTTCTCCCAGCTTTAAAAAGTCAAAAAATCATATCACTTTACCTTTTTTTCAGTGTATACCTGTTCCACAGTGTAGCCATGACAAACATGAGTAAATTTGGTGGCGGAAAGTTATTGCAAACTGTTTAATAGTTCAAATGAAATGAAAGGAGTTATATAGCAGGTTTTGCTTCAGTATCCACTTTCACTGCCATAACTTGGATTGGCATGACAAGCTGAATTATTTCTACACAAAAATTGAAATAATTCTCTACATATCTATGTGTATATATGTAGCGCCTAAGGCACAGCTTTTAAATGAAAGAGAGGCTGTCGTGTCCTATCCTATTTTGTTCTGTTTTGTTCCATAAAATCATCTAATTTTTGAGATTGAAAGGGATTTCTGGAGTTTGTCTTGTCAAACTTCATGTCATTGCTCAATGGAGGCTCAAAATTAAGTATTCGTTGCTAGTGATTCCTAGCATTCTCATCTAAATTTAAATGTTACAGATTTCTTTTTAAAGAAGAAAATTCTCAGGTAAAATATACAATGAAAATAATTGAAAACCTTTAAAAATGCATCTTTATGGACCTCAAAATGAGTAAGAAAACAGTTTGGAAATTTTCACAGAAGCCTAAACTGACTAAGAAAACAGTCAGTTGAGATTTTCATATAGAGTAAGCACATGAAACTGAACCAGAAGATATTGTATCTGCTAGAAAGCCAGAAAATTCACCTGAGACATGTACAGAACCCAAAAAGAAGTTTTAAAATTAATAGAAGAAAAAAATAAGAGACACTGGAGTGAAGTAATAGAAAGATTGCAACTTTGGGGCTTTTTAATGAAAGGGCTACAAAAGAACTATAAAAGAACTGAGGCCAGAAATGACCTATAACACTCCCAAACAATTCTCAAAGAAATTACATTTTGTGAGCCATAAGTAGATATATTATATAGTCGACACAGCAGAAACACTTGGGTCACTATTTTCCTTGATTCTCAAACTGTCCTCTGTTTTGAAGAATCTAAAATTTGTTTAGAGTTGAAAGAAATCTTATCTTAGTGGAAGATCATAGCATAATTTGCAAAGAAAGCATCTCTGAAACTCATCTAATCCTCAGTGATTAATCTGGCTATCCCTCCTGCTTTTCACTTCATATATGTCTCAAAATGTATTTCCTCAACAAGGTTGATTTTTGAGTTGTAGTAATATACTATGTAATGGCATGTCTAAGTGTATTTCGACCATGTAAAATGTATTCTGCAATTAAAAAGCTGTGCATTTTATGCCTGGAATAGACTTCATAAAATCACACTCATCCTGAATTAGAATAATATCCACACATAAAAACAAACTCACTCCTGAATCAGAATAAAAACCATCCATAACCTGCAGGGGTAGGTGCATGTTGTAAAAGCATTGAGCTTCCTTTAACCTTTGTAACATCCTGTCCCCATGCTTAACAATCTTCTTGCTGGAAAATTTGCTGAAACATCTGAGTTTAGTTGCATTTCTTCCAATTTAAGATCATAGAATCATAGAATCAACTAGGTTGGAAAAAACTTTGAAGTGCAGCAAGACCAGCCTTTAGCCCAGGACTGCCAAGACCAACACTAAACCATGTCACCAAGGGCCTCACCTACACATGTATTAAATGCTTCCAGAGGCTGTAATTCCACCGCTTCCCTAGGAAGCCTGTTACAGTGCTTAGGAACCCTTCTCTTTCCACTGCATGAAAATTAAGATAACAAAAATCTTAATATAATTGTTCTGCTAGATTTTAGCTGTACTTTCTCAGCAAACAGAGTG
This sequence comes from Ara ararauna, assembly GCA_028858755.1. Lineage (NCBI taxonomy): Eukaryota > Metazoa > Chordata > Aves > Psittaciformes > Psittacidae > Ara > Ara ararauna. The sequence continues at coordinate 33,305,301 of CM054410.1, read as the reverse complement.
TTGTGGTTTAAACCCAGCTGGTAACTCAGTATCAAGTAGCCGCTTGCTCGACCCTCTCTTTCTGTCCCCCCAGGTGCGATGGTGAAGAGAACTGAAAGAATGTAAAACCCATGGGTTGAGATAAGAGAAGTTTAACAACTAAAATAAAGTAAAATATAGTGATAATAGAAAGAATACCAATAAAGATCCTAATGATAATCATAGGAAACAATAAGAGAAGAAATGAAATCTCAGAAAAACATATGTGATGCACGATGTGATCACTCACCATGCACTGACCTATACTCAGCCTCAACCAAGCAACGACTGGTCCCTTCCAGATGATTCCTGCCAGTTTGTATGTTGGGCATGACATGCTGTGGTATGGAATGTCCCTTTGGCTAGTTCGGGTCAGGTGGCCTGCCTCTATTGCCTCCTGGCTTCTCATTCCCCTCCTTACTGGCAGACCACGAAGACTGAAAAGTCCTTTATCAGAGTAAGTGTCACTGAGTAACAACTGAAACATTGGTGTGTTACCAACTTTACTCTCAGACTAAAGCCAAAACACAACACTGTGCCAGCTGCTAGGAAGGAAAAAAATTCCACAAAAACTGTTATAGCTAAAACCAGGGCACACAATATTGTTGTAAAATGGTTATCATTAAAATCAGTAAACAGATTAAAGAATAGGAATAGATTGTGGCAGCAGCACTGTAGCTCTTGAGTTCGAGGAGTAAAGATTTGGCTTAGCTATAACAAAATTTTTCTTTCACAAAAGAGACAAAAAAGCTGAACAACTCTTCTCCTGCGTTTTCCTCTGCCTATTTACTGATGCTAGGGAAGAGAGGTTAGGTACTCTCATTGGAAATAATTTGAGTAACTGTACACAAAACAGCAGTAAAAAGGGAAAAAAAATCCACATTCGGAAGTCAAAAAACATTGCTTTTACTAATTGAGAGCATAATTCTGTCACAGAAACTTGCTCATCAATTATGTAAAACCTGTGTTCAAACTCTTGAAAAATTGAATAATGCATGTATACACATACACATATGTACATGGCACTCAATACCAGGTAGCTACTAATGCTTCTAAAAGGACAAAGTTATTCAGAAACAAGACATTTGAGTTTAAACATTTTAAAGTACTTTATTTAAGAGTTAAGAAACTTACCCAGTGAAGTGTCTCAAGACTCAAAGGTAATGTTTTCTTCACCATATAAAAAGGCTTTTCTTCATTATAACTGATTAACACAGTCACAGATTTCTTATTTTGATTTTATTTAGATGTCTTTGAAAGATACATCTTCAAGGACACATTCCAAGATGCATAGAAGCATTTTAAAAAATAATAATAATTCAGAAGTATTCAGGTGTATGGGTATTCACAGAAATTTATGCTCTGCAGGTGGGCCTAGGAACAGATGTTTGTTCTTGCAAATGTCCACTGGAGACTGAACATGTGCTGGGAGTACAAAATTGATGATATTCTTTACTCAGTTTTTACCGATTATCACAACTAACTCCTGTTTGTATAACTTGGTAACTTAGAGAAATAATTGACCCACTATTGAGAAACGAGCTGAATACCTTGCCAACTAATAAAACAGAAATCAAACAACCGGATCCAAATACAAGTAAAAGTACCTTGATTTCTATTGAGCTCTAGTTCTGACTATCTACTCTTTATGGACATAACTTTTTGGTTAAATTCTTAACTGACTAGTGTCCATTGCTTTAACTTTTAAACGTTAGAACCTGATTTGTTTCTTTCTGATTTCATATCAATTCATACTATAAAAAGTACAGTGTGAGATACGGAAGTGAGAATAACGTAAAAGTCACAAATGTTCATCATAATTTTGAAGCAGGCCTATTTACAGAAAGTAGTGTTTATTAGAACGTGCAATTACTGTTAAATAATAATGTATTTTATCTTTATGACTTGCAGTGTTTACTTAAATTTATCTTACATAGAGACATTGAATACCGTATATCATACACATAACATGAGTGAATCTTATCATAAGGCAGAGGTAGATCATCAGGAAAAAAAACGTGACTGATTGCTTGGAAACCTCTGGCTCAGAGGAAGTAAAACCAGAAGTCTCTGAAAGCACATCAAGACTTTCTCCTTTTTGCTGATCTACCCAAGTCTACCTGTAGCCCATAATAATTTAAATGTTTCAGATCTGTAGAGTCATTCTAAACTGCACAGCATTTAACAGAGATTCCTTAGCACTTGCTGTTTACTGAGTGACAATAATTAATCTATCCAAATAATTTATTATTTGAACAAAAGTACTATCTCATCCTAAATGCATAAATTCTGAATTATAATGCAACTGATATTTTGTCTTATTCAGACTGTGTAGAAAGTTCATCTTGATGAAACGGCTGAGATTAGAAGTTGTATTTATACATACATTTTTCCATAGAATATTTGAGAGCAGCCAGTGGAGTAACTAAAAATCTTATAAGGGGAAATAGGATAAGTATGCGCTTTTCATGCTCAGCCAAAAGACGATTATCAGAAGACTATGAAAAATTATTATAAGGTTTTCCATTATAAATATATTAAATATTTATCTTTTTTCTTAATGAGTTTCCAAACATATAATCTACCTACTTTAAGAATGTAAATGTTTGTTAAATAAAATTAACATCTTCTGATGCTAAAATTAATTTATGTTATGATTAGAAGAATAAATACCTTAAATTTGATGGCTATATAGGCAAAATAGATATCAAGATGTTCACCTTTAAAAGCATCAATGTTTTCAAAATTAAAAAAAAACCCATAGTCTTTCTCTTATCCTATTTATTCTTCTTCTTACCTTAATATTCTTAATATAATTAATACTCAGTATAAGGTTAGACTAAGTCTTTGGTTGTTTTGTATTTTTTTTTAATGAAAAGACAACTTATTCAAACAAATATTTTTTCAAATTCTAGGAGACATGGCAAATTACAGAACAATACTAACATAGCTAGACGTTGAATATGAAATGGGAAAGAATCACTGAACAGCCCATCAAATCACTCATGTTTTCAAAGAGGATCGGAACAAGACAGGACAGCTATAACTCTTGTAATAGCTCTGTTCAGAGCAGGAAGACTAACTGAAACACAAGACAAACAAATTAGTTCTGTAATCAGACAGATCCTCTAAATTTTTATTGTCTGTTTTGAGGTAGAAATCATTAAATGAAACTTGGCACACTTCTGCCTACAAACAGAACTGTCCATTTGATGACCAGTAGATATTATCCATTAGGATTTATTTTCAGATTACCAAATGTCTATAGGGTCTTCTTAAGTGATGACTTAAGTCACCTTATCAAGATTTTCTGTTCTATACATTCATCTTTAACTACCCATAGGATTAATGAAAACTGTATCATGTGAGGAGGATAAGAAATAACATTTCTGAAATATCTAAAAAAAAATTTATCCATGGCACTTGAAATAGCTGTTTGGTAGTCTGACGGCATCTCCACTGATCTGGAAGGAAGAAACCAGTCAGGTGAATAATAACTTCATCTTCTGCAAGGTTTCCCTAACATCTTCATTTATTGCATGAATGCATCTTTCTATTACATTTTCCTATCTTTTTTTTTCTCACAAAGCAGTAGATACTATACCACCTTTTAAGTTATTATTTCTAAGGCTAACTCCAGTTAATTCTTATCATAGATGGATGTATTTTAACAGAGGCTATCTGTAAGAAATAACAGAGTGCCACACCTCATGTGCACGGGCCATATCATCATAGATGTTGCAAATAAGCTTCATGTTCATTTCAGAGCAAGCAAACCTTTACTGAGTTTCAGGTTAACCATACCTCAATTTCTGGAACTGCTGGGTTAAATCTTGTCAATGTGGGTGGAGTCTCTTTATCTAAACTATCAAAAGTCATTCTGAAAGTGCCTTTTGAATGGTGGAACAAAGCTATAATCTGGACAGCTTGTGAAGCAATAACCACAGATTCAAGTAATGTCCACGCGCACATAAGTTTCATTTGGAACTTCGCAGTAATCAGTTTTAAAAAGGTTTAATTTATATGTAGTTCTGTATTTTATATGTTACAAAGAAAATTCAGATTTAAAAAACGGAGTGGTAGAAAGAAGGATGCACATTGTTTATCTTGTCTCTTAATTTATACTTAGTAATATATATTGCCTTTGTGTTGCTTAGAATTCTGGTTTATAGTGTCAAGTTTTTATTTCTGAATCAATTTAACTTTTCTACTGCAAGTAGGTGTGTTTATTTTTTGACTATTGAAGAGCTGCAGACATCTATGTGCCACCTTTCAGTGCCATATCTAGAGCCACACTCTAAAGACAAGAATTATTCCCATTTGTTACTATGTGCTCAGAAGGCCTCTTCGCCCTCTGATGATCCCTTAGTAGTTAATGAGGTAGTCAGAATATCAAATAGAGGATATTATTATCTTTAAGGTCATTTTAATTTCTGAGATTCTTTTACTGTCTTCATAAATTATCCCAGGGTCTTCCACATATTTTATAATTTCGATTTTGACTTCCTAAGGCTTTTTGTTTGGAGTGTTCTTTGCTTTCACCATTGCTATTTCACCTGACCTCTGGGAACAAAGCAGCTGTTCATCCTGTAGCTAACAAAGTAATACCAACCACTACTCTTTTTTAGATGTTATCAGTCACCAAATGATTTTTATAATGTTTTATCAAAAAAATTGGTCTAATTTATTTAAATAATAGTAAGGCTGGAATAAAGTAAGTTGATGGAAGTTAATCTCATACTAATGAAGGTCACTTCATCTCTCTCCTGTTTTATCGTCTGCTTTCAGAAATGTGAATGCCTCAGTCATAACCCATCTTGGAAAAAAATTGTCTTTTACAAACATAATAGACACAAACTCTTTCTGTATGAATAACGCAGCAAACAGGAATATTTAACAAAATAGCCTCTAATCCAAAGTAGTTCAGATATTGTGTACACAGAACATCAACAAAAGTTATTTCTTAACCTAAAACTTTGAAAGAATGATAGATTCAATGTTATGCAGATAGAAAGCAGAATAATCTTTTGCATTTCTGTTTTTACTATGCTATTTAACTGGTTAGTTTCTATCTACCACTTTTAAATAAAATGTTAAGTGTTAAAAAGCTGTCTTAAACAAGCTTGCTGCTGCAAGGTACATGGAAAGAGATAAAGTATTGAAAATATTGAAATACTTTTGTCAGGGCACAGTATTAAAAAAAATTGGAAAATCTGATAAAAATGTACACGGATTTTAAAACACTTGCAAAGCTGATCATATTGTCACAATTTTATTTTTTTTTTTAATAGTATTGTCATTGTTATATCTTTTTTTTCTACTTCATTTCACCAGGTATTTCTGGTACATCATTTTCTTTCTATTTTTTTTTTCTGTAAATATTTCAACATTTTTAAAGCCCTTTTTCTTAAAAAGTTCCTTTTATGAAGAATACAGTTTATACTCACACTTCTGGTTTTCCAAACCTTTTGCTGGCTAAAAATGGTGATTAAAAATGAATAAATTCCCATTACATATAAACATAAACTTTTATATAATATAAATAAAATATACATTATATATTTAAAAGAAAGTTTGTGATTAGATGGTGCTTTTCCCCTGCAATTTGCTGAAGAACTTTCACCCTGTCGTGGTTTAAGCCTCTCTACCTCACGCAGTCTCTCTCTCACTCACTTCCTCCTCTTTCTTCCCCCCACTCCCGGAGGGATGAGAAGGAGAATCGAAAAGAATGCAACTCCCATAGGTTGAGATAAGAACTGTTTAGCAACTCAAGTATAACACAAACCACTACTGCTACTACCAATAATAATAACGACAAGGCAAATACAAAGGAAAAGAATACAATCGCTCAACACCTAATACCATGCCCGACCAAGCAGTGCAACCCCACCCTTCCGGGTCTCTGCTCTCTGTCTTTTTTCATCCTGGGCATGACGTGCTGTGGCATGGAATACCTCTTTGGTCAGTTTGGGTCAGGTGTCCTGTCTCTGCTTCCTCCCGGCTTCCCCTCCTCCCTGGCACAGCATGAGACCCAGAAAGTCCTTGGTCAGACCAAAACATTACCAAGCAGTAACTGAAAACACTGGTGCTACCAGCGCTGCTCCCAGGCCCCAAATCAAAAACACAGAGCTGCACCAGCTACCAAGAAGGAGAAAAATGACTGCTGCTGCTGAACCCAGGACACTCCCCATTGTAGCTACAATACCTTACATTCAGCCTTTGCGGCTTGCATGCTGTTATGAGAGGCTAATTAAATGTCCAGGTTTGAAGTTTCATTGCTGTGATAAACTCTAGCATCTGGTTGGAGTCGGCAAGTTCTCAACATTTTTTTATCTGCCAGGTCTTACGCAAAAAGGACCTTTCTAGGAATTATTTTTTATTTCATCCTTTTTTCCCTCGAGAATTATGGATACAGTTGATTCTTGTATGGGTGTAGAGTGCTAAATACACAGCGAAGAGTGCCAGGAGTTCAACCTGCCATAAGGGTGAAATAATGCTTATGAAATTATTATGTATTGCATCAAGGCCAGGTCAGACAGAGCCTTGGGTAACATGATTTAGTGTTAGGTGTCCCTATCCATGGTAGGGAGGTTGGAATTAAATGATCTTAAGGTCCCTTCCAATACAAACCATTCTATGATTCTATGATACAGTTTACCCTGAAGATTCCTAGGAAACCTGTAACAGAAACACTAGTGATTAATGACTTTATGTGAATAAATGGCAATTAATTTTTTGCACTATAAAATCATTACACTACACTTAGAAAAAAATTTCCTTTTCTGACAATTTATGCTTGCTATGTAATTATTCAAAAGTTAATGACAAAAATTTTAAAAATTTGTCAGTTGAAATTTCTTCTAGTTTTATAGCTTAACAGTGTGCATATTTTTCCACTTATACCAAAGCATCAATTTTCAAGCAGACCCTAATGTAAAAAAAAGTCAGATTCTAAAATCTATAGACTAGCCGTTACTGTGAAAATAATAATAAAACAATTTACATATACAAGTCTTTTATAAAAAATCCGTATTATAGTCATGTTTTGAGTTTTTGTTAATTACAGTGAATGTATTCTAGATCTCTACAAATGCTACTTAGCTGACTTTTTTTTTTTTTGTCTTTTTTATTTTTTTTTTTCCCCACTGAAGTCATGATGCCACTATTAAGACAATAATCTCTTGGAGCTCTGCTCTTCTCTTTTAATCTTATTTGAAAGATAAGGTATACCTTTCCTCTTACTAAGACTGAGACCAAAAACCCTGCTGTCCATATCACAGGAAAATGAGTACAAATAGATTTTTTAAATTATTAAATACCTGAAACTCAGAAAAAATTAGACATTGTGAACTAATGAAAACAAACTAGTATTGTGCATTCATTTGAAAAGGATATCAATCTAAGGTTAATTTAAAATTCTTACTTTCCAGAAATTACTAATACATTAAGCCAAATTCTACTGTATTCTTCCATTAGAGCTGTCAGTGTTTTCTTCATGGGCTATAAAATTTGAACAATGTGTCCTTGGTCTATCAACTCAATTCTTCTATTTACTGGACTTAATGAACCTATCTGGACAGGAACAGATGATTCCTGAGTAAACTATAAACTAAGGAAGCTGATCAAAGAATTTAACTGTCCATTCTAAAGAAAAAAATAAAATTAAGAGCACTCTTATGATAAATTAGATGAGCACAGATCAGTGGACACAACCTTTTTCTCAACTGGAGTATCACAAATGAAATATTTCTATGTAAAATAATTATGGACATGAAAAAATTATACACCTTCTGAAAGATCATAAAATCATAGAATTATAGAATTGTTAGGGTTGAAAAGGACCGTAAGATCATCTAGTTCCAGCCTTGCTGCCATGGGCAGGGATGCCTCACACTGGACAATGTCACCCAAGGCTCTCTCCAACCTGGCCTTGAACAGTGCCACGGATGGAGCATTTACCAGTTCTTTGAGCAACCGGCTCCAGTGCCTCACAACCCTCACAGTAAAGAACTTCTTCCTTATATATAACCTAAAATTCCCTTGTTTCAGCTTAAAACCATTACCCCTTGTCCTGTTGCTACAGTTCTTGATGAAGAGCCCCTCTCCGGCATCTTCGTAGGCCCCCTTCAGATATTGGAATGCTGCTATGAGATCTCCACGCATCCTTCTCCACCAAACCAACAACAAAAAAATCCACAATGGTGGCAGATTTTATGTTTCAGCTCTATTTCTAGAGATATGATTATCTCAGTCTTTGAACTTTTTGCCTGTTCTTGGCAGCAAATAGAAAGATTTGTGGATTTTTCTTGGCAAGATGATCATATGAAAAATATTTTTTGATACCATATGAACACTAAGAACCCCAAAATAAACAGAAAAAAAATTAACCTATAATTAGAGGACATCTTATGCTGACCAACAATTCTTGGGCTACATTTCATTGTAGTGTTTCATTAAAACATAAAGGTTAAGGAAAGTTTGACGTTCAGCAAAGAAATAATTACAAATTTCCAAATAATAGATATTGCTAAATTAAGCTTTTCCTACTGCATGGTAGAGTTGAATGCATGCTGTGAGCTTTTCCAAGTTAGTCACGAAATACTACAATAATAAGAATGAACAGAACAATAGTCTGCTCTACAAAATGCACCATATTTGCTCTAAGCCAGTGAGACATGAGTGGAATTTACAGGGCTGCGGGGCAAATGTGATTAATGTTCCTTCTGCAAGTACAAACAGGACAAAGTTGTTTCTTAAAGTCAGAATCCATCACCCAGTGGAAAAACGGGTAGCACCTAACAAAAGAAACACCATAGACCCGCTGAGCCCAATCAGGCATCTATCCTCATACAAGCAGAGAGAACATGCTTTCAGTAACTCAAAGCTGAGAAGCAAGTATGGTTCTACATCTCTTGATTCCAAATCCTAGTTCTAATTCTCACTGCCTGATTTTCCCTTTATTATTTTTTTCTTACTTTCAAGAGACTTGATTTTTTTTGCTGTGATCTTGATTATTTTGCCTATCTATTTTTTTGGTATTAAAAGTTCAGTATTGTGGAAATGCTTTGGAAATAAGCTTTAGATTTTACCCAGTTTGTTAACTTTAAACACGTTTAAAAAGGAATGTTAGAAATACAATGCTTTTTTTTTTTTTTTTTTTTTTAAATGCACTTTTATTCCCCCCCTAAAAAGGTGATTGTATCAGGGGTTTTATTTTTATTTATACACTATTTCTGTATTTTACTTAACCACCTTTTTCAGTTTCCTCTGCTAGACTCATATTATAATTGATCAATGAGACCTTAAAAATAAAATAAAGCTCAGGGAGTAACGTAAGGGTGATTTACCTGTGAAGCTCAGGGGATAATGTAGTGGTGATGGGCCACAGCTGTTGCAAAGAAGCGGAGTTTGATCTCAGCACAAAGGAAACAAGAGGCCTTTGGTTTTGAGAAGCAGCTGTCAACTGGTGGAATAGATATTTGTCCTTGAGTTTGTTAAAAGAGTGTGAATGCCTCCTTGGGTTAGCCAGACCAGCATGAGGAGAATGCCCATTCAGCCCAATGCAGAGTGTAAAAAACAGACAACCAGCAAAAGAATTTAGAAGAGACCAATGGGCCTGAGCTGGTAACCAACCCTCTTGCTCTTTTTTGGCAACTGCAGACATCTAACATCATGACAGGGGGCATAAGATAGAGACCAGTCATGGGAACTGGTATTGTGGTTGAACTGCATTGCAAACATATATTGCAAAGTATAATTAGTATTGAGATTTTATTTATTTTTTATCACTCTACTAGTCTGAAATCCTGCATGATATAAGCTACCTTCAAATAACTAAATTTGATATTAAACATGTCTAATATTTGATATTAAATATGTCTTATATTTAAAACACACTATCAGAGACTATTAGACTCTGACACACATCATCTGAGTCCATGTACTGGATCAATTTTATGGAACAATACTGTATTTTCTAACAGAAATAGCTCATCACATCTTATGGCTTTTTTTATAGTTTTATCATAACACAGAGGGATGTAATTGGTCAGCAGCTATGACTTTTCTCACATGGGACTAGGTTTGAACCTTGTAAAATTCCCAAAGATTCTGTACTGGGGGGGGGGGGGGGGGGGGGGGGGGAAGAAAACAAGAAAACAAACAAACAAAAACCAAACCAAACCAAACCCTCCCCCCAAAAAAAAGAAAAAAAGTAAACCCTGCCATTTAATGCCAAGTTAGATATTTTTGTCATTTTCTGTTTGTTGATTTTACCAGTAGCCCTGGAAAACATTAATTTCCTATTGCTTGAAACAACTACATGTCCTTTAACGAAATGTCGTCCTTGTCTGAGTCATATGTCTTGGCCATCCTGACTTCTTATTGGAATGTGTTATCAAGACAGGAGATTTTTCAATCAAGACGTTTTGTTTATGAGATTAAAACTAATGCAAGCAGGGAATAGCAGAGAAGAAGTTATCACATACAGCCTCACCCTTGTTCCCCAGCCCCCACACAGACTGCTACAAACAGGGAAAAAAGAAAGAGAAATATAATTTAATTTATTTAGTAAATAAATTAAAACAGAAGACTTGGTGACAGGCTAGCTGTTGAAGGTTCTGTTTTGTTGATGTTTTAAAAGCAGATATGTTGATAATTATGACTACTAAAAATATTTATGATTTTTTTCTTTTTTCAAAACCAGAACTTATTTAAAATTAACAGAAAAATCTGATGGAGAGACGTTTAATTGAAATACCAACACTACAAATGCTATTCTCAAGCAAAACATACTGAAAAGACGAATTCAGATAAGTTACAAAATTAAGTTGGTAAAATGCTTAGTAAGTGGACTAACGAAAATACTTGTCTAAAAAAAACAGTTCAGTATGCCAACTGAAATGATTTAGTGGCAATTCAAAAAAAGGTTATTGAAAAAGGCTTGACAAGTGTTTTAGCAGAAGATACAGGAATAATTGGATTTCTGTCTTAAATATTTAAATGAACTGTTTTCAAGGAAAAATAAAAAGTCCCTGTATTTTTTTAACAAATCTCATTGAACAAAAGAATAAATTAAAGTGTTTTAAATTAAAATTGAAAAAATATGTAGACTGTATCACTAAATATGCAATTAAAAATCCTGTAAATGTTGAAAGCCTGTACATGATACCAATTTTGAAGCTTCATAGTAAAAGCTGAAGAGATTTACTTCTATGAAGATGTGTAGGTCCAACAGATGAAATAAGCCTTGAGTCAGAAAGGTATCCTATTCCCACAATCTTCAATGTCTTTTTTTCAAGACAGCTGTAGATGGCTTAAGTTGAGTAAACCAAGTATTTAGGTTGGAATATAATGCTCATTTTAGATCTATTTCTGTCTTTTACAAACACTGCAGTGTCTGAAAGCTAGTCAAAGGACACATAATGAAAACCATCATTAGGAAACTGACTTAAGGCTCACTGTTGAAATAGAGAAAAGGGTTAAAATAATAGAGAAATGTCTTCAAAAGTTGTTTATTTTTTGTTTTTTCACAGAGAAGCCTACTTTGCATATGCCACAACAGCAAATGTGAATACCTTAGATTTTCAACGCAATATATGCAAGCTTCAGATCTTCAGACTAATGATGGTTAAAAAAAAGTCTTCAACCATGGTCTCTAAACTGCCACTTACCAAAATATAAAAGAAATTGCCATAATCTTTCACTGATAGATATCACTGATTTTATTCTTTATGCTCAAAACAGGAACTAACAGATCTGATGAGTCACTTTGGACATAACTTAGAATTTACTACTTCATGTAGAAGGTAATGCACTCCACAAAATATCCACTTTCTCTAACCCACATTTGGTATCCATTCCATTTTCTTTACTGCATACATTCTCTTTTTTTTGTGTGAATAATGGTTCTGAATGTCAGATGATAAAGTACCAGCAAATTTCACTTATTGTGATCTTGAGTGTGCTTTATAAAGTAACGTAAAATAATGAGTCAAAGTGTGAAATAATGACTCTCCCTATTCATGCATGCATGTTGAGAAAATAATGCTGTATGAAAATTTTTTTTCAGTTTTATTTTTTATTTATGGGGAGATTTTAGTGATCTAAGGATAGCTGAATACCAGCCATATTTTTCCTTCTCAGGGGAACATAAGTCACCTTTCTGATGGCAAAGCATGTTTCAATACTTTTAACAAATGTATTCCATGTAAAAAACAGGAATGCACTAATCAGTTCTGATTTGACACTGCTTATTACTTGCATGCCTGCAGGTCATCTTGCCACATACTCCTGTAAATGCTTTTCAAAATTAGTCATTTTAATGAACATGTATCTGCTAGAAAGCAAACAGTAACTAAAAAAAATCAACAGACATTTCAGAAGTGGGTTCTATAATTTGCTTGTCCATTGCAAGGTGCTGAGAATTTTATGAAAAAGCATTTTGTATCATCTCACAACTTTTCCAGTCACAAGTAGAAATCATGCAGCCCTCTGTATGTAGCAGGGCCAAATGTCTTAGAACAGTTTCTCTCCATCAACAGGAGAGCCAAATATCTGCTCTTGAGGCATTGGGGTCTCTGCACAGTTTCTGTCATTTCATATTTTTTTCCAGGGAAGAGTTGCAGCTTATTTAGCCAGTCTGGGGAAGAATTATAAGCAGTGAAAGTTATCTGAGGTTTCACTTCACATCACCTTCTGTTAAATATGCTTCTTGTAGAAAGAGTGATTAGGTCAATTGTCTTCTGCATTGTGCATTTCCAAAATTATCAGAGATTAACAGGTGACTCAAGCATCCATATGGAACTAATACCTTTGATCAATTCTATGACTTGTATAATACCCTCAAAAAGAAACAAATCCAAACGATACTGTATACACTGTGGGCTATAAAGATGCAAATGAAAGAATGTTCAAGCATTCTTGAAGCCTGTAAGGGATATTAGAAGTGCTATTATACACACAAAAATAGATTTTTAGTTTTAATTAGTGATTTTGTGCATTGTTAGTACCACTAGGAAGCATATTTCAATGATCTATGTCACCCCAAGACAAGAGTAATTTTGAACAACAATTCAGTGACAGGGACAATCCTGGAAGTACAGTAAATCAATTGAAAACCAGCCACTGCTGTCTTCAGAACTGCTTTAAAAGGATAAAAAAGGCTAATTTATGGCTCCAAACCATTTATTTGTGTTTTGTTTGGGTTTGGGGTTGTTTGTGTTCTTTTCATAATATTTATAAGGTGACTTATTTTCTTCTTTTCTGAGCACCTACTGTTCTGCTTTTGAGCATATTCAGAATAGATCATCACTGATATGAATAATCAGCTCATTCTCTAAGACTAAATGGGTTCCCAAAAAAGTTTATCCACATAAAAACATCAACAAATGTTATTTTATTTAAGTGTGGAGGAAATTGTGAGATATTTGACAGCGAAGGAGCATCATCTTCCTTTTGGCACTTGGAGTATTAAAAAAAAAAATGCAGACAAATAGCTGAATTGTACTGAGAAAGACGTGATTGGAAGGGATCATAATTCTCCTGCAATCTTCTTATTTGCCACTTAATTATTCCATATTTTAGTGAGCCTGATACCTGCACATACTTCACAACTTTTCTTTTCAGGTAACTGTATTCTTTGGATCTCATTTCAAAGTGACTAAAATTCTGTACACAGTAAACACAGAATCTGTGCACTGAACAGGATGGTTTGGAACTTTTCCATGAGTCCAGGCATTTACAAGGAAGAAATTCTAGTCTCCAACATTTAGTTAATCTTTAGGATCTCACCCTCTGTTGGTAGAGTAGAGACTGACAGGCTAACCTAAATCTTACAGTAAAAATACAATTTGACAGAAGTTCAAACTGATGAAGTATATCAGAAATAATCAGCACAATTTAATCAGCAAAATTGTTGCATTCAGAGCTACCAATCTTTCAACTATGATTGCATTCCAAGAACTCTCTTTTAACATATTTTATATATATATATATATATACATTTTATACATCTTTTATATTCTTCATTAGGGACTGTAGTGATGGAGCAAGGGGTAACAGGTTCAAACTTAAACAAGTGAAGTTTAGATTGGATATAAAGAAGATATTCTTTACTGTAAGGGTGGTGAGACACTGGAATGAGTTGCCCAGGAAAGTTGTGAATGCTCCATTGCTGGCAGTGTTCAAGACCAGGTTGGATTGAGCCCTGGGTGACATGGTTTAGTGGGAGGTGTCCCTGCCCATGGGAGGGGAGTTGAAGCTAGATGATCTTAAGGTCTTTTCTAACCCTAACTATTCTATAATTCTATATCCATGCATGACCATCAAGTATTCATTACTACACTGTCAGCAGCGGTGGAAAAATAGAAAAAGAAAAGAATTTATATGAAGAATTTGAAACTAATTCAAATGTATGAATATACGAAATCAACTCATTTACTTATTCCTGGTAGAGGCAAATATATTGTCGTTTTCTGACAAAGTCCAGATATATTTTATTAAAATGCATATTTTAACCAAAATGAATGTTCTAGCAGAACAAGATTTTTCTACCTTCTGCATCATTACAGAAGCTCTAAAGTATATGTATAGCTTATCTCAAAGGACAGCTTTCTGGCACATGTGCACGGAGTAAAATGAGGGGACTCTCAGGTTGACGTGCAAAATGGATTAACAAATTAAGAACTTCTGTTATAATATTCATAAACAAATGTTAAGTTGAGGAGAGACTAAGCTATGCACCAGGATGAGATGGCATGCATTATTAAACAAGAGCATACAGAGACAGAATATATTAACATACAGGGACAGAATATATTACCATGCTGTCTAACTTTTAGGAAAATTATTTTACTAAGAGTTCTTTAGGGTTTCAACAGGTGGTTGTCCTAAAAAAAAAAAAAAAAAAAACACAAAAATTTAATGCAAAAATACTTTCAGGTACATTAAATAAGAGATTTACTTTCTACCAGAAAGGATTGCAAACATGATTTGTATCATGTGCCTGAGAGATTATAGCATGTGTGTGCGTATATAGAGTACCAAGGTATATCATAGATTGGATTATATACTAGGTTGATGTACACACATAAAAGTTGACAGTGTGTATTACATTTTATGTAAAAGACCAAAATACTTCCTCTATCTGGCAAACTAATTTCATTTTCTTTGGTGACCATCATCATATGGAGCATTGTGTACAGTTCTGGTGTCCTTAACATTAAAAGCACATGGAACTGTGTCATGGTTTAAGCCGTAAATCATGCAGTTTGCTCGCTCACTCCCCCCTCTTTCCTCCCCCTCACTCCGGGGGGAGGGGGGGGGGGAATGGGGAGAAGAACTGAAAGAATGTAACTCCCATGGGTTGAGATAAGAACAGTCCAGTAACTAAGGTATAACACAAACCACTACTGCTACTACCAATAATAATAAGGACCAGGGAAATACAAGGAAAGAGGATACAACAGCTCACCACCCCGCTACCGAGCCATGAACTGAACTCTTCTGGGTTCCTACCCCCAGTTTTTGCATCCTGGGCTTGATGTGCTCTGGTATGGAATACCTCTTTTGTCAGTTTGGGTCAGGTGTCCTGTTTCTGCTTCCTTCTGGCTTCCCCTCCTCCCAGACAGAGCATGAGGCTCAGAAAGTCCTTGGTCAAACCAAATATCCTAAGCTGCAACTATAAACATCGGTGTTACGATGTTCCCAGGCCGAAAGTGGAAAACACAGCGCTGCACCAGCTACCAAGAATGAGAATAATGACTGCTACTGCTGAACCCAGGACAAACTGCTGGAACAAGTCCAGAGGAGGGCCACGAGGATGATCAGGGGGCTGGAGCACCTCCCATACCAAGACAGGCTGAGAAAGTTTGGGCTGTTCAGCCTGGAGAAGAGAAGGCTGTGCGGAGACCTCCTCGCAGCCTTCCAGTATCTGAAAGGGACCTACAGGGATGCTGGGAAGGGACTCTTCATTAGGGACCGTAGTGAGAGGAGAAGGGGTAATTGGTTCAAACTTAAACAGGGGGAATTTAGATTGGATATAAGGAAGAAGTTCTTTACTGTGAGGGTGGTGAGGCACTGGAATGGGTTGCTCAAGGATGTTGTGAATGCTCCATCCCTGCTGGTGTTCAAGGCCAGGTTGAACAGAGACTTGGGTGACAAGGTTTAGTGGAAGGTGTCTCTGCCCCTGGCAGAGGGTTTGAAACTTGATGATCTTAAGGTCCTGTCCAACCCTAACTATTCTATAATTTTATTCTATGATTCTATATTATTTAGTGCCTACAATAATTAGGCAGGCACCACCTGTTTTGTGCAAAACAAAGGTTTCCATCTATTCAGGTTTTTTTTCTTTCAACTCCACAGAGAACTCCTAAAGTAATTAATGTGCTGCATTTATGGAAGCCATGCTGAAATGTCTGATCAATAATTAAAGCTATAATTTCAAAAGCCATAAAAAACACTCTTGAAATGCAGTTTCACTAAATTAAGGAGCTTTCCAGGTGCAGATTGACAGTGGGATATTACAAATAATTGTCTTACAAAATCCACTGCTTCTTCTTGTTGCCATTATACATTTGTAGAGGAAAAAAAAGTGTTGATTTGGTTTATTCACTCCATTAGTTTCTCCTTCACAAGTAATATTTTCCCCCACAAAATATCCCTTGATATTTTAGTTAAAATCTAAAGGAACCTTGTTGTTTTGCGATATTTCCATTAGCCACCATGAAAACCTTTCAGTCCCAGCATTTGCACCTTATCACAAATGGCAAAACTCTTTCAAGCCGTTTAGGCAACTCCTCCTGAGAGTCAGATTTATTTACTGATGAAAAAATGCAAATGAGCGCAAAGAGAACAGGTGAATGAATCACTTTTGCTGCCCCTAGTTTCATACCCTGCTCAGTGTTGGGTTATCCACCCCCAAGCTGTGCAAAACATAATTTTTCCTTGTAGGGCAGAGTATTAAATTACGATACTGTCCCAATCTAAATTGCAACAACTAATACTAGGTAGACATTATAAATTATGTCATTAAAAACACTCTTGGTTTATCTTCAGAAGAAATAAACCTATTCTATATTAACTTGAGAAGGGCTTATGGGAAAATAGAAGCAGAGGTTATGTTAAGTAAAGTGAAGACTGCAGACTCAGTTCTTCATGGTATAAATCAGGCAATTCCAAAGACTACAGCAGAACAATCTCAGCTTTTCACCCCATCAGAAGAAATATTAAACATTTATGTGGTTAATTAGGGCATGAGTTCCAAGTCATTACTACGTGGCAGAGACAAGAAACAGCATCTTCTTTGGGAGGTCTCTTTAGACACACCATATTGTTTACTGTAGACTATTTTGTCTCAAATAACAGGGTTAGGACCTCAAGATATGTTATGCTCAACATTGCAAGTGTTAGTTCCCCGTATCCTAATTAGGTTGATGTAGGGGTATAATCCATCTATTTACTATTTTGAAACATTATTAAACAATATTAAAAAAAAAACAAACCTAAAAAACTAAAAAAATTAAGAAAAAATCAAACACCTCTTATAGTTTGCCCTTTATTAAGGTATTATGTATTTCACATTTCCCTCCAGGATTTTATTTTTTATATGCTTGTTTCAGTGTATGTAATCATGTCTTTTCTTATGCTTACTCTTCTTGGCATCAACAAACCATTAATTAAACCCAATAATATGTCAGAAATCCACAACCAAACTTTTACAGTAATTCTTACTATTAGAGATTGCTGCTAGCACAAAAGAGAAGGAAAAAGGATGTTGAATGTATAAAAGTGCATCAAGGTACTCCAATATATAATTTATACTCCAATATGAAACTTACTTTGTTTACTAACTTTTTTTGAAACAGTTAAAATACACGTTATAAATCTGTTAAGAAAGTAAGATCTGTTCTTGTTTGCAAAATAATCTCTGACACCAAACCTGGAAATCACAAGATCTAGAAATCCACAGATAGTTCTGCCAAAACCAAAAATAGCAAAATAGGTAAAATCTTCTAAGTTTACCAATACAGGTATCAGTGTACATTAGACTATATTTTGAACCTAACAAAGTACTTTAAACATAGCAAGAAAATTGAATCATAGTTGCAATATTAGGGATCATAACGACTGGTTTTTTTCTAACAAACACATTTATTAATAGTACTCTCACAGCCATTGTTTAAGAAATTTTGCTATGTGAGAAAGACTATGCATAAAATTTTAAAATTCTTTTGATGATTTCAAGCATTCCTCTTCCCAAAGAATGTGAAATAGGATATCAGAAGTAACCATCTTTCAAACACTTGTCACTGACAACCTGGTACTCAGTCAACAGCCTAATGATTTCAGCCTCAAGGTTTAATCCAAGGTCCTTCATAATTGTAACTTGAATTTGGACCACAATAAAAGAAAATCATACTCTAAAAAATGTAATTTTCTGGTTCACAAAAGCAGATCAAACCCTCTTTTCAAGGGTGATTTCCATAAGAAAGGCATCTTCCAGAAGGAGGACATGTTGATGTCTTACAAAGGATTTTTTATTATTTAGATATAGACCTGATATATGATTGCTTGTTAGATCTTGACTATACAGAAAATACAGTAAGTACAGAGGAACCATATAAGAATATTCAGCTGCAGAGAGAAAGTATTCCATGATGATGAGTGGACTTTAGCTGCAGAGACTAGCTGTAAGTATTGCACATTGGACTATAACAAATAAAATACAGCAATCAGATTTTGACACACCTGGTACTGATAGCTCTGCCAGTCAGCGATCTACAGAGAGATGTTAAACACTTTATGAGTTGCTTTGGGTGTTAATTTCTTTATGCATTGCTACTACTTTCTGGGGTGTTGAAGGGCATTGGCTATTTTTCTAGTCACAACATTTTAAAAAATGGAAATTACCTTTTTTTTTTTTAATTGAATGTCATATTTCCCAGTTTAAAAAGGATTAGCTTTTTTCTTCTTTTTCAGGTAAATCACAGAGGGTGAAACAAAGACCAAAAAAAAAAAAAAATCATTATTTGTTACTTGTCATTAGAATTCACTAAGTATTTTGACAAGAAAGTAAACAAAGCAAGAAATTACGTCTTCAAGGATTTTTTTTTTTTTTTTTACTATTGAAACTCTGTAGATGTGCATATAAAATGCACAAACACTGTAGAAGGAGATTTAAAAAAAACCCAACAAACTATTGCTATTTTAAAAAAGTGCAACTATTGGTAACTTTAGAATAAATGTTGAATATTTGTGCCTGAGCCATGTCTGGGTCATGACCCTTGATTGGAAGTTGCTATAGTGTGTAAATATCTAATAGAGAGTAATTTTGAGACTTTAAGATTTTAAGACTGGGGCTTATTTCTCTGTGTTTATGTAACAACAATCAGTCTGGTCTTGATATTCAATTACAGCTTCCAAAGTGCTACAAGTAAAAATTAGAGCAATTTGTTTCCTGTCATTCTACTTTTTCCTAAAGAGTTAGTTTTCATGCTCAGCATCTTCAGTTCTTGAGTCCAAGACTGTAAACATCAACTGAAAACCACCTAACAATAAAGCAACAAATGAAATTGATTCATATATGTGAATTTCTCTTATTTTTCAGCATAAAAGCAGTTAAAAAAAAAGTGTCTAATTGAAAAACTAATTCTGCAGTTCTGTTGTTCTTAGAACTCTTTCAGCTCCATTGACTACTTTCCCATTTGATTTCAGACTCATTTTGCGTGCACAGAGATTGCCAGAAGAAACCAAAAGAACAGAAAATCCTTATGAGACATAGCAGTAGCAGACTTTGATAAGCTAGCAGCATTAATTTTAGTCATGGGGAGAAAGAAGTTAAACAATAAAAGAGCAAAACCAGAGCTCTACCATAATCCTACAGTTCAAAGAATATGACTTTCCTGAAATCTGTTAGAAAAACCAGTGTATGAACTAGGTTTGGTTTCAGCATCATTTTCTTTGGCCTTTCCCTGTAAAACACAAGGGATATCTAGCTGTTTTCACAGGTCATGGAATTATTTCAGTATTTTGGTATGTGAAGATGGTCAGTTTAGTCAGAGACAATACATATATTTCTAGCTGGCTTCCTGCAACTTTACCCATTAACTGTTTGTTTTCTTCTCTACCAGCTTCAGTTTCACAGTAGTCAAAAGCAAAGAACACAGTTTCTTTCCCCTTGTCCCATCAACAGCTTGCTTTGTTTCTGCTGTTTTCGTCTTAGAAGTATTTGATTTGCAACTTCATTTCAATTATTGTTCCTGAGTGCCTGGAGCACCTGTTGCTGATGCATTATTTCACAGAGGCCCTCTAGCAGCTGTTCTGTCTCTTTGCTCTTCACCCCTAAGAAGTGCCAGTGCATTTGAGCTATGCAGGCAGCTTGATGGGTATGTAGATAGAATAGCACACCTTGAATGAAATGGGGGTTTAGATAACCTAAACAATTCAGCAGACACTGGGGAAGGAGAGAAAGACAATAAAGAAGAGATTAATTTCTAGGTTTAATGCAAGAAAAGTACATTTTGTTCAAGACAAACCTAAGCATTTTAATGTGCAGGTAAAACAAATGCCTTTGATTAGTGATGTTTCTTTAACACAAGTAAGCTAACATATTGTTTGGTGACTGATGTGCTTTGAATTGCTCTGTTAACAGTTCTGAAATATTTTACTGGTTCTTTCATAGTCTCCTGTTGTGTTTTTTGTATCAATCTGTGTCTGCTTAGCTGGAAACTATTTCTGAAATACACTATTCTCACCTTATGCCTGTTACACAAAACACTATTATGTGTATATGCATAGAAGGTGCATATTTAGCAAAATTCAGGCAAGCGCGGTTACAATAAATGGTCTTCTTCATATTCTTTACAGTCATTTCACATTTATTGTTATCTTAGGTCTTTTTCCTGAGTTATTCTATGCATTCAAAAGCAGTTTTATTTTGGTATTTACTGTGGCTTGTAGCCCACTACTTCATCTACGTCATACAACCGGAAGTTCTCAGATTTTCTGAGTCACTCATTTACAACAGAGATAAGCAAAACAGGCCATATAAACTAACAATTTAATGCCTCTCAGGTGCCAAAAGCATTTGATGAAGTGAAAGAATTTGATGAAGGGATAGACTGACTAATAATACCCAGAGGCTCATATCATGCATTTGCAGTGTGACTACTCTTCACACATCATGACACCCATGATAAAGAAATTATTTAATTTCTTAATTTAATTGAGTTATTAAGAGTAAATACAAATGCATTTTTGAGGTTTTTGTGAAAAGGTATTTTTTTCTTAGACCTGCTGATGAACTTTATATTTAGTTGTTATTTTCTTTCAAAATTACTGAAGGCTGCATCTACAGAAGTGGGTAAGAGTGATACTCAAGGAAAGACCCAGAACTGTAGAACTTACAGTGATGATTTTT
Source organism: Ara ararauna (assembly GCA_028858755.1). Classification (NCBI taxonomy): domain Eukaryota; kingdom Metazoa; phylum Chordata; class Aves; order Psittaciformes; family Psittacidae; genus Ara; species Ara ararauna. Next base: position 33,283,865 of record CM054410.1, on the reverse strand, counting down.
TTCTGAATTAAGCTTGGCTTTCAGCAAGTCTGTCTATTAATTTCATCAATTTATATATTCCACAAACTCCACTTTTATAAGATCTGAGAGAATTAAAGGTAAAATACAGACTTGGCTGTTTCATACAAGAAAAATGTCTCAAAAAATTGTAAGAAACTATATTTTTTACAACTCTCAGGCTTTCATGAACACACACTGCCAAATTTTAATCTGTAATAACAGCAGAGCTGCCCAATAGGTATTGACTCCACTAGGTACATTTCATCCCCCCAAACATGGAATTGCAAAGCTACATAGCATTGTTTGATCTGTCTAGAAGAAGCATCCTTTTTTTAGACAGTGCAAATGTATACACAGGAAATATATGGACACTTGGCACTAACTCTGCCTTAGGAAAAAACACTCATTAAAGAGATTAAAATCTAATGATATAACATGTATGTAAATCTTCTAACATCAGTGGGTTAAAAACATCTTGGAAAAGGTTAACGTTATATAGGTAACGTAAATAAATGTACTGTCATCTTTGCTATTATCTTCTTAGTATAGTATTGTGGGGTTTTTTAAAAAGCCAAATGTGATAATGCGAGATGTTTGGTAAAGTTGTTTTGCTACTGTGTGTTCTTGTCTGCATTCATCTGAAAATCTTCCCCCTCATCAGAGAGGCCTCATTAGAGGCCACAGAATGAACAATACCCCAAAAGTGTTATCAAAATTGACTATTAGCTTCATCTTACTTTCAATCTTACTAATCTACTTATCCGATAGCAGCCAAAGAGTGGTATCAGCATACAAGTCGATAAAAGATTCATCAAAATTGAGAGACAGGAATTATACACAGATCAAAGAACAGGATATACAGTTGAACAACTCCAGTAATGATTGTGGTATTTGAGAAGAAAAAAAAAAGGGGGTGGGGTGGGGAGAGGGAGGAGGAAAAAATTAAAATCTGTGGTTTCAAATTGTTCCTTCTTTTTGCTAAATGAGACTGCAATCATGAAAATGCTACGTTACTAGTACTAAACACAGAGATCTGACTTTGCATATATTGTAATGAACTGTATTTGCAGAAGCTTCTCTGAGTGGAATGTCAGTCTTGCAATTCAATATCTTGTCTGAAAAGAAAAGCATTTTATTTGTAAAATGATAAAGCTAGAAAGTCATATATGTTCAAGGGCCATTAAATAAAACTGATTGAGAGAATGGACAAAAATCCAGCATGGAATCCTTCCTCTACAGAAAAGGAAAAATATAATTTCAAGGAAATTAAAAAGTTAAATTCTTATCCTGTGACCACTACAGAATTTTTTCCACACTAAAACTTTAACCACTGACACTCATGAGCAAAGCCAAAATAGAATTTAATATCTTTCTAACTCACATCAACTTCCCTAGATTGATATGAAAAAATCCATCCATATCAGTTACCACAGGGATAATGCACACTTTATTGAAACAGATGATGATTATAATAATGATGTTGATTATTATTATTATTCAGAACTTCAGAAAATTTTGTCTTGCTTGAAGCTACAGAATGAATATTAAATTATGTGTAACTATAGAGGGCTATCAGTGAAACCAGAAATTTTATGGGAATCACATTAACAATTTCAAAATACGGAACCCATCTAATCATTCTGTGACTTCTTTATTTTGCCAGTAGCACCTTTTATGAAATTTGAAATTTCAGGAAGAAGATTGAAGAAACTTGGATTACATAAGAATTCTGATAAAGTATTATATTCATAAATTCCACTGCAAATGTAGCAGCTTCCAAATGAATGGTTCATTTTGACAAGGCAATGAAGCCCATATCCTGTTGCAATTTAGCACAGACACTTACTAACATTACTGCAAGCCTTGGAAAATACTATACATAGTTTCATCTAAGTGAGCATCCAATTTCAAACTCATGTTAACAACATTGATTTAAAAAGATATCTAGCACAATCTTGATGATGGGATTTTGTTTAGTTTTGGTTGGCTTTTTTTGCACAATGTATTAAAAGAGGTAGACACTGTTTCCAGTGTTTATACAAGACTTCAGAGTGGGACTCAACACCCAAGCAGAAGAATTCAACAGCATTTCAGACATGTGAGAATTACCCATCTCAGGATTAACGGACCACATGGCTTCATGTGGGATTCAGCTCATATTTGAAAATCATCGACCAGCTAGGTTAGAAAGACCTTTAAGATCAAGTCCAACCATTACTCCAGGGCTTCCAAGTCCACCACTAAACCATGTGCCCCATCTACATTGGTTTTGAACATTTTGTGCACGGTGGAGAAATTTTTCATAATATCCGCTCTAAGCCTCCCCTGGCCCAGCTTGAGGCTGCTACCTTTTGTACTGTCACTTGTCACTTGGAAGAAGAGATCAGCCACTTCCTCACTCCATTTTCCTTTCAAGTAGTTGTAGAGAATTATGAAATTCTCCCTGAGACTTTTCTTCTTCAAACTAAACAACCGCAGTTCCCTCAGCCATTCCTCATCAGACTTGTACTCCAGATCCTTCACCAGCTTTGCTACCCTCTCTGGACCCACTCCAGCACATCAATGTCTCTCTTGAAGTGAGGGGCCTAGAACTGAGCACAGTATTTGAGGTGCAACTTTTCCAGTGCTGAACATAGAGGGATGATCACCTCCCTAGTCCTGCTGGCTGTGCTATTTCTGATACAAACCAGGATGCCACTGGCCTTCTTGGCTGCCTTGGCACAAGCTGGCTATTGCTCAGCTGTCAATCAGCACTGCCACGTCTTTTTCTGCTGAACAGCTTTCCAGCCACTCTTCCCCAAGCCTGTAGCTTTGCATGGGATTGTTGTAACCCAGGCACAGAACCTGGCACTTGGCCTTGTTGAGCATCATGCAATTGGCTACAGCCCATTGATCCAGCCTGTCCAAATCCCTTTGCAGAGCTTCCTACCCTTTACTAGTGTATCTATGTCTGTATCTATATCTTAGCTATATCTAATCTCTATCTCTATCTGTATCCATATCTATCTCTATCCATATCTATGTCTATGTCTAATCTCTATCTCTGTCTCTATCTCATCTAATCTATATCTATATCCATATCTATATCCTTATCTATATCTATATATCTATATCTATATCATCATTTATATCTATATCTATCTATCTCTATCTCTACATCTATACCTAATCTATATCTATATCATCTATATCTATCTATATATCTATATCTATCTATATTTCTGTATCTATATATAATATATATAATCTCATATATCTTACGCTGTATAAAACAGTATAATATGCATGTGTTTACACAAGTTAATTGTCCCCCATCAATTTATCCCAACGACATTCTTATAGCTATATCTAACTACTGAATATCTTTGCTCATACTTGCTGTGTTACTGGGAGAGTACAATACTAATCAGTGAAAGAATCTCACCCTTATGATCTTATTTTCTACAAGCAAGACATTCCAATTAGCTGGATTTATTTAATTTTCAACATCCAAATTATAAATTGACTAATGAAAGGCTTATTGTATTGGATAAATTATATTTAAATAAGTAATTTTTTAATGCAACTTGTTGAAATAAATAAAAGCTAATTTAAAGTGATAATTACAAAGCCTAAAATATAAGTAAAACATCTGATAAAAACATCGCATGCTGATTAAATGTTTTCTAGGAAGTAATTCATACTGATGTCCAAATACAGAAGTCCATTCCTTTGAGCCTCTTATTTAACTCTTGAAAATGCAAGTAATGGACACCTAACCCGAGGATATTGCAGGTAATTTGAAATGTCTGCTTATGCTGTTGTTGAACTATGCTGCACACATTTTTCTTAAAGACTGTCATCACTAATTTATATTTTATTGGATTATAAGCTGTAGAATCTCTATCTCTACATGTTGCATAAGATATGATTGCTGATTCCAATCAAAACTGTAAGAAAATGATATTTGGTGCACTGCTTGAAATTTCTTTAGTATTTCAGTCAGCACCCAGCTGAATCAGGAGCAGAAACAGATGTTATTCAAATTGGTTTTACAGAGATCATTCAAAAGTTTACCTGGGGAGTAAATGAAAATTACTGTAGGATCTGGCATTATATTCTTATGGAAAAGGAAAGCTGGTCAATGAGCCTTGAGCAGTGGATGTTGCATGCTAATAAGATCTCCTCTAAGTCATATAAAAATATGGAAATATAATAGCTTATACTTTATAAAAAACCAAACAACAGCAACAACAACAATGAAAACAACAACCAAAAAAACAAAATAAAAAAATACTCCTAGATATAGCATATTTTTTTTAAAGTAACAAAACATAGATTTGTACTCTCCAAAAGCATTAGAGTCTTATATATTCTAGCAGCATGAGTAATAAATTAAATTTCAACCATTTTCTGCCTGATAAAAACACTGGTTCATTCAATCTATTCATGCATGGTACCTAACTAAAAAAGCATATGGCCATTTATTGCAGGCAATCATAAGCTATTGCTGTAAACAAGAAAGTTTCATTTTAGGCTTCTTTTTCAGTACAAGTACTTCCCAAGAGATTCTACTTGAGGAATAGTGGTGATGAAGTCAATAACTGCTAGATTCCAGTGCTCTTGCCATCTGTTTATCATAGTCCTTTCAGCAGCTGTTTTGCACTCTTCTATTGTCTAAGTGATATTTATATTGCTTGACAACTGCCTGATGGATGAAATAAATTGTTACCTCATTTTTTGCCTAACAGCTGTTGATTCATCCATGCTAGTGTACTTATGGAACATCCATCATCTATTTAGAAGGTAGGCAGCTTCCACTGTACTTTTAGTAAGAAAATATTGGACAATGAGGAAAGGCAGTCAGTAGAAGTTAATGGCACAGCTATACAAACACTTATAATTTTAGCAACTTGCTCATCAATCACCTTTTGAAGATGATATTTTCTCTGACTAAAGAACCCTGCAGGTGAGCAGTTAAGACCTATATCCAAAATAAAATTTGAATAAGAATCAGATTCCTAGGTTACTTTTTATGTTAATTTGTTGATGTGTTTGCTCTTGTAAAAACTTCTCAGTTTCTGTGTGTCGTGATTTAAGCCCCTATAACTCACGCAGTTGCTCTCTCACTCACTCCCCTCTCTTTCTTCTCCCTGCTCCCAGGTGGATGGGAAGGAGAATTGAAAAGAATGCAACTCCCACAGGTTGAGATAAGAACTGTTTAGTAACTAAGGTGTAACACAAACCACTACTGCTACCACCAATAATAATAATGACAAGGCAAATACAAGGAAAGAATACAATCACTCACCACCTACACCCAGCCCGACCAAGCAGTGCACCCCCACCCTTCCGGGTCTCTGCTCCCTGCTTTTACATCCTGGGCATGATGTGCTGTGGTATGGAATACCTCTTTGGTTAGTTTGGGTCAGGTGTCCTGTCTCTGCTTCCTCCTGGCTTCCTCTCCTCCCTGGCAGAGCATGAGACTCAGGAGGTCCTTGGTCAGACCAAAACATTACCAAGCAGTAACTGAAAACCCTGGTGTTATCAGCACTGTTCCCAGGCCGAAAGTCAAAAACACAGCACTGCACCAGCTACCAAGAGGGAGAAAAATTACTCCTACTGCTGAACCCATGGCATTGTGCTAAAGGAAAAGATTAATATAGCATGTAAGTAGAAGAGCTATTTAAAAATATTATTTTTTGTAGCTGATTGGTTGGGCAAGGTATACATGTACGTAACAAAACGATGTTTAGAATAAAACCTAAGCACTGAAAGAAGAACTTAAGCATCTGATTGTTGTTCACATAGGCTTCTGATTTTCCACCATACATTTCCCCAATATGCATGAAACTACTCAATTTTTTGAAAGTTGGACATGCAAAAAAAAAAGACTCTGCTATCCTTTCTCTCTTTTTGTTACTGAACATAGTAGAATAAATTGAACCTACCACTTCTTTTTCCTGTAATTTTTCTCTCTTTAAAGGTTTTGGGTTTAATGAGAGAGAAGGAGGGATAATCCACCTTCTATAGATTTATTTTTCTTTTGGTTACTTCTCAAAGATTCCCTTAGCTACATTTCAGTCTCAGAAGTTGTAGATCAATCAAAGAAAAACAATGAAAAGCAGCATATAACATAAACCATTCCATTGTAATTAGTTAATGGGAAAAATTGAAAAAAAAAAAAAAAATACACATCTTTCACATTTTTAAATTTATCATTAAAAATACATATCTTATGAATTCATAATAAAACAGTACTACAACATATTCTCCAAAAGGATTATTTTGTTTGCTTCTAACCTAAAACTTTAATCTATGATAGTTTTAGAATTATCAGTTGTGGCTGGGTTGATCTTGCCTGGCTACCTGGCGCCCATCAAGATGCTCTATCACTCTGCTCCACACCAGGATGGAGGGGAGGAAGAAATAAGCCAAGAGAAACCTTGTGGGTTGAGATAAAGAGAGTTTAATAAAGAAAAACAGACAAATAAACAAACAAACAAAGCTGGATGAAGAAGTGAAGGAAAAGAATTTATTCTAGTCTTCCCATCAGCAGACCATGTCCAGCTACTTCGTGGGAAGCAGTGTTTTAGTATGTGTAGGAGTTGCTATGAGAGACAAATGTCATAACAAGAAATGCGTTCCCTTCTTCCTGTTTTCTCTTAGCTTTTATTGCTTAACAGATGTCATATGGTATGGAATCTCCGTTTAGACAGTTTGGGTCAGCTGTTCTGGCTTTGTCCTCTCCCAAGATCTTTCCCACCCCCAGTCTACTGGCCTTTGGGGTTGAGGGAGGAATACTGGAGAGACAGCTTTAATGCTGTGTGAGCACTAGTCAGCAGTAGCCAAAACACTGGTCAGTTATCAACACATTTCTGCTTCAATTACAAAGCACAGGACTATGAGGGCGGCTATGGGGAAAATTAACACCTTCCCAGCCAGACCAAATATTTCAGTGAAGTTTAACTTGGACTGGCAGCAAAGAATTCTGTCTCCCTCATCTTTTCATCGGTCGTTAACTCTTGGAATATCTTTGTAATTGTAATCAGAACTTCAGTCTGAATTATGGGGAAGATTCAGAGGATTTATATAGAGTAAATATATCAAATATTACATTCTTCATCTCAAGTTCAGTAACATTTCATAACAATTATTAATCTGCTATCCTGAATTATGTCTCAGCCCCGGTATAATTTTCAATTCTCCTTGGTACCCATACTTAAGAAATGTAAAAATATTAAAATGCAAACAAGACATGATAGCTTCTCGTCCCTGCTTCTGAGATTCAACAATATAAAGTACGAACTATCTGTTTTTCACACGTGAAATTTTTAAAAAATTTAAATCCGTAAGAAATAATCTAAATATGCTTGAGGCTCTGAATTCCTAGCAGCAATTTTTAGCAGTAACTGAACACTCTCAAAATCTAATACAATATATACAGGTATTCCATGTTTCAAGAATAAATTGCACTACATAAACTAAACCAAACTACATCAAGTGAAAATGCTTTCAAACCATGTGAATAATACTCCAAGTATGATCAACATTTTCATTTTCAAAGATTTTAAAATTCAGAGTCAGATTTTAGGCACATAAATACACAGACTAATATTCATGTAAGTGAATACATTATTTTCAAATGGCAAGAAGGATTTCTCTTAGCTGGTTCTGATAAGTAAAAGGTCAAATCAGGTAGGACAATTACAACTGTAAATTTTCAAAGCAGCCTTGTTGTTCTGAGAGCAACAAAGACACCCAAAGGTGTATTATCAGACTTATACTGATTTCCAATGGGTTTTGGGACTGTTTCAGACACATTGTCAATAAAATATAATCATCAGTATAATAGCTGACAAATCTGCCTACAGACAAGATCCTGAACTTTCAGAGTTAACTTTGTATGAGATCTTAACATTTTGTTCATACTGTGCTATAAAACTTGCCTTTACACCTTAACCTTCTAGTTTCCAAAATAGCAAACAATATCATGGAAGGCCTATTCAATTTAGTTCTCTGAGGAAAGAAAATACGTTGGATTTTTGGCCTGAATATGTCGGATTTTCCATGGAAGATTCATAGTGGTCAAGGTTTTGACCATTGAGGCATCATTGCAATAATTATATACAAATTACAGAAAGTGGTCACAAATGAACTTGCTTGTGGCCAAACCTCAGATTGCTTAAAATGAAGCAAATTCAGGCTTCTGCTTGTGAAGGATTGCTTTCTCCAGCATCCGAATCCATCTGCTGTTGCATCACTTTTCCTTTTTTGTTTTTCTTTTTTGTTTTTTTTTTTTTTTTTCTCGTATTTCCCCATTTATCTAAAGCCATCCTATATTAGAACATTTCATGATGGGGCTACAAAACTGATGGACAGGGGTACAGCAGTTGATGTCATCTACCAGGACTTGTGCAAAGCACTCGACACTGTCTCACACGACATCCTTATCTCTAAGTTGGAGAGACATCAATTTGACAGGTGGACCACACAGTGGATAAAGAACTGGCTGGATGGCTGCACGCAAAGTGTTGTGCTCAATGGCTCAATGCCCAGCTGGAGACCAGTAATGAGTGGTGTGCCTCAGGGATCGGTGTTGGGACTGGTCTTGTTCAACGTCTTTGTCAGTGACATGGACAGTGGGATAACCAAGAGGGCAATTCTGGGAACAGATGTGCTAAAAATTATCAAAGTCTCACCTCAAAAATCAGATTTGATGAGTGTTATTTCTAAGTTCAATATCACATTAAGTGAACATAAGTCAAATATTTAGGCTTCACATGGTACATCAGAACACTATGAATACAGAACATTATGAATACATATAAAAAACCCCTAAGTGATCTAACTGAGAAAGAAATTGGGCCACATAGTTGTAACACTAATTAAACAGATAGAAGAAACATATCCTTAGACATTGCTTGAACATTACCCTTATGCATTTTTTTTAACCTCCAGCCTATGCTGGTTCATGCTACCAGTTTATCAGATTTTTCACTCTGAGTTGCATCATATGTGTATTCGTAAAAAAAAAATTCTAAGAAAAAAGAAGTATGCAAACAGGAAAAGGATAATTAATTACCTGAACTTGTGCTTTTTTTCATGGAGTATTCCTGTAGTATTACAGGTCTCTCTTGGAAATCCCAGTTTGATAGAACACTGAAACTCAAAACTCTTCTCAGCTTAGGTTTATTAATGCTCCTGACATTCACACTGCATGAGATATGACATTGCAAATCCTGTTCTATTTTCTAAATACATTTACATCTTTATTTTTTCTTTTCTCTTTTACTGAGTGTCTCAGGTCGATCCAGTTGTGTAATATTATCATTTTTAAAAAGCTTGTCTTTATGAAGTTGGATGAATCTATGTAGTCTATAAAGCTCTTTTGTGCTGCCAAAAAAAAAAAAAAAAGACTCATGTGTGTTTAAGTAACTATTGCTTTTGGTTTTATTTATAACACAAAGCAATGCAGAAATGTAATCTTGCTATGGTACTGTTTAGGATGCCTCTGTGAAACCCTTGAGCTACGACCAACTGAACTTTTTAGGGATTAAAGTAAGAATAGCTCCTCTAATATTTTTTTCTCCTGAATTAATCATTGAAGCTGTGCTTTTAAAACAATTACCTCAATTCATTATCCTATTATTCTAATAGAAGTCTAATGCTAACTCCACTGACCTTAGAGTCATAATGCTGGAAAAAAGCCATGATTAATGAGCTCCAATCTTCTGATTTCAACATAGAATCATAGAATAGTTAGGGTTGGAAATTACTTTAAGATCATCAAGTTCCAACCCCCCTGCCAGGGGCAGGGACACCTCCCACTAAACCATGCCACCCAAGGCTATGTCCAATCCAGCCTTGAACACCGCAGCGACGGAACATTCACAACTTCCCTGGGCAACCTATTCTAGTGCCTCACTACCCCTTTTCAATCACAGCTATACTTTGTTGAGTTTGTAAGACACTATTCCTTTTTGTAAGTTTTTATGTATTTCACAGTAAAGCATTCTCTTCTTGAGCTATCTCAGATGGGCTGCCAAACTTGTACTGATATATAGAAAAGGAAGTAAAGCAAAAAAAAGAAGTCTACTAAATATGAGTTCTCCTAGAGGGCTGTCGTTTCTATACCTATGTGAGATGCTATTAGTGTTCCTTAAACCATTATGTAAATTTTAGACACAATAAAACTGGACACCTTAAGAATGTATAATGTAAATAGCTGAAAATGAGTTAGCTAGTTTTCACCCAATATGTCAAATTTGAGGAAATTTATTTAGCTATATTAGGAGGCTCAGATAAACATGAGATGTAAAACTAGCTGATATTCATGTCCAGAAGACAATGTAGTTCTTGCTTCCGCTTTTCCCTTCTTAAATGTTTCACTACACCTTCAGCACAAGGCATTTTTTGAATCTCTTGGGCTAGATTTGAGGTTAAAAAAAAAAGGAGAAATAATTAAATAAGTAATTAAATTGCATTCTGATGGAGTTTTAGATGAATGCTTGTCCCTCTCATAAAACTGACTCAAAAGCTTTTAGGTCTTACAGTATTTACTGTAAGATCCTTCTGGATATAAAGTAAAATTCACAATTTTAGTTGTCAAGGGTCCTTATAAAATGGAGCGCGCGCGCGCACACACGCGCACACACAAACCAGTCTTGGAAACCTGCATGGCTTGGGAAGCTAGACAGAAAGACTGGCTCCAGAGCTAGTACAGATTTGAATTTGACTGCTAGTAATATAAATAAGTACTTCAAGACTGAGTATAACAGAAATTAATATTCCAGACCCATACGTATGAAAATCATTCTGAAGGTAAAACAGTGTTGTCCTTCTTTTGCTACATCTTATGAATATGTGTTACTGATGGTACAAATTTCACTAATTAGAGCAGGGATTGAGTGTTGTTCTGTAATCAAGTTCTAGACCACAGTTCAATGACAGACTAGAGATAAATCAGTTAAATGGATGGGTGTGTTACTACCCAATAGCCACTGGATAATTTATCAGGCTGAATCATGTCAGGTAATTAAATAATTACTGAGTTATGAATTGTTCCCTCACATTTCTCCATTTAAAAACTCTAAAGGGAGGCAACTTCATTCTTCTGTTCAACAGCAAACAATAATATTTGGGAAAAACTTCGATGGTCAGGATTCAAGCACCTTTCACTATCTCTGTAATTAATTTTTTTCAAAGATTCTAGACCACCTATATCTATAACACACACTTCATATGTGAATTTGTATTTTATGTTTTATTACTACTGCAACCTAAAAAGGATTTAGAAACATTTAATTCACAATGTAAATTCCAGATAACAAACAATTTGAGCAAAACATACTGATATCATCTAAGAAAAGATGCTCCATTTCTTTGTGCTTTATTGAGGTTATTGCCAACTTTGGAATCTCTGAAACCTGCATTTTTTGAACACGTGGAGAACCACCCAAGTAATACCACATAGAAAGACACTGCAATTTTTTTAATTAGTACTGATGTAGGTTTAGAAATATAAAAAGTCTATACAATGCTTTATTGTACAGTAGAATTCTTCGACATTATGGATAAAGTGAGATGTGCCATCTTATTTTATTGCATTTTAAGTGCAACTTGTACCTTATAAATCCAAATACACTTACCATATGTATTAAACCAATGGCACCATATCTATCTAAAGATCATTAGTATATTTGACAGTGGAACAAGTTTTGAAGATCTGAGTTTTATGCAGTTAAAAAGATTTTGATTTTTAACTTGCAAAAGAATTCTCTGTGGTAAATATAAAAGGCACTTTCCAGGAAATACATGTTTCAGCAGATGTGCAGAAACAGTTTTGTGAGGCATATTTTAATACATGGCAGAGTTTGCTACAAAAATAAATGTTAAAGCTACTGTAGAAATAATTTCGAGTTTGTAAGGCCTGGAAATTGTAATATCACTCACTTACGACAAGAAACCCTCAAAGAAGGGCCCAAGAAACATTCAGAAGGTATATTGATCTTCTTTGTATCAAAGTGACAGTAATTTGTGTATGTAGGCACAATCAAGTGGATATTTATATTTTATCTGCTGATTTATTTATTCATTCAGAATCATTTGGACTGTGAATTAGAAGAATATACATACTAAGCATTCCAGTTTCAGACTACCCAGGAATTCCTGGCACATTTTACATATTTATTTAGTGATTATTTCCAGAAAAATTGGGCACTGCACAGTAACTGGTACAGTAGAGAAAATACTATACTGTACTGCAAAAGGTCGAGATGGAAATGGACAAAGAGTTTAATAGATTTCACGAAAGAAGCCCTGTGCTTTAATTTCACATTGCTGCAGAAGTGTTTTTCCCAATTTGTGTTGGTCCAGTTTGTTTGGAAGTCTATCAAAATCTTCGTGTGACAACTTTTTCCTATAATACACAAACACACACACGCTCTAGCATCAAGTACTTTAAAAAATACTTGCCTGTATTGCTTAGACGTATGACTCTTATTTTACAAAAAAAAAATGAATAACTTTACAGACCAAAATTTATTATTCTGTATATAGAAATCCACTCCTTACATGTCAACCTGCAATATTTTGAAATAAGTTTTTATAATGCCTTCATGAGTACAATGACATTGGAATAAGGTTTTCATTTAATTTTTCTAATTTCAACCCCTTATTTTATAACTTTGTTTTCATTCACCAGCCATCAGCTATTGATTTTCTTTCACAGCACCTACCATGATGCAGATTACAAAATATTTCAGAAATTGCTCCTAAACTTTCTTATGCCTTATGAATTGTCTGTTTGTTGAGTTATATCTCCATAAACTATTATTATAACTATGCTGCTGCCAAAGTTGTGATTACAGCACAAGTAGATGTATCCATACAGCAGTAATCTATCTGAGTACTCACAGAAGTAGAACTGCAGTTGCAAGGACATTCACTATTGAGTATACAACATGTGAATTTATTCCTACCATTAAAAAGACACGTAAGGTTAAGGCTAGCTCGGGTACAGATACATGTGCTGCACCCACACCTCTGGATTTCACTGCACATATTCTCGTTCTCTTCCAACATTGTTTTCGTTCTCTTCCAACATTCTTTTCTTTGTTTTATCCTTGGGTTATATGAACTCTTCCCCAAACTTAATACGTTTAATCTGAGATACAAGAATCTTTTAGCCTTTGCAAACACTTCCCTCTTGTTACACAAAGATAGTTTGCAATAGTTCAGGTGACACTCAGCAATGACACAAACCACTATCCTCACGGCAGCTTTGCGCAGAAAAAGGAAGTTGGAAATTATGAGACAATTTATCAGTCAGCTGTCATACCTCATACTTCAGGGTACCTTCTAGTCTGTTACCTGTGGCACTGACTTAGAAGGCCCGTTTCCTCATTGCTTTCACTATGGCAATTGTGAAATTCTTGATTCATAGGAATTAAAACTGACAGCCTTCAATGTGATTAATCCAGTTAGAATCCATTCAAAATACAGTTCCTTCATCTTTTCAGATACAAGTTTACTTAAAAAGCACCTCAACATTGTTTTCATGAAGAATAGTAGTCTTTATTCACTTTCTGAGAACTCGTTCAGATGCCAACTGTACTTCCGTTCTGAAAGAGAATATTAAGTAATAGTCTGTATTATGAAAGGAGGCAAAACAGTTCATTGTCCTGTTTCCCCTCTGGCATTTATACTCACAATATTCAGATCAATATTATTATTATTGTTTTTATTTTCACATAATATTGAATCCTTCTTTACATAAAAGTTTATGAAATGTCTTTAGCTACATTCACAAACTTATTGCATTCTCCAGTATTCCTGAGAGTAGTTAATATCAGATATCCAAAGATTAATACAAAATGATGGCATGCACTGAAGTGCCCAGATAGATTTTTTTTCGCTGCATGTATCCAGTCTCCGCCCTGGCAAGGCTGCTTTAAATAAAATAAATGTAGCTAAAAGTAAATGCCAGCCTGGATCAACTAAGATCAGCAAAAAGGCATTTATATTCATATTTTGGTTAACACAGTTACAACTATTTTTTCCTATTTCTGCTGAAATTCCCTTGGACAAGGAAAATGTGCACTTTTGTTTTGATCACCATTGTGCAGGTGAGCTAGGCATTCTTTCACAATGGGAATATTATGGAGGGAAAGCTGTTCCATGCAATATAACCAGCCACAAAAAGCACCATTCAAAACCTGCTGAAATAAGCAGAAATTTAAAACAGATTATAGTTCTGACTTTGGCCACAGGTCAACAAAATATTTCTCAAATGAGCCTAGTATAGCAATTGTGTTATCTAATTATGAATTCCTCACAGAAAGTTTGTGCTAGCAAATGATTTCCGTGGTTGCTCTGGCTTGAGTGAATAAAGCTTTACATTTAGGCAGAAAAGAAGGGTCAGATGTAATTGCAGAAAAATGGTAGGGAAGGGCCCAGTCTGTTGTCTACAAACATGGCATTGCATGACCAACTTTGATACCTGAGTCAACAGAACACCTGAAGATGTAAAGCAGATGAGAAGCAGATGCCCTTTTCATCTTCACAGCTGACACCCTGCCCACCCCATGCCTGTGTCTCCATTTCCAAGGGAGAAAGAGGGTAACAGAGTAACATTTGTGCAGGAGGATTATTTTACAGGGACAAATAAAATACATACTCTCAGAAAAAGAAACAAGCAGGATTGACAAAATTAATAAAAGTTTAAGGGTTCGTATAACTAAGACAAAATATAAAAGTAAATGAAGGTTTTACTGTAGCTCTAGATGGTGCTCATCTGAGATGTTTCTTCCAGCCAATGATATCAGAGCAAGGATGCAGTGGAAACATCTTGGTGTGGCAAAGTAGGATGCACTTGTGTCACTCCAGCTGATAGTTAGCAGGACCTTCTCTTCTGAAAACGGGTGGTCAAATAATTTTGAGGAAAGTATGGGTCTACAACGTTTTCAGTGCAAACAATGATGCTCCCTACAGAGCTGAAAGTTGAAATGAACACAAAGGTATTCTAAATTTAATAGGGGAATATTAAAATAAAAAAAAAAGATGCTAAATCTGAAAGAATACCTCTGAGATACAATTCTCTTGCAAAATGAGGATCAGAAGAGGAATGTCAGCCAGAATTAACATCCAAGCAGAATGTTATTTTTGTTGCAATGCACTACACAGACTATTTAAGACTGATTGATAGCCTCTCTCTTTACCTTAAATGATTACAAAATCACTAGATTTTTACACTGAAGAATCCATAATTCATTCAGTTTCATTTTCTTACTTCCTTCGTTATTCACAAATTTTCGCTTTAGCCCAGATACAGACTCTGAATTATTTCTACTTGTTTATTACCAAGGGGTTTTGTGAAGTCCTTACTATTCACTCATTAAAAACGTCTGTTTCTACCCCCAGGCCAAACACAGTCAAACTCTTAACTGAAACTGCAATTAAATAAATTGAGCTAGTGTATTTTTTATGGAGAGTAAATTTTAAAATTCTAATATATTCAATATATGAATTGTTCTAGCAGATTAATAATAACCATTTGAAACTGTGTGATCCATGTGATTTCAATGTTGCTAAATTAGATCTCTGCCTCAGAACATATGAAATACATTTAAAAAATCATTATGACTGTCAAAACTAAAAGACAAAAGAGAAGGCAGAGAAGAGAAGAAAGAAAAAACAGAATGTTGAAAATGCTGCTGGATAACATGTAGACTAATTTTTCTTTTTCGTTTCTTTAATAAGATAAACAGGAGGTTGTTGTATTAAAAATGTTTAAAATGTGAGTTGCATACAAACAGGAGACAAAAATATTATTTGTGGTCTGGCTTTGCAAATTTGAAGAATCTGTTTTTCCATGTCAAATATATATACTTGGTTATAGTGTAGCATCTACTATAATAGAGTAAACCATCTTTTCATCAATGACAAACATTCTTTTATACTATTGTATATATATTCTTCTATTATTGGTTTCAAATCTGACTGAAACAATGCTGAATATACCAGTGTTGTCTGACCATTAACGAAAGTATCACAAACAAGAGCATATTTTCAAACCAGGGCAAATTGCCCAGTTTGCTCAAATGTCTGCCATATTAAATTAGTAATTTTGAAAAATTTTCAAGGGATGAAAATTCTCCAAAGCTTTCAGAGAAGATGGGTTTTCATCATATGAAACTCAGCATTAAGAGTGACAAAGGGATTAATGGTCACAAGCAGATTTAGATTGATCAGTTCCAGTACTTGCTCCAGTCCTCTTGCCCTGGAAAGAACAAAAGAAGTAAAGACAACTCCAGACTACTCATACATATGCATATGGTCATACAACATGCAGATGGAAATATATTATGTTTAGGACACTGGAGAATGATTTCGTAGTTCACTTAACAAGTTCGTGTATTTGTTTCTAGTAGTCAGTGCTGTGTTGGACCAAACATCTCAGAGCACCATCAATTTATTTCAACAGACACAAAGAAAATAAAGAAAAATCATGATAACTACATCAAATAGCAAATTTTAATGTTAGGAACACATGACACAGAAGGTAAGGGAAGCGATGGGGGATGATTCTCTGCTACTCTTCTTGCCAATGGTCAGGAATGCTGTCACGTGAAATGATGCACTTCACTTGTAAAGAGAGAAGTAGCAATATATTTGTTGATACAAACTGGGACAGTGGTTTAATAAGATTCTATGGTGAGGGACACTTGATTATTTACTGCGTAGAGGACAGGAGCAGACAAAACTATTAGGAAGACACTTCTGTTTAGTCATGAGGTTCTGAAAGAAACCCCTTGCATTCTAAACTCTCTGAAGGGAGTTTTGTGCTGCTGGATCCAGACTTAGTTCCAGACTTGGTCAATGGTTAGTTTCTAAAGGATGATATATGTGCAGTCAAAGACAGAATCATAGAATCATAACATGGTTTGTGTTAGAAGGAACTTTAAGTATCATGTAGTTCCCACTTCCTTGCCAAGGCAGGGGCACCTTCCACTAAACCACACTGCTCAAAGCCCCATTCAACTTGACCTTGAGCACTTCTAGGGATGGGGAACTCACAACTTCTCTGGGAAACCTGTTCAATGTCTCACCACACTCACAGTAAAAATTATTTCCAAACACCTAATCTAAATCTACCCCCTTTCAGCTTAAAGCCATTAATCCTTGTTCTATCGCTATCTGCCCTTGTAAAAAGTCGCTCTCCACTTTCCTTGTAGGCCCATTTTAGGTATTGGAAGGCCATTATAAGTTCTCCCGAGAGACTTCTCCAGGCTGAACAAGCCCAATTCTCTCATCCTGCCTTCATAGGAGAAGTGCTCCAGCCCTCTAATTGTCTATGTATCCCTCTTCTGAACTTGCTCCAACGGGTCCACATCTGTCTTGCTGTGTTGGGGGACCCAGAGCTGGATGTTGTACTCCAGATGGGGTCTTATGAGAGCAGAATAGTGGGGTAGAATCACCTCCCTCAACCTTCCTGTCACTCTTGATACAGCCGAGGATGCAGTTAGTTTTCTGGGCTGTAAGTACATACTGCCGGCTCATTTTGAGCTTCTCATCCCCTAACACCCTCAAATCTTTCTCATTAGGTCTACTCCCAATTCACTTACTGAGTATCTGATGCGATAAGGATTCTCTCAACCTCAAAGAGTAACTTTTAGAGACATCCCTCTAAAAAGAGTTTCCCACCAGTGGTGTTTTCAATCCTTCTTCCCTCCCTCCAACACAGGGTGTATCTCTTCTATATCATGATGAATGATGATTAGAGTGAGTATACTGTGTGGGAAATAATAGAAAATCCAGGTACATGCTTTCTCCAATGTGCTGAAGTTCCTATTGTTTTAACTTCTGCCTTGATGGGGACATTTGCAGTTCTTTGGTTTTCCTTAACAGCATATGGAGGAATTACTGCACTACCTACTGTTCACCAAGTACTCAAACATTTTACTTCTTTTCTTGGTTCCTGATATTTTTAGGGTGGAACCTCAATTTCTGTTTTCTTTAGCATTTGCCATACTTCTGCTGCCACATCCTCCACCTCAGAGCAAGTTCCTCTAGTCAGGATATCGTCTATATATTTTAATATAGTTTCACATCTTTTGGAAATGAGACTGTCTGTAAGAGCTCAGTAAGTGTGGCGTGAGCAATTGTGGGTTAATTTAACAGACTGTAGGAGTCTGTCAAAAGTATATTGCATTCTCTCCCAAGTGAAAGCAAACTTTTTTTATCCTCCTCCTTCTTTTTAGGGAACCATAAAGAACATATCTTTTACATCTAGGGCTGCCATCCATGGGTGTGCAGCTGCTTGCAGAGTAGCTTTGCAAAGTTTTCAGTGTTTGGTACAGTGACTTTATTAGTATTCAGGCACCAACAGTCAATACACCACCTCCCATCTGGATTCTGAACTGGCCAGACAGGTGAGTTGCATTGGGTTTGGGTTCTGGTGATAATTTGACATTTCTCCAAATCAGCTATAACTTCAGAAATCCTATTTCAGGCCACAGCAGAAATTGGATATTGTGGTCCATCAGTAATTTTTGAATCAGAGAGTGCAGGGACTGTGTGAAGTACATGCACTATAGCCTTCCAGTTTCTACTAGAGTTGGGATCAATGTTCAAGCCGAAGGACCACACACTGCTACTATTCAACAACCACCAGGTTCATCCATTTAAAACACTGAAACCTGTAATATTTTCATCATGGCCTTTAATTGCAAAGCAAATAGTCAACATGTGCTTCTCTCCTGGGAGCTATAAAGTGACCTTGGCAGTTTGGGACACAATACTTGCTTTGATCACACTGCTAATCTAAACTCTTTGCCACCCAGACTGCATGCCCAACTTCTCAGTATCTTGTCTTAGAATTGAAATTTTTGCTACAGCATCTATTAAAAACTTCACCAATTGTCAGTAAAGATCAACTGGAATTAAAATGTATGTGTCATCATGACCTGGTGAGGTTATTCTCATGTCTGTTCTCATTGTGAAAAATTTTCCTCTAGTATCCAACTAGAATATCCCTGGAAGTGACTTGTACTCCTTACCCTTCCTATTTCCACGACTCCTTTTAGAAAGGAGGTCTATGACTCTTTTGAAACCACCCTTTAAATGCATAAAGACAGTGATAATGTCTCCACTAAGCCTTTTTTCCAAGGCTGAACAAGTCCGGTTCCCTCAACTTTTCCTTACCTGGTTGGCTTCCTAGTCCTTGGATCATCTTTATGGCCCTTGCCTGAACGCTCTCTGTTCACATCTTTTCTGTATAGCAGGAACCAAAACTGAACACAATATTCCAGAGGTGGCCTGGTAAGCACTGAGTAGAGTGGAATAATGACTTCTTTATCTTGGCTGGTGATGTCCTTGTTGGCGTAACACAGCTTTCTTTCCTGTTGGCTTTCTTTGCCACAGCAGCACATTGTTCACTCATATTAAGCATGTTGTTCAGCAGACCCCCCCAGCCCCTTTCCACAGAGCTGCTCCCATCTGGGTAGACACCATCCTGTGCTGCACTCTTGGATTGTGTTTAGCCAGGTGCAAGACCTTACACTTTTTCTTTTTGAACTTCATATGGTTCTTGTTTGCACACTCTTCCAGCCTATCTAGGTCCTCCGTCAGGGTGGCTTTCCTTTCGGAAGTGTTCACATCCCACTTAGTTTGATATCGCCTCAAACTTATTCAGGGTACACTTGATCTCATCTTCCAGATCATTTATGAAGATATTAAACAACATTGGGCCCAATATTGATCCTTGGAAAACTCCGCTACTTACAGATTGACAGTTTGGAAAGAAGCTGTTTATCACTACCCTGCAGGTATGGCTGGCCAGCCACTTTCCCATCCACCAAGCAGAGAATGTGCCTAGACCATAACATGGCAGTTTCTCTAGTAGGAGGCTGTACAAAACCATAGCAAAAACCTTGGAGAAATCCAGGCAGACAATGTTCACTGCTCACACCACATCAGCTGAGCAGGTTACTGTGTTGAAGAAGGATATTTGTTTTGCCAACTATGATTTGCCCCTGGTGAATCTATGACGGCTTTTCCCAACCACAGTCTTCATTTGAGCTGTGATAACCCCCTGAAGGATTCATTCTATTACCTGTCCATGGACTGAAGTAAGACTGATGAGCCTATAACTTCCTACCAAAGTTAGAAGAGCTTATAATTTCCTACCAAAGGTAGAAACTGTCTGAGCATACAGGGATGGATTCAGGGCTGAATAAGGGCAACTAGAAAGTTTTTTACAAGTACATCATCAAAAAGGGAAGACTAGCAAAAAATGTGAACTTGCTCCTGAATGTGGCAGAGTGACAGAAGACATGAAGAACGACAAAGTACTCAGTGCCTCCTTTGCCTCAATCTTGTAAAATTGGCCATCAAGAATCCCAGAATTGTCTGAGAATCCCCTGAGACCCTTAGAAAGATTTGGAATAACGGACACCCTTAGTGGAGAAGGATAAGATTAGAGAATATTTAAACAAATTGGACTTCTACACTTCCATGGGACCAGATAAGATACATGGAACTGGCCAAGGTCATTGTCAGGCCACTACCAGCCATCTTTGGAACATCGTCACAATTGAGATAGATGCCTGAGTACTTGAAGATAACAAATGTCAAAATGTCACTCCTGTCTTTACCAAGTACAAGAAAGAATATCCAGGGAGCTACAACCCCGTGAGCCCCACCTAATTCCTGGAAAGGTGATGAAGCAAATAATCCCTGAAATCATTTACAAACATGAAGGACAAGAAGGTGATGTTAAGTAGTCAGCATGGATATATGAACGGGAAGTCATGCCTGACAAACCTGATAATATTCTGCAGTGAGAAGATGGACATGGTGGACAAGGCAGAAGACTGAATGTGATCTTTCTTGGCTTTAGCAAGGCTTTTGACACCATTTCCCACAAGATCCTCACTGACAAACTGAGGAAGTACAGACTAGATATCTGGGCAGTGAATTGAAAACTATCTCTGAACTGTCTCTTCAAAGGGTTGTGGGTCAGCTACACGGAGACCAGCAAGAGGACAGTAACTAACAGTGTACTCAGAGTTCAGTACTGGGACCAATACTGTTTAATATCCTAATTAATAACATGGATAATGGGAGAGAGTACACATTCAGCAAGTTTACAGATTGCATAAAAGTGGGAGAGGCAGTTGATACACCATGTATTTGTGCTGCCATTCAGAAGGACCTTAACATACTGGAGACATAGTCATATATAAACCTTACAAAGTTCAGAAAAGGCAAATGTTACATCTTGCACATGGGACATAAATAACCTCAGGCACAAATACAGGCTGAGGGCTTACCAAAAAAAAGGCAGCTTGGCAGGGAAGTGCATCAAGATCTTCACAGACACCAAGCTGACCATGAGGTAGCAATATACCCTTGGGTCATAAAAGGCAAGCAGCCTCCTGGACACCATTAGGAAACATCATTAGCAGGTCAATGGAGGTGGTTCTTCACCTCTGCTCAGGATTAGTGAAATACATCTGGAGTGCTGGAACCAGTCTGAAGCTCTTCAGTGACAGAGAAGCACGGATATAGTGGAATGAGTCCAGCAGAGAGCCATGATCAGAGGCCTGGAGCATGTGATATATAAGATGAGGTTGCAAGAGGCTGTTCAACCTGCAGAAATGAAAGCTCCTGGGGAAAATATTACAATGTATATACTTAATGGGGAAGGGAGGCAGGGTTAAGAAGATAGGGGTAAAGGTTCTCAGTTTTAACATGCCAGAACAAGAGGCAATGGGCACAAATTAAAATACAAGCAATTCCATTTAAACATAGCTTGTTTATGGTGAGGGTTGTCAAACACCGGGACAGGCTGCCCTGGGGGGTTGTGGAGTCTCCATCCTTGGAGACATGCAGAACCCAACCAGACACAGACCTGAGCAACCTGTTTTAGCTTTAAGCATGTGGGCTGGACAAGATCATAGAATCATACAGTAGTCTGGGTTGAACAGGGCCTTAAAGACCATCTAGTTCCAGCAACACTGTCATGGGGGGGACACCTTCCAGTAGACCGGAGGATCTACCAAACTCAGCCATTTAGTTGACGACCAGCTGTCTATATCAGAAAATGGTTAGCACTAAATGGTTCTTTCATAATTATTTTTCAGTGGATGAGTTTTGATGTAGTTACTTTCTTGCTGTTAAATCTGATGTACTATACATTCTTCCCTCTTGTATAAATGCAAGCTTAGAATCATTTTAAAGCTGCTGTTATATTCTGTCTTCAGCAATGTACACCTTCTTTTAAAGTTTTTTTTTTGTTTTGTATCTTAAGAGAATAATATTTACAGATGAGTTATTAATAACATGCTGATTAATGTTAACCAGTTAATTTAAATAGCAGTTTGCTTTTTCTAAATCTAGCTTTTAATGGATGAATATTCATATTTCTTAAATCCATTCAGATTATATATTTTGTGCAACTGAGACCTGTTTCACGAAACCTTATGACTTCAAATAAAACAAAGACTACAAGAAAACAATTAAGTTAACATTTCCAAACCATGTCACTGCTTTACTGCATATTATCACCTGCTGGCAAATATAATATTTAGACTCTTTTTGGTTTATTTCAAATTCTTACAGTGATTATAACACAGAGGAAAGGTAACATGGAAGAATTATGGTGAACAAGCTATATTCCAGTTTTTAAAACATTGCTAGTTTTACTTTCAATATAAATTCTGTTAAAAAAAGAATACAGATAATCCTTCTTTTCCTAGTTTGCCCTCTTCCCATCACCTGAAAGTTTTCAGTGGTAAATGGGAGGAAATACTACTTTCTTGTTATAATTACACTTATTATTTAAAAGCTGAAATTTCCAACAAGTATTATTGCTGTTGAATAGCTATTAAAAAACCCATAAAAATTTTGTGGATATTCAGTGACCTTTATGGCAAATGACTCATCTTTACAGAGATATTTATTGCATTTGAAGCAGCTAAAGAATGCTGTTCTTATGCAAGATGGCTCCCCATGTTTTTTGTATTACTTAAGTCATACACTGGGTCATTGCTAGTTCTTCTGGAGACCTTTCCGCAGCCCTTTTGTGATAAACCAAAGTAGAGATACAATGATATGCTATTTGTTTTTACTTCATTTACGTGCATATGCATCATGGGTTCAGCAGCAGTCATTTTTTCTCCTTCTTGGTAGCTGGTGCTGTGCTGTGTTTTTGACTTTCTGCCTGGGAACAGCCCTGATAACACCAGTGTTTTCAGTTACTGCTTAGTGATGTTTTGGTCTGACCAAGGACTTTTTGAGTCTCATGCTCTACCAGGGAGGAGGGGAAGCTGGGAGGAAGCAGAGACAGGACACTTGACCCAAACTTACCAAAGAGGTTATTCCATACCACAGCACATCATGTCCAGGATGTAAAAACGGAAGGCAGAGACCCAGAAGGGTGGGTCAGGCTTGGTATCAGCTTGTGAGCGATTGTATTCTTTTTCCTTGTATTTCTCTTGTCTTTATTATTATTGGTGGTAGCAGTAGTGGTCTTGTGTTATACTTTAGTTACTAAACTGTTCTAATCTCAACCTGTGGGAGTTGCATTCTTTTGATTCTCCTCCTCATCCACCTGGGAGCAGGAGGAAGAAAGAGAGGGGAGTGAGTGAGAGAATGGGCCGCGTGATTTACAGCTTAAACCACGACAATATGTTAGGATATATTTTAGTCTTTAGCCATGATAAATACCAACAACGAAGGTCCTAGTCACCGTATTTCATCAAGTAAAGATCTTCTGAATTCATGATATCTGGTTAAAAGATAGATTAAATCGACATTTATTAAATCGGGTGTAATATCAAAAACAATTCTCATCATACCTTAATTTGGCAAGTGTCTGAAATAACCTGAGTTTACATTTCTATCATGCAAAAAACCCCCTTGTCTCCTCAATTCTTGCTCACATCTATATCATCATATTTCCTGTAATGAATAATCTTTGGCTTCTCTTGACTTTTTCTGAGAAATGTAATCCATAGCCACCCAAACAATAGGATTACTGAGAATGGCATCATGCAGTAGATAATAAAAGGCAATGTGCAAAACAGCAAAAACGCAAACACGTCTCAGAGAATAATGCTTACATCCTGCTTCAGGACCATATAGTAAGTTGTGGTAATGTCGAAAATAGCTAGTGCTTTACTTCCTGAAGTCTGTGAATGTTTTTATTAACCATTAAGCTCTTCCCATATATGTACTTGTGTATTCTCTTTGCAGTATATCACAAAGGAGAGGGGGTGGAGGCTAGGAGATACTTCAAAATAATTTTAAACAATTCCAGAGTAGGGGTCAGGCTTGAGCATTTTAAACCTGCATTTGCTTTTAAATGCCTATGGTTTGTTTCTATTTTGCGTTTTTTTTTTTTTGTTCAGTAGAATGTTCTTCAAACTCACAACAAATGTAATTCACAAAATTAGTTACTCTCAACTCAGCTAGCAACACCAAATTTTAAATAAAATAACCTCATATTACACAGATTAAGCTTCAAGTTATTTCTTCAGTAACTTTCTTCTGCATTTCAAGATGCACCGTGATAGGCAAATAAACAGAACCCCCTCACATTTTGCTTGAAATGTGAGGGTGATGCGTCTCACATTCTAAGATATCTGTGTAATTGGGTGGTCGAATAAAAGAGGTCATTGCTCAGAAACTGTTGAATCTCCACCCTTGAAAATTACTCAGAACTGGACTGGGCAGGGCCTTGTGCAATCTTGGACTGACTCTGAGCAGGAGGTTGGACTAGGTGACCTCTGGAGGCTCCTTCCAAACAAAATTATTCTCAGATCCCATATGCTGAGTTAAGTATATATATTAAAATTGTATTCAATATTTTCAGCCCTAGAGACTTTAATTACTTATCAAATGTTAATGATACAAAGAACATAGGTGACATTTTTCCAGCAAAAGAAATCATATACTGTGGAGACGTAAGGCACAGATCCCATTTCTGGTTACAAATGAAATTCTTTACTTTTCGAAAATCCGGGGTTAATACAGGTTATACAAAATGTCCGTGTGTATTAGCAGCTAATGCAATTGGTTAGCTCTTGTTGTCCATGTGGGCATTGTCGCTTCTTCATTGGTTAATATTTTGCTCACTGATTGCCTTGATTGGACTCCTGCTTTTCACTGTCTTCCTCTCATTAGATATTGGTTCCTCGCTTCTTTCTTCCTACTTATCTTGCAACTTCCCCCTGCAACATTCCTCTACAGTCTCAGAGCTTTCCCAGCAACATTCCTCTGCTATCTCAAAGCTCCCCCAGCAGCCGGTCTAGCTCAAAATCCTCCACATCAAAGTCCTCTACACCCACAATATACATAAAATATTGCCATTATATCTGACATTTACTCTGAAGCTCAAGGTGCCAAATGTGCAGTGATGAGCTTTCCAGGTATTTTGCTTGACAGAGAGTATGTTTCAACTCAGTGATTATCACCAAATTATTCCCTGATGTTCAGAAAACCAGAATAAATTTAGAAGTTTATAGAAAAAAGGATATACAGTCATCTGAAGGGAAGGGGGGCCAAGACTGTTGGTTGATATTCAAGGATCACCTGCTCCAAGCTCAGGAGTGTTGCATCCTGACTAGAAGGAAATGTGGCAGGAAGACCAGAAGACCTCCATAGGTGGACAAGGAGCTACAGAGGACACTTGAAGGGAAAAAAGAAGTTTGTAAAAGGTGGAAGGAAGGACAGGTGTCCTGGGAAGAATACAGGGTTATTGTCTGGGAATCTAGAAACCAGGTCAAGAAAGCTAAGGCCCAGTTAAAATTAAATCTCGCAAGCAAAGTGAAAGATAACAGAGGGGCTTCTATAGATATGTAGCAAACAAAACACTAGGGACAACATAGACCCTCTCCAGAAGCTATCAGGAGAACTGGCTACCCTGGATTTGGAGAAGGTTGAGGTTCTTAATTACTTCTTTGCCTCAATCTTTGCTGACCACACTGTCCTAGTCTTGGAAGGCAGATGCAGGGACAGTGAGAATGAAGACCTTAGGCCCACTGTAGGAGAGGATCTGGTTCGAGACCATCTTGAGAACCCGAACGTGCACAGGTCCATGGGATCTGATGAAATTCATCTGCATTTCCTGAAGGAGCTGGCGAATGAAGTTGCTAAGCCACTGTCCATCACATTTGAAAAATTATGGCAGTCAGGTGAAGTTCCCAGCGACTAGAAAAAGGGAAATATAACAGCCATTTTTAAGAGGAAATATGGAAGACCCAGGGAACTACAAACCAGACAGTTTCACCTCTGTGCCTGGCAAAATCTTGGAGCAGATTCTCCTGGAAGGCATGCTAAAACACATGAAAAACAACAAAGTGGTTGGTGACAGCCAGCATGGCTTAACTAAGGGCAAATCATGCCTAGCCAATTTGGTGACCTTCTGTGATGGGGTTACAGAACTGATGGATAGGGGCAAACCAGCTGATGTCATCTACCTGGACTTGTGCAAAGCATTTGACATTATCCTGCATGACATCCTTGTCTGTAAACTGGAGAGACATCAATTCGATAGATGAACCACTCGGTGGATAAAGAACTGGGTGGATGGCCGCATGCAAAGAGTTGTTCTCAATGGCTCAATGTCCAGCTGGAGACCAGCAATGAGTGGTGTCTCTCAGGGATTGGTGTTTGGACCAGTCTTGTTCTACATTTTTGTCGGTGACATTGATAGTGGGATTGAGCGCGTCCTCAACAAGTTTGCCGATGACACCAAGCTGTGCTGTTTGGTTGATATGCTGGAAGGAAGGAATGCCATCCAGAGGGACCTTGATAAGCTTGTGAAGTGGGCTGATGCCAACCTTATGAAGTCAAGCCAAATGCAAGGTCCTGCACCCGGGTGGGAGCAATCCCAGGCACAGCTGCAGGTTGGGTGGAGAAGAGATTGAGAGCAGCCCTGCAGAGAAGGACTTGGGAATGTTGGTAGGTGAGAAAATTAACATGAGCCACTAGTGTGTGCTCGCAGCCCAGAAAGCCAACTGTATCATGGGCTGCATCAAAAGGAGCGTGACCAGCAGATCAAAGGAGGTGATCCTGCCCCTCTACTCTGCTCTTGTGAGACCTCACTTGGAGTATTGTGTGCAGTTCTGGTGTCCTCAACATAAAAAGGACATGGAACTGTTTGAACAAGTCCAGAGGAGGGCCACGAGGATTATCAGGGGGCTGGAGCCGCTCCTGTATGAAGACAGGCTGAGAAAGTTGGGGCTGTTGAGCCTGGAGAAGTGAAGGCTGTGTGGAGACCTCATAGCAGCCTTGCAGTATCTGAAGGGGGGCTATAGGGATGCTGGGGAGGGACTATTCATTAGGGGCTGTAGTTATGGAACAAGGGTTAACGGCTTAAAACTTCCACGGGGGAAGTTTATGTTAGATATAAGTAACGAGTTCTTTACTGTGAGGGTGGTGAGGCACCGGAAAGGGGTTGCCCAGGGAAGTTGTGAATGCTCCATTGCTGGCAGTGTTCAAGGCCAGGCTGGAGAGAGCCTTGGGTGACATGGTTTAGTGGGAGGTGTCCCTGCACATGGCAGGGAAGCTAGAACTAGATAATTGTAAGGTTCTTTCCAGCCCTAACTATTCAATGATTTTATGATTCTAAGAGATAAATCAGTTAGTCTGTCAGAAAATTACAGGCAGGAACATTTACAAAAGTGTTTTTTTCACAAAATAGCTTCTGGAAGGTTATGAAAACTAGCCAGTTACTCCACCTTTCATGATGTATTTTGATTTTTCCAATTAATGTAACAGGTTTTCTTACCTCCAAAGCATGTAAAAAAGCCCCCAGAAAGTACATATTAAGACGGCGAGCTGGTGAGCTTTACGTTCCAGACTTTAAACGCAATTTTTATTGCCATTTTTTTTAATGATTTTTTAGTTTGTGTTTAAATCCCCAGACCCATGCTGTACAAGCAGTTCTGGGAACCAGCTGTGACAGAAAGATGTATTTGAGCAGGGTTGATTAGGGATGAACCGAAAATAGCATTCACTTCCTGTGAAAATTCTAGAGATTTAAAAAATTATTCCAGCCTTTACTAGGAGGAAGCAAATATTTTGATTAAAGTTTCTCATTTTAAAAACAGAGAGAAAACTACAGAAAAAATAAAGTAAACAGTAAGCAGCAGCCACCACACTTGTTTAGAACATTTGAAATTAAAATTATTCCCAAATCATACCATCAGTGTAACCCTTGCTTTCTGATATGCAAAAACTTTCATAAACATTAGACTTCAACTATCCTTCAAAGCCATTTTTGCTGTCAGAGCAGTTTTAAGTAAAATCATTAATATATTTCCACTAGAATAGAAAACAGTTCTTTTGCATCTCCCAAAAACACTGTACCAAAAAAGCAACTTCCATTTTATTTCTACTCTACTATAAGATTTGTGTGTAGTGGGTTGGTTGGCTATTAAATGCTGTAAGGGTATTTAGAAGCAGAGGCTTCTGCTTCTTCAGGGGTATCTCACTTAGGACCCTCTCAGTGCAAAAGGGAAAAGAAGTAAAGCAGGAAGCCATAAAAAACCCCATACAATGACACAAATGTGACCAACAAATGATATAATAGAGACAGTAACGAGAATAAAATCTGGTCATTTGTGATCACTGGTAAGGGTACTGGAACATGGGAATGGTCATTTCAGTAGAATAACCTGATCAAGTACCTTGTCAAGTGGGATGGCAAGGAAAAGGAACAAGTCATAAACAAAATAAACAGTAGCACAAAGCTGACAGGCAAACATTACGGAGACAAAACCAAAAAATAAACCTGATTAGTCACACTAAGTGAAGGGCTACCAAACAGCTAAAATATCAGCCAAACAAATTAAAAGCAGTACAGAGTGAAACTTATCCCAAAGACTACAGCCATCAGTTTTTTTGAGTTAATTTTGCCTTCTTCCTAAACTGCTGATTACTGTCGCTGTAGTTGTGTCCTGGTTTCAGCTCTAGTGGCTTTTTTTTCATAGTAGCTAGTGCAGTGCTGTGTTTTGGCTTTAGCTTGAGGATAATGGCTTTAGCTTGAGGATAATGCTGATAACATACCAATGTTTTAGGTGCTGCGAAGTAGCACTTACCCTGATCAAGGACTTTTCAGTCTCTCATGCCCTTCCAATGAGGAGGGTCACAAAAGCCAGGAGGAAGCAGAGACAGGACATCTGACCCAAACTAGTCAAAGGGGTATTCCATACCACAGCACATTATGCCCAGTATATGAACCGCAGTGAGTTACCATGAGGGCCCAGATTGCTGCTTGGGTCAGGCTGGGCATCAGTCAGTGCATGGTAAGAAATCGTATTGTGCATCACTTGTGTTTTCTGATATTTCATTTCCTTTTTTTTTTGTTGTTTGGTTTGATTTTTTTATTATTTGTTTGTTTGTTTTCCTATTAGTCTTATCAGTACTGTTATTGTTGGTATTCTTTCTATTATCACTATATTGTATTTTATTTTGGTTTTTAAACTGTTCTTATCTCAACCTGTGGGTTTTCCATTCTTTCAATTCTCCTCTGCATCCCACGGGGGAAGGTGGGGGGAGGGTGGGACTTTAGCAAACGGCTGCATGGTACTGAGTTACCAGCTGGGTTTACATCATGACAACATTCATATCTCATAGTTGATACAAAGATTTATTCTGCACCACTTCTACAGACTGAAGCAATGCTGCTGTAACTACGCTGTTGAAGTGTGTGCTAAAAAATGTTTGTCCTTCTGGTGCCTCCTTTTAAATTCCATAATTTCACAAGAACTTTCTCTGCAGTCTAATACAAACTGTTTCATTGTCATCATCCTTCTTCCTTAGCAGGATAACTGCAAGGATTATCTGTTCTAGGATTTTTGCTGTGCACTAATTTTCATAGATGCAAGGGCTATCCAAACTGTCTAAAATTTCATTTGCTAAAAGGACCCTACAGTTTTGCTTGCAGGTATTAAAAGTAAACCTTCTCTTGAAAGTTTACTCTAAGGTTCAACTGCAGGTTGCATTTACATCCTTTTTCTTGTTCGTTTTAATTTAATCACCATTATGTTGCTGGCTTGATCTAGTGACTGTAAAGATAGGATTAGCGGTGCTGAGAAATGTGTACAACTTTACAAAAATAATTACACACTTTGTATGAGCTGTTTGCATTAGTGCTTAAAGGCAGCACTGCAGATAGGAGCACTGCAAAAAATGGTAGGCACCAACAATTTTCTGCACTTCTCCTCTTTCCTGATAAATGAAATGCATAGACATGAAAAATTATATTTAATGAAGCTGCAAATCTGTAGTAAGGACAACTTGAAAATGTACCAGTCCCAGGAATTTCTTCAAGGATATATTCTGACTCAAATCAGTTCAACGCTTCAAGGAGAGCAAATTAGTTTAGTCACGAAACTACCCAGGGAAAAAATGCAGCACATGTTATCCCGCATCTTCCAGGTTGTGAGTACAAAATACGGATACAGCTAAGTCTGACACCCTCTTCAGACAATAAAACAAAATAAATAATAACAACTTAAAAAAATCTGCTCTCCTGAAGTACAAACAACAAAATGTTCGTTTTTAATTTAAGCTGAAGGATATTTTTCCTTTCAAAATGTATTTTGCTCTATATTTTTCCAAATTCATCTCCAGGCCTTCACCATCTCTCTCCTTATTGCTCACTACTGTCTACTAAAATACTGAGTTGTGAAATACACATTTCTTGTACCTGAGGCTATTCTGGTTCTTCCTTTTCTGTCCTGCATATAACTTAGTGTGAATAATAATGTCAGCCTGAGATTGCTCTTTTATACTATTGGCCAGTATACTCATTGAATTAGAAAACACCCAACCCGGTACTTACTTAATACGCTTGCTGTGCCTGTAACAGCATGCTTTACCTGAGCTCTATAACCCTTCTATAATAAGCATGGTAGGAAGAAGAGGGATGCTAAGAAAGTAATAAACATTGGGCTTACACAACTCATTAAAATATTTTCTGATTATAGCCCAGCACTAAGCATAATTAAAGGTCAGTATTAGAAATATCCTAAATCAATATTGATATGACTTTCAGCATATTTTCTCTGGACATATTTGCTCAGCCCAGAAAGCCAACCATATCCTGGCTGCATCAAAAGGAGCGTGACCAGCAGATCAAAGGAGGTGATCCTGCCCCTCTACTGTGCTCTTGTGAGGCCTCACTTGGAGTATTGTGTGCAGCATGGGTTCAGCAACAGCAGTTATTTTTCTCCTTCTTGGTAGCTGGTGCAGCGCTGTGTTTTTGATTTTGGGCCTGGGAACAGTGCTGATAACACCAGTGTTTCGGTTACTGCTTAGTGATGTTTTCGTCTGGCCAAGGACTTTCTGAGTTTCATGCTCTGCCAGGGAGGAGGGGAAGCTGGGAGGAAGCAGAGACAGGACACCTGACCCAAACCAACAAAAGAGGTTATTCCATACCACAGCACGTCATGTCCAGGATGGACAGCAGAGACACGGAAGGATGGGGGTGCACTGCTTGGTGAGGCTTCGGTTTTAGGTGGTGAGCAATTGTATTCTTTCCTTGTATTTGCCTTGTCATTATTATTATTGGTGGTAGCAGTAGTGATTTGTGTTATACTTTAGTTACTAAACTGTTCTTATCTCAACCTGTGGGAGTTGCATTCTTTTGATTCTCCTCCCCATCCCTCCAGGAGCAGGTGGTAAGAAAGAGAAGGGAGTGAGTGAGAGAGCGAAATTGCATGGCTGATTGGACTTAAACCACGACAGGTGTCCTCAACATAAAAATCACATGGAACTGTTGGAACAAGTCCAGAGGAAGATCATGAGGATAATCAGGGGGCTGGAGCACCTCCCCTATGAAGACAGGCTGAGAAAGTTGGGGCTGTTCAGCCTGGAGAAGAGAAGGCTGCGTGGAGACCTACTAGCAGCCTTCCAGTATGTGAAAGGAGCCTATAGGGATGCTGGGGAAGGACTCTTCACTAGGGACTGTAGTGAGGGCAAGGGGTAACAGGTTCAAACTTAAAAAGGGGGAGTTTAGATTGAATATAAGGAAGAAGTTCTTAACTGTGAGGGTGGTGAGGCCTTGGAATGGGTTGCCCAAGGAAGTTGTGAATGCTTCATCCCTGCTGGCAGTGTTCTAGGCCAGGTTGGAGAGAGTCTTGGGTGACATGGTTTAGTGTGAGGTGCCCCTGCCTGTGCCAGGGGAGGTAAATATCAAATTCACAGTTTTTTAAGCTCATTTTATTACTTGCTGTGGGATTCATTACAACAATATTCTCCATTTCACAGATGGGCTCTGTGGCTTTTCCAGTCATAGACAAGTCTGTGTAAGACTGTACAGCCTGTCTATAAGCTGTTCTTCACTGGTGTCTGAAGTTTCCCCAAGGAATACAGGAAATCCATTTTTCCTAACACAGTTCTGTTGCTTTAGAGAAAAAGCAAATGTACTCATGTCCTGACTCCCATGCCAGTGCTGCTAACACTGCATTCATTTACATTGCTAAGACTGCCTAAATTTTTTCTAAATTTAGACATTTAACACACAAATTCCCACTGGTCTTATCACTAATATAGTTGCAACAGTGCTGATTGAGCTGTTGGTAGATTTTTTTAGAGGCTGGTGGGGACTAAGGGATCTGTACTAGCAGTCTTACAGTCTTTGCATTTGGACCAGGTGAAGCAGCCCTAGTCCTGAAGAGCTCTCTTCCTACAGTACCTGAACGCATATAAGGCCTGAAAGAATTATAAACGGTACTAAACTTTGGCAATGAGATTAACATATCATTAGATCCAGCAGCAAATATTTAAACTGTTTGTTGTCATAAAATACAGTTGACTTGCACTGGAGATAAAATTTTGCACTATGGCCATATGCCAAATCAAGCAGGAGAGGAAAGTAGGTGTACAGTGGGATGTTTCTCACTTACTAGCACAGTATACAACCGAGGGTATTACTGCATTTTTCAACAGCAGATGCATTCACTTTTCAGAGTGTCAACATCTCAGAGGTGCAACGATCCCCAGACAGAATGAAGATAAGCTCCTGGTTTCTGTTGTATAACTCTCACTAGGAAGACCATTTAGCCACAATATTTACCATCCTGATGGCAATGACTTTTTTCTCTGCTCTGTGCAAGAATAAAATCAGAACATTCAGGCAGAGGGGAGCAGATATATATTATAGCTTCCCATGTCCTTTCCTGTATCCCAATTTTTGCAGAAACAAAGCTAAACTCTTTGTTTTCATTTTTAAAGCATTCAACTAGCATTATCCAATTAAATCATAAAATCATAAAATCATAGAATAGTTGGAGTTGGAAAGGACCTTAAGATCATCTAGTTCCATTCCCCTGCAATGGGCAGGGACACCTCATACTAAACCATGCCACCCAAGGCTATGTCCAACCCAACCTTGAACACCGCCAGCAATGGAGCATTCACAACTTTCTTGGGCAACCCATTTCTGTGCCTCACCACCCTTACAGGAAAGAATTTCTTCCTCATATCCAATCTAAACTTCCCCTGTTTAAGTTTCAACCTGTTACCCCTTGTCCTCTCACTACAGTCCCTAATGAAGAGTCCCTCTCCAGCATGCCTATAGCCCCCCTTCAGATACTGCAAGGCTGCTATGAGGTCTCCACACAGCCTTCACTTCTCCAGGCTCAACAGCCCCAACTTTCTCAGCCTGTCTTCATATGGGAGGTGCTCCAGTCCCCTGATCATCCTCGTGGCCCTCCTCTGGACTTGTTCAAACAGTTCCATGTCCTTTTTATGTTGAGGACACCAGAACTGCACACAATACTCCAAGTGAGGTCTCACAAGAGCAGAGTAGAAGGGCAGGATCACCTCCTTTGATCTGCTGGTCACACTCCTTTTGATGCAGCCCATGATACAGTTGGCTTTCTGGGCTGCGAGCACACACTAGTGGCTCATGTTAATTTTCTCATCTACCAACACTCCCAAGTCCTTCTCCACTGGGCTGCTCTCAATCTCTTCTCCACCCAACCTGCAGCTGTGCCTGGGATTGCTCCCACCCGGGTGCAGGACCTTGCATTTGGCTTGACTTCATAAGGTTGGCATGAGCCAACCTCGCAAGCGTGTCAAGGTCCCTCTGGATGGCATTCCTTCCCTCCAGCATATCAGCTGAACCACACAGCTTGGTGTCATTGGCAAACTTGCTGAGGGCACTCTCAATCTCACTGCCCATGTCACCAACAAAGATGTTGAACAAGACCGGTCCCAACACCAATCCCTGAGAGACACCACTCGTTACTGCTCTCCAGCTGGACATTGAGCCATTGAGCACAACTCTTTGCATGCGGCCATCCAGCCAGTTCTTTATTCATTGAGTATTCCATCTATCAAATTGATGACTCTTTAACTTAGAGAAAAGGATATCATGTGAGGCAGTGTCTAGCGCTTTGCATAAGTCCAGGTAGATGACGTCAACTGCTCTACCCCTGTCCATCAGTTCTGTAACCCCATCATTGAAGGCCACCAGATAGATCTGGCAGGATTTCCCCTTAGTGAAGCCATGCTGGCTGTCACCAACCACCTTGTTGTTTTTCATGTGCCTCAGCATGCCTTCCAGGAGAATCAGCTCCAAGATTTTGCCAGCACAGAGGTGAGGCTGACTGGTTTGTAGTTCCCTGGCTCATCCATTTTTCTCTTCTTGAAAATGGGGGTTATATTTCCCTTTTTCCAGTCATTGGGAACTTCACCTGACTGCCATGACTTTTCCAAAAATGATGGACAGTGACTTAGCAACTTCATTTGCCAGCTCCTTCAGGACCTGCAGATGGATTTCATCAGATCCCATGGACTTGTAGACGTTCAGGTTCTTAAGATGGTCTCAGACCAGATCTTCTCCTACAGTGGGCCCATGGTCTTCTTTCTCACAGTACCTGCGTCTGCCTTCCAAGTCTTGGGTGGTGTGGTCAGAGCATCTGCCGGTGAAGACTGAGGCAAAGAAGTCATTAAGAACCTCAGCCTTCTCCAAATCCAGGGTAGCCAGTTCTCCTGATAGCTTCTGGAGGAGGCCTACATTGTCCCTAGTCTGTCTTTTATTCACTCATACCTATAGAATCCCTTCCTGTTATCCTTAACATCCCTAGCCAAGTTTAATTCTAAGTGGGCCTTAGCTTTTCTAACCTGCTCCTTAGCTTCCCAGACAACATCCCTGTATTCTTCCCAGGCCACCTGTCCTTGCTTCCACCTTTTATAATACCACCTGCTTAATGTTCTTTTTAGTAAGCAGGCAATTGGGCTTGACTTCTGTGTGCCAAAGTCTCTCCCCCAGTGAAGGCTCCATGAAAAACAGAGGTGACTGTAACCTTTTTAATCTAACCAAAATAACAATAAAAGGTATCATATGAGAATATGCATTTTCTTGATCTTGTAAAAATTACCTCAATATTACTATAATTGTGTATATAAAAGCTACAGAATTTTTTCTCTCAGGTTTTCTGATAATAATGTAATTGGTTCTGTTTGCTGATAAGTAGGATGCAGTGGGAGTGAAGCATGGAAGGAACACAAACAACGACCTTCTGTTTGTCCCCCTAACATAAATTTCTACTTCTAACTCCATTTTATGGAATAGGTAAAATGGTGTTATAAGGAGTTGTTGTGAAATTGGCTGTGATAACTCATACGGTAACTATGTCATTACTGCTTGCCTTAGTGCAATTGCACTTTCTGCCATGATGTATCTTCCATTTATATATAATTTAGAAAACCAATGACAGATAAATAATGTATCTTTTCAGACTGCTCAAGACTGAAGTCATGAACTGCACACACCAAGAAAAATAGCTTCCTAAACAATGCTAGATGGCACTGGATACTCTAAACCTTTCTTTACATTCCTTATAGGATAGCCAGACTTATGAAACCATGAAAAAAGGATTAGGCACCCTGAACAGCAATAATCTCTCCCCAGACTATAACAAGCATGATTACATAAGCATGCAGGTCATTATTTGGTATATGAGACCATTCAATAACAAATATTTGCTCTTCAAGATGGGCAGTTACCTTGTATAACACAAAGAGTTTGTGTGACCAGAAGACAGAAGCTCATGTGTGTATGCATGGACTAATCTGTGTTTGACTCAAAGTGAGTTTTTTCCCAGCTCTTAGGAAATGGAAAGGGTACTGGGGATAAGACTGGAATGGTAACACATATGTCTCCTGCTTCCTCATCCCAATCCATTTCTCCAAATCTCTGATTCTTTTGTTGTAATCTCTCCATATGAGTTGCATGCTACACACAGTATAAATCTTTAAAAGTAATGTTCAAAACAGATAAAATTATGCTTCTCTGAGTCTGAACATTTGGAACATTTAGAACATTAAAAAAAAAAAAAACCTTTAATCTGTTTTATAGAGATGTGGATGAAACCAAGTATGCGTGTCTAATATGAACAGAAGTGGAATGTAAATTATGTATTTTCCAATATTTTCAGCTCAGTTCATCCTCTACTGATGCACTCCAATCTCTCAGACAGAATACAAAGCTGGACAACTCTGGCAATGAGCCAGTATGACTGTTTCAACACCATATGTATTTGTGACAACTGCGTTAAACTGCATTTAAATTTTAAATAATCCTGAGTGTGTTGATTCCAACTGTGTTGCAGCTTCACTGTATTGTGTTTTTTTTTATTCAGATACTGATAGAAATTAATGCAGCTGATACAAAACAGTTATTATGAGGAACTACATACCAGGCAATTATTTACCATAAGAAAACAGACCTACTCTGAGACATTCATTATTGGCTACATTTTAAAAGTATATGAAGGCAAATATGGATGAAAAAAAAAAAAAAAAACCTCAAGAAAAGCAGATCTCCATAGCAAGCCAGGGATAATGACCATTTACACTTTAGTATTCCACTTTGCATCAAGATTTCAATATCTGTATTTTTACACAGTGTTACACAATATAAATAAATGATATAACTAGAAAAACTTAAAAATATTAACAAAATGCCTAACTATGCATTCATATCAAAAATATATTAGATAAACTTTCACTTGATTATTAATTTTCTTTGGATCACCTGGATTTTTTTTTTTTTGCCCTTATTTCATGGTATAAACTTTTCATGAGTGTCAGACAAATTTTTCATCTTCTACTTGAAAAAAAGCTTGCCCAGGCACTTGTAATAGCAATACAAAAACAGCAGTTAAATTGTTATACTTTCAGCTGGAGTGAAGTCATGTTATTGAAGTGCAATAATTTTCAGATTCTAGCTCTTACCTCTCAGCATACTGCTTTACATATTAACTCTGTTTATGTTGCATTTTCACAGGCAGAAATCCTGTAACTCTTTTTGCATCAGCTCTGGTCCCAGAACAGGACTGGTGGTCCTAAGGGTTAGTCACACTGCACTGCCGCATGCTCCATTTTTCATAGATCTTAAACAGTTGCAGAGAAACAATAGAGTGTTATTTGACCATAGTGGTCCAAAAGCTTTTGGCACATCTTTGAAACTAAAAGTTGTGAGAATGCAAGAACTGACAGAGATCAGTTCTCTCCAGCTTACTTTTACAGACAGTCAAAAAGAGCACCCTGAAAAAATTTTCTAGCTAAGTCATAAGTTACAACAGCATGATTTTTTTTTAATTTGTTTATGATATTTATATCCAATCCATATAAAGACAGAATTTCATCACAGTCTTTAACTCCCACTAAACCCTGTCACCCAAGGCTCTCTCCAACCTGGCCTTGAACACTGCCAACAATGGAGCATTCACAACTTACTTGGACAAACCATTCCTGTGCCTCACCACCCTCACAGTAAAGAACTTCTTGCTTATACCCAATCTAAACTTTCCCTGTTTAAGTTTGAACCTGTTACCCCTTGTCCTCTCACTACAGTCCCTAATGAAGAGTCCCTCTCCAGCATCCTTATAAGCCACCTTTAGGTACTAGAAGGCTGCTATGAGGTCTCCACGCAGCCTTCTCTTCTCCAGGCTGAACAGCCCCAACTTTCTCAGCCTATCTTCATACAGGAGGTCCTCCAGCCCCCTGATCATCCTCGTGGCCCTCCTCTGGACTTGTTCCGACAGTTCCATGTGATTTTTATGTTGAGGACATCAGTACTGTGCACAATTCTCCAAGTGAGATCTCACAAGAGCAGAGTAGAAGGGCAGTATCATCTCCTTTGATCTGCTGGTTACACTCCTTTTGATGCAGCCCAGGACAAGGTTGGCTTTCTGGGCTGCAAGCCCACACTCCTGACTCAAGTTAAGTTTCCAATCTGCCAAAATAATGCCATTTTATGACATAGATGTCATGACATTACATTGATCATAATGAATTTGCGAAGACCAGAATTTCCAAGAACTAGAGTGAGAAAATTTCAACTCCCTGCAATATATAGTATCTGAATAACTGGGTTTGCAGAAAAGATGATTTTGATATCTTTTTAAGGAATATCATATGTACTATTTTCATTGGTCATGTATCACTACATTTTTAATAGTCCAATCTTGTACAGCAATTTGTAGACCCAAGACCTCTACATTAACTCCAAAGTACTTTAAACAAAATCTGTGGGGTTTGTTCAATTTACATTATTGTATCAGTCATAGCAAAATTCAGTAAGCAAGTTGTGTTCAGTATTAAACCTCTTCTTATAACTCTTTATGTTACCACATTCATACAATAAGTTGGACAAAAGAAAAATCACCTAAAGGAAAATTACTGGGCAGGACAGATATGTTTCTTTAAAAAAAAATAAAAACCTAAAAACTCCACTATAGCCTGTAAATACGAGCTATTAGCTTCATGTTTCTTTTCTTCTATCCTTTCTGCTGTAGGTCATGCAAGTTCATAATCACTTAAAAAATATTTCTTCTTGGTAACAAAATACGAATTACATTATTAAAGGTTCTTAATATCCTAATTCTTCATTTTTATTCCCCGGCAATTACAGT
The DNA here is from genome assembly GCA_028858755.1 of Ara ararauna. NCBI lineage: Eukaryota > Metazoa > Chordata > Aves > Psittaciformes > Psittacidae > Ara > Ara ararauna. Next base: position 33,244,941 of record CM054410.1, on the reverse strand, counting down.
GCTGATTTCCTTACCTCATTTAAAATTCTTGCCTCCAAATTCTGATATAAGTTATGCATCCGCAAGCCTTGCAACCCTCCAGTTTTCCTGCCCTGATCCCTCGTTCAGATAGGAGCATTTTTAATGGGTAGGACCTGGTAACTGAATGTTCCCAAGACTATTTTTTAATTATTTTTTCTACTTATGTAATCTGTGAATTTCTTGCAATAAAATCTCATACCATAAAACAAAATTTTTAACACATATAAGAAAAGTATCTGAACTGTTAAAGAAAACCAAAACTTCTAATACACTTCCATGCAAATTCCTTACTTGTTCTTTTTCAGAAGAAGACGATCAGGAAATACAGGAAAATATAGCAAAAGCCATATATTCAAGTTCATTAACCCAGGGAGTAATCAAACAAATAGTGAAAGGAAAAAGAAACTTTCTCTTTTTTGAAAGCTAGTATCTTCAAAAACAAACAGAAAAATGTGGATTTGAAAGCTGCATCTTAACATCTGCTGTGACAGCAGTTCTCCAGCTCTGATATGTGTGCCATTCTGGCTATGCACGCTTCACTGATGTATGGTGTGATTAAAGAGACTTGTTGTGCGTAAAACAAGAGCTAATTATAATCCTATAATTATATTACAAATTTATGACCTGGAAGAGGTGGGATGTATAGTTTTAAATTGAAGATTGCTAACGCCAGCTTAAGGAGTACAGAAGAAAAATGTTTGATATAAGAGGGATGGGGTATACATATAATCTAGAAACAGTAAGAACAAATAATGATTGTACTTAAATAAAGTTGATATTTTGCTATATTTTTTTCTGGGCCCACTGGGCATCAAATAACCTTTGTAATTTTCTCTGTTTCTCTAGTAAACATTTACTCAAGTGAGTAAAGGAAACTTTGCATATAAATATAATGAAATATAGTTTGTGTTCTCAAGTTCTGCATCGGATGGCTTACAACATTCTAGCTTCTCAGATATATATTTGTTTCAATGGAAGTGTGCATCTAAGTAATTGACAATCTGAGTCAAAAAAAGAAGAAGATAAAATGCATGTTCTATTTATGATACTGTTTGGGTTTTTTTCATTATTCCTAATATTTCAGTTTAGATGGCTAGTTCAGTTGCAATCTGAATAGTGTAAAAAATTGGTCATGCTAACATGATAACCGAAAAAGTTCACATAAGTGTATATCATTTATACATCTTGAGTAAAGTCTTGTCATGGATTCAGCAGCAGCAGTCATTTTTCTCCTTCTTGGTAGCTGGAGCAGTGCTGTGTTTTTGATTTTGGGCCTGGGAACAGCGCTAATAACACCAGTGTTTTCAGTTACTGCTTAGTGATGTTTTGGTCTGACCAAGGACTTTCTGAGTTTCATGCTGTGCCAGGGAGGAGGGGAAACCAGGAGGAAGCAGAGACAGGACACCTGACTCAAACTGACCAAAGAGGTTATTCCATAGCACAGCACGTCATGCCCGGAATGTGAAACGGAGGGCAGAGACCCGGAAGGGTGGGGGTGCATTGCTTGGTCCGGTTGGGTATAGTGGTGAGCAGTTGTATTCTTTTTCCTTGTATTTGCCTTGTCATTATTATTATTGGTGGTAGCAGTAGTGGTCTTGTGTTATACTTTAGTTACTAAACTGTTCTTATCTCAACCTGTGGGAGTTGCATTCTTTTGATTCTCCTCCCCATCCACCCGGGAGCGGGGGGAAGAAAGAGAGGGAAGTGAGTGAGAGAGTGGGCTACGTGATTTAGAGTTTAAACCACGACAGTTCTTTTTGGCGCCCAACGTGGGTCACGAAGGGTTGAGATAACAACAGGATTAATAGCCACTCATCACAATGCTGATCTATTGGCTCTCAAAGTTGTTGCTTTTGATTCTCTTGAGTTCATGGTTTCAGGCTGTTGTGCCTTACTTACAGGCGGTATTTGTTATCTCAGCATTTTTTGGATATGGGTTTTGCTTTAAAGTTCTTGTTTCATTGTACCTTATTGGAATGGTTTGTAATACAGGTGGGCTCCAGAAGCAGGGGTGGGCGAACATCCTGGACCTCGTCCTCGCCTCCGTCTTCGTGAGGCTTTGGGGAGCCAAAGGGGGGCGGCCCCAGGAGCCACCGGTGGCCGAAATGACCTGGGAGTGCAGCCCCAAGGATCAAGAGGCCACGAAGGAGGTAGCAGAAGGGATGAGCCCCCCCACTGAGCCCAGCCCCGCAGCTGCTGAGCAGCGGGAGGAGACAACGAAGGAGCCAAGCCCCATGGTGGCTGAGAGCATTCCCCAACAGCCGCCTGCAGAGTCCCGCGAGCCTGAGCCCCAGGAGGATGCAGGAGACCACACAGCACTTCCCAGCAAGGCAGAGGAGGAAGATCTGGACTCAGACAAAGAGCAGCTGATGGTGAGAGAGCTGGCAAGCACAGCAGCTACACCAGCCCCAGTGACAAGTACAGCAGCCTCATTTGAGAGTTCTGAAGGGTTTGAATGGCCTTCGGGTATCCTTGAGACCTACCTGCTGATTGTGATGGGGATCAGCATGTTGGCATGCATACAGAGTGTCTTTTACCCACAACCATTTTGTTTGGTCCCAAGATGCGGGAGATATGGAACAACACAACACCGATCAATGTGATTGAACGCTGAACAATTTATTGTGTGCAAGCATCTCTTTTATAGAAAAATTACAGAACACCAGAACATTCCACAACAGATGATTGGCTCTGCCTCCTAGTCAGATGCTAGCAACGGCTTGCGATTGGTGGCAGCTCCTGAAGTTTTTCTTCGTGTCAGCAAGTGGGCGTCCCCTTCTAGCAACTTCTGGCAACTTCTGGAAAGGTGTCCTATAGTAACCCCTTCCAGCAACTCCTGAAACCTTCTGGTTACTTCTCGGGTGGGGCTGGGTCAAAGGCTGGATTGCTCACATGACCATTCTCAGTGAGAAATGCCTCCACACCAAGAGTTAAGCAGAGTGGGATGTGGGCCTTGTCTGGGGTTGCACTACGATCTAGGATGACCAAGAGATATTCCCTGAGCCTGGACAGTCATGAGTGGCAGGGTGTGTGGGACAGTATGGGTGAGTATCTAGTCCACTGGGCCCCCCCAGTGCTTTGGAAGCGTCGGAGATGGAAGGCAGCTGTATAGAGTCCCAAAGACAAGCTGTAGAAACTACTGGAGGGGTGGATGAATTATTTTGAGCCTGGTGGGCCCATGACACTTCAGGCCATAAGGGCAGAGATGCAAAATACAGATGGGCTCGTGATCGAGGGGTGGACTTAGCAATGGACATTATTGCCCAGGTTATTCATGTGTGTGAACACTGCACACAGCCTCTCCTGCTCTGAAAGACTGTTACAAGAGATGATGCCCGATACCATGGACTGGACGGACTCAGCAGCTTTATAGGGATTGGTCCATGCACTAAGGGATGATATCTTTCCCTCTGTATGTGCGTGTGGATGTATATATACACATGTGATGGTATATTGAAAATGTGGGATCTGAGCATGACGTGAATGGTATGGAATAAGGGGTGGATACTGTCCTGGGTTCAGCAGCAGCAGTCATTTTTCTCCTTGGTAGCTGGAGCAGTGCTGTGTTTTTGATTTTGGGCCTGGGAACAGCGCTGATAACACCAGTGTTTCGGTTACTGCTTAGTGATGTTTTGGTCTGACCAAGGACTTTCTGAGTCTCATGCTCTGCCAGGGAGGAGAGGAAGCCAGAAGGAAGCAGAGACAGGACACCTGACCCAAACTGACCCAAGAGGTTACTCCATACCTCAGCACGTCATGCCCGGAATGTGAAACGGAGGGCAGAGACCCGGCAGGGTGGGGGTGCACTGCTTGGTTCGGTTGGGTATAGTGGTGAGCAGTTGTATTCTTTTTTCTTGTATTTGCCTTGTCATTATTATTATTGGTGGTAGCAGTAGTGGTCTTGTGTTATACTTTAGTTACTAAACTGTTCTTATCTCAACCTGTGGGAGTTGCATTCTTTTGATTCTCCTCCCCATTCACCCGGGAGCGGGGGGAAGAAAGAGAGGGAAGTGAGTGAGAGAACGGGCTGTGTGATTTACAGTTTAAACCATGGCAAGTGTATTACTTCAAGCTGTAGGATTTAACTAACAAGATTAACAGAGATAATGGAGAGAAACGTCAAAAGCATATGCAGAAACTTGAAGAAACTTGCTGAGTTGTAGCATGACTGGAGTGGGCTGCCCAAGGAAGTTGTGAATGCTCCATCCCTGGAGGTGTTCAAGGCCAGGTTAGACAGAGCCTTGGGTGGCACACTTCAGTGGGAGGTGTCCTGCTCATGGCAGAGGCGCTAGAACTAGATGATGTTAAGGTCCTTTCCAAATCTAACTAATCTATGATTCTATGATTCTATGACTGACAGTATGCACTGCCTTGGTTATCACTCCAGTTTACCTACCCTTGCGATATTTTACTTCAAGGATTATGTTTCATGTAGCACATATCTTTGGGAAGAATGGAGTCAAGGTCAGCAATGGCACAATGCAACAAGTGCACTTCTGAGAATGGCCGAGGAATGGAGCTCTTAATATACAAAGAAGTTCACAAGTTCACTCTGGCTAGACAACGTCAATTGACATGGATGAGTGGTAGAAAAGGCTTTCAAAGAACTTTGATCTTTCTGAACATTTAAAGCCCCAGCATGCAGCTGCTGAATAGACCACAGACGATGTAAAATGTTTTAATTTTAAGGATGTAAATACAATTTAAAGTGTCTAGTATAACTTAAGAGATACTTAGCATAATGTAGACATATGTTCTTCATGTTTAATAAATATGCTTGTGAGTTTTATAAAACATCTTTTCTGATTATTTTTTTAGTATCTGAAAGAATGCCATTGCACTATGTTTGTAATTCATATTTCAATTTAAGGAAGACACTAAAATCCACAATAAATTTTGCATCCATGTTTCACATGAACAAATAATAGGTTGTGTAAATTAAAAACATATAAATTTAAGCAAAAATATAAACAGGGAAAGCGTACATCAAAATGCACAGGTAATGCAAACCCTCAAATCAGCAATCATTGTTATTTATTTCTATTTAAATCTTTTGTCATCAAGGGTCAAACAAATGTCTAGCTTTACATCTTAGTGATGCGCAAGCTTAAACGTGGATTCATCCAATGAATATTAGCAAGATAGACTTATTAATAGTCAGAATTTTTAATGGTTGATGTAGGTTAAGCTATATCTAATTAAATTGCTACGGGCTATTTTATTAAGTGGTAGTTAAATTCCTAGAATGTTCCTCATGATTATAACATATTAACATGAATGCAATCTGTCCATGACTTACTTGTTTTTTCTTTTTACTTTTTTTCTTGGATCATTACTTTGCACCTAGGTTTTCTTACATTCTTACACAATTTCTATAAATCTTCCATTACTGACTTCTACCGTAGCATATAGTTCTATGGTAGCATTAGGAAAGTGAACTTGAAATACACATCTCTGACCTCAGTTGCTGGATTTAAACATTTTCTAGCTTTATCAGAACACAGAGACGGGAAAACATATAAGTCCATAAAAAGCATTCAAACTCTATGCCTTCTTAAATACATCATATGAGTAAGCAAAATATTAAGCTGTACTGATTCAGTTGCACAATAGTTGACACACTGCAGAATACTGCAAGTTTCTCTTATGCTTAAAGGTTATCTGTTCAGTTTAGCAACAATTCACATTAGTTGCAAAGCAATTCTATACTCAAGACACAGAAATGTTTTTCTTTATTGAAAAGTAGGTGAAATGGCAATTTGGATCCAGGAACAGAAATTTACTACTCAAGAAAATTAAGGACTCTACAGTATTTAAGATTCAGAGAGTATGATGGCCATTCCTGCAGTTAAACTACAGGAGCAATGAATTTAGGTGATTGAGCATTGCGTAAGGAATGAAGTGTGTGTAGACACTTCTCCAATTCTACCACTACCTCATATTGATAAGTCAATGTTTATTTTGAATTTGTTTCCTGGCCTTTTAATGTTTCTATAGGTTTTGAGTCACAATTTGCTTTTAAATATATTCCAAAACAAGTTATAAAATAACAGTACTTTGATGTGCTTAGCTAATTAATTTTCATCCTGCTGATCTCAAAAAGTATATGGAAAGTCCCAACTACGAGTGGAAAAACAGTTCCCTAGAGTCTTGTTTGTCCTAATCATAACACTTGTAATATATTTGCATTACATGAATAGGAGTATCTTGTCAAGAACATGCACTAGCATTAAACAAAATATCACTTGTCTAAGAGCTGTTCTGACTGTTTGATAACAACTCTGATAGTATGCTGTCCATTGTCTCAAAGATTGCTCTGAGGAATTTAAATGTGAATCCATTGACCATTGTCTCAGAGATGGGTGGGAGGATTTGAGGTAAGACTCTTCCATCCATTGGCTAGGAGATGAAAGTGAGGAGCTTTACTGGGACTCCACCACCCATTACCTCGAGGACTGGTGTGAGGAATTGCTGCAAACAGGTGTGTGTGCAGATGTACACATGCAATTGAAGAGCTGGCTGCAAGACCAAGGAACCTGGTCCATCAGGAAATGTTTAATATGTGATAAGAAGAACAGAGGTACTCCTCCCAACTCATTATAAAGTGGGAAAAGGTAATAACCAAGGCACATCACCAGGGAGCCATTGCCATGAGGATGACTCCAGAAGGCCACCTCTGTGAGGACACTTTCCACTGATGAGTACTATGGACCCTGAGGGACACCCTCAGCAAGACATTGCCATGAGGACAACTCCATGAGACACACTCCACGAGGTACCTTCAAGGGGGCTCCAGAAGGATGCCTCCATGAGGGCACCCACCTCTGATGGACTCCTGGGAGACTCCTGCTCCAATACCGACTACGAACCCTGAAGAACTCCCACCACCAATGACAACAATAACGGATTCCAGGAACACCGCCGGATCCATGGTGGTGACTCTCTCTCTCGCTCTACATCCTGAATTCTACCTTTTCTTACTTCATTTTCTACCTTCTTTCCAATCTGTCCTATTGCTATCCTTTTTATTGCAATAATTTCTCTTTCTTATAATACCTGTCTTTTCCTAATTTGTAATAAACTGTCCAGTTATGGTACTTGATCTCTTTTGTATCTTAATTTCACTCTTGGGATAACGAACTGAAGGAGAGTTCGGCACTGGGGTTTTTCTCCAGTTGGACCCTAAGAAATATGAAATATTACTAGACTGAAAAAAAGGAGAGAAAGCAACTCTCGAGACTTTTGGATTCTGAAACAGGTTTCCTGATGATTTCGTATGACCAACAGAATAAAAGATAGCAGTCAATTAATGCATACCTGTTGCCCACTATCTTTTTTAAAAAGCAGTCAGAAGCAAAAACGAAAGACAAAAAATTGCATTGTCAGAATTACAGAATATAAAGTTGTGGTATAGAAAGATTAGTATTCTACCAGCAAGCACCAGAACAAAAAGCCTTGCTTCAATGATTCTCTTCCACGTTCAGCAGTTTTCCAGGTCGCCTTTCTTTTTGTAAGTATTATTCGTAGTCTTTTCTCTATCATTCATCATAAGCTGCTGGTATGCACTTCACAGGCTATTTCCAAGCTAATTATCAAGATTTATTTCTGAGTAACTAGGGTTCCTCTGGCCACTTACTCATTCTCAGACAAGGACCTCTGTCATTTTCACTTCCACATCATTCATCCTTGAAAGAAGGCTCTCACAGAGCTACCCCCACAAAGATGTCTTAATAAACTCCTACATGATGCTTCCAATCCTTGTAACAGTGCCTACAAGGAAAGCAAAACTCTTGCTTTGCTGTGGTTCCCTCTTTTGAAGTTGGGCAGCATTGTCCCATTTTTTTCTCATAGACACACATTTCAAAATAAATTTAGATTTTGTTCATACAAGAAGTAGATGCAGATTGCATCTAGCTCATGAATATCAGCATGACCATAGCTTTGCTTGCTCATACTGGTTTTATTGAGCCCAGCAATGGACATGAATGTATAAAACTGGGGTTGTTCAGTCTGGAGAAGAAAATGCTTAGGGGGACCTTACAGTTCTCTACAACTTCCTGAAAGGAGGATGGAGATTGGAGGCGGCTGGTCTCTTATCCCACATAACAAATGACATGACAAGAGGTAATGGCCTCAAGTTGGGCAGGTGGGGGTTAGACTAGGTATTAGAAAAAATTTCTTCACTGAAATCAAGTGGTGGAGTCACTGTCCCTTGAACTGTTCAAAACCGGCATAGATGAGGCCCTTAGTGACATGGGTTGGTGGTGGACTTGGTAGTCCTGGGTCAAAGGTGATAATCTTAGAGGTCTTTTCCAACCTAGCTGATTCTGTGATTCTCTGATTCTATCAGCCCCACTGTTTCTTCATCCTTCAGCTGCTATCTTTCTTCATGAACTATTATAGCAGGCTGAAATAATAACCCTGGAGGCTTGACTGGAGAAAGATGAAAAACCATAAACTTTTTACGGTACAAGCGAGCAGGCAGCAGCCTTATATGCTTTTATGGTGCAAACCACTGAATTTCTGTCACCTTGCACTTTTTCCCACTTCCAGTTTCTTTTTGTTTCAAGAGCTTGCAAAGTTTCCTATCTCAGCTCACTTTCCTGTCATGGGTTCAGCAGTAGCAGTCATTTTTTCTCCTTCTTGGTAGCTGGTGCAGTGCTGTGTTTTGACTTTCGGCCTGGGAACAGTGCTGATAACACCAGTGTTTTCAGTTACTGCTTGGTAATGTTTTGGTCTGACCAAGGACTTTCTGAGTCTCATGCTGTGCCAGGGAGGAGGAGAAGCCAGGAGGAAGCAGAGACAGGACACCTGACCCAAACTGACCAAAGAGGTATTCCATGCCACAGCACGTCATGCCCAGGATGTAAAACAGAGAGCAGGGACCTGAAAGGGTGGGGGGGTGCACTGCTTGTTCGGGCTGGGTATAGGTGGTGAGCAATTTTATTCTATCCTTGTATTTGCCTTGTCATTATTATTATTGGTGGTAGCAGTAGTGGTCTTGTGTTATACCTTAGTTACTAAACTGTTCTTAACCTGTGGGTGTTGCATTCTTTTGATTCTTCTCCCCATCCACCTGGGTGCGGGGGGAAGAAAGAGAGGGAGTGAGTGAGAGAAAGACTGCGTGAGTTATAGAGGCTTAAACCACGACACTTCCATATTTACAGCTGGATATTTGGAGGAGAATTGCAATGAATCAAACATGCCTTCAAGGTATTATTTAAAAAATTTCCCAGACAACCATACTTCTTTCTGTGCTGTAGCTCACCATCCAAAAGCTTCTCAGGTTACATATGCATCATTACTGTTAACTCCAGGTCTAAACCCAAAGCACCTGTGCCTCCCTCGTTAAATCTCAAAGGATAAGAGCCATCATGCTTCAAGGCTTCATCAGCAGATAGCTTCTGTGACCACCTTATACAGTACAGAATATTAAGGTGCTTCGGCTGAAACCTTGAGAAGTTATTGATTTTGAAGATTTTCTCTGTATCAAGACTGATACACACTTTTTTAGAACACTATCAAAATAAATGGTGTTGAGAGTGAACATTCAATTCTGCCAATGGCATAGTGCCAAAATATGCCTGCTATTAAATTGTTTCCTGAAGATTTCTCTGTGGTTTTCTTTAAAGCTGTACAGGAAGGCAGATAAAAGAAACAAATATGATTTTTGTAGACAAATGTATATAACTGTAATTTCTATAATTGATTAAATTCTATTTAACTGTTTACTTTTAAATACTGTTTTGTGTTGATCAGTAGATCATAATGCTTTGTCCTTTTGGTTTCATTTTTATGACTTTGGATCTAATCTAGATAAATTTAAAAATACAAGTATTAATCTTTGTGTTGCCTGAAAGTTTAGACTTGAATACAAGGATTTTTATTATAGAACTAAAAAATTGCAGTGGAAAAATGCTGTTCATGTGATAAAAGATATTTCAATTACAAAACACTAAGTGTCAGCTACATCTTTATTTAAACTAACCTTCTTCTTTACATCAGAAAAGCGTATTTGGCTGTTATTCTGCTTTTTCCATTGAAAAGAGTTGAAAGGTTCTGGTCTGGTCTGGACATTTGTGCATTCTATGAATGCTTGAAAACCCTTATCAAAGAAAGTGATATGCTCATCACCTGTGGAGCACTTTTGTAAAACCCAGCCAGAACCTTTTCTGCTTTGTTTCCTGAAAAAGGATGTCAACTTTGAGCCAGCATCGCTCCATTTAATTGATGAGATTAGGTCATTAATTCTTTGCAGTGGCTTTTCTGTTTACTTCATATACAGCTGTACCCGTTGGAGCCAGCAGTCATGTTTTAGAGTCTTCTTTCTGGGTGACATTGATGAGTTTCCCAAATTTGCAGTTGGCCAATGACAATTTGAATATAAACATTTAATCCTAGCTGAAAGCAACAGAGAAAAAAATAGCATTTATGGTGGTGAGACTGTTTTGGAAGTTAATAATTTTGTCTGATTGATGTGACTGCCTGCTACAGGATCAAAATTCTCACTAAGAAATCTCTTATATTTAGGATTACAAAATTAATTTACCAGTTACAAATAAGTGAAAAACAATCATGCAGATTTCATATCAGCTTAAAACACCTAGTAAGAAATATAGTCTTTTGTACATGAGCTGTTGTTTCATTCACTTAGAAGAAGTTTCAGCTATGTGGATAATACTGACAGTTTGGCTCTTAAATATTTCAGTAACTGTTATATCAAAGTTGATGAAAACACCCAAAGAAGGTAAACAGAGAGATCACATTATAAAGATGTGCATAATATCCTGCATATCTGAGAAAGTCTAGAGAGGGACTTATTTAATCTCCAAAGTAGATTTAGAGCTAATCTCAAGATCTCAATTTCTACAAAATTATCTCTACAAAATTATATACAAAATATACTTGCAAAAATGATCTCGTTTTGTTCTATAGATAGCAAAATTTGGATTATGACTAGAAAGAGATACACTGTCATCACTTACTTTTTGAGTGTAAATTATAGAAATGATTGATGCTTAAGCAACATAATGCTTCTTCATTTAGAAGAGAACATGCAATTTTGCAAAACTAAAATAAATGCTTGCAGATAAAGAATTTGCTTATGTACAGGAAAATAGACATGATAGGGAACCTGGTGAGGTAGTAACAAAAGCCAGAGGAACCATTAACTTACTGTATGATCCTTTGAAAAACTTTCTAAGCTGCTTGATTGTAAATACAGCAAAGAAATGTTGTACAGTATAATAGAAAAGAGATACCACTGTATGAAATACTGGTGACTACAAATATTCTTACTGATAAAGGTGAAATAAAATAATGATAATACATCTGTCTGTTACACATCTTCTTCGCTTATCGTTCTTATAGTAATATGTTAACTTCAGCAAGGACTCCAAATTTACCTTGTCAAAAACTTCAGTTTTCTAGCTAGTGATGATTCTTCTGTTACCTCAGAAACAGGAAAAAGAACTATTCAGAAATTTTTAAAATATGTTTAATGCAAATTTTTGAAATAATCTGAACAGTCATCTAAACTTTGGAGGGTTTTGGTTAAGTGCTATTTCATAAAATACAGCCAACAACATCTTAACAGATTTTAGTTCATTAATTCATTCAGTAAAATACCTGTGGGTTCTTATTCTAACAGAAACAGAGGAATCCAGGTGTTATTAAGCATCATTGAGCCAGACAATGTGTAGAAACATCTAAGCTAGCTCTGCTTACTAGAATTAAAATAGTCACATTAGTGCAGAAATACACTAGGAAATGCTTAGTCACAAGAACTAAGGATGAACTGTGCAAGAAAGACATCCCCTTAGTGTGAGCATTTTTGATCCACATGCTATTACAAAAGCTGTTTTGTATTTGTTTCTTTGAATTCTGGTTTTTCCATACTTGTTCTGTCCTGCAGTCATTCCTTTGCACTCTGTCTTTCCATTGAATCCGTCAATCCTGAAGCACAAGCAACACAGAAGGAAGTTATAACTTTTTCTTCCTGAAACACGAACCTCATTTTTCAGCATGCAAGACAGTGACAATTTACAGATGTGCAACTGGCAGAAAACCACATTGAAAGAGATTTGTAAATACACAAAAGGTTCTTTTTGATTGTGAGGCATAGACAAGCATCCACATTGGTATGCCCCAATTTTCTATCCCTTACCTCAATTTCATTATCAAGTTGCACCATGTGAGGAGACAGTACACACCACACTACACTCACAGCTCTTGATGATAATGCTCTGTCTGTACAACCCAACAGAATGGGTATGTCCTTGGTTCAGCAGTAGCAGTCATTTTTCTCCTTCTAGGTAGCTGGTGCAGCACTGTGGTTTTGACTTTCTGCCTGGGAACAGCGCTGGTAATACTGATGTTTTCAGTTCCTGCTTAGAATGTTTAGACTGACAAAGGACTTTCTGAGTCTCATGCTGTGGCAGGGAGGAGGGGAAGCCGTGAGGAAGCAGAGACAGGACACCTGACTCAAACTAGCCAAAGAGGTATTCCATGCCACAGCACATCTTGCCCAGGATGTGAAAACTAAGGGCAGAGACCCGGAAGAAGGGGGTTCACTGCTGTGTCGAGCTTGGTATCAGATGGTGAGCAGTTGTATTCTCTTTCCTTATATTTCCTTTGTCATTATTATTATTGGTGGTAGCAGTAGTGGGTTTGTGTTATACCCTAGTTACTGAACTCTTCTTATCTCAACCTGTGGGAGTTGCATTCTTTTGATTCTCCTCCCCATCCCTCCTGGGAACTGGGGAGTAGAAAGAGGGGGGAGTGAGTGAGCGAACTGCATAAGAGGCTTAAACCACGACAGTTCTTTTTGTTGCCCAACGTGGGGCACAAAAGGTTGAGGTAACGACAGGATTAATAGTTATCACAGTGCTGATTTATTGCCTCTGAAAGTTGTTGCTCTTGATTCTCTTGAGTTCACGGTTTCAGTCTGTTGTACCTTACTTACCACTGCTGTTTCCTTAGTGTTTCTCAGATATGGGGTTTGGGCTAAGGTTCTTATTTCATTATACTTTATGGTAATGACTTGTAATATGGGCAGGCTCCGGAAGCGGAGGGGGGGCGGGGGGGGGGGAGGGGCGGACATAGCTGAGGACTTGTACCTGGCCGTCCAGCTGCTCTTCACCGCCTGGCCCTCGTCCTCGCCTCTGTCTTTGTGAGGCTGTGGGGAGCTGAGGGGGAGCAGCCCTGGGAGCCGAGCCCTGTGGCTGAGCCAAGCCCCGCAGCTGCGGAGCAGCCGGAGGAGGTGGCAGAGTAGCTGATCCCCATGGCTGAGCCGAGCCCCATGGCTGCCGAGCAGTGGGTTTGTGTTATATCTTAGTTACTGAACTGTTCTTATCTCAACCTGTGGGAGTTGCATTCATTTGATTCTCCTCCCCATCTGTGGAATAATTAGGAAATTTGGGATAATTAGGAATTAAATCTATATTCAAAATGCAGCATTGTCCACACATAAGAGAAAAACGGACTTTCAGGGCCTCTCAGGGCGAGATGCAGCCATACCTGGTATGCCAGGAATGTGCACGCCACAGCGGTTCCCGTAACAGGCAGAGGATAGAGCGAGGTGGAGATCTCGTGGTTATGCTCTGTCCTAACTTCAGCAGATAAAATGGGAACTAGGAGGTACAAGAAACTGATAAGCTGCATACTTGCTACCCTGAGCCAGTGGCCTGTCATCTTTTGACAAAGTACCGTCCTCAGTGTGAACTTTGCTTCATTATAATGCTAAAATACACACCCCTCTCCAGTGCGACCCCCCTCCGAAATAAGACCACCTCTCTCTGAGCATGCGCTCTGAATTTTTAGTCTCATATACCTTTAAATCGAGACGAGAGAAATTTTCGCCAATGGTAATAAAGGTATGTATGACTAGAGTCCCTCAAGCTCCACCTTGAAGGTGAAAATAATATAAAATAGCCCAAGAGGAAGGGGGATTTCAGGGAAGATACCATCGTGGACGAGTCATGGAAGATAACATCAACCGACTCCTGGGACCAGTCGACGGGCTGGACCTCTCTTCCCCCCACAGGGACGCCTGTGGGTAAGACTCGCACTGTATCCAGTGCTTTCCTAGGAAAAACTTAGATTTTCTATAGAGTTATTTTTATTGTCACCTGTATCTTTTAGAGATAAGCTGTGTCAACTTTATTGAGCGCTTGTATTCATGTAACCATTATATGCACGTGCTTTTGCAGACAGTATTTCTCACCGGCAATCCATCAGAACCTGTATCTGTTGCATTAATAAATTCAGTATAACTGTGAGCATAGTGTGGTGCATTATCAGTGAATCCGATACCAGTCGCTCTCGGACTGATAGTTGCATATAGGAGCTATCCCTGCGGTGAATTATCGGTGAATTATCAGTGAATCCGATACCAGACGTGCTCAGACTGACAGTTACTGTCAGTGAATCTGATATCAGACACGCTCAGACTGATAGTTGTGTATTGGGGTTGTTCCTGGCTCTCTTTATAAACTCAGGGGTTTGTTTCCCCCTCTCCATTTAACGCAACACCATCCTCCCAGGGAGCCTGGGGGAAGAAAGAGGGGGGAGTGAGTGAACGAACTGCGTGAGAGGCTTAAACCACGACAAGATCATCAGTACTAACAAATAGAGACTTATTCCTATACAGTACTATCAAATGCATGAGTATTGATATGGAAAATCAGTAATATTTTACTAATTTCTTGGCCATTGCTTTATAGGCTTCTCACATTCAAACTATTGCATATTTAATTAATATTGATGAAAATGCTCAAGTCAAGATAATTTACATGTTCTTCCATATTGTAGTTTCAGAATTAAAAATATTTTTCCCTTTATATTTTTTAAGACAGAAGAAACTCTTACTTACTGTTTTCCATAATAGAAAAAAAACCCACACTACCAAACTAAGACCTTCAAAAGGTTATAGTTTTTATGCTGTCATTCACATGTGCATTTGAATGTATAATTCATGTGTGTATAATTTTCTGTTCGTTTTGTATTTCTCATTTTTCTTGTTTATTATAAAACACTGCAACTTGATATTATCTCTATATTAAAGCTGTTCTGATTCTGCAGCTAAGATAATGTGGAACCACATGAACAGAAAACAGTTATTGGAATTAATGAGTGACTGATACAAAGAAAATATCCACAAGTATGATAGTAGCTGCAAGATCATCTAATATTGAAGCAGCAATTGAAGAAATGATGCGGAAATAACAGTCTAAAATTGCCCATCAGTGTTTAATATAAATTCTGCAGGATAAAGTTAACATTAAAAGAAAATGAGAGAAGACAAACAGAAAATATTTAACTTTGCTGGGATATAAGGAAAAGAGTTATTATAAAAATTTCTTTAATAGACAGATGGTATATAATTCTACCAAAGTCCACTTTTTTAGTGTAACTGTGAGGATGTCTAGACATCCTTATACTTTGAGAAATAATTCAACACCTAAACATTCATCTGTGGGTTTGTGTATTCAGACAAATATTTGGCAATGCCTCTACTTAATAAAACTGCCATTATTCATGAAAGAACAGAATATTAATTCTTCATTATTAGATTTCACTATTTATCATTTCATGTTTGTCATTCTATTTTAAATGTTTCAATCATTTTTTGAGATAACTTCAACAAACAATTTTGCATCACAAATAAGAGAGGACAGATTGTAAAATGAGTATGTTTCTCTCACTGTATAGTTTACTTTTCAAAGATGTGGTATAGACTGATTATGTTTGTTGCGGTGTTTTTCTGCATGTAAACTGAAAACATAACGTTTAAGAGGTATGATTCTTAAGTAGCTCAAGATGCCTCACTGAGGCATTCCAAGCAGTCAAGAGAGATTAGATTTCTCAAAGATGATACAGCTCCTAGGAGAAGTCGAAGTACCATATCTATTTTTGATTATATCTATATTGATTATACAGGAAGCCAAAGGCAGCTTGAATCCTGACTGCAGCACCTCAATTAAGTACATATAGCTGGGCAGTTTAAATCCATGTGCTGTTTTTTTCTCTGTGGTGATCAAAAGGATATTACGAGCCTTAAACAATTTTTTCCGATATGTGACACTGAAAATGAAGGGTACAATTCTTAATCCTCTATTCAGTATTAAACTCTTGTGTAGGTGAAGGGCTATAAAAATATCTGTGTGACAGAAGAAAAGGAAATAAATAAAACAGATGAAGATCCTTAAAAATGAAACATAGACTCCATATGCTTTACAATGAAATATTTAGTTAAATAAATACATCAATTTTATCTCTTACACCAGAAATGACATTTAATGACCTCTCAGTTTTACATTCATCAATTCTCTCTACAAACAGCCAAGCTATTTTTCTGTTCTATTAGAGATCCTGACTCCAAATCCAATTACACAGTCATCCTCAATAAAGCCAAGATCAAATCTTCAGCGGAGCTGGGTCATATTCTGGTTCATTATGGTATCTTCTCTATGCGCACCAGGCATTCCAAAGCTCAACAAGTTAGAGGCATGTAAGAAAAAAAGAAAATCAAATATTTTTATCCATTTGGATTATTTCAGAAATAGATTCATATCATGGATAAGAATATGCACCTTCAGTAGCTGTTTTATTTAAAACTCAGGCTGAATTAAAGACAATTTTCTAATATATCACATCCATCCAGAAACATTAGCTTGAGATTAATTTCCTCTTTGAGACAATATTCCTTACAAGCTATCCAGCTTTGCAACATGTGACAAAGTCCGTATGATCAAGAGTATATATATATGTTTAAGAAACACATCTTTTATATTAAAAAAGAGTGAAAAAGTCAGTTTAAAATGTTTCATTTTTGCATTTACAAAAAAATAAATTCTTTGGTTTAAAAATTTTCTGGATTTGCTTCTATCTTGATCTAACACTGTTATGGGCCTTCCCAAGTTGCTAGAGTGTCAAGAGGAGATGTAGTCCACACTGCTCTTGTCTTCCCTTTCTTGCCCATTGTCTTCCCTCTGCTAGCAGGAACTGTCATGGCAGGGATAATTGTAAGAGCAGAAAGTGATACCAGTGTACAGTGCAAAATGGGACATTTTGTCCTATAGAAAAAATGGCAATATAGCAAGCTCAAGTTAAATAAATTCAGATGGACTGTGAATTGACTTAAAAGCTGCCTAACTAAGTTGACCGAATTTTTTAGAGAAAAAAAAAGAGTAACTCAAGAATTTTCCTGTAAAAGATTTCAAGTTTCTCGAAGCTCTATCTATGCATTTCTTTACCTCCAAAGGAACCAAATTATCTCCCTGGTTTTGTTGAGGATCTTTTTTCTCAGATTTGTTGAGATTCCCAGTAAGTGTCTCAAACAAATATCTAGAGCTTACTATTTTGGTAACTCAGATCTTTTGAAAAGGTAGCTCTCTGTGGCTATCTTTTGTTTTTAAATTAAGTGGTCTTTTGCAGAAAGAGTAGAATAGTGTACTACTACGTATCGCTACATAACCTTGGGCAAAAGACTGTTATTCTCTGAAACCCCTAAAATTTGCAGTAAGTCAATAAACACAGTGCCATACCAAAAATTAACAGACACTAGTTCCATGTTAAAGGCAAAAAAAAAAAAAAAAAAAAAAAAAGATACAAATGCATGTGTAAAGAACCATGATTTCCCTCAGACATTATAGTAAGTCAGAAAGACAACATCCCTGACTAATTCCTATAGGAAGAATTTCTATATAACATAAGAAATATATGTAACATTTACAGCCTATGTCTTTACTGCTTATCACACTGCAGCTTCCCAAATGCAGACATGCTGAGATCTGCACTGTGAACAGACCTTTCCAAAATTGAGCATGAATGTTCTAAGCTATAGGTAGCTAAATAGTAAAATAAAGTGAACAACATGATTTTTCTCATATGGTTTATGGAGTAAAGGTTTTTGCATTATATACGTGTATATGTGTTTGCATATATGCATCTGTATGCAACTATAAATGTATATATATATATGGAAGATAGATATTTAAAATGTGCTGTTTTGTGTGTCTCTTCTAATCCTAAAGGGGGCTAAATATTAACATTCATTTGATTGTTTATTACCAGAGTTATAGGACAAAACCTTGAAAATGGAAAGCAGAGCAAACTTTGTCACACCAGATGAGATATCAATATTATTCCAAAAGTTCATAAGAAAGGATTTTCCAAATTTGCATGTTCTTCCTTCACAAACACAACCACTCATCCCCTTTTGTAACATATTGAAGAAATAATATACTAGCTGTGATTCGGTGCTGAAATACAAGTATTTAGGTTCTTTTTATATCAGAGATAAGAGACATATGCACAATGATAGCAGGATCTTCGAGGGATCCATCTCTTTTGGAAGTGTCATGGGTTCAGCAGCAGCAGTCATTTTTTCTCCTTCTTGGTAGCTGGTGCAGCGCTGTGTTTTTGATTTTGGGCCTGGGAACAGCGCTGATAACACCAGTGTTTTGGTTACTGCTTGGTAATGTTTTGGTCTGACCAAGGACTTTCTGAGTTTCATGCTCTGCCAGGGAGGAGGGGAAACCAGGAGGAAGCAGAGACAGGACACCTGATCCAAACTGACCAAAGAGGTTATTCCATACCGCAGCATATCATGCGCAGGATGGAAGAGCAGAGAGCAGAGACCCGGAAGGGTGGGGGTGCACTGCGCGGTCGGGCTTGGTATTAGGTGGTGAGAATTGTATTCTTTCTTTGTATATCTCTTGTCATTATTATTATTGGTGGTAGCAGTAGTGATTTGTGTTATACTTTAGTTACTAAACTGTTCTTATCTCAACCTGTGGGAGTTGCATTCTTTTCGATTCTCCTTCCCATCCCTCCAGGAGTGGGGGGAAGAAAGAGGGAGAAGTGAGGGAGAGAACGGGCTGCGTGAGTTAGGCTTAAACCACGACAGAAAGAACTGAAAGGATTAGAAGATACCTGAAATGCCACTAAATTTCTCTGCTTCTGTACCAAAACAACTTGCTTATGTTTAAAGAAAATTATCATGAAAACTAAATTAAATTTATTTATATTTTTTATATGTCAAATTTATGAAAATTGCACTGATTTGGACAGTTAATCTGTATGCCATCAGTTAATCTGTGTGCCATCCTTAGGTCTCTGCCTACAGCCTTGGCACAGCATCCATTTACTTCAATGAGATGTCAGTACAAACAGAATTACGTGGTGAAATCGCTGAAATTGGAGCCTGTTTTTATTTCTGGATACAAGCATGCGCTGGGTCTGACAGAGGTGGAATAGACTTTCTTCACAGCAGCCGGTATGGTGCTGTGTTTTGGATCTGTGACACAGTGTTTCAGTTGAGCTGCTCCTACAGAGCACGGAAGCCTCCTCTGTCTTGCTTCACCCCACCACCCTCCCAGGATTAGGCTAGGGGGGGGCAAGAACCTGGGAGGGGACAGAGACAGGACAGCCAGACGCAACTGGCCAAAGGGATATTCCATACCATATAACATCATGCTCAGCAATAAGCCTGGGGGGCAGTTGTTCCAAAGTAGCCATCACTCAGAGAGTGTCTGGGCATTGTGAGTGCTTGCCTTTGCATCAGTTGTTTGCTTGTTTACCTTTCTCTTTCCTGCACCTTTAAAAGTGTTGTTGTCTTGATCCATGAGCTTTTCTCACTTTTGCTCCTCCAGTTCTCTTCTTTGCTTGCCTGAAGGCAGGGAGTGAGTCGGGAACAGGCCCCCGTTTAGCTACTGGACAAGGTAAACCCACCAAAAATGTTATGTTTAAATGTAACTTCTACCAAAAGAAAGACAGGGTCATAGCAGCTATACTAAGAAATGCGCCAAGTGCTCTGCCGCCTGAATTCTTTTGATTCAGTAAGAATCTTTTTTTAAGTTATGGAAACTGGATAAATAATTGATTATGGCCACTACTAAGCAAGTAACAAGCCCACTTTTTAGTGCATCAAACATGAATATGCACATTGTTGATGAGATTGACAGCCACTACAGCACTGCCAACATACTATTCTGAGTAATTTCTCACTTTTGATAAATGAATAGAATTTGGTCTCTAGGCAGCCTTCAAGACTGAGAGTTTCTAAATCATTCACCTCTAATTATTATTGTTTCCTTATCACAATTCTTTTTAATGCTCTTTGTCTAGTCATATTTTATTTTTACCAAATTCTAGTTAATGCTACTGAGTTAGATCTCATGTTTACTATATTTTTCTCTTTATTCAGAAATATTGGTGGCCTCCTGATTATTATTAGAACAGCATGTAGAAATTAGTTTGTTGTTATTTGTTTTCCTACTGTCAGCTGGTTTGCAAATTGTTTTTTGTTTTTTTAAAACTTGGTTCATGGATTGCAATAAAAAGAATTCCACCTACTGGGCTCAGTTAAGAATTTATGAAAATAAGTTTGTTTGATGGGCATTTAAGCATGTGTCCATCTGCTTTTAGTCTCAGAGTATTAGGCTGTAAAGTCTATCAATATTATTAAGGCTACGGATATGTTTGCTGATGTCAGATCACACAATTACCCACCGCTGAAAATGGGGGTTAGACAGATGGTTTGAGTGGTGCAACACATAGCAAAATTTGTTATTCATTAACAGTCGTTAGAACGCTGTGACAGTATCGAAGGATAAGCAAGAAAGAAAAAGAGCAGATATTATGTTTTGTAAGAACTCTCAGAAGCAAAGCAAAGCAAAGCAATGCAATGGAACACATGTGAAAGCCATTATGTTGAAAAAACTGCTTGGGTACAGTCTTGAACACTGGTATTTCTTTTATTAAGACAGGAAATCTTTTACAAGACAAACAATATATTACACTGTGATAAGTGTAACAGACATATATCTTCAACCATGAGCAGTGGATATTTTTCTTTCAGTGAACACTGATCAAACTACTCAGTATTCCTATTGTCAACATCTTAACTTCCTAACATCACAAATTAGAGTAGATACAGTATCAGTAACTGATGCAAAGGAGCTTCCAGACTCAATGATGAGTCCTCATAGAGGTATGATCACTGCTCGTTTTATTCGCAATATTGCTGAGATTATATAGGGTTTCTTAGAGTTCACACTCAGTAAACAATACATTCATTGGTTAAACAATGCTGTCCACGCGCCTACGGCTTCAACCCGATTAGTTCAAGGCAAAAGCCCACATCCCATGACGTCCAAGGGCCATCCTTTTCCGCGGTCAGCTACCCCTGTTTTGCCTCTGGCTAGCCGGTTTATTTTGGCTCTGCTCCCTGGTTTGCCTGCTTCAAGGACACACTGAGCCTGTCGACAGGCTCATAGCCTGGGTTGTGCAAGTAGGCCTGCATCAAGACACTATGCCCGTTAGCCTCTAAGAATTCCTCTACAAGTAACCTAAGTTAACTCCTCATTGTACTTACACATTACTGGTATCTTCCTAAATAAGCATATCAGGAAAAAGATATGTAGAATATATTCTGGAATAACAAGTAGATGTGCATTTCTAGATATCTCTGTGGAGGACTCTTCAATAGTAAGATTTCAAGTGTTTTGCCCTTTTACATACTAAAAGCAGGTCAGAATTTGAAATGTTCTTTCCTGCACAACAGTTCTGTTGCCAAAGCCACACTCACTTTTTATGCCAGATCCCTATAAATATTAGTAACGATTTTTAAGGTAAAAGAAGGGAGAGCTTTTTCTTTACTTTCGAGTATAAAGAAATGCTCTACTTAGTGAAGGAGGTTTTCTTTTTTCTAGACACTGTCTACTCAATAAACAGTTGAGTTAACTTGAAACTGAAATATGTAAAACTGAAAGAAAAAGTAATAGAAATTAACTCTTATGTGAATAGTCTTCCAAATAGCCCCATTTTATGCCTTTTAAGGCCTGTAGTGGATAATTAAAAGGCAAAGAGAGAAGGCCATTGATTAACAACTATTGCCAAGTTATTTGGTCTGTGAAAAGAGCATGACTTCTACAGTATATGTGCAGATAAGAAAACAGAAAATAAACCTACAATTAGAGCAATTATATATTGTACAGCATTATTTATAATTACATTACTTGGAATTATTAATTTAATAGTGTCTTCAGGGAATTTAGTTTAATAACTTCTATTGTTTCTTCACAGAAGCAAAGGTTCCTAACAATAAGGCTTTTGTTCAGATTGTAAAAAGCCACAGAATCACAAAATCATGCAATATCTCAAGTTGGAACAGACCTGCAAGGATCATCAAGTCCAACTCCCTGCTCTTTGCAGGACTACCTAAAATTAAATTATATGACTAAGAGCATTGTCCAGGTTCTTCTTGGAATCTGATAGGCTCGTTGCCATAATAATATACCTGCAGACCCTGTTTTCAGTGGCCAACTACCCTCTCAGTGAAGAACCTTTTCCTAATGTCTAACTTGAACTTCCTCCCATGCAACTTCATTCCACTTCCTCATGTCCTATCGCTGTCATCAGAGAGCAGAGATCAGCACCTCCACCTCCACTGCCTGCCTTGAAGAAATTATAGGCTGTGGTGAGATCAGCCCCTAGCCTTCTCTTCTCCAAGTGACCTCATCCACTCTTCCTAAGTCTTGTCCTTGAGACCTTTCACCATCTTGGTTGCTCTCCTCTGAACACACTCTAATAATCTGATGTCCTTTTTATATTGAGGCACTGAAAACCACACACAGTATTCGAGGTGGGGCTGCACCAGTGCAGTGTGGAGTGGCACAGCCACCTCCCTCAAACAGCTAACGATGTTGTGCTTGATAAACCCTGGGACATGGTTGGCCGTTTTGTCTTCCACTGTACGCTTTACACTGTTGACTCATATTCAGCTTAACATCAAGCCAGACAGCCAGATCTCTTTCCATGGGACTGGTCTCTAGCCCCTTGTCTCCAAGTTTGTATATATAATTAGGATTATCCTATTCCAGATGAAAAATGCAGCACTTGCTCTTGTCAAACTGCATGTGATTGGCGACTGCCCCATTCTCTAGTCTATCCAGATCTCTCTACCCTCAAGGGAATCCACAGCAACTTCTAATTTATTAGCAAATTTACACAATATGCTTTTGATTCCTTCATCCAGGTGATTCCTAAAAACTATTAAAGAGCACTACTAAAGGCCCTAAAATTGAGCCCTGGAGACCCTCACTGGTGACTGACTACCAGCTTGATGTAACCCCATTTGCCATCAGCCAATTGTTCTTCCAATGTATTATAGACTTGTCTAGCTGTGTCCTGAACATTTTGTCCAGAAGGATACTGTGAGAAACAGCATCAAAAGCTTTGCTGAAATCCATATCCACCAAATCCACCACTACCAGCTTCCTTTCATCAGCTAGATGGGTGATTTTGTCATAAAAGGAAATGCAGTTGGTTAAGCAGGACTCAACTCAACTTCCTCTTTGTTTTTGACTTCAGTCTGGATTTCAAATACTTTTTGTGAAATGAAATTGGTAATGATACTGAATCACTGTTGTGTGGTTGAGCTTGGAACTGGCTCACCAAAGATCTTTAATGCCTTGTAACTGACATGAAAACTGACTTCTCTCACAGCATTTCTATAGGAAAAGCTGGTCTTTTGATATTATAAAGAACTATAACTGTTCAAGGAGTGCTGTCTTGCAGCAGTTTGAGACAGCACTTTTGGTTTTATACTGTAGAAATATTTCATTTAAATGGTGTTAAAACATAGTTTTTTCCTGGCATCCAAATCCACCTAGTATTGACCTTGACTAGTTAAATAAAAAATTATGCCCTTTAATCTGAAATTTAGAGGATAATATTTGCAAATGTTTGTCTAAAAACTGACTAACTCATAATGTTATCCATATTTGTAGTTAATAAAGTGCCTTGAGTGCAGTCATACACGGTATGAGTAACCCTACCTCATTAGTCTCAATAGTTTTAGAAAAATATACATGTGACAGGCATACTAATGCCTCCTGGAAAGCAGGTTTGGTTAATATACACTAGTTAGCACTAAAAGCAGCATCTCAAATTTTCCGTCTAAGCCAAAACCAGAATAAAAAACAATCAGGCATTCACAGATCACAGCAACCACTTTGCATCAAAAATATACAGGAAGAAGAGGCTCAGTTATATTGACTGCTGCATTAGTATATTTGCTTGTTTCTTTTTCTCTCTCTGAAGAGAAAACACAATTAGGGCTGGCAAATCACTAAACAATTTACTTTGAAACCTCTTATGGACTTAGATGGTTAGAACAATTTCAGAAGATTAGTAAGAAGATATTTTTTTAATGTAAGGGTCAGGACAGATCAAAAGAAAAACTTTCCTAATGGCTAAAAAACATCACAAAAGACATATTCTAAGAGTTGAACATAAATGCACATAACAAACCCTAAGCACATATTTTAGGTGCCTTAAACACTACTTGGGAGTAAAACCTAAACCAGGTTTTATGCGCTCTATCTAGATTCTGTGATTTTTCAATAATGATTATGAAAACTGAATGACAGAATATTTTATCTAGGAAGCTATCCTTGAGAAGAACAGAAATGCCAAGAAAACCAGTGTCTTCATCTTCTAAGAAAGTTTCAAAAGTCTGAGATCACTTGTTTGGGGTTTAGGGTTTTTTTTCTGTTCTAAGATCAGTAATAGAGGCTATGGAAATGACAGTGATTGCCATTTCTATGAAGGGGTGAGTAGAGGAAATAAACATATAAATCTAGTTGAAATAAAATGTCACAGCCTTCAGTGCTTTTTTTTTTTTAACCTCGATATCATAAGGAAAATAAAAATAAAAAAAAATCTATTATTTTTTAAAGAATACATAAGAAATCACAGAGTGCTTTGTGAGCATTATCTACTGATCATTTCCCAAAGGTGGTACTGTCTTCTTACAGCTCAATAATCTTTACAGATTTTTCATTCTAAAATAAATTTGCTGTATTGTGGGGTTCAAGGAGACACCTTTTGAACAACCTTTTTCATTAGCCTTTCAAATTTAAATTGACTATAAACATAGAATCATAGAATCATAAAATAGTTAGGGTTGGAAAGGACCTTAAGATCATCTAGTTCCAACACACCTCCCATGGGCAGGGACACCTCACACTAAACATGCCACCCAAGGCTCTGATCCACCTGTCGTTGAACACCGCCAATGATGGAGCATTCACAAGTTCCCTGGGCAACCCATTCCAGTGCCTCACCACCCTTACACTAAAGAATTTCTTCCTCATATCCAATCTAAACTTCCCCTGTTTAAGTCTGAACCTGTTACCCCTTGTCCTCTCACTACACTCCCTAATGAAGAGTCCCTCCCCAGCATCCCTATAGGCCCCCTTCAGTTACTGGAAGGCTGCTAGAAGATCTCCACACAGCCTTCTCTTCTCCAGGTTAAACAGCCCCAACTTTCTCAGCCTGTCTTCATACGGGAGGTGCTCCAACCCCCTGATCATCCTCGTGGCCCTCCTCTGGACTTGTTCCAACAGTTCCATGCCCTTTTTATGTTGAGGACACCAGAACTGCACACAATACTCCAAGTGAGGTCCCACAAGAGCAGAGTAGAGGGGCAGGATCACCTCCTTCAACCTGCTGGTCATGCTCCTTTTGAAGCAGCCCATGATACAGCCAACTTTCTGGGCTGCAAACACACTGAAGCCAGCTCATGTTCATTTTTCATCAACCAAAACCCCCAAATCCTTCTCCACAGGGCTGCTCTCAATTTCTTCTCCACCCAACCTGTAGCTGTGCCTGGGATTGCTCCCACCCAGGTGCAGGACCTTGCATTTGGTAAGGTTAAACTTCATCCGGTTGGCATCAGCCCACCTCACAGGCGTGTCAAGGTCCCTCTGGATGGCATTCCTTCCCTCCAACATATCAACTGAACCACACAGCTTGGTGTCATTGGCAAACTTGCTGAGGGCACACTCAAACCCACTGTCCATGTCACCGACAAAGATGTTGTGCAAGACAGGTCCCAGCACTCATCCCTGAGGGACGCCACTCGTTACTGCTCTCCAGCTGGATATTGAGCCATTGAGCACTACTCTTTGCGTGCAGCCATCCAGCCAGTTCTTTATCCACTGAGCGGTCCACCTATCAAACTGATGTCTCTGCAACTTAGAGACAAGGATGTCATGTGGGACAGTGTCAAATGCTTTGCACAAGTCCAGGTGCCTCAGCATGCCTTCCAGGAGAATCCACTCCAAGATTTTGCTAGGCACAGAGGTGAGACTGACTAGTCTGCAGTTCCCCGGCCCATTCATTTTCTCCTTCTTGAAAAAGAGGGTTATATTTCCCTTTTTCCAGTTGTCAGGAACATAATGGCTAGTTGAAAAAATGCACTACAGTGGAAAAAAATCAAAGAAGTATCACAAGTGTATTCCACACCCCTTAAAATGTGCATCTTCCTTTTTGGCCTTAATTTCTATTGCAGATTTTTTTATTATTATTTTTATTTTTTAATGTTATTTATTTTATTTTATTTTATTTATTATTTTATTTTATTTTTTATTTTATTTTATTTTATTTTATTTTATTTTATTTTATTTTATTTTATTTTACTTTTTTTATTTTTTAATTTTATTTTATTATAATCTTTATGGACGTATTTTGTCCATGATAGTGGGATATTGGGTTTGGTCTTATGCTCCTAATTTTGGCTGAATTCGTCTAACCTACTAATTTTGTCTTACTCCTGTCAAGTTCTCTAATCTCTATCTGCATTTGTCCCCGTTCTACAGCTTATTTTGTTCACCTAGAAATGTTATATATTCACAAGCGAAGAAGTGCAAGCATTGAAATACAAACTTTTAGGATGTGTTGCCTACAGCTAGACCTACCTTGGCAAGACCACCTAAAAAAAATAGATGAGGAAAATCATTAAAGGAGTTAGTATTGTTAGCTAATTGCTAGCCATTGCTACCACTTAGTATTTTAAAAGTAGGTGAAGCTTGTAGAGCATCTAGAAAATTAGAAAACCAAAATTAAAGAAATTTAAGCACTAATGCACAAATAAAAATTCAAATAAGAGGGTGGTTTAGAAGAGCGAACTTAGGAATGATGGTTCAGATTTAGCTCTCATTCCTCATCGGGGAGAAGGAAAGTTATTAATGAATACAATAATTCTTCTTGAGATCATGCAGCATATTTACATCATGCAGCTAAAACTATCTCAGCAGTTAGAGGGCAAAACAGTGGACTGCCAGTATATTTACCTGTGTTCAGATTATAACACTCTGTCCACCTGGAATGGAGCTTTACAGGTAAAATCTAACCGGCAGTGACTGGTGAAAGTGCACACTAAATGAAAGTGTGTACATCTCTAACAAATAAACTTTGTTAAAGGCTGCCAGTCTCCTCACATGGGCCTTAAAACAATGCCACAAAAGGCAGATGAGTGTGCTTTCAAGGACAGAGCTTCAGGAGAGAGTCTGGGAGCTTCTAACTCTCAGTAATAAGTTACTGAGGACAGATCAGTGAACGTCTTTGACAAGGATCTAAACAGTGAGGCTGTTTTCAGTACCTTTGAAAGAACCGTTCATCACCATGCAGACTGAAGACACAGAGAAGGCACCCACAGTGATACATTCTTTTGCAGACCTTGCTATAGGGGCATTCAGGTATGTATGTGTAGTTGATCACATACAGCTATACAGAGATAGAGATATAATGTATCATGCGCTCAGTTATGAAACTTGGAAGAAAAAAGATAAATTTATCATTCTGCAACGCAAGCATGCAGTGAGAAACATAATTCCTTACGTTTTTAACAGAACCCAGTGCAACCCTGCAAGAGCCAGAGTTCAGGACAACTATTGCAAGAGGCATCATGTCACTTCTGTGGTCTACGGAGACTCTCAAGGAAAAAGAGGAGATAAGCAAAGTCTCTTACCATCAGTGTGGTTGGTAGATGGATAAAAAGATGTTGCAATCTAGATGGCACATGAGTAACAGCAAAATATTTGCAACAGAAGTGTAAGAAGTTAAACCAAATAATATATAGGAAGAAGTTACTTTCATTATAACTGTGGTAATTCTTTTCATTCCATTCATTCAGCAATTGGTGTGCTGAATAAATATGCCAACACCTACAAATATGCTGAGTACGTTCTAGTTTAGTTTGACAGCAGACTTGAGGCTCAATAATGTTGATAGCTCCTGTTTACCTGAACTGAAGTCTTAGCAACTGTGGGCCACTTTCTGTCCTCTTTCCACTGCTGACGCGTAAGGTTAAAAAAAGTAATATACAAGTGGGAGCTGCTGGTTGTTCCACCCAGAAGGCATATGGGAAACCAAAGAGTGAAATAGTAGCTTAGAAACAATCTGATCTAGATATATCAAAATACAATAAAATCACACATGATTAAGTTACTTACTCACCTGTAGGCATGCAGTTAATGTATTACTACAACAGTTTAAGTGTTCCTGAGATGACTCTTTCAAACACAAAACAATTTGCAACGCAAAATAAATTATTTAGCATTTCAGTTCTGGAGTGAAATCAGGATACTGAGGGAGCAATATTTTTAAGTGTTCTGCAGGTTTAGAAAGCTTCCACTTAATCTCATCAAGTAAAACCAGAATACTTTTTAACTGGAGAAGGATTTAACAACATTGAGAAGAAACAAGGATACATATAAGGATAATGGTTTCCAAGCCCTACACAAATATTAAATGAACAATTTATTTAAAAATTTTGAATACTTAGAAGTTGTAGATAAAGTATTAACCCACTTTTCAATCTTACTCAAATAACTTTATTTTAAAAACCCTATGAATCTTCTCAAGACAATTCCTTTGTGAATCCTCAGTCACAGTTAATGGTTTTATCCACTTACAGTTAAACTGCACTCTAGTGTTTGCATGTTGTATCTTTCTGCACTCTAAATGTGCAAATTTCCCACTAGATTTATCTTAGAATAACTTTAATAATGAAAAAAAGTATAGTCATATACTAAATCTATCATTTCCAGATTTTTGATTAATTTTTGCATATTTTTTCAAGTCATGTATAAAGCTTTCAAATTTTGGTGAAAGTGAAAAATTATTTTTAAAAAAGCAGCTGTAATCAAGGTGCACAAAAACATTTATTTCTCCTTTTTTCCACTTTCTGTAGCAAACAGCATTCTGAATTTAATAGAACCTGGCAAAATTTTCCAATAATTCAGCAGCAGATTATTAATTTCAAATTGTTTAAATAGAAGTGATGTGCTACTTAGCACTTTTAAATTATAGTAAAACAGAGACATTGATGGGAATATAGGTTTTAAAAGTCTTTTCAATAAGAACAATACCTAAGAAAATTATGTAAAACCATCATGTTATTAAAAAGGAAAATGACAGAAGAGCACAATATCTTGAAAATAAAAATTTAAGCTGTGATTATATTAAAATTACCTGCCATTAATTTTTCACATTAAAAAAGCTAACACATGTTATGAGAAAAAATGTCCCAGACAATTTTCCCTTTTGAGTCTGTGTAGGTGGGTTTCTTCATTGTTTCAGCAAAAGGATATGCAGGATATCAGTGAACTGAATTTATAGATTGACTTAACCTTATCACTTAACACTGGAGTGCATACCCTACACAGGCATGCTTAAATAGAAATTTGCCAGCCCCTTACCCTCCACGGGAAGATCCAGATCTAAGAAGGCTTGATAAGGATGTGGATCACTACCATCACATAAGGAACAAGGTACAAATTCAAGGTACCTTTGCAGCATACCTGTAAAATTCCAGTTTTACAAGAATTTTTCTTAGCACAAAAATGTATAAAGGGAAACAGCACTGAATGGCCACTTACTTTACTGCTTCCCTTTTGTCCAGATTTTTTGGATTGTCTTGCTCTAACTGACAAGTGCCACTTCCTTAATCAAATGCAGGTTTGAAGGCTGTCTCAAGGACAAAGCAGATGTACTTGGTCATTGCCTTTTGTGGAATAAAGAAAGATATTTTCCTATTGGACCTAACTGTCAGAGATCAGTGACTATTTTCCCACCTTCATGAATCCTAATGTTGTTAAGGAACAGGAATGTAAATCTAACATCTAGTGACTTGGATGCATATTAGCTCATTACTGTTTGCAATTGAACTGTAAAACGCCTGAGTTGAAAAATGAAAATGAACCTTCATTTCAACCTGTACCCATTGTTTCAGTCTCTATCAGAGAAATAGAGATTTTAGCCTCCCCACACTAAGACTTACCTCAATTGCTAGATACATTAAAATAATAAAGTCACAGCCTGTTTTTTAAATCTTCTCTTGTGTTTGCTTTTGGATGACCTGTGTACGGATCAAAGTCCAGAGTGCTTATTTGGAGTCTACCACAAATCAGTGATATGCTGTCTGATGATTGTTTTTTTTTGCTACACAGTATAGTTTATATATGACAGCTCATTAGAACATAGCTACATATTTTTTAAGTGGCATGCTTTTGTAGAGAAGGCAGCTTCACTATACAATTTGCATAAGAGGCAACATTTTCTAGAAAATAATTCTAATATCTTTTGTAATGTGAGAAACAAAGTAATTCTGTGTATTCTTCAAAACAATGAAGATTATTCCTTCCCAGTTACTAAGTAAAGAAAATAAATTATAAAGGTGAGTAGTTTGTTAATTTCTTCGTGTTGTATTAGTATTCAGCAAACCTTTTCGGTTTGTTTTCAAAATCTGCAGCATTGTATTCTTTGTTCCATAAAACCAGAAGAAAAACACTGTAATTTATTTATTACATTTTTTTTCAGCATGAAGTGGAATGTTTTGGTTTTGTTTATCCTTTGGAGCTCATTGTTTCAACAGTTGGGTAACATGTCCTCTAAATTCATTGACAAAATTGAATGAAGTAAAAAAATATGTCTGAATATTTCAATTTTAAAAGTAAAATTGTTGAGAAGATTGTAATATGATTATTCCATAAACCTTAACAAACTCTGCTATAAAATCATTATTATAAATTCATGATCAAGCGCTGAGAATGTAAGAATGATAGAACTAAGTTATTGAGATAACCTTTAGTTGCCCAAATTGTGTGTGCTCTAAAAGATAGTCTTTTATTACATGATCATACACTATTTTTAGCCTGAGAATAACTTCCTCACTCTGTGCATTAAATGGATGATGTTTATTTAATGAACAGCTATTCAGAATCTTTTTCTTCATAAGATTTAGTGAATGGCACATGGTTTATTTACAACACATTATTCAAATGCAACCCCATTGGGGAAATTACTACTTCTCCCATCAATTTTCCTGGGATTAATGTTAATAGTCTCAGAAATGAAAAATGACTGCCTTTTGGAAAAGGACATTATCTCTTGCCCATCTCTATACTGTTAATTTTGACGGTTTCTAGTGTATGAGTGAGGTAGTTACAGTTACCTTATACATAACTTAATTTTTCTGATTTCTGCATTATATATTTGAGCATTTTAAACATAGTTGATTTTGAGATATGAATTTATCTTTACAAAATCTGTTAGAATTCTGATATATAGAGCACTTTTTAGACTAAAAATATGTATTCCAAATTTTTCATTTCAGCAGTTTTCATTTTTATTTCTGCTCACGATTTGTGCAGATCTTACTAGGTAACGGTAGACGAAGTATAAGGTTAAGCAGCTATTGTTACAAAGGATTCAAAATGAGAACATAAGGATATAATTAAGTTTTCCAATAACATTAATGAAGAAATTACCCTTTCTCATCATGGAATCTTTGTCCTTATCTTGTCCTCGTTTCAGCTGGAATATTTAAGTTAATTTTCTTCCTAGCAGCTAGTACACTGCTGTCTTTTGGTGTTAATGCTGATAACACCTGTATTCAAACTTCCCACGTGAAAAATACAAGGAGGAGGACTAAGCAGAAATATAACTTAATCTTCATGCAAAAATTCACACCTTATTTATTCTAAAAATACCTGAATTTAAGCATTAAAAGAAGCCCAAAACTACTTAAGTTTTTATCATGTAAAAGGAAATATAATTTGTTAAACCATTATTAATATTTCCTTAACCAAAAATTAGTATTTCCTTATATTTTAATTTTATTACAAGTTCACGTACTATTTAACAAATAGACAAACTGCGTTACCTATAAATTTCAGAATAGACAAAGTTGGTTTCCAAAACAAGATCCCTTTATTCTTTCTGTGATTAAATACATTCTGCTGCATTCCAAGTAAATGGAATGCAAAGTCTTCTCGCATACACCAGATGCAAAATATTTTCGCATATTCAGTAGCTTGGTTGTGGTCCGGGGTAGAGACATCACCTCTTCTTCCTCTTCTACCTCTGATTCACATACTAATAACTCCCAGTCAGATGCTGTCCCAGGTGGTGAGTACATTGTTTCTTCATCTTACTTCAACTTTCATGCCTCTTTTTTACTTTTCTCCTTGTGTACAGGGGCAATCGATATTGGCACGAATTGGTCCTCTGGTGTAGCTTCTGTGCTTGGAGCTGGAGTAGCTGCACTGTCTGTTGGGGCCAAAGTTTGAGTAGCTACTGTACTTGTTGCTGGGGTTGGTGTAGCTGCTGTGCTTGGAGCTGCAGTAGCTGCATTGTCTGTGACTTTGCCATCAGATCCAGGGACATTTTTTTTTCTTTTGAAGGTGCTGGATAGTGTTGAACAAGGCTCTGTAAGCATAGGCCAAGCCCCAGCATGTTGCCATGATTTGTTCGTCTCTGGTATGACCAGAATGGCAACACACCTCATTAAACATTTTACTAATTTTTCTGGATTTTACACTTTTTCAGTGGTGAAATTCCAAAGCACTAGAGGGGTCCACTGGCCTAGATACGTGCCCATACTATCCCACACACCCTGCCACTCATGACTGTCCAGACTCAGGGAAAATCTCTTGGTCCTCCTATATTGTTGTCTAACCCTAGACAAGGTCCAAACCTGGCTCCACTTAACTCTTGAGATCAGATGAAATGGTTGTGGGTAAAACATACTCTGTATGCATGCCAACATGATGATCCCCATCACAATCAGCAGGCAGGTCTCAAGGGTACCCAAAGGCCATTCAAAACCTTCAGAACTCTCAAATGATGCTGTAAACAGTCTAGTGAGGGGCTGAGAACGTAAGGGAATGTCTCCTTCAGAGGCTGACCACGCGAGGAGTGGAAAAAAGAGGTTTTAATTGCTAAGCACTTCTGTTACATACCTCCCAAAGCATAGAGATGGTGACCACACTGGGAACACAAGCCAGTTCAGTTTCACAAACAATGATTCTACTATATTGCAAGTTATTGCCATAATGTACAATGAGACAAGAACCTTAGCCCAAACCCCCCATCTGATAAAGGCTAAGACAGCAAATACCGGCTATTGTATTACAAGTCATTACCATAAAGTACAATGAGACAAGAACCTTAGCCCAAGGCCCCCAGCCAATAACAGTAACACAGCAAGCAGCAGCTGTAAAGTACGGCATTTTGAAACTGTGAGATCAAGAGCAACAACTTTGAGAATCAATAAATCAGCATGGCGACAAGTGATTATTAATCAGAAACAACGAGTGCTTATCACAAATACTATCAGACACACTCTGGTCAGATCTGTCGTTATCTCAACCCTCCGTGCCCCATGTTGGGCGCCAAAAAGAACTGTCATTGTTCAAGCCCAGCCGTAACTCAGAACCACACAGCCGCCCTCTCACTCCCCGCCTTTCCTCCCCCCTGCTCCTGGAGGGATGAGGAGAATAGAAAGAATGTAACTCCCACAGGCTGGGATAGTAAGAGTCCAGTAACTAAAGTATAACACAAACCACTACTGCTACCACCAATAATAATAATGACAAGGCAAATACAAGGAAAGACAATACAACCGCTCACCATCTGATGACCAAGCCGTGAACTAACTCTTCTGGTTTTCTGCACCCAGTTTTTACATCCTGGGCATGACATGCTGTGGCATGCAATACCTCTTTGGTTAGTTTGGGTCAGGTGTCCTGTCTCTGCTTCCTCCTGGCTTCCCCTCCTCCCTGGCAGAGCATGAGACTCAGAAAGTCCTTGGTCAGAGTAAACATTTGAGCAGCAACTAAAAACATTGATGTTATCAGCGCTGTTCCCAGACTGAAAGTCAAAAATACAGTGCTGCACCGGCTACCAAGAAGGAGAAAAAATGACTGCTACTGCTGAACCCAGGACACACATTCAAGGATAAAAAGTCTTTCCCTTTCTTGTAGCTATTATTATATTGTGATGCTTTTTTCTTTTTTAATTTTTATCAAACCTAATTTAAATAAGACATCTAACTTCCTTTCCTGTTTCTGGAATTATTTATGGACTCTTTTAAAATGTCACTGTTTATTTTGGAAAGACTCCACACCTGAGTTAACAGCAAGCATAAAATGCTATCTTTAAAGCAGCAAACATGGAGTTTCCTGTCTGACAGCATTATTGTTAAAAGCATTGGTGAGCCTAATTCCCCATGCACTGCTTTGACGATTCAGCCCATAAAGTTAGATGATGTTCATTTAACTTTCTGACAGTTGCACTTTGTATGAATCATGTAAGAATAAAAATTTAGTGCAATCAAAAGTGATGTCAGCATATTAGAAAGGATATAGAAGAAATTCTTAGAGGAGGTTCTGTCACCCAATCTGAAACACCACGTGAATTGCATTTAACACTCACTAGCATTTTCTTACAATGCTGTCTGGCCTCAAGCAGATGGCTTGAGTGCAGTCTTTCCTGCAAATCCTGCCTCTTCTGTCAGTCCTACAGGGTTTGTATAGAATACCGTACAGATAGCTATGTGTAGACAATGGATTGTACACTTTGGCTGGGTGAACTGAGCTACTTCTAAAATTACTATAGTAAAATATTTCAGATTTTATTGCTGACTTGCAAGATAGAAATTTTTTTTATTAGGTTCATTATGGCTAAGGTGAGATATGATGTACTTCACATTTACTTCTGATAGATTAGATTTCTGTTATAGTCCTGATCAAATGGCAGCTGTCATAAACTGATCCTCTTCCTGCTGAAACTTTGGACCCACAAGGAGTTTAAGACCACTGTTGTTCAAATTTTTAAAGTTTATTTATTTATAACCAAAGATCAATTGTTCTTTTATTTCACTGTTATTGGCTGTATACATCATTTTAGTTGTGTTTTTAACTCTAAAAACCTTCCAGACTTTCTAGCTCTGTAGACATAGTGGGTTCACTCCAACACATGCAGATGACTGTGGATTAATTTACTACTTTATGTCCTGTTTGTTGCAATAATTTTGTCAGTGGTTAAAAGAATCAGTCTTGCAATAATATACATGAAAACCAACCAAAATACTGTTTTGTTCATCCTAGTGATGACAAGTCTTATTTCTTGAATATCAGAATTTTTCCTTCTCTTTTTTTATTAATTAGCAAAATTCTGGTTTAAACACTAATCTCATATGCAAAAGTTGTTTAGCAGAGTTAGCAAGCATTAATGAATTAATAATCATTAATTATTTCTAGTGATGTACAGACAAATATATACAATCAGTAAAATTGGCAAAAAAAGTCTGGAGAAAATATGTCATAACTAAGTTGGCTGCAATTTATGAACTCTGTCAACTTTATTATGTTGACATAGTTAAAAATCCTTTTAAAAATAAATTATTTTTGCTTGACATTCTCAAAATGTCAGATTATTTTGGAAGTTTATAAAGGTGTAATTTTTGTTTTTGACTCAAACAGATATAAATCTTTAAAAAAAAAAAAAAGCTAATGTAATTTTTTTTTATATTGACCTAAGACAATTATATTTCTAGCTGTTCAATTAGACAAGGAAACCAAAAAGGTCAGTATTTGCACGACATTAATCATCTGCATAACAGAATATATGCTTAACAGATCCATAAAATTACTTACTCCTTGCCTCAGAAATCTGCATAATGGCACAACTTTTCCAGATTTTTAGATGCATTTCCCTTGATTTTATGAACCGCAATATTCATTATCCTGTATTGAGTAACCAGACACATATTTTTTTCATGACTTTTTGCAGTCACTTTGAAATATTAGAACCGTATTGCCCCTATAAATAAAGTAGTTGAAAAAACTGCAATCAAGCTATCCATTTAAAGGTATACTTTCTGTTTCTTCTGTATAATTGTATTGAAGAATATTGTTTCGACTGATACTACAGTTACTTTCAGGTTTCATTACAGATATCATATTTTATTTTGTATTCTCTAAAAGTAAAAATAAAATGCTAATGAGATCTTACACTTTTTAGTGATTTATGAAAAAAAATTATCTTAAAGCTGTAATACAAAAGATACAAATTTAGAAAAATGAGACCTTCAAGCAGTCTTAAAGCAGATGAAAGGATGAGCTGCATTTCCAAAGCTATGAAAAACAAATTAAACAAAACAAAACAAACCCACCCATGAGCACATTTGCTTTTACAGAAGTTTACCTATTTTTCCCCAAAAGAAGAAAAAAAATCTACCAGGGAAGAGACTTACAGCACTTTCCATGTCTCTTTCTTGGGAAAGGACTGGTTTAAATCCTTTGGCGTTCTTAAAAAGAAAAAGAAATTATGAGATTAAATAGCAGGAATGTGGCATCTTTCTGATGGATTTCCCCACTGCAATATTAAATAATGTAGAAACACTATTTCTACATTATTTACTATAACAAGCCCTTCACAAGCAAAGAAAAAAAAAAAGTATGGAGAACAAGAAAAGCTTCTAAGTAACTACGTACTTCTAAATCCTTTGAGAATACTGGAGAATATAAATGGTCCTAGAGAAGGACTGAATAAGACTGCTTTAAAGTATTTCCTTTTGCTAGCAGATTTTATAAATATGACGATATTATTAGAGATTATTAAATTAATTAATTAGTCACCGTATAAGATTCTGGTCCTGACCCCAGTTATTTTCTGTTTAGAGCATCACAAATCACATCCTTCTATTTCTGAAGTGGCACTATCAAGGACTAAGCTAGTCACATATTAGAACCAGCACAACCAATCCCTGAACAAATACTTGAACACAGCTGCAAGGAGATCAAGGCTACAGTAATTACTAAGGAAGATCCAAGAATCTGCTATGAAGATCACAGACAGCACCTTGGGTGCAGAATTTACACTGAATGATTAGCTTCAATAAAATAATGAGATATTGTACTGAAAGATTTAGCTTTTTCCTTCAAGGCAAATAGAGAAATTCAGCCTCCACTGGAAAAGGGCAAATATCTTTTTTACAAATTGTGTACTAAATTATGGGAATCAATAATAATTCCTGTAAAAACACATCTCGGCTTAATTGTCCTGGGTTCAACAGTAGCAGTCATTTTTCTCATCCTTAGTAGCTGGTGCAGTGCTGTGCTTTTGACTTTCAGTCTGGGAACAGTGCTGATAACACCAGTGTTTCCATTTGGTGCTCAGTAATGTTTACTCTGACCAAGGACTTTCTGAGTCTCATGTTCTGCCAGGGAGGAGGGGAAGCCGGGAGGAAGCAGAGACAGGACACCTGACCCAAACTAACCAAAGAGGAAATCCATACCACAGCATGTCATGCCCACTATATAAACTGCTGGCAGTTACCCGGAAGAGTGAGATCACTGCTCAGTCAGGCTGGGTATCAGTCGGCAGGTGGTGAGCGCTTGTATTCTCTCCCCTGGTAATTTTCTTTCTCATTGTTATTATTGGTGGTAGCAGTAGTAGTTTATGTTATACTTTAGTTACTGGACTATTCTTATTTCAACACGTGGGAGTTGCATTCTTTCAATTCTCCTCACCATCCCTCTGGGAGCAGGGGAGAGGAATGGGGGAGAGTAAGCGAGGGCTCCACGGCTGATTTGCTGGCTGGGTTTAAACCACAACAGTTCTTTTTGGCGCCCAACATAGGGCATGGAGAGTTGAGATAGCGACATATCTGACCTGTGTCTAATCGTATATATGGGGAGGAGAATGGAAAGAATGTAACTCCCACAGGTTTTGATAAAAACAGTCCCGTGACTAAGGTATAACACAAACCACTACTGCTATCACCAATAATAATAATGAGAAAGACAATAACAAGGGAAGAGAATACAACCGCTCAACATCCATTGACTGATACCCAGCCCTACCCGAGCAGTGATCTAACTCTTCCGGGTAACTACTCCAAGTTTATATAGTGGGCATGATGTGCTGTGGTATGGAATACCTCTTTGGTTAGTTTGGGTCAGGTGTCCTGTCTCTGCTTCCTCCTGGCTTGCCCTCCTCCCTGACAGAGCATGAGACTCAGAAAGTCTTTGGTCAGAGTAAACATTATTGAGCAGCAACTAAAAGCTTTGGTGTTATCAGTGCTGCTCCCAGACTGAAAGTCAAAAACACAGCACTGCACCAGCTACTAAGAAGGAGAAAAATGACTGCTACTGCTGAACCCAGGACACCCAGTTAAGAAACAACAAGTCTGGCTTGATAAACTAAACAAAACAAAGCAAAAGAAAAGAAAGCAAAAACAGTGAGAGCTAGTATTCTTCAAGTTTTTGCATGGTTGAAGAGGCTCCATTTACCACTTTTTGTTTGAAAAGCATGTTAGTGGCATCTAATTGCTTAATGTCAGAAACAAAAAAAGTGAAATGCCATTTACAGTAAAATCCAATATTAGCAAATAATACTGTTAAGTTATATAATATTTCTGTCTTTGATCTAAGATATAATATTTTACTTTCATAGAATAATGATCCTTTTTTCCACTACATGAACTATACCTTCCACAGAGATTATCAACAATTTTTTGAAATGAAGTTAGCTGATCATTATTCAACTGTGTTCCTGCCCTATAATCCAAGTGATCTAAAGAGGAATTTTTAAGTACACAAAATTTTACATGCAGAAGGCAAATCCAAACCTTGGAATTCAGTGAGAATTTGGAGAAGAAAGAGCAAGGAGGAGATAACTGCCACCATGCTGCTGATGTCAATCTTTTTGCATGTCTTAACATGTTTTTCATAGTTAATAAGACAATTGGGCTCATGCAAGAAGCTAGCAATACATAAGATCACATAAAATTTATTGACCACAGATAGGACAGTTTGGTTCTGTAACATGTACCTCAAAGTTCTCTGTAGAGTTCCACTACCTTACTACCATGTTTCTAAAGGGAGATGATATGTACAGAAACAATTAGATATGGATAAGAATGACCAGTTTTAAATTTTATTACTGTTAGGTTAGGTTTTAAAGTTTCACAGTCAAGGGGAAGCCCACATAATTACTTTATGAATCTGGAGAAGCTGTTAATTATACAGCTGCTACCATAGCTATGTAGATGTTTCCGAAGAGGAAAAAGCAACGAAGGGAAAGATAAGAAGAAAGATATTTTGTTATAAGAACAGTAGAGATTTCTGAAAAAGTACTTGTGGACTTAGTCTCTTTCAAATAGCTAAAACCTTTATTCCTAAAATTAATGCTAAAAGTATGTTCAGAAACAATGTTACAAGTGCTCAGAGGGCTTTTTGCCCAGCTCTGATAATTTTCATATCTGAGAGCCTGGCTCTTACTTTAGTGCACTTAACATGATAAAAGGGAGAGTGATTTATTCCATACACAGCTGTTAAATGACAGCTTTTTATTCCTGTTTGAAACAATCTCAGAAATTATAACTTTCTTTTATTTTCTTTCTTGTTGTAAGACAATGTTTATAGTTTTCCCAGTTGTGGCTGAGAGGATGCTCAGTGAAATATCACTGATGGATCTCTGTTGTTTGCCACAGTGCTGTTGTTTACTGATTTTTCCATTTCTCTGTCTTGTATTTTGACATATCATTCTGACCTGGTGCGTGACAGCTCTTTTGTGTAACCATGTTGCATTATATATCATTTCCTTTCTTGAAATGAATGTAATGTAGAATTTTCCTGCTCTGAGAACTACTTTTTCATTTGGTTTTAGAAACATCTGTCATTTGTTTCAGGATAATATACAGTACATTCACTTTTTAAATCATGTGTCTTAGAACCACTTATTTCCTCCTTATTTTGTTTCCTTTCAGTTAGCACCCATCTTTTACTCTTGTCAAAGATAATAAATATCTTTTTCTCTACCTTTTCTTCTTATCCAGTTGTCTTTCCATCACATTGGGCTTTAAACGAAGTTGAGATTTCTCAGTACATTTCATTCAAATCTCTTACAGGTTGGTTTTTTTTTTTTTAAATACCTATCATTTTCAGTTTTTGTCAAATATTTTAGACTAACATTGAAGGAAATGAGAATAATCTTGCTGTTGGTGTTCTGTATTAAAGGAAGAATATGAGAATCCATTTTGGACCCTCACTAGGAAATTTACTGGTTGTTACTTTAAACCTCAATACTCCTAAAAAAAATTTCTTTGGTTTTAGTATGTCATCATACATAGGCATTTTTATATATGATTCTGTGCATGTATACCTATACATTCATATTATTTATATATGATTTATATATTATTTTTATAAGATTTATATATATTTATATATGACAATATGCATATATACATATACACACATACGTATACATACATATAAATTCACATACTGAGCAATGCAGAGAGAGAGAGAAATATTACTGTCTGATAAAACAGATTCTTAAATGTGTCTTTCAAGTGTGTACCTTTTCCTGAACTGAGCAGCTGAACAATTCATTTAATCTAGATTAAGCTAAATGTCACACCTTTCTCAAAGGCAGAAAAGTCTATATTTACAACTACAACTTTATAAGTTGTGGGGTTTTTTTATATTAGATCCAACGCTGTGGTAGTTTTCCAGGGAAAAAATATTAGCTTGGGTTGTTTGAAATAAAATAGGACCTGACTGGAAAACAAGTCTTTTCCTCTAGTGGAAGTACTTATAGTCACTAGATATTTAATGATTTGAGAAACTAATTTAGAAATTCCTGCACTTTTCTAAAAAAAGTCTAATTTGTGTAATATTCTTGATACGATTTTTGGAAGGATGCTATAATGTTTACATGTAGCAAAATTAGTAGTGGAATATGTATAATATTATAGAATCATAGAATCGTAGAATAGCCAGGGTTGGAAAGGACCTTAAGATCATCTAGTTCCAACCCCCCTGCCAGGGGGGGCACCTCCCACTAAACCATGCCACCCAAGGCTATGTCCAATCCAGCCTTGAACACTGCCAGCGATGGAGCATTCACAACTTCCCTGGGTACAATTATATATGTATATTATATATAATATCTATGCAATGGATATTCTATATGTATATATGTGTATAAATCATAATCAGGAAAACAGAAAACATGTATTTGTACATAAGTGCATATGTATATCATCCCTATAATACATACAATCCCTTTCTTGTCTGTAAAGCAAAACTAATGATTCAGGACTAATGGATGCTGTGTGTGTGTGTATCCAGGTATTATACAGAGACCAATGGTGATGCCTCTGATTCCTCATCACCTGATTTCTCTACTGAGACAGCTGTCTGTCTCCTAAGGATACATTATGTTTCTGACCGTGCAACTTATCTCATTGTGGCTCTGATATTTTCCAATGTTAGTATAGTTAAAGAATTGAGGGTTTCTTGAGGTGCGGTCTGTGCTTTTTAAAACACATAGATATTTGCCTAGTAGTTTGAGAGAATTCTTTTGAAACCAGAGAGGAGCATACCTGCAGCTGTAAAAAGAAACAAACATAAGCTACTTGATGGTAACATAAGCTACTTGATGGTAATTTGCTTTAGATTTCAAGGAAATATAAAAAGAATATTTAAAGTAGTGTAAAATATTACCATATTTTAAATAAAATGTGATGAAACTAATTAAAAAATACATATTTACCTTTATTGATAAAAGCCCTGAGACCACCAACAGGGTATCTTTAAAATTAATGGAGGAGGCGGAATCAATAAAAACTGCAACAACCACTAAGAAATTATTAATTTATTGTTCGGAGCTTGTTTGATGTTTTTGGGGTTTTGTTTTTGTTTGGTTGTTGGGGTTTTGTTTTGTACGAAGGCAATATCTAAGGGCAAAAAAATGTAGAATCAGGAAAGTTTATAACTACTTCATACTGCATAGCAATTATCTGCATCTGTCCCAAAATGGAAAAGTTTCAGAAAAGTGTTTCAGCTATGATTCATCTCTCAAAGATATTTTACAGAGCAAGAGATTAAGTGACTTCATTCTCTTTAATGCAGAAACAAAAAGGTGGTTAATGCACTGACTGACCAGAAGCTACAAGCAAACACAGGAACATATTTCTGACAGTGACCAGCTTTTTTATCTGGGTGAACAGAATATAACAAGTTCCACTTCCTGGAAATGAGACTGTAGGATGAAAAATTAAATGTGGGTAAGGCTGTTTTATAGTAGGGCAAATTTATCATTATAAAAGCTTATCTATAAACCTAGCAGGATCTTCGTTGCCTAAGCCTTTCTTTTGAGATTAGCTGTCATCAAAAAACGTGCAACAGAGTTCAAACGTTGTGGTGAGACACATAGCTGGCTTGTATAACACACATGTCATATTAATGATCATATTCCCACCCATCCTTAAAAATATATTCCATGCAGGAAAGCATATAACAAGGGAAGTTGTTATAGTTAAATTAATATATTTTTCATGTGAATAGTAAAATGTATATATGCAAGAATAGCAATGCTACTAATGCAACTTCATGGTCTGTAAACCTTAAACACACAGAGAGAAAAAATAGAGGTTTTATGTTTACGTGTGTACCTCAAACATATATGCTCTGCTGAAGATCCTCCGTACATCTCCAGCATGAGTAAATAATTTCAAATGTGAATACATTTTTAATACACACAGATCTTGGAAAAAAGGGGGGAGAAAACTTGTATTACGCATGTAAACATTTTGTCACAGCATTCCAAAAACATTGTAAAAGAACTGTGACTAATAGGGACATATTTAGTCTCCTTTTAAAATATTTACGTTCAAAGTCCACGTTTTGTCAAAAACTACTGAGGTGAAACTCGTTCCTTGAAGTCAGAGATAAAATCATATTTGCGTAACAAATGTTAATAAAAACAGACAAATTAATCATAGGGTCAGAATTTTATTGCTGCTTTGTCTGCTTCCTCATAATAGCTGTCCTTATTTTTCTGCAGTGTGACAAACTATTTGTTTTGGGGGTTTTTTGAGTGAGGAAGAAAGTGGGTTTGTCTGTTTTGGCTTGTTTTCAAGATCGGCTGAGGTTCTTAATGACTTCTTTCCTTCAGTCCTCACCAGCAAATGCCCTGACCACACCACCCAAGTCTTGGAAGGCAGATGCAGAGACTGTGAGAATAAAGACCCTAGGCCCACTGTAGGAGAGGATCTAGTTCGAGACCATCTTAGGAACCTGAACATCTACAAGTCCACGGAACCTGATGAAATCCATCCGCGGGTCCTAAAGGAGCTGGCAAATGAAGTTGCTAAGTCACTGCCCATCATATTTGAAAAAACATGGCAGTCAGGTGAAATTCCCAACGACTAGAAAAAGGGAAATATAACCCCCATTTTCAAGAATGGGAAAATGGATGAGCCAGGAAACTACAGACCAGTCAGCCTCAACTCAGTGCCTGGCAAAATCTTGGAGCGGTTTCTCCTGGAAGGCATGCTGAGACACATGAAAAACAACCAGGTGTTTGGTGACAGCCAGCATGGCTTTACTAGGGTAAAATCCTGCCAGACCTATCTGGTGGCCTTCAATGATGGAGCTACGGAACTGGTGGACAGGGGTAGAGCACTTGATGTCATCTACCTGGACTTGGGCAAAGCATTTGACACTGTCCCACATGACATTGTTGTCTCTAAGTTGGAGAGACATCGGTTTGATAGGTGGACCACTTAGTGGATAAAGAACTGGGTGGGTGGCCACACGCAAAGAGTAGTGCTCAATGGCTCAATATCCAGTTGGAGAGCAGTAACGAGTGGCGTCCCTCAGGGATGAGTGCTGGGACCAGTCTTGCACAACATCTTTGTCGGTGACATGGACAGTGGGTTTGAGTGTGCCCTCAGCAAGTTTGCCAATGACACCAAGCTGTGTGGTTCAGTTGATATGTTGGAGGGAAGGAATGCCATCCAGAGGGACCTTGACACGCTCGTGAGTTGGCTGATGCCAACCTGATGAAATTTAACCTTACCTAATACAAGGTCCTGCACCTGGGTGGGAGCAATCCCAGGCACAGCTACAGGTTGGGTGGAGAAGCAATTGAGAGCAGCCCAGTGGAGAAGGACTTGGGAGCGTTGGTTGATGAAAAATAACATGAGCTGGCTTCAGTGTGTTCTCGCAGCCCAGTTGAGAAGGACTTGGGAGTGTTGGTTGATGAAAAATAACATGAGCTGGCTTCAGTGTGTTCTCGCAGCCCAGAAAGCTGGCTGTATCCTGGGCTGCATCAAAAGGAGCATGACCAGTAGGGAGAAGGAGGTGATCCTGCCCCTCTACTCTGCTCTCGTGAGAACTCACTTGGAGTATTGTGTGCAGTTCTGGTGTCCTCAACATAAAAGGGACATGGAACTGTTGGAACAAGTCCAGAGGAGGGCCACGAGGATGATCAGGGGACTGGAGCACCTCCCATATGAAGATAGGCTGAGAAAGTTGGGGCTGTTCAGCCTGGAGAAGAGAAGGCTGTGTGGAGATCTTCTAGCAGCCTTCCAGTATCTGAAGGGACCTATAGGGATGCTGGGGATGGACTCTTCATTAGGCACTGTAGTAAGAGGACAAGGGGTAGTGGGTTCAAACTTAAACAGGGGAAGTTTAGATTGGATATGAGGAAGAAATTCTTTCCTGTAAGGGTGGTGAGGCACTAGAATGGGCTG
The DNA here is from genome assembly GCA_028858755.1 of Ara ararauna. Classification (NCBI taxonomy): domain Eukaryota; kingdom Metazoa; phylum Chordata; class Aves; order Psittaciformes; family Psittacidae; genus Ara; species Ara ararauna. The sequence continues at coordinate 33,200,231 of CM054410.1, read as the reverse complement.
CCCAGGGGAGTTGTGGTTGCTCAATCGTTGGCGGTGTTCAAGGCTGGGTTGGATGGAGCCGTGAGTGACATGGTTTAGTGGGAGGTGTCCCTGCCCATGGGAGGTGTGTTGGAACTAGATGATCTTAAGGTTCTTTCCAACCTGAACTATTCTGTGATTCTATGAGTCTATCATCTCTCTCCCTTTCCTCTCACCCCTTCCAAATACTAGTGCCTTTCTGGTCAAGTAACTGGAAGTTGTGGGCACTTTTCAGTGGAATAGTTGAGTTTATACTTAATTTGAAACATTATTCTTCATTAAATTATTGGCTTATTTGTGCATTTTTTACACAACTACATATAGCTAAATGTATTTGATTGCAATGTAAATCTAAAGTTTAAAAGGTTGGAGATAATCAGAACTGAGGTGATAGAAATTACACCACAGGGAAACACCTAGGCATTTTCATGATTAAAGCCTTTATCCAAGGTTTTTGTTTGTTAGTTTGTTCAGTTTTTAACTGAACATTGTTCAAGGTAATTCAGTAGTTTGTCAACACCACCTTTTAGACTGTGTTACAAGATAACACCACTACTTTAAGCTGACAGCCACAACCTGCTGCTTCAAATTGTTCCTCTGCCTCCAGAGCATTCCCTGTAGCTGAGGGTCAGCTCACAAGTCTGTGGACAAGTTCTTGTGCTGACACCAAGGAACTGCGCTGGAAACTTCATCTTTCCCAGCAACCTATGAAGCATATTTCTGGAGCCTACAGAGGCAGATCTTGTCAGTTTGACCATTTCAGACAGTTAGAGATAAGTAGGGAGAAATTGGTCTTATAAGACAATTGCCAAAGAACAGAACACCTAACTGCAGTAAGCCAGATGGCTTTATTTCTCTGCTTCCATACTGAGTTCCCTGTTTAATTACAAAATTTCTATTTGAGCAGCCACAGGGAATACTTACAAACTTCCAGTTAAAGCCATGCAGGTCTGCATCAGCTTTGTCTGGCTCAGAGCTCAAATTAAACCGGGATGTTGTGATGAGATAAGACAAACTGGAGGGAGTAAATAGTGGAAAAAGAATGGAGTGACATTTTATGGCCCTCTATAATATGTTATTTCTTAATATTTAAAAGAGTTTTTATGAATATTTAATAATTATAAACTAAAACCAAAACCTGTTCAAAAGCACCCTTTTTTTTTCTTTTTTTTTAGAAGTTTGCCCTGTTTGAGCTTGCTAGAAACAAATAATCAGAGCACTTACAAATCTAGTGTGAATAGGGAGCCCCTAGATAGAAACTATAATTACTTTTAAAATAAAGATAAAGGATCTCATAATTTGATTTAAAGATCACAATGAGATATATCTCTGTGATGATAAAATGAACAGTAAATTAAATAGGCCCATTATTTCAGTTCATGTAATGAAAATTTTTATTTATTGCAAAACATAAATATAATTCCATTTAATTTACCTGAATGGTGATCCCTTCCCACAGAGCACTCTAAACAAAGGCTAGGTAGTCAAATCACAGTATTGTGCTACCTTAGAACTAGGAAAACCCTTAGCACATAGAGTCACAATGCATGTATGCATAAAAATGGTATATTTTAAACACATTTTCAAGCTAAAACACACAGAACTGGTTGCAAATGCAAACAGCAGCACTTGAAATATCAGAGCTGCTCAAATTAGACTTTATATACGTTAGGGTCATCTTAAAAAAGTGAGAAATGAAAACTCAGAACCTGCACTCCGACTCAGCATTCTCTAAATCTGCTTTTGAAGTGTTCTTATGCCTATGCAGTGTGAAGAAACAGCCTCATTAATACAGCTAGCCTTTCCCTAAAGGCCAAATTAGAGAGGATGGAAGATAGACTCAATCTGAAATTTTAATATTTCTTTGTTTTATTACAGACCACCACATCATGGACTGATGTACTAAAGTAATGGTAGAAGTAGCAAATCTACAGCAGTGTCCACCTATGTACTTTAACAGCACTGGACAACTGTTCGTTTCTCAGAACAAAATAGAGAGAGTGACTGCAGTTCAGAAATCAGATGAAGATATCTGCCTACTGTTTTAGAGTCCAAAGAAAATGTATGAAAAGTATGCTTACTAAATTCTGAATTCTAACTGGGAAGAAAAGGGAATCATGGTGATGGAATCTTTATCACATCTCTACAGAAAAAGCAAAAGGTGGTTTAGTACCTTATACACAGATTTGGTAGTAGTGTTGTTTATGCAGAGAATGCAATTTTGCTAAGGAATAATACTTTCTTCTGAAAATTCCCGAATATTTACCAGTGTATGCGTCATTAATTTAACTTTAAGTCATAATGATTAATGGAGTCATAAAAGCCTTTAAATATGACAAGAAAAAGGAAGAGTGGAAGAAAATTATAATTTAATCTATTAGTTTCTTTCCACATACAATTAAATGCAAATGTGTCAATGTGGTGTTTCTTTGTGCAATAATTAAATGAAAATATTTATAATTTAAAGCTTGATTATTTTAAAGTTTTTATAGCAGAAACAAGCTTCACAAAATTCTCCATAATTCACCATCCATTATTATTTACATTTTGTTCACTACTTTAATAAAAATTCCTAATACATAAATTGGTAGCATAAATGAGCTAAAAAAGATTTAAATTTGTCATAAGTTTCTCACCTCACATTTTCTCCAGGAAAAAAAAAACAAACAACACAGCAAAATAAACCAACTTTGTTTCAAGGAATACATTTCACCTTTTCTTAAGAACACATTCCTTTGAGAATGTTTCAAGCACTGTAGATACTGTTGAATTACATGCTTGGAATTTGTCTTAAAAAAAAAAAAAAAACATTTTTCCACTGGAATATCTCTTTCTACCAAGTTCTATTGTTAGGAGTACTTGATCATTCCTTACTATAAAGTTAGGTACGGAGAATGCGAATGAAATTTTGTTTATAGACTGCTTGTGCTTCTGACACAAGAACAGAATGGTGTTTTGTAGTATATACAATATTTCTTGCTAACAGCCAATAAGGAGATGCTGGGGTAGTGTCTTTCTAAACACAGCTATCCTGTGGGATTGGGTAGTGTTTTGTTAATTTTTTGTCTCATCTAGAAATGCTTTGTTTTATTTTTAAAATAAAGTACAAAAAGCATGACTTCTTATAAAGTTTATTTATTCTTATGATATTACTTAAATGAAATTCAGGTGTCTTAAATTCAGAACAGTCTTATTTAATACCTTGTTCTTTGCTTGGAACCTCAACACCTTTGTAAAGGTAGACTTCAGGACCAAGTTATAACTCACTGTAGTATGAACACATGCAAATTTCACAGAACCTCCAATAGCTTTTTGACCTGTGCCTATTAGACTTGACCCTGAAAACTTGCTGTCAATGACATTTGTGACCAAAGGTTTCCAAGACTCAATCTTTATTTGTTTCTGCTCAGAAAACAAGATTCTTTGTCCAGTATTAAACAATTAATGCTATTTTAATCTCCAAAGATTGTTTTGAGGGCATATTGAGGACAAGGTGGATGAGAAAATTAACTAATTTTATTTGATATTTTGATGTCCAATACTGTTGTTAGATGTCCAAAACCACAATAGTTTTATTCTTTAGGAATTAATGACAAGCATATATGAATAAATTCTTTAAAAGATGCACCGCTCCTTTGGATCAGAAAAAAAAATCAGAACCATAATGTTCCCTACTTCTTTTGAGTCACAGAATCATCAAATAGTTAGGGTCAAAAATGACCTTCTGATCATCTAATTCCAACACTCCTAGCGCAGAAGAAGAGAGAAGCCTTTTCCTGTTGTACATTAAATGTAGAAAAGCTTTCAAAAGAATACTTTTCTATCATAATTGTACCCAATAATAGTGAGGCAAATGCATCATTTCACATGAAAATTTCAATTTCTCTTTCTAAAGTCAATGGTTCAATGCATGTCTTAGGCAAGAAAATCAGAAAAAATAAGAGAGCTCTTAGGTCATGTTTCCCATAGAACACAAATGATTGCTTCTGGAAAACTCCTGATTGCTTTCCTTGATTTTTTTTTTTTCACTCGCTTCAAAGAGATCAAACTGGGAAGGTGCTGTGGTTTAAGCCATAACTCATGCAGTTTGCTCACTCACTCCCCCCTCTTTCTTCACCCCAGCTCCCGGGGGGGGGGGGTGGAGAATCGAAAGAATGCAACTTCCAGAGGTCAAGATAAGAACAGTTTAGTAACTAAAGTATAGCACAAACCCACTACTGCTACCACCAATAATAATAATAATAAGGGAAATACAAGGAAAGAGAATACAACTGCTCACCACCCGATACCAAACCCTACCCAGCAGCGAACCCTTACCCTTTCAGGTAACTGCCCTCAGTTTTTACATCCTGGGTATGATGTGTTGTGGTATGGAATACCTCTTTGGTCACTTTAGGTCAGGTGTCCTGTCTTTGCTTCCTCCCGGCTCCCCCTCCTCCCTGGCAGAGCATGAGACTCAGAAAGTCCTTGGTCAGACCAAATATTCTAAGCAGTAACTGAAAACATCAGTATTATCAGCACTGTTCCCAGGCCGAAAGTCAAAAACACAGCACTGCACCAGCTACTAAGAAGGAGAAAAATGACTGCTGCTGCTGAATCCATGACAGAAGGGGAGGTTTTAATGCAGGGTAAACATCACATCTCTCTTCTATTTGACCGTGTTAGGCGGAAAAAAATTGAATACATGTGTGTGACCCAGAGAAACCAGGCTTACCAGAAATGCAATGTCTGGTATTTCTCAGTACCACTGCATTGGCTGTGCCTACCCTGGTAGTGCAATTACCCAAGAGGAGCAGTGACTGCATGATTTTCTATGTAAGAGAAACATACCCACATAATGTAATTTAAGTAAAGGCTTTTTTGAAAAAGTATGTATTAAATTTGTAATTTATTTTCTCTGATCAGAAAGAGTTCAGATTCAGTAGCAGTGGAAATAAACATAATTCTAATGTAAACAAGGGTGTTTTGAACAACATTCAATAATATTATCTACATCATTAATAGCTGTTAGCGATGCCTACACAAAACTTATTTTTATAACATTTTTAAGGTCAGATTCAATACTGTTTAAATGCAACCTTGTGTCCAGGCTACATCAACAGACTTAGATGTCTTTCAGGCTCAAACAGTTCACTGAATTACGTCTTTGTTTTTAAGGCACCTGAGTAGAAGGCACCAAAGAATACATTTCGTGACATTGGATGATTACATTTGAAAGGATGTAGCAGTATGGGACAGAATAGCCTGTTATCATTCTGCAAAACATTCCACTCCAATGGCATTTTAGGAGAATATACGAAAACAACCTTTCCTTCTGTTTAAATATACTAGAACCGAAAAGACCTTTAAAAGTTATGATTGGATTGATTTTTATTTTTTTTTAAACAAATAAGGACTCCAAAACTGTAATATTTGATATGTATTGAGGGTCCAAATTCTAGTGAACTCAGTAAGCAACAGAAAAAAACTCACAAATTGCACAGTGAGTTCAATGAAAGGACATTCTGAGCTGAAAAACCTGTGAGAAATCTCAACACACACACTTCTTAGAGGTCAGAAGCCCTTAATAGGACATAAATAATTGTATTTATTTCTTCTTTTTAAAAACGTAACTTCACGGTGTGTCTGGGACAGAGATCAGCCAATGTGGTAAACTATAGATCTTACGGACACATATGTTTTCATCAGATAGTGAATGAAATCATTAAAGCACATCTTTACAGAAAAGAAATATATGTGAATGACCTGCACACCTATTATACAGAAAGACCACATTCTATGGGGTTGTTCTTGGTATTGTTCAAGCTAAGAGCTAAATAACAGTTAATTTCAGTGACAACAGAGTTAAATCCAAAGGAAAAATTCTTAAACATGTCTAGTTAGTGAAATTTGAGTCCATATTTTGTCACAAAATTCGATGCGCTTTTTTAAGAACCTAGGTAATAAGCCTCACTAGTGCTTTAGACAACTACAGTGACTTTCAGTTTTAAATATTTAGGGATGAAAACACTAAAGTACCTGGCTGTTTTGTAAGAAATATTTTCATTTGTTCTATGCACTTAAGTTTAAGTGAAATCAGAACACTTAGACAAATTCCTAATATCTTGCTATATGAATTGACAGCTGGGCATTTGAACCTGCATACTCTAGAGAGTAAAAGGTGAACAAAACTGCTTCTACACTGCACATTTTTAAATTATTCTTTTAGAAGATGACCACAGTGTTTCCCAGTGGTATAACTGATATCTAAGATAAGCTCGGTGGTCCTCTATCTGCATGAACAATAAAGTTGCACAAGGAATAAGAGAGATAAATTTCTTTGTGCAGAAGCTGGAGTGGCTCAAAAAGCAGGTGAGCTCAAAGTAAATCACATAAGCTGAAGTGAACATATTGCAGAGATAAGTAGTGACAGTAGAAACTCACATGGTTAAGACTAGCTACAATATTTATAGGGGAAAAAAAGAGAAAAATGGCAATGCTAAAATAAACATCAGAAAAGAACTTTCCTGTACTAATACTTACATTATACCAACATACAAGTCACACATGCTTAGCTTTCCAGTGTTAGTGGATGATGACTGAAAAGTGGCCAATTACAGGCAATGGTGTGGAAAGCTATCAAGCAACAAGAAAAGACAGAGACAAATGCTCTTTTTTTTTGCTGTGGGATATGAAAAAATAAGGAATGAGTGATTATAGTTGTAAAAAAAATTACACTCATGTTTTCCACTGTAAGAAAAATAAAGGCAAAAAAATTAAAAAAAAAAAATATGCTACAGAGATGACCTAACCATCATGCATTCTTGAGATGCGTCTGTATTCCATATCTTTCATATAAACATTTTCAGATGAAGATGGGTATTTTTATGAGTCAATCCCATACCTAGCTAAACTGTGTCTCATTCCTGACCTGGGATGCTGAACTCCAGAATGGAACAGAATAGAATAGAACAAAATATATTAGAATAGAACAGAACAGAACAGAACAGAACAGAGCAGAGCAGAGCAGAGCAGAGCGGAATGGAATGGAATGGAATGGAATGGAATGGAATGGAATGGAATGGAATGGAATAGAACAGATGGGGTTAAGGTTACTTCAGTTGAAGGAAACAACGACCACTGTATTCAAGATTAGTGCATTGGTGGACATGGAAAGTAAAACGTAAACAAAAGTAAAAAGCTTAGAAAATGGCAGGCAGCCACCACCTCACATGGTACATTCTCTCTGGTTAAAGTATAAAAAAATTGAATAGAGTTCATTGAAAGAAAATGACAAATGGAGTATTTTCTGCCTTCCCAGAAACAGCAACTAAAATGCAGTATGCTGTCAGTCCCAAATCAAGGGAATACTTGCAGAATTTTTGAAGTATTGAGTATTTCAAGGAGTGAGGGTTAATCCTGGTATTTATGTATTGAAGCTAATTTTTTTTATTCCCTTTCATTTGTAGCTACTTGGCTTATAAAATTGTCCCAGATTAGAGTTATGATTTTATATTGATTCAGCTAAACCAATGTAAAATTGAAAGCTCCTTTGTTTAATGGTTTTTTTTAGGGTTTACTTCTTCAAAAAGTTTACAGGCGCTAGTGAAATAAATGTAGCCAATTTAAACTATGAGAAAACCCATCTGTTTCTTGCATTGCTTGTGTTACCTAAATTAGTTTTAACGAGTCTTCTTCATCGGCACAATTTCAATGTGAATTTTGCAATTGTTGTCAAGCCCAACAGACTCAAGTAAGCATGAGTATCTCCTAGTTCTGGTTCATGGGTACTCTATGAAGAAAGCATTAGTCAGGATTGGTGAATTTGATCTTAGTGCTAGTATTGAGACTACTCCTGCAGTGCAGCATATTGCAGAACTATCTCAAAACTGCTTACCACCATAGGTGTGCTCAGGAAGATTTATGATTTTGTTTGTTTGTTTGTTTATTTCATTTGTACTTCTCCAACAAATCAAGGGTATCCATAATTTGTTTTGATAAGCAATCTAAGTCTTTCTTGAAATAATCCATATTCAGAAATTTATTTGAGTTGTTTCATCAACTATTTCTATTAGACAGTCTTTTTTGGACTATAGAAATCTGCAGTCATTTGCGCTATTAGTATTATAATATCTTCCTGCATTTTTTACAAGTCAATAACTCAATTCAGTTCAATTCTGATTTCAAAAGTTTATTAATGCTACTAGGTCATTGCTGCTCATAAACCTAAATGCACCCCGCATTTTAAAATAAGCAACATCACCTTACATGCTTAAGGAAATAAAAGATGTGATACACTAATATGAAAATAAAACACATTGGCTGTACAATAATTTGCAAATTCTCTTCATGAGTTATTGCTATAAAGTTAAATGTCTTTTCTGAAGGGTAGGATCCTGCCATATAGCTAGCTGATTATAACAGGTAACTGCTTTGTAGCTATAACCCATGTACAGGAAAAGGTGATAGTCATATTACAGCTCGTGGCAGGAGGGTTAGAACTAGTTGATCTTAAGGTCCTTTCCAACCCTAATTATTCTATGATTCTATTCTATAAACAGTATATTCTGGTGCTTCTCATCAATGTATATATTTTGCAAATTTTCTTAAGATGGTGTTTCAGAAAAACATTCTTACAATCAAATCAGAAATGCATTATCAGCACATATTATCCTTTTCAAACTGCAAGCTAACCCAGAATTAAACTGGGGTCTTCCACTTCACACCAGTTTTACAACTAAGTGATATTCTGCGATATTGCTTTTGAGTGCAGGTTCAAAAGCAAGTTTCACTTTTATATCACTAGGTTAAAAAAAATCAGTGAAAACCCTGCCTGGTGTATTTGACTGCATGAGTTTGCTACTGCCAGCCAAAAAAACTTCAATGCACACTGAGTAAATCCTTGCTGCTTTTCTTTAAAAGATAAAGCAATTTTATAGTCATCTTTATTTTAGCACCCCATTTTCATCGGGTTTTATTTTAATTGCTTCATTAAAATATTTTGAAGTTCTTTTGAGAATCTCATCTGTTCACCCTTAAAACTTCTTGCAGAGAAAACTGATTCATTTCCCTTCCGATCTCTTGTCATGAGTGAATTATGTTAATAGGATGAAAAAATAATTGATTGCAAATCTGCAAACTGGAGAGAATTAGTGGAAAGCACAGGCTAAGAATGCCTGAGGGACATGAAATAATAGTGACTGCAGGGATAAACAGATACAGGGAATAAAAACAGTGTCCAATTTCTATTAGTAGGTAATCTTCAATGTGTACTTTACTCTTCTATAAATTCTGTGCTTCAGAAAGAAAGAGTACAAAAATTAATAGCTTTCTGATTAATTAAAAATACAATGTTTAATTATCTGGATTTATTTACTTTTTTGAAAAACAACTGCTAATCATTAACTGCAGTAAATACTGAAGTTATTTATAATGCCTTCAAATACAACTGGTTTAGCTGATTTAATAAAGTGACAAACAAATAAAAAATAATCCAGTTTTGGGAAATGTCTGCTGAAAAATGGTTAAAGACCGTGTTTTTACAAACCAGTCAGAATCAGCTATCACTATAAATATATGTAAGGTAGTAGGAACTGCTAATCAGTGAAGAGTTTGAGACGGTAGCTATTACCCAAACAGACTGAAATTAATATTCTAAAATTCCAAACACTCAAGTAAAACTTGATTTTTATCAGAAAACCTATTTAGGGTATCAGAAAGCATTTTTTAGGGTGGAACTGTAACTATACTTTCAAAGAATTTTAGTCAGAAGATCAATTTCATTATTGTTTACAAACTGTATCATATTAATTTGATGTGCCAGATTCATGTTGAAATATGTGGGGTTATTTGAGGGATTGCAAAAACATACATGGATTTAGGAGAAATAGTAATTTTTTTGTTTTCTTTTCTATACTATTAATAGAAATGAAGATTAAATTACAAAAACACCATGCCTTAGTGTTTAATCTATTTAGATGTAATGTGCACATAAATTATATATCTATAGACGAGCTTGTATCTCTTATCTAGATTTTTATTCTTGTCATTCCTACGGACTCCATAATATGTGATAATATGAAACTGTTGCTCACTTAAGGATGTGATTGGTTCTTTTAACTGGAGAAAAGCTTTGGCAAAAAAAAGAAAAAAGCTTTCTCCTCTGACAATGACTTGGCATGGACTTTTGAAAATCTGGTTAGTAGATAAATTTCAGTCAGATATCCTCCACTGAGAAAGTTCTGCCTAAAGGAATTTGCTGTAGGAATAAGTTTAACTCATCCACATACTAGGACCAGTTTTTTTAGTAAACACAAAACTCAAATCTACTGTTCCTTATTGATTGTGCTTTAAACACTGGATAAACTTTGAGGGATTATAATCAAATTGGTTTGTTATTTATTTAATGTTACCTAACTCATGTATGCAGTTACAAATGGATACTGATATTTGCAGTTCTCTCCTGTCCTTTAACTGAGATCATGACTAGTTTTCTATTCTGAGGCCAACACAACAATATTTTTTCATGAAACTGCATTCATATTGACCCAGTGACTCAGTAAGGGTCTTTATATGAAATACAGAAATGATAAAGAAAAAGAAAAAGAAAGGAAAAGGAAAAGGAAAAGGAAAAGGACAAGGACAAGGAAAAGGAAAAGGAAAAGGAAAAGGAAAAGGAAAAGGAAAAGGAAAAGGAAAAGGAAAAGGAAAAAAAAGAAAAAGAAAAAGAAAAAGAAAAGAAAAAAGAAAAGGAAAAGGAAAAGGAAAAGGAAAAGGAAAAGGAAAAGGAAAAGGAAAAGGAAAAGGAAAAGGAAAAGGAAAAGGAAAAGAAAAAGAAAAAGAAAAAGAAAAAGAAAAAGAAAAAGAAAAAGAAAAAGAAAAAGAAAAAGAAAAAGAAAAAGAAAAGAAAGAAAAAGAGAAAAAGAGAAAAAGAAAAAAAGGAAAAGGAAAAGGAAAAGAAAAAAGGAAAAGGAAAAGGAAAAGGAAAAGGAAAAGGAAAAGGAAAAGGAAAAGGAAAAGGAAAAGGAAAAGAAAAAAGAAAAAGAAAAAGAGAGGATAAGATGTGCACACGGCTCCTGAGGAAACGGTCAGATGTAGTAGCTTAGCCATTATCCATACTTGACATTGTGTCCTGTGCTGCTTCAAAAGGAGTATGGCCAACAATTAGAGGGAAGTGACTCTGTCCCTCTACTCTGCTCTCGTGAGACCTCGCCTGGAGTACAACATCCAGCCCTGGGGCCCCAAACACAAGAGGGAGGTGGACCTGCCCAAGCGAGCCCAGAAGGGGGCCACGATTATGACCATAGGGCTGGAGCACCTCTCCTGTGAAGAAAGGCTCAGAGAGTTGCACTTGTTCAGCCTGGGGAAGAGCAGGCTCAGGTTAGCTTAGGGCAGCTTTCCAGTACATAAAGGGGGACTAAAAGAAAGTTGGAGAGTGACTTTTGACAAGGGTGTGTAGTGATACGACATGGAGCAATGGTTTTAAACTGAAAGAGAGTAGATTCAGATTGGCTATTAAGCATAAATACTTTATTTAATTCTTTAGGGTGATGATACAGTGGAACAAGTTTCTCAGAGAAGTTGTGGATGCCCCATTCCTGGAAATGTTCAAAGCCAGGTTGGATGGGGCTTTGAGCAATGTGGTTTAGTGGAAGCTGTCCCTGTCCATGGCAGGGATGTTGGAACTAGCTGATCTTTAGGGTCCCTTCCAACACAAACCATGTTATGATTCTGCGATTCTGTGATTCTATGAAGTCATAGTGGTGGCAGGAATGAGAATGATTTCCAGAGATTTTATGAATTTAATCCATATGGAGATAAAAGGGCAGAATTTCAGATTCTTTAAAGCTTTCCTGACCAAAATTTAGGTCTTGGTCATGAAAATGATAAGTTCTAGAGTTTATGCCACATATTGCGGCATGTAAGTGCATCCTAATTTTCACTTCGTGTGACTTAGTCCTTACTCTCAAGACAGAATGGGAAAGTCAAGTCTATGCTATTCAGTTTATGTTATGTTATTAAATTTTTATGTTAAATGAGAGGTATCCAACTGAATTAAAGCAAATGGACGCATTAGTTTTTCATTTCCAGCTTGGGGAATATTTTAAATTGCAATTGCAATTTTATTAGTTAATTTGCTATCTAATACACATGTGTCAGTGTTTTTCTCCCCAAAGCATTAAACATTTGTGGTAAATATCCTTTCCCATCTAAAATTAGAAGCTTTAATTATAGCATCTACTTTAATGAGAAGAGATTTTTTTAACTGAGTGCTAATTATGACTAATTTATTCATTGATGCTGCTATCATTTATACTTCAGTGCACCTGTTAAAATGACAATAAACATTCAAGCATATATCTTGCTATTAATTTACTTTATTTATCTGAATAAAAAGATATTTTTATAATCAGTAATCATATTTCTTATTTACAGCATTCTTAACAAGAAGTAATATGATGGGTTTTTTTCAGTACTGAGATTATACAGAAAACACTAGGAGATATAAATTTGCAAGTACAGAAGAACAGATATCGTAAATATACATCAGTTGCAGGTAGGCTGCTGCAATCTTTTGGTCATGCGAATTATCATCATGGAAATAACAAAACCTTTCCAAAAAAATAACCCAAACATTTTTTCAAATGGATTTTAAATAGATTAAATACATTTGTACTTTATTCTTTCATGCAGTATCATTTCACTGCATGTTATTGCCTATGCAAAAGGTCACAATGGCTCATGTATTCATCTGTTCAACAAATGCAACAAGACAGACATTAGTTGTGTTGCGAGACTTTACCTAAAATATCACTCCTTGTTACTCTTAAGGGTGACACCATAACTACTTACAGTGAATCTACACAGACTTGACAGGAGAATGATATCTGTCCAAATACATGTACATTTACGCCCAAGCATCTTCATAAAAGCTAAGTAAGCGTTCACATGCTTTCAGGGGATGACCAAGGCTGCAGCCAATCCTCCTCCTGCTAACAGGCTCAGGTAGGGCTCTCTAAGACTTTCAGTTATCAACAAAGGTCCATGACATGGAAAACTGTGGAATTTTTACAGATGTTTTAAAGGTTTCCTGATTTTGAAGAGTGGAGGAAAGTCTTTAAAGCGTTTTAACTTTTGCCCTTAGTGTACAGGGAGGAGAGAAGGGAAAAAAACAGGAACAAAGGACTGACTAGACTTATCCTTGTCTATAACATGCCCAACTGGAAGCCAAAGAGATGTCTGGTGATGATAAGTAGGGGGAGGCAGGAAGCTGCATTAAAAACAAGTAGCTGGGAGCCCAGATGCCCTTCCCCCCAGGCCTGTGAGAGGAGAGCTCAGGGCCATCCTCAGGGTGACAACCTCCTACTCCCAAATTAGGATAAGGTCCCAACATGAAGCTCTGAGCCTGCATCACTGTCTGCTCCTCAAAGAGCAAAGGAAAAGAATCAATGTACTAGTGGTTTTGGGTTTGTTTGTTGGTCGTTCCTCTTCACTTGCAAAGAAGCCCTGTGTGGGTGAAGGAATAGAAGCAGTCAACAAAATGGATTCAGGTGTAATCTCCATGGTCCAGCTTAAGCCCTTGGAAGAGTGAAGAAAACACCAGGTGCTATTGCCTTGGTCCAGCCTAAGCCTTGGGAATTGTTAAGACAACAATGAAGGGTAAAGATCAGTTAGCAAAGCAAAGCAGACAGTTTGTAAGATCAAGCAGGATGTACATACCGAAGGCAGACCAAGCGTTGTAAATATTTGTAACCCTTAGTAGTTTTGCTGAATCGGGATGATAAGGAAGTAAGAGAGTGGAAAGTTACTGCTTAGCACTTAGTAGACTATGAAAGGCACACAAGATGTGAAATAAAGGATTTTGTTTGTAACCACAACCGGGGTCTGTGCCTTACGTCTCCACAACCCTGAGCTTGGTTTCCCATGAACTCTACCTTCATACTATTTATTATTTTCAAGCATTAGCACAACTGCTGAGTATTCATAACAGCAACTGAAACGTCAGAAAATGTTTCAAGAGATCTATCGTGATTGGATACATGTTTAAATCATGAATCAAAGTGAAATATGTAATGAGAAAAAGTAAAAGGCATTTCAAACCATCAACTTTACTGTGTAAATGTATCTGAACTACTGAGAAAATAATAAAGACTTTTTTCCTTCACTATTTAAATGATTCATTGAACAATTGGATGATTCACTAACTAAAAATCCTGAATGATTCACTAAGTTAAAAATGGTTGACATTCTTAATAGATCTGCTTTATGCAGGATTCTTAACGGAGTTTACAATATCTTTATAGATACTGTAACAGTTAATGGCCCTCTTACATCTCTCACTCTTCTTCTTGATGCCATTCTGAAAATTCACTTAATAAAAATGTTGGGAGGTCTGAAGTAAATTGACAGCCTAAGAAGAAATTTATATTTGGCAGCTTATTCCACTACAAAAAACAGATCTCCTAGGCAGGGCTAAGCATGTTCTAAAGTGTATCATAATTAAATTAACAATTAATATTTAAAATTAATTCTGCACTTTTTCCATCACAGATATTGAAGCTATTTAATCTCCAAATGCAGCTGACATGGAGGTCCTGAATGGAATCTAGGAGCCTGCCATACCGTAATATTAACCACTGTTAGTCATATAAGGGTAGCACATATAGACTCTAGCCATCAAACACTGAAATCAGGTAATCTCTGAATTCAGAATCAAATCAAGAAAAGAGAATTTTATACAATTTAGTAAGATCTATTTTTTAAGCATCTGTCAGTAGGCAGAGCTTTTGAGTAAATGTGGATAAAGATTAAATAAATTAAATTCAATTGAGTAAAAGTCTTCATATAAAAGCAGTTTGAATAGTTTGTGACTTTTTCATGTGATACTGAAGATAAAAATAATATTGATAACAGATAAAATGCATACCGACCTGCAGCTAGCAGAAGCAATGGCAAGGCAAGGAACCAACAATTTCAGTGTCATACACATTAATGTAATCTCGATAGTCTTAAAGCTCAGAATTAGGCTTTGGCCATGAGCTTCCCTGATCAGAGCTGGGAGAAATTCTAAGCTCATACTTTTTGAAGCCCAGATGACTACTTTATTTTATTTTAATTTTTTGTACTACAGGAAAAATAAAGAAGTATCACTCAGTATGATTTGAAACCACTCACACCCCTAAAAAGAGAAATTGATTCGAAAAGCTATCTATAGTGGGATGGCTCCTATGACTGGTGTGTTGGAATGGAAGGTTACAGGCTCTTTGGGAAAGACAGGCCTGGTAGGTGGGGAGGGGGAGTTGCTATTTATGTTAGGGATAGGCTGGAGAGTATGGAACTCTGGGGACAGTTGAGCAGTCAACAGAGAGTATGTGGGTAAGGGTTAAAGGGAGAACAGAGATGGGAGACATTATTGTGGGGATCTGTTACAGACTGCCTGACAAAGAGGACTTGGTGGATGAAGCACTCTAGAGACAGATAGGAGTAGCCTCATGCTCACAGGCCCTTGTTCTCATGGGGGACTTCAACCACCCTGATATCTGTCGGAGGGATGGTACGGCCCGGAACAAGCAATCCAGGAAGTTCCACAATTGTGTGGAAGACAACTTCCTTCTGCAAGTAATAGAAGAGCTGACAAGGAGAGGTGCCATGCTTGAACCTCGTCCTCACAAACAGGGAAGGTCTGATTGGAAATGTGATGCTCCAGGGCAGCCTTGATTGCAGCAATCATGAGATGGTCGAATTCAAGATCCTCAGGACAGTGAGAAGAGTGTGCAGCAAGCTCACTGCCCTGGACTTCAAGAGAGCAGACTTTGGCCTCTTCAGAAACCTGCTCAGTAAGATTCCATGGGATATAACCCTAGAGGGCAGGGGGGCCTGAGACTGTTTGTTGAAATTCAAGGTTTACCTGATTCAAGCTCAGAAGTGTTGCATCAGAACTAGAAGGAAGTGCAGCAGGAGGACCAGGAGACCTCCTTGGATGGATAAGGAGCTGCTGAGGAAAAATCAAAGGAAAAAAGGCTCAAAAAAGGTGAAAGCAAGGACAGGTGACCTGGGAAGAATACAGGGATGTTGTCCGGGAAGCTAGGGATCAGGTTAGGAAAGCTAAGGCCCACTTAGAATTAAACTTGGCTAGGGATGTTAAGGATAACAGGAAGGGATTCTGTAGGTACATTGCAAATAAAAGGCAGACTAGGGACAACGTGGGCCCTCTCCAGAAGCTATCAGAAGAACTGGCTACCCTGGATTTGGAGAAGGCTGAGGTTCTTCAAGACTTCTTTGCCTCACTCTTCACCGGAAAATGCTCTGACCATACCACCCAAGTCTTGGAAGGCAGATGCAGGGACTGTGAGAATGAAGACCCTAGGCCCACTGTAGGAGAGGATCTAGTTCGAGACCACCTTCAGAGCCTGAATGTCTACAAGTCCATGGGACCTGATGAAATCCATCCACGGGTCCTGAAGGAACTGGCAAATGAAGTTGCTAAGTCACTGCCCATCATATTTGAAAAATCATGGCAGTCAGGTGAAGTTCCCGACGACTAGAAAAAGGGAAATATAACCCCCATTTTCAAGAATGGGAAAATGGATGAGCCAGGGAGCTACAGACCAGTCAGCCTCACCTTTGCGCCTGGCAAAATCTTGGAGCGGTTTCTCCTGGAAGGCATGCTGAGACACATGAAAAACAACCAGGTGTTTGGTGACAGCCAGCATGGCTTTACTAGGGTAAAATCCTGCCAGACCTATCTGGTGGCCTTCAGTGATGGAGCTATGGAACTGGTGGACAGGGGTAGAGCACTTGATGTCATCTACCTGGACTTGGGCAAAGCATTTGACACTGTCCCACATGACATTGTTGTCTCTAAGTTGGAGAGACATCAGTTTGATAGGTGGACCACTCGGTGGATAAAGAACTGGCTGGATGGACGCACACAAAGAGTAGTGCTCAATGGCTCAATATCCAGCTGGAGAGCAGTAACGAGTGGTGTCCCTCAGGGATCAGTGTTGGGACCAGTCTTGTTCAACATCTTTGTCGGTGACATGGACAGTGGGATTGAGTGCGCCTTCAGCAAGTTTGCCGATGACACCAAGCTGTGTGGTTCAGTTGATATGTTGGAGGGAAGGAATGCCATCCAGAGGCACCTTGACATGCTTGTGAGGTGGGCTGATGCCAACCTGATGAAGTTTAACCTTGCCAAATGCAAGGTCCTACACCTGGGTGGGAGCAATCCCAGGCACAGCTACAGGTTGGGTGGAGAAGAGATTGAGAGCAGCCCAGTGGAGAAGGACTTGGGGGTTTTGGTTGATGAAAAAATGAACATGAGCCGGCTTCAGTGTGTTCTCGCAGCCCAGAAAGCTGGCTGTATCCTGGGCTGCATCAAGAGGAGTGTGACCAGCAGCAGGTCGAGGGAGGTGATCCTGCCCCTCTACTCTGCTCTTGTGAGACCTCACTTGGAGTATTGTGCTCAGTTCTGGTGTCCTCAACATAAAAGGGACATGGAACTGTTGGAACAAGTCCAAAGGAGGGCCACAAGGATGATCAGGGGACTGGAGCACCTCCTGTATGAAGACAGACTGGGAAAGCTGAGGCTGTTCAGCCTGGAGAAGGGAAGGCTGTGTGGAGACCTCTTAGCAGTCTTCCAGTAACTGAAGGGGGCCTATAGGGATGCTGGGGAAGGACTCGTCATTAGGCACTGTAGTGAGAGGACAAGGGGTAATGGGTTCAAACTTAAACAGGGGATGTTTAGATTGGACATGAGGAAGAAATTCTTTCCTGTAAGGGTGGTGAGGCACTGGAATGGGTTGCCCAGGGAAGCAGTGAATGCTCCATCGTTGGCGGTGTTCAAGGCCGGACTGGACATAGCCTTGGGTGGCATGGTTTAATATGAGGTGTCCCTCTCCCTGGCAGGTGTGTTGGAACTAGATGATCTTAAGGCCCTTTCCAACCCTAACTATTCTATGACATTATGATTCTACTTTCCTCAGCACATCTCATTTCTAGCATCATCACACAGATTGTTATTGTTAGAAGTTTTCCACTGCATAAAGACAGGAGAGTGAAAAACAGCATTTGACAAAAGCTTGCAAAGAGGTATGCAATTTAAATCTCCGGTATAAAATTTTTAGAAAGTTTAATGTCATACACTCTATTTTATGCAAAATAAGTTACCCAACAATAAAAACTGATTTTTATAAAGTTTTCCAATTCAAATACTGAAAAGGCTTGTACCTCACGTTATCAAATTTTCTGATGTGGAAAATGATAGAATAAGACAGAAAACTCTCACAGACACAATACTATATTACTGTAGCAATTACAAATACTGAAATTATGCTTGTGTTACTTACCAGTACGCATCTCTATAAAAACACTTTAATTTCGAGACATGGACTGAAGAACAGCAGGGAGGCAATTCTCTATCCATGCTGGAGAAGTATTTTTTGGTATTTGGCTTTCCATTTAAAGGAAGTAAATTAGAAAGTTTTGCAATCTCCAAACAGCATTAAAACAACTGGTCACAGGGATATCACAAGTCGTGGAAATGTATTGCAGCTGCAGCTTTTCTTCTATAGTCAAAGAGTAGCAAGTTAATGCAGATATTTAAACAAAACCTTTCAAAAGGTAAAATAGAACTCAAAATTTTCTATTTGATCTTAACAGTGAGAATACTCCTAATGCATCTTTAAAATATTTTGCTCCAAGTCATGACAGGTAATGATTACATGGGCCGTCTCCAGAAGCTATCGGAAGAACTGGCTACCCTGGATTTGGAGAACGATGAGGTTCTTCAAGTCTTCTTTGCCTCACACTTCACCGGCAAATGCTCTGATCACACCACCCAAGTCTTGGAAGGCAGATGCAAGGAGAGTGTGAGAATGAAGACCCTAGGCCGACTTTGAGGGAGGATGCTGTTCAAGACCACCTTAGAAACCTGAACGTCTACAAGTCCATGGGACCTGATGAAATCCATCCACGGGTCCTGAAGGAACTGGCAAATGAAGTTGCTAAGTCACTGTCCACCATTTTTGGAAAATCATGGCAGTCAGGTGAAGTTCCCGACGACTGGAAAAAGGGGAATATAACCCCCATTTTCAAGAAGGGGAAAATGGATGAGCCAGGGAACTACAGACCAGTCAGTCTCACCTCAGTGCCTGGCAAAATCTTGGAGCAAGTTCTCCTGGAACACATTCTGAGACACATGAAAAACAACAAGGTGGTTGGGGACAGCCAGCATGGCTTCACTAAGGGGAAATCCTGCCAGACCAATTTTGTGGCCTTCTGTGATGGTGCTACAGAACTGGTAGACAGGGGTAGAGCACTTGATGTCATCTACCTGGACTTGGGCAAAGCATTTGACACTGTCCCACGCGACATCCTTGTCTCTGAGTTGGAGAGACATCAGTTTGATAGGTGGACCACTCGGTGGATAAAGAACTGGCTGGATGGACGCACACAAAGAGTAGTGCTCAATGGCTCAATATCCAGCTGGAGAGCAGTAACGAGTGGTGTCCCTCAGGGATCAGTGTTGGGACCAGTCTTGTTCAACATCTTTGTCGGTGACATGGACAGTGGGATTGAGTGCGCCTTCAGCAAGTTTGCCGATGACACCAAGCTGTGTGGTTCAGTTGATATGTTGGAGGGAAGGAATGCCATCCAGAGGCACCTTGACATGCTTGTGAGGTGGGCTGATGCCAACCTGATGAAGTTTAACCTTGCCAAATGCAAGGTCCTACACCTGGGTGGGAGCAATCCCAGGCACAGCTACAGGTTGGGTGGAGAAGAGATTGAGAGCAGCCCAGTGGAGAAGGACTTGGGGGTGTTGATTGATGAAAAAATGAACATGAGGCAGCAGTGTGTGCTTGCAGCCCAGAAAGCCAAGCATATCCTGGGCTGCATCAAAAGGAGTGTGACCAGCAGGTCAAAGGAGGTGATCCTGCCCTTCTACTCTGCTCTTGTGAGACCTCACTTGGAGTATTGTGCTCAGTTCTGGTGTCCTCAACATAAAAGGGACATGGAACTGTTGGAACAAGTCCAAAGGAGGGACACGAGGATGATCAGAGGACTGGAGCACCTCCTGTATGAAGATAGGCTGAGAAAGTTGGGGGTGTTCAGCCTGTAGAAGAGAAGGCTGCATGGAGACCTCCTAGCAGCCTTCCAATATCTGAAGGGGGCCTATAGGGATGCTGGGGAAGGACTCTTCATTAGGGAGTGTAGTGAGAGGACAAGGGGTAATGGGTTCAGACTTAAACAGGGGAAGTTTAGATTGGACATGAGGAAGAAATTCTTTCCTTTAAGGGTGGTAAGGCACTGGAATGGGTTGCCTAGGCAAGTTCTGAATGCTCCATCGCTGGCGGTGTTCAAGGCCAGATTGGACATAGCCTTGGGTGGCATGGATTAGTGTGAGGTGTCCCTGCCCACAGCAGGGGGATGGAACTAGATGATCTTAATGTCCATTTCAACCCTAACTAGTCTATGATTCTATGATTCTATGATTCTGTTTCAGAGAGGTGTGATATCAGATTTTTTTTTTTTTAATTGAAATTATTTTTTATATTTAACTTATTACTTGAAATGGCTGCTTACTGCTTTAAGCTTTTTTTTTTTTTTTTTTAATCTGTTAACTGGCATTTTGACATTGGTTTTAAACATGCTTCAAGAGAGAATACTGATTCAGTGCAGCTATGTCCTTACATCAATTAATCATTATACTGTGATCGGCCAAATGCTACTGCCAGAACTGGCAGAGGTTTCAAAATAGTGGTATTTCTTTCTCCCTTTTCTGTGGTAAGATAGAAAAAATAATAAATCTTGGGTTTTTTTTTTTTTTTTTCATCTTGAAATAATAGTATAATAGAAGTGAAGAAGAGCAGCCAGGCTTATAAGGAGGTTAAGAAAAAATCAATTATTGCCCCTTTATTGGGTAGGATCACTATGGAGCAAAGTTCAAATAAAAAGACAATTGTAAAACATATTTCCAGAAAGAAACCATTCAAAAATGCTTTCAAACCAATGTTATGTAGTTTGTTTCCTCTGCTAACAGACACAAAACACACTTTCAGAAATAAAGTTTTCAAGAAGCCAAAATAGATGAACAGAATCACTAGATACCCATTGCAAGACTACATGGGGTAAGATGTAATACCCAAGTGAAAAATATTTGGTAAAAAAAATATTCAGAAGGAATCTGAAATAAAATATTTATTTTTAAATCATTCTCACTTAAAATTTTTAATTTAAATTATTCTTCACTAAAATAATTTGACTCAGACAATTTTCTTCAGCAAAATTTTTTGTCTAATTCTTCTAACACTATTTTATGAAAATAAATATGATATTTTCTAAATTATTGGTTCAAAACTTGACATCAGAAAGCTCAGGAAACACCTGAAAACTAAACCTAAACTAAATGAGCAGTGATTTGTATTACTTAGGGGAGTACATAGGTACATGTAACAAAACCTACCCATCATATTACCAAGAGCAAGAGAAAAACTGCAGTGCAAACTCTGCTGTGTTTTCTTAAGATGCTGAAAACACCAGATAATATGAATATGAATTGAGGACTCCTGACACTTTTGGAAAGTCAGCAACTCTTCATTGCATTAGGAGATGTGACTTTATTTTTTTTTAATAAATTATTCTTGCATTGGATCTGTTCCCTTTCATTCCTAAATATGTGAACTGCTGCTATAAGACAATAAGCACAGTATTTTTTTCCTGAAAAATTCTTCATAGCTCCTGAGAGAGCTGTGATTAATCCCCCAGACTACTGCAAACAGTTTGATCAGATATTACTATGGAAGTAGCATATTTTTTTCAAAAAGTACGTATGATGCTGGAGATAGGAACACTTCTTCCCTGGAAAGCAGTTTGTTAGTATTGACTGAAGTCAGGAAGAAAGAGCAGGAAAAAATCTGAACTAAACAGTTGCTTCATCGGTCTTTGCTGTCCCAGAGTAGTAAGTAATGGGCAAACACAAGACTTTCAAAGACTCCTTTTGCACCATGGCGTTATTAACCCAAGGGATAACTCTGCCCAATTTTATCTGTCATTGCTATGAATTCTGCCAAATATCATAGTATCATTAAATAACTACAATGCTATTACGTTTTGCAAACATATGTATGTTATTTATTCCATAATATACATTACATATATGTAGATACATTACATGTAACAGAAAAAAGGCATGAGCCTTTGTTCATGTTTTTAATATTGTTGACCTTTTAACACTGCTGCAAATATATAACTGCAATTTCTTTGTGCCTCAGAAAAGTAATTTCTAGTTGTTTAAAGAAATCAATTTCTGATTAAATTGTTTTGAAGGGGTTTTTTCAGTCTGTTACTCTGCAATTCTTCTTTGTTCAGTTAAATCTTTTATGTGGGTTTTTTTTTTTCATGCTGCCAGTTGTGCTATCTAAAATGCCAGTGTGTTTGTTGGTTTCTATTTGTTGTTTTAGATAATTATGAGAGACACTTGCATCTCATTTCCAAAAGTCCAGTACTTGGGAAAGAAGCTTGAAAATGCAGCCTTAGTGTACACTTAGGCCCCAGAAAATTTTTATAAAGGGAGCTCAAAAGCTTTGTTAGTGGTACTTTTTTACCTACTGATTGATTCATTCATTGCGGTTTGATTTTTTTTTCCTTTGTTTTCAGTTTTTTTAACTGCAGCTTCAAGCTTTAAGCCACACTCATTTTTCTTTCCTTAGGAAGGATGAGCTCACCTGGTGATTTTTTAATCCTTGGTGTTGGGCTTGTACATACTCCTTACGATTTTCTGTTTGAAAAGTCTGGCTAAAATCCCACCAAAGCAGGTGGAGACAAGGCACAAGCCTTGCATGCCATGATGAACTGAAGTTTGGCAACCTTCTAAAGATCTTCATCCTTCACAGAGCTCTGCTGTTGCTTTTAAACAACTTTGTGAAGGTAGAGCATGCAAAAAGTATTAAGCATCTCCAATATTGACAGAAATACGTAACCACTGTAGTCTTGAACATGTACCTGTACTGCCTGCATTTTTCTTGCACCTCGGATGCTGGTCCCTATAAACTTCCCCATACTTTCTTCATCAAAGTTTTTCATGCATCTTCATATTGTCCTCTGCATTTCATCAGCCTCAGTCTTGCCCTCCAGCTTACTGCTATAAGCTACTAGACTGGAGCAAAGCTCTGTGTGATGTGTAACAAAAGAGGAAACCATTTAAGGAAATTTAGCTATAGCCACTATGATAGGTCTTAAACCTCCAAGCAGTGCAAGTTCTGAAACATCAGCCAAGTTACTCAGAGAGACAGGATGAAAGAAGTGAGATGATACTGATACTTTCTCTGCTGTTAGCTAAGAACAAAGGGTCACCGACAACCAGGGGAAAGCATCCTTTCAGAAGAGCAACTTGGTGTCAGAAACAGATATGACCTATCATTTAGAAAAGCAGAAATACCAATAAAAAAAACCATTTTCCTTTCCACAAGAAACCTTTCTGATTACTGCAGGAATTAGAAGATGCTGCCTACTCTCATTTCAGCAAAGTTAGGAGAGTGATGCCTGTTCTTTTTTGTTCTAGTCAAAACTCTGCATTTGGCTGTGGAGACAGGTAAAGAACTAAAAAATGTAAGAGAGTTGAGAATGAGAAAATTAATAAGATAACAGATGTGGTTAGGATGCTTATTTTCTATACCATAAAAGGCCTTCCTACTCAGTGTTGAAGGGAGCCACATTGAACTACTGTGCATCAAACTATGCCATTAAACTGTCTTAAAATTACACATTAAAAAAAGCATTAGCAAAACATTGCAAAGAGATAGTGTACAAATATAATTTCATCTAACTGATGAACTATGGGTCGAGCTTAGAAGCAGTTATGTAGTCCAAGAAGCAGAACAAGTGCCAGACCAGAGGTGTTTTATGTGGATGGTAACTATGCTGCTTAGAATATTCAGGGCCAGAACAGAACACTTGCACACTGCAAGGAGCATCTTGCCAGAAGAATGACTAACAAAATAATCTTATCATCTTTAGCACACACTAAGTTATTTATTTTATGCATGTACATGATACTGTGCATAGTGAAAAGACTGAAGAAGTGCCAATACTACTGAAGGGAGGAAAGATCAACTGATCAGTAAGTATATCTCAGCCTGATTGCAGAGTGGCCCTGACAGACTGATTAAAAATAGTATGCAGACACTGTTGCCCAAAAGGACAGTAGGTGGAATATGAAGCTTTGAAGACAGCACAAAAAGGCTGTGGAAATACAAGCAGAAGGGATTACCCTTGAGAGGGGTGGGAAATACAGATCCGTTTGTCATGCTGATTAAACTCACAGTAATGTGAATAATACCAAATCCATAAAAAATACAATATAACAAGAATATGTGAATGAATAATATAACATGCACCATAGACATCAAAGTTCATTGTTACTCCACTATCAATGAAATACACTGTGAAGCTTCCCCTTCATCCTGCACAGCAGGTATTGTTTTGGAACCACTATCAAGGGCAGCAGATTCAAGGATCATTGCTCTAATGCATCACAAATTATGTGACAACTTGCAAGTGAAAATAGATTCTTTCTTTGCTTCCACTCTATCCCACAATGGACTGAGGAAAGCAGAACCAGAGACTGTCTAGCGAATATTAAGCATGTCCCAGCAGTGCATTTCTATGATGATTTAGACTACATACGTCTTACTGCTACCTTCTGCATGGTTGTCATGTTATTTCAGTGAACCTTAGTTTATACTCATATCCTAGTCACCATCTGCAATCAAGGTAAAAATGAAGAAAGATTTGTTTAAGAGCTCCATTTCTTCTCCTGTTATGGATGACAACATCAACTGATAATTCTTCGTGTGGTCATTTTAAATACAAATGAAATATAATCTGTGTTATTTCATGTTTAATACTGAAGGCTTCAATTATAAGTAGAGGCATTGTGCTTGGACCTTTCAATGCAAACTCCCATTATATTTTGTGTAAAACACACTGCATGAAATACAATTGAAAATACTATGAATATTTAACAACTTGTTTTTTATTTTTGTTCCTAATACATATGATATAGCCTCACACTGAGTTCAAATATATACACTTCTCTTTAAATAATCCATGTAAATTATGCTTTACTTATACTAAATATTTAACAAATAACACTGCAGTTCCAATGAAAATTAGCCTTACTGGATATCCATCCATATTCTGTAAACACTGTTTCACCTAAAGATGGAGAAGAATGTGAAACAACCCTTCAATAAGTTAAACAAAAGAGAAACCAACATTCTTAGGTTGCCACTTTCCATCAAAACTTTTTTCATTGAACATTTTCAGACTTATTTAAAAAGCTAACTAGATTGGTGGATAGTGTGGATTGTTTATAAAATAAAACAGAACAAAATAAAATCAAACCAAAACAAAGACAAAGAAAACAGAAACTGATTTTCACTGACAAAACCAAAACCAAGCCAAACCAAAACTAAACAAAACAACAAAATTCACCTGTTTTAACAAAAAAACTTGTGCTTTTATTCTGGTCAGGACTGTTCTGTAAATCTCAGCTGGGACTATTTATATATTTATTAACCTCAAAACCCTTTGAAAATCTTATCCTTTTGAAAATGAGATTTAAGATATATCTAGCCTGAGAATTGGACATGATACAGAGTAATTTAGTAACAGTCATTTATGGTATTGAATCAAAATCAGCACAGCTGTAACAGAATGGTATTATATCCCCCTTTTAACTTTTATTACTAGAAAAGCTGACCGTGTATCCAGATGTCTTGTTCTGAGCCAGAATCATAGAATCATGGAAGAGTTAGGGTTGGAAAGGACCTTAAGATAGAATCATAGAATCATAGAATAGTTAGGGTTGGGAAGGAACTTAAGACCATCGAATTCCAACCCCCCTGCCACGGGCAGGAAAACCTCACACTAAACCATGCCACCAAGGCCATGTCCAATCCAGCCTTGAACACCGCCAGTGATGGAGCATTCACAACTTCCCTGGGCAGCCCATTCTAGTGCCTCACCACCCTTACAGCAAAGAACTTTTTGCTTATATCCAATCTAAACTTCCCCTGTTTAAGTTTGAACCCGTTGCCCCTTGTCCTCTCTCTACAGTCCCTAATGAAGAGTCCCTCTCCAGCATCCCTATAGGCCCCCCTCAGATACTAGAAGGCTGCTAGGAGGTCTCCACACAGCCTTCACTTCTCCAGGCTGAACAGCCCCAATTTTCTCAGCCTATCTTCGTATGGGAGGTGCTCCAGTCCCCTGATCATCCTCGTGGTCCTCCTCTGGACTTGTTCCAACAGTTCCATGTCCTTTTTATGTTGAGAACACCAGAACTGAGCACAATACTCCAAGTGAGGTCTCACAAGAGCAGAGGGGCAGGATCACCTCCCTCGACCTGCTGGTCACACTCCTTTTGATGCAGCCCAGGATACGCTTGGCTTTCTGGGCTGCAAGCGCACACTGCTGGCTCATGTTCATTTTCTCAACAACCAAAACTCCCAAGTCCTTCTCCACTGGGCTGCTCTCAATCTCTTCTCCACCCAACCTGTAGCTGTGCCTGGGATTGCTCCCACCCAGGTGTAGGACCTTGCATTTGGCAAGGTTAAACTTCATCAGGTTGGCATCAGCCCACCTCACAAGCATGTCAAGGTGCCTCTGGATGGCATTCCTTCCCTCCAGAGAATCAGCCGAAGCACACAGCCTGGTGTCATTGGCAAACGTGCTGAAGGCACACTCAATCCCACTCTCCATGTCACCGACAAAGATGTTGAATAAGGCTGGTCCCAACACCGATCCCTGAGGGACACCACTTATTACTGGCCTCCAGTTGGACGTTGAGCCATTGAGCACAACACTTTGTGTGCGGCCATCCAGCCAGTTCTTTATCCACTAAGTGGTCCACCTATCAAACTGATGTCTCTCCAACTCAGAGACAAGGATGTCGCGTGGGACAGTGTCAAATGCTTTGCCCAAGTCCAGGTAGATGACATCAAGTGCTCTACCCCTGTCCACCAGTTCCATAGCTCCATCATTGAAGGCCACCAAATTGGACAGGCAAGATTTCAACCTAGTGAAGCCATGCTGGCTGTCACCAAGCACCTTGTTTTTCATGTGCCTCAGCATGTGTTCCAGGAGAATCTGCTCCATGATTTTGCCAGGCACTGAGGTGAGACTGATTAGCCTGTAATTCCCTTGGTCATCCATTTTCCCCTTCTTGAAAATGGGGTTTATATTTCCCTTTTTCCTGTCATCAGGAACTTCACCTGACTGCCATGATTTTTCAAATATGCCATGATTTTTCAAATACCCCTGTGTCTGCCTTCCAAGACATGGGTGGTGTGATCAGAGCATTTGCCAATGAAGACTGAGGCAAAGAAGTCATTAAGTACTTCAACCTTCAGGGTAGTATCTCTAAACGATGTTGTAGTTCAGGGGCTATTCTAAAGTCCTCTACCAGTAAACCCTTTGAGTAATATCAACATACTCCAGGCACTTCTGAGCCTGGAATTTGAAAGAAAATTTTGTAAAACAACTCTACAAAAACTTTAATGCAATTCTCACTCCTGTCTGCATTATACTTTTTTGACACAAAGAAGAGTAACATTCTCTGAAGAAAGTAATACCAAAGACAGCAGCACAGTCTTCACACTTTAATGCTTAGAATTAATTATTAGTACTTGATAAACCACTTTCTTAAAAGACTATAGTAAATATACAAGGGCTCAGATATAACCCATGTAAGGGACAGGAATATATGTGTATTGGAAATACTGCATAAGGAGTAAATATCAGTGTTAGAAATATACATCAGCTTAATTTTAAAACATTTGGAAATTAAATTCACATAACACAGCAAAACAAAGTCCAAAGAAGTATTTCCTAAGACAGCAAGAGAATGGCTATTGCTTCTTTTCCAAAGGAAGAAAGACTTACAAATAAGATATAGAAAATCTTCTAATGAAAGCACAAAGAAATTTCAGAATTCATCTTGGCTGTAAAGATTCCTCACATCATCAAGAGCTAATCATGTTGTAGTTGAAGCAGTCTGAAGAGACAAATCTTGCAGAAGATGGCTCTATGTTTCTAAGAAATTTAGAAAGACTAAGTATAGGGGACTGAAGATGTAAAATCTTATTAAGTGGTGATAAATTAATACTTAATTGTGTACATTATGTGTTTTTTTCTATATTAAAAATTAATTTGATAAGATATATTGTAGTATTTTACTAAATTAATAAAACCGTGTGCATTGCAGTGATATCTGATGAACTCCTGACTCTATTAATTTATGTTCTATTAGGGAATTCTGTTAATTTTATGCCTCTTTTTTCTCGATATACATCTGTGTCACTCTTTTTCTTATTCTCAGTGAAACCAAACCCAAGCAAGTTTAACCATAGAGTACTGTAAATTAACCATATGTCGATATCATGGTTTCAGCAGTACCAGTCCTTCTTTCTCCTTCTTGGTAGCTGGTGCAGCGCTGTGTTTTTGAATTTGGGCCTGGGAACAGTGCTGATAACACCCGTGTTTTCAGTTACTGCTTGGTAATGTTTTGGTCTGGCCAAGGACTTTCTGAGTCACATGCTCTGCCAGGGAGGAGGAGAAGCCAGGAGGAAGCAGAGACAGGACACCTGACCCAAACTGACCAAAGAGGTATTCCATGCCACAACACGTCATGCCCAGGATGTAAAAACGGAGAGCAGAGACCCAGAAGGGTGGGGTGCACTGCGTGGTTCGGCTGGGTGTAGGTGGTGAGCAATTGTATTCTTTCCTTGTATTTGCCTTGTCATTATTATTATTGGTGGTAGCAGTACTGGTCTTGTGTTATACTTTAGTTACTAAACTGTTCTTATCTCAACCTGTGGGAGTTGCATTCTTTCAATTCTCCTCCCCATCCACCTGGGAGCGGGGGGAAGAAAGAGGGGGGAGTGAGTGAGAGAGCGACTGCGTGAGTTATAGGGGCTTAAATCACGACAATAGAAAGTTCTGAATTCTAAAAGTGAAGTTAATTAAAATGGTTCATCCTGTCCTACACAAATCTACTGCCATAGATACTATGGCTCATTTGCTTCTTTGTATATCAATACTCATACGTATACCTGCATACGGATTATCTTCAAACAGTTCATACTGTGAGTGGAGTATGGTACTAGTGTCTAATTATTGTTTCCTAAGCCAAATTCCTTAATGTCATTAAGGCAAGATGATTTCTTGCTTTAAAGATTTATATTTAGTGTGAGGTGTCCCAGCTCACGGCACAGGGCTTGGAACTAGATGATCTTAAGGTCATTTCCAACCCTAACTATTCTATGATTCTATGATTCTATGATTATTAGATCAGGATTTCACAGAACATGCTTATTGGACCATTTATATCACTATGAATTACCTGAAAATATTTTTATTTCTCTTTAACAAAGTTACCAAAAAATAACATCTGTATTTTCAAAGCTGAGCAATGATGGAAATAAGAAGGAGAAGGAAAAGTGATATGTTGGCAGCAACTGAGTTCCCACAAATGGAAGTGAAGACCTTTGGATCTGAATTCATGAAGTGGGAAGAAGACAGAAAAGCCTCCAGATGCAGGCTATCACAGACAACCGCAAAAATTATGAGAGCTGAGCTCTGCCTATAGGGAGCCAAGCTCTTTAGGAGCTAACTGCAGTCTTAATCGCCATTCTTTCATAGCTGAGCAAACCCCCATAATGAAAAGTTAAGGAATGTTCTTATCCAGTCCTGATGATCATTCAAAATGATCTGTGTAATGGTGGTTTGGGTGATCCTCTGCCTTTTATAGTAAGCATCTAATGTAACAGAAAATACTAAATTGGCTGAAGAAAAACTGAATTATCTGAGATAGGGAAGGAAATTTGCTCCCAAATAGTAATTAAGAAGACACGGCCAAGAAAAAATACCTACGTTCTTTGGTTTTAAATACAATTGCATGTGAATGGTATTATTTGTTTGGTTGGCCCAATTCACACCCAAACACTGTCACTACACGCACACACAGAGTGTGAGGGAAAGTGAAATAGGAAAAAACACAATAAGAACATACATGTGTCAGTATAAAGACAGCAATGTTACTTGCCTACTACTCTTAAAGGCAAAATAGATTCAACATGGGAAAATATAATTTATTGTCAGTTAAAATAGTTTTGGTTAAGAGAAAATGAAGACAAGCATTAAAATACCTTTCTTCTCTTTATTCACAGGCTTGTCATCATTCTGCCACTTCACCTTCCCATCTTTTGACACTACTTCCCACATACTCGACCTCTATTCCAGAATGGATCCTCCATGGTCTACAGTTCTTCCAGGAATATCCATCTGCAACAGAATGAGTCTTCCACAGGCTTCAGTATGATATCTGCTCCACTCTAGGGCATCTACTCCTCTTCTTGCCCTTGCCCTCACTTTTGTTCCTTTTGCTTGTTCTCACTCTTTTTCTTCCCTCCTT
The DNA here is from genome assembly GCA_028858755.1 of Ara ararauna. Classification (NCBI taxonomy): domain Eukaryota; kingdom Metazoa; phylum Chordata; class Aves; order Psittaciformes; family Psittacidae; genus Ara; species Ara ararauna. The sequence goes on along the minus strand of CM054410.1, from coordinate 33,169,762 downwards.
TTCTCTCCATGTAATGTTTTTGGTCTTTTCTAAAGTATGTTTTCATAAAAGTACCACCAGCTTCACTGATAGGCCCAGCTTTGGCTCCAGGGCATCAGCTGAGACCAGCACACGGCAGCCTCTGGCCCCTTCCCACAGGAGCCACCACCTGCAGACACCCTGCCCCACCAAGCTACTAACATCTTACCATGGACACCCAGAAGACACAATCAATTATTTTTGTGGGATGTCACAAATTATTGCCTCACAGAAAATACCTGTAGTTGCAGCAGCTAACATAACACCCTCAGTAAGACAGAGCTGAGGAACTGAAGTGTCTGAAACATCAGCAAAATAAAGGCATGTATATTGCATCAATAGAGGTCAAGGATAAACAGAAATCAGTTTGACAACTAGATTTCTGCAGTTGAAATTAAGCTGCTTTCTTACAACATAAATGTGTACTGAGATGTTAGGTTCTACCATGGATGTTCTTCAACACTGAATTTGCATAATGTTTTAAAATTAATTTTATGGAAAGTACAAGATACTTAAAAGTAGGTTGAACATTTTTCTGTTCAACAACTGAACCTGATGTTACAGGTAAGTGAGCCACCTTGTACTTACCCTGCAAGGAATAAATCCGTATTTTTATATATTGATAAAGCAAAAGAGTGGTGAAAGTATGTTGGTGTCTGATATACAGCACAAATCAACAATAGAAAGATGCATGGAGAAAGGTCCTATTTATCTTAAGAACACAAGTACATGGGATGAGATTAAATCCATTTGTGAATCCTGAAAGAGCTGGCAAATGAAGTTGCTAAGTCACTGCCCATCATATTTGAAAAATCATGGCAGTCAGGTGAAGTTCCCGACGACTGGAAAAGTGAAATATAACCCCCATTTTCAAGAAGGGGAAAATGGATGAGCCAGGGAACTACAGACCAGTCAGCCTCAACTCAGTGCCTGGCAAAATCTTGGAACATATTCTCCTGGATAGCATGCTAAGACACATGAAAAACAACAAGGTGGTTAGTGACAGCCAGCATGGCTTCACTAAGGGGAAATCCTGCCAGACCTATCTGGTGGCCTTCAGTGATGGAGCTATGGAACTGGTGGACAGGGGTAGAGCACTTGATGTCATCTACCTGGACTTGGGCAAAGCATTTGACACTGTCCCACGCGACATCCTTGTCTCTGAGTTGGAGAGACATCAGTTTGATAGGTGGACCACTCGGTGGATAAAGAACTGGCTGGATGGACGCACACAAAGAGTAGTGCTCAATGGCTCAACGTCCAACTGGAGACCAGTAATAAGTGGTGTCCCTCAGGGATCGGTGTTGGGACCAGCCTTATTCAACATCTTTGTCGGTGACATGGACAGTGGGATTGAGTGCGCCTTCAGTAGTTTGCTGATGACATCAAGCTGTGTGGTTCGGTTGATTCTCTGGAGGGAAGGAATGCCATCCAGAGGCACCTTGACATGCTTGTGAGGTTGGCTGATGCCAACCTGATGAAGTTTAACCTTGCCAAGTGCAAGGTCTTACACCTGGGTCAGAGCAATCCCAGGCACAGCTACAGGTTGGGTGGAGAAGAGATTGAGAGCAGCGCAATGGAGAAGGACTTGGGAGTGTTGGTTGATGAAAAAATGAACATGAGCCGGCTTCAGTGTGTTCTCGCAGCCCAGAAAGCTGGCTGTATTCTGGGCTGCATCAAAAGGAGCTTGACCAGCAGGTCGAGGGAGGTGATCTTGCCCCTCTACTCTGCTCTTGTGAGAACTCACTTGGAGTACTGTGTGCAGTTCTGGTGTCCTCAACATAAAAAGGACATGAAACTGTTGGAAGAAGTCCAAAGGAGGGCCACGAGGATGATCAGGGGACCGGAGCACCTCCTGTATGAAGCTAGGTTGAGAAAGTTGGGGCTGTTCAGCCTGCAGAAGTGAAGGCTGCGTGGAGACCTCCTAGCAGCCTTCTAGTATCTGAGGGGGGCCTATAGGGATGCTGGAGAGGGACTCTTCATTAGGGACTGTAGTGAGAGGACAAGGTTCAGACTTAAACAGGTGAAGTTTAGATTGGATATAAGCAAAAAGTTCTTTGCTGTAAGGGTGGTGAGGCACTGGAATGGGTTACCCAGGGAAATTGTGAGTCATAGAATCATGGACTCATGCTCCATTGCTGGTGCTGTTCAAGGACGGGTTGAACAGAGCCTTGGGTGTCATGTTTTAGTGGGAGGTGTCTTTACCCATGGCAGGGGTTTGGAACTAGATGATCTTAAGGTCCTTTCCAACCCTAACTATCCTATGATTCTATGATTTTATGATTTTAGGATTTTATGATTCTATGATTCTATTCCAAGATTTCTGTCTAGAGTTATGGCCATGCTAGAATATACTGCATGATCCCATCTCACATAGGAAAAATTGCATAGTAACAGCCTTTTGCTGCCAGTGACATGTTAAATATCAGCAGCCCTATCATTTTGAATTTCCAGTGCAGTGTTTAATTTATTTATTTTAAGAATTGCTTTCTGTTTTATGGTTGCAGCTTGGCACTGACAGAATGTCAGGTTGGAGAACAGGAGAATTAAAAAAGAGATGCTGGAGTTAGAAGTCTCCTTCAGTGCTGAATTGCTGAAATTATATTGAAAACACATAACTAGTGCTTTGGTTTACAGCTGGGATCAATAAAAGTCTGTGAAGAATTTCTTTAAATTATGCTATCCTGTGGGGGGCCAAAGAAATGTTGTTTCTCATTTAAAATAAATAGTCCTCCCACAAACTTATTTCTAATCATGCAAACGAAGGAATTAAGTAGGCAATTTCCATACATATGACTATTTCTTTTATGAAATGTAGTTCACCATGAAGTCATAGCTAATTGATTTAGAGGAATTCATGTCTGTAAATTTTTTCAACATTGTAACAAAATCCAATGACTTGATTTTATATGACACTATTTCCGATCGTAGCATTTAAAAATGAAAAAATCGAGTGTTCAAAGTGTGCTCTGCTTGCATTGCAAAACAATGGGATTTGCCTATAAAAGAAGAAAAAGTTGTTTCTCAGATCCCCGGATTATAACACATATGCCAATGGTATTTTTCATGGAATAGAAGTGTCACAATTTTATGTAGAACCAACTGAGTTTGTCTTCTATTTTGAAATTTGTATATGTAAATCTAAGTTCAGAATAATTGCTTTAAATCTAGAAATCAGCACACAAAAATGTGAAAGAGCATATTGGAGTTGCTTCAAAACTTTCCTTAAGAAAAGTGTGTTTATTTGTTGTTGGTTTTTTCATCACATGTGAAAGGAATTCTTCCAATTAGATGTGTTCCAAAAATGTACGAAGTCTTTTGTAGGTTTCATCCTAATACCAATAAGATAACCACCTTCATTAGAAACTCATGATTTCCCCCACCACTTAAGGACATCTGAAAATGTGTTTTTTTAATTCCATCTGCTCATCCAGCCACTGAAATACAGTAAATACAGAACACAAAAAAAATTCCTCTGTTAATTTTTGCAATTCATAATCCAGTTTTTATTCTCTACTTTAATGCTGTTTAGTATCAAAGGTGCCTAAACCACCATACGGCTTCTGGTGGTTGTGCACCCCTCCCCGGACTCTGCTGCTTCCCCAGGAGTACCTGTTTGGCCCCAGACTTTGCAGAGGTGGAAGCATTTGGGTGGCTGGGAGCATCCTGGCCATAACAGGAACTCTCACTGCCTAGCAAAGGTGAGGAGCAGTGCAGAGTTCAGGAAGGCTGGATACTCCCTCATCATGCCTGGACCTCTTTTGGGGTAAACAGTGATTACCTGACAACCTGAAACATAACTGTTGTGCAGCTGCGGAAACCAACATAGAATTGAGGCCAGGATGAATATTCACTGCTTACGACCCTACAGTGTGGTCCCAAGAGAGAGATCACTTGAGCTGTCCTGGACCACAGCAAGCTGTGACTGGTGTCTCCCTCTGAGTGAGACATCTTTCAGAGCCTGTAAACTCTTGCATTTTGAAATAGAGGGATCATTTAGCTGAGTTGTTACTGTTGCTTCTGCTTACTGACACTCAGCCCTTTGCCTGTTGAGGAATGTTGAGAAAGCTGGAGTATTGTGCTTTACTCTTCAATGCAGCCGAGGGAAATTTTTAACATATGTATGTGTATATACATATATATGTGTGTATATATATATATAACATATATATCTTTGTGTGTGTGTGTACGTTAGTTTAGGTATTTAATTGTAAGTGCATGTACGTTAGCTTCAATAAGCAAGTGTTGCTTGAAATCTTGCTATTCACTGTAAAACTGCAAACTGCTGCTAAATGGCACTCATAATCCTTGAGATGAATAGCACTGGCTAGGTCTGAGAGTGAGTCTTGATCCAGCTGCATATATACTACTTTCTAAAAGGAAGTTCAAAAAGCAAGGGGTCGATTCTGAATCTTGTGACTCAACAGGAGGATTTTCTTATTTTCTATATTTCTTTCATCAAACATAAACTGTTGTCTATGACTGAGACTAAGATTGGATTCAGCTGCACCTAGACTACTCTCTGAGAGGAAGTTTAGAAAGCAGGGGTGTCCAATCTGAACCTCATCACGCAATTGAAAAGTCTACCTTATTCTTTTATATCTTCGGTTTATATACACATAATTTCAGTGCAATTCTATCTAAATAACTTTAACCCAAGTTTGTATAATTCATTGCCAACTCTGAAAAAAATCTCTTTTTGTATGTAGTAGAGTGAACCTTGCCATTAAAATCTGAAGAATCACACTTTTATAAATTTCTATTACAGTTACTTTTGCTAATATCTCTGACAGTAATTCTTTCATAGCTATCCTAACCACTCACTTTTGTGACACTTTCCTTTCTGCTATATAGTAAATTCTCAAGAAAAACAAGGGGAAATCTCAGTTTTGAGAATTTTCATAGACTAAGCATTCATTATCAGGGTAATTATGGCAAGTACTAGATAGGATCAAGAGTGCATTACTCATCTTATTCAATAATGCTGATGTTTACTATTAAAACGAGTTCTTACCACTCGCACTTATTCAAATTATGCCACAGATCCCCAGAGCAGTACATCTCAAAGCCTTAAATAGTACAAACAATATTTAGAAGTGGGCACTAAAAACATTTTACAACTATTTCAGCAATTTCATTGATTTAATGCCTAGGCCTACAGATGTAGGCAAGTTATGAGCAGCATACACATGGCTCTGTAACTTCCTATTTTTAAAGCAATCCTCATGCAAAGCATCAGATAATCTGCAGTAATTTTTAATTATATGACTGTAAACTGCAATTATTGTGAGGCTTCACTAGCTACTTCATTCAAAGTTAACTGATGCAAAGATGAATTATATCAGAAAAGCAGTGGACATCCTTAGAAATAACCAGCAGTTTTGGGAAACACTAGAATAGAACAAGTTGTCATGCTTCACAATGAAGCAGGTACCAAACATACATCATGTAACTGGAGCAACATTAAATACAGGAGAACAACATGCCAATGTAAGTATTTACAAATATTTTCTCCTACATCCAGGCTTCATTTCACCTCTCTATTGTTCTCTGCATAGCTGACAGACAATTATGCATGTGGCTTTACAATATAAAAAATTAAATTCCAGGCAAAGTTAACCAATTTTTCACCGTACAGTTTCTCAGTTGGAGTTTACCCTGATCTGTTCACTGTGCAAATGAATAAATAATTCTGGCACCACAAGTATAGTGACAAGAACTATCTAAACTGGCTTAAGTGCAACAACTGCTTAATATACGACTGTGACACTATCTAAAGCTACATGTTTAAGTATTTAGCAACTTCTTTACGGTGAAAAACAGGTCTTTAATCATGATAACATAGTTTACTTCATAGTGTTTAGTCTGTACCACTTAATTCAATCTTTTCCTTTGCATGTGCGTTGCTTTTCTCTCATGAGAGATTAATAATATGTCTGGCAGCTTTAAATAAAAATGAAATAAAGTAGTTTAAAAAAAAACCAGGAATTTAATTTTACAATGCCAAATCAAATAAGACATGAAACAGAACCTTAAATACACTTTTTGAGCATTGAACTTAACAGCAGAATTTCTCCTCACTCATCTAACCTTAGAAAGTTTTGTTTTGAATGAAATTTTAATCAGCAGAGACTTGAATTAAAAGAAGAGAAATTGCACATAAATTGTAAAAATATTCCATTAGTATGCTAAAGTACTAAGGCATCTATAGAATATATTATAAAGTGTATTAGATAGGATAGTTAACTCTTTAAAGGGATAGTACCCTGTTCTTCGCTATTATATTATTGAATGCGTCTTGGGAATTTTGTGTTTTGGTTTTGTTTCATTTGTTTGTTCGTACTTTTTTAAGCAACACAAAGTATTTTCTGAACAAAAAGAAAGAGGCATAAAAGGAAATAAATTATGAATACCAGTAGAAATTGCAGAGAGCTGATAAGCAAGAAAAGATACATAAAAGGGCAATATCCAGAAAACAAAACAAGAAAAAAAAAAGGGGACAAAGACAAAGGGAAAAATAAAAGATAAATTTAGTGGCAAAAGCTAACAGAAAACTGTAATGGCAGGCAGAAATATGATGGCCTATGACACGTTACAAGCCAAAGATCATTTCTTAGGCACCTTGTTCATGAATTGCCTGGTTTTCATCCTGTTGGTCCGCTATAAACTTCTTATGGAATGAATCATATTGCTGATGCTAAAAAGCAAAACAAAAGAAAAAAAAAAAAGCCCATAGCTAATTTGTGTCAGAAAAGTCTCCTGGAGTCCACTGAAATGATGTAATTTGTTCAGAGGGAACCCAGATCAAACATGCTCCCTTACTTTCCCTATGTCCCAGGTTCTATCTTATCTAACAGACAAATGGATTCAGTTATGCAGTCTTAAATTCTCAGGGCCAGAGCTGAGCTCTTATTCCCAGCGCAGATGCAGAAGTACTCATTTTTTATGCACTGATTCTGTGGTGAAGGAAAGGGGACAGGAAAAAAGAAGTACCTTTTCTTAAAAACTATGAGAAAGTCAAGGAAGAAAAGAATAAAGGTGAGAAAACAGCAGTTTGTTTTCATCTCTTCATTCCCTGTCTTCTTTCTATCTTACAATAAGAATAAATTAGTAGAGAAAAACTAATTTAAGGAAAAAATAGACTTGAAGAGATATGAGAAGAAAATAAACAGAAAAATGTTACAAATATATTAAGTAAAATGGCAAGAAAATAACTAAAGAATAAATAAAAGAAGAACAGAATGAGGTATTAAAATAACAAAATGAGGGGAAAAAAGCAATAAAAGCAAGATTGTTTAAACTAAACTTTTGCCTGAAAGTCTATGTATATCTTTAAAGAGAATGCAATTATGTCATGTAAGAGATAGAGCTAAACTTTGGAAAACAATAAGAAAGTATATTGCTTTCCTGCTAAAAACATTTGTTTACCAAAAAATTAGAGTGTCTAGAGTTAATTTATGTGTATTTTCCTCAGACATCATCATATTTTCACTGCAGTATTGCCACTGACATTTCCAAGGACAGAGTTCACTATCTGGGAGCATGTTTTATTCCTTAGGTTTTCAATATCTAGTATACTAGCTAATGCGTTTTGAAAGTGTTTGAGAAAATACTATATCTGTTTCCACTTCAGACAACTTTTTTTATCTCTGGTCTTTCTTCTGTGCCTATTTCTTTAAAGATATCAATTTATATACTCATTGCTCTTTGGACTAAATCCTTTTTTTTTTTCTTTAAATAATACTTGAAGGAAATTATTTTCCATCAGTCTTAATATTTGCCTCTATTTATGTATAGAAATTCAGTATTACTTGACCTTTCTCTGAAAGCAAAGCTGCTCAAAATATTCCCTCCTCCTTTTCCTTTTCCTTCCATGCTAGCTTGTTTTTCTATTCTGAATGTGTGGCATCAGTGAGCCCCTCAGTGATTTTTATGTCCACCAGACAGAGCCTATGACCTCACCTAGGTCTTCTTTAACTTTTCACTAAGAATTATTTAAAAGAAAACCCAAAATTCTGCCAACTGGCATGTCTTAAGTAAAACTTGCTAAGTTCTTTTCAAACACATTCCTTTGAGCAAATCAGTCTGAAGCAGAAAATTAATTTGTAGCTTGTCAAAAATTGGCATTTGGCTGCACAACTGCATCAGAATAGGATTTACATGAATTATCCACATTGCTTTCTCTTTCCTTTGTTTGCTTTGAATGATTATTGGCTTCTCAATATGTTTTATTGTCATCATAAGCTGACTGCAACTTTTGTAAGGGAATCACTAGTCTACTGTACTTCATCTTTTGAAAACTTAATCAGATTAACCTTTTCCAGCATGTCTTCAGGGAGCTCTTAAACAAATTATTGGAGAATGTATAGGCACTCTTTCCCAATTTCCTAACTGTTATTAAACTCTGTGGCACTTATGACAATACTAATTCTTTACCTTTTTTGCCTGGACTTTTGGTCTGTTATTAAACCGAGGCTTTGGATGACCCAAAAAAACCCCAAAAAAAAGTGTTTGTAGAAAAACTAAACATTTAAAATTAAAATTGATCCTAGAAAAAAAAAAAATTAAAAAATTCTGGTGAAGTAATAGCATGAATTTATTAACCTGAACAATCTGCTTCTTTTGCAAAAAGAAGTTCAACGTATAAGCAGAACAGGAAAAAGCTGGTTATGGTTCAAATTTTATACCTTCAGTATGCAAAAGTCCTAAAAGAAGATATTGGAAAACTGATGCAATTAAAACCAGTAGACCTAATTCACACCCAAAATATTTCTCAAGTTTTTAAACACTCAGTTTAAGTTTTAAATTGATTACAGCAATTCTGATCAAAATGCCACACAATCTTCCACTTATTATTAGTTTTAATAAATATTCCAACAAATACCAGAAAATAAAAATAAATCACAAAGCTAAAGTGATAGTTAATAACTTGAGAGTAACTTTACTAGCCCATCTTCAGCGAGCTTTAGATTTCACATTCACTTTTAGAATTGAACATTCACTTCATAATCTCAAAGTATGTTTTCACATTTGAAAGCATGATAAAAACCTACAGAGCCTAACCTGGATTCAGTAAGTCACTTTAATTTTCTCTATACTACAGATTGCAGTCACTGTAAATTTCTGTAGCCTGGCATTTCATTGCACAAATGAAAATACTAGTTCTATCTCAATTTTACTTTTGATTTTTGAGAAGTATTACCAATGAGATCTGTGAACTAGAAAAGATAGCGCATGCATATCATTCAAAGTAAACTGCATTTAATCTATATATCTTATATCTAATAAAATCTAAAAATATTAATGTATTAGACTACTGTTACTTCCCATTTTTTTAATTAAATACTTCACAAAACTTCATTATTTTCTGATTTCACTGAATACCAGTATTCTGCTTCTTTACAGTTTTCCTGAAGTGTATAATTCTATATCCATAAAGAAGGCTTCTTGTCTATATCCACTTTCATAAATCCTTACAAATTCCTGGGAATAAGTTACCAGCCTTACTGATTAATATTTTCTGAAATATGCACTTCCTTGTCAATATAGACATGCATCTTTGTGAATCCTTCTATTAAAACTTAGCATGGAAATGTATGATAAACCTAATATTAAAAATGCTTATCACATATGTCTCCTTAGTTATTTAGCTAAGAATTATTTCATTCATCAAATGTGGTCCACAAGATGATAAAAATTCATTTTAGAAAAGACCATTCCTTTTAAAAAGTTAGTAGTAATAGTTGCATAGGCTTTAAAACCTATTAGAGAAAATTTATCATGGCAAGACACCTTCTGGAAATGAATGACACATCTATTTCTACACCTTAAAATTTAATACATTTTTTCAGCTCTGTTCTTTTTTTCTCACTCTTAGAATCACTAACTTACATAGAAGACCAGAAAAAATTGTTTTATTTATGCTAATTTTCTTTTACATATTTTATTTTAAAGTTATGGATTTCTTCTTTCTTACATATGTGTCTCACTGAGAAACCTCAGACATGGATATCTACAGAGGTATTATTTGACTTGTGAAAGTATGTTTGTTATATGTTCTCAAAATCATAGAATAGAATCATAGAATAGTTAGGGTTGGAAAGGACCTTAAGATCATCTAGTTCCAACCTCCCAGACTTGAGGCAATTCATTCTTGAGGGAGGAGCTACTGAGCAATAGATTTGTACTTTACAGATGGCTACAAAGGCTGATGATGTGTCTACCTAAGTTTATTTGACATTACCAGTCAGTTCTGAATATTCAAATATTGAACAATATGGGTCAGTGCCTTTACCTTAAATGTTCAGGATGCTTTAAAACTCTGCCTGCCACAAGTAGTATCCTCAAAAATAAAGCATACTATTTTTTTTAACTTTGAAAAGATCAGTGAAATGACGGAATAGTAGCGACTTACTGTTGTTCCACTGAGGTATTAGAATGTAATCTAAGCAAATACATATACATGCAAAGCTTCTCTTAACATCACAGTAGAATTCCAGCATGGTCCTTTAAATAAATACCTATGAAAAGCTAACTTGTTTCATGCAATTTAAAATTAAACCTCAGGTGACATGAAAACTAAGAAAAATCTCTTTTTTTTTTTTTTTTTTTTTTTTGAAAAATGGCTGTCAGCTTACTAAATGTTATGTTGGAGGGAAAGAAACAGCCTGTTAGTATTAACAACAATAACCAAAATATTTAGAAAATGTAGGTTGCCTGTATCAGAATCCTCTTCAGGTTTCTAATCAATCATTAGTGCATTTTTGAATTATTTTGTTTGTGAGTTTTTGAGAGAACAAAGAACTTTAAACATTCAAGATATAGATCCAGAAATATGCAAAACTGAAAGATTCTGAGACCAATGAGTCTTGGAAGACGCCAGTCCAGGAATCAGCCTCCACTTACCCAAAGCACTTTTGTTTAGGAAGAAAGTTAATCCTATATTTCAAGCCACAAAAGAATTTAGCATGCAATTAAATGAAAGGTGTTGAAATTAAAAACAGAGATTGGGAGACAAGAATAGAGAAGCAACTGATTCCCAAAAGGAATTCTCAAATTGGGAGCCAAAGTCTGAGAAAAAGAATACACAGCTAATTGAGAAAAATGGGGAATGTGCACATATGGAGGAAACATGGGAAGGAAGAGGCATTTGCACCAACCCAGAAAAATAAGTGGCTCTATCTTGTGGTTTAAGCCCAGCCTTAAATCTGCCACAAGGGCTTTAGCTCACCGCTCCCCCTTCCTCCCCCCACTCCCGGAGGGATGGGGAGGAGAATCGAAAGAATGTAACTCCCATGGGTTGAGATAAGAACAGTCAAGTAAATAAGTTATAATACAAACCACTACTGCTACCAGCAATAATAATAATGATAAGGGAAACAAGGGAAGAGAATACAACCGCTCAACACCCACTGACCAATGCCCAGCCCAACTGAGCAGTGAGCTCACTCTTGCAGGTAACTGTCCCAGTTTATACAGCGGGCATGACGTGCTGTGGTATGGAATACCTCTTTGGTCAGTTTGGGTCAGGTGTCCTGTCTCTGCTTCCTCCTAGCTTCCCCTCCTCCGCGGCAGAGAATGAGATGCTGAAAGTCCTTGGTCAGAGTAACATTGCTGAGCAGCAACTAAAAACATTGGTGTTATCAGTGCTGTTCCCAGGCCAAAAGTCAAAAACACAGTGCTGCACCAGCTACTAAGCATGAGAAAAATGACTGTTACTGCTGAACCCAGGACACTCTATCAATGAAAATAAACATGCCTGTCACCAGACCAGATTAATAGATCCATGCAAGTGACTTCAAGAGTCAACCACACTGCTTAAATTCAACATCGTAGAGTATGAAATAATGGCTATCAAGAAACTAATACTTTGGGAAAGACTCCTTTGAATACACCTAATTTCTCATGTGGTTTTCTAACAAATGCCAGAGATTTTGGACTAGTTAGGAATTTCTTAATGTAGAGCTACATCCTGCCTTCATGAACCTCATGAACTTCTCACAGGTTAGAGTTCACTCTTTACAGGTCTCCAGAAATGAAAGGCTACTGCAATAAACTCCTTGCCTGGTTTCTCTAAAAACTTATTTCACTACTGGAGGCTAATCTTTTGGGCAGATTGAATACTATGATGTTATATACTCTTCACCAAATGTTAACAATTTACCTATAACTTGAGATATAGCTTTTACAGTTGCCACTACAAAACTGCAAAATTTACTTGAGGATGCAGTCGTTTGTTAATGCTTCAGAGAGACCTTGCCTCATTCATTGCACATCTGCCACAGTATTGCTTAATTTTGTAGCCTGGAGAGTATATCTAGCTACTTTTAGTTTTCTCATATCTCATTTCACTCCCTGCTGATGTGTATATGGGAGATTTCCCATAAGAGATCAGCTAATGCGTACATTGTGCCGTCTATTACAAAATACAGAGGTTTCATAGAATTGTTAACTGTTTACAATTTACAGACACACACCTTACTCCCTGATGAGTCTTGAATGTAGAACAAATAAAGCTTGGGGAAAAAAAAGGAATAAGAGTAAGAGTAAGAGTAAGAGTAAGAGTAAGAGTAGGAGTAAGAGTAAGAGTAAGAGTAAGAGTGAGAATAAGAGTAAGAGTAAGAGTAAGAATAAGAATAAGAATAAGAATAAGAGTAAGAGTAAGAATAAGAATTTGTTGGTAACTGGTTGGTCAAATTCTGTTCTCAGTTACACAGATATCTTGTATAATTACAGTTTTATGGTAAATGAAGATAATATCTTTGGATATTATTCTGATATTAGTTATTATATGATGCTTGTTATTGGCTATCATTTTCAGGTACTTTTAAAATCCTACCTTTCACACTGAAATTTCACCAAACAGTAGCATTTTTGGATGATGTAAAGTACTATAATACTTATAACAGTTTACGTAACATTAAAATTAGACACTGAAATCTATATGGTAATTACTTCAATAAATTCCACCCATTTGCCTTATGAACTTTCTGAAGTATTAAAAAGAGAAGACAGAAAAATTAGTATTGCAGAATTCTGCAGTCCCAGAGTGTAATCATGCCAGCACATGATTCCTCTCTGAAATAAGACAAGAATAGTGAGAGAATTTAGCAGAGATTAAAAAGTAAAAAGCAAGCAAACAAACAAACAAACAAAAAAGCAATTTGAAAAAGATAATGAAGAAACTATTATATTAATATGGATTATTTATTACTTGTGACATATTTAGCACATAATTTTGGAACATTTTTTTCAGAAATGTATGCCGATGTCATGGTTTAAGAAGTAAATCACGCAGCCCGTTCTCTCACCCACTCCCCTCTCTTTCTTCCCCCCACTCCCAGGTGGATGGGGAGGAGAATCAAAAGAATGCAACTCCCACAGGTTGAGACAAGAACAGTTTAGTAACTAAAGTATAACACAAACCACTACTGCTACCACCAATAATAATAATGACAAGGCAAATACAAGGAAAGAATGCAATTGCTCACCACCTAATACCAAGCCCGACCACGCAGTGCACCCCCACCCTCCTGGGTCTCTGCTCTCTGTTTTACATCCTGGGCATGACGTGCTGTGGCATGGAATAACCTCTTTGGTCAGTTTGGGTCAGGTGTCCTGTCTCTGCTTCCTCCCAGCTTCCCCTCCTCCCTGGCAGAGCATGAGACTCAGAAAGTCCTTGGTCAGACCAAAACATCACTAAGCAGTAACCGAAACACGGGTATTATCAGCACTGTTCCCAGGCCCAAAGTCAAAAACACAGTGCTGCACCAGCTACCAAGGGGGAGAAAAATGACTGCTACTGCTGAACCCATGACAGCCGATGAAGGAAGTTTCATAAAAAAAATAAGGAACATAATAAATTATTGGGAAATTTAATGAGAAGAAGACAATAGGACTATTTAATTGTTCATGGAAAAGAAGCAACTCAGAGGCATTATCATTCCAAGTGTTTGGCCATACTTGAATTAAATTTGTGACATATTCTGAACTGAATTATCCATAAAGATAAGAAATCCTTGGAGTGATTAGATGTTCAGCTGCAGCTACTGTTTGAGCTTTGCCTGGGAAGCTTTATTTTCAGGAAAGAGTTAAGCAGAGACAGAAATCATTGTTGTGGGAAGTGCTGGTTACCTTCAGTAGAGGGTAAAATATTAGCTGAAAGCAAAAATAATAGTCACGACAAGGGGTAACAGGTTCAAACTTAAACAGGGGAAGTTTAGATTGGATATGAGAAAGAAATTCTTTACTGTAAGGGTGTTGCATGCGAGGCGTGGTGGCCTGGTTCGGGAATGGCACAGGCGACCAACCCCCTCAGGCCGCGAGGGCCATCAGCACGCTGACACCAATGTGGTGGACGGCAAAATGGCGTTTATTGATGAACGACACAGCATTATATAGCCAGGGTTTACAGCGCCACTTCCGCCTGCTTACGTCATAAGTCGAACGCTATTGGCTATTGGGAGAGGGGCCCTGTCTTTCCGTACAGCCTGACATCTTCCGGCCACCAGGCCTTAGCTTGTGCCACAACATTTCCCCCCTCCCTATGCTTAGCTAAATTATCTAAGGTATGCTGATCGAAATCTTATCTATATCTTATAAAATCTTATCCTACACCTTATAACAGTCTTATAGAATATAAGGCCTTATATCTTATCTATATCTTATAAAATCTTATTCTATATCTTATAACAGTCTTATAGAGTATAAAATCTTATATAAAGTCTTATCTGTACCTTATAAAATCTTATTTTATATCTTATTGCACAAAATCTAATAATCTTATTCTATGCTTTATAACAGTCTTACAGAGTATATGTGATGAACCTGAGCAAGAGACATAAGGCACTTTAACCTGGATCCACCCTATAGAAAGAGTACACAGGAACACAAAATCTAAAATAGAAAACGTTGACAGAACAAGGTGCGAAGACCCTGCAAAGTTTCAAAAACCATCCCCAAATCGTGTCAGCACAATGTAGGGTGCATGCCTCCCCCACATTGTCTAAGGCTTGGGCTTCTAGGTCAACCGAGGTGCACACTCGCTCAGATGCAGGTGATCAGTCTGCCTCGGAAGGAGTGGCCAGCAGCATCTGCGGGGATCTGTAAGGGTCCAGCACATGACCATTAATAAGACTATAAGTACCAGGTGATAAACAAACGGATAAACACTAAAAACAGGTGACCCCGAAGCGATTGTGAGCTAAGTACTTTAGATTGTTTTATCTATTTAAGTGCCCATCTAAAGGGCTAGTGGCCTGATTCTCCCACGGATGGCATTAGTATAATTAAGATTACGAAAAAGCATTGCAGTCCCCTTTTTCTCCCCCCCCCCCCGGGCTACTTTGCCGTTGTCTGGATTCTGCCAGTGTGGAGCTCTCAGGCTTGGACGGGTCGCTTGGCACTGGGGTGTGCGGGTTACGGGGGCAGCTGATGATTTGATCCTGTAGATAAAAACTCACAGTTTTCATTAGTTGTGTTCTGAAGATCTGGTTTGATAGATTTAAGCGGACACCACTTAACCCTGCCGTCTTTTCTGACAGCGGCATACCCCCGCCCTGTCAGAAGTAGTAGCACATGCTTTCTTTATTTCCTTCCAGTCTGTGAAAAGGGCTTTTTCCTCTTTCGGTCTTTCTTCATTAAGGATGGGGATAGTTTGGCTTTTAAGTCTGCATACCCCCGTTTCTTCCTCCTCTGAATCTAGATCGGTTTTGGGCCACTCGTCCCCGCTAGTGTCTGATCCGGGGTTGGAGCTCGACTGACTGGTTACTTCCGGGCTCCCATACTTTTTCGTCGGGCTCCGCCCCCCCCCCCCCCCTTCCTGGGCTCCAGTCCCGCCCACTTCCCTTGCCGGCTCTGCGGAGAGGCCGCCCTCCCCCTCTGCTCCGGTCCCGCCCACTTCCCTTGTAGGAGGGTCGTTCCCCCCCTCCCGACTAGCCCTGCCTTCTACTCGGGGGGGTGTTTGTCCTATAATGACGTTTTGTTAGGTGGCCGCTCTGATTGGCTCTCCGCCCCTCACTCAAGCTCCCCTCCTCTTCCCCGTCACTCCCACCGCCTCTCTCCTCCCCGTTCTCCTCCCCTTCCCAGCTGTGTGCGCATGTCAATTTTAGCACTTCCTCCCTGTTCTCGCCGGGGACACCATTGCCCCACCCTTCCCCTTGCCACTCGGCGCCATCTTCGGGAGCATAGGGGGGTGGTCTAGCCCAGTCGCCCTCCGACTCCTATTTCTCTGCGGCGCCCCTGGCCTCCTCAGCTAGCCCACCCCAGAAGGATTTTGCCAGTTTCTGTCCCTCCGTAAGCGGGTCGGGGTCCGGGGATTTGGGGGGTGCATTACCCTCCCGGGAGTCTTTAGACTCCGCAGAATTACTATCGTCTGGGGGGTGCGGAGTCTGCGCAGTAGCCACGACTCCCAAGTTCGGGGCGGCTGACAAGCAGTCCCTTGCTGCCCTCCAGGTCTCGTGCTCCAGCATAGCCTTTTGCAGGGCCTGTGTAACTTTCCCCCACGACTTAAGATATTTTCCACAGCTCGAGGACATCGCTTCCTTGGCTAACGCTTTAGTACGTTTATCCCACACTTCTGAGTGGAAAATGTCCACCGGCCGGTCAATGACCCCAATCTTTAAGAGCCTCGCAATAGCGAGAGTAAAATCTTTGGGCTTACAATCAATACCCCACTGCTTATGTAGTAATTGTACAACCTTCTCAAGGGCCTCCATCGTCCTTGCTGCTCTGGGAGCGTCCTCCCTGCCGGGCTGGTCCTGCCGCTCCGACCACCATTTACCCGAACCCAGGCGAAGTTCCCGGGTTTCAGCACCACTTGTTGCATGCGAGGCGTGGTGGCCTGGTTCGGGAATGGCACAGGCGACCAACCCCCTCAGGCCGCGCGGGCCATCAGCACGCTGACACCAATGTGGTGGACGGCAAAATGGCATTTATTGATGAACGACACAGCATTATATAGCCAGGGTTTACAGCGTCACTTCTGTCTGCTTACGTCATAAGTCGAACGCTATTGGCTATTGGGAGAGGGGCCCTGTCTTTCCGTACAGCCCGACATCTTCCGGCCGCCAGGCCTTAGCTTGTGCCACAACATAAGTGTGGTGAGGCACTGGAATGGATTACCCAGGGAAGCTGCGAATGCTCCATCACTGGCAGTGTTCAAGGCTGGATTGGACAGAGCCTTGGCTGGCATGGTTTAGTGGGAGGTGTCCCTGCCCATGGCAGGGGGTTTGGAACTAGATGATGTTAAGGTACTTTCCAACCCTAACTATTCTATGATTCTATGATTGTGCTAAATGGTCTCTCACTGCTGCACGCTAATATAAAATATCTGTGGTATGTGTACCCCTGAGGAGTAAAAATATTTTCCTGTAGGTTTCATAACACATTATAAAGAAGCATGTTGTTATCACCCATTGAGACAAAAATATCAATACAATCCATAATAATATTATTTCATCTCAGCAAATTACATATTTAGATATTTCACTTTTCATATCTTAAAGAGTCACAATCATCAGTTATAAGAATGACTTTGACACATTTTCTCTCTTGGTATTTTATAAAAAACACCTTTGGTTTGTTCAGAGTTTTGCCTCAAAAATCACACAGAAAATTATCCAAACTATTTACTTTGAATGAATTATTAGCCTAGGCTTCAATCTTACACAATTTTCTTTGTATGCTTAAAGTTGTACATTAAAATAGATAAATTGAATATGTCATAAACAAAGGTGAGTTTGTGGAAGTTTTGAACAACACAATTGTTAACGATATAAACTATTGCAACAAAACAATGTAAAAGATAAAAACTGTATCTTCCAGTTTTCCTTCAGTTTTGCAGGAACTCAGAAACATTCTATGATTCTATGAATTTGGCTATTAATCTAGTTCTTCTTGAAAAATTTTATTAACAATTTCATCTAAAAATCTAAGTGTCTTATACTTTTTCCCACTGTGTCATTTTGGAATTTGTATTTGTTAATATGAACTCAAATATTTTACTGAAGAGTCCATGGAACTTAAAAAATGACATGGGAAATGTATAATTAGTTTACGACTCTTATGGTTCATCTACTCCAGAGCACATACGAACGGTGTGATGAAGCCCTACTCTTCTGTGCAAATGGAAGATTCATCCTCATGCCTCTGCAGAATCATCTGTTCCTTCTGAGTTGCAGTGCCACCCAGCACATCCACCTACAGCTTGCCAGTCCAAAAAGCAAAGAATCAGTATCTCTTCTGCAGTGTGAAATGTGCAAATCCACATTCACATAGATTTGCAATTATTTGTATGAATGACAAGTGACAAAGCAAGCACAAGCCTATTTATGTGAATGATTCTTTGAATTTTATGTTCTAAAAAATATTTTAAAATTACAAAGAAAATAACTATCTGGTTTAAACTTCATGTATAATAAAAGTTGTTCTAAGACACAGCACTTCCAAATTGTTCTGATAGCTCTGAGGCATAGGTCAAGGACACTAGTAGATACAAGAGCTGGAAACAAAGATTTGTACTGAACCTAAGAAGTGGAATCTCAATCCATTTCTGTCATTAAATACTTAATGAGTATCAGTACTAAATGTAAAGAAGTGGGGTTGATTTGTTATTGATCTTCTCTTCTGAACTAGCAGAACTAGGCTGGATATAATTTTATAATTACTTTGCTCTTTTAATATCAAAACTGTGTTGTATCACATTTACAGCTACTGTGAACTGAGGTTTCAGAAATAAAGTTTATGCTCTGTTTATATTATGTTTATATGGGTTTTATATTTCATAGCAGACATAGTTGAAGCAAGTATTAAATAAAAATTATAGGTTTACAATAAATTTATTGTTATTAGTTTTAATAGTGATTCTTCAGGAAAAATAATTCTATGATATCTTACAATTTTTAGATGCATAGGTACAACTACAATAGCACCTATGGTACCTTAAGTCATTACCTCTAGTTACTGTCTTTTCTTTCAGCATTTACATTTTTAACTGTCTCAAGGAAATCATAAATTTAAAGGCAGATGAAGAAATACTTATTGAAAAGTAATTTGAAAGGTGAAATCAAGTTTATAATAAAAAATATTTTAGAATATTTTGTTAGTTCAATCCATTTACTACTAAGTGGTTCATAAGAATGTTAAAATATTAAAAACTCTTGATCTTTCATAGAGAATTGTGTTACAATTTCAGATGTTCTAATTCATACAATAACCACCAGCATTAGGCGAAAGTTAAACAAAATTATTGCCATAATTGCATAAACAGACATAGATGAGATTATTCATATTCTTAATAAAGTACTATAAATCGGCATTACTATCTGAAAAAAAGTTCTGTTTTTAATTCAAGTCATAGCTAAGCTTATTGCTTACAAGAAAAGAATTACCAATAATAACCCATAAAGTATTTAATTAAAAATATACACACACACACAAAAAAAAAAAAAAAAAAAAAAAAGAGAAAAAAAGAGACTGTCAAAGCAAAGAGTTTGTGAGCAATTTGATCAGAAAAAATGTTTCTAAATTATAAATGGGTTTACATAAGCTTAGGATTAGTCACTGAAAAGTAGCAAGGAGCTTAAAAATTAAACTTACTCTTCTTAATGAATAATTTAAGATGACCCTTTTAAATTTTGCAGACAATTATACCATTCTATAACTTTTACTTTGTTCTGCATTCTTATGTTCTTATGTGTTCTTTGTTCGGTACCATCATAAAACCTTCAATGGAAAATGAGTCACAAATTGTTCTTACTTTATGGTTTCTAATGTACCTTGATATTCATGGCATATGAGGAGATGCAAATTTTAAAAGACTCTTATCTCTTACCCAGCAACTCATTGCAAACTCAGGAACAATTCATCACCAAGTTATGTACACTGCAAACCCAGAGTCTGTAAATTATTATGTTAGATACTATTTAAAAATATTATTTCGAGATATTAGAATACATACATTGACAGGTAGGGCATCACAATGTGTGAAACATGATAATCATCATCATCATTCTAAATCTAACTCTTTTCTGATCTCTTTTTGGCTAATAATTATATTTAAAAAAATAAATTAGAACCCTGGGGGTTTTCCAATTAAACATATTTCTGTCAAAAAATTCTGATTATTGAAACCAAAACCTTTTGCATGAAAAGAACATTTTCCATTACAGCAACACTGGGAAAGAAATGTCAGTTGTCAAACAGCTGTCCTGCAGGCCAAACACTTATTACACTAGCATAACTGGTTGTAGCTCAAGTGCTGAAATTCTAACATTAAAAAGCTTAAAGAAAACATGCACATATAAAAAACAGATAAATATGCAAGTTCCTACTACCATGAGGCATAAATATCTGTATTTCTTTACATCTTGCTTGAGCTTATCAGCAACTAGTTCAGCTTATGCTTCATCACAAACCTGTGGTAAAACCACAGGATAGCCAATGGCATACACCTCTTATATCTTCTCTCTTGGGCAGTAAGGCACCTTCTGTTAATAACTGAGATGGTGGGTGTTACACATGGAGTGCTGGATAGATCGGACAGATCATCTCTCACTTGTTTGAACCCCTGGGTCAGTTTTTCCAAGCTGAAATGATGGAAGGGGTGAGAATGTCTTTGAACTCCAGGAGCTGACAACTCAGTTCATCTGCTGTTGGTGCTGCTACCTCATTCCAGGTCACTGACATCAATGAGTGGGCATGATTGTGGCACACTCGGTGTAAGCTTTCACCACATGAATCATGTAAACCCATGCAGACATACGTCCACTGGATCTAGAGTCCAAAGCCTAAACCACTCGGCCATGACTCCTTGTGTCTGTGCTAAAAGACACAGCTAAAAAATCTGGGGAGAGTGTGAATGCAGTCACCCACTACCACAAATTATGCAGTTGAGTTTCTTGCATTTGGGGAAATCACAGGGGTCAGCATACCTGGAGTGCAAGGGAGAAGCCTCGCCCTGGGAAAACCACTTGCCTGATCATGGTGTCTCTCCTGCCAGGTAGCTGGCAGGATATGAACCTGCACCGGGAGAACCCAGTGGATTTCACTACGCAGAACTGGTTAAAAAGATAACTAATTAGAGAGCAAAACAAGCTCAACAGAAAATATCAGCTAAGCAATAACAGCAGTAACAAGTAAAAGTCTACAGTCTTTTGGTTGTCTTGAACTGCAGCAAGAGCCTCTGTGAATGGAAACCTTTAAAAGACCCAAAATCCAAATACGGAAAGATCATTTTACCAAAAGAAACATTGATTAACAGGTAAGCTTTTCTGTGCATAAAATATTAGTTCTACAGATCACAGCCAGGTTCTTTTAAATAAACCTTTGCCTTGACAGGTAATCCATGGCCTCAGATCTCTTGAAACTGAAATGTTTTTATGAGTACACAAGGAAGGGAAGGAAGCGTGTCCTATGCCAGCAGCTTCAAGTACCTGATGGCTAAACAGGTTTCCTGAGGCAAGTTTGTGTTTTTTTCATTCTCTTCCAGATTTGTAAACACAGGAAGGAGATGTACAATTAATCTCCACAATCAATAAACCAATCAATTATTTGCACAGCGTGCAGCACCTCCAAAATACTACATGTCACTAAATAGCCATGGACTAGGAACTCAAACAAATGAAGGACAGAGGGTTATGCACTTGCTGTGAAATTAGACAGTCATCTTTCTCTCAAAGTCTTCCACTCAAATATACCCATCAATATCTTTAAAGCTCTTCTGCTGTGCAAATGTTGAATGAGAAATTTGAAAATATTCTAGTATCATGCATGTATGACAAATGTTTTCTGCTTGTCTTCATTTAAGAACATTTCTCCACAGCATTGGAGAGGGTTAGTGTCTGTTGTTTGATATTTTTTCTTGTGGTACAGTATCATCAGGGCCTTACCTTGGCTGAGAGCTGAGTAAAATGCAGATGTGGGTTGGGTATCGGGAGCTGCAGCGCGCAAGGCAACACAGGTGGAAATTGAGTGTGACGAGCCTTAGCACATGGCACAGATCACTACCTGACAGGAAAGCAGTACATGAAACTGACGGAAAGGTAACCCACTGTGTGGATTGATGTATTGACAGTG
Organism: Ara ararauna; assembly: GCA_028858755.1. Lineage (NCBI taxonomy): Eukaryota > Metazoa > Chordata > Aves > Psittaciformes > Psittacidae > Ara > Ara ararauna. The sequence goes on along the minus strand of CM054410.1, from coordinate 33,147,670 downwards.
TGCACTGAAAGTTGACTATAAAACCCCTCAGCAGTCAGTGGGAGGGACAGGGACAGCACACATGAGAGGAAGGGAAGAATACAGCTGGACATCAGCACAGGGGAGTGGAGTGCCCCAGGAAGAAATGCTCAGCCTTGGAGTCGAGCTACCACCTGTGAGCCTGACATTGAAGCTGGCTGGACAGAGACTATACTCCATTCAATGCAGTAAAAATAAAGGATATTTATGCAAAAATAAAAATAACTAGTTCTGATGATGCAGTGTATTCGGAGTAATTGGTTGGCTTTAAAGAATTTTTAGAAAATATTTTTAATATCTGATATATAACCTTACATTAATTCTAATGTTCTTTTTTCCATCATACTGTCACGCAGTAATCTTCAGTGCTTACTAGAAGAATTATTACAGTTTTGTTTGTGCAATAGACTCATAAAGCAGCAGTAGTAAAAATTATTCACTTGTTTGGGGGGAACTGGAAAAAAAAAATTTTCAATTTATGTTTAAAACTTGTAATGCAACATTATAAATTTAAATACATGAATCTCAATTCTTTATATTCTCTGTGTACTTGGAAATAAGAGTTTCGTGACCTTCATTTCCTGTTGTTTCCCTTCATGATTTTCAATTACCAGTCTAGCAATACAGTATAGATTACATTGAGTAACAGCAGTTGCATCTGAGGTTAATCTGTGACAAAAAAAGTGTTCTAATCTTGAAGCAGCGCAGCAGCATGTAAGCGTATTAAAAAGGGTAAGGGATAGTTTTGAATTTTATTTTATTTCACCTTGTGTTTTCAATATAAAAAGGCAAGAAAAGATGGCAGTTAAATATAGGCAGATTTATATATAGAACAGCAGCTGTTCTTTCTTTTTTTCTGAAGGCTTCACCCTTGAAACGCAAAGATCATCACCAAATCTCTGGTTGACACACAGCAACCTGTCTGGAACAACTTGTTGCTTTTCCTTCCCCCTTCATCCTTGTAGGCACAGCAGCATTCTTCTCTCACTCCCTTTGCAGTCAACAGAAATTAGTGTAAAAGAAAGCTTAAGAAATAAAAATGAACTAATAATCAATCTTAAAATTTCTAAAATCAGTAACTGTCATAAGAAACTTTATTGAGCCAAATTATGCAGTCTTAAGTCATGTTTACAAAGGAAAAATTCCCACTGGTTTTCAATTAGAGACTTTATAAAGAATAATTAAAAAAAAATCCAAAAGAAACTCCAACTAAAAACAGGGAACACACAACAGACAAAAAACCCTCACCCTGTGCATACAGATACTGACCTGTTTGCTATAATGCTGTTTTCTTCTAGATCCTGAGAAACTTAGATGGGGTGAACATTTGACAGTCAGTTACACAGTAGGCCTGGAGGCAAAAAAAAATTCAAGTAGTTATATTTAAAAGGTTCATCATTTCTCTCCCCTTCCTCCACCTCCTCTTCAGAGAAGAGATTAGTGTTGAGATTCTGTGCCTTTCCTTTCCCTTTCCCTCCTTAATTTGTTTATGCATCAGCAGCAGAAAAAGAGCAGAAAAAAATCTAGATTAAAAATATAAGCATATAATGCCTGAAACTGGAAAAATAGGAAACAGAAATGTTTATATGATAAAATTGAAAAATAAAAAAAATAGAAAAAAAATTTGAAACTATGGACACACTGCAGAGCTCTGAATGTAAATCTCACTGTTAGTATCACAGTCATAGACCATAATACTGCTTCAGCCTACTGTGATTCTAGCTCTCAGAGTGGTTTAATAGTGATTATACAGGGTACAGGCACAAACTGGTTAATGCCTGCCAAGCTGTAGATTTAGTATCACAGCCTGGGAGAAGCAGAGCAGGCTAGAGCTGCTGTGATATTAATGGTTACAGCACTGGGAAGTTGGTTTGCAGCTAGTGTTTGGAAAGTGTGATCCTGATATACAGTTAAGCTATGATCTAAAAATGAAAAATTGTATGTAATCAAATCACTTCCTGCCCAAAATTATCAGAGTTTTGCAAGAATGCATTCTCTGTCTCTTTCTCTCCCCTTTGTTTTCTTGAAATATAGCAACTTTAAAAATACTGCAGGGAGTGAGGCGAAGAAGACAATAAAGCAAATTCTCTAGCAGCAACTGGCATTGAGAAAATTTGCATAAATGCTGTTTATCTTATTCCAAACTGGAAATCAGAGGAAGTACATGACAATGCACTCTCCTCAGAACCATCCACTACTTTCACATAAATAAGGTAGTTTCTTTTCCCCAAAAGCATGTAATTTTTTTTTCCTTCTTGACTTTGGTGTATATCTGCCCATTTTGCCCTTCTCTATGGCTCATTCATTTCACCCACAAAGTGTTTTAACCTGATATACTGTCTAGTCATTTGGTTTTACTGTTGCTCTGTTCTTCCAATCCTTCTATTTCAAGATTCAGATTTAGATTGGATCAAAGGAAACTCTGATTTTTATAAGAATTTTCTTTGTAGTTTTCAGGTCAGTCACAGGTTTGAATCGGTTGTAACATTAAAGTCAAAGGGTGGAGATGGACCTTAAAATGTTATCTAGCCAGTGGTCTCGCCGTAGGACAAAACCAGTAAAATACCAGTGTCGTTCATGACAGTGTATGCTCTTCTGAAAAACCTTTAGCAGTGGAGATTCAATAGCACCCACAGGCAAACTACTGCAGATCTTAGCTGCTCTATTAGTACATTTTTCCTAATGTCTAAACTAAATCTCTCTTGCTGAAATTCAAACCAATTATTTCTTTTCTTATCTACACTGGACATGAAGAACTGATTTATTTCCTCTTTCTTTGAAGCAGGCTTTTATAATTTTTAAGACTGTTACCAGGGCTTTCTTCAGTTGATTCTGTTGCAAACTAAAAATCTTTAAATAATTGATTCTTTCCTCCTCGTGTCTAGGTTTAGATCTCCTATGGACTTTTGTTTGTAGATCAATATGTTGCTGATCAACACTGAAGAAAAACCCTTTAAAACTTCATTCCACTGATGATATAACAATCATGCTATTTTATTAAAATTCCCATTCTTTGGTGGAAGTACAAAAGTGTAGCAGATATTGAAAGGAACATATATTGAATATTTTTTAATACACATTGATAACTTTGTGTCATGGGTTCAGCAGCAGTCATTTTTCTCCTCCTTGGTAGCTGGTGCAGCACTGTGTTTTTGATTTTGGGCCTGGGAACAGTGCTGATAACACCAGTGTTTCGGTTACTGCTTAGTGATGTTTTGGTCTGGCCAAGTGCTTTCTGAGTCTCATGCTCTGTCAGGGAGGAGGGGAAGCCAGGAGGAAGCAGAGACAAGACACCTGACCCAAACCGACAAAAGAGGTATTCCATGCCACAGCACGTCATGCCCAGGATGGAAAGCAGAGAGCAGAGACCCAGAAGGGTGGGGGTGCACTGCGTGGTCGGGCTTGGTATTGGGCTGGGTGAGCAATTGTATTCTTTCCTTGTATTTGCCTTGTCATTATTATTATTGGTGGTAGCAGTAGTGATTTGTGTTATACTTTAGTTACTAAACTGTTCTTATCTCAACCTGTGGGAGTTGCATTCTTTTCGATTCTCCTTCCCATTCCTGTGGGAGCGGGGGGAAGAAAGAGGGAGAAGTGAGTGAGAGAACGGGCTGGGTGAGTTAGAGAGGCTTAAACCACAACACTTTGAAAGGTACTTTTTTTCCATTTACAGTTTATCAATAGTTATTTGACATAAACAAACAAACAAACAAACTCTGAGATTTTTTCAAAGCTCTAGGCATGCTTATGTGGTTACCTGAATTAAAATAAGTTGAATAACTGAATAGATTTTCCTCGATGACATACATTGTCCAGCCATTACTTTATTCAGAAATTTAACATCACTATCTTTCTTTGTAAAGACCTCTCACATAGCCTGTTTGTACAACAGAAGGTAAAGCTCTGCAGTAAACCTTATTGATTTTAAACTGTTCTGTAATAGTGTTTTCCATCACAATTTAAAGCCTAAAGATTGTCAAGTTCTTTTCCAGAGAGCAATACTGAATCTTAACTGCAACATTATGAGATCCTTTAGTTTGAAATGTAATCACAGAAAATAGAAATTAGCTGACAGAATCAAAAAAGAGCAGAGAAGAGAGAGAGCACTGTTGCTTCATCTGGAAAAAAACAAGGCAAAATCTTCCTACTTGTGTGAGACCTGTCAGAGGAAGAAACTGAATGGCTGCAGTGGCCTCAGAGCCTGCTGGCCTGAGATACACATGTGAGTGCTCTTGAGGAATCTACAGTTATGACCTGAGCATCTTTAACTCACTGAAGTTTCAGCCTTTTTCCTTTATTATTATGAAGTTTTGACCTTCCTCTTTGTTTATTCAACGTACAGATTTAAGGTATAGAAGTCAGAAGATATTTAACCAGTGTCCTAAAAGCATTTTTTTTTTTTTTTTTAATTTTCTGAATTTATTTCTAGGTCACGTAGAGTCAAATAGTTGCTAATGTGTATGATGCAGCCATTCCTGCCCCATGGAAATGGTAAAAAAAATAATAACATGAGGAATGATGCATTAAAGTAAATAAATTTTACAACATGTGTTAAAAAGAAAGGGAATTATATAACCTGAGGCAAGAAAACTGTGGTCCACTGACTCTGACTTTAAATAAAAAAATACCTAAGTCAATAAAAACAGGCCTTTCTGACCGTTGCTCCAGGACCAGACTGTGCAGGGGCCTCAAGAGTCTGCTGTCGCTCATGCGGGAAAGGAGGCCACTAACCCAGGAAGCTGAAATGGTAACAGAAAGAAACCAACAAGAAAAGGAGGAAGAAGACACTTAAAAGCAAGGAGCTTCCTCCTAAATCTGTTGTCCCCGCCCAGAACCATTTTGCTGTCCTGCAGGGGGCTGATGAGGAACCACGCTCCCACCAGGAACAACCGGCTGATACACTGGTAAAAAAGATCTCTACTGGTGCTGCCAAGAAAAAGCGGTGGGCCATAGTAGTAGGGGACTACTTTCTAAGCTGAAAGGAACAGAGGCACGCGTCTGTTGGCCTGACCCAGTCTCAAGGGAGGTGGGTTGTCTACCAGGGCTCAGATCAGGGATGTTGCAGAGGAGCTGCCTGCTCTAGTCGGTCCCACTGACTATTACCCACTTCTAGTGATCCATGTGGGTGCTACTGCTATAGATAGCACTAGCCGGGAGAACATAAAGAAGGACTACAGAGCTCTGGGAGAGGTGGTCAGGGGCTCTGGAGCGCAGATTGCCTTTTCGTCAATTCTCTAGGATACAAGGCAGGACCTCAAAAAGGCTAGGAGGATTAGCTAGGTTAATAAATGGTTAGAAGGGGGGTGCTATAGTCAGGGGTTGGGTACCTTGGACATGGGACTCAATTTAGTAGGCCAGGTCTCCTGGGGGCTGGTGGAGCTGGTCTGACAAAGAAAGGGAAGAGTGGATTTGGTAGGAGGCTTGCCAGACTGGTCAAGGATGCTTTAAACTAGATGTGTTGGGGGAGGGGGACATCATTCCATCCCAACACACCCAGTCACTTGCCAGCACCTATCGTAAAAGTTCAGAGCTATGTAGAGATATTGCAGCTACTCTAGCCAATGAGATGGCTTCAACTGGAGCTCAGCTCAGATGTCTCTGCACAAATGCGTGTAGCATGGGGAACAAACAAGAGGAATTAGAGATATGTGCACGTCTACGGGCGTATGATATCATAGGCATCACAGAAACATGGTGGGATGGCTCCTATGACTGGTGTGTTGGAATGGAAGGTTGCAGGCTCTTTAGGAAAGACAGGCCCAGTAGGCGGGGAGGGGGAGTTGCTATTTATGTTAGGGATAGGCTGGAGAGTATGGAACTGTGCCTGGGGAAATGTGAGCAGTCAACAGAGAGTTTGTGGGACAGGGTTAAAGGGAGAAGAGCAATGGCAGATATTGTGAGGATCTGTTACAGTCCGCCTGACCAAGAGGACTCTGTGGATGAAGATAGATTGATAGATAGGAACAGCCTCACGCTCGCAGGCCCTTGCTCTCATGGGGGACTTCAACCACCCTGATATCTGTTGGAGGGATGGTACGGCCCGGAGCAAGCAATCCAGGAAGTTCCTCAATTGTGTGGAAGACAGCTTCCTTCTGCAAGTAATAGAGGAGCCGACATGGAGAGGTGCCATGCTTGACCTCGTCCTCACCACCAGCGAAGGGCTGGTTGGAAATGTGATGCTCCAGGGCAGCCTTGACTGCAGCGATCATGCGATGGTCGAATTTGAGATCCTCAGGACAGTGAGAAGGGCGTGCAGCAAGCTCACTGCCCTGGACTTCAAGAGAGCAGACTTTGGCTTCTTCAGGAACCTGCTCAGTAAGATTCCATGGGATATAGCCCTAGAGGGCAGGGGGGCCCAAGACTGTTTGTTGAAATTCAAGGATCACCTGATTCAAGCTCAGGAGCGATACATCCCTGCTAGAAGGAAGTGCAGCAGGAGGGCCAGGAGACCTCCTTGGATGGATAAGGAGCTGCTGAGGAAAAATCAAAGGAAAAAAGAGGCTTATAAAAGGTGGAAGCAAGGACAGGTGGCCTGGGAAGAATACAGGGATGTTGTCCGGGAAGCTAGGGATCAGGTTAGGAAAGCTAAGGCCCACTTAGAATTAAACTTGGCTAGGGATGTTAAGGATAACAGGAAGGGATTCTGTAGGTACATTGCAAATAAAAGGCAGACCAGGGACAACATGGGCCCTCTCCAGAAGCTATCAGGAGAACTGGCTACCCTGGATTTGGAGAAGGCTGAGGTTCTTCAAGACTTCTTTGCCTCACTCTTCACCGGAAAATGCTCTGACCATACCACCCAAGTCTTGGAAGGCAGATGCAGGGACTGTGAGAATGAAGACCATGGGCCCACTGTAGGAGAGGATCTGGTTCAAGACCACCTTCAGAGCCTGAACGTCTACAAGTCCATGGGACCTGATGAAATCCATCCGCGGGTCCTAAAGGAACTGGCAAATGAAGTTGCTAAGTCACTGCCCATCATATTTGAAAAATCATGGCAGTCAGGTGAAGTTCCCAATGACTGGAAAAAAGGAAATATAACCCCCATTTTCAAGAAGGGGAAAATGGATGAGCCGGGGAACTACAGACCAGTCAGTCTCACCTCTGTGCCTGGCAAAATCTTGGAGTGGATTCTCCTAGAAGGCATGCTGAGGCACATGAAATACAACAAGGTGTTTGGTGACAGCCAGCATGGCTTCACTAAGTTAAAATCCTGCCTGACCAATCTGGTGGCCGATGGTGCTATGGAACTGATGGACAGGGGTAGAGCAGTTGATGTCATCTACCTGGACTTGTGCAAAGCATCCTTTTCTCTAAGTTGGAGAGACATCAGTTTGATAGGTGGACCACTTAGTGGATAAAGAACTGGCTGGATGCCCGCAAGCAAAGAGTTGTGCTCAATGGTTCAATGTCCAGCTGGAGACCAGTAACGAGTGATGTCCCTCAGGGATCAGTGTTAAGAGTGGTCATATTTCAGTACTGAAATATGAGCCTTACCTTATTAGCCTATTAATCATGATAATACTTAGAAAGAAGTATAAATTGAATGCAGTTGATCTGGGACTACACTGCTGTGCAGTAGGAAAAATACTGCCAGATTTCCTTGGTGATTTCTTCCATGTCAACAACAGAAACAAATACTATTATATATTTCTAAGAAAATTAAATTAAATTAAATTAATATTACCAAACATTTGTCGTATCTCATCAGCAAGATGGAAAGTGCAACAGAATGAACAGAATTATTTTTAAATTATGAAAACATCCCCAGGAAAAGAATTTAGTTCCACAAATACCACTGCTGAAGTTGAAAACACGTATTTATCAATATTTGGAAAAACTGTCAAATTTTCTAATCAGCACGTTTGTTAATCTAAGAATTATTAAAGAATAATGTTATGGAAATGTATTAGTACACATTCCATCTCATTATTTTCAGATCTATAGTATACATTAGCCAGTGTTAATTGGCTTCAACATTAATTTTTAGAAATCAGCTACTCATACACAGACTAAAAGCTAGATATTATTAAATAACACACAGATATTTAGCTTCAGGCAAGCTCTTTTTATTTTAATGGCTTTAAAGTACACACTTCTTGTAATTCATGTTACAGCCTATGGAGAAATTGCAGCTTAATGACATCATATAAAGATTGATTGTCTTTTTGAAGCATTGCAACTGCCAGAAATTCATTCAGATAAGTTCAAAAATATCAAAAATTTTATCACAAAGTACTTCTGAAAGTGATGTGATTCACTTAAGGAATTTCAATAAATTAGTAGACACTCTAGGTCTAAAACCTATTTCTAGATAAACATCAGTGATTTTCATTCAAAACCTATTCCTACTGCAGGAAATTTCTCTGTAGAAGTCAGTCTGGGAAACCCCTATAATAGGACTTTTCCTTCAGTTGTTATGCTTCAATACAGATGAATATAAAAAAATTCATCAAAATAAGCCAAAGTTGATTTGTTAGGGATTTTATTATTATTATTATTATTCATCCACATTCTCTCTATGGGAACAATGTTACATAGCTCTTTTTCCAAGGCTGCAGCTACTAAGGAATTTAGTCACTTAAGTTCCTTACCTCGGTGTGTAAAACCTACCCAACATTTCCTTTCTTTTTTTGTGTGGTGACTCGGTAGATACTGAACCACAGAGGGGAAAAAAAAAAATAGTTAAAAGATTAAACACTTTAGGTTGACTGATGTAATTAAATACTAAAAGAAAGGTACAGAAAACAGATCCAAAATCCTTTCCTGATTAAGGCATTTCTTCTTTCTTTTAAGCAACCTGCAGGAAATGTATGATGAAGCACTTTTCAGGAAGCAGCTGTTGCAAAGATTTCATAAAGAAAATTTTCCCTTGAAAAAAGAAGCAAGGCCTGACTCTGAAAACGAACTTTTTGGAAGTGGAATATGCAACCATTTGAGTTTTTTCTTACGTCATCACTTGACATTGTTGTGTCAACATTAGCTTTTCAACATTCACACTGGACATGGTCACCTCACTTTAAAACACTGTTGCAGTTTAGGTCACGTCACTTTAAAATACTGCTATGATTTAACACTGCAGCTTTTGGAGAATAAATTTCAAAAATATTTTTAAAGTTTGTCTTGCAATATCTGTACAAAGTAAAATTGTACCTTATTTCTATTGCTCATATATTTACATATCAGTACACAGACTATAAATTAGGGGAATAAATTTCTCTCACAGTTTTTTCGTTTTGGGTGTTTTTTAATGACAACACTTGACAAAGAGGAAGTAAATTACCATTCAACCTAGAAATCACCTCTAGATCAGTTCAGCTTTGGCTGGCATCTTGGGTAACTTCTGAAACTCATTGAGAAAGCCTGGAAACATATCTCAGGTAAATAAAGTCCAAATTCACAAGGAAAAAATAATGCCAAACATTTCCAAAGACCATTCAATCAGAACAACAAAGCTGAATTGAGTATAGGTGATAAAATGACACAGGGGAAAAAAAAAAAAAAAAAAAAAAAAGGAAAAGGAAAAAGAAAAAAAAAAGGAGCAATTCTGGAAGGAGACAGCTTAATCAGGAAACCACACAGCCTTTAGGGGCAGAACCACAGTAAAGTGGGCCTCCATGTGGTTCCATTTAACAGCATGAGCCTTTCTGAAAATGCAGTCTAGGTAAAATAGTTCAGGAAAATTCAGTGGTAATGATAACAAAAGTACTGCTGCCTGATAAAAGAGAAAACAAATGCTACAAAAATTTTGCAAGTTGTTCCTAAAATGTGTGAGAGAAAATAATGGTATTTATAGGGTAGCATATAATGTGAAGCCAAAGGAGGAAAAGTGAGAAAGAATGTCAGAAAGCAATACCTGCCCTGAATCTTAGATGCTTCAAGTGCAGATGACACCAGTTACTTTTCAGCTGGGTAGGTAGTCTTACAAGGGTGACAGAGGATTGCTGACAAATCAAATGGGAAAACTTGAAAATTCATATCTCAAAAAACAGCTGAGCACTTCAGTTCCTGTACTCTGCTTAAGAAGATGCAAAATCCTTTGAACGATAATTCAAAAAGAAAATGTTTAAAGAAAAGGACCCTGAACTGACATCCATGCCCATAACATTAAAAAATACTCTCCTAATTCAAGACCTAGAGCCCACTCCTATATAGAAGTATAATATAGGTGCATTTTGAAAAGATGAGAGTGGCTTATATTTAACATAACATCTGGAGAAGCATTAAGTTAATTCATGTTTGTTTGGGGTTGTTTGCTTTGTTTTTTGGGGTTGTTTTTTTTTTTGGAAGAAAAAAGCCATTGGAGACATGACTGTGTTTTCTTCTTCAGCACGAGCTGGATTACTGGAGCTCATCTGCAGTTCCTGAATCTAAAATGAAATTCCATCTTTCTGAAATACACTTACAGAATATTTTATTAATTCTGAAATATTTTGCTCTGTGGACCCAGTGCAAATGAATATTCTAGACTTCAGGTTCAAAGCTGAAATATTTGTATAAAAACCTGTTTTATAGCCCAGTGGCATTTCCCACAATGCCATCATCTTCCCAACTAGTTTTCCTAATTCACATTCCCTAGTGATTCTTAAGGAGGAATCTCAGAGACAAAAAATCTCATGTACCACTAGCTATCAATTACTGGTGAGTAGGAGAAGAACAGTGGCGTTTACACATTCTGAGCTGTCAAGTTTGCTGACATCAGAATATCACTTACTGCTTGCTTTCTGTTCACCATGCATACACTCTGCTTTACTTCAGAAACAGCCACAGACATGATGCCTATCCATGGTGGCTCGATCTTGGCTGGTTGCCAGGGTCCTACCAAAATGCCGCTTTCCTCCTACTCCTCAGCAGGACATGGGGAAAAATAAGATGAAAAGTTTACTGTTTGAGGAAAAGACAGGGAAATCACACATGGACAAAACAGACTTGACCTGGGGAAAATTTCTGGGAAAAAACCCCACAACTTGGGGTTGGGAGTAGATGATCTTTTAGGTCCCTTCCAATTCAATTGGAAATTCTGAAATCTGAAATTCTGTGTAATTAATTCATTACAAATTAAAAATAGAGTAGGATAGTGAGAAACAAAGACAAAAAATAATTGAAAGCCCTTCTTCCCAGCTGCAGAATCAACTTTGCTCCTTCATCCCCAGCTCTTCTACCTCTCCTGCTCTGAGCCACACAGGTAGATGAAGGATGGGGGGATCTGTTCAGTCCATAACAGCTCCTCTCTCCTGCCCTTGCTCCTCAAATTCTTTCCCTTCTCCAGCACTGGGTCCCCCCTACAGCACACAGTTGTTCATGAACTTCTGCAATGTGTGTCTTTCCTATTGGCTTCAGCTCTTCACAACCTGCTTCAGCATGTGCCCCTTCAGTGGGATGCAGACCTTCAGGAACAGACTGCTTCAGCATGTGTCCCTTCTGCGTGGTGCAGTCCTTCAGGAAGAGGCTGAAGGACTTGCGTCTCCCCCACAAGCTGCAGCTCCTGTCAGAAAAGCTGCTCCTGTGTGGGTTCCTTTGCATGATGCCACAAGTCCCACCAAGAACCAGCTGCAGCACAGGCCCTCCACGGGCTGCAGTTTGTTTTAGAATATGCCCACCTGCTACATCATCAGGTCCTCCCTGAGCTGCAGGTGGGTATCTGCTCCACCATGGACCTCCATGGGCTGCAGGGGAATCTCTGCTCCAGCTCCTCCCTGTCCTTCACTGGCCTTGACGTCTGCCTGACTGTTTTTCTCACATTTCTCTCACTCCTCTCTCACACAGCTACCATATGCCATTTTTTCCCCCTTTTTAAAATATGTTAGAAAACAAGTTCCACCAGCCTGGCTCATAGGTTCAATTGTGTCCTTCGGTGAGTCCATTGGAATCAGCTGTATCTGGCATGGATCAGACCCTGGTGTCTTCTCACTGAAGCTAACCCTGCAGTGTCTACTACCACTACCACCACCACCACCACCAGAAAAACCTTGCCACTTAAACCAAATACACAGTGTAAATAAATTGGCTGTTTGATAGTTCTTGTGCCTAATCTTAGGGGTGTTACAGTAGATATTATGAAAGAGTCGTTCCATTAGCACTCATGGATGCTATCCAGATAAAATTTTCATACACTGTTGAGATACAAGATTCTTTTGTTCATAATGCAGATTTGCATTAGGGTTAATATTACCAAATACACTGAATTTATTTAAAATCCATTTGCATAGAATACTTTGTGCAAATTTGTAACTTTTATGCTTTAGGTGAATTTGTTGGTCAGTTAATGACCTTACCCCTAAACACAGTGTTTAATTGAGTTTTGAAATGGCAGCAGTACACCAAGCTCTTCAAAAATTAATACAGTTGATTTCTATTTACGTCAATGTACAGAGTTTTACAGAGGATTAAGTTCTTTTAGAGTAAAGTAAATGTGTGATTCAGTGCAACTGTTTTTTCTTATTTCCTAAACCTAATACAAATATTCCAATTACATGCCACTTTTACAAGCCCCTGGAAGGTTTCTGTTCAAAACTCTCTCCAAAATCAAATCAGAATTGTTACAAAGACTACTAAACCTCAAATTTGGACTCAGAGTTTGCAGCATAAGTAATTTTGAAAATGTTGACTTATCTAAGTCCTCTCTCTGTATATATATATTTATACACTTGCTATAGATATGTTGAAATGCTTAGGTGGTCAAAGTAAATTAAGCAATATAGGTTATACTGCATATATATATACACTACATGTACACCTCTCTATACACCTTTCATAGCTATAGGTATGCAGAGAGACATATATACCCTACATACAGGGAGCTATAAACCCTATATATAGCGTCTGTGCACCCTTAATATATACTAGTACATTAAACACCTAAGAATTTCAGTACATTTGGAATTTTAGTAATGAAAAATAAGAAAAAATAATAATAAAGAAAGAAACAGCATTATTTGAAATACAGCAGGCTTATTTCCATTACATTAGCCAAGAAGAAGCTTTAGTTTCTCATGACAAGTAAGCAGCAATTCTGTCACTTCCCATAAAAAGATGGCAAGTTTAGTTCAAACTATCTTTCCACAGCAGTCAAAATAATCTCAATGAATCAGACAACCTGGCCTCAATCAACTTTTTTTCACATATGCAAGAGGATGGTGCAGGCATATTCATCATAAGACTTTTCATTTCAGACTCTGTCATGCTGTTTCTTTATGGGCTGTTTCATTGAAAGGTGGAAACCAAAAGAGAAACAGGCAGTCAATTCCACTTACAGAGCACAATAGTTTGTGGCTGCTTGCCTTGTCCTATATTGTATATTTGTACAACTGAAGCATTAGGTGATGTCACAGCATCAGCAGCCAAAATTGCTGCAGTGAGGTGAAAGAGTAGAGAGAGGCAAAGACAAGATATTGGGGCATGTTAGATAACTCAGCTGTAGGTGTGTCTATCACAGATTTCCAGATAGGATATGGTGAAACTGTTAGATAGTCATGATTTAACCCCAGCAGGTAACTGAGCCCCACACAGCTGCTCAATCACTCCCCCTGAGTGGGATGGGGGAGAGAATCAAAAGGTTGAAAGTGAGAAAAATAATGAGTTGAGTTAAAAACAGTTTAATAAATACAGCAAATGACACACCTGCAAACAAAGCAAAACAAGTAACTTATTGGGAAAACAAAATACTGAATCACTGAACATCTTCCCCTTCCTTCTTCTTTCCTCAGCTTTTATGGCTAAGTATGATGCCATATGGTATGGGATATCCCTTTGGACAGTTGGGTCAGCTGTCCCGGCTGTGTCTCATGCCAATTTCTTGTTCATCCCCAGCCTACCTGCTGATAGGGAAGAATAAGAAGCAGAAAAGGCCTTGACCCTGTATAAACACTGCTCAGACAAAATGAAAACATCCGTCTTTCCAGCCAAATCCAAAACATAACCTTGTACTAGCTACTATGGAGAAAATTACCCTAGACAAAAGCAGCACATGGAAAAATCTCTTGAATCTGATTAAATATCATAGATTGCATTAATATCTTTACAAATTGGCATTATGCTTGTGAATACAGACTTTGGTAATAAATTATTTGGACACTGGAGATATCAGAAGTTGAATAGAGAGTGGCTGTGAGACCAGGTATTCCCTATTAACTGTAAAAGCAACAGATCTCACATTATTTTTACAAAATCCATATAAAGAGTGAATGTTCCCTTTTCAGCTGATACATGCTGCTCTTAATATGTTATGTTTGAAGGAGCTGTCTCCTACACTTTCCAGAGACTAGTGTAAAGAACTGACCTTCCTTGGGCGGTTTCTCTCTATAGATATTGTGTTATCAAATATACATGCAAAGTCAGTTAGACAGGGAAATCCTCAGAATTTGAAATGTGTACAGAAAAAAAAGAGTAATTAATATGTATGTGGGTAAAAAATCTACTGGAGTGTTTAAGAAAGTTTCAGCCTCTGAATCCAATTTCCCTGAACTGCAAATACAGTACAGTGCCTTAAGTTGCCATTCACATCCAAATCCATGCGACAAATGTACAGAGCTAGAAAATACCTACACACTGTAAATCCTGAACTGGAAAATTCATTTGTTTGTTTTTCTGGACTGTGCTCAAGTCCACTTTCATTAAATGGCATGACATCCTAGCAAGCTTTAGACAACTAACAAGTGGTGGAAAGGCTTGTGTTTTTTTTGACAGATGGTCTGGGGTCATTCTCAAAAATATCATGATAAGGCTTTAGAAATCAATGCAACTAATTACAACAGAAAGAAAATAATGAATGTTACTACCTTCTCCCTCTTCCATTTTACACACAATGTCAAGTTAATATATAAAATGTTTTTCTCTGAGATGAAAAGATAAATAAATAAAAACTTATCACCTCACCATGTTCAGGAAAAATAATCATTGCACTTCTATTTGCAGATACTGCTTGTATTGTTGCATTTCAATAGCTGTACTTTTTCCAGTAGTGATTGAAGTACTTAAGGATTCACTGGAAATGCTGAGCTGAAGACACGAGATTTTCTTACATTGCAAGAAAAAACAGCAGGACATATTCCTAACTGCTCTTTTTGTGGCTACAAATATTGTTTTGACAATTTTGGTAAATAGCATTAAGAAATTAAAACCATCCATAGTAATAATCTTATCCTACCACCTTTCATTTGCGAGTCAATGCCATATAAAAATTTTTTGAATGACTCTGTGAAATTTGTAAGGTCACTTGATCCCTGTTGTATCATCATCCACATGGGAAGATTTAAAACCCAAAAAAAAAACCCCAAAAAAAAAAAACCCAAGAGACTTGGTCTCATAAACTACAGCAGATTTTTTGATCAATCTGGCTGAAATGACTAGGATGTTACCTAAATTTTAGGATAATCATAGTGAAACTGGGATTAGAGACCTGGGGAGAATGTTGCATGTAGATCACCATTTGAAAATGAAAAGAAGGTGTTAATTTGCATACAAGCTTTAAGTGACTTAACCAATTTAAAGGCCTTTCCCTTGCTGATTTTAGCTCTGCTTAGGCAAATTGTTCTAAAAATGATAGGGACTGGCAAATCATAGAATCATAGAATAGTTAGGGTGGGAAAGGACCTTAAGATCATCTAGTTCCAACCACCCTGCCACGTGCAGGGACACCTCACACTAAACCATGTCACCCAAAGCTATGTCCAGTCCAGCCTTGAACACCGCCAGCGATGGAGCATTCACAACTTCCCTGAGCAGCCTATTCCAGTGCCTCACCACCCTTACAGGAAAGAATTTCTTCCTCATATCCAATCTAAACTTCCCCTGTTTAAGTTTGAACCCATTACCCCTTGTCCTCTCACTACACTCCCTAATGAAGAGTCCCACCTCAGCATCCCTGTAAGCCCCCTTTCAGATATTGGAAGGATGCTATGAGGTCTCCATGCAGCCTTCTCTTCTCCAGGCTGAACAGCCGCAATTTTCTCAGCCTGTCTTCATATGGGAGGTGCTCCAGTCCCCTGATCATCCTCGTGGCCTTCTTTTGGAATTGTTCCAACAGTTCCATGTCCTTTTTATGTTGAGGACACCAGAACTGCGCACAATACTCCAAGTGAGGTCACACGAGAGCAGAGTAGAGGGGCAGGATCACCTCCCTCGACCTGCTGGTCACGCTCCTTTTGATGCAGCCCAGGATATGTAGCAGAAGGCAAAACATCCCAAGTAAATGTGCCTTTGTGTTTAGAATTTTTGCAATGTTCAGAAGATTTGACAATTATTTGAAGAGGCAAGAAACATTTGAGCCTTTTTAAAGAGCCGTTATCACAATCATAGATTTCAGCCTCATAAAAAAAACCTATATTTTAATCATAACAATACCAAGAAAATTTTATCAGACAAAATGGGTAATAATGGTGATGGCACACTTTAGAAATTTTTACTAATACAACATTGCTTGTGCATGTGCACTCCCAATATATAATTCATAATTTTATGTCCTTTCTGAACTATTATTATGACCAGTATTTATCTCTGCCAAGAATGACACAAAAAACCTGATAATTTTCCAAAAAGAAGACAATATATTTATTATGCATGAAAAGTTGTAGTTTAAAATATTAAAACAATGCTACAATAGAATGAAACATATACAGAGAAAATTGTGACTCAATTTAAAGGAGGTGATCCTGCCCCTCTACTCTGCTCTTGTGAGACCTCACTTGGAGTATTGTGTGCAGTTCTGTTGTCCTCAACATGAAAAGGACATAAAACTGCTGGGACAAGTCCAGAGGAGGGCCACGAGGATGATCAGGGGGCTGGAGTATCTCCCATACGAAGAAAGGCTGAGAAAGTTGGGGCTGTTCAGCCTGGAGAAGAGAAGGCTGCATGGAGACCTCAGAGCAGCCTTACAGTATCTGAATGGGGGCCACAGGGATGCTGGGGAGGGACTCTTCATTAGGGACTGTAGTGAGAGGACAAGGGGTAATGGGTTCAAACTTAAACAGGGGAAGTTTAGATTGGATATGAGAAAGAAATTCTTTCCTTTAAGGGTGGTGAGGCACTGGAATGGGTTGCCCAGGGAAGCTGTGAATGCTCCATCGCTGGCAGTGTTCAAGGGCGGGTTGGACAGAGCCTTGGGTGGCATGGTTTAGTGTGAGGTGTCTCTGCCCATGGCAGGTCTGTTGGAACTAGATGATCTTAAGGTCCTTTCCAACCCTAACTATTCTAGAATTCTATGATTCTATGAATTGTGATAATAAGAAATATAAGGAAAGAAGAAATAGACTCTAATTCTTCTTAAGGGTTAAGATAAACCTGGTAAAAAAAAATGGCCAAAAGAGTGTCAAATTGACATTGACAGTTATGTATTTTTGCCCAAAAAATATCCACAAATATGATTTCCAAGTGCCAAAACATCACAAGTTCTGTGAAAGAAATCAATGGATAAACAAAGTGAGTACTGAAAATTGAGACTATATCTTTCCCTAAGTTTTTTATTTTGTTACCATATCTTTCCCTATGTTATCAAATCACATAAGTGCAGGTAAAAACCCCAGCATTTCATCTCACTGCTTCTGTATTTCACCTACTGTCCATGTTGCTTAAATAAAATATAAGTTTTTGGTAAAAGGATTCCTCTAAACAGGTGTGCCATGGCCAACCCCTTTGTGGGTTTCTTCACTTAAAAGAAATAGATCAGATTTTTGCTTTAATACTGCTGACATCTAATGCAACTGCACTCCTTTTACCTTTCCATGTACCATGCCCCAGGAAAACATGCCACGGCCCGCACCTGCTTAGGGTGTTAGCACCTGTCCTGGGTTCAGCAGTAGCAGCCATTTTTCTCCTTTTTAGTATCTTTGTAACACTTGGGAGTTGCATTCTTTTGATTCTTCTCTCCATCCCTCCAGGAGTGGGGAGAGGAAGCGGAGAGAGTGAGCAAGCGGTTGCATGGCTCTGTGCTGTTGGCTGTGCTTAAATCACGACAGTTCTGTTTCCTCGCTGCCACAGATATATACAGACAAGGACCTGTCCAGGGACAAAAAATTTTTGCAGTGTGGATAAGTGTTATACGAAACTTAGATTAAGCAAACAAGGAAAGTGAGTACATGTTACTTGGCATCATTAACAAAGTGTGATTATCTTCCAACTGTATTCAACTTCCCCACTACTGAAACATTACATTACAAATATTCCGGGTGAACATAGTAACCTTAATTATCTCACTACGGTTTGGACAAATAATTTAAATCTTCAATTGCAAAAGCACGCTTAGATCTTGTCCTTGTGGGATAGTATTTTTTGCTTTTTTTTATCTGTAACAGTAACATTTCTAAGAGGAATAATTCAATTCAGTATCACTGTAATACAGGTGTTTCATCACAAAACCCAACCAACCAACCAACCAACCAAAATCAAACCAATCAACCAAGAACAGCAACAAAAAAAAAAAAAAATCTACCAAAAAAACCCAAAAAACAAAACAACAGAAAAACCAAACAACCACAGGGTAAATAAAAATACAGACACAAAATAAGGTGTAAAAGATGTAAAAAAAGCTGGTTATGTATCAGTGCTTTCTTTACATTTAGCAAGCCACTTCTTCAAGTAATCACTTTTTTCCAAATTCTTAATATGGCATACATATATTTTCCTATCTTTTTCTATTCCCCCCAGAATTTAGCAGAGAATAATGTATCATCCTTCTACAAGGTCAAAACACTCTGATCTGCCAGAGACCAAAGTTTCATGGAACGACTTATAAACTGTTGAATCATTGCTGCTGGAATCAGTTTCTCAACATACCAGTTTAAATCACAGCTTTTGTTACCTGTAGCTAACAGAAAATCTGCAGGTATTCCTTGCAGGCTTGAATTTACTACGCAATTTAATGAGATAATTTTTCTAATCTGTGTATACTGATTGCGAGGATTTCGTCTCCTCTCTTCTAGACCTTTTCCACTCTCACATCAACTCTTTTTGCTCAACTTTAAATAAGCTCACCAAGGTCTTTATCCCTTTCTTGCTGTCATGGTTTAAGCACAGCCAGCAGCCCAGAAACCAGGCAGCTGTTCACTCACTCCCCCCACTTCCTCCCACCACTCCCAGAGGGATGGGGAGGAGAACTGAAAGAATGTAACTCCCACGGGTTGGGATAACAGTCCAGTAACTAAAATATAACACAAACCACTACTGCTGCCACCAGTAATAATAATGATAAGAGAAATAACAAGGGAAGAGAATACAACCACTCACCACCCACCGATCAGTATCCAGCCAACCCCAGCAGTGATCTAACCCTTCCAGGTAACTGCCCCCAGTTTCTATAGTGAGCATGACATGCTGTGGTATGGAATACCTCTTTGGTCAGTTTGGGTCAGGTGTCCTGTCTCTGCTTCCTCCCAGCTTCCCCTCCTCCCTGGCAGAGCATGAGACTCAGAAAGTCCTTGGTCAGAGTAAACATTACTGAGCAGCAATTAAAAACATCAGTGTTATCAGTGCTGTTCTCAGGCTGAAAGTCAAAAACACAGCACTGCATCAGCAACTAAGAAGGAGAAAAATGACTGCTTCTGCTGAACCCAGGACAGTATTCAACCCTTATTCCATACCATTCACGTCATGCTCATATCCCACATTTTCAATATACCATCACTCTTGTCTCATATATATACATATATATATATCCACAGAGAGAGAGGGAGAGAGATCATTCCTTAGTGCATGGACAAATCCTTAAAAAGCTGCTGAGTGCATCTGCTCCATGATGTTGGGCTCCATCTCTTGTAACAGTCTTTCAGAGCAGGGGAGGCGGTGTGCAGTGTTGGATCGTTGCATGCTGATGATACCACAGAACTCGTCTGGTTTCATCAAAGTTCACTCTTTGTTGCGATGATGGTTGGAGGGAAGTCATGGCCAGTCACTGGTGACCTGAAGACATCTAGTTGGTGGGCTATAAAAGTGCTACATAGCAGGCAACAGCATAAGATTGAGTTCATTAGCTGTTTTCCCCTAAGATCAAATCCCCTTGAGGTACACATCAGACTTTCCCATCTTCCCAAATTACCTATCAAGTATATCCATGTCCCTGAGCAAAAGCAACCCCACAAGTGGGTTTGCCTTTACCTGAAGCAGGAGTAATCCGGACTGTCTTCCCCAGCAAATTCTTTATGTGCACCACAGGAACTTTATCCCCTTCTACAGTATGTAGAAGTTCTGACTGGGCTGGGCCAGCCCTGTTGGCAGATCCTCTGGTGTTGAATAACCAGCTGGCTTTTGGTAAATGTGTATCCCAATGTTTGAAAACCCCACCACCCACTGCTCTCAGTGTAGCTTTTAACAGCACATTGTACCGTTCGATTTTCCCAGAGGCTGGTGCATGGTAGGGGATGTGATATACCCACTCAATGCCATGCTCTTTGGCCCAAATGTCTATCAGGCTGTTCCAGAAATGAGTCCCATTGTCTGACTCATTTCTCTCTGGGGTGCTGTGTCACTGCAACATCTGTTTCTAAAGGCCCAGGATAGTGCTCCGGGCAGTGGCGTAGTGCACAGCATATGTTTCCAGCCATCTGGTGGCCGCTTCCACCGTGACAAGTATATGGCGCTTACCTTGGTGGGTTGGTGGGAGTGTGATGTAATCAATCTGTCAGGCCTCCCCATATTTGTACTTCAGCCATCGTTCTCCATAGCAAAGAGGCTTTAACCATTTAGCTTGCTTAATTGCAGCACATGTTTCACACTCATGAATAACCTGGACAATAGTGTCCATTGTTAAGTCCACCCCTCGATCACTAGCCCATCTGTATGTTGCATCTCTGCCCTGAGTGGCCTGAAGTGTCATGGGCCCACCAGGCCAAAAATAATTCAACCTTATGTTGCCAATCAAAGTCCATCTGAGCCACTTCAATCATAGCAGCTTTATCTACTTATTGGTTGCTCTGGTGTTCCTCAGTGGCCCAACTCCTAGTTATGTGAGCATCTACATGGCGTACCTTCACCACCAGGTTCTGTACCCGGGCAGCGATATCTTGCCACAGTGCAGCAGCCCAGATGGGTTTACCTCTGCGTTGCCAGTTGCTCTGCTTCCATTGCTGCAACCACCCCCACAGGGCATTTGCCACAATCCATGAGTCAGTATAGAGATAAAGTACTGTCCGCTTTTCTCGCTCAGCAACGTCCAAGGCCAAATGGATGCCTTTCACCTCCACAAACTGACTCGATTCACCCTCTCCTTCAGCAGTCTCTGCAACTTCTCGTCAGACACTCCATTCAGCTGCCTTCAGTCTCCGATGCTTTCCCACAATACGGCAGGACCCATCAGTAAACAAGGCATACTGCTTTTCACTTTCTGACAGTTTATTATATGGTGTGGTCTCTTCAGTACTCATCACCTCCTCCTCCTCCTTTGGTGACATTCCAAAATCTTTGCCCTCTGACCAGTCCATGATGACTTCTAGAATTCCTGGACAACTGGGAAATCCTATTCGAGCTCGTTGTGCAATTAGTTCAGCCCACTTACTCCATTGGTAACATCGGTTGTATGATGTGTAGAGGAGACCATGCCTTTGAATATCCAGCCTAGCACAGGCAACTTGGGTGCCAGGTGGAGCTGTGCTTCAGTGCCAATCACTTCAGAAGCTGAACAAACCCCTCCATAGGCTGCCAGTATCGCTTTCCCAGTTGGAATATAGCTGACCTCAGATCCTCTGTATCCCCGACTCCAAAAGCCAAGGGGTTGACCTTGAGTCTCCCCTGCAGCTTTCTGCCAGAGGCACCAGGTAGGACCATTCTCCTTGGCTGTGGTGTACAGTACATTTTTTACATCAGGCCCGATCCAGACTGGTCCAAATGCTACTGCATGAACTACCTCTCGTTTAATTTGCTCAAAGGCTTGCTGTTGCTCAGGGCCCCATTTAAAATCATTTTTCTTCCGGGACACATGATAGAGAAGGCTTACAATGAAACTGTAATTTGGGACATGCATTCTCCAGAACCCCACATCACCTAAAAAAGCTTGTGTTTCTTTCTTATTAGTTGGTGGAGACATTGCTGTTATCTTGTCGATCACATCTGTGGGGATCTGGCAACTTCCATCTTGCCATTTTATTCCCAAAAATTGAATCTCCTGTGCAGGTCCCCTGATCTTACTCCATTTTATGGCAAAACCGACTTTCAGCAGGATTTGGATTATTTTCCTCCTTTTCTCAAAGACTTCTTCCACTGTAACCCCCCTTACGATAATGTCATCAACGTATTGCAGGTGTTCTGGAGCTAACCCCTGCTCCAGTGCATCTGGATCAATCCATGGCAGATGGTAGGGCTGTGTTTCCACCCCTGAGGCAGTCGGTTCCAAGTGTGCTGGACGCCCCTCCAAGTAGAAGCGAACTGTGGTCTGCACTCTGCTGCCAGAGGAACTGAGAAAAATGCATGGGCAATATCAATTGTGGCATACAACTTGGCTGCCTTTGACACCTGCTCATACTGGAGTTCTAGCATGTTCGGCACGGCAGCACTCAAGTGTGGTGTGAGCTTGTTCAGGCCACGATAGTCTATTGTTAGTCTCCACTCTCAGTTAGACATTTGCACTGGCCATATGGGGCTATTAAAGTGTGAGCAGGCCCTACTGATCACTCCTTGACTCTCCAGTGTATGGATCAGCTTATGTATGGGAATCAGGGAGTCTCAGTTGGTGCAATATTGCTGCCAGTGCACTGTTGTGGTCGTGAGTGGTGCTTGTTTTTCTTAGACCCTCAGCAAGCTCATAGCAGAAGGATTCTCTGAGAGACCAGGCAAGGTGGACAGCTGCTCAATTTCCTCTGCCTCCAAAGCAGCAATAGCAAAAGCTCATCAGTACCCTTTTTGGGTCTTTGAAGTACCTTCTCCTGAAGTAATCTATGCCAAGGATGTTTGGAGGTGTTAAACCAGTCACAATGGGGTGCTTCTGCCACTTCCTCATGTCTTCTCCTTGATCCCACAGGTAAAACCATAGGGTGGCCAGTGGCGTATACCTCCTATATCTTCTCTCTCGAGCAGTAGGTCGCCTTTTGTTAATAGCTGAGAATTAGGTTGGTACAAATGGAGAACTGGATAGATCGAATAGATCCTCTCTCAATTGTTTGAACTCCTGAGACAGTTTTTCAACAGCTGAAATGATGGAACGGGTGAGATTATCTTCGAACTCTCAGAATTGATGGGTCATTTCATCCACTGTTGGTGGTGTTATATCATTCCAGGTTACTGTAACCAAAGAGTGGCAATATGATTACGGTGCCTTTCATGTAAATTTCCGCCACATGGTTCATGTACATTCGACTTCATCTGGATCTATGCGTACATCCCCAGCATTTGGCTTGATGTGATAGATCATCTGTACAATGGCTGATTCCCTCAGAGACAGGATGCCTTTCTCTAGAGTAGTCCACTTGGCCGAATGACTCATAACATTGTCCTTGTATGGAAACCTTTCTTTCACAGCTGCCAAGAGCCGCTTCCAAAGGCTGAGGGACTTTTTCTCTCTTGCAATTGCTTTGTCAATTCCCTCTTCCCTAGCAAGTGCTCCCAGCTGTTTGGCTTCCCTACCTTCTAGTTCGTGACTTTGAGCCCCATTGTCCCAGCATTGGAGCAACCAGGTGATGATGTGCTCCCCCGGTTGACGGGTAAAATCTTTTCACATATTCTGTGGCTCGGTTGAGTTCCGGGGTTGAGACGTCACCTCTTCTCCCTCTTCTTCCTCTGATTCACATATTAATAACTCCTGGTCAGATGCTGTCCCAGGTAGTGAGTGCATTGTTTCTTCATCTTATGTCGTATTTCTTGCCTCTTTTTTGCTTTTCCTCTTGTGCACAGGGGCAACCGATATTGGCATGAATTGGTCCTGTGGTTTAGTTGCAGTGATTATCACTGTGGTCAGAATGGCTGTAGTATCTGTTGTCAGGGTTTTAATAGATGCTGTACTTGTCACTGGGGCTGGTGCCGCTGCTGTTCTTGAAGCTGGAGTAGTTGCACTGTCTGTTGTGGTCCGAGTTTGAGTAGCTGCTGGTCTTGTCACTGGGGTTGGTGAAGCTGCTGTACTTAGAGCTGGAGTAGGTGCACTGTCTGTTGCTGACAGAGTTTGAGTACCTATTGTACTTGTCACTGGGCTGCTGTAGCTGCTGTACTTGGAGTTGGAATAGCTGCCTTATCTGTTGCAGTCAGAGTTTGAATAGCTGTTGTGCTTGTCACTAGGGTTGGTGTAGCTGCTGTATTTGGAGTTAGAGTAGCTGCATTCTCAGTTCCTTTGACATCAGATCCAGGGATATTTTTTTCCCTTTGAAGGCGCTGGAAGTGATGAACAGGGCTCTGTAAGCGTAGGCAAAGCCCCAGAACATTGCCACGATTTGTGCCTCTCTGGTACAACCAGAATGAGAACACACCATTTAAATGTTTCACTAATTTTTCTGGATTTTGCACTTGTTCAGTGGTGAAATTCCAAAGCACAGGTGCGGCCCACTGGCTTAGATACTTGCTCATACTATTCCACACACCCTCCCACTCATGACTGTCCAGCCTCAGGGAAAATCTCTTGGTCCTCCCATATTGTCGTCTAACCCTAGACAAGGCCGAAAACCGACTCTGCTTAACTCTTGAGATAAGACAAAATGGCCATGGGTAAAACACACTTTGTATGTGTGCCAACATGGTGATCCCCATCACAATCAGCAGGCAGGTCTCAAGGGTACCCAAAGGCTGTTCAAAGCCTTCAGAACTCTCAAATGATGCTGTAAACAGTCTGGTGGGGGACCTGGAAAGGTAAGAGAATGTCTTCTTCACAGTTTGACCACCCTAGGAGCAGAAAAAAGAGGTGTAATTGCTAAACTGTTCTATTACATACCTCCCAAAGCATAGAGGTGGTGACCACGCTGGTAACGCAAGCCTGATCAGTTTGATGATCAATGATTCTATTGTATTACACGTCATTACCATAAAGTACAACGAAACAAGAACCTTAGCCCAAGGTGCCCAGGTGATAAACACTAACACAGCAAATACCGGCTGTAAGTAAGGTACAACATGCTGAAACTGTGAGATCAAGAGCAACAACTTTGAGAGCCAATAAATCAGCATTGGGATGAGTGACTATTAACCCAAAACAACGAATGCTTATCACAGATACGATTAGACACACCCTAGTCAGATCTGTCACTATCTCAACCCTTCGTGCCCCACGTTGGGAGCCAAAAAGAAATGTGGTTTAAGACCAGTTAGCAACCCAGAAAGCACAGAATCATTCGCTTTCTCCGCCCCCTTCTTCTCCCCACTCCCGGAGGGATGGGGAGGAGAACTGAAAGAATGTATATCCCACGGGTTGAGATAAGAACAGTCCAGTAAATAAGGTATAGCACAAAACTACTACTGCTACCACCAGTAATAATAATGATAAGGGAAATAGCAAGGAAAGAGAATACAACCGTTCACCACCTGCTGACCGATACCCAGCCCGACCCCAGCAGTGATCTAAGCCTTCCGGGTAACTGTCTCCCGTGTATATAGTGGGCATGGTGTGCTGGGGTATGGAATACCTCTAATACCTCTTTGGTCAATTTGGGTCAGGTGTCCTGTCTCTGCTTCCTCCCAGCTTCCCCTCCTCCCTGGCACAGCATGAGACTCAGAAAGTCCTCGGTCAGAGTAAACATTTCTGTGCAGCAGCTAAAAACATTGGTGCTATCAGTGCTGTTCCGAGGCTGAAAGTCAAAAACACAGCAAGGCACTTGCTACTAAGAATGGGAAAAATGTCAGCTACTGTTGAACCCAGGACACTTGCCCCTCCCACAGTCTTTGCTGTATTATGCTGATTACTTCAGGCTATTATCACTTTTTTAATTCACTTCTTTTTTTGCCTATTATTTCACCATTTTCTTGAATTTCACATCCCCATGACCTCATTCTTTCACCCTGTCTTTCCCTTTCAGATGTAAATAGTCATTTTTCAGAATATGATGTCTTAACATAAAAATTTCTATCAGCTTAAAGGCTTTGGACCCTATGTGACTGCTTCAAATTCTTCTTTGTTTCAGTTAAATGGTCCAAACATATCTTTAAGGAGCTCTTGCAGAACCTTATTTTTATATATTTTGAGTAGATATTTCATCTTCTTTTTCTACTTTTTTCTCTTGTTTAACCTGTGGAGTTTATAACTGTGGTCAAAACGTATCTTTCGATTTTCCAGAAAGTGAAGGTAATATATATCAAGGTTTAAAAAAGCACATCTTGATGCAAAAAAACAAAACTCACATATGTGTAAACCCCACATTTTGTCTGACCAGCATATCAGCAGAAAATACAAAATTAAATGAGAACTCAAGCTTGTAGCTATCTAACATCTTAGGCAAGAAAATTATTGAGATTGAAAGTAGAACATTAAAGTCGCCTGAATACATATCTTTTGTACATGAAGATTTACTGGAGTTCTGATGGAACCCTCTGGTTCCGATTTTAAAATAGTGTCTGCAAATGTGTTCTCAGTGGCTTGACTAACACTGTTGTCAACCAGATGGTTTCTATTGCGAAGTTGGATGAATTATTCATGCAGTCTGACAATTTAGTCTTTTTCTGTTCTTGAACTTTTCATGAAATGGTCTGTGCTTTTCAGGCAGAACCACTTAAACCTTACTGCAGCATGTACTTCCTCCTCCTCATGTAGTCCTTCACTGATGAATATTTAGGCTTGGAGCTGTGCTCATTAATTGTACAGCTCGAGTGGCAATGTTTCTGTTCTGTGATTTATGTAACTTACCAACACTACACAGGTTTACATTTCAAAATTAAAATAATAAAAAGAAACTTGCTTTTGGCCAACATGCAGCTATTCAAGCTTAAAATTGAATTTAATCAATGTTCACATCTATAAATACTGAAACATATGTGGAAATTAAATATGAAGAAGTTGGTCCCTTAAAGAAATAGCATGGTCCTGCTTCTTCCTCTAGCGGTAACTTTAACTTTGGAAATCTTCTTTTTCAAGGGAGTTTTTTCATCAACAAAATACAGAGCCAATGACTTCTGAAAGACAAAACAGGCTATTTTTTCCCACAATTTCTTTTGGACTCTCTGCATCATC
Organism: Ara ararauna; assembly: GCA_028858755.1. Classification (NCBI taxonomy): domain Eukaryota; kingdom Metazoa; phylum Chordata; class Aves; order Psittaciformes; family Psittacidae; genus Ara; species Ara ararauna. The sequence goes on along the minus strand of CM054410.1, from coordinate 33,120,594 downwards.
TTTAAAGAAAGGTGTTCCGACCACCTCCTTTCAACATTTCAGTTTATCACTCTTTTTTTTTCTGTTGTGTCCTGGCTATCAAATGAAGAGTGAAATACTTCACAGCAAAGCAAAGGACTTGCCACGTTATCCTAAATCAACTGATATCTATCCTCCATCTCTGCTTTTTTTTTCTGTTTTTTTCTTTTAATGTAACAAACCTCATACTGCTTTTCTTGGCATAAACTTTGGGTGGCATTTGATAGTCATTCGAGAAGAAGCAGATTTTTCAGTGGTAATCTGTACACCTCAGTTTATATCAAAAAACTAATACTCTTTATATTGACTGAGAACCTGGCTTTATGTTTCTAAATGAGGAGATGAGAATATAATGTCCTGAAGACATAGCTCCAGGGCACCTGTTTACACCTCCACCCTGCAAAGCAGGATACTTCCTCCTTTCAGTATAGAATCATAGAATAGTTAGGGTTGGAAAGGACTTTAAGATCATCTAGTTCCAATCCTCCTGCCATGGGCAGGGACACCTCACACTAAACCATGCCAACCAAGGCTATGTCCAGCCTGGCCTTGAGCACCGCCAGAGATGGAGCACTGACAACTTCCCTGGGCAACCAATTCCAGTGCCTCACCAGCCTTACAGTAAAGAATTTCTTCCTCCTCTCTCTCTATGTTTTACATTGTTATTTTTTTTAACAACTAGATTTCAGTCATTAGCAAACATGAATGGCAGTTTCTTAAATAACCTGTAGCCTCAGACCACCCTGAAATGTATGATATCTCACATCACATAAGCAGTCAGACTGTAAGTTATGTCCATTACACAAAAATACTAGGATTTGACATTTAAAAGCTAGGTTGCCACGTGCTTTGGCTTTCATTTTTCTGGATTAGTGAAGCCCACTTACAATTATTTTTCCACACAAATAAGACTTTTAATCGCCAATCTTTATTACAGTCCATAAAACATATTTTTAAATTATTTAATAAAAATCATATGCCCCTTCATTGGCTGCATATTTGGTGGAGACTGCATATAGAAATTCATGAGCTTTTATTCAAATACCTAAATCATCCTGCTTGTGTCAAAAAAGTCAGAAATGCTTTTAAATAATTATATATGTATTAACAGAAGCAGTAACTAATATTCATCAATGTCAATAACAAGTTTGAGTGTTCTAATTATTAATGAAACACTCTATGAATACTAGAATTAGTAAATTTTGCATATATTCTAATATCAGTACAAACCAAAAAAAAGACACAACTAAGTGATCAGAGTGTAAACATCATTTTCCAGTAATATAGAATCGTAGAATCATAAAACAGTTAGGATTAGAAAGGACCTTAAGATCATCTAGTTCCAACACCCCTGCCACGTGCAGGGACACCTCACACTAAACCATGTCACCCAAAGCTATGTCCAGTCCAGCCTTGAACACCGCCAGCGATGGAGCATTCACAACTTCCCTGGGCAACCCATTCCAGTGCCTCACCACCCTTACAGGAAAGAATTTCTTCCTCATATCCAATCTAAACTTCACCTGTTTAAGTTTGAACCCATTACCCCATGTCGTATCACTACAGTCCCTCATGAAGAGTCCCTCCCCAGCATCCCTGTAAGCCCCCTTTCAGATATTGGAAGGATGCTATGAGGTCTCCATGCAGCCTTCTCTTCTACAGGCTGAACACCCCCAACTTTCTCAGCCTATCTTCATATGGGAGGTGCTCCAGTCCCCTGATCATCCTCATGGCCTTCCTTTGGACTTCTTCCAACAGTTTCATGTCCTTTTTATGTTGAGGACACCAGAACTGCACACAGTATTCCAAGTGAGGTCTCACAAGAGCAGAGTAGAGGGGCAGGATCTCCTCCCTCAACCTGCTGGTCACGCTCCTTTTGATGCAGCCCAGGATATGGTTGGCTTTCTGGGCTGCATGTGCACATTGCCAGCTCATGTTCATTTTCTCAACAACCAAAACTCCCAAGTCCTTCTCCACTGGGCTGCTCTCAATTGCTTCTCTGCCCAACCTGTAGCTGTACCAGGGATTGCTCCGGCCCAGGTGTAGGACCTTGTATTTAGCATGATTAAACTTCATCAGGTTGGCATTAGCCAACCTCACGAGCATGTCAAGGTCCCTCTGGATGGCATTCCTTCCCTCCAGAGAATCAACCGAAGCACACAGCTTGGTGTCATCGGCAAACTTGCTGAGGGCACATTCAATCCCACTGTCCATGTCACTGACAAAGATGTTGAACAAGACCGGCCCCAACACCCATCCCTGAGAGACACCACTCGTTACTGGTCTCCAGCTGGATATTGAGCCATTGAGCACTACAATTTGCATGCGGCTATCCACCCAGTTCTTTATCCACCGAGTGGTCCACCTATTAAATTGATGTCTCTCCAACTTAGAGACAAGGATGTCATGTGAGACAGTGTCAAACACTTTGCATAAGTCCAGGTGGATGACATCAACTGCTCTACCTCTGTCCATCAGTTCCGTAGCCCCATCATAGAAGGCCACCAGGTTAGTCTGGCAGGATTTTACCTTAGTAAATCCATGCTGACTGTCACCAAACACCTGGTTGTTTTTCATGTGTCTCAGCATGTCTTCCAGGAGAAACCGCTCCAAGATTTTGCCAGGCGCAAAGGTGAGGCTGACTGGTCTGTAGTTCCCTGGCTCATCCATTTTCCCCTTCTTGAAAATGGGGGTTATATTTCCTTTTTTCCAGTCATCGGGAACTTCACCTGACTGCCATGATTTTTCAAATATGATGGGCAGTGACTTAGCAACTTCATTTGCCAGTTCCTTTAGGACCCGTGGATGGATTTCATCAGGTCCCATGGACTTGTAGACGTTCAGGCTCCAAAGGTGGTCTCGAACCAGATCCTCTCCTACAGTGGGCCCATGGTCTTCATTCTCACAGTCCCTGCATCTGCCTTCCAAGACTTGGGTGGTATGGTCAGAGCATTTTCCGGTGAAGAGTGGGGCAAAGAAGGCATTGAGAACCTCATCGTTCTCCAAATCCAGGGTAGCCAGTTCTCCTGATAGCTTCTGGAGAGGGCCCACGTTGTCCCTAGTCTGCCTTTTATTTGCAATGTACCTACAGAATCCCTTCCTGTTATCCTTAACATCCCTAGCCAAGTTTAATTCTAAGTGGGCCTTAGCTTTCCTAACCTGATCCCTAGCTTCCCGGACAACATCCCTGTATTCTTCCCAGGCTGCCTGTCTTTGCTTCCACCTTTTATAAGCCTCTTTTTTCCTTTGATTTTTCCTCAGCAGCTCCTTATCCATCCAAGGAGGTCTCCTGGCCCTCCTGCTGCACTTCCCTCTAGCAGGGATGTATCGCTCTTGAGCTTGAATCAGGTGATCCTTGCATATCAACCAACAGTCTTGGGCCCCCCTGCCCTCTAGGGCTATATCCCATGGAATCTTACTGAGCAGGTTTCTGAAGAGGCCAAAGTCTGGTCTCTTGAAGTTCAGGAAATATTCTCTTGATTAATTCAAGGATAATTTAGTGAAGACTAACTTGAAGTTTAGGAAAGGAATAAAGAGAAGGGAGGAAATCATTCCACAGATCATAACTGAAAAATATTTCATGAGTGTTTTTATACTTTTTTATATATTTGTTTTAAGAAGCTGTTTTTCCTCTACTGACATATTTTCCCATTTTGGGTATGCAACATCATTACCAGCTGTCTCATCTTCGTTTTTATCAAAACCAACTTTAAATGAAATGTTGTATAATATGCTACCATACAAAGTACTTGGTTTTCTTCTTAAAGTTTTTTGACTTGACCACTCCAATGGCTAAATGACACTGTTTAGGCTAGGTTTTGGTGCTGCAGTATACAGTTCAGTTCCCCAGAACAAATCCAAGAAAGCTAAGTCAGACACATGGATCTCCAGTACAGAACAGGGAAGAGTAATGACCTCCAGTGTGGAAATCTGTACACAGATTCTACTACATGGCAGTTCATGAAAGCTGTAAATTGATACCATGTCTCACATTGCTTTCAGGCAAGCTACTTCATACAAGTGGGGAAGGTTCAAACAAAAAGCAACAGGGAAGAAAGCTCTCACTGTCTTCCCTACCAAGCATATTCTGGAAAAAAATAAAGGTCATTTGCATAGGAAGAGTTCTTCAAATTGTGTTTCTTGCTCCAGGGGAGGGAAGGGGAGACAAGTGGAGGAGAAAAGGAGGAAGACCTCCAATGATCGTTTAGTTCAATTGCCTCACCACTTCAGGATTCACCAAAGTTAAAGCATAGTACTAATGTCATTATCCAAATGCCTCTTTTTAAGGCACTGACACACATGGGGAATCAATCACGTCTCTAGGAAGCCTGCTCCAGTATTTGACCACCCTCTCAGTAAAGAAATGCTGCAGCTTTGAACCATTCTCACACAGGCCAGAAACTCAGCCATATTCTGAGCTGTATCAAAAGAAGCGTGGCAAACAGGTCGAGGGAGGTGATTCTCCCCACCTGCTCTGCTCTAGTGAGACTCCACCGGCAGGACTGCACCCAGCTCTGGGGCTCCCAACACAAATGGACGTGGACCTGCTCGAGCAAGTCCAGAGGAGGCCATGAAGATGATCAGAGGGCTGCAGCGCATCTCCTATGAAGACAGGCTGAGACAGTTGCACTTTTTCAGCCTGGAGAAGAGAAGGCTCAGAGGAGACCTTAGAGCATGCCAGTACCTAAAAGGGGGCCTGCAAGAAAGCTGGAGAAGGACTTTTTGGAAGAACTTGCAGCGATAGGACAAGGAGCAATGGCTTTAAACTGAGAAGGTAGATTTAGATTAGACTTTAGGAAAATATTTTTTACAGTGAAGGTGGTGAGGCACTGGCACAGGTTGCCCAGAGAATCTGTGGATGCGTTATCCCTGGAAGTGTTCAAGGCCAAGCTGGATGGCGTTTTGAGGAACATGGTCTAGTGGAAGGTGTCCCTGGCGATGTCAGGGCTTCTAGAACTAGATGATCTTTAAGGTCCCTTCCAACTCTAGCCATTCTATGATTCTTTTTCATCACTGCATTCCAGGGGGAAGAGATCAGTATTTCTGTCTCCACTTTCCATTCTCAGGAAGCTTTGGGCAGCTATGGAGCTTCCTTTCAGACTCCTCCTCAAACTGGACAAACTCAGAGCCTTCAACTGCTCCTCACAGCACATCTCCCAGCCCTGTCACAGCTTTGTTGACCTCCTCTGATTCCATTTCAGTACCTTAACATCATTCCCAAAGTGGGGCCCAGAACTGCACACAGTACTCAAGATGAGTCTGCACCAACACTGAGTATAGCAGATAATCACCCCTTTTGACTGGCTGGTGATGCTATGTTTGATAGACTCTAGGATACAGTTTGCTCACCTGGACGCCAGGGCACATGGCTGACTCACATTGTGTCACATCAGCCAGCGCCTCCAGGTCCCTTTCTGCTGGGTAGCTCTCCAGGTACTCCTCTCCCAGTTCATACCTGTGTTCAGCATTCCTCTATCCCAGGTGTATAATCCAGCATTTGTTCTTGTTAGATTTCATCTTATTAATGATTGTCTGATGCTCCAATATATCTAAATCCCTCTGCAAGGCTCTTGTCACTTGAGACAGTTAAGTACCTCAGAGTTCAATATCGTCAATAAGTGAAGATACATGACAATTTCATATCTTCTATGTGCTTTCAAATCCAGAAGCTGGAACTTATTAGTGGAACAGGTGAATTACCAGGGAATTATGCAAGCTTTTTTTGTTTGTTTGTTTATTGTATATAAAAAGTATATTTTATAGGCCCTTGTCTGAAAACCAAATATTTTTTAATGTGAGCTGCTAACACTGCTCAGTACTTAATATATCTTCAGAAAAGAATAGTTATCTCAGAACCAGTTTAATGTTTTCTTATATATTATGCCTACCCCACTGGTCTCAGTATGGAATAGTCTAAGATCTGCACTAGTGCATTGTACCTGTAAAAGGTTCAGGACATTCATTATTGACTGTGGGGGGCTACTGCAGGTCCGTGGATTCCCTGACTGAGGGCCTGAAGTTAGAACTCAGCCTTGAAGATATTAAAGCTTACTCATGAAGAATGAGGCACCCAAAGTATCCTGATGGGAAAGCAGAAGGCATCTGGATGAGTAAGCAGAAGACATCTGGAGGAGTGAGCGAGTCAAAGGGAGTAAGTAACTAACTGCAGAATGAGAGCTTGGCAAGATAACAGACTTTAGTAATGTTGTAAAGGGTCATCCAATAATGTGCTGCTGCTAACTGATGTAACCAATGGCTAAAAGACACATATATGCTAGAAACTGTATATAAGTAAGGGTTTATAATAGTAAAGAAGAACTTCTACTTAATCACCAAAGTAGCATGTCAACCACAACATCTGGTGACCCTGACGTGATTCGTACAGGATGTGATATCAAACTGGAACTTAAGAGAGGAAAAAAAAGGACTGCGGAGGATAGCTGTGGAAATGGAGCCCAGCGCAGCACTGAGAGCAGTGGGGTTCTGTGTGGCCAACCTGATTTGAGACACCTCAATAGGTGAGCCTCTGGGAGCATGGGAGCCTCATTAGGTAGAGAGGAGTCAGTCATACTGACCATGTGGACAATAATGTTACAAAAGCGGGGTATGGATATAGATGAGCTACTCCTCCGAAAAATGCTATTATGGAGTAAGAGACTGGGGTGTGAGGCCGATACTGTGACAGTCTTTAGTGCCTCGGTGTGGAGACCCCTGGGGGATATCCTGTTTGATCATGCATACAGGGGGGAGAAACAGGCTCAAATGTTGCTTACAACATGGTGGTTGCTCTTTGAGACTTTAAAATCATTTAAAGAGCAGCAAGACAAAGTGGAGCTGTCAGCCCCCCCTCACGATAAAGGCACGGGCGCCCGAAGTGTAGAAGGGTTTCAGAACAAAAGTTCTCCAAATGAAGGGGGCGGAGCTTCTCTCCATATAACTTTGCCCCCGGCCCTTGTTACGCAACTTGATGTAAGGCATAAAAAACCAGCCAGGGGAACCACAGCTTGATGTAAAATCCCAGGGGGGAAGAAGATAAAGACACTGGGGAAAGATGATGAGATGTATGATCTGGGCGCCCCAGCCACAGCTAATCAACAATACAGGTCCCCTATAGAGTCACTGGTCCGTATCTTTTCTAATCCTGAAAGAAATGTGAAGGGACCAGATTACCCTGTTTCGGAGCCCAGTGCCCCTCCTTCCCCCCCCCCACCCCCCTCCAGAACCTCCGCCAATTGCTGCTGTGGCTGCAAGGACGAATGAAGGTGATCCTTTTGACCCGGGTCCTGTTAATCCCAATGAAGAGCCTACTCTCAGATCACCTGAAACCTGTGGAAGGAAATGGTTTAATTAACTCCAGAATACATTAATGAGGAGCCTGTGCGCGTTCATCAGACTACTGCTGCTGCTCCTGAGATTCTGATGCCTGATAACTCTGATGCTGACCTGGATAGTCCTTTTGACCCAGTGCCTGTTTATCTGGGAAAGTAGCCTGATTTATATCCCCCAGATGCAGTTGTAAAGGGAGAAGCGAGATGGGTGGGGGATGCAGATATAGTGTGCACTTTCCTGGTGGTATATGTGCCAGATCAAAACCCATGGTGGGAAGGTCTCTTGTATGCTCTTATCAAAGATATCAGGCGAATGGTGATATACAACTCATTTGATATAGTCTCTCTGTAATACTCATGTGCTAGAGGTTGACAAATATAAATATGGCCGTGTTTCTACCAACCCTTGCAGATCTTTATAGATACTGCTGGCCACTTCTTCCAGCGTAGGCTGGCCACCTGTGTCGGAATGAGTGTGCATTTTGGTCAGTGTGAAAGCTCAAGCCTCATGCAATGTGGGGGAGGCAGAGCCTCCTCAGGGACGCCCACTGAGATTGAGCCTGCCACCTTACACTGCGATGATGCTGCTCAGAGCTGATTTCCTAATTGTCTTCACAGGGTTGTTGCACCACATTCTGTATGTGGGACCGTGTAGTGGGAGTAATGATTATCTGGATTTTGTGTTTCAAATATTGTAGTTGTGTGGAGTGTGCTTGTGGGATCCCATGAGCATGTGTGTGCATGTTGAGGGCAGACAGTGTTCTGTGCATTTTTTGTTATTAGGTTCATTTAAAAGTTTTTAATGGGTGGCAGATTAACATTTCAGGCAAGAAAAGGTTAATGTAAAAGTGCAGTTGCCAGCAGGTATTTGTGGCTGCTGCTCATCAGGCAGGCAGCTGTAGCTGCTGTTGAGCAGGCAGGCATTTATGGCTGCTGCAGAGCAGGCTGGTGTTTGAGGGAGCGTGAGTGACTTTGAAAAAAAACCAGCCTCTCAATCTACTGAAGTATTGGAGCAGTTTGTAGAGACACCACAAGCAAAGTCTAAAGAGGCCTGCAACACACTGGGCACAGGGGAGGAGGAGGCCTTGGAGGAGCAGATAGATCGGTAGAAACAAGAACTGCTAACTGAAAAAGCAAGAGGGGTAGTGCAACCACAAGCTTTACCGGCCTCCACCCAAGCAGCATCAGGGTGGCAGAAAAAGAAAAAAAAATATAAAAAAAAGTGGAAAATGACACAGCAAACTCCTTGACTGTTAACACCATGCAGTTTACTTCTGTAGCTGCTTTACATTTCTTTTTCATCTGAATGCCTCTTCTTTAAGGAATCACTTTAACCTGTCTTCTTCTCAAGAACTGATAACTTGAGGGAGGGGGTATATTTGTGTCCTCCTACCTACAGATCCATGGTAGCTGCTTACAAACTTTGTCAAGCCTTGCCATGACCTGGACAGACAAGTGGAAGAGCTTGATGCCTCAGCTATAAGAGCTGACTGTGAATACCCTGAGCAGAATGAGATAGAGGAAGAGAAAAATGAATGATTGCAAAACATCACTTGGGGGCAACTGAAAAGTAACGGCTTGAATATATGTGCTTGTAAAGGAGCTGTTATTAGAGGTGTGATTTTCTGTATAAAACCACCTGTACTTACTAGCCAGTTGCTAATAAGAAACTAAACCTAGTATTGTATGGATTTGTCACTTGTAAAAGAGATGTTAGAGCATGCAAATTTGCAGCAGCTGCTAGAAAATGCTAAGGCAAAAGCTAGAAAGATTCTAATACAATGGTAGTGTTATAAAGCAGACAATGGAACAAATTAAGAGGGTGAGAGAACTCCAATGGTAGAAAATTTCTTTGGCTGGTCCACTGCCACTAGCATCTTCAACATGCTGCTGCACCCTGTAGTATACATACTGCTAATGTAAATCTGTATGTACTTTGCCATAGTAGCGATTTGTTGCTGGATGAAGCAGATGAAACTCTGCATTGACAACGAGGTGCAAGGACTGAGGTTGGCCAAATGCCTCCTACCACAGTCAAGGGCAAGACTGGGTTGGCCTCTGTGTTTGCCACCAAAAAGAACCTTTAGCTTCTCTGTTGGCTGCAACCCAGCAGGCGTTGAGTGGTGGAGACACATGCCATGCCAGACCTTGATGTGAGAGATTGCCTCCCCTGTTATCAGAGAGCCATCCTGTGGAAGAGCCAAAGGTGTTTACAGATGGCTCAGGGAAAACTGGAAAAGCTGTTACTGTGCGAAAGGAAAACTTTCGCTGGCAGTACTGAATTGAATGTCTAGAAGGATCACCCCAAGTAGTAGAGCTTAGAGCAATAGCGATGGTATTTCAATGTTTTCCTGGTCTGGTTAACATTGTTACTGACTCTGTTTATGTAGCCAGGTTGATACAGTGATTAGACAAAGCAGTTTTGGGAGAAGTGTCCAATGAAAAATTGCTTGGGATCCTAAAATACAAAAACAGAGACATCACTATTATATTATGCATGTTAAGAGTCACATCACCCTCCCAGGTTTTATAGTGGAGGGTAATCCTAATGCAGACACACTAGTATCAGCAGTTGCCCTTGGACTCGTTCCCAATATAAAGCAACAAGCGCAAGCATCTCATAAATTTTTCCACCAAGGCTCTCGTGCTCTGCAGCGATAGTTTAAAATTTCCAATAGTGAAGCACGTGTCATCATTGCTGCCTGCCTTGACTGTCAAGGCCAACATGTTCCTACCTATTTTGGCACTAATCTTTGGGGTTTACAAGCATTACAGATCTGGCAAACAGATGTTACACATGTTGCTGAATTTGGCAAACAGGAGTATGTGCATGTTTCCATAGATGCATTTTCTTCTGCTATTGTGGTTACCGCTCATACTGGTGACACTGCCTAGGATGTTATTCCCCATTGACAAGATGCTTTTGCAAGCTTAGGGGTTCCACAGAGTATAAAAACAGACTATGGCCCTGCTTATGTGTTGGTGAAGGTTGCGTCTTTTTTGCAAGCTTGGGGAGCTTCTCATGTTGCTGGTATCCCCCATTCTCCAACAGGTCAAAGTATTGTAGGTCAAACCTGTTATATGCTCAAACGTTTTCTTTAAAAACAAAAAGGGGAATGCAAGCATTTTCTCCACACAAACAGTTAGCAAAAACACAAGTTGTACAAAATTTTTTAAATTTGTCTAGTTTTGATTCTCTTTCTGCAATACAGAGCTTGTGACATCTGATGGACGATTCCTTGCCCAAACCTTTTCTATATAAAGACCTACTTGATAACGAGCGGAAAAGACCAGAGCCATTGCTGACATGGAGTCAAGGATACAGCTGTATACATCTAGCAACGGGACCATACTGGCTGAGAGCGAAATGTATAAAGCCCCAGAACTCAACAACAGAAGGAAACGACAATGACAGAAATCTTTGTAATATCTGTTCTATTATGTGTGACCATAGGTAATGGGCAAGTATACTGGCCACATTTGTTAAATCCCACATTATTCCGACCTGTTACATAGTTTGTAGGATTCACTGGTATGCCACATGTTATAAAGGTTCAAGTGACTTCAAATCAGACTAATCTTACTGAAATAATGCTGCCTGGAGTAGTGGCTGGCTATGTTAATCACACAGGTCAAGCCGTGATAGAGCAAACACAGCATATCGTAAAAACGTGCTAGTAAAACAAAAAGGGAAAATGATAAGGGAGATCCCAAATGCACAAATCAACAACGCATTGCTTGTCTTAAATGTTTTAACATTATCCAGTTCTGATTTACACATGGGCATGAATGTTCCCCCAGTAATCAGACATTTTTCTGCACTAACCCGTGTAGGCCCAGATCTGATACAAGGGAAAGAACTTGTTATGGTAATGGAAAAGTTTTTGGAAAATCATAACTGGGAAGGTCCTTTTAGGTGAATAACTTGGGGAAGAGGGTATGCTTGTGTTTCTATAGATGGAGGCCCCCGCTGGATTCCTGATTGGTGTGTGCATCCTGTTTTGGATTCCGACTCAAAAAAACAGGAATTCGCATCTACCCTCACTGATGCCGTGGAACAGCTCTAACATCTGGGTGACCTTAGCCAGGACACTGAATCAAATGACCTTTTGTGCTTCGATGTCTACAGCAGACCAGCCTTTCCATACATGTCTAGTTGGTCTGCTGGTACAAGGGGTAGTAAACACTGCAACTATTTCTGATTGGGTTCAAGCGTTGCCCATGTCATGGGTTCAGCAATAGCAGTCATTTTTCTCCTTCTTGGTAGCTGGTGCAGCACTGTGGTTTTGACTTTCAGCCTGGGAGCAGCGCTGATAACACCAGTGTTTTCAGGTACTGCTTGATAATGTTTTGGTCTGACCAAGGACTTTCTGAGTCTCATGCTCTGCCAGGGAGGAGGGGAAACCAGGAGGGAGCAGAGACAGGACACCTGATGCAAATTGACCAAAGAGGTATTCCATACCACAGCACGTCATGCCCAGGATGTAAAAAAGGAGGGCAGAGACCCGGAAGGGTGGGGGTGCACTGCGTGGTTGGGCTTGGTATCAGGTGGTGAGCGATTGTATTCTTTCCTTGTATATGACTTGTCATTATTATTATTGGTGGTAGCAGTGGTGGTCTTGTGTTATACTTTAGTTACTAAACTGTTCTTATCTCAACCTGTGGGAGTTGCATTCTTTTGATTTTCCCCACCATCCACCCGGGAGAAGGGGGAAGAAAGAGAGGGAAGTGAGCGAGAGAACGACTGTGTGAGTTAAAGGGGCTTAAACCATGACAGCCCAACATAACGAGAGATCCAGGAGAGACAGATATTGTAGGCACGGTGAATGCCCCTCAGTGTTGGTGTTTTGGCTGGAAGGTATTGCCGTGTGTTACGACCACGACATGGCTAGGCCCAGGTGGGCCAGAATCTCGGTGGTTGGCCCTGAAGCGTCATCATGATTTCACTGATGTCTGACCAAATAGTCTTCTGTTTCTCAATATGACAAAAAATACAAGTCCATGGTGTTCACTTGTTACTGAAACTAATATTGATAAATTATCAAAAGCATTGCCTCAAGGCATATTTTTACTATGGAGTGACAAAACGTATCCCAGTATTCCATGGAAACCAAGAGGAGGTCCGTGTACATTGGGACGGGTATCATGACTTACACCCAACATAAATATGATCTTAAATCACACAGTTACACAGAGGTCGCCAAAAACAAGCAACGCTTGACTCCAATCATAATGGCAATGTTGATCTCAGGAATAGAGGGGAAATTATTGTAACTAGCTTCTTTACACAGGGAGCTGCTGCTGCTAGAGCATTAGCGCAGTTAAATAATCTTGCTTGCTGGTTAGAAAAAAAATACTGAAATGACAAAAATCTTAAGTGCTTTAGCAATAGATATTAACTCTGTAAGACATGCTACTCTTCAAGATAGAACATTCATTGATTTTTTATTGTTACCACATGGAGATGGTTGCCAAGAATTTGATGAAATGTGTTGTACGAACTTCTAGCATTCAGAAATTGATGGACCAAACTCAGAAATTGCAGGAAGATGATGGATTTTTTGGACTGGGAAAGTGGTTGAGCTCCTGGGGACTAGAAGGCTGGATTGTATCTCTGATAAAAGATGGATTTATGATGTTGCTTGTTCTTCTCTGTATTATGCTTGTGGTACCGTGCTTGCTACCCCGTCTGCAAAGGGCCCTGCAGAGGATGATAAACACAGTCTTTTTTGTCGAAAAACAAAAAGGGGGAATTGTGGGTGGGCTACGGCAGGTCCGTGGATTCCCTGACTGAGGACCTGAAGTTAGAACTCAGCCTTGAAGACATTAAAGCTTATCCACGAAGAATGGGGCACCCAAGGTATCCGGATGGGCAAGCAGAAAGCATCTGGATTGGAAAGCAGAAGGCATCTGGATGAGAAAGCAGAAGGCATCTGGAGGAGTGAGCGAGTCAAAGGGAGTAACCAACTGCAGAACGAGAGCTTGGCAAGATAACAGACTTGAGTAATGCTGCAAAGGGTCATCCAATAATGTGCTGTTGCTAACTGATGTAACCAATGGCTAAAAGACACATGTATCCTAGAAACTGTATATAAGTAAGGGTTTGTAATAGTAAAGAAGAACTTCCACTTAATCGCCGAAGAAGCATGTCACATGTCGTTTGTCCGTCTCAGCCGCAACTATTGGCCATATGCAACATGTACAATTTTTTACACATAGAAATTTGCAGAAAAGACAATTGTTTCAGAAAACTGAATGAGAAACAAGAATGGAAACATTCATTTTGAAGCCTGCTGACAGAACGTGTGAGATTGTCCATATCAAATCTATGCATGACTGGTGACTGTAGCATACCAACATTTTCCTTTTGCACCACTGAGAGCTTATACACAGCTTATTACATATGGCACATTCGCAAACCTCCTAAAAGAGGTGGAAATTTTATTCTGAACACCTTATTACTCTTCTTTTCTCTCTCTCTCCCACAAACATTGGAGAAAACTGCCAATACAGACAGCAGTCAGTGGAGATATTTAAAGTTAGCCTATAGACATGACAGTATTCATTAGCTTTTGTTTCAAGATAATGAACTAAACTCTTCCATGTTGCAAAAAGGTAGGCTAATTAGAATTTCCTTCTTTTTGAATTAATTCTACAATTTAATGGGCACATGAAAGTTCATTACCAATAACGGGAGTTCTGTGAACACACTGGGGAGAAAATAATGTCCTCTAGAGTTTTTTTCTCTTCAACAGCATGAAGCAAATGGAAAATGATACTAATCTCAAAGAAGTAATGCAATTTTCAGTGTCCTGAATGAGAACAAAATCTAAGGAGTGCTGGGGCACAGGGTGTAAAATTTAGGAGATAAAAATCACACAAGTCTGAAAAACACAACCAAGATCAACTCAAGTAACAGTAATGTGGGTGAGTTGGTCCAGACCACTCAGGGACTGAATACCTATAAAATACATAAAGTAAGTAGAGGCATTAAAAATGTTTTAAGACCAAATTAATGAAAAAATGTAAATAATATGCTTGTCAATAGGCTGAAAATCAATGATTCATAAAGCACCTGGGGATACACTGAAAAAGCAAGTACATCTGCACAGTGCAGACATTAATTAAAAAAAAAAAAAAACAAAAACAAAAACAAAAAACCACACTTGTAGTAATATTTTAATTTTATTTTTAGTTACAGTAGCTGTGTTGTTAAGATTTACCTTGATTGACTGAGGTATTAATGAGCTTCCATCTTATAGACCTAAAGCTATCCCATTAAGCTGGATCATACTACTCCTAATTCCAGTAAGTAGTACTCTAACCTGCAAATTGAATGAATATGAAAAATAGCATTCATGTTCCATACCATGTTCCATTTTTGCATTTAATTCTCTATGTTTACATTATGGTAAATAACTAATTTGAAAAAAAGCTATTCCCTGTGTGTGTCTTTGAGGCTGAAAAAGTCTCTGGGCCTAAGTACCTTACCATGATGGTATATTTACAAATTTAAGCTCATAGGACATAGATGAATCTAGTAAGAAAACATAGAATTTAGGACTCCAAGGGTCAGGATAAGCATGTGTTATCTCAGTTCTTGCTAACACCAGTAAATCAGGAGAATTAGTATACATGCAGAAATAACTTTCTGAGATGCTATTTTTACCATGGGAACTCAACATCTACGGGGGATTTTGTAGAGTTGCTCTGCTCATGCCATTGTGAACTCATAAATTAAAAAACTAATTTAGCTGCGTTTTATTTAAATTTTTCACAAATGAATCCAAAGAAGTCTACAGTCAATCAGTGCATAAAATGTATAATGTACTGCATTCACATTTCATTTGCACAGTTTTTTTGAATTACAGTTATGAAGAAAAGGTTTATAACCTAAACAACAATTCTTGGGGCCTCAAATAAAATACCTAATTCTACAGTGTGTATTATAAAATTTTAAATGTATTTCTAAAATGATTTTCCATTCTGATGTATTTCTAAAATGATTTTCCATTCTGATGTATTTCTTACGGGTTTTAAATTTAAAAGAGTTATGGTTGAAATGACAATGCTAAATGATTTGTCCTTTATATATATTACATATGGTTTTGTAGAGGCTTGTTTAATTTTCCCTGTCATGTTAGTTGGTTATGATCCTTTCCAAAATAATTGATTTGTGTTTAGTGTTGGTAATAGTGTTTGTACAGTATTTCCTTTCCTAAATGGTTATTGTTACTGCAATAGTTAAATAGTTATGGTCTCTCTTTAAATATACAGAAAATATGGATTATGAGGACTACTTCTGTACTTTTTGTTCTCTTAAAGACCATTGGCATTATTTTCCCTAAAACTGCACATAAAATCCTCTTAGCAAAAAAAAAAAAAAAAAAAAAGCTGCACAAAAAAAAGAAATCCACACCAAAAATAAGAAAACACCAAAAAGCAACAGACTACTTTTTTTCCTTAGAACCTGACATATTTTCTTTCCCATAAATCACATGCATGAACAAATATATATTCAAAATGTATACCATATACAAATTGCATGTACATAACTGCTTGTATGGGATACCTGTATTTTTAGAATACGTATGCTTCTGTCCTTTGTGTCATTCAGTTTAGAACTTGTTTTTTTTTACTATTTAACACCTTTATGAGACATGAAAACCATGGTGAACTAAGTATATCTAAAGGATCTATTCCTACAAACACAGCTGATACAAATTTTGTAATTGCTATTGAGAACTCCAGACCAAGAAACTTTTTGTATCATTACAGAAATGGTAAATGCACTCAGAAAGATACTGTAAATTTACTTAAACTCCTTTAACTCTGTTTTCAAATATAGTGTGTAAGATCAAGGCTGACATTTACAGCCAGCTCATCTGCCATGCAAAACCCCATGACATTGGATTAGAAAAATGAACATACACAGAAAAAAAGAAAAGAAAACAGAATAAAAAAAAACAAGGCAGCTTTAGAAGTAGCATACAAAACATTACTTTCTGAAAACTATTTTAGAAATACTATGAAAGGTAACTATGAATCAGAAAGCACAGAAAGTACAATCTAATGTGCATTTCTGAAAAGGCTATGAAATACTATCTGAAGGTATGATGAAAGAAACACTGAAAAGAATCTCACAAGAAAAAAGATCAAATTCTGTGCTTGTTAGCCAAAGTTATCACAGAAAGAAAAGAAAAGGGGAAAGAGAAAAAATGAAGATTTTATCTATAGCAGAAACACCAGGAAAGAATTGTTTTTAAGAAATTGAAGAGCGCATTATTAAAAGGGAAAATAAATGAACTCTATGTGTATTATGTCTCTCTTCTTTTAATATCCTTTTCTCCCTTTATTCTTCAGAACCTTTCTGCAACTTACATGCTGTTACTTCTCTAAAAGTTTCACACAACTGCTCCTAAATAACTGACATAATATTCAATTACAAAGAGTGTCAAAGGAAGATTGAGCCAAATAGTTTAACATTCTAAGATTAAGAGAAAAAAATTAAAACCTATCTTCCTGCCAGAGGTATGCTATGTTCCAAATGATGCACGAAAAACATCTGTCAGTGTAGTGGAAAAGTGAGGCTGTGGACAATAAGTACTGAATCACAAAGAGAAAATTTGCCTGTGGCTCCCTATACGAAGAGATAAGTTGAGTAATCTCACTAACCCAGCTCTTTTCACAGGTAGGGTTCACAGGACCTATATGGATGTTTCTCCACACATTATTGCCCCAGAAAACTTATACTTTTCATTCATGGGTTCCTCCATGGAAACATAACTACACATTCCTGCAGCTCTCAAATTTTGCTCAAAGCACATGATGTCCTACATTTCCTTAAGTTCTTAATAACCATATAAAACATAACTTCATTGGACATGTATGACCACATTCATGCACTTTCTCATCAACCAGTTTCACCTTTCGTAAAAATGTTAACCTTAGAATGCAAAACTTTCCAGACAAGGGAACTGTTAGCCATCAAATACATATTTAACCCCAACCTCAGACCTTGATGCACTAAATCCATTAACCAATGTCAGGCTATGTACCTTGTCCTGAAGCACACCAGACTGGTGTGGACCATGTTTCTGTGACCCATGTCTGGGAGACAATTAGCAAAGCTAACATCTCCACACAGAGTTTAAATGTTAACAAATAAACTTCCCCTCATCCCCCCAAAAAACAGCCAACCAACCAACCAACCAACCAATGAAACAAAGTTTATCATCTGCAAATGCAGGCTTTAAATAATAAACCCATTCAACTGAATGACTGAATTCTGGGCAGTTTCAGTGGAACTGCTCCAAACTGGTATCTGTTAAAGGTTGCCAAAGTTTCCTTTTTCAGGGAGAAGATCGGTTAGCAGCAGCTGCAGCTGAAGGGCAGATAGATTTGAAACACTGATCAAAATAGATTCCACAGCCTTGCTCTCTGTCATTTGGAAAGGAAATGTTGCACGATTCCTCAAAACTAGCCTGCTATTGTACTATGTAATTAAGATTTTGGCCTTACTCTGCTCTATTTGAAGGCAGAGCCTCAGGAGTCACATTAATCTAACTCTTCCCAAAACTTCAGATGAGTCTGTTGACCCCAGAGCTGCCTAATTCCATTAAAAGAATTGGAATCCCAATGATCTTTGCCTCTTGCCTCCACAAAAGAGATTACTTAGCCCTAAACATAATAAGTTTTATAAAATGGATTGCCCGTTTTACCAGATGAGCACTGCTTGTTTAACTTAGCCGAACACGCTCAAGAGGGATATTACCAGTGTTTCTAAACACAATGGTGAAGCAGGCATAGAAAGTATAAGAAAACACTATATAACCTAAAGAATTACACTGGCTTAAGAAATTAAACAAGCTGGAAAAGGTAACTGAAACAAGTTCTAATTCAGAAAATACAGGCAAATAAACCAATGGACTTTAAGTGTCAAATTTATGAATCTGATTACAGGAATCTGCTGCCTAGTAAATACAAAATTAACTTCAGTGGCCTAGCAACACTTGGACTTTCATGTCCAATATTTCTATTTTTATTTTCTTAAAAAGAACTTTTATTGATTACTAATTAAACGTTGGCATCTCCATATGAGCAACATCCAAATGAATACCCAATTAAGTTTGTCAGACTCCTTGTTTGAGGAATATCCACAAAAGAGAATTATATAAACATTATACATGAAAAAATAGCAGTGGGTTTTGAGTTTATGAAGGAATTGTCAGTACTTCAAGGTCATGGTCATGACAGAGACTCTATAACATTTCTCAGAAGCAGCAAGTCAGCTGATGGAAGAGCATTGCTAGTATTTGATTCTTTTCTTGTAATTCATCTGCTGTGAAATCAGTATCTTCTGATTTACGGTGATACTAAACAACTGTGTTATACACATTGACCTACTTGCTCTGTCACAAAGCAACAAAACTGTATTATTTACAATGGGTACTTTGGGAAACACAGACAGGTGGTTAACCCCTTAAAGAAGCATATGTACATACAGGTCTTAATATTTGTGAGGTTCAAGTTAAATAATTCCCTTTTGGGAAATTATTCCCCTTTGGGGAATTATTTAATTATTTGGGAGGAGGGTTTCTGCTAGGTCTTCCTATTGCATAAAGTGCCATCTATTTTACAGCCCTTATAAAATTATGTGCATATATGTATGTATAACATTTGTAAATCTATAGGTTAATCTTAACTTGGGGTTAGAATAAACCTGAACATTTTCTGGGAGTGTTGTAGGTTGTGGAGTGGGAAAAGGAGTAGGCAGCTGCTATATGATTATGTTGACTCAGAACTCGTGCCCATAGGTATCGTTTCTCAGAATCAAGACAGTTTTTTCCCAGCAAAAAATGGCCGCCTACAATATGGCCTCTTGTATGAGGGTAAATAAATAAATAAATAAAAAGATAAAAAATAAAAAGACAAATCTGGACCTTAGAGGCTAGGCAGATGTTGCAAGTTAGCTCCAGATGAAAGTTGTTTTCTTGTGTAGCCATTGTCAATCACAGTGCAAGCAAAGTCAGGATTCTGAAAAGTAATGTTATGCTCACTCTGAAAGAAAAATATTTACTTATTGCTTACAGAATATTACACTAAAACAATATTTGTGCTGATAAATATGGGGTTAATGGGCATGAAGTCTTTCACACATCAAGGTATGAAGCTTAAGAATTCAAGAAAACTGTCCTCAAAACAGAAGTATGCTGGTGGCCTGACTGAAGCGAAGAGGAAGCAAGACCATAGTAGAAAGTTATATATCACAGATATCTGCAGTCTTTATATTTGAATCATTGTCATGATTCACTCCCAGCTGCAGAATAGAAAACATGGTAATTGTATGGTAGCAACCACTATATTCTTCTCATCAAGAAGAAATTAGATGTCATTTAAACTGATTGAAAATCTTCAGTCTAAAAGAGTTTTTATCTAGGCATACTCAATTCTTATTGGTTTACCTTTGTATTTTGTTTATTCATTTGACGGAGATCTGGATGTCTGCTCTGTTTTTTAAAAAACTTATTCTTTCTCTGTAAACTCAGAAGTGTATCTTTCAAATAATGGGATAGGTACAGTTTCAATGCTAAATGTATTTTCTTTTTTGCAAAATACAGAACTGAAATTAATATCTGCTTCTAGAATTACTTGAAAATAATAACTGATATCCTTTGATAGTGTTAAGCAATGTCTTAATACATTCCAAGATACTTCATCAATGAAAATATTACTTGTCTGGATAAGAATAAATAAAGAGACTGACACTATTTATCCAATATGCACCAATTTATAGCATTTTTTATGAGAAAAAAGTAACTACACTGAAGAGAAAAGAGGAATGAAACATTGATTTAGAACCTTAAAGGCATTGTATGAATGTGACAAAACCTGATAGTTAAATAGTAATTCCAATGTCATATCTTAATGTCATAACCCCCATTTATAAATCTATGACAATAGGAATTTATTTTTAAAAGTGAATATCTTGTAGAGAAAAAAATAGTATTAAAGGAAAAATGGAGGTTATGCTCATGTAGTTATTGTACCAATACTCTTGGTTTCAAAGTTTAAAATGCTCTCTGGCCACAAACCAAAAGTCTCAGAAAACTTTCATATCTAAAAATAAAACGTCTTCTAAACTTTTTAAAAAGGAAACAAAGAAGGAAGGATAAAAAGCTGTCTGTTCCATGGGTCAACATTAAAGTAATTTTGTAGCCCTTGACTTTTCATGCTGTGAAATGCATAGTTTTCTTTTTATTTTTTTCATGATGAAATGCAATTTTGACTCTGAATTTTCAGTATATACAGAAGCCTGCCCCTCTACTCTGCTCTTGTGAGACCTCACTTGGAGTATTGTGTGCAGTTCTGGTGTCCTCAACATAAAAAGGACATGGAACTGTTGAAACAAGTCCAGAGGAGGGCCACAAGGATGATCAGGGGACTGGAGCACCTCCCGTATGAAGACAGGCTGAGAAAGTTGGGGCTGTTCAGCCTGGAGAAGAGAAGGCTGCGTGCAGACCTCATAGCAGCCTTCCAGTATCTGAAGGGGGCTTATAAGGATGCTGGGGAGGGACTCTTCATGAGGGACTGTAGTGATAGGACAAGGGGTAACGGGTTCAAACTGAAACAGGGGAAGTTTAGATTGGATATGAGGAAGAAATTCTTTCCTGTAATGGTGGTGAGGCACTGGAATAGGCTGCCCAGGGAAGTTGTGAATGCTCTGTCGCTGGCAGTGTTCAAGGCTGGATTGGACATAACTTTGGGTGACATGGTTTAGTGGGAGGTGTCCCTGCCCATGGGAGTGGGGTTGGAACTCGATGATCTTAAGGTCCTTTCCACCCCCAACTATTCTATGATTCTATGATACATACATAACTCAGTATACATGCACAAATATCTTCCTTACCCTAAATTAAATATTTCTTTCGTTTCCATTTTATCTTTGAATTAGTGTTGGCACTTCTTTGGATAACAAGACATTATTAATTAAAAATTACTATGGAGTGTGAAATATGAGTTGATTATGTTTATTTGTACATTTTTATCCTCAAATTGAGACAGTTAAATAATCTTTTATGTGCATGTTAACTTTGATTGAAATGAGACAGTTCATTCCTAAGTGACTGACGGGTGACTGACAGCGTGATAAAAAAAACTTATTTCCACAAGAAACCACAGAAAAAAACTTCCACGAGCCTGTCAAACATATAACATGAAATTGATCCTCAAATCTGAAAATACATATTTTAATAAAGATCAGATAGAATGTTTAAACTCCCTTCTGATTTTGAGACTTTTGTCTCACGCTGAATATATCTAAGTGGAAAGCAAATTTAGGATGAGCAGACTGACCCTGTGTTCACAGGGAAGAAGGGGTAGGAAAACACTTTTTCATTCTTTTTTCTCATTTCATCCAAATGTCTTGAGGGGAGAGGTGGGACAGAAGAGCCCTGCCTGCTTGCTGCAGCAGCTATCATTAAATGCTTCTCTTGAGAAACCTGGAAAAAGGCAGGTAAGCAACCAAACACACCAGGCAGAGCTATTGCTCTCCTTCCACCACGGGCCTGCTTCCTTGGGGTAGCCCCTGCAGAAACTGGGGTGCATTTGAGGCAGGCAGTCTGGGTGAAGACTGGGGCTGGAGTTTGTTTGCCCGTCTCTTAACAGCTGCGATATTGGTGTCTTCACCTAGAGGTGTTCAAAAACCATGTCTACAAGGCCCTTAGTGACATGGTTTAGTGGTGGACTTGGCAGTGCTAGAGTAATGGTTGGACTTGATGACCTTGGATGCCTTTTCCAACCTAAATGATCCTATGATTCTATGATTATCTAAAACCATACGTAATCTAATTATCTATCTGCTGAATATCCCATGCACAGCATTTGTATATGCGTGTATTACACAGTACAGAACTATGTGCAGGAGGATATGAACTAGTTCTAATTTTTAAAGCAATATCATTCTCTTCTCCAGGCTGAATAACCCCGATTTTCTCAGCCTGTTTTCATACTGGAGGTGCTCCAGCCCCCTCATCGTCCACATGGCTCTCCTCTGGACTTGCTTCAACAGGTCCATGCCCTTCTTATGTTGGGGAAACCAGAACTGCACAGAGTACTCCAAGTGGGATCTCATGAGAGCTGAATCAAGGGGCAGGATCACCTCCTTTGACCTGCTGGTCATGCTTTTTTTGATGAAGTTTAGTATATGGCTGTTTTCTGGGCTGCAAGTGCACACTGAAGCCAGTTCATGTTCAGTTTTTTATTTACCAATACCCTCAAGTCCTTCTGTGCAAGATAAACTGTTCCCTTTAGTTTTTTTGTATTTTACAAATTTTATTATACAACATGATTTTCCTACTGTACTGTGTTTCCAACATCTAAAAACATAAAGTAGGCTAACACTGCCAGATTTATGTTGCACTTTAGTTCCATTCTTCAATAAGTTTTAGTCTGGAGTAATGACTTGTATTTGAAACTAAAACATGCCTAGTTTAATTAAGATTTTAGTGGGGTTAAGTGCCTGATAGCTCTTCAGTGTATCTCGATTTTTCTGCATTAGAGAGGAAACTTATGATTCCATATATGCTTTCATAGCCAGTGATGTGAGAAAGTTATTACAATTAAATAGCAGAATGGCTTCTTTCCATCAAAGAAAAGCTCAGAACAGGATGGAGCATAGAAGGAGATGGAGAGTCAACAAATATTTCTACTATGAATGACAAATGGGAGAAACTTCAGAGATAAGAAGCACAGGTACAACTATATCTTACACACAGTACCTAGAGTTGATAATTCAGAAAATCAGAATTAGAGAGGTGGTTGATTGCTTCAGGTTTTTTTGCTCCCTCATCACTGACAACATTTTTTTAATGTCAATCCAGTAGCAATTGGTTTGGGTTAATATATGTTCATCTAATAAGATAATTACTTCTTAATTTGACTTCAGAAATTTAAAATAAAATCAATAAGATTTTAATCAAGACTTCAAGAACAGCTTATTCAGCTACTGTAAATCAGATTAATAAAAAAATTCTTTTAAAATATGGGTTGTCTGAATTACACTGAAGGTGTTTTTTAATACATCCTCTTTTCATTTTTATGGCTTCTGAAGTCAAAACATATTTCTTAAGTGCATTAATATACCTGCTGCAAGAAAGAAAAATGCGTTTTAAGAGGTTGTCCCCAGATTAAGACAAAGAAAAACGCGGATTTGCTGTTTTCTGTCCTGAGCAGTCAACTATTACCATTGTTGATTCTTTTTTTTCCTTCCATAATTCATGAGGAATGAAATGGAAAGAAGCTAAATCTTAAGTATACACATATCATAAGGTTAATATTTCCCTAAAATTATCAACTTTCTTACAAGGTTGAGAAGACAGCAGAGTAACTTGTATTTATGCAGCTGATCACGTCCAAGCAGCTATGTTTCATACTAAACTTGTATCCCGCAGGACAAGAAAAGGCATGACTGGAGCACCAAGGAAATGTTTTACTGCATCTCAAGTTGTATTTGTCAGAAGGACCTTGAAGCAAAGGAATAAATGAAGAAGAATTAAGCAGGAAAAATCATAGGGTAAAACATGAATGTAAATTTTATATGTATCTTGATTTGAAGCATATAGTACAGAATCCCTATTTCTAGCAATACAATATCAGTGCAAGTAAACAAAATCTGAGGCCTAATTTATTGCTGTTGACTCCACTATTTTCATGGATTCACTGCCATAGTCACCAACTACAGAAACTTTACTCAGGTACTTTGCACCATTTCTACTTAGCCCACTTGAAATATGAGATATCAGGAATATTTAACTTAGTTTCTTAGTTTTAAATAGCTTTTTGGGGCTTTTTAAGACTCAGTTGAATGAACAGTCAATCTAAATTGAACTTTTAATGTACTGAATCACAGACACATTCATAGGGTATGAATCATTATATATATTTGTATCTTTAGCAGACACGTTGGTGTGAACTGGTGTCATCAGCTCCAGTATAAATACTGTCCTGCAAATTAAACCCCGTGCTAAGCTGTCAGCCAAAAATTTCAACAAGCATTCACATAGAGTAATATTTTGGGGTTTTGTTGGAGTCATAAGAAATCATAAGAAAGGCCATATAGAAAAAAACCCAACAGTCTGGGTAGTGTTTATCATTTCCACATATCTCTTTTTCCATGTCACTGCGTGTCCTTCCATGCATGCCCATGCAGTAAGCAGAAATAACACAGCTTGCTTTCCACAGTGCCTGCTCTCTGTTGTCATACTCCACATTATTTGCTTATATTGAGTAATATTTCTCTCTCCTTCCTTTATTCATTACAAACTTTCTTCATTGCAGTTTTCTGTCCCGTATCAAAACAGAGGAATCTTCACAGCAAGACCTTATGTTTAGGACAAGCTTTATTCAAATAATATTTGGCGTGGATAAGCAAGTTACCCTCACTCCTTCATACTCAGTGAAATAAGATGAACTGCAACATATGCTGCTTTCAAAAGATGGTTTAGAAAAATGGCAGGGTTTTTTCTCCAGATAGCTGCAGATAGTGTCAACTAGAACTGCTTCAACACTTGATCTAAGAACATAATCCAATACCAATTTGCCATCAGGAATGTATAAAAGTTATGTATTCCTTTGCCTTTTTCCATCTTTGGTACCAGTTAAGGCTGTGGCTGTAGCTATACAGCTGTGCAGCTCTGTCTTCACATCATAGTTTTATTCAACCTGCACAAGGACTGGGTGTGTATCTACATCTTTACTGAGGGTTCAAACACAAGAATACCACTGCATATATCTGAAGGCAAAAATAAGCTCTGGTAGTTTCAAAGGTAACTGTAATAACCATTCATCATTTTGGGGATATTTTTTTCCGTGTTCATAAAATTTACATGCAAGTTATAACATAGCAAATACTAATATATTTTTGCTTTAACTCCAGTATGTATGCTACATAAATGAAATATTATGTACGTAGGGAACCTGGGTGAAAGTCAGTCTTCTATACCCAAGACTTCATCAGTGATAAATGCAATTAGTAATTAAAGCAAATAATAAATATATATTTTCTCCCTTCAATATTGTGCATTCTGATAGCTGTATACAAGCTACACTCAATATTGAGCATTCTGATAGCTGTATACAAGCTACACTCAATAACAAGTACTATGTGAATAAATTTAGTAAGTACCTTTACATTATATATTATTTAACTGACAACTCATGGAAGTATGTCAGTGTATGTATGCATATCAGTATATACACCTGTACATATGTGTGTATCTATGTACATATACAAAACACCCACAAAGCAAACAAAAAATACTCTTGCCTTATTCAGTCTTCCCTCCTACCATTTGTTTTCCCATGAATATATATTTTAATATATATTACAGAAAAAAAAAATTCACATGAAAAATACTGGTGTAATTTTCTTGTTTTGTCCTTGAAACTAATATTACATTATTGTCTTCTGGATACGACTCAGCTTTACATATAGCTCAACTTGAAGACTTCCCGTTCTTCCCATTCCCATTGACATTCATCAGTATGTCAAAATAAGGGCTGCTGCACATAAAGAAGTGCAGTAAGGGAACGCATCTTCGTTGGCTGTTCAGTTATGCAGAATATAAAAGATCAGCCTTTCTGTTTCTAGAAACTCCTCAATATTTATAGTCAACCAAATCACTTTTATAGTACTCTTCAGTTCATTGGATCCATTTACTATGTGTACATTATTCTCACTTGCGTTTAGAGAATGTGTATTGAATTCTAAACACACAGCTGAATTTCCCCACTAGAATGACTGTGTATGGTGATGATTTCTGAATGCACATATTAGACAAGATTTACTTTTGTGTTTGTTTTTCACACCTTTCCTCCCCCTTCCCCCCCAGTAAAATACTGTTTGCAGAGACTGCTAACTCTACTCTGCACTGAGTACTGTTACGGCTAAAAATAGTGAGCGTCAGACTGGCATTTTTCCTTCATCATACAATTTGTTTTCTTGAGCAAGGGAAACAAATTATCTGATGTAAAATTACTAGCTGAAGAAAGATAGATGTCATACAAATATTAAACCATCTATCCTATTTGCATATTGGCAAATAACCTGATAGAGCCATCTCAATTAGTTTTAAATAGTTCAATGTATAAGTGAAGTAGCAAAGCATACCATGATAAAAAAAGGATCCTGAGGGTTTCTACATCATTACATTTCAATTTTTGTTGGAGGAAAAGCAAATGAAAACTGAATTAAGCTCTTCCACATACTTGTAAGTTGATAGAACTTTTTCAAATCTTCATGGCATTTTAATGATCTGTCATATTTCCAAGCAGTATATAGCAATAACTTAAGTCTAGATGTATTAACTCAGGAAAATACTTTATGAATGTATTACAAAGAAGTCTACAGGATTTCAGACTTTTTAGCAACCAATTTTTTTTTTAATTTAACACATTTAATTTTTCAGGGTTTTTCCTTTCAATTTCCTCCTGTATGCTTCTAGAAAAAGTATAGCCTTGCATGTACGCTACACATGTGGTACTCTTAAATGTCAGACACAAATGAAGGCAGCAGTTGTCAATATAAGCTGTTTTTCTGGAATCTAATATAAGCAAATATAAATAAATTTAAATTCTGAAATGGCTAAACAGTGCTATCTTGTGGGTTTTTTTACATATAAAAGTTCTAAGTGAATTAATGATTTACATTAAACCCAAATGCTTAAAAACTAGAAAAATAGAA
Source organism: Ara ararauna (assembly GCA_028858755.1). NCBI lineage: Eukaryota > Metazoa > Chordata > Aves > Psittaciformes > Psittacidae > Ara > Ara ararauna. Next base: position 33,093,507 of record CM054410.1, on the reverse strand, counting down.
TACAAAATAGATATGGTTAAAATATATATAATATATGAAATGAAATATAAATGAAGAATAAAATGAAAAATGAAATATGTATAATTAAAGCATGCAATGTATGATCAGAATAATAATATAATTAAATTACAATAAATATCATATAACATAAAATATTATTTATATTTTAATTATTATTTTTATCTATATAATTAGGGAGAAAATATAAAACAGATAAAGTAATTACTCAGATCAGAAAAAACATAACAAAATTTGCTAGAATTGTTATTCACTAGACATATTATTTGGGTCTTCATGTTCTCTATCTAACCACTTAGGTGTAGACAATCGAAGTGATCTGAAGAATTGGCTGGATGACTGCATGCAAAGAGCTGTGGTCAACGGCTCAGTGTCCAACTGGAGACCAATAATAGGTAGTGTCCTTCAAGCATCAGTGTTGGGACAGATCCTGTTCAACACCTTTGTCAGTGACATGGACAGTGGGATTGAGTGCACCCCCAACAAGTTTGCTGATGACACCAAGCTGTGTGGTTCGGTTGATACTCTGGAGGGAAGGGATGCCATTCAGAGGGACCTTGACATGCTTGAGAGGTGGGCTTGTGTAAACCTCATGAAGTTCAACATAGTAAAGTGCAAGGTCCTGCACCTGAGTCTGGGCAATCCCAGGCACAGCTACAGTTTGTGTGGAGAAAAGATCCAAAGCAGTCTTGCGTAGAAGGACTTGGGGGCGTTGGTTGATAAGAAACTTAACATGAGCCAGAGAAGTGCCTTTCTCCATTCATTACCCACATCCAATAGGCTAATGAATATTAAGCAAGCTGAACCTTCTAGATACCTACAGGATAGAAGAGAATGACCTGTATGTGTTTTTCTGATTTCATTTTCAACCACAGAAACCTCTCTCCAGCTGAGTCAGTTGCTCACTATATGTTGGCAGCACTGAGAAGCCTTCAGCCCATTTTGTAATGAGACGATGGGATTTCATTTACTAGAGAAAGGAAATAAACTCTCCCTAACTTAGAAATCATTTCTTGTTGAAGCAAATGTTGGCACACTAGAAAATTGTATTGTGTCTCAAGGGACTGCTGTGTGCCTACAGAAGTTGTCTTATTTCTACATTCGTCAACAATTTGTTTTCTTTGTTCCTGTGTTACCTGCAAAATATATGCTTTACCATACCAGACACCACAGGAACTAACTGCTCTATGTTCAGCAGCTATCTATCAATACAGCCACATACCAAGAATAAATACAATGCATAGGTTAATAGCTGTTGTAAGCTTTAAAAAGAGAAGCTTCTGTCAGAGACAAGCTTAACACAGCTCCATCTGGTACCTCTGCTCACTGCTGATGAGCTGGCAGGGCAATAAGAGCTGGCTGGAAGGGCTGTATCATCTGAGAAGATTGCTTAGCATGAATTATGAATTTGGCTACCTACAAGTTCACACCCTGGGAGGTCCTCTCAAGATGATTATTACCCTTAGCAGTTGGCTACCTCCTTAGTCACAGAATGACTCCATTTCATTATTAAAGCAAATTAAGAGATGGAAGCTAATATTGAGTGTTGGGCAATCCACTAATCAGTGCAATAAGGTTTTATTGAAGGGAGGGCTGGATGCCAAAACTAGTCCAGAATCCAATTTGAGCACATTAGCTACAGTTTCACTGGCAAGAGAGAAGTGTGCAGAGTGTGCAGAAAGGAAGAATATAACCTCAGGAAGATGCTTCTTTATCCAGTAGCAATAAATGTCTGTGCATATGGCAGCAGAAGAAAAGGAGAGGGACATTCTTGAAGTAAAAACATAGGAAATGTTCATGATTAAGACAGGTGCTGCCATGCACTATTTTAATTAGATGGGGTCAAATAGACAGTGCTGACAGTGGGAAAAGTGTCAGTAGGTACAGTTAGGGTCCTGGAATATTTTATTGCTCAGCTGAGGATCAAAATCAGTCAACACAGATTTTACCTTACAGAGTACATACAAAGGAACAACTGCTAGTGCCTGGTGGTTTTCAGTAAAAATTTGAAATTTAATAGGTAGCAACTGTTTTCATGAGTGTGGAGAAGAATCTTATTCAGCTTTCTTAGCAATTTACAAATAAAACTAAAATAGTGTAAAAATTTAAAAAATAATAAGAAAATATATGTATAAAACCAGCTAAGGAATGAGGTGAATCCTAATATCAGAAAGCACAAAGGTGTAGGCTGGGATTAGTTTATCTCAACTTTTTTCCGGGTGTGAAGGCCTTCTTTCTTAGATTTTTGTCATCATCTATTGTAACTAACAATTTATGTCATACAGGCCCTCATTTCTGTTTATTAAATTCTTTTCACAGCAAAATTTAACACTTAACCTTGTATGTTGAGCATCCATCTTATTCTCATATACTGGAATATGACTGATCAGAAATAATAAAAGGAAGAATGGGGTAGATCTGTTAACACATAACAGAATAACGTGATTTTTATAATACTTATGTTAGGAAGTTATGTTTATTACACACTTAAGTTTCAAAGCAACTGGATATAAACCTATATAAATAAAAAAATGCTTTTCTATTCCTTTTGTAAAGATACATACATAGGAAGCATGCTTAAGAAACTAAATAATTAATTTTTTGTGTTAACCGCCAAAATATAAGAGATATAAACAGACAAGAATTATGACTATATTTAATAAGGGAAAACAGGCATCCCACACTTCATTCCTTAGAATAATGCTAGAAAGAATGATTATAAGCAATTCACATGCAAGTAGAAAATTAGTAAGATTACAAAAAGTGAATTCATGACGAAATGTGAATTCATGAGGAAAAAAGAATCATGCTAAACAGCTTTCTTTATGACACGTTTACTGCATTACTTAGAGGGAAGCATTACTTTTTTATGTAACTAAATTAAATAGAAAGTGAAGTTAAAAAAAAATTGAGAATTATACTGACTTGAAATACATTGCATATAACTGAGATAGTGTGGAATTAAAAAAAAAATACAAAAAATAAAAAGATGTTGGCAAATTTGTAATTTGGCATATAATTGGTCAGATGAAGACCTTCACAGAATTGTGTAGGCCTTTACAGTAAAGAAAAAGCAAAGACTTACATTTAGAAAGCAGGTATCAAACTGAAGAATGGAAAATGAGCAATTACTGAATAGGCTACTCTATTGAATAGTTAAACAGAGTATGAGTTGAAAGGGCGATGCTGTTGCTAATCACCCCGGCAGGCAGCTACTGCTGTGGGATGTACCAGCAAGAAGGTTATATGTAAGACACTGACAACAGTTATTCTGATCTACTTATTGTAGGGAAGTATCATTTGGAGCACTTGTTCAGCTTTGGGTGTAGAAGTTAACAAATGCGTAGAAGGCAAAGGTATAGAAGAAAAAAAAGTGTTACATCATGAGGAGCAACCAAATCTGTAGTCTGCTTCGATCCAAAGGAAAACATAGTTTTCTGTAAAGAAAGGGTAAGAATAACTGCCTTCTGTGACCACAGGTGAAAAAGCCTACTGCAAATAAAGCTGTTGTGGTTTAAGCCCAGCTGTAACTCAGAACCACACAGCCACTATCTCACTCTCCCCTTTTCTCCCCCTCCCCACCCCCGCTCTGGGAGGGATGGGGAGGAGAATTGAAAGAATGTAACTCTCATGAGTTGATATAGGAGCAGTCCAGTAACTAAAGTATAACACAAACCACTACTGCTACCACCAGTAATAATAATGATAAGGGAAATAACAAGGGAAGAGTGTACAACCGTTCACCACCTGCTGACCAATACCCAACCAGACCAAGCAGTAATCTAACCCTTCCAGGTAACTGCCCCCAGTTTATATAGTGAGCATGACATGTTGTGGTATGGAATACCTCTTTGGTCAGTTTGGGTCAGGTGTCCTGTCTCTGCTTCCTCCCGGCTTCCCCTCCTCCCTGGCAGAGCATGAGGCTCAGAAAGTCCTTGGTCAGAGTAAACATTACTGAGCAGCTACTATAAACATTGGTGCTATCAGCACTGTTCCCAGGCTGAAAGTCAAAAACACAGCACTGCACCAGCTACTAAGGAGAAAAATGACTGCTACAGTTGAACCCAGAACAACAGCAAAAAGGGTAAAGGTTGGCCTATAAAGGTTATAAAATCTTTACTGGAGGTTCTTAAACTATAAAGCAAACAATGGTAGCAGCATACTTAATACTACTTCACACTAAGAAAATAGATAACACGATCTCTCAAGGCTCCTTTCAACACTCTACATCTATTATCACAAATACACACTCTATAACTGCAGCGCAGTGAGTTCCATTGCTGGGCATAATTTCTCAAGATTTATATATCTCCTTGGACATTTCTGAACTAAAAAAGTGATTCTGACTTGCAGAAAAAGCTATAAACTTTTCAAAGGTGCAGAGACACACAATTAATGTTGAAGCTTTTTTTTCCCATGGATCTGAATATATGAACTTTTTACTGATTTTTGTTGTTTCTAACTTTTTTCTTTTGAAATGCTTAACTATATCATCTCTGAATATAGTTTTTCTGTTAACTTACTTGGTTAGCTACACTTATAAAAGTAAAAGCCATGTACGTTTCTTTGTATGTTTCATATACAATTTTCCTTTTACTAGGACAGATAGAAATAAGTTGCATAGGTTCTCAAATGAAAGTATTAAAACAATCAGATTGCCCAACTCAGACAATGATTTACTGGCCTTTTGATCAAGATGACTACTTAAAAATCAGTTTCTTTGATCCCTGTTGTTCCCAGTAAAGTCCTTAGAGCCAGGAGAAATACAATCCATACATAGCCTGTACGAGTTTCTCTGCTCAAACCCAAACAGTTTCATAACAGTATATAATACCATGTTGAAAAATATTGACTGGCTAGATGTTTCAAGCACCCGAAAACATGCACAGGGCAACCTGCACTCACACTGTGGTTTTGGATTTCTTGTCTGAATGCGCAGCAAATACTGTCTTCAAGAATGCACGTGGACACTCCAAAAACCAATACTCAAAAAAACGAGGATTCAATTTGTTCAACAATAACCATCTAGACTATAATACCTTGGGGCATAAAAAACAATTATTTTGTGTTGAAGAGCAACACACATACTTTCTTCTCTTTTATAGGTAAATAATAGCATTCAAAACTAAAATGTAGTAATTTTAACTTTGCTTAATTTGACACATTAAAACCTTTCTTGCAATATTTTCCTTCTGATAATTTTTCTGCATTAAATAGCCTGTGAAAATGTAAAGAAGTACAATACTATAACTAGTCAAAATTACTCCCTCTTGTTTTAGAAAAAATTTAACAAGTAGTGAAGTCTAGAAGGCACCTTTGGAAATTTTTGTGTTCCAGAGAATTCACAGTTCCAGTGTTCAAAACCACATATGTTCACCTACTCCTAATCATTATGTACAACTGCAACAGCTAGCAAGGTAACTCATGATCTACATGCACAATTATCTCGTTTGCAAACATATAAGCTAATTTAAAGTGTAAATTAGTCAGAAATTTGTATGTACAAAATTGTGCAGGTGCACTTTTTAATCCAAGCTCATCTGGATTCAGCTTCCCTTTCTAAAAAAGAAATCAGATTACACGGCATAAGTCACACCAGTTTCCCATGAAGAGTGATATTTTTTCATATGATGTATTATATGTGTTTTATAAAATATTCAATATTGGGAAAAAAATCTTCAAGTGACATTAACCATATTTTGTCTTGTACTGGGGTTAAGTTTACAGGAGGAGGTTCTAATATGGATGGGAGCCATTACCTAACACTGTTCATTTCATTTCATTTCACTGTTGAGGGTCTCACCTTTTTATCCACACACCAGCATGGCTGACACCTGACACCTATGTCAGGAAAAATTTAAGGGTTAAAATATTCTAAACAGCAGAGCATTGGTTATTTACAGCTCACCATTTGTAATTGCAGTACAGTCCTTTTACATTAATAAAAATTAGGATAATGGTCTGAAACCACATTGCACACACATGTTAGGACTGCCTAAAAGGTGGGATTTAAGAATGTTTCATGAAAGCAGTGAAATACACTTACTAATTTAATTGACTTTAATATAATCTTAACTAAGTGCTGGAGGAAAGAGTATTATCAGTGAAACAAATATTAGTGAGTGCAGACTGTTAAAATGGCTGCAGAAGTCATTCTTGAGAAACAGTCCTCATAGGCATAAGGAAAGGGATGAAAGCTTTTAAAAATTAACAAGGAGTAACAAAAAATGAATGTTTTCATGTTTAAGATTTCTGTTTTAACATTTGGATGTCAGCAAGATTTTCACTGAGGTCAACAGAAATACTTTTTTGAAAGAAGGAATTAAATCATGCCCAGCAGACAAGAGATTCACAGCTCTGGAGGTGTAGTCACCTGTATCAAACAGTAATTCTTAAGGACCACTTTTATCCAGGAAGCACTAATTAATAGAGTGAGAATTAAACACTGGTACAAGAGCGCTGAACTATTTTCAGAGCTTACTTTGTGCAGTTATATAGCAGCCCACAGGGTTATATTTTAGGGGAAAGTAATAAACCAGTTGTATTGGGTTTATGTGGCAAGGGCTGGTAATGGTGGTCTTCATGAGTGGCCTCTGAGACAAGACCCCAACTGCCTGCACTACTCATTGCCTTCCCTAAGGGACTTAGTGTAACCTGCAGCATTACCAAGGGACCAGACACAAGGAGAGTAGCAGGAGAGGTGTCCAGAGTGAGGCTGAGCCTGGGAAAGGGAAAGGTGTTTAAAATAAGAGTTTAAATGATTGTTGTCTCTATTTCCTACTGTCCATCAGTAATAAAATGTTTTAAATTGAATTCCCCAACTTGAGTCGGTTTTGCCTGAAACAGTACTTTCTGAGTGATATTTTTGTCTTCAGTTTAAGCCATGTGTTTTCTTATATTTGCTCTTCCTATTTTCTTCCAGCATCTCTCAGAGGGCATAGGGTGAAGAAGTGGCTGTGGGGGTGCTCAGCTGACAGCCAGGGCAAACCCACCACACCAGTGTGCTCATTATTCCAGTGCACAACCATAGAAAATCCATTAGGCTTAAAGATATCTAACAAGTTAAATAAGTTTTTATAGATACGGTGGTGGGCTGATCCTGGCTGAGTGCCAGGTGCTTACCAAAGCCACTCTGCCGCTCTGCCTTAACTGGGCAGAGTAGAGAAAATATAGCAAAAAATTAGTGGGTCGAGACAAGGACGGGGAGATCACTCACCAGTTACCATCACAGGCAAACAGGCAAACCAGACTTGATTCGGGAAAACTGGGTTAATATATTACCAATCCAGTCAGAGTAGGATAATGAGAAATAAAATCAAATAGTAAAAATACCTTCTTCCCACCCCTCACTTCTTCCCAGGCCTAACTTTACCCCAGAATTCCCTAGCTTCTCCCCACCAGTAGCACAAGAAGGTGGAGAATGAGGGTTGTGGTCAGTTCATCACGTTTCTGTCACTTCTTCCTCACAATCTGCTGCTGCTCCAGCAGGAGGTCCCTCCCACAGGAGACAGTTCTTCATGAATTTCTCCATTGTGGGTCCTTCTCAAAGGCTGCAGTGCCTCATTTACTCATCCAGCATGGGTCCCTTCCATAGGGTGCAGTCCTTCAGGAACAGACTACTCCAGCAGCACATGGGGTCACAAGTCCTGCCAGAAAAGCTGCTCCTATGTGGGTTCCTCTCTTTCCATGGTCCCACTAGTTCTGCCAAGAGCCTGCTGTAGTGTGGGCTCTTATGGGGTCATAGCTTCCTTCAGGGTACATCCACCTGCCCCAGTGTGGGGTCCTTCATGAGCTTCAGGTGGGTATCTGCTCCATCATTAACCTCCTGTCATGGGTTCAGCAGCAGACATTTTTCTCCTTCTTGGTAGCTGGTGTAGTGCTGTGGTTTTGATTTTGGGCCTGGGAACAGCACTGATAACACCAGTGTTTCGGTTACTGCTTAGTGATGTTTTGGTCTGGCCAAGGACTTTCTGAGTCTCATGCTCTGCCAGGGAGGAGGGGAAGCTGGGAGGGAGCAGAGACAGGACACCTGACCCAAACTGACCCAAGAGGTTATTCCATACCACAGCACGTCATGCCCAGGATGGAGAGCAGAGAGCAGAGACCCGGAAGGGGGGGGGGGGGTGCACTGCGTGGTCGGGCTTGGTATTAGGTGGTGAGAATTGCATTCCTTCCTTGTATTTGCTTTGTCATTATTATTATTGGTGGTAGCAGTAGTGGTATGTGTTATACTTTAGTTACTAAACTGTTCTTATCTCAACCTGTGGGAGTTGCATTCTTTTTGATTCTCCTTCCCATCCCTGCGGGAGCGGGGAGAAGAAAGAGGGGGAAGTGAGTGAGAGAGAGAGTCTGCGCGAGTTAGTCTTAAACCACGGCACCTCCTGAGGCTGCAGGAGGACAGCCTGTCTCACCATGGTCTTCACCACAGGCTGCAGGGAAATCTCTGCTCTGGTGCCTCGAGTATTTCCTCCCCTCCTGCTGCACTGACCTTGGTGTCTGCAGGGCATTCGTTTACATATTCTCTCTCTTCCCTCTGGCTACTATTCTTCAGCAGCTTTTTCTCTCGTTTCTTAAATGTTATCCCCAGAGCTGCTGCCGCTGTCACTGATGGGCTTGGCCTTGGCCTTGGCCAGCAGCAGATCCATCTTGGAACGAGCTGGCATTGGGTCTATTGGATATGGCAGAATATTCTAGGAGCTTGTCACAGAAATCACTCTTATAGAGTCCAACCCTCCACTTCCAGCTACCAAAACCTTGTGACACAAGCCAATATTTTTCACACTTGGCTTCTGTGAATCATGTATTTAAAAATTATCATTGAAATCCACATTCATCACACACCTTCACAAAATTCATTAACATCAACAAAAAATAATTGCCCACCACAAAATCCACAGAATGGAAGTAGACAATTCACCCAAAATCGACCCTTGTCTCTTCACCACAGTTACAACAGAAGTTCCCCACAATCATTCCACTATCTGATATTGCTCAGTCCATGTTTTGCCCATTACCTCTCCCGGTTACTTTTCTCAACTCAAATTTCTCATACTCTACACTGGGCATCAAAAAGGCTGGTAATGGCTTGACCTTGGCTGGATGGCTGGTGCTTACTAAGCTGCTCTATCACTCCCCTCCTTAGGGGGAAGAAAATCAGATGGGAAAAAAACCCTCTGTGGGTCCACTTAAAGGCAGTTTAATAAAGTAAAAGCAAAGGTCAAGCATGGGAACAAAGGAAAGAAAAGCTTCTATTCTCTACTTCCCATCAGTAGGCAACATCTGGCCACTTTCCTGGAAGCAGGGTTTCAGTACATGTAATTGTTGCTCCAGAATACAAAAGTTGTAAGTAATAAATGCCCCTCTCCCCTCCTTTCCCATAGCTTTTATTGCTGAGCGGATGTCACATAGTATGGAATATCCCTTTGGTCAGTTTGGGTCAGCTGTCCCAACTGTGTCCCCTCCAAAGATCTTGCCCACCAGCAGGCTGCTGGTGAAGGTGGGGGGAATGTTGGAAAAGCAGACAGCCTTGATGCTGTGTGGAGACTGCTCAGCAGTATGCTAAACAGTGGTGTGTTAACAACACCTTTCCAGCTACCAATGCAAAGCTGTTGTGGAGAAAATTAACTCCATCTCAGCCAGTCCCAGTACACTAATGGCTAATAACAACCTGTCATTTAGATCTGCAATCATTATATGGTTGCATGCTGACTTTGCAATGGTTGGAATAGCCACGTAAGTACAGGGCAACAAAATACAGGAAAACAAACTGGTCATTTAAAAAGTAGATGCACACATCACTTCTGCTAAAAACACGGGCAAGAGGATTGAATCTCTCAAAAGCAGAAAATATTTGTTACTTCATTTATACCATTTTTGTACTACTTAGGTAAACTCAAATTGCTCTTCAATCAGCTATGTTACTAGAAAAGAATCAAACTCTTAACTTATTTGTCATTTTGACTCATTGTGGCATCTTGCTTATAGATCCAGTCTGAAAGCTACTGCAATCAATTGTTATAATTGTCCTGATTAAGCATCACGGTTTGTAATTTTTCTGCTCCCAAAAGAAGTATCATTAAGTAATATTCAAAATACAGTATCCTTACATTGAAACATTAACTCTTTTTCAATTAAAGCAATCAATTGTGAATGTTAGTGATGGAGGCAGACACCTACAGAAGATATAGATACATCTGCAAATTATTCCTAAGAACCCTAAAACATTTCTTGAAACTGTATGAAACAAATATAAAGAAACGTAAAAATTATTAAGATACCACTAACAGAAATTTTTAAAGCATTTTGATGTTCTAATGTGGCTCACATGGGTTAATCAGGACTGGCTTATGCACAAAAACACCTGTCATTTTTCTGTTAATCCTCTCTGTCATTATCACACATGTAAAGCAAGTTCAAAAGATCTTTCTATTTGCAAAAAACACAATGTTAGTGTAAAATCCACTGGTAGCTCATTTACAGTGGCCTGCATTACAGATAATATTGCCCTGTGCAGTAGAAGAATTAAGGATAAGCAATTTCAATTTACAGAGCTCCAATAACAATTTAACACAAACTTATATCACACTGTCAGATATTCCCCTTGAAAGCACAGCTTCCTCTTTGAAAGCAATGGCAGTATGCTGGAAACAACCCAAATATGATCAGGTCAAATAGAACAACAAATGCAATAGAACCAGTTTTCTTACAGTAATCTAAACTAATATTGAAATAGCTAGAAAATAATGCTCCAGGGACATGAATTGCACTAATGAGCTCTTTAAAAAAAACCTGTATTTTGCTGGTAGTTTTACACGTTACATGCTCAATGTTTCTTAAAATAAACAATATTTATAAAAGAAATTATGCTTAAATATTAAAGAATCTAAGATAACCTATTGTAATGCCTACTTTAACATACACAAAGAAGAGTATAAATATGAAGCTGAATCTGTCATTCTTTTAAAGCATTATTTTGGTGTTGCCAACTGACCACCCATTCCAAGAGTCTGCTAAAGAAAAAAAAAAAATTATAATGCTGAGCAAAGGAATATTATGTAATATCTGTGTATTGTAAAATGCTATATTCTTTCTCTTCCTTTGCTGAAATTTTAAGATGACAGCTCATTCCAGACTAAATTCTTACACAGCTGCAAAGGTCATGCTAGCTACAAACATTGTACAAGCAACTGCCCAAAGCTCATTTGCAGCAACTGTGTTTTGAACATTTTAGCATGGACATATGAAAGTACATATTATTAACTCAAAATATGAATATTAGTTTTATGTTAGCAGCTTCGGCACAGATTTGGGAGACCTCAGTCTGCTTATCAATTTTGTTTAAAAAGGAAAGGGAGACAGAATCTGTTGTTTCTCTATCGATATCATCCCCCTCGACAATCCTATCATCAGGTCACAAGAGATCTACTCTTAGATATTAATGTTTAGATGTCAAGTGAAAAAGCAATTTGCATGTCCTCAGAATGTGTAAGTAAATATACATATAAGTTTAAAGCATTTAGACCACTAGATAATGCTCTTAAAATGACAATTAGGTTGTGACAAAAATTACTTCAATTAACCAGATGATTCATACCTTAGTTTCCTGAATGACTGTGCTACATTTTGCTGCCTTGTCAGTGGGCTGACACGCATGTACTGTGGGATGCACATAAGGAAAGGAGGTTGTCCGAGGTGGCAGAAGTTGGGACACCACTGTCTGTACAATCAATGCTGTACTATGCGTGATGAGGCTTTGTGAACTCAATCAGCCTCGGGACCAGCTGCCCCTATGCCCAGTGAACTGAATGAATGTGCCCTATTCAAAATGAAAAGCAGCATGATTAAGGCGGAGGGTGTCAGAACTAGATGATCTTAAGGTCCTTTCCAACTCTAACTGTTCTGTGATTCTTCTCTGTGATAAGATACAAGTTAGATTTTAGCATGTTTAGAAGTGGCAGATATTCTCCAGACATATAAAAGACCAGTAGATTTAGTAGCAGTGTGGTTATACAAAGCAAAGATTATAGATAATCAATACATAGTTCAAAAGCAGGAAAAATAAATAAAAAAATCTTCATTCTTGCTTTGAGTGTGTGTGTTTTTTAGAAAGGAAAGTGGACATACTGTGGAAACAAACAGCAGAAAGATAATAGATTTGAGACAGCAGCAAAATCAATTGCAGTCCGGTTTTATGTACTCAAATTAATTGAGCATAGAAAAGGAAGGTATTTTCTTCCAGCAGCTTTGAAACAACTAACCCGTTACGTTGTGCAGTTAGTAGCACACTTTTCTAGCAGATCTGTCAAAACTTGCAGCCAGGTTGGACAGAGCCTTGGGTGACATGGTTTAGCATGAGGTTTCCCTGCCCATGGCAAGGGTGTTGCAACTAGATGATCCTTTCCAACCCTAACTATTCTATGATTCTATGACCGGAAAAATGCAAAGAGAAGAATAGAGCCAAATGCAAACAATTAGGTTAACATTACTAGGGACTAAGGTTTAAAAACAGCTTCGAAAGAATAATTAAAAAATTAAAGTCAAGGAGAGAAAAATGCAGCAATTGAAAAAAAGGGGCAAGAGGGGCAGCTGTTACAAGTGAATCCTGATAGCTTTTTGCCATAATTGATTTCCCAAATTAGAGAAACTCAGTAGGCATGTCTAACTGGACTTAAATAAAACATTCGATATATTGTTACATGGAAAAATAATACAAAAAAAAGAGAAAACCAAGGACTGGCACTGAATTTATAAATGGAACAGAATAGACCTGTGTCAATGCTATAAAGCTCAGTAACATATATATGTATGTGAAATCATGTACCTTAAACCTATATTTAAGATTTTCTAGATTTTGAAGGAAGCTCTGAAAATTTACTTCTACTGACAATAAATATATATTTGATTATGACTAAATCATGAATGAAAATTAGCTGCAATAATGACAAATCATATCTGTCTTCCTTTGAAATGTAAAGAATAAATACTCTTTCAGAAAGCCTAGGTAAGAAAATACCTTGCTCTATTACACTTAATCAAGTCTGCAGTCTGTACACCTCTTTCCAAAGAAGGAGAAGTTCAAACTGGAGTAAATGTGAATGAAATTTACTAGCATAATTAAAGGAAACTATGTCAAGGGAGGAGAGGAAAAGAGCATGGTTTTTCTATTATTGCCTTGTTAAAGCAAACATAGCAGAAACACAAGAGTCAAGGAAGAAGGCAAGTTATTTAAACTCCATAACTTCCTATTAAAAGATAATCTGGAAAAGAAAGTATGCTCTTTATAGAACACCTGGTATCATTTGAGCAAAAGTCAGTTACACTAAAGAAAACTGTGGTGCTACCTAGCTCTGCGGAGGTTAAATTTTGGTCCTCTATTACAATGTTTATTTAACTTCAGTGTCAACATAAAGATTCATACAGTCATAGAATCATAGAATCATAAAATCATAGAATCACAGAATCATAGAATGTTTATGGTTGGAAAGGACCTTAATATCATTCAGTTCTAATCCCTCTGCCATGGGCAGGGATGCCCAAGGCTCTGTCCAACCTGGTCTTGAGCACTGCCAGACATGGAGCATTTACCATGTGTTTGGGCAACTTGTTCCAGTGCTTCATGACCCTCACAGTAAAGAACTTCTTCCTTATATCTAACCTGAACTTCCAGGTTTGAAAAGCAGGTCAGAAGAAGACCCATACAGAGCTCAATCTTGTGAAAACTGCCACAGAACTCAACTTTTTTATTGTAAGTAGTCCTTTCTATTTATGGTGGTAAATGTAAATAAATGCACAAGAGCTGAAAAAATAAGTTTTTTTATTTCTTGGAGAAAAGAAAAATTGTATCTGACGCAAACTCACTACTCTAGCTTTGTGGGGTTAGAAGGAAAAGTACTTTTCTCTCACCCTAAAAATTCAATAGAAAATCTAAAGCAATGTGTACTTCTTCACGAAAAGATGACAAAAATATTACAAGAACCCATTAATTTTAGGCAAATGAAACAGTTCAGATGCTGGAGTCACACTAAGACTTTTTCAATGAAAAAACAGCAGCACCTTAGATCTTGTATACAGCATAAAAGGAAATAAATGTCTAACTACTACAGAACATGTGAGTGAGGAGTGAGTTAAACAAGTTTCTGCTTCTCTGATATAAATCATTATATAGCTGTTATCAACCTGATAATAAGCGTGCTGAAATATTTTAGAATTTGCCATATTTACCTAACAACAGCATGGTGATTTTAAGAGGAAAATAGCAAAAGGAGAAATAAATAATGAGCTGGTACATCTGTCATCATGCCTAGGTTTCTATCTACATTTTAGATGTCACCAGTCTCAAAGTTACCAGCACTTTTTAAAATAAGAATTTAAGAATGTGGAATTGTATTCTAGTGGAAAACATCTAGTTTGGTCTTGCAAAAATTTCATAGATAATACAAGAGGTTTCCCATAGGTGAATGTTGCAGTTGTACGCCTGTATTATTTTTAAACCCTGTTTATAAAATATTTTCTAAAATATAAGTACATATCACAGTCTTCTTTCATCCACCTGCACCAAATTATACGATTCCAGGTTTAATTTCTGCTTTGCATGAAAAGACACATATAGTCAACCTGAACCACTCTACTGAGCAGAAAAGCAGTTGGAAAGAACGAGCAAAATTGTTTGATCAAGCTGCTGCGCTGCATGAAGTTTGAAGGGAAGTGTGCTGCGCAAAATTCAGAATACACTCCAGAGAAAAAAATCATTCAATATGAAGGTAAAACAAGGAGGATCAGACCAGGTATAGAAGAAGTCAGGAAAATCGCACTAATATGTTCTTCTTTAATATGAGTGATGAAATTATTAGTACTTGTCCTGTACACATAGCACAAATTGTTTAATTATTGTGAAGAAAGTGAAACCTCCAGAATTCAGTGCACAGCTAAATACACTTAGGCAGACTAGCATATCCAGATTCTAAACTGCACTCCCAGTGTTTGCTACCTAGCAATGTCTTACTTTTTCACCCTTATGCAAATACACATTAGAAAACGTAAAGATCTCTATTTCACTGTAAATATCCTATTTATTAGTCCTGACAGAATAATTTGAGAAAAAACCTTCTTGCAAAGGCATCTATTTTCTTTAAGAACAATACCTGTAGATATGGTATTCATGGATGTTAAACCCAGAGAGTAGATGCAGATCGTGACTTATACAGGAAGAATCTGCTCATATAAAGTTAGAGAAGTCTTTCTGCCAACTCAGTTGTCAAGTATTTTCCAGTTCCTCTCTTCCTCTACAGGGAAATACTGACCTTGATTGCATGAATAATGAGAAATAACTCTCATTTAAGTTAGCTTTGCTTGTACAGTTTTAATTTTATTAGGCTTCAAGAACTTCACAGACAAATGTAGCTGACCCATTCTGTTCCTGTCTTTTTCTAGACTTTTTAACAATGTCAAGGTTATTCAACTGCAGATAGTCTCATTAGTTAGTAACAATTAATTTCTTAATTCCTGATGGCTTCTATTTTCAACTAGTCTTTCACACTACCCCATGATTTTCATGAGTATCAAAATAGATACACAGTATATTCATCAATACCATTATCATCTTTAAATATCAGCGTAATATTGAGTGGATCCAATCTTGTCTTTGAACTAAAGAGCCTTAAAAAAGTCTTCTACATTACTGTGGATTGATGCTTGCAATAAAAAGAAATGTTTTAGCATTTTATTTATACCCTGTAACACAATTAGAAGTAACTCTGGGTGATTCTTGGCCATACCCCATCCTATTCACTGGTGGAGTAGTGTTGAGAATCAGAAACAGAAAGCATTGATGATGTGTAAGCCATACTCATCAATAACTAAAACACTCTTGAATTATCAACACTGTTTTCTTCACAAATCCAAAGCATAGCACCATACAATCTACTATGAAGAAAGTTAACTCTATCCCAGACAAAACCAGTACAAACTATCATCTACATTGCTCTTCATCATCTTACCTCATCAAAGATATTTGAGCTGTGTATTAGTGGGTCTATTTTACTGTAAAATTTAATAGATGTGGATTAGATTCCCAACCATTTAGACCCAAACTACTTTATTGTGTTACAATTCTGTTGTACAGGTCTCCAAAGCTTACTTACATTTGCATAAGCTTACTCTGAGCTCCGGCTGGTCAAGTCCTTGCTTACAGCACAACTTTTCTTAATCTGCCTGGTCCCAGTGAGATATCTAGACCAAGTTATAGAATCACAGAATCGTAGAATGGTTTGGGTTGTAAGACACATTTAAAGGTCATCTAGTCTAACACCTCAGCAATTAGCAGAGACATCTTCAACTAGATCAGAGCCCTGTTCAACCTGACCTTGAGTGATTGCAGGGATGGGGCATCAACTATCTTTCTGGACAACCTGTGCCAGTGTTTCAGCACTCTCACTGAAAAAATTTCTTCCTTATATCTAGCCTGGATCTACCCTCTTTCAGTTTAAAAGCATTTCCCTTTGTTGCATCACCGCAGGCCCTGCTAAAAAGTTTGTTTCCATCTTTCTTCTAAGCCCCCTTAAAGTAGTGAAAGGCTGTAATGAGGTCTTCCTGGAGCCTTCTCTTGGGTTTAACAACCCCAACTCTTTCAGCCTTTCCTCATAGGAGAGGTGTTCCATCCCTCTGATCATTTTTGTGGCCCTCCTCTGGACTCACCTCAACAGGTCCATCTGTCCCCTGTGTTGAGGGTTCCAGAGCTCCTTGTGATGAGCACTCCAGAGGGGGTGTCACCAGAGCCTTTCATTCTTTCCACAGCCCACCTATCTCTTATGACTTAGGATCCATAATTCATCAACAAAAACCTCATTACCTGAACCCCACTCATCCTTCACAAATAAGACAAACATTTGGCAGATGCAGTATCCTATACTGAAGAAGTTATCTTTGCATGTACAAATAAAAGGACTGAAACAAGCTGTCCTGGTTTCAGCTGCGATAGACTTAATTTCCTTCCCAGTAGCTGTGCAGTGCTGTGTTTTGGCTTTAGTCTAAGAAGAGTGCTGACAACACACTGATGTTTTAGCTGTTTCTCAGTAGCGGTCATGGGTTCAGCAGTAGCAGTCATTTTTCTCCTTCTTCGTAGCTGGTGCAGTGCTGTGGGTTTGACTTTTGGCCTGGGAACAGCACTGATAACACCGATGTTTTTAGTTACTGCTGAAATGTTTTGGTCTGACCAAGGACTTCTTGAATCTCATGCTCGCTGGGGAGGAGGGGAAGCTGGGAGGAAGTGGAGGCAGGACACCTGACCCAAACTAACCAAAGAGATATTCTATATCACAGCACATCATGCCCAGGATGTAAAAAAGGAGGGCAGAGACCTAGAAGGGTGGGGGTGCACTGCTGGGTTGGGCTTGGTATCGGCTGGTGAGCGATTGTATTCTCTTTTCTTGTATTTCTCTTGTCATTATTATTACTGGTGGTAGCAGTAGTGATTTGTGTTATACCTTAGTTACTGGACTGTTCTTTTCTCAACCTGTGGATGTTGCATTCTTTTGATTCTCCTCCCCACCCCCCTGGAGCAGGGGGGAAGAAAGGGGGTGTCGTGGTTTAAGTCCAGTCAGCCACACAGTTTTCGCTCTCTCACTCCCCCCTCTTTCTTGCCCCCCACTCCCGGAGGGATGGGAAGGAGAATCAAAAAGAATGCAACTCCCACAGGTTGAGATAAGAACAGTTTAGTAACTAAGGTATAACACAAATCACTACTGCTACCACCAATAATAATAATGACAAGGCAAATACAAGGAAAGAATACAATTCTCACCACCTAAAACCAAGCCCGACCATGCAGTGCACCCCCCACCCTTCTGGGTCTCTCCTCTCCGTCCTCCATCTTGGGCATGACGTGCTGTGGTATGGAATAACCTCTTTGGTCAGTTTGGGTCAGGTGTCCTGTCTCTGCTTCCTCCCGGCTCCCCTCCTCCCTGGCAGAGCATGAAACTCAGAAAGTCCTTGGCCAGACCAAAACGTCACTAAGCAGTAACCGAAACACTGGTGTTATCAGCGCTGTTCCCAGGCCCAAAATCAAAAAACACAGCGCTACACCAGCTACCAAGGAGGAGAAAAATGACTGCTGCTGCTGAACCCATGACAGGGGGGT
Source organism: Ara ararauna (assembly GCA_028858755.1). Classification (NCBI taxonomy): domain Eukaryota; kingdom Metazoa; phylum Chordata; class Aves; order Psittaciformes; family Psittacidae; genus Ara; species Ara ararauna. The sequence goes on along the minus strand of CM054410.1, from coordinate 33,075,356 downwards.
TAGTGAGTGAGCAAACTGTGTGATTTACGGCTTAAACCACGACAAATGCTTACTCTGATCAGCGACTTTTCAGTCTCTCATGCCCTTCCAGTGAGGAGGGACGCCAGAAACTGGGAAGGAGCAGGCGCAGGACCCAAACAGGCCAAAGGGATATTCCGTACCACAGCATGTCATACTCAGTGTATAAACTGGGGGAAGTTACCTGGAAGGGACTGATAACTGTTCGGGTCAAACTGGGTATCAGTCAGCTGGTGGTGAGCAATTGCATTGTGCATCAAGTCTGTTTTTTTTTTTTTTTTCCTTTCCTGGTTTCATATCTTTCTCTTTGTTATTTCCCTTAGTAATATCAGCATAAAGTATTAGCATTATAGTGTACTTTATTCTAGTAATTAAACTTTTCTTATCTCAGCCTACAGGTTTTGCATTCTTTCTATTCTCATCCCCACCCCTCCCAGTGAAGGAGGTGCGAGCTGGGTGGAAGGGGAGGTGTGAGCAAGCAGCTGCCTCATACTTCATTGCTGGCTGGGGTTAAACCATGACACAAGGTAATTCTAATTCTGCATCTCTCAAATTTTGAGTGACTGATTTTTTTTTTTGCTTTAATAATGCTGTTTACTTCACTTTATGCATTTATTGCAGGATACTTCCAATAAAAAGCCGTACGAGAATGTCTTAAAATACACCCCAGATATGAGTAACTCTCTCAGCCTCCTGTGTGATAGAAATGTAATGCTTCTAGAGGGGTATGTCTGGAGAAAGAAGAAAGGATCTTCTACAAAAGGAAAAGAATACCTGTTATTATTATAGAGATGATCTGGACAGTCTTAACTTCCAAATTGTGTTTTATCCCTCAAGTTTCAGAAGTGTGTCGAGAAACTTTCAATGCATACCAAGAAGTGCCTTGGTATAATATTTTTAAACTTGTTTGTGAGTCAGCTTATTGGCTTTGAAGAGTTGTATTATTCACATTTGATCCACAAATGTAACAGAAAATGAAAACAATAACAACAAATCAATAACTGAATTCACACTAGAAATTATGTGCACCTTAGAAAAATAATGAGATACTTAACTTAAAACATTGCCAAACACATAAAAAGACAAATGTAAGTTAGCTATATAACTGGGCATAGAGAAATAACATAACTGTATTCTATTGCATGGTATAATACAGAAGAAAAGAAAGATGAGAACAACAAGGAATGTGGAACATAGGTTTAGATTCCTATAATCTCTTTCAGATTTCTATAATCTCCTTGAAGCCTAAAACTTAAACCTATCATGGAAAGCAATAAAATTAATCCTCCAATCTTTTCAAAACCAGTGTGACTTCACCAAACCCAATACTACACTGAAGATTTAGTTTCAGGACAAGTAAGTAAATTTGATGGCCATCTGCACCGAAGGCAAGAAGACCAGGAGGCTGTCATAGATAGATAAGGAACCGCTGAGAAAACTTAGAAGTTAAAATAGAAGCTTATAGAATGTAGAAGCTAAGACAGGTGGCATGGGAGGAATACAGGGACATTCTCTGGGAAGCTAGATATCAGGTCAGGAAAGATAAGGCCCAGATAGAACTGACTCTGGCCAGGGAAGTCAAGGATAACAGGTAGGGTTTCTATAGTCATGTTGCCACTGAAAGTCTAAGGATAATGTGGAAATGGGAGAATTGGCTACCCTGGATTTGGAGAAGGCTGAGCTTCTCAATGACTTCTTTGCCTCAGCCTTCACCAGCAAGTGCTGTAGCCATACTGCTCAATTCTTGGAAGACAGATGCAGAGACTGCAAGAATGAAGACGTTAGACCCACTGTAGGAGAGAATCAGGTTCTAGATCATCTTAAGAATCTAAATGTGCACAAGTCCATGGGACCTGATAAAATCCATCCAGAAGTCCTGAAGGAGTTGTCAGATGAAGTTGTTAAGACACTATCATATCTGAAAAATTATGGCAGTCGGGGGAAGTTCTCAATGACTGGAAAAAAGGAAATATAACCTCCATTTTCAAGAAGGGGATAATGGATGAACCAGGAAATGACAGACCAGTCAGTCTCACCTATGTACTTGGCAAAATCTTGGAGTAGATTCTCCTGAAAAGCATGCTAAGGCACATAAAAAGCAAAGAGATGGTTGGTGACCTTTTTTAAAGGCATATCCTGCCTGACCAATTTCGTGGCCTTCTATGACAGGGACACGGAACTGAAGGATAGGCGCAAAGCTGTTGACATAATCTACCTTTACTTATGCAAAGCATTTGACACTATACCACAAGACATCCTTGTCTCTAAATTGGAGAGACATAAAGGTGATAGTTGAAACACACAGTGGACAAAAAATTGCATGCAGAGAGCTGTGGTACATGTCTTGATGTTCAACTGGACACCACCAACGAGTGATGTCCCTCACTGGTCAGTGTAGGTACAGCGGTTGGTGGACCACTCAGTGGATAAAAAACTGACTGGATGGCCGCACACAAAGAGTTGTGGTTAGTGGCTCAATGTCCAGCTGGAGACTGGTAACGAGTGGTGTTCCTCAGGGATCGGTGCTGGGACTGGTCTCGTTCAACATCTTTGTCGGTGACATGGACAGTAGGGTTGAGTGTGTCCTCAGCAAGTTTGCTGATGACACCACGTTGCGTGGTTCGGTTGATATGCTGAAGGGAAGGAATGCCATCCAGAGGGACCTTGACATGCTTGTGAGGGGGGTTGATGCCAACCTTTTGAAGTTTAACCATGTCAAGTGTAAGGTCCTACACCTGGGTCAGAGCAATCCCATTTGCAGCTGCAGGTTGGGTGGAGAAGAGATTCAGAGCAGCACTGTGGAGAAGGACTTGGGGGTGTTGGTTGATGAGCAAATGAATATGAGCCGGCTTCAGCATGCGCTCACAGCTCAGAAAGCCAAGCGTATCCTGGGCTGCATCAAAAGGAGTGTGACCAGCAGGTTGAAGAAGGTGATCTTGCCCCTCTACTCTGCTCTTGTGAGATCTCACTTGAAGTACTGTGTTCAGTTCTGGTGTCCTCAACATAAAAAGGACATGGAACTGCTGGAACAAGTCCAAAGGAGGGACACGAGGATGATCAAGGGATTGGAGAACTTCCTGTATGAAGACAGGTTGAGAAAGTTGGGTCTGTTCAGCCCGGAGAAGAGAAGGCTGCATGGAGACCTCATAGCAGCCTTCCAATATCTGAAGGGGGCCTATAGGGATGGTGGGGAGGGAATCTTCGTTAAGGACTGTAGTGAGAGGACAAGGGTTAACAGGTTCAAACTTAAACGGGGGACGTTTAGATTGGATATAAGCAAAAAGTTCTTTACTGTGAGGGTGGTGAGGCACTGGAATGGGTTACCCAGGGAAGATGTCAATGCTCCATTGCTGGCCGTGTTCAAGGCCAAGTTGGACAGAGCCGTGAGTGACATGGTTTAGTGAGAGGTGTCCCTGCCCTTGGGAGTGGGGTTGGAGCTAGATGATCTTAAGGTCCTTTCCAACCTTAACTATTCTATGATTTTATGATCTTTCTTGACAACACGGACAGTGGGATTGAGTGCGCCCTCAGCAAGTTTGCCAATGACGCCAAGCTGTGTGGGTAGATTGATATGCTGGAGGGAAGGAATGTCATCCAGAAGGACTTTGACACACTTACGAGGTGGGCCTGAACAAACCCCATGTAGTTCAACATAGTGAAGTGCAAGGTCCTGCACCTGGGTCAGAGCAATCCCAGGAACAGCTACAGGTTGGGTGGAGAAAAGATTCAGAGCAGCCCTGCCAAGAAGGACTTGTGGGTGTTGGTCAATGAGAATCTTAATATGGGCCAGCAAAGTGCGCTCGCAGCCCAGAAAGCCAGCCGTATCCTGGGCTGCATCAAAATGAGCTTGATCAACAGGTAAAAAGAGGTGATCCAGCCCCTTGATTCTACTCTCATGAGACCCCACTTGGAGTATTGCGTGCAGTTCTGGTGTCCCCAACATAAGAAGGACATGGAACTGTTGAAGCAAATCCAGAGGAAGGGTACGAGGATGACTGGAGACTGCAGTACCTGCTGTACGAAGATAGGCTGAGGAAGTTTGGGCTGTTCAGCCTGGAGAAGAAAAGGCTGTATGGAGACCTCCTAGCAGCCTTCCAATATCTGAAGGGGGCTTACAAGGATGGTGGGGAGGAGCTCTTCATTAAGGACTGTAGTGATAGGGCAGGGGGTAATGGGTTTAATCTTAAAGAAGAGAAATTCAGGTTAGATATAAGGAGGAAGTTCTTTGCTGTAAGGGTGGTGAGGCACTGGAGCAGATTGCCTAAAGAAGTGGCAAATGTTCCAGCCCTGACAGTGTTCAAGGCCAGATGGAATGGAGCCTGGTGTGACATGTTTTCATGTGAGGCATCCCTGCCCATGGCAGCAGGGCTGGAACTAGATTATCTTAAGTTCCATTCCAACCCAAATCATTCTATGATTTTATGATTCTATAAGGCTAAGAATTAGCAGCAAGCCTTTGCCCTCCACCCATATTTGTATGCTAGTAAGTTTGAGATTGAAGGTGGTCAGTAATAACTTAATCTCTAAAATCTTTAAAATCTACTTTTTCCAGACTCTACTTTCAGAGCTTATATCAGTTAAAGTTCATCATCTTTGAAAACTGCTAGATGCCGTAATTAAACATACATAGAAGAAGATAATTTCCTTTTTTTTTCTCTCATAATAGGCAATGTAGTTATGAAACATAATTATCAGTTTTCAAGGGTGATCATTGCACATGTGGGATATGTTTCCTTTTCATTGCTATGTTAATTGGATGCAGATATGTTGTTTAATTTGTTTCCTACCCATAAGGGATGAGGATTATGTTAATGGGAAGCCAAACTCACTAAGTTGAGAAAAATTCATTGCAGAGCTTCTTAAAAAAAAAAAAAATGGAAAAAGAAAGCTGAGCTACCTTGCTTTTTTTTTTTTTTTTTTTTTTTTTTTTTTTTTTTTTATCCTGGGATATTCGGGGAAGTGTTTGGGCTTCTTTTCTGTCTTTAAAATTGTTCTAACACTGTGCCATGGGTTCAGCAGTAGCAGTCATTTTTCTCTTTCTTAGTAGCTGGTGCAATGCTGTTTTTGACTTTCAGCCTCAGAACAGCTCTAATAGCACCAATGTTTTTAGTTGTTGCTCAGTAATATTTACTCTGACCAGGGACTTTCTGAGTCTCATCCTCTGTCAGGGAGTAGGGAAAGCCGGGAGGAAGCAGAGACAAGACACCTGACCCAGGCTAGCCAAAGAGTTATTCCATACCACAGCCTGTAATGCCCACTATATAAACTGGAGTAAGTTACCCGAAAGGGCTAGATCACTCCTCAGGTTGTGCTGGGTGTCGTTCGGCAGGGGGTGAGTGGTTGTATTCTCTTCCTTTATTATTTCCCTTATCATTATTATTATTATTGGTGGTAGCAGCAGTGATTTTGTGTTATACCTTAGTTACTGGACTGTTCTTATCTCAATCTGTGAGAGTTACATTCTTTCGCTTCTCCTCCTCATCCCTCCACGAGTTGGGGGAGGAAGAAGAGAGGGAGTGAGCGAGTGGCTGCCTGGTTCTGAGTTTCTGGCTGGGCTTAAATAATGACACACTTTTCACAGTAACGATAAAGTTACTATGAAAATATAAGTACTGTTTTGCAATTCATCCAACAAAGAGAACTAGCTCAACGAGCAGTGATAGATACACAAGGAACAGCTGCCCAGTTGCACACTCCACCACCTGTATAAAATAAGCAGTATAAAGCCATTGTCAAAAATTTGTCACATGGAAATCTTTTTTTACAGAAAGTCTACTTTATATATAGAATATTAAAAAGTCCTGAGACAGGGAGAAAAGATCTGACTCCATGTTTGAAATTCAGATGGATGAAGAATTTAACAGTTCCATATACAGACAGCATTCTTTTTACTACAGACCAATTTTTATATATGGGATATATGAATAGATAAGTGTAATTTGCACAGCTCAAATATCACTGTAAGAGATGGTCTCACCCAAAAAAGGTTTTGGGGTCAAGGCCCTGAAACATAAGTAAAAAATCAGGTCCCATACTAATACACTGTGAACTGTATTGTTCTACTAAAAAGTAAAAAAGCAAAAAAGCAGTAATTTTAGTTACAGTATTTCTTCTACATTCTGAAACAAAGAACATTTCATTAGTTGGGATCAACAGGAGACAAAAGTAATTCATCTAACAATTTAATTCCTTTCTGCAATATTTAAGATCCTAAAAACTAGCCAATCAATTCTACAGATAACCTCACAAAAAACCAAACACATTCACTAATTTCATACTTGCTTGCAATAAATACAAATTAATTAGAACAAACACCTTTGCAAAACATCAAAAGAAATTCCTTCAATTGTTTCTTTCCAATCTGCAATAAAAAAAATCATTAATCTCAGCTTCATTGTAAAATTTCAAAGAAATTTACTCAATACTTAATTTTAATTCACACACAAGTTAATTACCCTGGTTGCTTTTCCGCAAACTTTGTCTAAGACAACTGACTCCCTCAATTGAATACACATGCCTTTCTCCGTCTTGAAAAGCTATTTGCCTTTCACATCATGAGAGATGCTACCGATGATCATAGGGCTCGATCCTGAAATGGTACTTGATGTGCACCAGGGGATTTACAAGCATAAATCACCTTTCAGGATTTACCCCAGACTGAGCTGTTCCTCACAGATGCTGTAGTCTAAAGGCAAAATTTACGACAATAATTGCTCTAGGTTGCACAAGCAAACCACAAAGCAAAGCTTTATGTTTCTATCTCCAATTCTGTTTGTTAACACTGGTGATATGCATCAGCACTGCAAGTCACATTGAGATATTATTATTAAGTACCACCAGTGGATTAATTTCCCTCTCAAATACTTCACAGAAAAATTGAATGTATTCATAAAAGTTACAAGACTTGTAATGTTGCTATTTAAGCCTGATATTACACATACCAATTTCCCTAGCAAAATGAAGCTTTTACAATTTCCTATAGATGACGAAAGACTAAATCTTTTCCTTTCAGAAAGTCATTGCTATTGCCTTAATATAGGTTTAATGCCATTAAGGGGATTAAAGCATGTAGAAAGACTGAAGCCTTGAACCACATATCTATACCCTTTCCTGAAAACATCCATGATCCCAAAGGCTAATATTTCAGAACTCTGCAAGTGAGTACAAAGACCTGAGAGTTACAGCCTCCTTTTCATAGCTGCCCATCTTCTTGCTTAGGAAGAGTGACACCTTACCATGGAAAATTACTACAGAGTTGCATATTGAACTAACAAATGTTTATGGAGACTGGCATCCTTTTTAAAGCCGGATTTTCACAAAGCACTAACTCTACAAAAAGTAGCCTACCAATATATTTGATAGTAAGAAAGAAAAATCACCAGTCAGTCTTCCATTTTAGTGAAGGGTTAGTCAAGGGCAGTGTTAGAACAGGGAAAATAAAGTTACTGTAGGATACAGCATAATGAAATTGAAAAGTCAAAGATTATGACAAGAAAAGAATAATCATATTAAGTGTTAACCTTATATTTTCCCCATTCCTTTAACACCCATCTTTCTTTCAAACATATATGAGCTAGTGTCACTGTGTGAACAGGAAGGATTCAGGCCTCTGTCTTTCTTTACTCTTTAAACTTATCATTGTCATTAAGTTATTATCATCTTGGCATCAAATAATAAAGTATCGAAAAATTAGAAATAGCAGAATCAGTAAAATTTTCCAGCTGCAGGCATATCCCTTGAAAATCTCTGTCTACAAATATTTTTATTAATGCGCTTCTCTAACAGGTTCAGAAAACAAATGTATGCTGAAAAGCTACTTTCAATTTATAGACAATTGGAATGAGGTCACTAAGATCTACTCATTATAGGATCAAAGAATGATGACTCTCATGGCCAGACTCCAATGACTGGGAATTCATTTCCATATCAAACTTTTGCACGCAGGCAGGTCCAGGGACAAGACCTGTTCGCTGCTCAGCAAATTAAGGGTACTCATAGTCCTTTGCACCACTCTTAAGGCAACATGTCTCCTGAATGTAAGAGTCTTATAGTTCCTCTGTGGCTTTAAATAAAGGTATTTAAAGACCTTCCTGAGTATCTCCGCTAATAAGAAACTTACCTTTAATCCATCATTACTGAAGGTCCTTCTGAAGTTATCAGGCAAGAAACTGGCTGAAACTGGCTCACTATGATAAAAAACCTTAAGAGAAATCTGATCTCTCAGGCAAACTGATTGATGTATAGAGCATTATTCTAACTGAGAATACTAAATACTGTAATATGCTGAGGAATAAAATCAATAACTTAGAAAAGAGATCTGCTGCAGAAAAGAAAGATTGATGGGATGTTTTAGATACATGACAATACGAAAAACTAATTTTTATTATTTGCAATGTATTACAGTATTGTGTAATATAGTACCTCAAATCGTTCTGATGAAGTTACACTCTCTTCCTACTTCTACCGCCTGATTGAAAGCCAAGGTTAGAGTGAATAGATATTTATCACATTGCAGTGCCTTTCACCCAAACTCCCACATTGATTGATGAGCTACCTAGTAACCACTTAACCCAGGACCAAAATCTGGTTATTTTTTCTGCACAAATCAACAGTTCTCTGCAATAGTAGACAACAGCACTGGATTGCTCCTTGCCAAGGCCAAGATTCAGGATGTTGTAGAGAGACCACCAAGGCCTGTCCAGTTTTTTGACAGCTACCTTCTGCTACTCTTCTATGTGGGCACCAATGACGCTGCCAAGAGCTACTTGGAAAGTATCAAAAGTGACTACAGAGCACCAGGGGTGATAGTCATAGGTATGGGGGATGCAGGCTGTGTTTTCCTAAATCCTGCTGGTGAGGGAAAAGGATTAGTAAGAAGACACTGTGATATTGTGTGTCAACAATTAGTTGTTAATAATTAGCTGGTATCAGCAATAGTGTTTTGGTTTCTCTGACTGTGGGACTCTGCTTGAGCATCAGTTTCTGCTTGGAAGTGTTGGGATCCACATCACTAAAGGGTCAAAGGTAATTTTTCCATCAGGAAGGCTGTTCTGGTAAGGTGGTCTTTAAAAGGGATATGTGGGCAGGGTGAGAGTCACCGGCTACTCACGGAGTGATGGACAAGTCCGACAAAGTAAGAAGCTGGAGAAATGTGAATGAGGGGGAATACAAATTCAAGAAAACTAGAAAACTGGGCTTAGGGGTGACTTCAAGCACCTGCATACAAACTAATGTGAAATGACTACAGTGCACCATTGGCAAGGGGGAAAATCCATCAAAAGCCAAGCCCGAACAGTCTACTTCTGGGAAATCAACATGCTGGAGTGCCAATTTAAAGTGTCTGCATACTAATGCACCCAGAATTAGGAATAAGTATAGTGAGAGAGGGATTTGTGAGCAGCTGCAGTGCTGCAGTCTTGCTGGGATCATAAAGACGTGGTGGGGCTGCTTGTGTGACTGAGGTACTGCAGTGGAGAGATTCAGACTCTTTAGGAAGGACAGGATGGGAAGTTGTGCTTTACATGAGAACAGCTAGAATGCAAGGAGTTCTGCTGAGGGATGGATGAGGAGCCAGCTGAGAGCTTATGTGTAAGGATTCACAGGTAGACCAATATGGTTGACGGTGTAATGAATGTCTGACACAAGCTTTCTGACCAGGAAGAACAAGTGAATGATGCCTTCTACATACAGCTAGAATCAGCATCATGCTCTTAGGTCCTGATTCTCTTGGGGGACTTCATCTATCCTGTTTTCTGCTGAAGGAACAATACAGCAGGACATAAACAATACAGGAGTTTCCTGGCAAAACATTGACAAAAACTTCTTAATGGAAATGACAGAGGAATGAACACAGAGATGGACTCTGCTAGATGTGGTACACACGATGTAAAAACAGTTTGTGAATGTGAAATCTGGCAGGAAGCTTTTCAAGAATATCTAAAAAGGCTTTATCAAGAGTAGTTTACCACAGTAAGCAGGAAATAAGGTTAAAATCTCAGAAGGTTTATATGGATGAACAAGAGAACCCTAAAAAAAATCAAAAATTAAAAAGAAAAAGAAAGAAGGTCAAAGCCAGGACAAGTGATTTGGGATGATTACACAGACACTATCTGAGCATGCAGCAGAATGCATGGTCAGAAAAGCCAAAACTTATCTGGAGCTGAAATTGGCAACAGATGCCAAAGGCAACAAGAATGTTTTTTCTAAATCCATAAGGTGAAAAGAGTAGACAAAATGTGCCCTCATTGCTGAATGTGGCAGGACATCTGGTGACACAAGATATGAAAAAGGGCTTCTTTTTCTCAGGCTCTACAAGCAAAACTGGACTTCAGCACTCCCAGAGTTGGACCAGATGAGCAAGTGTCTCTTCTAACACTAGCCATCCTGTGACTCCGTGAGTGCTAGTGTAGTGAGGGAGCTTGGCCTCCCTCACTAGAGCAAGTAGCTCATTTACCCTAGGCTCTAAATTGGTTTTGGAGACCTGAAAGGTTACCTGGAAATTTGCTTACCAGCTATATTTGAAACAGGCTGACAGACTCCTTGGGCTACAGTTGGACCTAAAAGAGTCCTGAAAGGACATGTCAGCTAGCAGGGCTGCTGAAAACTTGGCAGTTACACTATGTATGTGACATGTACCACTTTGCAGTGTCAGGAGCTGGTGCAAAACCTGGAGAGAACTGTTGTCAGAGACCAACAGGGATTTGTAAGAAAGACTGCCTTCAGTTTTTCTCTTGCTTCTAAAATCCATGCTAAATCAGGCACCAACAGCCAAGGCCTGACTAATGCAAATCCAAATTACTGCTTTGCAAGATTCACTGGTGTAATTTTGGATTACCATAGTGCCACTGGAGTGAGAGGACAGCACAGCACACATAACAATATCAATATTCCAGACATTAACTTGTGCTTTCTTAAAGCTTTTGGCACAGTAGAAACAAAGCTACAAAGCCAACTTAACAGCTGTTGGCAGTAGAAAGGACATGAAAGGACAAGGTACAGGGAAAAAAAATCCATGCAAAGAAAGTATGCTGCTTTGGAACATCTGAATGGTAAAGCTACCTTTTGTTTATGATAGTACATATGATTATTGTCATTAAACTTTGTCAGCTTTTATTCACATGTACATCCTATGCAAAATAATTACCAGAAAAACTTCTTTTTTCTTTATTTCAGCTTTACTAAACTGTCAGCCATTACAATGTCACAAAGACTTAAATAAAAGCATAGAATGTAGCAGCAGTTCTTATCATTATTTGATGATAAAGGAGAAGCCAGAGACCTAACCCTGTTAAATGAGCATTCAGGAATTGGTTTTTACTTTCTGATATTCACTCCCAATGTATATTCAAAGCTGACAATCCCATTTTTCATCCTTATGTTGAACGACTAGTATTTATGAAAATGAACATGTAAGATACACAGGTTTTTTTGTATCTGGCCTCATTTGTCAGGAGATGGGATCATTCAATGCAATTAGGGTGGTGACAGAGACAGATGGTAAATGATCATACCAAGGGATTGTTATATTTTCTTTTTAGTTCTGACTCATATTATGGAGTAAGATACATTAGCTTACAATGTCTCTCAGAAATGTTATAATTAAATGTCAATTATATGGAGTTCACAAGAAGAGAAGGAAGGAGAAAGAGGAGACAAGAAGAGAGGAAAAGAGATGGGAGGGGAAGGGAGAGAAGGAGGGGTGAGGAGGGGAGGGCAGAGGAGAAGAGGAGAAGAGGAGAAGAGGGAAAAAAAAAGAGGAGAAAAGAGGAGAAAAAAAAGAGGAGAAAAGAGGAGAAAAAAAGAGGAGAGAAGAGGGGAAGAGGAGAAGGGGAGAGGAGAGAGGAGGAGAGGAGGAGAGGGGAGGAGAGGGGAGGAGAGGGGAGGAGAGGGGAGGAGAGGGGAGGAGAGGAGAGGAGAGGAGAGGAGAGGAGAGGAGAGGAGAGGAGAGGAGAGGAGAGGAGAGGAGAGGAGAGGAGAGGAGAGGAGAGGAGAGGAGAGGAGAGGAGAGGAGAGGAGAGGAGAGGAGAGGAGAGGAGAGGAGAGGAGAGGAAGACCTTTTTTTTGGACTCACAGCTTTCAATTCTCATGTTTTGTCAGAATCGGGATGGAAATAAAAGGCTGATGACAGCACTAATTACAAAATAAACCAACTTTTGACACCTTCAGTTTAAGAAATAAAGGAATCATTTCAATACATTTTCAAATAAGCTAACCAGTGTCAAATCCAGCTAAAAGATTTTACATAGCAATGGAATGAAGTTTTCATTTTAGGCTCAGGTATAACCTGGTTAGGTTATTATATCTTTTTTAAAATGTAGTTTCCACCAAATATCTATCCTTTAGCTTCCAGCTTTGTGAAAGGAATAGAATCCAGCACTAATTGCAGTAAGTAGAAGGGACAAAAATCATGATGGGTCAAAAGGAAGTACATAATCAAGCATGAAATACCTCTGTACTGGGTTTCTGTATGTGAAAGTACACTATGAATTACCTGAAGCACAGTTTACTCTCTCTCTCTTGCTCTCTTCTACTTCCTCCTGGTAATTCTGGTGTCATGAGCTTTTCTCTACCCTCCCAACTCTATGCTTCTTTTCCAACCAGTAACACAACACCTCAGGCAGTACAAAAGTATTTTCTTTCCCTTTTTTTTTTTTTTTTTTAATATGTCAGGTGATTAGAACACTTTCTGAGGGAAGCAAGATGCCAATAGTTATTTTAGCAGTGTTTAAAGAAATCAGATTAGAAAGTACCTTTCCCAAGATTCAGACTAAATGAATAAAGTTACCTCCTTCCCACCCTGGCTAAAATTGAGGTTTACATTTCTCCTCAGGTTTAACTGTTAGCAGTAGCCAGATATATGCTGATTTTGATGAATGTCTCTTTGGGAGGGAGACAGTTGTCTTAAGGGCCATTTCTGAAGTTCTGTAAACACATATCAGAATGATTTGGTGTTCTGAAATGCATGCTGCTTACTATATATTCCAGAAAGTCTTCAAGGGCTAGTATAGTTGTTATGCATTCCCTACTGTACTTTTTCAGTTGCGTAACCATGAGCCCATAACAGCTTTGAAGAAGAAAATTTTAAACTGGTAGGTTTTTTTAATTATGAAATTGCTTTGTTTTTTTGGCAAGCTGAGTGTCTCAAATGACAACTAGGAAGACTCTGCCAGCATGATTATTTTATTCATTAAAAATGCAGATAAATTTTGAAGTACAATTTCAAAATGCCCATATGGGAGGATTGAAATTAAAATTTCATGATTCAGCCTTATGACAACTATACATAACAGTAGACCTTCCATCTCCCTCCTGACTTCTCCTGTTTAAGAGCAAGTCACAAAACTTACATATGTATAGGTACAGTTATGGAACATTTTTGTTGCCAGCAATGTTTGAACCATGTAACTCCTAGAAGACAAACACTGGGAAAAAATATTATTAGTGCTATACTATGCCAGAAATCATGAATGACTATATTGTTGCCAAAAATTGTTTAAGAGAGGATCTGTAAGAACTGGAAAGAACAGAAAATGTGGGGAACAGTTTTATTTAATAATTGAATTCTGTGTCATCATGCGCCAAAGTACGGTTACAATCAGAATGGAACTCTGCTAGGTAATCTGATAGCAGATTTCCAGAAATATTTCCCTTACTTAAGCATTAATAAGAGGCTTTCCCTGTTACTTTTCTTTTTTTTTTCTGTCCTTCCATTATTTTTTGTTGTACCTGATTGTATTTGTGACATCTTAAAAAAGCAGATTGCTATTGCTCAAAATTTTTCAGTACAAGATATTCAGATCTTTACAATACAAATGTTGCAGTCACAGCACACTGCATATTTTTAATACCATATAAATTTTGGAAGCAGCTTTCATCTATTTTAAATCTGTCACTCATCTTGTAGAAGTGTTTTTACATTTTATTTAGTGCAGATAATAAATAATTTTTAAATGGAGGTTCTAAAGTTCAAAAAGTCTTTAAACCTTACTGACTTCTCCTTCAGTCTGATTTATCTCTATATGTTCAGATGTACTTCAGAAGGTATGAAACTCCCTGAGGGACAGGACAAGCTCAAGAAATGCACTATGTGAAAATCAACAAGGCCAAGTGAAAGGCCCTGGACCTGGATCAGGGCAACTCCTAGTGTAAATACAGGCTGGGGGATGAAGAGATTGAGAGACGGCTGAGGAGAAGGACTTGGGGGTACAGGTGGATGACAAACTGAACATGAACTGGCAGCATGCACCTGCAGCCGAGAAAGCCAACTGTATCCTGGGCTACATGAAAAGAATCGTAGCCAGCAGATTGAGGGAAGTGACTCTGCCCCTCTGCTCTGCTCTAGTGAGACCCCACCTGCAGTATTGTATCCAGCTCTGGGCCCTTAATACAAGAAAGACTTGGACCTGTTGTAGCAGGTCCAAAGGAGAAACACAAAAATGATCACAGGGATGGACACCTTTCCTGAGGAGACTGTGAGGAGACTGAGAGACCTTATTACAGTTTTAAGTAATTAAAGAGTGCTGAGAAGAAAGAAAGAGACAGATTCTGTAGTAGGGCCTGTTGTGATAGGACAAGAGGAAATGGTTTTAAACCATAAATTTGGACTCGATATAATGAAGAAAGTTATTACAAGGGGTATAGTGAAACTCTGGTTTCGCAGAGGGGTGGTAGGTGCCCCATATCTGTAATCACTCAAGGTCAGGTTGGACAGCACTCTGAGCAACCTGATCTATTTGAAGATGAACCTGCTTATCAATGGGGGTTGGACTATACGACCTTTTAGGATGTCTTCCAATTCAAACTATTCTACGATTCTATGAAAAAAGACTCAAAAAAGAAAACTCCTTGGAAACTCTGATTATCCTAATGATGATTAAAAGACTCTAAAGAAAACTAAGAAATAGTTTATTAATAGGGATTGTGCATGTATGAAGGATGTATGTCTTTCTTATATTCAGTAAAAGATTTTTCTGCAATCGAATTTTTAAAGGTTATAAATTCTAAAGAGGCAAAAGGAATGTTATTTTCATTAATTGAAAACATGTTCTGAAGTTCACTTTGAATTCAGAATCAGCTTATTTCAGGCTGTGTTTTACATAAATGCTATCATGTAGTGTGATAAATAGTGTGTTCAGATGCTACTTTTGAAAGTATTAAATGGTTATTTTTTCTCTATGCTGTTTCATAGATATGTTTTCGTGATTCAGAATATCGGAGACCAGTTATGCCTGCAGTACTAGTGCTTATGATCTCTTCAGATAAATTCCGAAGTGCAAGGTCCTCCACCTGGGTCAGAGCAATCCCCAGCACAGAGAAGAGATTCAGAGCAGCCCTGTGGAGAAGGACTTGGGAGTGTTGGTCTACGAGAAAATGAACATATGAGCCGGCAGTGTGAGCTCGCAGCCCAAAAAGCCAACCATATCCTGGGCTGCATCACAAGGAGCATTACTAGCAGGTCCAAGGAGGTGACCCTTCTCCTCTACTCTGCTCTTGTGAGACCTCACTTGAAGTACTCTGTGCAGTTCTGGTGTCCTCAATATAAAAAGGACATGGAACTGCTGGAACAAGTACAGAGGAGGACCATGAGGATGATCAGGGGGCTGGAGCACTTCCTGTATGAAGATAGGCTGAGAAAGTTGTAGGTGTTCAGCCTGAAGAAGAGAAGACTGCGTGTAGACCTCCTAGCAGCCTTCCAATATCTGAAGGGGGCCTATAGGGATGCTGGGGAGGGACTCTTCGTTAAGGACTGTAGTGAGAGGACAAGGGGTAACAGGTTCAAACTTAAACAGGGGAGGTTTAGACTGGATATAAGGAAGTTCTATACTGTAAGGGTGGTGAGGCACTGAAATGGGTTACCCAGGGAAGTTGTCAATGCTCAACCACTGGAGGTGTTCAAGGCTGGGTTTGATGGAGCCATGAGTGACATGGTTTAGTGAGAGGTGTCCCTGCCCTTGGGAGTGGGGTTGGAACTAGATGATCTTAAGGTCCTTTCCAACCCTAACTATTCTATGATTCTATGATTCTATGTTCTTTGTTGATTCCACAGGTATTCATCTTAATTTTACTGGATTCTTCAAGACACAGGGCTCAAACTCAGTATAGTCATGCAAACATACTGAGAATCAGCAATGAAGTGTTATAATTCTGAGCCATCACCAAGTCCCTCATAGCAACGTAAAGCATTTCCTATTATGGAAAAAAAAAAAAATGAATATATAAATAAAAAAAAAGGCAGAAACAGAACCAAAAATGGGTAAATAGCAACAGTTGGCTTGAAATTGGTTGTTAAAGTCATAGAGTTAGCATGGACTTGCAGAGAAAAGGAGTTTGTACACATTTGTGCAGCAGAAAGAAATGGATGAAAGCTGTATAAAGCTTTCTTAAATTGCATTGATAACCTGGATCAGTATGAAAATATGGGGGGCTAGTGGGCACCTTTTTCCTGTTTTCTGTGTTTGCAGTGCAATGAAGAGGAAACAAAACTGTAGAGGATTATGACTAAAATAACTTGATATGCAGAAGGCAAAATTGTATGAGTCCTACTTGCATCAGAGAAGAATGTTATCAGAAATGAAATAGATAATGTCAAAACATCATGAGAGACAATATTATGAAATTAAAAAACTTCATAAATATTCCATTATTCATACTAATGTATAAACTTTCACGTTAAATTTGGTGTGGGTTATGGATACCTTTTTTCCTCTGAAAAATTAAGAACCTAAATGCCAAAGGAAAAATTAAAATCTTGCCTTCGTGAAACAGAAGTCTTGAAGGTCTATGTTGATTTAGATTCAGGTAAAATGTTGTGATTTTGCAGAGGTTTTTATTATATGCGATATTCTTTTCTTTTAATAAATTAATTTGCATACTATACATATTCTATTACGTATAGCACACTGAAGTGGATTTCAAAGAGAGAATACTCTTTTTTTTAATTTTTATTTTTAATTAATAAATTTATTTTTAATTAAATATTGATTATTACCATGTGATCCAGAAATTATCCAGGCACCAAAGCATCCAGTTTATAATTTAAAGAGCAGTAAATCTGATGAACATGTCTTTACAGACAATATACTCTCCTGTAATTTATCATTTGCTGCATTTTCCCCTCTATGAAATGTGAGGTCCATAAGCAAATCCAGTCCAAAAGATGTTCAGTATGTTCAGCATGTTCAGCATTTCCAGCTTTCCCTGAATTAAGATGCTCACACTGATGGCTTCAAGGCAGAAAGTGTTTTCTAACTTGATTCTGTGTCAGATTGTGAATGATTATGTTGATGTTGTTGCATTCTAATTGTTATAGTAAGTGCCCATATTGTTGTTTAGGATTTTTTATTATTTCAAATAATATGTTCAAGTCATTGTTCAGTACTTTATGTTGTTTTTAAAGTTTTAAAGCTTCAAAGGCTTTTTTCATATTTGTGAAAATATGACATAAAATTAACATCAGTGCGCATATAGTACTTAATATTTTAATTTCTTTCTGTTGGCATAATATAAGAAATATGGTTTTAGTTTGATATGTCTCCTACTGTATGTTAAAATAAGCACATACATAGGTTATATTCTAAACTACTCTGTTTAATTTACATTCATTTTCAGCACAGATCATGTACTGTAAGATAGAGCAACCTCTACTCTTACTAATGGGGATGAACATTTCCATACCTGTTATTGATAAACAAAAAATCTGAGAGAAGATACTTTCTGGGAAAGGTGAACTGTAGTGTGAGAAAGAATATTGAAAAAACCTGGAAATATTGGGCCCTAATTTCATCCTGAAATGAGTAATAGTGTATCAGAACTTCAGAAATCAGATCATAAAAAGGTTTTGATCAAAAAATTACCTTGATATATATATGTTACCATGGATACCTGGTTACTAAGGTTGCAACCAGACCTGCAAAATAATATGGGTCATGACACACTCGATAGCTTAGAATCACAGTAGGAATCTACAGTTCTTTGATTTGAACAAAGATGTTTCTTCTTTGACTACCACGCCAGCCTTTCTACTATTATCCTTTTTGCAGTAGTTACTTTAGCTTTTGAAAAAGAATGCATTTATAAGGATGCATTTAAATGTGTTATCTAAAACTCCCATTTACTATAATGAATTCAACCATTAAAGCAAACTGTACAGTCAAAAAAATTATGTAGTTCCTTGATATAGCCTGAGCCATAAAGAAAAACACTGAGGTTAGAAACCCAAGAGTGTCAAGCTCAAGTAGAAGGCATAAACATGAGGAAACTCCTTTGGTCCACGGTTTCTTTTCCTTCTGAAAAATCCATTTTCCACCCTTTTCTCTTAAAGTATAAGAAAAAAGGGGTCCAGATGCATATTTTAAGGTTTCCTAAGTACTTCATGCCACAAAGTTTGCAAAATTATGGAACATAAGCATGTTTTACCTCACCCAACTTATCCTGTGAAGAAGTTAGAACAGATGCAGAAGGACAATTACGATTAGGTCACAACGTTTCCCATTAACTCTCTTGGACATGAAGACAGATGACATCAGAACAGCTCTGATGTCAAAAGGGCTCTCCTGCGTGTCCTAAAACCACTTTTATTAACACCTGTGAATTCGAAAAAGATTCTATGTCTCTCCAATCTCTTAAGGTTTTTAGGGTCAAACAGCAGTTTTATCATTACTTACACAAGGAAGTGTGCACATGGATGCCCATGTATCTGAGTTTGTTGTTGTTATTTTTAATATAAATTCATAGGAAAGTTCTTTTTTTGAACTATGGGTTCTTTCAAAGCTAAAGACCTGGTGCTCACATACCTGAAGGAGGAAAGTAAGGTTCTTCTTAGTTAAGTACATTTGATCAACGTTTATCATAACAAAGGAAAAAAAAAAAAGAAAAAAATATATAGACTAATTTTTAAAGCAGACAGTTTAAAAATAATACTAGGAGTCTGATCAGCTACCTAAAGTGTGAGAAAAACCTCAAAACCTAATCCATATTTGAAAATCTTCTCATTTGAGCTATAACAGCTCAAATTGTTCACTTTTAGAAGTCCTTTATAAAGTCTGAGCAAATGTAAGGTCAATTTATTAAAGTGAATTGGAATTTACTAAATATTCTTAATCATAATTAAGCCTTAAATGACACATACAATCAATTCAACTCATAAGAAAACACGATAAATTGCTGCATACCACAGCTTAAATATTTAAATATTGGTAGCTTGAAATTTTATGGAACATTAAAGAATAATTATCTGGGACAATAAGTATAATATAGCCTTGCTAATAGGTTTAGAGAAATAAAACGTGCAAAATAGTAACTAAGAAAATTAGCATTTCCCATATGGAAAATAAACTGAATATTCAAATCCCAGGAAAAAAAAAAAAAAAAACCACAGAAAAAAGTAAATTTAAAACATTTAAAAAATACCATAGTGACTAAACTTAAATGGGAATATGATGGGAATTTCAGTCTGAGCATTGGCTCCTGTTGTATAGCATGCTCAGCTCTGAAGCACAAATCAATTTCTCTTTATTTTAGACACATTTTTTTTAGGAAGTGAATAAAGTAATTCAGAAATGTCTTAGCAATCAGAACTCTGTGGAAAAGAATCTGTTGTTTTGGGAGACTGACCCTTTAGTGCTTTAAAAAGAGAAAATATCTCTCTTATATCTGTGTTTCAATTTCCAGTAAAAAAAAAACTTTCAAAATGTAAATTTCTATTTAACAAAGTTACCGAAAAGGTTACAAACAAAGTAATTATTTGTCTTTCTCTGAATTCAGATTGAGAGTTTTCAGAAATTGGTTGCCTTCACTTGCAATCTATTCATGGAGCCTCATGTCCAGTTCTGCCAGAAGATGAAGTATAACAGAAGTCAGAAAGTGTATTGTACCCCCAGCTGCTCAGAAAGCTACCTGTGTGACCCAAGCAAATCACAACTTTTTTCATTCCTCTTTTTACCAGTGAGAACTGTAGAACTGAGAGGAAAACAAAAGCTGTTTCCAGCTTCACATGAACTCTAGTAATGATCCCATATACAAACGGACATCTATCTTTGGGCAGCTGGATCATGTTCTAGATGGCACCTGTGGAGTAGATCTCTGCTGATGGCAGGATCCACCAGCAACTCAGACACGTATCTCAGATCTTGTAATTTGTGTTGTAAACACATAAAGTTTGGTGACGTTAGTCACAAAGTTCCTATCACATATTGCTCACATGCAGAGTGCCTTCAAAGGCTTTCTTGTTTGCTTTCTTAGAGAAAAACCATTTATTTCATTTATGTATTTAAATATGAAAAAGTGAAGATTTGAAGTAGTTTAATTTTAAGGAAGAGTGAAAATTCCTCCTTGTGGGAAGAAGAGTTCAATTTTTCAGGAAAGACCTTTCATCAAGTTTGACCAAATTTGCTCCATAGGTTATGCATAACATACTGTGTTTTGGTTTCTGCTCATGCAGATTCTGATATACATTTTGATAAAAAGTAGAAAAGCAATGCAATGATCCAGATCCTATGAAATAACCTTTTGTACACATACAACATTTTTAACAAACTTTCCATTCAGAAACCTGTATTGACATGTCACATCAAAGCTCTCTGTAATTTGTATTTCTACACTTTCATCAGGTGACACTAGGACACTATGAAAATAGTGAACTGACCTCTTCAAAAAGCAATTGTAACTTCCACAACATGACTGAAAACTGGGTACTTCAAAAAAGTATAGGCAAGTAGAATTAACAACTAATCAATTTTTAAGATAAGTATTTTTCAGTGCACGCATTTCCTGTCTGTAAAACACAGCCTTTAAAATATGCCATGTAAATCTGCCAAGTAGTATTATTAGGAAGACTCAGAATGTGCTATCAGGAATACACAAACTACTAAACTTTAAGAATAGCCTGGGATCCATATTTACTGCATCCTCAGTCATCAAATTCTCACATCTTGATATGGCAAGAAAAAAAAAGATGAAACTTGAAAAAAATGTCCTGAATATGGGCAAATCTGAATATGTATGAAACTGAAAAGAAGGATATATGAAGGATAATAAATTAGATACTACAGAGATTAATGAGGTAGATTGGAGTAATCCATTATCTTAAACAAACTTGCTGAAGATCTTTTACACTGTGTGTCCTAACACTGAAATCCTAACTTTCACAATCCTATATTATCTATATAGTAGTGCCTAAGGGAAGAGGTAAAAGAATTGAAGTAATCAAATTTGGACTGTCAGTGTTATTTAACTGATATGCTCCCCATACGTCTCAGCATCTTTTGTTGTCTTCCAGTTAACCTCACATCAGACTTCTGCATTTTCCTTCTTAATACAATGGCAGGGTAGGAACGACGGAAGGCCGGCTTGCAGACGAACTTATAGATATTACTACTGATACTGGCTTTTGTGCACTTTTTCCAGTACTGATCAAATTTGGCAGTGGAATCAACAAACAGAAAAAATCTTCTTAGGACAAAGAATTTCAGACATCAGTTCCTATCCAGAGGGGTTAATAAAATTGCCAAAGTAAGTATTTGCCTGGCTTTGAGATTAACAGCTGATGAGAAGGAAAGAAGGATAATCCATAGTGTTAAAGACAGGAGGGCTAATATACAGCATAAGGTACTGCACAAAAAAATCTGTGCTGATGCATTTAGATTGTCATTTAAAACTACACTGAATGGTCAAAACAATGCTATGTGTACACTGGCAAAAACAGAAATAGGGGGAAGAATGGCAACATACTTCAACCATGCCATACATTGAAATGGAAGGGGCTATTTTCCCTCTTGAAGTGCCAATACAACATGCTAAAAACCTAGAATGTAACTATGTGATTCTTTTAATTCAAGTACTTGAGTCAGATAACTTTAGGTGGTATGAAATGTGATACAATAAGCAGCAGATTTATTCATATTCGGTGGTTCTCTTGTTCTGCCTTGATTTCATACTAATAGCTGTGAACCTTGTCCAGCTGTTTTAATTGCTCACAGGTTTCTCATAAGTGGACAAAATTACAAGGGCATGACAGTATATGTCAGATACCCATTTAAGTTTTGTTTTGGAGGAGAAAGGGGTTTTATTCTCCGCTTTTGTTTTTTCCATCTGGTGTTCAATATTTGAATCTCCACAGAAGGTAACCGCTGGTTTGCAAATAGTCTGCCAAAATTAATCTATTGTCCCTAATTCAACATATAAAGTGATCATGATCAGAAATACACAGCTAATACGTTAAGTGGTAAAGAACTTAACTGCTTTGGTACTCTTGATTAAATCAAAGTTTATGTTTCAAACTTTGGTAAATGCAACATTCCCTTATGCCAAGCCTAGCTTAACGTGATTTAACAAAACTAAATTATAGAAGTAGTTTACAGTGCTCCTTAAAATATTATCATTAGCAAAGTATAAAGCTCTGAAATTTGCTAAATATCGTAGTGATGCTTGGATAATGTGACCTACTTCTGGCTGATCAGAGATTGTTATGATGCAAAATGTGCCCTTAAACGTAAGTAAATTCTAAATATCTAGCATTTAGCAAGAAATATCATTGCAGCAATTATTTCACATGCAAAATAGTTCTACTTTAAAAGAATCCTTATCCTACAAACATATGGCAATTCAAAACCAAGCACAAAACATGAGTAAAAGTTGCATGATCAAAACAGGGAATAAAAGTCTTTTACTTGACCCTGAAAAAAGACAGTACGTGATTGTATGAGAGGGCCTGAGCTAATGTTGAAATTTTCCACTTCCTGATATCTGGTGCATAAGAGCAATAGTAAAAGTTAATTCTAGATTACTGATTTGAGCTACTGAAGAGGATTATCTTCATGTCTTTTAGGTAATATATTCGTATGTTTGGAATGTGTTCTTAAAATTTAATCTGAAATTGTAGTGTCTTACCTACAGACCAAAATCTAGTACTGCAGTGTTTTGCCTCTCTCTTAACACCTTTTTGTCTTTTAAGAAGTGAAATGCTATCAGTCTGAAAAGGTAGTTTTCTACAGAGATAAGAGATGCAGCGTGAGGTGAAAAAAATACCGTCAATAATATTATAAAAGAAGTTAAACATCCTGATGCACCATGGTAATGAAAGCTTATGAAGCTTACAAATGCACACACACACACATAAAGCAATAAATAACACAGTCCTGCAATAAATACATGTAGATTAAAAAGATGCCAAATTTCCTCTTTCCACAATTTAAATCGTCATTGATGAAATAAAATCTGAGAGAAGCATGGCACTGCCATGGACTAATGTCAATATTTTTTAAAACAAGTGTTTAACATTAAACACAACTAGACCAAATCATTATGACAGTATAACCTATGTTCATGAGGTTAAGCTGCACAGAAGTGAGATATTGAACTTTGTCCTCTATCAAAGTAGGTTGGATTGGAATTTACCATTTAAAACATGGAGGAATCTTGCTAAGAAGTGTGTGGAAAAAATGTGAGTTAGAAACATTACATATATTTCTTTCTTATCTTATGGAGTTTTCTTAAAGTTTTGTAATTAGCTATATAGTTATTATCTGATAACATGCAAGTCAGGCTTAAGAACACATTTACTTCGTGAATTCCAGTTAAATTGAAATTCAGATGGAAAAAAACTAACCACCTAGCTCAAATTTCCAAAGCTCAGCATTAATAATCTTCATAAGCATGATGATCTGCAGCACAATTTTAATTTCCTCTGAAATATGTGCACATTGTCTTGTAATCTTCATTTATGTTACTGCATACCATTGTTTTCATATAGCCTGCTTCTTCAGTGCATGGGCTTATACATATCCTGAAAAATTTTCCCCTCTTAATTCTAGGGAATAGCTCCCAGACCAGAATACAAAAACTTCAAGCCTGAATATTGAAGAGGTAAAATAAGGAGGGGGGGGGGGGGGGGGGGAATAGAAGTCTATGTTTCTGAGAGCCGCTTAAAGTGAAAAATGGAAATAGCAACTATATCCAAGAAGTAGCCAGGTTTCTCATGTAGGAAGATGTGCAGTGGAGCAACAAACCCATACAGTAGAAAATGAATCAGAGATAGGCACGGGTTATATGTTCATAAAGCTCAGGGAAGAATGTAGGGAGTAACTGGCTGCTGCCAGGAAAATTGAAAGTATCTCAAAACAAAGAGGAGTGGAAAGCAGGTTTTCTTTCATATAAACTTCTGTAAAAGTGTACCTACTGGCTATGTCACCTGAGTGCCTCAACTTGTGCAAATGGCCTTCGTTGAGTTAATCAGTAGAGAGTATTGCCTCCCTGGGCTAATCAAGGCCAGCATGCAGAAGCGTATATATGCTTCAGCCTAACATGGAGTACAAAAGCTTTAAAAAAAACCCCCAAAACTAAACACAAAACAACAGAATGAACTTCAAAGAGAGCAGCAGGCTTGATAAAATCACAGAAGTGGTGATTATCTTAACTAATAAGGAAAATTACACTGTTAACCTTGTTTGAGCTTTTGGCTAAATCTTCAATGTAATTTGCTGCTGGCACAGGAGGTCACTAAGCAGATTCCAGCAAGGCCACATCACTGACGACACGAGCAGAGAGATCACCCATGAGTTAAGCGCTCTGTCATGGGTTCAGCAGCAGCAGTAATTTTTTCCCCTTTGTAGTAGCTGGTGCAGTGCTGTGTTTTCGATTTTTAGTCTGGGAACAACGCTGATAACACCGATGTTTATAGTTGTGGCTTAGAATGTTTTGCCTGACCAAGGACTTTCTGCGTCTCATGCTCCGCCAGGGAAGGGGAGGGGAAGCCCCGAGGAGGCAGAGACAGGGCACCTGACCCAAACTGACCAAAGAGCTATTCCATGCCACAGCACGTCATGCCCAGGATGTAAAACTGGGGGCAGGAACCCGGAAGAGTTCAGTTCACAGCTTGGTCATCGAGTGGTGAGCAATTATATCCTCTTTCCTTGTATTTCCCTGGTCATTGTTGTGGGTGGTGGCGGCACTGGTGGTTTGTGTTATACCTTAGTTACTGGACTGTTCTTATCTCAACCAGTGGGAGTTGCATTATTTTGATTCTTCTCCCAATTCCCCCTCCCCCGAGGGGGGGGGGAAGAAGGAGGGGGAAGTGAGTAGTCGGGCTTTGTATTAGAAGGGGTGAGCTACTGTATTCTTCCCTTGTATTTGCCTTGTCATTATTGTTATTGGTGGTAGCAGTAGTGATTTGTGTTATACTTCAGTTACTAAACTGTTCTTATCTCAACCTGTGGGAGTTGCATTCTTTTCGATTCTCCTCCCCATCTACCCGGGAGCAGGGGGAAGAAAGAGAGGGGAGTGAGTGAGAGAGCGACTGCGTGATTTACGGCTTAAACCACGACACACTCTAAGAATCAGGTTTATTTCTCTCAACAAGGTGCTTTGCAAAAGAACATTGAAGCTGCGCTCTCCCCTTGAAGTCACCAATGCATTCACATTTCAGTGTATCTTTCATCATGTGCTATGCAAAACTACTGCTGAGTCAACTGCAAAATCAATTCTGGAGAAAAATTCTTCTCCAGATGGATATGATCCACGTCAAAGACCTGAAAAAAAAAGTGTAAATACCTTTCATACATAAAAGATCCTTCATTACCTCAGTATAAAATAAAAGCACATTATATGATTGAGCAGCCTTAATTCAAGCACAATTTCCAGAAGTCAAGATTTTTTTTTTTTCTGGCATTTAAAAAAGTTGATAAACTGGTATTACAGCACTACAATAATCATAGAATAAGAAATCGACTCATGTTTTATCCTGTCTCATATCCACACAATAAGATTTTTGCTTGCAGTCATTCTGGAGTTGCGTAATATCTAAACCAGGACTGTGGTTTAGTAACACAGGTAATGAGAAAACTAATCTTTGTTTGCTTCCTTAGAAAGCTCCCAATTTATGTAACGATATGGATGAAAAAAAAAAAAAAATTCCTCCTTCAGCCCAACATGGAGTGATTCTTTAATATGAAAGAGAGACGCTAGCCTTTAAAACTTTTGAGGGCTTTTTACAAAATAGTTGTTTTGGGGTTTTTTTTTTTAGTGTTAGATGATTTCATCTCAACAATCTGCATTTTACACTTTTTGTTTAGAGATACGTGAATAGTGCTCAGAGAACTAATTTTTGTAGAAGAACCCTACTGTTAGATAGAACAGGCAGCTTGTGCCAGTAGGAAGTACAATACAAAGAAGCAAAATATTACAATCCATTTTATTATTTAATCCTCAGGTACAAAACTTGATCTAATGCTAAACTTTCAACATTTTTCATAGTACTTGGTATGCAAAATACAAATGCCAATGCCAGTGCCATAAAAATGGTAAGCATAAAGTTATGCCTAAGTGTTTGTTAAAAGAGCACACTTTGCGTGGTTACATGTTTTTGTTTGTTTGCTACCAAAATTTTAAATCAGCATAAAAAGATATTTCTATGTCTATTTATAATCAGAATGGTTTTAGTTTCACAGTATTTAAATAATTTTAAGATTTCTTGAGCCAATAGAACTGGGGCTTTTAAAAAGAAAAGGCATGAATATTAAAAAATGAGGCTAGAAAACAAATATTTTTGCAAGTTATTCCACAGAGACCTTGACATAATTCTGTTACTTTATTGGATTAGATGAAGTTATTTCACTCAAACCATAAAGAGATCCAAAATAAAACTAGTAGTATAGAAACAGGCATTTTACTACATATGAAAAATATTAATTCAAAATCTGCATGCCTTATAATTTGAAATTACAGGACTGTTCAAGAAATAAATATTTATTTCATTCTCTGACACAGCATGTAGGTAGCACGAAAAAAAAATCAAAATGTCCTCCCCTCAATACGTCAAATTTAGGTTTCATTAGAGAGTCAAA
Source organism: Ara ararauna (assembly GCA_028858755.1). Classification (NCBI taxonomy): domain Eukaryota; kingdom Metazoa; phylum Chordata; class Aves; order Psittaciformes; family Psittacidae; genus Ara; species Ara ararauna. The sequence goes on along the minus strand of CM054410.1, from coordinate 33,048,504 downwards.
AATATATCCAGTCCCAACTTTAAAGCAAACCTACAAGTAAAGCCTGTAGACTTACATCCCACCCATTTCAAGGCAGTGAATCTAAACACACATTTATGCTCTTCTACACGGTATACTTGCTGGACTGGGAACATGAAAACAACTTTAGGTCATAGAGCCCTGAAGAAATTTTTTAATCTTTCAATAGTGCTCTAAAAAATGATAAGACAACATAACCACTTACGATTTGTAAAAGCATTTCTCATGCACATTCATCTGCCATAATGTCTTAAAACAACATGAATAATTGGTATTTTTTCCACATTATGCTTCTTTTTTCTCTTAGGTTAGTCACTGCAATAGCCATTTAATCTGGCAGCCAAAAGAGCATTTACTGATATATGTATTTATATACTCTATATCCATTTTCTTGTTAGCTCCATATTCAGAAGGTACTGGATATTGTTGTATTTAAACAAAAATGCTAAAATTATCATGAGTAGATATTGGCTAAAAATGAAATATTTCAGATGTTTAGGTAAATATAGTTAGTTTGCAAACTTCAGCCTTAAAAAAAAATACATTATCAAAAGATATTTGATAAAAACAATGTTAAAAGGCCTTCTAGCATGTCTCAGGTATCCAGCAATATTCATGTGAAGACTAGCGTGTTAATTCACAGCATATTTTTTCAAATAATCAATTTATCATATTATCATGAGCACCTCCAACAGGTGCATGCTGAACCTGGATGTTTGAGCATATCCCTGAAATTTATTTCACAGATATTAATTTTGGAGTGTCCATCCTTTTAAAGCAAAGAACCAAAATTATTAATATCCTTAATAAATGCCATAAACTAGATTAAGCTGGGGTAGACCTCTGGAGGTCCTCTAGGCCAGGCTGCCACTCAAAGCAATGTCTGGAGAGGTTAGGTTATTTGGGCCCTCTCTGGTAAATCTTTCAGAACGTCCAAAAATGAGGTTTCACAAACTCTATAGGCAAGTTTATCTAGTGTTTAACCATGCAAATTGTGAAAATTTTGTTAATAACATCTTGTCAGAATTATAGAGAAAAATGTAGTAAATTGCAGACTCAAAGTTTTTTATTTCATATGGCATCTATGAAAATTACACTGCATCTTTTTCTAAATTTAAAAATTGTAATTCAAAATAAATTATAAATATGGTACAAAAGTAGTTTTTTCAGAATTCTTAAAATGTTTATGTTAATAATTCAGATCTGAAACCTCACATTCTTTCTTTATAGATTTCAGGAACAATGTAAGTACAAAATTAGCAATATCAAACGCTTGCCCTCTGAGTAACATGAGATCTTCACCCCTCCAGTTGTCACTGAAGTATCTTCTATTGTCACTGACTTTAACTTCATGAATGCTTTTGAATTTTATCTTTGCAACCTGATTTTCTTAGATTTTAACCTTTTTTCCCCTCTAAAATGTTCCTGTGGTTACCAACATTAAAATAGATTAAACAGACACATGTAACTTACTGTATTAGAGAAAAGTAAATTAAGAATTTTAAATTACTGTGACATATATTTGTGTTACAGTTTGGAGAGAAGTCAATAATCTTAAAATCAGTTAACAAAATGGCTGTAATGCTGCTCAGTTTTAAAACTCCAGTAATTCTACTGATGTGAAACTAAAGTCCAGCTTGTGTTTTTGCAAAGTCTGTATTTTCCAGAAATCAGCTCCCTTTTCTCATTAAAATGTCCAGCAGCCACTGTTTCTTTTTTAATTTTCAACTTTGTGTTTTGGTTGAAATAATGATGTTATAAATAAGTCTTTTTTTCTTAAATATTGTTGCTATTATCCTTAAGAGGACCTGCTTTTGGGAACTATAAAATCCACTTCCTAGACACTCTCAGGTGAATCTGCAGCTATAGCAAAATTTTGCCAAAACCAACAATCTGCCTGAAGCTAAACCTGCTCGTCAATCTAATGCAATAACACAGAAGAATCTCAAGAGGCCCGGGACAACATACTTTGTGGATTAAAAAAAAAAAAAAAAAAAGAGAGAGAGAAAAATTAAAATATACTTTTTAGCTTTCACATTCTGTCCCTGCATAAGTCATTTCAGCTGTCTGTTTGCATACTCTCATCTCCTGAGCAATTATAGTCACAGTTAACCAGACCACCTGAATTTGCTGCTTTTTAATGTTTTGTCAAGACGTGTTATAGATTTTCAGTAATACTCAAAAACACTTTACACTTATGATAAATATATATTCAAGATATGCTTCTAAGTTTCTTTAGCTCTTCACAGAATCAAATACAAAGAAAGTTTACAGTTTTCCTGTAGCAAAAAGATGAGAGCTTAGAATTTTTTCAAGCTTTTCAAATCTGCTTTAGAATTTCAGGGTGTCTTATATTACCTGCTTAACACTACATATAGTGCCATAATATTACAAAAAATAGCACAATAAGAAAAAAATAATACTCTTCTCAAAAATGTTAATTTCGGCTACAGGTGTTATGAGGACTAGTCCTAATGTCTGGGCTACAATATGCACAGTTCCTTAAATACTTACAAATGAACTAACTGGTGACTCAAGGAAACCATAGAAATGGTGATCAATAGAATTCTTATTTATCCCAAGAAATTTTGACAAGTCTTTCACTATCTGGACCCTAAGTGCTTCTGAAAATATCTGCTAATTACACATAGAATCATAGAATAGTTAGGGTGGGAAAGGACCTTAAGATCATCTAGTTCCAACACACCTGCCAAGGAGAGGGACACCTCACACTAAACCATGTCACCCAAGGCTATGTCCAATCCAGCCTTGAACACTGCCAGCGATGGAGCATTCACAGCTTCCCTGGGTAACCCATTCCAGTGCCTCACCACCATCACAGGAAAGAATATCTTCCTCATATCCAGTCTAAACTTCCCCTGTTTAAGTTTGAACTCGTTACCCCTTGTCCTCTCACTACAGTTCCTCATGAAGAGTCCCTCCCCAGCATCCCTATAGGCCCCCTTCAGATACTGGAATGCTGCTAGGAGGTCTCCATGCAGCCTTCTCTTCTCCAGGCTGAACAGCCCCAACTTTCTCAACCTAGCTTCATACAGGAGGTGCTCCAGTCCCCTGATTATCCTCGTGGCCCTCCTTTGGACTTCTTCCAACAGTTTCATGTCCTTTTTATGTTGAGGACACCAGAACTGCACACCATACTCCAAGTGAGGTCTCACAAGAGCAGAGTAGAGGGGCAGGATCTCCTCCCTCAACCTGCTGGTCATGCTCCTTTTGATGCAGCCCAGGATATGCTTGGCTTTCTGAGCTGCAAGTGCACACTACTGGCTCATGTTCATTTTTTCATCAACCAAAACCCCCAAGTCCTTCTCCACAGTGCTGCTCTGAATCTCTTCTCCACCCAACCTGTAGCTGTGCCTGGGATTGCTCCAACCCAGGTGGAGGACCTTGCACTTGGCATGGTTAAACTTCATCAGGTTGGCATCAGCCCACCTCACAAGCGTATCAAGGTCCCTCTGGGTGGTATTCCTTCCCTCTAGCGTATCAACCGAACCACACAGCTTGGTGTCATCGGCAAACTTGTTGAGGGCACTCTCAATCCCACTGTCCATGTCACCGACAAAGATGTTGAACAAGACCGGTCCCAACACCGACCCCTGAGGGACATCACTCGTTACTGGTCTCCAGCTGGACATTGAGCCATTGACCACAACTCTTTGCGTGCAGCCATCCACCCAGTTCTTTATCCACCGAGTGGTCCACCTATCAAATAGATGTCTCTCCAACTTAGAGACAAGGATTTCATGTGAGACAGTGTTGAACACTTCGCACAAGTCCAGGTAGATGACATCAACTGCTCTACCCCTGTCCATCAGTTCCGTAGCTGTCCTCAAACACTTTGAAAATTCACTCTCCTCTGCTAACTTCAAGACTATTTAAAAAAAGAAAAAAAAAAAAAAAAAAAAAAAAACACAAAGAACCAAACAAAAAAACCCACTAATAACCAAATGTGAGGTTTTGAGTTTTTAAAAATATCTAGATTTTAATTAAAATTCTGAAGTCTTTATATATATCCACAAGTCCATAAGTAAAAAGAATGTAATGTGTTTTTAACATGTGATTGAAAAGGTATGGGTTTCATCTAGCAGTAGAATAATATCACTTTTCCTCTGGCTTAGTTAATAAATTAATACCCTAATTTCCACCAACATAAAACAATATGCTAGACATCTATGTATCACTTTTCCTATAACAGTGAGTAAAACAAAACAATAAGTTAACATCATTACATATTCCAGATCAAAAAGTAGATTTTAGAAAAAATTTTGATATTCAAAGCATTTTGCACACAGGTGCTGAAATTTTCAAATCAGTGACACTGAGTTATAATACTTTCACTGATTAATTCTGTTTGTATAATAAATTTGTCCAGCCACCAGCTGTTGGGATAAAGTGAAAATTAAACAAAAAAGGTCATAATAATAAATTTTAGGTAATAAATCCCCAAAATGCACCTGGTGTCCTATCTGTCTACATTGGGCTTACACAAAAATAGTTTCAACCACACTCTTTAGTTATGGCTCCTGCTGATTGTTGACAGAATGCACAAATAAATCTTGAACAGAAGAATATTGGTTTAAATACTCGAAGAAAATATTGATTGCATTACAATTTGAATATTTTAAATGTAGAAATATTTTTTTGGAATTGGAACTTTTTTACTCTTGAAGGGTCATTCCCTTTCACAGAGGGAATTAATTTCTATTTATTTATAGTACAAGCCTAAAAAAATGTACTACATTTGTAAATTTTCATGGAAAGGCAGTATAGAGTTAACGTGCACACAGACTCTTGCACTCAGTTTCCATAAATATTTGGTTGCTGTTCATATGACACATAAAACTCCTTAAATGTAGTGTTCCATAAATAAGTTACCTGCATCATACATTACCTTCAAGGTAATGTTCCATTCAGCTTTGGTGTGGTAAGTGCTTTAAAATTGCAACCATTAGAAGTAGTTACTGACCAGGGTATTTTAAAATTCTTTTTGGCACCAAATCATTTATACACTGACTCAGCAAAGGATGTTGAATGTATTTTATATCCATTAACACTGTGTGAATGTCCATTTAACATCATTTTCCATAAAAAACAATTTGAGAAAAGATTATTATTCAAGAGGTTACTTCAATTAAGAATATTTCCTTGTAGTTCAGTGCTACGTTCAAAATTTTCCATTTCTTCCTTGCACATTGTACTTTTATGGAACAGACTCATATTAGTTTTGCATATTAAAAATTTAAATGGCAATATTTTCTCCAATGGCCTTAATTAGAACCATCTGGCTAGAGTATCATTTTACAATGAGAGTTCACTTTCAAAAGTATTGCCCCTGTATAAGAATTTAATTATTATCATTATCTTATATATTTTTACATTTTCTACTATGAGAACAAAACAAATTTTGGTCTGGCACTGTACACGGATCTGTCATATTGGGAAAGCTACACATGATCTTTTTTAATTTTTACATAGATTTCTACTTTCTTAATTTAGATCCTTTATCTTGGTCATTATCTCTCTTCTATTAGAATCCTTTTCATTAAATCACCTTTTAATGTTTACATTATAATAGTTTTTATCACATGATTTTAAGGCATTTAACAAGACGAAGATAAGATCTCTGGATTTGGATTAATTATTGCAAAATGCATACAATTCAACCATGTAGCTTTGGCTGAAAAAGAACATTAATAAGGTTTATCTGTTAAAACAGATCTCAAGAAAGAATGTATCTACTGCTTCCACAAATGCAAGTTACAGTTGTTGCATATACATATCCTTCTCACATGGCTTGTTCTTCAGTATAATAATTCTGATAAACAGAATTACCAGTCAGTTATCTAGAGTTCATTATTGCCTGTCATCCTGTCCTGGTTTCATCTGGCATAGAGTTAGTTTTCTCCCCAGTGGCTGGTACAGTGCTGTGTTTTGGATTTAGTCTGAGAACAATGAAGATAACACACAGATGTTTTAGTTGTTGCTCAGTAGTGCTTACTCTGGTCAAGAACTTTTCAGTCTCTTGTGCTCTGCCAGTGAGGAGGGGCACAAGGAGCTCAGAGGGAGGAGAGACAGGACCCTTGATCCAAACTAGTCAAAGGGGTAATCCATACCACAGCATGTCATGGCCAGTATATAAACTGGAGGAGTTACCCAGAAGGGCCAGATCGGGTATTGGTGGGTGGGTGGTGAGCAATTATACTTGTGCTTATTGTTTGGTTTCTTGTTGTTTTTTTTCATTTCCTTTTTCACTTTTATACCTCTCTCCTTGTTGTTTCCCTTAGTAGTAGTATTATATTGTATTTTATTTTAGTTATTAAACTGTTCTTATCTTAACCCATGGGTTTTATATTGTGTACATATACATTGCTATTATTACACGTCCTATCATAATCACTTCATTTTAGCAGCCCCTCGTGCCTGTGCCATCATCAACTTGTTTACTTATTTGCTCATTTATTTGCAAAGCTTTATTTCTGCTGCTAGCTCCACAGCTCTTTCCACTGCACTTCCTGTATTCCTGAAGAAGAACACTGAAGAAGAATTTACATTTATATTTACATGCCTAGGGAGGGAGGAAGGGTGGAAGAATGAGCAAGCAGATGCATGGTACTTAGTTGCAGATTGGTTCAAAATCACAGCACAGCCCAAGGTTTCTCTTGCTTCTCTTGATGGGACCCTTATGTAACTGCCTCCAAAAATAACTGAGATAATAAAAGAGCAAGTCTGATAAGAGATATTAACATCTATTTTATTTATCAGCTGAGTATTTCTAATATGCTTATACACAAATTTCATTATCAAGTTTGAGGTGCAAGTAAAACATGAGAAAAAATTTCATTTCTTGTATTTCAGGAAAGCATTTCTAATTTGTATGGTGGCTCACACTGACACTATGAACCTCTTCCAAGCATATGGCGGGCTTCCTAGAGGGTATGCTACTGTGCATTATCAAATTGATAAATTTTGCTGGCATTTTTAAGATACCATTGAAGCCTGAGACTGGCAGCAACAAAATGACAGAAGCAATATAGATATGAAGCCTTTCAGGTGAAACCAATCTTAATGAGCCATCAAAGAATGTGTAAGTGATTCACATTACATTCTTAGCTCACAGGCACTAAAGGCACATAGGTTTACTTAATAAGAAAAACGTTATTTGCTATTATTACAGGTCACATCATAATCACCTCATTTTAGCAGCCCCTTGTGCCTGTATCATCATCTACTTGTTTACTTATTCACTCATTTATTTGCAAAGCTTTGTTTCTGCTGCTAGCTCCACTGCTCTTTCCACTGCACTTCCTGTGTTCCTGAAGAAGGGTTGTCACCTCTGCCAGAGGGGATTTCTGAATGGGAAAAGTTCCTGCTGATGGCTGTACTAGCAAAGTGTGCAGCCTTATGCAGCTGACAAGCAGACATAGAACCTGCATCTTTTCATGTCCCAGACGCAGGTGTACTAGTTGCCCACCCACGACAGATATTCTCCTGCAGAAGGAGCTCTTCTAAGCTCATTTTATCAGATTTCAGGAGGGCGACCTAAGACATCTGCCACCACTCCTTTCTTTTGTGGCTTGGAATAAATACATTTCAGAAAGGAACTAAGATTTTTTCACATGGGGTCAAGAAAAGAGTTTCTTTTGAACTCATAGAACACTCCAGTGTAAAGACAGACAGAATCAAACATTGCAAGCTTCTGCTTTCAATGTGCACATGCTTTATTGAGTTTTTCTTTTTAATCAGTTTGCCAAACTGCTTTTGATTGTTAGGAAGGTTTTGTGGCATTTTTCCAATAATATGTTTATATTGTGTTTGTAGGGGTTTGACGTTCCCCTTCTTTATGTGAGTTTTTATTGCCATAGTCATCACAGGTGTTAAAATCGAGGCTTTCAGACATTTTGTATTCTATAAAGGAAAATTCAGGCCAACTGAATGTTTGCTGTTATTTGCAGAATATGATAATGATAGGAAAATTGAAGAAAGTCTCCCTTTGACCTAGAAAATATAGAGATTTACCTACCTCCACAAACCAAGATTTCTGACTCCCAATAGAACTGTTCCACAGGGTTTCTAACAAACTATGGAACCACTAGAAATGCATGGTTTCAGCTGCTCTCAGCATTCCCAATAAAATCTCTCTTTCAAAGAAGAGGGATATTTCCCCAAAGGAGTAAAGCATTTCCTGTATGTTAACAGGTATGGTGTTAGGATGGGAAACTCTTGAAGTCCTTCTGAGAAAACAACTCCAGTATAGCAAGAATTTATTCTTATTGGTTTCTACCAACCTCTTTAAATGTAGATTCTAAGTGAAATCAGAAGCAACATACATAATATAAAGTGGAAAATCCACTATAAATATTTTACAAACCTTGTAAAGAGTTGGTAGTGTATAGGCATATTAATACAACCTGCGCTGTTTCATCATTGTCCTGTTATAATTTCAGAAAACAGTTCAGATTGTTTAACTTCCAAAAAATTGAAATAATAATTAAGGTTTAAGATACTGTTAAGTTTACAACTTGTCATTTTTCTGTATAATTTCTGTAAGCAACATAGAATTATTTTGTGGATCATATCCTGTTTTAATGTTTCTGTGTACGCAATAGTTGTGGTAGCAGCAACTGCATTCAGCCAAAATTCCTACTTCAACAAGAGATCCAGAAGCAGGTCTGCTTTATAAATGAGCTTAGTCAAGAAGATGCTTGTGATGGTGAGTGCTTCTAGTCACCCAAGAAGATAATTACATTGTATTTTGAAATACTGAAAAAATCTCAATTTCACATGGAGCTTTGCTTCTCTACATGGCCCCCTTTGTTGGTGGTTGAGGTGTGCCCACGGAACTTTGGGTTTATATTGAGTTCTCACTTCCTTTCCATCCCTCAGACACTGTGGTAGAGTTTGTCTTTAAGGAATATATTTTCCCATCACTTCTCACATGTCAGTAAAAAAAAAAAAAAGTTCTTTAGCTCTCAAGAAATTCCAGAAAAATGTTCCAGGATATTAACAATAGCACAGAAAGATGTTTAAATTTATAGTTAATAATACAGATTAAGATAAAGAGTTCAATTTCCACTTGTTCTGCTGCTCTGAACCCATGGAGCTATAACTTTGATTTAACAGGGGTAGGAAAATTGCAAATGATAACACAGTTATTCATAACATGAAACAATTTCATTGTGCATAGCGTTTTCTGACAGCAGTGTTGAATTTGAGAGCATAAACCATCAAAACCAAAATGAAGAAAAATTAGATATGATGTGCATATGCCTTGTTAAGGATTCAGTAACTCTCTTTTAATGTACACTGCTGAAAGCTAGTAAAAAGCAGGGCGTCCAAAAATCATCATCCAGAAACAGATACTGAGTATTGTCAAAGTAAAGCCATCAAAAGAAAATTGGAATTGGACTATATGTTGCACAAACTTTACTCCTAGCATTTTTTTCTGTGTTGTTTCATTTTATGCATACCAGCAGTGAAACCTTCCAAGGTTGAAACACCAGGTCAAAAGATAATATGCAGGTTTGGTTTTAATGCCCAGAAAGTAGCACAGATTTCATGCTATGTTACAAAATTAACAGTGTCATGTACACTCTCAGCAGAAAATTTTTTGAACTTACAAGCAAATATTTATTTGCATGATCCATTGTGTGAGACCCTTAATAAATGCAGTGCCTACAGCACATAAGCCTTGTCTAGGAGCTACCAACTAGATACAAAAAAATGCAAATAAGGTTCAGAGCACAAGAGAACTGAGTTCAACTTGTATATCAAATGGATCATCTAATTTTTATTTCCTTTTCTCCTCCTAACCCAGAAGTTAAATTCCCTGAAAAAAAAAAATCCCAAGTTTTACATTATAATTCCTTGACAGAGAGGAATTTGTCTGACACACTCTGCAATTACTTTAAACTATTTGTAACATTTATCGTTCCTTTTGGCACAAGTATGCATATGATACATTCAAAATTGTGAAATGAAAGGAACGCTGTCTTAAAAACCCTGTGTTCCCTCATTGTGCCTTACCTTGGTGTTATTATGATTTTCTTTGTAATTAATATGCTGATCATCAACAACATTCTCAAAACTCATCTGATCCTATAAATATACTCATGACAAAGAAAATGTTGGAATGAATTTGTGTTTGGGGAATTAAAATAATTTTAATAAGAATATTTGAGCATATTTTTTAAAAGGGGATCATTTTTTGTCACTTCAAATATGCAGGATACTTTCCTCTCCAAACTGAAACCATAAATTTATTTTAGCTAAAAACATGTGAAGAGTTAGTAAATTACCATCTGGCTAATAAACACTTTATAAATGAAGTGATGACTCTTCAAAATATTCATCAGTCTAATATTTCTATATATATGAAAGAACAACATTAAAAAGAAAATAGGCACAAAAGGTATTCAGCATTTTTATACCAATAGTTATGCTAAGACAAATTTCCATCAACTTCTTTATTTTACCTCATGAAAATGCATTTCTCTACATGCATTTCTTTTCAATTGAAAGAATTCCTGGCTTACATTATCATGCTTACTTTGTCACCAGATTTATAATGGAAAACTCAGAATTTTCAAGAAAAGAAGGCCATTCCAGAAATTTAAACTGCTACATTTCAGAGCATTGGGAAAAAAACAAGACCAATATTTTTCTATTTCTATTTGACACTACAGCTTTATGATTTTCTTTTTTCTTAACTTGGAGATTTCACTAAAACAACTTAATCTAAATACTCTCCTTATTTTTACAAGAACAAGTCCAGAGGAGGGCCACAAGGGTGATCGGGGGCTGGAGCACCTCCCATATGAAGACAGGCTGAGAAAGTTGGGGCTGTTCAACCTTGAGAAGAGAAGGATGCATGGAGATCTCATAGCATCCTTCCAGTATCTGAAGGGGGCTTATAAGGATGCTGGAGAGGGACTGTTCAGTGGGGACTGTAGTGGTAGGACAAGGGGTAATGGTTTAAAACTTAAACAGGAGAAATTCAGGTTAGATATAAGCAAGAAGTTCTTTACTGTGAGGGTGGTGAGGCACTGAAATGGATTGCTTAAGGAAGTTGTAAATCCTCCATCCCTGCAGTGTTCAAGGCCAGGCTGGACAGAGCCTTGGGTGACATGGTTTAGTGTGAGGTGTCCCTGCCTATGTCAGGGGGGTTGGAACTTGATGATCTTAAAGTTCTTTCCAACCCTAACTATTCTACGATTCTATGATTCTATGAGTGTCCTGGGTTCAGCAGTAGCAGTCATTTTTCTCATTCTTAGTAGCTGGTGCAGTGCTGTGTTTCTGACTTTCAGGCTGGGAACAACACTGCTAAGACTGATGTTTTTAGCCGCTGCTTAGAATACTTAATCTGACCAAGGACTTTCTGAGCCTCATGCTCTGCCAGGGAAGAGAGGAAGCCAGGAGGAAGCAGAGACAGGACACCTGACTCAAACTGAACAAAGAGGTATTCCATACCACAGCACATCATGCCCACTATATAAGCTGGGGGTAGTCACCCGGAAGGGTTGGATCACTGCTGGGGTTGGGCTGGATATTGATCGGTGGGTGGTGAGCGGTTGTATTCTCTTTCCTTGTTATTTCCCTTATCATTATTATTATTGGTGGTAGCAGGAGTGGTTCGTGTTATACCTTTATTACTGGACTGTTCTTATCTCAACTCGGGGAGTTGCATCCTTCCAATTCTCCTCCCCATCCCTCCGGGAGCAGGGAGGAGGGGGGAAAGGGGGGTGAGTAAGAGAGTGACTGCGTGGTTTCTGAGTTTCAGCTGGGCTTAAACCACGACAATGAGGATTCTGCAGAATTCAGTTTAAGTGGACATGCATATAACAGTTGGAGCAGAAAGCAAGAACAAATGACCTTGGCCTCCTTACGTAGGTAGAGAGGAAGGCACTACCTCAAATACGTAGATATAAAAAAGCAGAATCTTGTCCTGCATTTGTACAAGAAATCATCTTTCTGCAGAAGTCTTGGGTTTGTTTATTAGTTTACATTCTTGGTTTTCTCTGGCTAATTAAATATTTTACATCTTGAAAAAGCCTCTTTGAAAAAAAAATAACTTGAAAATTGTATAGTTTTGATGGGTTTAAAAAATCCAGTTATTTCTTCTGTTTATCTTGCAATTTTTTAGTAGTAGCTTTGTGTATTTAAATGTGGCTCCTGAGACTAGTGGCTTCTTGAGGAAAACAAAAATTACTGGAATGCAGGTGCTCAATTCTTCCTAAATTTTCAGTCCACTCAGCCCCAGATACCAATTAGAATGGTATTTCAACGTGTACTCTTACTGTGGTAATTTAGTAAAGTAGCAAAATGGGAGGAGAGGAGGGATGGAGGAGGACAAAGGGAGGTGAAATATATTGGTGTTTGGTTAAACCAAATATTGGGTACACAAGACAAAGCCAACTGAAGTCAATGAAAATATTTTCTAAAGAATTTAGTGAGACTATACCAAACCTGTTATCTACATTTGATTTGGTTCAAGCCAAGGCTATTCCCAGCTCATGTTTTAAAACACTTTTACTAGTAAAATTCTGCCATCCAGAATGAAAATTAAAGTCATATCAAAGTGATGTTATTGATTCACAGCCAGTTGCCTGCAGCTAATGAAATCCTAAATTCCTGCAGGTTCATACTACTGCTAGCAATTCCAGACTTTCAGTGTGCACAAGTATAATGGAAGAACAGAACAGAAAAATCAATAGTTTTACTAATGTGTTTGTCATTCATGAACATAGATGGTTGGCATTATCAGTGTAAATTATTTAATCCTCTATTAGAAAGAAACTGAGAAACAAACACCATTTTCTTAATCAAACTAATATGCAAGTTTTCAGTGAAAGGTCAGTGCTCACTGAGACCATGCTGTAGATCAGAAACAAGTCTGTTTATCCCAAGTACTGCTGTAACATTAAAAGTTAATGAGTGAGGATGCACAGGATGATGAAAAATGCATATTTATAACAGACATTATAATGAAATTACCTCAGTGAATGGAGATAACTTTCTTCATAGTAGTCATAACCAGTGCAATTGCATATTTGTGTGGTTTTTTTTGTCTCCACCACCTTGGCTGCAAGGACACATCAGTGAAGTTATTACAACAGCTGCAAATTTTTTTAAAAACCTTTATTCGTAACAGTTTAAATATAAATAGATTCAGACAATTTCCTTCCAAGAAGGAAATAAGTCAATACACTTAAAGATACAGTCACGTAATAGAAGGTGCATCATTGGTTTTAATTTCATATCCAACTTAATGAACTAAATGATAATGTCAGAGAAATACTATGTATTCTAAGAAAACAAATGCACCTAAGTCCATTTCTGTCTATTCCTTCCTCATATGTCTCACTGGGAAAACAGCAACATACATAAACTACTCTGACTACCGTATGAGAAAATAGTGACAGATAACACTGTTTAAAATCCATATTCCACTATTATAACTCTAAAAATACTTGCATTTTGTCATGGTTTAAGCCCAGCCATAACTCACGCAGTCGCTCTCTCACTCACCCCCCTTTCCCCCCTCCTCCCTGCTCCCGGAGGGATGGGGAGGAGAATTGGAAGGATGCAACTCCCCGAGTTGAGATAAGAACAGTCCAGTAATAAAGGTATAACACAAACCACTCCTGCTACCACCAATAATAATAATGATAAGGGAAATAACAAGGAAAGAGAATACAACCGCTCACCACCCACCGATCAATATCCAGCCCAACCCCAGCAGTGATCTAACCCTTCCGGGTGACTGCCCCCAGCTTATATAGTGGGCATGATGTGCTGTGGTATGGAATACCTCTTTGTTCAGTTTGAGTCAGGTGTCCTGTCTCTGCTTCCTCCTGGCTTCCTCTCCTCCCTGGCAGAGCATGAGGCTCAGAAAGTCCTTGGTCAGATTAAGTATTCTAAGCAGCAGCTAAAAACATCAGTCTTAGCAGTGTTGTTCCCAGCCTGAAAGTCAGAAACACAGCACTGCACCAGCTACTAAGAATGAGAAAAATGACTGCTACTGCTGAACCCAGGATACACTTAGACAATATTATTTACCTTTACTTAAAAACATTGAGAAAAAATGATCAAGAATGACCGGTGGTGCAATTTATTGCACCGTTTAACTTTAGAGTATGTAACTGCGCATTGAAATCTACCGTTACGATTTAAGCATGGACAGTTTAGAGGTGCTAATGAATCCTGCAGACACATCTATATTGTACAGTCAAAATCATATTCTGGCCTGTGAGAAGGCTGGAGAGCCTACCTACCAGAACTGCACTGTGTAGTCACTCGAGATCTTAAACACTATTTAACCTTTTCATAATTGATCAAAACTTAAACTTCTTTTTCTTCACCTGCAGAGGGGGTGTGTTGATGGAATACAAATCAAACTACAGCTTTCTTTTAACAGTGTTTTGCCTTTATGATAGAGTAGTCTGGACTCAGTAAATATATCACTGAATATCACTAATTACATTAGCCTATGCCACTTTGCATGTTTTATTTACAGATTTGTTTTGTTAGCTAGTTCAGCAGGGAAAACATTAAGCTGTGAAAGTGAGGGCATAGCTTCAGAGCTCTGTTGCACTTACATACTGAAAAATGAAATGGAAACCAGGTGTCGTGGTTTAAGAATCTCTAACTCACGCAAGCTCGTTCTCTCACTCACTTCCCCCTCTTTCTTCACCCCGCTCCCGCAGGGATGGGAAGGAGAATCAAAAAGAATGCAGCTCCCACAGGTTGAGATAGGAACAGTTTAGTAACTAAAGTATAACACAAATCACTACTGCTACCACCAATAATAATAATGACAAGGCAAATACAAGGAACGAATACAATTCTCACCACCTAATACTAAGCCCCACCACGCAGTGCACCCCACCCCACCCACCCCCCCGCCCCTTCCAGGTCTCTGCTCTCTGCTTTTCATCCTTCTTTTCAAAGAAAAGTCCCAGACATGAAAGTAAATGCCAATAAAGCCACAATAGGATGATATCACAAGTATATGATTGCATCTTCTGTGTTGCATTACTCAAGAGAAAAATCTATTTAACAAAGGTATTGTTTGAAATATTGCACTTTGATAAATTAATGCATGAAAACTTTAAGATTCATAAAACAATTCATTTTAGAAAATATATTATGTACATGTAATATAAACCTTTACTTGTTTGTTGGCGTTAAAAGAAATATTTGTATGTTCTCTGCTAAAGAATCCCTAAAAACTGATCACACATCCATACCAAAGAATAACAAGAAGTAAAAAGAACTGAATTCACATTTTGGAAAAGTCAGATAGGGAAACAACACAGAAAATTACTCTGCCACCAGAAGTGAGTAGTAGCCATGTGGGTAAGCCACAATAGTGCCTGTCAGAGTCAACAACACAGAAGCAAGCTAAGAAAATACAGAATAGATGGAGACATGGGAATTAAACTTGCAAAAATCATTCCACAGAGCTATAAACTGCATAGATAATGCTTTAACAGTGTCTGAAGATTTCAAAGCATAAAACACATCTAGGGTTCATATGCATGAGTGTATATAAACACACAAGTAAATAAATAAAGTAGAAACCAATCCTCATTAGCTAATAGCCACAATAATTGTACAAACCAAACCAAACCAATCCAAACAAACAAAAAATGCTGAACACAGTCAGTATTTTCGTCATTGCAACATACAACACTAAAATAAAAAGATGAGAAAAATCAAGTAAAGAAAGTACTGAAAGTCAGGAAGATAGCTCAACACAGAAATCCAAAAAATAAAACCTTGCTTGCCATAAAGCACTCATTAAGTACTTTTAGTAACTTTAATTTTTACTTTTTTTAGATTTTGCTGCATATATGTGGAATCATATGATGCTGTCTTCTTGTATATGAGATAGTGCTATAGCTTGATTTTGCTGACAGCTATTTGTCATAGGTGAAAAAATGGCTTGGGTTATGAATGCTCTTATGTAGAAGACAGCTGGATGCATCTGTGACTCCAAAATTGGACTTTTGAACTCTCATGCAAAAGCTGCTTCTTGCTGCAACTGATACAGTTTAGTTGTAAATTTTGACAACACCTGGGCTAAACAGAAGTGTACCTGGGTTATAATCTGGCTTCTTTTGAAACTGAAAAGGTTGCTCCTGAGCTGAAAGGAGATAAAATCATAGGAATACTTAGGAATAGTGTAAACTTATTAAAATACGTAGGCCTTAATTTTTATCTTTTCAATGATACACTGCTCCTGTGCACAACAGTCAGGCCCTCCATACTTCTGCAGGCTTTCCTTCTTAATGAATCTCATATGTGCATTAACAAAAATTACTCCCATTCAGAATACTGTGGCTTATTTTTAACACTCTTCATACCGTCAGTGAGCCATTGAAACTGGAAGAAAGTCATAATTTTAATTATTTCAATGAAAGAAACTTACCATCTCATTTTTTATTTTATACAAACCACAACAAAATTTACTGATCACTTCCTGGAGACTAGCTTTCCAATGACTTGTTTTTCCTTTCACTTTTGTTCTTTCCTTTATTTCAGTTTTGCTTCTAATTCCATAGGTACCGCAGGTTCCACATCTGCAGATATATACACTCATTTAATATGACATTCGGAGATTTAGGCAAAGATAAATAAAAAATAGAATTTGGCCTCATTTTAGAGAGTCAGAAGTTAAGGGGAGGGGGGAATAAAAAAGGGAAATGTTTTTAGAACACATAAATAAGTTGTTCTAAAAATACATTTTCACCTTTCACATCTTTTTTGCAATGAAGAGAATGGCACTCTCTAATTTTGTTTGTACTTATTGCAATGAATATAAAAACAAAGAATTGTTTGATAGCTAGAAACAAAGGAACAATATCCATTGACTAAATTGGTGGCTACAAACCAGGTGACTATTATTTGGGATGGTAAATGTATAAAATAGAAACTTGGCTTTAAAATTCTTGATTAATTTAGTTGCGGCTTTATAGCCTGGGAGACCAGGCTCATTGATCAGTAGAGCAGCTATTGCTTGGGGAAAAGCAAATTTCTCCATGTTGATGCACCTTCAGCAGTTACAGAGGTCAGCACTGAAGTCTGCATTTGTTGCTATGCTATGACATTCTAGACACTATAATTTTGTAGTCACTCTGAAGCTTTTCAGTAAATACCAATTTAAAATGACAATCATTATAATTCTCTGTGGGTTACTGCTTGAGACAGGAACATATCTCAGTCTTCATTCAGGCACTGTTTTCTTTGTTATTGCTTCCATTCGGTGACTCTGCCATCAAAAAGCTATACAAAGTAGACAATTTTCTCAGAAGTATTTTTTTCTGGTAACGAAAACCCCAAAAACCAAACCAAAACCAAAACAAACAAGAAAACCCTGAATCCAACTCCTCCTTCCCCCCCCCCACCAAAAAAAAAAAAAAAAAAAAAAAACACAAAACCAAAAAACCAACAACTTACTCATGGCAAATTAGTTCCAAACACTTCTTCAGTTCTTGATGGGGAGGGGGAGAGTTTTAGCTGTTTATAGATCCAAGTGCATTTGTTGATTTCCATCCTGAATAATCCAGTCAGTCATGACCCTGTATTTATATGACTTCAGATCAAAAACCATTTCTGGTAATCAGTTCATGCTATAAGGTAAACTTAAAATTACAAACAGACCAAAACTACTTCTACCCTGTTCCAAAGAGTATGATGCAACATATATTTACATGGATATTACACTTTTTTTATTGCACATCACTCACTGGTATATCAAGTTATCAGCAAAACTTAAGTCACTTTCAAATTAATTTCATGCTGTCTTCCTGTGCACTTCATATTCAAACACCAATAATTGTTTCCCAAGTGTAACTGGTTAGATGCTAATTTTTGATAGAGGAAAGACAAACTGCATACTGGTTAACTGTGTAGGCCTATTTTTAAGAGAATGTTTCATGGACTCCATTATTGGGAAGTTACGGTGAACTGGTCAATAATGAGAACAGTGGAGATGTAATTACCCTGTACTTTGGATAAATGATTACTGTGTAAATTTCTTTTCTCTTTTCTTTTTTCTTTCTTTGATTGATGAAGTTTCATTTCAACCTCTCTGCCTCCTTTGCACACAGAAAAAAGTCTAAATCATATCTATTTATTTACCTGGTTTTATTTTGGCATTTACGGAGAGCAGGACAGAAACTTGATGTCTATTTGCCTGCCATGGACCAACTAGGTCATTTCCTTCCTAACCCACTGAGACTAACATGCTATACTGGGTTTGGCTGGGATACACTTATTTTTTTTCATAGTGGTTAGTATGATGATGTGTTTTAGATTTGTGATGAAAATAGTCCTGATAACATGGGGACATTTTCATCATTGCTGAGCAGTTCTTACACAGAGCCAAGGCCTTTTCTGCTTCTTATTCAGCCCCACCAGCAAGCAGATCACAGGTACACAAGAAGCTGGAAGGAGACACAACCAAAACAGTTGACCCTAAAGCTGAAAGGGAAATGGTGAAGGAATTCTTTGTTTTCTTTTCTTTTTTTTTTTGTATGCGTGGCTTTTGGTTTGCCTATTAACCTGTCTGTCTCAACCAAGTTTTCTCAATTTTACCATTCAAATTATCTTGCCCATCCTAGCAGGTGGAGAGTGAGAGAACAGCTGTGAAGTGTGTAGGTGCCTACGGGGGTTAAACTACAGTAGCCTCTTTTAGAGCTCATCATGGGGGTCAAAGGGTTCAAGATAATGACAGAATTGATTGGACTACGCTTGATCAAATTCATAGGTGTTACTGGTGTTTAGCTGTTGCTATTAGTTGGCATGCTTCTGTTACTGCCATTGAGCTTGCTTGCCTTACTGTAGAGTAGATTAGTGCTTGTTAGTAGTTGCTTTTTGCTTTTGCTGCTTGATGTACTGTGTGGTGCTTATCATCTGAATCTGCTGTGCCTGGGAACATTTTGATAAGAACAATGGCCATGTGCCTGGGCTGGCAGATTGTCAAAACATTGCTTCTCTTTCTGTGCTGCTGTACTGGAAAGGCTGGAAATCCAATGTGAACTCAGGTCAAAATGACAGTGACCTGTGGATGAGTCCACATGGGAACTGAACACCCTGAAGCTTCTGTGGAATGTATGAGCCCATGCCAGAGCAGGTACATCTCGAAGCTTCTGTAACTGTGGTTATGTCTCTGCCGCAGAAGGTAAACCTCTGAAGGAACAGTGGTTATTGGTAAGGCCATGTTGGAGCAGGTGTACTCCTGAAGGGATTGTGGCTGTGGGTAAGGCCACATTAAAGTAGCTACAACCCTGAAAGGATTGCGGCCCTTGGATAAGGCTGCAGTAGAGGAAGTGCACCTAAAAGCAACTGAGTCTGTCAATGTCACAGCAGGTATAGCCCTGAAGAGATGGTAGCTTATAGGTAACATGCCACTAAGAGGAAGTACACCCCTGAGGTCTGTGGTCCAGTCTTTGCTGCCTACTGGAGTAAAAAAACGACACACTGTTATTCACCAAATTTCACAGAGCAATCGCCCACTCTGTCATAGCACTTTTAGGTTAAAACAATGACCAAGAACATGATGTCTGGCCCATGTCTTTTGAGTTAAAAGACCACTGACTAGATAACTACTTGGGGGAATGAGAAAGAATGACTATATGGAGACCATAACAGGAAACTCTCAGATTAAATACATGAAGAAAAAGTAAGTGCATAGTAACAGGTAATATGCAGCTTGTTTAAGGAGATAGAAACTCACAACTATGAGGTGAAGTTGGATAACCAAAATGGAGGAAAAAAAGAGAAACCAAATGTATTTACATTTGAAATACACATCAAAAGAACAC
Source organism: Ara ararauna (assembly GCA_028858755.1). NCBI lineage: Eukaryota > Metazoa > Chordata > Aves > Psittaciformes > Psittacidae > Ara > Ara ararauna. The sequence goes on along the minus strand of CM054410.1, from coordinate 33,028,642 downwards.
TTACGTTCACTGTTTCTGAAAACCTTGTCTAACCAAATACAGGCCTCACTTTCTAAATACTTATCTATGTGCTTCACTTTAAGCACCAGACCAGCTCTACTTAAATAAATAGGGTGAATATACTCATTTCAGTAAATGGGACCACTGTGCTTAAATTTTAACATGAATCAGAGTGAAAAACTTTTTGAATATTAACAGAGAGATCCACTAGAAAATTAATGAAACATTTTATAGGTCATTGAGCCACATAGTTTTTGCTTATTTTAAAATATTTTAGGTAATTCAAAATCTGTAGAAGCAACAGCTTCTACAGACTGGTTTAAAAAATCTGCTCCCAAGTGAAAGTGTACAGAAGAGAAGCTCCAGGCAGGGTTTCTTCCAGCTTTTCCTTCAAGGGTGAGTGGCCAAGATTAGGCATCTGCACTACCAAAGATCTTGCCTCGAGTGCATGCAGCTAAAGGTTTTGGAGGAATAGGAATGTACCTGACACCCTTAACATTTCCTCATCTCTTTCACCATCTTAGTGAAGCAGTTTGTTGTAATGTCACCTTTACATTGCATTCTTGCAATTAGATTTTAGATTTCCAGCCAAAGATTCTATTACTATATGTGGGAAGCATATATTTCTTAATTTCAGTACCATTCTTCCACCGACATGTTCTGCTCTGTAACCCCAATAAAGCTATCTGCCTGGCAACATTAGCTGGATCATTCTTGATCCAGCAGGTTTATGTCACCTATTATATAAAAGCTGTGGTTTGACAGAGCACTTTAGTACCACTTCAGGTTTTCATTGTTGGTGAACATAATACTGAGCAACAAAACAGGGGAAATCAAATAGCATCTCACCATTTAATATTCCTCCCCTGTTTTTTTTTTTTTTTAGTATTACACTATTTATTTCCCTCCCTAGCCAATTCAGGAGTTGCTCCACATCTCCTTCTTAAGGACCAGTCTGGATGAGGTCTTTCAATTTACCAGCTTCAAACACATACAGGCACTCACCCAGGTAGAGCTGGCTCTTTTTTTCCATTTTTCAGAAAGAGTGGCTTATCTATTTTAAGGTCAAACAACCCTTTTTGCACAACTTCTAATCCTAAGAAGTACCAATATGCCCAAATGTTGCCAATAATGCCCAAGCTGCCAATATGCCCCAAATTTTCACTAACTCATTTATGTACTGAATCTCAAATGGCTGAGGTTGAATGGGACCTCTCATACAAACCCCCCTTAGCTCAAGGTGGATCAAGAATAAATAGATATTAAGAGTCAGCAGATCTCTTAATTTAAGAGTTATTGCAGACTGTCTGTGAAGTTTAGATGTCCTTAAGTTTTAATCCATTAGTTGTGGATGTTTTCAGTGATCTCAAGGGGAAGGAACTCAGCAAGTGATGAAGCTCTGTGCCAGCACTCTGCCTTATTTCTCTTATTGTGCTGTTGGGAGACAGTATGTGGTTAAGTGGATAGTACTTTGAGGTAGTGTGGCATTTCTTATATGGCAGGTTGCCTAAAACAAGCCTTCATTTTAAAGCATTTTTTTTCCCAGAAATACCCTATAACAAACAAAAATGGCATGGGTCAGATTCTCTAGCTGCTGCTGTGGAGATGAAGCAGGGCACTCTTTTCTTAGAATATCTGGGAAGGGTCAGTGTTCAACCTGGCGTTGCTTATAGTCCATGAAAGCATAACAAGATAGTATTTGCCAAGTGCCATGTCACTCAACTCCCCCACATAGCTGTATCCTGAGCATCATCATAAAGAAGGACCATAGACAAGCACCTTCCCATTTCAGTTTTTAGACTCTCTCTATATGAAGACTCTTATGATTCCCAAAAACTTGAAACCTTGTTGAAACACACAGAGGAGGTAAAACAATGACCTGTCTTGGAGACATAAGCTTCAGTTCTGTGTACAAACTTACTGCTCATAAATCTTTAAGGGAAGTAAATATGTCTTCTGTCATTTTGTCGCGGTTTAAGCTCAGTCAGCCAATAACTCAGAAACATGCAGCTGTTCCCTCACTCCCCCCTCCACCCCTTCCTCCCCCTACTCCCAGAGGGATGTGAAGGAGAATCGAAAGAATGTGACCCCCACAAGTTAAGAACAGTCCAGTAATAAAGGTATAACACAAACCACTCCTGCTACCACCAATAATAATAATGATAAGGGAAATAACAAGGAAAGAGAATACAACCGCTCACCACCCACTGATCAATATCCAGCCCAACCCCAGCAGTGATCTAACGCTTCCAGGTGACTGCCCCCAGCTTATATAGTGGGCATGATGTGCTGTGGTATGGAATACCTCTTTGTTCAGTTTGAGTCAGGTGTCCTGTCTCTGCTTCCTCCTGGCTTCCCCTCCTCCCTGGCAGAGCATGAGACTCAGAAAGTCTTTGATCAGAGTAAACATTACTAAGCAGCAACTAAAAACGTTGGTGTTATCAGCATTGTTCCCAGGTTGGAAGTCAAAAACACAGCACTGCACCAGCCACTAAGAATGAGAAAAATGACTGCTTCTGCTGAACCCAAGACACATTTATGTGCAAATAATACTGTACATCAAAACTGCAGAAAAAGTAGATGGAAAACTCAATGTTATATCTACAAGGAGTTTGATCCTTGAGAACATCACTATTGCATCAAAATCCTATTTGTCTAAAAGCAATAGGACAGTCATCCTGAAAAGAAGCCCCCACAAAACATTGTTAACTAGTGCGAGAACTTACAAATGGAAGCTTAGGGTTCTCCTAATGAGTTGCTCACAGTTTAAAACTAGACAGCAATATTATGAAGTACTCACTTTGCAATATGGGTCTTTTCTTGGTCTCCTTTTAAGCTGCCCCATGCTGAAGGCAAGATATCAGAACTTACAAATGTACCTTTATTTATAAAACCAATTTCTTCTACACAGAAAAACTGTATCTTTGAAAATTACGTAAATAACTATAAAAAAAGTTTATCATGAAATGTAAATAGTTGAAATAGTCAAACGTTACAGCCAATGGGTATCAAAGAGTAAATATTGTATCATATTAATTTATTTAAACAGTGGTTAATTAACAATACCTCACTTCTATCCCAGCATACAAGGATAAAAATAAGGTTAAGTGTGCTTATTTTTAAATAAAACATGTTCTTGTTCAATTCAAAATATGTAACATCCACTTCATTGCTCAGGTAAAGAGCAATGTTGTGTATAAATCAGACCATCTCCAGACTAATGAAAAACAGAGAGGAGAAATTGACAGAACTTGAGAGTTAGGCAATGAATGAAGAAATACTAGTGGAATAAATTGCTAAAAAAATCATAATTCACTGTGAATATTATTCATTTGGCTTTAGTGGTGTGATTAGTGCATCACAATCTGCAACTGAAATTGACTGCATCAGTGAAAGTGCAACTTTACTAAATGTCACCTCAGAAGAAATCTCTGCTTAGCAAGTTGCAAATCAAGATGGCCCATGAGAAATAGAAATTGCTCAAAATACCTTGATGGTGGTAATCTATCAGAGCTAAACTCTTTACTGTTGATTAAATTACAAGTGTCAAAAAAAGATATGAGAGCTAAGGAAACAGTAACAATCATCCATTAACTAATAATAAAAACATTCAGTAAACTGACTTTCTTAGAAGCCAGGAGCAAATGAAACCCATTACAACTCTGATATCATGGATTACCTAGTCTCTGAATGATCCTTATTCAGAAAACTATAGAAGCAGTTTGAATACTGTATATGTATAACTAATGCAGATGAGCCATCCATAACATTTATAGATTATCCCCTAGATAAGTTTAAAGAAGACCTACTTTTCTTTGAGAGAACAAGACTGTGACATGAAATCACTATCATGATTTATACAAGCTGTCTAATGCTTTCCCATCACAACCTTATAGGACTACATGAACATCACCCTTCTCTGGCATTATTTTTTGCAACAAAATGTGGGTTTTTTCAGGTTTTAGCACTTTTTTTTTTTTTTTCTCTGCATTGATAATGGTGCTAAAGTGCTACTTCCAAAATATAAACTAGGTTCCTAAGTCCATATCCACTTGATTCTCTTTGGTCCATTACAGATGCAGGCTTGCTCTTAGCATAAAAAAGCAATCTGAATCCCTGAATGCTAAGAATTTTTAATAAGCAGAGTACAACAATCTAGACAGACTTCTTAAAAACAATGTTAGGACCCAAATTTCTTACAGTCCTTGACAAACACCCAAACAGTGGAAAACAACATCATCTCTGCAAGTGAAAAGGTACATCTTAGTACTGAGATGGGACCATTATCAGGTGACAGAAAATAGATCGGTTCCCAGGCAGTCATAAGCAATACTGGCTTGTGAACAACCGATCTCTCCTCATTGGTACAACACCTTTCATGCTCAGTTTTGGAAAAATGATCTCACCTTAGAAAAACATTACTCTGAAATTCAGTGTCTTCAATGTGTGGTGGTAACAGACAGTAGAATAAACTTTATGAAGTTGGTAGACTCTTTTTTTTTTAATATTCACATGATCTCAAACCCATTGTGAAAACATACTGAAGGGAGAAGAGGAAAACAGCTATTTCAAACTTTTGTTAATGTCCAGAAAGCTTTCAGACAGCTTTAGATAGTATTCATGTAGTCACATTGAATGAGCAGGTTGATCTTCAGGATTCAGTTTTCCATGCAGCAGATAAAATATGTGGATCTGTTTGAAACTCATATTTTAGTGTCCTAGAACATAACTTTTGTCAAAGTGTCATAGGCACAGGCAAATATTCATCCTATGATGCTGTACAGCTACCTGTTCTTGAAGAAGGTGTTTAATGTTCTCAGATATTAAAATGACATTTCAAAGCTGATCATAGAACCATAAAATCATAGAATAGTTAGGGTTGGAAAGGACCTTAAGATCATTTAGTTCCAACCCCCCTGCCGTTGGCGGGGACACCTCACACTAAACCATGTCACTCAAAGCTCTGTCCAACCTGGCCTTAAACACTGCCAGGGATGGAGCATTCACAACTTCTTGGGCAACCCATTCCAGTGCCTCACCACCTTTACAGCAAAGAACTTCCTCCTTCTATCAAATCTAAACTTCCTCTGTTTAAGTTTTAACTCATTACCCCTTGTCCCATCACTACAGTCCCTAATGAAGAGTCCCTCCCTAGCATCCTTCATAGTACCCATCACAAGGTGCTATGAATGGATAAGCCAATTAACACTGAAGGAGAGGACACAAAATCAGTTTCACAATTAGGGTGGCAATACTGGCCTTAATAGAAATGTCTTTCCAGGATGAATACTGTTCTGTATAATAGCTAGATTCAAGATCTTGCAGAATCTTGCAGATCACTTTCCTGACCTAGTCGGCCACGTTATTTCTGATGCAGGCCAGGATGTCGCTGTCCTTCCTGGCTGCCTGGGCATAAGCCAGCTGTCAATCAACACCTCCACATCATTTTCCACCAAGCAGCTTTCCAGTCACTCTTCCCCAGCATTGCATGGGGTTATTGTGGCCCAAATGAAGAACTCAGCACTTTGCTCTTTTCAACTTCATACCTTTGACCACAGCCCATCAATCCAGCCTGTCCAGATCCTTCAGCAGATCCAACACTCTCAGCCAAGTTGTTGTCTGCAAATTTACTGAGGATGCACCTGACTCTCTTACCCACATCATCAATAAAGATATTAAACAACACTGCCCCTAATCTGTCTTGGAACAGGTGATCAGTCAAGAGAGAGTTTGTGGGTCAGGATTAAAAGCAGAACAGCCATTGGAGACATTACTGTAGGGATCTGTTACAGACTGCCTGACCAAGAGGACTCTGTGGATGAAGACCTCTGTAGACAGATAGGAAAACCTCATGCTCGCGGGCCCTTGTTCTCATGGGGGACTTCAACCACCCTGATACTGTTGGAGGGACAGCATGGCCTGACACAAGCAATCCAGGAGGTTCCTCAATTGTGTGGAAGACAACTTCCTTCTGCAAGTAATAGAGGACCTGACAAGGAGAGGTGCCATGCTTGACCTCGTCCTCACCAACAGGGAAGGACTGGTTGGGAATGTGACACTACAGAGCAGCCTTGGTTGTAGCAATCATGAGATGGTCGAATTCAAGATCCTCAGGACAGTGAGAAGAGTGTGCAGCAAGCTCACTGCCCTGGACTTCAAGAGAGCAGACTTTGGTCTCTTCAGGAACCTTCTCAGTAAGATTCCATGGGATATAGCCCTAGAGGGCAGGGGGGCCCAAGACTGTTTGTTGAAATTCAAGGATCACCTGATTCAAGCTCAGGAGAGATACATCCTTACTAGAAGGAAGTGCAGCAGGAGGGCCAGGAGACCTCCTTGGATGGACAAGGAGCTGCTGAGGAAAAATCAGAGGAAAAATCAAAGGAAACAAGAGGCTTATAAAAGGTGGAAGCAAGGAGAGGCGGCCTGGGAAGAATACAGGAATGTTATCCGGGCAGCTAGGGACCAGGTTAGGAAAGCTAAGGCCCACTTAGAATTAAACTTGGCTAGGGATGTGAAAGATAACAGGAAGGGATTCTATAGGTACATTGCAAATAAAAGACAGATTAGTCACAATGTAGGGCCCCTCCAGAATCTATCAGGAGAACTGGCTACCCTGGATTTGGAGAAGGCTGAGGTTCTCAATGACTTCTTTGCCTACGTTTTCATTGGCAACTGCTCTGACCACACCAACGAGGTCTTGGAGGGCAGACTCACAGAGTGCGAGAATGAAGACATTAAGCACTGTAGAAGAGGATCTGGTTTGAGACCATCTTAAGAACCTGAATGTATACAAGTCAATGGGATCTGGTGAAGTCCACCCGCAGGTACTGAAGGAGCTGGCAAATGAAGTTGCTAAACCACTGTCCATCATATTTGAAAAATCATGGTAGTCAGGTGAAGTTCCCAACGACTGGAAAAAATGAAATATAACCCCATTTTCAAGAAGGGGAAAATGGATGAGCCAGGGAACTACAGACCAGTCAGTCTCACCTCAGTGCCTGGCAAAATCTTGGAGCAGATTCTCCTGAAAGGCATGCTAAGGCACACAAAAAAAAAACAAGGTGGTTGGTGACAGCCAGCATGGCTTCACTAAGGGGAAATCCTGCCAGACCAATTTGGTGGCCTTCTATGATGGGGCTACGGAACTGATGGACAGGGGTAGAGCAGTTGACGTCATCTACCTGGACTTGTACAAAGCGTTTGACACTGTCTCACATGACATCCTTGTCTCTAAGTTGGAGAGACATCTATTTGATAGGTGGTCCACTCACTGGATAAAGAACTGTGTGGATGGCTGCAAACAGAGTTGTGCTCAATGGTTCAATGTCCAGCTGGAGACCAGTAATGAGTGGTGTCCCACAGGGATCGGTGTTGGGACCGTTCTTGTTCAACATCTTTGTCGGTGACATGGACAGTGAGATTGAGTGTGCCCTCAGCAAGTTTGCCGAAGACACCAAGCTGTGTGGTTCAGTTGATACGTTGGTGGGAAGGAATGCCATCCAGAAGGACCTTGACACGCTTGTGAGGTGGGCTGATGCCAACCTGATGAAGTTTAACCATGCCAAGTGCAAGGTCCTCCGCCTGGGTCAGAGCTATCCCAGGCACAGCTACAGGTTGGGTGGAGAAGCAATTGAGAGCAGTCTTGCGGAGAAGGAATTGAGGGTGTTGGTCAATGAGAAACTGAGCATGCGCTGGCAGTGTGAGCTTGCAGCCCAGAAAGCCATCCGTACCCTGGGCTGCATTGGAAGGAGCGTGACCAGCAGGTCGAGGGAGGAGATCCTGCCCCTCTACTCTGCTCTCGTGATACCTCACTTGGAGTATGGTGTGCAGTTCTGGTGTCCTCAACATAAAAAGGACATGGAACTGTTGGAACAAGTCCAGAGGAGGCCCATGAGTATGACTGGGGACTGGAGCACCTCCCGTATGAAGATAGGATGAGCATGTTGTGTCTGTTCAGCCTGGAGAAGAGAAGACTGTGTGGAGATCTCATAGCAGCCTTCCAATATCTGAAGGGGGGCTATAGGGATGCTGGAAAGGGACTCTTCATTAGGGACTGTAGCGATAGGACAAGGGGTAACGAGTTAAAACTTAAACAGAGGAAGTTTAGATTGGGCATAAGGAGGAAGTTCTTTACTGTAAGGGTGGTGAGGCACTGGAATGGGTTACCCAGGGAAGTTGTGAATGCTCTATCCTTGGCAGTGTTCAAGGCCAGGTTGGACAGAGTGACTTGGGTGACATGGTTTAGTATGAGGTCTTCCTGTGTGAGACCATATACAAGCACCACTCTTTGGGCTTGGCCATGCAGCCAGTTTTTAACCAAGAAAAGAATATATTTATCTAGGCCATGAGCAGCCAGTTTCTTCAGGAGAATGCTGTGGGAGACAGTGTCAAATGCTTTACTAAAGTCCAAAGAGACTTTATCCACAGCCTTCCCCTCATCAATCAGATGGGTCACTTTGTCATAGAAGGAGATCAGATTGGTCAAACAGGACCTGCGCTTCATGAACTCATTGTGACCAGGTCTCATCCCCCTCTTTTCCTGCATATGCTGTGTGATCTGCTCCATGACCTTGCCTGGCACTGAGGTCAGGCTGACAGGCGTGCTGTTTCCTGGTTCCTCTTCCTGCCCTTTTTATAGAGACGTGTCACACTGGCCAACCTCCAATCTCCTGGGACCAGGAGGGCTGATAAATGGTGGAGTGTGGCTTGGAGAGCTGAGTACCCTGAAAATGGCTGGTTTGACTATTAAAGACTGAGGCAAACATGGCATTAACTACCTCAGTCTTTTCTTGCTCCTTTGTCACTAAGTATCCCAAGAATCCAGCAAAAGATTTGTCCTGGTAACTTCTCATACGTTCACAGAAGCCAGCAGTTCAAATTTGAGGGAAGCAGAATATTTCTGTCCTTAAATGCTGAAACTTTGATCAGTGCTCAAAGCATTTGAGCAATGTCAGGATTTCAAGTAGAATGTAGAGTTGCTCTAGTCTGTTTGAAATGTTTGATATCTTTTATGCAATTTTTTTCAGTTTCAGAAGGTGGAATTGGGTAAATAAAGGAAGCTCCATAAATAAATGCATAGTCAAGAGTAAAAGCACTTTCAACATTCTTAAAACCCCATTAAAATTGCCTAGTAAAGTCACAGCAAAATGTGTAACATAAAACTCATCAAACTTATATAAAAGTATTTAAATTAAATAAGAATTACAGTAGATAAATGACCTGGAGACCAGTAACTATTTACAAGAAGAAATTAGCAAATTAGTTAAAATAATAATATAGTGATATAGTGAAGTAGCTGCTGACAACCCAACAAGCAATGCAAAGTGGTTTGAATAAATCAGTTTTTAATTATCATCAGAACTTATGTTTGGATTGATGGTCAAGTAGAACAGATGCATTTACAATGCAGTTTTTCTTTACAAAAGACACAGAAACAGTAAAAGTGACCAAGAATCCTCAAATACTTGATTATTTTGGGGATGACACAATTTCTTCAGAACTTCACTGTGATGTTTTTATTGCAGACTCAAGTCTTGATTTTGATTGTTGTTTTGGGTTTTCTTATCAGATTTGGTCGTGCTTTTCAGCAATTTGATAGGTGGACCACTCAGTGGATAAACAACTGGCTGGATGGTCTCACACAAAGAGTTGTGGTCAATGGCTCAATGTCCAGCTGGGGACCAGTAATGAGTGGTGTCCCTCAGGGATCGGTGTTGGGATCAGTCTTGTTCAACATCTTTGTCAGTGACATGGACAGTGGGATTGAGTGTGCCCTCAGCAAGTTTGCCGATGACACCAAGCTGTGTGGTGCAGTTGATACTTTGGAGGGAAGGAATGCCATCCAGAAGGACCTTGACATGCTTGTGAGGTGGGCTGATGCCAACCTGATGAAATTTAACCATGCCAAGTGCAAGGTCCTCCACCTGGGTCAGAGCTATCCCAGGCACAGCTACAGGTTGGGTGGAGAAGAGATTGAGAGCAGTCCTGCGGAGAAGAACCTGGGGTGTTGGTTGATGAAAAAATGAATATGAGCCAGCTTCAGTGTGCGCTTGCAGCCCAGAAAGCCAACTGTATCCTGGGCTGCATTGAAAGGAGTGTGACCAGCAGGTTGAGGGAGGTGATCCTGCCCTTCTAGTCTGCTCTTGTGAGACTTTACTTGGAGTATTGTGTGCAGTTCTGGTGTCCTCAACATAAAAAGGACATGGAACTGTTGGAACAAGTCCAGAGGAGGCCCATGAGTATGACTGGGGACTGGAGCACCTCCCGTATGAAGATAGGATGAGCATGTTGTGTCTGTTCAGCCTGGAGAAGAGAAGACTGTGTGGAGATCTCATGGCAGCCTCCCAATATCTGAAGGGGGCCTATAGGGACGTGGGGGAGGGACTCTTCATTAGGGACTGTAGTGAGATGACAAGGTGTTAACGGGTTCAAACTTAAACAGGGGAAGTTTAGATTGGATATGAGGAATAAAATTCTTTACTGTATGGGTGGTGAGGCACTGGAATGGGTTGTCCAAGAAGCTGTGAATGCTCCATTGCTGGCAATGTTCAAGGCTGGATTGGACAGAGCCTAGGGTGACATGATTTAGTGTGAGGTGTCCCTGCCCCTGGCAGGGGTGTTGGAACTAGATGATCTTAAGGTCCTTTCCAACACTAACTTTTCTATGATTCTATGATTCTAGGGTTTCAGATAGTGAGATACAATGTTTAGTAGAAGTTTTCATAAAATGTGAAAGAAGTTGTTTCATTCTAGTTACTGAAACCTGTTTGAATCACTCTTTCAGGGTAAAAAAATATATTTATTAAAGAGCCAATTCTAGCTGGGTTACTAATGTGAAAACCTTTCTTCATCTTATTCCACAAAAATCTTCTGTATCACATTACTGAACATGATTTTCCACTCCTATTACGCTATCTATCTAACAAGATTGAACAAATCTCCTTCCCCAAGTTTCTACAATTTTAGGACCATAGAGCACAATTTAGACGCTTCTTGGCTATTATGCCTTCTTTGCTTTATTCAGAACTTCTTTGATGATGGGCACTGTGAAGAAATTTATAGATATCTCAACAGAAAATTATGATCTCTCAAAGATACTGTTCCGGTTTAAGCCTCTCTAACTCAGGCAGTCGCTCTCTCACTCACTTCCCCCTCTTTCTTCACCCCACTCCCAGAGGGATGGGAAGGAGAATCGAAAAGAATGCAACCCCCACAGGTTGAGATAAGAACAGTTTAGTAACTAAAGTATAACACAAATCACTACTGCTGCCACCAATAATAATAATGACAAGGCAAATACAAGGAAAGAGAAGACAACTGCTCACCACCCGATACCAAACCCAACCACACAGTGCACCCCCACCCTTCTGGGTCTCTGCTCTTCGTTTACATCCTGGGCATGGCGTGCTATGGCATGGAATACCTCTTTGGTCAATTTGGGTCAGGTGTCTTGTCTCTGCTTCCTCCCGGCTTCCCCTCCTCCCTGGCACAACATGAGACTCAGAAAGTCCTTGGTCAGACCAAAACATTACCAAGCAGTAACTGAAACACTGGTGTTATCAGCACTGCTCGCAGGCCCAAAATCAAAAACACAGCGTTGCACCAGCTACCAAGAAGGAGAAAAATGACTGCTGCTGCTGAACCCATGACAGTATCCACCCCTTATTCCATACCATTCACGTCATGCTCAGATCCCACATTTTCAGTATACCATTACATGTATATATATACATCCACACACACTCATAGAAGGAGAGAGAGATCATCCTTTAGTGCGTGGACCAATCCCCATAAAGCTGCTGAGTCCATCCCGTCCATATCGGGCTCCATCTCCTGCAACAGCCCTTCAGAGCAGGGGAGGTTGTATGCAGTGTTCACACTCATGAATAACCTGGGCAATAATGTCCATTACTAAGTCCACCCCTCGATCATGAGCCCATCTGTACATTGCATCTCTGCCCTGATGGCCTGAAGTGTCATGGGCCCACCAGGCTCAAAATAATTCACCCTCCCCTCCAGCAGTTTCTGCAGCTTGTTGTTGGGGACTCCATAGAGCTGCCTTCCATCTGCGATGCTTCCAAAGCACTGGAGGGGCCCAGTGAACTACATACTCACCCATTCTCTCCCACACACCCTGGCACTCATGGCTGTCAAGCTTTGGGGAAAGTCTCTTGGTCATCCTACATCTCAGTCTAACCCCAGACAAGGCCCACATCCCACTCTGCTTAACTCTCGGGACCAGACAAAATGACTGAGGGTAAAACACACTCTGTATGCATGCCAACACTGTGATCCCCATCACAATCAGCAGGCAGGTCTCAAGGGTACCCAAAGGCCATTTAAAACCTTCAGAACTCTCAACTGAGGCTGCTGTACTTGTCACTGGGGCTGGTGTAGCTGCTGTGCTTGATGGCTCTCTCACCACCAGCTGCTCTTTGTCTGAGCCCAGATCTCCCTCCTCTGCCTTGCTGGGAAGTGCTGCGTGGTCTCCTGCATCCTCCTGGGTCTTGGGCTCGTGGGGCTCTGAGGGCGGCTGCTGGGGAATGCTCTTGGTCACCGCGGGGCTGTGCTCGGCCGCAGGGCTCGGCTTTTCCACCGCCCCCTCCCGCTGCTCGGCAGCCGCCGGGCTGCACTCGGCTGTAGGGCTCAGCTCCTCCATCATCTCCTCCCGCTGCTCGGCAGCTGCCGGGCTGGGCTCAGCGAGGGGGGGCGCACCACTTTTGCCACCTCCTTCGTGGCCTCTTGATCCCCGGGGCTGGGCTCCTGGGCCGTTTCAGCGGCCAGCGGATCCTGGGGCCGCCCACCCTCGGCTTCCCACAGCCTCACGGAGACGGAGGCGAGGATGAGGACCAGGACGTCTGCCCACCCCTGCTTCTGGAGCCTGCCCGTATTAAAAGCCATTCCAATAAAGTACAATGAAACTAGAACCTTAACCCAAAACCCATATCCGGAAAATGCTGAGATAACAAATACTGGCTATAAGTAAGGTACAACAGGCTGAAACCATGAACTCAAGAGAATCAAGAGCAACAACTTTGAGAGCCAATAAATCAGCATTGTGACGAGTGGCTATTAATCCTGTTGTTATCTCAACCCTTCATGCCCCACGTTGGGCGCCAAAAAGAACTGTCGTGGTTTAAGTCTCTCTAACTCAGGCAGTTTCGCTCTCTCACTCACTTCCCTCTCTTTCTTCCCCCCACTCCCAGAGGGATGGGAAGGAGAACTGAAAAGAATGCAACTCCCACAGGTTGAGATAAGAACAGTTTAGTAACTAAAGTATAACTCAAGACCACTACTGCTACCACCAATAATAATAATGACAAGGCAAATACAAGGAAAGAGAAGACAACTGCTCACCACCCGATACCAAGCCCGACCACGCAGTGCACCCCCACCCTCCTGGGTCTCTGCTCTTCATTTTACATCCTGGGCATGACGTGCTATGGCATGGAATACCTCTTTGGTTAGTTTGGGTCGGGCGTCCTGTCTCTGCTTCCTCCTGGCTTCCCCTCCTCCCTGGCACAACATGAGACTCAGAAAGTCCTTGGTCAGACCAAAACATTACCAAGCAGTACCTGAAAACACTGGTGTTATCAGCACTGCTTGCAGGCCCAAAATCAAAAACACAGCGTTGCACCAGCTACCAAGAAGGAGAAAAATGACTGCTGCTGCTGAACCCATGACAGATACCTATATCCAAATTGACTCTCCAACAGCTTGGTGTTAAGAACTTATTTAACCACTATTGCTCTTACTTCTTTAGTTATTTCTTATTAAGATGAAGCTTCACAAAAAGTAACTGGTAAAACTTAATTAGTCTTTCCTCAATGCAGTTTTAATGGGATTTCTAGGAGCTTTCTCATGGAGTTTGTTCAGGACATTCTCTGGGCAGGTTCTGAAGATCTCAAAGGAAGGACATTGCACAGACTCTTTTATGCTACTCTTTTCAGTGCTTAACCACACATTGCAAATATTCTGGATTTTCTCCTATACCTACATAAAATTTCCTTTTTTGCAGCTTGTGATAGTTGTGTTTTCTCCATTTGCTCTGCATCTCCTTTGCTATATTCTGCACACCTTTCCTTTACTGAGAATTGGCATTACAGAAACAGCAAATAGCATCCCACAGATATTCACTAAACCTTCTGTTCTTGGAGCTCAATAACCCACCTCCCTCAGCCTCTTCTTTTATGTTAGGTGTACAAGCCTTGATCATCTCTCACTGGGCCTCCACTGAACATGCAGAGCTGAGGGGTGTAGCTACTACTACTGACCAGCTGGCTCCAGTCCTGTCAGTGTAACTTAGGTTTTGTTACAGTCTGTTTGTGGAGGTATTACTGTGCTTGATTGCTAAAGGAAACTACAGCTTGTAATACTGATGCAGCTGCTGCTGCCACTAATTGTTTTATTTTTTTCTCTGTGTCCAGAAATGCAGAACACTGAAGTCCTCTGTGCTCCAGCCTGCAAAATGGTATGTGCCTTAGCTAAAGAGCTAGTCACTGTGCAAATACAGAGGGTCAATGAAATAGCTGATGCTATAAATATTTGGACACTGTTTACAAAGCAGACACCACCTTTTTTTTTTTTAAGCTAGGATATTAAGCCACCTTCAGAATTGCAACTCTGGGATTGTGTTGTTTCCATTTGCTTTATTTATTTTATGTGCATTCTTCATAAAACCTAGTATTTTCATCTGAATGAGGAATGTTTTGGGTTTGTTTTTTTTTTAATTTCTTCTTATATATGTATTCTGATACTGTAAAGAGACAAAGAAAGTGGAGAGAGTAAGGAAAGAAATGAGAGAAGTCAATATCATGATTTGGGATAGAGAATCGCAGGAGCTCATAGACCTAGACAGGAGGAAACAAAGGGAACTTCTAAAAGCCTTTTCTTCTGGTCCTATGAGGAAAGCATAGAAGAAGCCAAGAGAAAGTAAAGAACCAGTGAGTGTTTGAATCAGCGTTTTTTGTCAAAATAATGAAAAGCAAGATATCCAAGTGATATTTTACTGTTACAAGTAAAGTTTACAAGTGAAATAAGAGCTACAGAAATCTTGGTCAAGGCCTAATCCTGACACATTTTAGTAAGTGAGATATTGCAATATATAATTTTGAATCAAACTTTATATATGACCATATAAGGAAAATGGGATGCTGAGAATCGACCAAACAGCATCTGCTGGATTACAAATGCAATAGTTCAGCAGAGTGGGCAGATAAATATTAGTTCACAAAGCAAGAAGAATTTTGACTCTGCCATCATGGACTCTGTCTCTGTATTTTGTTTCCTAATCACCATGAGAGAGTGATTATGTGTCTTCTGGAGCCTGACACAATGCCAAAAGAAAATAATTCCATTTACTTAAGTGAAACTTTCACTGTAACCTCAATGTCCTTTCAAGGAAGTCCTATTGATATCTTCCTTCCTATATGATACATTATGGTGCACTTATAACCAAAATAAAATGGTAAATAAAGACATTGATCAATGCTACAGGAAAACAGAATCTGCAGCACCCATTAACAGAATTTAGTGAGACTAATCATAACATTATTCTGGGTAATAGCAAACCCAAAACTGATCTGGCAATTTTAGCAACAGGAATTCCAAGTTCAACAATTTCTGCAGTATTTGCCCCACACTTCAGAAAGCAGTTCCATATTCTTTTGCCAGAAAAAAAAAAAAAAAAAGCAACGGTGCATGTAATACTCTGTTCAGGTGTTTCTTCAGTCCGTCAGTGGCGATACTAGGTTGCAATTCCTTTCCAAGGATTTCTGCAGTCCTAACTCCAGAACAAGGACAAGGATTAATTCAGCCCTAGCAAGCCCAAGAGAATTCTGGGCACACAAAAATCCCAGCTATGTATAAGCCTGAGAAACTTCAGAATTTGGATATATCATGTTTTAAGAACATTGATTCCAACGCAGGTACCTAAATTCTGCTCTAGTTACACTTTAGGTCTCTCTGTCCTTCTTGGTTTTCCCATGACTGATAAAGTCAAATCCAGATGGTCCTACTAAGGTTTTATCAAATTGAGGATGGAAAATCGTCATAGCTTATGAACATATAGCAGACTTTCTGCTTACTGTTGAAATTGAGGATTTCAAAAAGGTACAGGAATAGGATTGGAAGGCATGTCTAGTTTTCTTACTGTTATTTTCAAGAATGAAAGCAACTTGTTTCAAAATCTTTAACAAGACATGTCTCTATTTCTCTGTTTTAGCTATAATTACTAAGTATAAAATTCTCAAGGGCCACATTCAACCAGCTGCTTCTACAGATGCATTTTAAACAGCACAGTTCTTTTCTGTGTGGAGAGATGGTCAGTGCTTGGTATTTCTACCATGTCTGGGGTTTTGTATGGTAGAAAACATAAGAAATTACAGGCTGTCTGCTGGTTTGTTTAGGTGTCCAAAAATGTAAGCAAGTTTAGCTTTCATTGTTGCAAGAGAAATCTCGTAGCTAAATCTCATTTTTTTAATGAGAATTACATTAAAATCTGTAAATGACCTTGAAGAAACCCAAGAATTCTTTTTTATGTCTTTGGAAATCTCTCATTTCATCCTAGGAACTATTAAGCTACCTTCAAGTCGCCAATACTGTTTGCCAGAATTCAGTCTATTATTAGGAAAATAGCTTTATTTAATTAATTATCTACTCATATATTACAAATGTTATTTCTTTCTTTGCCAAACTTCAGTGCATGCTCATTGCTTACCCATGCTTCACATTTACCGTTCTTAATAGATTTCAAAGATTTGTCTCCTTGTTTGAGGGGAATAAATCGTATTGAGTCAATCCGGCAAAATCTACCAAGATCACTAAAGCTTTATCCTGAAATCAAGGTATTTCTTAAACTGGAAAAAAAAATTTAGGGGGAGGAGGGCTTGAACAGCACATTTTGTTTTTTTCCTAGTCCTGTAAGATTTCTCAAATGTGAGGGAATCTAAAATGTCATCTATTACATCAACCAATGGGTCAACTCAAGGTTTTCATAATAAATGCTGAAGCACCTGCAACAGAACTAATCTGCATTTTAGAATCCTCCAGTTTACAGTGTAAGCATTGGTAGGCTATAATGAGCTGATACATGCTAGGGTTAGCTGTGCATGTGGTAATCACATACTCTTTGGTTTTATCAACTGGTGAGCCATTCTGGTGTAAGAATATGCTCTGTGTGTAGCAAAACTGGCTCTCTACTTCTTTACTGATCTAAAAGGAGAACAGTGAGTCATACTCATTATTTTCTAGCCAAGATATTAATTAATGTTCTTGAGTAATTTTTAAATTACCTCATGGCATTTTAATACATTGTGTTGCCATATGTTTCCCTAGTGAAATACCTTTTCAATTTAGCTCAGAATGTAAAATATAAAAATTTGAAGACCTAACTTTATATAAGAACTAAGCACTGTCAATTCTTACTGTAGTAAGAGCTGAGTAATTTTACAGCGAAAGCATGGTCCTTTACAGCATGATAGTACACTTCGTGTGTCTGACTTCTGACTAGAGCCATTTTCTTGTCTGGGTCACTAGCATGTGTCTGAACACAAACATACATACAACACAAAAAAGGCTTTGGCAATAAACCTGATTAAAAAAAAAATCAAAAGGGAAGGTAGGAAAAGAACATGAGAAAGACTGCTATTCTTTCAAAGATTCAGTTGTTCTATTGAAAGAAAACCTGCTGATACACCTGCAGAGTCTGTAAAACAGAATAAAAATTTGCAGCAATTTTTCATTACTTAAATGCTTCCATTAGAAAACCGTCCAGTTGCTAGGGGGAAGCCTACTCATAAATTCAGCATATTTTATTGCCATACTTTTCTGTTTAGACAAGACAAACATAGTGCCAGCAGTAACTCTCTCTTACAAACATTGTCTCATAAAAAAAAAAAAATCTTCTAACACGATCAGAATTTCATACCAAGATAAATGGAGAGTCCTCAAAGCTTTCAGTATAAGTAAAGTTTTTCATAGATCACCTCCTCTAGAAAGATCTGCATCTCTTGTTTCTCTGTCTCTTAGAGATGGAACGATAATCAAATAATTTTAAAAAATCAGGATATTACTGGGCTAGTGAATGTATAAAATATACATGAATGTATATTTCAAATACCTTTAATATCCTCACAGAACAATTCTGCCTCAAGGTCCCTAAAAGAAGTAGGGAGAATATTTTATTCCTCCACTGCCACATGCATTTGAAGACAACAGAATTACCCTGCAGACACAAGTGGCTAATCAAGCAGGTGTATAACTCACACATCAGAAAATTACCAGCCGCCTTGAAGAGATCTCAGTGTTCTCAATGGAAAATTAGTGCTCATCCTGCACAGCTTTATCTTACCCCCCCCCCCCCCAAAAAAAACCAGCAAATCACAAACTAAACAAGAAAATATTAATGATTTTCTCAGTCTTTGACCATTAGTTTCCAAATTCACCTCACCTGAAAAAATGCAATGTGTGATTCCAGTTGCTCTTCCCAGTAGTGAGCAAGCCCATCAAATTCACGTTCCTTTGGAGAAACAGAAGTGGAGCTTCCTGAAAAATATTATAGCCCTTTCTTCAACAAAGCTGATATACAGAATGGGTAAATGTTGAAGAGTTTGTAAATCAAATCACAACATTGTGTTCTGATCCTAATGCTATGCATCTTTTGAATAGGCTGAAGAAATTTGCTTATTCTTAACAATAATCCCATCCCACCCTTAGCTTTTCTTTTCAGGTCCTTCAAAGAGAGAGAGAATTTTCTTAATTTTCATACAGCAGAATATTTTGAGATTCAGATGACTTACTTGGCGTTTCTCTTCTAGAATTTCTAGTTCTCTAAATGCAAGTCGCTACTTTGTATGTGAATAAAGAGCTTCTGAAACCACCTTCTTTTCTAAAAAGAAAAATTTGGAAAACATGCCTCCAAAAAATTAATCATCTTCCTTTATCTATTATTTTGGGATTCTGTCTATCTTCACTGCCAGGCAGCTATCAGAAGTAGCAGAAGGAAATTTAGCCTCAGCTGTCTGCACGGAAAAGCTTTTTTCCTACACTACAGTTTTGTACATCAATATAGCTAAATGAAATCTTAAAATTCATTATCTTTATTTTAGCTCATCATATCTTAATTTATTTGATGATAGATGAGATATGTGTTTTGACTAATTATTCCATGAAAAATCGCTTTTCTGCAATCAAGACTACAAGCTGAATATTAGAACCGTGAATGAGGAATAAATATGAAACTGATAGCCTGCTTTGATTGAGTTGTTTACTGTAGGATTCTGAAGGTATTTATTTCACAAAGGTCTGCATATCAGTTAATAACTGAATATTCACATGGTCACATGGTCAAGAGAATGAAAAAAAAAAAAATAAAATAAATCTTTCATTCCAGTTGAGATTTTGTGCATCTAATCAGGTTTACCTTCACGTTTATATACACTTCTGAGGTTAGAGCGTGCTATTCTATCACAACTGAACCTTATCCCAAAATGTAAAGGGTGCAAGCTTTCCAGATAAATCCCGCAAAGGTATTTAAGTGAGATTTCATTTTGCAGCCCACAAAGGCACCTCTGATTACCTCTGTAAGAATTTATCCCACCAAGATTCTGGATTATGACAACTAGCAGGATAGCTAATGACTTAGATTAAGCTCAGAGTAAGGGAGTGGCTATGAGGCTCCTCTTGGAAGGACAAGGCTTTTTTTTTTTTTTTTTCAAATACCTGGTAAAGTTATTTAAATATTCGTCTAACACTTTTTCACTCTTTCACCCTTAAATATTTTACTATTCTAGCATCCAAGAATATATTGAAGGAAAAAAGATAAAAAAAATTACCTGGTGGAACACCCACACAGAAAGTAAGGAAGGTTAAAATTCCTGTTTCAGATAATGTTTAAATTATGCTTTTGAACAGAAGTTCAATCAGGAAATTAACAATATCGCCGCAGAATAGCCAAACATCTGATGCTGAAGTTGGAATGGAAGGTCCAAATCTCCTTTCTCAGAGGAATTAATTGAACATTTTTTGCCTGAGTACTCAAACATCACTAGGCATTTTATAAATTTAACTCAAATGAATATAAATTTAGCATAAACTTCAAATATAATTAATTTTTTTCATTTTGGCAATGATGACATCCTAAATTTTGTTCACTCCCTCCACTTGTAGTTCATTATTGGTTTTGTGAATTGAACCAAAATATAATTCAATGCTGTCCTAGTTTCAGCTGACATGGAGTTAATTTTCTTCCTAGTAGCTGCTGCAGTGCTGTGATTTTGCTTTGGTCTGAGAACAATGCTTATAATAGACTAATATTTTAGTTATTGTGAAATAAAGCTTATCCTGATCAAAGACTTTTCAGTCTCATGCTCTGCCAGTGAGGAAGGGCACAAGAAGCCGAGAGGGAGCAGAGACAGGACACCTGACCTAAATTAGCCAAAGTGGTAGTCCATATCACAGCATATGGTGCCCAGTATATAAACAGTGGAGTTACCTAGAAGGGACCGATCACTGCTCAGGTCAGGCTTGGTATCAGTCAGCAGGTGGTGAGGGGTTGTGTTGTGCCTTACTTGTGTATACTTATTGGGTTTGGTTTTTTCTTTTCTTTTTTATATTCTCTCCCCTTGTTATTTGCTTTATTATTAGTATCAGTAGTAGTAATATATTGTAGTTTATTTTAGTTATTAAACTGTACTTATCTCAACCCTCAAGTTTTACATTTCTTTGATTCTCCTCCCCATCCCATCCAGGGAGGGGAAAGAAGAGGGGTGAGTGAGCAGTGGCATGGTACTGAGTTACTGTCTGGGTCTAATCCATGACAAATGCACACACACTTGCACTTTAGATTCTTTTTGGAGCCTCTGGAGAGAAGCCATTTATTTTCAAAAAGCTCTTTTTCCATTAGTAAAACTAGACAAGAGTGAAAACAGATCAATTAAGAACAATATAAACACTTTGAAAAACCCTTTTTAAAAGAGTCTGTGAGCAAGTTTTACATCTTATACTGTATACAAGTGTTGGGTCCAAACTTTATATCCAGCTCACCATCTCTGGCTTGCAGCAGACAAGGAGAATCTTACTGAGCAGGGATGCTACCCATGGAGCGTGGTGCCTTCCCACACACATAGCTGGCTCCATCCCAACAAGAAGGAAACAAAGCATGACTTTCAAACAAAAGTATTAACTTGAAATACTGGAGGGGGCAAAATTGGATCAGACCATCCAGAGAGAGTTTAGTGTTTATACCTACCTACAATGAGAATAGCCAAATGCAGGAAGCTGGTGTCTCACTGGAGCCACAGCTGAGCAACGGGGTGCTGACATGTGCAGGAGCGTGAACAAAGCAAGGCAGGATTAAGGGCCCTCTGCCAAATGCAGCAAAATCTTCAAGAAATGAGTTTCTCAGTGAAGCACAGGAATGAAAACAGCAGAAAACCACACAGCCAAGAACAAGAACAAACACTATGGGTCTTAGCAGTATAGCTTCTTACTTCCAGCTTTTCAATGTTTGAATGCAAGACCAAAAGAATACCTGAAGATATTAAAAGAAAACAGTTTCAAAACTTATGAGATCAGCTGCTTTGATATGTAAAATAGTATTAATAAATGAAATTATTCTCTTTGCAACAGGATATTGGTTTAGGTAGTTAATTAGACTTTGAAAAATATTAAAAAGGAAGAATGACCTCTGCAGTTATCTTAAGTAGGATAAATAATAAGTGCCTACTATTTGCAAACATACTCTTACCATTGTATAAATAAGGAAATGACATTAAATTGCCAGTAATAAAAAACATAGCACTTCAGAATATAAACAAATCATTAGCCTGGCTCTTAGAAATATACATTAATGTAATATTAGACAATAAACTACACAATAAGAGAAGATGTGTGTGTCAGGTTTCATTAACATTAGTAAATGAAAGGTTTCAATATTGCTGTAGAATTCTTCTTGAAAAAAAAGAAATTGTTTGCTCAAACCCACAACTCTCATTGCACTTTCAGTTCTAGCTCTCCAGTCATCTCCATGAGAATTAGCTCCCGTGGACATATATGCATATCCAGTTTAGTAATCTCAGAGATATAAGTAGGTGTGCTGTGGGGTATAAAATTAATATTAAGGTTAAAATAATTAAGCACTCAGAAATTCCATGTCTGAATTTCTTTTCTGCAAACCAATTTCATTCATATCTGTGCCAGATACATGCAAGGATTGTGAGTACTCCAAGTAAGCTCCAGTAGAGTTGTTTGTATACTATGTACAGGTGTTTGAAGGGTTCATCTGAAATCTTTTACAATACAGCAAGATCTGAAAATATTCTTCTTTTCCAGGATTAAAAAAAAAAAAAAAAAAAAAAATAAATAAATAAAAGACACTTCTATCTCCTCTGAAAAGGTTTGATTTTCTCTATCCACTCAGGTCAACTGTCTATAGTAGAAGATGTCTTGCTCGCCACAATGAATAAATCTTTTACATTATCACCTTCAAATCCTTCATTCATATCTCAAAAAAATGACTCAGCATATATTTAACAAAGTTGAGAGGCCTCTTCTGGTGTTTTGTCAGACTTCAAAAGCACATGCAGATTAAACTTACCAGCACTTATGTGCTCCTAAAGTCCAACACAGGCAACGACTTTTGCAAAATAACCATGTCTTAGAGAACAGTCCCTCAGTTTCCTCATTTAAAATCTTCAGCCTGTAGATTACTCATCAAAACACTACGTAAGGATATTTATAGAATCATAGAATTATCATTATCATTTTATTTATATGCCCTCCGCCATCAGAAAATTTGAAGCACTAATAAGTGCCTTGGAAGAAACTTTCTCTCTATTCCTTAGTACTTTGAGAGGGAGCTGAGGGTAGTGAAGTTTATTTTTATGTTAACAAGATTTCTATATATGTTTCATTTTCAATTTTTAATTTTCTGTGCATTCATGAAAAAAGAAACCTCATGGAAAAGTTGACTCTAGAAATTAGTTTTCCCCTGGAAGTACTGAGATCTCATTCTTAACTCTTGCAGAAGTGAGATATCAAAAAAACTTTAGAAAGTGAAACAATTTTCAAAACTATTTATACAAGTTTACTCATAAATTGAGTACTATAACCAAAGTGAAAACTCACATAATGAGATCCAGTTTTATCACTTTCAGAAGAACTGGGGAAAAAAGCAAACAGAAAGCTTAGATTTATTGCAGTAGATTCTCAGCAATATCACAAATCTGCTGCTACAAAATTAGCTGTTGTGGTTAAAGATCAGCCTTAGATTCTAGGCTTTGGAGTACACGTCTTAACTCAGAGTATTTATTATTAGAGTATTATTATTTATTATTTAGTATTAGAGGTGATTGTTGTTGCCAAAACACTTTTGATTCTTGTTTTGTCAATGTTTACATATATTTTTATTCTCAACTGTTAGCCACATTGTGTTCAGCAGAGCTTCACTTATGTTTGCTGTAATTTCAGGGGAGTGAAAAATCTCCCCAAAAGTAGTTTCATTCCGGGGGAAATCTCTGCTTCGCTGTTGACTCAGGTGAAGGTTGAGGATGGGCAGGTTGCAGCACTCACACCCAATGGTAGTAACGGTTTCATCATTTCTGCGTTCCTGTTCTGTGCATTGACAGAGTGGCTTGACTACCTAGTATCTCCCATCAGATGCTGTAAATGACACTGAGAATTTCTGTCCTGGAGAAAGCATTGCTTACCTTAAAAAAAAAGGCTGCATTATGCTGTCCAAAGAGCCTTTCAGCCCTCAGTGCTGCAGGTCCATGTGTCCAAAGGGAACCTGGCCTGCCTGTCACTGATCTTTTTCTAAAGCCATTGCAACAAAGAAAATATATTTAAAAAAAAAAAAAAACAAAACCAAACAAACAAACAAGAAAAAGGGAAAGTATAGCCTTATCCATAGCATTTCTCATCCTTCTAGTATGTAAAATATGGACTTAAGCCAAAAGCTAATAAAATATCAAATCAGTAAATAAAATCAAATCAAATTAACTATTTTAAAAAAATCATTCCTTCTATTCCACCTTACATCCTGAATCATTATCAAAAGCAACCTTAAAATTTTCTTTGAACTTCTAGATCATTAAAAATAAAATTCCCCCTCAGCAGAAATGAACTGGTATAAGCAATGCACGCATCTTATATTGACTCCCTGTAAAGAAAAAATCTCATCTCTAATAAATGCTTAACACCTTAGTAAACAGCTCTGTTTTGCAGGACGAGGCATGAACATCAATTCTGTAATAAAATCCATATGCCAATGGAATTAATGGATAGGGAAGACAATGAGTAGGACGACCTTTCAGGCAGAAATCGTTCTTTTTCTTTAAATAAAGAAGCATCTTTTACAACTGTTAGCATACTCTGTCTAGCGCTGTGTTAGATCCTTTTGCAGGATCTCATGCCGGCTTTGGTTTGCGTAATGAGGACCTCTTCTGGGACATAAGAGAATAATACATCAGACACAGGGATTTTATCCTTTTGAATATCTTTTCTTTGTCACTTCAAAAGGCCTGGTAGGTCATTCAAGAACTGGGGAAGTTTTTCTTATTCCATTTTATGTCTCTCTGTAATTCTACTCCATCCTCAGTTAGATCCTCCCAGAGATACGTTCCTTATAAATTAACTGTAAAATGAATATTTGCCATAGATACAAATACACTGTAAATTCAAATTTTCTTTGAAAACAGTCAGTCATGAATTCTTTAGTGAATGAGGACCATATCCTTCCTTTTAATGCATCAATGAGTGAAAAAAGAGTAAATTCAAAACCAGCAAGTGAATAGACTCATAATCTGTGTTTAATAAATCATCACAGTATGCGACTGTAGAAAGACTTGATCTCTTTTGAAGATCTCATCACACTTTGTAAAGTTCTTCAGAAGTTCTTGGAGAGGTCTGAGCATATTTTAACTTAGGAGCCTGTATATTCATCTGCATATGCCTTGTGCAATCAATGCCCCTCCTTCCCAACAGAAGTTATGAGTATTTCAACTTGATTTAATTAAAAAAAAAAAAAAAAAAACACCAAGAAAAAACATTTATAGGTGAATGTTTCCAAGGTCAAAGATGGATCCTTCATGAGATGAATGTGTTGAAATAATTACTGGTGAACTTTGCAAAACTCCAGGAGTCACTGAGATCATACCCTGATGATAATGAATGAGAATACAAGAGCAAAGAGCATGACACAATTGGACTGCCTTCATTGTTACAAAGATTCTTGGTGGATTAGAGATCTCACAGGGCTCTGACTCTAATTGCTTGCCTTATCTTTAATAATGTAGAGTGGATATCTGACTGATATATTTTGTTGCTTATCATTGGCGAAAAGTAGAATCAGATGCCCCATGCAGAGTAAAATTCTTGGTAGTTCAATGCTTGAAAAACAGATGGTTACGTGTGAGAGTGTATGATTGAAAATCCTACTTACCAAGCAACTGAAAAACAGAAAATGAAGCCACTAGTTCTGCTCTCTCACTTACCCTGAATTGCCAGACATCTTTATACTGGACTTAGCTTTTACATGATACAAGGTGGTTCAACTCAGAGTAGCTGAACAGTGCCCTGCCAACAAACATCCTGCACAACAGATTCAACTGGCTGGTTGGTCACTAGCAGCATCCTGATCTTCTAGTCCTCTAATTAGTTGTCTCCATGTGGAGATCTTCTAGTCCTCTAATTAGTTGTCTCCATGTGGAGACTTTTTAGCTCTGGCTAAACAGCGCAGAAATTGCCCTAGCACAGACAGTGTTGTTTCCATTCTTTGTCCACCTTGCCTATTTTTACCCTTCTTAGCATTTGAAATCTCCAGAGAATGGTAAGCAAATCTGTGTCATTTGTTCAGTCTGGGAGTTGTAATACAACTGACTGTATAGCAATGAGGTGACTTTCCATAAACCCACCCTTACTTCATTTTAAGTTATAAAGTCTTAAAATATCAGTGGACTTTCTTTTTGTTTTCCAAAAGAATAAGGACAGTCACTGTCATCATGACAACTTCTGTGTTCAGAAACGCAGAGGGAGAATGGGGTTCACAGCACTTTCAGGAGCCATTCTCCAACAGAGTAGAAAGCAATGGGAGAAGAGCTAGGTGGCAAAGCAAGTGCATTGCAAGTATAGGATGCAGACCTTTGGCACGTGGTAGGTAACCAGTATGCTTCCAGCTGTGTTTTGGGGGGGTTTTTTGGACTTTTTTTTTTTCTTTTCTTTGTCTTCTTCCTCCCCTTGTAAAATTTCATAAAAATTGCACGTGTTTGTATGTCTATCAGAAGAAAACCCTTATTTTGAGACTATAATTTAACTAATAATACCATCTTGTATCACTACTAGTCCTTCAACCACTTTCTGAAATAATTAATTGTTTTAAGTCACCTTATTCATCCATCATTTAGAAAACAGATATTTTTTCTTTTTTAACAGGGACATCGCCACTCTTTCTACTCTTTCTTTCTACTTACTTTAAGACAGTTTTATTTAAAGAGTGTCTCTTTGTAACTTTTCCTCCTACAATACAAATCAGGTTTAGGGGTGTATTAATAGAAAATATGCATTTACCACAATAGTTTTGCATGTTTGCTCTTTTTCTCCACCACACCACAATCAGATTTTTCTTTACCTGCCAAACTCATTTGCTGTTTAAAATCTTTTTTTTTCTCTGAATAAAAAAAAAATCACAAAAAATATTTTTCCCGCCTTTTTTAATAACAATTTAGCACATCCTAATAACATTCTACATGCCATGTAAACCAATGTGTTGAGATGGGATAATTATTGGAATATTATGATTTACTCAAGCTGAAGAAAACATTTATTTTCAGGAAGAGATCAACATTTAATATTCTTACTTCTTTGAAGAGTTATAAGTTCAGCATTTGCTGAAGAGCTTTACTAAAGTGGAAAACTTGTGTCACTTAAATCAAGGGATGTAGCATTCTCTTCTGCTTCTGGTCCCCTGTCAGGATAGCTGTTGTTTGACCTTGACGGCATGTGAGGATGAAAACCTGGGTGTAAAAGAGGTATCTTCTTCTCCCTGGAGCTGGGGAATAAAGATGCCAGATTACATTTATAGCTCTCCCCAAAATAAAAAGAGCTGGGGAAGAACCAGGGCTGCTGGTCACAAGCACAGAACTTACACATTTCACCCCTCAGAAACCACCAGTTACAAGCATTGAAATGTCACAGAGCTTTGTTTGTGGTACAGGTGTTTTTATGTGGTGTAAAGAAGTACAGGAACTATGGAGAAGGATGTAGAAGTGTCCCATATAACAAAATAAGAATCTTATGTGACTGACAACAGCTCTGTAAGCTTTTATCAGACAAAAGACCTCTCTCTAGTAGATTTTTGGTTATTTCATTTTGTTCATTTCAGAAGAATAGAGTCCTGCCCCAGATTTTGCACAGTAATATAAGACAGAATGAAAACGACAAGATTAACAAACTATAACAGGAAAGTGAAGAAAAAGAAGAGTGATTATATGAGGAATGTTACTTCTTTTGAAATCATTTGCAGTAAAATTATTTCCACAACGAATGTCGGACTTGCAACCATATTCAGATGGACAAAACTTATGAACTTTACAAAGCTTCAAGAAACATTTTCAGGGAAGAACAGACCAGATTGCAGAAATGACCACATTGCTTTAAGATTTTTTTTTTTCCAGTTTTAAAGTATGATAGGAATCATCTATCTTGTGCACATACTCAAATGAAAGGACATGAAAAAAATATATGAAGAAATTTTATATTTTTAGCAACAATTTTTTCATCACTATTTCGGTGATAATTCCTTCTAACAAATGCAACACACAATTGAGGGTGAGGGCAGGAGGCCTTACACTGCATTTGTCAGACTATTCTCCTAGAAGAAGAAAATGATCTTGTGATCCTGGTCACTGTAGTGCACAATTGCTGTATTTGCATTTCTTAAAGTTGTTTCAGACCTAAGAAAGGCTTTTCTCACTGAGGTGCAAACCACGTAATAGCTTAATTTCTAAGTGCCGCTTAAACTTTGCATTAAAAATGTGTCATCAATCTCTCATATCATTTTAGTGAATTGCACCGTACAATAATGTTCCACTTTGGCTCTCTAGCTGAGATGATCTTTTGCAGGTTGACTTTTTCTCTATTTTCTTCATGACTAACTCCTGCAATTGTGATTTGCCATTAGACTAGAGTGAACCATGTCTTTGGAGGTTGAACACAAATTCAGTCAATGTTGCTCTTGCTTTGAGTGTATCTGATTTATGTATATCAGTAAAAGAAATACATAAAATAAGTAGGGTTTTTTTGCATCACTTAGTAAAAATGTAATACTGAAGTGTTTAAAACCACTTTGAGAAGAAATATTTTTAAATACATTAGAATACTAAACAAACCACTGCAAAATGTGTGAAAGTCTTATAAGCACTGCATTATGGTTTTATTGTTCACATTATTGCAGTGAAGGGGCTGTGAGCCTTTCCATTAAAAATCTTGGTTTTAATACTTTACAAGTCTGTTGTAAAAATCACACTGGACTGAAACTCAGAGTAAAAAGGTTCAGCTTGGAAATATGTAGCATAATTTTTATTTTTTTTTTAACAGTGTCTGATTAATTTGCATTTGTAGATGCAGGACAGAAGCAAATAATTTCTTAAGGCATTTGCACAGACAGAAAGCACAAAAGTAAGTTTATGTGCATTTAAGAGGACTATTTTTATTGTTAACGGCTAAGAGCATAAAGGAAAATTGAATGCCATGTTAGCCAGTTCTTTTTCAATTCAGTATCTCCAGAGAATATATTCTTCAGAGAAAGGTACACAAATCCTACAAGGTCAGTTGGTAAAATTTCTTCCTAAGACAAAGAAAGAAAATTGTTTCTGTCATGAAATAAGTCATCTTTCCTTTTGATTTCTTTATTTAACCTTTTTAATACAATACAGTATATATTCCTTACGCCCTTAATTCACTTATACCTCTTTGAACATAAAAATATATAGGAACTGTAAGTTTTGTAACGGAACCATTTTGATGGTTTTATTTTAATTGTTTTATAATTTGTCAGTGCAATTCCCTTCCAAAATCTTTGAATGTATTTTTATTGTTTCAGTAAAAAGGCACAACAAGAAGTCTTGCTTTTCCCTCATTATGTTTCATCTGTCTCTTCTTCATATGTTCATAATCTCCTACTTTAACTTATGTTAGTTAATATATTAAAACATTCACACTTCCATTCTTAGTGAGTTTACAGGACTAATTACAATTAATCCCAAGAGACTGCCAGCCCAAGAGGACTCAGTGGATGAAGACCTCTGTAGACAAATACGAACAGCCTCACGCTTGCAGGCCCTTGTTCTCATGGGGGACTTCAACCACCATGATATCTGTTGGAGGGATGGCACGGCCTGGCACAAGCAATCCAGGAAAGTGTTTTCCACACAATCGAGGAAAGACAGGCCCGGTAGGCAGGGAGGGAGAGTTGCTATTTATGTTAGGGATAGGCTGGAGAGTATGGAACTGTGCCTGGGGACAGGTGAGCAGTCAACAGAGAGTTTGTGGGTCAGGGTTAAAAGGAGAACAGCAATGGGAGACATTATTGTCGGGATCTGTTACAGACTGCCTGACCAAGAGGACTCAGTGTATGAAGACCTCTGTAGACAGATAGGAACAGCATCATGCTCGCAGGCCCTTGCTCTCATGGGGGACTTCAACCATCCTGATATCTGTTGGAGGGATGGTACGGCCCGGCACAAGCAATCCAGGAAGTTCCTTGATTGTGTGGAAGACAGCTTCCTTCTGCAAGTAATAGAGGAGCTGACAAGGAGAGGTGCTGTGCTTGACCTCATCCTCACCAACAGGGAAGGGCTGCTGGGAAATGTGATGCTCCAGGGCAGCCTTGATTGCAGCAATCATGAGATGGCCGAATTCGAGATCCTCACGACAGTGAGAAGAGTGTTCAGCAAGCTCACTGCCCTGGACTTCAAGAGACCAGACTTTGGCCTCTTCAGGAACCTGCTCAGTAAGATTCCATGGGATATAGCCCTAGAGGGCAGGGGGGCCCAAGGCTGTTGGTTGATATTCAAGGATCACCTGCTGCAAGCTCAGGAGTGATGTATCCCTACTAGAAGGAAGTACAGCAGGAGGGCCAGGAGACCTCCTTGGATGGATAAGGAGCTGCTGAGGAAAATTCAAAGGAAAAAAGAGGCTTATAAAAGGTGGAAGCAAAGACAGGCAGCCTGGGAAGAATACAGGGATGTTGTCCGGGAAGCTAGGGATCAGGTTAGGAAAGCTAAGGTCCACTTAGAATTAAACTTGGCTAGGGATGTTAAGGATAACAGGAAGGGATTCTGTAGGTACATTGCAAATAAAAGGCAGACCAGGGACAACATGGGCCTTCTCCAGAAGCTATCAGGAGAACTGGCTACCCTGGATTTGGAGAAGGCTGTGGTTCTCAATGCCTTCTTTGCCCCACTCTTCACCGGAAAATGCTCTGACCATACCACCCAAGTCTTGGAAGGCAGACGCAGGGACAGTGAGAATGAAGACCCTGGGCCCACTGTAAGAGAGGATCTGGTTTGAGACCATCTTAAGAACCTGAATGTATACAAGTCCATGGGACTGGATGAAATCCATCCGCGGGTCCTGAAGGAGCTGGCAAATGAGACTGCTAAGTCACTGCCCATCATATTTGAAAAATCATGGCAGTCAGGTGAAGTTCCCGACGACTGGGAAAAGGGAAATATAACCCCCATTTTCAAGAATGGGAAAATGGATGGGCTGGGGAACTACAGACCAGTCAGCCTTACCTCAGTGCCTGGCAAATCTTGGAGCAGATTCTCCTGGAAGGCATGCTGAGGCACATGAAAAACAACAAGGTGGTTGGTGACAGTCAGCATGGCTTCACTAAGGGGAAATCCTACCAGACCAATTTAGTGGCCTTCTATGATGGGGCTACGGAACTGATGGACAGGGGTAGAGCAGTTGATGTCACCTACCTGGACTTGTGCAAAGCGTTTGACACTGTCTCACATGACATCCTTGTCTCTAAGTTGGAGAGATATTAATTTGATAGGTGGACCACTCAGTGGATAAAGAACTGTGTGGATGGCTGCACACAAAGAGTTGTGCTCAATGGTTCAATGTCCAGCTGGAGACCAGTAACGAGTGGTGTCCCTCAGGGATCGGTGTTGGGATCAGTCTTGTTCAACATCTTTGTCAGTGACATGGACAGTGGGATTGAATGTGCCCTCAGCAAGTTTGCCGATGACACCAAACTGTTTGGTTCGGTTGAAATGCTGGAGGGAAGGAATGCCATCCAGAGGCACCTTGACATGCTTGTGAGGTGGGCTGATGCCAACCTGATGAAGTTTAACCATGCCAAGTGGAAGGTCCTCCACCTGGGTCGGAGCAATCCCAGGCACAGCTACAGGTTGGGTGGAGATTGAGAGTAGTTCTGCAGAGAAGGACTTGGGAGTTTTGGATGTTGAGGAAATGAACATGAGCCGACAGAGTGCGCTTGCAGCCCAGAAAGCCAAGCGCATCCTGGGCTGCATCAAAAGGAGCGTGGCCAGCAGGTCGAGGGAGGTGATCCTGCCCCTCTACTCTGCTCTTGTGAGACCTCACTTAGAGTATTGCGTGCAGTTCTGGTGTCCTCAACATAAAAAGGACATGGAACCGTTGGAACAAGTCCAGAGGAGGCCCATGAGTATGGCTGGGGACTGGAGCACCTCCCGTATGAAGCTAGGCTGAGAAATGTGGGTCTGTTCAGCCTGGAGAAGAGAAGGCTGCATGGAGACCTCATAGCAGCCTTCTAGTATCTGAGGGGGGGCCTATAGGGATGCTGGGGAGGGACTCCTCATGAGGAACTGTAGTGAGAGGACAAGGGGTAACAGGTTCAAACTTAAACAGGTGAAGTTTAGATTGGATATGAGGAAGAAATTCTTTCCTGTAAGGGTGGTGAGGCACTGGAATGAGTTACCCAGGGAAGCTGTGGATGCTCCATCGCTGGCAGTGTTCAGGGCTGTGTTGGACATAGCCTTGGGTGACATGGTTTAGTGTGAGGTGTCCCTTCCCATGACAGGGGTGTTGGAATTAGATGATCTTAAGGTCCTTTCCAACCCTAACTATTCTATGATTCTATGATTCTAACTTCCTGGATTGCTTGTGCCGGGCCATACCATCCCTCCAACGGATATCAGGGTGGTTGAAGTCCCTCATGAGAGCAAGGGTCTGCCAGCATGAGGCTGTTCCTATCTGTCTAAAGAGCGCTTCATCCACAGAGTCCTCTTGGTCAGGCTGTCGGTAACAGATCTCCACAATAATGTCTCCCATCGCTGTTCTCCCTTTAAGCCTGACCCACAAACTCTCTGTGGACTGCTCACGTTTCCCCAGGCACCGTTCCATACCCTCCTGCCTATCCCTAACATAAATAGCAACTCCCCCTCTCCGCCTACCGGGCCTGTCTTTCCTAAAGAGCCTGTAACCTTCCATTCCAACACACCAGTCATAGGAGCCATCCCACCATGTTTCTGTGATGCCTATGATATCATACCCCCGTAGACGTGCACACATCTCTAGTTCCTCTTGTTTGTTCCCCATGCTACACGCATTTGTACAGAGACATCTGAGCCGAGCTCCAGTTGAAGCCGTCTCATTAGCTGGAGCAGCTGAAATATCTCAACATAGCTCTGAACGTTTACTAGAGGTGCTGGCAAGTGACTGGGTGTGTTGGGATGGAATGATGCCCCCCTTCCCCAACACATCTAGTTTAAAGCATCTACTCTGCTCTTGTGAGACCTCACTTGGAGTATTGCATGCAGTTCAGGTGTCCTCAACATAAAAAGGACATGGAACTGTTGGAACAAGTCCAAAGGAGGGCCACGAGGATGATCAGGGGACTGGAGCACCTCCCATACGAAGATAAGCTGAGAAAATTGGGTCTGTTCAGCCTGGAGAAGAGAAGGCTGCATGGAGACCTCCTAGCAGCCTTCCTGTATCTGAAGGGGGCCTATAGGGATGCTGGGGAGGGACTCTTCATGAGGAACTGTAGCGAGAGGACAAGGGGTAACAGGTTCAAACTTAAACAGGGGAAGTTTAGATTGGATATGAGGAATAAATTCTTTACTGCGCAGGTGGTGAGGCACTGGAATGGGCTGCCCAGGGAAGCTGTGAATGCTCCATCGCTGGCGGCGTTCAAGGCTGGACTGGACAGAGCCTTGGGTGGCATGGTTTAGTGTGAGGTGTCCCTGCCCCTGGCAGGGGGGTTGGAACTAGATGATCTTAAGGTCCTTTCCAACCCTAACTATTCTATGATTCTATGATCTTAAGGTCCTTTCCAACCCTAACTATTCTATGATTCTTTGATTCTATAATGTCTCAGCTAAGCTAGGAAATATTGACCAAATTCTTGACTTTCAGCATCAAATGTAATTAAAATGGTTTTTAAAGTTCATTAAATGTCTGAAGTGGTAATTGTGGGTGCACAGAGTTCCTTTAACACTGAATGTAGAACTCGCTAGGAGTTCCTTTTTGGATCTCTTCTTGCTCTCTCAAATGCTGTACCTAACACAAGCTAAGTATCACAGATGCAAACTTCATATTTTCATGTGTAGTTTTCCATACCTGACAGTCTCATCTCTCTTACCCACTATCATAGGCTACCACTTTCTGCAGTAATTATCATGATAATGAAAGAAAAAGAAAAAGAAAAACATGGCGTAACAAGCGCATATCTTGATTTAAATGCTTTTTCTAGTTTTAAAATCATGGTGTTGTTACCACTGCTTCTGCAATTGCAAACAGCTTGTTCAGTAGTACTTTTTTTAGAGTTTTGCTGTTTGTTCAAAGATATCCATTTCAATAATTAGAGATTCAATCAAACACTTAATGTTTGTCTTTGGTATCTTGATTACCTGAGCTCTATTTCATTCTTGTTTTGAAGGAAAACTTTCCACACATCTAACTAATTTCATGTTTCTAATTGTCTCAGTTACCCCATGCACTTTTGTAAGCTATGCTGTAACCAGTGCCATTTTTATGTGGGAAGCATTTTTTAAAATAATTATGTCAGATATGAGATGAAATATCTTATTATGTCTCTACATAAATTGGGCTTTGAAAAGAAATAATACGGTATTCTTTGTTCCTATAGCAATTAACACCCGCTTTTCTTTTGGATATTACAATATCCCAAAAAGATTAAAATTCTTTATTCTCTGGCCAGATTTATGCCTTTGTCTTTGTACACCAATAATCCTTCCAGGGTAGACTCCAATAAAACACATCTGTTACAGTTATATTCTCACATTAGTCCCGTTCTCTGCTCTGAACCATTGGGGTTTGATGCAATGTGCTATTAAGAAATTTCTGTGTTTTCCAGTAAAGGCAGCTATATATCACTGAATGATTAAGTAAGCCATTTATAGATGACATTATTAACAGCACTAGTACTTTGTCCTAGGGTTTGTATTGACCTTGTACCTTGCTTAAATTCTTCCTCTGTTGAACTAACTGATGCACATTGTTTTGATGCACATAGCTAGCTTTCACAATAAACACAGCACTGGCAAACTTTATACCCAGAAAATACTGTGATGTTTCACGGTGTTGGAAGCAGAGTTGTGAAAGGTTGAAAAATAGGGTACACACTTGAAAAACAACACAAAAGCCAAATGTTATTATTTTCTTTTAACAGGCAGTATACTTTGTGCCTTTTGTCAAAATGTGTAATTATTTGTGGACATAGATTTCAATCTTCTTAAATAGGAGACTTTATTATTATTTATGTTACAGGACTGACACCCGTTTTCTTGCTGATTGGATCACAATATAAAATATAAAATATAAAATATAAAATATAAAATATAAAATACATTGGTGCTTCCTGTGAGAAAATATGTTAATACATTTATGAATTCTATCATAGCTTTCTTCCCTGCACTATTAAAAAATCAAGTTCCATAATATTAGAATTCAGTGACTAAACAAGGGAAAAGGAATTCAAAAATATTGTATACTACATTCTGTGACCACAGATGTCAGCTAAGCCCCACACAGCAGCTCGCTTACTCCCCCATGTTGAGATGGAGGAGAGAACTAGAAGGGTAGAAGTGAGAAAACTTGTGGGCTGAGACAAAGACAGTTTAATAGGTAAAGCAAAAGTTACGTGTAAGCAAAGCAAATTAGGAATTCACTTGCTACTTTATCAGCCAGCAGATATGGTTAGCTATTTTGAAGAAAGCAGGGCTCTATCACACATAACTGTTACTTAAGAGTATTCCAAACACAGTCCCTTCCTCTTCCTCCCCCACTCCACCCCTTCCCCATCCCCCTCCCCCCCCCCCAGCTTTTACTGCAGAGTCTGAAGTCATACGGTATGAAATATCCCTTTGGTAAGTCACTGTTGGCTTTCCTGGCTGTGTCCACTCCCAGGCTCTTGCCCACCCCTATCTTGCTCGCAGGCTCCGTAACATGAGAAACAAAAAAGGCTTGGACACGGCAAATACTGTTCAGCAATAACTAAAATCCCTGTGTTACTAGCACTGTTTTGGTCATAAATCTAAAATATAGCACCATAAGACCTACTGTGAAGAAACTAAAGTCTATCCCAGGAAAAGAATACTGAGTTATGAGAAATCAAAATCCGTTTCTGGAAAACATAATGCACTACTTACAATGTTCTTCTCTTCGGGTTTCACCAGCTGCTGAATTAAAATCACGTTTAAACCTGATCATCGTATAGATGCAGGAAAGATGGCTATAAGCATTTTCTGTGGACATCAAACTGAACTCAAAACTGCATATATAGCCTCAGGTCTTATCATTATCAAAGAAAATTATATAACAACAATTCAAGGTTGAATTTTGCTGCAATTAGTGTACGTATAGGACTTAATGCTAGATGCTTTACATATGAATAAAGACTCAGCGAATGACCTACAGAACTTACAATTGAATCTTAGACATTGCACTGTGAGCAAGAGCAGCAAACAGTAGACAGAGAATAGTAACAAACTGTAAAAACTCTGTGCATTCACTGGAAAAAAATTGTTGTACTGATATTTCCTTCCTCATCACTTCCCTTTCTTTAGAAGTGAATAACTTACTGGTATTTGTGTGCCTTTCTTTGAGACAGAAAATAAGATTATTAACAAAACAAAACAAAACTTTCATGAAGTGTGCCTATTACTGATCCAGAAATAGCACTGACTGACCAAAAGGCCCAAAGTTACATTTTTCTGAAAATTATTTCATTAGCATAATTTCCAGGGTAAAGGTTTCAAATGAAAGCTTTGAATTATCCCTTCCTTACAATAAAATCTCTGCACAGGGAAAGGTCTCAATGACAATTCCTTCTGATCATAGTCTGGGGGCAGTCATCATTTGATTGCTCAGAGAAAATGAGTACACTTGAACGGGTACCATCTGGTAAATCATATTTGGAACATGCTAAAACCAGAAATCATGAATTTAAAGCATTCCACCATTGGCCATTTGCCAGTGGAATTGCTTCCTGTGTGTTCTGCAGACCCATGCTGAGGTGACAAATGCAGCTGACAATACTTGTCATTATTTATCCTATATTAATTCTAACACACTATCTTTGTACTAACTCAGTAGACAGCATTCAGACATGATTCAAAGGGGGAAGAAGGATGTCAAAGTATAGGGTGTCTGCCTTGTCATTTCCAAGTGAAACCTTTTCTGTGTCGTACCCAACAAGTTATTTTTATCTCAGCTGTTACACTGTTTGATACCACAATACTCAAAACCTTATTATATGAAGCACTTATCCCAAATAAGTGCAAACCAACAATTAATAAACCTGATAATTATTTGTGAAGATATGTATTACTTAATCCTGTTCCAAATACTATAAGTGCAAAGGTAGAAGGAGAGACTAGGCTATCTCACATGTTATTTAGCTGTACGGTGGGCAGGACTGCTGATACTGTCCAGGAACAGCTGGTTGCCTAGGGCAACAAAACAGTAGATTTGCAAAACTTTTGCTGGCTGCTTGCATGCCTACCTAGATGCCAGGCTGCAGAGACATTTGCTTGTTTGCCCAAGGCACTAGCATTCTTAGGGCTACACTAGGTGATAACTAAGCCTGCTTTTATTTAT
Source organism: Ara ararauna (assembly GCA_028858755.1). Taxonomy (NCBI): domain Eukaryota; kingdom Metazoa; phylum Chordata; class Aves; order Psittaciformes; family Psittacidae; genus Ara; species Ara ararauna. The sequence continues at coordinate 32,991,535 of CM054410.1, read as the reverse complement.
GACTTCTTTGATGGTCAATACCAACAGTTCTTATACTAGCAGTGTGCTTTCACTATCCAGTTAGGCCCATTCTCTGTAAAATACGTGTTGCTGAATGATGATGCGTCGGTTACCAATATGACAATGATTAGAGGAAGCATTTGTGAAAATATCACTTTCAATTTCACTTGCAGTGAGTTTTGCTGCAAGTCCCACAGACCTCAATAATGCTGGGGTACCACCAGCTCAACCTCCCACACAGAAAAACAATCTGCAGCATTACTCCCGTGATGCCATCTGCCCCAGAGAAGAAACAGATGCAGAATCTGCATTTGGTTCACATTTAAAATGGACCTGAATTCAAATATAAAACACATGAAAGGGTCTTCTCAGTTATTAAATCCAAGCAGATCAAAGTCTTAATCTTTATAAAAGACTAGAGCTTTATCAGGTGTTAGTTTTCAGTATTAACAAGCCACCAGAATGTTCTCATAGTATGAAAAATATCTTCCTTGCTCACACTCAGATATCTTCATCTGTATGCTTGTTTTCTGATCTCATGGGCAATCCACCTTTGGCCTGTACAAATATGTCAGATCAGTTTTGAGCTGTAAATGCTATTTCTCCAGAATGTTAATAAACTCTGCTTCCAGAGCAGTCATGTTTGAAGACTACTCATTACAGCATTTCCATAGTGTGAAAAGGTCTTCTTTAAAATAAGCAGAAGAATTATTCTGGTCAGTGTCATTTTGTATGCATACATTAGCTCTGTTCTGGGCAGGCTTTTTAATTTCAAAAGATTTACTTGCTGTGATGCATTTATGTATATATACATACAATACAGAAAAGGGAGAGAGGAGTAAAATCTAAATAAAAGACTCATTAACCACCCCTTCTATGCTTTAGAAAAAAGTCACTTTTATATGAAGACAAAATTTTGGTCAAAGTCACTTTCCATACATGCTCAGTTGTAAATATATGTGCTATATGTTTACAATGTAAACTTTCCCTGTTGATGAATAGTACCAAAAAAGGGAGAGTAAATTTTTATCTAAAACCCCTTTAGACACATACGCACTGTTTCAAAAATGTTGCAACCCTGCTACTGAAACATCAGATGCAGCATTACAGAAAGAAGTCACTAGTGTTCAAAGCTTTATATTTCAATTATTTTTTAAAGCAAAGCAGCAGTGAAAGAAAGAAAGCACATCATTTGCTTGAAATCAGAGCCTTCTTACAATACCCCAAGGCTATACTTTGCTTCCAATTAGTGTTTGCCCTCTTGGAATCATACACAAATAGTTTTTATGTTCTTCATGCGTAGAAAATCTGTCTAATGATTTTCTTACTATGTTCTAGTACAGATAAAAGTACTTAATTGCTGTAACAACATTAACTTCACAAGTCTGTCATTCATGACTAACAGTTAGCTGTTTCTAAAGCTGTACTATTACATGCAAAGTGGAAAATGTGAGCAATCTAATAAAAAATTACATTGTTAAGGAAATGCCCCTTTGTAATCTGTTTATTATATGCTAATAAAATTACTGAGAAAAAAGTGCATTGCTGCATGATATGAATTTGCAGATAAGATTTTTTTATGCAAGACCAAAAAAGGAAAATACAATTATAACCAATAATACTGAATTTTCCTTAGTTATACTTGGTAGATTCCTGGCTATATACTTGTTGTTTTCTCTTTTGAAATGTGTGAAAACAACAGGTGAAAATGCACATATAAAGTAAATGTAAAGGATGAACAAGGGAAAAAAGCCTATGATTGAAAGTCCCTATCCTTACAGTAGAACTACATCAGCTCTAGAAATCAAAGAAGTTTTCCAACACATCTGCAGAAAATAAAAATAGGTTTCTGTCATTGAAATTGAACTATATGAAATATCCATACACTGGAAAGCCATGGAAATATTCACAAACAGCAAACTTGAAATAGAGAGAGAAGTTTTATTGCTCCGGTTGCTCCAGAGTTTCATGTTATGCTACCTCCACTTACGCCTAATACGCACGCCAATGTGTTTTCTTACATGCAAGAGAAAGAAACAATAATTCAGTGTTCACTGAGATACAGAGATTAAACATAACATATGGAAGTCAAGACATCTACAAAATGTTTTATGCTCCCAACTTTTGAACCCAGATCTCCTGTGGTTTCATTTATTCCTGTAAAAGCAGGGCAGCGTTGGGAATTTCACTAAATATTTTTAACACTCCATTTACATCAAGAATGAAGATGGAGAAGAGGGAGGAATTAAAAATGTGCCAAAATATTGCACAGAAAAGTTGCTCCGGTTCAACTTTGTGTATAAGTCATGAATAGGTTTTGCATTAGCACTCTGTTTAGTATTTTTAGTGTTATATACATGAGTATGTTTCATTTCATCAATACAATGGGAATAATGAACTCCTCTATTACTGAAGAAATTAAAATCTTCTTCCATACACTCAAAGTACCTAATTGTTGCTCAGAAACTGCATAATTCAATATACTACTATTATTCTCATTGTTCAGAATTTGTCTCATTCAGCCCACCAACAAACTCCAGTTAAAAGGTTAAAAAGGTGGTTCACAATGGTGGGGAAGAAGGTAGAGGGGAGAGAGAGTGAAAATGATCCACCAACAAATGACTTAATAAAATAGCTATTTAGTAAGATAAAATAAAGAGTAATATAGATAATAAGTAATATAGATAATGAGTAATTATATAATAATATTAGCAATGTAGCAATTAGAGTAATATAGATAGTAAGTAAATCTTTTGCCCTTTCAGATACTGATATGTTCCTACAGTTACCAGATGGATTTTCCTATGTCACGCTTCACACATCCGTTCCATGGAAAGAGGTTAATTGTGTTAAAGCTATAACTGTGATGTGGATCATTGACTTCCTAATGTGCAATGGTCTTCTAGATTAGGTTACTACATTCCACTACTTGATCCACACACAGTTTACCTTTCCCAAAGATCCTACGGAAGAAGGAAGGTCTGAGGTACAACAGATAAGCCTCACATCAGTCTCTAGGAAGGCAAAGGAGGGAATAATCCTAGAGACCATTTCCAAATCTATGAATGACAAGAAGGTGATTTGGAATAGTCAGCCCGGATTTATAAGGAGGAAAAAATGTTTAACCAAATTTACATACTTCCACAATGAGGGGTAGACTTTGGTGGGTGAGGGAAGTTACATCAACTTTAGGAAGGTTTTTAACACTGTCACCTGTAGAATCCTCATAGATAAGCTGACAAAGTAAAGGTTAGACAAGTGGTCAGAGAGGTGGATTGAAAACTGATGAACAGCTAGCCTCTCAGAGCTGTAATCAGCAGCAGAAATTCCAGTTGCCTTAATGACTTCAGTGCTCGGGCAATGTGCATGCTTAGATGACAAAAACTGTGAAGAGTGCTTGATACACCAGAGGGTTGTGCTGCCACGCAAAGGTAGCTAAACAGGCTGGCAAATTGGGCAGAGAGGAATCTCAGGTAGTTCAACAAACGGAAATGCAAATTTGAATTGCACTGGGAGGAATAACCCCAGGCACTCATTCATACTGGGGACCAGCCAGTTGGAAAGCAGCCTTGCTTTCCTTTCTCTATAGAGAAGAACCTGGGTGTCCTTGTGAGCAGCAAGCAGATTATGAGCCAGACGTGCCCTCGCAGCAAAGGCAGCCAACAGTTTCTTAGGCTGCATTAGCAAGAATGTTGCCATTAGATCAAGGGAGATGATCCTTCCCCTCTGTTCAGTGCTAGTGAGGCCAAACATGCTGGTGAGAGTCAAATGATGGTCATGAAGATCATTAAGGGGCTGGAGAATTTGTCATGTGATGATAAACTGAGAGAGCTGGGACTGTCCACCCTGAAGAAGAGCCTGACTGGGAGGGATCTTATCCATATACATATATACCTGACAAAAGGGAACGAAGAGGAGGTAGTTAGTCTCTTCTCGATGGTGCCTACCAACATGACAGAATGGCGCATATTTTAAAAAAGGGAATTCCATCTAAACACAAGACAACACTTGTATACTGCCTAACAGTGGAACCGTTTGCTGAGATAGGTTGTGAGGAAATATCTGAGGAGATATTCAAACCTAGTTGGACACTGTTCTAGGCAGCCTTCTTCAACTGACCCTGCCTGAGCAGGGGTATTGGAACAATGGATCTCAGGAGATCCCTGCCGACCTCAGCTGTTCCATAATCAGAACTTTGTAATGGCTTATCTTTTGGGATGTAAATTTCTTACTGAAAGTTCATAATTTCAGAAAATGAATAATGTGTTCACTTGTCTCAATTAAAAAGTGCAAGATATAATAAAAAATCAATGGATTTTCCTATTCCTAAGAATGCAGGAATATTGTAAAATAATTCACTGCAAACATTCTCAAATTAAAATGCAAACCTTTATGCTTGAGTAAAACTGTGTTGTAATAAGACTATTCTGTGATATGTTGCTTACAAAAAAATTCATTTTTCATTCCAGCAAAGCTAAGTGCAACTGATTTATTTGCTAAGCCTATCAATGTAACAAATACTTGATTTAGCATAAGTTAATAAATATGTAAATGAAGTTACCAAAGAAGGTGGGGGTATGGGTGGGGGAAAGGGTGTTAACAACACTCCATCTACTTTGGTATATTGTAAATATGTTAACTTTTGTGGATTGAAAAGTTCATTATTTTCCTGTCTAATAGTAACTAGTCCTTGTTTGCTGGTCTTACTACTGCATCCAGACGTGCGCAATGGGATTGACCAAATCAATACATTTACATGTCTAGAAATGGAAAAATGTTATAGGAAATGGGTTTCATTGTCTGCCCTGTATGAATTACAAAAATATCTTTATTTGAACAACTTATCTGTCATAATAAAACAAAATGCTACCAGTCTTTGATTACATAAACTTAAGCACTCTTACAAATATCAGAAATCTAGCTTTATTATTTGACTTTCAACTAGATAAATGACCATGTTTCTTCACTAGTTCACTTTTAAAGGAGATCTGAGAAGATGAGTTAAGTAAAAAAATGTTCAAGATTCGTATGATGTGCAGCAAACAAGTAAAGCCACATAGTGAGCAACAGGGATCAAAGTAAATATTGAACATCTTTCTCATGATGCAGAAGTTTAGCAAAAAATACAGAATCTGACTGTAATTAAGAATCCAAGATCATTATAATGATGTTATAGAAGTTGTTCACTGACACTTTATTGGTAAGTACTTGGATTTGCAATATTAATAGCCTTCCTTTTTCAAGTGTGACTTTTGCAAATGAAAGTTCATATGTATCATATTAAAAGCTGCACTACTTTATGTACTAGCTTTTAAACATGTTCTCTTATAGTGCTTGTGCACTGAGAGCTGAGTCTTTATTTCAAAATAAAGTAGGCTCTGCTTTGAACTCTGGAAAACCTGGATCCCTGTCCATCAGAAATAGCAACTATTTTATAAATTTTACATGTGTACATTCAACAACCTGTTTGCTCTTTCCTATATTCATAATGCAAGTGGTAAACTTAACAAACAGCTGAAAGACACCAATAGCTAATCACAGCCTGGCACAGAGAATGGCTGACCATTCTTTCTCAGAAACCATGCTTTCTCTCTGGGTCTTGGGAGAAACTGCTTCAGCATGAATATTTCATATTAATAAGGCATTGTAATTTGAAGAAAAAAACAGAGACATAATGACACACAGCATCACATTGTCTTTAGTCTGTAAAGAATTTCTATTTTTGGTGTATAATACTTGAAGGTTCATTCTCTCTTTGTTTGAAGACTCATAGCCAAGATTACATCTGGCACACAGAAACTTCATTCCTTTGATATTCCTCTTTAATTATATGTCCTATGATTGCCAGTGAGATCATTATATAACCAAAAGGAAAGTTCAGTGCATCTCATTATACCGAAAAATAAAAATTCTAAAAAACACACAGTATTTTGTGTTATTGGATCATTACTGCAGTATATGCTGAACTCATGATCACGGCTTATTCAGCAGTGAGATTAGACCACTACGTGGTCTTGCATTGATCTATTATCAAAGGTGGGCTTCCTGAAGAATTGCATGACAACAAATTTCAATTCTAGTCAAAGTTGTCCAAAAGAAACTGTTTTCTATTTCTATTAAAATACATTTTTATGTAGTATACTATGAAAAAGTGTATTTCATAAGAAATGATTTTCACAAACATCATTAAATGGTTTACCAGTGACTAACAAAATAAATAAAGTAAAAAGAAATTATTTTAATGATGTGTTTCCACTACATTGTCTATGCCAAATTCCAGAGATTCTGTAATTACAAACATCAATGGATTTGTTGACAAAGAATTTTGACGCAGGAGATGTAATTGTGTTTGCCCCTGAATTTGCTAGAAGCTGATCAATGCCACAGATTAAGGACTCTCAAAAGGAAGGATCTTGTCTTCACTAATTATATATAATGCTGTAGAGTTGTCAATATCCCATTCCACCATTGCTTAGTCAAGTCAGATTTCAGACATACCCTTTCTAACACAAAATGTGTTAAAAATTAATTACTAGGTTTGTGCGTGCCCAGTATCTTAAGGAAAGTGAATTTGCTTTCTATGAGCTTTTGAATGCTGACTTTTCGTCATCAGAGAAGTAATTCTGTAAATGAGCATACACAACACATATACACAGTCAGTAATGGTAATAAGGTTCATTCAGAAAAATCAGCCACACCAGACATTTGGTTTTCAAAACAGATCTAAGAAGAAATAGGGAGCAGACAGGGGAGATGCAGACAACACCTGTTTCCTGTTGGAGCATCTCTGCTTCTTAAAATATATTTAAATATTCATATGGTTAGACAGACCAAGTCTATCTTGTAACATAATCATCAGACCACTTAGCAAATATTTGGGAAGTCTGATTAAACCCTTGAGAGGTAACTTTTCTTCAACCAAATCTCTCCTCATATGAAAATCTGTCCTGTGAAAAATGCTCATGGCCAAATGGTTGTAAAACTATTTGTCAGAATGCTTGGCATAGTCCCAAGGAAAAAAAAAAATCTAGGGAAAAAAATCAAAACCAAAATTCAGCTAAATGACATTTTTCTATCAAAACCAGAAGTGATGAGATTTTGCAATCAATGATCATAGAGACCAGTTGAAACAACAAATTAAATGTAAGGTACCATATAAATGGAAATTATTAATCCTTGACATATTACAAGAAAACAAGGGGGTCCATTCATCACTAAACAAACCTGGGCCATCTGACGTGACTTTAGACTAACACCAGTACAGCACTAGTCAATTAGACTGCATCACTAAATCCTGTCTGTGCAACACTCTGTAGGCCAAAATCATCAAGGCCATGAAAATAAGAAGCAAGTGATGTTTTTATCATCCTCAGTTCCCTGATACAAGCCAAATACATAGCTTGATTATTATACATGCACAGCCCTTGGGAATATGTAAAAACTAAAAAAACGCTTAAAACTGTAAACCCAACAAACACTGAATCAGACAACAATATCAAGTTTCCTGGAAGCTGAGAGCTCGAAGAAGAGCTCAGAAGACATACCATGTTGCCTTATTAGAGAAATAATCTACCTGCACCCAAAACAAATCCTCTCTCAAACTTGAGGCATTTGAAGCTCTTCCTTTTTTTTAAGGTGATATAGACTTGATGGGTATCTCAACTCATCTTGAGCATCTTGAGCAGCATTTCATTAAGAGCACCAAACCTGACAAGAAAAATCTCTCTTCACGGCAAAAAATCCAGCCAAGATAAACAGAACTCAGAAGATGATCAAGGAAAAAAAAAAAAAATCAAATCACAAAATCAACCAACCAAAATATTATCTCCTATGGATAATTTCAACATATGTCCAGGAAATTAGATCAGCAGATTGATTGATGCACTGACTTTAATTATTTTTAAAGTGTACACATTTTTGAAAGGCAAATATTGACCACAAGAATCATTGAGCATTAAAGGGAACAAAAAAAATCCCCAAACAGATCTTTCCAAGTATTCCAACAACATTATTTGTCATATATTCATGTAGAAGTTGAAGAATCAAAACCACCCAAGACATTTAGGAATACAAGTGCCACTAACTTTCAGTTCTCCTGGGTGCCTTAGTGATTTTGAAATTCTTCCTTGTAGATAATTAATCACTTTATATTGACATTCTGCAGTGCTCTGCACTGATGATTTTTTAAATCTTTTTGAATGTGTCAGCTGCATATAGTCAAAAGAAATGATTATCCAGTTTAGTTATCACTTCAGCACACAAGCAATTTGCAATTAGAGCATCATAATAGCAAACAATTTTTTTTTTATTAAAAGCACTCAGAAATACTGTATACTGAAAAGAACCAGTTACTACATTTCTTTTTTTTTTTTTTTTTTTTTTTTTGCATGTGATTCTTTTGCACTGTCAGATAAATATTTTGTGGTAAAAATAATGGAAACAGAAAGATTTACCCAACACAACGTAGCATAAAGCTATCCACTCTCTTCAGCCTCCAAGGAGAATATTATTATTGTGACTGTGACTGAAATAACCTTCCAAACATACTTTTGCTGCCTTAGTGAAACGTCTTTGTTTTCCATATAGTATAAATACTTTGTTGAAAATAGAACTCTGTAAAAAATTTTTCACATCAGTATCACATCGAAATAGGCGTCACTCACTAAGGACATAATACAGTACTTCAGATTATGTTTAAAGAAAAAGTAGGAAAATAAAGTACCTGGTATATATGCTGATAAATGCATATCTTCTGGATATAGCTCCCAGGAAAGAATAACTACTGACATTATGTATTTAATTTTGCCTAAAAATCTTTAGAATAAGAGAGTATAATCATGTTTCCTTTATCTTGTTCTTAATTTTAATCTTTCCTTTAATATACTACGATTACCCACAGGATTTTGTCCAGATTTTGTCCATTTTGCACTGAAATCTGTCTGAATTCAGATCCTTTTCTCATTTTTATTCTTCTGGAGGAACCCCAAACTATCTTTTCTTTCAATATTTTGTATCATCGTCTCTCTGACTCTCTCTGCAGAGCAAATGACAGAATCAAATGATATTAAGCATCTTTTGTTGTGAGAACCTTACTGGGCCTCCTCTGCACCTACAAAACAGAGACTGCTATGAAAAGAGCTCAACTTTTCTACACAACAAACTATTCAAGAACTTTTCTAGACTGTCTTAAGCATGAGTTGCTACTATAAAAGCAAAATGTCTCTACAGAAACACTAAACAGTAAGAATTTTAACGACAGAGACAACCTATGTGGCAGTGTTGAGTAAAAAGACAATGGTTGCAGAGGGAGGAGGTAGCTTTTTTCAGTTGTTTTGAAACAAAGATCTTTTCTGGATTTAATCTTTTATGCAATTATTAAAATTGTATTCATAGTCACAAGACATGTAATCAGTTTTGTTTTCTAAGTAAATGAATTTTAGAGCTCATGTTTAACTATAGAGTATGAAAGAATCAAAAGAATGAAATTTGACAACTCTCCAAAAATTATTTTTGATGTTCTCCTTTTTGCTCTGATAAATAGTCCCAGATGATATTTGACTGACAATAGAAAGTCTGCACATCTGGGCTTCCATTCACTGCAGCATTTGGAATTAGAATTTTACTTAGTGATGTTAAGATTGGATTCTATAATTCTTCAAATGGAATCATTACTTGCAGTCTTGTATAGCATACTGGTGATGAACATAGGCTCAAAATCCCATTACCAGCAGCTTCTGGGTCACTTCCAATCAGACTTCAACAGATATGCATGCTTAAATGTCTTTCTTTTTAAATCTCCTGTTAATAATCACTTGCTTCCACAGGGAAAAACAAACAAACTTTCAGAAAAGCTGTGAGCAGTATACCCATGAGATACACAAAATGTTCTAAATGAAAAGGTTTGCAGCTGTGAAAGCAGTAGTAGGTACAAGCCTTTCTCTTGAATATAATCACTTTGATGTTAATTTTAGAGCTTGCAGTGTCTTTGATACTGTCTCCCCATAGACATCTTTAAATTGCCTAGCAGTCCTCAGTGATTAATTGCCTTTTCTGAAAAAGCTCCATCACCTGAAGACAACACATGCTTAACACAAAGAGGGTACAGAACGATTTCAAAGGCAATGCTTTGAACATGGCAATACTGCAGTGATGACTCACAAGATAGTGTAGGCAGTTCAATGCCAGCCCACAAGTTTTTGAACCAGCTCCTGAGTCTTAACAGTTGACTAAAAATTTATAGTAGTCTCTTTTATACAGTAAACATGCCAACTATTTGTAAAAAAACCTGAATTTCATGGCACAATCGTACTGTCAGGTACTGAGAATTTTTCCAATATTAGACACTAAATATAATTTGTAATCCATGTTTAGGGAACTAATGAAGGTTGGTTACTGTTGTTGCATTAAAGGAGGAAAAATAAACCCCTTGCTTTATTAGAGGGGGGAGGAATGGCTCCAATATGCAACTACCAGTCCAGCTGCATTCGCTACTGATCCGGGTTCACTGATAGTGTACCACACTGCCCAATACAATCAGCGGCAGCTAACAGTCCGGCCGTGTTTGCTATTTCGAACTTCACTGATCCGGATTCACTGATAGTGTACCACACTGCCCGTCGAATCGCGCTCATGAACCCTCACAGCCACAGATGGGGTCGCGTTCAGTGAGAAAATTATGGTCGGTTACCGAAACAGTGCAGTTTATTGTGATTGGCTACCGAAACAATGCAGTCTATTGATGCAACAGGTACAGGTTCTTATGGATTGCCAGTGATAAATACTGTCTGCAAAAGCATGTGCGAATAATAGTTACATTGATACAAGCGCTCGATAAAGTTAACACAGCCTGGCTCTAAAGTATAAAGGTAACAGTAAAAGTAACTCTATCGATATTCTAATTTTTCCTAGGAAAGCACTGGATACAGTGCAAGTCTTACCCACAGGCATCCTTATGGGGGGGAGAAGAGAGGCCTAGCCCATCGGCCTGTCCCAGGAGTCTGTTGATGTTATCTTCCTCGACTTGTCCATGATGGTATCTTCCCCCAGTATCCCCTTCTCTCTTGGGTCATTTTATATTATTTTCATCTTCAAGGTGGAGCTTGAGTGACTCTAGTCATACATACCTTTATTATTATTGGTGCAAATCTCTCTCACTTCGTTTTAAAGGTATATGACACCAAAAAATTTAGAGTGCATGCTCAGAGAGAGGTGGTCTCCTTTGGGGGGGGGGGGGGGGTCGCACTGGAGGTGGGAGTGTATTTTAGCAAGTAAATGCATTATAATGACATTATAATGAAGCAAAGTTCACACTCAGGACGGCATTCTGTCAAAAGATGACAGGCTGTTAGCTCAGGATAGCAAGTATGCAGCTTATCAGTTTCTTGTACCACCTAGTTCCCATCTTTTTGCTGAAGTTAGGACAAAGCATAACTGTGAGATCTCCACCTCGATCTACCCTCTGTCTGTGTTGTCACAGGAACCGCTGTGGAGTGCACATTCCTGGCATACCAGGTGTGGCTGCATCTCGCCCCGAGAGGCCCTGAAAGCCCTTTTTTCCTCATGTGTGGACAACGCTACATTTCAAATATAAATTTAATTCCTAATTATCCCACATTTCCTAATTATTCTACATTTCCTAATTATCCCACAACTGTAGATAAGTTAGTGGTAACTAGTAGTTGCAGCTAACCTATTACAACTTAGACAACGTTTGCATTACATGAAATTTGCTATCTCTGATGGTTAATATCTAAAGCAGTCTGCCTTGTTTAAGAAGATCACAAAGTCAGAGCTTCAGTTTCAAATCAATGGAGTTATTCAGTATTTGAGTGGAGGAGGTATAAGCTGGGAGGAAAGAGACAGTAAATTCATGCAAAGTAGACCATGATCAATAACAAAATAACATTTTTTGGAGATCTTAGTGACCTATCCAACCAGTACTACAGTAACACATTTAAAGCTCCAACTGCACGCATGTTTTTCCTTTACTGTAGTTGATTACTTTCTTACCTGTAGCTAAGAAAATTAATTTTTTCTCTTCATTCCAAATACTTCCCTGTCGAAGCCATAAAAATATTTTCAAGGCTCTTGCGTGTACTTTGGCAGACATATTCATTCAGTGGCAGAAACATCTCAAGATAGCTGCTTTTACAACTTACTGTATTTATTTTAAATTCCTACTTTCATTGTTGTAAGGAGGTCCACTTGGGGCCTACTCAGTCAACAAAAAAAATTCCCAGTATCAAGTTTATGATGTCAGATTTTGATGTGTCTACATCCTGCTTGGTATGCAGTTGTGGCATTCTTGGGAGAACTTGGAATCTGATAGTTTTTTTCATTCATTCAGCAGCAATTACTGTATTCCAGTAACAACATAGTGTTTCTTCAGTTTCCTTCTTTTCTTCTGAAGAACATCGTATACGTTAAATACATCTGTGCACATAGGTCACCGATGCAAATGCTGCCTGATATGTGTTCACAGTTACAAAGGTAAGAGGCATGTATTGGCTCTACAGCTTCTAGCTCTTACTGCTGTAAAGACTCTGAGGTCTCCATTTAGTACACTGGGTATTTTGACTTAAGCTACTTATGGTTTAAAATAAGCTTTACACGACATTTTTGTTTATAGATTAATAGAACAGTACAATGATTTTTTTCCATCTTAATCACTCCTGTACACATCAATAACCAAATCCTAACAATTGGAATGCCTAGTGTCTAAGCGTTGAGTTATAATTATCATTGCTAATATATTTGGGGTTTGCTGCTTTTGAACTTTTTTTTCCAATTATCCTATGCATCTCACTGGCAGAAGGGAGAGATGGTGAGCAAGCAGCTGTGTGGAACCTGGTTGCCAGTTGAGGTTAAACCATTACACACGCAGGAAAAAGCACATGGACAGACTTGTCTAGGAATTTAACACAGGTAATTAGATACCTGCTATGCTGTGGTGTTAGAATAGTTGCAAAATAGCTCCTGTTCCCTGAGAGCTAAATTTCTAATTTGCAAATCAAATTTCTGATCAAAGTCCTAGAATATCCCCTTTTCAATACTCAAGAGCTAAGTGCCTGCAAACGTTAAGCTAACGTTTTTCTATACTACGAATATTTTTCTTCTTGATTAGGCTAGGCTGTTAAAGAGTGTTTTATAAAACCACATTATTGATGCACTGTGATTCATAGAATTAAGCCAACAGTTTTTGCAGAGTCAAAAGTATTATTAAAACCACTATAAGACAAATGTTCAAAGAATAAGCTTCATATACATGGAATTGCATTCCTTAATTCTATTGAAGTCAATGTATCTTTCCTTGGGACACAAACTTGAGTCACACCTCACTGTAGCATCACTATGATCGAATTTAGCCAAGTTTGTCTCCAGGTCTGTTTGACTAAAGAGACACTATTAGGAAGAGCAAACAAGATAAGCTCTAACGCAAGCTCTGTTCTCTCTCTTACCTATATCTGTTATCTTGTCTGTACTAAAACATGGGCTTGAATTCAACAAGAAATGTGTACACATTTTTGTTATGCTGCAGGCTACTTATAATTTCATTCTGGCTTGAACAGACTATCATATGCCATAGGTTATGTGCTATTTAATTTAGGCTTGAATGCTTTTATTGGATGCAAATGTTCACTTCATTATTCTAGCAGTGCAAGTCAATCATTAAGTGGTTCCTCCTATCTAGAATTGTGACCTCAGTTTTCAAGCACTGAAAAAAGACTGTTGAATTTTCTGTTTTTTTCTTACTGATGTGAAAAGTGGGCTAATTTCTCTTAGCATTACTCTGACACTTCAGGTTCAGTGCAGAGCACAATGTTCAAAAAAAAAAAAAAGAAAGACAGAAAACAAACAAAAAAATAATCCACACAATTAAAGAATATAGACCAAAATTCCATAATCAGATAGGTGCATTTCAGGGGAAGGTTTCTTTATGCTGCTATTTCCCCTCACTTTACATTTAGCATGAGATATATGTTTTATCTTCATTCTTACAAGGTATGATTGTTGATGAATTTACATGTTTTCACTAGTTAAGCTATATTCCCTGAGCTGTACATTATTTGTAACAGATTCTGCTCTTTGGTTTTGGTTATCCTTAGCAGGGACTAAAACACCTTAATACGAATTTCAAGCATCAACCTGCCTCCTTCTTCTCTGTTGTCCTATACGGCATGCCGGTAACAGTGAAGAGTTTGGCAATGATAAAGACTGAATTTTACATTGCCAAAACATATTTAATAGATACCATTTAAGCATTTGTACCCAGCCACTCTGTGTTGAAAGACATTAAATACTGTCTAATTCTTTATTCAGCCCCATGTATCCTAATAATCTTGTGTCAAAGGTGATTGATGTACAGGAATAACTGGCCACTCATTGCATCATCATTGTACATTTCAAATCATAGAATCATAGAATCCTAGAATAGCTAGGGATGGAAAGGACCTCAACATCATCTCCAGCCCCCCTACCATGGGCAGGGACATCTCACACTAAACCATGTCACCGAAGGCTCTGTCCAACCTGGCCTTGAACACTGCCAGGGATGAATCTTTAATTCACATGTAATGCACGGTTATGAATGCCATGCAGAGTTGCATCAGGTTTATGCATGCATGTAACAGCTACTGTGTCAAAAATTCACTTGACAGGAGAAGTTGGGCATTGCAATACTTTCACTTCCCATCATCTGGTCCATGTTCTGATAACTGGGATTCCAGAATTTTTAAGTGGAGAGTGGCCTTTATACACAGATTTAGAGAGACAGCTACAACATGTTTCCTTCTTTTAAGAAAGGGATTACCTGAGCTTTTATTTCCTAACAATCAGGCATAGCTGTTGCTTCGGAAAATATTTACAAGACTAGGAGTGTTGTTCTTAAAGTGCACCCATCTTTGTTATATTCTACTGTTTTAAAGTTTGCGTCATGCACACCTGTAATGCATGTACATAATATTTTATGTAATATAAGTGTCGAGATTCAAGAATCTCAAATGCAAATAAGGGCATACTCTTGTAGGGAAAAAAAGTGTAATCAAACAAGTTCCATAAAGCAAATGTTGGTAACAGTGATATAAATGAGCTACTGGCTCAGCAGAAAGCTTGATGTGCAAAGAAGGTCCATCAAAAATTAAAAAAATAATTAGGTGAGTGGTATAAGTGCTAAAGAAGGACTTTTCTTAAAATTAATTTCAGGGGAAATTTTTTTTCCTCAGTTTTTTTTTTCATTCTCCAGATACAAGACCATGTTCTTAATGAAGGTTTTAGTTCACTATACCACAAAAATCATCTCTACTTCTCTTTTTGTCAAGATATGAACATTCCAAAATTCTTTTCTTCAATATAAAATACAAATTCCAAAGCTCCTTCTGATAAACGCAAAGTCAAAATACTCATTTACAAAACAGAACAACAAAACCAACCCACACAGCTGTTTTCTGAGAAGGATAAAATATGTTTTCAGTAATGAACAATTATTTTTCTACTACCAGGATCCTTTCTGAGAAATGCATTTTTAAGTGCTCCCAAGGGAGAAGACTAGACTACTTAGCTTCTTTTTAGAGAAATTAAAAATAAAGCACAGGCTGCAAGAAAACCAATCGCCATTTGATTCTCTCCACAAACAAATTCAAATATATTGCCTGGCCACAGTGTCAGTGTTTCTGAAAGCCCCACGAGGCAGATACATGATGCACAACACTTCTCCAGCATGAGCAGGCAGTCAGCTGAGGCAGGGAACAATGGCTTTCTGTAGGTTTTCATGCTTCAGTTCAGATGTCTCAGGAAGAGTCTGTGAGTAACTTCTGCTTGCTGTTTCAAACAGAAGAATAGGCTGAGCCAGTCCAGGGATTCAATCAGTCAGCATTTTATACTTGAACCAGCTAGAACAGCTATGTTTTCCCTCATGTTCTCCCAGAACTTTTCTGGGAGAAAGATCGGAGGATTGGAAGATGAAATATTTCAGAGGTTAGGTAAGCAATCATAGAATAGTTAGAGTTGTAAAGGACTTAAGATCATCTAGTTCCAAACCCCCTGCCAGGGGCAGGGACACCTCACACTAAACCATGCCACCCAAGGCTATGTACAACCCAGCCTTGAATGCCGCCAGCGATGGAGCATTCACAGCTTCCCTGGGCAACCCATTCCAGTGCCTCACCACCTGCGCAGTAAAGAATTTCTTCCTCATGTCCAGTCTAAACTTCCCCTGTTTAAGTTTGAACCCGTTACCCCTTGTCCTCTCACTACAGTCCCTAATGAAGGCTGCCTCTCCAACATCCTTACAGGCCCCCTTCAGATACTGCAAGGCTGCTATGAGGTCAATCAGGTAATGCACTGAGTTTTTATTTTGCTCTCAGCATGAGACTGGATTCATGTCTAACTATTATTATTATACAGATGACAACTGAGCATGTATGGGAAGTCTTCTAAAGGAGTTGCAGTTAGCTGAAATTAAAAGTGAGACAGGAATCTCTGTGCTTAGATCTCATGGACACCTGTGAAGAAAGCAGAGTAGGCAATTAAGGAAGGTTCTTCTCTTTCTCAGCCCCCATTAGCAGAAGCAGTAAAATGGCTACCTGTACATTGGTTGTGGGTTTTATCCCCCACAGTTTCCTCAGTCTGAAGAGTCTTATTATTTCCTATTTATTTTTCTTCTTAATATGTTGTTTGTCTTTCCATTACACAACTTTCATGGGCTGACAGCAGTTTGCCCTGTCTCTACAACTTTTGATTAGTCTACTTCAGATGCATTCAGAGCCTTGAAACTCTCAAGCTGAACACAAAGCAGGATGCTGCAGAGGTGCCATGCTAACTTTACCATAAACTTACACATCCCTTCGTCCTAGAAGTGAAACAACCTATGACTTTGGCAAAACAATCTTCCTCAGTCAAAAATGTTATTGCACTCTTTCCCTCCCTCTTATAAACATGGAGAATAAAAAAAAATGTGTAGGCTTTAATTAATACTGCATTGAAACTATGTCTCACCAAGGTGTAATGAGGTAATCTGCAACATTACCCGTGATACTACAGTTCAAGACCGGCAGCTGTGTAGTGTGATATACTGTATAATGTATGAAATCTAGTTTCTAGATCATCCTCCCATCAATTAATGTGTAATATTTAACCTTCAAACCTTCACCAAGTCATTTTGAACTGTAGAATTTAGAGAAACAGATAGTGTCAAGACATGTTTGGAATATGGTGCAGTTCTCGTACCACCAAACAAATTGCATGCAACAGAGATCTTGTTTGACCACTGATGTGTTACTTTTTATAACTTATGTTATACTTCTATATAACTAGTCAAATTTATCCTTTGTGCAATGCCAGTGGCTTGCATAGCTTTGCTCCAAGGATAAAATAAGAGTGCTCCGACAAGTACAGTCAGCAACACACCCCAAAACAGTTGGTTGAAATGAGAAAGTGAATTTGCTGCAGATGAACTGAAATGTAGCAAGTA
Organism: Ara ararauna; assembly: GCA_028858755.1. Lineage (NCBI taxonomy): Eukaryota > Metazoa > Chordata > Aves > Psittaciformes > Psittacidae > Ara > Ara ararauna. Next base: position 32,974,068 of record CM054410.1, on the reverse strand, counting down.
AGCATGAAAAATGCTTACAAATATCACCAGTGCAATGGTCCACTGACCATGAAAGTTATTCCTGAATAATTTCTTCTTCCTAACTCATGGGGAAAAAAAAAAAATCATGAAAAAAACCCAAAATCTAGTTTCTTCCTTTTTTTTTTTTTTACTTTGTCACAACAGCAGTCTTCAACTGAGTGCAAAAAGCAATGTTGTTTCCTTTGATGGATTATAAAGCAATATATTTTTTGATCCTTATTAAAATTTTGCTATGCCTTGGATATTTAATCTCTTCATGCATATTTTTCCATTTTTAAAGATCATCTAATGAAAATTGCCTCTCACCTTGATTAAAAAGACCTTTCAGTATCTAAACTTATACTAATAAATATTAATCCGCATCCCAACAGGAAATCAAAACTGTCTTCTAATGTTTAATATGACTTTCCCCTTCTTCCTCTAATTGGTATTTTGCAGACATTCTATAATTTATTTTTTTTACAAGCAGAGAGATAGCATAGCCTTCATGCAGACAGCTAGACTTCTCTCTGGCACCTTACAGCCTGTTAGTTCTGTAAATAACTCAAGCCTCACTCATAACTTCTTAATTGATTTCATTTGTAGACTGTAATTGTTGTTTGCATGTTACTTCAAAAGGAAGAAGAATTTAAATGAAGTGACAGAAATAAGCTTCTCACTCTGAAAGCTGAGATACTTCCTGCTTCCTATCTAGCTTTTACTTAAAATCCAGTTCTATCCTGTGTACTTCTTGTGAAGTGCATATTGAGTTCAGAGGGAACTCACTTTTGTGTGGGATTAAATTCAACATAATGCAATACTTCCCATGGAAATACTGCCACAGGTCTTGAAGGAGGAGCTGCCCACTCTGAAGGTAACCATGACAATCAGTAGATCATGTTCAAAACCAGTAAAAATGCAATTAAACACTCTTTTCCATATTTGCTATCTCCTGTCAGCTCCCTCTGTCAAGATATAATTTAAAATACTAAGACATTTGAATACAATTTTAAATGCTTAAAAACATTTAAAATATAAATTATCATCTAGAGAAAAGCAAGTATTACCTTTTCAAAGCAAGTATTACCTTTTCATAAGTACCCAAAGACCAGAATATAGCAGCAGTAAAAAGCAGGAGCATCAGCCAAGATAAAACATTGCCAAGAGAAAAAAGCAGCTGGATATTTAAAGATGTCTCAGGAAGAACTAATCTCTGTTGTTTTCAGCCTGTACAGCAGTTTCCAAAGGCAATATTTAATAAAAATAACCTCTTGTCTGCAGCAAAAATATCACCTCCAAAAGCAAAAGAGTAGAATATCATCACATTAACAAAACTAAGACTCTTCTTTGACATCACCTTTTCTTTTGTTAGTCATTAGAAATTAGGTATATCTAATCTGACTTCTAGACACCAATATACATGCTAACTTGCCTTCATTTCTAATCAATAGGGAAAAATTGGTATTTCTAAATAGTACATCTATCCAACCTAGTTTAGTTATCACCTTTAAATGAGATGAATCGAATCCTTAAAGAGGCTGATTTTCTCCATTGTTTACAAAGGGAGTATAGAAAACAAACTAGATATCGACATTTATGTTTTAGATGACTGAAGTCAGACAAAATGCGTCAATTCCTGCATACAGCTGGCAAGAAACCTAAATGTAATCTCTTTTTTTTCATTTTTTTCTCATTATTCCTATTTTATGCAGTGTAAACCACAATTTTCTTCTAATAGTATCTGTATCAACAAAAAAAAAAAAAACCTACATATTTACTTTAAAATGTTGTTATGTAAGTGTCTTTTTAATAAGTTAGAATTATTCCAGAAAAGGAATATAAAGAGTGAATGACCTCAGCTTTCTTACTTCTCAGCGGTACAAGCAACAGGAAAATGAGATAGGAGATTTGAAGTTTTTGACAGTGCTTAGTCATTTACTTCTCAGACCATACAGCCACTATTTAAAAGGGACAGGTGCAGACACAGAAAGAGATGAAACTTGAATCATGGTTGTTCCAAAATGAAAGGCTCTTTGAAACAGAGACAAAGAAGGAATGAAGAAAAAGGGTGGAAATTCATTACTTCTGTGCTACAGACTGCAATTTCCTTTCATTTTATCTTATCCAATCATATTTTTCGTTTACCTTTGTGGGTGAGGTTTTGAAATATATTGGTACTAAAAATTTTCAAAACATACAACTTTTTGGCCACTTTAACAATGTAAGTGATAACTAATTATTCTTAAGTGATCTGTATACCAGAAGAGAATTGATAATGAATTGCAGTTCCAGGACAGAATAAAACAGAAACAGAAAAAAAAATGGTGAGGAATTCAGAATATTAAAGTCTTTGTGTGAGTAACATGTAACATAGGAACCTTAGAAACAAATCACTTGTCTAAGTGTGCATATCACTGTATCATGTTTGAAATATAAACAAAACACTTCTGTGTTTCCATCTATTCTTTACAGTGCTGACATGATTTTTAATCCATTCAAGAATGAATTCCGGACAGAGACTTATACCTAACTGCTGTGTTAAAACACTAGCATACTGTTTGCACTAACACAGTAAGAGTTCACAACAAAATGTCTGCTGGATATGGCTCTGACTTTTCTGTACAAATGTAAAAAACAACTAAAGGTAGAGAAAGATAAACAAACTTTTAAAAATCTAACTTTCATATATATTTTGCTTTTGCAAAAGGGACATCCAGCTGACCTTTAAACTTCAGCAGCAAATCATGCTTTGCTCTGAATGTTCATTTGTACTTTAGATTAGCTCAGCCTTTATTTTCATAAGGTACAAACAGCATCCAACTTTTTTTGCCTCTTTCAGAACTAGAGCTTCATGGTTTTGTCATTTTACAAATGGTTTTTCCCCACTGTCCTAGAATTACATTTCACCGATCAACAGATTTCTCACGGGTTCAGCAGTAGCACTCATTTTTTCTCCTTCTTGGTAGCTGGTGCAGCGCTGTGGTTTTGATTTTGGGCCTGGGAACAGCGCTGATAACACCAGTGTTTTCAGTTACTGCTTGGTAATGTTTTGGTCTGACCAAGGATTTTCTGAGTCTCATGCTCTGCCAGGGAGGAGGGGAAGCTGGGAGGAAGCAGAGACAGGACACCTGACCCAAATTGACCAAAGAGGTTATTCCATACCACAGCACGTCATTCCCGGGATGGCAAAACAGAGAGAAGAGACCCGGAAGGGTGGGGGTGCACTGCTTGTTTGGGCTGGGTATAGGTGGTGAGCGATTGTATTTTTACCTTGTATTTTCTCTTGCATGATTACTGGTGGTAGCAGTAGTGATTTGTGCTATACCTTAGTTGCTAAACTGTTCTTACTTCAACCTGTCAGAGTTGCATTCTTTTGATTCTCCTCCCCATCCCCCCAGGGCTGGGGGAAGAAAGAGGAGGAAGTGAGTGAACGAGCTGTGGGAGGGGCTTAAACCACAACAAGAATTTTCACTGTGCTGCACCAAATACTTATTTAAATAACACCACATCCCATTAACATCAAGTACCAGCTCCTTGTTATTTTCAATAATATATGGCAAAAATATCTTAAAATAAAAAAATTACGTAATTCCAAGCTGCTGAATTTGTCCAATTGTAGAGCTCCTATACTCACTCTGACCTGTTAACTACTGATTGTTATTCCTCTTCTTGCTGCTGCACCAGTTACTCTTCAACCACGTATCAAAAGAAACATTGAGAAGCCTCCTCTTCACAGCCAGCAAGTCATGAACTGCCAGCCATTTATATATGCACAGAATCACAGAGTCATTAGGGTTGGAAGGCACCTCTGGAGATTATCTAGTCCAACGCTCACTACCAAGGCAGGGTCACCTAGAGCAGATTATACAGGAGCACATCCAGGCAGGTCTTGAATGTCTCCAGGGAGGGAAACTCCACAACCTCCTTGGGCAGCCTGTTCCAGTGCTCTGTCACCCTCAATGTAAAGAAGTTCTTCCTTATATTGAGATGAGACTTCTTGTGGTTTTGTTTATGGCCATTGCTCTTCCTTCTGTAACTGGGCACCACTGAATAGAATCTGGCACTATTCTCTTAACATCTGCCTTTGAGATATTGATATGCACTAATGAGATCCCCTCTCAGTCTTCTCTTCCTTAGACTAAACAGGCCCAGCTCTCACAGTCTTTTAGGAACAAATGTTTTGAACATCTACATATCTTCCGTCCAGTTCTTTGTAAAGCATACGGGAGTTTTGCCTGGTTGATTAAAACCAATTAAGACCTTGAATTCACTCCACAGATACAGAATCTTCCAATCGTAGAATGGTTTGGATTGCAAGATACCTGAAAGAACATCTAGCTCCAAACCCCCTGCCACAGGCAGGGAAAACTTCCACGAGACAAGATTGTTCAAAGCCCTGTCCAACCTGGCCTTGACCACTTCCAAGAATGGGGCGGAGAATATCAGATGCAATAAGTTTGTTCTTTTTTTCAGCAACAACAAATACATCCAGGTTTCAAAATCACTCATTTTTCTTGGAAAAATATTTTTGGTTACTACATTCTAGTACTTGTCCCAAGCATAGGATCACAATTCCTAGCAGAGCTGGTTTTACTTTTGACTTTACTAATGTTATCTTTTATACTTTCTTCAAGAGGGAGGAAAAACGTAATGGGACACAGAGATGGCGCTATAAAAAAAGAAAAAAGAATCAAAAACTTCAGAAATGCTAATGTATGACTATTTTGAACTAAGTTGGTCACAGGAAAGAAGATATTTTCAGCATCACATCTGAAGCGACGCTTGAAAAGAGGGACTCTTCATGAGGAACTGTAGTGAGAAGACAAGGGGTAATGGGTTCAAACTTAAACAGGGGAAGTTTAGACTGGATATGAGGAAGAAATTCTTTAGTGTAAGGGTGGTGAGGCACTGGAATGGGTTACCCAGGGAAGTTGTGAATGCTCCATCGCTGGCGGTGTTCAAGGCTGGATTGGACATAACCTTGGGTGACATGGTTTAGTGGGAGCTGTCCCTTCCCCTGGCAGGGGTGCTGGAACTAGATGATCTTAAGGTCCTTTCTAGCCTAACTATTCTATGATTCTGTGATTTTCCCCAGCTTGCAGATACCTTGCCATTGTCATAAATTAGGTAAAAAAGCTCAAATATCTGCTTATCTTGTAAATATGAAGAGAGTTCATAGCTCTCAGAAAGTGATCTTGACCTTTTAATAGCTTCTTCCTTTGGTTGCTTCCACAGTGTGGATATTGACTGCTGGAGTTTTGGCATCTGAGGTCTCTGTTGTCCAGGGGAGCTGGTATCCATGTTACCACCAGTACACAGACTTTTCATGTATATTTACTTTCTTGCACTACATCACTTTGAGCATCACCTATTACTGTAACTTCTGTCCTTTGTGAAGTCTGGATATGAACCATATACTTCATGCAATTACATTTTGCTGCATTAAACACTACCTGAAAGGAAGCAGAAGAGATCACAGCAGAAGGAATTGCTCAGTCCTGGCTCATTTCAAATCATTATCATTTTGAGACTTTTCTTGCTGTATGCATTGGCACTAGAAAAGGCCAAGTGAAGCTGACGTCTGGAGACAATTTGGCTTCAGAATATGAGAGCAAAGAAACCTTTAGGATAATTGTATCAAATAGTATTGCTTCTAGGCAGCTAAAAGAATTTTTCTTTTAGATCTGTGAGATTTGTATAAATTAAAGTGGAATTCAGCAGTCCCAGAAATCAGTTTTCAAGTGAAATAGTACAACTACTCCACATTGCACTTCCTTGTGGCTTTTTACATTTTTCCCTCACTGTAGTGGGAGTTACACATTTTATTCAGCATAATCAATAATAAATTGACTTCTTCAATACTAATAAAATTTTTAAGCTGTTGTAGTTATTATATTGGATAGAAAGTCAGTGGGAAATATATCCTCACCAAAAGTGGAGGAAAAAAATGCCTATTTTTTCTTAATACTAGTTAGATAGGTTCTTAGAGAAAGCCCTAACTCAAATATTTGCTATGTCTGATCATTCATCCGATTTGCATATCTTGAAGGCACACGTGTCTGATTATAAGTGCTAGCAGTTCTTATTCAAAACACATATTTCAGAAAAGCATAATGAACACCTTCATAAAGAAAAAGAAGATTTCAACCAGTGGGAGCAATGCTCCATCAGCAGGTTTACAGTGTAATTACATTAAAAGTATTGTACCAGTCAAATTTCCTTATTTTTATTTGTTCCACATATCCAACTTATAATGTTTAATAACTTTAACATCTTTCTTTCTGAATTAAAGAGAAACAAAGAATGATACGGGAGTTATTACCTGGATCTAGGATTGAAGAACTTCTGAGGATTGGCAAATGTAATGGGCTTTAAAGAAATTACTTAATATGTGTTTGCAATCTTCCATTATTTAAATTATGTGCCTTTCAATCCACTAGTTGACTAATATGGGAAAATGATCTTGGTTATCTCATCTACATGCAAACAATAAATAACACAATATACTTCATAAACAAAAAATATTCTAAGGTTTAAAACCCTCTACTGATCTGTGAGCAACAGCTGGCAACAAATAGCATACGTTCACAGTAGATCCAGATTTAGAAGAGTTCATAATATCTAAGATGCAAATTATAAGACACTCTGGCGTAGACATCTGCTATTTAAAGTAAAGCTAATTCCCATTTAATAGTGAGTACAAGAATGTCTGCCTCAGAACGGTGACAAGCAATTATTTCTCAAATGAAGAATTTTGTCTCAACTCAAACAAGAAAGCATCATATTATATATGGACAGATCTCTCCACTTTTTTCAAATTCTTTCCTCTTGCTGAAGAAACAATGCTCTTCTGCCACTTAAGTAATGGACAGAGGTAATTCCACTTAATTTTTGGTGGTGCCACAGACTGAAGGAAAAAAAAACCAAAGGAACACAAAATTGAATTTTAACCGTGACTCCAAGAAAGCTGAAACTGAAAAGCAGTAGGGAGCAGAAGAAAAAGATGAGAAAGCTTAGTTAAAATGTATACAACATGCCTATGTTACTGATAAAATTTCCCTTTAAAACCAAGTTTCATCTAAATATTGTGAAAATTACAATTTTTAAAGTGGAAATATTCCTGATTCTTAAATAAGAAATATTCCTGAATTATACAGTTGTAATTTTGTCTTCTAGCACAGAGAGGTATAAGAAATCTGCTAATGGATAGAGTCAAGCCACTGACAAAACTAGGAGTCAGCGTCCTAAATACTTAATTCAGCAGCCTAATTTTTCCACTTTAATGTCTGACATAAAAAAATATTTTAAAATATATTTCCACATTTCCTTTTATTTAAGAACTTCTTTATTTAAATATTTTTTAAAATATAGTTGGACAACTGATTTTTCCTAATTGAGCTATTTATTGTGGGTTTATGCTGTCAAGCTTTCCTCTAAACTAAACAGCTGATTCATGTATGTGTGCTTAACATTTAATTAATGGGTATTTTTGATTTATCTATGAGATGTTAAATAATTCAGTAAATGCAGCATGAAGTACTAAAGTTTATATATCAACCACAAGACTAAGAATATTAATAATCATGATTTTTTTATAAGAAAATATGTAAAGTTCTTATGAGGTTATTACCAACTACCTGATATTCCAATGCTATCATCCATTGCTATATAACACAGTAATGTATATTCCTGCTAATGTAAGAATTTCAAGCCACAAATTCATTGAATAAACATATTTCACTATGAACATGACCCAATTATTCCATAAAGGCCTACTGAGTCTTTCTTATTTTAAAAGCATACCTAATAGGAATGCGGTTTATAATCTCTTCTTTAAAGTAAAAGCAGATGAAGCCAAAATCACTTAAAAATTACCCTTGAAGAACAGATAGCTTCAATGAAAATGTGAATTAGCTTGCAATTTGAATATTAAATTTTAAAATTATTTTAAGACTTCCCAGGGTATTTAGGCTTACTATTTAAAATCAAGGTGGAAAAATATGCTAACCAATTTTATTGTCACAAAGGGATTTCAGATTGCAAAGTTCCTGTATATTTTTTTTTATTCTTTAACACCAAACACTGTTAGTCTTATGTTGGTAGGCATAACATTTTTCAACAAATTTTAATCCTTTCTGCCTGTGTGTCTATACCCGTACAGATGAAATATATATTATTAGAACTCAGAGGCATATGTACGACTGAAGTTAGAAAGTACAATAATGCACAGGCAACATTTGACAACACAGGGTACCAAAGGAATATTTTTAAGAATAGAGGTGATAGTCATTGCACCAAATTCAGGAACAGACAGAGATTATGTATTGTGGATGAGTAAGAGTTTGGACTGAATTTGAAAAGGACAACATGTGTGGTTTAGGTCTGGGAATCAAGTGGTTAAGTTTAGAAATGAGGCCTCACATAAATCTTCATCTGAAGTTAGAGCTGACAAGAATATGAGCACTTGAGGGGCAATCAGTCAGGAATTAGGAGTGAATCCAGTGGGGAACAGTAGCTAAGAGCTGTTGGCACTAAACCCCTTAGCCAAGATAACACAGTAATATATAACACAGTAATGAATATTCCTGCTAATGTAAGAATTTCAAGCCACAGATTCATTGAATAAACATATTTCACTATGAACATGACCCAGGGTTTACCCACAGGGACATGTTTCAGGGAGGGAAGAGTGGGAGAACTTCTGGGGCAAAGTCATGAATCTAGTGACACAAAGTTTAATAGCTCACAGCAATCACCACATGAAGTTATTGTTTAACCCTGAAAAGCCGAAAAATCAGCTAAAGCTGAATAAAGTGAAATGGAGTACATGAGCCATCAGGCTGCGTAAGCTACTTTCTTTTTTGTTAGGGAACCTAAGTGGGGCTCCCTAGCAAAGCCATGTTTAGTGAGAAAATTAAGGTTACAGTGGCACTGACAGAGAGTTGGGATAGAGCAGGTAGCAGGATATGTTTTATCAGTGACATTAATTCAGGCCAGATGCTTGCAATTGTATTTGTTGTTCAAATTTCATTTGCTGCTGTGTTAAAATCAATAGTAAACTTAGAAGAGGCGGGAACTGATGCTCTAGGAACAGAGCCTAGGAATAGTATCAAAGTAGGCACCTTGGGTATTTCCACTGCTGAGGATAGAGAAGGCTGGATCCAGATGGACAGGGCTAATAAAATCAGGGTGTGCCTGGACCTGACAAAATATGGTTTAGGCTGGCCACCTCAGTGAGTAAAAATTAAAAAAAAAAAAAAAAGAAAAAATCAATTACAGGTTGAACATCCATACAACCAGGTAAAGCTGATATTTAGACTTATTAGTTCAAGAAAAATAGTTACAAAGAAAAAAAACAGTTTCTCTAAAGTTAAATAATCTCTAAGCATATCAATAAACATTTGCTGTGGAATTTCAAAAGCAGTTTTCATAGGAAAAAAATTACAAAGCATCTGGAGGTAAATGTTAAAACAATTAAATAGTGAATGTTTGATCATTGCTAGTTAATAAATTTATTATGTGTGTGCCTATATAACAATAACTTTACGTGGACATCAACATACTTTTGTGGAGAAAAATAAATTGCTACCCTTTCTTGCAACAGCTGTGGAGGAAAACAAATTACTACCCTTTTTTGCAACAATCTGCACTTTATAAAAAGTGTGCCAAATCATAGTGTTCTTACAGAATTTACAGAACAGTAGAAATTACTAAAATTACTTATTACAAAAATTAAATGTCTGAAAATTGAGGAAAATATATTCTACTTTCTAATATTTGCCATTTCATTTCTGAAGTGGATGACATATCCTTGCAATAAATCACAGAATCACTGAAAGGCTGATGTTGGAAGGGATCACTGGAAGTTATCTAGCCCAATGTCCCTGTTCAAGCGGGATCACCTAGAGCATATTACTCAGGATTGTGTCCAGATGGCTCTTAAATATCTCCAGGGAAGGAGACTCCATAAACTCTTTCAGCAACCTTTCCCAATAATCAGTCACCTCACAGTAAAGAAGTTATTTTTCATGTTCAAGTGGAATTTTCTGTGTGTCATTTTATGCCTATGGCCTCTTACCCTATTGCCGTCTCACCAAGAGCCTGGCTCCAACTTCTTAACACCCACCTAGTCTTCTCTAGGCTGAAGAGGCCCAGCATCCTCAGCCCTTTCCTCATAAAAGAGATGCTCTAGTCCCCTAATGATCTTTGTAGCCTTCCACTGTGCTGTCTCCAGTAGGCCTATGTCTCTCTTGAACTGAAACCCATAAATCAAACACATTACTCCAGATGTGGCCTTACCATGTGTCCTGGGTTCATCAGTAGCAGTCATTTTTCTCCTTTAGTAGCTGGTGCAGTGCTGTGTTCTGACTTTCAGCCTGGGAACAGCACTGATAACACTGATGTTTTTAGCTATTGCTTAGTAATGTTTTGGTCTGACCGAGGACTTTCTGAGTCTCATGCTCTGCCAGGGAGGAGGGGAAGCCAGGAGGAAGCAGAGACAGGACGCCTGACCCAAACTAACCAAAGAGGTATTTCATACCACAGAATGTCATGCCCACTATAGAAACTGGGGCTAGTTACACGGAAGAGTGAGATCACTGCTCGGGTCAGGCTGGGTATTGGTCGGTGGGTGGTGAGTAGTTGTATTTTCTTCCCTTGTTCTTTCCCTTATCATTATTATTATTGGTGGTTGCAGTAGTGGTTTGTGTTATACCTGAGTTACTGAACTGTTCTTGTATCATCCCGTGGGAGTTACATTCTTTCGATTCTCCTCCCCATCCTTCCAGGGGTGGGGGGGATGAGGTGGGGGTGTAGTGAGAGAGTGGCTGCGTGGCTGAGTTGCCGACTGGGCTTAAACCACCACACCAAGCCAGAGTAGAGGGGAAGTATAACATTCCTCAACCTGCTGGCAATGCTATTCCTAATGCAACCTTGAATACCACTGGCCTTCTAGGCTGCAATGGCATAATACAACCTGTTGATCCAAAGAACCCCAGGTACTTCTCCACAAAACTACTTTCCAGTGGGCCAGCCCTCAGCCAGTACTGGGGCATGAGGTTATTCCTCCCCATGTACAGGACCCTGCACTTGCCTTTCTTGAATTCCGAAAGGTTTCTCTCTGCTCACCTTTCCAGCCTGTCGAGATCTTTCTGAATGACAGCACTCTGGGCTATCAGCTATTTCTCCCCATTTTGAATTGTCAGCAAACTTGCTAAGGAAGCAATCCCTTCATCCAGTGCACTACTAAATAAGTTAAACAAGACTGGGCCTATTATTAACCCTTGCAGGACACCACTAGTTACAGGTCTTCAGACTCTGCCACTGATCACAACCCCCCAAGACCTGCCGTTCAGCAAGTTCTCAAGCTGCTTCTTTGTTCACAGTTCCTGAGCTTGTCTAGGAGGATGTCATGGGAGACAGTGTCAAAAGCCTTGCTGAAGTCCGGGTAGACAACACCCACTGCTCTGCCCTGAGAACAGCTATCTGTCATGGGTACAGCAGCAGTCATTTTTCTGCTTCTTGGTAGCTGGTGCAGCTCTGTGCTTTTGGTTTTGGGCCTGGGAGCAGCTCTGATAACACCAGTGTTTTCAGTTACTGAAACAGTTACGGCCACACCACCCTGAAAACGCCCAATCTCATCTGATCTCGGAAGCTAAGCAGGGTCAGGCTTGGTTAGTACTTGGATGGGAGACCGCCTGGGAATCCTGGGTGCTGTAGGCTTTTTTTTGTATCCACCCCTTATTCCATACAATTCACATAATGCTCAGATCCCACATTTTCAATATACCATCACATGTATCTGCATACATCCACACACACAGAGAAAGGGAGAGAGATCATCCCTTAGTGCATGGACCAATCCCTATAAAGCTGCTGAATCCATTCAGTCCATGATATCAGGCTCCATCTCTTGCAACAGTCCTTCAGAGCAGGAGAGGCTGTGTGCAGTGTTCACACTCATGAATAACCTGGGCAACAATGTCCATTACTAAGTCCACCCCTCGATCATGAGCCCATCTGTACATTGCATCGCTGCCCTGATGGCCTGAAGTGTCATGGGCCCACCAGGCTCAAAATAATTCACCCTCCCCTCCAGCAGTTTCTGCAGCTTGTTGCTGGGGACTCCATAGAGCTGCCTTCCATCTGCGATGCTTCCAAAGCACTGGAGGGGCCCAGTGAATAGATACTCACCCATACTGTCCCATACACCCTGCCACTCATGACTGTCCAGCTGCAGGGAAAATCTCTTAGTCATCCTACATTGCAGACTAACCCCAGACAAGGCCCACACCCCACTCTGCTTAACTCTCGGGACCAGACAAAATAATTGAGGGTAAAACACACTCTGTATGCATGCCAACATGCTGATCCCCATCACAATCAGCAGGCAAGTCTCAAGGGTACCCAAAGGCCATTCAAACCCTTCAGAACTCTCAAATGATGCTGCTGTACTTGTCACTGGGGCTGGTGTAGCTGCTGTGCTTGCCGGCTCTCACCAGCAGCTGCTCTTTGTGTGAGTCCAGATCTTCCTCCTCTGTCTTGCTGGGAAGTGCTGCGTGGTCTCCTGCATCCTCCTGGGGCTCTGGCTCGTGGGGCTCTGAGGGCGGCTGCTGGGGAATGCTCTTGGCCCCAGAGAGGCTGTGCTCGGCCTCAGGGCTCGGCTTTTCCACCGCCCCCTCCTGCTGCTCAGCCGCTGCCGGGCTGGGCTTGGCGGGGGAGCTCAGCTCCTGGTCCCTGGGGCCGCGCTCCTGGGCCGTTTTGGGCGCCGGCAGCTCCCGGGGCCCCCCCCCCCTCTGCTTCCCACAGCCTCACGAAGATGGAGGCGAGGACGAGGACCAGGACTGTGAAGAGCAGCCAGATGGCCAGGTACAAGTCCACGTCCACGTCCACCTCCACATCCGCCCCTCCCCCCCCCCCCCCCCCCCCCTTCTGGAGCCTGCCCATATTACAAGCCATTCCAATAAAGTACAATGAAACAACCTTAACCCAAAACCCATATCTGAAAAATGCTGAGGTAGCAAATACCGGCTATAACTAAGGTACAACAGGCTGAAACCATGAACACGAGAATCAAGAGCAACAACTTTGAAGAGCCAATAAATCAGCATTGTGACGAGTGGCTATTAATCCTGTCGTGATCTCAACCCTTCGTGCCCCTCGTTGGGTGCCAAAAAGAACTGTCGTGGTTTAAGTCCAGTCAGCCACGCAGTTTCGCTGTCTCACTCACTCCCCTCTCTTTCTTCCCCCCACTCCCAGGTGGGTGGGTGGGGAGAATCAAAAGAATGCAACTCCCACAGGTTGAGATAAGAACAGTTTAGTATAATACAAGACCAACAATAATAATGACAAGGCAAATACAAGGAAAGAATACAAATTACTCACCCCCAAATACCAAGCCCGACCACGCAGTGCACCCCCACCCTTCCGGGTCTCTGCTCTCTTCTCTACATCCTGGACATGATGTGCTGTGTGGTATGGAATAACCTCTTTGGTCAGTTTGGGTCAGGTGTCCTGTCTCTGCTTTCTCCCGGCTTCCCCTCCTTCCTGGCAGAGCATGAGACGCAGAAAGTCCTTGGTCAGACCAAAACATTACCAAGCAGTAACTGAAAACACTGGTGTTATGAGCGCTGCTCCCAGGCCCAAAATCAAAACCACAGTGCTGCACCAGCTACCAAGAAGGAGAAAAATGACTGCTGCTGCTGAGCCCATGACACTATCATAGAAGGTAATCAGTGCAAATATTTAGTAAAAGTTTCCCCTAATTGTTTGGACTGCTAATTAAGCCTGATTTATTTGCAGACTTTTTTCCAACTCAAAAGTGCAAGCAAGAGGTTGCTAGCTGAAATAATAGATTTTAAACAAATACCATACATTAGATGCTTTTGATTTAGAACCATCCCAATCTGAAAAGATTAATGTGTAATCTTTCCAATCAGACAGGCTTAAATTTCATCTATCTAAAAGGTTTCAAATAAATTGTTTACAAGGAGTTTTTTGTAAAAATTACCTTGAGAAGAAAGCTGAATAATATTATTAGAACAATATTTTTGCAAATATAATTTGCAAACAGAAAATGAGGTGAAACATTCAGTATGAATAATTCATTACATTCTTCTGAAAATCCAGGTTTAAAATTAACTTATACATCAACACTTTTTATATTTTTGAGGGGGTGGGGAGAGCGCAGTCTTTCTGCTTGTGAAGTCTGCAAGCAAGTCACAAAGAATATGTATGTACACATAGAGACCACATCAAACCCCAGAAACCTCAGCCTCAGAAAGTTTAAGCAGCTTCAGCCACATTCTTTAAGACTTTCACAGACATTTTGTTGTCCAAATGTCAGCAGTATACACATTTATTAGACAAACTGTCTACAACAGAGGAGGGCTCACTATGGCTGAGCGTCATTTGCAAGTTGTTAGGAGTCTAATCTCACCACCTGACAAACACTCATGGTTCAGCAAGGCAGAAGATCCATTCAAGGATGAAACATTCCCCCTGAACACAGAAAGCACAAATGAGATCCTACAGTAATAACTGTTAATATGACTTGCTTATGTAACAATTTCAGCCTGTATAAATCCATGTCTCATGCAGACATTTACATTTTCTTTATTATGCACATCCACCAGTATGAAGACTCCTCAATGATTCCTATTAATGTGCAATGAAGAAATAAGGTTAAAAAAAAATATCTGTGATAGTTCCTGAGCTGCAGAAATTATCAGTTGCTTTGCTTTCCAACTCTATTTCACAACTTCAGGAAAACAGAAATAAATGTCAATTGCTGTACACTGAAGAGTGAAGCAGGCAAATGCACTGCTTTTCGCAGCTTCCGTTAAATTCAATGTAAATCCCTTGTTATTTTTCTGAAGATGTCTCAGTAGTTCTGTAATACACTGGTGCTTTATTTTTCTTCTTCAGAGAGCTTGTTTTGAAATGAAGGGCTCTTTCTTACCAACTTAATGATAAACTCACACCTAAATGGATTATTATTATTAATTATTACAAGATGGATTAATTACCTGGGGGAAGGGAAGAAAGGATGGAGGAGAAGGGTATGAGAGTAACAGAATAGTTTGGGTTGGAAGGAACCTTAAAAGTAATCCTGTTACAATCCTCCTACCACAGGGAGGGACATCTTCCACTAGGCCAGGTTGCTCAAAGTCCCATCCAACCCTGCTTTGAACACTTCCAGGGATGAGGCAGCCACAGCTTCTCTGGGCAACCTGTTCCAGTGTCTCACCACCCTCACAGCAAAAAGTTACTTCATAATAACTAATCTAAATCTACCCTCTTTCAGTTCAAAACCATTACCCCTCATCCTATCACTAGATTCCCTCATAAAGAGTCCCTTTCCATCTTTCCTATAGCTCCCCTTAAGTTTGATGTATATGGAATGAATGCTGAGTAATCTCAGAATAACAATTGAAGAAAACTATGATAAAGTGATACACACTTTTAACACCAAGATTATAAACCCCTTGTTAATATGGCAAAAATATATTTTTATGAGGAAGAGAAAGCCAGAGTAAACTTAATCACACACTTTTCCTTTTTAACTCTTTATAATGAATCTATGATGACGTAGGTCACATCCACTCTTAGTTTAACTAGAAAAGGAGGAAAAAAAAAAAGCTGTTCATTTTTTTGTGGATTGACAGTTTCAGAAATTACTATTTTAAACAGAACTTATGTTATAACTGTAATTCAATTTAAAAGATCCTATTCACATAGAAGTTAAGGCTTTTACAGCTTTAGAGAAACATTTTATGTTTAAAATATCGTAACCTTTGCTATTAAAATTTCTTCCTGCAACTAATCTTTTCCCATTTTCCTACTGATACTGGTTTCCCATTTTCCTTTTGTGACTGATCTTGATTTTTCTTTGCTTTATTGCAACTCTATAGTTTAATTCAACCTCTTGAGTTTTTTGCTATTGGATATCTATCTTCTTTGGCTTCTACATTAATTTCTTCAGTTGCTCAGGGATTTTTTCTTCCTCTTAAATATCACTAGAGAAAAACAAATAACATGCAGGTATTTTATTTACATACGTGGAGTTGAAGAGACACCTTACTTGAACAACAGGTAACCTTTTGGTTTTAAACCTGTTTTGCCAATTCTCATCTTTATTTTCTGTAGTATTATGTCACGTTATAGGCCCTGCTCATGCCAAACAAATCCAAGCTATTTTATTAACTAGGCAGAGGTCAAGAAAAACTTCTCATAGGAATGTTTTGCTGTCCATTGTGATCACTGTGCCTCTGGACAAGATTACTAAAGTGCTGCAGAGGTGTTTTCTCAGACACACTTATTTTTTTAGAATAGTTTATTAGTTCCTTGAATTACTCTACTAAATAGTCAAATTTGGAGGATGAGGAAATGATTTATTTAACAGAACAAATGCCAATTCTATCTCACAGAATAGAATTACTGCTACAAATGAAAGACTGAGAATAAAATATAAACATTTTCATAATTAAATTTACAGGACTTACTCCTATAAATAACATTTTTCCTTTAAAAGAATATTCTAAAATGCAATCTTTATGTATGCAAATAACCACATACTGTGATCACAGGTACTTTCAGACATTTTTTAGTATTTCAAGATTCTTTTCTGTTTCTCCAAGTGCAACAAAGTTGGCAAACATAAATTCCCAAATTTTATTTCAAGTACCAGTATCTTCCTTATCTTTTTTTGCATTATTACCTTTATCTTAAGACAGTTTAAGATACCTATTATTCTATTTTAAAAAACATTTTGGAATTTCACTGTTCTGATTGTTAGAAAATTTCTCTTAATCCTGAGTCACTTAATCTTGCGACATTACTTTAATACATTGATAAAAGTAGCCATATGCTACACCGTTTCTAGTTTCCTAGGCTCAGATTAAGATAGGGATTCAGAACTCTATTAATTGATGGTAGAAAATAGTAATAATGGAAGTGTCACACAATGCAAATACTCTCCAGTGCACAAGTCTTGCAGGAATGATAGCTGTCAGATTTCTCCGCTAAATACTTACTTGGTTGACATTTTGGATATATTCCAGTAATTAGCAAAAATCTTTCAATGTATCTGCTTAAAATATGTTCTCACATCGAGATATCTTGAACTGATTGAATTTATTTTAACTAACAAACATAGAGTTATACATAAGGTTTTGTTATTTCTAAAAGTGCATGCAAAAGGATGTATTTTGATAAATTAAGTAAATATTCTTTTGAGAATGGCTACACTGTAAAGTTCAATCTTAGAGAATTCAAGAGCTTTGAAGGTAAAAAGCACAGAATTATACTCAGTATTGGAGCCTGCCTCCTCAGGAAGTGAGGCAACTGGTATGCAAAGAGGTGCTAAATCATCTTTTTGAAAACAATAGTAAGAAGAAACAGAGACTGACAGCATCTAGAATAGTGCCTGACATCAAGGAAATTACAAATGGAAAAAGGCTGTTCCAACTAGGCTGTCTTTCCAAGAACAACTGTATACGTCTCTTTATGCAAGTGGAAAGAAAAGAAAAAAAGCAAAGGAAAAAAGTAGAACCACTCCATGCTGACACATGGCCTAAACACAAGCTCAGCAATTAATGCCAATTTTCATTAAGAAGGAAAGATATGACAGCAATTATTCCCCGAGTAGGGAACATGAAACAAAAATGTCCACAGCTGAGGAGGAAGTAATTTATGCTGTGCTTTGGACGGAATGAGACCGGAGAGAGTGAAAGGAAAGCAAATAGCCATTATTCTAAAACAGCAGTTGATAAAAAACCAGCCTGTGGAATTACAAGAATAACAGCTACAGATCTGTTTCTTCTGGAGTAGGTATTCAAGAACTACAAAACAACAAACATGGCATTTCATATTCACAAAACCACGTAAAAGATAGGCAGACAACTACAGATCTCTACTCGAACTCAGATCCATGCACATTATTGCAACCGTTTTTGAGGAAAAAGAAATCAAGGACATAGAATTAAATGCATAAAATACAACACTTTTTATGGAAGGTCAGACTTTACAATGTCAGACTAACCTAGTGTTTTTGGTAAGATAATTCACTTCTTAATCTAGATAAATGAACTAAATGTTATCTAGCTAAATTTAAGTAAATAATTTTGGTCAGTACCTCAGGAGAATTTATCCTTTAATGTGAGGAACGCAGGAATTAATGCAAAACAGGTGAGAAGATGCATGAGGCCTCCCTGGCATGATGCTGGAAACCAGAGGCTGCAAGGTTGCACTCTGTGAGAAGAGGGTGGAACCACCCCTGTCAGGCAGCCTTGCTGCTCCAGTCTCCTCCAGCCGATTCAACTGGCTCCAACAGACCCACCTCAGGGCACATCTAAGCCCACAGCCAGGCTGATGGTACCTGTTGGAAAACTTGCTTAGGAAGGGATAGAAACAATGCACAGTAGCTGTGAGTGAGATGAGTGAGAGAAAATAAGGTGAAGGAAACAGTTGTGCAGATGTTTGGGTCAGTGCAGAAGGAAGGAAGAGGGTGCTCCAGGCACCAGGGCAGAGATTCCCTTGCAGCCCATGGTGCAGACCATGGTGAGGTAGACTGTGCCCCTGCAGGCCATGGAGGTTCACAGGGGAGCAGATACTCATCTGTTGCCCATGGAGGACCCAAGCCACAGAAGATGGATGTGCCCTGGAGGAAGCTGTGACCCAGGGAAAGCCTGTGCTGGAGCAGGTTTTCTGGTAGAAAGGGTGACCTGTGGAGGACCCACAATGAGGAGGTGAGAATTTTAAGAAGGTATGTGCCGCAGGGAGGAGCTGTTAAGGGTTCAAATCCCCTTTCGTCTGTGCTGCTCATCAGAGGTGATAGAGCAGTAGAGAATGAAGAAATTAAGCTGAGCCTGAGAAGAAGGAAGAGGGGTGTGGGGAAGGTGCTCCAGCTTTTTAATATTTTCCTCACCATTATTCTCTATTTTTAATTGGCAATAAATTAAATTAATTTTTCCAAGTCAATTTTGTTTTGCCTGGGAAATGCCGTATGTCTTTATATCAACCCACAAGCTTTTCCATCTTATTTTTTCACCTTTCTTATTGAGGATGTGGAATGGGAGAGTGGCTGGTTGGAGTCTGGCATCTAGACAAGGTCGACCCACCATAGGTAGTTAATAAACTGGCTATGTGCAATGCGTCATTATTGAAAGGGCAGTTATTACACTGAGGGAGTTTCGGGTGGGAATGGTCAGCTAGCTCTCTCATAATTTTCACAAGTTACTTCCTTGTAGTGTGCACCTATGGCATTTGTAGATGACAAAGTCAGAAGATACAGCCTGTGTTGAAGATATGGCTCAAATTTGATCACACTGAATCCCAGGGTGATAGAATGAGAATGACACACTGACACACAGTTTAACAATTACAGTCTTAGGGGCCAGTGACAAGACATGCATCTTTTGGTTCTGTCACCTTATTTTCTGCTTTTTCTTGCTTCTCTGTGTATGTGCCTCTTTTCTGTGATTAATTTCCTTGCTCTTTATTCTACTGAGCAGAAAGATTCATGCTAACAGAAAGCACTTTGTTGGGAGACCAAGGTTTTATCACTGAAGAGAAAATCCGGGCTTCTATCGGAGTTGTCCTAATATCAGTTGCTATGGTGACATGCAGGTTGCAACAGTGTCTCTGATTCTCCCTCATGATTTCTAGCTCCATAATAAAGGAGCTAGCTTGTTATGCCTGTGAATAGTTTCTGATGAGCTTTCTTTAGGAAAACACTGTGAGGCCTTAAGCACTTCCTTTTTTCCGCCCATTTGTATGGAGAGGTTGTGACAGTCCCCATGTTCAAGCTAAAAATCAAGGCATGAGGCAGAGGCACTTATTAATTCCTCTCAGATGATTGCTACTGGTAGATTTTGCTGCAGTATAATTGAGGAAAAGGGAAAGCTCCAGAGTAAATGTGAGCAGTCTTCAAACTAAGCTTTATTTTAATTCCCAGCTTACCCTATGCTGTTTGCTTTGTACTGGAGTTCTACCTTGCAAGCAGCTGTGGTTTCTGCGTTTTGCAGCCTGGCACTGCATATATGAAAAAATGTCTCAGGTTTCTAATGTACAAGATAACATAGTAAGAGACCAGACGACTATGTAGAACTTCAAAGTGGTTAGTCTGTCTTTTCTTATTAGGACTACAACAAAGCAACAAAAAACATGGCTGTTTCTGCCCTTTCCCATTAATACCCCATTGTCTTTCCACTAGCTTTTAAGTTAAGCAACAGAGAAATTGCAGTGTTGTGTTGCAACAGCTCCATTGTTCAGACATGACAGCCTAGCACACTATACTACGGTAAAGTAGTTTAATCCGTGTATAAACCTTAGCTCTTCCACACATGTGAATGGCTGAAAGCCTGAGTTATTCTTGGAGTAAAAATAAATAACAGACTTACTTTTTTAATAACATATTTATTTTGCTTAAAAGTCGCACGAGTAAAAACAAGTTGTTACTGTTGTGTTGCAGCAATGTTTCCAGCCTCATCTAAAACATGTAAAATGCTTATTACTCCCTGGAACAGCAGTTCTCTGGAAAGGCTATCGAGTAGAGCGCCGTATATCATCGAGTATCTTCCCTAGCTAGCTTTTATTTAAATACTTAAGGAGACACATACTCTGAACCAGAATATGAGAAAGATACAGACTCAACTTGTATCATACAGAGATTCAATATCAATTATGAGAAAAGAAAATTAGAGAGCTCTTAGGACTTGAAAGGAAGGAGGAGTTGAACTTGCTAATTTATTTCTGAGACGGAAGTAGGTCTCAGAAATAGAGGGGCAAGCTGACAAATAGTGAAATAAAGATCATCAGGGAGTCCAGTGATATCTGCCCGAGCCATGTGTCAGCATTGCACAGCTTTAACAGAGCTGAGTCAACTGAAATTTCTTATGCCGTAGCTACAACTTCCACATATTTTTCGAGTTAAATACCAAGAAATGGGGTACAGCAGAACTAATATTTTGAGTTGTATTACTACACAAGTTTATGTATCATATGAAATGCAAGGTTGAAAGTTTAGGAGTGTGCACACCCTTGCCTTCCCCTCCCCTGTGATGTTTCTTAGGCAGGAGGAATACTTCCATTTTACCCCAGTAAAAGGAATAAGCCAGCATAACCACACTCATTCCATACACTGTTACGCTAGTTATCCTGCCAGAGACCAGAATAATTTTGATTTCTATCCCTATCGTCAAATAAATCTCAGTTCCCCCTCTTAAGTGTGCAGCCCACGAGTTTTCTCATTTTTACTCTTTCGATTCTCTTCCCCATCCCACTGTAGAGGGGGAGTAAGCAAGTGGATGTGTGGTGCTTAGTTAGTAGCTGGGCGTAAAACATGACACCCTTTCAAGAAGGAACCACTAATAGCTACTCTGCATTTAAAACTGTCACCTGAGGCAGTCTTTGGAGGTTACCATATGATGCAACATCAAAAGTCTTCCTAAATTCAAGATGCAGGGCATCTCTGTATGTAAGTCCTCTTCCAAGAGAAGAAAATGTTGCATGAGATTACTTGTTGCTGGTGCTTACACATTCTTCAAATAAAGTGTCGTGGGTTGAGCAGTAGCAGTCATTTTTCTCCTTCTTGGTAGCTGGTGCAGCGCTGTAGTTTTGATTTTGGGCCTGGGAACAGCGCTGATAACACCAGTGTTTCGGTTACTGCTTAGTGATGTTTTGGTCTGGCCAAGGACTTTCTGAACCTCATGCTCTGCCAGGGAGGAAGGTGAGCCGGGAGGAAGCAGAGACAGGACACCTGACCCAAACTGACCAAAGAGGTATTCCATGCCATAGCACGTCATGCCCAGGGTGTAAAGCAGAGAGCAGAGACCCAGAAGGGTGGGGGTGCACTGCTTGTTTGGGCTGGGTATAGTTGGTGAGTAATTGTATTCTTTCCTTGTATTTACCTTGTCATTATTATTATTGGTAGTAGCAGTAGTGGTCTTGTGTTATACTTTAGTTACTAAACTGCTCTTATCTCAACCTGTGGGAGTTGCATTCTTTTGATTCTCCCCCCCATCCACCTGGGAGCGGTGGGAAGAAAGAGAAGGGAGTGAATGAGAGATCTGGATGCGTGATTTACAGCTTAAACCATGACATAAAGCTAGTCATATATTTTGTCTGAAAACTCTATAATTTATGATCCTTCTTTTCTTCTTTTTAAAATAGGTATGAACATTTGTCATATTCTGGTTTTATTGTCCTCAGTCTTATAGGTCTCTCATGTGTTCAGAATGATAACAGTTTTTAAGATATAGTAGATATTTCCAAATCAACCAGACCTCATGAAATCCATCCTCAATTTTTAACAACCAGCTGATGAAATAGGAGTACTCTCTAAACTGTATTTTATTTCTCAAAACTAAAATCTTATTTCTATTTTGCTCATATGAGTTACAGTAGACTGACTACCTGATCTTTTCAGTGAAGATGGACACAAACAAAAAACAGCATTGTGCACTTCAGCTTTCACTTAATCAGTTGCTGATAGTCTTTTTTCCCTTCTGATTAGCACACCGGTACTGCCTTTAGTTTTCTTCATGTTATTAACATATGTAGAGAAAACATTATTGGATTCTTGTGCCTCTTCATGTAATTATGCAATAATGTATCTCATTATGTAGTGAGATACAAGATTTCTTGTATGTCATTAGGTTCTTTGGTGTTTTTTTTTTTTTTTTGTCCAGCATTCTGACACCATTTTTCCATATCTATGTAGTAACACAACCTGTTTTCCTCTTTCTCTCTGCATTTTTTTGCATATGTTTAAAGTAAATGAGTCTGTGCATGCTTAGTGTCCATGAGTTAGTCATGTCAGCTTCCTATCATGCTGACCTATCTTTCGCCGGCTTTGGTATTGCTCATACTTCTACCTTTTTTTATAGAATACTGCCTTTTCTTTTGTCACTCAAACTAGTTCTCTTATATCTTTTGTATGGATTCTCTGACTTTGTCAAAATTTTCCTTTCAAAATTCATAGTCTTATTGGAAAATTTTGATTTTTTATTTTTTTTTCTTTTCAACATTCACCCTTAAAGAATTACTTTGCCTCTTAATAGTCTCAGTATCAATCTGAATGATATCTAAAAGAACCCCCTGCAATCACTTGATTTCTCCAGATTAAGTATTAAATCTTCAGCAGGACAGTCTAAATACTTTTTGGACATTGAAGGCGCTGCTTTACTCCCTTTGCGGTTACAGACTAGGAAGAAGTCCCCCTAACCTCTAAGCTCTGAATTATTTTATCCATTTCAAAATGTCTCTGTCTACCATTGTAGTCCCAAGTAGATTTATTCACGCTATTGTTTCAATAAAACCGTTATTTGGCTATGTCTATTTCCAGTGGCCCCACAGTCAGGACACAGGCACAAATGTCTTTGGTAACCAACCTGCTACTCTTTGCTTTCTCTTTCCTTTAATCCAGTTGTGAAAAGCTCTTCTGTTGATTTTTCGTCCTTGTGTAGATGAGCTGTTTTGCCCTTCTTGTGCTCTTTGCTACTGTCCTCCATTGATCAGGTTTCAAGCTGTCCTCAGCAGATTACAAAACCAGCGCACAAAACCACTTTTTCTCTTTTATGAAGTGCCAGGAACTGTTAAGAAATTACTTCACATTTGAAGAAGCCATTTTTCCAAGCCATACGTTTTTTTTCCAGGGTGCATCTGTCACTGCCTAAATCTTGACCATGAACTGAGAAAAAAAAAAAAAAAAGGAAGACAGAACTTTATGCAAATCCCTGATTATTTCTCTGGATGGTTAATTTCTTTATTCATGCATGTCTTAGCGTGACCCAGATTGTCCTTTGCCTATGTAATTCCTCCTTCAGCTCTTCCAAACACATCCTGAGTACTTCTACTGATGAGCTGGCTTTTAAAATCCAACTTTATTTCAGATAAGAATGAAACAATTCAGGGTAAGAGAAAAGGAACAAAAGTTCTTTAATGCTAAGGTATTTATTTTTGCTGTTTTATCTGCTGTCACTTTTTATTTTTACTGTGGTTGTAAAATAAAAACACAAAAGATCAAGGTAAAAAGACATATTTTGATTTGAAATTTTTTCTGTTTTTTAAACATTGTTAGTTTTCATTTTTATTTTGCTCTGAATGTAGATATGACTCCTGCAAGATGTTCTGTTTTCAATAGAAGAGGATTTTTGTAGCTAACATTCTGGCAAAGTTTTTTTAACTACACATATTTCTCCTACACCTGCTGCTGAAATAAAATAATAGCTTTGGTGAGTATGGCTTAATTATGTCCCTATTATTTTTTTTGTTTTCACTTCTTTTTCTAATTCCAGATCAGTATCATGTTAATCTGAATGCTCTTGAAAAGAGCTTTAAAATGAAAAATATATCATTGTTCTATCAATTAATTTTCTTTTCTCCATTTGAGTAATTGTACAGCCTCTAGAACTCTGATATGACAGGATCTTTCTAGTTCTACAGTCATTAGAAAGCGAATTTAACCATAATCCCTGTCAACTTCAGCCTACTACCAAGTAGAAATGTGGTCTTGGGTAAAACATGCCTTGGAACAAATCAGATGTGACAAGCAGGTAGGATCAGTAGATTACAGTTTTGAAATTGTAAGGACAATAGATGAGTCAAGTGTCATTTCCTGTTCTCTTCGCTGTCGTTGTCCAATATAGGAAGCATCAAAAATTTAATTTCTAACAGTACCATGTCAAGCAAAACATAATATAATAAGAGGAACTACCTTGGCCTTTTCACTTCTCTGCAGTTTGATTGGCTAGTCATTATACTCCAGCTTAATATTTCAATGAAGCTGTAAACAGATAAACTATAGTGCCAGCTAACCATGATATTGAACAGGGCAATGCATCATGACACACATCCTAGTCATCAATTTTTCTCTTGCAATATAAATGCTGGAACAGAACTGTGAAAAACAAATATTTTTCCTATCTTTGTCCTTAGGTAAAATTATGTCTTTTTGTCATAGGTAAAATTGTATTTCAGCTTTCCTTCAGGTTTAGAACAGTGGATCTGTAATTTATTTTCACTGAGGAAACTCAACCAATGCAGCAAAAATAAGCATTACTTTTATTGCCCTCTGTGTTTAGAAAATAAACACACCAGTATTTAATATTTCTATCTTCATTTAGTATATATAAATTTTACTATAAATAATACATTTATTCCTGTGCTACTCCAGATGATTGTTCTTTAATCTATGTTATATTATACTGTGATTTAATATACTTTTGTTAGCTAATCTGATTTTCCATTACTTTACCATTCCCAGAGGTCTGGTAGTGACTCTCCTAAAGTAAAAGAAAACAGATAGTCTCTGGACCTTGAATTTCCGTCATTTTAAGCATACACATAACTTCAGTCACATGGCTGGCAGTTATTGTTGCCAAAGAATGTTAAAGGCAGATTCATGGATTGTATTTCATATGTAACAGAATGCAAGGCACAATTAAAAAGGTACAATGATGTGCTTTATTCAGAGATATAGGACTGTTACTCTTCGGTCATTAATGCATATTTTTATATACTTCATTCCTTGGAAGTACAAATATAACACAGGTGGGATGACAGCACATAGAATCATAGAATCATAGAATAGTTAGGGCTGGAAAGAACCTTAAGATCATCTAGTTCCAACCCCTCTGCCAGGGGCTGGGACACCTCACACTAAAACATGCCACCCAAGGCTCTGTCCAATCCAGCCTTGAACACCGCCAGCAATGGAGCATTCACAGCTTCCCTGGGCAACACATTTCAGGGCCTCACCACCTGCGCAGTAAAGAATTTATTCCTCATATCCAATCTAAACTTCCCCTGTTTAAGTTTGAACCCATTACCCCTTCTCCTCTCACCACAGTCCCCAATGAAGATTCCCTTCCTAGCATCCCTATAGGCCCCCTTCAGATATTGGAAGGCTGCTAGGAGGTCTCCACGCAGCCTTCTCGTCTCCAGGCTAAACAGCCCCAACTTTCTCAACCTAGCTTCATATGAGAGGTGTTCCAGTCCCCTGATCATCCTCGTGGCCCTCCTTTGGACTTGTTCCAACAGTTCCATGTCCTTTTTATGTTGAGGACACCAGGACTGCACACAATACTCCAAGTGAGGTCACACGAGAGCAGAGTAGAGGGGCAGGATCACCTCCTTCAACCTGCTGGTCATGCTCCTTTTGATGCAGCCCAACACACAGTTGGCTTTCTGGGCTGCAAGCACACACTGCTGGCTCATGTTCATTTTTTCATCAACCAACACCCCCAAGTCCTTCTCTGCAGGACTGCTCTCAATCTTTTCTCTGCCCAACCTGTAGCTGTGCCCAAACTGGGATTGCTCTGACCCAGGTGTAAGACCTTGCACTTGACATGGTTAAACTTCATCAGGCTGGCATCAACCCACCTCACAAGCGTATCAAGCTGCCTCTGGATGGCATTCCTTCCCTCCAGCGTATCAACCAAACCGCACAGCTTGGTGTCATCGGCAAACTTGCTGAGGGCACACTCAAACCCACTGTCCATGTCACCAACAAAGATGTTGAACAAGACCGGTCCCAACACCCATCCCTGAGGCACACCACTTGTTACTGCTCTCCAGCTGGATATTGAGCCATTGAGCACTGCTCTTTGTGTGCGGCCATCCAGCCAGTTCTTTATCCACTAAGTGGTCCACCTATCAAATTGATGTCTCTCCAACTTAGAGACAAGGATGTCATGTGAGACAGTGTCAAACGCTTTGCCCAAGTCCAGGTAGATGACATCAACTGCTCCACCCTTGTCTATCAGTTCTGTAGCCCCATCATAGAAGGCCACCAGATTGGTCAGGCAGGATTTCCCCTTAGTGAAGCCATGCTGGCTGTCCCCAACCACCTTGTTGTTTTTCGTGTGTCTCAGCATGCTTTCCAGGAGAAACCGCTCCAAGATTTTACCAGGCACTGAGGTGAGACTGACTCGTCTTTAATTCCCTGGGTCATCTATTTTCCCCTTCTTGAAAATGGGGGTTATATTTCCTTTTTTCCAGTCATCGGGAACTTCACCTGACTGCCATGATTTTTCAAATATGATGGACAGTGACTTAGCAACCTCATTTGCCAGTTCCTTCAGGATCCTCAGATGGATTTCATCCAGTCCCATGGACTTGTAGACGTTCAGGTTCCTAAGATGGTCTCGAACCAGATCCTCTCTTACAGTGGGCCCAGGGTCTTCATTCTCACTGTCCCTGTGTCTGCCTTCCAAGACTTGGGTGGTATGGTCAGAGCATTTTCCGGTGAAGAGTGGGGCAAAGAAGGCATTGAGAACCACAGCCTTCTCCAAATCCAGGGTAGCCAGTTCTCCCGATTGATTCTGGAAAGGGCCCATGCTGTCTCTAGTCTGCCTTTTATTTGCAATGTACCTATAGAATCCCTTCCTGTTATCCTTAACATCCCTAGCCAAGTTTAACTCTAAGTGGGCCTTAGCTTTCCTAACCTGATCCCTAGCTTCCCGGACAACATCCCTGTATTCTTCTCAGGCCATCTGTCTTTGCTTCCACCTTTTATAAGCCTCTTTTTTCCTTTGAATTTTCCTCAGCAGCTCCTTATCCATCCAAGGAGGTCTCCTGGCCCTCCTGCAGCACTTCCTTCTAGTAGGGAAGTATCGCTCTTGAGCTTGAATCAGGTGATCCTTGAATATCAACCAACAGTCTTGGGCCCCCCTGCCCTCTAGGGCTATATCCCATGGAATCTTACTGAGCAGGTTCCTGAAGAGGCCAAAGTCTGCTCTCTTGAAGTCCAGGGCAGTGAGCTTGCTGCACACTCTTCTCACTGTTCTGAGGATCTTGAATTCGACCATCTCATGATTGCTGCAATCAAGGCTGCCCTGGAGCATCACATTTCCAACCAGCCCTTCACTGGTGGTGAGGATGAGGTCAAGCATGGCACCTCTCCTTGTCAGCTCCTCTATTCCTTGCAGAAGGAAGCTGTCTTCCACACAATCGAGGAACTTCTTGGATTGTTTGTGCAGGGCCGTACAATCCCTCCAACAGTACCAGGGTGGTTGAAGTCCCCCATGAGAACAAGGGCCTGCGAGCGTGAGGCTGCTCCTGGCTGTCTGTAGAGCGCTTCATCCACCGAGCCCTCTTGGTCATGCAGTCTGTAACAGATCCCCACAGTAATGTCTCCCATTGCTGTTCTCCCTTTAATCCTGACCCACAAACTCTGTTGACTGCTTACTTGTCCCCAGGCACAGTTCCATACTCTCCAGCCTATCCCTAACATAAATAGCAACTCCCCCTCCCCGCCTACAGGGCCTGTCTTTCCTAAAGAGCCTGTAACCGTCCATTCCAACACACCAGTCATAAGAGCCATCCCACCATGTTTCTGTGATGCTTATGTGTCATGGGTTCAGCAGCAGCAGTCATTTTTCTCCTTCTTGGTAGCTGGTGCAGTGCTGTGGTTTTGATTCTGGGCCTGGGAACAGTGTTTCAGTTACTGCTTAGTGATGTTTTGGTCTGGTCAAGGACTTTCTGAGTCTCATGCTGTGCCAGGGAGGAGGGGAAGCCAGAAGGAAGCAGAGACAGGACACCTGACCCAAACTGACCAAAGAGGTTATTCCATACCACAGCACGTCATGCCCGGAATGTGAAACGGAGGGCAGAGACCCAGAAGGGTGGGGGTGCACTGCTTGGTCCGGTTGGGTATAGTGGTGAGCGATTGTACTCCTTCCTTGTATTTGCCTGTTCATTATTATTATTGGTGGTAGCTGTAGTGGCCTTGTTTTATACTTTAGTTACTAAACTATTCTTATCTCAACCTGTGGGAGTTGCATTCTTTTGATTCTCCTCCCCATTCACCCAGGAGCGGGGGGAAGAAAGAGAGGGGAGTGAATGAGAGAACCGGCTACATGATTTACAGCTTAAACCATGACACTATGATATCATACGCCCGTAGACAGGCACACATCTCTAATTCCTCTTGTTTGTTCCCCATGCTACGGGTATTTGTATAGAGACATCTGAGCTGAGCTCCAGTTGAAGCCATCTCATTGGCTGGAGTAGCTGCAATATCTCTACATAGCTCTAAACTTTTTCTATAGGTGCTGGCAAGTGACTGGGTGGTGTTGGGATGGAATGATGCCCCCTCTCCCCCAACACATCTAGTTTAAAGCATCCTTTACCAGTCTGGCAAGCCTCCTCCCAAATCCACTTTTCCATTTCTTTGTCAGACCAGCTCCACCAGCCCCCAGGAGACCTGGCCTACTAAATTGAGTCCCATGTTCAAGGTACCCAAACCCCTGACTATAGCACCACCCCTCTAACCATTTATTAACCTGGCCAATCCTCCTAGCCTTTTTAAGGTCCTGCCCTGTATCCTGGAGAATTGACGAAAAACAATCTGCGCTCCAGAACCCCTGACCACCTCTCCCAGAGCTCTGTAGTCCTTCTTTATGTTCTCCTGGCTACTGCTATCTATATCAGTAGCACCCACATGGATCACTAGAAGGGGGTAATAGACAGTGGGACCAACTAGAGCAGACAGCTTCTCTGCAACATCCCTGATTCGAGCCTCTGGTAAGCAACACACCTCCCTTGAGCCTGGGTCAGGCTGACAGATGGGTGCCTCTGTTCCTTTCAGAGTCCCCTACTACTATGGCCCTCCGCTTTTTCTTGGCAGCACCAGTAGAGATCATCTTTACCAGTGTATCAGCCAGTTGTTCCTGGTGGGAGTGTGGTTCCTCAGCAGCCCCCTCCAGGACAGTAAAGCGGTTCTGGGTGGGGACAACTGATTTAGGAGGAAGTCCCTTGCTTTTAACTGTCTTCTTCCTCTTTTTTTTTTTTTTGTGTTTTTCTGTTACCGTTTCCCAGCTTCCTGGGTTAGTGACCTCCTTTCCTGCATGAGTGACAGCAGACGCTTGAGGCCCCTGCACAGTCTGGTCCTGGAGCAAGCAGTGCTGATGAATATTTTTCCCTTGATTAACAAGGCCATACAACAGAATATTTATGTTTTATTCATAAAATCTTCTGGGAAAAAGTTACCACTTTTTTTGATGTTTGCTTTGAAGAGTGACTTTGTGCTGTTTCACTGCTCTGTGTGATACGAAAACCCTGGGCTTTTGTCCCTACCAGCTAGAGATTATGAAACTCATGAGACAATCACAGAAATCTCTTCCATATTAGACTATGAACATTCCCCAGACTTAATCAAATCCAATTTCAAACAAAGCTTTTCCAGGTTGAAAGAACACGTTAATTTTTCTTGTTCCCATGTATGTGACATAATAGGATGTGTTACTCTTAAACTTACCTGGTTAAAAACACCTAAGTAACCACATATTTCTTAAAAAACAAGGTCTTACTTCTTATCTGTTAAAAATAATTGACTGAAACAGAAACAGGAACAAGTAGAGTTACGACTGGTTGGAAAGTAGCAGTCACTTTCCATTGAGAATCTAGTGTTCAAAACCCATTTCATGTGATACACTTTAATTACTTGACTGTTACTACAGGAAGCAGTGCCTGCAGTTTCTGCATATCTTGAAATTCAGTTTAATATGCTGCAAAATTGTAGCATTCTCATATAAAAATGAACAACATGATCTATCCAGCATCTTAGGTAACATGAAGGACAAAACCAGCTAATTTCAAATATTTATAATTGTACAATTTGTGGCATTGATTGCAGAAGGAACTACCTCAAGGCAAAAAATGATTACTAGGTTAGAGAGGCTTGACAGCTATTTTAAGCTCTGACTTCGAAAAGGTACACAGATGAAAGTTGGCATGGTTCTAGGATATGAAAACAATGACTTTTAATAAAAATTAAGGGTTTGGAATTGAAAATAAATGTTTGAGCAGCATGGTTAAATTCACTGTTTTTATATATATATATTTTAAAAATATGCTACTTCTTTGACATTCATTTATCTGATTTTTGGACTTTTGTTCCTCTGGTCTTCCAGTAACAGTTTGTATTTTCAACTAGTGGTACTGCAAAATAGAGAGAGCAACCTGGAGTCTGAAAGCAGGAAATGAGAAGCAGAGTTTGGAAAAAGTACTGGGTAAATCCATTATTACAAGCTGGAAGAAAGATTAGCCCAGGCTCTGTAATAAAATTCTGTCTTTAGTTGCTTACAAAAACTTGTCTATGCCAAATTGAAATGAACTGACATGAAATTTTGAGTGTCAGCTCCATTTTTATCTTTTTTCTGGACAGCTTTAGCAAGAAATACAAAATGTTATTTATGTAAGCGACTGATATTATTTGACTCATTAAAAATTATGGTGGCCCTTCTCTCAATCACTCTAGTACTTTGGAGAATGGATGTGGAACTTGGCAGTGTGTTGGCCTTCGATGAAGCAGCTATGCTTTTAGTCATCTTTGGAAAGAGGAACACATATTTGGGCAACTGGATAAGTTATTTAAAAACAGCTATTCACATATTTCTAGCTAAATTCATCAATTTCACTCTTAATAACTATGCTTTCTTTTGCTTTCTTACAGTCACTAAGGTCTTGTTCACACCAGAACTGGACAACTGAACATGCTCTAATGCAAATATAAATGAGACTTTCTTCTTATGTCTGTTTCACAAAACCCGGTTTAACTGGCCTTCAGGACTACACATGAAAGCTCTCCTTTCCCTCTCTAATACAGAATATCTGGTTTTGGAAGGGCATCTGGCAAGACCGAGACAGAATGAGAGGTACATCAATTGTGATGATTAGCTACATGACAGATTAACAAGGAAAGAAAAAGACTGGGGGTAGATCCAGTGGTCCCAAACCAAGATGGTCCAACCTGGGACTAGAGGGAAGGGAAAATCTAAGGGAGGAAAGGCTTGCGGCTTCATGAGTGTTTGAGCTTCCAGAACCAGGAGTTTTGAGGCTAAAAGCTGAAACTGGTTTCTGAGAGAAGAGATTGGGCTGGACACACATATGTGTTGAAAGGCTGGGTTGAGACCAAGTATCTAGTACTTGTTTGACTTGTTTGACTTGTTGCTGAGACTGTAGGTGGATAGGCAGACAGACCGGAATGATGTTAGGTGGGTAGAGACTAAATGGATTCGAACAGGAAGAATTTCAGGTCTCCAAAGGAAATGAAAGAAAGGTAGAACAAAGAGAAAGCTGTAAGAAGTTTGGAAGAACAAGGAGACTAAGGAAACAGAGCAGGTATAGATGAGCCTTAACAAGGATACAGGAATGAAAATAGGGGGAAAAAAAAAAAAAAGAGCCTATAGAGGAAGAGAAGACTGGGCCTTTTGCATCAGATAAGATGGGTATGGCTGCCATGAAGATCTAGGCTGAAGAACTGAAACTGAAAGAGAGAAGATAAAGGCAGCAGGATGGGGAGAAGCAAATTTGTAAGGGACAAAATAACTGGAACAAAGGAATATGAAAGAACAGATGTGTGTGTTTATAATAGCATGTTATATCAGACACAGTAATTGAAGTGGACATTTTTGAATTTCATTATGATTCTATCATCAGCAAATACAGAAAATACGTTGGCAGAGTCATAACTGGCTGCTGTCATCTGCTGCTTTATCGCTGCAAATCTGCACTCCAGTGTGATGGATCAAGGGACATTGATAATCAGTGCAGATGACCATATATTAAAAAAGGTATGCACAGTACCACAGCATCACTGACCTTACATTTAAGGCCACTATAATAATCAGCATGAAAAGAAAGACCCCACAGAAACCACAGTTTTGAATAAGATGCAGTAAATAAGGTAAACATTAATGAAGTAAAATAATGAATGTTCATTTCAGGAGCGTTCTGTGCGCTTAATAGGCAGAGAATCCAATTGAAATAATAGCAGGAAATGAAATACTGTGTGAGAACATGCATGTTGTAGAGATAGATTAAGCTCCTTAAAACTACCTCTGGTTCCAGCACTCACTAAGTTTAAATAGTTTCCACCTTAATGGAATAATGTTAATGTAGCTCTCTGAGGAAAATATTTTTAAAACAACCTTTTCTCCATGTTCTTGATTTTTCAGTTCCTCATCTCCAGCTGTTAGTGGGAAGCATCAGTAAGACAGTCATATTTTTCAGAGTTTCAGAGCACTCTCAACTCCAAGCAAAGTCAATGGGAAATACAGTTGCTTTAGTCCCCTGAAAACATGTTCTATTAGTGCCTGAGTTCTATTAGTGCTTTACCCTGTGCAAAATGCTAAAAACCCTCACCCCTGCTGAGGTTAGTGGGAGTTACGAGCACTCAGCATCTGCTGGATGCAAGAAGCTCTGATTAGAGTAAGCCAAAAAAGAAAATGTTGAATGTGACAAATTTTGACTGACAATAGTTTCCATGAGAGAAAAAAAAAATCTCCTCTTTTGCTGTTCATAAAAGCACTTAAATAATCATGACGTATACCAGCCCTGTTTCTGATATACAGAAACATCTGGAAGAAACCAGAAAAATCAGCTATTCTAGGCAGTTCTCATCTTGGTGATACCAAGCACTGTAACATGTTCACAGATCCATCATAGACTTTTCTCCCACTGAGAGTGTGCAGCACTATGCTGCTGCATCCCTTTTTTGGTTGGATCATGCATAGTCATCTCCCCTTGCCATATTCAAAAAAGGAAGTGAAAAAGTAATTATGAATAGTATATAGAAAAATATTAGTCATAACCATCTTTCAGGGCTTTAAAATATCTGCAGGGTGCAAAGAATAATCCTGAAACACAGGCAGCTCAGAAAAACAGAATAAAATTGTAAAATTTTATTTTGTGACTTTGATCACTTGACCCTGGTTTATAGCTAAGCTGCAGAGATGCTCAGATTAAAGAGCAGTGAAGGGCACAAATGCCTAGTTAAGCAGAGGGAAAAAGAGGCTCTTACCAGTTTAAAAGGTTGCACTGTTTTTCACAAACTTTTATACATTGATATCCCCAGCACATGTATATGTAAGATTCATTCCCTTGTCCTCATTGTCATTAGGTCATGCAGATGACTGTCATTTAAATATTCCCTTTTATTTCCCAAATACAAGGTAACACAACTATAAGCAGCAGTGTTTGGAATTATTATTAACAAACCTAGAATTATTTAATTTGGTTTTGTTTTTTTGTGGGTTTTTGTGGGTTTTTTTTTTATAGTAGCCATGCAAACAAAAAAAATGCAGGCACATCCCTTACAGTGACGCCAGAGCGAATATTAATGTATATATCGCCCTCTGGAGGCTTCAGTAACTAAAAGAAAAATCTTAGCCCCTAATTCTTCCTCTGAAAACAGAAACCTATAGGACAATTTAGTTAAGAGTGCAATATATAAAATACTGCATTTGTCAGTTCATCCAAAAAGAGCCTGAGAGAAGTAAATTTACATTTTCATTGTCTTCAATCAGAATGAAAAAGTGGCTATAAGTAATTCATGGATGGGCTAGTAGTTTTTGTGCATATTTACAAGGTGGATATATGATGGATTTCTCCTCTCTGCTTAGAGCAAAGAGGCGATTGTCATTAACTTATGTTATTGCATAGAGACATGTCAGTATTTTGTTCTGTTAACATTAGCATACGCTTTTTTAAAACAGCAGAAATACCATGCTTTGCACTTGCAAAAAAAAAAATCCATCAGAAGCTGCATAAAAATGAGATCAAGAAGCATCTGCTGCTATGAGTGGGAAGAAAAAAAAATCAGACACCTTGTAGCTTAACACTGTACATAAAAAGGTAAAATATAAATAAATAGGCAGGCAGGAAGCAACACATTCCCATTGTTTCACAACTTGTCAGCAGCTGACTTTTTTGACAGTATCAACACATTTTTGTCTAAAACTAACAGAGATTAAAAAAACATCATTCAATTTTACTATCCAAAATTCTGGCACCATTACATTTCAAACTTTGTTCCTTCCACATCACACCCCCAAAGGAAATAACTGACTTTTATTTCAGGACCTGAAAGAGTACAGCTTTGAATTGTCTTTGTCCATAGTACCTATATTGTCTGCCTTGCAAGAGAATTTGATCAACTCACAATCTTTAAAATATGGCTTTCAAGTCTCCCAGCTGAACAATGAAGCATTACATTACCCTCAGATCACAACTACTTAAGAAAATATTTCAGGTCAGGCTTTTCAAAGGCACCCAGGAGTGTTAATACAGTGCCTTTAAAAAGCATGTATCTCAGCTGTTGAACTTCCCTGAGCCAAGATGCGCTAGATTACCCTTCCTCCCTTAAATATAACCTGATATATGCAACTATAATAAACTTCTTCTTCCTATGCCATCATAGAGGCACAGAGGCTTTCTGCTCTAGTGTTGGGAAATATGCTATCTTATTATACTTCCTTGGCTTTTCTCTAAGTATCTTAATGGGTCATTCTTCTATTTCCTTGATCTGACTAATTTACTCTGAGCTGGCATAGATTCAGACCACAACTAACAAAAATAAAATATCTGCAAAAATGAATTGTCTAAATTTTATTCCGATTTTCTCTGATAGCCTATCAGTTAAGCTTCTCATTCATCCTGTGGTAATAAAAAG
This sequence comes from Ara ararauna, assembly GCA_028858755.1. Taxonomy (NCBI): domain Eukaryota; kingdom Metazoa; phylum Chordata; class Aves; order Psittaciformes; family Psittacidae; genus Ara; species Ara ararauna. Next base: position 32,938,613 of record CM054410.1, on the reverse strand, counting down.
GAAAGATATGCCTGTTAGAAATAAAAACTTTTTTCTGATTACTTCCAAAACTAAGCCAATGTAAATGCCACATTTCTGACAATTGTCCTAATTTCAGGAAAGAATACAAAGAAAAACATGCAACTTCTGCTACATTTCCTCCTACTTACTGTTCGGTTTTCCAGCACAAGACTGGCCAGTCATTAATGACAGGATATTTGAATAATCACAAAATTCAAAATATATCTCAATCCTTCAGAATGTTATCATTTCAATAGAATGCAAACTCAGGTGGAATTAAAAAAAAGAAATTCTGTAGAATTTCCTCTGCTTAAGTAAAGCTAATCTATTTTTCTTCTCTCCTTTATTTCTTTTTATCTTCCATGGACTTCTTGTTGCTCTGTTTTTTGTTCTATATCTTTTGTAAGCATACCTGGAAAATATAGTTTCATATGTCATTGTACATTCTTAGACTATAAGCATAACTTGAGACTCAAAAAATATATGCTGGTGTTTTGGCTCCCAAGTTCCATGTACCGGCTCTGGGCTACAGATCACATCAGATCATGACTACAATGCAATCAAAAGAAATGTGCAGAAAGACAGTTATATGCTAAATATACAGTCATTCCATGATAGCAAGTCTGGAGGTGCGAATCTTACAGGTAAAGAGACTCACAGTTGCAAGTCTTTATTAAATGTCTTCTTTTCAGAAATACCAAAATCAAAAAAAAGCTGTTCTCCAAATCTATCATATTGTTGTGCCCTTCCCTCCTCCCAAATATTTTTTTTAAAAGTAGTTATTAGTTATATAAAAATTTGAGAGACAAACGTTTACTGTCATTTTAATATTGGATTTCTTCCTCAAGGATTTCAAGTTCTGTTTGGTCCTTATTTTGGTACCCAAGTATATACATGTAATTTAATCCTTGCAGACTCGTCACCAGCATTTTTATTGATATGGATGCTTGCTCATGAAGCCATTCAGCATCCTCTGCCAAGCTATCACTGAAAGCCAAAATCTAAAAAAACAAATTCAGCTTAGTGAAAAATGGCCTTTCAGTGCAAACAGGAGCTGCATATTTTTGCAACAAAAACTAAAAGCTCAAGGTATTATTCAAATTGATGTATACCCTTTTTTTTTTTTTTTTTGCTGATGCATTTCAAGGTACTGATGTAAAAGGCTGCTGGGATACCTATGTGCACTTTGTGTACTTTGATTTAATGAAAAGACTGGATCTTTATCTTACAGGATGACACTATAAACTCTGAGCCTAAAAGTCTTAAGCAATCCTGATCAAAAGAAAGAATTGAATATTTATATATATTATATATAAATTTATTATATATAAATAAATATTGATAGGAATATTTATATATATTCCTATCAATAGGAATATGTATAAATTTATTTAAGTGTCTATATTGGGTTTCAAGCTACTAACTGAGGTCATGGTCAAGAGAAAATAATAGATTCTAGAGCATTAAAATGTTACGTGAATCCACAAAAGCACTTTGATGTATATGGCAAATAATCAAATATCCCTGCCAAATATATTTCCACTTGTTTGAGATACTTATGAAGGGAAACTTTGGGACAAGTGATCATCATCCTATAGCATGTAACCACCTTTTGATACGAACAGTCTAGCTGGCTCAAAATAGTGGTGTTTGTTTCTTTGTGATTCCAGACTGTCCAGGAAGCAATAGCTGCACTAGCATGAAATTGGATTTTGAAGATGGAAGAGAGATGGAAAAGGGAGATTGCTCTCTTTTCCATTCAGCCACTGAATTTAAACAATTGGCTATTTGGACACCTCTGCCTTACCGAATATGGCCTCTGTCTGACCAGATGTCAAGCACTCTCTGTGACACACATTTCTGCAGCAGCAGCAGCTGAGGCTAGTACTCTCTTGCTTGACTTAGAACAGTGCCAGAAGAATGAAATGAAAATGCATCAGATAAGAGCACTTAAACAGAAACCAGCCACATTTTGTGCTTTAAAAATTCCCCTCAGTCTAGTTAATTTTACAAAGATGTAACAGAAAGAAGTCTTTTCATAACCAAAGAACAAGGAAAGAATAAGAACTGGGAATGACATTGTGCCTCCTCCTGGTAGAAAGGAGATCCATTCTCCATCAAAAACCTTGGGTGACTCCTAATAAACAGCCGGTTACCAATCACAGGCTAGCATTTGGTCAAGAATTTTTGAACATACAGCCTTTAAAATCTTTGTTTATGAAATGTGCACAACCAAGACAATGTTTTGTTTGGAGATTTATAAAATGTATGTTTCAGCTCATCACAGAAACGTCTGGTATCGGCAGTATAAACAACTCAAGAGAAAATTACATCACTCTTTGATTCAAAGTTTTGAAAAAATTATAATGATCTTACAAAGACTATAATTTGTTTTACTGCAGTTCTCAAAGCTAACAAAGGGGAGAAAAACAAATGGTTGTGTATGCATTGGCATTACAAATATATCACAGTTTTATGCTCCAGAAACTACTCTGAAAGAAAGATGTAGAGAAAAGTGGAAGGGGATAATTTTACCAAGAATTCTCTTATTGGTAGACATATCCAGGAATACCGTCTAATTAAGTAATTGTTATTAGAATCTCAGCCAGCCACTAGCACTAATTCTGACTGCTCAGTAGCCATAAGTGACAGTAGATCAGCAATTACAAAAATATGGTGCAGAATAATTTGTCTCTGCTTTGCCTACAGAAATAACAGACATGATTCTGGTTTACTGCATTGTTATCTCTTTCTGCAGTTTCCAGTTGTTTTAAGTGAAACCTCAAATGTCTAAGCTCCTTTTCTCACATAAGAAAGGATTTCAAAGTAGATCCTGTTAGAAACAAAATCTTTGGTGCTATTGCTTAAATGGCAGTCGAATGTTACTTAAAAACCCAAGTATTGAGTCTATAACATCAAAATAAATTAGCGAATAATTTAATTTCTGCTCTGACATTTCAGATATCAGTGCACAACACTGTCTCTCTATTGTCTGGTATTGTTTTAAACTCTAATTCTGCACCAACTTTCATGAAACCGTCTTCAGTACCCTGAGCTTTCAGAGAGAATTCAGGGTACAAAGATGTTAAAGGTTTAGTGGTCCTGCACGTGTGAAAGAGCTGTCCAGATCGGTTATTATTATTCCACTACAGAAGAAAATTTTTTCTTCATCAGCTGTGATATATATTGTAAGTTTGATATATTTGTAATAATATATATGCAATAAGCTACCTGATGCTCTTTTCTTTCACAGCTCTACAGGAAAAAGCATAGTGTCTCTGAACACACAAAGTGATAGAAGTGTGTTGCTAGCAGACTCATAGGAGACCTGAGCTTCTGGTAATTTGGACCGTTCCAAATTTAAAATCAATCAGAATTCCTTTTAACTTTTCAAAGAAAATTAAAAATATAAAAATATAGGCACACATTAGGAATAAATATAATTTGAGAATGGTATGTTCTTTATTGCATTACTTTTATAGCCAGATATAGAGAGTAACACGCAGGAATGCTGTGTTCACCTCTGTGCAAGCTGTGCAAGAGTGAACAACTCCCTTAAACTTTACCTTTGTCATCACACTCTGGGAAGATGCAACAATGTCGGCCAGGTTACTTAGTTCAAGTCTGAAAAGCAAAGGCCTTTTCTAAAAGCAGTTCACCAAAAGAGGAAAAGATGGAAGACTAAAAGTAAAATTTTTGATTAGGAGGAGTAAGATAGAAATTAGTAAAGATTCATTCCTATCTAGAAAGAGAATCAGATAATAAATTCATGAAGGATTAATGCAACGAAGTCTGACAACTCTGCAAGGAGAAATATAAGCTCTCCTCCATTCAGAACATGTCTGCACTAGATTGCTTCAACTGCAATAAGAACCTTTAGTCAACAAAGCAGCGTAGTCATGGTACTGAGATGATGAAAGGTGTTAACTTTACAACCCTGACTTAACAAAGTACTTCTATACCTGCTGTGCACTGAACAAATAAGTAGTCTTATGGACTCTACTGACCTATTAACACTTCATTGGAGCAGATATAAAGAATTCAAAACTTGAAATTATTCTTTTTTTTTTTTTTTAATGAAGTATACCACATTTCAACATCAGACAAGAGAAAGTGCAAAGCACAGCTGCTAAGACCCTGAGGCTAATGAACCCAAGCTGGAAACGACCAATCTAAATGCAGACATATCAAGATATATTTTTGAACTTTAGAATACATCCATCAAATATAATGCTGAATTTTGAATTGTTCTTTCTGTTTCATTAAATTGAAGGACAGTATGCTTTTTGAAAGTAAGAACTTGTTTTGTTGCATATGAGGTGTCTACAGTCAAAATTGCTTTACACAAAAGGAGTTCTAAAGTTTGCTTGAAAGCCTGAACTTTTCCAGCCTTCTTACACTTGCTTGACTGACAGAATGATATTATGCTGAAGGTTGCACAATGACTCTTTGATCTTAAAGCTTGTAAAGGCCACTTCACATGTGTGTGTTCTAATATTCACAGATAATCTGACTTGAACTTCAAGGCTATAAGTCCTTGGATCAGTGATTTGCAATTCAAGTGCCTCAGAAACAAAAAATCAGCTTAGACTTATTAAATGTTGTTGTAAAGTCACTACAGACAAGATTTTTTAAGTAGCTTCAAAAGCTGTCTCCAGAAACTTTGCCTATATAGACATGTATAGAATGTCGCCAGTATCACTGTGGGTTCCCTTGGTCTCCTTTTCACCCTCCTACTCCATAAGAAAACCACTCAAGATTTTAAGTGAGATTTAATCAAAATATATTAAAAAAAAAACCCACACTCAAGCAAGTAACTAAGAAAATAGGACACAAGAATTTACTTTTCTAGCATCATCCTTTAGCTCTGCCCCTTCATTGCTATATATTGTTTTTACTGCACTAAAACTTGGGAACACTCAGGCAAGGATTGTCATTATGCAGTGTACTGTGCAGAAAAAATAAAAGGGAAAATCGTGTTAACAACTTAAACTGAAAAGAAAATATACTAATACTAAATTCTGAATGTAATGCAAATGGTAAAAAGCAAATCATAAAGAGACAGCCTCAAAAGACCTGGTATTTTTGTAAATCTCTCTGGTTCTGATGTCCAGCCTGATTGACAAGAGGCCCTCCAAGACTTGACCAGTCCAGCCTGGCACCATAAATGTCCTTAGTGGAAAGTGACTTCAGTGTGGAGACAGGGCTGCACCAAGTCATGGAACAGTGCATTGCTCTGAAGAAAACAGGAATGGCTGAGTCTGCAATTTGTGCTTTGACCAAATCAAGTTATGCCAAATTTCACTCAGACTGAAGTACTATTCTTTTTATTCCCTGCTTTTCCATCTCTCTGATCTGTCTCCTTTTGCCTTCTTCACATTTTATATTGTTATCCTTTCTCAGTCGGTGTATGAAATAATGATGACACTATATCAGTTTGCATTTAATCACTGACCCATCTTTATTTTAAAATTCAGAGTTTGCATCAGCAGTTTTCTTAATTACTGTCACAAACATGAAGTTAAATATGCAGATTTCTTGTCATTCAAATTTATGTTTCCTAAAGAAAAATAACATACATCATTGAACATTATACTTGAAAGTACATAATGGAATATAGAAAACAGCACCAGGTATGTACACAAGGGAAATGGCAAAATACGGCTTTTAAGAGATGTATAACCTTCAACATCATTATTAAATCTCATAGTAACAGTGCATTGGATGTATGTAACATTTTCCAAAGGATATTGTTAAGCAATTCAAAATAATTTGTTAGTTTTTGTGGTTAGCTGTTTAAAGAAATTACAGGATCATGTGTAACAGAAGTCATCAACAATTTAAGGCACTTCTGTGATATCACATGGTAACCAACTATTACAGACGCCAGTGTCACCAAGCCTGGGATAATGAATGTTAGGAATGGAAGAGATATAATAATAATTTACTAACTAAATCCTTCCTGTGTTTCACTAATAAAGAATTAATTGGAAACGAAAGCCTCCATAAAATGCAGGATGCAACAAAAAACAATACAGTCAGAAATAAAATAAAACTCGTGTTTGAATTAAAATCAGATTATAATGAGACTTTACAGTACGAGATGATTATTTTGCTTCTTGTTGCTCAAAGTCAATCAATAAGAAGCTGCTTTGAGTTTCTAATGGTACAAATCACATGTATCTTTATCTACCAGCTGAAAGTCCGTTTGATCACGACATATGTGGCGCACCCTCCCAGCAGTCCTGAATCCGAGTTTGGAGTGCTATTGTCGTGGTTTAAGCCTCTATAACTCACGCAGCTCGTTCTGTCACTCACTTCCCCCACTTTCTTCCCCCCGCTCCCGCAGGGATGGGAAGGAGAATCGAAAAGAATGCAGCTCCCACAGGTTGAGATAAGAACAGTTTAGTAACTAACTAATATAACACAAATCTCTACTGCTACCACCAATAATAATAATGACAAGGCAAATACAAGGAAAGAATACAATTTCTCACCACCTAAAACCAAGCCCGACCACGCAGTGCACCCCCACCCTTCCAGGTCTCTGCTCTCTGCTTTCCATCCTGGGCATGATGTGCTGTGGTATGGAATAACCTCTTTGGTCAGTTTGGGTCAGGTGTCCTGTCTCTGCTTCCTCCCGGCTCCCCTCCTCCCTGGCGGAGCATGAAACTCAGAAAGTCCTTGGCCAGACCAAAACATCACTAAGTAGTAACCGAAACACTGGTGCTATCAGCACTGTTCCCAGGCCCAAAATCAAAACCACAGCGCTGCACCAGCTACCAAGAAGCAGAAAAATGACTGCTGCTGCTGAACCCATGATAGCTATATGTAGCCTTAATTCTTTTTGAGGAACAAAGACATCTTGTGATCTCGTTTTTCCAAGCAGAAAATCATCCTGGTCCTCAAGCTCACCCTAGCACGTTAATCCAGATGCTCAGCCCTAAATCTTCTCTTAGTGCCCCACACCTTTCTGCACTAGAGCTGGTGAGCCAATTCATCTTCCAGAGATCTAGGAAGGCTAGTCCCCAGCAAAGGCTCTGAGGCTCACTACATCACCACACAACTTAAAACACTTGTTTCATCAATGGAAATACATCCACATTTGAAGTAATGAAAGAACTATGTTTTTTCTAAAAATTTTCTCTAAGGAGACCACCCAAAACAAAGACTCCTAGCATAAAGCGATTTTTAGAGAGGAATATGGTAGAAATCTATTAAATATAAAATCACATGTTTTTAAGTGAAAATTTTGCAAGTGCATTAAAATATGTAAGACTAGTCTTTACTTTGCATTCTCTAACTTAAAGATACTGTACTGTTACACCATTGTAGTTTCACAGTTTTCATGTAATCTCATGTTTGATTCACCTGTAATTTTTCTAACTTTTATTTTCCTCCTTTTTAAATACTGTCATGAATTTTATTACTTCACCATCTATCAATTCCAAATGATAGTTACTTTATTTTTGTACTGCATTTTCTCCTCTTTTTTTTCCTCCAGCTGTTTGGTTTGTCATTTAAAATTGCAGCTTCTTTACAGTATGGACTACAGGCCAGACCTAAATATGATAAATCTTCACGTTTACCTTAGCATATTGTGAACACATATTAAAAAGATAAATAAATAAAAGTAATGTTACAATTAACAACCATAAGTCTGCATAAGTCTATGGTATCAGTAGGAATGCAATGTGCAATGCGATACAGAATTGTACCCTAAATTCAGAATGTAAACCTTTGCTTTAAATTTAGAATCATAGAATCATAGAATAGTTAAGGTTGGAAAGGACTTTAAGATCATCTAGTTCCAAACCCCCTGCCAGGGGCAGGGACACCTCATACTAAACCATGCCACCCAAGGCTCTATCCAGCCTGGCCTTGAGCACCGCCAGGGATGGAGCATTCACAACTTCCCTGGGCAACACATTCCACTGCCTCATCACCCTTACAGGAAAGAATTTCTTCCTCATATCCAATCTAAACTTCTCGTGTTTAAATATGAACTCGTTATCTCTTATCCAATCTCTACAGTCCCTAAAGAAGAGTCCCTCCCCAGCATCCCTATAGGCCCCCTTCAGATACTAGGAGGCTGCTAGGAGGTCTCCACACAGCCTTCACTTCTCCAGGCTGAACAGCCCCAACTTTCTCAGCCTATCTTCATACGGGAGGTGCTTCAGTCCCCTGATCATCCTCGTGGACCTCCTCTGGACTTGTTCCAACAGTTCCATGTCCTTTTTATGTTGAGGACACCAGAACTGCACACAATACTCCAAGTGAGGTCTCACAAGAGCAGAGTAGAGGGGCAGGACCACCTCCCTCGACCTGCTGGTCACATTCCTTTTAATGTAGCCGACGATAAGGTTGGCTTTCTGGGCTGCAAGTGCACACTGCCAGGCTCATGTTCATTTTCTCATTGACCAACGCCCACAAGTCCTTCTTGGCCGGGCTACTCTGAATTTCTTCTCTGCCCAACCTGTAGCTGTGCCTGGGATTGCTCCGACCCAGGTGGAGGGCCTTGCACTTGGCATGGTTAAACTTCATCAGGTTGGCATCAGCCCACCTCACAAGCATCTTAAGGTCCTTCTGCATGGCATCCTTTCTCTCCAGCATATCAGCCTAACCACACAGTTTGGTGTCATCAGCAAACTGGCTGAGGGCACACTCAATCTCACTGTCCATGTCACCGACAAAGATGTTGAACAAGACTGGTCCCAACACCCATCCCTGAGGGACACTACTCGTTACTGCTCTCCAGCTGGATATTGAGCCATTGAGCACTACTCTTTGCATGTGGCCATCCAGCCAGTTCTTTATACACCAAGTGGTCCACTCAAATATCAAATTGATGTCTCTCCAATTTAGAGACAAGGGTATCATGTGGGACAGTGTATTTCATCTCATTACGTACAAAATTCATGGACTCAAGTCAATTTTATTCACTGTTTATGTCACAATAGGAAATGAACGTTTTTCCCTTTTAATAGAGAGTTTGCTAATGGGCATGCCAGCTGTTGCCAAGCCTCCATCCTGCAAGGCATCTTAAAAAGACTTCACATATTTTTCTCTGAAAAAGAAGTTGAAAGCTTTATATGCAACTATTTTGTGCAGTGGAGATGAAATTAAAGCTCAGATGTAAGCAAGTGGTTTATACCTATGGAGACTATAAAATTTTTCTTTATACTAATTTCTTATTTTAAACATTTAATTTGTCTGTATGACAAAAAGCTAACCATAAAAAGGAAGTGTAATTATTATATCATAAAATCATTTTTTGAAGAAAATAACAAAATAATAATTATGTCCATCAATACCTATATCATTTATGTGTATTCTTATATGTATTTCATGCAACAGAACTTTGTAATGCATGTGTTAGAGCTGTTCCTTGTAGTTGAAGAGTGGCTTACATTAGGCACATGGTAATTAATTATTTCATTTCTATTCTATTTGCTAAGCAAACCAGTGTATATATTGGGTGCCAATACTTATGGGTTAGTGTCCCTATATATTAATTAAAGTAAAAAACTTTTCTCAGAGAACCTTTATTAACATGTGTAGCTAAGTTGTGATGCTGATGTTTGGAAACATGAATGCAGTTTGTTACTAGTGATTTTCCATGATCTTTTAAAACATTTTGCTTAGCAAATCACTTAATTCAAACTTGTTGAGAACAAATTTTAGGTACCTCTTTAGTAAATTCAGGCAACTGCCAGCTTCTATCTTTTTATTCATAAGACAATATTTTGCAAAACAGAAAATGTAATCAGTGAATAGCAAGCAGAGCTACTCTGGTATCTCTGGTACAGTATTTTTTGTCATTCATTTTTCATCCCTCTATATTTTTTATTCTGCAGGTAAGGTGCAAAAAAAATTAAACAGACCTAAGGACTTGAATTTTGCATGCAAGGAAAATTGAAATATGAGAGTAAAGAGTGAAATGACAAATGGATCAAAGTGCTCATTCATTTAATATAGTTGGTGTTAGCTCATTTATAATATATTTCCTCATTAAAGTGTTTTCTTCTTTCTCTGTTAAATGACAACCTTTTATAAAAATAGTGCTGTGAAATATATCATTGTAAAGTTTAATATACCACAATTCTTTCTAGCTGAGTATGAACTCTGATAAATTTCTTATTTTTTTATATTGAAGGCTAAATGTGATAATCAGCTAATAATTAACACAGAAGAGAAGACTTACAAGACATTAAGGACATGCATTATTAGGGGAAGACATATAGCTCTCATGCACTGATAATACGTGAAGGTCATATTGCCCCAAACAGATGTACCTGAAATGTATAACAGATGCATACAACTGTTTTATCACAGGTATTTACAATGTGATTTTCTAAACTGACAATCGCATTTTTGCAACTAACATAATTTAATATATGTTTCATTTTTATCTTTGGAGATAATCTCTATTAGCTATCAGCCTGCTGAGCAGCCCTGAGGAGAAGAATTTGGGGGTGCTGGTCGATGAGAAACTTAACACGAGCCAGCTTCAGTGTGCGCTCACAGCCCAGAAACCAACTGTGTGCTGGGCTGCATCAGATGGAGTGTGACCAGCAGGACGAAGGAGGTAATCCTACCTCTCTACTCTGTTCTCGTGAAACCTCATTTGAAGTACTGTGTGCAGTTCTGTTGTCCTCAACATAAAAAGGACATGGAACTGGTGGAACAAGTCCAGAGAAGGCCCATGAAGATGACCCGGGGACTGGAGCACCTCTCATGTGAAGACACGCTGAGAAAGTTGGGGCTGTTCAGCCTGGAGAAGAGAAAGCTGCGTGGAGATCCCTTAGCAGCCTTTCAGTATCTGAAGGGGGCCTATAAGGATGCTGGAGAGGCACTCTTCATTAGGGACTATAGCGATAGGACAAGGGGTAAAGAGTTCAAACTAAAACAGGGTTAGTTTAGGTTAGATATAAGGAAGAAGTTCTTTACTGTGAGGGTGGTGAGGCACTGCAATAGGACACCCAGAGAAGTGGTAAACGCTCCATCCCTGGCGGTCTTCAAGGCCAGGTTGGAAAGGGCCTTGTGCAACCTGGTCTAGTATGAGTCACCCCTGCCCATGACAGGGTGGTTGGAACTAGATGATCTTAAGCTCCTTTCCAACCATACCATGCTGATTTTATGATTCTACAGTTCTACTTGGTGGGCAAAATTATTATAGTTATGAATACCTCACAGTGTTAATATTTTTTAATATATGAAGTATCACTATCCCTACTTTATAAAACAAAGACTGAGAGGATAACAGCCAGATCCACAGCCTTTCTAAGGCGCATAAAAATTCAGGGGTTTAATTCACTCATAAATCTCCACAGAGCTCCAGCTACCTAAAGAGCAGAAAAAGTCTGTAGTGTTTCCTTTTGGGTTTTCCAGGCATTTAAGTTGCCTCTGTGACCAGTATCTATACCGTCTCAACAGGTCTTAGTATCTGTTGGGGAATGGTTGATAGAAAATGGACACAATAAGACCATAGGCCAATGGATGGAAGAGGCCTCACAGTATTGAACCAAAGGCTTTGCGGCCCTGCCTGGAGGTTACTAAAGGACATGCCTGTGGCCTTGCCTGGAGGTTACTAAAGGACGTGTACGTGCAGAAATCTGAGCAAGTTGGCACAGAAAGTTGCGGAGGAGGATGTACAGGGAGGAACTGATAACTGTAACCTTGGAACATAACTGCAAGCTTGAAACCAGCTTGGAACATAACCAGGAAGAAGAAAACCGCAAAGGGGAGGGGATGCGAATGTAACCTTTGAGCTGTAACCAATCATATATTAACTAATAGACATAAGTAGCCAATCACATATTAACAAGTATGCATAATTAAGTCATAGAGTATATAACTGAAACCCTCAGATGAAATAAACTGAGTCTGATGAACGATCATATTGATTGTCTTCATTCTCCCACCACGGAATTGCAGGCAATAAGAGCCTGCGGTCCTTACCTACCGCACAGGCAACAAGAGCCTGTAGTCCCTGCCCGCAACAGTATCTAGTTCCCATAGCCAGAAACTGTAAACTAGGCTTTGGATCAATGACTACAAACAACACAGTCCCCAGGGTTTGACAAGTTACTGGTCATTAGCCAAGACATATGAGCTATCATATTCCAGATCACTGCAATAGCAACAGAAAACAATTTAAGACACTTCATTGTGTGAAGGGCATATGCACAAACACTCAGACAAAGCCAACAACTCTGTAGCTAGGTGTCAGGTCTTTTTCAGCCTCCTTCAATTTTTTCCAATATGAGATTTAAAGAACTGAAACAAAAAAGCATAATCAAACTGTTCTAAATAGAGACCACTAGAATTCAAACCACTTTGAACATGACAAATGACTACCAATAACTGTTTATCTCTAATCATTAAATTCTTCTAAAATACCTGAAAATGAAATGAGATATAGGTAGGACTGCCATTCTACTCCTATTTTGTGAAAACTGTGTTTTATTTCAGCCTCCATTTTGAGTATTTACTTGATGACATCTTTCAGAACAAATTGTAGCCAGCATATTGAACTGTACCTTTATTTCTAAGTGCCTAGCTTTTAATAAAGGAAAAATTACTTTGAATGTCTCCTGCTTAAGTGAAAACCTAAAGAACGCTTGTGTTTCCACACTCTTTTCTGTCCCATGTTATGAAATATCAATAGATTAACTACAATAGGAACAAAAGCAGGGAAAAATCTCATCTCGCGCACAGCCTGGATCTAAGATTTAAAGAAGAGGTATATTTTGTTGCTAGAAGATAGAGTACACAGATGTTTACTGTTTCGTCACTGTGCTAAAAGGGAAATTGTGGATGTGGGCATGCCTGCCTGCAATGCGTTTGTTTCCAAAAAGAAGATTCTGTATTGTTTATATGAACTGCCACATGTTTCCAAAGACAGACATGTAACAGACTGCTAATGAGAGCACAGTTCTGCAAAAAGTAGGAATAGCATTCTGGGCATTCTTAAGAAGACTTAGTATTAATTCTCAGTATTAATGAGCAGCCAGTATAGCTTTTCATATGGCAAAAAATTAATAGTGGCCAAGGAAAATACACACCTGTTTGCTTCTACAAGGCCTAAGGGATTGTCCAGACTACATTAAACTCAGTAGGATCAGTAGGTCTGGAGGAAAAAGTGGAATCCATCATCACAGTGGAAATCTACAAAGTGAAGATAACCAGGACAATGTGTCTCTGTAGTGTTACTGCAGGTTCTATTTGCATTCACCATTTTAATATAATAGCATGATATTAAGCTTCTAGTGGCTTATGAACATATCCATCACTTCCCAAATATTTCTTCAAATTCTCTCTCTATCCCATCCCTTTTCAAAAATATTATTCCCTGTCATTGGTACAGCATTAACAACATTGGTGTCATAGGATGGATTATTTTCTCATCATTTCTTAGGCTGATAATCTGTAAAGACTGCAGCTGAAATTCCTGTCATCACAGATCTCAATATTGGGTGCACTTATACATTTCCACTTCACGCGCTTAACATTTGACAAGACAAATAAACCTTATGCAACCTCACGGTTACTTTTTTACTTGTTTCCTGGGTTCAGCAGTAACAGTCATTTTTCTCCTTAGTAGCTGGTCCCGTGCTGTGTTTTTGACTTTCGGCCTGGGAACAGTGCTGATAACACCGATGTTTTTAGTTGCTGCTCAGCTATGTTTAGTCTGATCAAGGACTTTCTGAGCCTCATGCTCTGCCAGGGAGGAGGGGAAGCCGGGAGGAAGCAGAAACAGGACATCTGACCCAAACTGACCAAAGAGGTATTCCATACCACAGTACGTCTTGCCCACTATATAAGCTGGGGGCAGTTATATGGAAGGGTTAGCTCACTTCTGGGTCGGGCTGGGTATCGGTCAGCGAGTGGTGAGCGGTTGTATTCTCTTCCCTTGTTATCTCCCTTATCATTATTATTATTGGTGGTAGCAGTAGTGGTTTGTGTTATACCTTAGTTACTGAACTGTTCTTATGTCAGCCCATGGGAGTTACATTCTTTTGATTCTCCTTCCCATCCCTCCAGGAGCAGGGGGGAGGAAGGGGAGGAGTGAGAGAGCGGTTGCATGGTTCTGAGTTACCATCTGTGCTTAAGCCATGACAACTTGTTAAACAAGGAGGAATGAAAGAAAAACATATTCCAGAGTTGATTTTTTTTTTTTTTTTTTTTACAATAGTGCTCTATGGCATATTAAAGGGTTCAGAGGAGAAGTAAAGCAGAGACTTGCTGGCTTCACTGCAAGAAAACCTCTGACATCTGCAGCTATTATATGTGACATCCAACCAAACCAGTGAACGTACCATCACATCCAGGTAGGTTACCACTGTCTCTAACAGGCCTGTATATGTGTGAGAGTTTTTCGCTTTTACTCAGGGATAAGATCTTGTTTTGAAAAGCCACTTACCAAAAAATGCATGATAATATTTTTCAAAGTTAGCTACCATTTGTTTTTCTTTTTTTTCTTTTTTGTTTTTTCTTTTAACTTCTCAGTTACTTAGGTATTATTATTTGCTTAACTTATTTGTCTATCCCCTAAATTCTCTGGTCCAGGGTCTTTGATCCAACAACTCTGACAAAATCACCAGGGTCAAGTTATCCGTTGAGAACTTTCCTACCATGTCCTGAAGTTTTCATGTTTATATATCATAATGGCCATAATACATAAAAAATATGTATCGAAATATTATTGTTAACTGAGACCTCATATTTCAAATTTTACATGAATTTCTGGTATACAACATATATAATGCTGTGTACAGAAGGGATTCATCTTAAAAGATTTTTGTTCCATGCTGTCTAGAAGAAATAGATCTAATAAATTACAAGAAGAAAAAAAGTATATGTATAGAAGGTGTTAGTTTAAAAGTCTGTGGATCTCTCACTGGACCTCTGGATTGATCTGCAGGGTACCTAAGTCTGTGATGATCCATTTACTGTCAATACCTTCTTTCTAGTATTTTTCATGGGCAGTCCTCATGTCTAAAATTTGTTTCGCTTTCCCTTTTTCTTCCTCTTTCAAAGGGAAAACAATTACATTAATAAAAATGCATTGGATGTCAACATGGAAAGAGAAATTTCTGTTGAGTGCAAGAGCAAATGTCAGCTTGACATTTGGTCAGAGGGTTGGTAAAATTCTCAGTGGCAGTGGATATTCATGAAAAATCTTGGCCTTACAAAATTAAGAGGTGAATTAGCAAAATTTTATTGGAAGCTTCTGTAGTGAAATTGGTAGATAGAAAAACATGCTGAAATCAAGCATGTGGAAAGGAAAGGCTGACTCTCAGTGACTCAGGGTGTCTTTACTTACGATTATTTCTGGATTTGAATGCAGCTTCTGCTTCAAAAGCCATTAACACTGCTGCATAATGAAACATACTGTTTGAAGTCAGTGAAGAAGACAGTTACAATAGAAATTATTTTTATAAGCTGCATGGCATGACAGTTGTTATAAAAACTGCATGGGGGAAGTATTATGTCGGCATAACTTACCAGCAATATTCTATTAGAAGATATTTTGCTATTGCCATTGAAATTAACTTGTGTCATTCCAGAATTAACTTGAGCTACTATATCCAGTTCAAATGTATCACAAGATTGCAAGAATGGCAGCTGACTAAGTGGAGAAATGATCCAAACCTCACCTGTTTTAAAGAGAGAAGCTGTTCTAGCTTGGTCATATGAGGATTCCTTCAGTGCTGTGTTACACTCCTTAAACAGCTAGACATATTTCTAAGTCTTAGTAGTAACTGCTTAAATCAATGTCATGGGTTCAGCAGCAGCAGCAATTTTTTCTCCTTCTTGGTAGCTGGTGCAGCGCTGTGTTTTGACATTCGGCCTGGGAACAGCGCTGATGACACCAGTATTTCAGTTACTGCTTAGTGATGTTTTGGTCTGACCAAGGACTTTCTGAGTCTCAGGCTCTGCCAGGGAGGAGGGGAAGCCGGGAGGAAGTAGAGACAGGACACCTGACCCAAACTAGTCAAAGAGGTTATTCCATACCACAGCACGTCATGCCCAGGACGAAAAGACAGAGAGGAGAGACCTGGGGGGGGGGAGGGGGTGTGTGTGCACCGCATGGTCAGGCTTGGTATTAGGTGGTGAGCAACTGTATTCTTTCCTTGTATTTGCCTTTTCATTATTATTATTGGTGGTAGCAGTAGTGGTCTTGTGTTATACTTTAGTTACTAAACTGTTCTTATCTCAACCTGTGGGAGCTGCATTCTTTTGGTTCTCCTCCCCATCCACCCGGGAGTGGGGGGTAAGAAAGAGAGGGGAGTAAGTGAGAGAGCGAAATTGCGTGGCTGACTGGACTTAAACCACGACAATCAACTAACCCAAGACTTCCCAAATCCCAATAATATTTTGTGTAGTGTGTTCTAGAGACCTGTGGAATACAACAGTAATAAAACACATGAAGATGAAGAGATGAAAAAACATCATGAACTGTGAAAACTGTTCATTTTAAAACTTTACCTTTTTTAATCTTTTTTAAAAGTCTTTGCTTTTTGACGTTGTGCCAGTAAGAAGCTCTTTAAGAGATTTCTGTGTTGTTCCATTAGAAAAGAAAAGAGGAGCAGGGAAGGATTACCTACCAAGAGACAAGGACTACAGTCATTTCTGACTACTTTTGCACAGCAGCTCAGCAAAATGTTTATCAGAGAACTTCAAAGCATACAGTGAGCAGGACTTAAAAAGCAGTTCAGTTTATTCTTTGATGAATTATTTAGTCTGTTTCTTCTTCCAGTGAGTCCCACAATTTCTTTGACAGATCTCTTTTGTAGTGGTATTAAAGCATATACTGTAATCATAGCTTTATAATATGCTCTGAATAATCGTATTTCACATGCTTTCCATGCTATTTTGTGTTCTTATCTAGGGTACTAAATACATGTTTGCTGAGATTCTTCATTAGGATATGCTGGCATTACTTCTCTTCCTTGACACCCACTATTAGCTTGTATCATCTGATTTGGCACAATAAAGTTCCTTTCATCCTATATAAAATAAAAAATTCAAAATAGCTCCATGCTGTGGCCCAGATGTGGAAATTTCCCTTGTGCCCCTTCCTCACCAGTCAAGATAAAAAAGATCTTATTATCAAAATAAAATTGACTACTTTTATTTGTGTGATCGTTAGCAATGAATTTGATTACTTATTTTCTAATAGCTCTTTTACACTTGTTGAGTGCCTAAGTGAGTGGATTGCATTGGCAGTTGTTATGATGTTGTCATAAACCAGAAGTAGCAGTGCTAGAAAATTAGAAATAGCACACTCATCTCAGGGGAAACAAATGGAAAAATACTTTATATAGAATACTTCATGTAGGTATACATACAACAACTTTATAAAGGATGATTTATTCAGCCTTCTGTCTGTGTTACTTCACAGCTAGCTTAGCTATTATGGAACCAGAAACTTCATTACTGCATATTTTAAAGTGTTCATCAAGCCTCCCAGTTAATATTAATAAGGTCAAAAATAAATATTGTATACAACTGAATTTTAGGCTTGGATTCATCTGTATGTCTTTTGATTTATTTCAAAATACTCTCCCATCAGAAGCTTAATGGTATTTTTTTTCCAGCCCACCTGAATAATAAAAAAAGTACAGAAATGAGAACAGTGATCTGTCTAGTCTAGTTGTCTCCTTTTTGATTACTGTCCTTGTGTGTTTTGAAATTAATGAAATTGCTGAATTTCTTACTGAATTAAAAGCCATGGTAGTGATGTCAGTTCAGGATATGAACGTCCACTGTATAGCTCAGTGGGATTCTTCCCTGTGTCAATGGCCAATATTCATGGTTATCCTACAGATAATGAATGCATAGATCTTTCCAGATTCTATTGGAAAAAAACAGAAGTCCCTTAGCCAGTTTTAACAACTTTTCAAAAAATCACAAGCTGTAATAGAGTATATGTTTCTTGGAAGCTGACATGAATAAATTTAGTTGAAAAATTGTCTTAAATTGTCTTAAATTATCTTAATTGTCTTAAAGTTAAGTGTTGACTGTATCAAAAATACTCAGGTCAGTTAAACAAGGATGTGCTTTTGACTACCAATGTAGAAAATATTTCTTAGATTTCCTTTTCCACAACAGTCAGACATTTCATTATTAGACAGTGTCACATTGACTGGAATTGATGGCTATTTTTCTGTCCATTGGATTTTTCAGTTTCTGGAATATATTCCTCTGAGACTTCAGGAATTTCAAGAACAAAATAGGTCATCTACACGTAAAGGTCAAAACCAAAACCTTCTCAGTTTCCTGTAGTAAATGGATGCATTGTTTTCCTAGTAAATACTTTAAGCTTAGTGTCCTTTGTTTTGAATAATTGATAAACAGTTTTAGGAAATCAGATTAGGATATAGGTATATATATATATATGTATCTACTTATGTCCTGGGTTCAGCAGTAGCAGTCATTTTTCTCAGTAGCTGGGCTTAAACCATGACAACTCAATATATAGAGTTCACTTTCTCTTACTTTCATCTTATACCCACGAGAATTTTACAGAGGCAAGTGCCTTTTGCCACTGACTGTATCTGCATGTTTTCTACTTTACACAGATTCTGTTCTTCGACATCTTAAGTTTACTGAGCATGATTATATTTAAAAATGCCAAAAATGTGAAGATGAAGTGTATGGTGATTTATGTAATGTTTACAAAGTCTAACAAGACACACTAAAATCAATAGTTAGTTGCATAATCCCTGAGTGACTCCAATAAATTTTGATTCTGAAGTAGGCAAAAAATTATTGCCTTGTACATGTTCTGTTCCAGTACGGCTTCAGTATCAGCACTTGTGGAGATCTGCAAAGTAATAACCAGATAGAGAGTACATGGAAAATTTGCTGGTGTAGGCAAACTTCTATATTATATGGAATATATCTATATCTATATATCTCTACATATCTATATATAGCTACATAGCTATGTAGTTATATAATTATACATATCTACATATATCTACTACATAGGGTGTTGTGGTTTAAGCCTAGCCGTAAATCTGCAACGATGCCGTTAGCTCACCCCCCAGCTTCCTCCATCCCCAATCCTGGAGGGATGGAGAGGAGAATCAAAAGAATGTAATTCCCACGGGTTGACATAAGAACAGTCCAGTAACTAAGGTATAGCACAAATCACTGTTGCTACCACCAATAATAATTATGGCAAGGGAAATAACAAGGGAAGAGAATACAACTGCTCACCACCCACCGTCCGAGACCCATCGCAACTGAGCAGTGATCTAACCCTTCCATATAACTGCCCCCAGTTTATATAGTGGGCATGACGTGCTGTGGTATGGAATACCTCTTTGGTCAGTTTGTCCTGTCTCTGCTTCCTCCCGGCTTCCCCTGCTTCCTGGCAGAGCATGAGATTCAGAAAGTCCTTGATCAGACTAGACATTACTAAGCAGCAACTAAAAACATCGGTGTTATCAGCGCTGTTCCCAGGCCGAAAGTCAAAAACACAGCACTGCACCAGCTACTAAAAAGGAGAAAAATGACTGCTACTGCTGAACCCAGGACATAGAGAATGTATTCCATCCTACTCTCCTGTTCAACAGGAAAAAGTTTTAGTACAAAGAAAAAACACAACTGAAGAATGTTATTTTAAATTGGCTGAAGTGAAAGATCTATGTAAACTCATAGCATAACTGGAACTGTGGAATATGTTCAGAATTTGACTATTAGAGCAACTTGCAGCACAGCTGATGCTGTCTCTTAATGCATTAACTGATAATGCTTTATTTATTTAAATATATAAGTTGATTTTATTATATTGATTATTTCTGTAAGGTGGATTGGGCTGTTGAGCTGTTGAGACAGTCCTGAAGAAAGCACTCTTCTTAAATGATGGAGCTTAGTGTTGACTGTAGCCACCTGGGATGTTACGCTGACAAATCATGATATATTGCTAGGATTGATTTGTTTCAATTCTTTGTTGAGAGAAGAACCTACTGAACAAGCGCTTGTCATCAATAACAGTTATCAAAAGAAGCAAAAAGACAGCATGTCTGCTGCTATGAATGGCAAAATACATAATATGGCTGCTTAAACAGCTGAGAATATTAGAAATAATGGAAATACTTGTACACAGATGCCAGCACTTAGGACAATTGTAGCTGATAGCAACACTGTAATTAGAACTAAGGTATGGTTAGATAGTAATGATGGTGGGAACATGTGTACTGAAGTAGGTAGACATTCGCCAGGAAAGAGAGCACTAAGATATGCTTCAGGGCTCATTGGAAGTTTGTGTTTTGATAGACTGCAACGACGAATATACATGGAGTAGAGGAAACAACCAGTTTTGGCCAAGATTATGGAAGGGTGACAGGACTATTTATGGTGAATGATATTTTGTTGATTACAGTTAAAATAGTGATGATGATATGCACTATCAAAAAGAATAAATATTACTGATTTTTGCATTAGCAGTATCTCTTCCCAGAAAGATGTTTGAAAGAATGTATTCCATTGATATTGATAGTGCTTGAAATTCTTGCATGAGACTGCTAGTAATCTTCACCAAATGATTTCTGAACTAGTAAAAAGTGTTATTACCTCAGGTTCAGTTTTTGGTTTGAAATTTGAGTATTAGGTAAGAATGAGCTTTGAATAACAGGTTTAGATGAATTTATCATGGATTTTTGGAGAGGGTTCAGAGGAGGGAAAGAAAAATGATCAGAGGGATGGAACATCTCTCCTATGAGGAAAGGCTGAGAGAAGACTCTGGGGAAACCGTATCTTGGCCTTTCAGTATTTACAAGGGGCCTATAAGAGAGATGGGGAGAGACTTTCTAGCAGGACTTGTTGTGATAGGAAGAGGAGTGATGGTTTTAAACTAAAAGAAGGGAGATTCAGGCTGGACATGAGAAAATATTTTTTCAATGAGGGTAGTAAATGCTAGCACAGGTTGCCCAGAGAGGTGGTAGATGTGCCATCCCTGGAGACATTCAGCGCAAGGCTGGTTGTGGTTCCGGGCAACCTGACCTAGTTGAAGATGTCCCTGCGTATTGCAGGGGATTGAACTAGATGGCCTTTGCATTTTGGTTAACCTAAACTATTCTATGACTTTATGATTCAATTTAAATGAAATGGTAAGAAACTGAAAATACTCACTAAAACTCATCACTCAGATAAAGGAACTAGTTGGGAAAGTGTCTTAGACCAGGAATATGGGAATTGAAAAACAAAAAGCACTGGAATTCTGGAAGATTAAGTACTGAAACTCTCAGGAATCTGTGTTCCAAAATAAAGGAACAAAAAGTCTGTAGGAAAGAACTTGCTAAAATCTGAGAAAACAGCCTTCTCAAGAGGTGTATAAAATACTGAAGTAGAAAACACCCCTCAGTGTACATATGTAAAGACAATATTCATTTCAAAAAGCATTTTCAGGGATGCAAAACATAGGGATAAGCCCTAACAGAGGGAGTTGTGATGTCAATTTAATTAGACCTCACAGATTTTTAAAACTACTGGCAGAAGTGGTTTTATCTCAAGAAAAAAAAAAAAGCAAACAAATTATGAAGAAAGAGATTATTATACACCAAGAATGAAATAGAAATTCAAGATGGTATCTCAAAGTTAAGTGACTATTGTGCCCTATTTTCAATGAGGATGATTACTTTTTCACAAGACAGAATGGTAGCATATGATCTCAAACACAGCAGTTGTATTTAAAAAGCTGGGGAGGGAATCAGTTATCTGGATAGCTACAAGGCTGATTGATAGCACATTATCAGTAGTATGCAACACTTGATAATAAATGTTCAAGGAAATTATTATTGCAGACATAGAATTTTAGTAAAGAGAGAATACATTTAAAATGCAACATGAATTTCCTAAAATCAGGTTGACTGTGTCAGAATTCATTAGTATATAATTCAAGGCACGGGAGACATGGTAGAACTTGTCTGGCTACACTTAACAAACATATGTGAATCCATATGGAAAACTGTTAATGAAGATGGAGAATTGTAGAAGTATCTTGCAAAGGAAGTGAAAAGGAAAGAGAATGAGTAATTTTGAAACTGAAAAAATAGAGAAGTGGAGAATTTTTCATGGACTTGTGTTTGGGCAGGTCTAGTTTAATGTTTTCATTAATCATCTTAAGAAAACCAGAAAAACTGACAGGATTTCTGATGACAAAACTGGAAAGAATCAGCAGTAGAGCAAATCATTAAGAAGAAGAAAAACCCAAATAACTAGGAAGAATGCCGTAAGTAGATAGGGTATAAAATGCAGCAGTGCAAAATTATACGCTGACAATATAACCACAGTGGTTTCAGCTGCAACCTGATGAGTTAGAAATTTATTGCTGCAGAGAACAATCTGAGTGACTAGCTAGTTCAAGCTCAACTCTTATTTTCAGAGACTGTAAAACCCTTAATGTACCCTTGGAGTGAATCAGGAAAGACATTTCTTGAAGAAATGAAATAAAGTAAATGTTTTTGTCTAGGGTATTGGTGAGACTTAGAGCTGGAGTACTACATACAGTTTGGATCACATTCAGGAAAAGTGGATTTCAGCTTGGAACATTGCCTGAGAAGGACTACAGGAACGATAAGGGGTATGGTGAGCTTGTTCATGACAGGAGATTTAAAGAGCTTGGTTTGTACAGTATTGTAAATGAAAGGTTGAGAGGAATATGACAGATACACATAAATATGTCAGAAGGTAAGCACAAAAGAGGAAAGAGAGCTTTTGTGATGAAATGGTAACATTAGCTGGAGAACAACTGATCTAAAATAAATGTGGCCTGGAAGTTTGTTCCTGTTAGAAAAACAAAGAAACAGAAGTGTTAGGGGCAAAAAGCTAAACATCTTACAGTGGTAGATCATAAAGTCTGAAAATCTGTGATACAGTAGGCCATGTTTAGTGTATAAAAAGGGTCTTTAAGGTTACATGAAGATGTCTCTGCTGGGAGGATGAATTGATGCTAGTATTTTTCACAGTATCATTTATTCAAGGAGGAAAAGTGTGCTTTCTGAAGACAAAGCAAGAATGAAGTATAAGGCTTTTATGAAATTTAACCATTACAAGTGCAAGGTCCTACACCAGGGTCGGAGTAATCCCAGGCACAGCTACAGGTTGGGCAGAGAAGAGATTCTGAGCAGTCCTGCAGAGAAGGACTTGGGGGTGTTGGTTGATGAAAAAATGAACATGATCCGGCAGTGTGTACTTGCAGCCCAGAAAGCCAACTGTATCTTGGGCTGCATCAAAAGGAGTGTGACCAGCAGGTCGAAGGAGGTAATCCTGCCCCTCTACTCTGCTCTTGTGAGACCTCACTTGAAGTACTGTGTGCAGTTCTGGTGTCCTCAACATAAAAGGGACATGGAACTGTTGGAACAAGTCCAGAGGAGGTCCACGAAGATGATCAGGGGACTGGAGCACCTCCTGTATGAAGATAGGCTGAGAAAGTTGGTGCTGTTCAGGCTGGAGAAGAGAAGGCTGTGTGGAAACCTCACAGCAGCCTTCCAGTATCTGAAGGGGGCTATAGGGATGCTGGGGAGGGAATCTTCATGAGGGACTGCAGTGATAGGACAAGGGGAAGTTTAAATTGGATATGAGGAAGAAATTCTTTACTGCGCAGGTGGTGAGGCACTGGAATGGGTTGCCCAGGGAAGTTGTGAAGGCTCCATCGTTGGCGGTGTTCAAGACCAGGTTGGACATAGCCTTGTGTGGCATGGTTTAGTGTGAGGTGTCCCTGCCCATGGCAGGGGGGTTGGAACTAGATGGTCTTAAGGTCTTTTCCAACCCTAACTATTCTATGATTCTACGATTCTAAGTCTTGTTTGATTTTAGTAGTATTGCTACCTTGGGGTGCATTCCCCTGCTCCTCATTCTGCTAACTCTATACAGCTTTTTTTCCTATTTCTTCTCAGACACACTAACATCTCTAAGCAGCAGTATTGCTCACTTCAGATCTTTGCATCCACTTTTGTTTAAGGATTGTGTTTATCACCATCTGCAATGTTTGACCTATGTGCAGTGTCCTAAAAGTGGAGAACAGTTCTAGACCAACATACTGTTCTGAAAGTAGAAGCACCACACTCTCTCCTGTCGAGAGGCAACTAATTACTGAACCACACGTTAGAACCCATGCTGTGCATAAGCAGTACGTTTCTAGCTTGTATACTCCTCCTTCACATTGCTCTAAGTAGAAATGGTGCACTGAGGAGCTAACAGGATCCTTCAACTTTGACAGGAGATATTTATTTTCCAGTCACAATACCCTCTCCTTGGCATCAAATACAAAAAGATACAAGGAGGGGAAAAGCAATTTGTTGTGTTCTTGCTGTGTAATGTTTAAACAACTGCATTCAGAATATTTCTTCCTATCAAAAGGTCCCAGTTCTAGTTCTAGCTGAAGGGACCTAAGCAAGATTGATAGCCTAATTATTTCTTTCTCTTTAGAAGAAACTGTTACACTCAATTTGTGCATCAAAGCTTATACTAAATAAGGACTGATGGGAGGAAGTGCCTGAGACTACAGTTCTCCCTGGGTATCCAAAGAGTATGGATGTGTCTGGAGCAAAAAGCTCAGCAAGGATCACATTCAGGATGGTTATAGGGTGCTGTAGGAGTTCCGGTTATAGTACAGCTATAATTCAGTATGGTTATAGGAGTTTATACCAGTAGAATACATTTCTTTAGCTAGTGTTTCTCATAGTGAATTTATGCCAAAGTCCCCTTGTTGGGGAATCTTTTAAAGATTGCATGATGCAGGGCCAGGCAGTAGGTCAACTCTACATGCAGCAAAATAGGATCCATTTTGCTGCAGAACTGCTCCATACTGCTCCTGGCTTTTAAATTTGGTGGGTCAGGTGTTTGCCAAAATACCATGTGACTTCAAATGCACACAGGAAAGCAGAAAGTTTGTAATGTTAAGCTATGATATATCAACAAGATGCCATTGCTGGAACTCTCCTTATTCTTCAGTGGGAGCAACTATTATGGCATAAACATGGAACAGCAGAGAACATCTGCCTGAATGACAAATGAATTTGCTGTGATTACTGGTTTCAGAAAGGAGACCTGTGAATTCATTGTCTGCTTTGCTATGCAGAACAGCAGTGCAATGCCTAGGACAAATTGTTGTGTTTCCAACACGCTTTTTGAAGGGAGGAAGGGATTTTCTGTACCATGTAAATTTTGCTTTTTCTCAGAAGGCTCTTTTGAAGTTACTGAACTAACAAAAGGCAACCAGCTTTTAATTGGCACAAGCAATCCAGGAGGTTCCTTGATTGTGTGGAAGACAACTTCCTTCTGCAAGTAATAGAAGAGCTGATAAGGAAAGGAGCCATGCTTGACCTTATGCTCACCAACAGGGAAGGGGCGGTTAGAAATGTGACATTCCAGGGCAGCCTTGGTTGCAGCAACCATGAGATTGTCGAATTCGAGATCCTCAGGACAGTGAGAAGAGCGTGCAGCAAGCTCACTGCCCTGGGCTGCAAGAGAGCAAACTTTGGCCTCTTCAAGAACCTCCTCAGTAAGGTTCCATGGGATATAGCCTTAGAGGGCAGGGGGGCCCAAGACCGTGGGTTGATATTCAAGGATTGCCTACTACAATCACAGGAGTGTTGCATGCCAACCAGAAGGAAGTGCTGCAGGAGGGCCAGGAGACCTCCTTGGATAGATAAGGAGCTGCTGAGAAAAATTCAAAGGAAAAAAGAGGCTTACAAAAGGTGGAAGCAAGACAGGCAGCCTGAGAAGAATACAGGGATGTTGTCTGGGAAGCTAGGGATCAGGTTAGGAAATCTAAGGCCCACTTAGAATTAAACTTGGCTAGGGATGTGAAAGATAACAGGAAGGGATTCTATAGGTACATTGCAAATAAAAGACAGATTAGTCACAATGTAGGGCCCCTCCAGAATCTATCAGGAGAACTGGCTACCCTGGATTTGGAGAAGATTGAGGTTCTTAATGACTTCTTTGCCTCGGTCTTCACTGGCAAATGCTCTGACCATACCACCCAAGTCTTGGAAGGCAGATGCAGGGTCTGTGAGAATGAAGACCTTAGCCCCACTGTAGGAGAGGATCTGGTTTGAGACCATCTTAAGAACCTGAATGTACACAAGTCCATGGGACCGGATGAAATCCATCCGCAGGTCCTGAAGGAACTGTCAAATGAAGTTGCTAAGCCACTGTCCCTCATATTTGAAAAATCATGGCAGTCAGGTGAAGTTCCCGACAACTGGAAAAAGGGAATATAACCCCCATTTTCAAGAAGGGGAAAATGGATGAGCAGGGGAGCTACAGACCAGTCAGTGTCACCTCTGTGCCTGGCAAAATCTTGGAGCGGATTCTCCTGGAAGGCATGCTGAGGCACATGAAAAACAACAAAGTGTTTGGTGACAGCCAGCATGGCTTCACTAAGAGGAAATCCTGCTTGACCAATCTGGTGGCCTTCTATGTTGGAGCTACGGAATGATAGACGGGGTAGAGCAGCTGATGTCATCTACCTGGACTTTTGCAAAGTGTTCGACACTATAGCGCATGACATAAAATCATCCAATCATAGAATCATAGAATAGTTAGGGTTGGAAAGGACCTAAGATCATCAAGTTCCAAACCCCCTGCCAGGGGCAGGGACACCTCACACTAAACCAGGCCACCCAAGGCTCTGTTAAATCCAGCCTTGAACACCGCCAGCGATGGAGCATTCACAATTTCCCTGGGCAGCCCATTCCAGTGCCTCACCACCCTCACAGTAAAGAGTTTCTTCCTCATATCCAATCTAAACTTCCCGTTTAAGTTTGAACCCGTTACCCCTTCTCCTCTCACTACAGTCCCTAACAACGATTCCCTCCCCAGCATCCCTATAGCCCCCTTCACAACTGCTATGAGGTCTCCATGCAGCCTTCTCTTCTCCAGGCTGAACAGCCCCAGCTTTCTCAGCCTTGTCTCAAAATTGGAGAAACATCAATTTGATAGGTGGAGCACTCGGTGGATAAAGAACTGGCTGGATGGCCGCACGCAGAGTTGTGCTCAATGGCTCAGTATCCAGCTGGAGACCAGTAACGAGTGGTGTTCCACAGGGATCAGTGTTGGGACTGGTCTTGTTCAACATCTTTGTCGGTGACATGGACAGTGGGATTGAGTGCACCCTCAGCAAGTTTGCCAATGACACCAAGCTGTGTGGTTCAGTTGACATATTGGAGGGAAGGAATGCCATCCAGGGGGACCTAGACATGCTTGTGAAGTGGGCTGATGCCAACTAGATGAAGTTTAAGCATGATAAGTGCAAGGTCCTCCACCTGGGTCAGAGCAATCTCAGGCCCAGATAGAGGTTTGGCAAAGATGAGATTCAGAGTAAGCCTGGGAAGAAGGACTTGGGGGTTTGGTTGATGAAAAAATGAACATGAGCCAGTTTCAGTGTGCTCTTGCAGCCCAGAAAGCCAACTGTATCCCAGACTACATCAAAAGAAGCATGACCAGGAAGTCGAGGGAGGTGATCCTGCCCCTCTACTCTGCTCTTGTGAGACCTCACTTGGAGTATTGTGTGCAGTTCTGGTGTCCTCAACATAAAAAGGACATGGAACTGTTGGAACAAGTCCAGAGGAGAGCCACAGGGATGGGCACCTCCCATATGAAGATAGGTTGGGACTGTTTAGCCTGAAGAAGAAAAGGCTGCGTGGAGACCTCTTAGCAGCCTTCCAGTATCTGAAGGGGACTTATTGGGATGCTGGGGAGGGACTATTCATTAGGGACTGTCGTGACAGGGGAAGTTTAGATTAGATATAAGGAAGAAGTTCTTTAATGTGAGGGTGGTGAGGCACTGGAATGGGTTGCCCAGGGAAGTTGTGAATGTTCCTTCACTGGCGGTGTTAAAGGCTGGGTTGGACAGAGCACTGGGTGGCATAATTTAGTGAGAGGTGTCCCTGCCCCTGGCAGGGGGGTTGGAACTAGATGATCTTAAGGTCCTTTCCAACCCTAACCAGTCTATGATTCTATGTTTCTATGATTTGTGAATATTCAATTAATTATAGCAGAATGCTACTTAAATAATTGATAAGGGTTACTTAAATCAAGAAGACTTTAAATAATTAAATAAAATCCTTATGAAGTGAATAATGCCTGTTAGCAGCTGTGATTCTGTGCCAGCGTTTTGATGCAGAAAAAAAAAAACAAAAAAAAAACCCAAAAAATAAAGTAAAAGCATATCTTTATATCATATCTGTGAGACTGTGCGGGCATTCTGCATGAAAAAAGATCAGCAGATTAATACGGGTATTTTTCAAAGCTAATTCAGTTGGAGTGCATCATTTCTCATGATGAGTGGCCAATTACGAAACTGGAGAGGTGGATAGATAAGAAGTATTCAGTGCTGTAAGGAGAATCAATACAACTGAAACAATTTCAGTACTAGTTCTGGATCCTAAGATATGCTTAAATAAATAATAAGATTCTGGGTAGCAAAACATAAATCACTGTCACTACATTCAAACTGGTATTCACTTGTAACCATAAACCACTCAGAGTGCTGAAGCTGATTCAGTGTAGGAACCTCTGGGTATGTGTCATGGTTTAAGCCGTAAATCACGCAGTTTACTCACTCGTCCCTCTTTCTTCCTCCCCTACTCCGGGAGGAGAGGGGAATGGAGAGAAGAATCGAAAGAATGTAACTCCCATGGGTTGACATAAGAACAGTCCAGTAACTGAGATGCAACACAAATCACTACTGTTACCCCAATAATAATGACCAGGGAAATACAAGGGAAGAGGATACCACTGCTCACCACCTGAAAATCAAGCTGTGAACTGAACTCTTGTGGGTTCCTGCCCCCAGTTTTTCCATCCCAGGCATGACGTGCTGTGGTATGGAATACCTCTTTGGTCAGTTTGGGTCAGGTGTCCTGTTTCTGCTTCCTCCCGGCTTCCCCTCCTCCCTGGCAGAGCATGAGACTCAGAAAGTCCTTGGTCAAACCAAGCATTCTAAGACGTTAACGATAAACATCGGTGTCATCAGCACTGTTCCCAGGCCGAAAGTCAAAAACACAGTGCTGCATCAGCTATTAAGAAGGAGAAAAATGACTGCTACTGCTGAACCCAGGACAGTGTCCACCCCTTATTCCATACCATTCACGTCATGCTCAGATCCCACATTTTCAATATACCATCACTCTTGTCTCATATATGGATCTGCTGAGTCCATCCGGTCCATGATATCGGGCTCCATCTCTTGTAACAGTCTTTCAGAGCAGAAGAGGCTATGTGCAGTGTTGGATCATTGCCTGCTGATGCTGATCGTTCCTTTACTGCAGAACTCGCCTGGTTTCATCAGAGTTCATTCTTTGTTCTGATGATGGTCAGAGGGAAGTCAGGGCCAGTCACTGGTGACCTGAAGACATCTAGTTGGTGGGCTATAAAAGTATTACATAGCAGGCAACAGCATACAGTTGAGTTCATTGGCTGTTTTCCCCTAAGATCAAATCCCCTTGAGGTACACATCGAACTTCCCCATCTTCCCGCATTACCCACCAAGTATATCCATGTCCCTGAGCAAAAGCAATCCCACAAGTGGGTTTGACTTTACCTGAAGCAGGAATAACCCAGACTGTCTTCCCCAGCAAATTCGTTATGTGCAACACAGGAACTTTGTCGCCCTTCTACCATATGTAAAAGTTCTGACTGGGCTGGACCAGCCCTGTTGGCGGATCCTCTGGTGTTGACCAATCAGGTGGCCTTCGGTCAATGTGTATCCCAATGTTTGAAAGTCCCACCACCCATTGCTCTCAGTGTAGCTTTTAACAGCCCATTGTACCGTTTGATTTTCCCAGAGGCTGGTGCATGGTAGGGGATGTGATATACCCATTCAATGCCATGCTCTTTGGCCCAAGCGTCTATCAGGCTGTTCCAGAAATGAGTCCCATTGTCTGGCTCAATTCTCTCTGGGGTGCCCTGTCGCCACAAAATCTGTTTCTCAAGGACCAGGGTAGCGTTCCAGGCAGTGGTGTGGGGCACAGCGTATGTTTCCAGCCATCCAGTGGTTGCTTCCACCATGGTAAGCACATGGCACTTGCCTTTGTGGGTTGGTGGGAGTGTGATATAATCAATCTGCCAGGCCTCCCCATATTTGTACTTCAGCCATCGTTCTCCATAGCAAAGACGCTTTAACCATTTAGCTTGCTTAATTGCAGCACATGTTTCACACTCATGAATAACCTGGGCAATAGTGTCCATTGTTAAGTCCACCCCTCAGTCACGAGCCCATCTGTATGTTGCTTCTCTGCCCTGATGGCCTGAAGTGTCATGGGCCCACCGGGCCGAAAATAATTCACCCTTATGCTGCCAGTCGAAGTCCATCTGAGCCACTTCAATCTTAGCAGCCTTATCCACTTGTTGGTTGCTCTGGTGCTCCTCAGTGGCCCGACTCTTGGGTACGTGAGCATCTACATGGCGTACCTTCACCACCAGGTTCTGCACCCGGGCAGTGATATCTTGCCACAGTGCAGCAGCCCAGATAGATTTACCTCTGCGTTGCCAGTTGCTCTGCTTCCATTGCTGCAACCACCCCCACAGGGCATTTGCCACCATCCATGAATCAGTATAGAGATAAAGCACAGTCCGCTTTTCTCATTCAGCAACGTGCAAGGCCAACTGGATGCCTTTCACCTCCACAAACTGACTCGATTCACCCTCTCCTTCAGCAGTTTCTGCGATTTGTTGTCAGGGTCTGCATACAGCTGCCTTCTATCTACGATGCTTTCCCACAATGCGACAGGACCCATCAGTAAACAAGGCATACTGCTTTTCACTTTCTGACAGTTTATTATATGTGGGGCCTGTTCAGCACTCATCACCTCCTCCTCCTCCTTTGGTGACATTCCAAAATCTTTGCCCTCTGTCCAGTCCATGATGACTTCTAGAATTCCTGGACGACTGGGAAATCCTATTCGAGCTCATTGTGTAATTAATGCAGCCCACTTACTCCATGTAGCATCAGTTGCATGATGTGTAGAGGAGACCCTGCCTTTAAACATCCAGCCCAGCACGGGCAACCGGGGTGCTAGGAGGAGCTGAACTTCAGTGCCAATCAGTTCCAAAGCAGTTCAGACCCCTTCATAGGCTGCCAATATCTCTTTTTCAGTTGGGGTATAGCTGGCCTCAGATCCTCTGTGTCCCCGACTCCAAAAGCCGAGGGGTCGACCTCGAGTCTCCCCTGGAGCTTTCTGCCAGAGGCGCTAGGTAGGACCATTCTCCCCAGCTGCGGTGTACAGTACATTTTTAACATCTGGCCCAGTCTGGACTGGCCCGAGGGCTACTGCGTGAACTATCTCTTGTTTAATTTGCTCAAAGGCTTATTGTTGCTCAGGGCCCCATTTAAAATCATTCTTCTTCTGGGTCACATGATAGAGAAGGCTTACAATCAAACTGTAATTCGGAATGTGCATTCTCCAGAACCCCACAACACCCAAAAAAGCTTGCGTTTCTTTCTTATTAGTTGGTGGCAACATTGCTGTTATCTTGTTGATTGCATCTTTGGGGATCTGGCAATGTCCATCTTGTCATTTTATTCTCAAAAATTGATTCTCCTGCGCAGGTCCCTTGACCTTACTCCATTTTATGGCAAAACCGACTTTCAGCAGGATTTGGATTATTTTCCTCCCTTTCTCAAAGACTTCTTCCGCTGTATCGTCCCTTACAATAATGTCATCAATGTCTTGCAGGTATTCTGGAGCTTGCCCCTGTTCCAATGCAATCTGGATCAGTCCATGGCAGATGGTAGGGCTGTGTTTCCACCCCTGAGGCAGTCGGTTCCAAGTGCACTGGACGCCCCTCCAAGTAAAAGCAAACTGTGGCCTGCACTCTGCTGCCAAAGGAATTGAGAAAAATATATTGGCAATGTCACTCGGGGCATATCACTTGGCTGCCTTTGACTCCAGTTCATACTGAAGTTCTAGCATGTCCAGTACAGCAGCACTCAAGGGTGGTGTGACTTCGTTCAGGCCACGATAGGCTACTGTTAGTCTCCACTCTTCTGTAGACATTCGCACTGGCCGTATGAGGCTATTAAATGGTGAGTGGGCCCTACTGATTACTCCTTGACTCTCCAGTCTATGGATAAGTTTATGTATGGGAATCAGGGAGTCTCGGTGCAATATTGCCGCCAGTGCACTGTTGTGGTCGTGATTGGCACTTGTTGTCCTTCGACCTTCAGCAACCCCACAACAGAAGGATCCTCTGAGAGACCAGGCAAGGTGGACAGCTGCTCAATTTCCTCTGTCTCCAAAGCAGCAATACCAACAGCCCATCGGTACCCTTTTGGGTCCTTAAAGTACCCTCTCCTGAGGTAATCTATGCCAAGGATGCATGGAGCCTTTGGACCAGTCACAATGGGGTGTTTTTGCTATTCCTTCCCAGTCAGGCTGATTTCAGCCTCCAAGTACAATCAACTCTTGGGATCCTCTTGTCACTCCAGAAATTTAAATGGGTTCCACCCCTCAACAGCTTGATGGCATCAGGGTACACTGTGCACCGGTATCTACTAGAGCCTTATACTTCTGTGGGACTGATGTGCCAGGCCATTTGATCCACACAGTCCAGTAAATCCGATTGTCCCCTCCCTCCACCTGGCTGGAGGTGGGGCCCCTCTAATAGTCATCAAAACGTTGGGCATTTAAGTCTTGTAGAAAGGGATTATTCTTTATCACAGGAGCTGGAGTAAAATCTGCTCTTCCACTCCATCTGGGAACCTGCTCACCAGGCACTGAGGCCGCAGCTTTCATAGGATGATTGTCCTTGTCCTTTATTCTCCTCTTCAATTCATGCATCTGTTCCTCCAGAGCTGAGGTAGGTTTTCCATCCCACTTGGTCATATCTTCTCCGTGATCCCACAGGTAAAACCATAGGGTGGCCAGTGACATATACCTTCTATGTCTTTTCTCTTGAACAGTAGGACACCTTTTGTTAATAGCTGAGACGTGTGTTGGTACACATGAGGAGCTGGATAGATCAGATAGATCGTCTCCCAGTTGTCTGAGATCCTGTGACAATTTTTCCGCAGCTGAGATGATGGAAGGGGTGAGATTGTCTTGAAACTCTCGGAGTTTGTGAATCATTTCATCCACTGTTAGTGGTATCATGTCATTCCAGGTTACTGTTGCCAATGCATGGGCATATGATGAAGGTGCATTCTGTGTAAATTTCCGCCATATGGGTCATGTACATTCGACTTCATCTGGATCTATGGGTACATCCCCAGCATTTGGCTTGATGTGATAGATCATCTGTACAATGGCTGATTCCCTCAGAGACAGGATGCCTTTCTCTAGAGTAGTCCACTTGGCCGAATGACTCATAACATTGTCCTTGTATGGAAACCTTCCTTTCACAGCTGCCAAGAGCCGCTTCCAAAGGCTGAGGGACTTTTTCTCTCTTGCAATTGCTTTGTCAATTCCCTCTTCCTCAGCAAGTGCTCCAAGCTGTTTGGTTTCCCTACCTTCTAGTTCGTGACTTTGAGCCCCATTGTCCCAGCATTGGAGCAACCAGGTGATGATGTGCTCCCCTGGTTGACGGGTAAAATCTTTTTGTATATTCCGATGCTCAGTTGAGGTCGGTGTCGGGATCTCACCTCTTCCTCCTCTTCTTCCTCTGATTCACATACTAATAACTCCTGTTCAGATGCTATCCCAAGTAGTGAGCACGTTGTTTCTTCATCTTGTGTCATCTTTCTTGCCCTTTTTCTCTTTTCCCCTTGCGTACAGGGGCAACAGATCTTGGCATGAAGTGGTCGTCTGGTGCAGTTGTTGTACTTGGAGTTGGATTAGCTGTAATGTCTGTTGCAGTCGAAGTTTGAGTAGCTGCTGTACTTCTCACTGGGGCTGGTGTAGCTGCTGTACTTGAAGTTGGAATACCTGTGCTGTTTGTTGCAATCGAAGTCTGAGTGCCTACCGTACTTGTCACTGGGGATGGTGTAGCTGCTGTGCTTGAAGCTGAAGTAGCTGTGCTGTCTGTTGCTTTGCCATCAGATCCAGGGATATTTTTTTTCCTTTTGAAGGTGCTGGATAGTGTTGAACAGGGCTCTGTAAGCATCAGCCAAGTTCTAGCACATTGCCATGAACTGTTCGTCTCTGGTTTGACCAGAATGACAACACACCTCATTTAAGTGTTTTGCTAATTTCCTCTGGATTTTGCACTTGTTCAGTGGTGAAATTCCAAAACACTGGAGGGACCCACTGGCCAAGATACTTCCCCATATTATCCCACGCACCCTGCCACTCATGACTGTCTAGCCTCAGGGAAAATCTCTTGGTCCTCTCATATTGTCATCTAACCCTGGACAAGGCCCAAACCCGACTCTGCTTAACTCTTGAGATCAGACAAAATGGCCACGGATAAAACACACTCTATGTGTGCCAACATGGTGATCCCCATCACAATCAGCAGGCAGGTCTCAGGGGTACCTAAAGGCCATTCAAAACAGTCAGAATTCTCAAATGATGCTGTAAACGGTCTGGTGGGGAGACTGGGATCATAAGGGAATGTCTCCTTCAAGGTTTGACCACCCGAGGAGGGGAAAAAAAAGGTGTAATTGCTAAACTGTTCTATTATATACCTCCCAAAGTATGGAGGTGGTGACCACACTGGGAACACAAGCCAGACCAGTTTGATGATCAATGACTCTATTGTATTACAAGTCATTACCATAAAGTACAATGAAACAAGAACCTTAGCCCAAGGCCCCCAGCCAATAAACATTAACACAGCAAATACCAGCTCTAAGTAAGGTACAACATGCTGAAACTGTGAGATCAAGAGCAACAACTTTGGGAGCCAGTTAATCAGCATTGTGAGGAGTGACTATTAATCCAAAACAATGAGGTGCTTATCACAAATACAATTAGACACACTCTAGTCAGATCTGTCATTATGTCAAGCCTCTGTGCCCCATGTTGGGCACCAAAAAGTACTGTCATGGTTTAAGTCCACATGGTAACTCAGAACCATGCAACCGCTCTCTCACTCCTCCCCTTCCTCCCCCCTGCTCCTGGAGGGATGGGAAGGAAAATCAAAAGAATGTAACTCCCATGGGTTGACATAAGAACAGTTCAGTAACTAAGGTATAACACAAACCACTACTGTTACCACCAATAATAATAATGATAAGGGAGATAACAAGGGAAGGAATACAACCGCTCACCACTCACTGACCGATACCCAGCCCGACCCAGAAGTGAGCTAACCCTTCCATATAACTGCCCCCAGCTTATATAGTGGGCAAGACGTACTGTGGTATGGAATACCTCTTTGGTCAGTTTGGGTCAGGTGTCCTGTTTCTGCTTCCTCCCGGCTTCCCCTCCTCCCTGGCAGAGCATGAGGCTCAGAAAGTCCTTGGTCAGACTAAACATAGCTGAGCAGCAACTAAAAACATCGGTGTTATCAGCACTGTTCCCAGGCCGAAAGTCAAAAACACAGCACGGGACCAGCTACTAAGGAGAAAAATGACTGCTACTGCTGAACCCAGGAAACAAGTAAAAAAATAACCGTGAGGTTGCATAAGGTTTATTTGTCTTGTCAAATGTTAAGTGCATGAAGTGGAAATGTATATAAACATACAGAATACCTTAAAAGAAGAATAAATGAAGATGTAAAACTAAATGCCTCATTGTCATAATTAAAATATCAAGCAATTTTAGAATGCTAAGCTCCTACTCAAGAATGAAACCAGAGACTGTTTTACAGACTTCTTACCATGTTCTTTTTTTTTTTTTACCTCACAAGTTTGCAGGTATTTCTAAATCCTGTCGTATCCCTTTCAAGCCTTTTAATCATATTTATGCTTGAAATGAATCTGTTACTAACAATCTTTCCAAAAAGGAGTTTCAAATTCAGTTGTCAGCTTATACCAACAGCATATCTTTTCAGCAGTAACAATGACCATTACACCATCGCTAAAAGCAGACACACCAATAACTGTTTCTAGATTGTAAAAAATGTAGCAAAAATCGTATTTATGTCACTTTAAAACAAAACAGATAGTAGATGCATTCCGGGGAAAATGAATTTTTTTTTTAAATCTTTTTTTAAGGTTCTTTTTTTTTTTTTTATGAGGCCTTAAAAATAGATGTGACTTTATTTACACAGCCTGAAAATAGTGAATACAATGACCTTGATTGAGGGGGGACCAAAATGACTTCACAGTCAAAATACATGTTAAATACAACTGGTGGTTTATCCGTCAAAACATCCACTTAGAGTCATGGAGCAATTTTTCTAGTATGAATTTGAATGATCATTTTCTGTCTACAAAAATTGGGTTTGATAACATTTCTTCTTTTGTAGTCATTTCAGAATAGGTGAGAAGGGAATACAAATCTTTTCCTATAAATTTAGAAAGCTAGCTTCCTATTGCTTTATGTCCATCACTGATGTATATTTACAGTTACAATATATGAAGTGGATATATTGTTTGGAATCAGCAGAACTTTCCTATGCAAGTTTTATGACCCCAAATAGGTCAAATTGTGCAAATTCTTGCAGCTTAAACTATTTACTTTTACATGAAAAAAATCAATATTCATTTTAAATCAGGGAAAAAAATATTTCTATGCACAAAATAATGTTGAACATAGACAATTCAATAAAAAAAAAACACATCAAGGAAGATAGCTAGCAAGATTGCAAAGTCTTTTACCTAAATCAATATATTTACGTTAACCATTAGGCTCAAGTTTTGACCAATATAATACTAAGTGTATAATACTGATTGGTTTACTTTAGCAGACTTTAAATAAAGGCAGCAAAAGCTTTAGAAAACTCAAAGCTTGCAGAGCAATAGGGAGAAAGAAATGCCTTTAACTAGGTTGTGTAAAAGAAACAATTCCTTTATTTGGGCTGCACACATTTAAGAAAGGGGGATGAGTGTCAAGGACTTGGATTTATGCAGCCAGCAGCCCCTCACCTCTATCCACTTACAGTCATATTAATACATGAAAGCATTTAGTCAGCAACTCCAAATAGCTTTCTCACTGTAGCAATTGCTCATCTCTCCTGAACTGGAAAAACAATCCCAGAAGACATGCTTAAAGATTTTCCTGAAGAAAAAAAATATGTAGTCATGGAAAAAAGAGATACCAAGGAATTACTGCCGTACCTGCCTACTGCACATAACTGAGAATCATACTGAACAAACATTGGGCATTGGTTTTGTTTGGTTTTTTCATGTTAGTTTGCTTGTTTTTAATGGAAGTTAAAATGTGTGCAATGACCTCTGGCTGGAACATCTGCTCATTTGGATTTCTGTCAAGTGAAGCAGTAGCAATCCCTCTGGAGGCAAATATAACTTCCTAGAACTGTCCAGGATGAGGAGAAGAGGAAATGGGATGAGAGGACAAATGAAGACTAGGCTGACATAACGGTCCAGTCTCTCAATTTTTTTTGTCCTGATAGTCCACAACAGTGTAGTCAGAGAAACTCAATATAGAACTGTTTCAAGCAGAGCAGTTTTAGAAGAAATAAAGGTCATCTAAATGAAGGAGCATAGACACAAATGAAAACTATTTTCTCCCGCTCACAGCTGCAAAGTTGCTGTTTAGTTTTGCTTGCAAGTGTTCCAGTGTCTACACTTATGCTTTTTAAATGGAACCTGACTGAACCATAATTTGTGGGTTTAGAAGAATTTAAAATTAATTTAAAATTAATTTTAATTTAAATTTAATTAATTTAAAATTAATTTTAAATTGCTTAAAATAGTAAAATCAATTTAAATTAACTTAAACTAATTTTAAAATAATTATTGAAATACAGATTTTTTGTTTTCACTATTTCCTGATTACATTATGTGACTAAGTTAATTGTAAGTTTCCTAAATAAAAGAATTTTCAAATGTGAACACCTGCAGCCAAAACAAAGCTGAGGTGTTCAATCTCAGGCATAGTCCACATCTGATACTCATTAGACCTCTCAAATTTTTAACCTTTTCAGAGATTTCAGTACCTTGAACATCACACCTTCATTTAAATATGCTGGAGGGAAGGAATGCCATCCAGAAGAACCTTGACACACTTGAGAATTTGTCAATGACATCATCATGAAGTCCAACAATGCGAAGTGCAAGGTCCTATGCCTGGGTTGGGGTAATCCCAGGCACAGCTACAGGCTGGGCAGAGAAAAGATTCAGAGCAGCCCCAAGGAGAAGGACTTGGGGATGTTGGTCAATGAGAAAATGAACATGAGCGGGTTTCAGTGTGCGCTTGCAGCCCAGAAAGCCAACTGTATCCTGGGCTGCA
This sequence comes from Ara ararauna, assembly GCA_028858755.1. Classification (NCBI taxonomy): domain Eukaryota; kingdom Metazoa; phylum Chordata; class Aves; order Psittaciformes; family Psittacidae; genus Ara; species Ara ararauna. Next base: position 32,900,349 of record CM054410.1, on the reverse strand, counting down.
TCAAAAGGAGCATGACCAGCAGGTCGAAGGGGGTGATCTTGCTCTTCTACTCTGCTCTTGTGAGACCTCATTTGGAGTATTGTGCGCAGTTCTGGTATCCTCAACATGAAAAGGACATGGAACTTTTGGAACAATTCCAAAGGAGGGCCATGAGGACAATGAGGGGGCTGAAGCACTTCTGCTCTGAAGACAGGCTGAGAAAGATGGGGCTGCTCAGCCTGGAGAAGAGAAGGCTGCATGGAGACCTCTTAGCAGCTTTCCTGTATCTGAAGGGGGCCTACAGGGATGCTGGAGAGGCACTCTTATAGAATCATAGAATCATAGAATAGTTAGGGTTGGAAAGGACCTTAAGATCATCTAGTTCCAATCCCCCTGCCAGGGGCTGGGACACCTCACACTAAACCATGTCACCCAAGGCTATGTCCAATCCAGCCTTGAACACTGTCAGTGATGGAGCATTCACAACTTCCCTGAGCAACCCAATCCAGTGCCTCACCACCTGCGCAGTAAAGAATTTATTCCTTATATCCAATCTAAACTTCTCCTGTTTAAGCTTGAACCCGTTACCCCTTCTCCTCTCACTACAGTCCCTAATGAAGAGTCCCTCCCCAGCATAGGCCCCCTTCAGATACTAGAAGGCTGCTGTGAGTTCTCCACACAGCCTTCTCTTCTCCAGGCTGAACAGCCCCAGCTTTCTCAACCTGTCTTCATACGGGAGGTGCTCCAGTCCCCTGATCATCCTCATGGACCTCATCTGGACTTGTTCCAACAGTTCCATGTCCTTTTTAGGTTGTGGACACCAGAACTGCACACAGTACTTCAAGTGAGGTCTCACAAGAGCAGAGTAGAGGGGCAGGATCACCTCCCTCGACCTGCTGGTCATGTTCCTTTTGATGCAGCCCAGGATACAGTCGGCTTTCTGGGCTGCAAGCGCACACTGAAACCCGCTCATGTTCATTTTTTCATCGACCAAAACCCCCAAGTCCTTCTCTGCAGGACTGCTCAGAATCTCTTCTCTGCCCAACCTGTAGCTGTGACTGGGATTCTTCCGACCCAGGTGTAGGACTTTTCATCAGGGCTATAGTGATAGGACAAGGGGTAAAGGGTTAAAACTAAAACAGGGTTAGCTTAGGTCAGATATAAGGAAGACGTTCTTTACTGTGAGGGTGGTGAGGCACTGGAATGGGTTGCCCAGAGAAGTTGTGAATGCTCCATTGCTGGCATTGTTTAAGGCCAGGTTGGTCAGAGCTTTGGGTGACATGGTTTAATGGGAGGTGTCCCTGCCCATGGCAGAGGGGTTGAACTAGATGATCTTAAGGTCCTTTCCAACCCTAGCTATTCTATGATTCTGTAAGATAAAATAATTAAAAGGAAAAAAAAAAACAATCCCCTTCCCAAAAAAACCCCACTTACTAAAATTATTTTTATTGGAACATCTAACTATCCTTTTCTAAAATTAAGAACAATTGCAATAAGGCAAGACCAAAGTAAAGCCTCCTACTGCATGTCAAGAAAATAATTTGAAATATTTCACTGAAAAAGAAAAATGATCATACATTAGTAGAATGAACAGAATCCTTCTTTATACAGTTGCCTTTGCTTAAAAAAGTAATCTCTCTACATTTCTAATTTTTCCAGTGAAAGTCTACATATAAACCAGTGTCATGGGTTCAGCAGCAGCAGTCATTTTTTCTGCTTCTTGGTAGCTGGTGCAGCACTGTGTTTTTGATTTTGGGCCTAGGAACAGCGCTGATAACACCAGTGTTTCGGTTACTGCTTAGTGATGTTTTGGTCTGGCCAAGGACTTTCTGAGTTTCATGCTCTGCCAGGGAGGAGGGGAGCCGGGAGGAAGCAGAGACAGGACACCTGACCCAAACTGACCAAAGAGGTTATTCCATACCACAGCACGTCATGCCCAAGATGGAGGACGGAGAGGAGAGACCCAGAAGGGTGGGGGGTGCACTGCGTGGTCGGGCTTGGTTTTAGGTGGTGAAAATTGTATTCTTTCCTTGTATTCGCCTTGTCATTATTATTATTGGTGGTAGCAGTAGTGGTTTGTGTTATACTTTAGTTACTAAACTGTTCTTATCTCAACCTGTGGGAGTTGCATTCTTTTCGGTTCTCCTTCCCATCCCTCCGGGAGTGGGGGGCAAGATAGAGGGGGGAGTGGGTGAGCAAAACTGCGTGGCTGACTGGACTTAAACCACGACAACCAGAAAAAAATCAGGAGTAAAAAAGAAAATGATAAAACCTAATATGGGAATGGCTGAAAAGGTAGGTCTATCGACACACAGATTCTGCACTCACATCCATATCCACTCAGAATATGTTGTTTAAATTTGCCTCATTTCTGGAGCCAGTATGACTAAACAAAATCAACCCATAATGGAAAACATCAGGAAAATTGCAATTCCCAGTAAAACCAGGACCCTAGCCCTTCTCTAACACAACCTATCTTCCATCCTCATAAAGCCTTTAGAGGATTAATTTAAACAGTGTTTACCATGCCAAAAAATGTTCCTCAACAGGCTCGACTATCCTAGAAAGAGCAGCCCTGCCAGAACACCTGATTTCTTTAGATACGCCTCTGCCATAAGCATCTTAAATTATCCATTGTTCCAGACCACAGGAGTCTATAGTGACACATTTTGCATGAGGCGCCTCATTCACAAGATTTCAACAATCATGGCATCATAAAATCATAGAATAGTTCAGGTTGGAATGGACCTTAGAGACCAACTGGTTCCAACCCTTCTGCCATGGGCAGGGACACCTTCTACTACACCAGGTTGCTCAAAGCCCAAATTAAACAATAAAGATTAAATATTCCTATAAAGGGAAATATATTGGGTAGTACATTGTTTCCAGGTGAGTGTGGACATACTATGCCTGCGAAATCCATAATGCCCCTCCTCTGCTGCAGGGATATGCCTAGACTTTATTTGTTCACAAATATTTCAACCTACTACAACTGTTAATGGACAAATTGATGAGGTAAGCTAAAGGTCTCCATACTCTCTTCCCTCTAGAGAAAACTTGAAACAAGCTGCTGGGCCTACCAGCCCAGACATTCTGGGTGCACAGACCCTTTGTGTCAGTCATAATATGTGAAATAAAGTTCTTTCCTTTGTCTCTATGGCACATGCACTCCTCCTGCCTTGGTACCATGGTCACACAAACACTCAGTAATCTCAGATTTTCTATCAACTGGTTATCTGAATAGTTTCAATTATTTTTTATATCCCACCCACTGTTGGCAAGGATTTCTCATGTATCCTGCTCTCTGCACTGCCAAATCCATTCCTCTAGATGTTAGATGGCTTGCTTGGCAGAATGGAGCATTAGGAGCTATGGTTTTTAGGGCAACTAATAATGTCTGCAATAGAGATGGTTGCTAACATGTGTAAAATAACAATTAAATTTATGAAATGCGTAAAGTGCCAAATAAATTTTGTCACAGAAGACATTGAGAAAGGTAACTTTTATTACTGTGCAGCTCTAGAATGGGCCCATCTGTTATAATTTTTGAATATTATTGAGTGATAATTCACCATCTATGAGGGAAAACGTCTGTGACATTTTGATTGTGAATTTACGATCATGAGGAATGCTCTTGGGTTTACCCCCTGTTTGTAATTTCCCAGCTGAATTATGCCCTGGAAATTAACCACTGAGCTAGTTCCTGACACCTTGCTTCACCTTCTTCTGTTGCTCAAAGGCCAAAAAAAGATGAGTAATGCTGTATGAGGACAGACTGCTATGCCTCCAGCATAAAGGAGCTCTGAAATAATTTCCAGCCAGTGTATGTAGCTGCCACTCCTCATATTAGACTGCTCCCCAAAGTGCAACTGGTGTAGCAGTTACAGCTCCTCAAGGCCTGTTTTTTTTCTTTTATCTTAAATCAGCAACGCCAAGTTGCTCTGAATTTTGCCTGAGCACAATCAAATCTGGGTTGAGCCAAAGATTAGGAGGCTGGAAAACTGGTTAGAAATTTTTTCTTGCTTCCGCTAATATATTTCTTCTTCTACTTCATATACAGGTAATATGCTGTTCTAACATAACCAATAATGAATCCATCAAGAAAGTAATGCAGCTAGTAGCTCTTTTCAATGTCTCTCCACAGGACAAAATTCAACAGAGGGTCTTTATTACCAGACTATACTACCTGACTAAGCCATTTTGTGGTCTTGAAGAGCACTGGCAAGCTAAAGCAACATGGTGTTTTTTTAGTGCCTCAATTTTATTCCCAGAAGAAATCAGAATCCCCTTACACCTCAGCTGTCTGAGACTGAAGCATTTGGACAAACCCACATCATCAGAGAAGCTTCATTTGTCGCTTTGTTTGATAACAGATTTTTCATTCTATGATTGTACACACAGCTGCTGCTGTATTTCAGATTAACTGTCTGACTAAAACCAATTCTCCGATTTTTACACAACACATTAATCCCACAAAGTACTTGTGCCGTTGCAAGGCACATTCAGCAAGTCATCTGGGGCAGGCTGTACAGTGGGTGCAGACATGACCTTACCCCACCTTTTTGGTGTGCGTACAAATGCCTCGCCAAATCACTCTGTGAGCACTGGCTGTGAGCTGAGGAGCCTTCACCAAATGTGGATACAGCAAGCAGCATAGCCTACACCCATCCAAGAGGAGCACACTTCCACCATTCCCAGAGACGGTGTAAAGCATACAAATGGAATGCCTCCAGTGTTTCCAGAAAAGCATTTCCCAGACTTCTTGAACACTTACCACATTGCTTCCTGCATCTGTTACACAGAATATGTGCAATCATTATACTGTGCTTAGGTAACCTGGGTTTTTTTTATATTTACTAAAATTAAAATGCTAATTATGTTTCCAGCCTAGAATCTGAAGGCAGTTACAGAAATAGTAAAACATTTTTGTTGAAAATGCGTACTTCCCCATGTCATAAGAATACACAGAAAAAAAAAGAAAAACCGTCATTCCATTAACCCAATAAAAACTGTAAAGCCTACTCAGGTGACCAAGAAAAGCATAGACGTATGGAATGATCCTCTCATATTTACTGTGCTTAGTTCCCAGTTTAGACTTTCATCTGAACTTTGGATTTTAACAGACTTGCTACAAGCAATGTCTGCTTTTATTAAATGCTTTCACCAGTTGTCGGAACAGGATTAGAGGTGTCAGTGCCTCAGAATAACTGAAACACATGAAAGGCAGAACAACTTTGTCAGGTACAAAACCAAATTATTCTTTTTGAAATCCTGCATGTATTGTTATAAAGTTGAAAAGAAAGTTACAAGCACTTGTAATTATAGACATATGTGTACAAGTGTATTCATATATATTATATATATGTGCTTGTGTATATATATATATATATAAAAAGTACACCTATATACCTTTCAAAAAGATCCAATGAGTAAGCAACACCCCACACTTCTTAACCAAAGATATTTTTACTGAAGAGAAAGAGCAAAGAAGGCTCTTTCTAATTTCAGAGCTGCAGCAAGTGCCATAGAGGAATCCTTATAGTCCTGAGCACCCTCAGTTAAAGAGTGCATTGCATTAATAAGTAACAGCTGCATGGGATGTGGGAGTGTTGAATCAAGAAGGCAGAGGGGAAATTTTTCTTTCATTTCTGTCAATGCTGACTGCACCAGAGAAGGCTATAGCACTGTTCCTAGATGCGGAAGAACTGCAGTAGGAGTGTGCTTGCTCTTGTAATTAAAGAGATGTAACAGAAGGAATCTTTCCATTATTGCCCTATGGACGAATGTCACCTTTGAAAGACACCTGGTTGCAAGGAACCAGGACTGTAGAAGTGTAAATTCTTCCCAGCATGTCTCAGCATTAGGAGAATCATAATTGAGTACTCACAGTATTAAAGGGAAAAATAAGGACCAAACCAAAGGAGTTCATCTAGGGTCTGATCAAAAGCACACTGAATTTAATGGAAAAAAACCCACTGATTCCAATGAGATTTTGGTCAGACCACAGTGCAGTTGGACAAGATTTTATTTTTTTAATTCCTTAACTGTGCAATTTTCCATTTGCAACACAAAAGGTAGATCAAGGTACCATGCAGATGTGAAGCAATATACAGTTTACCTTTTTAGTCCAGAGATACTAAGAGAACAGCTTGAGTTTCTATTGTTTGTGTGTTTCAAGCTCAGGGAGAACACAGATGAATCTTCTAACAGTAATCTCTTAAGTTGACAGGAGAGCCATCAAGTGACCTAAAAACTATAGAATTCTGGACAAGAGAAGTAGAGAAGCTTTCATGGGCAAAGGAAGGGAGAGCAGGAAGGGACTGTTGAGGTACAAAAACTTACAAGCAGGAAAAGAGGTCAATGAATAGACAGGAAGACAGGAGTTGAAAAGTTTAGTATTTCAGAATGAAAAACAAACAAAAAAAAAAAAAAAACAAAACAAAACAAACAAAAAAACCCAAACAAACAAACAAACAAAAAAACCCCACAAACCAGATGGGAAATTTTTCGGAAATGAAAAGACATTTGACATTCAATCTTTCCATACATATAGTTAGACTGTGGAGGAACTGAGAAGGAGCTGGGAGGGAGTATTGGTGGATGACAAGTTTACTATGAGCTAGCACTATGCTCTTGTAGCCAGGAGGACCAATAGTATCCTGCAGTGCATCAAGAGGAATGCGGCCATCAGATCAAGGGCGGTAATCTCTCTACTCGACCTTGGTGAGACCACATTTGGACCACTGTGTCCAGTTCTGGGTTCCTCAGTACAAGAAAGACAAGGAGATATTGGAGAGGGTCCAGTGGAGGGCCACAAGGATAATCAGAGGTTTGGAGCACCTGTTTTATGGGGAGAGATTGTGCGAGCTGGGCTTGGTCGGTCTAGAGAAGAGAAGGCTGAGAGGGGATCTCATTAATGCACATAAATATCTCAAAGGTACCAGACTCTTTTCAGTGGTGCTCAGCGACAGAAGGAAGAGCAATGGCCACAAATTAAAACACAAGAAGTTTCACCTCAACATGAGGAAGAACTATGTTACATTGAGGGTGGCAGAACACTGGAACAGGCTGCCCCGGGAGGTTGTGGAGTCTCCCTCCCTGGAGACATTCAAAACCTGCCTGGACATATTCCTGTGTAATCTGTTCTAGGTGGCTCTCCCTTGGCAAGGGGTGGACTTGATGATCTCCAGGGGTCCCTTCTAACCCTAACTTCAGTGAAAAAAATGAGAAAAAACAGTGTAAGCTAAAGCAGCTGATCAGCTACCTCAGAACAGCAAGGACATTACTGAAGCTGGGAACACAACAGAGAGAACACCTCTCGATGAGTTGCTATTAATAAAATGGTAAGAAGGCTTTATAATATCAAAGCAAAACATGTGATGATAAATGAGAAGGTAGGATGAATCATTATATTCAAACCTACTTTTAGATTCTCTCCTGCTAAGAGGAGAAATTACTGTACCAGAAGTTGCATTCAAAGTTTTGGTGCTAAAGCTAACTGGAAGCCTTGCTGTGGAGTTAGATTGTACATTGCTTTATCACAGAGGTTAATTATTTGTATAATACTTTTTTTTTCCCTCAGCGACAAAGGGCAGAAGACTGAACCTTGAGTAAACCTGTGACATCTTTCAGAACAGAAGTAAATTGTTGGGGCAAGCATTGCTGATTATTTTCACCTATTCTTGATTTGAATTTTTTTAGCAGGTAAGAGTTTCAATACTCAGCTTACTTAACAGCATTGCAGGAATTCACCTTGTTTCAAGAATGCAGCTAGTAATATTACACTAGGATTTCCTGAGGTAAACACAAAACTGGAGACAACTCCACCCAACTTGTTTCATACCTTTACAAATATGAAAAAATATATTGACTTGTCATCAGAAATGAAGCTAGATCTAAGCCATGTGTGCACCTCAATTCCTAATTGAGCTATGAGCTTGGTTTACAATAGCTATACACCAACCCAGCAGCACAACTCTGACAGATTTTGCGAATCCAAGATCCCTCCACACCCATCTCCCCATTCATCGCTGAGACAGGAAGTCGTTATCATATTACAGTTACTGGGCCATTGTAGAAGACCTGTCTGATACTACACTCTTTTCAAAAACTTTCTGGGTTTCTGAATCAGAAAAGGAGATGAAGGATTATATCTCATGTAGTGTCTTCAAGATTATTATATATTATTTTTGTGAGCTGAGAATTTCTTTAGATAGCAAGAAGCAAAAACATGGCTGACCACTGATTTTATAAAGTAAAAGAAAATTTGTACTAAAAGGCTACCAGGTCAGAGTAGATGCCCAAATGGAACTGACTGCCAGGAGGTACAGATTAATGTTAGGATGTGTTGAGGATACATTCATACCATTTCTTTTTCAGTCCTCTCTTTTGGTATTTTGAAATCACCTGTTTGTAATCACCTTTCGGCTTTGACCAATGATTGTAATCTTATTCCAGAACTTAGTGTTGGGGTAGTGCCTTAGAGCAGGTCAATTTCATTGTCTTTCCCCAACCCTTGTCTACTTGCCATTTTCAAAGAAACATTCTTGGGTGGCACAGAAAGAGCGCCATAGTCAGATGAAAGCAGTATTTCTGTGGCTGAGCCATCCAGCATTTGCTAAGAAGTCACAGTGTACACACACAGTTACAAGGCTGGTTAACACACTGTATGTACACTTTAGCTATTCAATGGCATCAGGATTGCTCATACATCCCTTTGCTGAAGAATAATGCCCCATCCTTAGCAATGTGCAAGGCCAGGCTGGATGGGGCTTTGAGCAACCTGATCTAATGGAAGATGTGTCTGCCCATGGCAAGGGGCTTGGAACTGGATGAGCTTTAATGTCTTTTCCAACACAAACCATCCTATGATACTGTGATTCCATGAATAAGAACAGAAATAGTGTATCTCCCTTTCTAGAAACGCATGTTTCGTGTAGATGTCAATGATGACAGGAGATTCAAAGAAAGTTCCATGGATACATAATTGAACTGGCAGTGGATATATGACCAGAACTTCTTAAGCATGGACTCACATGTCTGTCCTTCTAGAAAGGAAGACTACTGCATATTAGATCACCTATTTTGGACTTGCCTTTCAGGTGAACTGCAAGTAGCAGGATGCATTGCGGTTGTACAACATGAAGGTAATAAACAGGTGAATCACCATTGCCAGACCTGCATCCAAGAGATAAGCATAGTTAAGAGAAAAAGCTGGTATTTTGGCTACTGTTATATCCTAGGAATAAAGAAAATCATAACTCATACACATTTACAGCACCCTCTCCTTTTCCTTTTCTAAAGGAGTGCTGATGTATCCAGAAACATCTCTCAACCATAGACCTCCTTGCCCTAATAATCAGATATTCTAATGGAAAACCAGACACAGCTTAGCAGAGGATAATCTTTCATGGATGGAGGAAAACAAATATCAAATTTCATATTTAAACCAGGAGGCAACACTTGCTTGAGTTTTTACACAATTTTGTAGCACGTCTTCAAGCTTCCCTGCACAGAGAGACAGACAACTGAAACTCCAGCAGAAGAGGAATTTTTATACAATAAGTCATCATTAAACATAGATTTACATCACAAGCAACATGACAAGATTTTCCACGGTCAGTCTCTGAGTAACGTTAATGCATGGACAGGAAAAGAAGGCAGACTTAAGGCTTTTTAGATTATACAAATCACAAATGAAGATGATTTGTTCTAGTGCAATTAGTAAATGTTTTACTTGCTTGTTTTTAAGCTTACCATCAAAGGGCTCCTCCTCTTCCATCGGCATACACAGTACAAAATTTTAATCCTGGAGTGACATATCCTTTTTTATGGAAGCTTTACAGCTTCCCTTTCTCTAAGAGAGTTGTGACACAGTAAGGCAGACTGGAGAAAAAAAATTACAAATAAAACCCCAAAAACTTTCAGTGGACATTTCAGCAACCAATACTTAAGTCATATATCCTCAATGCAAGAATATTGCTCCCTAAAAGCTTTAAGAAAAGTAGTAACTGGACCACTGTCAGCTCAACAAACCCAATCTTCAACTTGTTCCTTTAAGTGCCTGCTAATTCTTTCATTAACAGATATTCACCTTCTGGCTCCAAGTTTATCATTTATTGATCCTTCCTGAGAGCAAATAATCTCATTCTAAAATTGGTTCCTTGAAAATTTTAACTGTATTAATTGTATTATTATTCGTATTATTATTCGTGATGGCTTAGAAATGGAGGCAGATAACTCACAGTTTTAAAGTTTCTTTCTATTGTTTACAGAGCATATAAAAGAAATCCTCAACCTTTAATATTTCTGTTATTTTCATCAAGTCTTCCTACATTAGTTTCTTTAAGAAACTTACATTCATCACAGGGTGTCATGGGTTCAGCAGCAGCAGTCATTTTTCTCCTTCTTGGTAGCTGGTGCAGCGCTGTGGTTTTGATTTTGGGCCTGGGAGCAGTGCTGATAATACCAGTGTTTTCAGTTACTGCTTGGTAATGTTTTGGTTTGATCAAGGACTTTCTGAGCCTCAGGCTCTGCCAGGGAGGAGGGGAAGCCAGGAGGAAGCAGAGACAGGACACCTGACCCAAACTGACCAAAGAGGTATTCCATGCCATAGCACGTCATGCCCAGGATGTAAAGCAGAGAGCAGAGACCCGGAAGGGTGGGGGTGCACTGCTTGTACAGGCTTATTATTGGGTGGTGAGCAATTGTATTCTTTCCTTGTATTTGCCTTTTCATTATTATTATTGGTGGTAGCAGTACTGGTCTTGTGTTATACTTCAGTTACTAAACAGTACTCCCCAAACCGTTATTGCTTCTTAAATAAACCAAACACACCAACAGAAACCACACACATTTTTTTTTATGCTACAAAGTGTACTCAGCATGACAATGTAGAGATGGTATAGAATTTTCCTAATGGTCAAGATCTCAAAAAAAATACCATCACAACTGACACTAATTGGTTCCCTTAATGGCAACCTGAGCAAAAAGACCATGGCTTAGTCAAGCATAGCTACTAATACTTGTCACTAGAGAGTCTCTCTGCGCCAGTGTTACTATATATCAGTTGAACCACAAGGGCAGGTTTGCCACTGGCTGTTTTACATCTGTACTTCCAGAATGTTTCTGTCTTTCACGTACTTTATTAGGAGCATCTGTGTAATCCACTGAAAATGAAAATGTACCCTAATCACCTAAGTTGTACTGAAAGAGACTAGGAATTTTTGAAAGCACAACATTTAGAGACTTTAAATACTACTATGCATGCTCTAAAAGGGAACCAAACACTTTGCTGCAAATCAGGAGAAGCTGAAGACTAGGCTTGTATGGTGCAATAAGACAGAGAAGACAGGCATGGGAAGAAGAAAATTCTTCACTGGCTGATTGTGAGATCCCAGTCATCAAGTTACAGAAGTTCAGTAAAGTCAAAAGATCTGCAAACCGTGTTATGTTTTAAGTCCTTGAAACTGTAACATAAATAAAACCAGATCTGCCACGAAGATGCAAATTATATTGTCGTTCATACACTGGGATGTCATCCACAGGAGATTGTACTATTTTGTCACTAAACTGTTTTATAATCTAATCCAGAGAATCTTTATGGTTTGGGTTTTTTTTTTCCAATTTCTTCTAATTCCAGGTAAAGGCAACCATTTTAAGAAACATATTAGGCACTAAAACAAACCAGTTTGAGACAGCTGGATAAAATAGCTAGGGTTTTGCTAAGTCATAGTGAGACTGAATGCTATTTGGGACTTTCAAATATATAGACACAGACTTTATCAAATTAATCTCGCCTCTAACAAGAGCTAACAAGAGCTGTAACATTCATCTCCTAACTCTCTGTTGACATTGGCCAGCTAGAGAGAGGACACTGCTCTGAAGTAGCAATGTACATTACAAAGACAGTACAAAGCCTCACATCATCCTGGAGTCCACCATTTCACTATTCTGGTAAATGCAGCCTACAAGAAAGCTGGAGAGGGACTATTTGTATGAGCAAGTAGTGATAGGAGACAGGGTAATGGCTTTAAACAGAAATAGATTTAGATTAGATATAAGAAACCTGGTCTAGGAGAAGGGCGTCTGGAACTTAGATAACTTTTAACTTACCTTCCAACCCAAACTATTTTATAATTCTATGACTCTATATCCTGCAGGCAAGTCCCACACTCCAAGACCAACTTTAATTTCTGTGCCCAAGTTCAAAGCAATTGATGAAACGTTTACTTACTACAGTGAGAAATGTTCTAATAAGTCCATTCTGCTTCTCATTATCTAAAAATATATAATGATCGCATCTCAATTCTCTTAGATATGCAACAGATTCCACAGGGAATTTTAAATAATTGCTTTTTCAATTGTCCTTTCCACCAGCCCCTTTTAATAGAGTTCCTTTAAGCATAATTTTCATTAAGATAATTGCCAAAAAAATGAAAAGAGCTTTTTTGATTAAACAGCTTTCAACCACATTAAGCTTCCATTTTTTAGCACATAACTTTTAATTACAAAGATGTTGCATCTGTAACTGATGTGTGTTTAGCCTTCTCAGGCCTTAGTATGGGGCTTTGGTATTCTTGATTTGGGTTTTTCTTTTTTCTTAAAAAAAAAAAAAAAAAAAAAAAACCAATGCTTGCTCCATCTAGTGGTACTTTCTCCAGGTGAGAAAAAAAAAAAAAAAAAACAAACTAAAACGAAAAACAGCTGACACAATGACAAGAACAGAAATCTCATATCAAAATTAAGAATATTTACATTCAGATAACTTGGCCTGTTTCATAGCTTTCCCCTTTAACAACTACACAGAAAGAAGTAAAAATTATATTGTAGCTTTTTATTACAAAATAAAAAGAATACTGCAACGAAAAAAATTCATTGTAACTTTTTGTATCATTATCAAACACATGAAAACAAATACTTCACTTTAATTCTTTGATGATTTATTGCAACCATCTTTAATGTACTGATCAGCATCTTAAAATAATCTACTTCATCAACAAAATGGCTTGTCTTGCTGACCCATCCTGCTGTAATTGGTTGGTGAGTCTATTTAAGCGGGATCTTTCACCTGATAGCACTGTTCCAGGTCCCCAAGGGAGAGGTTATTCTTAAACTAATTACAGTGACTACATGATGAGCAAAAGCTCTTCTAGTCCAGCTTTTCACAACAGTCTCTTTGTAAGCAGCTGCCAGATCTGTAAATTATTTTTTGATTACAATAACTGAAGTGCTAATGGCTAGAGATCACTGTTTCAGAATTTTATTTTAACTATCTATCTCCCGTATTAGTTACAAAATGTACAAAAAGCAATAAAGTAGTCATTCTTACAAAAATAAAAAAATCAGATGCTGAAGGCACAATCTTTTATATATATATATATTTTTTTTTTTCTGCAACAACCTGCTCTGAAGAAATGGGATTCATGTTAACATATCTGTATTCTTCTCAGTCCTTTGATTCTTTCTCATTTCTCTGCCTGAAAACCTGGAGAAGTGTTGTCTACAATGCCAAACTTGAAATCAGGCATTCAATGGTACGTATTTGGCAAATTGGATCAGTCACTAAATTTCTTTGTGCGTGTTTCCCCATCTCAAATACACATGAGGCATTGTAGAAATTGATGTTTGAACAACTATTGAAACTGATTAATACCAAGACATCCTCTAATTTCCTTAAGTAAACCAGGAGACCAGTTTACTTATTTCAAAGCTTTAAAAAAAAATTGAGAAAATCGAGCTACTCCACATCAAAATTTTATTTAAGTTGGTTTCAAATAATGCCATTTTAATTTCAAGTTTTCAAAGAATAGATTAAGTTCAAATGAAAACTACTTAGTGCAATAAGCAGACTATTGAGGAAGGTGGCTGTAGAGTATCATAAACAATGTACCATTTCACAGAGACATGCATGTCCTTTCCTGACCAGGCCACACAAAACCAAATTCTGCCTTTCTGTTTGCATACTATGCTGTGCTTACTGAGTTAAAGAGAGACAAGAACTCCAAACATACATTTAGAGTGAATGCCTGTTCAATCAGCTCCGTTCAAGCAAGTGTCATTTTTTTGCAGTTAGAAGATATATCTTTCAATTAGAAAATATATCCTCAAATGCTGTTTCACAGGTACCAACTCTAACAATTCATGGGGTAATATTCTGCCTTACTGAGTACCATGACACTTGTAAAGGCAAGTGATTTTAAAGTGTAGCTGACTTTTCAGTTACTTTAAGCTTATTGAGCCACAGATGTTATGTTTGTTTGATTTGGGGATGTCACACTCACACTATGTTCACAGATTACTAGAAATTCTAGCATGCTGCAACAACAGTCCTTTATTTACCATCTGTAACCAATATAAATTTATTTTCAAATCCTCACACTTTTTTGTTTCAAATCCTCACACTTTTTATTTCCTAGGTAAATGAATAACTGAGAAACACAGTGATACAAAAAGAGAGATAACAGTCAGAAGATTGCAATCAGAACTGTTCTTAAATTCTGCAGGTAAACAGAAAAAAATATTGTTTGACACTTAATATAATTCACACTTTCTTCTTCCTTGACGGCAGAAAAGGAAGTTTTAAGCTGAAAAATGTAATATTTAAAATCAAAACAAAGAAAATAAACACTTAAAAAGTTAGACATAAAAAGATTTCTCTTCCAGTCACAAAAGGGTAGCAGAATCAGTATATGAGGTGTGAATTCAGATATTTTCTTTGCCTTGTGATCAGAAGATTTGGGTTTAAGTGGATTTAAGATGGGAGCATGCACCTACAACACATAGCATCTTTGCCAGAGCTTGCATGCATTAGCGGAAAAGCTAAAATCTGAACATCCTCCCTGTCAATGAAATAGCAAATGAGTAGAACAGATAAACACATTTCTCTCCATTGCAATGAATGTTTCGTGTAAACACGAAACTTTTGAGATGGACAGCGAGGGATACTCTACAAAAATGTTGTGTGATCCACTATTTGGACAGTCTTATAAAATGCCAGATTTTGGATTTCCACCTTTGTTCTACTTACAAGATACACAGACAACTCCAAGGAAAATGGGGACAGTATCCTTCTCAGATGTATAGCAGACATTACCATCAATTCTAGTCCCAAACAGCTGTTATTAAATACACTGGATTGCGTCTGGGGATATCACTGTTCTGGAGTGGGTAGGGTTTCCTTTTTTCAAAGTATCTACAAACTGTCTTAAAACCATGCCTTTGGTAAACCAGTAATCTGCCTTTTAAGAAGTGATATTATAAGGCTTTGTTGCCTACAGCTAAGCAATTCTAATGGTTTGAAAGGCAGTTAAAGAAAGTGTTCATTTTAATTGGTCGGTGATGTGTTATTTAAATAACTCTTTGGGAGCTACAAGTAACATCTATCTCTGGGAAATGAATGCAATTGCTGAAATAAGTACATGATGGTCTACTTTTCTGCTCAGTCTATTTTTAAACAACAAAGAGGATGAATTTGTGAACTACAAATGACCCAAACAGAAGAAATTCATGAACAAAGTGGATCAAGCTGTACAGGAACTTGTGCAGGTGCATGCCAAAAAACTGAATATCAACACGTTTCAGCAACTATTGCTTTTGGTGCCTATTTTTAGTTTGTTTTGGTTTTCTTTTTTTACTCACTGAAGCAAGTCAAGAAAAGAAATCAGATTTTACCTAAGGTAAATTTAAATTGACTTAATTTGGCCTTCAGGTAACTTTGGTAATTAAAACCATCCTCCCAGAAGATAATGGAGATACAATATTTTCTGAAATTAGAAGTTATTAGATTTATCTTAGATTCACCGTCTTTCAAGTCTTTATGAGCAGATTTTGTACAAAGTTTAACAATGTTAAAATCATCAAAACACTTCACATTTTCAGTGTGGTTGTCCAGTGGTCCAATTAGCTACCACTTACACTAGAATGTTTTGACTAGATTAATTGATCAGAACAAACTGGAAAAGGCTTAGTCATTAAAAGAATCAAGAGTAGTAAGGGTAACTGAAGCCTTATAAACTGAATAGGTGACCTCTCATTAAGTCTGTAAAGAGATGGCACCAAAACAATACAGTTTTACTTTTCATTGCTGTGCATCAGAGTATACAGAGGAGTGTTGTATGCAACAGGCATACCTGAAGCAGTTTTAAAAAGAAAAAAATGTGCCTCCAAGATAATTAAGCCTGTAGCTTTTTCCTATATCTCAGATGAATCTCATAAAGCTTTTTTTCTTCAGGCAAGAGTGGCAATTCTCCTCTAGATTCCCAGCATCTTGAACTATGTGAAGACTTCACATTAACTTTCAGCCTAAACTTTTGTTGCATTCCCATACCCACCCAAAAAAAGTGCATGTTACTCTGCTTACTACCTTGTTGATTTCATTAAGTAAAAACACAATTATTCGATCCTTGGCCGAAAAAGTCTTTTCTGCCTTTTTTCAGTTGCAAAAGCTTGCGGTTTCTAAATCCAGCTGCCTGGAAGATGCCTGTCTCATGTTCTCATTTGAATTTCAGCACAATTCTGCATTCACAAAACCAGACTTCTCAATTCAGGATGCAGTTTTCAGTTACCTTCTCATGGCTCCCAGGTACACTTTTGGTTTTCTGCCTCCATATAACCCCTGACCTGTTTTGGTAAGAATCACTTCTGTGTCAGGAAAAGTCTCTAATTATCACTGTATTTCTGAACTTCATCTCAGCACCTCTTCTCCTCTTTGCTTTCACTGTAAATATCATTCATATTCTGGCCTCATAGCCAAAAGATTTCATTTATTCACTGAAGAGTGGTTTTCTGCCATTTGTCTGCAATTCATACCATGTTATCAGCTTGATATTTTTCCTCTCACACACTTTGAACATTTAAATGCATTACTCTTCTAATCTTATGTATCTCAAAGCATTAAGAAGTTCATGATGCTTTTTATGCTACAAATTAAAGAAAAATAAAAAATTAAAACCAAAACAAAATAAAATAAAACAAAACAAAAAAAACACACAAAACCAGCCTCTCTAATTTAGCTTCTTCTTCTTCTCCTTCTTAAGTTACATTTGACAGACAGCTGATATAAGCTCCCTGACAGTATTAAAACAAAATAACTTTCTCGAGTGGTTTCCCAAAAATTCAACAGTGTCAAAAGCTGATGCAAGAGAAACTGGGAGATCACTATTAATCTCTGAGTTCCTGTTCATTTGGATGAAAGTAACATAAGTAGTAATTTTCTTCACTTGTCAGAAATGAGACTGGAGTGTCTTTCATATGTGATACCAGCTGTACCACAAAGATCAGGGGTGTGCCATATTATTACCAGAATCTCATACCCATGCTGAAGGGATTGATATAAACACAAGCTTTTAAAGAAATCTGTCTCAAGCTTCTCCTTAAATCTTTTCTAATGATTAGCAGACACTAGCACAAACAAGGACAGATCAACAGATTATTCAGATTTCAGAGGTATCTCTGGATCAAGTTCCACGCAAGATTTATGAAGAAAATAAAGTTTTTTGGTTGTGAGATGCAATATTTTTGATGATGAATCAAGCAAGAAGACAAAAGAAGAGAAAAGAATAAAATGTCAGATTTTTTAAATGGTAGAATTTTGCAGTGCACTGCCCTTGTGGCTCATATGATATCCTACGCTTTTCAGGGCCCTGGAAAGAGAGAGGCGTGAGATTTGTTTTGAAACTGCAGATAAGAAAAAGCAATTTAGATTCATCTCAAAAAGATGCCGTGAGGAGCTTCAGGGACAGCCTTACCTAAGTCAGGTGAATGGGCAATGGAAATTCACTATTGAGACATAAACAAATTCTGAACACTAGCGGGGAAAAAAAGACTATTCACAAACCTCATTGACTCATAAATAGAACCTTGCCATCTCTGGGTAGCATGATGAAAACATTTCTTCAGCATTCCAGTTGCAATTAAAAAAAAAAAAAAAAAAAAAAAAGCTAAATACGGTGTTATTCTGCATGGAATGACACTGATAAAGTGCACTGTGCTTTTATATTGAAATCAATGGCTCACAAAGCCATTTAAAAGAAATGCCTTCATAACATGACCTGTAATTAGCTATTTAATGTTGTTGACACAGCAGGCTGCAAAGGACAAAAATTTAAACACTAATGAAAAGAGTGAAAAGGGATTAGATATTCATTTGAACATCACAAATAACCAGTGCTGTAAATGTAGCCCTGCCAAGCACTGGCTGGCAGCAGCAAGGATTAGAGTCAGCTTTGAGGGGTCCCTATTAAATTATGTAAGTATCAGTGAGTAAAACCACCACCACAGAAAATCGATGTTTCCCAGTGTGTAAATTACACCACAGGGAGTGCAAAGTGGGGGTAGCACTTCTCCATTCAATGACAGAGTCAAGAATACTCCAACATAAAAGAAAAAAGAAAAAAAAAAGTAAAGGGTGCTATTCTTAAGAAAAAGAGAATGAACATGATAGAAAGATTTGAACAAACTAATTTTTCCACAGAGAGCAAAACTCTCATCCCAGAACATACCTTCCAGTCCTGCAAACATGCCTGACGGTAGGCAGGGAAGCCAAGGTTACTTTTTTTGCCTGGTTGCCTAGACACAGCATTGTGACCCTCCTGTTCTCCCAGCTACCTCTGTTGTAGTCTACTGAGACATCTTTCACAAAAACCTTATTAGTGTTTCTGTTCAGGAGTGCAACAGCCTTGAGTATCCACAGCATCTTATTTCAAAAGAAGGAATCCCAGTTTATGACTCCCTTTTCCTAAAAAAATACAGGCGCACACCCACAAGAGCAAACACTGAAACAATCTCTTTTCAAAAACTGACTTTTACATATTTTCCTCTGAGAGCTGTCATTTAAAGTGGATGGGTTAAAAAAGGCAGCTTTCCGCAATATAATTAAAAAAATAAAGAAAAAACCTAAGTGGTGTCACAAATTGCATCTTTTCTGTGTTTAACAGCAAAATACTCCTCTCCCCAGGATCTCAAACCATAAGTGTAAATTATGCCTGCAAAGATAGATTTACGGGTTTGTTCTGCTGATGCCATTTGCTGACATCAGGAACCCTTTCTCCTAGTGAGCCTTCATTCTGTTATCTTCCTTTGAACTGGTTAATATAAATAAACAGATTTTGAAAAGAATATTCATATTTTTTACTCTTTAAGTCACTCTCTAACCAAAGCAGTTGCTTGTTTTTTTGGCTGAGACAGATGCCAGAAAAAAACCTGGAAGATGAGCTGTGATGGCCAGATACCTCTGTGCTATGGTGCAAAGAAATGACCACAAGGTATCTAAGGAAAAACAGCACAGAGTAAGAAGAGCAGTTTTGCCTACAAAAAGCATCCAAAAATGACAGCAAACAATAACAAGAGATTACAGCAACAAAAAAATAATCTACCTGACACTAATGTTCAATGTAGGAAAGGAAATAACTTGTATTTCTGTTAAATATCATCAGGAGGAAATCTAACATAATATCTCATTTCCATATACGTTCTTCCCTGCTCCCAACTTCTCAGCACAGCTGCTGGCACCTGAGAATCAAGGTAGCTCATCAGCTATGGCTGCAAGGTGAAGGCTGTAAAGAGGGAACAGGTTTTCCCAAGTGACAGACCATAAACTAATTTCTGTTTTCAGATGTTTCCAAAGCACAGCTGCGCACATAATAACATCTTTGTAACAAAAATCACAGAAGTGATCAAGCCTTCCCTATGAGAGGTGTTAGACAGGAATATGCTTATACAGCTGGTGGCAAAAAAAAAAATCTCTCATGTATCTGTGCCTCTCCATATTCTTCAGGTAAAAGAACAGCTTACAGCAAAGTTTACCGCATATTGTATGATTTCCACTGGGAGAGTATTTATTGCAAAATAGCTTCTACTTGTTTAGTCTTTAATAGAAGAAAACTTACCCAAGTTCAAATATTTCATTTGTAATATAAAGAAAGTTTAAGTACAAATGGTGCAAAACAAAAGCAATCCTGTTTCTGTAAAATACTGGTAATGAATCGAAATGCTAAGGTACAGATCAGGCATTGAGTACAGATTACATATTTCTAGAATTACTGAAAATATGTTAAATGTTCTGTAAAATGATGCAGCCAAAGAAGCTTCAGGAAAAAAAAGTCAAGTGCAGCATTGTCAAAAATGGGAAAACTAGGTGCTGCAAGAAAAATAATGAAAATGAAAATAAAATTTAAAAAAAAAATATATAGAAAATACATATTTATCGATACACAGATGGAAACCCATATATACATATATATGCATATCTTAATGCCAACATGTAGTACATGGAGTTCTGCTGCTTATTTCACTATTCTTTTGACAAACATTGTAAATTAGGAGCTATTAGATCATAGTAAAGTATGAAATCTGCCTCTCTCTAATGTTTCTCAAGAGTTAGCTATAGCATGAAGGTAGGAATTAACATATATCACAACTATTACAGTATGAAATGTCAATTAGGTTTTCAATCACAACTGCAAGTATTCACTGGCCAAAGTTCCTGCAAGATGTGTTTGTGAAAAAATTGGAAGAATTTATGCAGATGTTTCTGTTTCTCAAGAAGAGATTCAGTAGTGGATACCAATATCTGAGAGAGAGAGAAAGAGGGAGGGAGGCAGAAACAGGGTAACTGATGAGGGAAAAAATTGATCAGTATGAAGGAGAAAGAAAGAAAGAAAATAAATGTGGAAGTCCCAGTCCAGACAAGCATGAATTTCTCTGCTGGTATCTCAGACAAATCAGTTTTCACATTCAGTTACACTTGACCTGAAACAGACAAAAGTTTAAAGCATAAATATTAGACATATACCCAAGCCTTGTACTTCAAAATTGTTAAATTCTTTTGTCTCTTACCAGAAACATCACTTTCAAAAAAAAAAAAAAAAATCTGTTTGTATATAAGTATTCACAAACAGCTTATATAAGGTGCATTTTGAAGTTTTGATAAATAAGTGTGGAACACAATTAAAACCGATTTTACAGGTTGTCAGAGACTTGTTGTGTCCACAGAGACAAGTTATCAAAACAATCAACAGCTTTTCACAGAATAAATATTTACTTCTATCTGAAACATTTCTGTTTTAATTTTATTAGCAAAAGGGGTTTTAATTATTTTTTAAACTACCTTTTTTATTTTACAGTGTGACTTATGCTCACGCAAAAACTTTAAAACATTGCTGAAAAAGTATCTGATCTGACAAACTAACATTTGTTAGTTTATTCTTGTAGAACACCATTTTGGTGCCGACCCCACACATTGTTTAAATGATGTCCAGCTTTAGAGACAAATTAATGCCAAGAATGTTAATGAAATTATGTTTTAATTAAAAAAAAAATCAGGGTTACAGCTAGATAGGGGCCTCTAACTGGATTTTTCCTGAGTAGTATAACAGACAGCCAACAATAGAAGCGAGTAACATTTTAGCAAGGTAACAAATAAAAGCATAAAGATGTTCAATAACATGATGGGCTTGAAATCTGAATGCCAAAAAGCACTCTCTGGCCCTTGCCACATGATATTAAGGAGTTCTGAAAACATTTTTCAGTCCAGTTCTGCCTCCTGAAATTTGTTTCACTGAATTTTGTACTATCCCAACTAAAGCAATAGTGCTAATATAATCTGAACTCCTCTCAGCATTCCTTTCACGTTTGTAACCATAATAACAGCTTACTCATAGCAAACATCAAAAATGGGTTACTACTCTGACATGAAAACAAGACCCAATATTACTTTAAGCATGCCAATTGATTTTTTATTTTTTGTGTATTAAACTTTACATTATGGCAGCAACTTACACACTGACTTCTTAGAGTTGCACACCCTCTTTATTAGCAAGCAACCTCCCAACCAGGTTAAAGGGTTTAGAGCATTTCATCGCAGCTTGCTAGTCATAAGGTTTAGTTGCTACACTGTCAAAAGCTACATTTCCTTCCTTCTCCAGACATTTAATTTCTTTCTTAATTAGGGTGCTCTAACATCAAACCACTAGGGGTAAAATATTATTCCAAAGAGAGAGACAGCAGCAATCTTTAAAAGAAAAAAGAAAAAAAAGGTAATTTAGAAGAGAAAATTATTTTATCAAATATTTTATTAAAATGTTTATTTTTCTTGATAATGGCTATAAACTTTTCTTACGGCTTTCAAAATACTGTTTCTAACCAACTGTATTTAGAAATCTGCATATGCACCTATGTTTCTCACTTGAAGACTCACATTGAAGTGCAACATTACGAGGCAAAAATTCAGAAAATCATGTTCCCTTCTCTGCTGGAAGAGCTGCTTTCCAATTCTGCGTGTTTCTCCTACAGGGTCAGACAGGAAACTACACAAGTTTTGAGAATGATTCCTTGCAAACCACAGTACTTGCTCATATTGCAAGCACTTGAATAATTCTGATGTGTGGGAAAGAAATGATGATTTGCTTGGATAATGCACCGTTTTTTCTGATACCTCATTCGGTGCCTCTATAAAGTGCAGCACTGTAGGGAGAAACCAGCACAGTTCAAATACTCCCAGCCTGTGCATCCTAGAGCACTACCACTTTTTTCAATGCCTTACAATGCTACAAGTGCAGTATCTGTGGTACTCTCAAAATCTGCCTTTGTTTAAATACATATATATTTCCTTTCTTTTCTTCAAATAAAAAGGACAACAATTTTCACCACAAAAAGTATCACTTGTCCCACGCTGCTCCTGTTAAAGACAGTTAAATTTCCTGCTAACCTCAACAGCAGCAGAGCATGGCCAACATTGAACACTCTTGAAAATCGTATCGTTCATCTCCAGTGTTTTGAGAAAACACACAAGAAGGATGTGTGTCACAACATTTTCTGCAAGAGAAGCCACTGTTTCGTGAGTTTAATGAACTGTAACACTTGGTGGTGAAATTAAACCTGTTGCTCTGAAGGTTCCTGCTACGCAAGCTTTTATGCAGTGAGCAACCAAGGATCTAGATGGATTGGCTTTTTTTCTTCCTTTCATACTGTGGTACAAAATAAAATAATAATAAGAAAAAAACTAAATCACATTCTATTTATTTCCAAATTGCATTTTCTGAAACCACGCCTTTCGTACCCTCTGCTTCCCTTAATGTCTCAATCTCTTCAGGCCTCAGGCATATACCAGAGAAATCTGACAGCATTTGGAAATGCTGCAAGTCATTTTCAGCTGGGATAGAGGACACAGCATAAAGTGGAGCTTAAAGTACTCCAGCTGCCACTGTCAGCTGCTATGGTATAGCTATTAACCAATCTTTCTGTGGCCAGAGAGATACACAGCAGGCTTGTTGTATGGGTGGGTGGCTGGTTACCCATGCAGTGTCCCCCAAGCTTTCACCATCCCCTCACTGTGCCTACATTCACTAAGAAAGGAAAAGGATATTTGTTGCTGGGAGGTGTTTTCCACAACAGCATGGGTGTTTCTTGGGCTTGTTTTTTGAGGACAGAGACTTGGTGGTGTGAGCAGGAGCCAATGAAGGAGGACAGGGAGCAAGCAGACTTCAAAAGCTTTGAGAAATATCAGTTCAGCTTAAAAATGCCTCAGAAATCGAAACAAGTAGGAGAAAAATAAAAATCACTAGGGGTACAAAAAATTGGATTAGTTTAGCCTGTTAATCTGTAATAAGAACTATGGACAGAGTTATCCAGGAAAACTCTCAGTGGGAAACCTTTAGAATTTATAATTGAAGTAAAAAGGCAGCTGTGCCATTTGGAGTGTTTCATGGCTCAAAAAATGACAAAATTCAGAAAGTACTGACTGACAGTCAATGCAGGACTTCATGAAGCAAATAAAAAGAAAAGAATCACAATTTCATATTGGTAATAAAGTTTTTAATCCCTGGAGGAAGGCGAAAAATATTCACAGAAGTATTACAAAGATACTATGCATCTTCAGCCCCCTCTTTACAAGAAGTCTGTTCATTAGGTGATTTAAAAATCAACAGAAAATACAATGTAACTTACATGCTTTGAATGAGAAGACAGTAGCGGACAGGTAGTTGGCACTGAAGGGCTTTTGTCTCTGTGCTGGATTTGACAGGGATAGAGTTAATTTTTTTTTAGAGTAACTTGTAAAGGACTATGTTTTGTATTTATGTTGGAAACAGCTTTGATAACTCAGGGATGTTTGCATTATTGCTGAGGAGTACTTACACAGAGTCAAGACCTTTTCTACTTCTCGCATCTCCAGCGATTAAGTTGGGGGCGCACAAGAAGTCTGGGAGAGGAAGCAGCCAGGACAGCTGACCCCAACTAATCAAAGGGATCACCATATGATGTCATGCTCAGCAATAAAGGCTGGGGGAAGTAGAAGTAAAGGATGTTTGGAGATAAGGTGCTTGCCTTCCCAAGTCACCATTATGCATGATGGAGCTCTGCTTTCTTGGATATGGTTGAACATCTGCCTGACAATGGGAAGCTGTGAATTAATTCCTTGTTTTGCTTTGTTTGCACACATGGCATTTGCTTTACTTATTAACTTGTCTTTGTCTCAGCCCAAGAGTTTTCTTACTTTTACCCTTATGGTTCTCTCTTCCATCCTGCTGTGGGCAGCGAATAAGCAAGTACGTGGCTGTCTGGGGCTTAGTATTGGCTAATGGGCTGAAGTTTTCCTACATTTACCTGTGCGAAAAGTAAAACCAAAGACACTACATTCTCTTACCCAATTGTTATATAATTTTGAAATTTGCATCTCTATACCAACATAAACTCCTCCCAGATTCACCTTAGATTTTACAGTTCAAAATAGCATTTGTTTAATTTTAAGTATCACTTGTGGACGTTGCTGCAGGGAACAATAATGATCTGGAGTTTGAGAATTTACTGTCATGAGGATCACAGCTGCTAGTCTGTGTTCTTCACTTCCACAAGACAAATTGTTTGTGTCAGAATACATCTAAAGTCGCCAATTTGCAATAACAAAAAAATTACATTAATATTGTTTTTACTGCCTAGCCCAATGGCTGCACTACAGAACAGGGCTCATTATCTTCAATAGGCTGAAAGTAAATAAATTATGTAGATAGTAAATCTAACTTAATGACTGAGTGAGGAAAAGTTTGGGATCATTATTTGTGTGTGGTAAACGAGAGAGAATTCTTTGCATTTCACACAAATGTTAATAGAAGTATGAAATTAGCAGATGTCTGATCATATGTTTTGTTTGCTTAGGCTGTGTTTTAGAAAACTTTTGCTAATAAATGTCAGTAACAATAAAGCTCATGCCTTCTAGCTATGCAAAACTTTTTTTACAATCTATGTAATGTAGTAAAATTTCAGATCTATATATTGAAAAATGATCAGATAAATGCTGCTATATTAGAACTGGTAAAATAAAACTTCTTACATAAATTAAACTAAGTGGTCATATCACATTAAAGGCCATTATTAGCACTAGAAAAAAAACAAATCCTTGCTTTTCAGTGCAAACATTTCTGATACTGATGAACCATGCAACATGAGATGAAAGCAATTTTAGAGCAAATTCCGCTCAGCTCCAAACTACAACTGGTGATAGAACCTAAGAGTAGCTTTCAAAGATAATGTTTTACAGTGTATCTTCTATGTCAGAAAGAAAAAAGGAGGAAAAAATGAAAACAAACAAACAATCTTAAAAGGAATTTAGAGGTTTTCTTGCTTATATCTACAAAAATCACTCCAGCAGAGATATATTAACAAGCAACTTGAAGGAAGGCAGAAAAAAGGACAACATGAATCCAACTGATTGCATGACTTTACTAATTATACTTCTAAGTATAAAAAAGGCTCTCCCAGAACAACGTATAAATTGGGTCTTTTTCTAAATTCCCAGAGTGGCTCACAGGGAAAGCTCTCTGTGTTAAATAAATATCCAGTTCTTAGAGTTCAGCCAACCTAAATAGTCCAGAAAAAAAGCTTTTTTAGAATCTGCAGTAAACTGGGAGACTTCCTACATTTATGGAGGAAAGAAAACTTAATAAGCAGAAAAATATTTGGTGTGAATACGGACAGTTTACAATGGTGCTTTCAGCATAGACATTACACAACTGAGTCTTGGGTGACATGGTTTAGTGTGTGGTGTCCCTGCCTATGGCAGGGCTGTTGGAACTAGATCATCTTAAGATGCTTTCCAACTCTAACTGTTCTATGGTTCTATGATTCTATTACTGGTGTAAATTTCCTGTGCTGACATACATATGAATGTATGTATTATCTGACAATTCTGTATGTGGAATAAAGCTATTAATAGACAATGGAAACTTACAGAAGTACAGAATAGTACAGACTAGATTAACAATTAAAAAAAATAAAAACATTAATATGTAAAGTGCCATAACTTTTAGCACTAATGATTGTAGTCAGAATATTAATTTGTAAAGAGGTTAAGCTTTCAGGATAATCTGTCATAAGAGCAGAAATAATTAGCTAAGGTGTCACAGAAACAGAAGAAAGATCATTGTGAAGTTTAAAACACAGATAAACAGAAAATTTATCCAAAAATAAGAGACCAAAACCAAATCTGTTTAAATATATTTTGTACAGAGATGTTTTAAAGCACGTGTTAGTAATTTCAGGAATACTAAATCAGAAAAAAAAACCTACTCAACAGCCAAAGATGTCACCAAACCCACAAATAGCTATAGGCCTTTATTGTGTAAAATCATATGATTTGCTTTTTTTCGCTTTTATATACTCTACATAGAAAATGTCAGAAACATTGTAGAAACTTCTTTTTTGAACTGAACAAAAATAAAAGTAAGACTGTAAGAACACAAGTATTCTTTTTAAAATTATCTCAAAAAATCCTTCTCCTTCTACCATCTTAACACTCAGGCTTGCCACCCTTTACTCCCACTCATGAAATACAGACTTAAAAAAAAAAAAAAAAAGAAACACCACTACCACCCCCCCCAAAAAAAAAAAAAAGAAAAAAAGAAAAAATCAAACCACAAAGAATCAAACAAAAACAAAGAAACCAAAACTACACTGGTAGTGTTGTCCAACGTATCTTTTTCCAGTGTGGATCCCAAACTTGGGATACAGACACTCATAGTGTTAGAAATAAATTTGTAACAAACTCAAAATTAGAGTACAAAAAATAGAAGCCAGACAACTCCATTGGTGACAGTCATGAACTCCTGAGGATAATTTTTTCAAAAATATTCCTCTATGAGATTAAATGTCAGATTCATAGAGAACTTTACAGTGATTTTAGGTCCTTCACACTCAGAAAAAAGTAGAAAAAAATCTTGCCCAAACTCATGAGCATTTGATTTTAGGCGATGGATTCCACAGACACCAGAAGATCTGCTCAGGCACATTATTAGAAAATCTTGTTTTGTTCATGAGGAGTAGACCCCCTGAGATTAGCAAAACAAGCTCTTCCCATCAACATCTCCCAAGACAGTAAACATACGTAAAGCTGGCTAAACACACATTTGTGTTAACATAGGTCCCAGCAGGTAGTTTTGTCATATGAAGTGGCTTCCTCCCTTTTACGCAAAATTTAGCGTTAGGACCATCAATCGGTAATGTAAATCACAACACTTTTTACTCAGCCAGAAGTATTTGAACTCACTGTTCCCGCAAATATCATACCAAGTCACAGACTACTGCAAAATCCTGGGAATAAAAAATTGAGTGCTTGGCCATCCCATTGTTTTTAGCTTGGTGCAAAAAAAGTTCAGTTGTCCTGCATCAGGGTACGTAGGCTTGCTCTGTACCCTCCCAACACTGATTTCAATGCCAATCAGGATATTGAAAGAATGGCTCTTGTGACTGGGCTGCAATGAGCAATTTCAGTGATGTAACAGTGTAATAAATTCAGCTTCATTTATTGGTTGCATTCACCTTACAGCTAATGCTGTTGCTGACAGAAATTCAATTTGTACTGCAAGTTCTTATAGTTAGATAGTATCTATCTTTCCCACCACATATTTTAACATGCAGGACAAAAATCGAGCTTCAGAAAAAGAAGTGACTGCAACAGCAGCAGACAGAACTCACTTGTGAATCAGCTTGACATTTGCTCTAGACAGCTATTTTGGAGCACAGCTGTTTAACTTTGGGCCACATGATTAGACTCATAATAAGTATTTACAGAGAAAGCCTCTGGTGGCTTTGTGTCATGTCCACAGCAGAAAAATGACAGGTATTTCTGCATCACATTTCCCAGTGAAATACTTTTGCAGTCTTTGGAGTGGTGAAGACAAGGGGAAAGAATGAAAATACTGTTTCCTGACCAGTTTCTCCACTCTCACTCTTAATAATTTTTGAGACTTCAAGATTTCATTATTAAATGTGCCGACTAGGATTGCATTAGTCAGCAAAATCCCAGTCAGCAGAGATAGTCTGGTAATTTTGGCATTATGGAGAGTTGCATACCGCTTCATGTTATGGAGCTGTAAATATCAAAGTTACTCTTGCCAGCCTTCTCTAAAGTAAACATTACAGCTTGGATTTTTTTATATAAAGTACAGTACAACACCAGGTTGAGCAGCTGGATAGGCTAAAGCTTTAACTGCTTACAAGGTTTTCTGAAATATTAAATCAGGAATTTATTTACAATATAAGGAATTTTATTTCCAGATCCAGTCAAAAATATCAAATCATATATAGATCTATTTTTTTTTAATAAATATATGCCTGTGCATGTGGGGATTGTGTGTATATGTGTACACATGTTGATAACATATATGGGCACAGTTTTTGCATGTATTCATGCATGAGTTGTCGGGGGTGGGAGTGGGGGTGTAACCTCTCACACACACAGAAATCACTGAAAGCAGGTGTTTGGGGTTGTTTTTATTTTTAATTCAGTGAGGATTTGAGATACCTGTCAGATTCCTGACTCAGCACCCTTACTAAACTTTCTGTAAATTGCTATCAGGTTTTGTCCACTCTGAAATCAAACAGCTGTTCTGGCATAATCTTCAGAGATGCAAGCCTCGAGCTGGGCAGCATTTGCCTTTCTGGGCAAGTGCAAAGTAGTACCTGGCATATGTAGGACACATCAGATCCTCTCTCTGCATCCCATTGGAGGTGGACTGCAGGGAGGGAGGGAGGAAAGAAGATTGAAGGGAGGGAGATTAGGAAGAGAAGCCCTGATGTCAGCACCTCCCAGGTGAAGCCAGGTCAGGTGAAGTGTCTGGGCCTGGCTCTGGGGAGCTGTCAGGAGCCCTGAGGGAAGAGCTGGTACACTCCAAACCCTGAGCCCCTGTACTCTCCGTCAGACACCACCAGGTGAGCCCAGGATACCTGCAGCAGATGGTTGGAAAAGCAGAGGAACCCTCTGGGAGTCTTTGCTACTGCCGACCCTAGCACCCTCCTTGTACCCATGGCCCTAAAAAAGACACTGACAGGACCCACAGCGCCACCAAGCTGGGCAGAGGAGCAGGAGACTTGAAGACTGCCCAAGCCTTCCTGGACCCCTTTGTCCTTTATTAATGTATGCCAAGGGCTTCTCCCAGCCAAAGTCAGCCCTCTGGAAGTCTAAGGTGGAGGTTTTCCCGATCTTCTTCCTGACTTCTCCAAGGATTGAAAATTCTATCATTTCCTGATCTTTTTGCCCAAGACAGTCTCGAACAATCACGTCACACTCCAGCCCTTCTGTTTGTGAACAGTAAATCTAGCCAGTTGGCTTCCCTAGTTGGCTCACTAATCATCTGGGTTAGGAAGTTGTTTTATTGTAAGGTTCAATACAAGGTACCCAACCGCCTTTTACCAACTCAGCCCACCTGAGGAAACAAATATATGTCACTTGGACAGCCTGTTTTTGTTGCCTCACGGAGGCGTGGCGACCTGGTTCAGGAACGGCACGGCGACCAACCCCTGGCCGCTCGGTCCATCAGCTCATACACACCAATATGGTGAACAGCAAAATGGCGTTTATTACAGGAAAACACAACATTATATATCCACGGTTTACAACGTCACTTCCGTCTGCTTACATCATAATGTAAACACTGTTGGCTATTAGGGGAGGAGTCCTGTCTTTCCGTACAGCACGACATCTTCCGGCCGCCAGACCTTAGCTTGTGCCACAACAGTTTTTAAGGACATTTTGGTTGGGGGTGGAGGAGATTAAAGTAAAGAAAGAGACTGGCTAAAGTTCTAGACAGCTTCCTCTTCTACAAGGTGGAGTGGCACGTCTTTATCCTAACACTACATCATGGAAGGCCTGTATGTGTCACAAGAGGCAAGTATTACATGAATCCACCTTCACTAGACATATGAAAGGTGTCTGCAGGGAAATTAAAATCTGTAGTTCTCTAGTTTTCTGAGAAAAGTCACTGCTGGTAGAAAATCTTATGTAGAAGTAGAATCTTACTGAACATCTGCACCCTCTGCTAAACTTGGCCACACTTACCAAGGATGATCATCATACTTGCCTCATAAATATTTACATGACCTATAAAAATGTTTATAGATACACTCACAATTCCAGTAGCATCTTAGAATACATCCTGCAAAACATCTTAACCCATTTAGTTCCCTGTGGCTTAATGGCTAGCAATGCAGTCTTGTCAAGTATAAAAAATACAGTTAAAAGATAATTGAACAGTCATCACAAAAGCAGAAAGAGTTTTATCCAAATGATTTCTCTGAACACGTTTTTACAGTCATGATCTCACTTAAGAAATGGGATCCCCAGACTCATAAACCACACTTTAGTTTCATTAGTGGAGAAACTGATCAATTATAACATGGAAGTCTTTAGAAAAAAAGAACCCGAGTGAAATAATAGTTAAGTTTTGCAAAAATGCAGGTAACTGGTGCAACTCCTAGTGTGCCAGTGGAAAGCTAACCAACCTTATTGGATTCAGTGCTGCATAGTCAGTTTTTTGGCCCTGGAACTCTAACACTGGTTTTTAGTGCTAGAATATCAGTAAATGTGAGTCAGCATGGACAGTTTTTCTCCTGTAACAGCTGCCAAGAAACTTGTTCAGTAAACACTAAGTCCTTTGATGCAAATCCTCTTCATACATGTATTTGAATGTCCGTCAGCAAGGTGGGTGAACAGGAAAATAGGAGCTAAAGATTTCAAAGCAAGTTATCACAAAACCAGACAATGATATTTGAAATAATTTGAAATAATTATCTCTGCATTATTACTTTTAAAGTGAATTTACAAAACATTATAACAACACCTGGTGAGGGAAAGCCTATGGAAGTCAAGTTTTAGTCTGTCCTGGTATTTTTGAGATCAGGAAATTAAATATATGTCTGTTAGACAATTTACTTTGCACAGCTGCAGCACTATTGGACACAATCTGGCTGTTACTTCATGTATTTATTTTAGTTGTTACAGTTCCAGTTAAACATAGATAAACTAAAAGCTAAATACTTCATTCACCTATAATTTTTGTTGTTATTATTTAAATCACACCAAACAAAAAGCAGCGATTTTAATACACACAGAGTGACTATTCATGCTTCATCAGTAGAGTGGAAAGTTTCAGGGTAGCCAGTCCTATGACTAACAAGCACAGCAATTGCCTTGTTTTTCACATTTGCTAGAAGGCATATTCCAGATGGGCTTGAAATTAATGGAACAATAGTTAATACACGTACATCAACATGCCCTTCTAATCTATTTTTTTTTTCCTAACACCTCAGCCTGTTGCTATATTTCTGCATCTTCCACTGAGGTACCAGGATACATTTTCACTTCTGTACAACCTGTAAATATAATCTTTAGAGTTTTTGCTTTCTGCTGTGAATATCATCCACAGTTTCAGTTTAGTACCATCTGCTGTACACCTTAGGAACCCCAAACAAAAGCTTTTTCCTTCAGAACAGCAATAATTTGGAGGCATAAAATCCCTACTGTGTTGGTATAATTTGGAAAGAGTCACACAATCACAAATTTCATTTAATATTTCTCCACTGACTATTTTGCTTACATTTTTCTTTGACTTTTATTAGCATTTTGAGCCAAAGCATGCTAGATAGAATTGCTCTCTCTTTTCCTGCTGATTTTAAAGTGACAAATATGAAGAAGAAAGAGCATAAGAAGGTCATGTTATATTTTCTGTGCTGCTGATACTCTTTTGTTTGGAAGTTTACAAAGAATGGCCACCCTTCTGGAATCCTTTGTCCTCAGTTCTTCAGTTTTTAAGGACTTCAGTTTTTTAAGGACTCTGGGCTAAGGTGACATTAAGCCTTGTGGAGCCAGTCCCAGAACCTGAGATGTATGTACTTCAGATAGTAGTACAGGTACATAAATTGTACCTAAACAAGTGAGTTTGCACCAGGAACATCTAGTGGTGATTGGACAGAGCTTCATGTGACAAACAGGGTAAACTAGCCTGTAAAGGTAAACTGGACTGCGAAAGCACTGATTCCAATATACAAGGTGGCTCAGCTAGCTCTTGTTTCTTGATGCAGTCTGCACTATAACACATCCAAAACAAACTGAGGACTTGGGAGCTTTGTTCAGTTTTCATTAGCACCTAAAGCACATCCTAGTATTGTACCTGCGTTCATACAGAATTTTTGTCTGTTCCACAGTTCAGTATCACAAAGGACAAAGAGTCTCAAGGCAAGACTGCAGTGTTGCTAAATTAGCAGTGTTGCCAGCACATGGAACATCAATATGGCCAAATATCCGATGCACCCACACAGTCTCATTCTCTTTCATTTGCTTATTTGCACAGGAAATTACTAAAGGAAAAATTAAATTAAAATTGAATCTAGCTCTGATGAAAGAATGACTGGACTGCTGATTGTTTTGTCAATTCCTGACAGAAAGTACACTGAACTTGTATATTATAAAAAGTGAAGAGAATAATATTTTTATTAATTAATGTATTGTTTGAGGAGATATGGCTGTCTATGCTGACCTTGTATACTTGAAAATAACCAGAACTGTGGCTGTGGTCCAGCAACCAGACTTCCAAAAAACCAACAGAAGTGAAGCACATTTGGACACACTGTACCTAAAATAAGAATTGTGTAGTGAACATCAGGCTTTTTTTTTATTATTTCTTTTGGGGTTTTATGTAGTAGATACCATGGATGATGACTGAAAAAGTCAATAAAATTCCCGGAATCACTGCACAGTAACTGAAACCTGCTATAAGGTCAAACAGTTACTACGAGGTGATAAACAAAATTATCTTTCTTTGAAATGACTGCTTTACATTTCCCCAGTAATCATGATGTAGAAATAGCAATGATATTTCTCCTTTTTTTTTTTTTTTTTTTTTTAATCTTTCTTGGTTGATTGGTTGGGTGAATGGTTTGATATTTGGTTGGGTTTTTTTGTTAGACAGCATCCCTGCTGCAACATAGAATTAAGAGTTTTTTATCTAGTCCTGATCTGTGTCTCATCAGATACAGGCTGGTAAGTGTGAATAAGAATCAGGATCACAGAATGGTTTGGGTTCGACAGTACCAATCCCCCTGTCATAGACAGAATCACCCTCCACTAGACCAGGTTGCTCAAAGCCCTGTCCAACCTGGCCTTAAGCACTGCCAAGGAAGGGGCGTGCACAACTTCTCGGAGTAGCCTGTTCCAGTGTCTCACCACCCTCACAGTAAAGAACTTCTTCCAAATATCTTATTTAAATCTACCTCTTTCAGTTTAAAGTCATTATGGCTCATCCTATCACTAGGCTACCTGATAGAGTCCATTCCCATCCTTCCTGTAGACCCCCTCTAATTACTGAAAGGCTATTATGAGGTCTTTCCAGAGCCTTCTCTTCTAAATGCCGTAAATTTAAGTGCAATGTAGAATTTCTCTGAGTTAGACATACAGACACAGAAATACATCCTAAAACTACCTTTAAAAATGTCATTTTATTTGCAGGTTGGTTTGCAGTAAAACGAAGATCCCTTCAATCAGTTTTAGTTTGTATTAGGCAATTTCAAGGCCTATGAAGAGTATTTTTATAACAAATTAAGGAGTTTGAGCACTTAGTCTTCACAGGAAACATGGCAAGAGTTTCCTTGTATCCTTTCCAAAGGAAGCAGAGGTACAAATAATGTTGCCTTCCTTTCCCCTGCCTCCTTTGTCCAAAAGACATAGGACATCTCCATCTCATGGTCATAAACAGAAAGAGGAAAGATTTCGACTAGGACTGAAACATGTCTTCACTGAAACTGTGTAGGAGCACGAATTTTTGTAGCTCAGCATTGTTTCTGTAGCCCTGTTCTTAAATTTGGTGTAGGTAGACACATTGACACTACTGGATCTTCCTCTTTTAATAAAAAGGCTGCTACATGTTGTCAAACTTTTGTGCAGCTTCCTCATTTTTTCTTAACATTTTAGCAACTTTTTTTTCCTTGTTGCGGTATCAGTATGTCTTCTAGGTTAATTTCTTCATTAAATGTCTCATCTTTCCTCGGAGCATTCAGCCTATAAAGCAGCAACACTATGAACTATAGGCTTGCTCCATTAACAGTATTTACAAAGCTCCCTACTTCCAGAAATTGTCTGGGGTAATGTTTCACAGTTACTTCAGACTTTCCAGTTGGGGGTGGTTCCTTTTGCTGGCTTGGTTTTTCTCATGAGATTCTTCCAATCTGTTCTGAAAGGAAATTTTGGACTAATGGCAGGAAAAGGAATATAAACTAATGCTGACATTAAGTTCTACTGAAGGCCGCAAGCTTGAGGAACCAGCAATAGGAGATAAAACATTTAGCCCCTATGTAATTTTTAGCCTGCAAAATCCAATCCAGCAGCAAGCCTGAAAAGGCTGCAAGAAAGTAATGCTTACGTTAAAAGCACACGGGCTGTACCGATAGTTTCCTGACAATCCAGTCAATGCCCAGTACAGAATACCCTTATCAAGTGCCCTAACTGAAAAGTGCACCCTTGCTGCAGCTTGACAAAGATTGCTGGGCAGCAGTGAAAGATAGTCACCTCCAGAGCTCTATTCTCTGTGACAAAGTCAAAGTCCTATAGCAGGTTGTGATCTGTACATGAATTTTGTATTAAAAGAGGGAAGTGTGGAAAATAATTATTTCAAGTTTCTTGTAGCTTTCAATAGAAGAGGGAAAATCAAACACTGCTACATTTTTAGAATTAGCATTTGTTTTTCAAAGTTGACACTTCAGAATTCATGAAATAAATGGAATTTCCAGGAATACATGTGTATTTCATATTTGCCAGAAGTGCTGATCAACTAAATAAATGTTTTGATATTATGATTTTTCAAAACCAGTTTCTTTTCCACAGTGAGCTTTTTAAAATCTTTCAGGACTTAACAATTCACTATCTAATTTGGAAACCTTTGAGAAAGCAAGTTGCCTTCTCATGCTCTGGAAATAAGCTACAGCCTTGTGCTGTTGAGCAATTTCAAAGACATCTTGTAGTCTTTAACACCACTTGCTCTTTATCTTTCCCTTCTTGTCCATGGCAGTAATATATATCCTGTGTTGATTCAGTAGTTTTTTCTTTTCATGTTATAAGTAAAACTTTTTCTCTGAAGAGAAATACTTCTTCCTTAACCTTCTGATGTTCCTATTAAGTGAAGGCCCAGCAGGAGACAGCAGAGAAATGAAACTGCACATTAGAATCAACAACAAAAAAAATTCTCTTTGATGACTGCATTTAAAAGCATTCAGAAAACGAGGAAGGTGGGGACTAAAGAGAAGATGTCTTGGTCTTTATGCAAAGAAAGAACCTTTTCAGGTTTCCATGTTACACTAATATCTAGGTTGGATTTTCTCATAACCCATTAACCTTTGTCTGGTTCAGCAGAAATTTTATGAAAATCATCTCACTTTCAGTCATGGCGCCAGAGAGAAGCATGTGATGTTTCAGCTTTATGTACAACGTCACATTTAGATGACAAGGTTTTTGGTAGATACGTTACACCGCCCGAGTAGAGCCTAAGCTGGGGCTATACAAAGTGTCTGTTTAAAACAATAAATAAAGTTGTTACTTATAAATCTTCTCTGGAACATATAAGGTTCTCATACTTAGCATATGAGAAACACTGCTTAACGCAAAAAATATGCTAAAGTTAAATTTAATTTATCTGAAATTGAATATCTGTTAATCTTCTAATCTCTTTATAAATTGAAACACATTTTAGGTTGTAATTGATCCTGACCTCAGAAGTCACAAACACCCTTGCACGAAAGTAAAACAGGTACACACAGTCCTGTATGCGATAAGGCAAGTCATAATGCTAATAAAGCACCAGTCTCATCATCACATTGATGGAGACCATACGAGCTGGCTACATGATGGAGAAAAATGCATAAAAGAATTTGAAACATATTATGAAAAAAAAAGAAAAAGATAGCTAAGTTAACCTTTGACTATAAGTAATGCTCTAAAACATTTCTCTTTCTGTTTTCTTTTTTACTGAGTTAAAAATATGGAAATCTTTTCTAAAAAAGGCCACCAACAGAGTAACCTGTTTATTTTATGAATGAATTCTGCTAACAAAACAATAATAAAAGCAGGAAACTTTTGTGTCAGCTTCAGAATAAATGTAGACTGTTTTGTCATGTGCCTTTGGTTAGCCTGGCTCCTAAAACAAAAACGAGCTTATTGGAAGTGGAATATTGGAGAAAAAAAATCCTCATTAATTGTAAACAAACCTCTCTCTCTCTGCTCAATTAAAATTTAAACTAGGTGGAATAATTGTACATATGGCATGCATAATAATGACAATAATAATAAACTGTTCACTGTAATGGAAATTTGCTATTGCTGCTAATGGTATATGATAGCACTAAATTAAAAAAAATTGAATGAAATAACAGGTAAAAAATATGGTCCCTCAAGAAGTCTCATGCAAGCAGAGAATCAGATCGTGGCAAGACCTCAGAAAATAAGTTCGTGAATGCAAGACAGAAGAAGTTCTAACAATGAAAACCTTCATTGCACAAGCCTTAGTTACCTTGCCTTTGCAGTGAAATTCTCCTAACATGTATGGCCCAAGGTAATTACAACAGTGCCAGATTTCTAAGTTTCATACACTCATGATTCCAACACAGAAGGAAAGAACTACAAATTTTGAGTCATGTCAGGTAATGTCAAATACCATGAGTGCTATGATTAAAAGACATGCAATTCAAAAACACTGCTCATGAGGATATGACACCAAAATTTAAGGTGACTCTCACTGACTGACTAGCAAAAATAGCTGTAATTCTGCACACAGAGTATAGTGGTTTTGATTATTTGAAACATCAGTACCTATATCAAAAATTTCAGCCTGTTTTGCAAATACAGGCAGTTCATTTCCCAGCAAAAGACCTCAGTTCCTAGTCAATTAGAGCACTCTGAGGTCATACTCACTACAAAATTAATGGACATGATCAACGGACACCTCATTTTTCCCTATCTGATTAGTTTACTAGTGTGATCACATATCCTCTGCCATTAGGCCTAAGCATGTCAACATTTTCTTTCTTGATGTTCATTCTCTTCAATTTTTTTCAGCCGTGGTAATACAGGTTTTAGAAAGAAAAAACAATTATCTTTATCTTTTAAAAAAGTTTTCAACTGATTTAAGACTTTCTTTTTTGTATTTCCTTAATAGAAAAAAAAAATGTCCTCAGCTACCAATGTCCCATGCACAAGACAACTGACAAACATGATCACAAATTATTTTTAATCAGTGTCAGCTGGGCTGTGAAACACTATGCATTTAACCATAGTTAGATGGGTCTTGAGGAAGATTAAATTGTTTATAAAGCATTTTTTATTAGATTTTCCCATCAGCTTTCACAATGAGGTCAAAACCTTTCTATCTGTTTAATGTTTTCTAATATTCAGACTTCTAATCACATCAAAACTGAAGACTTCAACTTCCATAAATGGATTTTATTACAACTCATACATAGTTAGCACCCAACTTGTAATTTGCTGATTTCACAGAATCCAGTTTTTCATATTGATTATTTCATTTTAATTATGAATATACAAAAATTATTGCCCTAAACTTGACTTGATAGCAATTTCCTTATATTCTTATTATCTTTTATATCTTGTTCTGGAAAAGCATTATTCTGGATATTTTTGCTTTGTTCAAGACTTTCAGTATACAAAGCCACTACATTTCTTCAAATGCACAATGTAGTTCTTCAGACCAAAAGGGTCAAGGAAAGGAGAGAGTAAAGCAATGGAAGAGAGAGAAGGAAGCACGAAAGCAACAGGCAGTCAGTATTGATTCATATACTGTCATGTCTTTATTTTCTCTTCCTCTTCTGAGATAGTGATTTCTTTTTGAAGATAAGTTGCATTTGAATTTTTGAAGCAAAGAAAGACATAGTAGGCATGGAGACAAAAAGCTCTGTCATGGCTTCAGGGGAAGTCTGATGGCTGTAGCCAGCTAACTTGGAAATGTCACATAGACCTTTCATGCTCATTTGGTAACAACTATCTAATAATTATGTAAATCAAATCTACCTCAATCAGAGTGCAGGGGTTTGCACAATTGAGAAACAAACATACAATTATTGGTCACTAGCGGCAAAGCATCAAGGTACTTAAGAGGAAACATTTCAGTATCAACTGTATTTAAAAAAAATGTGGAGTAATTGAAAGGAATGGATACCACATACTAAGCCTAAAATCATCAGAATAAAGTACTAGTCCTCAGCTGCTGAAGGCCTGCACAGCTTCACTGATTGAAATGGAGCTACACCAATTTCTATAGCTAGAAACAGAGCACTGGTAGAATAAATCAGTGTGCTGTGCAATCAAGAAGAAAAGAACCAAGGAAAAAATCTTGGAGAATTACAGGATTATTTTTCTTTTGGTGTTTTGGGGTTTTTTTCAGTTTCCCCTGCAACATGACGTGTGGTTTGGAATCAAGATTACCTCTGATACTATAGAGACTAGATCAATTCCCCACCCATATTAAAGCTGCCAAGTGTTTGCACCATCCTGGTCTCACCAGTTCTCTATGCTACACACCAGCATCCACAGGACTTGTATGGTTTGGGTTTAATGGCAGATGTTTAGGCAAAACTTTTTTGCCTTCAGAAGTTTCAGAAATACATAAAAAGAAAGTTTGGAAGATAAATATTACTTTTACTTGCATCATAATATCCTTTCATTGAAAGAAAAAAAAGTGGAAAAAACACAATAACCATGTCACACTTTTCCAAGCATAATTTTAATTTTTTTTTTTTTTAAGAGAATAAAGCGTTCTTCGGTACAGATCCCAGAATGCTGTATGAGTCAATTTTCAACTACTAAAGGATTGTGTAATCTCTTCAGACCCTAAAAGTTTAGACCTCAATACCTCTTCATGGCATTCAGATTTGTGTTTTCTTTCAACAAGATCCTCATTCAAGTTTTTCAGCTCAAATATCCTAATTTCTAAATTATTTAGTTTCTTGCCAAACATTGCTTCCATCTCCCTTTTGCTGTTCATGCTGGAATTTACACTACTCTTGAATGTCAAGAAGGAAAAGGGAATTAATGAAGTCACGTAAACATGGCAGTTATAGACACTTCTCAAGCTGCCTAGTAAAAAGAACAATAAGCATCCCAGACTCAAGATAGAAACAAAATTTAAAAACCCACACATAGAGTCTACATTTGTTCACTGGGACAAAGAGCTGCCAAGACAGCGAAAGACGCCTTCAATGAAAGATGACAATTAACCCTTGTTGACACCTTATGCATTATATCACAGAAGAGATAAGGATTCCCAGCATTAAAAAAAAAAAAGTGGATTTGTCCTTACCATTAGCACTTCTTGTTTGTCTGTTGCAATTTCTTGAGTGTATTCAGCCAATATAAAGGTCTATTCTTTTGTCCCTTTGTTTGGTTGGTTGCTTGTTTATTTTTTTGATTTGCAAAGCCTAAAGACACCCACAGTTATGACTGTTTATGAAGCTGGAATATGTCTAAGGGCAACGGAAATAACATTATCATGTTAATTAACAATGTAGTGTCAGATTAATCTTGTTTACTCAATGAAGTCTGGTTGTTACCTGTTGGGTTATAAGATGTCTTTTTGAAAGTCTTGCTCTATGCAGTTTCTCCTCCAGTACTCCATTATTCCACTAACAATTGAAAACACACAACAAAAAAGCATCACAGAAACTGCATTTGTTGAACAACTCAAATGAAATGTCTGAGTGCTCTCATTTGTCACTGTATGCAATATACACTTCATAATTATAACCTATTGGTTCTGTTATAAATATACCATATCAAAATATATCCGTAAGACAGGCTTAAAAAATGTATCAAATATAAAACAAAGGAATGGTAGAAAAAGTCACATTAAAACAGTGAATGTGGACCATATGTCATACAATTTATACTTCATATCAGCACTGATTTTGAAAGGAAAATATTTTCTTTTTCAAAATTGAAACAGCTTATTTTTATTTTAAAGAAGGAAGAATTTAAATACAGAAAATGCATTTTGATCTCAGTATTCAGTTCTGTATCTTCTTTTCCCACTGGCCCTATACTAACATTTTCCAACTCCTGTTTTCATTGTACTTATTAATTCAACTAAGTAGAAAGTTACCACCGTAAATTTAGCAAAAAACACTAAAATCTACTTTTACACTTATCTGAAAACTGGCATAAAACACTAGACCTAGTTTTCCTTTCATTCATGTTTGGTTAAAAAAAAAAATGTCAAGAACTGAATCAAAACAATTTCACTTCTTAGACTTGCATGCATTTGCATATGAACCCTGCGATTCACATATTCACACTAAGAATGGCAAAGTAAGATGACTTGGCTGCTAAGCTAATTAAAATCTGCAAAAGAGCTCTTCTGCTCTTGCTTTTGATATTGCAGCAGAATTTGTGCACCTCCTTAGTTCATACATGCTATCAGGAGTAGTACAAGGCTGCAAGACCAAAGGAAGGACAAAACCTCCACATCTCCAGCATCAGTAACAATCCAGACCTTAACAGTAATACAAGACAGAGAGCACAAATACTAGGAGCTAACCCTAATGAAGGAACTTCAAATCACACCTTTATGGTTTTTAATGAAAAGGGCAAGCTACTGTTCAGCTTTGCAGTGGCTTCCTGCTTCCTGTCTTAAAAATAGGGAAGGGGTGTGAGTGATCTTGTTTCACTATGTTTAAACCCACTTTTGTGTTATTCAAAACCAGGTAGTGTTACAAGCTGAATTAAGAACCCACAGCATAGCAATAGAAGAATTAAGAGCACATTATTAAAAGCACTTGAAGGTATTAAGACAATCTCCGGAGAGAATATGTCATGTTTTTAACAAACAAACGTATCTTCAAGATCAGTGTTTGAAGCCTCACACAACACCTGTCTGTCTTCCACCTGCAAAAATTGTGCGGTAGTTACTGTTAGTACAAATTCAGAACTCTTTGGACAAGCAGCCAGATTGCAAAGGTCTCCATCACTTGGAAACTTTTTCCAGAAAGCATTTTACTGAGGTTGAGCAGGCCAGTCCTAAGTACACTTCTGTAAAGCAGCTGGTTCGAAATGGGCTTGGCTATAGGAGCAATAAAATGTGAGAAAATCAAATTTTACCTAGCTAATGTACTCTGAACTAACATTTGGCAACTGTAGTGCATTGGCAGACAAACATATAAACTTAAGTATGAAATTGCAGAGATTGATTCAGTGTTTCTTCATGTTTAGAAAATAAGCACTTGACCATGTACAAATGAAGGCAAGGCAAACTGCATCAAACATCACAGTGTCATGTGATATAGACAACCAGAGCCAGTCTCAGAAGTGAAGTGCTAGAGATGACCATGTACAAATGAAGGCAAGCCAAACTACATCAGACATCACAGTGTCATGTGATGTAGACAGCCAGACCCAGCCACACAAGTGCAGTGTTAGGGAAGACTTTTGGGTCTCCAGTCTCTAAGACACATTTCAGAGGTGGCTGAAATAGAAGCTTTCCTTCTGTTAAAAGCTTTATTTTTCATCAGAGGAAGAAGAAAGCTTAGTTACAATGTGCTGTAAAGCATTCTCTGTACAGGGAAAGATATTGTAAATGACCAAAAAATGAATGCCCACTGCCAAAAGAGTAGGAAGGAAGGATTTGAGAAAAGAGGTGTGCTAGCATATGGAAAGAGACAGAAGGAGGAAAAAAAATCAGGTCTTTAGCACTGCATGGTATGACAACCGAGCAAATAAATGTTGTAAACCTGAATAACAAAAAAATGTAAAAGACAGAGGAAAACAAATGGGAGGTTGCCTACATTAACTGAGATATCAATATTAGATGACCAACTTTTAGAAGTTATATCTTCAGAGAAAAATTTTCTCCTCCTTTTTGATAAGAACTTCCAGCAAAATAATGAAAAACTTAAAGAAGCATTTTGTTACCTTGTTCTAGAATGCACTGCTGTGACAAACTGGTGAATTTCTAAACAAGGCACTGGGTGTCATTTTTATATTCTAATTGGAAAAGAAAAAGAAAATACATCTGACTGACTAAAAAAATTCATTGTGAAACACTGAGAGCCCACAAAATTAACATTTGCTAAATGGTGTTTTCATTTACCATTGCCCTGGGTCTGGCTAGGATGAAATTAGCTTTCTACATGGAAGCACTCAGGCTGCTGTGCTCTGCATTTGTGGCAAAAACAAAGCTGGTAACACACCTGTGTTTTGGCTGTTGATGAACAGTGCGTGATTGTATAGCATTAAGGTTCTCTCTCTTCTCCCCTCTCCCCCTG
Source organism: Ara ararauna (assembly GCA_028858755.1). NCBI lineage: Eukaryota > Metazoa > Chordata > Aves > Psittaciformes > Psittacidae > Ara > Ara ararauna. Next base: position 32,857,794 of record CM054410.1, on the reverse strand, counting down.
CAAGTCGGCTTCAATTGCAAAAGAGGCTGGGAGACATAGGTAAGACAGCTGTCCCAAACCAGCCAAAGCGTTATTTCATACCAGATGATGTCTTACCCAGCAATAAAAGCTCACGGAGAGGAGAAAGGAAGAATCTTTGTGGTTCTGGTATTTTATTACCCAAGAAATCATTGCCTCTGCTAAGGCCCTGCTTCCCAGGAAGAGGAATCTACCAGTGGTGCATTCCTTGCAAAGGCAGCTTTTCCTTTTCTTATTAAACTGTCATTCCCTCTACCTGTGAGTCTTCTCACCTTCCTTCTATTTTCTCTCCATCCTGAAAGAGTGAGTAAGAAGCTGGGTGGTCTGTTGACTGCTGGCTTGGGTTAACTCACTGCAACCTTTCTATGATTTAACATGATTTTTGCACTGTTCATTTACTTTAATATCTCATCTCTATCCTTTACTTTTGCTGATTAAAGTGCTTTCTGGAAAATTTTGAAAATACTTTTTTCACCCTCCTTCTCTTTTTTAATTTGCCTGGTTGAAAGTGTGCTTGAAAATTTTAAAAATACAGGATAATTCAACAAGACAAATGAAACAACTATCTATATCTGTGATCACACGCAAAATAAAGTTCTTAAACAGAATTAAAACAAGTTTGATTTTTACCATTTCCTGTTTTGAGGGTGGGAGAAGACTTATTTTTAAGGTTTGATAAACATTTTAAATCATCCATATAGACCTTGTATAGTATTACAAACAAGCACAAGGACTTACCTTTGACTTTAATTAGAAACTTCTGAAAAATTTAATCTGTTTCAAAGGTAGAATATTTCATGAGGAGAACATACTAAACAGGAACAGTATTTTAAGAATCATTGCAATAGTATAATTTTTTTTATAAAACATTTCCCAAAGCAGAAATAACTCCTTCAAAATGAAGGACGTTCACTTTGCTTTATTGCAAAAAAATTGATTAAGTACTTGAGGAAAGCAGAAATCAAGAAAATAGATACTAGAACAAGTTCCATGGGGTAAGGAAGTGGTTAAAATGCAAGTCATGGCTTCTCTGCTATCACCTCCAACATGACAAGAATCCAGATTTGTCAGTAAGCAACAGCATGATGTTAAATAACCAGTGCAGGACAGATGTACAAAACCAGCACATTTTTCTGGGTACCTTCCAAAAATTAGTGTCGCTGCATGCAGTTGTGTTGAAACATCTGTGTAACTCAACATGCCACTTTAGTCATAAATGAAAAAAACAAAAGGTTATTCAAAACGATCATACAGAGTAAAGCTCCTAGGATCAATGTAAATACCATGAAGGGAGAACAGCAAATCTTATCAGGGAGAATGAAAATGCATTAAGAAGGAACAATGTTGCTGTCAGTATGCGTTAAAGAATTACATAAGAGGACAAAGAAAAAGTCTGTGTAAGGCCAACTCTGGTACAAGACCAAAATAATACTGACTGGACAAAGATAAGAAGGGAGAAGTTTCTAATTGCCAGAATGCAAGGTTTGACAACAGCATTTGAGAGAACTGATAAAATATGAAATCAGGAAAAGGCTAAGGGAAAGAGCTCCTGCAATTTTCAGCCAGAACATGCTAGCTTGCATGAGCGAGTGTTACGAGAATTAGTCGTGAGTGAAGTAGGCCTCAGGTTGAACAACATGCCTTTCAGTCCTACACATCAAAAAAACATGCTGCCTGTAGCACAAAACGTACACAGGTCTTACAGAAATAACAAACAAGACAAGATGAGATGCACTTCACTCATTTTTTTAAACATCTTGCTGTTTCTTGCAGAAAAGGAAAAGAAATATTCTGCTTCTGAAATTTTCCTCTGTATTTACAAATGTGTACAAAATTATGGATATTCATCATCAGCAAGTTATTGTCAAGTTAAATTCTATGCGCCTGGCTTTGTACAGCACAGTATCAGTTATTTTAAAAAGTTAATATGTGCAGTGAAAACGAAATCTTCACTAAGAAAATACACTACAGTGTGAGTAGGAGGTACTTTTAATCAGATATTGGTTACAGCTGCAAGAAAAAACATGTAGCAATAAGGAGCACAGTAGGTAAACATTAAAGGATAAACGTAACATTTGCCAAAAACTGCAGAAGGAGAGAGGAAAATATTAAAAACATAGACTTTGTGTCTGCTGGATTTTGTTGGTGAACCAAGATGTTATGGTATTTCACACCCATCTGTGGGGCAGTGGACTCTGTAAGATAGTTTGGCTAGAAATCAGTCACAGGGTACTTAATTGTGAATTACAGTCACTGTGAACCCAAGAAGAACCTCAAGTCTGCAGGATATTCATATTTTGCGAATCTGAAGACATTACTCCATTGATCTGGAAACAGCAAATACGCAAGTTAGAGAGAAAGTGAAACATTTGTCCAGCTCCAGAACTATTCAGGGTTATCTGATTGGTTGCATGCAATGCAACCATGATACTCTGAATTTACACTTACTTTTTAATTTTCTCATTTATTATAAAAATTCTGGGTAAAAAAAACCAATCAACTACTTATTTACCCACACAGTGCAATTGATAGTCTGTTCCACAGTGATAAAAGATTCATATAGATATGTAAAACTTCTTTATGCTGCCAAATAATCCCTTTCAATCAATTTTGTTGCTACGTTGTACTCATTGCTGGAGTCTTCTTCCTTCAACAGTTCTACTACAAACACTTGATTTTAAAAAAATGATGTGAACATAAAATTCATGCTATTTCCTTTAACTAAACTAATCTGACAGACATTAAAATGCAGACAAGTGTCTAGCCTAAGGCTTGTTAATGCAAAAGAAATTACTGTATATGAGAGTACATAATTTCTTGAAAATTTCTGCTGTAACTTCAGAAGTCAAAGTAGTTCTTGGGAGCCCTTCTCCTTTGGCAAAGTTCCACTGGTTTCCAAGGCATGAATTATATGTAATCAGAGTGATCACCCCAATGCCAGATAGCTTCCCTTCTAATAAGGCTTTCTCCATCTAGAGTATGACAAGGCTTTAAATTACAGAGCTAGATATTACAGTAGCAGTAATCTTGGGGAGGAAAATCTCTATATTCTATGGTGTACTTATGAAACGTGATTCCTAACAATAAGCCTCTCTAAAGTTGTTGTGAAATAAGGAATAATATTAGTATGCAACCCATATTTGTATACCTCTAGGCCATAACACAAATCACAAGGGTAAAGCAGATGATGACGCACCTAGCACTTGAGCTGTGCAAGCCACTTGCAGCAGCTGCACGCCAGTTCTGAGTGCACATCTTTTCTCCAGCCAGTCAAGGAAAGGACAGGAAACGCCATAGGACTGAGGTGCCAGCAACCTGCTCATCCCAGCTTGAACTACTAGGAGTGCATGTTACAAAGCCACAAAAAATAAAGACAAAATAAGAGATTTTAGGGTTAGTGGGCGTGCTGGAGTTCTGCTTTGTGAATGTGGGAAGGCGGCTAGGGACAAATAGCCAGCCTGCTGCAGTGGGGAAAGAGACAGATCAAGGTATTGAGTTGAAGTTGGGGAAACAGGCTGGAGGCTGCTCCCTGGCACCTACACATGGCAATATCTGTCAGCTCTGTCTCTCAAGCCTCATCTTTGTTCACTCCACTTGTGGTGCCCACAAAAGTCATGTTTAGGAATCTCTGAACCAGACCAGAAAGAAAGTCTCCCCTTCACTCAGCTTTCCTTTTCTCAGAGCTCTGCTATTAGGCAGAAGACAGGAGAGCAGCTAGATTTTTTGTCATCACAGAAACCATCTATGCACACCACTTCTCTTACTACCTGCCCTTACAGCCTACTTCTATCCTTTCTCCATGTCTCCTACAAACCAGGATCAGACTGAGCTGGAAATGGCGCTGAGCCTCACTCTTTGCAATCCTCACTCTGTATCTGTGTGTGTGACATGGCTACAGTGGTAAATGCCATATTCATATTAGAAAAAAACAGAAAAGCTGTACTAAGGCATGTAAATTTTTGCCACCAGTCATAGTTCCATGCTTTCTGTCTACAACTACAGTATGCAGTAAAATTAAAATGGAAATTTCTTGCCCACAAAAACGGGACTACAGAGATTCAGGATAAATTTCCTTCTTGCTGCCCAAACTATATTACTTCTCAATATAAAGATCTGTAGAAAGTTAGCTGGCTATTTTGTATCTTGAGTTGACAAAATGAGGAGAAACTGACTCCTGTGGGTTAAAATTCTGTCTGAAACCTCAGAAAGCAGAGCCCATACAAGTTTGGGGGCATGGGGTTTTTTATATATATAGCTAGTAAATGGTAAATTGACAAAAGCCTTTTGTGCTCAGTTCAGAGACTAAGTTACCATGCTTAGAGCAGATGGTAGGCAGTCTTTTTTACAAAAAAAGAAACAACCAATGTGACTGCGAAACACAACGCCTTGTCCAGCATCCTTCTCAAAAACGCACAGGTCCTACAGCCTCTACTGTTGCTGCATTGCAGTGCTTCCGCGAGCTAGTCAGTCCTTGGTATTTGCCAACACAAGCTGAAATTTTAACTATAGAAATAGCCCGATAAAAATCAAATTCTAATTAGTTGGCTACATATTACATTTTGCACAGCTGTTGCTGCATTTGAACACAGGCTTCCAGGATGATCCTTTTGGTCAGAATAAACACAAACATTTGTCCAGGGAGTTCTTTAACAAATAGCTGTATCTCAGGTTTGTTTTCAAATGCAGATGATGTTGCCGGTTAGAGATTAAAAACATTAACCAACTCAAAAAATAAAAAGTATTCTTTTCCTTAAGTTCAGGTGTATTTTAAAGCAACATAATATGCAAGGAATAAGATAGTAAGGGTTAATATAGGGTGAGGCATGCCAAAAAGGTAAACAAGGATAAAACCATACCTGATGAAGGTGTTTGATAAAGACAAACCTTGACTGAAATAGCCAAAATAGTTTCAAAACACAGTATCTCATCTTTTCTCCATTAAACTGTTGCTTTGGTTCTGTCACTGTTAGTTTAGTTTCCATAAAAACGACCTCTGTTGGTAGGTTAGAAAAATAAAAATCGTGCTTCCATTTGGAATGACATAAGACATAAAGCTGAAGAGCTGGAAAAATAATCAGTTTCTAACAGTTACAGCTACCTAAAACAGCAGCTGCCAGTAAAACAAACGAAAACTTTGAAGGCTCAGACTTCTGTAATGTACCAATATAAATTAAAACCTTTCAAAATACTGAAGTATACAGTCATGTCATCCAGACAATACGAAACTACTCTTTTCATTCAGAAACACCAAGAGAAACACTTCAGTTTTATAACTTTTTTGGACTTTTGCTCTCCAAAAGCCCCAAGCTTCCCTCACCAATCTCATCATTTGTCCTGTAAATACCTCATCTTGTCCCCTAGAGATTTAGAAAATAGAGGAAAAAATGCCATAAAACTGGAGCTTCCTAAAAAAAAGTAACCTTTGCGCTTTGGATTGCAGTAAAATGTTGAACCATGAGTTGTAAGTGCATACATATCAGTGTTCCCTTCCAATCAGTGTACCCCTAATGTTGAACTCAAAATTAAAGCCTTGAGCTTATCAAAACAAATGTTGAGGACACATGAATATTCACTAGTCTTCCCCACGTATAATCTAGAAATTCAGTTTTGATTATATTAAAATTTCTGCTAGAAAACTGCTCAAGAAATATTTATCTCTCTTCAAAACAAGTTTAGGAATGATCAGTGAATACTGTACAAAGACTTCATTACTAAGACAGTGGTTAGTCTGCCTTGGATTTTCTTCATTTCCTGTATTTTTATGTCTATAAAGAGTTTTCAATAAGTCATAAAGAATTCAGTGTGAACTTTTGAGGAAAAGAAGTAAAGCAATCAACCAGATATGAAAGCTTATAAAATTAGGAACAGCAAAGAGCACGAGGGACAGAGTACAATTCCCAGAAGACTGAATATAAAATGCAATACTTAAGCACCACAGATGTGATTGACATTTTGTTTTCCAGAGTTCTCATTCCTATTCCCATATTACAAAGATGCCAATTGCAACTGCTATTCTGATAGTTCATAGTGGCATTTCTCCTGTATCTGTTACACTGATCTTAAATAGATCACAAAACATCAGGGACCAGTCTAACTAGATAACCTACAACTCCTTCATAACCCGGTTGCTAATGTGGCCAGGCTGTAGGTTGGTGCACATTTATTTCAGAGGTAGTGCTGGAGTTTCTTTTCAGAGGAAATGCTTTCCCAAGTCCCTTTATGATATAGATACAGTCAAACAGACTGAGGAACTGATCTGAATTAAAAATAACCTACAAAAAAGTCAATTCATATCAGTTCCCTGAGGGGGCAGAAAGCAATATGTAGAACCAATTATGCTGACACTACCACGAAAAGAAATTACTGTCAAATTCTGACTACGATATCTTATTAGTGACTTCAGAGTTTTCCTATAAATTGTTCTCCCTTTCACTTACTCTTTTATATTTAAAATTACTTTACTTACTGATCTGAGCCTGTCAGTGCTCCCCTTATTTTAGATTGCATTTTAAACACTCTGAAGAAGCTGGGTTTTTTTGATTTTGTTGCCTTTTTTTCTTTTTTCTTGAATACCAAAAGCAGCAAGGTCTAGCACAGGTTGTAAAATCCAAGCACACCAAACCAGTTGTCCTCTTAGACACTTTTTCACTACCTTTACTGGAAAGCCCTATAGTACTGACAACAAAGAAGGGAACGCTGTAAAACACAGGACATTGAGCCATTTATTGTGCAGTTTCCAGCAGCTGACACTAATAACAAAGAAGATGTAGTCCAGAGGTCATGCTTTAACAGGAAATCCTGGCTATTTAGGCCTTCTTACCATGCAACACCAACAGGTACACCACAGAAGCCTGAAAAATTCCCGCAAGGGTGAAAAATGACATCATCATTGCTAACTTCTGCCGAATTTCCTTATGGTACTCTCATGTATTAATTAAAAAATCTGATGCACAGTACAGCGATATTGCTTTCAGCAGACGTAGAGGGAACCAGTTCTAGCACAAAGCAAATTGCTTTTTTTATTGAAGTAGCTTGTAATGTCTGCAAATGGTGATGAATTTTGGACAGTATTCACGCATTGCTTAAGATATTATTTCAGCCTATTTCTCAGGAGCACTACTGAATTATAGAAATACCCTGTTAGGATTTATACTCAGGGTGTCAGAATTGACAATACAGCAGATAGCACTCTTCCCATTAAATCTGCCACACTGAACCCCCACCCAGGCTGTATAGACAAACTTTCAGCAGCGCCAAAGCATTACAGCTGAAATTAGCCACATGAAGCCACGCAGTTTTCAGGATGAGTGTCTCTGTGTCACAGAACAGTTGAAGATGGAAAGAATCTTAAGGCACCACTTGGTCCAACACCCATTCTCAAGCAAGGTCATCTAAAGTAGATCTCCCTGACTGGACTGTATCCAGAAAGCTTTTGAGTATCTCCCAAGATGAAGACTCTACCACCTCCCTGGGCAACATGTACCAGTGCTCACTTACAGTAAAAAATATGTTTCCTGATGTTCAGATGTTATGGGTTCAGCAGTAGCAGTCATTTTTCTCCTTTAGTAGCTGGTGCAGCACTGTGTTTTTGACTTTCGGCTTGGGAACAGCAATGATAACACCCATGTTTTCAGTTACTGCTTAGAATGTTTGGACTGACCAAGGACTTTCTGAGCCTCATGCTCTGCCAGAGAGGAGGGGAAGCCAGGAGGAAGCAGAGACAGGACACCTGACTCAAACTAGCCAAAGAGGTATTCAATGCCACAGCACGTCATGCCCAGGATGTAACAATGGAGGGCAGAGACCCAGAAGGGTGGGGTTCGCTGCTAGGTTGGGTTTGGTTCCGGGTGGTGAGTGGTTATATTCTATTCCCTTGTTATTTCCCTTGTCATTATTATTATTGGTGGTAGCAGTTGTGGTTTGTGTTATACCTTAATTACTCGACTGTTCTTATCTCAGCCTGTGAGAGTTACATTCTTTTGATTCTCCTTCCCATCTCTCCAGGAGTGGGGGGAAGAAAGAGTTGGGAGTGAGTGAGGAAACTGCATGAGTTTTGGCTTAAACCACGACATCAGGAAAAATCTCCTGTGTTTCAGTTTGTGCCCACTGCCTCTTGCCCTGCCATGGCACCACTGAAAGAAACCTGGTTCTATTTTCTCCACATGCACCCCCCTTCAGGTTACACCTGATTTATAAGATTCCCCTGAGCCTTTTCTTGTCCAGGCTGAGCAATCACCTCTCTCTCAGTCTTTCCTCCTATGTGAGAAGCTCCAGTCCCCTAATCATTATTTCCAGCATTTCCTCTCTTGGAGACAGTACTTCAGGTGTGACCTCACCAGCACCAAGGAGAGGGGAAGGATTACCTCCCATTACATTTGTCCTCGTTGAACTTCATTAGGTTCCTGTCAGTCCTTTCCTTCATCTTGTTTCTCCAGCCTATCAAGGTCCCTCTGGATGGCAGCACAACCCTGTAGTGTATCAGTTACTCTTCACAGTTTTGTGTCATCAGCAAACTCGCTGAGGATACACCCTACCCCATCATCCAAATCATTAAGATGTTAAACAGGGTCAGACCCCATGTTGATGCCTGGGACACATGGCTTGTTACTGGCCTCCAATTAGACTTTGTGCCACTAATCACCACCCTCTCACCATGGATATTCAAACAATTTTCAATGCACTTCACTGCCTCTTCATCCAGCCCATACATCAGCAGCTCCTCTATGATGATCTTATGAGAGACAATGTCAAAGGCCTTCTTGAAATTCAAGTAAATAATATCGACTCTTCTCCTGTCGTCCACCAGGTCAGTCATGTCAATGTAGAAGTTTATCAAGTTGGTCAAGCATGATTTCCTCTTGGTGAAACTATGCTGACAGATGCTCTTGATTTTTCTGTGCTTGATGTGCTAAGAAATGGTTTCCAGGATGAGCTGCTCGGTCAGCTTTCCAGGGATCAAGATGAGGATGACTAACCTATAGTTCCCTGTGTCCTACTCTTGACCTTCTTGAAGATTAGATATTTACATTCAGGCACTTCACCAGGGTCCCATGGTTATAGAAACCAAACCCAGACAGCAACTGCAGCTCTGCAACAAATTGTTAGCATGCAGTCAACTCTTTCCCCTTAACAGAAGGATTGAGAGGAACACTGCCTGGGTCCCATAAGCGTGACTGTCACCCCCAGAACTCTGTAGCTGCTCTTTATACTTTTATGTTTGTCCTGGTAGTATCACTCATGCCTACATGGGAGAATAACAGAGGGCAATAGAGAGTGGGACACGCCTTATCAGTTTCTCCACAACAGCCTGGGTGGATCCATGCCCTCATCCAGCATGGTTCCATGCTCCCAGGAAGCAGAAAAATTCTTTGGACATCAGGTCAGGTAGTCAGGTGAATGCCTTAATCCTCTACAGCAGAGAGCTGCTGTCTATCACTTGCCACTTCCTCCAGGTTATCCTGCGTGGTTCAGTTAGTTGTCCTGGTTGCTTCGCTTAAAAGCACACCTGCCTCCTTCTCAGCTTTGAGGGAAGCAAACCTGTCCCACAGCTGCAAGATTTGAGATGCAACAGAAGCCCTGCAGCTGGGTTGTGATATACCCTGGGATGAAATATGTAACATGTTTTTAAGAAACAAAAGAATACTTAAGTAACAAATATCAGACTGTTGATTTAATATCATTAAGTAACAGACAAGTAGGAGTGAAAAAGGTTTTAAATAAATCCCCTGAGCCAGGAGATAGGATTTCTCTATTAAAAATTTCTAACCAGCATGCCAACACATAGCATGTGCCAAATGCTAATTACTGCAACTGATTAAAGGACAGCCCAGTTTATCAGCTGATTGTCAGTACCAGGTTGACAACAAGCTCTTGAGAATTACAAGCTTTATTTATTTATTTATTTATTTATTTTTAATTTGTAGGAGAGATTTCAATATGAACTCCTGATTTTTAATTGTTAGATAAGTAAGAGAGTAAAAGGAAAAGAAAGAGTAGGAGAAGAAAAGAGTGATGAAGCAGAGTCCTGAAATCTTTTCCCATTTACCCTGAGCCTGAAAGCACCAGGTAGTTCTTCTTAATACAATAAAACGTAACACTAGTCCAAAATAAAAGGAAAAGGAACTACAGGACTGCTTTTGGGCAGAAGCTTTTCTATAGCATGACCTTCTAACATATGCAAAGTCTACTTGGAGCATAAAAGCAAATATATCCTAATAATTTTCAGCCATATCACAGCATTGTCAATGGTCACTTCACTGCATGTAAAATACTGTTGTTTTCTTCAAGCCCTCATTCCTGAAATCGTGTGCTACCTTACAATGCCAACATGAGCTTTGATGTACAGCTCCAATAGCTATAGAGAAAAGAACTCTGGTGATATAGACCTTCTTAAAATGTAAAACAAAATGAGGTTTACATTTTTTAAAAATTAAAAGCTCAATCTCCTTTAGCTACCGGGTTGTATCAAGTGTTAACGCTAGTGCTTACTGCAGTTGCCAGTGTCTAACTACTTAGCTCACCTTCTCTGAATACACTTCGAGCAGACAGTTGACCTGCTTTATTTTCCTAAGACCTTGACAGCACCTCAACAAATATGGGATCAACTTATTATCAGACATAAAGTTATACAGATACCACAAGTGACTTATCATTGCCAGTTTTTAAACCAGAAAAAACAGAGTAAGAACGAAATTTTGAATAATCTTTTGTCTCATTCGTAAACCTGTAAGAATTCTGAGAGAAATATGTTGAGGTGTTACTCTGTGCAAAACACTGCAACTACTGTTCACGAAAGATACCTGTCACACAGCAGCTTCAGTAGGTCAGATGAGCGCCAGATGTATTTATCAGCTTAAGACCCTACAATGTAACACATTGTTTTTTCTAAACATATGATTTAATGCTATTATATAATATACAGGGCCAAAGGCTGACTCAGCCTCAACTTGTCTGGACCTATGTAACAAATGAAAAAGAAAATGCAATGCCGTATATGTAAATCTGGATACAAACACTGCTCATGTATAGCCTAAAACCGATTTTTAGTTCTCTAAGTTACCCTTCATTACAGAGCTATTTGCCATATTTTGACAGCTAATCTAATTACTTTATAAATGTCACTGTTGATTTTAGGAAAAGCCTGGAAGCGTTGGTGGAAAATAGAAGCTTTGAACATAGCAGAAGCAATATGTAATTGTTTTTTAGATATAAAATGAATTTCTACTAAGAATTTGTGGAATCCCAAGTAGTTATATTGCTGCTGGCACAAAGAAATCAGAAAGTTCCAGGGAGAGGTAAGAGATAGTGATGATCCTTTCAATATTAACTTCAGCAGTGTATAATGAAAACACCATGTAGATCCCCTATTTATACTAAGCAGCAATCATAGCTGTTTATGGACCAATTAAGTGAAGGAATGAGCTGTAGGATAGACTATAGTCAGAGCTAGAATCAACCCAAGTAGCAGATTCAACTACTGAAAACACAGGAGACTTTTCTTGAGCTACTGAACGTATAAAATGATTATCTAAAAGACAAATAACCACTGTTATGCTTAGATACAGTTTTATTTCTTATTTATTATCTACTTCAATTGAAACCTCAATATCAGAGAAAACCCTAATTTCCAGTCTTCTCCCATCCTCTATGAATCATGAGACAATCTGTGAAGAAGTCCTTCAAAGATCAGGACCTAGCCACTAATAAAATCAAATCTCATCATCAAAGAAAGACCATTCCTTGTTTATCGTTTTGCTCTGTGCTTCCATTGCAGAAAATAAGCATGGTAAAACAGTTTCAATGGTGTGTAAATGTTCAAGGGAAAAAGAGAATATATTGTCCAGTTTTCACTGTAATTTTTAAACTGATATCTGCTAAAGGACTATGTTATTCCTATGTACTCATTAATTAAATTGCAGGTTATTTGCTGTCATTAAAAGTTTATCTCCCAAGTTTGTACTTAAAAACATCGCCAAAACAACGCACGTTGAGCCACTGAATGTTCGACAACAAATATTGCAATTGTTCCCAGTTTTACTGCTTTTGAATAGCAACTACTTTTGAAGCAGAAAGAAAGTTATTGAGTTTTCAGAAGTGTAGTATTTGGCAGCTAGTCACAGGCAACAAAAATGCTGTACACAACACATGCATGTTGGTATTGCAGCTCAGAAATAAGTGCACACTGTTTTCTTTTAGGAAGCTAAGTATCTGACGTCAGAAGTTTGAAAATAATGTGAACTACCTTTAGTACACAAAATTCCTTTCATTCATAAGACTATAAACTTAAAAAAATTGAAAAGCAAGAATGCAACATGCCAATAACAAAATTCTCTACAAGCATAGTTTTTTAGTGAAAGATAAGAGTTTAAAGTAAAATTACTAGTAAACCAAGTTGGGTAGAAAACCAATCAGTTTAGATCAGGTTCAAAATGGGGTGTCTTTTGACACGGATTTTGTACTGCAATGGATGATGATAATAAAGTTATATTAACTGCATGAGATAAGTATGTTCTGACAGTATTTTTGCTGTATAAGACACAGAAGTAGAATTCAAATGCAGTTATGCTGAAATTAGAACTTTCAGTTATAGCTGACATTACCCGCTGGATATCTTAGGCATAATGGAAACAGCTGCTCATGTACATCATTTTTCCCTTAAACAGAGGTATTTGACAAATTCTGTGACAAAAATAATCCTTTTTTTCTGTGGAGAAGATTTAGGAAGTAAAGTTCTACAAATGCTAGGAATAAAAGCTCTTAGCCCTGCAGGGAAGCGTTTGAGGGTACTGGTGGATGAAAAATAGGCCTTGAGCTGGCAGTGTGCACTTGCAGCCCAGAAAGAATCATACCATACATCAAAAGGAGCCTAGCCAGCATGTCAAAGGGAATGATTCTCTTCTAGTCTGATCTCATGAGAGCCCCACCTTGAGTGCTGCATCCAGATCTGACTACCTGTTAGCGCAGGTCCAGAAGAGGGCCACAAAAACAGGCAGAGGGCTGAAACACCTCTCCTATGGAGAGAGGCTGAGACATGGGGGAGACTACAGGAAGACCTTATTACAGCTTTTCTATATATAAAAGAGGCTTGCAAGAAAGATGGAGAAAAATCTTTTACCAGCGTCTTTACCATGACAATAGTTTAAACTCAAATAGGGTTTAGATTTATATTGGGTATAAGAAAAATTCTTTGTAATAAAGGTTGTGACACACTGGAAGTTCTGGATACCCCATCATAGGAAGTACTCAACTTCAGGCTGGACAGGGCTTCGAAAAATCTAATCTAGTGAAAGATATCCCCACCTGTGGCAGAGGGGTTGGGCTAGTTGCTCTTTGAAGATCACTTCCATGCAAAATCACTCTGTAATTTTATTCAAAAATTCTGACAGCAGAACCTTTGTTTTGTTAATTACGTTTACACCCCTGTTTTTTCTTAAAGTTACAACTCCCATAATGGATATCAAAATTCTATAAACACTACAGTTGTGATTTCCATTTCTGATTTTCAGGTATATTAGACCACAATAGAACTCTAGAAGTAGAATTTCAAGCAATACCAAATCAGATGTCTTAAGGAAGTTTACTACATCAGTATTAATACCTAATCAACAAATTTTATAATTTCACTGAAAGAAAGTTTGGAAGGGTAGTTTCAGAAAGCCTGATTTCTATAAGCCCACTTTGGGTTTTTTGAGGCTTTCTCTTTGCTTCAGGACTTTCTTAAAAGCAGCATTAACACCTAAAGACCAACTTGAGAGAGCTTAATTTTGGTTAGTAATTTAACAGCAGAAGTTTGTGATGGGAATAAATAACACACTTAGTATTTACAAATTCTTTTCTTTCAAAAGAATTAATGCTAAAAAGTTAAAAAAGAAGGGAAACAGCAGAAGCAGGGTTTTTTTGATACAGAAGTCTTGAGCACATCTTTTGCTTTTTAAATATGACTGATTTAAATGATGCTATTGCACAAAACTGGACATAGCTTTTTTATAAGAAAAAAGCAAGATGTAAACAGAATTTCCCCTAACTACACTCAGAAGTTTAAGGCTATTTGCATTTTCAAATTTGAGTTCAATTTGAGTCTTAATACTTGAAGTTCCAAGTCTTTTTAGATCAAAAACTATTGATTTAATAAACAAAACAATTTATGCAAAATTGGATTCCTGAGACTATACAGTACCTCTACAGACATAGTTATGTATAAACAGGTTAGTAAATAGAAAGCAACAAAACTTCTTAACCAGCAAACTCATTCTTACACAACGTGGAAAAAGTCAATAAAAGTCCACAAAATCCTGTAATCCAAAACCATTAGCAGGAGACCTTTAGCATCATTTTGCTGATAGTATTTGTCCACACTGCTTACTCCTTAAAATCTTATTTTATACACTACTATATTATAAGACTGCTTTACACAGTTTCAGTCATGTTGGTGCTTGAATTTGAAAACAGATTAAAAGCTTATAATATGCTTGAAAAAAGCATCTGAATTGCTGTAGTTTCTATTTATAAAGTTGTTGAATTTTATCTAAACTGAAAATTCCAAGATGAACAATTTTCTTGAAGAACAGAAAGTAAATGAAAACAACTATGTATGTGTTTGCATTTTGAATATTGTAAAGCAGTATGTGAGTTATATGGTCTTAAGAAAAAAACCAGATCACATTCATTTTCTAAATTAATCCTTCCCCTCTTATAAAATAAAATCTCTTTTTAAGATGATGATTCATGTTCCACTGCTTTAACTACAGCATATAGTGTCTTCATCCTGAGCATACCTATGCCTGTGTATATTTTATTACAGTGAATATTTACTTTCAGCAGGTCTATACGTAAATTAGTGGCTGCTGCTGTGGACTAGAAAATAAATTTGTTGATTTAAAAGGTGAAACAGCATCTTATGAAGGCTCTACTGCTCTTTGTTTTATCCACAGTTACTGGGAGCAACTACAGTAAGAAATGAAAAAAAAACATTTTCTGAATGATTCTGAAGTGCTTCCAGCCATCGGTGATTTCCAGTGTTTTCTATTAAGATGGATAGTAATAGAGTTATTCTGATGTTCACTAGTGATTTAGAGATTTCTGTTCTTCAGAGCTGAAGACTGAATAATACTTTTGTAGTGTAAGAAGGAGCAGAATCTGTGAAAAGAGAAAAAAGATATACAGTTCAGACTTCAGCTATGTAATCCAGCTCAAATAAATGGAGCCCTTAGCTAGAAACAGCTAGGTTTGGTTTTATTTCAAAAGTTCTCTACAAGTGATCTCTCTGCTATCTTTCAGAAATTCTGCTAGCTCATATTATACAGAAACTATTCCTTCTCCGGTCTGCTTTTTAAAGGCAGGTATTGGCATAATCTGTAGAGCAAGAGTTCAGAAGCAGGAAATACAAGAGTGACTTGTGATCCAACCTTAAAGCTTGGAGATACGTTTTGTCTAGGAAGGCAGAAAAATCTATCCCTGAGCTGCTTTACCCCAAATGAGTATAAAGCTTGCATGCCTGGCAGGATCAAATGAAGGTTTCTGGAAGCTTGGCTGCCATTTTAGAGGTAGACAGCTTGCATACTCCAGTGTGCAGCTTACGAACATTAAAGAATAGAAGTCCAGTATCAGAACATGAAAAATATTCTTCAGCCACCTTCCTTTACATTTCTTTTTTACCAGGTCTTGTAGGACTGCTCTACAGCCATCTACATGCCAATTAATGAAATACAAAGAATGAAAAGATACAATAGGATTCATTCCACAAAAATTCGTTTCCATACACAAACTCTCAAAGAGATTTAAACTCTATATGGTATTTTGGCTAACAGAAAATTTTCCATTTGTTTCCGAACATGTTTTACTAAATGAAAAAAAGAGATTTCCAGTTACTTAATTACAGTAAGTCTAAAACAGAATAACAAAATAATGTAGATTTTTTTGGTGATGTGCAATAAAAACAATGTGGTCAAACAATAAGTACATTCTATACAAACACATTATTAAAAAATGTTCTATCAATGTAAAGAGTATCTCATATATACACTGTTTCTTTTTGAGGAGAAGAAGCACTTTTACAGGAATTCAGTCCCTAATGCTAAACCCCAGTGAGGTGAGTAAATCTGGAGAATGAGGATAATCTTTGCAAACATAATCGTTGAATTAATGCATGTGCAAACACACCATTAATTTTGCATGCATTTGTTCAATATCAAATGTCTTAGTCAGGGCCCAAAATTTAAACAAAACACATTCAACATTTTCACTTTTAGTCTTATCTACCGTAACAGACAATTACAGTTTAAGGATATATTGCTTGTTGTCTTAAAAATTAATGCTCCAATTGTATTTCTGCATTTATATACAAGATTGACTGCAAGTTAACACATACCCCTTTCTTTTAGGTCTTCAATGTATGCTTTCATAAATTCTTTCTCAAATTGCTCCCGTTCACGTTCACTTTCTACAATTTCTTCAGTGTCTTCACATACAATAGTTTCAACTGGGCTGTCCTTGAGACTTATGAATCTAGAGAGAGATTAACAAAAGAATATATGCATCAGACTTCTGAACGTCACTGGCCTACATGAATGACATTTTTGAAGTTGCTGCTACAGCCAGAAAGGGAAACGCAAAGAACATAGAATCCTAGAATCCTAGAATCATAGAATAGTTAGGGTTCGAAAGGACCTTAAGATCATCTAGTTCCAACCATGGTTACATTAACATCTAAAATAACGTGCAAATTAAGTCTGTAACATTTTGAAAATCTCTGATGTTTTTCCCATTCAAGAAGTAAAAAAAAACCAAGAAATGTTACTTCCTAAAGAATAAATGGTCCAACAAATCACACAGCTTTTCAAAATCTCGTGAATTGTTGTGACTCAGTGGTCTGTTGATCTTGGATGCCAGGTTCCCACCAAGCAGCCCTCTCACTTGCTCTCTGCAGCAGGATAGGGGAGAATATAGGATGAAAAAGTCACGGGTTGAGATAAAGACAGCTTAACATAGAAAACCAAAAGCCATGCACAAAAGAAAAATAAAGCAAAATAAATATTAAAAAAATAAAAAAAATCATTCTCTACATTCTCTACTTTTCAACAGGCAATGCCCAGACCTTTCCTGGGAACCAGACACTCAGCATGGGTAGCAGTATATAATAACCTTATTAAGGTGTTTGCCTTCCAAAGCTTTCTCTTGATTTTATTGCTGAGGATGACACCATACAGTATGGAATATCCGTTTGGCCAGTTTGAATCATCTGTCCCAGCTGTGTCCCCTCCCAACTTTTGCTCATCCTCAGCCCACTGGCCTTTGTGATGGGGGATTGAAAAGGCAGCCTTGATGTGGGAGCCCTGCTCAACAGTAGCAAAAAACCTTTGTGTGTTACCAATACCATTCTAGCTACAAATACAAATAAAGCACTATGAGGACTGCTATGGGGAAAGTTAACTCCATCCCAGTCAGACCCAGTATGGAGTCTCAAATGGTTTCATAATCAAAGGCCTGAACATTGCCTGTAGAAATGCAACGTCATTGTAACTGCAGACTAAAAGGCCTTTTAGATTTATCCTGCATGCAGCAACAAGGCGCTGCTTCACAACAAAGAATATATGAACTACTAAACTCACGTGACAGTATTTAGACTTTTAACTAGCTGTGCCTCCCACTCCCAGCAGCATGCTTTCAACAGCACTGAGCTTATCAACAACAAACTGCCAGTTTCCTGGTCCTGCTCTGGGGCATGACTATGAGACTCCAGAGTTAGAGCTACTACAACCATGTCTACACAAGAATAGTTTAGGCATACAGATGCACAATGTGAGGAAGTGTCAGATGAAAATCAGAAAACTGCTGTTCCTCTGCATTTTCCAAGCTTTCTGGTACCTCCTTAATGGCTCTGATATAAATTGAATCCTAATTTGACCACCAGGTGTGGTAGAAACTGATGTTTATGAAAAAATTTCCACTGAGTGCACCTGTCTTATGCTCTTAGAACATACTTTCTCTCTTTTACTTACTTTAAACCTGTGGTTGACTCACAGACAGCAGTGGGTATCTCAACCAGGTCATCACCACTAACAACTAGCAAACTGAGCTTTGGCATATTGACAAGAGCTCGTGGAAGATAAGTCAACTTGTTTTTCTGTAGGAGAAGTGTCTGAAGTTTATCTAACCTGTAAAAATGTGAAAGACGAAGATAACAAAATATTCATTTCAGACAGGAATATCTATCCAAGATAGCAAAACAGAATTAATCGTGTACAAAAGAAGAACATGCACTATCTTTGGCTTCTCAAAAATTACGTATACCACACTTCTACAAATTGTCACCAACTAACTTTAATGGAAAGTTCCAGTCATGGTTCAATATTATAGACATAAAAAGCATACCTCTGAAAAGTACTCAAAAGCATGCCCCAGGTAAAATACTACAAAAAATTACTGAGCTTTCATACACTTTGACAGAATATGATATGAAGGCTCACTATGTGTATCCTGGAACTGATGATAAATATGGGTCACCAGCTCACACCTTTGCCCATATGCTGGATTCTATGAACTAGATACATTCGTGCTAGGCAGTATATTCCCATCAATTGTTTTTCACTAGTAATTAATACTGTGGGGAACAAGAGAAAGACCAGCTCCTGGTCACACAGCTCTTGCAAGTTTTCCTATTGAAATAAATTTAATGACAATGTTTTGTAAAGGAAGGCATTTAGTTGCTTTTCTTTACTTACCCTAGCTCTTTTCCTAATGCAATAGTAATTTGTGACTGAGCATTTATTCCTTGGAGTAAAGAGAAGACAAAAAGCATAGCAAACTGATGCAAGAGGTTTGTCTGATTTGACAGGAAAATTCCATTCCTTAAACACCATTGTACAAAAACAGAGAAGATGAAATGTAGAAAAGGAGTATTTTGGAGACAGAAGAATATATATGGGTTACAGGGGGGAAATGACACTAAAGTTTAGGGAGTATCCTTCCATAAAATAAAAATCTTAATAGAAGCTCTTTCAAATTAAATATCTGTTCAGATCTGGAAAAAAAATGGCAATTGTATACTGTTGTTGTCAGAGCATCTGAATTACTAATACAAAAGATTTCAGGCCCTGCTGTCAGAGAAATCTGTGATGACACAATATCCCAGAAAGGTCTTTTTGACCAGCAACAAGGGGTTTGCAAAAGTTAAGGTTGAATAAATTTTGTAAGAAGTTTCTTCTGCCTCAAGAATCTCTATTCCCAACTCAAGAAATAACCCATATTTTTTTAAATATAAACTTTAGCTAATCTGTTGCTTCTTTACATATTGTTATGTAAAGTTCTGCAAGTCAGATTACAACAGGACTCCAGAGTGAATAAATCGGCCCAGGAATAAGTGCTTTCTCAGACTAGTAAGTCCCATTAAATGGATCGGCATGATTTTTTTTTAAATATCTACAATGGATCTCTAAATTGAGAACATAAGTATATGCGTGCACATGAATGTATACTTCAGAGTAGGAGGAGAAAATTGTCAGTGGATTTTTCAATCTTACTAATATTTTTCTGCTTTACTGCCAAAGTTTATGAAGTTCTTTAAATATGCTCTAGTTCATCTTTCTCTCCACCCTATTTACCCTCCAGAGTGATACTGCTGCCAACTCCATATGGTGAGTCCCCTTTGCTTGAACTGAGACTGTATGCCCCATGACCTTCCTAAAGAACAACGCTGTCATGAATGCAGCAGAAAATCTAATTAGTTAACTGAAAAGTAGAGGCACTTACTGTGCAATTTGCCATCAATAAGCTAGAAAATGCAGTTTCTGTTATCTGACCTATGCCATCAAAAATAACGGTAAAGCTTACATGCAAAACTGTATGATGCATTTCCAAATGAGATTTTCTCATGTAATTTTTCATTATTGGAGTCCCTTAGAATCTCGTTACTTTCTAGATTTGCTTTACAGTTCACAAGCCTGCCAATAAATTAAAAACATGAACTACCTGTCTATGTCTTCTGGGAGGTCTTTCAGGTTGTTGCTGCTAATATCCAACCACTGCAAATTAGACATCCGAAGTACACAAATTGGAATAGAATGGAACTTGTTTGCTGACACATCCACAACTGTGACTTGTTTCAGGTTACTTAGCTAGAAAAAAGTGACACATTATTTCAGTTACATTTTGCAAAATACAGAAGACATGTCATTCATCAAACGTTCCTGTTTTTCTCAAAGCACTTGGAAAAATAAGAATTGCATGGGTTTTTTTACTCAACTTTTTGCCAGACTTATCTCTTAGCCATCATTTTATAAAAAAAAGAAACAAAAACATTTCAGAAATAACTATCTCCCCAAATGTTCATCACCTTCCTAACACTGTCATGGTATCAAATCATAGAATAGTTAGGGTTGGAAAGGACCTTAAGATCATCTAGTTCCAACACCCTTGCCAGGGGCAGGGACACCTCCCACTAGACCATGTCACCCAAGGCCATGTCCAATCCAGCCTTGAACACCCCCAGCGATGGAGCATTCACAACTTCCCTGGGTAACCCATTCCAGTGCCTCACCACCCTTACACTAAAGAATTTCTTCCTCATATCCAATCTAAACTTCCCCTGTTTAAGTTTGAACCTGCTACCCCTTGTCCTCTCACTACAGTCCCTAATGAAGAGTCCCTCCCCAGCATCCCTATAGGTCCCCTTCAGATATTGGAAGGCTGCTAGGAAGTCTCCACGCAGCTTTCTCTTCTCCAGGCTGAACAGACCCGACTCTCTCAGCCTGTCTTCATACAGGAGGTGCTCCAGTCCCCTTATCATCCTCGTGGCCCTCCTCTGAACTTGTTCCAAAAGTTCCATGTGATTTTTATGTTGAGGACACCAGAACCAGAACCAAGTGAGGTCTCACGAGAGCAGAGCAGAGGGGCAGGATCACCTCACTCGACCTGCTGGTCATGTTCCTTTTGATGCAGCCCAGGATATGGTTGGCTTTCTGAAACTGGCTCATGTTCAATTTTCTCATCGACCAACACCCCCAAGTCCTTCTCCTTGGGGCTGCTCTGAATCTCTTCTCTGCCCAACCTGTAGCTGTGCCTGGGATTGTTCCGACCCAGGTGGAGGACCTTGCACTTGGCATGGTTAAACTTCATCAATTTTAAATTTCATTAACACCTCACAAGTGTGTCAAGGTTCAGATGGTACCATGGCTGTATCGAAATAATGACTGGGTTCTTTCCTAGCTTACATATGAAGTAAGCTCTGAAGTGACAAAATACAGTTTTCATTATTGTTTGATGAAAGGTAGCATTCTCAAAATCAGAGATTTTATAACTCTCACAAAACCCACATAATTTTCTTTGTTATAACTCCATTATGCACTGAGAGTGTATTGCTAGGAGCCCCTTAGAAAATTAAACTGTCAATTTAAACAAATAGAAAATTTAGTCAAATATTTTTCAAAGATCTGTAAAAATACATCATCCATACTGCAAACTAAATAAGGTGCACTAGAGCTTTTTAGTTTATGTTTTTCAAAGGAATTACTTTTTTAAATAAGAAACCTTTAACACAATGAAGGTTAAGTACGAATATAAAATGTACCTGTTAAAGAAATAAATGTGTTAAATAAACCACTCTGTGTAGTGAATCGATTATTCACATTATCAGTGTTCATGAAACCATGCATCTAGCTAAAGTGAATGTCAAAGGAGTATAAATGTTAATGAAAATAAGTACTTTAGAATGGAAATTATGTTGTTGTGCTCCTAATCATATGTCACCATCCCAATCTAGCTCTATAGATCTTGATACAAAAGAGAAAGTAGCAAAAGAATTTCATTGATCTTTGACTGAAGGTTTCTTAGAGTGTAGAAAATACTTAGCAGCCAAAAACCCCGATCCAAATATATTTTCTACTTCCAAAGTGAGCAAAATGCGAGCAACAGCCTAAGAATGAAAGAAGTAAAAAGCAATAAAATACATTCTGAATCCCTGAGATTTTATTATTATCATTATTTAATAAAAAATCTACTCATGTTTTGTCCTATTTTATGGCCAAAATTTTTACTGCAGTATTAGCAGACTTTTATCTTAATTTGACCTTTGCCATTTAAGATGCTCATATTCACAGGTTGGTGCTATGTCAGAGCCAGTTTGGTTTGGGATTTTTTGGCAGTGGTTTTTGGTGGTGTTCTTTGTTTGTTTGCTTGTGGAGTGTAAGGTTTTTTGTTTGGTTGGGTTTTTTTGTCTCATTTTTTGTTTTGTTTTTTTCTAGATACAACCTCATTTTGCTGTGTAACCTTAACATTTTGAGAAATCTTTTCAAGGAGATGCACTGAAGTTATCATATCACAATTGACTACACAGTTAAATTTACCTTTCAAAAACAGAGTAGATATTTGGAGTTTCTCAAGTCAAAGATACAATTTCAGAATCTGCCCACCACTGTATTAGAACAGTCTTGGTGAGACATTACCATGGAAATGCTTTCCTCCTGATTCAGAGCAGGTAAGCACACATTTTTTCCTGACACTTCTCACTTCAAAATTATTTTGTCATTTTGAGGACTGACTACCAGCAATGAGTACTCACTCATACTGTAATTTTTCCAGAGACTAAATCTTTTTTCCAAAAAAATAGAACCTCCATTTAAACAAGAAAAGCAGAGTGACACTTCCAGACTGTAGCAATGAGGGAATGGAGAAAATAATTAGGACTATCTTTACAATGTATTTACTTTGTGTTTTCAAATTTTGTCACAATTCCAAATCACAAGCAGATATTTCAGGTTTCTCTGCACTTAGAACAATTTGTTCTCCCCAGAAGTAGTTTAGCAGACACAGATATAAAACAATGTCCCACAGATTTAAATTTCACCCAAAGTGTTCTGAAATCATTCCCAGAGAAGGAAAGCCACAGTCTCTAAACACAAAGTGGCAGATTACTTTAAAATCAACTCACACCACTGTTTGCACAGATTCCTAAACACATTGCTTTCACATGCCGTCCCTGTCATGTTCAAACAATGTAAAACATTAACACTAGGTGGTAAAATGATATTTCTTCAACAGCAGAAGCTAGTTTTATATGTTTTCTTGAAAGTGCTTTATTGCCTTAAAAATTAAAAGTAAAATTAATATAGCAGTAGTATTTTCATGAACAGAGATTTTTCTGACATTTTTCATCTAGTATTGAAAGCATATGGATTTAATGCTCAATTAGATGGAAACCTTAATTTTTCAGGAGTTTGTACTCCCATAAAAATGCAACAACAAAATATGAGTCCAAGGACTCCTTTGTTATAAAGTTTGGTCCAGCATGCAGCAGAACAGAGCCATGATTATATTGTATAAGCTGCAAGTCCTTAGTATTTTTTCTTTTAGGGTAATGTTTAACAAAATCTGTCCATTTTCTACAGTATGTTGAAACCAAATGGATTTTTTATTTAATCTGTCTCTGATACGCCAACAACAAACACCTATAATATACAATGCACTGCAATATATGGCAGCTATGTGTTATAGTTTCTAAAGAAAATCCTCTGTATTTTATATCTTCTTGAAGACTGATGCATTTTTACATCTTTTATAATGTTTAGTTTTCAAACAAGCATGACTCCCTTATCATTTTTACATTATAATTTATTTTTCTGTTGATTTTTGCTATTTTGTTCTGTTATGTGACTTCGAATCAGTCAGTATATGGGTTTTATGGAAGTGCCATTTTAAAAAAATAGCTTTATTTAATAGCGTAGCTACCTGGACTTGTCATTCTTATGTTTAATCACTCTTGTCATTTTTATTTGACAAATTACCCCATTTTGCTTATCTTAATAATTTTGTTCATAGAAATAATCCAGATAAGCTTGTGGAACTCCACTGCTTCCCTTTCCCTCTAACAGCTAAATCTTTAGTTGAAAGAAAAGGAGACCATTTCCTGGGCTAGACAAGTTATGTTATGTATGGGTGTGTTTTTATTTCTGTTCTGCTTTTTGTCATGAAAGGGTTTTACTGATAAGGTTGCATGCAAGTTTATCATGTGTTACCTACTACTTAACACTGACAAATGAAAAGGTTCAAAGTCACATCAAGCTTTACAACAAAAATACTGTATTTTTCAGTTACACTCTGTGACAGAAACAGCATCCCATCAAAGTCAGTGTATGACAAGTCATACAAAGGCTTAACCAGGAAATGTCTGTCAATGCATTACAAATGTGCTTGTGCCCACAAATTCCAGACTCAATGAATTCAAAGAAAATTTATACCACTTCATAGTAGGATCACGTTGTCACTTATGTTGTCTCCTAAATCATATAGAGTGGCACTCAGCATATCATTAGCTTGCTGAAAGCATTACCATATTTATAACAAAGGAGCACCTTAAGTGCTAACTGATCACTTGCCCACTTAGACCTCATGCATTCAAACCAAATCCCTAGCTTTTCTTTCACCAAGTTGTAAGTATAACCTATTCTATAATCTCATTGACATTCCTGGAGTAAAGCCCCAATTAAAGAAATAGTACAAGAGCATCTATAGAGACAGAAGATATCTTTCGTGAAGATCTACTTTTATACTTGTATTCTAGTCCACTATCAGACTTCCAAATTGGACTCTTGAACTTGAGGAGGCCAAGGTATTTAACAGTCAACTTCAACCCTTAGTAACAGTGTACTTATTCACAAAACCCTCTGAAGTGTAAAAAAGCATAACTTCAAATAGCACTTCTTTTGGTACTAACTTGATAAGCTAAATCCAAGAAACTTATGTGTAGGCCAGTGTTCACCCAAACGGAATTATTCTGATTTTGCAATGCTAAAATCCTAAATCTTTTGCAGAGTTAATCCACAAATGCACACTGTTTCTCTGATGCTAAAGTTTAACATTATCCCCTTCATCACTGGTGCATTGCCATCATTTAAACACCTACTGTTTAAAGTCTAATAAGGTAATTATAACTACGGTGATGTCTCAATAAAAGGTTAAAAAATAGACTTTGCTTTTTATTAAAGCAGGTTTTTAATACACAAACTTTTCGTCATGTCTGCAAAGAATGAGAATGCTGGCTACATATGCAGTATTCACAAAAATATCAAGTATTCATTATTCATAGGTCATTGAAGAACCAGATAACAGTAAGAGCAGGACTATTTTCATACAGTTAAAATCCCTAAGAATGTGGATCATGTGTTTAAGAGTTGTTCCAAGCCACTAGATGAGTCATATGCATGAAATTAAGTACCAAATTAATGTTTTTCTGGACTGAGGCCAAAACAAGCCTGCTGTCTCAAAAAAAAAAAAAAAAAAAAAAAAAGTTTGTGTTGATTTATAATATTAAATTTTCATAGTATTACTGCTGGGGCTACGCACAGTCTGCATATATTACAGCATTTTGCCATCATAAAGTCATCTCTTCTTCAAGTCTACAAAACTTCTAAATTAAGGACACACATTAGAAAGGAAAACTAGTCTCTACCAGAAGTCAATTAAAGGTTTCTCATCAACTTAAATGGATTCAGTAGCTCACTTGGCATGCATACTCTCCATATGTTTTAATTAAAACCATTAGAAAAGAAACAGCAGCAAAGTCAGTAGCATAAAGGTATTAACTGACCTCTACAGAATGTTTGGATAGGAAGTATCCTTTAAATATGTCAAAGGACCATTTTAACATATATTTTGTTCCTTCAGCGCAAGATGACGAAAACTACTCACTTTCACAACAGAACAGGGACAAAGCCAAAACCTTTTTTTTTTTCATTTCTGCTCTGAGGTGCAACAGCAATTGAAGCAGTACTATTTAAATTATGCCATCTTTATTATGATTTTAACATATGTAATGAAGCTGGGGTTCCAAGACAGGAAGAATTTCCTTCATGTGGATCTCACACAGGCACTAGCCATGTTGCAGCCCTCCAGTAATACCACCCAGCCACATGATGTTTAGTATTATCCCATGGATGAGAACATCTGCTTTTTACTGGAATTCTCTAAAGTCTCATTTCTTTCTTTTTTTTTTTCTTCTTTTTAACTTATACACTAATGAATCATTGTTGAAATGGTCATTAAAAGAAAAAAAACAATTCTCTGCATAGAAAATACCTGGATAGGTCTCCAGTGTAGCCAAGATGTTCCTGTATTTCAGGCAAGCTCCTTGCTCTAAATTATGTCAGGAGCTCTTTCATCAACTCAGAGAAACTCAGGAAGAGGTGGGCACAAATACAACTGAAGGCTAGGGTCACAACCCTTCTTGGATTGCTAAATTTTATTCTGTGCCTCTTTCACAACAAGGAAAAGATGTCTAACAAAATCAGTCATCTGGCCTGTCCCAGTATAGTCACTCTGAAGATAAAGTGTTCAGAATCAAGTTACACAGCACGGAAGCAGTATAAGCTCAGATACATTTTACACTTTTTCTTCTAAGTCCTATATCAAAATCAGCAACGTCCAAACAAGTGTTTTAACTGCCCAGTCCCCTTCAGATTGTGTCTAAGCAATTTAGCTTTGGTTAGCTACACATGCTGCTGCAGACATAAATTCCCCTAGTAATTTTTTAATACTAAACCACAAAAAAGTCATGCATACTTGTGTATAACATAGAATCATAGAATTATAGAATACTTAGGGTTGGAAAGAACTAGACCATGGCACCTAAAGCTCTGTCCAACCTGGCCTTGAACACCGCCAACAATGGAGCATTCACAGCTTCCCTGGGCAACCCATTCCAGTGCCTCACCAGCCTTACAGTAGAGAATTTCTTCCTTGTATCCAATCTGAACTTCTGTTTAAGTTTGAACCCATTACCCCTTGTCCTATCACTACAGTCCCTCATGAAGATTCCCTCCCCAGCATCCCTATAGGCCCCCTTCAGGTACTGCAAGGTTGCTATGAGGTCTCCATGCAGCCTTCTCCAGGCTGAACACCCCCAACTTTCTCAGCCTATCTTCATACGGGAGGTGCTCCAGTCCCCTTATCATCCTCGTGGCCCTCTCTGGACTTGTTCCAACAGTTCCATGTCCTTTTTATGTTGAGGACACCAGAACTGCACACAATACTCCAAGTGAGGTCTCACAAGAGCAGAGTAGAGGGGCAGGATCACCTCCTTCAACCTGCTGGTCATGTTCCTTTTGATGCAGCCCAGCACACAGTTTCCTTTCTGGGCTGTGAGCGAACACTGCAGCCTGCTCATGTTAAGTTTCTCATCAACCAACACCTCCATGTCCTTCTCTTCAGGGCTGCTCTGAATCTCTTCTCTGCTCATCTTGTAGCTGCGCCTGGGATTGCTCTCACTCAGGTATAGGACCTTGCACTTGGCATGTGCAATGCCAGATAGTATTTTCTGTGAACATGGCAATTTACAAGTACCTATATAATGCTTTGAGTACATAAAAACATAAATAAAACAAAAGAAACTATGCCCACTGAACAAATACTTAGAAGGAATAACATTTATTATTGCCAGCATGCATCTAAAACTGTCAAGATTTTTACAATTGCAAATAAAATCTAATATAGAGAAGTACAAGCTAATACAAGAATCGTAAGTTTAACATATTTGTTAAACTGCCTGAAACCTGGGAAAGATGGAAAGATGAAAAAAATAACATCATATAACTAGTGAAACTCTTGCGTTCAATATGCGATAGTGGTCAAAAAAGCAAATAAATAGCTGAATATGCAATGTGATATATAATAATTAACCCCCAAATTACTTGCCACTGAATAAAACAATTGTGCACCTACATACAAAGTACCATACTTCTTGTCAGTTTTTTTCAAGGAAGAATACAACAATAGATGAGATGCAGAAGTGAGTGACAGTTATTACATAATAGAAAGAGTTTGTTATTTTTATTAATTTTTTTTGTTTTGCAGCAGTTCTGAAAGACCTAAATCAAAATTAGGAAAGGCTGTAAAGATTCAGACAGCTGAATAAGAAATGATAAATTCATGGTGTATTCTTCCTTCACAATACAAGATCAACATGATCAAAAAGCATTGCACTTCCGAATAAAATTAATCTTCTATACAACTAGTCAATAAGTTTTGCAACAGCAACCTGGTTTTCAGTGCAAGAACTCAGTAGAATTCAAAGGAAGCGGACATTTACACAAATAATGAAAACTTTTATATCTATGTCACAGTCCAAGATTTTTTTCAACATCAGGATATGGCACAAACACCTCACTGGTATTCTACAGAACAATACTGAACACCATATTCAGCTTGCTTACTGAGATTTCAAAAGTGAAATTTGCTAAAAGTTGAATTCTTTGGAAAGCAGATTTGCAACTTAACAGTGTATTGCAATACTAACTTCACTATTACCACAGAAGGTAGAGCTGCAAATGAAGTTCTGTGATGCTATGCTGTAAAAACACATGTTGAGAGATCTCTGCTGAGCAGCTTTGATATCATTCATACTCACATCAAGCAAATGAGAGAAAGGAACAGGAACACAGTGACAAGTCACTTAATAAGGTAAAAAAATACTTCAAAGAAGGTATAACACAGGTTCCCCAATCTTAAGATACTAAGGACCACTCCAGTTATATATTATGAAAAGTCTCAGGCACCTATCAAGACTTTCTTTGACTGTAGTAATGAAATTATTGGGAATTTAACATGCTCTATATTTTTTACTCATTTTTTCACTTTTCTAAAAATGTGTACTCCAGCGTTCTACAATTCTGAATAATCACATTAAGTCCTTGAGTCTAGTCAACCTTTTTATTGCCTCTAGCTAGCATTTCAAAGAGCATTCTATATTTGTAACCTGAAAACTTGGAGCCACCTTCTGTGAATGAAAAGTATTTCAACTGTATTAAAAGCAGTTTTGCGTAGCCTGGCCTCTTGTTAACCATCTCCCTGCCCTGACAGGAGTGCATTCAAAGAGACAGCAAACCAAACACCAACAACAAAAGCAGAAAAGGACAGCAAATCATGAAATCGTAATGCCTACAGATGATCCTTACACGTGTATCTTCTAATTCATTGCAACCCTTCTGACACCACAATCGCACAGGTCAGATGACTTTTAACTGACCAGCTCTGTATTTCAAGATGAGACAAAGTAGAAGCCTCAAGACAGATTGGCAGCCAGAGTACAGTGCCTAACAGGACTGAAGAGCAGAGTCATAGCCCTCAGCAGCAGCCTAGTGGTGCATACTCTCACCACTCATACAGCCATATAATCATGTATCAGACAAGGCAGTCATAGGAAGATCTGTCACATAGTCATACACATTCTTCTCACAGACTCTAAATATAGGCGAGCATTGGCCACACATGCACCCAGCATCAGCACTGGCCATGTAAACTGATGCATGGAGTCTCAAGTTTTGGGTCAAGGAATTTAGCTGATGAGGATTAACAGTATCACTTCAGATTAGACCAGAAAGCAACTGACTCATGTTGCTAGGGTAACACAGGTGATGGCAAAGCAAACAAAACATATGTCAATTAAAAATAGACAGGAAGAGATACTAATATCAGCATGAATTTTGTGAAGTAGGAGATAAGAGAGGTCTGGGAAATCTTAATCCTGCAAAGCTGTGTTTACACCATAATGCATAAAGTTATTTTAACCTTACCATAACATTTGTAACTTGTGCTTTTATTGTTTGTAAAATTACCCATCCTTCTAAAATCAGCAATAACCAGCTCTACAACAAGCTACAATAGTGAATTAGGTGGATTGTAGAAACAGCAGGTGAAGAGACATCTGGGGTTTTTTTATATTTTGTCTGAGTTCCCCAGCCATTAATTTCTTTACCTGAAACTCATTGCACTTTGCCCTGCAGTTCAGAAGCATGACAGAGGCCAAGGCTTGTGAGCTGGCATCCCTTCAATTAAAAAAAAAAAAAACAAACAACAAACATTGGTCCATATCCTCCATTTATTTCCCTTGCTTCTTCAGCATCACTTCCACTTCATGTTTGGTAAAATTCTATAATCTTTACCCAGAACTAGTCGGGTGAAGATCTTACCTGACTGAGTCCTATATGAGACAAAATATACAAAGATATCTGCTTTAAACAGGGCTGGCTCTTGTCTTTATGTCTTTCCCACTGATCAATGATGATGAATGAAAATAAAAGTCAGATTCACCAAGCGTTATTTGCAGATACGAAGAGTTAATGAATCATTTAACTACATATAATTAGTTAAAAACTGATAGGAATATATTCAGTAATAAATGCATTAACTTCAATTAAACTTTCTAGCTTTATTCTTACAGAATAAATAATACTACTCTTTAGCTGCACTTTATGGAATAACAGCGTGCTTTTTTCTCCCTTTACCTTCAACTCCCTTTTGATTATCATCAATTAATTGTATGTGGGTACCAGAGACATTTTTTTATACTAAAATATGCAAATGCGATAGTGCTATGTATTTGTTCTCTTCTCTGCCCAGTGGGAACTTATCTGAAGTCGCCCCACACTTGCACAGAGCTTGTACTTCTACTATTCTTGCTAAATGTTTTGCTTTGCTGAATAGGACTTCTCAGAGAAACAGGACCAGACCAAAAGAAACCAAAAACTTTCCAGCGGTTAAACCTCATTTAAAATATCTTTTGAAATGGTATTAAAGTATAAAAAGTAATTTGTGTCTCTTCTGGATACTGCTGTATTTGAAAACCTTAGGTGACTAATGCTAGTGCTTAACGATTCTCTAATCACGTCAGCTTCTTTTTTAGGGTCTCACATGTTAACATTGTTGGAAGATGCTAGAGACAGCTAATTATAACTGTAGTTTTCAGGTAAACAAAGCATAAAATCAGCAGTAGCTATAACCCCTGTAACTCTAGACAGCCTTACCTGAGGTGGCGTGTTACTGACCTGTTGGTCACACAGATGAGCTAATTAGAAGTAGCCTGAAGGATATGGCTCAGGAACATTTAGGTTTACATGCAAAGGCTGCCCAGAATGCATTGTCCTGGTTTCAGCTGGGATAGAGCTAATTTTCTTCCTAGTAGCTGGTGCAGTGCTGTGTTTTGGCTTTAGTCTGAGAATAATGCAGTCTGGGGGATGAAATATTGAGAAGAGGCCTGAGGAGAAGGACTTGTGGTTACTGAACATGAGCCAGCAGTGTGCACTTGCAGCCCAGAAAAAAGCTCTATGCTGGGCTGCGTCAAGAGAATTGTGACTAGCAGGTCAAGGGGAGGTGATTCTTTTCCTCTGCTCTGCTTTGATGAGATCCACCTGCAGTACTGCATTCAGCTCAGGAAACAAATGGACCTGTTGAAGCAAGTCCAGAAGAGGGCCACAAAAATGACCACAGGGATGGAACACCTCACCTATGGAGACAGGCTGAGATAGTTGGGGTTGTTTAACCTCTAGAAAAGAAGGTTTTCGAGAGACCTTATTGTCACCTTTCGATACTTAAAAGGAGCTTATAAAAAATATGGGGACAGAGTTTTTAGTGGGGCCAGTAGTGACAGGACAAGGGGTGATGGTTCTAAACTAAAAAAAGCATAGATTCAAACTAGGTATGAGGAAGAAAATTTTTATGATGTGTGTGGTGAAACACTGCAACAGGTTTCCAAGAGAGGTGGTAGATGCCCCATCCCTGGCAACATTCAAGGTTGCCTTTTCTAACACTTTTGATTTCAGTTTATATTTCCACTCATGTCCAAAAGCATTCGTAATTCATAAATGTAGCCAAAACAGCTTTTAATTGAACTGCAGATCCATAAACCCTTTCTTCCAAAGGACTTTGCAACTAACACTAATCTAATACTGAAGTCAAACAGAAGGTTTTAAAACACAAAATGTTAGACATCAAACAGAAGAAGAGAGAAAAATAAATTGGGAAAAAAACACTGAACCAGCTTGTTCTTCCTTAGGCTGAGTATGGAATGGTATGAAATCCTGAGCCTTGTGCAAGCAAAAGATGATAGCACACACTCTCTGTTTTTTTAATAGAGCATCAGATTATCTCATTTTAAGATTCAGTGAGATAATTTACAGACTGTTAAACGCAGCCTCTGAAAACAGGGAAAGAGCTTTCTACAAGAAATAGAAAAGTGAGCAGTGTGCTTGGCTCCTGAGGTTATTGCATGAGGCATGTTACTCGAAGCATGTCTTCAAAGCACATCCAAATAGAAATACTGCAAAAGTCTGGGTACTGGACGCACATGTTCCTAATAGGCTGATATAGCCAATTCATAGGCTGCATTGGGCCAAGCAGAATGCTATGGTTTGAGGTGGTTTTTTTTATTCCAGACACTGAAAAAGGTGAATGTATCAGTACCAGATATTGGATCTATTAACAGAGAAAGAAGATACACAAGATTTCATTTGTGCTAGAGCATCTCAATCATAGCATACCTCAACTTAAAAATGCTGCATTGAAAAATTAAATTGGTAGATTAAAAAGCAAGAAGTGTAGTCAGTATACATGCTGGAAACCTCCTTAACAACTGTAGTTTACCTGAAAAACAGTAGGAGAACAAGCTTAACATCTTGCCTTTCCTGAAGTTTCCCTGTTTACGAAACAACAGGCTTAACAAACATCTATCAATCTTAGATTCAGTCTGTGAATTTCTTATGTGGCTGACTTGACAAATTCAGGCACAGAAACAACTGATATGCCATTAAAAATTTATACACATATATGGCAGCTGACTTCAATTCAGTCCAAATTAGGGACTTCAATTCAAAATGGGTTTTGGTGACACTCTATGGTTTTGTGCAATAACTGTCATTCACCCACTACCACTTCTGGGTAGCAACTACAGTCATGTGTTACATGATCCATCTTATTGAGATTTCTCCACCTGAAATAACTAATTATGTAATATTTTCTGTCTATAAAAAAACAAACAAAAAAAGAAAAAAACAAAACAAAACAAAAAAAGCCATTCCCCATAAACCAAAACTGAACTCTTTTCCTAGGAAAGCAAACAACTTAATGATCAAATGAACTAAAAGCTTCAAGACTGCTCTATTTTTTGCCCTTGTAAAGAAAATGGATAGAAAGGGAGCAGGGGGACTGATAACTGAAGATGTAATTCAGTCTCCAAGTCCTGATGATGTCATAAACTTTTATGGGTCTGACAAAAATTCTTGACTGAATTACAGGCATGTTATCAACCTCTTTGAATCCATTTTCATATATGCTATCAGTATCTCTTTGGCCATTATTCTGCATACAAAACCAGGGTAAAATTAGATTTTGAACTCAGCTGGGCTGAAGTTTGCCTTTATTTCTTTTGGATAAGTTTTACATTGGAGAATACTGTTGCTATTCTCATGCATTTCTGTGGCTTTCCCAGAGGAAATTTTTAAGGATTTGAAAGTCAAATAAAAATTGAACTTACTAAAAGATGATAAACAGCAGCCACTGTCTTATTTTTTGTGTAGGTTGCTAAATTTTCTTAATGTTGTAAAGGGAATCCATTCACCTACCAGATCAGAGCCTGCACATCCATGTTCAATTACAGTCTCCAGTTTGCAGTATTCATATCACAGAAGACAATGATGACCAACCCATATGAATATTCCACTGGATTAACAGCTGTTGGCCATAATTGCGTTAGGTAATATTTGATCTAAGCATTCTAACTTGGGTTCATAAATACTTGTATTGGATGCCCACAGCAAGGTCTTGGCAGTATGGGGTCTGCAGGGCAATCTCTGTGGGAAGACACCAGGGGCTGCCCCCAGCTGAACACAGACAGTTCAAGCTGACTTCAGTGGACCTGCCACAGGACGTACCTGAGCTCCTCAGCTAAGCATGTGATGTCGCTTTGAAAATATATTTATAGAAAGTGAAAAAAAGGCAGTGAAAGGGAGAGAGAATAAAAAATGAGAACGAGCTGAGAGAATATTAAGGTCAGAGCCAGAGGAGGTGCTCCATAGTGAGGCTCTCCACACCAGAGCTCACGGAAGACCCACAGCTGCCTCAGATAGATATTCCTGAGGAAAGTGCAGCCCATGGGCAGCCCACACTGAAGGTGACAAAAAGCATGAGGAGGAAGGAGAAGCAGCTAGAAACCACTGTGAACTATAGCTATAATTCCCCCACCTTCCTGCACCGCTCAGGTCTAGGAGGGGAATCTGAATGAGTGACGTTGAGAAGGGGAGAAAAAAATATTTTAATGTCTTTGTTTCTCATTATCTATATACATGTTGGCAAACGTTAAACTAGCCTTCACCAAGTACAATCTGTCTTGCCCACAACAGTAAGTGGTAAACAGACTTGACCCATGAGCCTTTTTATCCTATTTTCTCCTGATGTCATGCTGAAGAGGGGGAAGAAGTGAGCTGCTGGGTGGGCATTTTGGATATTATCCAAGACAAGCCAACCATAATGCTTCACAGTGTCTTTCTGTTTTCCCCTTTTAGACTTTCCAGACTAATTCAAGATTTTAATTCATTACTTACCTGGCAGTGACTATCACCTTTGTCTATCTGAGATTCAAACATCAGACAGCTATTACTTCAGTTATGTTAATGATCCGATTGGTCTGAATAACATCAACCATATTGGGTGCAGCCAAGGCCAAAGAGTTTGCAGCATTTTAATCATTTGACAAAAGTGTTAGTTTAATTGTATGTTCAGCTTCTAAAGCTGCCTTTGAAATATTGATTCTGGTAAACTAATTTGATGAACTAAATCTGAAGAGTTTGTGTAGGCCATCTTCCAGGCCACTTCAAGTATAAATTAAGTTCTAGATTCCAGAGAAACAAAGAAACACAATAGACAGTGCCAATATTTTTCTTCTTGACCTTTTAGACCATGCTGAGACAATGTGGATTCCAGTTTTTGCTGTTATATAACATCATTTGTACAGCTCCAGGGGTTTTTCCATAGCTTGTAAGGAAGCCATTATGCAGGAGCCTACACTCAGTTTCAGTGGCTTTCAATCCCGTTGAAGAAAAGACTGTCAAAAAGGAGTAATGTTTTTGAGCTTTCCAAGGAAAAGACGGGTCTCAGGACTCAGCACTGGAAAGACTTCCATGCACAAACAGATTTACTAGCAAAGGCTTCCCACAATACATTTTTCTGGTTTCAAATGGAGTAATTTTCTTAGTGGCTGGTGCAGTGTTGTGTTTTGGCTTTAGTCGGAGAACAAACTTGGTAACATACCAACTTTTTAGTTGTTTTTCAGTAGCTCTTACACTGGTCAAGGATTTTTCAGTCTCTCATGCTCTGCAAGTGAGGAGGGGCACAAGAAGCTGGTAGGAAGCAGAGACAGGACACCTGACCCAAACTAGCCAAAGGGGTATTCCATACCACAGCATATCATGCCCAGTATATAAACTGGGAGGAGTCACCCAGACAACCCAGATCACTGCTCGGTTCAGTCTGGGTATCGGTCAGCGAGTGGTGAGGAATTGTATTGTGCATCACTGCTAGTCTGGTTTTTTTTCCTTTCCCCTTTTAGTTTTATATTCTCTCCCCTTGTTATTTCCCTTACTAGTAGCAGTAGTAGTATATTGTACTTTAGTTATTAAACTGTTCTTATCTCAACCCACGAGTTTTACATTCTTTCTATTCTTCTCCCCAGCCCACCTGGGGAAGGCAGGGGGTGAGTGAACATCTGCATGGTTCTGAGTTACCATCTGGGCTTATTCAACGACATGCATAAACATGGGTAAGCTTGTGCATTACAAGGCATTTAGAAGCAACTACAAAAATGCTCATTGATCTTAACATACCAATGACTAGGTTTAAGTTCACCATTCTAGGCCAGGATTGAATATATTCAGTTTTCCTAGATGCTTATATTTAATTCCTTTGCCTGTTCAGGATATACGCTTTTCTGATTCCATTACAGCTACTTTTACCAGTTAAGTTTCACCTGGTTTATTAGCTGCCTTTGTTGTCTGAAGGAAGAGGAGAGAAAGGAGAAAGAAGACCTACACTATTTATGCTGTCTCTTGCATTTCTGCGCAGTGTCCACTTATGACGTGAAGTCAATATTCACCCTTTGTTTCTGTTTCCTGCACATCATTTCTAACAATTATTTTCAGATAAACTATCTGAAGTGAAAAGTCAGAAGGGAAAGTTAGTTACTCTCTTCATGTCCCTGAAACAGAGCACAAATATGGCCAAACTGGCTCTCACATAAGTGTCTACTTCGACATTGCCTGTAATCACCAGCAATAGAGAAAAAATAAGAATATCTAAAGAAAAGCCTGACACTTCTTCCTAAAGATCCCCCACTCATCCTCCAG
This sequence comes from Ara ararauna, assembly GCA_028858755.1. Taxonomy (NCBI): domain Eukaryota; kingdom Metazoa; phylum Chordata; class Aves; order Psittaciformes; family Psittacidae; genus Ara; species Ara ararauna. The sequence continues at coordinate 32,821,624 of CM054410.1, read as the reverse complement.
GAATCATGATAAACCTGACAAATATGGATGACATCTGAAACTGTAGTTAAGTACCAGCCAATGGTTTCATTTTTCCATGAAAAATAACTCTCAAAGCTGCTGTGGCAAAGAGTAATTATTCATTCAACACAAAATACAATGTCAGTGCATGCCTGGGATTCCTTTTCTCAGTCTTTATTATATATTCATGTCATGTCTTACATGTAGGATCGTTTTCAGACTTTTTTGCTCATAGTAACATGCAGCGTTGGTTATAGAACTCTCCATACTCTTTTTAAAGGAAAACAGACAGTGAGAACAAATGAAGGCTAGTATGTGAATTTGACTGTCAAGATGCACTTCACTTTCACAGAAGATAGCTATTTGCAGCATTCTCCTTATCATTGTTAGCCAAATCCCCTTTGGGATCATGCTGTCCTTCATTTGTCAGAAGAAATACAAGCAAAATTTAGTCACTTGAAAACCAAATAAAGAAGCTTGGTCCCATTTAACTGCTGCTAAGGCATTTTCAGTGAGACTACTAAGAAAATATGATTGACAAAAACTTCAAGGAATGTAATTTAATCTGATAAGAAAATATTTTAAGACTGGGATAAAATACCTTATAGGCCAAATAAAAAAATTGAAGAAGCATAGTTTATTATCTTACTTCAAATGGAAGCTCTGTTATTTCCATATTTCCAGACAAATCCAGTTTTTCTAGATTCTCACAGTCACCCAGTTCTGGAGGAACTGACTTCAAATTATTGAAACTCACATTGAGAACTCTGAGATTTTTTAAGCAGCCTGTGAGAGAAAGATAATATAATCAGCAAGTTTAAATAAATAAACAAATAAATAAAAATAATTAAAAAAGGGAGAAAGTAAAACTAAAAGGCATATTTACTCCAGTAAAACAAAACAAAACAAAAGCAAAAAAAGCCCTCGTTAATTTGGTGATGAGTAAGAGATTAATAAATATTTTCTGCAATGGTTACTAATACTGGAGGCAGCAATAGTGCTATGTAACACTCAAATGCACTTCCCTTAATCTGCAATGGTTCTGGCAAGAGTTTAAAAGGAGGCAGCAAAGACTTGCAAAGATCTTGATTCTACCAGGGGTAAGATACATATTGACCCCAATTGAAAACAGAGAAGTTAACTTTTGGTTTGGCTACTTTAGAAAACTTGTGTGCTAACTGAAAGTATCTCAGTATTTTTTACAGAACCTCTTAATTAGGAACAACTTCTACTACTAAACTTACAAAATTATGAATCTCTGGTATGCAGCACTACATGCTTTTGATTATGAAATATAGTGGATATGTGCCTTTGTTTCATTATATTCTTTATTGAAAGTAATCATTCTTGTTGGGTTAATCTTAAGGCCCTTATTCTAGGTTACATTTAGTCACATTGTACTTTCTCTTTCTTTGATTTATCGGATGACAAAAACAACTTTAGAAAAATCATTAAAATTCAAGATGCATTATATTGAAAAAGTGCACATTATACTGTAGCACAGTCAAAGGGCGAAAAAGTAAGGAATTTGAGCATTAGCAAAGGGATTCTTAAATACATACATAACAAAATGAGAACATTCTACATTCTATGGACAGCTATGTTGTATTACATGGGTGATTGTAGAATCATAGACTCACAAAAAGTTCTCAGTGGGAAGGGACCTTGAAAAGATCATCTAATCCAAAGCCTTGTGAAACCTGACTGAACACTTCTCATGATGAGGCATCTACAACTTCCCTGGGAAACCTCACTACTCTCATCACAAAACATTTCTTCTGTTAGTCCAGTCTAAATCTGTCTTATTTCAGTTGAAAACCATTGTCCCTTATGCTATCACTCCAGCTTCTGATACAAAAAGTCTTTCTCCACCTTTCACATAATTTTGCTTATGTATTGAAAGACAGCAATAAGGTCTCTCTGGAGCCTTCTCTTCTCCAGGCTTAACAAACACAACTCTCTCAGCCTTTCTTCACAAAAGAGGTTTTCCAGCCCTCTGACCATTCTCATGACCTTCCTCCAGACCCACTCTAACAGGTCTATGTGTTTCTTGTAGTTTCTTGTGCTGTATATCTTTCTTGTACATAGAGTCCTTCATCTGGTTTATGAAGTACTTCAGTACTCCAGTACTCCAGTACTTCAGAAATGGGATGAAGTACTCCACATGGAGTCTCGCAAGTGTGGAGTGTAAGGGGAGAGTCACTTCCTTTAGCCTGTTGGCCATACTTGCTTTTTTGCAGCCCAGGATACAGCTGGTTTTCTTGCACTGCTAGAGGACATTGACAGCTCATACACAACTTCTCAACCACCACTATACCCAAGTCCCTCCTTGTGAGGACGCTCTGAATCCATTCATCCCCCAGCCTGTATTGTTATTGAAAATAGCCCCAACAGAGGTGCAGGACTTCGCAGTTAGCCTTATTGACTTTCAGAAGTTTCACATGGGCTCATTCCTCAAGCCTGCCAATGTTCTTCCTTCACTCAAGAACATCAACTACCACTCAGCTTGGTATCAACTGCAGTATTCACCTTTAATCAGTGATATTCCTGCAATATCCTCCTCTAACCAGCGATTCACAAGCAAAAGCAACATAAAGAAACTTAAATGCAATCCAGTAGCTGGAAATCAGGAAAGAACAGCATCTCATATCAATAAGTTCTCAGAGCAGACCATTTATTGGTAAGCCAAGAAAAAACATACACAAAATCCATAATTTTATATTATATCAGTCTTCTATTTATAATCAAACTTAAAAATTAATCTCTTGTTTCGTGGAATTTGGATGATGCTGAAGAGAATCTTTCTACAATACATCTCAAATGCTCAAAAAAGTGTCATAATAGTGATCTTATCCTTAGACTCTAACATTTAGTTAAATTCTTTCCAAAGCAAAAGTTGGTTTACTTTTCACAAGGTGTGGAAAAAGGTCAGATGGTGTTTCCAAATGAAAAGAGAGTGAAGAAACAGGGAGTTGAAAGCCCCACATTTTTTCCCTGAGAAATTGCTACTGTCAGACAGAGACATGCAGTTTGATGATCAATAATAACAGCCACAAAATCACAGAGCATTTTACAGAGCTTTCCTTGGACATGATATTGTCATCAAATGATGTTTGGACCACCCAAATCTTTCTTGCAGGTGACAAACAAGCCTTATACGGTAAGAACTCTGTTATATTAAACTCTATAAGTTGGAAGAGACTAAAATATGAAAGCTTCCACTCAGCTTCTTCCCAGTTTTAGCTCTGCCAGAAATTGAAACTGAGGTGTTATTTCAAAATTTATCTGTCCTTTTAGGAAGATAACTTTGCCTTTCTTATTCATTATGAGGTACTGTTTTAGTTAAAATAGCAGAAGAAGAATTCTCTATAAGACTAAAAAAAGTATTGCTTTACCAGTCCATTGCTGTTCCACAAGACAAGGCTGGTATAAGAAAGTAATAGAAGGCACTTAATGGTGCAATTGTGTGAGCCACCTTTTTTCTAGATTTTTAAGCACATCATAGAAGTTTAGCCTACCTATTATGAAGCTTCACCAGTTTTAGTATCATGATTTAGACAGATGAAGGTATTACTTCATATGATAAGTGTCATGAGCATCAACTTACCACCTCATTGCAATAAAATAATCACTGAAGCAAAAATGTATTAAAATAAAATAGAGAACCAAAGAATTACAAATCTATCCCTCATCCAATTAATTTCTTAGTGAAGGAGAGCAAATCCCAACCATTTACTCATTAACACTGGAATGTTTTGAGTTTTCCTTTTGCAGTGGGGTATTGTACTGGGTCTGTCTGGAATGGAGCTAGTTTTCCCCATAGCAGCCCATATCATGCTATGTTTTCGATTTGTAACCAAACAGTGGTGATAACACATCAATGCTTTTGCTATTGTTGAGTATTTACGCAGCCTGAAGTCTGCCTTTTGTTTCTGCCACAAGGGTGTGCAAGTTGCTGAGTGGGGACAGTGCCAAGACTCTGGACCTGAATTGAGCACAGGAATACCATAGCATATGATATCACATTCAGCAGTAAAAGCCTGGGCAGGGGAGGCATGAGGAGGAATCTTCCAAGGTGGCTATTGCTCAAAGACTAGCTGGGAATTGGTCAGCTGGTGGTGAGTGGTTGCTTTTGCATCACTTGCTGGTTTTTTTTTTTTTTTTTTCTTTTTTGTTTTTCTTCACTTATTAAACTGTCCTCATCTTGATGCACAAGTTTTCTCATTTTTGCCCTTCCAATTATCTCCCCATCCCGCAGTGGAGACTGAAAAAGCAGCTGCAGGGGGCTGAGCAAGCTGCGTGAGATGTCTTAATTTCCTATGAATGTTAACCCACAACAGATGTATTTCTGACTTTTTAGTTACTGAAATTTCTACTTCTCAGTTCCATTAGTAGCTGCAGAACTAATGTAGACGAGGCATCCAGTGTCACCAGCATCCTACTCACTCTCTTACCTAACTTGGCACTAAGCATAACTGGGAGACAAGGAGCAGAATTACTTACAAAAAAAGAATTACAAAAATTTAACAGCCTTTCTGGGCAGAGTGACGGAGACAAGCACAGCTTCCCTGTATGACTTTCCTGCCTTCTGAAGCCACGACTTTTCAAGCTTTTTTCTCCTTTCACAGTTTCTAACATGTGTGTTAATGTTCGTAGTATGGCTTGTTCCAGCTGGCAGGTATAAGAAAGCAAGTAAGTAGAAGATGCATCATAGTTCTTCTTGTCATATATAATCTCTCTCTAATCCAACATCTTAGATGGAATCCGCAATCAATTGTCAGTAATTGCTGTGGCTAAGATTATAAGAAATACTAGAAAAAGCTGTAAATCTTACAACTGAATTTAATTCTGATAACAAACTTAGGACAGCATAGATGAGTTCACTGAGATCTGCAGGAACAATCTCTTGCAATTCTGTGTAATGGCTGTTTTTTCACCTCTGAGCTCTCTGGTGGATTAAGTTATGCCTCTCTCCCTCTAGGACCATTAGACATATATAAGACTTGCCAAGACCTCCTGCATAAAACCTTTACATGACTACTTCACATAATCCCATTTTTTGATTTATCACATTCTGTCTTAAAAATAGCTGGTTTTTTTTACAATCACTGCTCTTATGAAAAAAAAAAGGTACAGAATTTCATTCTTTTCATGATTTGGAATGGTCTTCGGATTGCCAGTCTTAATTTATTTGCAGAAGTTTTATAATCATTAATTCACTCACCAATTTTATATTTAAATAGTCCTTTTCCTTCCCTGATGTTTTCTTCTCTGTGTTTTCATAGGTAGCAGATGAATCAGCATTTATTCCACTAGCCTGAATAGCCAATTCTTCTAATCTTTCCTCACAAAAGAGAAATTCCCTCCTAGAATGTTCCTAGTAGACTTTTTTTACATCTGTTCCCATCTCAAATAACTTATCTTGAATCTAGGTGACCACAGCTTTATGTATGTATCACACTGCATGGTCCATCTGTGACTGTTAGATTAAGAATTTTGTTTCTTGAATTATTTGCATTCAATGAGCTCATGATTTGCTATACAAATTATTAGCTCCTGAGTACATGATCTTGAGCTCTGCAATCATGAATTTAATCTGTTTATTTTTTTGGAAGCCCACTTGTTTATTCAGCTTTCCATATTTCCCTCTGTTTGTGCAGTGACAATAACACCCAAACTGTGTCAGCAAAAATTCCAGTAGCCTAGTTTCTCAAAATAATTAAAAAACAAACTCAAGACTAATTCTTGAGAAACTCCACAAGTGATCTTCTTCCCAAATGATAGCTTCTCCTTCCTTTGCTCATTTTTACAACTGCTGCATCAAAATCGATTTTTTTAGATTCAAACATTCATTTTCCATAGTTCATTATATCAAATACTTTATGGGTTGCCAATAGACAAGACCTACCTTTTGAAGCTAAATCATCTTCTCAAAAGAAGCTAAAAACCAAGTAAGTTGGGCACAACTTGCTTTTCTTTTATTAACTTTTAATTTCAACTTAGTTTTCATTCAGCTCCATGTCTCCAATAATTCCTTCCTCTAAAAAACTGATTAGAATTCTTACAAGCAACAACCTACACAGAGATAGAATTAGGTTATATGGGTTGCTGCATTATAATCCAGGTTTCAGGCTGAGATATTTTAGTTTCTCAGACAAATGGAGAAGACTGGCACTCTCCTTTTCCCCTAGACCTGTTAAACAAGGCCACTAGAAAGAGCACAAATATGCAATTATATGACAATATTCATGACAATTCAAGATTCTGAAATTCAGGTATTTTAGCTGAGAGTGCAAAACTAGGAAGCATCCTGAAATGTGTCCTGAAACAACCTTTGAATAACATAGGTATTGTCAGTAAGATTCTAACAATTCTCACCCAGTTTATTTCAATAACAGATGGGGGATTGGTGTGGGTAATGGGGTAAAAGGTGTGGTAAGGCAGGATGAAGGACTTTCACTACCCTGTAACCTGCATTTAAGGACTTATTTACACTTCCTTAGTGCAGAAGCTCTCCAGCCTCTTCTGTATAGGTCCCACTCATCACCATGCTTAATGAGTATGCAATACAGCCATTGAGATAGCCTTAGGAAGGAAAAGAGAAAGTGACACTCCCTTCACAGCTACCCAAATGTAAAGCAGGATTTGACTGCCATACCTGCCACCTATAGATTCACATAATACTGAAGTACAGCTTCTCAATTAAAAGCAGAAATTATAAAATTGTTGCTGCTAAAAGACTATTGTTAACTATGCTTAATGCCACTGAATTTTCAGTTCCAAAAAAAATGTACATGAGGGAGTTAAACAGCTAATGTCTCTGTGTTTTCTAAGAAGAGGCAGTAAAAGCCGTAATGAAATCCATGTCTTCCTTGGCAGTTTCACAATTAAGAATATTTTAGTTTTAAGTGGGAGCCGTAATGCCGTAGTTGTTGCTTAAAATGACATTTATTTCTAGATTAAATTTTTAATTCAGTATTAAAAAAACCAGTAATTAAACTCTGTAATTTCTGGTGGGTAATGAGCATAGTAATAATGATAATGCAACTTCACTTTTAGACAAGCTTATATTAGTGTTCCTAACAAGGTGTCAGAGGCAAAATGAGGATTGTGTCATGTAGAGCCTTTATTATCAAAGGATCCCATTCAATACAAATGCAGATCCACTTGTATAAACTAGAGTAAAATGCAAAGCAAATCGTTGCCTTGATTTACAATGATCCGGTAGCAGTTTCATACAGGCCAAGACAAATAGTCTCCTAATTTCAGTCTTCTCTGATGAGCTGGTCACATTGCCTTTGATTTATCTGAAAGGAAACACTGATACTCAAGCTTACAGGTAACGTTACAACATCAGTCTATTTGGTGTTTCCTTCTGCTCAAAGCATCCAAGGAAAAGAGCGATGAAGACTTCCGGACCAACTTTTGCATTACAAAGTTGCAAAACCTTTTTTGCCAGTAGAGCTTATAAAAGCTGTAGCGCAGTGTTCATGGGCTAGTAAAATTTCATTCTTCAACCAGTCTTCATGTGTTCAACTGATTAAATTTAAACATACTAAGAAAATTTCAAGTGGCTCTTATGAACAAAAACTAACCAGGATGAAGCTTGGGATCTCAATCAGTGGTCAGAAGAATATTAGTACAATGTGAGGATGGGTAAGAAGGATTTCATGTAGTAAAATAGAAGCAGAAAAATGTGAAGAAATTCTTGTGTGCTGAATGGACCTGCAGGAAGAAAATGTAGGGTGATTGTCTGCTGAAAGGGCTGAAACAAAAATTAATTAAAACAGAAATGCAATGAGATGAAATGGAGATATTTTGGCAGATCAGAAACTCTGTAGAAAAATGTGTGACTTCCTTTTTTTTATATGAGCAGATAAACTGAAATATGGATTCTCATATCCCTGGGGATGCTTAGAAAAGCGTTTATCTTCCAAGGGCAAAGTAGAGCATAAGCTCAGTCTCCAGGTTGGAAAACACTTTCTGAGTATCAGAAATAAATGTGGAGTAAACTGCTCAAGAAGAATAGAACAACAGAGTCATAGAATCATAGAATGGTTTTGGTTAGAAGAGACTTTAAAGAACATTTAATTCCAAATCCCCTGCCATGGGCAGAGATACCTTCCACTAGATGAGGTTGACATAGCCTCATGCAACCTGGCCTAGAACACTTCTAGGGATGGGGCATGATCACTTTGGAAACTGAAGAAGCTTCTTGGATAAAACTTTTCTGTCATAACCAGAATGATGTTCACAACCTCTGATATTCCCATTGTGACCTAAGGAAGATGGAGAAATAAATCACAGAGTTTGCTAATACTAATCTACTCTGTATAGGCGGAATGTGTTCTGATATTGTTGTATATCATGCAGTTCCATAGTGCAACATCACAGCCAATAGACAGGAATTTTTGGTAAATCCAATTTATGTAATTAGCAGTTTCCAAGGTAATGGTTACACTCTGAGCTCAGTACCAATGGCACTATTTAAAATCCTTTTAAGAAATTCAGCTTAATAAAGTACTGGCTTTTGTAAGATCCAGTGATGCTGAAATTTGTTAAAACAGCATGATTGTATTATATTTTAGTACAACATTCCCATTTTTGTTACTTAAGTAGATGAATAATAAAGATTATTTCCTCTCTAGTTGTTCCAATTAAAAGTACAATTTTGTATTTTTGCAATGCACTAACCAAGGGTTAAATTTTGGGAGCTTTCCAGCTGTTCCAGTATGAAAAGCGATATTTTCAGCTGGTAGCCTTAAAGCAATTGGCATCCTCTTAAAAGCAACTTGCAACACAGGTGCTTAATACTTCCTCTTCAAGTTGGGAATAAAAACAAAATTTTCTTCAGTAGTGTACAAGACTGAGCTGTTGGACAGACAGTATTCAATACTAAATAAATTGAAAGGGTAGAAGATGAATCTGCAACTATACTCCATTTAAGCTCAGAATATATATTTTTTTCTTGGAAACTCACACATCAACACACTGGAAATCTTATTAATAGAAAAAGCTATATTAGGTATCTAGAAGTCATTTAAAACTCTATTACTGATAGTTTTCCCCTCTGAGTTCTAGGAAATTGGATTAATAGCAAGCACAAATGAAATACTGTGAGGTAGGGAGGAGTCCAAAAAATCGCTGTGATTTCTTATTAAAATGTGTCTCTAAAGCACAGTTATTTTTCCTCTTAAATATTTGGCATATCAAAAATGTGAAAAAACATAATGAGGTAAAAATATTTTATTAACAGCTCTTCTAAATGTTTCATGAATAATTTGTGGGAGAAAGAATCCTGATGCAGCCTCTCTATCCCATCCTAGCACAAAAGCTTTGAGATCACACAAAAATGCAGTTCACTACTTCCTGTGTGAATATGGGAATATATTCTATTGGATATTTTTTTAATTATAACAACTGCTAATGTACTATCACTAATGGATATACAGCAACTGCACTGCAGCCATGCACTCAGAGCCAGAACTGCAAACTCACCCAGAAGCCATAGCCAAAGAAAATCCTGTAGCTACACCCCTGGTCATGATTTTTTTCTGTTATTCCTGGGAAAACCAGACCTGAAAACTCTGAGACAGGCAAATCCATTTTGCCGTTTTCTCCGTTTTTGTTTACTTGCTTCCATGAAAATCTTTACTATTCAATAAAAAGAATCAAAAGTATTCTTATCTATCTTCTGATCCAGATTTGATCTGCTCAAGTGCATAGGTGGTAATAGCTAAGAGCGTGATTTGAAATGTCTCAGAATGGATTCAAGTCTGTGTTCTCTCCGATCCAGAGTGGAGCTTCTAAATCAGCTTCTAAATCCCTTCTAAATCAGGCAAAACAGGAACATGAACTTCAGTTCCTGCTGATATTTTAGTCCAAAGACTGCGGCTGCAGCAATACTTTTTTCCACCAAAAATATTTTTATCATCCTCTGTTCTCTCACACTTTTAAAGCCCTCTTGTGAGAATCAAAAGTAATCTGAACATGGCTCACCAGTTTAGTTTCTACTAGATGATTTGTTGATATAAACTTGGCTTCAATTCTGTCTGAAGATTAAAGACTCAACAGCATGCATGTTACTGCCAACTTCAACCATCTGTCATTTACTCTCAAATATATTTTAGCTGTGATATTTACCTACTTGCTGCTGTTTTGTAAACAGAACACAAAATGATAGATACCTTAGCACTTAACCTTTCCAGAGCCCTTACATCTGATTTAGCACCCAGTCCCCACACCTTGCTTAGATAGAGCTCCCAAACCAAACCCACATCAGTTTTTTCCCTGTGATAATTTAGCAGCTAGATGACTAAAATAAGGAAATTTTCATTTTGAAGCAGCATACAAACACTTCAAAATATCCAAGACCTTTCATAATAATGTTTTATTAAAATTATTATTTCCAATACATATTGTATGTATGTATAGTACATGAAATAAAATCATAGCCATTTGCAAGCAAACTACATTACTTGTCAACAAAGAGAGCATTATACAAATTGCAATAAAACTTCTGTGTAATTTATGCCATAACAGCAACGGCAGGTCCATTTCATTACTAATAGGAGGTTGGACTATCAACACAGGATGTTCACTGAGACTGAAAATCATAAAGCAATTTTGTCAAAAAAAGTGTTGTAAAGTTCAGTTGTAACAGCCTTGGAGGGACTTTTTTGTATTATCTCTTTCTGAACTACATCAGTGAATATGTGTCTTTGTTTGAATAGGCTAGAATTACTGCTGTGATGTAGAAATAGTATATAAATAGCATCTACAGCTAACCAGATTTGTTAATTTGGTTATGCAGTTTCTCAAAATGAAAGGTTTAAATCCAGATTTCTTCAAATGTGTGTACAGTCATGCCTGCACTCATTTGATGCATCTTGAAAAAGAAATTTCTGAAAAAGAATTCAAATACAGGTTGGACAGAGAAGAGGGTCAGAGCAGCCCTGTAGAGATGGACATGGAGGTGCTGGTTGATGAGAAACTTAACATGAGCCGGCAGTGTGTGCTTGCAGCCCAGAAAGCCAACTGTATGCTGGGCTGCACCAAAAAGAGTGTGACCAGCAGGTCTAGGGAGGTGATCCTGCCCCTCTGCTCAGCTCTCATGAGACCTCACTTGGAGTACTGTGTACAGTTCTGGTGTCCTCAACATAAGAAGCACATGGAGCTGTTGGAGCAAGTCCAAAGGAGGGCCACTAGGATGATCAGGGGACTGGAGCACCTCCCATATGAAGACAGGATGAGAAAGTTGGGGCTGTTCAGCCTGGAGAAGAGAAGGCTGTGTGAAGATCTCATAGCAACCTTGCAGCATCTGAAGGTGACCTACAAGGATGCTGGGGAGGGACTCTTCATTAGAAACTGTAGTGATAGAACAAAGGGTAATGGGTTCAAACTTAAACAGGGGAACTTCAAGTTAGATATGAGGAAGAAGTTCTTTACTGTAAAGGTGGTGAGGCACTGGAATGGGTTGCCCAAGGAAGTTCTGAATGCTCCATTCCTGGCAGTGCTCCCAAGGCCAGGTTGGACAGAGCCTTGGGTGACACAGTTTAGTGTGAGGTGTTCCTGCCCATGGGAAGGGGGTTGGAACTAGATGATCTTAAGGTCCTCTCCAACCCTAACTATTCTATGATTCTATAATTTACTGTTAAGAGGAGGGTGGTGAGTGTTATAGCACTGTATTTGAGGGAGGACCTACTGCAAACAGAGGGCTAGTATTCACTGGCCATTTTTTATTTACATAAAAAAGCATAACAAAAAACATGGAAAGGAAGAAAGCCACACCTTCTGCATAAGCTAGAGACATGAGCATATTGGAGGGAAAGTGAATAAATGGGAATAACATGAAACTACCACTACCGATCATTTAAACACAGTTGAAAGAACAGTGATTGCTGTTAGAAACATTTCATACTTTCTTCCTTGTTTCCTGAGAAAAGTCTGGTATGGTCTCGACATGACCTCCTACAGAGAATTTGTTATGCTAGAATGATCTGTCTTTGTTTCTTTATTCTGGAAGCCCACTTCATAATCACTTTTTCTTGGGGCTCATTTTCAGTAAGGATGTACATTATTACAAGAAGAAAGAAAAAATTTTATTAGTCTTTACCTGCCCTGATTGTTAAGCAGCAAGCCCTTAAAATCATACTTTTAATAGTTGAGGGTAGCCTCTCGAAGAGAACAAGCCTTTTCCCCTTTCTACACACCACCTGATAGGGGGTATTTTTTCATTAAACTCACTGACCCATCTGAGCTCTATGGTCTAAGTGCTGACAAAACAGTTAGTGTTTATTTTATGTCCATCATCTCCTGCTTGTGTCTTGTTTATGATTTGTTAGTGTATTTATCTGCCAGGTTGAAACTATAAAATATATCTCGATGTCAGTGGGAAATTTTCTGTGTAAAATATAATGTTAGTAAATAAATAAAAAAAAAGTGTTACTTTACCAATAGAGGAGAAAAGAGTAGCAAAGTGTAGCACTGGCTTTTGTGTTTCTGGATGCTCTCTCTTCCTTTGTCTTTGTCAACCCTATGATAACTACGGAGGTGGAGGTTTTAGTCTTAATCTCTTTAAGCTGTCAGCTGTCATTGTACATAAGAAATACCAATCATGGCGAAAGCTTAGGACTACTGTATTTAAAAACAAAGTCTGAGGTATTGGTACACCTAGGTGCATGGGCTCAACTACAGGGGCCTCATAGTTGACCCAGATTTTCAGTTCTTAAAGGTACCACCAGTTACAGCAATGGTTTTTACTGAACTCATTATAAAATTCAAATTCCTTTTTACCACAATGCTATGTTTCAATTCATCTTGTTTGAGGTTTACAATTCTATGATATTTTTATTTTTCTTAATTTGTAAGGAACGTAAAACACCACCTGCTCTCAGGAAGAACTCTCCATTGAATACGAGCAACAACTGCCTTATAGTCAGATAGCAAAAATGTGTAATTTTTTTGCCATATTTAGCTATACTACACACATGGTATTGCCTACAATTTGAGAAGTATAATTACAGCCAGAGAGCTGTACAAATTTTGAGGTGACTGTTCAATGGAAACGAGAGAAGACAATTATCAGTGAATGAGAAAGAATATCCACATAAACTCTTTTCCCTGCAATATAGTTAAATGGCATAAGTATAACTTGCTGAATATCTTGAGCCAACTTACCAATTTCCACTGGGAGATGGTTGATTCGATTTTTTGACAACTCCAGTACTCTCAGATCTTGAAATAATGCAATGTAGGCTGGAATGGTTTGTATCAATGTATTGTACACATGCCACTCTTTCAGGTAGATCTGTTCTTTCAGAGAATCTGGAAATTCCTGTAAATAAGAACAGGTAAATCAAAAGCATTAAGTTAGAAATTTGTTCTACCATGTTTCTTAATACAGGGGAAAAAAAATTCCACAGCCAAATATCAAAACTTTCCCTTAATTATCTTGGTGTAGAACAACAGTTTGCCAAACCGTCATAGGAGTAGTTTGCTTTTGAAGAGCGCTGCAGCTGCAGTCAACACGTTCATTTTTCAGCTCCTGATGCAATATTTTTAATGTAAAACTGAAACTTATCTGAAATACTCAGTCTGGTTGGTATCTCCCATGCTATCTTTTTTCAGCTGGAGGACTTTTTTTTAGAACACATTTCAGGGCTTTAGTTCACACATCAAGATGTGGTAAAATGCAACACAGAAGAATGGGCATATAAAGAATATTTAAATGGGGCCAAGGTGGAATACAGCCCAAGGAACAGAAACATTTCAGACAAGGCACATACATACCACCTTTTCAAAGTTTTTTTTCAAGTAAATGTCTTCACTACTGAAGTTATTTCAGCAATGTTTGAAAATTTCTCACTAAATTTTTTTAAGAAGAATAAAAATACTCAATTTTTAAATCAGTCCACAGTTGCAATTAATTCTTGCTTTAGTCATGCAGAATCTGTTTCTTTAAGATTTCTGGTATTGCTGCAAATACACAGGGAAAAAATTGCTTTTGAGTTATTGTCCAAAATCTCCATTGTATAACAGTTACTGAAACGAAAAGTTTTAAAGCCTTTAATTCTTAGAAAATTGCTTTAGTTAATTGGTATTCAGTTCAATGTACACATCTTTCTTTGAATTATGTTATCAAATTTCTTGAACAAGAAACAGACAAAAATCAATTCATAAAGTCAAAGGTCAAATCATTTAAACTCTTCTTTGTAAAGCAGCACATAATTTACGAGTTTGTCCTGGTTTTTAACCCACTGTACATTGGAAACGTCCGGAATAAATAATCAGGGCGTGGTGCTATCAGTAATTGAATTCCATAAAAAGAGATGCAAGAGTTTCAGCCTTTAATTTGTTTATAACTTCCAAATATTTTCTTATGTATAAAGAATACAACACAGTAGGAATTACCGGGTTTTACACACAGAACTTTGCCCAATTTTTATTTTTCTTTAGATATTTCATAGATCGCCCAAGACATTATCAACAGTTATGCATTTTGATTGGTTTTTTATTAGTTCTGAACTTCTGAGCAAGGAATATTGATACTTAATTCTTAGCTAAATTAAAACATCGAACTGGCTATTGCTGCCTCTAATACCAGCTCTGCTTCAATTTCCACATGCAGACGCTTAGCCTGTACACGTAGTTCTATCTTGCTACTTGCCCTGCAATATTTGATATGAATCATTTAATTTCTTGCTTCATTTTATCACTGGGTGTATATTGTATTGTGATCCATCTTCTATATTTGCCAGTTTATGACATTTAAAAAATAAAATGTCTTTGGGTTGATAAGGAGAAAACTCTCCAACTTTCTGAAGTGGGTTTCCACTCCTCCTTCTTCAGAAATATGCAGAAAAATAAAAGAATAAATACCAACTGAAAATTCAGTTAGCACTGTCTTTCTCACATGTACAGAATTGAGAATGGAGCACATAGGGGATAGCATTTAGCTGGAGTGTCATAGACGCCACTGTATGGAAGAACCTTGATTCACAGAGAAAGCAGAATAGTCATACTGGAGGGAAAAAAGATGTCTGGGTAACACATACCATTTGCCACTCTTATTTCTTCACAGTCCAAGTCTGTCTTTGTTTTTCTACTGACCTGGTTGTCTGCAACTTGCTGTTTTTCTACTGACCTGGTTGTCTGCAACTTGCTGTCATAACAGATCATCTCCAGCTCCTCACTGGCCTATACAGCAGGGAGCAAAGGGGAATGGATATTTGGCCTGGAGAAGCCAAGAGCTTTGCTGTTTTCCCAGTCTGGAGGGGATATCCCACAAATTTCTCCTTGATATATTGAACAGTGCAACACATGAAGCACTATCTCAGATTAAGATCAAATCCCTTCACAATTTTAGGAAAAATAAGCCAAAATAGTTTAGAAGTTCCTCATTACCAATGCAAAAAAAATCTAAATCTTTATTTCTGTATTAAGGGTAGTTTAAAGCACCAAAATACTCTTCTGCAGTAACTGAAACAAATACATACATAAATTCAGAAGAATGGAAGGAGGTTCTATTCTTCTGATTGCTCTTACTATACTTTAATGAGATTATTTCTTTATAGCTTATAAATATACTTACAATTTGCAAATGTAAGTTTAGAAATACTTCACTGTAATGTGGGGGGTTTTAGCATTCTCCATCTCACAATACATTTTTTTTTGTTGCTGAAACATAAATTGATGTGATATTTTACTTCATTTACAAACTAGATAGATAGGGATGGGAACTGAAATTTGCACAAGTTTTATGTTTGCTTTACTCTCCGATTCCCTTGTGTTCTTTTGTAATCTTCTGCTGCACACTAAAGCTGGCAGGCTGCTGATAAATTGTTCCATGAAGACTGACACTTGGAGGATAGCCAGTCTTTTGCCTTTAACGGCAAAACAATACCTCTAACTCCTTTGATTTTTGGGAGAGAAAATAAAAGGAAATAAATAGCAAACCTACTACCATTGCTGATTAGACTGCTTCTAATCAGGATAGAATTTACCTGCCAGACATGAGCCTGAACTAAAACTGTCATCAAAGATCTGAAAATTTTCAATTCTGTTTCTTTTCCAGCTCCGTGGTTTAATCTGTTGTAGGCCAAACCAAAACGTTGAATCCAAATCTACCTCATTTTCGAGAAAGTTTGAAGCTAGTTCCAAAACTAGTATGTCACAAGGCCACCTGTCTTACATGGCTAGATCAGGAATTTTTTTCTTTTTGGAGGAAAATATCTCTGGATATTAAATAAGCACAAGAGACATTTTCTCTGTCCGTTCAATGCAGGAGTTTTACTTGACCCTTTGTGTCAAATAAATACCTTGCTGTCACTAACTGTAACAAGGGAATAACAAATGCAAATTCTCTGTTCTTTGTGAATATACATGTTATGATAGATGATAAATCTGGGAGAACAAATGCAAATGTAGCAATTTACTTGCTGCATTTTTCTGCAAAGAAATGATATGTAAGAAAATAATGGTGTACCAGTAAGAAATTTTGTCATTTTTCATTCACTTACTTCTGTACATTTGACATTAAAGTTGTTTAAATTAGGTGTACATCCAGATCCTTTCCTTAGTAAAGCAGTGCAGCAAAGAACAGTCCTGCTCTATATTAGAATGAATATCATCACCTCTCCTTTGCCAATATTGATATCACAAATTCAAAAAATTGTTTTTCCTTAATATCTTCTGAAAATAATTTCAAATTCACTGATCCACTAGAGATTAAATATTCATTAGTTAGAAGCAAAAAGTAAACAATCACAGGGGAAAACAGACTTAAAGTGGATCCATTGAAAAATTCATGTGAATATTCATGGCATTATTTTGCCACACTTTTAATTCTTCTCTAATAGCAATGCTATTTCTCTGAAGAACTGATTTAATTCAGTAGATACTTGTTTACATCTCATTTAAGTGTTTCATCAACTCTCCATCATTTTCTCTAGGCAACTGATTCAAACACACAACAGAAAAGTCCAATGTCCTTATACAGCTCCTTTTCACGGTGAGTTTGTCTGGAAAACTGACAGATAAATATGAAGTTTTTCCTCTAAAATATACGTTGGAATCATCAAAATCTTGTGTCAGAATGTGCCATTCTTGTGCTGTCAAGTCCCAAGGGTTTTGCAAATACTCTCTGCTGGGGAAATACAATAGGGTTCTGCCCATTTTTTATAAAAAGAAAAGCCTGTCTGATTTCATTCACAACATCAGATTATGAGAGAGGCTAGCCATTTGTTTTTATAAGATGTTTTCTTTCCTAAATATAAATATTAACTCATTACTCTTTGCAGCAGGGAAAAATGCACCACACAGGGATGTAGACACTTAGAATTATAGAATCACAGAATGGTTAGGGTTGGAAAGGACCTTAAAGTCATCTAGTGCCAACCACCCTGCCATGGGCAAGAACACCTTCTAGTAGACCAGGCTGCTCAAGTCTCTGTCCAACCTGGCCTTGGGAACACTGCCGTTGATGGAGCATTCATAGATTCCCTGGGAAACCTGTTCCAGCTCCTCACCATCCTCACAGTAAAGAACTTCTTCCTTATACCTAAGCTAACCCTCCCCTGGTTAAGTTTAAATCCATTACCCCTTTTCCTATCACCACCATCTGTGATAAATAGTCCTTCTCCAGCATCCTTGCAGGCCCCCTTCAGGTATTGGAAGGCTGCTATGAGGTCTCCACACTGTCTTCTCTTCTCCAGGCTGAACAGCCCCAACTTTCTCAGCCTGTCTTCATGCAGGTGGTGCTCAAGCCCCCTGATCATCCTCATGGTCCTCCTCTGGACTTGCTCCAACAGTTCCATGTCTTTCTTATGTTGGTGTCCTGCTTTCAGCAGTAGCAGTCATTTTTCTCCTTCTTAGTAGCTGGTGCAATGCTGTGGTTTTGACTTTCAGCCTGCGAACAGTGCTGATAACACCAATGTTTTTAGTTGCTGCTCAACTATGTTTACTCTGACCAAGGACTTTCTCAGTCTCATGCTTTGCCAGGGAGGAGGGGAAACTGGGAGGAAGCAGAGACAAGACACTTGACCCAAACTAGCCAGTGGTATTCCATACCACAGCACATCATGCCCAGTATATAAAATGCGGGCAGTTACCCAGAAGGGCTAGATCACTGTTTGGGTTGGGCTGGGTATCAGTTGGCGGGTGGTAAGCGGTTTTATTCTTTTCCCTTGTTATTTCCCTTATCATTATTATTACTGGTGGTAGCAGTAGTAGAACAATTGGTAACACCAGAACTGTACACAGTACTCCAGGTGGGGTCTCACAAGAGCAGAGTAGAGGGGCAGGATCACCTACTTCAACATGCTGGTCACGCTTCTTTTGATGCAGCACAGTGTAAGGTTGGCTTTCTGGGCTGTGAGCACACACTGAAGCCATTTCATGTTGTTTCTTGTCAACCAACTCCCCCAAGTCTCTCTCCACAGGGCTGCTCTCAATTCAGTCTCCACCCAACCTGTAGCTGTGCCTGGGACTGCCCCAGCCCAGGGGCAGGACCTCGCACTTGGTGTTGTTGAACTTCATGAGGATGGCATTGGCCACCACTCAAGTGTGTCAAGGTCCCTCTGGATGGCATCCCTTCCCTTCAGTCTGTTGACTGCACCACAAAGTCATTGGCAAACTTGCTGAAGGAGCACTCAATCCCACTGTCCACACCACCAGCAAAGATGTTGAACAGGATCAGTTCCAACACCGATCCCTGAGGAACACCAGTCATTACTAGTCTCCACGTGGACATTTCACCACTGACTGCAACTCTCTGCATATGGCCATACAGCAAATTCTGTATCCACCCAACAGATCCATGTCTTGAGTCATAAATATGTGATTGGTAGGCAGCAGAGGAGGCAAAGACCACTGAACCTTGAGGATGTTGTCACATAGCCTTTTCCAGGTGAAGCTTTTACAGACAATGGTAAGTCTCATCACTGCAGTTATCAAACACTGTCCACAACCAGTACCTAACTACCCTGAACAGGCATGGCCAAACCACTACCCAAGTTACAAGAGGATTTTCAGATTCAGAGGGACTCACTGATCATATGTTCTTCAAGTATAAAAATTCTTTATACTAATGCTTGATAATCAGAACACTGTAGTTCAGAAGATTTCCATTAAGTTTAGAATGACCATACTGCTAGAAAACAGTCGTGACTTGAGATGTCTAAGGCTAAAACTGCATGTCTTAAAAATTTAGCCTAAAATTGAATGATAACTAGTAAGAATTAATGTTCCACAATGAATTATGGATCTGCGCAAACAAAATACAATTCCTCAGAATTCATATTCTGTAAAATCAAGCCCTTATCTGTTTAGCTACCACTCTGTGTCTATTTGTCTAACCTAATATTCATTGTATGAGCTTTATCTTTCCTCAGATACGTTAGAATTATTACTTTACAAGTACAAGGAACAGTGGGTCTCCACCTAATGAAAATACATTATCTTTTCAATGACATTTGAGAGGTGGGAAAAAAGTGACGCAGAGGTGTTAAAGGAAGAAATTCTATTAGGAACTGAAAAAGTGTGACGAGATCTATATTCTGCCTTACAAAGGTTCTCTGAAGGAGACCCAAGATGATTTTCAAAAGAGCACTATCCATGTAATTTTCAAAATAATTGTCCAAGCTATCCCAGTATATGATGCAGTGGTTTACAAAACTTATTTTCAACCTCATACTCAAAGACAGAACCAGTGAGCCAGATTCACTCTCATGCCATATGGATATGGAGCATGGAACAGTAGCATCTTTATGACGTGTTTACACTTTTGACATCTAGAAAGCCTGGGCAGTGATCAGTGCCCAACACAAGCTACCATTTTAATTGATTGAAACATTGCAAATAACACCATTAGTTGATAGAAGTTGATTTGTGAACTCGGTTCATTTGCTGCTGAAGTTTCAAGTGAGAGCTCTTAAACTGAGACCTATGGAAAGGATGTGGTAAAGCCACTTGTTTTGATCTTGAAAAATCCCTGTGCTCGAGATTACTCTTCTGTGAGACTTAGCTTCACAGAGAGCAGACAGAGAACTGGTACAGCCCAGAAGCAGGCTTAGTTCTCAAAATTAAATCTGTAAATCATACTAGCAACCTACTCAGATTTAGCTATCAACTGTCTAGAGGATATATTACTGCTTCAGTGATGAGAGGAAAGGGGAAACATAATAGAAATACTTATCAGCTGAAAGCAAGTGGAAGAGAGGATTCTGCAGCTAGCTCCCAAATGGACACTTCATAGGACTGTGCTGTTTGCTGCTGCCAGCAGTAAGTAGACAGCCAACAGCAAACCAAGCTGGTTATATGCCTGTAAAATTGCACAGATAATCCCACCTCTGACTTCTACTATTGTCTGAGTTCTTAATCATCCAAACTTTGAACTCATAGATATACTTGTGTGCAAAAGACATTGCAGGAACTGTACCGCAATTGATGCTACATCTTCCAGCTACATGACATCCAAGCTTCTCTGGGAAAACTGTCACCTATACACAGATCTTTTCACATGCAAATTGACAGCCTTTGCAGCTTTTGTTGTATAGTCTGCACATTTGCCTAAGTGCAATTTTGTGAGAATGATAGAGGAAATTAATGACATGTCTGATTCTGTCTTCAGTTTAGAAGCAGAAGTTGAGAGTAAAAACGACAAAGTGGTACGACTTGTATAACGTATTTTTTAAAAAAATCTGCAATAAGTTCTTTCAGAACTTTGGGGATTTTTACATTTTTAAAATAATTTTCAGCTTCTAGAGACTGACAATTTTCTCTTATTTTGAAGAAGCACTGTTCTTCTGTAAAAAAAGCAACTTTGATATTATCTTTGCCTGAAGATACCTGAACTATGTTGCAGTATCTTGTTAAAACAGGAAGCTCACTTTAGCCAGGCTAGAGCTGGAAAACAAGCTGAAAACTAATAGCTCTGCAGCAACCAACCCTACAAAATAAACAGTTGGCATCAGTAGAAGAAATAGCCTCCTTACTAGAGCTAGATGGAACCAGGGTTTTCTATTTTCCAGAAATTTTATCTCTTTTATGTTTATTCAGAAAAGAGCTAAAGCCAGAAATAGATGAAAGCTGAAAAACACCTTTATATTCAAGATCAAATCTGGGACAAATTTATATTTTAGGTCAATCAAAATATCTTTTTTAGTAAAATTTAGTCATTTTATTAATTTCCTTTTAGATTGTATTTTTTGTAATTAAAATCTATAAAATGTATTTCAAAATTAGAAGCTATGCAAAAGTCAAAATTCTAAGTTCACTTTCTCATGAAGTAGCATATATACAAAATACATTTCAATCCAAACTTAAACAACTTTAGAAAACTCCAGACCGACTCTAATCCAACTTCCACTGACTGTCATAAAAACTCTAATTCAGAGTTTACTTCCAAACTGTTACTTCACATCAAACACAACTAAACGTAAAAAGTGCTTTTTTTTTCAGCAAGACAACTATGGATTGATGCTAATATTTGTTTTGATTTGAACAGATCTTGATAAAAATGTTACCACACCACTACAGCAAGAGGACAGGTCCCTGAGTAGTAAATTAGATATCAACTGGCTAACAAAGCTAGAGAATCTTTTAATCTCTTTCCAACCACTGGGGAATGTCAGAGAAAGACACCTTACTGCAATATGATTGTTTATGCCAAAATTTTTGAGAGGGCTAAACTACATGTGTCAGGAGAGTATTTAACATAAGCATATTTGAAAACCACACCACTAGTTCAGGGTAAACCAGGAAATGCTTTTGTCACTTCTAACACTGTAGAAAAAAAAACCATTTCATTTGCACTGGCAGGAAAAAAAGGTTTGGGAGATTAAAAGTTACAGTCCTAAGCTACCCAAACTCTTTAACCATAGAAACACATTTTTCTATTATATTTACCGTCCACTGTTCTCCAGAAAGGTGAAAAATAAACTTGTCTTTTTCCTTATTTGTTTCATCTGGCAAAGCACGCTTTTTCTGCAGCTGAGGTGTCTTTCCATAAGCGTTAAGAATCTTCTTATCAGTGTCTACAAAGCCATTTTTGAGGTATTTTGATTGAGGAATGCCTTTCTTCCTGCACTCTAATATGAAATTCCACTCCTGTTTTATCCTGAAATGGGGCCAAAAAGGGTTATGTAAATCAGCTGAACCAATATGGCAAATTAGTCTTAATGTTTGGTCTTTGTTTGCAGAAGTATTTAATAAAACATAATTATGAACCTAATGTACTCACCATTTAAAAAAAAAAAAAAAAAAGAGCCATTTCTAGAGTCCTAGAGTCATTTCTAGATTTCTAGATTTAATATAAATTTCAGATGAGCAGGATTTCATTTACTGACTATAAAACTAACTCCCAGGGAATAAAAGAAAAATGGAGTCTGAGTACACTGTCACAGAAAACAGCATAAATGATGTCTTTAATTTCAATAGGGTAGGAAACACATTCTCACAGAACAAGTTATAAACAAACTGAGTAAGAAGTTAGAAACAGTCCCTTTTCCCTGACTTTTCTTGTTCAAGTATAATGATCTACTTTTATTTTTTAAACCTTATCTTCCAATGTCATCTTAGAAGGTGAAGGTAGACGTCAAAGTTATGACATGCCAACCAATTTCATATTCAATTTCAGTGTAACTTTAGGCTCACCTTCAGGGCAAACTTTTACCTATATAACTTCAGGTGCAAACTCAATTTGATATAATTAAGCAGTGCCAAAAGCGTGTGCTTTAATTTAGGAAAGATTTATTTCAGTTTAGTCAATTAAGAAACAGGTTGATTAACTGAAGCATGCCTTCCTTATACCAAAATAAAACTCTGTAGAACCTCTTTTATTATAAATTTGATGTCACGCTTTGAATGCTAGATTCTTGTGATACATAATATTCATTTATTTGATCTCCACCCCGAAATTTTAAGTGAAAGACTTCAAGAAAGCTGACAGGTGAAGAAGGGCACAAAATTCAGGACAATGTGACCACTAGAAAAAGTGAAAAATTATCATGTCCTACAAAAAAGAATCACATGCAAGATTTTAAAGTTCAAGTACAAAGTAACAAAACCTGTACATATATGCCCAGCTAAGCATGGGACTTTCTCTAAAATGCTAAAAAATTAGCACATATAACAGAATGTCTGCTTTTAACTCACATACAAGAAATCAGTTACAAACTGAGATACATGAAGCATTTTCCAGACTTGGTGAAAATAAGCAATTTTTGGACACTCATAGCAAGATATGATATAGAAACTGCAAGGCAGAGTATATTTATGGGAATATGATTGCATAGTTTAAAAGTCAGATTTGACTCAATGCTATCAAAATAAATCTTTTGGGATCAAAACTGCATGACTAAATAGGAAAGTTATTATGGAGACAGCTGTAAACTGTCTAACACATATAGTGGCACTTGCTAAAACCTTAGGGTATGTTAGAGAGTCCTGGAAGCAGAAAGCACAGCAACAGCGTGAGACTGCAGCTATCAGCATACACACAGCGTATTGCAGACAATGCACACTTTTGGAAACTGCATATGAGTGTTTATCAGAGCAGCTAGCCTGAGAGACCACAAAAGGACCTGATTCAGTTGCAAAGAGAAGCACACTATACATGGGTCATCAGAGAACTACAGAAAGACCCTTCTGTAATAATAGCTGCAATGTATTCCCACACAACATCTTTATAGAGAGAAAATAAAGAAAGACATCTAGAAATATTTCAGAAGATGAACTACATAGAACAGTGAAGTTGTTTAAAAGTGCAGCTCACTGGATAAAGTGCTGACAAACTGCATAAAGACAGCTCATCCTCAGAGTAAGTACATACTAATAAAGACACTGTAAGGACCTTTTCCTCCCCTCCTTTCCAAAACATGCAGAAAAAAAAAAAAAAAAAAAAAGTGAAAATTACAATTCTGTTCCAATGAAAAAATGAGAAGACAGTATAAAAATTAAATATAAAATCACAACAAATCAAGTGAAGTCACTTACTGGAGGTATACAAATTAATAGGAAAAGGATTTCTAAAATATGAGAAGCAGAAAAGCCCTCAGAGAGGCAGTGGGAACAATTACTTATCAAGATATGAAAGAAGTGATGAAAAAATAGTCAAAGAAGTTATTGAGAGCTGCAGAAAAGTTACTTATCCTTGGCTTAATTTTTCATTACAGAGATCAGTATGTTCTTTACAAGTAAGCATCTGGAGGCTGAGAAAGTTGGGGCTGTTCAGCCTGGAGAAGAGATGGCTGTATGGAGACCTCATAGCATCCTTCCAGTATCTGAAGGGGGCCTATAGGGATGCTGGGGAGGGACTCTCCATGAGGAACTATAGTGAGAGGACAAGGGGTAATGGGTTCAAACTTAAACAGAGGAAGTTTAGATTGGATATGAGGAAGAAATTCTTTACTGTAAGGGTGGTGAGGCACTGGAATGAGTTGCCCAGGAAAGTTGTGAATGCTCCATCCCCGGCAGCATTCAAGGCTGCATTGAACATAGCCTTGGGTGGCATGGTTTAGTGGGAGGTGTCCCTGCCCCTGGCAGGGGGGTTGGAACTAGATGATCTTAAGGTCCTTTCTAACCTAACTATTCTATGATTCTATGACCTTCTGATATTTATTGTCAATAGAGGAGGTTTGAGAATTTAAAAAAAAAAATATTTGAAGTAAATCTCGTCATTTCTCTCATTATCTAATTGTCTACTGCTTTATACTACAACAAGCTGTGATATTTTTAATGAGTTAGGAAGAAAAAGACTGGGCAGACAGAAGACAATTCCAGTGACACATTCAGCTCAGTGAGTCCTTAGAGGGGTATGGAAGCTGCAATCACAGAAGAGTGCATCACCAATACACAACATCCCAAATTTTTTTCTGAAGCTACTCGATATAACAAAGACAAAGAAAACAGGTTAGAGAAGACACAGCTCTTTAGGCCATTTTGTGATTCTTCACAATATGCTGCATCTGATACTTGTGGTTATGGGGTGAGAGACACACAAGAACTTGATGGCACTAGGCTGCCCTACTAAAGGGTACAGCTACTCCAGCTGTGCTCCAGCTACAGTCTGGAAGCACTCGGATTACAGAATTTTTCATATAAGCAGACATTAAATTTGAAACACCTCTTTCAGATGCTTTGACAGATGAGTCAATTCATTTTTTTAGTGTTAATCTTGCAATTCAATTTGTCATGTGAACTCCAGAGGCCACCAGCACAACAGAGGGCAGACAATTCAAGAGTAATAGATCACTAGGAAAAGCTAGAAAATAGTACTTTCATGTACTGTAAGAAAAATAAGCAGGCTCAGACCACCTACTCATCTTTTTTTCCAAAACTCATCTACCAGTAACCATACCTAATTAGCTATAAAAGCTCTGTATTCCTGTGTGAGGTGGGTGGGAGGTGAAGTGTGCAGGGAGGGTGTGCGGAAAGTTCATTGAATCCTCAAGAAAGAAAACAAAAAGATGTGAACTATTAAAAGTCAGAAACTGAAAAAGACCAAAACTCTGGCATTATTTTTTTAATCTTCAAAATAATTCTGTCTTTACTTAGCACTGCTGCACTGCTGTTTCTCATATCTTCCTTCAGTCCTTCACATACAGCTTTTCTGTCCCTCTGCGAAGCTTAATTCTGCACTACTGCCCCCTCATTTCCATGGAATTCTTTGATTTTTCTACTAAAGCAATAAAGATTTTATCTCAGTGCATAATTCAATGCACTAAAAAAGCTTGCCCCAAGATGCTTTTCTTGTGTTCATTGCTCTTCACTCACATATATACAAGATGACTGACTCGTTCCCCACAGTATAAATTCTGCAGAGGTTAGAAACTTAACCAACAGATAAAAAAGGTCAAAAAGTCTAGCTGTTGATAAAAAGTAGGCTCTGAACTGTTCTACTACACCTTAGTGCTCTGTCAGGTAGACCCCTGAACACAAGAGCAGAGGGCTCAGACCTAAATTGTTACTCTCACACAAGGGATATAGAAATCAGCAAGAAGGGAGCTACATAAAAGATGAAATAATAAATTGCCCTCTGGCACTTTATTGATAACACATACAAAACACAAATCTCAGGAGGTCATGACACATTGTGAGCTAAATAAAATAAAATGCACATAACAAAAACTGCTGTTAACCAAATCAGTCAGTGAAATATTGACCTCAGAAGAAAGACATGCATTAAAAATTAAATCTGCTTAGGAATTCAATATGAATATCACGCACTGATTTGGAAGACTTGTGTAAAATTTCGTCTGTATTCATATATTAGATGATAGCCACATGCTCTGTTTAGCTTTAAAAGAAAGCTTATGGTGATGACACTAAGTACTATGTAAAGCACATTTCGAAGAGATGAAAAGTGAATTAATAATTAAGCAACAAAACTGCATAATTTTATACAGTGAATCTCAGAATGAAAATATGGTATACACCAGTGGCAGAGGTCCTAACAATTAACAGCCCTTGCCTGTACCCTTGGGGTGCACATTAGCTAAATAAGTCAACATGAGCTTTTCCGGTATGAAGGTGTGGCTTAGATCAAGCCAGTATGTTATCATTAAACAAAGGTTGCAAAGCTGTAATTTGCAGATTACAGTTGAGATCAAATCAAAGGGATCTATTCAGTTCTATCATTGTCAAAAAATTGAGGTGAAGGTACTTTTAAAGGTCTTCATGAAAATGAAGACCATTTTAAGTCTTCCTCTGGTGACAACCTTCAAATTAAATAAAGTTAGAATCATAGAACAGTTAGGGTTGGAAAGGACTTTAAGATCATCTAGTTCCAACCCCCCTGCCAGGGGCAGGGGCACCTTACACTAAACCATGCCACCCAGGTTATGTCCAGCCTGACCTTGAACACCGCCAGCGATGGAGCATTCACAACTTCCCTGGGCAACCCATTCCAGTGCCTCACCACCCTTACAGGAAAGAATTTCTTCCTCATATCCAATATAAACTTCCCCTGTTTAAGTTTGAACCCATTACCCCTTGTCTTCTCACTACAGTTCCTCATGAAGAGTCCCTCCCCAGCATCCCTATAGGCCCCCTTCAGATACTGGAAGGATGCTATGAGGTCTCCACGCAGCCTTCTCTTCTTCAGGCTGAACAACCCCAACTTTATCAGCCTATCTTCATATGGGAAGTACTCCAGTCCCCTGATCATCCTCATGGCCCTCCTCTGGACTTGTTCCAACAGTTCCATGTCCTTTTTATGTTGAGGACACCAGAACTGCACACAGTACTTCAAGTGAGGTCTCACAAGAGCAGAGTAGAGGGGCAGGATCACCTCCCTCGACCTGCTGGTCACGCTCCTTTTGATGCAGCCCAGGATATGGTTGGCTTTCTGGGCTGCAAGCGCACACTGAAACTGGCTCATGTTCAATTTTCTCATTGACCAACACCCCCAAGTCCTTCTCCTTGGGGCTGCTCTGAATCTCTTCTCTGCCCAACCTGTAGCTGTGCCTGGAATTGCTCCAACCCACATTTGTCACGTCTAGGAGCTACTTCATTAATTTTCTGTAAAGATACAAAAAGCACCTAAAATAACGTGACAAACATAAAAAAAATGTCCACACAAATAAAATCAGCCTTTAAATATGTTAATATACTTTCAGAGAAATTAAATTTCAGGTCTTAACTTTTCAAAAGCTCCTGATATTCCAGGAACATGTTTTCACACATGACATACAAATGAGTTGGTTGTAAAATCACAGCCCTCCTACAGTTTATGTCCTTTTGTTACTATTCATCAATTAAATATTTTGTTTTCCTCTAGCGACTGACCAAAAAGTTACAGCCAGATTAAGAAAGACCTGCCATTTTAAATATTAAGAAAGTGGGTATTAGTCAAGTAAAGCCTAATTATGGGGGAGTATGAACAGAAAAAAATAATAAATTCTGGACATAGGAGCCAGGTGAGAACTAAGGATCCAGGATTTTACTTCAATTGTGCAAATAAACAAATTGATTTTAAAATGGCTGATTTCATGCCACTAATGTTTGTCAAAAAAAGTTATGGTTCATGCCTTTATATCTGTAACACAGAAACACACTTCTCACTAAAGCAGACTGTAAATGGTAGAGTAACAAAGTTAATTCTGGCAAGATATTTCCCAATACATTGTTGTTTTTCAGTAAGCTTTCAAGACAACACATTATACAGGTCATTCACATTGGCCAGGGCAATCCCAAGCAAAACTACGGATTGGGCAAAGAATGGATTCGTAGCAGCTCTAAAGAGAAGGATTTGGGGGTGCTGACAAGCTCAACATGAGCCGGCAGTGTGTGCTCGCAGCCCAGAAAGCCAACTGTGTTCTTGGCTGTATCAACAGAAATGTGGCCAACAGGTCAAGGGAGGTGATTTCCCCCTTTACTCTGCTCTACTGAGACTCCACCTGGAGTGCTGCATTCAGCTCTGGGGCCCCCAGCACAAGGGAGATGTGGACCAGCTCAAGCAAGTCCAGATCAGGGCCATGAAGATGGTCAGAGGGCATGTAACACCTATCCTGTGAAGCACCTCTTCTATGGAAACAAGCTGAGAGAGTTGGGATTGTTCAGCCTGGAGAAAAGAAGGCTCGGCAGATACCTTAGAGCAGCTTCTAATAGCTAAATGAAGCCTACAAGAAGTCTGGAGAAGGACTTTTACAAGAGCATATAGATATAGGACAAGGGGAAAAGGCTTTAAACTGACAGAAGGTAGATTTAGATTTGATACTAGGAAGGAATTCTTTATTGTGAGGGTGGTGAAGCACTGGAAAAGGTTGCCGAGGGAAGCTGTGGCTGCCACAACCTTGTCTGTGTTCAAGGCCAGGTTGGAAATGGGTTTTTAGCAACCTGGTGTCCGTGCCTATGGCAGGCGAATTGGAAATGGATGAGCTTTAGGATTCCTTCCAACCCAAACTATTCTACAATTCTATGACTTTATATGAAACAGTATCAGCATGGAAATAGAATATTCAAATATTTCCACTTGGTTAATGCTAAAGTTGTCTTCAGTTAATCATTCCCCAAACACTACTTCATTGTCCTTGAGGAAAAGCTATGCTTCTTAGGTAAAGAAAGGAAGTTTCATTAGATGGCACTGTTTCCTCCAAATCAGGATGGATGAAATAACCAAGACACTACATGGTGACACTAGTTTGTACTTTTGGTCAGAATCACTAGCCACGCAGGATCCTTAAATATTTTTACAGAATATTTATAAGAGCATGACAGTTAAACTGAAGCTCAGCACAGACTAATATTGCTGATGGATGAGTAATATTTTCTTCAAATTCCATTGGATTGATTTAATTTCAGTCCCTCTGCCACACTCATCCATGGGTTGTAAAGAATTGTGACTCAACAGTGACTTTTATCTTTAAACCCTTTTGCATGCAGTACATTAGATGCAAGGTCTCTAGCACAAGTGCCTAAGGATGAAGTCAAATAACTTAAGTGGTTATAAGAACTGCAGATCTATTCCCAACTTGTTGCCTATAATATGTGTTTTGGGGCTAAGGGCTCCCAGTCTGAGTTTTAGTCCTGTTTAGACAAATTCTGAATTGGGTATCGAGTGTGAGAATAAAGATAAACATCACAAATAAAATCTTAGTTCAAGTACAAACAGAGTTACAGCACTGAGTTTGGAAGAAAGATAGAGACAAATCTATTTTATTGAAGAAACACATAACTTCTCAGGGAAAAAAGTCATTGTCTGTCTGTAGAGTGAAATATTTCTTTTGACTTTCAACATTCAGAAAGTGATTTCTAAGAAAAGTAACACATGCACATTTAGCTAGCTAGCCCTTGAGAGGAAAATTCTGGAGAAGAGATACACTGGAAGAGGTAGTTGAACAAACTGTTATCTTTGCTGCAAGTTCAGTTGGTCAACAAGAGAGACTGCCCTTTCATAGCAAAGATTTATATGGCTAATCTGGGCAAATATCTCTGGCATTTCCTCACTTGAATGCTTAATTTGTCAGCCAACAGTTTTTACCTGCTTTTCACTTTCCTTTTCCGAAACAACAAAAATAATATTAAGGAAAATTTATGAGGAAAGTAGTCATACCACATCAAGTTAGACTGACATCATTCCAGATTTCAGGGTGGTATATGAGATTGCTCACCACTAGCAGAATCTAGAAGATTAAATATAAAACAGTGCTACAAACACAAATTTCTTTCTATAATATGGACTTTCATAACCATGTAGGTAACCACAGAACAATGCACATTTTTTGGATGAGTCCATGTTTTATATCCTGGGGGAGACTTAGAATGGGCTTGCCCAGTGTGTTTAAGGACATAATGTAAAATGAAATTACTCTTGTACAACACTGCACTGTATCTTTCTCTTTTATACTCAGTTGCTGGTTTATAGATGTCCCTCAGAAGCAGGAGTCCCGGAAACTGTTGTACTTTTGGAGTTCCACAAACCCAAATAGGAAACAAGACTCCACACAATGTGTTCTGATTCCCATATCTCACAGAGACAGATATGAGCCTTTCAGAATATTCTTTTTCTCCAGAATCAGCTTTCATTGACCGGCGGCTTAAACATCTGCACTAGACCTAAATTCCTAAAAATTTTACAAGACTTTACCACTAATTCATGGTTCAAGTTTTGCAATTATTTGCAAGGGTTTCATGTTAGAAATTCTTCAGTCAAAAAGAGAAATACTTTATCTGTGATTGCTTACTGACCCTGCATGAACTAAATCACCTTGCCCCAAGATAAGCAAACTTCCCTAGAGGTTAATTGGGAGTTTTTCCTCAAATAATACATACTATATTTCACTATATAATATCAGGTCATTTTACATAGCAACACAGTTGATAAGGAACTGCACAGTCTCAAGGGCATTAATGAGCTGTACCTCATTGAGGAAAACTGGATTTTGTTTGCTTGGGGTTTGGGTTTTTTTAAGAAAATAAAAGCAGCCTCAGCAAGACAGATTACAAGCTCATCTGTTATACAAGTATATTTTCAGAGAAACTCTATTAATTCCAGCCCTACTTGGGAATTCACTCTGACTGCTGGCAAAGATAAATATCTGGACTGTTAAATGCTAGAATGCAGACCTCAGTTCAGGAAACTTCCTTCTTTTCATGTCTTCTTGGAATTACCATTTTGGGTCACAATCCATTCCAAAATATTTTCTTACTAGCACTGATATTGGTGGACTTATCTGACTGTGGTAAAATTTTAATCTCTGAGTAGAACACCAAAAATTGGTCACAGAACTTCCTAAAATAATGAAATATATTTCTATTTATTCCTATTAAGCATTTCATTACAATTACAA
Organism: Ara ararauna; assembly: GCA_028858755.1. NCBI lineage: Eukaryota > Metazoa > Chordata > Aves > Psittaciformes > Psittacidae > Ara > Ara ararauna. Next base: position 32,790,335 of record CM054410.1, on the reverse strand, counting down.
TTTTATCTATCCTTTAGTGATAACAACAAACAAAATCTCATCTTATTTTCAGCCTAACATTTGGGAACACTGAAAAGCAATGAAGAAATAATCTGTGACCTGACCTCTAGGACCTAAAGGCCAGGGTATCATGACACATCGCATGAAACAAAGAGAATTATTCTTTTAACTGAATTATGCATTTTTTTACCAATATTCTTATGACTTTGACTATTACCCTGCCAGTCTTTTCTATTCTATGACGCCTGCATTATAAAAATTAACCTGAACTTTGCCATTCATTTCAGTGGGTGAAATACTGATCACTCACATTCAGGAAACAAAGTCAATGTGTTCTCTCTTTTTTTCCAGGAGCAGTAAAAGAAGACTAACTGGAAAGCAGTCTGATTGCATGAAGGTGTACAATACAAGGTATTGTATTCAAATTGCATGCTAAATGAAGAAAATAAAATTCCTTTGTGAACGCTGAAATTGCACTTAGAACTTGTTCTTTTTGTGTCATATCCCAAATTCCCCATCTCAAGTTCACACAGGAAAATAACAGAACTACGTCGGACCTCATTAGTGGAAAAAAGAGGCGGTCATGCTCCACTTTTTCATCTGGAGGAGTGGATACAGACAAACAACCACAGGCTGAAATGGCACGAAGAATGTATTGTTTTTATGGAAAACTCAAGTCACAGTAAGAAATGACGCTAAACATATGCTACTGATAAAAAACATGGGAGCTGGAATTATCTACCTAGACCACACAAGGTTACCCTCTTTCCTTCTTTTATACAGAACTTCCAAGGCCTGGCATTTCTAGTTTGCTTTTGTACTAGTGAACTCAGAAGTTATCTTCTGTTCCCAGAAAACCAAAACAAAACGTGCTAGAGGAATGCTGACGCTCATATCCGCACTGGGACTGACCTTCTAGCAGTTCCGGAGATGAATAGCACAGAATCATAGAATCATAGAATTGTTAGGGTTGGAAAGGACCTTAAGATCATCTAGTTCCAACCCCCCTGCCAGGGGCAGGGACACCTCACACTAAACCATGTCACCCAAGGCTATGTCCAACCTGGCCTTGAACATTGCCAGCGATGGAGCATTCACAACTTCCCTGGGCAACCCATTCCAGTGCCTCACCACCCTTACAGTAAAGAATTTCTTCCTCATATCCAATCTAAACTTCCCCTGTTTAAGTTTGAACCCATTACCCCTTGTCCTCTCACTACAGCTCCTCATGAAGTGTGAACCTACAGGTATGGCTTCCTTGTCATAATATTCTTTTTATGAAGGAGGCTGCACTGGCATCCCAAGAGCCTCTAGCGGACATAGACACCAGTAGAGAGTTGTGTGCTTTATCTGCATTAGAACTGGGCAAAGCCATTTTTTAATGTAGCATCCAGGACAAAATAAGATTTGATAAATTTTATCCCATATCCTTTCACTTTTTTTTTCCATCATAAAAAAAATCACAGCAGCAAACTTTTTCTGTCCATCAGCTCATACCGAAAAGAAAGCTTATCCTTTAATCTGAAGGACAAGCTCAATTTCCTCTTGTTTTTAATGCAGGCTTTGGTGTAGGGACAGGAGAGCCAAGACCGCAACTATGGATGTTTCGAAGATAAAGGTCTGCAGAAAGGGCAGTCACTCTTTGTACTACCCTGGTCTTCTCTTAGTGCAGTTGCTCTATTGTCAGTGTAGCTGCACTGGCAGTGAGAATCAATGAGTAGATGTCTCCTGAGACAGCCAAAACACCACACAAATGTTAAATGCAATGATGCTTCAAAACAAAGGCACTGTTTAACCCTGTGCATTTTATTTTTAAAGCAGGAAGATATTTTTATTGCTTTGTTCTCTTCTCAGAGGGTAAAAATGATAAGTCATGTTTCCAACATTGCCAGCAGAGTATAATATTTCACTGTCTGTAATGGGAACAAACATAAAGAAACCAAAATATTCCTTAAAGAAACCATAAATTAAATATAACAAAAACAATAACATGATTAGTGGATGTAAGCATTGCAATCAAAGCTTTCTTTGATATTTTAACAAGAAAGAAAATCCTATGATAATTCTTTTATTCTATCCTCTCTTTCCTATTCAGAAGCAATTGTATATGCCCATTTATTTAATTCCTTTTGTTTCTCCTGTCAACTCAACAAAAGGGCTTAAAATACTTCTTGGTACTAAATTTTATGAGCATGCTTTCATGAATTCTGTAATAGTCATACTTTTATATAGCATATAAGCAATAAAAATGTACAAAATGTGATATTATTTTCCTCCAAATTAAGTCTACACAGTAGACAATCAAATACAGCCTTAGTAAATCATAGTCTATATAAGAAAGAACAGGGACTCTAATGAAACAGAAACACAATTTCTACTTCATTTTTCTTACAATCATCTGAGGAAAGGAGGTGTGAAATTGTTGAAATCCAACCCAAAAATATAAGATTTGAATCATCTGATAATGCTTAGTATATGCCAGTGTTAGTGGATAATAATAATGGATTCAGCTAAAATGAACAGCAGGAAAGTTGGCTTACTTCTCCAAGGAGCTTTTTTCTAATCTTTCCTTCTCTTTTCTTTGACGTTCTTTGTTCTTCTTAACTCGAGTTTCCCACAGTCCTCTTATGAGAGAAAAGTCAAATACTATCACCTGATGCCCCATACTGTTGACATTAAGCTTCTCCTGCAAGAACAAGCCACTATGAACACTTCAGGAAAGAAATAACAGAAAAATAAGGAACTAAATGATCATGCTTCATTAAAATTATCTGGGAAAGAAAGCAATGTTATGAGAAATATTAATATAGTATTTCCATCTTACCTAATTTGTCTAGGGTTTTGTGCTGTCAGTAATCAATGTAGTATGCAATTAGCTTCTACATAAAATCTATGACAACTGCTAAAAGTTGGTTGTTTTGCATTTATTGCAATTCTCCCTCTCCAAGATAAAGACATAGTTGGAAAGAAATGCTAATTTGATTAACACAGATGAAAATAACTTTAAAGACTGTATTTTTACATTTATGTAACTAATTTTATGTAACTAATTTATATAACTAATATTAAAAAAGAGCTCATAAAGAAATTATTCATTGTAGAGCCTGCAAAAGCACTTCATCTTGGGTTGCCATATATGGATCATTATGCATCCAAGCTATCCTGTTCCAGTGGAATCTGGGAATTTCCAATAGGGGTTTTTCTGTGAAAGGTGTTGAAATACCAGCCTGTAACATACAGTGAAAACTTACCTAGGACAGAGAGAAGGTGAAGGGTTGTGAACAAATGGTCCCCATTTATGAGTATATACAGAATTACCTTTCAACAGTAGAAGGCTTGGTATCCATGTATCAGCTCCTGTGCAGTTAGGAACTGAGCTGAACTCAACAAGCTTTCCATCTTTAATTAAAACCACAGAAACTTCATGTAGGAGCCTTGCACCTGCTGAAGCTCATGACAGCTCTCATTACCTTTAGCAGGTGTGATACTTAAGCTTGGACCCAATATGAATGCTACCTATTTTTTCCTCAAGGAAGAAACCATACTGTAGTATCTTTAACAACCACAAAAGACTGAGACCTCAAATTTACATCTTGTGAAACACAGCATTACTGGCAACATGGTGCTCCTTACTAAACGATATCACTGGTTCAATACCAACAAGGAAAACAAATCACCTACTAAATCACTAACACAAGTACAAATACAAATCTTGATAAAAGAGGTAAAACTGTACTCTCTTGCTTGGAGTCATTGATGAGGGTACAATCATCACAATTCACTGGTTTTCATGAAATGCAACTAGATTTTCTACAAAGGACTTCTCTCATGCTTAGCTGTTTATAAAATGGCTTGTTGAACCACTGCAAACAAGTCTTACAAAGCAGAAGTTTGAAGTCTTTTAAAAATAGTTGCTTCTACCAAGATAAAAACAGAGAAAAGAAAAATCAGTTATTTAAACTTTGCTTGAGGTTTCACTAGATACCACATTTATCATACCATTCATAAGCTCAAGAAAAAAGAAATTAAAGGAAAGAAGAAAACCCCAGTGGACCATACACTACAATTTAAAAAGAAATTTGCCCCTTTCTTTAGTGGGTATTTTCAAGCTTGTATTTATTACTTTTTCCTCAGACCTTGCTGTGATGATTTTTTCCATGCTCTACATCCTTCAGCTGGAACTATTTGTTATCTGTCCTTCTGTTATAATACTGTGGAGGAAGGGGAAATTATATCCCCTCTGCATTTTTCCCTTTGCAACTTTATTACTGCCTCTTTTCTCTTTCAACCCCTTTCACCTATACCTTTCTGTAACACATAATGCATAAAGGAATAATTTCTTCTGAGTCAGCAAAACACCCTCATGTCCTCTGGAAAATGCAGAGAATGGACTAAAAAGGATTATGTATAGGTACACCAAGAGGAAAGCTTCTTACCTGTCCACTTTATTCATCATCCTAAAAAGAAACACCTTTACAAATACCCCAAAGTACTGGCACAGAGACTGGTCAGAGATATTTTTCCATGGCGTAGTCTTCTGTGTCTTACAATGTTGACATAAACTGCTATCTTAGCTGTTCATAAAGCTGCTCCTATTGATTGACTATCTTTACGAGTACTAATAATGAGGCAAAAAAAGTTCCAAACCTATCTGGAATCAGCTGCTGACACCAGCTGAGACAAAACCCCATAAATAACAGTGTAATAAGAATGGTGACCTTATTCTCAGTGGAAAGGCTTATCTATAATCAGCTGCACCTTTCTAAAACAAATTCACTAATAATTTACAAAAAACTGTTTACTGCATAAAATAAAACATTTTCCTCTGCTGCCCCAGTCAAGAAACCTAGTGACAAGGACTTCTTCCTCACTGTAGCTGCAGACCAGCATTCACTCTGCAGGATCTAATTCTTTTTAATGGACCAATTCATAGCAGTGTGTTTTGACAGAAGGCCTAATGCAGGAGCTGAATTGCTACAAGACGGTGAAGTGGCAGCTGGACACTTGGCCTCTATATGGAACTAGATGGCCTTAATCAACACAAAGTCTGAATAAACTGTGAAAGTACTCTATATCCTTGACTTGTTCCCCACCTTCCTGTCTCCCAGGTTAAGTCATCTGTTCTTTACTGAGACACAGATTTATTAGACACTCAGGTCAGAAAAGTTCATACAGCTTTTGTCCATACATTGAATTAGGCTTTAATGCAGGTTTTTTTTCTTCAATAGTAAAACCAAGCAGAGCAGGAGCATGGGGGCGGGTGAGAGGTGTCCATCATAACTCCTCAGGACTAATCATGGAATCATAGAATCATAGAATAGTTAGGGTTGGAAAGGACCGTTATGAGGTCTCCACGCAGCCTTCTCTTCTCCAGGCTGAGCAGCCCCAACTTTATCAGCCTATCTTCATATGGGAAGTGCTCCAGACCCCTGATCATCCTCGTGGACCTCCTTTGGACTTGTTCCAACAGTTCCATGTCCCTTTTATGTTGAGGACACCAGAACTGAACACAATACTCCAAGTGAGGTCTCACAAGAGCAGAGTAGAGGGGCAGGATCACCTCCCTCGACCTGCTGGTCACACTCCTTTTGATGCAGCCTAGGATACAGTTGGCTTTCTGGGCTGCGAGCGCACACTGCCGGTTCATGTTCATTTTCTCATCAACCAAACCCCCCAAGTCCTCCTCTGCAGGACTGCTCTCAATCTCTTCTCTGCCCATCCTGTAGCTGTGCCTGGGATTGCTCCCACCCAGGTGCAGGACCTTGCACTTGGCATGGTTAAACTTCATCAGGTTGGCATCAGCCCACCTCAAAAGCGTGTCAAGGTCCCTCTGGATGGCATTCCTTCCCTCCAGCATATCAGCTGAACCACACAGCTTGGTGTCATTGCCAAACTTGCTGAGGGCGCACTCAATCCCACTCTCCATGTCACTGACAAAGAAGTTGAACAAGATTGGTCCCAACACTGATGCCTGAGGGACACCACTCATTACTGCTCTCCAGCTGGACATTGAGCCATTGAGCACAACTCTTTGCGTGCGGCCATCCAGCCAGTTCTTTATCCACTAAGTGGTCCACCTATCAAATTGATGTCTCTCCAACTTAGAGACAAGGATGTCATGTGAGACAGTGTCAAACGCTTTGCACAAGTCCAGGTAGGTGACATCAACTGCTCTATCCCTGTCCATCAGTTCTGTAGCCCCATCATAGAAGGCCACCAGACTGGTCAGGCAGGATTTCCCCTTAGTGAAGCCATGCTGGCTGTTACCAACCACTGTGCTGTTTTTCGTGTGCCTCAGCATGCCTCCCAGGAGAATCCGCTCCAAGATTTTGCCAGGCACAAAGGTGAGACTGACTGGTCTGTAGTTCCCCAGCTCATCCATTTTCCCCTTCTTTCAAATAGGGGTTATATTTCCTTTTTTCCAGTCATCGGGAACTTCACCTGACTGCCATGATTTTTCAAATATGATGGGTAGTGGCTTAGCAACTTCATTTCAGAAGGAGCAAAGTCACAAATCCTGATCAGATTGCAGGGTGGCTAAGGCTTTACAAATATTCATCAGGATAAAGGTGAAACTTCGTCGCTATATATAACTCTTCCAAGGGCTGCTGCTTTACTCTATTCCTTAGTTAAAAAAATGGACATGAAATATCAAGCATGATGGCACAATGCGTATTTCCCATGGTTTAGATGCCACCATTTTCTTGAGGATGAGATGTTGCCCAGAAAAGAGAGCCTGGTGCGGAGACCTCTTAGCATCCTTCCAGTATCTGAAGGGGGCCTATAGGGATGCTGGGGAGGGACTCTTCATGAGGAACTGTAGTGAGAGGACAAGGGGTAATGGGTTCAAACTTAAACAGGGGAAGTTTAGACTGGTATGAGGAAGAAATTCTTTACTGTAAGGGTGGTGAGGCACTGGAATGGGCTGTCCAGGGAAGTTGTGAATGCTCCATCGCTGGCAGTTTTCAAGGCTGGATTGGACATAGCCTTGGGTGACATGGTTTAGTGTGAGGTGTCCCTGCCCCTGGCAGGGAGGTTGGAACTAGATGATCTTAAGGTCCTCTCCAACCCTAACTATTCTATGATTTTATGATTCTATTCTAAGCTGGCAGAAACTATACTTATCCTAAGTGTTGTAGGTTCTTCAGGATGCTTACTCAGGCATGGCAAGAATTCGTGGCAGAAGAAGCAACTAGCAATAATAATTTCCATTTCTAGAAATACATATGTCTGTAGCTATTCAAGTTCACAAATAACAGTTGTTTCTTTCCAATCATCAGGTTAAGTCTGCATAGGAAAACCTAGAGCTATTATCTATTAGTCACAGGTGGGAAGTTACATTTGGGTAGAAAAATGCCTCATTCTAGACTTCTTTCTAACTTCTTCCCTTCAGCTGGCTTTCCTCACCTTTTTCCCCTCCCATACTTAGGCTCTTCATGGGTAATGGTCATTAGCATTTTACCTATTACCAGCAGTCACAGAAACAGAGAAGTTGAAAAGGGCCTCTGGAGGTCACCTAATCCAGCCACCCTGCTTAAAGCACTCACGCTGCTATTAACTAAAATCTATATATACTTCAGCCCCCTTCCTCTTCCAACTTCTCCCTTCTTTTGTAATTCATCATTACTCCTTTCACACCCTATACGTACACATGCTTATCAAGAACAAGCTTTGGTCATACTTGTGAGGATTACCCAACCCACCGATATGGCAGTAATTGAAAAACAAAAACCATACTCACATTGCTTCTCACCCAAGAAACAGGCAACCTTGCTTTCACTATGATCCAGTCCAAAAACAGCTACCATCTCCATGTGCAACACCCTACTTCATAACTACACTGAATCTGCAGCTTAATGCCATCTTCTTTGAGTAACAGCTATGTTTAAATTATGCTGTAGATCATCAACACATCTTTCTTAGATAATGTATGACTATAACATTCATTCAGGCTTATGAGTTATTAATGAGATAGATCTCACAAATACAAGGTTCTTCAGTAATGTATGACAATGAAAGCACAATGTTTTCCAAAGGAAAAGGGATTGAGGAACATAAAGAGAAGGCAAAAATGTCATTTACAAGAGAATCACTTCTGGAGAAAATAGTTCTCTGTGTATCTGTGGAAGCAAATAATCTTATCCCTAATCATTTACACTTCCTAAGAAGTAATTTACAAGGCCTTAATCAATATCCTTAAGAGGCAACATACTGGAAAGTCAGTTTGATTTCTTGTCTTTCCCAGAATGGTGAGCTCAGAAACAAAGTTGTCCATTCCAAATACATTTTTTTTTTATGATTACAAGACTTTCCCTTCATAAGAACCTGTACATTACATTCAAAGCAATATTTTAAACTAATTAATTTCAAAATGAAAAGAGATCTTTCTTGATAAAAAAACATTTGCATTATTTGGCAAATTGATGGTAGAGTTTCTAACCAGAGAAACCTGTACTAAGGGCAGATGGAAGCATTTTCGCTTTGTTTTACTCCTTCCCTTTCTTTATATGTTTCTTAAGAAGAGAGAAAAGAAAAAATAACACTTATCTTTGGGGGGAAAAAAAAGTCCTTTTGAACACTATGGCCTTTGCAACATCATCTGTTCCTCAACTGCAACTTTGTCCCAGTTTTCATCAGTAAGGGACTCACAAGAATCCTTACAATTAACATTTCCCCTGTCCACATTCTAAACCACAAATTCATATTTCTCCCCTGGGGCTGTACCTTCAGTCCCAGATACTGCGACCTACAAACTTTTCTCAAATACACCGTCCTAAAGCCCTGTGGCTTCAAAAGGTACCTTAACAAGCCCCTCTCCTCAGCAACTCTCTCAGCCTTACCATACTCTTCTCAACACTGAAACACATTTTGCTTCTTTCCAGGTCAGTTCTATAATCCACCACCTCCCTGGCCCAGCTGAGGTGAGAAGAAACGCTTGCTTACATTATGAGCATTCTTTTGCTATCAATATTCAGGTTTAAGTTTCCAATTACCATAGGCTATCTCTGTATGCATGGAAAAGAACAAATGCCTTTACAGACACTTCTGTAAGATTTCTTATCTTAAAAAGAAGACACCATCCCTTTACAATCTTGAAAAAAACTTTATTCATTTAAGTGTATTATAAAAAGTCCTATTAATATCAAACACGGTCCTTATGTCTATAAGGGTATAAATACACCAACACGTTTGAAGGATTGTGTGGCAAAAATCTTTCTGATTACATTTATCATATGCTTTCCTGTAAATGATATAACATTAGTGCCACATATTGTTGCTCATAAAATCATCTGCTTAAGCCTGGGCAGAGATTATTTTAATTTTAACATTTATATTATAATCTATTTTATTTTATTGCATAAATTCACCTAACAGTATACAGAGAGTTCTTTGGCATCTACTCCAGTTTTATTTCTTTATATAGTAAGAGTACCCAGGAGTTCTGGACCAGAATATATTCAGTAATATGCTGAAAAACTACAGAACTGAAAAGAAGATATTTGCCTTTTAATGTCTGTAATAATTATTATCTTCTATTTATTGTTATTCATGTTGTTGCTACAAAGATATGTGTACTCCAGGCCACCAGTAAAACTGCAGACATTTAGTTAGTATGCTACCCTTTAAAAGCCCTTGTTCCCTTAAGCTACCTGTATGTCCACTGCTTGTTTGCAGCTCTGCCGCAGATCTGCCAGGTCGCAGAATCACAGAACAGCTAGGGTTGGAAGGGACCTCTGGAGGGTCTGAAGGGAACTCCGCTTTAGGTGCCAAGGCAGGGCCCGTAGAGCAGGTTACACAGGAACACATCCAGATGGGTTTTGAATGTTTCCAGAGAGGAGACTCCACAGCCTCCCTGGGCAGCCTGCTCCATTGCTCTGCCACCCTCAACTTAAAGAATTTCTTCCTCATTTTCAGATGAGACTTCTTGTGTTTTAGTTTATGGCTGTTGCTTCTCGTCCTGTCACTGGGCACCACTGAGAGGGGTCTGGCACCATCCTCCTAGCACCTGAGACTATATGTTTCCACAACCATCTTTGACAGCTGCCAGTAATCTCATGGCCACTTAGTCTCTGTTATAGCCCTCCTGAGTTTTTATGGCACCTGGTCATCCCCAGTAACAGCCTTCTGTATACTTTTCTTTCCTGCCTTACATGAGTTACCAAATTACTAATGTTTTGGTTTCTTCCATTTTTTTAACAGCCTTGCTCACTTGGGCCTTTTTTCTTTCAGATAATCACTGTGGGAGATCTGCTACAATCTTATGAATATTGCTGGCAGGATTACATAGCAGAAAATGTGGGTGAACATATTTCCTACCAATCCTGCAAATAATTTCTTAGGAAATTAGTTCGCTCACACTGCGCTTCAGAACGATCAAGTCATTTATCTCAGAGTCCTTAAATAATTCAAAGGAAACATGACATTCAGATAGCAACTGAACACATTTTTTTGAGTTGTTAAGGAAAGATTAAATTACAGAAACATGCTGTGTTTGAAAGAGCAATAGAAATGGCGACAATGTTCATAGTATGCAACTACATTTTGCAAACTGTGCCCAGCTTGTAAGACGGGTTGTGCTTCCCTGTGCCCCTGGGGGAGTGGGAGGGGACGGAAAAGCAGGAAACTGCTCTTCCCTACCTAGTCTTGCTGCCAGTAACAATCTCTTGTTGTTCTACACCAGCAGGGAATTATCCTCCCTGCCAGCATGACTGGTTTAAATGTCACTAGACTTGCCAAATGTGTGAATTTGACAGTCAGAGTTTCAGGTGGGGGATCCAAGTTAGATTATGCTTCAGATCATATACATGCACATGTCATGGCTGTGTCCTGGACAGCAGGTGGGCAGGGCAATGCAGTGGATCACAGCAGGTGCCACCCTGACGGCTTGGGTCTGCAGAGATCCAGCAAATGCAGCTGCACTGCGGAATAAATAGAAGAGGAAAGGGACAAGCTGCTCCAGGGCTGAAGAAAGCCATCCTGACACCTGGATGCAAGCCCAGATGTTTTGGGAGTTTGAAATGTTCCCTCCTGCTCTCTCAAGAGCACAGTTTCAGCCAGCCAGCTTCTAGATAAACAAACACAGACAGACAGTGACACTTTCAAGCTATTAATTAGCTTTCACTGAAGTTAATTTCAGAAATGTCTTTGCATATTGCAGGGTTTAATCCTGAACCCTCTGATAAATCAAGTTCTTTTTGAGATTTCTGCTTTAGCTATTTCATAAAAGAAGCATTTAAGAGCAGAAGCTACATTAGCCTCTTTCACACACAAGTAAATAACTTTTGCACTGTTTACATATCACAGCTAAGAGATCAAAGACATCTTTTCTTAACCTATTCCTTATACTTAGATAGTAATAACTAGGAACATCATAAAATTAAAAGGATGTGTGAATATAAGTGTGCAAAGGCTGAGCTTGGCTTCCACACATTTTTATGTGCATATTTCTCTTTGTCCATTGCTGAAGCACGTCTTACTGACAGTTTCCATTAATCAGTTCTTATTCTAGATGAAAATTAACCAGTCTCACAAACAAGATTCCTCTTTATCACTGTAGTCTTCATATCTTGATTTTTAGACAATTTTTCACAGGGTTATTCATTAATTAGGTCTTTAATTATGGATTAATTAGCAGCTGAATTACAATATTCTTTATACTTCCCCAACTCTTGTAGTGCTGATATGTTTGCCATCAAGCATGATAGATGTTACATACACAAGGGGGTTTGTTACAGATGTATTCCCCTAGCACTTCAGTAAGCTGGCTAATTATTCAGAGTGATTCTTCCACTGACTATGAAGCTAATGAAATACTGGACTGACGTCTGTGATATAAATCCATTCTTTTTTTTTTTCATTGGGTGCTGCTGAAGAGAGTTCTAATTTTCATAAGATTGATGTATTTGAAATGGCATGTATTTTAAGGCTCCTTTTTGTCAAAAGGAAAACAGATCGCTCAAAGTGTATTACATATTTTATAGGTGGTTGAATCTATGAGTGCAGCTGTAGTCAGCAGGTGAAAACAATTGTCTTAAGTAGTAGACAAGGGAGTCCTGGGAAAGCCAGAACGTGTGCTAAGAATTAATTAAAGAGACCCACCTAGTTATGCATACAAAGACCCACGGCAAATAAAATTGCACTCAGTGCCACTGAACAAAACATGGAGGTTTTCATATACAGTTTGATTATGTTAAGTGAGCATAAAATTACAGTCTCAGGTTTCTCAGACCTGCTATGACATCCCGTTTTTAGCAGACCATTTCATTGATTTGCTCTCAGTTGTCTTAAGGTTAATGGACCTGGACCATCTCCCGGAAGTGAGGCTACCGCTGTTACCTTTCCTGTACAGGATCCAGCCTCTGAAGTTATCTATGTGGATGACAGCATCAAAAATGTTATTTTAAGCTCCCTCTCCTAACTGAGACTAGCCGAAGACCCTCAAAATTTTGATCATTTCCTTTTGCCGCCAGGAGTTCATTTTTCATGCATTAATTAAGAATCAAATCCTATCACCTGTGTCTTCCTCTGCTGCAGGGGGAGAGCAAAAATCTGTGTCTGACCTATGACATCAAGTCTCATAGTCATATTTCCAGTGTTAGATACGTTCATATCATGTATATCATGAGTAAAATGCTCAAAGGTAGTTCCTAAGCAGACAAATTCTGTGATTTAACAAGATATGGTGGACTATTTGGATAAGCAAGATAAGATGCTACTTTCAACTATTCCAGCAGCCAAGTTATTCTATCTCAAATGGTCCAAACCCCACTATATAGTCATGAGGTAGCAGCCGTATTTCATCAGCTCTCTTCCCTTGACACAGCTGTGACTTCAGCCTTTCCCACAAAACCTTCCCACACCTGTGGATAGAAGACACTTGTGGCATGGACAGCTGAACATTCTCCTTTGAATAATTCTCCACTTTCACCTTCTGTCTGAAGAGAGCAAAGTGGATGAAACTGGTAGGATCTACCTCTTTGGCTAATGAGCATTATCATCCATCGCTGACCCTTGAAATGATGCAGTTAAGTACTATCGAGAGGAAGAGAGCTGGTCAGTAACTTTTATCCTACAGAAAGCAGTATGTCAGTGACAGACAGCACTTAAATACTCATGGTAGCAACAACAAGTGTAATGACAATATTCAACTTTAAATTATAAGCTTTCTTCACAAAAGATTTAGGAGGCTAGATTTCCTATACCAGTTGGATTAGGCCTTCAGAAACTGAAGTTCTATAAGTCTTTTTAAATTCCACTCTAAATTTTGACGGAAAACTAAGATAAATGACCAACCTTTCTAACCAATTTTTTTTTTTTTTGTGTGAAAATCATTCTCACACCAGCATATGTCCTTGAGATTTAATAGCAAGGGTTTACTACAACACAGTCACGAAGTGAGTCTTGAAAGATTTCCTAATTTATAAAGTTTGGATTTGTCACTGGTGTAAATCTGCTTAGAAGAACTATGCACTGGGTGAATATTACTATTTTTAAAGGTATCTAGTAAACACGCCAGTTTGGACTAATGCTCCGTGTTTCAGCTGTCTTTCTCATGTACATTAACATTGAAAAAAAACACAGCATAGTAACAGCAGGAAGACCCAATAATGACTTCTCACCTTTCCTATCATTTACCACCTTGACCCCATACATCTGAAAAAACACAATAATCAGCGAAACTGTCACTTACCTACTACTAAGAACACAAGTGTCCAGAGCTCCCAAGTGTGCTCTGCAGTTATTCAATGCGGGACACTGAGGTTGTTTATAGCAGCAGTATAGCTCATGGCCAGCCAGACCTGTTAGAAGCCTGCAGCGTGACAAGCCTTCCAGATGTACTAATATGCTATATTTGTAAAGTGATAACATGATCTCTGGTCTTACAGCAGAGACACAGGCAGGATAAGGTATCTACTCTGCATGACTCAATAGAGGACGAGAAACAACAGCACTAGGTCAGCATCTCATTTGCACCAAGAAAAGTGTGAGAGAGCTAATGTTACTCGTGCTATATATTTCCCTTGGAAAAAGGCAAGGAGAATTAAAAATAAATAAATAAATACGTACACACATACATACATACATACGTACATACACACATACATACATACATACATACATACATAAATAAATAAATAAATAAATAAATAAATATACTCTGCATTCCTCTGGTAAGGACTATCCCTCCCTTGTCCATCCAGGTGCGAGAGATAGAGGCACATGCAGACACTGTGCAGTACCATGATTTACAGCAAATTCTGATTTTACTTGCTGGTGGTGGTTCACTTTTTTCATGTCCACTGCTTGGTGTTGATAGCAGTATTCCTGTCAACTGTTAGTGTTGCAGGGCTATGGGGAGCGGGGGACCCTCTGTGTTGCAGCGCTGGCATGACTGGGGCAAGGGCTGACAACACCAGGGGACTGATGAGGGATCCTGTGCCCTGGGAAGGTGGGCAATGACAATGTGGTAAGGTGTTGTAGAACAGGGAAGATGCAGATAGGGATGAAGACGCCCATCAGGCACCTCAGGGCCCTGACTACTCAGCATAAATGGTTGAAATTTTCTAATTGTACCTTTGATGAAATAAGACTATTTATTCTTCACGGGGAAATCTTTGTTAGTCAAAAATAACCAAAGAAAGCAAACAAGCACTTTTAGTGCAAGTTTTCGGGTCTGATGTTTTAAAAAATAAAGGTTTTAATCAAGAATGTTTGCAAAAACTTCTTTTGATTTAATTTCCTTTAAAATTCTGGTTTTCAATTAAAATACTCTTTAATTTTTTCATAAAAAAGGACTGGCATTTTTCAGCCATCTCTGTTTATTATTCATCACTCCCAGTAATGATAAACAATAATTACAACAGCTGGGCTTTGCTGAAACTTTAGACGCTAGTTTTACATTGCTGTCTTTTCAGTGCTTTTGCTGAAATCATAGAATCATAGAATGGTTTGAGTTGGAAAAGACCTTTAGATCATCTGTTTCCAACTCCTCTGCCATGGACAGGGACTCCTCACACTAAACCATATCACCCAAGGCTTTGTCAACCTGGCTTTGAATGCCGCCAGGGATGGAGTATTCACAACTTTCTTGGGCAACCTGGGCCAGCGCCTGACCACCTTCACAGTAAAGAACTTCTTCATTGTAGCTCACCTCAACACCCTCAAGTCCTTCTTCACAGGGCTGCTCTGAATCACTTCTCCACCCAGCCCTAGCTGTGTCTGGGATTGCTTCAACCCAGGTGGAGGACTTTGCACTTGGTTTGGTTTAACTTCATCAGGTTGGCATTGGCCAGCTCTAAAGGGTGTCAAGGTGCCTCTGGATGGTACTCCTTCCCTCCAGCTTATCAACCAACCCACACAGCTTGGTGTCATGGGCAAACTTGCTGAGGGTGCACTTAATCCCACTCTCCATGTCACCAACAAAGATGTTGAACAAGACTGGTCCCAACACCGATCTCTGAGAGACACCACTCGTTACCAGTCTTCAGTTGAACATTGAGCCGTTGACAACAACTCTTAGCATGCAACCATCCAGACAGTTCTTTAACCACTGAGTGGTCCACCTATCAGATTGATGTCTCTCCAATTTAGAGACAAGGATGTCATGCGCAGCAGTGTCGAATGCTTTGCACAAGTCCAGGTAGATGACTACAACTGCTCTGCCCCTGTCCTTCAGTTCTGTAGCCCCATCACAGAAGGCTACTAAATTGGTCAGGCATGATTTGCCCTTAGTGAAGCCTTGCTGGCTGTCACAAACCACCTTGTTGGTTTTCATGCGCATTAGCATGCTTTCCAGGAGAATCTGCTCCGTGATCCTCCCAGGCACAGAGGTGAAACTGACTGGTCTATAGTTCCCTGGTCATCTCATATTGGCACTAATGGAAG
Organism: Ara ararauna; assembly: GCA_028858755.1. Taxonomy (NCBI): domain Eukaryota; kingdom Metazoa; phylum Chordata; class Aves; order Psittaciformes; family Psittacidae; genus Ara; species Ara ararauna. The sequence goes on along the minus strand of CM054410.1, from coordinate 32,774,450 downwards.
AGGAAAATCAGGGAAAGCCATTAATTGCAGATTTAAACATCCAATTTTGTTTTCAAGCCTGAAAGAGATAACATCAGGATTCAGTTTGATCTTTTTTCTATGCAGCATGTTTTGAGTTATGGTGAGACACCTGAAAGTTCTGTTTCACATTCCCTTACTGTTTGGTCACCTTACTCTTCACAAATATCGGTGATGAAAAACATACTGGTCTCCATTACCAAGTATGTTGTCTAAGTTATTTTTGTCATTTGATACATCTGCCCACCAACATGCACATTTTTGCCAAATAGCAATCTCGGTTTCCTGTAGTAGTAATGCATATCAGACTTCAGCTGCTGACAAAGTAACCGGTGGAAGAGATTAAATTTGGATCAGAGGAAGTGCATCCTTTGTGTGATCAAAAGTGTGCTCCATCTTTCTGCTTTCTTGCACATTGCCTAGGAAAACATGTTCCTATAATTTTGTTCAGAGCACAGTAGCATGAAATAATTCTTAATTAACAACTATGTTAAGAAGAATTTGATCTCCATCACACTCTGTCAGCATCCACCAATTGATGTACAGGTGTTGATTTTGGCTAAGGAAGGTGAGAGGTTTTGAGCATTTTACATGTTGAAATACTAAGATGTATCTCAGCAACAGAAAGCTGACCTTACAGTTACTTCACTGACCCTAGCCAGGGGGTCATAGACCAGCCACTCTTCAAATTACAATCATAGTCTTCCCGTGAGAATGTGACACTTTGGATGTGTGTTAGGAAGAGAATGAGAAAAAAAGATCAGCTGGTGAAATAGATAAAAGACATCACCTGATTAAAACAAAATAAAAAATAATTAATGATGGAAGAATATTGAGGAAGGGCTGAAGAGATGGCGAGAGAGAGAGAGGGAATGCACATTATTGTTTGGTGGATATCAGTGTACTTTACAAAAAAGATTAAGGAAAAGAAAAATTGTAAGTCAATACTTAGAAGTGTCTCCAAAATTCACATCATTCAGAAAGTATCTTGCACCTAAGGTTGCACAAATCCATTCAAAACATAATCCTTTCTTGGATCTGACACCAGAGCTGCTATACTAGCAAACAGTGGGAAAAGTTTGGATAGTATGGATAACACCACAAACACATTAGTAGTTCACAGCACAGACCAGCAAGAAGACAGAAGGCTTGTTTGCATCCAGCCAAAACTATTGGCAGGCTTGAACCAATTTAAGGCATGCTTGGTTGACAGAGGCTAGCTCTCTCAAAGGTATTCTCTGTATATTATACCCCAGCACAGCAGCAGCTCCAGAGCCAAAGTGGCTTTGACAATCTCAAACATGGTACTGCACACTTCCTACAGTGCTCCTCTGAGCAGTGCTCCTCATCCAGCTGATCCAGTGGACCAGAAAGGGTCTATGTGTTCATGTGAAACTGCAGCATAACTTCCAGCAGCAATGCCTGTGAAGCAGTACTGAAGCAGTCATTTTATAAAGAGACAGGTCCATTTTGGCTGCTCGAGCTTATCGCCATCACCAAACTGGAGCTATCATCAGATGCAGATGGATGCACTGATATCCCTGGCATCCTAGCCTGGGGAACAACATGCAAAAATACCCAAGCTGTCACAGTTTGAAGCCAGCTGCTTCATGAGACAGCAGCTGTATTACTTCTAGTGATGAGTAATACAGCCTTGGTCATGAGACACTGTACTCATCTATCCTAAGACAGTAGAATCATAGAATCATAGAATAGTTAGGGTTGGAAAGGACCTTAAGATCATCTAGTTCCAACCCCCCTGCCAGGGGCAGGGGCACCTCACACTAAACCATGTCACCCAAGGCTCTGTCCAGTCCAGCCTTGAACACCGCCAGCAATGGAGCATTCACAACTTCCCGGGGCAACCCATTCCAGTGCCTCACCACCCTTACAGTAAAGAATTTCTTCCTCATATCCAATCTAAACTTCCCGTTTAAGTTTGAACCCATTACCCCTTGTCTTATCACTACAGTTCCTCATGAAGAGTCCCTCCCCAGCATCCCTATAGGCCCCCTTCAGATACTGGAAGGATGCTATGAGGTCTCAATGCAGCCTTCTCTTCTCCAGGCTGAACAGCCCCAACTTTCCCAGCCTATCTTCATATGGGAGGTGCTCCAGACCCCTGATCTTCCTTGTGGCCCTCCTTTGGACTTGTTTCAACAGTTCCATGTCCTTTTTATGTTAAGAACACCAGAACTACACACAATACTCCAAGTGAGGTCTCACAAGAGTAGAGTAGAGGGGCAGGATCACCTCCCTCGACCTGCTGGTCATGCTCCTTTTGATGCAGCCCAGGATCTGTGACCTTTCAGTCTTGTGGGGTCAGCCTTTTCTCATACAATCTCAGTATGCACAGTATCAAAGGAAAGATCTAATTTATAAGTCCTGACCGAGCTAGAGCACAAAGATGGCTGCTCCAATCTATGCCTGAAGCATCACTATGGTGGGCAGAATCTCAGTCAATGTTTGTGATTCTGGGCTCTGAGTCATACTCCCTTGTTATCCTTTCCTGCTGCAAATCCTTTTGTGCAGGCTTACCTTGGCTATAACACAAGTGCTTCAGCAGTCTTGGCTTATGACTCAAGTTACAGTTGCATAGCTCTGCTGAAAACAAACCCTGCTGCTGTTTAGAGAGTTCATTGGAGACCCTGTTGACTTAGCAGGTAAGTTCTCAAGAATCTCAGCTCCCAGGTGAACTAGGAATAAACAACACTCAAGGAAACACAAGATACCTATAAAGTTGTATCTGATATTTCATAAATGTCTTAAAAGATAATTTCAGCTCATTAAGACTGTTTGTCCAGAGTTAATTCGCCTCCAGTTAATGTTCAAGGACCTTAAAATTATGAAAGAAATAATGTCAAAGAGTTTCTGAGGGATTTTGCAGGCACTGTGAGGCAAAAATATATCACTTAAAATCAAAAATTGTACAGACACCACAGATTTTGGTGGTCTTTCTGTGTAGATAAGGCTGTGACCGGTTGAGTATTTCCCAGGATGTTGTTAACAAGGTCATAAGGGGTCCCAAGATGAAAACATGTCAGTCTCATATTGGCATTTGCATTCGCTGATCAGCCTTCCACATGAAAGATACATAAATATGTAAGTGGAAGCACAACTTTACTCAACCTCAGTCTCCTAACAAGAGATGCTTACACTTATACCTGATTTGAATGAAATCACATCATTTAAGAAGCATTTTCTGAGCAAAATAGTGGACATGCTATCCATTGATCTCTCTCATTGCATTTAATTGTGCAACAAATTAAAGGCACAGCAGCCCACTGGTGTGAATGAACAGAAATTAGATGTATGTTATGTTTGATTGACCAGCAATTGCTGAGAACAGGAGGCTTTTCTGTAGAAGCCAGCTCAGTAGACAGCCTCATTAGATGTGTCATTAAGGGAAGCGAACCATAGCTATCCATCCACCCTGACCAAGTCAGTGAAGCAGCACAGCCTCTTCCCAGGGGTGCACAACTTCATCGAGGTGTAATAGGGCACTATGAATGGATACAAGCTCATTGTTTGCCAAGGATGATTAAATCTGGAAGAAGGCGAAATACAGCACACAGGGGCAAACAGACCACTGGGCTATCAAATGCAACACCCTGCCATGGTAGCCTTTTCAAGTGGTATGTCTGAGAGGACAAGGCAAGTTGCTGGCCCTGTGAAAACCTAATCGCAGCATAGATCCCCACAGATTTATGGCTCATACCCCACTGCACTCCGCTGTGATAAATTAAAGAAAATCAAAGAAATGGTCCTACTCTGAGCCACATGCGCTGTTGCCACCGTCCTCCTGTAGAGCTGCTGCTTTAGAAAACCGCAGTAGAAGGAATTTTTAAGAATGATACAAATGGTGCCATCTGCTGTCCAAATGACACGGACGCCTAGCTCAGTACATCTACAGCATGAACTCTGAGGATTTTCTGCCTGCAATACTGCTACAAAGAGACAAAGTATCTGCTTTTTCATTTATTTCTGCATATCACATAAAGCCTCGGAGATAAATCTGCTTTGGCAGCTTATTTTGCAGACTACATGCAGAAATATATTACCAGAACATGTAATGCTCTGGTGTGACTGCCTTGCGCCAGTTAGTCCCACTGTAGTCCAGTATGCATTATGCGGTACACAGGGGGTCTATGTCTCTATTATTAGCCTACAGGTGGTAATTTTCCTGAAGGAATAGCATGCATGAGTACTAGCCATAAATAGAAAAGAAGAGACAGAGAGAAGCTGTCTTTGTCTTCTAAACCAGAAATGTGTTTTTATTTTTAATTCCTACCCTGTTGCTAGTAAGCTAAAAAGGTCTCCAATAAGCAATCTTTGATATTCAATCTTTTGTTGTTGTTGTTGTTTGGTTGTTTTTGTTTTGTTTGGTTTGGTTTGGTTTTTTTTTGGTTTTTTTTTTTTTTTTTTTTTTTTTAAAGCATTTCTTACATATCTCATGCTCGGAATTTATTGTCAAAAGACAACACAAAAGCAAATAAGAAAATAGAACCAGCCTTTGCAGAGCCCTGAATGCAAGGGCAATGACCTTGAATTTGATGTCAAATAAAGGAATAAAGACAACAAAGAACTAAAAAAAAAACCCAAACAAAAAAAAAAAAAAAACCTGAAAACCAAAAAAACTAAACAGATAAAAAGATCATCGTTAGCTTCCTCATGAGAAATCATGAGGCTGTCACATAGGTCAGGTCAGCAAATGAGGAAACACTGTGACATTAGAAAACAAATTTGCCCTGGAGTGCCAGATGCACACACCTGACTTTAGAGGGAAAAGGTGTAATCTGACCTGATATTTCCATTCTGAAACATAGTTAAGCAAAGAAAACTGAGCTGCAGCTTCACAGTGAACTTTGTGATTCTGACTTATGACCAAGGATTAGCCACCAGTATAACAAACATGCTTACAGCACCCATTGCCTGTTTCCCACCAACTGTGCCGATGCAAGAGAAGACCATGAAGGAGCTCTGAATCATGTCTGAAGACAACATTTTGAGGCAGGCTAGCGCCAGTTTCAATATACATAAAAAAAACAGGTAGTTTTAAATTATTGGTTGATTCAGGAGCCTCCTTCTTCGGTTTGCTGACACATGAGCCAGCAGAAAGTGTTAATTATGATAAAGATGTAATCCAGTTGGCTGAAATAGAAAATTTGCCTTGAGAGTTTTTAAAGCTTGCTTCTTGCTTATGTGCAGCCTGACACCTTTTCTGCCCCTACCTGCACTGTATTTTTGAGCTTTTGCCAAATTCTAATCATAAATTTGCAAGGTAAGATGTAGCCATGGGGAAAAGGAGTTTTAAGCCGTACCTACAAGCAGAGGAAATGGGAATCTGAACATGATGTTCTCCAATAGAATAAACTTTCAGATAAGAAGAGCAAAAAAATTGCTGAGTGATCTCTCAACTCAGTGTCAAGCTACAGATTATAGGGTAAATTTCGATCACATTAGCATAACCTAATAAATACGACAACAGCAGTTCAGTAGAATTTCTTATGCCTGCAGCCCAAATGAGAGGCCCATCTGAAAATAACAATTTCTAGTTTCAAAGTGACACATATGGAGCTATCTCAAAAAGGACAGTAAAGTTCAATTCAGGGTAGTAATGAAAAGTTTGTGGTTACTGTGGCTCTTGTGGCATCAGAGCTAAGCTAATTTTGTAGTGCACCTCTCCATGCTTTATTTCCTGCACTATGAAATGGACAGAACTGAAAGAAATTACACTGAATGAAAGCTCAGCCTCAAAAGATGTCATTTTAACACTGCAGATGTAAAGACTTCAAGAGGAGCCCTGAAAGGAAAAGAAATATCTTAATTGTACCAGTTTGATGGGTTGTCAAAGTTTTTTGTTTATATGGAGTGCTAGGTTTTAAGTCAAAAGGCTAGGCATACAAAGACCAAGAATAAGAACAGAGTGCTGGAGTTAGACAAGAAGTTTTAATTTCATGAACATTCTTAACATGCATTAACATTAATAAGGTAACTCACCCAGAAACAGGCATCTCCTTTACACATGACTCACTGGGCTAGTTAACAGAAGGTGGATTGCACTGAATCAAATACTTAGTAGGAGTACAGTTTCTTAAAAAAAATGACTATACAGCAAAGACAGAGTTGCCAAATTTGTTGACCCCAAAGCCTACCAATCTTCAAATGGCCAAAAGCTGTGAGATATATATCCCCATGCCACAGAGAGCTGAGGGCCTGGGGGTTCTGGGATTAGTACACAAGGTGGACATGACACCCAGTTCCATGAATCCCACTCTCAGCCACATAAGAGCCAAGACTGGGTTTTTTAGGGACTTTGTTTTGAGAATGACTACTGACAATGGTCCTAGCACCCCTTTCTGGGTTCCCCTGCCTAGTCAGTTATATTAGTTATTTCTGTGCCCACACTGACCCACTAGCACTTGTGTGCCATAGTCTCCAGATGGAAGACACACTTGAAAATCCTGCCAGTCATGCAGACAAAGAGCTCCACACCAGTAAATTCTCTGCTAGCAGCGCTCTAATAGCATTATCCATTACTACTCCAGCTTTAAGCAATTGAGCTTTGTATTGTCAACAGCAAATATTAAAGGTGTCACAAACATTAAATATATATTACCTTTCAGTCTGTCAAGAAAATATTATAAGAGGGGGCAGTGGCAATTACAGAAGGTAATTACAGGTGGAGACAAAGCATTTTATCACAACAGATGATGAATTGCAAGAAAGGGTGAAGGACCCTTTTTCTGTCTGGGCAATTCATACAGATTAAGCAATAACTTTAAAATAATTAACCTAGTGGAATGTAATGATTTTTAAAAACAGTTTAAATGGTGCTTAATTTGTTTAAATTAACTATCCCATTAAGACCCAAATTCATCATTTTGATTGGGAATAGAAGTTTCAATAAGCCTAACCTTTAACACAGCATTAACAACTGCATTAGAGGTTTATAGATAAATGTCTGAAGTGGAAAATATCCTAATACAATAAACTCATAAGTAGAGCTGGTAATAATTACTCAGAAGTTTAAAATCAGAAAGATTGGTAACAATTTCAATTAAACTATTTTGCTATGTTTAAATCTATTTCCAGAAGCATATAAACATTTATACTAGGACCATAAGACTCTATGACCTGTAGAAACAAAATTACACACTTTTAACACGGATATTCAAAAAAGCAAAATGTTTAGGTATTGCAACGGAAGCAACAAGATAGCCCAAAAAGAAGAGGCATTATTCAAGTAGCATTGTATAGATAGCCACAGTGGTGAAGACATCTTTTAATAAGGTCCTTTGGGCTCCAAGGTTTTTTGAATTTGGTCCCCTACTACTGTAGATACCAGTCAGACAGTGTTTTTCACCAGCTGGTCAAACCGCCAGCACTATTGAATAAGAAGCTCCCACATCTTATTTGTTTGGAGGTGAGGAGCCGTCTCCTTGCGTCCTACCCGTAATTACTCAAAGACAGTTTGTGCTGGGACAGATTCCTGGATTGTGTAGCAACTTGCCCAGCACTGACCCACAACAGCACGGAAGCAGAATATCTCTATCAGATTCTTTGACTCTGCAACAACTACCAAACAATATAGGATGCCAGGATTAAAAGAACTAGGGGAAATACACACTGTGTGGAAACACAGAGCAATTAAAACCTACTTTTCTCTATATATAGGAAGAAAAAAATACTCAAACAGCACTTTATCCACAAGCAGTAGGTGCCAAAAAGAAAAGGAAATAGCAGGTTTTCTGACAATCATTGAATCTCAGATAGTTTATGTTTTAAATAGTTTTTCATTAGTTCTGATAAGACTAAATGTAAGATTGTATTTCAGAGATTTGATGTCTTCATTACAATTAAGTAATGAAGGAGAATAGAAAACAAGAAAAATAATATTTAAAAGGTGAAGATACTTTGTGACTGAATAAGGTTTGGACACCCTGTTTTGTCTCTATTGGCGGGTTGTGTAAGTCCCCTAGTAGGAGTCAGAATAAAAAAAAAGCAGGCTAAAACTGTCAGAAGAATAAGACAACTTACCAGGCCTGTTTAAGTAATCTTGTCTTTTTCTTTGCCCTGGACATGTACATCTGCCCCTCTTCGTTGCTGGCACTGGTGCTTGCATTGTCCCAGAGCAGCAGTCTGGGGAGCTAAAGCATCTGTTAAAAAAAAATCTGCCTCGTTTTACGGTGCTGATTTCTCTCTAGTTAACTCCTCACCTGGCAAACCTCATCCTCAGGTGAGCACCAGCAGCAGCAGAAGGCAGGTCTCCCACACAAGCACAGCGCTAGGTAAGCAGGACTATGGAAAAGCCATAGGGGAACTGAAGTCTCAGCGGAGTCTAGGACAAACAACCACTTTGGACTGCTGACGAGACCTAATGACTGTTCTGCTACTGAGCAGATTTTAAGAGACTTAAGGGTCTACAGAAAACCCCCAGGGACCTCAAACACCTTTCTGGTCTTTAAGAGGATAGGCACAGATATTTGAAATTTTATATTCTTGATACTGACTGTTAACTATAAATATTGACAGGTTTGGCTCCAGTGCGGATGATGGTTTCTTAAAGAAGTTCTAATAAAGTCCAGTGAGAACTACCTGCTGTACAGTTCTTGTCCTCTGCAGTAATTATCAGGAACTGACCAGAAAATGAAAGCATTTGATCTTTGCTTTGCTCTAAAGCGATTTCTGACCAGTGTATCCACAGCATCTATTAAGAACCATTATTTCCATGTTTGTGCTTGGTCCATACAAACAGTAATTTGACAGTATAAGATTTTGGGAGCCAAATTCAAAGTTTTCCCTGTGTCTTCTGCGATCTGCTTTAGAAGAGAACACCATACAGAACAAAATGCCTGCAGACATAAGGTCTGAGCAGTACATGCAGGTGTCTGAAGGCTTTATTTCTCTATAGTGGCATGTAGTCCAAGTCTGAATGTAGGGTTTAAGGCATGATTTCATGAGACAGGGGAAACTGACCTGAAGCTCAATTCCATTAGAAAAGAGTGTTCTTGATGTTCTTTTTTATGTCCTAATTCTTTCCCTACTCTCAGCTGGATACTCCCACCATTTACCTTGTGCCAGCTCTGGCAATGATCAGTTCCTCTCTGTGAGCTTCTTATTAACTCAGAAGAAAACTATTCCAGCAGAATATATTGGTAACTTTCTGAGAGACAAATGAGTTTATTATAGGGCTTCTGGATCTAACATGTACCAGCACAACTGGTCTGCTCAGCTGGGAGTAGGAAGACAAAGCAGAGAGACAGAGGGAGATTTCTTCTATCAGTGCAAGCAAGGTTTTATATTCAGTTCAGAAGGATGTTAAATGAGTAAAAAAAAATGCAAGGGTGAGAGGTGAGAAAGAATGTCATAACACTATTAGTTATGTCTTAAGTCATAAATGCTTGGGACATTCTTAGGAGAGATGGCATTCACTTTCTCCTCTGGAGTCATGTTATTTCACTACTTATCTCAGCTTTATTTAACACTCCATGTTGAACTATCCCCCAGGATTTTAATATATTTACAGTTACACCAGGGGAAAGCTTACAGCACATTTACTGACACAGATTATTTTGACTGAATTTATATTCTGGCAACTGCAAATACAACTGTGGCTAAAAGAAAACATGGATTTACAGGATCTCTGAGTTATTACACATTTGATAAATTCAAGGCACCCTGTCTAAGCTGTTTCCTGAAAAATACAGAAAACATGCAGAGAAAAACATAGTTTATTGTATTCCAGTTTACATAGCTGAGAATTTAACTTACGTAATTCTATTGGTCTCAGCATGTACCCATTTTTTAATGTCTATCAGGTTAATATAAAATGGGAATATATCTTTCTAGATATGAACCACGTAAAAAAATGTCATTGACCTGCTGGTCAGTCCTTGTCCCAGTATACTTACTGTGAGGTCTTAATAACTGTGGTTTATCTTTGTATTGCAGATGATGGAGGCTGTGATATTTCTGACCAAGTTTTTAGGATCCAACAGATCATATTTACATATTTAGCCAACTCTATCCCAAGGTGTATTTCAATAGGATTGGTGAGCTTGTAGTGAGCTGACAGAGCTTGCTGACAACAACAGAAGGCATGATTCCTATTCCTTCCTTTTCCAAATCTGCTTCTTACCTCCCCTGCTTTTGACCAAGAAACACTCAATTAGTTATCAGTTAAACAAATTCAAATTACAGGCCAAAGGAAGAGGAAGACACTTTTTCTTCTTGTTGAATGTGTTTTCTGTCTGAAGGGATAGGAAAATATGATCAGCCAGGGTCTAGAAGCAGTTCACTGGACAGGAGCAGTTCATATATACTCTGACAGCATGACCTACCCTCTCTAATCCAGAAGGAAGTTAATTTTCTTACTTAAGTTAGAAAGGGAAGGAAAAAATCTCTGCCCTCACTCACACACCAGCAACCTTCTGTATTTTCAGAGAGAAATGAACAATGCTGTAACCAACATATTGGCTTCACTGTAGAAGTACAACCTCTTCCAGGTCTGGCAAAACACTGAAATGTTGCAAACTGCATGCAAGATATTAAGAATGAATATGTCTAGTCCAAAAATGATTCAGGTGTATGAAATCATGGTTTACCATATAAAAATTATGTGCATTCGAATGTAAATCTATCTGAAGGGCTGCAACTTGCAAGCCATGCAAATTAGTTCTCATGTATCTACATATACATATCTATATATATGGAAAAAAACCCTAACATCCCTCTTAATCAAATTTGGGAAGGTTGACGCAGGTGGAAAACTCAGGACATTTGTTGGGGGAGAGCTGATAACTGCTATCACTGCCTTCTCATTGACTCTTCCTTGGCAGCTTCACACTTCTTACAGTTCTACAAGCAGTGGCCTGTAACACTGCTGGCTTAATTTAACACCAAGAAGCTGAAGTTAGTAAAAGAGGAAAGTATGAAAAATACTGTGCAAGTGCTACAAGGCAGTCTGTGATGAAGGTATTTCTCAGTACATCCCAGAAGAGACATTGCTCCTCATTTCCTGCAGATTTATCTTCACGTTTTATATGAAAATCAGAGAAATGCATAAGCATCCAGGAATGTTGGTATCCAAAAAGTGAAATTTTAGTAATCACTTACTTATTTTTGACCTTTAAAGTTCCATTTTCCCAAGTTACCTAACAACTAATTTCACATTTTGTTCTTGTAGTTTTGCACATAGGAAGAAGAGATGCTTGTTTTTCCAAAGACTGCAATACAGTTATTCTGTTGTGTGCTCATGATCTCATAAATAGCTGCAGAAGATAGCATACTCAAAACACCCACAGCTATTACCCAAGGGTCCACCACTAATTTCGACAGTAGTGGAACTGGCTGATTATTAGCCCTGTATGAAATGACACTAATATTTCCTTAATAGAGGCATAGCTTCTAGCCTTCTATTCTCTATTGCCTTGACCTTGCTTTGTGCCCTTGTGCTGCAAAGTGAGTGCATAAATCCATATTGTCGTAACATTTCTCCCAAAGGACTGAACCCTTTGACATGGCAATTTATGTATAATTTACAATGCCCACAAAGCTTCAGTGACTTGTGTTAGACTTAAAGAGCCTTGGCCACCTGCCTGACATTCACCTGACGATTTGTTCAAGTTTGAACTTCACAGGTGCAAATTTCTTTGAATCAGGCATCCATCTGCATACAAGTCAAGGTCCACATACAAAGGCTTTCCATTTTGTATTGGCTTGCCAGACCTGTAGTTCTACCTAGAGATACTGTGATTTCATGGGGCTTTGACAGGACTAAAGACTTACCAGTTTGTAGCAGCTTTCCTTTCCATGGTCAAGAAATGGCCAGGGCTCCTGTTTGAAAACAAAGGGATGGGATTGACTTTCAAAATTGTCTGCTACTGCATAATTCAGCCCTGTTAGACATCCTAGACTTAATGTAGTTAGGACTTCTTTTAAAGGTGAGAAATCATTCAACTCATTCCAGCAGTGTTTCAGGTTTTTTATTAGATATTTCCTTGAATGTGTTACAGAAGGGGTTTTTCCATTCACAAAACTCTTCCTGAGCTATCTGCTGGCTTTCCAAAATTTCTTGGAGCAATTATGCATACATAAGTATAAAAAAAATCTTCATCCCACATATACCAGTGAAACTACATGTGCCTCTGCACCTGCGCAGTACTGGGCCAGCATGCACCAGAAAAAGGCACAGGCAGCCTGTATGCGTTGTAACATATGTTCATTCACATGACCTGTAGTGGAGATATCCATACTGGGAGTGGGGGGTAGACAGGTGATAATTGCCTTTCAATTGCTTATTGACTGACTTCCTAGGCAGGAAAGCAGAAGCAGTAGCTTTTAAGTCTTTCAGGACACAACCTGGAAAGCTGTTTCAAATCAAGTTCTCACAGTGATATGTTCAGATGATGGTAAGCAATGGCTAGCAGGATTTGACAACAGAATATTTCTTATTATTTCTTTCTTATTATAATTCTTCTTATTTCTTCCTTGGTTTTGAAAGGCTACTGTAGTATAATGAGTAAGAAAGGTCAAAGACCCTCTTAACAGCTCTGTCAGTGTTCTTGACTGGCTTTTTGCTATCTGAAGTGGGTTACATTTCGTTAACAACTTTGCTAACTGTTTTTTTTTAAATCACATATATATACATATATCTGCTTTGAGGGATTACTCCACCTCTGCCACTTGTGCTGTACCTTTAGACTTTCTATTAGACTGGATATGAGGAAGAAGTTCTTTACTGTAAGGGTGGTGAGGTGCTGGAATGGGTAACCCAGGGAAGTTGTGAATGCTCCACCGCTGGCTGTGTTCAAGGCTGGATTAGACATAGCCTTGGGTAACATGGTTTAGTGGGATGTGTCCCTGCCCCTGGCAGGGGGGTTGGAACTAGATGATCTTAAGGTCCTTTCCAACCCTAACTATTCTATGATTCTATGATTCTATGACTATGCTGATCCTCCTTCACTGTCTTAATCCATTTAGGTTCTGCTTCTGTTCTCTGGCACAGTGAATTTGGGCTGGCAACTGATAAGAACATTTTCACTGTCAGTATGCTGGGGAAGATTTGAAAACATTTCCCTTTGTTCTTCTTTTAGTATATTTTTGCTTTTTGATATTTAGAGCACAACTGAAGACATCCACAGAACTGGACACAGATAGTTGCTTTAAGACACAGCCACACCTGAGATATTTTGAATTCTTCCTAGAGTCAATTAACAGAAGAAATACAATTCAAAGATATATTTTCAGCTACCTGTGCTTGACCTCATGGACAGTGAGTTCCTGTGCTATTAGAAATACACGGTGGACCAATCTTTCTGCCATGGGAATTATGGCGACATGGCTGAATAATTCACACTACCTCGGTGACTTTTGCTTCGCCCTCTTCTTTTGTTGATTAACTATGAGCAGATTTCAACCCTCTTCAAGTAGTTATTAAACAACTAAGCTCTCCATCTGTATTTGATTTCCAAATTTTTGCTTGACCACCATATTTTCTTTGCATGTTTCTAGTCCTGAATTTAGATTATTTGCTCTTATTATAAAATCATTCTAACATAAATGCTCAGGATTTCTGGTATCATCCTTGTAGGAAAGTATTCCTGCTGCTATTAGGTTGTCTCACTTTAGAAAACTTACAGTAAAGGAGAATCACAAGTTATGACAATTTTAATGTGTAACCTTGCTACATATTCACTAACCTCTACTTGAAATTGTTAAAAGTTTTTCACACTGGAAGCCAGGGAGAGCTTCCTGTTTCAAAGAACCTGTTTTCCATTCACTTCAAACAATTATTTTTCAAGAAAGAGAAGTCATGTAGGAAATTACTTCTGTGCTTTGAAAATAACCTTTCCCATATTAGAAGACATTCAGTCTTGACAGGGAAAGGCCAGTAATAGGTGAAGGAACCATCTGATCCTTTCCATGATCATATTTTAAAACTTTGGTAATATCTTAATTTTTTTTCCCTCAAAATCATTCTTTAGGTGCACACTTACTTGAAAAATGACTCGCAAGTTTTCTCTGTGTCCTTGCCAAAGTGATTCTGGCAACAAATTAATACAGCTTCCCAACCACTGCAGACTGGTATGATTTTTTACTAAAAATAGTTTTACAGAGCTATTTCCTCCTTTCACCCTGACTTCAGTCTGTGTTAGGCAATAACATAAGGAAAATATAGTACTGAAGGACAGTCCCATTGCTCAGCTTCCGCTGAAAGACTATGAAGCAATGACAGAGCCACAAAAACCAGGGGAGGCAAGTCATCAAGAGGTCATCCCTGTGGTCCAGGACAGGGTGAAGAATAACCAAAAGCAATATTGTCCTTGTATAACAGACATTCCCAATATTCCTTTGTTTTAAAATATTTTTTTTCATAGTTCATTATATTTCAATGCAGCTGAAGGAACATAGAATCATAGAATCATAGAATAGTTAGGGCTGGAAAGGACCTTAAGATCATCTAGTTCCATTCCCCTGCAATGGGCAGGGACACCTCACACTAAACCCTGTCACCCAAGGCTATGTCCAATCCAGCCTTGAAAACCGCCAGCGATGGAGCATTCACAGCTTCTCTGGGCAGCCAAGTCCAGTGCCTCACCACCCTTACAGTAAAGAACTTCCTCCTTATATCCAATCTAAACTTCCCTTGTTTAAGTTTTAACTCATTATCCCTTGTCCGCTCACTACAGTCCCTAATGAAGAGTCCCTCCCCAGCATCCCTATAGGTCCCCTTCAGAAATTGGAAGACTGCTATGAGATCTCCACACAGACTTTTTTTCTCCAGGCTGAACAGCCCCAACTTAACTCTAAGGTGATAGCAGATGTAAAAGCACATGCATATGTGAAGGTAAGATTTAAGAGTGCAACTGCAATTTTTAGGCAAGTTTCCTGTTCAATTTTCCTGCAAAAATGAATAACTTTCATCTTGAACAATATTTTGTGAATTTCCTAGACACTTCTGCAGCTGATACGGTGACGGATGAATAAAAAACTTAAAGGAATTTTTTAAAAGCAGTCTATATTCTACTGGTTTACCAATAGGCTTATTTTAAAAGCACTGTATTTTTCTGTGCTTAACAGACACTGTGATGCTGTTATCCATGGATGAAAGGAACTAACTCCACTCTACACAAGTGTGTTTGTAAGACTCTACATAACATAGCAAGTATTTCAAGATGACTGTGGCAAGTGGATTAGCTTCAGAGGTTGAGACAGCAGATATATGCTATGCATTTTATCACTAAGCAGGATCCTACACGTTGTTAGGTTGCAGAATGCAGCTGACTTGAACTTTACAAGGACATCAAACATAGCAAAATGCATCTCAGAGAAACATGATACCGCAAGTCAAGACTCAGGTGAGTCTAGGAGAAAAATGATAAGTCAAACGGCTGTGTTAATAAAGAAACCGAAAAGGGAAAATAGAGGTTTATATTAAAAAAAATAGACAAAATTGGTAAGCTACCTGGAAGGCCAAGACTCTGACTTTTGCCTACTAAGTAAAGAACAAACTTCTATTCTAGCTTTGTGAGCTTCCACTATCTTTTCTTTTCTAAATGCAGCTGTTAGTAGCTATTCACAGCTCCTTTCAAATTTCCTGTGCTCCTGAGTGCCCGCCAGAAATGCATTCCAATGTCTCAAAAAGGTTTTTTGAATGGAAGGAGAAAATGTGCATGCCCACTGCTGAAAGAATTCCACCTTTTGATTTACGCTTGCGGAGGAAAGTAAGGATGAAGAGGAGATTCTCAGCATACTTTCCTAGAGCGTTACTAGGAAGAAAACATCTGTGGGTTTGTTTTTTTTCACGCCGCTTGTAATCAACCTTACAGTATGAAAGCAGGACAGAACATTTACGCTTATCTTTGGGCTTACAAGTGAGATTTCAGGATTGGGTTTTGTTAATTTAATTGAAACCTTTTACAGAACCAAACTAGCAACATCAGCTTCTCCTGGCTTTTCTAGCAGTTCTGAGAAACAGAAGAATATATCTTTTTCTAAAGCTGTGGCTTTCTGTATCTGCAGGTATCTGTTTCTACCACTTTGGAAGGTGCAACAGAGAAATTATCCGACTGTCAGTAGATCCAGTGATTTTCACACTCTTTCGTAAGGGAGGGGGGAAAAAAAAGGAGAGGGGATAGGGGATTTACAAATAGAGATTTTGACACAGGATGTCATTTTCTACAAACCTATAGAGAAGATTCCCTTAAATATCTGTAGTTTTTTCATGGTCACCTAGGCAAGTCTGTTAGTTATGTCTCTTATCACCCAATTATCTTCCTTGAAAGGAATTGATTTTTTTAAGTAGTGGCTTTAGGTTTTTCTCCCAAGTACTACAGAATAAAAGAGAACATATTTTCTGTAGGAAAGACTTTAGTAGGAGTTTTAGTGACTGA
Organism: Ara ararauna; assembly: GCA_028858755.1. Lineage (NCBI taxonomy): Eukaryota > Metazoa > Chordata > Aves > Psittaciformes > Psittacidae > Ara > Ara ararauna. Next base: position 32,758,035 of record CM054410.1, on the reverse strand, counting down.
TATGAAAGTTAAAATAGCAACTTAAATAATGCAGTACCCACTTAATAGTTAAAATAATTATTATTAAACCTTTTTTTCCCAGGCAAATAGGTGACTACTCTTATGACTGTTCTTCAGAAAACTGAGGTGACTATCCCTCACACCTTGGAAGTTTTCCTTTCACTATCTCATCAAGAAGTTTAATTTGAATACCATTTAGACTTACTTTAGACTCTTCAGTGTATATATGTCTCCCTCTGTGGTCAGAAATGCTCCTGCCATTCTTGTGCAAAAGCAATGGAAGAATTGTAAAGCTAATTGTGTTATAACCTGCTATTTTAGCTATCTCAATTTCTGTACTTCAGTCTTGGCGAAACAAACATGCCCGTAATATTTTCCCAGGGCCTCTTGTAAATCATTTGACTCTTGCCAGAAGCTTACACTTTTAATTAAACAAAAGAAAAAAAGACTTAGTGTCCTTAGAATCTCATGTTTCCCCTGTCACTCCTTGAACTGTTTTTAATTTTCAAACTTCACATTTGTCTAGACTTGATACCTACTTTGTACTTCAGAATATCTTCTCTATAAAAGCGTTTTTACACCATAACACTTTTTTTTTCCTTTTTTTTTTTTTTTTTTTTTTTTTCTGAGCTGCAGACTTTTAAACGCAGTTGATTTTGATCTCGGTGTGGCCATTTCCTGATTTACATGGTTCAGTGAATCGGACTTTTCCACGTGCATGCACAGGCAATCTCTTCTAAGAATGGCTGTAATGGGCAATAGCTTGTGCTCACAACTGCTAATAGGCTGTGGTTTTCCATAAAAACCAAATTCCCTCCTGCTGCATGGCTGTAGGATGACCAGTCTTTGTTTCAATCAAAGCAATGGAAAAATATAGCTACAAAGAGCTATTGTGAAAGCCCTCTGTGTATCCCCAGCTTCCAATAATGTCGTAAACTGCTGATTGAAAGAATTCCATGCAAAGTAGTACCTACAGATTTCACTTACAGCTTTACAATAACATCTCCTTGGCCTGCAAGCAACATGAAGATCTCACAAAGATAGATCCAATGTAAAGAGAGGGAGAAAAGGATCCACCCATTGAGAAGATGACAGCTTATACAAGGAAAAACAGAGAAATTGGGGTTAAATTAAAATTCATCATCATTTTAAAGTTGTAAGCTGAGACCCAAAGTAACTCTAGAACAAAAGGTACGTTTGGAGAAAACAGCACTAGGTTTTCTAAGGCTAAGAAAAGTGCATCTGTCCTAGAGCAGTGGCTGTCAAATAAAGAGCCTGATGGAAACTTAAGTTGTTGAAGCAGGCTTACAATTAAAGTCATTAGTGAAAGTTTGGAAAATACAGATTTCATGTCTTTATAATCCAGAAAAAAAGATAGCTTTTGTAAACACAATGCTCCCAAGAGGTAGTCAATGGGGAGTTTTCATTGGGGAGAAATAAGAAACATTTTCTAATTGTTTTGTTTTATCTAGGCATTAACCTGATTCAGTATCTAGCTAGTACATGACTGCTTTTAAAGGATTACTTCAAATCAGCTGGCCAGGCTCACTTGTGGGACAATATGACCCTTATTTCTGGTGCTTTCATGAAGAAAAGTAGCAAAATTTTAACCTACTTCTGGGTTTCTTGACTCCTCTTTCTCTTCTAGTTTCCTTTCTAGTTTCTAATCTCATTACTACTGTAGATACTATCTAAATAGGTTAATAGACTACTGTTGTGGAGCACTGAAAATCCGTCTAGGCAATCAGTCTTCTGTTTAAAGCAGTCGACTGAAGCTTTAAATTAAAGATGGGGTTTGAATTAAAATGTTAGGTCTAAGCACCTTTACCGAGTGGGCCAGGCTGGATACAGGGTGATGCTTTGTGGCCCTTTTCTGATCTGTTCAGTTATCTCACCTTGCATGCAACCAACAATGGGGTTTCTCACTTGCTGTTTGAGTGTTTCTAACAGAAAAACAAGTATTCAGGCAGAGGTGTATTAAACATAAGTGACTACCATTAATTAATTATTGTCAGACCTCATCTTTTCAGCAGGTGAACTGAAAAGTTCAACTACCCACCTATGCATGACATGGATAACTAGGTCTAGATTCTCTTTGGTGATTAAGCACTTGTCCGCCTTCAGTTCAAGAGGAAACATAAGATATGTGAATACTTTTGCATGACCTGACAAATTATGTCAAAGAATAAGATAGGCCAAAAAAAGTATGAAATAAAAAGGTGCTTTGCATCTTCTGTTGCTCCTAGATAGATGTTTCGTGCAGCTGAGACTTTGAAAAAGGAGCAGACACACTGACATAAAGACACTTAAATGCCACTGTACCTTCAGAGTCAGTTTCCAGATGTTGAATGGTAGCAGGTGGAGGAGGAAAACAGCAGCATTATTATTCTGGCAGCCTTGCACTGCGTAGAGAGTATGAGAGCCCTGTCTGAAATGACCCACTGATGAACAGCATTCCTGATTTAAACTGAAACAAAGCAGCTTCCAGGGACCAGACTGTGGTAACCCTTCCTTCCACAATTCTTTCCAGGGGTCATAAATGTAGCAAGAGCTTCTGTCTGTGAAGCACCTCATAAGACTCTCCATTAAGTTGTAATAAACTATAAAAACCTTGAAGGAACCCTAATTAATAACTCACACCAAATCTAAGCTTTGTGAGTCCCAAACCTGAACAGGACAAAAATGGCTTAAAACCAAAGTCTGAGCCAAAGCCCAGCTCTTCTCTTTGCGCTTCTCCAGAAAATATCACAGATAGATAATATCAACAAATGACTAGGAGCAGCAAGAAAGAAAAAAACAGCAGCACTATAAGCATGAAGAAGCGACTGCAAGGACATCCAACAGTAGCACAATGATGATCTTGAAGGCATTGTGGCAGTACAGGTCTATGTGAAGAAACTCTTTCAGACACTTCTCATTCTAACCTACATGTTTTGCTGCCTGTACAAAATTACCTGCAGCAGTATCTATCAACTTTTCCATTGGAACTCTGACCACACCATGGATTCTGTATTGCTTTATCTTTCTACTGAGGTGGCTGAAAATGAAAGAATGAATTTTGCTGACCCTCAAGGGGAAAAAACGAGTATTTTGCTGTGTGATTATACCTACAGTAGATTTTTCTCTTTTTCATATTTCTAAGAAAAATATCCATACTAGGAGAACTTTTACACAGAGAGAAAGGAAGACAGAGATAGAGGGAAACGACTTCATGGTGCTTTGTTTTTGGTGTGCTTACCAGGGTTTTGGGGTTGACTTTTTTTGTTAGCAACAATCAGGAATAGCATCTTAAATACAGAATCTATGCCTGGTTTTTTTGTTGGTTTTATTGGCTTTTTTCAATCCTGTTTTGGAATGTATCTATATCCTCTTGACAAAGTCAGAGGTAATATGTGTTCTTCAAGAAGGGATCAGGAAAAATGCTGATCCTTTTTACTGTCTTTTGAGTGTATGCTCTAATTTGGAGGGGAAATGCCTGCTGTGCACAGCAGGAGCTGGTGCCAGGCTGCAAGCTCACAGGATATTTGGCGACAAGGTCTCTTTTTTCCCATATGCTTAAACTTAACCCCCTCCCTGCAAAACCTTGGAAACTGGCTTAATCATTTTTGATTTTTTTACATGTAACTAAACAATGTGCTGGTGAAAAAGCTTGTAGTCCGAGTAGGGTTCTTTTTCTTTCTTTTAAATGGGTGTAATTACAAATTTATTTTTGTTAGTGAGTGGCACCTTTTTCAAAATCTTCCTACAGACAATATCATCCATCTTATGAGCTGATTGCCTCTTTGAAGAGGCTGAGTGATCATCTTGGACTGCTGATGTTGGTGTAAAGACTTAACATAAATTATTTGCTTGACCTTTTTGAGACCGAAAGTCTTATCTTTTTTAAGCTCATACTAATGTATTTATTTTGTAAGTAGAAAAAAGGCTTCACCTGCCATTCACCCTTTTCTCCAGAATGAGAAAAAGGGATGTATGCTGAGGTTTTGTAAATCACATCACTCTAAATGCCTCATTATGAATTTTCAAAAAAAGCAATCCTTCTTATGATAATCATTATCATTTATACTCCAGTTTTGAAAGAGGTGTCATATTAACTGCATAGTTAACTACAAAATTTATGTGTTACCTAGTCTGATAGGCTAAAGCATCACCAATGACTTAAAGCAGATCAAGTTACAGTAAAAAAAGGTTTATAAATATGCCTGAGCAATTCTGCAATACGAAATATCTTTACTGCAGTATAAGTGTACATGCACATAAGGGTTTATATCAGGAAATCACACCCTTTACCAAAGTGATTGAAACAAGAAAACACTTAAAAGTTTAGACCACATAAAATTATCTTGCTCAGATATCTCATATTTCTTCACTGCAGGAAGGTTTCCTCAATGACTGCAGGCTTCTCTTGGGAAGTTATGTACAGTGGAATTAAGATTCACGAGGCATTATCCCATGTAGGATCATCCCAAGTGTAGAGATGCTATACCCCTTTCACTGAGCTGTATGTAAGGTGCATTGCTCCTTTCCCTAAGATCTTTCACACAGCTTAGGTTTGAAAGGAATATAGATGTACTTATTCTGTGCCTCTACTGCAAAACTTACATAGAATAAAAGAGCAAGTCAAATTGATTTATATTTCATGCTATTTTACTAGCCCCAGACTGTGTGCCAGATGTCAATACAGAAAGAACTCTTCAACTGGCCAGGAGTATTTCAGCTGTTCAAAGATTGGGCAAAATTTTGCATGAATCCGTATGTCATGGGTTCAGCAGTATCAGCCATTTTTCTGCTTCTTGGTAGCTGGTGCAGCACTGTGTTTTTGATTTTGGGCCTGGGAACAGCGCTGATAACACCAGTGTTTTCAGTTACTGCTTGGTAATGTTTTGGTCTGACCAAGGACTTTCTGAGTCTCATGCTCTGCCAAGGAGGAGGGGAAGCCGGGAGGAAGCAGAGACAGGACACCTGACCCAAACCGACAAAAGAGGTTATTCCATACCACAGCACATCATGCCCAGGATGTAAAAACGGAGGGCAGAGACCCCGAAGGCTGTGGGTGCACTACGTGGTCGGGCTGGGTATAGGTGGTGAGCGATTGTATTCTTTCCTTGTATTTGCCTTGTCATTATTATTATTAGTGGTAGCAGTAGCGATTTCTGTTATACCTTAGTTACTAAACTGTTCTTATCTCAACCTGTGGGAGTTGCATTCTTTCGATACTCCTTGCCATCCCTCCAGGAGCGGGGGGAAGAAAGAGGGGGAAGTGAGTGAGAGAGCGACTGCGTGAGTTATAGAGGCTTAAACCACAACAGCATGTTAGTAGTCTTATTGCTCAGACACATCTTTTTTTGCTCTGGTCCCAACAAAGTTGAAAAGTTTTAATAAGGAGAGGTTGAGAACCAAAATCCCCACTCCAAAAAGTGAGGGATCAGCTCTTAAACATCTGCTTCTACTGGTACTTGTATAGTAGATGCACTGTCACACAATGACAAGCAGAAGCTGTTGCATGAATGTCATCATCTTGTTCTGGAGGGAGGCCAGCACCCAGCTGGATGGTCAGGGTGGATGAAGAGTGCATTCCATGTCTGGACCTCCCCTGTCACAGCTTTGAACCATTCTAATGCATTCTGTCACTGGACCCCAGGGAGAAGAGATCAGTAGCTCCCTCTCCATGTCCCCTCCTCAGGAAGCTGCAGAGAGCCATGAGGTCACCCCTCAGCCTTCTTCTCTCCAGCCTAGACAAACTCAGAGCCCTCAGCCGCTCCTCAGAGAACACGGCTCCAGCTCTGTCACCAGCTTTGTTCCTCCCTTCTGGATGCAGTCAAGGACCTTCACATCCTTCTTAACCTATGGGGCCCAGCACTGCACACAGTGCCCAAGGTGAGGCAGCACCAATGCTGACTACAGCAGATAAACACCTCTTTTGACTGGCTGGTGATGCTGTGTCCCATGAACGGCAGGATGTGGTTTGCCCTCCTAGATGTCAGGGCACACTGCTGGCTCTCATTGAGCCCACTGTCAGTTAGCACCGCCAGGTCCCTTTCTTCAGGGCAGCTTTCCAGCCACTCCTCTCCCAGTTTATACTTGTGCCCAGTGTTACTTCCACGCCAGATGCAGAATACAGCATTTGGACTTGTTAAATTTCATCCAATTAATCCTTGCCCAGTGCTCCAATCTATGTAGGTCCCTCTGCAAGGACTTCAAGAGAGTCAACAGCACTTTCTAATTTGTGCATTCTTGCTAATGTTGCATTCAACTACTGCATCCAGATCACTGATAAAGCTGTTGAAAAGAACTGGTGCTAGAACTGAGCCCTGAAGAACGTCACTGGTGACTGGTCATCAGTCAGATGTAGCCTTATTCATGACAACCCTTTGAGCCCTGCCTTTCAGCCAGTTGATCACAAGGACCCTGTGAGCGACAGTATCAAAAGCTTTACTAAAATCAAAAAAAAACTTCCTCCACCACCTTTCCTTCATCCACTAGTGGATTCTGAAATTACAGAAAGATTTCAAATTAGTTAAATATGGCCTTCCCTTTGTGAACCCGTGTTGACTGTGCCTGATGACAGCAGTGTTCTTTAAGTGCATCTCCAGGGCTGTGTCAGCTTCATGGTTGACAAAGACTGACATTTTTCAGCTTAAACTGCCTTCTCTTCATTTGCGTCTGCTGAATTTTGCAGCTATCACACATATTCTTTCATAGTGCATTCAGTCCTTCTCCCTAATAGGCAATGAACTGAAAATGGCAAAGACTGAAAAACTAAATTCCACTCCGACTAGCTGCCTTTCCTACAGCACCTATAAATATAGCTAACTATAGATAAAAACCAGTTGTCTAGTTCATCCTTCCAATTACTTTTTCAGAGATCTGAGCTGTTACACCAGCATAATAAATTCAGACAGATGCCATTAGTTTCAGCGCTCAGCCTAGATGTTCACAAAAAGGAGGCAGAATTTGGGTCTCTAAGTAGCCAAAATTTACACTGGTTACAGTTTCAAGTCTTTGCCCTTTTGCAACATTGAATTCTTACACCCACAGAATTAACAAGTGTTTCACAGGTTTCTAGTTCTTTCTGTGGTGTTTTTTTTTGTTTGTTTGGTTTGTTTTGTTTTATTTTTTTGTATTTCATGAATAGATCTAGTTTACTTCTATAAAAAGATTAATATATATTTTCAGACAGCAAGTTCCAAGTATGATCCTCAAAAAGATTAAGCCCACCAAAATTAATATATGAGAAATTCAGAATTCAGATTTTCAGATTTCTGAAAGAGAATAAAGACAGTGTAATCTAGCTACAAGAAAATTTTTAGTATCTCAGTATATATATGTAAAACAACACAGAAAGCAAAATTTTCATGCCCCTAGTATATTCACTAATGAAACATTTTTAATAAAACAATTATGAAACAGATTTTTTGTAATGAATCAATAATTACCTAAGGCAAAGAGAAGAAAGATCTCTTCAAAGGCTTTTTGCTGATTTTTGACACCAAAAAGCAAAATAGCTGTTTCAGTACATGTTCAGTTGCATTCAGCTAGATTTCAGCAAGCGCCTGGGTAAAACACGTCATTCCACATCTTTCCCACTACTTGAGAATAAATAACTTCTATAGAAGTCAAGCAAGGGACCTGAGACCATGGGAGATGTCAGTTGACAAGTGCTAACCTCTCTAGTCGAAGACATGCTCCTCTCCAGGAAGATTAATTTACAATGAAATTATGGATAAAGCTGTGCTGGGCATTATTAAATAGTGAATGTGAAAAATTAGACAGCTGTGAAGAAATGCTATAATCTATAATGTAGGTTACTTGCCAGTGACTTCCTTGTCATTATTCAGAGCCAAACACTACCTAGATCAATGTCAAAATTGTCTTCTCAGTATCTATGACAGCTGTGTGTATAGCTAACACAAGTACACAATAATCTTTAAGGAGTCAAGTCATCATACCTCTTCAGATGACTGAATTAAAATAATCTTATGCTTCTGTGCTGATACTCATGTTTTTATAAACAGCTTCTCATCTAGAAATGGAAAATCTGTTTTTCAACATCTGCAATTTCTCTTCATCTCTCTCAACTCCCAGGATGAGAGCTGTAACCACTACGTTAAAGCTTGGATATCAGCAAGGACATTCTTTACTGCTGCTACTGAAGGTGTGCCAGTACACAAGCAAATGGGTCTAGAGAGAAACTAGAAAATAATACTTTTGAATTACTCTGGTGTTAAATGCACTCATTTTCAAAGCAGAGATCTGGGCTACCAGTCTCCATTTATAGATTTCTGTCCGATTTACATAGAGACAATTGAAATAAAAATGCATACATTTGTCACTGCACAAGTGCATACAGATTTATGCCTGCTGTTCTCTATAGCCCATATGTTTTTTTGGTGCATGGGAATATAACTTCAGAAGAGTAGTTTACAAGTTTAGGCTAACACTTTGCTATGAATGTGACCTGCAGTTTGGTGGCAAGGTCATTCCCACTAGATATAAGAGTTTAAATAGCTTTGGGCTAGAATGCATATCTTCAGCTACCACCTGTCTTAAACTCTAGTATAATAACTCTTACCAATAAAATGTTCAGGAAGGAGGTGCACAAAAGTCCTGAAGATCAAGTGTGTTGAATCTAATAGTTCATGAGACACAAGCTAGGAAAACAGTCCAAACACCCAAGCTGTATTTGTCACTTACATGAGCAAATTCAACAGAAGAGTATTAGAAGTCCCTCAGTACACTCTAGTATTTAAGAGTTATTTGTCCTCTTCCCTCATAGCTGTACAGTGTCTCTTCCTATTCTTAGAGACACAAAAATTGCGTCAAGACTGGCAAGAAAGAAACGTTGAAAGCAGACATTTTGCTTTTCTGTGGCTTTTAATAACCTTGCTACAGCTTCTTCTCCCTGATGCAGCCCTAGCATATCCCAGATCCAGTGGTCCTATTGCATTATTAGAAAAAAATTATTATTTCTGCTGGCATTTAACAGAAAATCATTCAGCTCCTTTACTGTATCAAGGACCTGCTAGCAAGTAGCTCAGGCTCTAGCAGAAACTACCTTGGGATCCCCAACAGAAGAGCTGCTGGGCACATTCAGTCAGAAGTGACAGCATCTTTGTAAAGAGATAAACTGCTGTTGCAAATCCACGGCATTTTATTGAATACTTCTTAACTACCCTAGGTAAAGCAGTAGCACTGATGGGATTCCTTTATATGTACACACTCAAATCCATTATCTTTTACCTGTGTGTGATATAAAAAGCTTCTCACCACACAGGTTGATCAGTGTACCCCAGGGGCTTACGCTCGCTGTGATTGTATTTTGAGCATGAACTTCCCACCCCAAGATTTTCCACACTTAAAACCAGTGTAACAAGTAACCACACCGTAATTGTTTCACAGTAACTGCACCAATACTTGTTCCCATTCTCATAGAATCATAGAATAGTTTGGGCTGGAAAGGATCATCTTAAAGATCATCTAGTTCCAATCACCTGCCATGGGCAGGGCATCTTCTTCTAGACCAGGTTGCTCAAAGTCCCATCCAGCCTGGTTTTGAACACTGCCAGGGATGGGGAAGCCACAGCTTCTCCAGGCAGTCTGTGCCAGCACCTCAACACCCTCACAGTAATAAACTTTTTCCTAATATCTAATCTATATCTATTCTGTTTCAGTTTAAAGCCATATTGCCTCTATCCCTTACATGCTCTTGTAAAAAGTCCCTCTTCAACATTCTTATTATTATGCAGTGAATATGAAGTTCACTGTCTTCTGGTAAAAAAAAAGGAGTAATTTTCAATTCCCTAAGGTAATAATTTACATATGAGCCTGTTTGTACCTCACAGTAAATCCTAGGTTATCCAACACAATGCGCACTTTGTATCTATTTAATTTGAACTCATTTTGGAAAATAAAACGTTATTAATCAACTTTGAAAATTTGGTGCCCCCACTTTCAGGAAAATCATAGCTTAGAGTAAAAAGTTTTACAATAGCAATACATAGCCTTTATAGAACTGTATGAGTGGAGAAGCTGACAGCCTAGTGAATTCGGATTTCTAAACTGAGTGCTCAAGTTGTGAAGATCATTGCAGTAAAAGACAAGATTTGGCAGGACAGACCATGATCGAGGGCTAAAAAAAGCATTTATAAGGTGCAAGAGGCAGCACTTCTCCTGCTTTCTTCCTGAATTTGTGCTCATGTTAGGCTTCCTCTCAACTCAGGCTGCCACTTGAGAGAAGTAGCCTCAGAGCTGAAGGAGCCAGGAGAAAAGCCCATTATAAACTACACCCTGATTTTTCCTGGAGCCTTTGCTTACTTTCCCCAAACATAGTTGCCTAGAAAACAACAGACTTGAAAGATGTCTCAAGGCTATGTAGTTTGTTTCTATCACACTTCTTTATTTCCCTGGTGGGAAAAAATATATCTCTGACCCCTCCAAGTAATCTATAGACTGTGGAAGTAAAGTTACATGACTGGACTCAAAAATTCTAACTTTTACATTTCTAACAAAGTATTTAAATTTCCATCTTTCTCCTGTCCTCAGGGTATTTTTCATCTTTTGTCTTGCCCAAACACCATATTCAAAAGGAAAAAACTATGAAATGAAAGTGTTGACTTCAAGGAAGCTTTCCCCTTCCTCACTCTTTTCCGAACATCCAAATGTAAATATAGCTGAACCTGGATTTCAAATTTCTGGAGATTTTGCTGTCAATAGCACTAAAGCTCAATGAGATTATGTGTGTGCACACTCAGCAGACTGCACAATTGACACATTTTTTATGATGCGAATGAAGAAGCCTGGTGGTTGCAAAATAAACAAATTAGTTAGCAACTAGAGTTGGTTTTAAAACTCCATCCTTGGAAAGCAACATGACGACAACAGAGATTACACTCCTATCCAGAGGTCCTGCAGAGAATGAAACTGATTAGGTTTTATTTCATTGCCTGTAGGCTTTTTTTTTTAAGCCTTTTTTTTTTAAGCCTTTTTTTTTTAAGCCCTTTTTCTAAACTTCCAACCAACCACCAACCCGTGTTTCCCCTCACAGCTTCTGTTGTTTTTCATTATTATTTCATCCTATATTTATCATGTGGCTTCAAAAAATATTTAGAGCCTTTTTTTGTTTTCACAATTTGCCATATTCTGGTAGTGTGAGTAAAAAATCTGAGCTGTGCTGACTCCAGCCACACATTGGAGCTCTGGCCTATACCTGTCCCACTTCTCACAGCTCAGGCATCATTCTTGGCTTTATCCATGCACACTGTCCTAATATAACACCAAGACCAGATGCAGCCCCAGCATAAAGAGGGCACAACCTTGGCCATTTTCTTCATGCACAACAATTACAGGATAGAACCTCATGTCCTTTAACTGTTGTGTTGCACTACAGTTTGCCTCCCTCTGCACATGCTAATCAGAAGAAAACTGTCAGCAACACAAAACTAAGAGCACCAGAAAAGACCCTTCCTGTGAATCTGTCCCCAGATGTGAAGTGGCCTACTTCTGTTTGGTTCATTGTGTTTGCAACACACTGCTTGCATCAAAGCCCTGCAGTTCCACCAGGAATATGAACAGGCTGACATGGTATTGCTAGTTATTAATGAAATAATACCTTTGTCTGCATTAGGTAGATTTTTCAGAATAAAATTAAAGAAATAAATCTGCTTAAACATCAACAGGATAGTTGCAGTTAGCTTCTGCGGTAAGAATTGTCTGAGTAACTCAGCAAAAGAGTTCTTAATTTCTATTGAACAAATGCCTATCATGACTGCACAAATGGGCACAGCATCATCACTAACTTTTTTTACAATTATAAAGTAAGTGGATAAAAATAGAGCAAAGTGATCATTTTTCTTCATGTTGACCATGAAGGGCAAACAATCTGCAAGGTGCTTGATAAAGACATCTACCCATAACCCATTTAATTATGCACAAAGCATGCTAAACCAGACTAAATCCAAGTACGGTGCTATATACACCCTGGGTGCCAGACATGCTCTGACACTAGAGATAAAGACGCTCAGAAATGGCCTAGATGAGCCCAAGAACTCACATCACATCTTAACTCCAAGTCTGAGTAGCTGTATTCTACTTTCTTGCTATCCCTGATTTCTGCAGTCATTCAGCAAAGCAGTTAACTCAAATGTAGTATATGAAAAACAAAACCAAACTCATTAAGGAAATGATTGCAGCCAGTGCAGTGATCCTTGCTGGCTTTTTTCCTACATTCTGATTCCAAAATGGGCATAGAACTAAGTTTTGACATCATGCTGCCCCCAGTTCTCACTTTTCTTGCCACAGCAGATTTCTTTAGCCACTCAGCGTGAATGTGAGAGTTAGCAAATGCTTGCTTTGGGGGCTGTGAAGAGAATGGGAGAGGTTTGGATTTTTGCTGCAGAAACATCAAGAATCTTCTTTCCTTGTCCATTTGGAAAAGAAAATTAATTGATGCCACCTGGTAACTGTTATTTTCCATCTATTGCAAAGAGCTAGTATTTATACAAAAAACAAACAGACATGGGTCAATAACAGTATCAATAACAAGAATTAAAACTAAGAATATTAAAATTGCCTTAACTATATTCCAGACAGAGCTGGACAGGAAATTGATTCTCTGTCCTGCAGATGTTGAGATGTAAAACATAGTCCTGCTTTGCATCAGAACAAAGCCAAGATTTTTCTTTCCTTTTCCTTTTTATTAAAAAACAGAAAGAAAATCTGCAAGACACAAATGACAGAGAAAGGCAGAAACAGATGAGCAAAGATGGGCTTTAAAATAGCTGATAGACTTTGGCTAGGACACTAAAATTAGATTTTTGAGAAAACCAAACTCCACTCCTTACACTAACTTACAAAAAGTAGAAATTCAAACCTAGGTCTCACATATCCCAGCTGAGAGCTACAACAGTCAAGTTATTTTCCTTTTTTGAAGGGGAGTCCCTGTTCCTGAACAATGTTCTCTCAAAAAAATATATTTCTGTAGCATCTCATTTGGACATCTGGCCTTTTCCAATTTGTCAACATTTCCAACCAGACACAGTCACAGAACTGCACCCTCATTTTCACACTCACAGAATGGCTGCCTGAGGCTACCTCTTTGCAAGCCCAGAAATTCAACCTGGCATAAAGACAGAGCATTTTAATATTTTTTTTTCACTGCATCCAAAGATAAGTCTCTTTTTCACTAAATGGACACTTGGGAATGAACACAGTTTCTGACAGAATAAAAACTTAACACAGAATAAGTTACACTGACAGTAGAAATCTGCTTGTAAAACAATATAACCAATATGTTATTTGAATTTTTGACAACAGCCCATTCTTCAGTGTAGCTGCGATTTTTCTGTCCATTCCTCCCTACTAGAGAGTCAATTCCCCTTTCAGGAGCAATAACAACCAACAATACTCCCATTTCTTCTTCTCCTTCCTCCAGTCTCCACAGCAGGCTACACCTTCCTCTCAGACATGCTACTCAAGTGTTTAGGAGAGTCTACTGTAAACTATATGAGAGAAAGTGATCAGACTGAAAAATAAGCTCTGCTGCAAAATCTTTTATGCATGTGGCTCTGGTTTGTTTTGTGGGTTTTTTTTTTTTTTTTTTTTTTTTTTAATAAATTAACAGGTAGGTCTCTACGAGACAAAAGCTAGTCTGGAGTAGAAGCCAGGAGGTTGTAGTTCACAGCTTCACTGATCTGTAGGATAGAACCGTTTCATGCTCAGGCTGACCACTCCTTTACAGGCAGTGTAAGGCTCACATTCCATCCACGTTGTGTCACAGCAGCATTGCACCAGCAAATCTAGCTTCTCAGAACTGCATTGAAGTGCAGTGGAATACTGTGGTAAGAACAAGCCTACAGTATTACTGTCAGGCATGCTAGCATTGCCTCTGTGGTCTGAAACCACTCCACCTAAAACAGCCAAGTTAACTCTGTCTAGTGTAGGTAACAGTGCTGCATACAGCATACAGATTTTGTCACCTTGGTTTTTCAGGTAATGAAAACACCCTTTGTGGAGTATTCATTATTTTCTGCTTTTCTTTCTATGCATTACTAAAGTAGTGCCTGTGGTTTGGCTTCAGGTTTTTTTAAGCGTAATGCCTTCATCAGGCTACTCCTAGTATCAATACTGCAACCCAGTGATGAAATTTTCTAGACAGTCTTTCTGAGATGGCAAGCTATTCACAAGGAGCATTTTCACACTTGAAGTGGAAAGGAGGCATGCAAAGTCTGTAAAGCAGAGGAAAAACCTTTGAGAGAACCCTCTAATGCAAAATCTCTTCAAATATTCCATGAGTATGCTTGGTATTCAGTCTTGTTAATGTAAATATACACAGAAGTCTCCTGTTGGCAGGAAAGCAACAGAGTGGGTGCAAAGGAACAGATGTGGCATGGCTTATTGAAAGGACTGTTTCATATAAAATTAGATGTTCTGGCCTTTTGATCTGCAAAAGGATGTAGATGTTTCCCCAAATCTACTAATGTTGCAAAACTGTTGGCTACTAATGAAGAGTTAGACTGGCAAGTCACAGAGCAACTCTTTATACAGAGAACTGCTGCGAGTCCCTACTCAGCTCTTTTTCTGCACACAGCCTACAGAACAGCAAGCACAGACACGCACCATGCCTTCCCATGCACAGGCCTGTGAAAAAAGCAGAAATCGGAAACACCCAGGAGAGGTTGACCAGGATAAGGGGTACACTGCTGTACTAAAGCATTAGCACTGGGGAGAGTTGGAGAGAGAGAATAGAGAGATTTAATGACAGAGAAAAAAAAACAACCAGACTGAAGATGAGGCTTATCAAGCAGAAGTGTTGGTAGGTGAGTGGTTTGAAAAGTAGCTATTCATTTCCCCTTTTTCTCCTTTGCTAGCTTAAAACCATGAAGATGGGAGATCCTCTAAGTACCTAGTGATCTATAAGCTTTATGGAGCAGATACTTTATTATGTGTCAATATTTGGTTGCACATATCCCAACAGGGTCCTAGATAATGACTAGGCCCTGGCTGACAGTGACCAAATTGAGCAGTGGTATTGTCCAGCAGAAATGTAAAATGCAAACTGCATCATTTGGTGAGAGGTTATCCTTAGGATATCCTGATCAGCCTTCAGCCACCGTTGTAAATTCCTGCCAGGTTACTCAGTGTAGGAAGGGGTAAAAAAGCAAAATGATCCCCAGCATAGTTCTTTTCCTCCTTTGCACAAGTGGAGGAAATTAAACTCATTTGCATACTTAATGTGTGCAGTAAGACAAAGACTAGCCTCCAATGCCCACAAAGAGCTAAAGGAGGGCTGCAGAACTCCAGCCAGTGACTACAGGTTTAATAGCAGTGTGGCTTCACCTGAGTAGATATGTATGTTCTTACTTGTTTTTTGAGGGAAACACAAGCTAATTGGAGAAAATCCTTTCAGAGTAAAATCACAGTGAAGACAAGACACAAAAATTATCATGATGAAGTCACTCAAGGTCAGGAACACATCGATGGACTTTGGATCAGATCGCTATATGAGTGCTAAAATGTTTCCCAGAAAGCAGTGCTAGACTAAATGTTCATTAACCTAGCTCTACATCTAATTGCAAATTAACTTGCCAGATGTTTTGCCACAGTTTGTAGATGGCAGCCATAATTTTGATAGAAGCACGTAAAACATTTACGTGCAGATTTATCACCGTGTGGTCAGTGGGCATGGGCGCTTCAAGCGACATTAACCGCAGCTGCACAAGCACTATCCTCAGATAATAAGGCACTTCCATACATCAGAAGGTGTATCATGATGACATGGTTCCTTCACCTAGATCAGGGATTGTGTTTTTCTTTCACAAATGTTTCTGGCTTTATTCCTGTGAAGAGAATCTGTTCTGTTGAATAGATCTAACCTATTACAAATACATACGTACTCAGGGGAAGGACTGTGGAACACATTTTAAACCACTAGAGATATATCATAACAACTTACTAAAAGGAGGAAACATTTTTTTCTTGTCAAGTTTTATGTGTGGAAATGAAGCGTAGTTTTCCAAATGACTAACTATCACCAGCCCCTGGAAAATCTGTGCCCTGTAAAACCAGGAAGATTTAGCAGAGAAAACGGTAGATTTTCATTTAAAGAGGAAGTTTATAAGTGTTCCCAGGGCATCCATTAAGCACCAGATGAAATAAATTAAGCTCGGCCAAGTTTCACTATTAATGTTAAATACATACTCATCCCAAACTGCAAAGTCATACCAAATTTGCAGATATTTTCTCTGTTGTCATTGCATGGGATGAAGTTTATTGCTCACAAGAATTCCCCAACTATTTCTTTTTCATCGTTAGCTAAACAAAACTGTGTTAACAAAATGCACACACACTGTGTTCTCATTTTGGGTCTTTATCTCCCCTGGGGACTGAGAACATAGTGGTAATCTATTAAACTGGTTCAATCTCTCTTTACCCCTAAATCTGGCTGCAAGCAAACGCTGCTGAAAAACCACTCTATTTACAGAAGTTCAGTTCTCTTCTTTAGCCATTCAGGTGAGCCATGTTCAGAAGAGATGAGCACACAGGCAAAGGTTTCATTTAAATACGGTTATATCAATTCAACTTTTTTGCAAAACTGCTGTTTCTGTTTGATCTGTAAAAGGACAAAATTTAAATGAAATAATTAGAAACTTAAATCTTTTCTCTGCTGATGACCTGAATGACTTGGGCAGCACAGCTAAGAAGACAGAAGCCCATGGGAGGAGAAGCAACGCAGGAGGCTCATAAAAATCAGCTTTTCTGCCAAAAAAAAAAAAAAAAAAAAAAAAAAAAGAAGAGGTGCATTTGCACAAATATACATATGTATATCTCAGTGTGAAACAGCAGCTGGCATCCTGTCTTGTGCCCTTCATAGTCCTCATTATAAAGTAAAACTTTGTGTTCCAGAAAAATCTTCTATTAATTTACCATTCCTGACTTCCAGAAATTCCTCCTCAGAACTTTTGATGTTAGAGCAGTCACATCTTAATATAACTGGTCACAATACACCCATATTGGGTGATTCAGGCTATTCTTACCCTTCTATCTTCAGGGAGGGTAACTAGCAACATTCATGCCATAACCCCTGGTTTCTGTGACAGAGTGATTGTCCTACCATGCCAGTGTTACACCAGTGCTGTATCATTTCTAACTTGCAGAGTAACCAGAAAACTGGGGTTTTCACAATGTATCCTCAAGTACCAATAAACAAATGCCATCTATCAAAGCTTGTGTTTATTCGCTACGTCCCTCACAACTGCTTCTTCTCACCATATAGCCATGCTTAAATAAAAGAGAAAGTTTTACTATCTACAGACTTTTAGTAGCAGACTACAGAACTACACCAGTCACTTTTGCTTAAGTCTGTAATCACTCCTCCCAAACCAAAAGGGAAAAGTGGCGTCAGAAGACTAATCCACAAGTCATGCATATGTTGAGACATGCTTTATCCCTATGAGCAAGATTTTACCTGTGTAGATACCTCCGTTGCTTTTGCTTTACTGCCACTGTCAGCACAGAGCCCTACAGTATACAGGAGGCAACCACTGCTGATAGAGATATGGCTCCTCTCCTTCTACAGCCTCATGTGCAATCTGACTGCTTAAAATAACCCTTATATTCCAGACTTCACTCATGGGGTTTCTAGTTTATTTCTTATTGTGGCATTTTTGTAATCTCAGAAGGGGCTCATAGTCCTTCCCTAACACCCATAGGCTAGAAATTTTCAAAATTTCCACCAAGCATCATTTCATATGTACCAGCTCTGATTGATACACAGGTGCATTTTAGAGACAACAACCTATGCAGCTCTAGTTCAATTCATGCAGCTCCCCAGTTACTATGGAGCAGAAATGAAGCCACAGTAATGGCAGAAGTTCAACCAGCTCCTTGCAGTAAAGCAACCTGGAGCACGAGCTGTCTGCAAACAGTGGCACATGCAGCCCATTTTGAATTGCTGGGCCCGGGCCAACTTGGAACCTAGGGCTGGCACAGTAGACAGGAGACCTCAAGTGGAGCAAGAGATGAGACAAAAGGCCTGGACTTCTGACAGCACTATAAATTATTATATAGCGTTTTGTTTCTATTTTAATTGATACTAACATTAAACTGCCATAGATTAAAAAAAAACCAAACCCTTGATCTCTCATTTTTGCCTGCCATCCCTGCTCCCTACAAGGATAATTCTCCAAGAGATGTCAAACCTGTTCCTTACACATACCTCATCACTAATACCTAATTTAGCAATGTGATTTCTGTATATATATACAAGCTGCTTTCTACTTTCTATTTAAAACAGTGAATCCAAAGAAGGGCGGCAAAAAGAAGGATGAAGTAAGGTGCCATGGTTTAGTGTGGTCTAACAACTCATAACCTGTAAAAAGTTGTCCTGCACACATCCTTCTTTCAACGCCAGGCTGTCAGTCATGCATTCTCTCACCCCCCTACATGTCAACTCCAGTGCTCACTGGACCTCTTGCTGAGATGCTTCAATTCATAAGCCAAAAAACTAGCCCAGAAAAAAAGTAGGTAGGTTTATTCCAGTTTAATAAATGAATGCAGCTCCATAAGAGGTCCAATGCCACTAAAGCCAGTGCAAATCTCATCATCTGCTTGACTCAGGAATTAGCCTCCTAACATTGGCTCAGATTTAACACGTAGCTTCGTATTAAAGAAATGCCAGCATCCTTGACTAGCTTGAAGGTCAAAGGCAAGATCTATGAAGGGGTTTCCCATTCACGGCAGCATGGGTTATGCATCCCCATCCCTGAATTAAACTGTGGGATCACCACTTCATCTAGAACTCCTTCAGGACAGCTATGAAAATTCCTAGTTTGTGTCATGCCACATAAATCCAAAATGCTTTCTGGAGTCATATTCTACTACACCACTGTTAACAACAGGCTAAGCCACACTGCAATTCTTCCAAAGGAGAACAGTGAGGGAAACACCTGACAGCTAGTCAACCTTTGAAATGCTTCTGTCTTTGCTATTAGGGTGGGTGACTGACTGAAAATTTCACTCTAGTTTCAGCTGACAGCACCAAACAAAACTGCTGAGTGAGGTCAAAAAATGCCATTAAACGTAAGTAATTGCATTTTGTATATGGAAAAATAGATTTTCAGATAGATGCCTAAGGTAATTTTGCAAAGGAGATATAGCTTGAGTGCATGACTGCACTAATACAGTGTCCCCAAATGACCCCTTTCTAAGGCAGCACATGACTTGATGACGTTTATGCACCCAAAAAGAGTCCATGCTTGAACCTGACATGTTGACACAGCTTCCTGAATGGTGGACAAGATAGAGACACATGCCTGATAGCATGTGGAGGAGAAGTGTGTTCAGCTGAAAATGTGGTAAAGCTTAACACTACTAATTCTACAGAAATACTTTCTGGTGCTCTGCACATCCTGGGATCTTCTTGTCACTTCTCTTGTGTACTGGCAGATTAACTGTCTTTTTTTTTCTGTACAGAAAAGACATAAACTACATTCATTTTTATTACAAAACCCTTTCGTTACTGCACTAATTTTTTTCATCATGTGTAATGACTAGCCAGTAGACTTAATAAAACGAAAACCTACAAGATGCTCTGTTATGAGGCTGGTTTTATTCCACAAATTTAAGTCAATCTGTGACGAAGCATTATATTTTCGTACAGCATTTGCATAAGGTTCCCTCTCCAAGGGACTGCTGCAACTGTTTCTTCCATTTGGTAATATCACTCCCATCTTGTTTATACTAAACTTCATCCATATGCTGCCAGAGAGATGTGGGATGACTGCTCTACTCCTCTGTATTAGTCAATGTTAATAGGATGAGAGCATAGAAGGTGGTATCATTATCATGTGGATATATTGGCTGTGGTTTATTTCCTAGGGAAGGGAATTCTAGTTTTAATTTATGATCTGAATCCTATTTATAAATTCCACAGTGAATTTAATCTGGTATAAATCAGCTCTGCAAAAGAAAAGGGCTGCCTATCAAATGGCCATGGCTGCTTATCCCTGTCTCCTACTTCTGCCACAACACTAGTGCTTATGAACCACATCAGGGAACTGATTCAGATGAAAACTAAAGGGGATTTTTGTGAGATGAGTTTTCATTCAGATGAATTCCCTGCTCCAGCTCACTCATGGCTGCACAAACAATAGTGGCAGTGTGAGGGTGGCAGTATGAACAAACAGCACATGGTGTAAGACAGAGGTGGACTCACCCTTTTAACAGCAGCAGCCATTTATCCTGCTTAAGTTGATCAGGGACCTGTGGCATTAGTTAAACTTGAGCCAGTCTCTGTATGGATTATCTTATTTTCCTGCTTCTTACTTCCTTAGTCAATCAGTGGCAGATTCCAAATAAACGAATGTAAATCACTCTTAATCTGGAATAAAAAAAGCTGCTCGAGGCATTTATACTGTTCATTTGAAACAGTGCAAGCTCTTGTGCCTTTGTACTGTCTCCCCTTCATACATACACTGAGATGAAAAGGCAACAAAAGCAACCGCTGCATAATTGTACAGGAAATTCCTGACAATAATAAAAGTTGGTCTGACCAGCACTTGTAGAGAAGGTCCTGTGACACCATGAGAATCACTCAGTCTGACTGTATTTAAGTTTTACATAGCCCATAGACAGCAAAGGTGCCTGAATAGCTGCCAGAAGCCCTTGCAGCAGTTGTAGCCAACAAAAGCCAATAAATAAAAATGAAAATATCAGGATGGCTAGTATTAGCTCTGTCCATTCAGGATCCTTACCATTTCTTTTGTTAAGCACACTCTGAGAGCTCCCATCTTAGAGTGGCTGGGTCTGCCCTGTCCTCAGAGGACAGTAAGTCACCAAGCCTGACAGTTTTGCTTCACTAAAAACTCTATTCCCAGGAGTTCAATAAATGTCTTGGGGTGGTAGTGGTGGTGTGATTGTTCTCCATTGTTTTCCATGACATTCTGTATAACTGATTTAACTTTGTTAAATCTAATTAAACATCTGGCCCTATCCTAAACTGGAATTTGGGTACCTAAAGCTTCCTAGTCACTGGCCATCACTGAATAACCCCTGCTCAGGTTTTTCAACACAGCCCCCAGGAAGACAGTGACACCCACATTTTCCTCATCCTTATTTTTTGGTTGTTTCTTTTTTTTTCAACTGCTATCTCCAGTACTTAAGCATGTATTCATCCTGAATCTTTTAGAAATACTGAGTATCTAAGCAGGAATACAGTTAGTATGAAACACTAATATTCACAAAACAGCTCGTATTATCCACACTTCACCTTTCAATGTAGTGGTCAACTTGCACATTGGGAAAAGGTGCCAGAAGATGAAGACTACAGACTTAAAGTGCCCTGGCTAAGCACAAGAGGATTTATGTGGACTAATAAAGTAACACCAGGTTTTCCTGCCACCCTTATCCATATAGGCTCCTCAACCTGCTGTCAGAACTAACAGCAGTGAAGGCCCTTAACTAATGGTTAACCGTCTCCTGTGTACAAAGGGTTTGACTGAAATGCTCAGGACCAGCAACTTGGTTGGCTCCACTCTTATCTTACTGGAAGCTGATAAAGGGAGTTCTACCTCAACTGCAGCTCCTTGCAAATCCCTAGGCAGAAGCAATCACTTTCTGGCAGATTCCGTCAACAATAAACAGCAGAGCTTTTCCACAGTGTCACACCAATCTCACCTCTATAGCGCAGTCAGGCAGCCGCAGCATCTGAGCAATTTATGTGGTCCTCATTCCTATGTGTGCCTTGCTGGCGAGGCTATAGGTAAAAGGAAGGAAGAAATAAGGTAACACAGTGAGAAATGTTTACCAACTGCTTTACAGTTTCCCGGATTGTTAGCTCTTGCAGCTACAGGAATGACTTCTGATCTTAAATGGCACAGGATGTGAAAATTGATCAGTATTTCTTTACCAGCATTCACATTTTGAAAGTTAACTTCAGTGCAGGGCTGGGAATCTGATACCCAGGAAAGCTCTTCAGAAGAACTATAGTGACACTGTATTTAGTAAAAAACCCAGTAAGTGTGATATTCTTGTGTTAACTTTTCTGTTTGTTTTTTCTGCCTTCAATCTGTAGAAGGGGAAAACCCAACAGAGAAGATGCTAAATGGCAGCATTTCAACATCTGCACATTATAACTTCAAGCCAAATTGAATATTTTTTCCTAATGTAATAACAAAAAACAGCAAACAAATGTAACTAATGTAACAGCTGTTCTTTTTAAATTCAAAATACTAACCCTGTTATGCAGCTACTGAATTCAAATGAAAGCAAGAGCAGTTAGAATTGTATTTTCGACAAGTAAACATTTTCATATGTTGATTAAACAAACATACATGTTTTGCAAATACATGCAAAAATGACATCTCTTTCATTTTGTGTGAAACATCTTACAGTTCTAATTCAGAGCATCATCTATTGTCACAACAGAACTGAATACATAGATAGGTTTTAAGCAACTACCTAAACCTTAGCTCAGAAGTTCTTGTGAATCACAGCAGGTAGAAACAGATAGCAGAAAGCAATCTGCCTCTTCAAAATTGTTGCTTTTTAAAAAATATGAAAACCAACATCTCTTCCTGAATTAACATGTTGTGATTTTTATCATAACATTCTTTCTACCAAACATCTTACCTACGAGTATTAGCGTACAAGTAGTTCTAGTGCTAATTTAGCTGACTTTCATATAAACATAGATGACAGAATCTCAATTCCGAAAGACAAGGTACACTTCAGTACGCTTCTGAAACAAGAATAGCTTAATATAAATCCGTTTAAATTAGTAACAAATATAAAACACACCATGAAATTAATTATCATGAAGCTAAAGGACTTAGTCTACACCTACAAGAAAACACTTGAGATAGATAGATCAACTGGAGTCAATAGCTGTACCAGCACTGGGAATGCCTTATCCACTAGGACTGATGTAGTCCAGCAAAGCACTCCCTGCAAACATTACCTGCAACAGAAAAAGCCATTTCAATTCTCCAGCCACATACTTCTATCCTCTTGCTGGAAATCAGTGTCCACACACGAGACATGAAAAAACATGTCCTCAGGAAAATTTCCATCTGTCTCAGTGCCAAGCAGATTGAATTAATTAGGACAGTACTCTGAAAATTAAGTTACTTTTTGTATCAGATTGGATAAGAGGTGATCCAGATTCCAAACCATTAGTTTAGACAGGACAAAGCTGACAAGTGTCAGCCACAGAGAGTTACAAACAACAAGAAATGACAATGTCTTTAGCCAGTACAGCCATTTCTTTAGTGAAGGTCTGACCCATATATCTGATGTGACCACATATCTAGACAAGATGTGACTCGTAATAGCTTGTTTTGCACTGGCATAGTGAAAGCATGACTCTTCCACATGCTCCTGCCACCCAAACAAAACAAAGCTGTATTGCTGCAGTTTCCTGTTGCAGCTTAGGTAGAGGCAATGTGCACCCTCAGGTACAGGTAGAGCAAAAAGACTGCCCAGAGTTGCTTTTTTACCAGTTTTTGATGATGCTGCTGAAGCAAAGTACAGTTGTAAGTGGTTCTAGGCCATTTCAGCATACGTGGCAAATTAAATCTAGCTATCTGCTGTTATTGCATGGTCTCAGGCTAGGAATGCTTCGCTGATGGGTCTAATCTTAATAATAATAAATAAGTCTCAAGAGGAATTTCAAGACTATTAACAGCTCTTGAAAGACAACGATCTTCTATCAAGAACCTTGTGCTGCTTTCTGTAATACTTTTGGTAGAAATCTCTAATGCAGGCTCTAAGGATTATCGATGCTGCAAAGTGGCGCAACTTCATAGAGGCAGCTGCCGAAAACCTTAGAAGAAACAGAGCATATAAGTAGAGTTGAGGGGTTTCAACCTTTATTATATGCCTGCTGCAGTTTGTTATAGATCTTTTGCAGTTCTGCAGAGCAATGTTTTCTTTCCCACCCCGTAAGTGATAAGGAGGTTTTTTATGTTAATAAATAAACTGGAATTAAAATCTTCCTGGCTTGGGCTTTTTTGTGGTCGTGGGCCCTTAAGTGTTCCCCCAGCAGTAAGACCCCCCACTTTGCTCCACCCTTCAGCCATGCATGTAAATCGGGAGCTGGCCAGGGAGTCCTAGGTCGGAAAGATGGTCGCTGCCTGCCGGTGAAGGCTCAGCAAGCAGTGCAACTGGAAACTATGTCTCTTCGACGTTGTTGTAAACTGGAAGGAAACAGAAAAATTTCATCCACGCTCCTTCTCTCGTTGCCGCGCATGGTGTGAAGACTGCTGCATGCAACAGCCTTCAGTGAGGGGCCTTGGACCTCTTCTGCTCAAGCGTTCCTGGAGGATCTTAGCGAGTGTTTCAGGCTGAAGAAAAATGTACTGGGGAAATCATGTTAGGTAAGGCTGCCTGAGCTGCCAGGGACCTTCTCTAGACAAGGATGGTTTTCCTTTTAGCAGTGCTTTTTTTGGCTGATAATCAGGGCAGGAAGCTGAAAGGAGCAAATGTACCTGGAACTGCGAGAGAAATGAAAGCTAATGTTTCCTTCTTGCCTTTGCGGCTTTTTTGTAATTGCTGGCAGCAGCCGTGTTGTGGTAAAGAAATGTACATAGACATTTTTGAGCCGTTGTCAACCAGCAAATGTATGGAATCTGTAGCTTTCTGGAAGTAAGATCAAGCTGTATGTTCCTGTTCTATCTGTCCATCTACCCTCTCTCTCTTTCACCCCCAACCCCCTCCCCCCCACACCTTTTAAAGTTTAAATATTTTTAATATGCTAACTTGAATTGCCGAATTACTGCTGGCATAAAATATTTATAGTCTATATTATCAGTGGTTGATAAAGCTCTGAAAAATCTTCTCCCCCCAGCCCTACTCACCCAAGATTCGCTTTGGTGTTTGTGCCCTATTAGCACAAATTGATTTCAGCTCTTTGTTTTTTTTTTTTTTTTGTTTTTTTTTGTAGAATTCTTTTCACTGTGACTCTGGTCTGGCAGGCTGTTCATTTAGGAAAAGGTAAAGAAAACTTCGCGTTCCCCCCCCCCCCCCCCCCCCCCCCCCCCCCGTGTGTACATTTACAGTATGCATTGCTTCCTTACAAGTTAGTCTTCTCTTCCATATCTTGTACTTCTTGTCAAGGCCGTGAAAAAGAAGAACTTGAAGAAGATGTGAAAAGTCTCAATGCCACAGTACAAAAGCATCAGCCCAAGAACGAAGGGACTACTATAAATGCTTTCAGTGACATGAATCAGAGTTATGAAAGCAGAAAGGAACAGAATTCCCTGGCAGTGGTGCCTTTTACTGGGATTACAGAGAGTAGGTAACATTATTTCTTTAAACAACGCTATAGAATGGCTTTTTAAAATATTATATAGCAGTAATGATTTGACTGCTGTCCGGGAAGATTCCAGCCTTTTGGTTTTCTGTGGCTGCTCATTTAAATCATTCCTGTAGCCCCTTAGAAAATGGTGATAATAATTTTAGGCAGAACTGGGATCTCTTACCTAGAAAATGTGGTAATGGAAAAGAGGAAAAAGTATTAGAAATTAAGAAGGAGTTGGTCCCTTGGATTCGCAAAAGCGTTTGTAAAATTATGTCCATTTTTTAAAATTCACCATATTTCATGGCCAAAAGGAATTTAATTTTAAAAAATAAAAATAAAAAAAATGAGCTGTCTGAAAGAAACAGTACTAAGATAAAAGAAACAAGAATAGACTTCTGTTTCTTTCCACATATATAAAGTTTTAGCTTGGTACTCAATTCCAGAAGTCTGAGAAAGGCATGGGGAAGCTTTCCTCACTCAAAACTGAACAACTTTTCCAATAACAAAGCTTCTTTTCTTCAAACATAAGCACCACTTCCCGGTGACAATGTCCCATTTGTTAGAGTGACTGAAACCTGCCTCTGTCAAAGTGAAATCTTTCACTTAAATATATGTTGCTGCTGCTACAGGACTTGCCAGGCATTGCTTCTTGACCATCCTGTAATCCCTAGTAGTTTGCTTCTAATCCTTAACTAAACAAACTGGGTTTAACTGAGCAAACACTCCTAACAGGCAGATAATTTTATTGTCTCTAAAGACAATAAAACTACATACCCTTAAGATCCTTTGGCAATTGGAGAAACCTGAGAGAGACCAAGTGAGGAAAAGGGGAGGTTCAAAATCCCCAGGATGCTTGGTAGGATCTGTAATTTTGTCTTGCAGGTAAAAAACTGAATAGACATTGCTGCCAAAACGGAGGGACCTGTATCCTAGGGGCTTTCTGTGCCTGCCTAAAGCATTTCACTGGCAGATACTGTGAACATGATGAGCGGCAAAGGTAATAAACAGACCAAAACCAGAAAGAGTGAGAGAGCTGCTCTGAATGGCTATTTTCTTTAGTGGGATCAGGGATGTACCAAATGTCTCCCTTGTTCTTGACAGCAACTGTGGCAGCATTGCCCACGGTGCCTGGGTGCTGAAGGGCTGTTGGCTGTGTCGGTGTGCATATGGTACTCTGAACTGTCTCTCAGAAATAATGCACGATAACTGTGGTAAGGAACAACATTAAATAAAATATTTTTATCCTGTGGGTAGCAGATCTGGAAAGGTGGGATACTCAGAGGATGTTGTATGTGCTCTATTTAGATTTCTGCAGTGGTCTGTTTTGTTTCAGAGAATCCATCAGTATGACAGTAAATTATACTGCTTTTGCCTGTATAGAAAATCACAGAAAACACTTCAAGATCTTTATAATTGTGCAGTAGGAAACTCCACCAATTTGAATTGAAAATTACAGAGGTGAAATCTTTCTCTGTTCTGCAACACCTAAAAATATCTATGATTTCACACTAAACCAGGGCAATTTGTACAGTTAAATTACATCTAAAAATTTTTAAAAAATGTTTCTTAGATGAAAGAGGAAAGAAAGAACAACAGTGTAAGCTAGTGTGGTAGAAGTAGAAAACAGTGTCACACTAGAGAAACAAGCACTGAAAATTTGCATGTGCTTGCATAAGCTGTTCAACACATAAATGTCATAAAACTAGCCTGAGCCTGAATAAAGATCTGTGTCTTTAATCTTCAAAATCTTATACAGATTATACTTCACAGATGTGTAGCCATAGTCCTGAACAATGTAAAACAGTAATACCCAGTCTCCTCAAAAGCATTATATTACTTTAAGACTTTCTACATCAGCTTGTGAAAATTCTTGTGTGAAATATGAAAAATATGAGTATTTTTCAAAACACAGTATCAGCTAGCATAATAACTTAAATATTGTTTTGCAGATACTTTTCCATTGAGAACAGGCTACTGAGATCTAGACTATGTTCAGTGCTTTGAGATGACAAATAAAAGAATTACATTATTTTTATCTTCAGTGGTAAAGTTGGTGCAAAATATTCTTGCTCTTCATAGAAGGGTTTTGGGTTGGAAGGGAACTTAAAGACCACCTAGTTCCAACCCCCTGACATGGGCAGTTCTTTCCACTAGATCAAGTTATTCAAAGCCCCGTCCAACCTGGCCTTGGCTGTACCTTGTCCGTCCATGATGTCTCAATCCCACCCTGTAATATACTTTCCTTCAGTTCTGCCAATGTCACTAGTTAGCAGGGACAGACCTAAATAGCTTCAAGATTCATTTCCACCCAAAGGAGCTATCAGATTCATTTTTCCTGACCAGATTCTTGTCTGAGTAGAAGTTTGTTCAAGTTATGTCTCCTGAATTATACCATCGACTCAGAATTAATATGAATTTCAAAACTTGAGCCTCTTAGGCCCCCTGGATATGTCCTAGTGTGTGATAAGCCCACAAATTCAAAGCGAAATCAAAGGAAAGGTAACATTCCTACCTTTGCAACCACAGACAAAAAACTAAACCAAAGCAAAACAAACCAAACAAAACCACAACAAAAAGACATAGTCAAAACCACTTTTGCCTTAAAGTATTCTGTATTGACTAATTATGTGTGGCACTCAACTTGCTCATTAAACTCTTCAGAAGAGTTAAATGCTCAAGCTCCTTGTATGTTTACCTTTAAATCAGCCCTATTGTTTCCCATTACAGAGCAAAAAGTCCTAACAGGCCTTGCCATACTATTAAAAGCATTCTGCTTCTTACTACCCTTGATCTCAGCTTAACATAGGCAATAAAGGTCGCGGTGAAGAATTTTCTGTTCATCCTCTTGAGTTCAGTGAGAGCCTCTAAGTGGCTTTCACGTACTTGAGGATATGGCTTTCAGCTTGTGGGAATAAATCGTGCTCCTCTTGTTAAAGGAAGGGTTAAAAGGCTGCATGCAGACTTGAGCACATACCTCTTGTGAAGATCTTGCTCCTGCTTTTGCTTGGTATTTACTTTTGATTATTCTCAGATTAATGCCTGTGAGAGCTGATAAGTGCTATCTGTTGCTCCTCAAACGATCATTGATGGGACATCTATTCACATCTGTCCCTTGAGAATAGCCTCTTTGATTGGCTTTAACAGCTGATACCTTTAACTTAAGTACCTGTGAGATGTCAGAGGACTTTCAAAGTATGTTGAAAATCCTCATGTTTTAGAATTTACCTAGTTTGATCATTAACCATTTTGTTATCTTGATATATATATATATATTTTTTTTTTTTTTTTAGAACTGAAATCAGAAAATGAAGACATTACCAGCCTATTTTCTAATGGGCTAAGAACACAGCAAACAGTGTTTGCACTTGCTTGCCTGCTCACCGTCTGCCTGGAGCTCTGCTCTTGGCAGTTGTGAAAATAGACAAAGGGAAATACTCTCACGATGAGTCATACAACTTTTTTCTTCTGTGAGCTACAAAAGACACTTCTACCTACATATTGGTGGAAGATTAGGATGTACTAGTTAATGCTGAAATGCTTGGATTATTATAAATTCAAATTATATAAATATTAAGTATTTATTATTATATTTTTTATTACTACTATCAATGTCTGATTCTAACAATTTTTTAATTCTCAAATACTTTCCTTCCATAGGAAGCAAAAAAACCATCAATGTTCTGTGCCTTAAGTATTGCGAATTATAGTAATTTGCTTTGTACAGAGTACAACAGTTTTAACAAATAAAGTCGATTTCATTTATGAAGAGCTTTTATGTTTGTCTTTATTTAAACTTGAAAATTTGTACCTACCATTTGTCGTTGTATCATATTCTGTAACAAAATAGTAAGAAAACAGTAGGGTAGAATGACCAATCTGAAATTCGAAGAGATAAGGAGGTTTTTAAGGGTAGGTATATTTCAAACCCTAATATACATAAGAACTCTAAAAGTTATATAGCTTTTCAGACTTTATTATTTATTATAGCTAAATTGTACATGTGCACAGTCTTAGGAAGGAAGCATATGTTTCTTAAGAGCACATAACTGATACTTATTTGTCTTTTTGGGGGTTTATTTTATTTCACATCCCAGAAATATAAGCTCGTTTATTTTTAAAAGGACAGCAAAGAGCAGCCTCTTTAAACTTTTTCTAGAGGAAACTTGTCTTGATTTATATACTGTTTATATATATTTCTAGGCTGTATAATAAAAAAAAATGGAATGTGTAAATGCATCTGCAATGCAAGTTTATAAACAACAGAAACATGGTAAGATTAAAAAAAAAAAAAAAAAAAAAAAAAAAGTGAAGGGAAGCCTAAAATATATCTTCAATCTTTGAATGCGGAGCTACCATGTAGAAACAATAACACTTATTTTGTGTGCTTAAAAGAAGTTATAGATGTATAAAATCCTGAACAACTTTAAAAAGTTTAATATATTTGATTCTTAAGATTTCTTTATTCTTTCGTGCCACAAACCAAGACAACAATCCAGTTAAGAAGCAGACAAAGATGTATCACCAGTAAATGACATAATATTGTGCCTGCCTTTGAATCTATGATTATTCAGTAGAAGACTTTTATAGGGAGTCATTGTGTAAAAAGATATTCATGTTAAATATTGCAAGAGATTCAGGCTGTTTCTTTACACATTCTAGACGTGAGTGGAAAAAGTAAGGTTTCTCACTCTTCACATAAAATGCACTAGACCAGAAATGTTCTTTTTCTTTTTATTTCCCACAAACTCCTCTGTACCCATATGCGTGTGTTTCCAGAGACTTTGAAAAGGAAGTACCAGCTTAGGATAATTAAATACCAAAGAGAACAGCTGGAGGAAAATAGTCATGTCTTTATTTATCAGATGTTGAAATTGCAGGAGTGCCATTGTGAAAACATCTTGGCTTGCCGTAAAGAATACCTGAGAAGTCTGTAGGCAATGCAGCTTGTAATGTGCTTCAAATAGGCTTTACTTTTTGAAGGAAAGCAGCGAGAGATGTGGAAAGCATATAGTACAGTAAAACTATATCCGAAGTCATACTTATTTTTCATCCCTACAGAAAACATACAGAGCCATAAAAGATTGCAGTTAACAAAAGGAAAGAGTGATCTGATACAGGTTTTACAACAAAACAGCTATTTCTGTTGCAATAACTTCCACAGCAGATTTAATCAGAGAAAGCTTATCTGGAATAACTCTTTATGTAGATGAGCTTATGTGCCTGCAAGAGTCATCCTGATGGAGTTGTGTATGACTTGAAGAATTAGAGCAATTGAAAGGTTTAGCAAAGCAACATTTTCCTGCTGTACCAAAACATCAGTCCAAGGCATCTAATTAGAAGTAAGATGGTACATTTTCTACAATTTCAAAGCATTGCATGGGGAACTTGGCATGCTGATTCTAATTAGTCAGTGTAAATCATCACTCACTCTGAATGCTAGAATTTGTAAATTTTCTCCTGTGTGCTTGGAAGAAGTGATAGAAGGGGTTTGTTTGTTTTTAAGATGTCAGTTCCTTTTCTCTCTATTTTATGCATTCTGTATTACTGTAAAATCTTAAAATTATATCTTCAGGACTGTTTTACATCTATCATACTATGACAAAACATACCCTCAGTGACAGCTAGTTGTCAAAGATATTTATCTAGTCTTTGTGTCACAGCTCTGGAAGTTGCCCTGAGTAGGCAGAACAGAGCACAGATGCTGTTGTCCTTGCACACCTCTGAAGCAGAGGCAGCCACAGGAGTTCAGTTTGAGAAGAAACATGTGCCTCTTTTAGTTAAAGAAAAGAAGAAGAGGGAGAAAAAAGTAAAAGCATTCAGAAGTTGTCCTATACATATTCTCATCCACAAATTAAAATATAACTAGGGAGGAGGAAAACAGAAAGCACTGAGGAACAAAGGAAAGCACACAGTCACAGTCTTTGCTCAAGTTAAAACTGTCTCTGCTTTTATCCACCTCCAGCTGTTTGCAGGAACAGATAAAAGAAAGCATTATTTTCCTCCCCTGCTACCATGTAGGCCTGGCCAACCTTCTAGCACTGCAATTAGAGGCACTTTGGTAAGGTTTGTTTATAAGCAAACAGCAATGCTTGCTCTCCAGCCTCATGCTAACTCATGGGCCACTCTGTCAAACATGGCATGTCCCAGCAAAATAGACATCTGTCGCCACAAGTATATGCATGTGCCATTTCTACATGCAGCCACATTTGGACAGAGGGAAAACCTTCAAAGAGAAATATTTGTCAAATGATTCACAGGCCCCAGAGCCATTAGATCTTTTGCTCCTCACAGTTGACTACAAAACTAAAACAAATGGTGCAGCTCAACTGGCCTCCACAGCTTCACCCCTGCAATCACTCCAGCCTCCACCACTCTTTTGGGGCATGCTGCTGATAAGGACCCCAGACTGGGGGGAGAAGTGTGGCAGTGGGGGCTGCCTCCTTTGTGACCAAGGGCCCCCAGAGCTGGAGTTCCACAGCCTGGCACAGGTCCACAGAGGGATGCTGACCTTAAGCATGCTGTCCATTTAAAAGAAGTAATTGGTTTTGCATAAAGGCAGTGTAGTGCACCGAGGTTTCCTCATACAAACTTGAAAAACTAACTTGCAGGAACCAGATGCTGAGAAACTGTCACTCATTTGGCACTTTGAGTATCTGATGGTTATCTCTCCAGGTGACTTTATTCCTAGCAAGGAGAGATGAATTTTTTGTTTTTCCTGAGAAGTGTTAATGGTGCCCATAGGTGCCAATAGTCTTCCCTCACCTGGCGAAAAAAGCCTTTTTTTCCACCCAGCCAAAACAGTAACAGAAGTAATTTCCCACACTTGTTTACCCTGAGGTTTGGGGTTTTTTTGTTTTTTAATTGGCATATTTAAGATTGCTAAGGTCTACCGGCGCACATTTCATTGCGTCCTTCATTGGCTCTAGTGTTCTAGTGGTGTGTCAGCAGGCTGTGTGCCTGAATCAGTATACCCACCAGTTCCATGTGCCTAAGCAGTCAGGATCAAAAAGAATATGTGTCAATGATCCTTCCCACCTGACTTTGTGCCTGAACTTTTCTGAAGACTGTTTCTTGAATCAAAAAGTTTAAAAAAAAAGAAGGAAAAGTAACAGATTTGTCAAGTCCAATGCTTTACACATCAGCTTTGTTATTTCAGTCACATTATGATCCTTTACCTCAAATCTGTGTAATGCAACACCAGCTTCTTGTACAAGAAGGAAATCCCAGCTGGAAAACAGTGTCAGTAAACACTGTCTTTAGCTTCGAAGGTAGATATGAAGACCATGTGATGCTGAAAATTAACTGACCTCTGTTTTCCTGTCTCCTGTGCTGGTGACGGTTTGCTTATTTAGCAAGTAACATTTATGATGTGTATTGATAACACAACTGAAAATATCCTATTGCTTTTGACATCAGTCTTCAGAGGACACAAGATATATAGGAGTGTGCTCCCTCCTCTGTTTCTCCCTTCCACTGCTCTTCACAGAGGCTATAGCTCAGCGTTATCTGTGTAGACACGTGAGTAGCAAGCCAGTAGAAAAAAGACATGCAGAAATACAGTGGAGTATAACACCTCCAGCAGTGCAATAATATGCAGCTAAAGGCAATTCAGTACATTCCTATGCTGTGTTCTTCTTTTATCTGAGCACTTCTTAGTTATATGCCTGTTGTGAGTGATGCTAACAAAAAAAAAAACAAAAAAACCATCAACAAAACCTGTCAAAAGTTCAACAGTAATGAGTGCTAAAATATACATATGTCAACCTCCAGTTCAACAGCTCCATCAGGGAATCATCTATGCCGGAAAAACTAGGTAGCAAATGCAAACTCCAGGTGCAAACTTTCTCAAGTAGTTTCAAGTGATAACAAGACCACAAAGATATGTGTCTGCTTTGTACAGGTATCAGGCACAGCCATTCTGTCAGCCAGGCCCACTCACTTATCCACCCAAAATTTTCTTTTCTGATCTTTTTGGCCTACTTTCCAGCTAGACCATCTTTACTGACGAAGGGATGCGGCAGAGACTTGCAGCTGAAGGTGAAGGGGGCCCCACAATTAGATGAGCCAAAACTGGTTACATAATCACTGCTTTAATGCTAATAGCTTAGTTAGTTAGAAAGAATGTAGGTCTTATTTTCAAAAGAAGACAACAACGTGGAATGCAGAGACGATGGAAAGATCTAAATGCCAATTGCCTGCTCATGAATTCCTATTACAGTGTACAACATCCCATGGGGATAAAAGAAATATATAATTGTGTATTTGGCAGTAATGACACCATCAATGGAATGTTACATGCCATTTTGTCATCTTCACTTTGTAAAGGATACTGAAATTCGTAGAAGTTCCAGAAAAAAAAAATATATATAGGTATAATTTAAGCTATGAAGATATACCCTACGATGGAAAATGTAGCAAGTTCAGTTCTTATGAATGTAAGAATAACCAGATCCCTGTCAGGGACACATGTAAAAATACTCAGTTCCATTACTTTGTTGAACTAACAGAACCATTTTAATTGTTTTACACAGATATGCCTGAGTGTGGCCAGTATACCTCTCTCCAGGAGACAAGGACACCATTCATTACCAGTGTTAAAAAATAAGATTCATCCAGTATTTGCAAAGAAGCTGCTTATTAAAAGTCTATCAAGGAAATGACCTGGCAGTCTTGCATGCATGCTGATATGTGCACACATGTGCCCCGTAAATGAAGGCAATTATAAAGCAAGCCTTGACACCACAATCATTGAAGGTGCTACAAGTGAAGAAAGAGAAAGCCCAAAAAAATGGAGTGAATAAGACATTATTAGCAATCTGTGCACTGACTTGTTGCAAACAATAGCATTAGAAACCATGAACGTGAGTTGCAAGCATCATCACTGTGTTAAAACACAGCAATATTACCAGTAGAGTGCTTACAAGCCTTGACCAAGATTGAGATTTTGCTGTGCCAGGCACTGGAGTGCCAGAAGAGCTAACTGCCCTCAGCAGCTGACAAAAACTAATGGGTTATTTTCTGACAGTTAATAAAGTATATGTCACACCAGCGTCTGGCTCCATACTCTGAGGCAAAACCCTTAGTGTGCTTACACTCCTTCTTTAGTCATGTTTTATTAGCCCTGTTGGTTTTGCTGTTTATTTTCCATCTTCTCTGTACTGCTCCTAGGTCACACCGCCAGTATAGGCACCACTCACCAGGAGATGGCATCATTAGAAGTTAATATCACTGACTTTTAAGTTTGCAGTCAGATGCAAGTGTAAGACTGAGTATAGCACTAATGAATGACTTCCTGAGCATCACACTGCTGGCAAAACTTAATGTACTCAAAGGAAACCCCAGCCAGTATTTGAGTGTAAGGTGCTAGGTTTTTTTAAGTAATTGTCAAAAGGCAAAGCTGCTGTTATCTGTTACTTTGGCTACAAAGCATATATCTCTGTTTGTACTAAAGGTGAGCATACTGTTGGCACTCAGCAAAGGCAGTCCTTACATTTAGTGTAGAATCAATAAGAGACAGTTTTTCCTAGGCAACTAAAAGAAATAAAATCTTAGGCTGCTAAAAGGACCATAGAATTACATAAACACTATCACAACACTGAAGTTATGGGTGATAGTACACCACTTTTTCAAGTGGTTTGCATATCACCATTCCACTTGTGTTAAATCAAACTTGAAGTGAGTTAACAAGCGTGATCCTAGCTACTGCAGGATGAGGAGTGATTCTTGTATTACTATGTGAAGATTTACAGAAAGTGAAATAACTACCTTTAATCCTACTGTTCTATCAAAGAGACCAAGGAACCCACTTGCTGGGTTAAGTGTGTCAGAAAGACAAATTATACCAGCTCTGTGTGCAGGGATTCTGAGGTGCTGAATACTAATTTTAAAGGAGTTTTATCAGATCGCCAGATGAAAAGAAGTAACAGGGACTTGTTACTTTTCAAGAGTATATGCTTTGCCTGGCTGCTGGCAATTGCAGTTTGACAGCATGCCAAGATACACATACAAAATAGGCTTGAAAACACTTGATTTCAAAAATCACTACTTCATACCAGTATTTAAATCTTGGATCATTTTACAGAGTGGAGATAGGAAATAGACTATTTCATTTTGATAATACCACTTGGGGACACTGTAAATAAGTACATGATGATTGGTTAATTAAAACACTTCACAGAACTCAGCCGTATAGATCGATGCTAAAGAGGAAAACGTGTCAGTGCATGAAATAGCATTCCCAAGAGAAAAATTAGTTATCTGCTGCATTTATTGTTTTTTCTTAACAGTCTTATGCACTGACCTTGATAATTCTGCATATGTGATTACCTTAGCTGCAATAAAAATATTTCTTCAGTAATTCAAAATACATTGAAACCGATATTGTGGTATATGCTGCCTGTTCTCCTTTACAGTATAGTTCTTCCCTTGAATACTGATGAGAACTGCTGCCAGGCAAACTAAAGGGTGTTTTAACCTTAAGAAAAAGCTATGGGTAAACAGCTCTGCTTGTGGTAGCATTCTCAGGAGTTAAGAATAAAATGAGACTGGTACTTTAATATGCCAGTGTACCCCAAATCACAGAAACATTAAGGTCAGGAAAAATTGTATGCTGCCCTAGACAGTGAGTTACCTTCTTTTAATGACTTGAAGAAAAAACTATGCTGGATGCCCATTTTTCAAATTCATACAAAATCCTTACAGGTTCAGCTAGACTAATTCCACCTTTGTTCTGCCATTAAGCAAAAGGCGCTGGAAAGACACACGTCTATATCTCTTTTGCCAAGAGTCTTCCATTTATCGATATAATACTGTCTCGTTACATATTTGTTCCCTCCCTGCCAAAATCTACCTGCAACCCATACACATACTGCAAGTGATACCCCTTTATTTCCAAACAGTATAGTCAACACATCTTCACTTTCAAAATATAAAAATGTTTTCTGCCCAAAACACTTCTTGCTAGCACATGGAGCAGACAAGCACTCATGGATCTGTGCGGCATCATCTACCGTGGATCTCGCCCTTTACTACAGCTTAAACTCAAAACATCTGAAATATGAGTTCTGCCCCTTCTGTAAAGAAAAGGCACCAAGAAGAGCCAAGGGAGCTGAGTTTCATAAACAGCCTGAAGAAAAGGTAGGAAAAGATCAGCTGCGATACCAGTTGATCAAACAAGAAATTTGAGTAACTTTTCTTTTAACGGCTGGTCTAAGGAGCAATCTAGGAAAGAAGAAATGCAGGAGTAGTAATGTATTTTAAAGCCTGGTAAATGCTACTTCCCACCCTTAATCTCACTAACAGAAACATAACATAACAGGAAAGGATTTTTCAGCTATGGCTGATAATTGCAACAGATGATTTTACAGATAGTGGGTAGGGTTTCATTTTGATTGAACACTCTGTGCTTCATCCTAGACTAGCTTATGGGTCACTTTTTATTCTCCACTAGCACTTGTGATTGAAGCAGGAAGACCAGCCACGAATCTATAACTAGTAAAGTTTTTTAGCGACCTTTGCAGTTACCTGGCTAAAAAATAAACCCAAATTTCTCCAGCATAACTGGTTGAACAGTGACCAAAAGCCTGGAAATTAATTCCAGAAGATGGGTCTGGAAAGGAGAGACCAATTTTCTCACAGTACATAATAAACTAACTCCTGGAACATCCCTTCATTTTGGTTAGTGAAGTTCAAGAATGCTGAGATGTATAAAAAACACATGGCAATATATCACAGGGACAGATGTGAAGTCATAGGGTATGGGCATGTATGACTTGAAGAAGGAATCATTAGTTTTGCACATTTCATATAACCTTCCATGTTCTGCTTTAGTCCATGCAGTCACCTGGTGCATCTACTTGGAGGAACAGCTCAAGGACCCAGCATCACATAGCTGCTAATAGATAGCTTCAGCACCATCTAACGGGGAAACTATGACAGAAACGGTAGAAGTAGTCACTTAAGAGCAGCCACTTTCCAAGAACACAAAAGTAGCTCACCAGCATGAAAGAAAGATAACTCCAGCCAAATTCCCCCAGAAAGACTCAATGCTCTTGAAAATAAGGAGAAAAAATAAGGGTCAACTCCCTTAAAGTCCTCAAAAATTAGTTTAGAAATAGTGTCAGGACCACTGGAAGACACCTGCAAAGGACGAACAATGACAAGGTCTATTTTTGTGATGAGGATCACACATGTCTCTCAACTGCCTACACAAGATCATGAATATGAAGTCAAACGGGGGAGTTACAAGGGTTTCAGGCTGCATTCTCAGTGCTGGCAGCCTTCTTGCCAGGATCAGAGGAACCATTGGTACTGATTTCATGGGGCTTATGTTATGTTGAAGGAGGTTACTATTTCAGGCCTATTTCTTTTATAAGGCTACTGTTTTCTATAGTTACCTTAACCCTGGCATGTAACAGGGAGGTTTTGCACTCTCTGCATCAATTGCCTCCTTTGTCCATGTGGCTTTTCTTTTTCAGAGGTTCTAAAGCACTCATGACTCATCAAAGTGTGTTCTGGCTGCCAGCCCCAGGGCCCCAAGAATATCTATATGAGTTGTGTCTCAGTTTGAAAACAGAGTAGATAGTATGGTAGATTTGTGTGTGTATATGTACAACATAATAGCCAGAAATATTGAGCAGTTAGTCTATAGAGATGCCTAGAGAGAGGGGAGGGAAAAAAAAAAAGACTTGCTCTGAACATGAGGCAGAGCAGGAAGCATCTTTGCTGAGAGGTAAAGCCCAGCGGGTACTGTGTTGTCGTGATCAGAAATGACAAGGACATAACACTGACAAGAACAGTCTTCCCTTCAAGACAAACAATTTCTAAACATAGATGGAAAGCAAAAAGTGTGTTGCTTCCTGCTGCTTATATATCTTGTTTCAGACATGACTAATCTTTCTCTTTGAAGTTTACAATTTTGCTGCTTCATTTAATGAAGTTATTAATTAATCTGCAAGCCTAACAGAAGATTGTCTTTGCCCTCCATTATCAGTTGGAATCATAGAATAATAGAATCACAGATTCATAGAATGGTTTGGGTTGTAAGACACATATAAAAGTCATCTAGTCCAACCCCCCTGCAATGAGCAGGGATATCTTCAACTAGGTCAGGATGCTCAAAGCCCCATTCAGTCTGACTTTGAATGTTTCCAGGAATGGGGCACGTATTGCCTCTCTGTGAAATTTGTGCCAGTGCTTCACCACACTCATCATAAAAGCTTTTTCCCCATATCTAGTCTGAATCTACATTCTGTTAGATTAAAAACCCTTGTCCTATTGCTACAGGCCCTACTAAAAATTCTGCACCCATATTTTTTTATAAGCACCCTTTAAATACATGAAGGCCACAATAAGGTCTCCCTGGAACCTTCTCTTTTCCAGGCTAAACAGCCCCAGCTCTCTCAGCTTGTCTTCGTAGGTGAGATTTTCCATCCTCTGGTCATTTTTGGTGGCCCACTTCTGGACCTGGTCCAACAGGTCTTTCCAGTATAAGGGCTCCAGAGCTGGACACAGCATTCCTGGTGAGGCCTCAGCAGAGCAGAGCAAAGAGGCAGAATCACCTCCTTTCATCTGCTGGCCACAATCCTTTTGATGCAGCTCAGGATAAAGTTGGCCTTCTGGGCCACAAGAACACATTGCCAGTTTTTCATCCACCAGTAAGTCCAAGTCCTCCTCAAGGCTCCTCTCAACCCTTATATTATATCAATATCTCAATCAGATATTGATAACAGGGGTTGCCCCAGACAAGGCACAGGACCCTGCACATGGCCTTGCAGAACCTCATGAGGTTCACAGAGGGTCACTTCTCAAGCTTGTCTAGGTCCCTATAGATGGCAACCTACCCCTCAGGCGTGTCAACTGCACCACTCAGCTTGTATCGTCTGCAATTATGCTGTGGGTGCACTTGACCCCATTGTCTCATTGATGAAGATATTAAACCGTACTGGTCTCAATACCAGCCCCTGAGGGACACCACTCATCACTGTTCTCCATCCAGATATTGAGCCAGTGACCAGTACTCTCTGACTGTGATCATCCAGCCAATTCCTTATCCACTGAAGAGTTCACCCACCAAATCCATGTCCCTCCAATAAACAGAGAGGAATTTTATGGAGGACTGTGTAAAAGACCTTACAGAAATCCAGATAGATGACATCCATAGCTCTTCCCATGTCCACTGATGCAGTCATTCCTTCATAAAAGACCACTAAGTTGGACTTGCTCCAGGTGAAGCTGTGCTGGCTGCCTTAAATCACCTCCCTGTCCTACACGTGCCTTAGGATAGATTCTAGGAGGATCTGCTCCATGATCGTTCCAAGCACAGAGCTGAGCCTGAAAGGTTAGTAGTTCCCAGGGTTTGTCTTTCTACCCTTTCTAAGAACGGGTGCAGTGTTTCTCTTTTCCAGTCATCAGGGACTTCACATGACTGCCATGACTTTTCAAACATCATGGAGAGTGGCTTGGCAGGTACAGCAGCCAATTCCCTCAGGATCCTGGGATGGATCTCATCATTGTGTATGTTCAGGTTCCTCAGGTTGTCACGAACCTTATCTTTTCTTACAGTGGGAGCGACTTTGCGCCCAAGTCCCTGCCTTGTAGTCCATCCACTTGAGAAATGTGGGAAGAGAAGCCAGTGAAGACTGAGACAAATAGCTGTGGAGTACCTCAGCCTTTTCCTCCTCCATTGTTACCAATTTGCCAGTCATGTTCATCAGGGATGGGATACATCCAGATTTTTAGCTAGATTAATGATCAGCAGATTGGTCTCTTCTGTCAAAGGTATTCTTGGCCCACATCCCTGTGGCTTTCTGAAGCCCATATCTGAACTGCCTGCTTCATCCTTCAACACTTTATCTGTGCTATTCAGGCAGCTACAGAGTTGCATCACAAGAGGGAAACAGACACAGGATGGGAGCAGAGCGTTTAGTGACACCACCCATGTCTCTCCACTAACATTTCTGTTCCACAGCAAGTAGGAAGGGAGACAAGATGAAAATCCTGGGAGCAGAGCTCAAACAAGCAGATAGATGCGCTTTGAGAACACCCACACACACTGACATGGTTTTGAAGAATTTCCTGAAGCCTATTCAAGCTCATGAAATTTCCTGCAAAGAGAGAATTTAAATTCCTGCTCAGATAAGATTATTTTCTGGATAAGTCAACTCCAGAACAACTTCAGCATAGGTCAGACTTACACTGAAGAACTTTTGACTTCAAGTTGAATATATGGGATAATACAGTTTGTGAACGTTCTTTTCATACTTGCTAGGGATATAATGATTCCTTAGATTAATTTGATTGATAAGTTTAACATATTAAGTGTTTTAAAATTTTGCCATCAAGCTATGTCTATACAACTGGCAAGCAAAGAAATTATTCTGTTTCAGTTCAGAAAAATGTTCTTAGCCAATTGCAACATATCATTTCCCTTTTTCATTCCATTTGAAGTCAGTGTGGTCTTCCAACAACTATGGACAGAAGTTTCAACTCTTAGTACACCGTATTAATCATTTAAATACATACTTAGGCAGTGGTCTAAGTGGTCTAATTTGCCATAGCACTCACACTTAACACTATCATCTATGCTAATTTCCATTACCTATATGCATTAATGAAAAGGAAAAGGAACAGAAAAATATTTCTATTTGCTTTCATCTCTCCTTCAAGTTTGGCTGTTTCACAGCTGGCAGATTTTTGTCTCCAAACTATTCACAGAGAAGGTCTTGCAAACAAACGAACAGAGCTTTTGCAGTGCTTGGGATGCCAATGTCCACTACTATGTAATGGCCCAGGCCACTCCCTGCTCTCTCGTAAATATGTGGTCTTAATCTGCCATGACTTGAATTTTTACTTAACACATACATAGTACTTTGTAATCTTGCTAGCAATCTCTGCTCACTGAGTGTTGTTTTAGTCAGAGACTTTTATAATGGCAGCTTCTAAGAGCTAATAGCCAGTTTAGGTCTCAGTGTTTACCAGAAACTTGTTTGTGACAGCCTTTCACATCCGACATTAGTTTTCATTACTGGATTGAATGCCAGAGTTAAAATCATATTTCTTTCCAGGAAGCACACACAAGAGGCAGAATAGGCCCTCAGATCTCAAATTCATGTCCCCCTAAGTCTCAGGCTAGCCAGAATAAAGTCTGGGCTGTCTTTTTAACGCTGATACTTAGCAGGAGCCAAGAGGCAGCAAAACACAGTCTGCTTCTCAGTTCAGTTATCTGGCTGTTGTAAGGGACTGCTGGGTAGCACAGAGGTGCCCTGAGATGCAATGCAGACATATTCCTTCCCTCTGGTATGCTGGTGGAAGGAAAGAGAGTACATCTAAGTACATTTATGCTCATTACTATATTGAGTTTTAGTTAAAACTGGGATTCAGCTGGAGTACAGTAGCGGTAAAGCTATTACTCTTCAGACTCATCACAGATGCTCTGACCACAGATTTATTTATGACCATGAATTTTGCTTTTGAAAGCAAATAGAGCTGTATAGGGACCTCAATCATCCTTCTTCTTGCCTTACCTTTATCCCAAGTAAAATTGTTCTAATTCATTTAAAGATGATCTTGGAAACTGCTTGAGCTTCCATAAAGTGTAGCATTTGCCTCAGGCGCAGAACAGTTGTAGACTTAAGTTCTAGTCAATATTAAAAGAAGATAAAAATTCATGCAATTAACATGCTGCCTTAACTCTCTATTTCCCTATCACTTTCCCTGGTACTACCCCATGGAAATTAATACCAATAGAAAAGTCTCTGTGGACCATCATTAATTTTCTAGCAGCAAGTTTGAAGTCTCCAACAGCTCTATTTCATCCTGTTTAACTTTATCTAACTGAAGCACCTAAAATTTAGCTAGATAGGAAGTATAATGCTATAAGAAGCAGAAGACTGCATTACCCCACTGAGAAACTGTTCTGTCTCTTTGTTTTTTATGGGGTAGAGCAGCTTCAACCCCAGCTCAAACAGCATGCACAGTTGAGCATGCTCTGCATTGGCTGATTTTAACTGAGGATCAAAAACCTCTTCTCTGCATTCATTATATTGATGCCTCAGGGTGTCTAGAGCAATTGAGTTCCGAACTCCTGTGTCACATTAAGATGGAAAAACATCCAAGCTAAATTTATAGGCAAACATATCATCAACACTTCATCATAGAAGCCTTTCTGGACATGTCCTTATAGAGGTTTAGTTTATTTGCTATGGACTTCAAGATGGTTTCAAACACATGGAAATGCTGAGAGCAGATGACAGCAGCAGCCTTTTCCTTCTTTTGTAACAGAATTCCCCCCTGCAGTGCAAGGAGCCAGGCTGATTACACTTCCATGAGAAAGCATCTGTGTAGCTAGCAGATCCAGTGGGTAAAATTCAGCCTGATGCAATTAAAGCTTCTTGAAAAGTTTACATTCCTGGTAAAATAGAATCACAAAAAAGATGCAGGTAGCCAAATGAAAGAGAATGACTAAAAGTTAGTAATGGATCTTACATAGCTATTTTTCTGTGATCTATGTCACAAAGGCAATATCACAACTGCAATAAAGAGTAAACAACCTCTATAAATGTTTCAGATGTGTCATGTAAGTGGTGTCAATAAGAAGTTCAATTCAGCTAATAAAAGATGTCATCTCTTTAATCTGCTGCTTTACTGACCTTGAGATTGTCTTACAAGAAGTGTTAGAAAGAAAACAATCGTGTGCCTTAAGCATGGATGATGTGATGTATGTATCATCCAGAAGGCACTCAGAGGAAAAATTCAGAGTAGATAGAAGGTATTCTTGTGTGTAAAGTGGAGTTCTAGCTCCTTCTTAGTCTAAATATTTTTTTCTGTTAGTTAAATAAGTCCCTGCTGCTGTCAAAGCTCAGCCCAAGAAAGGAAAAATGGTTTTGAAAAGCTTACTGAAATTAATTTGAACCATTCATTTTCCCAGTCACAATTTTCC
Source organism: Ara ararauna (assembly GCA_028858755.1). Taxonomy (NCBI): domain Eukaryota; kingdom Metazoa; phylum Chordata; class Aves; order Psittaciformes; family Psittacidae; genus Ara; species Ara ararauna. The sequence goes on along the minus strand of CM054410.1, from coordinate 32,714,806 downwards.
CCATATACTTTAGTCCAACACTCTGTGTCATACCCAGGAGGCATTGTTAGAAACTTCTAAGCATCTTGTCTTCTCCAGACGCACTTTCAGAAGACATGCAGCAGAACAGAGTTCAAACCGATGCATGTGCAGCAGGGAAACAGGGGAGCACTGGCCTTCTTCATAGATATATGAGAGTGACTGCGGGACAGCCCATAGAGGAACTTCTTGCCTGCTGTCTTACTTTGGAATATTAGACCCATTAAATGCTCAGTTTGATGGTTTTCAAAGACAAATTTTAAAAACCTCACACCGTAAATATTTACAGAAGCATCAAAACCAGTTAACAGCCAACATTCATGGGAAGACATCTAAACTGATCAGGCTCATACCTGCCATCTGAGTCATCTGCTTCATTTTGGAATTTGGGAAGATATGAAAGAGCTACTAAAGCTGCTGTAACCTGTGCTGCTCCTGGACAAGAGAGGAGGAAGTCCAGTATTGAAAGAAATCCCTCTTCACAACTTTCTGATTGCCACTGCATCAATCAAGAATGAGAAAGGTGAATACCAGATGCATGCATGGTGAATAGAGAAGAAAGTCACCCCAACAACATGGTACAATACCTGCTTTAAAAGCTCACTGCTCTGGATTTTATTTTCTCTATCATCAAAGAGAAAAGAAACATGAGATATTTTTTTTGATTAACAAGTTCTTGAAGAATCACGGAATCATAGAATCACAGAATGATTTGGGTTGGAAGAGACCTTAAGATCATCTAGTCTCAATCTCCGTGCCATGGGCAGGGACACTTTTCACTACATAAGGTTGCTCAAAGTCCCGTCCACAATTTCTATGGACAACCTGTTCTAGTGTCTCACCACCCTCATAGTGAAGAAATTCATCTTAATATCTAATCTAAATCTACCTTCTTAGTTCAAAACCATTCCCCTTCTCCTATCACTACTTGCTCTTAGAAAAAGTCCTTCTCCAGCTTTCTTGTAGGCCCCCTTAGGTATTGGAAGGCTGCTGCAAGGTCTCATATATATTTTGTATGATGTCTTCTTCTTTCACATCCTTCTCTTTAGCATCAGGTCTAAGAATACCCACAAAGTGAAGGGGCCAAATGTACAAATACAAGTAAAACATATCAGGATTACTCATTTAAGTGTAAGAGCTGATTGCTACTTTTTACTTCCAACTCTCCTATCAACAGCACACAGGAGAACACAAAGGCTTAATTGCTACAGAGAAGTAATATTTCAGTCCTTCCAAGGGTTTACACTTTGTCAGTCATTTTACAGACTCTTCTGTGGTCCCTACTGATGACATTAAGCATGTGTTTGCAAGAACTTTTTCAAACTACAGATGAATGCTGTTATACAAGCAGGTTATGGTAAGCAGCTCTGAGATTTGCTTATAAACAAACAGCTTAAATAATTTTCACTATCTAAAATCTTACTTGATATCTGTCCTGCTTTTGAAGGTAAGCTATGTCTTTTCAGACACTTGTCGTTTGACTGTTTCTTCAGATATGGGTAGCCCAGCAGAGTACTATTTCTGCCAGGATTTCTGGATGCTGGTCATCAATTTATTGTCATATAAGACGCTACCATGAACTATTGATTGCTCATTGCAAATTCAGTCAGCATGTATCATACAAGATGTATCTGATCTACTGGAGATGATCAGAGTGTGTGCAACGTCTATCACATTTTGGTTGTGCTTTATACAGGGCATCTTATCTGCACAAATGCAGAAATGCCAATGCATCGGAAATAAATGCTCTGGTCTGATGACCTGATGAAGCCTGAACACTGAAGTGCCCTCCTGAAGTGAGATGTCTGTGAATGTCTAGAGTAGGTATTTCCTACATTGTAACATAAAAAAACCAAAAATCTGATTTATTGTAAATGTATCTGGATGTGTTTAGGGAGAAGGGGAAGTTACTCAAGCTCTGAGTCTAATGGCAAGGAAGCAGAAATACTGTTCTGCAGCACCATGGTGGTTAGCACTGCTGTATTAAGCTTGGGCACCAACCTATTTTTGTAATACTGAATTATTTTAATATTCACCGAGTAGATTGCATTTGATTGTGATTTTCAAAGTCAGAGAAAGTTTGACCTGATGTCCCAAAACCAGAGCAATCAACTTTGCCTATGATACTTTTTTTTCAGTGCATCTAGGATCAAAAGCTCTGAGACCAGGTTACCATTGTTATTATTGTATGCATAGGGGGAAGAGTTGATTTTTGTGATTTCATATGTTATGAGATGGAACAACACATTGAAGAAAGCTAACAATGTTTTAAAAGAGCTAAACAAACTGGCCATTATTTGGAAAGAGTCACAATTTTCCTTTACAGAGAAAGGCTGCAGCTGTTAGATTTTGCTCAGGGATTTCTCCTGTGAAGCTGACTGCAGAAAAAATAAATACTTAAATATGAACTACAGAAAGCAGCCATTATATAGATGCTGCTTTTGCTACTTAAGGTCTGAAAAATTACAACAAAGGAATATTAAAATAATCAGTAATGGAATAAATACTACTTAAGCCAGCAGTCACATATGGTATATTAGCAGTGTAGATGGATTTAATGAAAACTGAGATCAGTGCACACATCTGTCATCAATCAAACCTACAAAATATTTTTCTCAGAAACGGAAATGTAATGATATAAGTGCTCATCTCTAATAGAGTTATAACAACTCCAAATGGTAAAACTAGTGCTGGCTCAATGCATTTTGTCATCTAATGTTAACCAAATAGACAATTCCTATGACGATCACCTTGAAGAGAACAGAATGTGTTATAGGTCGTAATCAAGTGCACATCCTTAGATTAACAGCTCCAAAGCACTGCATACTTCTGTAAGTCATCCTGTAATGCAAAACCAAGTGTGATTTGTCACACAATTTCAGCCCCCATTACAGCTAAGAGAGCAGCATGGAATTTTTCAAATTTCACAGGATAAATAGTAAAATGGATAACACTAGCACGTATTTTAGAAAAAATTCTCAGCACTTGCCAAGTCAGTGCTCTCTGCAGTATCTGCCAGTGTGGGAGGAAGGCATGCTCTTGAGGGGACCTGTGTTTCACGGTCATCTCAGGCAGGGGGCTGCAAAGTTCATTAAATGATCTTATCTTGCTGCTGGTTCTGTTCAAAATAGCCTCGATATGATGAAGGACTTATGTTACCCCCACTGCAAATAAAAAGTACCGAGGGATGCATTTCATTACTGCCCTGTGATACTGGAGAAGCCAGGGCTGCAGTGGTCATATTCCTCATTTGTTTGTGCCACACAGAGGATTTATTTGCAGGAAGAGTTCAACTGCAAAGGTAAGCAAGTATTTGGGGGTTTGCAGGAAGTTTTTCATAGTAGTGTCAACAAGAAATACGTTTGTTCACTAACTTTAATACTCACTAAAGTCTACTCTAGGAAAGATGAGTTTGTGAGGAAAATACCAGTGACAAGTGCCCAGTTTAGCAGCATTCTAAGGAAGTTGAGTAGCATTGATACAGAAAAAATATTTGCAGGCAATTTCCATGCCATAGCCCTGGATAAAAACAGTAGGATGTGTGGCTGTATATTCTTAACTGATAGGCTAAGCAGTAGCCAAGGTTACACACACACTCCTCTCACAGCTATCTGCTGCAAAGAGGCTTTTTAGTTTGATAGTAGACACCTTCACATGAATCAAGATTAGTTTATTTTGCATGTTTTGTCAGAACTGGATCATCTAATGGAGAGCATGCACCATTTGCAGGATTTATCTTCTTTGATCATACACCATCCGGTCCTTCTATACTCAAACATCAAACAAAACAAAACAAAACACAATATGCTCAAGATTCTAGACTAATATATGCTATATACTTGATCTTATGAATTCAGCAGTTCATAGGATCAGGCTACAAATGTATCTGGCAATGGAGAAAATCTAATGATCAGAAACAGTATTTGATCATGCAAGATAGGCAGCTGTTTTAAACATGACTTAGATGTTGAAATTAAAAGCCAAAAAAAGTTTGACAAATCTATGGAAAGCTCAGGAAAGGTATTTGGACATTCTGAATTAGATGATGCTTATGAATGCTTGTTTCCTTGATGCTCTCCTCTGTGCAGCTACCAGTACAGTCCTGTTTGTGTGTGTGCTGGTGGCAGGATGTGTGGGAATGCAGGCAGCCACCACAGAGAGACAGGCACAGGGAGTGAGAGAAGCTGTGGAGCAGAGGGAAGCTGAAAAGCTGCTCCAGGAAAAGGCTGGTGATATCAGTATGGGCAATCAGGGAGAAAAGCAGCTCCAGCAAGAAATGGAGATAGAATTTACAGAGGGAGTAGCAGACCTGAGGAAATCAGCTGGGAAAATATTTGAAAGTAGAGGTGTCAGGCAGGCAGGTTAATTCAGAGGGCTGGCATGGGAGGCGAACAGGGCGGGAGGAGAAGCTCAGCAGACACAAAGGTGGAGAAGGAAAAACTGAAGTGACCTCCTGTGGAAGCCCTCTGCTGTGGGCTAAGAGAAAAGTCTCACTGAGAACTGCAGAGTGACGGAGAGCAAGAAGCCAAATAAACAAACAGGCAGAGGAGCAGAACTAGGATAATAGCAATCGAATGGATGACTTGGAGGGAAATGAATTTGTTGATTCCTCAAGTGTTTTGCTCAAAAGGTTTTAGGAATTTTTACCCTCAGCCAGAGGACTGCTGAGCCCTCTGGTACAGAAAAGCAAGGCAAAGAATCAGTTCCCTCCAGTTTGATAATTCAGTTGTACTGGCGTTTGGTAGCCTGGGAAGAGTGAAAGCAGATAAAGAGAACTGAGGCCTAACAGGTGAGGATGACAGAAAAAAACACTTGGAGTGTGTGGTGTTCAAAGTCATTGATACTGCCACGGTAGCAGTATGAGATCCAAAAACCACATAGCTGCCACAAGCCTTGCCTTAGTATGTTTCTTTGTCAAAAAAGTATGATATAACAGAATCACAGAATAATGGTTTGGGTTGAAAGGGACCTTAAATCCAACCTGGCTTTTTCATATGAGAAAAGGTCCAAATTTTGGAATAGCTCAAAGTAATTTAATAAGTATTCTCCAGTTCAGAATAATAGACTCAGACCTATCAGCTTCTCACAGGAAAGCAATAATGAATTCTCAGAACTAAGAAAAAGGTAAATGGTTGAATAGAAACTGCTGCGTAGTGCCTGAGTGCAAGCATTTTAGCTTGATGTTAGAATTGATTAGATAAATGTATACCTGTAACTCATGCACACAGGTAACTCCTACTAGTATTGCTCAGTCACATGTCAGCATGGTTGGCATTTTCATACATATAAAATTCCATTGCATGGAAAAATCCAATTAATTTGACTGGTGTTTATGCCCAGACTACAGCTTCCTGACTGAGAATACATGAGGCTCAGGCTGTTCATGAGATAGCACTATGCAACTGCCAACAAACAGGAGATTCAATTAAAATGCTTTCTTGTGCCCACAAAGAGTTTTACCTAGGGTCTAAATACCTACGTTAGACTTGAAACAAGTATGCTTCCCCAGCCAGGATCTCAAAGCAAACCTCATTAAGCCCTTTGAGATGTGAATTGCTGCTACCTGCAGAAGCAGAAGATAAATTATGTATTCAAGATACAAGGAAAGAGACGGAAATCATGGTTGGGATTACTAGTCCCATTTTCTAAAATCAAAGCAGATTTCTCATAATTTTAAATTCAAACATCAACATTAGCATAAATAGCCTATTCTCCGATACATCATGCAATTTTTTATTAATAAAATGCACTCATGTGATAAGCACAGTCTCCAAGCAAGGTCCATGAAAACGTAGATGAATAAAATACTGTATTATTTCTAGGAAAATGCATAACACCCTGAAAACTCTGACTTATTGTGCTATGCAAGAAGCATAAGAAGGGGGAAAAAATAGCTTTTCTGATGCATATAGGTGCTCTGTAAATTTTGAAAACCATTTGAAATAATAATTTGCGTTCTACTACAGGAAAAAAAATCCTACACTTCTCTTTACATACCATTTTGTATCTAAGAAGCTTGTGACTTCCAATTCTCTCAACGGAACGTTATGTTTCTTGTCATGGTAATGGTTTTTCATACAACCAGTGAGTTCCAGCCTCAAACTATTGATTTTTTTCACTTACAAAAAAGTCAAGATGTCACATGAAATTGATCTTACACTCCTCTTTTGTTCTACAAACATAATTTTTCAGGAGATCCTGATAACAGTGCTAGTGTCACTGCTCCCCTACCTTTCTAAGACATCTTTTAACAAACTGAGTATAAATAACAAAATTATTAAATCTAAAACCAAATAATCATCTTCATCTTATGTAGAATAAAGCCTTCCTAGAGTTTAATCCAGCAATATTTTTCCTTTGAGAAGTGACATTTGCTCACCAGCTTGCAAACAGGACTCTGTCAAAGATGATTGCCAGAAAGAGGCTCATGTTATTGTTGTCTTGAAGGACTATCACTAGAGACTTAAATAAACCTTCATTTAGTTCTAGCTGTTGCAGTGTAGTTTAAGTCAGACCTAACTGCAAGATCTATAAAGGCATTATTACAACAGCCTTAATGATTTAACAGGATTTTTTTCCACACTGTTGTATCGTACATATAGATTATTTGTTAAGGCTGCTTTGGAGGCTGCTTTCATTAAGTCTTTTCCACTTTTTCTATATTAAGTGATGTTCCTTTTGCTAACTACATTGAATGAGGTTTTTAGACATGAATATTATGCATACCCAGGTGATAACTGGTGGTGGAGAGCCACAATACAGTTAACCTCTGAAAAAATATGTAGTAGAAGGTGAAAATAAAGAGTTTCCGTTGCTGAGGTTTTAGCACGAAAAGTCTATCTTAGGACAAATGAAACACTGATAGATTAAGTTTGATATCTCTGATTTCTTACACAACCCTGAAGGCTTATGACAATGGTTTTGAAATGGATGTCAGAACAGAGGTGAATTCAAACACTTAGGCACACAATGCATAACGGCAAAGCAAATCAGGTGGGTTATTTTGGCAGAGTTATCATGCAGTTCCTAAAATCAGCACATGAGCAGACTCGAATAGACAGACTGAAATAAAAGGTAATTTAGGATAGGATGATTTGACAGTTCAGAAAAGCAAATGCTGACACATTGGCACACGTTTTTCAAGGATGTACAAGGATCAATAAAACAATGATGCAGAAATTCTAAGTTAAGTTGCTTTGATACAAATTTGACAGTTCTCCAGTAGTAGGGGAAAAGAAAATAAAGATTAAGGTATGAGTAAGAGAAAATTCAACACCCATGTATCCATACATTAACACAAAATAAAAGGCTTGGACAATGTTCTTGGTATGCCTGAGCAAGCATATAAAAATAAAATTTCACAGAAAATAGAGAAAAGCACTAATTCCTGCTCCGCCACCCAGAAAACCTACCTAAACCTGTAATGTGTAGATTATACATACTTAGTAATCTCAACCAGATGTGAGGTGAATAACAATGAAAACTAATTATGAACTTCTCTTTCACTGTGTTTAAAGCTTTTTCTTTTGGATTTTTTTTGCTGTGGGGAGGGGTGTAGGGGAGACACATCTATTCTATATTTTTAAGCCAGCGACAAAAATATATGCAATCAAACCAGGAGGCAGAGTATTTAAAACTAGTAAATGATAGGTGTACCATGAAAGCATACACCTGGACTCAGTTATACCTCATGGCAATGAGTTCCACCGCTTTGCCTTATTCAGGAGAGATATTCACCCTCATATATACGAAAAGATACATCTACATTATATTAAACAGGAATTCATAATCATTCAGAAGGAGGAAATTCTTATGCTTTGGGATTACTTCTGATTAAAGAAACCAGGAAACATTATTTCTTGGCAGATTATTTTGGAGCCTCAGAGATATCTGGGAATTTTGCTTGCTGCTCTTCAGAAATAGTATTATTCTTAGAGATTAACTGTTAGAGTGGAAAGTCCACTAGATGGCTAAAACTTAGGTGACTGAAGACCACCTAGGTGGCCGTTAACATGTATTTTTCATATATTTCTAGATCACTCCTGTTACACAAAAATTAAAAAAGGGTAGCAACTGCTACCTAGAGGAAGAAATTTGGGTTGGCACTAATACATATTTGGATGAGGTGTCCCTGCCCCTGGCAGGGGGTTGGAACTAGATGATCTAAAGTCCTTTCCAATCCTAACTATTCTATGATTCTATGATTTTATAGAAACATATATTCTTATTTAGAAAACTTTTGCCAAGGAATTGTTTATCTCCTAGTACAGCTGGAGGTGTTCAGCCATACTTGCAATTCACGTTACAGACTGATGCAACACATCCCCCTATAATTTGCTCAGAACCTGAAAAAAATGCTCAGTAATTAATTTTTCTTTTTCCTGCAAAAGTCAGGCTCAAATACTGTGCTTCTGTCATTTGGAAGCCATAAGATGTGTGAAGGTTTTACAGGGAGCCACAGGAGAATCACAGGGAAATCTCAGCAAGAAAGGGACCTCTTCAAAAGGCCTGCCTTTGCTCTTTGTTCATAGAGTATTCATAATGTGTCTCACAGCTTTTTACAAAACAGCCAAATCTCTAAATTAAATTTTGTGAAGATTACCAATTCCCAGTTTTGCTCTTCTTACAATGCCTGGCAGGGGAATGGCAGCAGTTTCTTCAAGCTCTTCCAAGCTAGCCTTGAGGGGCTTGTTTACTACCTCTCTGTGGCTCTGATTAAAATAAATTACAAATAATTCCCATAAATTCAAACAATGCATGAGAGAGCCCTAAATACATGTTAAAAAAAAATGTTCTGGAAAATATTATAATGGCATGTTCATGCGAAACTAAACAGCAATTTGGAAGTTAGCAGAGATATACTCATTCTATATTTAATGAAGTTTTGAAAGCAATGATATGATTTGCTGGCTGTAATGTGGGATACAGGGGCTTGCCTGCTGGCCTAAGACTGTCATCCTGAGACAGATATATTTCTAGGATAAAATTCACTCCGAGATTTATTTTTAGAATGACATTAAATGAAGGTGGGGAGTAAAGTATTGTCACAGATATACAAATGCATTCAATGAATTTGCTCTGTTTTGAAAACTGCAGAAAAGGGAGAAATATTTAATAAGAAAATTGACTTTTGCAAATCAATATCTTATAAAATTATGTACATACTTTTATACACAAAATATTTCTCTATTCTTGAATTATGGTAAGGTAAAATAAGCATTAACAGCAAATCACCAGGGCTCTTCTTCGCTGTTTTAATCTTAATCTATAATGGTCACTTTATCGTATTATGGTCATTAAAACTGAAAAAAATCTCACTAGATCTGGCAATTTTTGCATTTGCTTTCGATTTACAAGTACAGTAAAAGTATCTTGATCGTTAAACCAGAGAATACAACAGAACTGTCCTGCAGTGCGCGCTTAAAGGTTGCAGGCAGGTGGAAGTGAGAGATATTTGAGGTCAACTAGCAAGAATTTAAATCACTGAAGACAGCATATTCTCAAGTGTCATAGCTAGGAATGGAAAGCTGAAATAGTGAGTCATGCCCACTGTTATCCTGATCCTTCAAAAGAAGACAAACACAAAACCAAAATCAAACTGTGTGACCCTCATGCTGGGAAAAGCCAAAACAGCAAGAGTGTGCTTTAGCCATGAAAACAGACAAGGAACCAATAACTTGTCATATGCTTTTTCAGATTTCTCCTTTAAAGAAAATGAATAGCCAATACATACGTCATGAAGTGAGAGGATGTGAAACTAGTGACCTGAGGAACTTCTGGGAAAAGACTATTGAACAACAAACTCGGTATCTGCAGATTGAAAAAGAACGTCAGCAAAGAAGTGCTCTGACAAAGTGGGTAGTTTGCATCCAGAAATGTTATTTGAGTTTGCATTGCAATTCTTTTTTAAAGAAAAGTGATACCTATATTTAAGTCATGCAATGAAAGCTGAAAATATTTTTCTTAGATTTTTGGAAAATAGTGTATCTTCCCAAATTGACACGCTAATTCTAACACGTCTAAGCTATGGCTTAGAGAATAAGAGAATTATTAACTGAATAAGAGAATAATTCACTCTTATTCCACACTTATTCTTAAATGGATCTGAAGTGTAGAACTTTCTGAAGTTACCAGGACAATATCTAGCAGTGCAGGTTTGTCTTGAACATCAAGACTTATGCTCACAGCAAACCTAGCACAGGAGTGTACCTGGCCCACCTTCTTTCTCTATAGCCTTGTTTTCACAAGAACATAGTTTGAATTCATTATATTAATTTTGAATGAGGTAAATCCATAATAAAGCAGAGAGTCTAAGTGTACTGACTGGCCAATGCAATTGTCATCCATAGCTGCATTTACGTCAATCATTTATATTTACTTTAATCAGCCACAATGAGGAAGATCAGTCCTCAGCAAGATCAGTAGTTTTACTTCATGCGAAGTCACCATAAGTTGAAGGCTCTTGCAAAGATGGGTATTTTGGTTTGAGATCATTCAATGAGTAAACATTTTTTACTTTTCAAAATCTCCCTCATACCTCTCTTTATATTGATGCATCAAAATATAAGAGCAAGGGTGGCTTTGCATTAATAACGCTGGATGAAGGAACACTGGAATTAATGTCTAGTATATTTTATCCTTTTGTAACTAGCAAGGTTGTTGTATCTTGAGTGAGTCCTCAGTTGTGAAATTCTGTCTTTTCTATGTGAGGCAGTCTTTCTGTGGTACCTAGCCACTATGAAAAAACCTACACCAAAACACACAAAATGCCACCTGCCACCTAAAGTTGTGCACTATAGGTCTAACAGAAGTTTCAGCACACAGAGTGTTCCCAAGCCACACAGAGCTCGGTAGCCTCCATGCAGTATTCTTTTTAAGGCACTTCCGAGGAGGAGGGGGGCTGGGGAGATGTCGGGTGAGGCTACCCAGCAGGTGGCAGCAGGCAATCTCCAATGCAGGTGACAAGTCCCTCCAGCCTACATATGCACTTGAGAGAGGGCATGATGAAGACGAACCACAGATCTCAGGTGAGCCCTCATCAGGTTTTAAGATCTGGTCCTGAAGTGCTATCCAGCAAAGCACTCTAAAGGCTCAGGTCAGTCTGCATGACAATTGGGAATAAGCACCAAAGCATACTACCAGCGGGAAACATGAACGGTATAAACCTGTTCCCTATAAAACTGTCTGGGCAAGCTAATCCATGTTTCTGTCCTTAGGCTCAGAAATGAATGGATGGAGAGGCTGGAAAAGAGAATAAAGATGTTGAGGACCCAACCTGAAGACCCATCCAATTGAAGATCCTACATTCATTACAAGTTTGAGGAAAAAAGGGAATTTTTTCATAGGAAAGCATGATGGTTTGATGCAAAAGCTAAAGTCAGTTTTACTTTGTGGCTTACATGAGCTATAATTAATTAGCTGTCATTGTTAGAAGTTTCATTTGTAACATGTCTGATGTTGCTTTTAAGATTATGCATCCATCCCTTCATTTGACAAACAGAGGCTGAAGTACTCTGAAGTTCTCTGTATTAGTACCCTGAAGACTAATAAATCATGGTTCACTGAGCTGTAGATGCTTGGAAAAAGAATGTAGTTACACAGTCAGTGCTCAGCAGAGGCATTTCCTCAACATTTTATGTTTCTGAATAGACTAATCATAACCTTATGAAGTTATTTTCTTTCATAATTATTTAAAGGGCTTTGTTTTGGTTTGGTTTGTTTTTAACACTGCAGAGCCCAACTCAGACTAAGAAAGAGGAGACATGCACAAACGATGGTACCATATTCCACATCACTAATAGAGAGAAGCCTAGCGGGAGTTACAGATCCTAGCTGCCATATAAACTCTGCAAATATACTAATATGTACCCTGACAAGTAGGCTCTGTGAGACACCAAAAGAACTGCTCAGTCAGTTAACCCACATTAGCTAACTTGAGACAATTTATCAGTAAAGACAAAACAACTCAGCATTTTAAGGCTGCTTCTGGTACCTGACCTGGCTTGTCTAGAGCTGTACTGACAATCTGTTTCACAGAGCAGCCTGGTGTATTTTCACAGGTGTCTGTCATGAGTGACAAGCGCACTTTTTCCTCTAACACTTTTTTCCCCTCTAAGAGCCAGTAGATATTCCTTGACAACCAGTACCTTCAGAAACATGGCAGGCTTCTCTCCCACATTTGACATTAGTCAAAAATGTCTGTTGTTCCTTTCTTTCCTAATGCCTCCTTAGGAAATATGTCATTTCCTCCAACAGTATCAAAGCATTTCAAAGGGCAGGTGAAATAAAATTGCTTTATTTTTAGGGTGACTGCTTTGTTGCCACCAGAATGCTTGGGGTAATGTACTGCAAAATGAGTTGTTTAGAGCATGTTAAAAATCTCTTCACTCAATTGCTTAAACTTTTAGTCCCTTTCTATAAGACAGTTTCACTACTTCCCTGATAATTCATATTGTTTCAGAGTAAAGGATTTCTTATTTGCCAGTGGGCCCAGAAGACAACAGCAGAAGGTTATAAAATATTCAGAAAATCTGTTCTTTTTAAAGCAAAAGAAAACTTTGGAATGCTATTATTTTTTTCTTTACCCATCACCTTTTAAATCCACATTTGTTTCCCCCACGGTCAAAACAAAACTATAATGAAAATTTAAACATAAAAAAAATGTTTGAGAAACCTAAGAAATCCATGAAAGTCTGAAAAAAGAGAAGACCTTGGAACATGTACTCAAAAGTCAAGACACCAAGCAGGTATGTTACCAAATTTGAGAGTAGAGTTTGCCTGGCTGCTGAAAAAAGCTGCAAAATTCATATTCTTCAGTTGATATTTTTTTCTTAAGCATTTTATAAAGAATCATCAGTGGGGAATATGAAGGGTAACAATATAATTGCTATATAGCTATGCTTTAATAAACAGTCACCAAGTATCTACACAATATTAGGTTTTAGTAAAAGTTAGATTTCTTTGAAAATTACATTTCACAGACTTCAATTCTTCCATGACCTTCTGTGCCTTGTTTTTACTGAAGCTCTACCCAAACTCCATCATGATAGATATTTATACCATTTTTGGCTGAAATTAGAGTTTGGACTAAGCCAAGAGAAACAATTTACATCCCTTCATTCATGTGTAAGCAACCACACAAGGTGCAGAACAGAGGGAATCAGAGTTGGTATATTTTTAAAATCAAAAAGGTGCCCCTCACCTTTTGCATCTCACCTAGTTGAGATCCTTCTTTTCTCATAAGGTAAGTCAGACTGAGGAAAATCCAAGAAAAGGCAGGGAAAGACCACACCAGGAACTGACTGCTATTTGAGTCCCTCATTGCATATCTGATATGGTTATGTAATTAAAAAATGCTTCAGAATAGGTCCCTATCAAGTTAGAACAGCCTAAAATAATACCTTTAAAATTATAAAAAGGAAATTATTTTTTACAGACTTCATCTATTCCAGCCAAAGGCCAAGAGAAGTTCAGAAAACGTATCTCCAGAATTAAGTCACTTCTCTTCTGAGATTTACAATTTCACTTTTAGTGTCTAGATAAATTATTTCAGGCTCAGGTTCCACAGAATTAGATTCAGGACTTCGGGTCATTTGATCTTTATTATCTAAATGCTAGCAACATGTTTTCATACAAATGCCACTACTTTTTCAGGGGTTATCTACCCAGGAGTTTTCTAAGCTACCACAAAAAAAAAACCCCAAAAAATAAAAAAAAATATCCAGAGAAATAAATATAATTTAGAGTCAATCAGCAAAAATAAAAAAGTGTAATAGCATTAAAATTCAAATCTAAATGCCAAGAAACAATATTAATCAAAAGCTGGAGGAGACTCCAAGATGAAAAGGGTTCTGGGAATTAGAAAACAGAAAAATGTAAATCTTTAATTTACCTTGAAGGTCATAAGAGAAATTAAAAGGAGAAGGGGAAAAAAAAAAAAAAAAAAAAAAAACCACCACAAAAGTAAACTGCAACTTCTCTGAGACTCAGAAATGAGCCCTAATGTTATAAAAATGAGCAGAGAAATCTCACTGTAGGACTGGGCAACCCATCAGCTGATAACTGATATAATCAGCTGGGTATCATAAAATCATGGTTAGAGATGATGCTGAAATGCTCTTCAGCCTATTTTTCACCAATATGCAGTTTCAGAGGAGTGCCGTATTCAGTTAAATGGGTTAAACTTAGTAACCATAATGTTCATAAAATAACTTCTTGAAAAAACACTTCATTTCTCTTGATTCTTTTCTATCCATATTTTCACATTTCTTTTGAGTGTAACAGCAAGAGATTTTGAGTTATGCCAATCTAATTTTATTAGCTTTGCAATTAAAATGCAGTAGATACTCTCTTATCTTCCTGTCATCATTTTATCATTCCTTTGCTTCGTCCTGACACTAAGTAGCAAGAAAACGCATGTTGCCTTCTTACTAGGAATGCGTGGCGCACAACTTTATTAAAAAGGTTGTAGCAGTGACAAAAGTCAAGTGTCCTAAAGTTTTACTGTCCTCTGAAGCAACTGAGTAACACTCTGGACTGAAGCTCTTTTAAATAGTATTTATGGGAAGTATGCTGTGTGTTGGCACAAAAGTGACAGATACTCCATTTTAGCTGCATTAATGATCCTTCTAGTATATAGATAAGGGCTGACAGTTGTGAAGAATGATTCTGTCAGTAACTTAACAGTCTTCTTAGCAGTTTAGCCTGAACTGAGAAGGCTTAAATACAGCTCTTTGCTCGGTAGTCCTTGCTGACCAACGTCCTTCCCTAACCAAGACGCTCCTTTCTGGGGCTCCCAAATTAAGGAGCAAATAAGCATAACTCAGCCACTGTGGCAAGGTTTTGAATTCAAATTGATGTAAGTCAGGCAGAAGACAAGTTGTCTTTCTGGTGAGATGGTAGAGACAAATCAGGGAGATATTTTAGCTGTGCCAGGCTGAAGGTCAATATCCGTGCAGAGTTTCTGCAGTGAAGTCTGTCCTGCAGCTTAGTACAGGGTCACAGACTGTCTTCGTTGTGACACCTGTGCTGCATAAGAACTTTGTGTCCATGCAGTTAATGTCTCTCGGGCTTCTGGCCACATTCACTGAAGAAGAGAATGATCTAACAGCAATTCTGAGGCGCTTGAAATTGTCAGCGCTGAAATAAACCCACCATACAACACAAAGTTCACCTAACATATTCTGTGTTTAATGTAGCATTAAATACAGAGGAGTTATTTTGCACTACAGAAAAGCCTACAGCCCATGATAAACAAGCAATGTAAGAGAGAATCCCAGACACACAAAGCTCAATGTATAAACAGGACAGAAACAGTGGAGAGGGAGTGGAAAGACAGGCCAGAGTCAGAGGTCAGGGAAGAGCCATGGTACCTGGATAGGGTATGAAGTCAAGGTCCAATTGCTCCACATGGATAAGGTGACCCATGTACACAGTAGGCCGTGCTCCAGCTGGAACTGAAATCCATAGACATTTTCTTCTTATAAAGAGGCTTGAAAGAAAAAAACATCCTGAAGATGTTCATGACAGGTGCCATAGCTGTTGCAAAGTACACTGCATGTTGAGGGAATCACTACTCATGTAACTGGAATCTCACCATAGAAGTCAGAGCAAAATTAAGGGTCAGATGCCAGTAGGATGCCAAATTCATAAAGGGAGCTGGAAGATCATTGCACCTGGAGAAGCAGGATAGATAATTTTGGGAAGGGAAGTTAAAATAAGATGAAGAAGAGGTAATGTCTTAAACTGAAAGGGTTTTGAGAAAATTCAGCTGAAGGCCTAGCATTGATTACAGGTTTTGCTGTTCTGAACTCATTATCTCACCTTTCCATGTTATG
Organism: Ara ararauna; assembly: GCA_028858755.1. Classification (NCBI taxonomy): domain Eukaryota; kingdom Metazoa; phylum Chordata; class Aves; order Psittaciformes; family Psittacidae; genus Ara; species Ara ararauna. Next base: position 32,698,952 of record CM054410.1, on the reverse strand, counting down.
GAGACTCTCCCAGATATCACTGCTGGTCTTAGCTCAGCCACATGCACATTAACCATGAACATGCACATGATCTGCAGCAGCAGCTCAGTGGAAGTCATGCTAGAGATAGACCTGAACTCTAAGTCATGGTGGTGTGTGAGCCTCTCTATACTCAGATAAGACATTTCCCCATCCCAAAAAGGTGCAGCCACCCTCTTCTTGCATAAAGAGGACTCAGTTTGGGCCAAACTGGCTTACATCCTACGAGGAGGACTGGTAAGAGACTCCTGAAGTTTCAAGGTCAATGGGGAATGCTCATATCCAATATGAAGTATGTCAAAATATAGATAGCTTTTTGAATGGTACCTGAATTTACAGGATGAGAAACCCATTCTGAGAGTGGCCCTGTGGGCCAGGGCAATCACCAGTATCAATGCAGACTGGGGGATGCATGGATTGAGAACATGCCTGCGGAGAAGGACTCAGGGATACTGCAGGATGGAAAGTTGGACAGGAGCCAGTAATGTGTGTCCATAAAGCCAATCATATCCTGGGTTCCATAAAAAGGAGCATGGCCAGCAGGTCAAAGGAAGTGATTCTCGCCCTCTACTCTGATCTCATGGGATCCCCACCTCAATCTGGGGTCCCCACTACAAGAAAGACATAGAATCATTGGACCTGGTCCAGAGGAGGGCCACAAAAATGGTCAGAGGGCTGGAAAACCTCTCCTGTGAAGAGAGGATGAGACATTTGAGGATGTTCAGCCTGGAGAAGGCTTCTGGGATACCTTATTGCAGCTTTTCAGTATATGAAGGGGGCTTATGAGAAAGACGAAGGGAAACTTTTTACTGGAGCCTGTAATGACAAAAAAAAATGGCTTTAAACTGAAACGGGGTGGATTTAGACTGGACATGAGGAGAAAATTTTTTACAATGAGGGTGCTGAGGCCCTGGCACAGGTTGCCTAGAGAAGCTGTGGCTGCCCCATCCCTTGCAGTGCTCAAGGACAGGTTGGATGGGGCTTTGAGCAACCTGATCTAGTTGAAGATCTCCCTGTCTATGGCAAGAGGGGCTGGAACTAGATGACCTTTAAAGGTCTCTTCCAGCCCAAACCATTCTGTAATTCTATGGTTCAGTGATTTTTGGATTCTATAATTAAAGCAAGGGCAGAACAGCGCCTGCAGTAAAAAAGGAAAAATCAAACCAGAGTGCCCAAAGACATGTTCTGTCTGAGAGCCTCCAGAGAAGACAGCTGTGATACACCAAGCTCACAGCTCTTTAGGTTGATGCCTTACACTTTCATGGCACTTATCTGTTGACAACCTGCTGTCTGTAGCAGCTGGTAGCCATTTGGAAAGTTAGTCAAGTACAGTGACTGTTTATAAAGTGCTGTCACAAGATACCCTACTGACATCTCTTAACTTACTCTTCTACCAATACAGTCTACTTTTTGCTAATGTGTAGATATAGTATCCTTAACCTATCATACTTTTCTACAGTTCATCCTACTTTTAAGATACATACTACTAATGTGAGCACACCAGAGCATTCCTCACAAAGAAAAAACTCCCTCAGTTCCTCGTCCTCTTCTGCAACCATTTTCTTATTAGTGAGCACAATGTGCAAGATCTTGGTTGCAGCAGCTTTAAAAGCACTGAGCCTTTCCCAGAGGCTTGTTTTTATTCTCACCTCACCCCTTGCACATATTCCTTTTTACAATCTCACCACTTTTCTGAGCCAGATGGTTCAGTGCAGCAGCCCTAGTGTCAGAGGTCACTGGTGAAGTTTACTCTGAGATTTGAGTGTTTTATATTTGTCCCTTCTCTGATTCAGAAAGAAGAAAGAACAAATCCACCAAGCAGTCTAATAGCAACTTGCCAACATTCACTGTAGAAAATAGAGCGGGTTTTGAATTGTAGAACTGGTACAGAATTTTCAGGCACTGATGTTGCCTGCTTTAAAATGCGCATACCATCTCTACTGCCTCTAATACCTGGTAGCAGACACCAAATGCTTAAATAGTTTTTCTTCTCCTTATCCTAGAATGAGGATTTAATACCAGATTCTATCCCAGAACAATTTTTTGTGGACAAATAGTAAAGCTCTTTGAAACAAGGGGATTATAATAGAAATGCTGACATAGCTTTACCCATGGACAGGAAAGAACAGTGTTAGTATAATTATTGAATACAACCTATAATCATCATGGTGTTTTAAGTTAAAAGGAAAATGAGAGGTTTTGCATAATGCTGAAAATCTGTGAGGGCTTTGATGTTGCTTTAATCCTACACTACCTAACAGTTCATTTAATGTCCAAGAAATGTGAATGAAACTTCATGTGGTGCTTAAGATTATTGTAATTAGAAAGGTTAGAGCAGAAACTGACGGAAAAAAAATAAAAAAATAATCTCTGTTTGACGTGATTTACCTAGATTAAATGCTGTTGTCAGAATTCATAATTTAGGTTGTGTTTTACATGAAAGGAAATTATTTAAAGGAAATTATTGGGTAGTCTATTGAAAATGAAAAGCAAATAGAAATCAGCTCATATAGTCTTTCACTTTTTTGCAAGATATTGATAGGCAATATCACCAAAGGCCAAATCCTGAGATAGTCTTTATATCCACAGGGAGCAGCTTCAAAGCTGAGGAACAGGCAAAAGTAGTGGGACTCTGTGGGTTGCTGAATGGTCCCTCAAGTGGTATCAGCTACCACCCCAAAAAGAGCTCTCTAAATGGTTCCTCAGTGGTTACTAGAGGTACATGTGCATAGATTTGAATACTGAAATGGTACCAAAGCCCTAGGCACCCTTGTTTGGCCCTTATCATATGGCACAACAGATATATAACAAAAGAAGCCAGATTAATAAGAACCAGCAAGTCAGAAATACCAAGGCTTTTTTCATAGCCCTTCAGGACTTACTGACCTGTGGGAGTACAGAGACCCCTTAGCCCAGCTGATGCACAGTATAAAGAGGAGCAGCGAAGCTCAAGAGAGGAGCTCTGCAGCACAGCCCAGGCCCTGTACACACAGATAGCCTGATTGTTCCATGACCTTCTCTCAGCCCACATCTCTTTTGTGTATTCCAGAATTCTCGAGGAGAACTTTGTTCTGATCCTGAAGTTTTCTCTGCATTGAACAGAAAACTTGAAGGGCCAGGAGACAAGCCTTTTCCTGAAGATTCCTCAACACAAGCTCTCAGGGTGATCCGTTGTCTGCAATTTAACAAATAAATGAGCAGACAAACACTAGCAGCTCATAGGCCCTATAAGCTATGCCCTAGCCATGAGCTGTGCTCTCCCTTTTACCTTCCTACCTTCCCCGTCTTCTTCCTACTTCTGGCAGAGCTGCTGGGGAGACTGCTTAGTGCAGCAGGTCAGAGAACCCATCCAGCCAAAATAAATAGATATAAACTTATTTTTGCTTGAATGATTTTTAGCTAGATCTACTTCCTGATCTTATTCTCACCCTGCTCACGTACTTATATGGGATAAGAGGGTGCCAGCAGCATGGCTAATGGAGAGCAGAGCTGTGCACTGCGCCACTCACCCTGGTTATTTAAGGCAGACTCCATTCTTCCCATATCCATGCTATTTAACATGCTGCTTCCCCAGTCTGTTTGAATGCAAAAACTTTTCATTAATAACTGCTCTGAAGGCTTAGAAAAAAATAAAAATAAAATGCAAGCCACCAAACAGTAACATGTACCTAAAATTTACATAGTGATTTTTATTAATAGGTATCAAAGCATTAAAAGGTGAGACTTATTACCTCATTCTTTCACTGACAGGGAAAATAAGGCAGGGAATTATTGTGGTTTAGGACACACAACTGGCCAGTGCTGGGTCTTGGTTATAATCCCAGCACTGTGCATCAGTCCAGCCCTTTGTCTGCCAGAAAACATTTCCTGTTCGCCAAACATAATAAAAATGGACCCAAACTGTGTATGACCTTGCCTTATTCATAAATTACATGTCCCAGTACAATGATTTACCCCATTCACCATTTTCAAGGAAAAAAATACTCTCTAGCATAATCACACAACCAGCAAACCTGTCCTGCGCAAGTTCTCTTTCAAGCCATGTTTTATTCCTGTTCTTACGTGGGAAGAAACACCCTTTTTCCGTTGCTGTTTTGCATTCTGATCCCTCCAGAATTTTGGGGCCAAGTAACTAAATAAGAAAAAAGCCAGAATGTAAACAGCATGGAGTTTAACAACCCCTTATGGAAACTGATCCAGGCTGAATTTTTTGAAGACCATCTATGAAACTGCTTGCACAGAAGCACTTAGTTTTGGGCATCTTCTGTAGAAAGCATTTTTTCGTCCAACATATGTTCACATTAAAATGTTTTATTCAAGAAAGTGACCATCTCAGGTCAGAGACTGTTATATTCAATCAAATAATCTTTCTTTACACGTAAGTTAAGAACACTGCAAATTACTTTCATGATTATGATGACCTTGATCTCTTCTTTTATAATTTCTTTCAGCTCAAAAGCAATATTTTTTCAAGAAAATTTAAATAAAGTTCCTCAACTTCGCAGTGTAGATTACCTGAAAGAGACTATACTTTAAGAGAGGTTTTGAGGAGCAAAACATTGCCTCCTAGTGTAATATTGAGGTAACATTTCTCTACTTTCATACCCCTGAAAGAATGAGACGACACATAGCTAAAATGGAAGAATTATTTAGCAAAAGCGTCACTATTTTTTCTTTCAAAACATCATGTGTTGAAACTCACCTTGGACCACTTTCTTATTTAATTTGATCTTTTTTCTTCCAGAGACTCAGGAGACACAGCATGCTGAACCAAAAAGACCAGGTTAAGACATGAGATTGAAACAGAGCAGCTGCAGAGCTTTAAAGGAGTTATTTCCAAAACCTCTGCTGTTTTAGCCTAATGTTGCGCCAAATGCTCATTGTTTTGCTACTGGACAGGCTGGAGCTGCCCCAGCCTGAACCATTAGGCACTTAACTCGTGCCTTACTCAGGCATTAAAATAGGCAAGGCAGCAAACAAGGCCTCTGACAGGACCACCGTAGTTGGCATGTTTTCTCATGTGCCAAGAAGAGCATCTTTCCTAGGTAAGATACCAGAGGCAGAATACTAGCTTGTACAGAAGGGATGCAGAACAAATGGACGAAGAAAATCCTTTCCATTTCATCAGTTGAGGTACTCGGCCTATCAGTTAGGGCACGTTCTCAGCAAGGAAGAGATACAGATTCTCCTCAGCCCCAGCAGATTCCTGACTGCATTTCTGTGAAAAAAACCTCGACCATTTTATGGTATTTAAACTTGGCGGGGGGGGGGAACAAACAAACAACAAAACAACAAAAAACCCAAAAATAAATTCATAAAACAAAGCACCAATTTTACCGGCATGAAGCTGACCGTGTATGCATACAAGCAATATGTGAAAGGAAACCTGCTTTCCTGAACCTGTAAGCCACATACAGAATCTTTGCATCAGTATAATATATATATCAGGATGCTGATGGAAGAGGATCTCCAGGATCTCCCACAAGTCTCACAGCTTCATTTGGACATGGGACGCAGTAACCTTACACCCCTTACAGGCAAGAAGCCACCCTACCAATCTTTTCTTCCAAGCATAACCCTGCTGATGGTCATATGACAAAAGCCCAAACACAGGCTCAAGCTGTTTGAGATCTCCAGACTGAGATAAAAAAGTATTAGTATTAACAATTTGCATCTGTAGCATTTCAGGTCCTAGAGGCCATTTTCCTTACTTTTATTTTATGCTCTCTTCATAAAAGCTGTCAGCTCACTTATAGCAGTTGATTTTCATTAATGGGTAAACAGCAACTTTTAATCAAATAATAAATGCACTACTGCCAATGATGATTTAATAATAAGGATGGTGGCACAGAACAATGTTCTGACATAATCTGTTTCCTTAGAAGACTCTAATCGCTAACATGGCATTAGCTAACACCCTAACATGGCATTAGCTGCCATGTTAAACATGACCCAGAACTCACTCTAGGAGGCAATTAGTAAAACACACCATAAATGAATGACTAGAAGCTTCCTAGCACTACAGTCCAAATTACACCACCCTCTGGCTGTCAGTTTTGGAGAGAGGACCTGCTACATCTCTATCCACTTTCTGATGTACACTGAAGAGGAACTGTCTAAACTGAACATGAACTTGACCAGTACAAGAGGAAGACACAGAAGAGTAACTGTAGCTCATTCATGCATTTCAGTCTTTGAGCCTGTTATGCCATTTCTACAGAAAGCAATAAATGTTACTCTTTCTGACATAGTTGTCTCCCTCCTGGACTCCAAGGCATTTCTCCAGTTCAGTTTTAGCAGGCAACAGCTCTGCTTTCTTCACTTTTGATTTTCATCAGGGGTCATCAACACACTCCAATTTTCCAGCAGGTCTTTGAACTACAACCTTCTGAATTTGGGGGGAAAGTCAGGCACTGCTAACTTAGCTGCACTCCTTATCAAGGTTAAGCTCATCCTGCCTCAGTCTTTTGGTAGTTATCAGGGTCCGCTCTCTTTTTTACTCTGAATGATTCTACTGTGTGGGGACAGCATGATGATTTATAGATCTGTTTGATACAAAGACAGTGTCACTAAGGCCATGTCTCCATGGCAATATTACATTAATCTACTTTCCTCACTTGCAGGTAAGAACAGAATGGTTAAGCATAGCAGCATCCACCATACCTTTTCTTACCACACATAGTTTTCATGGTAAATCCTTTTCCTCTTTGCAGTTCTTTGTTTATATTAACTGATTTATACTATGGCAGATGTCTCAGGATAGGAAACCCATCTCTGGTGATTTTATTCCTCATGATTGTAGCATATCTATGAGAACCTATAAAAATTATATGAGAAGTAAAACTAACACATTCCTCTGATTATCTCCTTGGCGTTCATTATTTTACCAGTGCCACTTCCGAACAGCTTCTCTGTCGGAAAAGATACAGTTCTGAATGATGTGAATTTGACAGCCTTTAATAAGAAACAGATGGCACGTGTATTTGCAGTGATGCAGGTGGCTAGATGTGACTCTGCTGTTTCAGAGGGATGCAGATGTTACTCTGATTCAACTAATGGAAAAAGAGAAGGAGCAGGGGATTTAAATTCAACATTTACTTTGGCAAACTATATATATCTGGACCAGTTTAACTTGGGAAGCTTCTGGATGTTGTCATATAGAACTGATTTACATGAAAGCGTAGTGATACAGAGCCAAAAGACCTGGAGAAATAGAAGAACTTCCAGGTTACAAGAGCCAAATGGAAACTTACACCAGGCTCAGTCTGGATATGTAACAGCAGCACACTAGTCATGAAAACTCTCTTTAAATGAAAAAGGGACAAGGACAACTCTGTTCTTGTAAGCTGAAGTTGTACAAACTGGCTGCACTACAAAAAGTTTAGCCCCTGGTCATGTCTTGATGGCCTTAAGAGATAACTGTTACTGTGAGGTGGGGATAGGAGAGAGGGATTGAGCTCCTGGTTTCCCTGTTGATGTGAAGGCTGGTTTACAGCCAACTGGAGGAAAGTTTCCTTCACTTGGCAGACTTGGTGTCTTTGCATGCCCTGGGTAAGGCATTGGAGTACTGTGGGAGTATCTGGAGATACAAAGAGTTTGGCAACACTGTTGGAAAATTTAAAGGTAGAAAGAACCAAATCTACAGGTACCTTGTCTAACCACTGGAAGATCCGAAAGACAGATAAGACTCGGTTGGAACAGAATCGTGTGCTCTCTGTATGGGTAAAAGGGGCAAAAGAAAAAGAGGCTGCATTGCCAGTCTCAAAGTAAAGGTTTTCTCTTGCACAATTATGGAAATACAGACCATTATCTCTAATTATAATATTAATAAGCAGAGTTCCTTGATTATTTTTCCAAGTTGAAAATCTCTGTAAGGATATTGACTGGAGAACATAGCTTTAGAACTCCAGCCACCTAAGTCAGAGAAGGCAAAAGCAGGACTTGGAGAATGAAGAACTGCCTGTTATAAGAGAAGATCAGATTTGAGATCATCTAAGGAAACTGAAGGTGCACAAGCCCATGGGACTTGAAAAATGCATCTGCCTGTCCTATGGGAACTGGTGGATATAATTACCAAGCTATTGGCTATCATATTATAGAAGTCATGGCAGTCTGGTGAAGTTCCTGCTAACTGGAAAAGAGGAAATATAATCCCCATTTTAAAAAGGAAAAAAAAGGGAAGAGCTGGGGAGATATAGACCAGTCAGTCTCACCTCAGGGCCCAAAAAGATCATGGAGCAGATCCTGCTGGAAACTGTGCTAATGCACATGGACAATAAGGGAATGATTTGTGACAGTGTCATGGGTTCAGCAGCAGCAATCATTTTTTCTCCTCCTTGGTAGCTGGTGTAGCGCTGTGTTTTTGATTTTGGGCCTGGGAACAGCGCTGATAACACCAGTGTTTCAGTTACTGCTTAGTGATGTTTTGGTCTGGCCAAGGACTTTCTGAGTTTCATGCTCTGCCAGGGAGGAGGGGAGCCGGGAGGAAGCAGAGACAGGACACCTGACCCAAACTGACCAAAGAGGTTATTCCATACCACAGCACGTCATGCCCAGGCTGGAGAGCAGAGAGCAGAGACCCGGAAGGGTGGGGGGTGCACTGCATGGTCGGGCTTGGTATTAGGAGGTGAGAATTGTATTCTTTCCTTGTATTTCTCTTGTCATTATTATTATTGATGGTAGCAGTAGTGATTTGTGTTATACTTTAGTTACTAAACTGTTCTTATCTCAACCTGTGGGAGTTGCATTCTTTTAGATTCTCCTTCCCATCCCTCCAGGAGCGGGGGAAGAAAGAGGGGGGAGTGAGAGAGCGAAACAGTGTGGCTGACTGGACTTAAACCACGACAGACAGCCAGTGTGGCTTCACTAACGGCAGATCGTGCCTGACAGATTTGGTAGCCTTCAACAGTGGAGCCATGGTGTTGGTGGATAATAGAAGAACGAGTGACATGATCTACCTGGAATTGTGTAAGGCATTTTATATTTACCTTCACATCCTTGGCTCTGAATAGCAAAGACGTGGATTCAACAGACAGACCACCCAGTGGGTAAAGAATTGGCTGGATGGTCACACTCAAAGAGTTGTGGTCAATGGCTTTGCAGGGGATTATCACACACACGGGCAGCACTACAGACTGCAAGCACCTCTTTTTATAGAAGTTACAGAACCCCGAACTTTCCACAACAGTTGATTGGTTCTGCCTCCCAGTTGAATCGTAACAAGGCTTGTGATTGGTAGCAGCTCCTGAAGTGGCAGCAAGTGGGTGTCCCCTTCAGGTAACTTTTGGAGGGCTTCTGTAAAGGTGTCCCGTAACAACCCCTCCAGCAGTCTCCATCCCCCTCTGCTCACTAGGGGGGTGGGGCTGAGCCAAAGGCTGGATTGCTCACGTAACTCTTTTAAGTGAGAAATGCCTCCACATGGCTTAATGTCCAAGTGGAGATCAGTGACAAGTGGTGTTTCTCAGGGGTCAGTGTTGGGACTGGTATTATTCAACATCTTTGTTGACAACATAAACAGGGGGATCAAGTGCACCCTCAGCAAGTTTGCCAATGACACCAAGTTGTGTGGTGCAGTCAACACACTGGAGGGAAGGGATGCTTGAGAGGTGGGCCTATGCAAACCCTATGAAGTTCAACAAGGTCAAGTGCAAAGCCCTGCACCTGGGTCGGGGCAATCCCAAGCACAGCTACAGGTTAGGTAGAGAATGGAGTGAGAGCAGCCCTGGGGAGAAGTACCTCTGGGTATTGGTTGATGAGATTGCAAGGAGGGTCTGCTCACAGTCAAGAAATCCCACCATATGCTCAGGTGCTTCAAATGAGGCACGGCCAGGAGGTTGAGGACTTTGAGCAGCCTGGTCTAGTGTGAGGCATCCCTGCCCATGGCAGGGGCTTGAAACTAGATGACCTTCAGGTCCTTTACAGCCCTAAATATTCTATGATTCTTTGATTCTATGGATAAATGTTTTTCATGGGACATCAGCTGGGTTTTGTGCATTAAAAATATTTGGGGCCAAGGCACTTTTTTTTTATTATTAAGATCTTTCTCTACATCTGCTTATTCTTTAAACATACTGCCAAGAGATATATTTCATTGTTAGACCTGCTAATGCCCATTTTCTGAACACATGAGGGGAAGGATGCAGTGCATTGGCTGGAGGCAAGATAAGCAGGCAAGATAGAGCAGGGGACATCCGTAAGTATAAACAAGGTGAAGCTGATATATCAGGAAAATAGGTATAAACCTTCAAGCCAACCATGTTCATCATTGAGGTTTAAACAGTGAGTATTCAGACAAATGTTCTTACCTCTGTCTCTTACAGCAGTATATAATTAATCCCAGAAGGAAATAGATGAAAACCTCAATTATAGTTGTAAGGTAACATTGCACAAAGCACTAGGAGAAAAAAAGTTTCTTCTGTAACATTCTCATACTGGCTGTTAACAAGCTCTCTTCCACACTATTTTTATTCACAATATATAGAAGATTTTTGTGCATAGCCAGCATAGCATGTCCTATAGGCCCGGAGAGATGCATTTACATATTTCCCCCTGTCAGCCTCACACATAAAGGTGAAGAAGACAGTTACTTACAACAGACACGGATACCATCCTACCTTCTCTTGGGCTGTGTATTCCTTTGTGAGGCAAGACACTGCTAGGGTGACAAAATCTATGCAAAAAGATACCAGGAGGGGTCACCCCTGGTGTGGACCTGCAGAGTGTGAGGCAGTGTCTGGACATTTGGTGAATTCTCAAGCAGCATTTTTTGAAAAATAAACTTCTTTGAGAAATATTCTTGTCCTGAAAATGATTGGTGCAACTTCAGGGTGAAGTTAAACACCATATCTTGGCCTTTTTCTCTGTGTCACATGCAGATTACCAACGCAAATATTCGTGGGGTCAGATTGTAACACAAATCACAGAAATAAACTGTGTTAAAGTAACTCAAAAAACTCCTTATATGTACTGTTCCAAATACCAAACCATTTGTTTCAGAAACAGCAGATGTGAGTCCAAAGGACTTTTTAAAGAAGTCGTTGACATTTCTGCCATAAAACATGACTGAGTAGGAAAAAATCTAAATTGATCTGTTCTTCTCCACTCTCATCTACTTCTACAGAGACATAATTGAGCCCTAAAGCTATTGTCCTTTTGACATCTTTAACTCATTAACAAGAAATTAACTCTCACTTTATTTGTGTCAGTACCATGCATGACCTCTCTTTGAAATAGGCAGTTCTTGAAAAACAAGGCATTATATTCTCATTTTGAACTTGGCAGGAAAATGGATTTTCCTAAACACCAATTAGTAAGTTTCAATTTATATTTGTTTGACTGGACGATGCCAATAATAGATCAGGACACATCTACTAGGATAGTGAGATACAATGAATGAAACATATGGGGTTTACCTGCTTTTAAACCAGACATAATCCAAGGAGAAAATATATTAGCACCCATGTTCAGCTTATAATGCAAGACTTTGTCCAAGTTCAGTATATCTGTTCTTTTCATTGGATGACTAGTTTGTTCTCATCACAAAGAAAAACAAATGAAACCCACTAAAGAGAGACCTATTTTTCACAATTCCCCTAAAATTTTCAACAATAGGAAGACTCATAAGGATTAGCATAATTTCCATATAAAATTTTGCATGTAAATTTTAACTTTAACATCTGATTTTGTTTGTTTATTTTATTTTTCTTACCTTGATCATGGACTTACCTTGCAAAGGAACCTACTTTTAGACATCTCCAACCCCTTAAAATTCCCTGTTCTTCTGCTTTTCAACCCTGAATGCCTCAAGCATCCTAGGAGCCTACGTTTCTTTCAAAAAAACACATGTGAAACCGCTTACATAATGGTGCCACTGGGCTGCACAAAATGTGCAGGTGAGTCTGTAAATTATCTTTAGCCAAATACAGAATATGAAACTGACATTTTACAACAGTGACCCAGGGTAAAATTTCCATAAGCTTAGGGAGAAGAGAGTTATACATCATCTTTACAAGATTCAGACAGCTGCATTTCCTGGTATAATATGTGTATCAAAAAGATGAAAACCATAATCTTAACAACTGTTTTGAAAATGGTTTAACCATTAGATAGGCAGACCCATTATCCCAAAGTCATTTTTGTAACACTACTTTCTCAGCAATATGTTTATGAATATCTTTATGTAACTCATCACTTTTATGAAGAGCTCATAATGCTTTTCTGATGCAAGGGAATACTTTCATCTGGTTTCTTATAAATGGGGAACTGAACCACAGAGATATGAAACAACATGCAGGTAAGAGAGCATTAGTGCTTTCTGGATGATGTCTTCGGAAGAGGTGCAATTTACCAGCTTTACTCACCTTACTCATGCTGAGTTATGGTTAGAATACAGTGAAGGGTTTTCAATCACCATTGTGCTATAGGAATTCTGTATTTGATCATATCTTGGCTTAAATACACACCAACAAGAAAGAAACTACAGAGCACATCTAAAAAGTAAGCAAGTTAAGGAAATCTGTAATTTATATTGATAGAACTGGAAAAAAAAATTATGCTCCTGTGTTCTCAAGACTTAATCTGTTTCTTCTGAAAAAACACTGAGTAAGGCAAAGGGCCACATCATGATAAGACATAGCAACGACAAACTTCAACAGTCTTTGTGTTAACTGCCTTGTCATTTCCATGCCCTCTGCCCTGTCACCCACATGCTCCTACACCAAGAGTCATTAGATTTTTAAAAGCTGCTAAGTTTTATTTCACCTACCCAGACGCACTGCTTTTCAATTTTTCCTTGCAGAAAAATAAAAAAAGAATCAAAACATAAAGCAGTAAATATTTATTTTTATTTTAACAATAATAAATAAAAAAAATATCCAAACACACTGAGGTTTACTGATACTTTTGTTTATTAAAAAAAATATTAAAAATAGTAGCTAGTATTTCAAAACAATCTTCAATAAACTGATTTTGCATTGAGATTTCTAAGAAATTCTTTGGTTAAAATAAATTCCTTATTAATAAATCTTGGCAAATATCAAACTTTAAAGAAATTAGGGGATAGTAGAGAAAGCAAATAGGCTTTGATTGAAATAATGCAGTAAGGGCTTTGAACTTCATAGTAATGGCTGGTAACTGAGCAAGCTCATTTTGCACTGAGTATTCTTGTGGTAATCCTAGACTCCTCAGGGCTCACTGCAGCAACTGCATATTTATCCTAATTTTTAATTAAATATAATTTTAAAAATAAGTAATTGTTGTAAAGAATCAATAAGGAAATGGATGGGGTTTTAATTATTCGTCTATCATGTGCACTGCTGAAATTTTCATCTTGAGAGGCAAAATGGTGAAATGGTAATTCACAAAAGACAAATGTGTTAGAGTGCACTGAATCACTTTCAGTGGGATTATTCAAGGTATGCAAAAGTTTAAGTCATGCTTAAGGCCCTAGATTTCAGCGACAAATCCTGCTCATTAGCCTTGGAATGAGGGAAACTTTTCACCTGAATGACTTAGATGTGCTGTAATCACTGGGGAGCTTTCAATGGCAAGGTGCTCAAATAGCGACTACTAATTATTATTTACAATCATTAACTTAAATCAAAATTGATAGAAATTACCACTGCTTCAATTTGCAAGTCTTACTCCCCTGAAATTGTCCCAGGATGCTGAGGGTGGTAATTGTTTCAAAGTCATTTGTATGTGTGCATGTGGAAGGTATGGCAGGAAGAGATAACATCCGTTAATTCAGTGATTTCTCAGTTTGTGAGTGAAGAACAACCTTTGGAAAAATGAAGCTAAAAAATAAAAGCAGTAACAAGAAACAAAGTACAAACCAAGTGAAGTCGAAAGGCTGAGGCTTAACTCAGCTTTTTGAAGAACATATTCTGGGGAGGTCAACCAGCTATTTCAAAACAGCAGAGATTAGACACTGCTGCAGATGGTATATGAAAGACACGATCTTTGAGGCATGTAAATGTCCAGGAGGGAAATGGCCTTCATCGCAATGGTTTCCACACAAACTTCTCTAGTTCAGGGACATTTGTTCAGTTAAAGCAAAGCAAATTCTGGCATTTAATGGGTTTTGGTTTAGATTAGGTTCAAAATTCCTTTTCTCACCTCCCATGACAGTAATATTGAGACTGTCAAGCTAAAATAAACCAATCTTGAAAATACTATATGTAAATAAAAAAATATACTCTGAACCTAAAAGGCATATAGAAAATAGAAATTATTACAATAGAATAAAGTTTAAAATATTATTTTTCAGATCAAATCCTGATTTATTCTAGCAATTATAGTATGCTGATCGTATGGCTCTACATTTATGTTATTAACCAGACCAGAGTCATGGCAATCGTATTCTAAGACAAGAGAAAATGAAAAACTGAAAAAAAGAAAAGCAGCCTTCACATAGGAAATTCACTTTACCTTTAGCTCTGTCGCCCCCAGAGACCACTTCAGAGCAGGCCCTATGATAAATCCACCAACTAATGTCATCACAAATTGCTGGGTTAATGAAGAGAGGTCAAGTAGGGAAATGGGAGGCAAGAGTAAAAAGGTGTTGATCATCTGCAAATGACTTTCTGCAGAGAGTACACTGTTAAAGCTCAGACAGTGAAGTACACCAATTTTCTCTTGGACGATAAGCAGAGGATTTGCTTTACTTTCATTTCTATATTTCACTAAAACTTCCCTGTCAAACTAATTTTTTTGTGTGTGTATCTAGTAGTGCAAAGTTATAGCAGAGGAATTTCATGTGCAAAGAAAAGAGTGAAATAAAGGCAGAAAGAAAAAAAATAAGCTTTTTAGGCAAGACTTTTTATTTTTTGATAATAATAAAATGCAGTCTCTAAAAAGCTTGCTACTGCTTACAGAAAAAACAAGTCTATGAACTTTAGTTAACTCTTATATTTTGTATGTTTCACACCTCTTTTTCTAGTTGTTACCTAAAACTTAGGGAGATGTCTTCTCTCTTAATATTTCTTTTGTATCTAGACAATGGCTTACTTCCCTTCCCCTTACATGTTCCAAAATTATAGTTATAATTGCATTTCACTAACTTCATGCTATAATTTAAGGAAGTTTTCGTGAATTCATTATTCACATATCTTTATCTATGTATTGCAGATTTCTTTTAAGTATGCCACTATTTTTACAGGTGCTTCAGTTTGAAACTGGTAAGACAGCTTTTATTTCTTGTTGTTGGTTGATTGGTTGGTTTTCAATGGGTTGTGGTTTTATCAAGCAAATTAAAAACAAAAGATGGTTCCATCCCCCTCCTGTAAATAACTACCATTAAAATAACTACTGTCTTACAGTCTCGGTTTTCAGACATCTTTGAGCATGAATGGGGCTCCTCTTGTGAGTGACATTACCTTCATCTTTGTAGGTTTAAGATTTTCTGTAATGTGGTCTACTTTGACTTCTTCAGTGAGCCAGACTGTTGCATTATGAAGGATGAAGTATGTCCACATGTAGGTTTCAGAGTAAACAGCATCTGGCTATAAGGTCTATCTGTTGTCTGTTCAGGATGCACAATATGTGTCCTGATCCCTTGTTACTCTTTATGAAATTACCAAATTAACAATTCAAACATTCCAGTGTGTTTTATTTTACCATTCTATCACCTTCTGAACCCGTGTAATGACACTGGATTGAACGGGGAAGCAAAAAGCAAAATAGTTAATGTAAGATAGAAAACACAGCTTCTCTATCACTTTCTAAAATTACGGCTTTGATGCTTGTTACTTTCAAAAGAAATAATTTTATGCTGTCAATTTTTCTGTCTAGTGTCATATGTTAATTCTGTGGTTTAGTTGTTCCCAGGAATCCCACTGTCCTTTTTTAACTGATATGTTTAAAGGGTGCAAAGGGGAAAACTGGGACAGCTCCCTAAACCAGGAAAGTCAGAGAACACCTTTTAAGGAAACACTTTAAGGATATTAATAACCTCAGGTCCAAGAGGAAAATAAGAAACCCTTCTGACATCTGACTTGTCATTGGGTTAACATATGGTAAGTTTTCATCACATGAGAATATAATTGATTTTCATGTCCACTGTGAAGGTGCTTCTAGAGAGGAAAAAAGGGCATGAAAGTCATATAACAGTCTATTTTCCAGAGTATATTTTTTGTTACCATCTTTTAAAAGCACAGTCAAATGCACAAAAGGCATTGATACCTACTGATATATTATATTAGCTGAAAACAAAGAGTCAGACAAAAGCCCTACATGTGAATGAAAACATGCAGACACCAGTGCAAAGGTCTTTTACACTACAGTGTGGTTTCCTTAGCAGAGAGCAGGGAGTTCTTGAACCTCTGAGGCCTGGTAAGTATGCATGCAGCCACCGGCAACACAGTTAGCAAGCCCTTTTATGAACACAAATGCAATTTTCTGTGCTCCGGAAGACATCACAAATGCTTGATAAAACATTCATTGAAGTGGATACTTCAAGTGTTGCATGATCATTTCATTACTTCTGTTAACTGGTGCAGAAAGCTAGAAAGAGCTGATGATTTTATTTTAAAAACAGAATCAGATGTGGAGGTAAATTCAGAAATTTGTACTAAATCTTCCCCCCTTCAGAGTTGAGGCAACAGCTTCAGGTTGCATGGCCAATTAAACACTGGATGGTACATGATGAGGAAAATACTTTTCAATGCCCGATTTTGATATGTGAGGGTAGTTTCAAGCTCAAGAACTGACATGCAAAAAGAACATCCTGTGTTTCATACATAGGGCCCAGAAGGGCAGTCACGGCCCTCCTGGTCTAAGAGACATGCATCAGCAGCACTGGTTATTGTCACCTATAAATTCTCTTCTTCCACTCACTTGGGGAGAAGAGAATTTCTAAGATTCTAAATTTTCCATTCTAAGTTCCTAGGGGAAAAAAGGAAATGACAGTGGTAAAGATGCTTCCCATAGCCTGCTCTCAGTGTTATATGTGTGTTAGCAGCTACAACTGCAGCAATGCATGCAATGCCCGATCACTAGATATGCGTGACAATTGTCTTTCACTATCTGGATGTATCTTCCAAAACATCATTGAAAATACAACCAGTAGAGTTTTCTTATTGGTGACATCTTCCTACCCATTCCCTTGTATTAAGAATCCAGACCCATCTAGCCCAGAAGTATTCTAATTAAGAGCTGTCATCACCTGTTCAAACAGCAGCGTTTCCATGTCTCTTCCAGACATGATGGCTAGAAACCTGTATCAAAGAAAGAAATTCCTGCTCTGTTTTCAAAGAACATATGAAAGGTCAGGTCCTTGACTGAGTGCCTATGTAAACTTCTAATCTCTGTTTAAGCACAGGAACAAAATAAAAGCTTGAAAGCAGTTGTATCTGTTACTGAAAGAGTAATTAAAGCCTATGAAGGTGCTGCTTAATTTAGCCTTCAACCTTTTGAATCTGCTAACAAGGTGGGATAACTCTGGAGTCTTTGCAATAGGCAAACAAAGCAAATATTAAAAGCATCAGGCTAAAACTGGTGGCCCAGCTGTCTGCAGCTAAAGTGGGTGCCTTTTTTTGCTCAACAGATTTTCTGGAATAACTTCTCATTTCTGACTGTAGCCTGTGAACTGAAGAGGAACTGCTGCCAAAATGGAGGAGCCTGTTTCCTGGGGTCATTTTGCATATGTCCGAAGTATTTTACTGGTAGACATTGTGAACATGATAAACTTACCAGGTGAGTAAAATGTGGAGTGGAATTTTTTCACAGAAATAATAACAAGCATACTACCAAGACATGTAATTCCACTTCCTAGGCACTTTTTTCCAGTTTATCAACTGAGCCACACCTTGGTGTCATCAGCAAACTTGCTGCGGGTGCACTTAATCCCACTCTTCATGTCAGTGACAAAGATGTTGAACAGGTTTGGTCCCAACACTGACCCCTGAGGGACACCACTTGTTACCTGTCTCCAGCTGGGCATTGAGCCATTGACCACAACACTTTACGTGCGGCCATCCAGCCAATTATTTATCCACTGAGTGGTCCATCCATCAGACTGATGCCTCTCCAATTTAGAGACAAGGATGTCATGTGAGAGCGCATCGAATGCTTTGCACAAGTCCAGGTAGATCATAGAATAGTTAGGGTTGGAAAGGACCTTAAGATCATCTAGTTCCATCCCCCCTGCCAGGGGCAGGGACACCTCCCACTAAACCATGCCA
Source organism: Ara ararauna (assembly GCA_028858755.1). Taxonomy (NCBI): domain Eukaryota; kingdom Metazoa; phylum Chordata; class Aves; order Psittaciformes; family Psittacidae; genus Ara; species Ara ararauna. The sequence goes on along the minus strand of CM054410.1, from coordinate 32,680,755 downwards.
CCCAAGGCTATGTCAAACCCAGCCTTGAACACTGCCAGAGATGGAGCATTCACAACTTCCTTGAGCAACCCATTCCAGTGCCTCACCGTTGACGGGTTTGCCCCTGTCCATCAGTTCCATAGCCCCATCATAGAAGGCCACCAGATTGGTCTGGCAGGATTTCCCCTTAGCGAAGCCATGCTGGCTGTCACCAACCACCTTGTTGTTTTTCATGTGCCTTAGCATGCTTTTGAGGAGAATCTGCTTCAAGATTTTGCCAGGCACAGAGGTGAGACTGACTGGTCTGTAATTCCCCAGCTCATCCGTTTTCCCCTTCTTGAAAATGGGGATTATATTTCCCTTTTTCCAGTCATTGGGAACTTCACTTGACTACCATGATTTTTCAAATAGGATAGACAGTGGCTTAGCGACTTCATTCGCCAACTCCTTCAGGACCCGTGGATGGATTTCATCAGGTTCCATGGACTTGTGCACATGCAGGTTCTTCAGATGATCTCAAACCTGATCCTTTACTATAGTGGGTCTAAGGTCGTCATTCTCACAGTCCTTGCTTCGGCCATCCAAGACTTGAGCGGCATGGCTAGAGCACTTGCTAGTGAAGACTGAAGCAAAGAAGTCATTGAGATCCTCAGCCTTCCCCAGAGCCAGGGCAGCCAGTTCTGTTTCCTTCCAGAGAGGGCTCGCTTTATCCCTAGTCTACCTTTTGTTTGCTACATACCTATAGAATCCCTTCCTGTGATCCTTGACATCCCTGGCCAGAGTCAATTCTAACTGGCCCTTGGCTTTCCTGACCTGATCCCTAGCTTCCCAAAACATGTCCCTGTACTCTTCCCAGGCCACCTGTCTTTGCTTCCAGGTTCTATAAGCTTCTTTTTTCCTTCCAAGTTTTTTCAGCAATTCCTTATCCATCCATGGAGGACTCCTGGCCTTCCTGCCCCATTTCCTTCTTGTTGGGACACAGCACTTATGAGTTTGGAGCTTTTATTTTATTTTTATTCCTTATTATTTTCATTATCATCATTATTGCAGTCATTTCTTAACACCACAGATTCTGTGGCACAGTGAGGCATGGGGGGCAGACCAAGGATGGGTGCCTGCTCTGCCAGTATACCCATGGGGTTTTTCACTGTTTTCCTCATGGTCTAAGAGATGGTTATGGTAAGAAAAAGAGGATGCCTTCTATGATGAGAGTCCTTAAATGAGCACCCAGCTGTCCAGCCTCATTATTCATGCTTTTGAGTATTGCTGAGTCAATTCACCTGCCTCCATCAAAGTGTTAAATGTGTTAGGCATATAGCAATGCTTCCCCCCACCCCCAACCATAACCAGGTCCTCATTGACCTGACCACCAATATGGTGTAAAGTCCTAATTGCTACAAAAGTAGCACTTACCTCTCCCCACAGAAAAGAGAGTGTATGTGGCTTGGGGTAAACTGGAGGGTGACAGATGCGGTTTGGGGTTGTTGGGTGCGGGTGGAAAAACTTTCTTGGGGGTGGGTGCTCCGAGTCCGTGTGATGAAAACAGGTTCTGCTAACCAGCATCAGCCCCATTAGAAGCCAGCCCATCAGTAGTTACTTTAGGTTTTACCAGTTATGAAATCTTTTCTACATTAGGATCAATGACATTGGAACCATCACAGTGGTGGAGAGACTTGGAAAACAAGTGTAGGCTCTTCTGTTCTACAATGATGTCTTTTGATCCAGATTTGGGGCCCATGCAAGACATTGCTTCATAGTTTCTACTTATTAGTGTTAGTCTATTTATTAGTGTTTCTGAAATGTTAGCTTCAAAAAGTAAAGGTCTGGATTTGGTGGGGTTTTTAGTGGATTATATGGGGATTCTTTTTTTTCTCCACATTAAATTCAACATGAAGCTTGAAAGGTTTGGATAAACAATATTTGGAGCTTATAGGCTTGTCTGAAGTGTGAAACTTACCCCTTGTGGGAAGGCAAATGGAGAACACTCTAGTTTTCTTACTTTTAGTGGTGATTCTAATTTATCTGCCTGACCTGCCAGAAACTGAAGAAGAGAACTGAGGAGTATCTGTGTGTGTATGCATACACATGCATATGACAAAAAAAAGTACACATGCAGAGATACGAATACACAGATTTATATTTATTTATGTACATAGTGTATATGTACATATACACAATATATAAATTATATTTAAATATATATACTAAAATATATATAAATATATAAACTACAATAAAAAAACCCTGTCTTTCTGTATGCAAACGAAGTGATGTTAATCATCACAGTTGAGCTGCTATGGTGAACTTCTTTTGGAGGCTCTTCAGTTCAAACAAAAGTCTTCTAAATGCATGAACTTATCTATGCTTGTGTGTGACAAAAAGAGGGCTCATCTTTGTTAAACTTTTACCTTGTTAAGCTATTAATGCAAGAGTTGAGCAAACAAAAAAGGACAACATTCTGATTACCAAATTTGCTAATTTCCTTAATGGTTTTACCAGGTTAATTGGATTTTGTTAATCTCTTTTAAATGAATTTTTCTATCCATGTTCCATTGAGGACTTTCCTTGAGAAGGAAGAAAAAGCCTGAGAGCTTTAGTACTCTGACATTTTTGTTTCACATTAAAACAAATTTCTGAGTCTCTAGAGGGAACATTACCTCCAGCTACTTGCTCCATATGCACTTGCAAAGAAAAATATGGCAGCACTTGAAAAGCAACATTCTGGTGAATATCTGAGATTTACATATGAATACTTAGATATTTTCTCTCCTAAGCACCATAAAATCTCATCAGTCATTTCTTAAATGTTTTGAGTGCTGCTGCTTGCTGCTCTTTCAAAACTGTGATCCCTGTCTTTAAGGACCCTCCATCACTGCCTGTTCAGCTGAAGTAGTTTCTGGGAGGGCTGAAAGGAAGTAGTTTAGAGGAAGAAAGAACTTGAAACAGCCCAGGCAAATCATTCTTGTTTCTGCTTAATTTAAAGCTATTTAAATGGAAGTTTTCTGTTTGTTCAAGTCTCACAAAAGAAATTCCACCTGACTGGATGGAGGTTGAACCCAGGTCTGAATGACTGAGCCTTCAGAACAAAGCCTACCTCCTTTCTGCACCAGCCCTACTCTCGCTGCTTTGGCAGCTTCTCTAAGGAGCAACAGAAAGGAAAAAACCAGCGGTGGCCTGACTGACGAAATAGTTCCTATACGGAGGTTTAGGTAGCTGGTAGCTCCAGGCCCGACTGATTATTTGCCTGTGGTGGGAGGATTGCAAGACACATCCATGTCCACCTTCCCTACAGCTGCATGCATGAAAGGGCTACCACACTAGAGGGATGGCCTATCTCCTGGAAATTGGAAGAAAGATGCAAAATCCCACATATCTCTACATCTTCAAATGCCTTTATTACATCCAACAGTTGACATATTAATTAGTCTTGAAAGATCTATTCTTCCAGTGGAATCAAAAAACTTCATGTATTTGTTATCTTTTTTAACACTGCTATTTGTCTATTTCAGCTACCGAAAAGACAAACATAAAACTGTTTTCCCAGTGTTATGTGTAAAGTTGTTTGGGTTGAGTTTTTGTTGGTTTTGTGGGTTTATTTTGTTTTTTTTTTGTTTTGGGGTTTTTTTTTGGAGGGGGGTGTTTGGTGGCTTGGGGTTTTTTTGTTTTTTGGGGGGGTGTTGGTTTTGTTTTCTTGGGTTTTTGTTTTTGCTTCAGTTTGTTGGGTCTTTTTTTCCAAGAGAAATTTTTCTCTTAAATTGCAGTTTTAAAAATTTTAATCTTAAATATGTATTGGGGCTTTAGGTGTGTATTTCACTTTTCTAGTTACTATTGCTGTGTGTAAATAAATTTTAATTTCAAAACTTATTCAAATATATTTTCCATTTCTTACCCTTACAAATTATAAGCATACAGTACTAATGCTTGTCAGAATTTTGAAACTGCATTTCCTACATGTAAATTATGTAGAAATACTTTGTTTAACCAGGTAATACAGCAGAGAGAAATTTTGAGATATCAAACCATCCTTCCAAAAGCAGAAGCAGCAGTACTTGACTTTATTTTCCTTTAACAATTACATTTTTTTATTTCAGCAGAGCTGTAAAATTCACATGAGAAGTATTAATACCTTAAAATAAAGATAGCCTTTTTTCACTGTGCACACTCAGAGCCTTTTCAGTTCTGATAAGTAGCTAACTGATCCAAGTGTCTATTTTCTTCTTTAAAAAATTTCATTTGAAACTAAAATTGGGGCAGGAATAATCACAATTCAATCTCATTTCCCCTTTTCATATGTTTTTTACCTCTAGGGAAGAGTCTGGAGCTATTGCAGAGCAAATTTATGCTCATCATAAGAGACCGAGCAGATCATTGAAGCTGAATTCTGAAATGTATGTTCAATGATGGTTTATTGTCATTTATTTGTTAAGCCTGGTGTCTTTAAAACTAACACCAACTGAATGAAAGCTGATCTTTCTATCAGTCTTAGGAAGTTGTTTATGATACATAGATCACTCCAGTAGCCTTCATAATATTAATATTTTTCTAAAGCACTCAAAACATTCTTAGGTCCTGGTTGTTTCATTAGTTATCATCATATTGAGAGATTTATACCTTTAGTGCCAAGAACACGTTTTGGTTTGGTTTGGGGTTGGGGGGGGGGGGGGCATCAGTTTGGTTTTTTTATTTTGGGGGTCTGGTGGTGGTGGTTTGGTTTGTTTTTTTTTTTTTTTTTCCAGAGAGAAATCTAAAGTAAATAAGAGGTCTTTGCTATACTGACACAGGAAGTTCAAGGTAATCTTTCTGATTCCATATCTCGCAATAACTTCTATGCCCAGAAGATCTCCATGTTTGCCAGCCTGCAGACAGTCAATGAAGTAGGTATAAGAAAAACAACATATGTTCATATCCAGGTGGGATCTGATTCACAAGCAATACTTTCCCTTTCATAACCCTTTCCTTTGTGGGGAATTTTGGTCATATAGCTGCTCCTGTACTGACCATCAGTAACTTAGGCATTTTCTGCAGCTGTGAGAATGAATTCAGGTATAGCTCTATCCAGCACTACAGTAAACATTTCATTCCTTATGTGGACTACAGAAATTCTGCTCAAAAACATGCCAGCTGATGCAATGGTAGGAGGTAAAAAATTTCATAATGAATATTTTCTTTAAGATCGTCTAGTTCCCCACAGGGCCTGAGAGTTTTTGTCTTTTCCTCCATTAGGGCAACCTGATTAAAATGCTTTCCTCCTTTCAAGAAAAGATAAAGAAGACGTCAAGAGTTCAGAAATGGATTTTCCCTACCCAGCCTAATGTGGGACAAAAAATGTTCTGTGTATACATGGGACAAGTTCTGTTTTCAGCCAAGTATTCAGAAGCAATCTATACAGCTGCACTCAATTAACTCTGCCATCAATATCTGGCTCTACACTTCCCATCCCCACCTACACAAACATGTAGCAATATCCCCAATCTGATTGACCTAATAACTGATTGGAATAGCTACATGTTAAAAAAAAAACCACCCATAAGGAATCCCATAAAACCCTAGCCAGCCATCTATGTCTTACCTTGTTGTAAGATAGCAAACACTGACACGTAGCTCAGGAAATAGTAGAAAGTTAAGAAACTTGTGTTAATCCTGCTTAGCTCCCAATGAAATTTTTTTTTAGTACAGTTGAAGCACTTAAGGGAATATATTCCATGTATATTTTTTTCTTATCCTTTATTAAAAGTCAATTGAAATTAGGAAGCAATAATCCTTCATTCTCTGTTTCTTAGATGTAAATGAGGGAAAAGCAGTTCAATAGAGTCCAGTGCAATTCTGATATCTCTTTCATCATAGAGAATCAGAGCTACCAGAGGGAAAAAAAAGCTACTAACTTTAGTCACGATTAAATTAGATTAAACACATTATCCCTCTGCATACATTATCTCATCATGGAAGTGATCATTAGTTTTTCTTAGGCAGCAGAAGGGGCTAGGACAGAAGTGCACAGATTGGAAAGTATAAGTCAAAAGACAGCAAATATTTGTACTTCCTCTTTCCTGATTAAATCTATTCATTACAACTGGTACTCCTTAACAATTCAATTATCCAGGTGACTTTTCTTATTTTTTCAAAACACAGCTGTTTTCTATTTTTACTTAAAGTATTACCGGTGTTGAAATACAGAGGAGTTTTCAATTTCTCCAATTCTTCATTTATTTTATCTCCACACTTCTTTATGGAGCTATAAGAAGAGGCAAATTTCACTACAACAATCATAATTAAAGGCTTGTTTCCTCAGATGAAGACAACTTGCCCTAACCTTCTTTCTCAGGGAAGCACGGAGCCCACTTTCCCTGAGCAGCTTGTTATGCCCCTCTACAGGGCTGGAAGAACAACAGGCTCTGATCTGGACTTGGGCCACAAATACATCTATCAACACCCCAGACGTGCGCTGGCTGCTGAGTTCTCTAGAGGAGCTCTTGCAGCGTGTTGCAGCGTGTTGCAGCATGTTGCAGCAATTTTCATTCGCAAAGGTATCCCAAAGCACCTGGTTTGCTCAATGGGCCTGGAACGGATACACAGCTAAATTGATCTTGGCAAAATCACAGCCTTTGGGAGACACTAAATTACACCTCTCAGAGTCTTATCTGCTGAGACAGCATCAGAAACACAGTCTCTGATTAGGAAGGCAGTGTTGGCAGCTATACACAAGGTCTGTGTGCCGTTAGTATCTTAGAGTTTCTGTCTCCTGGAGGGCCATCAGGAATGGCTGACAGGAAACCCAAAGAAGGCACAGATGACCTGAACAGGGACCAAATCTTTCTAGTTGATTCAGGCCCTTCTCACAGTGTTATGAAAATATGTATTTGTATGACAACAGACAGTGGAATCCCACTAAAAAAATTCTTCAGATAATGCCTCTCTTACCTGATATACCACAGAAACCTTAACAGAAAATATCCTTTATGAACTTCACATTAAAAGGAACCTATGAAAGTCATTTGAGAAGCCACACTTACAAGTGAGGTCTCCTTTCAGATTTTTATTGTGCACCAGTTAACAGCTGCCAAGTGTTGCAGCCCATTACATTTTAAATCCCCATCTTCTGGAAAGTCCGACTATGAACAGGACAGCTAATTCCCTGTGGCAAGATGTACTAACTTTTTGTATTTCCCTTTGTGTGGCTACATGTGTGATTTCAGGCTGTGCTTGCACATTGTTGCAGTGAAGGTCAAGCCGGATACTGACCTTTATTATCAGTCTAAAATCACAGCCCAGCCCCACAAAGTTTCCATGTTGAAAACTCCATGTCCTTCAGCAGCACTTTTACAAAATGTACAGTTGCAGGTTTAGACCCCAGTAAATGGTACTATTGTTATTATTTACACAGTATCTGCACTTTTGGACGCTACAATAGCCGGAATGAACAGATGCTCAAGAAATTATTCAGTGGCATATGGCTGACCTTGACATCTCATATAAGGTTTTGAAACTTTGCTTATATTTCTTTTTTATATAATTACAGGAAACTATTTCAAGCTTGCTCACGCTTGCTGAGAATAAGGAAGGCAATAAATCTGGATTACAGAGGACTCTGAGCACTGCTCAGGGCAACAGCGCAGTTTAAATGGAGTGTCTTATCATTTGACTTAAAATTACATTATTGTAACATTTCAGATGCTTGAGTGAGCAATTATAGAAGTAATATTTCTGTAGCACTACAGAAACACAAATTCTTTCAGAAAAGTAAAACAAAAACAAAACAGAAAAATGGTCCTGAAAATCTTACCCTGAAAGTATTGCATATATTTTCAAATACCTCATAAAATCTGCTATTTCTTATGCTCATATTGAGTCCTGAGGATAACCTTATAAAATACAGCAAGTTTGATCAGACACGACAACAGTGAACAAAAACTAGAAAATGTAGTGCAAAAATCTATTCAGAGAAATGGTATTAACCTATATCACTGGTATGCAGTTTTTTTGACACCCATCTTGTGTCTTCATGGACATATGACAGTGGGTTACTTCTCAATTACAGAAATTGCACTTTTTCCGTACCAATTATCCTTGACAGGTAGTCTTTATCTTTAGATATTCACCACTTTTTCTGCTCTTCTGTCAAGCTGTGGTCACTCTGTTAAACAGTAGATAAAAAGTTGTGAGACTTGGATCCTTAGGCATGCAAGAATAATTAACAAACTGAAACTAATAACTAGTATTTCATACATAATGGGCTAAAAGTTATTCAATTATTCACATAGACTGTGTGGATCTCTTCTTGAAAAACTAGCAGCACAGCTGGCCACTTTTTCTTAGTCTTATTTCTGCCTGAAAGTTAGCACATCTTGAGATGGTGATGAGTGATTATGAAATTTAAAGGTTTCCAACTGCAGTGACATCAAAGAGCTTTTTCACTGCCTGTAAATTGCCACCAGAAATCTACTGTCACACACCACAATGCTGCAAGACATGTGTTGCCATTTCTCTGGTCAAGAAATTATATAACCTCATATTGGTTTTCAACACCTGCACTATTTAGAAACATTTGAGTCCTCGCCATCTCAGTCCCCGAGGATTGTGATGCAGTCTTATGACCAGTTAACCATCAGGATTCATTTCTGTTGTCACGCTTTACTATAATTAAAACTGCCTGTTCAGTCATTTATAGTAACTCTGAAAACCCAGCTCAGAACAGAGGAGCAGTGAACATGACTTTCCAAGCCATGCATAGGCTGTTCAAGGTATATAAATAAACCACTCACTTAACTTTTTCCACTTGCATAGTTTTGTTTTCCTCCATTTCCTTGTTCCTATCTTTTTCCATGTTCACCACTCACATACCTTCTAGTATGTACAGCTTTCAACCTTGTTTCCAAATACTAAAAGCTCCTCTTCTGAAGAAAAGGAAGATGAGCATCTCCTGCCTATAACAAGTGATACATTATTTGGACTGGTCCAGAAAATCTGAGAGAGAGCATTTCCATTTTTTATATCATTCAGACCAAATTCATAGACACATTCAGATAGCACCATACCACTGAATCTGGACTGAACAAAGAATTTCAATCACAACAAAACACAGTGTTGGGTCCAGCTACTACTGATTTAGGGCTGGGTCTTTTAAAAGCCCTTGATTGCTTAGGAGAGGTCTGGTAGAGATGTACCTACAAAGAAAATAAAACAAAACAAAATTATGTAGACAAGATGAACTGTAGACTTGCAGAAATCAGACATACAAATAAACTGCCACAAACCAAATGCAAAATATGCATACTTAGTCTGGAATTAAATCAGGTCCCATCATTTAAGTCAGGTCACATTCACTTAACAGATTCAGTGAATGTCTTTCACTGAGTTGTTCGGATTAAGATCTTGGATGCTATCTAGCAATAAAGGATAGCAAGAAAAAGGATGGAGTATGATTGTGACAACACACTAAAAAGAAAATACAGAGAAAGCCAGTAACTTCTTATGGTATGTGTGTAGAAGATATAGAGTGGTAATAATATGTCAATTCTTTTATGCCCTGACTTCCCATGGTACAGCAGAAATAAGGTTGTTTTCATAACACACACAGGCATTCTCTATTACCTCTAAGTACACATTAAAGGCACTAAAGGCACTCAGATATAATGCTGAAAGTTTTTCTCTTTCTTTCTTTTTAAAATAAGTTACCGATGTCTAATTATGGCAATTCAGAAAATGGTAGGCTAACAGGCTGAAAGATGAAAGAAGAAACAGACAGAAAAGTTATTACTCACTGGTGACAGTCATGTTAGCCCTATTTACAGGAATACTGAGATTCTATGGCAAAACCAGAATATGAAAGATTTCTGACACTTTCTGATTTTTCCTCCATTAGAAACATCACAACAGATTTTTTTCCCAGCATTTGTTCATGCCCAAGCATGGCCCAAAGAAAGCACATTAAGATGAAAAAGGAGATGTAGTGGAAGTGAATAACTCAGCCAAAGATTCTCAGTCTCCAGTGTAAGTATAGGATAGGGCAGATTCTCTGCAGTTATTTAATAAACGGATTCCTGGATCAGCTATAGAGTTGCTTTAAACAAATTGCTTTACTCCTCAAAGTCTCATTCTTCCCATCTATAAAATGAAAACATTAACAAATATATCCCAAATAAAATGTTTCAAGGTTTCTAAGTAAAAAGCTCTGTAAACAAGCAGACCATTCCTTGTACTTCCAATACTGACAGCTGTGCTACCCTTGCTTTCTCTGGGTTTCTGGAAAAAAAAAAAGACACATCTCTTCAGACAGCACCTCTGAGTGTTAGCTTATCGCTTCTTTTAGGTTTATTGCTTGAGATGTGAACATAAAGGGCAAGTCTAGATTTGATGTACAGTACTGTGCTTTCCAGGTCAGCTTGTTATACGTGCTCAACATTTTGCTTTCACCACTGACAATTTAACAAGGGGATTTTAGTAAATTTTTTCACATACCACTTGCAAATTATTAAGCAGGCTGGTAATCACAGTCCTAACAATGGAATAAGATGACAATAAAAATTACATCAATACCAAGTTTTCTCAGCAAAACCCATTATTTTTCAATAACATAAATATACATGCCATACATACCAGCTCATAAAAAAGCGCAAGTCCAGTACTTTTCCAATGGGAGCAGAAAGTGATTTTATGTCTTTTTTTTTCTGCTCAAGAAGTCCTTATTTATCGGCTTCAGATACTGACATTCAAGCCTTTACAGGAAACATTTCAGGACATAGCTTGCCTGGAAGAAACATAGCTGAGAAATTATATGATCTTATTACTGAGGAAACAAAAGAGGAAAGAAAGGCATCTCTTTTGCTGTCAAAAGAAACTCAGCCTAAAATACTTTTTTAATCCAATTAAATAAATATTGTCTTTCCTACAAAATGCCTGATGCAAACTTTCATTTGAATCTGCTTAGATATGGGAGAAGCTGTCTGTCATACACAGGAGCAACTCTTTTACTGACTTAGTGCAGTTATCTTTGACTTATGCTATTTCCACCAAAAATTTGACCTTTTTTCTCATATTTGTCCACACAAGACATGAAAAATGACATGTTTTTCAAGCAATTAATAACCAAGAGACCAAACTAATAATAAAAAGCTTGTAAATTAAAATGTCAAGCGGGCAAATGGAACATTTGATAAATTACTATGTTGTTTCTGAGGACTAAATTTTAATGTCATTCTAGTAGCTTGATTATAAAGGACAATTACCATATATAAAGTAGGCTGGGCAGAACATAACTATATACAGAAATAATTTTAAACTAACTTGGATGTAATAGAAATGTAACACTTAACCAGACAAAATTGCACTAAATTATTAGAATGGGGGGAGAGGGGTGTGTTCTCTTTTCCCTAATATATCTATTAATTAATTTTTGTTGAGTGGGGGAGGGAGGATAGGGGTTTTTTTCTTTTTTTTTTGTCTGTGCTTGCCAATATACTCAGAACCTTTCCCTTTTGATACAGTTTACAATTGCTTGACCACCACTGAGGAAATTAGTTTGAAAAAACCTGACATTCGTAACAGCACCTGAGGAGCTCTTATGCTGTTAAACACGAGACCCTAAAGTTCACATCATCCTGCCCGCAACCTTCACTCATATCGTACTCCAAAGACATAGAAAAAGATTGAAAGAGAGATGAACGCAGAAAATACCAAAATTTAGTATTTTGTTTGTGGAAAACAGCTTTTATTAAAAAACAAAACAAAACAAAGACCAATACAAAAAAACACAAACTCTTCGAAAAAAGATTTTTCTTCTTTTGCTGTAATTTTTTTCCTGTAACAGAAGTTTAAGGATACAGATAGCCTTTAGGCTATCATTTAGTTTAAATTAAAGATGTTTTGGCTACAAGGTGCTCACTGCATTGTCCATATTTGCACAAAACCCAGTGTAGCAAATTCTCTTAGCCATAGCCTTTTTCCCACCTAGAAGCAACCGTCACTGTGATGGACATTTGTCCTTTTAAAACATTTGTGAATGGTTTTATTTACACCACCTGCAGATAATGTTTTGATTACTTAAAAATACTTGTTGCTTTTACCATTTCCTCCTAGATCCCAGGAGTTGAGTATTGTTCAAAAGTAAATTGTAATTGGGACAAAAGGAAGCAACATCAGAATAGAGAAATATGACATGTAGTCAATGTGACCAGAGGAAACAAATAAAACTATTAGGAAAACATAGTCTTTCTTTCTTTTTCATGTCTGAGATCATATAGGCTGGTACAAGTGGGTTTTATCGCCAGTGACCTGGCCCTGTGAGAGTCCTCAGCACTTCTGTCTTCAACCTGTCAGCAGAGCTTGTCATGAGATCTCACCCCAAATCATTTCCATCAAAACATCTGTGCAAGCAGGATCCTACTCTTCAGACTTTTTAAACATCTGGGCTGCATTGGATGAAAGTATTAGGGTCTTCTTTTGTCATTGCATCTGTTAGAGCAGGAGAGGAGGTAGCTGCTAGCATTGGGTTGATGACGAGTAGCTGAGGCAGGATGGTGGTGGTGATTGCCTTAACCTGTGTGACTGCATCCAAGGTGTGGAAGTGTTTGAAAGTGCATAACAGGGTGTCAGTAACATATCTGACATTGATAGATGATGTTAAATAAAATCAGAAGGGAGGAACAATGCAATAAAAATGAAGCCTAAGAGCCCTTGAGTGTGTTAGAAGGAAGCTCCATAATTAAACATTTTAAGATTTTATGGTGAGCTAGAACAAAGTCATGGCATAAAGTCCAAAGATCATCTGCTGGCAGCAAACCGGTTTTTAGCTCGAAACATCAACTGAAAGGGATAGAAAGCTTTTTATATGTTGTGATGCTTGCATGTTAGCCGAAAGTGAGAGTTCCCACTGTGATATGCCTCCCTTTGGCCTTGACCTAGAGGAAGAAGAGATTCTTGTCACTTTAGCTGGACAGAAAATGAGCTTCAACATCGCCAGTGTCAGTGTTTAGAATATTTAGGACCTAGATACCCAAACAATATCAGCTAAGATGGGTCTCATTTTCAAAAAAACCTGTTAGCTGAATCTCATAAAGAAACTAAGCAAACTAAGGTAAATAGTAGGGTAACTATAAAGCTGCAAAATGCAATTATAGAAAGTACAGGAGGTTTGCCTAGGAGGGTTGCTTTTTGAAAGTGGAAAATTTTCCCCAGACCCTGGCATTTCGGAGTCTTCATTTGTTTGTGTTTTGCCTCACTGTTGCCAGAGTCTTCATCTCAAGTTAGGCCTTTCCTTCATCTGTTCTCACACCAAACTTCAAGAGCAGCAAATAATAAGAAAATGCATATTATACCTGCCAAATTGTGAAAAGCTGAGCACTAAAAATTACCCAGACTGTGGACCCTTTCATTATTGAGCAATTTGCCTCATAGAATGAATTTTGTCTCCCTAATTTTAGCTTATCTCTGTGCATGCCCCCCCCCAAAAAAGTTAAAATGTAATTAGTAGAACTGAACATGTGAATATGAATAAAACATCAGCTTGGTAAATAGAAATTCTCATACAATCCCTTTCTCACTGTCAACTGAAGTACAGGTTTACCTACACTGGCTATTTTCCAGTCTTCATGGCTATAATAATCTTTCTACTCTTTCTCTACTTTGGAGCGTTATTAAGACTATAGCTTAAACAAATTGTGTAGCCTGATACAGCCTCCTAGGCACGCATTTCTAAACCACTTTTCCTTGAAATAGCAAAGCCAGCTTTTTAGTTCCAGAAGTACAATCCCACAGTGCAAAACACTGCCTAACTATAAACTCAGATGGTAAAATCAGATTAATTCAAAACATTTTGACAGGTTAATTTTGCAGTGGTGGATTTTATGTTTATCCCCCAGTGTTCTGTTCTTGTCAAATTTCAATCAGACTTTTCACAGATATTCCTTTTTTTGGTATTACTTCTTTTCCACTGCTCTCTAGAGCCTGAAACCTCCCTCACATAGAGCCCCTGTGTAGTCTTCCATTCTGGACATTTTCTGTACTTTGACTTTTGCTTCACATTGGTCAGTCCTTCAAGTCTTCCATTAAGCTGCAGATCAATGTAGCATTATAGCATGTCCTAGTTTTCAAGACTTCTCAAATTGCTTTTCTTGTCCAATAATTTTATGTTTCTTCAGTCAGCTTATGCAGGGTCAGTGACATGATACAACTGACTTCATTGGAGAGACAATCTTGCCATCCTATAGCAATACAGATGAAATAATGTCACATCATACAGCATAATGTCCATTTACATGGCCTGAGAGATAACAACTAGAGGGCCAACACACTGCACTGTTTTTAACTTGTCCTCTACTTTTGCACTCTCTTTGGCATGTTTCTACTGAGAATCATCCATGCTATGCCTCCTTTTCTGATTCACACATCTGATTCACGCAGAACACATTGTCCCCTGACACAGAAAGGAAGATGATAATAAGAACCTTTAAATTCTTCGACTGCTTATCTTCTAGTTGCAGAGAAAACATTCATCACCCTGATTTTTAGGTTTAAGGAAGCTTGACCTTGCTGGCCAAAACCACACAAGAGAAGACACATCCACACAGCACAGACGGAAGCTTGAGAGTAAAGAAAAGGAGATGGCAGTAAGACAAGATTCAGCAATTGAAAGCTACAGAGATGTCCCGAATGAGCAGTTCGTGGATGCGTTCGCTGAGCAGCAAAACAAGAGTAGTGCTGAGACAATATGAACATTTTCCCAGACCACAGAAAGATTGTAGTACCATCTAAACCTCATCAGCACATTGCACATTGTCCAGTTTTACGCCTCTTGCATATGTAACTGCATATATATAATATACACATATACATATATATATGTATATATGTACATATATGTGTATATTATATATATAAGCTCCCTCCCTTTCTTGAGGGAGGTTACAGCATGTACTGCAGGTCCTGCAAGCTGGGAGGAACTTTGTATCAGTAAAAACCAGAAACTAGCTGCTGTATTGCAATTTAGTCTTCATTCTTTTTGATGTCTGTTTCCCCTCATGCTTGAAATTAATGTGCAATACACAAAAGACAAACTTCATACTGATAAGGAAATGGAAGTCAAACAAAAATCACGAACTAGGAACCCTTCTCTTCAGGTAGTCAAGTGCATGCAACTGAGGATAACTGGGGAAAGAAATAGGCATTTTGCAGCCCGCTAGACTATCCAGAGCTCACTGCAGTTAAATGCCCACTGAAATCTTCAAAAGCCTGTAACAAATGTATTTCCTTCCATTCAGTGAAGGATAAGGCTTGGTTACCTAATACAAACAAGCACCTTATTGACAGCATCAACATAGGTACAGAAGCCTGTCTATGTAGTTGTTTGAAGATACCTACAAAACTGACCATGCGCACTATCACAATCCACTAGCAACTAGATATTTTGCACCTTCTTAGTGTACTTGGCCATAACAAGGTATTCCTTCAGTCATTCAGATGAATTAAAACTATTCTGAGCCACTTATGTAAGTATATCTCAAACGCTGATGGCAGCCATGGAGACGAGTTCATGGTTTCTTAGCATAAAAGATGGCTTAGTGTGTGACTGTAACTACTAGTAGCACAGACTCTGAATCAACAAATTAGAATGTCATACTGCCAACACTATTTTGAGCACTTTCTTGCAACATTTCACAGATTAGTGAGACCCCAACTGTAGGCAAGGAAGCCTTTTCTTCCACACGCTTTTCTGGGTTTAATTATGGTTTCCACCACATTTAATGTGCCTATATTACTATCACCCATGGAGTTGTATCCACGATAATGGTTATGTGTCAAAAAAAAAACAAAAAAAAAAAAAAAAACAGGCTTCCACATGACAGGGGAATAAACCAGGAGCTAAGTGTGACCCCAGTATAAGCACTGCCTTCACCAAGAAGTCATCCTCCTGTGGGATCTCAGAATGGCAGGCTAAGCAGGTTCCTACATCAGGTGCTGGTAACAGCGTCCATCAGCAGCCCCAAGCATGGTGAGGAGATAAAACATGTCTATTGCACAGCCAGGAGACAGGTCCAGAGACAAGCTACCTATGAAGCTGTTGCTAAATACTTTTGCAGATGCCTGCTCTGTGATGTAGGCCTGAGGTTTGTCCAGGGGCAGGGTAAGAGACAGGGATTTTGTCAGAAAGAGCTCAGGCAGGAATCAGATTCCTGGGCCTGAGGGGAAACAGAGTGGTTGGCCATGGGTGTGGTTCACATGCGAGACTGAACAGGTTTGTGAAGGTCTATTGAAGTCCTTCAGGTCCTGATAATAGCACAGTAAGGAAACACTCCAAAATACACCATACTTTAAAGCCATATTCTGCAATTGCTCACATAAAGAAAAAGAAAAGCTCCATATAAACAGTGATTTCTGTGCCAACTAGCAAAAAAATACAAGGTGATGATAGGGTAACAAAGTGGATTACTGTAATACAACATCCAAACCACCAAAGATGGTGTCAGTGCAAGACAGCACTACATGAGACCTATTAGTATCTTCAAATCATTACAAATGAGCAAAAACAACTATAAGAGCTATACTGGGAGACATCCACTGTAGACTTGTCAACTTCCTAAGTGAAACTGCCATGTTAGGCTATAAACCTCCAAAAGTGTAATGGGATCTGTGAGCTTTTGAAAGTTGAAATAATTTACAGAAATTATTGATTCATCTGGCAAGTGTATAGAGTAAATCTATGCAACTTTGAAAGTCACATAATCTTCATGCAGTTGACTCTACTATAAGAAGGCCCAAGTAGACTATATTTTGATCTCTCTGCAGTATCAGATTGAATTTTCATGCTGCCTCAGCCACTCTAATTACAAAGTTCAATGAGCTCTGATTATTTCTCTGTGTGCCTTGTAGTGGCCTAGTCCTCTGCCAAGAGTTTCTTATGCTTTCTTGCCACTAGGCACCACTGGAATTACACAGCAGAACTGTGGGTGAGTCCTCAGACACAATGAATTTGGGCAATCTCAGACATAAGAATAGAAGCAGGATTTTGAGATCTGTTCTGTGTTAGGACCACAGTGAAATCAATTTTTTTTTTTTTTTAAGAAAATTCAAGTAACTTGCTTACCAGGAGAAAACATGACTTAGAATAACTAGTAGTCAAAACGTGAAGCAATCTAGCCAGTTACGTGGGAAAGTGAACACCCTCTGAGTCATGCAGGATATTAAACAAGCATGCTGTTGACTGTGTTTCTCAAACATAGAGTATTGCATTATTTATATAAAGTAGAGCAGCTCCAAGAAGAGAAACCGTAAGAGGCTGACACCATCCTCAGCAACTTGGGCATCTGCCTGAGGTCCAGGATCAACTATCAGACAGAGCAGTCTGTCCTGGAGCTGTGGCTTATAGACCTCATATTATATTTCATGGCTACCTTCCACTAATAGTTGTACTGAGTGTCTAATTGAATGATTAGTGGAAAAAATCATTCTGTTGTTCATCTAAACTAACTGTGGGCTCAATAGGTATACATAGTAACACATTACAATCTCCTTCTCTCTTTCTCCCCATCTACTAACCACATCCAGAAAGCAATAAACAAGCTATTTTCTTTTATGGCAAGAGATAAGGTGAACTTTACTACTTTTCCTTTACTATCTTCTCTGTCCAGCAGAGGAACCAACTTGTCTCTCTAATGGTCTCAGTGAGGTTTATCTATTTAAAACTAGACAAATTGTTCCTAACTAATATTTAGCCTTGAAGTTTGCTGCTTGTATTTCAGACCCTGTGCATTTTTCCCAGCTTATACCAGCTGATCTAAGAAAAAGTATTAATTCTATATGTGAATCTCATCCAACTTCAAGCACTGACAGTGAACTGGAATACAACCTACAGTGCTATAGGTGGAGCCATATTCTGTCATATTTCAAATAAAGATACTATCTGACTTTGTACCATTTAAGGCTTTCAGACAAACTTCAGAGGATTTAATACTGGAAGACCTGAAGGCAAATGAAATAAATATAAACCGGGTTTGCCAATGGTTAACCATGGCACATTACCTCAGTGCTTCTCTTTGACCAAGATAAATGTGGGTCTTTACATATAGATGAGATAAACTGTGAACCTTAGTAAAATGCTTAACATATTGCCATAGGAAAAGTATTAGATAAGTTGTAAAAAAAAAAAAAAAAAAACCAAAAAAAAAGATCTCATAGAAGACATTTAAGTGGATGGGTGGCTAAAATAAGGTAAGACCTTTTAGCTAAAGCTCCCTACCTGCAAGAAGGTTAAAAAAGGAATTCCTTGGGAGTTGTCATAGAAGCAACCTTACTACTGTTTTAATGGTGACATTTGGCACACAATGAAGCAGCAAGTTAAAGAAATTTTCTGGAGGTCACAAAGGTTATCATCAGCACAGAGGACTGAAATTCAAAGATTAAAGAAACAGATGACCTGAAGGACTGAAATAGAATGGCACAAAACAGAGGCCATGAACTTAAGATCTAATTAAAACTTCTGTTATAAGCAGAAGCTTATCAGTTTGAAAAAATAAGAGAAGAGCTAGGTGGGTGCATTCATCAATTAGAGACTGTTTATGAGCATTGTATATCTTTGGAAAAGAGAAATGTGATTCTAGATTCAGACGGTTATATCCAAACAAAATAAGGAAGAGTATAAGGTATTCAGCTGCAACATACAGTTCTCACTGCCTGTGTTCAGTAAGGCTGCAGAGGAAAGCCTTGAGACCTGTCGAGACAATTAGTATGAGAAGAGTCCAAATTCCCGAATGATTTTTCTCTTCAAAGGAAGGAAGAAGAGGGGAGGTGATTTCTGCCCTACATACCATGGAGCCAAGGGAGGTGTAACTTCTGTCTTAAATAAATTCAGAAGAAAACTACACGCAGAAAAGTTCTGGAGCAACTTTTCATTAGAAATACCTAGAGTAAGAAACATAACTCGTTTCAGGATGGAACTTGCCAAACTATCAGAGGGGTTATGCAGTCAGGTTGCCAATAATAGCTGAGCGCAGGAAGTCTCTCTGAGTCTTCTCTCCCTTTGCCAGACCAAGCAGCATCTCACTTCGCTGTGTTTTCTTGTTCACCCAGCGGTATCTGTGGAAGCAGGAAGAATCTATCCAAGAAGTGGAAGTGCTAAATTCTGTAACAAATTATATACGCTGTGATTCCAGCTCGCAGCTGGGTGAGTTCAGATTCCTGTGCTATTCAGCATATTAACAGCTTAGCTGGAATCCTGACATGTAGCCTACCAGGTGCTCTTACAGACCAACACTTAAAAAGGAGTGAAAAAAAAATCTGTCAGTCACTCAGTAGCATTATCCTGAGACAAGCTGTGTTATTTAACATGTTCTTTTCAAATCTATCCATTTTCTTGGAGGGAATAGTACTGAATTATTGCAAGTCATATGTTATGTTCCAGTGATCTGCACTTGTCAAAGAATAACTGTTTCTCCAGAGCCAAGTTATGACATCAGTGGCACCTGCCAAAAATTATAGCACAGATCAAATGTGGTATTCAAAGTTTGTGCCCTGTAACTGTCTCGTCATTCCACTTGGTGTGTTGCAGACTTCACAGAACGAGACTGTGAGGTTTGGGTTTTTTCCCCCTGCCATTAAACTAATTCATTATAGCAGATGTCATTACTCACAAATAAAAATGAGTGACAGGTGAACAGATTTCATCAGTCATTCCTGTCAGTTGGAGTACTCTTGAAAAGGGGAACCCAGAGGTAAAACTGACACTATTCAGTAATCACTCAAGAAATCCGTACTTTGACGGAAGAGGAAGCTACTATACACTCAAAGTAAGCTTTTATATTCTTTTATTTTGGCCAAAATAGATTTTTCTCATCCTATCTGGATTGTTAAATGTATCTAGACATACATGTATATGCATTTATTTTTCTTCTTCTTAAATCATGCAAATTTGAATAACACTTTCTTCTTCCATCCATGACCTTGAATTTTGTGTATTACACTACACTTTATTGGAAGATAATCTGATCCTGTCTGATTTATAAAATATCAGAGGTATCCGGCATCTGTTTTATTTTATTCCAATCTTAACTTCAGTTATTAACTTGCTATTTGTTCCTATGTCTGGTTTTAATATTATTAGAACTTCTGTGTTACATGTACTTCAGCTGAAAGGAAAATTGCCATAAAAGAAACACATAAGGAGATATTCATTCTAATGATGCGTTCTATAATCTAAAAACTTTTAAAACATAAAGCTTTTTTTTTTTTTTTTAAGAACCGTAAACAGGCTTCGAAGTCATATTCTGTACTGTAATATTTCTGCAATGCTGGAAAATGTTCCATGTTTAGGTAAACAAAGCCCAGTGAAGGGTAAAAGGAACAGAAGCCAAATTAGCGGCCTGACAGAGATAAATAGCTCATGGTCATGATATGACCTGTGGGACTGAATCCAGTTGAAGTCAAAGATATCTTTCCATTGTTCACAACGTTCTTCAAAAAACTCTGAAGTGTGTGTGGACATTATTTTGGAAACATGTTCATCTCCAACATTAAAATTGTCTGAATCCTCAAATACACTGAAAGTGTTAAAGTAAGCTCTATCACCACCTTTTAGAAAGGAAACATTTTTTAAGATATACAAAACCAGAAGATAAAAGAAGAATACTTAGAGAGTTCATCCTCTCAAAAAACATTTTGGAAATAAAACTTAGAAATGTTCAAATATTTTTTTATCTTGTTGGTTAAAGTACTTTCCCATTTAAAAAAAAAAAAAAAAAAAAAAAAAAAAAAGAAAACACAAACCAAACCAAAAATCTTGATGTTGGTTTCTTTTTATTAGCCGATTTGATATTTTTAAAATTATGCATAATTTAGATTAAAATCTACTTTAACATTTCCCTCAAAATATGTTCAGTTAACAAAATTGCTGAATGCATTAAAATATTTCACACTAAAAAAGTAAAAGACTTTCAGAGAATCTCATTGTATGCACAAATATTATCTCTATATAAAATACTGAAATTTACAATGGGTAACTGAAGACTTGTTAAATTAACAGACTGAAAAATTGAAAAAAATGCCTCTTTAAGTTTCAGACAAGATTTTCTTCTTTTGCTTGTTTATTTTAGATAAAGATTACTAAATACAGCACTTTTTTTCAAAATACCAAGAGAGCCACTTCTAACTCCAAAAATATCTCGGTCAAGAGCTCAGAGTGGAAATATAATTATAAAGTGTTCAGAAGAAAAATTACTTGCATTAGATAATTGTTCAAACTCCTTTTTGGAGGTTCTCTGAGACTGCAGTAATTCAAAATGTGTAGACCATGGAAGTGCTAAGACCAAAGCGTTTGGAAACATCCTGATTTAACTCCTTTACAAAACACATTCAGCCTGCAGACAAGATTAAAAGACAGAAGGTTGTACCACTGGCTGCTTCTGTAATAATTTTGTGGCAGTGAACTAACTTTGTGCATATAATAATTTCCAATCAGAAGCAAAATTTCTTCTTCCTTGCACTGGAGAGATCTGTTGAATGAAAACTACTCATCATTCACACTTTGAACCCCCTTAAAACATACTCTGGGACAACAACTCAAAGAGTTTAAGCCAATGCATTGTATGTAGATGTTGTTTGTGGCTCACGAATGATTGACTGTCTTACAGATTGCTTCATGTCCCTGTGATTTATAGTTTAATTATAAATGCAGTATATTTTTCTTTTACAACGTTGTTAATTTTATTTATTATTACTTCTTCTGGACATTCTCTATGCATTAATAATTTGTTAATATATAAGTAATCACCATCAATTAAGAATGCTGTAAAGAATTCTTTTGCACACACAATACACGTATTTCTGACAGTTCAATTTCAGAGCTACCAACATATAAACCACGTTAGCCAAGATCAAGTTTCACCTTTATTAAAATGTTGTTTTATCAGCTTGGCTCTCCAGGAAAGGAGTCAACTGTACCTCAAATGGGCAGGTAGAACTGCACAACCGATACGAACACAGTCACCTCTCAACCGTCTTAGTTGGGGTCCCTTAGCAAGGGACTTTACCTTGCACCAATGTTACACACTTTTTAGTAGTCCTACATAAGAAATGTACTGCAGAAATTTCATAACCTATATTTTCAGTCCTAAACAATACCTACACCGACTCAAGTCTTCTGAGTAATAATTTTGAAGCTATGGAACTTTTGGTTTTGTTTATTTTACTTTCATATCAGTAGAAAAACATGTTAAACCAACATAACATTAGTAGCGAGAAAGACGTCTCACCAACTTCAATTTGTCTGGAATGATACCTGGCTATCTGAAATTAAAATAAAGATGATAAAGAACTTCTTTTCTTTTCTCACTTTCCACCCATGCAAAGCTGGTGGAATTACTCTGAGAAAGTGTGTTTAAGAAGAAAATCCAACTGCCCTGCTAGTTTCTGAACCTTGAGGTTTCTAAGTGAAGAAATCAGAACAAGTTTGCCAGAATTAAGTCAAATTGTCAGTATAACTCCAATTTATGTTATTGGAACATCTAAAAGGAAAGCAGAAAATCACTCAACAACTAAAGATGTTTTCTAGAGCAATAATGACTGCTTGATACAAAGAAAACAAACCTAGAGAATTACTCAGAAGTTCAAACCAGGCTCCTACGTAGAATATTTTTATTAGAAAAAAAGAAGGTATTGCACAGTACACATGAACTCTAATCTCTATACATGGATGTTGTAATGCCAGGCCGAAAGAAAGGATACTTTCACATATCATAGCATAAGAGATGTTGGTTAACAATGCCAGACAGCACCATCTTCAAAAATCTTACTTCAAAAACCTCTCTTAGCAATACCATGTGAAATATTCACTCTCACTGACATTCTTAAGAACTATAGTCAAGCCGAAGGGTCTTGGCTTGCAAAAAGTCTCACAGATATACCAGATTAACATTTGCAGAAGTACCTCCATCTATTGGTCTGACCGCAGCTTCTTCGTCTGAATGGAGCAGCCAAGATTTAAGACCACCAAAACCCACATGCACATCCAAAAAATCTAACCAATATAGAACTCAGATAAAGACTGGAGGCCCTTTTTGTATCACTTGAAGAACATCTACTGGAAGTTTAATAATCATAAAAACTTAATCTCTAATGAAAGGTTAATGTGTTATGGCAGACTCTTATGTGAGGCAAAGCATAATGGAGATTAGAGGGCAAACCTACTCAGATGATTTGTCAGTAGCTTGCATCTGGCTTCTGAGGCAACATGATAATTATCTAAAGAGTTTCAAGTGGACAGCTGCTGCTGAAAGAAGAACCTTTAAATGGTGAAAAGACCCAGGTGACCTGCTGATCTGGGAATAATGAGATAATATTCCATCACTCACTGTAACAACCTATTACCAGGGCATTTATTCTAACACTGCTCAAAGGCTAGAGAATTAAGATACAGATAGGGCATGCTCCAGTGCATCCGTGACAAGCATACCTTTCTGCAAGATAAAGCTTTAAATAATACTGTTATTTTAGGGCCCCAGCCTGAGACAAAAGAGCCTTAAAAGATTACCTGTATTCCCATTTAGACCATATCTTGGATAGACAAAACAGGTTTAGCAAAAGTTTATAGTAGAACTGCTGTATCCACACTGGTGTAACAACTGCTGCTGTGCAGCTACCTCTACAGCTTCCCCCATCCACAGCAAGGGGAACGCCAGAAAACTGCTGTTTGCCTTGGAGGAAAATATCTGATTTTCTCTGGTGATACAGCAGTTTTCGCTAACTTTGCTGTGAAAAGGCCCAGTACCCTAACCACTCAAGCATGTCTGATATTCAATCTCACAGCAGGTTGCATTACTTGAACTAATCAGCTCACAAATATTACTACAGTTGGACTGTGCTAGTCTTCAAGCAACTGAACTTCTCTATGGAAAAATACTGCGCCTGGAAGTGGCAGAGATTTTTCTTTCTGATGAGCAAGTTTTTCAGCCCAGTCAGACTTAGCACCACATTTAGCAAAACTATTGATCTTTCTGAAAAATGTTTGTGACAATAATGCCAAATATAAAATATTCAATCTAGGAAAATGCACTTACATACCCCTTTAAAACTTCAGGAGATTAAAATGCAGTATTTGATGGGAAGACTTTGCAAAAGTCTGCCTTTGTGTTGCTGTCTGACTCCTCTTTTTCTCTGATCTTCTACTTAAAGCATAGCACAAATCAAAGGTTTCCTCAGATTAGCCTACATTATCCTAGTCTTAATAGTATTTATCAAGAATAGCTTATGAAGTATGACATTGTGAAGCAGACTCACTAGTACATATCAGGGTCTATGACACATTAATTCATCAGCATTACAAGATGGACATTTGGCTAAAATATCTAGTGACAGCAGAATACAGATGAATACAAAGAAGCAAAGGAATTTTGTAGGAACCCTCAAATTACGCGCTGATCTAGTCATAGAAAACTCAGGAGCATGGGTCTGTTGTTTTTTTTAATTTCTTGTGTCATCCTGCCTGCTGGAGGGGCTTAGTGGAGGAGACTGATGCAGGAAATCCTGCTTCACACTGGGATAGAAGCATGACAGGTCATTGATGCCTTCATAGCAAAGCAATATCTGGCCAGCAATAGATGTAGTATATGATGTAATTTTTCTGACTACTTCCTTTAGAAATAAGCAACAGAACTTAACTTTTCAAAGTACCATTAAGATTTGATCACCAATGCATATTCGGTTATACCAGCAAGCACTACACACAAGCTGAGAATATAAAAAACCTCTGTTTGAATACTATGCATTTAGCAAGGATTAATTCACCTAATTTCTATCCTTTTTCTCATTCATTGGAACTCATCTTTATATTTTAATGAGCTCTACTTTTAACAGTATTTAAGACTGAATTTTTATTTGAAATTAAAGAACAAGGTCATGACAAGCTCCCTAGAGCCTTGCACTCTGTGTGCTTCAACCTCAATTTAGATTCCTAATTCCCCCACATATTTTGTGCTACATATCATTTGGAGCAGCAGAAGGAATCATTTAAGAGAAACATATTTCCCTTGGATAACAACCATCCATAATCTCTTTTAAAATTACAGGAAGAAGAAAAAGGGAAAGCCTTTCACAACGACTCATCTGATGAGATGATAGTAACAATGGCACTATATTTAAAAGAATTTTTCCCAGCTTCTTCCAAAACCACTTAAAATCTCACACATTCTGAGGCTTCCACAATATTTCAGTGAAATGTGTCATGCATAGCCATTACTCAGTAACAAAAATATAGGTGCACCATTTAGCTATCACCCAAGGCCTGTTTCAATGCATTATATTTTGCTTCAAGGGACTGTAACCTATTCTTCTCAGGTGACACACTTTATTTTAATAGCACTTCATGAGAAAGTAATTGCAAGGGGCAAAGCAGCGCAGTATCTGCCTTAGGTTAAGCTCCTGACTGTTATGACCTCTAAATTGCTTTTCAGAAAATGAGCAAGCATACCAACTTTAGAAGACACAAGATGTGTGGTCATGATGCAGAAGGGCTGAAGAACTTCTGGGAGAAAGTCATACAAGAGCAAACTAAACAAAGAGAATATGAAGAGTCTAGGTTAAGCAAAAGCGCCCTAAGCAAGTAAGTGGCATTTTTTCTTTTACACAATACAGCAAGGCATGTCATCACATGCGTTAAAATAAGGTAACTCCTTATTGTACTGCTTTATTCATAGCACAGATTGTGTTCAGGATCTTTGGCACTTTTCCTCTCAAAGCTGCTTGTCTCATGTTTCCGTGGCTCTTCTACATGGAAACTCAGACACCCTTCACCCCTGAACTTCATGAGCATTCTTCAAAGGCCTTGGAGCATAGCCACACAAAAATAAAGCACTTTGGCAGTATGGCTTGTGACAGACAGAAAATACCAAGATTTTTATCTGGAACTGGTACAGCTAGTACTAGCATAAAGTAGTATTACATTAAAGGGACATGCAAACCACCCATTTAATGTGTAGAATCAACAAACCTATAGCATCTTTATAATGTTTAATAACCTTTCTCATCATATAATACCAAAGACAGAAACAGTATAATAAGATTTTCCTGTCTCATGGAACACATTTCATTAGCATTTCTGCTACACAACAGATAGATAAAAAATAAGGATACTCAATTTCTTTTTGTTTTTCCCCAAAACAGTTGAGATTATGGTACAAACACTCAGCAAAAGTGTGGTAGACTGCTTCAAATAGTTTCTCAACCTGTTGTACCTCAGGATTTTGAACCAGGGTCCCACACACACTAAGTGAATCCGCTGGCTAACAATAGACAGAGAAAGAGCATAAGAAATGTCTGTGACTCTTGTGTTTTTCTGATGGCTTTTCCTGCTGAAATTAACAAAAGTTTTCCTGAATAAATTTTCCTCAAAACTGGGACATTCACATAAATTAATTTGACTTCAACAAACTGGAATGTGCTGGTAAAGGACTGCTTCCATAAAAAAATTTCCACATGCTCTGACACAAGTGCACAAGGAGGAAGCTACTATTGTCATTTAAAGGATAAGGAAATCAAGGTCTGCTTAGGCCTTGTGTACCAATAGTCAGATGTAGACAGTACTGCTCCCATACAAATGCATCCTACTCCAGTTAGTCAGTAATATTCCCAACCCAAATCACCAAGTTGCTGGAGAGGAAACATATAATAAAACCCAGGAAAGTGTTCAGCTGCACTAGAAAACTTTGTCACTTTAGCTTCACAAAAAACTACCACAAGAAGACACGGCAAATCAATTGCAATTGGGAGTATAGCTACTATTTTTAACATCATGAAGTAAAAACCCTAAAAGCTTTCATAAGATCTTCTCTGAAAAGCAAAAAATATACAGAAAAAGAACTCTGAATACGTCTTAGCTTCCATATCCAATATATCTTAGCACAGTGGTTACAAATGAAATAGACCCAAAAAAGTTCACTCATGGTCACTTGACCAAAGCCCAGATTGTTCACAAAGTTATCTAATTTGAATAAATAAATAATAATAAAAAAAAGTAAATCAGAAGGTCATTACAAAATCTACAGGTTCACTACTTCATGTAAGTCTGGGAGAATTAGGTGGGTCTAAGTGTAGGATAGTGTTCATTCTGTGACACCTAGGACACTAGTTGGCAAGGAACACTAATGCTTTCAATGGCAAATTTTTCCTAATCAATTGCAACAATTGTTTGAGCCTTAACTGTATGCATAAGGGAATAGTGAAGCAAAGATAGGGTAGACCAAATGAGAAAAGTTTAAAACATTATCTGAAATCAAATTCAGAAGCCAAACTAACAGAAGCATCCATGTGAAACAACTACTGCGGAATTACTCTCAGATGAAATCATTGGCTGATATTTTTTAACACACCAAATGTAATATAAAAACCCATGATGCATTTGGCATTACCATGTGATATCTAATCCTATAGCATTGCTGAGTCAGGTGTTTCATAATAAAATTTCCTTCGGAAAATTACATATCCAACAACATCTTGCAGCGGTCCCTGGTGGTTTTCTCTTCTGTCTGCACTATACTTGTGCCTTGAAATTATGTGGCTCCTCTTGCATGTGACATCAATTCCTTTCATTAAACACGTACAAGGTCTGTAGAGATTTTAAGTACGAAATGGTTACTTAATTTTTCTTCAGAGTAAACCCAAATAGACATATTGACAGATCTTCTTGCTCTTCTCCACAACATTTTACAGTAAACTTGGGGGATTTAAGGGTGCAATTGTATTTTTTAATTTACATGTTGAATGACCTCATGGGATAGATAGTACTTCTGTGTAGCTTTGTGAATACCCCAGAGGAAAAAAAAACAGAGCCCTTCACACTGACAGTATTTCAGCAGTTGTTTGACTCATTTGGAATCCAGCAATGCCAACCACTGATAGCATCAGGACTATCCTTTTCTCCCCTGCATTCCTGATCTAGCAAGCTAGAGGGATGTGTAGATGGTAAATAAATACAGGACAAGTGCTACAGTGATGAAAGAGAGGAAAGCTTCAACCCTGCTGAAAAGCCCTGGATACATTTGAAGGATTTGGCTCAGTGCTTGCTAAGTGCTTGTCCTCTCTTTACAGACTCCGCCATGAATGGACTCTGCGGCTGGAAGGACGAGCAAGGCAGGTCCAGGCGCAGATGAAAACACAGAAAGAACAGATGATGATGCTGTCTATTGAGACTCTTCCCTCACCAGATAAAACCGTTGCTTAAAGTTACTATGAAAACTCAGAAAGCATTGGGCCTGAATCTGACCTTTTGCATGCACCTATAAACTAGCAGCTACACTACTGAAAGAGGAAAAGGTCAGAATCTGGCTCTTTTCCAGACTACTGCAAAGGCTCCTAATAAGGTTCTACTGAAATTCAGTGCAAAAATAAGGCCACAATACAATAATCTCAAAAAAAAAAAAAAAAAACCAAAAAAACAAAAACCACAAAGGATAGATGAGAAGCAGACACCTTTAATTTCCCATGATATATTATTACTGTGATGCAGCAGGACTTTCTTATGTAACTGCATCTGTGCAGAGTGACAACAACATATTTCTAGGAGAGAGGATCACTTGTTTAATGGGAATAATACATTCAGGAAGATGCATCCAAAACTGCACATTTCCATTTTCAGAGCTCAGAGTCTGGCTTAATGCATATGTAAGCTGTTTGCCTGTCTTGAGCCACAGTGAAGGGAGTTAAGGATTAGTCTGATCAGCTGGACAGAAAAAGTATATTCTTAAATGCAATCAGGGGAAAAAAAAAAAGAAGAAAATGCTTTTCTGATCAACATTCAAGAAAATTTACAGAACTTAATTGTTAAATGAACAGAGGAAAGTATTTTGATTTTCGTGGGGTAGGTAAGAAAAAGACTGCTGAGGTCATTATGAACCTGTCTGAGAATGTCAGAGCAAGTGAGTATGAAAGAGAGTTTGAAATAGAAGCAGTGAATCGGTTCATCGTAATAGCTTTGCAGGGCATCACTTGCCATAGCTGGTGTGCGCTAATCTGAACACTTGCATTGTTCCACCTTCTTCTAGGTCAGGTAGAATAGAGGGAAGAATAATTAAATACAGGGTAATAACAGTGTGCTCTATTTACTCATATGTCTATGTACCTAAATACCATATCTTTGGGGAAAAAAACAAAACCAAAAAGTTTACTTATTATCTCTTCAATTAATTTCTTTGATATTCAGGATAAGAGTCATAAATCTAAACAATTATTTTTCTGTAAAACAACATTTCAAAGAATTCTAAATTCTGTATTCCAGTGTTAAGCCAGGTGGAATTTTACCTTTTCTCCTTGTTTGCACTGAAGAAGTAGATAGGAATATATTCAGCATATTTCAAAACAAAACAAAAATTAAACCATTTTGACCTCACAGAAATGTTTTTTTTTTTAGTCTTTTTAAAACAACATTTCATTAAACCACACAATTTTACAGAATGTTCCCACTTTCACATAGTGACATTTTTCTATAGAAAAAAACATTTTATCACAGAAATGTTGTTATTCCATGGAAGACTAAAACAATTAAAGATTTATAAAATGTTCTTTGATTATTGAAAACTGAATGGAATGTCAAGTCACTCTTCTTTCACATTTCAACCCTAAATCCAATTGTTTCTTCCAGTGTTTTTCTATTAGAAAACAATGCTGAAAAATAATAAAATTGCAGCTTTTTTTGCCTTTCCAAACTGATCTCTTTCTTCTATGTCCATTTATTTCCCACTATTCTCTAAAATGTTCTTTTACTACCACCCAAGTTAAACATTATCTCTGGTGAAGAAGATCAAACAGAACCTGAACCTTCTGCCACTTCGGTAAAAAACATAGTAGTTCACTGTACTGTGCCAGTAGCTAAAGGATATAGGCAGGGCCTGTCGAAATTGAGAAATGCCAGATTCCCCACTTGTAAAAGCTGGATTTACTAGATCTGCTAACCACTGCTTTAAGCTGTATTGCTACTCACATGAGTGCAGCTTTCCCCTACTCTGTGCCAGTGTGACAAGAAAAGAACCAAGGAAAGCTGGCCCAATAAGAATTTGTTGTTCTTTTACATTTAGTGTCAACATTTTTAATTATTAGGAACACTGTTAACAGTATACCTGACTGTTTATGAAGTATTTGAAGACAGAGGAAAAAGATCAAATCAGTAGGTGCAATCCACTCACAGTATTTCTCAGTACTCCCCTGAGGGACCCCAAAAACCAGCTTAGGTCTCTGAGCAACTATTCCATCAAGAGCTTTGCAAACAGACAGCAGCGTAATAACTACATGCTGGAAGAATGTTGCAGGTATTGCTTATCTTCACAAGAATATGGAACCCATTTCAGAACAGCTTTCTGAAACATCCACTACAGCACAGAGTGTGTATACCACAAGTGTGAATGACAAAAATCCTCCCACTCTTAGTCAAAACTAGCTCTTTGTAAGTTGCTTACGTGTGTATGCATTAGTCATGATTACCTATTCTAACACATATTTTTCAGGGCAGCAGTATCTTGGCATCTCCATGGTATTGAATACCAGATGCTTTCTGTTCCCAGGTGTGGGTGTTCAACCATTTTTCACTGCTCCTGCACATACAACCAGACTCAGAAAGAAATCAAGTGTTAGAAATAATAAAGTCTAGCAGCCAGAAATAGCCAGATATGCTGCTTGAATACTGCAAAGCTAAAGGCAGACAATAAGGTCACGGGGAAAGTTTTGTCCTTTTGCTTTAGTTTCTGAGTTGGTGAATTCATACCTGAATTTTGGCATTTCAGATATGCCTGAAAGTGTCATGCCTGGATTTCATTATAAAAGCAAGCAAACAGAAGTCAGTTCAAGTGGAATTCTTATATTAGAAAACACCTGCCTCGTTCATATACAAAGCCCCCACTGATAAAACAGGATATCCAGTGAGTATAAGCTGTTTGAAGAGTAGGCCCCTTTAACCAAACACAGCTTTTTTTATCCCACTTGTCTCTAGTTCCCCCCCTCTTTCCAAAGAAAAAAAAAAAAAAAAGAATCAAATGAAAATTCATGTTACCGTAGCCATATTAAAAGAGTTGGACTAGCTATTTGAGAAGAAAAACTAACTACCCAGACTTTTTTTTTTTTCTTGGAGTTTATTAGTTTTCCTAATAGAAAAAGAACTGGAATTAAATATTAGTTAATTTGTATAATCACTACCACCCTGCATAATAAGATGCTACCAGGTCTTACAACATCATATAAACCAGTCCAGCACTTCCCTAAGCCAGCAAAGAACAACTAAAATTGTATAGGAGAGGTCAGAGACTAATAGTTTTGGTCATGGGACTTAAAACATATGATATATGATGCAATAGGTGGGGGTCATTTCTATGAGGTAATGCACTTAAACTGGCACACTAAGTCAGTTGCAGAACACCCACTTAGCATGACTGAATTCATGTGCATGGCAAATAATGTGAGCACATACTACACTCATTCACATGCTTGCTCCCAAGTGCTGCATCTGATCCAGGAACCAGTGACTAATTCTTGAGACACCACAAGAACTCCTTCCTTAAACTGACTTTGAGCTGTGGTCAGTTACTAAAGCAGGGTTTACTCAAATTGAGGCAGTCAATAGGGTGAATATAGATGACACTGACCTGCAGTCTGACTTCATTCTGACACCATCCAGAAACACTCACACAATCAGGTACAGGTAAGGCCTTTAAAGAAATAGCAACTCAACACTGGTCAG
Organism: Ara ararauna; assembly: GCA_028858755.1. Lineage (NCBI taxonomy): Eukaryota > Metazoa > Chordata > Aves > Psittaciformes > Psittacidae > Ara > Ara ararauna. The sequence goes on along the minus strand of CM054410.1, from coordinate 32,649,083 downwards.
CTGCTGCACCTGAATTAGCACTTAAATTCAGGGCAGGAGCGTTTCTTTAAGTGAAACCCTTGATTGTCTGCACTATTGCCACATACTGGTTTGGGTCACATAGCAAATTTAAGGCATGCAAATCAGAATTCTTTCAAATGAAACTAAGCCAGACCAGAGGCCATGCTCTAAATGCACACCACAGGGCCTTAGCTTCTAAGGATCTGAGAAACACATTAACTCTTCTGACAGTTTTGAGACCCTTGCAGAAGTGAGATATTTGGTCCAACTAACCAAAATAGATTGAGTCTGACGTAAACCCCTGTACCATGCTTAGTCTAATGTAAGGAACTCAGCAGCAGTCACTTGATCTGCTGAGCTGCTGGTAATCTGTTGAGTCACGTGCTGATGTAGGTGAGTATAGCACAACCAAAACAGTGGAGATGGCATCAAAGCACATTCATACATTTCATGTAGATCTAAAGGTGGACTTTAGCAGATGCAATGACTGAGCTCAGGAATGACAATTCACTTGTACAGCCATGCAGATGTGCTAGCATGTATAACTATGCACAGCTTGGTCAATCATTCAGCTGGAGCTGCATGTTGTTGAAATAGAGGCTACCCACACTACAATAAAACTTAGCATAGATCTGGCTTCTGGAACCATAAAACAGACATGTGTGGTTCAGTTCTACAGTTAAATGATAGAAATATGAGGATAATTGTCAATTTCCTAGCCCAAATGTTCCTCCTAATTACAAACTGACGGTGTCCTGAGGGATGCTGTTCTCGACTTCGCCTATTAAACAGCACTTGACTGGGGCTTCACTGCCACAATGTGAATAAGGAATAGTAAATCACCTAAAAATACCTGTGGGTTGAAAAGGGCATCTGTAGATAAATGAGAATGAAAAAAAAGGTAGCTCTAGAATATGTTATACTTCCTGAGGACACTTCCCTTCATGAATTAAGCATTACTATACCATGTATTTCTTACAGAGAAGGGTAGGAGCTATGCATGGTGCTACATATTTGAGAAAAAATTGCATACAAAACCTCAGTACTCAGGACTGACAATACAAAAATCTAGTTATTTCTCCTATTTCCCATCTATTTCATTTGTGTGTCAGAATTTTAAATATATTTCAAGCTAAGGTGGAAACAAATCAAGGAAAATTCCAGGCCCAAAAAATGACAGTCTGACGAACAACCTAACAAAGGTTTATACTACTGGGGAAGCCGAACTTAACAATAGATTGCTATGTGCTACCTCCATACTAAGTGTACTTGTCTCAAATGCCATTCAAATGTCATTAAACAAAATAATAATCTTCTACTAACAACTAATGAAATGTGAGACACTACTGGCCTAATCTTTACCTGATACTCAGGGCCAGTTTTCAGTCTCACTGGTATGACTGAAAGGTTCGCAGACAAGATCACTATTTTTCCATAGCAAACATAAACATCATCAGGGAGTGTTATAATTTCAAACAACTGCAATAATACAATAATCATCTGGCAAATGTCAAAAGGGGAAAAAATGCAGTACCAAATCTGAAAGAACAATTTAGCTATTTGGGCCAGTTCTTTAAAAGAGTTTTAATCTTTGTTCTTTAATCTTTGTGTTTGGTCTCCACCATGATTGTGCTGCATATCCAACATGAAAATTGATACTATTTGATCAGAACTGTAACTTCCCAGTATATTTTTACTGTTTTACATAGGGAAAAGTGGACTTAATAGTGAAAAGCTCTTGATTCTATTAGTTTTAATATCTAACACAGAGAAACAGTATCTGCAAAATACGGATAGGAGAAGCTCAGCCTATACTGTCTATTTGCAGCTAAGCAGCAGAAAATTATGCTTTCAAAGAGATTTTGCTATAGCTAATGTTATTTTTCTCCCTCTAATATGCTATTCTAGTCAACAATTGCATCACTATTGTTAGCGTTTGAGATTGCAGTACAGGCAGCCTCTGAGTCTAATTAGGCAAGGAAAACAAAATGTTACTGCAGTGACCAACAGTGTTATTTCAGACAAACCTTTTTAAAAAGTACCTGTGTTTGCCCTGATACCTTAATTTTATTTTTCTCAGGGTGATGTTGGCTCCACTGCAGCTTCCCTCACAGAAATTTATTCTGTAATATTTGTGTCTGTGCTTTTATATGTTGTATTATAACATGTGAACAAACTCACAAAATTTTTTATTTTTACGTGCAAAAAAGTTCCCAATAACAAATATGCCTCATTAATTATTGGATATTGTTGTAGCAGAGTTCTTCTTAGTTAATGACAAAATGCTAAATAATGAATTGATATTTTGCAGATTTTGGACAATACACAAGTTCACTGATCTTGTTGATACTGCCTCAAACATTAAATATGTATTTTTAATAACAAGACTAACAGTCACTGAAAATAAGCACTAGAAGCAGTAAGGGCAGTCTAATCTAAAATATCAGAAACAGCAGTTATTATCCACCATCCTAAATGAACACTTAATAACCTGGAACTAAATCCCTTCAGGGCCCGTTTATGATACGTACACACTTCTGCTGCAGTGATGACAAATACTCCATTTTCCCAGAACTAATGACCCCTCTATAATATGTACTAGGGGGCTGACAATTGTGCAGAATGAGCTTATCAACAAACTAACAAAGTGTAGCCATGTTTGAAAAGTTTTATGCTTAAACCACAGGAAAATTTCAGTACTTCCAACCCATAATAAGCCCTTCTGGAGCCATATCAAAATTCTGTAGCATGTGTTTGGTCAAGATAGTCTTTGTGTATGGTTTGCTCATTTTTAGTTCAGCTACCTTTGACCAATTACGGATAATTAGGAGCAATCCATGAAAGTAATTAATATGTAACACTTGATCATGTTCTGACAAAATACTAGCATCTCATGGGGTGTTTTTTTTTGCTTTAAGTGGTGGATGCACTAAAGAATACCCTCTTTATTACAAAACCAGAACTTTTTTTTTTTTTTTTTTTTACTCCAAGGCACCTCCAAAGAAGATCTCAAAGTAGGTACTGCTGTATCTTACAGCTTTATTGCAGGGATTTTGGCAGCAATCATTTATTAGGTCTCTACAAAGTTTAAGGATGCAGAAAATAACAATACTGTCAACTATTTTATCTGATATGTTTATATTTTAACTCAGACACTACCATTATGTTCACTAGAAACGCCAGAGGAAACAGCCAGTCCTGATGTCAACGTGTCCTGGGTTCAGCAGTAGCAGTCATTTTTCTCCTTCTTAGTAGCTGGCCCCGTGTTGTAGTTTTGACTTTCAGCCTGGGAACAGCGATGATAACACCAATGTTTTTAGTTGCTGCTCAGCTACGTTTAGTCTGACCAAAAAATTTCTGAGTCTCTTGCTCTGCCACAGAGGAGGGGAAGCCGGGAGAAAGCAGAGATAGGACACCTGACCCAAACTAACCAAAGAGGCATTCCATACCACAGCCCATCATGCCCACTATATAAACTGGGGGCAGATACCCGGAAGGGCTAGATCACTGCTCAGTCGGGCTGGGTATCGGTCAGTGGGTGGTGAGCGATTGTATTCTTCCCTTGTTATTTCCCTTATCATTATTATTATTGGTAGCAGTAGTGGTTTTGTGTTATACCTTAGTTACTGGACTGTTCTTATCTCAGCCTGTGGGAGTTACGTTCTTTCGATTCTCCTCCCCATCCCTCTTGGAGCAGGGGGGAAAAAGGAGGGGAGTGAGAGAGAGGCTGCGCGACTGACTGAGCTTAAACCACGACACAAGGCTAGCATGTCTCCAATCAAGCTAGTTTTGAAATGTGCAATACTGACTAGCCCAAATACTGCTAGGCTCCCATCCTACTGCAAATTCTGGCTGCCAGTCCTCAATGCACCCTAAGAAAGTCTGATATTTCTGTTGGAAAGTAAGCAACAAAAATCCACAGCAAGGCCACAGGGTATTTTTAACAGAGGAGTTTTATTTGTGCTGTCAAGAGACGAGCAAAATTTGAACTGCAAAAAATAATGGCCTTGTAGCATAAATTCAGTCAATGTGACAGGCTTGGGGAGCTTTGCTCTGATCTGGCATGTAATTACTACGTAACCCTGACCTGCAAGCTGTATCTCCTAGGCTGCACAGCAATTTCTGACTTGCACACACACACTTTCTAACAAGAAACTAATACTTGGAAGACTTGTCTCAGAAAATTAATTTTTAATCATTGAAAACAAATGAAAGAAAACCAATCAATGCTCCACACCTTCCCATGCTCCAAATTACTCCAGATTAACATGTCAATTAAAAAGAAAACCAAGCTAAATACGTGTGTGGCTTTCACCTCCACGAAACACAGCTTTTCTATCAGCACCATTTAATTAGTTATAACTGAAACAATGAAAGCCTTTCACCTCGAGGACTTGGATTACGGTTAAAGATAATATTATTTTCTGTTACAAAGAAAAGCACCTGCAGACACACTATCCTAAATGCATCAGCAATTCCAATCTCAAGTTTAGGAAAATGTCTGTTTGTAATGCCCCATCTCCAATCAGCAGGCAACACAGACACACTACTCTGTCTCCTGGTTTCTTAATGCTTGGTGTTCTGCACAATTTCATCTGGCTGTTTGCCAGCCGTAAGAGGAATACATCAGAGAGGAAAACCATGCTAGGGAATGTAAAACACTGATCCAGCGCATCCTCCCAGCAGCCTCACGCACACAGGTTCTAGGAAGCTCTAAACACAAAATAAAGCTGCTTCCAGAGCAAAAGATATTTGGATTTTTGTTTTTGTCTGTGATGTTTTCATGGATTTGGTTTTGGGGGGTTGGTTTCTCTCAGAGAAGCAAGGTCAAAGAAAGGACATTCAAGTCCCCATGATAGCATTGTCAAGCTGAGCTTCTGTTCCCTCAGTCTAGGGCCTAGTCTTGCCTTTTCCTGCAAGACATGTTTCTCACTTCTTTATCTGTGTCTCCAAGCGGGGGCTGCACCATCTTCTACAGGTGCCAAAGAAACAAAAAGATTTGTGAAAGAAGGCCCTTTGAGAGGGACCCGTTCTCCCAGGGCAGCTGCCTCCACAACTGCCGTCCTGCTAGCCAGGCTGAGCCAAAGCTACCTTCTGATCTTCTTTTACCCACTTCTCACCACCTACCCCAGCTACTTAATGCTTTTTTTTCAGTTATGAGTAGTAGCAGCAACAGCCCATTAGGTCTGTGAGTAGCAATGTGAGAAGGGGCTCTGAGAACAGGAATTTAGATAGAACCTGATTTTCTCTTTGCGGAGAGAGCATTCAGTCATCGCACATGACTAAAGCTGCTTGAGAACTTCCGGCAGCTCATGTTAGTCCCAGATGCAAAGAGCTGTGGCAGCAGGGCAGTCACAGAGCAAACTCAAGTCAGCACATGGGAAGCAAAGTTCCTCTTCAGTCGTCCCATGTCCCAGTGTTCTGTGACAAAAGAAAGGATGTATAAGCAAGAGAGAAATGGAAGATGCATATTAAAGCACAACACACTGTCCGAAGCAGAATGACAGGTGCTCTGGAACCAAACAGAACATCTAGAAAAGAAAGCTTTTAAACTGTTTTTATATATTTCTCTAGGCAAACAGGCTGTTCAAATAAAAATTCTGACTAAGCCTATTGAAGCCTGCTCTCTCAGGCACCGTCTTTCTCTACATTAACATGTCTCAAAATTTATGGTAGAGTTCTCATTAAAGTCATGCTAATTTTTAACACACAGCAGAGAAAAGCACTTGGTACTGTTAAAGCCTGGCATGTGTACTTTGTGGAGTATTATTGCTGAAATTCATTATATTTTTTTAAAAGATCAAGATATTAATTATTAAAAATGCTGAGTTCTTATTGTTCTGGAATTTCAAGCTTTTGGGCTTTTTCCTACAACTTCACAGGCTTCAAACATCTCTTGCATCTTAAGTCCATAAACAGCTTTAAAACATTACTTTCAGTCTTCACTCTTTCAAGCTCTAGAGGTTTTTACTAAAAGAGCTTGAAACATCCTGATCTCTAAGATTCAATTTTAAGAGCTGTCAGTGCTGATTATGAGTTAAAATAGTCATATCATTACATTGCAAAAACACCCAGTGATGCTAATGCAGTCCTCTGGCACAGAAATGTCACCAGAATTTTCCTGGGTGAGACTTCTGCTGGGTCAGGGAGACATGACTCAACCTGTGGATGGGCACAATAAAATGTCATGTAAGTGAAACTGGGAGTGGAGCTGCAGAGGGGAAGATGTATGTAGCCTATCTTCACATTCAGATTGCCTAATGCCACAACTCACCAGGGGCATTAAATACACTGCCAAGGAATTTCATTGCACATGTGCAAAAACCTATCTGAATTCAGTGGTCTTCAATAGGTAGGGCTACATCCAGAAGGTTTGCCTATCCCTTTGCTGCCTTTAAGCTTTGAAAGTTGTGCAATGTTTCCAGACACCCTGAAAGCTCCCTGGGGAGATAGAAACAATGCAGAGTATAGCTTCCTGCTTCCCAGTTTATGGTGGTAAGTCTGAACATGCAGCCATAGCATACTGCCCCTCTGCTTTCTTTTTTCAGTGATTAATGTAACCTGAGGATGGACAGCCACCTTGTGGGTAACCTTTTCTGGCTCTAGTCCTGGTGAAGCTTTGAAGGCTGGCTGGGAAGCCCTTGCTTTCAGTAGATTCAGGATGCTGAGCCTAGTTCTGACTACACCTAGCAACAGATGAAACCCAGAAAATTCACAATGAATGTCAATTGATTGAGAGTGCCTCCTTCCACAAATTAGCAGGACTGCCAAGGAGTCCTGACTCATAAAATTCTCTCTTCTTTGACAGCTTCTCAGAGGCCAGCTTTAATGACCTTCGAGTCACACTACAAGACATAAATATCTTAGTCAGCTTGCAGAGAAAAGGTGCCACAGAAATGAGTAAAATAATAATTCACTGTCTATAGACTTACTGAGAGCGCATGAAGAGAGAGAAAAGGAGGAGTAGTCACTCTCAGTAGCTTTATGTTTCCTCTTGATAAAATTCAAAAGGTAGTTTGAGATCCAATTTACAAAGAATTGAGATTTCAATAAAATTTGCATCAAGGGAATAAGTAAATGCAGAAAGTTATTCAGAGCTAAAAGACAAACTGAGAAGGAGAGTACTGACAACATTTAACATTCCTCTGTCTCCCAAGTGAAGGAGCATCATTAAAAGATGCAGCTCAGCAATTCTCACAGTGGAAAAGAGTTTATCACAATATAATTCAGTTCCCAAAACTCAGGAGGCTTTTGCCTTGTTAGCTAGGGATAGGCTAATAAGCTCAGGTAGCCAAATCCATGCTTTAATTGGCATCTTTCCCCAGCTGCCAGGCAATATACTGACATTTTGCCTACTCCCTGCAGAAAGATTTTGTTGCATCTTTGTTGTATTGTAATACAGAACTCCAAGAACATATGCAGTATTGCTTTTTTTCAGGAAGTCCTAAAAAGATCCTAAAATTTTATGTCAAACTGTATTTGCGTGAACTTTGTATTTAAAAAAAGCCTGTCAGAAACCCCCAGCCCTTCTTTCTACATCACATGCACCCATATAGCTTAGATCTTCAACACAACCAAGTGCAAGATATACTTTCTGTTAAAAATTAACTTTGTGTAGGCATAGGCTGTCATAAAAATATGAAAATATGTGAACGAATTAAAATGCTGAGTAATACTTAACAAAATACAATTTGTATATCCAACATATTAAATATACAAAAATCAGTATTAAATACATCATATGGCTATGTAAAAATATTTTAGTGATTACGCATGTAGATTTTCCCTACTTATGATTTCATAGATTTATGCATTGCCAAGAGAAAAACTACACTGAGATGGGTTTTGAGGAGTTCAAAGCAAAAGGAGAGAGAGAAGAGTTGGGATTCCTGGATGGATCTGATTCTTTATGTAAGAAATGAAATCTAAATGGTAAACTAATTTTTCCTTTTCTTCCAAGCAGGTGTTGCCCTGTGGTTTGAAAACTGATCTATTGGGAGCAACATAAGGCAAAAGCTCCAAATTTTTTGTTTTCTAGGGCTCCACAGAGATACTTTGGCAGATTTAGTACTGCAGAACCTAATTATTGGTCTCGGGTGTCTGTCTCCCAGGTTCCCAGGCTTCCAGCCCATCTAAGCATACATATGCAATTTGGTGAGCTACCTTAAGCCAAGAGTGAAGGTTTTGCACTGAAATGGGAGTCCATGATCTGGGACAACTGAGGTGGAAACGCAATTTCCATTTTGTCATCCTGGCTCAGAAATACAGTAACCTGCAGCTGGAATGGGCAGGTGAGGGTGGTACCATCCAAACCTCCTGCAGCTAAATCCACCATAGCTGACTTATTGGAGTTCTAAACCTTCAGCTGAAGTTGTCACAGGGAACCAGCCTATGCAAACCATTTGGAGCAGCACCAAGTAAAAGTCACGGTCAATCCATGCAGCCCAATCAACCACTTTTCAAATTCATTAAAATGAGTAAATTATCAACTGTGCTAGATATTAGCCATTGTAGGACAGCAAGGATGAGCAAATGAGGCAAAGGAGAAGCTAAAACATTGAACCCTTCACCAGGATGACACATCAAGAAACTTACTCCTCTGCTTGACGACTATGATGGTATTGCTTTGATATCTGAAACCAAGCAGTGAGCAAGAATATAACATGATAAATTGCTGGACTTTTCAAACGTTCATGCAGCTGAGATGCTTATTTGTACATGGTGGTGATGTGCTTTACCATGCCTTTTAACATGCTTGTTTTCTCTCCAACTGAATCAAGGACAAGTAAACTGGAACAGAGGGAAGAGTGCCACAGCTTTTGAAATCCAATCTCTCTTACCTTATACTGCTAATTTGGGGATGGAGGAAATTATGTGGTTCAGTTTACTATTAGGATTCCTCCATAATGATGCCTTTCCTCCACAGCTCTCACATAGAGCATAAACTTTTTCCAGAAACCTAAAAATAAAATATATTGACAGTCCAGCTGTACTGTGTTTAACTTGGTGTGATAGATTGATTGACACAAATATAGACCACACAAACAGACAGTGAGGTGCTCTGACCAAACATGATTTGAAGGACAGGGCAAAGGAGCAATCTGAGCAGCTGTCAAAAGGGTAGACTTTCTACAATGCAGCTAATGTTCCAAAAAGTTCTTTATTGCATGCTTATCAACTGCTCTTCACGATGAGGCAATGCATGTTTATGTATTATCTTTGCCTATTGATGCTCACCCATTCCATCAAAATTAAAAATAATTTTACTCTCTGTGTTCCAGGTAAACCTGCAGTGAAGGCAAAATCCAGTGCCCTTTACTGCAAACACGAAATTAAACCTACACAATGTCAAAACATCTTAATTAATATTACTTCTCATTTTGACTTGCCAGATTTCAGCAAGTTTAGCTAAAAACCACTTCTACCCTTTAGGAATTTTGGTTGCCACCTCCATTAACTATGTCAAACTATCTCTTCAGAAATGGAGCTAGAAGTTTGTTATGACACTACATGTTAACTCAAAGATATGTTTTACCTCCAAATTTGCTTCCTTGGAGAGAGGGAACATTGATCTTTTACCCAGAATGACAGGGCAAATGTCTAAAATAGCACCCATGTACTAAGAAATCACCAACATATTATTTTTTCACTTTACTGAAGTTTCACTGTGCAAAAAATAAAGAGCCATGGGGAACATGTAATACCAGCAGCATAACAAGGTCTGTCATAAAGCTGCTGCTTGGCAGATCAAGCTTTTCTGGAATGAGATGACCCAGTCTTTTGAATTGTGTGCCCTTCCACTGCTTGGCAGCGAGAGTGACCACACTGAGCCACCAGATTTGATTCATGTAAAGCAAAGAACATGCATTTTTTTTCTTGGATAAACTAGATTTAGAGAGCATTCAGAACAATTGGCATTTTTTCCCTTAGCTCTGTAGTTGGCTGTATCACAAGTGGTGGCTATAGATGGATGGAGGATAAATGACACAAGTTAAAATCTCAGCCCCTTTCAACTTAATGGAATTCTGCCATTGTGTTCAGAGTTGCCAGCTTTATTCACCAGCCAAAGAATGTCAGGGAGTTGGAGCTTTAGGAGTAAGCACATAGAGCTACTCTGGATATTTTTCCATTATTGTGAATTTAGGCAAATCCAGCCTCAGAGATCCTTCTTGTGTCCTCCTGTAATCTGGTGCCCCTTTCATCTCAATCCTTTCCCTTTTTCTCTCACTGGCAGCAGCGTTTCTGAGGGTCAGAAGAATCACGCCTTTATGGAACTAAATTCCAGAGCACCCTAGTCAGAATTCCTGCTTCTGTGCCCAGCAGTCCAGATTTCTTGGGCAAGTACTGTAGGTGTCCCAGGAGATGACAGGAGAATGTTAAATCAACCATACTGTTACCATAGAACATTTCACATTAAATAAACCAACAATTCCACAAATTTCTTTCTCCTCCTCCCCTGTTATTTCTCCAGTTTACAGCCTTGAACATATAATTCATAAACACATAAGATTTTGGTATGCTGTCTAAAATTAAAGAATTATGAATCAATTTTTCCTTATTTGCACAGACTCATCTGCTTTTGCAAGAGTTCATTGTCAAACATCATAACTTTTACAGGAATTGTTGGAGTGCCATCTATTGGAAATAAATATACAAATGAAAAATGCTTTGGTTAACCTGCATGAAGTAATCCTTTTTACCCAAGTGCTGGTTTAACTCTATCAAGTTAAAAAACTTTGAAATACATACATTTCATGTTCCATTCATAACTATGTTAAAAGTTAGCATGTAACTTAAAAAAAATTGAGCCTCTTTAAGGGGTAAAATACTGGAAACTGGCAAAGATTAATAGCCCTGGAGTATAAAATAGCAAAAATCAGAGGAAATCCACTAGAATAACAACCCACTTAAAATCTGAGTCACATTACTAAGTTCTATATCCACTGTTGTTGTAAAGTTTATATCAAATCCTGGTTTGCATTCTGCAGAGACATATGTATTACTTAGGCTCACACAGTTCAGCTGTGTTTTAGACTCCAAATGTAAATTATTAATTTTCCCTATGGAAAGCAGTCTCCTTGGGATAAAACAGCTCTGTCTTCCCATGGAAAACTTACAAATCATTCTTGGTGTCCTGGGTTTCGTACAATCGGTTTTAATAAAACAATCTTCAACTGCCACTTCTGTTCAGAAGATACTCAGGCAATGCTAGAAGTGACTTCTCTCTGTCTCACATGAGCAGAAAAATTTATTGTTTTTTCCTCATTCTCTTCCCAGCTTCAGGCCTTGTAGCATCTATTAAGTGAAAGTGTGCTGAATTATACTTGAATGAGACTGCAAAAAATTTAAACAACTGAAAAATGTGACCTAGTTTTGAACCTTAGACTTCATCCTGGAGTTGATTGCCCTCTCCCCTTCCTTACCACCCAGAAAATAGTAGGCTGGGGGTGCCATTGCCTGAAGAGCATCAGTATTGAAATCCTCACACATCTGCTTCACCTCTTCATCTTTACTATTGCAGCTTCGCCCTCTGTGGCTTTGTGAGCTCTCACACTAGAAGAAGCAACTGTGCTGCTTAGCTCTTTTCTTTCCAAACATCCCAAGCTTAATCTCAGAACTACACTATTCGGCTTCTGAGCCCTTCTGTTAATTAGCACTCACCCTTACCCAGCTCATGACAGCTTTTCTGACAGCTCTTTTCATGGTTGTGCTTGAGAGCTACACAAACATATAGAAAGGGAGCTTTTGTAGATGGCTCTAGGAAAAAAAACCTACAACAAAAACCCTGCAATTAATTATACCTGATAGCATATAGCAGAAAAAGTATCAGTAAAATGACATGACACAAAAACAAAGTGAAGCAAAATGCATGAAGCAAAATATACTGAGTGTGGAGTATTGCACAGACTGACTTTCATATATTCAGTCCTCAGAATTATTCCGGTGGCCTGACATTCCAATCTGCTCAGTCATCCTCAGTGGTCCAAAATTCCCAACTCCAATTCTTTGTCTAAGTAGTATTTTATAATATGTTTACAAAAATGACATATGGAATTGAGTTACTGAAATGCATGCTATTTTCTATTTTATGCAGTAAAGTTAAAATCACCTCTTCTATTCATGTTGCCTATGAACTGATTTAGATAGTGACAGGATCACTTTCCAAATCGGTTCCTAGTCTGTCATATCTTTATTTCTAGCAGGTGTCTGATATATATTTTCATTCTTCACAGACACTTTTTATTTCTCCTGGTAACTTACATCATTCTATCAGTGCACTTTTTTTTTTTATTTGTTGGTTTTATCTCTTCCTCCAGATCCCACAGAGTATGCTCCAGGCTTCTCTGCAGTTTATAAAAGACCTTTTCTTCTATGGCTTTCTCTTGAAACTTCAATCATTTTCTGTCTCCTCCTGAGGCATGCTCTCACATATAATTTCCTTCCCTTAACAAGCGCATTTTCTTCATCTGGGGACATATTTACAATAGAAGTTCTGGGGCATCAGAAGTAACATTTCTTTGGTGCAACAGTTGCAGACCTATGTCTCAGAATAATGACGTGTCTCTTATGCCCACTGTAGTTTTTGCACTTATATTGCATACTGAGAAGGAAATGTGAGGAGAATTAAGCCGCAACAGAATTCTCTGTGAAATCAATAGGTTTGCTTCAGGTTTTATGCCATATTTCCAACTTACTATGCCATAAGCATTTGGGGTGAGAACTATTAGGAGTAAGCACAGCAGTTGCGGGAGTTTAATGGACAACACACAGATTAATGTAATCAAAGTGTTGGCAATTTATTGTAACGCAAGCGTCACCTTTTATAGAGAGCTTCAAGATACTTGAATATTCAGCAATATCTGATTGGTTAATGTCTCTTAGCTAAGTGTTAGTAACAGCTTAATGATTGGTTAACTATTACAGCATATGTTTCAAGGTCGCAGTTATCGGTTCCTCCTCGCACATCCTACTCAGTAGCTTTCTGTGCCAACTCCCTCAAACTTCTGCACGTACGCATCATCTAGTAACCTTCAGGCAAGAGCTCAAAGCCTTTGGTTCACTACTTCACTATTGTCAAGTAGCTGTCTGGATTGCTCACGTGACCATTCTCGGCCAAATAACTCTCCACAAGCAGTAGTTCTTTGGTGATGACAAAAGTCTTGGAAGAGCTATTTGTGACCAGATTTTTGTGAGTACAGATCTTGGGCTGACCATAGTCTTCTTTTTCCCACTAACAGAAGCTTTTGGGCACTTCCAGTAGTAGTGGAAGATAAATATGGGCACATTCTCTCACTCAGTGTCTTTCAGACTGTCAGTCAACGCCTAGCTATGAGGTCACCTCACTATTCTAAATATTCATTAACTAAAAGTGCAATACTAGTAGATTTCTTAAAAAATCAGTGGGGAAAGGAAATGTAGTCTGCTGATTCTTTTTCTGTTGGACTGCACAAAATGTAAGTTAGGTCAAACTAATTTCCATGTTGTTGTTTAGACACCAGGACTCATTCAAGTGGGAAAAGAATATTGAGTATTTTAAATTTTATCCATAGCTTGGAAGAAATTGCAATTTCAACATGATCTTCAGCTGTAGATAGCCCCTGCAATTTTCTCAAAAGCTTTTCTGGACATATTTTGGACTTGTACAGAAACAGAAGTTCAGCTGCACCTATCAGCTGAAAGCAGCAGAGGTAGACTCAGGAGTCCTTTTGGCCAGGCTATACAGAAACTCTGAACAGGTGACATGACAACTGTGGACAGAAATTAAATTAATAGACACGTTTTTCATAAGCAATTAACATAGCTGGATGAAAACAGAACAGTTAAGTAGCCAACCATGGTTATTCTCACTCCCTTCAAAAAATAAACAAACAAACAAACCAAAAACACACACAGACACACACACACACACACACATAAAAAAAAACCAGCTGCTAGGCCTGAAGGTTTCTCCAGTCATTTTATGTTACAACTGATCATTCAATTTAACATGAATAGGCATACTAAATGAATGAGAGGATTTATAATTTCCACACCGTGGATTTCTCCCCTGTGACATAAATATCTGTAAAAGGCTCCCATAGGGTATGGCAAAAGATGCTTTAACCTTTGCATACATAATTCAGATCAGCTTAGCATCATTTTTGTCAGAATGAAACCATATGTCACCTATTGGCTCAGGGGAGATACTGGCATATGGAGCCTTTCATGCTTTAACTGCCAGTTTGAATCCAGCCCAGGTCAGTAACAACCAACACTGCTATATATGAACGCTGTTGGGTAATCCATGAGAGATGAGTTTGCCATCTCAGATCAGATCCTACAGCAAAGTTGTCCACCAGAATGCGACTACTGCTCAAACTCACAACTCACCTTTGGCCAGCAGTATCAGCAAGTCAGCCAAAGATTAGATGAGCACTGTACATACATGAGTTTTCACTCTGTAGAAGCCACTCTCCCAAGCCAGAGATAATAGACGCTGACATGCAGGGTAATCGCCGTAAGACGTCACCCTGGAGGAGGACCTCCTCTAGCCATTGCCATTACATTGTTATTACAACACCTCCTCCCAACTCCTCCTCATAGAGATTTAACCCATTAAACAGATCAACATTTAGTGACTGCCTTGATGATATATGCAGGATAACAGTTCCTTGAGCAATGACAACTCTGCTGTACAAAGTGAGGATTCAGTCCTGGGAGAAATTAAAGAAGAACGTAGAATTAAACAGTGTCATGATGAGGTGGGGTTCAAACATGACATCATTTTATAGAGGTTGAAGAAAATACTGTATGATAACAGTTAACTTTCATTGAAATGGTATCCAAGAGTAGAATATAATTAAATAATAAATATGCATTACAGTAGAGAACACTGAAGACTTGAGAAAAACAAATTTTAAAGCCTCTTAGGAAAAGATTGCCAGGGAAATTCTTCCTAATTTTCAACAGGAGGGATTTTTATCACTATGAGATGCGAGTTTTCTCTTTGCAGCAGTGAAAACATTACATGTGTATATTATTGGCTCTTAGTTAGGCTTCAGAAAGTGAAATTCTGCTTTTATTACTACCAGAAAATTTACAAAGACGGTTATTTGAATGCATCGCAAGGCACTGATGTACATCTGGGAAATGAAGCCAGGCAAATCAACTGGTAATGCAGCTCTTTATGCTGTGGGAACTGTGTTGCAAAGGAGTCTAACAGTAGGTGTTTACAAATAAAACAGAAACTGGGAGGTAATTTTAAAACCAGGGCCACTTTTACTGATCAGATTCTATTCTACATACTGCCAGGTAAGGAAAGCCCTTACTCAGCCTCAGTGAGACATTACGTCATTGATGTAACAGCTCATCTAAACCTATTTACATAGGCTTTTCTTTGTTACCAGGATTGTTATTTTGCATTTTTTTCCCATTGAAGCTTAGTGAAAGAAATATTCATACACCAGAAAGCAGCATAAACGGTTTACATATTTGCCTTTTTTAATTGTTTGATTTCTTTTTATTTGAATTATATTGTTATTTTAGAAAATATATGTATTAAATCAAGTTCTGGAAAGGACACGATCACATTCAATATATGCTCGCTTTCATCACTATACTAACTAGGCTGCTAATCTGTATCTCTTGTGTCGGACTTGATTCAGTTCACTCACAAGGCTCCACACTCATGGTCTTCCAGAGTATCTTTCTGCACCTGTCCTATGCTGTTAAGCCTCATAAGCAGAGCTATAGCAAAGATGCCAACACAGGGTACCACTCCTGGTGTAACTGTGTGTGAAAAGATTTCAAATGAGGGTATGTACGTCCCTGTAATCCTCTGACTGCTGCGACCCAAGTGATGAGCTGAGCAAGCAGCACTGCAGATGATAAAGCAGTGACTGGTGAGAGCTGAGTGCTGTGCAGGTAACTTGCATATCCAATTCCATGGATGCAAGAAGTGAGAAAGTGAAATGAAGTGGAGAAACAACATCCTAAAGCAATGTTACATTGTCCTTCCTGAAAAACATTTGGCTGAATCCTACTGCTTTTTTCTTGAGATGCCTAATGATACATCACTGGAAGTTATCTTTACTTCTTTCATAAATACTCCCCAGCTATCCCAGCATTTATACCCAGCTACAGACCAAAGTTTGATCTGATAAACCTTAGCCTTTGCTATAAACGCAAACCATGTCATCTTCTGAAACATTTGATTTCAGACGATTAATATAAAATATTCATGTAGTATGTATTACATTTACTTTTTGCTTTTTGAACTTTTGCCTTATATTTCTATTAGGCACAGAGTTCATATTTAAAAAGGCTTTTGCATATGAAGTACAGACTGTGGTTTCTTCCACTTCTTTTTTGTTTATCTTGATAACAAGGTGTTCTCCTCTGGGTTGAAGAAAATGTATAGAACAATAGGAATTAATCTGAAGTTCATTAAAAGAAGATTAATAAAAGTTTGTCCAGGAAAGATTTAGGGA
Organism: Ara ararauna; assembly: GCA_028858755.1. NCBI lineage: Eukaryota > Metazoa > Chordata > Aves > Psittaciformes > Psittacidae > Ara > Ara ararauna. The sequence continues at coordinate 32,632,614 of CM054410.1, read as the reverse complement.
ATTCAAAAAATAGTACTTTTAAACCCAAACTTGTGTTCAGCACAAGAAATATACACATATTTCCATAGGTACAGTAGTGGTGATGAATCATGAAAAATAGACAATTGTCTCAATAGGCTAGGTAGTCTACATGAACATTAGAAACAGTGCCGCATTGAAAAATCAATATGCACAATACTCTTAATGCCTTTAAAAAGTTGACAGTTTATAAAAGTTAGGGAAAAAAACACTGTTCTGAGACAATGGTTTAGTGGTATTCTGGTGAGAAGTACCATTGGTGTGGCTGAGGAAGAGGTATGATGTAGTTGTTTTTGGCATGAAGGACTGAGATATTTCAGAAAGGTTAGGTAAAACAGAATCAACACAGAGGCTGACACTTGGGCTGCAGAGCTGGTTTTACCTTTTTTCACCCTCTGTTGTACTTCTTTTGTATTTGACCCTTTCTTTTTTTTTTTTTTTTTTTTTTTTCTCTTAATCACAGCAGTTAGGTAAATGGTAGATAAAATGTACATATCTGTCATTAAATAATGTACTTACCAGAAAAAGAACAGCCTGTCACCTTTTCCTCAGAGATGGCATGGTTAAGTACTCAGCCTGACTCCTCACAAATGGCCAGGGTCAAGTACAATTTGGGCTTGGGGTATCTTTTCTCTGATAGGAAGCTTACTACATCATGACATGACCTGTTTATCCCCTTTTCTAAACCTTTAGCAGGAGCACTGTCTTTGTACTTCTTTTGGACTTGAAAAAATTAATCATGTAACTGCTGGTTCAGATTTTTCTCAAATGAGATCCGCATACAGGCAGTGCAGACTGGTGAAGGGGAGCCTGGGATGATACCTTGAGTTCAGCATCTCAGACAGGTGAAGAAATGAAGACATTTAAGAAATGGGGTTTGTTCAGCCTAGAGAAGGGAAGGCTGAGGGGTGACATGATGGCAGTCTCCCAGTTAGCTAAAGGCCAGATGAAGAGGACGTGAAGATACTCTCTGAACAGGGATGCTTGGTGACAGAAGTCATAACAGGCACAAGTTACTTCAGGAAGTTCCATTTGAATATAGGAAAAAAATGTTTCACTGTGAGGACTCAGTCCTGAAAAATCCATTAGAGCAAGGGGCTTGAACCAGATGACCTTCAGAGATCCCTTCCTGCCTCAATCATTCTTTGATCCTATGACAACTAAGTGCTGGAAGTGGTAGAATCTCATTGGCTGGAGATACTGATGACTTGATAAGGTGCTGGATAACCTAATCCAAGGCCTCATTTTCAACAGAAAGTTGAGTAAGATCATCTCCACGGGTCCCTTTCAATGTAGACTTTTATGGTCTAGTTGAAGATGTCCCTGCTCATTGCAGGTGGATTGGACTAAATGACCTTTGAAGGTCCTTTCCAACCCATATTATTCTATGATTCCGTATTTTCTATCCTACTGGAAATTAATGGGGTTTTTAATTTGCTTGCAACCATATTGGGCCAAAAGACAAATTATTATCAAGAATAATTACTGTGTTGAGGCAGATTTAAGAAAAAAGAGCTGTTTTGGAGCTGTTCAAATGTGTTGTTCCTGCTCAGTTCAGCACAGACCTGTGTCTACTCAGCTGCTACACTGTCTCACTACCGTCCAGAGGCTTCACATATCCTTTTTCTTGCTATGGATCAGACACCAAACCAGATAGCAGACTGATGCCATCAGAGAAATTGTGGACAAAGTCTGGTCAGAAGAGAAATAAGAATATAAGTTATGCCCAAACTATAACTTTGCATGCAAACATGTAGTCATATCAGTATGCTTCAAAACCATTTTAATTGCCACCAAAACTGCAAAAATTGTGTATACCTGTTCAGACTTCCAGATCTGCAAAGACTGCATCCATTCCAAAAAGGCACACATTTATTTTGTGAAAAATTCTGTTTATACTGATTGCTACAAACAGCAACTATTCTGGGAATGCTGCTAAGAAGAGTGAGCATACTCATTGCTTTCTGGGAGTTTTAAAAGAGCATGCCAGGACAAGACTACATGCTTATTGCTTTGTTCAGAATGCAATATAATTACCAATCACCAACAGATTTGGCTTCATTTTTAAAAATCATTTAAGTCTACCTTTTTAAACAGTTTTTATCAGTGCACATTTCTTTCATCCACATCAAAGCTTTTTTGCATTTGGAAACACACTTTTTCTGGTACAAAGTTACCGATTTCCAGCACTTACATTGCCTCAGATATTGCGAGGTACTTGCTTCTGCTCTTTGATGCTCCCTGAACTCAGAGTTGCACCCTTTCCCGCATAGTTACATACTTTCCTTCCTGTAATGACTAGTATAAGACACGCTATTCCTTGCAGATTGACAGATTCCAGTTTGAGGAAAACTATGAGGAAATACTAATGAGGAAATTGTGGTTCTGACACAATTTAGCATAAGGAGATCAGAAATAGCCATGGTGCAGCTCAGCCAGCTTATTTTCTCTCTCCCCTCTGCTTATTTGTTGCTTCCATAATTTTGCTATTCATCACATTTCCTGGTAAATTTTCCAGATTGAAGATAAACCCACGTTAAACACTATTTGCTAAGATTACTCACATCTTGAAATACACCACTGATGTACACAGTTTGTTCCATCATTCTAAGTACGCCATAGATCAAGCTATCTACCTGCATATGGTGAGCATATTAAATCACTTGAAGTTCCATTTGCATGATCATCTTTCCAAACACACTTGCTGTGTTGCTGACTCAAGCACTTTGAAAGACTCGCTCGAAATTACTGTTTAAAAAAAAAGCGAACATTGTCTCACTGAGTATGCAGGAAATGAAATGTGTTAACACTTATCCATTTCAAATTAGATTCAGCACATAACTGTCTAACAGGAGTGCACCTAGCTATAGTTTACATTTGTCTCTCAAGTAAGCTTTTTAATCAAAAGTAATCTAGTGTTAAGCATATCGAAAAGCCCTTCATTAGCCATCAAGGGGACTTGATTTTTTCACATGCTGTGTGACATATGTTGCTGGTGCTGCTGTCTACCACATCTCTAATTCTAAGTAAGTGTTTCAGTTTTGGGTTTATATGTTTGTAAAGAGCTCATCTGCAGTTTTGCATCATGCAAGGCAGGAACACTTGGTATGTTCAAGGGTCTGGTTTGCATTGGCAACTGAACTGCAGAAGTAATCATAGTCACAGGACATCAGGTGGCAGATTGAAGGGAGGGTTTCTGGGGTTTGTTTTTCCTGAAGTAGTTCCATTTGCATGCTGTTTTTGTTGCAGAACTGAGATGCAGTTCAGAACTTTTCAAGTATGCAACAACCAATGTCACAAGCCCTTGTTTTGAACAAGGCATCTATGCTGAGAAAGATATTTCATTGCACAATCCCACTGCACGGGAAATCAAAGCTCAGTGGTTGTGTCAAGAGATGGCTGTGGAAAGTGGGTCAATGCCTACATGCACTCAAGTGTCATAAAGTAGATCACACAGGAGTAGCATTATTACAGGTGTAGAGGAAGCACATGGGGACTCCCAAGAATCCTGTTTAGTTTGGCATTATATGTAGGCATTTCTGATAGCTCCCAGGTAGCTCTTCATGTCAGCTATGTGCCTTTCAGAAAGTCCCAACTAGTTCCCTTGAATCTCAGTTGCCCACCTCCAGACAAAAACAAGTAAACCAAACCAACCAAACAAAAAAAACCCCACAACAAACACCACCAAACCAAAATGAGCTTTCTCTCACGCTTCATCCCTGGCAGTGTTCAAGGCCAGGTTTGATGGAGTCTTGGGTGACATGGTCTAGTGTGAGGCAACCCTGCCCATGGCAGGGGGGATGGAACTAGATGATATTAAGGTCCTTTCCATACCTAAGCATTCTATGATTCTGTGCTTCCTTTTGTCTAGTTTAAGTCCTTCAGAACAAGCTTCTCACACAGCATGGCTGAAATCCTGGCCATTACTGAGGTAGGTCAGACTTCCGTCAGTATTTCACTTCTGTTTATACAGCAAGAATCAAGAAGGGTCACCTTGGGCTTCCACCAGCTAGGGAGTGTCCGATAATGAGAACTGCATTGCCAGTCCATACCAACATGGAAATCAGTTATGCCACCAACCAAGACAGAAGCATGATTAAGCAGTCATTTCCCACTGGTGACTCAGATAACTCAACAAGCCCACATTATCTTACACATGAATGTTACCAAAAGATGTATTTTTGATGTTGTGAAGATAATTAGTGCTTTAACAAATGGAAAATAAAGGTCTTCCAATATATTGCAGAACTTCTAGATATTCTCTACAGTCAGACTACAACTAGGCAAGACATCACTGTGCATTGTTTCTTACCTTACTAAAGTACCAGAACAAACTTAACAAAATGCCAGAATCTTGTTGATTCTTTAAAGATGTCAGCTTACAGCTGACAGATTGAGATACTCAGAAGCAAGTCTTTTGAATTCCCACAGTAATGTGCACTTGCGCAGATCTGCTTTTATTATAACATAGTTGGTGACTATGTCTGGTAACAACTGTTCAGATGCTCTAGTGGTGAAAATTAGCAGGCTTTCATCAATTCAGGAGGCTAGAAGGAGGGTAAAATGAGAGACAAACAGCCCACCAACATAGAAAATAAAGCCCATTTCCATTAATGCTGAGGAATTTAACTCAGATGAATATCCATCACCAAAAATATTTACATTTATGTTAAAATACATGTAATCTCAATTGTGGCAGGGGATGCAGTGCAGCCTCACTTCATCCGTTTTGACTTTGTATCTCCTCAAAAGTTGAAGGCAAAGAAGAGAAATTTAATTTTTTTCTTCTGTTCTTCTCCCCACAACCATGAGGGATGAAAACTTTCTTATACATAGTCTTGCTATGTGCCCATACCTCAGTCTGTTTCTGACAGTCTCTTTCCCTTTGACAATATTTGAACTTTATGTTCAATTTCAGCCAAATAAGACAAAGGGGTCTCAAAGGAAGTTACTTGGAAATAGGCAGGCAACGAAAGGAGAGAGACTGCAATAGTACCCCAAAGATGGAGAGGCTAAAGCATGTGTTCTGACATTATTAGTCACCTGAGATACCCCCTGAAACAAAAACTTGGTATTTCTCAGCAGTATCTGAATAGTCTAATTGCTAGCATAGGTTAGATTAGAGCTCGCACCTATTAGGCCCCATAAGGCACAGACATCCCCTGGGAACTAGGTCCTAATAGTACTGCAGTTCCTTGAGGCACTGTTTTTCTCTGTCCCACAGCCTGGCTCCCTCTTCCTTCATTGTCTCTACAGATGAGATTAATTGTATGTGTGTGTATGATGAACTGTTAAAAATCTGCTAAAACAGCCTTCCTCAGCATCACCGTGATTGCCCTCTGCCTCTGCAGGCTCTTGTGCACTGAGGCTTTCTGTACCTAGCCCGTGGGACCAACTGCCTCTAGTTATCCAGTACTTCATGTAAAGAAGGAAGGCACCAGAGCCCAACAGTAATAAAGGAGTAAGGAATATCTTCTACACAGGCTGAAAAGGGAGCTATACCTGCCTTTAATCACTAGGAAAGTATTTCCTGCCTATCTCTTCTGACAAAAGAACTCTCCCCTTGCTCATATCTCTGCCCCACAAAGACCTCCCTAATCTGTAGGGTACTGGCTAGTGCTTTACAATATAAGGGTATGACTCAAGATACTCTCAAAAGCAATCTTGTAATAAGCTAGAGCCAAGCAAAGGAAGTGATACAATGACAGGCACAACTAATTTGCAATGTTTCCTTCATTAAAAAGGGTATTATTAGAGTTATGAATGGACATAATTACTTGTATTTGCTACACAGAGTTATTTGTCTCAATAAAATAATACCATGTGAACAGAGGTATATCTTATGATATAGAATGGAGCAGGGAAAGCACGTATTTTACAAAACAATAATTTCTCTTTTTTTCACTTTAATCTGGCAATATTAAAACAATGCACGATGGTTTTAATTTAAACAAAATAATCAAGAGTATTTAATTAAATGAGATTTTGTCATATGGAATTTTTTAGTACTCTTCTTTTCCATCAGCAAAATCTGATGCACTTGGAAGGTCTCCTGCTAAAAGCAGATGGAAACAGAACCTGAATACACATTGCCATCTTGTGGAGCTCTTCACAGGAAAGCATGCTGCAGAGACCTGCAGGCTTGCTTTACTTAGGAGTAGCTCCACTCAGAGCTAGTATTGATATTTAACTGAAAACAAGTTTTCAAATATACATAAGCACCAGAGAATCCTAAACACAGTTTGCACAGCCAGATACAATGTTAGAGTCTAGGTCAGCTGAATCCCAGCTGGGATATCTTATTCGGGAAGTAAGACAAAAAGCCTTTCACCCTTAAAGCATTGCTTCAAATCAGAAGTAAAACAAATAAATACACTTGTCTGTTCCATTTTACGAGAAGTACATGACTGCTAAAGCGCTCTGTTTCACATTTAAGACCCCACTCAACAAGCAAGGTGACTGAACATTTATCATGCTCACCTTTAGGGCAGATTTGAAGAATGGTGGGTCAGTGGGAAAAAAACTGGAGCTTTCCTACTTAAGACCTAGAAATTTGTAGACACAGAAGTACAATTTTGTTAGCTTGATGACTTTCTTAAACATGAAATTTCTTTCAAAAACTAAGATCTTTAGCTCCAAGCTCAGATGAGTCAGGGAGTTATTTGTGGACTGATTAATGAATACCAAATAAAGAAAGGCACAGAGGGACAAGTCATATCTCTGTAACAAAGAAGTAAAAGATATAGCCCTTCTAGCTCTTACTCCTTTTGTGGCTTTTTGTTTGCTTGGTCTCTGTTTAATCTCATCATTCAGAGTCATTTCCAGCTATTGCACTTCAATTTTAGTTTATTTAATTTTTTTTTTACTACAGAGCTGACTCACAGATGAAGGAAGTATTCAACCTCCCAATACAGTATTAAACAACCTACAAACTGTGATCTCTCAGTCCTTTTTCTCCTGAGACAACTAATGTAAGCCCTAAAGCCTTTTCACTATGAAGCAACAAAGTCCAATCCCCCTCTAGCATTATCACTCCTTAAATTTGTCAACTGGGACAGCTGGTAAACTACAGCTGTGCCAAAACCAGCAACAGTAAAAAGGGACTGCACATTCTTCTGCACTTTTTTGACAAAGGCTAGCCTCACACAGGTTTCATAATACTTCACTCAAATCAACCCTTTACTAAAAGATGATGAAAGCTGAACCTCCACAAGAATGAAGAATAGTGTCACTGGGTAGTTAAAGACTAGTCTGAGAGGGAAGGTGAAAATGATCACCTCATGGAAATGAGGCAAATGGGTTTTGAGGCAAATGGGTTTCAAGGCAAATAGCATGGTCATCTGACTGAACAAGAAAGTGTGGCTAAAGCATAAGAAGAAAGGAGCAAAGATAACTCAATTGCAATAGGAAAGATGGCTTCAAGGTCATTCAGTGGCACTTTACAGGTTAGGTATAGACACCCACTTCTAATCAGTGTAACTCAGAGTGTACACATTGTTCAGCCTACAGTACTAAACAGATTAATTGGTGGCTGTTGTCCTTTTTGTAGATTACTGCCAGTGAAATGGATAAAAGCAGTCATTGATCCTCTGCTGCAGAGTGATGTCAACAGAGGTGACAGGAAAGGAAGTTGCATGAGTGTGCAGCAGTATGCTGGTAAAACCAGCAACATGAGTACCACCATGTAGTAAGCAGAAGCAGGACCACAGCTTTGGCTGACATGAAGTTGTACTTCAGCAGTGGCTTTGAAGAAGAGCTTGTAGATCACATTTAGCACCACAGGCAGTCAGTAAGTGCTTACGGGGTGTTTATTCAGTTGCTTTCATGTAAGAAGAATTGGAACAACAAATGGAAATGCCTGGGCCACATGCTAGCAGTGACATACACTTGTGGGAAACACATCAAATGTATACAGATTTCATCAAACTTCTAGCCTAAACTACACCCACAGATCACAATTCTACACAGATCAATTACATCTTGCATCATATACTTTTACAAATTTCATGTTTTCCATTCAAATCTTTATTGCGGTGTTTTTTCCTTAACCTTTACCCCAAGGAAGGAGTCATAGAAACTTTTTTCTTCTCATATACCTTCACTAGATTATTATTTCTACCAAGCAGATGGGATGCATGAAGTTAGGAAAAAATGCTTAGAATTCAGATCCCAGTGAGGGTTGGCAGCTAGAAAAAAACAAGCAAACAACCTCCATTATGAACTGAGTAAATTTGTTACCAGCACCACTGAAAGAATAAATATACCGTCCCATAATGTCAGTGGTTCAGAATGAAGTGTTATAAATGTTGATTCTTATAAGGTGTGGTGGCAAAGGTTAGAAATATACTGTAGATTATTTTCCGGGCACTGCATAAAGATGATTCAATATATTCCCCTAATTCCAAAAGTTTTATCTAAAAATAATACATCTTTGCCATATTCACAAAGTGCCTCTTACAACCATCATACATTATATTTATACAGTGAACTAGTTATCAATGACAGCTGGCATAAAAGTTTTCTCCATATTTACAGTCAGTTCAGAAACGTTCTGTTTCTAAATTTGAAGTACCAAGAAGTAAAGAATTTTAGCTCATTTAGCTCAATCAGCATCATTTCTACTGACAATAGACATACGGGAACAAATAAAATCATTTATCCAAGTAACATTCTTGAACATCTCAGTTTTCTTTGAACAGAGCTCAGAGTTAACCCTGAAACTTCTATAACCATAGGAAGAATTGCATCAGTGAGGTGTAAAATAAACTAAGCAAATTAGGAAAGAGCAACCAGAACCACATAACTCAGAATAAAAAACAAATGGAAAAAAAAAGAACAAAAAATCCTAAAACCAAACTCAATTTATCAGACTCCTATGTACATCTGTATGTAGTAACATGTTCTGCCATGTGAGAACTGGGCTTGGTTCTAGCGCTGAGGAAGGAAGTACAGCAGAAATATACACAGCAAGAGATGATCTTGTAGTTCCTAAGATGAAGTACTTTAAGTATATTGGTACACTACCATGCGAAACTTCCACCTAGGAACCCAGCATTACAGCCAAGAAAATCCAAGAAGGTCTAAGTCTTTGACCCTGGAGACAAAAGAAGTTCTGGGGGAGTAGGTGCACACAGAAGAGCATGAAAGATTAGGGACAAGGAGGCTTTGCCAAAAGGTGCTTTTGAAATCAGAACAGGCTGGTCTTTATTTATTTTGCTTTTTTTATTTTTTTACTAACTAATAACACCCTCAGTTCTGTGTGTTTATTTAAAAGCAGCAAAAGGAATTGAGACTGTTGTATAAATACCCCTTTACACCTGTAATACCATTAAGCACAGACCATGGGCCCATCAACAGCAGCCAGAAAAGAAGAGCAGGCCTGATCTGCCTTCTTCCACAGTGATGTAAATAGGGTAGCTCTGTTTTTAAAAGAATGGAATTTATTCAGATTTTTAACAGTGCAACCGAGGGCAGATTTGGCCCAGCTTGTTCAGCAGCCACCAGGGCCCACAATACATATGCAGTAATGCACAGATGTGCACTGAAGTTTGAAAAACATGTTCTGTCTTTTTATAAAGTGTGTACAATGAAGACTAAACAACACTGTAAAGTTCATGCTGCCACTCACCTAGAATTAGCACAGCAATCCCTATTATATGCTGCACTATGTGTAACATTAATGACTACTCAAACTAATTCAGAGCGGATGTGTAGTCAGGGCAGTGACAGGGATATGTCATATAATAAGTGCAAGATTATTCTGTAGCTTTGCATATTCCTTTTCTTTCTTCTTTATTTAAAGGAGATATTTTTTTTCCAAATTGACTATTTTTGATAGAATTGGAGGACAGAAAATGAGATTTCTACATCCAAATGGTTAAGATACCCCAGGCCAGTTTTTATGTAGGAAAAAGGAAAAGTTACCTTTGTCCTAAAGGTACCAGAATACCATGCTGAAGGCTGGGGTGATCAATTGAATCATAAAGGAAATCCATAGGAAGCTTCATTAAAAGTGTGGTATATGGAAATTCCCTGTAAGTCACAATGCTTTGTAACCTCATACTTGCATTCAGACATATTTGCACTAGACTTCAAAGAATTATAGCACTGAAATATCAGGAATATTTAGCTAGGAGATAGCAAGCAGGTGATGTGACAGCAATTATGTAACTAGAAAGACCACATGCACAATGACAAACAATCTTCATTAGCATATCTCACTTTTGCCTTCCATTTTTTTGAAAAACACACAGCTTATATATCCATCAGCAACAGTCAGAGGACTCCACTTGCTGGAGGTCGCTACAGCTTGCATTTATTAACCCAAAAGTTGTTTAGTGTCTTTATTGTTTTTGTAACAGGGTTGCTCGTGGCTTGAAAGAACCAGCATTCAGTTATTATACGCCTTATGTTACAATAAACTACAGTTAACAGGATGTACTCTGTTCTGGTTTTGAGCCTCTATGCTCTCAAAGGGTGTCTTCCCCAAATCATTACTTCAGTAAATCCCAGTCTAAGTTTAACTCATTACTGGACCAATATATCTTCTGAGGAATGCTTCCTTGAGGAGGCAGTCAGAACCTGAATTGCATTTTTGTTGGAGAGGAAATTTGCCCAAACCTGAAGTAAATTGCGGATTCTCTGACAAAGATACTGGCACAAAACCATGATCACCTGCGTTACAATTAGCTAAGCCAGTAGACTACAACTGACTATCCAGATGAACCTACTTGGTTTCAGAGTAAGTTCTGCTCTGTCTGAAGGAGAAACAAGGAACTCTAAAAAGCTCAAGTATTTTCAAAGATGAACTCAAGCTGTTAAACCTGGGGACAGACCTACGTTTTAGGTGCTCTAAAATACTTTGACACCACAGTATTACATGAGACATATGAAATGCAGCACACTGTATTTCTCCAAAGGAAGTTCTCATATAAAAATGTGTACACTACTCCACATTTCTATACTGCATTCTCCACTTGGTTGATCATACCTGTTCATTACTATCTTCTTCACCTTTCCATACTCAAAACAGCACAATGGCAGAGAAACTGACTGCAACATGAACTGTGCTTTTCCCAGGACAGAGATGGCAAAATTGTTGCAGCTATTTCCTCACAAAGTGTTCATAAGAGGGAAAGGGCAGAGACAACTGCTCTGCATCTTGCTGAATGCTTGCACAATGGCTAGAGACAATGTAATACCCTAAACCCAACAAAACAAACAAACAAATAAATAAAAGCAGCTCATTTAAATCCTTCAAAGAACATTAGATTGTTACCTAGCTGTCTTTGATGATACTTACTCAGTTTATAGCATTCTTTTACCTAATTAAAACAGTGGTAGGCTTTGTTAAATTTTGAGTAGGTGCACTTCTTCACTCCCCTATACAAATCATTTTAAGGCCAGAGAGTTGCTTTTAAATATTCATTCCTTCAGGCTGCAATTCTGGGGACAAATTCTGAGGACAGAAAATATCCCAGGAAATATTTATATTTCTTGCATACAACTCCTGCCAATCACATTCTGGAAGGTTTATAAGCATTTTAGCAAACCAAAACACATGTCTAAAGAGGAAGATAAAGAGGAAGGAGGAAAAAAAGAAACTAATCATGAAAGCCTAAAGATCGAAAAAGAGAAAAGAAAATTAAGAATAAAGAAATGGGAGACCCAGCCTTTTCTACAGCCACATCTTTAAAATAAGCCTACACAATGTCAGTCACAGTGAGCCTAGATATTGCAGCATCCAACCAATGCTGGGCTACGCTTTTGTGACACCAAGTGGTTCATCTGTAAAGGTGCATTCCACCGATCTACTCTGAATTAAAAAAGCTCTTAAAAGAGAGCTGTTCTTAAAGGTGCTTATAAACTCAATCCTCCACAGCCCACCCTTGGTTGGGTTATAGGTCTTAAGATGCTCTTGCATAAGAATGCCACTGTAATGTCAACTAAACTTTTTTATTATTATTATTTCACACCATCCCCTTTACCTTTCACATGAATTTTCATTTATTCATATTCAAAATATTGTTCAATTCAGAAGTCACATTAGGTATTCTAAAAGATTCCATCCAAGAGAAACCATACTCACATTCCGTGGAGACTACTAAACATCTACACCATATATTTTGAAAAGAACTCATGAACAGAAGTGTCCTAACAGGAGTTAAAACTGAGCCTGTCATGGAACAGACTTGTCCCCCTCTCCTACTGCTAGAAGCAAGGCAGAAAAGAAAATGTACCAGCAAAGAAGAATAGCAAAACAAATGCACAAGCATGACTGTGATTTTGTCAATACAAATTGTTTCAGAAAGGTAGTGATTATTTGAACTCAGATGTCTTCAGACTTTGTCAACAGTAAAAACTCTGTTCCTATTGACTAACTGTGATCAACATCCAGGGGAAAAAAATTAAAATCACATTTTTCTTTTTAATTTCTACATCTAATTAACAATTAAAATGAGTACAATTATGTTTATTTCTGCTTCTTGCACTGCCATCATCACCACAATTCCTACACACTTTCAAGTCTTCAAAACATTCAACAAATGGACTCTTGTTCTCTGAATGTCACTGGTGGACATTTAAGCCAAGTATATAAAAATTTTCTTTTACTTGCATATTTCTTTCATTCCTGACCTTTCCATAGATACAATTCTGTCTGCAGTAAAACAGAAAACATTTTCCTAGCAGGAAAGCATTGCAAATTACGTTGTAGATTAATATTTATTTAGAATCATAGAACAGGGCTGGAAAGGACCTTATTTCATCCATTAGATCCCTCTACAGCCAGGTGACCTCCTCAAGGAACCTCCCTCATCTGTCCAGAGCTTTCTATCTATCTACATGGTTTCTGAGAGCACAGCTTTTGCATCAAGCTGCAAATGAAGAAGAATTGTTTAAGGGCTCTCAAATGGATACTAGAACGAAAATAAGAAACTGTGGATGATCCTGGCAACTATAGCAACCTGCTGGTAGTGAAATTTTTTATACAAAAGAAAATTAACTGCAGCATTTACACCAGGGAAAGCTATACTGCCTTTCACAACCTTCAGCTTAAATAATTTCAGCAGTTTTTGCTGAAGTGATGATCATGGGGATGGATTGTTGTGAGTAGTTTCTTGTGATAAAGACCAACAATTTCTGTCTAGCAAGCTAAACATGAAAGAAAGCATCTCCTCAGTCTTCATACCAACTCAGAGCTTTGCAAGACTCATAATTGGTAATTGAAGGCAGACATCTTCAAAGAAAGACAGTTGTGACAAATTGTTAACATATTCTGAATAGCCTCACTTTCAATTCCATCTGCTTTAATTTTGCATGTCTTGTTTTCAACTGTTGTGTCAGATGAATACTCTGACATCCTTGAAGAGAAGCCATTTTCAAAAGAGACTTTGCTGCTAACAAACAAGAAGTGCAAATGATTTCTATTTCAGTCTTAAGTGTTTCATAGATACACAGTAACAACACACAGCCACCGGATAAACAAACCAAAAGGCAGCAAAACAGGTATTTAGGTAGACCCTGAACTACCATGGGACATGCTGGGAGCCCGCACAGTAAGAGTTTGCCTTGCACAGACACAGCATGCTATACCAAGAGACTACCCAGCTCTCACTGGGCACAAACATCAGGTTTTTTGTAGCCAGGGGCTGCAAGGTTGTCTGGCAGGGATGAATCCATTAGCTGCCCTGCGCAGTAACAGCTGCTTCCAGCTGGCTCTGAAACCAGTGAGCGCCCCAATATCACACACCAGAACCTCAACCAACCACTTGGTGCCTCTGCTCAGGCATGTCTAAGACAGAGTGGCAGATTCTGGAAGAGGAGAAGCAGAAGGGACACATGTACAGGGACATCCCTGAGGGCACAGATGGAGACAGATTCTTCAAAGATGCTTCATGCCAGAGGAGGTGAGCCTCTGAAGGGACTGCAGCCTACAGTGGGGATGCCCCGAAGGGACTGTGGCTCACAAGTGACATACACTAGGGTAGGAACACTCCTGGGAGTCTACAGCCCATACACGATCACCACCACAACAGGGACATTCCCAAACCAACTGTAGCTCATGAACAATACATGCCAAAGCAGGAACTTCCTCAAAGAGATTGTGACCCATGCAACAAAAAAACAACACCAAAGCAGAGGAAAACAAGTAAAAAGAAAAGATTGACAGAAAGAAAACATGATGTGTATAACCCCAAACCCAGTTCCCTAGTTTGTAACCATTTTGCTTCTGATACCACCTCAAGTGGTCCCATGGGCTCAGGATTAGCTTACAAGGTTCAGTGAAGGAAGATACTCATGGAGCCATGAGACATATTCATGCAAGAGGCATATAAAAGGTGGGTCGCTCATCAGCTCTTTCTACACATTCAGAGGTAAAGGATTTGTCTCAGCCCTGGCATTAGAATTTCACAAATTCTTGTTTCTTCCAGGTGCTGCTGTATATGCTAATTCTCTGAAAGACAATTAAATCTGAAAGATTGCTAAGTGTAATTTACATAAAATGTATGCTGTGTAGCTTCTTCTTTTTAAGGTAACAAATAACTGCCAAATAGCACCTGTTTCTAGGTAGATAGCAGACACAGAACCATAGATTAATTAGGGTTGGAAAGGACCTTAAGCACCTTAAGGACATTAACACTTGTGGCTCCATAGGTAGTATCCTTACCACTGAGGTGTTATTAAATAATGTCAGCACAGTACCAGGCTGAACTCGAGGAAGCATGGCCTTTAAGATGCAATATTAAACCTATATCTGCAGTATTTACAGCCCTCAGAGATCTCCACTGCACTGTGAACAAGGTTATCCCTGGAGTTCTGACTAAATCACATTTTTGCAATTTCATTCTGTCAAGCTAAATTTCCACTACGTTTTTGTTTAGATACTGTACATTCCTTGCCTCTCGTCTTAAAGTGCTGTGCAGTATATGTGTATAATTTTAGAAGCTCACATGTTGATAAGTGCTTAGAGAGGAAAACACGAATTCTTGCCACAGCTTCAATGGGAAAAGTGCTTTTATTTCACTCAGAATTGAGAAGACTGGCACAACCATGTTCTCCCTTTGAAGTACTATTATTTTGAAAGGGGACAGGCTAAACATTGCAGCATTTACAGGAAGCATTAGAAAAAGTGGCCAGTGGTAACTTCAAAATTGCCAGCTTCAAATAAAGGTAGCTCTTGAGCCAGAATCTTTTCAAGGGCGGCACACTTAGGGATCTTTTTCAGCTGAGTTTGAATTTTTTGGTACAAGAGTATTATTTTCAACTTTCTGCTTGTTGCAGAAGCAGAATTAGTAGCTTTTTAGTGAAAGCTTATAATTTCAGGTTGACACTTGTCATTCAAATAGTCAGGGGAGAGACTTTTGCACTTATGACACGCTATCCTATTCACTCCATCTTTCACTAGATTTTCAGTGGAAGTTCTAGTTCATTCTGCAAAACTGTAGGATAAAATTTTGTGGCACACTACACTTAGAAGTAAACCACTGTCTAGACCCCATGAATGCCTCAACAGTCCCCAGAAGGAGATGGTGCTCCCAGGAAAATGGAATTTTTTACACGCACAGCAGACAGCCTTTCCCCTTTTCATGGAAAAACTCCTTCTGGGACTGTAACTTTATAGAACTTAAAGAAGGTATTACTCCCTTATTTTAGATTACAATACTTAAATTTGTGTGGAAAACTGCAGACAGACAGGTCTGTGCAAAGACTTGTCTATCAATCACTGAGAACAGCAAGCCAGCTGTTGACTCCCTGTTCATCATGCTTTATTTTCCGGAACTGGAAACCGGTAAATAACTTACTCTAGAAGATTACTATAAATTTTCTTCTAAGTAATAGTCCTCTCAGTTGAATTGCATTAAATACTTGGGTCAGGGTTAAAGGGAGAACAGCTATGGGAGACATTACTGTGGGGATCTGTTACAGACCGCCTGACCAAGAGGGCTCGGTGAATGAAGACCTCTATAGACAGATAGGAACAGCCTCATGCTCGCAGGCAATTGTTCTCATGGCAGACTTCAACCACCCTGATATCTGTTGGAGGGATGGTACGGCCCGGCACAAGCAATCCAGGAGGTTCCTCGATTGTGTGGAAGACAGCTTCCTTCTGCAAGTAATAGAGGAGCCGACAAGGAGAGGTGCTGTGCTTGACCTTGTGCTCACCAACAGGGAAGGGCTGGTTGAAAATGTAGTGCTCCAGGGCAGCCTTGATTGCAGCGATAATGAGATGGTCAAATTCGAGATCCTCACGACAGTGAGAAGAGCGTGATGCGAGCTCACCACCCTGGACTGCAAGAGAGCAGACTTCGGGCTCTTCAGAAACCTGCTCAGTAAGTTTTCATGGGATACAGCCCTAGAAGGTAGGGGGGCCCAAGGCTGTTGGTTGATATTCAAGGATCACCTGCTGCAAGCTCAGGAGCGATACATCCCTACTAGAAGGAAGCGCTGCAGGAGGGCCAGGAGACCTCCTTGGATTGATAAGGAGCTGCTGAGGAAAATTCGAAGGAAAAAAGAGGTTTATAAAAGGTGGAAGCAAGGACAGGTGGCCTGGGAAGAATACAGGGATGTTGTCCGGGAAGCTAGGGATCAGGTTAGGAAAGCTAAGGCCCACTTAGAATTAAACTTGGCTAGAGATGTTAAGGATAACAGGAAGGGATTCTATATGTATGCAGTGAATAAAAGACAGAGCAGGGACAACGTGGGCCCTCTCTGGAAGCCATCAGGAGAACTGGCTACCCTGGATTTGGAGAAGGCTGAGGTTCTTAATGACTTCTTTGCCTCCCTCTTCACCGGCAAATGCTCTGACCACACCACCCAAGTCTTGGAAGGCAGACAGAGACAGTGAGAATGAAGACCCTGGGCCCACTGTAGGAGAGGATCTGGTTTGAGACCATCTTAAGAACCTGAACACATACAAGTCCATGGGACCTGATGAAATCCATCCACGGGTCCTGAAGGAGCTGGCAAATGAAGTTGCTAAGCCACTGTCCATCATATTTGAAAAATCATGGCAGTCAGGTGAAGTTCCCAACAACTGGAAAAAGGGAAATATAACCCCCATTTGCATGAAGGGGAAAATGGATGAGCTGGGGAACTACAGACCAGTCAGCCTCACCTTTGTGCCTGGCAAAATCTTGAAGCAGATTCTCCTGGAAGGCATGCTAAGGCACATGAAAAACAACAAGGTGGTTGGTGACAGCCAGCATGGCTTCACTAAGGGGAAATCCTGCCAGACCAATCTGGTGGCCTTCTATGATGGAGCCATGGAACTGATGGACAGGGGTAGAGCTGTTGATGTCATCTACCTGGACTTGTGCAAAGCGTTTGACACTGTCTCAGATGACATCCTTGTCTCTAAGTTGGAGAGACATCAATTTGATAGGTGGACCACTTGGTGGATAAAGAACTGGCTGGATGGCAGCACACAAACAGTTGTGCACAATGGCTCAATGTCCAGCTGGAGACCAGTAACGAGTGGTGTCCCTCAGGGATCGGTGCTGGGACCGGTCTTGTTCAAAATCATTGTCGGTGACATGGACAGTGGGATTGAGTGTGCCCTCAGCAAGTTTGCCGATGACACCAAGCTGTGTGGTTCGGTTGATATGTTGGAGGGAAGGAATGCCATCCAGAGGGACCTTGACATGCTTGTGAAGTGGGCTGATGCCATCCTGATGAAATTTAACATTGCCAAGTGCAAGGTCCTGCACCTGGGTGGGAGCAATCCCAGGCACAGTTGCAGGTTGGGCAGAGAAGAGATTCAGAGCAGCCCTGTGGAGAAGGACTTGGGGGTGTTGGTCGATGAGAAAATGAACATGAGCCGGCAGTGTGCACTTGCAGCCCAGAAAGCCAACCATATCCTGGGCTGCATCAAAAGGAGTGTGACCAGCAGGTTGAAGGAGGTGATCCTGCCCCTCTACTCTGCTCTCGTGTGACCTCACTTGGAGTATTGTGTGCAGTCCTGGTGTCCTCAACATAAAAAGGACATGGAACTGTTGGAACAAGTCCAGAGGAGGGCCACGAGGATGATCAGGGGACTGGAGCACCTTCCGTATGAAGATAGGCTGAGAAAGTTGGGGCTGTTCAGCCTGGAGAAGAGAAGGCTGCATGGAGACCTCCTAGCAGCCTTCCAATATCTGAAGGGGGCCTATAGGGATGCTGGGGAGGGACTCTTCATGAGGGACTGCAGTGATAGGACAAGGGGTAATGGGTTCAAACTTAAACAGGGGAAGTTTAAATTGGATATGAGGAAGAAATTCTTTACTGCAAGGGTGGTGAGGCACTGGAATGGGTTGCCCAGGGAAGTTGTGAAGGCTCCATCGTTGGCGGTGTTCAAGGCCGGGTTGGACAGAGCCTTGGGTTGCATGCTTTAGTGTGAGGTGTCCCTGCCCATGGCAGGAGGGTTGGAACCAGATGATCTTCAGGTCCTTTCCAACCCTAACTATTCTATGATTCTATAGCAAGAACAAGACTGCAGAAATTTGTATCACCTGGGGTTCCTACAAAAAGCTGAAATAGTACCACACAAAAGGACTTCTCACAGCTTGTCCACAATGGGGTACAGATAACATAGAATCATAACATGAAAAACTTTATGTTTTTACATGTCTTTTCCTGAAGAATTATCCCTTATTCAGTTTTAGTCTTATTATTTGAAATTTATTCCAGATTAGAGAGTTCAAATAAGGACAACCACAAGTGGAGTTACTCAGCAATAGCTACAGAAATTAAATTTACACCTACATTAAACAGAATTAACTTTCAAGTATGAACAACCTCTTATTATACTGTTGGAAACTGAGGGTGAATTACAATTATCTGGTTAATATAGCACCACAGATATACCGCGAAAAATAATTGAAAGTAAGATTTTTAAAAGTCTCTTATTAAAGTTTTTATTCACAAGTCATCTCCATAAGGACACAAAGGCACAGGCTGCAGAACAAGCATTGCAAAGCAGCTATACACACACCCTGCCCATATGAAAAATGTATTACGGGGAAAAAGAATAATTACACATTCATCTCCCTGGTGGACAGTACTTCCTGAAGAATTCATTTTTAAAGTAGAATAAATAGACCCACAGACAAAGCAGATCAAAAACCATTTTATACATTTATTTAAATAAATGAATACATACATAAATACATATGTATATAATCCCTGCTTAGGCTCATCTGCCTTAGCTATCAGCAGCCTAGTAAGCAGTAGGAGGGAGGTAGAATGGGATCCACAAAGATCACCCAAACATTTCTGATTAATTTTTTACTGTCTTATGATCTTCCTATTTAAGAGAAGAAACAGTAGTTATAACCACTTAGAAAGGGGCACACAAATTAGATTAGCAAGAAGCGATTCCTGCAGGCATGGCAATTCCAGATGCTGCACAGATCTCACTTGGACTGCCGGCCAGATTTCTTCACTCTTCTGATATTTTCAAACACCAACTATTGCTTATATAAAGAATTTCACTTTGTAGAATTAATGGTAGCAGCAGCATAGAAACAAATATGTTTTACAGATTGACTTTTCTCATACCTAGCTAATTTATTTGTATTACCAAATTGTGAATGAAGTCATTAGAGATTTATGTCAGGACTTCAGAAATAATGGCAGAGCCAGAGCTTGAATGTTAAAGTGCCTAATGAGAATTTTAACCAGGGGCTCTTGATCACTTTTTCTGAAGAGAGCATAAGAGCAAACAAATTCAGTCTGAAAAAATAATCTGACGCATGTGCTATGCAGAAACAGCAGAAGCTGCTTTTAACAAATTGTTGATGCATGAAAATCAGTATGAAGGAAACTGCGTTAAAATTGTTGCAAATATTTTATAAAGGAACAACAAGGAATATGAAAGAAAATTAACAGAGTTTTGAGGAGAATGTAATCAGACTTTGTTTTCCTTTTTTCCTTTTTTTTTTTTTTTTGATATATACTTTATTCTTGAGCTCTTATGTGTAAAATCTTTGGCTGCAGACAGAAGAATATTGCACATGCTAATCTATAACATGAAAGATGATGGTGTAATGGAACAATAGTACATAAATTGGTACTAATTTAAATGGCATTTCACCAAGCTGCAAAGAAAGATAACACCTTTTCTACATTTACAGATGTTTCCGTCAGAGAACTTGGCGTTTAGGGGATAATGTTAATATATTTTTATTTATGATTGCCTGTAACTGAAGTATACATAATTTATTTGTATTCTCCCTATTTTATTCATAGAATCATAGAATTATAGAACAGTTAGGGTTGGAAAGGACCTGAAGATCATCTAGCTATAACACCCCTGCCATGGGCAGGGACACCTCACACTAAAGCATGCCACCCAAGGCTCTGTCCAACCCGGCCTTGAACATTGCCAACAATGGAGCCTTCACAACTTCCCTGGGCAACCCATTCCAGTGCCTCACCACCCTTACAGGAAAGAATTTCTTCCCCATATCCAATCTAAACTTCCCCTGTTTAAGTTTGAACCCGTTATCCCATGTCCTATCACTACAGTCCCTCATGAAGAGTCCCTCCCCAGCATCCCTATAGGCCCCCTTCAGATATTGGAAGGCTGCTAGGAGGTCTCCATGCAGCCTTCTCTTTTCCAGGTTGAACAGCCCCAACTTTCTCAGCCTATCTTCATACGGAAGGTGCCCCAGTCAGAGCAGGGAATTCAGAAGGGAATTCCTAACTGCAGCTAAATGTCAATGTTGCCTTATTTAAAAGAACCATTTGAACTGAATCCACTGCTAAGTACATACCCTACTCTTTATAAACACAGAAAATAGAAATAGCAGCTGGGAACTACAAATTTCTTACAGTATGCTTTTCCTGAACAAGCAAAAAACAGTAGAATAGTATGCGGGGAGGAGAGAGAATGAAAGAAAGAATTTTATATCGTTCTGCTGAAAGTAAAAAAAAAAATAAATGATATCCAAAGCTTTCAAGAAAGTTTTTGTTTACCTTGTAAGACACCAGTGCAAGAGTCTTAAATAACAAGGCTTAATCCGACATGAATGCTTCCTGAGATCACCTCCTCTTTTCTTCACATTCTTCATCTCTTAATCCTCTGATCTAGTCTACACTATAATTTAAACACTAGAGATAATTAGCTTACTTTCTAAGAGGCTTATTGGTAACAAGATGTAAGACATGTCTGTTTGGCCAGTTTGGATTGCAGCATATCTTTTATTTGCTTTTTGACTGTGTCTCATCCATTTAGTGATTTCTTCAGGTGACAGACTTTCTTCATCCTGGTTCTTTGAAAGAAGATCCAAACCAGTGACACTCAGAGCAACTAAACAGCGTCTTCACATATAATTTACTATTTTTGACACATCATCTCTGTTTTTCATTTGCAGCATACAGAGTAGGTAGCTGCAAAACAAAAATAGATCAGAGAGCTCTTACTAAATGCATTATAGGCTCTCTCTATGCTTTGAGGCTGTCTTAACCAAATTGTGGGCATTTCACTTAATACTGTTATATTCTGGTGTGTGGTGAAGTTTGTAGATACTGATCTTTCTGCCAGGTTTGTATTACAAAATTAAAAATGGAAAACAGGACAAAATGGAAAACAGGAAAAAAATTTTCTCTCCATATGTCAGTATAATCACTAAACTATTTTTAATTACATTTACATTATTAGTGTTTTGAAACAACTGTTAATCAGTATGCAACACATACTGACTGCAACTAAACTTACAAAGCCCTTAGTCTTGTAAGTAATCATAGAATTACAGAATCACAGAATGGTTTGGGTTGCAAGGGACCTTAAAGATCACTCACTTCCAACCCCCCTGCCATGGGCAGGGGCATCCTCCACTAGACCAGGTTGCTCAAAGCTCCGCCCAACCTGGCCTTGAACACTGTCAGGGATGGGGAGGCCACAGCTTCTCTGGGAAACCTGTGCCAGTGTCTCACGACTCTCACAGTGAAGAACCTGTCTTATATACAGGACAGTACACATTTTACTGCTTTGTAATTACAATAGTTTAAAAATGACTTATTCTTAGCTGGCATTTAACATGGTGTTTTCACTCTAGAATTGCACACACTAACTTATTTTTAGCTGATAAGAACCATGTTATCTCTAGCTATATAATACTTAGATAAATAAGGACAACAAATATACTTGTGCTAAGCAAACAATACATCTTGCAGTAAATTGATAATAATGTGTTGCTTTACAAATACACACCACATACTCTAGAGAGTGTTTATTATGTTGATATAGATCGCACCTCTTGTTAAGATATTTTGTGCAGCTGTTGTAAATAAAAGAATTCAGGTTGCATAATTACAGATGGTATTTTGTTTCACTAGTCAATACAGAACAAATAAATTATTCCACATCTGCCTGCAATTATTGTTCTTCCTCTTGAAATAGTAGGAATCTGAATTCCTATCCAAAGCACAAAGTAACCCAACCCTTGGTTAATTAAATATTAGCTAAGTGTCTCTTTACAACTGTAAACTGCACTGCAGTGAAGAAAGTGACTTGCGTCTTGCATGTTCCATCATGATTAATAATGCCAATGCACTAACTAATTCTTCTTAAAACAGTGAAAAAGACATTACTCTGTCAACTATGTGTTATAAGTGATCAACATTTCTATATTTAACAGTATAGAAAAAAGAGAAGCAAAAAAAGAGGAGGGAAAAAAGGGGAAGTTTCCCTAATTATGGCCAACCTTGAGGAACCATATGCTCAGTAGACTAAATTCTTATACAGTCAGCATTTTCCAGAATATCAGTAGATTTCTTCCCATGTAAGTCAGTGGAACTTATATCTGTATTTTTGTTAAGCATACATAAATAAAAGGCTTTAAGCCTCAGCTTTCAAAAGTGAGTGCTAATTTTGAATCTTTCCTCTTTCAGAGGATATGTCACTGTTCAACTGCCTTTGCCTCTGTTCTTTTTCCACAAAACATGACAGCAATTAATATTTTTATTCTAGCAACACTTAAGAATCAACACCAAAAATTAGAACCATGCTGTCTGAGGGGCATTAGAGAATGCTCTGGCAAATAGCCGTAGAGGAAAGCTGCTATTCCTCAATTGTATCCTGCTGAAGCCAGGTGTTAAGGACATGCTTCTAGTTTAAGAAGGCCAAATAGCATAAAAGAGCAAGGTCTGCAGGCAGCTTCGGCTGGCTTAGTAGGAATGTTTACCAGCTCTCCAGGCAGGCTGGGCTCCTCAGCAATTTCATTTCAAGTCAAGTGAGAACAAGCTGTCTGGATTGTAAGCACAAGATCAGCCTTGTGCAGACTGAGCTGGGGCAGTGTCCTTTGAGTTTGTGACACCACACTGCTCAACTTTTCATCAGGAGCCTCATCCATGTCTGTGCTCCCAGCCAAAGGCTGTGACAGCAATCTCCTGTAGTGGGTACGACTGAATCCCCTGCAGGCTCTGACTTCCAGCTGCAGTTGCAAGGACTCCGGTGCAAGCTGTACTGACGACCAGGTGCTGAGCTGTGCCCTTCAGCCCTGCCCAATGCTACCCAGAGGTTTTACTGCAGCCATAACACAGCAAAGTTATGTACTTCAGCCTCAAGACAAAGAGCAAAGCATGCTAAAAGTGGCCAGCTCTCCCTGGTTTTCTATGTCCTGTAGTAGTTAAGGAAAGGGAGGCCATTCCCACCAGTACAGAGGAGCCATAGAGCAGTGCTGCACAGCCCCCTTTTGGTTCACATTTGCTACTTGAAGAAAACTGTCTGACAGCATAATATATAGGTAACTGTTAAGTGAACAAAGAAGCCTGATGACAACAACAATGGTGAATTAATGCTGCCCAAATTCTTATAGAATGATAGAATCATTTAGGTTGGAAAAGACCTTTGAGATCATCACATCCAACTGTGTCTAGCAGAATCCAAGTTTTATAATTTTTAGAAATTCATTTCCAATTTGAGCTCATTACCTAACTCATTGCTAACATTCAAACACTGATGAAAAGTATCATTATTGCAATCATATTAACTTGGCTAAGCCACAAGCTGGATCTATATCATGAAATAAACTTTCATTCCTGAAAAAACAGGGCTATACTTGTGGCCAGGTAGTTTCGCCTTTGTGCATGTGATGGAAACTTGTAAAGAGCTATCAGGCAGGGAACACTCTCTCTCACGTTGTTATTTAAAATGCAGAGCTGTTAACAGGGCACAAAGCATCTTACATGCCTTGAATGCCTTTTTGGCAAGAGTTTTAAAACAGAGTTGGGAGGTATCCCAACTGGAGGGCCAACTACATTGTATCATCCTGTGTAAATATCTTATATAGAGCCAATTTGACTTTGCAGACATTGTGACATTGGAGAGAACTTCTTTCATGAAGTATTGTAAGAGAAATAGTGGTAATGCACTTCCTTGTAGGGAAGGTCTGGAGCAGAGCATCAGGGAGTGATAGCAGCTCTCAGGCTGAACAGGACTCAATGTGATCTTGCAAAAAGCACAACCACAATACCAGCATGTTTAAGTGGACGTGCAGAGCCAGGACATGAAGAAAACCTAACACATAGCTAAGATACTGTGTTTAGGTTTAGGAACTGAACTTTAAGAATGACTGAAACTCTCTAGAAAGCCCAGAGGAAATTACAAGATCAGTACTCCAGAAATTCTATAAAACATGATATAGGAGAATTGCTAAAAAAACAAACCAAACCGAACAACCCCCCCCCCCCCACACACACACAAACAAAAAAAAAAGAAGACAAAAAAAAAAGGGGAGGGAGTAAGGTTTATTTAGCATAGGAAACAGGCTATCTGGACAACATAGGCATAGTCTGTGTATAAGTAAGGGGATTAACCTGTTCCGTGTGCTAACTCCAAGTTATACAAAAACAATGGGTTTAATCCAATAGTTTCAATAACATTAACATCACAGACACTGGGACAGTTTGCCATAAGACATTCTAGAACCAACATCATCAGAGAACTTCATAAAGGAGAGTAATTTCTAGATATCCCAACAGTCCCATTCTCTATGGTGTCTTTGCCTGCTAAAAAAAGTGCTCTCCTCCTCATAAGCTTTCAGCGAATACAACAATCCAGAAGGCTATGATACTCTCTCTTCAACTGGCTTTTCTTAAGATCTGTTCACTTATTTCTCTGCCCACTGGATGAACTTGCATGTGCACTACTCGACATCCTCTGCTCGACACCTGCCAACGTCTCACGGACTTCTGCTTTCCCTTCAATAGGGAAACTGTGTCTTGTTTTTTAATGATGCAGCATCTAGACAGTTCATCGGGAACAGAATTTTCTAGCTCACTCAGTCCATGAAACGCTGCGGCACTCTGCAAAGCGAACCCTGACCTTCAGGCTACAGGATGCTGCCAGTGCTGCAGTTCGCGCACGGCTCCTAGGAGGCTATGTGTGGTTTTGTTTCGTTTTCCAGGAATAAACCGCACCCTGCCTGCCAGCAGGCTTCGGCATCGCCTTACCCGCTCCCGGTACGCGAAGGCCTGAACTCCCCGACTCCTCCTTAAGCGGGAGGCGAGCGCTGTACTCCGAAGCGCCCGCAGCGGGAAGGAGGCGGCGCCCTGCCCCGCAGCCCCGGCATTTCCTTGGCCTTCCACAGCCCCCGCTCTCCCCGTCGGCCTCTTCCTTCTGCCTGCGCGGCAGGGCCTGGCCCGGGGCGGGCCATGGCGGCGCAGCCGGCGCCCCCCGTCACGCAGCAGGTGGGCAGAGCGCGGGGCTGCGGGGAGCGGCCGGAGCCCGGGGAGCTGCGGGAGGCCTCCCGCTGCCTGGTGCAGGACGGCGACGGCAGGAGCATCCCCTTCAAGGCCCTGTACGGGGAGCAAAAAGCCATCGTGCTGTTCGTGCGGGTGAGGAGGGAGCGCCTCCCCGGGGGGTGGCTGGGCGGCCGGGAGCCCCTGCCTGCCTGGCATGTTGTGCGCGGCGTTTGCACGGGCTAGGCTGGAGCAGACAGAACAGAAAATACAAAGCAGATCGGTTCTGCTTCCAAGAACTCCCATTATCTGGTAAAATGATACAGTGTTTACCTGAAAGGAAATAATCCTTCAACTGCACATTTAGGGAAACAAGGGTCGTGTTCCCTCATTTCCCAGCTGGCAAGCCATCATTCACGTTCCTGAAATATATAGAGAGAAAAAGACTAGCAATGTCCCATGCTCAGTGTCCTTGTTCAGGCTTTGATTAAACCAGGAGCCTGAGCCTAAGCCAAATTTGGTGACTTCAGAGAACTTTTAGTCCTTCCAGTTCCCAGTTCTGATCAGTTCCACAGTGGTTTGTGGCCACAGTCAGAATCTGATGTTACATTGCTATGCAATTATGTCTGTTTCTCACATGTCCGACTGGTTATGTTGCAGAATTTTTTATGTTACACCTGTAAGGAGTATGTAGAGGACCTAGCAAAAGTCCCCCAGTCGTTTTTACAGGTGAGTACTCTGCCCTTGATATGTACATCAGGTTGCTGTAGTTGAGCAGATTTGTGATGTCCTGCTGCAAGGCTTGTGTGAGGCTTAAACCTTTCAGGAATCAAAAAAAGCTTAAAAGAAAGTTAGCACTTTCATTGTGTGCTACAATACCCATAAGGTGTCTGCCTAGGAGACACAGGAAAGGATTTATTGCATTACACGCTCTCTTGCAGCAGCATTATTTCTCCCTGCCCTATTAGCTCAGTGCTGGTTTTCTTTCTTGTATTCTGAGCAGTTGGACAACATCTGACAAGCATTTCTCTTAGTATTAGTATGCCCTGGGCAGCTGCCTTCTCCTGACTACTACCTGACTGCTGCCCTTTCCATTATGCTGGTACAGCTGACTGATGGTTGTGATTGGAACAAGATCAAAAAATTGATCTGGATTAAAAATAGTCTCTTTTTCTACAGTTATTTGTAAGCTGCATCAGTTGTGTAACCTGTTCTCCAGGCAGCTGCACAAACAGGGGAGACATAGTGACTGAAAGGACTCATGGCATGGGTAGGGGTTGCTAAAGACAGGTATTTGTTGGGTGGTAGGAGATACCGGAGAAAGACACTGATCTGCTAAAAATGGAAGGTCAGTCTGACTCTTCTAGACTGCTGATTGAAACTCTTGTCATATTTTATTCCAACAGCAGCATAGCTGATGACAGGGACTCAGCTCCCTGCTGACAGCAAGCGTTAGATGGACTAGGAACCTGGGGATGGAAAGAGGCAATTTCCTTGGCACATTCCCTTCTCAGAACAGATTTTTCTAAACTGTTTAATCAATGTTGCTCAGAATGACATTTTCTTAGTTTGGCTGCTCAAATAAATGTATACAGAGAACCAAAACCATCCATGCTTTTCTTAGTGTGAGTATTCTGGTTTTAGGAGGGCTTCTTTTCTTAACAAGCAAAATGTTTCTACATGGGAAAGGCAACTACTACACCCTAATATTAAAACAGCCTTACATTTTATTAACCGTTTTACTGGAATCTGAAGGAATTTAAGTTCTGGCCTCTATTTTAGACTCAAGCCTAATGTTGGACCTGCAAAAGAAGCAGTATGGTGGATGCAAGTTGTATCTGTTAATGGGCATCCATATATGTAAATCACAGATGTGTGTGCACCAGTATTTGCATGCTCCTTCTTTAGATGCAGGTGCAACTTAGTGGAAATTTTGAATTTCCAGAATCATTACAGGTTGCAATCAATTGAAAAGCTGGCACTACTAAACTTAAAAGTTCACACATCTACAACTTAAAAGTTGTATTCAAAAATATTTTTTTAATTAATTAATGTAGCTGCAAACTGTGGGTGATAGACAAAAGTGCAAGCTCCAAACATGTAAGTGATGTTAATTTCAAGCAATTTTTACTCAGTGATCATTAAGTCAGGATGCTAGATTCTGTTAATGTTTTGCACCCATGCAGAAACACCCAAGTTCCTCTTCACAGTTTCAATACCAATGTTTTGTTCCAGGAAGCAAATGTGAGGCTTATAGTTATTGGACAGTCATCTTACCATCACATCAAGGTAAACAGTCATTCAATATATTTTATCCTCTATTGTGTCTTAATGGTCTGCATTTAAGGAATTTTGCTGTCAGTGAAAAGATGGTCATTTGCAACCACAGGAAAAAAAAGAAGACTATTCCTTTTCACGAAACAATTCTAATAGTAGTACATGAAGAAAGCAAGGAGCTAAAATTTTCTGTTTAAAAAAAGCTAGGCCTTGCAAATGAAACATTTTCTTGATTTCACTGGAAGTTTCGATTAGTAAAAGCTTCAGGGATAAAATTTTTTTGCCTTTATTTTAACATGACAAATTTACAGGTTTCCAAATCAGGGGTGGGGAGGGGAAGGGAGCTGGGAGAATGGAAAGGTGTCAGTATTTTTCCACTGCCAGTAGATCCTAACTAGTTACTATCTTAACCTTAAAAAAATTACTTTTTCTTGTATGCATGTATTTTGCAGCCCTTTTGCAATTTAACTGGGTATACACATGAAATGTATGTAGATCCACAAAGGGAAATTTATAAAACACTTGGCATGAAAAGAGGTGAAGGTAATAACGTATCAGGTAAGAATAATTTTCTCCCCTTGTTTAGACTTGCACAGACCAAGACAAGAATGCTCTGATAAAATGATATAATCACAATGTAAATAGGAAGGGAGTTGCCCCCCATCCTGCCTCTTGTAGGCTGTAGTTTTTCAAAGTGCTGTTGATCAGAAAACTAAACTATTTGTAGCAGCTGTTCAGTTTTGTTGTCCTCCTTACATACTTTTGAATTTTAGATAACAAATATTTTGCCTTTTTGTTCAGTGCGGAGCCCTCATGTGAAATCAAATGCACTCCTGGGTAGCATTAGGAGTATGTGGAGAGCAATGACTGGCCCGGCTTTTGATTTTCAAGGAGACCCCGCTCAGCAGGGAGGAGCTTTGATTTTAGGCCCGGGTAAGCTGCTTTGTTTTGTGTGAAAGTTACAGTATTCTCCTCCAGCTATTTACTTTAACCCCAGAATCTCAGCTGCTGTCCCTGTGGATCCCAAGGAGATCTGAACTGTGTGATTTGTTGGCTGAAGGACTCTGTGGAAGTGTCATGGCGTAGTCCCGCCTCCCACAGAGATGCAAGCTGATCACAGTCCTGCAGAAATTGATAGGAGTGCTGGTGGAACAACTGTCTTGAAGATTTCAGGGTCTTTTTGACATTGTGGTGTTCACCTACATTATGCTTTCACATTTGATTCTAGCCATCTAATGTGTGTTTTAGTGGTGGACTAATGCATGAGTGAGGCGGGGGGCTGCAACATGACAAAGTCATCTCATCACATCGTTAGGAAACATAGTGCTATGGCATATTTAATTCAGTTAGATGCCTCGATGTTCCTTGCTTCTACAACCTCATTAAAAAAAAACCCTAACCTTTGTCATTGTTTACAATACAGTATACTGTGCCATGTACAAAGCTAGCACAAGAACTAGTAGGAAATCAGAATGCTGCTTTGAGTCACTTGCACCTTTGAATAAATATTTTATTCAACTATTTACATGTTATTCTCATTCCATTCCAGGCAATGAAGTTCATTTTGTGCACCTTGATAAAAACAGGCTGGATCATGTTCCCATTAACACAGTTTTGCAGCTGGCAGGAGTTAAAACAATAAATTTCACAAACCAACCCCAGATTATTGACATATGACACTGACACAGCATATCTATTTATTTGTACACTCCAAGAACAATTTCCTGGTGATGTTCCACCAGCATCAGTACTGTTGTGTCTTCATGGGTCATCTGTAACCTTATCTAGAAAATCAGAGCACAAAACAAACTACCTGGCAGTGAGGATGGACATAAAAGTGCTATTTCCATTGCATGTAAGATAAAACCAAAAAGACAATTGAGGCTTATTGGAAA
The DNA here is from genome assembly GCA_028858755.1 of Ara ararauna. Taxonomy (NCBI): domain Eukaryota; kingdom Metazoa; phylum Chordata; class Aves; order Psittaciformes; family Psittacidae; genus Ara; species Ara ararauna. The sequence continues at coordinate 32,602,762 of CM054410.1, read as the reverse complement.
AAATAAAATCCTGTAGCTTATTATTTCCTCAATCTTGCTACTGTATTTTGTAAATTCTTTTTTCAAGATGCACTAAACTAAAAAATCTGGGTTTGCTCGGGAAGAACTTGGGATTCTCACTTCAGCAGATCACACTGGCTTTCAACCCAATACTTCTCACCAGTGTTTTAAAGCTTCCGTCACCGAGTGACACTCGGATGTTAAAGTATACCTTGAAGAATCATGGTTTCAAACACTGTCACTTAAGCTTATGTCTACCTTTGCATCTGGCACTGGCAGACATTATGAAATACATTCGATAGTTTAAAATAAATAAATAAATATCCATTGTCTGCAATTTGTTTGTGTCATACAAAAAGGTGGGTAAAAAACAGGGAGAGGTGTGTCTTAAACATATTTTTCATCAGATTGTTGTGCTTCGATTAGGCCATAGGTAATTACTTCTTTTCCCATTAAGATTTGTAGCAGAGTATTCTCCCTTGTATGTATGTACTTTCTCTCAGAGAAAGAGGTCTCTGAAAAAATGTCCTTGGTTATTTTTGTCCTAGACAACTGAGCTAAGGACAGTTGGGCAGTGAGTATTTTGGCTTGCAGTACTGTCAGATTTCACTTTTCTAGAAATGTCTATGTTCAGAATCTAGTTTTCATTGAAGTAGATGTGCCCTCTTTTTTTGGCCAGATGAGCCACTTCTTTTCAGTAATTTTAACACAGACTGTCCAGAATTTATGGAGGAGCATATTCTCCTCTGCAGTTTCTAATCTTTGGACTTCGCTAAAATGCTACTAATCGTACATATCTTACCTGCAAATTCTCTCCCCTTTTAAGCTTTAACAGGAACTTGATTGCAAAAGTGTGTTCTGTTAAGAGGTTTGTCCCTGCATCATTAAGGTCACTGGCAGGCCCAGGGAAAGCTCTTGGAGAGCTCTACCATTAAAAGCATGTGTAATTAAATGCAGTGTTCCTTGACTAAAAAGATTGTTGATTGCTTGCTTTAAGATACATGATGCTACTGGGCAACATAATGCCATTAAAGGTACTATGCCTTAGCATCTTATTACATGCACGTTTTGATACAGTGTGTTTAGAAGAAAGATATTGTTAATGTAAAGCTAATGTGCTCAGTTCTCTGCTGTGACATAACAGCACTCAGCACAGGGCGAAACAGTCTTGTGCAGACTGAACTAGTTTGATGTCGGGGTGGTTGGAGGCTTCCTCAGAACTCAGTGTAACGGACCAGCAGCTGAGGCTCACCACAGAGTAAAGTCCACTTTCCGTGAACTGCTGCCTGCACATTCATAAATAAGAAGCTGCTCTCTCATTCCATCGCTCCTTCAGATTACTGAGCATGTCGGAAAGCTTGGAACACATCTGCCTCTGTGCTACGTAAGGTGCAGCAGAAAGCAAGCTAGAAAACTCGTGTTATATTTGTAAAACGAAGACAAGACATGCAGAAAATGTAAATCCTTTTCACAGAGAAAGAATGCTACTCAGTTTATTTGTAGCATTTCCACTCCGCTTCACTCACCTGATCATCACTGCCAAGCACTGACTTTGGTTTGTTTTGCAATCATTTCATATTCTCGGAGCTTTTGATTTTAAACAAAGTGTTTGGCTACATGTTTTTCTGCTTGTTTTGCTTCCACTAGAATTAATACGCAGTGGTAAAAGTTCTATTGCCTCTCATACATTAAATAAAACTAACTATAGCTAAAAGAACTGTGGACTTCAAAAAAGGATAGGAATTAATGAAGTTGTAGTTTGAAAGCTCTGTAGTCTGAAGTCATCCTCCTTCAGTGTTTCAATACTGACAAGCACCATACCACAACCTCTGTGTTACCCCATCAAAATCACTTCTTCAGAAAGGTTCACAAAGTGCAACCAAACAAAACAAGGGAAGAAGGCACAGAGGAGGATCCTGCAGGAGAGCAATCCTAATTTGGGCCACAGCTCTACAAAGTTCACCGGTGCCCTGTGAGAAAATGATTCCAACGTGCACAGTGAACAGGAACAACCGTGGCCCCATTCGTCTGTGGGAGAAATGTGTTTCGAATAGTCAGCAGAATTTTAGGTCTCTGGAGTCATTTAGAAAAGTTAGCTATGAAGAGCAAGTGGAAAACAGCAGGAGAATAACACTGACTTCATACTGACGGCAACATACTTCAGCAGGGGCTTTTGTCGTGGCCAGTTAGACAAAGGTGGGGAGGGAGCACTTTTCTGAAGTCGTTTTAACTAAAAGCTTGATTTATCCCAACATCTAGTTAAAGTAACAGTTTTTAAGAATCACTGTGCCCTAGAAGCAGGCTCAAGCCCAGCTGGTTCAACGTTCCAGATAAATCCGTTCCATGACCAGGCTAGAACACAGCTGCACCCACGGGGCCGGTTTCAGATGGCCTTACTCGATGTCACGTCCCCGTGAGACCCTCGTTTGTCACGTGTCGCAACAGACACCTGGAAGGCCGCGACGCCTCAAGACACGCAACCAAACACCGGCGGTTCCGAAGGCGGCGGCCGCAGCCGGCACAGGCGCTGCCGGCCGGTGCTGGCGCGCGGGCCCCCGCCGCCGGGTCCCGCCGCCGTCGCCCCTCGCCGCGCCAACAGCTCCCCAGCGCAGCGCGCCCTGCCGCTGGCCGCCGCGCCCACCGCCCCACCTGTTACAGCGGCCACTATGACATCACCGTCCCCACCGCTCTGCGCTGGTGACGCCACACAGCGCTGACCCAATCAGAGGCAGGCGAATGGGGGGGGGAAGGGGGGCCGGGAGCTGCCGCCGGCTCGGGGCGGGGGGGGGCCGTAGGTGCATGGGGCGGTGGGAGGGGGCGGTGTCCGGGGAGGCGCATCAGCCGTCGCCGCCGTCTCGGGGTCCCTCCCCTCCGGCGGCCCGAGCCCCGCGGGGAGCGGAGCGGCGGGGATGAGGAGGGCAGCCTCGCACCCACCATAGCGGCGCGGCCGCCTCCGCCATGAAGCGGAAGAGCTGGTCCGAGGCCCGGCGCCGGGCAACCCCGGCCCCGCCGGCTCTGAAGAGAACTCGGGGAACGGTGTCGCGGGCGGCGGGAGGCGAGGTGGAGCTGCGGCAGCCACCCCCCGCCGCACCGGAGACCTGCCTCAGGATCGCCGGTGAGGGGGGCGTGGCGGGGGGAGCTGGCGCGGGCGGTGCGGCGGGAGAGTTGAGGCGCAAGTCGGGGACGTTGGGGCGGGGGGCGAATACAACCGGCCTGTCCCATCCCGTCTCGTCTCGTCCCGTTCCGTCCCCCCCCCCCGGCGGTGGCCCCCGGTGGGCAGCGCGACCGCGGGGTTGGAAAACTTGCCCCAAGCGCTGCTCCGGGGCTATTCCCGCGGGAACCCCGGCGCGCTCGGCCGGCGCGTCTCCATCTGTGCGATGGGTCAGTTCTTGCGTCTCTCTGGCGTTCCACGCAGCGAAGTGCTCTTGAAAAATGCATCGGTAGTGCAGCCAGCCTTCTAGAGGAAGGAATGCCGTGGTTTTTTAGTAACTAGCTGTACCGAGCAATTGCCTTGCGCGGTGTCTTTTTCTGCTTGTGAAAGAGTAAAGGGAAAATACATTTGAACCAGTAAAACATATTTCGGGGGTGCCTGGAGGGAAGTAACATCTTTTTCTCTAAAATGGGAATATATATGTCTTTCTTCTAATGTTCGCTCGCTGGCTAACGGGTAAAATAATGGACAAGCATCTCGCCTCTTGTTGACAGCGAGTCCCAGTAGCTTCTGCAAGGCAGGTCTGCTCAGTGTCATCCGTCCTTTTCGTGGCCTGCTGCTTTGAGCAGTGCTTTGTTTTGGCACAGGAACCTGCCTCTGTGGAGAAGCTGAAATGATTCTGGATTTATGTTCTGAGTTCCCCAGCTAAAAGACATACTCGAGTTTAGTTTGCCTTAAAGTAAATAAAAAACAAAAAATTACTTTTCATGTCCTGTGTTAGAATCTGAGAGTGGTGATATTTAAGAAATAAGCCTCACGATCGCCTTCTCAGTGAAGGACTTGGGAGATTGTCTGTGGACAGATAAAGCAAAAATGCAAAGAGCAAACATGATATAAAGGCACAAGTCTTACCTGTGCCAAGAAACAGCATTCCTTAAATTAATGAGTGTGTCTCCTAGATAACAGTATGTTTAGAAAACTGTAAGATTTTGTTTTGAAAACTGGGTATAGCAATGCTATTGAGAGCGTAAACTCCCAAAGCATAGCAGATTCCTCTTTTTAAAAAGCTCTCAGGCTGTCAGGGAGCAAAATCCTAAAAACTCCAGCTTAGAATACAGCATTTTAGGCCTACTCTACACAGAAAAACGTAGTGGTGTACTTATGTGCAGAATCCTAATGCTGCGTGTATGTAACTCCGTGTGTGCATTTTTCTGTAACTGCAACCATTTATATGGGAAATTAAGGTGGTACAGTTTAAAGGTTAAAGGTAGAAACACCTCATTTGGCAGATGATGACACTCTGATGTCAAAGTAGTTCCACTACCTAGAATACTGTGTAGCCCTGTCCAGCTAGGGTCTCCAGCAAAAAGGTCTGTCTAACTCTCTTCATGCAGCAGTCGCTTGGATCTGATAATGCATGTCTGGCATCAGCAGGCCCTGAAATTGCTGTATTTTCTCCTCCGTGTAAGTGTTCACCCAGTTAATACAGTAGAGCACCTAGGCATTGACATTTTTTAACTTCAGTGGGATTTGAACATGTGCAGCAGCACATGGTATAACAAACTTGGTTAAATGCAGTAGATTGTTACATTTAGTAATACTTAATTTTGTCTTGATCTTACTGCACAGAGTGGATGCTTTTTACGAGCTTCTAATAATGGAAATATTCTAGTCTAATTTCTTGTTGCATTGTTATGTCACATGTATTTTTTAAATGAATAAGCTCACAGTCTTACTCAGCTGTTTTAGAAGTTATTTCCAGTTTTGAACTGTCAGTTCTGCCTTTTCATAATGCAGTTCTGAGAAATGAATTAATAGTTCTGGACTGGAGGTAGATTAAAGCATAAGGCCTTGTTCTTGCAAATGGACACACTGGTAAATATTTTGGCCTCTGTAAAGGCTGAGAGATCTGTGTTAGCTTATCTACTTACAGAAACAGTGCCAAACTCATTAAGAACATTGCAGGCTACCTTCATTTTCCTTCCTAAAAGAGGCAGAAAACAAAGCCAAATAGCTGTAGAGTTTTATGGATCTTTCTTGTGTGATGTTACATTCATAAACAGCGAAATTTTTAATCCATTATTTGCACGGATTTCATCCTCAAAACACCTACAGTAGTTATTGCATTTCTTTATTTCCTAATAAATTATATGAATTGGTCATATGTCAGGATAATTTTTAATCAGAATCATGTCAATATTTTTGCTCAGGGAAATTATTCTTGTAAGCAGTTGCTCATTTCTGTCTGTTAAGCTGTGTGGTAAGCCTTAACATTTTCTCTTTGTCATCTGATGCATGAGGCTTGCTGGTATGAATTCAATTTGCTGGAACTGAATGCGTTTCTTCTGTTCATTAGAAGCATATTCCCATATCCTTCTGATCTCTGAAAGAAGTGATTTATATGATCTAAAGAAAATGTAACAATTCTCTGTATGATGTTTTAAAGCTGTTGTTTTATTTTCCTTGACTGCTTTACTTTGGCATTGCTCTGATTTTATAAATAACATTTTAAAGAAGATAAAGAATTACAGTGCATAAACCTCATGCAAAAGGTGTGTGTTTCTCTCTCTTTTCAGTAGTTAATTCTAAAATGAAGCAACTACAATAACCATGCATGGAATTAAATTTTAAGTGATATAACACCATGGGGCATTTCTTGACATTTGTTTATTCTCCTGATATATATATATATATATATATATATATATATATATGTAATTTGTTTACAGTGAGGAACTAGTGTCTTAAAGGATGCTGTATGCCTTTTTTTGCATGGTAATTGTTTTACTTACAGTGCCCCTTGGAGTTTTTATAGAATACCTTTCAGTTTAATGCATTCATTGATTGGTGGGTTTTGTGTTCGGGGTTTTTTGTTTGTTTTGTTTTTGTTTTTGTGATGGTGTTGTTTTGGTTTTTTTTCCCAAGCCATTGAGTTGTCTCTCGTTTTTCCAGCACTGGTGGCTTGTCATTAGAAACTTTATGTATTATGTAGAAAACTATTTTCTGAATGCTAAGGACACTTCTACGGAGTATCATCAAGCTTTCCAACATTCTGACTATCGACACTTTCAATTAGTTTTCATTATACAGCTCTCAGTACACAAGCTGCATGTACTGTTTAATCAGTGTGATCTCTCTTGTGAATATTTTTCAAAGTTAAGATTTTAGATACGAGTTTAAGGCTTTCAGCATATAATCCAGCACTGAAAGTGCATGAACATACATAAAGTAGTCCTTTGTATCAGACTCCAGCCGCAGAGTGCAAGGTCTCTACTTGAGTAACGTGACAAGAGTGTTCCTGATCAGTCATGACATGACCCTGAAAATATTTTTTTCATGGTTTTCTGATAAATAAGAAGTTTCTTTCTTTTTAGTGTGCTTTCGTTTTCTTTTTCAGAGGCCAGGCTGTTGTTCTAATTGCCAACTCTATCATCACTTAAATTTGAAATACCATAGTGATGAGTGAAAGAGCCTTTTCAAGGACATAATGACTAAAAAGAAATTTTGCTTTTCATCTTGACATTGCAGCAGAATTTATTTTTTATGTTTTCTCATATGTCTTTGTGATATTTTGGAGTGTTTTAACTCAGATACAAAATGATACCATGTACCAACTCTGAATTTAGAAGTACACTCCTCTTACAATAGTAAATAACTGTCTGGCTACATTCTTGGTAATTCAAAACAGACTAACATTGTTTTTTATTGTAGTCTCAGTCTCCTCTGAATTTCTCATCTAAGGCATCTGTTTAACAATAAAAGTGTAGAATTTATCTTTTTATAAAATAATCTTTGCTGATCATATGAAGACTTGGCCTCCACCAAGTGCCTTTTGGTATTTAGTTGTATCTTAGAATCTTAGATTGTTTGGGTTGGAAAGGACCTTTAGGATCATCAAGTCCAACTATAACTCTTGAATTACTGAAAGGCCTGTGCAGCAAATACCGAGGAGCATCAGGCTTATTCAGAGTAAAGGGAAGGAGATTGGTTTTGTCATCTCTATATTCATATTGCATGATCTTGAAGGGGTAGCTCGCAGTTTTTCACAGAACACTGTAGATCTGAAAAGCAAGCAAAATGTTTCTCCTCCTGTATGCACACTGCAATCGCATAAGTGCATGATTATTATAGCTTGCGTAGACATGCTGTAATGCAGGCCTATTTTGCTGTACATTGGATGCTTACTCAAATTAATTGCCTACAGTGTTGTCCCTGTTTCTGTATTGTAACTGTTTTGTTATATGAGGCTAACAAAATAAAGTGTAATTGAAGTATATCTAACATACTGCAGTCATATCTCGTAATTGCAGTGCAGAGGCAGCCTGTAAGGCAGTGAGCCCTACTCTCAGGGTTGATTAGAAATGTCTGCTGTAGTTTGATAGTTTTAGGATGACTATTTATCAGGAATTTACAGGAATCTGGAAGTGCTCAAGTGCGTTATGTGTCAGTGAAATACTAAAAAGCTAAAATTAGCAAAGGGAGCATAGAAATAATAAAATTGAAGCCCTGCTCCTGCAGTCCAAATCTTTGCGGAATCCTGGTGAAAACAATTAATCAGTGATGTGGTGTATTTTATGTATAAACCCTCATCCTGCAATCAGATCCTTAATGAGGGAATTCTCCTTTCTCAGCATGTGTTACTCCTAAAAAAAAAAAAAAAAAAAATCAACATATTAATCCTTGGCAAAACAGAACTGGGACAGTGTTTGCAGAAAAAAAACAGGTAGAAACAGACATGGTGAGTAATGCAGCATTTGTCTCATATTGAACTGGTAAGCCAGTGGAAGGGTAAATACACTTATGGGAAAAGACTTCTCTGTGTTGCCCATTTCCAAAAATCATGTTAAAAAGATGGGGCCTGCTATTTACGTAATAGAGGGCAGTTGTTAGGGGTGCACAGGAACAGACAGCTTGTCAGGATATTGACGTTTGACGCACACTTCTCTTATTGTGAGGTAGTTCTGTAAATTAATTCAATTCTAGTTTCTTTCAGGTGTTTCAAGAATAGCAACAACACAATCCAGAGATACCAGTGCAAATTGAATGGCAACAGCGGTTTGGGAGCCCTTATACACACTGTTCACTCAAGATAGGAATTCTTATTTTTGTTGGACATTTTGCAAAAGCTGCAGAGGATTTTCAGTAAAAGTGGGAGTGCTGAGGAAGCAAGTGATTCTATTACTTCAAATCTTGTTTAGGAGCAAAATGTGAAATTATTTTAGGTCTCCAGCCTGGGCACATGTATTTATTTTCATTTTGATCCTGCTTTTGTATTTGAGGATTTTGTATTACTTTTGTGCAGTGCTTTTTTATACTTTCAGAAGTGATGTAAAGTTTATGTGAAGAAGCTGGTATGCAAGGAGGTCGTGTGTCAGTTTGAGTACAACAGCCATCCAGTTGTATCCATTCTGTGATTCTGCCCAGACTTTGATGCCCATGTTATTTGTATACAGGCAGAACTCAGTGTAAATCTGTATCTAAAGAACAAATGCCATGGAGGAAAGAATTGTGGCAGTGTATTCCCACTGTTAACCCCCAGTAGGCAGGTTCAATGAGCGAACTCAGAGAAAACTTTAGTTGTGAGGAACCTGGTGGCAGCTAAGCCATTAAATCAGTTTAGAAGTGGTGTGAAATTATAGCTTGGGGCTGTAGTGTGACATGTGTTTAATCTAGCAATGCCAATTTAAACACAATCCCTAGATATCATATCCTCTCGGTTCTCCTTTATGCTTCCTCCTTTGCCCTCAGTCCTCTTCTCTGCAATGTTAGCTCAGATTCTCAGGGCAGAGAGAAATAAATTGGGGTGTTTTTTTGGTGTTTTTTGTTTGTTTGGTTTGGTTTGTTTGGGGTTTTGTAGGGTTTGGTTTTTTTTCTGGCTTTTTTTTGGGGGGGAGGCTGTTGGTTTTTTTGTTTTGTTTGTATATTTTTTTAGTACTGTGCTAGGATACCGGTTACAGTTTCTGATTCACACAAATCCACCTTGACACAGCACGGGCAGTAACACAATGGTGGGAACAGATGAAGGGGAGGTGTGGGAAGCAGGGACTCCCTCTCCCCAAGGGTGGTGAGGCACTGGAATGGGTTGCCCAGGGAAGTTGTGAATGCTCCATCGCTGGCGGTGTTCAAGGCTGGATTGGACATAGCCTTGGGTGGCATGGTTTAGTGGGAGGTGTCCCTGCCCCTGGCAGGGGCGTTGGAACTAGATGATCTTAAGGTCCTTTCCAACCCTAACTATTCTATGATAAGCACTTTCCCAGGAGTGCCTTACTATGAAGCATTTTCCGCGTTGATTATTTTACATCCAGTTGTGGTATGAGTTCACTTTCTTCTCCACATCTGTTTCCCTTTGTGGGCCAGTTTAGTAACTTCTTTAAAACACACAGTGTTACTCTAAGTTTTATCATTTGGCTTTTTTTTAGGAGGTGGTTTGGTAAATGCTGAGGGGTACAGAAGTTTTTAAGCAGGTAAAGCACTTCTCAGCTAGTACTGCAACTGCTGTGCTTACAGGATGGGACTATTAGAAATCAGAGAAGCAAGTTTGGTGTCTTGCTTCTGCTGAGAGTGAGGAAGGAGGTGCTTGACTTCCTTAGGAATTACTGTACCATCCCACTGGTTGTATTTGACCTGTAAATGTTTCAGCCACACCATTCGCATCTGGCTTCTGTTCTACTGAAATGTGCATTTAGCAAATGTACACTTTTTGATGGTGTTGCCTGCCTTTACCTCCTCAAGATGCTGCCATACATAGCAGAGCACTGGCCGTGTGACTGTTGAAATGTAGACATGGGGACCCTCTGTTGTGGCATACTTTATGGTGTATTTTCAAGATAAAAGTAATGATTTGCAAGTACTAGGCATTGCGGATTTTGTTTTGAAGCATGAAGTGATATTTTTTTTTTCCTCCCCCTGCTTTCTGGAAAAGGAGGTACAGCTTATCGCAAGTTACTCCTTGTGTTTATGTTTATATGGAGGTGATTTGGTTTGTTATTTAAGTAATATATGTGTGCCAGGCAACTTGTTTACAGAAACTGAAGTCTTCTATGTTTGAATTCCAATCCAAGTATTTTGTAATGATATTTTTGCCACAGGGGGAAGGAAAGTGTTGCTGTGGTTGCTGCAAGGCCTCAATTTTTACCGACCAATTACCACAAGCACAGCAATTTACAGCTGCGGCACAGTCAGTGTTAAAGTTCACTCCCATCTCCATAAAATTAATGTATACCTATGTGAATACCTACCCCTGGCATTTTTTTTCCCCTCAGCTCAAAGAAAGCCGGGGCAAACACAAGGTGCCTCCTGCCTGTGTGCAGGCGCGCTTTGAAGGGGTAGCTGGGTGGGGATATGGATGGGGATGCCTAGGTGGTGCTCTCACAGGCATCAGTGGGCTGGTGCTTTGCTCCCTCGCATCCCTCCAGCGTCTGTCACTTGCAACTTTAATTGCATGCCACTACCATCAAAATCAGTGTTTTACAGGAAGGTGGGAAATGCCTGTCTTGGCACAAGCATGCTTTGCTGTTTAGCTTATCATAGGTGCTCTGAAGTGCTGAGGGACTTGTGGCTTAGTTGGGGCTGTGTGTGTGTTGGTATTTGGAATGCAACAGGTGGGGTCTGTCGTCAAAAGGAGGTGGGTCTCTGCTGTGTGCACGGGTGCAAGTCAGGCTCCTGCTGTATTAAAGTTGTCAAACAAGTAGCCTTCCTGGGACTACTTTGGGAAAGAACACTAAAGAGCTGTGAATTACGGGAACACTGCTGAGCAAAAAGCCTCAGTCTTGGTGTACCTTTTGCTTAACACTGGAGAAATAATATCTAGTTCAGTAATACTTAAAAGAAGATTTGGTGCATTTTAAACCATTTGAAGCCATTCTCTTGACAGGTAGTACTTCAGACTTTCAGCAGAGAAGTGTGATGTTTATAAAAGCGTTACATTTTTCTTGCCTTTCAGATCGCCTTTATTTTGCAATTCTCTGCCAAAAACCAAAGAGTGGAGCTGCAAATACCCATTATTTCTGCATAGATGATGAATTTGTGTATGAGAAGTAAGTGCAGACTTGTTTTTCTCCCCTATATTTTACAGAAATTAATTAGTCAGAACAACAGCAATGAGGAACCAGTCTAATTGACATTCTGTTTTTAAATGTAGCTGAGAGAAACATACCATTCCCATTACAGAACTAATTACATGAGTTCGGTCCTCTCAGACTTATCTGCCATGATGATTTATATGCTTAGAATGGCTTCTTGGCTTTCTGTCAGGATTTCTTCAAAATCCTTTCAAAGCAGAAGCTTTCGTTGTACCCATTCTTATTAGAAGACAGAGAAACATGATACAACAATATGTATTCAGAAGTGCGCACTGGACTGCCAAGCTGAAGGGGTTGTCTTTGGTTGCTCAAGTATTAAGTGTAATGTCTAAACTTACTGGAATAAGAGAAAAAACTGGCAAAATCAACTCAAGCCTTTATGAGCTGACAATGGATGTATTATTTCCCCTGTAGTGAACAGTGTATGCCTCTGTATGTGATCTGGAATGCTGCTAATTCTTTAAATATTTTTGACTAAGGGCGTGCTTACTGGTTTTGAAAGTACTAATGAATCTTTATTCTCAGCATTCACTTTTCTTAAGCAATATAATTGCCTTCTTTTAAAGTAAAGTTTTTGGGTTGTTTTTAAAATACAGTTTCTAAACTGGTGTCACAGGGTGATACAGTATGAAGAATTTTTCAGACCTCAAGTATTCCAGTTTGGTTTTGAGCGGTGGTGTGTGGAAAACAAAGCTTTAGTTCCTATTTAGACATGACAAAACTGTTCCCTCCAACAAAATAGTATGTATGCAAGAAGGTATTCTTGGTTTTACAGTGATGCACGTCATATATATTACTCCTTGCTTTGTTCATCTGATGTAAGAAAAAAAAGGGCTTTTACAGAGGTCACTGCAATTTTTCCTCTTTCTCCTACCAGCTTCTATGCAGACTTTGGACCACTCAATCTGGCAATGGTCTACAGATACTGCTGCAAGCTAAATAAGAAATTAAAGGTAACACCTGGGTGTTTTTATTTAATGTTCTTGACTTTTCTAAAGAACAGAACCAAAGGGACGAAAAGTTTGTGTTTTGGTTTGGTTTGGTTTAGTGCATTCCTGGGTTCCTAATCCAGTAAAGTTTTGAATATAAATGCCAAATTTTATCAAGGTGAATTTAGGGAGGATCAGGAGTGAAAACCGACTTATTTTTAAGATCCAGAAGCTGCACCTGTGGCAGTGACTAATTTTAAGATTCTAAAAGAGCAGTTGCTAAATGGGTACAGGCTTCTTTAAATGAAAAGCTCTCCTCCTGGAATTCATTCTTCTTGGAAATCTGCCAGTATTGAGTGAGCTTGAGGGTGAAGTGCAACACATTTTTATTTGAGATTGGTTTTGTTTGACTTGGGCTTCTCTTCTGCTCCTGACATCTCTTTGATAAGAAGCAACATTTGATCTTTGATAACATTTATGGCATTGTGCTGACGGGGAGTGCCTTGTTGCTACTGCAGGTTATCTTCTCTGAGGGTTGCTCAGCAATCTTTGGGATTGAGCTCTTGACAGAAAATAATGTTTTTAAAACAGAGAGTTCCTTTATTAATTAACATGAACGACTTCAAGTTAGTTGACCTCTCACAGATGTTTGTGTATATAACCTGTCACACTGATAAAAAAGCTTATTAGCATTAATGTGGATCACAGTTTGCCTCTTCAGAAATGCTTAGAACTTGAAACTGCCACTGAACTGTGAAAACTGGGAAGTGTACAAAACATTATAGTTTAACAGACTTTTTTTTATTCTTTTTTTTTTTCATTCATTCCTTGATATTTGTCAGTGGTATTTGCATAACTCAGACTTAGTTTTTCCCTGTGGCACTGTGAACAGTTTTGTCAGTGACTAGATTCTCTGATTTTTGAGTACGGGATGCTCTAAAGCAACGCATCTGTGTATTACTTCTGAGTGTCTTGTGTGTGATACTGGAGGAGCATGTTAGGATTGCTGAGAACATACTACTGCTGCTGATCTGGCGTTTGTCTTGTGTCTGCTGAGTAGTATCTAAGCAAGTAACACTGCTATTTAAATAGTGAGATTTTATGATAGCTTAGCATTTGATCAAAGTATACAAACACATCAAAATTTGTTTCAAAGACCAGTTAGGGGATAGTTTTTTGCTGTCATCACTGATACAGATGTCTTTTCTATTGGCAGTACCATTCCACCCCCTTCTAAGGTAATTGGAAAAAGCCAAGGTGAAATTTTAAAAAATATATTAATGATAAAGTTTAAAAATGCTTTTAATCTAAGTATTTCAGTGGTTCTGATCCTTAGGAACAACTGCAAGTTGATTTATGTAAAGTCAGGTTTTCTTTAAGAATAAAAGAATTTAAGAATAAAAAGTCTTAAATTCTGTCTTCAAGACTGTTGTGACTTTAACATGCCAGTGATGTTTATGAGAATGCCACTTTGTATTTACTTCTCATAAACATCTATCCATTACATAGGGCTTGAAGTCAGAAATATCAAATACATTTAAGAAGAAAAAGAAAGATTGCTGTAATGTATATAAAAAATTATTTAGGCAGGATACTTGGAAAAATTCTGGAGCAATCTAGGTAGGGATGCAAACAAAAAAAGTCTTGTAAAGCTTTTGAGAGACTAGTTTATAGTATACTTGGTTCTGTGAATACAGATGACTGGAAGTAGGTGAACAGACCCTTGCATTCCTCTAATTCTCTAAAAGAAGGCATGAAGAGTAAAACGCAAAATCATAACCTTGTTCATTTTTTGATACAGTCATTTTCATTGATAAGGAAGAGAATAATTCATTATACTGGCTTTGATCAGAAAAAACAAGCAAATGCTGCATTCCTGATAGGCTCCTACGCAGTAAGTATTTGAATTTTTACATTACATTGGCTTGCTAAATGTGTTAATTTTTTCATACTCAATTTGTAAAAGAGCAAGAAATTGTTTTTAACAATTCTTTTCTGTTGAATAATCACCGTAGAAATGTATTTTATAGTAAGGTACCACACACTAAGAGAGTTTTTAAAGTCTAGCAGGTACGTGAGTGGAGTTGTACAGTTCTGTTTTTTTCCTCTTCGCTGCAGTCTGTACTCCTAAGAGCACCACTGGAAAAAAAATCTCTATGAGTATTTTAATTTAGAAAAAAATTACTGCTTCTTGATGTTTTTGCTTTTCCCCACCCACACATGGTTTCTTTTGTAAAGCAGAGAAGTAGTATCTTGCACTAAGTACGGTGTATCATTTCCCATTGCATGCGCGTTTAAATACATTTTCTTCCCCAGCTGCTGCTTTTCTAATGTAAGGTGATCTCTTCAGTTAATGTAGAAGAAGGAGTCAGATCATGTGGTAGGCTTAGAGCCTGTATGAAGCATGGGAATATGGTGGCTAGAAATTTACTGAGCCAGGTCTGTGACTGCAGAGGTCAAAATTACTGGCTTTACATCACAACTGTGTATGTTCAGTACACAAAAGTGTGGTCAAGTAATAAAATGCTTCAGAATGAAAGCTGTGGCATACCATATTCATGTTCGGCTTTGACCTATAACACACCTTGATTGTAACCATCTTTCTTGTTTACGGAGTAATAAAATGAAGTCAGCCTATGTGTTTTTTGATGTTGGAGATTTAAGGGGCCAAAGTTCATGTAGCCCTAGGTCATTCCTGTTTATTAGCTGCAAGGCCATACAGTACTTACTGTGATGCTGGCAGTCTCCTTGCTTCCAGGTTTCTCTGTTGTGTATTTTCACGCAGTACTTATTACACACAAAGAACTAGGTTTCAAAATATGTCAGTTTTTGAAATATGGTCACTTAGAAATGTTGCAGTAGACCTTTTCATTCTTAAACCAGATGGCAACATGAGTTACTAAACTTGTTTGCGGTTAAGGCATTGTGTTGACAAAACAGTTGTAGCTTTTAGGAAAACTGCTTCTACCTAGTGACTTGGATCATAATGGAGGCCCAGAAAGCGAATGGGGACTAGCTTCAGTTGTCAGCCGTTATTTGAAAGGAAGTGCGTTTTGGTTTTCGCTAAACTTTGCTCAGAACATTTATGGTAGTATTGTCTAGCACAGCATTTGTGCAACATTTTGAACACAATCCACAGAACGGAAAATCAACCAATGCCCGTACAATCTAAACTGAAGATGGTGTGTCTGACTCTGTAAAAGTGTACATAAACCTAACATAAATTTTATTTCTGATCGTCCAGTAGCCCTGCCATGTTGCAGTAACAACATGCAGTTGAAGGGTAATGCTTGGACAGATTTGAATAAAGCTCTAAAATTAATCTGTGTGTATTGTGACAGTCCAGAGCATGAAAACTGAAAGTGGAGGCTCTTGTATAGAGAAGTAGGTAATTCATGCTTCAGAGAACCACAGTGAAGGAGGTGGGAGTTGCAAAGTACAGTAGAGTTGCTACCACAAATCTAGCTGAAGTAGGAGATGAGATCATGACTGACTAGTCAATGCGTGTGGGAGGGCTAGTTGCAGACAGCTGGCATATGGCAGGAAGAGGCTAGTCAAAACCACTGGTAATTTTCAGAGTTTAGAGACTTGTGCTTAGGTTATTGCATTGTACAAGCTGAATATTTCAGCAGTGTCCCTTAAAAACCCATGGCAAAGTGAAGGCACTATGTATCAGTCCCTCCTTGAATGGGGGTTTGTGTCTTGCATAATTGCAAGTTCTAGGTGGTGAGGTAGCTCTAGCTAAATGCTGATTGTCTTTCCAGTGCAGCAGACTTTGGCTTTAGTACTGCTTTTTCTCTTAAGGTAGGGTACAGTTTCTTTGCCAACTGATGTGGGAGGGATTCCAGTGAAGGAAGATCACAGAAGAAAGGCTATGCCCCTGAGGCTTATTTTTTTTCCCCTGGCGCCCTTTGATGATCTTTCATGAAGGGGCAGGCTTAATTACAGCACTTACTGCTGAAATGTTCAAGCATACATGTCACACATTTCTGCTTTCTGCAAGAAGAATTGTATTGTTCTCCATGGGACGAGCAGTGGTATAGGATCTGTTCAGAATGCACGATAAATACATCTACAGGCATCTTTCCTGATTGAAAGGAAATATATTGAGACCTTCTTTATTTAAAACATATGTAGGCTTAAGCATCCACCTGCTACTTCAGAATGCTTTGCTTTTTGATGAAAAATGATCCATCCAGCTATTTGTCAAAATTTTCGGAAGCTTTCTGTAATTTTAGTCAATCAGCCCATGTCTCGTTGGTAATACTCTTTGTTGCTTGAGCTATCATAATTTAATTTCTGATCCTTTGTAGTGTATGCAGTAGGTTGTCACTGTGGTTTTTTTTTTTCTGAGGGTTGAACGTGGTTTTTTGTTTGATTTTGGTTTTTTTTGGCTTCATGATGGATTCCCATTTCAACAGTTTACCGTAGGTTGCGGAACTACATGGCAGTGCATCAGATTGGAAGAGTTCAGGTTGGAAGGGCAAGGAAGTAGAAAGTACCCTTTGCAGAGTTAGTAATGAAAATAGTGCTTGTCTGTGTGTGTTGTAAGGGCTTTGATAACTCCAGCATAGTCTTGGGTGCAAGGTGCTCTGTAGAGGCAGGTGCGTTATATTAAATTATGGGAATAACACACTGCCAAGTTTCCAAGAATAGCACAGACACAGTAAGTGTGTGTGCTTTCTGATTCTGTTCTCTTTTTTTCAACACAGTCACATTTTGACTATATACTATAAGGAACTGTATATAACTTATTCTTCTCTGGAACTTGTATGTCTTCATAAGCGTCAAATGTTTTTATGCTAGCAGCTTCTGAGCCTGTCATATTAAGGGCTTGGTGGACTTAAATTTGTATTCTTAAACAGAATATTATTTAACTTTTATTTAAAGTATTGGAATATATTAGCATGATTTATTATTCAGAGACCTTTGTTTATATGTGTGTGTATATATCATATGATATATACACACACATACATATATATAATAATATGCTCATTTTGATTACTAAGGCAATTACAAAAGTCTTCATTAACTGTGGTGAAGTGTAAGGGCAGCTGTTAGCATTCTGGTTTACAAGCAAAGTCTGTTCGCAGTCTGTCTTCACAGTTCATGTGTTTTAATGTTTCCACCCCCTCCCCTTCATCTAACTTGTCTTTCTTTCCTCTTCAGTGGAGATAGTTTCTGAACTGTCCAGGCTACACACTTTCTTCCCCTTCCTGCATCTGCTGCTTCCTTCTAGGTGTACTTTGATGTGACAGCACAGCCTAACTTAAGCTACAGGGCTCTTCAGTATAACATGGTCTTAAAAATGAAGAACAAAGGTTTCAAGTACATTGTTATATATGTAGGTTTAGAATAAAATACAATCTTTTAGAGTGAATCTTAACAATTTATATATTAATCCCTTTATTGTTCATCTTCCACCCATTTTAATTCTGTATTTTGTTTCATTTTTACAGATGATACACTGCATAATGGGAATAATATTCTTCTGTGTAGATTAGCATAAATTTGGCACATTCAGCCCCACAAAGGGTAGCCAGAATTCAGAGTGTGGGATTGAATGTTTATACATTATTTGTGCACCTTTGTTCTTCACCTTTTAAAGAAAAATTGCTTTTCTTTGGAAGCTGTCTGCACTGTTCAGGCCTTACCACTACCAAAGCATCAGTGATCTTCTGAGTTGATCTCTGCAGCTTCTCTTGATTTTCGTCAGGACTTGGCTGTGGGTGAGGAAAGTCTGCTTCTTGCATCATTGCTCCTTCTGTATTAAGAAAGAAAATGTACCCTCTGTGCCCTGTCCACCAATTCCCAAAATCCCCCTTCTCCCCTTGGCTGCATTAACTTAGTGTTTTTT
Organism: Ara ararauna; assembly: GCA_028858755.1. Classification (NCBI taxonomy): domain Eukaryota; kingdom Metazoa; phylum Chordata; class Aves; order Psittaciformes; family Psittacidae; genus Ara; species Ara ararauna. The sequence goes on along the minus strand of CM054410.1, from coordinate 32,584,741 downwards.
TTCTCAGGCCTGGCACTAATTATGTACTTGGAGGGTGACCCTCCGAGGGTACTGCCCCATGAACTGCTGTAATTTGGGTCATCTCCTTCAGGACTCATCTCTGTACTTTGTCTATTTTCTCATCTTCTTTCTTCAGGGTAAGCAGTGTTTTTTCCTTCATCTGTTCTGATCCGTAGTAGTGATTTTTTGCCTTTTCAGTTTGTTGGTGTCCTTCCTAGCTGTGGTCCTAATACTGGGTAGAAGCTGGAGTCTGCAGAAGCAATTAGCACCCATCTGTGTGATGATGAACTGCTCTGTTCTTACTGTGGCAGTTGCAGAATTATCTCTCACTAGGAAAGCAGGAAAACCTGTTTGTTTAGTGGTCCAGGCTGAGTGGTGGTAAAAGGGTAGCTCCAGCAGCACTCACACTATGGGTAGATAAATCATGTGTACCCTCAGTTACATTTTGGTGAGAGATGCTTGTGCTTGAGAAGCGAGTGGCAGAGACAAGATGGACGAAGTACTGACCTTTCATTTAAGCAAACGTTGCCTTGAGTCTTGGTTTTCTCTATGTTCATGTCCCCTAAAAAGCTACTTTCTCTGAATTGTATTTGGGAAAATTTTTGAATTGGTCTTCATGGTGGCACCTTTTCTTGCTTTTTGGACTAGGTGCTTCTTCACAATGTTCTTACCAGCTTTCCATAGGGGAACAAGGGTTGCTCTTTGGGAGTCCCTCACTATAGTACTATCTTGCTTTCTTAGCTGTTGTGAAGTACTGATGTGCCCAGCCTGGTCAGTTCCCAGCTAATAGAGATTTCTGTACTTCCCCTCAGCTGTTGAAAAAGTAATTGAAGGTTTCTTGCTTTTGTTTATGATGAACAAGAGAGTAGCCCCAGACAGGCAGTTATTCACCCTCTGCCTCTTTGTCCACTTAATGACTGTGTTTCTGCTAATGAAGGGACTGTTGGCCACATGTGCCAACATGTGTACACTTCAGTACACCACAAATCCATACAGGAAGCTTTTTGTTCTAATACATTTCTATTCTAATTTTGCTGAATTTAACCTTTTCTTTTAAGGAATATTCCTAGAAAATTTTATGTATTAGCTGACTAGTATATGCCATGGAGGTTTTAGTGAAATAAGATATTTAATACTTTTAAATTATAGTAAAATGAGGCATGTGTGTGAGCTTGTGCTTGAATCTGATCACACACAGAAGTTACCTGCATTTGTTCTGAATGGGTGGGTTCTGATTATTTGCAGCTTTCAATATTTCAGGCTATTCTGGGTGAGTGTCATTTTTGGCATATACTTATATCACATGAAATTTGCTTGTAAGCAGTTTAAAATTAATGATCTATTTTTTTCTTGTTTCTAAGTCAGTATGGTTGGTAAAATGTGTGATTTAGAGAGCAACCTTAAGTAGATTTTGGAGTTAAGGTAAATAAAGTTTATTACATTAAGCACATCATAGGCATGAATTTAAAGTGCTATTTACAGTCTTGAGTTGGTACAGTTTCTAACAGTACCACATATTTAAATATCCTATTTAATTTTTCTGAAAAAGCAACAAGTTATGTCAGAGATGGTCATCAAACATGTTTTGTCTTGCATGCAGCATTTCTATTTCATGTGGCAGTCCCATGTATTGAAGATTAAGATGCTTTTTTCAACCAGAATCTCCTTTGCTTGTCTACCAGAAATGCTTTTCTTCCTATTGTGAATATTGTTTTCATGATTGTAACACTAATCTAGGAAAACTTTGTTTAAAAATAGGGCTGGTTTGAAAACAGTGATATGAATCAGATAATAAGATGGCTTGCTAAAAAAGCGCTCTTTCTGGGGTCAATTTTAAATGCTTCCAAATAAAGACTGGGTTTCCATGACCTGCAAGCCCTTCTATTTCATTCAGTGAACATTATAGCGGCTGTTAACACAGCGATGTTGGCAGGAGCAGTGCTTGAGTGCACCTTTCCCAGTATTCAACGCTCGAATGGTTCTTGACCATTCGTAGAGCTGCCCGCAGTTCCTTAATTAGAAACAGATGTCCTAAATGAAAAGGTTGATTAGACCAATGTTAATGGTTCAACTGCTACTCGCAAATTTCTGGCTGTATATTGAAGGTCAGTAGGATATTTTTTTGTATACATTAAGAAAGCAAATTTGTAAATTGTTGGTAGACAAGTGATTACACAGTGTGATAAAACAGTATGTTATTTTACTTTGAAAGATGTCAGTTCCTTATAATAACAATTTTTTTGGAAGGTATTCTAAGTAAAAGATCCATAAAGGATTTTAAAAGTGTGTACGTCTGTATTTGTGTATGTATATAGATGTGTATGTATATCCTTCTACACTTGTGTTGAGTGTAGGAAAATTCTAAGATGCAGTTGTACTTGTGGATGATTTATATTTATATTTATTTCTGCTGAATTTCTTAAGTTGGTTTTTTTTTTAAGGCTGCTTTTTTTTTTTTTTTTTTAATATTTTCCTGACCTGCAGGGAAGGAGCCCCTTGGGAAATCAACATAAAATTCTAAAAGACTTCTCTTGATTTGTATGTACAATATTGGATAAAAACTACCCCAGAAAATGCCTGCTTCTGCTAAATAACAGTTAATAAAATAGGTTAAATTTTATTTGAAGATTTTTCATCTTTTTAATAGTACTTCTTGGTTTTCGCTTTATTGGGATTAAGATAACAACTTCATTCGTTTAAGTTTCTGTCATCTCAGAAAGCACAGCAGAAAAATAGTCGGCATCTGGACAAAACAGTTTCAGCTGTTGTACATTTTAATTTCTGGAGGTTATGTCTTTTCCCATTTCATCTCCTTCTGCCAGTACATACCTCATGAATTTAAAAATACATCTTTGTTTTGCTATTCATGAGATCAACATTTTCACTCTCTTCTGAAACTTCAGTTCCACTTACTGCCTTAGAAAGTTGTTCTATCTTTCAGCACTTCTGTCTGCTACAGGTCTCACTGATCATCTTTGTTTTGTCATTTACTGGCTTTCTTAAGTACTTTGTTCATGCACATCATTCCAATGGAATTGTTCATCTTTAAGGCTTTAGTGTCCTCCTTCTGGTCAGAAACTGTTTCATATATAGCTATATACGTAGTGTTATATATATATATATTTAACAGTTTCAGTTTGTGTCAGGAGTATGTCTTTGAGGTGAACCTTTCCTTAAACCTCGCTCACTGCATCACTGCATATGTCAGATCTGCAGTGCTATCTCTCAGTCTACAGATGCATTTCTGCTGATACTGCAGATGCATTTCTGCATATACATGCATATACAGATGCATTTCCACTGCCTTGACTTCTGTTCCTTCCCTGGGCTTTGCTGCTCCTTCCTTCACTCCTTCAGTCTCATCTGTTTCCATATCTGAAGTTCAGTTCACCCACAACCTGAACCCAGGCTCACTCATGTTCAGCCTCCAGCCTTGCTTGCATCCAAGATTTTCAGCTGGGTACTCTCTTACAGTCTTAAGCTGTGGCAGAAACTGATCCTATCTCCAGTTCGACTGTCGCAGCTTCTTGTGTTGTGTTACTGCCAAGATAGTTTCCTGGTGAAGTCAGTATCTGTTTGTGGTCTTTCCTGTTCTGTGTAGAGACTGAATGCCCTTTTTTCCTTTTGAAGCACTGAACACCACTGCACCAGATACTCTCATACTACATACCACTGCACAGAATATCCAGATATTCTCATACTAATTTAACTTTTTTTTAGTAAGCCACTTTTTACGAAGAACATGATCTGGCCATTTTATGAACTTCTGGCTCTGCAACTGTTCATGCATAGTATCTTGTGTGTGTAGTAGTGTCACAGCCAAAGTGTACCAGGATATCTCTTTGTTTCAGAAAACTCTGAGAAATTCAATTCAAAGAGCTTCCTTCTTCAGTGAATATACTGTATATTGCTTCAGTTATATAGGAAGAACTGCATACTTTGCTTAGTAGCTTGTTCACATTGAAAAATGCCATCTTCTTGCAGTGTCCTTTTTGTACATACTGAATGATGCTAAACATTGGATTTTTGTGTCCAAATAAGGCTGGGTTTTTTGTGTCCTTATATGTAGCAAGTGTTAATAGAACTATGTTAAGGAAGGTACATACACACATGCATGAATGTTAAAATGGTGTTTCTAGCAACTTCACAGGTAATGTAATTTCAGAAGTTGGATCTGTGCTTCAGAACTGACATGTTTCAGTGTACTGTTAACATTATTTAGACTTATTTTAATACAACACTTCATTTAATGTGGTGGAAAAAGGCTTGCCTCTTGCAGCTTCTGCATTGACGCTTTTGTTCTATAAGAAGCTGGTAAAAACTCATCTGAGATAGAGGAGAAATCCCTGGCCTTTCTGAGCTATGTGCACTTAAAGGATTAGCTGGTATTAGCTGCACTTCTGTTTGCCTGTTGTACGAATAGTACTCTCTGTATATTACCCAGCCTTATAGCACTGAATACCACTTTTTTTCCAGGTGACTCATTTCTGGCTACAAATTCTGTTCCTGTTGTTTAATTACTTTATGTTTGCTAATGCTATTTCATGTGTCTGGTTTGTAACTCTTTCTGGGCAGGGCTCTTCTTCTGATGAGCAAGCAGTGCCTGATTTATATGGATGCTAGCAATATGTGTTCGCTGCACTGCAAGATGCAAAGTATGACTGTATCAAAGCACGCAACTTGAAATTTCTTGGAACCTAACCGTTATATCTGATTCAGGCAATGGATATGCCTGCAGAATAGAAAGTGAATTCTGGTGCCTGAGAAGCAGCCATTCAGTGATATTTTGTGGGCTTTTAAAGTCTCTCTTCTGTTCCTGTTGTATAAATCCAAAAGCCACTTACCCCTTCCCAGTGAAAGCACACTCACACACAAACAAAACATGCAGTTTTCATTACTTAACTACTTAAGCAAGACAGATTTCTTTTTTTCCTCTGATTTTGCTAATTGCACAGGAAGAATGCTCAGAAAATAATTAACACAGCAGTCGAATCAGAGGAAAAATGAACGGAGTCACCTATTGCCGTCTATGTTTTAGTTGTCTGTTAGGATGTATTTCAAGCTGGGTTTGTGTTTTGCTTTTTTTGGCAACATCTGTTCCACCTCCCATTCTCCCCTCACACGGATGCATGCATGTTTGTGGTGAGAGGATGTTGGAGGTATGTTAAGCCATTTGTTCAAACTAGCTTTGCAGCAGCATCAAAGAAATTTGAAAGGCAATGCCAACTTTTAAAAGAAAAAAATGTCAAAAGCATCAGAAAGCAAAAATGCCACACTTAGATTTTTAGGGGATGTTCAGTTAATTCTCATTAGGATTCTTGCTTTCAAAAAGCCTCTAAGGAAAAGGGTCATTAATATGAGTTGTAAATAATTTTACTGAACAACAATCTGTATTGAAAACTACCAACTTTTTATACAGTGTTAAAGCTTAGTTAATACTGTTTTAAAGAAAAAGTGTTAACTTGAAATTACTGAATACTCACCTGTTAATGACAGCTTATTATTAATAGTTGTTATGTCCTGCCATGCTGGGTGTGGTATTTGATGGTATTGGAAGATACGATTTGCATAAAAGAAAAGTTTTACAGTATTCTTTAAGGAGATCTTAGTGTTAGAGGCTATTCAAGACGGATCAGGCAAGACCATATGGATATTTGTTGTGAGCTGGTCTTTTGTGGCTTATTTTCCAAGTGTTTTTGATAGTAGAAGGTTTGATATGTAGTGCTTCAAGTATGTTATTTCATTCTGTTGTTAGGATTTTGCCTCCGAAGGTACAGATTTCTTTTTCTCCTTTATGGCATCTGGATTTAGTTACTGGATACTCCCTCACCAGTGCAACTTTGAAATAATGAAAATGTAGTGTTGTAGGAAAATCAAAGCATACATGAATTACTATTTTCATCTTGTCTGCTGAGTGTACACAGTCTTTTGTAGACCAGATGACTCATAGCTTTGCTGATATCTTTGCTGGGTTTTTGTGTTCAGATTTATATCTTTGAAGTTCAATTAAAAAAAAGTAAATGTACAGACTGGTCCAGCAGAGTTGTACTAGCAAAATGGAAGAATCCAAATGGAAGCTTTTTCACTCTAGCCTATAGTTAGACAACTTCTATGTAAATCTATAGTGTTTGGTTTTTTTTTTTTAAATGCATATTCCTCTGGGTTGACCAGTATTTATACTGTTTACATTAGGTTTATTGTTGTACATTTGCATACATGTGTTCTTGATGCCACTTTTTCCCAGCACTTTTCAGTTTTGTGATAATTAATTATGTCTTCGTTTAATAAACAAGTGACTTAAAGTTGCTAATACCAATCTTAAAATAATCTTCTTTTATTTTCTGTCTTTTTCCACAAAAATAGATAATATACCTGAGAGAATCCCCAGAAGACGTGTACAGGCTTATATTGTCTGGAAGCGTTTCATATCTTCCTTTCAGGTAAATAACAAGTAGTTAGAACTTTCTGTAGCTTGGTACTTTGAATAAGAATATAGCATTTATCAGTGCTAATTTCAAGGTTTTTTTTCCTGAAGTTTTAACACATGACATATTTACTGCCTGAGCTTTTAAGTGCATGCTTCTGAACAGGGGTGTTAGCAGCTGGTACTGAAGTGTGCTGATGGAAGGTGAAGGAGCCGCACTGCTTTGTACACCCTCTTGCTGAGATTTTGATCTACATTGCTTCTCACTTGGCAGTCTGGTTTTGTGCCAGTAGTTGGTAGTTAAATGTATCAAAATATCTGTCATTCATCACAAGTGGCTTGTAATACTCTTAGCACTCCATTTTTCCTACTTGTGGAATGTGTACAGCAACCCACAAATACTGTTATGTGCATAAAGAATGCTAACTACCCTCATATGATTGAGTAGCTTTAAAGTATTTTTTTTTTGCCATTGAGGAAATGTGTGAAACCATTGGTTTGACCTTGAGGGAGTATAATCCTAGCTGTTTCAGACCACAGACTTCTCTCTGTGGTACATGCTGTGCTGCTCAGTATAGCAAATAAAGTCCACAAGTTGTGCAGAAGAACAGCTTCTTTTCTTTCCAACAAGGGTTTCTGAATGTCAGACTAATTTTCCATTGACTGACACAATATGCAGAAAAGAATGTCCAGAAAATTTTAGGAGGCAATTTTACTGTCTATATTGTTATGGGTTGATTAATTCAGTCCTTGCTTGTTTGTTTTCTAGTTCTCTTGCCAAGAGATGGGCTTTTGATGGTTTGAATTTCTATTACTTCCCCCTGCCACCACCACAGTATAATGGTGTAGTAGCATCTCTCTTTATATGCATACTTCCATCATCCCATTTCTCACTTTTAAATTCCATTTTTATATTCCCAGAAGAACAAAAGTGGTGCTTAGGAATACAGTAAGTTTTGTTTCTAAATATCATGAAGGTGTATGTGGGTAATAGAGATAGCTTTTTACTCAGGTCATATACCCTACCCAGATTTCTAGACTGTCACTTCAGCAGCACTACTGAAAGAAACACAGAGATGTGTTATCTAATAAGACTGAGAGCTGACTTCTCAAGACATGTCCAGCCTCTGGGATAAAGAATACAGTCTGCTGAAGCATCTGCAAACTGTACCATTTTCTTGAGTTTGCCAGTGCAACTAAACCTGGTGTAAATAGAGGAATTCAGATTATGTTAATGATGTTGGGTCTGGGCTCTGTTCCTTTAAGATCTGCATCTCTGCTAAAACCAGTACCTTCCCGTAGAACAATAAAAAGTCAGTCAGGTAGTTGCCACTTGGGGTCATTATCAACAGGAAATCTTATGTTAGTAGGATGTGAAGAATTTTTTTCACTTACAGAATCACAGTGAGGTTAGAAGGAACCTTTGGAGATCATCTGGTCAAACATCCCTGCCCAAGCAGGGCCATCTAGATGCAATCATCTAGGACCACATCCAGGTGATTCTTGAATGTCTCCAAGGATGAAGACTCCACAGATAATCAGGGCAGCCCACTCCAGTGCTCAGTCACACCTGGGTGAAAAAGGAATCCTGATGTTCAGAGGGAACTTCTGTGTTTCAGTTTGTGCCTGTTGTCTTTGGTCCACTGAAAAGAGCTTGGCTCTGTCTTCTTTGTACTTTCCCTTGAGGTATTTATATACACTGATAAGGTCCCCCCTAAGTCTTCTCTTCTCCAGGCTGAATAGTTCCAGCTCTCTCAGCTTTTCCTTCTATAGGACACAGCTCAGTCCCTTAATCATTTTGTGGCCCTTTGCTGGACCCTCTCCAGTATGTCCATGGCTCTTTTGCACTGAATAGCCCAGAACTGGGCACAGTACTCCAGGTGTGACCTCAGTAGTGCTGAAGAGAGGGGAGGGATCACTGGCCTTGACCTACTGGCAAAGCTTTGCCTAATGCAGTCCAGGATACTGTTAGCCTTCTTTGTCATAGGTCACAATGCTGACTGTTGGTGTTCCCCATAACCCTCAGGCCCTTTCTTCAAAGCTGTTTTCAGCTAGGCAGCCCCCAGCCTGTACTGGTACCTGGGGTTGTTCCTTCCCAGGTTCAGGACTTTATACTTTCTCCTTGTTGAATTTCATGAGGCTTCTACCAGCCCATTTCTCCAACCTGTCAAGGCATCTCTCGATGACAGCGCAACCCTTCGGCATATCAGCCACTTCTCCCAGCTTGGTGTCATCAGCAAACTTGCTGAGACAACTCTCTGCCCATTCATCCAGATCATTAATGAAGCTGTTGAACAGGATCAAGCACAGTATTGACCCTCCTATACACTGCTAGTTCCTGGCCTCGGATTAGAGTGTGTCACTGTGTGTCACTGACCACCACACTTTGGGAACAGCCATTGAGCCAGTTTTCAATCCACCTGTCTGCTCAACTAGGTCACATACCACTAGCTTGTCTGTGAAGATCTTACATAGACGATGTCAAAGGCGTCACTGAAGTTCACGTAGACAATATTCACTGTGTTTTCTTTCATCTACCAGGCCAGTTATTTCATTGTAGAAGTTTATCAAATAGGTCAAGAGTGACTTTGCCTTGGTGAATCCATGCTGACTACTCCTTGTGATTTTCTTGTCCTATATGTATCTGGAAATGATTTCTAGGATTAGCTACTCAAACACCTCTCTGGGGATTGCAATGATGCTGACTGACCTCTAGTTCCCTGGGGATGCCTTCTTGCCCTTCTTGAAATTGAGTGACATTTGCTTTCCTCCAGTCTTCAGACGTTTTCCCCAGTTCCCATGATTGATCAGAGATTATTGAGAGTGACCTTGCAATGTCATCAGCCATTGCTAAGGCACTCATGGATGCATCCCATCAGGACCCATGGACCTAGATATGTCCCGTTTATCAAACTGTTTGTTGCCCAACCCCATCCTCTTCCACCAAAAGTATGTCTTTGTTACTCAAGCCTTTCCCCCTTGTTTGTGAGATCTTGGATTCCTGAAGGCTGATCTTGCTTGTAAAGACTGGGACAAGGAAGGCAGTCCGTACGTCAGCCTTTTCCATGTCATGTGTAACCATGTCTCCTGTCTCATTGAGCAATGGGCCCACATCTTCTCTAGTCTTCCTTTTGTCACTTATGTATGTATAGAAGCTCTTCATATTTTCTTTGACATCCCTGGACAGATTCAGTTTCATTTAGGCATTAACGTCATCCCTATGTGTCAGACAGTGGCTTTGTATTCTTCCCAGGTTACCTGTCCTTGCTTCCACCCTCTGTGTGCTTCCTTTTTGTGTTTGAGTTTGCCCAGGAGGTCCTTGTTCATCCATGCAAGTATACTGACATTTTTGCCTGTTTTATACTCACTGGAATGAGCTGCTCTTAAGCTTGAGGGTGATCCTTGAATATTAACCAGCTTTCTTGGACCCCTTTTCCCTCCAGGGTTTTATCCCATGAGACTTTTCCCTAAAGTCCAGGATTGTCAACTTGCTTTTACCCTCCTCCCTGCCTTCTGGATCCTGAACTTCATCATGTTTCATAGAAGGCTGCCTTTGACTTTCACATACCCAGTGAGCACCACATTGTTGGTGAGTGTGAGGTACAGGAGAGTGCTGTTCCTCATTGGGTTCCATATCACTTGGAGGAGGAAATTGTCGCCAGTTCATTGCAGGAGCCTCCTGGATTGCTTATGCCCTGCTGTGTTATCCCTCCAAAAGATACTGGAGTGGCTGAAGTTCCCCAGGCCGACCGGGGCTTGTAAATGTGAGGCTGCTCCTATCTGTCTGTAGAGGGCCTCATCCAATTGTTCCTTCTGGTCTTTTGGCCTAACAGCCTTTACTTGTCCTCTCTTTTACCTGAATGGGTTCTGTTATTTCCTTCTGTTGATGATTTCCCCACCACCACCTCTCACACTGATTCATTAAGGAGGAAAATAAGCAAATTGTAGAGGCAGCCATACAGATTTTTCAGAAGTTTTTCTTCCTGTCAGTTGAGATTTGAACACAATATGCTGGAAACATTAATGATTCTCTGCTGACGAAGGTTGCCTCGTCTCAAAAGAAGATGTTCTGCCAAGACATAATAATCTTTGATGTAGATTGAGTTTAAATTTATTTTGACTTGACTCTTGCATGCCTGTGGAATGCTAACTCTTCAGTGCTTATGGAATCTAATAATGGTCACATATTAAGAACATGTCATTGTAGTATCAACAGAATTTAAAAAACTGTAGGTGAGAAGGGAATTTAATGAAAACCAGCTTCTCTTCATGTTTAAGCATCAACTATTTTATGCATGTTAAGGAAAGTCTTTTAAAACAGCTTACTAAATAAATATTTAATATATTCTTACTAAAACTGTCAAGATTCAACTGTGTGTCTTGACAGTTTTAGTAAAAAGGTTCTTGCTGTTGTCATATTAAGATTTACTTTTTTGAAAGTGTACTTCATAAGAAAATGTTCTAAGAGTGTATGTTAGAATATGATACTAATTTAGGCACTAGCTTTTGTATTGTCTGTTCTTTGTTGACATGAACACTGAAACGTGCTGGTTTCAATGTTCATGTCAGAAATTGAGCATGTCAGCTTTACCAAAACTATGAATGGAGTAATCTTACTCTTAGATCATCTGTTAATATGACTTGCTTTATGTTTTGTTGTTATTGTAAGATGCAAGGTGAGGAAAATGAAGTAATCATTTGACATAATTATTTCACTATAATTGTAGTCATTTTGAAACAATTCTTAAAAGGTGTTTTAGAGAAGTATCTTCAATTGCTTTCACTTTGATTAAAATATAATAGTTTAACTGTTTTGGTCATCATATCTTACAGGGATGCTTCATTTGGTACTTGCAGTTTTCATCTGACACTGCTAGACTGTTTTAATGCAATAAACAAGGTCAGTAAACCAATGGGTTTTGTATTGCAAAAGGTCAGCTAAGTATTTCCCAGCAGAAACTACCGTCCAATTAAAGCTGTGCAGTAGTAGCAGATTTTCTAATTGTTGCCTAGTTTATTATGCATTGTAACAAGACTTCTAGATACAGCATGCACCGAAATTGACCAAGTACCCTATATAGACATCTAGTGATTTTAAAGAGGGAATCTTAAGTTTTATTTATGTGTTCTTCCAGGACAGTAAATCACACCTCTAATCCCTAAGAGTCTTGTGATAAGTTTATTTTTATTCTCTCCCCCCCCCCCCAGTCGTACAGTTTAGGATGAATATAGCCTTTGAAAGTGGTTTTGAATTGGTTAGTGATATGTGCTAATGATTTAAAGTTTTGCTTTAGTAATACAAGTAGAACAACTGTTAGGAGTCAGGTGCTTATTTTACCACCAGTACAGTAGCAAAGGAACATATTGAAGGCCAGTGGAATTTAGATACATTCTTTTTAGTCTGTATGAGTAGTGAAATGAGGAGTTCCACAGCTCTCCACCCTATTACTGTCTTTTGCATTATGGGTATCTCTGCCAAATACGGGCTGAGATTAAGCCATCTTCTTGCAGATTTGTGATTTTCATCTTTTTTGCATGTTTTGACATTGGCTGCTTGTATGCCAAGAGTAGTGAATTGCTGTTCTTCTTAGTACCAGTGAACAGCCAGGAAAAATGCAGAAGATGTAGTGAAAGAGGATATTAGAATGTAGTATTTAAATATAAAAATACCTGGAGATGCAGGCTTATATGTGTTTGTGCTTCCTGACTTAACAAGTGGGTAGACTGCCTGTTGCCTGAATGTTTACATTTTTTACAGTATTAAGTACAATGGTGTGGATAATTATAGGACATTGGGGACCACTCTAGTGTCTCCTTACTTACAGGCTATGTGTCTGCAAATAATTTAAAATCAGTGAAGATACTAGCATTGTAGTGAGAGTGAATAGCATTCATGCACAAAAATATTTGTAATCCTTGGATGCTGACTTTAGAATCTATTCATAATTTCAGTAGATAATTTTGTCAATTAGTTTTATCTTTTTTAATTTGTACAGCTAGTAGGAATAAAAAGACACTGCTTCTGTAGTCCGGGATTTTGTGGTGGTTCGGTAAAACCAGAAAAGAGTGGATTTGCTTGTCAAACAGTACTTAAAATTTTCTAGCCTGTTTTGTACCAAGACTGAGTTGATCTATATTTTTTCAAACATATAAAGAAGTCTCTCTGAGAGAGCAGAACAGGTATTAATGGGCTTTTCAGTAACCTGAAAGAGTGATAAACTGTCTTCATGGAAATGATTTTGTCTTTTTTAAAAGCTGTATTCTGAATTTTAGGCTTTGCAATATGGTTTCCTGGATTTCAGTACTTTTGATGTAAATGAATATGAGCATTATGAAGTAAGTATTCAGTATCAATCTTCTGATTTGTTTGCTGTTGTTACTAATATTAAGATCTTTGTTCCTAATATGAGCGATTTTTTTTTTGTTGTTTTTTGGTTTTTTTTTTTTTTTTTGTAGTAGTATTATGTTCCATTTCTGTTTTGTCTCTTTAAACTTTGTTAAATAAAGGTGTATTGTCAGAGAACGTTGAAATTCAGATCTAAGCATAGTTGGCCTCAAACGTGGGGAAACAGAAACCAAAATGGAAATAAATACTTTTTTTTTTGCAATTATTAAAGCACTGGATGATGGGGAATGGAAATTTGGCCACTTTTTAGAGGTCATGCATATTCTTGAGCAGTCTTGATGAGACACTTGAGGGCGTAGTGGTCCAAGCCTAACCAAATTCCAGAGATCAATTAAAGTATGTATTTGTGAACACATGGCAAAGGTATAATAACAGCATCGTTTGAGGTAAAGAAGAAAACAGGTCTGGGAAACTCTAAGCTTACAAAATTCACTTTGGGGCATGGGAAATGAATCTGATAATGAAGGGGTGCAATTCTTGACAGAATATGTGCAATCTGAGAACTGCAAAGCTGCCAGTTACCTGAAAAGAGAAAATTAGTTGTTTTTAGAAGCTTAAAAACCAAACCAAACCAAAACATTATTTAAGTTGTGAACAAAGATAAGTCCAAGGTTACACTTTAGAAACCTATAAAAATTAAAAATTAGAAGTTTACCTTCATCAGAAGGCCATCAGTTGTGGTGTTCTAAACCTCTAATTTAGAAAGAGGAGAACACAGGCAAGAAAAGTGAGGTTGAGAGCATCTGGCATCCTCCCAATGGAAAAGAAAGCAGGCAACTAACCTAACTTCCCTTTGGCAAAAATTGTACATCAATTCTATCTAGCATGTATTTTGAAACAATAAGGAAAAGCCTGAAAATACAGGGATAATGATAAACCAAGCATTTTCTCTTGACAGAGAGCAGAAAATGGAGATTTTAACTGGATAATACCAAACAAATTCATTGCCTTCAGTGGACCTCATTCAAGAAGTAAAATTGAAAATGGTATGCTTAAAAAAGGAGGTGGGGGACAGAAGCCCACTGCTTTCTTAGTTGATTGTTACCAGTAAGACCAAGCTTTTAAAATTGTTCCTCAAACAGTATGTTTTTTTCCTTGGCTCTTTTTCTTTTATAAGATCCCTGGCAGTAAAATTTTAATGCTTGGTTTAATTGTATCTGACTTGGGTCATTATGTTAAAATTCCATTTTCGAATAGTCTCTTTCTTTATACTGAACATGAATTCTATTTTGAAAGTGTTTTCATCTCTTGTTGCTGAGTCTTTGTTTATTTCTGCAGTTTGAGCCTTACTCTCTTCTTTTTTTTTTTTCCCCTTTCTTTTTTCAAATAGGCTATCCACACCATGCTCCAGAGGCTTATTTTCCATACTTCAGGAAACATAAGGTCACCACTATAGTACGCCTCAACAAAAAAATGTATGATGCCAAACGATTTACAGATGCTGGATTTGAGCATTTTGACCTCTTCTTTGCTGATGGAAGCACGCCTAGTGATACTATAGTTAAAACATTTCTAAATATTTGTGAAAATGCTGAAGGTGTTATAGCCGTTCATTGCAAAGGTATAGTGTAAAAACTCTTTATATTACAAGCAATGCTTCTAGTTACAGTTCCTGAGGTATTTTGCACTGTAATTCCTTTAACTTATTAACAGGTCTGCCAGTCTGCAGCTTTTCCATACAGATTCTTTCTGTGCTTATATGTTGCACTTCATCTTCTAACGTCTTTAAGTTCCTGAAAAAATTTCCCCGATGCGTCCAAAAATGAGGCTGGGGAAGGTGAGCTTGCCAATATCAACAGCTCTTTCTACTAGAAACCATTTGCACTTTCAAAGGATGCTTTTGAGCCGGAATTTGAAGTCCTGGCGGGGTTTATAAATCTCTCTGAAAATACACATCTAAATATACAAGTCATAAACTTTTGAAAATATTACTGCAGTTTTTTGAGGAGATTCCTCAGGAAGTGTGAGAGTTCTTCCAGACCACAGAAATCTTTATCCCTCTGAAACCCTTTATACTAGCTACATTGAGCGTACTCAGAGTACCTGTTCTTCCAGAGTTAGACTGCCAAGGAAAAGATACTCAGAGCATGCCCATTGCAGCTAGAGCAAAGATCAGATTTCTGTGGTTCTAGAGGAACTGTGTTTCCCTTCCCACACCGTCTTTGATTGTCCGACGTTCTTGCTCCACAAACTTTGCCTCACCAGCATACCTGCTAGTACTGAGGTTGAAGTAGCAAGGCCTTTTCTTAACCCATTTGCCTGAGACCTGCAAAGACTGCATTTTTATACTTGGATCTGCCATCCTTTTGCTGCATGTTTAACATGATTGTACAATGAAGTGAAAGAACTGGTAAAAACAGCATCCTGACTGCTGGCAAACAATTGCACATTCTTATTCTACACAGAGGTAATAAATTTGGGCATACTGCTTAGTTGATTGCACCTGAATATTGAGTATCAGTGATAGAAGTGTTTTGTTTTCATTCAAATTAAGATATTCCTTGATATATACAATACTAATGGTGTCTGAACTACCTTGTGCCCCTCAGTCTGCTCTTAACTCTTGAGGGAGACTAGAATACCGTAGCCAGTTCTTAAAGCTGGGCAAGGCATGGAAAGTGCTGTGAGGTTGTCTTGGCTGTTGGGCTATCCTTTTACACTGGGCTACAAGATTTTACACTGGTGTTGTGCAGTTTCTTGTCAAATGAGAGAAGGTGATGTGTGGCTTGACATTTACAGCAAGTGGTCAAGAAGAAACGCTTAGGTGGAGCTGTCCTTCTTTCCCTGTCGTGTTTCCCAAGATAGAACTGTTTTGAGGGCCATTAAAAAGAAGTTCCTCATTCGGGAGTACTTTTTGCCTATGTCTGCTAGTACCCAGTTCTCCTTATTGCAAAATTGGTTTTTTTTTGGAAACTAAAGTAAGAGATTAATTAGAAAGGAGTGGGAAGTGCAGCTGGATTCAGTTTCAATTTGCAATTAGGTGCTTCGAGAATTTTGGAAAAAAAGCCAGCTGTTTTATCCCATGCATAAAAGCTTTCTCATACCTATATAAATATCAATAGATAAATGAATAAATAAAGACAGGCCTACAGATTTTGTAAAGTCAGTGGGTTTGGAAGATCACCTCACTCAAAAAACGTGTGAACCATGTGTTAGTAACCTTGTATATGGAAAAAAAAAATCAGAAGGTAAGTTGCACTTTTGATCAGTAACAGTTAATATAACTGTTTAAATAAACCAGGCAAGTAACTGTCCAAGTAACAATGTATGTAGCTACAGCAGATTCCATATGAAGATGGGTGGGTATATGAAGGAGGCCATTCTTTTGTCTTGCACAGCTGGTCTTGGGCGAACTGGTACACTTATTGCCTGTTATATTATGAAGCATTATCGGATGACAGCTGCTGAAACTATTGCCTGGATTAGAATAAATAGACCTGGTTCAGTGATTGGACCACAGCAACACTTCCTTATGGAGTAAGTAGACTAACTATAAAAGATTTAAAAAATAAATGTAGATGTCTTTTTCTTCTGACTTTATTGAACACTTAATAATCTTTGGTGTTAATTCCTTGTGTTTTGGGCTTTTTTTCCATGTTATGATAGCAAACAGGCAGAACTTTGGACAGAAGGAGATATTTTCCGTGCAAAGTTGAAAGGAAACCGTAAAATTGCTGTAACAAGAATTCTGTCAGGAGTAGATGATATTTCAATTAATGACAGGAGAAACAGGCGAACCATCCGAAAGGACGTTGAACTGGTAACCATCGAATATTGTGCTCTTGTGAAAGTTGTATCTGCTGTTGAGAGTCTCTTAGGTTCCGAACAAACCATTGGGTACACTAAAACTAGGTTAATTAGATTCTTTTTCTGTTTGCTCTTTTTGTATCAAGGGCACTACACAGGTGAAGTAGGAGCATCCTTATTGTGCTTCAGTAATTAGGTAAATATCAGAACAAAAAAAGTGCTCACAATTTGCAACCAAGCAACTGCATTTTTTTTTTATTGTCTCATTAGGTGTGTTTAAAGGAAAGGGATGAAAAGTTTTCTGCTCTTTTAAGTTTCTAAGTAATTTCAACTCCTATAATACCTTTTGATGCTTCTTTTAAAAAGAATGGTATTGCTCTTTTAAAAAGGCATTGAAGGAGGTAAATGCTGTATTTGAGTGAAGATTGTACGGCAACTAAGCAAAGATTTGATAATACATTTCCACTGTTTTAAAGGTACACAACTTTCTGATGTGTAATTCATGATACCAGTTAATGGTTTACGGCTTTAAAAGCAGGAAACAGAATGAACAGGAATGTATTTATGCCAGTGAATTTCCTTTGATTTTATGCTGGCAAACTTTCCTGTTGTGATAATTCTAACTTTAAGATTTAAGATAAGGTTTATTGTTAAATGTCTAAGTGTCTATATTTTAATCTTGTTTTATCCCTTCTCTCCCTCCGCTGATCTAGTACAGTGATGAAGACGAAACAAACTGTGTAACACAAGGTGATAAGCTGCGTGCTCTGAAAAGCAGAAGGCAGTCAAAAGCTCCAACTGCATCTCCACTAACGTAAGTCAGTTTCTGAATGTATAAATCCATACTTTTGTACTTTTCTTTATGAATAGTTCCCTTTGCCCCGAAAAGTTTGCTGCCAAGGCTGCTTTTACAAGTCTAAAGCAAGCATGGATTCACCGTTTCTCTGAAGGCTTAATGAACACTAATGATGCAGGAGAACTTGGTTAAAGAACTGCGTTACTCAATTTCTAGTTTTCTGTGTTGTTTTTTATTCCAGTAGCCTGTGCTTTACAAGCTTCCACTGTATATCTGAAGGCTTTACTCTTAGTTTAACCACAAACACTCTCTTCTTTCCTGTGGGAGTATAAAAATGGAAGAATGGGACTGTGGTGGTTTCACTGGCTGAAGTAAGGTGCACATTGTTTTTTGAAGTAAAATTAGCTACGTGAGAAGAGTTGGAAGGCTAATCTTCAGCTTTCTTTCATTTCTTCTTCCTTGGAAAGCAACTTCCCTGAATCCTGTGGGCTTTGGGATAATAGCTGCTGTATCTGGGAGGAAGAGACAAGCACTATTTCAGTAAACACATTCAAAAGGAGTGCTTTTTTGTCAGGGAACCTGAGATACTAGTCTCTTTATTTCAGACGAGTACTGAAACACCACCTGTAAAAGAAAGTTCATAGTCACCTTTGCATCTCTTTGTAGCATTTGTAGCTTTTAGCAGCTGTAGATAGAAAAACTGTCTTTCTACCCTTAAGTAAACTACAGGAGAGTGCAAGATTTGGGAAGACTATTTGGATCTCATTTGAGTGCTAGGAATGTGATGGTGACCCCTGGCTGTCAGACTTTTGCAAGCAACCAGAGTCACAGAGCAAAGGCAGCTTGGCTTTTGTTGGGCTGTCTTTCAATAGGGGATGCTGCTGCTAGCTGCTGGCCTTTTTTTGGTTTTGTTTTGTCTTCTTTTTTCTGGAGGCCAGCCAGTGTCATCAGACTTTTAGAAAAAACATGAGACGTATGTACTAAGAATGCGCTGAAGGTAACGGGATGTATCTTTGGAAACTCTCCCACATTGCTATGTATGACTACTGCTTTTGTTTTAAAAGATTCTCTTTTGTTCATGCTTATCATTTACACAAGCAATCATATAAGAACCAACAGATTCAGAACAAAACTTGTACCCAGCTGGCATTACAAAAAGCCAAAACACATCACCTCAGCTACCTTGAAGAGCTCAGTGAAAAGCGGCCACCGTGCACATTAGTTTCTAAGGCACTTGGTGGTTTAGTTTCCACTTCATAATATTTTTTTCATAAAAGCCACTTTTAAGTCATGCAATAAAGATTGTGAAAGATCTCATTTATCTATGTTCCATAGAATGGACGTAGACTGTATGGTAATCTGTTCAGAGCCATTGTCCTAATATGCAGAAAGCCTATCAACTATTAAAAAATTATTCCATTCATAAAGCATTCTGCAGTATGACTGCTGTAATTAAAACTAGTTAACTTTTACTTCTGTACAATTAAAATAATCAATCTAGGGCTTATAGTTGTTTTTTATAGTGTGCATTGTGGCACGGGGAGTTAGAATTTGCCTCCTCCTGTTCCTTCACATCATTTATACGATGTGCAGCTTACACTGAAATAATGTGGTGAAAAATGAATGTACAACTTCTTAGATTCTTTGTGTTACAATTATTAAACCAAAATATCCCTAGGAATATTTAGTTGCCCTACATGAGTCTTCTGTATTAGAAGAGGTGTCAGTCTTCTGCCATTTTTAGGTGACTGTTAAAAATAATTAATCTTGCAGTGAGATTGATTAATTTTATCTAAGCAAAGAAAAAGGGGCTTCTAAATCCTCTATATAGTTTTATTTCACAGAAGAGGAAAAAGAATGAAAGAAAAGAGCAGCAGAAGCTGGGACAATTACAGCCTTTGAGAACTAGAAGTGTTACATACAAGTCAACAAGGGATCTGTGTATAATGCTTGTTAATGTTTCTTGAACTTGATTGTTCTCACTCTGTGTGCTTTAATGAATGGATACTTTCTAATTAGCAGTATTCTGCTCCTTCTGCACCTTTGGCAAAAGATTCTGAATTAGCTTTTGCTACTTTGAACACAGGAAGGTAATACAGCCCTTCATCTGGGAGTTTACATAAGTTGCTTGCTCCTGCAAGCTCATCTGGCTCTGATCTAATGTTTTGGTATTACAACATATGATGGTGAAGTAGGTTGTATGAATATATGCTGATCAAACTACGTAAGAGGTGGCAGCAAGAGATCAGAGATGTACTGCTCCAGCACGCACTTACTTTCAAAAGAGCAGTGCAGATTTTCTTTGGAATAGGCGACTTCAGTGGGGATTTCAGAAAATTTGCTTTGATTCTAGCAACACGTGGATACTACATTTGGCAATTTATGATCACATGGATCGTTGCAGTCATAGAAAGTAAGAAAATGGTTGGCAAAGGTTATAGAGCAGTATGCTTTTCAAGAGCTTGAAACAAGCCTAAATGCAGCAGTAGCTTTTGCTTTTGAATTTTTGTTCATCTTTTCCTCCCCCTCCAACCCCTTTTTTTAGATGGCTCCTAGCTATGCTGGTGTCTACACTGTGTAGCATTGTCATCTGGTGGATTATATGTGGCTCCCTCCTGCCCAGCCTACTATTCTGTCTAGATGGTTTAAGAAAATAGTAACCATCACCTGAGAGAGAGCCACTGTGTAAGTGTCCCGTTCCATTTCTCTACAATAGCTCATGCTTTCTGTCTAGTGTGTCTCATAAATGCATGTTTTCATATTATGTTTCTTACTGGCTTTGTTGCAAGAGTAATTTCACTGCGCTGGCTTTGTGGTATTTTTGTATGTATTATTTCGAATAACTGAGTAATTTTTATGGCTGGCTTGCAATACAAAAAGCTGAAGAGTTTTTATAATTAGGATAACTTATAATTTTGAAGCCTTTCTTCTGTGCATGCTCCTGCAAATAAGCAAAACTATATAAGGAAAATTATATTTGTAAAAAGGAAAAAGTACTGCTTTAATATACGATCTTATCCTTTGCGTATTCCAGATGTTAGCTCCAGTTTTACTTTGAAATTCATGAACTTGCAAAGTAGGTTCGGTTCTCAAAGGATGGTTTTACTCACATGAAACGACAGGAATCAGAATTTGTTAGAAATGTCAGTAGGTCTTTGTTTTTACTAAGAGATTATAGTAGTATATGCCATAAAGGGTAGAACCATAGGACTTCTTTTTTCCTTTCTAGCTTAACAGAAGATGAGGCAGGTTGCAGTATTAGGTCAAGGCTAACTTGTTTACTCAGCCAGTCTGGTTTCATCTTCTTATGTTCACAAATAGCTTTTTATGAAAGATCTTTGTGAAACTGCTTAAACCCCTTCTTTCTGTTACTTGGATTCAGGAGCTGAGTAAAGCATTAAGAACACATTCGTTCCTTGACTAAAGTTTTCACTCTTTCTCCAGTCCACTTTTGTCAGAGTGGCTGCATTGATTGCTGTGCCTTCCTTCCACTTATAAAGTGACAAGTTTTCATCAGGCAACAGCTTCGATCTTTTGGCTGAACAAAACTTCAGCAGCACACCGAACTGACAGGAAACCCAAACAGGAACTTTTTTGCTTGCTGCAATGTCTCCCTGGAGCTGCTCCATCACTACCACTCTCAAAGCAAAATGAGTACTTTGGGTGAATACTTAAGACTTTAGTGCTTTCAGATTACAAATAGGTCAGAAAAGTATTTTACATCAGAGTACTAAGTAAAAAAAGACGCTATCTCTTGGCAGAACATTAAGGTTAAGAGTTTCTGCCCTTCTTACCTTTAGCTTTGCAACTTTTTTGTCTGTACTTTTAAAAAGCATGGGACTCCTAAAATAAGTGACTTAATAACTAAAGAATGAGAACTGGGAGCTGTGGACAAGTTAGGTATACCAGGAACTAAAGATCACTTCAGGTTTGTTGGGTTTTTTTCATTGATACCTATCTTTGTCAAAGAACAGCCTTAAATGAGAGACTTGCTCTCAAAGTTTTGCACTGAATGTATCCCTTTTTCTTGTCTCAGTGTTTTCCAGAGTCAGACCTCAGGTTTCTAAGCTCGGATTAAAAAGCTAAACTTAAACATCAGTTAAAAAAATGAAACCATCTGCCCTGTGATTTTCTGTACTGTAAGATCAGTTCCACTCAACTGTCATCCTTTCTTTCTCTTTTCTGTATTCTGTCTAAAAGCTTCGTTGCTACAGGGAAAGAGAAAAGATTGTGTGATGTTGGTAAATGTGTCATGATGCAAGCAATTGGTTTACTGGTGCTGCTTCCTCATATCCAGGATTGACAGTCATGCAATATTGGTTAATGTCCAGGTGGAGAAAATACTTAAGCTTTTCTTAAAAGCTAGACTAACTTTCTCTCCCTCATGCAGGTAGTGTCCCTTGTGTTTTAAGAGGATTTATGAAATAGGATCATGAATCAACTTGGGCTGGCCTGGCAGTCCTAGTACCTGGAGCCCTGCAGAACAAAGAGTATCAATCACTTGTTGCCTGTTGATGGCTTGGAAGAGTGGTAGAGGTTTCAGGTCTATTGTCCTAAAAATCATGAGGTGATGAAGAAGAAAGCAATATTGCATTTGACAGACCTCATAAAACAGGTAGTCTTGGCAAGAAAAAGTGCCTATTGCAGGACAGAAAACACATGCTCCTGTGTAACCTTACTTTCCATCATCCCTCAGCAGGATGGTGTAATCAATTTGCTTTTAAAAAAGCTTGCTGCGTGGATTGATTTCCTCCAAGATGTATTATCTTGATGACCTTTCAAGTTTTGTGGATTTTTCTTGGGTTGTGGGGTTGTGGGCTTTTGTGTCCTGGTGGTGTACCTGTCTCCACACCCTGCTCTGAGTTAGATGATGAAAAAAAGTTGTGAAGTATTTAAAAGATGGTGCTACTGACCCAATGTCGTGGTTTAAGCCTCTATAACTCATGCAGTTGCTCTCTCACTCACTCCCCCCTCTTTCTTCCCCCTGCTCCTGGAGGGATGGGGAGGAGAATCGAAAGAATGCAACTCCCACAGGTTGAGATAGGAACAGTTTAGTAACTAAGGTATAACACGAATCACTACTGCTACCACCAAAAATCATACAAGAGAAAATACAAGGAAGGAATACAATTGCTCACCGCCTATACCCAGCCCGACCAAGCAGTGCACCCACACCCTTCCAGGTCTCTGCTCTCCGTTTTTACATCCTGGTCATGACATGCTGTGGCATGGAATAGCTCTTTGGTCAGTTTGGGTCAGGTGTCCTGTCTCTGCTTCCTCCCGGCTTCCCCTCCTCCTTGGCAGAGCATGAGGCTCAGAAAGTCCTTGGTCAGACCAAAACATTACCAAGCAGTAACTGAAAACACTGGTGTTATCAGCGCTGTTCCCAGGCCCAAAATCAAAAACACAGCACTGCACCAGCTACCAAGAAGGAGAAAAATTACTGATACTGCTGAACCCATGACACCCAAACACTGTTCCATTTAGGTAGGTTTTGATTTGTTTACAGGCCAGTGTATTAGCTTGAATAAATAAGTAGTGTATAAACTAGTCTGGTGTTTGGTGAGTATATTAGGTTCAGAACTACCAAGTAATGCTTCCATTACAGGTTAATTGGAGATGAAAAATTCTCATATATATTTAGTAGTGTGGCTATTACAGCATCCAGTAGTCTGTGTTCAGTAAATGTTCTGCCTTTTTTAGAAGTAAAAAAAAAATAATTCAGTTAGAAAACCTTTGTGTACTTTAGATGCATCTTCTGCTGCTGTTTCTCTGGAAGTTCGTCATTATGATGTACAGCATGACATGATCTTTAACATGAACAGTTACAAAGCAGGAAGGCAAGTGTCCTGAGGATGTTACGTTTCTCTAATGTAGATTGGGATTTTTTCTGGTGCTGAGATTTTGGAAGGATTTCCTCTACTGTGACCTCATCTCATGTCCATTTAAAAATCTATTAATCAAACCTGCTGTCAAGTGAGGCTGCTAGTCTCATTGTGTTCAATTAAAATTCCATACATAAAGGATAGTTTCTTCTCTTACCTTAAACGTATATGCAGCAACATTCTTAACAAAAGCTCTGATAGCAGTTAACTTTTCCTAAACTGACAGTTATCAGGCCCAAAGACAGCTGTGGGTGTTTATTTGTAACACCAGGACAGATGATGATGTAAATGGGACCTCATCTGTTTTCCTTGAGGTTCTATCAGCCTTGGAAGGCTACAGTTTTAGTCTGATTTAAAATGTATATTTGATCATTCAGGAACGTTTTGCTCACAACAATTTCAGTTAATCCTTACTCTTGGGTAGCCATGTGAAGTTATGTATTGGTGAGGTATAAAAATGGCATATTGACTGAAGAGCAGATGATGTTAAAGGTTCTGTCATGCTCACAGCTGGCTCTGAGCTAGTCCCATAAGCCAGCTCCTTCTCTCCCTGCCAGTTGGTAAATACAGCAGTTTAAGGTGATGTTGTGGTTGGTTTGGTCTTATAGTGCAATTATATATGTGACTATTTTTTTAAGTCACATTCCCATTTAGAGTATCTTTTCTTTCTTTGTTTTGAACAGATAAAATGAAAATCTGTGGGAAATAAAGACATTCCTATGATATGTTGAATAAATGAATATTAAGTGTTTGTATAAGATGCTATCTTAACACTTCATAATGTTTCTTTTCATATTCATGAAGTGTATGGGTTTAACCCATGTATACTTACCAGTTTTCTAACTCCTGGTGCCTGGAAAGAGAGAAAGATTAGAACCATTAGATCCAATTCCAATAACTTTTGCTTTCTTTATATGTACATTACATGCATTTTATACAGCGACACATTGTATGTATATCTTAAAGGAGAAAACAAGATTTTTCCATGTTTCTGTCTGTATGAGCACTTATAAATGAGCATGTACCAATATTTGGTCATGCTTATATTTCAGTGACTAAGTGTTATGGAGTTAAGCCAGCTTCGTACCTTTCTGTTCCATACTGGAAGTAGCTAGTAACGCAGATAAAACTCGTGTCATTTTTAAAGCTTACTTGAAAATGCAGTAGCCCGGATTTGTTCATGTTTTAAGACAACTGTGGCACTGAAAAGAGAATCAAAACGTGCTAGAACTGGTTTACAAGCCCAGTAGAAATTATAAAGTGAATTTTCAGGTTTTTGGCCTTTTCACGTTGGGAATGCAAGGAGAACAGATATTGTTAGAAGAATTTGTGTTGTCTACAGAAGCATGATATAGTGTTGAAGGTATCTGGGTTTCGTTTCCAGCTTCTGAAAGTGATCCCTCCAACTTCGAATGTGTTGTGTTTACAGTAGAATTTCCTTTGCAACGTGCCATTACAATCTTGTGTCTAATCTTGGAGGAAGAGAAGACTGTATGGCTTGGACTTTTGCAAATCAAATGACAAGATTTTCCGTGCCTGAAATACTAAGAGAGGCTTGTTGAAGTAGAAATTTAAAATACTTGAACTTTGTGGCTCTGTATTCATCTGTTTGCCAAAGAATCTGGAATTATGTGGTAAATAAGGTTGCTGATCAGTTTTACTGCTGTAAAGCATCTATTTTAGATTAAATTGTATTATCTCTAATGCATATTTTAGTTCTGGTATCAAACCCATATAAAAAATGAAAGCAGAGGGTTTGGGTTTTTTTTCCATTTCTGTTTTTGATTAATATGTTACACAAGTATGAAAATACTCATTTACTCCCATGTATGCCTGTCCACCTTTGCTCCAGAGGTTAAGTTTTATATTCATATTTGGGATTCTTTGAAAACAGTTTCTTCAAAGTATTAAGCAACCAGACTGCAGTTTATACAACTTAATGAAGGTTTTTATTTCCAGTCTAATATAATCTGCTGACACAGGTGGACTCAGTGAAGCCACTGAAAATTAGAGTATAATAACATCACGGGAAAAACTATAATAGCCAAGTTACTTTTGGCTCTGAATCTCTAAAATTATAATAGTTTTATAGTTGGAATCTTGCACAGATGGAATGGCTAGGTAGTAGACATATAAAATGATCCACTAAATAGATATCTGTGGACTGCATTGGCCAGTTGTCACTTTTTGTCTCCATAGCATCATAATTCCACTACAGCTGTTCAGAAATACAGAAGACAAGATTTCCCTAACCAGTTGGCTACTGACTAAAAATAGTTTCTTGCATTTCACAATCTGGAATTCTTTGCTTACTGATGTAAGCAACACTGGGATTTATCTGCCTGTTTAAGAAATAGTGATTATATTGCTGTAGAGTCTTCCAGAGAAGCGGTTGAGCAGAACCACCCTGTAAAGCTGAATTTTGAGCATGGTGTAGTAATTCCGTGCAAGAGCAGAATGCCAGTATATGCAATGATTTTCCTAGCCTACCGTATTTGAAGGGAATAGCTCATGGTTAATTGCAGGAGATTTAGACTTTTATCTTCACAGATTGATTTACTTGGGCTTTTTTCTGAATTTCTGTGTCAGTCTCAAAAATAATGTTTGTTGCATACTTAAGATTTTATCTTCTTTTGTTGTTGTTTTGTTCCAGTAATTTAAAGTACAATTTCTTTGACTTTTTTTGTTTGTTTGTTTTTGTCTTCTGAAAACCAGGAAATTCAAAACCATTAATTTAATGCATTATTTGAAAGGAAAAGCAACAACAACCGACAAACTGCTATGCTCCTATTAAACCAACTTGCATTACCATAATTACAAGAAGGATGTTATAAAAAGAAGGATGTGTTTCAGGCAGAACAGTTTGTTTTTTAGTATGATTTGTGGAAAGCCATCTGGTATTTGTTAGCTCCACTGCAACTGTGATGTCCTCTTTTCAAGTGTTTTCCTAGAAACGTGGAGGTTATATAATCTTTCTTTTTTCCTACTCTTTACAGAGTAATTCTGCAGTCCAGTGTTCAGAAAAGTAAAACCTCTGAACCTAGCATTTCTGACAGTACAGACATTACTAAAAGAACTACCAGGTCTGCTGCAAGAAAAAACAGTTTAAAAAGGTGAGAGTTACCATCTTCATAGATCCAGTAACTGTTGTCTAGGCAAATACTTTGAGCTGGCGTATCTATTGCTGACAGGAGCTTTTGCCACAGTTCAACTCCTTTGTCTAGCAATGAGAAATGACGAATTCTGTGGTTTATGTCATGCACTGAGAATATTGGTAATGTTAATTTTAGTTGTGTATGTTGCTCAGTCTTTCAACTTCAAGAATATTACTTTGCAATTCCTAACATGAGTCCTAACAAAACTTTCTTTACTAAACCTCTGCCTTGCGTAAGAGGTGGAAAGGTTGTTCACAGCATTAAGTCAATTATTAGTCATTATATATGAAGTCAAACTTACGAGTTTGATGGACAACTGAAATGCAGTAGTACCGAAGAGGTGAAATGTATAAAATGCATGTGTATAGCACATGAGATCTTGTACTGACAGTATGAGCTGATAATCTGAACTGAACCTGTATAATGAAATTTTAAATTCAGATGGATTTATGCAAGACTGAAAGTGTCTTTTGGCTCAGAAGCATATGGCCTCAGTACTACTATATTTCTTTGTGTGTGCATGTGTTCATGTTCCTCTATGGCAGCTCTCTAGGCTTGAAGATGAGGCTCAAAGATGAACCAGATAACATAGCTTAAAAAAATTTCTGTGCAATTTCCAGTGGTTACAATTGACAAAATTTCTCCTGTACTTTTAGTGGAAACCTTTTGAATGTGTCTGTCAGGTGCTGAAGAGACTTAATGTGTTGAGAAGAGTAAAATATGGCAAATAACATTAAAAGAACTAGTTATGTAGCTTGATTTGTAAATATTGCTGAAAGTTCCAAGTTCTTCTGCTTTTTCCTCACAGAGCTTTTCTTTCTCCTTCCTCATCCTGTTATCTTGAATGTAACCAGTGTTAACGAAAAATTCACTCTATCAGACAATGGAAATAGTCATTAATAGTAGACTGCAGTAAATTCCAGTCAGAAAATTTTTACAGTAGCTATATTAATAATTTTTGATTCCTATAACAATGTGTTAAAAATAATCCCTTTTTCCTGAAACGCATGTTTTACTAAAAATCCGAAGTATTTCTCAGGGTTTCCTGTTCGGTCGGTTGGTTTTTTCCTCAGTTTTGCATCAATTTCACCCCATCAATTTTGGTCCAGACAGAGTTGATGGGATTCTGCCTGCTGTTTTCTTCTTCATGCCTCACCCAGTTTTAAGGTGTAGCTCTATGCATGCACATGTGTAACTAAACAGAGATTTTCAGTTCCTGGAAAACACACCTCCAGGTTGGTCTTTGTGTTGTGTGAGACTAGAATACCTGTCCTTTGGAGGAAACAACATCCCTGAAATACAGTTCATAGAAGATTTCAGTTATTTTGAGATAAATCCTGTAGGTATATTGCCAGATTTATGACTTTGAGGACCAAGGATCAGGTTGATCTCAAACTTCATGAACTACTTCGAATTTTAATGGATTTTCCAAAACTTCTATTCCAAATACTTCATTCCATGTACTATTTCTTTTCTTCTAACATCTGAGGTCAAAGAATTTCAGTCTCTTTATGCTTGGACCCAAGAATCAATTCTGTCCTAAATAGTTATGTCAGAGTTCTGGAGTTCTTAATTGTCTTGTCATCTGAGAGGCCTAATAAGTCCCTGGATACTGGTCCCTTAAAGGTTGTGTCAGTGTGATTGTACAATTTTATGGACTTCGAAAGCAGTACCTTGTTAATCTTTTAGGTATCTCTTTATTTTTCCAGTAGTATTTGGCAGAACCTCACTTTTTGTTTTTTAATTTTATTTTTTTTCTTTAAGTAGCCTTTGTTTTTTCATCCAAGTGTATTTCAACTTCTTGAAGTCTATGCAATTTGCATTACTGCACAGTGCTCAAATTGATTGACCTGTTACAGATTAAGTGGATTGCAGGGTAGAGGAGGAGAATTATTATTACGAAATTGAGATCATGCCCTTGACAAAGACATTGACAAAGACATCTGTCGAGATCTTGTTGCCTTTTCTGAACTTCCAAGATTACTGTGTTCCCTTACTCTTTCAGTATCTTGTCTGATTAAGTTCCAGTGGAAACGTCTTGCAGTATTTTTACATTTTCATTTGTTGATGCTTTAGGTCATTTTAGTCAATTCTTACTGTAGATTAATCACATTTGCGACCCATCCTAATGCAGAATAATCCACAGAGCTGGGTAACTCATTTGCCATTTCATCCTTCAGACTCTTGGAAACACTATCATAGAATTCCTCCAGAATGACTTGTTAGCCAAAACATCAATTTACATCTAAAACACTATTCTGCCTTTTCAAGGAGAGTGTAGGGAATTTCAATTCATTGCATTTCTTTGTGGAACTTCTCTAGATATTGCATGTCATTTATGAAAAACCAGTGGACATAATACTTTATATCTTGTGATTGAAATAACACTGTTGTTGAACTGCAAGAAATTGCATTACTAGAGCATTATCCACGGCCTGTGGATGCCCTTATTTCTCCAGTTAAGATGTTTTCCTTGTAAATTTGCCAGTTACTAAGAAGTTTGTGTCTATGTTTTAACAAGGTGCATACATCAGAGCCAAACCAACCTAATCTTAGTAAGATGCAAATGAAGCAGTCTTTTCTGTGTTACCACACATAATGGGATTATGTATAGAGTAATTTGTTGATTAGAAGTGAAATCTTAAGCAGTGAAAGAATTTTGGTTGGTAGAAGTGCTTAAGGGGACTGCAAGTCAAAAAATAATTGAAAATATGGAGGAAAATGTATGGAAAGTGTATTGTATAGGTTCCTTTACTTCTGTTAACCAGAGAGATATATCACAAAAATTAACAAAGATGAATAGGCTTAAAAAATCTCATATGCTTTTGCTTTGCTGGGAATTGTAAAGCAGCCTTCTGCAGTCTTGTTCAAACACTGAAAACTACCTGCAGCTTTTCAGAGCTTGTCTATATATAATCTAAATCTAGCTTTAAAAAAATGATATGTCTTTATTATTCTTTCTACCTTTCCTGCAGTCTGATGTCTCAGAGAGAGAGAACGAAAAGGAATGCTTTACAGCAGATGCGATTAATGAAGTTATGGTACTTTGAACCCTCTGTTGCTTTTCTATATGGGATGGAACCTTTATTCATATTGTCTGTAATCAGAGCAGTCCTTGCTTTCTTTACGACCAGTACTGCTGTGTTCTTAAATGCAGTGACTTTTGTCTTCCATTTCTTTTCTTTGAAGTATTGTTTGCTCATTTTACCTTGCCAGAAGTGTTCACTTGAAATACACATCAGGTGCATTTTTAACTTTTTTCCTTGAATATGTTTTATTTCAGCAGCCAGTCCATCCCAAAGGCTAGAACAGTATTGCGTTAAATTTCAAGTGTTGCATTAAATTTCAAATAAGGAACCGGTATTGAAGACGATATTCAAGAATGAAGGGGACATGACTAAAGGGGATGTAATGCAATTCAAGGAAGATTACTTTGGCTCCATCTTTCAGCAAAAGTGAAATAGAAGAATCTCTTCCATACTCGTAGAATAAAATGAACTGTCAACATGCTCGGTAGACGTATTTCTAATGTGCTAACACTTTCTCAGACAAAACCAACAAAATCTATGTACATTCAAACTCAGGTGTAAATACTTAAGCTCTCTATTATAAAGAGGGCTTGCTAGTATGTATGATGCATGTGTATAAATTGTGATGGCAATCACTTAGCTGCTGACCACCAGAAATTAAAAGATGGTGGGAGCTTTTAAATATATAAATCTGTGTTGTCTGTTCAGACTGGGCTCAAGTCTTCACTTGGGTCTGAAAATCAACCACAGTAGGTTTTTTTTTATAGTCTTGGTACTCTCCTGTGTTAATTGGCTATTCTTTCTTATTTTGTATGAAGTTTTTTATGAAGCCGCAGTACTGAGTACACAAAGTGACTATTGCCCACCAAAGAGTGCTTTATTTTCAAGGGTTGTGTGGTTTGTTTATTTTGAAATACACTAACTGTGATTAACTTGTTTTTAATAGTAATAGATTCTTAGTTGTTCATAACCAATGGCACTTTTAACTAGTTGCAATTGCTTTAAAACTGGTACGATTTCAAGGGGGAGGAAAACCAACTTATATTTAAAGCAGTGTCGTCATATTGAAATGTCATTACTGTTTCCTTCCCTATCTCCAAGTCTTTTAGGTGACACTTCAGGTTAGCATACCTAATAGGTAAGATTTTTTCCCAGGTTTTATTGATATACTTGACATGTGTACATCAAGTATGCAGTGACATGTGGATGTCACTGTTTTTTAGCTTTGAGACACTTAATGAGTGCAGCACACTAAAAAGGGAAAATAAGCTTGCTGTACAACTGAGATTGGTAGTGGAACTCAGGGGTGAGTATAGTTTTTTAACATCTAATTAACACTTAACAGCTTCTCTCTGTTAAAAAGCAGTGTAATTTTTAGAGAGAGCTATCTGAGACTGACATTTTCATCCACTACAAGACTGTCTTCAAACACTGGCAGCATTTTTTACCTACCACTTTCCACATTATGAAATCTCAAAGCTGAAGTTTGTAGCTGCGTATCCCTCAGATGAGGACTGTTACCACATAGCCTTAAATATGATAGAGTTATGTGTCACTTTAGTGACTCTAATAGTAGAAAAAACGGAAGAAACAGAGAGATCTGAAATGTTAGCAGTGGAATAACTGAATATTTAAAATATACAGATTACCTCTGCACAGGGAAGAATTTTCTTTTATGAATGTAAGTGGGCAAGTTTGGTGACTAGTTTCAATCTACATCCTTTTAAATTAAACTGTTAGGCTGGTAATTCCAATATGAATAACTGCATACTGGCTTGAAAACATTTTGTGGCAAAAGCATCATGAATTGGAGAGAAAGCAAGATGTAAGCTTACAGGTAGTGTCCATGAGTTTGGATAGTCAAAATTTGCAAATGCAAATAAACCAGAAAAGGCTTATATGGTGCAAAATAAAGAACCATTGAGGCTCAGATATTTTTTGTTTTCATCTTATTCTTAACCCTCATCACCATTTTCTTTTAGGTGAAAGCACCTAAAAGAGAGGGACTGAATTCAGCCTGATACAGTGATTAAAATTTGTATTTTGTTTCTTAAAGCCGTTTGCCCAAAAGCTGAAGTAAGGTAACCACAATAGTATATATATTGTGCAAACATGAATCTGTGTTTATTTTTGACAGAAATTCTTACCTTGGAAGGCAGAAGGACTGAAACTAGTGAGGGTGAGAGTCAATACAAGATGTAATATTTATTGTGTTTGGCCTTACCCTTCTCTTCACTGAGCTTCCTGTTCTACCATCTCTGTTCTAACCTAAAAATAACCAGTCTATTTCACACCCCTTATGAGTTCTAAATTGGGATTTGCCCTTTTTAAAGTAACCAGCATAGCCATTAGCACTTTCAGGCTCATCAGAAGAAAGTTTGTGTAAAAGAAGCGCACAAACACAACAGGAACTGTAGCTAAACCAAAACTGTATGCTTGGTGCGAGTGTGTTTCAAGATACCCCTTCCACCTCCCAATATCTTAGTGACATATAAACGTCAAAGGCATTTTACATTTGCACTCTCCAAACAGCCTTAAATGGAAAATTAACTCATTACCTCATTGTGTCCCATCTAATTGTATGGCTTAGTTTGTTCTTCTGAATTTTGAGTACTTTGTCTAGCATTTTTATTGTACCATACCAAAGCTGTCTTAAGTGCAAGAGTGAAGAGGGGGCATGGGTGAGCGTTGGTGGGCATGGTTTCTCAATCTTTTTTGAATTGAGGGGTAGTATGTGCCAAAATGGAATGTGTGGCGGCAGCTGCATCACCATTGCACCATGGAGCAGCTGAAGGAAGTTATTTCTACTGCCATCAATAGAAGTTTTCCCTTAGAAATTCTTTCCCCCCTTTCAGATATATGACAGATGGAATCTTTGATCTCTTACTCAGAAGTATGCAATATACTCAAAAGCTGTAATATCTTGTGTCAAATTGCTAGCTCCCATTACAGCATCAATATCTTAACGCAAATGTTAACCCGTATATTGTCTTTTTGCTCCAGTATGACAATAGAGGAAGTGCTGCTGATTTAAAGCAAATAAGATTTGGAGAGACTCATGCATTAAAATGAAAAAAAAAAAAAAGAAAAAGAAAAAAAAATGTGATATTCATCAGTTTGTTGCACTGCAGTTTTTATATTAATGGTTTGCAGACTGTTTGTCTTGCGTAAACTCATGTACAGTCTATCAAGATCTGAAATTCCTAATCTGTTCATCCTGATTATTTTTAAATTGTATATTTCTAATCATATTTTTTTAACCTAGATTGACAGAATGGGAGTTTATTTTGCTGATGGTATTTTTAAGATAAAGCTTCATATTATCTTGTAATATTATGTAGTTCAATATGCATTTGTGTCTCATTGGAAAATATTGCATATTGATTTTATACAAAGTATTGAATAGTGGGAATTGTGTAAAATTAAAACTGTGTAAAAAATAGTAAGAAATTGTTTTCTCACTTTTATTTCCAGTATTCTAAAAAATTCAGCACAAAAACATCATCTGTACTACACTGACTCAAATGTGCTCTGAAAAATAATGCAAGAATCTCAGCTGCCTGAAAACCTTTAATTAATGCACAAATCCTTAAAACATGCACTTGTTTCATTTCAAAAACAAAAAGACCTTTGGGCTCTGCATTTCAGGGGACTCACTTTGGAAAACAATAGTAATTGTACTTGAATTGTTGGGATACTGCTACATAGTAAAAAATGCAGGTAAGACAGAAAAATGGAGTTCTGGTTAATCTGTTTCATTCCTCTATGATCAGAGTGCTCATTTTTGGAAACAGGCATCATACTTTGATACTTACTATGAAAGGGAAGGCTTCACAAAACAAAACTGAACTTCGAGGAACACTAGTTCTTGCATAAGAGTTGATGGTGGTCTAGTTTAGTCTTTAAAAAGAAAATCTAAACACAGCAGCCGAAAATATGGACTGACTCAAATGCTTCTGATCACCCTTACCTCACCTACACTAGAAAATACAGAACTTGCGGATGCCAGGGAGAGCCTGTTTGACAAGCAAGTAAACTTTCACTTGTTCCAAAGGTATGTTTTTATGGTTGGAAAACCTGCCTTCACCTGTTGCAAGGTGAACTGTTGTAAACTCACACGAATGCTTAAACACGTTTGCCTGAAAAACAAGTTGCCTGCTGAGGAGTGAATGGTGGGTTTTGCCTGGGAAAACATTGGTTTATGCATATGTCAGTTAAGCCCTCTGGTATCAGTAGCCATTTAAGGAGTACTGCACTGGGCAGGGGAGGGCAGAGGACTAAAAGATCCGACAGAGAACAACAGACCAGTGGCCCATGTTAAATCCATTGACAAGTCAGTGAGTGCACTGCAAGAGTAAGCTCTTTACAGTATCTGAGTAACTTTGTTTTGGCTCTCTTTATCCTCCTTTGTATTACAGTTTCTACATAGTGTATGTGGGAGGAGATAAAAACAGGCTATATCAAAATGGATGTGCTGCTTAGGTTGACAGACTCAAGGTTGTTGTTAAAGAGAAACTGCATGCTTTAAGCACAACTCACTGAGAGATTGTTGAGGGAGAGGCATCTGCTTTTTTCTTGCATTTCTGTTTTTGGGGTGGTGTCACTTGGGTGTGAGTGACCAGTTAGCCCTTAAAACTCAGGAAGGATGAGGGGAGATGACCAACGGTGATATGTTTGTGAAGCTGGGGGAATGACTGGACCACAGTTGTCACAAAGAAGGTGATTTTATCTCAACACAAAGGGATTTGAGGGTGGCCTATGTTTTAGATAAACCGCTATCAACATCTGAGTGGATAAACAGGTGGCGTTGATCTGGTGTATCAAGACTGAAGGTTTCCCTGAGCTGGCCAGATCAGCATGGAGAGACCAAATACATAACAGTATAATCCCCAGACACCTGCCAAAAGACTTTTGAAGAGAGGAACATGCTTGAGCTAGCATCAACCCTCCTATTCTTTTCTGGCTACTGGGGACACCCTGCATGGTGATGGCAAGGGTATCATAGGGACCAATAACGGGAAACACACTGGTATTGTGATTGAACTGTGCATTGCAGTTGCTCTAACTTACAATGTGCAACCTTCATTTTTGTTTTGTTTTCGGTCTACACCAGAAATACCATGTGACATCACCCATCTTCAGGTAAGTAAATTTGGTGTTAAGTCTGACACCCTCCATCCATGGGTTATCTCCCAAGAAACTGGTCCAAGGGTTGGACTGTGACAACAGGGCGGAGGGAAGGCATCTAGAAAGTCTGTCCCTTGAACAGCTCCACTCCTGGTCCCATGTCCTCCCTGTCAACTTCTGTACCAGTTCACAAGGCTGCTAAAGAATCTCCAGGAAAAGCAGACAGCCCAAGCAGCTGTTTTCATCCCTCAGCCCAGCACAGCAGCAGATGCAAAGTACTTGTATGTCACTGGTACCTCCAAGTCCCATCTCTTCCAACTAAGCCAGCTATGCCACAAGCAGGATAAAGTGGTAAATCCCAAACTCCTTGTGCCCTGACAGCATAAAGGGAGATTACCCTTGGCAGCAGCTATTATTGAAACCAAAAGAATTCCAAAGTGATTGCTGCCCATAGCAGAAATATAGTAACTATGCAAATGCGGAAGCAGACCAGTTCTAGCTCTTGTGAGCTTGGTCTTGCTTCCATCAGTGCTTTGATGCCATTCTCTTCAGATGTCAGGACAGTTCCTTGGCTTTATACTCAGTGAAAGGGCTCCTATTACCCCTTCTTTACACACCGTTTCCCTATAGACCCACTTGTGTTTCTTCACATGTTTCAGTTCTGCAATTACGAGATGCATTTCACTGTTCTTCACAAAACATCATGCTCCTAGGACTGAATCTCTACACGATATTCAAAACAGGTGATATCTGTCTTGGTGTCATGCTTCCAGGTGCTTTTGTCCGTCTCTTGCACACTAACAATCTCTCATAGAATCATCTTAGGATCATAGAATCATAGAATCATCTTAAATAAACTATTACTTCCTGTTCTTTGTTGGGTTCCCTTCCCTTCCTCCTTCTGATCAGACCTCTTCCAGCCTATGGCCTTCTTTCACTTCTGTAGAAGCTTCACTGAAAAGGTTACTAGGTTTTAGTTTTCCCATAATAGCTGCATCCAAGGTCCAGAGCCTTTGCCAGAAGACCTCTGAAAATAGCATTCAATCTGCAAGTAACAGAAATATGACACACCACTAGCAAGGACAGAATTCCTGCATTATAGTAGATCAACTTGTTCTTTCTCTTGCCATAATAAATTTGTATCTTGCTGCTACTATTTTTACCTTTTGTCAAAGCTATCTTGCCAATTCAAATAAATTATGCAAACTTGGATTCCTTGATTCAAGTAGTAACTACTGTACAAGTCTAGACAGAGGAACTACCAATGCTAGCAGTAGACAACAGCTTATTGAGACTGTTAACTAGCTGTAAAACATTTTGGACAAGAAAACACAGAATTCGCACTAACTGCCGAAACAGGGTGAGCAAAAACTTTATTCAGTTCATTAACTGCTAGTTTGTCTCAGATATAACGCCGCTGTTAAATGTGATGCAGTATCTAAAGCAGTTCTGAAGATGCAGCTCTCTGCAACATTTGTTGAATCACACCTTCAGAAAGGCATTTGTTTGCAGACAAGTAATACACAGCTGAAGATTTCATGTATTCCACATTCAATTCTAATAGAGCCAAAGTGTAACAGTTACCAGTTCTTCCAAAGACTCCAATCACAAACTGCTCAGTACTTGCCCAGCTTATGTTACTGAAAGAGAAAAGCTCTTAATTCCACGCCTGTTGGTTGGTGACTGAAATGCACTTCTGCAAAAATAACCACGTTTCACATTCAGTTGTTGATCCACTGAAAGTGAGTCACTGTTACAATACTTTCAGCACTGCATATATGTATGCATATATATATATGTTGATGAGGATGTGTGTGTGCATATGTGCCTGTGATGGCTCTGAATGGAAAAATTAAGGCTAGAACATTATGTGAGACTAATCTTATATGACATCGGTGTACTAGGGCTACAGATATTGGTTTTGGGCCCAAAGGCTGCACATACCCCAAGCCCTGTCTTCACATGAACAAGTATAATCAGAGCTGAAAGCTCTAACCAAAGTTTTTTACCAGGGCTTTTCACTTTTGAGGGTATTTAGTTATTCTTTAGTATTTTTAAGTTAAGCACAGACATTCCTCTTTCCTTTCAAGGCACTTTCATAGTAATAGAGATTAATTCCTTTCTTTGGAAACTTACTGTGATTTATGTTACTCTAAAACTCAAAGCTGAAATGCAGTAGTTTTTCCTATGCCACTCACTACAATAATCCTAACAATAGAACACCTTGTAGTAGTGCATTAGAGAGTAACATGAGTAAGCAACACAACTTAATCTTCTCCTAAAATCCATGCCATATTCTACTAGTGTTTATATTTACAACTGCTACTGCTTTAACATGAGGGAGTAAAACTAAATCAGAAGTAACTTAGCAGCAGATGTGTGCTTAACAGACACAGCTATTTTGATACCATAAACATGACAGATGACTGAGAGCTAACAAGTTTTCCTTTCACAGCTAGGCAAAGGAACTGGATAACTGTCACCACTTGCAATTTATAATTCCTTCTCTACACTAAGACACTATCAATAAGATACTGTAAGCCAGATCCAAGTCTGACAGACTGAAATAGAAAACTGTCACACCTAGCTGCTTTAAGACACTTTTGGTTTAATTAGCAGTACCCAGCTACAATAAGCCTCATTTTCATATGGTTTTGGGTTGGGTGGTTTGTGGGGTTGTTTTATTTTCTGGTTTTGTTTGGTTTGCTTTGTTTGGGTTTTTTTAAATTAGAAAAGTCTAAGAAACAGCCCTTTTTTTTTTTTTTTTTTTTTTTTTTTTTTTAAACTGTGAGGTTTTAAACAATCTCCTGGTGAAATGCTGATTATACAGAGATACTTTGACAAGTCCTCTAAAGCAGTCCCCAAAGACCCTACTGGCCATTCTATTTTGAAAAGAGAGATCAAAGTTATGGGAGGAAACAGTAACTTTGCAGGAGCAGGAACCAGATCGAGAAATAAAACAATGCTTTCAACCTTCCCAGAGAAGAGTCAGAACTGAACCAAATGCATTACACTTGAGTCAGCTCAGGAGCATAACAAGGTTTCAAATTTGTAGTAGAAAAAGGAAGGGTTGCTTTCATCGCTTTCCTTAGCAAAAAAGGAGGTGTTTGTAAAAGAAAAGCCTACATCTTCAAAACACAATGGGAAATGGAGGTGAGCCTTGCAAAGGAGCTCTCCACACCTATACATACTCTTATTCCTGCAAGCAAAAACATCAGTAAAAATTCAGACATGTTCTTCCCTGGCTGATGGTACAAGGGGAACAGGAAAGGAAGAACAAGCAACAAAAATTGCAAGACCCCCACAGATAAAGTCACTTCTGTTCCACAATCATGAAATTGCTATTTTTGGCAGAAACATCCAACACCTATTAAAAGGGCAGCAGCAGCTAAATCTTAAACTGCAGTGATTTCACGTAGTAGCTTGCTCCTAAAAGGCAATAATGGCCATTTACATTATTCCATCCAGTTCAGTTACTTGAAAAGCAGCAGCGTGGGTTCCTCTAAAACCGGCACTTCTTTTGCCTTTGCACAGTTTTATTACAGGTTGTCTGAGTATCTCTATGCCACTACAACAAGCAACTTGTGGAATCTGAAATCTCACATTACAGGTAATTGTCACATCAGTAATTTAACAGTGTAAAAAAGGTCCTTTGTGCAGCACTGCTTCACAGACCACATTTGGAGCATTTAGAAAAGAGTCAGTAGTCTTTCTAGGACAATTATATCCTACTGTGTAAACCCTTACCACTGAGATGAGTTATATTAAGTTTCTGAATACTCGTAAAGCTCACTCATAAGCAACAGGTTTTTTTCTTCATCTCATCCACTATATGCTCTCAAAGGAGACTGCCTGGAAGTGACACAAAACAAAGTGAGGCAGAGCACAGGAAAAACAATCAAACAAAAAAAAGCCAAAAAACTTTATATTCATCTGCCTTCCCAGCAAACAGAAAAAACGAGTTGTAGACTCCTTTGAGGCTGACAGCTATATCCAAAACATCCTCTCATTTCTTTCCCTCATCACTTTTGGCATCACATCCTTGCTACTCTCACATCCCTGAGAATGGCTCTGAGCATCCCTGCCCTGTTTGACAAGGAATGTTAAGGTATGTGGCTCAAGTGAGGAAGTATGTAAAAGCTGCAAGGAAAGTACATCCCCCTCATCACTTCTTGTTTGTGTGTAAGGCATGAAACATTGTCGTTTTTAGTCACTCCTGCTAAAATGAAATGCTTAACAGTTTAGTTCTGTCATTAGCTAAACGTTCTTACTGTACTTTATCTTCAACATCTTCAAAGGAGTTGCAGGTTATATATTGTTATTGAAGTAAGACTGAGGTCAACTACTAGTTGAAAGAATCTGCAGCCTTAATTTTAAAGATCATTTCTGCTACAGAGATGCTCACTGTTTTGGGCAAGTAAGATCTGCTGTTTAAGTTGGTTTGGTTTTGTTGATTTTTCATTGTTGGCTTTGGCTTGTTTGTTTTTGGAGGGTGGATGTTTTTGTTTGGTTTGGGTTTTCATTTTGTGGTGGGTTTTTTGTTTACTTGGGGTTTTTGTTTGTGTGGTTTTTTGGTTTTTTTTCAAACTGGATCTAAACAGCAAAAGCTCCAATCTGCTTCTCTGACTTGTGAAAATAAGACTTGAAACCCAAACCAGTGAGCCTTCATTTCCTAAACTCAAGAAGAAATGCAACATATGATTGTGAAATATACACTTCACTCAAAGAAACAGGGAAAGCAGCTTTCAAATATACAGTGAAATAGTCCCAACTGCAGACCATGTTGTGCAGTGTACACTTCCCCATGGTTCACATTTCACCATGGTTCACATTTTCACTGTGGAGAACTTCATATAATCTCTATATACATATTTTTAAACACTGTACTCTTTAACTTCATTAGAAGCCTTGTAGTAAAGGACTGTAAGCCTTCACACAGTTTCCACAGACGGAAGCAGACACTGGAATCTGTGACGTGATCCCAGTCCACCAGTGTCTCCAGAACCCAACACCATTAGCAGACATCTACAATCATTCTACACCAAATACCCAAACAGCTTTTCCAGTTGGAAGAGATTTTCTTTATCGGCATCCGCATAAAACTGGTCCCTTCACAGGCTACGCTGAGATATCACCATTCATGACTGTTCTTCACGCCAAAGCCGGAAAATCCTCAGGATCATCAGGATTTGGAGCAACAAGCTCCACCTATAAAGTAGAAAAGGAAGCCTTATAGAAAAATGAATGCATTTCAAAAGCACCTGACAACTATAGATACATATATTACCCTGAAAAGAGTTAATTCGTTGATTAAAGTTAAATGCTTTGTATCCCTCACTATCACAGAAACACTAGGCATTTATCTCAGAAGTTATGCTGCTGTAATGTCTTCAGCATGAACTGATCCATGACCTGAGGAGAACCACAGGATCACAAGTTCTGCAGCACTGAAGTGAAGAAAAAAAAGTAAAGCAATCTCACCCAAAATACTGTCTGCTTTTAGAAGCAGCATTATTATCTTGTTACATTCTGAAGCTACTGCATGTATCGGATTGTAGTTTTAAATTCTATGCTCTGTGCTTAAAGAGCCTTTTTCATTCAGATGAAAAAAATGCATCAACTTGCTTCTGTATTATTCTGTAAGTTCCCAACCTTAAACTACTTGGCTCATACTAAACAGAATTAAACTGAGACCTCCATTTAGCATAAAGAAATTCTTTTTCAGTGCACAAATGCTGCCTTTTTTTTTTTTTTTTTCTTAAGAAAAAATGGTCAGTAGAGGGGTTTTTTAGTGGTTACATTGAACACTTGTCTCATTCTGTAGGATGCTGCATGACCCCAAATTTACTTACTGATCTCACTCTCAGTAATCAAACTATTACTATACTATACTGAAACTTGCTGTAAGGGATACAAGGCTGCAGTCATTTTAATTACTTTCCAATTTATATCAAAACTCATTGCAGAAACAGATCTTCATTACATCCTTTCCTCTAGTTACCATTACAGCGACTAGTAATCAGACCTTTTGAAATACGTATGTTAAGAGTTGTGAGCCTGAACCAGTTTCTAATTTGGGTCAGGAACTCAAAATAATCAGGTCAGCATACTATGAGCAGGAATTAGAAACGAGCCTGTCACTACAGAAATCAGTAATTCCACAGAAAACAGGGCAGGACACACACACTTGTTGATATAGTTTAGCTTAAATAATTAAGCTTTAGTCTGAGTCACTTATAGTATTATGCTGTATGTACACAGCATAATAAACTGTACATAGAGTTTAGTATGGCATCTGCTTACCTTTACTTGCTTAGCATGAGCAGCTAGATTTATTGAAGCCTTAGGCCATAAACTATGACTTTTGGCTGGAATAGAGTTAAGTTTTCTTAGTAATTTTCCTAGTAGCTAGTACAGCACTGTGTTTTGTCTTCAGTGTGAGAAGACTATTGATAATACACCAAATTTAGTTGTTGATAAATAATGTTTATCCTAGGTCTTGGACTTTTTTTATGTCCTGTACTCTGCTGACAAGCAGGTGCACAAGTGGGACAAACCAGAAGATAAAGAGGCTGCAGTCATCAGCAGAAGCTGCAACTCAACAAGATAAGAACAGTCAACAGCCTGCCTGCACGAAGACAGAGAAAGAATGCAGTAAGGTGTTAAGAAAACCCTATATCAAAATGTCACCTTTAGACTAAAAAGGCCCATAAGGGGTGTGTGAATAAATCATAAGGGTATAGCTGCCCAAGGATTTCTTTGTTCAGGGTCCCTCTATGGAGGCACCCAGCTCGAGCTGTCGCTTTTGCTGTACCACTCAATTATTGAATTACTTTTTCCTGAAATTGAACAACTGAGACTCTGCTGCAGGAAACATGGGACAGAGCCTGAAGGGGGAAGTGAGTGTGTCCGAGACATCA
Source organism: Ara ararauna (assembly GCA_028858755.1). NCBI lineage: Eukaryota > Metazoa > Chordata > Aves > Psittaciformes > Psittacidae > Ara > Ara ararauna. Next base: position 32,543,252 of record CM054410.1, on the reverse strand, counting down.
AACAGGGCACCCATCAGGTCAGTGGAACCATCTGCTGCAGAGGAACTCCAGTCCTAGCAGTTTAAGTCTCAGCTGGTGTGAGTGTAACTCTTTGAATAGTATGTTAATGTTCAGGCAGCAGCCTCTCTCCTAACACATGCACACCAGCCACCAAGAAAAATCCCCAGGCAAGCAACAAGATGACACATAAAATCCATTACCACTACTGCTGATTGAGGCCTTCTCTCCTCAACTTGTCTGCCACGACCACCACCTCGTGCTCCTCTTGATCCACGGCCAGGGCGAGGAAGACTCCCGAAATTAATATCCAGCTGAGATGTTATGTCATTCACTGGTCTTCGGAAGACATGAGAATCATCTTCATAATCTTTCTTTTGCAACTAAAAAAGAAATCTGGTTAAAGCCTATAGCTTCTATGTACAACCTTCTCCCCTTCCTGATATGTACATGTTACAGACCAAGCAGCAGATAAATCAAGATAATATCTGGAATAGAAGACAGGCCTTAACTTGCACAGGGTTTTAACTGAGGTGAGACAACTGAAGCTTCCCAGGTACCTGGGTTAGTTTTTCATTGGCTCAGATTTTGTCCTGGCAATAATATCATTTGTATCAGCTCCATAACACTGAAGAGGATTTTCAGTAATATTATCTATGAGGTTTTCTAATGGACTGGGGAATCAGGCTTAAGCTTACTCACTTCTACAATTATCTTGAAGTAATGGTTAAAAGGCTGCAGTAATGCACAGTATCTGGCTACTAAGCAACCTATCAGCCTGTCTGCAACTACGAGATTACTGTTGTTTTAACTCTGGATATTTCTAGTAGCTGTAGTGGATGTAAAACTACTTCCCATCATAATTCTAATGTGCACTACAGTAACAATAACGAATATGTATAAACTCATCTCATACAGTGATGAGTCACTTACTTTATTCAATGTCTAATGCAGGGATTTGACTTGTCCGTGCTATGCAGTTCCCCGTAGCTCTTATTCTATGTTCACTTTGACAAGGTCCCTTGATATTACCAGACAAGACGCTTCATGGGCAAAAAGAACAGAAACTTGCATGCACGCCTCACATATTTCCATAGTCTTTTCAAAGCTTGTGAAAGATATTTACTCTGCCCCTACCACCATATCCCTCTGAGAAGGATGAAGAGGATAATGACAACTGCAACTACCAAAAGCCATGCTAAAAAGAATGCAGGCCACTTCAGTATTAGTCTCTGCCCCTAGAAGTGCTCAATGACCTGAAGCAATTAAGGCTTAAAAAGCTGTAAGTTTTGATATTAATATTATAACAAGACAAAGGAAACTATGTGTATCCATACATGCATGCAGTCATTAAGAATAAAAATTCCATTAGGCTAGACTATTTTGACATCCAAAATCTGAAATCTTAGTAAGCAAGAATCTGTGAAAGAAGTCTCCCGTCCCACTCTAATCATATAAAAAAAACCTCCTAGAAGTTCTCCCTAAAATGGCAGTTCCAGTAGAATTGTGGAATAAGTCAGGGAAAAAAGGAGGTTGAGGTGAGGGGGAAGCACACTGCTACAGAACAAGCTCTCCAGAGTTACTTCTAAGAAGCAGAACCCTAAAAGTGAAAATTACAAAGTAGTACTACAAGAATTTATGTATTCCAAATGCACAGTGAAAGTTGTTATGCAGCAAAGATGAGAAATAGGACACTTAACATACAGACTAACCCAAGTTTAATATATACATGCAAGTGTATAATGGCAAGTAAGCTAAACAGGATTCAAAGTTAGGGGAAGTAGTGTTTAGCAAACACAAGTTTCTCTAGCAGCACTATCAGAGATATGTTTATGTGGCACCAGCAAGGACACGGGTTTTATATTGCTAAGTGTGAGCCATAAGGTAGAACAAGTTGATATATTTGTAGACAAAATAGGGGTGATGATCTGAGAAAAGAAAATGGACAGTAAGTTTAAAGCAAGTTTTGAGGCACATGTGTCATTACAGTAATTAAGCTTGGATATTGATTTCTAGGCTGTTCAGAATGTACTAAAACTAATGAAAAATCAATAGAGACAGTTTCCTAATCCTGGGTATAAAGCAGAGAATTCCTCAGGCAATGCTTACAGGATTGCTGTATTTTGACTTGTGAATCACCACTGCTCTGGAAGGAACAATGGATTCTGGCTTCCGAATGTTGAATTCAGGCTTTCGTCGATTCCGTTGCTGAAGACTTTTCCACTCATCTAATGTCATTTCTTGAACTACTTCTTCCATTGTCTCTCCTTCAGGAACTCTAGAGATTTATAGTTGTAAAGTAAAAAACATTAGCTTGCAACATGCCAGGACAAACAAAAACACTAAAGGACACTGAACAAAACATTTGGATTATTTCTCATCAAATTACCATCCTCAATTCACTTACTCCCCACAGTAACTTGACGCGCAAGTCTTGCGTTAATGTAAGTTGGAAAATATATTTAATCGCTTGCTTGAAATTACTCGTATGAACAAATGCTGTCTCCAGCCTCCTGAAGTAAGTTCTGGTATTTATCCAGTCTCATTATAAGTTCAAGCACTTCGGATTCTGGACAAAACCAGTCTGTCTTTTGATGTGACATATTCTCTACCCTACTGTTTAATAGTGATTCTACAGTTTTAAAACTGTATTAAAACACCCCAATTGCATGTTTTGTACTGCACTGACTTGTACTGCAGGATGACAATGAGATAGATTCACGTTTCAGTGCAGCTTTCAGCCATGGTGCTCACGTTGTAAGATCTTCTAGGTAACTATTAACATTTTCTTTGTTAATTTCATAAAATGCTTCTTTGATTTCTTTTGTCAGATGTAGTAGCATATAAGGAGACAGTATTTACGATCTGCAAAACTAGGTTAACCCTAGTCCAGTTTTAATTGGTCACAAAGTGCAATAATGATGATATATTCAAGGAAAACACATGGAATACATTGGAGTCTGCCTTGCATAGTTTTGAACTGTAAAGATGGAAGTCCAAGGCTTTGGTCCATAAGACAAAATACATAAGTCAAAACTAAAGATTCTTCTCCACACATCACTGTTTGATTACCCTTCTGTCACTTTTCTGAGGCTGACCAAGACTGACTTGCCCAGAACCAGCAACTATTGGAGTACACTATGGGTGCAGTGTACTGGTATTTGAAGAAAGCTGTTTTCTACTAAGTAGCATCACATGCAGGGAACACAGCTCGCTTCATCATCATAATTGTTTGCTGAGAAACAAGTCAAATACCATGAACTACAGGAAAACCTACACTGATTACTCCAGGCACTTGAGAAACCCTTTCTTCCTTTTCCCACACAAAACTTACACATTGCGATAGCAGTCAAACTTGGTTAAGTATTTCCTTAACATTGATTTTTCCAGCAAACCCTTTCATCATTAGGTCCCTTCTGGTAGGATAACTACGTATTTGGTTTTCCTCACTCAATCACAGTTCTAAGCCTTGCTCTAACAAATGTTGACAATTTTTCCAATGTAAATACACAGCTGATCAGATGCAAGTTGTAAATTAATTTTATCATGGAAAGACACTGAGCCAAATGACAGTGAACTGTGGATTTTTGCTTCTGAAGTTGTACAAGCACCCCATCAGAACACACACATCTGTTGGAAATGTTCTGTACATTTAGAACTAGCCTGTATACGAACAGGGCTGCTCACTCTTGATATTGCGGAGAGCCAATCTATTTCTTGCAATTCAAAATGACACAGTATCTTCCTGAAGAACCCAGCCTATGACAGGTAGAAGCAGAAGTGAACAGTAATTTGGATTCTAGAATGAACAGAGTTTTAAACGCAGTTTGCAGAAAAAGTAAATAAAAAATATGCAAGCCCTGTACTGTATGCCTACCCTCTGACATGCCTTCATGCCCTGTTAGTTGAAAATTCCAGCTACATGAACCAGAAGCTAAAGGTTAGAAGACTGGTAAGCAGCTATAGCTCCACACTGATTAAGGAGATCTGAAATTGTATTAGAAGGACTGTTAAGAAAAAAAGAATTAACTGGTTTAGTGAGTTAAATAAAAGAAATATACAGGTGACAGATGCAGCTACTTCTGCAAAACACCAACAGACAGTGGTCCATGTACAAGAGCCTTAAGAAACGACTGCACCCAAAACATTCCAATTTGTTGTCCTCAAGAATAACAGGCCAGAATTTTTTTTTTTTTTCATCAGTTATCTGAAGCTTCAGTTTTGAGAATGGGTGCTGGAAATGCAGGACCAGTTGCAAGCACCCAGAGGAAATAAAAAGCAATAAACTACACTAATAAAAAGGGGTTCTATGAAATTGGTTTAATTTCTTCCTAAGCCACTACCCATGGGACAAATCAGTAAATGGCATATCTGAGCTTTAGGAAGTCTTTTGTCATCCTCTCCCATTAGGTTTTCACCACATCAGGGAGACACTATTTCAGTCCTTGGTAAGAGCTGTAGAAAGATACAGAATTGGATGCAACAAGTATATGAGAAGGAGCCGTCAATTTATCAACTTGCAAAAGAAAAACAAGCATCTGAGTGGAGCTGTGAGGCCAGCTCTGTGCAGTTATCAGCAGTGTAATTTTCTAAATACATTTTCTATGGTACAAAGCTTGTGAAAGAAAAGGGCAATAGCACAAGTGTTCAAGAATGCTGAAGAACTGACCTCAGCATTCCAGTGATATGAAATGCTAAGGCCAAGTAAGCAATTTGAAAATAACCAAAACAACTACCACCTGCAAGTCAAAAGACAGAAAGCCACAGTCAGAAAAGCCTGCAGTCACAGGCAGAAAGACATACTCAGGCAAAAGTATCAGCTATCCAAACACAAAAAGAACTAGCAAAGCAGAAGCTCCAAAGGAGGTACCCCAAACTGCCCAAACCATGTAAGAGTATTGCAGTTTACCCCCTCAAACTGAACTTTAAATCAGGAGCATTTTTCCCTTCTGCAACAGTGTACCATCATAAGGAGATACAGTTGCGTTTGGAACACATGTCAGGGCTGGTGAGGTGGAACAAGGTCTCAAACTGAGTAATGTCTTCTACGTGGGAACAGGCAGAAAAAGTCCAAAATAGAACTTCAAGACAGATAGTTCTAAAATACATTATCTACATGGGAAAGCTTTAAAGAGATGCTGAGGAGGAAATGTGCATAACAGTAAAAAAGAAATTCTGCACATTCATGGTGTTTCTTGGGGAAAAAAAACACCCCAAAGACACTAATTTCTATTTGCAAAGTATTGAAAAGACCAGCAAGGAACACCAAACTCTCTATCAGTAGAGGATATTAAAATCACCTAGACAGATATGAAAAGCAGCACAGGTATGTCTGCTCATACCTTGAGTCACCAAGATCCCCTTTAGACCTAAATTTCTATGATTGTAAGACAACACAAGGACATTTCACTACACAGCAACTTGACTTCTCAAAAAAAGCAATCACAAGTATTGCTTTGATAAGTACACTCCTATTAAAAATGAACACTTGCCTGTTATAAAGGAAATATTAGTGGATTTACAGTGCAACTGTTTGGTTTCTCAACCACAAAGAATGGTTTGATTTTTACTCCAAAGGATGGCTTCGACTGATAGGTTATTAGCAGTACAAGTGTGCTTAAGGATGCTAAGACTCTCAAGGGGAAACACCTCCCACTAGTGAATCACAGCAAAAGGAACCTGTACCATTTTGGTCAGAGACTTGATTGTAGCAGGTTATTCTGGGCACCAAGCCTGCATGGAAGTGCACTCAGTGCATTGCTTTCTACCTTGTAACCTTAACGCATTTTCAGTAACTGCTTGGTGTACATCTTCATTAATCAAGCACGCCACCAATCATGCTTACATGTTAAGTGCAGCCTCTGGACAAGGGCAAACTGAGTTCACAGGGCAAGTGCATACCAAAACACCAAACAGGAGTCTTCAGTAATGGCTCCTACAGCCTCACTGTTTTCAATGGATGACCATAAACCTCTACCTACGCCTTGTTTACTGTGCATTCCTTTCCTGCATGAACCACTCTATGTGAATACAATAATATGCAGAAAAAACGCCAATGGCACTCAGCTATTTGGCTGATTATTTCAATTAAAAATAATGACAGCATGTCTTTTAAAGAATTTTTTTTCAGATACAACTATACAGAGCAAATTCTTACTCAGCTTTTACCAAGAAATCAATTTTATTAATCTTTCCTATAAACACAATTTACAGGAGTTAAACAAGGTAGGACCAAGCAGCAACTGTACAAGTTAACTATAGAAGAAAAACACTGAACCAAATCCTGATGAAGAGCTGGCCTGGTCTGTAGATAGCTGTCTGTCACTCCTAAACAAACAACCAAAAAACCCAATGAACCTCCCACCACCGAACCCCCAAAACAAAACAAACAAAACCCCAAAAACCAAACAAGAGGTAAATAGCCCTGCAAACCTGAAGAAAAACTTTTGAAGTTTCCTATTAAATGACCAGAATATACAGCTCCACCAAAAAGGAAGACAGTCCTGTGTGAAGAAGTGCAAGAAAGCCCCATAGAGTAAACACTAAATCTACAAACACCTTTGATAGGAATTGATCAGACTTTGTCATACTGAGTAAAAGAAAAATCTATTCATTTGAATTACCAGTCAACACAAGCATGTTACATTGTTCTGACAGTGAAGACAAGTTCAACTGAAAGCACCTGTGAGGTACTGCTGTGTACTTGTACATTCTATACCTCTTGCTTGCAGCAAAAATACCCCAACTATTACACGGAGTTTGCAATGTTATAAACAGAGATAGATATTGTTGATATATTCAAGAAAATGTGAAGGTATGTATCCTGGGTTCAGCAGCAGCATTTTTCTCTTTCTTAGTAGCTGGTCCCATGCTGTGGTTTGACTTTCAGCCTGGGAACACTGATAACACCGATGTTTTTAGTTACCGCTCAGTAATGTTTACCCTGACCAAAGACTTTCTGAGCCTCATGCTCTGCCACAGAGGAGGGGAAGCCAGCAGGAAGGAGAGACAGGACACCTGACCCAAACTGACCAAAGAGGTATTTCATACCACAGCACATGATGCCCACTATATAAACTGGGGGCAGTTACCCAGAAGGGTTAGATTGCTGCTCAGGTAGGGCTGGGTATCGGTTGGAAAGTGGTGAGCAGTTGTATTCTCTTCCCTTGTTATTTCCCTTATCATTATTATTATTCGTGGTAGCAGCAGTGGTTTGTGTTATACCTTAGTTACTGGACTGTTCTTATCTCAACCCATGGGAGTTATATTCTTTTGATTCACTGTCCCATCCCTCCGGGAGCGGGAGGGAGGAGGGAGGAAGGGGGGCGAGTGAGAGGGTGACTGCGCGGCTGACTGGGCTTAAACCACGAGAGTAGGGAAAACCCTTGATTTATATTACAGAAGTATTGAAACTTCTGTTCTTTACATCCCCCCACCCCCTTTCTTTTAAATGGAAGCCATTAAACAGGAAAGAGTGTAAAAGAAGAAACAAACAACCCAAGTCTCCCATCTCTTCCTCAATGCAAGCAAACAGTAATCACAACTGTAATCAAAAAGTAGACAAGAAAAGGATTCGTTGGAGTTGCTGGATTTAAGAGCCAAAATGAGAATGATCCTAGCAGTAGCTTAAGCAAACACACATCCTATACCCCAGTACTGAGATTGTAGCAAAAGTAGAAGGTTATCTAGTTAGAATATCTTGCTGAAGTGTTTTACCTGCCAGAAGTCAGCACCTCTGGAGAACAGGGACAACCTAAGCATGTAAGACCTTAAAATACATCCACCAGCTCTTGTTTTTTAATATTAAAAGAACAATTAAAATATATTCCAACTTGCTAAGGTGTATGCCATACAACCCTCCCTAATTACCTACATAATATTCACACATCTCCTATTATAAAACACTTAGTCACCAAGCTGACAGTATTCCCAGAGGTAAATGCAATGAGGTATATGGAATTTCTATTTCGTATACAGATTTGTAAGCCTTCAGGACACTATTTACCACACAGGAAACATATACAAACCAGAACTTAGTACTTGGAGGCTACTTGCATTTTTTAGTCTTACAGATTTCAGTGGACTATTCTTAAACAAAGAGTTCTTTAAAAACATGAAGAGGAGTAAAATCTCCAGAAAGGTTCACAGTCTGACTGAATACCTAGTGATTCCTGAGAAAGGGAAAAGAATTAAAGGCAACTGGCAGATTCAGTCAGATACTTCTTCCACTTTTTTCATGCCTTATGTTCTACAGGGGACTGACGTCAGGACGTATCTACAAAGAGCTTGGAGTAGAAACATGTTGAGTCTGAAACAAATAAAAGGTCCTTGTAGCTGACAAATAAACAAAACCAAACTGAATAACTGTTCTCATATTTAGCTAATACCTTGCATTTTTGATAGTTCATCTACATTACCCATCCAACTTTAAGTTAGTCTAGATACAGTTTTCTGGAAGTCCAATCAGTTAATTTCAGAGACAGATTGCCTCCTATATAACTGTTCATTAAAAGCTAGTTTAAAATTCAAAAAAATTGAAACTGCATCAATTTCACTTCTTAGAAGAAATTAACAAAGGCCACTAATAACTAGGTCAAAAGGACTTATTCACCACATGTTATTTGATTATTCTTTAAAGTCTTTTACTTGGACAAGACTGCCCAGTTACTTTTTAGTATGGCAGTGTTTATTTGCTGTAAAGTAAATTCGAACTCGACACTAATCAGAATGAAAGCCAGAAAACTAGTAGATTTCTCTCTCAATTTCCCTACTCCTAAGGCTCAGTGCAAGACTATTTCCAGCAATTTTCAAGCTCTGCAGAGGCCCTTCATGTATATGTGACAACTGCATGGTAGTAGTGATTGATGAATACTGATTTACAGAATTTTATCTTAGTGTATTTTGATTGTGTTTGTATGATTGCATAGGCATCTTGAATACCTTTTTCCCAGAGAACTTCAGAAAGCAGGGTAGTTTTTACAAACAGGCCAAGTTAAAAGGATAACAGGCAACATATAGCTCCTTCTTAAATTATCACCAAATCTTAGGAACTTAAGTATCACTGGGCAACCAAATGCAATCTACAGCTATATAAACCAAGCTTTAGTGAAGAATTAGGGATGCATTTTCATGATTCACAAATACAGACAAAGCTTTTCTATTTTTAAATATGTGTAGTAGCAAAACTTCACAGTTCACATTTCAAGTGTGTCTCCCAATACAAGTGTATCAGTTAGTCAATTGTTTTCTTTGTACTTATAAAGAAAATACTGTAGTGAGACTAAACTTGTTCAGAGACTCTCCTCCAGATGCTTCTGGCTGCTCATCTGTTTCTGCAGTTTCTTCCAAAGAAGCAGACTGTTCTGTCCCACTAAAATGGTAAACAAACAAAAAAAACCAAACAAATGCATTAGAAAAAAGCCCTTGCTGATCAATACATCACTTTTTTTCTATTAATTCCTTGATACAGAAAAAAAAAAAAAAAAGAGAGGAAAACTCCTCTAGAAACATAAGCAGAAAGTAGACCTACTAAGTGACTAGTTAGCTGATATCTTGGGTTCAGCAGCAGCAGTCATTTTTCTCTTTCTTAGTAGCTGGTCCCGTGCTGTGGTTTTGACTTTCAGCCTGGGAACAGTGCTGATAACATCAAAGTTTTTAGTTACTGCTCAGTAATGTTTACTCTGACCAAGGACTTTCTGAGCCTCATGCTCTGCCACAGAGGAGGGGAAGCCAGCAGGAAGGAGAGACAGGACACCTGACCCAAACTGACCAAAGAGGTATTTCATACCACAGCACATGATGCCCACTATATAAACTGGGGGCAGTTACCCAGAAGGGTTAGATCACTGCTCGGTCGGGCTGGGTATTGGTTGGCAGGTGGTGAGCAGTTGTATTCTCTTCCCTTGTTATTTCCCTTATCATTGTTATTATTCGTGGTAGCAGTAGTGGTTTGTGTTATACCTTAGTTACTGGACTGTTCTTATCTCAACCTGTGGGAGTTACATTCTTTCAATTCTCCCCCATCCCTCCGGGAGTGCGGGGAGGAAGGGGGGGGAGTGAGTGAGTGGCTGCGTGGTTCTGAGTTACTGGCTGGGCTTAAACCACAGCAGGCAACTAACAAACGCAGCATGACAAAAATCTGACTTCTATGTACAATCAAAATAAGTGAAAAGCATGCATGAAGACAAAATAATTTAACAGTAAACAGTAACACCAATACTTGATTACAGCTTATCACTGATGTCTGGGTTTGCCTTTTTGTTTCTTTTCTACTATTAAAATAGCAAAATTCATATCTGTTTTTTCCATAACATGGGCATTAGTTACTGCGCTCACTTGAGAGTGAACAAACACTTAATTTTAAATATGTATGCCTACCAATGGAATGAAAGTAACACAACCTGGATGCATCATTGAGCACAATTAAGGCTCAGACATGCTTTTTAAATTGTTTAGACAACTTCAATTTAATGCCACTTCTACCACACACACTACGTCACAAGAAAGCATTGGCATCTCATGTTTGCATCAAGTTCTGATGCTACTGAACTAAAAAATACAAGGGATATTAAATTTCTTGTATTTTATGAAGTTCACACAACCTTTCCTGACATCCTATAGAAGCTGATTTTGTGATTCTGGTCAGCTAGTTTTGTGCAATCACCTCAGAACCATGTCAAGCTAGCTGATCACTCGTTTTGAGAAGGTACCTAACCAAGCTTTTAGTAAGAAATTTTATAGAAGAGATGGAAATTAGTACAACCTTTCATGAGAATGTGGAATATTAAGTCCAAAAATTATTACCCATCAAGGCTGTATTTTTCAGCCTTTAACCAGATTGTCTGAATCCACAATTTAAGTTTAAAAAAAGTTAGGGTTTTTTGGTTGTTCTTTTGTTTGGTTGGTTGGTTTTTTTTTTTTTTTTTTTTTTTTTTTAGCAATTTCACGAATCAGTGTGTATATGGCTACAGATCTTTGCTGTAAGCTCAAATTGCTGCCTTTTCTCTGTCCTTTACCAGCCTTCAGTTAAAGAGTTCTATAAAAGAACAAAAGCTACTGGAAAGAGTAGCATATTGAGAAAAAGTCATATTGAGACTATTGAGAAAAATCATAGCTCATTTCAGTTAAAAGACTTGGCCCCAGTCAAAAAAAATGTTGGAAGTCTTATTTGAAGAAACATCACCCATGCCTCTGCTACAATTTAATCTCCCTAATATGAAGGTGGTGAGTCCAGAAAACTGCAAAACTACATTCATCACAACAACTAATAGAAACGAAGACTCAAAATGTATTTGAAACCACTGAACAGAACCTGATAAAATAAGATGGACCATAGCAAATGATGATCTACGACGGGCACAAGTGTATCTTTTACCTTGTATCATCTTTAACTCTTCTCCAGTTGTAAGCTCCACTTCCACCCTTTTTGTCAGCTGATTTCATTCCTCTAGAGAGAAAAGAAGGGTTCTGTGAGTTTAAGAACTTGTTTTCATTAGGACCTCCAACTAAAACCAGCACTGACTCTTTGCCAATCAACCTGGATATAGAAGAAGGGACCAGAATACTTAGCAGACACTACTGCAGTGTGCAAGTTGCTTACTTTTACACCAAATAAGAAGCAGCACACAGAACACTTACGTTTTCACATTCCCACTTTGTGATTCAAACTCCTGTTTTCCTCTCTGGTCAAAGCCATCAAAACTTCTATTAATTCCACTACCTCTTCCTCTCCCTCGCATTCCACCTCCTCCGCCACGACCTCTTACTGGCCTTTCACGGTGGTCTAATCTGTCAGTTGATCTAAAAATAAGATTTCTAGTCAGATTTTTGTTCACACAGAACAGTTAAAGAAAAAAAAAATTGCATGGTTGTATTTGTGCAGCTGTGAGAGACATCAGAGTATTACAGCTACCACTCAATGTTTAGAGTGCATCTTTACACAGTACAGTCGTGTTAGTTTTGTCATTAAAAATAGATATAAACTGAATACAAATAACAAGAATAGAAAGTTCAGCCATTTATTGGTAACACTGAAAACATTCGAGAAGTTAAACAATATATTATAAAACTGTCAATCCTCAACAGCTTTATCAGTCAATAGCCCAGAGTCTAAACACAGACCCGTATACAACTGCTAAAAATTTCAGGGAACCTGTTAAATACCAACTATTGCAATGCAAAGTAAGAAAAGACATGCTCCCAAGCATTGAAGGTTTTTATAGTACTTGTAAGGAAAGCAAAATTGATATGCATTCACTATCCAGGAGCTAACAGAATGACAAAAGTTTATTTTCACTTTGAACAGTAAAATTCATTCAACTTGGAACCTGCACTGCATGTTCTGCAAAGCTTGAATGGTATGAGAGCCCAGAAATGAACGTTTATGCTGCAGTCTAGTGATTAGGTTTTCAGATCTTCACACTGCTCAGTTTTGCCTTATATTTCTAATATTTAACAGAATCATTCCAAATCCATCTGCAAGGAAGTTGAAATTACAGCTCTGGTGGGCAAGAACCAGTCTTTCAACAAATCTACACATTATTAATGCAACCATACCTTCAAGTTACATCTGGCTACTAGATCTGGTTTAAGGTTAAACCATTCCCTTCCCAACCCTGCGCAGACCCTCCATGAGGCACTTTTGCCTCTATGATACATACCTTTCTACTGTGGGTTCCACTTGTCTTTCTGTTTCATTGGAACGGTATCTTCCGAAATATGGTCTCTGTTCGTCTTTGTCTTGTTTCACCTCTGCTCTTCTGTTATTGAATCCTTGCTGTTCTCCCCAGTAGGGTGCTCGTTTCTGGCCTACACAAACACACATATACAGATTACTAACAGTTTAGAATTGCAGTTATCAAACTACTGACTGAAATGAGCTGATTACAGTCTTCTGCAAGTCCACCAAAACCAAAAAGCTCTTAATGTCACCAGACACTGTTTGTTTTATAGATATTCAATTACTTTCCTTTCTGTATCAATGAATCTACCTCAGGAAAAAAAATACTATGGACATCGACAACAGCTCACACATTTCCAGAAAAGCCAGACTACAGAAAAATCTCATTTTGCTCTCAGAAATGGAAAACAAAAACTGTTTCTCTCATGCTCTCTCAAAGATCTTGCTAGTGTACTACAGAACAAGGCAGAGAAGCTTCAATGGAAGACTGCTGCAGGAGCAACAAAGGTGGGAGAAAGAGGAGGACTGTTAGATGTTAGTTAGTTGTCTGTCATGAGACAACACACCTCTTGCCAAATGAACTGAATTTAGAGGTCTGAGCCTGCACCTTCTCTTTAAGCTCACAGTTACAGTATCCAATAACAAGAAGAGGGTCACCTCCTTCTGGTACTGTTCTGTGGAATACAGGACCATTCACCTACATTAGAAGTCACTGGGTTTAAGTGGCAGAAACCCAAGCATTAAATACAAAGACTCCAACACCACTAATTGTCAAAATGTCAATTTATTTCAAGATAAAACATATTTAAGCTTTTTGTGGGTTTTTCTCAGCCACTGTCGGGTTAAGGAGGAACAGGCTGGGCAGGGTGAATGCACAGAAACTGGGTATTGTAAGAGAGAATAAACTGAGGTAATCCACTCAACCCATACACACATATAGCACATAAAAGAAAAAAAAAGCCAATTCTACCCCACAATATTAAGATAAAATTAATTCATAGCTCCACAGAAATGCCTTATGAGATCTTTGATAAAAGCTTCAGTGGCAAGCATGAAGACTGTAACATCACCTTCGAAAACAAAACCTCAAAGAATTATCCACTCAGGAAATAAGGTACAAGAATGATAAAACAAGCTTGTTATGCAGTGAGGACAGTCATTATCTGTATACAGAAGATAGTTTTGTCTCTGTCGCAGAAGCAACACAAGCTTTGGTTTTCTTTAAAGTACACACCACTTGACATATAATCATAGAAGAGTTAGGGTTGGAAAGGACCTGAAGATCATCTAGTTCCAACCCCCCTGCCAGGGGCAGGGACACCTCCCACTAAACCATGCCACCCAAGGCTATGTCCAGTCCAGCCTTGAACACCGCCAGCAATGGAGCATTCACAACTTCCCTGGGCAAACCATTCCAGTGCCTCACCACCCTTACAGTAAAGAATTTCTTCCTCATATCCAATCTAAACTTCCCCTCTTTAAGTTTGAACCCATTACCCCTTTTCCTATCACTGCAGTCCCTCATGAAGACTCCCTCCCCAGCATCCCTATAGGCCCCCTTCAGATATTGGAAGGCTGCTAGGAGGTCTCCACGCAGCCTTCTCTTCTCCAGGTTGAACAGCCCCAACTTTCTCAGCCTATCTTCATACGGGAGGTGCTCCAGGCCCCTGATCATCCTTGTGGGCCTCCTCTGGACTTGTTCCAACAGTTCTATGTCCCTTTTATGTTGAGGACATCAGAACTGGACACAATACTCCAAGTGAGGTCTCACAAGAGCAGAGTAGAGGGGCAGCATCACCTCCCTCAACCTGCTGGTCACACTCCTTTTGATGCAGCCCAGGATATGGTTGGCTTTCTGGGCTGCAAGCCCACACTGCCGGCTCATGTTCATTTTCTCATCGACCAACACCCCCAACTCCTTCCTCCACAGGGCTGCTCTGAATCTCTTCTCTGCCCATCCTGTAGCTGTGCCTGGGATTGCTCTGACACAGCCCCATCATAGAAGGCCACCAGATTGGTCTGGCAGGATTTCCCCTTAGTGAAGCCATGCTGGCTGTCACCAACCACCTTGTTGTTTTTCATGTGCCTCAGCATGCCTTCCAGGAGAATCTGCTCCAAGATTTGCCAGGCACAAAGGTGAGGCTGACTAGTCTGTAATTCCCCAGCTCATCCATTTTCCCCTTCTTGAAAATGGGGGTTATATTTCCCTTTTTCCAGGCATTGGGAACTTCACCTGACTGCCATGATTTTTCAAATAGGATGGACAGTGGCTTAGCAACTTCATTTGCCAGCTCCTTCAGGACCCGTGGATGGATTTCATCAGGTCCCATGGACTTGTATGTGTTCAGGTTCTTAAGATGGTCTCAAACCAGATCCTCTCCTACAGTGGGCCCAGGGTCTTCATTCTCACTGTCCCTGCGTCTGCCTTCCAAGACTTGGGTGGTGTGGTCAGAGCATTTGCCGGTGAAGACTGAGACAAAGAAGTCATTAAGAACCTCAGCCTTCTCCAAATCCAGGGTAGCCAGTTCTCCTGATGGCTTCCGGAGAGGGCCCATGCTGTCCCTAGTCTGCTTTTTATTTGCAATGTACCTATAGAATCCCTTCCTGTTATCCTTAACATCCCTAGCCAAGTTTAATTCTAAGTGGGCCTTAGCTTTCCTAACCCGGTTCCTAGCTTCCCGGACAACATCCCTGTATTCTTCCCAGGCCGCCTGTCCTTGCTTCCACCTTTCATAAGCCTCTTTTTTCCCCTCGAATTTTCCTCAGCAGCTCCTTATCCATCCAAGGAGGTCTCCTGGCCCTCCTGCTGCACTTCCTTCTAGTCGGGATGCAACACTCCTGAGCTTGCAGCAGGTGATCCTTGAATATCAACCAACAGTCTTGGGTCCCCCTGCCCTCTAGGGCTATATGCCATGGAACCTTACTGAGCAGGTTCCTGAAGAGGCCAAAGTCTGCTCTCTTGCAGTCCAGGCCAGTGAGCTTGCTGCATGCTCTTCTCACTGTCCCGAGGATCTCGAATTCTACCATCTGATGATCGCTGCAATCAAGGCTGCCCTGGAGCGTCACATTTCCCAGCAGCCCTTCCCTGTTGGTGAGCACAAGGTCAAGCACAGCACCTCTCCTTGTCAGCTCCTCTATTACTTGCAGAAGGAAGCTGTCTTCCACACAATCAAGGAACTTCCTGGATTGCTTGTGCCGGGCCGCACCATCCCTCCAACAGATATCAGGGTGGTTGAAGTCCCCCATGAGAACAAGCGCCTGCGAGCATAAGGCTGTTCCTATCTGTCTATAGAGGTCTTCATCCACCGAGCCCTCTTGGTCAGGTGGTCTGTAACAGATCCCCACAGTAATGTCTCCCATAGCTGTTCTCCCTTTAACCCTGACCCACAAACTCTCTGTCGACTGCTCACCTGTCCCCAGACAGAGTTCCATACTCTCCAACCTATCTCTAACATAAATAGCAACCCCCCCTCCCCGCCTACCGGGCATGTCTTTCCTAAAGAGCCTGTAACCTTATATAAGATACTCCAGTAATTCTTCTCAAGGTTTTACGTTTCTCAGCCCTCACAGCAGCAAGCATACTTGCATCCCCAAAAAATGACAATGTATACTCTGGATAAAGGGCAACTTTTGAAACCAGTTTCTGAGTAAGCCTTTCAAACCAGGATGCTTTAATAAATAGCAAAACTTTAAAGAACACAGAATTGTACATGCTGTTAGGAAACATGTCTACTCTATACAGACCTCAGCTACACCACCAACTACACAAGTGATAACTCCAAACCAGAATCTTGCTGTGGAAAGAGTGGCTGATTTCTGACCTAATGTTTACTTATTTTGTTTGGATTTGAATGTACAACTGCAATACAGAGCACATTTTTATTTATTTTTCAGTTTCTCATTGGCTATCAGAAACATCAATTATTCTAAACAGATTAACTTGGCAAGAATGCACTAGTCAGAGACCACCCTCCCTAAGTACTTACTATTAACCTCAATTACACCTTCCGATTCAAAGAGGTCCTTAAAACAGGTAAAGCAATGCCAAAACATTCACGTGCAAAAGTAATTTTAAAAAGATGGTCTTCAGTTCTGTTACCCAGTACCACTTAGAAGTAGTTCAAAGTCTTCTTGCCAGATATGCCAGTGTGTTATGTGTCACTAGCACTGATCATGCTAGACACAATAGTCAGCTCTACTCTGACTTCAGTGCAAGGCTATTTCACTTTTTTCTAGCAGGTGGCTATAATTACTACAGATGGATTTTAAACATTAGAAAGGTGGCACTTATTACCTGTATAACAACACTTTTTAACTGGTTTGACAGACATGCAGCAGTGGCTTAAAGCAGTATGCAGCAACTACACTTCTCTAATGAGCTGAGTCACCCTCAGGGCAGAAGCCTGTGAATCAGTTCAAACACCAGCACAACTTTCAGTTCTGCATGTAAAGGCAAACTAAACTGGAGTTTGGCAGCAGTGACAGAATAACCTATTACGATTTTAATCCTCTGCCATATGTCTGTCCCAGTGCAGGCTCATTTTTATTTAGGCAGCTTAAGGCCATCTACACTTTATTTTTTTTCTTTTTTTTTTTGTGGGGGGGAGGGGGAGGAAAAGAAACCACAAACCAAGAATAAAAAACAACCACTGCCAAAACAAAATCTTTGTAGAAATGCCACAATATATATAAATAGCTTTCACTTAAAAGGAACTGAGTTACGCTTTCAATGCTCATTAACTACCTCTTCCAAGTACACCCTGATTTTGTCTCCTTGTTTGCATATATAGACTGGTAAGCAGGTTTTCTTCAAACCAGGAAAAAGAACAACAAACAACAACCCTCTGGAGTGTTGTAGATCATCTGCTTAAGATCCTACAAAGATCATGCTGAAAATTGAAGGTCACTCTTTCAAAGTTACCAAGTTTAGCCCCTCTAAGGTGGTTTTCCTGGGTCTTACATCTGCAGCCTGCATTCAGCTGAAGATGTTGACCACCCTTCCTCACTTCAACACTGCTTCCCTGGGAGGTTACTGCAGCAGCCCAGTCTGTCAGCTGAGTTGCATGTCACTTTATAAACCGAGGAATCAGAAATCTGATGCTTAAACTGTTCCCGCAGACCCAGCTTCCCCACCCCAAGAACCAGACGAACTACTATTATAAAGACATCTGTAAATACTAGAATTACCAGGTACTAGAACTAGGCTAAAGAAAAAGGTCAGTTTATGAGCCACTGGTAAAACCCTAAATCATACAGAGCTAACATACTTTAATTTACACCTTCCCTACAACAATACTTTACTATCAGTACTAGTTTTGTTTATACTGCAGCATTTTGATAGACTTTCTAGAGATATGCTTTTAATAAGCATGTATCACAGAACTCACACTGGGAATGGAAATTATACTTTTAAGACCTGCATTGCCTTGTTTCTCAGACAGTGACAATCTATGTAATAACAGATGTATCCAAAACAACACAGTGAAATCTAGCTGTCCTTGCACTAGCATCTAGCTCTCACCAAATTTTTCTAACATATAATCTGTCCTTCTACAAGCAAGACTTTTGCTTGGGAAGTGACAGTTTTTAAGGCTTTGTGTGCTCATGCCTTTTTCTCCCCCCCATCTTATAACTAAAAATAACATAAAATTAAAAAATAAAAAAAAATAAGAAAAAATTAAAAAGCTTGCGTGCAGCAAACCTTGACTTTGGACAAACACTGCAAGAAGTCCAACTTGCAACTGCCGTCAGTAACTATAAGCTAGATCACGAATCTTGCTGTTTCCCCCATTCCTTTATGTAAGGAGCACAGCAGGTGAGGGTGGCACCTAGCGTGCAATTCATAGACTGAGAGAGGTTGCTGCTGCAAAGAACACCAAAGCCTTGTCTTCTGACCTAACATCCAGCTGGCAATTCTTCACCTTCATACTTTATGAATCCTCACAAGCCTGAGACCAACTCATCCCACCAAAACGGGTGACACTCAAACCCAGTAAGACAATTCCATCAGTACTCCATTTCCACAAATGCAGCCTGGGATGAAGAAGTGCCAAAAACGGGCTTATTTCTATTTTGCTCAACTAGCCCACACAGGAACAAAGGCAAACTGAGTGTAGGTTTGATTCAGTTAGGATGAACATTAGACCAAAGAAAGTAGTCAGGTAAAAAACTTGATATATCTTATAGCATGTATTTGAAAAAAAGAGAAAAGGAACGACAAAATGCTTTCCACATGGTAATCTACCCTCAGAGGTTTTCTGAATCAAAGACTATAAACACTGATTTATGGAGGACAGATTCACAGATGGGCTGCCATGTCTTTACCCAGACTCCTGCCAGAATAGGTACATGCTTTGGTATACCAATGTCACCCTACAGCAATAAGGGCCACAGGTCAGTAATAGTCTCTATAGAAAAAGCATTCTTTCCCCTTATTTCACAAAATCTGACTTAAATTATATCCCTTTATTTCTGCAAAGTAAGAATCAATATTCTTCACCTTCTCCATGTCTCACCTGCAGTTCTACGTACATTCCTTTTGCATCCTCAGATATTTTTCCTCAAAACAAAGCCCTTGATTTAAATTTCTCGATTGCAGAAATAATTCTCTAAGTTTCATTCATCACTCTAGTGTTCTTTTTCTAGCTTTAGCATGTTTGAGGTGAACAAAAGAGCAGACATACTTACAAGATGTTGGAAAGTAAGACTCCTTCAAAGGCACGACAATTCCTTTTCCATTATCCCTGCTACTGCCACCTCAATAATTCCCAACATTTGCTTCTCTTGTACATGGCAACTGGAGATAGACCTGCTGTCCTACTCTTTAACAGTCCAAATGACTCCAAGCTCTTGTTCATTAACTAAAATAGTCTGAATAAGAAAAATCTTCACATGGTAGAATAGTTTGCAATGCTGCCCCTCACCTCAATCAAAGTTCTCCTATACGTATTACTTTACACTTACTGATAGTGAATTTCCTCCATCATTTTATAACTCCTTTACAATATGTAACTTGTGTCATTGCCCTGTAACTCTTCTTCTACTATGCTATACAACCTTGTACCAGCAAACTTTGATTATTTATTGGTTCTATTTTTCTCTCGTAGATCTTTCAGCAGTCTTCCCACCCACCTACACACACACAGGAAAATCACTTAAACTGTGCTTAAATTTCTTCATTTCAGACAAGTTTCAACTGCTTTGTAGGTGCTAAAACAAAGCTAACAACAGCACAACCATTGGTCATAAACTCAAGTCTCTTCTTCATCTTATTCCAAGACACCCTTCTTTCCTCTTCTTTCAGCTTAACTTTTAAATTGAAAAATCTGAGCCTCATGAAACAATGTAGTAGGAGTTCAGAGGAGAAGAAGAAAGTACAAAAACCAAACAGGAGTACTGCTCCAGTTTGTCTGGAATGAGGGCAACTGGAGAAGTAACTCAAGGATCTCTGTCATTAATTATGGCTGCATGCAAATGCACAGCTTCATTATTATCTCAGTAACACAATGATACCTATACATGTACAGCTCATCTTCCTTTACAGTAAAGCTGCATAACTGGAAATAGTAAAAACAATTCACACTCTCAGGGACACATTTACTTGAGAGTGCAACAGATGTAAGACTGCACAGACAATCTTATCTCCTCCCCTTCGCATGTGTGTGTTCATGTGATTTTGATTTCAAACTTCAAGCTATTAATTTTGTAAACTAAAGCATGGCTAATTATATGATTTGCAGAATACTACTCCAGTATCTGAAAACACACACAAAAAAAGGCTTCAGCTACTGCACATACCACACCAAAAAGAGACACATGCAGTTAAGACTCCATTCTGTGGCACGTTTTGGTTTCATGTGTGCCAGTACTCAATTACAGAATTGTCTACTGCAGCATTCCTCCAGGCAATCCTTATGACTATGTAGCTGAAAGAATGCCATTGGAATAAGTCATTTAAAATATGAAAATTGCAGTCAGTACAAGATAAAATTCCCCGAAAACCTTCCATGTCACATTAATTTTTAAAACAGTAGCTAAAAACTCAAATATACAGTATTCAGTATTGCGTCTAAATGTTACACGAATCATCAAATTTACATGAAAGAACAAAAACTTTTAGAGGTATTAGCAACAAAGGTTTAGAGATTTCAATAGAAAAGAGCTTATTACTGCATGATCAACACATTTAATTTGCCTGGACCGGTAAAGAATGCAAACTCTGCAACTGGGCCTTGCGAACAATGAGCTGCAAATGCAGTTTGGCCACTGTGCTAAGAATGAACTGAGTTAAGAGTATGAGGTACAGTTATAAGAGCTGTAGTATCTACAAACAGCCTTTACCCAAATCCTTACCATACAGTATAAAAATCACTGAACACCACGGTCAGTAACAGAGAAAGAAATACATCATATATATAAGGAGAAAGTTCTTTACTGTAAAGCTGATGAGGCACTGGAATGGACTGTCCAAGGAAGCTGTGAATGCTCCATCCCTGGCAGTGTTCAAGGCCAGGTTGGACAAAGCCTTGGGTGACATAGTTTAGTTGAGGTGTCCCCGCCCGTGGCGGGGGAGGGGGGTGGGGTGGAACTAGATGATCTTAAGGTCCTTTCCAACCCTAACTATTCTATGATTCTATGATCATTACGGTGAAAAGTATAGGGTTTTGATAGGCTATGAAATAGGAGTCCATTTTCTCCTTAAAGACAGATTAAAAAATAGTCACTTGTGTCAATCCATAATAAATAGCTTGGATTCTACAAGTCAAAGTACTGGATTATCTTGCAAAGGCCTCTTGGGAGGCTTGTTTTAAACTGAAAATATCTCTAGAAAATAAGTAAACTCCCCTAGAAAAGGCAGTGAAGAATTAATTAAAAAAAAAAAATATATCAACGCACAGAACTTTGTGAGTAAACCTTCCACTCAAGCTTCAAAACATAACACTGAAAGAAGCCTCTCAGACTACTGTAAAACCTTTTCTCTATTTGAAGATCAAAGACAAGGTTTGCTTCAAGTCTCTCTAAAGTTAAAGACTATTTTGTTCAGATTTAATATGCTCAAGAAATAATACAATAATAAAACAAAAATTGTGAAACTTCTAACAAGACTTTTTGTAACCCAAAAAAGCAAAACACCCACTAATGAGAAAAAAAGTTTGGAGGTGGTCCAATGGAGGTCCATGAAGATATCAAAGGGCTGGAAAGGCTGCCCTATGAGGAAAGGCTGCCCTATGAGGAAAGGCTGAAGGAGCTAGGACTCTTCTCCCTGGAGAAGGCTTGGTGGAGGACACATTACAGTGTTCCAGTACTTGAAGGGCAGCTAAAGAGAGCAGAGAGGATGAAGGCTTCCCTCTTCACAAGAAGCCACACGGAGAAGACAAGGGGCAACAGGTACAAGCCGCATGAGGAGAGTTTTCATCTTAGTTATCAGACAGAAATTTGTAACAATCATTCACTGGAACAACACCCACCCCCCCCACCCCCCCCCCACCCCCACCCCCCCCCCCCCCGAGCCATAGCGGAGTCCCCATCACTGAAGGTTTTCCAAATGCAGTGAGACAGGATGCTAGATGATCCCTTCTAGCCTGCCCTTCCCAGGAAACGTTGGACCAGGCAATCCTTTGAGGTCCCACTCAACCTGGGCTGATCTGCGATGACTCTATGAACATGAATACAACTGTCATGGGTTCAGCAGCAGCAGCCATTTTTCTCCTTCTTAGCAACTGGTGCAGTGCTGTGTCTTTTGACTTTCGGCCTGGGAATAGCGCTGGTAACACCGATGTTTATAGTTACGGCTTAGAATGTTTTGGTCTGACCAAGGATTTTCTGAGTCTCATGCTCTGCCACAGAGGAGGGGAAGCCAGGAGGAAGCAGAAACAGGACACCTGACCCAAACTGACCAAAGAGCTATTCCATGCCATAGCACGTCATGCACAGGATGTGAAACTGGGGGCAGGAACCCGGAATAGCTCAGTTCACAGCTTGGTCGTCGGGTGGTGAGCAATTGTATCCTCTTCTCTTGTATTTCCCTGGTCATTATTATTATTGGTGGTAGCAGCAGTGGTTTGTGTTACACGTTAGTAACTGGACTGTTCTTATCTCAACCCATGGGAGTTACATTCTTTCAATTCTTCTCCCCATTTCCCTCCCCCCCCCCCCCCCCCCCCTTGGAGTGGGTGGAAGAAAGAGGGGGGCGTGAGTGAATGGGCTGCGTGATTTATGGCTTAAATCAAGATAACACCACAGACTGAGTTTTGTCATTTCAACCACAATACCATAATCAGATTCAGCTGTTTAGATGGGTCTAGATTCTTCTTTATGGTCTTTAATACCTAATCAGTGAAATGAAATTAGAGGGAGTTATGCCCAAAATCTGGACTTTTTTTTTTTTTAAGAAAGTTTAGCGACAAGTATTAAGATTTCATAATTTCAATCAATATGCTTTATTTCCCCAAACAGAAGAGTACTGTTCTAGCAATGCATCTACCATTATAAGCTTTACGTCAAACTGAGCAGGTATGAGGACCTTCCTGAGTGAGCACTTATTCTCAGCCATCAAGCTGGTACCTTCTAGTCTACCCAGAAGTTTTCTGGTTGAATCCGGTATAATAAATCAATTTTTTATGGCCTAAATAAAAAGCTGTCCCCCTCTTAAAAAAAAAAAAAAAAAAAAAAAAAAAAAAAAAACCAAACTAGATCTTTTTCCCCCCTCTGCCCACCACATGCTTTATATTTGCCAGCTACGCCGTCACTGTATTTGCCCTAAGTCAGAGGGGAGCTCTGTCCTTCAGAGCAGACTCACTAAGACAGTACTTCCACAGGATGAACATGCACCCTGGTTTTACATCCTGAGCACCGTACATTTGCAATGCTTACTTCACAACAACCTGAAGACATAAACATACAGCATATGCAAAATCCAGGATAGTCACTTTCTGTAAAGAAAGTGTGGTATTTTTTTCACAGTAAATAACTCTTCTTCAAATAGATATTCATTCACTTTCACAAAGACTACTGTAAGTCAGTGGTCTTTTCTCCATTTTAAATTAGAAAGCAACCAGTTAAAACAAGGCATGTGTGCCTCATCTCTGTATATGAGAAACTAGGTTTCTTAATATCAAGGTATTAAAAAATAGTCAAAACCACTCCACAGAGTCACTGTGTGTTATCACAGAATGATACTCAGAACCTGTGTGCTTAAGATAGCTATAGACAAGTTGCAGGTAGAGGATGCTCTTCACATACTTCCAACACTCCTGGCAGGTTACCAGTAACCACCAGCTCTTGTTCAAGAACTTTTTCATCAAAACTTGAGACTTTGAAGTTCACTGAACAGGTCTCTTCACCTCCATTTAATATCCACAGTGAAGTATCACTTAAGTAAAACAAGCCTGTTATTAGTGTAACTATTGGTCTTACAGGCAGAGATCTGTGACAAAGTCACATAACGATCACAGAGGAATCTCAAAAAGCAAGTGTCATACAACTGTCCAAAGGGACAGTGACAATTTGTTAAGATCATCCTATACAAAGATGATCATTAACCAGTGCTTATTTGGCATTGAAAGAGTCTCTGCTGCACAAGGTGAAATAATTGGAACAGCGTAAGACTGTGCGTAAGCCTAAGCACTAAGAACTGGTAGCACTGGCAATGTCTTGATAGAGCAATAACCCAGATTGAAAGGCCACACCTTTGTCTAGGGAATTAAAACACAGAGTTCAATTACTATGAATTTAACAGGAGCTTTTAGTACAGGAAAAGATCAGTATCTTAAAAGTGTTAAGCTCCAACACCTGCTGCAGGTGAATGGGAATTTAAAACTCAAGAGGGTAAAACCAGTTTTTGGACACAGTGTGCAGAACCAGCCCTCAAATACTTTAGATACTGAATCCAGCAGCCCAGAGCTCAATACCAGGTAAGTAATAACAATAAGACTCACAAGAAAAGAAACCTCCAAATGTGAGGAACCATTGCCCAGCAAAGCCTTCAGCTGCAAAGAAAACCCTGACATACATTCTGATTCAAAAGTCGACTGGCTCCTTATTCCCTTGAAGCAACATTCTGCATCACAACCTTGCAGCTGACAAACAGTATAGACTATTCCTGAACACCGTGATAAAGGGCTCACCCAGCAGACAAGTTTTTATGCAAATGTTTGTGCAACAATGCAAGCTTAAGGCAAACTATGCACAGATTACTAGGCATATTATCACCCTGAGGAAGCTAAAGACCCGAAAACTCAGAGGTACCAAGAAAACAAGTCTGCAAGCATCAAACACCAAAGGTAAACTGCCACTGACGAAATGCATCAACAGGGATGCTAAACCAGTAAGAAAACTACAGGTGTTGCGGTGGCAGAGTTAATGCTCTTCCACCTGTCTCTTAGCTTTACTTCCGAAGTTCTCGTTTGCTCGTCGGAAGGCCCATTTACCTTCCTAAGCCCCCCGTGTAGGATGGGAAAGATCCCACGACGGCCTCGGAGCTGAGCTCCGCAGTGACGCCCAGCTGTCCCTGTCTCTCCAAAGGGACTTTCAGGTACCCACTCACAACGACAACCCAATGAAATCGATCTTCTCATCACCGCTACTGCAAGCGGCGGAACGCCGGGACGGCTGAACTGAGGCACGGCAGGCGCGGGGCCAGCCTTGACCCCCGCCACGCTGCAGGGCCCTCTGCCCTCACCGGCACCCGCCTCTGTCGGAACACCGGCTGCCGGGCCGCTCTCCCCGCCAGCCCTCCCATCCCCCGCCCCGCCGCCGTACCACCGGGTTGCGGCGGCCCCCGGGACGCAGGGGGACTCCCGGGCTGCCTGCGCTGCTTCTGGGACTCCCTCTTGCCGCCGCCCGCCTTGCCGCTGGGACCGGCTGTCCGGACGGCTGCAGCCGCCGCCGCCTCGTCGCGCTTCTTGCGCTGCTGCTGGCGGCGCTCGGCCTCGCTCAGGATGTCGAAGGGGTCAGACTCGTCGTCCAGGAGCTGGTAGAAGCGGTTGGCGACGGAGCAGCCGAAGCTCTCCTGCATCAAGGCAGCCACCGGGCTGCCCACCGTCCCCTTCATCATCGCTCCGGACAACTGACTCTATCCCTTCCCTACCCGCGGTCCGCCCCGGGGCTGCCGCTGAGCTGACCACGGAGCACTGCACCCGGAGGACGACTGCCCCGAGCCCGGCACCGGATCAGCGATCAGCACTACCCGGGCCGCCGCACCGCTGGTATCGGCATTGGCATTACCATTGCCGCTGCCCCGCCCTCCGCCGAGCAGCGAAACCAATGAAACTGCGGAGCTGCGAGCGGAGCAGCAGCCGCCACCTATCGGCACCGCCGCGCCCGCCCACCGCGACACGCGCAACCAATAGTGCGAAATAATGGCAAGGGCGAGGGACCAATCCGCAATTCCGCCTTTGGGCTTCGCTCCGCCCCTGACGCGCCGGGGAGGCAAATTAGAGTGCAGCGCCTGCACCGCAAATGATGGGGCACTGACCAATTGCGTGTGCTGCTCGGGGAGCCCGGCAGTATTAGTTATGCATGAGCCATGGCATTGCTTGAGGTGCGCTCCCGCGTTGCTCATCGGTGGTAGGGGGCTGGCAAAGAGCCTCTGAATGTGAGTGCGTGCCTGGGTAGGCTCTTTAGAAAGAGTCTGTAATGTAATGTCTTCGCATAACTGTCCCACGGGCCTTCTGATACAATCCACATTCACTAACGACTGACTTTAATGAAACGCTGCGCTGGGAGCTCTCAGTGCAACTCTGCTTCAAGCACCCAGCACGCTTTCACAAATTCACCTGGTATTTCCTGGAAGTGTTTTAATTGCCTCTTTCCACTTAAAGCTATGGTGGTGTTGGTTCCTTACATTGGTGGACCCATGCGGGCATAACAGCTTACAAATGCAGCACGAGGGTGAGACATACAGGTTCCAGAGTCTAACACAGAAAGCTGCTCTGTTCAGCTAAAACCAGCAGAGCCCCCAAGCCATCACTAAGCCTTGTATGATGTGAGACTGTACATGCAGGCACCCTATGACTGTAGGAGCCATGTGGGTCAGTGCCAGCAACGCCTGTAGTGAGCTGCAAATCCCTTTCCCAACTCTGAAAACCAACAGCACAAACACTCCTGGAGACTCAACAAGGTTCTTTCACAGTGTTCAGCAGTCAGGCAAACCACGTCTGCCCCCTCCATCAGCTACAGCAACCTCAAACACATGGTGTAAAAATCTCAGCCTTTCAGACACATTCACCCAAAGAATGCCAACTGCAGTAGAGATTTCTGTGGTTAGGCTGTGTTCTTTCTGTGGTTAGACTGTGTTCTTATTCTTATCATTCATAGGAAACTTAGCAGTTCCTCTATTATGATAACTTCACTGTATATCCTACCTTGCCTTGAAATTAACCTTATCCTTAGCACAAGCCCTTGAAACTAAATTAGACTCTGCACTGTGCTTCATAAAGCTGGATTAGAGACAGCACTGGGAGCATAACAACCACCTCCCTCCATCTTGGAGTGCAGATAGCTCAAAGTACACAGCGCATCTTCCACATGCTATTCCAAACCTTGAACATAATCACTCTTATCTCCCCTAGCCTTCATGTAGACCCACATATGCAGGGCTTGCTTGCTACAGAATAAAAATAATTTCATTATACTGTGCCCTTTTATAGCTTCATCCTCATCTGTGAAATCACAGCCATGGCAGGGGGGTTGGAACTAGATGATCATTAAGGTCCTTTCCAGTCCAAACCGTTTGCTGATTCTATCAGTGGAAATAATGACAGCAACTAAGTTAGGGCTATTGTCTGCTCACAAACAGCTTTACGAAATCCTGGTGGTCAAGTTGAAGCTCTTAGGCTATGACATGCTTCAAATTGAAGAAGGAAATTTTTTTTTCTCTTAAAGAGAATATATTATTATTAATTCTGCACAGTTTTTAAATTGTAAAAAATAGCTAGCCATAATTAATAACAAATTAAGAATTTCTGAAGGTACTTCTATGAATATGACACAATAATAAAATACTGTAAAAGAAATGTTTATCCAGATCAACTGTAGTTGCCTCTGAATAGTTGCTTTATTTTGTAGCAAGATGAAACTACATGCATTTTGAGTGAAAAGAAGTAATTGGGAAACTACTTTATCCTGTTTTATTCTATGGAAATACATTAATATGACCACATTACCACAATACATAACAAAACTACAAAATCTTTTACAGGCCTTTGTGCAGCCTTTTGGTATCAATCACAACATCTGCACTACCTTTCCTCAGCAAACACTGGACCCAGAGACGTTTTAGAAATTTTTGAAACCTTATTTTTATTTAAAACACTTTACAAATATGAATCAAAGCCTCCGGAATTTATACTATATATGAAAAACGGCATATAAAAGGGAGTTTTTATTGACTGTACAGACAATGTGCTTGCAGTGTCAACAGGTGTTTTGAAGGTCATCTTTGGATAGGAATTCAGAAATACTTCAGCAGCAAGACTACAGATAGTGTTTTGTGGAATCTGGCTTTGTTTTCACAAAGTTTCAAAACAGAAAAGTAACAAGGGACTCTTCATTAGGGGCTGTAGTGGTAGGACAAGGGGCAAGGGGTTAAAACTTAAAACAGGGGAAGTTTAAGTTAGATATAAGGAGGAAGTTCTTTATTGTGAGGGTGTGAAGCACTGGAATGCACTGCCCAAGAAAGCTATGAATGCTCCATCCCTGGCAGTGTTCAATGCCAGGGTGGACAGACCCTTGGGTGGCATGGTTTAGTGTGAGGTGTCCCTGCCCATGGCAGGGGGGTTGGAACTAGATGATGTTAACGTCCTTTCCAACCCTAACTATTCTGTAAGTCTATAAAATATATATATATGTAATTTCTCCAAGAGACAGCCAAAAATAGCACTGATCAAGGACTTTTCAGTCTCTCATGCTCTGCCAGTGAGGAGGGACACAAGAAGCCAGGAGGAAGCAGAGACAGGACAGCTGACCCGAACTAGCCAAAGGGGTATTCCATACCACAGCACATCATGCCCAGTACCTAAACTGGGGGGAGTTAACCAGACGGACTGATCACTGTGTGGGCTGGGCATTGGCCAGAAGGTGGTGAGCAGTTGTACTGTGTATCACTGCTGTTTTCTGAGGTTTCATTTCTTCTCTTGTTGTTCCTATTATTATCATTATTGGTATTGTTGGTATTCTTCTTATTATCACTATATTTCACTTTAGCTATTATACTATATTTCACTTTATTCTAGTTATTAAATTATTACCGAGTTTTCATATCAGCCTGCGGGTTTTACATTCTTCTATTCTTCCCCATCCCTCCCAGGGAGGGTGGAAGGGGAGGGAGTGAGAGAGCGGCTTCATGCTGGTGAGTCACCGAGGGGGTTTAAAACACTACAGGTCCCTTCCAATCCCAGCCATTCTGGTCTGGACTTGAAATGCATTGCACCATTCATAGTATATGCAGTTTTATATACCGAATCATAACATTAGCTCCTGCGGTCACTGGAGTTCCTCTGCAGCTACATATAGTACTCAAAGCGTGAGTCGTGTAGTTTTGGAAATTTATGAAGGGTGTTCTTTTTAGTGTTTCTACCAGCCAAAGCCAAGTCGGTATACCACCGTATTCCCAAATCGTTCCTCGCTACCACCTCATCTGTCTCGCATAAACCAGGCACCTCTTACCCACACAGATGAGTTAGCCGGTCCCCGTCCCCCCCCCCCCCCCCCCCCCCCCATCTGCCGTTGCCGCGGACAGGCAGCCTCCCTGCATGCACAGTTTCTCCTAGAGGGTTGCAGAACTGGATTGGGTCTCCGTTTCAAAGGATGCAGGCTGGAAATCTAAGTAGTAAGATGTCGTTTTGGTAATCACAGTGCAAGTACCTGAGCAACTACATTAGACTGGGAAACAAACAAGCAAAACAACAAACAAACAAAACCACCAACAAAACAACCAACACCCCTCAAACAGGAATACACTGAAGCGGTTAACCGGCACAAGCTTTTACTATCTCATGCCTGAGAAGACTCCTAAAACTCCAGAGCCGCGGCCCATGGTGGCCAGCCGACCCGGGCTAGCCCTGGCAGCCTCTTGACACAGCCGCTTCCCTCTTCTTTCAGCACTAGGGACGGTGCCTGCTGCCCGAGAGGCATACTGGCCGTGCCCGGCGGGACAGGCCGGCCCCGGAGGCTGCAGAACCCCGGCAGCCCGGCCTGCAGCAACGAACGCCTGTGGGGCGCAGCGGCGTTCCCCCAAACTCCTCGCAACCGCCATAACGTCCGCACCACAGCGCCCTGCCGCGGAACAAGCGCCACCGCCTCCTCACTTGGGGAACTATCTGCCGGCAAGCGTGCTACCAGCGCTGCGGACAGAGCCGCGGCAGTGGAAAGGCGGCGAAGACCGAAGCCGGCCCCACCAGGGCGCTGCCCCAGGAGGCGGCCCCTTTAAACTTCGCGGCGGCCGCCGCCAGGGCGCGTCAGCCCCCCACGGGGGGCCAGTCAGCACCTCCCCCGGGGCGGGCAGCCGCGGCGGGACGGCCCGCCAGCCCACGCAGGTTCAAACTCCGCCGGCGAGCCGGGCGCCTGCCCAATAGGGCGGCAGGAGAGAACCCGCGTCCCATTCGGACCCCGCCCCGGAGGGCGTGGCCTCCGGCTTCCCCTCCTAGCGGTTGGTCGGCGGGAACCGCCGGTCCGTGACGCAAGCGCCGGGGTGGGTGATTGGTTACGCTCAGGCGCGAAACGTAACGCGGGAAAACCTGGGGCTCGGCCTGGGGTGTGGGCGCGCAGGGGTGGTGGCGGCGGCTCCTCCTCGGGCATCGCCGGGACTGGGACTGCCAAGCGGAGTCGGCGCCGCTTCGGAAAGGTGCGGGGAGGCTGCGGCTGCTTCTGTCCGGCCACTGCTATGGCCTGGGGCTGCCGCTGACTTTGCGGATCCGATCGGGGGTGGCCGCGGAGGGGAGGAAGGCACTGAGACCCCGCCGGGAGCTGCCGTCCCCGGCGATGAGCGGCTGAGGTGGGCTCTAGCGGTGGCCGCTGGACCTCCGTGCCGCTCCACACCTCCTTCCCCATCCCGGGGCGCGGAGTCAGACAGCGAGGCTGAGCCACCGCTCCCTCACCCCCTCTCCGGCGCCGGTACCAGCGAGGGGTCGGCGATGGCGGAGCGGCTGCCGCCGGCTGCCCCGGTGATTTTTTGCCAGGACTCCCCGAAGCGCGTCCTGGTATCCGTTATCAAAACGACCCCGATCAAACCATCCTCACCGGCAATCGGCGAGGAGCCGGCGCCCGCCCCACCCGTCCCCAACAGCCCCGGGTTCAGCGATTTTATGGTCTACCCCTGGCGCTGGGGCGAGAATGCCCACAACGTGACCCTCAGCCCTGGCGGCGCCGCCGCGCCCCCAGCTCTCCCACCGCCCCTCGGGGGAGCAAGCCGGGCGGCCACAGGGGACGACGAGCCAGGCGGGAGCCCGGGCGGCGGAGGCGGCAGGCACCGGCACCTGAAGGTGAGTGAGTTCGGGCCCGGGGCGCCGCGGGCGGCTGAGTTAAAGGGTGACTGCGCGCGCTTCCCCCGCCTCCTCCCGGAGATTTAAAGTGAAGTCATATCCGGCAGCGGCGCGCGCGTCCTGGTGCCGCGGGGTGGAAAGGGGGAAAAGTAAGGAAGAGGGAGGCGCTCGGGGCCGGGAAGCGGGTGAGTGCCTGCCTCTCGCCTGGCGTTATGCACTGGGGAAGAGAGAAGAAATAAAAGCCCTCGCCACAAACAGGACTTGTTTTCTGTTTTGCTGCTTCCTCCCCATTTCTTTGGTGCACGTCAGAGTGCTGGTGGTGCCTGACGACTCCCCTGGCACTTGCCGGTCGTACCTCCTTAAGGAGCCCGTTAGGAAAGCGCTTGTCGTGCTGTGGTGTGGTTACCGGTAAACTGCTAATGGTATCACCGCCCCTCGGTCGCACAGACGCGACGCAAAAGTCACTTCAGGGAATGTTGTGTGTTTCTGGTTACACCGCAGCGGTGGGACCGTGCGGGATGCCAGCTCCTCGCTGTGTTAATATAGGATGGGCTAAGGCGAGGCCGTCCGAGAGCAGACACCGTCCGCGACCTGATTAGCGAAGGAGAGCACTCTTCCAGCAGAATACGCTGCAATATCTGCAACAGGGTTTTCCCGCGAGAGAAATCTCTGCAGGCCCACAAACGAACGCACACCGGTGAGTAGAGAGGTCTGAGCTGTGTAAGAAGCAGCAGGGAAGGAGTTAGAAAACAACCACAAAAAAATCACAGAAAACCCCCAACAAACTCAACCTGTTTTTTTTATTGAAACTGCTAAATGAATCATACTTTTCTTTCAATGCTTGTTACTGCAATCGAAGTTTTTGTAACAGTGTCATGTTAAAGTGTAGAATAAGCTAGGCAAGTTGTGTAAATATTCTATGTGCTGCTGTCATGGGCTTACTTTGTAAGAGGGAGGGCTTTCCTTGCGTGCCGTGCTGTCTACATGTAGTGCTTTTTATTCTCACTGCCTCTTCTCTGTGACTTGTTTCCTTCTTACTGGTGTATTTTTCACAGAGATATGGAAGTTTAGCTGTCAGAGGAGACAGTTACTTAAAAAGGGGCTGGTAACTCTTGCGGGGCAGTGTAACACCATAGAAGTATAGCTTAAATGTTGAGGAGAGAGTTCAAATGCTCAAAATTAGTTGCGTCTCCCTAGAATTCACTTTCTGCGGAGGGGGTGGTAGTGCAAATTCAATGAATGAGCTGTTTGTAGGAGGCAACTCACAGTTAAAATGCAGCATCAACCTACTCAATACCCAGCTAAGCTTGTACTAAACCAGAGCTGCTGGGTTTTTTTAATGCAAGTAAATGTATTTTTTACCCTCTGTCGTGGTTTAAGCCTCTCTAACTCACACAGCCTGTTCTCTCACCACTTCGTCCTCTTTCTTCCCCCCGTTCCCGGAGGGATGGGAGGGAGAATCGAAAAGAATGCAACTCCCATAGGTTGAGATAAGGACAGTTTAGTAACTAAAGTATAACACAAGACCACTACTGCTACCACCAATAATAATAATAACAAGGCAAATACAAGGAAAGAATACAATTCTCACCACTTAATACCAAGCCTGACCATGCAGTGCACACCCCCCCCTCCATGTCTCTGCTCTCCGCTTTACATCCTGGGCATGATGTGCTGTGATATGGAATAACCTCTTTGATCAGTTTGCGTTAGGTGTCCTGTCTCTGCTTCCTCCTGGCTTCCCCTCCTCCCTGGCAGAGCATGAGGCTCAGGAAGTCCTTGGTCAGACCAAAACATCACTAAGCAGTAACCGAAACACTGGTGTTATCAGCGCTGTTCCCAGGCCCAAAATCAAAACCACAGCGCTGCACCAGCTACCAAGAAGGACAAAAATGACTGCTGCTGCTGAACCCATGACACCCTCTTCATGGTCCACCAGTACTCTATTTGCAATAAAGTATGAACTAAGGCAGCTCACAATGCAGATACAACCATCAACAGTTCCCCCCCAAAATGAGAAAAACAAACAAAAACTAGCAAAAAACACAGAAAACGACTCCAGAAAAACCTTAGCTCACATGGTCTCTTTCTGACTCAAGTCACTAAAACTAAGCTAGATACTGTTATTGAACAGCAGTTTCCCTGTGCTTTTTGGTCAAAAGATGGTTTTATTTCACTTGGTTGCATTAGGTGTTGTCTGAACTACTTAGCAAAGCATACCCTGGTGTTATTCCTCAGACTCAGTCAGCACCACACTCATTTGGTCACCCTTCCTGAGGTGATGGCATGGCATCCCCTGTCATAGTTGCTCACAGTTGGATCCTCTTGAGGGAGGAGATGCCTGCTACATCTGTTCTTCTTGTTGCAGTTTGTATCGGGAATACTTCCTTGATGACTGCCCTAAGAAAACTTGGCTTAAGTATGGAATAAGTTTCTCTGTGCAAGAGACTTTAATCAGAAAATAGGACAAGGAAAATATATATATTTCTTTTTCGTCCTCACCCATCCCCCTCCCCCTGGAAATAGCTGTATTATCCAGTAGCACTGAGCATGTACTTCAAAGTAAAGATTTCTGTGGGGTAAAAGTATGCCTCTGCTATTTGGTATACCAGGGCTTTTTAAGTAGGTGCAGGTGTCTGAGTGGGTAAAATGGGAGCTTGCTTGTCCAAGTCTTAAGTCAGGGACCACCACTGCGTACTATGAATCCTCTTTTTATATTCAGCTTTCATAACTTTGTTCTTTTGCTATTTTTAAGGTGAAAGGCCTTATTTGTGTGACTACCCAGATTGCGGGAAAGCCTTTGTTCAGAGTGGACAGCTCAAAACCCACCAGCGTCTCCACACAGGGGAGAAACCTTTCGTCTGCTCAGAGAATGGTGAGCCGTCGGGGAAAGATAAGCAGCTTTCAGGGTCAGTCCAGTACTGCAAACATGCGGCACGTTCATGTGGCAAAGATCCATAAAAGCCTTGGTTTTTAATTTTGGAGGAGCTTTTAGGGAAGAGAGGAACCACACAAAAATCTACATAATCATGCAGATATGTAGCTAAGGATTGCATGTCTTATTATGTAATTAGGTTATCAGTAATTCTGTCACTCAATACTAATGTATAAAATGATGTGGCAAGTTTTGACCTTGCAGCTAGAGCTTGCTGTTTTCAACCAAGCCTAGGGTTTTATGAGTGAGGAAAGCTGGATTCAGCAGCAGCTTCATCCCACAGCTATTACACTTACTTCTTGTTTGGCTGCTTTCCATAACACGTTCTTCATTATCACTTTGTGGGGTTTTTTTCAAGGATGTTTAAGCAGATTCACGCACGCAAACCGTCACTGCCCCAAACATCCGTATGCCCGACTGAAGAGGGAAGAGTTTACAGACAGGCTGAGTAAGAAGGAGACGGCTGACAATAAAGCTGTAGCTGAGTGGCTAGCAAAGTAAGTTCCCTCCCTCATTGTGTCATCTTTCAGTACTTACAAGGGTGGTCTGGAAAAGCATTTTATTCTTGGGGGCAAAAAAAGCCCCAACAAACCAAAAGCAGCTGTTCCTGCAGTACAAATCAGTCTGGCCTTGCATTTCCTTAAAAAAGCAAACTCCTAGTTAAGGCAAAGTTCCTCATAAGACTTACTTGGATCTTTTTTTGTTTATTTTGTTTGTTTGGTTTTGGGTTTTTGGTTGGTTGGTTTGGTTTTTTTGGGGGTTTTTTTTTGTTGTTTTTTTTTTTTTGTTGTGATGGGGTTTTATGTTAGTTTTGTTTGTTTATTTTGGTTTTTTGGGTTTTTTTCTCTGCTTAAATACTTTTCTTTGTTTAATCAGCACCTGCTAATACCTTGTTTTTAGTGCTAGGGTCTTGCTGAATTCGCATTTGTATGAGGGGCAACCATTTTCTATGCCTAGGGAGAAACGCCTGCTGGGAACACCATGTAGAGAAGAAATCTGTCACAGATGTTCACTTGGGCACTTCACCCTTAAAATAATAAATAAAGGAGGTTTCTGACAGCTAAAATGTAAGAACTGGAAGATAAAGCCAACTGCAGTGCTTAGTCAGATGCAAACTAGTACTTATGTGGGAGGTTTTTGCCAGCTTTGAATTGGTGTGCAAGTCAGTTGCATGTATTTTAAAAACGTTTTCCAACTTTAATTCTGTAGATACTGGGAGACCAGAGAACAGCGGACTCCTGCTTTGAAAAGTAAAACAATACAGAAGACAGATCAGGAGCAGCAGGACCCCATGGAATATCTTCAGTCTGATGAAGAGGATGATGATGAAGAGAAAAACAGCGCTCATTCAGCTGCTCGCAGCCGCCTCCAGGAGCAGCGTGAACGCATGCATGGTGCACTGGCTCTTATTGAGCTTGCAAACCTAGCTGTGACACCGCTGCGACAATAGATCTGAACAGAGTCTGCCTATACAAAATGTACTTACTGGTGGTATTTAACCAGTTAGATCCTGAGTATAAATAAGCTAAGCACCTTATTTGCTTGTCTTAGGCTGCTATTCTGTAGAATTTATGAAGAATGTTGTTGCCCCATCACATGGGGTGAGAGAATTGCACTTTTTTTAAGGTAAAAGATAGTTGTAAAGTTTCTAAGTATTTTGTAAATACGGGACTGCATAATGCAGGGTTGAAAAATTATGTGTTGTGGGAAGCTAGATTTTGCAAGGTTAACTCATTTATTTGAAGCAGTTTTCACAGGAAGCACTTTCTAAACAAAGTGTTTGCAATTAGCAGAATGGTACACGTGGCCAAAGAAGCCTGACAAAAAAGAAAAGTATTTATCTGACTATTTAAGCAAGTTTATATTAAGTGGTAGATCTGAAGATGTTGTTAAGCAGCAATGAAACCGTATTTTTCTGGTGTGAGTACATCTTTACCTGGTATCACTGAGGCAGAAGGCAAAAAGCTTGGTTATCTCAGCTTGCAGAAGGGAAGAAACTGCTTCATGCAGGAAACCATAAGATCATTAAGGATCTTCACTGTGACTGCTCAAGGTATGAGGCTTGACTTTGCTGTTTTACCTTTTCTGATTTGATTTCAGCAGAATCTCTTGGTAGCACTTGTTAATCCTAACGTGATGTTAGGAACTTTTGCACATTGTTGGATTTATCTGAGAATGATTAGGCTTGCAAAGTCTATACAAAGGTAAACAATTGGTAACATTTTTTTTCAGATATTTTTGGACCCTGTTGTGATTTGGCACTTGAATTTGCTAAAGGGGGTATTTACATGGTGGTATGGATTTACAGTAAACTATTTTAGGAGTCCTATTAGCAAACACTAAGTTCTAAAGTATTGCTTTTACATGTTTTTTAGCAAATAGAAGCCTCTGTACTTTCCGGGCATAAAGCCACCTTATTGCTTTACTTCAGGATAACATGCCAGTTTTGTGTTCACTAACTGTAGCACAGCTATCAATTAAACACTGCAGAAAAGTATTCACTATACAACTAGTAATTAGGCTTCCGAAGATAGTTACAAGTGTGATAACAGTGTGATTTCATGTATTTCCCAAGTAAATGAAGTTGCAGAATGTTGCCTAGTACTCAGATGCTGATAAGAAATATTTAGTAGGGTATCTTGTCACTTCATGAATGCTGTATACTTTCAGAGAGGATTGTCTCATGGTGATCATTTTCTGTATTTTGCTTTGAAGGCAACCAGAGATTCCTAACATGCTAACAAAACTTTTTTTAATGACAGTCATTTAAAATCTGTTTTCAGATCAGACTTTTTGTTGTGTGGTTTTTCTGGTTCTTTTCTTATTTTTTTAAGCTACTGCTTAAGGGGTTATTTTTGTATATCCCTATAAAGGGATATTTAAAAAAAAGTTGTATTTACTGACCTGCTTGCTTTAATTCCTTCCTCTTGTTGAAGGTTACGAAATTCAGATGAGAAGGGAAGTCACTTTCCCTCTTGCTTATACAAAAAGAAGAAATAATTTTATCAGTCATTTGATATAGACTGACCAAATGCATACAGCTGTAACAGAAAAGTAGCAAGATTTTACACCAGGAGCTGCAACTGTTGGATCATGCTCTCTAATAATCTGTTGTGGTTGAAAATCTCATTAACCCTGTTTGTTTTGGTTTTAAGTCATGTATTGATGCACTTAAGTAAAGAGTAATTGAAAATTTAAAAAGAAATTAAATCATTGAATGTAAATAATTTTGCACCAGTGATACGGTTTAACTTTTGCTTTCAGTTCCTAAACGTAGCAGATGTCAGGCTCATTTGTTTCTATTTTAAGTCTTTCAGGCTTAAAGATGTGAAACTGTAGTCATTCTAGGCTTCTCAGCCTATGTATTAAACTGGTGGTTTGCATGTGTAGGTTTGGAGTCTTTCAAATAAGTTACATGCTTTTGAATGCTTAGTTGGCTGCATGCAAATAGTCTGATCCCATAATGAGGCCTAAACGTAAATCTGTTGCACTTCTGAGTCATAATTCAGAGTTGATCTCATGTAGTATTTCACAGGGCACAAGACTCTGTAATTACCAGCCAGTTGCAGACTGGAGTTGTAACTTCATGGCATTGATTTTTAATATTTTTTCTTTAATATTACTATTTTTTCCCAGTCAGCTGTAATGCTTTGGGCAACTCGCAGAGTATTTCTTGAAATCTGACAAGTACACTGAATTGTACTTGGCTGTAAAGAAAATTCAGAAGCAGTTTTGTGTTGTGACAAGTTTTGGGTAAAATATCAGGTGGAAAAAAAAAACAAATGTGGAAAACCGCTTTTTATTTCATTAAGGAGTGACTACATGCAAGGCATCTTGAATTGTTAAGTGCTTTGAAAGATTAAGTTGTAGTTTGGCATGACTTAACAGCAGAAGAGTGGATGTGCTGTCATTTAAATAGACGCTTTGAATAAAAACTTGGTTTGATTTTCACGTTTAATGTGTGCTGTTTGGTAATTGTTACATACTCGGGCTCTTCCTTGTTCCCATAATCCTGCCAGCCTGGCTTGTCACAGGGGATGGGGGTGTTCATTTTCCTGTTGAAATTTGACACAAGGTAACTGCCCAAAATACAATTTTTGGTGATGAAGTGGGTTTTATTATTATTTATTTATTTGGTTTTCGACAAACCCGGGAGGTGCCGGGGCCTGTGGGAAGCGGTGTGGGGTCGAGGTGGGTTGCAGCCCTGGGTGCTTTGAGCCTCCTCGTTGCCTGAGAGCGAGTGCGCAGAGGCGCCGAGCTCCTTTCCCACCGGGGTGGTAAACACTAGATACGTTGATGCCGGACAGTGGCCCCAGGTGCTGCTGCCCCTGGGGACGTGCCCCCTGGTGCGGCGGCGCCCGGCGGCAGCTCTTCGCGCTGGGTTTTATCCCTCGCACCCTCCCTCTCGGCCGAGCCCCGGCGGGCTGCGCTGCCGCGGCTGGGCCGGAGGGGAGAGAAAGAGGGGTGGGGCGGCGGCGGGCCTCACGGCAGGGCTCCTCACGGCAGAGCTCCTCACGG
The DNA here is from genome assembly GCA_028858755.1 of Ara ararauna. NCBI lineage: Eukaryota > Metazoa > Chordata > Aves > Psittaciformes > Psittacidae > Ara > Ara ararauna. Next base: position 32,504,644 of record CM054410.1, on the reverse strand, counting down.
CCGGGCTCCCCGCAGCGCCCCGCCCCGCCAGGAGCGCCCTGCTGTCGCCGCCAGCTCCTACTGCTCGGGGCCAGGCCGGGCCGGGCCCGGGAGAGGGGCCGGAGCCCGGCGGGCGGCAGTCTTGCGGTCCGCGGAGGAGCGTTGCCCGCGGCCGCTCCTCGCCGCGATGAGCGCCGGGCAGGCCGTGGGGGAGGCGGCCTACTCCGCAGCGCCGTCGGCGCTTCCCAGGGTACTCTCAGCCCTTTTCTACGGGACGTGCTCGTTCTTCATCGTGCTGGTGAACAAGGCCCTGCTCAGTGCCTACAGGTGAGGGCCGGCGGCGCGGGCCGGACCACAGGCAGCAGCAGGGCTGGCGGCGGGGCTTGGCCCGGCTCTGTCCTGGCCCGGCCGTCCCTGCGGACTGGCCGCGGGGCCACTCACTGCCCGGAGAGGGCGACCTCCGGAACCGGAGTGGAGCCGGGCCGCCCCGCGCCGCCAGTCGGGGCGCTTTCCCATTGTCGATCGCATCACCTAGGGGTGCCGGGCCGGGGCAGTCACCTGGCCCACCGGCACAGGAGCTGTCACGGTGAGTGCCGAGAGCCGGGTCTGTGGCTTCAGTTTCAGGCCCCGTTTTGTCCGGTATGTGCCGCTTCAGCAACACCGCCCGACGGCAAAGTCAGTGTCAGGCGTACTTTTGAAGCAGGCTAGTCTTTTCCTCGAAGGCCTTTCATTATTCCCAGCATCGAGGCTAGTGTTTCACTGGTTGTGTCACCATAGGTCCTTCAGGGAAACAGCGTTTCCCCTAACTGTGCCTGCCAGTCTGGTTACGTTTCTTTTCTGAGGTAATAAAACGTGAAAAGTGAACCCTGGAAAATCTCATCATAAAACCACCAGAGCTACATCTTTCACTTGATAGGGCACCCCATATGGAATCGTTGTCCTGTAGCTGTGATCTTTTCACCATTACTGTTCTTTGCTTTAAAAGTTTGCTTTGGTTTTGCTGTGTTTTAGCTCATTCCGAACCAGGGAAAAAAAGAACCAACCAAACAAAAACCCAAAACATGAGAAATGTTTAAAAGCAAAAAAAGTTAAAAAGCAAAACTTGCATTTATTTTCTAACATTCAGTGCTATTTGAACACAGAACAGATGTATATAACTTCTCCCAGAAATGATGCGAGGCAAGTTGAAATATTGGTTTATAGTTGTTTTCATCATGCAATCTGCAGTAAGTGCCTGACATGCATCTAGCACATCTGTGAAAGATAATGAAGGGCAGCATGCCCATCAGTAAGCCAAAGTTTTGTATACGGACCTTATATCTGTGATTGTTTAGGGCTCTTCAAATGAAAAATGCCTGGAGAAATCTGCATTGTACAGAAGTCTCCATGTTTATATGGAGTAGCTGTATGTACAAGCCAGTTTAGGGGTCACAAGATTATAAATGGAAGTCCTGTTTCTTCTGCTGATTTTGGGGTTTTTTTGGGTTTTTTTTTCCTCTCCTTCCTCCTAATACCTCTGTTTCCTGTAATCAATTTTACTACTGGCTGCTACTGAGTCTTTATCAGTGTTACGATCCCAGTGTCGTTATAGCCCTTCTGCTGTGTTTCAGAGCATTTCTTCCTTTTGCTAATACTATGTTCCTGTCCTGTTGGTGCTCATTTGAGATTTACATTTCTTAGCACACCAGGCGGTAGAGTCACAATTCCTGGTGCCTTCTGTGATAAATAGCCACAATCTTAAGGAGCCTTGATAATGAAAAATCACACCACTTGCTGTGAACGTGGATCCTCCTCAGGCGTTTTTTAGTGCAGATATGCACAGAGAATGAAATGGGTTTTATTTAGACTTCCTGGATGCAGGTTTCTGTGTAAACATTCCTGACGGTGCAGTCCAGCAAGATGCTGAATGTCTCCAGGGAGGCAGCAGAAGCTGTTATGTTCAGGGAGCTCCTTGATACCCAAGACTTTTGGGCAGAGAGGCTCCAGCTAGTGCTGGTTATGACATAAAGCAGGCAGCATTCATAAATAACTTCTTTACGTACGCATACAGAGAGTTAGGAGTTAGTGCCACACTTTGATTGGTTTGAACTTTATGTCAATTTAGGGGGTAAAATGGAAGCACTCAGGGTTTTCAGGAGTCCAGCTAAAGTTTCTGCTTTCTTAACATAAAAGTGTCCATGTTTTCCAATAAAGATAATTGAGGGGGTATAGCAAGAATTTAGCTGTTTTAGCAGACAATAAATGTTTCTACATTTACCTAGGTACCTTTATTTTCATAAAAACACACTCCTAGTGTGTTTGGGCTGTGGACATAAGCTTCAAGTTAGGGCAAGTGGAAGAGATTTAAGTACTATACCATCTCAGGATTTACAATGTGTATGTGAGGCCACTCGAAAAATAATGCAATGTTAGAGTTCTCCAAGTGTGTTGTTACCGTCACTTACAAATATCCCCAAAAGAATTAGTAATTTAGAATTGATCAACTGTGCATGTGCTATATTATTTAGATGCAGCTTGTGTTTTGCTGCAGCAGAAATCAAATGTTAGGACTCCAATAAGGACAGCAGTTCCTGAACTCTTCTGAAAGACAGGCCAGACATCCACATGTCCAGTTGTTGGCTTTGGTGCTAAATTTTATTTTTTTTTCCTCGGAATTAAATATCTGTTTATGTTTTTCAGCTTCCCGTCACCAGTGTTTCTTGGCATTGGACAGGTATGTTCACAAGTAAAGCATACTAAATGTACTTATTATTTTGTAAATTAAACTAATGTTAGCATAGGAGGGAATGAGCATAAGGGGTGGGAATCTAAGTTATACTGCACTGCTTGTCTTCTGAATTAGATGGATTAGATGTAAGGAAGAGTGATTTGTTTTAGTGAGATCAAGGAAGTTCCGAGTCAAAACTACTGCCTGGGAAGAGTCATGTAAAGGACTGGAAATGCCATTTATTTGCCCTTGTGAAGTTCAGTAATTAAGAGATCTGGCTGTCAAAACTGTTGGCGTTTGTTCTAGTAACTGCATAGATCCTATAAGACTCCTTAAGCATTTGTGGATTTTATGCAGAGATATTGCCTCTGTTTGTAGACAAATCATGTATTTCCTCATAAATTTCTCTCCCCTTTCCCAGGAGTTTTCCGGTAGGACTACCACACAGTTTTGGTTCTTTGTTGCCTTATTTACCTGTGGGCAATTTGCAGTACTGTAGCAGAAATATATGTTTGTGTACTTCTTTTCTCTTCTTATTTTTCTTTTCTTTTCTTTTCTTTTCTTTTCTTTTCTTTTCTTTTCTTTTCTTTTCTTTTCTTTTCTTTTCTCTTCTTTTCTTTTCTTTTCTTTCTTTTCTTTTCTTTTTTTCTTTTTTCTTTTCTCTCTCTTCTTTCTATTATTATTATTTTTGTTGTTAGCAGGCATCATAGTAAAATCAAAGTTCAAATATATGACTGCAGAGGTATGGCTGGGGAAGATGGGGCCTTGAAGCAAGTGTGTTTTAGGCAAATACATTTAAAACAGGGGATTTACTTTCTGCTAAGGTTGCAAGCCAAGGGGTAGTGAGAAAGAGTTGAAAACAAGGTACTGCAAGTCTGACATCTCTGCTTCTTGGTGCTGAAGTAAAATGTCTTGTAAAGTCTTGGCAGTGTGAGAGGGTGAGGCAGAGTTTCATGCTATCTAGTCTGCTGTCATGGGTTCAGCAGCAGCAGTCATTTTTCTCCTTCTTGGTAGCTGGTGCAGTGCTGTGGTTTTGACTTTTGGCCTGGAAACAGCACTGATAACACCAGTGTTTCGATTACTGCTTGGTAATGTTTTGGTCTGACCAAGGACTTTCTAAGCCTCATGCTCTGCCAGGGAGGAGGGGAAGCCGGGAGGAAGCACCTAACCCAAACTGACCAAAGAGCTTATTCCATACCACAGCACGTCTTGCCCAGGATGTAAAGACAGAGAGCAGAGACCCGGAAGGGTGGGGGGTGCACTGCATGGTCGGGCTGGGTATAGTGGTGAGCGTTTGTATTCTTTCCTTGTATTTGCCTTGTCATTATTATTATTGGTGGTAGCAGTAGTGGTCTTGTGTTATACTTTAGTTACTAAACTGTTCTTATCTCAACCTGTGGGAGTTGCCTTCTTTTGATTCTCCTCCCCATCCACCCGGCCGCCGGGGGTAAGAAAGAGAGGGGAGTGAGTGAGAGAACGGGCTGCATGATTTACAGCTTAAACCACGACATCTGCTCAAGGAACCACCTAGATGATGTTTCAGTGGAAGCCAAAGAATATAAAATGTGGCAATAATTCATGTTAAGGGCAATGATACGGCTTTGTTTCATTGGAGAGTGTAAGACACAGTAGCATTTCCATTTTTTGTTGCCTGATCCTTCCAAGACTTCCCTGAACATTTTGTAAAGTGCTTGTAATATGGTATAATGCTTTAGTCTGCAGTGTGACTCCACCCAATCCTCTAGATAGTCTATTATTGTATTTTTTAGTTAGAAAAATATTAATTTTTTTTTTCATCCCTGGGGCAAGCATTAAGTTATGATATGTGGTTGCTCAGATATTCTCCTTCATCGTGTCCATATCTTTATTGTTTCTTCCTCATGTTGTCAACAGACTGACCAATGCACAACCCCTGCCTCACCAAAAAACTGTAGGAGTGTTTCCTCAGACTAACCAACACTCAGTGAAAATAGCATCACTACTCTGAGATCCTGTCTTGTTTTATTTTCTCAGCTCCTTCTCAGTATGCATTGCTTTACAGGGTGCCACTAATTTTCTCAAGCTAGTAAAGCATATGTCTGTATTATACTTTTAAATAAATAACTGGCCAAATTCATAAGAATAAAGCTATTCCAGTTTATTAATTGCATTCTGTATTGTTCTTTAACAGAAATACGTAATACCTAGCGTTTGTCAAATGCATGTAAAGATTTTGTTTTTGAAGCAGTTCTTTAATTTGTACATGACAGTTTTGCTCTTACATGACTTCCTGTTTTTTCTCTTTGTTTAGATGGCAGCAACTATACTTATCTTGTATGTGTCAAAAATAAATAAGATTGTTCACTTCCCTGATTTTGACAAAAGTATACCTCTAAAGGTAAGGATTGCATAGGTTCTGATATTAATAATGAAATGTTACCTCTTATAGAATCATAGAATAGTTAGGGTTGGAAAGGACCTTAAGATAATCTAGTTCCAATGCCCCTGCCAGGGGCAGGGACTGCTCCCACTAATCCATGCCACCCAAGGCTATGTCCAAGCCAGCCTTGAACACCGCTGGTGATGGAGCATTCACAACTTCCCTGGACAACCCATTCCAGTGCCTCACCACCCTTACAGTAAAGAATTTCTTCCTCATATCCAATCTAAACTTCCCCTCTTTAAGTTTGAACCCATTACCCCTTGACCTCTCACTACAGTTCCTCATGAAGAGTCCCTCCCCAGCATCCCTATAAGCCCCCTTCAGATACTGGAAGGCTGCTAGGAGGTCTCCACACAGCCTTCTCTTCTCCAGGCTGAACATGCCCAGCTTTGTCAACCTACCTTCATGCAGGAAGTGCTCCAGTCCCCTTATCATCCACGTGGCCCTCCTCTGGACTTGTTCTAACAGTTCCATGTCTTTTTTATGTTGAGGACACCAGAACTGCACGCAATACTCCAAGTGAGGTCTCATTCTTTCTTATGGAGACAAGATATAAAAGAGCAACAGATAAAATTTGCATTGTTTGTCAACTGTGATTTTTATATCTTTGTTTCATTTAATATTAGGTTTGACCATGTTAATTTCACTGCAGTATTCATGTCTTTTGTTTGCCGGGAAATCTGGTGCCATTTTGGCATGTAATACATGGGAAAAGGTGCTGTACCTTCATACAGCTGATGGAATCTTTCAGATTCCTGAAGTATTTTTCTGGATATATACAGTTCCCTCTAGGACCAATGGGAGATCTGTGTTTCAGAAAAAATTTTGGTCACAGTAGGAAGAGAGAAAGGCTGCTTGGAAATTTGAATGGGACGTGTGATAAAACAATTGAAAAAATACGTGATAGACCAAAAACCTGAACAGCAGTTGATCCAAATGTAAGATTTATGTTCCATAGGAGTGACTAAAATAATGCTCACTGAAAATACTGTAGGCAGGGTATAGCTCCTACCTATAGTGTACATGGTCTGAAGAGGCAGGACAGAGAAAATGTGAGAGAATCTTTTATTATCTCAGACTGGAAGCTAGGATCTGAAATGACTACAGCAATGATCCTTGTAGACTTTTGCATCTATGTACAATATTACTGGAGCTTTGCTTTGATGAATAAGCGTGTGCATTTATTTTTTTGTTGCAGGGTATTGGTCAGTGTTTGCTCAGAGGTACAGATAGAGTTAGCTCCCAGATCTGCTGCAGGGCTCAGATATCATAGCTTTTCAGGCCAGCATCTTCACTGCAGAATCTTGTACTATCAGTATGAGTATTACTATGAATGTCTTGCCGCCATTTGTGAATGCTGTTTATTCTTAATGCATACTGAAATTATTGGCCAATTATAAAATGGACAATCCTTATTTATTCCAAAATATGAAAGAAGAAGGTTTCCTAGTGGGTAGTTTTGAGTTCTGCATATAAACAATGTTGAGAAGCTTCTTCCCTCCACCTCCCCCTGTTGCACTATGCTATGCCCTTTCTTTGCTGTTGGCTTTACTTTAGCATTAGTATAAAATCACTGAAAAAAATACAGCACCCATTTTCTTTGTTTTAATAATATCTGTCCTTTGCAATACTACCCTGGATATGCTGGGAACAGTCAGCACTGCGGCACCTAGGACTTGTATATTGCCTGTATTGCTGGATTAGACTAGTCACAGTTAATCAGATGGATTAATCATTGTTGATTTCTTTACTTTTTAAAGCCACCTCTGACTGACTCTTCATCTTTTTGACAACTTTCACTTTCATTGACACTAAGATTATCATTGCTTTTCACTCCAGGACTGGTTTATGCGCTCAGTTCTTTCAGCTAGAGTTTTTGAATTAGCAAAGTGTTTTTCTTAGTGATGAAGCTTTGGAGTGCTTGACCCCTTTCTAAGTAAATGTTTCACTGATCTCTGATGTTGTAATTTTATCTTTACAGCGGATGGATTTCAGAGGAAAACAAATGTAATGTCAGCTCTGCTTTTATCCTATGAATGAAATAGACAATTTTTTCTAAAAAAAATCTGTAGAAAAGATATTGCATTATAATTTTTTTTTCAAACTTATGTTGACAGGCTGAGTATTTATTGTTACTTATACTCCCGTTTATAATCCTGTTTACTTTTGCTTTCACTTTAAAGTTAACTTTAGTTAGCTGTAGTTAGCTTCTACTGCACTTTTCTCTCTGCTTTGCTGTCAAAGAAATGCAGAATTGTTAACATAGATAAAGTCCAGCCCACTTCTCTGTATGCTTTTCCAGCACACAATGGTATGAGAAGATGTAGCCTCCAATCCCAGTTTGCTGATCAGTCTCCTGGAGCATGTATAGGCACAACAACAGCACCTATTACATGTTAGGATAGAGGACTTGTCTTTCTCCTGTTTCAGCTCCCTCTGACTGATAAGTGAGTGGGATTAGATGTATACACCACCTTTGTCCCCATTGATTACTTTTTTGGTTTTAATCTTCTGCAGCTTTTCTGTGATGGGAGAATTAAGAGCTTTGAGCTGCAGCTGAATATTGTGTAGGAATGCCTCACTTGCACATTTTCTTAAGGCTTTGAATATCACTTACTGTTACTCTGTATTGTGTTGAGGCCCATATGTTTCTGTGCAAGTCAGTCTCATTATGATAGAAGCTGGAAAAGGTGAAGTTTATTTTACCCTAAATACTTTTTTTTTTGCTTTCTATTATCTCACATCGCATGATTTGTTGGGTAGATCTGAAATGGTGTGTCTGCCAGGCATATTAATGTAGAGTACATGGAGAAGCACAGCATGCTTACTCAGTATTAAGTTTATTTATTCTTTTATTTCACCTGTTCTCTTTCTTATTTGGCTACTGTTATTACTTTATGCGTAACATTCAGATGTTATGATGGGTATTAATCAGAGGATTGTAAGTAATTCAAATAAAACTGTTTAAGATTTAAGCGGCGTCTAAGTCTCATTAGAGGTAGATTGCAACTCTCCTAATGAAACCAGTGGAGCTGTGGTTGTGAATGGTCACATGAACAAGAGCTGCAGATCAGTTTGCAGCACAGTTAATTATTTTTTTTTTCCTTGAAAAAACCCTCTTCTTGCTAAAAGTACATCTCATGTTAATACAGTTATCAAACTCTAACAAAGTTTCTTAACAGTGCTTAAAACATAATAATCTGAGTTGTGTTTTTAATTTTATCACAGTTGTTTCCCCTGCCTCTGATTTATGTTGGAAACCACATAAGTGGATTATCAAGTACCAGCAAACTCAGGTACAGTAAATGGAAGATATAAGTAAACTGTTTGGATTTTACCCTTTTCTTTTGCAAGGGGTAAAAATCTTGTAAAAGTTGGATTCATAGGTTCTTCTTTCCCATTTCCTAACTGAATTTTTAAAAGCAAAAAGTTAGTAGGTTATTTTAAACAAAAGTGTAACATATCCTCCTCCTGTGGCTGACATATCTTAGATTTATTTTCATAACTAATTTTTATAACAGAAAAGTAAGAATGGCTGCAGTGTTTCTACCGTTGTCATTTTGTTAAATTATGTGACATTTTTTTCCATTTTAGAATTTTTCATCTTGTTTAGGTTGTCTCTAAGGTATAGATGATCCTGTGCGTAACTTCAAAATGTCTGTTGGAAAGTGATTATTCTCCATGTTAGGTTTTGTATCACTTATTAATGCAGTTGCTAAAAGTTATCTCGAACAGGGAATGAATTGGTCCATATGGCCATGCTGTCAGATTTCCAAAGTGTCAGATGCAAGTGTTTTCTCAAATTTTGAAAAATTTCCAGGGGCTTTGTGTAGAACAACAGTATGTTGTTCAAAAGTAGCTGTTTATTGGTGCTTGCAGCTGATTCCACCTTTCCTACTTTCTCTGACTTTTTTCTTGTGGATTTATTTTACTTTTTTTTAAAGTACAGTTTGTTTGCTAAGCGTGTTTGCTTTGTATTTTATTTCTGTTACATGTTTTCAAAGGCAGGTTTATTGTGTGTCGTTTATGTTTACAACAGAAATAACTTTTACTTACTCTGCCCAGGAATTATTTCACAGGGGCTGTGCTAGGTAGAAAATAGCTTCTGTGTTCCATTTCACTGATGCAGAGGGACCTTTTAGGAGGTAGCCAGTTGCATTGTTTTACAAACTGGCAAATCTTGTTATTTGTCAATAATTCAGTTATGTAATCTGACTCTAGTGTCAGACTGACATTTCTTCATATAAGCTAAGTAGCTGGAATTTTGTTTTGGTTGCTTATTGCTGAACTAAATGGTTTTATCCTCTGGTTAGTAAACTTAGATAAGAATTAGAACATAAACATGCTGTTAATCTGATGCTATGCTTGGATTTTTATGTGTTTTTTTGACAGTTTGCCGATGTTTACTGTGCTCAGGAAGTTTACCATTCCACTTACTTTACTGCTGGAAATCATCATACTTGGGTGATCCTTTTTTTTTTTTTTTTTTTAATTTAAGATACCTTTATTTTAGACCATATAAAATAGATTACTAGTGGCATCTCATCAGAATATTGATTTTTACTGACAAATAGAGAAAAGCAAAGAAAGTAGATTTATGTAGCAGCTTTTTTGAAGACATATGCATTTTAGTGAATTCAGGGGGAAAAAGTAGCTGTCCTTTACACAGCTCATTCTCTTTACTGTTACATAGGAATCAGGTAAGCAGAGCACAAGTCAGACATTATTTTTAATGAGAAAGTAAGAAGTACATGGTATTGCAGCTTGGGATCACTAGTTTCGTTTGTACTGACTTGGAAGAACAGGAATATAAATATGTCAGCTGAAGCTGAACCCAGGCAACATGCGAATGACAATCAGGGGAAAAGCTTTTCAAAAAGCCCCAGGTAGATTGTCATCTCCTTTTGACTGAAGCAGTAGTTGATCAATGTGATGCATGTTTGGGGATGTTCTGGGATTCTTTTCTAGTTGTAAGTTCTTACAGGAAAAACAGAACTGGCTGTCTTCTCTTGTTGGCCTAAGGGCTCACATGAGGAGCTGAGGAAAATGTGAGTCAGCGAGGTTGTCATCAGCTCCCAGCTGGACTACAGCAGTGTGGTGCATGAGTGCAAGTAACAGCCTAGCCTAAAGGAAGCTTAAGAGTAGAACACTATATTCTATGTTCTTACAGGCTGCCGCAGTGTATTTCTTCAGAGCTGAAAATGAAAGGACTCCAAAGAGTCCATGCTGGATTACCTCAAGATTTGAAAAGCAGTCAAGATTTGGGTTGTTACTGTCAAGAGCCACTATGATCAAAGCCTAAGATATCTAAACATAGCATATAGCTTTGTTGTTGGGACAGTGGTCTGCAGTTAGGCTGGTTTGACACAGGATTTCTGCAAGAGCATTGTACATTTTGTTTTGATGGATCTTTTCTCACAGGCCAGCTCAGAGCTGGGGCTAGCAAAGGCAAATGTCTGTAAGGCACACTGCAGTATTAAGACATTTCTAAATAAAGTAGTAGGGATAAAAGAAACAGAATAGTTATTTGTTATGCTTTTCCCTATTCTGTGGCAGTGCTGCTGTATACATAGTGAAGAATGTCATAGGCTTCTGTGCTTTCCCCTTCAAGTACAAGGTTTCAGTTTGTTTCAAAACAAGTATCTATTTGAAAAATAGCCCAGACAGTGTGATGTACAGCACCTTCCCCAAGAAAGGTGAGATGAAAAACTGCATGAGAGATGTGTAGTGATTTTCCATTATTGGATTACGGAAAGACACTGTAGTATGTCCATTATGAATACAAATACACAGTAAATTACAGTTTGTTCGAGGGGTGATACTTTAAACCTTTAATCTTTACTTCTGAAATTATCTAGCAGCAGAATGCTCACAATGTTTTTTCAATCTCTGTTCTCAGGGCCAAAGTCTGACAGCATGGCTCATGGTCAATCACATGTGCTTCTGTAAGGTTATCATGACTGTTCCCTTTTGTTAAATGTTCTCTGATTATTAATTGCTTTGAAACTTTTCAGGCAGTCCGCCATTTAATCTCCTTTTCAAATAGTGAAACTGTGAACTGTCTTAATTTTTGTCTACAGGAAACGATATCCACTGAGCATTGTAGTCAGCGTATTTGCCATCATTATTGGAGCTTTCATAGCAGCTGGGTAAGGTTTCCATTTGTTATATGAAGTCCTGTTATGAGAGGAGAGGAAACAGGAGGATTTTGTTCTGTGCCAAGTAAACCTAAATTAAGATCAATTACTCTGAATTAAGTTGGTTTAAAAAATCTCTCTACTGACGTCATTGGGAGGTGCAGGAATGCAAAGGGAAAAATTTAATTCCAGCTGGAAGTATTTGGGTACTTCTTTTTTCCCCTCTAGATTTTCCATGTTTACAGGATCACAAATGAAGAAAGTTAAAACTGTGTGAGGAATGCTGCCTTTATTTCCTAGTATCAGTGTATTGTAATAATCTTAGAAAAATGTACTTTTGCTCTGGATAGAAAGACTGATTTTTTTCGTTGTTGTTGTCAAATACTGCTTTGAGTTAAGTAATGTCTTTTTATTTTAGATGAAGTTCACAAAGCACTGGTATGCCAGTCCCCTTTGTTTTCTTTCCATGAATATTCCTTTACTGAGCTGGAAATGTAGTGTTATTTTTTGTTTCTGGGCTTTGCTGTGTACCAGTGTTCTAATTTCCACGTGATATGACTCGGGTGGGAGCCAATTCTTATTAAATGAATATCCCTATATCCGTGAGGTGACTAGTCAAAACAGAAAGGATGACAATACATCTGGGCTACCTGTAAAAAACAAGTAGTTTTTCCCTAGCTACTTCTTGTGTTAAATAGGTAAGTATGCTCAGTAATAATTGGACCAGTTGTCAGGATTGAAGCAGATGGATTTTTTCATAGAATGAAAACTGAACATTTCCTGACACTTCCACACTGAGTACTGGGAACTCTCTGATGACTCGTTTATGATGGTCTTGTGGCTGAAGAAATGTAAAGTACTTCGACTTACAAAGAAGGCTTGAAGCACAACCTGTGACTTGCTGCAGTTGTCAGGATTTGCATTTCCTCATTTATGATAGTTTTTTAAGTAAACGAATAATTGCAATGCATTGTATACTGTTTGCTTATTTACAATATAATATTTCTTTCCCAGGTCTGATCTGTCTTTTAATCTGGAGGGTTACACCTTTGTATTGCTAAATGATATCTTTACAGCAGCAAATGGAGTTTACACAAAGCAGAAAATCGATCCAAAGGTAACTGTGGTGATTAGGTTGAGTTTAATATTATGGCAGTATCATTACAGTGGGTTGCCTATGATATGACTATGAACGTACAGTTAGGAACTAATAATTAGTTTCATTTGCTTTCATTTTTCAGTTGGTAGATGTATGCTTAATACAGAACAGCTGTAAACAATCTGTACATCTAAGGAAGATGGCTTTTTGAATAGAAACGCACATTCAGTGAGGTTTATGTAAAATAATCTTCTGGGTAGGAACAGTCACCTGTCCAGTTTAAGTCAATAACCGAAAAAACTGCTATCTTTTTTAGCTATTTAATAGCAAGTCTACCAAACCCAAATATTAGAAAGAAAGAATTAGGTGACACCTTGATACATTATACTTTATGTAAACATTGAGCAGGCTGCTCTTCAAATACGGTGCCATTAAAACTTACCAGGATATAGTAAAGAGCAGTCCTGGAGATGCTGGATAAAGGTTTTATCACTGACTTTTGTGGTTCAGTCTGTGAAAATATATATCTCAGGAATCACATAGAGTCCAGACTTCACATTTTTTTTGTGAGCAGCACTTAACAGCCTCACAGCTTTCTGCAGAATACAGGGTTTCTTTGTAAAGCAAGAGAGAAGCTGGAGAGATTTGCTAAGTAGCATGGCTGAATTTGGAGGAAGGAAAGGCTGCTTTTTCATTCCACTGATCTTCTGCATTTGTCAAGCAAGTTAACCAACAGGATGTAGGGCATGCCCCAAGTTACTTGAAGGTACATCAGTTGCCAGTGATTGCAGATGCTCCATCTTGGAGTCAGACTTCATTAATTTTTGTTAAGCTTGCAGTAGGGAGCCACCTAGCCCTATGCTTTCGTGATTGATTTGCAGTAGATGGTGTGGGTAATCCCTTGGCCATGCAGAGGCTTACATGGAGTCTAACACAAACCAGTTCTGGACCAGTGCCTTGGGAAATTTCTAACTAGCTGGTGTTGTATAGAAGCTGTCCAAGGTATAGCAGAGCAGTAATATTCTCCTGAGCATACAGACAAAGTGACTGAAATGGAGACCCAGCTCAGTACTGAACACTGAATCCAAGGGTCACAAGCTTGTGTTTTAAATTGAAATGTACCATGTTTTGTCTGCTCATTAACAGTAGATTGCCAGAGTAATATTTAGTATTTTATTCCCAATTGGCTTGTAATTGCAAACACCATGTTTCATTTTCCACAGGAGTTGGGGAAATATGGTGTCCTTTTCTATAATGCTTGTTTCATGGTGATTCCAACAGTTATTATTAGCTTTTCTACTGGAGACTTTGAGCAGGTAAGGAGCAATACTGCATATCTCTGACTGCTAACGATATTTTGTTCAAGGTGATTTTTGGGGGGTTGTTGTTTTTTGGGGTTTTTTTCTTCAAAAGGAGAGGGAGGTTGGTGGCAATTTTTATTTGTTTTTAAAGAGGTAATCCTACCTCCATATTAGTGACTACTATTTGAAATATGTGACTTGGACTTGCCCTTCATAGGTAAGAACTTTTAATTATTCACTCTAAAGAGAAGCTGCATTTGTGTGATAGCTCTTGCCATGTGTGATTTGCCACATGCTACAAAATAAGATTGCAGATACCAAAACCAGACAATTTCCAGTCCGTCATTCTGATGCAGAGAACAGATTCCTGTTTAGTCTCAGTTTAGTTTAGTAACCTATATGTAGCATTCTTATGGAATGACAGCGTGACTCTGTAGCTAATAACACTGTATAACACCTTAGGCAGAATTTCCTGGCACATAAAGTATTGGACCAAGAGGTTTGTGGTTTTTTGGCTCCCTCACAGACTTACTGAGTTGGCTTTTTCTTACCAGTAAAATGAGTATAGACACTCATATTACTTTTTGGAAATGTTTGAGATTCGCCAGTAAAAATTGTTACAGAGCTTGAGGGTCTCATAAGTCATTGCAGTGTCCTTTGTTGTGCCCTGAATTCACATGATTTTGTCATTCTTAGAAGTCTGTTTTATGTAGAAAAATTGTCATTCCCTGAAAATGATGGATTTAGATCTGCTCTGAATATGAAATCTCTTCTTGTGATGTCAGTCCAGCATGACCTTTTGCCAGTTTAGGAAAATGCAGCTGATGCCTTTTTTGGCAGATGTGCTGGGGGCCAAGTTTAACTGTAAGGTTTCCACTGCTTTCCCAGCAGTCACGCTGGAGGCATTTTTGGAGAACTGGACAGAGAAGTTTACCTTGCTGCTAGGTTTATTCCATGGGAAAAAAAAAAAGAGTTGTTGATTTTGCACAAACAATTTAATCTTCAATTACCTGAAAAGAATAAACAAATGTCAGATAAATGCATATTGCCTATTACACATATGCATTGGCTTGCTCACTTAATATGAAAAGTTCCATTAAATGGTATGGATAACTAGTGTCCATGTGATGCAAAGAGATTAAATCTCTGAAAAAAAGGGAGAAAATAGAAAAATACTGATGAAAAATCACCAAATCATTGTAGATAACATCTGTTTTCAGCAGATTTTCAGGCCATAGAAGTTGGTTTGCTTTTACCCTAGCAGAGCTTTTTCCCTTGATCTGTCACAGACAATGCACAGCATGTATCTTTGCCAGTCAAAATATCAATACCATGTCTATGTGATAGGGAGGTTGCTCTGCTCCTCTAGCTAGTTCTGGAATAGTGGATGCTATGTCTTTAGAGACTGCAGTTTGTGTGCGTCCCCAGTATTCACTTTTCCTCCTGGCTGACTAGAAATACAGGAAAGCATGATGCAATGGAAGAGAAAGGAAGTCCTGGAATGTCTCTCTGTAATACTTTGCAGTTTGTTGTTACACACCACAGCACAATTCAAGCAGGGCAAAGCTGCCCAAGATCCCTCCAACCTATTACCTCAGGTCGTGGAGGCTCAGCAAGTCACAGCTCAGGATGGACTAACAGGCCTTTATCATGTTCCTAAGGAATGTGTTTAGCCTTTGATGAGGTTTGTGCTGATACAGGTGACTTGAAACTGACCAGATTAAAATAAGGCATACCCTGGAGTTTCTAGAGATGGGAGAGAATCTATGACATATTTTTTAGTGATTGTTGTGTGACACTGTGTGTTCGTTCGCTGTGTGTCACTAAGGAGCAGACTTCATAGAAATACAGCATCATAGAATAATTAGGTTTGGAAAGGACAATCATCTAGTTCCAAAGTGATGATTTAGTCTTTTCATTAACCTTCATTGTTGAGAGACCTTAGCAGTGCTTATTTATGCTAGTTTAGAGGTCAAAAATGAAGGCTTGGACCTTGAAAGCTGACTGGCTAAGAAAATTGGGGCTTTCTGGAGACTAAAAGGCTGCATGGGGACCTCATTGCAGCCTTCCAGTATCTGACATATCTGCAAGGATGCTGAAGAGGGACTCTTCATCAAGGACTGTAGCAATAAGACAAGGGATAATGGGCTCAAACTTAAACAGGGGAATTTCAGGTTAGATATAAGGAAGTGAGGGTGGTGAGGCAGTAGAACTGGTTGCCCAAAGAGGTGGTGAATGCTCCATCCCTGGCAGTGTTCAGGTTGGACAGAGCCTTGAGTGACGTGGTCTAGTGTCCTTTCCAGCCCTAACTGTTCTATGATTCTAAGAGTCTATGAAACAGATTTCAAGGAGGTTACTTATTTGTTTTTTTTTCTCTGTGACATTTCAACACTATTTATTATACATTATTAATCGTTGTTGTTAACTATCAATAAATATAAAACCACAATTTCTCTGTATTGTATTTTTATTTTTTGCTTCCAGTATGCAGTTTCATATCTGCACTGCTATACATGATACAGGAGTGTGTCTAGGCATCATGTGTGCCATCATCCTGTTTCTGAATGTAAATGCGTTAAACTGTTTTCAGTAGTATATGAATGTTTTGTAATTATGATATGAAACAAATGCATTTTGTGATTTTGCATATTTTTGTGTTAACTACATTTCATATGTATTTACAGTTGATTACATAGTACATAATTCTCTCTCTTTTTTTTTTTTTTTTTTTAATAGGCAACGCATTTCCAGCACTGGACAAATTTTTTGTTTGTCTTTCAATTTATTCTTTCCTGCTTTTTGGGGTAAGGACACAGGGCAATCAAGTAAGGTGTTTTAGTGAGTGTTTCAAATTGCCGATCTCAAACGTCAGACTCACCAGTAAGTTATGTTAAAATTTAAAGAAAATTTATTTCCCCCCCTGGCTTCTGTCTTGTCTTTTAGTTATTTCTAAAAGTGTAAATAACAATATCACTACTCTCTGTGGTGTTGACATCACAGTACAGTGATCAAAATCACAACATTTAGCTTTTTATTTTCTGTACTCGGGATCTCTGCTGGCTGTCTCTTCTGATTAACTTCTTTGCAGTTAATAGAACGTAAGCCCTTTAGTGTATAGGAACTGTTCCAGTGTGTTCTTTAAAATACCTGGAAAAGCAAGGGAGACTCAAAAGTAATAAAACAATGCTCTGTTCCTGTTGGAACTGCTGAGTCAGAGGACTAATAGAAAAAGAGTTGGTTTCTGTTCTGCTCCTTCATATGTCACCAACCAACGGGGTCAAACTAACTTCAAATACTGACACATAAGAAGCACAAAGAATAGGGATGGCTCTGCTAGAGCTAAAGCAGCATAAATTTAATGTGTATTTATAGTACATTGTTATCTTAAAATACAGATCCACAGATTTTTTTTAGGGTTTGGAATAGGTGGGATTGAAGATCCCAGCAAAATACCAATCCAAAAAGTGTTGGAAAATTTCAGAAGTGTTGCTAAACTTATGAGGTCTCTGGGAGGAATTTATAAAACTTTCTCCTTTCCCTAATTTAGGTTTCTCTTGATGTATTCTACTGTCCTATGCAGTCATTACAATTCTGCGCTAACGACGACAGTAGTTGGTGCCATCAAGGTGAGTTACAGTGCAGAAGATGAAGACAGGCATGCTCAAATAAACAAGGAAGAGCATTGACTCAGTAGCGATCCTGGTTAAGCTTTGAGCTGGAAGCTCAAACTGAGGGCTAACACTAAGACATTGCTTGTGTCAACAAGGTCACATGGCAGAGTGACTTTGTTCTCTTCTGCTGAAGCTCAGGTATACTCTAGAAAGCCATGTATCAATGTGTTTTTATTTTTCCTACGAGAGAAACTTGAACCACTTCTATTGAAAGTTGTAAATCTAGCCACATTTCGTTAGGTACTGTCACCTGCTTCTGTTCTATATCAGGTTACTGTCAAGGTCGAGGTGGCCTGGTGCAAATCCAGTGCAAACTGATACAGACTAACCCACTTTCACTTTGCGCTGCCCGGAGTTTGTTGCAGCTAATGCATAGGGCATTCACAGAGGATAATTGCTAAGCTGTGGTGAGGAATGTATTGCTTTATGGTTAACTGCTTCAGCCTCTGTGTGAGAACTTGTGTTCTAGCTGAATGGAGGATTTAATTTTGGTTTCCAGTCAATTTGATCAGCACCAAAACATGCACGTCTTAAAAACTGAACTTGGTGTCTTTACAGTCTGTTTTCTCTAATCCAATTAAATTTAAATCCAGTGCAGCTTCATTTATGTTGATGAGGCCAGCATGTCTGAGCAGGGAATGTCACTGACTACCCAAGCACCTTTTTGTAGGCCAGTTTAAAGAGAAGAATGGAGCTAGAAGAGTTCTAGCAAAAGAAAAAACTTGTGCAGTTGTGGGTCAAACAATTATCTGAATCCTAGGAACTAGGTTAGGCACAGGAATAACAGTCCTCAAGGTGCTCCCTGTATTCCTTGACTAAGGAATACAATTCCACCAGCATAGCAAAATCCACAAGAGGAAGATGGTACTTCTTCTACAGCTTGGTGTTGGTTTGTTTTGTTTTTTTTTTTTTTTTGTTCAGTCTTTTGATTGGTTGGCTATAGGTGTTTGTTTGGTTTTCGAAGCTGGCAGGATTAATCAATCTAGTAGTTTTCATTCTGTGGCCCTGGAAGTGTTCTTTTAAATTTTGTATGTGTGCATTGAACCATTAAGATGGAGCAATACTATTTCTGTTTTCTGATCAACAGTAGTCTTTGAGGCATTTTAAAAAGTTTTAAAGGTGAGAAGCACTTTATGATGCTGTAGTCTCCAGCACAAACTGGTAGAAATTATGTCATTATCCAGGCTAGCTGCTAAAACGTGTGAAACCAACACAGTGTTGGTAAAATGATCACACAGTTCTGTAGCTTTCCTTCTGTTTTCAGGGGACAATTTTCCCAAGACTAGATGGGGGAGGGGTGAGAGGTAGAATCTTTAAACTGTTCCTGCCTTGAACTTTAGCCAAGTGCTTTCAATGCACATTTAGTTGGCAAAGTAAGGAGGTAACCATTTCAAAGCAATAATAAAAAGCTTTAAAGCATACTTTTTATGCTTGAGAACCCAAAACCTACTTTTAAGAAATGGGATGTGAAAGGAGTTTTCCAAAGATGAAAAAGAAGTACATTTTCAGAAAGTGGCCGTGCTCCATTTTGCTTAATGTCAAAGAGCTGATTTTCTGTTTTCTTTCTTGGTTTGTGGTTTGTTGTTTTTTTTTTTTTTATTCCCAGAATGTCACTCTCAGTGTATTACGTGCATTTAGAAAACATACTGCCTTTATTATTTTATTTCACTGTAACAATACCTGTAAGGCTGTTACCCCATAAATATAATTAAAATGCTGATTTTAAAGTGGCCAGCAACAGAGTATAGCTATTTCCTTAGAAAATAAATTGATTGTTATCATTTATATTCCTGGAGATGAAAACTGACTTGAATAAATACAATGTCTTTGTTTCCTTTCAGAATATATCAATTGCTTACATTGGAATGTTGATTGGTGGAGATTACATATTCTCCATGTTAAACTTCATAGGGCTAAATATTTGGTGAGTGGAACTTGGAGTAACCTTTGTTTGTTATAGACGGGAAAATTTCTTAGTGAGATACACTTTTGTGTTTTGTTTCATTTGGCCCACTTGGGTGAAGCAGTTTTCAAACTACGAACCTGGAGAAGCACCACCTCAGGATACAAAGTTAATTACAATTAATTGTCTTTTCATGTCTGTTTTCAGATATTAAATCTTACTGTGGTAGGATCTTAACTATGGAAATATGCCTGCAGTTTTACTATGTGAGATTGAGTTCACTGGGTTTTTTATGAGCAACAGTTCTGAGCTTTGAGGCTTCCAAGTAAAAGCCAAGTGTTGTGAGAAGTGAGAATACCAGCTCAAGGAGCTGTCTCCATTGAATATGAGTTATAACTTGTGAGTTGTAACTTTCTGTGTTTGGATGAACAGTTAGATCTGTTTGTTTTAATCTATTTGAGAAACTAATAATTAGAATCATAGAATAGTTAGGGTTGGAAAGGACCTTAAGATCATCTAATTCCAACCACCCTCCCATGGGCAGGGACACCTCCCACTAAACCATGCCACCCAAGGCTCTGTCCAGCCCAGCCTTGAACACCACCAGCGACGGAGCATTCACAACTTCCCTGGACAACCCATTCCAGTGCCTCACCACCCTTGCAGTAAAGAATTTCTTCCTCATATCCAATCTAAACTTCCTCTGTTTAAGTTTGAGCCCATTACCCCTTGACCTCTCACTACAGTTCCTCATGAAGAGTCCCTCCTCAGCATCCCTATAGGCCTCCTTCAGATACTGGAAGGCTGCTATGAGGTCTCCACGCAGCCTTCTCTTCTCCAGACTGAACAGCCCCAACTTTCTCAGCTGATCTTGATCTTTGTCAGCTCAGGGCTGGTTTCTCAGATGGCTTACGTGGTCTGAGGCACTCCTAATTTATGCTAGCTGGTATTCTTTAATTTCTGGAAGGAAGGGTGCATATTTATAGAATGGCATATACAACACCAAGTATCTCTCACACCTCTGTTCTCTTTTCTTTAGTATGGCAGGAGGACTGAGATACTCATTTTTAACTTTAAGAGGAAGCAGCAAGCGTACGCAACCTGGGGATGAAGAGAATGCACTTCCTGAATCAAATAGTTAGCCAAAATGCCCACCTTGAAAGAGACTGAAGATCCAAGTTTGTTTAGCATTGCTGAGAACTTAATAAGTATACGCTGGAACATATTTGGAACGAGGAAAAAAATCTACCTCATTTGGCAGAGATGTGCACGCAATTCATTGGTTCAGAAATACCTTGCACACCATGTGTTGTACATGTGAACAAGTTTAATTTTAGCTTTTTTTTACATCACAAGCTAATTTATAGGAAGGAATGGCATGAGAAAATCTGAAGTTGTAAATTTCTTCATTTACCATACTTCAGTGCTATTTGTACTCAGAAAGATCTGTGAGATTTGTCTCAGTGTCTGCCATTACTCTCTGAGGCATTACTCTCAGTGTCTGCCATTACTCCCTGTAAAGCTCATGAGGCTTGATTCACCATTGCTTTGTGCCATAAACAGTTTTTGATACCGGTGAAGAGGTGAAAGATACTTGTGATTCAGAATGATTTCATGTATACATTTGCTCTTGTGTAAGTGATATAGATCATATGAGGTAAAGAGGAGACGTGTTCTTTGGTTGTTTCCTGTTTAAGTGTTGACTAAAGAATTCAGGATACAGCCTGGTGTGTTCAGTATACATTGTGCAGACATTCTTTCTCAGTCCTTTCTTCATCCTCAATAAGATTGTGATGTTCTGCTGAATTGGCACTGTTGTTACAAGTGAACCCTCGTAACTTTGCTGCAGGATCAAGGAGAGCAGGAAATTGAGCAAGGATTTTTTTAATGCTTAAAAAGTTTTTTGTGTGTTTGAGCCAGTACCAAACAGGTGATTAGGAGAGATAACAAAGGTAAATATTTTTGTTTAGTGCTGGCCCAGGGGTTAAAAAAAAAGGCCTAGAATATGGTAGTCTGAGTTATCATCTGGGACAATAATGACACTGCTCTGTATCTTTATTTCTTTCTCTGAAAATACGATTGATAAGCTTACCTGTGTCTATGAGGATATAGCGTTAATCTTTGAAAACACAATAGAAACTGCAGCTTTGGAAGACAGCAACATAATTAAACTTGTTGAAGTTCTCAATTCCCTGCAAGCATGAGCCAAGATTTTTTTAAAATAATCAAAAGAAGATTTTGGAAGACCTCAATGTGGAGTTAGGATTGTCTTATGACTTATTTTATCCCCATTTGAATTAAAATATAGCTAAATCTGAAATGCATTACTTTGTGACTAACATAAAATCATAGAATCATAGAATAGTTAGGGTTGGAAAGGACCTGAAGATCATCTAGTTCCAACCCCCCTGCCAGGGGCAGGGACACCTCCCACTAAACCATGCCATCCAAGGCTATGCCCAATCCAGCCTTGAACGTGTGAATGACCAGATCTAAGAAACATGCAAGTAGCTCACACCAGTACCTTGGGGGGATGATTGGGCTGCCCACTGCAATGTGGAGCTGAATGGCAAGAGGAGCAGTGGTTGCAGATGCTAGAATTGGAATTTAAGAGCACAGTCCAAGTGGAAACAGAAGCCTGGGCTATCCAGTTTCTTACAGCTGGCTAAGAGATGTGACTTTAATTTTCTACCTGTCGAAGAGGTGGGGAGGGAAAGGGTTGCTGCAAATATTTTAGAAAGAGCTTCCATTTTTTAAGCATTTCCTTATTCTTAAAAAGACTTGCGTATTTTTTAGTGTATTCTTTTATAGGACTTATCTTCTTCCAGATTGTCTCTACCTCCAGAATCCTAATTATTGAACCTCAACTCTGCAGTGGTACAAGGCATTGGAAGGTTTCTATTACAAAAACATGGTAAGAACCATTGCAATGCTGATGAACACACAGTTGCGCCTGCTAAATAAGATGTAGTTTCCAGAAAGGAGCAGCTACTGTGTGCATTTGATTCATTAATATTTTACTGTACCTTTTATAAATAAAGAGATACAGATCACATTTTTAACAAGTTTTTCATTTTTTTGTGTGGATGGACACGCAGAGGTAATGTTGATTCCAGTAAAATTCTGTTTGAAACTCTTGAGAATATGATCTCAACCAGGCTGAACTATCATGTTAGAATTCAGGCAATTAGGGGAATGGCTTTTCATTCAGAACCTCAGTGATTGTGTCTTTCAGTTAACAAGGTAGTAATTTAAAATTTATTTCTCTTAGGATACATCTGTAGGTAAACCTTTTCTACAGATCTTATATTGGCTTAGTGAAATATTAAATTATTTGTAAAACTAGATTCCCTAATTGCTGTGTGAAATTTCATTTTCTTTCTTTTGGGAAAATTGTATAAACAGAAACAATGTCAGGCTTCAGAACAGATATTTAAAAGAATTAGTAAGTGGGCTAGTTTTGAGAAATCTGCTACCAGTCAAACAATCAGGAGGACTTTGTAGATGAAGCTTTCTATAGATAGATGGAACAAGGGCTCACAGACCCTTGTCCTCATGGGGGACTTCAACCACCCTGATATCTGTTGGAGGGACAGTATGGCCCGGCACAAGCAATCCAGGAAGTTCCTTGATTGTGTGGAAGACAACTTCCCTCTGCAAGTGATAGAGGAGCTGACAAGGAGAGGTGCCATGCTTGACCTCATCCTCACCAACAGGGAAGGGCTGGTTGGAAATGTGATGCTCCAGGGCAGCCTTGATTGCAGCGATCATGAGATGGTCGAATTCGAGATCCTCAGGACAGTGAGAAGAGTGTGCAGCAAGCTCACTGGCCTGGACTTCAAGAGAGCAGACTTTGGCCTCTTCAGGAACCTGCTCAGTAAGATTCCATAGGATATAGCCCTAGAGGGCAGGGGGGCCCAAGGCTGTTGGTTGATATTCAAGGATCATCTACTACAAGCTCAGTATAGGAGTGTTGCATCCCGACTAGAAGGAAGTGCTGCAGGAGGGCCAGGAGACCTCCTTGGATGGATAAGGAGCTGCTGAGGAAACTTAGAATGAAAAAAGAAACTTACAGAAGGTGGAAGCAAGGACAGGCGGCCTGGGAAAAATGCAGGGATGTCCAGGAAGCTAGGGACCAGGTTAGGAAAGCCGAGGCCCGGACAGAATTGAGTCTGGCCAGGGATATCAAGGGTGAGAGGAAAGGCTTCTATAGGCATATCACTAGCAAAAGAAAGTTTAGGGACAGTGTGGGCCCCTCCAGAAGCTATCAGGGGAACTGGCTACCCTGGATTTGGAGAAGGCTGAGGTTCTTAATGACTTCTTTGCCTCAGTCTTCACCGGCAAATGCTCTGACCACACCACCCAAGTCTTGGAAGGCAGACGCAGGGACAGTGAGAATGAAGACCCTGGGCCCACTGTAGGAGAGGATCTGGTTCGAGACCATCTTAAGAACCTGAATGTCTACAAGTCCATGGGACCTGATGAAGTCCATCCACAGGTCCTGAAGGAGCTGGCAAATGAAGTTGCTAAGCCACTGTCCATCCTATTTGAAAAATCATGGCAGTCAGGTGAAGTTCCCAACAACTGGAAAAAGGGAAATATAACCCCCATTTTCAAGAAGGGGAAAATGGATGAGCTGGGGAATTACAGACTAGTCAGCCTCACCTTTGTGCCTGGCAAAATCTTGGAGCAGGTTCTCCTGGAAGGCATGCTAAGGCACATGAAGAACAACAAGGTGTTTGGTGACAGCTGCATGGCTTAACTAAGGGGAAATCCTGCCTGACCAGTCTGGTGGCCTTCTATGATGGGGCTATGGAACTGATGGACAGGGGTAGAGCAGTTGATGTCATCTACCTGGACTTGTGCAAAGCGTTCAACACTGTCCCACATGATGTCCTTGTCTCTGAGTTGGTGAGGCATCAATTTGATAGATGAACCACTCAGTGGATAAATAAATGGCTGGATGGCCGCATGCAAAGAGTTGTGCTCAATGGCTCAATGTCCAGCTGGAGACCAGTAATGAGTGGTGTCCCTCAGGGATGGGTGTTGGGACCCATCTTGTTCAACATCTTTGTTGGTGACATGGACAGTGGGATTGAGTACGCCCTCAGCAAGTATGCCGATGACACCAAGCTGTGTGGTTCGGTTGATACGTTGGAGGGAAGGAATGCCATCCAGAGGGACCTTGACATGCTTGTAAGGTGGGTTGATGCCAACCTGAGGAAGTTTAACCATGACAAGTGCAATGTTCTACTGCTGTGTCAGAGCAACCCCAGACACAGCTACAGGATGGGCAGAGAAGAGATTCAGAGCAGCCCTGTGGAGAAGTACTTGGGGGTGTTGGTTGATGAGAAACTTAACATGAGCCAGCTTCAATGTGTGCTTGCAGCCCAGAAAGTCAACCATATCCTGGGCTGCATCAAGAAGAGCGTGATCAGCAGGTCAAAGGAGGTGATCCTGCCCCTCTACTCTGCTCCTGTGGGACCTCACTTGGAGTATTGTGTGCAGTTCTGGTGTCCTCAACATAAAAAGGACATGGAAGTGTTGGAACAAGTCCAGAGGAGGGCCACGAGGATAATCAGGGGACTGGAGCACCTCCCATATGAAGATAGGCTGAGAAAGTTGGGGCTGTTCAACCTGGAGAAGAGAAGGCTGCGTGGAGACCTCCTAGCAGCCTTCCAATAACTGAAGGGGGCCTATAGGGATGCTGGGGAGGGACTTTGCATCAGGAACTGTAGCAATAGCACAGGGGATAATGGGTTCAAACTTAAACAGTGATGAGCTACCTTAGATACAAGGAAGAAGAAGTTCTTAACTGTTAGGGTGGTGAGGCACTGGAATGTGCTGTCCAGGGAAGTTGTGAATGCTCCATCGCTGGCAGTGTTCAAGGCTGGGCTGGACATAGCCTTGGGTGGCATGGTTTAGTGGGAGGTGTCCCTGCCCGTGACAGGGTGGTTGGAACTAGATGATCTTAAGGTCCTTTCCAACCCGAACAATTCTATGATTCTATGATTCTGTGAAATAATGGGTTGATATGTGAACATCACATTCCTTTACAGAAGTGTTTTGTAGTTACATGCTGCTAGCTACAAAAACTTGATTTTCAGGAGTCAGCGGCATTGTGTAATTACAAGGGAACATACAAAGAAACTTAAAATCATTAGCTGGACTGGAAAGGAATATTGTACTGTATATTGATCTGTTCATACTCTTAATTTTACAGGGATTGCTTAGCAGTGGATTAGCTGTAATGGAATAAGATTAGGAGAGAAAAAGTGTGGTGGTCACCGAAAGCAGCTTTCTGCCCATGCAATGTTTAAAGTTCTTGCAGTGACACCTGTGAATGTCAGAGATGCAACACCTCAAGAAAAAAACTTGGTCTGGGCTGGATGAACAATTCTTTTACATTTGTAAGAATTTTTTCTCTCAGTATCTTGGCCTGATTTATGAATATTAGGCCTATGAAGTACTGCAGGCATACTTACTTCAGCCTCTGGAAAAGAAAATGGTGAGGCAGCATGGGCAGAGCTGGAAGTGCAAAAAAGAAGACTGGCAGCTATGGAAGCTTGCGATTTGACTCCCATCATCAAATAGAAGTGATTTTCTCTCCTTCCCCCATTCAAATCAGGTATTCAGCTTCACTGTTGCACATAAAAAACACAGTGAAACTTGTTCAAAGTATTCCTTGAATAGCGAGTGATTCTGTGGGGAATTTGCGACGGTAAATATTTTTTTCAAAGGTAACTTTCAGTGCTTTTTTGATTTGTGTGGTCTTACTTACGAGTCAAGACAGGTGAAGTTGTAACAGAGATCATGTGAGGAAATTGAGTTGTTGTTAAGATGGTAATGATTTTTTTATCTTTCTATTATGGATAATTTACTGTTACATTTCTTGTGTCTGAGACATCATCTTTACTCTGTAATGCATGTGTATGTTATGGTTTTCTGGCTGGAGGTGTCAGTAACATGGCATGACATTTATCACTGACCTTCAGTTGGAGATTCCTGGATGTCAGAGGTTTATAGATGACTCACATTAAATATGGAAGAATATCATTAAAGTGTGCAAACAAATTTCATTTTACCTCATCCTAAGTGCACGTGTAAGCATCAGTGTTTCTGGTGTCCATTATAAACTGGTCTTTGAAAAATGGATAATGTTTAAAATTGCCACTACAAAGAAGGGTAAAAGTTGTTTCTGTGCCTTCCCTGAGAAATTCCATATGTTATATTTTAAAACCTTTTCGATCACTTGAAGTCTGAATTTCATTGATTTCGTCTCAGCCTTGCAGTGAGATAGTGTTCTTGTTCTTGTAAGCATTTTTCTCCCCTAAGGTTTTGATACATGTCCTTCACTTTAATACCATTTCAGACATGGTTTGTTCAGAAAAGCTGAAAGTCCTATTCCTTTGTTAATAGATTACCGTACTTGTTCATGCCATAATTATGCAATTTGTAAAATGGGTGTAATGATATTAACCTCTTTTCAGAAGGCTCTGTGAAAAGTTTTGTAATACTGCTTTCTATGTATAGAAGGAGTTAGTTAACTTATGTAACCTTTTATTACTTTGTTTTTGAACTGGTAGCTAAGTCTATTCTTCTGGTTTCAGTGTGAACTTGCCCTGTAAATGGCTGGGCTAGAGTTTAACTCTTTGCTGTAAAAAGTAGTGCTGATGTTGTTATCCCCAAGGTTTGCAGTATTCCTATCCAAGGCTTTGGTTTAGACACATCTTCAGTCTCTAGGATTACTAAATAATGACAATAAAAAGTATTTTTTTTTCTTTTTGTTCTTGGGTAGTTTTCAGAAAAGCAGTGAAACCTTTTGTTTAAAATTGTTTAGTTTGGATTTTTTTCAGCAGTTTACAGATTTGGGTGTAGCATAGAGATGTTATTCTAATCTAAACCCTGGACATTCTGTTGAAGAGCAAACTCACGTGATTAGATTAGACTTCTCACTTCTCTGCCAGTGTTCGGAGACTAGCAGTGCACTGGAAAGAGGCATTTCCCAGGGAGAAAGTGACTGATTCACACTAGCTCACCATGGAAGTGTTCCAGCATCAGCTATTCACTCTTACTGGGGGTCTGATCTGTTTCTATGTTCTGGTAAAATGCATCAGATTTATGAAATACATTTTCCCACATAGGTGGAGTGCTGTGCCTCAGACTTTCTTTCGGTCGATGGGAGAATGGGCAGGTAAAGGAAACTTCTTCGCTTCTTTTTCTTGTAACTTACTAGTGGATTGTTAAATTACTAATAATGAGCAGTTTTCCTTGCATTTCATTTCCCTATCCCTTAAGAACAAACCACAGTTTCCACTAGGTGTGGTTTTCTTTATTTCTTTTTCTTTTCTCCTAATAACTTCATGTTTATGAGACAGAAGGTTTTGCATTCTTGGTGAGAATAGAAAAATAGTCAAACTGGCAACAGCTCACACACCTGGTGTGAATTCTTTCCCCATTCCCACTTTTTTTTCTTTACTGCAAATGCTTTCGTTTTAATAGCATTGCCTATATTCTCAGTTTCCTGATATATGGAGCAACTTGTTTATGTCTAGCATATGGAATCCACTTTTCAAAGCAACTTTTCTTTGTTCCTGGGGATGTTGCTCCAGTTTTTTTTTGGACTTGGTTTTTTTTCCAGATCAGTGAGCTATCCTTACTGGTACCATTAACAACCAAATCTACTTTAGCCTAAAAACTTCAAAGGCTGCAACTTGGCAGTACTTTTTTGAAGATATTATGCATTCTCATAAAATAATAGAAATGTTTAATGCACACCTTTTTCTTCCTACTGTTCATTGATGTTTTTCTAAAGCTTGTTAGATCATCAGTATGAAGCAAAAATGAACAGGTATTACAGTTTCTGAGTTCCTGGGCTACACATGTCACTGACATGTCATCTTGTTAAAAAGTGACCTGAACAGTACGTTTGCGCTTCATTCTTTTCCCCCACCTTAAACAGGATTGAATACCTGCTTAATAAGCATATCTCACAGTGGATTAGTAAGAAATGAACTCCATCCCTGTGCAAAAGACCTGCCTGAGTAATAGCTGCTTCTGAAGCAATATGTAGGTATTGTTTTGATTTAAATAAGGAAAGGACCTCTGTTATGTGTGAGGAGGGGGGCAGCATGTGGGACTTTCTGTGTAAAATCCTTGTTTCCACTGAAGGTTGAGAGACTTGTTTCCTTTAGTGGACCTTTTATGCTCTGTGTTTTTTATAAACATAAAATCATCTGGGCCCAGTAAAATTCGTAAGGCTTGGATGATTTGCTGGCACATCTGATCCTGGGAATTATGAAAGTTAAAGTTTGTTTCCCGACAGATGCTTGTGTTTCATCTTCAAGTCTGCTAGAAAGCTAAAGATCCACTGCTGCTTCACTGAGGGGGTATCTCTTCTCTGTGAAATGAGAGAGTAGTTGCTTTTCTATTGGCAACAAACCTAATGGGTCAAAATCACTTTTTCCTCAGTGTCTCTTGCTATTTAAAAGACCTTATCCACATTTTTTTTATATCATAATTTTCCATTTTGCTTTGAAAACTTCCAAGGTTTACCTTGGAATTGCTTTGGTGCTTTGCTACTTATTTCTTCTTTATTTCTAAGGTGATAAGGATTTTCTTTCCTCTTTGGCATTCATTTGTGTAAAATTTAAAGTTTAGTGTGCTTTACAAATGCCAAAGCTTGTTTACTTTCCCAGTAACACTAAATACAGAAGTAAACTTGAGTAGGACAGTTCTGAAGGAAGAGCATTTTATAGATGGTGGCAAGTTTGCTGTGATGTTTCCTTGCAGGCATATTTTTTGTGTGAGAAATTGTTGCATCAGCTTTAGTTACCGATAAGACCTTATCTCCTACCATTCTGCCACCAGCATATAAACGAAATGATTGCAAAGCAGAACTTGTAAAAATATGTGTATGGAAGAAAATTCTACCCCCTCTTCAGCAATTGACTTGTTGCTGAACCAGTTGTTGCAATTGACTTGTTGCTTGGTTTCAATCCCACTGAAAGTAAACGTAATAGCTATCTACTGCATCGGGTACATTACTGTGGGGAGGGATTTGCTTTGCAGACAGAAAACAATAAATGACATAACAAAATGGTGACAAGGTCACAAGGAAATCAGTTTTTTAAAAAAAAGATTTATTGTGTTCTTCAGTAGAGCATTTAGGTTGCAAACTCACTCTGATGATACAGAAGAACAAGCTAAAGCAGAGCTCCAAATGTAATCTTTATTCTTCTTTTTACTTTCTTCAGTGGTCACAGGAGCAGGAGAAGGGCTTGGAAGAGCATATTCCTTTGAGGTAAGATAGATTACTTACCTTTAAGTCTATTTTAACAAAATTGCAAATGTTACCCCTTCATTGGTCTCTGCAAGTTAGTATAATCACTCTAGGATTCAAAGGCACTGTGACAAACATGGTGCTGATCCTTCTTCCGTGTATGCAGAATGGCATTTATCAAGTTTCAAAAGGAAACAGGTGCAGCATTTCAGAGGAAAGTAATTCATTTCACAATGGTCTCATCAGACCAAGGAAATCAAAAAGATTTCACATTGCCTTCCAAGGTAGGAAGTCTCCAAAATTGTCCTTTTTTTCCCCAGTTTTGCAGTTAATATGTTTTCTGACTTCCAGTGGGGTGGTTCATCTTTAACATACAAAAGGTAGCTTTCTAGCCTTTACACTTGCAAACACATTTTGAATATCTGAAACAAAAAAAAAAATAAAGAAGAAATCTCCATAGATTAATATAAACTGCAGGTTTCAGAAATTATAAGGAAACTAGTGTTTTAATGAAGGATTGATAGCTCTTGGAGGCTGCAGGAGGAAGGAGAAGCTCTCTGATGGTCCTGTGGCTGCTACTGTGCAGAGTCACTACAGCAGTCCCTTTCCTTTCACCTGTGTTCACCCACACTGAAGGCAGGGTGATCTTATACTGTCCTGTACCAGCCTTGGTATTTTAGTGATAGCGACTGGCTCCTTTTCTAAAAGCTAAACTTGAAGAGAAGGACTTGGGAGTGTTGGTCGATGAGAAACCTAACATGAGCCAGCTTCAGTGTGCACTCAGAGCCCAGAAGGCCAACCATATCCTGGGCTGCATCAAAAGGAGCGTGACCAGCAGGTCGAGGGAGGTGATCCTGCCCCTCTGCTCTCGAGACCTCACCTGGAGTACTGTGTGCAGTTGTGGGGCCCCCAGTACAAGAGCGACATGGACCTGCTTGAGAAAGTCCAGATGGGGCCACAAAGATGATCAGAGAGCTGAAGCACCTCTTGTATGAAGACAGGCTGAGAGAGCTGGGGTTGTTCTGTCTGGAGAAGGCTCTGGGGAGGCTTAGAACAGTCTTCCAATATCTACAGGGAGCCAACAAGAAACCCGAAGAGAGATGTTTTACAAGGGCATGTCGCGACAAGAGATGGAGCATGGCTTTAAACTGAAAGAGGAGGAATGTAGATTAGATCTTAGGAAGAAGTTTTTTCTTGTGAGGGTGGTGAGGCACTGGCACAAGTTGCCCAGGGAAGCTGTGGCTGCCCCATCCCTGGCGGTGTTCAAGGCCAGGGTGGACGGGGCTTTGAGCAACCTGGTCTAGTGGAAGTTGTCCTTGCCCATGGCAGTGGGGTTGGAACTGGATGAGCTTTAAGGTCCCTTCCAATCCAAATCATCTTATGATTCTATAATAATAATTTAATCAAGAGTTTAGCTGTGATGCAATCTGCTCATAAATTATAAAACATACCTCACAGGAAAGGAAAGTAAAATGGCTTTTGAATTGATTTACAGGATTAAGCTAGACTTGCAAAGTATGTGCATTGTTTCAGCACCTGCCTCATGGTTTTCACTACTGGGAATGGCAATACAATAACTCCTTTCAAAAGTGCATTGAATGTAGGAAGCACAGAGACAAATACCAGGTATTATTGTTGAACATTTGGCATAGTTGTGATAAAGATCACAGGCTTTCCCAAGGGAGAGAAGGGATAATATTGTCGCCTTGTCTACTCACTGATTTGCTGTAGTGATGGACAAATGGAAAGGGTCTGATGACTACATAGGTCATGAGGGAATGGGATGCGACCAAGACAGGGAAAGAAATAGTCGGAAATGCTTGAACATTTACTTAGCACCAAATGTAGTCATCTAGATATACAGCTTGCTGAATTCATTTTGTGTGTGAGCACCTGGCAATATTTTATCCATGTGAAGACTGCAGGAACCTGTGAATGTCTTGATCAAAGCCTCTGTGTTAAACCACAATATTGTTCTGCTTCTTTTATGCTGTATGGGTTATGCAAGAGTAAATCCTATTTAAAATGCCAGCTGTAGCATGCAAATGGCTGCTTTTTACCATGAGAAAAAAAAAAATAACTACTGTGTAACAAAAACCCAAACAAACAAAAAAACCAAAAAAGTAAAGAAAAAACACAAACCACCAAAAACCTGAAAAAAAAAAAAAAAAAACACCCACAAAAAATCTTGGCTGGAACTGGCTGGATTTTGTGGGACATTTGTTCATTATTTTTGGCTTTTGCGGGATGACTGAGAGCCATCTTTATCCATGCTGAGATGTACCTTCCTCTCCAGGTGGTCCCTTTGATTGAAACTGTGCTCAGCTACTGCTCTGTGGAGCAGATCCTAAACCCACACCACATGAGCTCATAGCTTGGCATGTCATCTTGCTGGCTGAGGTCAAAACACACGTTTTGTGTGTCTTGTGGATAAATAAATCTGACCCTGCTGTTTTAGTATCTGTGTGCCTTTGGAGTTCCTGGCTCAGCACTGCTGTCTTGCTGGTCTGATGTCAGGATATGAAATTCTCTGATGTTCTTCTGGCATAAGTTCCTCTGGTTGTATGGGCTGATGTGAAGTCAAGCCTTATTTGATGACCACAGTGGCTATTCTAGAGTTTGAGCTCTGACACAAAGTGATTAATTTCTTTCTGATATCCTGAGCTCAGGCATGGGCTGATAGCAATACACAAAAATGTAAGGGCTCTGCACTTGTTGGTCGAATACGGTACAAGAGGCTAAGGAGAGCAGCTCTTGCGTTTTAGAAGGCCAGTGTGATGTGGCTTTCTCTGCCCTTTCATGTGGAAATCCAAGTAGGCAGTTCATTAGGTAAAAGCCAGCAGATAGAGGCACATGCAGAGATTTTAATATTTACTGGTTCAGTACCCTCGTTTTCAAGGATTATGACTAGATAAAGGTCTCTGCAAAATCTATTAAGCTCAAGACCTGGCTGAGGCTGTGTGAAGAGCCCAGCAGATGTGAGCTCTCAGAACACTACTTTATTGACGCCAGGAGACAAACTTTTTAGAGAGAATTATTGCCCCTTTAGTTTTCTTAACCTCTATTGAGAGGTGAGCACATACAGAGCTTGAGCTTATCCTCTTCTGCATGGAATTCCAGGCTTCCATGAAGACTGTCTGTATTTCTAGCATATCAGGGTACTTCTGAAGGACTGACCTTTTTGAGCATAACAACCCTGACCATTTAACTGACTGCTCTGATGCCAGAGCACTGGAATTTTGTGTCTAGTTTGCTATACTTACTTCAAAAGCTAGGTTTCTGTTAGATTTGGTCAGTTAGCTCTTGGGCTGACAGAGTTTAGACTCACCAGACTTATAACAAGTGGCAAAACCAAGGAACAAAACCTAGTGTGCTGCTGGACTGTCACAACTCTATTAAACTGTTAGCATTTCAGGTATCAGTGCAGTCTTTTTTCTTCTGCTTTTCTGATATAATAACTAAAGATGTGCTTTGACATCTGTTGCTGACTTAGCACTTCAAACATACTGGGTTTATGCATGAGGCCATGCTGTACTCGGAGATTTATGGTTTAGGCCCTGCACACTTCTCATCTGATGTCAGAGCACAAGCAGGGTGTTGGTGGCTTACATGGTCACCATTTTTGTTATTGTTAATGGTTCAAAACTCTTTTATAACTCAGGCCAGTTCTTGTGTTTAATGAATGCTTTAGCAGACCATATTGAGACAGGGACTGCACTCATTTGTTAATACAACAGTTCCTCAAATCTTAGACCTTTGTTTGGTTTCCTGAAATTGAGCATAGTATTACCAGCAGTATAATACAAGATAAATATGATGTGAGTTCTTCCACTCCAGTTGCAAACACATTCTAATTTCTCCACTCGTTCTTGGATTTACCCTGGAAATACTGGTTTTCTACTTGTGTGGCACAGGTGCATAGCTGGCAGAAAGACTGCAGAATTCTTCTGCCCTCTTGTTTCAGTCCTGATTTGCTGGACCAAAAGAGGTTGAAAGATTCGAATCATAGAGATCCTACAGGTATGAACCTCAGGGAAGGAAAGAAAAGGGGTGAAGCACTGAGGACATATCAGCTTACTCCTGGAGATGAATCTCTTTTGTAATGGGTAGAAATCTGCAGTAGGCAGCTACAGATCCCATAAAGCATTTTTAAGAATTTTAAAGTATTACATCTAATTATTCATGTAGAATATAACCAATATATTGGAGTAACTGTAGTAGTTACATGCATGGTTTGAATCTAAAATCTATGTCTTGCTTTTCATGAAGCTTTATTGTTTAAAATTTTGCTCAGACTGAGCTGCAAAATCATACTAGAAAATGCAGAGCAACTTTGTAATGATTTAATGTAGGTTTAAACTTTTTAACCATGAGTTTGCAAGATTCTTGAGTGCAGATCCTGCTTGATCTTTCTTCATTATTAGCCGCATTTCTAAATGCTAAGTTGTCATAATTTGTTATGGCTGACATCAGCAATAATGACCTTACATTTTGGCAGAGGTGCAGGAGCATTTTAGTCCTTTGCCACTGGGAGTCAGGGTTTCCTAACACAAGCAGGATCACATTACACAGTGCTGGAAGCTGGTGCTTTTTCTTAAGTGTGAGGGGCAATACCATCCTCTAACATCAAAGCCTTTGTATGTTCAGAAAACATTTCGTGCTAAAGACATCTACACTAAAAGTTACCTTTATTTGAAATGCGGCAGAGTTAAACCTGATTTAACTTTTCCAGTGAACAGCCAGGAATTTCTTTTCTAAACACAGTTCTTTTTGTTTGTGTGAGGGTGCGTTTGGATCTCGCGGTAGTTATAACGTCCTACAAAACCTATTTCTGACAAAGGTGTGCATTTTGTATCTGGGCAAGGAAGCAAAAAGGAATAGTCAGGTGTAGCTTCTTCTGCCTCCAGAAATGGTTGCTACAGCATTATACTTCTGCTTAGTCTGGAGTACAGCAGTTAACAATTTGCCACAAACATGCACTTTTAGCTGAAATACAGCACAGTCTTAGCAACAAGAATATTTTTTTACTTAGGTGTTAGGAGATATTATTCGACCAAGTGAAATACAGAGACCTAAGTGAGATGATGCTGATAAGCCCAGTGAAGCAGAACTTTGTTTTTATTTTGTATATGACATTGGGTGGTATTTACTTTTGGGTCTGAAGGCACAGAAATTGAAATAAACCCAACTAACACTCCCAAGTGGCAGTGACCGTGGAAACGGAGACCATGCCTCCAATTGGAAGTGGCTTGATTCAAGCTTGCTGTGGACGAAGGGAAATCTACTGCCTGTATATAGGCAATTAGAGTTCTCTTCCTGGGAACTTCAAATGGAGCCCTTAAAATAAGCTTTGAAACTCCTGAGTGTCTCTAAGTCTGTGCAGGTCTCTTTGGAGCACCAGTCAATTATGTTAGAGGGTCTCCAAAAGCACAGAATTTTGAACTTGGTCTTTGTGCTGAGAACACAAATGATGGTGGCTGATGCATTTAATAGGCAGTCTTCTCCTTGTACTCTTGATGTAGTGAATTTTTGAACAAAGGTCCTTATTCCTTAACATTCTCTGCACTGTTTCAGAAGAGCCAAATGGGACAAACTTTTGCCCTCAAATAGCTTTAAGGAGAAATCATTGCAGGGCATCAGCTGTGGAAACAAATGGGTCTTCAGTGTGTGGCCTTCAGCAGTAACTTTCTTCTAAGAAACCCTTGTGCTTTCAGATGACATTGGCTTTATCTTAGTGCTGTCTAATCTAGCTCTTTCTCCTTGTTCTCATGGGCAGGCTATTTTGTTTCAGCTTTATCTTTTCTTTCTTCATACACACAACTCCATTTAGCTTCCATTTTTTAATAATCCCTTTTCAAAAGCTGGGCCCACATTTGTCCTTCAGGTTTTACTTCAGACTTTTTAACTGATGGGAATGGGATGCCTTGGAAAAACAGGAGAAAAACATTCTCTGTTTGTTCTGCATTTGTTCTGCACGTGGTAATACAAAGCTGACTATAAACAGACTGCTGTATTAAATAGTATTCACAGGTATGAACTTCAACTATTGCCAATATCTTTGTGGATGTACATTTGTAGGACTGTATTTTGAGTTTTTAATCACAGACTTCATCCCTTTTCCTTGTTTCTTCTTCTTTTTTTTTTTTTTTTTTTTTTTGGTTAAGTTTTGGGGGGTTTTTTTGTTTGGTGGTTTTTTTTTGGTTGGTTGGTTGTGATCTTTTTGGGTTTCTTTGGGTGGGGTTTTTTTTGTTAGCTTTTTTTTTGCTTACATCTAAAGACATAAACAGTTAAACTGTATCATATTTGATTTCTAGTAAAAAAATATGAATAAAGTTCAATTCCTTTAAAACTCTTGAGCCTTAAATTCAATATATGTAATCTACTTCCTCAGGATAAATAAATGAGGATGGAAAGTGATGTTGTAAAATGAGTACGATGTCATCAACGTATTTGGGCTCTGAAATCCAAGTAGAAATAAAAATGTGTTTCTCGGAAATGTGTTTGTTTTAACTCACTCAACTTCATTCATTTGAAATTGGCTCAGATTTTTTACTTTTGTTCATATTATTGGGGTTTGATTGCTGTCTAGCATATATTTCTTTTAAGAGTCCAAGATTATCCAGTTAAGGAGATGTTTTGGAAGACTGTTTACTGTTGGCCTGGTTTTAATATCTGTTGTTTACCCATTAGACGGATGACAGGTAAATGAAAGCAATTTTAAAAACTCCATGATTGCTTATGTTGCAGAACTGGAAATAATTGAAAGATTCTTATCACCTTACTGTTTCTTAACAACTTTCATATTCCTTTCTTGTAGCTGGCAAAACATGGATTAAATGTAGTTATGATAAGCAGAACTCTTGAAAAACTACAGAGAGTAGCCATTGAAGTTGGTAAGTGTTTGTCTCATCTTCCTGTTTAGCAGAGTAGATTTATAGGGAGCTGGAGGACTCTTCCCTTTGTACAGTATATAGTACAGTAGGGCCCCAGGCATTGTTCCAGTACTAGACATAATTCTGGTATTACTGTGTTGCTTGAACACTTCTGATCGTGGATTGCTTTAAAAATGTGTTCTATCATTCAAACACTGTGATGGCAAAAAAAGTGCACATGTATTCTTTACTGGCTTTATCTCCCCTTAAAATCTGTGGGGCAAAGGAGATGTAATACTCGAGTCATTGGAGGCATCTATGAAATGGTTTAAACTTGGAAAAATAAGATTACCTTTAGGCTAATTTTTGGACATAGCAAAGGAGGAATAA
This sequence comes from Ara ararauna, assembly GCA_028858755.1. Classification (NCBI taxonomy): domain Eukaryota; kingdom Metazoa; phylum Chordata; class Aves; order Psittaciformes; family Psittacidae; genus Ara; species Ara ararauna. The sequence goes on along the minus strand of CM054410.1, from coordinate 32,467,881 downwards.
AATTGAAATTAAGATTCCTGTCTGAATTTAGTTTGTTTGGAAGTTTTTGTGAAGTTTTCAAGTTATATTTGGCTTCCGATAAAGCAATTAAGTAGTGTATCTTTGGAATTAGTTTCAAATTAATGTTCCCTTTCTTTTCTTTGAAAGAAACTAGCCATTTACAATGGGGAATGGCTTGTTAAAATAAGTTAAAATTCACGGTTAGGTTTTATTTAGGAGTCAAATGGGTTTGTATCCTCCATTAACTTTAAAGATTGCTGTTATTAAGGTTGCTCTTTCCACTGTCTGTTTTTCTATACATGGCTTCTACCCACCAGACTCCCTGATTCACAGGTTCTTGTGTGAAGCATGTGTCACTACAAAACTACACCTCTGTCAGAAGGAATTGCCTTTAAGCAGGCGTAGTAGCTGACTCCAATGGAGTATCAGATCCAGTGAGAGCAGGGCATCTTTTAGGGACATGGGAGACTGGAAGTGGATGAAAAAGTCTGTAATGTCTGCACCTGCTGCTACCAAAATCAATGATTGGACCCTGAAATTTTCCATCCAATTTTCCTCCGTATTTCCCCATTCCACCCCCCCACCCCCCACCCCCCCCCCCCCCGGTGGTAAACTTGTTTTTCCTTGGGAAGCAAGGGGTGTAAGAGGAGGAAAACACCAACTTCCTATAAGCAGTGATATCTATGAGATCAATGTGACTATGGCCTACACTAGCCCCTCTTAAATAACAGCCATAAAAAATAATTTCTGTGACAATTAGGTCAGCTCTGGTGCCATTGTTGCATTTCTTTGCAGCTAAGATTGTTAAAGAATTACAATACTGAAAACCTGAAGAAATAAAAGCTAAAGAGTTTTTATAGTTTCTTTGCATTGGAAATTATAACCAGAAGCCAAGAATGGAAACAAGAAGATTCCTGACACTTAGCATAGCTAAGTAAAGAAAAAGCACGGTAAAGGGGTGAAAAGATGACATACTGTAAATTCCACTGGACTATGATTTATTGTAAGACCATCCACTGGCCACTTTCCTAATTAAGTCCATACTGTGCTAAATTGTGTAGCAGCGTGTGATGAAGTACTTGCCATGTCCTGAAAGGTACTCTGAGATAGCCAACCCTGCAAACACTCCTGTGCCTGTGCAGAACTTACCCATGACTTCTTGCATGTCAGGAAGCTTCACTGACTGCAGCAGTGTTATCCATGTAATTGAAGGTATGGGGAGGTGGATGGTGTGATCCCAGCAGCTCAGGCTACATTGATGAGGCTGCAGTAAGTTCAACTTGGCTGTGAGTGTAAAGATTTTTCCCCAGAGCTTGATAAAAAATTGGTGACAAACACCAGTGAGACCTTTCCATTGTTTTCAGTGGGTTTTGGCATAAGCCCAGAGTGACTCTTCTGTTATTTTTTGTGTCAGGTTGGCAACGAGTACATAATTACAATTAGATGGCACAAACAAAGGGAAAGAGAGAAAGATAGAGTGATGAAAAACATAGATTATCTGACCTGGAGGCCATTAAAATCAGCAGGGAGCTCTGGATGTGGTCTTATATTAAAGCTTTGGAAATGTTCCACTAATTCTAGCTTTCAGGCTTTACTGTAATTAAGCTGAACAGTCACAGTGAAAGAAGAAAATTAAACTTCCTGTGATGTTATGTGAGTAAATAAACAACGGAAACCAAATATGCAACAGGAACTTATCCAGAATGATTATACTGTTTTCATGATTTTCTAACTCTCGCTGACTTCCTAAACTGCTTTAACAAGCAGCATCTCACTCCAAGCAGCTATCACTGCCCTAAACTAGGAAATTAGGGCACAGATAGATAGTTTTTAGCAGGCTATGTGAATTTGTTGCAAGACTGAACATGTTACTCGTTTCCTTTTCTTAATAGCTATACCATGTATCTTTTTGCAATCAGTTGGACATCATAATTAAAACTTGCCTCCCTTTTCAAACCGATAACATTATTTGCCTAATCATACTGTCACATTCCACTGGAGTACTGAACAAGAGAAATTAGAAGAGCCTAGACCGTGGGTAATTTCAGAGATTTCAGTGTTTGGCTTTCCTGTTTCTATCAGCCAAAAGTGTGCCTGAGAACAGCTCTCAAAGCTGGAGTAAGCGGAAATCCTCAGTAAAAAAAACATTTCTCTAAAGAAGCACTGGAATTGAAAACCAAATTTCCATCCATTCAGACTGGAAAGCTCTTTTGGAATGAGATAAAAGACAAGAACATAAGTCTTTTGGAGGGTAGATGGAGAGAACCATCACACCTGGTGTACTGCTCATTTAACCCATTTAGCACAGTGGTTGTGAAAACATTGATCAAACCATAATACCAGGAGATTAGAAATGATCTAGTGTGATGCGTCCCTGTCCATAGCAGGGGGGTTGGAACTAGATGATCTTAAGGTCCCTTCCAAACCTAACTATTATATGATTCTATGATTTTATGATGGAATGTATTAACTGCACACTTATTTTATTTCTTGTGTACAGGCAAAGCTAGGTGCTGATTGCAAAGCTATACCTTAGGATCAATACGTGACTGGGGTCTATACTCTTTTGCTGTTAATGCTAAACAAACAAAAAACCTCTCTTCTGTACAATGTAAAGATTACACAGAACAAGGCTGTTTGGGTTTTTGGGCTGTTAATGAATTTGGGTTTGATGATGCAGGAAGTATTTTATCCACCTTTCCCTTCTGAAATTATTCCTGTTAATACTGAACAAAGTAGTGCATAAAAAAAAAATCATCTCACACAGTTAAGAAACATATGTGCCTTGCTCCCACTAAGACTTGCAAAGGTGAATTCATAGAATCATAGAATAGTTAGGGTTGGAAAGAACCTTAAGATCATCTAGTTCCAACCCCCCTGCCATTGGCAGGGACACCTGTCCCATCTGTTATAGGTTGTTCCCAATCCATTGTAGTCTGTGTCCTCTGCCTTCTCTTGTCCTTCCTGCTTCAAGAGCTAAGCAGGTAACAAACTGAATTCACTGATTTACATGAAACAACTCACTTGGAGCATCTTTCCTTCATCATCAAGGGCTATCAAAATGCCTGTTGTGTCTTGCTGATCCCTTGAGGTAAAGTGCTATTGCTCAAGACTGTTTCCCAATCTTCTATATTACTCCATAAAAGAGCACTTGACCAATTTCCTGAGGACTCTGGTACCCAGTAGCAACCTTTTCGTTTGTTTATTTTGGGTTTGTTGGTTGGTTGGTTGGGGGGGTTTTTTGGGGTTTGGTTTTTTTTTTTTTTTTTTTGGTGGTTTGGTTTGGTTTGGGTTTTTGGGGTTTTTTTTTTTTTTTTTTTGGTGGCGAGGGATGTGATTTTTTTGGTTGGGTTGGTTTTGGTTGGTTGGTTAGTTTTGTTAATTTCATTCTGGTTTTCGTTGAGTTTGTCTTCAGTGGTACTTTCTATCATCATTTGCAGTTCTGCTTTTACCTTCATTCCTTTTGTTTCTTCTGTTTTCCTGTTATTTCTGAAACCAAGTTAGCTTATATTTCTGAGAAGATACATTTGTCCAGAAAGCTTTCAAAATGTAGCCAGAACTTGTGCTTTATAATTTAAAATTAAGGTTTTTTTATTTCTGCCCAGTCTTAAATTTATTTTTTTGTAACTTCTTTCTATTATTTAAATAACTTCTCATTTTGCTCTTCTCTCTGCAAATTTCCACTGAATAAGAATGCTGTCTTGGCCTAAGCACTTCTTGCTTCATGACCTGTGGCCAGCGGGTAGAGGGAGATGATTCTCCCCCTCTACTCTGTCCTGGTGAGGCCATATCTGGAGTACTGTATCCAGTTCTGAGCTCCTCAGTACAGGAAGGACATGAAACTACTTGAAAAGATCCTGCAGAAGGCTACAAAGATGATTAGGGATCTGGAACATCTCTCTTATGAGGATAGGCTGAGGGAGCCAGGGATGTTTAGCAAGGAAAATAGAATGCTTGGGGGGAATCTGATCAGTGCATACAAATATCTTAAGGGCGGGTGTCAAAAGGATGGTGCCACTCTTTTTAGTGGTGCTTAGTGACAGGAGAAGGGGCAATGGGCAAAAACTGAAATTCAGGAAATTCCATCTGAACACGTGCAGAAACTTCTTTACTTTGAGAGTGACAGCACTGGAACAGGCTGCCCAGAGCGGTTGTGGAGTCTCCTCTGGAGACATTAAAAACCCATTTGGATTCAATCCCATGCAACCTGCTTTATCAGGAGGTTTGGACTAGATGACCTCCAGGGATCCCTTCCAACCCCAGCCATTCTGTGATATTCAAGTTTAGCTATAGTACTTCAAAAGGGTCTTCTCTTTCTAGAAAGATCAGTTCTTCTATCACTTGGGCACTCATTTTAACCTCAGGTTTTCAGAAGACTTTCATAACTCTCTAAATAGAAAATAAGAGTTTCTGACACACTGCATGTCCTAACCAACTTCACGCTTCACACTGGTTTATTCTCTTCCTGATAAATTTCAAAAGGCATCACATCATCCTATCTGACAAGCAGGATTCCCAAGTGGTCTGAGGTCAGAAAACATTAGATGTATCCTTCTTAATATACATTTTATAACAAATTGGATTAAACAACTCAGCTCAAGTTTTTCATTTAACTAAAATTAGTTTTCTACTAATTTTTAACACAGGTAATAACCTGTCCTGATGTTTGAAAACTTAGACTTTCTGTTTCTGACATGCTTAAGGCTTTTCAAAAGAGTGGAATGGCTTGTGTATTCAAAGACTGTCATAAATCTTTGTACAGAGAAGTATAGACATCAGAAACATTGGAAATTATTTTTTTGGCTCTCTCCTTTGCAGAATTGTTATCATTTTCTGAAGGGCTATCCCTGGATAATTCATTTATCAGCATGATCATTTTTATTGTTTTTTAATGTATTGTTTTATTATTAAAAGAGACAGAGAAAAGCCATCTGGAGTACTTGTTTGTTGGCTGACAGTGCTGGTTGCAGCAGTACAGTTCCGTACAGACAAGGGGACACAGAGAAAGTCCAAATGTTTTATTTGATCCCCATTTTTATGTTGCTCTAATTTTGGCTGCCCTTCTGACTGCCTGCAAAAAAGACAGCTACAACATCACTACAGTTTTTAAGACCATCTCATTTTGTTTATAGAGCTCTTCAACCACAAGGTCACTTTCGGTGTCCACTCCAGCTGTTGCTGTCCTTTCCCACAGTCTGCATTTATCTCACAATGTCCTCTTCTTTCTAGTTGTACCATTCCACAGCCTGGGACCATGAGGTGGTAATTTGCTGTTAGAATCGCTTATATATGTTGAAGGTTCAAAGGGTGTTTTGTACCATTCATGCACACAACACCACCTTGGAAAGAGGGCAAGAGAAAGAGCAGTGAGCATTTCAGATCTGGAGTCAGAGCACCTGCTATTTCCTCAGAGTGCTTGCATTACCTGAGTAGCTTAAGGTGGTCAAGACTTACAGTATATCAAGAGGCAAGGAGGAAAAACTGGTAAGGAACAGCTTTCTCTCATCCTCCAGCAGAGGCTGTTTTGTTGCAAACTGGCCTGCTGGACCTGAAGCCAGTTTTCTGCCAATCTTGCTCTCTGGTAGGAGCTGGTGCAAGGCCTCTTCCTAAGTTCTCATTGTTCACCAAGGATAAAGCAAGATTACTGTGTAGAAAAAGGCAAGTTTGATTCCTATTCAAGGCAATACTCTCTGTTGCCTGTGTGATAAAATCAGCATCCAGAAACAGTTTCCCAAACAAGACCCATGCACCTGAATTTCTGCCACTTGCAGCGAGTCTGCAACCCAATCATCTATTGACATTTCCAAGCTTTGACTGTCACTTTTTCAGCAAACTTCATCTGGATTTCAGGTTGCTCATAAAACTTGAAAGCAGGTTTAGTAACAAGAATTTACAATGTGAACATCTAGTTAGAAAAGATCTTACTGGATCCCTTTAAAGGAGAACCTTGTCTTTAAAAATGAGTAAATAAGAGCCTCTACCTCTTTTCCTCATGAAACTTCTTTGAAAATATGAACAGCAATAAATCAACTGCTGAGAAAAATGGTAATGTACAGCTGGGCTCCACTCCTGCATTGCAATGACACTGGAAAAATCACACATATTTCCCTTCTGTGTAAATTGACCTTGTAAAATTCAAGCTATACCCTCCCTAAAATGCCTTTTAGTCCTGCGAAATCCTGGGGAAAGTTCAGCCTAGGAGAGTTAAAATGTCAAAACAAGAGAGGAATTGTTTGGAAATAATGCAAAAAGATACTGTTTCACATTCAGCCCTGTTTTCTCCTCCTCCTACATGAAAAAACAAGCTTTGCTTGTTAAAATGTTCATCCTATACATGAAAACACTTTTAAACCATTCTGCAAAGCAGTGCTTATATAGAGGATCTGGCACCCACATTCACTTACCTAACATGTGCTGGCAGTGTTCAGTTATAAATATTATGATAACCAGAGGAAGAAGTCCTGTGTTGTTTATTTCTCAGATTCTTTTTTTCCTTACTGAAGGACCAAATGGTGTTTAGAATTTGTGAGGGAACTTCCACAGATTTCAGGGCATAAATTCATCATATATATGCCAGGCCATTTCCCTGAAAACAACTGAGAACAGTGGGAATGCTTTGCTTGTGTTGTGATATTTCTGAAAGTAAGAAAGTTGAAACAATTACATACTATACAGCAGGCATTACTAAATGAGACATCTGATTGTTTCTCTTATTACTTAATTACAGCTCTCCCTCTCTCTGGGTAGATACAAAAGGGTTTTCTATTTTTTTTTTTTTTTTTTTTTTCTTTCCTTAATTACAGAGCAAACCACAGGTCAAAAGGTGAAGATTGTACAAGCTGATTTCACTAAAAATTCAGTATACGAGAACATTGAAAAAAACCTGCAAGGCTTGGATATTGGTGTTCTGGGTGAGCCATTAAGATCTGTTAATTGAAGAGTATTTTATGACTGCAGTGTATTAAACAGAGAATTGTACATATGATGTGTCATAAGAACTTGTTAGCCAACATTTAAAACCAAGCACACAGCTGCCTAGTGCATTTGAGCATTACTTATTGTGAACAAGTATTAAAAATAACTTAGGATTCTCCAAAGGCTTCCTGTTTCTCTGTGCAGCAGCTTCATCACTGTGAAACCTCTTCTGCTGCTTTACAAACAGCATTCAGCTTGTGGGGTGACTTCTTCCCTATTTGGCCTCCATTAATTCATTTTCACTCTTGGTTGTTTTACAGCTATGTACAATTCTTATACTCAATCTGAAATGAGCTTGTGGCTAATTGGTATGATACAGGCAGCAACAATGAAAATAGGGTCTTGGGGGGGGGAATTTGTGTTGTTTTGTTTGTTTGTTTATTTCTTTGGTGTGTGTGTGTGTGTGGTGTTCTTTTTTTTTTTTTTTTTTTTTTTTTTAGAGAAAATAATCCTCTTAATAGTGAAGCAAATGACACAGCAACAGCAAAACCCCAAACCAAACAAATCCCCAAACTGTAGCAACAGACTGGTTTTTCATTCCCTGAAGTCAGGAGAGATTACTACTGATGACTTCAGTGAGAACAAGACTCGATGTTAAACAGCATTTCTATTCGCATACAGCTCAAAAGCTTCTGGGTCTTGAGGAGAAGCCATTTGTTTAACTAACTGAACTATGCATTTTGTCTAGATTTGGTTCTTATCATTATATTTCCTTTGATTAGTTAACAATGTTGGAATGCTTCATAATCCTCTTCCATGCCGTTTCCTTAATGGATCAGACATAGATGAGGTAGGATTACTCTGTGGGTTTCTACTTTCAATATAACAATGAGGAATTGTAATTCCATTTAACAAGGGACAGATTTTGCCCCTGCTACAATCAGTGTGTATTTAACTGTTCAGTTGAGTGGGAAAAGAACCGGGCCTGAAGGAGCATATTTTGATTTGTTTTTCATGCTTGGAAGAGCTTACAAGAGACAAACAATGGTAGATTTCAGCTAAACTGCAGCAAGCACCCAGTGATAGGGGAAGAGTGTGCAGCTGGGCAGGTTGTAGGAGGGATCAGCAGCCTCCCTGGCTCAGTGCTGACTTGTAATGTAATGGGGTCCAGCCTTGTCACTTCAGCCACAGCTGAAGTATTGGGTTATTGTTAGTATTATAAAAGCTTACTTGCTTTGGAGCACCATCACTTCAGTATGTGAAAAGAAAAAAAAAAATAATTAAAAACTAAACCTCATTTAAATACAGTTTACTTTTGGAGTAATTTACACATGTAGAATAGTTTGACAGGATTTAGGATGTGATCACATTTTTCACTGGCTTTTTGTCATTTACCTCTATAGTATTAGCCATGGAAAAAAAAAAAAAAACCAACGAGAATTTCTAAATGTATTTCTTGCTAGCACCTGTTTTGGGATCCCATCAGTCTGTATATTATAATCTATTACAAATAGAAGACCCCCAAGCTGGCTGCTTCACTCAGACCTGCAGTCATATGATGGCGTGTCTGCTATGACTTGTGTTTGGTGCTGGTCTTGGGAGGATATCTCTATGTGACAGTGCTGCTGCTGCGCAGTGTACTTCTGTCATTGAGAGCCACTCACTTTCTGCCTGGCATCTCTGTGATTTGTTGCCTGTGTGCATCCATTTTGGCTTGCTATTGCCATCACTGGCCAGACTTCCAGGTTTCTCCATGCGCAATGGTGTGGCTGGGCGAAATGGAAAGCATGGAATCAAGGGGATGCAAAGCAGATTTGCGCACCATGTTTAAGATAAAATCAATCAGGATTTACTTGCCTTTGAATATCCCACATCACAGGCACAGCCAGTGACAGTCTGGGGCAAGCTAAACAGCTCTGAAAGCAGCTGCCTTGCTAAAAGGCTTTTCAGTTGGAATTGCTAGCTGTCTCACCCGGATGAACTACAAACTCCCTGAAGTTAACTATGAACTTAACTGTTTCCTTGCTTCCCGCAGAGCCTTGTCAACTGCAACATTATTTCTGTTACAAAGGTATGTGACACACTTGCATCTATGTTACATCTGCAATGCACTTTATTGGAAAAAGAGTCCCACACGAGAGTGTCCAACTAGCTTTCCTTTGTATTTTCATTTAATTTATCAGCAGACGGCAATTTTCAGCAGGAATGTCAGTGCTATTTTAAGGGCCTTATCTTCTCATAGTGCCTATGAAATATTTTCATCAGAGCTGAGTGGAAACATTTTAACACAGTTCTTGGTTGAAACATATTGTTACACTGCAGCAGAAACATGTTGCAAACCCATGTTTGTTTTGGTAAACATGTTCATTTCAGAATCAAAATCTTCAAGACAAGAAGTTTGGCTTGTTTTGTACCATACTCTTGCCTCTTCTTTTTTTTTTTTTTTTGGTCACGGTTCTGTTCTGCAAAACCAGAATATTTATTTTACAGAATATTTATTTTTATAATAATATTTTAATATTATTTTACAGAGTATTTAGTATTAGTGAAGCGCAAAAACTTAATGAGCTGACTCCGAATTCTGTACTTTACCTCTTGGTGCTGATTTTGGTTGGCTGCTTCCCTACAGGAACTGTTAGTAGTTAGTATTTCATGCTTTCTAAGCGTGATTAAGATTTGTATTGCTCTGCCGTTTGCAAGCTGTGTATTAACATGAGCAAGAGCAGGACAAGAGCTTTGTAGTTCATCTCAACCTTGGTTAATGCCTTTCTAAACATGGCATGAAAATTATCAACAGATGTTTGTCCTTCTTTGGCTAGCAAACTTTATATCACAAATTTGTACTGCTGCTGAATGACTTCAGATAATAAATCACATAATATTAGTCAATTGAAACAAATTCTTCTATAAGGTAGTTTGGTGAACTTTCTGCTCCCAGGTTTTATCCTATTTACATGCCATAATAATTGAAATATCTGCAATACCTGATTGCTATATATACACACCTCACAAAAACAGGCGAACATTTTGTACCCTCTCAGTCCAGATAAAGGAAGTGTTTCCATTTATCATTTCCAGCTTTACACATACCTCAGAATCCACATCTTCTGCTTCACCAGGGCCTGGGGATTCCTTTCCCCCACTGCTGCAATGCGTCCTTTTCAGTCTTCCATGAACATTCACCTTCCTCCAAAATACAAAGAAGAAATCATGCTGCTAATTAGCATTCCTCATAGTTAGGTCCAAATCGCCTTCTGTTCGTTCCCCCCTGCCTTCCTCCCTGCCTTAATTCCTGCCAGAATCCTGCTCATCATTTCTTGCATCAGGATGCCCAACCTCCAGGTATTCCTGGCTCCCACAGATGTGAGTGAGACTGGCAGCGCTGCAAAAACAGGACCTTTGCCATGTTTTCCACTTGGAAATCCCTCTTTACCCAAGCCTATGTGCCCCATTGCCACCCTTTCTGAAAATGAAGCTTGTGAACCACACCCTGCTCCTGCTACCAAGATGTGCATGATGGTACTATCAAAAAAATAGGGAATTAACAAGTACTGAATTAATGTGCCTCATTCATTTGCACTACTTTTCATTACTAAAATCCTAAAGTTATTTTTGGTGGCAGAAAAAAACATTTGTCTTTTAATGAATTTCTGCTATTTCTGATCCAGTTGGAGCCAGCAGCAAAAATGAAAAACCAATGTGAAGTTGACTTTCTCCTTACAGTTATAATTCAGTAGTGAAGAATGACAAAATTCAGAAACTGTTGAAAAGCTTTGGAGAAGCAAAAGACTTTCACTGCTTAGAAGACTAAACTTGGGGGGGGGGGTTGGTTTGGTTTTGGTTTTCGTTTTGTTTTTTTTGTTGTTGTGGTGGTTTGGTTTGGTTTGTTTTGTTTTCTTTGACAATTCAGATGATTTGCAGGTTATTAACATTTTTAAAATGTCTTCCAAAACTTTGAATGTGCTCGAGCAAGTGGAACATCTTGTGAATAAAGCAGGATTAGTTAAAAAATGAAATCAGAAAGAGGGAGAATGGATATAGTCCTTAACATACTTGTCTTACAGATGACAAAAATGATTTTGAAACAAATGGAGTCAAGGTAAAACTGATTTTTTCCTGGAACTTACAGTAGCTTTTAGTTGCTACCTCCAGTTTATTCAGTTGTAGCTATGCTTTTTCATTATTAACTTCTGCACTTTTACAGTATGTCAGTCAGTAAGTATTCTTCTGCTGCTAGTGCTGTGTGAATGAATGATAGGAGCTGCCAGAAACTGTCAGTCAACTGTAGGACAAGACAAAAAATACAAAATGTAGGTCTGTGTGCAGTAAAAACATGGAGGCATTGCAGAAACAAAATGGAGTGGGATGGGTCTGGTTAAGCCATTTCTTAAATGGCATTTGAATATAATGTCGTATTCTTCTAAGAGTGGTAGCTGTGCTTGGAATAATGCTTTTCAAGCTCTGAAAATACCTGCACTACATCAGAGAGATTAATTCAGCTATGCAATTAAGGATCCCTTTTTTCTTTTTAATACAATGTGTAATTTAGACATGGCAGTCCTTAAAGGAGATGTTAAAGTCTTCAGATGGAGCTTCTAGAAAATATCATCAACTCCTGCATTTTAGAGGCTAGTGCATGTTCTTTGTTTTGGCAACAAAAAAAGTTCTTAGTGTTTAATTGTTTTGATTTGTTTTTTCTTCCTGGCTGTTGCTGAATGAATTGTTTTTAGTGATTTGTACAGGGAGTTGTGAATGGGAAAGCTAAAACAACAGATGCCAGGAGCAGGAGAAAGAATGTGCTGGCTAACAAGCAAAGGGGACCGACCAATTACTTAGAAGCATAAAATCTTTCCTCTGATTGCATTTTTTTTTTTTTCTCTCTGTTAGATGTACAATAGCATGTACAATGTTCCCATGGTTCTGTTTGCACTAGGCATTTAAATTTCACTTATGACATTATTCCTAGCTGGTTTAGATTTAATTGCACCTAACAAAACCATAAAAATTGGGTCTTTGAAAGTATAGTCTACAGTATAATAAGAGATCTTTGCCTTCTCAGGAAAAAGAGTTGTTTTCCACTTGTGCAGGCTTATACTACAATACTGTCAAATGTAAACTGAATGTAACTATTTAAATTGAATTTCAGACAGAAAGGTCTTATTCTGAATCTGTCCTCTGGTCTGGGTACTTTCCCTTGTCCACTATACACAATGTACTCAGCTTCTAAGGTAAGTTGTCATGTTGCTTTATAAAGAAATCCCCACCAATTGTTACCAAAACATTTCTATCAATCAGCAACACAGGGACAAGTTTTCAGGATTTAAAACAATGTTGCTCTACTGAAATAATGAAGTAATGTAAATTAGCACTAGCTGAGAGCTAAGAATCAGGGAAGCTATGTAAATGAAATCCAGCTGAAGATATGTCTGATCCCTAGAACAGAATTTGCCTTTGCTTAAATACTATTATACCAGTGCTTGCAATCAGTCCTTGTTCTGGGAAGTGATGACTTTTACCAGGCTGTCTCAGCTACCTTACTCAAAACTGTAGATGCATAAAAATGCTAGGGTTTGCATATGGAACCAAAAATTAAATTCTTCGTACGTGGGTGGTGAGTTGCCTGACTTCATAGATTTCACTTTAAAATTTTGCTCTGAACATAAAGTTCAGCTCGGTAAGAATAAGCTAATTATTCTTGGTAAGAAAGTCTAATATCCCTTTTTCTGTTTTTAATGTAAAGTTCTTATTACTCCAAATTTGAACTACATTAAAAGCAGACAATTTTAGTTCTTTAAAGATTAGTTAACATTATTTCAAAGTGATATGGTAGATGGTTTGTATTATTTTTACTTTTTTCATTCTTGAGTATCTGTAACCTTTTTTTTTTGTTTGTTTGTTTTTTGTTTGGGTTTTTTTTGTTTGTTTTTTGCCATGCCCTGAAAGAAAACTATTTTATTTGTCAGTGTACTGATGTTTCATGCAATATCACAACACTATTGGTGTTTAAATTGTAAGACCCATCAAGTGATGAATTTGAAACACTGCCATTTTTCTTCTTTAGTAGGACTTTCATATTTCTAATTACAGAGGAGTGATCCAACATTGTCAAGTTTCTGGATATTTCTCAAACATCTGACTCCTGAAATATGTCTTGAGAGACACTCAATTTCTACACAAATAAGTTAGTGTATGTGTACTCTTCATGGTGTTCTCTAGAAAGATAAATCTTAATGGCTGAAGCTAAAAAACCCCCAAATTCCCAAATACCTGTCTTTGAAAATCCTATTTGTAGGCTGTACTAATAGCTTTACACTGAAAGCATTAGTTCTATTTCGCTCCCCTTTTTTATTGCAAGACAGCAGTGTAAGCATTGAACTGGGAGGGCCGGTATCAGTTAGAGATGAGAGCCACATGAAACAACAGCAAGAATAATGGAACTCAGATACTTACATCGCTGCATTTTCACAAATGTGTCAAAGCTTTCAGCCCAGTCTGTACTTGATTGATATCTGGCTTGGGTCAATGCCAGGCTCCATCTTTTCTGGTGCAGATGAGTGTCGATTTTGCCACTGATCATGTGCACCAGCAGGAACTGTGTCTTCAAAAGTTGTTTCTGTGTTTTTTGTCACTGTTCTGTGCCTTAGGTTGTGTGATGCTTGGTCTTTTTTGTTAAGGACCTGTTCTCATATATTTGTGAGTATTTGTGAAAGTACTTGGGTTCCCATGCTAATGTTATTTTATTGTTTTGTTTTATTTTGTTTTGTTTTGTTTTGTTTTAGGCTTTTATAAGCACTTTCTCCAAAGCACTACAAGCAGAATATAAGGCAAAGGGAATTATTATACAGGTATTATTATTATTATTATTATATCTTGTTTTATTTCCTTAATTTTAGGAAATTAAGGAAACAAAGAATATTTCTTCAATAATATCTGAGATACCTAAATCTGTATAATGTTGCTGTCCTCCCTGAAGTGCTGGGTGACCCTGTGAAAGCTCTGTCTCCTCCCTGTATGCAGCTTCTCCCCTTATTCCACCTTAGTATCATTACTTATTCCATATAATGCCTTAATCCATTGCAAATATGTGTCATAATTTGTCAGATGCTATGGTAATCTGGAGAGTGAATGGCCCTATGTAAATGTTAGATGACATTACACTGTTGTTATGATTTCTTGTTTTAGGTAGTCACTCCTTATGGTGTTTCTACTCCAATGACAAGGTACCAAAAACCTGATCTTATTACAAAGACAGCAGAAGAATTTGTGAGCGAATCACTGCAATATGTCACCTTTGGAGATGAAGTTTTTGGATGTTTAGCCCATGAAGTGCTGGTAATTGAATTTGATAGTGTGTAAATGGGTCCCAAAGGCTGAACCAAAATTGTCTAAGCTCAGTAAGTTCTTCTGACTGATTCCAGGGGCCTAAAGGTTGGTCATAAATAAGAAACAGTGAACAGGTTGTTGAGGCTAATACGACACCAGTAAACTCTGAAGGGAGGAATACACAAGTAAAGCATAGTTAGCAGTACAGTGTGGTTTTCTCCACTTTTGTGTGTCAAGCTGAGCTCAGTTTGATATTTGGTTAGACTTCATGCTTTCATGAGCTGCCTGTTTTCATGACACTATAAGAAATAGTTCTGACACCCCTACTCCTTTACAGAAATTGGCCAGCATATTAAAAAGTAATTAATGGAGAAGGGGAAAAACACAAAAACAGAGTGTGTTATCACATAAACATAATTTCCTTAGGATACTGAGCTAAAAAAGTAGGATAAATATACATGTCAGCTGTTAATGATGAGCATTAAATGAAAGCATAGGGAAGAGAATGTATTTGCTGAAAACTGAGAGGAATAAACATTACCTTCTAAGAGAAACATACACACTGAAAGTATAAAAAAAAAAAAAAGCTTTTGCTTTTTTATTAACTTCCTGAACACTTAGTTGATTTCTTTCATGAGATTTTGATAACCTTTTGCCTTTGTATTGTTTTTGCTTGATTATTCTGAAGGCACGTGTCCTGCAGTTTATCCCTTTATGGGTATTCCACAGCAACAGATTTCAAGAAGCAGTCTTGCACTCATTTACCAATTATCTGAAGAAGATGTGGAGGAACCCGAACCCTTAACAGTCATTTTTCTGGAGGATGTGCGATACAAAACTCCAGCACAACATATTTTGCTGTGTCTCTGCATGTGAATGTAGAAGGAATCAACCAGCTTGAACCATAACTCCATCCAAATCACCTGTTAACTGATAAGTGAATATTTGATCCAATGAATCTATTAAGCAAGTTCATTCCTGTCCTTCTTCAAAGACTTTAAAATTTGCTAAAGCTGTTCCAATTACTTCTATCAGCCTTACATAGGTACTAAGAAATTTATTCGAGTATTTTCACACAAGCTTGGAGGCCACAAATGTTTACAATTGTTTGATGTTCATGAATAAAACAATAATTAGCTCTACTTGCAAACCTGTTCACAGTGTATTTGATGCTTTCAGTGTGCGTTTTGTGTCTTTGGTTTCTTCTGAAAAGTGAAGGAAATTCGCAAGAAGACAAAAAGGAAGCTCTCAGGATGTAAAGTACACGCTGGGCCTTTGGAAGTCTGCAACTATAAAAAACATGTTTCTGTCCAGTGCCTGTGAATGACTTAATCCTCTGCAATATCTGATATGATCTGGAGGAGGCAGGAGCGTAGGCAAAAATATGACACAATTCTACATTCCTAAGTGAATCCAGAAGGCACATCTTTTGAGTCTAGGTACCTGTAAAGATCGTACTTGGTACTACTTGAAAGGTGTTTCAAGGACAATGCTATCAGCGCAGTCAACATGGTTTCACAAAGGGAAAGTCGTGTTTAACTAGTTTGGAATCCTTCTGTGATAAGGTTACTCACTTAGTGGATGAAGGGAAGGTGGTGGAGGTAGTTTTTCCTGATTTTAGTACTATCCCTCGCAGCATGTTTCTGGAAAAGTTGTGCAGCTGTGGGATAAGCAAGTACACAATACGGTGAGTGAAGAACTGGCTAAAGGCCAGAGCTCAAAGCATTGTAGTGAATGGGGGTACATCTGGTTGGTGACCAGTCACCAGTGGTGTTCCTCAGGGCTTAGTTCTAGGGCCAGTTCTGTTCAACAGGTTTATTAGTGATCTGGATGCAGTAGTTGAATGCAATGTTAGGAAGCCTGTTGACAACATCAAACTGGGAGGTGCTGTTGCCTCTCTTGAGAGATAAGAGGCCTTGCAGAGCAACCCAGGTAGACTGGAGCACTGGGTAGTGATTCATGGGTTGAAATTTAACAAGTCCAAATGCTGGATTCTGCACCTGCGGTGAAGTAACACTGGGCACAAGCACAGACTGGGAGTGGAGTGTCTGGAGAGCAGCCCTGCAGAAAGGGACCTGGCGGTGCTAACTGACAGCAGGCTCAGTGCGAGTCACCCGTGTGCCCTGGCAGCCAGGAGGGCAAACTGCATCCTGGGGTGCATCAAACACAGCACCACCAGCCAGCCAAAAAAGGTGATTATCTGCTGCACTCAACATTGGTGCAGCCTCACCTTGAGCACTCTGTGCAGTGCTGGGCCCCACAGTTTAAGAACAATGTGAAGGTCCCTGACTGCATCCAGAGGGAAGCAACAAAGCTGGTGACAGAGCTAGACCTGCGTTCTGCGAGGAGCGGCTGAGGGCTCTGAGTTTGTCTAGCCTGGAGAAGAGGCTGAGGGGTGACCTCATGGCTCTCTGCAGCTTCCTGAGGAGAGGACATGGAGAACGAGCTGCTGATCTCTTCTTCCTGGGATCCAGTGACGAGTGAGAATGCCTCAAAGCTGCACCTTACTGAGAGGCTGTTCAAACACTGAAATAGGCTTCTTAGAGAGGTGTTCAATGCCCCAGACCTGTCAGTGCCTCAAAAATAGGCATTTAGACAGTGGGCGTCATAACTGTGTTCAACATCTTTGTTGGTGACATGGAAAATGGGATTGAGTGCACCCTCAGCAAGTTTGCCAGTGACACCAAGCTGTGTGGTTCAGTTGATACTCTGGAGGGAAGGAATGCCATCCAGAGGGACCTTGACACGCTTGTGAGGTGGGCTGATGCCAACCTGAGGAAGTTTAACCATGCCAAGTGCAATGTCCTACACCTGGGTCAGAGTAATCCCAGGCACAGCTACAGGTTGGGCAAAGAAGAGATTCAGAGCAGCCCTGCAGAGAAGAACTTGGGGGTGTTGGTGGATGAGAAAATGAACGTGAGCTGGCAGTGTGTGCTTGCAGTCCAGAAAGTCAACTGTATCCTGGGCTGCATCAAAAGGAGCGTGACCAGCATGTCGAGGGAGGTGATCCTGCCCCTCTACTCTGCTCTCGTGAGACCTCACGTGGAGTATCGTGTGCAGTTCTGGTGTCCTCAACATAAAAAGGACATGGAACTGTTCGAACAAGTCCAGAGGAGGGCCACGAGGATGATCAGGGGACTGGAGCACCTCCCATATAAAGATAGGCTGAGAAAGTTGGGGCTGTTCAGCCCGGAGAAGAAAAGGCTGCATGGAGACCTCCTAGCAGCCTTCCTGTATCTGAAGGGGGCCTATAGGGATGCTGGGGAGGGACTCTTCATCAGGGACTGTAGTGACAGGACAAGGGGTAATGGGTTCAAACTTAAACAGGGGAAGTTTAGATTGGATATGAGGAAGAAATTCTTCAGTGTAAGGGTGGTGAGGCACTGGAATGGATTGCCCAGGGAAGTTGTGAATGCTCCATCCCTGGCAGTGTTCAAGGCCAGGTTGGACATAGCCTTGGGTGGCATGGTTTAGTGGGAGGTGTCCCTGCCCCTGGCAGGTGGGTTGGAACTAGATGATCTTTAGGTCCTTTCCAACCCCAACTATTCTATGATTCTATGATTCTGTTTTGTTTTAACTTTTGGTCAGTCTTGGAGTGGTCAGGCAGTTGAATCATTGCAGGTACCTTCCAACCGTTCTGTTCTGCTCGGTTCTGTTCTGGTTTGTTCTGTTCTGTTCCATTCTATTCCATTCTGTTCCATCCCAAAATCACAAAATGCATCCTACTGGCTTCAGAAACTCCTGTCTGCTGCATTCACAATAGTGACATATATAGGCAATGCTACATAGGCTTACAATACAGCGCTAGATGATCCCACCTTTCTGCACATGCCTCCTATACTTGTTGCTGTAATTCTCAAAAAGAACAACTAAAGATTGTGCTGAGATGTCTGAACTGAAACAATGAAAATTTTTATGCGTAAAATGATATGCATCTTTCCTGCAGTAAAACCGGATGTCATCCAGGTTTGCAAATATTCATGAAAAATTGCCTTATTCACATGGGTTCCCAGGTCTTGCCATCAAATTCAGTGAAGCTGCTGATGCACTTAAATTCTTTCATGTAAGAATTGGAAATGGAGAAATAGCTCACTAGAGATCAGTGTCACTAAACCTCAGTATTAAAAAAGGCTTGTCTCAGACCTAAAATGGTGAAATTTTAATATACTGTAAGTATTCTGTATTTCTGGATTTCTCATTTGGAGTTTTTCTTTTTTTTTTTAACTTTTGAAATTCACATCTTCAATGCTTTTTCTGTGCCCTCCTCCCTCCCCAAATAAATCCGTAAACCCACGAACACTGATTTTATATATATTTAAAGGAGAAGTTGCAATTCATACATAATGGCAAGATTTTAGAACTTAGTGCTTTAAAGACAACACAAGCAAACATGGATATTGATAAAAGTACATCAGTGTCAACATTATAATTCCTTTCTCTCTTGAGATGGGATTTTAAATTAGTCTTTGACTGTGCTGAAAATGCAATCCTGTCTTTGAATAAAGATAGTACTTGAGACATACTCATGAAGGACACTAGAAAAAACTGTTGAGACGTGGGAGCACTGCAGTGTTGCAGCAGCAGTGTTTGCCTGGGAGGTCCTTCTTGCATGGAACCTTTCTCCAGAATTCCTGAGATGAAATAGCTCTGATTACATCTGCAGCAGATAAAACTTAATAAATATCACCTCCAGCCCCAAAAAGATTTTTTGCCTAGTAGTTTGAATGGTCTGCAAGCAGAAGTTTTAACTTCCATTTGGTGCATGTGGAAGTGTCTGCTTCAGGATAGGTTTGCTGGTTTTTAAGGAAGGAGTGAGGGAGATATTTGTTTTTGGTGTTCACAACCATAATTAAAAATAAAAGCAGTGAATAAACTTTGGTGGTTTTTTTTTGTCAATTCTGTGGTTCAGGAGCCAAAGTATCATCAATTCTTAGAGTACAAAATCAGTTCAGTCTTTTCTATATGTTTTCTAATTAATTTCTTGTCATCAAATGAGAACATTCTGTTCTTTAGAACAGGAAAACATTTCTTTCAATGATTGCAGAAATTTTTTAAGAGCTACTCTTGTACTGTCTGGCCATCACATCTCATTGCCTTTTAAATTAAATGGCTTGTATATTTGTCTATGGCTTCTTGTATTTCATGCCTTCATATAAAATAATTCTGAACCTCCCCCCTACTACTGAGTAGTACCACCCGATGTAGAAAACATCTGGAAGTGAAAATCTGACATCTGTCCTGGACATTTCAGCATTGCTGGTTTGAAAAACAAAGAATAGCAATGGTTTGTCCATCACTTCATAAAGACTGTTTTCAAGTGATTAAATTGTAATCTTCTAAGTGTGATATTTGTGCAGCTGTGCAGCAAATAAGTATAGAATATAATATATGATACATATTACATGGGGTTCGAAGGCTGAAACGCCTGTGGGAAATACACATTCAAGAGGAGGCCTGAACGTGGAATGCAAAGTTTGTGTTTTCTGCTGGTATAAGTGCTCATTTCTCAGTGGATACATATTTTCAAGCAATATGCTCACAGATACAGCATGAAATACAGCATGTCTTTTTCCCTTATTTCTCCACTCCGAACACATACTGAGGCCTTGCCCACTGGCCACTCTTTTCATGTTTGATTTATATGTGTTATTAGTCCCAATAGGGTGAAGCAACTCTACAGTGCAGTGACTGCTGCCGCTCTGCTCAAGTCAGTGGGGGATTCACTGGCAGCAGCAGCAAACCTAATGAATCCCCTGCCTGCAGCTTCTTGTGATACCACATAATACAGCCACAAATTCCCTTGTTTTCTCTTAATTTTCACATGAGTTACCTAAATCCAGTTAAAGAACACCCTTTTACTCTCTCCACAATGACAAAAAGATCTGTGTGCTTGCCACCAGCTTATGCTTATATGACATATATGGACCCTAGTAAAACAGAAGTAGCACTGGCACAAGGAGGAAGTTCGTGAGCAGTGGAAAATTGGTTTCCAAGGTTTGCAAGCCCTGTAATCTATGACAAGTGACATTTCCATATTTCTTGCCTCACATTTGTTTATGGTTGTGCATGCCGCGTGGCTCTCACAGGATGTTACTGAAGTTGAGCAGTTGGCTTTGCGTAGGTTTGTTTCTCTTGGGTAACAGGAGGATCTTGTTACTCACTGCTCTCACATGGCCACTCTATTAAAGCAGCCATGTTTTGACTTTTCAGCTCATTACTTACACAATATTAGGCTGGGATCTTGCTGATTTGCAATCTTCACGGTGTTCTCTCCAATGGTGTGTTAATGTAAGGCCACAAAGAGAGGTTTCTCTTCCCTCGGCCATTTGGAGAAGTCAGTGAGTGGATCAGCCATCAGTGCGTAAGCCTGGAGGAGAAACAGTTGTGCCATCCCCTTCATTTTGTAGCCCATGTGTCTCCTCTGAGCACTGAATACACAATTCCAAAGTTTTATCATCTGCTCTTGCTGCAACACTTAGACCGGGGTCTGAAAGTATAGTGCAGCACACCAAGGAAAACATCATGAGGACCTCATTTTCTTTTTTTCATACATTCATGCTGATTACATTCCCCTGCTTTTGTCCCTCTGTGAAGGCACATGCATGGTCACCCAGGTGGGATGCTAAAGCGTTAGCAACTTGGGTTCTCTTGAAGGTGTGGTTCAATAAGGGCCCCAGTTTGTGGAAAATCAGGTACTTTTGAAGTTCAGCTCTTTTTCAGTGTCACACTGCAAGCATTAACTAAGAGGTTTGAATGCGTAGGCCAGTACAGAGTTACAGGTTACTTTTTTTAAGCATTTTTATTTTGACTAGTGGTTTTTTTTGGGGGTGGTGGTTTTTTTTTCTTTTTGTTTGGGTTTTTGTTTGTTTGGGTTTTTTTTTTTTTTGGTTGTTTTTTTTTCTTTTTTGCATTTTTTTCCCCCAGATCACTGTTTCTTGAGTGAAAAGGATCCAATTTACAGTTGTGAGGTGCAAACAGCAAATCTCTAACTTACACAGATTCCAGTTACTGAATTAGTCCTATGTTCAGACAAAGGAGACAATCACTCAAGAAAAAAATAGTCTTCAAGACTGCTAGATTAAATAAAATGGGAGCTATGCAGAGCAAGATTGCTTTTAACAAAATGATGTACTCAATCAGTGGATTATATCAGTACTGAGTCAAAGCCCTACTTTTACAAAGATTGGAGCTCCAAATCTGTCTAGACAAGCAATTTACAGCAAGGGTAAAAAAATCTAGACCATTGAACCCTAATGTTGTAAACAGTCTGTTATCAAGACTGGTAATAGAGACAGAGCCCTACTTTTCTCAAGGACCACCCGCAAAAGAAAGAATTTGATCTGGCAGCTTGCCTGAAAAAATTATTTGTGATATACTAGTATGTGGTAACCGCATGAAAGAGCTGTAGGAGTGAGTACTGCTTTGCTGAAAGAGCAGCTGATGAGACAGTGACTGCAGTATGCACTTCAAACAATGTCAATCTTCCTAAAACACAGCCGAAGGACAGAGAGGCTGCAAATGGTCTCCTTGGCTATTCTGCTGTGTCCTCTCATCTTCCCATCATAATGGCATTTCAAGAATCATGAATAAATCATAACCTGGGTGCAAAGGGACAGTTTTTGTTTAATTTTTAATCTTTAAAAAGCTGTCTTGGCTAAAAGCATACTTGCAGACCCTGTGCATGTTCTTTAAGACATGGTAGCATATATTTTGGTACATTTGGGTATCTGGGGATGAAGGCAGAATTCAGCGTTATAACTAAGCATTTTCTAAAGTGTGGAACAGACTATCAGTCACTGTCTGTGGCTGCAGCAGAAGCATGGCAGACATCTGGAATAAACTGCCCCTTGACATCTCCCTGCATCTCCCGGGACAGCCATGAGACAATGAGAGCTTTCTAAAACATATTTTCAGTCTTGGGTATTAAAGCTATGTGCCTACATCCACAATCACACACTTAGGTCCCCATTTTAGAACAGTATGTGTGATTTACACTCAAATTGCTGGCCAGTTTACTCATCAAGTTGAGAGAGAGACAGCAAAAAAAAAAAAAACTTCTGACCAAAGTCCATACATTGATTTTGGTGTATTTTACCCTTTCAGAAATAATTAAAACCAAGAGTAACTGAAAAGTTTATATAAATCATGTCTCAAACTAAAGGTATCTAAACTTCTCCAATGTTTCAAAGCTAATGGAATCTGGGTGTTTGTCATGATATCTGTAGCAAATGGACCAAACCAGGAACAGCCTGTGAAACAGTTCTGCCTGTCCAAAATGTGTGGGTGGGTTTTGGTGGGCTTTTGGTTTTTTCCCCTCCAAGAAAGAAAGCTAGATATAAAGTCTGGCTGGCATTACTGGCTACTTGCTCAGTGAATCAAAACACAGAAAAGGCAGCTGGCCCAGGAGGGCTATTACATTCCTCTCTCCCCTTCTCTTCCCTCTGCCACTCTGCAAACTTCAGAGCTAGATGGTACAGAGAGAAGGAGTAGGGAGCAAGGTCAAACACAGCTTTACACGCAGAAATCACAACTTGATAGCTTTGCTAGCACAAGGGGAGAGTGTAAAATATGGCGGAGGTAGACCTGCTGTAGATTGTATCCCCCTGAAGTGTCAAGGCAACTAGGATTATTACTCCCTGTGAGCAGATTAAAAATGTATTAGGCTTTCCCAGAGAACCTTCTGGAAATGTCAAGGATGGCAAAATAATGTCTGACCAAATAATTATGCTTGCTACTGTTCAAGATAATAAAGGCTTATTTCAGTGCTGGTATGCTGTGACCTAGAAGAAAATGTCCTCTGGTGCAAGACTTTGGTATATTCTGAACATGGTGTGAGTTTATGTTGGGGAAATATCTTTAGTGAATAGTTCAAGGAAAATTAAATAAACGAATGACAAAGTTCTGCTCACTGTCTCCATCAGACAAGTGACCTAGGATTTACAAAATAAGTAACTAGTGGAAAGAAATACTGATAAAAGCATTAATGCAAAAAATACTTGCAAAGGAAGAAGTCAAAAGCTGTTTTGCTTTGACATAGGCTAAAGTGTACTTGGAATGGGGGGAAGAAAGAGTGAAGAAGAGAGGGTGGGGTGACTCGGGTGCTTGAGCTGCAGCAATAAAAGGGAAGTTATCTAGGCTGAGAATTTTTTGCTGGCACAGGTTAAATAAGTGGTCAGAGGTAATCATTAAGCCCTCTTGGGCAAAGTGGCCCTCCTTGGAGATATGAACATTTATCCAACATCAGAGATACTGATATGTGAAGCCACTTTCTTGGAAGACTTACAAACATAGTGACTGTTTACTATTACTGCTGTTTGATGACTTCAAATATGTTAGCACTGCAAGGGCTGGAAAATTTAATTCTTACCCTGAAGAATGTACAGCCTAAAATAGCTTCTTGAATTAGAAAGATGTAGCAAATAATAGTATTATAGTTGCTCGAATTCCCCTGAGCAGGCTAGGCCAACTTCTACAAGAATGCTTTAGAAAGTACTGATCTGTCAGCATGGAAAACAAGGCAGAAGAAAGATTCCCAGTGATCCCACTGGGCTTTGGCTCAATCCCTAGTGAGACAGAATCACTCTTTGTGTAAAAGCAGACATCTTCTGCTGAGAATGGGTATTGTGCTTCAAGCAAAATTATAGTGCTGCAATCCAGCTTACTTAGACGCTCCATCCTAATGGGGTAGTTGAGGTAGCACAAACATCTTGCAGGGAAGTGACTGATAGTATAATCAGACCAGTTGGTATCTCTTACTGAATATTGAATGGCTGTTATTGAAACAAAGGGAACAAAATAGCAGATCTTAAGTGTTGATGAAGGCCAGGAGCGCTAGCCGACTTTCTGGGATCAAGGCTGGCCTTCCTCCTGGTTCAGACCCAAGCACGGTAAGGAATCGAGCAGGCGGAAGGAGTTGAGCGCTGCGGAAGTGCATTTGTGCCGCCGGCTCGAGCCGTGTTCCTTCTTCTTGTGTCTTACTGAGAAACTGAAACTCTGCTCCGTGACCGAAACTGCCTCCCTGGAAGCAGCCGATCATTAGGCGTGCTCGCCACCAAGGGGAGCTACGAGAGCATGGAACTGAAACATGCTTGGAGAGGCAACTGCGGCTTGCGCCTGGAAAATACCTACTGCGTGTGGCTGAAACCTACAGAAACGGAAGTTTTCTTCAGCGCAGAGGAGCACACAGAACTGTACAAAAAGCAGAACCAGTCAGGGTTAGGAGAACAAGCCAGATCTTTAGGGTTTATGTACACTGATGTATAAATACGTAAACTTAAAAATTACGGGGAGCCATGCAGCTATCTGAACAGATACCTCAGGGGGGCACTATGGCCACAAATAAAATCCTGACAGATTTGGCTGCTGTTTTATTTCCTTATTTTGTTTCTCCTAATTCTCATTGTAAGCTTCCAACGAGCTCTGTATGTTCATTCAACTTCCCCCTCCAAGAGTATATGCAGTATTTTTCTAAGAAAATTAAAATAAAAATGAATAATGAAAAAAACAACAGAAAAACAAATAAAATGCTGCTTTCAACAGTGTTTTTCTTGAGCCTGAACTCTGTGAAACCCAGGTAAAGACATCAGAGCTTCTGATGCTTGTTCTGACCTCAGCCATACACAGGCCTGCTTCATGCTGATCTAGCAAGTCTGACAACCCAGCAGAAAGCCCTGCCTTTCATACATATCTTGACAGCGTGCTGTCCACATTAATAACTTCCAAAGGAGCCAACTGGGCACACTCACACCAAAAGCCCACTGATTGTCAACACAATACTGAAGAAGGATCAACACTAAAGGACAGCAGCTCATAGGGGCACACCTGGTTCTGGTTTATGCCTGCTCTGCTTGCAGACTTTGGTCTAAATCCCCTGTGTTGCTCTGTTCCTACCCAAGGGCTAACATATGGCTAGAAGTCGTATCATCTGACTGCTTTATGGGCTCTTATCTTTCACTGTGCTCCACACAAGCAGAAATATTTCTAGATCTTGCTCTGGTAGAGCAAGCAATGGTGTAAATGACATTAGGTAAATAAAACATCTTTTTGCCTTTGAAGAACATGAAAGAATGTTGTATACCTTCTCAATGATCAAAGGTGGTTATATTGCCCTTTTAGTTACAGATACAGACTTACTGTTGTATTTGTCTAATATTTACAGCATGTAAGGCTGCTTTAATCTGTCATTCAAATGTCCTAGTTTGCCTGGCTCTGTTTTTATCTCTTTGACTGCTCTGACCAATAAGATTTAGTGTGAAAGTCTAACCAACTATTTATGCTTCCTCTTTGTTCTAGCCTGGATTTTCACCTGCATCTCTTTTCCAGTCCACTGTACGCACTACTCTCCAGCCCATGTGTATCAGTTGAGCAGCACTGTTGGTTTAAGTTGTAGTGAACATTTCACTTCAAACAGAATGAAAATCTCTCAGATGTGACCAGAATGGCATTCTCCCACACATACAGGGGTACGATGGTGGAGGGACCTCAGTATGAAGAGGAGTGTGGGAGAAAGAAAAGTAGGGCAAAGAGCTAGGGTGGAAAATGAACTGAATTTGAGCATCAGCGGCCAGAGAAATGTTAGAGTTCCCTGGGCAGACTGGCAGCAGCAAGTTGCCTGGGGGTTTTTTGGGCACAGTCAGGGGCCACAATGGCCATGCAGGAAGGATTTGTGCACAGCCGAACAGGCAAACACAGACTTCTTGGCAGCTTTTTCTAAGCGTGCTTCAACCTAAACCATCTTGAATTGAAAAGTCCAGGGATGCCTTTCAAAGAATATAAATCTGAGTCAATGTGAGAGTTACAAGACAAGTGAAGCTTCTAGTTTGAGTCAGTTTAAGTAATCTGAGGGCATCATATCTGCTTTAAACCTGCAAGTACTGATTCCCTAATATTTTAGTGTGAGGAATCCAAGTCAGTTTAAATAACTGAAGGAGTTCATCCCAGTGAACTCCTCCAGAGTTTGCTGCAGCTTGGACAATATCTACTTCATTTCTTGTTTCCTTGATCTCAGGTACACAGATATTCTGTAAAATGATTCACAGATTCTGTGAAACGGCTTCTTGACTTCCTTAATTTGTTTTGGTACTTGGATGGGACCAATATCTGGGAAAATTAAAGCTCCTCTAACATGAAGATAAGATAAATATTTTTCCCCCCACACAAGTCAAACACATTGTGACTTCAATCAAGGGCCTGCCTTTAATCAGAGAATCATGGTCAACCTGTTCTAGTGCTTCATCACCCTCACATTATGGATATTTTCCTAATGTCAAATCTAAATATCCTCTTCCAGCTTGCAGCTATTCCCACTTGTCCTATGTCCTGGGTTCAGCAGTAGCAGTCATTTTTCTCCTTCTTAGTAGCTGGTGCAGCACTGTGTTTTTGACTTTTGGCCTCGGAACAACACTGGTAACACCGATGTTTTCGGTTACTGCTCAAATGTTTGGTCTGACCAAGGACTTTCTGAGTCTCATGCTCTGCCAGGGAGGAGGGGAAGCAGCGAGGAAGCAGAGACAGGACATCTGACCCAAATTGATCAAAGAGCTATTCCATACCACAGCACGTCATGCCCAGGATGTAAAAACGGAGGACAGAAACCCCGAAGTGGGGGGTTCGCTGCTGGGTCGGGCTGGGTATCGGTGGTGAGTGGTTGTATTCTCTTTCCTTGTATTTCCCTTCTCATTGTTATTATTGGTGGTAGCAGTAGTGATTTCTGTTATACCTTAGTTACTGAACTGTTCTTATCTCAAATCATGGGAGTTACTTTCTTTCAATTCTCCTCCCCATTCCCCCAGGAGCTGGGTGGTAGAAAAAGGGGGGAGTGAGTGAGCGAACTGCGTGGCCGACTGGGCTTAAACCTCGACATTCTATGTCTACATGACCTTGTAAGAAGTCCCTCTCCAGAGCTCTTGTAGCCCCCCTATAGGTATTGGAAGGCTTCTCTAAAGTCTCCCTTAGACTTCTCTTTTCCAGGCTGAACAAAATCAACTCTCTCAGCCTGTCTCCACAGCAGAGGTGCCCCAGCCCTATGACTGTCTTCATGGCCCTTCTCTAGACATGCTTCAACATGTTGACAACCCTCTTGTGTTGGAAACCCCAGATCTGGGGTCTCACAAGAGCAGAGTAGAGGGGCAGGATCACCTCCTCCGACCTGCTGGTCTCACTCCTTTTGGCGCAGCCCAGGATACAATTGGCTTTCTGGGCTGCAAGCGCACACTGAAGCTGGCTCATGTTAAGTTTCTTACCAACCAACACCCCCAAATGCTTCTCTGCAGGGCTGCTCTCAGTCCATTCTCTGCCCAACTTGTAGCTGTCCCTGGGATTGCTCCAACCCAGGCACAGGACTTTGATTTGGCTTGGTTGAACTTCATCAAGTTGGCATTGGCCACCTCACAAGCGTGTTAAGGTCACTCTGGATGGCATTCCTTCCCTCCAGCATATCAACTGAACCACACAGCTTGGTGTCATCAGCAAACTTGCTGAGGGTGCACTCAATCATAGAATCATAGAATCATAGAACAGTTAGGGTTGGAAAGGACCTTAAGATCATCTAGTTCCAACCCACCGGCCAGGGGCAGGGACACCTCCCACTACACCATGCCACCCAAGGCTATGTCCAATCCAGTCTTGAACACAGCCAGCGATGGAGCATTCACAACTTCCCTGGGCTACCCATTCCAGTGCCTCACCACCCTTACACTAAAGAATTTCTTACTCATATCCAATCTAAACTTCCCCTCTTTAAGTTTGAACCCATTACCCCTTTTCCTATCACTGCAGTTCCTCATGAAGAGTCCCTCCCCAGCATCCCTATAGGCCCCCTTCACATATTGGAAGGATGCTATGAGGTCTCAATGCAGCCTTCTCTTCTCCAGGCTGAACAGCCCCAACTTTCTCAGCCTATCTTCATATGGGAGGTGCTCCAGTCCCCTGATCATCCTCGTGGCCCTCCTTTGGACTTGTTCCAACAGTTCCATGTCCTTTTTATGTTGAGGACACCAGAACTGCAATCCAACTGTCTATGTCACCAACAAAGATGTTGAACAGGATTTGTCTCAACACCAACCCCTGAGGGGCAGTACTTAATACCAGTCCCCAGATGGACATTGAGCCGTTGACCACAACTCTCTGTGTGTGATCATCCAGCCAGTTCCTTTTCCACTGAGTGGTCCATCCATCAAATCCATGTCTCTCCGATTTAGAGATAAGGATGTCATGTGGGACAGTGTCAAAGGCTTTGCACAAGTCCAGGTAGATTATGTCAATCATTTTTCCCTTATCCACCATTGCTATGTCCCCATGATTGGAAGCCATCAAATTTGTCAGGCACAATTTGCCTTTAGTGAAGCAATGTTGGCTGTCACCAGTCTCACCCCAATTTTCCACATTCCCTAGTACAGTTTCCAGGAAGACCTGCTCCAGTATCTTACTGTGCTCCTAGGTGGGACTGACTGGCAAATACCTAATGCCCCAGGGCAAGTGGATGCACTTTCTTTAGAGGGGAAACTGAGGAAGCAGCCACAGGCAAGATCATTTGGTTTTGGCTCCCATGCTTTAACAGCAATCAAAATCCATACACATTTCAGTTTTTTGTCTGTCCTATTGCTTCTCCACAAGGCTGCAGGCTTATTGAGTTGCTCTAGCAACTCACTCCAGGCCTTCCTTATTCCTAAGGGTGCTGAAACTCCTCCCTGCCATATGGCTTGAAGTATGTGCCCATCAGTGGCCAAAATCCAGGACGATCCAATTTCTTCTTCTGCCTTCTCTGCAATTTTAGCATGTATGTCACAGGCATGACTTCAGTCACACAATGTGAAAGAGTTGTACATAGCCACTGTCTGCTATGAGGTGTGTGAACTGCCCACATCACCAGGTTCTACCGTGGCATGATGTCCTACAACTGTTGTAGTTCTGCACTTTTGAGATATACTGCTGTGAGATGTGAGCCACTGAAACATGCTGTTTTGGTGTACAGCTGTGATAGCATCCAAGCAACTTCTGGTTTAACTGTATCTCCTGATTTTGATAGTTTACAGTAACTCCACCTAAGTTCTGCATGTATTCCTTTCAGTTACTTCTCTGGGGCTGTTTTCCTGCAAGACAATGTGGTACTGCCCATAGACTATAGTTTTAATTAAAACTTGAATTTTTTTGGTAGGGAAGCACTCCAGACTGTAAAGACTAAAAGCTTCTGAAGATGTTTTATGTATATCACATTTAACCACTTGCACCCTAATACAATATGTGAGCTGCTCAAAAAGGATAAACAAAGCGCATTCTGCTGTATTTCCAGAGAAGTAACAATTTTGGAAAGGAGGCTCTTCAATAGTGGATTCTGTAGAAAAACACATTACAAGCTCTTGGTGTCTGACACAAATGTTCACAGAATAGGGTCTAACTATCCTCACATGCTGATTTTATAGATCCAGGCTTTAAAAGGCAGCTTTCTTCCACCCCCCCACCCCCACCCCACATCCCTCAGGCTCCACCCACATAATAAATCAATAAATATATCAATAAGTAAAGTAACAAAATGTCTCCATTGCTGATACACAGTAGATGCCAATTTCTTTTCCTGTTCTATTTGGCAGATCCCCATGAATGGCACAGAGTGGGTGGCCCATACGTTGAAAATCACCTTGACTTCCAGGGCTGCCTCTGTTATTAAGCTGTGACACTGATCACATCTGGATAACAGAGACTCATCTTACTGATGAAATCACAGCGGATTTCAGTAAAAATTGAATAATATTCTTTCAGTATTGAAAAATTGTGTGCGGACCTGGCAGTGCTTGCAACATAGGCATATGGCAAGCACATGAACAACATATTGTACTCTGAATCTATTGTTTTCATTTGTTTCCAGCAGTTTCAGTCCAGACAAATCCATTGCTAATAAATGACTTGTGATGTTTTGCTGGGAGAGGAAGAGATTGTAGCAGAGGAACATCCTACACTCCCTGCCCCCAACTTTTTGGGATAGTATTAAAGCAATGCTAAATAAATGCTGTACACAAGCAACTTCTTTTTTTAAATATAAACAAGTCTGGCAGAAAGAATGAAAACTGCAAAGTATAGTAAGAATGAGGCAAAGTCCATCAGGAGAGATAATGTCCTTTATTGGATTGTTATCCTTGGATAAAACAGGCGGTATTACATGCCCTTCTTCACGTCCTAATGTAATAAAAGATACTGCCTTTCTCAACAAACCTTGACTGCTGTTATGTTTGTACCATCACAGCCACATCAACACAACTGTTTGCATAATGAATTCATATGCTTATGGATAACAGGCAGAGATACTCATTTGCTACCTGAAAATTTCAGATGTTGCATTTGGGCTTTCTAAAGATGCATTTTCAGCCGTCGCTTACTCTTTTGGGGTTTTTTTTACAGGCTTCACAGTAAAAATGAAAATCAAATATATTCAAAATTTAAGATTTTTTTTAGACTTTTGGATATTCTCCAGTGTAGATGCAGACCTCTGGTTAATGTCAGCAACAAGTTTGCTTTTCTTAACTGCTTCTTAATGACTCTATAGAGACAGCCTCTGGCTCTTCCAGGTGCTGTGTAGCTCTTGCAGTGGGCATACTTTTAATCCCATTTAAATATGAAGATATTTGCTGCTTTTTCTCCAAAAGAAGGGCCACCCAGCACTGTCTGATACTGTGGGGGTGATCACAAGCACAGCAAGAAGGTGATAACTGCTTATTCAGTGCGTTTTCACACCCTTCAGTAACTGTAGACATCCAGATAGTGCGTTCATGCCTATGCTGAAGGTGGCTGACTCCTGCTTGAAGGTAGGACCCGCACATGGATATGGCCTTCTTCTTTTTCTTCATCAACCACCTTCTTATGAAACCTCTTGTGGGATATCTCTTACCCAAGGAAGCAGTGCAAACATCAGGTACAGCCTCTCACAGGATGTTATGTTCTGCCCTCCTGCTCTGGGCACTGCTGCCTGTCCCCCTGGTGCACCCAGGGCTGGCAACCTCATAGAGCATCCCACCCCGTCTTTCTCACAAGGCTAGTCTTGGTCCCTGGTGCTCACAAACTGTGCTGCTTATCCTGGCCCTGATCAGTCTGAAACTGTGCTGTGCAGTTCAGTGTAAGGCGACAGGTCAGCCCCTCTGTGACAGGGGCTCCCGCAGCTCCAGCACTGAACAAGTTATTGTGGATGAGCCTGGCCAGAGAGAGAGACACACACAGCCTGAGTACACAAAAGTGGAATTCAGTTTATTTCACCTTCAGAGATGACTTTCTCTGTTGAATGTGGCAATATAGCTCAGGAGGAGCAGAGTTCCTCTTGGCACTGATAAGCTGCTTTCACCCAGCTGGGGTGACTGTCCTGGTGGGTCCAGCAGCACCATGTGTAGCACTGATGTAGGGAAAGTTACACCTCAACTTGGAGGTCAGTGTAACACCTGGCTAAGACCAAGCAGTCTCAGGGCCATGTAAGTCCTTTTCCACTTCTGGGGGGACTAGATCTTTTAGCATTTACAGGAATAAAGTATGTGTGAAACATATGTCATATCTCTCCACACCCCCCTGCCCATGCATGATGTGGATGCTCTGAGATTGTCAGGTCATTTATAATGCTGTTTGGTTCTTATTACCAAGTAGACACAAAATTATTCATGCACACATCTTGCATATTCACAAATTATTTTCAGCTGTTATAAGGTAATAAATATTCTTGTGCACTTGGCCATATTGTTGCTGCAATTCTTCTATATCCCATTTGCCTCTCCCATCATTACTTTTGAAAGTAATTAATTGCTCCTTAAGGCTTCAGATGTGTGACAATTATTTTATTCTGACTGAAGAAAATAAAGAGTTGTTGCTGGGTAAAATACTTGCTTAGCAAATACCTCTGAAGATCAGTGACAACAATATTAAAGAAATAGTTGAGCTCTTTGCTGCTGCTGCGGGGACCATATACCTCCCTTATATTTGTGGCACCATTTACATTCCTGGCACTCTGTAAGTCATAAAACTCATACCCACTCTGGCTGTCACAGCACAGGCTATATAGGCGGATTAAGCATCTAAAAGTAAAATTCTGACAAGAATGAAGGCATAAGTGACCCAAATGAGGCAGTTTCCCCCCATGTACGGAAGTGGGATGACACTACATCAGCCTCACGTTGTCTTGCTTGAAGCCTGTGGCGTTTATGTTGTTGTCCTCTGAGGAAGATCCTCTTCCCTTCCAGACCACACACATTGAGTACAGTAACCATGGCTGCACTTATCAAATCCAGAATTCAAGATGACTCAAGCTGCAGCTGCAGATCTGGTGCAAGTGCTCAGGGAAGCTGCTGTGGTTGCCACTACTCCTCATGCAGTGGTATTAGGGAGCCTCCCCACGCAGCACTGTGCCAGGGAACTACAGGTGGGTTTCTCTGAGGTTTCCACTCTGCTGGTAGAGCACAGAGCTTCAAAGGCCAGGAAAAGCAAACAAGCTCATGACTCTTTAAAATATTTTAACTGGTGCTATTCTAAATAACTGTGTGATTTGCAAAAAAAGAGTGTGCCAGTGGACCTACCATTTTACTGCTTAGTTGAGACAAGGTTCTGCATGCTGTTTCACCAACAGAATGACAGATGGATGGCATTTGTCCCCGAGGTGTATTTCTAGCTGCCCTCCCCGCGCCAGCAGCTGGCTGTGTGGTGTACTGACATCAATTTGTAGTTTGTGGGAGTTCACTACCACATAGGGAGCAATTGTTGCCTTTCAAGATGCAGCTTTTTTTTTTTTTTTTTTTTTTTTTGAGACCATTAGGCTTTCCTATCAAGTCCAAACACTCAGAAAAGGGGGAAGAATAAATCCTACAATGATGCAATTAACTAAGCGTGAAGCTTCAGGATATTAAAATATATTGAAAAGAGTCTTCACTTCATTAGGCTCTCTCCCATCCTCTGCTTTGACCTTGGCTTATTCTAATTAACATGAAGCTTCCTTGAGTCTATGGAAAAAAAACCAGAGTGGAACATAAAGGACATATAATCAGGAAAATGTCTCTGGTGTTGGGGAATAAGGACAGCACTAAGAAAAATACATCCCATTGGAGCAGCGCAGCTCAGAATATTTTTATGTTTGCACAAGTATAAAAGTCTTTCGGTCTCCATTTAGATATATTTTGAAAGTATAATGAAAAGTTGTGCTTCGTTTCTCATCAGAGAGTGTTCCGGGTAGGTCCTAACACAGAACACCATTTCAGAAATGGCATTTAAAATATAACGTGAGACGAAACATAATTCTTTAGGTTTATGAGTATGGGTTGTAAAGACCATGAGTGATAGTCAGGCATAAAGGTCCTGGCAAGGAGGATTACAGTGGATTTTAATAAGACTTTGGAATGTAATGAGGGTACTTTTGATGTCTACATATTTTGGTATCTGCTTCTTCTTCCGTGTGCTCCAGGGCTAAGGCTGCAGAACTAAAAATGCTGAGTAGATGCGACCATGCACATGATACTGTCCTGTTTTAATTGCTGGATTGCCCCCTGAGGACAGGCCACTGACAAAAGCCCTTCCACAGAATATAACCTACTCACATCAATGGAATGAGACAAGAGAACACACATACACCCAGAGTATATTTGTGAAAGATCATTTACCTCTGGATCATTGAGTGCCCTGCAGGACAAGACCCCAGGTAACATGGTAGTCATTACTCAACTGTTCTGCTCCCATGTTGGAATGACACCACGGTGAAGAGAAACTTGAAGCCTTTTTTGATGGCAAATGTTCTAGCAATTATCAGGGGATTCCTGATAATGTAACTGTTAGTCAGAGAAGATGCTTTGGACACCACCACCAGCTCCTCTAAAAACTATCAGAACTTTAATAATAACTATTGCTGGCAATTCCTCTGCCTCTTTTCAGGGGGGTGAGATTAATTCATGATAAGGGGTTTTCACTACTAAACCCAGGCTACGCTTTCTGTTTTTCCCAGTAAGTGAAAGGTGAGAAAGCTTCTTAGAACAGAGCTTAACCTGTGGAGAAAAGGGGAACTCGGCTCACTCACTTCATAAAGAAACCTCGAAGGAAACTTTCTGTGTTAAAATTCCTCTTGTTACAATGCTGTGAAGTCATAAAATTTTACTGAACAATGATTTTCTATACAAAGGGCTCTTCAGTCAATAATTCCTTTCTAAGCTGTTCTACATCACCCTGGCTTCAATAAGCTCAGATAGTCAAACAATCAGTGCAGGAAACCGTGTGACTTCTACAGGTTTAACAGCTGTTCATCGTGCTCTGCTGTCAGTCTATCTGTGTGTAATTTTGTCACGTTTTTCACAGGCTTCCATTATTGTGTCTATCAGACAGGACACAGAAGCATTCAGATTTTAAAATAGCTTGTGGGGGAGACATTGCCTATATATTTTTATTATTATTGTTATTGAGAGGCAGACAGGAGTCCCACTTATTAAGGCTTTAAATGGTTTTACAGTAGGGTGGCCATGTAATAGGAGTATCTGAGCTTCATGAAGCAGACAAACGGTTTGCAGTCCAATATGGTAATTATTGTTGGTATTGTGTATTTAGGCAATGAACACTATGATGGATTCAAAAATACAGCCCAAATTTCTACAAATGTTGAAACTCTTGTGTTTGTTTCAAAAGGAAAGAAAAAGAATATGAATGCTTATCATCTTAATCCTGTTCTCCTTTATCTAAGAGTCAGCAAACTAGAAATACAGTGGAGATGATATACATTTTCACTTCATACAGTCTAAGCTCATCAGTTGCCTTTCTTTCCTCAACTGAAAGGGCATATACAGTGGATCGGGTGCCACGTGCTCTTCTTGCTCCTTGCCGAGAGCTCAGTCTGAGGTTCATCAGCATGCTGCTTCATTGTTTCTCCTGTGGTTTGGCAGGATGTGTTTCTGAGAATAATATTCAGATTTCATTAAAAATCTGCATCTTCCTATAGTCCACCTGTAGGATTAGTTGGGTTTTCAATCACAGGCAAACCAGGAAGCTGGAAAAGCACTGTTGAAGAAAATGAGCAAGGGATTTCACTTAATCCCAAGTGCAAAGTTTCATTCAGAGATTTTTCTCTTTCATAAAATAAAGCTGCATAAATTTCTAAACAGAATGTCACTTCAAAACACCAAAGCAAACTTCTCAATTCTTACTTGGATGTCTAATAGAAAGCTAGCTTTTCTCTGGCTAAAACAACTTGGAAAGTTCAACGTGAATCCAGCTTACTTGTTACAAAGTAAAGTTTGGCAAAAAATAACTTCACTGAAAATATGGTTCATCTCTATCAAACTGCACTTATTTCTAGCTTTATTTAGATATAATGGGTTGTAAGGCTTTGGGAGACTTATGATTGATTTTGGCCTTCCATGTAACTGAGGCAATATGATTTCCTGGAAAAAAAGTCCTCCATCACTTACAATACTCTGGTCCTTCATTTGGAGAATTTTCATATGTGTAGGAATTGCTCTGAGAATTGCAGTAAAGCTAATGATGCCCGATCTCTGCCGAACACTTGCTATGTAGAATGGTAAGATCAATACGTGTGGTAGGTCTCTCAGCAGAAAACAATTGCTTTCTCTTCTGTCAGATAGCTGAGCTGAGTGGACTGTATCTGTCATTGCAAGAGTCTGAAATTGATAACACTGTAAATACATAATAGATATATTGATAATATAGCACTGTTGTAATTTCAGATGGTTCAGATTTAATGTAACCAAATCTCAGATTACCTAGATGCCAGATACATCCCTCAGTTCTAAAACTGATGGGGTATTTGAATTTGTTTGAAATCATGACTCTTGGATTGTCCTGGAGCTACCTGGACCACTGGAATTCACCTGCATTTCACTTAGATTTCAGAAGACTTTCCACCACGCTAGAATTTTCAGAATAAAAGCTGACAGGTCATTTTCACAACCCTCTACTCACATGCTTGGGTGGCAGTTTGTGTATAAATATGATGTTGCTTCACTTTGTTCTAAATATTTTAGGATTAAGGTATTTAAGGTATTCTTATTACGGGGGAGAGCTGTTCATCACGTATACCTATATCTATACCTATATCTACTCTACTGTTCTGCAGTCAGATTTTCCACTCTCACTCCAAAACAAGCCATATGGTTTAGACAATTTGGGCTGCATGATATCTTGCAGATTAGAGAAGCACAGCAATCAAAACACTGTCTACAGAAGTCCACTGGTAGAGCTGCAGCAAGAAGTGTACAGAGATACTTTGGAGACAAATGCTTATTCCAAAACATACTTCCCATGAAGCTCTGTCACTCCTGGCTGTTGTGAACAGAAGGCAATATTTTACTGAAGTACAAACAGATTTCAAGTTTTGGTTGCCTGCCTTTTCTCTCCTTGAGGACAGGTGTCAATGGTCTTGGCACAACTAAGACATGTGACACTGGCAGTACTAGATTAGAAGCTCATTACTCACTCGAGGCTTGTGGACAAACAGCATTCCTACTGTTTCCAAGGGACATTGCGCCTGATGGTAAATCTCAGTTTTGACAAAAGAGGCAAGATATTTTTATGGTCCACATGGAGTGGAAGGGCACTAGTTGCTTCAAGACCTCTCCTGAAAGAGCCTGATGCAGTAAAAAAAGCTTTTTATCAATTTAATTCAGCCAATAGACTTCTGTGAATGTGTGGTTAGTCTGGGTGTGTATAGGCATTTGTAAACCTTTAATATCTGTAGTGGACTAGTTCACAGAGGTGTCAGAGTAGCTGTGTCTTCTTATGCCATGGTTTCCTATGGAGGAGGTAGTTGTCACAGCACCTGGAGAGGATCCATGTGGATTCATCTCCTGCCTGACACAGTGGAAAAATAGAAGTGAGCTGCTGTCAGACAGGTAACAATATCTATGAAGTAGATAGGTATGTTTTACAAATAATCATATGCCTACACGACTTCATGGCATGGTCAGAGTGCAGAGATCAGCTTTGTCTGTCCCCAGTTCTGGAGCTTAGCTTTTCCATTTATTCCAACAGCTCAGTATATTTCTGTTAGAGTTGTGGTACTCACACATTAAGAAATAGTTTCACAACTGCAGCTGTACATGGGTTCACAAAAATCTGTCCTTCCTTGCTCCAAATACATCATTCTCTGTCATTTAGGATCCCCTTGATAAACCATGAGTATTACATGAATAAGCTGTGAAGCTTGCTGCAGATGTACCAAGTATTCACTAGCTTGCTGTGGTT
The DNA here is from genome assembly GCA_028858755.1 of Ara ararauna. NCBI lineage: Eukaryota > Metazoa > Chordata > Aves > Psittaciformes > Psittacidae > Ara > Ara ararauna. Next base: position 32,430,447 of record CM054410.1, on the reverse strand, counting down.
TTGTTTTTTTTTTTTCTGGGGGAAAAGCAGAGAGACAAGTGCCCTTCTCAGAGAAAGCTGGTGAGCTATGCTCTGATGCCATTCAGAACTTGCTTTCACTGGTCCCTTAAAGACCTGGGGTGCAAGTGAGGACTGCTTCTTCTGTTCTGGTAGATTTCAAAAGTGCCCAAGAATATGTATTTTGAGAAAGAGCTTTAATTTGTTTACTTCTCACTAGAATAAGAAGCTGCAGAATGGAATGTCTGCACATGGTATTGTATAATACCAAGGCTGACAAAGCAAGAGTGAATGAGATAGACTGTAACTTATGGTAGTAAAGTCCAGATCCAGAAATCTATCTAGGTGTAGTGTGGATGTAAGACAGCTAACCATTGCTGTTGATCCCAACCTAAGAGTTCAGGGCAAAAAGATCAGTGTTAGGGAGCAATCATAAACATTTTGGGAAAGAATATGCACCATGGAAAAGTATTTTAGTTGAAAAGGAATGGTAAAAAAATGATTTTGATTCTTTACTGATGTGATCACCACCTGAGATTTATCTGTTTAAGTTTATTTAGAAAACTCAGTTTCAGATGCACATGAATATTTGCTGACACATTCTTTAATCAGTGAAGAGAAACGGAAGTTCTGGGGCATGAGTCCTCTAATCCCTATCTAGATAGGTCACAAAAATTCCTTTCCATTTCAACTATCAACTTTCATATCAACTAATGTCAAGATGTAGCAGTATTAAGTGAGAAGTACTCATTAATTAGATAATAAATGTTGATGACTAAATGTTTAGGTGCCTGAACTCAGATTATACTAATTTATTTCCCTGTGACTGGGAAAATGAGTCTCTCAAATGCTACTGAAATTGTATTGAAGTTAGTATTTCATTACCACAGCCCAAGTAGTTGAAAACCCCTGTAAGAGAGCCGCTGAATTGGTGTTTAGAAGACCCAGGACTAAACTTCTGGTCCTCTTTCAAGAGTGCATGAGGCTTGTGAGAGGACTTAGAGGAAATGGCTTATTCTTTTGCAAGCTTTTTGCGTGATCAGGGTTCATGAGAATATTTTGTAGTGGGCTTGGAGGAATTCATGCCTTCCACCCAGCATTCTTAATAAGAAACTGCTTTCACCATTCTGTTTCACACATAACATCTGGGGCATCTCTGCTGGTCTCACAGGAGAAAATCAAGTAGGAAAGTCCAAAGTCACACAAGGCCTTGTAGGTCAAAGTCAACACCTTCACTTCAATCTGGAAAAGCAGCAGGCGAGCAGAAGAGATCACAGAGCAGTGGTGTCACACATTGCCTTGCTGAGGAGCTGTCAGCAGAAATCCAATTCAAGGATTGCTAGAAAAACAACAGATAGCAAAAAGTTTGTTTTGCTTCATTTCAGCTGAGCTCTGAGGTTACCGGCCTTTACAGAATGACAACGACAATGTACATTTTTATAGTCCAGCAGAGTTCAGAGCCCTCATAAGAAAGCAAAGCACTGCTTGGTCAGCTCCACACAGGCACAACAGTTCAAGGGTTCGTGTTTATTCCCCTCTCAGCTAAGTTGTTTTCCCAAGAACATCTTTGTTACTTTTTGCATAAAACAAAAGGTCAGGTTTGATGTTGCTCCTAGAAATGTTCTTGTTGTTCTGTTTGTTTATATAACCCTCTTCTCCTTCCATCTGATGAAGAATGAGCTGTGCTTCTTAGTGCCAGCTGCACACAGGATTGTGACAAGAACGACAGCCTCCAAAAGGGGGCCAGGGAAGGGGGGCACTGAGGGGTGAAGGAAATAGGGAGAAAATAAGCAGAGTTTTGCCTCTGGCCATTTGCAAACAGCTTGTGAGATCCTCACATCACACACATTGCTGGGTAGCCTGTGCACACAAGCTGTCATTTCCTCACAAGGAGTCAGCACCGCTAAACCCTTTCAGACGACTTGGGTGGGCGCTTTAGAAGACATACTGTCTCATCCCATTCAGGAACTGCCCTCTGTCACTGCTCTCCTGGCATGCTGGATGTTTGTTTTTTAAGTAAATAAACCGGCTGGTGTCTCAGGCTAGCTGTAAATGATGTGTCCTCCCACCACCACCCTTTCCTGCCACTCCAGGGAACAGGAGTTTAAAAAAAAAGAAGAAGAAAACAGCCAAAAGCAACCACAAGATGAAAAAGTTCACAGAGAGCTCCGATGCCACCCACTAAGCCCTAACCCACAAACAATCAGTGACCAAATGGTGTCATTAGAGGCCCCAGTATCCTGTCAGCATTCGGCCTTCCGATGGGAAGTCCACGGTGGAGGTGATTTCAAAACCATCTTTCCTGTCTCTTTCAAAAAGAAGATTCTGGGAAACAGCCATCACATTTTTCCTCATTTCTTCCAAATGAACCTTTCATGTTCCAAGTCAGTGGTCAGTTTCAGCAAAACTGAAGGAATATTGTTTGAAGTCCTTTTGTCATCTTGCCTCCTTTCTAGGCTAGGGGATTTTTTTGGTGAAGAAAGGAGATGCAAGATCATGAATCTGCACCTGTTTTGTCAAGGGTGCACAAGAAAGATTGCAAACAAGTCTAATTTGTGTTTTACTGCATCCCCACTGCCTCTTTTTGCTATCTCAATGTTAAGCTACAAGAGGAAAAACAGATGTCTGCTACAATACAGATTGTTTCTACGGTGAGCAGGAACTTTTCATATTGGCTGGCACAGCATAGAGTTTTTCATATACTTCTGTTGGTGAATCTATGGGTATTCAAGTCACTCACATGTAGCAACTTCATTAACTAAATCATCTGGCTATCCTATGTACTCCCTACTCCCTATGTAGTCAGTGAGAAAAAATCAGGGCAAATCTGAATAATTCCAGTAACTCCCACTTGAAATCACCATCTGCATGGTTTTCTCCCTTTCTCCCTCGCTCTTCCCTTCCCCATCTCCATTGCTGGATCTACAAAATGCCAGTGGTTTAATAAATTAAATTACTTCTTCATACATTTGTCTTTGTGCCTATCTGCTTCCTGGGAACAGAGTTTCTCACTGAAACATTACTTGTTTATTCACTGTGAAAACAAAGCATACTAACACGTACTAAAAGGTGACAGATCACAAGGGTTTGCTCTATTGGTTCAGCTTTCCTCCTCAAGCACTGTTTTGACAGTGGATTGATGAACATCAACAGCAATAAGAGGTAAGGCACAGACCAAACTCTGTTACTGGATGCATCCTGTAAATGCAGTGTGGCTAAACTGAATATTTTTGTAGAGTGTGTATCAAAACTGGCTTCCAGAAGTGCTTGATTCAGTGAAGATGTCATAAATCATAGCCACAGTGAGCTGTGGTGATGATTCATTGGTTTCCCTAATCTCTCAATACAATTGCTTATAAATAATCTAAAAAAGACACTCCTCACAGTTATCAGCACCTCTCAATTAGACAAGCAGAGCAATAAGGCTAAGCCAACAGGCTGGGAAGGCTCAGCCCTGGAATCTGTCAAGAGAGGCAGCAGTGAGCAGAAATGGGATACTGGAAATCTTTCTGAACCCCAGGCTCATACATATCACATCGTGTCTCATCATATCACTTGCATGTCCTGTTAGCAAAAGGACTGAGATGCAAAACCTAGAGACAGATTCTTAGATCTTTCTCCTGAATTCAGCGTTATTTGTTACCATATGAACTCCATCAGTTTGCATCGGAAACTCATGAAAAAAGCAAAAAATATACCCCCAAGCAGCGAAACCCCAACCCTTAGAGGTAAGACTCAGTATATCCTTCTATTCAACTTCTTTACTATTGCAAAATCCTCAGTGGGAGGGTCTTGTCACTATGGAGGTGTTTTTTTTCACTTCTGCGAATTGGCAACATAAAAGAAAATGGTTTAATGTCAAATTTAGAACACACCATTGGTAAGTACAAAAAGCGGTGACAAAGCCATGAGTGCTTGATAGTAGCACCTTTAGCAGTTTCTAGGGGTCTGCTTTCAACTTTGCAAAATCCTAGATGTAAATTTCATTATGAAGCCAAAGTACATCCTGCATTTGCCAGAGATTTCAGCAAATTGAAGCTTTGAGATCACATGAAGGAAAGTTCTACTGCTTTCAGGAAGAAATAAAGTGGATTCAGGAGATCACATTTCTCCTTCCTCCTTCCTTTCAAATCAAGCAAAGTTTAGTATTTCAATTGCATTTATTTTGATGAAGAAACAACAAAAAATAGCAAAAAAGAATCAACAAAAAATAGCAAAAAAGGATCAACAAAAAAATTTAATTTTAATTTAATACAGAACTTAGAAGATCTAGTAAACGGCACAATGAAAATTCAGCATTCAGATTCGCTCATGCAGGTGATAGATTAAGCCACTACTGGTGTAATTAAAGGAGTGTCAATAAGTGAAAGCATACCAAATAATAGGGCCCAAAACAGTTTTAAGCCTTTTGGAATCATTCTGGCTGTGGAATTCAGGCTTCCACAGCTGTGATTATGATAACTACCTGGATCCAACACATTTTGCAGCCAGTTTTTGTTCAGTGCTTTGTACTAAGCTTCAGCTGATATCCTGGAAATGGCAGGGTACAGCTGGTCATTCACACCCATTCCTCAGCCTCTTCAGAGTGGTGAGGCACTGCTGTTCCCACTGGCAAAGTCCTTACTGTGGAAATGCCAAGTGCTTCTGATTGCTGTTCAGGGCTACACTGCTGTCTTGCTGGCACATTAGGATTTCCCCTCCTAATCAAGCATGGGAACATCGGTTCCTCACCTGATTCGAAGACTCAGCAAGAGGCACAACCCTTTCTCAGAAGCCAGATCCTGCACTGTCTTCCCGCTCCAGCTCCTCCTGGCTTCAGGGTGCAGGCAGGGCTATAGGGTGACTGTAGTTTTTGCAATAGGCAAGGTAGTGGATCTGCAGCCAGCCTTTCTAGCCAGCTGCATGAGCCCTGGCTTTTGCTGCAAGCACTTCAGAGCAGAATAAGTCCCATGACTCTATACAACCCTTCTCATAGCCAAACCAGACATGAATGCGCTAAACATCTCATACCCTATCTAAATGTCATCTTTCTCACTGCTTGAGCAACATATTGCTTTTTAATTACTATTTTTTCAGTAAGTATAGAGTTTTGGTATTTTTTTTTTTATTCAGTTTAAGCTTTGCTTCACAGAATGACTAAAATAGAAACATACTGGGCATCTCACAGATTGAAGTCGCATGTGCTGTCTATATCCCTTGGCCTTGTAAGCGCAGACTGGTAGAGGAGCACCAGGTGGAAAGCTTGTTCTGTGTTTGTGTATCATTGGACTAACTTGATATAGATTGATTCAGAAACACTGAGCCTGTTCAATTCTGTGTTCACACAGACACTTTATAGGGCAGAGCTGCGATTGAAGGCTGTAGGGGTGATGTTGAATACTAATGGGATAGCATGCCATTTAATCCCTGTTCAAATTTGGAGCTGTTTTCATAGTAATCATACATTTTCATTTAGCTACACCTGAAGATTTACTGACAATGTAACTGTATGATTTTACTCCTTGTGCAATTTCTGGTGAAAAAGCAAAGCTGAAGTATGGTTACTATGAGAACTATAACAACACTCTGGACTGTGAATTTTCTTTTTGTGATTTGCACCGTGCATGCAAAGAAAGCTGGAGTGTTAACTGTGCTTAAATGTCGCATGCAGGCACAAATGGAACAACTCCCCTCTTTCCCTGCTGTCCCCGAAACAAAGTTTTATCGATAAACAAGCCAGCACAGAAACTATGCCTGTGAATCCATTTCAATTTAATTAACACTATGCTAGTTACAAATGCAAACAGGTTCCCAAGCACACAGTTTGGCTGCCCCTCCCCTCTGTGGATTCAAGTTTGACTCCTTGCTTTGTTCTAACAGAACAAAGAAAGCAAAGAACAATGTGACCCTGACCCTTCTTTACCCCTTCACACACAAATGATCCCTTTAAATATTCAGACGAGCTGTGACATGAAGAGGTCCCATGAGAACAAACACCTGCCATTTCTCTGGACAGCACTTTGACCAGACATTGCCTATCTAGTTTTTTAACAACTTTTACATTCCTATGGCTGTTTTGTAGAGAAGATGGCAACACTTGCATTCTCAGGACATAGCCTGTATTTCTATGCAGAAGTGCACAATGCACAGTCCCTTCCCACCATGCCACACAAATACACTCCACCTGCGACCTCACAGCAGTTTTTTTGCCTGGAGGACCAATAAGATACAGCCTTGGAGGCAGGGATGATCTAACCGCCCAGCTGCAAGCCCTCTTTGAACATGCATGTGTGCATGTGTTTTGACTGAGATGGGCATCCCCAGGCTCTCCACAATTCTCTAGCTCTTTGGGGTTAAGTCCAGACCTAGCAGGGGAGGAGGGTGTTTGGAAGGCGTGGAGACTGTCTAGACTGAAGATGCCTTTTTGTTCCTTAAATGTGAATATGTGCATTAATAATAACACAGGGAGCATCACTGGTGCTTGCCCAGTGAGAGGTGTGGCAGAGGCACTGCACACACATGTGGGCAATGCAGGAGGCAGATCCTGCATCCTCTGCGCAAACCACAGCAACCAGGCTTCTGTGTCTGCTCTGGCAGCACTGGGAGCTGGGCTCTGATGATGTTGAAAGCTGGCGTGCAGCTGACAGGAATTTTTGTCTTCTGATTAGAGGATACTCTCCTTCCCTCAAAGCCCCAGTCCATCCCTGCCTAGTTTTAAAGAGCTTTTTCCTTGGCTTACTTCTGAAAAGCTCAGTAACAGGCAGAGAAGTCTGACAAGACCCAAATATCTCACAGAATGATGTTATTTCTGACTGACATTTGCCAAATCCATTCATAAAACCCTTCAGCTCTGGGAATTCCCAGCCTCCTCTGATGATCATGCCTGTGCTTCAGCAGTCCTACCATTAGAAAATCTTTCTTAAAATCAGGTACGAAATTAGTACTGCTATGGTAGTTAGGTCCTATCTGTCATGGATGCTGAGAGAAGGTTATTTAGGAGGAAGATGTCACACTACATGGAAACCTTGCCCTACTAAATGCTGCGGCTCTGTGTTTGCTCTATAACTGTTGCACCCAATGATCACTGAGATCTTTGTTTCAAGTTCAGAGTAAGAGTTGCTTTATGTTCAGACTTCCAAAAAAAGAGCTCTGCTGCTCTACTTTTTTACTGCTAGAAAGCATGCAAAACAGCATCAGAGACAAAGGGCAGAAAGGAAATCCTCAATCAGATAGTGGTAGGCTTTGAGCTTGATGTGGTCTGGACAAGATGGTTTCCTCTACAGTTTTCGTCCATCTGAAGGACAACAACAGCCTGATCTGAACAGAGCAGGTCAGCAGAGGAAAGTGGGCTGCTGTTTGCTCTGGAAAACAATGGGAACTAAGTACTGAGATACCCTGAAGACTTGTCAGTCAGTCTTGGCTCTGGATTTTGACTAACAGTTACAGGAACACGCTCAGTTCTTACTGGGTGGCAGCAGCAAAAAAGCCAAACCAAAGCGCTCCTGTCAAAACAGTTTTTGATGCCTCATATTCTGTCAAAGGCTCAAGCTATAAGAAAGATATGCCAGCTCCTCAAAAAAATGCAAGAGTTTAATTCCCACAGGAAGCATTCGTGTTACTGAAGTCAATGGGAGTTTGGTACTAAGCATTTATGAGTAGCTGAGCACCAGTTACTATTCTTCCCAGACACAATCTATGAGAAGGTTTTCACTCTGTTTTCCTACTTCAAACAATGAATTTTTGGCATTTTTCCCATTGCCTCGGTTCCCAGCAAGAGATGCAGACTTTCCTAGGTTAGGTAATGTGACTACCAAACATTCATCAGCTGCGTAAGCCAAGTCAGAACTTTTCTTTCCCAGTAAACAGATGCATTTTCTGAATATTTAAACACAGCTCACTGCTTGCCCTCACATCAGACACGAGCTCTCACCCACCATCTAACACTGAAAAAGGTTGGTGCTGTGGTTTAGAGTGATAGCTTCCTTGGTTTTCCCATTGTTAATGAGTAAGTTCCACCCTCCCTTGGACTGGCTGGGGCTCCATATTGGCGTGAGGTGTCCAACCACATCCAAGAGTGGAGGCAATCGACATCCATCCAAGCACTGTTCCTGCAGCTGCATGGGAAAATGGTGGCCAAGGCTTTTTGCTCAGGGGTGGAAGTGACTGCTCATGACCATCTTCCTTACATGCGGGCGCTCAGAGCCCAGTACTTTATGATGTCTGATATGTACGTTGCACATGGCAAGCAGTATGCCTGCAGTAGGGCATGTGCACCTCTGGCAAGGAAATTCCTGCAGAGAACAGTCACACTTACAAATCAAAATGTGTCATTTGTCTATTGTTGTTGCTTCAATCAGGTTTTAACTAACAAACACATTCTCCGGAATATTTACTGCATGTCATTATGAATGAACCAGCAGTTGTTTACACATTCAAAACCAGGGTAGCAGCTCTGCCAGTCTTTACTCCAGCTCTGTCTGTGTGTCCAATTTCCTGCTTCCAGGGAAAGTGGAATCCACTGAAGAATGCATATACTTCAACCAAGTTTCCAAAGTCTCAGCACAGATATCAGTAATGCTGAAAAGTTTTAAAGCTGTGCCTTATATTAGTTTTGACATGTAATTCATAGGCCTATATAAAAGGGAGTTAAAAGAAAACTTTCGTCCATTTGGCAGATCAGAGAGATGAGAGGAGGAAAAATTGGTGGCACTGGTGACTGTGTCTTCAAGGGTTGACCTTCAGAGACCGAGAAAATGCATCTCTGGCTGTTCAGAGATGTGCAAAGACACGATATGGAAAAAAACAGCTGTCTTATGATGCTTTACCATTGAACATCATGAAGTGAATTAAGCAGTTAAAATAGCTGAGAGAGAGGCTAAATTAAAATTAGGAGTCTCTGGTTCTCATTCTTCCTCACTCAAGAAGTATTCTGACTAAGACTTTTCCCGAGCTTTAAACAGAGGTTGAGATCTGACAGTCTTCTTGTCTTTGAAACAGATGATACTCTGAGCAGGCATGAAGGAGCTTGGGACCGAAGACACCGCAGATAATCCTGGCCTGTGTTTTCGAATGTCCACTAAAACATGGCTCAGCAACAATGGATGTTCCTGGGGATAATAGGCAACAGATCCTGGGGGGCGGTAAGAGTAATATACACATTCCTTCAGAAATCTAAAACATGTAAACAGACAGACAGAAATCGTCAGAGGGATGTGAGAAACTTGTAAATTAACAGCAAATGCAGGGAGAGGAAGTCCAGAACAAACACACTGATGTTTTTCACAACCATGGAGGAGTTTAATCCACTACTTTAAAAAACATATGGTACACTAAACATCAGATGGGTAATAGGCTGAGAGATACTTGGCACCAGCCCATGGAAATATAAACACAAGGCATTTGTTTCATTGTGTTTCTTTTTCTTCAAATATTTACTTTCTGTATTTTTCCACGATATTTTGAACCCATATGCGTTAACAAGCTACCTTTCCAAAAGCAGATTTTTGGAGGCATCACACTGCAAGTCACTGGTTTGGTTGCAGTGGTTCTTTGAGATTTAGCCTATTTCCTGAAGGAAAAATGGCCATATTCAACTTCCTTCCCCATCCACAAGCCCACCATGCCTCACCACTCTTTTTGATAGGACTTTTGCAAAGACTGTCAAGAATAAGGACTGAATGGGTTTGGAAAACATCAGTCTCTTGTTGTTTCCCTTTTTCATGGGCTGGAGCGTCTAGAGAACAGGTAGGCTTAAATTCCATGGCTGCATGGATTGGGAAAGTAGATATATGTCCTTTTTTCACTTCACTGTAACGTTGTCCCGCTGTAATATTGGATGCAATCTGGATGGTGCTCAGCCCTGTGAAATTTGGTGGCATGGAGTGGAACTGATAAATTTGAAAAGGTATCTTCACCAGCATATTCATTTTCAGCGTGGGTACACACTGTAATTTGGAAGTCCTGCTCTGTAGGCCTTCGGTGCCATGTAGGAAGACTGGACTGATGACTGCATGTTTGCAAGGGTGTCACTCATGATTCTGGATACGTCATGAGGTATGGCATTTGGAGGCAAGGTGGGGGAAGTGTAAGAGGTGGCAATACTACTGACGAGACTGGGAATCCACGAGGTTCTCCTTTGTAGTCCTGAGCCTCTGTAGCTTCTGTTATCCCTTTGCTTTCCTGAAATGCTTTATTCTGGGAGGAGTTCACAACTTGGTGTTTGAGGGCCACCCCTACCTTTTGCATACATCACCCCTCCCTCCCAGATCTCAATCAGCCATAGCAGCATTTATTTTTTAGGATGGTCTTATATTGAGGGGAGTTGCCATGAGTCAGAATTAAGGAAAGAATAAATCAGAACTAAGGCAAGAGATAGAATTAAGGGCAGACAAGGAGAAATTATTTTGCTGCTTTTCCTGTGGAGCTTTATGAATAGTATAGGTCTTCATCTTCTCTCTACCCTAAGAAAGTGCCCTGTGACTGCACTGGTGTAACTGCATGTACCCCAGCAGAGGCACTCTGTGCATGGATTTGGAAGGAGGCATTTCTGACAGACCATCAGGCTAGAAATATTTGAGAGGGAAGGTTGAGTGGGATTGTGGACAGGCTGTTTTCTGTCAAAATTCACCTGTTTCACAGTCCTTGTGCTGTTTTGAGGCTGATCTGTGCTATAACCAGAAAAACAGTCGAACATATGAAACACACCTGAGTCAGACTCAGACCAGCTAGCTCTGATAGTGCTGACAGTATAGCACTCCCAGAACCATGTTCTATGAATTGAACTGCACATGCCCAAGACAAGGTCCAGGTCCTTGCCCTCATTTCCATGGCTTTCCATAGAGCAATGTAACTGTGGCTCTGCAGATTCTGGACCTGCCTGCAAAAGTATCAAATACATAATGGACACTTTAATGACATTTCTAAATGTCCCTTAATGTAACAGAGAGGCAAACCTGGGGCAAGAGTGGGTGTCGGGAATGGTGAAAGGAAAAACATTCATTTTGTCTGTCAAATGATTCCCTACATATCAACTAATCTTCTTTGATTAGCACAGTCTTCTGCAGGGCTAAGTGATACTTTTCAGTGCAACAAAAGATTCTGTTGTATTCATATTTTCTTCTGGTTTTTAGTTCTAGGGAAACTCAAACAGCACTTAACAAATGTAGATATTACTCAGATAGATGAACAATAAAACACTGCTTGTGCTGAGACAGGGAAATAAGTGAATGACAAATAAACACAGGAGAAGTACATTTGTTAATACTTATTTCAGCATTCCTCACTCATCTTAAATCTTGCAGCAGGGAAAAAAGTTAGTTAAAAGAAAGGACTACAAGCATATTTAACTCCACAGGGGGGATTTCTTCTTCCCTGATCTTCATTTCATCTGCATCTTATTAAATTTGCAAGATAATCTAGTCCTTTCTTCTATTAAGCTTACGGACAATTGCAGAAGGCATAAGCCTGCCGTATGAGGGAAGTCTGAGAGAACTGGGTTTTCTCAGCCTTGAGAAAATAATGCTTAGGGGAGACCTTATCACCATATTTCAGCGTTTAAAGGGCGGTTATGAAGAAGATGGAGACTCCCTTTTTACAAGGAGTCACATGGAAAAGACAAGAGGTAATCAGTACTTTTTACAAGGACATGTAATGATAGGACAAAGGAGAATGGCTTCAAACTGAAAGAGGTTAGATTTAGACCAGATGTCAGGAAGAAGTTCTTCGCTGTGAGGGTGGTGAGGCACTGGCACAGGGTGCCCAGAGAAGCTGTGGCTACCCCATCCCTGGCAGTGTTCAAGGACAGGTTGGATGGGACTTTGAGCAACTTGATCTAGCCGAAGGTGTCCCTGCCCATGGCAGGGAGTTGGAGCCAGATGATCTTTAAGGACCCTTTGAATCCAAATCAGTCTGTGATTCTGTGAAAACATTTTTAGTATAATCAATGGAAAAGGGAAGGCAGGCATGTCTCTATCATGTTTATGCAGCTATTATCTTGCTTCTCACCAGGTTATCTACTGTACTGTAAACTTTAGCCATGCTGTAAGAATATGTTTTATTTTAGCTTGAACTTTTGTGTGCCCATTTTTACTAGTAAAGGCTTCAAACCTGTATTCTCATTATAAATATTGCAAAATGGTATTTTTATATAAAATACTTCTAAATATTATTTAGATCTTTTTTAAGTAGCATGAGAAGCTTTAATCAAAATTGTGCATATGGATGGTCCACTCTTTCATAGTAACACATGCGACAATTTTGATATAGGATCTGAGATAACACCTTTTATATGTGTGACACAGATGTCTTCTAGTAAAACTGCAAAGTAGAATGGCTGGTTTAAGGCAATTGCAGGTTTAGATCTCCTCAAATTCTTTGTCCCTGTGGTTCAGGGAGTAATTTAACCTAGTGGCAGCAGGAAACTCTGTGTTGTCTCTGTTTCCACCAGACCACTTGCCCAATATTTTATCATGTTCAGAGCAGAGATTTGGGAAGATGAGGCCAGGCTTTCCAAAGACATTGGGGGAATGGTTAGAGCCATGAAGGAGATCTCACTTGTTTGGGATCTTGGCAAGGTCTAGACAAAACTGCTGTTTGATCCAGGTGCACATCAGAGTCCACTATGTAATCAGAGACATAGTAAACATTCTGTTTCGTGCCAGGCCTTATTGGTGAGATGTGCTATTGACATCTCTAGCTAGCAGGTTCTGTTGTCACCCCAGATGGACACCAACATTGTGGTGGGGCACTGAATACACATAGGAATAAGTGAGCCTCTCACCTCTGAAGATCATGCCTTCAGAGCAGAGCCATGGCATTGTGGTTGCTGATGTGGGTTACTGAGTGACCGCCCAAATACAAAGGGGTGACATTTGCTGAAACACTTATCATAACAGATAAACCTCTCATTCTGTAATTTCTGGAGAAATACAAAGAAGTTGGGCATTTCAGTGTCCAGGCCCACTGTACATTGCCGTGCTGCCAAATTACAAGTTGTTTTTTTTCTTTCATTATACATGGCACCAGATCTATAACCTGGTAAGACATAAGAAAAAAAATCTGTTGAAGAGAAATTGAAATATAGGTTTAGGTTTGGCTATCACTTGGGAAGGACACTAAATAAATAATTCTAAATTCTCTTTTCATAAAGAAGTATGAACTCAGAGCTTACTTGGAGCTACATGCTGAGTATACGTTAAAACATCTCTACAGGACTAATTGAATCGTTATTTATATGTCTGTGCAAGTTGGAACTGTAAATCCAAACCAAAATTCAGTTTCATTTTGCATGCAAATGATGCAACTTTTAACGTAAATTGAATGCTATTTTTTTTTCTTTGGTTGTTGCTCAGATGTATTTGCACCATATGTAGTGAGTCTACTGCATCCTAAATATAAATCCTATAGACACTGAAAAAAGGAAGGATTGGAGAATGTGCCAATAGGCACGAGAGGACTAATCACTGTCAGAAGGACCAGTAAGCAGTAAAGTTTACAGAACCAGCCTCATCTACTTTTTCCCATAATAAATTGAGTCTCCCAGGCTGCTGTGCACTTCTTCCATCTTCCTCCATGGGAAATTGCCTCTGGGAAAAAGGATTTTTTTAAAGCAAGTTATAAAAGCCATCAAGAAAATAATTTCACTGTCAGCCGTCACTGACAAGCAGTTGCTTTTCTGGGGGCTGCACTTGCAGAATTTGTAGATGCTGTTTGCATGCTGGTGTTTCTAATCCATCTGCATTCTGATACAGGCAGCTTGTGAATGTCAAGCTAATTAGCCAAAGCTAATGTCTGGTTTCCTGTAGAGAGCTTTTGTGAAGTAATTACCTTCCTCGAGGTCAAACTGCTGTAATTACAGGTCTTTAATTAATCGAGATAAACAGCCTTTGAATTCTTGCAGCGAGTCAGCCAATCACTCTAATGGACTTTCATCTTAACCTACAACAATATAGGGTATTATGACAGGTGATAGCAATGCTTTTTATTTGTGTGGGATCTAAACTATAACACCTTTCACTAAAGTCATATAAATTATTAACATCTATTAAAGTCTCTGCCTAGGCTTATGAGCAAAGTCATTGTTACATGCTTTTCAAGGTAGGCATTCATATTTAAATAAACCAGAAAGTAGGTTCTTTCACAGAAGTAGATGACACATGAGTAAAAGCAAGAAACTAAGAAAAAAAAAACTTATTCTCACCCTAATCTCTCCCTCTTTGCCCGTTTTTGTTCCTTTCTTTTATTTAGTAACACTGATTTGTTCTTTGAAGCACAGTACTGAGGCCTCTTTAAAATAACAAACTTCCAAACAGCCAGCTTCACCTGCTTGTGTGTTTTCCTTCCTCTGTGTCCCCTTTGCTTCTCACACCTCTTCTGGAGGCTCAGATAATTTGGGCTACTATGGGAATGCTGGCAAACATTTCTCCACCTAACTTCATTATTCCTAAGGTTGATTCCCTATGGTATTTCCTCTTCAGAAACTGCTGTACCCCCTCTTCTCCTGTACTTGGTGAATGAAACCCCCAATATAACATCTCCTTTTAGAAAAACAAATTACCCTACTTCTAGTATACTGAAGGCCTACCCTGATGAAGAAAATGAAATGGAGTGCAAAAGAAAATTAATAGAGGCTTGACCCCCATTGTCTTCTGTAGGCTTCAGTTTAACTTTGGAGTGCATAACAAGTCCAGGTAACATATTTCCCTGATTTAAGTAATCACTGTACTACTACATTACTAGAAACACATGTAAGTTTAGTTTGGATTCCTGCCACAGATCAAAACCAATATTTGGGAACAACCTTCAGAGCAATCTAACTTATTAGCCACTGCCCAACAAGAAAGAAAAGAATATTCATAGCCCTGCTACCACTTAATTGAATTTTTAGACCTAATCAGTTAAATTTGCACACTCCTGGTTTTTGTTGGCTTTGTGTTTTTTTGTGGTTTGATTTTTCTTTTTTAACCAAATAAATTAGGAGTAGAATATAATTAAAGCTTTACAGCAAATTAACAAGTGCCTGAATCCATCCTGATGAACTGTAGAATGGTAACTCATGACCAAATCATATCCATATTCAGTGCCAGAAAGGAACATGACACACATAAGGAATTAGTTTAGAAGGAATTTGGTAGTTAGCTATGTATGTAAAATGACAAGAAAGAGCACTTCCATTTTATTAATTTTACAGACATGAGACTCAGTGTGAATCTGCACTTCCTGATTTTTGTGACCGTTAACTCACACTGGGTCCATGTATTACCATGCAGTGCTAATACTATGCCACCTCTGTAAGGTGACTACACCAATAACGATTACTAATGGATAAATGAACTCCTTTTAATCAAGTACTTACATGCTTACAAGCCCTTTTCCAAAGTCAGACCAAAAATCTGACTTTTCATCTACATATCTATACATACATACGTTTGTGTATGTATTTTATAAAGTATTTTTCTCATTCAGCCTTACCACTGGAGTATCTGTACACAAAGGCCTATTAAAAGGCCATGGGGCTAAATGAAATATGCAACACACACTATTTACAATGCTGTTATCAAAGGCTCTTCCTATGACAAGACTCAGGGAAGCCAAAGAGTATATGAAGCAATGCTGGAAAATGTCCTTGCAGTGCTGAGTTATTTTGTATGGGATTTTATCTTTCTAACTACAGTCAGGTAAAGTTTGTGAGGTAGACATTTATTTATGAACTAGTCACTTCAGAGTATATCAAGTATATATCAAGTATATATCAAGTAGTATATCAAGGCGATATACACTGTGGAATAGGGAATGATTAATTCCTTTTTAAACTAGGTTCTGAAATAGCCTAGTATTTCCAGCAGAGGGCTGATTTCTCTCCATTATCTATAAATGGACTATAGAGACAACACTTTCAACATATGTGGGGTGCAGGGGTGGTGGAATAGAAAAATTCCCTCCCTTTATCAGCCCTACCCCTCCTGTATTTGCAACAGCAAAGCATCCTCTATGGCTGTTTCACATAGCTTCCATGTTCAGTGAGATACTGGAAACTTTTCTTCATTTACCCTTTGGCAGTACTTTGCCATTTGCAGTAGTCTGGAAAATGCTGGAGACATACTATACCCACATCAGTTTAAAGTTCCCTAAAGTGGCCAGACCAGGCTCTGTGCCTTTCTAAATGTGCATTGTTCTGCAACAGCAGTCCTGTTCCAGCCTTTCACAAGCTATGTAATGTGGTGACTTTTCTGCTGTCTTTCCCCTTCCCACCCTGTGTACGCTTTCAATCACTGACAATATATTCAAAACAACAGTATTCAAGAAATTAAAACCAGAGCGAGATCCTCAAGGCCAGGATTCAGAACCCGGTTGTAAAGGAAACATCTAGTTGTCTTTATGGCATTAAAGTGGTATGATGATAAATAAGAAATCTCATCTAAAGGGTGATTCATGTACCAGGGCAGACTGGAGGCACAGGCATAATGACTCAATTTGAGTAGGCTGTAAAGTGCTATAATGTTCCAGCCTTAGACATATGCAGGAATTTGGGCCCTTGTGAGAAGTTAAGTGGGACTTTTAAAGAGGCAGGGATCTGTGGCAGCTAGCAAAGCAGAAGAAACAATACTGCAGCATCTATGATAACGAAAAGTGGGCTTCATCATAAAGATCTGCAAAGAGCAAGACTTTTGTGTATGACAAACCTGACTCATCCATTCCAGAAAATTTCTCTTGTCCTTTGGTGACAGGGGATGAAGCACTGACCATGCAATTGTAAAAGCTAAATTAATTCCAGCATTTTCCAGTAAAAAGGCAAATTTCCAGATTATTTCATTCAGAAGCAGCCACAAAGCTCATACAGTGATTGAATACAGCCTTTGATTTCTACCCATCTGCCTGCTGGCAAAACCAAGAGCTCTGCCAAATGTATAGACCCATGAATATCACACAGTATTTGGGGTTTCTTCTTTTAACCCACCCATGCCAATTCCAAAGAAAACTTATGAGCCTATTGTTCTCTGGAGAACCCTGGGAAAACACAGAAAAATAGTATTTCCAAGTAGATCCATGAGCTGGGTGGGTAACTCTCCGCTGACATACTGTTATTAATATGAGGAAGGTAACATTTAATAGCTACAGCAACACGTTAGCAGAGGGATGAACTGGAATTGATTTTTTACATCTGCTCTGACTTTCTGTGTGTCACTGGGAACCTAACACATTCTCTCTTCCTCACTTCACAATTCTCTCTTCCTCACTTCACACTTTCTGGTCCCCCAAGTGTATAGAGAAACTTTTCCCCCTTCTGGAAATTAAGTGGAAGGTGTTGTAAAGGCAAAGTATTACTTATAAAAGAAAAAAGATGATGATTCACTTTCTGGAAGCAGAAGGAAGTGCTTTTGTTTGACACTGAAACAGGTGTTGGGTTATCAGCCTATAAATGCAGTGCATTTATAGCCTGATACATACTTCTAGTCATAGTTCGCAGTTGGAGAAAACACTGGAAAAACATGTCTTTGTAATATATGGACATAAAGCCTGAGAGTTCACTATAAAAAGTGTATATGGTTATTTCACCTTTCCATTTAATTAGTGTATTGTCCAAAGAAGGGCCACGAGGATGATCAGGGGACTGGAGCACCTCCCGTATGAAGATAGGCTGAGAAAGTTGGGGCTGTTCAGCCCGGAGAAGAGAAGGCTGCGTGGAGACCTCCTAGCAGCCTTCCAGTATCTGAAGGGGACCTATAGGGATGCTGGGGAGGGACTCTTCATGAGGGGCTGTAGTGAGAGGACAAGGGGTAACGGGTTCAAACTTAAACAGGGGAAGTTTAGATTGGATATGAGGAAGAAATTCTTTAGTGTAAGGGTGGTGAGCCACTGGAATGGGTTGCCCAGGGAAGTTGTGAATGCTCCATCACTGGTGGTATTCAAGGCCAGGTTGGACAGAGCCTTGGGTGTCATGGTTTAGTGTGAGGTGTCCCTGCCCCTGGCAGGGGGCTGGAACAACATGATCTTAAGGTTCTTTCCAACCCTAACTATTCTACGATTCTATATTTGCATTTAGCTTTGTATTATATCAGGTATTTGTTTTCTATCTACAATGGGCATAGACTGCTTCTCTTTGAGCTTGGGACTCTTTTAAAGCCATTTGAAATTAGGGTTTTCTCTTAGTGAAACGATAGCTCTATCACAAGCTTCTTCCTGCTGATAAGCTAGTCCTTGAAGATTTTTTTGAGTAAACAGGATACTTTACTGGATACCAGACTAAAATTTTACTTCAAATAAAATATGCAGTGAGGTTTTTGGGTTTTTTAAAGCCACAGAAAGAAAACATACATTCACAGTTTTGCGCATGAACCATATATTTCTTGGCAGAAGTAATAAATGATGAATTTAGCACTTGGTGCCTAGTGAACTGTAAAGTTCTCATAGTTTTTCCTGAATATCCCTAAGCTCTAAGACAATTTGTTTTGCTAAAAGGTAGTGAGTTGTAAAAATTGTGCTTATTATCTTCCTAGAGTCAGTATTTATTTGGGGAGCTAACACTCAGTTTGTGTATAGTCACACCTGCCAGAATGACCCTCTGAAACTCACACCACCCCAGAACAGAGTGTGTTTGAAAGCCTTCCAGAGTTTGGGCAAGGACCCCATCAATCATGGGAATGACACTATGTTTGGATAAGAAAGCAGACAGGCTTGCTTAGCCCTTCTGGTGCTCCCTTCCCCTCTATCATCTTAAACCAAAGTCTTTGAAAATGCACCAGCTGTTGTTGGAGAGAGGGACCTAAGAAGTATTTTCCAACTGTTGTTTTGAGAATGGACTAGAGATTTGAAAGGCACCATCACTAATGAAACACATGGAGCATAGCCCTGTTTCATAATCAAAGAAAAGCAAAAAAAGCCAGCTATTGAGAATGCTGCAATTAAAAACAAAAGCTGAAACACTAGCTTTGGGCAAATGTAATGTTGTCACCAAACATCCTGCTTTGCAAGCAGTCCACATGGAGTGGGACAGTAATGAAAGGTCCCAAGTCAGAGACAACACTGAGCAGAGGGTGCTGCTTAGGCTGGGATAGTCCTAGTGAGCCTCCAGTGGGCAGGCTGGATGAAGCAAGGAGGGGAGGGAGTAGCAGCGTTGTTACAGAGATCCTATCATTGCATTTTCACAGTAGCTTGCCATAGGGAAGTGGAAGACAACTTCCAAGAAATATCTGGCTCTCTGGGTGGGCCAGCCCAGCACCACACTTAAGTTTATTGCATAGGGCTGCAAAGTTCAAACGAAGCTTTGGGAAAGGGGAACTGTGGCTCACAGTGCTGCGCCCAATCTGCTGCACCACACATGGCTAAAGTACACACTATCAGTAATCAAGAGAAGGACCTCCCTGAAGCACAAATGGCAGTGGGGTACCCTTCTATAAATATCCTGAGAAATAGCAGAGTTTCCCTTTCCAGTTGCCTGAGTGACTCCACCTCCTTTGATAGCTTGCAAATGTTCCCTTGGTTTTAGGAGTTACCACTAGATCAAAAACAAGTGCATGGGAAAAGACAGCTAAGCACAACAGGCATGGGTTGAATTGCATGCAGTAGGAACTGTTTTGGGGTTGTGGCTGTGTCCCTTCCCTTTTTCCATCTTCCTAATCCCTTTTCTGTTTCAGTTACATTCTGATTTCCTATACTAAGTCTGAGAAACCTAATGCCAGCTGTAGCCCTCAAGCCCAAAGAATTAAAATCACACCCACAAATTGGCAAAGGACTGTTTCAGCCTGATCATTTTTCTCCTGCTGGAGACAGCAGGGAGATAGAATCTGATGAGAGCCTCCAATCTAACTAAGCACTACCTGAAAACCTTGATGGCATTCAAGGGGTCTTTCTAGGCCTGCATGTTCAGTTCTGAGGTCTGGGTTTGGATGATGCGGGCCACAGTCCCTAGAAGATTTTGTCTTCATAACTTTCCACTAATAATTGAAAATCTGGTTTAGACTTCACAGAATTCTGTGAACCTAAATTATTTAAAAAAATGCAAAGCACCAATAAAGCATGAAATATGAATGTTTAGGTTCACCTAAATACATACTTTGGCTCCTTAGAAGAAGAACAGTAAAAAGTTCCTGGAAAATAGCATCTTTGTTCCATAATGTAACAAGAGGTAGGAAAATTCAGTAACTAAATTGCATCTAAAGTATCAAATTTAATTCAGACTGCTCATGTGTTAGAAATCAGAAAAAAAAAAAAAAAAAGAAAAAAAAAGGAAAAAAAACCCCAACTTATTGTTCATGTGCCTGGAAACGGTTCAGGTGATGGGTAGGACATACCTATCAATATAGAAACTGGCCTTGTAGTATAGGATACAGCAGGAAAATTAGCGTTTTATTAACAATGTGACTACCTGAAACTTCACGTAGAAGAATCACTTCTAGAAGCATTGTTCAGGTCTTATACAACCCTAACAGCTGATACCTACCTGAATAAAAAAGGGAGTTGTACTATAGGTGTCATTTGTCTCTTGTGATATGTATTTAAATCATTTAGAAGCCCTGTAGTGGCTGTGAGAAAAGTTTCTATTTTGGGAAATGGCTGGCTACTACCTCCCATTCCCGGTCAGATTTAAATGAAGGTACTCTATACCAATCCAGTTCATTTTAAGTAGGTTGAGGGATTGAATAAATTTGGAGTCATATTGCATTTCTGCAGGGGAAAGGCAGAAAGAGAACACATCTTTATGGAAAGCTCACATAAAATGTTATAGAGGCCTTCCTGAATAATCTTTGAGTAGTAGAGGATTATATCCTTGCTAAAAATGAGGTGACTCAGAGTCTTACAAAAGGAATATTCTCCCTTTCCATATGATGATATCTTGTTACTACAGAACCAAGGTACTCCTTAGTACAACAGAACATTTCTGTCATAGGGGATTAGGCAGAAGAGCTGGCTGGTTTCTCAAATCAGAAATTTCTCCACAGGTTTGGATAACATCTGCAATCTGAAAGGACTTATTCTTCAGCACGGGACAAAAATGCAGGTGGAATTCCCTGAAGACAGCTTTACTTCTGAAATTCTTGTGACAAGCAGTGGACAGTAACAAGGGCAACAGTTAGCAAGTAAGAGTTCCAGTATGAATAATATACAAGAATAGTCCTCTCATGCCTTTTGCCTGCCATGCCAATGTGAAGTCCTGAAAGAGCAGAAAACGTGGTTTCAGGCTGACCTTGAATCTACCTTTGAATCCAAGCTCTAATTTTTCCTAAATTATTGTCCTGAACCTACTCCGAGTCTGCCTACTTGGGGGCCATGTTTTCCACATGGTATGCATATGTGGTAGATCATTAGGTAGATTCAGTGATAAAAATAGACCTGTTGAATATCCCTTTCATTTGGTACATCCTACTGAACAATCACATGGGACATATTAAAGTTATTATAGAAAATATTATATACTTCCACAATAAATACTACTTTCACATAGTATAAATTAAATACTCTTAATGATTACTCTTTGAGCAAGCTTTCTAACAAAGCCAAAGCCTTTTCTCAAGCCCACAAATCTCCTTTCATATTTAGCAGAAAAAAATAAGTGGCAGATGCCAGATATCGCTTCTTAGGAAAACACTGCTCTTTGGCTCTGTTTTAACCCTCAAGCTGCAATACTTAGATGCACATTTAAAAATTTTATCCATTGCCATTATGCCAGAATTATCTATGCTAACACTAATTTAATCAAGGTTATATGGTTGCCAAAAACTAATTTTTCAAGTATATTCAGAACATGCCTTTGATAATGTGGACCTTAACTGCCCAAATGTCTCTTCTTTTCCACTCAAAAAAATTTCAGGCTAACATGTACATCCTTTATAGGACTTTCATACCTTCATTACAAGAACATAATTTTCTTCATCTTAGAGCACACCTTTACTTGCACATTTGACTTGTAAGTCCAAGATACAAATTCTTTACTGTCCATTATAGAAACAAACACAGCTTTCAGGCACACCTCTCAAAGCATAATGAGCTTCTACGTATGTATTCAAAATATGTTTTGCTGAACACAACTAAAGTAGAGACAAAAAATCATCAAATACTCAACAGTGCTTAAAATTATGCACCCTATTAGGCTTGTTGAGCTTAATGGGATACTCTCAAAATCAGATGGTGTTTGTTTGCTAAAGAACCTACACTTCATCCTTAACATAATGTGCCTCCAAAGCTTCCACTCTTGGGTTGCATTTACACTTTTCAAATAAATTTGGCCAGGGTTATTTCTGGTGTATTTCTACTTGACCCATGGCCTTGAAAGAAATACTGTAAAGGAACTAAAATTCTATAATCATTTCCCCCTGCTTTTATATAACTTCACTACTTAAAAACGATAGAGTTGATAAAAAGATTGAGTCCTTCTAAGGTTTCCTGCAGACATACTTTACAGGTTTGATCATGATGTATTTTTCAGGTACAGTTACTCTTTCCCTCAGTGACTGTGATGTTATCTTCATCCTGTTGTAGACCCTTATCGCTGAGGGATGAAGTATCAATTGATCTCATTGCAAGAATTACATGCTCTGTCTTTCTATGAAGTGAACCTGGTTATGACTTATACTTTGTGAATGACCTTCTAACATGGAAAGAGCATATGGGAAGCAAATGGAATTAAAGGGGTTACCTTCAATTAATGCTAATAAAAGAAAATAAATTGGATGCACCAGTTTCTGCAGTCAACCCACTTAACTGTAACTTTATCAACTAACAGGCCTATTTTTGAGAAAGACACTGTAGTCAGAAAGCCTAATTTCCTTTTGAATGAAAGTATAAATTTATGGAGATGTTAACTGAGCCACAAAATCTACATCAAGAAGAAATAGAATCAAGCTGCAGAAAACCTGTGTACTTGGTGTTTGGGTATAGGTGTTCTATGATGAGGGTACTGCCCTGACTTCAGCATGGATTTCACTGGCATGGATGAAACTTGATTGTATTCATTGGCCAGATAAGAAGAAAAGAAAAAAATATAGCTATGCAGAGAAAATAGTTTTTTTTAAATTCTTTTCACTTCCATAATTTACGGTATATTTCAAAATTCAGGGAGAATTTCTTTATTTCTCTTTTGTCCATGAAATCCTTCTGTCTCTTTAAAAAATGTGCTATTTTCTTCATAGTCTGCCAAGAGCACTTCAAAACAGCAGTAAACACCCCAGTCAAAGTGCATTAACATCGGCATTTCACATGAATAGGACAGAATAGTGTAGGGAGGATGTAGATTTGATTTAAGGCAGGACGCAGGAGTCATATGTGGAGTCCAGATACCCCTGGAATAAATGCAGAGGAAGTAGAACAAGTTCATTTTTGTCATCCTGGGGTCGAGTCACTCCTTTTTACTTGTATGCCACCTCAGGCCACTCAGCTCTTCCCTCCTGCTTTCTCTTTGTTACCTTATTCACTGGATGACAGGGCTTTTAGCACCATTTTGTTTTAGGAAAATGCAGAAAAATATTCTGAAGGAAAGTAGTGCACACTCCATTTCTTCCTGTTGTCAACAGGGGAAGTGCCTCTTTCTAGACCATGTCCAAGCACTGGGCTTAACAAAAGGAGCAACTCTTGGGAACTGCCTGGTCTGTGATAACCTCGAGACAGCATAGGTGCTTTAACAGTCTCTTCTGACTTAAAAAAAAATCTGGATTTATTAATTAAAAGAGAAGTGGTGGCTTTCTAACAATTTGGCTGGCATAACAGCCCTGTCTGTCTCACATGCAACCTGGTGAAGCTTGGGAGACCCATGGATGAGGGTGTTAAGCAGTAATTATTTTTGTTACAGTGATTGTACAACTGCAGCCTCAGTAACTGTTAATGTGTCTTCCATGGAACTCCTTTTCAGTAGGGTGTTCATTTAAAACCCATTGTTGCCATAGTGTTTTAAAATGCATATGGATTTCTTGCATGGCACATTACCTAAATGGGTAAGATGCATATGACAACTACAAACTCATGTTAATTTGCCTGTACATTTCTTATATGGGTTGCCACGTACACAGCTTGCCATAACACAGCTTAGTACTCCTGAGCCACTGGAAAGAAATCTCTTTGAAACCAAGTAAAAACAGCCTCAAGTAAGTTCACATGAATGTTGTTTTACTTGTATCATCGCTATTAGCTTATTATTTCTATATTATTATTTTTATTACTGTTATCGTTATTTTCTGACCATGATGAGAAAGACCATTTTTGCAAGCATCATCAAGAGGTTTGTCCCAGCCATGTCCCCCAGGGCTGTAATTTTCGGATACTTGAAAACCAAAACAGGTTGAGATCGCTCAGCACTTAGTCCTTCATGAAGTAATATTACACATGTAATAATATTACATGAAATAATATTACACATGTAATAATATTACATAAAATAATATTACACAGTTGTGCTTGGAAGCTGTTTATCCACTTAGTTCTTTTCTTCCTTTCCACAGAGCTTTGGGATAATTTCCTGCCAGAGGTCCTGGTTTTCTTTCTGATAAGTCATAAGCTGCTAGCATGACTGCATGCTAAAATGAAATGCCTCTTTGCACTTGGGGCAAGAGCTGGGGATGTTCTCTTGGTCAATTTACAGTTTGAGAAAGTACATCCTACCTTCTGCTGGAGCAGCCATACATTCAGCTGGATACAGTACTTATCACTTCCCAGCTTAAAATGTAACAATTTGGGGGGCTTTTAAGCAGCTGCTGCCTTCCACTCTGCCTTCCCCACCCAGGTGGCTGCACTTTGCTGATGGGTAAAGTGATTTCTGTTTACAGAAAAAGCAGGTTTTATAGTTTGTAAATGGTTTTAGGGTCCTCTGGGAGGAAAGGCATGGTGCAGGAATGTAAGCTATTCTGATTCTTGTTAAGAGAGGGGGACATAACCCCATAGGAATTAGACCAAAACTAAACTCCTGTAAAAACCTCCAGGTGCACAGTCTCTGAGAGCAGAAACACTGGTTCAACAAAACGATCAGTTGTGGTTTTAATTGAAAGTTTTAAATGAAAAAAAGGCAGTGAATAATGTGGGATTTCTGGGAGAGGGAGGGAAGGAAAGGGACTGGTTGATAAATAAAAGGTCCCACCCTCAAATATGTATACAAAAGCAAGAAATTTGTCTAAAGTGCTGATGTCACGATCGGAAATATTCCCACTTTGCAGTCAGAAGACAATTTTCGGCAAGCTCACGTGGACTGCACTATACCACGTTTTCTTTGTAGGACCAAGGAGGGATCTATTGAATTGGGACTCACAGGGATTTGTTGTGCTGAAGATGTTAATCGATGTCTGACTAACTAGTCATGCAAACACAGACAGCCCCCACGGCTGCTGACTTTGGGCTTCAAACTCAGCCCAGCACCACTGGCGAGCTTTAAATCCTGTCAGCAGCACGCTGAAGAGTCTCTCTGAGACCCAGCCAAGATACAGGCAGCACATTGGGAAAATTACCAAGTGAGAACTAGACTCTCTTTTCAGTACAGAATGTTTTCTTCAATCAAAAAAGAAAAAGGAAACAAAAAATGATCTGGGATTTGAATAAACTTGTTAGATTTTGATCTGCAGGCTTACATCATTTTTTCCATGCCTCCCCTCAGAGAAATGGATTCCACAATTTAAATAAAAAAAGCTCCATTTTCTTGAAAAAATATTTACATTGACAACATATCCCAGAATCCTCCCTCATCCCCCCCAACTGCTCTGCAGCTGGCAGGACAGGCGTTGCCTGCTAGGACCATGGGCATTGCAGGAAGCTGCATGGGCAGGCTCATGTGCAGCACAGGCTCCCCTGTGTGCTGACATGGGGTGGGAATGGCACCCCATATGAAGCCCCTTCCTTGCCACCCTAAGGCCCACAGTGTGGATCATGCTTTACACATCTTCAGTAGGTTCACAATGAAGATGCGTTGAGTGAATCGGGTTTAACAGGGAAACTTACTGGTAGGTTCTGAACAGGATGTAGGTTAGTGTTGTACAGCTACCAGGGCATTTTCAAGACTGAATGCACACATGTGATTTTTTCTGGCACACTTGTCTCACTCTGCTTGAAATGTATTAGCGTGCTGCTCCAAAGGGATCTGAATCAAGTTGATATGGGAATTAGCTCCACTTACTGTTTCTAGCTGCAGATCACCACTCCTTCAGTAGACCCTGGGTTGGATGATCTAACCTGCTTCTCAGCTGCCATTGTTTGCAGTCCAGCAATAAGATCCTTAATCAGGTTCGCAGGGACATGGTGGGGTGTGAACCATGGTGGTTCACACAGCCTGCTCTGCTCCTTCTTCGCAGGATGAGCAGTAGGCAGGTGAGACACAGCAGTGTCAGCTGTATCCCGCCACTGGGGATTCAGGCAATTTTACACACACAGAAGCACTGCCTCTGAGATTCTGAAAGCTATTTGTTTGTTTGTTTTTAAAGAGACATTTTGTCACAAAAAACACCTAGTTTTAAAAGAAGTAAAGACGTAAAAGTACTCATGCTGCAGCTGTAACTCCTTACTGTCCCCACATCACTACAGCCCAACACTTTTAATGCTCAAGACCCTTACAGAATCCTGGGTTTCATCTGGCATATGGGGCTTTACTCAGAGGGGAATCTATGTGCTGCTCTGAGACAGGGACAACTCAGTTTTGATCCCAAAGGCAAGTGGTAAAGGGCTGGGCTATGAGATCTGTACTGGCGCTGGTGGCCAAATGCCAGCCAGTGTGCAGCTTTGCCCCTCTGTGCCTGAAACACTCATGTATCAGGCAGGGACAGTAAGTACTGCCCTTACCATGCAGAAGTCTTGCGGGTGTAAATGAACCAGTTTTTCAGAAGGAGCCACGAGAATTCTTAGTAAAACACTGTGAGTGTTACAATATGACGGTGCCTTTCCAGCCAGTGCCAGACCTTCAGGGAGAAGACAGGGGTCTGCAGCCCTCCCACCAGCCACTGTTCCATCTAGAGCAAGTGCTCCTGCCCACAGTCAGACAGCATGGCCACATCGTTCTACCCTCTTTGCACGGCCTCATCTCCTTTTTTTATGGTGCTGTGTAAATAATGAATAATAGTATCAGTAGGTTGATTATAAATTAAGCAAGCTATATTAAAATTGATTTTGTGTTGTGGGGAAAAAGTAAATTATGAGGTGTTAGAGTTGCAAACATTTTGTTTTATATGCTACTTTCAAGAAGAAAAATATTATGCCAAATGAAAAAGAGGTGTTGACCAATTGGCTCTCCCGATGCCTGTCCCTTCCTCCAGTAGTAATAGTCCCATCGTGCTGTTTTACAAGGCAGTAAGCCAGTCACCAAGTGGAGAAACTGCCAGACTGAAGTTCTCCTGGTTTAGACCAGGGAGGGAATCAAATTATATTCTTGTAAAACAGTGTGATAGTGCTATTATGGGGCTGGTTCTACAAAACTCTTAAAAGAGTTTTGAATAAGTTTTCCAAAATATTCTCAGAAGCTGGTCAGCAGAGAGAGTCCATGATGCCAAGTAGTGTAAACCAGAGCAGGAGACCTCAAAGTACTGTATGTCTACCTATAAAGGTGAGCATGAACTAGGACCTAGCACAATGCTGCACACCATTCCTCAGGGTGGGCTGGACCAGTATTCGACTGGGGCTTGTCAACCTTATCATGGGATTTTCAGCACTTTCTCATCTTCTGGCAGAAGAGGAAGTAGACATTGGATGAGAAAAAACGTTATCCTGATTTTACGAGGGTGAGCTAGGCTGTCAAGATCAAGGGCAATTTAGCTGGTTTTGAGCACTGTGACAGAACGCTCTGCCTTGCCTTCTGTAGTCTGTCCAGGCCTCCCTACAACGTTAGTGCTGAAAGGAGACAGTTCTTGAGCCGCTCTAAGATGCTAACTGTGATACAAGCATATATGAGCTCCCTAGGCCAGAGATAAGGGTGGTGGTTTAGGACAAACCCAAGGGCAGTGTTTAAAACTAACAAGATGGGAGAGCAGAGCAGTGACAGTTCAGGTGACTTCAATTCAGAGCTCTCTTGGGTGAAAAATGAAGTTTTAACAAAAAAAAAAAAAAAGTGTTTCCATCAGAAAATGCTGGATTTCCATTAGAAATAATTAAAATTTCTGCTTGACAAACCAAAACATCTCAGCTGACAGGAGGTATCCCCATGTTGGAAATGCTGCTGACAGCATGAGGGCTGAAAAATAGTTGTCTCATGGGCCGCGGGACAGGACTCTCCAGCCATGTTTTGTCTACCATGACACACTATAGCCAGGGATTTTTAGTGCTCACGTTGTGTCCCAGCAAGAAAGAAGCCTGGGGTGCAGGAGGGAAAACATGGCTCACTGAGGGAGTCTGTGCTTGGGCCAGAAATCCTTGCTAGCACTGGCATGTCAGTGGAAAAGGTACAATGTGAGCAAGGCATCTCACAGAGAGACCTGCAAATAGCACCCAGATACCCCCCTGAAATGCCACAGGCACACCTGCTTACCCGAGGCCTGGAGGTAAGGGACAGGACGGACTGGAGCTGTTTAAGTTACAAGTCAGCGCTAACTTATCTCCTTAACCTTTGAAACGTGGGCTGCAAAGGAATTAAAAAAAATAAAGGAAGAAGAATCACAACCCTCATCTGTGGAATCTACACTTGTATTTATGACTTGAGCCCTTTTAGGCAAGCAAAACCAGACTGGGAATAAGCTGGCACTGATGCTGAGGAAAAGGCAGATTTAACTTGTCTAATATTTATAAATACACCAGAGAGGAAATCTCATTGCACTTAATTCTAGGCTCTGCTTGTTTGTTGCCTCCAGAAAATCAAATTTCCAGATAAAATTACCAATGGGCATGTGAGATTTTTTTTTAATGACATAATTACATAAGGAGTCTGGAGAGCTTCAAATAAAATAAACAATACACAAGGAAATCTATTCATTTTATTAGCTTGAATGCATTCGTAGATGCTGATAAGGAAAGCAAAGCTCTGGTGCTTAGAAGCTCAGCAATAGTGTTCAGAAAGAAGGCATAAACAAGGTCTACTTGCATTGTCCAAAAAAGGGTAAGAATGAGCTAAGAAACAGAATTTTTTTCAAGGCCTCAGTGTAATCATATATTTTACATCTCTTTCAACGCAACACTTTGTTTAAGCATGGGAATGTTCTAGCAGACTTATAACAATATTTCCATACTGTACATTTATTGTAGCTACTCATTAAGTCAAATTGCTAGCATATGAAGTCATGTGGAAAAAAGAGGGATTTAAGACATAACATTTGCAGGACGCAAACATGAGAAGTGAAGACTTTTTCATCAAACTCTGGTTCACAGTCAAAGCAAAATTCCAATGACTGTGCAAAGGCGAGTTAGAGGGAGGGGAATTACTATCAATTCAAAAATGATTTTGCAATCAATTTCTTAGCAAATTGCAACCCTTGCCATTCTGTGGCATATATATGTGTTGCTATTCATGTGGAAACAAATGAAAGCATATTAGGTAGTTGACCTTTAAAGGCTTTAAAAAAAGAGGAAGCAAAAGAAGCATTACTGCAACCAATCTTTCAATAATTACTGAAGTGCTGTTATTCTCACTCTAACAATAATCCACGTAGACACTCTATATTAAAGTCTTCTGCAGAAAACTCTGAAGCACAATGTAACTAAGCAAAAGAAATAGTTGAGGTGTAAAGTGAGCTTTGGTGTCGCCTCTTCCTCTTGAAGCCGTAGGTGTGCATGCTGTAAATAATACTTTGACCTTGATTAGTCCTTTGGTTACGCTGCATTTGCTCTGCCTTTCCGTGCTAATTTTTGAATCTTAATGTTTCTTTGGTCATTGCTCATTGGACACAGCCATATTTCACAAGTTAACTAGACACAAACCTGTGAGCTGTACTGCTCAGTATCCACTTTCTCTTGAGCTGTTTTCATCTCCCCTTCGCAGTGGAATTGGCACCTGAGTTTGGGGAGCGGGCACAGCAGGAATGCTGGCTCCCACCCATGCAAGCCAGCCAGCAGTGTGGCCAGTTCATCTGCCATGAGCAGGGCAGCTTCTCTGAGGGGAGCTATTCCACAGGCCAGAAACCTGCTCTCCACAAGTGATATTGCTAGTCCGGGTGGGACCAAAAAAATAAGCTTCAGCTGTGTGAAGAGGAAAGGAAGTAGGGGAACTACCAGTGGGTTTGAGGAAGTGAAGGAGGAAAGACTATGGGAGCTATATGTGTGTATATACACATATAAACATTTTGCAGAGGGAGTGAGACTTGTGTAACTGATGGAGTTAAAATATTGGCAGCATATTCCTGTTGAGGAACAACAGCTGTAGCAACACCAAGAGAAACAACAGCAGCCACCCTCCCGCACAGCACCTGGGGTGGTCAGTAGTCAGACGTTTCTCCTGTTCATCTCATTACAGCGTGACCAAAATATGTAGCTGTAAGAGGGCCCTTTGCACTCCCTGGTGTATATTATTTGTTATTCGGTACAGCAGAAGGGGGAGTCAGTAACAGCTGCTGCAGCAACAGCTAAGCGTGAGAGTGAAAGAGTTTCTGAGAGGTGAGTCCCCATCTCTGGCAGCACTCTATTGCCCCAGCATGGACAAACCTGGGAGTGAAAGGGGCAAACAGGGGCTAAGTATAGAAAGGAAGCCATTCTACTGAGAAGACGGCAGTTAAAAAGAAACTAGAAACTCCCCACCACTCTAACACTCCTGCTCTGATAGGACAGGAGCTACTGAGGTACCTGAGCGACACCAGCTGGAAACCTCAAATGAGGTACACAAAAAGAAACAGCAAATAAAGGAGCACACAGATCTACCTGCCTTCCTCCAACTTAATCACACAAATTGTCACCTGCCTGCTCTGGGCAGCTCAAGAGGGAGCAGGCAGGCACATCCCAGGTACAGTGCTTTCAGGTCTTTATTTCAGGGAGTGTACCTTGGTGTTCTGTCTTCCTCTACTTAGGTATGCCTCCTCCACTCCTCCCTCTAGCCTGCCCAAATTCTTCTACCATAGTAGCAAGAGTTTCACACCAAAAGGTCATGGTCTATCTCAGTAGTTCAATTACATTTTCCTTGCAAAGCAAAAAATGTGTGCTCTTTTCCATTGCGTTATCAGTGGATTTACTGACTGAGAATTGAGATGGGGATTATATGCTGGTGAATATGACAGGCTCAGGAGACCTGGATTTTTAATCTTGTATTTTTCATTAGCCTAGCTCTATCAGTCTCAGAACGCCCAGTCAGATGCTCAGGTATCACTCTGTGTTTATTCTTCCTTCCTTTACTTGTGCAAGAAAGGAGACTCGCTTACCTAAACTGACCTGGTAAGTGCATGTGCATGTTCTGCTGGACACACTTCCTCACTGTTCACTTGTGAAACCAGCTCTGCTCTGGGTGACCTCCAAAAGCCTCTTCCCCAGACCATGCTGCAATTTTCCCACCTGTACAATGACTTCTTTGTGAACTACCTCAATGCCTACTGTATCACAGCTAGGTATTTATAATATTACCATTGATGTGTTTTTCAGATGGAATGACTCCATTTTAGACAGAATTTTTCAAAGCGTTGATACATTTCTCCTTTTTAACCCTGGAATGTATAAGCACAGTGGATTGCAAATTTAGAAAATCCCAAAGAGTAATTTTATTAGCTGCTGAAATATATTAGTGTTCCTGGACTTTGAACTAGAAATCACAATAATAGCCTTCCCTGAGAGTGGAATTTTTTCCTGACAGACTTTTTTCTGATGTTAGATTAAATTATCTTTGTACTGCTTTAGCTTTAGTGGTACAGAAATAGCTCTTTTTTAGCCTGCCTTTATGTGAGAGGACAATAAATATGGCCCGCTTTTTGATCAAAGTTACTTATTGCACAGTGATGGTTAGCCAGATAATGGCTGTTTTGGGCAGGCTCAAGAAAGAATCCAAGTCTGTGATCTTTCTTGTCACTTAAGAGGCCCTACTTTTTATGGTGGCAGTTTTACCTGGGAGGCCTGTAAGGAATCACAGGGAGGCAGAGAGAGCTGGGGTTGGAGAAATCAGTGATGGCATAGCCTGTGCTCTATGTAAAGCTTTTGTGGAGAGCACTTACTGTCTCCAGTCATCCAAACCTTATGCTACTGTACTGGTAGTTACAGAGAGTAAAGTGATATCAGCATTGGGCAGATCTTCATTCACACACCTGTCTGTGCCAAATATCATCACACTGAATACTTTATACTTCTGCTGACTTTGAAACAAGTTCAGATGTTGTCAGTGCACTGAAGAAGCAGGGTTATCAACCTCCTTGCCCCATGTGAAGGTGATATACACCATACTGGTTAAATGTCTGTGCAGTTTGGAAAGAGACTGTCTGGGTCCATGGGTACTCCATTGCCTGGGACTGCAACTCTTTTGTATGGTACCTTCATATACAGGGATTGTGAGGGACTTTTCCAAACCTCCCTGTTTAAAACCAAGATGCAATTCTTCTAGTGCCGGTGAGAACGAGTTCTGAGTTGCACACACCACTGCCAAGTGTGTAGAAGACTTTTTATTCCGTAAGCATTCAAGTGCTTATTTAAAATTCTTTCCCTTCCTCTCAAGAGGGGTAAGAAGTTGTTCTTAAGCTTGAACATTCAGTATTTGCACACAGCAAACACCAAAGGTTCACAGACATTCAGAATTAAATTCAGAATTTGATCAAACAGCAACAGAGAAAAATACCTGTTAGTTTCACACTTCTTACAGAGACTATAAAGACTATAAATTCAGAATGAAGAAAAGCCTGTGCATCAACATGTACGAGAAGATTAGATAATGCTTCCTTAGCAATACGTTCTTCACTGCTGAGGGTACACATTAATATTTTCTATGTACTTAAACATGTTACATACTGTTACTGCAGCTGAACAATCATGGGCCAGATAAGAAAGCAGAAAAAAAGAGAAGAGACCGGAACAATGACAACCAGGATTTAAAAAAACAAACACAACATAATTGTTCCTACTTTTAAATGGATTTAAAGGTTTATGTGATCATCATACCAAATATTAGTCAAAATTAGGATTAGCAGGAATTTATACTGAAAAATGAACTCTCTTGTAGCACCATATCTGGAAAGCTGAAGAACTTCCTGGTGGTCAGGAGGCCACAATTAAGTAGTCCTGTGTGGAAGATGGCTCATCTGTCGTCACAGTCCCAGCTCTCATAGAAATACTGATAATGTCCATAGGATTCTATCACAGGTTTCCTGTGATTTGAATTGCAGAAATCTAGACCAGGAGCTGAGCATCAGTTTTGTGAGCCACCTCCATATGACAGCTGGTGGTCAGAAAACTTTCGTCTGAGGTGGGACTGCTGTACATCTGTGTAGCCCTTCTGCAACAACCTGGACACCTTGGGTGCTATTTGTCCTGTCAGCTAGTCAAACAAGGAAAGACTTGTCAAACAAGGAAAGAGGTGAGAGGCAAAAGTTTGTCATCTGCACATTGAATGCTATTCAGACACATCAGTACAGTCCTCATCCGTGTGTCAGTGGTGGGGAGCAGTGTAAACTTAGGGAAGTCCTTATGTGTATAAAGAAACTTTAACATCTGCTTAGTCCTAAGGAAGCCAAAGGAACTGCTTGGGAGTTTAAAGCATGCATGAAGGTCCCCAGTTAATGAGTGAGGGTGGAATTTCTAGGATAAAACCCTGCCACTGGGCATTCATCACAGAGAAGCAAACACTGGAGGTTCACATTCATGTTGGTTTATTTTTTTTTAACAGTCATTTGCTGTTTCTGACCCGTCAGAGTCACATTTTAAATCTTGATCAAATTCATTTTCAGTCTTACGTGTTTTTTTTCAGATAAAACATTTACTAATAAAAGCCCATGAAAAGCAAAGTTCTAAATGGTCCCAAATTTGAAACAAGGCCTCACTTCTGTAGCTGAACACCATCTGGGCATCAGTCACGTGATAAATAGGAACAAGAAAAACATCTACAAAATTACCCTAAAAGCCCTGTGTTTCCTCGTGTTCTCCAGCTTACCTGGCTGTGGCTCTGGCCTTCTCATCTACCTGATTGAAGACTTTATTCAAAGCCTGCTCTGAGGTTAATGGAAATAATTCTGTTCTTCTACCGATGATTCCAGCAGAATCATTGACTGATAAGAGATTTTTCTTGGTTTTTTTTTTTTTTCTCCCCAAATCAGTCACTGATGCATTTTCAGGTATTTTAAAGCTTGCTTTCTTTTTTTAGAGTTTCTGATGCATGATTTTACCCAGATCCTCAGGATATTTGGAGCCTTTCTTAAAGCCTCAAGCAGCTAAATTGCTGAATCGAGTGTTTTTGTGATTAGTGTGTGGACTTCCCAGTTAAAGTTCAAAAACTATGGTGCAGCCATAAGCCACAAATGAAGAAAGTAAAATAAAAAGAATGTGACTTCCATTATCATGTGTATTTTTAACTCTTGATTTAAGGTAGTTTCACAAAGTTTTGACGCTTGATCATTATCACTTAATTTTGGAACTGGCAAACCCCATAATTTCTTCTCTAAACTTTTGTTGTTTAGTTCTCAGCAATATTAGTAGTACATGCCTCCTAAATACTCACTCTAAACAACATCATGCTCAGTGTCTTTTCTGCCAATATTAAGCGTCTGCATCTCCACATCTTCTCAAGCTGGCTTTCAAACTGAGCACTGAATGCTGACCTATTAGCTCTGTCACGTTAAAAGTAGAATCTATATGTATCAAGCATGTGTGAAAAGGTGGTGTATCAATACACATGCAATTCAGACTGCAGTGTTAACCAATGCAGGTAACACCTGCAAAAGGAAAAAACCAAAACAAACCAGTTGAGGAAATGAGGAATTGTAATAATACACAGTAACTGTCTGACCACAAGCTATTCTATATTGCAAGTCTGTAATTGAGAAATGTTATCATGAGACTCCAAGTGCCACCATCTCCCAGCATCATACATGAAATGATGTTGGATAGGAGCAGAGGATAGTGGAGGGCTACAGACATACTAAATGGAGTTCATTAAACTGTCACAGACTGTTTACACAGAATGCTCAGGGGAAAACAAAATCTAGCATCTAATGTCACAATGGTTGCATTGCTTCCACAGCAAAAATTCGGCAACTCAGGTAATATTTTTATTTATCATATATCAGTAGCTGTTTCAGAATTTCTCATTAATATAAAGAGGTCCGTTCTCATTTCCCTTATAAAAAATTGCCACAGATGTAGATGTAGTAACAGCATGTGCCTTTTCTGCTCAGCCAGTAACAGGTTACATATGGGAAGACAAACTGATTTCATTTTCATGACTTTCATTAAAATAATGTGATGCTCAAAAAAGGTATATCTGAAGGCCATTTAATAAACAGCAAGCATTCCAGGCTATTGCCTTGCTAATGAAATTTAAAGTACACCAATCTTCTTTGGGAGGCTCACTGCAATTTTTGCTTCCATCTGCATGGCTACTGGAAAGGGCATCTGTTTAACATCCCACACAGAACATTACCTTTAAAAGAAAATGACCTGTCTACAGCTACGCTTCAGTATCAGTACAGATGCAGGCTCAGCTTCTAATGTACAATCTCAGCTACTTTGCCAGGTAGCCCAGAGTACCTTGCATGAACACACTCCCATGTTTGAAGGGATTTTTCACTACGATGTAAGCAATACATTAACACAGCATCTGCCCATGCTGGGGGTTATGTTTAGGACAGTCTCACAGAGACGAACACCGCAGGAAACTCTGTCAGTGAGTACATTAACATAGGAGGATTTGTTTGAGTCTGTAAACAAGAGGCAGCACACCTGGTCTGGGGGACTTTATATATTTTCACAGCAGTCAAGATCCTCTGCAGCAAAACCAAGGTACCTAAGCTTTCCACATCCTTGAATGGGTTTAAAGGAAGATTTCAGAGCTGTGGGTATAAAACGCATATAGAATCATAGAATAGGTAGGGTTGGAAAGGACCTTAAGATCATCTAGTTCCAACCCCCCTGCCATGGGCAGAGACACCTCCCACTAAACCATGTCACCCAAGATGGAATAGAGGAAGGGGGGCAAAAGAACTGGGAACAAGAGATAAATTAGGAAAGTATTAGAAGCAGTGACTCACATGTGAATACTGGTTTTGGAAAAAAAGGTTTGTTAATTTTTTTTTCATACATGGAAAATGCTTCAAGTTCAAGCCATGCTTAAAAGGATAACCATATGGGGCAAGAGAGCAACAGCTGCATTCAGATATTTTCTTAAGAGATGAACATTCATGCTCACTCTGTGCTATATCAAAATAAAATTTCTGTATATCAGCTTAGTTCACAAGTGCTTTTGAAAAGGAGTCATTGTTTGTCCTTTCCAAAGCCATTTTTATCTGCAGCCATCATTGCTCACTCTTCCTTGGTGACGCACAGAATGCTGAATCCTCATAAGCAGAGTAAAATATCCCTTTTCTGGCAGTAAAGAGGGCACTGGCCCCTCAATATTGCCTGAAGAAGGAGAAAGTGAGGAATATGTTCTGCCCATATAATTTCAATATTTATCCATCCTTGAAATAAACATTCAAGTATAACATGTTAAAAATAAAATGTTCAAGATCTTGCTCATAAATACTTTATTTATGGCTTTGAAAATATAGGTTGGAATGTCAAACTGAAAAATGTCCGGCACTTATAATCATAAATTATACAGCACCATAAATTTACTGGACATTTTACAAATACAGATAGTTCCCCTGTCCCAAAGAATTTAAATCTAAATCAGGCATGACAAACAGAAGGCATGGCAGAGGACAATAGTTCAAAACAAGAATGATGAGAAAAGAGTATACATTGTCTGAAGTGATGGGTTTAAAGGAGAGAGGAGAGAAGATGAGATAAACGTCTCCTTTTAGGTGCAGGAGAGTTTTAAGTTTAAATGCACCTCTGTTCCCCAAAGAAGGATAAAATGCAGCTCTGGAGGTCTTCATTTATGTGCTTACTGATAAATCTACTTGCTGAGTTTTGAAGCTTCATTTGGACCTTGTTTATATTTTTGTTGTTAACAGATTATTATTCCAAGTAATCTTACAGAAGGACACTGAATTTACAAGTGACAGCTTTTGGCTTAGTAACAAAGTCAAAAAGCTCAGCCAGAGGTGGCAGAGGGCTTTGTTTTGCTTTGTGTTTCCAACAGGGAGAGCCTGTGCCAAGCACAGAGGGAAGTCATTGCCGTGACGCAGAGCTGACTTCAGAGCAAGCATGGACAGAGTCTGTGCAAACCTGGCTAGTAGGGAACCAAGCTGGTGGAAGACACCCAAATCTAACTCGCTGCAATTTTTGGCTGGCAGAAAGAGGGTTGATATCCCTGGACAGTATGGGTTGAACGGTGGGCTGTGACCAACAGCTGCTGGAAGACCTCAATGCATCTGTAGAGGGCTGCCACTTCCAGGAGTCGCTTTTCTACCAGGAAGGCAAGAATGGGGTTTTAGGGTGGATGAAGTTGGGATTAAGTGATCTGGACCTCAGAAAACTGGACAATAATTACACTGAGCGCAAGGCTGAACAAACTCTATGTATAGTGCTTTGAGGCAGTCACTTTCTCAAATATGTGTTAAAAACATAGAGAATTATCAAACTTTTCTTTGTTGGTCTTTTCATCCCTCTGCAATAATGCATTAATTCCCCCTTAATAAATATTTGGGACTGGTAAAAAGCCAAAGCTATTCCTCTACACCATAGGAGTGGTGCTATAGCTAAGGTACCTCACGGGAGACATAGTCCAGCTGCAGCACCAGCTACAGTTGCTTCAATGCAGGAGACTACTGTTATTTGAGACAGACACACTCAGATACCTGAAACGCTTGTAAAGGATTTGTGGGAGCTTGCAGCCATTTGGGAACACAGCTGGTGGGAAGGTGTGATACCCCATAGCACCTAAAGTGATGCTAGACATCTATGCTTAAGCAACTGAATATCTCCCATGGTGTCAAACAAAAGGACAACAGGGGTAAAGCAAAAATTACTCTAATACATGGAACTGAAATTATACTTTACCTCAGCCATTGTTTCCTGACTACCATGAAGCAGCAACAAATCTAGATGAATTCTCAAGCCACAAAACACCTTGTTTATCTACAAGCAGCTGAAGCTGCAGAATTTTTTGAAAGCATCTTTTGCACCATCGTACCCACCTAGGCTTTAGATAAAACCAGCCTCCTTTTGTTGGTGTTTGGAAGTTAAGTGAAGTAGCTGAGTGATGAAAGGGATATCAAGTTGCCAGAGGTGTACAGACCAGCCTGAGCCTTGGTGGTCTGATGCGTCTCAGAGAGGTGCTGGAGAGACGTGGAGCAGGACGCATGATAAGACATGGTACAAGGAGCTCTGGCAAATGGCACATTTTGGCAGCACAGAAATTGCACACCTCCCCTGTCTGACTGCATTTCATAGGCTGTCAGTGAAGTCAAAGCTCCCTCAACACTACTCATCCTTCTTCCCAGAATGGCTGCTGTACACCACTGTCAGTCTATAGTGTTTGTCAGTATGAGGAAGCTCTGTGGGAGTGGGTTGGCATCCACAAATCTGTCAGGGAAGTGGTTGGAATATGTAACTTACATTTCTTCATTTTGATTAAGCTTTAGTTAACAACCATCAAGTTTATATAGCACTGCAATCTCTACAGACAATATTAAATAGCTACACATTATGGACATTATCACATAGGCTAATTTAATGTAAGAAGTTTCAAAGCTACATAGAACCAAAACACTAATAATGAAACAAATGCCTTTTTTTTTCAGTACTACCAAAGTAATCAAGCCCTGTCAGACTTTTTTTTTTTTTTTTCTGGGGGCGTGTTAGCATCTTGTTCCATTTTGGAATAAGCTTTGTTTCAAACCATTGGAATTTCCTTCAGAACAGAAATCCCAATTCCCAACCATTTTTGTTCCCATTGTTCCTGCATCCCAGATCCCAGCACCCAGAAGCTAAACTTCTTTTCCAGTGCATGTCCCCAATCCACCTCCCCATGCCCACAAATCCTGCTGTACAGAGTCTCATAGGCTTTCTTTTAGAGAAATAGACTCTGCAGACAGCACAGACACACAGCCCACTCTTTGGAGAGCAACTGTATTGTGTTAGGTTCCTGCGCCTAGGGCTCTTTGTAGCATAATCTCTTACAGTAACTAACATTAACCATCTGTTACCATTTAAAATGAGAGGCCCTGTGCACTACATTACCCAGAATCCTTGATAGAGGAGTTGATGAGTAGCTAATGAGTGAAGAATAAGTTAGGCTCACTGTGTTCCTCAAAGTCATGCTCTTATTCTTGGCCAGATGTACACAAATGGATGATGGTGACAGCAGGTAAAATTGTAAGCCAGAAAGGTCGTGCTTAGATTAATGTCAATAATGAGTAAAAAATTCAGACCCAGTCTTTCTTTTCAGATCCATGACCACAGCCAGAACATATAAAACTTACTTTTGCTCTCTCCTGACAGAAACATCCAAAAAGTCACAGTCATTGTAGAATTCTAGGTAAAAAAAAAAAAAAGCCCAAATTCTATGAACAAATCCCCCAATGAAATTAACCAAAGTTAATCCCAGTAGAGTAGCTGGAAGCAGTGGTTAAACACAGATGATTCTCCAGATGCTGTAGCAGGGCACCCATAATGATTTCATCACAGGCACAGCTGAAGAGATGCCAAATTTCCTCATTGCAACTGCAGCAGGTGACAGCAAGTATCTGGTTCTTCCCTGAGCAGCCACACCACAGACAGCTTGGCATTTGCACCCTCTCTTACCAGCTCGTTCAGATCAGAGTGCTGCTGCTTTCAATGCTGACAGCAGGCATGCAGTTTCAGAGATGGATCACTATACTTTAAAAAAATCTTCCTTAAAGTTTACGATGGTGGAGATGTCACATAACATTTGGCTTTTGATGTGATGCAGTGTAAATGCTGTAATCGTATTTACAAGACATGATTGATAACATGCTGTGCATGAACTCCTTCCTTTCAACTTTCCCATAAAAGACATTCATCTGCCATTTCCCGATCTCAACTACCAAAGGATCCAAGCGAAAAAAACTAAAATAAGTCCAAGCAGGGCAAATTGGCCAGAAGAAAGTTCAGCTCCAAATTTGTGTTTGCTGACTGATTATGTGAGATCCCAATAAAGGCTGAGCCCCACAGCAAAACTCTTCACCTGATTACCAGTTCAATTGATCCTTTCTTTCAGCAGTGTGATCGCACTGATAAAGTTACTCCTGAGCTTCACTGCTGTACAGGGATCCCCAGCAGATGCCGTAGAGGAGACTATGGACTTATTGAGCTGCTCTGCTGCCTGAGAATACTCTCCTTATTCCCACAGTACCTCACCCAAAGTGACTGCTAGGTTAATATAGCCAGCTTCACCAGTGGCAAATCATGGGGCACGTTTTTCATCCTATCTGTAGAGCTGGGAAGTGGTAATCTCTGATATCGGTGTAACCCTCTTAGATACTAAGACTTCCACGGCAGCCTTAAGCACCATGGGCTGCATCTGGGGAGGGGACATTTTATAACTGAGTCAACCTGTTGCTTGAAACTCCCTTTCAACACTCATACAGCCAAAGTATGACTTCTGTAAAAGACCAAGAATGTGACCAGCTTACACAAGAGGAAATGGATTATTGTAACTAGATGATGATAGAACAATTAAACCAAAGGTAAAAAGGAACATTTGTCATAGTGAAGGAAGAACGTGCTAAATAAGCCCAACTGGAATGGAAGATCTTAATGCACATTTGTGTTGCATTACACTTTCACATGATTCTGAGATTCAGGCTATGATGCATTAGCATGTATTAGAAAACTCTAGCTGCAAATTAATCAAATTTAATTTTTGTGTCATACAGAAATGTATTATTTCGCTATAGCATGTTTGAATTTACAGCCAAGCGTGTTTAAAACATGCTGCAAGCCTTTGAGCAAATAGGAGATGGTTAAAATTGAAGAAAAATCATCTAGCATCCACAGTCTGGCATGTGGTAAAGTCATGCTGGAATCATTTAAGATTATCTCATGTAGCAGTGAGAGACACTTTGAATGGTAGAAGGACATCCAATCCTGCAGATGTTCAGATGACAAATGTTTCCAAGGCACTTTGAAGACGAAGCACATAAATAGAAGGTTTCATTATTAGATATTAGAAAGAGTAATAAAACCAAATACAGTTCATGCTAAAGAACATCTGAAGGCTCTTTTATGAGACACAGCATAGGGGTCTTTTCAAAGTAGTGATTTATTTTTTCACATTACTCCATTAGCAGAGTTCAGAAATTAATTTGAAAATTTCTGTTTCATTCAATCCAGCAGTGTCAAACATTTCTGCCAAAGAAAGACACAACTACTCAGACAGCGTAAAGAAGCTTGTAAAAAGCTACTAGACAGAGAAGTTCACTCAACCACTAGCATCACTGATTGGATCCAGAGCCACAATAAAAATGGATAGACAATATATGCCTTTACCTTAAACCATCTCAAATACCACACAAAGGAAAGGGGGGCAAAGGAGCAAAAGAGTGAACTGTAGAAAAACCAAAATGAAAGCCATACACTCAACATCTCAATTTCGAACAGTTGTGTAAAACATCTGGAAGTTGCAAATCCTGAAGAACCCAGCAGTCCCCATATCTCATATTTCACCCAAGGACACCATAGTTGGTCTGTATGAACTAAAGAAGAGGAACAAAAAGAAGCATAGGAGGTCAAATAAGGTGTGCGCACAAGCTAGAGATCTGTTGGCTTCATTACAAATATTTTCTGTGTGATGAATGAGAAATGTTTTACAGACTTGGGCTGTGAGAGCAGTATACAGCAAAATTCCTTTGTTGAATGGACAGACGTTAGAAGAGGATCTTACATCCTAAGGCTTACATCCATAAGTGTAATCTTGCAGAAGTGTCCCTACACTTGTCATAAATGCACATTTTTTCAAGTCAACCTTTTGTTTTCCAGTCATGATTATATGTAATGACAGTTTTAATGGATATACCTTCAAGAAGAGAAATACCAGTAAGAACGTAGAAGTGCCTTTGAAGTAAGAAATATGCTGAATCACAGCCATTAAAAATTTATGAGGTTTCCTTTACTGGTAGAAGAGAAAGCTATGTGGTATTTGATAGACCTAAAGTGACACGCATTGCGAATTAAAGTACCACATACAAGAGAAGATAAGAAAGCAACTCATACTGCGTTACGAATAGAATGCATTCCCTTGTGCACAATATGAGGCAATTTTTTTGAATGCTAATGCTATCAGACAAATCCTTTCGCTGAAATACCAGACAGGACATCCTCAGAAAGAAAGACAGAGCAGAGAGTAAGGAGGTAGAAACAAAGCACATGCTAAATAATTGTCAATTTGATCAGTAAATGACCACTTACAGAACTGAGAACCAAA
Source organism: Ara ararauna (assembly GCA_028858755.1). NCBI lineage: Eukaryota > Metazoa > Chordata > Aves > Psittaciformes > Psittacidae > Ara > Ara ararauna. The sequence goes on along the minus strand of CM054410.1, from coordinate 32,388,149 downwards.
GCAGGTAAAGACAGGAGAATCCTACAGAATAAAAAGCTGGTGATTTTCCTAGCAATTCTAGAGAAAGAGAGGGAGGGAGGGTTTGTTTTTGGACAAATAAATACTTATTTTTCTGATTTAGACATAAAAGATGGTATCAGGTAGAAAACCCCCAAGAAGTTTTCAGTAAAAGAGAAGCCTAGGAATATAAAGCAGAGTTCAGGAACTTTCAATTAGGGTTAGGAGTATAAGGACTCTGAAAAGCAAAGCTATTGGGGACAGCAGTATTTTCCATGTGTGGTGCACACATGTAGAACTAAAAATACACACAGAAGCTGCAGATTCAGTTCTTTACAGTGAAGAACACCAGAAATTCTCTCAGCCAGAAAGTCTTCCTGGGTTCACTTCTGTGTGTGTTCCTCAGGGTATGGTGAGGACCTACAGACTGGGCTGCTAGTTATCAGTGTGTGCCATCCCCAGTGTTCCGCATGTGCCTTCTGTGTAATGCAGACATAACTTGAAAGACAGAAGTGACAAGCTGCTTGCAGGTCTCTCTGTTTTTTCTTATTATTATAATACTTAAGATCTTCACAGACTGCATTTATAACGAGCCTATGATATGAGGGACTACTATAAAAGATGAGAATTGAAGCACAGATTAAGGTCTAAAGAGTCCATCCCTTTTAGGTGCCTAACCTGTGGCTCCTACGATTATTTTTTTGGTCAGACTTTCTGGCACTAGCAGGCACTTTACATTTTCCAGACGCCACTTTCATTGACTTCCATGGCTCTTGTGAATGCTCTGCAGTTCTGCAAGTGAAACCCCCTGCACACAGAAAGCAGTTGCCTGCTAAATTCTTGGTGGCATGCTGCACATTAAATGTATTAGAGGGAAAGAATTCAGTTGTCAGTGGCAGCATTTCACTACCCGAGCTCTGCCTGATTCAGTAAATACCTTCCAGTTTTCTCAACAATGAAGGCAAAAAAAAAGATAACAAAGTCTTTCATTAAAAAGTCCTGTCCCTTGTGCTACCGCATTCAGGGTGCTGAATAGGCCCACTCAGATTGTTGCCAGAAAGGGTCTCTCATGCAAACTAAAGTAGCAGTTTTCTCCTATTATTCCAATGAGCTTCCTTTTCTTGGAGAATGTCTAAAATCTCACTGTGAATCCAGTCACGAAAGGTGAACTCCATATTGGAGTTCCCATTGGAAATCCTACTCAGCAATATTAAATTTAAGGTAGTGGGATGGAGTCTGGAAAATAGAAATCCTTCATGGATCCCTATACTCCTGTCTTCAGGGAAAAAAGCCCCAAAAAACCAAAATGCAAAACCAAAAAAAAAAAAAAAAAACCAAATAAAAAACTGGTTTACTGAAAATCAGTAATAATTTTCAGAGGCATTATTACTAATAAAATAAAATTTCCCCCTAAGCTGTATATGATTATATGGTTGCCTGTCTCAAAAACTTTGATTCAGCATCTTCCCATGACCCTGACTTTACTTGGAGCATATAAGAGCCATGATTCATGGAAAAAATCATCTGAAAAAACAAACCAGCTAGTCCAACTTGTTTTCAACTAAAGAAGGCTACAAACAGTAAGCTTGTATATGAGTAGTTCTGTATATGAGTCAATCCTTTTTCCATAATACACTACAGCTTAGACAATGTCAGGTCATGATAGATCTTGCCCCGTCATATCAGACTATGCCATAAAATGACTGTCTCCAGGTCCTTGTCATTGCTGCTACCTCCTGCTTCCACTGGCAAGCAACCAACTCCTACATCTTGATTCATAGCTTGAAATGAATATTATAACAGCTGGTGCCATAAACAGCCACTTTTCTCTGTCATTCCTGTATGACCTTTGCATATTCTCCTAGAGCAATATTTAGAAATTAGTTATTTGCAATAGGAGAAAATAATTTCCTACCTGGCAGCCCTTAGTAGCTGCTAAGTTCCTCTGTCAACATGAGAACACTGACATTTTGCTGATGTGGAAGACTGAAATGCAATGACATGAAAGACCTTCCAGCACATGGTATGCATCTACTCCATGTGTGAAAATCTACTACAGGCTTCTCGGACTTCCTAGAAGTTTTGATCCAATGCTAACACACCTGAAAATCAGGCTCCATTTTTATTTAGACAGGAATTACTCCCTCCCCTCCTTTCTTTCTAAGCTCTCAGGCACTCTGGGCCATATGCACTGACACTGCATGCCTGTTACAGGCTCAAAATTCAAGAGCATAATGAGTGATTCAGACCAAAGCTTGACTGGGGGAAGGTGGTAAGATTCAGCACCTAGTTTAGGCTCCATAGTAAGCTGTCTGGGTATTCTGTACTTCAGCAGATCAGATGAATATCCTTTTGACACTCTTTGCCAAAGAACACAGCACTCCTGCACTTCACAAGACAGAGTTTTAGTCTCAGCTTTTTACAACTACATGTGAACTTTACTGTAATAACATCCAAGAGAAAGAGATAGGTTTCTGCTGTTTAAGTTGCTCACAGCATCATGATTTTTGCATATTCATCCGTCTAGGTTGTCTGTGACTGTCTAGCTGCAAAGTTAGAGGAAGTATGGAGGTTATATTTAACTTGTTTTAACTTCCATTTAATAACATTGATTATTGTTATGTCACATAGAAGCCACAGAACTGCTAAAGCATTTTCAGCCAGCTCTGCGCTGTCACCTGTGACCTGATGAATCCAAAATACCCTGGCATTGTCTTCCTGAAAGGCTCGTGCTGACCTGCATATTTTTTGAATTTGTTCCAATTTCCAGCAGTTTCTCCAAGGTTTATTCAAACGAATAAGCATTTGCATTTGAGGCTGTTTCCCACAACAAAAGGACACAGTTTCTGAATGTGGTCTTTGTGCTTTCTCTTTGACCCCAGTTATTTGTTGCACAGAAGACATGTCGCTGTTGCAGTTCCCTGGCATCTGTAGTTACTGTCGCCACTAATCCAGTAATTTCTAGTCCACATTTTAGGGCCATGCCAGCCAATCACTGCTCTTTGATTGCCTCCTGTTGCACACCACACACTAACCAAGCCTTCAAAAGAACAGTGAAACTCTGCAGCTTGACACAGCTCCATTAATTTTCTTAATTGAATCAGTCAGAATTTCCTTTGTTTCGTTTGTTCTCCATTTGGAGACACATTTTTTACTAATAATATACAGACTACAGAGATTCACCACAAACTTTGATAATTGTACTCAGTAAATACAGAGGCTCCTGGTGGTTTACTTTATATAGGCTATCTTCTCTGCCTTTGCAAGCAGCTCACAGCAAGCGTCAATAGTCATTCAGATAAAAGTTCTCACCAAATGTTTATATGTCATTACACTATGCTTCAGTTTTTTTACCCTACAGCTTCTTAAATGTGCTGTAGAGTATGTGCAAATTTTGATAAATAACTCAATTCGTGGTACTCTGATGAGGTATCTGCGGAAAAACAGCACAGAGAAGGCATGAAGAGAAATCTTTCTGCAGGCACACTGGAGATAAGTATGATATTATGCTTTTCAGCAGGCTGACCTAACTCCAAGTAGAAAACTGCCAATAGGGTGGCAGTGAGTATACCTTTAGGAGGCAAGAGACATTTTAACTGGGAGAGAACTGGCTATAGGGAATGAGGGCAAAGGGCCAGGATAGAGCTGAGGACCTAGGATGTATGCTGTTAGTGTTGGATAAAGGCTATAGCTGACTTTGAAACAATAACTCCTGTCTTCACATAGATGTACCAAGATGACTGCTATGCTCTGAATTTACAGAAAGGTATGCTTTGAGCACTAAGAATACATGTAATCAATATTGAACAAAGCCATAGCATTCCCTGAAGGAAGTAACTCCTTAGAAACCATTATTTATGCTGTTCAGAAAATTGTCAAACTTTCTGTGCAGTGTTTAGCTCAGATTTTATACATTTAACCCTGGAAAAATAAAAAGGGTGGGGTCTGCAAATGAAGTACAGAATACAGCAAACCCTCACAGTGAGAAAAGAGGAAAAAGCAAAAAAAGGCCAAGAAAGATGTACTGCCTTTTTTGAATTTTAAAGAAATTCAGGATTTGGGGTTTTTTTAGGGTTTTTTTGGGGGGTTTTTGCCATTATGCTTTTCAGTGAACATGACAGGGTTCATGAGAAGAACTTTCATTGTTTAGGAGCTTTTACTTGATCGATAAATGTTATACACAAAATGCTGTATTTTCTTTTCTGCATTTCTTCCATTCACCCCACTGGCACATTTTCCTCAGAGCTTCTCACTTCACCGGTTGAGATGTATTTATTGCCAGGATCTTCTATCCTTGTTTACTCAAGCAGAAGAACTACATCTACTGTCCAGAAAGAAGGCAAATCATTAAAGTGAAAAAAAGAGTTTCTAAAGAGCTACAAAGCCTCATTACTTAAAGGCCTTACAAAATAGAAAAGAACTACCTGGCAAGGAGAGCAGGTAGTATTGCTTAAAATCCCTAGGTTACTGCTTCAGCCTGCATACAAATTATCCCTCTAGAGGCCAGCAGAGTATCAAAAAAGTTACCATGAACTAGACCATAATACCTCTGCAGACCCAAACCTCACTGAATTATTAACATTTAAAACTTCTTCCAGCTGTCCAAAGGCTGGCTTTTGCACTGAGACTGAACTGTCCTGCAATTATAGTAGGAATGTAAAAAGCGCGCTGTAGTATTACCTTTATTATAGATCTAAATTCCTTACATAGGGTCATGGGTGTCTGAAGTTAAGAGTGCTCACCAAAACAGATATATTGCTTTCATTCACAGAGGGAAGATCTGCTCATTTAAGCAGTTTGTTGGAATAAGTGTATGCTTAGGAGAAACAGTGTGTACTGTGATCAGAGCCATGCTGTGGTCTACCATACTCTGGCACTTACTTGCTGTCTCTGAACTTTTTGTCTTGGTATTACCATCTGTAAAATAGATGTTGTAATACAATGCACAGCTGACCTGGAGGAAACCTCCTGCCTCACAGAGGTGATGAGAACGTTAACTACTGTAATCAGTTACATGGAAATGCCTCGTTAAAAAGTGCAACAGGAATGCAAAGCAATGAGAAATTTGGCAAATGAAATAGGCATATGCATGCCTTAGTATATTTTTACTAATGAGCTGATCTAATTCTTTCACTTTGAGCAGGTCTTATTCTAAGGCTTGTTCCTGCAATGCTCACACAGCCACATTCCCACAGAAGTTTGCTTGAGGAAGGCCTCGAAATTCAGCTTTGTGTGTTTTGTCTTGATGCCAGGAAATATTATCCTTTTAATTAGCAGGTCCATTTCTTTGAGAAGTGTTTAAGTGGTTTCAGTGCAATTTCATCTCTTCAGTTGTCATCCAGCACTTGGGAGGTAAGGAAAAGGAAGCAAGCACTGAATTTTTCCATCGTTTCTACAGAGGGATATTTCTGTACTTTTGTGGGTGGGCGGATGGATGGATAGACAGACGGAAAAGGGAGTTTCCTTTATGGGATTCCAATAATTGGTATGTGGTTTGCATTCCATTCATCTGAAGGACTCTTATTTTAATCAGAAACAGGCTTGGACTACTAAACTACCTCTAGTGTTCAAAACACGCCCCTGCTTTCAGGCAGTGGCTTTTCTCACATGCATCTTTTCTTTGACACCCACAGGCCCCAAAGAGTAATGCTGTCATTTACCACCAAGAACTCAGTGTCAGGTTCTATAATAGGAGTTGGTTCAGAGCCCTGTTCCAGGCAGAGGTTTTCTGATTGCTAGCTTCACAAGCAGAAGGACTTTACAGTGTGGTATTTGAAATTGGCATTGATTTCTCAAAAAGGGTTTTGGTGGGGTATTTTTCCTAGGCTCATCCAGCTCTGGGAAAGCCCTGCCTGGACAGTGTCGTGGAGGTCTGGCAGCACAGCTTGCTCTTAGTAGCCAGATGCTAATGCAGAAAACTGCCGAGGACAGCCCCGTATTTGGCAGCGGGACTTGCTGCCATGCATTAAGCACAAATGAATGAGGGGCTAACACCTTGTCCAGAACTAGTCAGGCTAAATAAACAACAACACAAGACAAATTTCAGCTTTGGAGGTGGTGAAAATGCAGAGAACTTAAACATTAACTGCTGTCATTCAAGAGCAGGGAAAACTTATAACGACTTCTGTAGTACTGTTACTCAAAACTCTCTCTGGACCATTTGTGATAGGCCTGCAGAAAACCCTAAAATCTCTTCAAATCCTGCATTTCCCCATCAGCTAAATTGTTCTGCTGTCCAGATTTGTTTACCTTTCACTGTTAATTATGCATGTCCCAGCATATTTATCTTTTCTGGGCCTTTGTTGATTAACCTGTCTAGATTGTAACTGCACACACTTTGGAGATTTCCATACCATCCATCCTTGATTGCACAAAGTACTTCACGTCACAACCCCCTCTAGTACTTACCCTTTGAGAAGGTCTGTCAATCAGCCCAGCAGGAGATGCGCTGCAGGATGCTGCACAATCTAAGAAAGGAAGAATAGTTACACAGCTCAGGTCTATGGCAACCTGGGTCCATCACAGATTTCTTGCCTCATGCCTTAGCTTTCCCATGGGGAGAGGGTAACTAGGGACAGATGCAGATCTGACGTCAAAGGGAAGGTTAAGCCCCCCCCCCCCCCCCCCCCCTCTTTGTACATGGAAGATGCGAAGCGGGAGGTCTGTGGAACTAGGCTATGGACACAGATAAGAAAGGCACTGCTCTTTCCAGCTCCATGCACCCTGTAAAGACAACATGCAACATGGCTTTGGCAATTCATCAGTCATCAGCATGCACCAATCAAGTAAAAAATTGTTAATGGCATGAAGGAAGCAAAAAACTATCAAATACTTCTTCCTTCTACCCTGTGATTCAACAGCCTCTTGGCAACATGCATTTCTTTGCTGTTTATTTAGAAAGTGAGACCCTTGGGACATAATTTAGTATCAGCATTGGCAGATGAGAAGTATCTGAAGTTGGGTTGTGGGTTGCAAAGTTCTCAGCAAAATCATCCATCTGCAACCTGAGCATTTCCTCTCTCTTGCCACAGTGAAGCAAGAACACTCTCCTTGGGCAAAGGCCTTTAGACTCTGTTAGACCTCTGAGAAGTGTTGGTCCAACCTGCGCTTCCCAGGGCAAGGAGATCATTGCTGCATACCTGTCACAGGATGTCTTAACCAAACTATGCTACCGTGCATTGCCCTCCCTGGGCTTTCAGTGATCCTGATCTCTCAAGCTCCAAGATTTCTGCCTGAGATTCACTTTGAAAGAGATTCTTTCATCTTGATTCAGCTCAGAGCAATAATGAAGTTAATCCTGAAAATAAACAGGTCCAACAGTTGAGGTGTTTGCTACACTGCTAATTTGGAGTAAACCTATCAAGATCAGTGATATCCTGATCACTGAATACTGGACTGAAAACAGAATTCGGAATGCTCAGCTGTGTTCTGGCCAAACCACTTCCAATTAGATGAATCGTAACATTTTGTAATGCTCCCTGGTGCTGCTATTTGGGTTTCACCCACAGTTGTTGGTTGCGTTCATTAGCATCCCAACTGCCTTCTGGGATTTTTTTTGTTGTTGTTGTTATTTTTGGGTTTGTTCCACCCTCCCCCTTTTTTTTTTGTTTTTGTTTGTTTGGTTGTTTGGTTGGTTTTGTTTTTCTTTCTTTTGTTTGTTTTTTTCTGCCATGAAATAGCCCAGAATTTATTTTGGATGCTGAGATTTAGCACACAGCTAGCATTTGCTATAATAACGCTTTGCTGCTGGACACCCATGTTTTTCCAGGGTCAAAGCATTTACTCACATCGGACACCAAAACGGCTTGATACAAAGTCTTTGGATTCATCTTTTCTGGGGTGACTACAAGGAGTTTGTACCACATTTGATTAGAGCAAGGTGAAATGCTGAATGAAGGTGAACGTTGGTCATGCTAAATTATGACCAGCGCACCACAGGAGACGCCTAGCAGCACAGTCGGCTCCTTTAATCATTCCCCAGTATTCTCCCTGGACTGATCAGACAGCACCTTCACACACCAAGACCTATAATCCAGCCTTTAATGTTAATTAAGGTATGAATGCTTAAACTTCTGTGGGTTTTTTCCCTTCTCTTTCCTTAGCTGGCCACAGCTGTTCAAGTTTTGCTGAAGGTTATTCTGTTTAAGTATTAAAAAATGCTTAGCTAAATAGGTTAGCTTATTTGCTTTTGCTGATAGTAGCAGTCCACCCACAGAGCCCTTTCAAATCTCTTCAGTGTTTTGGAAACTGGATAAGGGACTTATTCAGTGACGTGCAAGTTTTGCCTGAGCCAGGAATGAAGCATGCATTTCATGAAATGAGAAATAACCTCAGACCACACACAGAGTATAATTTCTGAACTCTGTCTTGGGCTCTCTTCCCTTCATACCCACACACACATACACACACTCCTGCTAAAAAACAAGATGATGACTGACATCTCTAAATCCTTTAAGCATTCTTCTATAGCTAAGAGCAGAGGGAGGTTTTCAGAGCTTAGGTGGCTCATTATTAGCAACAAGCTGATGAAAAAATGGATTACTACAGTATGTGCATACCATGCCAAAGAGAAATAAAAGCTGATGCCATCTAAACACAGCTTTCAAGAGTAGAAACTCTGATGCAAACAAATTAAAGCTATATTTACTGCATAGTGAGATGAGGAAAAGTCCTCCCCATAAGAATATTTCCTTAAGAATAATGTTCCTTCTGTCACTCCTTGTTTAGTTAAGCTAAAATCACTGAGTACTTCTAATATTATTTCCATTATAATCTAGAGAAATGAAACAGACAGGTAAATTTATTGCATATGAAAACCTCACATCCTTTCCTCTCCCAAGTGTAGGAGCTGTGTTGCATGGGCTGTGAGAACAAACGCTACACAGAATAGGCAAAGGGCAAACTTTTCCACAGCTGTTACTCCATTGCCTCAATATCACCTCCAGAGCTTAATTCTCCACAGCCTTACAGTAACTGAGTGCACTTAAACACTGAGACACTGGCCAAACCCCTGATCAGCTCCCCTTGAATATTTCTGTTATGCTGGTCTGAAAGAAGGAGCTTCATTGCATTCAATAGTTCAGGACAGTAGTTCAGGAGTTCTCCTGCCTTACAGTTGTAGCACCTCTGCTGAACTGCCTCTGCAGAGTTTAAAAGGTGCTTACAGACTGATTTCTGTACCTCATTAATTGCTGTGTAACTGACCAGTAATACTGCCTTACAACTAAGCCATTGATACCTACTCTATCATTCTGGATACTCTCTATCTGCTTATGCACACAAATGTACATTTATACTTGTATTACATACACTGCTGTTACTTCCTCCAATAGTTAAGCTTGCTTAACGCTTTCCATTATGGGACCCTGCTTTCAGTTGTTTATAACTTTGCCAAACTCTAAGTGCTCAGGATGAGAATTTCCATGCTGAGTGTCTGTGTCAGGCTGATTTTTTTCTGGTAAGTTTCAACTAAAAAGTACAGCTGTTCAGAATATGGGGTTAAAGGGGAGCAAGCTCCCTCTTCCCTATGTTTTTCTTACAGCCATTTCACTGAGAATCTGTTCTGTCTGCATGCTTTGTAGAGATATTTGGGGTGGGGAAAAAGGTGTTAGCTTACTGTAAGGGATAAGACTGTCAGGGTCATGCTCAGCTAGAAACCAGACAAATTTTGGTGAAGTTATAGAGTCCTAAATACTGTGTTTTATCCATGCTCCATATAAATCCTGGAGAGCAGCGCCATTGTTTTCTAAACACTCCACTGAAACAGTAGATGACCCTGACTGTACACACCTCCACATCCATCACTAAACTGTGTGCACATCCTTCCCAAAGATGAACTGAGCATCCTCCTGATCACAGTATCATTTATAGGGCAGTTTGGGACTTTTAATGCAATTTCTGGTCCTGGCCCCCAGGAGCTGCTGTGGCACCAGAACTGAGAGCTGAGAAATTCTGCCTGTTGTACCATCGATACCTGCTGATAGTGTCCAGCCAGTGCACTTGAGGAAGCTTGTTAGCTTGGAAACAAGCTGAAGAGCTTGGGGTAACACAAAAGAAATGGAAAAGCAGAGCAGACTCAGCAGACTCCAAGAGACTGATGCAACATAGCCAAGGCATAATGATCCATTGTGTAAAATACACAAACACTGTCTCCAGACTGTAGAATAGAACCAAAAATCCAAATATGCCTCTTTTGTTTTCAACCAGTTTCTGTGACCTCTATTAGCGACACCTTCTTTCCATTACTGGCTGGTCCATAGAAAAGACTGTAACCTATTGCTGCCTGCTGTTAGCTACTTCGTTTGTTCAAACAGGAATTTGTGATTCTACATGTTCATTATGACACATGTGGGACTCAATCACCTCCAAGTAATGGAATTCCTTTTTCTTTTTATCTGAAAGATTTCAAAAAACACATTGTTGAAACTGCACAAGAAACATCAAAGTTATAAAAATACCAAAAAGAAAATGAGAGCATTACAAAAGCTCATGCAAACTGGTGTAAATGCATCACAGAACAGTATTCAGCTGTATGCTCACCAATACTAACTTTTTCCCAGGGACATCAACCTTATTCTCTGCAGAGGACACCACAGCTCTGAAAGTTTCCTTTATTTCTTTCCCTTTCAGATTTAGAATTTTCCTTATGATTGTGCTAGCACAAAGCCAAGAATGAAGAAATTCCAGGTTGTATATCAGACCAGCTGCAGTCTCTGTCGCTGTGAAGAGGCCACAGCTGCACAGTGGTTAACATCTCTACTCATCCAAACCAAGCTACTGGACAGCTATAATCTTTTCTAGTTAATTCCCAGTTCCCCGCCTGAACAAAAACAAAATATAAAGCCAGACACATATCACAGACTTCATGTCTGTTACCCTGTAATTCTGCAAGGCTAAAAATGGAAGTTCTCTGCTACCAGGAGGAACAGACTCACTGCAGCTTTCCAGGGGTTCTGAACACCCACTTCTCGCTTGAACGAATGAAACAACAAAAGATAAACCGGTGAAATGCTTAAATTATAATAAGTCAATTACAGAGCATTTTATTGCTCACTCTGAGTCTTTAACATGAACTCTTCTACTAAGATGAGTCTTGGGATTTCCATTGTGAGGAAAGTAAAATAAAAATATCCCATTCTATTTTTTCAAACTCCCTTAAAACTTCATAAATTATTTCCTTACCATGATTTTTTTTTCCAGACACATCATCCTCAAGACTACCAGGACACAGCTGTCTCTTCTCATGGTAGAAGCTAAGACTTCACATACGAGATGAAAAACTGCAGCCACGATGAACCTACCACCACTGTCTAAATATATGACCATGCAGAGAAAACACTGCAACATTGCTAAAAGGCCTAAATCTTTACCTTTCTTGAGCAAGGGTGGCAGAAGAGTTTGACATTCTGGACATCAGGGTCTCCATATGCAAACAGATTTCATGTCTTGGGCTTTTTCAGTCACTAACTAGGATATTCCTCCTTTTACTGGCATTCATGAATGTTAATATGTGCCTGAACCAAAGGTTAAAGAAAAAAAAAAAAAAAGATTTAAAGAAAGAAACCAACTTTAAACAGCTTTCCTCATAATCACTGATGATTTTAGTTTTTCCATTAAATAAGCAGTAGCAAATCCATTTTTCCACTTTAAAAGCCTTCATACTACTTCTATCTTCTCCAATGAAATGGAATTTAAGAAGAGAATCTCTCCATACATACTCATAAATGTTTCAAGACAAATACCACTGTCTAGGCCAAGTGCATTTTCCTATCTAATTTCTTCTACCTTGTTCTTGTTTTCAGCTTACAAAGGATCAGAGACAAATGCCACTGAATTCAGGCATTTGTTATGGCTGCTAGTTATGTTTTTATAGTGTTCTCTTAGCAGCCCAAGGTTTCTGAGTTTGAAATAAAGTGCCATCAGATGGTGAATTACCCAGCTGCAACAATTTGATAGAACCACAAAATTCTATACCACAAAATTATTCTACTTACCCAAGGTTCAAATAACAGTATGTCAAGTATGTGGGTAAAATACTTACTATTTGCTCTGCCGCAGGCCTAAAATGTGTGTCATACAACCACAGTTTCTTTCTATATTTGTTAGAATTTGACTATATTGTACAGATAGTCTACCATATAATTGTAATTTATACTACACATACGTATGTGTAGTATATAATATGTAGAATATATATATATATAAAATATACCAGTATATATATCTCACTGTGTGTGTGTATAAATATATATAATATTATCTACTTCTACTGATTGGGGCATGTAGTAATGTAAAGCAACAACATCCATTATAAGGAACTTAGATACTGGTTTTGTCAAATACTGCATAGAATGAGACATCAGAAGCAGAACAGAATCTTAACATTGGATTAAAGAGAAGGTATTTCTCAGTACTCCTTCTAAGTATGAGTCCTAAATTAGAAGTAGTGTACAGTAATACAGTAACATATAATTGCAACTACAAAACAGCGTGGTGCAGAGAGGGAGGCAGGAGTAACCTGAATTACTCTAGCTATGCTATTGCAGTATCTGCACATAGAAGGACTAAGCCAAGTTCATATCTGAATCTACTGCGGAGGTGATGAGACCAAAGCACAAAAGAGCAGGTTTAAGAAAACAGCTTTCTCAGAGACACTTAAATTACATTCCCAATTAGACCACATTATGAATTATAAAACAGAACAACTAGAAACTCTGCTGGAACTTCCATCACAGCCTGGATCACAGACAGGCCAGCTCTGCCAATAGTTGTGAGCATTTGCCTCAAACAATATAAACAGACATCTGGTATTTGTTTTTAAAGTAATTGGCATAGAATGATTTTCAGGGTGATATAGGAGATGATGTTTATATAAGCATTCACTTGATGGAAACAACTTCATATCAAATCATAAGGGAAGAAAAGCCCCGTAGTATAAACAGCTCTATTGAACTAAAATACAGATTCATTTTGAGTTGAGCGGGTATTTGTTTAGCATCTGAGCTATCCCCACTGCTCTGCCATTGTCTTTCATGGGTGCAGTGTTAGGGATTGTGAATGTTGATATCAAATATACAACTAGTGTTCAGTCATTGGAACATGCTGCAATAGACTAGTACAAATTCTAATGTGATTACACTGCATGTATGCATTTTCAGAAAACAATGCTTTAGTGCAGCTGGCCTGCTCATGCTCCAGTTTGTGTAAATTATGTGTGCTATCGCAATCCAGTCATACTGCACAAGGACACACAGACACAAGGTCAAGTTCTGACCTCTTGATTCCATCCTCTCAGCTCAAGCAAACTCAAAGCATAATTGAGATAATAATTTTAAAAGGAAATTTAGCTTTTTGGATGCCAAACAAAGGTTAGGATGTTAGCAAACAACTTTGAAGCCCTGCAATCATCTTGTTCAGATGTGCTTTCCTTCTTTTTCAGAATTAGCTTGCAGAATCACACAAGATACAGACTTGTTTAGCATCACAAGGACCGTCCTACGATCTACACATGATCTATACGAAAACAGGCATACCTCTTAAGTGCTCTCAATCACTGCCTTTCTCATCTGCACATCTAGACATCCAGTTTAGATAAAAGAAATTGCATTTCCTGAATTATCATAAGCCAGTCACCTATTTTTAGGTGCTTAATCAGGAAGGCAGATTCTGGCACAAGGTCTACTTAGACGGTCATTACTCTTTTTCCATAGGATGCACCAAGTCAAGATGCGCAACTCGGAAAAAGTAAATGCAAGGAGAGAGAGTTTTCATAAGAATATTACCTCATTTGTTGCATAATCTGGAAGGTATGCAGTGAATAAAATATGCAGGGCACTGCAGGAACAGAAAAATATGTAGCAGCTAAGGCAGTTAAATGCTTCCTTGGAAGAACAGAACCCTCTCCTCCTTCTGCTGTTAAGATTCCTAAGCAAGTAACTTAAACCATCTTTTTCAGACATAGTATTATATCTTTGAAGAAGCCTGTGATACTTTGATTGTGCTACTGCCAACTTCCTTTCCCTCCTATTAATGCTGCTTTTACTCACTATGCTGAAGCCATGGTGCTGGCATCAGTCTGCCTTTCAGTGCTCAAAGTCATGACCTGCTAAAGCTGAGCAAATACATCCTTTCAAACTGTCTTAATGTGTTCATAAAATGTTTGCATGCACTCCCTGACTTTCTCAAACATACTCATTATCCAAAATTATTCAGTATGCCTCCCCCAGACCAAATATGAAATCTGTGTACCACATGGCTACTCCCAAGCGTAGTTATAAGCATAGCTCCAGGTTGCAAAACATGGTTAAGATCCAAACTACACTGCAACTCAGACCCAGGGCACACACAGTGTTTTTAACTAGGTCTGGTGACAGTTTTGTAAACAGCTTGCTGACAGAGCTGCATTTGTTAGCTTAGGCAGGGTCAGATTTCTTACTATTTCACAGACAACCTTTTTTTTTTTCCCAAGTGTTTTTTTTCCAATCAAAGAACTTCAGTTGAAGGCAATGGAAGCTATTGGTACTCCCTGTTAGGTCAGGGACACAAGGCCAGACCCATAGGAATCCCACTGAGTAAAAGAACAAGGAAATTGCAACAAGGAGTGGTAAAAACCTAGTTAGCCATTTCCAGTTAAACGTAATGACAAGACACTCTTCTCCTCCTGGCTGATTTATACTGAAATCAACTGATAACTAACATGAAGCTACTTCCTTACACTAGGAGGCTGTCACAGTTGCCCTGCAGCCTGTACCTCTCTGCTACCATGCAGGAACCTATGGAAGCTGGAACTCCACTCTACTGCAATCCTAAACACGGCATTCCCCCAAAGCTTCCTTCATTTTTAAAGCCGAAGAAAATGATAATGATGTATTTTCAAGAAGACTAAATTGATCTTTTGGTTTTTTTTTAATAGTTAAAGAATATACCTTCAAACATAGGTTAAATTCTTCCCTTTTGAATTTGTTCAGATACTTTCTTTTTAAATCATACAGACATCTTTGTCATGACAAAAATATTTTATACACAGATCCCTAGTGCAGTAAATTGCAATATTTACGGCTTAGGTGATATTCCCTAGTAAAATACATTAAATCTGCACAGGAAGCTACAGAGTGACATATATCTTACTTCAAGACATCTCCCTGTAGCTCAGTTCAACTGCAGATAACAAATGTATTTCCACAAATATACCATCAGGACTTGGCACACGTGAATAAAAGATGCACTTCTATGGATGTTTTGATTTACGCATATGATCACCCTATAGATGAGAAACATAATTTTCCGATTACTTCAGGAAAATGAAGATGGCTTCATACTTTGTAATCAGCTGCGCAGTTCAGGCTTCTATCTGCACAGTTCCACTGCTCCAAGGTACTTCTAAAATAAGTAAAA
Organism: Ara ararauna; assembly: GCA_028858755.1. Taxonomy (NCBI): domain Eukaryota; kingdom Metazoa; phylum Chordata; class Aves; order Psittaciformes; family Psittacidae; genus Ara; species Ara ararauna. Next base: position 32,372,759 of record CM054410.1, on the reverse strand, counting down.
TATAAAATCTTACCTATCTCAACCAGATTTTGCTCTCCCAATGTCTACTGACTCAGACTATGACTGACAAGCTGGTGGTGCTCAGGTGAAGCCTCTACCTAGTGCCCTGATAGCAGCTGGAATCAACAAGCCCTGGAAGCCCTCTGACTGGGAAGTTACCAGTCCCTCCTTCTAGCCTAAAACACGTCATTTTCCCTGATGCAAGTTCTAACAGATACTTGTCTCTCCTACTCTTGATGAGCACTACACAACCTATTACACAACATGTACTCTTACAGATTTTCTCTATTATCTAACTTCAATTATATTTGGTGCAGTTTAAGCCATTTAATTTTTCTTTTTTGCTGTGAATGTGAAAGGATTATTCTCTTTCTCTGTGCAGCAGCTTTTTTCTGTATTTGATGATCATATTCTTTATTCCACCAAATCACCTCTTTTCTGAGCAGCAGTTTGCCTCTGTAAGCAGAAGAATGCTAACCTGTAAAGAAAGTCAAGTTGGAGAGACATCAATTTGATCGGTGGACCACTCGGTGGATAAAGAACTGGCTGGATGGCATTGAGTTGTGCTCAATGGCTCAATGTCCAGCTGGAGACCAGTAACGAATGGTGTCCCTCAGGCATCGGTGGTGGGACCGGTCTTGTTCAAATCTTTGTCGGTGACATAGACAGTGGGATTGAGTGCACCCTCAGCAAGTCTGACGATGACACCAAGCCGTGCGGTTTGGTTGATACATTGGAGGGAAGGAATGCCATCCAGAGGGACCTTGACACGCTTGTGAAGTGGGCTGATGCCAACCTGAGGAAGTTTAACCATGACAAGTGCAATGTCCTACAGCTGTGTCAGAGCAATCCCAGGCACAGCTACAGGCTGGGCAGAGAAGAGATTCAGAGCAGCCCTGTGGAGGAAGGACTTGGGGGTGCTGGTCGATGAGGAAATGAACATGAGCCAGCTTCAGTGTGCACTTGCAGCCCAGAAAGCCAACCATATTCTGGGCTGCATCAAAAGGAGCGTAACCAGCAGGTCGAGGGAGGTGATCCTGCCCCTCTACTCTGCTCTCGTGAGATCTCACTTGGAGTATTGTGCGCAGTTCTGGTATCTTCAACATAAAAAGGACATGGAACTGTTGGAGCAAGTCCAGAGGAAGGCCACGAGGATGATAAGGGTACTGGAGCACCTCCCGTATGAAGACAGGATGAGAAAGTTGGGGCTGTTCAGTCTGGAGAAGAGAAGGCTGTGTGGAGACCTCATAGCAGCCTTCCAATACCTGAAGGGGACCTATAGGGATGCTGGGGAGGGACTCTTCATGAGGGGCTGTAGTGAGAGGACAAGGGGTAATGGGTTCAAACTTAAACAGGGGAAGTTTAGATTGGATATGAGGAAGAAATTCTTTAGTGTAAGGGTGGTGAGGCACTGGAATGGTTTGCCCAGGGAAGTTGTGAATGCTCCATCGCTGGCGGTGTTCAAGGCCAGGTTGGACAGAGCCTTGGGTGGCATGGTTTAGTGGGAGGTGCCCCTGCCCCTGGCAGGTGGTTTGGCACTAGATGATCTTAAGGTCCTTTCCAACCCTAACTATTCTATGATTCTATGAATACTGATGCCACCAATAAAAGGCCTTAGTTTATTAACTAATAATGTATTTATTAACATAAACAAGAAGGGTGCAGATATTCAGTCTTAAGTTGACTTCCTTCAGCTGTACATAATGCAAATGCATGAATAACCAGCAGTTTTCAAGTTCTTTTATTTTCTTAGTTGAAATTTTTTTTTAAAGCTGCTCCAATTGACTATCCTACATTTCAGTTTGTATCTTACATATCATTGGTGTCATGGGTTCAGCAACAGCAGTCATTTTTCTCCTTCGTAGTAGCTGGTGCAGTGCTGTGCTTTCAACTTTCAGTCTGGGAACAGCACTGATAACACCAATGTTTATAGTTATGGCTTAGAATGTGTTGGCCTGACCAAGGACTTTCTGAGTCTCATGCTCTGCCAGGGAGGAGGGGAAGCCGGGAGGAAGCAGAAACAGGATACCTGACCCAAACTGACCAAAGAGCTATTCCATGCCATAGCACATCATGCCCAGGATGTAAAACGGAGGGCAGAGACCTGGAAGGGTGCGGGTACACTGCTTTGTCAGGCTGGGCGTAAGTGGTGAGCAATTGTATTCTTTCCTTGTGTTTTCTCTTGTATGATTATTGTTGGTAGCAGTAGTGATTTGTGTTATACCTTAGTCACTAAATTGTTCTTATCCCAACCTGTGGGAGGTGCATTCTTTCAATTCCCCTTCCCATCCCTCCAGGAGCCAGGGAAGAAAGAGGGGGGAGTGAGTGAGAGAGCAACTGCATGAGTTATAGAGGCTTAAACCACAATAATTGGGTATAATAAAGCAGTAACAGCATAGATTGACAGTGAGAAAAACAATTAGGGAACACATTTTTCTTATTCATGTTAGCTGCCTGTAAAAACCAAGGATTTTACTACTTTATCAAACATGTTAAGTACTGAGCTCCTTGCTCCAGGTAGTTACCTCAGATTTCCCTGTTAGGTTTTTAGATGGCTTCTACTTAAAATAAGTGCATAATGGTTAACACAGAGACAGAGCAAAGCCTAGAACAGCTTCCCATGACCTAGAGTAGAAGCTGCTCCAGACGAAATTTAAGCTTATTTTCCAGTGGGCAGACATCCAGACCACAAAATCTACCACCATTCACAGACTGCTGCTGTGCAGCTTCAGTGTCCAAGGTTTTAAAATTTCATAACATTTGCCCTTCGCATAAAACAATTTATATAGTATATTCAATGTACAACTCTTTACTGATACAGCATTACGTCTGAGATTTCAAAGTTTACAAAAATCAAGGATTAGGGTTAAGGTTTCCAGAGCAACATGAAGCCCTGGCCGCTTTTACTTACTATGATAAGGTACTCCTTCACATGACCCCACAGCACTGACAAATGCAATAAGACTATTCAGCAAATGAGATATGACATATCTCATAACCACTCCTCCAATCTGTGAAGAGGAGGGGCAGTTTTCATTTAGAAATTTTATTACAGCGAGCATTTCAGAAGTAAGTTGGTAATTTGTCAGTATGTAGAACTTCTTTACTCCATACATACTGTATTGCATATTCTCAATAACTGATAGATGAACCCCTCCTTTTTGAAATACTGGTAGCATATTAAGTACTGGAATAAAAATGAGATCCAGCAGCTTTATTTTGTCCCCCAAGTACACAATGGAAAGTATTCACTATGTTCTCAGAGATGTACAAATTTGCCTGTTTTGCATTCAAAATGCTAATTAGAACTCTGAGGTCATGTTCCTCACCATCTTAGAAAGAATGAGTATGTTTCATTACAGAAGTAGTTGAATGCAGTGCAGTCTGTATATTCACAACTGGGTAAAAAATGTTATCCATCATTCTCTTTGGTAACCCATGCACTTGATGCATCAGAAAGAGGAGTTATGGTTCAACCCAATCCTAGTTTTCCACATCTTTATCCTGAAACCTTGGGACTGCAATGCTACATAGCAGTAGTGAACTGCTTGGGCAAAGCTAATGTTTAATAAAAATTATTTGCCCAGAATGCTGACTGCAAAGTAACAGCATATGTTATTTGATGTTGTAAGAAATGCTATGATCATAACCAGGTCCATTCCAACTCCAGTGCTGAGGATAAAGTCAAATGTGGAAGACAAATGTAAATACATTTGCTTTGGCTGAAATATGGCAGACAGAACAGGCATCCAGCAGGTCTCATGCCAAAGTCGCAACACACAATACCCAGTGCTACAGACAAATCTGCCTACATAGCAGAGGTGGCATAAAGCAGGGGCTGGCACCAGTGCTTTCCTCGAGCATAGACTGCTCAAAGGGTAATAGAGTTGAATAGCCCAATATGATCGGGAACACAAGATTCTGTATGTTTTCATTGGTGAAAGGACTCATGGTGCACACACCCAGTGTACCTGTACCATAAATGTACGGTTATTTATTCCTTGAATTACTGGTCACCTGCACAGATGAAGATAAAGGAGTAGCTTGAGAGAAAGATCTGACTAGAAACTGGGTGATTGACTGAACCTTCATAATTAAGTGTGACTGATCCCTACAGGGGTCCTCCAGGTAGCAATTTTGGATAGTAATTCTCCTCCTCTAAGTCCACTCTCATGAGATTCCACTTGGAGTACAGTATCCAGATATGAGGTCCCCAGGGCAAAACAGGCATGGACCTCTTAGAGCAAGTCAAGAGGAGGGCCATGGAAACGGCCAGAGGGCTGGACTGTGAGAGTCGGGGTTGTTTAGCCTGCAGAAGAGAAGGCTCTAGGGAGACTTCACTGTGGCCTTTCAATACTTACGGGTGGCTTATAAGAAAGACTGAAAAAGGCTTTTTTACAACAGCCAGTAATGACAAGAGAAAATGGTTTTAAACTAAAAGAGGGTAGATTTAGATCAGACACAAGATTTTTTTAATGACAAGGGTGGTAAGGCACTTGAACAGGTTGCCCAGAGCAGCTGTGCAACCCTGGCAGCTGTGTCCCCTGGCCTGGTTGGACGGGGCTTTGAGCGACATGGTCTAGTGGAAGATGTCCCCACCCACACTACTGGGGTTAGAACTAGATGATCTTTAAAGGTCCTTCCAACTCAAACCATGCCCTGATTCTATAATCGTACAGGTTCTTGAAATTTCCTCAGGCAGCCAAGTGCTGTGTCTAATCTGTGTGCTATAAGACAATAAAAAAATATGCAAAAGATATTAGACACAAAGATATAATTCCAATCTCATGAAGTCCCTGAGTCTCTAGTAACTCAGAATAACACTGTCAAATCCTGTTAATATCATTAGATTCTGCACTGATGACTGAGGATGTCCAAACATAATTAAACAGGAAAAATTACTTAAGTACTGCTACTGAGTCTAGGAAATAACCATAATTCAAGAAAAAAATTGCACTCTGAACACTTCAAAAAGTTTGATTTTAAATTAATATATCATACCTTACAATATATAGTATTTATGTACTACTATGCACATATGTATTATACATATGTAATTATATATATTCATATCTGTAAAATGCAAATCCATAGCATAAATATGACTTCATCACTTTGCCTTTAATCTCATGAAGTTATATTCTGCTGAATACTGCTGAAGCTGTGGATATTTTAATGTTCAAATAAAATAATCATAGTGCAAGTCACATAGAAAACTCTCATTTTACTACATTATAAGATGTAGCAATGGATGGTTCATCTGAATCATCTGGACTGTATTTTTTCCATAGGAAATTTTCATTTTTTTTCCAAAGAGAACTTTCATGCACTTCTCTCTCTTCTGTCACTGGGGGAGGAGGTGCTTTTTCACATAGCTTCTCTATGACTGCTATGTCTGTGAGCTTTCTGAGGCTCTCCTCATTCTGATCATTCAGCATGTCCCAGAAATCTTTTGGTCTCTCCTTTGATTTTTCTACTTGCCCTGAAGGGAATCTCCTTGGGGAGTCTTTAGGCCCATTTCCATCATTTCTGAAGAGGTCATTGAGAATAGAGGTATCTCCAAGTAAGTCCACAAAAGACTTTTTCTTACAAGTATGAGCTTTTCTCTCCCCATTTGCTGACTGAGACAGGCATCTTTTTCTTGGCAGCTGTGTTCCTTCTGAGTCCTGCTGTCCTTCACAACTTTTTACAGGCAGCACCTCAATTATTTCTGATTTACTACTTAATGAGCCAGATGCCATAAAATCCTTGAATGCCTGACTGTTTCTCCTTTCGACATGTTGAGTAGCAACAGTGGGTGATTGTTTATATTTTGCATCAACACACACATCATGCAAGTAGGAGTCATTGTGAAGCTGCTCTACTTCTACTTTACAGCTCTGCTGGCTCTGCGTTTCTGTAGTTCTGCTCCAAAGTAGTCCTTTAGATGAAGAAGGTGTATATTTAGATCTTCCAAAATTAACAATGGATTTTTTTCTGGAGTGTGTTGTACCCAATTCTCTTTCTTCACAGTCACGTGAAGACTGTGCTGCTATTTCAGCTGGGAAGAAAGAATCCATCTCTGGATACTTGGAAATATAGAATTCCCTCAACATCATCTGCCTTGCTTCTGATGTAGCTTTTACAATATGTTCTGCAAGTTCTTCTGCTGATCCCATATTAAAGTGGGACACCATTTCCTCAAACTGTCTTCTGTAATTAACAAGAAGGAAAAATGTTATTTTGATACCTTTAACTAGAAAAAAAAAGCAGCTTTCAAGCCATTCAATTCTCCTATTTCATGTATCCCAGAAAGTAATCACTGAAAGCAGCTTCCTTATTTTAGTGGGCAGAGGTGACGGGAAAGGAAGAAGGAGTAGCTGCTCAAACTCCTTTTAAAAGACTTGCTAAACAACAGCTGCATAAACACATTCACAGGAGACAGTGACTGTACCTCCATCCTATCCAGTAAGCTATGGAGTATTTTTTTCTGCCAAGAGGCCAAGCTCTAACTAACGGAGATCACCCTAACTGAGTTAGCCATCACCTAGAGACTGGTAACCTAACTGGAAGGCTGGAGAGGTGGGTTTATGTTCCCTTGTCAGAGAAAGAATATGAAATGCATTACCTTTCCTGTATGAGGGCTCCAACAGGCAGTGAGATTCAACCCTGTTTGAACTCAAATACTACTTGACTGGCTAGCTCCAACTATACAGTCAACACATCACAAAGGGTAGACAGCTTCCCATTCTGCCTTACAACACAAACTGAGGCACCTAATCATCCTCATTAACTGCACAGCACATTCAGATGTACTACAAAGTAACTGCAAGCCAGGTGCTAACAGATGGCCCGCTTAACATTTAAAAGTGAGCGTGCTTTTGAGGTTTTTGCAAGAGCTATAATAGTAAGCAAGTCTAGCGCTTCAACAGTAACAGTACAGCTGAGGCCAGATGGCTAATATGACAGATTCTGAACATTTACAGGTATCACCTATGTACATAACTATTGTAGAGTAATTTAATTGTCTCAAGGCCAAACTGAATATACATACCAGATCCCAGTTCTATAGGTTTGCCTAGTTAGCTACAGGCTTCTCCTATTTCCATGTACCACCTGCCTATTGATCTTGAACTTCTATCTATATACCAATGGAATTCAAATATTTATAATAGCAAGAGTTGGGGGAAAAGGCAAAACAAGGAGACAGAAAAATTATTATCCTACAAAAAATTAGGGGGGGTAATAATACCAAGCCCTATGCTAAAAGCCTCACCAAAGTCCAATGTTCTTTAACAGTGTTACAAAGAAAGTGATGAGATCAGAGCAAAACCAGTAGGCAGTCAGAAGTTCACACTATAAAATTTCTTGTTTCTCTACAGTTTAAACATTGGTTTGTAGTACTGTATGATGCACATAGCATGAACACTCATGGTGATGACAACTGCACAGTTCTGTAATATATGAAATACTGAATCAACATGTTAAAGTGATTTGTGGGTTCAGTTCATCTTATTAATCAATTATGTTACTCTTTGTGCAATGTGAGCAAAAGTTTCCCATTAGTTCTGCTCTTGCCATGGAAAATAATCAGTATTCTATGAGTATGGTTGAAACAAAGAAAAAATCAACTCCTCACAAGGAGATTAGTTTCAGCCTTAGAATTTTACTTCCATCTCACTAAAACATACTTACCTGCGGATTCCTTTGGGTGTCTTCCCAACCAAGAAGGTGGTTGAACCTACTTTGTGTACTTTTTTGTTTTTCTGGGTCACAGGATGCATAACATACAGGTGGTGTTGATTACTGTTTGCCAACATTTCTTGTCCTCCCTTCATAATGCTCTTCTCCGCTGTGTTGTCTTCTGTGCTGTCTTCATTTTTCTAGTTAAATGAGACACGGAAATCATCAAAACAGCTATATCTCTGACACAATGATAAGATCTATTGAACCCACTTCAGTCACCATTAGCTAGCACTCAACAATTTGAATGCTAAGACTAGGGATTCAGGGCTGCAGTGCAGACTCCCTAACTCAGTCACAAACTTTCAGAGACACCGACAGCAGTCTTGGTTCTCCAAGAATAAGGTGAGACATTTTTCCAAACAGGTTAATTGTAAGGCTAAACAGAAAATCATTAAGTAATCTAATGCAAAACCAGGAGTTATACAAACGCTTAATCCTGTACTATGGGACCCAAAGCTCAGTTACAACCTCCAAATATTGCTATAAAATAGAAAATGCCTGTGTCAACAGCTTACACTCAGAGAAAAAGAAAACTAAAATTAATCACAACGCTACTCAAAGATATCAAGTTAAGTGAAAAAAATTGTCAGGATCATAATCTTTAATATACACACATATACTTACAATTGTGATACTTTTGAAAAGGTATCACTACACTCAAGTGTAAAGGAACAGAAAAAAATTGAACACTACACTGTTATGATAATATGGTAAGCCTAAGACACTAACAACCACATGATGCTTCTTAAATGAAGAATGCCAATTTCATATATAACAAAAAGCTAATGTTTTAATCAAACTCAATAAGATTGTCCTATAGATCAACTTGCCATGCACTGACAGTCAATGAAAAATATAATCCTATTTACACCTTATTTTTCAGAAATTTCCCCTCTGCCAAAAGGCAAGCCAAAAGAAATATGAAGATTAAAGAATGTGTTTTAAGAGCAGGGAAAAACAAGAGGAAAAACCCCAAACCAACCAAAACCCCACAACACAACAGAAAAGCAACTTTTCTTCCAACATCTTTATATTTAGTTTTCTCAAATGAGTTAGGGGAAAAAAATGACTCCTTACTGACATCCTCAGCCTCCCTACTAACACTGCTTCAGAGATGAACACGCAAACTATGTTCACACCTTGTCATCTGGAGTTCAAAATTTGGGTTTGGATCTACAGTGTTTCTTCCCAATGTGTTTCTATTTGATCCATGTCCACTGCCTTTACTTCCATGGGCTGTTCACAATGTTCTTGAGCTTTAGGATCTCACGTCTGTTCTCAATCCATTACTTTGGCAAGTAACCTCAAACTAGCATACACAGAGAGATGTTAATATTAAGGGACCTACAGGCATAAATTTGCACTTTTTAAGCTAAATGCACAACTCCAAAGATGAAAATTTCACTTAATTATTAAAAATACTACATAAAACTGAAACCGATGTTCCAATTAAGATTAAAACTCTATTCTCCCAATAATGTTATGATGATAGTAGCAAAATTATAAATATTTTATAGTTATTTTGCTAGCTCTGTATACATTTGTTTACAAATTATTATTAAGATATGCATAGATAATACTGAACTTGACTTGTAAAATTTATTGTAAAAGAAGAAAGTAATGCTAGGTTTAAGATATGTTTATTTTGATGGATTTTTTGCATGAAATATATTCATAGTGTTCAGATCTCACTCTGATAAGACCCAGTGCATTTGTCAGTCTGTCATGAAATCAGGACTCTAATTTAATTCAAGCAAGCATAACTTGCATAGATTACAAGCCTAATCATGCCAATGCCTGTCCTAGAAGTATTTTATACCCCATATATGTGCATCCATCTACCCCTTATTAAACAAGACCAAAGTATATGAGGCAGCAATACTTTGGTTTACACATCTGTTTAAACACAGAAGATTAAAAATCTCTTGGGGAAAAAAGCCAAATGTTGCAAATGCACTGAAAGTCGTAAGGTTGCCTGTCTTTGCAGAGAACCAGAATTAATGTAAGAAGTACCATTAATTGCAAATAAACTCACAAATGGTATATTTAGTTTTGGAAGTACAAAACTTGAGCACATTGACCCACACTGCCACACCCGAAAGCAAATCAAAATACCACCATATACACACAAAGAGCTCCTCCTCTTCTACCTGAATTAGCTGCTCTAAACTTCTTCTTAAGATAGATAAAGTGCCTATAAACAAGTTACCCCAAGAGCTGCAGGAGCTAATGCCAGTGCAAGCTCATGGCCACTGTGAATTTCTCCTGAAAAATTTATCTCAGCTCTCTGGAACAAAGCCAGTTGGTTAAACGGCACCCATTTAATGGCTGAAACACAAGTGGCTCTGTTGAACTTGTTAATGTTTTAGAAAGTTTGCCAAGTTAATCCAGCTCCCAACTTCCAAATCCAGTAATTTATTTTTAAAAAACAATAAACCTTTTGTCAGTAGAATCAAAACTCTTAGTGAACACGGAGACATCTTAAGAAAAACTAAAGGTCAAATCTGAAGTTTATTATTCTGAGCAATACATGGATGAGGGTCTAGGTAGAGGAAAGTTTTACATACACAGATGAAAATACTCCTAGTATCTTTCTACTAGCATTACCTTTAAAGAAAGTGAAAACTTCAGTCAACATTCCATACTATTTTGCTTTCTTTTGAATTTGACTTCATTTATTATTCTCCTGAATTCTTCTTTCCCATGACCAATTTCTGATTCTTTTTTGACTTCTAATGAACCGACTGAAATCTATTTAATGATGAAAATTTCCTTTCAAAAGCTTTCTATTTTCTGTTCTTCAAGTACTTCTCTATAAACTATTGTGTGTGCATCCCCATTATTTGCTCCTACATGAAATCCCATGTTGACCTTACAGAACTGGTCTTGTTCACCTGAATTATCATGTGTATCATATGCATAAGACAATCTTGCAAAGCAAAATTGAAATTAATACAATTTTATTCAGCTAAGAACCTCTGACTGTTGTTCTTACACTACTGATACTAGCACATTTAATCTATTTATATTATTGAATGTCAGACTCATTATGAATAAATGTTATTACAAAGAATGAAATTATGAAACAAAAAACTTTCACCACAAGACATACTCTGTACATTTAGAAGTGTGTGTAATAGTTGTTTAACTGAAAATAGTATATGCTAATTAACAGAGTTAGGTAAGTGCAAGTGTTGCTGAACTTCGTGAAAGAAAAATTTAATAACATAAGATCTGACTGCAGTGTTTTCAAATCATTATTGGAAAGATGCTAGTGATTAGTATCTAAGCATTTGTCAGGACTATAAAGAAACTGAAACTGATTATATAGGAAGAAAGGACAATTACGAACAAGTCAACTTTTTAGTGAAAAAAAAAAAAAAACCAAAAAAAGAAAGTTAATAAATTTAACACAGGAGAAGAAAATTCATCAAGAAACTGAAAGGGCACAATTACTGACACAAGTTCTTTCTCCTGGAATTAAAATTCCATCCGGTACCAAAATAAGTAATAGCATGTTTTTCTCACTCTAAAATGTAAATATGCTTAAAAAGTTTCACAGATATTATTATGGCCAAGCTATTCTGAATGACAAGTAAAATCATAGCATCGAAATCCAAAAGTATTCTTGCAAATATTATACCATCACACACATACATAGTGTTAAAACTTTTTCATGTGCTGCACCTAGTGCATCTTCTGATTAGCATTCTCAAATACATGACACAAAGCTAAAGAAATACTTTAGCTTACTTTTACATATAGTGTCTGCTATATGTAATTTAAAATAATTTTTACAAAAACATTGACAGCAATCACGAAAACAGTCTTTGCTAAATATTTAACTACATTAAAGACAACATTTGTGGTGCATGTTACAAAATTTCCACAGTTGAAAGTGGGAAATTTTCACTTAAGGTTGTCCACCTATTCACCAGTCATATATCTATCTATAAATTATTAACACCATTATCCATTTTGGTATTCTTCATATTTTCTCCTTTCTCAATACAGTACTTCAGTGGGGGAAAACTGCAGTAAAATAATTTCTTTGACAAAGATAAAATATTTTGATAGAATTACTGAATGTAACATTTTTACTACTTTATTTAACTTTCTACACTTCCACAGGAAAAACCTTCACACAAAGTTCAAAACAAACAATTTATTTTCAAACGCATACATATAAGAGAAAGGCTACCCATGCAAGCTGCTTAGTAGAAGACAACATGTTTTGGATTCAAAAAATTACATGAGAAAAGGTGACACTACAGAAAACATACCTGTCAGTGTAAAGAAATAAAGTTCATGAATATATATAGTAAAGTGAAATTGTGAAGTGCTGTTGTAAACCAGTGAAAACAGCATATAGAACCTCAGTCATTCCTTCCTGGTTTAATTTTTTTTTCTTATCCCATCACCCCTTCATTTACTGCACTTACTCTGAAGAGGCTTTCCATATATTGCAATGTGAAAGAAGTGGGATTATTACATAGTTGTGTAGAAAATAGTTTTTAAACTATTCCAAAAGCCTAGGGACTCTTACCACACATGAAAAAATACTTCAAAGCAAGCATTTGTTTTCAGTTTTCATGTTCTATTTAGTCTATGGATTTCCAACATGAACATGTTCTATCTTCCTACCACAGCAGATCTTTTCCTCCATTCCTTTTTCCATTGTTCATGTAGCTTATTCTTAAAAGTATATATCAGGTTTTGGATAACAATTATAAGCATCCATTTCTTTGAATTACATATTACATACAGGCTGTAATCAAGAGTCCAGCAAAAATGGTAGCATCTGCATATTTAGAGTTCCACATCAGTTCACAGTTAAGGGTAATGGTCTTCAAGCAGAAGGAGGACATGCAGCTGAGCACCAAGCAAAAATTTAAGTGCCCGAATGCAGGAGTAATTTTTACTTAGAGATTCCAACTTGAATCTGCAACAACTCCTGGATCTGTTAGCTCTGTGTAACAATCTGCCTCCTGCAGCATAATTTTAAAAATAGTGTACACCTGCCAAACCCAACTTTTGCCTATCTTTGAAGTACAAAACTTCAGTTATCTCTTCTTCCTACAGTCATAAAGAGGTAGCTCTACACTCTGGAACAATGAATGATAATCCATGTAGAAGCACCCTCAGACATTACTGAGATGACTGACCACCCTTAGCCTATGACTTCCTTTTTCCTCTCTTTATTCGTTTCAAGCAAGGCAAATGAAAACAATCTTGATCATTTTACATACAGCATGATGAAAACATACAGCAAAGTAAGCAGAGGCTAAGAGCAAGATGAGTACAGAAAAAAGAGAAACACAGATTCAGAAATACTTGGTTTTAAACTGTCTCACATTTGTTGTAATTCCTCAAGTCACCAGACTTAGATGGTAACAAACTTCCTTCAAAAGCCTGAATATGAAGTTGAAAACATGCTTGCATAATGATTCCTCAGCCACAGTTGCACTGTTTCTGAGCACCTTCCTCTGTTTTAGAATCATAAAATGGTTGTACTGCCTGACTATCCAAAGTATCACCACAAAGTATCTTACCAGATACTGACTTCCAGTCAGCAACACCCCTCTCTGACTTCCCCACTCACAGGTGAAACACAGTTAACAGGCTTTGTCTTCAGGTATGCATGAAACCACTACTGCCAGATAGGATACTTTCCACTGCAGTTTAATTGTTTGCTTTCATTTCTAAAACAAACAAGAAAAGCCGTCTCAAATCTCTACTGCCTTGCAAGTCATCTAAATCATTCAAAAGCATGAAGCACAGTGAATTCAGTATGACTGTCCTCAACTTACAGCTTCCAAGCAAGTAATAAACCCCTATGCTATATTCTACTTTGTATTTTCCCAGTCCCCTCAAAACTTGAGAAAACATACGACTTTGCACATATACCACAAATTGCAATAGTTTTAGATGTTTGTTATTATTTTGATCAAGTGATACTTACTCCATTCCAGTGATCTACCCAGATTACAATTCTAAATTATTTCAGCTAATCTTTTTCCCTTCACAGTTTTCATTGAATTCCCACCCCACCCCTGCCACTGGGAATATTTTTGAATTATTATCACCTTTCTACATGGTTTCCATGAACATACACTATAGTCCTAGATATTGTTTTTATTTTACCTATGTCTTCTCTAATTGCTGGGACATAAATAAATACCTTGAAACATTTGCTACCTGGTTGTTTCTTCCTGGTCTTGTTTCCTTCTTTTTTATGCATGTACACATATCAAACAAGAATTTCTTCCTAAATTATTCCGCATGCCAAAGAAGATGAAGTGTCCACATAAAACTCAATGCAGTTTTTCTAAAAATGAGGTCACATGGTGAAAACAATAAAGAAAGTTATCAAATAGGAAGATTTTTTTCTACTTTCTCCTGATTATTAAATAAACCAAAATTGCTTTTCTGCGTACAGAGGACACACTACTGAACAAGCTATGCTATGGCTTCAGATGTTTACGGCTAGCTATACATTTCACTGTATGAAATAAGCCTGACTCTTATCATATTTTAAGACTATTTCTGATGTGGACATTAATTTTCCCTCTGAATTTAACTTTCTTAATTGAAAAGCTGTCTCACTAAGACTGAATTTGTCTACTGTTCTAACAAAACAGGATTGCAAAATGAGTATTAGAGGTAATTGTATAGCTAATGGTCAATACCTCAATTGTGTTAGAAAATGAAGCCAAACTGCTTAAAAATTTTAGACTACTCTAGGACAATCACATTTACACCCAAGCTTTCTGAATTAAACACATACTCAGGATGTTGGCTATGACTACAAACATATATAATATTTGATAGTATAACAGCAGGCCAATAGGTACAAAAACCGTTTGACTTATTCTGGATCCAAATTACTTCTCCAAAATACTCTGCCAATACCAAAAGAGAAGCTACACCTGCTGATAAAAGTAAAGACATTTTATCAGAGTGATATGTAGTTATTTTTGCCAGGTTGTCTTACCTAGCTTTTCTGCTTGTACAAACTGAGATGAAGGACATTCCATGAACCTTTTGCTTGGTAGTGGAGAATCAACTACTAAGTCAACAGAGGATAGACTGAGTTCTATTTCACATTTACTTCTGTTTTTTCTCCAGTCAGGTAACAAAGCAAGAATTTCTCATTGGGAGCAGTTTTATTTAATTTGTTGACTCTTTAACAAAAAGAATTCCTATAAGCTGTACCACTTTCTTGCACCAAAAACTTGACCATGAACCAACATAGTTACTACTACTGTTGAGAATGAGAGGACATAATCAGCCTGTTGGTAATTGCTTACTCCAGCAGAAGTGGGCTTGTACCTATCTTCATTCACCCCCTCATTCCTCCATCAAACAATAGCAGAGCCAAAAGCCATGCACATACATCATATGAAAAGGCAACTAGACGCTTCACAGGATGAGGGTAGTGAGGCACTGGAACAGGCTGCCCAAAGAAGTGGTAAATGCTCCATCCTTGGCAGTGTTCAAGGCTCAGCTGGACAGAGCCTTGGGTGACATGGTTTAGTGTGAGCTGTCCCTGCCCATGGTGGTAGAGTTGGAACTAGATAATCTTCAGGTCCTTTCCAACCCAAACCATTCTATGATTCCATGCAGTATATGAACTCACTGCATTTAAGAAAAAAGAAAATAAAATAACTAAAAGACATACTGAAATGGTTAATTCCTCTGTAAATTGAAACAGTAAACTCAATAAAACAGCATTACAGGCCAATCATTTGGGAACAATTACATTAAAGCTGAATAGCATTCCCCATCCTAGAAAAGCAAGGATAATGGAATGTTATCTTCCAAAAGCCTACTCTTTGTAAACAACTATCTTAACATGCTGAATTTGAAAGCTGTGCAAACGCACTGCAATCAGAGTTACTATAACTGGTAGAAGTCTTTGTTTAAATAATCTACAAAATGTCAATGTAATACAAATAAGATAAAGAGGAGCTCTTAATGACACAACTTTAGTATTTACAGTATTCTCAACAGCACTTAAATCTACATTGGAGATACAAAGGGCACGTTTTTTCCTAGGCTGACAGCATGCTTAGTTCTCTCATTTACACCACATTGCAATAACATAAAGAAGGGTTTACCATTAATCCAGGTTTTACTACAAAGCATCCCGTTATTTCTGTCAAACACTGGCAAGAGTGCCAAATGGCTGTCATCCAATTCAGAGGATTAAGTCTTCTTTTATAGTGCAATTCTTGTACGAATTTATAAAAATACAGATATAGTTTCTTAGAGCTGGTCACAGTCTATATTTTGGCCTGAATTCATGCCGCAGAGGTTGAATATGACAGCTGGCAGGAAACTGAGGGGAGAATATATCCTCCCCCTTTTCAGTCACCACATTTCTGTTGCCATAGTGATTAATCCTCAATTGAATGGCTGTCTTTGTACACTTCTTTTCAGTAAAACTTTAAGTAAACTTAAGTTGAAAACATGCAGTTGACTGAAAAAGAAAAAAAAAAAGAAAAAAAAAGAAAAAAGATTCCACATATTCAACAAGTACAGCACAAGTTCTTGTGACTAATATTTTTCCACACATTAAAAAATGCAAATTAGCTTTAATGAAGGACATCATCAGTTTTTCAAATGACTTAGTATGCCTGTTCCCATTTTGTGTCTCTTTTGTGAAGCCTCCAGGCCTTCTCCAAAGTCATCTCCATGCTCCAACCCCCCAGATTCTTACTGAAGAAATACTACTCAAATTCAGCCTTATAGGAATGACAGAAAGCCTATTTTGGACTTCTGCACTTGTGTAAAACATTTCACATAGGCTGGTTTTGCCAATTAACATAGAAATTAATTAGGAAATTAAGGAATGCAGTCATTTAATTCAGAATAGACCAGAAACATTAGAAGACATCTGTTGACTTTAGGAAGCTTTTATTTCTTATGTCAGCTAAGAAAAAGCTTCACAAAAAGGAGTGCAAAACCAAAATAAGTAACAACCTCCCGCAGTGAAAATCATCCAAGTTCCTTTGGAACCTGGAACTCATCAGAAAAAAGGATCAAAAACTTAAAGCCTGTAAAAATACTTAGTAGATAACTATGGTCTTAGAGAACTTCTTAACAATTTCATTTTTTCCCCCAAAAATAATAATGTCAGAATAATTTTGACCAAAATTATTCCCCCCCCCCTGAAAGGCTGACTGAACTATATGTAGGTCTGCTCTGAAAATTACAGTCTGGCTTTATAAATCTGCCATATCCAGTCTGCAGGTTCATTTCATATGTTTTCTGTTAGAAACTTTTGGTTTTGATATTCTTATTGCTGTAGTTACACAAGATAGTTCTTCATTTTGGTTTTCAGCTATCTTCTTAACAGATAGTGATGGGGCAATAAAGACAATTGTCCACCTGTTCAATGAAAAAAATGAATTCTTAACAATGTCTATTTGCACACACATGTAAACAGAAGGCCTGAATTTAAACTAAAATGCAGAACACAGATTACTCAGTGTCATTAAATCAGGCTAAAACCAACAAAATAATACAGGAAAAACAAGTTAATTATTCCACTAGTTTAACTTTGAATATAATCTTTCCTCACATGTCTATATAAAGACCAGAAAACCCTTCCTATGAATAATTTGTGAAATAGAATTTCAAGGGTATTTTGTGGTCATATGCATAAGGAAGCAACAAAACCTTGTTCTCAGTAACTTTTACTGGAGTGGCTATCTTCCACACTAAATGATGTGCTTGTTCTGCCCTCAGATATTTAGAATACTGAAGCCTGGCATGAATTCTCCCACATTACGCATCACAGATCTGACCATAACTTCTGCCTTAACAGTTATATATTGCTACGAAAGA
Organism: Ara ararauna; assembly: GCA_028858755.1. NCBI lineage: Eukaryota > Metazoa > Chordata > Aves > Psittaciformes > Psittacidae > Ara > Ara ararauna. The sequence goes on along the minus strand of CM054410.1, from coordinate 32,355,182 downwards.
CTACAAATAGCCAGAGATCTTCAATGGCAAAGGGACACACCTGTCTGCTTTCTAAGACACTTAGGCTCTGGGACATCCAACAATTCTTTAGAACTACAGAAGCTGAGATGTATTATTAGACTATAATATAGTATAAACTGTATCTCCAAAATTTCTTCAGGAACAGCTTTCTGCCACACTTCTGCACGGAACAGAAATTCCTGGCTTTGTTTTGATCACTGGGGCTTTTAAACACCTCAAATTACTGATGCTTAAGCACCACCTACATAAGCAGCACTATCAGAAACATTAACTATTTGAGAGAAGATTATCACACTTTACTATGTCCTTCTCAAACTCTACACTGATCTCACAGCCAGTTGCAGCCAATGGCCAGAAAACACTCTTCGGACATATGATAATACATACAGTTCAGGAATAGTCAGTCGTAAGTTAAAATATTTTTACTGTAATTCTAAGCATTCTACCTTTAAGGGATATCATTACATAAATGCCATGTCTACCTAAACCACCCGAAACTGTTAGTCTTTTAAGTGCCCCCCCAATACTTTGAAAATAAGGTATAAGCAGATCTCCGCTAATGTAGATGGACTTATGAAAGCCATCTCCATAACAAGACAACAGTATCTCTCTTCAATGAAAACACTGCTCCAACTCACCTAACAGCTACAGAATCCTCTACATGCAATCCCATGGATTTCTGCAATAAAAGGAATATACTCCCCAAAACACAATTTAATTTTCCTTTCTTCAGATTCATTAAAAAAAAAAAGAAAAAAAAAAACCCTCACATTTGTTTGCTTCTACTATCATCATATACAAACTATCTTCAAATAATTACCCTTAATTCAGATGCTAAGCAGGATTTGACTAATGATATTCAACCAAAATATGGTTTATTCTCTTGCTTGTGCAATTAAAGCATACTTTATACTGCTACTTTTACTACTGTTAGATTTTACCTCACCTTCTTTCATGGCTGGTAAGTTATGAGAGAGTTCTCATGATGTCGTATATTTTTTGACAGCTGACTTCATATTCTGGTTGCTGTTACCTACACTGTATTTTCAATAGTCATACACAATTTCTGGAAATAGACACTAAACTAGCATTCAATACTGTAAGTTTGAACATTCTAGCTAAAGTACGTGTCAGTTTGCACAACTGCTTTTAAAACAAAAAAGAACAGAGAATACAACTTCACTCCCTACCACCCCTGTAGAAAGAAGAGTCAAAGGCTCTGCAGCAGTCTTGAAGCCAAGTACCAGAATTGTCATGGAGCCTGGAGCATAAAGCAAGCAAGAACAGAAGAAATAGTAGCAAGACCTATTTTTTCATAAAAAGTTATGTTAAACCTTTAAAGGTGCAGAACAATAGCAGGTTAAAATAACATGTTTTATTACTTCAGAGAAAAGGTAGCTGGGCTATATGAATACCAGCACAAGTAGTAACAATAGACTCACTACTTGTTACTGGATTAAACAAGGTATGATGGATTGAAACCTACAGTTTCAAAGGCTAACAGAGATTTGACTGAATTACATTAGTGCCAACGGTCCAGATCCAACACAGACCTTCTGAAGCCAAGTTAAGGAAAAAAAACTATCACCAAGACCAACACCTTTTTCTATCCAAAAGTTCAAATCTTACAATTTTTATAAGCAATTTAAATCCAAGCTTATTTATTCACTAGTTAACCATGTTCTTAAACAAGATGTTCTACATACCTTCAAAGTTCTCTTTTAAGGAACAGAACACCCTTGCACCTGTCTCTTCTAGCTTGGCTCTCAGGGATCTTCTTCCCACACAACCTCTCTCACTTTGAAGGAAATGTTCTCAAAGGTTCTGCATTTAGCTTCAGTTTTAAGCAGTCTTTACAACCCAAGTGACTGCATTAGTCTCTGTGCTTCAACAAAAAAGGAAGCAGTAATACACCTGATTTATACCCACTGGAATGGGTTGCCCAGGAAGTTGTGAATGCTCCATTGCTGGCGGTGTTCAAGGGCGGGTTGGACATAGCATTGGGTGGCATGGTTTAGCGGGAGTTGTCCCTGCCCCTGGCAGGGGGTTGGAACTAGATAATCTTAAGGTCCTTTCCAACCCTAACTATTCTATGATTTTACGATTCTGTGAATATTCTAAGAAGATCATATTTCAAAGTTGTCTATGACACCCTAGCTCCTCTTCCTTTAAGCAGAACCCTAAAAATTCAAAGCTCTGCATTTAAGAATAGGCAGACATCCAAGGATTATTTCTAGATAGTGCCTGTACATAAAAGAAAGAACAGGAAGTGAAGGAAGAGGCAGCCTTCCCAATAATTAGTGATATTTTTCTTTCTGCTAAGATCTCCAAAAGAATTGATACTATTGCTTCTTAGTGAAAAGTATGTAGCTTTGAAAAATCACTGAAAAGTCAGTTGAGTAGTTAATTTGTTATACCTGCAGACACAAACTCTAAAACAATGAGATATAAGTGACATGAACAATACAGATGAACTGTCACAAACTAGTTTTGAACACAGGTGGATCAACAGACATTTACTCAAAGTCTCTCTTCAAAGTTTCCTTCTAGTTATAGTTTCAATAATATTGTCCGCCACTGCCATTAAGTACTTTTCTACAATATTCCTGAGTATTTTTGACCAATTCTTCTTTTAATAAGGGACATCATAATGCAAATGTGTCAGAATTGAAAAGACTTTTACTAGCTCGCCTTGTTTGATCTTCTCAGTGTAAAAATTCTTTGGCATCCCTGCTAATGGCTTAATTAAATACAGTACATCAACAGCACTGGAAGAAACTTCTACCTCCGGTGGATGCTCAACACTCCAGAACAACACAGTCCCATGTCTACAATTTTTATGATTGCTAACATGTTTGTAAAGACCAAACTGCACATTCACCAATTACTTACTCTATGCTTGAGGTTTATCTTAAGAATCAGTGCAGGAAACTGCAAATGTTTATTACAAGGCAAACAACAAAGTGTCCAGATAATCACAGTAGATTAAAACCACTATGTAATGAGAATGAAAATCTGAAAGCTGTACCTGAATTTATTCCAGATTTGTATGTAGTCTAAATGTAATTAAACAAGATGCATGACCAACAAAAAGCATAAAATGTATCTGTTGCTGAAAATGAGCACTCCCAGTAAGCTCCAGTTTTACATTTCAGACATTAAGCATATGGAATTTAACTTATAGCAACTTCATCTTTCCCCTTGGTTCCCCCCATCCACAACCCCCCAAAAAGAACCTGCAAACTGATTCATGTATGACTTTCTATGCTACAGAGATTCCAGTAGGTACTGTGGCAACTGGATTTTTGTTAACTAGATCCAAGTTGAGAAAACTTGTTTTTTCAAGCCTCAAATCAGAAAAACATGGCATAGAATTTGATTTCAAACACACAACCTCTAATCCAACCACTTCTCTCACAGAAAAATCCCACAAAGGGTGCTGAGCTTCGTAATTCCCAACTCTTTTGGAGCTGGCCAATGTAAAAAACACCCCAAAAACCAAATCACGAAAGTAACTTATTAGACCTCCATTTGAGCCTACTCCTCCACGGCTTTGATCATTCATGGTGGCCATTAAGAGAATAAAAATTTGTTAGAGCTTCTTAAAATGAAAAATTTGGATTAAAAAAAAAAAAAAAGTAAAAACAACATTTCCCAAACATTTCTCTTTACCTTGGCATTACAGACTCCTACATTAGCAGGGAGCTGGGAAAACTGCTTCAACTCAAATACGTCTCGCACTGCCCACCGGCTCAAGTGATTCTCAGCCTTGCTGGATCCAACTACATTCTGATTTGAATGAACATATGCCACTTCTGGAACACCATCTAATATAACGAGAAAGATACAATCAAAGATGTGGTTATCTGATGGTATACAGTTGCACTGCAGATTACTGGAATTAAAAAAACCCAAAGACTACACCCCCCCCCCCCCAAAAAAAAAAACAACCAAAACCAACCAAACAAAAAAACTCAAAGGTGTAAAATTTCCTATGATTTTACCCAGCACCAAGTTTCTCATCTGTATGAAATCAACAACAATCATTAGACTTATTCAAATTTATTTAGAAAGTTTAATACTGCTTTCTTTTTAATGTGGGCTTTTTTTTCAGATGCTCAAAGAAGCTTCAGAGCATTTGTGCTTTAATGGCTGCAATATTAATAAAGTTGTCTCTAACAGAACCAAATCTTCTATATGGTATTTCAAATTCCCAGATCACATTTCTTTGATTAATCTACTTTTTATGAACAACCCTGTCAAGACTTTTAAGGTTTTACATTTCAAGTATTTAGATTAGTGAATTCTTAATACATCTTCAACCACAGCATCTTTCAACAGACTGTGTTTAACAAAGTATTACAAAAATTCTCCATACCTGTGAAGACAGGAAAATAAAGCTACCAGCTAAAAAGTGACACAGAAAGACATTACTAAATAATTTAGCAAAGCACTTACAGAATCATAGAATAGCTACAGATGGAAAGGACCTTAAGATCATCTAGTTCCAACACCCCTGCCAGGGGCAGGGACAACTCCCACTAAACCATGCCACCCAAGGCTATGTCCAATCCGGCCTTGAACACCACCAGCGATGGAGCATTCACAACTTCCATGGGCAACCCATTCCAGTGCCTCATCACCCTCACAGTAAAGAATTTCTTCCTCATATCCAATCTAAACTTCCCCTCTTTAAGTTTGAACCTGTTACCCCTTGTCCTCTCACTACGGTCCCTCATGAAGAGTCCCTCCCCAGCATCCCTATAGGCCCACTTCACATATTGGAAGGTTGCTATGAGGCCTCCACTTAGCCTTCTCTTCTCCAGGATGAACAGCCCCAACTTTCCCAGCCTATCTTCATACGGGAGGTGCTCCAGTACCCTGATCATCCTCGTGGCCCTCCTCTGGACTTGTTCCAGCAGTTCCATGTCCTTTTTATGTTGAGGACACCAGAACTGCACACAATACTCCAAGTGAGGTCTACACAAGAGCAGAGTAGAGGGGCAGGATCACCTCCTTTGACCTGCTGGTCACGCTCCTTTTGATGCAGCCCAGGATATGGTTGACTTTCTGGGCTGTGAGCACACACTGAAGCCGGCTCATGTTTATTTCCTCATCGACCAACACCCCCAAGTCCTTCCTCCACAGGGCTGCTCTGAATCTCTTCTCTGACCAACCTGTAGCTGTGCCTGGCATTGCTCCGACCCAGGTGGAGGACCTTGCACTTGGCATGGTTAAACTTCATCAGGTTGGCATCAGCCCACCTCACAAGCGTCTCAAGGTCCCTCTGGATGGCATTCCTTCCCTCCAATGTATCAACCGAACCACACAGCTTGGTGTCATCGGCAAACTTGCTAAGGGCGTACTCAATCCCACTGTCCATGTCACTGACAAAGATGCTGAACAAGACTGCTCCCAACACCGATGCCTGAGGGACACCACTCGTTAGTGGTCTCCAGCTGGACATTAAGCCATTGACCACAACTCTGCGTGCGGCCATCCATTTACTAATATCTTGTAACAAAAACATGTATATCAGGAAGAACTTCAAACCTGGCAACAATGATAAATTAAATATGTTACTACTTTAGCAGAAATAAAAAATTATAAGTTACCTAAATATCTGTCCATTGATTCCACTTTCTGCTCCTGATGTTCAAATTCAGTTTTTCTTGCAGAAGTTCTACACACAGTGTAACTGCTAGTCTTCATTTGTGCAACAGAGGTATCTTGAATAGGATAGAGTATTTTAGATCCAAACCGAACTCTGCCTCTCTTGTTTTTATGCTTATAGCTTTGCTTTCTGGCATGTGTTTCCTCAACTGGCAAGTTATCTTCAGAGGATGAAAATTCATCTATAGTCTGAGAATCGCTTTCCTTTTCTTTTCTATTGGGTTTCTTTGCTTGTAGCTGAGGTTTTGAGACATTAGCTTGTCCATTGTTATGGGCATATCTTTCTTTCAATTTCGGAAAGCTGAAAGTCCTTGACTTTCTTGATTCAGAATTATGAGAAATCTCAATATCATCAGACTCATCACTTACATCACTTGCTCCTTTCAATTCTCTTGTACGGTTCTTGATGTCTTCAAAAGACACAGTTTTGTTGAAATCTGACTCACGGAATCCAAATTGCCTACTGTCTTCCTTAAATACAAATCCATCTTTTTCATTTGCTAACTCTTCACAATTTTCAGATGTTGACCCGTATAATTCAACTTTTTTAGTAAGCAGTGGTTGCTGGCATGCTGAAACTTGGGTAGGAAAGATGACATCATCATCATCATCATCAGAACTGTTTTCAGTATTCATGACTGCATCACTGTGCTTTGAAATGCCTTGATCATCACTTTCTATGTCCCCTTCCTCCTCAGAGCCTGATAAAACAAGCCAGTCTACACTACACAAATTTTGCTTATCAGTTCCATCTGGTGAGTGATCAGTGCTCCCATGCTCCAAAACAGACACATGGCTTTGACATTCCTGAAAATCACTGTGTTTGCTATTTACATTTGTTCTTAAAGTCTGATCATCAGAACTGGAATGACGAGAGTTGTAATTATTATCCTTTTCTTTGGTAGCTTCAGCTTCTCCCTGCAACAACTTAGAGAATCCACATTGCATTAAGGAAAGCTGTCCCTTGGTTTCCACTGAATTATTTGCATTGCAAGGCTTCCTTCTGTCGCATTTTTTCATGGACGCTTCCAGAATATCATCATCACTAAAGTCATCACAAAAGTTCATTTCTTCTCTTATTAATTGTGCCTGAATGCTTTGGGAATCTCTATCTTCTAGACAATCTGGTTGTTCACACTAAAAAGAAATTATAGCAAAAGCATTTTTAAAAACATAAATAACATATGGAACACACCTAATTCCAAAGCAGTGTAAAAAGAAAAGTGGGTTTTCACTATGTTAATCAAAAAATGTACAAAACAGTATTATGCAATATCATGGTTTAAACCCAGCCAGTTTATACTAATCTTGTTGCCACTTTTCATCTTTCAAAGGTGGTTTGAAAAATGACTTCATGATTCAAACCTAAATACTGTGTAACGACAAAACAATGGTCAACCTCCTTGTGCATGGCGGCTAACAGTTTAAAAGAGCAACAAGTACATAACATTCTGCTCTAAAATGAGTTGAGGCCTACTGCAATCAAACAAAATTACCCACAGGCAACCTTAAAACATTTTGAATACACAGAAGTCCAGAACACAGCTCTAGAAACACATACTACTGAGACGAGAATTATGATAACATGTAAAACCTGAAGGGTAAATACTGAATTTTTTTTACATGAAGTTTTAAAATTGATGTATTAATCCTGGTATCACCCTAGTTAACATAAGAAAAAAGTTAGTTTGCCACCAAGACCAATGTGAGATCATGACCATACAGTGATGTAATAGCAATGCAAGGTTATGATGAACCTGACAGCATTCTGATTAAAATATTGACATTTACCCACAGATATCTCCAGAAGCATAAGAGACAGTGACTGATTTTTTAGTGCCATGCTGTGTGATCTAATCTAACAATATTTTCATACTTACACTGCCATATAGTAGATCTAACTGTTCCTTTCCCAAAACATGTGAACAGTGTACAGTCAAAAACATTCATAAAAATGACCTAATGTTTTCAGGGGGAAAAAAGTCTTGATCTAGAAAGAAACTGTCAGAGTATTTTGGGGGGGGGGAAGGAAAACAAGACCCCACAAAAAAAAAACCCCAAAACAAACAAAAAAAACCACCCCAAAGAAAACCAAAACAGAGGTCCACAAAACCTGAAGCAAGTTTTCAATCCTCTAAACTAACTGTACTCCTTTCCACAATCACCTAAATTTTCTAAACAGTAGGTGTCAGATTCTCAACTGACTTCTTGGTCAGAAAGCAGTTATGTCATATCATATTGTATTATAAGGCTTAAGACATTACAGACCAATACCTACAGGGAGCCTATAAGATATCTGAAGAGGGACTTTTTACAAGAACATGTGGTGACAGGACAAGGGGGAATGGCTTTAAACTGACAGAAGATAGATTTAGATTGGATATTAGGAAAAAATTCTGTACTGTGTGGGTGACGAGACACTGGAACAGGCTGCCGAGAAAGGCTGTGGCTGTCCCATCCCCGGAAGCGTTCCAGGTCACGTCACACGGGGTTGGCAGCAAGCTGGTCTAATGGAAGGTGTCTCCTGCCCAGGACAGGGGGGTTGGAACTGGATAGTCTTTATGGTCACTTTCAACCCAATACATTCTATGATTCTGTTTCAGTAAACAATCTTGTTCTGCAATAACAACATATTAACAAAACCTTCAGACTGAGGATATAGAATCATAGAATGGTTAGGGTTGGAAAGGACCTTAAGATCATCTAGTGCCAACCACCCTCCCATGGGCAGGGACACCTCCCAATAAACCATGCCACCCAAGACTATGTCCAACCCAGCCTTGAACACCACCAGCGATGGAGCATTCACAACTTCCATGGGCAACCCATTCCAGTGCCTCATCACCCTTACACTGAAGAATTTCTTCCTCATATCCAGTCTAAACTTCCCCTCTTTAAGTTTGAACCCGTTACCCCTTGTCCTCTCACTACAGTCCCTCATGAAGAGTCCCTCCCCAGCATCCCTGTAGGCCCCCTTCAGTTATTGGAAGGCTGCTAGGAGGTCTCCATGCAGCCTTCTCTTTTCCAGGCTGAACAGCCCCAACTTTCCCAGCCTATCTTCATACGGGAGGTGCTCCAGTACCCTGATCATCCTCGTGGCCCTCCTCTGAACTTCTTCTAGCAGTTCCATGTCCTTTTTATGTTGAGGACACCAGAACTGCACACAATACTCCAAGTGAGGTCTACACAAGAGCAGAGTAGAGGGGCAGGATCACCTCCCTCGACCTGCTGGTCACGCTCCTTTTGATGCAGCCCAGGATACAGCTGGCTTTCCGGGCTGCAAGCACACTGAAGCTGGCTCATGTTCATTTTCTCATCGACCAACACCCCCAAGTCCTTCCTCCACAGGGCTGCTCTGAATCTCTTCTCTGACCAACCTGTAGCTGTGCCTGGGATTGCTCTGACACAGCTGTAGGACATTGCACTTGTCATGGTTAAATTTCATCAGGTTGGCCTCAGCCCACCTCACAAACATGTCAAGGTCCCTCTGGATGGCATTCCTTCCCTCCAATGTATCAACCGAACCATATGATATCCAAGTGTTGTAAAGGTCATAGAATACCACATTACCAGATGTTCAGAATATTCCACTTTAAATACAGAATAAGAGCATGGTATTGTCTAATACTTTACAATACACAAAACCAGGGACAAGCTAGCAATAAAAGACAGCAAATTCAATCTAAGGTAAAAGTATTATCAGCCTAATTACATACTGTCTATAATTGCCACTACAGTATCAGAAACCAGAGGGACTATCATGCTCTGGTTCATAGTCCTCACCTTTTCTGAGTTGCATGGTGAAGTCTCTTCCTTTAGCCACGTAGTTGCTGTTATGACTCCTGCTTCTACTCGTCCTTCCCTCTAGAACAGTCAAGAATGTTTGCAATAAAAATTTTTATCTGTTCAAGTTAACAAAGGCAAGCCCAGTTTTTCTTTCTTTTTACAGAGGTCTAAGCACGAGAAACACAATCAACAAAGACCAGGCTTGTATTTTGGCAATACACTTACTGCTCTTTGATCTAATGCATATCCTGCAGTAAAAGCAACATACTGCATAAATTTGGAGGATCTGATTTACACACTATTTTAATAATTTTAAACTTTTTTCTTAAAGCAGAATACCTGCTTCAATGCTCAAATTACATGCCATGTTTTAATTTAATTTAGAGAAGTTTTGAGCTTAATATCCCTGAAGTTATTCTTTTGGCTATGCTACCTTTGCATTACTGTATTACATTCCCAAGCCTCCTCCTAGCAAAGGCAAAATAACACAACAGAGGGAAAAAAGCCTAGAATAAAGCTGCAATAAACTCCAAGATGCAAGATAGCTGCAGCAAACATACTGGATACTGCATATACTTAAAATCAGTTTGTACTATACACTGTGGAATTGGACCAAAAAGACTTTGTTTTTTAGAGTAACTAAGAAATTAAAGCATGAAGGCTCAGCTATTCACTTCCACCCTGCAACATTTTTAAACATAGCATTCTAAAATACATGTTATTAGACAGTTTTTTGACACCGCAAAATGTACTATATAAAGGTTACTGTGATCATAAAAAATATTCCTATAATCAGAATTCTGGCTTATACGGTCACTGAACTACTGATGAATAAAAGGTATCTGTACACAGTGTTGACAATATGTGAAAGTATTACAACAATAAATTATGGCATTTTTACTAGGAAAAGAAAAATATATTGGCAAACTTTAGAAAACTATAATCAGAACTTTTTCCATATTTTTTTTTTTTTTTTTTAAGGAAATTTAGCCGGTCTACATCAGAGTCAGAAATTAGCATGCCTGTTTCATTTAATGCACTCCTAGACAGGTACTGTTTAAATTTCACCATTTAGCTTCATAAACTGTTTCCATTTAAAATTATAAAAAAATATCTCATGAGGAAAGCAAAAAAGTAAAACTGATATCCAAAAGTAAAAGGGTAAGACTTCACACCTCCAGGATGTCTTTGGTAAGACAGGACCCATGAGTTCTAAGTTTGAAAAGGTTATGGATCCCAAAAAGCTCTCCTTGATGTTCCTTTGATCCTTGCACTGCCTCAAAATATCGCTTGGCATTTTCACTTCCAACCACCGCACAGTGAAGTTGCTAAAACAGAACAACACAAGACATTTTAGAAGTGTTTGCTCCAACTACTCATCAGAATTTCCTGGCATCCACATTATATACACAGCTTTAGTTGGAGCAGGCAAAAATTCCTAAGGGAGGATATTTTGTTTTGATTTTCCTGGCAGATGTCAGTATAATAGATTGTGTTATAATATGAACCTGCTTGGGTTTACTGAATTAAAAAAAATAAGAATATTTCAAGTCTTTTACTTCATTGTTGTCTGATATCAGACATCTACTGTACACACTGCTGACACTTCTCTGTACCTTGACTGCTCATCTTTCATCAGTACTAAATTTTTACTAACTTTTCCATAGTCCTTTGCATTGTATGCTTACTTGGTAAGGACTAAATAAGGCCACAGGATAACTCCCAATGACCTCTGAATATTTTAATTATCATGCACTCTAAGTAGACTGAACAGAAGTGACTTAAAAATCTTCTAGGTAAAAAGGAAAAACAAGTAAATGGTTTGTCAGGCAGAACTAAAGCATTTTTGCAGTCAGGCAGGTTTAGCTTCATTTCAATGACTGTAAATTTTCAGTACTTATATAATTGGTCTATTTGACTTTAAATCAAAGAACATCAAAACCACGGTTTTATGGATACAAGACTTATAGTATTTTCTGTAATAGCCTCTAAGCAGTTGGTAGTTCTTCAGTTGTACTCCTAGTTCTAGCACTGAACAGGCATTTTCCTGTACAGCACATCCCTGGAATTATATACGCCAGTAACTGTACCGTCAAATTCTAGCTTAACTTTAGCCAAGCACAGTTTACATCTTTCTTGAATTACTCATATTATTTACAAAAGTATACTTTAGGATACATATATAACTTATTTGGGTTTCTATTATGTTAGATTTCAATTTCATTTACATCAAATTATTCAATCATAAACGACTACATCAGACAATCAAACACCACAAATAAAAGAATTTAGCAATTTTAAAGTCAAATAGATCCCTTGGTAAGAATACACTACAAACATGATAAAGCGTTTTCACATAAATTAATTTCTGAAAAGCACAGATGACAACAGTTAGCTCTCTGAGAGCACATTTGTATAGTTCACCAAAAGCCACGTGCCCACAAGCACTCTTGGTTTCTGAACTTTCAATAGCAGAAAAACGCATTTGCTTTAAAACCGACTGAAAATTTCGTAACTATGCTCATGTCAGTAACAGGGAATGCAACTCAAATGTAGACTGAAAAAATTAAAATTCCAGATTTACTGTTTACTGCTTCCTATTCAACTTGCAAACCACAAGTCAACTGGGGGTGGGGAAAAAAAAAAAAAAAGCCCCCAAAAAACAAACCAACCACATGAGCCTTTCGAGAAGTTTTACAGATGCCTTTTGGAAAACCAAACAGACAATTATCCAGGTCTTCTTTATCTACAGGATTACCAACTGCAAAGACCTCTGGGAAGCATGACTCTCCTCCAGGATTTTAGTGAACACAGCTGGTGGTAAATTGCTATTGCTCATTTTGTTAGCCTGAGATCTCACCTACTGATATTTGCTGTTGAAGTGAATCCTCCTAAGTACTTTGCATGACAGAAACTTTTAAATAGGATGCTCTCTAAGCTTTTCCATGAATGTGGATATAAAGAATAAATCAACTAGTTTTTTTGGCAATGAATGCTCCTTTAGACCTTGCTAAAGTAACACCGCCAGAGCAGTGCAATTCCTGCTCCTGATGCGTTTGAAAACTAAATTACTATTGTAGAATCATAGAATACCCGGTTGCAAGGGACCTAAAGGATCACCTTGGCAAAAGCAAGGTCTAGCAAGATGTCCCAGCACCCTGTCCAGCCATATCTTAAATGTGTCCAATGCTGGGGAATCCACTGCTTCCCTGGGGAGATTATTCAAATGGATGATTTTTCTCACTGTGAAAAATTCTCCCCTTGTGTCCAATTAGAATCTCCTTGTGAGTAACAGGTAGCGATTATCCCTTGTCTTTTCTGCATGACATCTTGTAAAAAGGGAGTCTCCATCTTCTTTGTAGCCATCCTTTAAACACTGGAACATGGTGATAAAGTCTCCCCTAAGCCTTCTTTTCTCAAGGCTGAACAAGCCCAGCTCTCTCAGCCTTTCCTCACACAGCAGGCTTCCCATTCCTCTGATAATCCTCATAGTCCTTCTCTGGTCCCATTCCAGCCTGTCCATGTAATTTTTGTAAGGCAAGGATCAAAACCAAACACAGTATTGCAGATGTGACCAGACAAGCAAGGAGAAGAGTAGGGTAATGACTTCCTTATCTCTGCTGGCAATGTCCTTGTTGATGTAACCCAGCATCTTGTCAGCTTTCTTTGCTGCAGCTGTACACTGTTCACTCATACTGAACTTGCTGTCCATCAGGACGCCTAGTCTCTTTTTGCTCCCCAGCTGGGTAGATCCCAGCCTGTGCTGCACTCTTGGACTGTGTTTAGCCAGGTGCAAGACCTTCCACTTTTCCTTGTTGAGCTTTGTACGGCTCTTATTTGCACACTCTTCCAGCCTACCCAGGTCCTCCTGTAGACTGGCTCCCCCTTCCAATGTGTCCATTTCCTGATTCAGTTTGGTATCATCAGCAAAGTTAGTCAGGGTACACTTTATCCCATCTTCCAGATCACTTATGAAGGTTTTAAGCAGTCTTGGGACCAACATCGAGCCCTGTGGGACTCAGCTAGTGACAGGTCACCAGTTTGAAGACTAGGTATTAACCAAGCTATTATTCTGATCTCATTAGAACAGTTGCTAGATTCTGTGTTCCTCAAACTTCTGGTTTTCCCAGTCTTAGGTGTCTAAACTTATCAATGTAATTAGCAAAATTTAGAAAGAGCCAGTGTTCCAGGTTCAGTATTGTGGCAAGTAACATCACTTCTCTTAGTAATAGCAGAACTACAAGCTGGTTTTCCCCTCTTTGACAAGCAAGTTTTTAGAGGCAGGAGAGCAGCAATGCCTTCTTGATTTTCTTCCATAGCACCAGCAAGATTTTTGCTTGTCTTTCCCCAGCCCTTCATTGGAGGGTTGGACAAAATCAGACTCCAACCAAATCAGACTGCTGCAGATTCTAACTACAACTCTCAAAGATATATTTTACAAGACTTAAAGCTTTCTGTATAACCTGATAAATGTGTATTGCATAATTAAGCTGTCCAAAGTTACAGAAAAACTCAAATACAAATAAAATTGTTTTATTCTTTAACAATTACTAAATGCTATATCTTTGCTTAATAAGTTAAAGTAATAGCATATATCATAAAACCGAGGTAAACTACAATTTTGCTATAAACTAACTTTGCTTGCAGTCACTGAAACCGCTTAAAAGATATTCCAATTTAAATAGTTTCTGAAATTTACCTGTTTATAAACTTGTCGCAAGTACATCATCTCCTCCACAGTTCCCAAAGATATTAATCTAAACACTTTAACAGGTTTGTATTGGCCAATCCTGTAAGCTCTGCAGGGACAATGACATATTAAAAAACATTTTTATTGGTTAAAAAGAGAAAGCACTCTTAGGAGTAGAGAAATAAATAAGCAAATAAAAGCATTCCAATAAAACACTAGTACTCTAAATCATTTATGAGTTGGTTGTGGTTTTTGCTAGTTTGTTTTTTTGGGTTTATTTGGGTTTTTGTGTGGTTGGGTTTTTTATTTATCCAAATTTTCCTCACTATTTAATTACCCTTCCCTTCACCCTTAGTTGTCAATATTTCTTCCAAGGCCTATCCAGTTGAAAAAGCTTTCTCTGCAGTTTGTATCACAAGACCTGTCTCCCACCTGTCTTGAAAACACATCTTCCAATATGTTTTCTCAGTTGCGTTTTTTCACCACCCGATCCCATGTCTCTGTTGCTCTTACATAAGGTATTCTCCTATTTGCATTATATAGGAGTTAGATCACAGGATTACTTGGGGCAGACTGTTCTTTCTTAACTTTATAAATTACTTTGCAAGTCAAAACATCATGAAACAGCTAAAAAACAGGCAGTGTTCTATCTAAATGGTAAATTCTGAGACTTCTAATAGATTATATTCCAAAAATTCAACAGAGGCTGATCCAATTTACAGCAATGTGATCTTACAAAGATTCTTTAAAAGTAGATCCTTTCAACAATACACATTGCTGAAACAGATATCTCTCTTAGAAGTCAGACTCTTAAGATGGAATTACATAATTGGACAGGACAACAGAAACAAGTTTATTTCTGCTCATGAAAATACATATGTATCTACTGAATTTACAAGGCTTCCAGTATTTTTTATGTCAGCTATTCAAAAATCTGTCCTGAATTCCTAGGCAAGTGTCTTATGGCCAAAAAGCCCTGAAAGAAAAATCCAGATTCGTAGAAATACTCCAATGGCATAATATCAGAGATGGGAGTGAGTGCTGAAGAGACACTAATCTCCACAGGTGTGAAGTGGAAAAGAGCATAAATTTTTTTTCAAGGATTCTGGAATTCAAAACATCACTTGAACAAGGGTCAATTACAATGCATTTTGTCTTGACAAACAGGAGAAATGCCATCCAGCTAAACAAACACACACATTCTAGAGATCATGAAAAGTTACAGGAACTATGGTTTGTTGTTCGCTTGGGTTTTGGTCTGGATTTTTTTTTGGGGGGGGGAAGGAGCGGTGTTGGTGCAGTGTTTTGGTTTGTTTGTTTGGGTTTTTTTATGACCCTACGTAACAGTGCCATAAAATTAAAATGGAAAATAAGAAATAAAATTCAGGGTTTAAAATATCAATGATAAAAAATTTAGCTGGACATCTCTTACTGTCTCGTGGACAAGCAAGACTATATCAAAAATTTCTTCCCCGAGGAAAATTCTAGTTGGACAATCAGATTATAGAATCAAAGCAAAAGAAGACTACAATGTGGACTGAGTTCTGTATTTTGAGAATATACCTGTCAATAGCTTGAAGATCATTTGCTGGGTTCCATGTAGGATCAAACAGTATAACAACATTGGCACCAACAAAATTAAGACCCAGTCCACCAGCCCTAAAAATGTAAAAAAGAAAAAATAGGACTATTTGACAGTAAGAAAACCAGAACTCCCTCTCCACCACTCCCACCCCCCGTGTATTAAAATCCACACTGACATACCTTTCCCCTACATAGAAAAGACTACAATAGAGATACTGAAAATAGTGGGGTATAGCTTTGTGTTACGATTGTGACAATAACCACTAAGTACTCAAGTAACCACTGCTGTAAAATGGAGTCTTCTCTCTTAAGAAGAGGATTACAGACTGTGTGACTAGCTGTCGTAACCAACTGCTATCACTTTACTACAGTAGAAGCCCTGACTGCTACTTCATACCCACTAAGCCCTACACAGGCCAACTCCCCCAGCGATTTTACTGAAATTCATAACCATTTTCATGCCAGTTAACATTATAGAAGAAGGAAAACTATACCTTAAATAAGAGTGTGCATTAAATTTTACTTCCTTTAATCCCAGTACATAGTTTCGCAGTAATGCTATGCAGCTTCTACTAAAATGGTCACAGTCTAGATAGAGTATGCTGTATCTTTAACAGTTAACAACAGTCAGTTACTTGGAGCTCAGCATATGCATAGCTGAATGTTTTATTTTGTAGGAATAAAAGTAAGGACAATACCAGTTTCCATTCAGCAGCAAATCAGGCAAATAAGAATTCTTTTCAACTGGCTCAACCAACATTCCTACATGAAGAGAAAAGATCCTACACAAGCATATACTAAATACTATTATTAATTTAACTATTAAAACAATTCTTCACATTGACATAGGCAGCACAAATTTTTAAGCGTGTCTTTTTCTGAATGAGGTACTGCAAAATTGAAAATGTCAATCCCATTTAATTTATCAAGCACCTAGTTTCGGAGTATTACTTTTTATTTTGCACAGGGAAAGTTAAAAGTTTTCAGCTATAAGAATGAATAGAAATAGAAACTAAAAGCTTATGGAATCCCACCAGTTTCTTCATGGAATCCCTGTCAATGTAAATACAGTTGTGGCCTCTTCCTTCCAGGTGTGGTGTGGTGTGGTGTTGGGTTAGTTAAATCTGGAAAGAGAGAGGATGTGGGAACCTGCCAATATTAACGGAGGTTTCCAGAGGATAAGCATTCTCAAATTTTGAAATGCTGAATAAAAATCTTTGTATTTTTCAGAATACCTTACTGTATGTTAGAATTTTGGTGTATTTCTTTTCAGCGAAGACAGAATTCAACCTCTCATCTTACCAAATCAGCCCTGCAGTCAAAGTGAAACATAAGTCAACATGTTTCTCTGATGCTTTTTAATAAAATATTGCAATATTTGGAACTGCAATATGAATTACACCTCAGTGCAAAGCCTTAGCACAAGTAAAACAGACTGCCTATAAAAATTAACTATATAGGCTACTTCGCTTTTTAAAGATTTTGCCTTTCATTATTTTTAGGTATGAAGCAAAAATTCAGATACTCCAAAACGGAAAAGAATGGCTGTTATATCCTTCATGAGACAATGAATACAGTAATTAGTTTGTGCACACTAAATAATAACTTCCATTTAACTAGCTCTTAGTCATTACTGCAAGA
Organism: Ara ararauna; assembly: GCA_028858755.1. NCBI lineage: Eukaryota > Metazoa > Chordata > Aves > Psittaciformes > Psittacidae > Ara > Ara ararauna. The sequence goes on along the minus strand of CM054410.1, from coordinate 32,337,787 downwards.
TGGTCCATGCAAATTACTGCAGTATGACTCAAATGAAGAGCCCTATATGAAAGGTCCCATAACAGCTCTGTTACAAACAACAGCTTTGAAAAGATCATCTTACTTAAAACTGCACACTGTGTTAAATAAATGGCTTGGTTTTATAACCCATCACTGACAGCTTAATACCTCAATGTTCCAAAGACTAGCACGGAAAACCCAGTGAAATACTTTGTAACTTTAATCAAGGCCCTGTCTTCAATCATAGAATGGACTGGGTTGGAAAGGACCTTAAAAATCATCCAGTTCCAACCCCACTGCCATGGGCAAGGACACCTCCCACCAGATCGGGTTGCCCAAAGCCCTGTCCAACGTGGCCTTGAAGACTGCCAGGATGGGGCAGCCACAACTTCTCTGGGCAGTCTGTGCCACTGCCTCACCAACCGCACAGTAAAGAACTTCTCCCTAATATATATTCTAAATCTACCCTGTCATCTTAAAGCCATTCCTCCTGCCCTGTCACTACATGCCCTTGTAAAAAGTCTCTCTCCAGATTTCCTGTAGGCACCTTATAGTTGCCTATTATTGGAAGAGTGCTCTAATGTCTCCCTTAGACTTCTCTTTCTCCAGAATGAAAAAGCCCAGCTCTCCCAGCCTGTCTCAAAAGGAGAGGTGATCCATCCCTTTGGTCATCTTCATGGCCGTCCTCTGCACTTGCTTCAACAAGTTCACATCCTTCTTGTTTTGGAGGCCCCAGATCTGAATGCAGTACTCCAAGCGGAGTCTCATGAGAGGAGAGTGAGAGAATCACCTCCCTCAACCTGCTGGTCATGCTCCTTTTCATGCAGCCCAGTATACAGTTAGCTTTCTGGGCTGCAAGTGCACACTTGAGGAGCTCATGTTGAACTTCCCATCAACCAAAACTCCCAAGTCCTTCTCCTCAATTCATACCTGCTCTCAATTCATGATCTATACTTAATGGTCTGATAGAATTGACAAGCTCAGTAGAAATCAATCATATTTTCTCGCAACACCCATAAAATAAATTTATCCACATAGCTACATTAGTCATAGCTATCAACAAAGGTATTATGATGTCCTGGGTTCAGCAGTAGCAGTCATTTTTTCTCCTTAGTAGCTGGTGCAGTGCTGTGTTTTTGACGTTCGGCCTGGGAACAGTGCTGATAACATCGATGTTTTCAGCTGCTGCTCAGTAATGTTTACTCTGACCAAGGACTTTCTGAGTCTCATGCTCTGCCAGGGAGGAGGAGAAGCCGAGAGGAAGCAGAGACAGGACACCTGACCAAAGAGGTATTCCATACCACAGCACATCATGCCCACTATATAAACTGGGGCCAGTTATCCGGAAGGGCTAGTTCACTGCTCGGTCAGGCTGGGTGTCAGTCAGCGGGTGGTGAGTGGCTGTATTCTCTTCCCTTGTTATTTCCCTTATCATTATTATTATTGGTGGCAGCAGCAGCTCAGGCTGGGAGCGTAAAAAAATGTCTCTTTCACAGGTTGACCACCCGAGAAGGAGAAAAAAAGATGTGTAATTGCTAAGCACTTCTATTATATACCTCCCAAAGTCATTACCATAAAGTACAGTGAAACAAGAACCTTAGCCCAAGCCCCCCATTTAATAAACACTAACACAGCAAATACCAGCTGTAAGTAAGTTACCACATGCAGAAACTGTGAGATCAAGAGCAACAACTTTGAGAGCCAATAAATCAGCATTGTGATGAGTGACTATTAATCTGAAACAATGAATGCCTATCATAAATATGATTAGAGACGCTCCGGTCAGATCTATCATTACCTCAACCCTTCCTGCTCCACGTTGGGTGCCAATAAGAACTGTCGTGGCTTAAGCCCAGCCGTAAATCTGCCACGATGCCGTTAGCTCACACCCCCACACACACACTTCCTCCCCCTGCTCCTGGTGGGATGCAGAAGAGATTCGAAAGCATGTAACTCCCATGGGTTGAGATAAGAACAGTCCAGTAACTAAGGTATAACACAAACCACTATTGCTGCCACCAATAATAATAAGAGAAATAACAAGGGAAGGGAATACAACTGCTCACCACCCGCTGACTTGATATGCAGCCCAACCAAGCAGTGATCTAACCCTTACGGGTAACTGCCCCCAGTTTATACAGTGGGCATGATGTGCTATGGTATGGAACACCTTTGGTCAGTTTGGGTCAGGTATCCTGTCTCTGCTTCCTCCCGGCTTCTCCTCCTCCCTGGCACAGCATGGGGCTCAGAAAGTCCTTGGTCAGACTAAACATTAAAGAGCAGCAACTAAAACCACTGGTGTTATCAGCGCTGTTCCCAGGCTGAAAGACAAAAACACAGCACTGCACCAGCTGCTAAGAAGGAGAAAACTGACTGCTACTGCTGAACCCAGGTCATATGGATACCTATGACTATGTTTAGTACTAACATTAACTGCAAGACTTGAGGTCTTGCTATATGGACATGTGGGAGTTTTTGTTTGTTTGTGGGTTCTTTATTTTACTTAAGGCTCCATTTCTCAGAAAACTCACCAACTAAAATGAGGTTTTCCAAATGCCTATGGGCTGTACATAGCCAACTGAAGGCAGAAGCAGTGCTTTGCTGGTATAAAAAAAGAAAAAGGAACATAAACTAGGAACACTGTAAATTTAACAACGAAGTCACTGCCACTGTCTGCTCTGTAAATGGCTAATTTATAGATTGGTGGTTCCTGTTTTAAAGTTGTGTCTTGACTATGCCAGTGGAATATAGTGGCAGACTCAAGATCGCTGCGCAGGGAATTCACCCTTTGCAGAATGCATTCTACAGCCAAAAGACTGCATATTTTCAGCAAAACTCAACATTTGGTTCTCCAAGCAATGGGACTTTCAGAACACATACAGGTTGACTACGCGGAACAGTTGGCCAAATCCAGACGTAAGTGTATGACCCAATTCTGTTAATTTACTATGTGTTGAGAAATAAAGAACATACTTGTTGTGGTTTAAGCCCAGCTGGCAACTCAGCACCACACAGCTGCTTGCTCACCTCCTGTTTCCCCTGGTGGGATGGGGAGGAGAATCAAAAGAATGTAAACCCCATGGGTTGAGATAAGAACAGTCCAGTAACTTAAGAATAATACAAATATGAATGCTACAACTACTATTACTACTACCAATAATAATGATAAGGAAAATAACAAGGGGAGAGAACATAAAACTAAAAAGGGGGAAAAAAAAAAAAGCAATAAACACAAGTGATGCACGATACAATTGCTTACCACCTGCCAACCAATATCCAGCCCAACCAGAGTGGTGAGTTGGCCTTTCGGGTGACTCCTCCCAGTTTATATACTGGGCATGACGTGCTGTGGTATGGATTACCCCTTTGGCTAGTTCGGGTCAGGTGTTCTGTTTCTGCTTCCTCCTGGCTAATTGTGCCCCTCCTTATTGGCAGAGCATGAGACTGGAAAGACCTTAATCAGGTTAAGAGCTACTGAGCAGCAACTAAAACATCTGTGTGTTATCAGGACTATTCTCAGACTGAAGCCAAAACACAGCACAGTGCCAGCCACTACTGGAGGAAGAGAAAAAAAATAAACTGTTACAGCTGAAACCAGGACAATGCTGTAAAGTCCTACTACCTGAAATCCGAGTAAGAGGGAAAATGAATCTCTTGTAGAGTAGCACTAGGATAAATCACTTTGATTTCCAAATGATTATTCAATTTCCAAAGGAAATATTAAAGCTGCTTCCATTACTGCCTATCAAGCAGGAAAAAAGATCACTTTGTGTTATCTGTGATAAACTACACAAAGTATCACCCCTTATGTTTTGCTTAGTAAACACTGGTTATATTGACTGTGATTCCATTGTTGTTCCTTCCATTTATTCAGTGATGGGAAACGCTAAAACCAACAGAATCAAGACTCATCTCAAGTACCACCAGCAGGTATAGAAAGCTCACCAGTCTCTATTCACAAGCTCTCATAATGAGGAGGAGAAAGTCTTTCTCTCTTTCCCTGACCTTTGTTTTTAGTTCCATGTAAATTAATGGATGAGAACTGTAAAGGTTACAATTATATATCTAAATTAAACTGACAGAAGAACAAACTATAGAGATCTTTCCTAATGCTATGGATGCGGTAACTCCCTGCAGTCTTTAGAGACATGGAACACGAATTCATGAAGGTCTTACAGAAGCTGATGGCCAGATTCCACATTTGATTGAGATTACAAACAAATCAGTAGAACCATTTTAAACTAGGATTCAGAAGACTCACTTTCTTCAGATCTTAGAAATCCATTAAGCAGAGAACAAGGGAAGTGAGGAAGCCTTCAAATATTATAGGAAGCTTCAGAGCACAGCAGTGAGTCCATGTCAACTAACAGGTGAGAACAATTCACTTTATCAGAAAAATAATCCTTCACAAGAACATCAAACAAAATGCAGAGTGACGTATTTACTATACATTAGGAAGGCAGAATGAAACTGATTTCAAGTTAAATTTTCTTACATTGTAGATACAAGACATATGTTAATTTCTTGAATGCTGTTGAACTCTCTTACAATTCTCATTCTATCTTCTGACTTTGTATTTCCATCAAGTCTTCGGTAATCTAACCCAGATGCCATACAGTATTGTTCCAGTACATCTAGCAACTGGGTGGGGAAAAAAAAAAAAAAAAAAAAAAAAAAAGAAGGATGAAGTGCTTACTATTACCTTTTTAACTAAACTTAATTATGGAGGACATGCTTCTGAAACAAAAGGACATGTTCTATTTTTAAGAGATCAAGAACTGAAAGTGAGAGCAAATCGTCATGATTTTGATATCAACATCCTTGACTCTCTTTAGCTGTGATTCTACAGCACTCAAGGTGATCAGCATTGGTCTGCTGTGGTCTCACTCAATCCTCCAACCCTGACATCCTGTCCCACCCCTAAGGGATGCTGAATCAGTTCAACCCAATAAACTGGAAGGCAACTTAAACAGTTTTCTACCATCTTAGCAAATTACGATGGCTTGAAATACAGTAAATGAGCACCAGTGCCAGCAAAGTGGCACACTGGTATGCACAGGCAGAGTTCAGAGGGATGAAGTGAAAGAGACTGCAGTAACCAGCTGGCAGTCTGGTCTTGAATGCCATGAAGTGTATCCTAAAAGACATGTGAGCATTTTGCTACTGCATCAAATATTGAACTTACAGTCTTTCTTGAAAAAAATATTAAATATTGAAGGCTATGAACTGTCATTGATGCCATTATTTTTTAATACTTTTTAGCGTTATCATCACACATATTTAAGAAAATATGTATTTTAGCTTGCACCATTTCAGGAAACACATTACTCCTTAGCAAGAAAATCAAGAAGAAAGTCCCTTAAAAGCAAGATGTGCATACACCTCTTGCTCTAGTTAAACAGTTTTAAGTTCAAACCAACTGATGAAGTTTCATGGCTGCTAATGCTCAAAAGCCAGTAGAGCAGAAAAATTTACCTGCTTTCAGTGGTAACACAAAGGTTGTGGGATCCTTCAGTTGTACTTTGCTGTGACACTGCACTAACTCAAGACACACTAGCTGAACTCAGTATGAGCCATCTACACCTGAAGTAATACAACAGTTTTAAAAAGCTCTTAAGTAAGGCAGTAGTTTTTCATTTGTTTTGCTATCACCATTTTGATCATGAACATGAGGTTTCAGTGTGGTTCTGGAGTGTGTTGCAAAGCCCTCATCATTATTACCCACAGCACAGAGAGAAAGAGAATGTAGTTGACAGCTGTGACCTCAGGGCTTTACACTTCAGAACTTGCTACTGCAGTTAATTGACAAAAATCACAAGGAGCTCACCTTTGTGGAAAAGGAGAAAAGAAGAACTTTATCCTTGTTCCTTCGGAAGTGATTTAAAAGCTGCTGAAGGACCTGCAAATGAACCAGAGATTTTACCTGCAGGTCATCTCACATACACTTACTCGTGTTTTCAACCTTTAAATAGGCTACAGCATAATGAATTATTTGCAAAGTGAGAAGCATAACAAAAAACTCTACTAACATGATAAACGTGCAAAACGTACATTTTTCCAGTGATGTACTTGGAAATCCTGCTGTAAAAAGGCAATCATACCACTAACAGCTAAATTCAGAAGCTATTTGTGTCAGTGCACAGACTGCAAAAAACATTCCTTATCTCATGCGCTAGCTCAGCTCATGAATTCTTGCATTTCACAAATGCAAACAGTACCCTGAAAACATGAAGGCCTGTTTAAACTTTCTGTACTACATCTGAGCTCAGAACTGCTTGGAACTTGTCTTCTGAAAATAATCAGTGAGATGTATGCCCCTCCCCATTCCCACTCTTGCCTGTTGCTCTGTTTACAGTAGGATCCAGCTTCCCAGACTCTGCACAGACCTTGAAATGCCAATAATCCGCCCACACACAACGTTGTTCTGGTGGGGAAGCAAATAATCCAGAGCCTTACGTATAACAGTAATACTGTTATTTTCAAAGGAAGCATGTCCACATCTGGCAATGGCAGCTCCAGAGTACCACGCAAAAGCAATACACAAAGGGGAAAGAGGAATTTTCTGTACCAGGCCTGCAGCCTTCTCCCACTGGGCAATAAATATTTTAAAAATTTTATTTACTCAGTAATAAACATATAACTGTTAATCAACACTGATTTCACTAAAAGTCTAACAAATCTTTCTCAACCAAATAATGATGAGTGTTTATATTAATCTTACAATTCTGGATGGTATCTAGACTATAAAATATTAATTATACATCACTTACAAGCCTTTTTGTATGTGTTAGGCAGCCAGTTACAAGTGAAAACAAGGTACAAACGAGACAGTTTGCCTGGTTTGTACAAAAAGATACAGACTTTTTCCAATAAAATAAATTCTGGATTGTATCAGGTAATTTAAAAGAGCTAAATGTCTTATATTTGCATCTCAATTTAGCTACGTTTGAATGTCAATTTACCAGTGACATTCTTTGAAAGTAGAAGGAATGTGGCTACTGTATTGTTGCTATTAAAGTACAGGTCAAATAATGAATTTCCTTTAAGAAGACACAAACAAATCCTCCCATTTTTTTCAAATAAAATGGATCAATGTCATGCTCTTTGGGATTTCAGGTATTCTGAAGAACAGCTCTGATTAACAAGGAACAATAATGGTTTTGCACCAAAAAGAAATAAATTCTATGTTTCCGCACCAACTCCTGAAAGTCGTTAAGTTTGAAAAAGACACACTCGATCAGACTCAAACAAAAGTAGAGTGCTCTTTTTAAGAGACCACACGGATTTAAATTGATATCTCTCCATTATTACACACTGTGAGCTGTCTGTGATGAAGTGGTACCTATCACATTTAAGAACGCCTTGTTTGCATACAGATGTCCAAGTTAGCCTACAGTGTTTTTAGGCTTCAGAGCCACACTTGCCTGGGCTAAGGTTATGCTTAATGGCAGAAGTTACTATAATTTGCAAGGTGCTCCAAAACACATACATATTTCTACTGAAATAATGATAATATGCTAGGTAAAAATAAATAAGATCACAGCCTCTGCTCTATTGCCACCACAGTTACACTCATACTCTGGCACTGCAATAGCAGAACCTTCTTCCTTACCACCCAAGATCACCATACATAAGCATGAGAAAAACCTTACTGGCACCAGCCAGGTTACACCCAACCCACAGAGCCACAGCCAGCTGCACCCCCGAGAAGTCACTGCAGTCTATGCTGTCCCGAAAGCAACTTAGACCTATAGCCATGGTGTGGAACAGACTCCTCTCAATAGGCAGACGATGTCGGGACCTCTGTCTTAACTCAGTCATTTCTGCTTGCCTGTGTTGTTTGCTACTTTGTCAAAACAGACACAATCAAAATGTTGTAAGGCACTGCTGGAGTGAAGGATGCAACAGCCTTAAGAGACAAATTTCTAGAGCAAGGAAACTTATTTTTAACCAATAAAAAAAGAGCTTCATAAGCACTACTGAAGATCACAGACTTAGTTTTTACAGGTATGTGTTAAATATTCGCGGGCAATTTAACAATAAAGTTGCCTTTCATGAGATGACCAAGTGTTTATAACCAAGCTAATATGCAGGCCTCTCACATGTATGTAGTAATAGAAAAGAAAGATGTTGCTCACATAATAACAAGTGATAACCACTACTGCTGCAAGAAAAGCGTGGCCCTGCCACTGCTTCCCTGACACCCCCAACTAGCAACTGTAAATATGAAGATTTATAGAGAACAAAAATATAGTACATTGAATCCTGCATAGCTTCTCACCTCCAGTTATTCTCAGGCCAGGAACGCTCCTAAACCCAGTATGGTTTTCTTTCTAATTAGCTATATTAAATGTATTTTCCAGTTATTCATCTTGTTCCCCTCTGAAACCAGAGAAAGTCACCATTTTTCAGGTAAGAAGTTTTACAGGTTTAGACTTAACACATTTATTTTGTTCCTCTTTAATGTGGCTATTACTAGCTTCATTTGAGTGTCTAAACGGTTAGAAGACAAAACAAGCACTCAGTACGCCTTCACCAGTTCCATGCTACTCACGATTGTGTAGGCCCCTTTCAAATTCATCATAAGACATTTCTTCCAGGCTGAAGAGCCCCATCATATTTGGAAGTTTCTGTCCCACTATACTTTGTGGCCCTTTCCTGAACCTTTCTCTGAACTTTTTCAAGGGCAAACAGATGCTTTTTGAAAGAAGGGACTGGAACTACCTGCAATACTGAAGGTGTACAGAAATCATTAAGCCCATAATGATTTTGTTTTGCTTCATTTCCCAAGTATTCCTGATGGCCACTGCGTCAATGGTTTCATGGAACTCTGTCATATATCCCCAACCCCTTCAGCGCAAGGGTCATTTCTGTGCCCATCACTGAATATGTGAAGCTTACATCTTAGATTATCTCAGTATCACAGATAACTCTTTCCAGTTTGCCCACAGACACCCTGACCCATGACAAGAGCTACCTGTTGTCAAGGTAACATGACATATATTATTCATAAACAGAATTATTAAAAACCAACAACCATTAGGTGCACGCCTTCTTATGAGCATCTACTACACTAGTAGACCTATTACTATTACCGACACTTAATTTTCCTCTAAAGAACATGTTTACCTTCATTTTTCCACTGTACTTTGGATCTGAAATTGTTTCAAAGGCTGCATCTTTGCTTAACTGCACAAAATCTGGAAAACTGGAAAATACTTGGCTGCACACCCGTTTGATATGCGCTTCCTGGAAAAAAAGCAGAAAGTTTGAGCAGGCACTAAAAACTACAGAACTACACTGGGAAACCAATAAGCCATACAAAGAGTTAAACAGGCTGAAACAAGTGATCTGCTGAAGTAACTCCAGCAGAATGACTCTAATGTTTTTATTCAGTCCTCTGCAAGAGTGCTGGATAAAACATCTCCTGTGTGTTTCAGTTTGCTTCATTTAAAAAGCATCTTAATCTGAAACCATGGATTCTAGTTACTACAGTAAGAGATGCCCAAAATTTCTTCTCCTGGACAGAGACAGCAATAGGACTGGCCGGAATCATCAGTCTCAAGAACCCTGATGATCTGAGGTTTGCATTACCCAACAGGTATGTACCAGTATTTCTTTTGAGCCTCTTGCATTAAGCCAATATGGGAATTACATACTGTTCCACCAATATGACAAAAAAACAATAAGGGGAATGCATTTAAACTGTTCAAAAGCCACTGCTAGAATTTGGGTAGCTCAGATCTTGAACATAACCACACACTGTAAGTCTACCTTTCCACATGAACAGAAAAGGTCTTGTGACTCGCCTAAGAACAGCACATGTGACGGACTTTAATCCTAAAGGTAAGAAATACTACAGAATACCTGTTTCTTCAGTAAATTTGAGAGGTTAATGTTATGTACAATGTAAGATATTAAGTCTCAAAATACTCCTATATTGTTATTTCTGTGGCTATTTAAACTCTCAAATGTTACTACATCAAAAACTACATACACAGTACAAAAATAGCCCAACCAACCAGTGAAACCAACAAACCAAAACAAAACCAACACTGAAAACATTTGGGTATATACTGCATATAAGACCATGAACACTAATAGTAACACTCCCTAAAAAAGCAACTGCTTTAATGGAACACACTTGCTAGAATTAGCTAGGATTTTCTCATTTCCATTCCTCTGTGGCTTCTGAGGGGAAGTGGCAACATTCCTTGATCCCTCTGCTCATTCTCAAATTTTAAGGCTCACATACAATAATTTTTAAAAACTGGGGGTCTTGTAGATTAGCTGCCACAGCAACAAGGTAAACTGATACTGATCTCTCACTGAGTATTTTCTAATAAAAAATGTTTCCCATCATTTAAAGGAACTCAACCCTGAATATGAAGTACCACAGGAAAAAAAACAAAGGACATGGAACTCTTGGAACAAGTCCAAAGGAGAGCCACAAGGATGATCAGGGGACTGCAGCACCTCCTATATGAAGATAGGCTGAGAAAGTTGGGGCTGTTCAGCCTGGAGAAGAGAAGGCTGTGTGGAGAACTCATAGCAGCCTTCCAATACCTGAAGGAGGCCTATAGGGATACTGGGGAGGGACTCTTCATGAGGAACTACAGTGAGAGAACAAGGGGTAACGGGTTCAAACTTAAACAGGGGAAGTTTAGACTGGATATGAGTAAGAAATTCTTTACTGTAAGGGTGGTGAGGCACTGGAATGGGTTGCGCAGGGAAGTTGTGAATGCTTTATTGCTGGCAGTGTTCAAGGCCGGGTTGGACAGAGCCTGGGTGGCATGGTTTATTGGGAGGTGTCCCTGCCCATGGCAGGGGAGTTGGAACTAGACGATCCTAAGGTCCTTTCCAACCCTAACTTCCTATGATTCTATGATTCTAGTTGCTATTATTTACTTATTTGTACAAATATATTCCTTTTACTAGGTACTTGTCATAAATGGAACAGAAATGCCAATATTATAAATCACTACAAATTACTCTCTGCCTTAAAGCCCTCCAGTGTGTCTATAACCCTTATTTTAAAATACGCATCAATTAAATTATATATAGAGAGGTGTTACACAACATTACAAGGGCTGCATTCTAAATTACTGAATGGAAAAAGAATTCTGCAAAATATTTCAATGTCAGTTAGATAAAACTTAAAAAGGAGGCCAGCAGCAATTTCATTCAAGAGTTTTCAGCCTTTTCTCCATTAGACCATCCTTTACATACTTCCAAGACTAACCTGCTGCTTGCTAGTGTTGTCTGTCTGCAGCAGTGCAGCATGATTTGCAACCTTCTGCAGAATTGTCAGGTAACTGAAGCGCAGCGACTTAATTGTTTCACCATAAGCATTTTCCTACTCCCCGTAAGAAAAAACCCAAAACAGAAAAGAATGGTTATGCAAACAAATACTCCTGAAAATAAGAAATCATCTATAATAAATGCTAGTCTTACAAGGTTTAATGCATTAGCGATTGTAAGTAGTACTATAATTGATCCCAAATAGATGTATACTGTATTTCTAACAAAAATTAAATGGCTTTTTTTTTTTACTCAGTCTTGTGACACCATTAACAGAAAACACCTTCTCAAAAAGAAAAAACCCCACAGCTATGTTCATAGTTCGATAAACATTTCAGATCGCGTGGTATCTACAGAAATGATGAAAATAACAAAGAATTCCTCAACAGACAAAAAAAAAAAAAAAAAAAAAAAAAAAGACGAACTTTACAACTGGTGCAAAGGTAAATCAAACCAGAAGTGTTCATATGAATTCTTATGTTATGACTGCCAACTTTACAGCAAAAATGTTTAAAGTTTTATAAACATCTCAGGTAACATAATTCAAACAAAACATTCTACAATGCAGCAGCAACAGCATCAGCTATTTTTCTGGTTATGGCTGCCTGATTCAATCAATATTTGTTTTCCTTTCCTTTCTCAAGTTACTAAATTTCATGGGTAACTTTGGAATAAGACAGTCCTTAAGAGCACTTAAGTATTTGCAGCCCTGCCTACTGCCCTTTGTGAATCGAGTTCAATAGCATTTTAATTTTTCTACAAGATATCATGAGAAACAAAAGTCCGCAAAGAACTAACGCTTGTAACCATGAAATATTAAACAGCCTGGTTGGAAGACCGTTTTAAAAGAATGATGTGAAGACTGAAGAAGCTATATCCTTTAAAAAAAAAAAAAAAATCCAAACAAAAAACAACCAACACACCCACAACACAAGGATCAAAACAGGCCAGAAGTAAAACACGGAGATGCAGCTATGAGACATATGCTTCTAAATGTTTAAGATGTGCTTAACCTGAGTGACATGGGCAAAACAAACCCAAAGCTGGACTCATTGAATGCTAAAGAAGTCCATGGAAGAGAGAAGAAATCTGCAAAGCTGCTACTACTGAACAAACTTTTGCTTGTGCTCTACGGCTACTGTCAGAGTTCCTTCAGTGACACAAAGCAAAGCGCATGTTTATGGGCACAGAAAGACAATACAACTCCAGTTATAACGCAAAGCTCAGCAAACTGCTATGTCCAGAACGCCTCTGGTTTGCAGCTCCTGCACAGACTGCCTGAGGCACATGGCAGCAGTATGCCTGACACATCCTGAATGTGACAATGTAATACCCATGCCAACACCAACTCTATCACAGGTGGACCTAAGACAAAGATCCAGAATTTACTGCATAAACACCTGCTTGGGGCACGTAAAACAGCTCTGCTGTAATCCTGAAGTGCATAACACCATGATGCTCCTGATGCACCCACCCCTGTTTCCAGTCAGGACTTCCCAAACAGATGGCTTATGACCATGCAGCCATTTCAATTAGCATTTCATCGGCAGTGAGTCTCTGGAGAAAACCAGAAAGATTACATTCTAAAATCCAAACAGTTCAAGTTCTTACTTTGTAACAACAGTTTTTCCTTTTACGACCGCTGTTGCAGCTGCAGGGCTCTCCTGCTCGTAATACTAGGCTCACATCCTCCGTCTCCAGCACAGCCTGGTACACTGCTTTCTGGAATTCAGTCAGGGAACAGTACACCATCTGCCAAAGATAAACCCCAAAAACACAATTCCATGCAGCATGCAATGAAAAGCAAAAGAGCACTGCATACATCATAGAAGACAAAGTAGCAAACAAGAATATATTTGCTCAAGCAGTTACAGGAAATATTCTACCACCAAATGAAAAAATGTGGATCTTGACATCAAAGCAGCATTAAACTGTAGCAAAAAATGCATGCATACTTCTTTTATCACCTCCCAGAATTCTACAGAGTATCAATTTCAAGCTACAAGAACCTGCTGCTAGGTTTCTATAAACCCTTCAGTGTGGCTTTTGTAGAAGTGGAAAAACTGAGAGAAATGAACATGTAACTACAGTTTATGGACTTTCCTTTACTTTGCCAGTTGCTTAATTTGCCCTTTCTTTCCTCTTTTTAGGCACTAGCTGCTGAAGGGCACTACCACAGGCAGGAAAAACAGAATAAGGAATGAGAAGGCAAGGATCTATACAGTGCTATGGCCAAAACTCTTATCCCTCTTCTTAGAGACCATGGGTGGCATCTCCACGACATCTTTAGCCTTAGCAGCAGGAGACAGAAATCCCAAGATCATTCCTTAACCTAGGCTACCCACACAGCAGCAGCACCATGCTGAGCTACAATAATAAAGCAGTAACTTGAACATATACTCATATTAACAAGAGAAAAAAAAGAATAAAACCTGCTGGATTTAGAAAAAGCAACTGACTGATGTTTGTGTTAATCTTTCCTTCCAAAGGCAGTTTAGATGACATTATTATACATGAAGGATGAAGAATAAACACCAAATTTTGAAAACAAAACCAGCTGCAAACAAATGTTATTTGTCTACTTAGAAGGAAAGCACAACTATGTGTAGTAAGAATTTATCAGAACTCTTAGCTATAGTCATTAAGTATTATCACTTCATAAAATTATTACAATGAACATGATTCCAGACCCATCAACCATCAGGGTTAAGGGTTTTCTTTTATTTAGTTATTGAAAATGAGGGAATTAAAAATTAAAAACATATAGCTCCAAGCACAAGGTGTTAAGCTGCAAATTCTGAAGTCCTAAATAGAATTTCAAGAAATTTACATACATTGTACTGGGTTTGCACAGATAAGTATAAAACTGCACATAAAATAGATGTATAAATCACTAGTCAGAAGTCTAGCTGAGCATTTTCATGCTTGATTAACTCCATTTCAACACTCAATCATAGTAATTATGTGAACAAAGCACACTACTGCATGTGCATTTTTTCCAAGGCTCTGGATTATTCTTAAATTTGTAAGTCCAAGATAGAAACATAACTACTATAGGCACGATGAAAGAGAGGAAACACAACAAAAACAAAAAAGAAGATATATATTCATTAACACTGTATTTGAAATGTGCAGGCACTCTTACTCTGTCTTCCTTTTTTGGCAACTGATCACTGATAAGTGCTTTGGTTCGCCTCAGAAACCAGCCAGACATTTTTCTTGCTAGCTCCACCATGGCCTTACGACCTGTTGCTAGCTCTCTTTTAGTTGCAGTGTGCCTCTGGCCATGCTCCACTGGATCAGAAAATTTCTTCTTGAAGTGTACTCTGCTACCCAAAAGTCCTGGTACAGCCCTATAAGAAAACAAAAGGGTGTGGGGAGCTGAGTGTGTGCAAAGGAATAACAGCATTTACTTTAAGTCAGTCTTGCTTTTTCCATTAATTAAAAGCATACCATAAATTGTTTCAGGACAACAGCAAGAGATCTTAGAAAAATGAATAAAAACTGTGTATATAGATAAAAACATACACTACTTCCAGATATGCCATTTTTTTTTTTATCTACTTTCTGTGACCCTCAAACATTAAGAGATTCCCCTTAAGAAAACGGTTGCTATCTCCAGAAAAACAAAAGCTCAGCAGACTAACAGAAGTCACAAGTATATAGAATCTCTAAACTATAAGACCATTACTGTTCTGGAGCCTGAACTGGAAGTTAAGCAGTCATGTTCTCATTTTTTACTGTTTTTATTAAAAACAGATCATGCAGATATTGCAATTTACTAAATAAAATCTTAAGATTCTATTTACAGCAAAAAGGGTTTGGTAATCACTGGCAGCTTTACATATTGGAACAATTTATTAACAATATCAGCATAGTTTTAATGGACTGGATGCAGCACTAAGCTTACTGTTAAAATATTTTCTTCCCCATATTTCTATTCACTATGTATATCCCTATATTTAAGGTATGTTTGCTCTGTTCCTCCTCTGTAGAGCATCTCCAGAAAGTCTCCTACATTTCAATTTCTATCTAGGGCTCATTCCACCCCTCCTGCTCCATTTTCTTGGACAAGACTATTGCTTTGCAATTATGCGCACTTTCGCACTTTGGAAAACAGTAAGATATCATTACTTTCATCCTCTAAATAAGTCAGAATGACCTGCACATATTGGACAGAGCAAATGTACAAGAGTGTTCAAACTTGTGTAAAAATTCTCCATCGACCCTGTGGAGGTCAGAAGAAGGAGGGAAAAGTCTATCCTTGGAAAAGAGGCATAAACATGGAGGGTGGGAGGGGGATGGGCAGCATTTTAACTGCTTCACAAATTCCCCCAAGAAGCCAGATCTGAGGAGCTCCAAACGTACTAAATAATGGAAAAATTAATATCAGGAGCTTACCTCCGTAGATGCACTGGAAAAACATACTTACATGCTAACAAAACACTGGGTTTTTTGAGGGAGGGTTATGATTTGTTGTTGGGTTTTCTGACACAGATGGGTCCACGTTATCCATCTCCTTCCCAGCCCCACTACATGGTTAATGTATAGAGGTGCTTGTCCGTAAAAAAAAAAAAAGATACTTTATTTACCAGTCCATAACACACCAAAGTTCCTTCATATCGTTCTGAAGAATGGTTCCAGTAAGACCAATGCGAACACTGCATTTTAACGACTTCATGGTTTGAGTTATTTGAGCCTTTGGATTCTTGATTCTATGTGCTTCATCCACTATTACAGCAGACCATTCTGCACTACAGATCAACAAAAAACACTGTATTAACTGAAACTACTTACCCATCATTCTACATGAAGTCAGCCACACAAGCAGCTGTGATTATTATAAGACACTATTACTTTTTGATTGCATTACACTACTCAGTTTCTCTATAGTCTGTTTGTTTAATAAATTCAACTGCCATAGTTGAATACAACGGCTGAACCACACAGCCAAATAAATTAACTAATGCTAAAGGGTCCAACAAACTATCATACGCTAGCTCCTTCAACTTAACTTCTCACTATGTGGATGCACATGCATAACTGATCCCATGTATTCTTCTCCACAATACTTTATTACTTAAGACCAGTTGAGACCAATCCATCTTTCTAGATAAGCAAGACACGCAACCTCTCCCAGCATCAAGGTCATAGGCTCATCCAGTCACATGCTCTGTAGAAACAGAGTATGGGTAAATCTGTATGCTGCAGCAATGTATTTGCAAGCAGTCAGTCAGATCTGCTCTGCATATACACCTATTTCCTGAACATAGCCAAAGGAAAGGCAAAACTCCTAGTTTAAAAATGCTGACAGCCATAGAGCAAATAAAGTAGCATGTCTAATATACCTGCTGTCAGAAAGACCTTGATTCTGCTAAGTCCATCAGGTATTTAAAACTATACAAACACAAACATACATCTTTTATCTCAAGGTTTTTTGGACCCAAGAATTTCTTGAAGCTGGTGAAAAATGCAAATAACAAGGAAAATACATCTTTTTGAGCATTTGCTAAAAATTCCAGATTTATTCCTCACACTGAAAGATACAAAATATCTTCTGCATATCTTTTAGCTACGACCTGTTTTCAGACAAGTAATTTCTATATCTTTTAGAGAAACTTCATGAATGGTGAAGACTACTTTCATGAAAACTATTCAATTAGTTACTTCACCCAAGCATCCCAGAACAAACGTAACACAGTAAACTCTGCAAAGACAGTTAAATGAGATTCTCCTCTTCAGCACAGTGAGTCACTGAATTTAACAGTATATATATCACACAGAAAGAATAAGTACTTGCAAAGAACAATACAAAACCATACAGTTAAAATTCTGTGTGTAGAAAGACACATAAAAATCATTACCTGTTAAATTCATCCAAATACAGGCGAAGTACCTCATATGTTGTAAGGGCAACTTCACATTTCCCTTGCTTGATGCGACTGAAGTCATCATCTTTTTTACTGCCATGTAAGACGCAGACCTTAAAGTACCCCCATGTGTCTAACTCATCCTTCCAGTTGTAAAGCACTGAAAGAGGGGCCACTATAAGGAAAGCCTGAAAACAAATAGATGTTACAGTACTACTGGAAAAACTGCAACTTAGCACTTCTTCCTCAATTAACAGCAACCAAAAGCATGATAACTATTTTACTGATTTCAACACTTTGAACAACACAGTTAATCCTGTCACTTTAATGCATATACAGAAAATACCCAAAGAATCACTACAGATTCAAAAGCAATCAGTTTACTCAGAGTATGTGAATAACACAAATGTACTGTAATACTAAAAAAATCACCATAAAGTAGTGTTAATTATTCAAATTACACTCTAAAAACTGCAGTAAGACATGAGATACTATCACTTTGCTTTGATATAGCATCTGTATACCATAAAATGTTTTATAGATGGAGAAAACAAAAGGATGAAGAGGGTAAGTAGCTTCCTCCAATCCACAAGTCATCATATGACTTCAAAACAGAAAGACCTGAAAAGTGTTTTAAAATGTAAGACAGCTCATACAACTCATTTAGTATCATAGATTAACAAAATCAGCGAGGTGGGAAGGGCTCTCAGGAAGTTTCTAGTCTTAACTTTCTGGTCAAAGCAGGGGTAACACTGAATTAAGAACAGGTATTAAGGGCTCTCCCAGTTGAGGTCTTCAAAACCCCGCAGGGATGGGAGTGGTCTACAATCTCTCTTTGTAACCTCTTCTAATACTTAATTGGCCTCAAAGCAAAACTCTTTCTCTTATTACCAGTCAGAAGTGTTCCTAGTTTATTTGTTTGGTTGTTTTTCTTCTTTTATGTGAAGTGCGACCTCTTCACTTTTTCCTCTCAGCCTGTATGCCCTGAGAAACCTGTATCCATTCCTCAGAGAGCCACAGTCATATGAACAGCACTGCCAAATATTCCAATTTTTTCAATATGATAAAAACAGCACTCAAAACCAGAAACTGCTTAAGCCCTATGCTGGATAAAATTAAAACGATCTTCAAATTTCTCTCATTCACACAGAACTTTTACCTGTATCTTTATTGGCTCTAATCAAATACAGTTCCCTAGATCATCAGTCTGACTCCAGAAATTATGACAGTCATTCAAGAAAATATGTGCAGTCGCAAGAATATTAATAATAAATTTTCCAAATATATGCATTCACCTTATTTATATATCCTGCTAATAGAGGTGCACATGCTTTTCTTACTTGAGAAACACAATCATGCAAAACTGTAGTTTTCTGTTTACTGACATGGGCTTTTCAAATTACTCTAGCCACAGATCTCATATAGGTATTTCCAAATGTTTTGTGTTAATGCTGATCAACAATTTGACCAGATTAGACAATAACAGTTAAATAACACACTATGACAGTCTGGAAAACTGAAGGCTTCCCTAACACTACTAAGAAGACCATGAGCCTTTAATCTGCCAAATTAGCGGAATTTTTAAAATAAATATGTATAAACTCCTAAAGCAAGCAAACAAATGAAAAAAAAAAAATCAAATTATTGCCTTTTACCAAAATGCTTAAGCTCGTATCACTAAAAGCTGTACCTTCTTGGGGTTACACTTTGGTTCTTTTTTCATTGTCCTCAGTAAAAATTCTGGCATATTATTTTCAATATCCTCACGTGTTCCCTTTTTGTGCAACACTGCAGCCAAAAACGAAATGACCTTGAGGAAGAAAACAACTCTCAGTGATTATGTACAAAAATGCAAACAGAAATTGAGTGAGATCCACTGGAAAAAAAACCAACCAAACAAACAAAAAAAAAAAAAAAAAAACAACAAAAAAACAACCCAAAACATTTAGGACAAAATCTTGGATGGGATGTTGTACAGCAGTTTGGGGAAGAGCTGGGATTTTGTTTGGGGGTTTTGTGTTAAATCAATCTCATTTTTAAAATAGGAACCCCTTCCCTTGGAGAATCCTGAATTCACAGTAACAGCAATTAATTGCTCTATTTTACTCATTCATCCTCTAAGTGGAAAAGTCCCCAAAACACAGAAGAGACTACAAATGAACTTGGAAAAGCTAAAACTGAGGTATGCCTTGCAGTTTTCCATTTTCAGGTTGACACTTAATTCTTAGCATCAATAAAAAAACAGAGAAAACAGAAGGAAGAGATACTTGCTTAGTATCTCTTACTGAGAAGTACATTCCTCGCTATACTTCTGAAAAAGCAAGAGGTTTAAACTAGAGCTTAATTTAACAATTTTCACTAGTATGTTGTTTCCTGTATACTCCATTCCTTCCAATTCCTGTCATCAACTTCAAAATCAGTTCTTTCTGTCACGTTTGGGATTCACAATCTTATCAGTCCCAAACCAGTCAAGGTGATTTTCCTTTGATTATGATAAGACACTCATTATTATACACCACAGCAACAACAAACATCCCAGAATAAGCTATTTCAAACTGCTCCCAGGCAATCCAAAACAGGAAGAAGAAACAGAGATTGGCCAGTACGTGCACTTTGATAAAATCCACTTGGGATAAATGAATCTATGTGGCTAAGCAGCAGCAAGGACCAGATGCATCATCAGAGGGATGCCCTTCTTTTGAAAACTCAACAGGCCTCCTTTACTATGAAGAGTCAGCTCCAGCCCCTTCCTTTTGCAGCTGCTACACAGCTGCTCATAGCAGGGCTGCAGTAAAGCTATCAGCTGTTGATTTCCAAAAAAGAGGAAATTTCCAGAGCTTTCTCCTCCTAATGGGAGGGGGAAGAGGAGAAGGTGTGGAAGAAAGAGCCAGACAGGAGTGCAGAAGTCCAGGAAAAATACCCAAGAAGAGTAAGGGTTGATAAGGAAAGGAAACAAGAAATCCATCACATATGGGGCCACAGGGTGAGAAAGAAATACGCAGGAGAAAAGAAAACCAAGCATTTGCATACATAGTACTTCATATAAACTGAGGCTAAGAGGAACTGCAAGTTTGCACATTGACTTTAATTTTTTTTCTTTAATCATTTTGAGAGTAAGAATTAAATTCAGCTGAACATAAAATATCCAGGTGTCTTCCAGATCCTCCATTTTTGGAAGAATTACGCATCACAAATTTAACAATAGAAAAGACTATAAAAGGACAACTGTGATGAGAAACCTTTGGCTTGTCCAGATAAAGCACAAAGCAACCTAAAGGCCTTGACAGGAAACTAACTTAGTGCAATCACATTAAGAAACAATATTATTCTACTTGCCTCTACATCAACTTCAGCTTGAAATTAAAGAGCCATACGGTCAGTACAATTCAAGCAAAAATCAGTTTAGAAGTACAAAGAACGTTAAAATGCAGAAGTTGTCTAGAAAACCCTTTATGTCATAAATCACCCTATAATTCAGAAACAATAAGGCTTATGCAACTGACAAGCATTAAGACAAGTTTTCTGTAAGACTAAATCATTACTTGAAGTTTAACTAACACTTCTTTTTTAACTAAGTGAAATCCTCTTTTACTTCATATCCACTGGACTGCCTTTCCCCTACTTAACCTGAACATAAATACTGTGTTTTATAAGAAATACACAAGATACTCTTCAAAACTTGACACTATGAGGAAAATAAAGATCTTAATCTGAAGATCTGAATTCCACACAGGAACACACTGTCCCTGTGTGACAAATGTGACCAAGTCACTACAGAATCAGCTCTGAGGTACAAATACATGAGATGTAAGCAAGACAACTCATTTGCTCCTGCCCAGTTTACTGTCTTATATGGATGCTTCCTGCTACATGAAATCAGATTATTTGCAGTTCTGAGTAGTAACAAACTTCCGTAAGTACAGAGTTCTTAGACTGCCATGGACAAGAAACACGGTCAAGCTTAAGTAAAACACAAGGTAAATGGATGAAGTTTAGTTTCAATAAATAGACGTGTCAACAGAGCAGCAGCAGCTACACAAATTCATGATGGACCTCTAAATGCTCTATCCAGAGAGGTTTTGCCAGTTAATTTACTCACTCCTTTTGTCAAGCTTGCTACAGAACAATACTTCTTTGTACTGAAGGGTGTCTGCCATTGTCCTAAATGGAAGGGCAAAGGGCTACAGAGCTACAGCCTATATTTGTCAATGAAGGAATGATCTTGCATTTGACATACAGATGGAGAAAAGAGAGGGGGACAAACACTAGCCACCATAGGATTCAAGCTGCTAGCTTAAAACCAGAAAGATTAAAGAGAATTCTCAAATGTAAAATCACCCTAATTTTAGTAAAATAAATAAACCATTTGGGCCACACTGATTCAAAGCATAATGGAAAAATCCTGCTATACTTTGTCTTTTCATCAACCCAAGTTGTATTTCCAAAAGAGTAATAAAAATAACATAGAACATCTAAGCACTTTTTCCAGAAATGGGAGTAAATGTGGCCGCTCCTATTCATACCCAGCACAGCTGAACTGTTCGTTTTCAGGAAAAAAAAAATATTGAAAGAGGGGTCAGATAAGGGCTGTATAAGTTCTTTTAGCATACTCCAATGCAAACTGATTTCACGTTGTACAGGTAATCCTCAAGATAAATTCAACATAAAATGAATACTAACATTTTAACCACCATAATTATCCACGTGTACATCAAAATGGGGGACAGCCCAGTTCTGATGCTTGTCAGGAGTGAATCTTAAATCAGCAATGGTTCCTGGTTCTACATGCTGTCCTGGACGCTTACATCCTGCCTTCTCCAACTCCACAACAGCAAAGGGAGGCTAAGCCCACTGACATGGCTTTTCTTAAATAAGTTATTTTTATAAAGATTAAAAACTCATAGAAAACACATGGCCAAAAAAAATTTAAAGAATACCTGTATTGTCTTTCCAAGGCCCATATCATCTCCAAGTATACACCCCCTTTTATTAGCATAATGTCCATACAGAAATTGGACTCCTTCCCTTTGATAATCACGCAGGTATCTGTTAATAGTATATGGAATAAAATCACCATTGTCAGATAATTTAAAAGGAACTGCAGGAGATGGAAGATTCTGGTCAGGAAAATAAGGTTTTTCCAGATCACCATCATCAAATATTAAGCTTTTCCAGGGTCCTCTTCTGTCTTTGACTCTACAAAGTTTGGTTACTAATATTTTCCTTTCTTCAGACTCTGAGAATGATACAACAGCAAATGATTTTCCATTCTTGTTCTTTTCAATAGAGGATATTGTTCCTTCACGAAGTTTCTCATTTTCAAGACAAGGGGCAAGGCACTTCTCCCCAGTATGCCAATTATCTACAAAAAAACACGAAGAAACAGAGTGATAAACTGGCCAGAAGTACAGAGCATTTCATTATGTCACACTAATAAAACATTGGATATAAATTTATTTGACAACATACATACAACTTAAGATAAAAGAATTTATTGAAAGTAGCACTAGAATCAGGATACCTACTATTGTTTAGAACTAAATCCTGAGGTAGATGTAAAATTACAGTTTGCTAAAACACTGCTATGTTACAAATATCTGGAAGTGTGTATGAAAAAAATCCCATGTAAAAGCAAAACTCTGATACACAGTTGTTACATAGTGGCTTCACATATGTAAATACTGATACATTGATATCTGCAGGTTTAGTGTCCAATTAAAAGACTACCCGACCTTCTATATTAGACACTTCGGATCTACCAGAATTTACTACTGCAGAGTTAGTAAATTGTTTCATGATTATAATCACATAGAAAAATATAACCTTTCTCATAACACAGTCTGGAACAGGTTAAAACAAACAAACAAGCTTCTGTTTAGAAACAACAGAAGTGTACTTTAAGTGCATACAGTAGTGTATCATTTGCCTATATTGTTCATCAAAATGGCTAATTACTCAGTGAACTGCTTACAGCTGTCATGTCTGGAACTGTTAAAATCCCCTCCTCTAGGTGGTCTCACTACAGCCTTAATACAGCATATCACAGAATCATAGAATCATAGAATAGTTAGGGTTGGAAAAGACCTCATCTAGTTCCAACCGCCCTGCCATGGGCAGGGACACCTCCCAATAAACCATGCCACCCAAGGCTCTGTCCAACCTGGCCTTGAACACCGCCAGCGATGGAGCATTCACAACTTCCATGGGCAACCCATTCCAGTGCCTCACCACCCTTACAGTAAAGTATTTCTTCCTCAGATCCAATCTAAACTTCCCCTGTTTAAGTTTGAACCTGTTACCCCTTGTCCTATCACCACAGTCCCTAATGAAGAGTCCCACCCCAGCATCCCTATAGGCCCCCTTCAGATACTGGAAGGCTGCTATGAGGTCTTAATAGTATTAACAACACAGATGACTGACCTGCTTCATTTTCAGCTATCTCATTTTTACATTTAATGTGCAAAGACAATTTTTGTTAAATTATAATGTATGCTTCCAACAAAGAACAGGAAAGATAACAACAGCAGTGTATAACAGTCCAAATAATCCACATTGAAAAACCCAACAAAATACCTCTATCAGAAAAAACAAGGCCATCACTCTTCATCATAAGAGAAAGACCTTATAAATAACGGTTGCACGCAGTTTTCCAAATCTGAACTGAGGAATTCTCGTCCTTTCAAATTTGTGAAAACAGTTTCCAACCTTCCTCAGCTCTGCCACCCCAAAACAAAGAAAGGGATGTATAATTAATTTTAGCACTTTTATTATTTCTTATCTATTTGTTGGAATAAGCCCTGCTACTTCTGAGAAAGTCATTACCAGTAGCAGTGAGAGGCACCTAAGCTTTTGATGGAAAGAAGCAAGTCAGAGAGAATCTTACACCAAAGCACGTATTGGTACTTCATACCTATGACCACTGGGTAGTCCACTGTTTCTGGGCTTCTCAACCCAGCTACTTTCCAGAGGGAAGAAAAAGAAATCAGGAAGTCCTGAAGGCAAGAAATTCCACCTTCCCCCATTTTCAGGTGTCAGTGCAAAAAAAACTGATGGAGAAAGACAGGTTCTTCTCACCAGTTCCTGAGCTCCTGGAAGCGTACACTTACAGGATTATTCGCCACAATGTATTAGATCACTGATAACTACGCATTTAAAAAATTTAATTAAATTGTATATGCTAAAGAAAACAAACCACTGCAGTGGTCATAAGCTGACATCTTGGTAATAGTAAAAATAAAACAAGAATGTGAAATATCTCTCTTCTAAAATTTTTCAGCCTTAAAGTATTCTCTTAGCCATAGAGGCATCCTGGGTTAGGTATAGCTTGTGCATGTAGCAAACTCCAACGCACTCCCGCCTTTCAGATAGCTCAATTTCCTCTTTACCACATGCAGATTCCTTGCGTCTGGGGTCTTATGACTACAAATTTTACAAGTATGCTCTTTAGCACTGTCAAGCTTTTGCCTGCTATGAACTTGCATCCCACAACCTAAACTGATGGCCTGGGATTTATACTAACAAGATTATAACTACAACCTTTCCATTAGACTCACTATTCTGAAGGTTTTTTCATAATGCCTCCCATCACCCTCACTTGAGAAGTTCAGCCCCACACCCTGCAACCAGTACATAAACTACCCCATACCTTCAGCCATTCCCAATGATTTTCTCAGAGACTTGAAGCTCAAAAATATCTTTTTGAGGCAAACGGTGAAGAACAAACAGTATATTCAATATATCATACATATCCAATCTCTTAAAATTTAAGGCATCTGTACTGTGTCTCACACATGCTCAAATCAATTCAAAAAATGTGCACACGAACTTCTCCAAGTAGAATCTAAGTCTTTGAGCAATTTCTGAAAAACAAGAAGCAATACTGAAAAAAGAACACACTGTCAAATATGCAAAACAAAGTTTAAGATAAGACAGCATTTCCGTAATTACTTTCTCTTACAGTAATACCTGAAGCGACATGTGACAGTAAAGACTCTCAAGTTAAAACCAGGATTTCAAATGACAGCACCTTTGTCTTTAACTAAGCATTGACTTGAGTTTAATAAGTTGCACATAACTTGTCAGAATCAGAGTTCCAGGTGCAAAGTGGAATAAATTGCATGCTTCAGTGCCACCAAACCCCAAACCTTGTGAGAAACAAGGAACAGAATAAGAAAAAGGGAAAGAAAAGAAATGCGATGGTAGTAAGGACGCTATTGTGACAGAACTCCAGAAAATAATGCTGTACAAGCCAAAGCAAGAATTACTACGTTAACCAGACTGATTCACTAATTTCTTGGGTCATGAACCAAAACTATATTTGTCAGGTACCATATTTAAAAATGAAGAAAATCATCTGGTATGGCTTTCTAACATGGATACAGTACATTTGCCATCAACAAAGGAAGTTAATACTTAAGATGTCAGCCTCTACTTATCATTGTTGAAAAAAAAATGCGCCATTATATATTACTAAGAGTATTAAATCATAATCATAGAATCAGCTAGGTTGGAAAGGTTAAGTCCAATCTTTACCCCATGGGCAACCAGCTTCTCCAGAACGCTGTGTGAGACGGTGTCAAATGCTTTAATAAGGTCCAAATAACCTTATTAAATGTCTACACCCTTCCCTTCTTCCACCAGGTGGGCCATCTTGCTGGAGGAGACCAGGCTTGTCAAGCAGGACTTACCCTTCATGAACATACTGTCACACACTAGCTCCTTTCAACAATTACTCCTCCACAAAAAAAAAAAAAAAAAAAAAAAAAAAAAAACTATCCTGACTGCTTTCTTATTTTTGAGGGCTGATCAATGAAAGTAGATTGCAAACAGAGTTTTGTGCACTCCAGTAAATTACTTGTCAAAGCAAAATTCAAGGATAGCGTAAAGCAAAAGCAAGGCCATCCTTCAATTGTAAAGCTTAACTATGAAGTTGATAAACAAACAGGCTAAAAAACCTCAAAAATGTTCTCCTCCAAAAGATGTCAAAGCAGGATGAGTTCACACAACCACACGTTCCCACTTGTTGCACGAACCAAACTCGAAATGTATGCTTCTGGTAACAGTCAAGATTTTAAGAGCGTTTCCTTCCTTACTATTTCTAAAACACATACACGGGCACACTCCAGCACCTGAGCTCCACCGTCAGCGAGGCCTTATAGCACCATAGCACTGAAACATGCGCCCTGGGCCCTGCCCGCTCCCACGGGCGCGCCGTACAGGGAAGTGCCTTCTAACTACCACACCTGCTCTCATTTTTCATCTGGGCAAATGTGGCTCAGTGCGTGCACACTGCTCTGGGAAAATACACGAAGATGCTTACCTGGGACACCAACACCCACTTTAACCTTTGGCCGCGCAAAACCCACCCCTGGCCGGAGGCCACCCGGGGGCGGGCGCAGACCCTAGGCCTGCCGGACCGCCGCCCTAGCGGCCTACGGCAGCAGGAAGCGAACGCGGCCCGGCCTGGCACCCACAGCGCCTCGCTGGGCACCACAAAGGAGGACACAGGCTGAGGAAACCCAGAAGGCGCAGAGCAGTCACCCGGCAGGCACCTCACACCATGCCGGAGAAGGGAAGGGCGCTCACCCGCCTGCCGACTCCAGCAAGGGCCGGGCAGCCTCACCGCCCCCCTCGCCCTGGCGGGGTGCGGGGTCCGAACACCCGTCACCGCCGCGGGCCCTCACCGCAGCCGGCCACAGCCGCGACGGCCGCTCACCGGAGGGAGGGAGTTATCGCGAGAAGAGCGGTGCGGCGGGACTTCCTTCTTAAAGGAGCCGGCGGTGGAGTGCGCGGAGCCGGAAGTATCGTGAGGTTTGCTGGCTCTGTAGGGAGAGGCGGGTGCGGGGAGGTGGTGCTGTGTGCGTTGTGGGGAGCGGGGCACTGTTCCCGCTCGCCGGTCGTGGGGCGGTCTGCGGCAGTCCGTAGCCACGGTGCTGCGGCTCAAGGGGCGCTCGGACCGAGGGTGGCGAGCCTGCGGGAGAGCCGCGCGGAGGGCTGGGAGTAAGTCGTGTCTGTGCCGGATTACACCCGCAGGAGCGCAGCGAGGTGTGGTACGTGTAGCGAGGTACGAGCTAGCCGCTGCTGCGGGATGCGGCGTTGCCCCTCAGTCTTGCCGCTGAGCGGGGCAGAACCGCCCGAGGTGGAATGATTTGGCATCTTGACCCATACTGCTACACTGTAACGTGAGTTTCCTCCTAGTAGGAGTAGCCCTTGTTTGTAACAACATCTGGGAAGGATGTTGTTGCAAACAGAGGAGGAAAAACAAGCCAAGAGCAAAAGTTATTTTGCATGAAGAATTTGCACAGGTAAGGAAGTAGGGAGAGAAGCTGGTATCCTGCAGACACTGCAGAGCCGGCGATGCAGCTGGCGTGGTGGGCAGAGCTAGCTGCGGTGAGGTGGTCAAAGTACAGTAAAACCCGATGTGCAGTAGGAGATGGCACTTGGCGAACAGGCCTAAGTGAGAGGTCTGCTGATGCCAGTGGCTCCATTGCTGTCCATCTTCAGGAGAGCTTGGCTGGACATAGCAACGCTTTGCAAATTGTAAACTTGATATGTAACAAGCATCTTGCTCTTGCTGAAAAAATTCAGACCCACCAAAAAACACCCAGATTGTTTCACATCTCAGTAGGAAGTTAATCAAAAATACATGAAGGACAGAATTTTCAGTTCCATGTTACTGGCATGGGTCCATAGCAAAATGCTTTCAGATGTGTCTAGCAGTGCAGTACTAAGTAGTTTCACTTATGAGAGTTAGGTGTATTATGTGCAAATATAATGCAAGAAATATTTTTAAACCTGCAGTACAGAAGACATCAGTTTGGGATTGCTTCTACTTATATTGTAAGTTCAATCATTTTAATGACATGTTAAGGAGGGATTAAGCATTAAAGAAAAAAGCTAGGATCCTTTTGGCATATGCAGTAAAACTGCGTACAATGAAGATGGGTAGTCAGACTAGCTAATCAAAATGCTACATCCTACAGTATTTTCAGAAACAAGGCAAGGCAAATTTTCTAATATGTGGGTCTCCATGCTGTTTCTGCATGCAGCTAACATTCAGGCAGCTACCTGCCTGCTCAAAGAATAATGAAGCCTTATACAAACTGGAGCAGCATTATGTTGCTTCTTTAGGTTGTATGCTATTAGTCAGAATTTTGTTCTAACAGAAGTTAGTGAAAGATGGATGGTGTTTGATCAACGAATTATATTAGACTAATGGGAATATAGCAAGCATAGAAGCACTAATACAGTTGCTACAACAATAAACTGCATGAGTATTGGGCACTGCATATGTTGGGGGAGGTTGTTCAACAATAAAACATTCTATAATACCAATAAATTACATTATTTTAAAAATATACATGTTATCATGCACTTAATTATGTTCATGCCTGAAGATCACGGGAAGAACTAAAACAACATTAAACCAAAGCAGAAAGCAGGATGGCATTTCAGATTTTACAAATCTGGCAAAATAAACACAATGTAACTTTACCATGACCTCAGATACTTAATATACCTCGGCCCTCAGAGCATCTTGCTAAAATTAGCAAGAACATAGGCTCCAATTCGAACACAAGCTATTAAAGCTATTAAACTGAATCATGTTTGAAGATAAAGGTGTGTTTATACTACAAGGTGTTTATTTAATGAATGCTATGTTGCGTTTGACTCCTAGTGAGATATTTGTGCTTAATAAGGACATTCTCATGCAGAGTACAGCTGTTATTTTAGTCACAGATACAGTATTACAACTTCACAATAGAGGGAAATAAGAAACTTATTAACCTCTTGCTCAAACATAATTTTTCTAATAAACAGGCAGGTAAATTCTGCCTACACTCAAAAAATCCCATTCTGCTTTTATGTTAGTGGTAAGACCTCAGTTGATTAGCTGGAAAGGGAATTGCGCCTGGAAATCCCAATGAAGTCACTAGGGTGAGTCTCCATTACAGGTGTTAGGTACACTCTTGATGCTCTTCCCCTCAGGAGGGAGACCATTGCAATTCCTCTCCCAAATTAAGAGCAGTTTCTGTGCCTTTACTCAGCTTTGTAAAAACAAACAAACAAACAAAAAAACAACACAAAAAAAAACCAAGCTAGAAAACAAGATGGCCCGGTGATATCAGGCTTTTTTTCATGCAGTACCCTTACAGGATCAGGCCCATAACAAAAATGT
The DNA here is from genome assembly GCA_028858755.1 of Ara ararauna. Lineage (NCBI taxonomy): Eukaryota > Metazoa > Chordata > Aves > Psittaciformes > Psittacidae > Ara > Ara ararauna. The sequence goes on along the minus strand of CM054410.1, from coordinate 32,308,438 downwards.
TTTCAGAGGGTAGAGAATTCTTTAGCTCTGTCACGTGCCTCTTAAAGTTTCTGTGGTATAAAAGTCCATCTTTCAGGAATCTTTCTAGCACAAGTTAGAAGTTATTTGCTAGGATGCAAAGAATGTCTCACACCATGTTCCTTCAGGGAAAGATTTGTAAAACTATTTCATTTTGAGAAGTTGTTGCCATTACTGAAAAGTGAATATATCCAAACCCCATATTAAAATTTGAACTCTGCTCATATTTGACTTAGTTTAGATTTCGTAAGGGGAGTGTCAGGCTCAGATAACAACCAAAATGAATTGGATGATGGAGATAAGCACTTTTTAAATATGTGCTATATTCCTGAAAGCATTTCACATGTAACATTGTGGCCTTCCTGTTCACTCTTCTTTGACAGAGAGAGGAGATAAATTAACTGATGTGCATCTAAAAAGAGCAGCTTAGTTACATTTACAGCATCCTGCACGTCAGTATGTCTGAAAACAAAGCAAGCTGGTGATTCTCAGATGCACTCAGCATTTTCAAGTCTAACTGAAACCCTTGGAAGGTACAGGCATTTAGAATTTTAGACAATGTCGGTTGTTTAATTCTACATTAGAAGAAAGAATAGGCTCTTCAATTCACTGGTATGAATTAAGCATGGAAGCATTAAGAGTGCTACAAAGAGTTTATAATGGGATGTGCACTGAATTAGCATGTTGGAAAGGTTTTGGTCTCTGCAGCAGTTCATTTGCCACAGTATTTTGCACATTACCCATTAACAGTATTGAAGAAACTCTCAGAGTTCTTTGTGGAAATAAGCCTGACTACGTGCTCTGAAGTGTCTGTTCACTGATGCACACCCATAGGGAACAAAAAAGAGGCATTAGAGCCCTACAGCGCAGAGCTGCAGTTTTTGGGATCACAATGATGTGGAGGGATAGCTGTGGGCAGATATGGACTGTTTAGTAAGTACGAGCCACAACAGTGGGGAGCAGAACTGGCATTTTGTGTGAGACAGCAGTCGGGGTACATGAAGTTCTGCTTGGTCTGTAGTCACCATGAGTTGACAGAGTCTAGGATCTTGAGAGAAGGGAACAAGGCAGATCATAACCCTGAACTTCAAGAGTTCAGACTCGTGCTTGACCAATCCACTGGTCTTCTACAACGAAATGACTGCTTTGGGGAGCTAGAGTAGACCAGTGTATGTTGTTTACCTTGACTTCAGGAAGGTTTTCACCTCTTTCTCCTGTAACATCTTCTATGTACAGGCTGATGAATTATGGGCTAGATAAATGGGCAGTGAGGTGGATTGAAAACTGATAGAACTTCTGGGCTTAAAGCATTATAATCAGCAGCACAGAGTCCAGCTGCAATCCCATTACTCGTGGAGTATTCTGGGGTCTGATACTGGGGTCAGTGCTGGCTTTGGATGACTTGGATGGTGGGACAGAGTGTATCCTCAGCAAGTTTATAGATGGTACATAATTGGGAGGAGTGGTTGGCAGACCACTTGTGCTGCCATCCAAGACTGTGACAGCCTGGAGAAATGGGCAGGTAGGAATCTCATGTAGTTCAACAAAATCTTGCACCAGGCATGGAATAACCCTGTGCAGTAGTATAGGCTGGAGATCAAATAGTTGGAAAGACACTCTGCAGAAAATGACCTGTGGGTCACGGTAGACAACAAGTTGGCTATGAGCCAGTGGTGCACCCCTGAAGCACAGACAGCCAATGGCATCTTGTGCTATGTTAGAAAGAGCATTGCCCAACAGATTAAGGGATGTTATCCTTCCACTCTGTTCAGCCCAGGTGAGACCACCTCTGAAGCACTGTGTCCAGTTCTTGGCTTCCCACTAGACAGAAAATGAACATGCTGTAGAAAGTCCAAGTCCATGAAAATGAAGAGATTGGGGCATCTGACCATACCAGAAGAGCCTGAGAGCTGGAATTGTGTAACCTCCAGAGAAGTCTTGGGAGAAATCTTTTCAGTGTGCACAAATACCTGGTGGGAGGGTGTAAAGAAGATGGAGCCATACTTTCTCAATGATACCCAAGGTAAGAGGCAATCAGTGCAAACTGAGACAGGAAATTCCATTTAAAGATAAGGAAAAGCTCTTCAGCTGTGATGGTGGCCAAACACTGCTGCAGTTTGCTGAAAGTTGTTATGGAATCCTCATCCTTGAAGATACTCAAAACTGAACTGAACATAAGCCTGATCAACCTGTGCTAGGTGAATGTGCTTTGAGTAGGGGAGGCTGGACTAGATGTGCTCTGGAGTATTCCAACCTCAGCCATTCTGTGGTTCTTGGAAGAAGTTTGTAAGACGAACCAAGTTCTGGCTAACTGCTTATGCTGTCTATTATTTAAAAATAAGAGTTATACATACCAGATGGAATCCAGTTTATCCTGTAACCCAGTGCCAAAAGACACAGTACCAATTCTTACCTAGCTACATGCATATTTCCAATCTTGCCTTCCAGTTATTCTCAATGACTCACAAGATCTTCCAATTCATACTTCTCTTCTGTATTATCAATCATAAAATAAAAGCCTGAAAATGCTAAGTAAGGATGTCTGAAAATGCTGCACAACACTTAAACATGTTCACAACACATAAAAAATAACCAACACTTGAGAGTTTAACTAAAAGGTTCGGATATCCCTTGTATTGTTAACTCATTCTCTCTCAGAAAGATTCTGGTTAATCCTAAATCCTACTCTTAGAAGCCAGGGCAGTATAATTCTTATAACCTGCTGCAAAATTGTCCTTTAAAGTTCATCTGCCAGATGATGTGTTACTCAGCTTGAATAAACCTAGGAGACTGATTCCACAAGTGTTGCGAAGTATTGATTAATTTCCTTCGAGTGTCTGGTTAAAGGCAGGCTTGAGGAAAATGTAAAGTTTTGCCCTTAAATAAATATTGTGTGTAAATGGATCATGTCAGCAACACTCAGATTTCATGATTGCCTGGAGTGGGAACTGGATAATGAGACTTGTCAGCTCCACTGGATTTCCAGTGGGTATTTGTGTAGAGCAGTTCTGAATGTTTCAGAAAAATATGTGAACATTCAGAAGGCCTGTGGACCAGCCTCAGTTATGCTCTGGGTCTGGTTAAACCAAATCAGCATAATTGTTCTTCAGAGGATCTTTTATTATGTGTTACACATTTCACTTTACAAATAAAAATTATTTCAGAAATGGAACAGAGCTTTCCATTAGGAGTAGTAGTCATAGAAATGGTTTATGGAGATTACAGTCAAGTTTGGTTCCCGTAATCCCTTTTTTCCTTAAGGAAAAAATAAAAAGTATTTGCTTCCTCAGGTTTGACTTAACTTTTTTTGATTTTTGATTGACAGCAAAGCATGGAGGGGAAAATGTAAGAGCAGTGTACATACAAAGAGCAAAAAACTAAAACTGTAAGGCTGGAGGGGTTAATTTTCTTTTTAGTGAGGGGTAACATGGCAAGCTGTCCTGAAGAGATAAGAAAGTCATCACTTAAAGCCTCCTAAGCAAATGTGATCTTGGTGCGGGAGACTAGGACTTGCAGCTTTCATAAGTAAAACCACAAAACCTGGAGCATACAGCCCTTGTAAATAGCCATCTAACTTAATCATCAGGTCAAGCATAATCAGAGCATCTCTAATCAAATGAAACTGTAGGGTCATTTTGGAAATGTGATACCAGCTGTGAATTGTTAGGCTGATACAATGATCTGAAAATTAAGAAAGCAGTATGCAATTATCCTCTTAAAAGTTAAAAACTTCTTTTCCTTTCTGATCTCTTTTAGGCAGTTTACCTCCGTAATTGTGTGAGCCAAACTGATGTGTTACACTTTTGAGGAAACATGCAGAGGCATACACACATACATACACAAAAATAAAAACCGTATTAGGAAGCACTCTGTAGCCCTATTAAAATATATTACTTCTGTTTAAACAAAAAATTCCTATTCCGTTATTGTGATTAGAATGCAGTGCTTTATACAGAGTTATTTCCTGTGTTTCTTCTTTGTGCTATCTATACAACACATCTAGCAAAATAGGGTAGCTTGATGAAGTGGCAGTTTTTAGGGGAGTACTGTAACTGTGTACAGATATGTTAAAGATGTAAACTGGAGCTAGACAAGCTAAACTGGGTGCTTGTCAAACAATTCACCAGTCAGTTCCCCTAAAGCGTGTAAGAATGCTGCATGTTCATGTGGAAAGCAAGGATATTTTTTGCTCCTGGGGGATTTTTCTCCAACTCTGAAGTCAGTTAACCTCTTTTACTAGGAGGATCAGACTGCTGTTGGTGCCAGAAACCACAAACGTCTGGGACCAGTATGTCAGAGATTATTTCTGCTGAATCAGCTCTCAGTATAACAAATGTATTAAACCACTAACCCAGGCACAAACGCATTTCATAGCACAATGGGAACTGCACTGCAAAGTGTATTTTTTATTTAAACAAATTCTGAGCCCCCGTTCATTGTTCAAGGTTAAGTAAAAAAAAATATGAGTTTCTGTGACACCAGCAACAGATTGCAGTAACAGTAAAACTACTGGTAGACTTTTTCAAGCCTTTGCTTATAAATAAAATTGAAGATAAAATAAGAGAAAGACTATGATATAGTTTCTAAAGTTTCAAAGGAATTATTAAGCCGATTACATTAGAAGTTGCTATAATTTAATCTCCAGAAATACATTAAGTGTCAAAAAGTAAGTTGCCATGCATGTCCTTTATTGGGTTAATGTAACTTATAATTGTTATCAGGTGTCTGGTCACTGTAATAGGTAACATCTCTGTTTGTTAGGTTTGTTCTAGATAATCTGGTTTGTACACATACATGTACACACATGCATCTACTGTGCCACTGGCCTTCAGACAAACTGAAACTCATTCCTAGTTTGTAGTTACGGGTGTACAAATGCAAGTGTCAACAATTAAAACCTAATAAAACCACAAAATAGCAAACTTGATTCATATGCCATAATAGCTAAGTCTTACTGTCCAAATTAAACATATGTAGCTTCTTCATCTGTAAATAAATTTTCTGTTACTTTGAACTGTAGTGATCTCTTGTTTTCTGATTCACCTTACCCACTAAATTCGGAGTTGATACCACATTTTTTCAAGATGTAGTGTATACAAGTTACTTATACACCACACAACAAAAAAATATAGCATAAAAAAAGAATCACTCTTAAAGACATGTTTGGTTTTTTCTAGCTGTAATTTATCTCAAAGACAGGTAGTAGGCTTCCTTATAAAAAAACCTCTTGAAACCAAAAAACCCAAATATTAAGCCTTACTCTGGGGTTGGATTTTCCAACCTTAATATTTGGGGGTTTTTTTATTACTGTAACCAGCACAGATTTCGGGTTTTTTTTTTTTTTTTTTCCAATATTAGCTATTAAATTAGTTTTAAAATACTGGGTTTGCTAGCTCATTTTAAAGAACAGACTAGGGCCAAAGAAAGGCAGTATTTATTGGAGTTTGGAAAAATACTTTTGTTTCTGAGGATATTGCTTGCTGACTTGTAAGTAGACTTGTAATCAACTTAGTTGCACTGCCACAGAGCAGCACTGAGCAATGGGCCAACCTTCTTCAGCATGGTGCTCTCTCATGCTTACTGCTTCATTTTCCCCACTAACAGAAGATTCATGCTTGAAGTTTAGTAAGTAAATAAAGCCCCCAAAAAAACCCAACAAACCAAAAACCAGGGAGAAATAAAAAATATACAGAATTCAATTGCTTGTGCTTTCTGCACTGGCCTGCCCTCCACAATGTTCAAGATTACTGCTAGCCCAAATTCATTTGTCCCTACTGGTCAGTCGTAGGGGCCTGTTCTCTCCGTGTGGTACTTTGGTTGTAAATATGAGGCGCAAGTAACTGAATCTGTAGGCCAATTGTCAAATGTATTCCCTTGACTTTCACCAAAACAAAGGGCATGCTAAAAATCCAAACCTGCACTCACAGGTATAATTAAAACGGGAAAGGTTGCCACAAAAAAAGTTCCCAAGAGCATTCTTATTATAGCCAGTCACTCATATTGCACGTCTTGGTTTGGGTTTTTTGTTACTTTTGTTTGATTGCTGGTTGGGGATTTTTTGTGTGTTTGTTTTTTAGTGTTTTTTTTTTTTTTTTTTGGGGGGTGGGGTTTGGTTGTATTTTGTTGTGTTTTTTTTCCTCAAAGAAGAGATTAACCCAGCTCTGTATGTGTATGTGGGAGGGAATAATTCTGTATTAAGACAGATACGCTGTTATTATGACTTCACTGATGTTTATCATCTAACTACTACAATTACTGGAGCCATAAAAATAAGTCGAGTAGCAGCAGCCTCCATAGAAAATGAGGCAGAGTTGAGGTCTCCTAAGCCAAACTGTCGAGGTACTGCATCTTCTACATTGTAAGAATAATGTTTGCATTTATTTGCATTCACGTCGTGTTTTCTTAGGATAACTTAGCTGTGTTCATTTATACTTGCGTGTATATGAAGTTAACATAGCTCTTACGAAGTAGCACAATCAAGCCAGTTTTCTACAAAAAGTGGGCTGTTCATTTACAACAGAATGTTTGCATAGATGTACAGAAGAAAAAAACCCAAAGTTCTTAAACTTTTGCTTAATGCATATTTTCTGACCAGTACCATCCTTTCACAACAAAGACGATAAACAAAATTAGTTTAGCTGAGTGGACTTAAGTCTTAGTTTCAATGATTTGCTAAACCAGAATGAGACTAGTTAATACTTAATGCTAGGACAAATGACAGCATAGGTTATTACTTCACCTCGGAAAGACCACAGAATGCAGAAGAATTCTACCTTTTTTCTAAAAAGCCATATAATCTTGATTACTTAAAAAAAAAAAAAAGAAGGCTGCTATTAGCTCCTGTGAGGTAATGGGTTGTTTTGACAATGTCATTATCCAGATTTATGGATGTACCTTTCAGCTTCACTCAATATCTAATTCTCCTCAATCACTCTACGGATTACTCCTGATCCTCAAGGACATGAGTGCAATTCCAAATTAACTTCCAGATACGTTTATGTAAACTGTGTATTCTGCCTCAAAAAGAGTCATCCACTGCATTTACATATAAAGAGAACCTTTAAATATGCAACAGATGTTCCATTTTTTTAAAAGCTCTTGAATTCATTGACAGGCGTTTGGCTAAATTGATGAATTAATTTGTTCAGGGCAGATTTCATAAATCCTCTAATGATTCTTACCCTTACACATCTTGACTTGATTTCTGAGATCTAGAGCATGTGTTTTAAATGTTTCAACCTTTGCTACTTAAATCAGGTAACATTTATTTCAAGGTTGGATGATGATCGGTCATTGAAAGATAGAGTTGAGTACGAAATAAAATACGATTTGTCAGTTAAACAAATGTCCACATCTGAAATAAGAAGAAATCAGTCAATATTACTGGATCCGTGAAATGCTTAGCAGTTTTGATGTCACTCTCAAGAATATTTGGTGCTAATTAGCTAATACTTAGCTAATTGCTAAGTATTGCTGAACAGCTATACAGAAACCACAGTTACCATACTTATGTACAACTCATTTCTTGGGTTAGTTTGCATGTAAGCATTTACCTCTATACTGAGAATTATTTCTATCATTTTAGTCTGTTTTTCTTTAATATTTAGAGGCTAGATACCAATTTAAACAAAAATGAAATCAGCTTGAAACACATATTTTATCAAAACTGTTTGTTTTGGATAGGTCTTCTACTTTATTAATGCTTCTGATGTAATATACTAAATTATATCATATAAGGGGTTTTTATTGACAGATATGTTTGATAGGGTGCAGTAAAAACTTCATTTGAAAGACTTTTGTATTCCATTGCTAGACAACTGGCATGCCAGCCACACTCAATAAACTTCTGTACGTTTTCTTCCTGTAATGGGACATTCAGAGGTCCAGAAATCTGCAGTCTCTAAGATGTGATAAGAATATATTACATTTATAATGTTTTTATTTCTGATTAAAATCACAAACAGAGCAGACATTTTTTGCCTCTTCCATGATGTTTGCTCATAAATCTAGGTTTAGCTAGATTAAGAAGTCTGAGTGCATCAGTGCTGAGTGTATGTCAGTAGTCCCTATCTGTATGAATCCACAGAATGTCAGGTGTTACAGCCTAATTTGAAATGCTGACCTCCATTCTGTAGAGTTTGGTGCTTTTTCTCTCTAATGCATTTCTAAATGAACTCTGCTATATCAAGTAAGAATGTGGATTTGCGAAACAATTGCAGGATTAGACAGCACATAACAGAAACAGTCCTACCCACCTGAATCCAGCCTTCAAAATTAAAGTAAGTTCTAGATAAAATCCTTCTAGGTGGTTTACATTTATTTGAAAGAGGTCTGCAATTAAGGTTTCTTAATCTGGGCCACTTATGTATATACGCATTTTATATCTCTAAAGTGAAAATGCTGTACATAAGTAGAACTACATTTCATAAGTGAAAAAATAGTTGAAAAAAGAATATTCTGCTTACCAATTTGTGTTTATTCCATTTCCAAGCTATTCTGTTGACATGAAACTAAACAAAGCTTATATTTTATCCATGATATGTTCACCGGGTTCTTTCTTGCCAGTTCCTCTGTAGGCCATGGTAATCTCAGCTATTAGCTGAATAGCTAACTAGAAAAAGCCAAGCAAAATGTATATTAACTAACTCCCATCTGCCTTTCCTTTGACAATGCCACTCATTGACCTCTCAGATGATAAAAAAGATTTAAAAAAATAAATTTTAGAAATGTAATTACAGAGATTCTAAAAAGGGATAATCTCCTTTTAGAGTTTTTTTTAAATGGGACTGGACAGAATGCTGAGCTTGTAACTGAAATTAGGCTTCTAATTTGAAATTTTGACTTCAAATTAGTCTTACTTTCAGCAAGAGGTTGGATATATGGTCACCCAAAACCTCTTCTATTTTTCTATATTTCTATTCGACAATAGTGTTGTCAAATATCCTGTGATTCTGTCTCCCTGTAGTTGAAATTGGCCCAAAGATTTAGGAATTGCTAAAGGAGACTTGTAGATGTTCTTTTCAAAATCATATGGAAGTTTACAACACATATGGTGCAATATCCAAGAAAGATCCCAAGTCCAGAGTGCACATAGCTGAATATTAATTCATCCTGCGAACCACTGTGCAGCTCACACTGAAACAACCATAATTCATTGTTATTAGGGGTCCTTTAAAGGTTATGATCTGGAGAAGACAGTCAAAATCTCCTGGTGTACAATTTATTTCATACATCATATTTGGCCCTCTGTTCCCTCTTCATAAATAATGAGGAATGATTATTCCTGAGAAATTAAGTGCTTTCATTTTATTCACTAGACAAGATTTCCTGCAGAGTAGAACTGGATTACAGTATTCTCAGGGATCAGGATTGATGCTAATGTGCTGTTCACATTTCAATAGGAAAGCAAACATATCTTGTGCTTTTGAGTTGCTCACCAGAAACAAACCTAACCACAGGGGAAAATTCTTGAGGAATTTTCAATTTGTTGTCAGACACTGTAGCTTACAGTGCAAAAAAAAAAAAAAAAAAAAGAAAGCAGCATATTATAGAAACAACTGTGTGATTACCCAATTCTCCACTTTGCTGTATTATCAGTTTTTAAAAACACTACTGAAAATAGGTGACAGAATGAATCTATAACTGGAAACCAAATATACCATAAACTGCATGAAGTTGTTGCTGATTAATTTCCTTCAAATACATTACTTAATAGTAACAATACCTTCTGTCCCAGCATCTCTAATACCTAACTAGTAACATATTGCAGCATATACAGAGGGTAGCAAAGTACTTCACAGCTAAGTAATCAAATATGAGAAGGTTGAGTGAAAGATGTGCCCCACAGAAAAAAAAGAATTCTTGGAGTAGCCAAGATTAGTCCTTTGTAGTCCTTGTAGCCAAGAGCAGTCCTTTGATTCTTAGTTTCTCATTTCTAAACTCCAGTTTTGCACTGCTAAAATCAAATTCTGAGATCAAATTTTATTGGTAGTATGTTGTTTTCTACTAAAAAACTTGAGTTTCATAGAGAAGTCAAACATAGCCTTGGGTGGCATGGTTTACTGGGAGGTGTCCCTGCCCATGGCAGGGTGGTTGGAACTAGATGATCTTAAGGTCCTTTCCAACCCTAACTATTCTATGATTCTATGACCCTTAACTCATTTGCAAGCTTAGCTGCAGAAACACAAAATATACAAATCTGCAGTGAAACCGGATTGTTCATGCCAAGAAAATAATCTTATATAAACACAGATGTCATTCTCCTATATCAACTAGGGTGGGTGTGGCCGTTTTAGTAAGAAAAGACTATATTGCTTAGTGCTTGACTCTGCAGTCTTTGTTTTGGAATGGACATGTCTCTAAGAGAAGGAAATGGAGTACTGTTTTACTTAGTTTGAATACCATTTTAGATGAAAATACACCACCAAACCTACCTGCTGTCACATAACAGTTTTATTTGGCAAAACCAGCTAGTCCACATGTGTGCTGAAAACTTTTCCCAGTATTGTAGTATAAGCGGTATGTTTTCTAACAATGTATTTTGAGTAAGAAATTACTGAATTAATTCGTTTAGAGAAATAGCAGAAATTATTCCCCAAAAAGTAGTATCTTGCCAGGGTGGGCGATATTTAAATTAAAAGAGTCTCCAAGTGTAGCTATATTATAGTGATTGTACCAGGAAATGTGTTCTTCAATGAAGAACATTGTCTACAGTGAACTAGCTTTAAATTAGCGAATCTTGATATCAAGTAGCAGTTCAGACACACCAGAAAAGATCTCAGCAAGGGTGGAGTTTTGTATGTTATTTCCAGTAAGCTTTGTAGCCTGTGTTGTGCTCTGTCTTGTTGAAATGATACTGATGGCTGCATCCAAACAAGCCAGTTTAAAGGTTCCTTAGATTTTTCAGTATCCAGTCATTGGCAAAACTCTTAGAAGAGTATGCTAATATCTACCTAGTTTATTGATATTGCTGTGTTTACTTTCAGTTGTGTCATAGCTGTGGCCTCATAGCATGAGTGAAGGCCCAGCATTTAGACAGGGAGAGAATACTTGTCAGTGTGGCTGGTTCTCACAGAACTACTATTTTTCTAAAGACAAACATTCTAATTGAACAATCATAACTGGCTGGTACTTTAAAACTTTGCATTCATGTTGGAGTTGACAACCATAGAATCGTTTAGGTTGGAAAAGCCCTTTAAGATCATTGAGCCTGACCGTTAACCTGGTACTGCCAAACCACCACTAAACCTGTCCCTAAGCACCACATCTACATGTCTTTTCAATACTCCAGGGTTGGTGACTCAACCACTTCCCTGGGCAGCCTGTTCCAGTCCTGCTGGCCAAACTATCTCTGATACAAGCCAGGATGCTGTTGGCCTTCTTGGCCACCTGGGCACAAGCTGGCTCATGTTCAGCTGTCTGTCAGCACCACCAAGTCCTTTTCATCTGAGCAGCTTTCTCGCCACTCTTACACAAGTCTGTAGTGTTGTGTGGGATTGTTGTGACCCCATGTCACAACATGACCTAACCCGGCACATAGTCTGGTTGAACCTCATACCACTGGCCACAGACCATCAGTCCAGCCTGTTCAGATTCCTCTGCAAAGCCTTTCTACCCTCCAGCAGATCAACACTCCTGCCTAGCTGGATATCATCTGCAAACTGACTGTTGGTGCATTATATGCCCTTGTCCATATCACTGATAAAGATGTTAAACAGAACTGGCCCCAGTACTGAGCCCTGGGGAGCAGCACTTGTGAGCAGCTGTGCCCTGGATTTATCTCCATTCACCACCACTCTGTGCTCAGCTCTCCAGCCAGTTTTTACCCAGTGAATGGTACACTCATCCAGGAGAATGCTGTGGGAGATGGTGTCAAAGGATTTACTGAAGTCCAAGTAAATGACATCCACAGCCTTTCACTCATCCACTTAGCAGTTCATCTTGTCATAAAAAGAGGTTAGGTTGGTCAAGCAGGATCTGCCTTTCATAAACCGATGCTGACAGGGCCTGATCATGTGGTTGTGCTGTACATGCTGCATGATGGCACTCCGGCTGATCTGCTCCATCCCCTTACCTGTCACCAAGGTCAGTAGTTCCCCAGATCCTCCTTCCAGCCCTTCTTGTAGATGTGCATCACATTTGCTTACTTCAAAGAAAAATAGTTAAGGTAGCGGAAGTGAACATTGTAAAGTGTTCCAATCACATTACAATCCTACATTTTACAGAAAGGCTTTATCTAACTTTTTGAGTAATATAAAACAGTTCCGTTAGCTGCAATGAAGACATAGGTTATATAGGATCTCACTTAATTTTGTTTCTCACTTTTCTTTTCACCTGTGTTCCTTTTGACTTCAGGAAGGAGTCCTAGGACCAGAGGGGAACTAGGAACAAGAGACCTAATTTGTTGATTGTGGGCTTTCAAAAACAGGTACAAGAACTCACAGGGCTAAGGGACATATCTGTATGTGTATTTGCTGACTCACAAAATTATTTATGTCCAAACTTCCTACAGATGGAGCTATAATGCAGTTTGTAAAGGCCTGTTTTCTTTCACAGCCGATACAGGGGTGACATAAGTGGGCTTCTTGTTTAAATGCCTTATGTTTTGTTTCCAATTTACTTGTCTTTTTCTGGAATAAGTATTTTTCAGAAAAGATTAGTTTACAATGTACAGCTAGGTTGAGTTTTATTGAAAAAAAATCACACAACAAAAAACACCTGACTTTTGAGGTGGCTGAGCTTCATTTTATTCCCGTTTAATGCTAGTGCATTTAGCTTCCTACTTCCTTCAATCCTTTCTCCAATATAGCAGTTTATACAGAACAAAAAGAAAACAAACAGACAAACTTATTTGAAGAAAGTAGACAAAGACACAGCCTCAGTGTCATGGCTTATCATTCTGCTCTTGTTGCATGCCTTTTCCTATTTTGCTTTTTCTCTTCTTTGCCTATATTGCAGGCTTTTGGGACCAAAGCCATTTTCTCCACGAGGTTACATGAATAGTGTTTTAAAGCCTTTGTTTTAGAAAAAGGACAAATGGCTGCAATTTTGTTTTTCTTGGAGTCCTCCAGAAGTTTAAAGAGACATCTTAAATTGTGTCTTTTGGGCTCCTCAGATACTTTATCCCTATGTATTCATAGTTTCTGATCTTCTATTGCACCACTTAACCTAGCTGCCAGCCAGTGAGAGAGTGCCTGGGCTGGCACCATGGACAGAGGGCCCCTATAGAGTGGCTGAAGTTGTAGGCAATACATTCCTGACAAATCTTTCTCATATGTGTAACTGAATGACTTAAATTATATAATTAGGTTAACTAAATTAGCTGCATGGTGGATTTTGAGGGTGAATAATTCTTCCCTTAAAACTGGACAAACCTAACAATTCCTCTTCTACAAAAAATCTGTGGTTTGGGGGAGTTTTGAATTGACAACTGCTAGCTGAAATAATCTTCAGTCGTATTTCCTGTCACATAATGTGAAAATAATAGTAAACATCATTATGAATCAATAGTCTAATGATACTGGCAGGCTTTGCATTTTGATAGTGGTCTTCTGCCCTCCAAAACACATTTTTTGGCTCTCTGCAGTGTTCTCCGTTGCTACATTTAATAAATGCAAACAAATCTAGCCATAGTTGGACACAGTCCAGACACACTCCATGGGGCATGGGAGGGCTTCCATTTTATTTTCCTCATGAGAAATTGATTGGAGCTGGAAGACTTTTCCTGCCTCCAAAGGACACTATAATTCAAACACAGCTTCTGAGATTTCAGCACTGCATTTTAGTTAGCCGTGTTCACAGATGTGAAAAAAAAAGAGAATAAGGGGGCAGTGGATTGATGTGTGTGTCCTAAAATTATTGCAATAATTGTAATGTGCAAGTTTGTCACAGATTAGTAGCTGCAGACCTTTTGCTGGTACACTGGGACTTCTTAGTCACATACAGCCCTACATCAGCCACATTGCAAGACCTGTGCAAGTAGGTTCTCAAGAGTAGTGGAGATTAGGTGCTCCTCAGCCCTGAAACAAAGTACTCTATTCTAACTGAGTGCCACTTGTCAAAGCTTTTTTCATATAAAGATAGACTCCTTTTGCTTAGTGTTGGCTTCTATTTGATTGTGTTGTGTTCATCATCTGCAAAACACAGAAAAAAAATCCTGTGCCAGAGACCCTACAAGTACATTTTGGGGGACTCCTAGTTTTGCCTAAACCCCAGGGGCTTAAGAGAGATTCAGGAATGGAGAAGAGATTCTTGTTGATCAAGAATACAGGCATGGGGCCTCCAGGATACCAGGGAGAATAATTTCTAGCTGAATTTATGATCTACAGTGGTGGTAATGTTAGACTGCAGTCCGTGCATTGTGTTGTATGGTAAATACTTCCATCTTACTGTAGAAGATGATCTGTTTGTGACCAACAACTATTTATTTGACTCTCTCTAAACAATGGAAATGCTCCTTGTCTGTTGAGGTAGGCCTCCAAAGTGCTCTCTGTGCTTAAAAGTAACAAAAGTTCTTCTTGGTGGACTACATATGAACCATTTGAGCATACATGCTTGTTAGTCTTGTGCTTGTGAAGCTAAACAGAGAAACACTTGGAAATACAGAAATTAGTTTCTGTGTAAAACAAGCTTTTCTAGATGGAATCAGCAAAAAATCTGAATATCTGAATTCCAAGTTGTCCTTGATTGAGAGATTCAGTTGATAACTGTATAATGATGACTTTGGAAGATTTCATGCACTGAAAAGATGAAGCCCGTTTCATAAATTCCGTATTCCATTCTATATGTCATGAGTTAAGCCAGTTCTTCCTTTTGACCATGCACAAAAGTCTGTCCTTCTTGCCAGCAACAGTGAGCCTTCTCTGACAGGTATTATGAAGAAAATGAACCAAAGATAATTTGATGGTAAAAAGTTGTTTATTTTGCTTCTTGAAAGGCAGCTTGTGTTGATAATGGGTTCTTTTATATGTAAATGATAATAAAGCTTTGTCCCTCAGGGACATGCCTCTAATGCAGAACTGAGGGCGTTCTGAAAAAACAAAAATTGATGCTATCTTCCAGCTAAACTGAAAACTGTCCAGAAAAAGAGGCTTATGATGCAATTGAGAAGTTGGCCTTAGACTTCCTTCTTTCTTGTTTAAGGAATACTGTTTTCTGTTAATAGTAATGCCTGAATATGACGAAGGAAACACTCCTTTCCTTCTCCCTGCTGCCTGGGGCACTGTTATTTATCATTTCAGAATTGTACCTTTGAAGTTCATAGAAAGGCCATAAAACCTTAGTCTTGTGAGGGCTAATGAATCAGACTTGGTGATGAGACTGTAAGCCCTATCTTGGCATTATGCTATGTAGTGGACAGTTTATTTCTGAATACCTTTAGGAAATACATTAAGGATTTTAAGCTCCTATGACAGCAGAGGCAGCCTATAAAAAGGGAGGATACTGAACTGGGTAATAGAAGGGTTGAAACTTGACAAGCAGGTTGCATGCAGCTTCTGTATACTTTGTACTCTTTTTCTTGCTTTGGCTGGGGAAAAAGGCTGCAATCTTCATCAGGATCCTGGCACTGCTATGCACATTTCCTATGAGTACTACTTGTAAAGTTTACAGTGCGTATAAACTAGCTGGAAGGTTGGATGCTGTCAAAAAGTAGACTGCTACAAAATAAAGGTAGCTGTCAAAAGAGGGAGAAAGATCTGCTGTGCCAGATTCAACCCCAAGAATTAATTACTTTCCATTTTACTGGCCTCTCTAATATTTAGCACAACCTTGGTCCCCGCAGTCTACTGAAGAGGTTGTTTGCTCTTTAACTAGAAAGAACTAATATACTGTCTGTCATCATTTATCCAACTCACGTTGTTTGCAGTTTTAACCACTGTAGTCTTATGTGTTTCAGCTTGCATTTTATTCCCTAAACTATTTTGATCTAACACTTCTCTGTGCATACAGGCCCTATTATAGAGGGCTCGAAGCTGCTCTGTGCTATTACAATATGAAATTAAAAGCGGTCTAAGAAAATATGATAATTGATAACATTTGGTGTCAGCACTGTTGCAGTTCTTCATGGCTTCTTCAGTAGCTGAGAAGGATTATTATCTAAAGTTTATTGGAAGTCATGAAACACACCTACTGATTTCAGTTAGACGTGTTTCATTAGAAATCTTATCAGGTCTTAGACCCAAACTTTATACACAGTTACAACCCCTTGACTATACAAGTTTTTCAAGATATGCATTTAAGTGTTACAGATAAAGATTTGTTTTCAGAATGGAAGCTTAACCCATACAGATTATTTCTGTGTCAAATAACTCATTGTCCTGAGTTCAGCAGTAGCAGTCATTTTTCTCCTTCTTAGTAGCTGGTGCAGTGCTGTGGTTTTGACGTTCGGCCTGGGAACAGTGCTGATAACATCGATGTTTTCAGCTGCTGCTCAGTAATGTTTACTCTGACCAAGGACTTTCTGAGTTCCATCCTCTGCCAGGGAGGAGGGGAAGCCAAGAGGAAGCAGAGACAGGGCACCTGACCAAAGAGGTATTCCATACCACAGCACATCATGCCCACTATACAAACTGGGCTAGTTACTCATAAGGGTTCGATCACTGCTCTGGTCATGCTGGGTATTGGTCGGCAGGTGGTGAGTGGCTGTATTCCCTTCCCTTGTTATTTCCCTTATCATTATTATTATTGGTGGTAGCAGTAGTGATTTGTGTTATACCTTAGTTACTGAACTGTTCTTATCTCAACCAGTGGGCATTACATTCTTTCGATTCTTCTCCCTGTCCCTCCGGGAGCGGGGGGGAGGAAAGGGGGAGGAGTGAGTGAACAGCTGCATGGTTTCTGAGTGACAGGCTGGGCTTAAACCACGACAGTTCTTTGTGGTGCCCAACGTGGGGCACAAAGGGTTGAGATAATGACAGATCTGACCAGAGTGCGTCTAATCGTACTTGTGATAGGCATTCATTGTTTAGATTAATAGTCACTCATCACAATGCTGATTTATTGGCTCTCAGAGTTGTTGCTCTTAACCTCACAGTTTCAACATGTCTTACAGCTGGTATTTGCTGTATTAGTGTTTATTAGATGGGGGGCTTGGGCTAAGGTTCTTGTTTCACTGTACTTCATGGTAATGACTTGTAATCCAATAGACTCATTGATCATGAAACTGATCTGGCTTGTGCTCCCAGTGTGGTCACCACCTCTATACTTTGGGAGGTATATAATGAAAGTGTATAGCAATTACACATCTTTTTTCCACTCCTTGAGTGGTCAGTCTATGAGGGTGTCGTGGTTTAATCTGTAAATCATGCAGTCTGCTCACTCACTCCCCCCTCTGTCTTCCCTCCCACTCCAAGGGGCGAGGGGAATGGGGAGAAGAATTGAAAGAATGTAACTCCCACAGGTTGAGATAAGAGCAGTCCAGTAACTAAGGTATAACATAAACCACTGCTGCTACCACTAATAATAATAATAATGATAAGGGAAATAATAAGGGAAGAGAATACAACTGCTCACCACCTGACAACTGAGCCATGAACTGAACTCTACCGGATTCCTGCCCCCAGTTTTTCCATCCTGGGCATGATGTGTTGTGGTATGGAATACCTCTTTGGTTAGTTTGGGTCAGGTGTCCTGTTTCTGGTTCCTCCTGGCTTCCCCTCCTCCCTGGCAGAGCATGAGACTCAGATAGTCCTTGGTCAAACCAAACATTCTAAGCCGTAACTATAAACATCGGTGTTATCAGCCCTGTTCCCAGGCCGAAAGTCGAAAACACAGCCCCACACCAGCTACTAAGAAGGAGGAAAATGACTGCTACTGCTGAACCCAAGAGAGAGGGAGACATTCCCACACAGCCTAGTGACAAGTACAACAGCTACTCAAAGTCTGATTACAACAGATAACGTAGCTACTCCAACTCCAAGCACAGCAGCTACACCAAGCCCAAGCACAGCAGGTACACCAACCCCATTGACAAGTACAAGCAGATACACAAACTCCAGCTGCAGCAGACAGTGCAGCTACTCTAGTTCCAAGCACAGCAGCTACACCAGCCCTGGTAACAAGTACAGCAGCGTCATTTGAGAGTTCTGAAGGTTTTGAATGGCCTTTGAATACCCTTGAGACCTGCCTGCTGATTGTGATGGGGATCGCCATATTGGCAAGCATACAGAGTGTGTTTTACCCACAACCATTTCATCTGATCTCAAAAGTTAAGTGGAGTTGTGTTTGGGTCTTGTCTAGGGTTAGATGATGATATAGGAGGACCAAGCGATTTTCCACAAGGCTGGACAGTCATGAGTGACAGGGTGTGTGGGGCAGTATGGGCAAGTATCTAGTCCACTGGGCTCCTCCAGTGCTTTGGAAATGACAGAGATGGAAGGCAGCTGTATGGAGTCCTCAATGACAAGTTGCGGAAACTACTGAAGGGGAGGGTGAATTATTTTGAGCCTGCTGGGCCCATGACACCTCAGGCCATCAGGGCAGAGATGCAACATACAGATGGACTCATGATTGACAGGTGGACTTCGCTATGGATGATATTGCCCAGGTTATTCATGAGTGTGAACACTGCACACAGCCTCTCCTGCTCTGAAAGACTGTTACAAGAGATAAAGCCTACATCATGGACCAGATGGACTCAGCAGCTTTATGGGGATTGGTCCATGCACTAAAGAATGATCTCTCTCTGTCTCTCTCTCTCTCTCCCCCCCTCTCTGTGTATGTATATATATGAGATAAAAGTGATGGTATATTGAAAGTGTGGGATCTGATCATTACATGAATAGTATGGAATAAGGGGTGGATACTGTCCTGGGTTCAGCAGTAGCAGTCATTTTTCTCCTTCTTAGTAGCTGGTGCAGTGCTGTGGTTTTGACTTTCAGCCTGGGAGCAGTGCTGATAACACCAATGTTTTCAGCTGCTGCTCAGTAATGTTTACTCTGACCAAGGACTTTCTGAGTTCCATCCTCTGCCAGGGAGGAGGGGAAGCCAGCAGGAAGCAGAGACAGGACACCTGACCCAAACTGACCAAAGAGGTATTCCATACCACAGCACATCATGTCCACTATAATAAACTGTGGCAGTTACCCGTAAGGGTTAGATCACTGCTTGGGTCAGGCTGGGTACTGGCTGGCAGGTGGTGAGCAGTTGTATTCCCTTCCCTTGTTATTTCCCTTATCATTATTATTTTTGGTGGTAGCGGTAGTGGTTTGTGTTATACCTTAGTTTCTTAACTGTTCTTATCTCAACCTGTGGAAGTTACATTCTTTCAATTCTCCTCCCTATCCCTCTGGGAGCGGGGGGGGGGGGGGGGGGGGGGGGGCGGGGGGGAGGAAAAGGGGGGGGAGTGAGTGAATGGCTGTGTGGTTTCTGAGTGGCAAGTTGGGCTTAAACCAAAATACTCATCTTTCATATTCTATGCCACATAGCCTCCAGAGGAATCCAACTCAGCAGCCAAAAGAAATCACTCTACACTTGCTTGATATTTAACACCAAGACTGGGAGGGCAACTTAGGTGTCAAGTGAGAGGAAATGGCAATACCCCATTTAGCTAGAGTGCAGCATCTGATCTTACATCTCTTTTCTTCTTTTTGTCAAGCAAGTTTTCAGGTTTGGTTTGAAATTCCTGCTCTTTTTGCTTAACAAACAACTCCCACTTGGAAGGTGGAATGCTGAAGCACAAGCCTAGGCTGTAGAAGAAAGCCTTGGTGGGTTAACATGGAGAGCATCCAAGTACAGGAACATAAGGAGAAAAAGCTTCAAAGCAATCCTTCAGTAGATCCATGCCACATTAATCTTCTGAAAGATGATAAACAAACCATGAAAATGAGTGGAAAGGAAAAGTAAGTGCTAAAACCAAAATCTTTATCTGAAACAGAAGGTTCATGCAATGGAAGATGTAGAGATCATGGAGACAGGAATATTCCTTCAGTCTTACTATCCTTTTAGTCTGATATGTAAGTAAAAGGATGGTTTTTTATATTAACCATATTTTAAACCAACAACTAAGCAGAAGAAAAAGGATTAGTCTTTGAAAAATTCAAATCTGTTTTCCTTTTCTTTTTTTTCCCTCTAGATAAAACTTCTGCCTTTGGCATGGGTATAATTTCTATTTCAGCATGCTCGTCTGATATTTCCTGTTCCTGTTTGCTTTTTCAGGGAGAACTTGCACATTTAAAGTATTTACTGATTTTAGACTCTCACCATAGACTTCAGTGTCTTTTAGAATAACAACTGAACATGCTGTCTCTGCCTGAAATGTAGTTTCTTCTTGTTTAGATATTGGACCATTAATTCTAGGGGAGAGTTTGAGTCATTAGGTAGATTATATCCTATGTCCAATTGTAGGATAATCCTATCGTATATGGGTTGCAAAGATGTCAAAGTTAGCCACAAGAAAGCATGGAAAGCTGAAGGCAAGATCTCCTTCCAGGAGGAATGGGTAACTCCGGAGAAAAAGGATAAACCTTGGTTATTATGATGCACCAGTTTCCAGAACCTCTCTTTGAAACATAGACTAGAAGTAGATGTAAACTTCTCCTGAGAAACACATTTGGTACACTGCACGAACACCAGATGACAGAAAGGAAAAATTTCGTACGTATGTCTTTTCTTTACTGTGCTTAGAGCTTCCTTGTTATAACTGTATATGTCAGGAAGTCCATATTGCATCCAGATAATTAAACTCAATAAATTATTCAGTAGGTATCAGATAATTAGATACTTTTGTCTGCATTTTGGTCAGAACGCCATAGCAGTCATTCCAGTCTTGCAAAGAAAAAAAGTTGACAGGTCCCTTAATTATGACAATTGGTCATATTGTATTGTTTCACTCTCATTTGAAAAGTGGCATCAGCAATGACAGAATATTTTTTATACATAAATAAGAATTGTAATAGGGCATTGCACTCCTAGTACTGGTGAAGATCTGCAGTGGTATGTGCAAAATCATTCTTTGGCTAAGAATACCAGAAACATGTAATTCACTGTAAAAGTTTGTGCTGGGTTCTTGTTGGTTTTGTTTTGTTTGGGTTTTTTTTTTCCTATTATATAGGAAAAAAATCACAGAATGCATGAAAAGAAACTGTTCTATTACTGAGACTGAGTAACTTTGTGATATATTATGATTCACAATTACATCACACAACCAACACCAGAGGGCCATTACTTAACCCTCTTGGCCATGTTCTATTATTTGAAAGATGTGTGTTGTGTGGAAGTAGGATAGCTTGGCAAAAACATTTAACAGTAATGTTCCTGGCGTCTCAGAACTTGTTCTTACTATTGCAATACTTCCTCCTACTGTACCTGTCATTACAGAGTTGTCAACCAATAGGAACAAGCATACAAGACATTGAGTTACATGTAAGAATCAACAGTGACATAATTCTGTGATCTGCAATGGAGCTGACACAGCCAATATGTAGTAAATCTTTCAGTAAGGAGCAAAATAAACAAACAGAAAGATCTATACAAGGGAGAGGTTTTTTTGGTTTTTTTTTTTTCCACAACATACATATTAAATTGGATATGGAAGGTACCGATGGCCTGAGGCACTGTTCTACGCTATAAACATTGATAGTAAAACTTGACCTGTTAGGCCATTGTTAGGGCAAATCAACACAGTGGTGTCAACAAATGTCAGCATAAATGGATCTTACTGGGTGGTACAACTTTTGTTTGGACTTTTCTCCTGGCAGAGTACTGATATATAGTTACAGCTTCTCAGACCACCTGTATGTGTTAGTTCTAATTTACAGTAGGATTGAAACAGCAAGCAGCAATCACAGTATCAGAAAATCTTTCTAGATTTTTGCCTTTGTACACCTACCTATAAACCCATGCTCTTACCCATTAGAGCTTTCATGTACGTGTCCCAGTCAGCATGGGTTCCTGAAGGGCAGGTCCTGCTTGACCAACCTGATCTCTTTCTACAGCAAGCTGACTTGCCTGGCTGATGAGGGAAAGGCAGCGGACATTGTCTATTTGGACTTTAGTAAAGCATTTGACACTGTCCCTCTCAGCGTTCTCCTGCAGAAGCTGGCTGCTCATGGCCTGGATAGGTGTATTCTTTTCTGGGTTAAAAACTGGCTGAATGGCCAAGCCCAAATAGTGGTGGTAAATGGTGTCACATCTAGTTGGTGTCCGGTCATTAGTGGTGTCCCTCAGGGCTCGGTGTTAGGGCTGGTGTTGTTTAGTATCTTCATTGATGATCTGGATGAGGGGATTGGGTGCACCCTCAGTAAATTTGCAGACAATTCCAAGCTGAGTGGGAGAGTTGATCTGCTGGAGGATATGGAGGCTCTGCAGAGGGATCTGAACAGGCTGGACCCATGGGCCAAGGGCAGTGGTATGAGGTTCAACAAGGAAAAGTGCTGGGTCCTGCATCTGGGCCACCACAGCCCCATGCAACATTACAGGCTTGGGGAAGAGTGGCTGGAAAGCTGCTTTGTGAAAAAGGATCTGGAGGTGCTGACTGGCTGCTGGGCATGAACCAGCTTGTGCCCAGGCAGCCAAGAAGGCTACAGTATCCTGACTTGTATCAGAAATAGTGTGTCCAGCAGGGCCAGGGCATTGACCAGCCCTATACTTGGCACTGGTGAGGCCGTGCCTCGAATCCTGTGTTCAGATCTGGGCCCCTCACTGTAAGAGAGATATTTTGTTGCTGGAGCAAGTCCAGAAGAGGACAACAAAGCTGATGAAGAATCTGGAGAATAAGTCTTATGAGGAACAACTGAAGGGAATTGGGGGTGTTTAGCCTGGAGAAGTCTCAGGGGAGCCTTATTGCTCTCTTAACTACCTGGAAGGAGGTTGCAGTGAGGCAGGGGTTGGTCTCTCTACCAGGTAAAAAGTGATAGGACATATGATAATGGCCTTGACCTGCATCAGGGGAGGTTTAGATTGGATATTAGGAAAAATTTCTTCATCAAGAAGGTAATCAGGCATTGGAAGGGGCTGCCCAGGGAATGGTGGAATCATCATCCCTGGAAGTGTTCAAAAGCCATGTAGATGAGGCCCTCAGTGACATGGATTAGCGGTGGATTTGGCAGTGCTGGGTAACAGTTGGACTTGATGATCTTAAAGGTCTTTTACAACCTAGTTGACTCTATGATTCTATAACACCAGGATGAAAGCTATTTGGTCTAATTAATGTCACATGTCTATGTTTGTTGTTTCCTTGGTACAATGAAGTATTTGAAATGCTTATTCTTCCATTCCTTCTTGCACATTCCCCCAGTACGTTTGTGTATATGTTATAGATACAATCTATACACTTTGAGACACTTCTTGAAATTATTTGAGTCAAAATCTGTGGTATGAACAATGCATGATGATGTGGTCTTCCTTTTCACATCTTTTTTCTTTTAGAAAAAAAGGCATACTATCTTTATTTTTCTGTAATTCAGTATTCCAAGGTTTAGACAACTCTGCTGAGGTTTGTCATCCTTGCACAGATTTACAGTGCACCCCAAGAAATCTTAATTAGTAGCTTTGGAGCAACTTAGACCAATGTTAATCTTCTTGGAGGATTCAAAGGGAGAAGCACTGCTTTGGGTTTTGGGTTTTTTTTTTTCTTTGCTAATGGGAGGAAGAGAGGTTTTTTAACCTCTTACTCTGGGAGTATAAGCACTGGCTGAGTGTCAGGGCCTAGGGAAGATTGTTCTCTGTGGAAAGGTAAAGCTTAATAGGAGATGATTATGTACTTAGCTGCCCAAAACCAGCTTAGGCTTGCCTGAAGTATAGTATAGAGTCTATCACCCATGAAGAGGCTCATGGAAGCCTGGGCCCAAAAGTGGTGAAAGAGTTTGGTGGTTTGTGCTTATTTTGGACTTGGGACGGTTTTATATGACCAAGAAAATACATATATCCAAGAAGAGATGGTTTTATATGACCCTGTAAGGGTGCTGTTCTGGAGTACAGATGTGTAAGCTGAAAGGTCAAGAAGAAAAAGGTTCTCACAGGGACCTGCCAAGAGTAAAGAGTACACTAAAAAACATTGTACTCTTCTTCAGTGTTGTTTTAGAAGGCTGTGCATACCTGTCCTAGCTGTGTGCAGGACATTTAATGAGAAGGATCATCAGAATGATGATTTCATTTTTGTTTTCACTGCATGGTCACTATACAGAAGGCATCTAAACCTTTGGGTACAGAAATACGCCACAAAGAGTTTGTCTGTGTTGTATATGCTGTGCATGCATCCATGTATTCAAATACACATTCCCAAATTCATTATTTTGTAAAAGATACTGATTAAGTACTTAGTTGATCATCCAACAAGGTGGGAAAAATAATCTTCTGTGACTATTCACGCTAAAATTTTTCCCATTTATTAAGAGCTATACTCTGCTAAATAAGAAGATTTCTTCTCAAAATTTTACAGAAGTAAAATTCTCCATTGTCATCTGAATATACAGTGGAAATGTTTGCCCTTTATATTGATCAAAAATGGTGACTTCTCCTGTGTTTTCAAATTTATTTTTTTAAATAAACTTGTTCACTATTAAGTCTAGTGTTTCAGTAATATTCCTAGTGCCTAATGCTGTAATAGATCGTCAACACAGTCCTCATCCTCATGTCAGATCTCATGCCACTTTTAGTAGGAAACTGATGTGAATTCTCTTTTCACCTGCAATAGAGAGTAATGCTACTGGATTGAATTTACCGCCATTACCCTTGTTATGTCTTTCCCAAACTATGTTGCCGCACAAATCCAAAAATCACTAGGAAGGTTTTTTGTTAGCAGTGATGCAGTTTCCCTGAGGTGGAGGAGTGGATAACTGATACTAATTGCAAAACAACTGCACAATGATCTGGGCAGATTATATAGAATCATAGAATCAACTAGGTTGTAAAAGACCTTTAAGGTCATCAAGTCCAACCATTACCCTAGGACTGTCAAGACCAACAATAACCATGTCACAGAGGGCCTTATCTACACAATTTTTAAACACTTCTAGGGGTGATGGTTCTGCCACTTCTCTGGGCAGCCTCTTCCAGTACCTGTTCACTCTCTTGGTGAAGAAATTTTTCCTATAATATGTATCAAGCTTAGTTGTGGACTTAAAATTGAAAATCAAGCCAAAAGCATATCTAAAAAATATAAATGCATGAGTAATGACATTTAAAAATAAGATACATGTTGGGTGGTAATTCAGACTTGCAGTGTGATATCTTATGATTATTTTTACTGTTTATACAAAAATTTGTTAGCCACCCTGAACAAGTTTCAAGTTTGATGGAAACATAAACAATTTCTAAGGAAAAACTGCTACTAAAAATTGGTAAGAAGCAAAGCTTACAATGTAATTTATGTAAAATCTAGTTTGTTATCTAAACAGTAATGAAAATACAAGTCATGTTCTTTCTTTAGTTAAAGTTATGCATCCTTTTTGCATAACTAGTATTTATTCTGTTTATTGAATAGATTTGAAAGACAGAAGAAAGGATTGCTATAGCAGGTATAATGAAGATGCATTCATGAAATATATGCATTTTAAAAGTTGAAACTTTAATTGTAGGAGTTTTTTGATAGGAAGAGGATAAACTGCCTTATATTTTGTTTTTCTGCTCAGTGGTGATAAGATGGTAATGAAATGAATGTTCCTGTAAGTTCATTGGAGACAATATGAATTATGTAGTACTCTCAGGAATTTTGTAAATAATGATCTTCTCAACTCCCTGGCTACAAATTCCTGAGAAGGTAAGAGTAGCATGAATAGAGACTAAATTATAGTGCAAGACTCAAATCATTCCACTAGATACCGATCTAAATAGCCATTAACATGCACATGAGACACCCAGGCCTTCTTTTTCATATCAGCAAAGCATTCTTATTTCCAATTTAATGCCCACAAAAAAAAAAAAAAAAAAAAAAAGAAAAAATCCAGGAAGGTCTCTCAGAAAATAGAATCTTAACTTCATTTAGTTTGTCTGTCTCTAAAGAGAGGCAATTACACTAATCTACATTACCACTGCAAAATCATTGCCAGTTAAAGTTCTCCTGAAATGGTGTGAAGTCTTTTGACAGGAGATATTATTACCCTGTTAAAATTGTGCTTAGTCATCTTCAGCTACTACAACCAAAACTTTAACCTGAAAATCAATACTCAACTTGCTTTCTTTAACATGAAAGTTTTCCACACTTTTCCAAACAACTGGACATGTTGTCTCTGTTGCTGATGAAGGGGAACTTATCACTGATGACAGTTCAAATTGCAAGGAATTAGATTAAATCTGACATTGCTTTCTGCTATGGTGGGAGCTTTTCGTATCACAGACAATGTAAAGGTCACAGTAGGCTTTCTTTATTAGCAAAATAGCTCATTTAGTGTTAAACATTGTCCTGAGACTCCAAAAAGAGTCTCCTCCAAAAAAAATAAATCCCGGTTAGCCTTGAGTCCTTACAAGACAAACTTGGATATGTTTAAAAATCCTTAACACTGAACGTCTAATTTCTGTGATTCTATTTTGAAAAGATTTTCCACAGTACATCGTTTGATGAATCTAGACCAGTATTTGACTGAATACTGAACATGTTATTAAAATATTAAAGTGATAGGTAAGACATACAAAACTTTGATTAACTGAGGCCTGAATAAATATTACAGGATGAGGTCCTATCTATAACAGTATGGTAAGCAGCATGAAAACATGAAAGAAGGTGATTGAAGACATTCATTGAGGCCATTTGAATTCTAGGTTTAATTGCAGTCTCACATTTATGTCCACCTTTTTGTTAAGAACTTTCTTTTCTTGTTCTCATATATGAGTACAGGTAGGCATAAAGGAATATGTGTGTGTGCTCTTATATTTGGGGCATGAAGTCTTGTTTTGAATTTGAAGAATTTTATTCTCCCCACCTTCTGATGTGTGGGGAAGCTGCAGCTGCAGACTGCTGGTTCAATACAAATTATGTCTGTACAGAGCTGTAGGTACTGCAGGCTGCTGAAGGTGTGGATTGTCCAGAAAGAGGGCATAACCAGAATGTGTAACAAAGGTGTTGACTTGGAGCCTGCTGCCAGCAGAGCTCTCACAAACCAGCAAAAACCCTCCACAGTGATGAATTGCCCCCTCTGGCATAGAAGGGTTGGCTGATGTTAGGAAGTGCAAATTACATCTCCCTGTGGCAGCTTGTCTAAATCTGAACCTTTAATTGTAATTAAGTGATGAATACATTCCCTTCATTTTTGTTTTGTTTTGGTAAATTCAGCTCAGATAAAGGTGACAGATAAATTGCACAGGGGAATGAAGTCATTGAAACTGGTTAAAAAATGGCTCAAAACCTATTTCATTAACTTCTATTTTTTTTTTCTTGAATTATCTGAAAAATGTGTCAGCTAGGTCTAAAAATCACAGGTTAGTAACAGTTTTTACCTGTATCCAGATATCTGTACCACACACTGAAATGCTCTTTGTATAATACAGCTGGGCACGAGGCACATAGTTTTGTCTGTTCTCCATAGGACAAGCATTTCAAAAATATTTCAGAATGGCCAGACAAATGTTCACATGGAAATCTCTCTTCTTGATGATTCACAGGATTTTTCTGTTCTAGAAAGGAATATATACATAAAAATAAAAATCTCACAATGTTTACAAAAGCTAATTGAATTTAGTATCAAGTATATACTCGTGTTTGTGGGCTTTACTTGAAACAGTAGCTGTGAGTGGCGTGTGGCAGGGCACTCCCCTCCTATCTACAGTCACTGCTAGTTTAAGCTGCTTTCTTCTGAAAGCTTGAGGAGAGTCTAACAAAGATCTGTTAGCCTCCTCCAGGGTTCTCTCTGGGAAAAGAAGATGGTATGCAGGCAGGGTGCTGCTTCCCTTCTCTCCCTACAAGAGATGTCATCCCCCTCTGCTTGCAAATGGGCAGGGGAGATTGAGGATCAAAATCAAAAGTTGCCATAGTCCAATCACTAGACTTTTTATTGTATCCTTTGAGGGCTTCTCTACTGCATAAACTAACCAGAGAAGGAGAGTAAGGTCATGTAAGCAGATAAATCATGATTTAGAAACTGTTACGGAGTATTTTGGTGTTCTAGTATTACTCCACAGAGGTTGCTTTTCATATCAGAAAACTTAAACCAGGAGAAACATGCTAGCATAAATAAGGGAACATCTAGGAAATTGTACTAGAGCTGATAATAGTGATAATTGTCTGTATGTGTCTATTTTACTCCATGCACATAATAGGAAGAGGCAGCTTTCTGCAATGCAGTGGGGTTCTTTGACACACAAAGTAATGGTTGCTACCAAGTTCATGGTTTGTATACTATGTAGTTCTAGTTCAACCTACAAAGTTTAGATAAGTGACAAAGGATCAAATCTTTTATGCCCAAACATTTCTGCTAATGTGCATTTTCCATCTTATCTGCTCTATTTCTTTTTTTTAAGCAAGTTGTTTTTATTGGACTGTGAGTAGCAAATTCCTACAATTTTATAGCCATATGACATTGTTGTCATTGCTTTTAGCACGGGAAATGGTACATCTATTAGTAAAGAGACCAAAGGAACTCTCCCATGAGTCACCAAAAAGCATTTGCCAAAACTAATTAAACTAATGCCAAATGTGACAAGTCAGTTTAAGACCTGTAACAGTTTACAGTACACTGACTTTGAGGCAAAGGGGTAGAATATGGGGATGAAGGTAGTGGGAGGTTAGGGTAAGGATCTGAAGTATAATTTCACATGGAAAGTAAATTTGCCTTGCCTGAATTTTTCTCTTAAATAATTCATCTACCTCTGTTGAGCTAGCCCAAGAACTATTCTCAGAGCCTTTGTTTCAGCCACTTACCCTTAAATTGCAATTAACAGGAAAGCTGTTCATTCCGTTTAAGCTCACTTTTTATATTTCTCCAGGTGTGAAATTTTAATTGTTATTCTCAGATGAGAACTTTTCTTAAAAAAATCTAGTTTATCCTTGTACGTAATGTTTGCTAGGAGTTCTGCTACATTTCATGGGACAATCATGAGGTTCTGCTAAAGAGATGTTTTGATATTGATTTTTTTACAGGAATTCAGAACGAAAACTGAGTTCTTTTAAGTATTAAACTAAAGAATATGCCAAGGAGAGCAATAGAAGCTTTGGTAATGAATTCTGCAGAAATCAAACTATTTTTTCCCATTGCATCTGCAAATCCAAAATGTTACACGTCTAGCCAAGGCCTGTGGTCTGATTGTAACTTCAGATACTCATGTAAACTATGAAAACAGTGCATCAAGAAAGCTGAAATATCAGTAACAATCAACCTGATTTCTGCAAGCAGTTGCATATAATAATTAAGAAAATTACTGCTTTTGAATTGAATAAGTAGTCTATCTACTGAATGCTCATAGTTTCTGAAATTAGTTTCTTTTTCACTTGTATAGCAAATACAGTTATTAAAATGCCCCTATTAAAGTACAGAAGAATTATTTCTTCTAGATGAGCTTTTTGATTTCTTTCTTATTCTTAAAAGCATTTTTGTATGGTTGCAGTTTTTGGATCATGATGCGTTGTGGAAGCAATGAGAGGCACAAGGAGAAGAGATGGGTCTTGTCTAGAGACAAGACCAAGGCCCTGTCACACTTGACATTTTTAGTTAACAAATGACCCTCCAATCATCTGCCACCCTGATTCTTGTATCTGACACTGTGGATAATTGCCCCTGTTTTTATTTTACCTTGCATTTGCCTCCAAAGTCTTAACTGCCAAACTTTTTGCTGCTACTGCTGTGAGCTCTTTCTCAGTTTTCTGAGACAGAAGTATTAGTTTTTGTGATATTTTTAATGAGAATTTGCCCACCAGGCTAGCATTAATCATCAGAAATCCCTCTACTAATAAACATTTACTTCATTCTTGCATAATTCTATTGACACATCAGTAATTTATCATTCTCCATCTTTGTTTCAGAATACCTTTGCGTCTTCAGCCTTCCTGCTCATGTCGATATATCTGCTAAAGTAATTTAAGAAAATACAATTGTTATAAACTAGTTTCTTTCCTCTGTCCAACCTAGTTTAAAACCAGTGTAGCAGGTCTTACTTGTTTCAAATCTGGGAATTCGTACTTTTCAATCAAAGGAGGATTTTGTGATAGGCAATAAAAGTTATTTTCAGAAAAAAAAATCCAAGCTCTCATCACCATTGCCATGAGCTGTTTATCAGTCTTGAACAGAATCATGTGATAAATTTCTGGCATTTTCAGGTGTCTTTCTAGAACCCTGAAAAATTCTTTGGAATTATGAGTTTTCCATAACTTTTCACCCTGCTGCATCACTGTTCTGTACACAGATTTCCTGTTTATAAAGCTAACATCTTCTGATAATTTAAGATATTTAGTGTTCTTAAATTAATATCTAATCCCATTATGTGGGAGGAAGTATGTCATACTATTTTCATTAACTAAATTGAAATATCTGTGGCCCAAACTTCCCTGGCACAGACTCAGTGTCAAGATGTCCTTAATATCTTTGGTGGTTTATGATTATCTTTCTCTGACAGGAACTCCCGGTGTTACCATCTCCTGTTTGGATTACTATGGTCATCTTAACCAGGAGTAAATTATGGCATTCATTTAAAATATACAGCTAGGTCAAAATACAAAATCTTTTCCATTACATGCAAACTACTTAGAAACCTACAGTAATAACAGCTGTAGACATAACTGTTCATATCCACATAGAGTTCACTGTATGAAGATTAGAAATTCTGTGATGTCTGAGCATTAGTTTCTGAAATTATTCCTTTTTCTAAACCTATAATTTGGTGATGCACTTTTTCTTCATCCTTTTATTACTAAAGCTATTCCAAGCTCACTGATTTAAGAAACATGGAATACAGATCATCCATTCTCTGAATTTCTCCTGAAAGTTGAGGTAAATGTTTGGGGTCTATACCAATGGGAATCCCCATCTCAAGGAAAGAATAATCCTGCCTACTGGATTTTAATTTTTAAATATGAAAAACTATAGGAAAAGAAAATAAAGGAGATAATTATGAATTTTAAAGCTACATTATGAACTTATTCTCCATCTAGTTGCAAAAATAGTATTTTTTGCTCATGGTCAAAGACAAAAATGTACTGCAGTAAGAGATAGAAAGTTACCAAAATTGGGAAATGCAATATTTTATGCAGTAATAAAACATTTGTACTGTAAATGGAGACAGAGAATAAATGTTGTTGTTCCCTGACATAGATAACTTTTGGTTCATGTTATTTTTATCAATAGATGAGGACATTTCCTTTGATTTCCTTATAATCCTGTGTAAGGGGTAGATAGCGGAGCAACTTTAGACTAGAAGACTGCCTTATCGACCACACCATATATATAGTTTGCACAAAGTAAAAAGTTGTTACAGTTAGGCCAAGTTCCCAGTGACTGGAAAAAGAGGAACATCATATCAATTTTTTAAAAGGGTAAAAAGAAGGACCCTGGGAGCTATCAACCTGACATCCTCACTTCTGTACCCTGTATCCAGAAGATAATGGAGCACATCCTCCTGGAAGCTGTGTCAAAGCATATGGATGACGAGGAAGTGTTTAGAGACAGGCAACATGGATTTACAATGGGAAAATCATGCCTGACTGATCTTGTGGTCTTCTAAGATGGACTAAGGACATTGGTGGATAAGGGAGGAAAAATTATGTAGTCTGTCTTGAAGTCTATAAGGTCTTTGACACAGTCCCACACAACATCCTTGTCACTGAATTAGAGAGACAGTGATTTGATGGATGCACAATTCAGTGGCTAAGGATAACTGCATCCAAAGACTTGTGGTCAATGGCTCAATGTCCAAATGGAGATCAGTAACAAGCGAGGGCAGAATGGATTAAGAGCAGCCATAAGGAGAAAGACTTAAGAATATTGGTAGATGAAAAATTACATATGAGTTGGCAATGTGCTCTTGCAACCCAGAAAGCAAACCATATCCTGGGCTGTATCAAAAGGAGCGTTGCCAGCAGCTGGAGGGAGGTAATTGTCCCCATCTACTCCACTGCAGTGACATCTCATGTGGATTACTGCAGCTAGTACTGGGGCCTCCATCGCTGAGGTCCCCAGCACAAGAAATTATTAGAGCAGGGCCAGAAGAAAATAGTCGGAGGGCTGGAGCACCTCTTCTGTGAAGACAGACTGAGAGTTGGGCATGTGGAGCCTGGAGAATAGCAGGCTTCAGGGACACCTTAAAGCAGCCTTCAAGTACCTAAAGGGGGCCTATGAGAAAGACTGAGAAAAACTTTCTGCCGGGGCCCATAGCAAGAGGACAAGGGGCAACACTTTTATACAGAAAGATGATAGATTTAGATTTGACATGAGGAAGAAATTCTTAATGATGAGAGTGGTGAGGCACTGGCACAGGTTGCCCGGAGAAGCTGTTGCTGCCCCATCCCTGGCAGTGTTCAAGGCCAGGCTGGATGGGGCTTTGAGCACCTGGTCTAGTGGAAGGTGTACCTACCCGTGCTAAGGAGGTTAGAATTAGATGATCTTTAAGGTCCCTTCCAACCAAAATTATTCTGTGATGTTCTGATTCTAAATAGAATTATAGCATAATGTAGCAAGCAGTTTTACATGTTACGGCCTCAGATAAGAAGTTATTGGCTTGCTACATTTATGAAACTTTAGGCAAAAATCAACTGGTAATAAAAAAATTAGAGTAGTATTTAATGTATGACTTTCAGGAGTAGATTTTTTTTGGAGAGAAAAATGGTACCTTGTGGAATGAAAGACAGCCTAGATTATTTTGTAAATATATGAAAAGCCTTTTAAATAGTTTTGGCAGAATCATAATCCTTTGAAAACAAGACATTAAAGACTCCATATGAAATTGGGACTGAATTTAGAGGAAAAACAAGCATTCTTTTGAAGAGTGAGACACTTCCATTTGTAATTTTTTGTCATAAATAGAGATGTACTGATTATATCTAGATAAAGCTGTTCATAGGGTTTTTATATGAATAAAGCCTAAACTGTTACACCTGTAAAACTAGAGGAAATAAGTTGTCTTTATTGGAAGCTTTTGAAACTATATTCTGCAACTGAAAGTAGGATTTGGCTCAATGCATTTTTCAAGGAAAAAAGATTAAAATAATGACATCTGTGTTAAAAGCCACCTAACTTCATTTGTCATCCCTTTCTGTTTCTTCCAAATGGAAACTTAATAAATAAAATATTATAAAAAAGCACTGAATTTAAAGAAAAATTTAAATTATGATAAAAAGCAGAGGCTTTTTCTTATCATTATTCAAAAAAAACCTCCCCGAAGAGCCTGTTAAAGTGAATTAAATCTCCAGTGAATGCTGTTATTTGTCATAACAAGAAAAAGAAATGACAAAACACATACCAACTTTCAAAATAAGGTTACCATTTAGCAGAACAAAACCAAAGCTTTTGGTATTGTATTTGTTTCTTTGTTTTGGCACTAACATAAGTTTTTGATTGTTCTTTGAATACTCAGTTTTTCCCATCTGTACTTCTTGCTAGTGTAGTTGGGTTTGTAAAATAAGAAATCTCTTGAAAACAGGCTTTAGATGAAGTTGAATTATGTACAGAACTGTCTACGAAAACCAGCTATCAAACAGACATTAATCTGATCTATTTGTGGTCCAGCATATTTTCATTGAATGAAATATAGAAATTTAAGGAGTTCCTCCAGTTATTTTGTTCTACCTATGCCATCCCTCTGGGATAAAGTCCTCTGTTTTGAAACAAAAGCTAATCCAAAGGAATAGAAAAGTTGTAGCTCTTCTACAACTGTGGTATTACTGTGTCCTGAAGGGGGAGGTTGAATTATACACCTTGTTCCATAAAGATGGAACTAGAGTTCCTGAGCCCCTTGTAAATAGACCTTTTGACTGGATAAGCTGAAGTTTTCCTTTAATATTTTTTTTATTATTGCTTTTTCAGTTATGCTTAAATATTAAAGCTCTTGTGCTTTTTGGGGCAGGTATTATGAAGGGGCGTAGATTCATAAATGGAAAAAGAGAGGCTTACTGGATTTGTCTTTGCAGTAGTAGGGTAGGATCAGAGAAATCAGCTCTACATCTAACATGCTTGTTAAATTCTGCAGTACATCATGATGAATCATCCTGACAAATCTCTGAAATCCTTAAATTTGACCTTGTCTTTGTTGCTGTGATTATGGAGGGAGAATCCTTTTATACTGCAGGAGACATCCAGGCTCCTCATTCCCCCTAAGGAAAAGTATTTTCAAAGTACAACCATGTAGGCTGTGTCACCAGCCTGAAAGGGGAAGCAAAAGCCACACCCATGTTCTTCTCAAAGCTTTTTCCCCCCTCTCAGAATCTTTTTGGTTTTAACAATAGTCAAAGAAAATAAAATCTCAATTGAAAACAGAAGTCAGAAGCCTGCCTGCTTTGGCCAGCCAGAGAAGGAAAGGGAGGAAAAAACATTCATTCTCCAAAGCTATCTCCATTTTCTAAACACAAGCACAGCTGTGGAGGAGCCAGATTGCAGTCTTTTCAATGGAACATTTTTTCCTTTGACATGATGCCAGTTGATAAGCTACTATATAATTAGAAAACACTCTGGTGGGTCAGAATCTACCACTTCAGAAGAAGCAGAGATGCGAAACACCTAGGCTTGATTGATTTGTGAAGAGTGAGCAGGGGTGAAGGTTAGTTAATTGTTTACTCAAGGAATATTTCATGTTCTGCCTCATTTGGTGACATGTTTTGGAGGTAGCAGTTGTGAGAGGTTAGAAACCCTACCATTATGACTGGGTCTAAACAATGCACTACAAGTGCAGGTCTGTGTCTAAAAGAAGAAAAATCTAATTCCAAAGGAACTGTAATCAGGCACTAGAAATTTCCTACCAGAGGTAGAAAAAGGGATTGGCTCATCAAAGCCATGGGAAGATGCAGACATGTTCTGGAAGTCCAGGAAGGGAGTAAGTGAAAGCATGCAAAACACTCAGAAGAAAGGAAGCATAAGTGTTATACTGAAAGGTACTGATGTTTCTAAAACTAAATATTTTGCACAGTAACCTGGCCATATATTACTATAAACTACCATGTTAATGTGCTGGTATGTTAGTTTTAGAATCTGCCAAGAAAATCTGTCTGTATGTTTCCTTACTTGGGAACCCAGTAGGGTATATTTTCCAAGTGCTTTATTTTAATAGTGTAGTTGCAAAGACTTATCTGATACGGGAAATGTGGCACACAAAAATATTTTTCACTTCTACTGCAATCTCAGGCCAACATCATATAAACATAGATTAAGCACTTCCAGGAGAAAAAGGAAGAAGATACTACTAAGGTCTTCAGAACACTTACTGCAATCTCTAAACACTTGTCTCTATGCATTTGTACCTGCAAACTTGAGAAGCAGTGACAAGAACAAAGGAGAGAAAACCCAGAACCAGGATGTGCAGAAGAACTGGGATTATTCAAGGTAAAGAGACTGACAAAGATTTTGAGGTAAGATTTTTTTTTTAATCCAACAGACTTCTTTAAATCCCGTTGTGCTGAAGAAGCACTTAAATAAGGCTGAAAAATTTTAAATTAACATGTAATTTTGCTTTGCCTGTTAGATGTAGTGAGAGGGATGTGGGCATCTCCAGATGAAAATTATTTTTTATGCTAGTTCACAGCTTTAATTAGCTGATTAGTAGGAAGTCTACTGTAATATTCAGTTCAGAAAAAAATGACTTTCTGGTTTTTTGTTGGTGTTTGTGAAAGCAAATCTAATTTTGTAATCCTAAAATCATACTGTCTGAAAACAGTTGCATTAACTCCCCTGAAAGGTAGCATGCAGTAGTTGAAATTCTAAATTTCAACCCAGACACTAGAAGAAATACAGTATTTTGAGCCAGTTTCAAAATCAAAATACAATGTCTATATGGAAGGTCTTGGTGAAAACACACTATGTTATGAACCTGCAGACCTGTCATCCTTGAGATATATTGAACCATGTAGACCAATCTGAAAGTTTGCCCTCTTACAGAAGAGCAAACCAACCTTCCTGCTCCTAGCCCAGCATGTCTTTTGTTAGTGTTTTGCAGCTCAGATTTTACATACTTGCAAGCACCCCAGGAAAGCAAACATTTGAAAACCAAGAGTGTAATTTTGAAGGACAAACAAAACAGGATTCACTCACACAATTTTGAGTGTACATAAGTGCAACAAAGTTAAAAGCAGAGATCACCAATTAAGATTACAGATGGCAGTGACAGGCATTCAACAGCACAGCCAGTGTCAAATGTATCAGGAACCCTGCTTCCCATAAAGCAGTGATACCAAGACAACCGGTGACAAAAATTATTTTTCTCCTCAAATGATGATGTTGCAAAGTATTGACCTGAATTGGGGCACTTGTCTTTGTTCTGCACTGGGATGGAAGCACTGAAAATGTATTTACAACTGAACTGCAGCTCATTACACGGTGACCTCATACAGAGACCTTTTGTTTAGCAAAGTGAGCATGCCAGCCAGGGAGTATAACTGCCTACTTCTTCTGACTGTGCATGAAAGGCTATGGAGTCTCCTTTGGCTACAGCCAAGACACTAACATATCTGAAACTGTGTGGAATGCCATCAGTTTGAGTGAGTATCCCACGCAAGAGTCTACTAGACTCAGACATGCTATGCTCAGTTTCTTTCTGAGTTCACACTAACATAAGCCTACTCATGAAATGTTTATTTCAAAATGTTCATTCCATCTTGTCCCCTCTTCCCTTTTCCCTTCCCCTATCCCATTTTTTTTGGCATTGGCTAATTGGAAGCACAGGGGAGAGGAACCGCAGTGAGTATGGTACTTGGGCTGTACTCACAAACAGGAGCACTTCTTAAAAGATCTGAGCTTTTCACTATCTTACAGCAGAACAGTTGGCATACCTTTCTTTTGTTCTTTTTCCAAGAAGTGACATTTTGAGACAGGGGAAATTCTTAACAACGGATGCTAAATGCACATTTTTGTACTGCTGAGATTATCCTGTGGCTCCCATCCTCAGACTTGCCTAATTCTTATGTCCTGTTTCTCCTCTGGATGTTTAGCACCCCATGCCTGAGGCAACAGCAAATTTACACGTATTAGTGATCATCCAATACATATATAAAATACTGACTTTATCCTTGGAATGGATTTCCAGAAATAATTCCTTTCCACTGAACGGTTTTATTTTCATAAAATTGTAGAAACATTGAACAGTCTGGGCTGGAAGGAACCTTAAATATCATCCAGTTCCAACTGCCCTGCCATGGAAGGACACCTCCCATCAGACCAGGTTGCTCAAAGCCCCATCAGCCTGGCCTTGAACATGGCCAGGGATGGGGCAGCCACAGCTTCTCTGGGCACCCTGTTCCAGTGTCTCAACACCCTCATAGTGAAGAATTTTTTTCCTAATATCTAATCTACATCTCCACTCTGTCAGTTTAAAGTCATTCCTCCTGTCCTGTCACTACATGCCCTTGTAAAATGTCCCTCTCCAGATTTCCTGTAGGCCCCCTTTAGGCACTGAAAGGCTGCTATAAAATTTCCTGGAGCCTTTTCTTCTGCAGGCAGAACAAGCCCAGCTCTCTCAGCCTGTTTTCATAGGAGAAGTGCGCCAGCATCTCTGGTCATCTTCATGGCGCTTCTCTGGGCTTGCCTGAAAGTTCACGTCCCTCTTGTTTTGGGGGCCCCAAAACTGAATACAGTACTCCAAGTGGGGTCTCATGAGAAGAGAGTAAAGAGGGAGAATTACCTCCCTCAACCTGCTGGTCATAATTCCTTTGGTGCAGCCCAGTATACAGTTACATTTCTGGGCTGCAAGTGCACACTTGAGGAGCTCATGTTGAGCTTCTCATCAACCAACACTCCCAAGTCCTTCTCCTCAATTCATAGCTGCTCTCAATTAATGATCTATACTTAATGGTTTGATAGAATTGACAAGCTCTGTAGATATCAATCACATTTTCTCTCAACATCCATAGAATATATTTATCCATATAGCTACATCAGTCATAGCTATCAATAAAGGTATTATGGATACCTATGACTATGTTTAGTGTTAACATTAACTGCAAGACTTGAGGTCTTGCTATATGGACATGTGGGAGTTTTTGTTTGTTTGTGGGTTCTTTATTTTACTTAAGGCTCCATTTCTCAGAAAACTCACCAACCAAATAAACCGAGGTTTTCCAAATGCCTATGGGCTGTACATAGCCAACTGAAGGCAGAAGCAGTGCTTTGCTGGTATAAAAAAAAGAAAAAGGAACATAAACTAGGAACATTGTAAATTTAACAACGAAGTCACTGCCACTGTCTGCTCTGTAAATGGCTAATTTATAGATTGGTGGTTCCTGTTTTAAAGTTGTGTCTTGACTATGCCAGTGGAATATAGTGGCAGACTCAAGATCGCTGCGCAGGGAATTCACCCTTTGCAGAATGCATTCTACAGCCAAAAGACTGCATATTTTCAGCAAAACTCAACATTTGGTTCTCCAAGCAATGGGACTTTCAGAACACATACAGGTTGACTACGC
This sequence comes from Ara ararauna, assembly GCA_028858755.1. NCBI lineage: Eukaryota > Metazoa > Chordata > Aves > Psittaciformes > Psittacidae > Ara > Ara ararauna. Next base: position 32,269,962 of record CM054410.1, on the reverse strand, counting down.
GGAACAGTTGGCCAAATCCAGACATAAGTGTATGACCCAATTCTGTTAATTTACTATGTGTTGAGAAATAAAGAACATACTTGTTGTGGTTTAAGCCCAGCTGGCAACTCAGCACCACACAGCTGCTTGCTCACCTCCTGTTTCCCCTGGTGGGATGGGGAGGAGAATCAAAAGAATGTAAACCCCATGGGTTGAGATAAGAACAGTCCAGTAACTTAAGAATAATACAAATACGAATACTATAACTACTACTACTGCTAACAATAATAATGATAAGGAAAATAACAAGGGGAGAGAACATAAAACTAAAAAGGGAAAGGGGAAAAAAAAAGCAATAAACACAAGTGATGCACGATACAATTGCTTACCACCTGCCAACCAATATCCAGCCCAACCAGAGTGGTGAGTTGGCCTTTCGGGTGACTCTTCCCGGTTTACATACTGGGCATGACGTGCTGTGGTATGGATTACCCCTTTGGCTAGTTCGGGTCGGGTGTTCTGTTTCTGCTTCCTCCTGGCTAATTGTGCCCCTCCTTATTGGCAGAGCATGAGACTGGAAAGACCTTAATCAGGTTAAGAGCTACTGAGCAGCAACTAAAACATCTGTGTGTTATCAGGACTATTCTCAGACTGAAGCCAAAACACAGCACAGTGCCAGCCACTACTGGAGGAAGAGGAAAAAAAATAAACTGTTACAGCTGAAACCAGGACAATGCTGTAAAGTCCTACTACCTGAAACCCGAGTAAGAGGGAAAATGAATCTCTTGTAGAGTAGCACTAGGATAAATCACTTTGATTTCCAAATGATTATTGAATTTCCAAAGGAAATATTAAACCTGCTTCCATTACTGCCTATCAAGCAGGAAAAAAGATCACTTTGTGTTATCTGTGATGAACTACACAAAGTATCACCCCTTATGTTTTGCTTAGTAAACACTGGTTATATTGACTGTGATTCCATTGTTGTTCCTTCCATTTATTCAGTGATGGGAAACGCTAAAACCAACAGAATCAAGACTCATCTCAAGTACCACCAGCAGGTATAGAAAGCTCACCAGTCTCTATTCACAAGCTCTCATAACAAGGAGGAGAAAGTCCTTCTCTCTTTCCCTGTCCTTTGTTTTTAGTTCCATATTAATTAATGGATGAGAACTGTAAAGGTTACAATTATATATCTAAACTAGACTGACAGAAGCACAAGCTATAGAGTCTTTCCTAACGCTATGGATGCAGTAACTCCCTGCAGTCTTCAGAGACAAGAAACTAGTGCACAGAGACAAGGAGCTGGCATGCACTGCCAGTTCATGTTGAGCTTTTCATCAGCCAACACTCCCAAGTCCTTCTCCTGATGGCTGCTCTCAATCCATTCTCTGCCCAGGCTGTAGTTGTGCTTGGGATTGCCCTGACTCAGGTCAGGACCTTCCAGTCTGCATTGTTGAACTTCATGAATTTTGTATGGGCCCATCTCTCAAGCATGTCAAGGTCCCTCTGGATGGCATCCCTTCCCTCCAGTGTGTCAACCATACCACACAGCTTGGCGTCATCAGCAAACTTGTGAGGGCACCATTGATCCCAGGGCCCATGTCATTAACAAAGATGTTAAACAGGATCAGTCCCAATACCGACCACTGGGGAACACCAGTCATCACTGATCTCCACTTGGACACTGAGCCATTGAACACAACTGTCTGAGTGCAACCAGCCAGCCAACTCACTATCCACTGAGTGGTCCATTCATGAAATCAATGCTTCTCCTGTTCAGAGCCAAGCATGTCGTGTGGAACTGTGTCAAATGCTTTGCAAAAGTCCAGATAGATGGCATCAGTCATTTCTCCCATATCCACCAATACTGTGGCCCCATCATAGAAGGCCACCAAATTTGTCAGGCACGATTTTCCCTTAGAGAAGCCATGTTGGCTGTCACCAATCACCCCCTTTTTATCCATCCTGGCACAGTTCGCAGGACAGTGGGCTCCATGATCTTGCCACACACCAAGGTGAGACTGTCTGGCCTGTAGTTTCCCAAGTCTTCCTTGTTTCTATTTTTAAAAATATGGGTTATGCTTTTTCCTTTTCCAGTCAGTGGAAACTTCACCAGACTGCCACAACTTCTCAGTATGATAGTTAATGGGTTCCCCCAGGACCTGCAAATGCATCTTGTCAGGTCCGATGTACTTGTACACCCTCACATTCCTTAGATGAGCTTGATCTTAATCTTCTCCTAGAGCAGGCAGTAGTATTTTAGTGAAGTACTTACCCTTTGAGCATAACTCATTATGGTTTCCACCTCTTACAATTCTCTTAAAACTACTATTTAATTTCTGATACACCGTCATAACAAATATCTGACTGAACCTGGATGAATTTAATCTACCACCTTTTGTACTTTAGAAATATTTTTTTTGTCATTAAAAGATGAATACTGAGTTACCATGACATGGCCACAGAAAAATAATTCTAAGATCTTAAAAATGAGACAGACACAATTTGGCTCAGACTGTCTAGGCACCTAAAATCCTAAGATTTTGGTGTGTAGTATGGTGAGCAGAATGCTTAGTATGCCCCCTCTTCTGTTGCCTGCCCATAAAAGCTGAACCAGAACACTTGCTTTGAATTAGAATTCTTACCTGTTTGATGAATTTAGCTTACCTGTGCCCATTTGAGGGCCTCCTCGAGCTTCTGCTTCCATGAATTGCATCACTGAAGTCTGCACAGAGCAGGTTTGCAATATGTAAAAGAAAATAATGCTCTTTGCTGTGGAAAATTAGGCATTTCTGATGTAGATTTATTTCCAACTTTTTCCTTAAGAAAAATGCTCCAGAGGGATACGTTACTAATTCCAAGAATTAATCTAGTTTTAAAACATTTTTTAGAGTTCTTTGCAGTACAAAATTAAAAAAGACCTATTGCTAGATGTTGATTATTTGATAATTTTTTTTACTGACACCATTGTTCTAACTGCTCAGGGTGTTAAGCCACGTCACTAATACTGGTGCATTGACCTTGATTATTCAGAAATTACACAAATCACCTAGAGATATAAGACATGCCTCCAGAAAATGGCTTTCAAAAGGCTGGAAATTGAAACTTTTTCTTGTTCCCTGACTGGAGAATTCACTGCCTACAGGTTTAGCCAGCAGTTATGACAAGCCTTCTGAGTACCCTGCTGTACTAAGGAGTTGTTTCCAATGACTTTTCTTGTCTTATAGCACATATGACATCCATTTAAATAAAATAAGCCAATTTCCTATGTCATTTATGCAGAAATTGCATCAAGAAATACAACCTTGTGCTGAATTTGCTCTTGACTTCTTAGAAATTAACTGTAGTAAAAGTTGAATCTGACTAAATGATACAATTAGTTCATGATTTTTGCTGCTAGTACTGATACAAACATGCTTCAAGAGAACTTCTTGTGGGCTTTAATAAGCAGTTTTAAGGGCATAAGATTTATGAAGGAAGGAAAGCCTTCCTGAACCATCAGTGTCCATCTTTTCTGAGGGAAGGAAGAGAGGAATACAAATACATTTAAGCTTTTATTTCCGAAGGTGCTGCCCTTGGTCTTGGCAGTGCCTTTTAACTCTGGGATGTCAAAATCTTAAGACTTTGATAAGCAAACAGAGGAAACAAGTTATCTTTCTATATCTCTCTCATTCTGTACCATTCCCTCTTCAGACTCCCAACTGGAATACCGGAGGCAGCACAATTTTAACTTTTTTTTTTGAGCTTCGTACTGAGAATTGACCTACAATACTAGTTGGCTTCTTCTCAATTACCACAGTGCCAAATAGTTACTTGTCTTAGTTTTTCTGTAAAAAATAGCTTGATATTTTTGAAGTTTCAGCATCTCTGAAATACTTCACTAAATGACAATTATCTAGTATTAAAACCTGTCACCATTTTGTTTTCTGAATAATGTGTGATCTGTTAACCCAGGCTAAAATTTATAAAACATTTGAAGTCTGGAATAAAATGCAAAATGCTTATTAAAAATTACTTTGAAGTGTGGGTGGGTCGTTTAATTATCAATAAAAACTACAGATCTTCTGCCTTTTTCCAAGCTGTAGTGTGGCTGCTTTGAAGAACACACATCAGATGGGCTGTGTTTGTGCCCATGCCTGTGGGAAAGTGTATGTGGAGAGGAAAAAGGCATTTCTGAGCCCTTCAGTTGAAAATAGAGAAAAAGCTAGAGAAGTCTGAAGTATTAGTAGCCATAGTTAGTAGATGGGCTGATAGGGTCTAAGAGCAAGGGGAGTGCTCAGTCACATGTCAGAGCTGCTATTAATACCTGGAGTAAAGAACCCCAGGGGTAGGTCCATGCGACCTGATGAAATTCATCCGCGGGTCCTGAAGGAGCTGGCAAATGAAGTTGCTAAACCACTGTCCATCATATTTGAAAAATCATGGCAGTCAGGTGAAGTTCCCAACAACTGGAAAAAGGGAAATATAACCCCCATTTTCCAGAAGAGGAAAATGGATGAGCCGGGGAACTACGGACCAGTCAGTCTCACCTCTGTACCTGGCAAAATCTTGGAGTGGAATTCTCCTGGAAGGTATGCTGAGGCACATGAGAAACAAAAAGGTGCTTGGTGACAGCCAGCATGGCTTCACTAAGTGGAAATCCTGCCAGACCAATCTGGTGGCCTTCTATGATGGGGCTATGGAACTGATGGACAGGGGTAGAGCAGTTGATGTCATCTACCTGGACTTGTGCAAAGCGTTTGACACTGTCTCACATGACATCCTTGTCTCTAAGTTGGAGAGACATCAATTTGATAGGTGGACCACTCGGTGGATAAAGAGCTTGCTGGATGGCCGCACGCAAAGGGTTGTGCTCAATGGCTCCATGTCCAGATGGAGACCAGTAACGAGTGGTGTCCCTCAGGGATGGGTGTTGGAACCGGTCTTGTTCAACATCTTTGTCAGTGACATGGACAGTGGGATTAAGTGCGCCCTCAGCAAGTTTGCCGGTGACACCAAGCTGTGTGGTTTGGTTGATACTCTGGAGGGAAGGAATGCCATCCAGAGGGACCTTGACATGCTTGTGAGGTGGGCTGATGCCAACCTGATGAAGTTTAACCATGCCAAGTGCAAGGTCCTCCACCTGGGTCGGAGCAATCCCAGGCACAGCTACAGATTGGTCAGAGAAGAGATTCAGAGCAGCCCTGCAGAGAAGAACTTGGGGTGTTGGTCGATGAGAAAATGAACATGAGCCGGCTTCAGTGTGCGCTAGCAGCCGAGAAAGCCAACTGTGTCCTGGGCTGCATCAAAAGGAGCGTGACCAGCAGGTCGAGGGAGGTGTTCCTGCCCCTCTACTCTGCTCTTGTGAGACCTCACTTGGAGTATTGTGTGCAGTTCTGGTGTCCTCAACATAAAAAGGACATGGAACTGTTGGAACAAGTCCAGAGGAGGGCCACGAGGATGATCAGGGGACTGGAGCACCTCCCATATAAAGACAGGCTGAGAAAGTTGGGGCTGTTGAGCCTGGAGAAGAGAAGGCTGTGTGGAGACCTCCTAGCAGCCTTCCAGTATCTGAAGGGGGCTTATAGGGATGCTGGGGAGGGACTCTTCATTAGGGACTGTAGTGACAGGACAAGGAGTAACGGGTTCAAACTTAAACAGGGGAAGTTTAGATTAGATATGAGTAAGAAATTCTTTACTGTAAGGTTGGTGAGGCACTGGAATGGTTTGCCCAGGGAAGTTGTGAATGCTCCATCGCTGGCGGTGTTCAAGGCCAGGTTGGACAGAGCCTTGGGTGGCATCGTTTATTGGGAGGTGTCCCTGCCCATGGCAGGGGGATTGGAACTAGATGATCTCAAGGTCCTTTCCAACCCTAACTATTCTATGATTCTGTGATTCTATGATTCAATACAAATTAGCATAAGTTTTGATTATTCACTGTTCTCTGAATTTTGCTGCTGGCATCTGCTACAATAAATGATACATTAATTTCTTCTATGAATAGCTGTGCTTTTGTAGTGACCATTTCCAGTTTCACCAAAACCAGAACTTCCTATTCTAAATCTCTTTTATCTTGAAGAGTTAAATCGTTCACTTATGTAATTGCCTTCAGGGGTGGATTGACTCGGTGGGGTCAGCAGCTAAATTAAGCTTTGTTTAGTTCGGGTAAGCTGTCCAGATTCCATCTCTCCCCAACTTCTTGCCCACCCCTGTCCTGTGTGCTGGGAGAGCAGAGGGGCAAAAAAGCAGCTTTGGTGCTGTGAAAGCGCTCCTCAGCAACAACCAATGCACTGGTGTCTTATCAACAGTTTTAGCCACAATTCCAAAACCTGGCACCTATGAAAAGGTAACTCCATCCCAGCCAGATCCAGTACATGTTCCTAACCACAGAAGCTTACCTGTACCAAGTAAGTGTAGTAAAAATAATGACAGGTAGGGAAGGTGATAGCATAGGAAGAAGACCAGGGCTCTAACTTGCCCCTAATTTTGTTATGTGCTTTCCTAAACCCCCAAGCCATGTTTCCTTAGTGAGGACTTACTCATTTAACTAGGTGCCTAACTATAGGTGTTACAAAACATTTCATGCAGCCTGTTTTCAAAAATTGAGTGTTCCTTGGCCCCATTTTAAAAAATACAGTATTCTAGGCTTCCTGCAGTGTGAAACAATGTCTAATTCCATGCAAATTCCTGAGCTACCTTGGAGTTACCTGGTGGACAAACAGAACACTGTACATGGACAGCTCTGTAGGACCAAGCTTTTGAGCTTGCCTACTGAAACTCCAAAAGCAGTACAGCGCAGGTAACACCACGCTCAATGCTGGGGTTCCCATCACAAGAATATAAAAGCCAGAAAAGCAAATAACTTGCTTGTCACTTCCTAAAGCAAAAACCAGTCCTGCCTGTCAGAAAATAATAGTGGATGACAGTTATGCCCGGTTTTTTGAAAATTGCCATTTTCAAAAGAATCCGTACCCATTTCTTCCTTGCTTGTGCTGTATGGCTACTGTTAGATAAACATTCATTCAAGACTACTAGCACAAGAAATGTCTCCTTATAGCTGTGCTGGAAACAAAGTGTATCGAGGATAGTTTCATAGTTCATATAGCAATCCTCTATTTCTGTCCATCTGTGTGGGTTTTTTACATCTGTGACAGGGAAGAAAAGAAAAAAATGGCAAAATAACTGACAATTTATTTCAATTCATTTTAACAAACCAACGCCTGAGAACAGCCAGAGATCTACTACTCACACCTAGTTAAGGAATTCAGAGCTGCTAGTGTACCTGTGGGGTACCTGGCTGCTGGTGCGACACTGTTGCTCAGAAAGTGGTGTTTTCCTCTCAGATGAGCTGGTATGGATGTAGTACAGGAGAGAAGCTTAAAGATAAGGATTTTGGTACATGTGCTTCAGTTGTCAGCTCTTGCCTACAAGGTATGACCCTTGTAATAAAAAGAAAAAAATCATAAAGCACATTCCACAGTGAGGGGAAATGGACAGGTTGGTTCACTCACCAACAATGAAATACAGGTGTTCATAGGGTGTAGTGAAGCTATTTAACAGTAAATGAAATGCTACACAACCTTTTGTTCAGGTTGGGAAGAATGCCATAACAATTTGAAAGCACGGAGGAAACGACACACTATAATTACTCACTGCAAACAGTAAAATGGGGCTAGTGCCCTACTTCTTGCAAAAAGCAGTACAAAACCTTAACTAAAGCATTTCATTATTTGGTTTTGCCTTGAGAGCATAATAATAATAATAAGCAGTATAATAGTGAGGCAGTAGCTCAGTACCTACCCAGTGGTTGCAAACGAAGGAGCAATGAATTCCCAGCCATTCAGATTCCAGACTGGTGACAGTACGAACAGCGGCTGTACTGTAGAGAGAAATCTGCTATGCAAGCTACACTGGCAGGTGCAGATATATCACTTAGATTAAACAGCAACAATTGCCCTTAATTATGCTGCATCTTCTACAGTCGCAGCTACTACTCATCAGCTGTAGTGACACAGTATAACAGATTAAAAACCTGTCATATAAACACAAATAAATGCTATCTGCTGAAATCAGCAGCACCACTTTTATTACGTATTTTTTTACACAGATGGAAGACAGAAAACTTCTAACCTTATTCTCCAGAGGGACGTGTTTGTCGTGAAATACAGCTGTAGGCAAGATGTATCTGTGTAAACCACTAAAGTGTAGTGCGTATAACATCAGACTTTTGTCCTAGGCTCCTTGTTGTGCTGGTTTCTATAACCATAAGCTATCACTGATATTTTATTTTACATTTGTGAGCCAGGAAGCAGAATAATTTTGCAGGGCATCTAATGTAAACATAAAAATATTTAAAATAATTTTAATAAATTAGGTGAAAAAAATATAAAATCAGCATTTTAGGGTTCCAAAATTATTGTAAAGCCAAAGATTTGTATCATAATTACTCACATTGAATATAAAAAAAATTATTTTAAAACACTGTAATTAAGCTTGTATATGAGCCTATAATTAAAAATTTTAAATTAAAAGTAAAAAACTTTTGGTGGTGCAATGTCCAGAAAAGTCTACAGATTATACTGATAGATTGCTGGTTTTTTTACTTCCTTTCCACAACATTACATTTTTCCATTGAAGTACACAAACGGGGTTCTGAGAGTTTTATTTACCTATGACTTATAAAAAAGTTAAGTTCTCTCTTTGTTGCCTTACAAACATAAAAGTGTTTAGAAATGAAAAAGAAGTGCAGTAAAATTTCAGATGGTGACTCCAGTATATTAGTTTCATTTACATTATGAAGTTGTTTACATCAATGACTGGGAAATAATTACTGAGGTGCCTTCCTTTCACAATTTCTCAAAGAGTAAGGGATATTTAACTTGCCAAAGGCAAGATTAAAAAACCCTATTCAGTCCCAGTCTGCTTCTTCATGCACTGGCCCTCCTCTCACAGACATGCTTTCTTGATTCTCTATGGTAAAATTTCTTTGATCTTTGTAAGCAGAAAAGAAATGTCTGAGATAAAGGTGATAAGTGTCATCTGTCTGAAGGTACACAGATATAGACCACTTTAAATGTGGATGCATAAGTACATCCTGTGTAATAAAAAATTAAGAGAAAAAGGGGAGTTTGGAATTCATCAAGGTAAATGGTGAAAGGGTCTAGGTTTCACCAAAAGTGTTGATGCAGTTTCACCAACAGGTATTGTGGTCTAGTGCATATCTATATTGTAGTGGGATGTGGAAGTACTGATACCAGTTTCCTAGACGGCTGTGCATCCTTTACACTTTCTAGTCCTTTTGTCCTCATTCACAAAAGTAAATGCTGTGTGCGGAGTTTGACATAATAGTAAAGTATGATGGGCACCCAGCTTTGGAAGGAGGAAGAACTTGTGGTTCCCGGCCATGTGCTTAATCATTTCAAAGTGGCTTTGAGGTGGGTAACATAATTACATTAAAAGAATCTGAACAATCTGCCTTCCCAAACTGGAAGCAATACTGGCTAATGAAAACCCACTAGACCAGCAAGATTCTCAAATCCTTCTGAGAGCCATTTATCTTTCCTCTACAACAGTTTCACAAGCAGAAAAATGGGGATAAAACACCACTTACTGTAATAATGAAATTCAAAGAAAGACAGTGCCCAAATATTATGGATTGTACTCTGGAACACGATTTTTTTGGTTTTTTTTTTATTTCACAGCAAAGTAAAAAACAATTATCTCAGATTCCAAGATGGAAAAAATTAATTTTCTTCACTGTACTAAGAGTGAAGTGGAAGCATTATTTTTGGAATTTTGTATTTTGTGGAACTTTATATGCCAGCAATATTTAAAAAAAATTAATCTAAATTCTAATACTGTCTCTACAATTATGAGGCTATTAGCCCAAAACTTTACAGTGAAGTATAAAACTGCTTGCACTGAGATTTAAATGAACTCTGTGGATTGCTAGCAGCCATCATGCATGGGAGAGGAAAGAATTAAATCACTTCCAAAGTTATATAGCAGACATACTATGAGGACAGTTCTGTGAGTAACTAGTTTGTGATGGTTTTATTTCACATCCTTCTTATTTGTTTAGAAGGAACAGTTTAATAGGCTAGAGAAATATGGTGTTTTCATGGCCCATGCAGCCGAGCTCCTATATCACACTGAAAGAAGTTCAGCCATGCAGCCTCCAAGGAATGAGAGAATTAGATCCGTAAAAAATATTGGAAAAGGGCATCACTGGTGAGGGATATTAAGTAAATGGAGCAGCAATATAGTGCAGGAGGGAGAAACAGGAAGGAGGAGCTTTGGCAAGTGTTGGTGTAGTGGAGGAGTGTGATGCAGTTGCTATATAGGACAAAGAGCAGTAGTAATGTTCCAGTGCCTTATTCCTCTATACTCAGCTCCTCTGTGCCCATGTGCTAACATGAGGGGACTTTCAGCTGCTGCTAAGAAGTTGCAGCAAAGCTGTGAAGGAAGTTCACTGGAGGCCAGAGCCGCACGCAAAGAGTTGTGCTCAATGGCTCAGTGTCCAGATGGAGACCAGTAACAAGTGGTGTCCCTCAGGGATGGGTGTTGGAACCGGTCTTGTTCGACATCTTTGTCAGTGATATGGACAGTGGGATTGAGTGCGCCCTCAGCAGGTTTACAGATGGCACCAAGCTGTGTGGTTCGGTTGATAAGTTGGAGGGAAGGAATGCCATCCAGAGGGACCTTGACATGCTTGTGAGGTGGGCTGATGCCAACCTGATGAAGTTTAACCATGCCAAGTGCAAGGTCCTCCACCTGGGTCGGAGCAATCCCAGGCACAGCCACAGGCTGGGCAGAGAAGAGATACAGAGCAGTCCTGTGGAGAAGGACTTGGGGGTTTTGGTGGATGAGAAAATGAACATGAGCCGGCTTCAGTGTGCGCTCGCAGCCGAGAAAGCCAACTGTGTCCTGGGCTGCATCAAAAGGAGTGTGACCAGCAGGTCGAGGGAGGTGATCCTGCCCCTCTACTCTGCTCTTGTGAGACCTCACTTGGAGTATTGTGTGCAGTTCTGGTGTCCTCAACATAAAAAGGACATGGAACTGTTGGAACAAGTCCAGAGGAGGGCCACGAGGATAATCAGGGGACTGGAGCACCTCCCATATAAAGACAGGCTGAGAAAGTTGGGGCTGTTGAGCCTGGAGAAGAGAAGGCTGTGTGGAGACCTCCTAGCAGCCTTCCAGTATCTGAAGGCGGCTTATAGGGATGCTGGGGAGGGACTCTTCATTAGGGACTGTAGTGACAGGAAAAGGAGTAACGGGTTCAAACTTAAAGAGGGGAAATTTAGACTGGATATGAGGAAGAAATTCTTTCCTGTAAGGTTGGTGAGGCACTGGAATGGGTTGCCCAGGGAAGTTGTGAATGCTCCATCGCTGGCGGTGTTCAAAGCTGGATTGGGCATAGCCTTGGGTGACATGATTTAGCGTAAGGTGTCCCTGCCCATGGCAGGGGGATTGGAACTAGATGATCTTCAGGTCCTTTCCAACCCTAACTATTCTATGATTCTATGATTCTATGAAAGAATGGAGAAAGGGCTATTTTAATTCTCCTTAGTTGCAGTAGGGAGATGTTTTCTACACAGGCAGAAAGGGTGGTTTAGAGAGCCTTCACGGTAAATCTCAGTGTTCACACGGGCCACACACAGGGATTGTACACACGTATGCACATAAACACTTACGAAAACAAATCCTTTGCACAGGCTGTCTCAGCAAACATCTGAAAAATCTGCACTTTACCCACAGTGCCGGAGGATGCTTTAGGACCTTTATGATTGCTGTTCAGGCATCACTGCAGGCCTCAAAAAACCTAGCATATAAACCTGAGAAAGAGATAAAAAGAAATGCAAGGCAGAAACTTTACATTAGAAGTAAATATAGCACAGAATATGCTTGCTGCATATGCAAAATGTTCCTAGGACAGGTAGGTTTCCAGGCATTTCAAGATGTAGGGGATATACCCCTGCCTATTTCAGTTTTTCCATGCAGATTTAATAGTGTGTCATCATTAACTCTACCCTGCAGGCGTTAAGCTAGGCATACCTTTGTGTGTGTGTGTACTGTAACTAGAAAAAGGAGTGAAGCTAAAGAGCCTACTGCTATGTCAGTTGCATGTGAGGCAAATAAAGCCAACTGCAAGAAAGAAAGCCCGACAACATTTTGAGGTTTTGAGTGAGAGCCTGATCACTTTAATTTTTAGAATGGTTTTTTCCTTTTGGCTCTTATGACCCAATGCTTTCCCAGAGTTATCCAAAATGAGACACAAGGAAGTATTCATCTGTGTTAGTCTTCTTATGCAACATTGAACTCAGTGGATTGAGTGGGGCTCAAGCTTTGTGTGTCTTCTGCATGTTCCTCCCTGACTACTGTCCCCGTACTCTCTTGTAGTTTTGAACCTGTGGGCGCATGCTCCACAGTCAGCACTTAGAGAAAACTAGTAAGGAATTTGTTAATAAAATACATATTTTTCTTTTCCAGAACATTCTTCCTGAGAGCCCACACCCAGCTCCAGCCTGCGTGGGATTTTGCACTTGAAACAGAGCCCTTTCTGAACCAGAGCAAACCAAGTGGCAGAGCACTTGGCACAGGGACATCAGCCTAAATTTCCCACCTTCCAAGCAAGAGAAAGAGCTATTGGTTATTCAAGGTGTGGTTGTTACAGCTAATAATCAGAGGATATTGGTAACACTAGGACTTTGATCTTGTTTGTGTACCTCAGTTCAATGCATCAGCTTCTGAGCTCTTGCCCCTTAATGCTTATTTAATTTAGATCAAATCTGTGTCACTCTTTAAAAAAAAATTGACTGTGGATTTAACAATGTTACTTTTGTGTAATGATTTATTGTTGCTAGTTTTAAAGAATGAAGGAAGAACTATATGGCAAGGTGGTCACCAATTGAGGGTTCACTGCCTGGCCCCCATGCGTCCAGCAGCTGGGAGCTGGGAACAACTTCCGTTCAAGCTAAAGAATCAAAAACCTGAATATGTGGAACTGCAAAACTGTTTATAATCACTTCACAGCTATCTTGTGGATATTATAGGCCAGATTTACTTTCTGTATCTCTTCTCTCTGCTGTAGGTACAGGAAGAATTAGTCTTACAAATAAGCATTCATCCTATATTGTCTGTGTAAATAGGTTGTGGCATTGTTCAGTTCATACACATTTAGGAAAGGAAAAGAAAATACATTCAGATTGAAATTTCTGAAGGATTTGTAATTTTTTGAGGTAAAAAGAGGTATGTACTTAATGTATATGTGATACATTTACTTTTTTTTTTTGCCTCATGATAGAAACAGGCAAATTTTATGAAATTGTAATAAACACAGAATCAGTATTAGCAACAGACCATGCAAGAAGATGTAACTAGAACTCTGGAGTAACTCATAACAAATGTGGTTATACCTCATGTGTGGAGCTGATTACATGCTTTTACTATGGTGCTTTGCAATGCCCAGTCTGAAAGGCCATAGTAGGCAGTCTGTTGCTAGTCTGCTCAGCCGCACTGAGTAATGTATAATAGTAATGTACAGGCTCTGCCTGACTGTTCAGATGACCAAAGAGCTTCAACCTTGGCAGTTATGGGCTGTTCCCTACCACCTGAAGAAAAACCGGAAAAAATACGGACAATTAATTTTCTTTAAAGTAATTAATGCCCCAAGAGTACAAAAGGCACAACTCAATTCTTTGGTATCCTTCTGATGGAATCCAGTGGAGTCTCTCCTTGAATGGAATCCACATAAGGCTTAATTGAAGATGAGGTTGGGACATATGTAGGGGAGGGATATGCTGCCAATATATCTATGTTTCTTCATAATTAGTAAGGGTTGATGTTCCCCTTTTTGTTTACAAGTGCTACACTGCAGAGCTAGTCTCCACTTCGCTAAGCTGGCTCTTACGAAGGTCTGAAAGAGAAATTAAGTAAGTCATAGTATTCCTCCTCCATTCCACAATCATTTCCACATAGTTTCAGGTAATCAAAAGCTTTCTATACTCCTTAACCCATCCTTAACAGACCACACAAATGTTTCCATGACACCCAGAGCTTCAGCAACTGCTATTCTGGCCTGGATCCAAGCTGATTATCTGAATTATCTATATCCAGTTCACAGCTATAAAAGTTCAGTATTTGTTATCAATTCTTTTCTACATCTGCATGCTCAAGGACAAAGACTTACATCCAGGTCTGCATAATAAAAAATCTGTAAATCCAAGGGATATTAGTTCTGTTTTGGATTTGGTTTTGGATTTTTTCCGTTTGCTTATGCTGTTACTGTGCACACTAATGAGAAATTACATTGTTTGAGAAGTAAGAATCTGCCTGACCCCTTAACAAATAAAAAAATGCAAAATTGTTAGGTTTCAGAAACTACATTCAGTTTCCAACCTCCCTTCCACCTGACTCTTATCAGGTTATATTGGAATCTATGTGGGTTCAGCACTTGCTGCATGAGTGCTCTTGGAGCAAAATTCCAGAGCTTTGCCAAAGCCACAGAGGATATACTCACCATAAATGTTTGATGGTGGATATTTAAAGTTATTACAATAAATCAGGGATAGTAAGAAGCAGGAGAAGCTCCCTTGCCAGGGACTGTCAGGGAAGCAGATGGCTCAGGTAGCCTGAAGGAAAAAGCCTCTTCGGTAGAAGAAAAAATATCAAATTTGCTGATTCTTTCCAAATCACATAATGATGCAATGCATTCTGGAGGTTCTGAAATTCATGAACACATTAGAAAACACTTTCAAAGCACAGTTAGCCATCAAAGAAAGTAGAAGATATCCTTCTAAGTGAGGGTCAATGGGTTGAAGTTAGTGGAAGGAGCAGCAAGGGAGAGGCAGTGTATACCAGAAGGCAGAGCAAGCCACCTTAAAAACAAAACTCAAAACCCTCAAACCCCCCCCTCAAAAAAAAAAACAAAACCAAAAAACCCAAACCAACCAAAAAACAAACTTGCCAAACAATAGTTTTTAATGTTCTGATTTTTTTCAGGTAGTTTCATCAAAATAGGTTGCCTAATACAACTGAATGTGTTCTGTTAGAAACATGAAATATTTGCAATAAAAGTAACAGTTTTCAGCAATTTTCACACTTCATTTCTAGCCTTTAAATGAGCCTATCTTGCCAAAAACATTGTTTTATTTTGTGAATGTTTTAAAAAGGGGCTTTGCTAATGGAAAAATATCTCCTTTCCAGGAAAACTGAGGTTGATCTGAACAGAAAGTACTGCTGAAATTAGAAAGGTTAGCATAGCACAAGAGCTTTAGCTGGGAGAATTAGTAAGAGCCTCCTGTGACCTCTGCAAGCATGGAGTCTCAAACTTTCATTCTTCAGCTAATTAGTGCAAAATAGAAATTTTTCACACTGAAAAACAATATTACCCCCTTTGCAAAACAATGCAATTTACAGAACTGTTGCAACAGATTGGACCCAAGTCCACCTAGGCCTACAGACAGTCTTGAAAAATGTCTAGTTTATCTATATGCGGTTTTTCCTTGTGCTGTAATGGCAATTTTGAGATAGCAGTACCAAAACTGCCCAAAACCATCACATCTGGATACTTCATAGATTTCTATAGTGTGACACTTCTTATGGTATCTGGATTATGATCTGAGAGCAAAACTAGATAATTTAATTCCTAGTTAAATTTTCATGCAGTCATCACAAATGAATGCACTGTTCATACACTATGCAGTGAACTACCAGTGAGTGACTGTTTTGTAAATATTATTACTTGTATCGGTACTCATGCTCTACCTAAGGAATGAAAAAAAAATAACATAGCTGAGAACATGGAACAGTAAAGAATACTTTCAGTGCTAAATCACAGTAACCTTGACGATTTGTCTGCAGAGTGAAAGCAGATAGCTTTCACATGATTTCTAGGTGAGAATAGTTTTATACATATAGAAAGGTGACTTCGGAGGGACTGAAATTTCCGAACTGATGCAGTATGGAAAATTCTTCAACATAGTTTTTTACCAGTTGTAATTGTCAAGGGTTTATAGTAGATGCCTCTATATCACAAACAAGATTTTGACTAATATATTTATAATATCAGACTTCATCGGCTTTTTTTTTTTATTTTATGTAATCTTACTAGTGAAAGACTGCTACAGACAAGAATTCACACCTCTGACAATTTACACCAAACCCCAAAAAAGGCCAGTACATATGAATAGCATTTCAAGGATAAGTTTACTGAAAACCAAAATAGAATTCTGTTGTTTTCTTGAATAAGATATGCAAAGCTAACAGGGCTAACTGCATGCAAGCAGCTAACTTCACTTTTTCTTCTGTTTTGGAAATGGGCCGATTCTGATCTTTGGGCTTATGTAACAAATAGGAATAGATTAAAGTCGGGGGAAATAAGACTGATATTCACAATATATTCAACACATTCCCAATGAACACTTCATTTGCATCATAATTCATACTAAATATCCAGTTCATGAAGAGGCTGATTACAAGTAATTTTTATTCAGGTCAGCAGTGATAGAGGAGCTACTACTAAAAGAAGTTCTAAAGCAAACACCTTCAAGAAAGAATGTAGAAATATATAGCTGTAATTGGATTTGGAGATACTTTCCGCTGCTTCGTATTCATCTGAGCTATACATATAAAATATATTTTCCCCTCAGTTTTAGTCAATTTAAACTAATAGTGTTGGCAAGGCTACTTTTTTTTTTTAAGATTAATTTTATTGACATTACTAGAGATAGAGATAACAGCAATTCCATACTAAGTGGACATCTCTGAAGACTGTGAAATGACTGAACATGGTAGGCACCCCTACAGATTTTATCTATACTAACCAAGCTTTCACACTTAGGCAGCAGACTGGGGCACAGATGAAGCAGAAAAGACAAGGAAGAGATAGCGTTATCTGTGACATGATCTGTTGAACAAGAAATATCACCTGCCTGCATTCTCCTTTATCCCATCAATGCACATAGCCCCCACCCCAAAACAGCAACTGTGACATCCTGTAACTCGAAACCAATACCTTAAATCAGTTTAGTGCAGGGTAAATTACAGAGTCTGCTACACAAATAATTTGCACTGAACTGTTTATCAGCTCTCTGACATAGCTGCTTCCATTTATAGCTTATAAACTGTTTTTTACTGGTTGCTTCACATCTGATAACATGGCTTGAGAACAGGTGGTGGGAATGTTAGGCAATTATTAGAGCCTCTGTTTGCTTGTGTGTGGTCTCTTGGTTTGCAAGGCCACTGACCACATGCAAAGGCATTGTAAATGTCTCAAAGTTAGATTATCAGCCTCCATTGTTGAGTACTGCCCTAGCTGCAGCTGGAGTCTTTCTGGACTGTAAACAGCTTTATCAAAGAGTGAAAAGTTCAACATTTTCAAGACCTACATTTAAGATCAAAATTTACCCAAAGTAAATCGCAAAATATTTTTTAATCTTTCATGTGTAAGTAGGAAGGCTGTGTACCTCTCCAGTATTCCACTCTAAGGCTGGTGTCTTAGTAAGGCTCAGAAAGTGATATGTTGGCCAAGGCAGAAGTGGGTGTTTTTGCCATGTGTTACCATTTCACCTTTAGAGATTTTGTAGCAAACCTTGCTGGAATAAGTTGGCTGTCCACAGGTAAATTAGTAAGGGTTGTTTAATTTTCTTTGCAAGGAAGGGTAAAACCCTTCTGCAGCTTTATCATGAAAATATCCTCCAGGAGATTCCTTGCGAATTCTTCACACTCAGTAAGAAATATCCATCTTTAGAGGCAGAATACAGTCTAATTCAGAATACAGATTTTTGTTTTAGCACACAAGAACATAGTTTTGTGATCAGTAATCTCCAATCAAGAAAGGATCAAACCAATGGTAAAATCTTGCAAATTACTACTTGCATATATAAAGCCTTTGAATGAGAGTAAAGGCTTTTTGTAATTTGAAATGCTTTCAAATTTTAATGCAGTTATTGCTAAGAACTCTTTTGCTTTGGAAGGTCTAAGTGGTGCAGGACTTTCTCACCAGCGAGTGTAGTCCAATTCACATTGTTTTCCACTGCCTTCCTGCATCTGGATGTGACAGGTGAGATTTGCTGTTATGCAGAAACAATAACTTCAAATATTTTCCCTAAAGCCACCATAGGGATGCACATCCTGGATTTCAGCAGACATTGAAATAACCTTTGCAGAATTGAAAGGAACAAAGAAGTAATAAAGAGGGTATTCTACAGATGGTGCAGTCTTGTGCTACTGTATCACTATTCTTTCCCAACACGACTGTTTTTATGCAGGTCCCCTTCCTGTTTAGCGTGCAGTTATAACCTCCAGAAAAAGAGCATGCATTCCAGCAAACATTTTAAGTACAATGGGCTCTCTTTCGTCTACAATGCATATCATTTCAAGAGGAACTCAACAACAGGTCTATGCAGTTTATCAAAATGCTTCTAGTTTGTGTTTCCAGTACTATTGACTGAGGTGGGAAAAGGGTAGCAAGTCTGGACATAAAAAGTGCATGAACCATAATAATTTTGAAAGAAGGTGACCAGTAACAGGAATGAAGCTGCATCAGGGGAAGGTCAGATTGGACATTAGGAAAAGGTTCTTCACTGAGAGGGTAATCTATCACTAGAACAGGCTACCCTGGGAAGTGTTCACAGCACCAAGCCTGTCAGAGTTCAAGGAGCACCTGGACAATGCTCTGAGTCATATGGTTTAGTTTTAGGGAGTCCTGCAAGGAGCAGAGAGTTAGACTTGGTAATTCTTAGGGGTCCTTTCCAACTTAATATATTCTATGATTCTATGATCACATATGTATATGGTTATACATACTGGAAAGGTTAACTGCATGGCCTTTGCAGAACTCCTTTGGGACCCAGCAAAGTGCAATATACCTTGAGATCACTGTACTGAAGTTCCCAAGGACTAATTGCAGTTTTTGCATTTTCCTTTCTTGCAATTTTTGTTGCAAATAATCCTGTAAGTCAGTTAGTGCATGACAATAAAGATAATTTTTTATTCTAGAAACCCAGACTGGAAGATATGCCTGCAACTCACACTTAAATATATTAGAATTACTGCAGATATCAATTTTCAGCTGTTTGACCATGAAATTAGTTTTATCAACCTAATCCACCCAGCAAACTCATTTTTGTTGCATCTACATCTCAGTGTCAGCTTGGTACGCTCTTTTACTTGTCTGAGTTTACTAGAATGGATTTGTCCAAATGAAGAGAGAGGTTTTGAGTGGACTATGGTTGTGTGCTTGACAAGAATTTTTTTAATTTATACTTTTCTGATATTTTCAGCATGACCTTATATTAGAATTTTAGCTTGCCCTTTCAGAATGCATTTTAGAAAAAAAGCAATTTCTCATTTTCTGACACAAAAATGTGTTGTATTTTGTTTCATACCAATGTCAAGCACTGTCTATTGAAAATATTTTAAGATTGCAAAATCTCATGTCCAGAAATAAGTAAGTGGCAGAATTAAAGGGTTTGCCCTCTCCAAGTTACGTCCTTATAGGAATCTTTTGAAAAGTTCTTAAGAAAACGGTTGGGTTTTTTTTTCCATTAGTCACATCAGTGCACACAACAGATACTGTTCAGTGAGCATGACACCTGGTGAGAACTTCAGAAGTCCCCATCCAGCATTTAGTGCTAACAAACTGCCTTTTCATTTCCATTCTCCATTATTTGTATGCTGGCAAGGTTTTTTTTTTCATTTAAGCTTTTCTTAAGAAAGTTCAATTTACATTGAACACTAGAACAGGAAATTTCAGTTCAAATAATTCAGTTTTCAGTGTCAGGAAATTAAAATAGAGCCATAATAGAAAGTGTTAGACTACTTCTAATGCTTGTGCTATCATCACAGCAGTAATTCTGTGTTCTTAAAGGATGAAATTTGTTAATGCAATTTAAGATTATGGATACAGTGGACGGTGATGGCGTTGCAATGTGTGCTGTAGTTGTGGCATACCGCCATGACAGCTCACACTGAGAACATCTCTGTTCACGAAAGTAAAAGAAAAAAGTTGATAAACATGACCTAACTCAAGCCCTTTTTTCTACCTACTGCTGTGGGGATTATGTGTACTGAAGGCTCCAGACACTTACAGAAAATAAGGAAAGGAAAAGAGATTTTCAAATGCTTGATGTTAAATGAATGTGTCTACCTAAAGTTTCCTGTGCATTAGGACACAAGGTGACTCATGGAAAGACTGTGCCACTGATCTTACCAGTAACTTTCCTCATGACTTTCCTCTCATGACTTTTCTTCTTACTTTGATACCCAGGTGTGGAGAAGCTGAAATATATAGCAGCACTATTTATGTTGCCACATGCTTCTGTCTACTGCTTTCGGTTTTCAAGTTTCATTATCATTAGGCAACAGAACCTGTTAGGTCAATGGTATAAACTGTAACTGAATTCTAATATTAAACAAAAAATTATCTGCAGACATCTTAGCTAACGCTGAAACTTAACCCTAAATTAAAAATAAAAAAAATAAAAATATACAGAAGTCAGCACTTTCAGCAAAGTTACAATGTTAACATAAGGAGAAAAATGTTACTGAGATATTTTGATTTTTCTTGGTTTTTACCTTTCAGGCATTGGCCTACATTTGTGCTAAGTTTTCAAGCTTTCTTTGAAATGATGGGCAATAATGTTTATAAAAGAAGCAGAGGATTGTTACATATTTGCAAGCTACAAGGATCAGGTACAGAAAAAGAGAAACTGAATTTGGAAGTGCAGCGCAGATGTTCTTTAAGCTCAGCTGACACCATTGTCACACCACCATTGTGGCTACAAGATTGTAAAAATTGCTTTGAGATCTCCATGAGTGTGTGTGTGTTTAGGCATTAAGAACTGGTGGAGTAAATTTGGAAAACAAACAAATTGAGATGTGTTTTATATGGAACAGATTGTATGTTTACTAGTGAAGATGTTACAGGTTTAACTTTCCTAAAGAGAAGCTTCTTTTGGGGGAAAACCAAACCAAACCCAACAACCAACCAAACAATAAAACTCTCCCTGCAATAAAGACTGAGCTCTGTTTTCCACTTATAGGACTTTGCTCATTGAATGAGTAGAAGGGCACTTGATGTGTAGCCACAGCACATAATCAAGTTTGTCCTAAAACCTGCATTGATATAGGTTGCCCCCTGTACAAGATGATCATAGAATCACAGAATAGTTTGGATTGGAGGGCGCCTTAATTATCATCAGTTCCAGCCTTCCTGCCACGATGGTATGGAGTTAGCTTCTGTGGAGATCACAGCTTGCATCAGAAAATGAGTATGAAAATGTTGCATGGTATTCAGAAAATTGCAGTGGTCTGTAGGAGGAAGGAGGCGTTTGTTGGGAATTTTGGAAATTTTTTTCTTTCCTTTACTTTTTGAGCCAGTTCTGTCATCTGCTTCAGAACTTCAGCTTGCGAAAAGAAGCCTAGCCATAGTGTACATAACTGTATAAATAATGCCAGCTGTAGAAACATTCACACAACATTGACGGTAATGGATAAAAATACATAAAATCTCAATTTTTAAACATTGCCTTTAAGTACAGTAAATCAATGAGCCTAAGTTCTCTGAAGCACCAAGTTGAAGTACAAATGTTTATAAAATATTGGGCTCCCAAGCAGATGGGCAGAGGGCTGCTTGGCAACTTGCATGTAAAAGCAAAAAATTCCTGAATGGCCACTGTCCTAGATACTTCTACATTTAAGGTGGAATATGGTGATACCATGACCTGGGTCTGCAGAACTGCTAACATATCACAGCATCACACATGGTTAGTGGAACTGCAATTTTTGCCATTTCTGAAAATCAGGATCAAATGACACACATTAGTAGCCCAAAAATATACAACTGCTTAATTTATTTTGCCTTCTTTATGTAGTGTTGCCATTGATAATCAAGTTTCTTAAAGTTAATTTTCTGTTCTATTAACATTAAAGGAAATAAGAGAGCTTTCCTTCTGGAATTTGAACTGGAATATTGACAGCAAGCAATAACTGGAGATCATTTGCTATCTTGGTCATTCATCTGTAGTTTCAATTTGTGTGCTACTATGAAAAATTAGACATATAAAGTGCTTTTTCTGGTCTTTTTTTCCTCCTAGTACACTTATCTGTCCTATAAGTATTGTAAGGCATAATGAAAGTTAGTTACTTCAGAAAATTAAAGGAGGGACCACACATTATGCTAGCAGACAGTCCTGTCTGCTCTGCTGCTTCTTTACAGCCCAGAAAGTGAGTTTGTCATTATGGCCATGGTGTTTCTGTTGCTGTCTACAAAAATATTTTTGAGTCTGTCAGCATGATGAAAATAGGAATTAGCCAACAGAGTACGTGTAAGGAATATACACATCATTTGGCCTCAAAATACAGAATTTGCTTTTGTATAGGAGCTTGGGACTCTGTCAGACTCAGAAAGAGCTGCAAACACAAGTATTACAAGATGACAGCCGAACACAAAATATCAAGTCAGCAACTCCTTCTACTCCCCCACATAATTTTGGAGTGAAAATCAACAATAGAATTGAATTTACAAGTAGATATACACAAAAATAAATATGTCACATTTTGCAGCTCATTCTTTCAGCCTTACCAAGGTCTTCTATTCCTAACATATTGTTCTAACTGACGGATAAGATTAAACTGAATTTTTAGAGATCTGTAAGACTTTAAGCATTTTTAGAATCATGGAATCATGGAATAGTTAGGGTTGGAAAGGACCTTAAGATCATCTAGTTCCAACCCACCTGCCAGGGGCAGGGACACCTTACACTAAACCATGACACCCAAGGCTTTGTCCAACCTGGCCTTGAACACCATCAGCGGTGGAGCATTCACAACTTCCCTGGGCAACCCATTCCAGTGCCTCACCAACCTTACAGGAAAGAATTTCTTCCTCATTTCCAGTCTAAATTTCCCCTCTTTGAGTTTGAACCCATTACTCCTTGTCATGTCACTACAGTCCCTAATGAAGAGTCCCTCCCCAGCATCCCTATAGGCCCCCTTCAGATACTGGAAGGCTGCTAGGAGGTCTCCACACAGCCTTCTCTTCTCCGGCCTGAACAGCCCCAACTTTCTCAGCCTATCTTTATATAGGAGGTGCTCCAGTCCCCTGATCATCCGCGTGGCCCTCCTTTGGACTTGTTCCAACAGTTCCATGTCCTTTTTATGTTGAGGACACCAGAACTGCACACAATACCCCAAGTGAGGTCTCACAAGAGCAGAGTAGAGGGGCAGGATCACCTCCCTCGACCTGCTGGTCACGCTCCTTTTGATGCAGCCCAGGACACAGTTGGCTTTCTGGGTTGCAAAGGCACACTGAAGCCGGCTCATGTTCATTTTCTCATCCACCAACACCCCCAAGTCCTTCTCTGCAGGACTGCTCTGTATCTCTTCTCTGCCCAACCTGTAGCTGTGCCTGGGATTGCTCCGACCCAGGTGGAGGACCTTGCACTTGGCATGGTTAAACTTCATCAGGTTGGCATCAGCCCACCTCACAAGTGTGTCTGGGTCCCTTCCTCCAGCTTATCGACTGAACCACACAGCTTGGTGTCACCGGCAAACTTGCTGAGAACGCACTCAATCCCACTGTCTATGTCACTGACAAAGATGTTGAACAAGACTGGTTCCAACACCCATCCCTGAGGGACACCACTCGTTACTGGTCTCCAGCTGGACATTGAGCCATTGAGCACAACTCTTTGCGTGCAGCCATCCACCCAGTTCTTTATCCACTGAGTGGTCCAGCTATTAAATTGATGTCTCTCCAATTTAGAGACAAGGATGTCATGTGAGACAGTGTCAAACGCTTTGCACAAGTCCAGGTAGATGACATCAACTGCTCTACCCCTGTCCATCAGTTCCGTAGTCCCATCATAGAAGGCCACCAGATTGGTCAGGCAGGATTTGCCCTTAGTGAAGCCATGCTGGCTGTCACCAAGCACCTTGTTGTTTTTCATGTGCCTCAGCATGCCTTCCAGGAGAATCCACTCCAGGATTTTGCCAGGCACAGAGGTGAGACTGACTGGTCTGTAGTTCCTGGCTCATCCATTTTCCTCTTCTGGAAAATGGGGGTTATATTTCCCTTTTCCAGTCATTGGGAACTTCACCTGACTGCCATGATTTTTCAAATATGATGGACAGTGGTTTAGCAACTTCATTTGCCAGTTCCTTCAGGACCCGCGGATGGATTTCATCAGGTCCCATGGACTTGTGCATGTTCAGGTTCTTAAGATGGTCTTGAACCAGATCTTCTCCTACAATGGGCCCAGGGTGTTCATTCTCACTCTCCCTGTGATGCCTTCCAAGACTTGGGTAGTGTGGTCAGAGCATTTGCCACTGAAGACTGAGGCAAAGAAATTGTTAAGAACCTCAGACTTCTCCAAATCCAGGGTAGCCAGTTCTCCCGATAACTTCTGGAGAGGGCTCACATTGTCCCTAGTCTGTCTTTTATTTCCAATGTACCTAAAGAATCCCTTCCTATTATCTTTAACATCCCCAGCCAAGTTTAATTCTAACTGGGGGAAAAACAGTAACAACAACAACAACAACAACAACAGCAGCAAAACAGAGAAAATGATAATTAGCAATGCTCAAAGATCTACTTTTCAGCTAAGTACCTATCATCACATAGTTTGTGATACAAGTTAAATATTTGCCTCCTAATTTGGCATCTTATTTACATAAGACTGCTTTTCTCAACTAATTACTCTTTTCTGTAATTTCTGTAATATCACTGATAGTTGCAAATGGGACACAACTATGGAATGCGGTTTATCTCAGTGCAGGGTGAGTTTAAGGGTTAGTTTCTGTAGTCTTATAAAATAATGCCTATATTATGTTAGTGCTGTTTCCCATTCTCTGCCTTGTCTCAGCCATGTGTTCCAGGCTATCTAAATACTCACTAAAAATGTGAGTGAAGCAGATCTTGTTTCCAGTGAATGACATTTTTATTTGTAGAAATTTACAGGGGTTTTATGTTTAGCCTGCTAATGGATAGAATTATGGAGTTCTTTTTTAATGCTCGGTCATGTCGAAACATTATGCATACAAACAAAGGGAGCAGCCCTTTCTGTTTTCTGCTACCAAACTAATACACTTCATGCCTGTATAAGATTCAGTTTGTGGCTTTTTTTCCATTTTTTTCATTTAGGGCTACTTATGAAACATATACTTCACAACTTTATTGAAACAGAGCAGAATTGCTGAGAGTTTTTAATAAAGAGACTCCACAAAAGGATGTTAATTTCTGCAAACACGGGAACATATCATCGTCATCTTGCCCAGTGTTCAGTTTAACTGTTCAATGTACTGATAGATTTCCAGGTAAGAAAGGACTATTTTGCTCACTTAGTCTCAACCTGCCACTATGACAGGCCAAAGCACTTTTTCATATTTTATCAAGGCCCAGATCCACAACTTCCCCTTTCAGGAGCTAAGCAACCTGAAAAACTTGTGGGAAGCCTGTAGATTTTACTAGAAACTAGTTTTCCTTAAAGCATGAAGCGCTATCAACAGTAGATCTGATCTTGAATTTCAAGAATAAAACGCCGTGCAAAGGTACAAAGACCAAAAGATTTCCATTAGGAAATAATAATAATATGTAAAACTATTCACAGTTCAATTTTGATAGAGAGTGACTGGAAGATTTTATCTCTGACCTTAAGAGAATTGGCAGATTCCATCAAATCTCAAAGAGAAGCAAGCCCCAGATAGCAACTTTACGAAGTTTAGAAGAGTAGCTATTGGATGTCTGGGAAAATAATTCCTCAAATTCTAAATGATCGACACAAAGAAATAAATTAAAGTGTTTAGGCTTGATAGTTTGACTTGACTTTGCTCTGGAGACAAGATTTCATCATATAAAATACTCAGTTTCTCACACACTTTGGAGCAAATTTATATGTAAAATTAAAGTGGAAAAAAAATTAAAAACAGTCTTTTACTGAAGTTAGTATTTAAAAAAGCAAAACAAAAAAAACCCCCAACAAACAAAAAACAACCATAACAACAACAACAAAAGACCAAAATTTTTTTTCTTCATTTTGGGTGAGGTCTTTTTTTTTCTCACCAGTTTTTGTGTTTTGGGACTTCAGAGTTCACAAGAAACTGAATGCTAAGTCAACAATGTGCACCAAGTAAGTGTCATACACAAGAGTTCAGGGCATGATAATATCAGAGCTGGACAAGAAGCCGCATTCTCCCTTTTTCAAAACTTAAAGAAAGAAAAATTGTCATCTCACAGTTGGATAGACAAACATTATGCACATTTTTGTTTTTTACACCAGAACATTTGCTTACCCCAGGAGACTTGGACAGAGCCAAGCTTTAAGTCCTCCATTCAAATGTTTCTTGTTTTGTGATTTTTTTTAGAAGAAAATGGCTCACCTGAAAGTTTCTGGCTAGTTCTAATGAATGCATGTTTCATCTAAAGCTTTCCATCTATTGTTTTCTATTGAGTCTTAATATTGTTAATGTCCTTTCATTAGGTATCCTGTTCACATTTAAGGATTCCATAGATTAGCTACAACACTTGTACCACAGTGCTCCAGTCATTTTAATTGGCTTTTAATAAAGTGAAAATGTGAGTTTAGCCAGTATTAAAATTGGTATTTTTTAATTTGGGTTAAAGCTATATGAGAACAGGTCTTTTCTTTAATAAGCAGAAAGGTGTTATTTCACCAATCTTCTGTTTTGTCCTGAAATCTAAAAAAAAAATTAATGCACTGTCTTTTCAGGACTGTGCAAGTACAGTCATTAGATATGTGAATTAAGGGGATATATAGAAAGGCTTTATCATTCAATTAATTAACTTCAGGAGAGGGAGGCTGTATCTTCTGTTTATATTCAAGGAAATGAATGTCAAAGATTGCCATGTGTGTCATGTAAATGAGAAAGGCCACCAGTGGAGAACTTCTATTTTTGTGATGAGAACATAAAAGTCAGCTACTTCTGTTCCAGAGGTGATATTTTACTTAGATGTCTGCTCTGTTTGCAAAAAGGAGGCAAAACATCTTTTGTTGTTGATTTGCAGACTGAGAGGGTTTGGATATCAATTAAGTTGAAGCCTTTTGAGAGTCCTTCTGTAAACCTTCATGTTCTAATGATAGACTGAACAGTTCTTTGAAAAAATACAATCAAGAAGAGAGACAGAGGGAATAAAGCAAATAGAGGGTGTGGGTTATCATCAGAATAATTACACTGCATCCCTGGAGCATGTTGCTGCTTGTCACTAATTTTCCTAGACTGTAATACTACTATGAAAACTTTGCCATTGGGAATTATAGCATGCTATCCTAAACTCTTAATCATAGAAGAATGCAATTTTGGTATATGTTCACCGGGGAAAAAAAGGTGATGAATCTGGCCATTTAGAGTGGCCAAAGGTGACAGGGTTCTAGAAGAGTTACTTTAAGGGATTTTTTCATGATCCATTCTTCTTTATATATTCAAGGCAAATTCCTTATTCTTTGGAATAATTTTTGGATTAATAAAAGCAAAACCAGGGATGAATATTAGGATTTTTATTATAATGATGTGGCTCAAATAGCTTTGAAAATCAAGCAAAAAACATTATATTCAGTTATTACACATTTGTCCTCCCTACTCTACCATCCTTCAAATAATCTATAGAGAAAATAAAATCTTTCTGTTGAATATGTTTTAATATCTGAACTCATGTTTAATGGCTAAATTGTCATGATTTACAAGAAAGCGGTAGATACTGCCTTGTGTTTGTCTGGACACAGACCTTTTTCTAAATCCCAAGAATGAGCAACACACGTAAGCAATAATCAATAATAATATTGAATTTCAAATCTTAAATCCCAAGAATGAGCAACACACGTAAGCAATAATCAATAATAATATTGAATTTCAACTCTTTGTTATGTCAGTCACAATAAGAACAAAAGCACCATTTTAGATTTTCTTCAGTGCTGCGAGAATACTCTCTGCAACCATACTTCACTGTCAGTATCACGACTACAAGTAACTTTAACAGCAGTTGGGTAGCCGGTATGTTCTCCATGTCTCTGTTACTAACAATATAAGCAACACTGAGATCAGTCTGCCTCTTTCATTACTCAAATTTCTTGTAGCTTTGAATAATGAGTGTAAGGTGCTATGAAAATAAACAGGTTTATTCCAGGTTGGATTGGGCTTTGAGCAACTTGGTCTAGTGGAAGTTGTCCCTATCCACGGCAATAGGATTGAAACTAGGTGGTCTTTAAGGTTACTTCCAACCCAAACCATTCTATGATTCTATGATCATCATTGCAATTGATAAGGTGCAACATAATCTAGACTCAAGATTCCTATAATTTCACCCTTTGCATTTGATATGCTATGGAGAGAGGGTTGTGATAGATGGAACTATATGAAAAAGACTATTTGATTCCCAGATATTTTATTCTGCTTGTATTTCCTAATATCAACCTATATGGTTGATTTGAGTAAGGAAACACAAAATACAGAGAGAAAGACCAGTTAAAAAAATACATGGTAAAATGTATGGTGATGCAAAAGGGAAATGTGCTGCAATAAAAATAATAAATGGGGGTCCAGGGACAATGGCTGCTGATGCCTTCCCAACTGCTTCCATTTTCTAATTTTGTGCATATAAGCATTAAGTGTAGCCCAATTCATATTTTTGATGCAGCTCAATAGCAAGTGGAAATTTGTATACTTTTATGCTGTGGTGAACCCATAGTGATGTAATTCTGGCAGGTATTTAGTGATATGTTCTGCTAAACTATCTGGCCTAAACAAAGACCACATCAATAAATGGCCTGCTGCAGTAAACTCACAACTGTGTGTTTAAAAGAAACACTTTGTTTGACATCTTTAAAAGTGATGAATGTTACTTAGCAAAAGCAAAAAAGTCAGTGTCATGCTTAACAAGAGATATAAAACACTTGCATCTTTGTGTCGTGGTGTTTTGTAAATGTTCTTCCAAAAAAGATAGGAGCAGAAAAATACTTTAACTTTGTTTTGTTTACAGGAGAAAATGAATTTTGTTTTCTGCTGGGATTAGAGTGCTCTCAGTACTCCCTGTGCACAAATCAGGCATAAAGTCCTTCACCATTACTATGAACCAGTTTTTTTCTTCTATTGCAAGTAACATTCTCAATTCAGAAAGTAAATAATACTTTGCATCAATATGCATCTGATGCTAAAATTTTAGGAAGATCCTAGAATTATACTTAGGTACTTCACCTTTGCAAGAGGGTTCCAGGACTGAAGTGATTGGTAATCAAAATCTTTATAAATGGTTCCCCCTATAATATGAAATAAACGCCACTGACTTTGAAATTCATCATCTTGTACAGGCATTTTATAACTTTGAAAAGTCATTTCTTAGTGCAGTGAATGCATCATTGTACACTGACACACTTCAAGTGTTTTCTTTAGGTTAAAACCACTTAATTTTATAATAAATTTCAGCAACTGAGAAACACATCCTGCCTTTCGGTTATAAGATTGCAAGATAGGCAAAACAAGAAATAAATATTACATGGATTATATTAATTTTTTTCTGTTCGTAAAACTACTGTACAAATTTTTCCTTAGGGAATTCTCATTTTACGAAAAAATCAAATCCTTCTGAATTTTCTCTGCAAAACAGCAAACAAACGGACGTGTTTGCATTGCACATGAAATAGATGGTGATTGCAAATAGGTTTTCTGACTTTACCTGGATTTTTACTACTGATTAAACTGGTAGTGTCTCTGCTGTGCTAGACAGCAAGGCAGATAGATAACCCTTTGCCTTATGCAACAATAGCATGTTAACTGAGGTCTATCTACAGAGTGTATTATTATTATTATTTTTAATGACAGTGCAGGTAGTGGAATATTCTGCTGTGAATGTCAAGTTGTTTTGCAATCTTGAAAGTCAGGATAAATATTTTAATTTGTAATCTAAGTTTAACATTTAAGTAATTGCGAAAGAATGAGCAAAGAATGCTTTAATGCACCATCCATTTTGCATATTTTCCTATTTTCTGCTTTTCCACTTGACAGGACAGTTGAAAACACTTAACTTGGTCTGAGTTTGGCTTTCAAATGTCAAATTAGTTTCATAGTAGATTGTGCAATGCATGGACAGTTCATGAGCTGGTTTCGCAAAGCTTTAACATTGACTCTTAGCTTTATGACCCCAACCGAAAAAGATTAAAGGTTGTGATTCTATTTCCAGCTTTTTAAAGTGGGTTGGGGGCCTCTTTCTTTGGAGCCTTTTCTGGTTACTGTCTGGTTTTACTGCAATGTGAATACTGCTGAGGATTGGGTTCAACTGGCATTCAAGTTCACAGTCCACATTGTGGTTGTTTGAAACTCTTTCTTTGCTTCGAGCATTATTTTTATTTAATAGCTAAAAGCCCACAAACTAACCATTTCAAAGGAAGAGGACTTTCTAATATGGAACAGCAAATTCACTCATAAAAAAGGAATAAAACAGCCTCATGTGTCCAGAACCTGAGAACAGTTCAGGATGAAAGTAACTTACAGGCTTCACACTGCTGTATTTTGCTTTCTTCATCTATAGGAAAGGAAAAAGGCACCACGGAGAAGAATTACAGAGTTCCTGTGTCTCTGCACACTTACAAAGTGCAAGGTAATGCAATTACCTAGAAAGGCCCTGAAATGTCTAGAAATAAAGCATGACATATCCTGAACACACCTAATATAGTACAATTGTATTTTATGTTTTACTCACAAGTGAGCTGTGTCATACTCAGTCACCTAGAGAAAATTAAGTGGTTAGTACTTGATGGGAAAAAAACATTAGAGACTGTCTTGCAGGCTCAGCAGCTTCTACAGAGAAGGCAAAGTCACCCTGGTAATTTTGAATCCATACAACAACCTGCTGTTTTACCAGCAAGAGATGTTCACTACAAACACAAGGACCAGCATGTTATTGGCTGGGGAAGCACTGACTGTGTCTTGAGCATGTTTTGGGATGTCTTCAGAAAACTGTGAGTTCTGCCTTTCTACTCCAGCCTCAGTAAGTACAGTGGCACACTCTGCGTACTAGGCAGAAGTCATCCATGGAACAAGATCAGATTCATGTGTTTACGTATGCAGGTTAAAATAAATGTGTCACACTGAAATTTTCCATTTAAATTGCAGTGAATATGGTTATTATGATTATTATTTCCAAAAAATAATCCAGAAACTGTCACATATGGAAAGTTGATTCTGGTGGTTGTGTTTGAACCGGCCAAAGTTTGTATATGCATCCCCTAAAAAAAACAGTTATAAATCATCATTGCCTGTCATCAGGAATCATTCCTCACTTTTTTGAAACTAGTGAGTGAGACCACCATTTGTGTAGCTCTCTGTATACAAACTTGTGCTTAGCCAGGCAGAGCATTTAAGCACTTCAGTTCATAAACCATCTATGAAATGTGATGAAGGAAAGGATAAAATTAAAAGCAGAAGTTGCAAGTTAGAAGTTGCCATCTATTGTTGTTGTGAATGTACACTGATCTAAAATACTGATGTCTGGGATGTTCCTTTCGTGTCCAATGCAGTGACAAAGTGTCCTATAAATTGGAAACTGAGATTTCACAGCAAAAATGTAAAGCAGCCCCAACTGAACAGGGATGCCTGCATTTACTGACATGGAGGCAGGAGAAAAAACCCTAATGTTATCTATATTGTATTAGTTGTGAATAAAAAATGTACATCATTACAGTTGGTCTTAAATGCAGCAGTTCTAGCTTCAGTCTGCTTGATTTCTGCAAGGTGCTGTAGTTGGATCCTTTCCACTGGGAAATCTCCCAGCAATTCTGGGCTACTGTTTTACTTTGCTTGGCTCGAAAGAAAGGAAAAAAATCTGTGTGGAAAAATCATGGGTCATAGCAGGAATTGCGGTGCCTTTGCAAACTCGTGAAGTGCAGGACCAGGCAATTACCTAGAAAGGCTGAGAAACATCTACCAATTAAGCATGGCAGTTACTGGATATGCCCAGTGCAGGAGCTGTGTTCTATGTACAGGCAAACTATGTAGTAGGTGAGTGTCATCTTGAGAGAAAAGGACACTTAATTTCATTTCTACAGTGGTGGTACTAGAGTCTCTGATCACCAGTGGTTTCCAGCTGTGATGTCACAAAGAAGTCAAAAAAAAAAAAGAGAAGACAGTGTTAACCATATTAGAAGCAGAGTTATGACTGTGTGTACTGTAGTCCAAAAGATAGTGCCAGAGATACCACAGGCAGAATTTTAATGAGGTATCATAGATGTCAGGTGCAATCTAGCTCCATTGTCCATGTGTCCTGGGTTCAGTTATAACAACTGTTTTTCTCCTTAGTAGCTGGTGCCGTGCTGTTTTGGCTTTAGTCTGAGAACAATGCTGATAATGCACCAATGTTCCAGTTGTTGCTAAGTAATGCTTACTCTGATCAAGGACTTTTCAGTCTCTCATCCCCTGCCAGTGAGGAAGAACACAAGAAGCCAGGAGAAAGCAGAGACAGGACACCTGTCCCAAACTAGCCAAAGGGGTATTCCATACCACAGCACATCATGCCCAGTACATAAACTGAGGAAAATCACTCAGAAGGCCGAGATCGCTGCTCAGGTCAGATTGGGTATTGTTTGGTGCAATTGTATTGTACATCACTTGCTTTTATTGCTTTTTTCCCTTCCCTTTTTGGTTTTATATTCTCTCCCCTTGTTATTTCACTTACCATTATTATTATTGGTGGTAGCAGTAGTGATTTTGTGTTATACTTTATTTACCGGACTGCTCTTATCGCAACCCATGGGGTTTGCATTCTTTCTAGTCTCCTACCCATCTCTACGGGAGCAGAGAGGGAGTGAGTGAGAGGTTGCATGATGCCGAGTTTCTGGCTATGCTTAAACCACAGCACCATGTAATCTGCTTCTCAAGACTGTTAATATCTTTTCTTGATGCTGTAAGGACTCGCAATGTTAAGATAATACCTATGGCCCAGGCTTACAGGCTTGTCTATCTTGCAGAGTTTCAGGTCAGCAGAATCATAGAATGATAGAACACTTAGGGTTGGAAAGGACCTTAAGATCATCTAATTCCAACCCCCCTGCCATGGGCAGGGACACCTCACACTAAACCATGCCATCCAAGGCTCTGTCCAACCCAGCCTTGAACACCACCAGCAATGGAGCATTCACAACTTCCCTGGGCAACCCATTCCAGTGCCTCACCACCCTTACAGTAAAGAATTTCTTCCTCATATCCAATCTAAACTTCCCCTGTTTAAGTTTGAACCTGTTACCCCTTGTCCTCCTGTTTTTCTCTGGTTAGAACGCTTGTCTCCAGCTTGATATCTGTTAATGAACAGGTATCTTCCATGAAAATGGACATCTGTTGCATACGAATTAAATGATCTCTAAGAAAAATTTTCTTCTTCATCCTATTTTTCTCACAAGCACCATATGATCAACAGTGTCAAAGGCCAAGGAAATACAGTATTTTGAGCACAGAGATGCTTTTTTCCCCAAAAAACAGTAAAGGGCTTTCTGTCAGCTCAGGTTGTTGCTAGCCTGATCTGAAGCCTCTCAAATGCAACCATCCTAGTCAATTGTTTCAAAGGGATTCGTGAAAATAAGGAAGCTTGCCATGGAATAGAAGCTGTGAGGTTCACTTGCGTTATGTGCAGCTTTTCCAGGCATTCCAGATCAATGGAGTAACACACGTCTCGGATTATGTGTGTATGGGTTTGTGTGTGTGTGGTTTAATTGTTTTCAGATCAGAAGACCTCTCATGTACCTTACTGTCACAAAGTGGAAATATTCTTATTATGAAACTGAAAGAGCAAAAAACACCTCCACAAAATTATGGGGAGGTAGAATTTTGTAACTGAAGTTTCAAACTGGTTTAATTGCTATGGTCACATTTGTCTCAGACTTTAAGGCCTTGCTGTTTATAATTCTTATCCAGAGAAACATCCTTACCTCATAGTCAGGATTAATTACTTTCATACTTCATGTTGATTTCACAAGAAAGTTATTAAAGTTACTTAATAGTCAGATAAATTTCAATAGTTTCAGTTTGAATGGTGTACCAAAAGTCCCATGGATAGATTTACGTATATGTGGTGCCAGAAGTTTGAGGAGCTGGCTTGTTGTAATCTGTAACTATTATTAAGTATTTTAGGTTGGACTTACTTAAAGGGTAATTTTAGTGAGCATTTGTAATCTGTATGGCCAGATATTACAGACAGATTCATGCACCTCATATACGTACAAGGTGCCTGCAATGCCAACATGCATCATTTGGTTTTGGAGGCAAATTTAAATTTCTATATAAATAGAGGAGTAGGTGGAGAAATATAAAAGAAAGACACTTTTACCTGTATCCCTCACAGTAAAACTTTACTGAGAACAGCACGTGTTCAAGAGGATGCTATCTGGTTTTAGCACAACATTTTAAAGATATGTCTCATCCTTTATTGGTGAATGGGATGATTCCAGAAAAAGTACAATTATCAGCTGTCACTCTCTAGTGAAAAGTCAGACATCACCCACAAGCACAAATCAACCTATTTCCCAAAAATATATCATCAGAAAAAGGGAGATTTTCATTTTTTCATTAGCACCATGTAATAACTGCTGGCCTGATCAGCCTTCTAAAAGGGAAGGTCTCGTTGTTTCACCAGCTGCTAAAAGTAGTTAAAAGCTGATGAACATGGTTTCACCATATGAAAGTAGTGTCAGCAAAAGACTGTACTGCTGGTAGTCCTTCAAGATGGAAGGAAGCTATCACAGAAAGGTTATGCATTTACAAGGCATTATCTCTATCAAAAGACAAGGAAAAGAATTTCTTGTCAAGGAAGAGAATAACTCTTTTCTTTTTCCTTGCATAAATAGATTTTGCTTCTACAGAGATCTGATTAGGTAGTGTATTTTCTTTTGTATTTTTCTTTTTCGCTTTTACAGAATTTTCAAAGACTATGAAACATACTGCTCATGCCTACCCAAGCCCTCAAAAATACAATAATTTTCACAGCTAAAAACTTTACTGAGAACATAACAAACAATACTTCCCCACGCCCCCTTCAAAATATTTGCATGAAAAAGCAGAGCAGAACCCACAAAGGATTCAGCAGTCTTGGAAAACTTCTTAGTCAAGCAAAAATTCCACCAGGCTCAATGGGATGTTGTTATGTGGTTTGTTCTGGGATAAGCTAAAAGGGACAGTGTGGGGAAATCATAACTAAAGTGGATTTCCAGAGGACATCTTGCCTGATGCTGTTGAAATTCAGCAGAGCTGGGCATGCAACAAAGCACACAACCGTTTCACCAGCCTTTGGAAAGAGTAAACACCCTCTCACACTAAGGCTTCTAGCAGTGTAAGAGACTAAGGTCTATATCATGTTGGTAGCTGCAGTGCCTAACTTTTAAGAACCTTGCCGGCTCTTGGAAATTGTTGTGCTAGTTTTGGGCGTCTGAGTTGCATTGCCCAAAAAAAGAGAGAAAGATGCCTAAGCATAGGGCCTGCAATGCCAGCATACTGTATAAGGAATGGGACTTTCTATCCTTTCTGCTAAAGATGCTCCAGTGTTAAGTAAAATAACTAAATAAGACTTGAAGCTAGAGCTTCAACAGAAAAAAATAATTTCTCTGTCTTCTTATAGCATGTAACAGCACATGTTGTTATGCTGTACCACACTGCATATTTTTTCTAAGCCAGGGACTGAAAGTGCTAAGGGTGAATGCAGAAAGCCAGTGGAAGAGGGTGCAAGCACACAAATTGTTCACTTCAGTTTAGTCTTGAGGGGAATGAAAATGTCACACAAGCTTGAAGAGAAAGTTATAAGAGAAAAAGCTATGTATAGTAATAGAAGATATCTATGACTTCATATAGCATAAAAATTACTTTCCCACTAAATTTTCAGAATCTTAAGTGAAAGAATAAGGTAGTGAAATTGATACAAATGGTGAAGGATAACTGAACGCACTAGCATTCTCATTTTCCAAAGAGTCAATGAAAACTCTGTTGGAAAATAGCAATCTGTTTACTGGTAGAAAGCCAATGCAGAAGTATGAAATTCTTGGCTTATTAATGCTTATTTCTGCAATGAAATCTAACTGCATGTGAAAAGTAAGAATTTGACAGCACTACCTTTTGGCTTAAGGACGGGGAGGGTGTACTCTTTAGAACTTGAGAATACCATGAGTCCTGCCTCACATGTACTCAGAACCTACAACAGGGATTTGTTCCTCTTTGTGAACAAAACTCTCAGCATCTTAGGTGGTTTCTTGTCTAAGGGAACGCATGTCTCAGAAAGCTCAGTCTTTTAACTGATTGAATTGATCAAGCTCAGTTTAAATTAAATGTAATACAATATGATTTGCATAGGAATTTCAGTAATGGGTAGGATTTGTGTACAGGTAGTGAAGTGAAATTAGTTTGCAGTCGACAACAGCTGCTGAATTCTGTCACTGGTCAGTGCTTTCAAATCTAAATGGGGTATGTCATAATACCTCATTTAGCTCTCCACTAGTAAGCATTTATGAGCCTTGATCTTCACAGTATTTGAAAATAGAAGCAGTTACTTCTGTCTTTGGGTTTTCTTTCTTCCAGGTAGCTAGTCAAAAGGTTTGATGCTTTTGCTGGTACCCTATTTTTGCATTGCCTTTGTGATTGGGTTTTCTTTCTTCTAGATAGCTAGTTGAAAGGCTTGATTCATTTGCTGGTACCCTATTTTTGCATTGCCTTTGTGATTTCATGCATGCAGGAAACAGGTGGTGTGCTCTGCGCGATATGATGCCAAAAGAACGTACAGTATACATTCCAAGATAACAATTGACATGAATGATTTTAAAAATTTTTATATTTTTGCAGCAGGAAATCTGTTTTCTTAGGATTACCAACCTAAAATGCTTACGATTTTCTTCACTCAGATCCCCAGCACAGGATCTTTTATTTAAAGACCTCACTTTGTTACTGTCACTGATCTAGTAGAACCAGGTTTGCTGGACACTCAAGACATGCAGTTGCTTCCTCTCAATTAAGACCAAGGGACCTGAAAAAAACATGAGTTTACAAAACTTTTGCATTTGAATTGAAAGATTGGCTGAGCTGAATAGGTTTGAAGAGAATCCACTTTTCAGTGGTGATATTTAGAATATTGTTAATGGCATAGTGCAAAGGCTTATCACTAAAACAAATAATGTTTGTCACATATTTAGATCACACTGTATCTAATATTCTAATATTAATAGTATTAATATTCTAATGTATCTAATATTCTAATATACTCATATTCAGGTCACTCATATTCAGATGAAAAATTCTGGGAAAATTGTTTGGATTTGCTTGTATATCACTCATTTCTTGTATAACTCACAAGGTTTTGTCCATACTTCTAAGTTCTCCATATTTTTTCATCATTATTTCTTGAAGGCAGAAAACTGTTATGTTCATGCAAAATAAACTGATTTTCCAGCCTGCTGTTTCACCTACCTCTTAAGTAATCACTTGCCCCCAGAGCCAGAGTCTTGGAAAAATTTAAACAGCTCCAGAAGGTGTGATTTAAAGTTTGGTAAGCAACCAGTAAATAGCATAGTTCTTCCAGGCAGCAGCCTTCCCTCTCTCATGACTCATGGTGTCTATCATGGTGTGCATTTTGCCCTGCAGTAAAAGGGATAGGCTGTCTTTTTCCCATAATACTGTTTGCTGCCCAGCATTTCCCATTTCTCCTACTGGTGAAGTTGTTTGAATAATGTTTTCTGAATCTAATTTCTGTCCTGAAACGATCATATTTCGGTGTCACCAATGCGTAGCTCTCAAGTCATTCGCACTGGTATATTTCCATGGAGGTTGAACATTTGTTAATATATTATACTTGTGTAGACTTTTAATGGTTTTCAGATGTTTTGTCTGTACTAATGATACTAAATGCTCTGTCGCTGTGTTCATAAATTTAAAGTTACAGACAAGAGTGGTTTAATATTCCTTAATAATTCACTGATTTCAGCCTTCTTTTGTCTATATTGTCCAGTCTCTGCTATCAAGTTCATGTTGTCTATTATATATATTGCCCACATTATTCATCCAATTTTTAACAAGGCTGTGGGAGAAAGTATGAAATAGCACTTTACCATATAAAAGAAAAGCTAAATCCTTCCTTTTTTTCTTTCTGTTTTTCAATTCTACTTCCATTCTCTCATTCTTGCCCAGCTCCTCTGACCTCTTATTATGTACATTATATTATGTTAGAAAACCTCCCATAAAGGTAATATCCCACATCCACAGCCAGCTCTTGAAGTGTCCATTTTCATGATGATAGGAAACAGGACAGCCAGCAAAGCCCTGATCTTTTATAGTCCTGCTGTTAAAAGTACAGAATGTCTTCATGTCTTCATTGTGTGACAAACACGAAACAGTAATAGGGCTCACTTCTGAAAGCAATGCTTAATTAAAAAAATATTTATACGATTATTTAATTTAATAATAAAAAACAATATGGAAAACTCTTAAAGTATTTGATCTTAAACTGTTTGATCTTAAACTAAATGATTAAACTATTAATCTGTACAAAAATAGACCTCTTGAGAGTAGGTCTAGTCCTTCTCACTAGTGTATAAGATTTAACTTCTTGCCTTCACACGTTTTTAGTAAGGATCTTGAAGATGTCACCTCATTGGAGGAAAAGAACCCCTGTGACACTAAGATTTCTCTGGAAAAAAATGAGTCAAAAATAATCTTCAAATGGAAATGTACTTCTATCCTGTGATTTTTTTTTTTTTTTTCATAAATATCATGTCATTCTCTGAGGCTTCATGTAGCACAAGTTGCCTGGAAATGTAACATAAAAATACTTTAGCAGGAGGCAGTTGAATTAATCTCCATGTAGAGTGGATGAAGTGTGGCATAGAGAGAGTTTTGAATAGTAAATAGTGACATTCTAAGTCACTAGAAATGTGAGGGAAAAGATAAAAGAGAGCCAATATATATATGTACACAAAACTTTTATTCCAGAAATTTGATTTTTTTTCAGAAAAGCTGTGTTTTCATAAGGAAATGTATTGTATGGCTGAAAAAGGCATGCATACAAATAATATTCTAATACCGTTTCTCTTTACAACGATAAGAGGTGTCTTTACAGTACAGATAAGCAATTTCTCTCACTTCTTGGCTTGAATTTGTTTTATCTTCTTCCCTTCATTACTTTTAAGAAAATTAAAAACAAAATTTAAAAAATACATAAAAAACTAAATGAAAACACACACACACAAACCCAAACAAAAAAAAAAAAAAAACCACGAACAAAAAAAACCCTCAACTAACCAACCAAAAAATCCTGACATCCCCAACAAAAGCAAACAGTTTTCAAAAGAGAGCAACAAGACTTGACTGCTCCATATGGGAAGATAAGCCCAGAGCTGATAGCAACAGCAAGGCAGGTGGGATGGTGGCTCTACAGGCAAGGCCCCAGATGTTGGTGATGCTGGTCTGATGCTGGTAAGCTCATCAGTCGTTAATCTGGTGATCCCCAGTCAAAAATCCATGAAGTTTAGTCTAATGAGGGTCTGAATCAGCAAAGTACACAGCCAAGCACTGGCATAGCTGCAGTATGGTTCAATGACCAACTGCCTGACCTGATCTGCAGCTCCCCAGTAAAGCAGTGTTGCTCTCACTGCTCGTGGACAATACTTTTTGCAGCAGCCTCATCCCAGGTTACACAGCTGCACCGTATCAGAACTAGCCTTGAGCACAGGAAGCAAAACCCATGAGAGGATTAAAACAACTAAGACACTGGGCTCCAGGAAAGTTTTTGGATTCCCATCAGGTTCCTCTAGGAAAAAAAAAAAAAATCCTTTCACTTCATGACTTCATAGCTTGTATTTTTATGTGTCTTTTTCTGAGAATTTATTCGTCTGTATCTTCCACTTTTTAACTTCATGGTAGCGTACCATGAACATACCTAGAGACAAGAAACTACATAAAACAGTGTTTTGAGATCCAAAACTGGAAAAGTGACCAAGAAGCAGCTCTGATTCAGACAGTTTTTAACTGGCTTGCTGGGCGCACAGTCATTTGAAGTACATTATAGTCTGTTTTCATTTGTCAGAACCAAGAAAAAGCAACACAATGTCTGCTGTTAGAAGGGATTAGCTCCTGCACTGGGATAGGGAGTTTACTTTTGGAGTCATCACCTGGACATGAGAGCAGGAAACAAAGGTTTCTTTGCTTGCACTTTTGATGTTCTACTTTTCAACTGGGGCATATGAGGTAGCAAAAAGGGAAATTGTCAGACAGAAAAAACCCTGCATCAGACTGCCCCAAAGTGAGAGAGTGTCATGGTTTAAGCCCATCTATAACTCATGCAGTTTGCTGACTCGCTCTCTCCTCTTTCTTCCCCCCTCTCCCGAAGGGATGGGGAGGAGAATCGAAAGAATGCAACTCCCACGGGTTGAGAGAAGAACAGTTCAGTAACTAAGGTATAACACAAACCACTGCTGCTGCCACCAATAATAACGATAAGGGAAATAACAAGGGAAGAGAATACAACAGCTCACCACCTGATACCAAGCCCAACCCAGCAGTGAACCCCCTCTTCAGGGTCTCTGCCTTCAGTTTTTACATCCTGGGCATGACATGCTGTGGTATGGAATACCTCTTTGGTCAGTTTGGGTCAGGTGTCCTGTCTCTGCTTCCGGCTGGCTTCCCCTCCTCCCTGGCAGAGCATGAGGCTCAGAAAGTCCTTGGTCAGGGTAAACATTACTGCAACAACAAAAAACATTGGTGTTATCAGCGCTGTTTCCAGGCCAAAAGTCAAAATCACAGCACCACACCAGCTACTAAGGAGAAAAATGACTGCTACTGCTGAACCCAGGACAGAGAGCAATCCCTGTGTCTGGAGAAAAAGGACTTTCTATTTCTTTAGCTTGTTTTCATCTGTTGGGTACGAGAGAGAAGCCCTCATACATAACTTTTCTCTCAGAAGGCCCAACTGGGATATTTTTCCCCCCTTGAGAAGCTGGAGCATGGGTAGATAAAGGTGGGACAAAAGCTACACAGAGACCTGCCCCTTAAAGCATTACTGAAGACATCTATTTTCAACCTTGCAATTAGTCCAGTAGAAAACATAGGAGCTGCACATTCTTTTCAAAATGACGGGGATGAGGTGTTGAGAGTGCATGGCATTTCTCAGGATCATTGTTTTGCATACATCTAGAGAAGCACATAGTGATGAAGAAGTTAGAAGACCATCAAAATTGTGTTAAATGTCAATAATTAAAATTTCTTCCTTGAATAGTAGCCTTATTGAATTCGTAAAAATGTATAGAAGGTGAACATGTGTGCTATGTGCATGAAAGAAGCAATCAGAGATGTAGAAAACAAGCTAGATATAAATCTCATGGTAATGATGCATCATGCAGTTCTGCGTCCACGACAGGGGTTACCTCTGCGAGCAAGGAATAGAAGCTAGCCTGCAGTGTGCAATGCTCTCCTTTCAAACGCCTTTTATTTAAGTCTTTCTTTCTTTGTGGTGTGTGACATGTAAGGTGTTCTATTCAGATCATTTAATGCAGGCTAAATGACCTGCAACTGATAGAATCATAGAATAGGTAGGTTTGGAAAGGACCTTAAGATCATCAGGTTCCAGCCCCCCTGCCAGGGGCAGGGACACCTCCCACTAAACCATGGCCACCCAAGTTTCTGTCCAACCTGGCCTTGAAGACCACCAGTGATGGAGCATTCACGACTTCCTTGGACAGCCTATTCCAGTGCGTCACCACCCTTACAGTAAAGAATTTCTTCCTCATATCCAATCTAAACTTCCCCTCTTTAAGTTTGAACCCGTTACCCCTTGTCCTGTCACTACAGTCCCTCATGAAGAGTCCCTCCCCAGCATCCCTATAAGCCCCCTTCAGATACTGGAAGGCTGCTAGGAGGTCTCCACACAGCCTTCTCTCCTCCAGGCTGAACAGCCCCAACTTTCTCAGCCTATCTTCATACGGGAGGTGCTCCAGTCCCCTGATCATCCTCGTGGCCCTCCTCTGGACTTGTTCCAACAATTCCACGTCCTTTTTATGTTGAGGACACCAGAACTGCACACAATACTCCAAGTGAGGTCTCACAAGAGCAGAGTAGAGGGGCAGGATCACCTCCCTCAACCTGCTGGTCACGCTCCTTTTGATACAGCCCAGCATATGGTTGGCTTTCTGGGCTGCGAGCACACACTGAAGCCGGCTCATGTTCATTTTCTCATCGACCAAAACCCCCAAGTCCTTCTCCACAGGGCTGCTCTGTATCTCTTCACTGCCCAATCTGCAGCTGTGCCTGGGGATTGCTCCAACCCAGGTGGAGGACCTTGCACTTGGCATGGTTAAACTTCATCAGGTTGGCATCAGTCCACCTCACAAGCATGTCATGGTCCCTCTGGATGGCATTTCTTACCTCCAGCTTATGAACAGAACCACACAGCTTGGTGTCGTCAGCAAACTTGCTGAGGGCGCACTCAACCCCACTGTCCATGTCACTGACAAAGATGATGAACAAGACAAGTCCCAACACCAATCAATGTGAAAGTTGAGTTTATCTGACCCAACGCTTTGATGACAAAAAGATTTTGGATACTTGATATGCGTGAATAAGTAACAAGCAGAGTGCCTTCCTCTCTGTCTAGGTTTGTGCAAAATGATGACCCTTTTACACCGACACTTTGCTGAGGAAAAATGCAAATAGCCAGTTCAGTAAACCAGGTGCAGCTACAGGATGTGACCATTCTCTGTTAGATGTCCTGCAAGAATAGTCCTTAAAGCAGCCAGTGAGGCTGGAAACAGACCTGAGTGCATAAAACAAAAAATCCAAAGCTGAGCCTATAAACAGCTCTGTGGTTTTTATTTAGCTAATTTAATTATATGAACTTAAAACAGACCAAGTGTGTGCAAACAGCAACATTCTTCTATAACTTGATGCATTTTAAATGCTGTGTTTTCTTGTGGGAGAGAGAAGAGAGGCACACTGA
Source organism: Ara ararauna (assembly GCA_028858755.1). Lineage (NCBI taxonomy): Eukaryota > Metazoa > Chordata > Aves > Psittaciformes > Psittacidae > Ara > Ara ararauna. Next base: position 32,227,046 of record CM054410.1, on the reverse strand, counting down.
GCTCTCTCTGAAAGCAATTAAATACTAATAACAGAGGGTGACATCATGCTGCATGACTTCTTCAATTAGAACACCAAGTCATTTCTGGCTTAATCATTCCCACTTGTTAATTTGTTCTCTAAAAGACTTAACAGACCTGCTTCTTGCCCCTGTTTAAAATAGGATTTCTGATTCTGACACCTTTTAAACAGAATTCCACTTGGATGCAGCCTTCTATTAAAACAGAATCTGGTATTTTTCCTACAGCAGAACAAGGCGTCAATAGCTCAGATGAAAAACTATACTAATTAAATAAATTAACATGAGTGCTTTCATTTGCTGTTTAGCAAGAGTATGGACTGAATCCTCCTTTTAATGAGATTAAATGAAACTTTTGCTGTTGACCATGGTAGAAAGCAAATGTAGCCTAGTATATGTAAATTATTATACACCTTCCCAAGTGCTCACCTTAGCGTTTGTAAGAAAATCATGATTTTATGCCCAATCATGTATTTAAAGTATTTGGGAGTAATAAAAAGAAATTGTAAGACTTATAATTTAAAGAATGTTACTAAAGTAGGGATAATGAGGGATATTCCTATTAATTACAAGGCAGTAAGTATGTGATTTGTATCTTGCTTTGCATAAGTATTTTTGGTTTTACACTATTTTCACTCTAAAAAGGATATTCTTAAAATTTTTTCCACATTAGACATAATAAGGCAGTATAAAAAAATCTATTCTGAAGCCTCTTTTCATTCTTTGCTCTTGCTCCTGAATACTGAGATGTTGCTGTAGCCTTCTGTTTTTCAGCCTTTCATGCTCTTAATCTAAATGACTGATGTTGCAGCTACCTCTTTCAAAGTAGCTACAGCAACAGTTAGTACCCTCTCCTTTAAGTTAAAAGCTGTGAATAACTTTAGAAAAATAAATTTAAGATTAAATCTAATTTCCATCTTCAAACCAGGTTTGATTCTTGGAAGTCATTCTTGATTGAAGTAATTGCATCCTATCGATTCCAGAATCCCTTCTAATATTCCACAGGCCTCTCTGATACTTATTACAGCTCTTAACCTTGTATATGGTTTTAGCTGATTTGACAGTGTTTGTCAGGATAATCACAGTCGAAACTGTAAGAACTCTAATAAGGGCTGTCAGGTGTACTGAGGTTTGCTTGAGCTGAACATGTCCTGGGCAGTGTGAAATTGAAGACAGCTCCATCCTGATCTAAGCAAAAAAAATTATAAAGATTGAAATCTTTTAGAAAAACATAAAAAGAGAGGAGAGGAAAAAACCCAAAACTCAACCAAAACCAGAGGGTGTCAGGAAAAATATGGGTGGTTGAATAAAGAACAAATATCAGCATCAAGAGAAAAAAAGAGCATGATCCATGACACTTTTGGAGAAAAGAAAATACATCATTGTTTTGGAATTTGCAAATATCCTTTTTCCTGAAATTTATTAAGATCAGTAACTCAGATAATGTAGGTAAAGCACTCGAATTTCAAGACCTCACCTGAACTGAAGCATCTCTCTACGTATTTAAAGGATGTCTAAGTTCTTTTGTCTGTGAAATACTTTAAAATCTTAAGCTAACAAGCCATCCATATAGCTCTGCAAAACATATAGTCATATCCCCATTTTACAGGTGAAGAAAGATTAAGTAACTTGGCTCAGACCACAAGAAAATGACGCATCAGAGCCAAGTTAACGATTTATAGGTTTTAATTCACTGCTCAGACCATTAAATCACATCTCTTGGTCCAGCTATGACTATTAACAAACAGTCTTCCAAATTAACAATGAAACACAATCTCACGGATTTTCTGCATAATCCCTCTTCTTGCTGTGTCTTTTTTCACTGGAGTTCTCGCAGACTTTATTTCCTAGTGCAAGCTGAAACACTGGGATCTACTTAGAGTATGACATTAATGTGGAGAAGTCCCTGTGCAACAGAAGTGATCCAGAGCTTTCTATAGCGCAGAAAGCTGTGCATCTGGCATCTGCACCTGGTGAAAAGCTATTCAAAAGAAAACAGTAGAGCCATTTTCCAACAGCTACATATGTGCCTCCACAGAGAGCTGCAGCTTCTGGCTCAGAATAAGGACAGGAACTCCTCTAGCGCTCTTTGTTTTTATAGTGTGAAAAACTATTACACCAATTTAGATGGTTCTTTATTACAAAGTAGCTTGGGGTGTAAGCTCACCTTAAGTCAATTTTCCTTCCAGTTAACAATGGGCAAAAACCTAGAGCTATCATCTTCATTAATCTTTATTGTCTTTCATTTTACAACAGAGTATAGGAATAGAAATGAAAATGTGCTCTAATTAGGCTAACAAGTGCCCATGTTGTTTCAGATTACTAAACCAAATAATTCAGTGAACAATTTCTAAAAATTCCACTAGATATTTGTTTCTTTTTTGTATTCTTCTCCATCTTATAATTTATTTTTGTGTAGCCATTTTACTTCCTCTTGAACAGTGTGGGAGAAATCTTCATCCTTTTGCAGTCAAAGGCAATGGAGAATATACCCTTTCCTTCAAGGTTTTATCATGTGCATATGCATGTAGTGCACAGAACAAAAGCTCCTTGTTATTTTATAGTACTACAAATATATTGTCTTTCTACCTGAGATGCATATATCCACTGTATACTTTGCAGCAATAAATCTTCAAGTATGGGGAGAAATTGGTCCTGCCATAATTCCAGTGGAGTAACTAGGATGACACTGGGACTGAGTTTTTCTCAGAGCATATGGTGCTGGAGTTGAGAACCACTTATTCACGAATCCAAATACTTTCAACCTTCAGTTGTCGTACAATTAATTTTGTGCATCCTTTTGAGCTGAAGTGGATCTTTTCACCCACTCTATGTTCTTCCACACTTCCAGATCGGCAAGATGCAGGCGGAGTTTCCATTACCATGGCTTGCAATCTGTGTGGATCCCTTTCACTACGCTGTGAGAATTAAATGGCGTTTGCATCAACAGTAGTGCTCATATTGATTTCATCCGCATCCAAATGTGGCCAGTCAGACCCAGCTGTTTGCTGGAGGAGATTTCATGTATTCTACTGCCAGCAGTAGCTTTGTGGTGACAGCCAGGACAAGAGCCAGCAGCAGGCCTCCATTTCTTCAATCCCAGCTAAAAATGTCTAAGCTTGAACCTGGTCATGTGTTGGACAAGGTATAATCAGACAAAACAGATTTTGCTTCTCAAGTTAAAATGTGAGATGTTTGTCCTTCACCAGACTCATCTTCTCTGGACCTGGCTAATCTGATGCTTTTGCAAGCCACTGATCACAGCTGTGGACCGTAGGCAGAGCTCTAACCTGAAGCTCAGGTTTTTCCTCCTGTTCAGATGACAAAAGTCTCCTGAGTACAAAAGTTGTAGTTTTGTGGGTACTTCCAAACATGTGATACCTAATAATTGATAAAAGATTGATCTTCTCATGTTGGCCTTCAAACCAAATGAGCAATTAACATTTTCTCTTTTTAAAAAAAAAAAAAAAAAGGTTTTTTTTTAGGTTCAAGATAGACTGCAGCCTTTAATTCATTGCAAGAAGTCAGTGAGAAAAGAAGGATCATAGCGTTACTGTAAACACATTTCTCAGATGTCTTACACTTTAGCTGGGATTTGTGCAAATGGCCTTTCAGGCTAAATGGACCCCACTAATCTGCAGTGCAAAGCTGTCTTTATTGCATTTTCTCTGTTTGTTACCATGAGCAGTAGGATGACAGCTTGATTACATTTATGATTTTTAAAGAGCCAAGGCTTTTCTTCTGTTACCAGGAGAACAAGAGAAATCACTTGCTTTAAAAGAGCCTGGAAGTTCATTTTTAGTTTGAGACTTAATCAATAGCTCTTCATTAACCTTTTATTTTTGAAATTAGAGGAAATTATCTCAGATTAAAGGTATACTGTTATGCTTTGCCATGAAAAAACGTGGTATTCCGATCTAGAACACCATTCAAGGGCTGCAGTTAAAACTAAAAAGAGTAAATGTCACCAACTCTAATTTCAGTTCGCAACTGTAGACTGATTGAAATGCATGACCTTCTTGCACTACAAGAGGCAGCCTTTCTTCAGAGGACTCTGCAAATCCAAGGATTGAGACACATATGAGACTCAAGTAAGAAGTAATGAACTTAAAAGGAGATGTAATTCAAATAATGGTTGCTGTGTATTTTAAAACTAGAGTCTGCCTTCAGTGCAGTCTCTGAGCTCCCACTGAAGTCTGTAAATTGGACAGTAAATAATGGAAATACTGGGCTTGATCTTCCCTCAGGAGGGGCAAAACCTTTAACTAAATTCAGAGAAATGGATCTGTTCATGAGGACTTTTTCTGAAGAATGAATAAAGCATGTCATTCTGTATTGATTCTAAATGATTAATCATACCAACAATTCTTTTGAGTAGTCCTTTTGCTTATTAATCAGATCAGTCTTTTTCAGGAAATCACTTCCAATTGAATCAAATGAAAAGTTCCCATCAGGAGAGGTAAGAACGTGACCGATCCTAGCTTACTCCAGAAACCCTGTTCATTTTATTCATGTTTGCTGCCTCTTGCCAAAATTTCTTCCTGTGAGATGAGAAGAAAAACTTAGGATGGTTGGAGGGGACTGTGGAGGTGAAAAACTTTATGGAGATTCTTAGATCTTTTCCACGCTTAATAAATCTGACCTTTCATTTAATATCTTTTTCAGAGTTTATCAAGAGACCCTACTGTTTAGGGTAGATGCACATTTTCCTAACATACTAAAATTATATATTTATGTAAAAATACAGTTTAATTCTCATATTATTCCCAGACCTGGTAAACACCTACTTGGCAATAACAGTAACATCATTCCTCTGATTTCCTCTCTCTTTTTAACTCAGAAAGTGCTCCTTCCTTCAGAACTCATAAATGAGTGCTCAGCAACCTGGTACCTATTTTATTAAAGAAAATAAGTTAGTTTTTATTGCAACAATACCTTAGAACCCAGAAAGAGGACCCTGTTACAATAAAATCTCTAAAACAACATGAAGCTTCTGAAGATGATGGTGATTAATGCTGTTTTGCATGGTACAGAGCAGGAAGGAGAAAAGAAGACAGCAAACGTACATCAGTTTTGCACAAAGTTAAATTTGATTTCTGTAGTCACTGGGTCACATTTGGCTGCTTGCCTAGGTATGGTCAGATGTCAGTCCTTCATGAAGCAAATGTAGATTTGTAAGTCTTAATGAAAAAATCTAAAGCAGTGCAAGAGAAACAAAAAAAAGTTCTTGTCTATCAACAGAATAAGCATATATTTTCCTGTGAATGTCAAGTCACTAACTACTGTAATTCTACTTATTTCTGATGCTCCAATTTTAATTTCCACTAATATTCTTTTGTCAGTCTTGTCTTGTTTCCAAGCAGAAAGAAGTGGGATCAAAATAATCATTATCTCCATGTGCAAATGCATGCCTCTGTTCTATGTTTCCACTCTCTTTGTAGTCTACTAGATGCCAGTTAATATTTTCAAGATTATTTTAAATGTAATGAAGTTATGAAGTTTTTTTTAAGATGTTATTTCAGATTAAGCCTATTGTTAGTCTCTGCCAGATCTAGTCGAGTGAATTAAAAATGGCATCACCTCCTTTTTTTTGTTTTGTTCTGTTTTGTTGTTTGTGGGGTTTTTTCTGCTATCTCTCTGTCAGAATTTACCATACCTGACAAATGTGCAAGCTGTCCTTAATCTACTTTGGGCACTATCAGGCAGGTTAACATTAGCAGTTTATGAAAACCCGGCCAATAGGTGGTGATGAAAAATTTGGGATTATTATTAATGTTGTTGGCTAGAACAATTATTTGCACAATGAATATTCAACTAGGAAATAAGAAAAAGAGAAGGTTTTATACATTTAAACAAAAATGTTATGAACACAAACACCCAGAATTATGCATTACTCTGGTCAACCTAATGTTTTTCTGTCCTGTAAAAGGCATACATTGCTTAGTAAAAGTTATAGCTCCTGTGTTACTGCTATGATATGTAAATAATGACAGACACTACAGTAAACCAGCAAATAGAAAGTATGATAAATTTATGTGGAACAGGGGTTATCATAACCAACTTTTTTGACATAATGTAAATGTAGATAATATCCAATAGAGCAGGCTTCCTGAGTGGTGTTATTCTGTCGCTCATGATTGCACAATGTGTGAGTAGCTACAACTAAGGCTTTATTCTTAGTTTAAATGTCTTTTGAGTAGTAGCTGTGCCATAAATAGTGATATTTGTCTTCTAACTATTTTCTAAAATCCTTTTTCTTTTAAATTACAAGGCATTGAGCTATTTTAAAAATTTATAATAATTATGAGCAATTTAGTTTTTTAGCTATTCATCAATGAATCACACTCTAAAAGCTGTGTTACTTCAGCTATTCTGGTTAGTTGCAGCTAATTCATATCACATTGTTGCTGGTCCCAGATTATGCGAGTATGCAACAATATTTTCAACAAGAATACTTGAAATGTGTAATTTTAATGTTCATTGCCATGAATAGATGTGAATAGGAATCTTAACTTACTTTTCTTGGGCCAGTGAAACTTAATTCCATAAACAGTAATAGAAGGTAATACAGATGAAGGGGAGATAATCTAAAACTAAAGCAGAAGTTGCATGATTTTGTACTCATCCAGTCATTTCAATTCTGTAGGAATCTATGGCTATTTTTGAAACATTTACTCCTTATTCTTAGGATTCAAAACAAAAATAAAGACAGGTCACAAAAGAAGAACCAATATTGGAGTGTTGCTCGGGCATGCAGGGATGGTCTTGCCCCTGATCATGAGCCAAAGCTCAGAGCTGGGTTTATGTAGATTGTAACTGGCAACAGGAGACAAGGAGAGCTTTTACAGCTACTTTAGCAGTGCAAAAACAAACAAGGCAAAAATTTGGGCAAAGTCCTATGAAATTTGCTCTGGGAAGGCTGCTCTGGATGACTTTCAGAGGCCGCTTCCAACCTGGATGATTCTGTGATTCTGTGAATGCGCAAATGAAGCAGCAATAGCCTCCATAAAAACTATGCTAGGACAGAAATCAATTTTACAGCAAAGCAATCATCTCCATTCCAAACTGGTTGTGTCAGCAGCAAGATTTTGGTCTTTGCAAAGTATTTATGTTTGAAAATGCATTTTAGCCAAATTCAACTTTTTATGCTTTTGCATACTCCATTCTTTGTGTATTTCACAGTAATGCTTTTGAAGGGTGAAACATTCTTAAAATCATCCTCAAAACTGTTTCTAATTTGAGCATGCAGCAAATAACGGGGACATGAGTGTTACAATCTCACTTAACTTTAAACATGTGAATAGTCAACAGAAAACTGAGAAACTGAAAGTTAAAACCATATTTAGGTGTTAGGTTGGATTACAGCTCTGGAAGTCAAAGGGAATCAACATCATCTCTCCTCTTGTAAGTCTGAGGAATAGGAGTCTTTATCATAAGGTAAACGGTTTGTGTAGTCTCAACTCCTGGAAGATAGGTAATCAGAGACTGGGAGCCTTGAAAGAGTACAGAGGAACTCCTACAAGGTTCTCCAAATAAGATAAGGTTTCTAGCCATCAAAAAATTATGAGTTTTCCAAGCCAGAGAGAAATTTTAGACATGAAAATGAATTAGACATCTTGAAGAATATATTAAGCAGATGAAAAATTCAAATTTGAAATTTAGATTACTAGTATGATAATGTTAAATAGAATTTCATAGTGTCTTAAACAAAGAAAAAAAGAAGAATAACCTGGCACCCAGAAAACTAAATGAAGACTTAAGCAAGGCAGGGAAAAAAATATATTACTTCTCAGTTAATTGCTGAAAGCTGAACAAATCAGATTAAGTCTGTGGTCAGCCTTATCTAGGATCATAGAGCACACATTCCTATAGTGATACAGAAACTAATTCACACAGAAAGTTAAAGTAAGATATAATGTCTTGAAGAATATGGCTTATCAAAACCCCCAACTCAGCCTTCCCCCCAAGGACAGAGATCTGCAGGACAAGCTGCCATTCTTATACAGTACTATCAAATAGTCTAAAAACATCATGGCTACAGAGAAATCAACACTGCTGTAAACAATCGCAGCTGATCTCAGATTGCTGTCATGTCAGAAACAGTAGAATTGTGATAGAGATTTAGCATTCTTCTGATCATATAAATCTCATGAACATTTCTGACCAAGCAATTAGCAGGTTTCAGGATCCATCTGATAAGGGGAGAAAGCTATAGGTTTTCCCAGATTCAATGGGCTATCATAAGGTGGAGGAATTCCTGGATGGGTTGAGGAGTGAGATGGGGAATTCAGCTTTGGTGTCACTGTGTGCAAGATCAAAGTAGACGTTCTGGGTCTTTGGAAAGCCCATGGTTGCTCAGAGTTGCAGTAGGGATGAATTTGGTCACTCAGCATCTCACAGGCCCAAGTGTCTCTCTCTGCATCTCTTCCACCTTCAGTGCCCAGTCCCGGGTGAAGGTTAGACACCATACCCTAGGAGGAAATCTAGGGTTTCCTCTTGAATATTTACTTCAATTTCTTCTACTTACATACATACTGATATTTGCTTTACTTTAATTTAATCTTCTACTTTTGCGCTAATAAAGTAAAAATAGAAAGGGAAAGACAAAGGATAATTTCAGTTCCTAGAGCATCCACTTGGCTAAAACCATCTGGTATGTATCTATGTCATTAATTGGCTTCACAGCTGAAGACTTCAAAGAGGAGCTGTGTGGGAACTTCAAATTAGATTATTCAAAATTTGTTTTCATTTTAACTCAGATCAATATGTTATATTTAGAATTTTCTTACAAATACAGAATATCAGTAAATAATTTCAGTATTGTAGTATTACTTTAAAAGCACATCAAAATATTTCTTCTTAATTTTGATATTTTTCTTCTATTTTCTTCTTTAGTTGATAAAGTCTTTTTTCAAGTTCCTACTAAAAATCAAAATATTCCCTTCAAACTTGTGAAATATTTTGCTGGTTTATTCTGTTCTGCTTTAATGGGCTGGGTTCCAAATCACTGCATTCCCATGTTTCAGTGTAAATTGAATGCCACCTTGTTTCACTGGAAAATTTTGTAAGATCTGCCTATAAGGAATCATATGTCTAGAAGAAGCTGATAAGCACTCTTTATGAAGAGAAAGAGAAACACTAGAGATATATGTGTTTACTACCTGTCATCATTATTGGCTGTTGTCACCACAATTTCATGTGCACATCCTGTGGACGTACCATTTGATCTGCACTCCTGTCTTCTCAATCATATCTTCCTTGAGCACAAGGGACACTATCCTGCAGCTTTCAGGAATACTTATTTGAAGCTGGGTGTACACGACCTGCAAAATTCATCTTATTACATGATATTGCCCAAAGAGGTGGTGGTACACACATAGTTCGCCTTTGTCAGCTGATTCCTGCTAAAATAAACCAGTGCTGTGTGTTTCCATTTGCTTTTGTCTCACTGTGTTTCAAACAAGTCAAAGCATGCCACTGTTTCATAACAATTTGCATTTCTGTAGTCTAATTTTTTTAAACCTCTATTTACCAGGGAGTTTAAGTTTTCACAAGTAAAGAAAATAATTATCTTTAGGGAAGCATAAGTTTCCAAACCATAGTTTTACTGGAAGAGCATGTAAAATTGCAGTGGAAGTCGCTGTTTGTTTTCAACCTTATTGGAAGCCAATAGTTAGCTTTTGTTTTACATCTGCAAAGCACAGAAATTATATGTGATCTGTTTGTTGTGATATAGTAATTTTATGCTTTCCCCTTTACAGATTTGGAATGAAAAAAATTAGAGTCCAGTTTGTTTCTGTCATAAGAATTACTTGCAGAGCTTCTAGAAGCATATTCCATGTGCCTGTGATGCATGCCAGAAACAGTAAATGAATGTCATTTACGGTGGCTCTGTTGTTATCTGCAGCTACAGAGAGCACAGAATAAAGCTATGTTTTGAAAGTCTGTGAGGGGCGCAATTATTTTTAAGGTTCTCTTTCAGCTGGAATGGAGGAGGGGAAGAAATAGTCTGCCCCATGGGGGATTTTAAAGGAGTGGCTAGGGGGAAAACATGGGCTTGGGAGCTCCAAAAGGTTGTAACATGTACAGTAGCTGTTGCCAACAATTCAGTGCATATATACACTGATACACAGGCCTAGATATTCAAAAGAGTTTAGTATCCAAGTATTTGGAACCATGCTTTTTTTACAGTGTCTGACGCCAACTGTCAGCACCGCACACTTGGAAATCTGGCCTCATGGTGCGTAGGCGCACAGCACGCACCACTGTGTTTGCAATTATATGCAACTTACAGATGAATAGATAGTGGGACATTTGATTGTGATTAAGCAGATCGCATTCATTTTTAGCAAAGGTTAAGGAAAGCTGCTAAGAAAATCCAGCTGACTCGCTGTGGATGTCTGAAACCGGTGTTCACACTGCATGTGGGTGGGCGGTCCCAAGCTGCTTATGCATGCTGGCCAGGAGACAACACCACCCGGAATGCCAACTGCTGGAAACCAGATGAGAAGGTACAACCAGCTTAGAGGGACTGGGATAGTGCCTCTGGAAGAAAGTGTTACAAGAAAAAGCTACAGGTCAAAGTCACATCATGTGTAATATTTGGAGACATTTCCTCAGGGATCGTTTAACAAACTGCTTTCAGAAAGTGTGATTTGTTAAAGATCATGGTTATCAAAATAAGTACAGGGCTACTCAGTACAAAATTAGAACTAATGGAAGGCAGGGGTGGGGGGAGTTTGCCGTCATTTTAAAATGCATTTGTAAAGTTTTAAGTTAGAAAGGCTAGAGGAGTTGTTTTGGGGCAAACACATTTCACAGTATTTACAATTCAGTTTTTTGTCTTATACTTCTTCCATGAAAAAGGGGGGAGGCAGAAAGTCTCATTGAAATTAAGCATTTCTCCACAAGAAAAGCAAATGACAAAACTGTTCTCAGATTTCTCATAAAACCAGCTTCTATTGGGTGTCTTTGAATATTTGTTCTCTGGCTAGTTAGGCATGAAGAAGGAAAGTGAACCAGCATTCTTTTGTTGATAGTATACCCATGCCGATGAGACTTAGATATCCTCCAGCCACAGCCCCCCATCAAAGGCAGCTCTCTGGAAGGATGACTCATAGGAGGGAACAAAGAATAAGGGCTGGGTAGGAAATTACTCTGCAATAAATTTTTACGTACGTGATTGGTTGGTACCCTTTCAATGTGCTTTGCAAACAAATCCCAGTCATCTTTCTGGGAAAAGCAGAGTGCAGTAGTGACACACTGATATTTAGATTCTGATGCTGAGAAAAGTTCAATTCTCTAGAGAACAGAAGAGACAAAAGAAAATCCATCTCCCAGCCATTGGGACTGAAGCCATAATTGAATTTGTTATCCAATAGGGGGAATGAGGTTTTTAGTTTTGGGTCTTTTCTCTTGTTTTGGTGGGGCTGTTTTTGTTTTTTGTTTTTTGTTTTTTTTGCCTTGCCTTGCCTTGCCTTGCCTTCCTTTGCTGTCATGGTTTAAGCCGAGCCAGCAACCCAGAACCACGCAGCCTCTCACTCACTCCTCCCCCTTTCTTCCTCTCCCTGATCCCCTAGGGATGGGAAGGAGAATTGAAAGAATGTAACTCCCATGGGTTGAGATAAGAGCAGTCCAGTAACTAAGGTATAACACAGACCACTGCTGCTACCCCCAGTAATAATAATGGTAAGGGAAAGAACAAGGGAAGAGAATACAACCACTCTCCACCCACCGACCAATACCCAGCCTGACCAGAGCAGTGATCCAACCCTTTTGGGTAACTCCCCACAGTTTATATAGTGGGCATGATGTGCCATGGTATGAAATACCTCTTTGGCTAGTGTAGGTCAGGTGTCCTGTCTCTGCTTCTTCTCAGCTTCCCCTTCTCCCTGGCAGAGCAGGAGACTCAGAAAGCCCTTGGTCAGAGTAAACATTACTGAGCAGCAACTAAAACCATCGATGTTACCAGCATTGTTCCCAGGCCGAAAGTCAAAACCACAGCACTGCACCAGCTACTAAGGAGAAAAATGACTGCTACTGCTGAACTCAGGACACCTTCCCTTGACTTGCTGTGCCTTCCCTTCCCTTCCCTTCCCTTCCCTTCCCTTCCCTTCCCTTCCCTTCCCTTCCCTTCCCTTCCCTTCCCTTCCCTTCCCTTCCCTTCCCTTCCTTCCCCTTACCCTCCTTTCCTGCCCCATTCTTCCACAACCGTTCTTGCCCCTTCCCTCGCTTTCTGCCCGCAGCATTGTAACTTTTTTCAGTAGCAGCTTTAGCTTCCTGGAAGTTAAGGTTAGTAAGGAAAACAGCAGTTTTGTCTGGGTAGTTTTTGCTGCTGTCAGATTATCAGAATGTCCTGGATTTGGTTGGATGTGTGCTGGCAAGTAAACTGGGCCAGACAAGGCAATGGAAGGTGCCTCTTTTTTTCTGAAATACATATTTTTTAGTTTCAGCTTGAAATTTTTTGGCTCTGTGCAGGGTGCAAAGTCCCCCCTCATACCCCCCTCTGTAGTTAACAGTGCAAATAGCCGTGGTCACAGAATGATAGTCATAAAGAAGGCAATCACCATGGGCATGTTTGCTGTGCCTATGCATTATTATCCCATACAGTACTTTCACTAATAAACCATGACTCCTAGTTTTAGCTAGTAGGTCTTCCACTTGTTTCCTGGAGATACTACTCTATACCCAAGCTGATTACACTGTTAGGAAGTTTTTCCTCTAACCTTTACTTTGGCTCATCTTTGTCTCTAATTTCATTTCACTCACTTGCCCCTAAATTTCATTTCTTCCCAGTTGCCTACCCTCTGAAAATGCTTGCAACATCTTGATGACTCCTTGTGGTTGTCTCCATTTAGACCCCAGAAGTAGTTCACAGAAAGCAGTGCCCGAGATCAACTAGACCTTATTGGACTTGGTACCCAGAAATCCGCCATTACTCTTCTTCTAAGAACAAGTACGCATTTTGGTTTCTCACAGTGCATGCATTCTACTCTTAGCATATTTACTTCACTTGTTGGATTAGAAATTTGTGTGAGGCTATGCCATTAAAAACTGTCAGGTTAAATTCTGCTGTCCTGCTACCAAAACCGCTGATCAGTCATGATGCTAGATTCCCCAGTGAAAGAGTATAGGTAAGTGCAATGAAATTCAGAATCTACTGTGAAAATAAGCTGTTCTCCTGTCTCTTCAGATAAAACCTTCAGTCTTCAAGGATTTCCAGGAGACCTCGTGTGTCCTAAGCCTGAAGTGGGTTTTGAGCTGGTGGATTCTAAACTGGTACGGGTGAATTTACATATAATTGCAGAGTGATCCATGCAAAAGAAGTAGGAATTTCAGCCAGCTTGGGGTATTTTCACCCACACTATTCTCCATCAGATCCTTTACTCAGAAGAGAAAACCTGGAATAGTGGTTGTTAACAGCAAGTGAATATATTTATTTAGCAGAAAACTGTCTTTTTTGAACATACAACATCTTGGACAGCTCTCTCCTTCACAAGTGTAGACTGAAAAATCACCAGCATATATAGTCTTAAACCAAACATTGTGAGTTTTTTAAGCTGTCCTGCTTTGATGTATGTGCCAAAGCCCCACTTTAGTATTTGATATTTCCTCTGTTGCCATCATTAGTGGTATCATTAAGTGTTTCAGAGGCACCAAAGAGTTGAGTGCTAGGTCTTCAGAAATAAATGGAACAAACACTGCTTAACAGAGGTGGTATTAAGCAGGAAACTTCAACACAGTGAAAATTAAAAATACTATGTAGAAGCAGTATGGATTGGTGCATTTCTATACATTAAGATGGAGAGTGTTGTTCCATCGCCATGCTTAAACAATAATTCTTAACTGTAAACAGGTAGAAAAGCAGCAAAAAAGTGCCAGCAGCAAAAAATATTGCAGGTGGGATTTGTTGGTTAAGTTTATACACATAAGTTCATCAAACTTTAAGAAGACCTGCAAGTAGCCCAATTTGATGTTTGATAAGGAGGTTTCATGTCATAACCAAAAAAGATCAAATCCTTTTTCAGCCACACTCATAAAAATTGAACAATAGAAGTTACGAAGAAGGTCTAAAAATTAAATCAAGAAAGAAGTCTGTGGGTGTTGGAAAGGGTACTTGGTTGAAGCCCTAGAGGAATAAGGGCCCCTGCAGTTTGTTCTCTCTGGAAAATTGACTTATAAACTGATTTACAATACACTAAACCCTCCCTTGGTCAGTCTGCTTCTGAAGCATGGTAAACACAAGAGGATATGCTGTAACTGTCCTTTCTGTGAGAAAAGAAAGAAAAAAAAAAAGGAAAAAAGTTCTTTTTTAGTCTAAAATCTATCTTTCAATATTTGAACTAATTAATTACTAGGGGATGTTATATATATATATATTTGTGTGTGCATGCATGTGTGTAAAAGAAAGATATTTAAGGTAAGAAGAAAATGTGTTGTTTAAGTAATAATGAAAAAAGCCAGACATCATTTAATTCTCAGAGAGGGTATCTTTTTTCATAGGTGATTAGTGACCAGTGCTTATGTTGGATCTATATCAATATACATTTTAAGCTAGGATCACATTAGTAGATTCTGTCTACAGACCAGTTTAAAGCTATTTTTCAGCTCCTTTCTCTCTGCACTTAAAAGTAATCACTGGTAACAAAAACTCTACACCTAAAACTTAGGTCCCAGTGCTGCCTGAATTCAGTGCAAGATAGCTTAGCAAATGTAATTCTAGTGCAAGACCAAAAACAAAAGTAAAAACCTAGCTGTATTGATGCTACAGCACTAAGTGGAGCGGAATGCAAGAAGGAAAGGTCTCCTTAGAAAAGCAAATAAGTATTTCCTGAAGTACTTATTAGAAGCAGGTCTGTGAAATTAAGAAGGATATTTTACCCTTCTTAATTTCAGAAGGGAAGCACACAACCACCTTTTTGCTCATTTTAAAGAAATGCTGTAATCATAGAAGCCAAGTGATATTAAGGAAGTTGTAGGGAAACAGGACTCCACAATTCTGAACACAGAAAAGCTATGTGAATTTCTACACCAAGGCATAACCTTACATTGCCAAAATGTCTGGCAACAGGTACTTTTTAGAGAGCCACTTCCTCAAAATAGATCTGCCAGCTGAGACAGTGAAACTGTAAGTGCTTTGGTTAGTCACCATTGACTAATGAGCCGCTTTTAGACAAAACAGGTATTTCAAGATTATGAAGCCCACTAGAGTTTCGTGTTGCGTAGAAAAAGGTGTTGAAAAAGATGCTGTGAAGCTGACTATAGCTGGACTTTATTCACCTATGGTGATAGCAATTACACTTTCAATGAAAGGTTGACAGAGACCACCAAGATGAATACGAAAAAGCTGCTGGAAAGGTCAGGAATGCATCAGGTTTCAGACTTAACAAAAGTAACATAAATGTCAGCAGAGATTAGAGGAATTGAAATACATAATTTCTCTACTTTAACTCTTGTGAAACAGCAATAAGACTTTTCACAATAGGGGCCTGGCAGAGCCTAACATATTTGTTTTGCCTTTACAAAGTATGGAATCACTTCAACATTTGTTTTTGTTTTCTCTTGGTAAATATAGGCAGAATTTAATCCTCCATAATTCTTGAAGCATTCTTTGCTAAGAAACAAGTTTTCCCCTCTTAATATTATTTAGAAAAGTAGACAAAATTTACAAAATTAATCAATAAGCTCAAAGGAAAAATAATTTAATTCAGAGTTGGTTTATGAAAAGTTGACACTTTGGTGTCCATTTTAGATTACCCAGATGGATTCTCCAAGTGACTAGAAGACTCTGTGTATGTGTGTATGTGTTTAATAAATGCACTGTTGTAAACAGTTAATTTTGCAGTACTCAATTTTTGTTTTCTTCACTTAATAAAATAAGACACTTTCAGAATTTAATTATGGGGAAAACTGCAATGGCCCTGATAAAAAAGAATAAAGGGGAAAAAATGGCTCAATCCTTCTTCTTCAATCTTATAAAGAAATACTTGGGGTTTTAACACTAGGAGAGTAGCAATATCATGTAAGAAGACCAGTCCAAATCCAACTTACAGAAAACATCTTTCCAGCAAAGAATACAAAATACAGAATTCAGAAAAAAGAATACAGAATTCTGACAAAATGTCACCAAGTAAGTCTGGCCACTTTTTCAACACAATAAACAAGAAGAATAAACTAGTGTCAAATAGTAAAGCCGCTTATGGTCTCCTACGTCACAGGAGCAACTCATACTCTGAAATTTGGAATCATTCCATTGCTACTTATCCTCAAGGTCCCTTACAACCCAAACCATGCTATAACTCTATGAACTGTGCATCTTACCAAGGATGCTGCAAGTGTACCTTGGGTAAAGATACAGTCATGCAGGCAAAATGCACTGTTGAAACCAAGAGTGAAAGATAAACATCCTTCTGCCAAAGGCTGGAGATGGAAGAAGCAGAGCTGAGGGAAGACCATGAATGACTGCTCTTAGGATGAGAAAGATAGGAAGGATGAAGTTCATTGAACAGTCTTTTAGAAACATTGGCCACTGCCCTGTGAGTTGTGTTGCATGATTCAGACATCTCTTGCAGCTACAGCAATATCAAATTAGCTTTCCAAGACTTGGAATTAGCCTAATGACTGTTTTTCTTATCCTTAAATTCACAAAACCCTGATTCATTATGGGGTGTCACTGCAGAGCGAAGTTTACCTGGTCCTTCCATAAGAGAAATCTATTGAAGTACAAGTTTAAGAAAATATGGCTTGTCCCTGTCAAATCTTCGCATGGAGAGCCCAGTGCTTACAGACTTCATGTCTGTCTGTGTTGTACATCAGACATTTCTGTATTTTGTAGATGTGCATCTTTGTACCAGGAACAGTTTTTCTGTTCCAGAAAACTAACAGAATTTAACCACACTCCTGTCATAGTGCTACAGCTATGCTGATTTTCAAGAATAATGCCTAGGATGAAGCATATTTTTAAAAGTGCAAGACTTCTATGCTGTGTAAATGGTACTGAGGCATTAAATATAAGATTTATACAGAACTAGAAAATTAGTAGTATTTTTGCAATTGTTCTAAGCTCCACATCGGTTCTATGTCCTTGATATAAGCCACATTTTTTGATGCCTCTGCACTGATCAAAAGCAACACTACACAAATCAGGGTGTTATTTTCTTTCTCCTTCTCTTTAGATCCCCTGCATAGAAACATCCATGAATGAAAAGTCAAAGTACTTTCAAATAATGTAAAATGTACAGTTATATATGTCATTTCCCCTCTTCTGAGTAACTGTTCATAGCAGCACCTTTCTTTGATAATATTTACATGACAGAGCGTTCTATATTCATTTAGCCAAGAATTAAAATTGATGCCAACATGCTGTTGCAGTTATCCACCATTTCTGTGTCTCTCAGTTGACGATACAATGTCATTGCTTATGCTTGAAGGTGCTTTACTACTTCCACAGCTTTCGACTCTTAAGAAACCCTATCAAAATACCTATTGCAGTCTGGTTGGTCATGATCCGAAGCACTGTCCATCTTGTTGATTCCATAAATTCGTGAGGCCCAGCAGTTTTCCTCCAGGCTCTTAGCCTTGTGAGGACCACTAGCAGCAGCAAGAAGCAGTACATCTATGGACTAGATACAAAGAAAAGACTGAAGAGCTATCTTTGGGTAATATTTGTGTGAAATATTCTGAAGTGATTGTGGGGCGCACATGAGCCACATGAGCTGGAGCAGGGTTCATGGCAGAAGAGTCTGTCTCTATGTGTTTTCACTAGGATAGTGCACTGACCGGATCTGTTCAACCCCAAAGAGTCTGATATTTCACAATGCGTACAGGAGCCAGGCTTCACCATTCGTCCAAGAAATTAGGTGGATCTTTGTTACACACAGTGTCACAAAGACATTGTAGATTTATCCATAGTACTTCACTGGAATTCAGAGCTCAAACACATTAATCTAGTCTATTATCAATTACTGATACAGCTCAGAAACAGTAATATTAAAAAGAAAACATTAAATCTAACAATAAGCAGAAGACCATTTCAAGGAATCAGTTTGTTTATAAGTAGATACGTGTCATAAAAGATTATAGGCAGATAGCTATTTCAAAAGACTCCAAAACCTGAGCTTCAGATTATATCTGCACAAGCCAATTACCTCACCCAAAGTTGATTTAATAATTAAATAGCATGTAGATAGTACACATTTTATATAAAGTGAGACAGTCTGATCCCCACATACATCCAAGTATATATGAAACATATTAAACTATAAGTCAATCTTAAAAACCTGTATTTTAGCATGGTTTTCTTTCTTAAGTTTACCTATGTATTGGAATAATAAGATCCCAGTTTCTCAGTTTTTAAGTATACTGGAAGCTACATGTTGGAGAAATAAAAGATGACATAATGAAAAGAGAGATAAATCTACAGTAACAAAAAATCCAAATATGAATTCAGTGAAGAAAAATTACTGTAGTTTCTGGGATCACAGATAGCTTTGAATATACAGTAACTCATTTGTTAATGAATGCAGAATGGACAGGAAAATAAGAGACCTGCTTCATTACGGCTGTCTCACAGTTACTCTAAACCTTATTTTGCAACAGCATGGAGAGAATAAAAACTTCTTAAGCTGGTTGTCCTCTCTGACACACGATAATCTTTGAGAAACATTTTATGGTGCATCTTTTGAAGAAAAGTGCATGAGTCCTTCCTGAAAAAAAACATTTGGTTGACCTTGAAAATTAAGTATTCATGAGAAGTATGAGCAGAAGTTTTCATTATTCCTTAAGCCCTCCCTTCAGAGAGACAAAAAATTCCTCCCTCCATTGCAGCTCCACAATATCCAGTTGCCAGGCAACTGATCTTTTATGGTTGATCTCCATGGCAACTGATGTAAACAAAATCATAAATCCCATTACCTAGCTAAATGCTAAGGCTGTGCTATAAAAAGAGAAAGAAACACTCTGAAGTTTAAAGACATAATATAAAAGAGTGACAATGAGCCTTAAAAAATTAAATTGCTGTTGATGATATTACAGTTAATATGGTCCATCTCACCAAACTTTCACTTTCTTACAAACCATTCCGGACTATTTTTTCTCCTAATTTATTAAGTATGTTTTCAGCATAGTTAAGCTGGCTAAAGAAACCAGTACACTCAACAGGTAAACCTTCAGTTGCAGTTAAAACCAGTCTGCGCACAGAAGAATTATGTGCACATTTTTATAGTGAGCAGAAAAGCCTTTGGGGTAGATAAATCAAAGCTGAAGGTGACTGGTAAGCTACAGTGGCTAACCAAACAGTTCCACCACTCTTGCCTATTGGAAAGTCAAAATAGAAAAGCACAATATCCAGCCTTCTTTTGCTTCTCATGAGCACATGAAAAAATTCAGGCTGGCCACAGAACCAGGTCAGATCTAAACACATGTTCATGGTCTCTTCAGAAGGGTCTTGTAGCTGTGGCAAAAGACCAGGACAAGGCAAACACGTGAACAGTGCAAGCAGAATTTTCTTGAACTCAGCAGTAGTAGGTCTAGCATCTATTTGGACACTCATGTCAACAAGTCATTTTAGCAGCACCCTTAAAAAGATGGAAACCTTCGCTGTATGTCACAGTGACGTTACTGCTGACCACAATTGCTGTTTTCTAATGGGGTGAAAAACAATCATTTTTGGAAGGCAATATTGTACACTTTTCACTACTCTGTCTCACTTTTAGGGCTTCTGCAGAGAACTTTGTCCAGCCTTCCAGCACAGGTTTTACAGATAGATCTCTAACAAAACAGGGTGCATGGCCCAACAGCTGGTCTGGTGTTGTTCCTCTCCTTACTGATGTGTGATTGTTTCCTACAACATGAGAAAAAGCTACTGTCTGATTCCAATTAAAACTAATAAAGACTAGTGGTAATATCCTTAGTAGAAACTAACATAGCTACTACTAATAGGGGGTATAATATGTACAGCTTTTTCTTCTTCTGTTTAAATGCTGCTCCATTCATATTCAGCTTTCTATGATAATGAAGATGCTAAGTAAATACACAAAACTGGATCAACTTGCATTGATTTTACTTGCCGTCACTGAAAAATTATGTAAACTTTGATTACTATTGGTTAGCTTTTCTGTCACTTTTGGACAGCATCAGAAAATATTGATACACATTCAACTTGTGTTTAATGTCCTGATACATGTATCCTACTTTCAATGAAATAAATAGGTAGAAAAAAAAAATAGTGTTCTTCTTATCGTTAAAAATGTTAATTAACTGCTAAAGAAAGGACAAATAGTTATTGTGCCTTTAATCTCTATAATCTCAGTTGTCTTATTTATTTTATTGTCGGTATAATTACAGATTGAAAAAATAAGCTATTTTTAAACAGTGATAGGGCTGGAAATAGCAAAAGCCTTGACCATGTTTTCCATAATTCCGTATATAATACTCAATATTCTCTCACTTTTGCTATGGTCTGTAAAAAAGCCCAACCAACCACACATGCCTCCTCTAGTCTCATGGAGGCCATGGGGTTTGTTCCTCAGGCAGGAACAAGTGCTGAATAGATAACAGAAAGTGAGGATATTCTTCAGCTTTTCCTCACAAAATTCTAACTCAAGGATAATGCAGAATTAGATTCCTTTCAAAATAAAAAAAAAACACAAAGGTGTCTGTGGAACATGAAAATAGTGGCTAAAAATGAACAAACCAAAAAACCATTTTGGATATTCAATAATAATCATGATTAAGATAATTATAATAATTATAATTGTAGTGATGTTTTCTGTCATACAGACTTAAAAAAATGGACCACAATGAGATCTGTCTTACAAATTTTTCACCCAAGTGTTTGCTCAATTCACCTCACCTTCTAAGCACAGCTTTAATGAATGAAGTTTTTTTGCCATTATGTACAGAATCTCCCCACTTTGTAAGTCAGTCAGAAATGATAATGAAATGGAGTTGGGTTGTGCAGGGGAAGTACAGGCAAAAAAAATAACAGCATCCAGCTACTTCAGGTTTTACTTGTCATCATGTTGTTTGGATGAGAATAAGAAGAAAGGCACATAGCACTAACTGACAATTGTCTACATCACAAAATCACCACAGAATTTGCACAGTTCAACACAGTTTCTGTTTCTGTGAGGCCCAGGGCTGGAAACACATAGATGATGTAGATTATAGATTTATTTACAGACTAGGTGCAAAAAAAAAAGGCTATCCTTTCATAGACTGCCCAGAAGGAAAGGATTAAAACTTTAAATAAGTGTGGCATTCTCCCACTGCCTCAGGGGGCAATAGGTATAAGACTCAGCTAAATCAGGGTCCTTAAAAAGTCTGTACACCAGATTCTCATTCAACTAGAATCTTCAGAAATTAAGTTGGCCAGTCCCCACTCACTGCCACATACAGCAGGGACTCTGTACAGGTGGCAAAGATGCAGAGGCATTATCATCCCACTCACCCGCTGCAGTACATCTGCACATCCCACCCATGCCTATGTACATGAATCAATAAAAGAGCAGAACAGAGCCCAGCTGACTTAATCTAAAAATATGGCAGGTGAGGCATTCAGAAACATGTGCATAGGAGGAAAGGCTCAGCATCAGAAACTCAAGAAGCCCTTGCCTTTTTCAAAATTATTAATGTTTAAAAAACAGATCAAGGAGAAGTATGTTTGATACATTTCTTGACTCATACTGCAATCAGGAATGTCTTCATTTCTTCTTTTTCAGGACCTTATTGGAAATTCCTGCTCATTTAACTAGGAACAATGTTTTCCCCTCATATCAGAACATTTGAAGGAGGTTGTTATTCTTCCTACTGCTAGTATCCACTCCACCAAGATCACTGGATCCTACCAATAGGTGATCCTTGAGAGAAAAAATGTAGTGACAGATCCACCTGCTCTGCTTTAAGGTGCAGCAATGCCTGGTACCAGTTCCCCAAGGGCTCTCATCTTCCCACAGGAAAAATGGTACCCAAATAGCAATGTAACAAAGACACTTACCAGGGATATTCATTGAAACTAGTGGCTAACTCTTTTGGTGGCCATCACTTTTCAAAACCCAAACTAAAACAATAAACCTCTCAACTTTCCAGCCTCACTGGAAAATACTGAGAGGAACAGGTTAGGGTAACCCGTCTTTCTGCAGAGCTGAATGACACAAGCCCTGTGTGACTCCTGTGCTCAAGCACAGAATTCAGACAGGTGTGTGTGTACTGAACAGTCTGAGGATGATGCAATTTGTCAGCTGCAGATCAAACCTAGTTGTATCACCGCAAATGGTTTAAAAAACCTTAAATAAACAGCTAGTCTTTCAGCAAAGGCCCAGGTTAACTCATTAGAACACTCAGCGTGTTCAAGTATTTGCTTGCAACTAACTCACTCCTCAGAAAATCTCATATGATCAAATAGAGATTGCCTGAGAAAAAAAGGTATTTTAAAATCTGTAATAAAACTTTGCCACTTAACCAGTTCATACACTTCTAACATGTTCATTTTACGTATTCAAGTTTTGTGCTTAAAACTGTTGTCACTGTGATTTTAAAAACAGAACTGGTTTTTGTCCATTTTTGTCAATTTAGTCATATCAGAAATAATGAAACTATTGATATACGTGCTGGTTTTAGACAGATTTAAATTATGACAGCAAGACCTCTGTAAGCTCCATTTCCAAGTGTAATCAGACTGTCACTTATGTATGATCATTTAACTAATCAGTATTTCAACAAAGAGTTGAGAGAATATTTCCTTCATGAATATTAGATCCCATCTCTAATGTCTCAGCAGTGATTTGCTACCGTTTGGGTTTTTCTTATTTTTTTTCCTAGTCTCAAAGAATCTTTTCACCACAAAGGTAAAGGTGCTTTCGACCTCCCTCTTCTATAGGAGAAAACTGGACAGTAAGGTAAGGGGAACAGACCAGTGCTCACAAAACACAGTGGCTAATATATTCACTCCCAAAAATCAACCAAATGTCTCTGAAATCCACAGCATGCAGCTAAACTCTCAAATGCCACTGGATTTGTTTTGAGAAGAGCATGCTGAATATTTGGTACCACATCCTAGAGATGATCTTCTCATAGATCACATTTCTGAACCTACCACCCAAATAAAATGTGCGCATATATCACATTCTATATGTATCCCAGACCTATTCAGACAAAATATATTACCTATTTCTTCCAGCACATTGAGTGATCTGATTGAAAGGAAGTCGATGAAGTAAGTATCCTTTAACCAAGATTAATAACAGTAAATGGAAACAACCATGTACCAATAAAAGAATATTTTTGATGGTTATTATTCCACTCCAGTCTCTCAAAGAAGGTGTAAAAAGCTTACAGTTTCACTGGAAAATTGTATCTATTCGGTAGAGGTGCTGATTTATGGTATTTCTACAGAGCTGAACTGTATTCTTATGGTTAAATCAGCATTCCTGCAGCTGTGGAGCTTCTGGCCATGAATGTAACTGATGGTTAGTAACAGAAATACCAACCTAATACAGTCTTCCTACTTTTCTTTCCCCATTACACAAGCATTAGCGACTTTTCCCTCCATTCCACCATATCTTTCTACTGCCCTATATTTTGTCTGGGCGTGGCACAGGCATCTTGTTTGATGAGCCTTTCTTGTTCAAGTGTCCTAATTAAGCAGCATTAACACAGTCAACTAAAAGCAATTACACCTAACTTGTATTTACCCTAGACTTTCCTGCTTCTTCTCAGATTTGTTGGAGGAATTTTGGATCTTAAGGTTTTGTCTGCTTTTTCACCTGAAGCATCTCATTGAGTAAGATATGACATTTTCCTATAGACTTCTATGAACAAAGAATCTCTGTGTTAAGAATAAACAGAGCATATTGGCTAGACTTATCTTTAGCGTATACAGTTTATATCAACATTCTTAAATGTTTATAAGTTTAAGAGAGAAGACCTAAACAACTGACTAGTTTCAGTAAATTACACCCCTTTATTTGCTTTTAGATGCTTTTTAGGGGCAAAATCTTTGCTTCTCTATCCCTCCTGCACAACTGCATAGTTCCTTGGTGGTATGAGCAATGTTTGGATATGGCAGAATACCAATTGTGTGTGAGGCCAAGAGCTTAGCAGGATTCAAGAAAGGATTAAACATTTGTATGGATAATGAGAACATCCAAAGTTACATTAAACAGTGTAAAAAAATAAAGGAATAAATCTTTGTTCTTGAATTCTGAAAGCAACCACTATCCAGTTAGGAGCTATGTAGAGACTTTAACCAGTAAGTAGGTTACAGCAGAGTTATGTGACTAGCCTGCTGTGATAGTAATACAATTCCTATATTCCTTTATTTCTGTGTAATCAGGCCTGCTTTAGTTCCACTAACACTGGACAACAGTTTGTCACTTAAAAGAAATGGATGCAATTATATCTTGAAGAACTGTTATAGTTCAGAACTTCTAAAACAGTATGGTACTCTGCAGAAAAAGTGGCAAAAAATGAATAAAGTAAGTGTACTAAAAATACAGCAAATACTCCCATTTTTTTTACAAAGAAAAATCAGTTCTTCAGACTTTTTTGTTTATTGGTGCTAAATTCTTAAAGCCTCCTGTTCCCTTCTGTAAACACTGGAGATTAGAAACAAGATAAACAATAGAATGAACAACAGAGTTGTTAGAGAAACTTAGCGTGGAAAAGAATTGCACTGTTTCTCAGTATCATAAATAAAAAATAATGGTTGTTTTTTTTTTAAAAAAAGGACAATTTAACTTCAAAGACTTACTGTGATTTCTAACAGTTGAAACAAAATCAGATTACAAAATCTTTTTTTATTTTCTTGTATCCTCTCTCTAAAGAAGAGAGAAACCAGAACAAATGAAAACACAAGGCTCATACACCTCCAGGAAATGCTTGCGTAAGGCTTATTTATCTTTTAACTAACATTTGTTAACCATGGATTAGTGGAACAGCCTCTTGTAATTATGGTTACTGTTCCGTTTGTGGCTATCTTCATGAGGCCAGTGAATCTTTAAATTACAGGCTGACCACCCGGGAGCACAAGTATTGAATCAACCACATCTCCATAGGCACCACATTTGGATGATTATCCCAAAAGATGACATGCTAACACACATACACAACAAAGAAGGTTTATGCTCACAGCTTCAGAGTCACTTTCAGTCCCTGTAGTGGTTTTGAGTTCAATAAAACCAGGGTGGCCCCTGACACAATGTGTTTCATTTTAATATGGGGGAAATGGCTGGTGAAGACAGTCTTTGTTAAACGCCAGTCATTCTGACAGCTATTACATCATCTTTCAGTTGTAACCTCAGACACTGGACTGCAACAGGAGTTAGAAAACTGGACCAAGGAAAAAAGATTTGATTTGCTTAAAGGCTGTATATATTTGAAGTAGACATGCCTTTATACATCCATACCTGTGTAGATACATGCATACACAGACAGATAAACACATGCATATACACGTATATATCAAGTAGAAAGAGAAACAAAACTATTCTTTTATTCCTAAGAGTCGGGACAGTTAAAGAGATTTTACTACATGTTTCTTATTGTCTGTATTATTGCCTCAGGGCTTACCATTAAAATCACCACTTCCAAGATAAAAGACTTCATGATCTTTATTGTGTAGATCATTCATCTTTGAGACTTAATCTGTAGTCCCTTAGGATCGGATCACAGATCTGTTTCTCAAAAGCCTGGATCCAAAGAAAGCCAGCCAGCCAGCAAAGTACAATGAGGGACTCTGTGCTGAACCAGCTTTCCCTTTCTCTTAGCTCCACATTAAGTTGTGCTGGCATCACAGATGCACCCAGATATAATCTGAAGGATTTACAGAGAATGTTGTTCCATCTCAGGCTGAGTTTCATGATAGTCAGTTTACAGATCCACAGATCCTTGCCTAAAGGTCTTTCTGCAAGCTGTACAACAGCACTGGTGACCTTGCCCTAGCCCAAGGCATAGCTATAGACAGATAGGCAGCATTGCAGAAAGGAAGCTCTCTTCTTCCACAGAATTTGCTCTTACAAATCCATAGTCTAATAAATTATTCCTTTAGAATACAATTTCAGAAAGAGGCTCAGCACTCTTTAAAGATCCCACCCTAAGTAAATAGGAACAAGGAATCTGGCTTTTACTTAGTTGTCATTCAGTCCTTCTATAAAGCACAAATAATGTGTGTGTAATATATACATACTTACAGACATGTCTTGATGGCATCTAGTAATTCAAAAAGGATTTGGTTTCCCATTGTGCAGAGCATTATATAAACAATTATTTAAAAAGTGGTCCTTCCCCTAGAGGCCTTACAACATGATCCTAATGCTGTGCTTGATGGATGACTTGCCATCTGTGCAAACTCAGTTACCAGACCGTTGCCTAATTACATATAGGCAATGGACATATGAACCAAAAAGGTTGCATTGTAGAGAATTCCAAGTAGACAATGCAAATAAGCCATGATTTTGCAATTGAACATGTATTTCAAATTACTTCTGGGATAACTAAAATTCAACTGCAAAGCTTTGCACAGTGTCATCTTTTCTGTGTGTGAGGATTTGGCTCTTTGTTTATACAATGTTTCTTCTATTGGAGGTGGTAAGGAGGATCTTTATTAGTTCTCCATGCAAAAATAATCATCATACATACCTAAAATGCAGATTGGCTGTACATCATGTAGAACAGGCACATCCACAATGTACATGGCAGCCTCCCTTGCCCAGGAGTACACTTCCCATTTGCCTCCTTGCTGCACACTCATTTGAGATCTGGGTGCATTCCTACCCCACAGTACTTACTTGCTGGAGAAGGCAAGGCGCTGCTTTAATTCGCCCCTGAGGTTCTTCTGGTTTGGAGGAGCAGGGTCTGAGGAGCACTAGTGGATCACATTTGCCCTGCTGCAAGGATGTAGTAGGCTCCCTAGAACCTCACGGAGAGTAGCAGGGCTTGCCGCGTTTATTCAGCAGATTACAGCCTTCTTGTTACCCTCTGGCTCTCCTAATGGCAAGTAAGATGTAATCGGAAGTAAGGAGGATTTTGTTATCTACAAGTATTGACTCCTTTGGGTTTCTCCCTTTGAGCAGCCTGTGAAAACATTCCTGTGAAATGTCATCGCCTGCTCCCTCACCTCATGCCAAGAATGCACAGAAGCACAAAATTGTAATTTCTTCTGCATTTTTTTAACTTTCTCTGAGCAGTTCTCTTCTACCGTTATTATTGCA
Source organism: Ara ararauna (assembly GCA_028858755.1). Taxonomy (NCBI): domain Eukaryota; kingdom Metazoa; phylum Chordata; class Aves; order Psittaciformes; family Psittacidae; genus Ara; species Ara ararauna. The sequence goes on along the minus strand of CM054410.1, from coordinate 32,199,822 downwards.
TACCATCTGCCTGCTTCTCTGCACCTGTGGATCTGGGTTCAGAGTACAGTCCTTTACACCAAATTATCTTTTAGTTTCTACATGACCATTCCATAAAACAAATTTCTCTTGTTGGCAGTTAGTAAACGAGATACTGAGGCTCACACATTCATACTGTTTTTTCCTTGGCCTGTGTAGCCACAGACATATTTATCTAGCAAACATGTTACTCCTCAGACTGTTTCATTCTGGCAATAAAGTGCTGCCTATGGAGAATAGCTCATTCTATTGTTTCCCTATCAAAAAGAATCTGGAGGGGGGACAAAAGAAATGGAACAGTTACAAGATGAAACAGCCACGGTTGTAATCACACTGCATTCTTTTCAGGCTGATGCAGCACTTAAAGGTAGCTTGCTTTGCATACCGAAACTGTTGGAAAGCATTGCCAACACATGATATACAAACTCTGCCATTTACACCAAAAAATATTTCTAACAGGACAGATGAACTAAGAAGGGCCAGGGCCAAGACCAAGGCTGCAGTCAGGGGCAGAGGGAAGTCAGTCATATCTAAAACTCTCTACAACAATTTTAGGTTGTACCTCTACAATAATTTTTACTGCTACTTATTAAGAATGGATAAGAAATCAAAATAGCAATTGTGCTGTATTTATAAAAATGTATTTTAGTGCATTGGTGGTTTGGCATGATCAAAAGTAGCTTTCAGCAAAATTCTAACCTTTCTTTGTTTGTGAGAGTGGACAAGTGTATTGGTACCACATTCACCCACACTACAGCTACAGTTAGGACTATAGCCAAAGGCCTAATAAAAAAAAATACACATTAAAATTTTCCTGTGTCTTCACAACAGATGTTTCTTCAGATGACTGATAACCTTGACTAACATGTCCATCTGCCACAAAAGTGGAAGGAGCTGCACCCTATGCAGTTTTTATGTTGGACTGGGAATTGAATGTTAAATATGAAAAATCCTGTATTATTTGGAATTTATAGTGTCCACCATCAGTGCAAGGAGTCTTGGGACCCTTTGCAGATTGGACTTCTAAGATTCAGTGAGGTCATGACATAGGTAAGCAGGAGGGCAGCTGTTTGTAGAAGTGGTTTTCATTCTTTGCTTTTCCCCCATTTTGTGACTGAAAGAGTGGTTGAGAGTCAGCGACTGGCAACCACTCTGAAGTTGAAGCTTAAGCTAAAATTAATCTTATAACCACAAACTGTTTCATAACGTCTTTCATAATAACAGCACTTTATTGCTTTGTGATGGTAAGTCCTTCCCCATTTCTTCACTCTGAAAAACCTCTATTGTACTGGCTTCTTGTTTCATAGGCGGGAACAGCTTGTATGAATCAGGGGTGAAACACTCTCCAGAGTTATGAATACCCAGCTATCACTCTCTGTCTTGACTGTCCAGAAAGGCCAAAGTTGTATCTTCAAATATCTCTCAATTCTTCCACTCTTTTCCTTCGGTGTAAAGAACCCATGGCTGAAATCAGAATATTAGCCAAGTTAGTGTACAATGGAGATACAGGCCTCCTAATGGCATGAGAACCACATAGCTGTCAGTTTGTGTCCCATACCCAGTAAAAAGCTACTTCTCCTTGTAATTTTCTCATATTATTTTTTAACAAAATTAAGCTCCCTGTTGAAGGCACAGGACAGGCAGGGAAGGGGGAAGAATGTTAAATTGGGACTCCCCCAACCAAGGTGCCTTTCACTGAGACTTTGAAAATCATCTGAAAATATCATAAAGTCTTATGATACAGACACATCAAAGATTCCAACTTAACATCTCAAAAAACAAATGGATAAGTAAGCCAATAATAAAATTGGTATTACTTATGAATTGTCATTCTTCTAAGAGTTTATTCAGTCTGTTTTTAGACTTTGGGGTTCTTCAGTACTCCAGTTCTTAAGTACTTGCCTGGCTTAAAAAAAGAGATCTTAAACTCTTCAATTCTTTCTTTGGTAGCGCAGAACCTCCTAATGGCCCTCCTTGGCTCCTCTTGTAACCAGTGTTTTCACAACAGTGTTTCTGTTTTCTTTCTTGTAAAAGTGGTTTTAGACTGAAAGAGTTAATAAGCAAGCCATTTTACCCTAGCATAAATATGGGATTTAGAACACATATATGAAAATGTAAATCATTACTAACTCCACTTTTCCCCCACACCAAAATAAAACCACTAATGTTCAAGGGTGGATATGACAAGCTCATCTACAGAGCTTTCACAGTCAGTTACGGTATAATACCAAGTGTACAGCATTTATTATACGCAATGCTGGACACTGTAGGGTTTCATTGTGAATCTGCAAGCAAATGACTGCTCAGCATTCGGATGGAGTACACAGCCAACTAAGATTACCACAGAAAACATGGGACATGAGAAGAATATTGTTTTCTGACCATGAAAAGACCACACACACTGTCCATGTGGAATGCACACTGGACCATCTTCAAAAACATAAAGTTGCATTTTCTGTTATACTCACAGGCTGGTTTAATTAAATATAGGCATTAAGCACTAAATGTGTTGGCAGTTTCACACTGAAATGCTGCTGTTCTACAAGTAACTTCCTCACTGTAGTTTATTTTTTTAAAATATTACCACATTTTTTCATTCTGCTTAAGTCAGTAGAGGCCTGCAAAGGAACGGATTCCTATAAATCAGAATCTTGAAAAATAAAATGTGGAAACTAATTAATTAATTTAATTAAAATTTATAAATTAAGTAATTAAAACCATAGGTGTTCACAAGGTTTAGGCTTCAAAAGATAGTTATGGGTGATGTTATAAATTCAAATATAGTTTAACATTTTAATAATGAATTTTTCTGAGAGCAGTATTTACTATTCAATACTATTTTTATATGTACTCTTATTTATATGTATACTTACATAAATGTCATCGATATTTTTTTTCAGTTTATAGTGTAAAAGCTAGACTATGGCTGAACAACTTAACTTAGGTTAAAATATTTGTAACCAAAAATGTAGTTAAATAAAGTTCATTATATAGGCTCAGAACATAAACCTGAGCCATTCCCTTAGCACATGCCTTTTTCAGTTTTGGAATTTCAATATCTGTTTAAACATCTCAAATGGTACGTATAACATTGATTTTCTTCTCTAGAAAACATCCTTCCGTGGATAAAAGCAATCACTGCTAATAAGGTGTTTTTCTAATTGCAAATTACATATTTACCTAGCAAGTTGCTAGGAAGTCGTGACCTATACAGCTTGCTGACTTGTAGAACAGCAAGCTTACAAACTATATCATTGCTCTGTTTTGCACAAGCAGAAAGAAAGGGAATATGAAGGTAGTCTTTGCCATTTTGCCCCATTAAAAGCAGGAGACACAAAGCCTGACTGAAAGGGGTGTGCAGACTAACAGGAACATAAACACTAGCTGGTTTGTATGCTAAGAGGATGTCTGCCTGAAGGAACCCAATGTCCCTCTGTTGAAGCTGCAGTTATGCATGCACACCCTCTTTGGTTAAGTTCACAGCTTTGCCTAGGCATTGTTATTCCATTAGGAGCCATGAAATTATGTATCTCTTATGAATTCAGGAAGCAGTAAACTTAGTGCTTCAAAGATACTGATTCTTGTTGGGCAAGAAAATATCAGATGTGAGTTGGACTAAAGGCTTTCAAGCCCCAGAATCAGTTAAAATCTTCAGTGTAGATAGCTCCTGCTCAACTGCAGAAGCTTTCTTCTATCACCCCTGCCATTTGTAGCCAAGCAGTTTATCTGTGGGATGAGGTAGCAACAGGAGAGCTCTTCCCCAGTTATGTGTCCTTCTGATAGCAAATTGCATTACAACCTCTCTTTTGACCTTTTTTTATTTCAAGACTAAACTTCTGAATTTGGGTCAGGGCTGATCGACAGGTAGCAATGCTTGATTTCTGGAAGCAGCATTTCTAGGTGTTATACTTGCTTTCCTTGTGATGAAGTGCTTGGAAGCATTTTATAAGACATATGTCTTGGTAGAGGAGTGACACAGTTGATTATGCATTATTTGTATTGCTCTGAATTTGCTAGCTCTATTATTGCTTTAAGACTCGAGAGTAAAATTCTCCTAAACTCACTCCTTTGAACTTGCTACTTTGATATAAATCTTTTGAATTCCACATGGTTACTAAATCACATCTGAGGTTAGCATGCCTCTTCTCCGGATATCTCTCCAAGACTAGCATTACTGTCTTCGAGGTGGCATCCTGTGGGCTGGGGAAGGTTTGCTTTCCCCCACCCAGTTAACATATCCCAGAGCTCTTGAAGCTGTCATGTAAGACACCAGTGTGCTTAATAACCTATTTCCAGGCTACCTGGGTATGATAAACACACTGAGCAGTGCAGTTTGTGTGTAAGTGACTCTGTAGTTAAGGTGCTGGTGCTGGCCTGAATGAAACATTCACCTCGCCTGGTAACTGTGGATACCAATCACTGTGTAAATAAACACTCTTTAGAAGGCACAGCACTGTTTAGAATCATAGAATCATAGAATAGTTAGGGTTGGAAAGGACCTGAAGATCATCTAGTTCCAACACCCTTGCCAGGGGCAGGGACACCTCCCACTGAACCATGCCACCCAAGGCTATGTTCAACCTGGCCTTGAACACAGCCAGGGATAGAGCATTCACAACTTCCCTGGGCAACCCATTCCAGTGCCTCACCACCCTTACAGTAAAGAATTTCTTCCTCATATCCAATCTAAACTTCACCTGTTTAAGTTTGAACCCATTATCCCTTGTCCTGTCACTACAGCCCCTCATGAAAAGTCCCTCCCCAGCATCCCTATAAGCCCCCTTCAGATACTGGAAGGCTGCTAGGAGGTCTCCACACAGCCTTCTCTTCTCCAGGCTGAACAGCCCCAACTTTCTCAGCCTGTCTTCATACGGGAGGTGCTCCAGTCCCCTGATCATCCTCGTGGCCCTCCTCTGGACTTGTTCCAACAGTTCCATGTCCTTTTTATGTTGAGGACACCTGAACTGCACACAATACTCCAAGTGAGTTCTCACAAGAGCAGAGTAGAGGGGCAGGATCACCTCCCTCGACCTGCTGGTCACTCTCATTTTGATGCAGCCCAGGATACAGTTTACTTTTGCTTTGAGGAACAGGAGTATTTAAATAGATGGCATAGATGGAGCCAAAATATTTGGAGGAATGGAATGACTATTCTGGTCTTTACAACTGAAGTTACACCTCTCCCACAGCTCCTTGATCATTGTTTGCCTAGTCCCTGGGGCATGATGTCCCTTGTTTTTTGTGATGTACAGGGAAAGGGTCATCATGTGAGCTGCCATTTTCCCAAATTGACAGCAATACATTTATTCTGTTTTGAGACTGCATCCATGCACATCTTAATTCAGAGCTTAGTACTGAAAACATATGTTGTTTTAATCTGCTTTATGTCTAGTATCAGTATTAACAGCAGCAATATAACCTTTTTTTTTTTCTGAATGAAAGAAGCCAAAAGCCACTCTTTTAATGATTTTTCCATTCCTGCTGTTTATATTTTTATAGTGCCTATTAATTGGAGACTATTAGTAAAACAATACTGTGTATGCTGTTTAGGAGACATGTTTAAAAAGAGCTCATTAGCTAACAAGTTGTTACAGAGAAATACTTTGGTGTTTTAAATAAATAAATAAAAAAGAGCATGCACTCCAGCCCAGTGTTCAGCGTCTGGCACTGAAAGGAGTTCCCCCATTTTCTGAAAGCCCTTCCATGGGGAAGAGTGAGCTTACTTCCTAAGGAAATTACTCTAGAGGTGTCTGTAAGAGAAAACCAGGCACCGCTTTGCAGCTCTACAACTGCAATGAGAGTAGTCATGAATGAACGCTGAGCCAAAAGAGTGATGCATGTTTACATTATGCTTCCCATATTATGCTTGCAAATGCATAAAAATGTAGCTGCCATGAGCAACTGCCATGTATAGCACTTAGTATCGGGAAAGCATTTCGTTCTAGGAACAGAACTCTGTGTTGACTTTCTGCTTTAAAAAATTCTCTTGGATACAGTTGCAGGCTTGGAGAGGTGCTTTGCCACACAATGCAGCAGACGAGCAGTGTCTGTCAGTGTGTTTCATTTAAAGAAACCCCACTGGTCCTTACACTGTTCTAGGACTTTAAAAGAAGCAAAGCTCGCTTTGTGCTAAGCAGTCATTATGTACTGCCCCAGTGACACAGGGGGAGGTGATAGATTGCATGCAAGTTTCCTTTGGCATCTGGAGAGGTTCTTCCCCTCCCTCCCACCCGGCACAGGTTACACTGGTACTACTCTGTGTGATGAACGAGCCAGTAAGTGAGCCAAGCTGCAAATTTCCCTTTAAAAAAAAAAGAAAAAACAGTATTTTTAACCTGGATGTATTCCCCAATTACTTCATCTTGTGGCTTCATGAGTACATGCACTGACACCACTGAGAGAACAGAAAGACAAGCTGGTGGAAGCCATTTACATGACCCTACCGTCGAAAAACAGGCATGGGTAAGCCATGCCCTTAGTGTAAAGAAGTCAATCAACTTACGGGTATTTAGCCTGTGATTCCTTTGGGATCAGTTAATGATACTCTCTTTCCATATCATGAATTCTCTTATTCCTCCTAACCACAAAGTTTCCCAGAGTGATACATTTAGAGGAGCTACAAGAAATTTAAGTTGATTTAGATGGTGACTAATGGAACAAACACCTTTATTATTTCTTTCAAGGCTAGCAAATCAGTCTGATAATGTAGAAACTTGGGCTACCAAGCCTGTAATACACTGGAATGATACAGAAGATGAGGTTCGAAGGTAATTTTTTTAAATTATTTTTATTGTTTTGAATTGCTTGGGAAAAAAAAAGGGTCTTCATTAAGTCAATCTTGGAGAAAAAATGTTTTCACAAGCATTTCTTCCTTCCTCTTCTGAGTATTCACTTTGTGATTAGTGAATTAGTGTTTTAACATTCATCACACAGTGAGTGCATCGGCTCCTTAAATAGGACCAGAAATACATGTTGATTCTTTCAAACTCCTTGACAAGAAAATGAGTGTTATAAAAGAGTGCTGAAATGGAGTGATTCAAGTAGTGCTACATTCACAACCTAATTCCTTGAGCCTGCCCATTTCCCCTGGACTTATTAACTTCAAAAACCCTTTCCTATCCCATGTCGGCCGATACAGAACAAATTAGCCCAGGTCTGAAGCAAGCTGGCATTCAGGCATACCTGTAAATGGTGGCACAGGTAGTACACTTACTGTGAAGTTCTGTGGTCAGCAAAATAGGAGTCTGCAGGCAAACAGATTGGTAAATTCTGTCCCTGATTTCTGTAACCATTATGCAACTTCAGCAGACAAGCGTAACAACATCCTGTGCTACTTACTGCACAGGCACAAAGCACTCCATCCCCTGATGGCAGCAGGGGTGGAGGGAAGGTGAAGGCAAACAAAATAGCAGTTTCTGACTGCATCAAAACCCAACCAAATTCCTAACCTAGCTTTGAGTTAACCTGCATGTACCAAGTTAACTTTGGGTTCTCAAATACTTTAAATCCACGTTTGCATCTTGTAAGATAATCACAGACTAAGTCTGTGAAGACACTGGGTGGTCTTCATATACCAATATTTTGCACCTAGGTGATGTGTATGACCAGCAGGTCTCACCAATTAACCTCCTCTGTGTAGAAATTCAGACAGAAATCATCATAAACATTTTGCTGTCAGTTTTCCTCACATTTTTGAACAATCAGTCCTGAGCACTTTCACTGACTGTACTCATAGTAACTCTTGCATTTGTTGGTTTAATGTATCCTGCACTCTCCACGTGGACAGATCAGTGACTGTGTTGCTCCTCCAGCAAGAACCAAGGGAAGGCTGGTGGTAGCAAGCTCCCCATTCCCTTGATCACCCTCAGTATATTTATGTGCCAGAGTAATGAGTGGGTGACAAGCTGCTGTTCTTCATCAGAAATTTTACAGATCCCTCATTAGAGAGGTTTTAGGAGCAGATAACCTCTTCTTTTTAAAGTCCCACTTTGGGTGGACAGACACAAAGAAAATAATATAAAATTAGTAGATGTAAAGTTAGAGACAGAAAAGAGTCAGCAGAGGTTTAGACAGCCTCAGGAAATTAAGCTGGCAGGCTGCATCAATTACAAATAGCAAGAGAGGGAAAGGAGTATAAAATGTATTCTTCATATCTGTATACTGCAAAGTTCTCTGAAAGTAGCTTGATTAGAAACTTTCTGTGTAGTGCTCAAATCTGGGTATTTTTACATGCACATAGAACAACATTAAGTGTCAGATCTTGAGGATTTAGCCCAGTTTTCACTTCAAGGCTGTACTGGGTCAATATTTTTAGAGGTACAGGATGCCAGCTCTCAAGATCAAGTACACAGACGTAAAGAATGCTAAGGCAATTTTTGGATAAGCGTTGGTTAAATCACGTAATCTAGTCAAAGAGTTGAGGGATTTACTACTGAGGGTTTGCTTAAAAACCAAATCAGTCCCAACAGGGATTTTCAGTGATGAATATGTGAGTTTTAACAGACAGACAGCTTGGAAGAAACCTAAATATCACCCTGGTTTAGCTTTCTATTTTGTTTTGGTTTTAATCATACTCTTCCATATTTACTGAACAACAACAAATCATCTTGCTCCTAAAATCTGCCCACAGTACTTTCCAACTCCTAACTGCATTTTTTCAATTCACGTTATGTGGAGGTGGAAAAAAATAATAGGCTATGATTCAGGCAAGATGGGAGTGTTTGCGTCCACTTCATTATTTGGATGAGAAGCCATCTACATAGACTTAGCTGTTAGGAAGATACACAGAGCCTCCTACAATAAATCAACTTGTGAAGCACAGAGACATGCAGAAACAGAAATCATAGAATCATAGAACCATAGAATAGTTAGGGCTGGAAAGGACCTTAAGATCATCTAGTTCCAACCCCCCTGCCAGGGGCAGGGACACCTCCCAATAAACCATGCCACCCAAGGCTATGTCCAACCTGGCCTTGAACACCACCAGCGATGGAGCATTCACAACTTCCCTGGGCAAACCATTCCAGTGGCTCACCACCCTTACAGTAAAGAATTTCTTCCTCATATTCAGTCTAAACTTCCCCTGTTTAAGTTTGAACCCATCACCCCTTGCCCAGTCACTACAGTCCCTAATGAATAGTCCATCCCCAGCATCCATATGGGCCCCCTTCAGATACCGGAAGGCTGCTAGGAGGTCTCCACACAGCCTTCTCTTCTCCAGGCTGAACAGCCCCAACTTCCTCATCCTATCTTTGTAATCATCCTTTGGCAAGATTTGCACTTGGGAGTTGTTTGTGTGCTTACCTAAAGTGCAGTTCTGTGCATTAAACTGTTCTTAGACCAGTAGTTACTGTACAATACACAAGCCAGACCTATTTGCTGTGACTTGCAACCTAAATAGGTGGTGGTGTTTGAGGTAGTAAGCACTCAGAAACAGGAGATCAAGAACAAACATCCAAAGGCCTTTGGCACATCAGTTCAAAACACCTGTGAATACCCTACTGACAGCAGCAATCGCGCCATAAAATACTTTGGCATTTTCATCACCTTTAACTTCTTTTTTCGTCTTGTTGTTATTGGCTAATGTGCCATGCATACCTCCAGCAGTCTACAATTCCGGTAGCTGGAGAAGGTGGTAGTGGGCAAGCCGTAGTATTTTGGGCTGTACGGATTGGCTGCAAAAGGACATATAAATATTCTCAGGCATGTTGTTGAATAACATGGAATCAGGCTGTCACAGCTAAGGGGAAGCAAATGCAAGAAGGATAAATAAATTTCTGCACAAACAATGGATCTACTAATTAGCCTTCCTTGGCAGAGACCAAATTGCTCAAAACCAATGCTGTACCTAGGAGCATTCTTCAGTCCTGTGCCTTAAAGCTGATGATTGCACAATTTTAACACACTTTTCTGAAGAAATTGGAAGCACAGAATCATATAGTCTGACTGCTCACTGCTTTTAACTGGATTTGATGTAAATTTTGCAAAATCCTCCAAATGACTGAAATATGTCCAGGAAACTAAGACTCATTAGTGCATTTTTGAATAGTCCAACTCAATTTTTTTGTTTCCATATTCAAAGGCACTGCTTCTTTTGTTATCCTATGTGACATGATCAAAAGGGAGATGTGGAGAAGCTTTGCTTCTCAGCACTAGAGAGAGACTGAGACTCTGAAAAAGCATAGGTAAGGTAACATAACCTTTACACAGGCTACACTAGCCATTTGGTGGATGGTAAATACATAGACTGCATCTAATTTCCTTTTTTTAAAGGTTAATAGAAGTAGGTATGCTTGTAGTAGTAGTAGTAGTGGTAGTAAGCTTGCTCTGATCAAGGGCTCAGAAGCATCTGAAAAGTTTCTTATTGATTTATGGTGTTATGCTGCTTGCGCTGTTTTTCTGTTCTAGCAAATATAATGACAACGATTGTTTTCTATACTTTTTCAATGAGATGATTCTCCTTACCTTCTGATGCTCTTTCTAAGTTATGATGTTGAAGTGACATGCCACCCAAGAGTGAACAGCTCTACCTGTATGCTCTACTAGCTCCTGGGGTCAGAGTGGAGCAGTGTTGATCTTCACATGCTTTCCCTGCTTCCCCTGGCTTGTGACAGACGTATGCTGATAAAAGTGAACAGAATAGGCTCTCTGCATTAGCTTTAGGGTGATCTTTGAAATGCAGTAGCTGATATTAATGAATAACTCATAAATATCAGAAAAGGAGTTATTTAATCTTAAACTAAACTACAGATGAAGTAATATTAGTGGATACTGAAGTTCCAGCAATTATTTGACCAGAGAATGAGTCCTTAGGAAAATAAAATGGATCTTTTACGCAGTCTTGATGTTTAAAACAGCATAATTTTTTACAATTCTTATGCCATCTCTGGACACAATCCACATGATTAGTTGGTCTACACTGCAAAAGAGCAACAGCATTTTAAGGATAACAGGAATGGCTTGATTGTTTATTATAGATGATGAAGGCCATATTTCTTTCTCCTCTGACTTTATATCAGCTTTTCAAATATTTAGATACTTACCTGCAGCTGTTCATCACCAAGCAAACTCCCAGTGTGGGCTGTTATCAAGGGTCCATCCCAGCACTTCTCCCTCACTCTGGGTCATTTGTTGTGGCAGCTCTGGTGCCTATACAGCTGCCTTGTGAAATAGATTAAGAAACTGACCTGGCTGAAAGGTAATCTTAACCAACAAAGGAAAGACTGGTTATCAGCCCTCAGGAACTTTGCTTTGGCTGCCCCACTATCATCAACTCTCAGCCCTGATCTGGTTTAAATGCAGTCATACCACAAGAACACCTCCCTGGTTACTTTGCTTTCAGCAATACGCAGCCATCAGTCGGTGGCCTTGGACTGACTTGCATACTATGGGACTACAAAAGCTGCAGCAGTCAATCACACAAACATTTTTTGTTTTCTGAGATTTCTTGTTCATCTCCTTTTGAACATAACCGCTTGCACTTGTATCTTTCCTTCAGTATACCAGTGAAATTACTTTTCCACCAGTGTTTTTTGAGAGGAAAAAACCAATTAGAGAGATGAAGATACAGACTTCATTACTTCTTCTTAGCGCAGTTTTATCTTGTGATGGAGATTATTTTCTAGAATACAGTGTGGGTAGAATACAAAGCTCTTGTAGCCAGATTGCAGAAAACCCAGTATTTGTTCAATTTTAGTATTCAGATATGATACAGAATTGTTAGATGTTCATGACACTGTTTGAACATACAAAGAAATACCATTTTGAAACTATTTTAAAGGAATCTTAAAGGCACATTGTTAAGCACTGTAAGACCAGGAAACATCAAAATTAAGTGTAAATTTTCAACCTTCATTCCTGACTTTCAAGTATGTACAAACTATGATTTAAATACAGTCTCATTTTTCAAGTAATAAAGCAAAATATTTCCCAACATTTTCAAATTTTGAATAAAGTAAACGTATTTTAGCATCATGAAGAGTGTTTGAATAATATTTTGTATATATCACAATCGTTACTGTAATTTTAAAGTGGTGCAGTATGACAAATACTGTTTTACATGGTTCTGAATTACAGTCACTATTGATAAAAGCTAGTTCAAGTTTTCGCCCTTAAATTTGCCATCTAAAGCCTTGCAACTGATAGGGCACAAGTGGAACACCAGAATAGTCCGTGGCTTTTCATGGGTGTCAGGGTCTAACTAATTTTTTTATAAGCTATAAAAGACCAACTGGGAGGCCACGTTTTCAACTGGAGGCCACGTTTTTACTTAATAATAAATCAGAGTTAATGACTCTGATTTCTCCATGATTATGCATCTTCTAAAAGTCTCCCTTTATGTTTAAAAATCTTAGCTGGAAGTGCCTTCCCAGAGATTTTAAAGTGTTAACCACCCAGTGCTGCACTGGATGGTGCCCACATTAGCTCAAATGATCAGGCAGAAAGAATAGCAGAGAGTTCAAATTTTGAATACACACACTTTAGCCTGTGTAGGTATAAATATAAGTACCAAGGCTAAGCACATACCAATCTGACCTCTACAGAGCAGTGTGCAAGCTACAAGCATTCTTGAAAGCACATTTAATAAGTAAAATACATTTAAGAGCCTTACTATGTAAAGAAAGGCCTTTCCATGATGGACTTCAGTAGAGACTTTTACTGAGAAGAGTTTAAGAGTAAACATCTCAGTACTTGCTACACTGTACATCATGCCTGCTTTTTCCATACCACTGACTACAGTGGAAAAGCAAGTATTTCTAATTCTGAACCTCTTCAACACAGACAGAAAATAAAATACTTTTTCCTTTTCAAATATAAGCTTTTTTAGGAAAAGTCTCACAACAATTTCAAAAATGTTCCATAAGTCCTAAATTCATTGTAAAGAACCCTTCTTTCTGTAGTGCTTTATGTTTACTGGCTGTTATTTTAAATGCAGACTTTACATTACAAAGCTGCAGCTTAGTTTCATGAAGCGCAAAGCAGAGGCAACTATTGAAAACCACTCAACCACTGCTAGACAAATATAACCATTGGTCAGCACTATTTGCCTCTTAAAGTTAGGACCTAATTCCTAGCTTTAACCGTGATCCCTAAGTGGCCTCTGCTTTATTTTGGTGGATTTTGCGCTTGGAATCTACTGCCTTCTTCACCACAGAAAACAATTGATGTCTTTCTCCCTCTCCCTCAGTTGTGTCACACCCAAAATTGTAAGCAGAGCTGGAGGGACCAGTTCAGAACAAACACAAGCTCAAAGCAGGCATTGCTGGCAGTTTGCAAGACTAACTGCTTTATTCCATTCTTTTCCTTCTTTTTATTTTTTTCTTTTTTGGCCTAGTGCTGTATGTTATGATTCCTGCAGGGTCTAGAAGTGGAAGTAGGGAAATGCCATGAGAAAAGCTGTTCACGGAGGACTGTTCTGCAGCTCAGAAGCATTTGAAATCCTAGGAGGACCCTTGCATACATGAGTTTTTCTGCCTAATTCTACAAACTGAAGAGTGCAGTCAAAGTTACAGATGAACATTCACATATCAGTTGATAATTATTGCTATTTGTTTATGCTGTAGCAAAAAAGAAGTGGTACCACAAGGTTAGGTAGAGTGTAAAAGAGTCTTTCTGTTTCAACACTCAGATTAGCAATGGACTTTATTAAAAGTGTAATGTTGCCATTTGTACTGCTATAGCTTAAAAAAAACTATTAGGCAGGATCATAACCCTTTTCAAGTACATAAAAGAAAAAAGCTTGATTAGACATAGAGTAGGAAACCTATCCCCAAATACCTTTACCTTATTGTCAAGCAAGAACACTGTATTCTAAGATATCTTAATTAATCCTGAAAATGTGTATACTAAAAGAGAGCAAGGTCCCTTTGCTCTGCTGTGAGATTATGTGCAGCTGAAGTAAACCAGAAATAGCTGGAATGCCATAAATTCAGACCCTTTCATTTGAATTCACTTTCAAGTGTTATCAAACCCTAAAAGATAGTCCCTATCCTACATTTCAATTTAATACCTAAACAAAAAGATGTTTGTTCAAGCCAGTCTCCTGAAACACATGAAAACTAAACATTTTTCATTTAACTACCCTTTACCCATCAGATTACTACAAGAGCTCCCAAGGTCTTAAATATCCTTCCCCCAGTATGGATCTAAATAATGTCCTCTGAAGACTTAGATGACACACTGAATGCAACCCAAGTATTAAATCCCATGCAGTGTCACTGGCTTTTTTGTAGTCAAGTTTTTAAGATAATTTAGTTCTTTATATGATCTGAAAACTTCAATTTATGAAAGGTATTTATAGCTAATATCATCTTTTACAAGAGGTGGTCAGCATTTTACTGAAGACACTCTCCTTCAGCAAAATCTCTCCTGCTTTCCAGAAATTTCTTGGTGCAAGGGAAGTGAGATTTTTATCAGCTCAGGTTACAAACTGAAATTCAGCAAAAACTGGAAGAACAAAGCTCAGGAACTAGTTTGAAGCCTAAGAGAAGGATTTAACTGAAGGCTCAGTTATAGACTCATAGAATCATATAATCATAGAATAGTTAGGGTTGGAAAGGACCTTGAGATCATCTAGTTCCAACCCCCCTGCCAGGGGCAGGGACACCTCCCAATAAACCATGCCACCCAAGGCTATGTCCAACCTGGCCTTGAACACCACCAGCGATGGAGCATTCACAACTTCTCTGGGCAACCCCTTCCAGTACCTCACCACCCTTACAGTAAAGAACTTCTTCCTTATATCCAATTATACTTGTGGATATTTTTGTCACTCCTCTCCCTTCCCCTATTTGGTTTTTGTTTTGGATTGGTTTTGTTTATTTGTTGTTTTTTTTTTCCAGCAGCAAACTGAAAGAGGCATTTGGGGCACAGGCATGAGAAGAAGAAATGTAAAAGGGAATCACATGTAGGTTTGGGTGGCCTGGAAGCTACTTATAATCATTTCAAAAGGCGCTACCTTCAGTGAAAAAAGTGGTTTCAAAGCTCCTGTCCTGTCTCCCACCTATGCCTGCCAGTTCAAACCAAGATCTCACTACTCTTACTGTTCAAAGCCAAAACTACAGCAACCACAGCAACCCTTGATTTTTAAATTTCTGTTTTCACTGTGGGCTAAAGGAGCAGCCTGTTCTCAGCATTTCCAAGGTTTTGTGTGTGAGAAGATGATGGCATCCTGCCCTTAATCTGCTTATTGTTTGAGGAAGAAGGGATGGAAAAATTTCAGCTCCACAGCTAAGATAACAAGTTATGATCTCAAAATTTTTCTTCATGTGAGTGGGTCTACATATTGTACTCAGTTATTAGCTATTGTGGAAGAAAAATATGGAGTATTGTATATTTCTGTTTCCTTTTTGCTTCATATCTAACTAACATCAGAAAAACCAAGTTCTGAACAGATTCCTTTTTGGTCTTATAGAAATATCTGGCTGATTCAACCAGCCAAGAAGGTTTCCGTCTACTGTAACAGCTAAAAATGAAGTATTTGGAATTCTAGATTTGAATGCATTTTTAGATCCCGTATTTCCTGCTTTTCTTTTCATATAACAAAAGCCTTTTCCAAAAAGACATTTATTACATAGCAAGAGTTAACAATTACTCCCTAGTGATACATATATAACTTCCATGACAGTTTTGCTCGCTTTGTAGGTCAACGGTGTATTCCTTAATGAAAGAAGAAAAAATCAGAGTTGCTGTTATGACACAGGTGCTGAAATCTTGGTAACAGTTACAGAGCAATGTGAAACCCCTGTAAATCATGACTCACTCACAAGGCAACCAAGGCAAAGGATTTCCCCAAACTACTCTGATTTTGCTAAGAGTGTCATCTTGTGGAATTCTTGGAACACTCTTTGGTCCTGATTGGCAGCTGAAGAGGAGGATTAGTTTTCCTCCTGGTGGAGTAATCCATTATAGCTGAGGGTGATTGCTTTTTAAAAAGCAATGTGTCAACAAAACCAAAGAAAATGTGGTTCCCTGACATCTACCGCTAATGAGACACCATTCTTTTGTTTGCTCTCCAGAGGTATTTCCTAATGACGAAGCTGGGGGAGTGGAGGGTTTTTACCCTACAGCAGCTGTGCAGACTTTGATATGAAGCTGCTGTAATCTCAAATCCAAAGGCACTTAACTACCATAGGACTGTACAGGTTTCATTACACCTTACAGGTCTGATTCCCCTATTTCTTACTATCACAGTTATCCTTACCTACAAAGCTCCATAGTGCTGATAGTGACAACCCTAACCAAAGCATGGGTTTTCCACTTGGTGACACACTACAAGAGGCTTTTTGTCAGATTCACTAATTTTGTCAGCCTTTCTCTGGTGCTTGACAGTATTCTAGGCCATGGTACTTCCAAAGCAGCAATAATAAAAAATGCCAATTCTGAGAATGGAATTCATTTCCTGTAACCAAAGCTGTGCTCTGCGGTGTATGCCAAAAGGCATGTTCATTTCTCTTTAATTATCTAAAGCAATTAATGTTCTAAAGCATTCTTTTGAAGTAATACACCAAGAAAATATGGGTTAGAAGCTTTAATGACCTTATGTAGGTCAGCAGACAAGGACAGTTTTCAAAGTAGAGTTTAGTACAGTTTGTTGTATAGTGGATTAAAATTTAACCTTGTGTCACTCAGTCCAGCCAGCTTCTGTATAGGAGATTCAAACTAAATATAAAAGGCTACAATAGCAAGTAGCTGCAGATCTGGAACTATTGCTCTCCTTTATTTGGTATGTTTCATGACTCTTCACTCTGGACAGATACCTTCTATTGGTAGCATACAGGCACCTGGATTGCAAAATCTACTCTTTAAAAAGAACAGGAATTAAAAAAAAAAAAAAAAACAAAAAAAAACAAAAAAAACATTTCTGTCCTGTTGTGTAAGAGTCACAAATTCTGAATTGTGACTCTTACACTATCTGTGAAAGGGTCAAAATAAGCAGCTTTGATAGTTTTGAAAACAGCAATGAACTCTTTAACTAGCTCATAATTCTAGGGCTCACTTGGATGGAAGAGTTCTATCAAATAAATCAACAGCGCTACTTCATTCAAGAGCAATTAATTCTCAGTGAAGTCAACGCAGCTGGAAATAAGCCCATGGTTCTAACAGACTGTGGTTTTCAAAGCTCATCCATCCAGATATCACGTAGCCTCAGTTTGCAATCAAATTACTGCACAAAAAGATACCACCACAGGTATTTTAGAAACTTGAATTCTACCAGGATATAAACACTCAGCATTGTTATGTGAGGTCACAGGTTTTAAAGTGGATTCTTGTTTGTTTTTTTCTACGTTGAGGGTCTTCTAGCCTTCTCCAAAGTGGAGGAAATTAAGCAGTTCCCAAAATCAAGAACACTGTAAATAAATAGAAAATAAAAGTCATAGGTCAGCAGGGAACTGGAAGACCATCTATCTCTACTACTAGTGCAAGCTGAAATAGCCGTTTGCAAATGGCAGAAGCTCCAGCCACCTGTCCAGAGGAAAAAAATACCTTTCTTTCAAAACAGAGCTCAATGGCAGTAGTAGCAATAATGACAAGATACAGAAACATGAGTAAATATTCAAAATAGATTCATAAACATGTATGTGTGTGTCTTTGAGTAGTGAATACTAGCCTATTTGTCTAAACAATTTGTTACAGATGAATACAAAATGCGCAATAGCATGTCACTGAACTTCACTAACACAGATGTTTTCATTGAGCAAAGATTTAGTAGCAGAGCATTACAATGTACTTTCATATTAGTGTAATAGCACAGTGAGTGCTAAGACTTCATTTACTCATTTATTATTACATCAAATAATATCATTAATAAACTGCCAAAATAAATGTAGAAAGTGTATTGTGATGCATGATTCTTAGGGGAAGCGGGAGAGAGTTGCTCTGTGCATTCCTTCCCTACTTTACAAAATAAAAGAGGAAATTTTTCCATTGTTATTCACGAGGAAATACTCTACCACAAGAGTGTCTTGGGTTACAATTTATAATGCAGTATTTTTACTCAGACTCATTGAATATTGTAGAGAAGACTAACTGGATGTTCTTCCACCAAATGGAACATGAAAGTACTTGACAAAATGAAAAGGCAAAGAAACCATGCAAAACACAATCATAATCTTATTGGGGCAAGAAGCTGGCATTTATATGGGGAGAAAAACACTATGGCTAAAATGCCAGGAGCAGTCTTTCAGTTCCTATGCCTCAGATCCTAAACACACCAGCAAAGGACAAAGCAGATGTCTGTTCTGCCATCTACAGATGGACAACTAAAAACCTGACAAGGAGAGGAAAGTTAGGCTTTCTTCTGAACAGTTTGGCATTCAGGTGCACTGAACTTCCCTGTACTGAGCTGCCAGTTTGTTAAAATGAGAAGATGCGTAGGTAGAGATAATATCTTTCATTAGTCCAGCTTGTACAGCTTGAGGGAAAATACTGACTTTTGGGTGCAGAAACAATTCTGTTATTAAAAACTCCCTTCAAAAGATACACCTGGGAACTGAAATGTAACCACAGCAGACACTAGAAATGCTGGATTTATTAGCAGTTTTAGGGCATACTTCCCCTGTTCTGTTTTCTCTTCCAGCTACCTCCAAAACCCTCTGTGTGTTCCCTAGGCAATAAATTACCTGTCTCTCATCTATCTCAGGAGATAACACCTCTAACACCTCTACTCCAGAGGTCCAAATAACTTTCCTCTCATTTCTAATTAAACTCAGCATAATTAAATTCACAGGCACTGTTCCTAACTTGCAGGTGATTTTGAAGTTTGATGCTTCTCTTTCAGGGCTGCAGAAACACTTGAGTACCCATGAGTATGCCTGGATTCCCAGCTATACCATTTGTTCCAATTTTAAATATCAACATGACTTACAAAACTGCGCTTGGGTGTATTTTAAGTGCATGTGACCCCAACATCCCAACACTACCATCACTCTATTTTGAAAGTGGAGCATAGTACCTTTAGTAGCAGATTAGGGCATACAACATCCCCTTGCTTGTGGTGGCTATCAGTATCCTAGGAAGCACTACATGGAGAAAAGCTAGTTGCTTAGCTCTTTTATAACACTTCTTCAAGTGGCAGACAGGCAGAAATGACCTTTCAGTAAAACCTTATTAGAGTACCACAACTTAGCAAGGCCATTCCTGCTCATATTCCCAGGGGATTTTTCACCAAATTCCAAGTCCGTCTTGGAAGAGGGGTGTCTTTCTCTCCCATGGAGAGGTATGGATGTGGGAAATGCTACAGTAGAAACAGGATGTCTACAGCCTGGCGTACTCTTTTGCCCATGCTTCTCAACATACATCCCAAGTCCTCATTTATCACTGCGGTTTCAGTTGGTAGAAGGTATGACTCATTTTTTAGAGCTAGATAAATTCTTCACAACCACTCAGATACGTGATTCTGCTTCTGTTGCTTTGCTGCACCACATGAAATCTTAGGTCCTATGGAAATGTTTTGCATCATCTTTAAGCTGATTAAGCCTAGAGGATTAGCAAAAGGCCACATGCATTGGCAGACATATATGAAACTTCACAGGTCCAGCCTGAGGCTGATGGAGAAGAAGAGACCATGCAGAAGATCTGCTTCTCTTTTGCCTTCCAACACTTGCACTCTTTCTGGGACTCCATTGTACTTCCTGCACAAACACACTAGAAACCTTACGTGCTAGGTTAATTACCTCAATAAACTTGAGAAACCTCTTAGGCCAGCAATGGCCATTAGGGTAGAGATGGCCTAAGAAGTTTCTCGGGCTTATTGAGCTAATACCCAGCCTGGACACCATTTATTTGCTTTCTGCAAAGAGTTTCCTTCAGTTCTACATTTCTGTTAGTATGGTGGGAATCCTTGATATGACATTGGGTCTTGTAGCCTTGAAGTGACATTCAAACTAAATCAACAGTCTTAGTCAATGAACATATACTATTGAAGACTTGTGGAAGATGGGCTAATTCCTGGAAGCTGAGCTCCCAGCTTATTAATACTACACCCCAGGTAACACTACTCTTACTCAAAAACTTTGTAAGCTATATCTTTAACATAAGTTAGTGAATTTTGAATTCACTTGTAAGGTTAGCAAGTGATTTTTTTTCTAATAAGGAAACGGGGGTAAGGTAAAACATTTAATGTTTGACAATGGCCAGATTTTGCTGGAAAGCTTACTGCATTGCAATATGATACCAAAGTGAAGTGGGTAAGAAAATAATGAAATTTGATAACAGCTGATATGATATAAAAAGGTGGAACATAACTCTTTTCTAGTGACATATAGACAAGCTTGAAGTGAAGACTTCAGGGAAGGATTACACAGAAAAGGATACGGGGACTATAGTGGATTCTATCTGGAGCACAAGTAAAAAAAAATGCGACAATTGCAAATAAGGCAAATTCCACTCTTGGGTCTGAAGAAAGAAGTACTGTATGTTAGACTTGATTCCACACCATTTGTACCAGCTGTGGAGAATCATGGGAAGGCTGATAACAACCATTAGAAATTTAGAAAATATGACACTGGAGAAAGGTTGAATGAATTGTCTCGAGACTGAAAACTGAGGAAAGACATGGATAATCTAATTTTCTGAGGTTTATATAATAAGAAAGGAAACAAATTTTATGCTCACTCTTAAAAGGAGAAGTGATATGACTAAGCTATAGAAAAGGAAATTTGGTTTAGACATTGGGAAAAAACCCTCACAAACAGTCAAAGCCAGTTTGGGCAGAAAGATTGGGGAGGGACGTTTTAAAATGCAGACTGCGAAGCCATCTTCCAGGAATATCATATTAATCAATCCTGTCTTCAGAAGGAGGACTGAGGAAATGACCTAGCTGGCCCTAAGACTTCTGATAGTGTTTTTGGAGGAACTTTGCCATTTGAACATCTGTTTTCTTAGAGTTTCTTATACCACCAGCTGTCTACAAGATACTCATGATACCAATAGCAAAGGACTACCAGACTTACATCCACAGCTGTGTTTCCTCTCTATAACAATTGAAAACAAACCAGTCAATGTCTTTCATGAGGTTACCCTGACCATGGAGTCAGTTTTCTTAATCTTAGCTAGCCTTAATTGCATCTCCAAAAGAGGTGTGACATATGGTCACTGACATTGTGGCCTTGTCATGTGTTCAGAACGGTGCTCTTGGCAGCACCACCTGTAGTTACAACCAAGATAGCTTGAGCTGAAGACCTTCAGCAGTGACCTCAAAAGGAAAGTACCGAATTGGATTGAATATGGTCTTTATTAGTACAGGAAAAAAGGGAAATGAAATAGGATAAGATCCTGCAGCATGGTGCTGCTTAAAGAGGGGATGTCTGGTTTTCAGCAGCAAAGTCAGCTTTGGCTTAGTTTTGTCATTTTCCCTTCCCTTTTCCTTCCGTTCTCTTCCTTTTCCTTGTGAAGCACTGACACCCAAGTAGAACTGCAACTAACTTCCAGATTATTATTCGTAATTACCAGTAGAGCAAATGTGGCAGCACTGACCACTGTAGGGTTACCTGTCTCTGCTAAGAAGCCTCAAGAGATGTCATTGGGAACTATCTACCAGAAGCCCTCAAGCTTTCAGCTTGAGTAAGCACTTCCTCACAACCAAATCTGTGAACAGGAGCTCACACAGTCATTTTTACTTATTCAGGACAGCATGATGGTTAAGGTTTGCCAGGCTACAAATTTTGCTCCCCATCATTTTCAGATGTTACTGTCAATGGACTATAATCATTACTTCCGTTGAAAGTATAGGTTGCATAGTAACTGATCTATTTTTCCCCCCAGAGTTCCATTAGGTATACATATATAGATGTAAATGGCTAGTTACCATTTAGTAATAGCTGTTATTAGTAGATAGCAATTTAGTGAAGTTACAAAATACCAAACTATTTGCTATATAAGACCATAAATAAAAGCACTGTGTGTCACATAAAGCCCAGCCTGACCAGCATGCAGCCTCCAAAAAAGTATAGTAGGAGGTGCTTAGGGAAACAGTACAGAAAACAGGATGGTTATGAAGTAATTTTTCCCTGGTTTAATCTTGCAGCTGTATGTATCATCTTCGTTTAACTAGCTACATTACAGAATTAAGAAACTGGCATTGTTAGTTCTGCCTTCCTCTTCTGAAATATTCTGGGTGATCCCCATAGATGTCTATTTTCTTCTTTCCTTTGTGTCACATGTCTGTGTGACACAAAGACAGGAAACCGGTAAATTGTGTATTTATTACGCTATTTTTGTAATAATTGTTTATGTCTGATTACGCTATTTTTTCTGCACGCATTATAAACTTCAGCTGGGGTGCCAAAGACTCAGGTTTGCTGGGTAGTACAGAAGTACCTGGAGGAATTAGACTGGCAAAAGAAAGAGACAATGAAAGCTATGGTATTTACCACTGATGTACTTTTGATTTTGAAAAAGCAAGGAGTCTTGTATTTCTCAAGTTATTTTCTCTGATGGTTCCTAACATAGAATAGCTAGGGTTGGAAAGGACCTTAAGATCATCTAGTTCCAACCCCCCTGCCATGGGAAAAGACACATGCTAACATCCCAATTTTTTCATTGTTTCTTAAGTTTTGTCTCTACTGCACCCCTCTTCCTAAAACTGCACACTTACACACTGAATTGTTTTGCCCTGCTTTTCTTCCATAGCAGAATAATTGCTGATTCTTTATGTGGTTATTCTGCTATTTTGCCTCCTACCCCTCATACAACAGTGCTGTGGCTACATGGCAAGGTTAGGCTATGCACTGGGAGTGCTATCCATCCAATATATGGAGTCAGAAGCCGCTAGAAGTTATCATCAGGAGTTATGTGTTTCTCTGGAAAATTTAAGACTGAATGTGTTGGGTGGGAGGACAGACTGGAGCATTATAACCATTAATATCTGTGCATTCTCTACCCCTGTTGTCTTTTCCTTCAGTAATCTAACTCTGTGATTGATCAGTGAGGCCATAAAAAGTGATGCATGTTTTTCATGTACTCTTTAAAAATCCTGTAAAACGTCTTTTCCCATGCTCTTCCAACTCTTTATCACTGACACAAGCCCCTCTGTCTTGTAAAAATAGTAACAGTTTTGTAGGCAAAATGTCCTTCTTGCTCACTATTTTGATGCCTAGACTGGTTTTATGCAGATAAGAATATGTATGGAGTTAGGCTGTTTAATGTAATTTGATCACAAGATGTTTCCTAACAGTTTTTCTTATATAATGTTTTTATATTCTTGATAGTGAACATATGACCGTAAGATACACATTATTTTCCATTAGTGGAATTCTCTTACAGGAGCAATATGGATAAAACATGGCTAAAGTGTATCCAAAAAGTCATGTGAAATCACTGAACCCAATCATGAAGCATATTTTCTAAATGTATTACGAACAGAAATATCTGGGCAACTTGGACACAAGGCTATAACAGCATGGAATATATTTTGTTCTCAAAATACATTGTGGATATACCAAATCTGATGGCAAATCAAATGTGACTGACTAGAGAACAAGGGTCTTCCACAAAGAATTAATGACATGTCTTCCAAGAACACAGCATTTATTCCTTGCACTGTGCCCTAATCTGGAAACAACATTTGACATCCCAGATCAACATTGACTTCTCTCAGATCCTGTAATGATACTCAGCCACCACAAGATCTTAGAAAAGTAGCAGTGAATTTCTGCACTGTTTGTAACTATCCAAGAAAATGTTGCTTTTAAAAAAAGGCAATCACTGTGCTCTTCCCTATTCAGGTATAATTCACTGGAGCTTTTTTGCATTGTGCTGCTACACCACCTGAAAGCTGACTTTCTAGTGACCTCTAGCAAAAATGAGCAGGACAGACAAAAACCTCTCAGAACCAAACATACTAAATCAGGTGCAGTGCAGGCGCTCAGCAGCCAGAGCACTCTGCTCTCTCATCTCCCTACACACCCAGTTATGTATTCCTCTTAAGAAAGCCGCATTCTACCACCTGGCACCTTTCACGCTCTCTCTCTCCCTCCAGTTGAAACCCAAGTTGGGAGAAGGGAGCGGCGGCAGGGTTGCTGCGGGAGGGTGGCGGTGCGCGCCGGCAGCACGGGGCTCTCCCGTCCCTCGCCTGTTTGCTCTTCTTGTCTCTTTTTTTCTTCTCTAAAGTTTATTGTAAAGGGGTAACGTTTGAGGGTTCGTCACGTGACCCTGACAGGTCCTGCCTATTGAGAGCCAGACCACCCACATGGAGTACGATGGAGCTGCCTAATAGAAACAGGCATGTAATTGTGAGGCTTTCCAGCACTCTGTAGAATGCCTGCAACCTAGGAGGGTTATTTTTTTACACTTTCAGTTCCTCTGGGGTAAGGAAAAAAAGAAGGAAGAGGAGAAGGACAAGAAGAAGGAGAAAAGAGGGAGGGAGAAAAGAGGGAGGGAGGGAGGGAGGGAGGGAGGGAAGGAAGGAAGGAAGGAAGGAAGGAAGGAAGGAAGGAAGGAAGGAAGGAAGGAAGGAAGGAAGGAAGGAAGGAAGGAAAGGAGGGAGGAAGGAAGGAAGGAAGGAAAGGAGGAAGGAAGGGAGGAAGGAAAGAAAAGAAAAAAGGAAAAGAAAAGAGAAAAGAAAGGAAAAGAAAAGAAAAGAGAAAAGAAAAGAAAAGAAAAGAAAAGAAAAGAAAAGAAAAGAAAAGAAAAGAAAAGAAAAGAAAAAAGAAAAGAAAGAAAAGAAAAGGAGGAAAGAGAAAAAAAGAAAAAATAAGAAAAATAAAGGGGAAAAAAAAGAAAAGAAAAGAAAAAAAAGAAAGAGAAAGAGGAAAAAAACACTTATGTCCCATTAAAGCCTTCAGTGCCAGTGGATGAAGGCACAATCAGCCCTCCAGCACGGCTCCCCACGAGCGGCTCCAGCAAGGGCAGCGATGGTAGGTGCAGCCCCGGGGGGTCACGGCGGGGCGGCAGCGGGGCCGGGGGCCCAGGGACCCTGCGTCAAATCCCGGGCGCGGGGCGGGGACCAGGCGGTGCTGGAGGGGCTGCGCGGGCCGTCGCCGGGGCCGCTGGTGGCTGGGGCCCTGGGCTGGCGAGGGACGGGGACACCCTCATCCAGCCGTCGGGGGCAAGGCTACGCAGGGGTCTGGGGCCTATGCCGTGTCGAGGAACAGGGGAGCGGGGCTCCTGGTCCTGCCCGAGCGGGGACGGCAGCGCCAGCACGGCCGGCAGGGTGGGGCGGGGGCTCGGTGCTGGCCCCAGCAGTGGGGGCAGGGTGTGGTGGGGCTCCCCTGTGCAGGCGGGGCTGTGCTCCTCTCCCGGCCGGCTCCCCGCGCCTTGGCTGTGTGTGGATCGGAGCTCCGGGTGGGGAGGAGAGGGGAGGCTCGCCGCGGATGTGGAGTCGCTCCTCCGGTGACGCTGTGCAGTCCCGTGGAGAAATGCAAGCCGGTCCCCAGTTTCAACATCTCGGCACCTGTGTGAACTGCGGTCCAAACAACCTGCCTTGCGGGGACCAGAACCCCGACACCGGCCAGGATCCGCAGAACACGGGCAGCAGGGAAAATGCAGTTTGCATCTACTTCCTTCTCGGAGACTCTAAACAGGGCTTGTTAAACGAGGTCCGCTGAGGAACCCTTTACCTCTCATTGAAACTGAGTGATCACAGACAGTGGAAGCTGCTGAAAATACAGCTGTACGAAAAAGGAGGGACAGCCTCTGTCTTGCTACAGCAGTGAAATGCGTGGTGTGCCTGCGGTGAGGTTGAACCGTGGTTTCAGCCCCCGGCTCTAGTATCGGACTCTGACTGTAGTTAATACCCGGCGTCGTCGGGACCGGTACAGCATTGCTGTCGTCGGTCCTGTGCGTGTTGTCCTGCTGCTCCCAGGGGTGGCATGGAGGCTAGAGGATGTTCAGTGGTGTGTCCGTGGGCTGGGGGCCGAAGGATAGTCTCTGCTTTACCCCCAGTATGGGAGGTAGACCTGGGGGGACAAAAGCGGGGAGGGGAATGGGAGAGATATCTGGTGTCATCGGATGGTTTTAAAAGAAATGCTGGAGTCAAGGTGGGTACCTGGCATCTTCAAAACAGAGAGCATTTACCAGTTGTGGTTAGAGGGTCCTGCATCATTTTGGCACCGGTCTGATAGATGTATCTAATTTCTGGTTAGGGCTATTAGGGTCGTTGTGTGTCTGGATTATAATCCGACACTGTATCTGGACAAGAGGTAGTACTGTTAGGAAATGTCAGGACTGAGGAGGGAGGGGCAGGAGTGGGAATCCTTTAAAATCTATTTGCTTTCAAGAGATGGTAGATATAAAACTGGCAACCCACTGTGTATTAAAACGTCTTGGGCTTCTCTGTTTTTATCTATTTCACACACACACGCATACACACACACACACCTTTTATTTTGTTCTGCCTTTGCCACAGTGTATAAAGCCCTATTGAGACATGTAGGCGTGATGTGTAAACCGGATTAGCAGTATGAAAGAAAGACATACAATGAGCCTGAATTGTTTTACTTCCTTTTCATTTCTCACGCCTATATCTCTAATAAATTTGTTGCTCCAGCAGTGGGTCAAAGAGATTGTGTCACTCAGCCTTTTTTTTCTTTTCTGCAAGACCCGATGGCAGAGATCATGAAAATAAATTACCTCCCTTCTGCCAAATGCAAGACTTGAGCTATACCTTTACACAGACCCGGTGTTGTCAGGGCCAGCTAAAAACGGTTGAGTGTAACGTTCCCCTCTCTATGCATGTTAATGTCCTGCAAGTGGCAGGGCATTTTGCCAGGAAAAGAATCTGTCTTGAGGACGACTTGGTTTTATAGAGCTAATTCCTCTTAGAATATGACAAAGTCTGCTGAGGCTGGGCTGTCCTCCAGCTGATGGAGGCAGAGGGCTGTCGCTCCCGCCACTGCCCTGCGCAGCCTTCCGGCCCTCTGCTCCTCCCCTGGGAGCCCGCTGCTGAGCGGGAGGAGCGCAGGGACCTTGGAGGCTGCTCCGGAGGCACATTTCCCCGCAGCCCTCCGCGGAAGAAAATGCCAGCGCTGCTGGGTTGGTGTTGTAGATCCCTCATTTGCTTCTCTGTGGCTTGCAGAGCAGCTTTCCATTAAAGGAGATCAGCGGTAATTAGCCGCATTATTTTGACAAGTTGGCTCGAGCAGTTCTCTTTCTCGCAGGACTGCGGAGGGGGAGAGGGCTCGCTTCGTGCAGCCGCCTCCTTCCCGGGCGCGGCGCTGCCCTGCGCAGCGGTTCCCCGATGCCGGCCCCCCCGCCCCCCTTACTCCCCGGACTGCGGCCTCTGGCCGGTGGCAAGCGGGACACTGCCAGTGGAAACGAAGAGGCTGAGGCTGCCCTGCAGAACCCAGCGAAGGTGTTGCCCTGTGACCTTATCTGATGTCAAAGCCAGCGCCAGGCGTGCGTGGGGAGCTCAGGGCTGAGGCAGACCTGTGCTCTTGTGCGATGAAAACGCGTGTGACAGCCAAAAAAACTTAAGGGAATAGACAAAACCAGGGTATTTTACCTCAAGTCCTTCTTCTGCCACTGTCAGCTGTCCTGTAGCACCTACAAAATGAAGCCAAAGTACATAATCTCTGTGCCGTTTCTTTATTAAAGTAATCGGATGCTCCAGCAGTGTAGTGGTCTTGGTGGTGTGCCCATAAGCAACCTGGAAAAAAGTGAAATCAGTGCATATACCTTTCACCCACTGTTGACCTTTATTGAATTTGACCCCTCACCTGACTGAAGGAAGTGTGAAGCTTTGCAGTATTTGAGGTTATGAGCACAAAGAGGATCTAAGTAAGAGGCAGAACATTACAAAATGAGCCCACTATGGCCAAAGTCAAAGCTGAGACTCTTGTACGCTAGCCCTGCCTGTCCAGAAATTGGGAGGGCCAGGTATAAAAGGTTGCTTCCTAGGCCTCCGAAACAGTGCAAGACCGAGATAAGAAGCCTGTGGGATCCCTGCGAGTTGCTGAGGATGGAAAAAGCCCTTGGTGTGGAGGAACAGTTGCACACACAGGGCATGCAATCACAGCCAGCAGCGCTTACAAATGTAAATAAGGGCAGATTGATTAGGAACAACATTATCGTCAGGAATGTAGCGCGCAGGCATCAGCTATGAGGCAAACTGGGGGCAGCCACTGCTCTGACCACCCAAGTGGAGACTTTTACACTGACACTTCTTAAGGGGGAAAAAAAAATACAGAAACAAGGCCAATTAGATCCCTGCAGTAATTAATCTCTTGTGTATGCTTAAAAAGAAAAAAAAAATCCCTCCAGACCACAGGGAGAGAGGGGAGATTAAGATAGCGCTTGTTAAATTTGAGTCTTCAGGCTGGGTTTTGGAACCAGGAGCAAGGATGGGCGCTGGGCTATTGTGTGAAACCTAGCAAGCAGGAATCAGGCAGGAAAGCTCTGGGGGTTCGAGGTGCTTGAAGAGACACTCCTCCCTGGTTTTGGAGCCTGCTGGGAGGCTGAAGAACCAAAATGCTTCTTCATCTATGCCTTCTTTCTCTGTCCCCTAGATATGCCACCCCACCAGACCCAGTGAAGCTGAGCAGAAGCAGTGGCACAGTTGTTCCTAGTGAGATGGTCACCCTCCCAAGAGGAAATTTGAATTGGAGGTGACCTACTGCATCCCAGGTGCGGGTTTCAGCCTCCAACAGAAAACGGTTTCCCCCTGCAACCTCTTTAGGTTTCCTTCTCCCGCATGTACGCACCTACGTGTGCTTGCTATGACGGCTAGCTGTTTCCAGCAGCTTTCCTGGAGACAATCCTGCGCGGAGCACAGTGCCGGGCCCTCCCGGAGGCAGGTCTCCCCTAGCGTGGGAAAAACGGAGGTGGGACGGAAAGGAAGAGGGACCCCCTCACCGGCGGCTGTCACTCCAGAAATCCCCTGCCCGTGGGTACCTATAGGCAGTGGCACGGAGGGGACCTCTGCATGGGCGGTGCGGTGGGTGCTCAGCCCGCTGCCGCCGGCAGCCCTGGGGCTCTATGCCTGGCAGCCCGGCCAGCCCCGCCGCAAGCAGGACTGCGAGGGCTGAGCCCGGGGGCTCGGAGGTTTAGCCCATGACAGCTGCCCCGGGCACGCTTGGCGGGGCTGAAGGGAGAGGTGCGCGGCACCGGGGCGGGGGACTGCCGAGCTGCGCCTGCACCTCGGGTCCCCACGCTCCCCTCCTTCTCTCTATCCCCTCCACACCAAGCCAAGGGAAGGCACGGCAGGCAGCCCCCCACCGCAAGCGCCCCCTGGACAGGGCGCGGGGCGGGTTAACCGCTGCCTTCCGCGCCGGTGTGCACACAGGTCCGCCGAGACGCAGAGCCTCCGCGGGGAACCGCTCTGGGGGTCGGGGCGCGCAGCCCCGGGGCTGGGGGCACTGCGCGCAGCTGTAACGGCAGAAATTAAAGGCCGATTCTCAAAGAACAGAGATGGGGAGAAGCGGTGCCAAAAAAGTAAACAATCGCGTATAGTTCAAGAAGCTTTTAGCGCGGCCAGGCAGGCTGCGTTTCATGGACTTTTACGCTAAAAACATATTAAAATTGGCTTTCCTCAGGTTTCAGTTAAAGAATGAGTCCTAAGTTGAAACAGGCTAGCTACCGAGCGGGTTTAAATCCCTTAAGTGTTAAGTTTTCATTGTGCACTTCTAACTGGACGGAGTGGTTTTCTTGCAAGGAACTAAGACTCCTCTTTAGTTAAAAAAGAAAGAGAGAGGGAGAAAAATCTGGCACTTTCTACCGCAGTATCCACCACCCTGTCATTATTTCTGCAAGCCTGGGAATTCAGCTCGGACCTCCCAGTATTTGTTGCAGCTTGAGGCCAAGGTGCCTCTAAAAGGATTTTCTTTTAAGGGCTTTAGAAAGCGTTTAGTGCTGCTTTCCCCCAGTTTCCCTCTCTTTTTCAAAAGGCGAAAATATATTTCTGTATGTCGATAGCGAGAAAGTCCCGCGCGTGCATTTGTGTGCAAGCATCCCGGGCGGAAAAAAAAAAAAAAAAAAAAAAAAAAAGAGAGAGAGAGGAGAAAACTTTCTTGAAAAGAAAACGGAGAAGAAAGGGGGGGAAGGCATTCCTTAATGGAAGTATTGCATGCAAGGAAGGCTGGATCTCTTTAAGGCTCCCCCTGAAGCTGGAGATGCACACACAAGGGTTGCCGGCCTGGGTGGTCTCTCTACTTTGGTGAGCTGTTGCTAAGCAGCTAATAATAGTCATGTTTGCTGAGTAATTTCTGCCCTCCCCGAGCCAATCGCCTCGCAGAAACCCAAGCCATCTGACAGCCCCGGGGGCGGGCTTTCAGCGCTTTTTTTTTTTTCCTCCCTCTCCCTCTCTCGCTCTCTCTCCTCTCATACTCCCCCCCCCTCCACCCCTCCTCCTCTTTATCCAAATGGAGAGAGTCCTTTTTTTCTTCTTCATCTCATCTCTTGAGCCGAGGGGCTGCAGCTCGGTGCTGCCGCGCACACGCCGGGGGAGAGCGCCAGGCAGCCGGCTGCCCGCCGCCGCGGCGGGGCCGACCGCGGAGCCCCGCCGGCCCCGCGGCCCGCGGGAAGCACCCCGGCGCTGAGGCAGGATGGTGCAGCGCGGCGAGGCATCGCAGCAACAGCAGCAGTCGCGGCCCGCCGCGCCGCCGCCCCGCCGCTGAGAGCCGCCGCGGACAGCGGCTTCCCGGAGGCAGCGGCGGCCGGAGGAGGCAATTTCAACGGGAGCGGAGGAAAGCGCGGCGGCGGCAGCCGGGGGGCGCCGAGGGTCGCGCCCGCCCGCCCGCCCGCCCTCGCCGGGCGCGGGGAGCGGCCGCTTGCAGCTCGGGGTCCGCACGCGATGTGGCAATGGGAGCCGCGGGGAGCGACTCGGCCGGAGCGGCCGCGGCGGCAGCCGCCGCCCCGCGCCCCGCGTGAGGCGGCCGCGCCGCAACAGCAGCAGCAGCCCCAGCAGCGGCGGTGGCGGCGGCAGCGGCAGCTCCCGCAGCAGCCCCAGCAGCAGCAGTCCGCGGCCCTCAGCGCCGCCAGCCCCCCGCGGCCCCGCCGCGCCCCCGGGGCCCCGGGGCCCGCCGCGGCAGCGCCAGCGGCAGCTCCCCCGTCCCGCCGGCGGCGGCAACATGGCCTCGGCCGGTAACGCGTCGGAGCCGGAGATCAGCAGCAGCGCGGGCGGCGGCGGCCACCCCGGCCGGGCGGCTAGGAGCGGCGGCGGGTGGCGGCGAAGGACCGGAGGGAATCGGCGCGCCGCGGCGCCCGACCGGGAGTATCTGCAGCGGCCGAGCTACTGCGATGCGGCTTTCGCCTTGGAGCAGATCTCAAAGGTGCATTCAATCTCTCACTCTTTTTTCCAGAGATACAAGCTAGCGCTAGAGCTGCTTTTCGGCGGGGGAGGAGGGGGGTGGTGTGTTTTCTCGCGGGGGTGGAAGGAGGAGATGGAAATGAAACGGCCACCAATAAAATGCTGGGAAAAAAGAGAGGGACGTCTATGACTCTTCAGTGCGGGAGTGCCCTCCTTCCCTCCTTGCTCGCCTGTGCCTGCCCAGCTGCGTGCCTGCGCTGCGGAGCACTGCTCTGGTTAAATTTCCCGAGACAGCCCCGGCTCGCTCCCGGCCTTCCCCCCGGCTAAGCCCTTGGCCCAGCTCTCTCTCTCTCCCTCCGCTTCCTCTCCATCCCCTGGTAAAGCTCTGCGATCCCGGCAACACCGGCTCCCGCCCGCGACAGGGGAGAAAGCGGGCGGGCTGCCGCTTTCTTGGCAGAAGTTTTGCTTTTGTGAAGTTCCCCTCCGCCGACGCGGCGACTGCCCTTTGAGAGGGGCTCCCCTCGGCAGTGAAAGCTCGCAGAGGCTTCCTTACCCCGGCGGTTGGAGACGGATCGAGGGTCGTAAACAAACTGCCACCGGTCTCGCCTGTCCCCGCGGAGGGTTAGAGGTGCCGGAGCGCCCCGTGAACCCGGACCGGCCCTAGCGGGGCGGAGGTACGGCCCCCGCCGCCGACCTCCGCTGGCCAAAAAATGTTCAAAGTAAACAAGCTCGAAAAGCTGCCTTGCTGCGGGGATGGTCTAACTTCAGGGAGCGGATTTCTAGGCTTTGTAAGAAGGGGGAAAGGAGGAGGAGAGAAGGGAGGAAAAAAAAAAAAAGAAAATCCATGTGGCTGCCCTCTTCCGTTCACAAATATTGTCGTAACTTACAGATGGCTGCTCTACTTCCTAATTCAGATCACACAGCGTCTCCAAACTCTATGGAAATGAATTACTTCTGATCTTACAGCACTGCTCACCACGTGGGTCCTGCCTCAGCATCAAAACCTTGCTAGGAGCCGGGAATGGGGGAACGGCAGCAAACTGCTACCGGCTAGCTTTCCATCACCACCGGGCCCCCCGTCCCGTCTTCCCCCCCACCCCGCCCTTCAGAGCTCTAAGGAGAACACGAAAAGGGGCTTTTATCTTCCTTTTTTGTGGCTGTTGCGGTTAATCGGAAACGGTTGCTCCTGCGCTGGACCCGCGGCTCTCACCAGCGGGACGCTGCACCGCGGGCAGTGCGCTGGGGCAAGGGGAGCACGGTGGGCAGTGCAGGTGGCGGCTGCCGGGACGTGATGCGGCGGCGTCACCGCGCCCCGAGCGCTGCGCTGGGGCTAGCACGGCTGCCCGCAGGTATATCCCGGCCTAGCGCCTGGGGCGGCGGCTGGACGGCTCCGTCCTCGGTCCCAGGGGTGTTAAGGGGGGCTGGGGGCTCTCCCCTCGCAGCCACTCTACTACTGACCTCTTCTTGCCTTGCAGGGGAAGGCGACGGGACGGAAAGCGCCGCTGTGGCTGCGAGCGAAGTTTCAGAGACTGTTATTTAAACTGGGCTGTTACATTCAGAAAAACTGCGGGAAGTTCTTGGTTGTCGGCCTCCTGATTTTTGGGGCTTTCGCTGTAGGATTAAGGGCAGCTAATCTCGAGACCAACGTGGAGGAGCTGTGGGTGGAAGGTAAGTGCCCCTCTCCCCGCGGCCGCCTC
This sequence comes from Ara ararauna, assembly GCA_028858755.1. Classification (NCBI taxonomy): domain Eukaryota; kingdom Metazoa; phylum Chordata; class Aves; order Psittaciformes; family Psittacidae; genus Ara; species Ara ararauna. Next base: position 32,166,927 of record CM054410.1, on the reverse strand, counting down.
GTCCCCGTCCCTCCCCGCATGCCCGCCCGGGTCCGCTGGGCTGGAGCGGCGCGGACCGCGTGGCTCCGTGAGCCGAAGGCTGGGAGGAGCTGCCGCCGGCGGGGTCGGGCTGCGGCGGGCTTTGGGCCGCGGCGCGCGGCTCCGGGCGGCGCGTACCACTTCTCAGCCCGCGGAGGGGGAGGAACCGCGGCGGCAGGCAGTGTGTTGCGCGGAGGGGGGGAAAGGGCAGGCCGCCCCCAGCCCCCCGCCTCTGTCCCGTCTCTCTGCGCGGGCGAGCTGTGGCCGGCGGGTCTCAGCTTCCCCGTGGGCGGTGGGAGGTGGGCGCATTGCCGGGAGGCGCCCCTCCGCCATTTTGGGAGTGTGTGCGCCCTCGGCGGGGGGGATGGGGCGGTCGGTGAGGAGAGCGGCGCGGAGGGGCCGGAGTCTGTGTGTGGTCCTGGGCTCGGACAGCTTTCAGCCCGGGGGGGGGGGTGGTGGGGGGGAACGGGGCGTTTGATATCAGGTAAAAGAGGAAAAAGAGGCCGGAAAGGACCAAAAAAGAGAAGAAAAATAGTCTGCCGAGGAGAAAGGGGGTAGCTGCGGGCAGTGGTCGGGGTGGGGGTGGTCCCTTCGGGCCTAGCCTGAGAACACCGGCATAGGAACGCAGGCTTGGCAAGAGAGAACAGCTGCGCGGGGGGCCGGGGCTGCCTTTGGCAGCGCGCACCACCACCCAGGGGGCAGAAGCACGGGGTGTGGGGTTGTAAAGCGGTGTCGCCAGCGCCCCCAGTCGCGGGCCCGTGTGTCCTTCAGGCGGTGGTGCTGCGAACCCGGCGGGGTACCCCTGTCCGGGAACCACGGCTCCTGGCGGCCGCGGCTTTGGGTCTGGGGTTTAGGGCTTTTTTGGGGTGTGTTTTCTCACTTTTTTCTTTTTTTTCCTTTTTCCTGGGGGAAAATTTACTTAGTGTCATATTTCCTCGTTAGCTGGGTTGACGTGAAAACAGAGTTCCTTGACTGTGGTAGTTACTCTGGGTTTATGTCAAAGTTGCTTGCAGGAGAATGTGGCTTATAAAAGTTAATATAGAAGGCTGCATAAATAATCGTTACTAAATAGCTCTCTGTATGTGAGAGTGTGGAAAAGCTAGTGCTGAGTGCAAACAAACTTTTCGGCTGTTAGGAAGGTGGTCTGTCCTGAATGAATTGGAGTGTATATGGCCAGATTCCACCCTTGCAGATGACAGCCATACTAGGGTCAGGATGAGGTTCACGGGTCGCTTAGTGAGTACTGGGTTTTGTTTTTGGAAAGTAATGTGTGACTAACTGAACTGGTTTTTGGTCCATGTAGTCCAGGATCCCGAAATATGATGAGATCTGCTTTTAACAGCCCTGAGAAAGAGAGCAGGCAGTGCAGGATCTCATCTATAGGCAGAGATGTGCATTTAGAGTCTCTACTGGTCACTAGGTCCTCAGTACCTTATATACTCATGCAAATGATTGTGAATATTTTTAAGTCTTTGTGAGGTTGTTGCGGCAAAGTTTCTTTTGTCAATGTTTGCTCATATGTGTTTTGTCCCTGCTTTTCTGTGTTTGGTAAATAATGCATGATTGCAGTTCCATCCAGCACGCTTCCCTGAGGTTTATTGTGCTGATATTACCGGGGTTCTCTTGGAAGGTTGATCCCATCCGATTAATGCCACCTGCTTTTTGTAACTCTGTAATACCAAGAAACTACTTGCTAATGATGTATGTATGACTAGCCTAGGAGTAAAAAATGAAGCTCTCAAGGAACAAATAGGTTTGCAAAATAGCCACTTAGTTCAGTTGCTGCACTGACCTCTTCTCATGTCATTGTTGCTTCATGGAGTGGAGAGAGGGAAAGTCCCTAGTTTAAAATCTGGTTGAAATTGATCTCTGAGGTTTTTATCACCAAGATGAATTCATAATGCAGCTGGTTGTACAGAGTTGACCTCTAATTTCACATCTAGTGAGTTTAGTTTTCATGTCAGAATTAAATAATGTAAAAAAAAAGTATTAAAATTCTGTCTTTAGAAATCCTTGCATTTCTCGATTAGGGGAAAAAAAAAAAGGTAGCTGATTAAGATAAAATAAAATATTCTGGATTTAATTCAACTTCTAGTCTTCCTGTTGTAGCACTACATGACTATCTACACGAAAGAGCTTCCTAGAATGCGCTTTCTTGGTAGAGACTGTCAATGTTCCACTCATGAGCCAGGTGTTACAAATAAACCTAACAAATAGCAGTTTCATATTTCTGCTGCTAAACTAAAGATAGAACTACAGATTGAGAATTTGAGTAAGAACAGGCATGGAAAGAGATAGTATGGAAGATGCTCTTCTTCCTATGCAGAAGCGGAAAGCAATGACCAAACTCACTTTTCTGTGTTTGTATGCATCTGCTCCTAACAGCATGAAAGTACACTCTGGAGGTTATTATACTAAGGGACCCTGTCTTATTTTTGCCTTTATCTTTTGTTGAGTCAGAGTTTGAATTAACTGTGCAATGTTGGCCAAATACAGAATTGGAAAGTCGTTTAGGTTGGAAAAGCTGTTTAGGATCATCAGCTTCAACTGTTAATCTAGCAGTGCCAAGTCCACCACTAAACCAGGTCCCTAAGTACCACATCTACATGTCTTTTAAATACCTACAGGGATGGTGACTCCACTGCTTCCCTGGGCAGCCTCTTCCAATGACTGACAACGTTTCCAGTGACTTAAGTTTTTTCTAATACCCAATCTAAACCTCCCCTGGTGCAACTTGAGACTGTTTCCTCTTGTCACCTGGGAGAAGAGACTTAGCCCTACCTCACTATGGCCTCATTTTAGGTAGTTGTAGAGAGCAGTAAGGGCTCCTTTCAGCCTCCTTTTTGCCAAAGTAAACACCCCCAGTTCCCTCAGCCATTCCTCATCAGGCTTGTGCTCCAGATCCTTCAGCTGTTTGGTTGCCCTTCTCTGGACCTGCTCCAGCACCTCAAGGTCTTTCTTGTAGTGAGGGGCCCAGAACTGAACACAGGATTCCAGGTGCACCCACGTGCAGGGGGATGATCACTGCCTGGCCCTGCTGCCCACACTATTCCCAGTACAAGCCAGGATACGTTGGCCTTCTTGGGTACCTGGGCACATGGCTGACTCATTCAGCAGGTCCAACTTTCCCAGCTCCTTTTCTGACAGGCAGCTTTCCATCTATTCCTCCCCAAGCCTCTTGTGCTGCATGGGGTTGTTGTGACCCAGAAGTGCAGGACCCAGCACATAGCCTAGCTGAACCTCATACAGTTGGCCTCATCCCATTGACCCAGCCTGTCCAGATCCCTCTGTAGAACTTTCCTGTCCTCAAACAGACCAACACCCCTGCCCAACTGGATGTCATCTGGAAACTGACTGTTGGTGCATTAAATGCCCTCATCCAGATCACTGAGCAAGATATTAAACAGAACTGGCCCCAATAACTGTGAGCCCTGAGAAACACCACTTATGACCAGCTGCACACTGGATTTATATCTGTTCACCACCACTCTTTGGGCCTGGCCCTCTAGCCACTTTTTGCCTGGTGAATAGCTCCTCCCTCAAGCCCTGAGGGGCCTCATCACCTGGTTTTCCAGTATGTCCACTGGTACACTACTGAAATATATTTCAAGTAACATTTTTGATTTGCTGCTGAAGTTTTTTCAGTTCTTACTGCTGAATAAATTGGCCGTATTTACATAAAGAGGCTGATTTTCTATGGTGTATTTCTGAATACCATAGGACATGGAACATAATACATTGCAAGTTTGCAGGAAGTAAACAGTTTCTTTAAAAGCATAACACAATTAATTAAAAATAGTGAAGCAAAGTTTGAAATGAGTTTTTAAGGCCATGCACATTCCAAGGTAAATGAGTAGTAGTCTAGGCCTGAAGCTATTATGGCTGAAATATTTACATAAGAAGTTTAGAAACCCACTGGGTAGGCAAACTTTCAAAAAAAGAAAAAGGAAAACAGATCTCCAAATCATAATTTTTTCAGTTTTCCTGTAGTGTTTCACCTTCAGGATTTATGCCAGCACTCATGCCCTTCTCTGTGCCTTCTGATTCCAAATTGGCTTACCTGTCAACTTGTTTCTTGACATTAAGTGTTGTAGAGTAGCTTTTTGCTTTATTTATGTATTTATTAAAACCAAAACAAAACCATCTCCCTCCTTCCCTTTGCCCCCCCAGAAAAAGCAGCCCACAGTCATCCTCTGGCTGCTCTTCAGGGCATTTCATTTACTAGGCTATGTCCCACAGTATGACCTCAGACCCTGCGTCTGTCTTGTTGTCCAGGTCCCTGGCATCTTTGACTGGGACATACAGCTTTCTCCCCTCAGCCCATCAGCAGGTCCGTCATCCCCATGCGCATATCTTGCTCCTGGGGGATGCTTGTTTGGCAAACAAATTCTGGACTGCCGTTTTAGTGGCAGTTCTGTTATCCACAGCCATTCAGCTTTAGTTGAACTGCTTTGTGTGGGTGTCTATGCATGCTAGAGTTGTGGAGACTGTTTAGCATCTTTATACATCATACACCCTTGAGAGGGAAAAAAAAGGGGTTTGCGTTGATTTCCTCTGTGACTGTATTTTGTTGAACACAGATGTGCTTTTAGAAACATCCATTCATAACTAGAAAGTACTCTGGATGGAAACGAAATCATGTCCGTAACTGGTTATGTTTTTTGCTGCGAGTGCAGCAAGCACTCTTAAGATCCTGTGTGTGAACAGCAGTCACACATAAATTCACAGCCTCTGCTTCTGAAAGAAGGTAGTTTTGTGGCTCCAGAGAAGGTTCTGTTAAATGGAGCTTGAAATTTGGCTACTGCAATGTCTTGAATAGCGTTAATTGGAGTAGCTCATAAGGGGAGAGATGGTCTAGTCTTGTTCATTGATAATTCATTTCATGTCACTATTATATTGGTATTATTTTTTCTTCACTTTCTTTATTACTTTTTCTTCTCTAAGAGATTGAGGATCATGGTCTTCCTTCCTTTCTTTCTTGATTTCTGGACTTTTTGCACTAGCTGTAGCTCACTCAAACCTTTCCCTCTTTAAGTAGTCCTCTTCATGGAGCTAAAGAAGCTCTAACATGCAGAGCCCCTTCTTTATGACAGTTTGAGGAAAGAGAATGGGTAATACAGGTAGGGATAGGACATCCTGCAGAGAAAACATAATGCCTGAGTAGCCCCATAGTTCAGTTTTGGTACTTGGAACACAGTGAGTGTGTTCTAATTGTAAGTGAATTAGGCCTGAGTGTGCACAGCGGGAACAGTTTGTAAGTGAAGATTTGAGCTATCTGTAGCAGTGTTTCACTCTAAAAGGGCAAAAATCAAGTTACTCTACTATAGTGTTTATGGCTGACCCATCTTAAAGTACATTAATCTACCTGTGCAACATCAACATCAGCATGAGTTAAAAATCAGGAAAGTGTTTGAGTGATGCAGGAACTGGTATTATTTCCGTAGATTCTTAGTTTGCTTTACCTAGCAAGATCAAGTGCAGGTGGAGAGGAAAGTTATTCTTAAGTTCTGCCTAAGGCATCAGTTAACTTTACACTAGTACTCTTTGTAGAAGCAAAGAAGTGTAGTAAAGGAGCAAATCTGTGTGAATTTGTTGTTTCAAATTTATGTGACTGGGATGGAGTAGCGTTTGGTTTGAATACAGTTAAATATAATTCCTCACTCCCAGTACAGTGATGATTTGTGCAGAGCAGAGTAGTAGTACTGTTTTAGACGTGCTTGCACCTGCATCACTGCATTGGCGCAGTGTAGATGGCAGAAGAGCAGAAGCTCCGCTGTTGATGAATCTGAGGTGGGGTGTTGGTAGGCTGTGTGACAGTCTGAAAGGTTGTCTTGATCACATCACCAGGTCCATTAGGTTTGTCTGGATCAGGTGACGTAAGAGCTTAGTTATCTCTGGATACTGTCTTGCACTGTGTTGTGTTCCACAGTGCATATTGAAAGTTTGTTGAAAGGTGTTTATATGGAAAATTCCAAGTCCTATTTCATTTCAAATAAGTATGATTATTTAGTAATTGGTTTCTGAAATTGAAAATTAGCAGTGGTTGTTTCCACGTGATGGCTATAGAAGAATCATCTGGGCAGCATGCTCTTTTTAACGTTTACTGGTCAAAGCGTAAGACTATTTGGGTCCATCCTTCTGGTTTGAAAATAACATCAACTTCTAATACTTAAGCTTTACTTGATGTTTGTGGATAAAAACATGAGGATAGTGGGTGTTATATTCATGTGAACTTGAACGCCCACTGTTTCTGTATATTGAAAGTTTTCAAGAAAAGATGTTCAAAGGTTTTAGTTAAACAGGTGTTTGATTGTCATCTCTCAAGGGCCTGCTCTTAACTTAAAAATTACTGTGGGTCTCTGTTAAGTTCCAGTTTGACAGCTGTCCGTATTACTACTCAGAATTGGTGCTCCTTGCTGAAAAGCTCATACATGAAACAAAAAGGGTTCAGTGTTTGAAATTCCTCTATTTCATCTGTAAGAGTTTTAATGAAGGTATTAATGTGACCATACTTTGGTCATTGAGAAGGGAAAGGATGAAGTCCTGAACTCACTGAATATAGTGGCAGAACTTGGAATGACTTTAATGTAGCTAGGCCTTACCCATGTACAAAGCCGCAACAGACTACCCTCTTTCTCAGAAGGGCATGGGGAGGATCTACTGTAGAAGTGGCACCCCCTCCTAAGGTGTAAGTGCATGGTTGCGGGATTCCTCCTGGCTTTCAGACTTCAGAGGCATTTAATTTACTCAAGGCTGCAGAAAATTAGTCTTCATTATTATTTCAAAACTTAACACACTGTTGCCAATGTCCCTGGCAGAATATGTCCTACAGATCCTTGTTTGGAAGGATCTGTTTCCTTCACTGTTGAAATGTGTATTTAAACAGGGCAGGGCCTTGGCTGCACCATTCCCCTTTTCCTTCTTCTGAGCTTTGAGTGTCATCTTGCACTCTGGGGATTTTGCTGCTTGTGAACAGGGTGTGAAGGCATTTCCGTAGTTCAGGAGAGCTTGGAAATTTCGGCACAGAAATCCTGGAGGGAAATAGAGCAGCTGAAAGCAACAGTTCATTATTGTTGGTCCCCACTGAGCAGGAGCCAGGAGAATGTAGGCAAGCGGAAGAGTTAGCTCAGCTGTAGACCTGGCGCGTGCTGTTATTGTGGTGCTATGTGGAGGTGGCATGAGTAGTCTGAGGTCTACACCAGCTCCTGTTACCTGCTAAGTGGACTATTGGTTTGTTTGTTTGTTTGTTTGACGAGACTGGGCCTTCCTTTCCTCAGCCGATACTGGGTTCAGACAAGAATGAACTCCAAAAGCCATGACTACTCATACTTACTTTCAACAGACAATGCATTAAGGAAAATTTTAGATCCTCACCCAGACTCCATGCATTTTCATGATTAACTTTTTTCTGTGGGAAGACGATGGTCCAAGTGCTGTTATTAAGTAGTATTTGTGGTGGTTCCCCAGAAAGTAGTGATACTATGTAGCATGTGCATGTAACTGTTCTTGACCACTCAACAAATTGAAAGGCTGTTGCATGCAAGTGGATGTTTCAGGTACACATAACCCTTAGGAGGCTCCAAAATATGACAGCTTCCAGATGTACGAACCGACTGATCTCTTTGTTTAGGTTATGCACCACAGCTGATGCCTAGATTAGTGCTGGCTGGACAAAGCTATAGGGGATTTGTCTGGTTCACAATGCCATGTTTATATTTCATTTGGATTTCTCTTTCAGAGCTGACCTCCCTATGACCTGTTGGAGCTGTGTCCACTAGGATGCTAGTTTTAATGTGTCTGCAACCTTTTGGTGTCTAATGGAACATGTTCTTATTTTGATACTCATGGACTTTTATGCACAGTCCTTTTAGCTTAACAGTGAATTACACTCTTCAACCTATGAGCACTTAGGTAAAACCATGCTTGTAAAGTTTTCTGCCCATAGCTAGCTTTTTAAGAATATTCTGATTGGTGAAAACAGCATTTTGGCTGTAGACCTTGTGGGGCTGTTCCTTGTCAGACATTTTCTCCTGTATATGGAATATAGTTCAGTCTTTCAGCCTTTGACAGTGCTTTTTCTCTCTGCAAATGATGGCATGGATATACATGGTTGTAGCTGCTCTTTTTGGAGTTCAGCAGGAGCTAAAGTGCAGAATTTTACAAAGAAGTTCATTCTTCTTTGTGTCTACTGTACAGTTATAGATATATATTTTATCAATTGTTCTTTTTTTATCTTCAGTATGCCTTTAGTTCTTTTCATTTCTCTAATCTCTCCTGCTTTGTATTATGCAGGAGGTCTTTCCCCATTTGTGTCTGTGAGTCACTCTACCTGGGAAAACCTGAAGAAATCAATAAAACTTCTTAAAGGCTGTGACAGTTCTGCAGCCAGAAGTATAGTACCCCATCAGATTTCAGAAAGAGATACATGATTTTCATTGTAACTTGCAGAAACTGTATTGGTGGTTTTGCTGGTGATGCTTTACTGGGGCAACAGATTCCCAAGGTGGTGCCTCCAAACAGAAAACTCAGTGCTTTGAAGCATGATTTCTGCACTGAAAATGCATGCTGTCTTACAATGGCCACTTTCTTTCTGTGTCCATGAATCCAGGTGAACAGGAAGATGTTTTGCTCATCTCTTATGTGATATATCCAATTTTGTTATCCACTTACAGTATGCTAAATATGACCAATGAATACTGGATGCAATAAGCTATGTTTATCCTTGCTTCTAATTGAGTGATTTTGACATGGAGTATTTTTTCATTGTACATTGCACTAGAAATAGATGGAGTGGAGTTGCGAGGAGTAACTTTGAATTCAGAATTTGAAAATATATTCTATTTTTCTTAATTCCCTGCTTTTGCTCTGTAATCTTAGCTTAGTATCTATAAATACAATGTACTTGTTGCTGTTTTTTCTCTGTTATTTTCATTCAGTATTGTCTCAGTTGCTATAAACAGCCTGAATTTGGCAGAAGCAGTAGTTTCACAAGGTAAAAAGCCCTTAATGGAAACTGCTGACCATATAGATGTCTTGATGTGTGGAGATTTAAATTTTGGGTTTTAGAATGAATGTCTTGGCTTTTAGAATGAATGTCTTGGCTTTAACTTCTTGGTTTTGGAAAACTTAGTTATTTCAGTGCTTGAGCAAAATATATAAGAGGTAAGGGAATGAGCAGATCCATAACCTGACTCTTTCTGCAAAGGTGGTGCTCCTTCAGAGAATTGTCCTGAGCTTAATTCCAGCTTCAAATATACAGTTAATCATTGTGTATTTGAAACATCTGTATTTTGCTCATGTGCAAGGAAAAGCTGATATTTTTAAGGCACATGTGCAGTGTTGTACACCCATATACCTGAAGCTGGAACTGAGCCCTTAAACTGTAATACAGTCTTCATTTACTAACAGTGAGATAAATTAAAAGAAACAGCCTTCTCTTGTTTACCAGTATGATGCATTTCTGCTTTTCAATAAGTAAGCAAAAGCTAAGTGCAGCAAAGTAGAAATGAGCACTGTTAAGTCAGTTGTATGATTTTTTTTCCATCCTTAAATCATTACTTAAGGGCTTCTGGCCCCTAGCTCAGGAATCCTGCCCAAAAATGCCAGATGTATTACACAGTCAAGTATTGCAATGTAAATAGTGTTCTGTGCCATGAAAGCAGGGTGGTCCATCTCTTAGTTAAGAAAAAAAAAAAAAAAAGGAAAAAGGAAAAATCCACATGCTCTGAAATAAGCACAGTAGTTGTAGTGTTATTTGTATTTTTGGCTGCACAACTGGTATTTTGGAGCTGAAAGAACACAGGTGAATTATTGCTCTGGACTGGCAGATAATAATAACTGAAACTGAGATGATAGAAAGCAAGATAGATCTTGGCTGAGGCTGCTTAACTTAGTCAAACAGGCATGTAATAAGTGAAATGTTAAAGTAAAAGCCATTGCTGACAGGCAAAACCTGTTACTCTACCTTATTGTGAACGGCAGTCTTGGGCACATGGAAGCAGAGTGGACAAAGGATGGGAAGTAGGGAAGGCAGAGGCATAGGGTTGTTCTCTACCTCATGCTGTGTAATGGAAAGTCTGGGTCTCTTACTGCGTCTCCTCAGCATAAACATCACTGAGCTGTTCTTGGTTTTAATTAAATACCTTTTGCTGTGTATTAACAATGACTTACCCTCCAGTGTGCTTATCTTCTTCAGATGTGGTACTGGATATAGGAGGTTTATTTGCACATTTTTCCATTTTGTGTATGAACATGTCGTTTCATAACATTGAAAACTAGTTGAAAGGAGATTCCACAAATCTGACCCGAAAGACAATTGCTGAGGGGGATACTGTAATCAGATTTACGTTTGGGTTATCTGACAAATCTGTGAATTGCCATAGCTTCCTTGGGTGTGTGCACAGGGGAAGGGGGTTGTAGGAACTTATTTGTATGTGATAAACCGTATTGAAATAGCTACAAGCATGTAATCCCTGTGCAGATCTCAGTGTAATCTTCTCAGTGAGCTACCCAGAAGAAAAATAAGCTTTAGGAACTCATTTAAACATCTCCCTTCCTGCTTACAGTATGATAAAATTAAAAAAAAAAACCCAAAACCTTTTATTTTCTTTTCTTCCCAAGCTACCTTACCTGTAATGGTAAAAAAAAAAAAAAAAAAAAATGTACACAGGTCCTTAAAGAAGGTACTTTGTTGCACCAGTTTTCCTGGTGACCATTTCCTGTGCATTTATCTTATTTGCCTTTTGACATGAGCCTAATTCAGATTTCATTTACGCCAGTCTTACTCTAATGACTTCTTGAACGTCTCCCCATACTCAGAAAAGAAGCCTTGGCTGGTTAGAAGCTGGTGCTGTTAAAGGGGTAGATACTAGAAAATATTAAATTCTAGTGCAAATTATTAAGATCAAGAAACAAAACTAAAACTTGCTTAGTATGACTTCCAGCTGTAGACAAAAGCTAGCAACTTGAGAGAATTGTGATCAGGCATAAACATCTATTAACTACTCTTTCTAGAGATTTGGGGAAATAGGATGACCTTTTTAATTCTTTTTCTTCCCCCCCCCCCCTTTTTTTTTTTTTTTAAATAGGCTACAGTTTCACATGGCTTGCAAAAGAAATCTTTCTCCCTTTTTGTTTCCCACACCAATTGATTTATCATTTTGCTTGCAAGCAGACTTAGAATGTTAGGGCAGGAACACACTCACTTTTTTCTCGTAACTTTTTTGTTGCGGACCGAAACCAGTTGACTTGAATAAATTTTTCTGTGGTCTGAATGAAGCCAGCAACGTGGAAAAATCTTGCCATTCAGAGCCGTCTGAATGTACATTTCAGCCACACAGTAAGCTGTATTGGTAGGCAGTGGACTGCTAAATACAACCATTTTTCGCAGCAGAGAGTTAGACAGGTGATTAGCATAATTAGCACAGAGTAGGCTATACATATGGTAATGTTAAGTGTGTAAATGCCAGCTGCGGTGTAAAATTTATGTCAGGGGTCGACAGGGCTGTGCGAAAGTATTGTGTTACAGCTGCAGGTCAAAGCCTCCATTGCTTTACCCCCTTTTCTCTTGTTGGTGAATGCGCTAAACTGAAGAGAAAGACAGACAGAAATACAACAGATAAGGCTTTGATTGAACAGCCTGGTTCTGTGCAAGAGGGGCTGTTCCTTAAAAAAACCCCAAGCCCCCAAAAAACTACACACACACAGGCAAAACAAAAGTTCCCCTCTTTCACTATAGATTTTATTTTCCGTCATGCCAGCTACAAAAGTGTTGCTGTCTTTGAGCCATGTCATTATGATAGGGTGAGGGGAATCTTTGGTGGGGAGAGAGTATGAGATTGGTAATTAAACTTTAAGGAGCAAAAACAAACAAAAAGCTTTAATTGACCTTCTTTCTGCATCCCAACCCACTTCTTTTTCTTTTTTTTTTTTTTTTTTTTTTAAATGTCTCTGTTCTTGGCTGCACTTAGGGGCTAGGAATTGAATACTCTTGGAGGTGACAGCATTATATGTAATAAAATCTCAACAGTACAGGCATCTTCGAGCTGCATGGCTGATTTTAGACTAAGTGCCAAAAGTTCCTCTTGTGGTTTTGTGTGTGGGTTGCTGCACTTATTCCCCAGGTTCCTCCCACCTCCTAAACCACTAAATTCTTTATAAATTAAAAATCACTACTACAGGTTTCTTGTTTTAAAGGAGCACAGCGTTGAAGGGTACACATCTTTTTAAGCAGCTGATGGGGAAATCAGTAAATCTCTTTGTTGCCATAAACTGTTCATTCATATATTTCGCATGCAATTCCCTCCCCCCCCTTTTGTATTTTTTGTAGTCGGCTATAAGGAGTGGTGGTGTTGACAGAATATAGTTCACACCACAGTGACCTTGTGATGAAACTTCCTCACAGCCGCAGGGGGTCCTTATGAATCAGCCCCTAATCCAGCTAATCCCGCTCGCAACAAAATCATGAAAGTGGCTCCCAGCGATGTGTGTTTCCCTGCGCAGATGCAGCGGGAAGGAGCGGCGCTGGAACTGCCGTTCTCAAGGGCGGGGTGGGCGGGGCGGCCGCTATGCGCGGCCCCTGCGGGGACCAGACCGGGCAGCGACCGTCCCGCCGCGCCGGGATAAGGCACCGGGAGGTGAGGCCGGCTCCGTGGAAGCCGAGCCGGGGAGGGCGGGAACGGGTCCCGCTGCGGCTGAACAACACGGAGCGCCGGCGGCGTCTTCGGTGGGTTTGGGGAGGTGCAAAGCTGCCGTGCGTACCCGCGACGGCTGGGGCAGCTGCGCGTCTCCCAGCTCCCAGAGCTTCCAGTAACCTCTCCTTCAAAGGGAGAACAGACCGTTGTAGTCTGGCGGGTTTGGTAGGGAAGTGAAATTACCTGCATGACCAGAGTAGCCGAAAGTAGGAAATAAAGGCTGTGTTGTGGGCTGTGTTTGATCATTTGTTAGCTTTCTTTCCCAGCCATTTCTGCTTCAGAATAAACTCGGCCATATGGTCATGCTCTCGGAGTATCTGACGGGAATCTCTGATTGCGCCCTGGACAAAATGTAATGCGTGCTTTGCTGCTTGGTGTGAATAGCAAGCAAACGATGAAAAATGGGCCTCCTGACAGATGCAGAACTGTCTGGGGAGCTGGTGGCCAGCAAGAAACTTCGAAGTGGGGGGAGCAGTGAGAAGCAGCAGGTTCGGTGCTGGGGGGGGGGGGGGAGTGCTGACCTGACCTGATTGTGTCCAACAGTGAGAGCAGTTCTGCTTCAGTGCAAAGCCATTCAGTAGGAAGCTGCTTAGGCAACAGCAGATGGTACAGCGAGCAGCTGGTAGGGAATACTTGAAAGAAACTGTACCCTGTTTCATAACATGTTCATTCCTTTCATTTTTCTATATATTAGTTTTGCCATCTCCTAAAGCACTATTTAGGAAACTAAAAGGTTCTGGATGGACAAGATTTTTCATTGATGCTTGCTGCATCATCAATCTAAAGAAAAAAAAATTGCATTCAAATTTTGTGCTACTCCAGGTACAGATGAAATTTGCGCTATCCCAGGAGTACAGATGAAAAGACTTAAAAATGCTGCTTTTAACCACACAGGAAAACAATTACATATTTGAGGAAAGGGCACTGAGAGGTTAAATGGAAAGTTGGGCCTAGAGGAAAGCTGACTGCTGTGGAACAACATGGTAAATTGTTTTTAACATATTACCCAGCAGAAGCTCCTTATTCAAGCTAAAGTAATTTAAGACAATTATATTCAGCCATTCTGAAATCCTTAAGTTTAGACCTTGAAGCCACTTACGTTACCCTTCTCAGCAGAACTCCTGGAAACTTAGTCATTTCCATGTACAATTGAGGATTTTGGCTTGTTACAAAGTGTGCTCAAATATTTTCTTTAATTACCAAAAAATAGAAATTCAACTTTGCTCCTCAGCAGGTATGAACTGTTACATGACCACTAACTGCTGGAGAGTTGTGGTAGCCTGTATTAGCAGTCTGTCCTCACTGTAGGTTGTCTCCTTGATTTCTAGGAAAAAGCACAGTCTAAAGTCCTTTATTCCTTTGCTGTTTCATCCAGAAAATTCAATAGCTGGCCTTCTCCACCAAAGGCTGAGGCTTAGCTCTGACCTGAAGGGACCATGTCTTTGGAAGAAAGGATAGTTCACTCTCTGTGCCCATTCATTCCTCAGTCTCTTTGTTGGGATGGTCAACAAGGATGCCAATTGTGATGGCAGTTTTCTATAATATGGACACCTGCCCACTAGGAAATGGCCTGAAACCACCAACTCATTTCACATAAACTGGCAAACAGCTGTCAGATGGTAAACAACTTGTGGTCACTATTGTTCCTGGCTGGATTAGAACCAGTGGTCCAGAGGTGAACAGCTCATATCCTGTTACCAAGGACATGTGTTCGCAGCTCAGTAAGCAGCTACTGTGTTTTATGTTTAATTGGAAAGCTTGAATTGCATGTACCAAGTTGGTATATTATTGTACGTTTCAAAGCTGCTTGCATGTTTTGTTGGTTGGTTTGGTTTGGGGTTTGTTGTGTTTGAACTGTTAAATTTGTTCATGTTAGTTTGTAGGGGTTTTTAATGCACTTTTCCAGTTTCTCAACCCAGAGGGGCATCAAGAAAGAAATGCATCAATGCAATCTGTTTTACCCAATCAGAAATAATATTTTTCTGACTGTGGGCAGTATAGATGCATACATGTAGTATCAGGCTTTATTTGATTTTTAGAAAGAAAAGGGTCTAGCTCCTAAAATTGCAGGGAAGGTTTCCCACTACAAGTAGAGGCAGCTGTTGTTGGGCTGTCTTCCTGAGTATGCAGACAGCTTTGTGTCCTTGTCACAGCTCTAAACTTTATCATGTGACAAAATGAAAACCTGGCTTTGATGTGTGTTTTTATTTTTGCTGTTCATAATCATGTCAGCATTAATGAAATCTGTAACAGCAACACAGGAGTCATCCGCCGCATGTGTGAGGGGTAACTTAACTCATATCATATGATGGTTCGGGAGATAAAAACCAGCATTTTGAAGTGCTTCGTTCTTGGGTTGGGGTTTTTTTTGTAACTTTTTTGCATTTGTAGGCCATAGTCTTTTTATCTTCTATCTTTGCTTCTTTTCTTTTTTAAGCAAAAACTGAGAACCTGGTGTTATCTTGTTCTCAATATGACAAAAATGGTTGAGTTGGTCACACTGCTTCTAGATTTTCCTAGAAGTCAGTGGTGCTAAAAAGAGATTGAAGTCAATTACATTTTCACATTGGGATATGTTAATATTCTAGACAGAGGGCCTCCTTTTGTTGGAGGAGAAGAAGAAGGAGAAGAAGAAGCATAGAGTGTCCAACTGGACATTGGGAAGGGAGATGGTATGGCACAGGCTGTCTTAACGTGGGCAGATACAACCATCACTATTCCATACAAGCTATCCAAACGAAAATTTGTGTATTCAATAGGGAAAATGCTGTGCAAGAAAACCTAGACACTGCATGGAAATTCTGACTGCCCATAGTCCAGTGCTGGCAGAGATCATGTCCAATTGTGTGATAAAGATGACAGGTTTTCATTGAGCTGTTGCACAGCCTATTGAATGACCATGTATTCTCCTTAAGACTCTGATTGCTTACCACTGTGTTCTAGCTCTTGTAAGCTCATAATTTCTCAACAGATTTTTTTTTCAGTAGCTCAGTTTTAGTCACTCACTGTGAAGTGTTTATTTTGCATAGTTAAATAAATGAGCAGAAAAGAAATTATTGCAGGTAACCAAAACTTTTTTACAATGGAATCCCAATAGGTTTATGAGAGCCATCCTTAGTATCATTGGAGTATCAGATGCATCAAATACATTATAATATCGAACAGTCAGTAGTTAATGATACAACCATGTAAATCAATAGCAGCTCTGATTCTACAAGTAGTTAGCATTTTAAAAGTTTTAAGAAAAGGACATGTCAATTAGTCCCATTTCTTGTACTGACTTAGATGTGAATGGAAGTGTGCTGCACTTCTCCCAGCAAACAGTTTTACCCCTCTACTCTGCCAGTCAGAGCATACAGAATGATAATTCTGAGGAAGGTGCTGTCTTCTCTGTTCTTCTGTCAGGATAATGACTAATGCTGACTGTGTGCAGAAAAACTATATTCTGTTGCTGACAAAGAGCAGCACAGACAAGCTGAAACATCTGAGAGACTGCAAAGACAGAACTCCCTAGAGAGCAACAGGAAGCTTTAAATCAAAAGGCCGTTACTTTTCCGTGCCCAGTAAAGGGCAGGATAATCTTCATACCTGCCAGAGAACTTCAGCTCTCTATCTCAGTTTATTTATAGGAGGTTTCTATCTTGTGTGAGTAGTATTTGGCTTCCATGTTTTATTCTCATGAGATCCTTTAACAAGGATGCACAAAAACAGAAGTTGTCATTGGTGTCATTAGGTACTGCCTTTTGCTGTGTGTCAGGTGCAAACATTTCTAATCCCAGTATGTAGTTAGGACAGGGAGGCAAAGCTGTGGCTGACTGGCTTGTCTGTACACCACTGTAATGGGCTGAAGCTAATTTAATTTTGTAGTTTTTGAGTAACACCTGTGTATGCATGTAATAGGGATGCACAAGGCAGCAACAGCACAAGGAGAGACTACTTGAGAAAGTGGAGTATGAGAAACTCCTTAATAGCAATCAAAGTTGAGGAAGACAAGCTATGTAGGTTGCCAGGGAGAGAAGTATGAGGGCAAAAACCCTTCCTGTTCCCATCCTGGCAGGGAGAGAGTGATGAAGGGTGAGAAAACAAGGTGCCTGCAGCTTTCTGCAGCACAGCACTCGCCCAGGGTGGATGGAGAGTGTTGCACAGCAGGGCTGTGTGGTCTCCTTGTGAGCCTGGGCTGTTCTTGTCTTCCTCTGCACACTGCTGCTCCTTGGATTGATTGGTAAACATTGAGTTTTGGGTGAACACATTGGGATATTATTCTCAGTCTTTTTTTTATATGCTTACTGGGTCATGAAGGGGTTTTATTTTCTTTTTGTTTCCTGTTGTGGTGGTAACAAATGCTGCAAATTGCAGAGGTTACCTGCCTTGTCTAATGCTCAGACTATAATGTAAGCATTGTAAAGAGTACTAATCTACACATCTGATTTATCAGAATATCTGCATTTTTTTGTAGGGATGAAATGAGAACACTGTTTGTGTGAGGTGCCTGTGAATATTGCATGTATGATTTTATTGCTTTGAGTTGTCACTGTCAAAAGGATGGTCTGGATTACTCTAATGCTATGCATGTATGGTCCTGGAAAAGTGAAAAAGATGGTGTTGCTCATACAAAGCAGAAATGTGTCAGGCCTCCAACAAGTGTTCATGTAAAAACACCATAAGGCCCATAGTCTTCAGAAGGGAGGTTCTCCAGAAGGTTTTGCTACGTTCATGTACTTCAGCTGGTTGTAAGGGAAGAACCTAGGCTCCAAACCCAGCGGGTGTTTCTGGGAATCTTGCCTGTCAGTCCTACACATTGGTAGGCAAACATTTTCATCCCAAGTGTCTGGCTGTCAAGAATGTTCTTTTTTTTTAGAGGGAGCTTACTGAGTGACTTGTGGCTCAGTTGCGCACAAGGTAACTATTGAATGGTTAATAGAGGTAGCGTTCATGTCTGAAAGAAGTAACAGAACCTCAGGGTATGTGATGCAATTCCAGTAACCTGAAATGGAACATTTCAGATATTCTGAGAAAGAAATATTTCCTGCATTTTCAGGTATTGGACAGTAAATTAACTAGCTGTGATTTTCAGCTATTACTTATTGCTTGATTTAGGATTGATCTCTTAGTGTAGCAGAAGTCAGACTTACTCCTGAAACTACTCAGTGTGGAGGGGACTGCAGTTCCTAGTGGTGATTTCCAGAGTTCTTTAAAAGCATGTTAATATAATGACATGTAAATTTTGAATGCTGACTGTGGCAAAGGTGTAGGTAAGACACTGGCATTCACAGTGGAAATGAGCACATACTGAATGACCCAGTAACTTTGAAATTGTTAATAAGTCAGTGGAAGGAAATCTGCCAAAATTTGTGTAGTGAAAACAAATATGATTTTGCTCTTATGTCATTGGAGGGTGCGTACATGTTGTTCAAATATACACTAGAGGCAAGCAGGTTTGTTTTTCTGGGTTTTTCACTTGTGATGCACTGAAGCATTGTAATGTGTGATGACTGAAACACTGGGAGTGTGACCCTAGTGCTTCATAGTGGGATCTAGAGCCTTTCACCTCTAGGTCACGGGTTCAGGTCTGCCTAAAGTTAAGGATGACTAAAACTTGTTACCACCTGACAGCTGTTCATTGCTCTTGGGGGAGGGAGACATGGTGGTCCTTACACAGTTCTTAACAATCCAGCATCCACACTGACAATTACAGCTCTCTTCCGGCCCATCAGAAGGGCAAAGAATTTAATACCTTGACCAGCTTCTATTTGAATCGGTGTGGAAGTTTAGGAGGAGCAGCAGTGTGTTTCATGGTATGGGGAGCTAACTTGCTCAAGGCAGATCTCATGTGTTACAGCAAAATGCTAAGAAGGAAGCCTGGGGTAGGGGGGAAAGGGAAGACACTTTCCTCTTCTCCGGAAAAAAATCCACATTTTTTTAACAAGGAGTAATATTCAACAAAAAAGATGCTGTCAGTAAAACTGTCTCACATTGAACACTGGTCTTCAAACATATTTATGAGAATTAGAAACTGATATTAAATAACAAATGGTGCTAGGACACTGATGTTACTACTTTGTTGTGAGTTTTTTCCCCTTTTTAAAAATTTGTTAGCAAAATTGTTGAGATGGCATAGTATCTCATTTCTAGGCTAGTAGGCAGACCAGATTTCAGGTGTAGTAGACACCCAGAATCTGATGACACTGCTGGAAGGGTAGAATCATTGAATCAATTAGATTGGAAAAGACCGTTAAGATCATCAAGTCTGCTGAATTGTGTTACCACTGGCCATGAGACAATGTACCGATCTGTTATTTAAATCAGCATTTCGGCTTGTGGGAATTTGTGTTACCAACATCATGTGATACAGGACTTGAATGTCATCAGGTGGCTTTTGATATATTGAAAAAGGAGTCTGACATGTGGATTTTGTCACCCGGATATTAAAGTGGAATAGTTCTGTCTTTGACATGGCATAAAATGGGAAATAATGGTACTGTGTTCCATACATACAATTTAAGTCAGTAGCATTTTAAGTGTAAAATGTTGTTGTCACCAAATATATAAAAACACTCCATAAAGGAAAATCACAGAACACCAGAATTTTGTTCACTGGTTATGTTTTCCATTGCATCATTTTGTCCTGTAGAGTGGAAATCCCATGACTATAATGTGTGTTATTTTGTTGGGCTTTTTTCATGCAATTGCAAAAAATTACTTTCTGTGGAGTGTGTGTGTTTAGCATAGTATTGCATATCTTCAGCACAATAAGGCTAGAGGCTTGAGGTACATTTCAGTGGTTTCTCTCCTAGCTTTTTGCACCAGCTATGAATAGTGTGAAAAAAAAACCCGAAGGAGGCAACAAGGTACTTGATTTTTAAAAAGAGTATATTCAGCTGATTGTGCTGACTGTGAAGGCTTAAGATCTCTGGGTATGGCAGCCTCCAGTGATCTTTGCAAACATTTAATTAAAATAAATGACAGCATAACTGGTAGAAACATTTTTTGTAATTCCCTTTTGCTCTTTATTGTTTCTCATATGTTGAGAAGTCACTGATGTATCCACTTGCTTCAGGTCTATATGTTTTCACATAATCTGACTTTGGCCGTCAGAATTTTTCTGTGCAATCTGCATTTGTAATTTCTTAGTACCTGGGTGTTACATTGGATAAAGTATCTGTATTTGCCTGTACTCTTATTTGGCTGAAGAAACATACAAAACAAATCCATCAAGGAAATAAATTAAATGGTGTAATGCCTTAAGAAGAATATGGAGTGGATCTGCTGCTGGGTTCTGGAACGTGTGCCTGCCTTCTTGGGTGGTTTTGCTATTCCCATTTTGAATGTTAAAAGGGGAAAAAACCAGCTTCTGTTCTGATGACTGTCTTGCGTGATGCAATTCTGATTAGCTAAATCTGCCTTGTTCAGTGAAGTTAATGTGGTTTGACAGCACCTTGATTAGGAAGCAATCATTTCTGTTGATAGTAAACAGTTAGTCACTTTCAGCAGAGATAGGAATGCCACCCTTTGTCTTGCATGAAGTGGGATTTGTTCGTTCAAGTCCCGGTTAAATTCAAAAGGAAACTGTGGGTAGAATGGGAAAGAATATAGTATCAGAAGTTTATGGCAGGCTCCACAGCCCTTATAAAATTGGGGCGTTATTGTCTTGGCTGGCATTGAGACACAAAAGTGGGGGAGAGACATTTTGTCTTTGGAATCATTTGCAGTATAAAGGACTGAAAAAGAAAGCTCTGGTTCAAAGAAATACAGATTAGGAGAACTCTTCTCCCTTACCCCCATCTTATATTCCTGTAAGATGAAGCAAAATTTATTAATATTTCTTAGACCACTGGTTGGTGGAGAAAGAAGGCATGAACACAAACCTGATGAGTGGAAGTATTTTCAGGGTTTAATTCTTGATAAAAATTAATAATAACTTTTTGTTACCATGCATATGCAGTCTCAGTGATTGTCTGTTCTCCCACTGTACTAAAAGGGATGTTAAGAAGTTGTAAAGGAACTTTAGGTAAGGAAGTTGTGCTTTGATTTTTCTTTTTTCCTTCCTTACTGTGAGATAGTTAGTGTTTATTTGGAGGATGGAGGTAATGCACATGTGACAGACTGAAAAATGGAGTGTGTTGTGGAAACACTTATTTCTTCAAAGAATTCTTGAACAAGAAATTAAGCAATGCTTCCTGCCAGAATGACTGTATGGTTTAATTGTTGCGGGTCTCATTCTGACAGCTTTATCCATGCAGGGGCCCAGCTTCTTGCCTGGTGGTC
This sequence comes from Ara ararauna, assembly GCA_028858755.1. Taxonomy (NCBI): domain Eukaryota; kingdom Metazoa; phylum Chordata; class Aves; order Psittaciformes; family Psittacidae; genus Ara; species Ara ararauna. The sequence goes on along the minus strand of CM054410.1, from coordinate 32,145,952 downwards.
CTTTTAGCCCCGGGGGCTACGGGTGGGTTGAAGGCCCAAGTGATTGAAAAAGTATGTCCCTGTTCAGGGTTGGGAATGTCATCTCCTGCACTGCCAACTGGTCACAGATCAGTCTTCTGCTATACAACCCAGGAGCAGATAGATGTACATGCCTAATTTCTGTTCACACTGTTGCAGAACTAAATCTTGGCAGTAGTTCATATCACCAGTGCCAAGCTAACTAGGACTGAAAAAATGTAACAAATTAGACCAGGTCTGTAGCTTGGACTTAGCAGAGCAATAAAGGTAATAAATTGTAAGGGATGGAAACAACATGTTAGTAGTATTCTTGTCCTCCTCATCTGGATGTGGTCTTGATTCAGCTAATTAATTGACCCTGCCTCCCACATGCATTTGTTGGAGACACTACAAGGGAGGTTGTATAAAGTATATGAACTCTAGCTGAATGCTTTTTTGTAAGAGGGAAGATAATTTTCAATTCTTACCTAATATTTTCTGTCAAGACAAATTGAATATGGCTCCCTCTACAGCCTGTCAACTCTGCAGCCTCTCTCTACCTTTTTCTTTTTTCTTCTCCCCTGCAAACCCCACCATGTTTTAATATGGGGCACACCTTTCAGCTCACAAGGGTTGAAAAACAGATGTTGCTCATGAATGATCCTATGTATCATAGCATATTGTGCAGGTTCTGGACCACTCGGGTATGCTAGTGTCTGCTGCACTTACAACTGCATCTCTTCATGTGAAATTGGTATTTTTTTTTTCTTTCTTTTTATTTTTTTCTTTTATTTAAGGCTGGAAGAAGTATTCCTGTACACTTACTGTTTTGCTCCTCCCTTTCTGTAACTGAAGAGAAGCATTATCTTTCTGCCTTTGCCAAACCATTTAGGAGAAGAGTGTAAATTAAAACCATTTATCCTGTAATGTGCTATTGGAGCAAGCTGTTTTTACAAGTGTAAGAAATTGTACGTTGTATTTGGTCTGGTCTGCAAGGAAAAGGCTTTTCTTTTTTGCTTGCCTTTTTAATTTTTACATATGGGATATTGGTTATAATGGAGACAAAAGTTTACATGTCAATTTCTTAATGCAGTAGAGGCAATGGTATTTTAATGAGGAACATAGGTTTTTTGCAGTGTTACTCAAATAATAGTTTTAGAGTTATACTGTGATCAGTTTGAGACCAAAAAGCGCATGAATATGATGGTCAAGTTTTTCTGACAGGAGAGGGCTCATCAAGTGAATCTGGAATAAACAGTCACTGGCTAATAATAAAGCTGTTGATATTTATCCATCAGTTGGTGGACGAGTGAGTTGGGAGTTAAATTACACACGGCAGAAGATTGGAGAAGAGGCCATGTTTAACCCTCAGCTCATGATCCAGACTCCACAGGAAGATGGTGCTAATGTACTAACAACAGAAGCACTCCGACAGCACCTTGACTCTGCACTTCAGGCCAGCCGAGTACATGTCTATATGTACAACAGGTGAGTGAAAAAGCAAAAGTTTTCTTACCATCTCTAACAGCTAAAAAGTGGGCACGTGCTTCCCTCCCACCTATTTTTAAACAGCACTTCAGAGCCTTTCACTTTGAGCCGTGGTTTGATTTGAGTATCACTGGTTTCTGATACTTGACTTTGTGCCATCATAGAATAGTTAGGGTTGGAAAGGACCTTGAGATCATCTAGTTCCAACCACCCTGCCATGGGCAGGGACACCTCCCAATAAACCATGCCACCCAAGGCTATGTCCAACCTGGCCTTGAACACCACCAGTGATGGAGCATTCACAACTTCCCTGGGCAACCCATTCCAGTGCCTCACCACCCTTACAGTAAAGAATTTCTTCCTCATATCCAATCTAAACTTCCCCTGTTTAAGTTTGAACCCATTACCCCTTGACCTCTCACTACAGTCCCTAATGAAGAGTCCCTCCCCATAATCCCTATAGGCCCCCTTCAGATACTGGAAGGCTGCTAGGAGGTCTCCATGCAGCCTTCTCTTCTCCAGGCTGAACAGACCCAATTTTCTCAGCCTGTCTTCATAAGGGAGGTGCTCCAGTCCCCTGATCATCCTCGTGGCCCTCCTCTGGACTTGTTCCAACAGTTCCATGTCCTTTTTATGTTGAGGACACGAGAACTGCACACAATACTCCACGTGAGGTCTCACGCGAGCAGAGTAGAGGGGCAGAATCACCTCCTTTGACCTGCTGGTCACGCTCTATAGTGGTGGCAAGTTGGCTTTTAACAAATAAGAGGGGGTAAGTGGTGTTGGAAGAGACTGTGAGAGTGTACCCCTATGGGCAGCGCTACAGTATCCAGCATTGGTCTTGGTAAAGTGGTGGTGTCTGTACTCTTAAACGTAGGACCTTATGGTTGGGATTCCTAACATTGAAAACCCCCATATTAGAGTTGAATTCATTTGCTGACACCATCGTGAGGTACATAATGATTGTGATCAGCAGCACAGGTTACCGTCCATCCAATAGTTCACATAAAAAGGGAAATGGCAGTGGGTGAAATAATAGCTGTTTAATAACATAGACAGTACAGCTGGCCTTCAGAGTGTCTATGTGTGCAACTGAAGGTTGGAAGCTTTGTGTGGTCCAACAAAAAATAATAAAGGTACACCTTAGTAAGGTATCAGCTTTAGGCTAGTAAGATGTCTCCCTGAAAAGTGGTTCTTCTGGGGTTACTGCTTTCATCATGATCTGCTTAGGGGTGCTGCCTGTGAGGTATGAAACCCCCTGTCTTGCAGCCCATCTTTTTAGCACATCCAGCTGATGCCTCAATGAACTAATGCTGGAGCTCCAATTATCTTTAACCCAGTTACTGCCTTCTCTATGGTGTTAGAAGTCATGGCAGTGGAAGTTGACACATAGCTGAAAAAGGAGGGCGGAAATCTTAATGGTTTCATTTCTTCTGCATGTGTGGTCAGCTGGGAATAGTCTAGTCCTCTGAGCTGAAGCTGGCTTCTCTCTCACTTCTGTCACTGAGTGGCATCTTAAGTCGCAAGCAGTCTCATTTATATAACGATGGATTTTTGTTGCTTTAACATGTATTGACTAGCCTGAACATCCAGAAGCAGCTCCATTATTTTTAATGAGTTTTACAGAGAGTGTGAGAATAACTGAAACAAATGTCTTGTCTGTAACTACAAAAAGAAAGGCCTCTCCTTTTTTTTGTGAGGTGTTTTCATCTATGCTGAATACTGTTTGCCTTTCTCAATGCTTTACTGCTTGAGGCTAGTATGTGTATGTGAGTTACAATTTTAAATGTCTGTTGCATTTTAAAGATAAATTTTCAGTAATTGTGTAAGAAAATGTACTGCAATAGCTACTAAGAAGGAGAAAAATAACTGTTACAGGTGAATCCAGACAGAAAAAATTTTGTTCTTTATATTTCTTACAGACAGTGGAAATTGGAACATTTGTGTTACAAATCAGGCGAACTCATCACAGAAGCAGGTTACATGGACCAGGTATGTGCAGTCAGCACCTATTTACAAGATTTGTCTATTCTCATGATTCAGCTTGTGCCGTTTTGATTATATTCTTGTATAACTGTGATTTTCCCCTTTTTGATTTTGACAGATCATAGAATATCTTTATCCTTGCTTAATTATCACTCCTTTGGACTGCTTCTGGGAGGGAGCAAAGCTACAGTCAGGAACTGCCTATCTTTTGTAAGCATGTTTTTTTATAACTTTCTGTTATAACAAAGCCTGGTCTGACTGATTTTTTATTGTGTAACTGTGTATGATTTTTCAGCTGCATTCCCATTGTTTACTCAGATTCTGGTTTAGCAGAAAAATAAATAACAAAGTGTAGTGTCTCTACAGAAAATACACATGGATTTTTGGTTATTTTTTTACCCCCTGACCAAAGATTTTCCTGTTTCAAAGAGATGATTTGTAGAATTGATTTAAATCCTACCTTATTTTTCCCTTTCTGTGAGCATGCAAAAAAGTTTTTCTGAATTCAAGCTTTAAGAATTGTGTGTCTTTTTTTTTTCTCCCTGAAATAAACTTGTTTCTGATGTTTGCTTTGGTTTGGTTTGATTTTGTGTATGCACCGCCCCTTTCCCCTCTCACTTCCCCCTCCCCCCAAAAAATTGGTTGGCTGGGAATTCCTAAGAAAATGTCTTGGGTTAAATCTTAAGTCTTCCTAAGGACTAAAGAGCAAATCCTTTGCTTATAAGATCATTAAAGAAACCATATAGTATCTTTTATGGGTGGTTTCTCACAGTTTACAAGTGTGATATAATATGCCCTGAATCCTTTAAAGAGTTAATTGTTAATCTGTGCAGGCATTTTCTGTTAATTATGCAAGAGTTAGCATTTAAGTTATTGTTTCTGTCCTGGTTTGCATGTCTCTGTAAAAGCAATTTGCAATGGCCATCTTCTAACCTTTAGTGTACAGTTTTAGATGGGGAAATAGGGGGTTTTGTGTTTTCTGGTTGGGAGATTCAGAATAATGACTTAAGCCTGGTTAAGCAGATACAGTGTGGTTTGAATCACAGAATAAGGCAGCCAAAAGCCTTTCTAGTCTGTCAACATCACAAATTCAGGAGCGGGGGGTGGGAGACTTGACAGCGATAGTGGTGACAGCCATGGTAGCAGGAGAGCTTGATGGTTGATAGTCAAGCTGCCAGGTCATTTGAAGGAGCGCAGCATTGTTATAGATAAACAAAGATCAGTTATATTGATTGATTACATTTGCAAGATGATTAGTAGACTAGCAAGAAGTAATCTGATACTATGAGAAAGGCTTTCTTTCCTCAGCTCCCTCTCTTTTTTCCCTCTCCCCTCCCCCCCTAATTCTTTGAAGCAGCAGTTGGCTGCTTTTTTGTTATTTAGGTGCTTGATGATTTGTTTTGCTTTGCTTGTAAATGGAAGTATTTTTGACCTGTGGTTATTCCACAGTTCTTTTTGAGACCTGAATATTTTTGTTAAAATTGCAGCTGGGCTGCAAGAAAAGCACATAAACAAATCTAATTAAAATATGCGTTACATTTTCTGAAACAACCTTATGAGAAAAAGTTTTACCTTATAACAGAAAATAACGATTATTTATGCAAATATCAATTTTAAAGTATATTTGTTTTGGTACTTCTTTTGTCTTTTCTGTATGTGTCATTTTCTCCTGGTTTCTCTTGCAGAGGGAAGCCTCCTTTACAGTGGATCAACTTTGACCCCTTAGAATTCTTGGAAGAGTTAAAGAAAATAAACTACCAAGTGGAAAGCTGGGAAGAAATGCTGAATAAAGCAGAGGTTGGTCATGGTTATATGGATCGACCTTGCCTGAATCCTGCTGATCCCGATTGCCCAATTACAGCTCCCAATAAAAATTCCACTAAAGTAAGTTTCATTGTCATTGCGTATATCTTTTCAAGTGTGGCTGGGGTTGGTGGGGGTGAGAGAGAGGAAAAAAGAAGGTACCATTTTCTTCCAAGCTATATATAGTTTGTATTCTTGAGTGATAAATTCCTTCTGTTCCTATTACATCCGCTTAGCCCACAGTCATGAACTTTCCCTCATTCTCTGATGCAGTGCTTGAGCCTCATGTATTTAAATTGAGAGTGCACTTGTCAGCTACTGTCTGGGAATGGCAATGCAGTGATGTGGCACTTGAGCAAACCTGATGCCTTAGATGTAGCCACTTCTGGAATACAGCTGACACTGTACGCTCATGCAGTGCAGCAAAGCCTTCTTTCAAAGTAGCATCAGTTTTGTTGACTTTTTTGGAGAATTTGAAGTCACAGTCCTCAGTTTTATGTATCCGTTTATCAGTCACTTCATGCTTTGGAGACGGTCTAGTCTACAAGTACCCAGCTGATCTGTTCAGTTTGATTTGTTGAAAACATTTCTCTTTGTAGATCTCCTAGATTGTCTTTAATACATGTTATTCTGGTATACTGGGCATTGAATTGGTGTATGAGTTTGTCTAAAGATATGAAACTGATTAATTGTTTCTTAACAACTTTTTCTAGCCTCTTGATGTAGCCCCTGTTTTGAGTGGTGGATGCTATGGGCTGTCAAGAAAATACATGCATTGGCAAGAGGAGCTAATTATAGGTGGTACAGTCAAGAACAGTTCTGGTAAACTTGTCAGGTAAATGTTTAAAGAAAATGTCAAAGTTTTTCTTTGTCAGAGTTTGGGTTCTGGGGTATGGGGGAGGATCATGCAAAACCTACTGCCCTTCATGAATCCCAGTTTAGGAGGACATGCCTCAAGAGAAAGAACTTAAAAGAGTGATTAGGTAGTTTAAGGAATAGTCATTGCTTCCTGTTTCTTTCCTCAGAATGATAGTGTACGTTGCTCAGAAAGAAAGCTTTTTTGTGGCAATTTTGTTTATAGAGTGCGTGTTGAACAGTGTTTAAAGCACCGAACACTTCTGAGCATGTTTTGAAATACCATCAAAGGAAAAGGAAGAGAAAAATAATTTGGATAATGTGCCATTCATTTGACTTGTCAGAATTCCAGAATCTCCACTGAACTTTTTTCCAGGATCAGTATAGAGAAAAGTCTATTTCTATGTCCCTATATCCCTACACCTTAAATAAGTTTTTAGCAGTAAAACAAACCCATTTGTTTGAGACTTCTTGAAGAAGTGGAATATTGGACTTCAGTGGGGGAAAAAGCCTGTGAAATAGAACTATTCTGAAAAATGTAGACCATGCTAAGCTGAAGGAAGTCTGACCAGTAGGTTGAAAGAGGTGATTCTGCCCCTCTGCCCTCTCTTTTGAGACCCCACTTAGAATACTGGGTGCAGTTCTGATGTACCCAACATAAGAAGGACATGGAGCTTTTGGAGGAAGTCCAGAGGAGGGCCACAAGGATGATCAGGGGACTGGAGCACCTCCCCTATGAAGACAGGCTGAGAAAATTGGGGCCTGAAGAAGAGAAGGCTGCATGGAGACCTCATAGCAGCCTTCCAGTATCTGAAGGGAGGCTACAAGGATGCCAGAGAGGGACTCTTCATCAGGGACTGTAGTGAGAGGACAAGAGGTAATGGGTTCAAACTTAAACAGGGGAAGTTTAGATTGGATATAAGGAAGTTCTTTACTGTAAGGGTGATGAGGCACTGGAATGGGTTGTCCAGGGAAGCTGTGAATGCTCGATCCCTGGTGGTGTTCAAGGCCAGGTTGGACAGAGTCTTGGGCAATATGATTTAGTGGGAGGTGTCCCTGCCCATGGCAGGGGGGCTGGAACTGGATGATCTAAAGGTCCTTTCCAACCCAAACCATTCTGTGATTCTATAATTCTTCCGTATTTAATATAGAGAACTTTTACTAGAACTTTTAATATGAATGTTGACCTTTTTTACATTTACACTAAACATTGGTAAGTCTGTCAACAAATAGCCAAAGTATGTATTTTTACTGAAAAATAAAATAGCTCCTTAATCTTCTTGAACTATTGGGTACATTTGCACACTGTGGCAATTCATGATGGATAGTGGTTGCCGTTGTGTAGTCCTTGCATATTGTCAGGCATCAGGAATTTAATCTGGCATTTGTCTCCAAGGGATGAAAAAGATCAAGGTATTCAAATGACAAATTGCCAACAGAGTTTACAAGATCTTGTAGAAATAAGTGTTCCTGTGGCATCCTCGCAGTAATCTGTCTATCAATCATGATCTTTATAACTGATTTGCAGGGTTACATTCTTTGCTCCTGCAACTGATCCTATTGAGAATAATATCAAAACTCTCATTAACTTCAGTGAAACCAGATTTATCCTCAGTACTTGCATAGACCAGTACAGATTCACCAGATACATGGTAGAATAATTATACTCTGTTAAATTTTAATACAAACATGTGCCTTATAGAACAATAACTCATGCAAGCTCCTGCCAGAGTCTCATCTGGGACTTGATGTCATAAAAATAATTTCCTGAAAATGCTCATTTTCTGCCTCTTCCTCCTCTATGCTCTTCTCTCCATGTCACAGTGCCCAGGCTTTGCAAACCATGTTTCAGTTAATGACTCCCAAGCAAATGTATGAGCACTTCAAGGGGTATGAATATGTTTCACATATTAACTGGAATGAGGATAAGGCAGCAGCAATTCTGGAAGCCTGGCAGAGGATGTATGTTGAGGTAAAATTAAAAATAACCTAGATATCATACTATGAAGTCCTGCAAAAATCCACTGGCTTCTGTCACAGCTTTTCTTCAAGGAAGATGCTTAAACCAGAACTGAGTCATTGCCTCAAAGTTTTTAAGTTGCCTCCTCCCCTCCAATGAAGGAGCTGCTTATTATTCACATATGAGAAGACATGAAGGTTTTGCCCTTTGCTGTCTGGGACACTTTCGCTTTGCTGGGGCTGAAAAAGAATCAGAGAGTTAGCTGGCGTTTAAAACTTTTGGTTGGCGTGGTTATTCTAAAGGTGTCTGGAAAACATTAGCTAGTCACAGGCTGCTCTCCCAGCATCAGCCCTGGTGGGGAGGCTGTGTGACAGTACATGGTTTCTGTGTCCCAAGCTCTGACCTCTGCTACTCTGCTTCTGACCTCTGTGAATGACCCAGGCAGGGAGGGGGAATGAGGAGTACTCAAGAGATTGCTGGGCTTGGGCTAAAGGCAAAACTTACACTGCAGTAAATACATGGTGGAGTTACGGGAGGAGTGTTAAGCATTTGGAATGGGCTGGGAAAGCAATAGCCTTTCCTGAAAGATGCAGATTCGTGTCTGATAATCAATAGCTTGCAAACACATTTGTGTAGCATCAGCATAATCTCTGTGTAGGGTGCTGGCTTTTGCAGGGACATTAAGGCTAAAGTAGTTGATTTCAGATGTGTGCTATAGAAGATGGTAATAAATTTTTTCTTTAGTCACATCAAATTTTATTTTTCTTTTCATAGGTTGTTCATCAAAGTGTTGCACAAAACTCTACTCAGAAGGTGCTCTCCTTTACTACAACCACCCTGGATGACATCCTGAAGTCATTTTCTGATGTCAGTGTTATCAGAGTAGCTAGTGGCTACTTACTAATGGTAATAAAATAAATGTATTTAAATTTCGCTGGTAGTAGAGCAGGGATTAAATATTTTATAGTTACCAGGCAGCAGTCCAGAACATTTTAGATATATATAAAATGTCAACTGCAGTTTGTAAACTTGTCTCAGGCTTGTCACCTGTTTCTCTATATGACATCTGTGATGTTATCTATTCTATTTTAAATGTTTGTATTTTGGTTAAGAGATAGCTGTTAGAGAAGGATCCATTCTGACATTTTGCTTTTTTCCCCCTCAACTTCTTCCCCCTCCCCTTGCTTTAGCTTGCCTACGCCTGTTTAACAATGCTGCGGTGGGACTGTGCCAAGTCTCAGGGTGCCGTGGGGCTGGCAGGAGTCTTGTTGGTTGCACTCTCAGTGGCTGCAGGATTGGGCCTGTGCTCATTGATTGGAATTTCCTTTAATGCTGCCACAACTCAGGTATTTAGGAGACACAAGTCTGCTGTTAAATTGCGAGTACTGTACTAGTAAATGAACACAACTGAATCTTTAAGGGGCAAAAAAGCTGCAAAAGTATTTTGGCACAAGATTTTTACTTGTGCCTCTCTCCCATCTCATAGCTTTTGCTGTAAGAAATTATGTGGTCATGCTGTAAAATGCTATTAAAAGGCAAATATCATGCAGTTTGTATAATTACTAGATTCTGGGTTATTTGATTTTTCTGTTCCCAGCATGAGTGGAGGCATCCAGTTGTGCATAATAAGCTGTAGGTTTTGTCTTTACATCTGAGTTATCAGGATGCTTAAATTCTGCAAGTATTTTTACTATAACTTGAATTATTGTCAGATATTCCTTGTCTGCCCCAAAATTGAGTTATTTTGGTGTACCTGTAAATGGCATACTGCAAGTTCCTTAGCAGTATTCCAGAATAAAAGTTAATAGCTGTATCATGTCCTTTTGATTTTTATGTTACCCTTGGATTTGTGAATAGTGCAATGTAAGTTGCTTTAATTAGCCATTTAATGGATAGCTGCATGGCAGATCATAAAACAGCTTTCTTGTTTGTTTTTTGTTTTGTTTCTCCCCCAAGGTTTTGCCTTTTCTTGCTCTTGGAGTTGGCGTAGATGATGTTTTCCTTCTGGCACACGCGTTTAGTGAAACAGGGCAGAATAAGAGAATTCCATTTGAGGTAATAATGGGGATTTGGGGAAGATAAAACAAAAGGTGTTATGTAGGAAAAGATAACTGTATCCAGAATTAATAAGCAGTGATTAGAAAAACCTGTATTTTTTCTCAAAAGCTTTTCCTAGGGTCTGGAAATTCTTATTTCTGTCAAAATAGGAAGTAATGACACTACATGTGATCATAGAATGTTTTGGAATGTTCAGATTCTTTTTTTTTTTTTTTTTTCTTTTTCCTTTTTAATAGTATCTTAGATTTATTTTGTCTTGAAATTTAAAATGTATAATTGTCATACAAAGACTAATTTTCATAGTCCAAATTCTGCCCAAAATTTCAAGAATAGTAAGTATAAATTTAGGAACAAACTCAAATATAAGTCTGACAATTAAATGATAGAATGCTTTCAATAGAAGAATGCAAAAATCTGAACGTGTAAAGATCGAGGAGGAGGAGAGCTTAGAAAACGAAGTTTTCTCTTTTTTGTATCAACTACTGGCTTTACTTATTTGTTTTGGCCTTAAATTTGAATTATTTTCTATTTGTTTGGGGGGCTCCTGTTCTGGTGTTTGTAATTGACTATAACATTTCAAAGTATAACGTATTAATGTTATGAAATCTATGGTGTCATCAATTTTATGATTCTTTCCTTTTATTGACCTTTTCACACTCAGTCCAAAGTTTCATATCCAAACTACAGGCCATTTAAAAGCAGTGCATATTTGTTGATTCTGTTCTGTACAAGCAGTGTCTTTCATGTGCTCTTTCCAGCTGGTTTGGCATGCAGGCACTACAACCTCACTCTACTACAACCTCCATGTGCTTCAAAATAGCCTGTTGGGCTGGGAGAGGGTCCTGTGTTTATCTTGATTTCCCTGTGGTTTTTGTGTGTGGTGCCTGGGTTTTGGGTTGGTGGTGGTTTTTTTTTTTTTGTTTTCTTACATACTTCTTCAAGATACATAGGTGTGTTATGCCTCATGCTGTTAATACATGCTTGTTTTGCTTGAAAAATGGGAACACCAGGTGGAACTAGTGGAAAATACATCCTACTTAAATATAGATTTATTTGATATCATGTCAGTTTAATATAATGGATTTGATATAATGCCAGTGATATAATGGGTTTATATCTGATATAAACCCATTTAATTTTGTGTTCTGAATCAGCTCTGATAGTATTTTCTAACTGCAAACAACATGAACACTTCATGTGCCATCTGCTTTTCTCCTGAATAGAATACTTAGTATACTGTTTATTCTCACTACTCTGAAATGCACACCTGTATTCAGAATTTCATTGTAATAATTTTTCACTGTTACTGTGTTACATCTGTAAGATGACCCCTTCATTTGCAGGACATCACCTTATTCACTGGACTTTTAAGATACATCATTTGTTTTGCAGGACAGAACAGGTGAATGTTTGAAGCGAACAGGAGCGAGTGTAGCCCTTACATCTATCAGCAATGTTACTGCTTTCTTTATGGCTGCCTTAATCCCTATTCCTGCTTTACGAGCATTTTCACTCCAAGTAAGTTTATATGCTCTTTGTTGGCTCCCATGCATGGTCCCATCATGGAAAACCAGTGATGATACCTGTTAGTGGTAGTGTTAAAGGTTGTGTTCAGTGCTACTGCAGTTCACCAAATCAGTGTGTGATCACTGTTTACCATAGATCTGGGTGATAACAGCTGCTGTCTGCCCTTGATTCTGCTCCTCCCATTTTGCATGCCTGCAGTCTCTTGCATCCTATTGGCAGGTGAAAGAATACACTGCCTCATCATCGGGTTGCATGCAAAATCCAAGATGTATGTAACTAAGAAGAAACAATTCTTCAGAAAGATTTGCATTCATTAGTCAAGAGGAGTAGATTGTGCTTTACTGTGTATTGTAACATTCCTCAGTAGGAATTTAATCTTTCATTCATGTTTGTCCCATTTGTTGCTCTTAAAAACCATAACCATAGTGCAGCAACAGCAGCAAATATGCATATTAATTATTACTGCAGTAGTTTGTACTCCTTACTTCCAACATAATTTTAGCAAACTTGGAGAAAACTTGAAGAATTTTACATTCCAACTGCTTTGAGAGAAAATGTGAATTTTATGTGCTGAACCATGTATTGCTTGGTTTATCTTTCTCTCTTTGTCTTCCTGTATTTGTTTGGACAATATATCTTCAGGAATATGAAATATTAAGGGTGCTGGAGAAAGCTTTCTTCTGCAAGCAAGGGCTCTTTGAAGAAATCTTTGGGAGTTCCTCCCCTGACACAAGCAATTTATAGCGCTGTCTGACCTTGTCGCAGAGCAGGCAAACTTACTTTTTTGGTAGTTATTTTTCCTCTGCTGTAGCCTGGTTCTCCGATCATTTTTCATTCTCCTTGAGCCCTTGGCTACCCAGAGGAAACAAGGGCTGCAATTTTTCTTAATACATGTAGCAATTGTTGTTCTCAAAGATTTATGTACACCTGCATTAAGCTGTAAAATGGTAAACTGTTTGAGATTGCAGTTATGTTACCAATAAGCATTAATCATTTGTTTACCACTTTCTCTCAGTAGGCAATTTCATAGTGGATAATAAAAGAAAGTAAAAGCCTGTTTGATTTTATGCGCTTTTTAGCAGATGTCTGTGGCAGCTAAAACTAGATTCTTAGTCCTGACTGATTAGCAATATTTAGCTCTCCTGATTTGCCAAAAACCTAGATGTCCATTCTTACAGGGCATGTGACAGTGAATTGTTTTATTATATGGCAAAGGACAGTGCCAATGTGTGAAATATATTTTGAAGTGTAACACTTCTTCTGTTGGAAGAGGTTACTAATGTCTTCTAAATCTCTGGCCCAAACACATTCAACATGTATTTTAAGCAGCCAACAGGCTGCTGGAGATCTTCACTGGGAATCAGTTGTTCAGCTTAATGCATCTTATAACAAGTATGCAATAGGGATGGGCCTTTTTGTCCTATTGCACTGCTAACCCCCTGAGTGTGAGCCACCAAAATGAATTCTTCCTTATCTGAAGAAATTTTGCTCAGCCTTTCTCTGTTCTTGCTGTTCACATGACATGTTCATCGTATTCATCAGAACATGACAGGTTGCTTTTGGAACATACATGAAGACGACATCTGTAATTGTTACTGTAATCTAAGTATATGTTAAATATACCTTTCTAAAGTCTTTTCTTTTTGACTGCTGCCACACTGTAGTCTGAGTCAGTGAAAGTTCAGAAAATGAAGTCTGCACAGCAAAATGACAAACAAAAAGTTTCCAGTGAGATTTCAACATGTTCATGTATGAACATGTTGATATTATTAAGAATAAAAACATCACGATCACAGTCCTTTCTAAGGCAGTGATTAATATGGAATCTATGTGTAGGAATGTTTGGGTGTCCAGAAATTAATGTTTGAGTTGCTCAATCTTTTTCTCACATGCATCTATAATTTGTCTTTGCTTGCGCATAGTAACCGCTTATATATATACAAGAGATGAAAAAATGTGCAAATGTGAAAAAAAAAAAAAAAGAGCAGCTGGAGACCCGTAATAAAGATTTACTGATGACAGAGCAATATATATGAATGATATGTATATAATTAACTACTAAAATAACACCCTTTGTTGTTAGTAAGGAACACCTATTACTTGCTTTGCCTATCTTCACTGGGTAAAATCAAAATCAGGTGATACATTAATCATAACATTCAGAATCACATAACCATGACAGATTTTGGTGGGTGGTCTGTATTTATATATGGATTTCTTTATTTACAGTCTTCTTCCTCCCTCTCCCTTTTACTCAGACTTGTTTAAACAAGAAGTCCTTGCAGTCTTTGATAGCTTCCTAGCAAGACTTGGAAAGCAATGAAATAGTGCATTTACTTTTCACAGATGCTGCCTTCTTCTCATCTAGATAGTGAATTTTTAACAGATGGGCTAAAAAAAAGATTGCTCTTGACCTTGTTTTGCTCTTCATTCACTTTCCTTGAGACATTGCAAGATAATTGTCAAAGTTTCCATAACTTTTGAGGCTCAGTATCTGTGAAGTAACCCAGCTGCTGAGGGAGGATAAATGGCTTCTTGCATCTGCAAGCCCAGCTTTTAGTTAGAATCTCGCGTTTTACATATCAATGCTGTCTTCTTTCTCAGCTTCTGTTCTCTTCTGCCAGCTAAAGCAGTTCATTGATACCTCTGAGTTGTTAATTTATGGAACTCAAAACTTCAAGTCTGATGCTGTCTTAGGAGATCCCTAGGGTTAGCTCTTGCCAAGTTTAAAAAAATTGAAGTCCATTTATTGATCCTTTTTGAAAGTGAAGTTTTTAAAATTAATTCCATAAAGCAGGCAGGGACTGTTTTAGCTTTTTATTTTTTTTTTTTCATTTGTTGATCTTACTCCTTATTTAAGAAGTTTTAGGGCAGAGTTGCTGAACATGTCCCAGATACTGAGTTAGAAGAATCACCTGTAAGAGTGCTCGGGACTTTGACGGAGGAAGTCTTGAGTTTTCAGATGCGTTTCGTTTCTTAAAATTGTGGCAGAGGAAGAGGTTATCAGGGAAATCCACTGAAGGTTTTTGAAGTTTGTAGTAAGAATGTCTTACACATAGTCCTTTGTTTTGAGTATAAATGAAGGAAGGCAGGGCAGAGCCAGATTATTCAGACACTATTATGGAATAAATTCTGCCCAGGAAAGAGAAGGTACAGCTTCACAAAAAGTCATCTAACTCTTCTAGCTTACACCAGCAACTTCCTCCCCTAGCAGCAGAGGAGTGGTGTGGATTCACTAATGAGCAGCCATGAAACTTTTCCCAGTAAGTCTTAGCAGTAACTTTTTCCCTCACCAGAAGAATGACAATTTTTTTTTCCTAAATGTACCAGGTGGTGTGGTGGTGGGTTTGTGGAGAGAAAGAATGTAAGTTTTTAAGCTCATTCAATTATCTTGGTCTGCTGAAGTGGTTTGTCCTCCTCATTTTACTCGCATAATTTACCTTTGCCTGCTCCTGACATGAGAATTTAACAAGCAAAATTAAAGCCTGAGGGAAAAGGTGGGGCATAGGGGCAATCTAGGTCTGTACACTGTCTGGAGGGAGTTGCAGATAGAGAGCAGTAGGGTGGAAGTTTCCCTGACAGACCTCCTCATCTGTTCATCACCTCTGGCTATACAGCACACCCGTTCTCCTTGGGTGGGCTGCCAGGAACGGCACATAGCAGCGCATACCTTCGGCGGGGCCCCAGCCTACCAGCCTGGCTCAAGTCTCCCTTGCTGCCTCCAGCACAGACTGCCATTCTTCTGTCTCCGTTAGCAGTTGCAGCAGCAATAATATTTTTAGGCTGTGCATTATGAAAAGATGCAAAAAGTGGAGTATGTTTCTCAGGAAGTGGCCAACATTTTTTTCTGATTAATGGATTTTTTTTTACTACTCTCTGATCTCATTTCACTGAATGCCTTCATTTTACGCTCTTGAGTAGGCCCCATTTTATCCCTCCTAGGACTAATATTACCTGTGTTGATTTCTCAAGGAAAAGGTCTAAGGTCCTTTCCCACTTGACCATTTGTCTTTGAAGGGGTGAGAGAAGATGCCCTGTTTCCAAAAATCTGAAGCCAGCTCTCAGGTTGGGTGCTGCTAACAGATTGCCTGTACTCTGGAAGCTCTGCTGCCACATTTTTTTGTTGCTACTTTTCCAATCAATGTAATAGTTACAGCTTGTGGGATATTACCATAGTCACATTTCTCATAAGTTCCTATTCCCAGCCACCAGATGTCTAAATGGTATTGGAGGGTGAGCAGTGGCTGATGCATCAGATCAGGCACTGACTCACCCATCAGCAGTTCTTCCTTTCCTCTTGATATCACATGACAGCGTGTTTTTTGATGGGACAACAAATTAAAGCTGGTACAGGAACAGTATTTTCTGTATTTAATTGTGAAAACTGAGAACATCCTTGAACATCTGGGGAGGTGGGTGAAGGAGAGACAGTGTGCAATAAGAAGTGAGGTGTTAAGTTCTAGGAATTTATTTAAGTCCAAATCAGAACAGTGAGGCTTGTTTAAAAACACTTTACTTGCAGGGTTGGTACATTAACGCCCTAAAAAGGGGTCTAAGAGGGATGCCATGTTATTAGGCAGATTACTGTGTGTTGTTGGGTTAGTTTTGATGCGTCTTAAAAATCCAGTGTGAATACAACTAATGGCATCTCTACCACACTCTTAAGTATTATTTTTCAGGTTTAGTGGCTTTTGAGATTCAAGGATGTTTGGGTTTACAAAGGGAACTGATATGGCATAAAGTATTTGCAGTTTATGGAACGGAGGACTTCTGTTAGTTTTTCAGCCGTGCTGGGAGGAGTAAGAATTCCTGGGTCAAGCCTCAGCTGTTTTTTCCAAATCTCACTAAATCTTAGCAGAGCCTTGATAGAAGATCTTGGTTAGACACAACTAGTTATTCACGTTACATGGGTGATTCACCCTTCTCTGATTTAGCAGCAATAAAGCAAGCAGTTGTATGAACTCAGTCCAACAAACACCTTGCTTGCAACAGCAGCCATTTGTTTTTCTGACAGATTCAGTTAATTCTAGAGAGAATCAAAAGGAAATCACTTAATTTTAAAGTTTTGGTTATGACCTTATATCCCTTTCTGCGTGGATATTTATAAATCATGAAACAGTCACTGAATCTTTTCTGTCAAAGATGGCTAAATACTAATTTGGCTTTTAAGTACTTAGTAGATTCTGGTTTAGTAGTTATGTCTGTGAACAGCCAGCAGGACCAAAATCTTACTTCAGGCAGGCTAGAGAGAACACAAGAGAAACACCAACAGAAAATAATTCTGTTTGCAACATATTTATGATTGAAATTATTAGAAAATATTTACATTACTAGTTGATTCTGTCATTCTCAGAGAAGTAGAAACGGTATCTAGTCTTTTTATTATACTTCGACAGCTTCAAAACCCTTGAAATTATTCAGTGTGTTAGTACTTTGGTTTTCACAGATAAAGAGTTGCAAAAATAATACTGTCATTATTTAGCCATTTTATCTTATTTATTTGACATGTAAGCCAAGAATTTTGAAAACGTGGGTATTGGATATCACATCTTTTTAGCTACCAGCTTTGAGGCTTGATTTTTCAACATCAAAAGCAGCCATTCATTTGCTCTCAAAAAAGGAGGGCCTATTTGTATCAGGTCAGTGACTTCATTTTTGTAGCCCAGCTTTTGTTCTTTTTTTGCGACTGCTTTAACTCAAGTGGTCGTTACTTTAGAAGTTACAGGTGGGGAAACTTGATAGTTTGTATGATTTCCTTTGCCTGAAACGAGGCTGCAATTGAGATAGCTACTGCTTATTTAATAGAATCATAAAATCATAGAATAGTTAAAGTATAAGGATTTCAGGGTTCTTTTTCACCTGTTAATGGCTCAACCATTTTTTTCCCAGTGTTTTTCCTACTCTTACAGCTATCTTCCGGTCCCATCTCTGCTCAGGCTTTTCCTTTGTGATGGCTAGTGCTTCTAACAATTCTGCATTTCAAATAAATGCTATTAATAATAATATTAGATGCTGCACGACATATGTTTATGGAGATTCTCTGGGAATCTCTGTGTGGGAAAGGGTTTGAAGTAGGATTTGATAGGAAAGGGAGGTTGGGTTTTTTCAGTATGTAATCCTCACTTTACAAATTAAACCAAGTATCCTTGTTCCAATTTAAGACTCATTGAATCATTTAAGACTGATTCATTAATCAAGTTGTCAAACACAAACATATTAATACATAGATTTACTATGTGTTGTTGAATTAATTTTGATTCTCCTTTAAAAATAATCCTTAGTAAACCCACAATGTTGCTCTTTCTGGCTAAACTTTTAAGTGAGTACTTCAAGTACTTTAGAATTTTAGTAAATAGAACATTTTCAGTAAAATTTACTTAAACCTTTACTTAATTTCTGTTTTAACAATGTGCTTTAATGTTTTTGTGATGCTTAAATTACTTCAGATCACTTAAATGTGAGAACTTCCATTCCAATTCCACGTTTGGTTTGCCTTCCATCTTTTTTTACTCCAAATACGGCGGGATCACATACAAAATTATGATCTGTTGACTCTGGTTTTCCACTTCAAAAATCATCACATCCCAGGCTCAGATATATTAAAACAATATGAAGTTTATTATGGAAATAAATTAATTAATTGCAGTAGGCCTACCATAATCAAATGGGAATGTGAAAGTATGTCTCCCAGCTTACTCAGGGAAAAACTTGAAAGCATGTGATGGGTTGACATGATAAATGGGTGAACGAATGAGAACTGAAAGAAAGTTTCATGCTTTGTAAAGCTGGTGCCTTACATGAAGCCTAGTAACGACATCACTTTTCCTGTGATTGATCTCTAGGCAGCAGTTGTGGTGGTATTCAACTTTGCTATGGTTCTGCTGATTTTTCCTGCTATCCTGAGCATGGACCTTTATCGTCGGGAAGACAGGAGACTGGATATATTCTGCTGTTTTACAAGGTGAGAATCTGTGATAGATTGATATATGACGTGTGTCCTTTTTGTGTCAGCAGTCAGCCCTGCCATTCCTTGTGAGGAGCAGGGGTTCTTTATTGCATCAAGGTTAGTATGTTACTGTTATGATCTACTTGTTAGTGAGGGACTTCCATTTGCTACTTTGTTTTTTACTTGACTGAGGGGAAGAGTTACAATACCTCTCTTCCCTCTATTACCCCGCCCCTTTCATGCATACTCTTTTCCTTTCGTTCAAGCATGTGTTTATTTTGATTGTTGGAGGACAGCTTTTTGAAAGCAGATAAAAAGATCCACACTTTGGGAATATGTCCAGTGCCAGTTTTGGATAATAGTGGAAGACACTATGACTCAGGGTACTGAAAAGCCTTACATACAGTTGATCACTATGTGTGCTAATTTTTACGCTTTTTAGGGCTTTAAACTTAAATATATAAACATAATATATAAACTGTAAATTGACTTCTGCTTAGCCAAGTGTTTCATATGATTATGAGGAACGATCAGTACTGCTACAGGATAGTTCTTGATACAAGTTTCTGTTATGGCTGCAATAGTAGTTTAGAATGGTAACACTGCCATTCTAAAGAGTGTATATATAGACTGTCACTTGATTGCATGACCAGCTCTGAGTATAGAGGTAGAACGAGTCTGCCATCATCAGTGGAGCCACTGCTTAGAAGTGAAGCATGTTTTCTACCTTAGTTTTTGTTTTTTCCTGCAACATCAGCTACATTTCTACATGTTCTCTTACTGTCATAACCAGAATGTGGACAATCTACCTCATGTTATCTTAGTGTTTTACACCCTCCTAGGAGCTGACCTAGTTTGACATTTTAATTTTAATGTCAAAGAGAGAAAGTGTTTTCCTTAATTTGTTTTTGAGGGAGTGATTAGAACAGGGCGTTGATCCCAAGCCAAGATTCCTACTTTCTGTTTCTTATTCAGTCATAGTTTCAGTGGATGGCCTAATGTGCTTGAATTTTGGAGCCCAGATTCTCAGAAGTACAGAGCAATCAGACATTCCATTTATTCTCTCATCTAAAGTTGCACCAAGTGTGTATCAGAATTCAGGCCCGTTTACATATGAAGAAGTGCAGTTAATGAGAGCTTGCTTCGTTTAGCTAGGCAACATTCTGAATTCCTGTCTCCCAAAAGTCTGAGATGTTATCTAGAAGGCCCAAATATTATTTAACAACTACTTTAATAGTTCTAAACAGAAGAACTCAGTGTATCATGTGTTTACATTTTGATCTAAATAGCTTAATCCTGAGCATGGGCACACAGATGCAAACTCATACACATATTGTGCATTCGGGCTGTATGCAACTACCTGAATATTGACCTGAGTAGCCTGTGTGGGAGCAGTGTGGGTAGATGTCAGTGTCTTTACACAGATGCTGGTTCCTTCTTCCCTGAACACAAAACCTATGAACAGATTCTCAGAGGCCTACACTTTGAACCGTGTCTGAGAAATGTTTCCTGAAGATGCAAACTAAAATTGACGTCAGAGTGTTATATTTAATTAATGCAGACCATCTAATAGTAGTAGAAGCAGTCTCAGATGGAAGCAGGTTATCCTGTTGAGTTTGATTAAGTTTGATCTAAATACAAACATATGTTTTTCTCTTCTCTTACAGTCCGTGTGTTACTAGAGTGATTCAGATTGAGCCTCAAGCATATGTGGAAAACGACAATACCTGCTACAGCCCTCCACCCCCTTACAGCAGTCACAGTTTTGCACATGAAACTCAAATTACAATGCAGTCCACAGTGCAGTTGCGCACTGAATACGATCCTCATACGCAGGTGTACTACACCACAGCAGAGCCTCGTTCAGAAATATCTGTGCAGCCAGTAACAGTGACGCAAGAAAATTTCAGCTGCCAGAGCCCAGAAAGCACAAGCTCAACGAGGGATTTGCTTTCCCAGTTCTCAGACTCCAGCATGCATTGCCTTGAGCCACCCTGTACGAAGTGGACGCTCTCATCTTTTGCAGCAAAGCATTATGCTCCATTCCTCCTAAAACCAAAAGCTAAGGTAATCTGGGAACTATTTACCTGTTTTTCAAAAATACACTCTGCGTTGGCCCAGTAATAAAATTATGCTGGCAATGATTCTAAATACAAGGAATAAATAGAATTCTTTTGGAATAACAGTTACTAAGAATTTTACAGCTAATTTCATACTTTTATAAGAGTTATCTTGTGAGTGCTGTAGAGAGATATTTTTCAGATATGTTACCAGTAAGGGTTTTAGTGACTTTCAGGAATGTAAGTTTGTGAAACTAAAGCCACTTTTTAACTTTATTATGGTATAAATTTCTCATCTGTGATGCAGAGCCCCTTCAATAAAGCACAAACTAGTTAGCCCTGTAGGGTGTATGTGTACGAAAAAAGAAAAAAAAGGAGAAATAAAAAGTTTTGTAGTAGACTTGATTGGTGTTAATTTTGAACCTGGCTTTGTAGTACAGTGTTATGAATTGTTAATTTCCTTAGAAACCTAAAAACAAATTAATTTCCATTTTCTTTTGCAGATCGTAGTTATTTTTCTTTTTCTGGGTTTGCTTGGGCTCAGCCTTTATGGAACTACCCGGGTGAGAGATGGACTAGATCTCACAGACATTGTACCACGGGAAACACGGGAATATGACTTTATTGCCGCACAATTCAAGTACTTTTCATTCTACAACATGTATATCGTGACACAAAAAGCAGACTATCCAAATGTCCAGCACTTACTATATGAACTTCACAGGAGTTTCAGCAATGTGACATATGTTTTGTTGGAAGAAGATAGGCAGCTCCCCAAAATGTGGTTGCACTACTTTCGAGACTGGCTGCAAGGTAAGAGAAAGTTGCATGAACTTTTCTTAATTCTGCAGTAGTAACTACTTGTTCACGCTAGGTCGTAGTTCTCCCCTCTTTGAATTTAATCACATGGTTAAAGACTGTGAGTTAGGTGCTGATGCAAACTTGCACATTAACTCCCTGGAACAGGTCACTTAAATTCTTTGTGGCGAAGTTTACTGAGGACAGTTTTGAAGCTTTAAGAGATTATATCCGTAAGAGCCCATCTCATGCCATTAATTTCTAAGCAGCTGATGAGTTCTGGTTTATAATTTATGACTAAGTATGGCCCACTGTCTTGGGAAAATAAATACTGGCTGTTTTGAGAACAGTAAATAAGAAGTCCCTGTCCAGTGATACATTTTGGCACAGGCTTAACTTTCAGCACAAGTGACCTGTTGGCTGCAGCTGGGACTGCTGGCATGAAAAAAATTCAGTGTAGCTTATGTGTTTTATTGGATTTGGAACTCACTATACATTCTAGATTTCCAGTCAAATATCCTCACTTTTTCTGTGGTGCTGCTTTTTCTGTACTGAAGTGTAGCAGGGCAGGGGAAGACAAGAGAAGGCATGGCCTTTCAGTACTATGATGATAATTATATTAAAGTCAGCCTATTAAAGGTATGAAAGACACTATAATTGTGCATGTTGAGACAAATAACTGTTTTGTATTTAAAATAAATAATACTGTTACATCTCAGCAAATTTAACAGCACACATATCCTGCCCAGGAGTACTTTTGTCCTACCTCTGTCTTTTTGTTGGGAGAATCTCCAGGAAACTTTTGCCAATAGAAAAATAAATTATGCTGACCTAGTGAGACTGTAAATTTTAAACTTAACTGTTTAGAGACAATAGGTGCAGCCAGTGATTCATAGAGAATATGTAGGTAACTGCCAGTGTTTGGAGTATTTTATTACTTCTGAAAATATACTGGGCAATATTAGGAAAGCAGATGCATCTTAGTGATGCATTTAAATGAAATGATCAAGTTTCCTGTGTGTTTAATGTACTGATAAATCATTCAAAGCTAGGAGACCAATCAGCTGTTAGCTTTGGTCTCTGTTTTCTTAATAGTTTTTAAGTATATTGGATCCATTCATTACAGTCCACTTACTGGAAGTTTTATTTAAAATATTTTGCTCACATAAACATATTAAGCTGTAAAGGAAGGTATTACTGGCAGGAAGAAAATTCAGCATACCTTAGATGTTTTGCTGGACTGGAACTTTACCATACTTTCTAGATTTCTAAGCAAGCATTTTCTACATGTGTTTCCAAATTCTCTTCTACTTCTGCTGTTTATTTTATTTCTTTTGTGGGTATTTTTTGTTGTTGTTCCAAAACAGTAGGCAAAAATGTGTTTGGTGTCCCCCGTCCACCTCTCACCCGCCTCCAAACTTGTGAGGAAGTCGGAAAGTTGGGATAATGTTCAGGATCTTCACATATTAATGCTGAACCTCAGCACAGTCTGCCAACAGTAGAGTTGGGAAGAGGTGCCCTTGGATCTGCTCACTTGCTGGCTTCCTAAAGTGAAATGCTGGAAGGTAGCCCACTTGGGTTTGCTTCCAGGGGTGCTCGCATTCCCACTGCCACTCTCTGAGGTCCACCACATAACTTCCCCGAAACCTCTTCCACTCTGGATGTCTCCCCATCCTCTTTGTAATCATTTCCTTGTGCTAAGGACCCTTTATACGGTCCTGGCCCAGTGCCAAGGCCTGCACATCTTCTCTGTGCTGTGTGTGCACATTTCCCTATTTGCTTTTCTCTTAGGGGTGTTCCTATTCTCTTCTTATTGCCCACATTTACCTTCCAACCCATATTAGCATACCTCTCCTTCTCCCTTGTCTTCCAGTAGAGGAGCTGTGAGTATTCCTGATAACCTGGATATACTGACAGGGTGCATGGAGGTAAAATGTTATACTGGAACGGTCAGGGAGACTCCAGAAGCAGTGACTTGAGGTGGTTCAAGTGGAGATGCCAGCCCTGTGACAGAAGGTGCATTGCTTGGCCTGTTGATTGCCCACGGCTTTAGAATTAATCATTATGGTTGCTAATTTTTATTTAGGTCTGTGTCTTTACCTCTCTTCCTTACCTTCCCCAAGAGAGGCACAACCATTAATACAAACTGCTGCACAATTAATACAAACAACCCAAAACAGGACTGCCTTCTCCAAGTGTGGTGCTGCATTCACAAAACTGTGAAGAAGAAGGATATTGAAATGTATAAATAGAAAGAAGTTACATTTTAAAGGGTAAATGGGGGGAACTAAACTGTTATGCTAAAAGCTGCCACACTTGTCATGGTTAGGAAATTATCTCAAGGAGCAGATAGTTGGTAACAATCAGGTATTATTTTGTCTATTACTGAGGCTGATGGTGGGGGAAGAAAGGTGAAAACAGAATTTGCAAAGTAGGTATAATTTTAGGCTGGATTCAAGGAAGAGCATCGCATGTGAGGTGGGAGCAATTCTACTAGTGCATTTTTACATGCTGGAGGGCCAGAATAATCAAAGTAGAGACAACTTTGAACTTAATGGCTAATTCCTGATGACTTGACTGGGAATTCAGTGCTAGAGATTAAGGGCTCAAGATGGCCTTATGATGTGAGCGCATTTGTCTAGCAGAATGAGGGAAGAGACAGCATGTCAACAAAAGGTTTTTTTTATCAAGAAGGTGCCCCTGGTCTTAGCAATACATTTCTTCTCATTTACTGTTAGTGGCGTGCCTTCCACCTAATGCACATCCTTTTTTCAGAGGTTTCCTTGTATGCTGCTTTCTGACATCCTATCATGTTAGCATATTTTCTGTTACTGAAAATGCAACAGAAGAAGAAGTAACACTAATCATTCATTTAAACTGGAAATGTTAACATTATTTTTGTAAGTGACTGAATATAATCAGGTAGCTTGAATTCCCTGATGACTTGTAATTAGGCTTGTTTTTGCAAAGGGTAATCTTATCTGGTGTGTCATGGTGCCAGCTGCTCACATGAGTCAATAGCAATTCTTTCCTCACCCCCATTCCTGCATCCCACATAATTTTGGAGGATTTCACTTTCTTCTGATGCATTAAGCAAAAGTGACCACTGATATGAAAAAATCCCATATAAATGTTTTTAAAATTCCCTAAATTTTTATAACTTCTCTGCAACAGAGGTCAACAAGTTACTTTTGTATTTCTGCAATTTAATTAATCTCATTTATACATTTAATTAATTCCATTTATAAAAGACTAAATGTCTTTTAAAATCATTTGTATGAACAGTTTATAATGTAAGTACTATTTAGTTCGAAAGTGCAACTCTGCCATTAATTTCAAAGTGTTATGGGAAATACTAATGACTGAAATTCTGAAATTCTTTAGAAATTACACAGAACTGATTGTGGTTTCTTGGTATTCTTTCCACAGGCTTTCAGTGTCAGCAAGGTCAGTAATTAAATAAAACAGAGCATGAAGTGGTTAAGCCACTGAGGAATTAAGATATAACAGGGAGCAGGGTTTGAGGGATGACCAAACTTGCAAAGGCAGAGGAGGGAGGAAGATGCAAGAGAGCTGAGTTTTCATCTGCTGCGTAATCTTAAATGTGCATGCCCCTTTTTGACCTACCCTGCAACCACAGATTTGTGATGTTGCAGGACTATGGATATATTTGTTACTGTGTGTCTGTGGAACACTCTGACTGGGGCTGGATGTTAGTCTGAAAGTTCTGTTCCTCCATACTGTTTGTCATACCAATTTGTGTGCTCTTCCTGCTGAAGGGATCCATTTTTACTGTAAATCAAGCTGTTCTTTGGGGGTCTCCTTCTTTCCCACATGCTTTTTGACAGCCTTCTCTTAACCTCTCAAACCTCTTTCACATGACTGATACGATACCACAAATGCTCTCACCTGGCCCACTCCCTGAGAGACTGACATGGAGCTGAACTTGGCACAGGAAGGATGGATTGTTATTTTTGCATGTTCTAAGAAATGTTTACCCTGTCCAAGGGCACCAGCAAACAGTGCTTTTTTTGAAGGGAGCCTCGAAGTCCTTTGGTGATACCAGAAAACCTGACAGCAAATTGTCCAGCTCCTGGGCAGGTGCTAGAGGGCTGTGTGCAGAGGTGGGGCACGCTCCTTTCATTGCTTAGTTCTCAGCCTGTTGGCTTTACGCGTGGGTACGATTTGGCCAGACAGCATGGGAGGCAGTTTTCTAAGGGAGAGGGGATGAATTTGTACATGGGTGTGGGAACTGTGGCCTGGAGGCGGTGCCGGCTGAGTGCGTTTTCTCTTTCAGCGCTGTTATCTCTGTGCCGCTGTGGCTAACCTGCACGATCTGTAATGACAGTTTTCATTACAGCTCCGCAGCCCAGCTGTGAGGTGGGTCAGCGATTTCCTCCACCGACATTCCCCGGCCTTTTTCTTCCCTTCCCTGGACATGCGGTTTGTCATCTGCTTGCACAGAGCCTCCTTGTACTGGGCTGTGGCTTCCTGTACTAAATCTGATCCAAATTTGTGCTGTGAGGTATTCCCTCCCCCTTGCAGGGTGGCAAGGAGGAATATAACAGTTGAGAGTGAATAGGTGTTGGCTGTGATCTTTACATGTGCTGGCAGCAGATCCCACGACTTGTATTAGCTGCACAAGTTGAACAGATGGAACAAATTGACAAAATCGTGTTCACTCACGCTGTGCTCAAGGAGCAGCTGAGTTGCTGTTTGAAGTTGAAAGTTGGAGTGTGTTTTTTTTCCACTTGTAGTGGAATTTCTGGTTATATTGTAGAAGCTATTGCCTCAGTGCTTTGCAGTAGCCCAAACCAGTTAATGAGACCGGTGTGTGTCCTCCTCTGTGATTCAGTGCACTTAGCCAGGGTTTTGGTGAGGCAGAGGGGAGTATGGATAGTGTTTCCCCTTTAGATAACAGACTAAATGCTTCCCCTGGTTTAAAGTCCACGGTAGGTGGTGAAACTGGATCAGGGCTGAACTCAGCCCCTCTCTGTTCTGGCAGGTTAGGGCAAGACTTCAGTTGTGTTTTGAGGAGTATATTATATGAAAGAGGGGATAAATGCACATGTGCTTATGGAGTTTTGAGTGTGATGATTCTGGAATTGTGATTCACGAGGGGAACCTCTTTTTATTCTAGGCAAGCTTAGGTCTTCTGCATATACCTCTCCAACCAGAGCACTAAGTTGCTGTCAGAGGCTCTGGAAGGACGCAGGACCAGATCCCATCCAAGATCTCCTCTTTGCCTTATCTGGAAGTTGTCTTACACCAATGAATACAGCATCTGCAGCTTGCTAGCTCAGCCTTGCTGGCCTGTACACTGTAGGAAGACTTGAGGCTTGTCCCTTGCACTTTCCTGCTTCCCCTGCCTTTCTTTGCACGAAATAGTGGACATGTAACTCATACTTTTATCTTCCCACACACTGTCAGTGAATGAGGAGCACCAAGTTTAGGAGGCAGCAGGTGGATAATTTACTTCCTGATTCAGCTATGAAAAAGAGTCATCCTACTGAAATTTATTTTTAAGAGTGGTTGCTTACCTGCTTGTTCTGTCTTCTACTTGCCTCCCTTAACTCTTCAGGACTTCAGGATGCATTTGACAGTGATTGGGAAAGTGGGAAGATCACTTACAACAATTACAAAAATGGATCTGATGATGCTGTTTTGGCTTACAAACTCCTGGTACAAACAGGCAACAGAGCAAAGCCCATTGACATCAGCCAGGTATTGTATCAGAATCCATACTGGTTTGTACAGGAATGCACAAGTCAGCAGGGGTGGGTAACGATGCAAAGTGCATGTTGTAGTCGCTTTATTCATTTTGGTGAGTTCAATGCCTGAGTTATACCTTATTGCATGGCCTTGCTGACTTTGCTGAAGCCACTTGTCAGTTGCAATTTGGCCTGTGCTGTGAAGTGTTCAGAATCAATGCTGGGAATGCCTGCCGTTGATTGTTAGTGGTTGGTATGTGTTTGGAGCTGCTCCTGTGTCAGACACACTCAGTTTTCACTGAAACTGTGAAAAATATTTTGCTGCATCCGTAGGTAGATGGAGTCTGGTCCTGTGCTAGACAGAGCCAACATTAGCCTTGTTGCTCTAAGTGGCATTGTTCCTGATCTGAATCAGATTGCTTTATAGGGTTGACCTCTGCTCAGCTTTGTGCTGGGGGTTTGGAACTATTTGGTTAGTTCCTACTGATTTACACAAAACATAGCGTTTAAAAAAAGATGGCAGTGGACAAGGACTGAAATTTTTACACACTGTACCTATTCTTGCGCAGTCATCACCAGATACAGCTATACTGCTGTAGAACTTAGAATGGCAGTTGTTTGTGCTGCCTAATTAAAGTATGTTTGAGGTTATCACAGCTTATGACTGCATTTGCTATAGCTGTTGGTAGGTGGGAATATATTAGGTTTGACTTCTTACAGTAAGAGTAGGTTTCAAACCTGTAAGACGAAATCCTGCAGTAACCTAGCTTCTCGTCTTCTCGAGTCCTCATTGACTGTGCTTTCAGGCAGAAAAAGTCTTTCTAATGAGCTTCTTGGCAGATCTGCTTATTGTCTTCCTTTTTTTCCTGGCATTAAAGGTGACAGATTTACAGAGTACATTGTTCAAAGTTACTATGGTGTGTAAAACACACTGTTGTATAGCAACATGCAACATGCTGTCAGGTCTGAATGAAGCTTCAGCTATGAATTAAGCAAAGAAAGGGAGTTGAAGAGAAAAACCTTCATTGAGATTTTTGTTTAGCAGAGTGTACCAGGTACGCTGTGTAACAAATGTGATTGGATTGCAGCTGCTGATATAATTTCCTGTGCCTGGGAGGGAGAAAAGTGTGGTGCACCCACAGGGGCTGAGCGCTGTACTGTGCAGTTCCAGAGACAGCTTGAAGACATACAGTTGTTGCATATCCTGTGGACTAATTGAATCCAGATCCTTGGAATCCAGCTTTTTTTTTTTTTTTTTTTTTTTTTTTTCTTTTTTTTCAGCTGCTGTCACTGTTGTTTTTCATTTCATTAAAAAGACCTGAAACTGGAGCCAAGCCAGTATTTTAAATAAACAAAACAGAAACCCCCAGTAATACTTTTCACCCGCAGAGTCCTCTGTCAGAGCTCTAGCTGTGCAGGATTTCGCTGCAGAACCCTAGAAGCGTACCACTGCTGTTTACCCCACAAATGCATTTGCCCACAGTGACCCAAATAACACAGGGCACTCATCTGCTTTCTTGATGCTGGGCATTTTCTGAATACATAGGTCATAGGAGGCAAGTGTTAGAAAAATTTATACAGATGTTGTTTTATTTTTATAGCTCTCCTCCATTTACTGGGTGGCATTTCCTTCAGTGTTAACAACAGAGGTTAACTGCACACAGACGTGTATAGGGACTCTTGCCAGGTTTTTTTTTCTTGTCTTTAAATATGTTTCTCGAAGTTGGTTGTTTTTCACTCTTGGCTGCAGGCTTTCAAAATTTGGATTCAATTGGCTATCCTGGAACCATCTGCTGATTTAGTGGTTATTGTAAATATTATATGAGTACTGATTTATAAATAACCACTTTCTACTGTCACTGTTGTACCTTTTTTTTTTCCATTGTCAAACAATAGTTTACAGATAAGTCACTTTCAGTGACCATTGTCTTTTGCTCTTTCCCCCTGATATGTGTGTTGCATCTCCAGGCCATTTGTTGAAAGCTTTATGGCAAGAGCCCTGAAAGCAAAACTAATTCTGAAAGTCTTCTAATTTTTTCCATTTTGCAGTTGACTAAACAGCGTCTGGTGGATGCAGATGGAATCATTAACCCAAATGCTTTCTACATCTACCTGACAGCCTGGGTTAGCAATGACCCTGTGGCTTATGCTGCCTCGCAAGCCAACATCCGGCCTCACCGCCCGGAGTGGGTCCACGACAAAGCAGACTATATGCCAGAAACAAGACTGAGAAGTAAGTAGCATTTCATCTTAATGCCTTATTGTTTATTATATAAACTGTAAGGAGTGCACCCACTCCTTGCCCCCTCTCCTTCAAGAGCCAGTGACTCTGTAGTTGTCTGGTGCTGCACCAGGGCTCAGAGCAATATATTGTGTTACTCTGTAGCCTTAGGAAGCCTATGCACCATTGCAGATACGGCACCATTGCAGGGTTTTATCATGTAGAAAAATAAGGTTTATAACAGTGTAAAGCTCTAAAAATTTATAGTAAGCATTTCTTTTTAGTGTCACCTGAGAGTTCTGTCTGTGAAAGAAACTTGGAGATTGCAAGATATTCCTGTCTGTGTCATTCTGAAACTTTGTCACTGAGATTATATCGTGTTTACCCTCAATTAATAATGCCTAAGGGATTTTTGCCAAGTTAACTCATATGCTAAGTTACCAATACTGATACGGTACCAGAGCTACTTAGGTAGGGAACTAGTCCCATTTTGTGCCAGTTTTCATTGCTATGCTTCAGCTTTCAATTTACTGGGAGGATTTCTAGTTGGACACCAATGGGGAAGGGGAGAGGGCACATAGGGGAGGACTGTTACGCTTGGAAATGTGATTGGGTAGCCATGATTCACAAACCCTAGAGCTTTGTGGCAGACCGCCAACTCTTGTCTTAATGAAAATTTATAGTTGAGATTATAATAGCGCAAATAATGTTTAGCAAGTCAACTGAATGACCCTGCAGGTTCTGGAACACACAACGGCAGTAACAAAATGCTTGTTGTGGAAGATTTTTCTTTTCCTTGTCATACTGTAGACTTAGCACTACTCTCAAATAGAAGTACGGAGAGTGTTGGTTGATCGAATTATTAAAGGATAAAAAGTTACATGATTCTTCAGTAAACCATTACTTTCGTATTAGCTTTTTTTCCCCAGTCATTTGCATCAGTAACAGTGCATGGATTTCTGAATCTGACTTCCAAAATATTCACCGGAAATCTAAAAAACCAACCTGATCAAGCATAGTTTTTCTCTAGTTTTGTGTCAGTGAACCTCAGTTAATCCCAGGGAGATGACCTTTGAGTTCAAAGGAATTTCATGAAAGAAGAGTGCTTGGATAAAGTGCTTATGATTATGTGATTCGTCTTATTCATATTGCAGTTAGGGATTTTCAGCCAGTCATTCAGTAAAAAACAGTATATCACTGATGAGAATGAAATACATATATTGAAATATATCTGTTAAATTATACAGAATTGTTTGGGGACTTGGTGTAGACTGTGTTCATCCAATTGCACTGCATGATAAAATCTAGTAATCTCGCATACTGCTTCAGTGTTTGATTTATCGATGATTTTTTAAAATGTCACTTGTTCCAGAGAAGTAAAATTTAAATTTAACACCTTTAAGCATTTTGCTGCAGAGAACAAAGTGTTTTGTTAATCCTGTTCTCTGGGTACCTTTTTCTTCCCAAGCACACATTTTAACACTGCTGTCCTTCTCTAGTTCCAGCAGCTGAGCCCATAGAATATGCTCAGTTTCCTTTCTACCTCAACGGATTGCGTGAAACTTCTGACTTTGTGGAGGCTATTGAGAAAGTGAGAGCTATCTGTAATAACTACACCAGCCTGGGGATCGCCAGCTACCCAAATGGTTACCCTTTTCTGTTTTGGGAGCAGTACATTGGGCTTCGTCACTGGCTCCTCTTATCCATTAGTGTGGTTTTGGCTTGCACGTTTCTGGTGTGTGCCCTCTTCCTCCTAAACCCCTGGACAGCTGGGATCATTGTAAGTTTATTATAAGGGTCTTTGTTGAAGTCAAATTCCTTTCAGCATAGCTCTTGCTGTAGTCGGGAAGGTTTTGTTTATGTCTGGGCCTCTGGTGGAGTATGTATATTGCATCATTCATTATATATTTATTCAACTTAAGGGGGTAGGGTTCATGCTAAAGGTACAAACCTTAATAACCTTAATCCTTT
This sequence comes from Ara ararauna, assembly GCA_028858755.1. Taxonomy (NCBI): domain Eukaryota; kingdom Metazoa; phylum Chordata; class Aves; order Psittaciformes; family Psittacidae; genus Ara; species Ara ararauna. Next base: position 32,114,571 of record CM054410.1, on the reverse strand, counting down.
GGCCACCTTTTTTGTAGCTTTAAAGGTTTCTTGGAAAAGTACATAAACTTTTGCCCTTGCACAGATAAATGCGAAATAAAGACACAGAGGGAAATTAAGAGCTTTATTAAATATTTAAAGTTATTCCTAATTATTTATTCCTTCTCCCTTTTATCAGACATAGTTATTTTTCAAGGCAGTTGCTTGAGACTAACTTGCCTGTAAATTTTCCCACTAATTTCTGAATGCAGTCTTTCTGGAAAATCTGAAATGGTTAGGTTGTACAGTGTGCCCTGTGGAAAGAGTGTAACTGAGCTATCGAGGAGAAAGAGCCATAGCATTATAAACTGTAGAGAATACTCCTCCATGCTTTCTGCTAGGCACCATAAGCCTCTCAGTAAACATTCAAGTTAAATTGAATGATGATGTTCCTATGTTTAAATTCCATAAACTATCATATGGTTTATAAAATGCCAGAAGTAGAAAAGCATAAAACAGTTACTAGTTTTTGTAATGTATGTTTATACGACAGGTATGTTAAAAGGTAAATGTTTAGTCTAGAATATTTTTCATAGCAGTTAATCAAGCAATTTATGTTATTACTCTTGATTCATTAGCTTATAAAATCATTTATTGTAGTGCATACTTTTTCCCTTGGAAAAGGCATTTATTTTCAAAGTCCACCATTGCTTTTATAAGTATGTCTATCTTTTTTTCACTGCTTGGCTTTAACAAATTTTAAAGTTGATTCTACAGATTTCCTCCTCTCCCTTTTCCTCATATTTTTTACAAGGTAGATGAAAGAAAAGTAAAAGCTTTCCCTTAGATTTAACTGTTCGCTTTGTTCGTGTCAATCCCTCGAAGTATCTTAAAAGCTCAGAGCTCTTCTGTAACCTGAGACTCATCAGCTGATTGTGGCATTCACTTTCTTCTGGGCTTTAAACCTACGTAGAAGTCATCCTCACTTATATTTGCAGTTGTGCAAAAGAAATTCCAATACAGGTAGTTGATAATTACTTTTTCTGGAAGAATTGTCCAAGAAACAAGGTGAAAAATAGAAAATGTATGTTTCTGTGATAAGGAAAAATAAATTCTTTTTCAAGTCACTGGTAAATTGTAACCATACAAAATTGATGCTTGGTCTGATAGCTGCTTCTTAGGAGTATAATTTAGACTAGCAATCCCGCAAGTCATTGCCATTGGGCACAATGAGACAAGGAAAAACAGATGGTTTTTGGGAATATAGCATGGCTTTGAGGAGTATGTTTTGAAGTCACCATATTGTTCTGAAATATCTTTCTCTTCATTTGTCTGGAGTATAAGAAGTTACTAACAGCTGTTTGAAATAATCTAGGTGGTGGTGCTGGCTCTGATGACTGTCGAGCTGTTTGGCATGATGGGTCTAATTGGAATAAAACTGAGTGCAGTTCCTGTGGTTATCCTGATTGCTTCTGTTGGCATTGGCGTGGAATTCACTGTTCACGTTGCATTGGTACGTAAGATCAGGAAGCATTTTCAAAATATTTTCAAATAAAATGGTGGCAATGTTAGGATCACAAATCCTTACTTAGTCTCCTAAATCAGTGACCTGATTCTCCGCAGGAAATTGGTCACAAGCTGTTTTGTGTGCCATTCAGTTTGTCTTGATAGAGGTAGTTGCTAAGTCAGCATCACAGAGATAAAAGGGGATATATTGCCTGTGATACCTAGTTGTCTGAGTGAAGCAAATATAAAGAGAAAGCAAAGCAAAGCTCTTAATGGACCTTACTGCAGACTCTCCGGGTCCTTGTATGCAGCTCCCTGTGCAGTGCTGTGAGACTGTTCCCTCTTGCATGTAGATTCTGTGTCTTATGGAAGAGTAGATTTTCAAAGTCACATATAGTGTCATTTGAGCTCACTGGACCACTGAAATTTGAATGTATTTGGATTCATTTTCCCCTTGAAAAATCTGCACTTTCTTCTCAGAAACTATCAGCTATTAATAGGGCACAAACATGCAGTCTGTAGGAAAATAGTTTTCCAGTGTGATGAGGAGGAGCAGAGAGGAGAAAAAAGTATGTTTTATATGCAGACTTTCAACCTTTTCAAAGTTAAGAGTCTGAATAGAGTGTGAACTTACTCACCCAGCTTACTCAACCTAATGTGCAAAAATGTGTAAAGATTCCAGTGCTTACAAGAGGGTGGATTTGGGTGTTCAAGATATGCAAACTCATCTTGCTTTATTTGGTGACAAAGAATAAAGGGCTATTTTTCTGTGTTCACATTTGACAATGCCAGCGCTGATCTTTCCAACATTTTGCACACTTAGCATAAGTAATTTTCCTATAAAGCTATTCTAATTGGTATTTCAGAATAATTCTAAGAATATCATTGTCTTCGTGGACTTGAATTTTACTGTGTTAAAAAGTAGTAAAGAATGAGGGGTCTGTATAATTTCAGGGATGAGATGCTTGTAGTCTGCTATAGTCTGTAGTATGTTAGTACTGTAGCAATCCAATAAGAAGTGAAGGGAGGGGGCTGGAAAGTGGTGGTGACATTGGATGAGAATGCAGCAGGCCTTTTAGACTCAAAAGGAGGACTTGTAGCCTGCTAAGAGGATCTGGTGACAAAGGGAGGAGAACTAACAGGCATCTTAGCACACTGGAGATGGCCAGATCCTAGCAACTTGTAGATTATGTACAAAGGTGGGGCATATAAAGTGACAGGATGTAAAGAATAATTTTAATAAAAATTGTCGGGGAAGTAGGGTAAGGTTAAAGAGGAGCAACTGGATCACTGAAGTGTGACATCTGTTTTTTTTCTCCTCCTGCTATGGGTAGTTAGGCTTTTGGAGATAAACCTGTTTGCTAGGACCTGAAATAGTTTGGGAAGTGTCTAATAAGAAGAAACTAATAATGTACAAAAGGAAGAAATAAATGACAGTTTCTTAGAACTAAAGATTTAAAACAGAAAAAATGGAATAAAAAAAGGACAAAACAGTTGTTTCTGAATGAGATGAAGCTAAGCTAATTGAAAGGGTTTTATGTGTATATATATGTATGAAAAAGTCATATATGGCTGAAGATAAAATGCCAAGCAAACTGAAAATTCCATTTTCTGAAAATTGACATTTTTTCACATTGACTCTGGACTCAAAAACTTTCAAACATAGCCTTAAATAAAAGAATGTCCGGTAGACCTCAGATGATAGCAGCAGTACTGACCTTTACTGCACTTCCTGCATATAAGCAGTCAAACTACTGTTACATAAACAAAAAACGCAGTGCTGGAACTGTTGATAAAAGTCTTCCTCGAACTTGTTCAAGAGTCATTCATCATCCACTTGTGGCTCAGTTCTGCATCATTGCTTGTGAACTGTAACTTCATCTTTTTAATTCTGCAAATAAATTCTGACTCCATAGTAGATTCTTGTATTATGCATTCTCTAATTTCATACATATACATATGTTTATATAAATAGTTAATATGTTTGTGAATCAGATCCCATAGCTCACATTCATGTGAGTCGTCTTATTGACAGCTGCCTTTACCCTGAATGGGATTCTTTATGTATTTATATATACGGGAACGTACAATATCCTGGAGACATTAATTTTTCACAGACCACTTTTAATCCAATACATGGTTTGACTACCTACAGAAGTGAGGATTGGAAATCTCATTCCACCTGTACCCATTTTTTGGTCTGCTTGTTCCACCAGATAAATTTTAATGTGTTGACTGGTTTCCCTCAGATTTGTCAGGGAAGTGAAAATAAGCTCCTAGGGAAGAGACATTTAAATTCTTAGACCAAGAGGAAGATAGTTGCTGGAGCCCGTATCTTAATAAGCAGTAGAGAATTGCCAAAGAGAGACCCCTTAAAAATCACAGGAAGAAGATAAACCAGGTTCTTGTCTTCTTAAATCACTAAGTCATACACAGAGAAGACAAATTCATATGGAACAACAGCCTTTGACTGTTCTAGATACAGCTTGTTCACTAAGGAGTTGGAGAGAGAAGGACTTTTCACTTGGTCGTATTGTTGCTTGGATGCTACCATGTTCAGCACTATTCATAAGGCATTTTTATATGTGTAGTTCTGCTAGCTTTGAAGTAGTAGAAGTTGCAAAAACATTTATTTCCAGTGAAATAGAAGTGTTAAAGTCCTGGAAGCCCAGGCCCCGTGGGAGTGAAAGAAGTAGCCCTGTAATTATGACACCTGAAGTGCTTTCACCGTGAAATGAATTCTTGCAGGTGGAAATAAGCAAACCTGGTAACAAAAGCCTGCTGATGCAAGCAGGCATTGTTTCCAAAATTATTACTATGGTCTGACTCTGTAACAGTGTTTACTCTGGTTGTGTGATTTCAGCAGCAGCAGCTGTGTGGTATGACTGCAGAACCAGGCCTTCTCTTGAAGGTTAGCTGGCTATAAAGATAGTTTCATAAACTGTGGTTTGAAGTAATTAACTGCTGAAAAAGTGTGCATGCTATGAGAAGGGCTATTGGAAGCTATTGTGCATCTGTCTAATGAAATGGATTTAATTGTTTTACAGGCATTTTTAACTGCCATAGGAGACAGGAACCACAGGGCTGTCCTTGCATTGGAACACATGTTCGCACCAGTGCTGGATGGGGCTGTGTCCACTCTGCTTGGAGTGTTAATGCTCGCAGGATCAGAGTTTGATTTTATTGTCAGGTAAAGCATTTGTGTGTGTCTTGACTTTCTTTTTAAATAAAAATAAGTATGCTTTTAATTTTTTGTCACTTCAACGTATCTTTCATTTTATTGCTATGCATGGTGTGTCAAACATGCTTACATCATAGTCCTGCTTTCCCTCTGTTTTTATTAACTCCTTGTTACATGCTAGACGCTGTAGTGTTTCCATTGCTGGTATTAAAATCCGTTCCAGGAAAATCTGACACCCAGCATGAAAGAACACAGAAATGGCCCTCTTTAGCAACATTTGCTAATTCTGGGTTTGAGTTAGTTCAGAGTGTCTAGTATTGTCCACTATTAACTGGGTTTGACCTTTAGCCTTTAGGTCTTCCACTTTTCTTGTATGCACAACAGTTTGTGTGTAAAGGACATATGAACATGCAAACATGCTTCAACTGTGGTGCAGGTGACTCTCTGTGGGCCGCCTTCTATCATTGTGTGAGGTTTACAGCGATGTAGAACAGGGAGAGGAAAAAAAAGTGGTGGTTGGGAGCTGGGGAACCATAAGTATGAACACAGAGCTTCATAGTAAAATTTCGTAAAGCAAGGCCTGAAGGCCCTTCTGTTTAGAACTACAGGCAGACTGTTTCTTATGAATTTAATTAAGAATGTGAATTCATCAAGTATGAGTGGAAAGCAAGTTTTTCATTCAGGGGAATTTGAGAACTGCAATGAAACAGATCCTATTCTATTCCAAACAACCTGTGTAGCTCTGCAAATGGCTAATCTTAAAACTAACACGGGTTCTTTGTGGCAAACTACTCCATGGAAAAAAAAAAAAATACAGTCTCTAAAATGGAACTGAGATAGAGCTGGCAAAATAAAAATGCTCTAAAAGGTGACTTAACTGCTTAGGTAGACATAAGCTGGATAGACAACTAGACTTCCGTGACATCCATTTGACAACAAGGGCAACAAAATGTCAGAGGCAGGAACTGAGAGGATGGCTGCTGAATCTCATCAAGATTTTTTGTTTATGTGTGAAAGAGATTTGAAGCAAGCAAGCAGTTTGCAGTTAGACCTCATGAAACCTATGTATTACTACTATACAGATATTGCATGTCCTGAAATAGAATTTGTGTTTTTCCCCAAGTCAGTATTTTTCACTTTATTGGTACTGAAGAAACAAGGAGAATTACTCTTTTAGGACCTGATCTTGTGATGTTTGGAACACTTTGACATTTAGGTTACTTACAGATTTAACCTAAATTTACAAGGGTACATTGTTGTGCTCATTTCCTACTTAACCTACCAGATTTTGGCAAGCATATTTTCTATCATAGCAAATGGAAGATTGTAGCAGCCCTTCACACCAAATTTGGATTGAGTGTTCTCTCAGTTTATAAAATGAGCCTTTCAACTTTTCAACTTAATGTTATTTTACTTTTTTTGGCCATCAGTTTCTCATTTTCCAATGCAATTTGACTTTAGTTTGCCTTGTTTAAAAAAATAAAATAAAATAAACTATGGGAGCCTGATCATTGTTATAGGGGGCAAAGAAGATCCCAAATTTCCGGAAAGTGATAGATTAGTCCAACAATGTGGAAGATTAAGTAAATTAACAGACATTGTATACACCAAGTGGTCAGAGCTATAATCCTCCTGTTTATCCTAGCACTAGATGGATGAGATGCAAATGTTTTTAATGCCTGTTGTTGATCTCTCTCCCAGTATAAAGTTCTCTTGGTTTATGTTAGTAGAGTAGATTGGCTTGTTGATTTTTGCTAATGCAGATCAGAATGTTTACAATAGCAGGATATTTGTAGTTTTACAGGAGTCTGATATATTTGATCAGATGTAGAAATGGGGAGGCAGTAAAGTTTGTTGCCAATGAGACAGTGTAATCAGCAGACCCATTAGTAGCAAACTTGCCCTCTGTCCCTCTCCTTTGCCTTCTCCTCCTGGAATTTACCAAGACTGAGTCCTCAAAATCATTAGTTACAACACAACCTTAAGTTTAGTCTGAGCCCCAGCTGTGCCGAATAGCAACTAGCAAGGCTTTCCTTTTACTGACAGGTTTACCTTGGTATTCATGAAGCATCCCAGACCTTAGCCCTCAGTGGTGGGAAAGGACAACCACTTGTGCACTTTCCTCTTCTTCCATAGTACTTCAGCCTTTATGTTTGAATTGGCTGACGCAAAACAAGAGTATTCAGAGATGCTAAATTGTTCAACAAAAGATTAGCCTGCAATGCAGCTCTGCCATTGTGGAGTGCTCTTACTCAGTACAATGCTGAAGCTTACTATAGAATGGGCAGCATTTTCTTTGCAGAAAGTGGGTTCCTGTGTTGTAAAAAGGTTGCAATTTGAGCTATTTGGTAAAACTGGAACTCACAGAATTCTAGGTGGAAAGTTGTGATTATGAACAGCAAGGGAAACCCTTACCTGATAAACTGGAGATTTAATTAGAGATTCTGCTGTAAGATGCAGAAGCATTTCACAGTGGATTAGCTGCTGGGAGAAGAGGGCTTCTTTTCCTTCTAGGCTAAATTGTTTGAATTCTACACCCTTCACTTCATTTGTTTGCTTCTGCTGGGTTTTCACTAATGGGGGCCCCTTTGCATTGTATTTGTGCTTTCAATCCATTCAGCTATTCCCTGGACATTCCATATTTTTGTGTTTGTGTAACACATTCATAAATAACACTACATGCTTCCAGATTCTGGGAAATTAACAAATGTAATTTTTTTCTTTCCTTTATCAACTAACACTTTGAGTTGTGGAATGTAGCTTCTCTAATTCAAAAGGTAAAAAAATCTCTCTATATAGAAAGTGATATAATTAGTTTGTGCAATGTTAGTAACATTTAGATTTAATTTAGAACATGTATTGTTTTAACATATGTAGAAGTAATTTTTAATCCCTTATTTGTAACAATATCCATGGCTATTCTCTCCCCCCAAACCCCTTAAACCCTACTTCAGGTATTTCTTTGCTGTCTTGGCAATCTTAACCATTCTGGGAGTTCTTAATGGATTGGTGCTGCTTCCTGTTCTTCTTTCATTCTTTGGACCATACCCTGAGGTCAGTAAAATTAATGGCGGACAGAAGAAATAATATTAGTTTGCACCCCTGCCCCCCCATTAGAAACTCTTGATTTTTTAAATTATCTTGGATTTTTTTGTTTATTTGTTTGTTTGGTTTTAGTTTGCAAGTTTCTTGCTCTAGTTGTTGTGGAGTTTTTGTGATCTTTATCGAACCGTTTGTTATGTAGTTGATACTCCTCTATGTTTTTAAATAAGTATTGCTTTAGAGGCTGCAATCAGCAAACTTGGCACAACTGTAGGATTATTTATGCTTTTAAAAGCATAATGTGATATGCAGACTAGTTTGTAAAATACGGATTTTTCCCAGCATTTTGCAAAAGACAGTTCTTTTTGTACACACACCTTGTTTCCTACCTCACTGCCTCTGCTGCTTTCCCCAAAATGTTTAACTGAGCAGACCACCAGGAAGGCCTGTGTGGACCAACATAGAGCAGTGGTGGTCCACAGACCACACCTTGATAGCCATGACTGGTCTGCCAGAAGGTCGCTCCTGTCGTGTCACTCCTCCTTGTGGTATGCTTTTGGCTCAAGCAACATTCTTCATGGGTGGAAGCCTTCACTTAGATGTGATGACTTCACAGTATAAAGCCCAAGTCCAGCCAATAATCATTCATAGATGCCAAATTTATATTTGGTTGTTGACTGTTCATTGCCTGCTTCACACAATTCTATATCTACTTTACAATTACTGCATTACATGGGGGAGTCTTTATCACATTGTGTCTATAGGTGTATGTGTGTGTACTAGAGTAAAACGAAAGATGTGTATACAGCACTAGTAATATTTTAGAAGTATTTATTGTTTTAGTATTAGTAAAACATGCTATACATATACATGTGAGGTGATTTTATGAAATCACTGTTAATGCATGCTGAAGTAGGAGAGAAGTCTACTAACTACTTTTGTAAATGCAAGTGCATGCATGCACACACATCTTCATGCACTTCCTGAGACAATGATACCCAGAAGAATGGGTTATCAGGATAAACGTTCATCAGAAAACTGGTGCTAGGATTTTCATGGCATGAGAGGGTGAATCTGGAGAAGAACATTTGTGTCAAGTACTAGTGATTAAAAGGCTAATGCTAACTGAATGTTATTAAATGCATTGTCATTATCAGGTTTCTCCAACCAATGGACAACCCAGGTTGCCTACACCATCTCCTGAGCCAGCCCCCAGCATCGTGAGGTTTGCACTGCCATCTGTGCGCACACACAATGGGTCAGATTCCTCCGATTCAGAGTACAGCTCTCAAACCACAGTGTCCGGCATCAGTGAAGAGCTTCATCAGTACGAGGCCACCCAAGGCCCTGGTGCACCAGTCCATCAAGTAATAGTGGAAGCCACTGAGAATCCTGTCTTTGCAAGATCTAGTGTAAGCATATTGACTGGCAGGAGGGCAACAAGAGTGTTTTGGGTTTTTTTACACCTATTTATTTTTGTGGGAAGCTCTTTCATATTTCTACTGATTATTCTTTGTGACTTTTGTAAGGAGGGAGTGAAGGGTCCCCTCCTTTAGGATCAAATTGGAGGTAAAGTGATGATATGAAAGCAGAGGTCTTTGGCATGCGTAATTGCTGTTACATCGTATTGGCACCAGCCACAAGAGAGAGCTCTCAATCTGTTTGATTACTATTTTCAGAGAGAAAACAGGAGAGATTAAAAGATCCAGACCTCTTGCACACAACTTCTTGTGGATCACCATCTCATACACCTCTCCTCTGCCAGCACATTTTGGGGAGAAAGATTGATAGAGCCGGAAGAAAACAGTTTCAGGGTTGTACTAAACCTAGAGCCTGTTGCATCTTGCTGCTGGGTTGCCATAATTGCATTTTCAAAGGAAAGTGAAAAAGCTCTGTCTCCTACCCCTGCTGATACTGCATGCTGAGCTGCAATGCGGATCTGTTTTTGTTCAGCAGAGGCCTAGAAATAGGTACAAGCACAGCCACATTTGAAGTTGGTCACGGTTTATTGACTGATGTGGCCGCTGCGCTTCACACTTTTTATGGAAATCAGAAAACAGATTCCTACAGTCTATACAAACTACCCTACTAACATCCTGTGTGTGCACCCTCCATGGAATAGAGCCTTTTCCAAATGCCTGCAATTCTTCTTGTTGAACGAGTTAAGATCAAGTGCTTGTCACTGATCCCTTTGAAAAGATGGACTAGTATGTAGGAAGCTTACACTAATGTTTTCAGCTCTCGTCCTGTGTTTTTCTGAAGGTATGCTTTCCAGGTTTTAATAACTTTAGACAAATGCTGTCTGGAAAATCAACAGTTATCAGACCCTAGAACATTTCCTTTGTAGAATTTGATCCAGGTCACCTTTATTGTAATTGTTAGAGCCAGGACAGCATTATTACAATTCTTCCCAGCATAAAACACAAGTGAGTGTGGTATTTGTTTGCTTTGCTTTGCCGAAGGCTTAACAGCGCATCACTCTTTCAGGTGGTTCAGCCAGAGGCACAGCATCAGTCGAGTCCCAGATTGCAGTCAAATCCAGAGCCTGGCACACAGCAGACATGGCGTCAGGGCAGACAAGCCAAACGGGAAGCGAGGGAAGGGCTGCGGCCACCTCCTTACCGCCCTCGCAGGGATGCGTTTGAAATCTCTACTGAAGGGCATTCAGGACCCAGCAACAGGGATCGCTTGGGCCACAAGACTCGTTCTCATAACATAAGAAGTCCAGCATTCAGCACCCTGGGCGCTGCAGGGCCAGCATACTGCCAGCCTATCACTACTGTGACTGCCTCAGCTTCAGTGACTGTTGCTGTCCATCCTGCAGTGCACAGCCACAGCTCTCGGGGAGGGAGCTTTCCGTCCTACGAGGGACACCATGAAGCTGACCATGGGCCATTTGAGGACCCCCATGTGCCTTTTAATGTGCGGTGTGAAAGAAGAAATTCTAAAGTAGAAGTTATAGAACTGCAAGATGTTGAATGTGAGGAGAGGACACCCAGCAACAGCTCACAGTAAGGTAGGTCCATCTCTTGTATCTACAAGCTCCGCCTGTGTTGGGCAATGGTGTGATCAAAAGAAAGGGGAAAGATAAAATTCTCTGAGGTACCTGTTCCTCAGGTAGGCTTACTTACTGGTAGCTGATTATCTTAAATCTGCTAACTGTGAATATAGTACATTTTGCACTAGAAGTCAGGTTGGATAAGATGGTACTTGCCAACACTGAGCAGTTGTAGTGGGTTCAGGCATGAACTGCTTCCGAGAGCCTCGAAAAGTGGGTAAGTACATCATGCAGTCCCAGCTGACTGGGTGAGAATGAAGCAGAGATCATGAACAACATACCTAAAGCTGTGCAACTGCATTTACTGTTGATTGGTCCTATCTCCTCATCCTGAATCAAGCACGTTCTGAAACATCACACAGACTGACATTGGCTAGTGTAACATTGCCAACTGCTTCGAGGGTTGTCCTTCTCTTGAATAAAACTCTGTGAAAGAATTTGAAATCTGAAGACTGAGTCCCTCTGGGAGCTGGGCTAAGTGAGAGGTGGGAAGGCCTCACCATCCCTAGTGCACTGCTGTGTGCAGGGGGACATTCAGAGACCCTGGGGGAGTCCTTGGGTTCCCTTGGGTTAGCTGCAGTGGCTAAGGCAGATTTGCATAGGGCAGAGACAGCCTAGCATGGCATTTAAGATTTTCCTATGAAACAACAGATACACCCAAGAACTTGTGAGACATGATACTTGAATCATAGCCTGTCTTTAGGCTGGCAACAGCAGATTACAGTGCTGTTTAGAACAGACAGGATACTTTAGCAGATGTTTGGGGAAGACTAAAGCTGTTCACGTTCTTGAAAATTTTCCACTAATTTTATAAGGAATACTTTGAAGGGGAGAAACTAATTGAGCTTTTGCACTGACAGGTTTCTGGGGCTTGTGCCTGAAAAGCCATTTCTTACCAATTTAACCCTGCTATTCTCTTCTGGGATAAAGAGAAAGCGTTACAATAGTTACTTGGCTCTGGACTGCTGTTTTCTCTCTTTGGTTTTCAGAGCTTTTCAGTGACAGACACTAGTTTGACCAGACAAAACCATTTTACTTAGGTTGTTGAACAATTTTGCATGTGTGCAAGCACACACACACACATGGAGAGTTTTTGATGGAAAATTTTTGATGGCTTAATCAAAACATCACCCTCTGATTTATGAAACGTCTCTCCAAACATCCCAAAGTGCAAATAGACATGAATGCCTTAAGCCTTACAGTCTAGAAATATGGCAAGTAATAGTATCCACATAATAAGGAAATACTTGGGCTCAGCTTTTTCAAGCTGAACTGCATGGTGGTGTGAGATTCTTAAGTGTGCACGGTACTCAGTGTAGCATATTCCTCCTTGAAGCATTCATTGGTTTTGACTGAGTTTGTTGCAGGTATCTGGAGCTGGGAACTCAGAAATTAAAGCATCTGCATTTTTTTTAATTGGCAGTAGTATTTCTTTACTGGGAGATTCATGGCTGATATGAAAGCAGAGCCCATGTTTCCTGACCGCTAACTGTAACCACACGAATCATGAAATGAGTTTTGGATTAGCTTGATTTGTTTATTTTTCTTGAACTTTAATGAATATTTGCTTTTCTTTTCTCTTTATTTGTAAAAGGTAATAACTGAAGCAAAGAAGAGGCCAAAGATAGAAAACTCTATTTCCAGAACTGCTTGAATTGAAGAACTGCTTGAAGTTGTAGAAAAGGACATGCTGCATCAGGACAACAGTTCACTGTTACTGTAACCTATTGTATTATTTTGTTAAATATTTCTTTAAGTATTTAAAAGATGTACACATATGTAATATACAAAAGAACAATGTAAAGTAGTATAGTCTGGAGTCATTTGCCTCTGGGCAATAGAATGGGGACAATATTGTGTGCGCTTTGTACTTTTTGTACATCGATCTCTGTGCCACAACTAAGCTTAATCTAGTTCTAAATTCCAGCATAATTTGCTGCTGCTTAAATATTTTATAATTTACGTGTATAACTCTATGCAAATATTGCTTATGTAATAGGTTTTTTTTAAGGTACATGTCTGTTTAAAGTATTTTAAGTTTGCATATCACAACCCTGTGGTAGTATGAGATGTTACTGCTAACTTTCAAGCACGCTATGCGTGATAATTTTTAAAATAAGCAGATATGAAGAAAAGCAAGTTAATCTGGGAGGCTTAAATAGATTTAGCTATGTGCAGGTTCTGTTTTGCTGTGTGTATCCATGTGTGCATCTGGAAGTTTGCATGCTTTTGTGTGTATGTTCCTGGTGTACTGTAGTTTCTCTTCTACTGTATGGCAACACTTAGTGGGCTTATCAACCCACTGACGCTGATGTAAGTCTGGCTTTCTCTGTTAGCAGGCACTAGTGAAAACCATTTTGGTGTTTATAAACATGCACCATAGACTGCCATCATGAAAGGCCCAACTAAAATAGAAAAGAAGACAGAAAGTCAAGGTTGGGGTTGTGGTTCAGTTTCCCACACTCTTAATGTCTTGGTTCACATGGCTTTGGTCAAGTCACTTAACTGCCCTGTGCCTCAGTTTCTCATTCTGTAAAATGGGTGTAATTACACTTACCTACCTCCCAGGAATGTTGTGAGCTTAGTTACTGTTCCTGTAGTGCTTTGATTTTTCTTCTTTTTTTTGATTTTTTTTCTTTTTTGTAATTTTTCTTTGCAAAAGGTGCCAGGTAAGTGCAAACACTATAGCCATCATTGTTCCACTTCCAAAGGTGCTGGATATTGAGAAATGCTGGTTATAGAATTTCAGTGAGCATATGCCTTATTTTGATATTGATACTATTAACTATGTGGGGCATTAGAAGTTGGATAATTGAGTTGTTTGGTGGTGAGAAACAGCTCAGCTGTGTCCTTCCAGCATTGGAAGCAGTACCATTGGTCTCCTTACTTTTATGGCAGGAAGGAAGTTAATAGTAAGTGATAAAAAGTAAATGGAAGGATAAAAAACAAATAATCTATTTTCACTTTATAAATATAAATGGCTTTCTGGATGGGCCCAGGATTGTAATGACACAAAAGGCCTGGGATGTTCTTTTCTCTAGAGTTTGTGTTTTCCCATGCTGCAGTTGCACTTTTAATTAAAACAGCTAAACTGCGATCTCTTTGCGAAACTAATTTAGCTTTTTGCATTATTTTTTTTTCAACTAAAAGGGGATAGCTGCAGGTGAAGGGTCTGTAAAAAACACCACACTGTGTTCCAGCTGGAAACCTTATGAATGGAGAACCTTGATTTAAAAAATAATAGAAGTTTTCATTATCTCTGTCTTCCTCTTTCTTCACCTTTGTTCTGCCCTTCTCCAAGCTGTTTTAGAGCAGGTAGATGTTCAGTTACATATTCAGAGCCAAACAAACACAACCAATATTCTGTTCCTAACCACAGCAGTGGTGGGGCTTTTGAGTACAATGCCTGAACAGCAGTGGCCAATTCTTTGATGGGAAGGTGTTTTTCTCCAGTGGCTTCAGGGAGTCTATCTTTGCTCACAGACCTTGCCAGCATAACGAATGGGGATAATTAGAATGCACAAATTTCCATGCCTTTTTTTCCTCACTTGAAAACACTTTGATATGAGGCACTTGTTTACAGATCTCCAATGTGAACGCTCGAAGAGCAGGTGGCGAGAGCCTGGTGTCATTCCCATGATACATAAGCTACTGTTTCAATGCACACTAAGGGTTAATGTCGCAACTGCCTACTGGTCCAGTTCACTGTCTCATCTGGAAACTCTGAATGACAAGACGAGGGGCCCCCATTTAGCACTAGCAGCATAGTGACCTCAGATCGTACACACTCTGCCACAAAACTGTATGATGCTAATTGGAAAATGCCTTTAACCACCAAGCGCCTGCAGGGCTCCCACTGACACCTCCACCACACCGGGGCTGCCTCGCTTTCTCCTCTTCCTCAGGAGGGAAGGGAGCCAGGGTGAACTGCGGTGCCTCCTGCCTGCCCCTGCCCAAGTCCTCCTGTGTGCTGGTGTGTGGGTGAGCTGTCTGCTGCTTCTCCATAGTCACATTGGGAAGGGGAGAACTCAGTGGCTGGCAATGTTTGTTTTATTTTGTAACTTTTTTTAATCATGGGTGATATTTATATTTTTGTATCATAAGAATGTTTTCTTACAGTATTTGTCATGCCAGTTTATAACAAACAAGATGCAGGGATTTTATTTCTATTGGAAAACACTATTACAGTTATGTTGTTACTGTTTAATGGATTTTTATTTGTATAGAGTGCTTGCTAATGTTAAACAGGAAAGAGTATATAACATTTACATTAAAGACTTGTCGTAGCTTTTTGTGTAAGGAGTTAAAAGGAAAAAATATCCGAACTGGGTCTCATTGCCTGCCTGTTTCGGTAGGAGTGGGTTTGTGTCATTTCAGTTACAAAGATAAAATTATGCCATATAATTTATTTATATGAAAATTTATTTTTGTAGTGTACATAGTAGTCATCAAGTCTTTTGACAGAAGTATATTTTTAAAGAGTTTATATGTAATGATGATACCATTATGTTTTGGAACACTGCTGAGATACAATTATGGTGCACACTTTTCCTTGTAACCCCCTGGCAGAAAAGAAAGTGTTTAACAGTGTTAAGAGAGAAAGAGAGTGTGAATAATCATACAATTCTGAACTGTGTTTTAGTTACCGTTTGTGATCTAGTGTGGTTCTCATTTTAAACTTTGAATGGAAATTGTACAAACTCTCTAAATATTAATGTTCAAACACTGATAGAAATTCTAACATGAATAAAAAAATATTATAACCTATTGGTTGATTTGGTTGTTTATAGAATGCTTATGTATTGCTGGTCAGCTGTGCAGGGACAGGCATGCAGTCATTCTGATAAGGAGCGTGAATTTGGGGTGTTCTAGTATGTGAGATTTTGGGAGATCCAGATTTGCCAATTTTGGACCAGGAGCCAATGTCTAAACTGTAACATGCTGCAGTTTCTCTGTTGATTCCGTTACCCATGTTATGTCCTGGAGAATAGGATTACCTTTCATTCTTACTCTCACTGAACCATTTTGTGTATGCTTTGAACCTGTGTGTAAAGCAGTTTGTGTACAGGTTATTTCTGCTTAGAAGGAGGAGGAAATTCTTTGCCTTTTTCCAGCTCTGTGGTTGCTCCCTAAATTGGATTAGAGAAATAGTCTGTTCATCCCGCTTTGTGGAACAGAAAATAAACAAACGTGGAGTTCTGAAAACCACAATACTCCATGAGGAGGCTCTTGACAGTCCTTCTGGGAAGTGTGCTTGTAACCTGTGCAAGCCAGCATGCAGGTTCCCATGCACTGCACCAGAAGAAGAGGCTACGGTGGGTGAAGGTCGTAAGTAGCAACATCTACCTGCAGTCACCTGCATCATAAACCCCAGTGGGGTTTGTCCTGTGCAAACAGACTGTGCTGAGCATCCAGCTAAGTGCCACAGAGCCAGCAATTCTTGCCTTTATCCTTCAACTACTGGGTGAGGTTTCTTCACAGGTCTTGTAAATTTCTCACACACAAAAACCCAGACATGTCTTGTGGTAATTTATGGTTCAGCCTCTACTTTTCATGGTCAGAGGAAATACAAATGCAACTTTTTATTTTATAGTTTTGGGAAGTTTAACCAGGAAAGAGTAGAATACAGTGAAAGGACTTGAACTGCAAAACTCCTGCACATTTTTTTGTGTTACTCAGAATACTCTCCTTCGATCCTCAGTACCAGACAGACTTGAGTCAGGTTGAAGGTTTGGCCTTAGCAGGTTACAGCCTGTGGGAAGAGTGGCCACCAAAGTCTGGCATTAGCTCAACTCATTGACTTAAAAGGCCTTTTGTGTCCCAGCCATCCATGGGAGCAGTTCCATTCACAGGACTGGAAATGATATGAGTAAGTCAGTACATTCTTCCAGTCAGAACACAGGATTTTTCTTTATAAATTCCATTTTGCATCAACGATAGCTATTTTACCTTACACTGCTTGCCATGTTTTGATTTCCCCTAAATGCTGCTGCTTGCTGTCAGTCTTCTTAGCCCCAGGTAAGACCTTACTTCAGTTTTTGTCAGAGTTTGGTGTCCTCAACATAGAAAGGACATGGAGCTGTTGGAACAAGTCCAGAGGAGGGCCACGAGGATGATCAGGGGACTGGAGCACCTCCTGTATGAAGATAGGATGAGAAAGTTGGGGCTGTTCAGCCTGGAGAAGAGAAGGCTGCATGGAGACCTCATAGCAGCCTTCCAGTATCTGAAGGGGGCCTATAGGGATGCTGGGGAGGGACTCTTCATGAGGGACTGTAGTGAGAGGACAAGGGGTAACGGGTTCAAACTTAAACAGGTGAAGTTTAGATTGGATATGAGGAAGAAATTCTTTACTGTGAGGGTGGTGAGGCACTGGAATGGGTTGCCCATGGAAGTTGTGAATGCTCCATCGCTGGCTGTGTTCAAGGCTGGGTTGGACATAGCTTTGGGTGGCATGGTTTAGTGTGAGGTGTCCCTGCCCATGGCAGGGTGGTTGGAACTAGATGATCTCAAGGTCCTTTCCAACCCTAACTATTCTATGATTCTATGATTCTATGTTTATTCAGGCCTTAAGTAAACACATGGTCAAATTTTTGTTGGCATAACGCATGTATTTAACAGCTTCAGGAATGCTGCATGCTGCTAAACTGCAGCAGCACTGATGTATGAACAGGTGTTTCATTTTTGTTAACTTTCACTCCCAATGAGCATTCGAGACACCAACTGTTTATATCTGAAAACCACCATTGCCAAATTGTAATTACTTTTAATGGCTGCTGCAAGTAATGAGAACAATTACTACTTCCCTACTCCATTTAATCATTCTTGTCCTTTTTGTTGCAGACAAGTTGAACCTTACTGCTGGAACAGGATGCATGCCAGGAAACTGCACTACCCAGCCTGAGTGGCTTAAAAAAACACATGTCCAGTTTAACTTTACATGGTTAATTGCAGCTAATTAAACACAAAAATGAAGCAGTACTGCTGCTTTGACAAAAAAAGTTTAACATGTATCCTGGCACATTTGGTCCTGCAGAAACCATTCCGCTTCTGTGGATACTACATAAGCAAAGGAAACCTGTGCCTCAGACTCTCGGATGTCTGCAGTGGCACCCAGGCCGCTTACCACCCTGCAATAGCATTTCATAGGAACGCTTCCACCCTTCTTGTAACAGCTGTAACTGCATGTGTCACTGCTGTTTCTGCTGCCACTGCAGCTGTACCTGCTTGCCACTGATGCAGGGTAAGGCTGCAGTGGAGACAACTGTGGGTTAGTGAACATTAAGCACAAGGCAACAGGCACTTTGGTTTATTTTGCTATTCAGATCATCTTCCCAGGCTCTTCCCCAGGCTCAGCTGGAGCTGCCAGTCAGGAGCTGTGGGACCTTTCTTGCTATTGGAATTAGGACCTCACCTAAAGGTAAAAGTGGAGATACACTTTTGCACAATGAGGCACAAAACCCTCCTGGCTTTTCTGTCTGGTCTGTCCATCCCTTGAGCTCTAAGCTTCACAGTGGGGCTGACTTTGCAGGTCCCCATCTGCCTGCAGACACCATAGCCTCGTGAAGCCTTTCAGGGAGCCAGGCTGAAAGACTCAGCAGCTGGGAAGGGGGGGGGGGGGGGGGGGCGGGGCTGGAAGCTGGAGGTTCGAAACTGCTTCCCAGGCAAGGGAGGGCTCTGTCTCAGTGGAAGAGGAAGGGCTGGAAATCTGGGGGCAAGGCTTCATTCATGAGTGAGTGAATTAGGTGGGTTTCCCCACCTGTTGAGGGGAAAAGACCACTGAAGTGTTGGAAAAGTGATTTATGGTACAAGTGAGAGACCCTGGGTGCACTGGAAGAGGGAGAGCTCCACCATCTGATTTAGGAGACCCATAATGGTATTGCAAATGCATTTCAGCACCTAGCTAAGACTGATTTTTCTGTTCCAGGTTGTGTCCAGTTTAACAACCCTGGATTTTTTGTTCTGAAGTTTACACTGAGGAATAGGCTTCTAGGGAGGTATGTCTGGCTATTGGTATATGATATACTATTCAAATCCTTCCTTTAATCCACAATGTGTAACTTGGACACAGGGTCTCACCCTGTGGAGGTGTCCCTCTGCTGTCATTGACTACAAAAGATAATACGGGTTTCTGACCATGGAGGCTCCAGCTCATACTTGAGCTAGATGCTCACATCTGAGGGTGAAAATCAAGCCAAAAAATTCACCTTTTTTTCCCCCTCAGATTGCATATCACGATCCAGTCAGTGGTACTGTGGGACTTCTTGAACGGATTCACATACTTCAGGAGCCTTTTTGAGTTGCATCTGAAACAAGAAAGCTGTACAAGGAAACCGACAAGCTGAAGGTTTTGTCTGTGGAAGTGACCTGCCTTACACCCACCTGAGACACGCAGAAGAGATATGCTGGAATATGCTTGTGAACCTTAATCCTAGGCCTCCAGGACACTGCCATTATGTACAGTCTTTCTCTCATTATTGTGATATTTTGCAATTGTGGTCTGTTTTGGCCACTCTGTATTAAATTATCACCTTTTATTTTGTAATTTGTATTTTTATTTTTTCTTACTATAAATATGATTTTACTCAGAGCTACAACACTTATAGAATCATAGAATCATAGACTAGTTAGGGTTGGAAAGGACCGTAAGATCATCTAGTTCCAACCCCCCTGCCATGGGCAGGGACACCTCCCACTAAACCATGCCACCCAAGGCTATGTCCAACCTGGCCTTGAACACTGCCAGTGATGGAGCATTCACAACTTCCCTGGGCAGCCCATTCCAGTGCCTCACCACCCTTACAGTAAAGAATTTCTTCCTCATATCCAATCTAAACTTCCCCTGTTTAAGTTTGAACCCATTACCTTCTTCATCTCTTTGCCCTTCCTACCTTCTTTGCTCTCCTCCCTTCCAAGCCCTTCTTTGCTTTTGTCCTTGCACATCCTCAGCATGTCATCCAGTATGGCTTACGGTTAGCTGGTGAATGCAGCTATGCCCTGAGATATCTGTGGAGTTGTTCCAAAAAGCTGATTAAAAGAGACAGTGCAGAAATACAAGACAGTGCACCAGTAAGATAGTACACATATGCATCTGGAAAGGCCTAAGGAGCCCTAAAAAATAAATCTAATCAGCCTCTCAGAATGTGATCCCTGGGAAATGATTATGTGAGTTTATTTTGCTTTATTTTCTTTCTCTCCTTTCTGCATACGCTTCACAAATTCATAGAATCACAGAATGGTTTGGATTGGAACCAACCTTAGGGATCATCCAGTTCCAACCCCTCTGCTATGGGCAGGGACACCTTGTACAAGCCCCGCACAACCTGGCTTTGAACACTGTCAGGAATGGTGCAGCCACCACTTGTTTTGTGATTCAGGTTTTGCATGGGTTTAAAGGTGAATTTCGTATTTTTGAAAGCCAAACCATTTATATCAGAGATTTTTAAAAGAAAAAGTACTATTACAGAAAACTCAAGATTCTCCTTACAAAAAGTGACACGGGCTCTGCTCATTCAAATGTTTAAGTGCTTTGTTTCACAAACACAGTGAGTAGGTTGGACTATTCAAACTGTTTGTAGTTGCAGAAATGGGATGTGATTACTGCAACCAATAAAAATACATGTAAGAAAGCTTGGGCTTTACTACTAATGATGGCGAGACTTGGTTCAGCCTGATAACATGGGAACCCAGATATTCTGCATGCAACAGTACGCGCACACACATGCTGTGGCGCTTTGTTAGCTTGCCTTCATAGATGCATGGTGAACGGATGCTGAGACAGAAAAGCAAAAAAGGCAGTGCACCATACTGTGGAAAGTGAAAGGCAACAGCAGAAAAAGAAATGAGAGGGAGCTGTACTTGAGCCCTTCTGGGGGGACTCACAAAATGTGTTTTAAAGGTGCATTTGAAGTTTGTGTATAATGACGAGGGGTGTCACTCTGCCGGACAAGGGAGGCTTGGCTGAGCCCGGCTGCTGAGCATAAGAGCCCAGTGTTCCCACTGACAGGGGAGGTGATAGCTTGCTTTGGGGGATATTTTTTATAGTGTTGATGCTGGCTTTTTGAATGTTTTTCTACGCAACGTGTGTGTGTCTATGTGTGTGTGAGTGTGTATGATGGGAAACACATGAGTGTGTAGCAAGAACTGTGGTTTCAGTGTGTGGAATTTGCTACTGGCAAGTTATTCTAGCACCGAGTCCAAGATAAATACCAGGTAGGCTTATATTTTTGCATGTGCTTTTTTGTCCTGAAATGTTATAAAGGTCTTCCAAAATGCAGGAAGTTGCACCTGGGGTTTCACAACCTTCTCGGGGCTGACGTTCCCAGTGCACATAGCTTCATTTTCTGTTTCTGCTCTAATTTTTTGTTGTTTGGCAAACTCCTGAAGGGAAACTTAAAAGAAGACACTCCAGACAAGTGTTTTTGACTAGGTCTGGGGCTGGCTTCACTGACTTCTCCTAACAACTTTTCTTCTGCACTGTCCTGCACACTGTGGCTGTCTCTAGATGTCCTTTCCACGCTCATGTTGCTTTGATTAATTTCTTCAGAGTACAAGTAGGATTAAGTAGAACAGAAGGGCACAGACTTACTGGAAATGGTCTTGTTAGCTTCCTTAATGTACATGTAATAGAAGGAAAAGGCTTTGAATTGATGACACTTCATTGTGTCATTTGACATTATTTTCTCTGGCATCAGAATGCCTTTCCTTTTAAGGTCTTCTTTGCATGGATACTTGGACTAACGCTTAATTTTTCCCCATTGAAATTTTGTGTCAGACCCAGAAGTGGGCTGTGGTCCAGCAGACACTTTTTTCCTGTTCCAGAGAACACACATCCCCCTAATAACCACCATATTATTCCTCACATGCCACCTAACAGTTAAGTATGTGAAAAACTAAAGACTCTGGAAGCCCTCGTGAAGAAGCAATGCAGTAGGAGTGCATAGGATGCCATCGCTTATGGGACATCTGGAAGTCTGGCTGTCAAGCTGGCTTATTCCTGGCTTTTCTTGGGGATGTGTGATAAGTGTGTCTCGGTGTGTGTTTTTCAATCCCTGCACTCTGGCAAAAAAGAAATGAAAGAGTGAATGGACTTGGCTAGCCATGAAAGCCAGTTAGAGGGTGGCAGATGGGAAGAAAAGTGCCAGAAAAGGCATTGTCTGGGTCTGAATTGTGGACAGCAGTAGCAGTATTCCCTTGAACAGCCAAGGGAGCTAGGGAAGAAAGCCCATCTTTGTGTTCAGGCAGTGACAAGGTAGATTTGGGAGGCGTTGGAAAGCTGAGGATTTAGCTGGGGAAGGGAAAAGAGGCTTGAGCCAGGAGAAGATGGTTTAGAAGGAGCAGGGCACTTCTGAAATGGGAGCATGGGCTGGTGGCTTGGAGAGAGCAAGAAGTTGGGATCAGTTTGGGAAATGGTGACTTTTTCAATGAAAATGTCCAGAAAAGCAAATGAAATCTACACACCTGAGGAATAAATCTAACTTCTGCATTTTAACATATACAATGCATTTAAAAATACTCATAGAAATTCATGACAGACCAATGAAGTACTACACAAAACAGAAGACACTGCAATTGCAATTAAAATGTAATACAACATCATCAAAAAGCTGTTATTTTCATCACAAGAAATCAGGCCTTGTAAAATACTCATTAAATGCATGGCGTAATTATAATCTGCTCAGTCCAAACATTATATTTAAGGGTCCTATCTTATAGTAATAATAATAAATACTACACAAGATTAGGTGGTGCCATTGTTTGGTGGCACCACCATCACTGTGGTAAGTTAACATACCTGTAGTTCATAGATCTGAGAGTCTTGTGTTGTATCTTCTTATAAAAGTGCTTCAGTCAGCGCTTTGTCCAGTTTGTCGTCATTTCTTTCATAATTCTCAATGAAACAAAGCCCCCCAAAATATAAGAAGGGCCAGTGTTGTTCTAGATTCTTTTCTTTCAAAATTCTCCTACACTAAGATCACCACCAGAGATGAATGCTTGGGTTTTGGTTTCCTTTTTTTTACCTGCTTTGGATACAAGCTCTTTTTTACAAAACCAATGTCGTGGTTTAAGCCTCTATAACTCACGCAGTCGCTCTCTCAGCCAGTCCCCCCTCTTTCTTCCCCCAGCTCCCGGAGGCATGGGAAGGAGAATCGAAAGAATGCAACTCCCACCGGTTGAGATAAGAACAGTTTAGTAACTAAAGTATAACACAAATCACTACTGCTACCACCAATAATCATAATGACAAGGCAAATACAAGGAAAGAATACAATCGCTCACCACCTATACCCAGCCTGACGAAACAGTGCACCCCCCCACCCTTCTGGGTCTCTGCTCTCTGTTTTACATCCTGGGCATGACGTGCTGTGGCATGGAATACCTCTTTGGCTAGTTTGGATCAGGTGTCCTGTCTCTGCTTCCTCCCAGCTTCCCCTCCTCCCTGACAGAGCGTGAGACTCAGAAAGTCCTTGGTCAGACCAGAACATCACTAAGCAGTATCCGAAACATCGGTGTTATCAGCGCTGTTCCCAGTCCCAAAGTCAAAAATGCAGCACTGCACCAGCTACAAAGAAGGAGAAAAATGACTGCTACTGCTGAACCCAGAACAACCAAATTCATAAATTTTGATTTTTTATAAAGAAGTATTTAAAAGGCAAATGGGATTTTGTGTCAGTAAGAGTATAACCTTACTAAGAATACCCAGAAAATTGAAGATATTATTTTACAGAAATCCTGCTTGTAAATTCTTGTTTGTAAATTCAAAATGCTTGCACACAGATGCATATCTACAGTCAATTAACACTTCTCACCAAGTTACCAACTTGAATATTTGTTTCTCTAAAGCTTTGAGAACAAGTATTCCTTAAAAACAAGCAGGAAAGAGCTACGATAGAAAGAAGTGACACTCTGGAACTGTGACAAGTAGATACAGAATTCCACCTTCCCACAAGTCCTTTCTGGTTTTGGTTTATCCTGAGGTCTTCTCTGGGATCACAGCATTTTATCTAGACACCAAAACAGGTCACCAAGTTTTCAAGAGCACTGAGAATTCAGCTATGGTTGCTGAGTTGGATGCTGAGCCCTTTGTCACCCTACAGAGGTAGGAAAGAATTATGAAAGCTTTCTTCTTCTTCTCTTCTTTTTTTTTTTTTTCTCTTGCTACACTTTGTTCCAAAGGAAGTGGGATCTGGAAACATTCACTGTTGTAAATCATGGCTTAAATTCAATACTTGTTCATCTGTTCAACTGCTGCTCTGTGTTTCAGGCTCTCACCCAGTGCTGCATTGTCGGAAGAACAGAGGTAGCTGTATTGTCACTTGACAATATAAAGGAAATCATAATGGATAGTAGTAATTTACAGTAAAATTACAGTAGTGAATTATGAGTAAAATACCAATATTGAAGATTTCTTTAATGTCTGCTTTAAAATTAAATGTGGCTATGTATTTATTGTGCACCATGAGTCCTTTCCCATTCTTTTATGATTATATCACAGAATCATAGAATGATAGACTAGTTAGGGTTGGAAAGGACCTTAAGATCATCTAGTTCCAACCACCCTGCCAGGGGCAGGGACACCTCCCACTAAACCATGCCACCCAAGGCTTTGTCCAACCCAGCCTTGAACACTGCCAGCGATGGAGCATTCACAACTTCCCTGGGCAAACCATTCCAGTGCCTCACCATTCTCACAGTAAAGAATTTCTTCCTCAGATCCAATCTAAACTTCCCCTGTTGAAGTTTGAACCCATTACCCCTTGTCCTATCACCACAGTTCCTAATGAAGAGTCCCTCCCCAGCATCCCTATAGGCCCCCTTCAGATACTGGAAGGCTGCTATGAGGTCTCCACGCAGTCTTCTCTTCTCCAGGCTGAACAGCCCTAACTTTCTCATCCTATCTTCTTACAATAACTGATAAAATCAAAGCCTTTCATCTATCACATTCCATAATTATACTATTGTAATTGGAGTAGTTACCTTAGTGCTCTCAGAGATTAACTCATTATCATTACATTTTTGTAAATGTCTTATTGCATGTTTAATACAAACGGATTTTGAGTGGTCCTCTAAGTAGAAGATCAATAAATGGACCAGCAGTGTCATCTTTTAGACTAATAGCAAAGATGAATGACTACTAGATTAATGCAAACAAACCTGATTTAAGCTCTCTTCCATATCTTTATCAGGGTTTTAATTCTCTTGTGCTTTTCCTTGGCAGGAAAGTTCCATGTTTATTAGCTCAGAAGAAGGCACTGAGGAAGGATTTTTCTGTAACTAGTTGAGATTATACGATCTGAAGTCAATGTGGAATGCTGATAGCAGGGTTTATGCTAATGTAAAGCCTTTAGACCATGTAGTCTGGTCAGGTATTTACTTTCGAGCTTTGTATGTGTATCAAAGCATGCTGCTGAAAAAGGGCATTCACTGGGTCAGCAGAAACATAGCTTACAATACTGGTCCTTCTTCCCACACCTTTTCATAAAAATGGTAAGTCTAGATACATGCTCATTTAAGCAGTTTATTTTCATAGCCAGGGGACAAGGATGTACAGTGCTTCAGGGCATATGAAATTTGAAACTGCATGTTGCTTGCATGCTGCTGAAAGAAGACTTTGCCTCTATGAAATGTACGATGCTACTATATATAACAATTTATACACATTCAAGGAGTCTATGCAAAAGCACCTCTCTTAAGTTCTCCTTAGTATCTTACAGTACATGAGATCAAATAAAGACAGATTTGAGGAAGACCCTGGGTAAAAGAGTATCTGAAATCCTAGTACATCCTAGTACAGAGGATGTGCTGCTTTCCCCATGAAATGCTGTGACTATAGTATGCGTACACTACATTCAGCAACTTATCTTTCTAGTAGGTGTGCATCCAAATTGTTATTCTGGGCATCGTTGTTAGTGGTTCTGGCAGTGCAGTAAAAACTAGGAACTTTGGGCATAGATTAGTTTAATCCTTCGTGGAATCTAACCACACAATCATGAACATCTGGTGTTTTGATTGGCTTGAGTTCAGAGTTGTGAACTGAATTCAGTGGACTTCTGAAAGTTGCTGCAGTGGCTGAATCTCTTATATCAAAATACAGACACTGGTGTTTGCTTCCATTTCCCAGCAGTCTGTTTTGGACCTCTATATGGCTTATTTATGTTCACCTATGTTGGATATTTGCTTGCATTTACCCCGATTTCCCACTTCTGTCCATATAAAATACTGAGACACTTGAGTTTGGCCTTCTAAATCAGGTAATGCAGAAGTAATAAATTGTAAAGTGTAGTGCTGCAAGAAGGTTTTCTTTTATTTTGATGCAACCTGTTCAGTCCAGGAAAAATGCACTTTCTACACAGCTGAGTGACACCTAGGCATCCTCACAAGGAAAGAAGTCGGCGTAAAACCTGATGAATATGAAGAAGCGTGCATTCTTGGAACACCCCAGTGAAAACAAAATTAATGTCAAAGGTGGTGGTGTTGGGTTTTTTTTCAAGTATTTGTCCACGGGAAGATAAGCTGCAGTTCAAAATGTAAAGGCATTTAAATCTTTTGCCAGTATGCCCCCAGAATGTCTGATATGGATTTCAGGATTGAAGCTATCCATTTGGTGAGAAATTTTTGTTCAGAACAATGTGCAACATGTTGGACAATCAGATACTGCTAAACTTGGGTATATATCTGGGGTGCTAAATTGTGTTTTGTAATGGTGGTTTTATTATTAATTGTCTGGTTGAGAG
This sequence comes from Ara ararauna, assembly GCA_028858755.1. Classification (NCBI taxonomy): domain Eukaryota; kingdom Metazoa; phylum Chordata; class Aves; order Psittaciformes; family Psittacidae; genus Ara; species Ara ararauna. Next base: position 32,088,095 of record CM054410.1, on the reverse strand, counting down.
ACTTAAACCATTTGGTGCTTGGACAAATTGGAATCCTTTAAGTAAATAGTTTAGTCTTGGCATTCTTTCACTGTAACTGCTGCAACTTATCCAGTTAATGTAGGAGTGGTGGATGTTTCATCTGGAAAGCACATTTAGAAGGACAAAATTTGATTTTATACACACTGTCTCTTACACTAAAAGCACAGATTTTCAAACACTGTACGGAAGTCCATAATTCATGCCCAGCCCTAGGCAGCATTTGCAACTATTTCAGCCTAAACTGGGAAAGAACATGTTTTTTTTTTTTTTGTTGGAGAAACCAGCACTGAATTCAGGTTTGGAGTCTGACTTCATGGACTGCACTCAACTATTGCTGTTAGAAGTTGGTGGCTGAGAGGGAAAATCTGTATTTGAACAGATAGTACAGACAAGGGATATAAGCATACTCCTACATACATAATACTACATTAGAATTAAAAATACTTCAGCTTCAATCCTGCAAGTATTTACTAAGCGCTAGCTCTCAGAGGACTCTGAGACTTTATATCTGTAAAATTAAGCAGATGTGTAACTGTTGGCAGGATTTGTGTCTTAGGACTTGCTCTATAGCCTACCAAACTCAGTGGAGGTTGGGTTTGGGATATTTAGAAACCTTGAAGTAACATATATGCATACTGTTGAGGTGTTAAAACATTTTTGAAAGGAAAACAGAAGAAACCCATAGGCTAGTGGAAATAATCTTAAAAGAGAATGGAACAGCTCTCGGCTGTGTATATGTGTAAGGAAAGCAAGCAGACAGCTACAGGAGTATTTCAGCAGAAGTGATAACAGATTTCGTAGTGCAACAGGATGTTAACAGGATTGCTGGAATCATCTTCTGCTCTACAGTTCTGAGTATGTTAAGAAAATAATTGCTTTCACTGCTGAAATAGTTTGCCTGGCAGGATGACTGGCCTTAGAAACTTTCCCATTTACTGGTAGTGATTCTAACAGCAGCTGAGAGGGATGTGTTGATACTTACCTTCCTCTTAATGAAAGTGGTGAAGCCTAATCCCAAAGCCCTGCTACCTCCCCCCACAGTTAATCACCCAGGGAGTTAAAGTCTGGTGAAATGAAAATCTGTCTTTGACAAGAGTGAAACTGGGTTTATGCGCCAGTCAAGCTCAGAAGCTCCAGGTAAGTCACCTGACTTTTAGTGTGAAAATCGGTACTGAGATAAAGGACTAAGATATTATAGAAGTGGCAGCAGGAGAGGCTGCAGCTTTACCTGTACTGGGGCTTATTTATTATGTTATCATAGTACAAACACATGAAACAGTAAAAAATTACATTTTCTATTAAACTTCCAGAATTTCTTTTTTAACTCTACTAGCAGTAGCAATATATTGATGACAATCCTTTTACTGTGTTTTGGTTTTGTTTTTGAAATCAGAATATTATAAAAATAAAAAGCCATGTGTCTATGGCTGTTCTGAATGATAACTGATCTATTAGACATATGTTTCAATAAGGTTTATTCAGTCATTTGAAGAGCTTAAATCAATTCCCCTTTTATTCCAACCTATGCTCATCACCACTTATGAGAAAGAATACTTCCACTAAATGCTCTTTTACTGTGCCAGCAAATCAATTCCAAATGTATTTTCTTGAATTCTTCTTTTGCTACTACACTGTCTCCCCAGAAGATGTTTTAATTGGAATTATTTATTATTTATAGGCTCTTGCTAAAGCCTATAAAATCCTGACTGTGGTAAATTTTCATTTTGGCCTCTTGGCCCGCTGGTACTCTGAATGATCTTGTCTTTGTGCAAACATACTATATAATGAAGAGGAGTACTTCTTGTTGAATGCATGCACATTTCAAGGGTTTTGTTTCTTTCTTCAGTAGGCAAGCAGATCTGAAATGATAGATAAACTGATCTGAAAGTTGTCAGAGTGCTTCCCTTCCATTTTTCATAATAAGTCTAATTAAAACTGTATGACTTCAATGCTGAGAGGTGACTCAAGTAATTGGCTGGCTAATGTTAAGAAGGTGCAAATTCTCCAGAAAAGCCCTGTGCATACCAATTGAAAATACAACCCATGAAATAAATCCATCGGCCTACATTTGTTTTAACAGTAATACTGACCTTAGAGCAAGGTATTTCCGAAGGATTTTTAATGACCAGCTGGAGTTAATAGCCTCTGGCTGTACCTCAGGCTTTAAACTCTGCCTGGCCAGCCATTAATTCCTAGGAAATGCTCTGTTCCTTGATCGTTACTGCTTAACAGCATGACAACCCAGACTGTAAATAGCTGTTAGTAGAGAAAATACTATTGTTAAATGCACATAGTGCCTTCCTTCAGAAAAAAATCAAAAATATTTACAAGCCAAGGGTTCTGGGGAAAAGAAAAAAAAAAGTAAGCAAAGATGATTTTTGTTGCTGGGAAAATAGCCTATTTCATAACAGACAGGGCTAAGGAGATGCACATTCTCAGCTTGTCTCTGAGAAATTAGACACCCTTGGGGTTTTCTCATTGTCCACTGCTGGTGGCTATAAGCTAGAGAAGCATTCACATTATCCTCTTCTAACCCTGTCAAAAGTCAGCAAATGTCTGCCACCAGAGCTCCAACATGCAAACCCAAAAAAAGCTCATATAGGTAATTTGTGGTTAAGACTTACTGCATAGGTACAACATCTAAGGCAGTATAGCCTTATCTGCAATGGCTGCATGCTGCAAGGGAATTAGGAGGAGAACATCTGGTTACTGAAAGGGACAAACCGTACAAAAGAAGTCTTGATTTCTGCCACATCTTCAAAATTCGTTCACAGAGACATTAGTAACCAGAAGGATGAAGACACAAAGCCAGTGACTGATAAACCAGAGGAATCACACAGCTGAAAGCCAGCTTTTCTGGCTTAATGTGCGCCACAGATGTGCTCAGAAAGGGTGCATTCAGGCCACCATTTCTCATTCACCCAGAGTCACTAGTGAGCTGCTGAGGAAGTTAGCCCTGATGCTGTAAATCTGTAAGCTTGTGTTTAGCAGCATGCACACCAGTTGCACTGTTGCTTGCCAAAATACTCTGCTTAACCTTAAGCACAGGACCAAAGGCTTTGCCAGGCTATCGGCAAAGGCTGTACAGAGGGCTTCGCAAGGCATGCAGCTGCAGTGTACAGAAACACAAGGTTTCTGGAGCCTGAAATGAACTCATAGCAAGTCACTGTTAAACCTGCCTATTTTAAAATTCTGGATGAGAGGAGACTGATACTGCAGATCTGTAACAGTGCTAAATATAATATATTACTTTTGGCACATGTTGATTAAGGAATTTTATCACGTGAATATGAATGAAAATTGATGATGAGCATAAAGCTACTAGAGATTTCACAACCTCAGATCCACGGATGTCAGAGAAAATAGTGTTATTCTGATACAGAATATTACACAGCAGTAATTCTTTTCATATTATACCATTATTTATAACTGGTTTACTATGACTTTTCTAGATCTAACATGGTTACAAGTTCTCTGAACATGCACAAATAGATTTCATTACAATTTTAAACAGAGTGCTGCTGAAGCTAGCAAAATGACATTTTAAAACCTCTTTTTTAGTAGTTGCAGATTTTCTTAAAACAGACCTCTTGCCTTTTCCCCCTGCTGTTTTTTTTTAATTAGACTTTCTTTATTCCATGACAAATGGGTATCACACTATTATCCAGTTACAGATCAGTCTTCATATGTCACTCCCATTCCCATTAATGCACTGGCACAACTCAGAACAGCATTTAATCATGTTCCATTTTTGATTCTGTCTGAGCTACAGAGCCACCATCACTGAACAGAGTGCCTGACAAAGTGTGAATCATCAAGATGTCAGCAGCAGCACAAGGACAGCTCTGACAACAGACGCTCATGGTCTTGCTGGTGGAGGTTTTCCTCCACACTTGTTACAGCCTGAGAAAAAATTCCAGACGGGGGTCAAGCTCCCAGACTCCTCAGTCTTTCGGCCATCTGTTCCCATCAACAGCTTGTCTCTCACCCCGTGGCATGGGGAAGAGCTTCTGGGAGATGGCAAGTTATGCTGCAGACTCTACATAGGTTTTGAATATTGAGGAAGTTGGAACCACTGAAGGTAGATAATGTCTCCCTAACTAATTCAGTTACTTGTTTGCAGCATTTCATGTGCTGTAATGTACACCTACTTATTAGCATGTTTAAGGACATTTCACTGCTGTATCCTGTATGTTTCCAGTAAATTCACTCACTGGGAAACCACTTCAAAGCCTTTTTGCATTCTAAATACTTTCCCAGTGACACTTGATTTTTTTACTCAGTCAGTATAGGTACTGATGCTTTAATTTTTTTTTATCTTTTCTTTTAATTATAGCCTTACAGTATTTAGTTAAAGCATGGAAAAGGCAAAGGTCAGTGACTTCCTAGAAATCACAAAGCCAATTATGGAGACTCTGAGGAACCAGGCTTCTTGACTTCTATCATCTGAATGTATTTTTATTTCTACAATAATTATTCAACTTACCTTTTGCATCATGCTCCTTAGTCATTATTCCTAGAGCTTTTTAGAATGTCAATATCATTCTGTTCATTTTCAGATGGGGAAAAATTGCCACTTGGAAGAAGGAAATTAAATGCTTTCAGTCACCCAGAAGATTCATTGTTCATCCAGTGCACTCTTCACAAATTCATTGCCTACAAGGTGCATTTTGAATATAATTTTACTGCCTATGATATGTTTGTACAAGCACACGGCACTGTGATTTCAACAAGAGAGAAACATTTCTGGATGGGATAGAAATGGATGCTCAGGTGAGGTCAGGCTGGACACACTTTACTTTCAGGCACAGGTGGAGCTCAAGGCACAACCTCTGTTCTCTTTCTTACAGTCAATTACCACTTGTTTCTTGAGATTCTTTCAAATGTCACTGGCTATTTGGTCAGCTTGTACAATCCAATCATCAGAAATGAGAGCCTAGTTACTGACAAATTTTTAGGATTTGATATTTGGGGGATCAAGGATAGCCAGTATTTCTGAATGTTTACATTTTAAGATTTGAAACATTAATTATTCTCTGTTCTCATTTGTTTGAACTGAAGCTTAGGAGCAAAGAAACTACCTTAGTGTATCAGACTACTGGTATAGCAAGCTGGGTTATCTGATTGCAGCAGTAGTCCATAGATACACAACTCTGAGCTGTTATTCATGGATGCAGAATTGCTTACAGTAGCTTTATTGCTCATTGCAGATTCTGTGGTTTTATGCCAGCTCAGTAAGCGAAAGGCTCCCTCATACAGGCCTGCCTCACAGCTGGTCAGACTGACACAGAAGAGCTAAGGAGTGCCTGGAGGGACACATCAAAGCTTAATAATGCACAATTTCTTTACTTGATGCTTTGTCCAGACCAGTGAATTTCAGATGAGAATATAAAAGGCAAGAAGTTTCCTTGCACTCATTTTCAGGTCACTAGGAGCTCCACATGGTAGCACTCAGCTACCATTGTGGGTACACGGGAAACATGGGCAGGAAATTATTTCCAAAATTAATAAAATCTTCTACAGAGCAACAAATGCTATGCTTTAAACTTATGATTATTGCAAGAACACTCTTATGAGATTTTGGGCTCTTACTATGTTTCTTAATATGTTTAGATTTATTTTATATGTGATCTTAATTAATAACTTGGCATTGTGATGCTCACACTTGGGTTAATTTAACACAATTTGAGTTGCTTTTATTTATTTGTAATTTACAGATACATATTCACAATCTTATCTCCATCATAATACAAAATATGTCTTTGATATTTTAACATGCATCATGTATTTGCAAATGCATCTTTCGTTTACAGAGGCATATGAAAAGGTGCCTTTAAACCAGGCTTTACATGGTCTGTACAAAGCTGTATAAAGCACTTTTGAACTGTATGTGTTATGTATGCATATAAATGATTATCAGTTATGACTGAGATTTACCATATTAAGTTATAGACCATTTAAAGATCTTATGTAAATATTCAGTTAATTCAGCAAGGAAATTAAGGGAAAAAATGAACACTGTTTTAATGAGAGAATGATGGAAAACAAAATGATATTTTGTCTGGGATGTCACAAGGAGGGGACTAACTCTGAAGATAGACGAGGTTAAAGAAAGGTTAATACCAATAAAGGAAGAAGGATTGCTAAAACAACTGAAAGATTTACGAAAGAGTGCATTCCACAGATTTGCAACTATGAGTATTGCAGGCAAAGGAGTGTGGATGACAAACTGTTTAAAGAAGCAGTAAAGGCACTGGAATATTGGAGTTATATTTCCTTTGGGAGGTCAAAGAAGCACCATATTGTAGTGTCCAATAAACTAAGTGAAAGAACAAGAAATATGAGGGTTTAGGTTAACATAAAGAGAACGTCGCAGCGAAGTTGGCAACTCGCAAATTGCAGTTCTTGTTTTGTGCCACAGAGCTGTATTGTTTCAGCCTTGCTTTGGCTAACACTGGAATGACTGATTCTGCAGACTTGCTGTATACTATTTTGGAAGCTACTTTAATACTCAGTAAGCGGAGATCTTTTCCATTTTGAAGGGAATCCCTACTTAGGGACTTTTTGGTGAGGCGAGGATCTGCAACACCAGAAAAACACAAAATTTGCAAAGGCATGAAGGCCAAAGTAGTAGATTTGCCTATTATACTGTGAACAGAGGATCATACACAACATGCAGCAAACATCAGTATCTTCTCACTGTCTCTCCATGCAGACTTCTTTTCCTGTGTTCTATAGCCTTTTAATACTATTTTTTTTCCTAATATGAAACACAGAAGTCAGCATTAAGAACACTATTGTTAATAGGTGGAAATTCATGATTTGACTAAATATTGACCTTCATTTCCTCATTTTTCATCTGATATATAGTATTTATATTCACACTTTGGCTTTGTTTGGCTTTGACAGAGCCTTGGGTGGCATGGTGTAGTGTGAGGTGTCCCTGCCCATGGCAGGGGGGTTGGAACTAGATGATCTTAAGGTCCTTTCCAACCCTAACTATTCTATGATTCTATGATGGAGACATATGCTTGGGAAAGCTTATAGATGAAAAGGCAGTCTCATGTTTCAAACAAAACTATGTCAGTTTGGCAACTGTGCGTCCATTTTTTATAAAAGCATTTCATTCGGATAATAAAAGGCAGTTATAAGAGAAATGTCTTCTCTATGGACAGTGACCCAGTTTTACTGCATTTTTAATACAGTGGGATTCTATAAGGCAACATCCTGGTTTTAACTTAGTTTATTACTTGTATCATGCTGTGGGAAGTTGAAACATACCTTTTGTGTGTGTGAATTTTGTTTTTTGTTTTATTCTAAAATTTTTATGCAGTAGGAACTTATAAACTGTTTTACTTGCAACATTTTACAATGTTGTGGGCTTGCTTGAAATTTCAGTTTCAAGTAGTGATCAGCTTTCTCATACTTTAAAACTGTGAACAGAAAGGAATTTATTGAGATCTAATTTCTTAATTTGAATATCTCATTTGTAATAATCAAGTTTGCAAAGGAAAATAAATTAAAGACCTTCAGTGTATGATGCCTTTGAGTTCAGTGATGTACTTTAAATTATGATGGTAACTTCATTTTCTGAGATTTAATCCTTCATAACTTCACACAAGTTTCAATAATGATGTAAGTCATAAATGAATATAAAGTTTTGTAGCTGCAGTCTGATTCTCAACAGGCAGTTTCCTACACATCCAAACCTCTGTAAATTGATTCAAGTGTGATCTTTATCACATTTTTTGCTTTGTTATTTTGGCTCTTGCTTGCTGCCAGCAAAAATCAGCATTTCCCTTTTAATTATCTTAAATTTTGCTAAAAATTCATGTTTTAGAATGTGTAAATACTTCTAGTTAAGAAGAGTATTTTATATAAAGCAAGAAGGAATATAGTCACACTCATGAGACTGAAATTCTTACTCTAAAGTATTTGATATTGTTAACAGCTGTCTGTAACAGAAAAGCTAAAAGCAAAGTCATTAACTTTCCATTCCGTAGCAGGCATTTTATGCTCCTTCTGAATATGCCATAGAAGCTTTTTGGAGTATCAACAGGGTATACCACAGGAATGAGTAAGCTCTCTGTTCCCATTCACTATGCTTAGTTCCTGTGGACCAATCCTTGGAAATGCTGTCCAGTACTTATCAAATATTCAACCATCACTCAACAGCAGGACATCATGGAAGATTCTCATATCTTTGCTGTCTCAGTGTCTTGGGAATCATTGACTTCACTCATGCATTTTCTGTAACACCTACTGAGAGTGCAGGCAGGTACAGGAGGAAGTTTACAAATTGCAGACAGAAACATAATCAATCACCAAGCTAAGTATTTCAGCTTCTCTAATAAAGAACATATTGGAAAGATACGCAGTAAGACAAATTATGAAAATCTTACGTCTTGTGTTAAGATTAGCTACTTGGTTGATATATGGTATAATTTCCCAATTTTATCCTTGTGAAGATATGGTTTATACAAGACTGAGAAATACTAAGGGCAAAGCTTTAATAGATACTAGGAGAACTCCTACGATCTGGTTTAAGGAACATTAAGTACCATTGGCCTATTCAGGGCCAATTTTTCAGAACCCTGCAGAAGCTTCCCAGCTACAGACCTGATAGTATTTGTATTAAGAAGAAACCAGACACGTTCTTCTGTCACCTGGGACACAGAACACAGCAAATGCTCCTGCCCTTCTTAGAAGCAAGAACATCTCTCCAGGTTTTCAATTCAAAAGGAACAAGCGAATCAGCAATCAAAATGAGAGGAAAAATTATGCCAGTGTCAACATAAAGACTCTGTGACACACACTGTTTACAAAACACATCAACCAGATCTGCAGAGCCTCATGCCTGCAAGAGGCAACTCCCTTTTTCCTTACTGAAGAGAGTACATTGTTTCTTTCATAGAACAGCACAGAAAACATAGGCAATGATGGAACATGAAATTATGCTGGAAAGCGAATGGGAGATACCGGTGAGAACAAACACCTGGAACTCCAGAATGTTAGTATGCCTAGATATTACACTGTCATCCAAAATACAGTATTTAGTGGGGAATTTTTGAAGACATAATCAGCACCTTCAAGAGACACTTCTGCCTATTCAGAAATCCTCTAATGCGGCTAATGGACAGCAGTAAACTGAAATGTATTGCTGACTTGTTACAGTGTAGTCTTCTCTGGAAGGACAGTAAACCTCTTGATTATTACTGCTGCTGTGCTTGCCACTCCAATATTTGGGCATTTCCAATTCCATCCATGAATGACAACATGTACACAATAGCTACATTACCTCTTTGTTGTGCTGTAGCATACATTTCAAACTAGCCATTGACCTATGTGAAGGTGCATATCATGTTTACTTCACCTTATGGGTCTGAAGGCATTCTGCTTGGTATTATGCATTTGTTTGTTTAAGCAGAATCTCCTTAAAGCAGTGTTGCTTAAAGCAGCATGTGCTTTTTAGCTAATCACTAAAATGTGCATAAAATTTATTACATATGTGGTGGTCATGTGCACTGATAAATTATATTTAGCATGCACCTTTTTGTGCCTCACCTGCAGTTTAGCCCATCAATCTATCTCCTCCAGTATTTATTCTAACATTCCAAACCTCTGAGCAGCTTCAAACAGCTGGGACTTTTATTTTTTTTTTTTTTTTCCGAAAAACCTGTCAAAGATACATTTCCTTCTTTTTCCCCCTGTGAGGGATTTTTTCCTACCAAGTTAATACTGGCCAAAAGACAAAATGGTGATATTTTGACCTGAACTGAAGTGTAGTATCTGCTGTGTTCTTATCAAAGTGCAAAGCTTAACAAGGGCTTTTGCAGCACACACTAGAGAAGATGAGATTGCGAGGGTTCTCAGAGAGGAGCCAGCAATTCTTCAGTATTTGGAAGATCTTTTTTTAAATATTCAGGTTTTGAAGTCACGGCATTCTTATCTACAGGAGTACTGTTTCTGGTGACTTTCAACAGTTTCAAATTAAAACTTTGGAAGTTTCAAAGATTTACTATTAGTAATACTCTCAGACTAGGCAGCTGGATTAGCTCTACGTGTAATCGTACCTTCCATTAAAGATCAAGGCTACAAAAAATAGTCCCAGTAACATTTTTTTAACACTCAATTGTTTTGCATTTATTAAATGTAGGAGAGTGACAAACTGCATACATAATGTCTGAAGTAACATAACATTTGTATTGGCATTCACTTGATTTGTACTACCTAATTCATTATTCATATCATTGCCACTTCTTTTGTGAATATTTAAAATGAGGGTCATTTGAAGGTAATTCTAGCAAGTGTTCATTCCACCCACTGGAGCTTATGCATATTAATCATTTGCTTTCATCTTTGCATTATATTTATTCCTATTTTTAGACAACTGTCTACTATACCCTTTCTCATTACTTTCTTAAATGCCTTTTTGTGTGTGTGTGTGTGTGTGTGTGTGTGTGGTGGTGGTGTTGAATTCAATTCCTGGGTTTATTTTTCACAGCTTCTGGTATGTTATAATGATCTTTGGCCATATATCTCGGGGTGCATGAGAACTGGGAAATGGCTTCTTGCATAAGAAGAAGAAAATTGGTTCTGCTGATGGTATAACCATCAAGCTGATTAACATATGCAGCTTTTTGCTACAGTGTGACTATGGGATAGAAATAGATATTGGACAACAATGGAATATATTCAGTCAGAAACATGAAACATGATGTTATCAAACTTCTTCCATTGAAGCTTCTTCCACTGTACCAGAACAGTTACACGTTTCAGCAATGAAATACTTAATAATGCTGACATCTAAGGAAGTGTTAACACAATTGATGGTAGAAAACTAATATAAATCCTCCCATGTTTTCATTTGACAAGAAAGAGAAGGAGTGGAATGATTAAAGACTTGCATGAGTTATGAACTGGACTCACAGTGCAAATATGGACATTACACCCAAAGCTCTGAGCTGCACTCTGCAGATGTCCTGGATCCGTGGGAAACATCCCTGCCAGTTTGTCTTGATGGGTTGCCTAATGAGCAATTGCTGTTTCCCAAGAATGTGCTTTGAAACTTCCACAGACAAGCCTTTAATTCACCAGGTGCTGATGATCTGATAGGATGAAATGAAAAAAAAACCAGCTGCGCCAAACCTCAAATGTTAAGCATTCATGCATGGGGATTTCACTGTGTGGGTAGGTTGAATTTGCTTTTGTACTGAAGGGGATTTTGTCACATTTTAGAGGAAATTGAACGCAGTGGTTATCAGAAAAGGCGACACTTCACAAAACATGAACAGAAGAATATGAAAGCTCAATGACAGTAAGGAGTTTGCACACCAGATGGACTGAGTAAATCGTAAAGAGAAAACCAGCAACTTCAGCTTTAGCAATAGTGGTAGTCCTATATTCATGAAGAATACAAATCTTGAACACAAGTATAATACAAACTAGCCTGTAAATTCACTAATGATAGACAAATGATATCAGTGGGATTTAGTTTAAAATCCATCTGAAAAGATAAATTTCGACCTAAGTTGAAGATAGCATTTTCTTCCATTGACTTTATTCTTTCAAATAATTTGCTTTGTTTCTCTTCAGGTAGAATGTCAACGAGTGCCTCCCTATCCAGTTTCTTCAAGTAGGAAATAAGGGCAGAGTGGTGTAAGCATACACATGTGGGAAGAAGATGCCAGGAATGAAAGTAATTTTAAGAGCTGATGGCTTCTCAAAAAGACAGGTGGAAATATTGTAGCAGTTTATCACCAGCTCTTCATTGAAAGTAGTGAATGTGAAGGCAAAACCAGCCCAGGGTGGAAAAACCACTACGGTGAATAGCAGCTGAAGTAGGTGAGCAGAAGAGGAAGCATGACAGGAAGGTGAGTAACAAATAACCATGTAAGTGGGCTATGGACTAATGAGCAGAACTGCACGAAGTAGTGAGACTGTGTATGTTGGTGTTTTCAGTGGGATTTTGTTCAGGACCAGCATAACTTGGCTAAGTGGCTCAATGTCCAGCTGGAGATCAATAACGAGTGGTGTCCCTCAGGGATCGGTGGTGGGACCAGACTTGTTCAACATCTTTGTCGGTGACGTAGACAGTGGGATTGAGTGTGCCCTCTGCAAGTTTGCCGATGACACCAAGCTGTGTCATTCGGTTGATACGTTGGAGGGAAGGAATGCCATCCAGAGGGACCATGACATGCTTGTGAGGTGGCCTGATGCCAACCTGATGAAGTTTAACCATGCCAAGTGCAAGGTCCTTCACCTGGGTCAGAGCAATGCCAAGCACAGCTACAGGTTGGGTGGAGAAGAGAGACAGAGCAGTCCTGCAGAGAAGGACTTGGGGGTGTTGGTGGATGAGAAAATGAACATGAGCTGGCTGCAATGTGTGCTCACAGCCCAGAAAGCCAACTGTATCCTGGGCTGCATCAAAAGGAGCGTGACCAGCAGGTCGAGGGAGGTGATCCTGCCCCTCTACTCTGCTCTTGTGAGACCTCACTTGGAGTGTTGCGTGCAGTTCCGGTGTCCTCAACATGAAAAGGACATGGAACTGTTGGAACAAGTCCAGAGGAGGGCCACGAGGATGATCAGGGGACTGGAGCACCTCCCATATGAAGATAGGCTGGGAAAGTTGGGGCTGTTCAGCCTGGAGAAGAGAAGGCTGCGTGGAGACCTCCCAGCAGCCTTCCAATATCTGAAGGGGGCCTATAGGGATGCTGGGGAGGGAGTCTTCATGAGGGACTGCAGTGATAGGAAAAGGGGTAACGGGTTCAAACTTAAACAGGGGAAGTTTAGATTGGATATGAGGAAGAAATTCTTTACTGTGAGAATGGTGAAGCACTGGAATGGGTTGCTCAGGGAAGTTGCGAACGCTCCATCACTTGCGGCGTTCAGGGCTGGACTGGACAGAGCCTTGGGTGGCATGGTTTATTGGGAGGTGTCCCTGCCCCTGGCAGGGGGGTTGGAACTAGATGATCTTAAGGTCCTTTCCAACCCTAACTAGTCTATGATTCTAAGTGACAGAATACAGATCTTGGTAATTGTACTACTGATGCTTTTGAACAAGTGGAGCACTGGTAAGGTGCACCATTTCTATTTTAGTGTTATTTCTTGTGTTAGCGCCAGCAGATGTTTTGGTTAGAGAAATCATGTATCTTTTAAAACCCTACATTTATTCAAAGCAAAGTTTCTTATCTTCTGCTCGCCTCTACCCAAACTGTTGTTTTTTTGTTCATGTGGGTGTAAAGGCCTGTTGAAGTTGACAAAACTTAAGCCAAGCAGAAGTTTAACAGGTTTTGCACTTAAGTCTTACCAGAAGTGAAAAAACCAAACTATTTTACTCGTGGTCAGGGGCAGGTACCTTCAGTCGGCCCACCACAACACTCACCGAGGGAGAACACCGCTTTCACATTTTGATTTCCCCGTGGAGTCGTCACCTCAGCTGTGCACTCAGGACCTAAACCGGCTCTACCCACCTCGCTCTGTTTAACCTAGTCAAGCAACATAAGCATCTCAGCCTCCAGCCATCAGGGGCCCTCTGAGCCCATCAGCCGTTGAGACCGGCGAGGCTTCCGCTCCCGGAGTCCCGTGTTTGGGGCGGGGAGCAGCAGCTGGCAGTCAGACCCGTGCCGCGCAGCCGCCCCGCACGACTGCCACAGCCGCTCCCGCGCCGCTACGCAGCCCCCGGCCAGCCCCCCCGGCTGGGGGCGGGGTGCGCCCCTGCGCAGGCGCACCTCGCGCCTGCCAGGGACAGAACGCGCGAAAATTACAAACCGGCGGGCCGGGCCGGGCCGCGCGGTAAGCGGCTGGGGAGGCGCTGGGGCCGTGCGGCTGCGCTAGGCGCGGGGGGGCTCGGGCCGGACACCGGCTCTGCCGCGGCAGCGGGGTCCTGCCCCGGGGCTGGAAAGACAGCTACGCTCCGCGGCCGTCCCGCCTCGACACCAACCGCCACGGTGGGTGAGGGCCCACGCATGCGTATTGGCTCCAGCGCGGGCTGGGGGCTGCCGTGAGGGGTGGGGCGCGGGAGGGCGGGGCCCGCGCCGGGCTCGGTGCGTTCGGTGCGCTCGGGGCGAGGCTGGCGGTAAGGGGCTGGGACGCGGCTGGCTGCCGGGCCTCCTTCTGTAGTCGGTGCCGCGCTGCCTGCACGGCCTGCGGGCTGCGTAGCGGGCGTCCGTCCGTCCGCGGGACTTCCCGAGCTGCCGCTGTCGCTCCTGTGGGGCTGTCGCTTGGTGTTTCACGCCTTGCTGCCGCTTGCCTCTTCTTGCCTTAACGGGGGAGGTAGTTGTGTTGTACTTCCTCAAACAAGATTTAGTGAGACTGGTTTTGCGGGGGGGAGGGGGAGTGGGGGGTTGGGACTAGCTGATGTTCAAGGTACCTTTCAAACCAAACCGTTCTGTTACCCCGTGGATGCTGGTTAGGCTGGGAGCTGTCAAAGGTGGGCATGCCTTGGGATGAAGGAGTGCACCTGGGGCTGCATGCACGTCCCGGTACTTGGCCAGTATTGTCTGGTACTGAAAACATTTGAAAAGAGAAAGACTTACACATCGCTGCCTGCATCTTGATGTTCCCCTTTGTTCTAGTGGGAACTGAGCGGTAAAATGTCATTCTGCGGCACATGTACAAGACCAGTGCAGCTACAATACATGGATAACTTCCTAAATGGTTCACAGAGAGAGGCAGTAAGAAGTGTACAGGTTTGTTTCTGATTTATGAGCTGTGCCAACTTTTGCACTGTGCAGTCTGGCACTCGCAGTCATCTGCCCCAGTGGAGGAGCTCAAGTACAGTATGCTTTCACAGAATACTGTCAGTATGCTGGCCCTTTATTTGCATTAAAGGTTGGCAAGATCAATGCTTTAAGAGTATTGGGAGAAGCTGCCATTTTTATTTCTATTTTTTGTTCAGGAATATAGGTAATTGAAGCATTTCTTTCTACTTCTCCAAAATTTTCCAAGTCACCATGGTTCATGTGGAAGAATGTCTAAAAATGTGGTAGTTGTTGCTGCTCTATCACAGTGAAGAATTCTTCATGCAGAATTTATGGGACATAACATTCTAGTGATGGGCCACTGAAAAATCTTTGAGATTAATTTGGGATTTTTTTTTTCCAGTGTGTAATTTTAAGGATCTGGAGCTTCTCCCTCCCAGTTCAAACTCTTGTGAATCTTTTTATTTTTGTAAAATGAAAGCTTTCTTGTCTGTGGCCATTAAACCAAGCAACATTCCATTTTTTTTTTTTCTGAATTGTGTGGATTATTTGCTGTGGTTTTGTGTTCATCTTGCCATTGCTCAAGGTTCAAAAATCGTGTTGTAAGAATTCATCATCACATGATATTCGTAGCAGAAATTGATATCTTTATCAACGTGTATTGTGAGCTACTGACAAGTCGGTGAAAATCTCGCGTCTGTGGAGTTTGGCATTGCTGGAGGGAGCCCGCCTACTCGGTGGCCGTGTTTCCTCCCTGTTACTGTCTCGCTCTCCGGCTCATGTGGATGTTTGTTCACTACTGCCATCTCTTGGGGAGAAGCAGGCTTGCTGGGCGTTCGTTGTGGTTCTCTAGTGGTTGGTTTGTAAAGAGAATACAGACGGGGATGTGTTTGCCCCTTGGTGGAGACTTGCCTTTAGAGAGCTTGGCAGTGGGATAGAATGAGTCACGAACCGGTCCTGAAGGTTAACTTTTCACATGTAAGCGTGGATCAAGTTTTTATAATCATTTCTCTGCTTTTTGTCTTAGTTTCCTGGGGAAATGAAATCTGTGTGATTCCACGTCTTCATGTCTTTGGCTACTACGAATTGAGCTTGTTAGTCAATTTTAACCAAGTCTGAAAGCAGGATAAAGGTTTGCAAACAATTTTATTTCTGTTGTTCCATGTTTTGTTTGTCAGTGGTCCTCACTCAGCACTTGCATATGGGTCTGCTGGATGGTGAAATTAACCATAGGCTAATGCATGAAATTAACCACAGAATATCATGGGTGAAAGTGTCATGAGAAATACCAGTGGGAGCTAGGGTTTTAAGGGTGGTGTTATGGGGAATTAAAGCAACAAAGGGTACCTACTTTATGGTACTAGACACAGCTGTTCTCCTGTTAATGGAGTAGCCTTGTGCACTCAGTGTACTTTTAAACCATAACTGCTTTTTTTTTTTTTTTCCTAAGCCATACGTTTCAGTATACCTACTTCCAGTTGTGAAGGTGCTGGTTTTGACAAAGATGTCTTTCAAAAGGGGTGAAGGATCCTGTAAAGGGTGAAGGATGGGTCAAACCAATTTTCCCTGTAACAGTAATACAGAAAATGTTAAGAGTCCTTTGAATACACATTGAATCAGTTCTCATGTTTACAGGAAGGTAAATATATTGTATGAGATTAGTCACAAATAAAAATTTCAGTCTTTGATTTATGGATTTATTTTTTTTTTAATACAATGTATTTTATGCCAACCCAATCTAAAAAGGCACAAAAGTATACCAGGTTGTAAAGATCTTGCATGTATAAATAGTACAACAGCTCTCAAAAATCAAGTCAAATCTTGAATTAAACAATTTGCCTTTCACTAAGAAGGATTTTCCCAGACTGAACTATCTGGTTAATATTATCGTAAATGACTGAAATTAATATTAGCATTGTTAAAATGAAGACAGTGATAATGCTCTGAAAACTTCTGAAACCACTTTAGGACCGCATAGGTAATCTACTTTCTAAGTTACAGGAATGTAGAATGTGTTAAGTATTTTCACCTTGGTGTGGGCCAGTAACTCTGCAGATATTGCAAAAGTATTTATAATTAGTAAAACTTAGTAATGCATTTTACTATAGAAATAATAATTTTAGGTGGCTAGGATAAATGTTTTGAGATGATTTGGAGTTGAATGCTGTATCCCTAATACAAAAACACTCTATTACGATTATTAATAAACTAATTTTGTCGATGACATGGACAGTGGGATTGAGTACGCCCTCAGCAAGTTTGCCGGTGACACCAAGCTGTGTGGTTTGGTTGATAAGTTGGAGGGAAGGAATGCCATCCAGAGGGACCTTGACACGCTTGTGAGGTGGGCTGATGCCAACCTGATGAAGTTTAACCATGCCAAGTGCAAGGTCCTTCACCTGGGTCAGAGCAATCCCAGGCGCAGCTGCAGGTTGGGTGGAGAAGAGAGGCAGAGCAGTCCTGCAGAGAAGGACGTGGGGGTTTTGGCTGATGAGAAAATGAACATGAGCCGGCAGGGTGCGCCTGCAGCCCAGAAAGCCAACCGTATCCTGGGCTACATCCAAAGGAGCGTGACCAGCAGGTCGAGGGAGGTGATCCTGCCCCTCTACTCTGCTCTCGTGAGAACTCACTTGGAGTATTGTGTGCAGTTCTGGTGTCCTCAACATGAAAAGGACATGGAATTGTTGGAACAAGTCCAAAGGAGGGCCACGAGAATGATCAGGGGACTGGAGCACCTCCCATATGAAGATAGGCTGGGAAAGTTGGGGCTGTTCAGCCTGGCTAAAAGAAGGCTGCGTGGAGACCTCCTAGCAGCCTTCCAGTATCTGAAGGGGGCTTATAGGGATGCTGGGGAGGGACTCTTCATGAGGGACTGTAGTGATAGGACAAGGGGTAACGGGTTCAAACTTAAACAGGGGAAGTTTTGATTGGATCTGAGGAAGAAATTCTTTACTGTGAGAATGGTGAGGCACTGGGATGGGTTGCGCAGGGAAGTTGTGAATGCTCCATTGCTGGCGGTGTCCAAGGCTGGACTGGACAGAGCCTTGGGTGGCATGGTTTAGTGGGAGGTGTCCCTGCCCCTGGGCAGGGGGGTTGGAACTAGATGATCTTAAGGTCCTTTCCAACCCTAACTATTCTATGATTACTAAACTGTGAGTTTTTCATGAACAAAAGTGGCAGAAATCTTACTGGCAAGTCACAGGATCCACTACTTGCACATTAAAAAGCCCATGCCCATAGAATATCCAGGAATAACTGAGAGCTTCCCAAATAAATGCCTCAGGGCTTTGAGCATCAGTGCCTTGTCTCCAGTCTAAATGCCCACATAGCTAATTATTGCTGCAGTATGAGTTTGACTGATTGAATCACTGAGTCTCTGCTCTAGATGTTTCTGAGGAAACTTATCTCTTGTTTGCAAAGTGTGAATAGCCTGATTTAATGCCTGTAAATAGCATGAAGCCTTGTCAATGGACTCCAGGGACAAGTGTTTGTGGGAGTGTGTTAAAATAATGTATAACAAAAAGATGTTAATGATGTGGATGTCATGAAGTTATTTTTATTCTTCTGAAGAACGCATTTTTCCTTTTCTGTCAGGTGTACTTAGTGCGTAACTACATCTTTATTCAGAAGGTTTTATTCTGTGGTGTGAGTAGTCGGGGGGGGAGGTGAGAAAAGCAGGAAACTGGTAAGGTTGATTTTTGTGTTTGTTTGGTGGTTGATTTTTATTTTGTTTTGGTTTTGTTTTGGTTTTTTTCATGCCAAAGAGAAATGCATTCTTTCATTTGCAAACTTGCTTTCATTGTATGTGGACTATGTGAATGCTTTTCACGGACTTTCAGTAGCCTCAACTGATGTTAGGATGAACATGTATAATTTTTACTCAGGCCTGTTATGCTGTCACTGGAGTTCATATGGAAATAAGTACATAATAATAAAAACAGGAAAGCAGATACTTTGATGTGTGGTTGTTTTTTGGTGGTTTTTTTTGTGGAATATTGCTCTTTGCCATTGCATAAACCAGTGTGTCGTGCTTGAGGAGCCTACGTTGAGTAATAGATTATCTTTGAGGAAATCCTTGAGAAGCAGTGGTGTCTAATGTGCTAGAACCTAGGAGATTTCTGTCTTTTATCTCCTTCTGTCATTTGTTTCCTCAGTGACTTTGGACAAGTCATTTTTGCTTGTGCTTCAGTTTCCTTATGCATATGTAGCAATGCTTTAACTTTGTATAAATGAAGAATTTCAGTGGAAGGTATGTGCTTCATCACTATAGTAAATATTAGAGATGTTTGGAGAAAAGAAATTCACTTAGTATAAGCAAGACAACTCTATGTACTGTATGCATAGCCGTGGATATCAATACCATAGGCAGTTTTTTAACGGATGTTCAGATATTTGTGATAACGAGTTTGGATCCTGTGGCTTTTCTTGTACCTGTGTAAGTCAGGGGTAAAGCTTGAATTTGGGAAAGTTGCATGGCTCTTACAGAAGCACAGTTGTCAGAAGTATGAAGCCCTTTAGTGATAAGTTGAATTTAATTGAAGAAAGAACAGCTAGTCATACTTCTCTATGTCTAAATAGATGGTGTCTCTTGCTGCCCACCCAATTTCCCAAGCCCTGCCCCCCCCCCCCCCTTTTTCTTTCTTTTTTTTAATGGTGAAACAAATGTGAATATTTCCATACCATCCTCCCCATTTGCAGAATGTCCTTTGCTCTATGGGTCATATATGATCTCTTTGAAGAGAGGACTGATGTTCTAACTTGCTGTGTACAGACTATGAAACTAAGGGATTACTGTGTATTTGTTTATTGCAGAACTTAAAGTGAAACATCTGAAAAGAAAAAAAGAAAGCCAAAGCTTGGTGTATGTGTACCCATGGAAGAGAGGAATGCTGTTTATTTCATGGGAAAACTTTAAATTAATCCCTTAAGTTTTTTTCAGAGGAACTCAATTTTAAGGAAATAAATTTGCATTCCATTCAAGCGCTATATAGATACAAGTTAATCGTAGAAAAGGCTCAATGATAAAGGAAGCTTGAATGATTGGTTTGGTTTATGAACATAACAGACTAGACTAGACTAGGACTATTTTGGTTGGAAGGGACCTCGATTATTGAGACCAACTACCTGACCAATTTAGGGCTGGCCAAGTTAAAGCATGGTATTAAAGGCATTGTCCGCTGATACTGAGAGGCTTGGGCCATCGACCACTTCTCTGGGAAGTCTGTTCTAGTGTTTGACTACCCTTTTGGTAAAGAAATGCTTCTTAATGTCCCTTCTCAACCTCCCCTGGCACAGCTTTGAGCCACTGCCTCATGTCCTGTCACTGGATCCCAGGAAGAAGAGATCAGCAGCTCGTTCTCCATGTCCTCTCCTCAGGAAGCTGCAGAGAGCCATGAGGTCACCCCTCAGCCTCCTCTCCAGGCTAGACAAACTCAGAGCCCTCAGCCGCTCCTCGCAGAACGCAGGTCTAGCTCTGTCACCAGCTTTGTTGCTTCCCTCTGGATGCAGTCAGGGACCTTCACATTGTTCTTAAACTGTGGGGCCCAGCACAGCACAGAGTGATCAGGGTGAGGCTGCACCAACGTTGAGTGCAGCAGATAATCACCTTTTTTGGCTGGCTGGTGATGCTATGTTTTACGCACCCCAGGATGCGGTTTGCCCTCCTGGCTGCCAGGGCACACGGCTGACTCGCATTGAGCCTGCTGTCAGTTAGCAACCCCAGACTGGTTTTGTCCTGAAGTGGTGTTCGGTGGAGAAGAGGTTGAGCAAAGCCTTGTAGGCATCTGAAGTTACAGTCAAAATGGCTCATAGCGGATTTAAGCTAGAGGGAATAGTGATAGCCATATGTAAAAATTTAACTGAAAAGTACAGTCTATATTTGCTACAAAAATTACTCTGTCTGAGAGAATGGGAAGTAAAGTGTTCATTTGGAGTGTGGAGCTACTTATTACTGGTTCAAGGAAAAGTACACAAATGAGAGCTTTATGCCTTGAATGCAAGTTTTTGTCACATTCATTTGAAATGCTGTGTCATAAGGCAATATTGTACCTTAATGGTATCTCAAAGATCCTTCTACTTGAAACTATTTTATTTATTTAAAAATAAGAGCTGAATTTACAAGATTAAAGACAAAGTAAGTAATAAAAGTTTTAGTAGCAATTTTTGGCAGTCTATTAAAGCCAGGTGTAGGAGACAGCGAAAGCTATGAAAGTTTGTTACTGAATTTTCTATGATTGACAGAAATTCTTTCTGAGGAGGTGTAATGTTTTAACATATTCCCTTTTTATTATATCTGAGTCCCAAGTTTCAGAATTTGTAATAGTGAAGAAGTCACTTTTTTTTCTTTTTTCCTGTTTTTATGGTTTTATTTAAAAATATTGTCTTTCTACAGTTCTAGAGGGGAAAAAAAAAGAAAAGGAACTCCGTTATTTTACTATTTAACGTGCTGAATGCACAAATACTTCATTTTCAGACTGTAGGTAAAGAGATAGTTCTGCAAAGTTTCCAAAAAACTTTGTCAGTGTGTATTCTACCCATGGAAATAGTTCACTGTGTGTCACAGAGGAATAGTAGTATATTAGACATGTCCTAATATGGAAGACTGTGACAGTGTGGTATTTGCATGTGTGTGTCTTCAAGAGGGTGAAGCAGCAGCTCTGTTGTTGAATACCCTGGTATACTAGTAGGGCTTTGCCTCAGGATCTCATAACAAAAGTAACTAACGTGTTACCTTTCGGACACTAATCCAGATCGCTCACTTGATAGAATAAAGCTAATCCATTGTTAGAAATATTGCCTTCAGCTTGTGAAAGATATAGCAAGTACCCTCATGCCTGAGCTCTGCAGGGTTCCCTGTGCTTGAAAGTGCAAGACCAGGAGGGTTTGACTGGAGATTCTGAGAACAGCGGACTTAACTGTTTTGTCCCCTTCTTCCTAAAAGTGAAAGATATTTTAAGGCAATTCACAGTAAATCCAGCTTCTGAATTTCTCAGTGTTGTGGAGTAAACGGTCATAAGTAAGAAGGAGGTTTTGTTTTTTGGCAGCTGAAGTAAAAGGAGTCCCAGCTAATTGAAGAGAGTGGAAACGAACTGGAAAGAGAATTCAGGAATATACTTGACAGCATGACAAGTCAAGTTACTTATCAAGTTTTTATTATCTATAATTTCTGTAGGTCGTTTAACATGTTTTGTATCTTGCTGGGGTCTGGATGTTTAAATTACATGTAATTAATAGATTTATATTTCTCTAGTTAATAAGCTGTATATTCTGTGACAGTTTTTGAGATGTAACCTGTATGTCAGGTTTGGTGTGTTATGTTTTCTTTTTAATAGATTCAGTAATTTTACTGGGTGCTCTTTAGTAATGTTGAGATGAAGACAAGACTAAACTATATTAATAAAATTGCTCATTTCAGGACTAGATGCTATAGTTAAATAATAACTATTTCGTTAGAGGCTTCTCAAGAAAGCAAATGTAAGTTCAGCTTGAAAGTTATGCTATTGCAAAATAGAACAGGTGCTTGGGATAATTCTTTTTTCTGGTTTTGTCTTAGTGTGGCATAAATAATGTGATGCAGCAAAATATTAGTGCATATTAGTGTACTGGTCAATGGTGAATCAAAGCACATACTAAAACACTCAACAAGGCCAATGGCCCATAGGAACAATGCAGCAAATCTTTAAAATGTAATTGTCACTTTATACTCTTGTGTAGATCTCAGGGTAAGTTTTCTAAGAATGGGAATTGATTGTATCCCGAAACAGATAATAGCAATATTTTTAGCACTTAAAGAATTTTCTTTGTGATGATAATTTTCTGGAAACTACATTCAGTTCCTAATAGTTGCTGTACGGGCTTCTGCTACTACCATTGAATTGGAGAGAACAGTTACATAAAGCTTCACAGAAATGCTGAACCATTCCTCCTCCTCAAAAAAAAAGACTGCAAACAAAAATGTTTGTTTCATGTAACTCTTCATGATTTCTTTCCTTTTTTTTTCCCCGGTGTATATGTAGGAGTATATTACAGATATGCACTGCAGATTTTCTGTTCTCTTAGTCATAAGGATCACTTGCTCCTTATTTCTGATATTACAGTATTTTGAGCAGTTTCAGAAAATTAATTGCACAGAAACATTCATTTATTTGTCCCTTAATCCACTTTAGAAATGGGACAGAGAACTGATTCCTCCCTTTTTGCCTGTAAACTTGTCTATGAATGAGCATTTGACAGCAGCTAGAATTTCTAAACTGCTTTAGAAACAGAACTCTGGTTTTCTTTCAACAGCAAATGATGGGAAAGGGGCAAGTTTAAGATGGATCCTTCTGAAGATGGCCTCTGAGCTCTAGAGTGTATAGTTGGGTTTTTTGGTGCAAGTTGATTGCTTAGGCTTTCATAAAACAAGACAACTGTGGAAAATTTAATGCATTTCAGGTGAGGATTTTGAATAGCACTGCACACAGAACTATGTTTCTTGGTGAAAGAAAACCACGTATATGTGACTAGAACAAGTCTGTTAATGGAACACTACTTTGCTCATATCTAAGATACTCAGAACAGGTATTTTTAGGGAATTAACAATCAGAAACTGTAATAAATGAACATTTGCAGCTAGCAGCATACAGCATAGCTATACTTTTAAAGATTTCCTTTATCCTACTATTTGTGCTGATGTCCTTCCTTTTGACTTTTGTTTGTTTGTAGTTAAAAAATAATGTGTATAAATCTTTGACAGTTTTTCTCCAAGGCTAAGGCTCTGGACCAGCTAAGGAGTTGCTAAGGAGTCTCTGTGAATCAGCAATCCAGTTTATTTAGTTGTGTCCTGGGTTCAGCAGGGGCAGTTATTTTTCTTCCCAGTAGCTGGCGCTGTGCTGTGTTTTGGCTTTAATCTGAGAGCAATGCTGATAACACACCGATATTTTCGCTGTTGCTAAGTGGCTCTTATCCTGAACAAGGACTTTTCAGTCTCTCATGCTCTGCCAATAAGGAGGGGCACAATTATCCAGGAGGAAGCAGAGACAGGACGCCTGACCCAATCTAGCCAAAGGGGAATTCCATACCTCAGCATATCATGCCCAGTATATAAACTGTTCTTACCTCAACCTGTGGGTCTTATCAGTTCTCTTCTCACCCAGGGAGGGGGGAAGAAGGGTGGTGAGCTGGTGGCTGTGTGGTGCTGAGTTACCGGTTGGGCACAAACCACTACAAGCTGTAATTAAGAAGGGAGGTAAACTACCTTTCTTGTGGAGCTGGGATTTCAGACATCTGGAAAAACACCACCTTAGCTGGTGGTGGCTGTGCCATTCTGCATACTGTAATAGTAGTTACTGGTACCTGGTATAGGAGATAAGGTCTTTGATTTCCTTACCTGGGATTCTCTGTAGATACCTAATCAACTCATGTGACTGGCCCCAGAATGCCATAGTGTTTGTGGTTCTTCCCCTTTCCCACTCTTTTTTTTTTTTCCCCTTAAATTTTTTGGAGCCATTTTGTTAGGGTACTTGATTTTCAGTTATTTGGGAAGATTAATCTCGCCTGGGAACATCAAACAGGCTCATTAATTTACAAAAATATGTAAATTGAGATCCTGGTTTTAATTTGTTCTTCATCATGTTGCTGTGATGATAAGAGTGTTTGATGGCTAATTGCTGCTTAGTGCCTTTGTCTCTTCTGGAAGCTATGGTGATGAAGTCTTGTAGCCTGCTTTTGGTACTCACAGAAGACCAACAAGATCTTGGCATTGTGCATGTCCGTTAAGAGTTCTGCTGACAGCAGTAGTTGCAGGTAGAAAGAGAAGCATAATAGAGAAAAAAGCAGTGGCTTTGCTTACACTCCTTTGAACGTGTTTAGTACAAATATACATTGAACTCTGGCAAGCCAACAGCTTTACCTTTACTTCCTTCTTTTTAATTTTTTTTTCTGGACAGGATCCAAAGCCAAATAATGGCTGTGATTCATCATGGGGAATATATTTATTTATTACTTGTAGAAATTAAACAAGTTTATTTACGATCTTTAGATTTTTATCTGGCTCAGATTAGGATGTTATGTAAGTGATGTGATTGTAAAGGTTAGCTGTATAAAGATAGCTTGATTTACAGGCCTGCTGCTGAGGTTCAGGTTTATTTTTTTGGTCTGTAGCTTACAAAGATAAGTATTCATTGATTTCTGTGGCATCTATGATTGTCTGAATTATCTCCTAGTGGGCAACAGTTTATTTCTAAAAACTTCCACCACATTTGTGTTAATTGACAGTTGTCTTTACATTCTTGACGGAAAGAAGAACAATTGAATGCCTGCAAGAGTTTGTTTGCTCTTTCAGCCTATGAGGTGTTTCTGTCAGAGAGATTTAAAGGTGGTTGTAGTGCCTTGTGTGCTATTTTCTGTCCTGCCAACGAAAAATGTAATGGCAAAGCAGAAGAAAAATGTGTTGTGCGTTTTGTTTTCTTTTTTTTTTTGTGTCTTTTAGCTTGGCAGTTTGCCAAGAATTTAGCATTCTGGCTTGGCAATAATGCTCATCTCTCCAAGTTTTAACAGCAAAGTGTGCCATTGTGTATAGATCCTATATGGTACAGCTTTTATTCAGAACTGAGTTATATGAAAAGCTTTATGTGGTCATATTGTTTTCTTCTCCTTTGCGTAATAATACAAAGAAAAAAAGAGCTGAAATACTGAATTTGTGTTTCCTTGAAGGAGAATACTCTTTTTGTACTTAATACTAATGATCAATAACAATTATAGAAATTACGAGCAAAGGTCCCCTGACCCCCTTTGTTAGGTTGAGCCTTATTTTAATGCTTTCATTTACCCGAAAATGGACATTTTCAGTTTTATATCATGCAAAGCATTCTAAATAAATGCACACTTACATTATTCTAATATCCTTCGAGTGAAATATTGGTGATGACAAATTCAGGTAATAAAAGCCTGAGACACAGCTGGGTGGTACTTTCTCAGGTAATTTACTGATTACTGTGACCCCTTTGCTACTTTGTCACAATAGGGTTATTATTTTACCCTCTTACTACTACAAAGAAAATTGGCACCCGTACAAGATGTAAACACAGGCACCCCTCATGCCTCCCTTTCACATGTGAACACAAAAAGAATTAGCAGAAATCTTTCCTCCCATTTTCATTCTTGGTTTGAAGACAGTGTTAGGACTGCCTGATGTGGAGTTACAATTTTTTTTTTTAGGATTGTGGGATGTCTGAGGACACTCCAGTGCCCAAACTGAACTTTGAATATTGGTTGGATAAAGCTACTGAATGGGGTCAAGCCACCACGCTGGAATCCCAGAAAGATGTGTGCCTTCATCTGCCCCAGCTCCAAAAGTTCCTACGTGAGATTTATGAAACTTTGAAACATATGGTAAGTGACTCTAAAAGGAAGAGTGACCTGTTTTGAAGACACCCTCAGAAACTGCACCATGTTTTGACAAAACCAGAAGTTAACAGTAGCAAAGAGGTTTGTGTTATTGACCTAATGTATTGCTGGATCAGAGAGGCAAATTGGGGCAACAGTCACAGGTAATGGAAACAGGAGTGTGCTTCCTGTTGCCCTGATTTATTGTGAAAGGAGCTTTTTCTTCTTGATTGGTTGTTGTCACGTGAGATTTCTTAGCCAATGCTCTAGCCTCTTTAAAGAACCCTTTAAAAATAAACAAGAACTTGATTCTGGTTGTCGGGTCATAAATTAGATTATTTAAAGGCCTTAACATGCAAAACTGTAACTGATCCTTTAAATCTTAGAGAGTCTGTTGACATGTTAACCCCAGTGTTGTGGCACACATAGTGAATTCTAGCAGAAGGGTCAGATCTTTGGCATATGCTGCTGGCTGTTCTGTTTAGCAATTTAATTATTGTCTGCATTCTAGTGAGTGCTTTTTTAAAAAACAAATTTATTTTTTATATGTTTAGTTGTGTTTATGTTTTTCTGCTCATGGCTTTTTCAGTATAGTTGTCTTAAAAATAATGTATTATGGCATAAAGATGACTTCTTACAGAAGTATTTATTTTTAAATATTCTTTTTATCAGAAGACTGCAGAGTTATTATCATTTTCTGAACTAAATTTAACTTTTAAATAAAGTTTTTTTGGGGAGTGGTGTTTCTTCCTCTATTTCTATATGTCTGTTTCTTAAGAGGGAAATAAAAAAAAGAAAAGTTGCTACTTCAGGTAATCCGAGGCTTAGCCTGAAATGGACCTTGTGAATATGGCCCCAGAAAGTCTAGGGCTAGCCCCAAATGTGAGACAAATGTAAGGAATTTATTGCAGCAGCAGGAGATGGTTATCGTTCCTGCTACTTGCATGTTATCTCAGAACAGCACCATTTTTAAAAGCCTTCATTTATTAGATAGTAAAGCTACAAAAATGGAAAAATAAGACTGATTGCAGAGGGTTGTATATAAAATACATTGTCTACTACTTTTATAGTGAAGCTGGTTTCTATTTGGTTAACAGTTAAATGGCAGTTTGTTACTGGCTGCTTAGTCATTACATAAGTTAAAGAAAACAAGGAAAAGTAACAGAAAGACACTTAGTTTTGTCCGTAGTAGGTATTAATTTCTTCAGAAACTGAGAGACAGTAATATAAAGCAGTGAGGGTGAACACAGATGCAGTTTAATTGTGCTTTTATTATCATGAAATCTTGCTTACTAATACTGTTTTCTGATTACTGGATGTGAGGCAAATGAACGGATTTTCTAGCATAATTAAATATTAGGTGAGGAAATTACCTGCTTAAGATTTAACTTATTTGAATTATGACATTATAGCCAGTTTCAGGAAGTTTTGCTTTTATTACATACCTGCAGGTGTTCTGCTTCCAGAACATTACACAGCAAAACCATTGGGATTGTAATTTATAACGATCTGTATCATTAATGGTTCTTCTAACCTACTTTTGATGTTCCATATATTTATTATCTTTTGATTTGTTTTTATGTTTTAACAGGATTCAATTGTAGCAATCCAGCAGTTCCCTTTAATTGGCCAGCTTTTGGGAAGGCTTTGTTGGAATCCTTTTGTTATAGGATATGGTAAGAACATATAATGATATTTCTGCCGCAGTTCCATAAACTTTATTCTACAGGAATTAGGAAAATATGACTTGTTATATTCTTCAATTTTCCCACAAAAGCAGAGCAAAAAGTCTTTTGCTGAAGTGAATTTTGGAGATTAAAAGATTAACCAAATTATTTAAAATGTGTGGCATTGTGAAATCTTAAATTTACTTTGGGAGCTAATTAATTTAATTGATTAGTTAGAGAATCTTTACTTGGAAGCAGTAGATTTTAAACCCAGTGAGTGTTTCTGTGCATCACAATTTATGCTTTTCTTATTTTCTTGACATAAGAATTACATTTTTGTTGCGTTCTCAATATGTATAAAATCAAGTGTTCCAGATTACTCTCAACAGAAATTTCTTACAGTCATACATCAGAATATTCTATTATATATGCTAATATAAAAGAATTATTTTTTTCTGATACTTGGTTTGTTTTTGCATTGGTGTAAAGCTCTACTAACTTATGGGTGTGTTTGAATTTATTGAGTTTATTCTGAATGTGTGTTTTGTTCATCTTGTGAACTAATGAAAATGCACGTAGAATCAAAACCAAAGCAGTAAAGTGGTGACATGGGAAAAAAGTGTATGAAAAACTAAAAGCCTCTTACTGGTAGTGTATATATGTGTACATAGGAATCATAGAATCATAGAATAGTTAGGGCTGGAAAGGACCTTAAGATCATCTAGTTCCAACCCCCCTGCCAGGGGCAGGGACACCTCCCACTAAACCATGCCACCCAAGGCTCTGTCCAATCCAGCCTTGAACACCGCCAGCAATGGAGCATTCACAACTTCCCTGGGCAACCCATTCCAGTGCCTCACCACCCTTACAGTAAAGAATTTCTTCCTCATATCCAATCTAAACTTCCCCTGTTTAAGTTTGAATCTGTTACCCCTTGTCCTCTCACCACAGTCCCTGATGAAGAGTCCTTCCCCAGCATCCCTATAGCCCCCCTTCAGACACTGTAAGGCTGCTCTGAGGTCTCCATGCAGCCTTCTCTTCTCCAGGCTGAACAGCCCCGACTTTCTCAGCCTATCTTCATAGGGGAGGTGCTCCAGTCCCCTGATCCTCGTGGGCCTCCTCTGGACTTGTTCCAACAGTTCCATGTCCTTTTTATGTTGAGGACACCAGAACTGCACACAATACTCCAAGTGAGTTCTCACGCGAGCAGAGTAGAGGGGCAGGATCACCTCCCTCGACCTGCTGGTCACTCTCCTTTTGATGCAGCCCAGGATACGGTTGGCTTTCTGGGTTGCAAATGCACACTGGACTGGAGCCAGCTCATGTTCATTTTCTCATCCACCAACACCCCCAAGTCTTTCTTGGCAGGACTGCTCTGAATCTCTTCTCTGCCCAACCTGCAGCTGTGCCTGGCATTGCTCTGACCCAGGTGTAGGACCTTGCACTTGGCATGGTTAAACTTCATCAGGTTGGCATCAGCCCACCTCACAAGCGTGTCAAGGTCCCTCTGGATGGCATTCCTTCCCTCCAACATATCAACCAAACCACACAGCTTGGTGTCATCGTCAAACTTGCTGAGGGCGCACTCAATCCCACTGTCCATGTCACCGACAAAGATGTTGAACAAGATGGGTCCCACCACCGATCCCTGAGGGACACCACTCGTTACTGGTCTCCAGCTGGACATTGAGCCATTGAGCACAAATCTTTGTGTGTGGCCATCCAGCCAGTTCTTTATCCACTGAGTGGTCCACCTATCAAGTTGATGTCTCTCCAACTTAGAGACAAGGATGTCATGTGAGACAATGTCAATAAACAAGATAAATTTGGGGCAGAAAAACTGTTGGGTGGATGGAAACACTAGTTGTGTACTTCACCAGCAGCTCTGTAGAAGCGTTTCTCACTGAGAGTGGTTTTGTGAGCAATCCAGCCTTTGGCCTGGCTCCAACTGTCTAGTGAGCAGAAGGCATGAGAGGCATCCAGCCCTTGGCTGAACTCCAATTCTCTGGTAAGCGGAAGTCATCAGAGGCTGCAGGGGGGTTGCTATAGGGCACCTCACCGGCAGCCACTAGAAGCTGCTGGCAGTTGCCAGCAGCTTCTGGAAGTTGCCAGGGGGTGCTGGAAGTTGCCAGAAGGGGACACCCACTTGCTGACATGAATTTAAGCCTCCAATCACAAGCCGTTGCTAGGACCTGACATGGAGTCAGAGCCAATCATCTATTGTGGAATGTTCTGGTACTCTGTAACTTTTTCCTATAAAAGGTGTGATTGCGCAGAATAAATTGTTCAGCGTTCGATTACATTAATCGGCGTTTGCGTTGTTCCATATCCCCCGCACAGCTCCAGTACATTTTTTGGTGAGTGAGATGTTGATATGTTGATAAATGACTTGTGATCTACTTTTAAGCAGAAGACTAATACTGAGCTTCTCTGTGAGTCCTTAAAATAATCTTTTGCCAGCTTTCTACTACTACTACAGCTACAAAGAAAACCCCTAAAAGTCACAGTTTGTCTCTTGTGCTTTATGCCCCCTTTTGGGGAAATACAGGAAAGAACAACTTTTGGTTCACCTAGAAGGGCTTATTAAGTCAAGTACAGCATATGTCATCTGGTTTGGCTTTGTCTTATAGTCAGCTCCAAGCACAAGCAGAATGAGCTTGTCTGCAAAACACATGGTAGGTGTGTGTTACGTCAGCGCTTCCCCTCTGAAAGGAAAATTTGGGAAGGAACTGTTGATTTAAATATAAATCACTTTTGCAGAGAGGCAAATATGTGCTTTTGTGGCACCTTTTGAGAAAAGCCTTTTTCATACTTTGTAGACTTATTTTTACAATGGAGAGGCTCCCTTTTTTGATCATAGTTCTAGTTTTTCAGAATGTTGGTAATTGTTGGTGTTTACAATTACATATATGCTTTTCTTCTAAGCTTTTGTTTGGAGTATACATGTCCTCAGACAATCAGTTTTTCTGAGCTGACAATATGTTCTGGTCTAGAAAGTAGCTGCATCTATATTTTTCATCAAAGTTGAAAGCCATGTGTTCCTTCTTCTGACTCCTTTTCACAACAATCCCAGCAATACGCTTTTGGTTTTCTCTACTTCATTCCTCTTCTTTGGGTACCTCAGCATTTTCTAAAACAAGAAAAGTACTTTTTTTGCAAATCAATCAATACCTCTGAAGATTGCAAGAGAATGAAGTTTTAGTATAGGTTTTTTTTGGTCTCAAAGTTACAAGCAAGCTGAATCAACGAACTTCACTTGCTCAAGTTTGAATCCTTCACTTCAATGCTTAAAGATGAGTCAAGGAGATTTTCTGACATCAGTAGTCCTGAATATGTCTGCTTATACATTCCCACCACTTCCTCTTTTTAGTGCCACCTGAGCAATCTTTGGACTGCTGGTATTTTGGATTCAGCAGATTTTGATTTTGTTTGGCACTAGTTCTGAAGACACTCTTTAAGATAGTGCTGGCTGTAGCAGATGCTGACTCTCAAGTGGGTTTTGTGTAAGTTCTCATTTGGATAAATAGCTCATTCAGCTATGTGTCTGAGACCAGGCCACCCTTGCAGTAGAAGGAACTAATTTTGTTCAATTCAGTCTTTCATACCAATAAATGGAGGAGGAAAAACATTATACTTCTGCATCATGTCCAAACCACAATACCTATCGCCTTAGATGAGTGTCTACTGGTGCTGGAAGCTGACATGGCTGACCACTCAGTGCAGGAAGCGTGGTCTCCAAGGGAAAATAATCTCCTCATAAACACTCCTGAGCAGGAGGTGACCAAGTTAGCCTTGTTTAGAATGCTAATGTGAAGGAAGCACAACTGAAGAAAATTTCATGGCTGTACTTGTGGTCCTAAGCCACAAGGGATGCATGAGGAATTCAGTCTTGGTAAGGAATTCTAGTATTTTTGTTCTGTGGCCTGGGGGATTATCTTCTTAGTAGGACCCTCCTGGTTTGAGTTTTGATCCCAAATGTCTTGAATCCCAAACTAGTACTATAAATGCTGGGGAATTTCTTGGTGGCTCTGTCTGTCACTATATGTGTGTGAGCATGCATGCTTATGTATGCATTCATTTCAACAGAAATGTATCTAATCAACAAGAAATGTATCTAATCAACATTATCTGATATATTTCAATAAAACTTTACAACAAGCTCTAAAAAGAGTATTTCTGGCTGTAAGGTTAGGGTTTTCTGATTAGTTTCTTGCATCTGGCCCTGTTCATGAGAGAGTATTTATAAACTGATGGTGTTACGAGTTTTTTTTTCTTTTTTCCTCTCTTTTTTTTTTTTTTTTTGTTGTCCCATGTAAAGTTTTCATTCATTTAGTTTGAGTTACAATATTAACCTACTTAAGAAGTCAAGGAGATAGCTGGTGACCTTTTATGGGATGCAATTTCCACCTTTGAGTTACTAATTTTTTCCTCTTGATGTACTGATAGGGTATTTTAGTAGTGAGTGTTCTTTCATGCCATCTTAAGATAAAATGCCTTAATTTGTATCCTGATAATGGTTTTCAGTACATATGTTGACGATGGGTTTTCAGTAGGGATCAGTTAGTAGAAGAATGGGAGGAAAAAAGACACCAGCAGGTTTTCTGTGCCTGTGTTTGGTCTTTTGATGTGGTTATCTTTTGCAGCTGCCATAATTATTTTAGGATCTGTCCCTCCTTATTCTTGATCTTCCCATCTTTCATCACCAGTTTAAAGCAGTTGTGGAAAGAAAATGGTGAACCTGAGAGCATCCCTCAAAGTGTCATTGGGTTCTTCAGCAAGAGAACTGTAGTCCCTTTTCCTAGACCCATAGGTTTCATAGACCTATGGGAGGCTTCTTCAGTTTTGGTTATAGCAAAAAAAGTAGCTGTAACTTAAATAAAATTACTTAATGTCATACTGTAGACGTATAGTATGAATAGTCAAAAGAGGGGACACTGGAACTGTGTATATGCATTATTTAGGGTAGGCGATTTGGACTTGATTATTTTTCTTTTATCCTTGCCTTTTTCTATATAGTTCTGGTTTTTGTTTTTTTTTGGTTTTTTTTAAATATAATTAATGTAATTGGAAATTATCTTTAATACCAGACTTTGTAAACAGATAGTATTTTACTACTGGTAATAAATAATGTTTAAAATCTTAATTTTCTAGGAAGCAAATGGCTATCATTTAGTCATTTAAACAAGTAAGCCAGTATTTGTTTATTTTTCTTCCCATGTAATTTCATATCAGAATTTTAAGGTGAAACACTTTTTGAAGGAGATGGAGTTGTCTCTTAGTGCTGATACCTGAATGCGAGTTGGACATAGTTCCAATCAAACTGTACGGACGCTTTCAATTTCTGCTGAGTAGTATGCAAGATACCTCCTTTAACTCCAGTCTTGAACAACCTGGGAAATTGTTAGCCTGGTAAAAAAAACATATTAAGAAAAAAAAAATTCCCAAACACACAATGGCAGAATACCCCAGATTGTAGTCAGTTAAATCTGTATGTTTGAGTAACTATTTCTGTGCAGAGATGTTAGTCAGTGGGAGGCCAGTAATGGCCTACAGGCTTGCTGGACGTTTATTGAGGAATACTGGTTTAAATCAATATTAGCTTCTGTAATCATCTGGTGAAAATACTGGCATTACTTAATGGAGCTTTTATTTTTTCTTCAGGCTTTGCCAACAAAGCACTTCTAAATAATGCTGTTTATTACATCATGGATAACAAATACACAGAAAACAAAAGAAAACTTGCTGAGTTTGATAATCAAATTGTCTCCTAATATAATTTTTAAAACTCATGTGATATTACTAATTTGTATTATTTTTAACAAGAATAAGATTGCTTACTAGGTAAGTATTGTATCAGAGCTACAATACTATTTCCAGTTTTCATAATTTTTGTTACAATTATGAACAATAATAATAAAGTTTTATTCTGGGTGTCTGCCAAAGAATGTTAAAAACACCTAAACAACAAACAAAAAAACACGAACAAAAAACCCCAACCAAACAAATAAACCTATTGAAAACAAAATTGTGGGAAATAATGATGGATTGAATGGCTCTTAAGGTGCTTATTCCAAATAATCAACTCCTCTATAACAGTATCTGAAAGGAGGCATAACAGTATGTGAGAGGAGGCAACTCCTTTCCAGTAGTGGCTTAGAATTAACTAAAACCTGATCTCATCCTGAATAGAAAATCAAAGTAGGATTTTTTTTTCCATCAGCATTTAGCTCTTATTCTGTCTGCAGAAATGTAATTTTCCTGAAGCATGGAAGATCCTAATATATTCTTACATAAAACTTGATGTTTTATATTCTTGTTATAAGTGAACTCATAACTTTTTCAGAAGTGAGCATTCTTCAATTGTGCAAGCTTTGGACACAATGTAATAACTATTTTAGTACTGTTGATTATTGTTTATTATTATATTGTTTTGATACTGAATTAAAATGTATTGATTCTTAAATTGCTTGAAAGTATTATATAAATTCATCAATAGGTTATGCATGTATCTATTCTATAGATTTTGACCTCTTTTATACCTTTTAAACTTCTACTGAAGGAAATGATTATACAAAAACTATGTATGAAAAACAGTTAATGTGAGGTGCGAATCTGGTAGAATAGAAGCATTATGAATTGAGACTGATACTTAGGGCTTTAGTTTTGCAGATGGGTAGAGATTGTTGTGTGTACTTCTCTCTGTGTTTTGATTTTTCTTCCTTTTCTTTCTTCTTTTTTTTTTTTTTCTCCCTCCAAATGCATCCTTATTTGCTTTTTTTCCTGCAGATGAAAGCCAGAAGACTCTGATGTGGTGCTTATGTTGTCTCTACAGCAGTGAACCACAGAACCCTGTGGAATTGAAGGCCAACAGCTGGATACGGGTAAGTGAATGAATCCTTCCCAGGACTGCTTTAAATTAAATTGATTATTTAAAGGTGCTGCATCTATAGCATAGAGACACTGTAATTTAAGAAACTGCTCCAAACGCAACTTGCATACATATTGTGTTGATGTATATATCACTCTAATTATAACATTAATCTGTCATATTAAATATTAAAAATATGTGGCATTTTAAAATGGGTAGTTTTGATGGCTTTTAACCTGGTAGATGCACCAAGATATTCAGATAACTCGTATAATAGCTCACTATTCAGTTATCTGAATATCTTGGTGCCCATATCAGCAAGCACAAATCAGAAGGGGAGCAAGTATTATTGAAAAACCAAACCCCAACCCCTTTTATTTAGGACAAAATAAATAACCTGGAGAAATGCCATAGCTTGTTTTGGAAACCACTTACATTTGCTCTTTAATTTTATTCTTTTTTGCTTTTGTTTAATCTTCTGCCTATGAATAATATAATTGTATCCAAACTTTCTTCAAAGCAGCCAGAAAGGGGAGGCTTAGTGCTTGTCTGTGGATTTATATTTAGTGACTTAAGGAATAATGAGTCCTTAACTTTAATCCCAAATTTAGGGTTTTGCATGGTACATCTGTTCATATTTTATGTATTTCCACACTGAACTAGCAAAGCACATCAGCATGTAAATATCTTGCAGCACAGTGATGCTTAGTGCTTTACATTGCTGAATAGCAGTTTGAGGATTGTTGATTTTACATCATTGCACTCTCCATGGGTCCATGTCAAAATAGGCTTATAAATATTAATGGACTTGCTAATATTTGGGGCTTTTATTTGTATCTTATTGTCCTTACAACCAGTGGGAATATAGCAGCCTGATCATTATTTATGTGCGTCTGCTGAAGCTGAAAATACTTGTAGGCTTCTTTAAGTAGTTAATTTCTTACTTAATAGTTGGGGCTACTGCTTTTGGTAGCACTGCCACCTGAAAGGGTCTTAGTTTGTGACTAACGTGTAAGCGTTTGAGTCAAGCATCTCTGTAGTCCTGCAGGGTTTTTTCTACCTACTCTGTGTTTTTGAATCAATTTTAGTAGTCCTTGTGACTTGATGGGCCAAGAGGTAACCTTAAAGTTATAGGGAAAAGGGCATGGAGGAGTTCAAAGCACAAACATGTTTTACTAGCTATTTTTATCATTCAGCACTTCCCTAGTTGCCTAATATGACTGTAGCTCAATATGATATGAAATACAATACTTTTGTATTTTAATTGGAGGGAAAGAAAGAACTCTTGGAAAACTTATAATTAAAAAAATAAAGAAGGATAGGTAAGGGAGAACGAAAAATGGACAGCATCAGGATACAAAGTTGAGAATAAAAGAAAAGGTATTATTAAATTGATTTTTATAATCATTAGAATTTATTCTCAGATTCTTATTGTCCAGTGTGCATCATCACAAAACTTTTTGAAAAAAATGGGTGTACCTCCTTTTTTTACAATCAGCATTGTAATTTAATGATATTATAAGGATTATCATGCTTGTTTGCACAGGAAAGCCAAGTTAAATATTTGGCTACTGTCGTGGTTTAAGCCTCTATAACTCATGCAGTTTTGCTCACTCACTCCCCCCTCTATCTTGCCCCCCACTCCCGGGGGGATGGGAAGGAGAATCGAAAAGAATGCAACTCCCACAGGTTGAGATAAGAACAGTTTAGTAACTAAAGTATAACACAAATCACTACTGCTACCACCAATAATCATAATGACAAGAGAAACTACAAGGAAAGAATACAATTTCTCACCACCTAATACCAAGCCCGACCACGCAGTGCACCCCCCACCCTTCTTGGTCTCTCCTCTCCATCCTCCATCTTGGGCATGACGTGCTGTGGTATGGAATAACCTCTTTGGTCAGTTTGGGTCAGGTGTCCTGTCTCTGCTTCCTCCCGGCTCCCCCTCCTCCCTGGCAGAGCATGAAACTCAGAAAGTCCTTGGCCAGACCAAAACATCACAAAGCAGTAACCAAAACACTGGTGTTATCAGCGCTGTTCCCAGGCCCAAAATCAAAAACACAGAGCTGCACCAGCTACCCAGGTGGAGAAAAATGACTGCTGCTGCTGAACCCATGACATTATCCACTCCTTATTCCATACCATTCACGTCATGCTCAGATCCCGCATTTTCAATATACCATCACATGTATATATATACATCCACACACACACAGAGAGAGGGAGAGAGATCATCCCTCAGTGCATAGACCAATCCCTACAAAGCTGCTGAGTCCATCCAGTCCATGATGTCAAGCTCCATCTCTTGTAACAGCCTTTCAGAGCAGGAGAGGCTGTGTACAGAGTTCACACTCGTCAATAACCTAGGCCACAGTGTCCATTGCGAAGTCCACCCCTCGATCATGAGTCCATCTGTATGCTGCATCTCTGCCCTGATGGCCTGAGGTGTCATGGGCCCACCAGGCTCAAAATAATTCACTCTCCCCTCCAGCAGTTTCTGCAGCTTGTCAATGGGGACTCCATACAGCTGCCTTCCATCTGTGATGCTTCCAAAGCACTGGAGGGGCCCAGTGGACAAGATAGTCGCCCATATTGTCCCACACACCCTGCCACTCATGACTGTCCAGCTGCAGGGAAAATCTCTTGGTCATCCTACATTGCAGACTAACCCCAGACAAGGCCCACACCCCACTCTGCTTAACTCTGGGGACCAGACAAAATGGTTGTGGGTAAAACACACTGTGTATGCATGCCACCATGCTGATCCCCATCACAATCAGCAGGCAGGTCTCAAGGGTACCCAAAGGCCATTCAAAACTGTCAGAGTTCTCAACTGAGGCTGCTGTACTTGTCCCTGGGGCTGGTGTAGCTGCTGTGCTTGCCGGCTCTCTCACCACCAGCTGCTCTTTGTTTGAGTCCAGATCTTCCTCCTCTGCCTTGCTGGGAAGTGCTGCGGGGTCTCCTGTGTTCTCCTGCTGGGGCTCGGGCTCACGGGGCTCTGCGGGCGGCTGCTGGGGAATGCTCTCGGGCACCGCGGGGCTGGGTTCGGCTACGGGGCTCGGCTTCTCCACCGTCTCCTCCCGCTGCTCGGCAGCTGCAGGGCTGGGCTCAGTGGGGGGGCTCACCCCTTTTGCTGCCTCCTTCCTCTGCTCGGCAGCCGTCGGGCTGGGCTCGGTGGGGGGGCTCAGCTCCTGCTCCCTGGGTCTGCTCCCCCGGGCCGTTTCGGCAGCCAGCGGCTCCCGAGGCAGCCCCCCCTCGGCTCTCCACAGCCTCGCCAGGACAGTGAAGAGCAGCCGAACTGCCAGGTACACATCCGCCCCCCACAGCTTCTGGAGCCCGCCCGTATCACAAGCCATTCCAATAAAGTACAATGAAACAAGAACCTTAACCCAAAACCCATATCTGAAACATGCTAAGATAACAAATACCGGCTGTAAGTAAGGTACAACAGGCTGAAACCATGAACGCAAGAGAACCAAAAGCAACAACTTTGAGAGCCAATAAATCAGCATTGTGACAAGTGGCTATTAATCCTGTCGTTATCTCAACCCTTAGAGCCCCACGTTGGGCGCCAAAAAGAACTGTCGTGGTTTAAGCCTCTATAACTCACGCAGTTTTGCTCACTCACTCCCCCCTCTATCTTGCCCCCCACTCCCGGGGGGATGGGAAGGAGAATCGAAAAGAATGCAACTCCCACAGGTTGAGATAAGAACAGTTTAGTAACTAAAGTATAACACAAATCACTACTGCTACCACCAATAATAATAATGACAAGAGAAATTACAAGGAAAGAATACAATTCTCACCACCTAATACCAAGCCGGACCATGCAGTGCACCCCCCACTCTTCTGGGTCTCTCCTCTCCATCCTCCATCTTGGGCATGACGTGCTGTGGTATGGAATAACCTCTTTGGTCAGTTTGGGTCAGGTGTCCTGTCTCTGCTTCCTCCCGGCTCCCCTCCTCCCTGGCAGAGCATGAAACCTCAGAAAGTCCTTGGCCAGACCAAAACATCACAAAGCAGTAACCGAAACACTGGTGTTATCAGCGCTGTTCCCAGGCCCAAAATCAAAAACACAGCGCTGCACCAGCTACCAAGAAGGACAAAAATGACTGCTGCTGCTGAACCCATGACAGCTACTCTTGAAGGTTTTCTTTTGCAATGTGTGATAATGACTTATATCAAAAAAACCCCAAACCATCCAGTAAGTCTGTTGACCCATCTAGGGCACACAATGTTGTTTACTTCCTGTACTGCTTCATTTTCCATGTGCAGACAGGCTGAGAAAGTTGGGTCTGTTCAGCCTGGAGAAGAGAAGGCTGCGTGGAGACCTCCCAGCAGCCTTCCAGTGTCTGAAGGGGGGCTATTGGGATGCTGGGGAGGGATTCTTCATTAGGGACTGTGGTGATAGGACAAGGGGTAACAGGTTCAAACTTAAACAGGGGAAGTTTAGATTGGATCTGAGGAAGAAATTCTTTACTGTAAGGGTGGTGAGGCCCTGGAATGGGTTGCCCATGGAAGTTGTGAACGCTCCATCGCTGGCGGTGTTCAGGGCCGGGTTGGACAGAGCCTTGGGTGACATGGTCTAGTATGAGGCATCCCTCCCCATGGCAGGGGGGTTGAAACTAGATGATCTTGGGACTCTTTCCAACCCTAACTGTTCTATGATTCTATGATATGTGTCTCAAAAGTTTGTCATAGAAAGAGATCGAGATACATTTGCTGTCAGAGTCCTAATTTGAGGTTTGCGTCAGCTGGTTTATATTGACTGGATGACCAGCTTCTGCAGTGGTCTGATCTCACCTCAGCCTTGTTTGTAACAACGGGAGCTCTTTACAGCAGGGATGTTCAATCCCTAGTGGAGAAGATGCCAAGTACATTGTGGTACGCTATGGAAAAAATGTCTGAAAATCTAAAATATATAGATGAAATAAATTCTTAGAGGCTGAGAGGAAGGCAGTTTTGTGGCTACATGATGGACAGAACATTGAAATCCAGATATTAATTCTAAATAAGCTCTGAAATCTGAATGCTACTTAAAAGGTTTTTACTATTATGGAAAACTTGCCTGTACTTGGAAAGAAACGATTGATTATCTAAGGTACTTAAGCTCTTCCTACAGGGTGTGGATGGAAAGCCATCTATGACCACACAGAATAGGGCTCTGTTTTGGTTCCATACACACTGATGCAGGAGCCGTGCAAAAGGGGTTTATATATAAGAACTGCTGTTCATCTTCTGTGGGAGTGACCACCACAGTAGCCTTGTCATTTGGCTCTGCAGCTGAGAGTTAATTTTATCTCCTCACTTAATGCTTCAGCTTGCACTGATGAGAAATACTGTATTTTTTAAAAAGGTAAAAATCAAGCTTTTGAATTGTGGTCTGCAGTCCTTGCCTTCCCCTCTTAGATTTTGGCTTCTCAATTTTCTGCTGGGGTAAGCAATGTTGGAAAGGTGGTGGACACCCCTTGTTTCCAAATGTATGCAGTGGAAAGCAGAGATTATATTATTATTTCCTTTGGAAACTGCCAGCGCTTAGTGAACAAAGTTCACCACTTGAGAGTACCTCTTTGATAATGCAAACATGTTTTCAGGTAAAGGGTTTCCATTTTGCCGAATTTAGCATTTGCAGAAAACTGCAACATTTGCTTGCTGGAGTTTCTCTGCTTTTTAGGGAACTAGGAGGTTCCAGAACTTCAGTGTCACCTTGTTATTTTAGGAATAGCAATCATGGAAACATGTTTGAATAGTTTAATATAGCGTGTGTTTAGTAAAACTCCTGATTGTACAGCAGTGCTCAAATGTTTCTTGTAAAAAGGGGTTTGAGTTTTGGTTTGGCTTTGTGTGTGTGTTCTGTTGTTGTTGTTTTGTTTTGGCTTTGGTAATTTTTTTTTATTTGAGTTAAAATCTGAAGACATAACATCAAGTCCTTCTGTTTTTAGTATTGTAACACTTGCCTCCTGAAGAGGACACCGTAGAGCATCTGAATGGGAAGCTTGTTTTCCAGAAGAATGGAAGGCATATATCTGTCTTCCACATGCCAGCTTTTTGATTTATCTTTAAGTTGTATTTATTTAGACTAAATTTGATGGAATTCTGTCTATTGCGTTAAATGGTATTGAAGTGTTTTGCAGTGGATTGCTCAAAAAAGCCAGATCAAGAAATTTACTGCCAGTTAAGCACAGGATGTTTGAGATTTTTAGTGATGTTCTCCGGATGACCTGGGTTTTTTATGATCATTTTGACTTTTTAATTAAACTACAATTTTAATTGAGTTGGTTCAGTTAATGAAGCACTGACCTTTCACCCCTACTTCTGAATCTGTGCCAGAATTTTCAGCAAAATGGGTTTTTATGATCTTTGCTTTCTGTGTAGCTGTATATCTAAGGCTGTGATGAATTAGCATTAAAAGGACAGTTGCTCAGCAATGTTCAAAATGGAAGCATTTGTGGTTTACTTTTTGGGACAGATGCACCTGCTGAGTTACAAATCAAAATGCTTAGTTACATCTCACTGTACACTTACATTTATATTTGGTTTTCCTTTCCTGTTTAGATGTCAAGAGATTTTTTTGCTTGTATCTTGGATCATCCAGCTGCCTGATCAGGTGTTTGGTGAATATTGGATGACAATATTTGTCATTCTTAATAGTTTAACTCGTTGACATACATCTTGATTAGGCAACAGTATTCAAGAACAGAATAAAACCAGCACTGTTATAAAAACGGGAGTTCAGCAAAATTGTATTTCTTAAAATTTTAGGATTTAAGCAGATTTACTGTTTTGTCTGTCAGGGAAGAGTTGTTCAT
Source organism: Ara ararauna (assembly GCA_028858755.1). Lineage (NCBI taxonomy): Eukaryota > Metazoa > Chordata > Aves > Psittaciformes > Psittacidae > Ara > Ara ararauna. Next base: position 32,046,658 of record CM054410.1, on the reverse strand, counting down.
TGATTTACTGGAACTTCACAAGATTATTTAGTTACTCCTGAATATTACAAGAGCAAAGATAGAAAGTAGACATTGATGGAACTGCAGAGAAGTTGTGAGAATAACTGATGGAAAAAAAATGGAAAGAAGTCAAGGTCTTGGAGTGTGATATGTAGGTGTGCATTTTTTAATGTATTTTGGCTTTATTTGGAATGAGTTACCAAAGCATTTTCAATATTTCTATCACAATGAGCGTAGTAAAGCATCAGTAAGGCATGAAGGAAATGAGAGGGACTAGGTTATCTTTGAGAAATAGAGGAGTTGTCCTCATATCTTTATAAAATATGCAAAATAGCTTTTATGTGAAATAGAAGATGAAAAAGGGGAGTAGAATCATAGAATAGGTTTTTTCTCATTGTAGAATCAGAGAATAGTTTGGGTTGGAAGGGACTTTTAAAGGTCATCTTGTGCAACCCCCCTGCAATAAGCAGGGACATCTTCAACTAGCTCAGGTTTCTCAGAGCCTCATCCAACCTGACTTTAAATGTTTTCAGGGATTGTGCATCTATGACCTCTCTGGGCAATCTGTGCCAGTGTTTCACCACCCTCATTGTAAAAAAATGCTTCCTTGTATGTAGTCTGGATCAATGCTTTTTGAGTTTGAGACCATTGCCCCCTGTCTTATCACAACAGGCCTATTAAAAAGTTTTTCCTCATCTTTCTTATAAGCCCCTTTTAAGTATTGAAAGTCTGCAATAAGGTCTTACGACCTTAGAATTAGAAAATTTTATTTCTTTTGTGCCTGTTTTATGAGAAGATTTTTTTTTTTCCCCAGGATGTATGATTTATGTATATTTGTTAAAATACAGTATGCCAAGTATGTGAGGAAAAGTTCGGAACAGGACACAGTTGTTTCCAGTACATAGCAATGACAACTTTGTTGCTTATTATGATAGCTATTTACTAATTTATTAACAGTGGTATATATTCTTAAATACCAGTAGATGGCATTCTTTCTATTACATATACAGGTACATATATGTTTGTTTTATATTAATAGGTACGCAACTTTCCACTTCACAGCATTCTAATACATCATCTTCTAAGGGAAGTTAAATGTTTTCTTTTAATAATAGTCTCCAGATTAGAAGCCAGCTTCATTGCTGCCCAGACTGTGTGGCACTGTTTTGAGTCTTAGCTGTCTAGTGATGCTTGCAGTAGTGAGGGTTCTGTGTTAAGATTCCTGTCCTGAAATTTTGGGCAGCAATTCATGATACTAATAGGAAAACTGATTTACTGATCTTCTTTCCTGTATGCACAGTGCATGCAGTTGGACTGATTTTTGTCTTGTCCTTAAGTGTTCCAGAGATGTAGAAGAATTCTACAGCACTTGTTATGATAACTAATTCTTCATATTTATGGGGAGTTTTTTAGTATTTAGGGGCTTTGTATCTGAGGATCTGTTTGTTAAACACTGCACACAAACAGTTTAGAAAACATCCTTGGTTCTGAAGTGACTACAATGAATGACTTGTGGTGCAGTCAGAAACAAAAACCAAAAAATAAATAACTACTCCTTTCTACCAGCCACATCCTTCCATTATGTTGTAAAATTACAAATGGTATTCTGCACAGCACATTTTTTTTTCATTTCCCCTCTTCTGTTATGTAACCCTATATATATTTTTATATATATATATGGTTACCCACTTACGTATGGTCAAGTAATCTATGCTAAAATGTTTTTAGTATCTCTATTGTCATATTACTTGATTTGCTGCACCCATGTTGTAATTTATTCTGTCACGTTTTTCCCTGCTGCTGGTTTCAGAAGTTTATTTGATATAGGCATAAGACTCTTCCCCACACTGTTGAGTACAACAAAGCAGCCATTCTTCTGTTTCTGGTACCTTGTTAAGAGTCAGCTTTCTGCATGCATTAGCAGAGACTCGAACAAGCATAGGTAAGTTGGGAGCACTGATACCACTAAATGCCAGTAGATGTCAACCTTTGTATGAACTGATTGCCTGCAAGTACTGCACACGGAAGTGGGGTTTCTAGAGCCAGGTAACTTCGATGTTGTTAGGGATTAAACTAATAGGAATAACGTTGCGGCCTTTCCCTGATTCCATCTGGATGTGTTTTGTTAGAAAGGCAGTATTATGAGGTACTCTAATTTGTCATGAGAATGACAAATAAAGATGAGTGCTTCCTCTAAGGAAGGACCAAGTTGAACTTCTGCAGCCAAATTAATGGGTATAAAATAACGCTGTTATAGGATAGGCATGAACAGGACATTCACTGGAGTTGGTAACAGGAAATAAAAACGAGGACTTAGCTGTTGTATATTATACTTTCACTTAAGCTGTTCTGTGTTACAAACATTTTCCATTCTTAGTAGAGCTAAGAGCAATTATTAAAGAAATATGCCTCGTAAAAAGTGGAAGCAAAGAAAAACAGCCTACCAAATATCCTCTGACTATTCATTGCCTGTTCTGGAGGCTTTTGTGAACATGCAAGAGATCATAGATAATTACGGGCTAGTGATCGCTTTTATAATGCTGCTTGCTTTGTGTTCGGAGAGTTTATATTATTCTTATATTTCATGATTAGTCAGAGTATTAAAGCACCTGTAACTTAATGTAATTTTAAACATATTGTTGTGCAATGCACTTATTATTGTTCTTATCTTTCATGGAAATTTTAATCCAGTTTTAAATCCCATGTAAGTTCATATTCTGTAGACAGGATGGGAAATGCAGATTTTTGATGGTATTTGTAAGTTTACAGGCTATCACAGTAGCCTCAAAGGAACCCAAATGTTTTATTTGACTTGTAAGTCAAGGAATAATGAGGAAGCATACTAGTTTGTGAATAGGAAAAGCTGGTTTAAAAATGTTTCCCAGATATAAGAGGAAAACATAAAAGATTCTGCTTCTCAGTCCTGTGTTCAAAATTCTGTTTATACAGGATTGTGGTTTTTTTTTGTGTGTGTGAGGCCAAATATAAGGGGGTTTTGTTTACAACTTAACCTATCCATTTAATAATGAAATTGACTAGAGAACAGCAAACATACCTGAGTGAGTTTAATTGTCACAACAGTTAAAGCAGTGGTTTTCCCATTGTTTATTTAAGCAATAAAGGATAAGCAGTGCTTGTGCTACCCTATCTTCTGGATACTTCTCAGTCCTCCATGTTGTACAAGGAATATGTAATAATGGCAGTAACTATAAAATCATATTTTGCTTATCTAATCCACCTCTGTTGGTACACAGTTCATTTGCACACAGTCTCAAGCCTAGATCTCAGGAGCAAAATGAAATAGGTATCTGAAAAACACTTTATTCTACAGTGGTTTTTCAGTTACATATATTAGCAAAAATTAAAAACCTATTTGAACTGTAGATAGAACGGATTAAATGCCAACATACCACCCTCTGTATCACTGAAAGTACATACAGAAAACTCAGATGTGCCATTTTGTGATGGTGATGGTATTAAGACCTAGAGAATTCAGAAAGCAGCTTTCCTCTTTGTAATTATCTGAGATAAATTAATTGGTGTGTTAAAACAATTTTCAGTTAATTCAGCCAGTGGAAGCTGAGTGAATGGTTATTTCAGATATGTATGCAAAAGCTATACACACATGTATTACGTAAAATGAAACGTAAAAATGAGATGTTTTAGTGAATGCATAAGGAAAATTAAAAGAGTAAATTCTGTAAAATGATTTATAAATAAGACAAAAATACCCAGTCTTACAAACTTAAAGGCTCACTCATAGGTGAGAGTTCACAGCGTGCTCAGGATTTCAAACAAGTGGTGACATACATGTTAGCAGGTGTAGACCTGACTTCTGATGCCTTGTATTTGTTAAGCAGCAATTTGACACTTGAGCTTTTGTCAAAAGCAAGCAAAAGACAGTGTCAGTCAGTACTAAAGCATGGGCAGATGAAGTGCTCATTTGCTAGAGATAGTTGGCAAATCAAATCTGATGGGGGTAGGGGGAAGTGGAGCTGAAAGGGCACGCAGATCTAAAATTACCTGGTGGAGCTTTTAACTCTTGCCAGAAGCTGGGCAGGGCAGTGGACCACTGAAAGATTTCTAAGTTAAATATATAGAAAGGGGACATCTGACACACAAGGAGAGACATTTCTGATTGTTGTCAGATACTAGGCTTGCTGTGACATCAGTGTTCCTCTTTGAAAAGCAGAGCAAACCTTTTCAAGTTCAGCCCTCTCCGTAGGGAAAACTGCTTTTGTTTACTGTCATTTGGATTGGGTTCAGTAGTCAGTTTGTGTCACTAGGGTTCAGCAACTTGTTTTTACAAATGAGGAAGTTCTGTGAATCTGGAAGAAAATAATAATATCCAAACCCAACAATGATATGGTCAGAAGCCCCAAGCCGTTCTAAAAGAAGCAGAACTTCTGAGTTAAATGAAACAAACAAAAATGCCTTTGCATAGATGTAGCATATCTGTGGAGAAGTGTAGGGCAAGAAAGACTGTATTAAAAGGAAAAGTACCATGTATGTGGATGGACTGTATAAAAAGTCTTCAGGATACAGTTTTTATGCACTTAATCAAGCTTCCTGAACCATTCTTACAAGTATACCATTGTGCAGAACTGTTTAATGGGCATTCTGTGTGTAGTTTGTGCAAAGTGTTTGAGGAACAGAAGGGACTAATTTAAGAAAAACATCCTCAATTATTGTGACCAACTCTGCAGAAAACCAGAGATGGTATCACTGCAGTCATGTCAGTTGAAATAGGAAAATGCTACTGTTTGTATCATGTGCCTAACAAAAGCAAGAGTAAGAACTCCTACTCTTTCACTGGGCTCAGTTCAAGAACTGAAATGTTTGGGTTTCCTTTTTTATTTGGTGTAAGTCAAGCTATAGTTGAAATGCTAATAAACCAGTTGCATCCACTAAGGAAAAAAGTTTGAAGATAAATTTAGTAATCAGACACTTTTCATCTCTAAATGTAGCATTTGCAAAAGTAAATTCGGACTTTGGACAGAATTGCTGTTTACTGGGAAATCTAATAAGCATTTGGAAGACATTGGCAAGCTAAAACTTAGGTGTAGATCAGTTGTTTTAATTTGTGTGAGATCTGAGACTATTCAAGACAGGCTAATTGACAAGACTTGTTAGTGGCACCTTGTGAGCTTGATTATTGTGGCCATTACAGGACAGAGGAAGTTTCTGCAGATAAATGGACACGGACACAGCTGGTGTGAGGAAGTGCCAAGGGTAGGCTTCCCCACTGGGGAAGGAGAGACAGGGTCCATAGGTCACGAGAAGGGAGATGCGGCTCTGGATTTATGCAGAAACAGCACAGCTACTTGAGAGCAGGGCAAGTCTGGTGACAATCACCAAGGTAGCCATGAGTCTTGATCACCAGAACAGCTCACAGTGATGAAGCAGGTCCAAGGTCAAACTGGGAATTCTGGGTCAGGTTCCAGAGCAGTGAGGTGCATGACCAGGGACATCTCAGGGCAAGGACCTTGTTTGCCTGTGCTTAAATGCAGTTCCCAAGTGAAGCCAGAAGGACCCAGCTTCTTACAGATCCTGCTCACACAGCGCTGTGTGGCAACTGGCCTCAAGCACAGGCAGCCAAACCCCTAGGAAGGAAGGATAAGGAATACACAACTAGATGTCTGCACTGTTTGTACAAGTTTTCCTATGGCTTCTGTGTCTGGCTGTTATCAGGATACTAGCTACTTGGGAAACTATTTTTATGGTGTTTCTGTTCCTGTATAATTAAACTTGTTTTGTTTCAAACATACTATGTGTAGTAATTCTTAGAGGCAGCATTAGGGAATGTAATTCAAAAGTAGAAGAATGTAATTTAAGAGTACTAGTTCAGAGGGTCACAACAACATAGTTCTGATTACTGCTTTCAGTTTGTGAGGGCAAAGGGAAGGGATTGCAGTGCTTTTATGGTTTCTTTAAGACTTGTCATGGTGGTTTCTTTAGGACACTGGAAAAAACATATTAAAAGGGGAAAAGTTCAGTCACAGACTAAGGATTCTTAGTTTTGATGGAGATTTTTTAGACTGGTCTCAAATGAATATGACATAATACAAATAAATCTGTTAAGGCTTATTTCAGAAGTTGAAATGCAGGCCAAGTCAAGTGAGAATCAGCTAAAGCCAGGTAGGCAGAGTTACTTTTCAGAAAAAAAGTACTTTTGATTATTGCTGTATTTCCCAGAGATAACCTCCCTATGAGATACTGTATTTATTAAAGTTTCTTTCCCTATTCACTTATTTTTAGTAGCCGTAGCATATTGTGTGTACCACTTGAATTACTCTTCTATACAGTATTTTAGCAGGCTCCAAAACAGTATGCTCTTCTGAGGTTTGCCACAGTAGTGCTTTTTTTTTTTTGTTTGGTTTCTGATTGAGATTTCTTTCATTCTTACTTCTGCCTTGAATTACTTTTGAGTGATACAGTGTGAGGTTTCTGCAGATGTGAATTAGAAGACTTAGAAATACAATGTCTAAAACTTTGCATAAGAAGTCCTAGGAAGGCTTAGGTTTCAGTTAGTCTGATTTTCCTGTATCTTTCAGTTGCTGCTTGTATGTGAGAGGTAACTAGACAATTTGTGCGCTGTGAGAACAGCTCTATAGATGGCAATAGAAAGGACTTTTAGTGAGGAATTGGGAAAATGTTTTTGTGTGAATTTTTTGTGCCCAGGAGTCACAGTGTGTGTCTTCTAGATGGCCAAAGCAAAGTTTGTTGATGTAATGTTTGAAACAAAGATGTGTGTATTTGCTAGAGTTTGAGAATAAATTGATGCTGGGATTTTGTGATCCCATCTAGGTGGGATCTGGATATACAAGCTTGCTGGACCCGGAAGTATTCCGGTTGACAAAAGGAGCATCCTGTGGTGTGGAAAGTGTGTGACAGTGTGTCCTAGTTTCAGCTGTAACAGTTATTCTTTTTTCTCCTTCCTAGTAGCTGGTGCAGTGCTGTGTTTTGGCTTTAGTCTGAGAACAGTCCTGATAACACACGGATGTTTTAGCTGTTGCAAAGTAATGCTTATTCAGATCAAGGACTTTTCAGTTTCTCATGCTCTGCCAGTGAGGAGGTGCAGAAGAAGCCAGGAGGGAGCAAAGACAGGACACCTGACCCAAACCAGCCAAAGGGGTATTCCAAACCACAGCATGTCATGCCCAGTATATAAACAGGGAGGAGTCACCCGGAAGGGCTAGATTGCTGCTCAGGTAGGGCTGGGTATCATTTGGCGGTGGGTGAGCATGATGTATTGTGCATCAATTGTGTTTATTTGGTTTTTTTCTCTTCCATTTTTAGTTTTATATTCTCTTTCCTTGTTATTTCACTTATTATTATCATTAGTAGTAGTAGTAGTTTTGTATTATATTTTAGTTATTGGACTCAACCTGTGGGATTTACGTTCTTTCTATTGCCCTTCCCTTCCTGCCTGAAGTTGGTGGGGGGAGGAAGAGGGGGAAGGAGAGGAGTGGGCAAGTGGCTGCATGGTGCTGAGATACCAGCTGGGCTTAAACCACAACACAGTGAAGTGCTTCATCTGTTCTCCAGACACTTTTTAAATCCCCCAAAGGTGAAACCCTAGAGGACATTCTCTAAACATTCTCTATGTGGTATAATTGGTAAGTAAGAGGTCCACACAGGGACTCTAGATGATTTTGATTTGATCTGCTACTTTGAAAAAGAGAGAGGTTAACTATTATAATTTGCAGTGGAGCATTTTTTTTCTGTCACACAGACAGAATTTTGAAGTCTGATCTCAAATTACGAGCGCTTTCTTGCTGTAAGTACCAGTGCTTCATAGTAGATCGTCTGACCTATCACATCAGTTGTTTGGCTTTCCTTAGCACGTGTGGTGAAAGTCTTCTATCAGTGGGTGTCTCAGATTTATTCTCTACTGTGAAGACAACTTGCTACACTAAAGTGCTTCAGCAGCTCAGATTCACATACATGTCATGCGTTTTGATCATCATTCCTCAGGTAAACAATAAAAAATACATTCTCCTTTGGTGCACTTGGTTGAAGCAATAGTCAGCCTTTAGGTTTGACTTGGTCTCTAGCATAGTTCTTTCATTACTACTTTTCCACTAGGAAGAGCCTATCTCTGGCCGACTAGTCTGGCCAACTGTCAGACTATAATTTCACCTGAAAGAGTCAAATGTGTTTACTTCTTATACAAGACTTCCAAGTAGGGTCCATTAAGCTTCAAATGTACGATTGTTTGCTCAATATCTAATCCACTCAGCTTTTCTGCATCCAGGAATATAGTCTCTCCTGTGATGATGAGTCCTATAACATCTGTTAAGGGAGTCAGTTTCACTTTTTCCCTCTTTAGTTTGGATGATTGTTACAGTGACCTCATTTTGGGCTGGAAGAGAGTTTCACAGCCGGTGAACATTTTTATTCTCCTTTCAAGAGAAGTTTGCACATTAACATTTGCGAGTTCAAGCCTGTCTACTGATCATCCTAACCAGATGATAGGGGATAACATTTTAAGTATTTTGCATAAGTAAAAAGAATAGTAAAAAACATGATCTTCTCTGAGCTGGAGATCAAAGCTACTTGTTTGACATTTCTCCTTGATTCTATGAAGGTATTTTTATAATACAAGATTATAAGCTGGAGACCCAGGATCTGGGTTTCTTGAGGTGAACCATTTTGGCACAGTAATGAACATAAGATCCTTTTGCCCAGAATTTTTTCCCATCTTGTTTCATTACTGTTCCCGTCCTCATCTGTCGGTAAGAGTCTGATACACCTTCTCTTCCATGCCCATCTTTTTTCCCCCAGGATCAGTGGTTGTTTTTGCATTTCTTAATTTTAGCCAGCTGTAGTTTTTGTCTGTATATGTGGCTCAGATTCACTTGGCTGTTTTCTTCTCCAAAACTCGTGTTTACTGTTTCTTCATGTTTACATTTTTTAAAAAAGGAATACTTCTGTTATTCTCTCCACTTGTTTTTTTTCAGTTACTGAAATAAACATTACATAGTGTTTATATAAAAAAAATGATGCTGAGTTCTATTAGGATGTACTGCAGGAATGTAGTATTCAGGTGATCCAGGCACACTCCACCAGCAGTTGGGCCTCATTCTGGTATGTGTGAGATGATTACTTGAAGTTCTGTTCATAGAAAAATGATAGGTCGTCTTGGAGGCTCCCTGAAGCAATTCCATCCTTGGCAGAATGATTTATTCTAAGACACCTATAAGATCCTATGATAAACTGAAGTTTCCCACAGTATGAATTTGCATTCAGGTTAAGTACTCAAAAGTAAGAATTTTTGTCTTCCCAAACCTGAAAAGCTGCTGTCTGTTGAACATTTACTAACTCTCTTACCAACTTGTTTCTTGTAGGAATTGAATTTATTAGGGTGGATAGTATCCTTTAAAGGTTACATACCTACCACAAGTTAGGGCAGGGTATTGTATGATTTTTTTCTGCAAAACATTCCATTTTTCTTGAATGCCCTTTTGATGGAATAGAAGTCTGCATGCCAGTACATCTCCAAGAACTGCAACTGCCTTGTATTTTTTAGAAGAAAAGGAATTACATTAGCAGAGTACGACCATCATAAAAAAAAAAAAAAAACACAAGCAAGAAATCCACCCCAAACAAAAAAAAAACCTTCAAAAAAACCTCAACCATTTTTTCAGCTTTTTACTATTGTTGCTTATGAGCAACATATAGTAAAAACTATATAAATAATATAAATTAGATCACTGTGATTTAAGGAGACGGTGTTACATGTCTTCATTCTCTCTAATATTACCAGCTTTAGTACAGGTGCATTAAGTTATACATGGAGATATAGGTTGTACACTGGAATTTTGATAGTCTCTTTTTAAGTGAAGAGTGTTGATTTGATTTCCTGGCGAATATACTTGTCATCTTTTAATAAAAGTTGGTTACCTACTATTTTTATTTCTATGCACACTTTGTCAGTTAAAAACACCTCAGGAGAGGTTTTTAGGAAAGAACACTGTATGTTAAGAATAACACAAATAAAATGTAAAAAAGCTTTTATTTTTTTATTATTTTTAAGTATTCTTCTGTCTTTATGAAAGAAAGTCTACAAGCTCACATTTTTGTAGGAGATGGGCATCTAAGCTAACACGAAGAAGATACTTAGTGCACAAATTGTAGTGAACCTCAAGATCTGGTCTTTAGTCTGCTCTATTAAGTTAGGAAGAGCCTGAATAATTTGTTATTTCACATGGGCAAATGGGCCCCAAGACCATTTGATGCAGAAAAATATTAAAATAATGTTGTATTTGAAATAAATGCTATATCTATGAGATAAGAATACTATTATTAATGACATATATGGGTAATGCATCTATCAAACAGCTTATGAATTGCTAGAGGTCATACTGAGAAACCTGTTTTTTTCTTCTTATCTAGACAGTTTTGAAAGGGAGAGATTAAAAGCAGAACTGAGATTTCAGTTAAAATTATGAACATATTTCAGCTGCTATTATTGGGAAAGTTAGCAGAGAAAGAGTCTGTGTTATAGAGTATAGGTTTTAGCATGGTTTTGTTACAAATACAGCATTTGAAACTTTTTGTTGTTTCCCCTTCTAAGGAGAGAGTACTAATTTTAGTAATATTCAGACTAAAATGAATAACTGGTTGCTTTAGACTATTTCTTATCTTTGTGATAGTATCACTATAATGTTTGTCGTAGTTAAAATAGAAAATAATCAGAAGGCAATGCCCGTTTAAGAGGGATGGGGAAGCATGGAGTGGGGGATCTGTTTTTCCCTACCAGCTGTGGGAAGCGAGTGGTCTGTTTTCCAGGGGGCATGCATCCAAGAGAGAAACAGAAAATGTTAAGTCTCCTGGAATACAATTTATCTCAAAGTTACTTAACCACTTTCTGAGACTCACTCTTTTGGTTTTAGGGATCTTAGGCTTTTTTGATATGTTTGGAAAAGAGGAATTATCATTCCTTCTCTAACCTGTGCAAATAATCATCAGGAACTTTGATGACTGCAAAGGCTGTAGTGTATTCCTTCAGACGAAAGACATCTGATGGTGATTAAAGTATGTAACTTGTTTATACTTTTCGTATTAACTTTTTGTGTATTTTCCTCTGGTCCTTCAGGAGTCTGTGGCACTTTTCTTCAGCCACTATATGTGGAATTTATCCTTGCCTCTAATCAAAGGTTTATATCAAAGGGGTTCTAAAGACGTTTCCTCAGGAAGTGGTCTGGAGTTGGTGGAGACAAATGGGCTTTTACCCAGTCCTTGATTTTTTTTCATTTAGCCTTGCTTTTGGTACAGCCTTCTTCCCTCCTTTTCTAGGCAGTGGCACGCTGGTTAGCATAACACTTCATATTTGTAGCTAGCAGACGATATGTGCTTTCCACTGGAGCATCTGTGCAGCCAGCTCCTGGTAAAATTGTTGAAATGGCACAGACTACCTCATAAATTTGTTAGGGAAGAGTGCAATAACAGCTATGTGTTGTGCTTCCAACAACAGCATTTTACTGCTTAATTTTGTGTGGTAGAGCATCAAGCATTCAGGAGAATGCATGGAATATGTTTTTAACTTTTTTTATTACTTATTGCAGAGATTAGAATTTGAAATTAAATTTTCTGCTAAGAGAACTGCTACTTATTTTGATGTTTAGGGCTTATTGCTTTTTAAAGTTACTTTTAATATGAAATATGAAATGTTCTTAAAGAGAAAGGCAGAAGTTATTCATTTAAATCATAGGTTCATTGGAAATGTTTGTGTGTGTAATCACTTAATGAAGTGACAGATGGGATTGTAATATTTTAGTGCTCTCTAGATACATGTCTAATCCACAGTTCACATAGTTTTTGTACTTTAAAGATCTAAAGCAATGACTTATCTCATAAAGATGTGGAGTGAAAGGGTGGTGTGTCAGGCTGTATCTTTTGGTAAGTAGTTTAAAGTGGATGTTTCAGCAGTAGGTCTGCTTTCACCATGGCACTGGCTATACTATAAGGCAAAATGTTTTCCTAAACTTTAAAGAGAAGTATTTAAAGTATCCAGTTTTTGAGTCATTTGTTCACATTAAAAATAACTTGCTATTCATTTTCAATGGTTTTCTTATTGGACAATGTAAGGGGGCTTGCCACAACAGATGTAACAGATTATAAGACTGCAAGTATAATAATTACGGCATGGAGCAGACTTTGCTGGCAGATACAAGAATGTAGCACTCTCTTTAATCATAGTGCTTCCCATAGCGTGGGTGGCCACAGGCTGCAGACATTTGAGTCAATCCCTTCTCCGTGCAGCAGTGGTTGTAAACCAGAGCTGAAGTAAACAGCAATCCACGGACTTCTACAGGGTTTTAATTTTGAGAAAGTATGGCTTCCTTTTGCCCCTCATTTTGGCTGCTTGCCTTTGTCAGCTGTAACCATACAGGTCATGCTTCCTACCAAATCAGTTCTGCTTTCTGCTTGAAGTAAATAGTATATAGTGTAATATATATAGACTCTTCAAGAAGTTGTTTGCTTTTGTTAGTTTTGGGTTGTTGGTGTGTTTTTTTGTTTGGTTTTGAAGATATAAATATATGTTACTTTAAAACCTGAATGTTTTGTTGAATTTTGGCAATAAGAAATAACCTCTGCACTTATATTAAATGCTGTATAATGTTTAATCCCTTTTTAAAAGCCTGTCATCTTTGTTGTTTTCATTTTCCCAACTTCTTCTCTCAGAGCTTAGTGTGTGTTTTACTGTTACTGTAAAAAGTTTACTGTTGCTGTAGCCATTAGCACAGCATTTTTCCTCCAACCAAAATGAAGATGAACTTGTTGGTTTTGGGGTTTTTTTGGGGAAGCTGTTTGCTTTTTTGTTCTGTTTCGGGTTTTTTGGGATGTGTTTGGGGGTCTTTTTGGTGGTGTTTTTGTGTTTTGTTTTGTTGCTGTTTTTTTATTTAACCTGGTAGCCAGTTTACTGCTTTGGAAGCTGATTTCAACTACTTTATGTTTTACATAATATTCATCTGGAATCTTGAGTTTCATGAAATAGATGTAAGTGGCTAAACTCCGTGTCATGCAGATACTTACACAGCAGTTTACAGGCCTTTTTGAAATACGTAAATCAGACGCAGTTGAAGACAATTACTGTAATTGTGTTATATAAGTGTATGGGCATGACAGGATACATTCCTATAGATGAGCTTTTACATTATATTTAGGCATATGTGGAATTAAGATGTAAATGAGCTTGAAAGGAACGTCTTAACTTTCACTGGGTAGCAAATAGTTGACAGTGAATTTTCATTTGAATCAAAACAGAAAGCAAAAGACTGTTAAGTGAGACATACGCACAATTTTATGATCTGACATCACTTTTTAAAGCCCAGTGACTTAATAAACTCCTAATGCAATATGGGACCTTTCAATTTTAAATTGCTGGTTAAAATACAGTTTTGAAAACCAAGTCTGCTTGCTTTGCAGTGTGTCCTGAGGAAGTAAGGAGTGATAAAGGCAGTTTTCTCAGTCTGTTGTGTCCTGGGTATTAACCTGCAAAGGAAAATGTGCTCCTCAGAGTTGCTGTCCCTCTTTATTCCTATCCCTGGTGTCTGTGTCCTGTGTGTATACAAAATATGTAAGCCAGAGGTGAAGTGTTTTCAGGACCATTGCTTAACATTTCTGTTCAGCTGTACCAGCTGTTAAAGACTGTGAGACTACACTTGGTAAACATCTAGGGAAACCCAGTTCTCCTAACAATACTTGCTTAAGATTGGACATGTATCTGCCTCTTAAACTTGCTAATATACAGTTCTGCCCCTAGCAGGTTAAAAAGTGAGAATCTTAGCTGTGGTTAGAGTGGATAACTTCTGTGGGAGGAGGAAAATTGCAGTGAAAGTTAGAATTGACCAATAAATCAAAGATTGTGTATTGTGTATGGTACATAACACTTCATATATGTATATGGTATGTATTCAAGAATTCTAATGGAATATGTTCTAAAATAATTTTCTTCATAAGGGACAGGAGGGTGATTGAAGATGTTCAGAGATACTCATACAATAAGAGATTGGGGTTGGCTCTTTTAAATTAAGTGAGACTGTTTAAGAATTAAGATGGATTTTCATACATAGCACAGAGTCAATTTCTGATGCTTATTGTCCTAAAGTTTTACTGAGTTCACTGACAGTATTGTTGTTGATGATGATGTTACTTCAGTTTTTGGAAGGGCAACCAGAGGGAGTTCTTGATCATTTCTGACCTATTATTATACATCTAAATTGTTAGTTAGCCTTTTCACAAAACCCTTTATGAATCACCTTTCTAAGCTGATTTGGATTTTCTCTAGTCACCTATAGATAACTAGGATGTAAGAGAATTTGCAATGCTTGCAAATTTGGAAGTACTGCCATTTTCTTCTAGTTAAAAATAATGTGATAATATGAGTGGGCTGGAGGAAAACAGACGTCTCTTCTTTTTCAAATAGATGATTTTTTAACAATGCCAAGCTAATGTGAATATAAATAATTTATTGGCTTCTGGGCCAAAATAAACAAAAGCTAAGTATCTCAAAGAACAAAATTAGAAACTAAGGATTCTGCTTTCCTGCAGGGCTGCTTGAGCTTTAACAGCAAGTGTCACAATTTGCTAGCCAGCTGACATTTCTCAGAGCACTTTAGTAGTGCCAGGTGGCTCTAGTAAAGAATAATGATTTGTTACTGACAAACAAAAAGAGGTCTCTGTTTGAAGAAATTCTGGTGGCATGAGATACTTTTGGTAAGCCTAATATCATTAGTGACCAGAAGTTGTTGCATCACCATTATATGAGTATTTTGTGCTTTTTTGATAAAATGTCTAGTCATCATTTTTCTCCCCTTAAACTTTTAACAGCTTTATACTTATGAAGTCTAAAGCCAACTCATTAAAAGTAAGTTTTCCTGAATAACATTCTAGGTTATGTGATCTTTGGGTATTTGCAGTGTGTACCTATTGGAAATATAGAAATCTGACATTTGGCACATTTATTGAAGAAAGCATGTTTGGGATTATCTTTTCTTTAGAAATTAGTGAATTTACGGATTTAAAGTAAAAGTGAAACCATTTTAATGGTGCTTCCACTCTTTCTAAACTGAAATTTATTAATCCCTCTTTTCCACTTAACTTTTTTTGTTTGTTTTAAGGAATTCTGTGGGAAGTTTGCATTTTGGCATTTGAAGTTGTAGAGAGAAGAGGGGAAATTAATTCTGAATCTCTGGCTAGTTAAACCAGAGAGGTTTAAAAAAAAAAAAAAAGATTTACGGTTGACTATGGTAAAGCTATTGAATTTCCTTTTGTAAGTTAGTGTAAATGTGTGTTTTATTTCAGCAGCAAAAGTCTCCCCCTTTTTAATACAAAGAGTAATAGCACTTTCTAGGTGGATGTTTCTTAAAGCAGAAAGAAAAGAGGAGATTTGAAACTGCTTTTCCTGTCTGAGGCCAAGAATAGACTTAAAGCTTGCCAACCCCACAATTCTTTAGCTTCTTTCTTATGATTTCCAAGGGTTTTGTTAGTGATTTGCAGATGGAGCTTAGGCTTTGGAACTTATCCATTAAACAGTTGTGTGGTCTTAGCCACAGTGGTAGTGCAACATGTTTTTCCTTTGCTAGTTTCACAGAAGTTAACTGAGCTTGAACTGGTGAAGGAAAAACAATGCAACTTCACCATCCCTTCCTTTCCCATAATTTTCTTTCCTGCATATAATTTGGAGGTTAGGCCCAGGTTCATTTTGAATTGTATGGAAATATGTAACATTTTCTTCCGTTTTAAGAAATAGAGGTAAAATATAAGGTTAGTCTTTTTAATAAGTTACTTATATCAGCAAGACTAACACAATTCATTGCAAACATTGATTTCTTAAAAAATGTCTGAATAGGTTTTTGATTTTTTCTTCCCCAGTTAAGTTTTTGTAATAGGTTTTCATGGTCCTTTTGTGTATTTTTGCAATTACTGCTTTTTTTAAGTAGCAAATTGCAGTTACTGTTGTTGAAGCAAAGTTAAGGCAATTGGCCTTGTGTAAAAGCACTAAAGCAGTTTTACTGCAAACACTGACTGAACGTGAGCCTGCTCACATGCTTCAAGAACAGAACAAGGTGAAGGGCTCTGCATCAGGTACAGTGTGGAGAATTTCATAGAGTCTGTGCTTTCCTGCCTGGAAATATGTGAAAAGCAATGAAGCCTGTGCGTCTGCAATGTTAATTTTGTGAAAGAATAATATATTCCTAGATTATTTATCTTTTGTTTTAGGGTTTTTTTTTTTTTGGGTTGTGTGTTGGGTTTTGGGGTTGGGGGGGTGCGTATTTATCTTTTAAATTTATTTTAAAGTAATATTTAATCTAGTAATTCATCTACAGATTTTCTGTAACTTGATCACATGCTTAAATGGCAAGACCCTTGTCTCTGTAGGAGTGTTTAGCAGAATAATTTGTTTACAATCAACCAGTCTTTCATGGTTATTAGTGGAGATTTAGATGTGGGCAGATGTCAGATTGTCATTCCAAGTGAATAAAGAGAAAAATGAGAGCTCCAGTAAATCCTAAACTTGTGGTATAGAATTTAGCTAATGAAAACCATCCTTCAAATTCATGTATCCATGAGCTGTGCTGAAACAAAAAAACTTCCTGACAGTAAATGTCAGAAAGAAATGTAGGAAGAAAACTCCTCCCCATCCTATACTTAGGCACTTTGGCCCTGATCCAGTATATTACTGAAGAATAGTCTAAGCTTTCTTAAAGTTAAGTTGAAACTGAACTGATTTGGTGTGGAAGATAACTTCCTAACCCAGCTGGTTAGTGAACCAACTAGGGGAGATGCCTGGCTAGGTTTGCTGTTTGCAAACAGAAGGACTGGTGGGTGATATAATGGTTGGAGGCCATCTTGTGCAAAACAGTCACAAAATGGTAGAATTTTCAGTCCTTGGAGAAGTCAGGAAGAAGGACAGCAAAACCTTCGCTTTAGACTTCGAGAGGGCTGACTTTGGCCTGTTTAGGATGCTGGTTGGTGCAATTACTTGGGAAATATTAGGGAAGGATAAAGGGGTCCAGGAAGGCTGGATACTCTTCAGGAATGAAATCCATTGGGCACAGGAGCAGGCTGTCCCTATTTTCTGAAAATCAAACCAGTGGGGAAGAGACCAGCCTGGATGAACAGGGACATATTGCTGGAACTCTAGGAAAAAAATGAGGATTTATCACCTGTGGAAGAAGAACTGTCACACCATGAAAAGTACTAGGATATTGTTCGGTTATGCAGAGAGAAAGTTAGAAAGGTGAAGGCACAGATGGAACTAAATCTGGCCACTGCTATAAAAGATAATAAGTATTTTTTCTGGTATATTAGCAATAAAAGGAGGCCAGGGAGAACCTCCATTCTCTAGTGGATACTAGGGGAAACCTGGTGACTGAGGTTACTCAAATAGACTCAATTTGGTAAGGTGGGAGGTTGTGTTGACTAACTAATCATTAATATCCATGTGTTGGCTAACTAAGTATTGAAATATGCCTGTGTGCATAGTCTATTTGAAGTGTATTTTAACTAATTTTAATTTTAAAGCAGAAATTGGAGATTTTCATTAGCTTATCAATGGTATGCAGTTAAATACATTTTTTTTACCAGCTTATAAAATACACCCGCATGTGCTGATAATAATTATGTTGTTAACCAATTTATGCCATATAATTTCACCTAATGTATACACTGAGGTTTTAATAAAATGTTAGGAATACAAAATTAATTAGAATAAAACAATACTTTGGAAGCTACATTATATTTGAATTTGTATAATATTTGACTGCCTTTATTCTTTTACATTTTGATTTTGGTTTGTGGAAAACTGATTTTCTGTCTTTCCTGGAGCTAAGGAGCAAGTGAGCAAGAGGTCTTATAAACAAAATTAAAAGTTGGAGGCTTTGTTATGAATGGATAAGCATGTGAAAATAATATGGATTGTGTTGTGTCATAGAATTGATTTCATAAACAGCCTCTGAAATACCATGCTGCCTTGTCATTTACAGACTTAGCAACCACGATTCTCCAGAACTAGCTGTTTATTTTATGGTAAAAAGGTTCTAAAAATACAAGACCTGTTTGTGTTTTATTGTTGTCGTGGTTTAAGCTCAGTCAGCCACGCAGTCTGTCTCTCACTCCCACCATTCCTTCCCCCCCTTGCTCCTGGAGGGATGGGGAGGAGACGCGAAAGAATGTAACTGCAGTAACTAAGGTATAACACAAACCATTACTGCTACCACCAATAATAATGATGATAAGGGAAATAACAGGAGAAGAGAATACAACCGCTCACCACCCGCCGACCAATACCCAGCCCAACCAAGCAGTGATCTAACCCTTCCTGGTGACTGCCCCCAATTTACATCCTGGGCATGACGTGCTGTGGTATGGAATACCTCTGGTCAGTTTGGGTCAGGTGTCCTGTCTCTGCTTCCTCCCGGCTTCCTCTCCTCTGTGGCAGAGCATGAGGCTCAGAAAGTCCTTGGTCAGACTAAACATAGCTGAGCAGTAGTTAAAACCATTGGTGTTATCAGTGCTGTTCCCAGGGCAAAAGTCAAAACCACAGCACTGCACCAGCTACTAAGAAGGAGAAAAATGACTGCTACTGCTGAACCCAGGACAGTATCCACCCCTTATTCCATACCATTCATGTCATGCTCAGATCCCACATTTTCAATATACCATCACTCTTATCTTATATATACATATATATACATACAGAGAGAGAGAGAGAGATCATTCCTTTGTGCATGGACCAGTCCCCATAAAGCTGCTAAGTCCATCCGGTCCATGATGTTGGGCTCCATCTCTTGTAACAGTCTTTCAGAGCAGGAGAGGATGTGTGCAGTGTTGGATCATTGCCTGCTGATGCTGATTGTTCCTTTACTGCAGAACTGGTCTGGTTTCATCAAAGTTCATCCTTTGTTGGGATGGTGGTCGTAGGGAAGCCAGGGCCAGTCGCTGATGACCTGAAGCCATCTAGTTGGTGGGGTATTAAAGTGCTATATAGCAGGCAACAGTATACAATTGAGAAAGAATGTAACTCCCACAACAGTTGTTGGTTGTGTATAGGGTATGGGGCATGTACAGGGTATGGGGCAAAATAGAACTCTTAAGGCTTCAGGCAGGATTTTAAAGGAAATATTAGTAAAAAATACATGTAGGAATTAGGTTTGGACTGAGCTGCTGGAAGCTAGTAAAGAAACAAATAATTTACTTTTCAACAAATCAGAGCAATGTGTATGCCTTGCTTCCCAAGGACTCTTTTAAAAATAATTTAGGAATTAATTTGGGATGTTAGAATCCTAACTATTCAAAGAAAAAAAAAAAGTGCCTATTGTATAGCATTTTTATTTCTTTTAGTAATGATTGGAAATCATATTATCTAATTTATCATTAATGTTGTGATTTGACAACATAGTTTTGAGGTATTTTTAAAACCAGGTTGGAAATAGAATTTGATCTCTTGTCTTCTAGACCTGTGTAGAAAGCAATGTGCCATCTGACTGTACAGGGAACATCTAAGAATAAAATTGATCTACAGACTCTTGAAATCATTGCCATACAAGAAATACTCATTCCAAAATCTGATAAAATGCAAAGAGGAAATAGCACTAACTTCTAATGTTTCCTCTGAATAGTTTTTTTATTATTATACCTACATTTCCTTAGCAGAGCTGAGGAAATCTGGTTTCTTTCAAAGCAGATGGAAAGGTCAGAAATAAAACTGTTTCTTGACCAGATTCGAGAAATTTACCCTCAGGTATCTATGTCACACTTACTCCGACAAATTTGCATGGATCATAATTTTCAGCAGAATGTCATTAATAACCTCTTCTCAAAAAATATTGGCACTCGCTGTTTTCAAGGAAAATATCATAAAGAGAAGTGTTCTGTAAGATAGATAAATGATAAATTCTTCTGTTCTGTCTTGCGCTACCTGTCACTTTGACAGACTCATCCAAGTTGGCAAAAAAGGCCCAGTAGTGTCATGGCTTTTTGAATGGCTCAACCTGGTGAAACCATCCATCTCCTCTCTCAAAAATATATTTCCCCACTGATTTTCACATCTGCTTCTGAGGAGATTCAGTATCATAAATACTTCAAAGAGAGTGTGTTGAGAAGTTTCCAGAAACAGATTGGTTTTTATCTGGTTCCCCTGGAATGTCTTTGAAACTGTGTCATAAATTCCAGGACAGTTGCCACAAAAATACAGTTACTAGCATAAAACTTGTCATGTGGCCCTGTAATAGAAATCAAGTGCTGTTTCTGTGCTGATGTCTAATTTGAGAAGTAATTATACCTTTAATTCAGGCTTCTATATTTTTCCCTGTCAACATGAGTAAGATACTTCCTATTAGAGAAAGAAGGGGAAAAAAGCTTTGGATCGCTGATGACTGAAGACAGTATCAGAAGACTAATGCACCTCCTCCCCCTTTCTGGAGCTGTGGGGACACTAGCTGAGTTGGTATCTGCCCGGTGCTGTGCTGCTTTTCTCAGTGGAAGGGCAAATTATGCTCCAGGAAAGTAATTTCCAGGCTTTCATAGATGCATGTGTTCCAAGAGATCAAACTTCAAGAACCAAACTTCATGGAGTAACTCAACAAATCCCTTGTAGCACATGGAAATTGGTCTTCATTACTTACAGGAGTTTCGAAAGAGTTGGCTTAGATTAATTGAAAAGTGATATGTAGGAAATGTTATTCAGTTGCTTAGCCTGCTGCTGCTGAACTCATGACACGTCTTCGGATACAGATGTACAATAACCAGAAAACATAGTGGCCTATTTTCTTAATTTGTATTCTCAGAAGTCTTTAGTATCAAGTCTATTCCCTCCACTTTCCCTAAGTGTATTAATAAGGGTCGGCCTTATAGCCAATCTATAAATCAGAGGAGTAAATGTTAGATAAGGCCTTCTCCACTACAAAACCTGGAAGATATAGAATCATAGAATAAACTAGGTTGGAAAAAACCTTTAAGGTCATCAAGTCCAACCATTACCCCAGGACTGCCAAGACCACCACTAAACCGTGTCACTGAGGGCCTCATCTACATGTGTTTTGAACAAGTTCAGGGACGGTGATTCTACTACTTCCTTGGGTAGCCTGTTCTAATACATGATCACCCTATTGATAAAGAAATTTTTCCTAATATCCAGTCTAAAAGCATATGAAGCACTGTGTTTACGCTGATAAAGTAAACGATTTTATGTCTTAATGCAGATGTTCCTAAGATTATCTGCCTGTTAAAGATATTAGAAATCTCTGTGCAGCAGTGATTAAATTGAATTGGCTAGAATAATAGCATAAATTGCATCGATAAAATAAAGCCACTGGCAAGGTTGTTCAAGAAAGTTGGTCACTGTGAGGGCTTTATGAAAATTCATTAGTTCAGTTTCAGTCTGAAAGGGATTATGTAACAGAACATTAATCCAAGGCAATCAGGATGGATGTATTCTCTTGCAGCTAGAGCCAAGGTGGTTTCCTTCCTGCTTCCTACTTAATCAGTGGCAAGGGAAATCAAGAAAGAAATAATTTCTGAACTCACAGTATGCCTGACTGCAGTTCATTTTCCAGAATCATGGCACCTTTTTATTTTTCCTCCTGAATGCAGCGCTTCTGCCACAGACTCATCCATTTTTCTGTCTTGTAGAATATGGCATTAGTGGATTAGACAGTGAGTGGTAATAGATTTACTGCCAGAAATAGCTGGCAATTATGTAGATCTCAAATTTTCTATTTTGCTTAGGGATATTTGGCAAAAGCATGTATGCATATTTGGTTTGTATTTCTGAAAGGATAAAATTAACCAACTGATTTGTGGTTTTTTAAGTCTCAAATCTTTCATCAGATCCCTCTTTTAAAAAGAATATAGAGACTGACACACCCTAAGGCCACAGAAGTCCCAGAGTTGTTGTCTGGACTTTCCTTTTAATTAGATATTTTTAACATGAAGGTCTTTTTCAGTGTTTGCTAATCCTGACCCTCTGTTACAAAGGGTTTATTCTTATTGCCATATGAATAATTTAGTTTATACTTTAAGTCTTGATGATATATAAAGCTCTCAAATGAAGCTCTGGAAAGGGAATGTAGCTGTTGTTATATCAGTATGTAGCAATAGAGGACAGGAAGAAAACTAACAAATTCAGAGCAGATAATTTGATAAGCAACATAAAACTACTTGTGCGCAGTTATGACAGCAGGATACAAAAACCTGCTTAAGATTTCCCGCAACCGTTTGCATAAAGTAGTTCAGTTGGGAAGGTACTGGGATGTAACATCTGCCAAAAGAAGAGCAGAGCTGTAGTAGAGCTCTGAAGAACTGGGGAAGCACAAAAGCAGAGTTCTATTGGAGTCCTCAGTGTGTGCCTGCAGAACCAATGTATCATGTGTGTTCATCTGACTTCACTCTGAATCTATCATCAAAGGATTGTTTTGATTTTATATTCAAAAGAGTTTATTAAATGTGACTAACAGCATTTCGTAATGAAATTGTAGAGAATTAAATGTCATACTTAAATTTTATTATTATCTTTTCAAGATAATGCGGAAATTAAGCAAATTAAATTGTGAGGCTAGATCCTGAATCCTGTCAAAAATACTGGGGCCTCTTAAAGGAGCAATACAGAAAAGTAAATATTAACTTTGAACTTTCTCTTCTTGATCAAGACTACGGGCGAGTTTTTTGCTGCGTAGCAATGTTGACTGCTGCTATCCAGATGATACCAAACTGAAATTCCTCCCACAGAACTGAAACCTACCTAAGGTCTATCTGTTTTTGACATGGATGGCCTCCATTGCTATTGCACAGCTACTGAAATCGTGTGGTGTGTGAACCCATGTTTGACTGTAGCATAGCAGCTTGCAGCATTTTCATTATGGTTGATGGGAGCTCCTTGCTCTTTTCTGTTGATGGTGTAAAATGGCTACAACTGACCAAAAGATCTTACCCCAATGGCAGTCCAATATATTCCAATAGCAGTGAGTTCTTTTTACACAGCATATTGTAGCCTAATACTTTTTTCATTGCACTTCTGTTTATTTCTCACAGAGTTTGCTGTGCCATCTCCTTTCTTCTTCTAAGTGGGAAAGTAATGAAGCTGAAACCAGTGCATTCATATCAACTCTTGGCTACACGTCAGCAGATTACTATTGTCACTTAGTTAAAAATGTAAGTATTTTGTGCAATTGAGATTTTGTTAATAATAAATCCCCAGTTTATAAGCACATACATGGAGCTGTCATTGTGATAAGGAGCATGGTCTGAATTTTGTTTATCTTTTCTTACCTCAGTTACTTTTACAGCCTTTTAAGGGGAAAAAATGAAGCGGGAGATCTCTGGACAAACAAGAAAAAATTTATTAGATTATACTGTAATAGAGGTTCATAAAAACAAAATTCCTGTTGCTTTTGTGTTATAACAAAAAAAAAATCTGCCCTATGTTTTTTTCCTGTAAAGTTTAAAATATATATATTATTTTGTGTATTAGAATGTTACTTTTTGAATGGTTTTTTTTGACTGTGTGAACTGCATTTAAAATGATATATGAACCCTACATCTTGGGAGAAGTGTCTTTTACGTTTAATATGTAAAAATAATGGGGATAATATTTCATAATATGCTGATTTAAATTACATAAAGCATATAACAATTATTAGTAATGCTTCTCTGAAATTTTGCCTTAACTCTTGGGGAGGCAGACCTAAAGCAAATAGCTTCTTACTTTTCAGATGTGGAAGGTATATACCATGCGTTCAGAAATGTTTTGCAGCATAGTTTATTCAGTGATCTGGACAGCTTTATTTTGCATAAATAATAAAAAAACAATTAAAAATACAGCTAAGTGAATAGAGAAAGTTATTAACTTCTACAGTATGTCAGTCACACAGAGAACCATGGAACTAATGTCTGCTTATTTGAAGTGTATGTATAATTTATTTTATTTTATTTAACAGATGGTCTTTTCATTAGTAACAGAACTCAGAGGAGATCAGTTCAATGGACTTAATATTCAGGGGAGGTAGGTGTTATCTAAACACCATTTTGATATATTTTAGTTTGGATCATTATGGTTCAGTGAGGCCCAGTCTTGGGAACTTAGGCTTTGGTTGAAAGATTTTGATATATATGTAGATAATTTCAGGCATCGACAAGCTTGTTAAGATGTGCTTCACATGAGAGTTTATCAAATAGTCTGAGAGACTTAGAATGGTTTGGTCCGGAAGGGACCTTCAAAGATCATCTAGCCTGACTCCTCTGCTGCAGGCAGCAACATCTTTCACTAGATCAGGTTGCTCAAAGTCCTGTCCAGCCTGGTCTTGAGCACTGCCAGGGATGGAGCATTTACCACTTACTTGGGCAACCCGTTCCCGTGTCTCACCACCCTCACAGAAAAGAGCTTCTTCCTTATATCTAACCTGAATCTTCCCTGTTCTAGTTTGAACCCATTACCACTTGTCCTATTGCTACAATTCCTGATGAAGAGTCCCTCTGTGGCATCCTTATAGGCCCCCTTTTGATACTGGAAGCCTGCTATGAGGTCTCCACTCAGCCTTCTCTTCTCCAGGCTGAACAGCCCCAACTTTCTCAGCCTGTCTTCATATGGGAGGTGCTCCAGTCTCCTGATCATCCTTGTGGTCCTCCTTTGGACTTGTTCCAACAGTTCCATGTCCTTTTTGTGTTGAGGACACCAGAACTGTACACAGTACTCCAAGTGAGGTCTCACAAGAGCAGAGTAGAGGGGCAGGATCACCTCCCTCGACCTGCTGGTCACACTCCTTTTGATGCAGCCCAGGATACGGTTGGCTTTCTGGGCTGTGAGTGCACACTGAAGCTGGGTCATGTTAAGTTTCTCATTATAAAGTTGGATGAAGCAGACTGAGCTGAAAGCTGATGAGACTGTTGGCAAGAGAAGAATTTGATTTCTGCAACGAGAAAAGGAAAACTTTGAACTTAGGTTAATTTTTGAGCATAGGAGTTATGAAATGGCTGTTTATTCAAGTTGCAGAGACAAAGGTAGTTTGCAGTTAGAGGTATACATTGTTTGCTTTCTCCATTCAGTGATGCTCACAGCAACACAGATGACGATGTCTGTGCAAATCCACTGCACACAGTGGAATGCACTGTGCAGTATTCTCCAAGAACATATTTGGAAGATTATGTAGAAGAAGAAAATTGCCTTTGCAGGTTTTTTTCTTCTGAGTGAGGGAAGCTGCTTAAGTTTGCTAAACCTGGATAAGGAAATAGAAACAGAATTTTGTAAAAGGGACTGATTTAAAGTCTCTGGTCTGTGAACTTTACATGTATGTCCTGGAAAAAATAACTAATGCACTTGAAATACCAGCTTAATAATTACTATTTGTACCAAAACACTTCTGATAGTAAAACTGCATCTCAAGGTATTTTAGTGTAAGAAACCTTAAGCACATATTTGGTTAGGTGCTCACTCAGAAATCTGAGTCTTTGAAAATGTGTCATGTTTTATTTCTCTCACTGTGGAAACCACTATGGTACCCTGTGTCCACAAATCACAGCACTTCTGTCAGCGTATGCCAGTGATCATTAGGCAACATCTATTTGGGAGTAGGTTTAATACATGTGCAGCCATACAGTTGTCTCTTATTCACAGCAGCCTGTAGTATAATTTCTGCCTCAAAACTACATTTAGAAAAATCTGCAGTTTCATGTGCTGGAAAATATGTATGCTCTGGGAAACCTGTGATTTCCTTTTGCAAATGTTACATTGTGTGCTATTTTCCTTTTTGTTTATGTTCCAAAGGTTCCATGTTTTATTTGTGTTCCAGGTTCCACTGTCTTTAATCATTTCCAAGCATGTAGTTTTAGTGTTGAGGTCAAGTGAGTGGTTCATATGTGAAGATCTGAAAGTCTTAAACATTCCTTCAACTGTAGAACTGTAAGACAAACACTTTTCAACTGAGCACTTGAAGACAACAGCAGTCCTACTGTTTGGTTCATAGAAGTTGTGTCTGTTGAGAGGATAAAGGTGAAGGAAACAAAAGGAGGCCTTAAAAGCAGCTAGGTGATCTTTTGTGAGTGTCTAGCAAACCAACATGGGAGCTGTGAATCTATAGTCCTTATCTGTGCTTTGCTGATCCTGAAAAAGACAAAGTATTCCTTCCTAGGAAGGGTATTATTACTGAGTGAATGCAACTGGCTGCACTTCAGAATTGGGGCGATATTCCTCACATGGTTTGTCTTGAGCACTAAAATATAAAAATTTTATCTGATTTCTTGAGATTTTTGAGACTATATGTAATGACATGTCAACAGTCATTCAAATAAGTATTTTTTCTGCAATTAAGATATTCATCTCTTATATTTAACTTTCTGTAAATAATGTAATCTTTTACCTTATTGTCGTGGTTTAAGTCCAGTCAGCCATGCAGTTTACTCACTCACTCCCTCCTCTTTCTTCCCCCCACTCCCAGAGGGATGGCAAGGAGAATCGAAATAATGCAACTCCCACATGTTGGGATAAGAACAGTTTAGTAACTAAGGTATAACACAAACCACTACTGCTACCGCCAATAATAATAATGACAAGGCAAATACAAGGAAAGAGAATACAACTGCTCACCACCCGATACCAAGCCCGACCCCGCAGCCAGCCTTCCTCTTCTGAGTCTCTGCCCTTAGTTTTTTTACATCCTGGGCATGACACGCTGTGGTATGGAATACCTCTTTGGCTCGTTTGGGTCAGGTGTCCTGTCTCTACTTCCTCCAAGCTTACCCTCCTCCCTGGCAGGGCCTGAGACTCAGAAAGTCCTTGGTGAAACCAAAACGTTCTAAGCAGTAACTGAAAACATCGGTGTTATCAGCGCTGTTCCCAGGCTGAAAATTAAAAAACACAGAGCTGCACCGGCTACCAAGAAGGAGAAAAATGGCTGCTACTGCTGAGCCCTTGACACTTATTATTTTAGAAATTGAAGTTTTGGCTTTTCTGAAATACGACCTGTATTTATTTTTCCCTCAGAGTTTCAGCCAGTCATGTGAATGCTGTGTCCCTTTTCTGCCTCCCTCTTATTACTTTGCCTGATCTGACTCCACTGCTGGAAACTCTTGTTCTTTACCATGGAGGTGCATCAAAAGAAATTCTCAGTTCAGAGTTTCTGGAGGCTGTGAATGAGGCCTTTTTAAAGTAAGTAGCATGGTCTGTATGCTTTTTATGCTCTTTTTCTAAACCTTATTAATTCAATTAAGTGTCTTTTCTCTGTGTTTGTATGCTGGATGCACTGTACATCTTCTGCACTCAAATAACAGAGCTTACGCTGTTGGCCAAAGCAGTTTTCTGTTGCTGATATGAAAATTGTGGAATAACAGCTTCAAATGTTGACTGGAACTTTGTCCCACCTTTTCTCTAAAACGGAGGTTAAAATCTTCAGTTAAGAATTTTGTGAAAGACCTGTTCTCTTTTCATAGAAGTGTGATTTACCTTTCACATAAGTCTATCAACATTCTTAACTTGATATTTTGAGAGCCACCTTTATTTTTCTGGGCACAGGATACATCTTTATGTTTCAGTGCTTCTATATTTCTCTTTTTTTTTTCATCTGAAATTTGTTTTCAAGATTTTAAATTCTCCTGGTTTTCAGCAGATAATTTTTAATGAGTCTGAGAGGAGCAATTTTTGAAATATACTTTGCTTATTTTGCTCCCTCTAAACCCACTGTTTTGATAAAACAGTCTGCTGATGAAAACCAGTTGAGTGAAGCTGCATCAGCAAATTATCTGTTCCAGGAAAGGAAAGACAGGGAAAGCACAGCCTACTTCTGGTTGAGAGTTGGTTTATTCAAATTATAGCTGAGGACCTGTATTATACAAATTTATTTATTTTGTAATAATAGAGAAGGTCCTGTGTGAACACTTCAGTTATCCTTTTGTCTCCATTTTAACCAAAGTTTTAATTGCTTTCTCTGCACTCAACATTGTAATTTCTGAGATGTTCTAATGAAAATTGTTACATTGCTCCACTGTGGAATCCAGCAAAAATTCAATAATTAGTGGAAAAGCACGATTATTAATTTGTGCACGTTACTAGAAGTTGGGGAGTGTATGTGGAAAAGGAATGTGAAGGTCTGTAGTGAAAAATGTATCCCAAAAAAGAGAGAGCTTTTAGTTTTCCACCTTTTGTGGCTTCAGACTGGATGTGTTGCACAAGCAGTAACAGTTTGGAAAACTTTCAGAGCAAGTTTACAGGTTCAGTGCAGGTGATCTATACAGATGTCAGTAAGCCAATGGGCAGTCCATCATGACATCCTTTTGCCGCTTCATCATGAGAGTCTGAATCCTTTACGTGGTCAGAAAACGTTCTTCTGACTGAAATAATCGTCCCTTTCCTTAATGTCAGGGCTACTTGTTTGTCACAGTGAGCCCAAATTACTCAGTTCACATGGCTCTTGACTAAGTGATTCTTTAAGGGCCCTTGACAGAAATGCATGGTTTCTGTGAGAGCCAGTATAGGCTTACACATGCTTTGCATGGTATACTCCTGGCCTGTCACTGAAGCTGATGTGATCTTATCATGAATGTGCTTGGTTGTTCTTTTTTTTTCTTTCTCTACTTTAACAGTTTAATTCTGTGTTCCCTACCTCTGTCACTGTGTTCTGAACACTCGTTTTCCTTCTGAACATGGGTGAATTCTGCTCCAGAAAGTAGGAATATTAGGTACTGGGACTTGCAGTGCTCCACAGAACTGAGCATTGTCCCAGTGGGGCCATCTGCAAGGGCAGTCAGAGAAGGCTGTGAGGGCTAATATTTAAATGAATGTATGGCAAAATACATACCTTGAAAATGGATCCCAAGATGGTGTTTAATCTTTCTTATCAGAAGCTTTAGTTTGCATGTACTCTCCAGCGTAATTTTCATTTTTTTCAATCTTAAGACCAAGGCACATATTTCTTGTTGTTTATTGTTTTGTTTGTTTGTTTTTAACATTCTAATTTTCAACTATCGTGATAGCTACAAAAAAATTTCCAGGATGTTTTTTGCTGTGATATCTTTTCTTCTTGGGTGGTTACTTTAGTATATTTTGAATTGTGCTGGTCCACAAGTTACAGTGTTGTCTCAAAATAAACTGTGCCTTTTATTTCCTAGTGATATAACACTGTACTTCAGCTGAGCTGTAACTGAAGGCTTCAGGTGAAGCAACAACTACCTTCTTAACCATTTATCTTCTAAATGGCTCTGGTCAGTGTTGGTGGGCTGAAGACTTAGAGGCTTCTACCTCATTTGTTTTTTTACTTTTTTCTCTGCAAAGACAGATAATGCTTTGATATGGACAGCAATCATACTATCCAGGGTCTTCCTGCTTATCTGTCAGGTGCTGGCACTTCCTGAGCAGACTGGTCTCCAGGAAGCAGTCTGGGTTTGGAAGAGTGCAGGTGTGAAGCAGGACCTTTCTCTAGAGAGGAAGGGAACTTCAGACTTCAACTTTCTGTTTCCATTTGCTGGCATCCATCATAATCAAATTTTTTTGTTTTAAAGACATGTGGTAAGGTTTTATTTGTAGATGTTGGGGGTCCCCTGTCATTCTTTGCCATTATATACTGAACAGAGTAGTGTAAACAGGATCTTCTCTCTCTTGCTGCAAGCTGATCTTTGTGTCTTCTTTTTTTCCAATGTGCTTTGAAAAAAACCCAACAAAAACATACATTTTTGTCTTCTTTCAGTTTCTCAGAGAAAAATGGTGTTTTTCTCTCTAAACCAGGAAGAAGATCTCCCTTCCTGAAACTGCTGTCTTCAGCCTGTGGCTTCGTCACTTACCAAGCCTTGAAAAAGCCACATTATATCTTTTAGACCAGCTGGTTTCCATGCAGTTGAATTCACTGGAGGAAGTGGCTAGTGTCGTGAAAGACTCATTACTGGTATGTGCAACATGTAGTACATTTGATACTGCTCTGTCACGCTTCAGAAGTGACAGAGAGTTTCAAATTTGTCAGCATATTTGGGGGAAATAGCTGTCATTTGGCATATAGCTTGGTAATACAAAGGCAAATCTGGAGTCTTAAAAATGTCACTAAATATTTAGTTTTACACTGAATTGGTGGCAGAGAAAAAAGTTTTCATCCAGTGATGAAGAATGGATGAAGAGAAAAGAATCTGACTGGTGGGGGTAGGTACTCAGCACCTGCCTCTGTCTTAAAAAATCCTAAA
Organism: Ara ararauna; assembly: GCA_028858755.1. Lineage (NCBI taxonomy): Eukaryota > Metazoa > Chordata > Aves > Psittaciformes > Psittacidae > Ara > Ara ararauna. The sequence continues at coordinate 32,016,496 of CM054410.1, read as the reverse complement.
CTTTGGCCAGGGAGGGTTTGAAACTGTTGTTTCTTCAGTCTTCATGCTCATGGGAGTTTAGCAGTTTAAACAGTTGAAACTCCTTGTATATTATTTTATTGTAGACTACTTATTTGCTTTTGTTTGCAAATGTGATCAAAATTCTTAGTACAAGACATTTGCTAAACTAATTCATTTTCTAATGCAGTTTATGCAGTGCGCTAAAAATCTTTCCTATGAGAAAACATGACACAATACCTTTTCCAAAATAATGAGCTTATTTGCAACAGAAAATTTAATCGTTAATTATGGTGTGAAATAGCATGTGTGCTATGCACTTAAATTATGTATTTCATAAAATAGAACTAAAAAATGGCATGCAGTATCTTACCTTCAGCCTATGAAACTGCTTACAGAGTATGTATTGTAGATAGGAAGAGAATGATGCCTTTAAGTATTCTTAATTTTTTAATTGAATCTGCAAATTTCCATTTTAGGAATCCATTACTATACTTTCAAATCTCATAAATGCATGGCATCAACAGCACTTTGTATGTCATATGGGGATTTACGTATTCTAGAAGACAGAGCTATATACACGGCCTGATTTTTGTCTATCAGATACACTGTGAGTTGAATACAGCATATGGTACCACACATGGCTAAAGAGAAAAAATAGAAAAATCTCAGTTATACATAAAAAGAAGTAATATCTTTGTTTTAATTATTGATTTATTGTTGTTTATTTAATAATATTCACATTTGCCTTGTATTCACATCCTGATCTCCAAAAAGAATGGAACATTACTGTGCTGCCACACTTAGGTTGTCCTTAGTTGCCTCCGCTCCAAAGGCTGCTTTCAAAATAAGATATGCACAGAGTGGAAAGACCAGTGCAGCAACTTTGCTGGTTTAGAGAGGACATCCTGTGGACAAGGAGTGGAATGAATGGAGGCATAAAGAACAGAGCAGTTGAAAGATGGATGTTGCTGGTTGATAGGCATTGATAGGAGAGAGGATGCATACAAGGGAGATGGCATACCAATTAAAACCAAAAGGATTAGAAGCTTCAGAGGGGCAGTATAGAAGAAAAAGGTTTGATCCAGAAATTGTGTCATCAAATATTTAATATGTTGTGCAGCTTGTACATGGTATTAGAAGGATACTTGTGTGACATTAGATCATTCCGCACTTTGGAACCAAGAGTTTGATTAATTTAGCCTGCTAGAAAGATATCTGAATATTTATTTAGGAATGTGGGTGTGCACTTTTGGCAGTTGGATTATTTGTAGGATTTGACCTCTGTTTACCTTATGGATATGGTAATAAAAAGACAAAATTTGATTTATAATTTTTTTTTTCAATTTGGAGGAAAACCTCTAGAGCACTAATAGCACAAATAGGCAGAAATATGTTAGTGATTTGATTATAGTATATAATAAGAGTGAAATTACAATAAGATCTTTCATAATTTCATTAGCAGAGTAGTTTAGCAAATTAAGATACTTTGATACAGTAACCAAACTGTATGTAAACCTCATAGAGGTCTGTGGTACCCAGGTAGTTGTAAACCACCACACTTCTATTGTGCAAGGAACTTGATATGCACTACTCTTTCATTTTTAATCCAAGAGTAATTGTAGTGTGATGGTCCACTAACTTGTGTTTTATATGGTATGCTATTAGGCTTGTGGTTTTGGACCTAAACTGGAATTAATACTGGAAATTCTGGAGTTACTCAGAAGTAATAAAACCAAGTGAAATGGCCATCACAAATAGTTTTTTAGCTTCTTAGAAATTGGTGGGTGAGTGGATGTCTTCTTTTCTGAAGTAACTTCAAGGTTCCTCTGTGTGTGTGTGTGTGTGTGTGTGTGTGTGTTATCAACTAAAATTTGAATAAATACACATATTCTAATTATATGCTTTACCAGAAATGCATAGATACGTATATAAACACATTTTTGAAGCACAGGTATGTAAAAAGTAATGTGAATGGATCAGTATCAATTATAGTTTGTGTTCAGTGCTTAAATAGCTTTCCAAAGTGGTTTTATTTATTTCAAAGTTATGGTGCAAGAAAAGTGCAATAGGGTGATAAGGAGTAAAATTGGCCAGCTTCTCCTTATAAACCATCTGTTATTGCTGTGTTATGTTTTTTCCACGTTACCAGCATTACGAATTCCATCTCAGCGCTGAAATCATGTTACACTCTGCAGTTAAAGCTCTCTCTGTGGGATCTCCCTTGCTGTAATTTTTTGTCAGCATTATAGAGCAAATACAGTTTTAGTGGGTGATATAGTGACTCCTGTGTTGCCTGATAGGATACCACACTGGAGACTGCTCTGGTTCCCATGCCCTTGCACTGACCTTTTGCTGTGCCTTATCCCCAAATTTTGAATCTAGCTGGTTCCAGGCTCACCTTTCATTGGGACCTGTGCTGATGAAACAGGCATTAACAAGGGAAAAAGGAAGAAGGACAGAGAGAGAAAAGAAGCTTTTTTTCTTACAATACATTCCGGCTAGGTTACAATTAGTTTCTACAGTATTACCTGTCTTCAACACCTGTGTTTATGGTAGAATTTTTGAAACGGTGAACACTAATTTGTTCATCATGTTGGTGAATTCAGGAGCTTTTTAAATCTCAGTGAACAGATGTTTGTGGTTCAAAGTAAGTGTATACTTCAAAATAAAAATACATTCGGCACTTGGTATGAGAAAAGAATTAAGTGCATGTGAGTCTGAAAGTCAAAAGAACTGGTGTTTGTGGTGTGCTACCTCAAATCGGCTGTTTTGCGATACTCAGCACCTGATCTTATGTTTACTCTTACTTGTGGTTCCTTTAGAGAGCATTCTATGATGTGAATAAAATGCACTGTATGATTATTAGTCCATTCTTTTTTGTGCCATTTACTTGCTCCTGTAGATACAACTGCATTTTTATTATTTCTTTATTCAGTTCTGGCTTTGTATTATAAACTACTGGTTTATGATTCTTCTTGCTGATAATATAAATACAAGAGTAGTGAAGTTCTATGCAACTTGTGTTTGTAATGGTTTATGTTAGAGTATATTGCCCTGGTTTCAGCTGGTTTATTTCTTTCAAAAATCCCAGTGTTGTTTTTGGTTTCTTTTCTTCCTGAAGGGGCACACACTCTTAAAATACATGATCGTAATATCACACATGTGGCTCCAGTTCCTTGCGTTTGAATCTTTTTGGCTTAGTGCATGTTTTGCATGTTTAGTGCATGTATGGTGCAAGTTTTAAAAGTTACAAGCTCCTAGAAAATGTTTGGTTTTCTGAGCTTTCTGTGAAAAATATTGCATAGTCACAGACAAGATTATTGAAATATAAAATGCCTTTTATTTTGAAAAAATAAGGAGGTAATGTCAGCAATTGAAAACGCTATGAGAATCCCTCCTGAAATTGATAGTCCCACCCAAACTCCAGAGCTCCTGTTGGATGCAGTGGAATTGTGCTGCCTGCTCAAGCCCTGCTACACAACAGACACATCTTCAAAGTGCTTTGGAGACTGTTGCACTATGATAGCATTCTTACTTTGAGTGCTTTCAAATTAATTCCATGCAGTCCGTTCATCAAAATCTCATGGCATTAGATAACAGTGGGAGGTTTTGGGGGGTGGGTTTGTTTGGTTGATTGGTTTTTGTTTTTCCTTTTTAATACCAGTGATGAAATTCATCCTGATTTCAGTAGTGTAGATTAAATACTGGGAGCTATTAACTGTGGTTTCTTGTAGTGAGTACTGCAGTGACTTTCTTGCTGTCTGGGAGGAAAGGGTGGAGAGCTTTTCATTGTTGCATACAGTACATTTATTTTGGTCTTGTTCAAAAGATTTGATCTTGATGTGTATGGCACTGTGCAGATGGACCCTGTCTAGTTTATGTTCATATATCTTAACAGCATGTTGGTACCTCATCACAGAAGTGTGTACAAAAGTAGGTGTGGTGTCTCAAACTGCGAAATGGCTGGGGTTCAGTATACCTCTGGACGTTGTCTAGCCCAAGTTCTCATTTTTTTTTCAATTAAAAAAAAAAAAAATATGAACTTGTCTCTCTTTTGTCTCATCCAGACAGTTTTTTTCCCCTTCTCCTAGCAGTGGAAGTTTGGAGGACCAGCCTTGCAAAAAGATGCATGCTGTTCTCCACGTCAAAAAAACGGCTGCAAATGCTCTCGAGCACTAGATGGCACACGTTCAACAGCACAACTTAGCTACAGCCATGTGACAAACAAGAAGAGTGGTAAAACATGAAAATGAGGTGCCGTGTAAAGTTTGCAGTATGGCAAAGACAGCTGTGAGAAACAAGGACTTTTTCTAGACAGTTTGTATTAAATGTTGTCTATTTTCTGATTATCATATAGGGACCATATAGAGTAAATTCATCATTCTGCCTGTGTGCAGAAAAAAAAAATCTACTAGTGCTTTTTAGCTTGAAACTCATAGAAGTTTTTTTTTTCAGTATTGTGTCAGGTACATAAGGCTGTTAAAATAAATGACATGTATAAACACTATTCCTTCCACACATGATGAAGTTTATAGAATGCATTTTGTTAAATGTGCCTTACTCTGGATTGTTCAAGAACTATATTTTTATCAAGTCTTCAGGTGTTAACTTGAGAAGCACATAGTGTGGAATTGTTTTTTAACTTAGGAAAAATATACTTTGGGGAATGTGTAAGTAGTTTATTATTCTTGGCACTCTATAGAAGCCTAATACATCTTAGAATTTAAGAATATGGAATTAGAAAGTAGTATGTGTACTAGTGCATGCTTAATATAATAACTTAAAACAGTGTTTTGTGGTAGTGTGATAAAAAGCCTCAGTTGTTTAGAAAAAAAAATACATTTTGATGTGCTGATATTTTTTAGCTTGCACTAGCAACTCTGAAATTCACAGAAGATAACACTGAAAAAAATGTCTTCAACCAAAATGTGTGTGGTAGTACTAAAGACAAAGGTGATAAAATAAATTTATTTTCTGGAATTTAATTTTGAAGATGTAGCAAAAATCTCAAAGCACTTCCAAAAGGGATTGTCTGTGAGGAAAAAGAAAAGCTTTTTGCAAATCTGCTCCCTATCTCTTACCTCTTGCAATTGCATGTAACAACCTGTTCTCTCTGTCACCTTTAGTATTGTTAGCAATTGTTGTCATAAACAGCTTGATATCCCAGGTGTTTGCATTTACCAGCTGTTTGACCTACCTGCTATCACTGTGGATCTCCTTCCATGGCATAGTTATTTTGAAGAACCTTGTCCTAAGAAAATCTGAGGGTTTAGTAAGAGTTGATCTGAGAATTAGAGTTTAATAATTGCATTGCAATAGTATCCATGAGTTAAATAATACAGTGTAAATAATTACATGTAAATAATACAGTGGCAGTTGTTTGAGTTGTTTCTTACTAATAACTACATTTCTTTTATTTGTTTACCAACAGCCACAAGCAGCAAGTCATCCTGCCATTTTCAGAATTGTTAATGAAATTTTCAAGTAAGTGTTGAAGTTATAGTGGAAATCGTTTCAAATGATCAGTTTAAACACTGAGGTTTTCTTCATTACAAGAAGGAGTATTATAACCTGGTACATAATGTAATTACAGGCTGTCTTTATCTGTATGCCTTAATGTTGCCTTCCATGTAGTATACTGCAAATATTGAAAAATGTTAAAACTGTTGTGAACTTTACATAAAAGTTATAATAATAATTTATAGTATTTTAGCCTTTAAAGTTTAAAATTTATTTTGTACTTCAATAGATATTTCTGGTTGAAATATGATATTAAGGTGAAATTTGTAAATTCTGAAATGGTTTGGCCCATGCCAGCATGAAAATGGAACTTGGCTAAAGCATTTGCATTCACAATGTAGCCCCTTTACATTATGTATTGTTTGCCACATGAGGGCTTCCAATACTTTGTACTCAGTTTTCAGTGGCTTCTTCACTTCACCTTACGACTTATTTTATCCTTTTGCTTAAGTAGATCTACTGCCAGGGTTATCAGTATTACTGTTTAGATAAAAAGAGATTTAGTGACTGAACTTTTTTGTGCATCAAGTGTTTTCCTTCTTAAGAAAAAAAGATGTACATGTTTGTGGTGTTTGTGTGTCTGTGTACATGTTTAGGTTTGTGCAGCCAAAACAGAAGAGTCTCTGCTGCAAAAACTGTAGACTGTTGTGCTTGAGAGTGGAACCACTTGGCAGCTATTGCTGTGGCACTCCTTTCTGCTGCTGCAGTCCAATGTCTCATCACAGCTAACATTTTCTGAATAGTTGAGTCCAGGGTATTTCCCAAAGACAGGTGCACATGAAAACTGATGTGACTTTAGCAGACCTCTACTAATGTCTTAGGCTGGAGGCTGTATGTGATGGTATAAGGTGGCAAAATTTGTTCAAGTTTCTTGACTTATTTAGGGGCATGGTACTTAAAATATTTTCTAAAATTAACATGAGAATACATAACTCTTTCCCCCCCTTTCAATTTGGTAGAAATGGATGAGATGTTTCTCAGATCACAGAGTCATAGAATGGTTAGGGTTGGAAAGGACCTTAAGATCATCTAATTCCAACCCCCCTGCCCTGAGCAGGGACGCCTTCAAACTAGACTGTGTTGCCTAAGGCTTTGTCCAACCTGACCTTGAACACCGCCAGGGATGGAGCATTCACAACTTCCTTGGGCAACCCATTCCAGTGCCTCACCACCCTTGCAGTAAAGAACTTCTTCCTTATATCTAACCTGAACTTCCCCTGTTTACGTTTAAACCCATCACCCCTTGTCCTGTCGCTATAGTCCCTGATGAAGAGTCCCTCTCCAGCATCCTTGTAGGCCCTCTTCAGATATTGGGAGGCTGCTCTGAGGTCTCCACGCATCTTCACCAGGCTGAACAGCCCCACCTTTATCAGTCTGTCTTCATACAGGAGCTGCTTCAGCCTCCTGATCACCCTCGTGACTTCCTCTGTACTTGCTCCAACAGCTCCTTGTCCTTCTTATGTTGGAGACACCAGAACTGTATGCAGTACTGCAAGTGAAGTCTCACAAGAGCAGAGTATAGGGACAGGATCACCTCCTTCAACCTGCAGGGACAACTTCCACTAGCCCAGGTTGCTCAAAGCTTCATCTAACCTGGCCTGGGATGCTTCCAGGGGTCATGCATTCCACAACTTCCTTTCAGCTGTTATGAAGAGATGTGCAGACATTAAAATACTATTCAAGATTTAGTCATGTTAGATTTTAGAATGCTGCTGATAAAGAACCTGTATTTCATTGCTTGGCAACTGTGTTGAGTTTCTACACCTGGCAAAAAGCTCCTTTTATTTTGGGAGTACTTACTATGTTAGAAGTACAAACCTAAGCATTTTGTCTCTTTCAGGGATTACTTTTCCTGGTATTTGCATGCTTTTCATTGAAGTTGATTGTGCTATATTGTTTTAACTTAGTATTGTTTTATCTGCTTGGGATATAAAAACTTTTGGGTTTATATTCCATGTAGAGGCTTATTTTGTTGTTATATGCAGCTAAACAGAAGTCCATACACCTAGACTGTCTTGAATTTCTGTGTACTGGTTTTTGTGTTTATGTTAGTGATTATATTTGCCTGTAGTAGTTGTGTGAAATTTCTGTTACAGTAATGTTAGCTGTTCTTGCCTTTTAGAACGTTGTGGAGTTAGATTATTGCGCTTTGCTGCCCACGTGTTTTTCTGCTACATTTGCTCAAGATTGCATATGCCCTGTGGAAGGCCAGTTAAAGCTTTCACCTTCATGAACCTCCACAGCAGATTTTATGATTTCATCATTGAAAGCACATCGAAATGCATTGGTTAAATCTGTAGCAAGGACTGATCTAAAGTACACCTTTGGCATACACTCATTTCTGTTTGTGCTGCTGATTCATTGCTTAATGATCACTATGGAGTCACAGCAATTGAACAACAGCTGTATTGTTTAATATTTCATTTCAATGTCTTTGTATAGTTTTCTAAATATGTAACTTGTGAATACGATCAACAACTTTTCTTGCTAGTTTCCCAGGCTGCAGTAGGAGTGTTACATTCAACAGTTTAAGTCAAGATATTTTTGTTTGTTTGGGTTTTGGTTGGGTTGTTTTGGGTTTTTTTTTTTTTTGATTGATTTGGTTTTGTTCTCCTGGTACCATACCCCTGGAGACTGTACTAGATTGTACTTTCTCTCTAATTTGAGATAGCCTTTGGGGTGCAATCCCACAAAACACTGAAGTATGCTTAACTGTAGACATGGGAATAGTTGATCTGAAGCCAATAAGAATGCTCAGATGCCAAATTTTCCTAATAAGGTTGTGGTAATCTCTTTTTTTGATTTTATACTTCTTTCCCTATTGATAGGATAAATTATGTCTGCATTTATACTACATATGCACTTACAAAATCTAGTTTATTTGTAGGAGCTGTGTATGGGAGTGGAGGGGACGGGAGAGAGTGGGGTTTGTTTAAGTAAAATAGAATTTTAAAAGCCTGCAAAGTTAGTACTTGTCAGGCATAATGAGCTCAGACACGGCTTGCATCTACAGCATATAAACAATATACCTTTTTTTTTCTTCATTTCAGTTAACAGTGGTGTGACGGGCAGACTCATTATCTGATCTGTCGTAATCTAACTTCTCTATGCTTAGGAATGCATTGCTGGAAACTGATGGAACTCCAGAAGTTATGACCATAATACAGGTGTTTACACAGCTTTTCCTTCAGGCTCATCAGAATGAAAACAAGCAGGTTAGTCAAGATCTATTTCTAAATGTTTCTTTTCAGTAAGAAGATAGAAAATTTTACAAAGAACAATTTTGCTCTTAAGAATGGTGACTGAATATAATTAGCTAAATAATAGCATCTCCCAATACCTGTATATATATACCAAGGTTCAGTTCAGACATTTTCACCTGTGAATAAAATTATAGTGTGAGAGCAATTTACCTGACTTCACCCTGGAGTAATCCTGCAACCTAAACTGTGATTTTCACAGGACAGTTCATGTGGTGGTTAAGTTTCTGTCTGTATAGTGAACATGATCGGGATCATCTGTCTTTTATAGAAAGGATGAAAAACTTTAGCACATTTTATTTTTGCAGTAACAGGGTTTCTGATAAGTGAAACAGAGATAATAACCTCATCCTCATTTCTCGAAATAATTGTAAGTAGGATACTAGATAATCAGATTTGTCTGTTCGGAAGGTAAAAGACACAGTACACACTGGCTTCAGTTCCTAGTCTTTACCATTTGCTTTCAGAAGTTTTTCCTCAGCCTAAAGATTCAGATATCCCAGCTTAATGTCTCTTCTTCTGCATAGATTTCTATACAGCACTTACTGAACTAAGTAGAATTATTTTTGTATGTATTAATCTAAATAAGAGCAGGATCAACTTCTCATTTTTAAATTGTGAAATTGAGATATAAAAAATATCTTTTGTCTTTTTAATAGGTTGGAAACTTCTTTTTAGGCTCCCAAATGACACTGTCACTTCACATCCTGACAATTTTGTTTGGTTGTTTAACTCCAATTCATAAGTTTGAAAAGTGTCATATCTTGTAATAGATTTCACTTTAGACTTCAGAAAATTTCCAGTTCCTTTCATTTTTGCATCTGTTTAGGGAGATGGTAGTTAAGAAAATTTTGAGATTTCTTGGAATGTGTGATGCATTGTCCTGTAATAAGTGGCGTGACTGAATCTGTCTTCTAGCTTCAGGCAATATGTAGTAAGAATGAAAGTGCAGCTGTCTTGCTTCACATGCAGGTGCTATGTATGTTAATTTTATGCCACCTTGGCTGCATGCTAGCATCACACTATGTGGAAAAACACATGTAAAGATTCCACGCCCATCAGACACCCAAAAGCCAATCCTATTGGGCAGGTGATACATTTGCTTCAGCATGTAAGTCCTTCACCTGTTGGCACTGCAACATGGACTATTGTCCACTTTTTTTGAAGTGTTATTAAATGTTAAGTTTCCTCTATTTAACTTGTATACAGTTTAATTCATAGGCTCTAATTAAGGTATTATCTTAGAATGTTAAATCCTTTGTTTCAGTTTGTGAATCAGCCATAATGTTAACTAAGAGCTGGCTTAGAAAAATGCAGTCACAGACTGCTTCCTTAACTTTGTTTCAGTCACTCAGATTGCATTTTTTTTGTCATACCAATATTAAATCTATTCATAAGGCACCCATCTTTCTGGTATCTGGATGCCCTTGAAAGAACATAATGTGCTCCATTAGCATTTCACAGAGGAATGGTAAAACCATTAATAACAGAAGATGAAGAGGGTTCTGGCTGGGTCATCTAAGATCGTAGGAATTTATAGTACAATTAATTGAAAAAAGGCTAGGCAAGCAGATTTGTCCCCAAAATTTTCAAAAGAACCAGGTCATGTCTGGCAGTTGCACAGGTTTGCAAGGGGAGAGGAGTATTACTCTATTGCAGTGTGACAGCTGTCAGAAACAGCTGTCTTTTCTAATAACTTTGAAGACTATTTAAAGAGAACAAGGTTTGGCAGAAGGAAAGCTGAAGAATGTGAAAAAGTGCTACAGGGGTTAGGAATTAAATTGTTTCATCAGTGTTTGGGTAGAATGAAAAAGGTATAAATGGAACATGGGATTTAGACCTACTTAGGAAAATAGACCATTTTTATAGGCATTGAATAAGGAATTTAAGAGTGGGTGTACCAAGATCACTGTTGTGATAATCCTTTCCATGTTTTGTACAAGCAGATTTTCTTCAAGTTTTTTACTGTAGTGAAAGCTGACCAAAGGATTTGGGTCACATTGCTCATAAACTTATAAAGTTTTAAGGCTTAGTTGATGAAAACCGTAATGTCCGCCAGGATTATTTTCCCTTGATCATTTCAGAATTGTCATTGGTTTTCACCTGGGAATTTTGTTTTAAATCACTGGATAAATACTTTAAGCCAGTGTTCTAATTTTATTTCCTGTTATACATCAGGACAATTATTAGAACCAGCTACATCCAGACTCATTCTGTCTCTTTGAACCTTGTTTTGCAGTTTGTGTTGGGTTATGTAAGGAAAGAACTGCCTAAAATACTGTGTTTGCTTGATAGGAAGCAAATTTTTTTTTGCTTTGCTTAAACAGTATGCTGAAAGCTGGTTTTCACTTACTTTTCAATAATATTTTCATATGTAACTCATGTTGTGGGTTGTCTTGGCTATCATTAACTGGGTCAAGAGCTGGTTTTCCATGGTGATTCTTGTTGCAAACTAATCGGCTACATGCATACTTTAGTATAGATATTATTAATTTTTAATTAACTTAATTCCATTTGACAGGTAGTCTTTTATAGTCTTACCATACCAGTGATTGCCTGAGAGTACTGCATATATGTGTGCTGTAACTTCAGTTAATTGTTGTTTACACAACAAAAAATGAGTACAGACAGAATGTCTCATTGCCTTTTTTTATAAGATGCATGCATCTATATATCCAAAATAAATTAGTTACTAGATAAGGTCTTCATTATATTTAGAAATTATTATATGTTATAGAATCTATGTTTCTTTTATATATATATATATATTCCATAGAGTCTGCTTTTCAAGAGATGACTGATTTATTAGATACTTTATTATTCCTAAAGAAAGGAGATGGAATAGTTCTAAGGTCAATGGTATGGAGACTTGAAGACTGAAATGACAGAATCATAGAGGTTGAGGTTGGTGGCCCTTTGTTGAACTCTCTCCAGTATGTTGATATCTCTCTTGTACTAAGGAACCTAAAACTGCACATAGTACTCCACGTTTGGCTGCTGGAGTGGCTGCTCACCAGTGCTGAGGAGAGGCGAAGGATCACCTCCCTCGACCTGCTCGCTATCCTTTGCATAATGCAGCCCAAGATACAATTTGTTGCCTTTGTGGCAAGGGCACAGTGCTGGCTCAAGCTCAATTTGGTGTCCATCTGGACTCCCAGGTCCTTTTCTGCAAAACTGCTTTCCAGTTTCCCAGCCTGTACTGGTGCCTGGGGTTCCCTCCCAGGTGCAGGGTTAGGGTTAGGATTATCAGCCCATTTCTCCAACCTCTCAAGGTTCCTCTGGATGGCAGCACAACCCTTTGGCATATCAGCCACTTCTCCCAGTTTGGTGTCTCTCTACCCCTTCATCCAGATAATTAATGAAGATGTCGAACAGGATCAAACGCAGTATTGACCCCTGTGGTACACCACTAGTTACTGTCCTCCAACTAGACTTTGTGCCACTGACCACCACCCTCTGGGTGTTGCTATTCTAATAGTGTTCAATCCACCTCAAAGGTAGTAAACGTTGCACTTGCACATGCATACCACACATTAGACAAGCCTGCAGTAGATATTTGCAGAACAAAAAAAGATTAAAGTATGATTAAAGGTGTGTTGCTGCTAGTCTCAACTACACAAGCAGCAATGTTCATAGTATACAAGTCATACATACTCAGCTAAACTGAGGGTAAGTCTGTTATGTATGACTACCCTACCTTGTGCTGAATCAGACCCTAAGAACTTTAGGTTTCCGTTTCTGAATAGAAGGCAATAATCCATACCACACTCTCAGATATTGTAGATGTTATTAGTTGTTAGTTTAATATGAACCTGTTCGCACTGGAAAATGAAATTAAACTAATTGGTGTCTCTTTTAACCTCTGCATGTTAAGAGTTGAAGACTTAATATTACAGGGAAAAAGCCAAAGAGTATTAAAATGTAATTTTCTTCATAGTCTAAATCTTTTTTTAAGGCATATATTTAAAAAATACATAAGTACTTTTTCTGAGCAAGCTTTTCCTAACTATCCCCATCTTTTTTAATACAAAATCCTAAAATTAAGTGTACAGTTACTTTTTTGTTCTCTTGCTTCAGTCTGTATTGTTGATTACTACCTTAGATGAGATTGTTCATTGTGAGTTTTGTTTTGAAAACTGACCTGAAAGCTCTTAAAATAATGATTTTGTATCTTAGCATAAATTTCCATTGAAGGCGTATTATCCTTACCATCACCAGCCTCTTGTAACAGCTTTACTCAGACATCCTTTCGGTAAGTTTCTTCATGAAATATTTGTAGCATTAGCCAACCTGCATCATCTGTGTACCTCTTCAAATAGCTTTAAAAGGCATGAAGAAAAAATGTTGCCATTTCTTAAGCAGGTTGTGTTATCAATTTTAATAACAATCTTATATAATGGTTTGGTTGGGAGAGGTTTTAGATGTTCCTGAAAAAAACAAATTCTCATGTAACAACAATGCAGTTGTAACTTTAAAGAAAACTAAACCGGAAGTGAATTATAAAGGAAGGGTGCTTAGTTTTCTAGAAAGTCACATGTTACTGAGATTGTAAAAATACAAAATATTCTTATAATATTAGTTGTCATGAAAATTTTCATATGTATGTTACAAGAAATAGCCTTGCCAGTTGTCTCTGAACCTTGAATTCTGCTGACATTTTAGATTGCAAAACTTATTTTTTTTTCAGGTTTCCCATTTCTATGGATCAGTACGATGCAGTTTTATGATACTGTCAATATGATACAGTTTTTCATGAGCAATAATTTCAGCTAGTACAAGAGCCTCTGACAATGTTACTGCACTGGTTATATATTGAGATGGCATTTACACAAGGGTACATCAGCCTCATAGAATATTGCTAGCTGTACTTCATCACTTAGCTTTGTAAATGAATTGTTCTTTGAAACTCAGTAATCAGTATTGTTGAAAATTAGGAAATTTCAAAATGAAATTTTAAATGCTTTATGATAACCGAATCAAGTTGCACAAATTTTAGTGATAGATTAATATGGTTAATTTCACTAGCTGGACAAAGTGGAATTTAAAGTTTTATGTTTATCCTCCCTCCTCAGAGCTGCCAGCTACACACTGGTCTGCACATTTGAACCACATTTCAGATATGCTCAAAGCATTGGTAGAAGATAAAAATGTCAGGTAAGCAGTATTATATTTTCTATTTTTTTGTCCTTTGTATGTTAATTTGTGAAAAGACATGTCATTTGAAGTCTTCAGTGGCTACATTTTATTATTTACTTCTTATTCTCAAAGTAGAGATTTGTTTGAAGAATAGGACTTCGTTTACTTACTGAAGTTTGTAGCACCTATAGACCTGTCCAATAAGCCTCTGAGTAAATAAAATCTTGTTGTTCCTTTCATTTCAGCAAATAGCTAGCTGTATAGCAGAACTGCTTACTAGCCTACTCTCCCATTTCTCTCCCCAACTTTTAAAACCAATTCTGGATTGACAAACAAGAACTCTTGCAACCAGAAAAGCAGCTAGTATTGGAAAGAGCTTGTTGTGAGCAGTACCATTTTAATTGTATTTGCTTTTTGCAGGTTTGTGCAAACATCCAAACTTCCATCTTCTTGATTTTTTTTAATATAGGTATGACTGCTAGACTGGAGTATCATTGTTTGTTATATTACTGTTGGAGCTGACCTCCCACGTTTCTGACCTGTGGCCCTTCACTTTTTTTTTCCTGAATAGTTGATATAATGATGATAGTGTTTGTGTACATGAATTCTACTTTGTTAGTAGGTGCTCTAGGGCTGTATCAAAAAGAATGATAAAAGATACATCTCTCTGTTGCTGCCCTGTAATTCTTTCGTATCAGCTGTGACGAGAACTGACTTGCTTAGATCTGCTCCAAGAGTCAGCTTTCCAAAGAAAGTTGAACAGCTTTTAAATAAACTAATTTAATTTTTATTTTAAACCTGAAATATTTTGATAGAAACATAGAATGGTTAGGCCAGAAGACTTGCAAAAGATACACAGCTGTCCCCCTGTCCCCTGGAAGACTGATCCTTGCATCCACACTTGGTTTCAGTTAAGTCATGGAGACTTTCTGTTGTTGTTGAGTGGCAGAAAAAGTTTTTTTGCTGTTCCCTCTGAGGCTGAGCTCTTTTCTGGCAGCTTCCACTTTCTGTATAAGCTGCAGTTCAGTGCTATGTCTCACATGCTCATCCCTGAAGTCTGTCAAACCTTTCCGCCCTTGGAGCATGACCAGTAGCTGACCCTGGCTTCTTAAAGTAACACATAACTGAAACTTAGAATAAACAAATAAAGCAAGTATTATCCATCATACTGTATTACAATAATAGAAACATATCTGTTCTCCTGTGGCCTAGTCCTTTCTTAGCTTATATGGTCTTTTTCCCCCTTTGCTTTGATAGCACATTAGTTTGAATAGTATTGTACTTGCCAGAATATTCTCTTGCTTCCTTTAGAACTCATGGAACAATTACGTTTTCTACCAAACCCCTCTCAGTTAAAATGAAAATGGATCTGGCTTGAGTTTTTAAATACTAATATTCACAAGGAAACTGTGTACAATTTTCTTTTATTCCTTTATTCCGGATTCTGTATCCTTTGTATGTAGTAAGATTAACAGAGGAGTGAAAAATACTACTATGCAGCGTTTCCTCTTGCTTCTTATAATCAGTGCTCTCTGTTTATATAGCCTGGTTTTAAATGGTTTTATTTTACACCAAGTGTAACTCTTTCAGCAAGGTGCTGTGTACTTCTAATCAACAGATTGCTTCTGTGCCACTATTATTCCATGAAGTCATACAGTGAACAGTAAATATTATATGACATTTTAAATCAGAAATCAATTGATGTACATTTTGCGGGGTAAGTCCCAGAGAAAGTGAAGGGCTGCTTTTAGCAATGAAAGTGGAACAACTGACAGTCAGAGACTGTTCTGACTGTTCTGAGCAGGCAGAAACAGCAGAGAGGACAGAAGTGGAGGGTATGCGAATCTGAACTGGGCACTTTGATGGTACAGGAGAGTTATGGTGCATTGTAAGTGGTGCCTAGGCTCTCTAGTCAAGAATTAAGTCCTGTTCTGCTAAGTACTTGTTAATGTTTAATGCATAAAGTTTCAGGATTTGTATTTACCCTTTGAGCAATGCACGCTTACAGTCCTAAATACTGTCAATATTACCCTAAGTATAGTTACTTGTTTCAGTACTTAACTTTTAATTAAATTCCATCTTTGATTGTAAATCACTGGGTTTCAAAGCTAGCCTATCCACTTACGTTGTCACAGCATTGACTTATGGTCAGATAAGTAGGCTGTTGTCCTAGATCACGATCACGTCTTTGTTTGTTTTCAAAGGTTTTTAACGTTGAATTTCCAGATTCTAGTATCTTCAAAGACTTTATCAGTGCTGATCCTGTTCCTTTAGCTAAGGAATTTTAATCTCAGATTTTGTCACACATCACTGCATTCTGAGCCATCCTGCTACCCCTCCAAAAGCTGTGGAATATCAGCAATGGTGACTTTTATAGCAGTCACCTCAGTATTCTTTTTTCTGTCTGTGTCAACCTCTTATGTCTGATGTCAATTAACATGCTTATCCAAAAATACCAGTGTGGTGGATTTGTGTCCTAGGAATAGGATTTTAAGACCCTGAGATTGTATGTCATATAGACAATACCATATTCAGGATCAGTAATTTCTGGGATACCTGTAGACAACATCAGTGACCAGTATACTCCAGGCAGAATACTATCTGCATAACCATGCCTTCCTCCATAAAACTATGCAGCCTGCCCTTCCCGAAAGTCTTAAACATAAAGCAGTATGTTCCAACTATGATCTTGTCACATTCCCCAGATAATGTGATGGTATCAGACAACTTCATCAACTCCTGAAATTTCTCAGATCTTTGGAGTTTCCTGTAAGGGTTGGCACAGCAGCTCCTGAAGTCCCCTAGAATAAAGCTTAAGAAAAACCTATAATGCTTGAAACTTTTCCCAGACTTAACAGAAATAATCATATCTGGTTCTTAATCTCCTTCCAGCTGTACTTCTGTTTGTCCTTCCTTCCACAGTTAGTTTGACTTTTTGCTTCGAGATGAGATGCCTACCGTTGGTTTGCATCTCCCTGTTTTTTCTTTGTAGTTTATACTTCGGAAGAGTACAAGTGAGAAACTATAGCAATGAGCTGTGGTCCATTCTTATCTTTCTTTTTTTTATGCAGAAAGCCAGATGTAAATACTTTCAAAATTTTCATTAAAGAGTACCTGAATTTTAAGAGTCAGATGATGAATATCCTTAAAAACTTTATATTGGGTCCATCTAAATGGAATTCCTCATGAATTACCAAAACCCAGAAAATAACCCTGGAAAGCAACAGAAAGAAACTGGAAGGCAATATAAAACAACAGTATCTTAGAATACAGCATTTGAGATATTACTCAAAGTTTTGAAAATCCTTCGACTGGAGAGTATAGTTGATAAAGTTTAATTTTGTGATATATATTTAATATGTAATCTTTTCTCACAGAAACTGGTGTAATGTTATGTATATTTAATACATAATATTTTGTCACAGAAACTGGTGTAATGTTCTGTCCTACTGACAAAGTTAATCTCTTAGCAGTGGATGCGTCTCCTTTGGTCATGACTGCAAACAGTAGAGTAGTACATGGCTGTATGTTTAGCAGGTAAAGCATATCTATGGAAGAGTAGTTTCAGGATTTGTATTTTCATGCCAGCATACCAGCACCCTTTGCAGTTAACTTAAGACATTTAAAGATGTTAAATAACAAGAAATGCTTAATTCTATCTTTGTCATTTTCCAGTTCTGCTGCTGACCTTTTTGAAATCTGGTTTTTGGTGGTTCGTTTTGGTGAATGGATGGATATTGCTGCAGAACAATTACTGAAGGCTGCTGTAGAACCAGATGCTTTGCTGTGGCTGCTGGCATTTTACTACTGTCCTCAAAATGAAAATCAACAAAGGACTCAAACAATGGTGTGTAATGTAGTGATGTTAAGCAGCAATAAGCTGTCAATAGTCTGCTTATATCTTATTGCTATAAAACAAATAGTGCACACCAGAAAAATGAAAGTTCTATACTGGAGAAGGTACTGGCTTTATACGGTCTCCTGGGAATTGTGTTCCAGTGGAGAAGCTGAAAGATAATTTTGTGGATTTACTTGGTGACATCTATAAATCATTTTCCCTCTTTTCAAAGTATATTGTATAGATAAGCACCTTCTTGTCTTTTGGTAACTTGGGTGTTTTTAATCACCACTAAAACTACTCTAGCAATGGTATTTTTTAAATCACTGTGTAGCATTGCTATGTTACGGCATCTTCTGATAAGGAAACACAAGATTTCTCTTATGTACCTATACTGATATTTTGCATTTATGAAACTGTAAAAAGTATGTTATATTCCCCCATATGCTAGGTTTTTAACAGAAGGAAACTGTGTTCTAACCTCATGAGCTGTACTGCATGAAGGGTGCTGTGTGTCTGCATATGCATGCAAATAGCATGAAAGCCTTTAATTTAGACCTATTATACAAGTTTGAACTGGCCTAAGCAGTCTGATCTACAAAGCTCAGATTCAAAATTTGGCTGCAGCAGCTCCAGTTTTCTTTAATTTTAAAACAGATTCTGTTTGATTTAAAAGTGCAGCCCAGTATACCGTGCTAGTAAAACATCTTACTTTCATTTTGCATCTAGTGGTCCATGTACCACAGTATGTTCTTCAACACTCTGTTTCCTCTCTTCCCTTCCTGCAACCCAGATGGCACTACAAACACAAGCTCACATCCCAGTCACTAAAAATTCTTCCTCTTTAATTTCTTGCAGTCTAGGAGTGGGCTGGGGTGTTGGCTGAGCTACAGTGAAGAAACTGGGGTTGATTGGTTTTGGGAAAGAAGGGAACACCCAAGCAATAAAAACCTGAAGGATTATAGGTGCAGATCTCTGTATTGTTGTTCTAACTCCAGCATCACAGAAAGAAATCACATTGTCCCATACACAAAATTATTTCCCTGTGTCCACCCTATTCTATCAGTTTGTTATTTTGTGATAATGTATGGCAAACTCTAGTGAGAAAAAAGCTTTTCCACTGACAGCCCACACAGTTACTCATCTCTTCCCAGGGGTCTAATATTTCAGTTCATTATGATTCTTTTCTGTAGTTACTTCAAGTAAGACTTATTTTTTCCACAGGTCAGGCTACTTCAGAAGCATTCCCACAGTTCATGCAAAGCTCCTGCCTTTAGTTAGATACTTGCTTTTTTCTTTTAATTTGTCCTTTGGCAGGTTAGCTCTCAGTTCTTTTAAATAGAGTATTTTCTTCCTCAACCCCTGCACCAGTTAAGGATTAAGATGGGATGGGAACTTCTGGCAGATGCCAGGCTGGGGACTTTCCATGCAGCCTATTTTTGTGTGGAAAGGCACACACTCATGACTTAACGTTTTGTCTTCCTGCTCCTTACTTTAGATAGCAGCTTAATATCAGCAAGAGTGGAATATACAGAGTTAAATTGATTTAAAGAAGAAGGAGGCTAATTTTGCTGTTCACCAGTCTTCACTCATATATGGAGGACTGAATATACTGCTACTCAATCATTTGTTAGAGTCCTTTATACCTTTAGACTGAAACACTGGAGGAACAAATCTTGGAGGTTGCTCATAGTAACTTTGGCACTGAGTCTCCGAGGGAGGGTGACATAATTCAAGAATAGCAGCTTTTTCAGACTATTTTATGTTGAATTGTTAATAGTGCAAGGCAAAGTCAGGTGAATGACTGAAACCAATTTTCCTCATTAACACAGTTGAGAAACGGGTGTCTTTTTCCTTTGGGTCTGCAGTGGTGTATTTTGCCACTGTTCCTGCACTTACTGATTTTGTTTTTTTCTACCAGTTTGGTTTATTTTTAATATAGGAAACAAAATTATTGTTGTGATTTTTTGCAATAGTTGCTTATAGGGCTTTTTTCAGTTGTGTAGGTGTGATAATCTTCTGTTTCCTACTCGCAGTAAAAATTAGTTTTTATGGGCTAACTCAAAAGGTAAAAATATAAGTTGCAAACAACACAGGAAGAAGGTAAAAAAAAGCATTCATACCAGAACATTTTATCAGGAGAGGCCAGGTTGCATGGGGATTTAATTGATTTGTAGCAGCAATACTGAAATGAGCCCTTGAGGAGTCTCTGTTCTTTTTTCCACAATGCAAAAATCTGACTGTGTTCTGCTGAGGGAATTTATCCATTTCCATTTATTATTAAAAAAAGGTCAAATCCTGGCTTGATGCCCTGCCTGCTTAATTTGCAAGACCTAAGAAAGTTAAAAAATCCATTCTGTCCACCTCTGCCTGAATCAGTATGGAAGAAATGTGTACAGCCCTTCCTTCCCTGTTCTCCCTGCTCAAACTCTTTTCATGTTTGCGTAATTTCTGCAAAGGATTCAGTTTCCTGTTAGTGAATAAAGCCAAAGGAAAAATACCATAAGTATGACCTTCACTCTTCTCTGATCCTGCATCCTTTGAAATTGTTTCCTACAGGTAGAAGCTAAAGCAGTCTACAACCATCTAATGATGCTCTTCAACAGTATAGTCCTTTCTGTCAAAGATCTGGAGGCTGCTGTACACAGTATAGCAGATACAGAGCGGTGTTGTAACCAGCATCTTATAACACATCTTCTTACCAACTTTTTGCTCTTTTCATCTGGTGGACATACGATTGCCCAGGAATTTATTTACCGTGTAAGTATTTCCCCTTTTTCAGTTTAAGTACAACACAGGGTTTTTACTATTTTAGATTTAAGCTCCTATCTCTTAAAAAAAAAATATGAAAAAAATCCACAAATTACATAACAGAGAATTAAAGAATATTATAACTGCACCAGCTACACCTAGCCTGCTGCATCTTTATTTTCAACCACAGTCAGAATATTTTCCTTCTTAACACTTCTTGACAAGATCTACTGAGGAGGTTGCTGTCCTGACTATACAGTTGCAGAAATAATTGGAGCACTAGCTTGCAATTAAGGGATACCTACAGTTCATTTACACCTGGCACAAATGTTTGGATGTGCTCGTCCAAACATTTTATTTTCCCTAATTATAAATCTCTGCTGATCTGCTGCAGAGATGATGGAACTGTCTTCTCTCTGTTTTCCATTATGTAAACCAGCTAGTTACTGAGTGTTAGTGCTGATGAGGCAAAAGCTTGGTGCTTTACCAAAGCCAGAGAGGAAAGTGGCATGATAAGAGAAAAAAAGAATGGAGGCCTGAGAGAATGTCACTTAAGGTTTGAAAAAAGCTAAAGAGGAGTAAAATTTGGAACCATCCCCACAGCATGTTCCCATACTGTTGCTGAGATTCTTTAAGTATATTGGTAGAAACAGTAAAATGTGGTTTTCTCTCTCGGTAAATAGTGCTATGTCAGCATGAGATTAGGAATTTATTCCTCTCTAACTACAAAACCATACTCTTCCTAAGAAGTACAAGCCTTCTGTGCAAGCATGTCTAGGGCAAGTGTGAGGCTTTAGCATTTGTTCTTCCTTTCAGCAGCAGCATGTTCTTACATCTGTATACGGTATATGGGAAGTATGAGGAGCCTGTTCTTATGATGCAGACAACTGAACCTATTTTGGTGGTTATTCTGGTGGTTATTCTAACTTGGTGATACTCTGGCTGACTAAACAAAATAACATTTTTCTGTTTAAGAAGGGCTAAGGTATTTCTAGCATGTTAAGTGTAAGTTCACACATGATCAATTTCTCCTTTGCATAAGAATATAATGATAAAATTTAGGGTGTTGTATGGACTTTTACAGTCTCTTGGGTTGCTTCTCTTTTGAGGAGTGTGGCTGTTGAGCAGTGATGCTGCAATACATACTAGTCTTCTACTTTAAACCTTTTCAGGAAGACTAAAGGCAATTTCTTGTTTCTTTACAGAAAGCAACATAACTTTCAAAACTCTGAGTATTCCCCAGTGTAGGATGTTCATGAGCTGCTCTAGGCCAGAGTATGTCAGTCTGATCGTATCTGTCAAATACTGTGAAGGGATGCCATCCAGAGGGACCTTGGTGATATTGAGAGGTGGGCGAGAGCAAACCTCATGAGGTTCAGTAAGGCCAAGTACAAGGTCCTGCACCTGGGTCAGGGTAATCCCAGGCACAGCTACAGGTTGGGCAGAAAATGGATTGAGAGCAGCCCTGAGGAGAAGGACTTGGGGGTGTTGGTTGATGAGAAGCTCAACATGAGCCAGCAGTGTGTGCTCACAGCCCAGAAAGCCAACTGTATCCTGGGCTGCATCATAAGGAGCATGGCCAGCAGGTCGAGGGAGGTGATCCTGCCCCTCTGCTCTGCTCTTGTGAGACCTCACCTGGGGTAGTATGCTCAAATCTCCAACACAAGAGGGATGTGGACCTGCTTGAGCGAGTCCAGAGGAGGGCCATGAAGATGATCAGAGGGCTGGTCCACCTCTCCTATGAAGACTGGCTGAGAGTTTGGCTTGTTCGCCCTGGAGAAGAGAGGGCGCCACGGAGAGCTTATAGCAGCCTTTCAGTCTCTAAAGGGGAGCTACAAGAAATCTGGAGAGGGACTTGTTAAAAGTGCATGCAGTGATAAGACAAGGGGGGATGGCTTTAAACTGAAAGTGGATAGATTTATATTACATAGTAGGAAAAGATTCTTTACTGTGAGTATGGTGAGACACTGGAACAGGTTGCCCAGAGAAGTTGTGGCTGCCACATCCCTGGCAGTGTTTAAGGCCTGTTCCAGTGGAAGGAGCCCTGCCCATGGTAGTGGGGTTGGAACTAGATGGTCTTTAATGTCCTTTCCAACCCAAACCATTCTATGATTCTGTGTAATCATTAATGAGTAGCTAGGCTCTCCATGTGATTTGAAAAGGCCTGAAGACAATACAAGAAGAGCAGAATGCTGGGGAACAAAACTGGGATGGCATGACAGTGGTTTTGGTTAGCATAGTAAACTTTGGCCTTAACAAGTAGGCAAAGTACCTCCTGATCTACAAAAATTGCAACTTAGGGTCTTTTCCTGGGACTTTGTCATGTTTTGAGGGAGGCTGCTTTAATATTTTTTTTTTTAACTTCTGAAAGCTTTACAGAGCTGAACTGTCTCCCCACATTCACCCAAAACCTTCATGTGCTTTCAGTTGTTTTCTAAGGAGATGACTTAAAAATGGTTACACTTTCTGGCCATTTGTGTTTCCTTTAAGAGCTTATTGACCTCTTGATTTGTTTCACTTAAATTTGAGAGAACAGTAGAAATCTCAAAATTGTTCAGTTCCACCAAGATATATGAAAGAGATATCTTGGCAGAAGTTGCTTTTAAACTCGTAGCATTTCATATATTCATTGGTAAGTGACAAATCTGTGGGTTTGTTGGAAATATTAATGGAGAATTATTAGTACTTAGCAACATAATTACATTATTTCCCATGTTTTCTGTTTCCCTTCAGGTTACTGAGACAACTGACTCAAGCAAAGAAGTCCGCAGCCTTCTTATCCGTACTGCATACAGAATTAACCATAATGGAGAAAAAAACAAAAGGACTGTGAAGCTGCTGAATGAACTTCTTGAAAAACTAACACCGAAAGTTTAGATTTTTAATATTGTCTATTTATCAAGCAAACAAATCGGATCTTTATCCAGGTGTCAGTGTTTCACTAACATTTCCAACAGTAAAAACGTATCTGAAGCCTGTCCTGTAACTTTGTACTCCATCATAAATATTTGAATTTCCTTTTTTGGAAATGTTCACCCTTTACAACATAATAGCAAATACTAAAGATGGTTGAAAATTTTGTTGTGACCACCTTCTTTAACAAGAGACCTAGGTCATTTAAAGCAGTTTAATCATCTCCTTATTGTTTACCTCTCTGAGGATCAGTTTTTCTCCCAAATTACCCATGGTTTTATTTGCAAGTCATATCCAATTGTTTGGTTGATAAGTTGTTCCTAAAATGTTTTGTTCTATAATTCTGCTTTTATGGAACTAACAATGATCTCAGCTGACACTGATTCATGGTGAAGGCACTCTATGTTCTCAGGAAATCAACAATGTTTCCTGAACTCTTTAGTTCGTTTTTAAAATGTTTCCAAAATGAAACTCCTCAGATTTGCTAAATGTTTTTTTGTTTTCCATACTGCAACTTTCACAGGAGAGCATTCTCTGCATAGTACTATACCGATAGCTGGTCTTTGTCAGCGGATACTGCAGGTAGAGGTTGTGTGCAGTACAGTTTATATTCAGTGTGCTGTGCCTGATACCGTTGTTTATTTGTTGAACAAAACTTTTTTTTCATACAGATAAAACAGAGCAAGCACAACATAGGCATAAGGAAACTTCCCATTTTGAGGGCAGAATTTCCTGAAGAGACCATATGGTTGCAACTCCTTCCTATTTGTGTCCAGAGGTAGTTTGCTTGCTTCGTTGTTTAGGTTTTTTGTCTCAGGCAAAAGAACATGGACAGGGAGCAATGGCTTAGTGTTTTACACTTAGGAAAGTATTTGTCCCAAAAAGTTTTTTGAACCTGTTTCCATCTTAACTTAAGCACATAGAAATGGCAGAGGATCTGAACACTTTTCAGTAATTTCTTTTCATATATTACCTATGTCATTTAATGTCAATACTTGTGCTATGTTCAAATATGCTACTTGGAATACTATTATTGCATATAAAATCAGAGGCATGTACCTTACATTAACACAGTTTTCTGAATGTAGAATTTGGGTCTGAGCTAAAGAAAAGAAAACCAATGTATTTGGTGTCCCTGGGCTATAAGAGCGGAAGGGTATTTTCTGTAATGCCGTTGACTGATTTCTTATAATTTTGTTCCTAGTGAGTCATGTCAGACCAAATTACAGACATTACATATCCGGTCAATCAGTTTGTTAATGTTTGTAGTATCTGTGTTACAAAGTATTTAGTTTTTGAATCCAGCATATGAAGAAATAGTAAATAAGTAATGTACATTGTGAATAAAGTTTTTTTTTCTCTTTTTGAATTCAAAATAGTTCTGAACAAAAAATTGAAAAGAGGTATGATGCAATTTTTCAGTTGTTGGTAGCAACATACATCTAAAAAACCAAAATAGAGCAACCCAGTTTCTTTTCCCTGAATATCACACCTGGAAAGCATGGGATTCACTGAATCTAGATTATTTTTTGATCACAAGTTCTGAGCTATTTATTTAGTGTAAACACATGTGGAGTGCTCTACCCAGAATGATATATCATCTAAAATTTATCTCCAAAGGAAAAATGAGTTGATATTTTTGCTTCAATTTCTAATCCTGTTGTTGGATGTGAGATGCTTGGGTTATCCTTAAATTCTCTCCATTTTGCCACAATATGTAACTTTACTTAAAAAGAAAGACTGGCTAACAGTTGCAATGTATGATTCTTGCAGGTTTGTTATGTCAATGATATGGATATTATATTTATGCTGTATTACAGTGTTGTCGATGACTGTAACCATCCTTTCACAGGGTGGGTTTTTTTGTTGGGGTTTTTTTTTGTCTTCTTTTGCTACCAATAAAGCACATGAAAATTCTTCTAACTTTCTTAAATAAAATCAGGATCCTCTTAAATAGTGACAGGTCAGTTCACACAGGAAGGAGACGTGATGAAGGCAGAAAGAACAAAATTAGTAGTGAATTGGTACTTTCTTGTTTTCCTGTGTTTGGCTTCTTAAGAAAGACCACTATTTAAATATTACAAGAAGAGTTTTCTTGTTTCAGAAGGCTTTAAGAAAGAAACCTAATTGATGCTATCTGCAACTTTGAAAAGATACCTGCGTATTGGCATTATTTTTGCCTTTTTTAGCATAGTTATAATTTGTTTTATTTCTTCTTCCTTGCTCTTTCACAGTGCTTGAAATAGAGTTTAATTTTGATATAAACAGTGATTTTGTGGCATGCTGAAGCTACTTTTATTAGTTTGCCAGTGGAAGACAGTGTGATTTGATAGACTTGAGTAAGGAAGATTTCTCATGTGGTGGCTCCTGCATTATCCATCTAATCTAACTGTTTTCTGGAAGAGTTCTTCGAAGATTTCAAGTCTGTGCTTTTATGCAGAAGCAGCCAACGAGCCCTAAAATCAGTCTTCAAGTAGATTGCTCCCTTCTGTCCAATTTCCATGTCAACACACACCCTAATCCTGCATATTACACTGAATACAGAGAGCTTTTCACAATTTTTCTCCTTCAAGGAGTTGTTTTGAGTAAGCATACTTGTTTGTTGATGATGCACCTGTTCTGGTCTAAGACTGCTAAGTTACAGCTTTTTGACTTCCCCAAGCTTTCCAGCATGGGCCTGGATGGTTTCTGTGTATTTTCTTGGGGAAAAAAAAGGACATTTCTGTGGCTTTCATTCAACCAAAATCTTATACACAGTGCTTATACAAAGCACAGTACATTTTATTTTGTGAAGTATGGCAGGAACAGGTATGTTACCAGGTACTGCAGTTTAGCTGACTAGCAGTTAGTCAGTTACTCGTGGGACTTGTGATCAAGTTCCATCACAGCACTGTAAGTGCAAAAAGGTGTTAATAGAAAGTTAGACTGAAGATGCAAGTGAGTTAATACTAGTTGTGGTAAGTTAAAACTCACTGTGGAATAAGTTTTGCTTGATTTTAGTTTTGGGGGTATACAAATAAAAAAAAATCAGAAGTATTATACAAGTTTAAGATGAAATGTCTAGCAAAAATTACTTTCAATTATTAAACCAAGCACTACTAATACAGGTTTACTCCATTTTTTTCCTGTATTATCCAGTGACAGAATAAAATGCTAATGTTCTGTGTAGGGAGATAATGTCATGGATAAAATGCAGTTTTTATTGTGATATAAGGGTGAAGGAAGGTGAGATCTGACACTGAAGTGTAGCTTTCTAGTAGATGCAAGTTTGGAAAGTCGCAAGGTGGGATGTTAAGGAGTCCTCCAGCAGGGCACCAAGCATGTTTTTGAATCCATGTTTTAACACTTTCTGGGTAGTCTGCAATGGCTTTGTTACACAATCGGTGTGTTTCACTGGGCAACACCAGAAGTTAAATGACTGCAGCTGAATTAGCTGGTGCAAGAGGCTGTCTCCAAGCACTTAATTAAGAGCAGTATTCACATGTGGGCCTGTTTAAGTCGCCCTGCCTCTCCAGCAAGTTTTTCTTTCTTGTGATACAATTTTTCCGTAAGTGCTTGCCTGAATTTAAAAGATAGGCTCATGGTAGCCATTTCATTTGCTGCCTCAGCAGACAGTAGCTTATTCTGGGAATTTGCTGTTAGGTGATCTGTTCACTAGTGAATGCCAAAATGGAGTTTCTCTTGCTTGCATTGGCCATCTTCCTTTAACCAGCCATCTGGCTGATGGGAAGGAATAAACTGCATGAGCTCCTTCTGGTGGCTTAAGTGTACTCACAGTGACTGGGTGCTCTTAGTGGCCAGGAGCCAGGTAGGGATAGCCACCGGACTGCCATCAGCCACTGAAACTAAGATTTGAAATGTCAGCTAGCATCAGCTGTGCTGTAGCAATGTAGTTAGTAGGCATGTATTGTGCCTTACTTTGTACTTTATATCCTTACATGTATGTGAAGGGAGAGTGAGTGAGACGGAAGAAAAAAACACAAGATGTTGAAACTCTGTAGTGGAAATTTAGCTGTGATGTTTATATTTGGTTTACTTGTAGAACTGATAGGATTAGGAAATAACAATTCCATATGTAAGACAGTTTATACCACCAAGTAGCAGAAAAACATCCAGCAATACTATGTCTTAAATAGGTCTGTATACTTAACTAACTTCCCATCTCTTAATATTTCTTGCTACTTTAATAGCATGTTTCGTAACTCTTCTGTAGTATGTCAGATAATTGATAGACTTATTTCATAAAAAAACAGACCCTTGGGAACAGTGGCCCCCTCTTTTCTACTATTTTGAATAAATATATCTGTTAGGCCCATGAACTTCTGCAGAGGCATACTACTATGTTGACACATTTTTACATATTCTTGACCATAAAAAACAGTTCCACTTAGTTATACACATTCTGAATTACACCATCCTTGAGATTTCTGAGATGTATGTGCCAAATCAGCCTGTATATGTAGTTTATTCACTCCTTGCTGTTTTGATTTCTTAGCTTACGGGTTTATTTTGAGGCTACTGAAATACGTGTATGCAGTATGTCGTTTGCATGCTATTGTTAAAAGTTTCCTTAATATTTTACATTTGAAAAAGCAGCTATCTTTGTTCTAATTGTGCTGTAACTTCTGCTGCATGTAAGTTTTCTGAAGATAGGACTTCCATTTTTTTATTCCAAACAAACTTGTAATGGTAGCTGAGGAGATGGCTTTCCCATCTGTGGCATCATTCCCTATAGAGACCACCAGTAAGTGTTTAAGTGCTTTTAATCTCCTGATTGTGCTGCAACTTCCATTATCAGCTTGAGATGTCTGTGAACAAGAGAGA
This sequence comes from Ara ararauna, assembly GCA_028858755.1. Lineage (NCBI taxonomy): Eukaryota > Metazoa > Chordata > Aves > Psittaciformes > Psittacidae > Ara > Ara ararauna. Next base: position 31,988,254 of record CM054410.1, on the reverse strand, counting down.
GAAAAGTGAGTATCAAATTCCACTGAAGAGAGGCCTTGAAATTTGCTATGGAATTTTTAAGATGGAAATGAATGATATGTTTGTGAATTCAGGCATTATCTGCGAGTTTCAAGTAGGCAAGATCACTGCTGTCTTTCCTGCAAGCATGACAAAAATACAAGTGTTGTCTCCACAGACCACTAAATTTCTTATTCAAATGCATGGCAAAAGACACTATTATGTTTCAGCTTTCCTTTCTTGTGGTACTCCTTTCTTTCCTAAAACACAAAAGATCAGTGCTGAGCCGGTCCTGAGCAATACACTGTACAGCATACTTTTAGGGCCAGACTGAACTGTTAAAAGAGTTGCTTCCTCTAGCCTGCTTGACACAGGCCATAGAAGGATACTGGGGAAATGTCAAGGCCGAACCTTGCCATTAAGTTATAACACCAATTTTGGAAAGTTAATTCTGTTGATTTGAAGGTTTCAGATCATAGCTGCTGACTATTTTTCATTGTAGCTTTTTTCATCCTGATTTCAACGGTTCTGGTTCTACCTGCTGTATTGGCAGAGCGAGCTCTTGGACACAGTTAGTTACCCTTCAGACACAAGCATTGCCTTTTCTTTCTCTTCACCCTCTCTCCCTTTCTGCCCAGGATCTAAGATGAATGTGGGTATGATTCCTAATGGGTTTCTAGGAGAAAGTGAAATGAGCAGCCAAAACCAATTGTTTTTTGCCTAGCCCAAGTTAGGTAACACTGCAAGTCACTCAGTGTACCTGTCAGGGAAGGGGAAGATATATGTCAGCCCCTGTATGTCCCTATGTATGTAATGCCACCTCTGCTCCCAGGCACTACCTGAAATTCTAATATATTGATTACTGCTAATTTATACCTATTAATTTAGTTTACTTTTAGTAAGATTCACTTTGGTGTGACAACCTGTTCTGCCTCTCCAGCTAGAGACAGTATTTCTTTTGCCTATTCTCAGTGATTTGAAGGCTGTACAAATGGTAGAGCCAGTCACTTTATTTTTTATTTTAAGATGGAATACCCCAAAATTATGCAGACATCACAGAATGAAGTTGAAGAACTTGCATATAAAATCAAATGAGTTGAGTATCTGTTCTTTCTACTGGGCTCCTTCCCGTAGATACTTGGGTCTTAACCATACAGCAGTCTGCAAATAAGTCAGCTGTTACCTGTCCCAATTTCTTTAGACTTGGCTAACTTAATTATCATAGAATATTGAAAGAAGGAGAGAGTTTTGTATCATATCCATACTGTCTCCCCTCTACTTCGAAAATCAGGTATTTGAACAGCTCAGTAATGGTATGCCATTAAAACTGTTACTCCGACAGTTCTTCAATATATATTGCAAAGTCTGGCAATCCACATGTATTTAAAGAAAATATGAGAAGGACTGCCACTCCTGTGGTGCCTTTCCCATAATTTTCATGTTTTAAATATCTTTCAATATTTTCCATAATTTTCATATCAATTCAGTTTTGTGAATCTGAAGGACAGTTTAGCTTCAATTTATCAGATCTTCTGAGAGTAAGCTCCTTCTTCCTGACCGCACTGGGAGCAGTGGGTCCTCACCACCTCTAAAACATACAAGAACCTCCATTCTTTACTAGCTGTATTTCAAGACAGGGAATAATTTTTACTGATTTTGTTCCTCAACTCTTACAATCCTGTGGTTTTGGTGCTGGATGCTCTTGATGCCAAAATGTAATGACAAAAATACACCAACATGTAGTACTGACCTTCATTCTGCGGTGTAGGGCAAATGCTTTTCTCAGTGTCACATCTGTCCTACAGCTGATGCTGGCATTACCTAGTAAAAGAGAACTGACTAGCTTAAGATGTCAGTAAGACTTAAGCTTAATCTTTTTTGCGTGTCTGTGACTGTCTTACTGTTTTCATTGTATGTTTCCTAATTCCCACTCTTTGCTCCCAGTTATCAAGTAGAAAAGCCATGCATTCCTGTGAATTGACTGACAATAGGATATGCAGGTGCTAGGGAGTAGTGCAGAAGGTGTGCATATAAAACAAAATGTCAGCAGATGATCTTGTTCTTACATAACATGGACAACCTTGTGAATGATTATTCAACTGACCCTCCATGTAAAAAAAACAACCAACCAAACAAACAAAATAATTTATATCATGTAGTTGCATTTTTCTTTATATTCAAGCAAATCCTTCTTGTAGTCAAACGGCGCAAGAGGTGACACTGCGTTTAGGGCATGACTGGCAGTTTCAGCACAAGTGGTGGCAATAACAAAACCTTAACATCAGACTTGCAGGGTAATATTGCTATATGACAAAAAGGGAACAAGAGAGAGCCCAAAACAGATGAAGATGCCATGGCTGTAAGGAAGGGGTATGTGAAAGGCATGATGAGGGAGGAGGGGGTTACATTTTACACTGGAGAACAAGAAAAAGGAACAGTACTTTTCAGGTATAAAGTTCAATCTAGAATGACATTGTAACTGGTCATGCTTTGCAGATAAACAGGTGAGTTTCAGACACACCAAGAGGCAGATGCAGAATGCAGTAAGATGGCTGCTGGCAGACTGCAATTGTTAAGTTTTGTTATGTTTGCAGGAGTTGACTGTACTGGCAGATAGCTGTTACTATTAAATACAAAAAAACTGGAGAACAAAGATGATACTGTAATGTAGTAACAAAGGGTTAATAGAAGATGAAGTGAAATACATTCTGGTGCCACACCATCGTCTCCAGCTAGTCTGTTTAGATCTGGCAACATTTAGGCAAGATGGCTAGGGATAATGCTACTGGCAAAACAGATGTCATTGGCTTAGGAAGGAAATGTTCCAGAGTTTCAGCAGGGAGTCCCAGTGCTGGGACACTGCTCCCAGCAAGAGCAGAGGAAAAGCCTGGAAATAGTCTCGGAAACGGCATTTTTCAGAGATGAAAACATTAACTACATTAACTGAATGTTACAATGATGTCCAGCTGCTGCTCGGAGGCGTGCAAGAGGACAGCACAGCTATCATTTCTGCAGCGGGGCTGATTGATAGGCAAAACCAGGCTTTTCTATGGTAGTACTGTGGGCATTACTGCTGGCAACTGTGCCAAATCAAAGCAACGCTCAGCTGAAAACTAAGATCTGTTTTCTGAGGCGTAAAATTACCATGAAAAAGCAAATCTTTACACAACTGCAATTCCTGTATGCCTGTAAATGAGTTATAACAAATGCCTGTTCTTCTGGCAGCTATAAGCAGCAGGAATCCAACCATTAATTTTGTGAAGAAAATACGCAGTTTAACTCACAGTAAACAAATGCAGTTTATCTCCCAAGCGCTGTGCAAATGTCTCAATTTCTTTACGAGCTGCTATATTTCACTGGCACAAGATACCAGCCTGCCAGCAAAGGAAGTTTTTAAAATGATTTTTCCAACGTGTTGTGCTCAAAGAAACAAGGGAACATATCCATGCTGGTATATACATTCTGTATTTGTATGTGACTAAACTCATTATGCTTCTGGTGAAATTCTGGATGAGTCAGGCTCTTCTTTTGGTTGCTTCCTTGTCCTTTCCTGTAATCAATTTTTTGGTGGTGGTGGTGGTTTTGACTACTAGTCTGGGTATCAAAGATTGGGGCAAAGAACAGGAATGTATTTAGATGTCTGTTAAAATCTTTGCCTGTTACAGAAGACATAAAACTGACTCATGAACACTGGGAACTGTAGCACAAAGGTAGGTATTTCATAGTTTTAAAGACCACAAAATACATTGATTTACTTTTAGATATTAAAAACTAGTGTCCTGGAGTAAGGCTTGCAGTGGATTAAAGTAAGGATCTGGGCTCAGCATGTGGCTTTATGTCAAATGGTAGTCTTACTATGTAAGTGCATTATATGAGACTGCTTTGCTCAGAGGAAAATACCATGAAGTCACAGATGTAAAATTTGAATGTTCTTAGATAATTAATCTTTAACTACTCCAGACTCTTAAATCATGCGTATGGAAGGACAGACCTGTGAAGGCATGGAAGTGCCTCCCTCTTCAGGCACAAAAGTTAGGACAGCAGTGAGATGAAGCAGTACAATCTGCAACATGTGACTTGCTGCGCTTATGCACCAGCACTGCAGCACATGCAGGACCCACCATGTCCATGATACAGAGTGAACCTGGAACGTCTGCGTTTTTCAGATACTTCCAGTTCAGTTTCTACATGGAAATGTTCAACACATAACTAGTAAAGCCTTTGGCACATAATGGCACACAGTAACTTAACTGCATGCTCATTCTTACCTATGCAGAGGAGCCTGCACCTGCCAACTAACACAACAGCTAAAACTTTCTGTATTAGAAATAGCAGTTTTTCTGGCTAGACCTGCTCTTTCCAGGCTGGGCCTTTTTACTTCCCTCTGATGTGTGAGGAATGGGCAATAGGGTACAGCTAATTCCATTCTAAAGGAGAAAGCAGCACAGAGCCAGCAGCAGCTGCAAACACCTCCCAGCAAAGCTGAAGACAGAAAACAAAGAGGACAAACTGCTGTCAGTAAAAGGGTACGTTTTATTGTAACTTACTGTTTGAGCAGAAAGCACATGACCGGGAATGCAAATCCTCTGAGGCATCAAGAGACTTGTCTAGCTCACATGCTCAACATGGTCTGCCTTTACTGTGACGAAGCTACTCCAGTAAGCAGCACAAGATACTAATGGTGATCCTTGCCTAACTTGACAGTTTTAGCCTAAAAATTTACAGCAAAATCTAAGTCCTGAAGAGAATCAGTGAGATGCAAATCAGTTGCGGGCCTTGTGAAATAATAACTGGGCTTTGTAATGTTATCCAAAGTAAAACTGCCACTGTGTTTGGAAAGGACTGAATTAGGGATGGGAGAAAAACCAACCAACAAGAAAACACCACCAACAAAAAAAACCCCACAAAATCCAAAAAGCTTTATTTTATTTAGAGGGGGCTGACTATGAAACAGAAGTACAATGAAACCCACTTGGGGCAAGGATGCACTTAAATGAACGCCTGTGCTTGTCATGTTGAAGTCTTTAAGTCTTCATTTTCAGCTCTGAACAGACATTTAATGCTGTAACCTTTCTGCCACTTCCCCAACTGCCTAACTATACTTACAAACAACGACAAATGGGCAGTTTCCCTGGATTGCAGTGTGTTGATAGTCAAGTCTGGATCAACATATCATTCGATAAAACATCACTTCCAGTAAAAATCTGAGTTACAGTAAGCTTGGAAATGGATTTTTTTGTTGTTTGCTTTTATTTACTATAATTAGACGCTACTAATTCCTCCTCTCAGGCAGTTAATATGAAAACCTCCATGTTTGGAGAATCTTGGGTAAAATGAACAGTAACTTTGGTTTATTTTATTTTTGCTCTGCTAAGCTTTCACTAGGGCCTATTAAAAACTTAAATGGCACTTTGTGTGGATCACTATGAGCTTTTTACATGATTCAGAAGGATTTTATGATAATGCTTATGTCATATTCAGGAAGCTACAATATAATACACACAGGTTTCTCCTGTTCTTCTTACTTCTGGTGAATTATGGTGACAGTAACTATTTGAACCCAGCTTTAGCTTCATTCTGCATGTGGAGCCTCACTCTACTTAGCATAGGAATGGTTGGATTAGGAACAACAGGCCATGCAAGCCCAGATACAGGGCCAGAGCACGCACCTCTTGCCATGTTTTAGGTTGTTCGATGTTTTATTTTCTGTTCCTTTTATCAGTTGCTACAATGCATGATGGATCACAAAGCTGTGAGGGAAATCAATGTTCAAGTTCATGCTCACATTAGTACTGCTGAGACAGACTGTAACAGCTGTACCAAGTGAAATAAACTACTGCTGTGCTCAGCCTTTGAAAAAAAAAAAAGAAGTGGATAGTTTTTAAAGAATGAAAATTTGGTGCTATTTGCAAACCTGTGAAATATCTTACTTGTCATGTAGTTTTAGCAATATGGGCTATGAAGAGGCTTACAATGCATTTGATTCCTGAGCATCTTGTGCAAAAGCATTATCCACCTCTGGGTTCTTTCCCTTACACATTGGTAAGGCAAAAAAACCAAGCTGGTTTGCTTCGCTGGCCTTTGCAGAAGGACCTGTGAAATGAAGTGTAACTTTTATGAATGGGATACCTTAATAACTACATCTGTGAATGAAACTACATTAGAAGTCACTGTGGTATCTCAGCATGTTCTTGGACAACTCCCTAATTCTTGCTGCATTTTAAAGAAGTTGCCAAGTGTCTCATAATTCAGGTATTAACACTGTGCACCTCAAGGCAGGGGGTCAGACAGTATAGCGAGGTAAAGAAGAGCTGTACTGTTTGACCAAAGTTGCTGTTGAGGCAGGCTCTGACCACCAGAATTATAAAATGAATTACTGCATTCTATTTTTCTTGTTACTATCCATTAACTAATGACTTTCAGCTGCTTCTCTCCTACTGCAAAAGCAGAAACAGGGGTCATTCTTTTTTGTAAACTTGTAAATTAACGTTGAACCACTGTGCAACAGAAAGACTCAACATAGCACAAAAAGTATTTATTGTTACAAGAGTATCTGATGTAAAACAAGAGTGTATGGGTAAGTACATTCAGAAATACGTGGAATTTAAATTCTTACTCTCTGAAAGGAACAATTAGGATGTTTTCTGATCAGTGGGGCAGTGCATTCCTAGGAAAGAATTGCTACACTGAATATAATCACTGTGCAAAAGGAACACCACAGGGGTACGGAAGACATTTCAGGAAGTGGAAGGTCTGGCATTTCTGGTAAAAGTTAACCTAAACAAGACAGAGAGAGAATGCTGGTTTTGTGCTTTCTTTAATTCCAGGATGATAGCTGGTCACTTTTCACAGGTTATTTCCCCTTTCAATTAATCTCCCGAGCCCCACCCCAAATCCTGCTAATTTTATATTGTCTTTTTAGTTTGGCATAAAGGTTTTAAACAAAATGTTGAGTACAGAATATAGTTTCATTGAATTTCAGGGATTATTAATCTTAGCCAAATTACTGAAGTGTATGCAATTATTCAAATTAAGAGTCCCTGGCATCTACAAACTGGAATGGTTGTTTCACCAACAGGGTAAACCAGGATAAACCCCAAATTTTTTGTACTAAAAAACAACCTATAAAGCCACAGTAACATGTCTGTGTGTAGTTTGTTTTGTACACGTGCAGTCTTGGGCACAGCGAGCCTCTGGAAGACATAAATACTGAGAGGTAAATGTTTCTGTCAGATGATTGTTTTAGCAGTCACATAATCCCTCCTTTGATGTCTTGGGTCAAAGAAATCCTAGCACCATCAGGGTTTAGAGTAGGAGATCTACTAAAAGAGTTTCTCTGTCATCTTTCCTGCAACAGAAACAGCAGTAAAAGTTATTACTCTGTTACAATAAAGGACTATCTGTGTATTCTTGATTGCCCCAGCTTTATAATTGGAGTTACTGGCAGAACATAACTGTGGTTACAGAGTTATAACTATCTCTCTAGATTTCCAGAGCTGCCACAACAAGGTCTGGCGAAAACAAAGAAGATTCACAGTGCAAGCACATTCGCTTGGTTATTAGCAGGTTACTCTGAAAATAATGCTAGAGGTCAGTTACCAGAGCAATACTGTGTGATATGCTATATACCCACATACCTTCTCATCTCAAGCCAACAGTTGTCTATATAGTACTGAGGTAGTTTTTCCACCTTGGGCCATTTAATGTTTAACATCAGGACATCACACAATGTATACTGATTCGGATTTTGAGGGAAAACAGTAACGTTTCTCAAAGGCTCTGACAAGAGGTACATCTTTTTTTTGCTCTAGGGCTCGACTCCTGTTCCTGCTGAACTGAGCCAGTGTGTAAAATCAGAACTGATATCAGCTCAGTAGGCACCGGAGGACGGGTCCATCAACAGCCTGGAACAACAGCAGCAGCTGTAAGTTGTTTGCAACTGGAGCTGCCACAATTTCATGCAAACAACACATGGTGCTGAGCTACAACTGCAGAGAGATCATGACAGCATCCATTAAAGAGAAGACTATGAAACAAAGCTTTATAGACAATTCCAGGTTAAAGTCACATACATTTATTTACTCTGACATTTAGAAAAGCATGGTAACCAAGTTATTGTAAGCAGTGCCTTACATCTGCAGCCAGATGGAGAATTGGACAAGTGCTGTTTACTGAAGCCAAGAGTCTTTGGTCCTTCCCACATCATCTCTGCCTCTTATCCTTGGTATCCTGCATCTCACACACACGCAGTCACTGTAAATCTACCCATTCAGCATCAAGGCATCTCAGCCAGCAAACACTCTCTGCAGTGCACAGGCTGACATTAAGCGAAGTTTCAACCCTTCTCTTCAGGTGTAGAACTTAGCCACTGTGAACAAAGAGGGAAACAATCACTGTTCACCAATTAGCTAAGCTCTGCACCTCGCCAGAGAGGTTCCCATCTTAGTGTAGCTAATTACTAAAGCAGGTTCTTCCACACAGCATCTGCTGCTTTCCTCTGCTGCCTTCCTGTTTCACGGACAGGGCAGATTTCACACTGCGCACAGATCAGGTAGTTACGCTGAGTTTCATACGAGGAGCTGGTTATGGCTGTGTGGTAATCCCTGGCAATGTGATTTTAATCTTAAGTTACAAATCATCATGCCAGGAACCCAAACAACCACAACATTAAACGAAAGCTGTGCAGTCACATGAAGTGTTGTACTCTTAACAGTATCTTTAGATTTTATGTTCTAGCTCACCATGCACTTCTAGTTTGTCGGAAAGGCCAAACAGGCAATTCTCAACTCCTGCGAACATGTATACCACCACGTAATTTTCCCATGCTAGATACTCACCACCAGAAGCTTGTACAAATTTTGATTTTCATTTTATTATTGAAGGAAATATCGAAGACAGTTTTGAGTATATAGTGCCAGAACAAACTGCATCTCCATGTTTCTGGCCTTCAGACACTCGAAGGCACTTACTAGACTAAAAATTGTTGAAAATTTTCTTGGCAGGCACAATTCTTGTCTATACAAAAGAACAAAATGGCTGTTCATAAACAAACTTGTTTTCATGGTATATATCATCTGCTATATTTCATATAAATAAAATAAACACCACAAATTCAAGTGTTCATGACAAGCACTGCTACATGTACAGACTTGAATGGGAAAAAATGAAGATTTCTGCTCAGTACCTGTTAGAAATTGATGATTTTGATAATTCAGATGCCTGAATATTGATACCATAAATCGACTGTAAAGTTACGTGAACAACCAAGGCAACCAGAGTGTCAGTTGGGTTATATCATTACGCAAAAATCTGAGGTATGCTGTATTGGAAGAGACCTTCTTACCAGTCCTAATTGGCTGTGTGTTAAACATGCATGTACAGACACTCTAAGCTTACCTCTAGTTACTCAAATAGACTTGAGAAATGGAGAATATGTTTGCAAATTACCAGTTTATAGCCTGCAGCAATCTTTACTCCACAAACATTTCTTGCACTTCTGCTTTTTCTCTGGCGCTTCTTCCCCCGCTAATTTCAGATTATGTATGACAGTAAGCACTTTTTTCATGTTAAAGCTGCTGTTCTTACCTCATAACCAGTCTTCAAAGGCCTCACTACTCTTAGCACAAAACTATTTGAATTATCAGCTTGTTCTCACATGATTCAGATTTGCTTCCAAGCACGAAGCTTCATATGTCCATTGTAAGACTTTGTTGCCTATCAAGTCAACACACAGCTTCATTAAACAGAAATGCTCCTCACACAACTGCAATTTCTGTGAGCGGAGTTAAGAATACAGAATGGGAAACAACTGCAGGGGAGGCCTGGCCCGCTCTGCCCATTCGGACTTACAGTTGCCTCTTGTACAGTCCATTGCAAAGTTTACAACAAAGCCATGCTTCATGCTCTCCAGCTAGGGTCTACAGGTATCTAACCCACTGCTACAGCAGATGGACTTAAAAAAAAAAAAGTAAGATACTTTTAACAAGAGATTTCTTGAGCGAAGCAGCCACAAGCTCTATCGTGTGCCAAAATTCACTACGTCTGCACATTATTTCAGCATGAGGCAAAGCCAGGGTGTTTAATCTAGAAAGAAAAATCACCTCTTCAGAACAACATCTCTGCCACCACTTTGGCTGACGATGGATCCATATGTTCTCGTGCTGCAGCAAAGCATTTACGTGCAAGTTCTTGTTGTTTCACATCTTCATTCACCATTAATTCACCATAGAGATACACACCCATTGCCTGAAAGACACAATACACAGGCATCCTATTACCAGTAACAACTAGTTAGCTGGTTTTCATTCTACTGATCTTCCAGTACTCTTTTAATTAAAAAGAAAACAATCTAAACAACAAGACAACCCAAAACACAAATAATACATATACTCTAGAACATTTACCCTTCCTCCCAAACAAGTAGTTTTCTCTGGACCTCTTTAGCCTAAGGATGCTTGTCTGTATGTTGTACTGAGTGTGTAAGAACAGGATACTAATATAAGGAATGTATGTTATTTCGTGACAAGAAAACGCCTTCTTCATTCTTCTTGCCACTTCAAGTTGAAATCTGTTTTCTTTTATCCACCACCTCAAATATTTCCAAATGCCCCTTAAGAAAACAGCTTTGTCCTTCCATTAAATGGCTTCTGCCCAACTGGGATTTTTACACACACATGAATGAAGAAGGTATCAACTGAAACAGTCCACTCTAAAATTCCCATTTGGTAGTAACTGGATGTGAACTGAATTCAGTCAGATCTGCATTTCAGAATCGACTCTTTACATATGCGGTATGGCATGAACATGCACAAAGTCTGGCTTGATAAGGCAGCGGGCTTTTCCTAAGTACTCATTCTGGATATAGCAGCTCTCAAGAAACATAATGGGGCACCTGGAGGTGAGGACTGGACCCCTTTGATGGCAGATAGCAAAGCACTGTCTAACTTAACAGGGGATTGCTTTTTGTTCTGATGATACAATGTTTTTTTGCCTAATTACAGAAATTCAGTAACTGTTAATCTGCATTTACCAAAATGGGATTATACATGTGACAAAATATTAGCAGGTTAGCACGCTGACTTTTACAGTTGTACTTACTGTTTGGACACTTGCCTAAGAGGAAAAAATTGGACAGCACTGAAAAAAACATTTTAGTACTATTCCCAACAATTTCTACCATTGCTGATAAGCCTTAGAAAACATTAGCTTCAGTAGGAAGGGAAGAAGTTTAGCAAAGAGTGACATTAAAGGAGAAAGTCCCAGAGTGGTAGAAACCTGCCACATTCCTTGCCAATCCCCTAAGTGTGTGTTCTGCCACCCAGGGACCCAAGAGCTCACATTTCCAGCATCCACTAGGCTCCAGCTGCTTTCATAGAGCATTTCAAAATGTTGGAGTTTTGTTACAAACAGGAATTACCTTCTCTACCCAGTGTTAATAATTTCACACCAAGCCTAAACATTAAGAAGTAGTAAACACACAGAGTTTCTGTAGACCTGAAAATAGTCACATTTGCATTTTTTCCCAGATTTCAAGAAAAGCTAAATCTTGCACAATCAGTAAGGACATGCAAGTGCTCTGATTTGAGCTGTAGTCACTCCAGAAGCTGGCTGTGCCATGAACTGCATGCACTGCTGAGGTAAGTAAGTAAATTAAATGAAAGATACTGAAGATTACATTTAAAAAAAAGTTGCAAGAATTATGTCCCTGCACTGCAGAAAACATTAGTCTTTATTTGGCATAGTATCTGTTCCAAACATAATGCAAGTCAGTATGTTTGGCTTTATGAACTCATGGATTCCCCAACCACCACAGCTTCTACTATGGTTATCTCCATCCTTTCATAGGATGAACATATGTACGATCTATATAACTCATTTTCATAAAGAATGTTGGTTTATGCCTTTTTTTTTTTTTTAAGAGAGAGAGCTTGCCAGGACGTTTGGCTCCTGTTTATTGGCTAAGATATAAATAGAAGGTAGACTACAGAACTGGAAGAAAGACTGCAATAGTTTTATTGTGCTGTTGTGACAAAGTGTATTTGCCTGAAATCACAAAAACCTCACTGGCTGTAAATGGCTTGGTTAGTTGTCAACATTAAAGGTAAAAACATTAATATCTTGCCTAGACTTTGACATATCTTGCAACATTTGCTATTTTTCACATACATACATTTTAAATATGTAACAGTCATTCTAGGCAGTGAATTGCAGAGTTCATCGTGAATAAAAATAAATAAAGGTGAAATAGAAAGAATGAGGCAGACATGCAATTAGAATTGTAAGTTCATAATGCTGTAAATAAAAAGCGATAGTAAAGATGCCACATGTGGTCAGCCTTTCAAGACCTTCAAAATCTTCTGGTAACATTTCCCTAACTATGGAGAGTTCTGCATTCTCTGGATATATATCACTGTGCTGTGCTTCTCCTGGACATCACCTTGAAAACTTGAAGTCGGCACAGCACTGACTTCTTTGCACCTAGCTCATATCTGTGCATTAACATTCAGAGCTATACTTGCCTTTGTCATCCTGAAAAAGGAACCAATGCTGAGAAGTATCTTCCTAGCATCACTTCTACCTTACATAATATGGGAGGAGAGGAGAAAATATTCCCTATTACACCACTTATCAGAGGATCAGCATGCTGAGGAGCGGTTGACAAACTTCCTTGAACTACAGTGCTTAAGGGCAAAAGAGGCAAAATCTAAATACATATTTCAGTTTTTGACAAATTTAAGCAAGAAAATACGTTTAAATAATCTTCTGGTTTCACACTAAGAGTGTCAAAAAGTGGATTATTTTGAAAGGGCTAATTAAATGTAACTGACCTGATCTTCTCTGAGAAATTTCTCAACATCTTCATACCCAGGCATATACTTGTGTTTAACAATAAGCTCGCACCACCGATGCCGAACCTTTGGGAAGAAAAGAAATATTAGAGAAAAAAACCCAAACTGTATTGTATCTGCGTAGGTGTTGATAAAGGATACACCTCTAATCAGTTTTGTTTTGCCATCGTTGTTGGGTCTGGTCTTTTTTGTGGGTTGTTTCCCCACCCCCAGCAGCCAGGCAGGTGCCTCTCAAAACTAGTTGGTAAGCCAGTCAGGGCAGTGCTCCGCATGTGCGAGCCCAGGCTTTGGAAACCCAGAATGCCTAATGACAAACTCCTGGTTCCAGGCATAGATCTGCAACATCTTCACCTCCACTGTTTTCAATCTTGATTTCTTTTCCCTTAAGTTAGGCTAGAGGTGGTTTCTTTTATACTGATGGAAGGGGGGAGGGTGAGGAGATTAGCACTGGAAACATCTGGAAGAGACACATGATACAACTTATAACTTCCCCTATGTAAGTGTATAGTCCCAGGGATAAAAAGGCTTAAGTATAATTCTGTACCAATATTAAATCCATGCCGAGATAAGAGTTAGATATAAACCCATAAAACAGGAAGCATTCAGTTCAACAAAACACAGTTGCCATCCTATCTTTGACAGCAAGAGATTTTAAGCACCTTGCAAAAGCACTTAAAATGCTGGACTGTTCTACCAAATGCACATTGACAAAAACAGTTAATAGCATACAGTAATGAAAAGCATGGAAATTTGCAAGCAAATCACAACTGAAAAACATTTTTAAGTAGGGTGAACATTAATTACATGTGGGTGTTTTTTGTTGTTGTTGCCTTTAGATTTCTGATTTGTTCTTAGCTACTTCTGCGGCGTGTCATCTTTCTCTCCAGCAAGGCTTCCTCAGTTGTAAAGAGTGATCAGCCTAACATCTTATATTCCATTAGTAGCTCAGCACTGATTATAAAGGAAAACAGTTATGTGCAATAGAATTCCTCCACCCTGGCAATCCTTCTGTTTCAGCCTTTGTTCTTACCACCTTTCAAAAGACAGGGCACCTAATAACAACAACCTGTCAATGTAAAGTGTTAGCAGTTCTAATAGTTTGCAAAACCAAGTCTAAATTGTGCTCATGTCGAGTAACTGAACATGTACCTTTTTTTGAATGACACATTTACTGGTAACATTGAGAAGGGAAGCCAGAAAGGGAGGGAAGAATGTCACACTTAAGTATATTGTTGCTCTTGGAGATATGGTATTTGAAAATACTTTCCTTGTCCTAGTCCTTGCCAACTTTTCATCTCAGGAAAAATTTCACAGACTTTATGCAATTAGATGTTAATCCTATTAGCATAATTAACAAGTGATAAATGCTCACAGGTCCTGAAGAGTCCTTGTCTGGGTACCTGGTGCCTCTTTCCAGCTGACCTCTTCAACGAAAAGTCTGAACACAGCTTATGATTGAAATAAAATACTGAGGGGTTTCGTGGCTGTGTGGAGTTTGCACTCACAGCATGTAAGATCCTGAACAGTTACAGCGCAATGGATGGTAGGGAATGAAAGCAGTCTCTTGAAGCTTTCTGCTGACAAAGTAAGAGCTGTTAAGACTCCTGCAAGTGGGAACCAGAGCTAAATCTACAAAAGTAAATGGCTTTCCAAGATTCATCTCACTTTGCTATAGATGCCCATATCCATAATGTAAACCTTCAAAACCCTGCCCAGCTGCTGCTTCTCCCTAGAGACATTAAACATTTCACTAGCAAATCTTCCCAGGCAATCCAGCTTTGTTACAGAGCATTTCTCATAATACCGAGCCGCTTCATGCCAGGACCAAACCTTCAAGGCTCAAAAATGAAGCATATGCCTATCTCATCCATAGAGTGAGTGAACCGAACAGAATACAAGTACATTTAAAAGGCTGTGTATCTTCATCTGATACACATTATTCTGCACATATTTTAAAAAATTCTTATGTATTCTCATAACACATACGAGAAACATAAGGAGAAAGAGACTGGTTACTCTCCTGCGATCACTGCTCTTCTACATCTCATGGTCCATCAGTTACAGCGCTTATTCAGGAGGTGAACCATCAGGTCCAGTTTCTGTGTCTGAAACTGCGCTGTGAGTGAGAACATTCCATCAGCAGATTATAAAGCATTCTGGGGTGGGGCTCTCTTCACATCTCCTGATGAAGCTGTTTTGTCCCTGCAGTTACTAAAATATTTATTGATACTAAAGTAAGAGGTCACAAGACTTTAGGGCCTAAACTTCTGAGTGCTTTTGACAAGAAGCAGGGACCTGGCTCGACAGTGTACAAGCCAGCTCATCCCCATCACACCTTTTCTGGTGCGACTGCAATAGCTGCAGGGGAAGCAGAAGAGAAGCTCTCCTTGTGAAGGCATTCGTGTGGTCCTACTACCTCACATCTAATGTCATGTATGTCTGCCTTACATTTGTATCATGGCCTGATTATCTGAATCCCAATCACTCTGGAGGACATGCAACAATTGAGCTGCGTCTCTTTCCTTAATTTTTCCTCCCTCCGCAGGGCTCATCCTTTCGAACAGTATAAAAGAAAAGTATTTATTTGCTGGGTGAGGCCTGGGACAGCACACGCTTTTCTTTCTTTCACTTTTCCCCCTTTCTTTCCCAGGGAAAGCACAAATCCTGGCACGTTTCCAGACCTGACATGCTGGCGCTTCTCCAGCTGGGGCAGAAGCAGCATGTCTGTTATCCTCAGATTACAGGTTTGCCTCCTGTTTTCCAAAAGGCCTAGATGCTGCCATGGCAAAGCAAGCTGCAGGAGAACCAATTGCTGCCAAAGTGCCTGCAAAACCAGGAGGAGGGTCAGCCCCACCCCCTCTCCCTTGTCTCATATGGGACCCGGTGGGCAAAGCACAGAAACTGAGGACGGCTCCAAGCGAAATGGGGCAGGGGGGACCTGCACAGTGCTGGCACTGAACTCTTCATTGCTACTTGGACTGAATATATATATATATTGGTTATTTTCCTGCCCCCCACACCCCCCATGCAGTGTGGCACTTAGATGGCCATGTAACACAAACCGTGCCTAGACCAAACAGTCATTTCTCGGGTACACGCACTATAAATAAGTAATTTTTCTAGTATAATCCACGCCCTAGGCTTACTCCACAAACACGGGAATTTTATTCACATAAGGATGGAAAAAGAACCATCAGTTCCCAACCTCTCAGCCAGGGCTAAGACCAAGAAAAGTAAAACAGGCCCCACAGCTTCACAGCCTAATGAATGAGTCATGTGAACAGGCACTTTTAACAAACCAGTCTCAAAAGGAAATTCTGGAAACTAGCTTGTGGTAGGGCTGAGCTAACCATACCACATCCTGTATATGCTCCTCTTGGTCCTTCTGTTCCTACCAGGAGCAAATATAAGAATTCATTAGTCCTCTATGTTTCTTTCTACACATTGCGCTGTGCTCGGCTACACGGTTCGGAGATGCGTACCATATGTAGTTCTGGCTGGCCACACCATAAACAATACAAACTGAACCTGAAAAGCAATTTACAGCAATCTTTCCTGCTTTCTGCTGGCAGAAAGCACATACAACTTTGTCTGGATCTGAAGCAACACCTGTAACCGTTCTCCTACCCACACACACACTCTTACTGGTTTGGCAGCTGCAGGGACGCACGTGCCAAACTGGGAAACACTGCTTCTTCTCTCAGCCTCCAGTACTGGGGCTGAGAGTTGACCTTCAAGCCTGTGTCTGACGCCTGGTACTCCCAAGGATGGGAAGAGGTGGATGGGTTGATAGAGGTCTACTGGAATTCCAGTTTCTTGTGAGTGGGTCCTCATTGCCTGGAAATTGTTCTTCCCTCCTGCCCTGCTTTTACAGCTGGTATGAACATCTCCACTACCAGCTTTTTAAGCTAAATGAAGATTGTTTTGCAAGACACAGCCCATATTAGTAGTTCACTTCTGAGGCACGGTTCATTGGTAGGATGACACTGAGACACTCACAGTCTTGGGCACCACATTTGGAAACCATCTCTTATATTTTCATAAATATTAACCACATCATAATCTAAGTACTGGCAAGCACTGAGATGAAATGTCTTGGAAGAGATGCTACTGTCAGACAGCAGTGTTCCAAATTTAGAAGCAGCATCTCACACAACTCCAGTGGTCTCGTATTATCCTTTAGTTTCATTTTAAGAAAAATACACAATATAGTGCAATAGTATTTGCAATTCAAACATTACCTGAATTTTGGCAGTGCATGGAAGACGTTGAGAAACCAAGACTAACTATGCTTACTCTCTTCTCAGACAACACAAGCTGTTGTGTAAAATTATTTACCTGAAACATAACATACATGTTTCAGGTAATTATTTACCTGAAACATAACATACACTAATAATCCACCTCTAAGGCAGACCCTTTGTTTTAGCAACCTGGGTCAAGGCCTTTCGGGAAATGGTGCTTGAAGCTAACTGACTAAACCCATCTAAGGCATCAAATATATGGCTTGACTTTCAAAAGAAAAGTCCTCAGTGACATATCTGAGCAACAATATTTTAAACTATTTTGGACACATCTTAAATTAAAGTGATAATTTTTTTCTTGACCCAGGTGATAAATTACTTTGCATAGTCCATATTATTCTCCCCTTCCACACATGAACAATCAGACAAGCCTAAAACAAATATCCTCATAGAAAGTTTTATATTTTATACTGTAATGATCCAGCTTACTAATGTTCTCCATCATACACACACAAGCAAAAATTAAATACTTTACTTCTGATGTCTACAAGTAAGATTTAGAAAGCAAGTAATTTAAACCATGCCTTTACTAAAGGGAGAAAAGAGCTAAGCCTTTGGTCTGCAGAATGGGAGACTAGCTTCAGGGAAAATGAGTACATTTTGCTAATAGCTGGATCCAATTTAAAAGGCGCCACGAGACAACAAATCTAAATCAGTGAACAAAAGCAAATACTTTGAGATCTTAGAAAACGTGGTAATTTGAAACACAGTAAGCGTTACTGTCCAATAAAATGGAACCTTTACTAAAGGTAGGAGGCATTTGTGATCTTTACAAAACACAGGTTCAGACTCTGTTGAAAAAATTATTTTTTAACAACTTGAATCTTAAGTGTCAATTGAAGAATCTGAGAGGCCAGGCTCCAATCTAACTTGTAGAGGAAAAAATACAGAGAAACTTTTTTGATAGTGAAGCTATGCTACTACAAATTAGTTTTAGCAAGAAGGAAGCTAGTACCTCCAGAGCACCACAGAGCTGTTCTGTTCCATCTGAAAGCATTTATCTCCAGTTTCTTCCTATCTACACATAAATTGGATTCACATATTACACCATTTTCCTAGGTAATCAAGAAATAATGCCAGTTGTTACAGATAAATATCTGGACTAAACTCCAGGTTTTACAATTGTTTAACATGGAAGAATTGCAGTTCAAGAATTGTCAATTTTAAAGTGCATTTAATGGTTTAATTTTTTCCCTCTGTCAAAGCTGAAATGGTTACTCTTCAATATACCAGTCAGGTTGCACCAGTGACTTTCCATTCTATATAGTGTGAATTTCAAATGGGCATTCCTGTCTTTTATGCCACAGTATAAGCATGCTTTAGCATGCAAATTTGGCTTCATGAACATCAGGGATGATCTGATGCTAAAGCAGCTCGGAAGGAGCAACGAAACAGCCAAGTGTGTTTCAACTGTGCTGACATAGTATCAGTTTGGCACTCACAAAAAATGTATTCAATAGCCAAAAGCCTACTGGATACAAGCAGAATGGATTCATCACTCTGACAAGGATTCTGCAATTGTGATCGTTATGTATGCCAAGTGTTTGTCAGGAGACTGCGCAAAGAAGCTGTCTAACAGATTAAATGAGCTTGTATTCTGGACCAAAACTTCCTAGAATTTTCATAGCCATAGTTATCCCCCTGGCCTCATAGCACTCACTCTGACAACACTACAAAGAATCACAGAATAGTTAGAGCTGGAAAGGACCTTAACATCAGCTAGTTCCAACACCCCATGCCTTAATCATGCTGCTTTTCATTTTGAATACCGGACGAACTGCTGTTCAGTGGGTGTAGGGGCGGCTGGTCCCAAGGCTGACTGAGTTCACTGAGCCTCATCACGCATAGTACATCACTGATTGTACAGACAGCCCTGTCCCAACTTCTGCCACCTCAGACAACCTCCTTTCCTTGTGTGCATCCCACAGTGCATGTATGTCAGCCCACTGACAAGGCAGCAAAATGTAGCATAGTCATTCATGAAACTAAGGTAAGAATGATCTGGTCAATAGAAGTAATTTTTGTCACAACATAACTGTCATTTTGAGGAGGATTATCTAGAGGTCTAAATACTTTAAAACCTGGAATATGAACCAGCCCATTTAAAAGCAACTTAAAAGTCTAATTTTAGCAGAATAACAGACTTCATATTTTGGTAATACTGGTAGCAATACCCTACTTCCTGAATTCATTTTACTCCTTCTGATTTGTATTTCTGCACAGATCAAATAATTGCATACTACAAAAGGTGCTGGCAACAGGGACTTGCTTGCAACAGGGACTTGCAAGCCCTGTCTCTCCCTCCACTCAACATGGAGTGCTGTGCGCAGGAGGAGCTCCTGCAGCAACTGCTTCCATTTAGTAACAGAAACCAGTTGTACAGTAAAATTTAAAAAAACAAATCCTGTTGTATGGTCAGTGGCAGACTGTGGGACAAATGGCAGCATTTGAACCTGTAACTGCACAAGTGTGGCAGGTCAGGCAGCATGCTCCCGTAGCTGTGCAAGCCTCAAGCAGCAACAGGTGTAGGCTTGAACCTTCTCACCTTCTTAAATGTGATTTATGGGCATGTATTGCCTTCCCATCCTTTACCTCCCCTCCAACTGTATGATCATTTTCTAGCATTCGCTCAGTTCTATGCAATGCAATGTAGTACCACAGCCTTGCTTAAGAGCAACCTGATCAGATCCCTCTTCTCCAGCTACCGCGACTGTAAACAGAACTCCACTTCCGCCTCCAAATAAAGCACATGCTTCTCCACAGCCAGCATGGAGGCTCTTTCCTGCAGAAGCTTACAGAAACCCCAGGAATCCCTACACATGCTGCTTAGGAACATCCAAGCAGAGCAGAGGCCATCCCTGCTGCTCTCTCTGTGATCAGAAAGGCATAGTGACCAAAGGGCAGCATTTCAGGACAAGATTCATTGCTGGCAATGAAGCACATGCTGAGGACTTGTTTGGAAAAGACAAATGTCCTTTTTTCCCCATCTCAGGTTCACAAACAGAGAGGTCCTAATTAAAGACCAGACACTTATTTCCCTGTCTGGGCCCCATCTGTGATCAATGACATCTGTGTTGGTAGACGGGAATTTTCCGAAAGTCAGAAAAAGCAAGAGACTAAGCAGCCATGTCTAATCCTTCTTCAAAGGTGGCACAGGCAATGCCTCTCTTCTGGTATCAAAGCTGTTACTGAATAGATGACTCACTTGGGATGCCCAATTCTGTAATCTCAGTGCTCCTCAGCCTTCCCTTCCTCCCTCTTTCTAACAAGAGACAGACACACAACAGGATTTGACCTCCAGTTTTCATTCTTCTTTTACAGTGTACCAGCAAAGTGGTGACAGGACAGTGCCCCATAGCATGGTTAGATGAGAAAGGGGCCACTAGCACCAAGGTAGTGCGACAACTTCATAGTGCATGTGAGGTAAGGAAATGTTTAACAAAGCATGTGAACTCACTCAATTTGGAAAACAAAGGTTTTTAAAAATACGCCTTAATTAAAAACATAAACACAGTACTTATACTGGAACCAAATGCTTTCCCTTCCCCCTGTTTTTTCAGTATTGCCTGTTCAGCATGCCGGAGCATTACTGCCATTCACAGCTTGCAGCAAGATGGAGATGGAAGAAAAGGATGTCAGGCTGTCTTTCAAACCATTTCACTGGAGATGTGTGCTGAGCTCTGCTTTCCTGAGGTGCTGCTGGCCCTCAGGAGCAAGGCTGCATTCTGGCCACTAGCAGAAGAAAGGCTTGGGCAGTGCCACAAACCTCCCTGCACCGCTGGCACTGGGGGAAGCGCTGGTGTCCCAGCAGGACTCTGCGCCAGAGCAGGGTGAGTCCCTGCAGCACTAGCCCTGTGCCTGTACCTTGACACTGACATGCCTTGGCCTTCCTGTACCCACTGAGGGCTGCTGGGTGCTCCTAGGGCTTCGTTGCCGTCAGCCCTCCATCCCCACTTACCCCTTCTCCCTGCTGTGTGCCCTGGTGAGGATGGCTGCACAGCCCGTGTGCGAGCAACAACAGGGTACTGTGCGTCTGGACAGCCTGTGCCTCTGAGGCAGGGGAAAGAAGACCAGGTCCCAGCCCCAGGTACAATCAACCTCACACTGCTGCCCAAACCAATAAGTACTGCAGGAATAAGCCCCATACCTTCCACAAGGTAAGGCTGGCTTGAGCATATGTATACATCCCACCTGACGCCTTATCCAAAAGGCATCACCACAACTGCCCCTCCATCTCACATACAGCCCCTTTCACATTCTCTGACACCCTACTGAAATGCCCACCTACAATAATGGCTAAAGTATCTGGTATCACCATAGGGCTTTTTTTTCTAGCAACATCACAAGTGATTCAAACACTTCCTATCGCCAGTGACTCTCTTGGCTGTCTCTGGACTTAGTCTGCCTAGCATTTTTATCCATATAGTTTGAGTATATGTGTTTCAACACAAGCTATTTATACATGCACATAAAAGTGTGCGGGCTTATAAACCCAAATGTTGTAGTGGGAAAAAGCACATAAACATCCATACATCTGAAGCAGAAATCCAGCTCTGAAGAGCTTGAGATCAAGCACACCAACTATCTGTTACCAATTACTTTTAAATTATAACTCCTGTTCAGCAAAACGAATGACTGCTGCAAGTATCAAGGCAACAATAAGCTATCCCCTTCACTTATGCCCCACTCTCCATCACTCCATCTTTCCCCTTTCTTAACTAGAGGCAAGAAAAAGCTACTTCCTTTTATCTTTGGTCTCCCACAGTGGCTGTGGTCCAAACATTTGTGATTTCCAGGCAAGATTACTGTCACAGACAGAATCTGGAGCTCCATATGAAAATAAGACTCAAATTCCAGGCAATGAAAATGTGGCTGCCTGGCTTTTCCACAGCTTAGGTCACAGCCAATCCATCCAGCCTGTGTTCATATCTTTTCTATTTTGCATAGTTTAACACTTTGCTTCCAGTTTTCAAAACAAACATGAGATTTTGACTCTACAGACAAAGCCCTTTCACATCACTTTCACACACCCCCCCCCCCCCGCTTTGACTCAACCAGCAGCAAAAATTCTTAAGTGAAATACATACTGATTTTATAAACTCAGAAGAAACCTGCCCATTTCTGAATTAGAACATCTAGCTTTTACTCCATGTTTCAGATTTTGAGTCATCTTCTCCTCTTTTATCCTCTGCCTTCAAAAACACAGTGACCACTGCTGCTTAGGATGATGCACACACCATGTGGAACACAACAAAATTCCTCTCCAGGACATGGTAACCCCAAAGGTATTTAAATGGCACGGAGTTGAAAGAAAGACAGAAGATTTTGCCCACACATTACTAAGTCAGTGACTCAGTGGTGGGAACTAGATCTGTGTGGCTAAGGTAGTGAAGTCAGAACCAGCTACATTAAGCATTTTGGAACTGTCCTGTTCCTTGCACTATTTAGACCTCACAGACTTAAGGCATAGCAGATTTTTTCCAACTCTGTGGTCCTATCCAGGCATAACCTGCATCTACAGTCAGCTTTTATGCAGGACCGAAAAGTACTAAATGAGCTGTTTGGACGTAGCCTCAAAATCAGTTTATTTAATATAAAAAGTATCTTCAAAATAGAAATAACAACAATAAATAATAATAATACCACCACCACCACAAACAAACCCCCACGAAACAAAAAAATCCAAAAAAAGATGTGTCACACAAGCACAAAAATGCCTACAGCTTCATAATGAAACAAAAATAACGACAGCTGACAGCTAAGAGCTTTTGTTTATATTTTTAAAACTACATTCTCCTTTACATTCTGGCTGCTATGACAGTGCTTGCATATATATGCAAGCAGAGTAACTTTTTGAATTTCATGACAAGGCCAGGTGTTTTGTATTACAGTGCTAGGTTTGTACTGTCCTACACAGACATACTGTATATGATTTCATATAAAGCTGTTGCACCCAATTCAGACCACCTTTGGGATTGATTTCAGAAGCCTAGAGGACTCCATTCCGCTCTCCAGAGAACAGGACACAGAAGAGCAGGAACCATCTCAAATCCCTTCCTCCATGGATTCTTTGGATAAACAGTGAAAAAAACCAAACCAACACAATTCCAGATTCCGTTCTCTCTTACCATCAGCTCCCCCACTTTCAAGTCTCGTTAAGCTTTTGGACTGCCAGATAAGAAAGAAAATAGGCCCCCAAACCAGTCAGAAAAATACGGGTTGATAAGTAATGGCACCAGTCAGGGCCTTGGAAGCTCATGTTAATGCCACCCAACAGCAAGCGAGATCACTTGGAACAAATGCGTTGCTGTTGGCTCCTGGAGTGGTGTGGGATGAGGAGTGCTGACTAGTTCAAAGCTATTTCCAGTCCTGCATAAATCTTGTACTCTGATCATGCCCTTCAGAGAGCTAATGCTGATGGAGGGATTTTCTCTTCTTAAATGGCTAGAAAAGCCCCATACTTTGCATGTAGCAACAAAACAAACCCAAATTATAGCTACTCCAGATTATCCTTCAGTCAGTCTCACAAATTCATCCCAACACATTCACTCAGTTATGACAGGCACATGAGGCAAAGTATGTCCGAGTGAATGACTCCCACTGCTTTTACTGGAAATGTTTGTCCCTCATCCTGTTCCATTTTTTTCAGCCTCATACTGAAATCTGGGCCTCACCTTTGGGAAGTAAGTACATATTCCTAAAAGCTATGTTCTTCAAAGCTCCTGCAAATGCAGGATTGTGAAAAACTATCTTTACCAATAGTAACAGCAACACCATCTGTACCAAGAGTCTGCAAACTGCATTCAGGTGCAACACAGTAAGAACATTTGACGGGGAAGACTCAAAACATATGAAGATCACAGAGGACCTTTTGCCAAGTGACTGCTGCTCTGGTCAATGTATTTCCTTTGTAGGAGATGGGGATGATCTGCTGTATGCTGAAATTAGCCCCTTTACTAATAACAACGGGAAAGATTTTCTTTGCTAGTATTTGTCAGGAGAAATACAAGGAGAAGGGAAACAAAATCAGTATTTCTGTGAGGAAGAGTGTGAAAAGCATCAGACTGATAATAGTGCAGAGATTTCACATCACAAAAACTCACATTTCTTTTTTTTTTGTTTTCTATTTGATGAACATATTGCCTCAGTAATGGTTGGGTATACAAACCTCAAACCTGATTATTCCAGAAACAAATCTGGCATGCAGGCTGACTCCTCTACAGAACTTTTTCTAAGTTCCTAATTCCTAAACACTGAATTGCTAATTGCAATTGCAATTTGCATTGAATTGCTAATTGCAATTCAACTGCAAGAAAAAAATTCTTCAATGAAATATTACCTAACTCTAGTGCTGCAGTAATGCCCTGATTATAACATTGAGAAACAAAGAAGCAGGTGAAATTCATTTTGTATCCATGACAAATTTTCACAGCAGCTTGCTAAGTTCCGCAAAGCATACTCTCATACAAATTAAAGCATCTCCTGACTTGAGTAGGGATTGAATAATAAGGTGTATGTCTGAATATGGAGCACATACAGAAACTATTTCTTCTTTGGCAGAAACAAAAAATTGTGTTCACTTATCTTCTGATGAAAGTAACGTCCTGTAATGTGGCCATCAGCTATTTAATGTGGTCATCAGCTGTTACGTTTTTCATCTATTGAATTACAGAATCATAGAATAGTTAGGGTTGGAAAGGACCTTAAGATCATCTAGTTCCAAACCCCCTGCCAGGGGCAGGGACACCTCCCATTAAACCATGTCACCCAAGGCTATGTCCAATCCAGCCTTGAACACTGCCAGCGATGGAGCATTCACAACTTCCCTGGACAACCCATTC
This sequence comes from Ara ararauna, assembly GCA_028858755.1. Lineage (NCBI taxonomy): Eukaryota > Metazoa > Chordata > Aves > Psittaciformes > Psittacidae > Ara > Ara ararauna. The sequence goes on along the minus strand of CM054410.1, from coordinate 31,963,264 downwards.
CAGTGCCTCACCACCCTTACAGTAAAGAATTTCTTCCTCATATCCAATCTAAACTTCCCCTGTTTAAATTTGAATCCATTATCCCTTGTCCTATCACTACAGTCCCTCATGAAGAGTCCCTCCCTAGCATCCCTATAGGCCCCCTTCAGATACTAGAAGGATGCTATGAGGTCTCCACGCAGCCTTCTCTTCTCCAGGCTGAACAGCCCCAACTTTCCCAGCCTATCTTCATACGGGAGGTGCTCCAGTCCCCTGATCATCCTCGTGGCCCTCCTTCGGACTTGTTCCAACAGTTCCATGTCCTTTTTATGTTGAGGACAACCAGAACTGCACACAATACTCCAAGTGAAGTCTCACAAGAGCAGAGTAGAGGGGCAGGATCACCTCCCTCGACCTGCTGGTCACGCTCCTTTGGATGTAGCCCAGGATACAGTTGGCTTTCTGGGCTGCATGAGTACACTGAAGCCGGCTCATGTTCATTTTCTCATCAACCAAAACCCCCAAGTCCTTCTCTGCAGGGCTGCTCTGAATCTCTTCTCTGCCCAACCTGCAGCTGTGCCTGGCATTGCTCTGACCCAGGTGGAGGACCTTGCACTTGGCATGGTTAAACTTCATCAGGATGGCATCAGCCAACCTCATGAACATGTCAAGATCCCTCTGGATGGCATTCCTTCCCTCCAACGTATTAACTGAACCACACAGCTTGGTGTCACCAGCAAACTTGCTGAGGGCGCACTCAATCCCACTGCCCATGTCACCAACAAAGATGTTGAATAAGACCGGTCCTAACACCGATCCCTGAGGGACAACACTTGTTACTGGTCTCCAGCTGGACACTGAGCCATTGAGCACTACTCTTTGCGTGCAGCCCTCCAGCCACTTCTTTATCCACCGAGTGGTCCACCTATCAAATTGATGTCTCTCCAAGTTAGAGACAAGGATATCATGTGAGACAGTGTCAAACGCTCTGCAGAAGTCCAGGTAGATGACATCAACTGCTCTACCCCTGTCCATCAGTTCCGTAGCCCCATCATAGAAGGCCACCAGACTGGTCAGGCAGGATTTCCCCTTAGTGAAGCCATGCTGGCTGTCACCAACCACCTTGTTGTTTTTCATGTGCCTTAGCACACCTTCCAGGAGAACCTGCTCCAAGATTTTGCCAGGCACACAGCTGACTGGTCTGTAGTTCCCCAGGTCATCAATTTTCCCCTTCTTGAAAATGGGGGTTATATTTCCCTTTTTCCAGTCATTGGGAACTTCACCTGACTGCCACGATTTTTCAAATATGATGGACAGTGGCTTAGCAACTTCATTTGCCAGTTCCTTCAGGACCCGTGGATGGATTTCATCAGGTCCCATGGGCTTGTGCAAGTTCAGGTTCTTAAGATGGTCTCGAACCAGATCCTCTCCTATAGTGGGCCCAAGGTCTTCATTCTCACTGTCCCTGCGTCTGCCTTCCAAGACTTGGGTGGTGTTGTCAGAGCATTTGCCAGTGAAGACTGAGGCAAAGAAGCCATTAAGAACATCAGCCTTCTCCAAATCCAGGGTAGCCAGTTCTCCCAATAGCTTCTGGAGAGGGCCCACATTGTCCCTAGTCAGCCTTTTATTTGCAATGTACCTACAGAATCCCTTCCTGTTATCCTTAACATCCCTAGCCAAGTTTAATTCTAAGTGGGCCTTAGGTTTCCTAACCTGGTCCGTAGCTTCCCGGACAACATCCCTGTATTCTTCCCAGGCCACCTGTCCTTGCTTCCACCTTTCGTAAGCCTCTTTTTTCCTTTGAATTTTCCTCAGCAGCTCCTTATCCACCCAAGGAGGTCTCCTGGCCCTCCTGCAGCACTTCCTTCTAGTTGGAGTATATTGCTCCTGAGCTTGCAGCAGGTGATCCTTGAATATCAACCAAGGGCCCCCTGCCCTCTAGGGCTATATCCCATGGAACCTTACTGAGCAGGTTCCTGAAGAGGCCAAAGTCTGCTCTCTTGCAGTCCAGGGCAGTGAGCTTGCTGCACGCTCTTCTCGCTGTCCTGAGGATCTGAAATTCAACCATTTCATGATCGCTGCAATCAAGGCTGCCCTGGAGCGTCACATTTCCAACCAGCCCTTCCGCGTTGGTGAGCACGAGGTCAAGCATGGCACCTCTCCTTGTCCGCTCCTCTATTACTTGCAGAGGGAAGTTGTCTTCCACACAATTGAGGAACCTCCTGGATTGCTTGTGCCGGGCCATACCATCCCTCCAACAGATATCAGGGTGGTTGAAGTCCCCCATGAGAACAAGGGCCAGCGAGCGTGAGGCTGTTCCTATTTGTCTATAGGGCGCTTCATCGACTGAGCCCTCTTGGTCAGGCAGTCTGTAACAGATCCCCACAATAATGTCTCCCATCACTGTTCTCCCTTTAACCCTGACCCACAAACTCTCTCTTGACTGCTCACCTGTCCCCAGGCACAGTTCCATACTCTCCAGCCTATTCCTAACATAAATAGCAACTCCCCCTCCCCACCTACTGGGCCTGTCTTTCCTAAAGAGCCGGCGGTTCATACCAACAATGACATCAGTTAAAGGACCGTGGACCATCATGTTTGGCTGCAATGCCACTATCTGAAATGCACCTATCTATTGCTCCCTGGTCCAGTTAAGAATGACTGACAAGCCTATGGAGGTATTTATAACACACTGCTAATTTTATTCAAAAGCTGGAGACTGCCCCTGAGCCCCTACCCCAAAGAAGGACTAGCCCAGTGGCCGTGCTGAAAGGAAAGCTCACTAAGTGCCTTTTCCTCCTGCAAGCACAGACTGACCTTTCCCTTTTCCCACCCAGAATTACAGGGCACTTTACAGAGCTCTGTTCCATAACGGTGCCTTTCAACAATGCCCAGCTACAACCAGCAGGACAGCTGAGTAGCACAGTGTGAGAATGCACTCAGCTCAATGCAGTCACCATCAGATGGGAAGAGGCAAGACAGATACTGCATTGTAATTCATTTGTACTTCCATGTCTGTCATTTTTACGGGCTATGAAAGATCAGTGAATCAAAGTTATTCTGTCCTAATCACAATCTTCACCACTGTTAGTAAGCCAAGCACCTTATATGGTTTGTATTAGCATGACTGGATTTCTGTCAGTGAAACAAGATGCCATCACTTTTACAGCCTTGGTCTCATAGGCAGACCTCATACACAATAAAGTAGTTGTGTGAGAATGGCTTTATGCCACCCACATGACTGACGATATTATGATCTTAACTCATTTCACTCAGATTTTTCTGCAGAAACAGTTATAGTCTCTCCTCTCTTCCCAAAATATACCACATTGTGATCCAGAATAAGGGAAAACATTATGTAAGTGAAGAGCAGTTCAGCCAACTTGCTGAGACAAAGAAAACCAACAAAGCAACTTTACATATGCTGCGCACGCAAGATATTTTTAAAAGTGATGTCTGCAGTTGGAACGAAAGAAAAGCTAACTCTACAGTGAAAAGTCTGGGGAAATACACCATAAATCTTTCTGCTTCATACACACTATGTACTTTTTTATCTCCAGGTCTTAGATAATTCAGCAACAAGTAAAACATACATGCAGAAGTATTTTCAAGACATGAATAGGACTGAAAGTGTCGCACACATGCGCTGCCTTTCTCCTATAGCCTTAGTGATCTTTTTCCCTGTTGCCTTTTTTTACTATTCTGCAGGCTGGAAGGCTGCTATGAGGTCTCCACGCAGCCTTCTCTTCTCCAGGCTGAACAGCCCCAACTTTCCCAGCCTATCTTCATACGGGAGGTGCTCCAGTCCCCTGATTATCCTCATGGCCCTCCTCTGGACTTGTTCCAATAGTTCCATGTCGTTTTCATGTTGAGGACACCGGAACTGCACACAATACTCCAAGTGAGGTCTCACAAGAGCAGAGTAGAGGGGCAGGATCACCTCCTTCGACCTGCTGGTCACGCTCCTTTTGATAACAGACTGAGTGTTATCCAGAACTCCCAGTGTTGCCTTTAGATATTTGTAACTAATCCAATTTTTTTACATGAAAGTCCTCAACAGCGTATCAAACAAGATAATGTTGCACAATCATATCAAAAGAGGTGCCATCAGCTAGGCAGAAAATACCAGCAACTAGAAACTTTCCATGCAGACCAACTCTCCATGTTCAGCCAAATGCTAGATACTGAAGAAATGAAGTATCTGCATAAAATAGCCACCTGAGAAAGAAAGGAAACAAAACCAAACCAGACTACCTTCAATTCTATTACCCTAGCGCACAGTCTGATGGCAACTGTAGCTGCTTTATAACATAATCCCAGTTCTCCTCAGTCAGCTGGACTTCCAGCTGGACTTTGTCATCTTCAAACTGCAGACAGCTTCTTTAATGCTTCTCTTGGACACAGGATGTGGTCCATCATGGATATGTAGCCTGTCTATGAGCTACCTTATTATGTAGCAGGAAGCAGCACAGAAAAAAAAATAGGGAACAGGAAGAGAAAACTGAGGACACAATCATTCCTCCATGCACTTGTTTGACAAGGTCTCAGCCACAGGGGGTTCAAGGCATCGAGAAGCGATAAAAAAATTGCTTTAAACTTTGAAACCTTCACTGCTCTCAAAATGTTTTTTAAAGATATTTTGGATATGCTCATTTCAAATAATTCACATACGTGAATTTCATCTCTGGAAAACAAACTGGTAATTTTGTACCTTCTCATATGTTCCAAGGAAAAAGTAAATGGAAAATTAAATCATGATTTAAAGGAGCGTGACCAGCAGGTCGAGGGAGGTGATCCTGCCCCTCTACTCTGCTCTTGTGAGACCTCACTTAGAGGACAGTTCTGGTGTCCTCAACATAAAAAGGACATGGAACTGTTGGAACAAGTCCAAAGGAGGGCCACAAGGATGATCAGGGGACTGGAGCACCTCCCATATGAAGATAGGCTGAGAAAGTTGGGGCTGTTCAGCCTGGAGAAGAGAAGGCTGCATGGAGACCTCATAGCATCCTTCTAGTATCTGAAGGGGCCCTATAGGGATGCTAGGGAGGGACTCTTCATTAGAGACTGTAGTGATAGGACAGGGAGTAACGGGTTAAAACTTAAACAGGGGAAGTTTAGATTGGATATGAGGAAGAAATTATTTACTAAGGGTGGTAAGGCACTGGAATGGGTTGTCCAGGGAAGTTGTGAATGCTCCATCGCTGGCAGTGTTCAAGGCTGGACTGGACATAGCCTTGGGTGACATGGTTTAATGGGAGGTGTCCCTGCCCCTGGCAAGGTGGTTGTAACTAGATGATCTTAAGGTCCTTTCCAACCCTAACTATTCTATGATTCTACGATTTGTTATAGAAGTGGACTAAAAAAAAAAAATTGGAGGGAGTCACAAATTCTGCAATTAGGCAATTGTCCTATGAGCCTTTTGTAGCATCCAAGACTGGGGTAGGTAAGTTTGAAATGTGATTCAGCTATCTGTATCTCGCTTCTGGCTCACTCAGCTAAAAGGTTGCTGCCAGAGATGCATTATGCATTATGAATCAGAAATATGCTACCTAACCTCTGAGGCTTCTTTTAGCTGAAGCATTCACATCAGTGCTTGTCTTAGAAGGTAGAGGCTACCATTCTCCTCCTACCTTCCTCAGAAGCTAATTATCTGTGGTGAGACCTCATTGGAGAGGACGGCAACTACGCTGAATTGCTGAGGTGATTCCAGGAAGGACACAGCTTGAGCACTTCTTGAAGAGAGAGGCCAAGAGTTAAATTCCAGGCAAAGGCTGGCTCATGCCTCCCTCCTCTCCTAGCTGCAACAAAGAAGTCAAAACAAGGAAGTTAACCTGCTGTAAACCTTTATCTCCTTTCTGCAGTAAGATGTGCCCTTATGTTTGTAAGACTGGATATGGATGTGATAACCAGTGGTCAGGAGTACCAAACAGTGCTGCTGGCAACCTCTGCTGACTGAGGACAGACCTGCACGTTGCCATGGGCAAGTGCAGACACTGCCAGGTGCATGCCATTTTACAAGTTGAAATAATGATGCTTCAGAAGTACAGACATAAAAGCTTTAAGAAACATGAACCAGGACTACCCATGCTGTACGTGTGTAACTTTACAATCAACCAACCTCAAGCAGCCTTGGGCACCTTTTCCCCAGTAGTTTCCAAGCTTCAGTATGGTGCTTCAATGGGAGTGTACTACAGAACTGAAGTGTGCATACAGAATGTTCAGGTCCTTTAAAACTGGCAGAGACAGGAAGGTGGTTCTGTACTGATTTCATCAGTAAAATCCACCAGGCATCTCTGTTCCCTTTACTCCTCCTAACAGAGTTATCTCAGAAGGTGAGACTAGCCAATCCTTTACTTGTTCCACTACAAAGCGTGGAACATTCTTGCCCTTGCAAAAGTGCTCAGCATCACATACACATACTATTCTTCATATTCCCCCTGATATTGTAAGAAAGCCTTTTAGCTACCTACAATACATACAGGGAAAGTCTTCCAAACTCTGAGTGTGCAGACAACATTTAATGTACAGTTTTTAAAACCAAATTTTGTTTAAAATACAGAAAAACATACTTCTTCATGTACAACTCTCACATACTATTGGCCATATACTGCTGGCTAATCCCTAAACCAGAAGATTAAAATGAATTTAAATGCTACTTGTCAAAAATAAAAAAACCGAGTCCTAACAATTAAACAATTTCCTAACTTTTTGCTCTGGATAGAACACAGCTGACATCCCCACTTAGAAAAATTGCTGAATAAAACCTCTGACATTCAACATTTTCTGTTTTTCATTGACATGCCTGCAAATTTTTATGCTTGCATTTTTAATGATCCATTTCTGACGTTTACAGAGAGCATATGAACTTCAGTAACACAACAGGATCACAGTGATTAATGTCTTCGTAAATTAAACCTAAACAAGAACAGCTCAGCTGTAGGCTTAGACTGTGGTTCTTTGTCCCTGGGTCACAAGAAAAATCCCTTGTCCTCCCCTCAGGTATGTGAGGGCTTGTGAACTAATGTTCCCTTTAAAGAGCCATAAGTGTCTGGCATCTGGTAAAATGCTAACGGTACTGTTATCTTAGTTGTTCTTTTAAATGTCTGCTAACTCCTTGCTTTCACTTTGTAAAATAAAATTGATTGTGCTCCTTTCACTGAGGCCACAGTTTTGTGCTTGTTTTTTTTGGTTGGTTGGTTGGTCTGGTTTTGTAAACAAAAAATTCTGACAGACCGTGTCCACTTTTAAATGACACCACAAGGAAGAAATAAGGCCTGGGAGTGGAGAGAAAGGAAAAACCTGAGACACCAAAGCTTGCGGCCTGGTGCTTACAATTCACAGGCATGAAGCTGTAACGCCACAGCTATTGCTTTGATCTATCTTGCTATTAATTCCTCTTCCCATTATAGAACCCCTGACATTTCACTGGTATTCAGATGTGATTAAAATATATTCTAATATCTATAAACAGAAATGTTGGTTCAAGTACTAATTAAGAACAAATCTGGCATTTGGAAACCTCTATCAACAAAAAAGTAAAAAGGTGCAGTAAATGGCAACACTCAAAATATTGTCTATTTTTTCCTGAGAAAAAAGCTAGACCTCTGTTCTATTGATCTTTATGTTAATCTTTGGATTCCCAACTTTTTGTAAGTGCCCACTCAGCAACTTCAGCATAAAAGTAACAGGACAAATTTTGCTCTCTCCTTCGATCTTAATTATTGCCATAAAGTTTCAGTTGTAACAGCGTAAGTCATGCACACTGTCCACAGCCTTCACAGGAGTTTTTAATTAAACTAGAGTTAAATGTCATGTTAAGTTTACCATGTTCCCTCACTGCACATTAGTTTGTTCATATGCTACTTCCTAACTAACCCTTGATTATATATACATCTACACATCCCTTATTTTCATGACTGATTCCACCTTCTTACCTCCCCTTCTGAATACTATGTACTCAAAGAAGATTCATTGCAAGGGTGCTTTCAGCCACAACTTCTGCTGCCTAACTGTCACAACTCCCATCTTGAGAAATTCATGGGACTCTATGAAACAGCCAACTTTGCGTGCTGTAATAAGGCTTTACTGGTTTGCCCCTCAAAGACATTAAGCTCTTTGCAGCAGAGATGATCATATTTGCCTGTGACAGGGAATTCACGTTCACATCATCATATAAACCACTGTTTTCCACAGGGACTGTTAACATCCCTTGGCGCTTACTAGGAGCAACTGTAAAGAAATGATTCCCCCTTAAACTCATGCCCAAAACCAGAACATACTGTGGTCTCTCTGGAAAGCAAACTTTTCTAAGTCCTGAGACTTTGGAGCAGTCAAGAGGAACAATACAGGCTGACCACAGGAAAGAACATTTTTGGACCATAACAAACACAGTTGCATTTGTAGTCAATAAACACAACTAAAACGAAATGTGCTCTAATACACACCATGTCACAGTAAGAAATTTAACACTTGAGCAAACATGCAGCCCAAGGTACATGTACAATCATTATGGCATGTAGGCTGCGCTGTCTCCTACTGCCACAGTATGTAAACACACCTGGCCCCACGTAAACCACATAGAAATACTCAGTAATCAAGGCATCTGAAGAAGCAACAATACCGGAGTTAAGAACATCTGGTTTCAGACTTAGACACAGAAAAAAACAGAAACAACCCACCTGAAAGAGCCTGGATACTAATCCTATTGGAACACTATTACTCCTTGTCAACAATGCAATGGTGTACGCTGGAGCGACTTTTTTGTAAGTGATTACCTCAGCATCTTGCTCCCGGAGCTGGTACGTTTTCTCTAAGCACTGCAGTATTCTAGGACGCAATGTCTTCACCTCCAAGAGAGACTCCAGAAGTAAGACCAGCTGGTCAGGGAGAAGCTAAGAGGAAAATAAATGCCAAATGTGAATAAAGATCTCTACTGACTAATTAAATGGAAACAAACCAAAGAGGATAAGATTATGATAACCCATGTAGTTCAGGCATGTGCCCAAAATACAGAAACTTCTAATTGTTTCTGAAAATCCTCAAGGTTTACATAGCTACGTTCTGAAAGACTCCTGTGCTGGGGCTCAATTTAGATTCATTTTACCTGGTTTTCATTCCTACAGTTAGATCAGATCTAAACCATGCTTATCTTATTGAAACATAATCGTAGCTTACTAAGGAAGATTTTCATGGAATACATATGCCAAGTAATTCTATGTTGTTTAGGCTTGGAAAAAAAAAAATACCAGAATAATTTACAGCGCATAGTTTCAGGAATCAACCAGACATTTGAATGTGTATTTTTTAAGTGTGGCATTTTTATCTGTTATACAAGCACTTACATGATATTCTTACAATGAACAAAGAAACGCAACACAAATAAGTGACAAACAAAATAAGTGTTGTAGCAACACATTTTGAGGCATATTTTAGTGCAGTCAGTCACAAGCCATCCATCACTGCATGGTAAAGACATGTTAGAATGGTATGTTTGTAGCGCACACAGTAGATATCTACCTATACACGTATATGTATTTAGTAGTCACCTGACACCAAAACCTATAATTTTCAAGTTGAACCTATTGTAACTTAAAAAGAAAAAGCACAAGAAATCTGATGTAGCAAATGCTTAAGTGCTCTGTTTAATTGGCTTATAGGATGAACAAATAAATAATTCAAACAGAGCTCAGACAGAAACTACACCAGTTGCCAGGAAACATCTATTGGAAATTCAGGGCTCAGGGTGATCAGTCAGAAGTTTCTTATATGCCCCAAAGCTTTTCCCACTATTCATCATTGCAGGGCACTTAAAACAGAAGGGGGAAGGGAGGAAGAATGTGAATTTAAGCTTTTGCACACAAAAAGAAACTAGCGCCACTCGCTTCTCATGTTCTCCAGACAGATTAATGGAAAAAGATATCCTGTTACCTCAACACTAATTCTAGCTTTTATCACATTTGGTGATTCTCTGCTCCCGCCTTGCTGTCTACATCCCCCTCTGCTGCGTCAATGCACTAAAATGAATTCAGATACAAAATTAATTCAGCTAAACAAAATGCATCTTCCAACAAACAGCCCTGGCTGTGAGGTATGCACTGAGCAAGTCAGGACCCTGATAGCTGACAACATGTCCATGAAAATATCTAGGATCTTCTGATAAGTCTAAATCTGTAAAATATCACCATTAACAATTGAGCAACATGACATTTTTTTCCCTTTTAATCTGACATAATATAGCATTAGTAACTGAACAGAATAAAGAGGGAAAGAAATCTCTAGGATTGTAATGCTTTGGTTTCCTTTCATTTTGATAGCCTTCTACTTTTTTATCGTTAAAGTTGTATTCTTGGAGACTGAGGAAAGTTCACATCTTACTGGCTCTTACTGGAACATTTTCTAAGTGATACTGAAGCCTGCCAACAATATTCAGTTGTTAAAAATAGTCATATATTTCAAAATATTGAATATTTCGATTTCAGAACAACTGCTAAAATGCAGTCCAACAGCAGTTGCCTGGACATGGTGAGACTCACTAATATATAAAACAAGAAAGGCTTCTGGGAAGTGGCTTTGCTGAGTAACTGAATTCATTCTGAGCGCTAATAAAATCTGAAATGTTGCAGAACACCATGCACAGAAAGGTAATTTCGCGTTTAGAAAGCGTTTCCTGCTAACAAAGAGAGCAGAGCAATACTTAATTTGTAGAAGCTATAGAACAGCCGCTTTAATACACAGGTACAGAACAGCTGAAAGTTATTACTTTATATCTCCAGTATAACTGCTATACAGATTCACCCACGGAAAGCTATTCTTTAAGATAACATTACAGAATCTCACTGAAGCCAACAAAAGCACAGCAGTTAAGCAACAGCCATGTCCTTAATTTACCTCTGCCTCATGTGCATTATGGGTGAAGAGTTTTCAGAATTACAGGTTAATCTCTCACCAGTTTAGATATGAGACTACAGATTAAAAAAAATCTGAGACCATGCCTTTTACTTTTTTCCCACGTTCCAGCTGCCTAAGATGAGATTCTACATACCAGTTTCCAGCTCATGACTTCACTAGAATTCAAGGTAAGAGCGTGGGGGGGTGGAAAGAGCAGGGGAGATACTAGCAAAAGAAATGCTGGCCTGGAACCAAAGTGGCACTAGTGGGCGCAGCTATTACATTTTGTATTCCTGCTGCATTCTCTTCCATGTCTTACCCTATACTAACAAAAGAGACACTGCCTAAGAGAAAAACCTATCCTAAGCAAAGAGACATAAAGCTTGGCTGAATTTCACAACAGAGACTACTACTGAATTCCTTCAGGGGTTTTGCAATCTTTTCCCTGAACACAGCAATATGAATAACACTATATAAGCAAAGTATAGTTTTTTAAAGCTTTTTATAGTTTTTTATATCTTTTTAATGGCTATAAATGAACTTCACAAAATTGAATGCAATTTTTCTATCAAAAACCCCATGTTCCATTATTTTTTGTTTTCACCACTGCCATTCTTATTTGTCCCACCCACCTGCTACTTCTCATCTTTCACACCATGATAATTGTTTCGGTTGCACGCTGTCAATTTCCTATTTGTTTGCCTTATGCTTAATACAAAGGGGCCCTTGCTTTTAAGTGCTACCAAAACATAAATGCTATAGAAAACAAAGAGTAAATTTATTTTAAAGTATTGTGAAGCCTGTTTTCTTTACATCAGGTCATATTCTGAATGCATATTGAACATCTAATATACAGTATAAAAAACCACACAATGCAGCCATAGCAAAATGCAGCAGAATAAGTTTCACTGTGTCAATGTGTATCTCCATGTTGAAAATGTTTAGGAAACAACTATAATACCCCAAACACAAAATTTCAGTGTTCCTGTTAATAAAATGAAATAAATATATTTTACAGATATGTGTGTTTTTATATATATATATATAAATCATACTCTGAACTGTACTGGAGCACGCTCAAAATGTTCAAATATATGCAATTATTAAAGTAGCTCACTTCAATCAGGAAATGTGGCAAGTATCAAGTAGTGTTCATTACAGCAATGATTGCTGCAACAGCACCTATTTATATGGCAAACTAAACAGCTCCTGCCCCAAACTATGCCTGCCACATGGAAATCATACTCCTTTTCCCAGGATTCCCCTCCCCCAGTTGCAAGTACTGACAGTACAAATAAATATTGTTGTCATCAAGTACACCAGAGGTTTTCTGTCATGTCCCAAATAATTAAACATCATCCCCACTATCACTATGTATCCCTGCAGTTTATACATTATCTTGCCCTTAAGACTCTAAAACTTATGCAACTCTTCAGCCTTTCAAAGGAGTTTGCTTTGTCCTGCCACTAAAAAGCCATTTGTCCCCTGCTTCCCCTACGTTACCTGCTGTGGTGGTTTAAAAGTTTGAATGATGAAGCCGTTAACGCTAAACCAAACTACAAATGATTTGCAAGCATCAAAACCCGGTCTGTATTTGAAAAAGGCAAGATGAAAAAATTAAAGAAAATACAGCCAAACTCAAAACACAACTCAGACTACTACCAAAGCAGCTTACTGGTACTGAGATTCAGTGTATACTAATTTGTTACACGAATATCTCATGAAATAAGTAGGTTTGAAAGGGTTTCTACAAATAATCTTGGAACAACCCATGATTTTTCTGACTCCTTACCCTAACCCGTAAAAAGCACAAAGAAAACAAATCTTGCCTCTTCAAAAATCTGGTATGGCTGCTACAGAGGTTACCGACCCCACACCCCAGAAGACCACCCACACGAAGGACCATATTTATCAATTCCTACATTAAAAAATGCAGTAAATGCCAGATTCACCCTTCATACTAGAAAAAATGCCACTGAAACATTCGACTACTGACCTTTCACAGCCATGAAACGTGACACAGATATATCTACTTGAGTATCCACAGCACTAGCACTTGCACCGCACCCCTAAGCCAGGACACAAATCACAAAAGTTGTACAGCTGGTATGCTGCATATCCCATTTGCTCCTGCCTGCACTTGAATGAAGTCATTGAAAGCCTCCTCCAAGGGGAAATCTGCCTCAGACTAATGCAGCAACCGATTGACAGTGGCGTGATTTCTATTATTACTCCATTATCACACTGGGATCTGTGCCTAAACGAGCATACTTCCTCCCTGATGCCATTTCCTTTTATCCTGGCTCTAGTCTAAAAGCGGATCAATAGGAGTAATATATATGATGTCACTTCAATTTACAGCTACTGCCTCCCTCTCACGCATGCACAGATAGATCAATTCTTCCCAAAAATGGTTAAGAAATGCTCAGAGAGACTCTTCTCCCAGAAAAGGGTTCTCTGCTATATTTGTCTGCGTAACCACAGCAAGGAACTGTTTACACTGAGCAAAAACAGGGGGGAAAGGAAAAAAAAAGTCACTACTGTGCACTGAAAAATGCTGGCTGAAATACAACACAAACAAGGCCCAAAACAGAATTAAAGCAATTTGACCTTTGAAAATTATACAGAAAAATTTCAAATTTCTAAGGAGCAATGTATTTCTCCTGTACTACTTTAGAAGGTAGCATCATCCCCCCCCCAAACATTAAATGTTTTTTTCATTTACATTTTTACAAGATTTTCCAAAGTCAGACAAAACTGCTTCCCACCCCTGAGGAAAGAAAGGGAAAAACCCCACCCCAGAGTTCAATAGTGAATTGTTCCCTTCAGACAGAATTTAATCTTAGAATTATAGAGTTGTTTACGTTGGAAAAGACCCTTAAGATCATAAAGTCCAACTGTTAACCCAGCACTGCCAAGTTCACCACTAAATCATGTCTCTAAAGCACCACTTCTACACATCTTTTAAATACCTCCAAGGATTGTGACTCAACCACTTGCCTGGGCAGCCTGTTAAGATTTCCTCATTAATTGCAGATAAGAAAGAACTGCTACTAGTCCATGAGACAGGATTTATAGGGCCAGACCTGTAAACCTGAACACCTACACCAGACCTATACTCTGAACTGATCAAACAAATCCCTGAATGAATCTCACGTTATAAACTCTCCACATAGACAATTTGCCCCTTGAGGGATGTTTTCTGCAGGCTGTAACTAAACAAAGAAAAAAAAAAAAGAAAGAAAAGAAAAAAGGAACAAAAAAAAAAAAAAAACCAAAACTGTAAAACAAAACACCTCTTCCTCAAACTGACCAGAAAATTGTTAGTGTGAAAATCCAATAAAACACTATTTACTGAACATTTTTACACAGACTTTGACATAGTTTACCTCAAACAATCTTATTCATCTGCACAGTGACTTCTTTTAAATGAAAACACAAAGCCTCCCCCTGCCTCCTTCAGGGGCTAAAACGTACTCATATCAAGTAACACATGAATTCAATAAAAATGTCCATGCTAACAGCTGTTAACTAGCACAGTGCAATACACTACTGAAGAAAGTCTAACTCCGAAAGAACCAGTCTGCAGTTCAATTACTACACAGATAAAAGGAAAAAAAAAAGTAATCTGCAGCTGACACACAAAAAGAAAAAAAAAAAAAAAAAGCTTTGAACTGGTTCACTAAATAAAACCCATCTATGCCAGACGCTTCCGAAATTTCAGAAGTCCGTAGCGAAGCAGTCTGCTCTGTTTAACTTTATTTTGGTCAGTTTTCTATGACTTCCTTCTTGCTGAGAAATCAGCTCCCCCTCGAACATTTATGAAGATATCTAGGCTCCACTATATTTAAAAGCAAAATAAATGTATTTGTAACATATGCTCATCCACTCATCTACTATCTACGTAACTACACTTTGATGAAATGTCTTCCCATTGTGCGCAGATTTTCCTCAAGCTCTGTTCAGACAGTTCATTCTGTCCTTGGCAATTCATTTCTCAACATCTATTTTAAAAAGGAAGAGCGGGAATTGCACTGTGGTTTTATCAAGGAAAAGAAATTCATATGCACTTCACATTAAAAAAATCTTACTTCAAGAAGTAATGATTGCAACAAGTTCATCAGTGTTTTATTTGGGTCACACTTCAAAATGCTGCTCCTGAGATATGTCTGGTATCACTTGCTCCATACCAGAATACATGAAAATGACACAGTGCAATTTATTTAATAAACAACTGCACTTCCATGTAGTTCCCAGTTACTTTCCTATTTCTAACATCAAAATTAAGGATTTGGGTTTTTTGGAAGCAAATAATCTATGTCAGAAATCATATTAAGGCCACTACCTACTCAAATACTGAGGGTTTGATTTATTCTAGCCACACATACGAAAACATTGCTGGATGAAGGACACAAACCCCAAAGAACTGCACAAACTTAAGCATGCATGCAAATCGAACGACCTGACTTCCACTGAGTTTTAACACTCCTTTTTGAACACAAGGACAAAAATAGCAGTAGTGAGAGTGCAATTCTCGATATGCAAGCAATAAATGGTATGACCCAGCTACAGTTTCAGGCGGGTTCCTGGAGAGTTCAAAAAGGTTTTCTGCATGTGTTTGATTTTAATTATAACTGAGCCTGATATGTGCAACACTAATGTGCCCACAAAGCAACAAAACTTGGGAAACTTTTTCTAACTGAGCAATATATTCAGCATTTTTGAAAAAGTTGCTGCCTATAGGCAAGCACTTTAAAAAACGTGGCTGCTTCTTTGAGATGCCCTCCTCAAAACCTGTCCTAAATTAACACTGATTTGTCAAGAAATGTTTGCATGACAAGTGCTTGTATCTCTCTAAATTTCACAGACACCCAATTTGGGAATGCTTTTGAGACTACTTAACATGCTTAAATTTTATCATATTCATACAGGGGTTTTGTCCTGCTACATTTAAACACTATCTTGACACTGTTCGAATCATTGTACAAATCACACCATATTACTCGCATCAAACCCTTTGGTACTTATGCATCAAATTTTGCATTTGATTTTCTTATCTGAAAAATATTTGTAGGGTCCCGTGAAAGCAAAAGCAGACAGGGAAACTGTGGGAACATACATTACAACACAGTGAGATGACAGTAAGAGGATTTAATTTTATCAATATTTTAAGCTGAGTTTCAATGTGGGAATCAGCAGGGAAAATGGAATTTTAAAGCTGTTTCACATTCTGTGCCCGATACTCTGGTTACGTGTTACCAGTAACGATTTTAAAAGGCCAGCCATTGCTACAAGTCCATAAACTGAAATTTCTTTTCTTAAGCTGTAAGACAAAATATTTTCCCATAATTTACTTAATGAAGAGAAGATCCACTTACGAAGAAATTCAACATCTGCAATCTAACATAAATGCATTGAAATGTCAAAAACGATTAAACATTTATGCTCTAACATACTGCTGAGCCAGCAAAATGAAAACCAGGTGGCTTCCACTACAGGTTCAGTCACGTTATACAGTGCTTTCCCTCAACCTGAGTTTTCTCAAACAGAACGTTTCACTATAATTACCCTTGAGCATAATTCCCTTTTAATCATAATAGGCTACACATTGTCTATTCCACGTAGATTATCATCTCTGCCACTTATTACCACGATTCCAACATGTGCTACTCTTGTTTTCAGATGCAATGGCCACAGCAGGAGAAAAGCAAACAGGAGAATCCAGATTCCACGCCGGAAATCATACTCCACAGGACCATTACTTAGACAGACTGGGAACAGACAGCATTGCTCTTACAAAAACGGAAGCTGAAGCTGGCAACAGCAAGATCTTCGGTTACCCCTTCACTCAATCCAAGAAGCCTCCAAGCACTGGAGAGGTAATCAGAACGTCAACCCATGATCTCCAACCATGTGAAAGCAGCTGACACTAAGACCACCTTCTCATCTAACCGCAGACCCAACAGAGGCACTTAAGGTTCAGCAAACTGTTCATCTAACTATAAAAAGTAAAGCCAAGGAGAACTCTGGTTTTATTTTCCAGACTTAGACCTAACTACAAATTAAAGGAATCATGCAGAAGAACAACAAGTCTCAGCAATTGGTGGAAAAAATTCATACCCGCATTGTAGCAGATGCTGAAGTGGAAGTATCTGTCTCTTAGTTTCTCTATCCAAACACCATACATCTCAGCTGCTCCAAACTACATGCTGATGCTGAGATCAATGGCAGAATAAACCATTTCACCTTGAATGACCATCACCTAGATCCTCTGAAAACAAACAGACCAGTGATGTCCTCTAAGACATTAAAAGTTGCAGACTACAGCAGACTTTACAAACCAGCGTTTCAGTGACCAGTCTACCAATTGAAATGAAGAGTTGAACCATTATCACTGTATGCCAGCCACAACTATCAGCGAGAGCACCCTCAGACAGATTTCCTTTATTTTTCTGACTGCATATACTAGAAGAAGAAAGAGGGACAAAAATCTTACAGCCAAAAAAAAAATTAACTATTTTTCCTGAGCTTTGCTAAGTTGCAAGTTACTGACCAAGTAATCACCCAGCACTGAGAGTGCCGAACTGGAGTAACTATCCTGGGCAGTTAAACTACCTCTTCAGTCCAAAATCCTTGCAACGGAACTGAGCAAGGGCTAGTTTGAAGAAGTGTCTCCTTTTTCCTTGAGAAATTGGCATATACATGGAAACTTCTGGAACAGAAATTGTTGTACCTATGCCTACCAACACAGGACTCAGTCAGTGCCCAGAGTTCATCTAGGATTGTGATCTTCAAGGATCAGAGGAAATTCACTGCTTCCCAACAATCGTACAAGGTGGTCAGGTCTTGAGGCATGACTTGTTTACAGAACACCTTCTTTTCTGGTAAGTCAAGCAAAAAAAGTATCTACTCCAAAGAGCAGGCATCATTCAGAGGAAGAACCTAAGAGACAAGAGCTTTCTCACTGTCTCCTCTCACTTCTTCACCTGCTGAAGTTAGTTACATCAATTCTATTTAGCTCATGGCTGCAAGATAAGACACCACCAAGGAGGGCTGGCTGAGGTTTGCCATAAAGCACCAGCGACGTTCACAGGCCTTACTGGAGGAAAGGACTGAAGCACAGATGGGAAACTGCACTTCTATCACTCGACCCTCTACTCCTGGAATCCACAATTCTCTTTTCTACCCTTTTTTACTTCAGAGTAACAAGTGATGGCTGACTTCCAAGTATAATTATGTCAGATGTCTTTTAACATTTGTAGATCCAACTGCATTTCCAGACGTCAGTAGCAGTATTTTCTTCTGACCTGAAATCTGGTTCTGATGCATTGTGTGTTCAATACAGCCTATGCATACTCTAAACAGTTTTTTGAACATACCATGTCCATTTTATCCTTCTTTAGGGGGCTTTTGTTGTTTAGTTGGTTGCATCTGGGTTTTTTGGTTGGTTAGTTGGTTTTGGATTTTATTTTTTTCTTGTTTTGGTCTGTTATTGTTGTTTGGGGGGGTTTATTTGTTACAAATGCAGCCAACCATATAGAGTGGCCTCACACTTCAGAAATAAACACATACCTCCAAACAAACTTTAATCACAGATGATCTTACAATTGATGTTTATTGTAACAGACGTTACCTAAAACTAAGACTCTGTAGGTGACGCTGAAAACTTAAAAGAGCAGTAGGTAGAGTTCGCAGCCTGCATTGATTGAAGATGCAGAGATGCCAATCCACCACCATCAGCTTCTGAATTCTTTTTTTAACTAAGATCTCACAACAGCCATGACTAAAAATTTCCACTTGTCTGGGAGAACTCTTTCATTGCAGCTGAAAGTGATGCAGTTCCACAGTGGCTGTCACTTAGCCCAGTGACCTCAGCATCTCAAAATGAAGCCTTTGGCACTTCAGAAACTAAGTGGTACTGAACACTGGACTGCGACAGTAGCAAAACAGCTTACCACATACCTGTCACATTGGTCTTCTAGTTTTCACACTGATTCCCACCAGAATCCCCTCTAACCCAGCCACTGCAGCCTGTGCCAGTAACAGGATGAAGGCCACCTCCGACTGGTGACCCAGGATCACAGGCGACAGCCAGCCTCTTCCTCCATGCCAAATTCTCCACTCACAGCACGAAGATTTCTTGAAAGGGAGCCTGAACTTTCTAATGTGTTCATCTAAAACTTGCACTGTGAACTAAGGTCTGGTCACAAGCACCACTACCTTCCACACCAGATGCATGGCAAGTTTCCTAGTTTTGCCTGCTCTAGTACAAATACATAGCAGCATGTACTTAAGGGGGGGAGCAACCCTTTCTCCCTCCCAAGAAACACTTTCTGAAACAAGACACTCCACTGCACACAGCTCTCTCCAGGGGGGAGGATGAGACAATAAACACCACAGGACAGATATTAGTTCACTGCTTAATGCACTTGTGGAAGCTACTCAGATCCTATGGCAATGAGTGTGGTATGGAACAGAACAAGCATATCCCATTACTTCTCATTCCCAATTTAAAAAATATGGGTAAGATTTTATTTAAAACTGTTGTAGAAAACAATTACCACTAGAAAAAAACTAAAAAACCTCAAGCCTTTAGAAGATCTGAGGACAAGTGGATGAGTGTTGCATGACACCCTCAGTATGCCCAGCGCTATTTAAAAAGATGCTATAATTACTGGCAAGCATCTAGCTGCCAGATATTTTCTTTCAAAATCCTATATAGAAGCATTAAAACTAACTATAAAAATAAATCTAAGCTGAAACTTGCTGGACACCAACTCTTTCAAACTGCAATTTGACTTATGGATTCTTAGCTTGAAGAAATGCAAGAAATGGAGGCGCTTGAGACAGGATTTGCACGCCACTGGTGTAGGAACAGCCCTTCATGAAAAAAACCCAGAACAACCCAATAAAAAAAAAAAAATCACCCACAAAAAAGCCAGCAAACCAAAATCTAAAAGTGATTAAAAATCCTTGTTTGCAGAAGTAATTACCAGATAAGATGTGATTAAAACTGCTCCATTCTGCTCACATTTCTCAGAAGAGATTTTCTGTAATGCCAAGGAAGATACGTGAATTATTAAAAGGGAGCAGGAGAGTACTGACCAGTACTTCCACATATAGACATGACATTAATAATTACTTTTAGATTCAGATACTGGATTTGTTCCTTGACTCATAACTACAACTTCATGTGGGAACAACTCCATTCAATTTAATAGAATTACATCAAAGCTCTAGCCTCTGAAGAGCTCTCTTGAAAAAAAACAAAAATTAGTACTTTCTTGCGATAATAGAAAGGTGTGCTGGTTTTATGACAATGCAAGTGACAGAACCAGAGAAAAAATATTATAGACATATTAAGCAGCTACTAAGTTGAGGAAGAGGTATGAACAAAATACATGACATTTAAGGCACAAACTCCCTTATAAACTCACTGTCACAGTTCGGGTGAAACTAGAGGCTTTAAATATATTAATTCCTTATAAAATAGGGATAAATGTAATTTCTAATGCTCACTTGTAATATTGGTGTATGCACATAATCATACAATAGATGATCACATAATAACTCACTGAAAATATTTTACCTCTCTCCAAACCTTTCTTAATAAAAAGTCCCATTTAAAAAATTATTTTTAGAATTACGCTATCTGTAAGGAAGATTCAACGAGTTGCTTGAAAGACCTTACCTTGATAACCCCCCTCCATTAGGTTTATGCATCTCATTCCAGAGTACCTGGAATCATTTAACATATTTATATAAAATGCAGGTACTTGCCACTTCATTTCCAGAAAAATGCACAAAGAGAAATCTTCTTGCTGAAATGGGAGAGGGTTCTAGTTTCCCCATTTTCACAGATTTTCTATGACATATTCCATCAATCCTTTACTACAACCTTCTTTTTCACATATATTTGAAAATCCCCAATGCTTTACAAATGACTTAGGAAGAGCAAAGCAGTCGTTGCAGAAAAATAAAAATAAACCCCAAAACCCACTGTGAAGTTATTTAATTCTATTCTGAAAGTATGCAAATAAATTATTCAATTTACCGCTATTTATTCCCATACTATTTTCCCTTTAGCAAAACGATCTAACACATATAAAGCAGAGAATACTCTGTATCACACAAACTCATGACACTTTTGGGTTTCACTCCGTACAATTCATGTCCTGATTAACTCATACCTTTTTACGTGAACCTGGAGGAACCACTACAGGCCACAGCACGACTTCCTAGTAAGCAGGCATCAAGCAAATACTGCAATAAATGGCAGGGGACCTTATCCTCTACAAAACAGCATTTACTTAATTGTTTATTTCCAAGGCTGCATGCTACTTAACTTCTCCCTCTTCAGGAAAGGATGGAGAGGAAAAAATATTGATCTCTGAAAAGGATATGTGGAAAATTTGCTGACCTATGGCCTCATTCCATATTCCTTATGGAAGGAGAGCTTTTAGGCACTTCAAGGGAATATTTACTCACATAAGGAGAGCAAGGCCCACTTAATCACTGAATTTACATACAAATGTTAAAACAATCAAGCAGATAATGCCAGGGAGCAGAGGGCTGACTGTGCAGCAGTAGAGTATTATTTGTACGTGAATGGCTGGATAACCACTAAGTGCAGGGCTTCAGCAGTAATTCATAATCTTCTAGTGGAAACAGTTGACTGAAAGCTGGTGTTAGCAAGAATCTACAGTGCTGTGCAGGGTAACAGAACCAGGTTATTTACATGAAAAGCTTAAACAGTGTAATCGTACAACTAATTTAGGAAATTACTTGGCAACATGATCTCATTTAAGGCAAGAAAGAAAAACTGCTGAACATTGAAATGCAACCCATTCCATAGTAGGAGCAAAATACCTGCTCAGTATGGATCTTGCTTGTAAGAAGCAAAAGCAAGTGCTCACTCTGTCAGCTCATTCCATTGCATCATATCAATCTCTAGAAGTTTAATTTCAAATCTGTGTATGCTGCTGTGGCTAAACCAGACCTGAAGTTTCCATTATAAACGTAATTCTCCGGTGTTTATAACTTAACTATAAAAATTCCCTCCAGCAACAAACGTGGCATTAAAGTTCTCAGCCTGTAAGAGATTTTAAAAAAATTACTTTCACTATTATTTTTCCAGATAAAATGTCCAAGACAGTTTACCGATATAAGCCAAGTGTCTATCACCAAACTCCTACTTCTTAGAAACAAAAACTTAACAACCGATTCAGATGAGTCTAATGACATTTGCAATTCTTTGAAATTACGACAGCTATGGTAATGAACAGTGAATAGCTATGGCTACTTTAAGGAGTAAATATTTTCCACTGGCAAAATTAAACCTTCATAGCTCCACCTTAATTAACATAAAAGAAAATGACAGCACTTCTTTCAAACTAACCAGCGGAGATTAAGTTTGCCCTGTTTCTTCCCCATGCTTAAAAGCAACTCCCTTAATATATATCTCAAAATCCTGACCACATCATCACCTACCCCAGGAAAACCCCGAAACAACCATGGTTTATGGGCACAAGGCTGCAAACACTTAGATGTAACTAACTTTGCATTCACGAGTACCTCCACTGAAAGGAAATGCAGCCTACACATGCTCACAAGTTTACAGCATCAGGCTTTCTTAAATGTCCCCTTTAAAAGGACAATACAGGGTTTAATAAATGAATAGCAGTCACACTGTAGAATTTTGCAGCAACAGTGCAGCTATTGTTTTTTCAAACTAGAGGATTTTGTATTATACAAAGTTAGAGAGCAATTTCTATTATATGCTGCTTATTCTCTTCAGAATGTAATGAATGCATCAATTTGTACAGAACTTTATACAGCAGAGTCTGAAAACACACTGAAATAACACATTCTTAGAAATTTAACACTTCTTAACCACCCTGTTATTTTTAAACACAGAGAGCTACAACAGTATGTCAGGTTTTAAAGCGGTTTCTGTGCACCAGTGACTTCAGCTTGGGAAACTGCTGCAGCGCTGACTTTCAGCAGACATACCCACAAGTCGGAAACTGCTGCAGCGCTGACTTTCAGCGGACATACCCACAAGTCCTATACAGCCAGGAACCAAACACACGCAACACCTCTGGAAATTGAGGACTTCACAACCATAGTGCATACATCATAGTGGCCCAACCAAAGCAGGCACTACACTGAGGAATCCTGTTCCTTTTCACAGTTATTTCACCATAGATTGTTAAAAGGGCAAACTTATGCCCATAATTAGGTTAGCTATGCATGAATATATCTGTCTTAATGTTGCCAATTACCTTTGTCTAAATTCCAAAGCCAAAAGAGCAACTTTAAAGAAGAAAAAAACCATGTTAAACAGCCTTAGATTTCACCATTAGAAAAATTTAACCTTGAAGAAACATCCAAACAGACATAAGAAGCTGATTACATAGGTATTAAATATATTTTTTCTGTGAAATATTTCAAAAGAAGCTGCCTGTGTGTCGCATACCTCTAAAGTCACAGAACAGGTATCAGCTGTGCTGTAAATGCCCAGTCTGGCTCTGGCAGGTAAAACACACTCAGCTAAGTACTGATGTTTTAACATTATGATTAAACTCTGCAACAGACAGCAATTTTTTTTCATAAACAGCCCTGAAACAAGTGATTAATGATAAATCTAAGTTCTTAACCACTACTAATTGTAAACGGATGAGAGAAGCATGAAGGTGATGTGAAAAGAATTTCACCGATACTCAAAACAAGCGTTGTAACTTGCAAAAGCTGAATTACTCCAAGAACTGGTAAGACACATACAAGAGAAATGCAGCGTTGTTGTGAAACAGCCATAAGACCAGGCTATACTTACTGAAAATGCAATTTCAGTTCCACTTAGCTGGTGAGAGCACAAAGTCCCTTAACCTGATCATACCTTTACTGCTCTGGCTTTATAGAATTCATCTCCTCTTCAGACTATGTATGCAAGCACTTCTTCTTAATCTAAATCCAATCTCAAACCAGTCTTAAACATGCTCCACCCTTGTAATTACATATTGCTGTCAGCGATCATACTGCATCTCTTTCCTTCCCTCCTCCTTTTCCGCACAGTAGCCCTTTTTATTCGGTGCCCTTCTAGAAGCATTATCTCTCATCTAATAACCACATTAATTAGAAATTTCAATTTTGGCATTTAAGAAACATGAAACTAGTTTTGACTAATCTTTCAATTCCAGGGGCAATAATAACAAAAGCAAAACCCTTTTTCATCTGCCCCCAAACATACATTAATTTCTAAAAGACAAAAAAGAAGAAATGTCATCCTTTTGCTTTTTGTAACAAGATCAGAGTGTCAATTTGCCTAAAAGTTCTGCTAATTTCAAGTGCTAGCACACTGACTTCAAGGAAATACAAGCAATAATCATATCCTTTTGCTTTAATAGCTGAAATACCAAATAGGTGCACTGAGATTTGCTAAGGGCAGTATGTATTTCTTAATCTTAGGAATAATTGCACCTTATTTCATATGCAACTTTAATGTAAATAAATGCAATTAGAGGCAAAAGTTGCAGTCTACTGAAACTGCAGTTTCTGTTAATTATGGATACTGTATGATTAGCATGCTTACAATAAATCATAAGTGCTGGTCTGCATGATTCCACAATGCCAATCCCAGCTCACAGGGAGTCTGGCTGGAATAAACAAAGAAAGCAATGGTATTTCAACAGGTCTGTATCATTAACAAACCCAGTGTAAATAAGCAGCTTTTTCCACTACATACTGCCCTTCCATGTTAACCATAGTACTAAAAAAATAGTCAGTCCAAACAGAAACAAAGTGTTTACAATGCTGATTGGTTCTGGATGCATCTGCATGCAGCAAAATAATAAGGATCTGTACCTTTCTGGGAGCATCTCAAGGGAAAGAACAGGAAAGTGACAACAAAGACATGCTGTGATACAGCAGCAAGCCATGTTTTTTTCTGTTCACAAAGCTGCCCAAGACTCATACAGTGCTGAGAACTGTTTCTCTCTGGAAAACGTGTTTTCCCTTTTTTCAGTCCCCTTGGGATCCTTGACCGTACAGTTTGAACTGACTTGAAAAGTAAAGTGGGGGTTGTGGGCGGGGGAATGAGGGTGGTGTCAGCTACGAAATCCCAAACTGTCATGACTGGCTTTTTCAGCATTGTACATGGCTAAATTTACATCACTGAGGCAATTGGAGCTTATTGGCATGAATACTGAAAATGACTGATTTAAGCTTAGCAACCTTGCAATTAAATGACAACACTGGCTTCACATGATAAAGAAATCAAATTAAAGGCCTCTCAATGTATACAACACGTCCTTCCTTTATTTATTTATTAAAGCTCAAGTTTCCAGTTCCACCAGTAAGTGCTCTCTGTGTGTCCAGTGGCATAGCGGCGATATACATACTGCACTGCGTATCATAGTGTGGCTCTAAATTGCAGGGGTAGACAGAAAGAAGGAGTAGTTTTATCTAGATTTTGGATTTGTAAAATTGCAAGGGACATAATGGAAGCTGGCAACTCAGGCAGCTGAGACCTCAACATCATGGGAAAACATACTGCTGGCTTTTAGCCAGTTATTTCTTGAATGCCTCTCCCTGTTCCACTTATACGTGCTACTGTTTACAGCAGTAAATCAAATGTTATTATCTGTTTTTTAAAAATGGGCTGCAGGTCATCCATATGTGAAAAATGTCGGCTCCATTACACTAACTTTTTTTTCTATTTTTTTTTTTTTACTTACTCTATATACATCATGGGTTTTTTTTTCAGTTCTTTGTGGTTTGATTTTCCCCTATTCTTGGGATGTTTACTTAATGTTTGACATCTTACTGTTTCCTCTGGACAGTCAGTCTCTCCAGTTTTGTTGTTCAGGGCTTTTTTGTGGCTTTTTTTTTTTCAAATTACACAGCGAGAAGGAGGAGGAAAAAAAATAAAATTTAAAAACCTCTCCAGGAAACAGGACTGTAAAACCACAAAATTTGGCAGAGTGACAAAGTGGGAGGGGAGGGGGGTTATATATTTTTAACTAGCATTTTGAAGCTAACTAGATTTCAAGTGGAGCATTTGAAAAACAAAAGGAAAACTAACATACACTGCTGGGTCAAAGGAGAGAGCTTTGACAGGGAACAGAGGGGAACAAAGAAGCATGCTTCTATTATGAAATCAACAGAAGGCAAGAAAACACTGCAAAAAATTAATTCCATTGATAGGGTGACATTTTCTTCCCACTTTACACATTCCACCGTTTCACCACTTTTCAAAGCCCCCATGTTTTTTTTTCCAGAACTTCAATGTAACTGAAGTAACTCTCACTTGCTTCTCATTTTCCCCCATTTTGTGTATCTGACACTTGATTAGGACTGTGCACTCACCCACAAAGAGACTATCACCAGAACACAGTGTATGGAAGCAACGGACAGCTGCACTTAAAACGCTTCTAATGTGAATGGCAACTACAAAGTGGCTACCCGTGCACGCAGAAGGCCACCTTCCCCACGGGTAAGCGGGAGCAATGCATGCCTGCCGTAAAAGAGACAGGCGGGACATGCTGCCACTTGGCAATTCAGCCACAGAAAATACTTCTACTTTGTTTTCAAGAGCCTTTTCTAAGCTACTTGTGTGCCACTCACATGAGCTGTGTCTAAAGGCTCTCAGAGGTGTGGTTTATGTGAGGGAGGCAGCCAAACATAACTGGAAATCCTCAAACACTACAGTTAGATTTTTGCTATTTGTGGCCAAAACAACAAAACTCATGAATAAACAATTCAAGGAAGAATAACCATTCACTGCATGATGCTACCTAGCACCTACAGAAGGATTTTGTCAAACTGGATTTTGATGTTACTAATTTTCTACCACATTAGCATTTCTAAGTTTTAATGCCAGGCAACTATGAGTGTCCTGGGTTCAGCAGTAGCAGTCATTTTTCTCCTTCTTAGCAGCTGGTGCAGTGCTGTGGTTTTGACTTTCAGCCTGGGAACAGCAGTGATAACACCAGTGTTTTCAGTTGCTGCTCAGTAATGTTTACTCTGACCAAGGACTTTCTGAGCCTCATGCTCTGCCAAGGAGGAGGGGAAGCCGGGAGGAAGCAGAGACAGGACACCTGACCCAAACTGACCAAAGAGGTATTCCATACCACAGCATGTCATGCCCACTATATAAACTGAGGGAAGTTACCCAGAAGGGCTAGAACACTGCTTGGTCAGACTGGGTATCGGTCAGTGGATGGTGAGCGGCCCTTGTTATTTCCCTTATCATTATTATTATTGGTGGTAGCAGCAGTGGTTTATGTTATACCTTAGTTACTGGACTGCTCTTATCTCAACCCGTGGGAGTTACATTCTTTCAATTCTTCTCCACGCAGCCGTTCTCGGGAGTGAACGAATTGCTGCGTGGTACTGAGTTACCAGCTGGGCTTAAACGACAGCTCTTTCTGGCGCCCAGTGTGGGGTACGAATATAATGACAGATCTGACCAGAGTGTGTCTAATCGTATTTGTGATAAGCATTCATTGTTTTGGATTAACAGTCATTCGTCACAATGCTTATTTATTGGCTCTCAAAGTTGCTGCTCTTGATCTCACAGTTTCAGCATGTCCTACCTTACTTACAGCCAGTATTTGCTGTGTTAATCGGCTGGGGGGCTTGGGCTAAGGTTCTTGTTTCATTGTACTTTATGGTAGTGACTTGTAATACAATAGACTCATTGATCATGAAACTGATCTGGCTTGCATTCCCAGTGTGGTCACCACCTCTATACTTTGGGAGGTATATAATGGAAGTGTTTAGCAATTACACATCTTTTTTCCCCTCATCAGGTGGTCAACCTGTGAACGAGACATTTCCTTATGCTCCCAGCCCCTCACCAGAGCATTTACAGCATCATTTGAGAGTTATGAAGGTTTTGAATGGCCTTTAAATACCCTGGAGACCTGCCTGCTGATTGTGATGGGGATCACCATGTTGGCACGCATACAGAGTGTGTTTTACCCACGATCATTTCATCTGATCTCAAAAGTTAAGCAGAGTCGGGTTTGGGCCTTGTCTAGGGTTAGACGACGATATGGGAGGACCAAGAGATTCTCCCCAAGGCTGGATAGTCATGAGTGGCAGGGTGTGTGGGACAGTATGGGCAAGTATCTAGGCCAGTGGGCCCCTCCAGTGCTTTGGAAATTCACCAATGAACAAGTGCAAAATCCAGAAAAATTAGTAAAACACTTAAAGGAGGTGTGTTGTCATCCCGGTCACACCAGAGAGGGACAAATCATGGCAACATGCTGGGGCTTGGCCTATGCTTACAGAGCCCTTTTCAACACTATCCAGCACCTTCAAACGGAAAAAAATGTCTCTGGATCAGATGGCAAAGCAACAGACAGTGCAGCTACTCCAGCTCCAAGCACAACAGCTACACCAGCCCCAGCGACAAGAACAGTAGCTACTCAAACTTCAACCACGACAGCGCAGCTACTCCACCTCCAAGCACAGCAGCTACATCAGCCGCAGTGACAAGTTCAGCAGCTACTCAAACTCCAACCGCAAGAGACAGTGCAGCTACCCCAGCTCCAAGCACAGCAGCTACACCAACCCCAGTGACAAGTACAGCAGCTACCTAAACCCTGACAACAGATACTGCAGCCACTCTGACCACAGTGATAATCACTGCAGCTAAAACAGAGGACCAATTCGTACCGATATCGATTGTCCCTGTACACAAGGGGAAAAGCAAAAAAAAAGGCAAGAAAGATGAAGCAACAAGATGAAGAAGCAATGGCAATGCACTTACTACCCAGGATGGCATCTGATCAGGAGTCATCATCACATGCATCAGAAGAAGAAGTGACTTCTCGACCTTGGACCTCAACCAAACTACAGAATACGCAAAAACATTTTACCCGTCAACCAAGGGAGCACATCATCACCTGGCTGTTCCGATGCTCGGACAATGGGTCCAACAGTCACGAACTAGAAGGTAGGGAAGCCAAGCAGCTGGGATCACTTGCTAGGGAAGGGGAAATTGACAAAACAATTGCAAGAGAGAAAAAGTCCCTCAGCCTTTGGAGGTGGCTCTTGGCAGCTGTAAAAAAAAGGTTTCCATACAAGGATGATGTTATGAGTTGTTCGGCCAAGTGGACTACTCTAGAGAAAGGCATCCAGTCTCTGAGGGAATCAGCCATTGTAGAGATGATCTATCACATCGAGCCGAACGCAGGGGATGCACCCATAGATCCAGATGAAGTTGAATGTACATGACCCATGTGGCGGAAATTTACATGGAATACACAGTCGTCATATGCCCATTCATTGGCAACAGTAACGTGGAATGACATAGTACCACTAACAGCGGATGAAATTATTTAAAAACTCTGAGAGTTCGAAGAAAATCTCACCCCTTCCATCATTTCAGCTGTGGAAAAACTGTCCCAGGAGCTCAAACAATTGAGAGACGATCTATCTGATCTATCCAGCTCCTCATGTGTACCAACACACATCTCGGCTATTAACAAAAGGCGTCCTACTGCTCGAGAGAGAAGATATGGGAGGTACACGTCACGGGCCACCCTATGGTTTTACCTGTGGGATCATGCAGAAGACAAGAAGTGGGATGGAAAACCTACCTCAGCTCTGGACGAACGGGTGCGTGAATTGGAGAGGAGAACAACGGTCAAAGATGATCATTCCATGAAAGCTGAGGCTTCAGTCTCTGGTGAGCAGGTTCCCAGATGGAGTGGAGGAGCTGATTTTACTTCAGCTCCTGTGATAAAGAAGAATAATCCCTTTCTACAGAACGTTAAGTGTTCAATGTTGTGATGACTATTAGAGGGGCCCTGCCTCCAGCCAGGTGGAGGTAGGGGACAATTGGATTTACAGGACTGTGTAGATCAGATGGCCGGGCACATCAGTCCCACAGAAGTGTAAGGCCCTAGTAGATACCAGTGCACAGTGTATCCTGATGCCATCAAGCTGTCAAGGGGAGGAACCCATTTATATTTCTGGAGTGACAGGAGGATCCCAAGAGTTGACTGTACTGGAGGCTGAAATCAGCCTGACTGGGAGGAAATGGCAAAAGCACCCCATTGTGACTGGTCCAGAGGCTCCATGCATCCTTGGCATAGACTACCTCAGGAGAGGGTACTTCAAAGACCCAAAAGGATACTGATGGGCTTTCAGTATTGCTGCTTTGGAGACAGAGGAAATTGAGCAGCTGTCCACCTTGCCTGGTCTCTCAGAGGATCCTTCTGTTGTGGGGCTGCTGAAGGTCGAAGAACGACAACTGTCAATCGCGACCACAACAGTGCACCGGCAGCAATATCGCACCAACCGAGACTCCCTGATTCCCATCCATAATCTGATCCGTAGACTGTAGAGCCAAGGAGTGATCAGCAGGACCCACTCACACTTTAACACCCCCATATGGCCAGTGTGAAAGTCTAACGAAGAGTGGAGACTAACAGTAGACTATCATGGCCTGAACAAAGTCACACCACTCTTGAGTGCTGCCGTACCGGACATGCTAGAACTTCAGTATGAACTGGAGTCAAACGCAGCCAAGTGCTATGCCACAACTGATATTGCCAATGCATTTTTCTCAATTCCTCTGGCAGCAGAGTGCAGGCCACAGTTCGCTTTTACTTGGAGGGGCATCCAGTACACTTGGAACAGACTGCCCCAAGGATGGAAACACAGCCTTACCATCTGCCATGGACTGATCCAGACTGCACTGGAACAGGGGCAAGCTCCAGAACACCTGCAATACATTGTTGACATTACCGTGTGGGGCGATACAGTGGAAGAAGTCTTTGAGAAAGGGAGGAAAATAATCCAAACCCTGCTGAAAGCCGGTTTTGCCATAAAATGGACTAAGGTCAAGGGACCTGCACAGGACATTCAGTTTTGGGGAATAAAATGGCAAGATGGACTTCACCAGATCCCCACAGATGTGATCAACAAGATAACAGCAATGTCTCCACCAACTAATAAGAAAGAAACACAAGTTTTCTTGGGTGCTGTGGGGTTCTGGAGGGTGCACATCCCAAATTACAGTTTGATTGTAAGCCCTCTCTATCATGTGACCAGGAAGAAGAATGATTTTAAATGGGGCCCTGAGCAACAACAAGCCTTTGAGCAAATAAATGAGAGATAGTTCATGCAGTAGCTCTCGGACCAGTCCGGACTTGGCCAGATGTAAAAATGCACTGTACACCACAGCCGGGGAGAATAGTCCTACCTGGAGCCTCTGGCAGAAAGCTCCAGGGGAGACTCGAGGCCGACCCCTCGGCTTTTGGAGTACAGGATACAGAGGATCTGAGGCCAGCTATACCCCAACTGAAATAGAGATACTGGCAGCCTATGAAGGGGTTCAAGCTGCTTTGGAAGTGATTGGCACTGAAGCACAGCTCCTCCTGGCACCCCGGTTGCCCGTGCTGGGCTGGATGTTCAAAGGCAGGGTCTCCTCTACACATCATGCAACCGATGCTCCATGGAGTGAGTGGGGGGCTGCACTAATTACACAAAGAGCTTGAATAGAAAATCCCAGTCGTCCAGGAATTCTAGAAGTCATCATGGACTGTCCAGAGGGCAAAGATTTTGGAATGTCACCAGAGGAGGAGGAGGTGATGCGTGCTGAAGAGGCCCCACCATACAATGAACTGTCAGAAAGTGAAAAGCAGTATGCCTTGTTTACTTATGGGTCCTGCCGTATTGTGGGAAAGCATTGGAGATGGAAGGCAGCTGTATGGAGCCCCTGATGACAAGTTGCAGAAACTGCTGAAGGAGAGGGTGAATCGAGTCAGTTTGCTGAGGTGAAAGCCATCCAGCTGGCCTTGGATGTTGCTGAATGAGAAAAGTAGCCAGTACTTTATCTCTATACTGACTCATGGATGGTGGCAAATGCCCTGGGGGGGTGGTTGCAGCAATGGAAGCAGAGCAACTGGCAATGCAGGGATAAATCCATCTGGGCTGCTGCACTGTGGCAAGATATCACTGCCTGAGCGCAGCACCTGGTGGTGAAGTACGCCATGTAGGTGCTCATGTACCCAAGAGTCGAGCCACTGAGGAACACCAAAACAACCAACAAGTGGATAAAACCACTAAGA
Source organism: Ara ararauna (assembly GCA_028858755.1). Classification (NCBI taxonomy): domain Eukaryota; kingdom Metazoa; phylum Chordata; class Aves; order Psittaciformes; family Psittacidae; genus Ara; species Ara ararauna. The sequence goes on along the minus strand of CM054410.1, from coordinate 31,931,312 downwards.
TTGAAGTGGCTCAGATGGACTTAGATTGGCAACATAAGGGCACATTATTTTTGGTCCGGTGGGCCCATGACACCTCAGGTCATCAGGGCAGAGATGCAACATACAGATGGGCCCGTGATCAAGGGGTGGATTTAACAATGGACACTATTGCCCAGGTTATTCATGACTGTGAAACATGTGCTGCAATTAAGCAAGCTAAACGGTTAAAGCCTCTCTGGTATGGAGGATGATGGCTGAAGTACAAATATGGGGAGGCCTGGCAGATTGATTATATCACACTCCCACCAACCCGCCAAGGCAAGCGCCATGTGCTTACCATGGTGGAAGCAACCACTGGATGGCTGGAAACATATGCTGTGCCCCACACCACTGCCTGGAACACTATCCTGGGCCTTGAGAAACAGATTTTGTGGTGACACGGCACCCCAGAGAGAACTGAGTCAGACAATGGGACTCATTTCCAGAACAGCCTGATAGACACTTGGGCCAAAGAGCATGACATTGAGTGGGTATATCACATCCCCTACCATGCACCAGCCTCTGGGAAAATCAAACGGTACAATGGGCTGTTAAAAACTACACTGAGAGCAATGGGTGGTGGGACTTTCAAACTTTGGGATACAAACTTACCAAGGGCCACCTGGCTGGTCAACACCAGAGGATCTGCCAACAGGGCTGGTTCAGCCCAGTCAGAACTTTTGCATACTGTAGAAGGGGACAAAGTTCCTGTGGTGCACATAAAGTATTTGCTGGGGAAGACAGTCTGGGTTATTCCTGCTTCAGGTAAAGGCAAACCCACTCCTGGGATTGCTTTTGCTCAGGGACCCAGATATACTTGGTGGATAATGCGGGAAGATGGGGAAGTCCGATGTGTACCTCAAGGGGATTTGATTTTAGGGGAAAACAGCCAATGAACTCAATAGTATGCTGTTGCCTGCTAGGCAGCACTTTTATAGTCCACCAACTAGATGTCTTCAGGTCACCAGCAACTGGCCCTGACTTCCCTACGACCATTGTTTCAGCAAAGAATGAAGTCTGACGAAACCAGACCAGTTCTGCAGTAAAGGAATGATCAGCGTCAGCAGGCAATGATCCAACACTGCACACAGCCTCTCCTGCTCTGAAAGACTGTTACAAGAGATGGAGCCTGACATCATGGACCGGATGGACTCAGCAGCTTTATAAGGATTGGTTCATGCACTACGGAATGATATCTCTCTCTCTCCCTCTCTGTGTATATGTATATATATGAGATAAGAGTGATGGTATATTGAAAATGTGGGATCTGAGCATGACGTGAATGGTATGGAATAAGGGGTGAATACCGTCCTGGGTTCAGCAGTAGCAGTCATTTTTCTCCTTAGTAGCTGGTGCAGTGCTGTGGTTTTGACTTTCAGCCTGGGAACAGCGCTGATAACACCGATGTTTTTAGTTGCTGCCCAGTAATGTTTACTCTGACCAAGGACTTTCTGAGCCTCATGCTCTGCCAAGGAGGAGGGGAAGCCGGGAGGAAGCAGAGACAGGACACCTGACCTACACTAGCCAAAGGGGTATTCCATACCATAGCACATCATGCCCACTATATAAACCGGGGCAGTTACCCATGTTATACCTTAGTTACTGGACTGTTCTTATCTCAACCCGTGGGAGTTATATTCTTTCGATTCTCTTCCCCATCCCTCTGGGAGCAGGGGTGGTGGGGAAGGCAGGGGGGGGCAGGAGGGAGTGAGTGAGTACTGAGTTACCAGCTGGGCTTAAACCATGACAAAGAGTAATTAAGTAGCTAGAAACACAAGTAAAACCTGTTGTATTTTGTGCAATTACTATTTAAAATTCACATCTTGTTATTTCACATACAAAATACCTTCAGTACTCCACAATGAGTTTATATTTGAAACAGTGCTCAAAGCTGTCCCCAGAGTACCTTATTATGAAAGGCAGGTAAAAGTAGTCTTCACTGAAGTGAAATTAGTATTCAATGTGAAGTAAAAAGATACTGTAAGGGAAGTCAAGCATGGAAACAGAGGCTCAAATTAAGTGTCTGCATTTTTCCACATGAAATTTGATGTTAATTTTCTAGTTATATTAACTTACCACATACAATTTCATTATTACATTTTATGTAACACTTCAGTAAACATATTAGGTATAGGGTAGTAAACAAATTAGGGCACTTTAGACAAGACAGCTTGGCCATGTATTTAAGATTAGTTACACATTTCTGATACACTGCTACTGTGGAAGAAGTCCTACTGTGAATAACTATAAATCAAATTTTCCCAATTATACAAATCAGCAAATATACGGAAAAACTAATCTGCAGCACACTTTTTAATACAGATTTTATTACAACTTGAATGGAGCAGTGCAGGAAGCTACTGCTCAAATAGATGTTACATACTTTTCTTGCACATTTGCACCTTCATTACATCTTGCAAATAAAACTGTTTTGCAGAGCAAATTAGTAGGTCCTGATGTAAAGCACAGATACAGTTCTGCTCTTCTTTTCTGACAGGTGCGCATATAAAAATATGCCGTTACTGAGAATAACATAAGTTCCATACAAACCCCTTAACAACAGGCAAGACATCTAAACCATAATACAGTGAATGGATAATTAAAACAGTTTATGAATGCTGACAGAACTGACTAAACTAAAGGCTAAAACTTTTTAAGAGGACCTCAGAAAACTATCTTCTGACAACAGTGCTAGAAACAAAAAGAACAAAAAAGAAGACGCAAGTTAAATCTGACAACACTAAAATCTAACAAGACTGTATAGTGGACATTAACACTTCATTTTTCGTTAAGTTACGTGAGCTGGCAACCACTCAAAAAGACACTTGCACATGGTTTTTCGAAACCAGGAAGTCTGAGTTGCAACTGCTTTGCATCAGATTTATGTCAAGCATTTAAGATATAAGAAAGTTGATTTTGCAGCAGTACTTGTTGAGACAAAATTCCCACAGATTTCAGTGAAACTCATCTGCATAAGGACTGTAGGGTGGGGCACCTTCTGAGTAATCATGTTAACATACATGCGTTATGATAATTTAATTTTATTTTGACATTTTATATTCTTTTGGTCAGATTTAAACGTGTAAACGTTAAATAGCATGACATAAAGAAAAAAAGTGCTGCAGGAAACAGCCTTGCTCAAATGCAGCCGAGGTTGAAGTCAGCATGTAATGTACTCCTAACTGCCCTGTTCAGAGCTTTTATTATTGAGGTCATCTACATGCTGCATCCATTCTTATTTAGGGATAGCATATATACTGATATAGATCAAGTTAATTTAACCTAGGGGAAAAAAAGGGTTCAAAATAATATGTGTATGCAGAGCAGTATAAAATCATGCTAACCTACATGCTTACAAAATGGTAAAATTCAGTACAGGTGTATTTTCAAACTCATAACACAAAGTTTTTAGAAAGTAGCATGAAGCTACAATAGAACCGAAACCAAGAAAGCATGTAACTAATATATAAGAAGTATGTATTATCAAGGCATTTTCTGATACATGCTTTGGTCACTGGAGATCTGTCCAAAACTTGTTCAAGTAAGTTGACTTCAGATGTCTCTGAGTACATTACAGAAACAGTTTGTGGCCATGCAGACAAATAGATAAATGCTAAGCCTTGGCTTTTGCAACTGGGAACAGCCAGATTTGTATGAGCAATGAAAACGGGAACTCTGAATGGCGCTGGATGGAAGGCTTACAATTTACATCTCAGCTATAGAACCAGAATGTAATATATTGTTACAATAATTCACTGCACGAGAAAATGAGGGGGGTTTATTTATACATGTACTGTAAAGCCAATACTGACACCTTTACATATCCATACTTCCAATGTTTAAGCTTGTACAGTAGTGGCAGAATAGAACCTTTCCCTCCAGTTTTGTACTATTCTTTATTGGAATGAGGAGCTAACCAAGACTTACACATCCACAAGCCCCATGTAAACTCTGCGAGTCTTGGCTTCTGACCTAGAGAAACTATGTCTACAGTGTCTGTATACTTCCAACTTTGTAAAAGGATGAGTGTAGTTCTGCTTATGGTCCTGCATGCCAGAAAGAACCACCAAATAGAAGAGAAGCTTAAACATTTACAGTGGAATTTAAATACTCTTTTCTAGACAAATTTCCTTTCTAAAGAAATGCAACATTAAAAACAAAACAGAACAAAAAAAAAAAGGTAGCTAAATGAAGTGAGCTTAGTTACATTTTAGTTCAGCTCCTACTGAAAACCCCATCCATATCACAAAAGCTGCCCTCCCATCTGGCAATGCTGATGGATGTGGCAACTGAATGAGTGTGGAAATTGAATTTCCCTCTCTCCCTGTAGGTGGCCCTTACGGATCAGTGTACAGGAGTGTCAGAACTCTGCACTGATCCTGTCCATGATTTATCTGTTCCATGGACATAATCCTTCAGGCTGCAGCTCCCTCAGTATAACACCACCTAAGGGAGACAAACACAATTAAAAAAAAAAAAAAAATCTGTATCTCTCTTTGAAACAGTGATTTAAGATAAATGTCTATTCACAATAGACATTTGCAATTGGAACTCTCATTGCAGGCTTCTATTAATCTGATTTAAGCATGATTTTGTTTCCACTCAGGAAGCTTAAATTAATTTAGCTGTTCCTGAACACTGTTACAGAAAGATGAAGTACCCAGTGGCTCACAACTACAGTCCGTAGCTCAACAGCCATGTCTGCTACACAGTCAGTTTACGCTGAAATTTATTTGCTTTAGCTACCATTACACGAGTGATTTATACTATTACACTGTTATTCCATTACATTCAGGTTTTAGATTTGCACAGATTGCCTAGAAGAGCAGAAGAATTCAGACCCTTATGCGTTTCATGCATGCTAAATTACCATCTCTGATAAGATCTCTGGCATATCCCCCACACTGATGAGACACACTCATTCATGTACCCCAACACTGTGAAGTTTGATGTGATTTATTTCCCATGACTGTCTGCTTTCCTATTCTATAGTAGTAATAGTAGTAGTAGTAGCAACAAAAAAATAATAATTCTTCAGTAAACTTTCAGTCCTGAGTTCATTTTTAATTTAAAAAGTTTTGGTCAGTAGTTCATCCTGTGCATGGAAGACATCATTTTGGTGAGTAACAACAGGCAGAACAAAAAGTATTATAAAAAATGTCAAAATACTATTTGTTTGAATAGGCAGTTATTTTGTTCAACTCTTCCATAATTATGTGGAGGATTCCATCACGTCAATTAGAAAATCAACACACCTGACTGTCAGTAAAGTTTCCTAACTCTTGGATATTTCTTCCACTGTCCCCTTAAAAATGAAAGGTAAACACTGACAACTAAATTAAGACAATGAATTAAGACAGCCGTTCAAGGGATGTCTAATTACATGAAGAACTTCAGAGCATCAAGTCTGTTCATCTGTGAATGACCCTCTTGCGATATACACAAAGGCAGGTATCAGGAGACAACCCACAACCAGACAGACTGCTAGCACGATACAAGGAGATGCTTTGTCATTATGCAAAAATCCACGGTGTGGCTAACACTGTTGGCACTTAAAATAAAATAAATAGATGTTTCCAGTCATCCCCTTGATGCAAACAGCGATTGGAAATGTCCAAGTATCATCACCACAATCAACATCTGAAGTTAAATTGTGTGCTATTCCTGGCTGATATGCCAAGGTTCTTCGCAGTTCTTCGTACTGATTTTTCATTTAAATCCACAGACTGCTATCTATGAATGGCAAGCAGCTGTCCCCCGCCTCCCCCCGCTCCCAATCTTCTTTATAGCTTTCACTTTAAAATAGAAGTTCAACACACAGCTCAGGAAATACTGTAAGATGAAGCTGGCTGCACTCCTAGAAATAAAAACATTAAAGTTTCAGTAAAATCTGATGTCTCCCTGCAACTTACACCTTAACCTCAACCCCCAAAACAAACAGGAAAATATACTATTACCTAATGTCTGAAAATTCAGAGACTATACTCACTCATGGAAAATATTTCTGCAAGTGAAATGAACGAAAATTATTTCCTCTGTTTATTACACAGCAAACAAGATATCCAAGTACCTTTTTCAGCTGTGCCTTCCTGGAAATACTACATACTTTGTATTTATCAGGGAAAGTAAACATTGGTCTTGGTGTAGATAATCTTATTAGCACAAAACCATGCTTAAGAAGGCAGACCTGAACCCTGTGTTTTTACGGAGGCATGCTACAACAGTTTCCAGTGTGATCCCCAACCGCAACTATTCCTGATCTCTGATTAAGACAGCTATCCAAATTCATGCTACTGAGGTAAAGACATAATATCCTTCCTGCTTCCAAGTGTATTTTCAGAGAAATAACTTTCATTTGCAAGTGACACATCCACAATTCATTCATTGCTAGTCTCGGTCAACAATTTAATCCCATGACAACCACATCACATCTTTCAGATCATTCATCTGGCCATCACTGTAAATGAAACATTTGTGGTCAGTCCAAAACACAGACAAGATCAAAGGAGCTATATAAAGGCAGCCCCACTGTGGTGACATTACATGCTGTGCCTGTAAAATTATACTACTGCTTCCATTGACACAGCTCTCTCTCAACACTGAAACTGTACCAGGCTCTGTAACACATGAAGTGAACAGAAGCTTCCTTCTCAAGACAGTAAACAACAATAATCCCGATATCTGCTCAAAGGAAAGCACTATCATGTTGCTTTATGTCAAAGTAAAAGCATTTTATTCCAAAGACAACACAGAGCCACAGAAACCTTCTGCAAGATGGAAATACACAGGAAGACTTTTTCCTTGCACTGTATTATTCTAGCAAAAGGAAAGGCTTCTGCTCTCAAGAGGCCTGTTTCCAAGAGAACCTCTGCAGACCAGCACAGCCTGCATCTCCGCCCACAGCCCACAAGGAATCTCCCTCCAAGAGGCACAGATCTGGCGCAGGGTGTTCACATTTTGGGCAAAGCATCAAGCCTAATTGTAAGTTTAAAACCAAAACTAAGTGCCACTGGAACGTGCCACAGAAATTAAGGCCTGCAGCTGCTCCTGCTTGCTCTGGTTTGGCCTAACAGCCACGCAAATAGGTAGCGAGAGTTCATTAAGCCTGTTATGAAGCAAGCTGGCAGCAAACAGATTCAAGTATAGGTAGCGAGGACATTCTGAGCTTCTGAAAGAACACATAAGGTTGAAACATACTTAGCACTGTGTTAAGTCCAGGCTCTGCACTAGAAGCCAAAGATTAAAAGTATGAAAGTCATGAAACAAACATTCATTGTCCGAATGGGTGAAAGAAGCACGTATCTAAGTAATCAGACCCTTAGAGTGCTCTTAACCCTATTTCCATCAGAATTATATTTAATACATGCCCATTACGTAGCTGGGTTCCAAGGGCTACTGAATCCCCTGGATGGTCCACTGACTACCCCTTTCCAGCTCCCTTTTGTTGCAGTAGGATATTTAGCAGAAATGGAAAGCACAGTCAGCATGGTAAGGCCACAATAACTTGCTGAAAATGGGCCCAAGAGCAGCTCTTTTTGCATTAGTTCTACGACTAATGAGTCCAGTCATATGAGTCAGCAGCCAGAGAAGTAGGTATTAATTTAGCAACCAAATAATTCCAGAATATATGAAACAAAGCCCTTGTTTCTACTAGCTCAGGCAGGTTCAGTCACCCTTCCTGTTACTTCTGCACCATGGATGTGAGTTATGACTACATAGCACACAAAATCACTGTACGTTCTTTAGAAGTCGTCGCTCCTTTCTACTGTCCTTTCATGTCACAGTTGTACATATCTATTATCTCTGTGTAAAGATAACCAAACAAAAGCTATATTTATATTTTTATTCAAATAATAAGAAATTATACCTCTTGTCAAATACAAACCAAATGCTATGTCACTCAACTATGCCTCAAAATACATGGCACATTTAGCAAAAATAATTATTTAGGAGATTGTAGGTATGGAAATGAATTGATATATCCAAACATGGTCAACAGTAGTCGACAGCACAGAAATATTACTTTTTTACATGGGTGTTAGACTGAGGAGAAAGCCCAGTACTGAAATACCTGTTTTAACTTGAAATCTGTAAAGAAAAATAACTGTAGTTTTCAGTTATTTTGCAACACAGTAATAATAATCTTTGTTGTATAACTTGCTTTTAATGAAATATATATGATATTGAAACCAATGATATTTGTTTGGATCTCTGAAATAGGAATTTACTCCTCAGCACAGCGGTCTCACAATGACTGAGAAACATTTTTCAGGAATGTCCACACCTCACAGTTTGGTGCTGCAACCCTAATATTCTGATGGCAACATTGCAGGACTTTAAAAAATGACGTTTAAAAATATAAGCAAATAAAGAGCAAAATGAGATATTTTAAAATACTCAGGAATGCCTCTGCATAACTTGATCTATTTCAAGGTTGCCTCCTGGCCTTGCCAGGGCACTTAACAGCTTTAGTGAGAAGCTTGAAAGAAAAGAGTAGAAACAAAGAGACTTTACACAAGAAGGCAATTTTACCTCTCATTTACTTTTCCTTAAATAAATCCTGGCTATGAGCTAGAAGCATAATTTCTAATACCCCTTGAAAATGGCTAGAAATAGATTGTAGCCCCAGGATTACATGGTGAGGAGAGACAAAAAGAAACACGGTGAGCTACTAAGTCTGCCAATAAAACTTAGAAGTTTATTATGGAAACCTTATAATTCTTCCTAAATCTGGTTTTCTCATCCAGTTGCTAACAGCAACTACCATTTGTTTGAATCAGCAATAAAAAAAGCAGGGGTCTGGCTCAATGCAGTTGGCACTTTTACACAATATAATGGAGAGGTAATACGTATTTTCATACTGACCAGTCTAAACGGTCAGTATGAAATGGTCCAGATGCTGCAGCCTACTCCTGAAGGGACGACTTTCCATATCATATGGCCAACACAAACGCACGGAGTTACATCTTCCATTTATGTTGCCATCTCTCAGTGACAGCCATACTACCAGAGGACAATCAAGCTCTTGATGTTGTGGCTGGGCACAAGTACCAACTCTATAGAAGCATCTACTATAAATGGTGCCTTCTTTCCTTTTAAAACTGGACACAGCGCATGGTAGAGTTCACGTTGCCTAAAACAGCTGGTTTAACGTAAAAATGAGTTTCTGTTAATGCAAATGAAACAAACCAGTGATTTTATTTTGATGCATGATTTACTATGTATGTAAAGGATCAAGAGTTAAGGAAAAATAGATGAACTTTAAATTTTTAGAAGTAAAGAATTCACATCTTCCCAAAGTATAAAACTTTCCGAAGTATTTTTGAAAGCTCATAAATACATTCCTTTCCTTTTTATTTCTAGAATAAAATAAAATTACAGTATTTGAAGTTCTCGTACTCAACTATCTAGCAAAGCAGAAGGCCCCACCTGACAACTTTTCAGTTTTATGGCAAAACACCACTTGGACATGGTGACTGAGATAGGGTCATGCTCAGAGCACCATGCTCAGAGCACCAGAATCAGCAAGTTCTAAACTTATACCAGTTTCAGACTTTGAAACTAGAATAGGAAGATTAATGATCAAAATAAACCCTGCTCCTCCTCTCATCAGTCTGAACAGTTCAAAGCAGCAAAACCAACAAGAAACAAGTCTGTTGAGGTTAACAACTGTGCATAATCTGGGTACTATATTTCACTTAAAAACCAACAAGTTTTGAGGCAGTCAAGTGACCACAAAGCTCATTTAACAAGGGACATTCAAGAACAAAGAGATGGTAATTTCTAGTGTCAACCTGCAATCAACCAACCACTCCAGATTTAAGAGGCTCTACTGCCAACTGCCTTGGGCCACCTCTCTTCATAAGGTAGAATTTCAGAGGCAACACCCTACCCCATCAAAATCAAACCCCTGTTTTTCAGCAGAAAGCCATTTTACAGAAGTTCCATTCACCTGTCACTGGAACAGTCAGACGTAAACACTTCACAGTGTCAGCTGAAGAGGACAGAGAACCATTTAGGTTTATCAAGTTCCAGTGCAATCAGCTTCAGCAGTTCCCCTCCCCCCCCCCCCCCCCCCCCCATTAATAAAGAAAGAGTACAATGGCTCAGGAGAACCCTGGTGGTTTCCATCAGCCCAAATAACACTGAGAGATACAGAAGATTTTTTTTTTTTTTGGACAGGGGGGAAAGGGGCCAAATTGAAGGAGCTCCTGCAGTTGGAGTAAGAAGAAAGCTGAAGTATGGAATAGACTGCAAGTCATTTCCCAAAAACATTCCCCATACTAGAGTAGTTGACATAAAACTTCATCATGTGCCAGTAGCATAAAGAGGAACAAAGAAATAATTCAGGATTAGGTCTTCATACTTTGACATGAAAACAGAGTTGGGAGCTATAAAACACTGCTCAGCAGTCAAGCTCTGCACAGGAGTGCTCCCAAATGCTTAATTCTGAGCACGCTAGTATTAAAAGCGCATTTTCCACACCCTCTTTCACAGACATTCCCTGCGCAAAATGAGGTTTGAAATAATACGCACTAGCCAAATCATATTACGTTTTAGAAAGAAACAGCTACAGAATACAGCAGGTAGTATTGCACTGTTCAGATTATGGGACAAAGGAACACAAGCCATGAAAATGTAGTATCTATTCTACATGAACAATTAAATATAAAAAAACTTAGCAATTTTTTTTAAATTTCTAGGAATCAGTAATAAAATTACACTTTCTTCCTTTCACCCTTCAGACAACATTATCTCAAAAAAAGCTTGCAAATGGTTCACCTGCAATTAAGATACATTTCTGGATGGCATCACTATTCAGTGACTCGCCATTTCATTGAGTATCTTGTACATTTTGTTGTGGTAGAAAAGTACATCAGAAACGAATGAATTAAAATAATCTTTGGAACAACCTTTGATCAAGAGTGAACTCAATATTTCAGCACAGATCTTAAGTGCTGCAACAACTAAGCACTCTGATGTTAATCTTAAAGTGCTCGATTGAGATAGTTTAACAGTTGGGGTCTTCTTGTTGGGTTTTGGGGGGATTTTGTTTTTGGTTTCTTTGTCTGTTTCTGTTGCTTTTCAATTAAAAAAAAAAAAGAAACTGAAGCAAGAAAATATCATTACATTTTTAAGTAAGAAGACAAAACCCTTCTCCCAGAAACACAAATGCAGTGCTCTTTGGTTTCCCTTGCTTTAATGAAACCCACTGCGAAAATGAGTAGGGACCTGGTGATTCATATGGTGCTGCTGCCATGAACCGTCATCTAGGCATGAGGAAAACTGATTCTACCAAACCTGTGTGGAAGATGGTGAGGTTTACCATGCACCTCTCAGGAGAATGTCCCCAAACAGCACAGTTGGGTGCTGTGGGCACACAAATTTCCTATAGCCCCCTGAATATCACTACTGCGAATGTCACTGCTTCACTTCAATTAGGCATAAACTAAGGCCATGGGAGAGCTATCACATAATCCTGTCTGAGACCACTAGCGCCCTGGATCAAAGCCTCATTTATTTCATGAGTTTTCCCACCCACTGTCATTCCTCCACCCTACCTGGCAAATTCCATCTAAAATCACAAGTCCTGAACCAACTTATTTAGCAAAAGTTTTGGTGTTTTTCCCACAGGTTTCTGCTGCAAGGTTTACAACTCAAAACATATGCCTACCATACTTCAGCAGAGTAGCACCATGCTGTTTCTCTAAACCCCCCTACAGTATGAATTAAGTAGAGCTTTATTTATGCCCCAACTTAAAGGGTGAACATTGTTGACACACATTTTACACATGCTGCAGCAATGCTGTTCTTCTGTGCACATGCCAAATCCTACCGCAGAGCTGGCTGGCTGCTGATCACAGTTGAAGTGATTTCTGTACTAAGTTTTTTCGTCTGAGTATCAAAGACACTGAGATCTTGCAACTGGACTGTGAAGCCTTGGTACACAACTAAAGCACTGCTTCAGGGTAAAATAAAGAGTTATTGTTGTCTAAATGCATCAGTTAACCTTCAGACCACAGCACAGTCTCTTTAGTCAGATTCTGGATCTTTAGTCAGAGCAAGTAGCGAGTTAGCTTAAATGCCAAAAAAGCTGCCAGGAAAGCCAAAGAATCAGGAAAGGAACTAAAAATTAACAATGACCATGTTTTGCAGGAGAGATAAAGGGATAATGACAAGACCATTATAAGCACCACATTTTATTTCAAGATACTATGTACGTGAGCTCAAGAGATGCTGTGAGCATTAAGTATATCTAAATATTTACCTGTCTTCCTGAAATTATTAATTTTCTGTGTTAAAATGCTCAGGGCTGTACTTTATTTACACCTAAGCCCTCAATCCCTTCCTGTGCTGAAATAAAGATTCCTTGGAAAATGGACATAGCAGACACTTTTTAAAGCTCTGTTAATAGATCGATGGACATCTGTATTTTCTGCCTTCTCTTCTTTCTTAGGAAACCACTGCTGCACAGTGGAAAATGTCATGCTGCACCGAGGTACCCTATAGGCTCTGTTCTACACTGGTTACAGCTCCTCCCAACACAAGAATTAAGAACACTGCACAGATGACCAGTGTGTGAAAGACTTAAGATTACCTGAAAACAAAAAGGAAGCATCAATCTCATTGCTACTGGTGTCAGGCTGAGCAATATTACCCAAATATACATTTGTTAATAGTGGTTATAAAATTGGCATCAATCCAAAACCAACATGCTTAAGGTATCGTGAACTAGGCTCAATGCACAAGGGTGTGTGTCATGAAAATTCTTAATGAGTACTGTAACATTTCATTTTTTCTGTTGAAATTTTAAGATATTAAGAAAGGACTATATCAACATTTCCATTCTTAAAACTTGTGTTTGGAGTGAAATGGTTTCACTGTCAAATCAAAAAGAAATTCACACAAGACAGATACTTTTGTATCAGATGCATTACTTTGACGAAAAAAAAAATCAGATCTGATTAATACAAACTTTCAGCACTGCTCAGAAAAGCAGAGTGAGGATGGGCATATATACTTCTCAACAGCAAACACACTGTTCATTTCTAAAATCAGAAATTAATGCCTGATCATAGCACTGTACAGACACCAAATAAAATGTCATTTGTTTTACTTTGCATGTATCCCATGGTTCTCTCAGCTAGATGGGTCAGGCTTGTCTCACAATCCATGTCAAAGATCATACTCTATCCTCTGGATAGTCAACAGATACTATAGCAACTGAATAAATATATATGATTATTTTAAAATTTAGGTTCAAGATTGATTTCCTTCTATGTATCTTACTTTTAGAGACTATTGCACATCATTCTTTTTTGAAATGGAAATTCCATTACATTTGACAAATTACACTGTTAAAGCTGGAAATACTCCGATGTGTGATGTGTATACCACTACATGCAACAGCTCTCTACAACAGATGCAACTACTCTACCACAGCACCAGACTTTACTAAGCTTCTCCTGTACTCCTGCAGAGGCACTGTTTTCCTTCATTTGCAAGAAAGGGAGTCATCCATGCGCCCTATTTTTTCTCTTCTCCCCACCGATTTTAGAAAGCTCTGCCTGGTCTTTGAAGGACTCGCCTTCACCAGCTGGGAGACAGTTGATGCTGTACACTGGGAGGAAAATAAGAACAATAAAGATCACCACCACTGCACGACCTGTTGGCCTGCAAGACAATAAAACACACTGCACTCAGAATCTGCCAGCTGACATCACTACAGGGTGCTTCTGTGATGAATGTAAGAATCGATTTAAAGCAGCTTTTCTTCGCATCTTATGTGCATATTACAAGGGAGAAGGATATTAGGATAGCTCTCCTACCCAGCTGGGAGAGAGGCAGAGAGACAAAAAGTAAGAAATAGAACAAAAGAAAAAGGCTGACAGAGGGCCAAACAAAGGGCCAGATGGTGACTGCAACCCAAATCTTTGTTAAGTTCCCTATGCCAATCAGATCCTCAGAAAATGAAAGGACTGGATAAGAAGAACAGGCATAACATCTTCTTTCTGATCTTGTTTATGGTATGAGAAATGTACCTAAACAAGCTGGGAGTATTTTCCACCTGTTTTAAATTAATGTGTAACACAGTCCAAAAAATACTTCTCTAGTTAATAATATTATTTACATGCACTCTGTGGCAGAGGCCAAGCACTGTGCTTCAAAATTGGCTCAGGAGTCTTAGCCCAGCTTTGGAGATGACAGAAGTTTTATAATGATTGGACAACCTGGGCAGAGCTCAACACTGATTCAGTCTAAATGAATCCACATTCAGTACAACTTAGAGAAAATGGAAGACAAACCACCCAGACTCAAACACCTGTTTTCACAATGCTGAAAGTACACCCCCCACACCACCTGATCTGACTTTTCTTAAAATTTTATTCACAAATAAAAACTAAAAACATGCTTAGAGCAGATTTTGCATTCCCTTCCATCTTCTTGTAAGATATTTCAACAGCTAGCTCTAGATCCTCAGTTAATCTAAGGACCTCATCAGAATGTATTCAGTACCTTTACATTTGTCCTATCGCATATAGCTTTGCCTGATTACATTGTATTACCCTATTTGAGGTAAAATAGGTGGCCAGAAAGTCTTGTTCATGAAAAACTCTGTGCTGAAACAAGAGCCCCAAGTTGCTAATATTATAACAAATAAAACTTGATTTTCCCCTTACACAGCTTTACATGCGGTAAGTGCATACTACATAAGGCACTGGTGCAATATGAACAGCAGTAACACCAAGCAGTTTTGAACTCATGTTAAATACTCATGTTTTTTCAAAGTTCTTTACTTTTGTGCTCATGTGTATAATTCCTGACAAAAGTATTACAAAGTACAGGAAAGGATGAATAGGCAGTCTTTGAAGCTAGAAGATAAAGCCAGTAACAAATGGACAGCCAGCCTATTCAGGAGCAGAGGTCTACAGATCACAGACTGTTAATCACCATGCTAGGTGTTCTTTGTAATAACCACTGAAATAGGCATTGCAGGCATCTGTAGTGAACCCAAGCATTACGTTGAGTCGTTTGCAAAAAAACAAACGTAAATTAGTTTGTCTATAGGCATTTAGATACTGAGCACAAAAAGGAGAAATAGACTTGCACATCCTGAATCCTAGTGGCAGGTGCACCAAAGAGCCTAGTGCCCCTTTGACACTACTGTACAAGAAAGATAAGGTTGCACGAGCAAGAGCTTCGCTCCATCGCAACAGAGCATTGTGTAGCAAAGCTGTGCTGTTCCAGAAGCTAAAGAATCCATGCAGTCCAAGTTTCCCTGGATATGCATCCTGTCTTTGACTGTAAACTCTCTTGAAGTTTATTCAGCTACTTCTAAGGTCTTTCTACAGAAGATTTGTTTCTTCTGAAGAAGATTTGTTTCTAACAAATCACACCCTCTCCTTCAATGGCATTATTTTCTGATTCTCCTTCCTCTACCTGGCTATTGTCTACTGGGCTAGATGTCTTTGACAACTTTGTCATATTTGATTTAAATAAGCCAGGTTACTAGAGAAAACATGTGGATAAACACAAATACACTGAAATTAGCTTCATGTGAGCATATGCAATAGGAAACAAGACTAAAATAATCTTTGATCCTTTTAGGAGGAGAAAGCATCCATAAAATCTCTGAACAGCAACTATTAATACCACAATATCAAAAGGCCAGCCCCTGCAGTTACCAACAGAATTTCCTGGGAGCTGATCAGCTTTCTTCGTCTCCTCTGAAATCAGATGGGAATGCCCTTGAAGCAAATATATCTTTGTAGGAAACAATTAAGGAAAAGGGTAAATGGGAAGAAAAAATGACTTCTGTAATTTAGATAAAACACTGTGTAAGTGAACTTGTGGTTGTCATTCAAAGCTGTGAAATGGGGGAGGACTCAATTTTCATATCTAATCTCTACTGCAGAAGCATGAGGTAGGTCAGTGGCTGGACTTTGGCACAGAGGAGAGAAAAGTCTGTGTGGCACTAGCGTGACTTAAGTCAGCTGAGACTATTCACAACTCTAAGCCTCGGAGGATCTTCAGGCTGAAGAATCCAGCCTAGCCTGAACACAGGCAGCAACTCCAGCGGCTGTAGGATCACTCCTTGACATCCTATGTTGTGCATTCAGTGCCATCCTCCTTGAAAAAAGAGGAATATGGAATGTGAAAAATTATTTGATAGCAGCTCAGAAGATAACTGGAGTAAGCCAGGCATAATAACAAGAATACTACTTAACTAATGCAAACATTTCTAATAGTAAATGAAAATGAATACCAGAAAAAACCATAACTGGAAACCCTAAAACCTACCCAGTGGTAATACATAAATGGGATTATACTAGTTCAGGAAAAAAAAGAAAAAGAAAGAAAATTGCTAATGCCAGTGTGCATTGCAGTTTTAGGGGAACTAGGTCAGATACCTTGGCTAATGACCAGTGGGGAACTATCAGTGAATAGAGATACTTGCAGGAGGGATCTATGATGCCACACACACAACTTCTCAACACAGGGGAAGAGAAGCCTCACAGGACACAACACAGAGCCATCTACTTCACTGTTGTCCACAGAAAGAGACAGAAACTCCATAGTTGTCCCTCCACAGCTCACACAGAACTACACTGTTTCATTTGGAAAAAGTAATGTCCAGGGGAATCTCCAGGATACCCATAATGTTCCTTCACAGTAAGGAAGAACCATCATGGGAAAACAAAACAACCACCATGGCAGAAGAATTCAGAGCCACTGTCTCAGCAACAGACAGCAGGAGAAAACTTGCTAAAAACCAGGAAAGGCAGATGAGATGGAGGAATTGTTAAGAAGGAAAATAATTCATCTGTTACCTCCATCTTCCACAGAAACCTCTCTAAAGCTGGTTTAAATAAAAAGTAGTATCTTGTGCAGACCACTGAGGAGAAACGTTCTCCAAAAGCATGCATATCTGGCACACAGATGTCTGATCTGATACATGCTGTCCCAAATGTTTGCAGTTAACCTATCATTTTGTCTTCACTGTTACATTGGTTTTTCTGTGAAAGCAGTGTATTGACCATATCTGTAGAGAACTATGAAGAGCAATCCCAGTCACCAGGTGTACCTATTCCTTCAGCCACACTGTCCAGCCATTGTAATGTGGCTAGACAAATCACCCTATGTTATCCTACCCTAATCTCTCTAAGCTGATCTTTCTAGTATTACTAAATGATGTGGTATATCTGTGGAAGAAGAGTCAGAAACTGCTGGGTGCAGCCATTCTATCTGTATATGCTGTACAGAATCTCAGAACAATTTACGGGGCTTACATCCAGCCACTCAATTTGAAAGGCACAAATACAAACCTACAATGGATTACTGGAAGAGCTCAGTCACTTTCCTATTAATGCAACTGAATTTCTCAATCTTTTCAAGAAGGAGAGAATTGAAAAACAAGACACTAGCTAATGTATCTGGACATTTAGATTACTCTTCCTTGACCTTTTAAACCAAAGATTATTTGTCATGCCACTGTCAAAATACGACAGTACGAACATATACGTAGGTAAACTGGAACAATCACAAAACTATTGAGCTTCTCTGTAAGCTGATGTAGAGCACCAAGTTCTGTATTACTTTACACCCAGCATAATGTAATTGCCCTCATTAGGTTACACCAGTTCAGAGTTTCATAACAGAAAAGCTTGTACCAGTTCACAGTTTCATAAGAGAGAAAGCACAGAGTAATATTTCGTTTAAACTAGCGTGTGCCTACCCCAAGAGTACCCGTGCCCTTTTGTCACATGGAATACTCTATTGTAACTTACACAAAGTAGTTCCATTGCATGGATTATAAGGCACGGAATCTCAGAAGCTACATGTAACATGAGACTAAACAAAACCACTTCATTCAAAACAGATACCGTATCTCTATCACAGCTGATGGACAAACGTGCTTTACTCAAGTCCTCACATCACCTTTAAACTCTGAACTCAAAAGTGAGCTTAAACTATCAAAAAAAAAAAAATTTAAAAGACCAGATCTGCAAACATCAATCCAGTGGCTGCATTCCCAGAACAGTAAATGCATGCAGACCACTTCTGTAAAATTTTGCATTAATTTCAGCTCTTTAATCATCCTGTCTTTCACCCCACTTGCAAAATTGCCAGTCCTTCCATTGGGATACACTAAATCGGGACAATTGTGGACATGGGCATCACACACGAAGAGCTTGGTTAAGGACTGAAACCGTACGAGTAAGTAAGTCACAAGAGAACTACGCTGCCTAGATTTGAAACTGGCCCAGTATTAAAATGTCCAGCTGACCAACAAAAGACAAAATAAGGTCTGGGCTGAAAAATGCTGCTTTTACTCTTTTATGTACCCTGTTTCACGGAACAGCATGCAGCAGCCTATACCATGTTTTCCTACGTACAGACAATTGGTACAAACAGAAACGAAATGTGAAGGTTGAGCTTCAGATGCAAAAACCAGAAACTGCTGTATCTTGAATGAGATTAGGTTTCATGATTTTATCCTTTTCAATTTTTGTCATAAAGGTTGTAATTTAAAAACAAAAATAAGTATCTACACACATTTAAGAAGAAGGAATTTAAATCAGGCCAAATGACCCCTTAAAATATAACCCAGTTATTACCAATCCAGAAAACAGGACTGCCTTCTTATGACCTATTCTATGAAAACCTACCATCAATAACGTGTACTGCTGGTCGACAACGCAGTATGTGCAGATTTTTATTGTCCTGTGGATATGCACAAGATATAAAAAGCTTCAGTTTCATTGTTACCAAGATATAAGGGGTAAGGGGAAAGGAAAAACTGTGATAGTTTAGGGCCAGAACTTAACAAAGAGCATTTCAGGCATTTTTTGTGGTATTTATCCTAAAAGTTTCCTCCCTGAAGTCATGCAGTTTATCAGCCTGATCACTTCAGAGCATACAAATGGATAACATGGGGACACAAACAAACATTTAAAAGCTTCCAGCTCCAGTTTCTAGCATTAGTCACAGCGAGGAGCTGCAACATCCCCCATGCTTACACGGGTCTGGCAGAGCATCCTCTGGAGAACTTCTACGGCTGCTTCACAGCAGAAATGGCCAGGAGAGGTTGCAACAGGCTGGCTCTTGCATGCCTTAAGAGTCAAGCAAGGAGAAATGCAGACCTTGCCCACCCCCTCGTGCACCTAAAGACCTGCCTTCTACACTTGACGAAAAACCTTCACAACATCTGAGCTATGCGATGTCTCCCCACATTGAGGAAAGATTGCTGAACCCATAAGCATACCTTTCGAGAAAAAGAAGTCAATGGAACGCTGCCCACACCCGGCCATGTGAGTAGGTAGTGCTCAGGGACAGCTGTCAAGGACATTAGGTGGGGAAGGAGGAAGGAAGCCTTCTGTGGGTGTTGAATGCATTTGATGCAGACCAACCAACCTGTTCAGAATTAAATTTACATCCTCTGCTGTCAGAGACCCAAATGTCTTTGTGGTTTACTCAAGACCAGTTACTTTGCTGAAACATAGATGGCACAGGAAAATACATGGCTCCTGCAAAGGACCAGGCAAGGATTTCAATGGGATTAGTCATGCTTTCTCAACAAGGTCAAAAAAACATTAGCATCAAATTTCTTTTAAAAAAATCCACTTCTTTTAAACCACAAAAGTTATAATGAAACCAATTAAAAAATTAGAATTATATTTCTTAAAACACAGCATTTCTTTTTGGTTTTTTTTTGGGGGAAAATGGGGCAAAACCAAAGCATGTATATATATATATTACATATATGAATACATATATACATGCTTTGGTTTATACTCTGCATTCTTTAAGAATATAAATAATATCTTACAGATAGTTTCACCCAGTCTGAGAAGAAATCAAAACTTGACTAAAGCTTTTCGTCAATCCCATTCCACTAATATATTTGTTGAAGAAGGCTACGTACTTCTTGTACAGTATGTTCTTCCAGTGTTTTGCTTTCACCTACACATTTTGCTTTCTCAAGCAACAGCTTCAGTCTTGTATTTTTCCACTATAAACTGACATCAACTCAAAACCTGCCCCTTAACTATTCAAGGGCATGTTGGCACAAAAAAAATATTGCCCTCCTAAGCAGGCTGGGTGTGGTATTTGAATGCTGTACATTCCTTTAGTTAATTGAAAATTGTATCTCTCTTTTCAAAGGTTCAGTAAACAAGTGGTTTGGCAAAAAGACAATGAGAAATAAACCAGGAATACACATGTCAAATAACTTCTATTTCAAGTATGCCATTAATACATATGTTGATATGCAACAGAATTTCTGATGTTTTAAGCCTTTAAAAGGAAGAGAAAATCAGAGAGTAGGGCACTAATAAACCCTAAGAGATTGGCAGGGAGTCAACGTGAGTATCTGTATGTACAGGCCTACTCATCTCAGTGAATCATCACAAAATTGAGACCCAGATCAACACAAAGTAACACAAACTCCTTCTCCCCTCCCTTCCCTTCTTGTTTTCTCTCCAGAAGACCCATCTGTGGCAACCATATTCATTTTCCAGACATGTCTTGTCTACTACTAATATGCAGCTGTTTCACAGAACAGGTCTGGGGAAAGTTCTGAGCCTCTATCAGTACTATTATTTCATTTATTATCTGGAAGACAATTTTCTATAACATCCACAGAAATTTCATACACATTCACAGTCATTAAATACAGTTTCAGGAATTCTTAAAAAATACCAAATTAATTACTCAAAATAAATCAGCTGAGCACCAAGAAAAAAATGTTTATAAACTGATATGCCAAGTTTGAAACAGTCTGTTTCATCCAAACATAGAAAAAGGGATAGACTTATTTTTAGTGCTTTTAATATTTATTCTTAAGCCTCGTTTTTATGCAACCAGGCTACCATTATTTTCAGCATTATCAACTCTTAAAAATAGTCTCTCGAACACTTTTTCCTTGCCTTTTGTTACATTCATGGATTTGCTCCTTGAAACTTAGGGCAGTACTCTATCCACTTGAAAGAGATGGACGTTTTCAGAACAATAGAAAAGCGCACAATAGAGAAGGTTAATTTCAGCTGAGTACATTGGCACAGTTGACCACATTTCACAAAAACAAATGCAAAAAAACAGTGTTTGCATACGTCAGTAAGAATGGCCCAGTGCGCTCCAGCTCCCACAAGCCACCCCGACCCTCTTCTCTGCTTCCACACAATAGGCAGCGACTGTGAACACAGATTGCCCCCTGTGCTAAAATGTCAGTGCAGCCTGGCTCGAACTTCAAGCGGCAGGCAAGCCTCTCTACCCGGTCGAAGAAAGAATTTTCTTAATAGTTCTACTTTAAATGGTCACTGGGAACGCTTCCCATGGTGCACTGAGTGCTCCTTTCAGCTGGGCAGTACAGCCCACCTTGCAAAACAATAGGTTTGTTAACTCATTTTGTTCAACAAGTTCAGGAACTTGGAATAAGTCTCTACTCCCAACAACCTATTTCCAAATGTAGTATCAGAAAAATCAAAATAATTTAAATAAACCCCAACAAAACAACACTAGCATCAAAAGAAAACACATATTTCCATTGGCCACAATTCCAGGTAAAACTACAGCTTTTCAGAAAGGATATGTCACCCCCAGAGCAGAAGCAGCATATATTCTGTTCTCTGGAGTTACTATTCATTTCTTCACATTACCCTTACATGTCTAACCCACTCCTTCCAGAAGCTGCCATGTTGGTGTGATCAGATTAAACGGGATTTTTATTCACAGTCACGAGGCTCCTCACTGCTCTCTGATCTCAGCACAGAAGGTCAACTGCACAAATAATGGGCAAGTGAAACTGCACACTTATGACCAGACATCCTGTTCGCTGTGAATTCTATTTTTAATACCCAGTGTGTACTGATTCTACTTCTCGCTGTCATTTAGAAGGTGTCTTTTCCCCCTCAGCTCCTTGCTCCTGCATTTCAGAAGCTTTTCACTGCTCTGAGAAGCAAAGACTTCAAAAGGGTTCCCCGTGTTACCTAATCTTAAAAGCAGTGTAGTCAAGGAAAACTGCAACATTTGGTTTCTGTATGGAAGCCAGGACATTAGAAAGAATATGAAACTCAAAACATTTTATGCAGAAATCTCCTAATAGTGGACTAGCCAGAAGGCTGTGAAGGTTGGCAACTGCTGTGAACCCTCAGCACCCACTGGGAGACATATCTAGGACAAAGCATTTCTTAAGAAGGGCAGTTACTCCTTCCCTGAAAACTGTACAGTGTGGATGCTACCTAAATTCAGCTTTAACTCACATACTGGCTTTTCTTAAACTATTTCTTCTCCTTGAGGTAATAACTAGGCACCTCTCTCAGCTGTCTTACAGTTACTTACGATGCGACTGTGAACACTCATTCACTACTTTGTAAATGATCTCTCTTACACACACTTCAAGTGCAGCAGCTCCTGCTGAAAGGTAGTCAGCGGTTTCTTGCCCTCCCCCACGTTACCAAGCATCATGTCAACTAGACCTAGCAATGGTTTAAACTTTAAAAGAGCTTTTTGACTGAACAGTCACACTGACTGGCTTACACACAAAATACTCAGTCCTTGTATCTTGCTCAGTTCAAATTATCTTCTCTCCCTGTATGAACTATAGATTCATGGAATGAATGCTACACATTAAAAAAAAAATAAATACCTAAAACAAAACCCCCAGAGGAAACAGAGGAAAGCTTGATCTTTTTCCTTTCCAGTGGGAATACCTTTAAAGCCTGCAAAAAATACAAGGCTGAGAGAATTAGCATCAAACCAGAGCCTCAGATGTTGATACACATCTTCTATTATATCCTGTCTTTGGCTTTTGCTGAAACAAAAGAAAAATTTTTAAGTAACACCAACGTTCTTGTTAGCTGTTTTAGGAGCCATTCCTACTAAGAAGAAACACGGAATGGTTTACCTCACCCAAAACACTCCACAACCTTCAGATACAGCTAATTTTTAGCTAATCTTGTCAATACTTTAATCAAGAAACAAAAGGCTCTATATAGCCAATGTTCTCCCCCAGAACCCAGTCCATTTATCAAAACCATCAGCATCCTGTAAAAATATTTAATCTGGGTAAACATTCAAGAGTTGCTCGGTTTTCATTTGGATAACCTCCCCCTTCCCATCCCTAATCTGGAACAGCCTACTTTATAACAGAAAGGCCTGCTTCAAAAGCAGTACTCACAAGATGACTGCACCTTCCTTTAGAATCTAAAATAACTGGGAGAACTATCGGATGGAGCCAGTATGTCCTGGGTTTTTTGGACACATGTAGTCCCCACTTCCAAATTATAATTCTGTTTTTATTGCAGATTAAGCGGAGATACTTTCATGAGGTGTGATTCATATTTAAGCTAAAATAAAATCACCACGTTCTCAATATAATTTTTAGCATTTTCCTCGATTTAAAGATGTCTGAAATCTGTTAAAAAATTCTCACAGGCACATTTCTGGAGAACCAGTTCTCTGCAGTTTATACTACATGACATTATCTTCCACAAGAACAGATGCACAATGGTATACTAACTTATTATCCTTTCCTGTTTTTTCACAGGCAATGCACAAAAGAAAAAAGCTAAACAGAGGTTTAAATCAGGTAAAGGATAGGTATTCATAACACTAGTGTATCTATAATCATTCCCTATTTAGAAATAGATATTCACCCTTTCTTGCAAGGGGAGGAAAAAGTCTTCCCTACAAAGTAATGAGGAAAACAAGGGCAGGGAACATGGTAAGAAATGGGTGTGAAAATGCAGGCAGATGGGATTTCATGCAGGACAGAAAATGAAAACAAAAGGACTGCATTTTCTATGTGGAACTATGGAAAGACTGACTTAAGGACTGCGACTGCATGCTCTACCTTACATTTCCCTGCAGGCATCCAGCACTAGCCCTGACACCAGCAAGAGAATAATCCAGCAGGAACCACGGAAAACACTCAAGTGTGGGCAGGTGACTAACTGCCAGAATTTTTAACATTGCTTTCTCTAATTGCACATCAATGAACTTGTCAAATAAATAGTTCCTTCCAAAGCATAGCACAATTCTGACTTGAAAACAAGAAACTTTTAGGAGAGCTGTGATTGGTCATTTCAAAGTTTAATTTCTACCTGAAGTGGCATGGGACATTCCTTTCATGATTCTCATTCCTAATATAACATGAAATACTGGCAGAAATAGCTGGAGCATCCTACCATAAAAAAATCACAGCAATACAGATATAAAGCAGGCCAAGGAAAGAAACAGGAAGTTCACTTGGCCATTGCCACATCACAGAAGACGTTTTCTAAAGTATTTAAAAAAGATGACAAACAAAAACAAACACAAAAAACCGCAAACATTGTCTGGCTGAAATACATGGCATGGTTGTATGAAGCTTCAGGTGTTAAGGGGGGGGGGGGGGGGGAATGCTTTTTTGGGGGAGGAAAGAGGGAAATCCTGAAGGAAGGGAAGAAGACTTGGGCAAAGACATCTGAGGTGGTTGAGGGATTTCTTATTTTTTAGAATTTAAAATCTCTTTATCTACATCCCCTCAAGTCCCATAAATAAGAACCTTTTGCATCCTCAATATATTTTTGACCCAACAAAACATACATGAAAACTATTTGCATCCCAGTTGCCTGTTGTCAGTCACATGCTTCGTAAAAACTTCAAATAATTCTTCTCTTGTGACCATGCCTAATTTCATATGAAAGTCAGAATTTCAGCTCAAACCCCCAGGGGAAGTCAGCTGGATTTACTGTTAACCTTTGCCAGTGTTTTGGAAAGAGTCCGCATTGCAAAACACCCACCCAGTCCAATCTTAACTAAGCCAACATGGCAAAAAATTCAACAAACTGGAAAAAAGCCACTTCTGTTATATGCTAGCCTCCAGAATATGAAGGATATCCTTGTAAGGGCATCTTTAATTGACATTCCCTTCATTTATCTTTACATTCCCATCTCCACCTCTAACATTAAAAGCAAACATAATTAAGTAGCCTAACTCTCCTTACTTGCAACCTAAAGCAACTTTATTACTATGCCCAGTTTTGGAGTGTTTTGCAAGCCAACTGCAGAGCTGTCTGTAATATTGTCACATGAGAATAATAATGAAAGTGATGGTATATTGATCCAACGTCCCAACTTCTCTCACTTTCCAGTTTTTTCTTCTGTGTAATGAATATTGAACTAGGTGGGGCGTTTTGGTGTGGGTTTTTTTAATTTTTTTTAATCTGCAAGTGAGTAATCCAGTGTTCAACTTCTACATCCATAATCAGGTCTTCATAAACTTTAATAGATACTCACAATGTTACAGCAAAGTAAAACTCACTTAATGGTCTTCAAAAGTAACCCTTTTTCAATTCAGATTTGTCAAATCACAATGAGTTTTTACTCTGTCATGAAAAGACATTTTTACAACATTTTAATAATTTGTCTTATTCTGAGGTTTGAGGGTAATAAAAACATTCAGATGAAGATCACTTGGAAAGACATAAACTGAAAAACACTAGCTTCTTATTGATGAAAGGAATACAGTCAAACACTGGCTAGGGTAGTGGTTAGAGAAACACACTGATGCACTCCGTTTCCCTTTAGTTTAAAAAGAGGGATATAAACTAAAGCAGTAGCAGAAGTGAACTGTATGTGTGAGGGGGCCTACAGTTCACTTCTCAGCTGAGTGCTTAGATGGGCAATAAGCAGGATATAAGCTAAGAAGGAAACAGAATTCCTGACTCCTAATGGCTCAGCCATCTTTCTGTCACAACAAATGTGATGTCATAAAGACAACATAATTATGCAGCAACAAAGTGATCTTTTAGGCATGATCATCTCACTAGACTACAATAAATCAAACCACTTACTGTCATTTACACCCACAATGAGAAGAATCATGGATACATTACGGAGCACCTTCCTCTACACCCAAACAGTTCAAGTCTGACAATCCAATATAAACTGAAGGTTCTTAGTAGTTTCTTTTAAAAATAAAACACAGGCACCAAAATAATGCAAAAAATCGCTAGCATATGGCACTATGGAAGAATAAACAATACTGCTTTCAGGCCTAGCCAAGGGATTACTGTCACATGAGGAAATCAAGGCTGACTTTTAAAAAACTAAAAATAATTTTAAGAATGCTTCCTGTCTCAATGCTCTGGACAAGAGAAAACAAATGAAAAGACTTAGCGTCTACACGCCATCTAGGTCACTGGTATTACACAATCTCCCTTTTTAAAAACACTTCAAACAAATTCCTGTTCCAGATAGTCACAGGCTTTAACTGATGAAAAACAAGCGCAAGATATGAAATATAACCTGGAATTACAAAACTGATTGTTTTTAGAAAAAGTGCTTGTGTCCCCGACAAACCGTTACGGAATCAAACAGCCTGATCAGATTTAATTATTTTAATTAAACAGAACCTGTTAGGTAGTTACTTGTATGCCACTTTATACTAGAAGGCTGGATTGCTACAGAGGACACTCACACAAAATACTTCACTCTACCTTTGTCTTACACAGTTGCAAAGCAACACACATCATTAGGATAAGCATACCTCTACAGCAAAGAATTATGTATGCAACTGTTCTTTATCACAGGTTTCAGCTCTGCACTACTTCCAAATTAATAAGACAGGAGCAAACTTGTCCATCATACCTCTTTCTGTGTGGTGAAGATACCACACAAGCACATTTCTGCCTTCTAAACTAAGTATCATACCTCCAACACCCTATCATACCATGCCTGAAAGTTTTACAATCAAAACTACTTGCACTAAAAAAACATGATTTAGCAAGCCTTTACTAATTATTCTAATCTCCCTTCGGTTGAAAGTTACAAGACTGCATACGCTCACTTAGATGGTCGAAGGCGAACAGGTAAGTATCTGTCCATTAAATCATTATCCTTTAAAATACACTCAAATCAACACTGACGTTTGATATTTATAATAAAAAAACCACTAACCATAGCCTTAATTACCAGAAAGCATGTTCCGCTGCAATATAAATATTGATAAAATTAAATCATCCTATGCTTAACTTCATCTTTCCAGCTACGCTGCTATACAAACTAGGCCTCCCGTAGTATTCCTGTGGAGATGAAGACACAGCACCAGCTTCTGCTCCCATCTCTGCTACAGGTTAAAATATCACCACAGGTTAAAATATCACCAACCTACTCTTACTTTGTCACATAAACCATTAATTGCTTAATGGACAACTGTCTGGCTTAATTCTTCAGTGTTTATAAGAGAGAGTGCTCGGGTGAAGGTTTGTGTTAGAAGACCGAACTTCAAGACCTCAATGCATTTCCTTACTTTGCCCAACTTTCTTGCGTATCTTTGGACAAGCTATCTAGCATCTCCATGCCTTGATTTACAAGCTGTAAAATCAAGTTAAACAATCTCATTTCAATTCTGAAGGACAGAATTTAAAAAGAGATGTTACATGTTATCTGGGTAGCTCATGCAACAGTAATGAGGTCCTGACATAACACCACTTCTCCCAGCTAAAACACTCTGGGCAACTAGGAAAAGTAAAACCTCCTCTTCAGTCAGAGAACTGGTCCCTTGGAAAGAGCTTGAGGATGAATGACTAAGGCCTGACTCAGCTACACCTTTAAATATATGAGTGGCTTCAATGAATTCGTCAGAAGTACAGCCAAACACAGGGAAATCTCTCAAATTTAAACAAAAGCAAGACATTCACAGTTATGCAGAACTGGCACTGAGCTGGTAATATTTTCTTTGAAATAAACAGCATCTTGAGCCTGGAAACATCTAATATTCTCTAGCTTTATGTCATAGCCTTCTGCAATACAGATGAGAGAACTTAAGCAAGGCAGTCATCAGTATTCCAAACTAAGTCCTAAGCCCCTTTTTTCAGGTATTTGTGTTAGGAGTAAAGAAGGAAAGCCACACTAAGGCAGTTTGTAACTGCAATTGTAAGAACATCCTACATGGGTTTTCACCACATTTGGAGCATGCGACCTGGAGTATATAGGAGACAGGTCACAAAAACAAAACATTAAACTTTGTAAGGAGCAAAAGTAATGAAATCTAGTTTCTTAGAACTTGTGTCTCATAGGCTCAAAGTGTCAATGAAAGTGTTTCCTGTGGTTGGTACAGTTATAACATCTTCCCCCTCATGTGTCTGTTAGGATTCCCAGAAATGATAGAGCACTTCTGCCTTGCCTTTATGTGGGCTTTTCTCACAGGCAGTTCTTACAGGAACATGGCAACATTAGAGCACTAACAAGTTTCAATGAAAATGCCCAATAGATGCCTCAATTAAAGGCAGAATAGGAATAATTACACATACACAACAACATAATTGCGTAAGCTTCTTTTCCATGAGCAATTTCTCTGGATAAAAATAAAAGCTTCTCTTGAAAATGCCTGTTAACAAAAAGACAGCTATAGCACAGTAGAATAACGAATTTCTTGTACTTACTGGCAATCATTTATGAAACAAAATTATGGCAAACTGAAGTATCATTACCCTGTGCTTCAAGAATGCTGTTCAGATATGGAGAAGGCCTGGGTAGACCTCGATGTAGGACAACCTGGCTTAACAGTACAAACAGAGAACAAAAACATTTTCTGTTCACTCATACACTGCAGTGAGACTGCAGTTCCAATAAACTGGCAGGTATTAGACATGAGATATATGTCTTATGAGATTAAAAATACTTTTTGTATTTATATACCATACGTAAATATATATTTATATAACATAAAGATCCATGCTAATGTTGAGATACTGTACCCTAATTTCAAGGCTGGCACGGATTTCACAAAACCTTTAAGCGAATCATCCGGTGAGAGCAACTAGACAATTGCAAGTAGTCACTCAATCTGTCCACACAAGAAAAGTGACACAAGAAAATAGATATGGCAATGACCAAATGAGTATAGTACAATTTACAAACCTTTAAGAATTCAATCACATCTGTTTAACTAAAGCAACAAAGCATGTATTAGCTTTTAACAGTGAGCTACCTTCCTGCTCAAAGCTTCTTGGGGGGCTGGAAAGACAGAATGACAATATTGCAAGTTGTACCCATGACTACTTTCAGGACTATTACCATCAAAAAGTAGATTAATGACTACCAAAACCTTTCTAACTGGCTTTATAAAAGGCCTGGCCTTTGCCTTCTGTGCTTATATATTTCTTCCAATAACTATGTCCACACTTAAAGACTGCTATATACATGCTTTTACTATACAGTATGTGAACATAATCTAAACTGAAAAAGACACGAGGACAATAGTTAAGACTCATTATCCTACTGCTGACAAGGCGTAATAAATGTAAGACTGAAATAAAACACACATAAAACTGAAATATAGCACACATTCGATCCAGCAGACCGTTAAACCTCCTCTGGAGTCATTACAGTCAGTCACATCAGGAAGAACTCAGGGACATTTAAATCAAATGGACTATTCAGCTGCCACGCACAAGTGTATATTCTCAACTAATAAAAAGCCCATAGAAAATTCTGTAGAAGAAAACTTACGGAGTGTTTGAATGCAGTGTACCACTTTTTTCCAAATGCACTAAGCTGCTCCAGTTGGAAAAGCCCTGAAAGGGACAGCCTTCTTTCTGCTCCCAAAACTCACTATATCACCCCTCAGAATTCACTGCATAAACACTGTCGCGGGCAGACATTTGAGAAGGACTAAAAATGATTTAATACTTTTTGGATTTCCAATATTTTGTACAGAACAAAACTGCTCTAATTTTCCATTTCCTGTTTTATTAAAGAAAAAAGGTATTTGTAAACTAAGGTACAGAAGAGCACATTTCAAACACCAAAAATCTGGCTTTAAAATTAGAAGCAACAGCAAACTGAAAAGTTAGTGATGTTAGTTGATCTCGGTAATATAATTCATCTTGTTAGTATCATATGATATCATGCACAAACACTGCCTAATTAAAATGCCTCCAGTGACACAGATTGCCAAACAGTGCCCCATTACAGGCATGTAACTAATTCTTTCTACAAGTAACAGGAACAAAACCCTCTACTAAAACTGCCTTTTTCATTCCTGCACAAACCTTGTATTTTACATTAAAGTTACCTTAATGTTTCACTGCAGAAAACGGCTGCTGTCTTGGACAGCTATACTTAACAGTGATGTAATTATCTGTAAACTTTATTTCAACACATGGCCATGTGGCCTGAGGTCTCCTAATTTAGAAATCGTCATCTCAGACACTAGAAGAGAAAGCATGCTGATAATTTGCTTCACTGAAATGTGGCCTAATACATAAATACAATCAGAACTAATTGTTTTGATATACACATATTGTATATTTTAATATATACATAAACATAAAAAAATGTGGCCTGAATGTGGCCTAATAGGCACATTCACCCTCTGACAACATGAAAGTAATACCCATCTGGGACACTTGATGTGAAATATGCCAGGCAACAGCACTTTCTTCCTAAGAGAGATGGGTGCTACTGAACAGTAAACTGAGATCCTGACACAACACTACTGCAAATAGGATAGAGCTTGTACTGTAGTCAGAACTGGACTAATTTTTTTAAAAATCATTATGGCTCAATCAAAAAGTCCACTCAAATTTCTAAGGTGTTTGTTTTTTCACAGTTTTCTCGTTCTAGTAAATGTTTCTTAAGTGAACTCTGAAGCAGCACTATCCTAAAAATACTACTTTTTTGAAGCTGTACAATTACAGTCTCCAAACAATCCATAATTACAGATATTTTTATACGGATGGAAAACTAAAAGCTGAGAATGTTTCATTTTAATAGCCTGAAATTTTATTCATATGTATTCGGGGCAAAAGTTTTTTCAAATGGCAGGCTTTATTTCACGGACAGCTTAACAACATCTACAGCAATTCAGCTCTTGTGTATGACGTGGGAGTAAAATTTTCCATTCAAATCCCTGTTTGCCACAAGAATTAAATGTTATTTGTAATCAGTGAAGGCCATCTAATACATTTACAGGGTTCCTAGAAGTTCTTTGAAATTAACAGAATTTGGAAAGGCCAGGTACAGCAAATGACTCTACTGAACACTCTCCAAAGAACACTTGCGGACTTACTGCCATATTTCTTCTAGCTATTAAGCACTTTGTAGTGCACAAGCTCAAAAGATGTTTTTCACATTTAATCCTTACTTTGATTCTCTGACTCGCAGAATCAAGTAAAAACATTCATTTTAAGAAACAAAAAATGCATGGTAATTAAAGTCTTAAATTAATTTTAATTTATGTAATATTCCGTTACATAAATTAGCAGAAGCATATAATCCTGAATGAATTCCTTAGTAAAATAAAAGCTCTCTTTTACCATGTTATATTTTCTTCCCCCTACCTATGTTTTGCTAAGACTTCAAAATATATTCTACTTCAAGTATAACAATTAATTTTAATTAATTACAAGATTTGGTTTTTGTGTTTCAGTTACACTGGTGAATTTGTTGTTAAAGGACAAAGCATTTAGCATTAGCCATACATATCACAATTGGTCTTGCTTTGGTTGTTTGGGGTTTTTTTATTGGAAACTTAACAGCTGTTTCAAAGTAATTTTTTTCTTAGGTTATTTATTAACAGAGCTTAAATACTAACAACTATAAATCTCTCAAGTGCAAAGAATGATCAATAGGAAAAAAAATCAATGACAATTACATTTTTAGTAAACTAGTGGACACACTTTAAACATGTGAAAACAGTATTTCTGAGAAAACAGCAGAAATTATTTTGGAAAAGTTGAATCACTCCTCAAAGTTTCAGTATAGAAACAAACTAAAACTGAAAGAGACAAATGCAATTTTGATAATCTGCACAAATTATCTTCCTTATCTGGTATATAAACGTATATGTTTGAGTGCTCTCCCTAACTGCTGTGTACCCTTGGTATCTCATCCTATGACACTTTCTACCACATGCATACTTTCAAAGCAGCTTTTATATTTTAATACTGAACTTTATATAAAAGTGAGTTAGTCTCTTAATAAAAAGGTATGTTTCCTCTCAAACCCCACAGTGGATACAGATCATCTCCTACAATTCCTCTGGACTGACTGAAAGATTATTTTCTTTTGCCTAACACCCAGCACTGGCATAGATAATGGAACTCTTTTTTTCCAAGCAGGCAGTGTCCAGTATTGCAAGAAAAATAACAGCAACACTTAGCATTTCTATCATACTCTTCATAAATAACACAACACTAATTTTAACTAAAAGTAGATGTGCTGACCAGAAAAATGACAAGATGAAGAAACAGAGTAAGATTAAATGAGTGAAGAGAATGTATGAGAATAGGAAGGATGACAAAAGCAGAAATGCAATGGGTGAGTGTGTTTAGGCTTACGTACGTGTATGCACACGTGGTAAGAAAAATATCTACAGAGAACCATAAACAGAAATCAAGGTAGGCAAAAGGTTACTTAGAAAAAGCAACTGAAAGTAAACAGAAAGTAATGAACAGTACTGAAGGTGACTGAAGGACACAAAGGAGAACAGAGAAAGGAACAGGGGTGAAAAAGCAGCAGGAGAAGAAAGATTGTAATAAAAGCTACTAAGAAAAAATAAAATACTTCAGAAACAGAGCAGTAAAAAGGTTGAATGGGAAAAAAAATATTAAAAAAAAATCAGAGAGAAGAGGAGCAAAAGAACAAGAGCCCTTAGTTACGTGACCAGAAAGTCTTTCTCACCCATGGAATTTGTTAACACTGCTGCAATCCACTCTGTGTGGATCCACACAGGACAGCAGCACCACAACTTTCTACATGAGCTTCCCCACTGGTTTACATGCACCTTGAGTGCAGTTAACACTAGCAGTTAACACTACTCTTATCCAGCACACGCTATCTTCAAATGTTCTTTAAATACACACACGTGTATGTAAAGTCAGCTCCTACACACTTAACTGTTTAGAAGGCAAACTTTTTCAATAAGTAATTCCCCTGTAATTGTCAGCAACTTTTCCTCCACAATTCCGTTTCACTTATTCCATAGAGCTATCTGTCCTAGATTTTATACTTGGATGCAGAAGCAGTTGGTTTGATTTGGCGGTGTCTCAGTATAGCAAAGCTTGAATTAGAAAAAGGACTTCCTACCACAAACAAAAAAAGCGATACAGGAAAATTGGACAGCACAGGCTCATGGAAGTTTAGAAGCAACATTTAATAATTTAGTGCTTGTTTTGAAAGGATAAACAGGATCAATGTGAATTTCAGTTTTCCACATGTAGCAAAATACATCAGTATCTTTATTTTAATCACCCTTGTGATGTGAGCTGGTACCAGCTCTGACTTCTCTATTTACCTCTTCCTCTGCTTCACACCTCCCTCTTCTCACTCCATGGTTTTATTCCTACCTCTGCTAATTTTTTCAAGGGCGCTTTACTTTCCATTACGTGTCTTTTTCTTTCGTTGTCTTGTTTATCCCCAAAGTACTTCCACTGCTTTATGATGTAATTTCTGCTACAAGCCAATACAGACACGACTGAAAATCAAGAATTCTAGTGGAACAGAAGTTAGCACCATGCGCACTGGCTGGTGCCACGCTGGAAACCTACTTGTAATCAACTCCAAACAAAACAATACAATAAAGATCTGCCAGCACCAGTGAGTTCCCTTGTCTTCTTTCCTTTCTCTTGTCTCTAACGGTATTGGAGAAGTCACTGTTGCAAAGACCACACCTCTACGGCAGATGAGGAATCCCACCCTTGGTGCCTTGTCAGTGGTTTCATTACAAAACATGTCATTACGCCTTTTTCTTTCCATGGGGTTAAGGACCCTGCCAATGCATCTGCTATGAATCTGCGCTAAATCACCAAGAATTATTAATACTTATAGATAACAGAAGACTGTGTATTCTTGCCTTCAATTTTAATTCACATTTCCGCTCACAGACCTTACTCAAGGATTACTGTTTAAAAAAACCAAGACTATACCTTAGGTTGATCCATTAGGTTTCGCATTTCTAACAGTAAAGTAGAATAACTGCCCGCTTCCCCAACAGAAATGGAATTTTATTGGTACAAAGGGCTTTTGCACTGAAGAATTCTCCTCCAACAGAAAGGGATGAGAACAGGTATAACAGCATAAGGTACTTTAAGACTACTGTTAAGATGTAGCAGGGAACCTGCTTGGCACCATTTAAAAATTACATAAAAATGTGTGCAGACTGTAGCTTGTAGTATGGCTGTGTGTACTCTGAATGCAATTTGCTCTCGAATTCACACAGGGGTACATTTTTTAACTTCAAAAATCTTCATCTTAAAATGACTGTAAATAGAAATGCTACACACACATGCAAACAAACATTCACATATCAAAATACAAACAGAAATGGAATTACTTAGTGCAATAGTTCATGCTGTCTCTGATTAGATCATGTCATTAGCACAGCACCACAGAACATCTTTCCTAAACAATGTATTCCAGTTACAAAGTAAAAGTAGTAGTGAATTACAGGATGCTATTTGGTGGTTTTTTAACTCACCATGGAGCTTGTAAATCCCCACACAACAATGCACTTCACAGACATTTGTCATATACTGCAATGCCCATACTAAGGCAACACATCCAGGAGTTGGCAGCCATGCTATCAGCAAGAATTTGGCTACAGAAACAGCAATGATTCATCACGCATTCTAGAAGCACTGTCGAAACAGCAAAACAACACACTGCCATTTTAATCCTTTAAAGGTAAAAGTTTTTAAAAAAAATAATTCTAAACCTGTTTGTAAAAGAAAACAGCTATTCAGAAAAGTGTCGGCTAGTCACTTACCTCTCTACACTGTGATTTAAATGGTCAACTCAACAGTACAGAACAAACGTATCATAACAGCTAAATAAAAAAATCTCTGGTTTAAAGATAGTTTAATTTAGGCTGCATCCAGTTTAAAAAAATCTTCTGTAGTAATTATAAAATAACCATCTAGGCACATTTTCATTAATTGAAATCTACATTGCAAATAGATTATTTCCAAACTCACCCTCTGAATTATGTGACAACAGCACAGTCAGAACTATTTGTTTCAATGTACAGATCACATCTATTATTGCCCCAATATCCACAATGAAAATTAATTGTCGGCTACCAGTAACTGAATGTTTGCAAATAGCACCAGGTCCTGTCAAAAGCTCTCAAGTTCTATTGATTTCTCTGATGAAAGCACTCTTTCTCCCTCAGAATGTTACAGTTAAAAACATTAACATCCAGTTAAAAATTGGAACATTCTGAGGAAGTTGTCTTCTAAATTACAGATACCTGAAAAAATTGTTTCCATTGTAATTATGTAGTGACACTGAAACTTTTATCAGTAATGCCTTTTCACTGTCACCTTGTTGAAGACGCTAAAAACCACCTCCATAAAAGTTTAAGAAGGTGTCACCACAAAGCATTTTGGATCTGCCACCGTTCATCCCATTATACAAATGCACATCGGGAACCGTTACCTTTTGGAAAACGACTTCATCCAGCCTTCTTTTCTTTTTGCCACTTTTTCTCATCATCTGGTTTGTCCGAATCCATTTTGTAACCTGGATTAAAACCATAGTGCTTTTTTAGCAAGAAGATGTGACCCAAGTGCAGCTATTCAACATTAGTAAGAAGCTATAAACAGACGCCACAGATTATTTTTTTCCATTGCTTCACTACAAAGAGGAACAGCACTTCTCCCCATCTAGAATGACATGGTCTTAGGTGATCTGGTTAGTTACTTGTGCATGGTCAAAGGGTAAGGTGGTGTCCACTTTAGAACTTTCAGTTTAAAAGTTCTGCGCACGAGAACGTTTGATGCCAGACCAGGCTGCCAAATGTAAACCCGGACAGAAACTTATCATGGCGGTGGGCAAAAATCCTGGGGAAAATCTCTGTGCTTTATCCCTTACACCTTCTATTTCAAGCAAGAGGTTTATTTCCAGCCACTCAGTCCAAAGTTGTTCCAGACTACCAACACCAAATTTAGACAATTGGGTTGTTATTATTTAATACAGAAGTAACTCTTCAGTTTCCTCCCCCATAGAAATGTTTTTATTCCCATACGAAAGCAACTATGTTTTAAAGCATAGTGGGGGTGACGAGGGGTGTCAGGTTAAAAACTTAGGGAGCAGACTGGCAAAGGAACGACACGGGGGCAAAGTAAGAGCTGCAGAAGATTTTCTCCTCACCTCTCCGCTCACTTGCTGGACGAGCCGACTCTCCTTCCACATCTCACCCTCCTCCAGCAAAGGCTACATGGGGGAGAAAGCGCACGCTCAGGCGGGCTTGCAAGCGGAGTATCCCCGCTTATGCTCCGCTCCCCTGGGCCACGGGGCGAACGGGACAGGACGACACGGGACGCGCTTGGGGCAGTCCTGGCCAGCCCGACACCGTCCGCGGCCCGGACCCAGCGTCACCGAGCCGGGAGCCAAGGCCGCGCCCGCCCCGCCCGGTCCCGCCCTGTCCCGTGCCGCCGTTGCCGTCCTCAGTGGCGGCCGTCCTCAGTGGCGGCACTCCGCAGCCCTCGGTCGGAAATGAAACACCTCCGCGGGGTACCCCGCCCCCGAGCGCCGGCCCCCATGGCCACGCGGGGAGCAGGAGCGCTTGCAAGGCGTAAGGACCGGCGGCTCTGGGGCGGCCCCGCCGGGGACTGCCGCGCCTCCCCCGGCCCAGCCCGAAATACCTCCAGTGGTGCCTCGCCGGCGGCAGGCGGGGCCCGGCTCTCCGCCCCCCGGCGGTGCGAATACCGAGGCCAGCCGAGGTGCGCGGACCACGCGGCGGTGGTGCGTACCGCCCTGCCCAGGAGGCCGCCCGTGCTAACGTCCGCTCGAACCCGTGTCGCGGGGTTACGATATGGCTTTCAGAGAGACGCTGTCTCCTTAAGCCTCTCATTATGACAAACGCTTTCCTGTTAACCTTCCTATAACCGCCCGCTATCCCAGGTATTCACAGAGGAACGAGCTAATGGGGCTGGCTCAAGAGAGGAAGTACCACCAGCATTAAGTGCTTCAGATTTCCCTCAGTACTTGCTTGATACCTGAAGAGTCCAACTATTAAATTACCTTGGAGGGCCTGAAATGTGCCTTAAAAGCAAGAACCAAACCAGCTCATTAATCGTGACAGCATAAGCAAGCCCCTGATTGCGGGTCCAGTTAAATGCTTTATTCAACAAGAGACTGCAAGCAGGTGATTGAATTTAGGCATGTCATTTCAACAGACGTTTCTGTGCTCTTTGAAGAGGATATACAAGCTCTGCTATGATGGAAGACACCGAAGTAATATCAGCTATGCAAAATTTGAACACTGTAAATTCCTAATTTAGGATTTTACTTAGTGATCAGTGTTTGGCATTTAAAATGACAGACGATAAAGGATAGACTGCATCATACTCAATATAGTTAAAATTATGATTGAAAGGTATTTTTAGTATTTAAAAAATAATATAATTGTGCTATATATGACAATTTCCTGACAGCATCAAAAGGAAATCTATGCTCTTGTAAAAGGATAAGGCTCATTAAAGCACATATTTGAGCAGATCCTCCTAGATATCGAATTAGATGGACTTTGCAAAGAGATACCAGTAAATGAAGATAGGTCCAATTAGTGTGTGTTATATCTTGACAGTATCCCTTTATCACTGAGAAAAAACAAACAAACAAACAAAAAAAAACCCTCTCTCCTACCCTTTTTGTTTTACTTCCACAACATGCTTTTTTCAAGATCAAAAGCCTCAGATCAAAGCCAAGATCAAACTCAACGCTTTAAATAGAAGCAACTTCACTATGAAGCATTACACAAAAAAGAACTTTTTAATAGAGGTATCACAGTAGAAAATCATACTATAGATTTTTATTTCACAGGTACCACAGGCCTACTTGAACTTGCATATTTTTATTTTGTAAAAATACAGCAGATTTCTACTAAATGGTAATTCTGGATGCTCCTATAAATTGGCTCTTGAACTCTGCACATTTGAATGGAGAAAGAAGAACAGAGCATAGTTCAAAGAGACAAACAAGGATATGAACAAAAACTGATGTTAATAGGAAATACAAACTAATGTAACTACCTAAACAATATTCCCTTGGGTCAGCCAGCAGATTAGATTGTGCATTCCCACAGATGAAGTTATGCAAAACACTGGGAAATAGAGACAGTGTAACATATTTATACTTTAAATCCTTTGAAGGATTACACTTCCTGTCCTCTCAAATATTTGGAAAAAAATAGGATAAAAAAGTTACATGAGATACTGATTTTCAGACCTGCAGGCCCTGAGGCTGATTTGGGATGAAAATCCCTGTACACACAAACATATGGTGTGTTAAAACTCAGAGGTAGCTCCTGTTTTCCTGTTAGTAACTGCACAGCAGTTAAGGAAAGCCAACAGGAATTGTTAACTTACTTTTTATTTCAGTAATAGCCCTTGTGGAGCCAACACCTCCGGTGATGGGATACCCAAGTTAAGGGGAGAATGGCTGCATGATCCTCCATCAGCCGTTCTGTTTGCTGTCCACATGACACTGACTGTCATACTTGAACCCCCTCACAACAGAAACTAAGAGATTAGTCCTTCCATCTTCCATGTCTTTCTTTACTTGGAAAGCCTTTCTTTCAGGGTCTGCTAATGGAGCTCTCTTATCTAACACTTAATTGAGAACAAGCATATATACATGTCAGCGTATGCTAGGATACTTCATTCGTGGAGCAGCAGGATTAAATATAACTGAATTTTGAAATAGGAGGAGGTAACTCTTCCTACCAATTGGGTGAAGGCAGGCCCATAAATAACTTGGTTAAATAATTTAGACAATGATTTACATCAGCTATTTTTCAAGCCAGATCCCAAGGATACAATGAACTTTGAGGCTTGTATATAGCCTAGAAAACAATAGGATATTTGAGCAACAGCCAACTCTTTCATTTTAAATTGAAATAGAAACTGGTTTTAAATTGTTCAGGCTGTGATGGCTGCTAATGATAACTCAGTGAAAAATCATGATTATGCACTTTTCCTTTGCGTAAGTTTTCTATAATTTCAGAGGATCTGTGCTACTCTAATGCTAAAACATTCAATATGGGTGAACTTCTTAGTAGCTTGTTGTATCTAAGGCGAACACTGAATAAGTGCTTACCAACATTTTTCGGATACTGGAAGGCAAATAGAAAAGAATGAAAATGGAGGAATAAAAATATTTACTGTAAATAAATTTTAAAAGAGCTTTTGCAAAGCAGAGGAAATTGATAACTAATGCAGTCAAGTTATTTGCCAATCTCTCGTTTCTAGAGATCGTATTTTCCTCTCAATTACTGAATTTTACACCACATACACACACCCACATTTACATATTCAGAACTAGGTGGACACCAGCAAACACACAGGAAAGCCTGCAGATTTTACTATCACATCATGTTTTCTCCAAGAGGAGGTAACTAACTTCACCAATCTACAAATTGCAGTTTTGTACCTTTAAACAACCTCCCTTGTAACACAAAACAAAAAATGGACTCCCCCCCCAGATTTGTTTACAGTATTAGAATGATATTGTCTACATCAAGGCTGATGCCATCACATCTGTGATACCAGTAAAAGATAATTTAATGGAACTCTGATAAAATTCAAGATATGTGTTTTCCTACCATTGAGAAGATATAGGAAAAAACCCCACTAGTTTAAGTTGGAAAATTAACTTACTTGGAAACTGAGACTATGATGTGCCCTCAGCACAGCCTGTGTAACCTGAAAACTGATTCAGCAGAAGAGACCTGGCTTCCAATCTTTTGTAAAAGGGTTCAGAAAATGAAAATGCAGCAATACGTTGTATCCAGTATCTCACCAGATGATTAATCACGGTTTGAAATATTTGACTGTATTCCCCAAGGGCAACAACTGCAGGGATTTTAAAACACGACAGTTATTAGAGAGACTAAGAGGCAGTAGGCTACAAGTGAACATGGCAAGATGGCTGGTGCATCCATATTGCAAGAAGCAATATATCAGCAGGAGATCAAAGTTACTGGAAATGAAATCCAGCCCAGAATGTGGTCCTCTGACAACAGCAAGCCCCCCAAGTGACTCTGTGCCGTTTTCATGGGGACAGCTTTATTCACTTTGCGTGGATTGTGGTTTGTTTTTTTTGTTTGTTTGTTTGTTTTGTATGTGATTTTTTTTTTTTTTTTTTTTTTTTTTTTTTGGTGGTGGTCTGGGGGTTTTGGTTTTTTTAATTTTTTTTTTTTTTTAATTATAGAGAAAACCAAAATCATGTCTTAACATGGCTACAGGACAGTCCTGCACCACTGATGTGACAAGCAGTGTTTTTCTTACTTTTCCAGTACAAAGAAACTCAAAGAAAATGAAGCAGACTTTCTTCTTGAAGAAATAAAATACAGCTTTCAGAGTTAGTGAACTCTGGGTCTTACTGATCCCTTGAAGAAATCAAAAATCCTTCCAACAGTTCTAGTAAAGAAACATATAAAGCAAAAGTCCATAAGCTTGAACTATGACCTGTACTGCTCACTTTTGTATTGACCAATAGCTTTGTCAGCCAGTCTACTTTTCAAACCTTTCTTTCTCCAGTCATCTTAATTCTGGCATTTAAATTTTATTGTGGGCTTAGAGGGGAGTAGACAAGAACAGTGAAAGCAACCTGGAAAAACATTCCTTTATTATGGAGATGGAATATGTTTTAGGAGAATCACTTATCTCTTCCATGATTAAATAGGAGGTAACCATCACCTACATCTTCAGTCTGACTACGAAGTGCTGCTTAATGAAAGGGGATGACTGAAGGTAATATAAACCTGGAAAGATCTTGACATTGCTGCTGTCAGCTTTTGTGAAAGACAGCTAACTGATGGATGTGGAACAAAGACCATTACACAAATTTTGTTACCATCTGCTCTCTACAAGTTCTTCAGCAGCTCAGTGTTTTCGCAGAATGTGTGAGAAATGCATTGGGCTCAAAAGCAAGAGCTTCCATTTTCAACTCTAGCCTGTTGGGAACGCAACAGCAGGATGTTAACCCTCAGAATCACTTTGAGTTTCTGACTGGACCACTGCAGGAATCAGCAGGTCGCAGTTTTTTGGGTTAGCATTACACAGGGCTACACGTGTAACGTAGCTAACTCTATGTCTAAATGTAATGCTAACTCTATGCTCCTGCATTAAAATGATCTCAAGTATTATTTCCTGAAGGAGCATTTGATTTCTCCTTATTTCATATCATGTGTCTCATGCACTAAAACTACTTATAGGGACTCCAAATTGGAGAGATTTCAACCATTTTGAAGGCTACGCTTTCCTCATTAAAATAGAAAAGCTGTTTTCTTGCAAGGTACCACAAAAAGTATTTTAAATCTTTATGGATTGTTTCCACTGGGTAAAGAAAACAATGGGCAGGCTAAAAATTAATTGGTTGCTAACTTCTGTGCTTTGAATGTTTTTACAAGCAATGAATTAAAATTAATGTTTATTGCTTTGCAAGCCCAGCTGTGTCTGATTGGGTAAGTCTCAGCTCAACATTTTTCTGTAAAAGTCCTCCCTCTCTTAGCTATGTTTCCACACCCTGCACATGTAGGTGTGCGAGTAGGAACTTGGGAATGTGAACTCGATCCAGCATTGATCAGCCAGGCAGCAAACTGTTATTGTTCTTTAGATACCAAACATAACTCCTTTCTAGTAGGGATAAGCTCCGTCATTCTGCACATAACACAGCTTTTGTGTTCAGCGATGCAGTTAATAGAGAAAGGGAACAAGAATGACTGCTTAAGATTTATTAAACTTAAAAGAGGTTCTAAGTGAACCGAGTCCACAATTATTTCAGAAACTGAACATTTGTTTCAAATGCATTTCAACTTCTTGAACAGGCTATGACTTGTGCAGATTTACTATACTACTACTGCTGTACCTCTGAGCTGGACACGTACAATACTGAAAGGCAGCCTGAAGAAAAACAGAAAGATATTTATGAAAATCTCGCTTTTAACTGGCAAGCCAATGTTCTAGTAGGCCATTAAATCCTGTAAAGTATCCTGTTCAGGCATAATACAGACTCACAGTCCCATCAAGAATCTCAAAAGCAATTTTTTCCTGAATTATTCAAGTAATGGTTAAATTAAGACTTCTAAAACTAATCTTTAAACTTTACTTTTAAACAACAAAAGCACTGAAATATTATGGCAAATACTTTCAAATGTAACGTTTAAAAATTAGTATCTACATTCAACCTAGACAGCAAGTTACTCTGCAGTATATGGGTGTCCAGCTTGAGGCAGCCTGTTTCCCAATTTTAGAATGCCATCACACAATAATTTGTAACAATGCCATTCTGATCTTGAATGTCTTTTTTTCTCCTAAAATGACCAATCACATGCAATGCAATGTGATTACCCCAAACCCTCCAAAATTATAAGAATACTCTAAGCTATGCCTGAAGTTGAAGAGCTCTGAAATATATTTGGGCTCTTACTGACATGTAATGATGTATTTCATGTAAGTAACTTCCTTGAACTTTTGCATATTTAACAAACAAGAATTTGTCACGGTTGTATCTTGTTTAGCAGTATTTCAAATACAATTTATAGGAATGACTAAATAAATTACAATGCCATTTTTTGCCAAGAACCTTCTTCAGATCAACACAGGCTCTGTTTAAATAATAACAGACCTTAAAACGTAGCTGATAGTTTGCTACAATAGCAATTCTCCGCATGCTATCGTCTATTTAAAAGGACTATCAGGAGGATAGTGTGTATTTAAAACATCTTTCAAAGAGTTAAAAGAATGGAGAGAAAGTGTCTCTCTGTGTGATCTGTCTTGATCCATTTCGCTTTGTGATTCATGTGACATTTATGCACTCTACAGTACTACACACATTACTTGATTACATTATTATATGTTCAAAAATCCCATCTTCAAAAACTTTTTTCTTACTGTGCTTGCTATCATTATAGAAGACATTAATCAATTTATATTGTTGACCTGTGCTCATTTAAATTTTGGACTTGCTAATAACCTTGCTAAGATTAAAAAAAAACCACAATTTTTCTAGAGGGGCAGTGCTTGTTCTTCAAATTATGCTTTCCGTGCATATGTACTTCTCTTAAAGTAGCAGTTATGCTTTCTTCAGATTCTTTCTCAAATGTCAACTAAATAGAATTCAGCTGTCAAGTCAGCTATATTCTCTCCACTGATGTTAAAATACACACAAAACTCTCCATGTTCAAAAAAAAATTCAAAGGGTAAGTAGCAAACTTCAGTATTTAAGCAGCAGTATGTTGTTCTTGTGACTAACAATACCAACTTTGAAATGAATCTAACAGAGTCACTGTTAAGCTTCATTAAATAAGTAAGAAAATTACACCTCTTCGTAGAGCCCTTCCCATTTTATTTCCCCAATCCACAAGCTTGAATGAGATTTTCTTACTTGACAGGTAATAATAATAATAATAATAAACCAAATTTGCAAGATAAGGCATGACTAGCAATGACAAGAAATATCAAACAATAGCAAACCCAAGCCTTAAGTTACACTCTGATAGAGTAAGAGTGATTTTTCTCTTGGAAAATTTTTCTAGCCCCCTCTATGAAACTTGGGTGAACAGTTTAGTAAGTTTAGTAAAAGCATTCTTTTAAAAAATATTCTGATGTGGATGGTTTGTGAGTAATTGACCATAGCTGCTACCCTGTGATGCATTCTCTTGCAGAGCTATCCCTTCATCTGTATTTTTATCTTAGTAAAAGGAAACAGGAAATCTAGAAACCTTATAACTGGGGCAAAAGACAAAAACCTTCTTAATAACAAACTGCTTTATCAGAAATCATATTAAGTACTTGAGCTGCTCCCGTAACATTCTCCTAATATCTATGAAACTACAGAAATATGTTATTTGCATTGATTTAAAACCCTTTACAATATATATTTCAGTTTAAAATTTTTAATAGTTTTGCTATGAGTTTCCTTTCCAATTCATTTCTTCTTCAAGCAGGACAATCCAAGAGCCAGACACATGCAAACAAAACCAGAAATACCATGAATAGATGAATATACAGCACTGGAAGCTTTCTTTCGATTGTTTCCAGAAACTTAGATGATTTACGAGTCACATTCGTAGGTAAAGCTTAAACTACTGCTGTATCACAGTAACAAAAAGCAGTGCAGAGAAAAAAAAAAGGGTTCTCTTTAAATGGCAAAATTCTTAGTTTTGCAACAGGAAGCTGTGCTCCAATGTTTATTCAGTATTAGAAAGCATGGAGTAGTATTCTTGCAATACACACTATGTATGAGCTGTACATACACTGAAATACTGATTTTAGTCAGATATACTGGACCTACCTTAAACATTAAGGTAAAAGAGTGGATAAGAATTAAGCTTTAACAGGATAATAAAGTAGCAAAAGGGACTAGGAGACGGAAACAGCAGTGCTATCATCTCTTGCAATTTTTTTCATGATTTTGAGGCGATGTTTGTCTCCCTAGTGCTTACATCTTACATCTATATGATCACAAAATACTTGCTAAGCCACTGTCCATCATATTTGAAAAATCATGGCAGTCAGGTGAAGTTCCCGATGACTGGAAAAAGGGAAATATAACCCCCATTTTCCAGAAGAGGAAAATGGATGACCTGAGGAACTACAGACCAGTCAGCCTCACCTCTGTGCCTCACAAAATCTTGGAGCAGATTCTCCTGGAAGGCATGCTGAGGCACATGAAAAACAACAAGGTGGTTGGTGACAGCCAGCATGGCTTCACTAAGGGGAAATCCTGCCTGACCAATCTGGTGGCCTTCTATGATGGGGCTACGGAACTGATGGACAGGGGTAGAGCAGTTGATGCCATCTACCTGGACTTGTGCAAAGCGTTCGACACTGTCTCACATGACATCCTTGTCTCTAACTTGGAGAGACATCAATTTGATAGGTGGACCACTCGGTGGATAAAGAACTGGCTGGATGGCCGCACGCAAAGATTTGTGCTCAATGGCTCAATGTCCAGCTG
The DNA here is from genome assembly GCA_028858755.1 of Ara ararauna. Taxonomy (NCBI): domain Eukaryota; kingdom Metazoa; phylum Chordata; class Aves; order Psittaciformes; family Psittacidae; genus Ara; species Ara ararauna. The sequence goes on along the minus strand of CM054410.1, from coordinate 31,886,339 downwards.
GAGACCAGTAAAGAGTGTTGTCCCTCAGGGATAGGTGTTGGGGCCAGTCTTGTTCAACATCTTTGTCAGTGACATGGACAGTGGGATTGAGTGTGCCCTCAGCAAGTTTGCCAATGACACCAAGCTGTGTGGTTCGGTTGATATGCTGGAGGGAAGGAATGCCATCCAGACGGACCTTGACACACTTGTGAGGTTGGCTGATGCCACGTGATGAAGCTTAACCATGTCAAGTGCAAGGTGCTCCACCTGGGTCAGAGCAATGCCAGGCACAGTTACAGGTTTAGCAGAGAAGAGATTCAGAGCAGCCCTGTGGAGGACTTGGGGGTGTTGGTCAATGGAAAAACGAACATGAGCCAGCAGTGTGCGCTTGCAGCCCAGAAAGCCAACTGTATCCTGGGCTGCATCAAAAGGAGCGTGACCAGCAGGTCGAGGGAGGTGATCCTGCCCCTCTACTCTGCTCTTGTGAGACCTCACTTGGAGTACTGTGTGCAGTTCTGGTGTCCTCAACATAAGAAGGACATGGAACTGTTGGAACAAGTCCAGAGGAGGGCCACGAGGATGATCAGGGGACTGGAGCACCTCCCGCATGAAGATAGGCTGAGAAAGTTGGGGCTGTTCAGCCTGGAGAAGAGAAGGCTGCGTGGAGACCTCATAGCAGCCTTCCAGTATCTGAAGGGGGCCTATAGGGATGCTGGGGAGGGACTCTTCATAGGGACTGTAGTGATAGGACAAGGGGTAACAGGTTCAAACTTAAACAGGGGAAGTTTAGATTGGATATGAGGATGAAGTTCTTTATTGTAAGGGTGGTGAGGCACTGGAATGGGTTGCCCAGAGAAGCTGTGAATGCTCCATCGCTGGCAGTGTTCAAGGCCGGGTTGGACATAGCCTTGGGTGGCATGGTTTAGTGGGAGGTGTCCCTGCCCCTGGCAGGGGGTTGGAACTAGATGATGTTAAGGTCCTTTCCAACTCTAACTGTCCTATGATTCTATGATTCTGTGACTTGTAGATTACACTGTAGGATATGTTGAAACTAAACATCATGAAGGAGCGGGGCAGCTACTTCCCCCTCTTATTTTTTCTAACTGAAGAATAAATCTGGACAAAATGATTTTCATAAAACAAAGCACCAAATGAAATACCCAAGGAATATTCAAGATAGCAAGTTTACTAGTAAACAGTAGTGTGTTATAAGTCAATGCAGTTTCAGAGGCAAAAGAAAAGGTGGTGAAACTGAAATGAGCTAAAAATATACATGTAAGAGTATAGATGTAAACACTATCTAATGTTTATAAGTATACTTCTCAATTGAACAGTGTACAACAGAGTTCAAAAGGGGAAATTATTTTAAGCATATTTTTTAAAGGTTAATTATCCAGGGTAGAATAAGAAATTCAGGTAAGAATAACTGGCCAATATGAAACAAAACCAAGTCTGTACAGAACTGAGAAAAATTTCCTCAAGAAACGTATGGTCTGTTAAACTAATCACACAGACTGAAAAACACAATAGAAACTGTACTTTAGAGAACAAATCATTATCAGCAGTGGTCCTAAATAATTTCATAGGTGTTTTCCAGCTCTAAATACTGTTTTGTTCTTCTGTTTCTTGCCAACTTAACTCACTAAAGTTAAGTGATTACTACTTGCATATGATGAAAAGTTGCTATAATCCCCACGACGAGTCACTTCTTGAGACAGAAGTACATGCTGAAGGTTGCTTGATTTGATAAAAAGTATTTTCAGCAAAGCAATATGTTTCACCTTATTTAACACCACCATGATGTGTTCCCAGAAAAAAAAAATCCTCATGAATGCTTCTACTTCAGAAATGCTTGGTTTCATTTCTTACGTTCCTTATTGTTTTGCGTGTGAGAAAACCTTAATGCACGGCAAGCCTAAAGGCAACCACTGTACTGTGGCACTCTTCCATGTAAGAAAGAATTGGCCAGTCATCGCCACACACCCTTTTTTACAACATTAACCTTTAATGCTTTAGAAAATTATTTTTTCATGGCAACAGGCCAAATTCTGGTTTAATTTGTCAGTCTGACTCCCTTACATTAAGTTATTCTTGGTGACTACTGATACATATATATATACATGAGCCTGAAAAGTAGCCCAAAATTTGTAAAAGACAAAATGACTTTTCAAAGAATGAAATGGTATTAGAAATTGACAAATACCGAAGTTGTTCCATCCCCCTATTTAGAGGAGGTGGCTGGAGGTGACAAAAATCCTCTTGATTCAGTGAACTCTTGCTACAGTTTTTTCAGCTGCCTAGCCAAGTGATGTGCTACACAGTTCAATAGAGTAACCTGAGATGTCTTTACAAAGAGTTTGCATCAACTTGAGACATTACTGATTTCAGCCAGTGCAAAATACTAAGAATTCTGGCAAGTAGGCATGTGGGTATTAGTGAGTTTGTCCTATGATCTTCAAATATTTGCTATTGTACCTTCTTGAAAGCATGTTTTATTTGTATTAAACATCCAAATGCCATAACTTTGTATGTGGCCACACTCAGAGAGAGTTGTGGGCAATCGCTGCGTCCAAGTGGAAGCCCATGACAAGTGGTGCTCCTCAGGGATTGGTATTGGGACCAGTGCTGTTCAGCTTGATCTAGTTCAAGATGTCCCTGCTCATTGCAGGGGGGTTGGACTAGATGACCTTTGAAGGTCCCTTCCAGCCCAAACTATTCTATGATTCTGTGATTCAATAGTTGCAAGTATAAAGGGGTACGTATGTATATGGTTCCCTGGACAGAGTTTGAGATAGGATTTGGAACTGAGATAGGAATTGGCAAATGTAACAAAGGACAGGTAAATGAGTACAAGATACTCAGTTAGACAGATACCATGACATAACATATGTAAAGAGTACAAAATTCCTCTATTGGAATTCCTCTGTTGGAAGGAAGATGGTAAGTAACATTGCTTCAGCAATCTGGGTAGTGGAAAGTATTTACTCTCAACCATCTTTTGCACAAATAGCTTAACAGTGTCCTTACGCTAGACACTGTGTGAAGACAGTGAACTTAGGGGTGGGCAAAGAACTCTGTTTATAAGGGACCATGTTGTTAAGAAATATACCAGTTGTGTAAAGGTGATAAATTTAGATGTAACCTCAGAAGAAAATCCTTAAAAACACTTTGGTAGCTAATGCTGTACATTAACCATGAGTGGTGATTTATTTTTTTTTTATAGTCAATGGATGACATGAATTTCCTGAGCAAAAACCCGCCAAAACATAGAAATAAAAGATGCCACAGAAACAACCACAGGCACTATAGAATATAAAGGTTCTCATAAGGGAAAGGTATAAAGGAACCATGTTCTGATTTGATTTTCAGAATGGACAGCATGATGCATATTCCCCAATCCCATTACAGAGGATTGTCTCTCCAATAAGGAAATTTCCTCTCCAAATGTACTGAAGTCTTAGATAGTATTAGTAAATTTAAAATGTTTACATTCTCAATCAAGATATTTCTCACTAAACCACTGTGAACTACTTTTTGTCCCTAAGGTGCTGCAGGATTGAGTGACTAACTATCATGCTAGAGGACTCTATCATCCAGTCAGTAAAATAGATGTGATAAGCGGAAACTTGCTGAATCCTGTGAACGGCACAGGATGCTGTTCCTGCGCCACTGAGACATCGTTGGAGCAGACATTGGCCAGCTGCTTTTCAGTTGCTTCAATACTCAGGAAAGGTAGTCAACTTCAAGGGATAGTCTGTACCTCATATTGCTTACGCTGCCTGACAGGAGAGTGAGCAGTATGAGGAGGAGAAAGGAGCTGACAGAAACCCTTCTCTACACGCACCCTAGTCTGCTCACCTGGCAACCTACATGAGAAGGTCACTTTTGTGGCATTCCTGGGCTGGTATTTATTATGCAAGTAGTTAACCTGCATGTATGAAGGTGGTCTATGTGCCTTTACATAAGATTTAGCACATTAGCCAAGTGAATAGTTTGGTGAAATGAAGATAATCTACATACTTTTTAAGGGGGGGTCAGTATAAGCTCCTTTACAGCACATGAGTAGATTTATACTCCTGTAGTAAGTAAATACACTCATATTTAGATTATAGATACTAAAGTATTGAAAGTTTTGATTTAAGGAATAGAGGATCCCCAAGTTATTTAATAACACACAAAGGAAACAAGGTTTCCTGTTTGCTGAATGACAACTGCAGTTCTTTCAATAAAGTGGAAACAACCTCCCATAAGAGCCTGAGAAGTGCTTAAGGCAAAAAAGGTAAACCAACAAAAAGAGTAGTGAGAGGGAAGAGGTCAGCATGCTGATGCTCAGAAGAAGTAGAATACTATGTCAGCAGATATTGTTAAGTAAAATGCCAGAAAACTCTTCCATTTCAGGCAGGCATTTCAGCATCTTACAACTACAGTTGTGAAATATCAGTTTATCCCATGTACTTGAAGCAGCTGTTCTACAACATACTGAATTTTTTTATCAGGAACAAAACTTTACTCAAAGCACAGCATTAAATTCAAGGTTTTTTTCCAACAAATGACTAAATATCAAAATGCATGAGTGTCCTGGGTTCAGCTGTAACAGTTATTTTTCTCCTTCCTAGTAGCTGGAGCGGTGCTGTATTTTGGCTTTAGTCTAACAACAATGCTGATAACACACGGATGTTTTAGTTGTTGCTCAGTAGCACTTAACCCTGGTCAAGGACTTTTCGGTCTCTCATGTTCTGCCAGTGCGGAAGGGCAGAAGAAGCTGGGAGGAAGCACAGACATGACAGCTGACCCAAACTAGCCAAAGGGGTATTCCGTACCACAGCACATCATGCCCAGTATATAAACTGGGGGCAGTTACCCAGAAAGGACTGATCACTGCTCAGGCCAGGCTGGGTATCGGTCAGTGGGTGGAGAGCAGTTGTATTCTCTTCCCTTGTTATTTCCCTTATCATTATTATAAGTAGTAGTAGTAGTAGTTTTATATTATACTTTAGTTATTGGACTGTTCTTATCTCAAAGGAAAAAAATAATCCAAATCCTTCTGAAGGCCAGTTTTGCCATAAACTAGAGTAGGCTTAAGGGACTTGCACAGGAGATTGAGTTTTGGGGAATAAAATGGCAAGATGGACTTCACCAGATCCCCACAGATGTGATCAACAAGATAACAGCAATGTCACCACCAACTAATAAGAAAGAAACACAAGCTTTCTTGGGTGCTGTGGGGTTCTGGAGGGTGCACATCCCAAATTACAGTTTGATTGTAAGCCCTCTCTATCATGTGACCAGGAAGAAGAATGATTTTAAATGGGCCCTGAGCAACAATAAGCCTTTGAGCAAATAAATGAGAGATAGTTCATGCAGTAGCCCTCGGACCAGTCCGGACTTGGCCAGATGTGAAAAACGTACTCTACACCACAGCCGGGGAGAATGGTCCTACCTGGAGCCTCTGGCAGAAAGCTCCAGGGGAGACTCAAGGTCGACCCCTCGGCCTCTGGAGTCGGGGATACAGAGGATCTGAGGCCAGCTATACCCAACTGAAAAAGAGACACTGGCAGCCTATGAAGGGGTTCGAGCTGCTTTGAAAGAGACTAGCACTGAAGCACAGCTCCTCCTGGCACCCCGGTTGCCCGTGCTGGGCTGGATGTTCAAAGGCAGGGTCTTCTCTACACATCATGCAACCAATGCTACATGGAGTGAGTGGGCTGCACTAATTACACAAAGAGCTCAAACAGGAATTCCCAGTCGTCCAGGAATTCTAGAAGTCATCATGGACTGGCCAGAGGGCAAAGATTTTGGAATGTCACCAGAGGAGGAGGAGGTGATGCGTGCTGAAGAGGCCCCACCATATAATGAACTGCTAGAAAGTGAAAAGCAGTATGCCTTGTTTACTCATGGGTCCTGCCGTATTGTGGGAAAGCATTGGAGATGGAAGGCAGCTGTATGGAGCCCCTGATGACAAGTTGCAGAAACTGCTGAAGGAGAGGGTGAATCGAGTCAGTTTGCGGAGCTGAAAGCCATCCAGCTGGCCTTGGACATTGCTGAGCAAGAAAAGGGGCCAGCACTTTGTCTGTATACTGACTCATGGATGGTGGCAAATGCCCTGTGGGGGTGGTTGCAGCAATGGAAGCAGAGCAACTGGCAATGCAGAGGTAAACCCATCTGGGCTGCTGCACTGTGGCAAGATATCGCTGCCCAGGTGCAGAACCTGGTGGTGAAGTACGCCATGTAGGTGCTCATGTACCCAAGAGTCGAGCCACTGAGGAACACCAAAACCACCAACAAGTGGATAAAGCTGCTAAGATTGAAATGGCTCAGATGGACTTAGATTGGCAACATAGGGGCACATTAGTTTTGGTCCGGTGGGCCCATGACACCTCAGGTCATCAGGGCAGAGATGCAACATACAGATGGGCCCGTGATCAAGGGGTGGATTTAACAATGGACACTATTGCCCAGGTTATTCATGACTGTGAAACATGTGCTGCAATTAAGCAAGCTAAACGGTTAAAGCCTCTTTGGTATGGAGGATGATGGCTGAAGTACAAATATGGGGAGGCCTGGCAGATTGATTATATCACACTCCCACCAACCCGCCAAGGCAAGCGCCATGTGCTTACCATGGTGGAAGCAATCACCGGATGGCTGGAAACATACGCTGTGCCCCACGCCACTGCCCAGAACACTATCCTGGACCTTGAGAAACAGATTTTTGTGGTGACACAGAACCCCAGAGAGAATTGAGCCAGACAATGGGACTCATTTCCAGAGCAGCCTTATAGACATTTGGGCCAAAGGGCATGGCATTGCGTGGGTATATCACATCCCCTACCATGCACCAGCCTGTGGGAAAATCGAATGGTACAATGGGCTATTAAAAGCTACACTGAGAGCAATGGGTGGTGGGAGTGTCAAACATTGGGTTACACACTTACCAAAGGCCACCTGGTTGGTCAACACCAGAGGATCTGCCAACAGGGTTGGCCCAGCCCAGTCAGAAATTTTACATACTGTAGAAGGGGACAAAGTTCCTGTGGTGCACATGAAGAATTTGCTGGGGAAAACAGTCTGTGTGCACCATGCACCAGTCAGCCACTCGCTCACTTCCTCTTTCCCCCCATTCCCGGCAGGATGGAGAGGAGAATCGAAAGAATGTAACTCCCATGGGTTGAGATAAGAACAGTCCAGTAACTAAGGTATAACACAAACCACTGCTGCTACCACCAATAATAATAATGATATGGGAAATAACGAGGGAAGAGAATATAAAACTAAAAGGGGAAAAGAAAAAAAACCAAACCAGCAGTGACACACAATAAACACAACCGCTCACCACCCACTGACCAATACGAAGCCCTACCTGAGCAGTGATCTGGGCTTTCGGGGTAACTACCCTCAGTTTATATACTGGGCATGTCGTGCTGTGGCATGGAATACCCCTTTGGCTAGTTTGGGTCAGGTGCCCTGTCTCTGCTTCCTCCCAGCTTCTTGTGCCCCTCCTCACTGGCAGAGAATAAGAGACTGAGAAGTCCTTGATCAGAGTAAGCATTACTGAGCAACAACTGAAACATTGGTGTGTTACCAGCATTATTCACAGACTATAGCCTAAAACACAACACTGTACTAGCTACTAGGAAGGAGAAAAGTAACTGTTAACAGCTGAACCCAGAACAGTAGGACCGCAATGAAGTATGTTACCCATGCATAAGATTTCATGAGCAAGTTGCAGTATTCACAAAATATCAGAGTACAAATAATTGAACATTTAGTTACTACTGTCAGTATGGCTTTTAGGTAATTCATATACTGTCAAGTGTCAACAATGCACCTTACATTTAATAGACTCGACAACTATACTGTAAAGCATACTTCCATATGGCAACAGTATTAAGCAATAGGATAAGTTCTGTAAGATTTGCCCTTTGTCAGGCTTGTTGAGGCAATGGGAGAAGCAAAAACCTGCAGCCAATAAAAGCTAAACTCCTATAAAGATGTGGAAAGCAGTCATTATCAAAACTGTGTATTTTAAGCCATGCCTGTTTTAAGTTCAGGTAATGATTTAAATAACATACAATGTAATGAGAAATGCAATAATCCAGAAAGAACTGGGAGCTGGTATTTTGTATTTACCTTTGGTATTCCAGAAGTGTCAAGCCAATTCTGGAAGATGCTTTCTGCAGTTAATCCAGATCTTAAAAGAAAAAAAAAAAATTGAAGACATACACAAAAATACCATTTTTCCTGTATGAAAATTAACTCCTTAGAAGCTAAGCAAAACCCTCAAATCCATGCTCTGATTGTACTGCATTGGTACCACATTCTTGGGGTTTCTTAAATTAATAATACCATCAGAGGTGATATGAGCAAATTAAAGACAGATCAGGCATTATGTGCTTAAAACTCAAATGATAAATTCAGCGCTTATGAGGATTGACAGAGAAAATGTAAGATGGTAAACTACATTTACAAAACATGTAAAGTCTGAACAGCTGCTCTGTTTTTTGAGTGAACTTTTGTTTCTTTTACCCAATAAATAAATAAATAGATCACAGAGAAGTATATTTAGCCAGAGACATAACAAATCCATTATTTTACTACAGAAGGAGCCTAAATGCAAAGATAAGATATTAAAGAAATGAAATTAAAGACAAACTTCCTTCAACTTTTGGGTTTTAAAAGGCACTGATATGTATTAGTTAACAAGTATCTATTTTAGTTTCATATTGTCTGCACTTTCTTTGTATCTTGGTAACATTCATAGAAAAGTCACAGAATAGTCTGAAGCCCCAGCAAAAGGCAATAGTTTGTCTTGATCAAGCTGTTTGGGACTGAAAAAAACACATAGAATCATACAAGAGTTAGGGTTGGAAAGGACTTTAAGATCATCAAGTTCCAACCCCCCCCGGCCAGGGGCAGGGACACCTCACACTAAACCATGTCACGCGAGGCTCTGTCCAGCCTGGCCTTGAACACCATCAGGGATGGAGCATTCACAACTTCCCTGGGCAACCCATTCCAGTGCCTCACCACCCTCACAGTAAAGAACTTCCTCCTTAAATCCAATCTAAACTTCCTCTGTTTAAGTTTTAACCCATTACCCCCTGTCCTATCACTACAGCCCCTAATAAATAAATATAAATAATAAATAAATAAATAAAATATTCATTTTCATATAAATCAATGTCATCAAATTCCTGGAGTACATATTCAAGGCAGATAGGCTGAAGTGATCATTGGCTTTAAATGAGGAGAATCAGAGTTCAGGCTGCTTTCTGCAGATGACCCAATTATCCTTAAACTGATGCCAAGATAATACAGAAGTATTTGCAAATTCAAACACTGTATTTCCCTTTTTACTTCTGTAAGCAATTCCTATTGCATTTATTTCAGCTCTGGTTGAAGATTTCCCAACTTGCAGGGAAGCCAATTTTAAAATGTATACATAAAAAACGTGTGCATGGTAATGTGCACGGTAATGCGTTGCAAGAATCATTCTAGTACCTGCAGCTACCTTCACATGGGTAATGTAGACCCATAAACAGCAAAGCATCCAGGAAAAGAACATTTCAGGGGTCTGAAACAGGAAGGCAAGCAACCCAATACAATTTTTATTTTAATTACAAAGGAGTATTTTTCTCCCCTTCCCCCTCCTCCACCAAACCCTGAAAAAGCTGTGCTTAAAATTCTGATCCTAAAGGAGTTTATTTATGTACTGTATCAGTGACTAAGAAGAATTTGTAACAAATACATCAGTCATTTTTAGTGAACGATTTTTAAACACCTTTAAATATTACATTTCACTATGCCAGTGGGAGAGAGATCAATCACTCTTACGTGCGACATGCAGGTTTGAAAACTAAGGCTTACAGAGCTTATGGAGTCTCAAAAGCAGTCATGGAATATGTTAGTAGATGACCCTGGTCATAAAGTTAAAGTATCTGTGTGTTTACAAATCATAGTTACTACTTTTTTAAAACTTGGATAGTTTTACTTGGAATTGCTGAAGATTTAAATTACTGATATTAACAACAGCACTTTTCCAGACCTGGCTTATATCCTGAGTTAGATAGTCTTGTCCCTGTTGAATCCAAGATGGGAAATTTATCTTCTGTCTCCAAACAGAACTACGTGTTAGCATTCCCTGAAAGTAGAATTAATAGTTACAGCCTCCACTCTACAACACTGTGGTGGGAGATCTGCCATCCCTACTCATAAAGAACAGTATTCTGAAAGAGGTCCATTAAAATGAGCAGGTCTACCTAACAAACTAAAATTCTGCCTATGTAAGTTAGGGGTGGAAGAATCTGATTAAAGTGGAGAGTCAGCTGGCTCCTCACAGAGTAACTGTTCAATATGCAAAAATATAAGCAATCTGGTTTTAATAAATTTATGCAACATACACTGGAATTTTGTAACAAAGGCAAAAATCAGACACCAGGTACGTTAGAAATGAGAAAGCCCTGCCTTACAAATGCTGCCTTTTGTCATTCAGCTCCTAAAATATGCTTGCATACATGGCAAAAGCATCATACCAAAAAATGGAAGCTGCAGGTTAAGGAAAAAGAACATTCAGATTACAATAACAATAAAACCATTTATACATGCTTTCATTTTCTGTTAATAGTTTTCTTTACTTTTTGGTTGGTCATATTTTATGATACAGGGCAAGGATCAAGCCCCAGAAAAGATGATGAACGGATCGCTGTTTCAAAGTGAGTGTCCTCAAGAAAGGACACAGGGCTTTATCCTTGTTGAGGCTGCAGTTCAGTAAAGCATCAATATTCAGAAAGGGCACTTACCACCTGCTTATGTTGCAACTAAGCATCTGTAAGGGCTTAAATCTGGTGCGTGTGTGATTTCCTGAATAGGAACAGGCCTTCTGATTAAAGTACTCTATTGGACTGTGAGATCTGGGTTCAATTGATTCCCACTGTAACAGAGCTCTTACAAGGCTGGACAGGTTCTTCAGTTATTTCGTACTACACTTCCCTACTGTAAAATGAGGATATAATGACATCCATTATGTCATTCCTTGTCTATTTGTTTAGATTATAAGACAATCAGCCTAGGAATGATCTCCTAAAATGCATACATACTGTTCATAGCCAGATTTAATGCTTCAGAGCAAGCTCTGTAAAATACTAATATTAATGATAATTTGAAAATTAGGATTATAAAAAATGTACATCAGGTTTTCATTGCACAAGACCTCAAGGCACTCTACAAACTTTACCATACACCCACTTAATTCCTCAATTGAGAAGAAACCACTTTTAGAATAAGATGTTGCAGCAAATCAACAGTGCACATGAAGATGTGCAACTTCTTTTTTTTAAAAAAGGAAGCTAAAAAGTCTGCCATATCCAAATGAAACTACTCCAACAAACATATTTGCTTCATCTGCATATATACATTCATACACATCCATCATTTTCAAAGTAAGCCATTCCAGCTAAATATGGAGGCATAACTAGAACAAATCAAAGACTAGTGAATGATTAGTGATTCTGTTTAATAGCCAGACAAGATTTCCTTTGGTTTTCGTCCAGCATACATACATTGGCTTATCAAAAAAAAAAAAAAAAAAAAAAAAAGAAAAAAAAAAAAAAGGAAGGAATTAAAACCACTGGGAAAAATCTTTTCTGGTAATTTGCTTTCAGAGTAAGGTGTCTACCAGCTGTTTGGCTCAATCAAAATCACCATATTTACAACAATGTGAGCAACAAAGAAAGCAAATCTGAAAGAAAGAAACATATACCTGTATAGCCAAGTTGTTTGAAATTGCAGCATTATTTTAATATCAATTAAATCATTGATATTAATTAGTACTTAACTGACAACTTATTAAGACACCCAAGGAATGTTGTTAGTAAGCCTGGGTTATTAACAGTACAAGTAGCACAGCTGTAACACAAGCCTTCCTTCATCTATTGTGAAATATTAAAACCATAGCTTTATAAGTACACTTATCTTATGTAATGAAATTAAATAAAAAATACCACCAGAAAACCCCGAAGAACACAACTGACTTGCTCAAAAAAATCTGCAGTCATAAAGAGCACAAGCAGCTGTGACTCTGATTTATCCGAGTCTGGTAAAATTCACTCTCTGTTACAGGGCCTCAAAAACATAGAGTCTGCACACCGTGCATGTTGGGCAGACGTGGAGAGGATCAAGTTACAGCAAAGACTATGGGTGTAAGTCTTGGAGAGAACAGAGCCAATGGGAGTTTTAGCTCTACTGCACTCTGATATACAGACCCACAGACACATAAGAGGGTGTTTTGTTGTTGATTGATTTAATTTCATTTTTTGTTTTTTTTTTTTTTTTGTTTTGTATCTTTTTTTTAATTTAATTTTATTTTATTTAGTGACATTTCAAATTATATATGAGGAAATAATATGCCTCAGTTACAGGTGGGAAGTATTGTGGTTTTTTTACAGAATGGCCGTGATAATGAGACTACAGCCAGTGCAAGTTATATTTTAAAAGGCTTTGAAAACAGAGAAGGATAATGATAGATATTTGTTCGTCTTTCTTGCCATTAGTCCTTCACATAAAGGCATGATCTTCTATAAGGGCAAGTCAGGAAGTTCTAAAGAACCAGAGGTAGTGCTGGGGCTGTCTGATGTCAGTATTCAGCTGCAGTCCAGAAACATTCCTTGCAGAATGGATCCCAACAGCTAAGATGCCATTAAAATTGAGTCAGAGCAGGAAGTGAAGTAGCCCTATAAACTAGGTATATAATCCTGCTCCTCTGAGTACAGAAGGCAGCAAAAATCAATAACTGCCACTTAAGAGGTTATGTCTGTAACTTGGAACTGCTCATTGCTGGGAATGTACTAAAAAATCTCATGTAACTGAAAACTAAAGGTATTAAGTACTGAAAGAGTGAGAATCTTTTAAATATAGTCAGTTGTGTCCAACAGCAGAAAGCTAATGTTGCATTACCGCACCATAATAATTACAGAAATTTCCACACTGTTTTATGATTGCTTTCTGCCAATGTTAGTCCTGTCCTCATTACAAAAGTCTCCCATAAACTGAATTCTGCTTCTGGCTGGACTAGTTTGCCTCTGTTGCCGCAGTTGATGGAAGGATTTGGCTTGATTCCCTACTAATAATTTGTATTTTCTTCTTCCTTTTTTTTTTCCTAATTATTAAATCCAGCCTCCATTACAAACTTCAGTATATTAGAGTGTTTCATATTTTTCAAGTAAGAATCATTTAGTTTAAACATTAAAATTTTACTTGGTAGAAGTGAACAAGTCTAGGAAGTTTTGTGTGCTACAGAGAATTTTGTTGCTGTAATCTTGAAATGCACTTAATTTCTACAACTGAAACTTTGTGCAACTCATCAGCAGATGATCCCTAAAGATATATCGTTTTTATTGTTCCTTTCTTTGTTTTTTCCTCAGGCTAGTATTTGTGTACTAGCAACAGAATATGCTCAAGAATGAAAAAAAAAAAATCTGTGTAGCAGATAAGAAATAAAGGGCTTCTGTATATCTATATTCTATTCTATATCTATCTATATGTATATCTATATATTCTATTATTTTTGGCATTGCTGTTGATAATCTGCACCCATGGTAACTTTGGCAGTAGGTAAGTTCAGATATGTGGTATTCCTGATGGTAAAATGAATTACCATAGATCTGAAATTTTGTTAATACATTCTGGAGTGTGATGCAATGCGAACAGAGACATACTTCTTTTGCATTAGTCTCACTGAAAGTTTAAATATTTTGGCATATTTCTAGGTGGAAAATTGGATGCTTATTCAAATAATATCTGCACTGGGTTTGGACTTCAGAGAAACACAAGTGAAAAAAGGAAGGAAAGTAGAGATTTCATTAACAAATCAATGTATAATCATGCCATTAAATAATTAACTTTCATATATATTCCATTTAATACTCCTGATTATATTTGGGCTGGAAACCCATATTCAAAGACCTAAACAAAATGTCATCCTATGGTACACCACTGGAAAATTTACCACCACCCAGATTAAACTCATGATGCCACAAAACACATTCTCTCAGTGATAACTAGCTTCAATGTCCCTCACCCCCTAAGAACAGAATTGTTTCACTAAAATATCAATACATTTGAATTCTATGTATATCTTCTCTCCTTTTTTTCCCCCCAAACTACTCACCCAGAGTTATGAAGACTTTGGAATCTTGCTCCCCAAACCTGCATTTTCCAAGTGAATACATTGTTTTTAAAAGCTATAATATGCAAAGCTCTACCTCAAAAGAACCTGTATTTGTATCACAGCCTGTAGTTACACAGAGCAAACCAATGGAGAAGCAGGGACGGTTTCAAAGCTCTGCTCAGACTAGCTGTATCATCTTCAGCTAGTAACCGTCACATGCAGGAGGATTTTGAAGGACATGTCAGGTAATTAATGCTGGATTTCCATTAACATTTTCCATCCTTCCCTGTTTGGAACACTGCATGACTGGAAGGGGATGGTACCACACTACTAGTTGAGAAAGATCCATCTTCTGTAGTTTCCTGGATCCACAACAAAGCTCTGGCCTCCTTGCTCTAGGGGGCCATGTGCCAAAAGCAGGTGGTAAGAGGATCACAAATTAGTTTGAGCAGGCAGCTGTGCCCGGCACTTCAGATCACATACTGAACACAGGACTTCACTGCTGCCCTAACATGCAAGTTAAATACACGGCTTGGTGATCATGGCAATCATGGGATAGCACAGTGCAGCAAATCTTGTATTTTTTGTGTATGTGTCTGTGAGAATTTTTGGAGAAAAGTTGCACACACAAACTTGAAAAAAACAAGCAGAACAAAACTAAATGAAATCCTACTATTTCTGGCCAGCACAACTGATATTCAAATTTACTTTCTACTTTCTTATTTGACTTTTCTAGCCTGGTTCTCACTTACTGTTTTTGTTCAGGTATGTCTTCCAACAGCATGCAAAGAAAATCCTAGAAAACGAACAAAGCACCACGGTTAGCAAATTTGTGAAGATGTAATTGCATTGCTAGAGAGAGATGGGTTTTTAAAGACTGCAGATAAAATGCTAAGAAGGAAATTTATATATCCACTATGGTGCTATACTGCTTGGTTATTTATACAACATATGTTATGTTTGTCAGTTTTCCAACCCACTCAAGCAAAAAGTGTCAATATTGAAAGAAAATGGGCTTGAAAAGCCTGCTGACTATTTAAACACAATCCCACATTTCCTTTTTTATTTAATCTATAATACAGACAAACTATATTTAAAACTGTTGAAGGCTGCAGATTCACACACTTAGGCGCTAAGAAACACCAACCAGAATTAAGGTTGTTTACGTTCCCTCCACTGTGCTTATGTTATCACACTGTCTTCAATTATATAACCACATAATGCCTTTCTTTTCCTTAATGCACATACCTGGTGGGAAGGTCACACCTACTCCTCATTGTATGACAAAATTCACAATGTTGCTGCCAACTACAGCAACTAAGGAGCAAATTCATCAAAGAAAAGGTAGCTAGAATTGGTAGCTAGAATTTCTTTCATGGATAGATAAGAAGGTGAAATGCCAGTGAAAGAGCCTTACTATCATCCTCACTCACAACTCTGTGATAAACCCTCTTTGGAAAGTTACACCTGACATCACTTGAAGGTTCTCTTGCACCTCACGCTACATGACCTATTTTTAATGAGAATCACTTTGACACAATATACTCCTCTGAACAAATTCATAAGAAAAGGATTTATTAATATGAATTACTCATTTACATGCTATTTCATAAAACAATACATCCAATTTATTAATACCAATCTTTGTGAAGACAAGTTTTATAGGCTAATGATGCAGTATCTGAGCGCAGGCTGATTTCTGATTGCAAGCACTTATTCTCAAAGATTTTAAAAGATGTTTCCTAGAAGGCAGAAAACCTTATTTAGGTACTCTGTCACGGCATTCAACAGAAGATGCTGTTACTCTGATTATGGTATTGTTAGGGAATCAGAGTGATTGCAGAATTGAAACTACTGGTAACATTGTTAAGCCTTCCTCCTTTAGATTATAAGTGAGATTCAGGCTATGTTGCAGTAGCTGCAAAATTTACTTACAACAAAAGGTTAAATTACACAGTGCTGGGCTCAGTGTTGCTGTGCCATGAATGCCGTCATAACTTTGCCATAAGTCAGTCTGACCTAACTACAGTGTACTGATGACATGATGATAAAGTATGAAATCCCCTTATTTCATACTACTGCTTGCAGTTCTGTACCATTATTCTGTATGTAAGCAGAGAACTACTGTCTCCTTCCACGTGGAAGTTTTGCTGGAGGTACAGAGTAAGCTTACATAAAAATAAAGAATATGGAAAGATCGTCAAGAGAGTTGTTTCAAAACTGTGTGAAAAGTAATACTGAAGTAATGATTCTTGACACTATTTGCACTGTTTCTGCATACATTAATGCAGCTAGATTCTCTGATTGGATTGCATCAACTTTTTATAATCAATCCTACAGGACTCTTGAAGATACATCTGGTATTAGAAGGTTTTTTATATTCTGTGTCTTGTACTATGAAATTAAACATTTCCGTTGTGATTTAAGCCATCTTATTTTCCCAAATATCTATTAAGAATAAGGCAGTAAACACCATGCTACACACTTTCTTAAAACTAGGATTAATCTATCTTATTTTAACCACTTCTATTTTGATTCTCCAAAATAGAGTAGAAAAACACATTTCCATTTAGCTGATATTTGCATGGCCTATTATCAAGTCTGCATGACACATCCTGTTATAGGTCTGACTTTTCAGTTGCTTATAATTTTGCCAAACTTTAACCATCTGTAGTAAAATTGTATCCTTAGGCTATTTTTTCTTCCTCCCACAATGATACAGGTAAGAAGTGTCCACGAGAAAAGTGTGGGAATAAGTTTGGGCTTTTTAAGCTTTGATGCCATTTCCTTAAGCAGTTCTAGTGACCTTACACTTTGAAGCAAAGACTTATGGATGACCAGGGTAATCATAAATAAATGTTGAGTCAGATCATAAAACAAATTATAGTTTGGTTTTGTCTTTGTTGCAAGTAATCCAATGAAGCCAGAAGGAAAATATGAATTAGAAATCACATGTCACCAGTGTGCTGCATGATTATCAAACTGGCTTATATTCATATGATTAAATAATTTCACTTCCCTATTTACTCCTGTTTTTCCCTGGGTGGAAAGCTGGAGGCTAGGAAACAACTTTTCCCTATGTAAAGAAACTGTTACTCTGAGGTTTAGTCAATTTTATTTACATTTGGCCAAACTGGAAAAGCCCTTGAAAAATGAGTCACACACATTCACTAAGAACTTGCTAGATCCCTCACAATTATATTCCCTAAAGACTCTTGTCTGCTCTCACCATAATCCAGACTGAAGCCAATAATTTTAATCACAACTGCAACTGTGGGCTGCTGCTGAGCAGATCAAATCTGGATACAGATTGTGAATTGAGATCAAGTAGAAGTTTTCTTTGCACTGTTAATGCACGGTGTGTCTGAGTCAAAGGCAAACAGTGAGGACCTAATGACTGAGAAGTACATTGAAAGAAGTAATTTTGAGCACCCTAGGAATGAAGGTTACTTGAATTTGTAACTAGACAGATCTGGGTTTAGAAGGCCTCTTATTTTGTGACTAAAGATGCTATAGTGTTACTCCCATTCTTGTTTTGGGCAATGGCCAGCATGTTTCTACTCAAACAAATTTGGGGTACCAGACAGGTCCCTCACTCTGATCACACATGTTGATATTAAATGAAGAACACTGAATATTAGAAGACAAATTACGTCCTCATTATGAAATACTGAAATCTAGATATTTCAAAGACTCTACAACCAATAAACAGATATTTTCAGTTAAATTCTCTAACTGAAACATAAATGGGGTGCATAAAACAATGGAGATTTCATGACTAAAAGTGATACATCTAAAAGGACATTCAGTTGTCAACAAATAAACTCCAAATGCACTTACATCCAGCTCCTTATAGAAGTTACCCATTCAAAATTAAAATAACCCTATCAATTATGCAGTTTGTAAATGCTGTAACTAAATGGTAAATGTTACTTTGTTCCTTTCAGGTAGAAAAATAAATAAGGAATACCCTTTCAAGCATCCTGTTTATTTGGAATTCCCTCCCAATTGACCTTCCTGGCTTTTAATTAACAAAATCAGCAACATGTTGAAGTTCTCTTGGGGTTTTGGTAACAAGCCCAGACAACAACTTCCTACCAAGAGTAAGCAAGACTCACCTACAATACATTATATTAAAAGGTAGCAATCGTTAGCTTAACAGTTTAAGCCCCGGCTGATAGAGTCACTGACCAGCTCCAGTCAAGGGCAGAATTTGTTTCCCATTTACCCTGTGCCAATGAACTATGTTCTGATCACTAACAATTCCCTAAAAAAAAAAATTACCCAGTATTGTGGCAACAAGAAAACGGCACATACAGGGATCTGGGCAAGGAGTTCTGGTAAATCTTCCTTGTGGGTATTTAAGATGGTATCAGCCCCCTGCATGGCACTTCCCCAGCATTTCTCTGACTTGGGTTATTATCCCCGTGTAGCACAGCAGCAGAAGGTATCCCTGCCTCAGCTGCCCAAATTCAGTCTAGCAGTTACATACAGAGCAATATTAGGTAAATTGTCCGTACTGACTGGACTGAATTTGTCCTTTTAGGTGTGGTGTGAATAACTAAGGGAAGCAAGCCTTAAATCACCCCAGCTATACTAGTGACAGGGTTTCTGTCAGAGCCCCAGGTCTTTCACAAAACACATCTTTGTACATGTCAAAACACCTCATAGCAGGAAGTCCATTCAGGGACCAGGTAAGTTGGAAAAAGTACGTTGACTGTCACTTAATTCACTGAACAAAGCCTTGTCTTCCCTTCTTATCTTATTGATGGGTAGGTTCAAACTAGACCCCAGGCAAGAAAGTGAAGGCATGCAGCTTGAACATGCCTTCTAACACCAGTGCCTATGTTGTCTCAAACTCATTTGAAATTTTTTGATTTCTTCAGAAGTTAGACAATTTCTCACCATCCACTACAAATACTTAATATACCACCACCTAAAAAATTGAATTAAACTTAGATTCCTCCTGTCCTACATGTACAAACATGTAAGACCACACATACAGCTAAGAAAAAGATGAGGAACTAGATCTGTTATGTATCAATGGTTCTACATAGAGCTCTCAATTGTTTCTTCGGACTTCTGTTTAAGACTATCCAGCAGAAAATCAGGTACTATGCATTTGACTCTATTTAAAATACATCTCACTAAATCAAAAGCTGGAGCTATGATTCAGCACTAATAAAGCCCACAGGCTTTGAGTGCTCCCTTTGCCAGTTTGCTCTAATCAGAATTAAATAATTTATCTTTTCTCCTATCAAATTGTATTGCGTAACAAGCTACCATGTAATTTTAAGCTTGAAAAATACTAAATGGAAGCTAAGCAAATACAAAAACTTTAGGTCAGCCGAGAAGTGAGATATTACTGTAATAGAAATGAAAATGCAAAAAGATACTCCACAGCTAAGAGTCAGGCTCAAGACTTGGTAAGCTCAGCAGCTATGGAAAGGATCTGTGTACTTTACCGGGAAGGTCCAAGACTTTTTCAGATATATGGGTCACTTCCCTGATAGAAGACAGTCATATGTGCTGAACTTGCTTCTTCTTTTAAAAATCTTTATACTTGAGATACAGAATACCAAAAGATACTTGGGCTTTTTTTACACAACTATACTCTTGGACATTAAAATGTGTGACACATTAACTGAGGTTTTAATCGCTCATCTGTATTATACATAATTATAAAACATCTGGGCTCCTCTTAGCTTCACTGCACTCTGGTTTCTTCTCCAGTTCCATTTCTAGCCCTACTTCATTCTGATCTCTGTCCTTTAAAATAGGCAGTTTATCTTATATAATAACACAAAAACTGTATTAGAAAAAAAGTTTTCTCACAACACAAATCCTGGCTTATACCGTGTAAATGACTTTTACTAACCCAGTTTTACTTAAGCACAATATTTCATACTTTCTTTCTTTCAAAATACTTGTAGTAAAATACAAATATGGCCTAAAGCTAGTCAAATTATATACTATGAATACAACGGGTTGTCAAAATGTGCAATACAGATAACTGATCCATACATTAATCACTTGTCAAATACATAAGCATTTTAAACACAGTTAATTTCAGGGTAAAATGTATGACCTAGTGAAGCAGTCTGGTTTTGTTGCCTTACACTTGTTAAAAGGTTGAACAGAAAGAAAACCATACTGCACAGTAAATAAAGTGTCTACGAACAACAAGCAGAGAACAAAATACCAAGCAGCTGCTTCATATGAGAGCAATACCTATTTTACATAAATGAGGCAAAGATCTGTGGTAAAAACATAATAAAAGGACTGTGATCATGCAGTAATTAGAGGTTGTCTTATAACGCATATATATAAGGAAACTGAATAAAGGCTGTGTGGTGCACAGTTAAATAAAAGCAGGAATATGGTCATTTATGCAAGAATTGGAACAGGAAATGAACTCAATATTAGCAAAACAGACCCATCTATTTCTGCTTTCCAAGCATATGAGAGTGTAGAAAGCAAAGACCCCTGTCCTGGAGGCTGCTCTGGATAGGACAGCACCAGAGGCAAGACCATGCCCCAAGGATGTCAACAGTTTTTTGCTCAAGGTCCCATGTCAGTAAGCATGGAACACTAAGCATGAAACTGCAGAGAAAAACTTTATCTAAACTTTCATCTAAAGAAGAGATTCTAGAGGTTGAAACATCAAAATACATGCACACTGCATTTTTAGACTTCCAATTCTAGTTACAACAGGTCTACAAGCTAATGAATAGCTAATGAATGGAGATTTGTGTGTGCAGATACCAGTCTTATAAAACTATGATAACAGTATGTACCCATGCAAATCAGCGTGCTGGAACATGTTATATAGGTACATACGGACTGGGCTTGGATCCACACATCTACCTTTAAAACTTTCACAAATAGCATAAATTATGACTTTTGTTTTAAGCACTGCCTCCTTGAGTGTAATTTTACTACAGCTAATCATAGCTTATATCAGGTAGATGACTACTACAGATGTTGGGATATTATTATAGCAGACAAAAATACATGAAAACTGAAGTCTTCAAACAATTCAATTCCCAAGGTGTTCTTATTTAAGTATCAAACTGAACACCAGCTTTAACTGTTTTAGGAATACCAGCAACTTGCACTGCTTTCTATTTATTTTTAGTCAGTAGCACTCCATTCATTATTTTAAAAGTTAAGTCAAAGCAGTTAGTGAGTGAATTCTCTTGCAGAAAGAAAAATGGAAGATATTTTTTAAATCTTTTTCAAAGATTCCAGACTTGCTTTACTCGTCTGTTGCTAACTCAACTAAAGTAAACAAAACTACTATTAAAAACATACTGAGCATGCAATCAAAATGAAGGAAAAAGGCAAACTGATTAATGTTTCACATCTGAAGTCATTTCCTTGCACCTGCAGTTCCCATCTAGGAAAAATACTGCAAACACCACTGAAAACAAGACTAGTATTCAGAACATGGGCAATTATTTTCACTGGGTTTACTTTCCCTCATCCCTATAATTCCTAAAGCTGGGAACTTTTACAGTTATTTTGGACAAGGTGAAAGTACAACATTATGACATTTAAACCTACCATTTGCACCTCTATTTATTTTAAATCTTTTATTCATTTAAACACTGACAGCATGTTTGTTCAAAAAGGAACTTCAATAACAAACTTTGTACTAACTTGACTTCATTACTTTTGCATTTGCAATTCCTGCTGTGATTGCTTATCTACCAATACCAGACACTAACAAACATAATCTTTAAGATTTCTTACAAAAAAAGTAAATGCATTTACAGCTGGTTATAGCCCTATCATTTCTGCATCCCCTTTGCAGTTTTTACATAGTGACCAAACAACAGGATGATGTTAAAATCCTGTTCCAAACAACTTCAGTGAGAGATGGATTTAGGCTGCTATGAAACAAGGTAAAAGTGCAAAAAGCACACGGTAGAAGTTATACAGTACACAGCTCTTTTTCACCGAATTAGGTATCTTCAAATGAAGGAAACGTATCTTTTTTTGACCTACATTAAGCATATACCTATGGACATATTGCATGTATTTAAATAAAAAGTAACCTAAGAGACCTGAAATAAAAGCATGACTTAATCTTGCTTGCATACTTATAAACACTGAACAACGTTTTTAACCAATAACCAGAATGGCTGTTTCTGGGTGCAGAAACAACATACAGTATTTCATCTTACGAGACTGAAGTTAGGTATGCTACAGATTAACATTTCATAGCAGAGTGCTGGACAGAGGAAGAAGTCTCCAGTAGATGCACAGTTCAATTCCAATGCAATCTAGCTATCACAACTAATAGTATAATGTTCTAAGATATTTTGCAGCATTCAATCAGTCTACTGACACACCTCACCTCACATCAACCAGGAGCAACAAGCTCACATTTTCTCACCATAATGTAAGCATCTTTCTTACCACCAGATTTAAACACTGGGCTGCTTCTTACAAATTCTGCTGTAATTTCCAGACAGTTTCCACATGTGTAATAGCAAAGCATCATATTTATGATTTTGGACATCATAATGTAGACAAGGCTCATATAGTCACTCTCATTTTCCACACTACGCCAAACATAACCACTCAAGGTCTCAATAACATGGTTCAGGAAACAGCTGCAGCAGTGGAAACATTAACTCCCTTATCACCCCAGATGTTCCTCCACAGAGTAAAGCTGCTGCAGTAGAGCTGCTATGCCTAACTTCTGGGTGACTTGATATACAAAATACTCTGCAGTTCTGTGAACTACCTGTAAGATACATGGGCATACATCTCACCCCAAGAGAGTGAGACAAAATATCAAGCACACGAGCAAAGAATCCCCGTGGCCAGAAGAAACAGGAAAGTGTTAGACTCCATTCCCTCAAAATCACAGGCCCTTATTCTGCATTGTAAGCAGAGTATATCACCATCCTGAATCCCCTCAAAGATTTTAACTGCAACTCAAGAACAGACAGACTTCAGGGAAGAAACTGTTTTCAGAAATTTATTCCTCCTTGTCCTCTCTCTTCCCCCACCCCTCACTCTCATCACACTGATCTTCTAGTGATACCAAATATTTGTTATGCTGTTTCTTTTGTTCCAGGCCTGGTTTTAACCATGATGAGTCCAGTGCCCTGCTTCACAGACACCCCCATCAATGGTTGTTTTCACAGCATTACCGAAGCAACAAGCAGCAGTGCCATGGCACAAGCTGGACTCATCACCAGTGAGAGGATTCCCTAGAACTTCGGTTTTGGAGAAATATGTCATTCCGTTCTCAAAATAAAACACTGGCGAACAAGACAGTCTCTCTTTTAACACTATAGCCAGTGGTTACAGGACTTTTTCAGAAAGATCTAGGGGGAGGTAGATTTCTATTTATTACCCCAGTTGGGCTCTCTACATAACAGATGGTGTGAGATCCTGTGGTGTGACTTGCTTAATGTATTCTTTTGAAGCTATTCCACTTTGCATGGAGTAATTATATAACATTTAAGTCAGGAAAAGAATAACTAAGTCTGTAATTCAAGTGACTAACATATGCAGTTGGACTTAGGAGGATAGATTCATATTCCTAATTCAACATTACTTTTTACAACCAAGCCTTCACCAGTCTAGGAAGAAATCCTGTCCTATGAGAACAACTGCTGTTCAGATAGGGCTGCTACTGCATGGTATCACTCTCGGAGAAGGTCTACTGAAAGAAAGAAGAAGAGTATCTTAAACATCCTAGAAGGATGTTTCCTTCAGTAACAAAATGCCTAGGAAACATGGGAGTATGGACCATGTTGAGGGAACCTATATAGAGGCAGTGACAAGACTGTGATACAGGTGAGTGTAATGTCAGAGTGATGGGGACATCACTCTCTGGTTTAATGAGAAAGAGACTGTCATGCTCGTAAGAAAGACTGTGAAGTTACAAGCATTGAATGAAGCAGCATGCAGAGAACCAGAAATACAAAGTGCACACACTGTTATGATGTGTGGAAGTTTTCAGTTGCATTCCTCCTCTGTGCTTCTTCTCTATCAGAAACAGAGAGCTACCAGGGAAAAGGCTGACTGACCACAACCAAAACCCATGAGCTGAAAGACTACTTGAGACAATTCCAGTACAGTGAATGACCCTATCTTTGAGAACACCAGCACCTACGAGCCCTGACCTTTCAAAGCATCAAGTTTAAAGAAAAAAAACCCCAAATACTAAAATCATCCACTGTTTATATTAATAGATAGTAGTAGGGTATCCAGTTTATGTATCACCTTAAAATAAAATATTCTGCCCTCTAGCAGGTAGAAATTTTACCAATATTGCCAAGTTACAATTGCCTCTCCCTTTTCACCACAGGCAGAAGTGGGGATTTACATAGTCAAACCAAAAGTTTAGGTAATTTGTTTTGTTGGGGCTTTTTTTCCAGAAAGTGAAGAGCAACCCCAAACACAGTACCTGAGAAAGGACAAGCTGTCCATGGAATTTATGGACAAATTTTCGTAAAGATGAAAGGTATGAAGCCTCTCCTATTGTCCTTGCCAGAGACCGCAAAAGGAAGTAACCCTGCAAATTAAACCAGAAACAAATAGGATGCTATGAATTTGTTCATGTCTGAAAAAAGAAGTCTTTACCATTTTAGTAAAGCAATTTAATTAAAAATCAGCTGACAACACTCACCTTCAAGTAGTGGACCTGCATGAAGACTTTTTCTGCTTTAAGACCATGTTTGACAATGGATGCTCCAGACTCACTCGTTTCTCCTGTGCTCTCCTTTTTGGGCCTAAAATGGTAACACAGTAATTAAGTCTTGGAGAAGTAAATAAAGAAATTACTCATACACTGCACATTCTTATAGTTGAAAGCATTGTGAATGGCATAGTAAGTTTAGACATCTGTGACTAGTTCAGTCTTTTTCTTTACCCTAAGTAAACAACTTGGCTTAGACAGACAAACAAATTTCATACTTTTAATGCAATTTTTTACATAGGTGACCAGACAGCTGGGTTACAAATGAAATACATCACTATGTTGGGGTACTCTCTTCACAGCTAGCATGGCATCACGCTGCATGCCATTCTACAGTGCAGACTCATTATGAACGAAAAAACAAACAAAAAGATAGAGGAAGGGGAAAGGAAAGTAGAAAGAGAAAGGGAGAAGGGAGAGGGAAAAGGAAAAGGGAAGATGAAACAAAAAGGGAAGGGGAGGATATTGAAGTCATTATGTTCAAGTAGAATTTTCTCTTCTTACACCTAAACATTTGTTTAATAGTTTACATGACTATACTTGCAAGAATCACCTCTTTCATCTGCATGCAGAGGAAATACCCACAGCAGTAAAGTGTGTATGACTTCTAGGCTTTTATTAACACAGAGTGAAACTAAAGAGAAGCTATGCAAACATTTTTTTCTTCATTTGTAAGCAGTGCCTTCACAGTCATAGTACTCAAGACCCCTATAGCTTATTTTCTTCCATCCAGAATATGTTGCAGCTGACAGTGGTGTGAGAACAGGTGTCAATATTAGGAGCCTAACCCTGTGACTGAAGGAACCTCCCCAATATTAAATGTGGACTCTGAAATGGCCAGTCTTGGGAACCAAGCATCTTTTCTCCCACTTCTCCAGAATAGGGGCAACATAGGCTACAGCATTGCAGGATTCTTCAATGCTCTGATACACTTCTCATGAGCTAATCTCTGTGATCAAATTTATATCTATGTCTGCTTTGAGGAAAACATTCTTCCTTTTTTATATCTGTGCAATGGTTTCTGATTAGTTTTGTCCAGAGTGCAAAACTGGATTTTTTCACTCTTTAGGCACTATATTTAGGATGTGCGCAGATGAAACCCACTTCACACAGTAAAAGCTTGATCAAACACAACTGTTTGAAATAAAATAGAAAAAAATAAAAGCAGATTCAATTTTACAGTGCTCCTAACACATTCCTTTAACATGCTATAGTTCGTATTTTCTTTCAACATTGAAAGGAGGAGATCAATAACTGATTTCTTATCCTATTGTAGCAGACAATGTAGTCATTGGAGACCCACTGCAGGATAGCAGAGGTCCACCTGTTTCCATTCTGGATCAGCCTCCTGGAAGGAGGGTCTGCTGGCAACTTTTCATTGTTCTCTGCGAGTATAAAAAGCCAAAACTGCTTCATTTCTCCCATAATAAATAGCCCACCCTATAGACTTTGAATAATGGAGTTTGCGCATGGGCTAAAGGAGCCGTACTAAACTGAAACACCTCCCATAATCATCATTGTTCTAAATTAGGGAACCATTCTTCCTTCCTCTTCCGAGTTTGTGTCTGTGTAGATACCAGCAGGTGACTGGAAAGCAGTATCCCATCTGCATGATTGTACTAAAGAATTTCATTTTGCAAAGGGTGCATATATATACTGCTGATAATGTCTGCAAAAGAATAAATATTCAGAAATTTACATTGCACATATTTATGTCAGTACTTTAGTACACTATTTTAAAGCAATGCTTAGTATATTTACAACACATTGAAGGTAGAGACTGGAGGTGTGTTACACTGACCTACAAAACCTGGCAACTAACCCAGTAGATGAAGGTAGACATAATGTTAAAGGCAAGCTGATATAAAGTAATCAAGCTGCTACGTGGCGCATTTTGCATACCAGAAAATTTCTGAAGGAAGCAGGAATTTTGTTTGCCAGGCTAAGAAGTACTTTGTAGAAAGTAAAATCACAGTTCACCAGGAAGTACTTTGCAATTAAATGCTCTGATGCATTAGGTAGTCCTGAAGACCTACACAGAGACTACGAGAGAACATCTGAAAGGTGCGTTTCCTGTGTGATATCTGTGTCTATCTGTGTGATAGAATAAAACTCTTTAAACCCCTACAGAGTAGTCACAGAGCACTGCTTCAGGAGGGGAACAGACTTGACTCAAGTGGAACTCAGAGACTAAAAATTTAGAGTTACATATCAACACTGGTTTGTCTTAAGGAAGAATCATGAGCTGAAGTTCAGTCTTATGGGCCAGGACATGAAACAATCTCAACACCAGCTTTATTCCACAGAACAAAATAGACTTCTCTAGTTTTTGCTGTCATAATGTGAGACACTGGATGAGAGTGATGGATTTGATGCTTGGCAGCAGAATGAGTGCCAGCACATACTTCACAGGTGCTTTTATACTTGCAGATTTGCTTCAAACTCTGAGAAATTACACAGGATTCTGTCTGATGTCTTACCCTTTATGAGCACTACATTGCCACAACCTTCTTCCAAACAAAGAACTGCTGGTGCTGTCTTTCAGAGCTGCTGCCTTCTGGAAAGACACTTATCTATTTCTTTCATACATGACTTTTTTTTTTCACAGGAAACTCATGGGATGCTACTATAATGTGATACCAAATATCCACAATAAGAACCGTCATGCTGATGATCAGTTTGCTGAGTGGCTTTCACCTCGTCTGAACAGGCAAAGCACAGAAAATCATATGATTGCCCACCAGGCAACAAAAAAGTAATTAAAGATTAAGTTTATGCTTGTGAAGAACAGGTTGGCTGATGTTTTTTTTCTTCCTGACATAATTGGTAAGAAATAACAAACTCTTATAATTTATTTTTAATATCCTGGCATAAAAACACAAGCTTGAACTAGCACAAGTCCCAGTACAAACTCAAAACCCAGTGCGATGCCAAGATTGGAATTTTCTCTCTCATAGACAACCTCTGGAAAGCACATGCATATACTTTCAAAAGGGAGAACGAAAGAAAAAAAAAAAACCACCAAAAAAAACAGTAAACATGCAAAGAGAGAAATCTCTCTGTTCAACTCCATGCCACAAAAATAGTAAAGAATATTTATATCTGAAGAAATTCTTTACTGTAAGGGTGGTGAGGCACTGGAATGGGTTGCCCAGGGAAGTTGCAAATGCTCCATCGCTGGTGGTGTTCGAGTGCAGGTTGGACAGAGCCTTGGGTGGCATGGTTTAGTGTGAGGTGTCCCTGCCTATGGCAGGGGGGTTGGAACTAGATGATCTTAAGGTCCTTTCCAACCCAAACTATTCTATGATTCTATGACTGAACCAGTGGTAAATCCTTACATGTAACCACAAGAAACTAAAGATAGCAAAAAGGAAGAGATTGCTAAGATTCTGAGCTGGCAACATGTTCTGCTACTGAAGTGTACATTAGAAGCATATTTTTCAAACAAGAAATCATACATCATTCTTTTGTACTAGCACTGAGAATACCACTATGCAAAAGGTAAGCAGCATGCTTATTTGAGACTTATGTCTACTAACTGTGGAAGTCAATAGAAAGCTTAAGTTTCAATTTCAATATAAATCAGTCCTTCCTGAGTTTCAAGCTGCAAGGGATATTTTGGCCCTTAGAAAAATGATTTTAAAATTTACACCACATAGACATTTTATTAAAAGTAACAACTATGTAATTAGCACAGAAGAAGACAAATGTGGTTTCATAACCTTGTGTCATGGTTTAAACCCAGCCATAAATCAGCCACACAGTTCGCTCGCTCACTCCCTAGCAGAACATGAGACTCAGAAAATCCTTGGTCAGACTAACTGAAAACATCGGTGTTATCAGCGCTGTTCCCAGGCTGAAAGTCAAAAACACAGCACTGCACCAGCTACTAAGAAGGGGAAAAATGACTGCTACTGCTGAACCTGGGACAGCTTGAAAATGGAAAACATACCTCGAGATAAGCCTCATATCACAAGAACCAGTGTTCCTAAAAAACATTTATTTTAAAACAAACAAACAAACCCCCCAGCATCTGTCAATCAGTAGTTGTATTGGCAGCAGCTCCATGATAGCTTGTGATAAAGCCTGCTTTTGTATTTACACCTATCATCAAATTGCACAATTACAAATGTATAATTTCACTGACTCTGCTTATATGTAGGACACACAATTAACTAATAGACATGAAATAAAACAGATCAATGAAAGACTACAATTACATAGTTGGTGACGTTTTCAGATTAGTTGAGGCCATAGAGAGGACTTTTTATATTGGTAAACAATCTCTATTGTTCAAAAATAAAAGGCTTTTAGGTGCTATGGGAAAAGCACAAAAAGAAGGAAGGATTTCAAAGCGAATAAAATGGCAACCGTCTTCCAAAACCATGTAAAAGATGACCATAAAGAGGATGGGGATCAATCCGTTCTTCACTTCTACTTGGTGAAAGAAATGAAGAAAACTACACTGTTTGAAATGAACAGTATTTCAGCTGTGCATTTTTAATTGTTAACACTAAAAACAGCTTCGCCAGGAATCATGAAAACTTTTTTATTAAAGGTTTCTAAGAAAATGTTAGATAAAACCTGCTTGAAATGGTCTGTTTATACTGCCTGTATCTCACTCAGTGTAGGAGAACAGTCTACGTAATCTCTTGAAATCTGTCCCTGTAATTCCATTATTTGACCAAAGCTAATCTCAGCTAGGATTAGTATACTTGTAGTTTTTGGTTAAAGACTGTGGGCAGACAAGCAGTGGAGATGTTAGGCAGCCACTCATGGTGAAAGACTATGGCAAATTCCTAAAACACCAATCAGCACAGCCCATATTACTTATCATTAGCAAAGCAAGAATCTTTTTTTGATCAAATGTCTTTAGCTATGTAAGAAGAAGCCTTGAGCTCAGCATCTGGTACCTGAAGACCAAATTCTTGTTTAAATATGATTATTACTCATTTCTTATTAAAAAAAAAGAAATTAAAAAAAAGTAGATTTGTATAGCTCATTGTGCTCTTCAGCCACAGAAAATGAATCTGTTACCGCTTCAAACAGTAATGTGTGTCAGGAAATGGCCTTTTTTTTTTTTTCCTGAATAAAGGGTCTTGTAAACCGCTTAGAGACATTTTATATCAAACTAAATCCCACTTTTTTTAAAGCATTCTATAACAAAGAGAAAAGCAATTGCAGAATTATAGAGAAGACAAATAACCTAGTCAATTTAATTTCACTTTTCTTTTTTCTTCAGAGGAAATGAGGAAATGCAAGAGATTTAATCAGATTATTTGGATGTATATCCTTTGAAAGGAGAAAATGGTGGAAAACAGTAGAGATGGAACATGCAAAATCAGAAATTAAACTGTCATACTGTTACCTTAAAACTTGCAGCTCTTCTTCAGAGTTCTGCACCTCATCTCTGAGTCGGTGCCAGCGAAGTAAAGCTTTCAATTCCTGCTGCCCTTTTACTTCATCATGTGACAGCTGCTTGGTATACAAAAAACACCGACCACTGATTACTGTTTTCCAACAGACAATAATAATTTTCAAAAAGACAAACTTGTTTTGTTTCCCTTTAATGTGCAGAAGATGCAGGAAACAGTACCTATATCCATGTTAAAAAAAAACAAAACAAAACCCAAACAACAAAACCAAAACATAACAGTTGCTGCTATGAGAGTTAATAGCAGTACTAAGGAAAACAGAAGCCTCACTGTGTGCATCAAATCAATAGTCAGTTAAATAGTTCTGCCTGAGGAGAGAGATGGGCATGTTGTTTTGCCTTTAGTGACTGGCAATAAGTGAACTGAATGTACAGCACAGATACCTGGCAGTTTTGGTTGCGTCTTTACTCTTCCCAGCTTGAAAGAAAACAGCTGCTTTGTATCCTGACTTGACTCCTCTTTCCTATTACTTTTGCTACTTTTGTGAAAGTTCTCTCTTGTATTTTTGTCCATATACACAGTATTAACAGAGATGCATGCTTACAAAATAAATGCCAGGTTGTCATCTTACAAATAACTGCTAATTTATATTCCTCTATTATAAGAAAAGATGGAAGATAGGAGAAAGCAAAAGCATCTAGTATTATCCTGCATTACACCAGTATTTCAGTAGCAAGTGAAGTTACCGTCAGGCACTATGGAATATACTCATAATCCTACAACTGTACAATTGCATAACTGCACAGCACCAAAACTACCCAATAATGCTAAAAAGAAAAAAAAAAGATACTTTTTCTGGACTTCAAAATTAACAAAGGCACTAATCACCCTGTTTTGTTGCTTACTCCTTTCTACTTAGCTACATGGAAGGGCATCTACTACAATGAAAATGCTTTCAAGTGACTCACAAAAGCATAGAATTAATGGGAACAGCTCACAGCAGAGCAGTGATGCTAAAGTAAGTGCAGAAATTAGTTTTAGGAACAGAAGGGAAAAGCAAAGTGTTTGGACAGCCTTTGTCTCTTTTTTGTTCCAGAAACATGGTAAGTGACTAGAAATTCTGTTCTGGTTGGTGGTATAAATATTCCTGATACTTAAGAGAATGGAGGTTAGGTATGATATTAGTTCCTTGTCCCCACTGTTCCTCCACAGATAGAGCACTGCAGTCCTGAGAGGCAGAACCAGAGCTTGACACAAGCACAGGAACAAATGACTAACATACAAAATGCTTGAAGTAGCAGGGGTACAACAAAAATAAGAATTAGATCAGGAAGCCACTTTACTTAGCTCTCATGCAGTATACGAGCTCTTCACTTTGAGGCAGACAATGATTTCTAAGCCTCTGATATGGGGGTAAGTTTTCCTGAGCAGTATAAGAGAAAAAAAGTGGAAGTACTCTATTCATTAGCTTTCATTTTGTTTTGAAGATTGCTTCTTGGCTATTCATCCACTGGCCAAAACCAGACCATTTTCATTAGGTACCTGTAATATTACAATATTCAGTAAGACTAGTGACTGTTACAGTTTCAGGAACACAATACAAGTGGAAAGAACGCAAATCAACTGAGTAATATAATGGAGTAGTACATTTGTGGGAAGGTAATCACTGACAAACAGATGTTTCCATTCTTATTTGCACTGACCTCTACTTCTGCAAGGATTAGTATTCACTGTGAATAAGGAAGGATTATTTTTTTAATCAAGTTATCAAGCAAAATCCAATATTATTTTAAAAGACTTGTATTCCTAACACAGAAGGTTTAATTTATGTCTAATTCACAGCAGAGTATGTAATTTTTATTTCCACATAATTGAATTGAGAAGTGATGTATCATCACCTTACCTGTTGTGCTCTAGCCCAAAATATATCTTCTAAAAAAGTGGCAAACCCTTCACTTAACCACTCTTCAGTCCAATCGCGAGCACCAATGGCCAGTCCAAACCAAGCATGAGCAATTTCATGGCACAGACGTGTTCCACAGAGCTGACTTCCTCCTGAGAGTACACTCTGTGACAGGAAGATGATGTGTGGGCTGCACAACAGAATGAGTGACAAAATACATTACTGACCTGTTATAACACACACTACATGGCCATAATAATATATAGGCTTTATTACTCTTGTCAGCCTCTATTACTATATGCATGGTTAGGTCATGACTGATAGTTTACAGCTCAGGTGTTTTTAGAAATTAGGCTGTACTTTATTGTTGGTTGGCAGAGAATCAAATGAAAATTCTGCCAAGCAGTTGGTTTGTATTTAAGTGTCAAACACCTATGACCTGGAAAAAGTAACTTAAAGTTTGGTATTTTTCAAATTACGAGACCGATTTATTTCAATAGAAGCATTTTATATATAAGCCAGGATAATAAAAGATGAGTAGGTGCGCATATAGGCAGCAAGTGTTTATCAGTTAAATTATCAAAGCTGGAAGTAAATAAAGCAGAAACATTTTATGAAGAAAACAAGTGACTATCCAAAGGCAACAAGAGTCATGTGTAGTAAAACACATGGGTTTATTAGAACTTAAAGCAAGCTAAAAAGATACCATTTGATGATGAGAACTGATCATTTCTGCAAATGCAGAGGAAGGAAAACATCCTTTACCACAAGCACAGAAGTCAGCAGACTCTATATTCACTGAATATCTGCTTTTCAAAACAGGGGAGAACAACCCAATCTACATCTACTGTGCTTTGGACTCAAATGCTAGAAGAAATTGGAACAGAAAATGTTATGAATTATTGCTTTATTATATAGTTTTGATGAGAAACTTAACAGGAGCCAGCAGTGTGTGCTCGCAGCCCAGAAAGCCAACTGCATCCTGGGCTGCATCAAAAGGAGCATGACCAGCAGGTCGAGGGAGATGATCCTGCCCCTCTACTCTGCTCTCATGAGACCTCACTTGGAGTACTGTGTGCAGTTCTGGTGTCCTCAACATAAGAAGGACATGGAACTGTTGGAACAAGTCCAGAGGAGGGCCATGAGGATGATCAGGGGACTGGAGCACCTCCCATATGAAGATAGGCTGAGAAAGTTGGGGCTGTTCAGCCTGGAGAAGAGAAGGCTGCGTGGAGACCTCATAGTAGCATCTGAAGGGGGCCTATAAGGATGGTGGGGAGGGACTATTCGTTAGGGACTGTAGTGATAGGACAAGGGATAACAGGTTCAAACTTAAACAGGGGAAATTTAGATCAGATGTAAGGAAGAAGTTCTTTACTGTGAGGGTGGTGAGGCACTGGAATGGGTTGCCCAGGGAAGTTGTGAATGCTCCATCCCTGGCAGTGTTCAAGGCCAGGTTGGACATAGCCTTGGGTGGCATGGTTTAGTGTCCGGTGTCCCTGCCCATGGCAGGGTGGCTGGAACTAGACAATCTTAAGGTCCTTTCCAACTCTAACAATTCTGTGATTGTAAAATTCTATGATTGCTCTGCTATTGAAACCACACTGAATTGCAAGTTACTGCAGTTCCCTACTCATGTTCTGCTGTAAGGCAATTTCGGCTATGCTTATAGATATTACAGACATTAACATCTCAAAAGTTACATAATTTTTTGAAATTAAGTACATCTAGGAAGGAAAAGTAGTAGAATTAAGCCCTATGACTAACATTCACGGGATTAACAGGGCACCATGCCACAGATAGGAGTAGCAAGGGCACAAATGAAGACCATCATCTGCAGAGTACTCCTGCACCAACCCTCGGCATTTCAACTGTTTTCTCAACTCCAGCCAGTTAGAAAGGAAATAAAGCACAATTTAGTAATACCTTCAAGACCACAGGTCTTTAAAACTATGTCTAGCCTTCCAAGCATGGGAGGGGAGCACATGGCCTTAAGACATTTCCAAGAGTCAAATATTATTCATCAGCATTCCAAAGAGCTTCCCCACCCGCCCTACCCTTCCGTTGGAAATGTTAAAAACACCCACAGTTTTCTTGCAACCAGTCAAATGCCTCGAACTGAGACCAAAAATATGATACACAATTAAATAGAAAAACATACTCAATAACCATCTCCTTATAAAAAAATAATAATCATTCAGCAAAGCAAGTTATACAATTTCAATCAGTTGGCATTGTAAGAAACAATGTAAGAAATTAAAGCACTAATAGAGAAATCAAGTCACAGAGAGCAAAGCAAGAGAAGAAAAACAGCTCTCCAAATCTTTGCCAAAAGTAATTCTGATTAAGAGAAGGAAGGGAAGGAGAAATGGGGGGAAAGTGTGATCATGAAAGCTGCAGAACATGATGAACTTTTTATTATTGAGCCCCCAACAAGATGAATAAATGCAGCATTGGGGGTACTATTTTGTTCAGTGGTAAGTAAATGACTGCTAACTGTGGCATGTCTACAGTGCTATGAAGAAAAACCACAGAAATGGACCAAGTAAATAACATTCCAGACATACTGCTGGCAGCGTTTCGGCCATTTGATTAAGCAAAACAAATGTAACTTTATGCCTTATAAACAGGCGTACAGAATGGTTTTCATTTTAAGTTTACTGTAGGTAAACACACAATAAAAGATTGTATTTCCTGCTTTTTCCATTCACTTAAATAGCAGAATGCCACATTTGGACAATCATTTCCTTTACAGAAGGATTACAAATCACTTCAGTGAAGGAAAATGTATATGAGTTAAATTTTGGCCAAAGAATACAACTTCCTACAAGGCCAAAAATAAGATTATATGCTGCAGCAGAATTTAATTTTAGAGTCTGAGTACAGCCAGCAACTTCCTTTTCTGAGAACACCTTAAATTATTCCTTTTATGTTGTCTGCTCTTAACAGCAGCTGTATCTTCAATTCAGAGCCTCATATAGCAACAGATATCACTACAGAGCAGTGCAAAGCTCCCTCCTATCTTAAGAGCAAACTTATCAAAGACTGAATACGTTTCTGTAACGTGTCCAGCACCTATTAGTATGGGGAGAAGTTTGATCCTATGTACTAGTTTTAAAATATAGATTCTCTACTTTCAATACATATTTGAATTCCAGAAACTCTGCTCCACCCCTACTGATACCAACCAAATCTACACTTTTTTACATCATCTAGGACATGTAATGTTATTCATTGCACAGTTATTATAAGTGTTGTTCCTAAAACACTCAATAAATATTTCAAAAAATTGTCTATGTGAAAAAATAAAGTATCAGAATTATGATTAAATTGCAATAGCCAAAACCTTTTCCCTCCTTTTTTACCAGAAAAGGAATTTGGCCCTCCTACTATCCATGTGATTTGCTATGAACAAATCATAAGGCTTGATATCCATTGCTTTCATTGGAATTGAAAAGGAAAGAAATCCATTCATACATTACGAACAGACAAAGGTGATTTACCTCTGCAATTACATCAAGACCTGACAAGGTATGTGTGGTTTATAAATGCCTGTAGCTGATGTCTTTTCAAGTCTGGCCCAAGTTTGTAAAGCAGGCCAGAACAGGCTATCTGGATGTGCTAAGGAAGATGGGAAACCTCTCCCAGTTAACAAAAAAATAAAACTCCAGCTCCTTCCCCGGAAGCTGGACACGTTCCCAATGGCTCTTAGAGAAAAAGAAGTTAATGACTTGTTTTCAACAAGTATACACTGGGTTACATGTTTAAAGCAAAAAGGTATTATTCTGACCAGAATCACACCCTCATAACTTAGATCTTTGCATCATTTCACTGAAAGAAAGTGCAAGTTCCCCCTCCCAGTTAAATTGCAGTTAGGGAATCATTTAGTTACATCTCAAAGCTGTAACTATGATACAAACACATATGAAGGAAAAACTGAGCCACAAAGGGAAAGAAATATTTGGTGTGAGAGGCTGGAAGGTTCTGATGTTCCAGACGTCCAAATCCACATATGTAGATGTTCTTAATAATGGTCTCTTCCAAAAATAAAAGGTTTTCAACGAGTCTTATATTCTGAACAGCGATTTGATGAGTTGAGAGGCCAAATATCTGAGAGCGGTTCTGCAAAACTTCTCCTTCAGACTTACGACTTAGATGCAGGTGCTGCTTTGCACACAGGCTGCAACAGTGTGCTATCTTTGGCTGGTCACACATCATCAGATGAGACACATAGCACAAACTTTAGCCAAACGTATGTGCAAGAACTTAAGTACAGATTGAAGCTAGGAACATGAAGCTCATTTCTAACAGGCTTGTTCCATTCCTTTTGAAGAAGAAGTCTTTCTCTCTGAACAGACAGGGACTTACAGATATATTTTCTTACGTGTTTATTGAAATAACAGAGCCAAGACCACATCAGCTGGAAAATTATGCTTCTGGAGTCAAAAGTAGCACCCAAAATCACTATTACAGATGGAAGTTACATAATGGAACAAAAAATCATGTTTTGATAGTACTCCACATTGCTTATCTATTCCTATTTACAAAAAGATAGTAAATGGGTTAGACAGCTATTGGACTGCTAGAAAATTCCTTCTTAAACATGTAAAAGGGAGCAGGGGAAGTATCTCTTAAAATATTTTCACAGGAACACATTAAGATATAAATT
This sequence comes from Ara ararauna, assembly GCA_028858755.1. Taxonomy (NCBI): domain Eukaryota; kingdom Metazoa; phylum Chordata; class Aves; order Psittaciformes; family Psittacidae; genus Ara; species Ara ararauna. The sequence goes on along the minus strand of CM054410.1, from coordinate 31,849,526 downwards.
TCAAGATTACTGGAATTTGAGAAAGTGATACAATTAAACAAGAGCTCTTTGCATACAGTTTCCTCAATCTTTCATCAGTAGTTCAACCTACATTACTCCAGTGACACAAAGAAGAGTATTAGCATATTGTCTGCAGTATCTACATCAGACTTCAAGTATTAGCTTACTTTATCTTTGAGGGCACTCGTGCCATTGGAATTCAAGCACAAGAACAGGCAACATCCACTTACTTTCCCCTATAACCTCTGGCATTTTGGAGTATGCTATAGTCCATACTGAGAGAACTACAGAGACAAGCAACCTTTCAATCTCCTAGGTTTACAGTGCACCAGAAACTCAAATAAACATGCAGATGCAGTTGTAAAGACAAGGATCTGGTAATTAGAAGACTCTGAGAATTGTTCCAAAAATAACAGCAATTTCGTAAAGTTTTCCCTTCCTACTATCGTAGTGGGAAACCAACAAGTGACTGGAAGTCACAGCTGAAAGTCACTCTAGAGCAGATGACTAACTTTTTACTCCATAAACAATGGAATAATACAGTAGCTTAGGCAACAGGGAAAAACAATCAGCCCCTGTGTGTTGGAAGGATCTCCTTGGTACCAGCCAAATCAGTACAGCAATTCAACATCCAAACTTCAAATTTCAGTCAAGCATCTAAATTAATGATTTGAACACCTGAGTAGCAGCTGTCCCATGAACTGGCAGATAATAACTTCAGTCTTGCTTATTTCACTGTACCAAACCAGATCAGTCAGCATGTGTATAAACAACAGTGAAACCATCTCAGGAGAAACTCTATTACTGTTCAACAGCAAAACCAGTATGTGGCATAAAACTGAAGAAATTATACAGTGAAAGGAAAAAGACAACACAAGCCTAAGCTCAAACAGCTGCTATACAAACAACCGGGTTTATAACAACTTGGTATTTTTCATTATCACCGATCCCATATTAGGCCAAATGAACAGTCTTGAAGTAAAAACCTCTATAAAAAGACAGCATGTATTTATCACATACAACTGTGACATGTATCCCCTTCTGAAGTCTTTGGACATATAAGTCAAATATTTATTTGATTTGTCCAAACATTTTCACAGAGCAAATTTTATGAATTTTCTTCAGATATGAAAAACAACCCTCGAACTCCATGATAAACAAAATAAACTAGACCACATTGAAAATATTGGCAATAGTTGAAAAATGCACTTTATATATGCCACAAGACCTTACTTTGCTACTGCAAAAGGACCGATCTTACTGATCTGAACAAAAAGGATACAGGTTTGATGTGCTTCAAAAATTAACACCATTTGATGCACTCCCAGCTAGTACAAGATCAGCCTAAAGGAAAGTTGCACCAACCCATCCCATTCGCCATGTTCAATTCTCTTAAGTTCACAAATGAAAAGATATGCTATTTCCTTCCATACTATATCATGCATGTATTTGCACAATTTTCCTCAAAATTTCAATCATAATTCGCTCTGAAACTTTTACATAACTAACAAATGAAAGCATTACATAAGAAAAATTTCTAGTATTTTTAGATTTTTTTTAACTATAAAAAAATTAGTAAGACTCAAGAAATAAACCAAACCACTGAAGAATTTCTTTTTTCTTTTAAAATTAGACCAGTGGAACTAACCACATACAGGGTAATACTATCTATTAACTTCTTTGAATAACCACAGGACAGTCCTACAATTGAGATTCATGTTTCATATTTCTATCTTAGGGGACTTCAAGTATAAAATGCAGAGCTGTACCTGCTAAAACAAGATATCTATTCATTTTCCCAAGAAAATGTACATCTTGCAGACAGGAAACATTTTGGAGGGTTTTAATTTTTGCACGAGCATTGCCAAAAATGTGCCTTTTCTAATTTTTCTAAAGCATGCTCATCTTTCTCCTGAAGCTCAACTCCTTTGTTCTCTATCATGCATATTGCTCTCAATAGGCAGTATCATACGCATATTGACTGTTACAGTGGTGGACTCAAAGTATCACTTCTCACAGAAGTGTTACATGACTTTCACTAGATCCAACTCTTGTGAACAGAAAGATAGCACAAGATGAACAATCTAGTAATAATGCAAGTAATTTCTTTAAACAGTGCTGTCTCATTCTGTAACACACACAGCACACACATTGACAGTGCTGAGAAAAAAAATCTTTAATTGGGATTTTACAAAAAATCATGAAACAAGTTAGCTGTGGCTGGTATCCTGGTACACTCATATCATGGTAATAAATCCTGCCTGCTTCAAATGTTCTGACTTGCGATGTAAACCAGGAAGCAAAGAAATAACATATTTTACATGTGGAATTCAGTCTGATGTCTGAGATGCAAGTATTGCCAATGACCTAACCCAACTTAGTATAAGCTTACCAGGAACTTAAGGTGACATGACCAATCAGCAGTCAACTCAAGTAAGCACTGTGGAGTTGAGATATTCATCATTTGATCTCTGATGTCTCCAGGACACCCAACAACAGTGCTAGCTCACTTTTTCATCTTACACATTCTGTATTATAAGGAGGGACTGGCAGGACATGAACCTTTTTTGAGCTTTCCAAAGAATGGAATGGAAGGTTAAGTTACGCTGTTAACCATGTGAAAATAGTTAATAACAAATAATAGTGTGGAAAGTCTCTTATTACAGCTGTGGATTTATATTCATTCTCTCTCATTTAGAACTGATTTATAAGTTTAGGACCACAAAATTAAACACTTGCTGAAATACAAAAGAATGAAGAGAAAATAGCAAAGTATGGACACTGATCATTGTAATTAATTATTTTAATCAATCATATTATTTTAACAAGAAGATGGAAATGGAAGCAGATACAGACACAGGCACTTACAACTGTCATAAATATAAAATGATTTTTTGTGCTAATAATTTTTTTTTAGGTTTTGTTCTCATATTCCAAAGCAAAAACTACAAAAAAAAAATTTCCCTTATTTTACCTTAAAAATGCATATGGCATTTGTTTCAGAGTCTTTCCAAGCTATTTTCGTATTCTTGCTAAAATGATTAATATGATGAACAGTTGCTAACAACATTCCTCAGTTACAGTCTAGATGATGACATTTGTCACTGATGGATGAAATTATTTTGTCATGGATGGATCTCATTATTTGTAGTTTTCCATCATTGTTATTGCTGGAAGACCTGGATTTCCTTTTATTACATCACGAAGTTTCTGGCAAATATTAACATAGCTGAGAGCCAAAGTGCAAATAACCAGCTATCATAAATAGCCAGACAGAAAGAGCAAAATGTACCTGCTTCTCCATATTCAGTGAAAATTCACCCAAGTTAAGGGCCTATACATTAGTGGTCTCAAATGTAATATGGAGAAGACAAAATACAGAATAGGACATTTTTTTCTTCATTTAATGTACAGAAGAAATCTTTTATCCACATACCAGAACAAAATAACAAGCAACAACAATAAAAAAGCCAAACCTACAAGACAGAAAAAAAAAAGGAAAAGAGATTGCTTATTCTTTGGGGTTTTCAGTATTCTTTTCTCAATGTAAAGCCTTTTGGTATCATTGTTCTAAAAGCAGAAAGGAAATGAAATCTGCTTGAAGGCAGAAGTGGTCATTATGAAATCTCTAGACTACAGTTAGCATCACAAAACCTAAATATTGCTCTTTTTTTTTTTTCAAGAATTCCTATCACAAATACTTTAGCTACAGAACAAGAAAATTGCAGATATTATCTCTGAATCATTCAGAAAATCTCAAATATTACTGGAGGAGAGATCACCTCAGATCCTTGACATTTCTAAGAAAAACAAAACAGAACACCCAAAACAAATTAAAAGGAAAAGCTTAGAGGGCTGTACTTAAAAAAAAAAAAAAAATCAGAACTTCACAGATGACTGAAGAAGCACAGATCCAATTCTTTTAGATTTTCAGGTCATATCTAATGCGCTTTTGCTTCTTGTGCCAACTACAAATGTGAGAGCAGACAATGACATTAAGGTAGTTATCCATTTTGCATGTGATTTTATTTTTGCCTGCAGGCAGTATCATCTACAATTCTTGCTTTTAAGAATTGGTACCTTGAAATCCATTGTCTGAAGCCTTTCATTTTACTCAGAAAAATGGGTGCAAATCTAACACTCTGATTTCCAATATCCCTGTTAAAATGAATTATTTCCACTATGCCTTTATCCTCTGTATATAGAAATGATACAACATTCTGCATACTAGTCTTAAAAATAGTTCAGACAATAGAAATTTAACTAACTAGTCCTGCTATCAGGCATTACCTAGTTTTCTTATTTTTATCATCTATCTATAATTCGATATAAAGGCATGCTATAATTTTACTGAATGAGTATCCAGTGCTTCTTGTTAAATTGATTAATGAGATAAATGTTGTAGCAGAAAGAGAGAACAACATAGGAGAATACATAATGGCTTCAAAATTATTTTCTTAGTTTATTCTGCACAGCAGCTATACAAGCTTTCTTTTTTTGTATGCACCAGTCAATAAGATATCTGTTGTGCTTTTGCACAAAGAACAAAGATGCCTTTATCAATTCTCAAAAGTCTGTAGGACAAACCATTCATGTTGTCAAACCCCCTAAAACCCTTTCAGCAAATAATGAAATCCATCACTGACAAATGTCAACATACTAATTTGTTAAACACAGAACAAAAGCAACATTCAGAAGAGGGCCTTCATTTCATGTTATATCAGCCCTTCAATTTGTAACAACTTTATGGTAGCCCACAGATCATGCAATATTAAAACAGAACAGCATTATAATTATTAAAACTAGAACAATATACTCTACTTACAATAAATACTTAATAGTTCAACAAAACTGTAAACAAAATCTTTTGGGAACATCAAACTCTTTGCAATGCTTTCATTTTCCTCATTTTTGGAAGATTATTTCCAAGTAAAATCTTACATACAAACACAGATTCTCTTCCACACAAAGTCACATTTATTGTGGTGGTGGAAAAAGAAGATTAGAGTATTAAATTACATCATATCCAGTGATAGAGGAGTTTCAGTGTGCCTGAGAATTACTTTATCCAGTTATTATTGTTGAATCATTTAGCAAAGGGACAGTTTAGCTGGAAGTAGCTAGCGTGCATGTGAATTACCTTATTCATCATACAAAGACATCTATCTATTATTATTGAATCACACAGCAAATGACAGTTCAATTGGAAATGGCTAGCATAACTGAGAATTGTGTTAATGTCTTACAGTATTAAGTATCACATACTAATGAACTTTTATTCTGTTGCATCTACTATCAGTTTACCGTTTCACATCTCCAAATTTGTTTAGGTCCACCACAAAGACTAAAGAAATATTTTTACTGTTGTTCAGGACACTGCCACAGAATATATTCACCTATTCTTTTCAAAGATGCTGAAAAGAAGCAAATGCCATTATATTCTAGAAACATCATTGCATCCAACATTTATTCTAGAGATCTCTCACGGTGTCCTGATAACTTCTGCTCTGTGAATTCATCAGATACATAAACCTTGAAAAATAGAAAGGAACTTCTGAAGCTGTTAATTTGAGAATGCCAAATTCTGAATTTAGCAAAATGTAAAGGCCAATACGATTATATTAGTAAGTATTTTTCCAAGTCCAAAAGGAGAGAGTGAGGTGGTTTCCTGCCTTGCAAGACCCCAACAAATAAACTACCACAGGTCAAAAGATACCAATTTCGAGGTGGTTTTGTTGTGTTTTAAAAATCACTAAGGGTTTTAAGTTTTAAAAAAAGTAGAAATTTTTTGATTGCTCCCCATGTACTCCCCTGACAATGGTTATGCAAAAGCACTGAAACCTCTCTCTTTTTGTCAGACTGTACATTCATACTTGCATGTGGATATTGCCACTCACAGAAAGCGAACATATTCCAAGATTTCTACCGAGTCTGTACATTCGTACTTGACTGCAACTTAAATTTTAGTATAGCAGTTTCATGTCAGTTTTAGAGTAGAAAACAGTTAAAAAGATGAATTCCATACTGTGGTCATATTCTGTACTCAGACCTCTTAGGTCTATCATACTGCCTTCACCACCTGTTAGCAAAGTCACAGGTAGAAAGAAGAAGCTGTTACCCACTCCATGGCTTGACACTAGAAAGGACAACACAATGTCTGCCAATGTGTTTCTTCTGGGCTCAGTTCCAAGTTCTGGAGAGAAAAGCTCTTCAGTTACAGCAATGCGTACCTCACCCCTGCCAACAGCTATCACTCTATAGCTATACATCCAGCAGCTTTAAATTTAGTTAACCAAGAATTCACCACAAGTATTACAGTTATACTGATAAATGCAAATTGGATGTAGCTGTTTCTTCACAAAAAGCACTGGAAAATCCTCTATGACTGCAGTGCATTTTTTTTTTTTCCCTGGGAACTTAAAGAATTTGCATTTATACATATGCAGGGTTGTGTTAGCTCAGATCTGCCAAGCAAAAACAGAAATTAAGCTTCAAGAGACAAATAACATGTGTAACCTGGCACTACCAGACAGCACAATAACAGCAGGATCTGTTCAAAATCAGAAGCCTGTTTCTCTGATATTATAAGAAAAAAAGTAAGAAGCAGTAAGTAGAGACTGTTGGTTTATCCTGGCCATGATGGCAGAATGGTTTGCATTTACAAGGACATGTGCATTATGGATTTTAAGAAAAAGAAGTTGCTCACTCTATTAAGAGTTTGGTGATTACTACCTTCTTTGCCCATAGCTCTCTTTTCAGAAAGTTATGTGAAACTAAGACTTTACATAAACTGTAGCCATACAGTACAGCTTCATTTTATAATTTTCTCCTTCCTTGAAGTAAAAACAGATCATTTTTTTAAATCAGGCATCTTCGTGACACTAAATCACCATAGTACACCAATTGCTCTGGGAAAGTCTGTGAATAAAAGCAGTAGTCTCTGCATCGTTTTAACACAACCCAAACTTCTGTCATGGGATTCAGAAAGAGCAATTAATCTGTAAATCTGTTTGTTTCAAGACACAACTTATGCATACTGCTTTCACATATATACCCTGTAATATTAATATGTAAGCTGTAGCAGGACAAATACATCATACAAGATCAAAATCAGAAAAGCAGAAAATATCTTCCTTTATCATGCTACCGAAGTGGGAAAGAGAAAAAATTCCCCAAACAGGTCAAAACCATGTTCTGCAGTTACTCAGAAATAACTTTGTGTTTTCTCCAAACTGACAATCTTGTATCTCATATGCTGCATTTTTGTTTGGAGCACTGTACTGTAACTACAACAGCGCTTCAGCTAGCCCTGAGAAGTGCACAAAATTTTATATGCAGAAAGAAACCCCTGACATAAGATATATATAAAAAAGATATACAAGATAGTAGCAAAGCCATTGCAACCACTGACAAGCAAGTCTCCTTCCTTACTTCATGATCCTAACGTCTAATTTAGGTCTCTGAAAAATTTGCTTGGTGACCAAGCCATATGTACCTTTCTTTTAGTGGTCTACAAATTATCTTCAAGATGACTATCAAGACTATTCAGAATTACATCACAGCTTTAACTTAGTATCTACCACTACTAAGCTGGTGATCATATGAATGATGTATTCCTGACAGTGAACTCCCCGATGTTTACTTTACAAAATAGCTCTGTATGCAAAAAAATGAGAAAGAACATTCAGCAAATTCACTTTTACTGGCTCTTTACAGTTCAAAACACTACCTTAAATTTCACCTTCAAACAATTTAAGCAGAAGATAACAATTTTCCACATACTCTTGAAGATACTTGAAATTCTAAAATTATGCTATAATTAAAGGGAAATATTGAACCTTTATAAATATTACTGCAGCATTATACCATGAATGAGACAGACTATCAAATGAATATGACTTCACTGTTCAATTTCAGCATTTAAAACTAGACTAAGAAGTCAAAAGTACTATCAACTTGTAATACCAAAGCACATATTAACCTCCTTTGTTAAGCAGAAATATAATTTATGCAATATTGTAGAAAGAATAGGCAGTCATCACAAACCAGATGCCTGCCACCTGGCAAGAAAATGGACTGGCCTTTAAACTGAAAGGAATGAAACTGTCTATTTCCTTCATGCTACCACAGATAAAGGAAATCCAAAAACCATCCCAGAAGACACAGGTGGTGTTTTATTCACAGACTCCAAGCAAACTTTTCATATTCTCAAATCTACACATAGCAATTCATTTCCTCCAAATCTGTCACAGATCCAGTTCCCTACAGAAAAAGGAAATACACTGCTCCCTTCTCTCCTTCTTGGAAGCCCACTCAGCAGTCTACTTGTCCTTCTGGTCTTGCTAAGGACAAAATGTTCCTCGTTAAGGACATGTGCTCCTCCACCAATTTCAATAGTTTAATTCCCAATTTATGTCACAGCATCCTTATCAGTCCCAGAGCAACTCTGCAACAACAACAAACCAGTAGGAAGCATGAGCGTGTCCAGAGAAAATTTGTTTGACACTCAGACTGCAATGTATAACAAATCAGCCCCTGAAAAAATGAAAAATTACGTTTCAAATTTCCAGTCAAATATCATGATGAACAACCCAATAGGTGCTAACTTTTATAGGACAAGCTATACTATTTTGACAGTACTCTGAAATATTCTGCAGTTCCACCATTCAGGTTTTCTCTAAAGAACCCCAACTTTTCCTTAGCTACGTCAGAAATTCAATCACTGATCTGTAAAATAAGGCAGCAAAATTTCTTTTTAACCCCATTAAAGTTTTAGGGCTTCATGGAAGTATTGACAAACTTTGGAAAGTGTGAGGGGTTTTAATTCATATATTTCTTCTAAAATTGAACAATGTTGCAATTATTTGAATGGAACAGATGGAAGAAGACCATATGAAACTGGTTTGAAAGGGCAACTGATATTTTTTAATATAGATTCAGATCTAAATAAATAGTTACTTTACTCATACAGGTGTGAAAATTTGCTTGTACCTTTCAAAGAATACTCTTTCCTATGATATTTTTTTTTTAAATCTTTAAAATGAACTGTACATGGTAATCCACTTTGGAAGAGAAGAATTAGCATATTCACTTTAAATATAGTGATCAGACACAAGGGCTACATAACTGTTCTCAGGATATAGAATTCTGCTTTTCATTCCATCCCTCCACATCAACGAATAAACACAACGATGCAGAGCAATCTGGAGATGACCAACACATCTGAGAAATTTGCTCAGTATGCAACATAAAAACTTTAAAAAATTGGCAGCGGCAGAGAAAGTGCAAAAGCTGGCAAAGAATCTTTTCAGATGTTTGGTATAAAAGAATTACAATAACCATCCCTCATTTTATTAGCTTTATCAGTGTATTCACTGCAAAAGTATCAAAACAGGGATAAACCAAGGCATTAATAGCACTATTGCCCAGGTTCAGCCAATGTATCCTATAATGTCCCCTCTTCTTTCAACAAGTTTTTCACAGTTACTTAGTGACTGTTCTTAGGCATACCACTGAACATTTCCAAAATGAGCCTGTGGATATTCATGTTGTGACAGAACAGTAGATCAAAGTTAGCTCTATCCAAACAGCCTTCTTTACTTGTACTTACATGTTAAGGAGGAAAACAACTAAAATTAGAACAGTTCCCTACACTTCATGAAAGAGAATTAATCTACTACCAAAGAAACCTAACCATATTGGTTAAAGCCTAGGATAAGTAGGTGATGATGATTAGCTGACAACAACGTTTGTTGGAATACCTGCTTTCACATATGAGCATTAGTAATAACAAAAGACACCAGCCCCACATTTTTAAATTAAGCAACCTTTGCAATAAGAGTAGAAAGGGATCAAAACATCAATAAATCCACACTATTGCTTGAGGGATTTGCCAGATTTATTGTCATTGAGAAGATTAAAAGCCCAACATTAAGCATTGTATATAGGCATCCCATCCAAATGTCAAAAGTCAAAAAATTATGTGATCAAGAAAGTGGTTTCTAGGCAGATAATAAATAAAGGACAAGTTTCAAATAGAAAGGTTAAAAAACATCTGAAGAATTAGACATAAAGGAACGGACTCTTGCTATCATTCCCATTGCAATCAACAGGCATAAGACTATGCTAGAAGTAGTCACAATAATAGTAAAAATACGTTTTCCCATGGCTTAAGATAACAAAGCTAAAGACAGCAAGGTGAAACAAGATCATCTGAAATTACCATATAAGTAGAAATCAGTTCACTGACGCTTTGTAAGCATTACAGTGTCAGCATGGGTGTCTTTATGTTAATGAGTAAATTCTAAGCCATTTCTCTCAGGGTCAGAGAAAGAAGAAAGGGAATCCTTTTGTACCATAATATTTCAGTGTGTCACCAACATTTTCTTGTGGTTTTTTTTAAGCAGTAAAACTGCTATATAAAAACAAAAATAAGAAGTTGCCAGTGTGCAACAACTATGTCAAGGGGCAATATAGGACTTTCCAACCACATTGCACATTTATACTCAAGCTAAATCTGCTAGAAAGGTTAGCATCTAGAAGCAGCGTTAAAACCCTTTTCTTTTTAAATCCCAGCTGTATGATAAAAGTGCTAAAACATCTAATTATCTGAAGTTAATAATAGATTATATTGTTCCACCCTATTTTCCAGAAGAGACAGGTCTCGAAGCAGCTTACAGATCCCATGGAAATCTTCCTTAAGCTATGCTTCAAGCATCAGATGGGAGCCAGCAGTAATGCACATGACCACAAAAAAAACCCTAACTCTACCCTCAGTAAGATTCCTAACTACCAGTTGCTTCCTTCAAGCCCTTAGTAACAATGTCATTGCAGTTTAATTCTGCCAGATTAGCAAATCGGAACCAATCCAAGACCTTGGTAAACTCTGGAGGTGTCTGTGTTTGTGTTTACAACTGCAAACACAAAGCTTTTAGGAGACCGACTAAAATACTAGATTTCCTTATGGAGACTTATACCACACCTCAGAAAGAGGACAAGTTTCCTCTCCAATGAAGTCTCATTTGCCAGTCAAATTTCCTCAGAAAGATAGGTGGCATTCTACTCCAAAACTAAATATTCTATTTAACTATATAAACACAAGAGCACACAGTGTTGGGTCAAGAACTAGCAACATAATGCTCACCTGTATTTATCTCCTATATATGATGCCTGCATTACTAAGTCATATATGTATAACAAATCTGGATTTAGGCATAAAATAACCCATTAAAGGAAAACAATGCTGCTTTATTCAGCAAACACAGAATACACTTTTCTTCAAAGAATTCCATACTGTACTATTTTTTAGCTGAAACTTTCCAAAGGCATGTATCTTTCTCACTATATAAAGATGAGGTAGTGGTGTGCAGGAAAGCTGAATTAATCCAACACCCAAATAATGCAGCCCACTACTCACAATGTCAAGAATCACTCAGCTTAGCACCCCCAAACTTTATCAGCTTTGGTTATGAGTATAGAAGGATTTTCCTTCAATTAAAAAATATACAAAAATCTGAAGTTAATGCAGACATCTGCAGCCAAGTCTTGAACACGTACATTGGACTGGTAAAATGGAAAAGTGACAACCACCTTAGAACAGAAACACAAGAAGAATTTAGATTATAAATACGCTACTGTCCCGCCGCTCATCTTCCTGGCCACTGCAGTGCTGTAGCTTTCTTTGACAGTTTGACTTAGTTAGAATGAAATTTAAGCTGGTCATATTACCAAAGCAGAAAAAGAAGTACAAATGTGCTGTAAATGCTGGAAACATTAACAAAGCTGCTAGCAGATAGTCTCTGCCTAGAGGTACAGGGGCTGGCTACATTAGAGGTGTGATGCTTACTGGTTGTATCACATCCCCTATTATGCACCAGCCTCTTCAAAAATCAAATGGTACAATGGACTGTTTACACTGAGAGCAATGGCAGTGGGACCTTGGGATATACTCTTAGCAAAAGCCATCTGGTTAGTCAACACTAGAGGTTCTGCCAATCAGGCTGATGCTGCCCGATTCAAACTTTTACATACTATAGAAATGGATAAAGTTCCTGTAGTGCACATGAAGGATATGCTAGGGAAAATGGCATATCCTGCATCAGGCAAAGGCAAACCCACTCGTGATTGCTTTTGTTCAAAGACCTAGGTGCGCTTGGCGGATAATGTGGGAGGATGGGGAAGTTCAGTGTGTGCTTCAAAGGGACTTGATTTTGGGTGAGAATAGCTAAAGAATTAAATTGTATGATCTTAAATCATAGAATCATAGAATAGTTAGGGTTGGAAAGGACCTGAAGATCATCTAGTTCCAACACCCCTGCTATGGGCAGGCACACCTCCCACTAAACCATGCCACCAATACTGTATATTTACAGCAGCTTTATGCCCATCATCACACTGGGTGCCTCGCAGCACCTCTCTCCACCACTGTGGATTCAGGGATCTGAACCTGACTCTCTTGATTGCCTCATTAACGAAGAACGAACTTTGATGATACTGGACAAATGCAGCAGTGATAGCATCAGAACTGGCTTCAGCATGCAACGGTCCAGCTTCACACACCATCTTTCCTGCCCTGAGAGTCTGTTATGGCAGATGGAGCCCAAAGTCATGGACTAAATGATTTTTACAGAGATGGTCCATAGACTAAGGGAATGATATCTGTGTGTATATATCAAGACAAGTAAGGTGATGGTGTAGCAACAAGTGTGGGTCATACTATGGAATATAGGGTGGACACTGTCCTAGTTTCAGCTGGGATAGAGTTAATTTTCTTCTAGTAGCTGCTGCAGTGCTGTGTTTCAGCTTTAGTCTGAGAACAATGCTGGTAAAACACTGATGTTTTCATTGTTGCTCAGTAACACTTACTCTGATCAAGGACTTCTCAGTCTCTCATGCTCTGCCAGTGAGGAGAAGCACAAGAAGCCGGGAGGAAGCAGAGCCAGGACACTGATCCAAACTACAACATCATGCTTGGTATATGAACCTGAGGGAGTTACCTGGAAGGGACCAATCGCTGCTCAGGTCAGGCTTGGGTCAGAGGGTGATATGCAATTGTACTGTGCATCACTTGTGTGTATTCAGTTTTATTCCTCTTTCTCTCTCTTCATCATTATAGAATCATAGAATAGTTAGGGCTGGAAAGGACCTTAAGATCATCCAGTTCCACGCCCCCTGCCATGGGCAGGGACAACTCACACTAAACCATGCCACCCAAGGCTCTGTCCAACATGGACTTGGAACACTGCCAGGGATGGAGCATTCACAACTTCCTTGGGCAACCCATTCCAGTGAATTATGATTTGTGAAATTATGGTTTGGAGCAAGTCCAGATGAGGGCCATGAGGATGATCGGGGGCTGGAGTACCTTCTATATCAAGACAGGCTGGGAAAGTTGAGCTGTTCAGCCCAGAGAGGAGAAGGCTGCGCGGACCCCTCATAGCTGCCTTCCAATATCTGAAGGGAACCTACAAGGATGCCGGACAGGGACTCATCTTCAGGGACTGTAGCAACAGGACAAAGGGTAAAGGGTTCAAACTTAAGCAGTCAAAGTTCAGGTTAGATACAAGGAAGAAGTTCGCTACAGCAAGGGTGATGAGGCACTGGAACAGGTTGCCAAACAAAGAGGTAAATGCTCCATCCCTGGCAGTGTTCAAGGCCAGGTTGGACATAGCCTTGGGTGGCATGGTTTAGTGTGAGTTGTCCCTGCCCATGGCAGGGGGTTGGAACTAGATGACCTTAAGGTCCTTTCCAACCCAAGTCATTCTGTGATCCTACAATTATATGATTATTATTATATTTTATATTATTTTATTTCAATTATTAAACTTTTCTTATCTCAAACCACATGTTTTATCCCTTTCCAATTCTCCTCCCCATCCCACAGGGGAAGAATGAGTGAGTGAGCAGCTGCATGGTACTTAGTTGCCAGCTGGGGTTAAACCACAACAAAAAGAGAAAAAAGTAAAGCAAGAAATGCAACACTTGCAAGAATGACAGTATTTCTCTGCATTGACTGTACAGAATCCTTCTAAGAATCCCCATACAGACAAATGAAAGCCAGTGATGTCCATACTTTACATCTGAGAAAATGTTTAAAGCCAAGTTCAGTTCTTCAGATGTATGCATATGACTCTTGTTATTGCAATGGAAGAGACACATACATGTATTTCAGATGAGAATTGTAATATTCACATTTACAAACCATTTAAACACATAATGCTTTGGGCAAGTTTAAAACTGAAGTTAAAAAAACCCAAAAAAATTTACTGGCAATGGCTAACAGCAGGACACCAATACCCACACAAGACAGCTATTCACATCCTTAACTAGAACAGGAGGATTTAAATTGAGCTAAATAAAGATCTGCTCAGTGACCAATAATTCTCTCCACAAATTAGTTATCCAGTAAAAATGTGCCTCTTACAAAAAAAGCTGTATTCAACAATGATTCCATAGAATTAGCAGAATCTAACAAATCAGTAGATGAGACTTCTTGAAAGAGGGCAAACATTCTTTCTCAGCAGTGGAATCAGATGAAGCACCACTTTTTTTTTTTCCTTTCTTCCTATGAGCATTATGTCTAGCTGAACTCAGCCAACTCCTTCTTATGTAAGCCTATGAATCAAATAGTGGAAAGCAGAGCCTGTACTAGTTGAGCATGATGACACGGAGGGGGGTATCTTCAGCATGCTGATGCTGGGGAAGAACAGACCATCTCGAAGACCCCTCAAGGCTCTACATGACTGTTACACAAAGAAATTGCAAGAAGAGATACTTGCAAAACACATTACAAAACAGACCCCAGGAAAAATGAGCACACAACAACTTCATTTTCTGGGATCTCATAAAGGAATATGTGCAACTAGTGCATGAAGATTCATTAAAGGCTTCTGGGGCAGCACACTGCTCTCTGCGATTAGCACCACGAAAAGAAAACCCCAAATCATCCTTATTTGCAACTTCCTTGTCCAATGAATGGTCCAAGTCACACTGAGTTGAACATCATGTAGAAGGAATTAATCAGGTGATGGTCATGCTAAGGCTACTCCACTGTGCCTTTCTGACTTTTGTAGAGAGCAGATATTTTTAACCAAGTTGTGAACACTAGCAATTTAAACAGGAAAAACCAGCCTATTTGTAAAAGACTTGGCACTCATCAATTGACTGGAAAGTTCTAATGAGCTTGTCAGTGTCATATCCATATCTCCTATGTTAGTTTTTCCTACCCCTAAGTGCCAACAGAGTCATCTCATTTCACAGACAGCGACTCTCAGCAAATCCATAACCAAGAAAAGGAAATCATGTTATGTCCTTGACTCTCTATGGCTTAACTGCAGAACTGTAACAGCAGCCTATACTAGCACAATTCTTTCTATCTGAACACTGGATAATTCTGACTATGAATTATGCACTTGGGAGAAGGAAGTTGGGTTTTATAGTGCTGCATATAACACAACTTTCTGTTTGTCTAATTACTATGGAAAGAGAGAGAGAGAGAATCATAAACCAAACAAAAAAATTGTTTCCAGGAGCACAATCACTTAGATTTTTAGTAACATAAATGCCTTTCTATACTATTCCTATTTACAGTTTTTGCAAACTCAGTTTATCTAAAAGTACTGCAAAAAATAAGGAGAATTATTTGTAATTTGCAAATTTTTACAAACTTGCAATTTTTTTCTTATTTACTTCAAAAACTTAGAAGAGACAAACTATGGATTAGAAGCCACAGAATGCTTTACATTAGGAAAAGCCAGAACTGCGAGGCATTAAAGAACCTCAGGAGATGTATATTGCCCTCCATGCATTCAATACAGAGCACAAAGACTAGGTGTGTACACTGTGCAGACTCTTTTGTCTAGAAAAAGCTGTATCAGCTCAGATGCACCAGAAGAGACTTCACATAATCTATTTCAAAACTGTATGGCCTCTGATCTGAATCCTCAGGCAGATATAACCATAACAGAAGTATGGATGTTACCCCCTCCTTTACAGTCTCTTATTTAGGAATCTAAAAGCAGCTAACTATTGTTGTGGTGAAGGTATTGAGACCCACAGTTTTCATAGTACATAGGACATCCTAAGGTTATTTACAGATGATAGCAGCATAGATACCATAGTCAGCCAGAGCAAACACCTTAAGTAACTCCTGTACTGTCAGCTTAGTACTTAACTCAGGTGAAAAGCCTGGTGTGCTAGGAAGCAATTGCAACAGCAAAAATTGCTAGTTTAGTCTATGATGTGAAAAAGTGGCTAGCTATGAGTTATAATACATCTCATCTTCTCAGCCAAGAACAGAAAAAGAAAAGAACAGTGTGAGCACAGTTTATAAACAGGAAGGATTTATTCTTTTATCAATTTGGTGTGGCAAAACCAAAATCTAATCAGAATGAAAAAGAACAAACTGGCAGACTAAAAAAACCTTAATGCAATAACAGCCCTTTTTAATGTGATATTTTAGCATTACCTTCACAACAAGATTAGAGCACAACAATATTACATTCAGATCTGGATAATTTGTGCTTGACTACATCTGGCTATGCAAATATATAGGGTAGTGGGCAAGCTTTCTAGCTTTTCTGAAACTAGCTTAATTCAAGGTTTGATTTTATTTATTTTTTATCCAAACCAAAGTTAAATTTATAAACTGATTTGGTATGATCACAGATTAATCTTTCATTTTTTCAAGTGCCAAGATCAACATCTTAAGAATGCCTTGCATTTTCAGACATACTATAATAGATTAAAATATCTAAAACTATGTCTACATTTTTAGCCATTCCATCCATGCCTCTATGTTTAGGTATTTCTCTGGCTCCTATAATCTTGGTATCTAAGCACTGATCCATATGTTATGCAGTTAAAAACAAACAAGTACGCTGTCCAGATATGAATATATATATGATACATCCTACTGACATCAATAGGAACCCCGTGAAGAAGATCATATGCCTGAAGACAACCCCCAAATCATTAAAAATAACATCACAAAAAATATGTAAATCTCAGAAAAATGGTTATTCTCCCCTCTCATTGTAAACAATGCCCATTAGCATTAATAAGATATATGCAGGTGTTTTGAAAGAGCAGCACATATTCTATGAAATCAAAGTTCTTTAGGCCAGTTATGGCTATAAAATTTCCTAGCTGTCTACAAGCAATGCAGCGACCTGAAGAGGCCTAAGCAGTTTCAGAAAAAACAGTGAACAATATGTGGCTTTCAGTGGGAGCTGAGGGCATGCAACAGAACAGTGATCAGGCCTCAAATGGAAATTCAGTAGTAATACTTTCAAAAACTACCAAATATATTACTTATTATGTGAAGAATGAAAACTTATTATGCGGAGAATGTTGACTTTTTCATGAGACTCAGAAGTTATGGCAATCCTGAGAAAACTTGTAGGAGTAAAGACAATCATAATTGAGTAGACAGAGGAGAGGCAGGATTGAGTGTGCCCTCAGCAAGTTTGCCGATGTCACCAAGCTGTGTGGTTCGGTTGATACACTGGAGGGAAGGAATGCCATCCAGAGGGACCTTGACATACTTATGAGGTGGGCTGATGCTAACCTGATGAAGTTTAACCATGCCAAATGCAAGGTCCTACACCTGGGTCAGAGCAATGTCAGGCATAGCTGCAGGTTGGGCAGAGAAGAGATTCAGAGCAGCCCTGTGGAGGACTTGGGGGTGTTGGTTGATGAAAAAATGAACATGAGCCGGCAGTGTGCACTTGCAGCCCAGAAAGCCAACCATATCATGGGCTGCATCAAAAGGAGCATGAGCAGCAGCAAGTCGAGGGAGGTGATGCTGCCCCTCTACTCTGCTCTCATGAGACCTCACTTGGAGTATTGTATGCACTTCTGGTGTCCTCAACATAAAAAGGACATGGAACTGTTGGAACAAATCCAGAAGAGGGCAATGAGGATGATCAGGGGACTGGAGCACCTCCCGTATGAAGAGAGGCTGAGAAAATTGGGGCTGTTCAGCCTGGAGAAGAGAAGGCTGTGTGGAAACCTCATAGCAGCCTTCCAGTATTTGAAAGGGGCCTACAGGGATGCTGGGGAGGGACTCTTCATTAGGGACTGTAGTGATAGGACAAGGGGTAATGGGTTCAAACTTAAACAGGGGAAGTTTAGATTGGATATGAAGAAGAAATTCTTTACTGTAAGGGTGGTGAGGCACTGGAATGGGTTGCCCAGGGAAGCTGTGAATGCTCCATCTCTGGCGGTGTTCAAGGCTGGGTTGGACATAGCCTTGGGTGGCATGGTTTAGTGGGAAGCATCCCACTAATGCTTCAATGCACAATGGGGGTTGGAACTAGATGATCTTAAGGTCCTTTCCAACCCTAACTATTCTATGATTCTATGATCATACAAATGTTCTGACCTCTAGATATGCCAGTAGTTCTCTTTACTATGATGCAGCTGTAAGATTTTTGCACTGTCTTTAGTGTATATGAAGTCCATTTCACTTATAATTAATCTATGTTAAAATTCATCCTAAATAGCAGTAAATCACACAGAAAAAAAAAGAGAACTGGAATTCTCCAAATATTTTGGCTTGCACCACTTTAATGGTCTGCTATCATGATAATGTGATTTATGTGTGACATTAATTTTAAGTACAGAAAAAAATGTAAGGATGGAATTTTGATATCTTCATCTGGATCACTTCACAGAACTGACAGCTCTGTTTTTTTCTGCTTTCAAGGTGGTTATTATTGGAAAGGTATTTCTGTTTTGACACATTCAGCATTCTTGTTGAGCAGTAACCTACACTGCTTAGAATATAGTTTTATATAGGAGTTCAAACATCTGTTCATTTTAGGTCAAATTATTGTAACAACACACAAATAAAAGCTCATAAGCAAATGCAGCTGTCACAAAGTAATAACAAAGTCCCATCTTTGCCTTCACAAATGACCATATTTAAGAGAAGCCTAAAGTGAAACAAGTAAAAATACAACTCACTTTGAAAAAAAAATAAAAATAAATAATTCCTGTTTTACCCTCCTTAAACACTGCATTAATCAGCAATTTAGAATACAAGTATAATAAACTCAGATAGCATGTTTCAGTCTTATTACGCAGATGTTAATTAATAGTTCTTATGCCATGAGACGACATTTTTAAGCATAAAGTATTTATATGCTGAATCCTGCTCGAAAATAGCACCCAAACTCTGTGCCTGCGACAAACAACTGAGAAGTATCGCAGAGAAGGGAAATCTTTCTTTTGCATTAAGTAAAATATTACCATTGCTTTAATCACTGGGAAAGTCCTTTGTATGTTTCTATCCTCCTTTCTACAAAACATTGCCACCTATCTTCCCAGTTATTAACTGAACACACAACTATTTTTCATTTAAAGAATAATTCAAGGTGTCCAGAATGTTTATCACACAAGTTTGCAATGCAGTTTCACACAAAATATGCAATGTATTCCATAGGTTATTATAAATTACTTATTATGAATTATAATTACTTATTGTAAATTACTAATTTATTATATACATAATGCCTATTAGGCATGTGTATAAAACCAGAAATAAAATAGAGTACTGTACCAGGTACAATACCTTAGGACACTCCTTATTAATTTTGTTTTATTAACTTACGTTGTGCAACTAAACAATAAAAACAATAATTTACACTTTTACACTTTCTAGAGTTCGTTTTGCTATACTACTGAATTACCTATGAAACTACTACTACAAACACTTGTGTGCTCTGCTACACAAGGAGAAAGATTCATATCAAAGATTCGCATCAGTGTGCCCTAATAGCTTTAATTAGCTTTTGCAGGGCTTCCCAAGTGAGTATTAAAGAAGCAGTAAAAAGACAGTGCTATCAGAATGAAAATACTATATAATTGGAAAAGCTAAACTAGTAAAATATACATGATGTTCAACTTACTATTGCTGGAATAAAGATATAGTGAAAATACTTGCACTGGTAAAACATACTTTTTTCATAGTTTTGATAACTGAAAAAAATGTTCACATGTACATGTAGACTGTAGAATATAAAAACTCTTTTGGTAAGCTTTAAAGCAACATTAATGAAATGTAAATCATAAAATAATAGTGTCCAAGTACAGGTTCAGTATGTCCTATCTCCTACTCCCTGACAGAATTCAGTTGGCAAAATCAGATCAGCCCCAGTGACATTTAACCCCCTGCATAAACCAGTTTTCTTCAGTTTTCCACTGTGTTGCAGATCACTACACATTTCCCCATGGTGAAAACTAACATGTCTTTTACAGTTTTGTGCCGTTGTGACAGAGTGTTTTTAAAATACTCAAAGCCTTGAAATTTAATCAAAATTCTGTGGAAAGCCAATCTGAAAAGCAAAGGTTTGATATGTTCCTAAACCAAACTCTTGCTCAAGGAAATGCACTAAGCTTTCTGCTTGCACAATTTCCCATACACTACCTGTTTGGTATGCAGGTAGATTCCACTGTCCAGTCAGGAGGCCACATATATGTGAACAGCTGAAACCCAGTTTTTGATGTCAGGATAGGACGGCATCTCCAGGCTGGCCAATAAATGGTTCCAGCCTTGACGGGAAATGCTCACAGAAACTTGGCTCAAACAATGGCCCAGATATAGGTGAAATGTCTAGGTCATTCTAACCTGCTCATCTGAACTCAAAGTTTTAGTATATCAGCTGCTCTCAGGAAACAGACACTACTCCAGAGTTTTACAAATCTAATTCTGCTACTTCCTGCTATCATGGCAAAAGACTTCCTTAGCGCAGTCATTCCATGCTTCTTAGACATGGGGATGATATCAAATGTATGTGTTTGTTAAGCTACCAGTTCAACACCTTTTGCCTAAGGTGTTACATATATACACTGACATCTGCAAAAGATCTAGTTAGTTGGATGTAAACATAGTTAATTCATGTGGTCACCAACGCTAACTTGCTTTCTGTCAAGGAAGAGGCTTTGCAAGTATTACTGGCTCTTCATATCTAGGTTGTTGTGCAAGTATTTAGTCACAGGTTCCATTATGGTTCCTTCTGGACCGCCTAGAGCTTCTTGGGGCACACAGGCTCCAAAGTAGGCCTGTTTGACTTACTGGTACATTTTACAGGCAGGACGTCTGTGGACTATGTTCATCAGCATCTTTGTCTCACTGAGACAACAGCACAGGATTCAGAACAGCTCTGTACCTCCTCCATGACTGGGACACACGCCTTACACAGCTGCAGCTTACAGGGATGATGCTGTCATGCGTGTCCTGCTGAAAGCTCTCCTGGTCTCCAGCCACAGCCTAGTCCAAATTTAACTCCACAGCTGCAAACTGTCCTAAAAGTTTACTATTTAACAAAACTTTAGTGAACAATACCATTGAGAGAGAGAGAAAATTAAGCCATAGAAGGTAAAACCTTGTTAGCGTCTGATTTTTCAGGAGTACAACAGAATGCATGAAGACAGAATGAATGGGAGTAACTGGGTGTGGTGGCACACAGTAACACAAAGCAAGAACGAGGCTCTCAAGGTCCTGTGTTAATGGCACACAGATTAGCAGGTCATCAAGACCCCAGCTCACCTGTTTCCAACAGACATCCAGATCTGGAGACCAAGAGCAGTGATCAAAGCCTGACCACTCACAAGGGGAGAAGAATGGGAAACACTAATTACTGTTAGCTCCAAAAGGCTATTAAAAGGTCTATCCAAAACCTGTACATGGTTGCCAAGAAAGGAGGAATCCAGGAGACAATCCAGGACTTGAAACACGTCCTTCATGACATGGTTATTAATCCAGTGCTAACACCTGGACAGAAGTATCATGGTGGCAGTCTACAGAACAAGCTTCTTGGAAACTGTGCACATTCTTGTGCTCAAGTGTGACAGTGAGTGAGTGAAACCTACTCCATTTCAGTCTTTATTTTAGGATTCACTATCCCACCTATAATACCTCAGAAGTATTTGCTGCATTGTTACTATGTACAATAGTACAGTTAAATACCATTCCACACAGTTTGTGTGCAAACTACTTATTGCAGTTTGACAGACAGTTTGTTGCTGCAAGCAGATACTGGTTACGTCCACATTAGTGTTTTCATTTGGACCAACAGTGTATTTTTAAAACAAATCCTCCAGTCATTCACACTTACATTTCTAAATCAGTTCAGCTCTCAGGGAGATTTTGGTGCAAGCAACTAGGATTATTTCTAAAAAAGAAATAAAAGAGGAATCTCTGTTCCAGTTGTGCACCATTCACCCCAAAACGAACCTACGCATGTGAAAAAAATAACCACTCCAATGAACAGCTTCAGTGCTTAGGAAGGGATATTTAGCTCAGGGGACCAGACTAAATCATGCCCCTCCAACTGCACATACTCTAAATCTCAGGGTATCCATACTTAGTACTTCAACCTGTTCATCCACTGTAACAGCACTATATTGTTAACACAGTCAATGCCAGTAACAATGTGAGTTTAAGACTAATTTTTGCCTGATTTTAACTTTGCCTGATTTTTTCTTTCAAGCAGAGACACAAAGATTTATCCAGAAGCATTTGTAAAGTTACTGACTTGTATCTCTTAGCATGCTGACCTCTAAACAAGAAATCAGCTCAGCACTGAGTCATTGAAAACTTGCTTATTACATTTACCTTTTGAGTCTGATTTCCATGAAAAGCAGGGGCATAATGTACATAATAAGTAATATCTGGACTGACTTTAAGAAACCATTTATGTGAAGTCACTTAGCTCAACTAAAATTGTTAGGTTTACAGGCCTCCATGACAAGACATCCATGACTAAAGTCAGCATCCATGAAGTTCGTTTAAGTAAAAGGCCCAAGGCACTGCTAACTACAGCTGTTTCTGTCTTATTACAGGCAAAAAATCTGTAGAGAAGACAGGCCAATCCCCTCAACACACACACACTCCAAAAATAACAGTGAAGGATCATGAGCTCTTTTCACAGTTGCTGGACCAAGTGCTTCCTATAATAGTATCTACCAAAAACGTGTACTTGCGTACTTTGCTGAAAATTTAACACTGCCTAAGCTGTTCTTAGCAGTTCTGCCATCCCTCAGACCTTGTAAACAACCAGCATTTTTCATATTCAAATAGCAAGCTTTCCTGTGGAAGGTGTGGTAAACCACCTTAACATTCACCTCCAAACATTCTTGACCAAATGAAAGAAGCAGAAGGCTATTTAATTTTCCAGAAAGAAACATTATACGGTACTACAGTGGTGTGTAAAGTAGCTGGAAGTGATATACAGTGGAAGGAAGCCAGAAAGAAAGAGGAAATTATGTTCCTTGGCAGAATAGGTCCAAAACTGCCAACATCTGATTGTGGCAGTGCTGAAAAATGGGTCCTGCATTCTTAGCCAAACAGCAGCAGCAGTTTATTGAAGGTCATAATCACAGCTCAGCAGTGGATTCAGCAGCGAATTTAACTAATCAGCATTGAAATATCAGAGCAGTAACACTAGCCAAGCAGACTGGATTAACCATTCTAAAAGCATAGAACATGTGACAGTTGAAAATGATACCTTCTGACACATGCTGGAGTCTCCTAAAGATTATGGTCCACGCTCAGAGTCACAAAGGCCCACTTGACCAGCTTGCAGCCCACTGCTGCAGAAGTTAGGGAAAACCATCAGACTTCACAAAGCACGCAATGTCAGAGCAATGTTTAGAAAACTAACACCACATCATAGAATCATAGAATCATGGAATAGTAAGGGTTGGAAAGGACCTCAAGATCATCTAGTTCCAGCCCCCCTGCCATGGGCAGAGACACTTTGCACTAAACCATGTCACCCAAGGCTCTGTCCAACCCGGCCTTGAACACCACCAGCGATGGAGCATTCACAGCTTCCCTGGGCAACCCATTCCAGTGCCTCACCACCCTTACAGTAAAGAACTTCTTCCTCATATCCAATCTAAACTTCCCCTGTTTAAGTTTGAACCCGTTACCCCTTGACCTATCACTACAGTCCCTATAAGCCCCCTTCAGATACTGGAAGGCTGCTATGTGGTCTCCATGCAGCCTTCTCTTCTCCAGGCTGAACAGCCCCAACTTTCTCAGCCTGTCTTCATACAGGAGGTGCTCCAGTCCCCCGATCATCCTCATTGCCCTCTTCTGGATTTGTTCCAACAGTTCCATGTCCTTTTTATGTTGAGGACACCAGAACTGCACACAATACTCCAAGTGAGGTCTCACTAGAGCAGAGTAGAGGGGCAGGATCACCTCCTTCGACTTGCTGCTCACGCTCCTCTTGATGCAGCCCAGGATACGGTTGGCTTTCTGGGCTGCAAGCACACACCGAAGCCGGCTCATGTTCATCTTCTCATCAACTAACACTCCCCTTCTCTGCAAGGCTGCTCTGAATCTCTTCTCTGCCCAACCTGTAGCTGTGCCTGGCATTGCTCCGACCCAGGTGTAGGACCTTAAACTTGGCATGTTTTAACTTCATCAGGTTGGCATCAACCAACCTCATAAGTATGTCAAGGTCCCTCTGGATGGAATTCCTTCTCTCCAGCGTATCAACCAAACCACACAGCTTGGTGTCATTGGCAAACTTGCTGAGGGTGCACTCAATCCCACTGTCCCTGTCACCGACAAAGATGTTCAACAAGACCCGTCCCAACACAGATCCCTGAGGGACACCACTCGTTACTGGTCTCCAGCTGAATATTGAACCATTGACCATATCACAAAACACTAAAGAAAGTTTTGGTTACTCCCCCTTACATAAAGCAGCTGAAATTTGTCCTAGGCTCTTGTGAAGCCCAATGCTAGCAGATGTGGAGACTGAGCAGAGAGAGAAATGGATTAACAAAACGTCAAAATGAAAGGAATCACTCTCAGGTCAAATAAACTGCTGATTACAATGAATTTAATAAAACTGCCCTTCAGGAATGAAGTCTCCCAACTAACAGAATGTTGTGACAGTAAAGAAATAGGAAGAATAGCAAATACAGGAAGTACAGGATTCAAGCCACTAAGCAGAGGAGGGCTTAACTAAATGGCCCATGAGATCAAAGCTAGTACTGAATTACAACATACATGAGTAAATAGAAAATTAACTATACAATAGCAAAGAGTTAGAGGGGGTGAATGTTACGAAAGTGAAAAAACAGATTTGCAGCAGCTGAAAGAAGTTGGGAAAAAATACCAGCTGCCAATGCTATCAAAAAAAGACACATTGAGATAAGTTTTCAAAGAGGACAAGGATAATTACGACCACAAGCTAAACTGAGGTCAAGGAAGATAAAGTTACCTTATTCAGAAGCAATGAGCATATAGTAAAGTTGCAGAAGGTCTCAAAGTTAAAACCAAACATAAATAAAACCCAACTGTGATGAGAAAGGCATTCCTACCTCCTGATTCATATAAAGTCAGAGCTTTTACCACCAGGGTTTGTTTATGTAAGAATTTACAGGAGAAATCGTATTTGAGGAACAGAAACTAGCCTGAAAGCACTGTAAAAGCATGAGCTCGAAGTCACCGCAAAGGAGTGTGGTGGTGAAGGCCTCGTCTAACTCATATGCAACCACTTAGAATCATAGAATCATAGAATAGTTAGGGTTGGAAAGGACCTTAAGATCATCTAGTTCCAACCCCCCTGCCATGGGCAGGGACGCTTCCCACTAAACCATGCCACCCAAGGCTCTGTCCAACCCAGTCTTGAACACCACCAGCGATGGAGCATTCACAACTTCCCTGGGCAACCCATTCCAGTGCCTCGCCACCCTCACAGTAAAGAGCTTCTTCCTTATATCCAATCTAAACTTCCCCTGTTTAGGTTTGAACCCATTACCCCTTGTCCTATCACCACAGTCCCTCATGAAGAGTCCCTCCCCAGCATCAATTCAGATACTGGAAGGCTGCTATGAGGTCTCCACACAGCCTTCTCTTCTCCAGGCTGAACAGCCCCAACTTTCTCAGCCTATCTTCATACGGGAGGTGCTCCACTCCCCTGATCATCCTCATGGCCTCCTCTGGACTTGTTCCAACAGTTCCATGTCCTTTTTATGTTGAGGACACCAGAACTGCACACAATACTCCAAGTGAGGTCTCACAAGAGCAGAGTAGAGGGGCAGGATCACCTCTCTCGACCTGCTGGTCACGCTCCTTTTGATGCAGTCCACTTCTCAGTGAGAAAAAAACAGTAAGATCCTAACAATAATTCTATTGGTGGCCATGGAAGAGGAATCATTCTTAATGATCAATAAATTATTGCACTGATTGGTAGTTGTGCTAAGTTGTTCTTTTCCTGCCAGAGAATGTGTCAACACTAATACTGGTACTACAAACAAGCTAAAGTATGTATTTGGGAAGGATTGTGGAGAAATGTGGAAGAAACACATGCATACAAGAAAAATTATGAATTGCAGAGAAAGACCTAATTTTCATCACTTCATAGTCTATGTTTGAAATGTTCTGTCTGTATTATTTTGAACTTATGCTATTTTTCTTCTGTTCTTCTTTCCAAGCTTCCTAGAAAGAAAGCTGAAAGAAAATCTTGAATCTCTGCCCCAGAGTAAGTAATTAACTATTTTTGTATTCCAAAAGATCTAAAAGCCCCTGCTTCTTGCTCACTTTAAATTACCTGACAATCACACTTCTGGAAAAACACCAAAACCAGGAGATGAGTTCAAGTCACAGACCGGGGGAGCTCTATTGCCGTTTGTAAACATTCTGTGGTAAACATGTTTGTAAATATTCTTGTTTCACAATCAAGTTAGACTTGAATTTCCTCATGTCAAAGCTTCTACTCTGAATTTTACTTTAGAGAAGGAAAAGGCACAATATAACAAATAGGCTTTTTAACACCAGTTCATAGGAAAACAATTCAAACAAGCCTTTCTAGCAGAGAACAAACATCAAAACAGTGCAAAAATACATATAAGGACTTTGAAAATCTTGTTTCACAGTTTTAGGCAGGTTTCTGGGTTTCTTCATATTCTTCACATTGTACATCACTGTACAATGCAAAATCTCTACATTTGCAAGTATTCTACTATTTATATGACTCAGAAAATGAAATGAAACATTGTAATACTGGTGACTGCAATATTAAACAGTAGACTACTTTATTACTGATCTGCAACAAAAGATCTTTTTCCATTATTCTACTTCTGTTGGTAGGCAAAAAATATTGAGGGGCAGAGACAGAGTAGGACACAGAGGAGAATTAATCCAGAAAATTAATTAAAAAAACTCAAAACCAAGTGTTTTAATTATGACAAACAATTACCATTTTTAGCTCTCCGTATTATATCTCTCTATACACAGGTCACTTCTGGGTGGAAAGAATACCTTTACTTCGTAAAAGCCATGCAACTCTTACAACAAAAAATTTA
Source organism: Ara ararauna (assembly GCA_028858755.1). Classification (NCBI taxonomy): domain Eukaryota; kingdom Metazoa; phylum Chordata; class Aves; order Psittaciformes; family Psittacidae; genus Ara; species Ara ararauna. Next base: position 31,822,196 of record CM054410.1, on the reverse strand, counting down.
ATTAGTATTACCTACACACATATATATGCACATATATGAAGGGCAAGCATGGATATGTATGATTAGGCATACACATATATATAATCTATGTAATGTATAACAAATATAACATGCGTAAACACATTCCAGCCTCTCATGTATCTGCGTACAATATACACACAGTTTTCCTGAGCCAAAAAATTTATGCCAGCATTAATCTGGGAACAAACCTTTACAACCAGTTATAAAGCACTGAATTACAAGTTTAGATCAGAAAAGCTTACGCACCTTTATGATGCTCGTAGGCTCTGCAATAATTCCAATCCTAGAGTTTAATAACATACAGTTACTGTTCTACAGTAGCATCAAAAAAGTCCCATTAACTCTCCATTTACCACAAGAAGAAATGACATTTCTTGTAGCTAATGCCAGGAGAGAGGGAGAAAAAGGAGAGGGAATCACTTGCTGTTCTAACTCATGGGCTCAGTTTCAAGTAATGGGACATTTTACAAGGTTTATTCTAGTCAATTTAATGTTTATTTTGCTAATTTGAAGTAAGTGAATTTCTGCACAAGAGCCAATTTTAAGGATGTTTATTTAATAAATAGAGATGTATTTTTTGTGTGCTTTTCTAATCTCGGTACAGATCCTACCTCTTCAGTAAACTCAGACGCAAGTTTCAATGGCCAAGATATTTTAACAATTTATGTCCCATACAGCCAAATAAGCAAGTGGTTTTTAAACACCTAAACCAATATTCCTTATTCATTATAAACAGCAAACTATTTCAAGTTCCGTATTTGAGGCACAAATAAAATCCCATGTTCTAAACCATCACATTTTATTTTAATTTTGGCTAGTAATCTGTTACTGAGATGTTATATTTTGTAATACTGTTCAAGAAGTGAAGCATCGTATGACAGCTAAATACTGTACCTTGTCTTCTAAAAGCACTAGGAAAGCTTCTGGAAAACTATCAGAAAGGAACAGACATACACTCCCCCCCCCACACTGTACAATACGTATCTGGCTTTCTTATTAACATGTTCCTGCAGTAAAGGCTCTCTTTAGATGTTTACTATATGGAAGGACACGCTTCTGAACTACAAATGAGACTGGGGGTTAGTGGCAGGGGTTGGAGCATGAGTTGGTTTTGTTTTGAGACACAGATGTAGTTTGCACATGCAAAGCTGAATGATCAGAAGTGTGTCCTCTAAGGTAGCCTAAAGGTAGGACAACAGGTTTCACATTGTCCTTTTTTCCACATCGAAGTGTAAAAAAAGAAGGACAGTTTTCAGATGACTGGGTGCTCAGCCAGTAGGGAAAACCAAACCAAACCAAAAAACCCAAACCAAAAACCAAACCAAACCAATCAACCAACCAACCAAACTGAACTGTCGTGGTTTAAACCATAAATCACACAGTTTGCTCACTCACTCCCCCCTCTTTCTTCCCCCCCACTCGGGGGGGGGGGGGGGGGGGGAATGGGGAGAAGAATCGAAAGAATGTAACTCCCACGGGTTGAGATAAGAACAGTCCAGTAACTAAGGTATAACACAAACCACTGCTGCTACCACCAATAATAATAATGACCAGGGAAATAAAGGGGAAGAGGATACAACTGTTCATCACCCGACGACCAAGCCGCAAACTGAACTCTTCCGGGTTCCTGCCCCCAGTTTTTACATCCTGGGCATGACATGCTGTGGCATGGAATACCTCTTTGGTCAGTCTGGGTCAGGTATCCTGTTTCTGCTTCCTCCCAGCTTCCCCTCCTCCCTGTCAGAGCATGAGGCTCAGAAAGTCCTTGGTAAAACCAAACATTCTAAGCCGTAACTATAAACACTGGTGTTATCAGCGCTGTTCCCAGGCCGAAAGTTGAAAACACAGCGCTGCACCAGCTACTAAGAAGGAGGAAAAATGACTGCTACTGCTGAACTCATGACACCAACCAAAAAACGCCACCATATTTAAAATATGTAGATATCCCACACATTAACAAAAAAAGGCTTCAATCACTTAAAAATGTGTAGTTCCCAGGTCATCAGCTATCTTTTATTTTTATGGTGTCATAGTGCAAAACTATGTGGATGTTAGGTGGTGGTAAAAGGTAAATAGTCAATAATAACAAAAAATTTACAGCATCTGACCTCTACATCCCACTCTGTCATAGTGAAAGTGCTTACCCTTTTATTCTCCTTATTCAGTGTGCAGCAGCAGTCAAACATAATCGATGTCAGTGAAGATATTGATATAAAACCAGATAGTATCTGGCTTAAGAAGCTATCTTATATAAAACTTTAAATGTTTCTTGAAAAGCAGTCATTTCATTTTCCAATGTCATTCAACACATACAACATAACATTTGCCAAGTTAAAATTAACAAACTCTCTACTTTTGAAGTACTTATTTTGAAGAAACTGAAGAGAAAAGAAAAGGTATTGAAGGTAAGAAGTATTTCTGCTTCATTAATCTTTTAAATGTCATTCTGAAGGGGAAAAGGGACATCCTCTTAGGAAAACTCAGTGTTATTTCTGATATTTGTTTAAAGTAATAACATTTCCTTGTAGCAATTTTATAAAATATCAAAACCCAATTTTTGCCTTCCATCAAGAAATGAACTTGTTTTATTCTCTTTGCAGGTCTACATTCAAAAAAACGTCTGTTAAGAATTAGTAGATCGACAATGCAACTCAGCACATTAGTAAGGAAATGTATGGTACCTTAAATACTCCAAATCCTGTTTCAATATCAAAATGACAACCTGATCCAGGACCATGACTGCAGTGGTGGCAAATTACACTTCAGGCTCCAGCTAAGAGTCAGAAAATATTCTATGTCTATATACTAAGTTCATATGCATGTGTACAGCCACATACTCTGAATGACTATTACCACAGCTAAGAGTCCAACCAGGATGAATTTTGAATAGCTTTATTATCTTGAAATAGTAAAGCAGTGCTTTAGCAAAATTAGAAATTACTAAATTTTTATTCCATCAGTAGATTAATGTTAGTTTCGTTAAAATTCTAATTAAATTCTGTAGCACTAAAAACTGACTCCAAATCCCTAGGACAGTGACAAATTTAAGGAAGGAAAGACTGAAGTAAAATATAATAAGCTAAATGTTTAGATGTCTGGAAGATAGATCCAAGATCTCTTTGAATTCAAAACTGACTGTAGGTTATAGTCTGCACAATCTATGGACTATGTCATCCAGGACTGAATGACTTTCTGGTATTAAAAACAAACCAAATATTTAAAATGTTTTTTTCTCTCTTTCAAAAAATTTCCCCAACTAGGACCTGTTCCTGTGTAACCTGCTGTAGGTGGCCCTTCCTTGGCAGGGGGCTTGGACTAGATGATCTCCTTTCAACTCTAGCAATTCTGTGATTCTTTGATCACATTTTCCCCTCTCTATTCCTCAAGGCAAATCTCTGGAGGCCCTTTGCTAAACATAGGTATACTGAGTTATTATTTACAGCAGCACTGAAATAGAGTGTGTCAGGTTAGCAAACATGCCTAATATCTACCAGAACAGCTACTATTCAAAAGGAATTCCATGTAAATCAAAGTAAATGTTTATAATTCTCTGTGGTAGTCTTTGTACCACAGACAACACAGATTTCATAGTTAATTTCCATAAACATACATATTTGTGTGTGATTTATGAAATACATCATTTTCCAAACAAAAAATGCCAACTGGAAAAACTGCCTCTAGAAAAACATTGGTTATTTGCACCCTTTCTTAGAGAACTCATCATAGGTGGTCGTTTAAATCAGGATAGAACACCAGCACATAAGGTTAAAAAAATATTTATGTTCAATCCTGTTTTAGGACTTCTATTTCCATTGATTAATGAATTTCATGGTATTTACAGCAAAATATCCTCCTTGATTTTTCATCTTAGAAGCACAAGAAGGAGAGATACAATATTCTCCTAGGTGTATTCCATACAGATTAAAGCTCCAGATTCTACTAAAAAAAACCCACAAACGCATACCAAAGCATCTCTACTTGCAAGTATTTCCAGGAAGTCTAAGATCAGTAGCTTTTTCTTTAAATTCAAATCACATTAAAGTCACTTGCAGCACTAAGTTAAATTCACATACGTTTAACCAAGTCATGATCCTGTCAACAAATGCACTAAGCAAAAATGCAAGTATGGCTTTTGAATGAAAAGGACTTGTGCATGTAAAACCACTAGCAGGATTGGCAATTAAAATCTCATGCAATTTGCAGTCTTTCATATAAAAAATAAAAGTTCAAAAGAAGAAAACACCATACATACAAACAAGCAAGATGTAATGTTCATGTAATGTAATGTATGTAAGATTCAAGTTAAGATTCTCCACTACATAATGCATCAATCACTACACTTTATGCTTTAATTTTTGTGCATGGTTATTTCTGTCTGGATGACAAACTAGTGATATGTACAAAACAGAATAAGGAGAGCCGAGTTGTAAGTATTTTGTCAAATTAGAACAACTGAAAATGTGCAAAAAATTCTATATGGAAATACACACTCACAAAAGGCTTCTACAACTGAGGCATAGGGTCAGTCACAGGTCTGCAAGACTTAGCATTACTAAAGACTCACACTTAGGTTTGACATTTGGATGTTTTCCAATATTCCTGGCTGATTTTACTATAGACTTATCAGTTGTCACGAGAACACTGCAGACATACAGATGGGATAAACAGTGGCCGCAGATGCATGGACCAAAAGAAACTGCTTTAAAATAAAGAGGCAAAGAAGTTGCTTTCCCCCACCACACTTTTTTTTTTTTTCCTTCTTCTCCCTTCTCAATTTAAAAAGTTAACCTTAGTTACATGGTCTCAAAAGACTCAGGAGTTCTGCTGATAGACCCTGTTTTGAAGAAAGGGATATTCTTTCCTCTTAAAATACCAAAGACTATTTACATGAGAGAAGAGTGACTAAGATCTTTAAAAACTGGAATTGAAAGGAGAGTTGCTAAATCCATACATAGCAGCTATATGAGGTGACCTGATCTACAAATATGCCAAGCATCTTCTATGTTTCTGTCATCAAACACCATTTGGGTTTCAAGGGTGTCTAGCCCTTGTTTCATACTTGAAAATGAGGCCACTAATTTTAGAGCGCAATAGGATTCAAATAACCTAACACTGGGATCCTGTTTTGAAAATGTCAGTTTCTTGCTCAGAAATTCTTTGGTCCCACTTACTTGCTAGCTTTGCTGGGCAAAATTGCTATAAGCACAGCCAAAGTAGGTAAAACCAGAAGTCCATCTATCCTATTATTCTGTTTTCAGCAGTAGTAAGCGTTTAAGGAAAAACTAACAGCATGGTACAAACAAAAGATACACTTTTCTCACTATCCCTGTCTAGCTCTCAGCAACAGGTGACATGACTATTCAAGTTATTGACACATCCTGCTTGGCTAAGAATTTTAAATTGTGCTAGCACTTAAGCTAGAACTAGTGCAGTTACAGGACATAAATTTAATCAAAAAAACCCCAGTAATCTTAGGTTATTTAAACTGTTTGTGATGGAAACAAAAGGCTTTGAACACCATTGTTTCAAAAAAAGTACTTCAACTCAACACAAACAAAGGCTTACAACCCCCGGGGGAGTAAAATAAATATCAGCACATTTGTTGTGAAGTAGAAAGAGGTAAGCTGCTTCTAAAACCATAGAAATACAAGAGATTGGTGTGACTGTGAAAGGCCCTCAATAGTTATCACAGAAAAAATAATTTCCATGGGGAAAGCAAAAGAAAAAAAAAAAAAAAAGAAAACAAGGACTTAGGCAATTAAACACTGCAAGAGAAGTCAAGGTCTCAAGCACATGCTCAGGTGGCATAAAGAGTTCCCATATTTGAAAGCATGTTCTTCCTTGGGGAATGAAAAAGAAAAGGAATTCAGACTCTCTTCAGGTTTGCCAAAAGGAAAGGAAATTAAGTTGTAGTGGGAAGATATTTTGAAACACTATGTTTTCAAATGTGACCAATAAAACCAGACTAGGGAATGAACTGATTTGAAGAGTGCAAAGAACCTAGGAACACAGGGACCCTATTTTTTATTTGAAGTCTTCCAGCCACCTTTGTTCATACCAGTAACTAGTGGCTCACATGAGAGTAGCTGCAATGGTGAAATAATTGCTACTTAAAAGGCCAGCAGAGCTGACAACTCCTCAGGGAGTAGCATGTCATCATCAAGAGCAGCAGAACATGGTGCTACTTTTAATCTCCTGCTTTTAACCTCTTAGCTCTCCAAGTACATGAACAATGAGTACCTTTCAGTGTAGCAGGAGGTCAGGGCTCTCTTCCCTAAACTACCTGGAGTCTTTGCTGTCTGACACACTTCCCTACTCTTTTTTCTCCAATGCACTCACTTCTGCAAGTGACAGAACTTAAAATCAGACAATTAAGTGCTGTTAGGGGTTCATGAAACTCTCAAAATTCTACAGAAAACACTGACTCTCGGGCTTTTAAGCTATTTAAATTTGGTTCACAATGCTTTATTCATTTAATTTAGGTACAGTTTAACATAATATCACCAACAAAGACATGTAGGCCACATTCTTCTTTTACTAGCATAAATTTGGGAGAAACTACACTGAATCACTTGAACTAAAATAGTGTAAAGCCAAGAATAAGTGCAAAATTAAATCCTCCAGCTTCAAAGATCTGCAGGGGGAAGCAAAAGGGGATGATTGCAATTATTATATACAGTCAAGATCCTGTTTCCATATAGAAGTCCATAACAAATTAAAAAACACATGAAGACGTGCAGAAAACACAAGTTAAATTAATATGCTTTCAACTAGAGTTTTTCTTCAAAGGATCTGTCAAGAGAAATGCAACAGACCCACACTAGTGGCTACTGGAATAAACAGCTTAAAAGTCCTAATTAGGTCAATCTATGTAAGAACTCTAATCATTTCATAGCAGTTTAAAATGTTGGGGAAACATCCCCCTTAAGCAAAAGGAAGTATTTTGGGATACAAAAACAACACAGTAAGTATTGGCAAATTAGGAACAGACAAAGAAAAGTGCCAAATGCTGTAAAGCCCTGATACTTCAGATAATGACTAAAATTTATGACTGCTTCCTTCCCTGGCAGACAGGAGTACAATTAGAATTCTCAAAACAGCAGCTCCTTTGTGCTGGCATGCTGTGTTATGTTTATACTGCTACAGATAGACTAGAAGATAAAAAAATAAATACTACAGCACCTCTTTCAACCCAAAATAATAGCTAACTTTATTTTTTAATGTGGGTTTGGACATGAGTTTGCATATAGCTTATTCTTAACTGAAGTAATTTAGGTAATCATCATTGCATGCACATGAATTAACCATTTAAGTAGCTTGCTATATACACAGAAGACTCTATTAGAAAAATCACACTGAACAAGAACAAAAGAGCTATTATGAGTCACTTAATTTCCTTTGCTGTCCAAATAAAGCTTGACATTTAAACAGATTAAATTATTCCTTTATTTCAGTTTTGAAAAATTTGAATGTGCTTGGCTTGATGAACTGCTGAATGAAAAGCATTAGGAAGTATGCATGCTCTTTCTTTCAACCTTTACTTATATTCAATGATATGGATCACCTGGAACTGACAGTGGTTAGATGAAGCATAGGGAATTAAAAGCATAGGTTTTTCTCATCTCTTTCAGAAAGAACCCACAATTACAATATTCTGAATATGCAATCTGGACTCGGACAACCACAGAGAGTTTTGCAACAGAACACTCTACAGGCATCTTTTCCCTATAAGTTCTGGGACATGTACATCCAGGGGAAGCTCTGACAACTTCCCAAAGAGCAGCAGCATATCAACAACTAAAACCTGAAGATTTCTCCTACTGCTCGGTCATTTGGCCTAGACATCTCTCTCCTCTTTCTCTTTTTTTTTCTAGTGTCTTGCCCTTTATGGTTGCACTGATCACTCCTCTTATTTCCCAGTTAAGTAAAATGGCCAATTTCTTCCTTAATTACAGTGATCCACAAGGACCTACCTCAACCTTTTAGTACCATGCCTTTGAAGTCAGAGGAAATTGTTAAGCAGTGTTACCAATTTCATATGGCTTTAAGAACATGATACAGAGTATCACACCTCCAAATCATACCACTACCAAAGTATCAGAGAACACAATCTGCGGTGAGTGCCCAAAGCAACCAGAACTTATGCAAGTTTGTTGATGCTTTCATTCAGGAGTCCATTGAGCAAAGAGCTATCATTGAAAACCCAATAACCAGTACAAGATGTCCAGAGTTACAAGGCTTATATGACAGAAGGGGGTCACTGAATGCTTAAGTTTTAAATTTTATAGATCTTCACCAAAAAAAAAAAGCAATTTCATAGTAAAGCTATATAATATCATTACACTCCAGCATAATTGTTTTCTTTTTTTCCTAAGGAGGATTACAAGAGGAAAGCTGTAGAAAAAAAATCTATATAAATAAGAAATAAAACATGTAGCATAAAATGTTTCCTAATTTGATTAATTATATAGTTTGTAAAAAGAAATAAACCTTCTGGTTAATCGCAGCACTTGGACTCTCAATTTATGCAATTTGAAGTTGCTTCAGATACCAAATCTACTTGACAACTTCCCTAAAGAGCCCCAAAATACAAACCCAACAGTCTGGAATACAACTCCCCTTTCAGTCCCCATCTTTCTCACAGAGATTTGCAGTTAATTCTTCCCTGGGATGTTGTGTCCATCTGCCTAGATGAATCCACTCTACTGTTGGCATTGGGCAAAGAGTGAGTACAAAGTTTCATTCTCTGCTATTAACAAATGCTATCTTATTACTAACTTAAAAAAAATATTAAAAAAAAGAAAGCAAATGGAGAATTGCAGGTGCTTCACATTGTCTCACAAATAATAGAGCTAAAATTCTACTGTCGTTGCACAAATGGAAATTATACTGTAAAACCAAAAAAAATTCATTAAGCCTTTTATTCTCAATAATTCCATGAAAACTTGAGAATATAATCCTTACAGTTTGCCTTACTCAGCTTCCAAAGACCACTGCTTGACTAGAAACTTGTGGCTTATGAATAAACCCTAAATCTGGATTTTAACATGCTTTTGCTCTGTCAAGACATAATGGCAAAATAAATGCCGAAAGAAAACATGACAAAGTGATAGCAGCATTGAGTATTTAAAACAATAGTACCAATAAAAAATGCTCACTTGGGCAAATGAGGAAATTGAGACCCACATGTCTAATAAGATTATATTTTCCTTCCCTAAGCCTTGTTAAAACTAAAATTAAAGATCATAGTACAAAGGATGAAAACAAACGTACCCACACGAAGACAGAACTAAAGTCTTAAGTTTCAGTTAAGAAAAATAGCACAGCAACTTTATATTGATAGCAATTTGACACTGTTAACTAGCTGATAAAAAGGAGTCTAATAAAATACAGGAGATCATATACTAAGAAGCTTCTTTACCTAGCCATTCCCAGGCTGGAAAAGTTGGAAGGAACTATCAAAACATCAAGCCTGGAAAAGGGGTGGGTACCCAGCGTGGTGTAAGCAGCTGAAAGGCACTGAGGAATTAGCTGAAGCAAATGTTCTTCACAGCATTCCATAAGGCAACGGGGAGTAAAGACTCTGTAAGGAATGACTGCCTGCAACCTGGCAGCAGGATCCTGGAAACGGCAGGGATATTCCACATGACCACAAATTTCTTCATGCCATCTGCCAATAGCAAAATCAAAAAAAAAAAAAAAAAAAAAAAAGAAAGAATAGTTTAATGTGACAGCAGAAATGTGCACAACTGTGTAAACTGAGAAAGATATTCTCTAAACATCAGAATGACAGCTAGTTCACAGAAACCCAACTCATTCGTATTCTCACACTGTTCACACATGTGCAGCACTGTGAAAACACTCATTATTACATGTCTGAGTAGAACTGATATAGTTACTCATATCTAAAAAGACTAATCAAACCTTGTTTCTACAATAGAAATGCATCAAAAGAATAAGTGCTCAAAATGTACATAAAGAAAACTAATTATACAAAAATATTTATTCAGAGAAATCATACTCAAACTTGACTACAAAAAAAATATTATATATTATTAAAATAGTAAGTGTAATTAGAACGAAATTCACAGGGGGCTTTTTTCGGTTGTTATTAAAATTCTCCAGCAACTTTTACCGGGTTTTTGTTTCTCTGTTTGTAAGTAAAAACCAAGAGTAGGTATTAATTCAGGGTTATATCACTATAGACATTTGAAAATGTTTACATGCCTGGTTTTGTTTTTTTTTTCCTTAAGATCAAGCTTAATTTACATTACTTTTACAGTACATTCAGAGCTGTAGCTGGAAGAAAGGGGGAGTAAATCAAATCCTTCCTAAATACTGAGTCATATACCTTCACAATAATTTATCTGCCCAAACAGACTCATATCTAAGCAGAAATCAGTTTCATGTTTTCACCTGCTAGCCTGACTTCTCTACAGCGCAAAGCTTCTCCTTGGTTTGAGATTTTAACTTAAGGAAGCTGGCTCTATGTCTGAACGGGCAAAGCATTTACTGTTATTGCACCAGCACCACCCAAAGCATTTATATTTGGAAGATCATGCTCCAGGTGAGTGCTGACATACAAAACAAAATAGTAACACATAGAAAAGGACTACATTTTGCTGAGATGCCAACACTTGTCACACCTTACGTAACTCCTTCTGTAAAAGAAGTTGACTCTACTCTATTTCATTGATTATATATGCAAAAAACGTACATCCATCATTATACAATTTTTTTCCAAGTGTGGTCTAGCCCAGTGTGTTTCTGCTCTAAAACTATGTCACTTTGTATTTCATTATCAGAGTCGACATTGTGCAAGAACATGAAAGCTAGCACCCTATCTCTAGTAAAAGTTGCCAAGTTCTTAATGACCACAAGGAGATAGGAAACTTACTTAACACTCTAGCTCCATTTACCATTTTCTTTGATACAGCCTCCTTATGTCAAACTCACTGGCATCTGGACATAAATTATATTAGATATTTCCACAACTTTCAGAAATCTTTCCTTTCCCTGCTCCTGAAGAGTTTATCTCCATTATCTTATATGATATACTATTTTAACATTTGCTTGTCTGTCCATTTAATACCCTTTCTAAAAAGTCTGCTACTGTGCATAATGTTGGTTTGGTTACCTAGTCTTAATGATTAAATAAGTAACAAGCGTCTGTTTTACTAACTCCCAAACAAAGATTAACTGGAAATAAGTGTAAGAGCAGATTTTTAAGAACAGAGATTTTTATGTCCTAATTAACTGCACAACAACCTTGTAGACTTAGGCTCTCCTTTTTTTGTCTGCGCATGAAAGACACCACAATTTCAGAGGATTTTTTGATTTTTTCTTTTTGCTGAAACATGTTAGTTCTGTTTCTTCTACTGTCACTAACCCAACTCCTGCATACAGATCATACTGACTGTGCCAATTAACTAATCCAATAACCATCACACAGACTGACTCATAACAATGATCACCACACTGATTAAATCTTGCACTTCTGCTACAAAAAGCTACAAAAACATTTCACTTTTCTCAAAAGTTTTACAAAAAAATTTGAAGCTTTCATTTATTTTTTCAGTGCTCTGCCAGAATATTTTGCACCAAATCAATAAAAATTTCTATTACTGAACATGCTGTACATTACAGAGGAATATATAGTGAACATCTACAGCATATTTCTGTAGACGCAACCATATTAAAAACATACTACAGTAGAGGAAGCCCCCTTCTCCCCGTAAAAACCTACTAGAAGCTTATCAAACCTATAAATTATTTTAGAGCTTGACTAAACCATGCCACCCAAGGCTATGTCCAATCCAGCCTTGAACACCGCCAGCAATGGAGCATTCACAACTTCCCTGGGCAACCCATTCCAGTGCCTCACCACCCTTACAGTAAAGAATTTCTTCCTCATATCCAATCTAAACTTCCCCTGTTTAAGTTTGAACCTGTTACCCCTTGTCCTATCACTACAGTTCCTCATGAAGAGTCCCTCCCCAGCACCCCTATAGACCCCCTTCAGATACTGGAAGGATGCTATGAGGTCTCCATGCAGCCTTCTCTTCTCCAGGCTGAACAGCCCCAACTTTCCCAGCCTATCTTCATACGGGAGGTGCTCCAGTCCCCTGATCATCCTCGTGGACCTCCTCTGGATTTGTTCCAACAGTTCCATGTCCTTTTTATGTTGAGGACACCAGAACTGCACACAATACTCCAAGTGAGGTCTCACTAGAGCAGAGTAGAGGGGCAGGATCACCTCCCTCGACCTGCTGCTCACGCTCCTTTTAATGCAGCCCAGGATACGGTTGGCTTTCTGGGCTGCAAGCATGTCCCTTCCCCTGGCAGGGGGGTTGGAACTAGATGATCTTAAGGTCCTTTCCAACCCTAACTATTCTATGATTCTATGTCATACTGGTCTTAGGTAATATATAAGAATTCGTATTCTCAAGATTTATTACAATTTTCAGTTTACAAAACTAGCCATGCTGGAAGCCATCAGAATACTTTAAAATTCCAGTAAGAAATCCCTATTAGCTCCTCAAGCTCCAAATTCTCTCTAGCTTTATCAAATGGTAAAGATCTCTACTGTCTTTACATTAACACAGCATAAGCCCAAACCATCAATTTAAAAGTGAAGTACTGTTTTGGTTAAGTTTCTAAGTGCATAACAGCAAACATACTTATAGCCTGACTAAGCTGATCCCTTTCTACAACAAAATAACATTCTCTGGTGGCATGGGAAGAGTCGTGGATATTGTTCGCCTGAACTTCAGCAAAACATTCATCACAGTTTCCCACAGCCTTCTGGACAGCTAGTGAGATACAGACTGGATGGATGGTCTCTAAGATGTGTAGGAACTTGACTCACAGGCTGCACACAAGAGGACAATAATCAGTGATTTACACTCAGGGTGGCAGCCTGTTGCAAGTCCCCAAGGGATTGATGCTGGTCCCATGCTGTTCAGCATCTTCACAGACGTCCTGGATGATGGGACTGAAAACACCCTCTGCAGGCTGCCTGATGATGCCAAACTGGATGGTGAGGTGAACATGTCAGAAGGAAGAGCATCTTACAGAGAGACCTGGACAGGCTGGAAGAGCAGGCTAGCAAGAATGGTGTGAAGCTCAACAGAGACATGCAAGTCCTGCACCTGGGATAACACAACCAAAGAACACAGCACAGGCTAAGATCTGTGTTTCTGTGGAGCTGCCTTCCTGAAAGAGACCCAGGGTTCCTGGTGGACAACAAGCTGAACATGAGTCTACAAAGCACTGCTGCAGAAACGAAGGGAAATCGGATCCTTGGCTGCATCCACAGGGACATTACTAGCAGAGATAGAGACATGATTGATCACCACACCCTGTTCAGTGCTCGTCAGGCTGCATATGGAGTCCTGTGTCCAGTTCTGGTCCCCACAGTTCAAGAAAGACAGACAGACAGTAGTGGGTCCAAAGGAGGGCCACGAAAATGAAAAAAGGGCTGAAGAACCTGCCTTGTGAGGAAAGGCAGGAGGAGCTAGGCTTTTCCTGAGGACAGGAGCAGTGGAGGGAAGGCTCAGTTGCAGTATTCCAGTACTTAAAAGCCATCTACAAAGGGCACAGAGAGTCTCCCTTCACAAGGAGCCACATGGAGAAGACAAGGGGAAATGAGCGCTTGATAACCTCATATAAGCTCCCCTTCCCATTAAACATTGAACCAGATGATCTTTCAAAGTGCCTTCCAACTTGGGATGTTGGAATTCGGTGATTCTATGACTCTGTGAATTTCAAAAGTTGAGAGTAATATGTGAGTAAATCAAGTGCCATGTCTGAGACTTCTGCTAACTATGAATACGCATGGAAACAAATGTTACTTCTCCAGAGAATTTTTAGCTTCAAATGTCACTTGCAGACCTATATAGTATTGTTCTGTTCATCCATTACTCTGTAACGATTTAAACTTAATGAGCAGTTTTGACTATATTAGAAGGAGGAATGGATGCATCCAAAAGACAGCTGAGGAACCACTGCATGTATCAGACAACAGGGTATTTTTTCACTGAAAAGAATCATTGGCCCAACTTTGTTGTATGGGACCACAGCAACATGTCTTTCATGAACCCTGTCACATCACCCCAGGAAAGCCACTGCACAGACCAGCTCTAGCTTTGGGATGGGACTGGACAGGAATGAAAGAAGTGAATGAGTAGGTAATACTGTGAGGGGCGTTGGGTATCCAAACAGCCTGAGTCTGGTAACATGGAAGATCTTACAGCCAGGCACTGCAAGAAACAAGGGAGGATGTGTTATTGCTGCAGCAAGGCATTAAGAGATACAGGATGTAGAGTACAAATCTGGAGGACACAGGGATTTTTTAACCCTGTTACTCACTGACCAGCTTGTTTTCACATAAAAAGAACCACACCCTTGCCGATGAAATAATGCCTTTGGAATTATTTTCCTGTCAAGATTTTTCTGTTCAGATTAAACAAGTTCTGTTTTGATTGCTGTAGCAATATGACTCATTTTCACATTCCAGAGAGTAAATGAAAATGCTACCCATGTACCTCATTTTTCAACAGTATTCTGAACACTAACCTGAAATCAGCTTGTGAAGATGGCAAGGAAAACTTAGTGTTTGTCTGGATAGCAGCTGGGAAACCCTGCTGTTTAACTTCCTGCCAGCACCCCACAGCAATAGTGAAGGTGGATGCTGGCATTGGCATAGTCACATAGTAGTACCAGCTCAAGATACCTGTAAATAAAAAGAACATTTGTACAGACTCATCAGTAACAGCACACACTCAGAACTTATCATTTTTATGTACCTTAGATTTTGGGCTAAACCTCCCACCTTACTTCCTGGTATTTTTGTTGAGGAAAGAAAAATAATTTCATTGACACATAAAAGCAGTCATGTGTAACCACCAAGGATTCAGTACTTTTCATTTACACATGCAACTTTCTTCAATCTGCTGATGTTTTTATCTATAAAAAAATCATGCATAAGCGGGATGTGATTAATGCAGCTTAACATGATCTTATTATAACTGCCTAAGAACTGAGTCAGATATGAAACCTAATAGCAACTTCAGATCCACACATAGAGAAAAATTAAGGTCTTTCAACCCTGGATCAACAACCTTATGGTTTTGTCTTACCTGTATTCTCTCACATATAAAATCTTTTCTTTGCGTTCTGGACAATACCAAGCTGATAGGCATGTTCTAACAAACACCACCAGTGCTTGTGAATTCAACCTGGAAATCTAAGATATATGATATGCCAATGAGGCAGTGAGAAATCAAAGCTTAGAAACAGATGGGATATTGCCTAAATCAGTGATTTGGTCATGATAATCCAGGAGCTGCTAAAACATGTTTAGAGAGTGTACTAGGAGGTAAAAAGATGGTAAGTCTTACCATCATGGGAATACAGTGCTGGAAGACAAGTAGTACAGTATAGGATGACTGTACCTATGAACACATCTGGATAAACTGGAGGCGTTTATGCAGGACAGCATACTTTTCATTAATCTAAATGTTGCTTTGGTTTATCCATTTGCCTATTGAAAAGAATATAGCTTCAGAATTACATTCAGGTACTTATTTATGGTCACAAATACAGTTACTACACCATTCTAATAGCTCAATCACTCTTGGAAAAAGCCTAGCATGAAGTTACAACCTGCTGAATCATGTGCAAATAACTGTAGCTGTGGCAACTGTGGAAACATACAAACTTTGATTATTTTAAGAGAACATGTACTTGTTCTTTTGCAATAGTATTATGACCACAGCTATGGAAGACCATCAAAAGGAAAAAAAGGAAAAAAAAACCCCAACAAATCAACAATAGAGTGGAAGCCACAAGGCATAAAGGAAAGGAAACAAACAGCTGCAGCAAAGCATCTGTGGGTTCCCCACCTTAATGCCCACGGAAGATCAAGTTGTACAAAGGAAGGACAAGCAAAAACAAAGCCTCAACAAATTTTCCACCTACTATTTAGTATGACAAAACAATAGTGTTTGTGAAGTCTTCTGAGAGGAAAATAAAGCCTCTACCTCTTACATGCACTAGCAACCACTTGTACTCTCTCACTCCATTCTACTTTTGGCAACGTTCACCACTACCTTCAAAAATCTTGTCTGTATTGTCCGTCAGGTGAACATATATTACCCCTGTAATTTTCCTAACTTCCTGGCAGTGTGTGAGCACAAGGAACTTATTTGTTCAAAACACATTAGGGACAAGGTGGATAACTATTTTCCAAATTCCACCTCCACCTTTTTTTTTGTTTTTTTCAATTAACTTACCAAATCTACAAATTAGCTAAGGCAAGTAAATGACACCTGGAGAGAAAGAAGTCACCCAGGAGAGCAACAATTTATTATTTTGAAATACCAAACTCCTGATGTGGAGAGTTTTATTGACACACTGTCGTTAATACCAGCTTTCCCATTGACTTAGATTTGTATACAAGCAGGCCCACAGGTATGCTACAGTACTGCACTTTATGCGGAATCTGTTACATACAAAGCATTACAGAATGTTTTATGCAATTATGCTAATTGTAAAACCTTAAGAGTTAAGTAACAAGTGAGGAGGAGTAAAAATGTGAGGAATTGCAACGGAAAAACTAATGCGTTTTCAGTTGAGGTCTGAAACAAGCAAGAATGTCAAAAGGCAGTCACAGAAAACTGCTCTAGACGGCAGAAAGTATAAAGGAGAGAGCTGTCACAACAGTGAAGAGATTGGCTAGAGGGAAAGCGTGTCTGTGGGCCTGTAGTGCGCAAACAAAGGGAACAGAGAGGGTTATAGTGAGAAAGACATTCAGCAAGACAAGCTAGAGCAAGCAAGACCATAGAGGTTTCTTACAAAACATAGGTAGATTGAATAGAATGTAAAAATGAACAGGGAATCAGTTTAACAGTCCAGAGAAAAGAGCACCCTGTACTGTATTCACAAATTTACATGTATTAGCAATGAATATATGCTATTCGGAGCTGCAGCAAACCCTGCAAAAGGGTGAAGGTACCAAAGTCAGTTAGCTTTTCTTGGTATGTGTTTTCAGATTTCTCTAAATTTGGATTTCCTGAAGAAAAGCAAAGCATCTAACATACTGATCCTTGTCTTGTTTCCATGCCCTTTGCGTTTTGCGGACATTATAGAGAGCACATGAACTCTGAATACTCCCAGAACAAAATCCAAGATTTATACTGTCTTTACACACCTAACTGGGGCTCAATCTATCTTCTGCATTCATACTCTCAAACTGTTAAGGGTGACTATATACTTACACCACAGCTGTTTTGCCTTAAACAGCTGAAATCACACGCTCTAGCATGACAACTGAGTTCTCTCTATAGTGTGTTCACTGAAGGGCGACTGAAATAGTCTTTATGCTGGCATCAGTTCTCTACAGCAAGCAGCATGCATTAGTGTTTCAGGAGTCTAACCTTCATTTATCTTCTGTCTTTTCCCCTCACTACTGGTAAGACTGTCCTCCAGACTGCCTTTTTCTCCATAATTTCCCTTCCTTTAACTTTCTTCAGGTCAAGGGGATTTGTTTTGTTTTCCTTTATCTCTAATCGCAGATCTACCCCAGGGTATAGACTGGGATCACAAGCCCCATGCTAGTCTTCACTTATCCTGCCTGTCCACTGCTTTGCAAAGGGCAGCCTTGGAGACAGCACCACCTCCAGGGTAAGAGAAAACCATGCAGCTGAAACGGGAAGATGGCTTGCTTTACCAAAACCAGCGTTTTGTACCACAAAAACATTTTCAGACTAAGCAAGGAAACGTTGGGAAGAACAAGAGACTAAGCTGGGGCTTGCCCATGGAATAAACAGAGGAAAAGTGCACTGGTCCTTTTATTTGTAATGCTAATATCCTCTCGCTACAACGAGACAATTTAAAAGCAACTTGATTCCTACACATAATTATTTTGGGCAATTATAACACTTTGAAATATTTTTTAAGTTCTTTTTTTTTTCAGTTCTGCAAAGCAAATCTATCATGTCATAACTGCACAAACTGTGCAACAACAATCACCTACTCTATGAGCTGTGAGTGGAAAACTTTCCATGCAAAAATTAGAACTACATTTAACAAGGGTAGGAAATAATAATCTATTTATAATTGTGCAAAAGAACAATTTAAAGGCCATTTATTTCTTCTACTTGAAATAATAATGATGAATGATGTAATTACTTCTTAGAATTTTTAATTCATTTAGCTAACTTCAAAAGCATTAAAATTGTTCTGAGTCCTGTGGAGTCCATTATAACTGAAGAAACATATAACAGTCAGAATCTGCTAATGCCAAATGCAAGAACATTAAGAGTATTCTTACTTACAGTGTATTTTCTCTCAAACAGTTTGCACTAACACAAATATAAACAGCACAAAATACATACAGTGTCCATGATTTACTAAAAAAAGCCCCACAAAACTCAGCTACCTCTAGGGAAAAAGAGAGATAGTCCCACACAGCCTTTGATATACAAAGTAAAGAGCCCTAAGGAGGACTAAGCCCTCCAGCTTTCTAAAACTCTCTGTAACTCACAGAAATCTTTGATCTCATCTGAAAGCCAGAATTTCCCACAGAGCACATTCATGCCAGGGCATCAGTTCAGCACTGGCTTGGAAGGATGAGTAGCGCATGATGAGCTGTCAACTCCCATGCTGTAGTTCCTGATACATGCTGGAGATCAATCAACACAAGCACTGGACTCTTGTTTTGCCTTGTGAAAAGCAAGAGGAAAGCAAACAAACAAAAGCAACTACTGTTGCTGCTAGCTACAGAGCAGTACCAGTGCCCTCTCCACCACTGTATTTCCTCTCAGTAACAGAATACACCTTCTCATTGGTATCAGAGAGGGCAAAACAAAATCATGGGCTACATAATGTAACCACACAAAGAGCAAGCCAGTCAATTTCACGCTTCATGGTTGGATATTTACTTCTTGAACATGAATTAAAACAAATATAAAGGTGCTTGTGACCAAATATATTCGCACCTTCTATGTGTTACAGCAATATGCTGAAGGAAAGTGAAACTGTGTAGTGCTGAAAAATAAATCCATTAGTTGAATGGTTCACATTACACACACAGAGTGGTCCCTGTAAAGCTTTCTGCCAAAAGGCATTGTCAATTGCATTTTTCTGATATTTTTTTTTATTTTCTCTAAGTACTCCATAAAGAATGCTTGGTATTTTCACACACTTTTAGATCATACTTGAACAGTTACAATATGTACTTGAATAAGTGAAGAATCAGTATTTTCAAACAAATGGGGCCTCTATTTCAAATGGCAGGATGAGCCACAGTTTAGTAAGAGGCAGAATGCAGAAACGCAACATAAAGAAGAAAGTATACTATTACCAAAATCTGCAAATACAAGTGGCAAGTGAGGAGTTTGTCCATGTTACTAGTCTAGCTAATACTCTGGATTACAGCATCTGCGCATCTAGAGATGCAGGTCTGTGAAGCAGAATGCAGAGCTCTGTTTAAAAGAATGAAGGTATCACCCTTGCTTGTTGTTCTTTTATTTTCTGTTTGCACACTTGCTACAATGTTTAAAGGAAAAAATATTCAAATAACTTGTAATTCTCTTCAGAATAAATTCATCCACAACTGCTCGCTAAAATAGTAACTGCATTTTAAAAATATATTTTTGAGTTCTGCCTGTTATGTAGGATGTCATAAATATGCAGTACAGCAATAGCATACTGTATGTAAATAATCTGTCAAAGAAAAAATTATTCTAATTGAAGCCACCCTGAAAGACTTTTAGGTATGTTTTACAAATATAAAGACAAAATTTTAAGCTGGATAGATTTTATATGCCCTACATAACTGCCTAACAACACAATCTATGTGGGACAAGTTATTCAACATTACAGACCACTTTTAACTTTTTAACTCTTAAGGTCTTCTTAATTAAATTAATGAATTTGTATTTCTAAATTCATTAAGAATTTACCCAATGCTTCAGATTAGCACTTGAGCATTGGGTTTTTCTGGTTCTTATAATATTTCTCACAATATTATTCTTTCCCCTTCTTTCCTCTATATCTGTTTTGCAAATTTTTACAATTCCAAACAACTCTCAACACTGATTTGTCATTTCCAACTGTATGTAAGCCCCAAGATAATGAAGGCTTCATCCATGATTAAGTCTTTGAGAGCTATTGGAGCAAAATGCGTACTACCTTTAAAGAAACCCAGCAACTTTGCATCATGACATCAAAATTAGCCTAAGTAATTGTGTGTGCCCCACATAGTCCATGAGCAGAATCTTCCACATTCTTGGGAATTCCATAATGAGGAAAGATAGAAGGACAGAAATGCACTAGTTGTTCCTGCTGCTTCTCTTAAGTTCAGCACAAAACTTTGACATTGTCACATGGCTCCTAAAGGAGACAGTTTTAATCCTTCATTTGGCTCTTCCCAGTTCACACTTTCCACTCAGCACTTCAATAGCACAGTGAAGCTAAAATGAGTCACTTCCTCCCTACTAGTCTTTCCATTAAAGACTTCTTATGGCATTTCTTGCTTTCACATTTCATAGGAAAGGATATATACTGGGTTAGACTTTAGAAATTTAAGAAAACCCAAACAAAACAAACACTAAACACAAAAAATAAACCCAAACCAAACAAAGCCTTAAGCTGACACATGAATTACCAACATAAAGTAATCCACTGCAACAACTACAAGGATTTAAATAAAAGCCCCTTCTATACTCTATAGGGTGACAAGGCTGACTTTAGGTAACTAAGCCCCAGGGCTATCATCAGTGATAGGGTACTCTGATGTAATTCTCAACACTCCATCAACAGCATTTTTAAAATGGTTTTCCCCACAAATAGTTATCTTTTTTTCTTTCTTTAATTATAAAATTTAAATGGGTGTTTTAAACGAGAATGACAAAACAATGTTAACAAGGAAGTAATTATTTTGCAATACAGTATTTTCAAATAGCTAGTTGGTCTAAGAAAGTGTCTATTTTAACTGACCTACGACAATTTTTATTGCCCGAAGTTTTTCCAAGGTTTCTATTTCTAGAAATTCACATAAGCATCCTTCTTGCTCTTAATATTTCATACCACATAGCCACCACTGAGGGACAGACAAGCAACAACTTTTTAGAAAGGTGTGTGGATTAAATTAATCAAACAGTGATGGCAGAGCTGTTCTAATCTGAAATCAATAGCACTCTTGCTTTCTTGATGTGAGACAGGAAAGTAGTATTATCCAAGTGAGCTGAGTACTCATCATGGCAGCTTTCCATATTTCAACAGCAGAGACAAGGCTTGAAACAGGCTTCACATATGGCCAAAAATAATCAGATAATTCCATGCAAATGGATTAACTGATGGCTCTCAAATCAAGGAGACTTTCATTATTTTTCTTTTCCCCTCAAGAATAAATTTGAAGGGGAACATAAGAGGGTTTTTTTCCCCATAAACACCTAATTCCAACTGTTTTCTATGCACTACTTTTTACCAGAACTATTTATACTAGAAAATACTGACCCAGTTTGACAGATTATCTCAAAACCATGGGAGCAAGACATACTTTTTATTATCTGTAGAACTGCCTTAAAAACTTCCTTCTTTGTGAAGACAGAGGTTTAGAGAATAAACAATACTGAAGAAAAATATTTGCTTGCTTACTGCTGCACAATGTATTATCTACCAATGCCAAAAAAACCCAAAGACCAGATTTGCAGGGCACTGACCTGATATTCTTCATATATTCCATATATTTCAGGAAACAGATATGACACAATGATCACTTCTAATCATTGGCATGCTGATCTATACTTGGACTGGAGAACTAAAACTGGAAGTTAATGATTTACCAAGGCCTGAAGTTGTCAAGAGCCTGATAAGATACCTCATCTATGAAACGTTCAACTGTAGAGCGATTAAATCAAAGCAAGTTTATGACAAGTGAAGTTTAGGTTTGGAAAAAGTAAAGGAATAAAACCACAGAAAAAGTAAACAGAAGTAACAGTGAAATGTAGATGCCTTGAATTCTTATTGCTAATCTGAGGCCTTGGGCAGGTAACTTTCCACAAAATGACATGGAGATTACAGATATGTAATCAGACAAGTAACTGCTTTTCAGGTTAGGAATGTCATTATTTCAAATATTACATATATACTAAGGTATATTTATAATTATAAAATTATTGAAAATAATTTGCTATAGAAAGTACATCTCACCTTCTTGAAGCTGGACTGGCTCTGCCGAGTTTTCACCACTCATTAACACAACAAAGTCTGCAGCTGTTCGGATTGAAGCTTGCCACGTTGACAAGGCAACAGGTGGCTCTTGGCATGGGAAAAGAGCTCTGTTGTTTATTGGCGATCCCATTGTATAAACACATGGCCTAGATGGAAGGAAATGAGATTGAAATTGGAGTTACAGTAAGAAAGAGTGAATTAATTTTTCTATCAAGAATCAAACCTACTGTTGTACTGAGGTGTTTATGTTTAACCTTGGCTCTGTAGGTTTCAAACCTGTATGACACGAACCAATCAACAAACAATTTAAAGTCATTTAAGACAGGATGAAGAAAAGCAAGACTGCCACAGTAATTTTTACACAAACTAGAAAAGAGGAACTACAGTCTTTCACCTCGCCTGCTTATGCATGAGCCTTCCAGCCTTATATAAGGGCTCTCAGCTGAATCCATAAGGCCAAAGGCTTCTGAGAATCTTCTGACGATATGCATTTGCAAGGCTTCCTTGACACCTTTGACACCTCCCTGTTGTCATCACAGTAGTGCTTTTATGATAATTAATCCCATCTCTCCATACAATCTGGATGCTCATGCAAACAGTGAGCAATAGGTCTAGCTTTGCGCCTTCTTTATTCCAAGCCTAAATAAATCCTGACTATTTTACATTTCTTCTTGCACTAATGAAATGCATGTTAGCTCACCTGCCTTTCAGAATTTCAACCACAGGGCATATAATGAGAAGCAAGTATTTCTTCCCTATCAGCCTCAGTCTGCTTCTTGCTTTTCATGTAGCAATCTTCCTTGTAGTATTGTTCTTTCTGCAGTTTCTCTAACCCTCTCCTACGCATCCTCGCCATCCAATTTCAGCTGCATTATTTCATGCCAGCCAATTTCTTACTAGCAGCTTAGCCACAGCTGGGAAGGTAACAAGGCCTTTCATTAACTCCTACCTTACTATTGTTGGTGTTCAGATGTAATAATTCTTCTACTTCTTTTGTTGCATCTTACAGTTTTATCTAAATTTCTAGTACTAAAGAAGTTAGATTTTCAAATATAAATTATATAAATTAAATATAAATATAAACATAACACAATAAGTTTATATAATTTATAAATTATATAAACTAAACACAGTCAGTAGGTTTCTCCAGATAAATAAAGAAAATCTTGAAGCATGATTTCACTGCCCTGAGTTTTTAAAAACCTATGATATTTAAATAATCTGGGAGCATGATAAATTATTTTGTAAATGCTTGAGGCTAAATATATTTTGATCAGTATTTTCATAACTTGAGTGTAAATATCATCAAAACACTTCAGAAAATAGAAGACAAATTTTTAGGGCAAAATCTATTTTGAAATGGCTAAGATCTGAGTATCTTCTTTACTCCCATATAAACAGCTCCTCCATTCCAATTATTCCCAGAGGAAAGAACCTGGGAGATACTGATGGCAACACATGAAAAATATTCTGAGTATTTCTGCCCTCTTGTCAAAAGAGCTATCTATGGTATCGAATCCAGAGCTGTCCATGGCACAGTCAAGTTACAGCGGCTTAACTAATGCCAGCCAGCTGGATCTTTCAGTGAAACTGCAGTTTAAGTAGGCCTATGCACAACCAGAAAACGAAATTAATCTGGCTCCCCCTGCCATGTGTCAGAGTGAATAGAGTAGGACACAGATATCCACAAAAGCTCAAAAGATACCTGTAGTTATCTTTTGAGAAAGTGGTTAACTTTTACCCAGTAAAACACAAAGCACAGCTAAATGTAAAAGACCAGTAATGTGCATAAATATTTAATTAGCTTTAATTCTTTGCAATTAATCTACTAAAACTGAATCGGTAACCACCTCTGATAATACATAAAATACTTGGGTTTCCTCCTAAAAAAAGGAATGGTGAGCTCACAAGGAAAAGTAAGAGCTTGCTTTTTTACCTCCTACGAGGCTCTGCTTTCTCCTTGTAATGCTAGCTAAGAGATACTGGACATGCTATTTATCCCAAATCATATGTTTACTGGGAGCGGATGGAGAGGAAAGGATGGCTCCTCATTCATGAAAACTTAATCAAATACACAAGATATAAAAAGAGATCCTAGTAGAGATTCTAGGAATGAGGGGAAAGGTGGGGTTAATGGCTACTGGTATATGTATTTTACTAATGATTTACCATGCATTTCTGAAGGTGGTTTTGCTGGTTGCTGTTGATATAACCCAGTCTTAAGAGTATTATAGGGGATTTTCATATCCTAAGGGAAATGTCACAATGACTGGGAAAAAGGGCAAGCAGAACAGCACTAAGCATAATGTTACAATGCTGTGTCAAATACAATACAAACATAACATGGAACAGACACTACCAAGACCATGAATATTATCTTGCTCTCAGAGAACATTTTTTACCTGCAGACTATAAAGTGTCTGACAAATAATGTCAATAACATTTCGCAGATGGGTAAAATATAAAACAGTGAACAGATTTGCTTAGTGCTAGTGTTCAAGCTGTGCCTTCAGGCTTAGCTTCAAGCCTCCCAGTCCAACAGCTTTCACGCTGGACTAAGAAGCATCTCATTATAAGAAATAATTATATAACTATCTTTTATCCTAAAACATTTTCATTCTAAAATACATACACAAGCAGGTCACAAGTCGCTACAATTAAGGCCCAAGTAGAAAGAGAGATAGAAAAGTGAAGAAAGATTGGTCAAGCACACAATCTTTTTTTCAAAACAGCCTCCTTTCCACTGCTCACATGTCTTAATATCATTTTTGTCCAGGTATGCTTACTAACTTCATTATATCAAATAAAAATGTCAAAGTCTGCAAAGAAGATAGTAATGAAACATGTAAATTCTATATTTAAAGAGGAAACTATCAGAACAACAATTACATCAGCATTTAATTAGGCATTTTTGTATTCATAGTGAGGCCACATGGAAGCTTGACAGGCAGCATGCCATCAACTGAGATGACAGCTAACATTAAACAGTTCTGCTTTAAAAGGAGAGCTTGTAAAGTAAACTCATTATTTTTTTCTTCATTTTTTTGTTGTGGGTTCAGCAGTAGCAGTCATTTTTCTTCTTCTAAGTAGCTGGTGCAGTGCTGGGGCTTTGACTTTCAGCCTGGGAACAGCACTGATAACATTGATGTTTTCAGTTGCTGCTCAGTAATGTTTACTCTGACCAAGGACTTTCTGAGTCTCATGCTCTGCCAGAGAGGAAGGGAAGCCAGGAGGCAGCAGAGACAGGACACCTGACCCAGACTAGCCAAAGGGGTATTCCATACCACAGCATGTCATGCCCCACGTCATGCCCAGTATATAAACTGCGGGCAGTTACCCAGAAGGGCTAAATCACTGCTTGAGTCAGGATGGGCATCAGTCGGTGGGTGGTGAGAGGTAGTATTCTCTTCCCTTGTTATCTCCCTTATCATTATTATTATTGGTGGTAGCAGCAGTGGTTTGTGTTATACCTTAGTTACTGGAATGTTCTTATCTCAACCCGTGGGAGTTACATTCTTTCGATTCTCCTCCCCATCCCTCTGGGAGCAGGGGGAGGAAGAAGTGGGGGAGTGAGAGACAGATTGAGTGGTTCTGAGTTACCGGCTGGGCTTAAACCATGACAGTTCTTTGTGGCACCCAACCTGGGGCATGAAGGGTTGAGATAATGACAGATCTGACCAGAGTGTGTCTAATTGTATTTGTGATAAGCATTCATTGTTTTGGATTAATAGTCACTCATCACAATGCTGATCTATTGGCTCTCAAAGTTGCTGCTCTTGATCTCACAGTTTCAGTGTGTCGTACCTTACTTACAGACAGTGTTTATTGGCTGGGAGCCCTGGACTAAGGTTCTTGTTTCACTGTACTTTATGGTAGTGACTTGTAATACAATAGACTCATTGATCATGAAACTGATCTGGCTTGCATTCCCAGTGTTGTCATCATCACCTCTATACTTTGGGAGGTATATAATGGAAGTGTTAAGCAATTACATATCTTTTTTCCCCTCCTTGGGTGGTCAATCTGTGAAGGAGACATCTCCTTACACCCCCAACTCCCCCACCAGATTATTTACAGCATCATTTGAGAGTTCTGAAGGTTTTGAATGGCCTTTGAGTGCCCTTGAGACCTGCCTGCTGATTGTGATGGGGATCACCATGTTGGCACGCATACAGAGTGTGTTTTACCCACGATCATTTCATCTGATCTCAAAAGTTAAGCAGAGTCGGGTTTGGGCCTTGTCTAGGGTTAGACGACGATATGGGAGGACCAAGAGATTCTCCTCAAGGCTGGACAGTCATGAGTGGCAGGGTGTGTGGGACAGTATGCACAAGTATCTAGGCCAGTGGGCCCCTCCAGTGCTTTGGAATTTCACCACTGAAAAGTGCAAAATCCAGAAAAATTAGTAAAACATTTAAATGAGGTGTGTTGTCATCCCGGTCATATCAGAGAGGGACAAATCATGGGAATGTGCTGGGGTTTCGCCTATGCTTACAGAGCCCTGTTCAACACTATCCAGCACCTTCGAACGGAAAAAAATGTCTCTGGATCAGATGGCAAAGCAACAGACAATGCAGCTACTCCAGCTCCAAGCACAGCAGCTACACCAACCCTAGTGACAAGTACAGCAGCTATGTGAACTCTGACTACAACAGACAACATAGCTACTCCAGCTCCAAGCACAGTAACTGTACCAACCCCAGCAACAAGTACAGCAGCTACTCAAACCCGGACAGCAACAGACAGCACAACTGCTGGTGCTACTCAACACCCAAGTACAGCGGCTGCACCAACCCTGACAACAGATAGTGCAGACACTCCAACCCCAGTGACAATCACTGCAGCCAAACCAGAGGACCAATTCGTGCCAGTATCGGTTGCCCCTGTACGCAAGGGGAAAAGCAAAAAAGAGGCACAAAAAGCAACCTCTACAGTGAAGAAAGATGAAGAACCAATGCACTTACTACACCGGACAGCAGCTGATCAGGAGTTATTATTACATGAATCAGAAGAAGAGGAAGAAGAGGTGACTTCGCGACCCCAAACCTCAACCAAGCTATGGAATATATGAAAAGACTTTACCCGTCAGCCAGGGGAGCATATGTCATCACCTGGTTGCTCCGATGCTGAGACAATGGGGCTGAAGGTCATGAACTAGAAGGTAGGGAAACCATGCAGCTGGGATCACTTGCTAGGGAAGGGGGAATTGACAAAACAATTGCAAGAGAGAAACAGTCCCTCAGCCTTTGGAGGTGGCTCTTGGCAGCTGTGAAAGAAAGTTTTCCATACAAGGATGATGTTATGAGTCATTCGGCCAACTGGACCACGATAGAGAAAGGCATCCAGTCTCTGAGGGAGTCACCCATTGTAGAGATGATCTATCGCAGGCCAGATGCCAGGAATGCATCCGTAGATCCAGATGAAGTCGAATGTGCACGACCCATGTGGCGGAAATTTACACGGAGTTTACCATCATCGTATGCCCACTCATTGGCAGCAATAACCTGGCATGACATAGTACCACCAACAGTGGATGAGATGATTCATCAGCTCAAAGAGTTCGAAGACAATCTCACCCCTTCCATCATTTCAGCTGTGGAAAAACTGTCCCAGGAGTTCAGACAATTGAGAGATGATCTGATCTATCCAGCTCCTCACATGTACCAACACACATCTCAGCTATTAACAAAAGGGATCCTACTGCTCAAGAGTGAAGATATAGGAGGTACACGCTACAGGCCACCCTGTGGTTTTACCTGCGGGATCATGCAGAAGACATGAGGAACTGGGATGGAAAACCCACCTCAGTTTTGGAGGAGCGGGTGCATGAATTGAAGAGGAGAACAAAGGTCAAGGATGATCACCCCATGAAAGCTGCAGCTTCAGTCTCTGGTGAGCAGGTTCCCAGATGGAGTGGAGGAGCTGATTTTACTTCAGCTCCTGTGATAAAGAAGAATAATCCCTTTCTACAAAACGTAAGTGACCAATGTTGTGATCACTATTAGAGGGGCCCTACCTCCAGCCAGGTGGAGGTAGGGGACAAACGGATTTACAGGACTGTGTGGATCACATGGCCTGGCACATCAGTCCCACAGAAGTATAAAGCTCTAGTAGATACCAGTGCACAGTGTATCCTGATGCCATCAAGCTATCAAGAGGAGGAACCCATTTATATTTCTGGAGTGGCACGAGGATCCCAAGAGTTGACTGTACTGGAGGCTGAAATCAGCCTGACTGGGAGGAAATGGCAAAAGCATCCCATTGTGACTGGTCCAGAGGCTCAATGCATCCTTGGCATAGACTACCTCAGGAGAGGGTACTTCAAAGACCCAAAAGGGTACCAATGGGCTTTTGGTATTGCTGCTTTGGGGACAGGGGAAATTAAGAAGCTGTTCACCTTGCCTGATCTCTCAGAGGATCCTTCTGTTGTGGGGTTGCTGAAGGCTGAAGAACAACGCAACCACAACAGGGCACCGGTGGCAACAGCGCACCAACCGAGACTCCCTGATTCCCATCCATAAGCTGATCCGTAGACTGGAGAGCCAAGGAGTGATCAGTAGGACATACTCACCCTTTAATAGCCCTATATGGCCAGTGTGAAAGTCTAACGAAGAGTGGAGACTAACGGCAGACTATCGTGCCCTAAATGAAGTCACACCACTCTTGAGTGCTGCCAAACCGGACATGCTAGAACTTCAGTATGAACTGGAGTCAAAGGCAGCCAAGTGGTATTCCACGATCGATATTGCCAATGCATTTTTCTCAATTCCTTTGGCAGCAGAGTGCAGGCCACAGTTCGCTTTTACTTGGAGGGGCATCCAGTACACTTGGAACCGACTGCTCCAGGGGTGGAAACACAGCCCTACCATCTGCCATGGACTGATCCAGACTGCACTGGAACAGGGGCAAACTCCAGAACACCTGCAATATATTGATGACATTATCATGTGGGATGATACAGTGGAAGAAGTCTTTGAGAAAGGGAGGAAAATAATCCAAACCCTGCTGAAAGCCGGTTTTGCCATAAAATGGAGGAAGGTCAAGGGACCTGCACAGGAGATTCAATTTTGGAGAACAAAATGGCAAGATGGACTTCACCAGATCCCCACAGATGTGATCAACAAGATAACAGCAATGTCTCCACCAACTAATAAGAAAGAAACACAAGCTTTCTTGGGTGCTGTGGGGTTCGGGAGGGTGCACATCCTGAATTACAGTTTGATTGTAAGCCCCCTCTATCATGTGACCAGGAAGAAGAATGATTTTAAATGGGGCCCTGAACAGCAACAAGCCTTTGAGCAAATTAAACGAGAGAGAGTTCATGCAGTAGCCCTCGGACCAGTCCGGACTTCGCCAGATGTGAAAAACGTACTCTACACCACAGCCGGGGAGAATGGTCCTACCTGGAGCCTCTGGCAGAAAGCTCCAGGGGAGACTCGAGGCCGACCCCTCGGCTTTTGGAGTACAGGATACAGAGGACCTGAGGCCAGCTATACCCCAACTGAAATAGAGATGCTGGCAGCCTATGAAGGGGTTCAAGCTGCTACGGAAGTGATTGACACTGAAGCACAGCTCCTCCTGGCACCCCTGTTGCCCATGCTGGGTAGGATGTTTAAAGCAAGGGTCTCCTCTACACATCATGCAACCGATGCTCCATGGAGTGAGTGTGCTGCACTAATTACACAAAGAGCTCGAAGAGGAATTCCCAGTCGTCCAGGAATTCTAGAAGTCATCATGGACTGGCCAGAGGGCAAAGATTTTGGAATGTCACCAGAGGAGGAGGAGGTGATGCGTGCTGAAGAGGCCTCACCGTATTATAAATTGCCAGAAAGTGAAAAGCAGTATGCCTCATTTACTTATGGGTCCTGCCGTATTGTGGGAAAGCATTGGAGATGGAAGGCAGCTGTATGGAGTCCTCGACAACAAGTTGCAGAAACTGCTGAAGGAGAGGGTGAATCGAGTCAGTTTGCTGAGGTGAAAGCCATCCAGCTGGCCTTGGACATTGCTGAACGAGAAAAGTGGCCAGTACTTTATCTCTATACTGACTCATGGATGGTGGCAAATGCCCTGGGGGGGTGGTTGCAGCAATGGAAGCAGAGCAACTGGCAATGCAGGGATAAATCCATCTGGGCTGCTGCACTGTGGCAAGATATCGCTGCCCAGGTGCAGCACCTGGTGGTGAAGTACGCCATGTAGGTGCTCATGTACCCAAGAGTCAGGCCACTGAGGAACACCAGAACAACCAACAAGTGGATAAAGCTGCTAAGATTGAAGTGGCTCAGATGGACTTAGATTGGCACATTATTTTTGGTCCGGTGGGCCCATGACACCTCAGGTCATCAGGGCAGAAATGCAACATACAGATGGGCCCGTGATCAAGGGGTGGACTTAACAATGGACACTATTGCCCAGGTTATTCATGACTGTGAAACATGTGCTGCGATTAAGCAAGCTAAACGGTTAAAGCCTCTTCGGTATGGAGGACGATGGCTGAAGTACAAATATGGGGAGGCCTGGCAGACTGATTATATCACACTCCTACCAACCCGCCAAGGCAAGCGCCATGTGCTTACCATGGTGGAAGCAATCACCAGATGGCTGGAAACATACGCTGTGCCCCACGCCACTTCCCGGAACACTATCCTGGGCCTTGAGAAACAGATTTTGTGGTGACACGGCACCCCAGAGAGAACTGAGTCAGACAATGGGACTCATTTCCAGAGCAGCCTTATAGACACTTGGGCCAAAGAGCATGGCATTGAGTGGGTATATCACATCCCCTACCATGCACCAGCCTCTGGGAAAATCGAATGGTACAATGGGCTGTTAAAAGCTACACTGAGAGCAATGGGTGGTCAGAGTGTCAAACATTGGGATGCACATTTACCAAAGGCCACCTGGTTGGTCAACACCAGAGGATCTGCCAACAGGGTTGGCCCAGCCCAGTCAGAACTTTTACATACAGTAGAAGGTGCACATAAGCCTGTGGTGCACATAAAGAATTCGCTGGGGAAGACAGTCTGGGTTATTCCTGCTTCAGGTAAAGGCAAACCCACTCCTGGGATTGCTTTTGCTCAGGGACCCAGATATACTTGGTGGATAATGGGGAAGTTGGGGAAGTCCGATGTGTACCTCAAGGGGATCTGATATTAGGGGAAAATAGCCGATGAACTCAATTGTATGCTGTTGCCTGCTAGGCAGCACTTTTATAGTCCACCAACTAGATGTCTTCAGGTCACCAGCAACTGGCCCTGACTTCCCTATGACCATTGTTCCAGCAAAGAATGAAGTCTGACGAAACCAGACCAGTTCTGCAGTAAAGGAATGATCAGCATCAGCAGGCAATGATCCAACACTGCACACAGCCTCTCCTGCTCTGAAAGACTGTTACAAGAGATGGAGCCCGACATCATGGACCGGATGGATTCAGCAGCTTTATAAGGATTGGTTCATGCACTAAGGAATGATACCTCTCTCTGTGTGTGTGCATATGTATGTATATATATGAGTGATCATATATTGAAAATGTGGGATCTGAGCATGATGTGAATGGTATGGAATAAGGGGTGGATACTGTTCTGGTTCAGCAGTAGCAGTCATTTTTCTTCTTCTTAGTAGCTGGTGCAGTGCTGGGGCTTTGACTTTCAGCCTGGGAACAGCACTGATAAAACCGATGGTTTTACTTGTTGCTCAGTAATGTTTAGTCTGATCAAGGACTTTCTCAGTCTCATGCTCTACCAGGGAGGAGGGGAAGCCAGGAGGAAGCAGAGACAGGACACCCGACCCAGACTAATCAAAGAGGTATTCCATACCACAGCACGTCATGCCCAGTATATAAACTGCGGGCAGTTACCCAGAAGGCTTAGATCACTGCTCGGGCGGGCTGGGTATCAGTTGGCGGATGGTGAGCGGTTGTATTCTCTTCCCTTGTTATTTCCCTTATCATTATTATTATTGGTGGTAGCAGCAGTGGTTTGTGTTATACCTTAGTTACTGGACTGTTCTTATCTTAACCCGTGGGAGTTACATTCTTTTGATTCTCCTCCCCATCCCTCCGGAAGCGGGGGACAGAAGGCGGGGGAGTGAGAGAGCGGCTGCGTGGTTCCGAGTTACAGCTGGGCTTAAACCACGACATCCACCTACACTGTCCTGCTAGGCCATGAAACTTGCTGAAACTCTGAAAAAGTATTAAGTTCCCTAAAAAAAAAACTAATTACTCACAGTCTTCCTTTGTCAGGACAACCAATTTCAGAGGAGCTACTTTTTATTTTTTAAAGTATTTGTTCATTGCCATCCACCTTTCTAGAAATACCAAATAAGCCATTTTCTACTCCGAGTCTGCCTTCTTTTTCTTTAATTTTACTTTACTTCTCCATTCTATTCCTGAAACCATTTGTTTGTTGTTAGAAATCACTGTATCAGACATTACTAATCCATCAAAATTCAGATGCTACATTAATTACTCAA
This sequence comes from Ara ararauna, assembly GCA_028858755.1. Classification (NCBI taxonomy): domain Eukaryota; kingdom Metazoa; phylum Chordata; class Aves; order Psittaciformes; family Psittacidae; genus Ara; species Ara ararauna. Next base: position 31,789,469 of record CM054410.1, on the reverse strand, counting down.
ATATAAATATTCATCATAGGGAGCAAAATCACAGAAAATAACAGGAGAGAATTCCCCATAGTTGATGGTAGACATTTAGGATTTAGTCTGTGATTTGTGTGGATTCTGTAGCACCTTATTCTCCCAAACCTTGGCCATGAAGAAGAACAAGCTATTTCCTTCCTGCATTTCCAGATTCCAAGAGCACATAATGATGCTAACTCATGCCAATGAAAAATAAAGAATTATTTTCATTACACATTTTCTGTTTTACAGTTTGAAACTGACTCATTTTTCCAATCTCCACCCTGAAGAAATCTGCTTTGAAAACACTAAATATATTATGAAAAGTGAAAGGATGCCTGAGACTCCATAAAGGCTACAGATAGAGGGTTACATTGGCACAAACTTGTACTATCAGTGAAACAGATACCTTCCGAATTAACTGCAGTAACATATTCAGAATAACTCCTGTAACACATTCCTTTCCCCTGCCTGCTTATTTTCAGTTATACTAGTTCTCTCATACGCCTTATCATCTAGCTGTACACATACCTATGTCATCATAACCAGTGGTGAAGGGAACCAGCATCCAAGTTTAGACAGGTCAAGAGCATCTCTTTCAGCAAGTGTACTTTGGTAGGCTTCTTCCTCATTCCTTTTAGCTCTCCCTCCTTTCCCCTTTTAGCTCTGTGGTTGACTCTATAATGTTAATAAACTTTGGAGACAGACAATACAAAACCAAAGCATTATGCTGAACTTTGAGGGTAATCAGAAAGGCTCCAGACTAAGTAGGAAGAAACTGTTTGATCTGGCCTGGGAATCAGTACAATTACCCTCTTTTTTTGCAGCTCTACTGCAAACATTTTCTGATTCCCAGGTATGTGAGTATGATTAGCGAATAACTTGTAGCCAATACTCAGACAATATGCATTGCAATTGCTAGCTCATTGTAGCCAAATGCTATTCTTCACTCTTAAGTATCAATCAATCACTAAGGACACAAACCTTTTTTGCAAATCTTTTTGCAACCTTTAGATAGAATCATAGAATGGTTAGAGTTGGAAGTGACCTTCAAAGAGCACCCAGTTCCAACCCCTCTGTCACACCAGACCAGGTTGCTCAAAGCCCCTTCCAGTCTGGCCATGAACAATTCCAGGGATGGAGCATCCCAACTTCTCTGGGCAACCTGTGCCAGTGTTTCACCAGTCTCATAATAAAGAATTTCTTCCCAATATCTAACCTAAATTCCCCCTCTTTCTGTATAAAGCCATTTCCCCTTGTCCTGCCACTACATGACCTTGTAAAAAGTCCCTCTCCAGATTTCTTGTAGGCCTCTTTTAGGTACTAGAAGGCTGCTATAAGGTCACCTCAGAGCCTTCTTTTGTCCAAGCATTTAATTATAGAATATATGCTAGAACTAGCGCTTCCACTAAATTGTACATTTATGCTTTCTGTATTCACCTTTATGGCTTTCACAAAGGCACTTCTGAATTCTTAAAAAATAACTGATATTTTAATATAACAATAAGATATCATAATCAACTAGAGAGGTACAAAATATTTTGTATTGGTAAGACATTTACATTGTTTAAATAAATATCAAGATTTCATAATAATTTTTTAAGGAGATAATTTCATGTTTTCCAATTTTTCCCACAAATTAGCACATGGTTAACTCTAGAGCTCTTTCCCCCAAAACTGCTCAATCATCCTTTAATAGCTTCTAAAAATATACTTTTCCCATAAATTCTCATGAAAATCATACACTTGGGGTAATTCAACCCATCCCCTTTCCTTCCCAGAATTTCTGCTTTTCTGTATACCTGATATCTTGGGCTCAACCTGAGAAAATAAATGCATGTGCCTGACCAATTCATGTACCTATTTATGGATATCAAGATAAATAATGAACAGGTAGCTTGCAGGATTAGGACCCTCTAAAGAAAGGTTTCAGTGTCATGGAATGTTTTTCACTGATTTCATTCATATCAAAGATATTTTTCATTCCTAATCCCACCGTGAGAAAATGAGTTCCATCCCAGTTGTGCATTAATATCAACAAAACTGTTAACTAATTTATGACAGTGCTAGAAGTGGCAATAAGAAGAGCAGAAAAAAGGTTGGAGAAATTCCCTATTAGAAGTGAATTTGCAAGGCTGTTTGTTAGGGAAATCATCTCTCTAATTTTAACCCAAATGTGTTTAATCCTTTTCTTAAACAATAAAATATGGGATCCCTGGATATTTCAGCAAAGCAGGATTCTTAACAATGATCATGAGAAAGAATTTAATTTGAAATACACTAGTAGCCATGCTGACTTAACACTGCTACACAGAGTTAGGCAAAACTGCTTCAACACCTTGATGGGCTGGCAAGAAGTTTCTCCTTCCAAGTAACGAATTATGTGGTATTCACATTATTACCTCCACAAAGTGGTTATTACAGTGTCTAAAGTAAGTTTTTATTTTAAATAATTCTATAATGCTAAGAATACTTCAAGCAAAAGTAATTTTGAAATCCCAGTGCTGTATTGTGCTAGTAAACAGTTAAAAAACTAAAACAGAACTGCTCTTTGTTCATGATAAACATATTACAAACATTACAATCAACACTTGCTTGTTTTTTCTATTTTAATAATTCTGTTATGGAGCACTGTTAGAAGTTACCTGCCACTTTTAATAACTGATATAGTCCTTGCAGCTTCTGGAGACACACAAGAAAAAGTGGGTATGTTTACACATATATGTGTATTTACATGTGCATAGCCACATACACTCATATAACCTATTCTTCTATTTTATCCCCTTTTTATTACTTTGGCATAAAGGCCCTAAAAAGCAAGCTATTACCAAAAACATGTTCTAAGCCTAAAGAAAACTTTTTTTAGAATCATAGAATAGTTTGGGTTGGAAAGGACCTTAAGATCATCTAGTTCCAAACCCCCTGCCAGGGGCAGGGACACCTCCCACTAAACCATGCCACCTAAGGCTATGTCCAACCCGGCCTTGAACACTGCCAGCGATGGAGCATTCACAACTTCCCTGGCCAACCCATTCCAGTGCCTCACCACCCTTACAGTAAAGAATTTCTTCCTCATATCCAATCTAAACTTCCCGTTTAAGTTTGAACCTGTTACCCCTCGTTCTATCACTACAGTCCCTCATGAAGAGTCCCTCCCCAGCATCCCTATAGACCCCCTTCAGATACTGGAAGGCTGCTATGTGGTCTCCATGCAGCCTTCTCTTCTCCAGGCTGAACAGCCCCAACTTTCCCAGCCTATCTTCATACGGGAGGTGCTCCAGTCCCCTGATCATCCTTGTGGCCTCCTCTGGACTTGTTCCAACAGCTCCATGTCCTTTTTATGTTGAGGACACCAGAACTGCACACAGTACTCCAAGTGAGGTCTCACAAGAGCAGAGTAGAGGGGCAGGATCACCTCCCTCGACCTGCTGGTCACACTCCTCTTGATGCAGCCCAGGATACGGTTGGCTTTCTGGGCTGCAAATGCACACTGAAGCCGGCTCATGTTCATTTTCTCGTCAACCAACACCCCCAATTCCTTCCTCCACAGGGCTGCTCTGAATCTCTTCTCTGCCCAACCTGTAACTGTGCCTGGCATTGCTCCGACCCAGGTGGAGGACCTTGCACTTGGCATGGTTGAACTTCATCAGGTTGGCATCAACCCACCTCATAAGTATGTCAAGGTCCCTCTGGATGGCATTCCTTCCCTCCAGTGTATCAACCGAACCACACAGCTTGGTGTCATCAGCAAACTTGCTGAGGGCACACTCAATCCCACTGTACATGTCACTGACAAAGAGGTTCTTGATCATTAATATATTTTCTAGTATCAAAAGCCCAAACAGGGAAATACTGAAATTCCATGTGTTCAGTTCCTCCAGTGAAAGCAGAACTGTGCCTTGCTATGCCAACATCAGGTTTGCATACATGTATCTCAACTTGACTAAACTGATCCCGCACAGCACTGTTGTAACCTTTCTTTTTTTTTTTTAATGCGTACTATAATACATCATTGTTTAAAACAAATAAATTGTCTTTATAAAATAGTTCATAGGTTAAATTTCAAAACATTGTATTAGTGTTAAATTAGAAGAAACATATTGGAAGTGGCCATACAATGTTTGTACTTCATTATTCACTTCACTTTTCTTTGGGTTTAGAATCATATAGATTCCACTGGGAAATGATTTGATAACTGCCTAAAAAACCACCATACACATAAATTTGAAAAATCTAAATAATTCCCCTATAAGAATATAATGTAACAGTTCTTCCTCCATACATTATGAATGGATTTTTAGAAAGGGAAGCAAAAATATGACAGCATTTTGTACAGTGAGCTTCACCACTGTATTTATGGGTTCATCACATACAGAATTTGATTTTTAAAATGTAGCAAGAAAGAGTCTAATGACTGTGATATGAAAACTTATTTTTTCAAAGGCATTAGTTTCTGGAATACTCTACAAAAGACTAAAAATAAACCAGCTTGAGACTATTTGCTAACATCCCACTACCAGTCAAACATCAAGCCATCTTTTCCTACTTCATTATTCGTTTATGAAATTCCATGTGCTTGTATACAACTGTACATTCCTGGTTTTAATGATGCTAATGGTTTAGTAGGAGAATTACCAAACTCTCAGGTACACAATAAAAAGGCCCCATTTCCCTCCCTAACATGGATGCCAGTGAGAAGATTCTTAATTTCCATTAGCATAACTGAAATTAAAGTTAACCATGTATCTCTAGTTTGGAGGGGAAAAGCAAGTACTCAATTAGACCAATTTCTTCCTCATCTCCCAACTCTGTTTCTGTTTTTTAGACATCATAAGGAACTAACAGCCATTCAAATCCAGCTTTGAACATTACAGTAAAAAATTACAGTTGTAGAAGGCAAGAGTGGACTGTTTTATAGGACTTCCTCCCCCTCCCTGTAAAGAGCTTATCTTAAAGATACAGCACTGTACAAATGCTAGATAAACTGCAAATTCTTCCTGCAGTTTCAGTTTGCAGTTCGTTTGCTATCATCAATACACATTACATAATAGATAAAGATTTGAGAAGTTGATTATGAGAGACTAACAGAAAAAGACTGCATTTCTAAATTTATTACAACATTGATAAAAGACGAGTTTGAAGTAATTCTATTGAATATTACGTATAGTGATCTTTATGTTGTACGATCAGTTGTGTATGCTAGTACAAAGTATTAAAGTAAAAATAACCTGTCATGCATACCTTTTATTCCCCCAAGTGATAATTCCTTATTACCTGCACACACTTACTCTAATATACAATTATTTACTCCTGCTCAGAATGAGTAAATGCAAATCAGACAGGCCTGAGGTCTGCAAGTCTGTTAGGGTTTCTTGAGCAGAGTTTGTTCTACAGCAACAGGGTTCAAAACAAGAAAATGAAAACAGTGGAAGAGGATGCTCATCATCTTCACACTGCTCAGCATTACATGATTCTACATTCATGTACCTATGTTTAAAACCATTGTGTGCAAAGCTTTTAGTTAATAGTTACATACCTGCCACTCTGGTCTGTAGTCCATGTAATAGATCTTCCCTCTGGTTTGGTTTTGTACCATATCCTTATTGCATGAGGAAAGTCTGTTGGAGCCTGAACTCCTGCTTTTCTTATCTCCAAGCTCCAAGTGCCAGTAGTAAACAGAAGCTCTCCACAGCCAGGTGCCTGGCTGCAGCGAGTAAAATAGTATAGCTGTTCCATCCAGCGATCTGCAGGTAAAGTCACAAGTTCATGTACAATCTGATTCCTGAGATTTTCGAGCTCCTTTGAAACATCCGTTAGCTTGGCAGATCTTGTGAATTTTTCAATGCCTGACACAGCAGCAACATCTACCTCCTCAACCTTCAGCACAGACAAATCACAGCAGTCCAGTACCAGCAGAAAATCCTTGTTCCCATGATTCTGTATCTCACAGATGTCCTTTGAACTAGAAATCCCAGAAGCCTGTGCCTCGTTGCTATGGTTACCATTTTTATCAGAAGTGTCTTCTTCACCTTTACCACAGACAGCAAAATCATTATATTTCGGTTTAGGTGAACAGGCACTCACAGTTGTCATAGGCATGTAGCAGGGTTCACATGCCTTCACTTTACAGGTTTTATCAGACTGTGACTGGCAGCATTCCTTGCCACTACTGCTGGTTTTTGGGTACTGGCTCCCAGTCTCAAAGAATAAAACTATGATGCCTTCAATAACTTTACTTTTAAAATCCACATCCAAGTCCAATACATAATGCCTTACAAGCATGTAATTTGTGTTGGCCATTAAGGGCAAATCATCCTTCATGGGGTCCAGCTGTGACTCCATTTTCTAGTCTATCGGACAACAGTTTTACAAAGGCTTAGACATTGCTTACATGTGATGTCTCCATAAAGAGCAAGGATATTCAGCCTCCCAGTTTTAAAGATAATTTTGATTAATATTACAGTATTGAAATGAATTGCAGTTCCTCCACTTCTCACATTCTACTAAAAACAGAAAAATAAAAAATCATCAGATAATTGTTTCACAACCATTTCAGAAATGCACTTTTAGATAATAACTAGAAGTTTAACTTTTATTAATAAACTTAATTATAAACTTATTAATAAAAATATAAAGAATAGAAGTAATAAATAAAACTTATTAATAACCTAAAAGTTATTTAAAGGTTGCTTTTATTTAAAACAGTACAGTCAAAGGATGATTTTGTCTCCAAAGGATGACATCAAGGCAGTTACTTTAGGATTTGCTGTCAAAACCACTGGCTTTATTTTTCAGAGAAGACCCCAAGTGAAAGTATTTCGAGACAACTTTTAAAAACTGAAGGAAACAAAGTTTACTACAAGCCTCCTGTTGACTCTATTCAACCACAATAATCTTTTAGAACAGATACATGGTTACGCAACATCTAATTCAATTTATTACTGCACTGTTTGTTTTTATGGTTGCCATATTTATTTCAAATGCATTACCTCAAAAGACAGGGATCATTTCTCTACTGTGATTCTAAGCAACAAGAGTAAGCCTAAATCATCTCAAATGTCTTAAAGTTTTAAAGCAACAATAAACACAACAGTTTAATATACTTTCCACATTACAAATGCTCTCGTATCAGCCCTTCCAGTAAACCACAAGAAAATGAGCCAATTTACTGTGAGTGTGTTCCAAATATTCCTTTGAGATTGCTCATGAAGATTTTTCAGATTTATAATTAAATACTTAAGGTATATAATTACATTTTCATAGCTGGAAACTCATTAACACTTGAGGCAACAGCATCTTACAGGAAACAGAAGTCTCCCTACTGGAAAATATCAAGACACCTATGAAAACAAGTAAATACTTAAACTTTCATTTAACACATTCACTTAACATTAAGCAACAGGGCAGATTAAAAGGGGCCAAATAGTGCCATACACGTAAAGTCAACCCAAATACAAAACCCTCCACAATTAACTGAAGCATCATCAAAAAAATAAATTCTATAAATACCAATCCCCTTCAAAACTATTATACCAAACATGAAATGCATGAGATTTTTAGAGACAATTGAAAACAAAGTCCCACAAGGCTAAAAACCCCACAGAGTGGACATTCATTTTCTACAGTTGAAATTTGTTCAGTGGTGATGACACATCCGATCATGTTTACAAACAGAGCAACAGACAAGAGGAACACACTGAATTTTAATTCAGTTGTAACACTGTGTCTGTTTAATCTCCTCTCAAATCACCCAGTTTAGACATCTCAGCTTTCAAAAACTGTAGTTAGCCTCTCTATCACCAAGCACTAGTAAGTGAATTTTAATGGCTGTTCTCAGATGTCTCAGCTTCTAAACCTCTGAAGAACTTTTTAATGGAATAAATATTTTTAAGGAGTCTAGAGAACATCAGAACTGTAAAACAAGGAAGCTGATACGATATTCTATTCTAACGGTACTGGGGACTCATGCAAATATCTTTGTATTCTTGTACTTTATTTTGACAATTTCATTATTGATAGCAAAAAGCTGTGTCTTCTGCGCAAAGCACACTTCTGTTACAAATGATTACTTGATTTCTTGACTAAAGCCTTACACTGGAAGCTGCCGCCTGTGAAATGATACGGTGTCTCAAGTAATTTGAGACAGCCCTCTTAAGAGCTCTTCTAAACTTTTAAATTAAAATAGAGACTAAAGACAGCAGTCTGTGTATGGAAACATTTAGCTGTACAAAATAATGCTAGGTATTAGTAGAGCACTCCTGCCACCTCACTGTCTGGGGTTCCACAATACTTGACAAGGTATGGGACCCTCAGCTCTTGTTCGCTCCTATTCATATTTGTCCAAATTAACTGTGCACACTTATCTAGTTTGCTGAATTTAAAATATTTAGAAGTCCACAGTATGACTCTAAATATTTGCACTGCTCGAAATACACCCCCAATCCTCATTAAAAGCAATAATTTTCAAATAAATGGAGGGAGCCATTTAAAATGTGTTCTGTATATGTGAACTAGAATTTTGGTAGGTTACTCTTCAGTCATATCAAAATGTATTTTCATCAGCCAACTGTGTAGTTTCTACCATATTTGACATTTATTACCCATGTCATCCAAACTCTAGATTCCTTAAAAATATTCTCAACGTATGTATTTTTTTGGTTGGTTGGTTGATTTTTGTGTCTCCAATATCTCCAGTATTGCATACATACCTCATGGACCTGACAGATTAATTATATTGTCTGGAAAAGTCCTCAGTGGAAGATTCTAGTTCTTTCTCTTGAGGTAAGCCATCTCAAGGAGTATAAAACATTCTTCTACTGTTTTATAAATACCTGTGCAGAAGGGAATTGTTCAGTTTCACCAGTTAGCATGATCCAGTTTTTAATAATATGTTATTACATATTCTTTCCTATAAACATTTTTCCCCCTCTAAGCTTCACTAAATTTAAGTTTCCTAAAGTTTTGGGTAAAGAGGACCTAGCTATACTGTGGAAGCACTGATTTGTTTCTCACCCTTTCCACCTCTCCAGTCACTCTGCACAGCAGTTCAGAATAGGCAGATTATTAAAATAAAGTTTAAATTGTGCCCTGAGATGAAACAGTTCATTTGCCCATAATAAATTAACAGCACTGACACAGCCTGGTCATTCAACAGATTCACAGGGGCAGCAGAGCCCCTGTGAGAAAGACAATAAATACTTGTATTGATAAAGCTAGAAGTGGCATTTCTTTGTAACCTCAGTAAATCTTAGTGTTTGTTCTATTAAACCTGAGCCAATATTGCTACAACTACAAAACAATTACCTGAATGCTTCCCAATTTTTTATTTGCACCCTGGATTTCTCTTTCCATAATACTTCGTACTTAATCACAACTGAATTTCAACTTAGCGATTTAAACTCATTTTTAAAAATCACTTACATACTGAATTACAAAGTGCTTGCAACCTCTCCAGATTGAGGTCATGCAATCACTCCACTGCTGCTAGTATAACACACATGAGGATGTGTATCACAACAAAACTAAGCTAATCTTAGCCTGGGATGCCACAATATGAAATGTGTCTTTTTTCCTAAAATTCCTGTGCAGCCTTCCTTTGTATGAAGCCACACAACTGCAGACAAAGGGAAGAGGCAACAACAGGCAGATAGGAACAGAATATGATTGCCCTTCAGGAAGCAGTTCAGACTGGGGTGGACTTAGACCAGGCATGGGGCCATATCCAAATTTAACAAAATTTGAGCAAAACCTGGACAGACTCAACCACATTTAAGTATGTTGAAATAAATTTTAAATTATCTCAGAGTTAAAAATTAAATCACTGGTGAACGTTGAAGATGGTTTTGAGAGTTTGGTTGGTGGGGTTTTAGATTAAAAACAAATAAATTAAAAATTGAATTCAAAGGCAAATTAAAGTTAATATAGGACACTACAGTCCTTCCAGAGGCAAAGTAAAACATCTACTATTTCTTCATTATTTAACAGCTCAGTTGTTCAGTAAGAAAAAACAATCAGATTATTTTAACAACTTTTAACAAGCCTCTACTGCATGATTTTTTTCTGCTAAATAGTCATAAGCTAAATGCCTAACAATTCACTCAGTTTACCTTAATCCTTTGGAAAGAAACTTAGTTGAAATTTATTCTATTGAAAAACTGCCATTTCATTGACACAACAGGCCTAGCAGAGAGCCACTAACATGACTGGAAGGCTGAAGCACACAAATAGAAGAGGAGAGGCTGATGGCACAGGGTCTGGTCAGTCTTGGGATGAGACAGGAAAGATTTCCTGCTACATGCCAGTAACCAAAGGGGTATGTATAGAATATGCAGCCAGACTCTTCTTAGAGGGGCACAGAGAAAAGACAAGCAAAATGATTTTAAGTTGTCTTGCAGATACAACTGCATTCTATATTATACTGCATCCCACAGAACTGACATTTTTAAGAACACATTTTCATATTCTCCAGAGCTGCTTTTCTTCTTGTTGTTGAATTTAAACATTACATGAAAAGGTAAGGAGCAAATAAAGAACAGAAATACACCATTTTAAAGATGAGTCTACAAAAATATACTCCCATGAAGCAGAGTTTTTTACATCTTTAACAGAAGTCTAGAATGTAGCTAAAATGACAAGAGAACAAAGTATTACTCTTCTGCTCCAGAGTCAAGTTAAACAGAAATTTGCAAGATAGATTATATGTTTAGTAGCTGTCAGACTACACCACTGTCTCTAAAGTTGCTGGTTCATTTTCCACATGGAATTTAGTTTTAGTACTGCTCCAGTATTAGGCAGATCTTCCATACAGTATTCAGAGCGTGTGGAATACTTTAAAATGTTAATTGTCTGTAATAATGAAGATGCCAAAGCAATATTGGCTGCATTCATTGTTTTTTGAAAGAAAATTCCTTAAGAATCTTTTTACAGGCATCTTAAGCTATCTTCTGAAAACTATATGATGTATTTTCGGAAGGTATCACAGATCTACACAGATAGTATCTAGTGCTTTTAACGGAGATTAGGCCACTAGATGTCTTCTTAGGAAGACAGGGATGAGAAAAGCAGAGAGATGAACAGAAACCCAGATGCATAGTAAAGTCTAATTATTTAGTCCCATCAATGACTCAAAAAAAACTCTGAAGCAAGATTACAAAAATTAAAATAGCATAGAAAAGACCAAGAGGAAATGGTCCTTAAAACTTAAATTAATTGTTACTTCAGTAATAAATTAAGAAAAATCCAAGGACAAAAATTATTCAAGCAATACTAATATATCTTAAAAAAAAAGCAAAACAACTCATTCCATACATAATTTTAGCAATGGAAGAGAAGAAGCACTGTGCTTGTTTCAGAGAGGGAATACAAAATAAAATCCCTAACGTGAACAGGAAAGAACTTCACCAAAAGTTAACAAAAATTTTTAAAAGTTTTTCAGATCATTAAATATCTGTATTTGAATCCTGGAACCTCACTTCACCATGGGAACTCTTTATTTGTAATCTTTTGACTATAACACGCTATGGTAAGAAAAAAATATGGCATGTTAGATTACTTTCTTTTTCTCTTCTTTAAACCAGCTTAAACAACAATGGTAATCTTCAGTCACAGAGCTACACGTAACTAAACCAAAACGACTTTAACGTAAGATTAGTTAGGTTTTCTGGCACATCCACAATATATTCATACAAAATGTTAAAAATTATACATAGCACCACATTCATGGTGTGCTTTTATTATTTCCTTCACAGATATTTACCCTAACTGAAAAGGTTTTCATAATTATATTCCAGAGGACTTAGTGTGCCCTCTTGTGTGTGGGTAATGTTACACCACTATGCATTATAAGTTGGATACATACACAGTAAAATCCTCTGTTTAAAATTATATTGGAAGTGATTATAAAATACAAACAACACACACATCCTTTAAACTATTATTCTTACAACCTCAGACTCACATCAGACCAAAATTTATACAAGTATAATCAGTGTTATCACATTGTATTTTCCAGATTTTTTTAGAGTAAATATTAATGGAGCTACAAAATAGTTGCTTTATTTAAAAGCAATCTAATGGTAAAATGATGCTTTTTCCTTTTTTGAAAGCACACAGCATTGACAATACAGAAAAACAGTATAAGGCTACTCAGAATTTAGAACAATCTAGTAGAAATAATTTAAGGCATGTATGCATTAGTCACCCAATTAAGAGTTAGAAAGTTGATTTAAATGTTTCATTTGGGCCCAAACCCATGTTACATAAAAATTAACTTGAGATGAGATGAACATATGCATTGTATTCAACAGCACTGCTGATTTTACAATATCAAAATACATGGATAAAAGCTGTGTTTCAGACAAGACAGGTATCTACTTTTCCTTCAGGCTATGCTTGGCTTATGAAATACTGGATCACAATCACCCTGACAGAATGTCTCAGTTTTATCCAAGAAGACAAGACAGGAATGAAAGGAATGAACTGTTTACTTGGTCACTTACATAGACAGCCTTTTCAGTATCACAAAAAAAAAGTAAAAGATCAAGACTGTTAATCACTATATACCAACCTCTGTACCAATGAAACAGATGAAATAGGAATCACATTAAAGCAAACTAAAAATCAAGTGAAAAAAACATAAAAAGACAAGCTAAAATTTATAAAAGAACGATGCACTTCAACTAAAGAGGATAAAAATTACTGCAGAATGCTATACCAGAGATTAAAGGTCTGGGGTTTTGTTTTAGGGGTTTTGTTTTGTTTGGGGCTTTTTTTTTTTGCTTGTTTGTTTGTTTTGGTTTTTTTGGTTGGGTTTGTTTGTTTTCGTTGTTGGTGGTTTGGATTTTTTGTTTGTGTTTGCTTGGTTTTGCAGTTTCTCAAGAGGATCATCGGGAAAACCCCTAACAGGACAAAAAAGATACACGTGCATATATATTGTTTTATCTATTTAAATGCTAGGCACCTATATCTTTGCTTTCAATCAGTGCTGTTACTTCAACAATGTTGTAAAAAACATGCTGATATTTTGTATGAAGTTTAGCACCTACACATAAACTGCCATTGGTCCAACATGACTAAACCAGTGGGAAACAGAGAGGAAGTGTGTGTGCACTCACAGAAGCAAAATGTGTTAATGACAGGTACAAGTGACACATTAGAAAACAAAAAAAAAGAAAATAGCTGTGAAACAATCAAATATGCTTCTAGACCCCATGTTCTCTTCTTTATTTGAACTGTGATGTCTTTTCATAAATTTGTGGTAATTTGGGGAGTTTAACCCAACAGGCAGCAAATAATGATTTTATTTACCATTGCCTTTGACTAAATGCAACTTGTACCTTTTCTTCAATCAAGTCTTCCCCTAAATATGTATAAAAATAATATAATTATCCCAAGAATGTGTTTTCTATTGCAAGTACTGAGGTAAAGCTTATCAAAATCCTAACTGAAATCAACAGCAGCTGGAATGTTATGCAAATTTGCAAGTCAAGCCTAGGTATACAAAGGCAGGATTCTACCTCCTTTTTTTCTGAATAATTGAATACAGACTCAGATGAAGTGTAACAAACTTGACTCCCAAACGGTGTATGATTATGGAACTAATAATTCAGGCTAGCACTTGTCATTCAACATTTTCTTCACTTTCACTGGGAGAGGAGTTGGAGTATCAAAGATATAAAGAGAAACGGGCTTTTGTTTTAACCAAAAGGAACTGCTAATGCTAACTACACAGAAATTGAAAGTCTTGCCTATGTATTCGTACCTCAAGTATTTTTTGAACACTGATGTAAAGTATGTTGTGTTGTTACTAGAGGGGTTTAAATACCTCTGAAGTGTTTTCCAGAAAATCAAAAGCCACTGGTTTGTATTCTGCCATGAAAATCTCAAAGCATGCAGATATCATTTGGTTTATTTTCGTGGACCAGCTACCTAATACACTCTTTTATCTGAATTTTTATTCATTCTGCATTTCCTTTCATTCAAGTTAAGAGAATAAACTGTAATTATGGCGTTCACATAATATAAGAAACATATCAGCTCAACTGCTGTAGCAGCATCTTTGCTGTACACCTTGGAAGCTCTTTCTATGTATCTAAGCTTTGCATATGCAAATACTACATCTTTTACTACTGCTTCCTGAGTATGCTGTTCTGAGACAGCATTCCTTGGATGAGAAATTTCTCACCAATCTTACACACATATCAAGATACTATCATCATAGAGAAGATACTAGAGCTGTTATTTTTAACATATTTTTTTAAATACTTCTCTTACAAAACATAGAACCATATAACGGTTTTGTTTGGAAGGGACTTTAAGATCATACAGTTCCAACTCCCTGCCATCGGCAGGGTCACCTCCCACCAGACCAGGTTGCTCAAGGCCCCGTCCAACCTGGCCTTGAACACTGGCATGGACGGGGCATCCCAGAATCTCTGGGTGAAGAACTGCTTCCTTGTCTTTGCAATATTCATAGAGTAGTTAGGGTTGGAAAGGACCTTAAGATCATCTCGTTCCAACCCCCCTGCCACGGGCATGGACTATTTTCTTCCAATTTCTTTCCATTATCTTCTGCAATATTTTTTCTACATTTTGTCCACAATATGAGTATCTGGTGGGTTGGGTTTTTCGGGAGGTTGTTTTGTTGTTGGTTTTTTTTTGAAAGTAATGTATTTTGCCTTTAGAAAAGGACATTCATATCTGGATTCTAAGCCTGCAAACAAATTAGTAACTGTAATGCTACCACATATCCTCAATGGTCATTTTACAAACAGTTTTGTGTCATACTTCTTCTACACAAAAAGATGTAACAAATTACTAATGCATTTTAAAAATACAACCTTGCATTCAATGCACGTTCCTTACCAAATGTAGTTCGTAAGCCATAAAAATATAAGGCAAGGTAACTGGTTGTATGTTTTAATATTTTAGAAGATAGATGTTTGCAAAAGAATAAACAATAATAGCAGATGGTGGCCAACATGAATAGAGTCACTCCTGATCATCTATGCATAACAGAGTTGCACAAAAGTCACACAGAATGGGAAATAGAGGAGAAGTGATCCTTCAGGGAATGATATTTGTAAAACATTGTTTTTCCACTTAATACAGAAAGCATTGGCCTGAATTAGAATCCTATGCCTCTGAAAGCAAACCTGAGAAAAGAGCTTCCAGGCAATAATAAAACACAGTAGCTAAGTAGACAATATTAGAGAATAAACTTCCAAAAAATATCTAGAGGGGAAAAAAGTGGGTTTTGTGGCAAGAAATATACAGCAATGCACAGTTTTGGCTGTTACAATTAAAAGGAAAATTAGACAGGAGAAGGAAAGAATTTGGAAACACACTCCCATCCTACCTGGGAAAGCAGAGAAGAAAAAAAAACCAGGCATCTGAACTACCCTGGGAATATACTCATTACAAATAGTAAATTAGGAAAGTGAGGATAACTATTACACAAACTAGTCTAGTTAAACCTGTAAATAGCTTATTAAAAAATAGAATGATCAATTATGATGCCTGATAAAGAGGTTCCATTATTACAGGAAACTGTTATTTTCAGTTGCTAACAACCATCTATGCCAGCCTAATTCCACTCTAACACCAGTAATCCATGTGAGAAAATCAGAAAACCATCTGAATTTGTTGGGAGGTCCAGCACAGGCACTACTAGGTGGAAACAAAAGAAAGGCTTACAAACTTCAAAAAAAACCCCAAATCCTTGATAAACAGCAAAGACATCTCGTCATAAGAGATGACTCCATAGCATAGGGGCACAAGCTAGAAATGTACTATCCAGAACACACTGAATCATCTACTCCCTTTCAAGCACACACTTTATTTCATTGCACTCCTGCTAGATCAGCCAGTGGAAGAATGTCTTACATTGTTAGTGCACAACAGTGAAAGGCAGGCACAAAATGTAGTCGCACAAGACACATCTTCCTGGCAAAATAAAGAATTATGCCAAACATGCTCTTTCATAAGCATACATACAATACCTCTTATTTCAGAGCACAACTGTAGGTGTTTCTTTTCATGAATTTCCAGACTCTCAGGAAACAAAAATGAATGAGAGGGTTGTATGAGGGAAGATCAAGGGAAATGATCTCCAACTAAACCAGGCAGTCACAACTCTGTATTTGATGTCTGCCAAGCCCTGGAAAATTCCCAACTTAAAGCTGCTCCAAAAAGTTAAATATATTAACTGGATAATGCCTTTAAAAACATACCAGTATTTTTTATTGTGCAAAATCAGAGATGCACAAACTTATTCACACACACTGACACAAGTAGCAGGCATTAATCCCAAGACAGAGGCCATTTCTGCCATAGCTCTTCTGTTTTTCAGACAGTACACAAACTCACTTGCTGAAATAAAAGCCAATTAAAGTAATTAAATGGAAATTTACACAAATTGAGTTTCCTAGAAAACTGAGGACTGTCAGACAAACCCTACCAATTAATATTAGGTCTTTTTGAAGATACTTCTCCAGGCTGCCAGTTCTGTCAGATTCATCCCCTTTGAACAATGGTCAAGAGAGATGGATATTCCCATGCACAGCCACTCCAGCCTACAGCCTGGCACATTGGTAATTTGTGCAGCCAAACTGGTAATTTAAGCTAATATTCTCTGCTGCAAACAAGGATCTCTGAAGAACAGACACCAACTTGTTTGTATTATGTACTCACTATATTCTTCAAAAGTGTAGAAGTGTTTCATCAACACAGATGTTCCCTGCATGCCACTGGTCAAGATCCTGATGCTGCACATTTAAACAACACCAGGTTTTTATCCCCATGCACAAGGCAGTGCAAAATAAAGCCATGTCTGATTTCTCTCCAGTTAAGCATTTTGCTTCATCTGTATGTAAAAGCTAACTCAATTGCTTCCAACATGCAGGTGTTAGAATTATAACCTACAATGCTCTCCACCAAGCATTTAAAGAAATTAGAAAATGAAAAGGAAGAAAAAAAAAAGAAAAAAGAAGTTATTTGGACAAACACTCTTTTATTAAGAGGCTTATAACTAATTCCCTTTAAACTGCTTTCAAAGGAAGCTTCTTCCAAATCCACTCCTATAAATTTTTAACACATTGCAGGGCACTAAGATCTTACAAAAGAAGTCAGTTTTGAACATCAGCACCACCAGTAATTTTATGCTTTAAATATCAAATAATATGTACACATAATTGTCAGTAATTACAAATTTAATTTTATTCCACAAAATTAACACAAATAGCTAAGCCATCTTAAGCCTTTTCAAGGTAGGAATGAGTTCTTCTATAAAAAAAAGTAAGCCTTAAAAATATTATCAGGAACATCTGCTACTGTCAAACTACTGTAAACCAACCCATACAAAAGAGCTTACAAACTTCACTCCCCATCAGAGAAAACCAGCCTACATCATAATGAGGTTCTGATGGGAAAGTTAATTCAATTAGTAATATCTCTTGACAAAGCAATTGGTGCCTCTCCAGGAGCCTTAAGCCTGGAACTATAGAAACAATGAGCGTAACGGACAACCTTCTTTACCAAGTACAAATTAACAGCAGTGGAAGTTGCTTCCCATGAGTTGAAATTACAAACGAAGTATTAAAGTCCTTCTTTCTTTCAGCTGATATGAGGAAAATACCAAGTCCCTTGCTGTCCACAAAATACCCATTCCCAAAGAAAAACACATTATTAACTGAAGACTGGGACAGATAAATAACTTACTATTAGTAAATGAGATAGGAAGAGCATGATCATATTTCCCACAAACTCTCTTTATTCCATTGGTGGTTCTTTGTATTGCCGTAGTGACCAAATACCTCAAATTGTTAAACAGAGCCCAAATATATGCAGCTAAATGTCCTACAAGACCCTGCTCACAAATCTACAATTATCAAGCGCGCAGAAAACCCAGTTCATGTAAGGATGGAATTTTCAATTTCATTTATTTTACAAAATCATTTCAAGGTGTACATGGTCCTGGGCAGCCTGCTATATCAAACCCTGCCTGAGCTGGGGCATTGGACTAGATGATCTTCATTGGTCCCCCTTCAACCTCAGTGATTCTGTGGAGATGCTGAACAGCATTAAAGAGGTGCACAACTACCTTGGATTTTATTACCACTCAAAATACTCAAGGAAGGGGTATATGTGTCTGATTTGCAGGAGATGAAGCATGCAAGTGATTAGATATTCATACACAGTAAATGTCCAAATCAAATCTGTGCTGAAATAGAATGACTATTTTTAGCACAGTGCAGCTGTCATTTAAAAATACCACCTACAATATGAAAGAACTATTTCCTTGAGGCTGGAATCAGAAAAACAGTCTTCTCTTTCCAATGTTGACACTGGCAAGCCACCTCAGTCATTCAACTCGACCTCTGCAAAACTAAGCATTATCCTGAGTAAATAACCTAAGACACAACTAAACTGAAACCTTCCAATGAATTACAAAATGCTAGTTATTAAGATATGAGTTTCACTTAGGTGTTTCCAAGTGTTAAAGAGGCTAACGAGCAGAAAAGCTTGTTAATCAGCTTTGACATGCTTGAATGGAATTACGTTTAAAGTTCTTTCAGGAAATTACTCTTAGAACCAGAATCCTACAAGAAAGGCACCGATTCAAGCTCCTTAAGTAGTGTGAAAAAAGACGACAGGTAACGCCAGCATCCTGATCACTGCACTGCGAACAGCTCCCCAGCTGCGCCGGCTCAGTTCACACTTCCAGAAGCGAGAGGCCTGGTGAGGCATGGCAGGACATCCCATCGCTGGGGGGGTGGGGGTGAAACGCTGCGGGACGAGGGACGCCAGCGCGCCCGGTAGCGCTCGTCGACCCCTTCGGGGGCACCGGGCTCCCCGCCACGCCTCCCTCTCCCGGCGCGGGGCACCGTGCGCCGGCCAAGCCGGAGGCACAGGCCGGAGGGGGTGACAGGGCAGGAATGATACAGCGGCAGCCTCCCCCATGCCGGACCGGGGCCACACGGTAGGTGCGGAGGGTGTGAGAGAGTAGAAGAGGGGCTCAGCGAGACGAACGGTGGCTACCGACCCCCTCCCCTTCCAGCCCCGCCGGCCGTGACCGACCGCCAGCGCGCAACCACGGCTCTACCTACCGGACACCCCCCGCCGCAAGCCAGCCGGCCACAGCGCCGTTTGATGACCTCACCCGTCCGGCCCCGCCCCTGCTCGCCGCTCTCCGCCCTCAGCCGCGGCGCGGAGCCGGTGTCGGTGCGGGGGTTAGCGGAGGGGCGTGCCCTCAGGGCGCCGCGTACCGTGCTTGGCGCGGGTGGATGGCTGCTGTCACGGCAGACCTGGCCGCATAGTGCAAGCTCCCAGGTGATTCGATTAATGTAGTATTTCAGTGTATATGGAGACATAGCCACGGGCTAGGCTGCAGGGATTTTCGAGATAAGGAAGGCTTGCAACAAAAGGACCAGGTGTCATCTCTCAGAGCAATATAGGCCTTCCTCCTGTTGCTAAGGCTTGAGAAATCGGTATGCGGCTGCAAAAGAAAACAGATGGAGGAGCCTCTCTGGGTCGTAAATAAGCCCAAACAAGAATATGTAGTTAATTGGAGAGACTAAACACGTATTCCAATGTCCTTAACTGACAGATTTCCATAAAATGGTAAAATGAGTTTGGATATTTCTCCCCAAACGACCACCATGACCCCCAGAGACCACTCCTCAAATTCACAGAGCATGTGCCACAGCTTTACCCCCCCAAAATACCATATGCATGGGTAACAAGATTTGGGTAGGAACTTTACGCAGTTATAACGAATATGTATATAATACAGGTATATAAAACTCTCTGAGTCCATGATAGGCAGTAATGTCAGCTTTCTAACCTGTCATTCTAGTTGGAGATATGTTTGCACTGATTTTGGTGACGCAGGAAGTGATGGGTGAAGGAAAAGAGTGGGAACTCGCCTTCCAAGGTTACTGGTGGCATTGCTTGGCTGCCTCTGCCAGTCTTTGCGGGCAAGTTGAGATCCCAGGATGGAGAAGCACAGTTTGTCTTCTTCACTCTGTGGGTGGGGCCCTATAACTGATGTGCAAGGCAGCCAATACCCCACTGACCTTAGCTTAGGGGGTAAGTAAACGCATTTGTATTGTACATCACAGGTTTAACTAGGTACTTTATCCTGTCACTTTAGTGGGCCGTGAATGGTTAAGTTCTTGGGGCCTTCCAGATGATGAGCTGCTGGCACACCCTGGCCTGGCTCCCAGGCATGCCAAGGTTGCTTCTCCCTGACAAATTGTCCTGTTAATTCTGTTAGCAAAAGGAATAGCCACTAAAAATGCCCAAGCACTGAACCACCTGTGCAGCTGCCTAGGAATGGTAGGCAGGCCACTGGCTGCTGAAATCAAGACTGAGAAAGGTCTTTGGAATAATTAGGTTGGCTTTGTGGTGTTTAGTTTCTTAAATCTTACCACTTATCTACATTTTCAATCCACAGGTGCCCAGGCTCTGTGACAAGGCTAGCATAAGGAGTGGGGGAGGAGGGAATGGAAATGCCTCTGCAGCTTGTCTGGTATCAAAAGGGTAATTGAATATCATTAGAATAGGGATTCAGACCTGGCTTTCCAATGTGAGCGCCTTAACCACAGCTTGGCAAAGTCACATCCTCCTCCTTAGCCCCATGTGCATTTCATTATTTATGCAAAGTGGAAAAATGCTGAGAGGAGAAATTGGGAAGGTCTCTCCTAGAACTCCTAATTGCATTTTCTAGGACATTTTCAAGGGAGGGGAGAAGTTGGATTCAGATCCTTGCTAACCAGGGAAATATGCAAACAAAGCTCCCTCAACCCGAGCAGATGCTATTATCCTTGAATTATAGGGAAAGAAATAGAACATCTATAGTGCAAACCTCCTGGACAGGGTGTGCTAGCAGGGAATTTGGGAATGTTATGTGAGAATCCTTCTGAGTGGAAGGGTTTGGTTTAGATTTGTTAATGCCTGCTAACAGAAAATGTGGGCATATATTCACAAAACAGTGCAGCAATGAATTTTGGACCCTGAAAGCAATATATCTGCTTAGATTGGATATGAGGAAGAAATTCTTTATTGTAAGGGTGGTGAGGCACTGGAATGGGTTGCCCAGGGAAGCTGTGAATGCTCCATCCCTGGCGGTGTTCAAGGCCAGGTTGGACAGAGCCTTGGGTGACATGATTTAGTGTGAGGTGTCCCTGCCCCTGGCAGGGGGATTGGAACTAGATGATCTTAAGGTCCTTTCCAACCCTAACTATTCTATGATTCTATATTGCTTCAATGGCAGGGTGAATTAGCTTAGTCTTCACCTCACAGTCAGCTGTAAAGTACTGGTTCCAGACCTAGCCTGTGTGTTTAATGGTAAGGACTGCTGCCTCATTTGCTAGATAAACCTACTTGAAGATATCTTAAAGATTGCCTTGCAGAAATTTAGGTACCTGGGACTTCAAATCACACTTGGACAGAAATGTTAATGTTTTAGAAACTAACAAACATTGGACTTGGTAGCCCAAATGATATTTGCATGCCTACATGCCATTGTGAAATGCAGAATTATCATGGACAGGTCTGACTGAAATGGTTTTTTAAAGCATTGGAAACTGCTAGAAATCTCAGTCTTTCCAAAATAATTGGAATATACTAGTACTGGTAGGACGAAAATAGAAAGTATTTCTGTCACAGCCAGATCCAATATGGTGTCCTCTCTTTCAGGATTGCAACCACACTACCCATACTTATGAAGGACTTTCTGCTTAGGGCTGTCTGCAGTAATTGGGAAAGGTTGAGTCCAGAATCACTGGACCACTTTGAACAGACTTAAGTGTGTGTTCTGAATCCAGATTAAACCTGCAAGAGTTATGTTTGAGAAAATCTCATATATATAAACAAAAGTGAATTACCATGGAAGTACTCATTACTTTGCAAATACTAGAAAAGCAATGCGTTTCTTCTGATCAGGAATATTGCAGCTTAAGCAAAATCTGCAGTATAGCCGTCTTAGTGGGTTGAGGTGTTCCTTTTTTTTTGTTTTCAGCACACAATATGGGTTAAGATTCCTACTGATGAAATAGTGATGTACAGAGCCCTTGAAATCAGCTGCACTTTGTTAAAGGTCAGTAGATCCGTGCACTGTCAACACTGTTGACTGTTCTTGGTTTTACTTGTGTATGTGGCAGCCTTTTCCAGTGACTGAGAGAATACATTGTTCTAGCCTAAAAAAACTAAATGAGGACCTCATCATGAGCATAAATCAACCTCTCTCTTGCTCCATATTTACCTTAATTCTATTTATTTCTTGAAAGAAGACCTATTTTCTGATAAATAGCATGTCCTGTTGCTGTCAAATGCATACAGTGTGACACAAAGATAACTCTTACATGAAGTTACCTTTTGGTAGCGAATGCAAAGATAAACAGGAACACCTGATATTAGGATCACATTTTATGTGTATTCAGTGGCTTTTGCTACCAGCTCATCACTTGTAACAATTAGTAACCAATATAATTGCTAGATATGAATGTTCTTATATAGCTTTACTCTCACATGAGGAGTGTTGTCATCTAATTTAATCTATGTTTTCCTAAAAGGATCGTTTCTTTTATCCAGTCTATTATTTCAGCTGCAGTAATTCTTTTCATCCAGTGCAGAAAAATAACCACTCCAAAAGAACAACAGTCGTTTTCTCAGTTTGGCCTCATGCTTTGATACCAATTTGACCTGATAAAGTCCTGATGCCGTCATTCAAATATGGGATAAATGTTCTGAAAAGTATTGCTTTCAGGAAAGCTTTCTCAACCAAGACAACAAAATTGCTTGTCCCTAAGAGTGTGGGTTACATTATGCTCATTATGCTTAGCTCATTGTGAACCCTTTCAGCTGGTACTCCAAAAGGAAGTTGAATGGAGTGAGTCATCATAAAAACCCTCCTATTCACTCTGATTGCCAAATGTGATGTAAACAAAGGATGTTAGTAAGCATATGCATAATTTAGTATTTTCCTGCAGGCCTCTGACTGTTAATAACATGAAGTGGCTTGCCACTAGCAAATTGAAAGAAAAGGTTCAGGAGCAAAAGAAATGCTGAAAGAGAGAATTAAATATAAGCAAATGAGGGTCTTGAGAGTATTTTATAATCTGGCAGATAGGCTGAAAAGCCCCTGACACATAACTGGAGGAGAGTGGCTGCAGGGAATGGCCTGTGATACTGTAACATCTCCAGCTCCATGTATGTCAGAAAGAAATGCAGTTTGCAGTCCTGAAATATATGGGTTACTCAGTGCTGAAATGAGCTTCACTCATTACCTAGAGACCTCTTAAGCATGCAGCATGTATACTTCCTTTTCTAAGCAAGTAGGCAAAGAAAGCTGGCGAAGTCCAGCTGCAGTCCTGCATGTCATCAGCTGCATCCGTTGCATCCACAAGAATCCACAGGAGTACACTGAAATCTTTTGCTGCACCCTGTGCAATTTTTCCAGACTACACCAAAAATAAATACGATGAAGGTATCACATCTGCAGTTGCATGAATTTCAGCTTCCTGCATCGTTTGATTAAAAATCCACAAGAAACCTTACACAGAGATGGTGAAGACATAAGCAGAAGAGCTTGCCAGAAAGATTTATGTAAAACTCTTGTCTTTCTTAGGCCTGTAAGCATAAGCTCAGTATTTAGGTAACATACACACCTGTCTGAAAGGGCACTGATGGAAATTGAATGTAAGGTAACTTAGCATGTAAGTGTGACAAAGTAATTTCCCCCATTTTTAACTGCCCTCCAGTTACTGAATCTGGGAACCAAGAACCAGAACTGGACTAAGAATATCATAAAAGGTGATTTAATTTCGAAATCAAGGTGATTGCATTTAGAATTAATTTAAAATCTGAGTGTAATTTTTTGATTCAGCTTTCTTCAGCAGGTTCACCACATTTCCCACACTTCCGAACTGAATGTGAACTAGTCAAACTGTTTCTTCACACTAGTCAAGCTACTTTATGTTTTAGAAGGGAATAGAGTAGATGTAGTGGAGATAAAATTTCTATTTCAAAACATTTTAGAGGTGTTGAGATACCAGGGTGATGGGTGACATATAAAAGCCACTGTGCCAGCCTTAGTGAGGGGAATGTATGTATATTTTTTATCAAAATAAGGCTGATGCCTTTTTGAACTCAAAGTGGCATTTTGGATCAACTGTTTGTGAAAATCCTTTCATTATACCTGGAGGAGTGTGTTTGGTGAGGTTGACAGAGTGGGTGCTGGATCTCCATCACAACCTGTGCCTGTTCTGGGCAATCGGTCCATCGTGTCAGCATCTGTGTATGTGTGAAACCTGAAAGCACCTTGATTAAAGAGCAAAATTCAGTATTGCTTTCGTAATACTCAAGAGTAAGTTGGTTCAAATTTGATATGTCTCTAGTAAATTATGCACTTGAGTGCAAGGAGGTTTAATTAATATTTAACCTGAATCTTCTGCATGACACAAGCCAAAGTATTTCAAAACAAAAAATTAGACTGTGTATATGTAATATAAAAATATATGTATATATGTAACATAAAAAACAATTTCTTGAAAAGGTGTTCAGATTGTGTACTAATCATTGTATTCACTAGAGCAATAAAATTATCCTTTTTCCAAAAACTGTACATTGCAGCTTCCAGAAGAGGACATACTGCTCAACACAAAATTCCATAATAATACACATTATGTGCCTTCAGTGACCTACATGATTCTAACTCCTACTGCCAGCAGCTGTAAATGTTGAAAGATAATTTTCTTCAACTGATCAATGAATTTAAGGTTTTATTGTCATGATTTAGACACTTATTATGTATTCATAATATACAAAAAAGTAACACACCGAAAACAAATGCATCTGTTGTAATGTTAGACTATATATGCAATAGGTATAAGAGAAATAGCATTTATTTTTTATATGTTGCAAGTTTGAAGAGATGTTCTTTGATACGGAGTTTCTGTGGCTAAGTTTGATGGGGCAGACAAAAGACCTGAATCTCTGACTCCAAAATGATGTGCAATTTACAGCCTCTCTTGTGTTCACAGTTGAGAAGAGACTGCCCATCCCTTGTAAGTATAGGCTAGTACTAACTTGGACACTAAAAATTTTGGTAGGGAAAAAGTGATGTACATTAGCAATGAGAGAGTTCTGCCTTCTCATTTACTCTGCAGGTGAAATGTGTGCTTGCCGCCAATACTGTGTGGTAGTGGTTGCAAAGATACCTAGAAGTATCACCAGAGAAGCCAGTTTATTTCTGAGGGTCAGAAGAAAAAAATTCTTTGGTCATGAGACTCCTGGTAGTGATCCTGAGACTATTTTGGTGTACGTATGGGAGAAAAGCATGGCTACGGCATATGTGTGATTATGGTGATAATGCAAGAGTTCAAGCCTTCAATAATCATACCAACAAGAAGACTGGAAAGTGGGTGTCATTCGGTAAATCTATTTGACACACAGGCTTTTTTTAGTCTGTGATATTCTTTCAACAAAATTTGACAATTTGGCTTTCTGATAGAGGACCTGGTTAACTCACTTCTCAAGGACAGTAGCTATTTCCCATTGGACTTCACACCTTGTGTAGTGTGGGTACCAGCTTTATAGGTGGTACATTAGACCCAGTGCCCCCAGGTTTTTGAATAAGTGAGCAGTCCCAGCGATACAAGGTTAGCTTGGGGGAAATTTTCCATTATTCCTACAAGCTACATTTTAAGAATTCAGTCAGTGACATAGGCTATGCAAACATATTTTATAGGGAATCTGGGATGGTTTGAGAAATTTCTGGAACACCTCTTAAGCAAATTGGTGCAGTCATATTTGACTGGAACACAGTAGATGCGTCTGTGTGTAAGAGGTTGTTTTTTTTTTTTTTAGCTTTCTTATGATCTGAATACATGTAAAAATGGTCCATGTGAATTTCATATTTTTCATAGGCACTTTACTAATCAGAAATTTTGTTTCACTTGTTAGAGCTCGTAAGAGAACTTGCTGCTTTTGGGGTTGATGTGAGTGAGGAGAGGTGTTGAGAAGCCAGACTCCTCTGAGTAAGTGGTGCGTTGCTGCCAGTTTGTGCCATCGAATCATGTGGAATCAGGAAGAGGTGACTTAGCTCACTATGTGGCAATGATGAGTCAATTCTAAAGCTTGGCATTAGGAAATGACATCACAGAAATATTTCTAGGTCACAGCCAAATATACAGTTGAATATGTTGTTTTGCAGCCATGATCAATAGCAACTTGTGATAAACCTTCAGTTGGAAGGAAGGAGACTATCTTTGCATCTCTGGGGATGTTAAATCCTTGAGAAAATGAATCTTGATAAGTTGTTGAGTTTTTGCCATTCAGGAAATGCAAACGAAATTCAGTAAAGATTTTTTTAAGCTATGTGTTTACAGCACAATACACTGTACAGGGTTAGAGATGCTGACCTTGCTATATGCTTGAGATTGTGTAGAAAGACAGAGACATTAGGTCATGTGTTAGTAGCTTCAGGATCTTTGCACAGTATCCTGTGGAGTCAACATACTGTAAAGGGAACTCAGACAGAGATCCTGACTCTAAGCAAATTGAAAACAGCTAACCTGAAGACTCATGCTGAGGTGCTGCTTACAGTCTTACTTGAAAGCTCCCAAGCTGTAGGCCTGCTTACAAGCAGGATATTTGCTTTGTAAAAGGGAGTCCTCAGTTCCCTCTCTTCCTGCATTCAAGGCTGTTTCCGTATTTTACATTAAACAGTCACTGGATAAAATGCAGGACTAAAGACCAAAGTGTGCAACCTACCAAGTAAAAGCTTACACTGGTATCATGGTTTTTGCAGCTGCATGACCTCAAAGTTTGTGGCACTTTTTCCTTCTGTAATTAACCATAACAAATGTTAACACAACGCAAATCTACCCTGGTATTAAAGTAAGGACTAGTATTTTGACTTGAAACTGGCAGAGTAATCAAGTAGTTTTTATTTTATTAAACTGAGCTTCCCCAGAATCTAGAAAAAAAATCTAATAAAAAGGCAAAAGGCACAGAAGGTAAGATTTCATTTGATATTAATAAAATACACAATGAAGCCCATCAGTGCTGATAATTTAATTTACTGGAGACCACTGTGTAGGTAAGTCATGGTTTAATTTTCATATACTAATCATAAATTCACTGGCATTGTCTCTGTCTTTCATTATATCATAATATCTGCTAAATTAATTTCCCATCCTTCTTTAATTTAAAGTTAATCCCCTACTTATCCTAGCTATTCTAAGATTCTGTGATTCTATGATGCTTACAGAAGCCATGTTTATGTTACACAATAGTGCTTTTAAATTTATAGCATGTGTATTTATGTTACATGTAATCAAGTACAACTTAAGGTGTACAAATCCTGAAATAACTCAAGCTGTTTTACAACATTGCCTTAAAGTATTAGAACCATACAATAAAGGTCATGCTAACTAATCATGAGATAACTATCATACTCTAAAAGACCATAATTGAGAGAGGAAATTACCTTAATCTGTAATGCTTTAGTTGACCTCTAGCTTGAATAACAATCTGCACAAGGCTACAGACAATACTGTGTCCTGGGTACACATCAGTAGCTACAGATCCCATGATAGCTGCTGGAAATAGGCAATAGCAATCATGGC
This sequence comes from Ara ararauna, assembly GCA_028858755.1. Classification (NCBI taxonomy): domain Eukaryota; kingdom Metazoa; phylum Chordata; class Aves; order Psittaciformes; family Psittacidae; genus Ara; species Ara ararauna. Next base: position 31,761,837 of record CM054410.1, on the reverse strand, counting down.
AACTCTGTAACTTCTAATTTATTATTAAATGTTTATATCTCAGTGACATTCAGAGTTTCAGACAATGGAATGACAATACTTTCCAGATGTCTCTAGATTTTTACCTTTCAAGGGCACAAAAGGTGCACAAATGCTGCAGGAGTAAAGATATCAACAAGTTAAAGTACATTTTGCACTAAAGCAGTAGTATGGTACTGCAGGTATTGTAAAAAGATAAAAGAACAAAGCTTCAAAATCAGGTTTATCTTATGCAAATTTTCTACATATTTACTCCATCAAGAATTATAATCACTTGGTTGTGTCAAAAATAAGTCCTGATATATTAAGGCACAGCTGCGTAAAACTGAGATTTACAGCTCTGAATGTCTGCTTACATCTGTGGTGAATTTGTTCTGTTGCCCTTATGTTATCTATGTTATCTTAATAATGACTGCCGCATCCTAAGAACTCATTATTGTACCATTAGTTTGTCATGAGATCAGCCACTTCCGCCACAACACAGAAATATCCACAAAATAAGTGCTTGCCATAGTAATTCAAAACTAAAGTATTTGCTGATGCTTTATTGCCATATTATATATTCACTTTTTCATGTTCTCTTTCCATAAACAATGACACTGATAATCTCTTCATTTCCTCCTTGCCTTTATCTTTTCTGTACACTGGTTTTTTTTATAAAATAAGCAAGCACAGATGTGTGTGGGACAACTCTTTCATTAACGGCTATGATTTTTTTACAAAAAGAAAAAAAAGATTTAAAAACTCACTGTCTGCAGACAAAATTCAAAACTGAGTTTTATGAAGTCCCCCATAATATTTCACAGATTTCCTTCTGTGTTTGAGTTCACATCTCTCTGGTGAGCACCCCTGTGTTTCTCTACTACAAAAAGGATGTCTCTTTTAGAACCGAGCAACGCTTTGAATTCAGAAGTGGGTTTTTGGAGGCCTGGTCTTTCCTCCTCTATGGAAAGAAGAAAAAGCAGCTGAAAAGCTGTGAAGAGCTTTCCTGATGTGTTTGCTTTCATAGCTTTCTTTTGGTTTTAATGGGATGGGAATTTGAAGGAAGGTACAAGCAGCACAGGAAAAGAGAGGGTGACAGGGAAGCTACCCAAGGGGTGGAAGAAGGTATTAGCAACGTTAGCCAAATTTTCTGCTCTAATTACACAAAAAAGCTGGTAGAGACTGCAGATTTTAGACTTGGACTGAGAATAAGGATACTCTGTACTCCTTGTCACCTGAGGACTAACTGAGGGCTAGCTGGCCATCCAACAGAAGGAGCTAAGGCTGAACAAAATAGGTATTTGGAGTTACTGAGCTATCACATCGATGTTTTTAAGTCAGTAAAATTCGTTTTGTGATTCATGAGCAGAATCTATTTTTTCACCAAGCCTAGGGAATTGAGTGCTTGCTTCAGAATGGGGTGAAATTATGATGTTTCCTGAGGTAGTAAACATTTTGCTTCCTAAATACTCTTGCAACATCTCTATCACATCCCCACATCTGGTTTGCACACTGCTGTCTACTTTCCAGAGCAAAGCATTGCTGTGAAAGGGAGGTGGACACCTTCCACTACCCCAGGTTACTCAAAGCCCCATCCAACCTGTTCTTGAACACTTCCAGGTATGGATAACCATCTGTGCCAATACCAACATCTTCTTTCTGTTGAACACTCAAAGCTAAAAATAACGTGTGGTGTAGGTTGGTGTCAGAGCAGCTCTTTGTAGATGATTCTGCAATTGATAACTGTTATCTGTGGTGTGTAGCTGTGAGAAAACTGAATTTGATCGTGCAGATAGTATTCTTTCAGTATTGAATTCTAGCCAGGGAATTACTTTACCTTGGGTTTTTATTTACACCCAGGGCCCATAGTCTGATACAGAAATGGTTGGGATTTTTAGGTCAGTGCATAGCCATGCTGACAGAATTTCAATTACACTTCTGTATAAAAAATAGTTCTTGTGGATATGACCACAGAACAAGTGGCACAGACTGTAAATGCTAAGAAAAATGTAGCCGCCTTGTCTCAGTTCTGTCATGTACCTATGTAAATAAATTTTACTAATGATGGGAAGGAAGCTGGAACTCTCAAAAACTTGAGAATTCAAGCAAAGATCAAGAAGAAACCTTCTTGATTCGCATTTCTATTTTTCTAATTGGAAAGAAGTAAAAGCAGACAACAATTTTTTGGAATTACATTCATATTTATTCTTGAAAATTTAACCAAAAAGCAGGTGAAGCTTAAAAGCACTTTTTCAGTGGACAAACATGACTTAACCGTTTGCTTATTCTTGTAAATGTAATTGTCAGTTTGCATGTGAGATCTCTGTTGGTTATAGTTCAGGGAGGAAATAATGATTTTTTTTCTCTTAGTTTTCATTTCTCCATTTCATGCCATATAGGAACTACTCCTCTTGCTTAACATGTAAGTATTGATCAACTGCAGAAGACACAGAACTGAGTTTTAGCAAAAAGCTTCTGAACAATTTCAAACTGTCATATTAATCAGCTGTGCCAGAAAACTGCAGTTAAGTGTTTCAACAAGAAAATAATTAAATTACTCCTTCAGTGGACAAAGCTGATGTGAACAAAATGTAGTTAATGGTTGACAATATAAATTTTTAACCCTTATGATTTTTTCTGTCAGAAATACCACTGGGAAGGCAAAAGGCATTGAAAGAAAGGGATTAAAATAATGTGTACTATTATGGCCTAAATGGGTTCCTCATTGGAGATGACTGACATGTTTCTATTTCACTTAACTGCTTTACTGTAAAGAAGAAGGTACTATTTGCAGAGAGACTTCCTGTAGCTCTTTAAAAATTAATGACTGCCCATGCAGTCCTTGTCATGCATTCCCAAGACTTATGTATCAGCCATGGGGATGTTCTTGGCATTTCATAACCTGACCTTTTGACTGTTATAATTGTGTAAGAATAAAGAAAAATTGTAATAACAGCCGATTGGCATGTTTTGCCTAACTGTTGCTTCCATTATTCTTCATTTTTAATTTCACTGAATAAATGTGAAATTGACTGATCAGGGGATATTCCTAGCAGTCAATCCGGAAGCAGTCTTTGACTTCTCAGTAATTGTAGAGTGTGGAGCTTTATGCTGATAATCTACTGTTTTCTCTATCACTGCATGCAGAAAAACAGCATAATATTTGTGGATACCTGGCCACTAGTTCATTCCAATATCCTGGTACTTAAACCACTAGCATTCATTGTAACTATGAGTCCTTGATTTATTAAGCATTATAATACCTCATTTCAAAGCCCATGGCTTTACAAAAAGCTTATTATTTCCTATTCCATGTTCATCTTGCAATTCATACAGGGTGGTATAACTTAAAATATGGCACTATTTACCTTAGTTCATGTGTTGATTATAGCTACCGGATAACCCATACTCTGCTTGTTCACTAAAGAGCATCTATCCTGACTGTAACTCTACGCTGTTTCTTCAAAGCAATTAGTATTTCCATTAGTCTTCTACTTTTATTTTGTTGCACAGACTGAAATGAACAGACTGAAAACAGAATTACAAGTTCCAAAAAAACAAAAATGTGAAAGCTGTAACCAGTCATCTGGCCAAGGTTTTACTTTCCTTTTTCCTGTAGGAGTTCACCTGCTTACTTTTGTAGGTAAATTGACCTTTCCCAGCTTCTTACTCTTAAACCTACAGAGCAAGTTGAGGCCTGAGGGGAAGACCAAGCATTCCATCTTGTTTCCCCAGTTTACAGAGATGTAAACAAAGTCTGAGCTGTGGAGTCTTCTGCATTAGCAGTGAAGCAATCCCAGTAAGAACCCATCTTAGGCAGCAGACTGAGCTTGCAGGGCTGGCAGTGTAAGCAAAAACCCAAACACCATATGAAACAGAACCCAAAGTAAAAACTGAAATGTGGTGACAGTTTCTAAGATAGTTGTCATCTGAGGCAAATTTAACAGCAACTCTTCACTGACCATACAAAATTACAGCCTGTCAAAGGCAAAGACAGTAGTATACCAGACTGTCTTGGCAGAGAAGGAGGAGGAAGTATATCACACATGAGTGCTATTCTACCAGCTGCACACTGAAGCTCATTCAGAAAATTACTGAGAATCATCCCAAAGGTTACAGTGCATGTTTTCCTGCAGTCAAAACTCAGATCTAGAAAACAGTTACATTTCCAAAGCAAGTATCCAAAATCAGATTTTTAAATTAAATCTAGTACAGAGGTGGCTTGACATGCAGTGAGAGAGAGATTCCCAATTGAATTATGTTCTGGTTTCAAACACTGTCCATCTTTTAGAGAAACAAGTTTTGTCTTCAGAGGTCTTCTTCCTTCAGGCCATCAGGCAACCAACCATTTGCCTTTTCCCTGTTGTGATGCTGTGCCAGCTTGTCAGTACTGTGTTATTCAAATTCTGCCTGCCTCTATGAACCATTCCAAGTTTCAAGAAGGAAAGAGCAGTTGTGACTGGAGTCTGAAGATCAGTAGCTCGGGGAACACAGGCTAAAGAAATGTGCATGATGTTGTGTAGAAACCCTGTATTCTCCTGCCACAGTTTTGTCCATTTAGCATTCACTCATCTTTGTGAAACTGTTCTTATTTTGTCTCCATGAGACCAGCGGCAAAGCTGGCATTAGAATTTGAATCACCAGAGTTTCAGTTTTCCCTTTAGATTTCCCTATGTATCTTTTCATTAGGAAGAGCTCTGTAATGCTACACATTCCCCAAGCCATTTTAGATAGCAAAGCTTTTCTAAAAGGCATTCAAACAAAAGGAGCTCAGTGGGAAGCAAGAATACACTTGCTAAATATTTGTGTAATTAACGTAAAATCAGGACACGCGAATTTGCTGACAAGCTGATTTAACTTCCAGCAGAGGATATAATCTCTATCAGCAGGGTATACCTGCAGCAAAATTCATTTATATGAAACAAAATAACCATAGCTCATACCCAGTCAGAAATTTTGTACTTTTTCAGACAGGCCTTTGTGTACTGAACTTACATTCTCTGGCACTAATGTTAATATTTTAAAGTGAATTAAATGCATGTTATTAGCTGAAAATGAAGAGATTATTGTGAAAAACAATGTGAAACAGCACAGTCCTTTTTCAGGTCCAAAACTACTTGATTTGGATTGTAGACAAGAAAAAGCTAAATTAGAGAATAATAGGGCTAAATGTGAAAATAGGGGGATTTTACTTCAAATATATCATTAAGCATTCGTAGAAAGGAATGTTGCCAAAAAAGCACTCAGTGGGGTTTTCCATTGCTACTGCAGTCTATAGGTTGTTTTCAGCTTTTGTCCTTCAGAAGAATGCAGGAGGCCAAGAAGTTTATCTGTCACTTAATGCCATTCGGCCTTTTAGCTTTAAGTGTGATTCACCCAATCCTATACCAGAAAAATTACGCTTAGTCCATATGATCTTAAGTAATGAGGCTAAACTCCTACTAACCCACTACATAAATGCATTTAAGACTTGCCTATGAACTTTCTGTAGAGGACAGTTCTTTGCTCAGGTTTATATCTTGCTCTCCTCCATAAAACCTGGGGTTTAATGTGATCTGCTGTCCTCCAAGGGAGCTGAATTCAGACCTTGGAGGGATGACAAAGTGAGCTGGAGTTGTATAGAGGTGCAGCCACATGGCAGCTTCAGCTCAGGCTGCTTGGGGGACCTTAACCACAGGCAGAAGGGGAAGGGAAGGAGCAAGGGCCATTGACCATATAAACTGCTATGGCAAGGTTTGCCAAAATCAATCTATTACATGCTCTAATGGTGCGTGCATTCCTTCAGCTAACACGTGATGATTAGTGCAAGATTTAAAAAACACTTTTTAAGCCTATTCCAAGCCTCAAACTATCACTATTTTAAGCTTTGTGCAGACTTCAGGGAAGTGACTTCTTATGCCCATGCACATTTTTAAACTTTTTTGCAACTCTTATAACCATTTTTCACATTCTTTTGGAAGTCTGAATCTATGCAGTAACGCATGGCTTCTACAAATTTAGAAGATATCTGGAATAAGGTGGCCACATGCTTTAAAATATACATGAGCTGTGCAAAACGGTAAGACTTAAGGAATGGGATAATCTGCTAAAAATGTACTGGACACCCGTGCAGTGTATGTGCAGTGCTCAGTAGTAGCATCAACAGACCTAAGGGCTTGTGCTACAAACAGTGTAACGACAGTCCAAATCCACATCTCAGTGTATGAACACGGAAGCTGGCTGCTTCTGAAGGAATGGCTGTGAAACAGGTACTTCCAACCTCTGAAGTTAGAACTATGGTTGGGGTTAGGGTATGCATGATCGGCAAATGAGCTATAGTTACTTCTGACAGCAGTAGGGACTGCTGGGCTAGATTGCAGTCTGGCATGCAGCCAGCACTGTCCAAGTTTCAGGAGTGTGCTAAAAAGTGGATTGTGTTTAGGATCAGTCAGGAATCATCTGATTAGCTAAGAACAGCTCTGAACTTTGCAGATGATGCAGTGCTTAGAATAGTTCAGTGGATAGTAGCAATCACAAGGCAAAGTCTGGGATTTGGAATAGGGCTAATACATGACCTGCGCAGCTCAGTTATAGCTTAGTAAACAAAAGACCACTTGATCCTGGTTTAGGGGTGACTTCATTTGGATTTCCTTTTGGCAGCAGTCATTGAATGCCTGAGACTATGATGAATATTTGGCTGAAGTTTTGGCCTTGCAAGAAGCTGGGTCTAAGGCTGAGAGCAGATGGACACATTGCTCCATGGTAAGACCTACCATGTGGTTAGTGGGTCTAAGCTTCCAGTCCTTAATGGGCTATGACTAAAATTGAGGTTAGGTTCAAGATCAAAGTTTGTCATAAAGAAGGCCGACAAACTAGGCAAAGACAGAAGTGGCTGATAGGGTAAATAAGGAGCTGGCTAAATTTAACTTTTAATCTAAATTTGGCACCCAAGAAGAATGATTAACTATAGATAGTCCAGCGTCTGGCAGGGGGTACCAAGGCTAATGTAAGATTGGTAATAATAGGGACCAGACGGCAATTCTTTATGCTTCTGTCTAAAGGGATCACTTAACACTGCATAAATGTTAGATTTGGGTTATAAGCCTAACAGCTATGGTATGATCTAGGCAGTACATTGGCTGGGTGGAGATTTGGCTTAAGATTTGATGCTTGCTTCAGCCTTCAAGCTACATTCAGGCCTGTAGTCCAAAAAGCTTCAGACAAACGCTGATAAACTGGAGCTATTCCTGGAAAGAGAGGGGCTGTTTGAGTAGCCTGGGTTTGTACTGCAAAGCTTTAAGACTGTTAAAACCTGAAATGGGAGTATTGTTATGTCTTGTACCAGTTCTACCTGTTCAGCCTGGAGAAGAGAAGGCTGCGTGGAGACCTCATAGCAGTCTTCCAGTATCTGAAGGGGGCCTACAAGAGTGCTGGGAAGGGACTCTTCCTTAGGAACTGTAGTGATAGGACAAGGGGTAATGGGTTTAAACTTAAACAGGAAAATTTTAGGTTAGATATAAGGAAGAAGTTCTTTAATGTGAGCATGGTGAGGCGCTGGAATGGGTTGCCCAGGGAAGCTGTTAATGCCCCATCCCTGGCAGTGTTCAAGGACAGGCTGGATGGGGCTTGGGTGACGTGGTTTAGTGTGTAGTGTCCCTGCCCATGACAGAGGGGTTGGAACTAGATGATCTTAAGGTCCTTTCCAAGCCAAACCATTCTATGATTTTATGATTCTATGAAAAAAAGTTTGGACACTGCTGTTCTAGATCATCTAGTTCACTTTGAGCGCTATGTAGCTATTATCTCTGTACCAAATGAAGTACATGTAAAATCCTCTACTTTGGCCTGCATCTGTGGCATGATAGAGAAATTGTATCAGGCAATATAAAAACTAGTATCTTTTTCCCTCTATAAAAATAAGCTAAATCAACTTCCAGCTGTGCCTGGTTGGGCAGTGCTTGCTCATCCTCCGTAATTAAGACACAGTGGAAGCTGAGAGCTGGATGTTTTGAAGCCTGCTGTCTCATAACTAGTTCATGTCACAAAACGCACATGTGGCCTATAATTGGTGTTGGTATTCAGCCTATAAATGGCTGAATGTGATCTGGGCTTGCAAATGGAAGGAAATGCTGAATGTACAAGGACATTTTGACATCTTTATTTTATGTAAGCTGGAAGAGTTAAGGATGTGGCACGTGGCAGCCTCACCCAATTAGAGCATTGAAAATTGTCTTTTCCAACTCAAAATTTATTGTTCTTACAGGTTACTTTTTTCTTTTTTACAGTTCTTATTATTTTTTTTCCTTTGAAGGTGATATATTCAGCAGACACTAGCAAAATGCCATTCTCAGAATGACATGTAGTTTGCAGAATGCAAATACGAAAAGTTGAGTAACTGGCAGTAAGGTTTTGACTGGCAGTGGATCTCCTCTGCAAAATCAGGCACATCCTCATATGCCTGTGCTGCAGTTTAAGCCCAGCCGTAACTCAGAACCACGCAGCCGCTCTCTCACTCCCCCCCCCCCCTTCCTCCCCCCTGCTCCCAGAGGGATGGGGAAGAGAATCGAAAGAATGTAACTCCCACGGGTTGAGATAAGAACAGTCCAGTAACTAAGGTATAACACAAATCACTGCTGCTACCACCAGTAATAATGACAATAAGGGAAATAACAAGGGAAGAAAATACAATCGCTCACCACCCACCGACCGATACCCAGCCTGACCAAGCAGTGATTTAACCCTTCTGGGTAACTGCCCCCAGTTTATATACTGGGCATGATGTGCTGTGGTATGGAATACCTCTTTATTTTGGGTCAGGTATCCTGTCTCTGCTTCCTCCTGGCTTCCCCTCCTCCCTGGTAGAGCATGAGACTCAGAAAGTCCTTGGTCAGAGTAAGCATTACTGAGCAGCAACTAAAACTATCGGTGTTATCAGCGCTGTTCCCAGGCTGAAAGTCAGAAACACGGCACTGGACCAGCTACTAAAAAGGAGAAAAAATGACTCCTGCTGCTGAACCCAGGACAGCCTGGTTTTGTCTGTTTTCTCTTATTCTCAAACCGTGGACTGTGTAAGTCAAGGGCTGTGTTTTTATTCTCAGTCTGTACAAGGCTAATAATGGCTTCCATTGCTACAAAATTATGCACATAACAAACAACAAGTATGCTACAAAAAAATAATCACAGTCATCACAACAACAGTACTTAGGGATGTCAAATGTGGATAGTCTAATCCTGAACTGCTAATACAGCTTCATTCACCACTGCAAATTGCCTGGAAGGAGCCAGACTGTGAGGACCACTGTGGCTGGCAAAATCTTGGAGAGGATTCTCCTGGAAGGCATATTGAGGCACATGAAAAACACAAGGTGGTTGGTGACAGCCAGCATGGCTTCACGGAGGGGAAATCATGCCTGACCAATCTGGTGGCCTTCTACGATGGGGCTACGGAACTGATGGACAGGGGTAGAGCAGTTGATGTCATCTACCTGGACTTATGCAAAGCATTTGACACTGTCTCACATGACATCCTTGTCTCTAAGTTGGAGAGACATCAATTTGATAGGTGGACCACTCGGTGGATAAAGAACTGGCTGGATGGCCTCACACGAAGAGTTGTGCTCAATGGCTCAATGTCCAGCTGGAGACCAGTAACGAGTGGTGTCCCTCAGGGATGGGTGTTGGGACCGGTCTTGTTCAACATCTTTGTCAGTGACATGGACAGTGGGATTGAGTGTGCCCTCAGCAAGTTTGCCGATGACACCAAGCTGTGTGGTTTAGTTGATAGGTTGGAGGGAAGGAATGCCATCCAGAGGGACCTTGACACGCTTGTGAGGTGGGCTGATGCCAACCTGATGAAGTTTAACCATGCCAAGTGCAAGGTCCTCCACCTGGGTCGGAGCAATGCCAGGCATAGCTACAGGTTGGGCAGAGAAGAGATTCAGAGCAGTCCTGAGGAGAAGGACTTGGGGGTTTTGGTTGATGAGAAAATGAGCATGAGCCGGCTTCGGTGTGTGCTCGCAGCCCAGAAAGCCAACCGTATCCTGGGCTGCATCAAAAGTAGCGTGACCAGCAGGTCAAGGAAGGTGATCCTGCCCCTCTACTCTGCTCTCGTGAGACCTCACATGGAGTATTGTGTGCAGTTCCGGTGTCCCCAACATAAAAAGGACATGGAACTGTTGGAACAAATCCAGAAGAGGGCAATGAGGATGATCAGGGATCTGGAGCACCTCCCGTATGAAGATAGGCTGAGAAAGTTGGGGCTGTTCAGCCTGCAGAAGAGAAGGCTGCGTGGAGACCTCACAGCAGCCTTCCAGTATCAAAAGGGGGCCTATAGGGATGCTGGGGAGGGACTCTTCATGAGGAACTGTAGTGAGAGGACAAGGGGTAACGGGTTCAAACTTAAACAAGAGAAGTTTAGACTGGATGTGAGGAAGAAATTCTTTACTGTAAGGGTGGTGAGGCACTGGAATGGGTTGCCCAGGGAAGCTGCGAATGCTCCATCTCTGGCAGTGTTCAAGACTGGGTTGGACAGAGCCTTGGGTGGCATCGTTTATTGGGAGGTGTCCCTGCCCCTGGCAGGGGGGTTGGAACTAGATGATCTTAAGGTCCTTTCCAACCCTAACTGTTCTATGGTTTTATGATTCTATGACTGACACAGCTGTGGGAGCATGAGGAATATTCAATGAGCAGGAGCAAAGACCTCATGGTAGTGAATACACTTTTTTTAGTGGTATTTAAATTATAATTCTGTATTAGGAGTAGGTTTGAAATACAGTGTCAATCTATTCTCTACAGGTATAGAATAGGGACAGCCCCTCCGTTCACTTGTTCGCCATGAATACGAAGAGCTTCATAATCTCTTCTGAAGGGAGAGGCGCAAGAGGCTCCCCAGACCTGCCTCTGCCATCGGAGAGCTGCTAGACTCCAGTTTTGCAATAGTTTGGCATAAATAAGCATTGCCCTCTGATGGCCAAGCCTTGGTACTGCAGTGAAAAGTTGACATGAAAGCAAGTGGCTTTTTCTCAAACTGTTTATGACTAAACACCAGATTTTTTCCGACATCACTTAATGATGATTTTCTCATGATGAAAATCCTCTTTTCCTGAACTAAGTGGGGTTTAAACAGCAGGAAAGAGATAGCCTTAATATTTGCAACATTAAAACCCCTTTTATCCCTGATCACTGTATTTCTAGCTTTTCCTTAGAGACAGGATGCTGGAAACTTTTGCTCAGCTTTTGCTTTTTCCCTCTCTGGGTTTCCTGTGGTGTTGCTCACAGCCATTCAGACAAGCATAGGGTTTTAGGCAGCGAAACCTCTCTGAGTACACATGCTGTAATTTTGCATGGTTGGCTTTTCCCAAGTGCCATTCTATTGTTTTAGGTGGCAGTGTGTCTTGCGCTTGGACAGACATCCCTTGTAAAGACCTTAGTTGTCTATTTGAGCTGTCAAGAATGGTGTTTTCATTCTCCACTATTGTACTTTTGACAGTGATTTGTATAACTATGTCTCAGCCTCGCCACTGTAAAGTCGACTTTTCCAATGCTGCCAGGCTTACTGCTTGGCACAGGAAGCCTGCCCTTCCATTCAGAACTCTGCTCCAAAATACTTGTCATCAAAAGAGACATACTGATGATCCCAGTGCTACTGCTAAAGCGGGCCAGATCAAAATCCCATTGCCCATGGGGCCTAGAAAAAGGAAAAGATTGATTACTACTAATTTATTATAGGAGGAGAAAAATAAGTAGCTTGGAATTCTACATCATAGTCTGTGCTTGGATATCAACGTGTTTTACTGATTATCTTCAGAGCCTATCCTGTGAATGAGGCAACTCTGACATATTGCTTTTCTCTGAAAGGCCAGGCAAAGAATTCAACTTTATTAGCACGTAGCTTTTCTCTTCCTCGATTCGGAAGACAGTGCTCACAACTCTGTATTTTACCATTTTCCTCCTGGAAAGAAATGAGGTATTGAGATTATTTCTCCAGTAGCCTGGAAATCACTGTTAATTAGCTCATGCAGAGCTCTGTGCTGCTAACAAGACTAAACCTAGCAAGTCTAAAACCAATACGTACATATTTCTGCATGGTAATACAAACACACATATGCAAAACCCACAGTCCTTTGAAAAGTGGAACATACCTCAGCCACTTGACCCTTGGGTTTACTATCCTTTGTCATGCATGGGCTTACTGTTTTAAGAGCTCTCACAGTTTTAATTTGTCACCTGGAAAGTACCATCTCATCTTTGTAGAAAGATATAACATTTAGAGAGGATCAGTGCTATCTGTAAGTGCTGTATATCTGCTCATGTCTTACTCAGCATGCTCTACTGTGTTCTGTACTAAAGGCTTTCCACAGGGTGAAAACAGAGGTGTAGGACTTCTGTTCTCATTCACATACACAAACATGCCACTTAAGTGGAGCTACAGACCAAATCTGTTCGACAAACCTTTAGCCTCAGTTTGCTCCAGCCTGCTCATAAGTGTCAAACCTGAGTACTTTATCTAAAGCGACAGCTTTACTAGACCCTGGTTGTTCTCTTGCTTGGTTTTGTAAGTTGATACCTGCTATTTATCTCACTTCATTAGTGAAATGTGTGATTTCTCCCCCAGGTTTTCTGTGGTGGTTCTGAGAAAACAGATTGAGCACTTCTGGCAAGACAGAGCTTTGACTGCTGCATTTCAATACATCCACTCCAGCTTGTGTACAAAAAAAAGTACATCTTCATTATGGCCTCTACTTAAAATGCTGAAGATTTCCTCCACCATCAGTCTGTAGCATGCCTGCTGCAGCATGCTGCAAACTGGACTTCCGTCTCACCAGAAGTCATGTACAGCATACCAGTGAAGGTGGGTGTGAAACAGAGAATCAATCAGATGAATTTATAAACAATTTCACAAATAAATTCTTAGCCTTAATTAATTACAAAGAACTCTGCCAATAAAATAAATTACATTTCAGAGCCATTTATTGACTTGAGCTTCCACATGCTTCTTTGTCTGCAAGCACGAGAAACTTCAAGTTTTTAGCCCTACTGGTCTGTAATTATGCTCTCCTAACAACACTGTTGAAAAGGCTCCTTGTTGAGAATACAGTGAATTTTCATTTATTACTTTGTACTCATTCAAGAGAGGTTTCAGGCAAGGAAACTACACCTCATAGTTCATAATCCTTGAGAAATATTACAGAAGAAAGGAAAAAAAATAGAGAATACATCTTTTCCACCATACTGAGTGATTTAACTGTTGTTACTCTTTCTGTCACTAGTAAAATGTATGTGAGTGAAGCATAGTCTCAAATAATACAGATGTGTATGAGTTAGCTGCTTGAACTGGTATCATCATCTATACCAGCATTATTATCCCATTTGTTGGAAGCTGTGAGTGTGAAATTTTCTCTCCCTGCTCTGATTTTTTATCTTGCTTTCAGCTTGTGTGAAAATAAAAAACAGTGTAATCTGTAACATGCCCAGGAAATGGTCACCTAGCTGCAGTTTGCAGTGAGTTTTCTCAGCTACTTCTATTCTAAAAAGGAATAGACAATGGTTTATGGATTGGGGCATGTTGATATGCCCTTAACCTTAGGTCAGCCCTAGCTGCAGGCTTTTCGTATGTGTGAGCAGCTGCTGAAGAGGGTGAAATAAAGACATGAGATACCACTTTCTTCAGTGAAAGAGTTAACTTCTGGTCTGCAATGGTGACTTAAGCAGCAATATGCTCTGCATGGTAAAGAGCAGGAGATGAACATGAAAGGGATTAACATGAAAGGTTATTCCTAAAGTCATCTTACCATGGTGAAGGCAGTTGCAAATATCTGTGCTGTTTGTATCTGCTGGTATGGTGCTGTGAAATACCCTTATCCTGATTGTCCTCTGCATGAACAGTGTTCTGTCTTAACAGAACTGTCAGAATTTAACAGAACTGTCTTAATCAATGTAGTCTTAATTCTTCCCACATATTAAAAGGATATTCTTATCATAATCATAGAGTCATAGAATAGTTTTGGTAGGAAAGGACTTTCAAAGTTCATCTATTCCAGCTCTCCTGCGATGAGCAGGGACATTTTCAAGACGTCTTCTCGGCAGGTGCATGAAGGCAGCAGTCATCTGCTGTTCATATCGATATCTGTATGTTACTGTTATCTGTATGTTACTGAGTCATGGTGTCTGAAGGGACTTCTTTTTCTCTTTCAGCGTTCATGAGGGTAGTTCATCATGCTAGCTGTTTTCATTTACATTCCTTTCTAGATTTCCCACTGACCCAGCTGACAGCTGCCCTCATCTGGCAGCGCCTTCTCAGACTTTTGCCTTCTGAGCCACATTCTGCTCCATCACCTTCTGTCTCTCGTCTGAGATCAGAGATCAGGCTTTCTTCACCTTTCTTGCAACATAATGCTCTTTTAATGAGCTTCCAGATGCCCTGTGGCCCGGCAGGCATCACAGAGGTCTGGTTCTCATCAACCCAGAAAAATGGCTTGGCTGCCAGTTGCAGAAGCCCCACTAGAAGTGTTTGTCTGTGTCTCTGTGTGTGTATGCATATGCATGCTTCTGCCATGCTTCAGTGTCAGCTCTGTAGTTGCACTGTGCTGGCCGCACTCACACAATGGCAGCAAGTGGCCCTAGTGGAAGACATACTTCAGTGCCACAGAACTTCTTATCTTTCCTAATCTAATAATGCATGTTTGCTCTTTTAAAAAAAAAGGTTGGAGAAGCCCTTGAAAACATGTCAATCAAGGTGATATATTTTGCTGAGGTGGATGATGTAACAGCCAAATATCCCCTGTGGAGTCAGTGTGCACTGGAAAAATGATGTCTGTATTTTGAGGTAATGGGCCGGCACCCCTTGTTGCTCTCTTCAGTCAATGCTGAATTCCCCATGAGCATTCTGTAATACCTCTTCCACTACAAAATTTCTATTCAGTGTTGTGGACTCAAAAGCCTCACCCCATCATTACTTCAGATGCTACCTTCGACAGCTGGCTAAGTTTTGTAAGTTGTTTCTAGGGCCAGAAGAACGGGGGGAGTCAAGTTGCTTCTGGACTCACTCAAACAGGTCCATGTCCCCCTTGTGTTGGGGGCCCCAGAGCTGAACGTAGTACTGTAGGTGCGATCTCACAGGAGCAGAGTAGAGGGGGAGAAACATTTTCCTTGACCTGCTGACGCACTCCTTTTGATGCAACCCACGACACAGTTGGCTTTCTGGGCTGTAAAGCTGGCTCATGTTGAGCTTCTTGTCAACCAACAGCCCCAAGTCCTTCTCTGCAGGGCTGCTGTCAATCCATTTTCTGCCCAACCTGTAGCTGTGCCTGAGATTGCCCTGACCCAGGTGCAGGACCTTGCACTTGGCCTTGTTGAGCCTTATGAGGTCTGCAGAGGGCAACCTCTCTAGTGTGTCAGGGTCCTTCTGAATGGCATCCCTTCCCTCCAGCATGTTGATCGCACCGCACAGCTTGGTGTCATTTGCAAACTTGCCTAGGGTGTACTTGATTCCATTGTCCATGTCACCAGCAAAGATACTGAACAGTGCTTGTCCTCATACCAAACCCTGAGGAGCACCACTTGTCACCAGTCTCCACTTGGACATTTGCTGTTGACTGTATCTCTTTGAGTGCAGCCATCCAGCCAATTCCTCATCCACCAAGTGGTCCATCTGTCAAATAATGTCTCTCCAGTTTACAGACAAGGATGTTGTGTGGGGCAGTGTCAAATACTTTGCACAAGTCCAGGTAGGTGACATCAGTTGCTCTTCCCTTATCCACTAATTCTGTAATCCTGTCATAGAAGTCCACCAGCGGTTATCAGTAATTTTAAATGTTTGTTTTGTTGGGCTTTTTTTGCCTGTACTTTTGGCATGGAACTGAATATTTATGGTAAAGAACAGGGGAAAACCATATAAGCAGTCACTCAGGCTCATTTGTTGGCCATATTTTTCAGATGTTACACAAAAGGATTCTTTCATGGGTGTTGTTCTGCATTTCTGCCTAATGCTCTATAGTACATCTCACTATCTGAATTTCAGGTCAGACCTTCCTCACCCTGCCAATAAAACTGGAAAAGCCAACCACTCTTTCTTCTGTGCCTTTATGCAAGAAAATACTTTCAGTTGTGCTGATAAACATTTGAGATTACCTAGAAATTCTAAATTGTATCATGTAAAGTTAAAGTTACCACAGCTGAAAAAATGCCTAAGTTAGACCTTCACAGCTGGACCTCTGTTAACACTGTCCATGTAATTAATCCTGAGCAACAGGATCTGAAAAACCTGAAGAGATTGTACTTTGAAATACAGCAATATAACTAGATATTGAGCTAGCAATTCAAACATTAATAGGAGATCTGTCTCAGGAATTGAACCAAGGATCAGTGTCTAAGAGCAGAGTTTGACCTTTTATACCATGTGTTCTTCCTCTGTCAGTTTTCAATTTTCCGGGATCCCAGTTTAAATGTACAAAAGCAATCTTTTTTTCCATTTGGTTGTTAAACTGATAAATTGCATCATGTAATAATGACATTAAGTCACTCACTGCTGACAAAAATTATTTATTTCTGCAAAGTGAACTGTTACAGATTATAACTACACTTTAATACATTCTTAGCTTAGTATTGAGTGCATTGAAACCTTTACATGGTTTTAGCAGTTTTGTTTTGTTTTAGCTTTGTTGATGTAGGCTTAGCGTGATTAGTTAAAAGTCTTTTAGTTTATGCATTTTACAAGATGAGAAGTAACAACAAATGTAATATTCAGGTAGCAAATTCTTTGCTATGCTTTCTTGGTCGGATCTTGTGGATAAATAACAAATACAGAGATTTAAACATTACAGTCCAATATTCGTATTTCAGAGGCACATAGACTTCCCTTCCAGGATTTACTGTCTGCACATTAAGTGTTTTGTCACACTGTAGAAAACTGCAAAGGTACTCTGACGGAGCCCATCTCACAATAAAAGGCTGACAATGTTCATACTCCCACAAGAGGGCAGTAAGCAAGCACGGTACCGGAAAATCGCTTTGCACTGGATTTTAATTAATATCAACCTCGTAGTTCAATTCTGCTTATTAATCATAGGAAATAGTACAAATTGTGAGAGTAATTTAATGCATAATGTCAAATGACTCTTATTTTACAGCTGCTGTACTAAGAAATTATTTTTTAGTGAATTTGTACTCATAATTGCATATGTTTAAATATAAATTCATGACTTTTGGTATCTTTTACCTGTGTCCTGAAATGTGAAGTGCTTTGCTATCAATCATAGTCATAAATTCTGGGATGCTCTCCCAGCATAGGAAATTAATGTTGGTGAAACAAAGCGCTTTCTGAAGAAAGGAAGACAAAAGATTGATAGTCTGGCTAGAAATCCACCTGGTAATTTCCCATGTGGTATTCTTCCCTTTTTGGAGCTCTGTATATGCTACTGCAATTCCTCCTGATCCATCTCCTGCAGCATCCAGGACCAGCCTCAGTCATCCTCTTTATTCTGCTCCAGCCCTAAACATCACAGCATTGCAAGGTAGAGAGCATCTGCACGTGGACACTCTTACTTCATGAAAAAAAGGGCCTTTGGGAAGGGGTTTCACTCCCATTGTCTTTTTGGCAGTGATTTGAACCTACAAGAGGCAACCTTCATGATAAAATACCTGGGGATTTCTCATCAGCATGTGTCTTATTTCCAAAAATAATTAGATTTGAGGTTTTACATGCTGGGAGAAAAGTTTGTTTCAAAGAAGTTAAGTGGTTTTGGATGCTTATGGTTCTAAACCAGCTGTGAACCATGTCTAGTTGAACGTCATCTGTTTGCAAACAAGATTGTTTTCTCCTATATAGAAGTGAGCTGTTTCAGCAATGTTTAATCAACCAACACTGACCTTTCTTCTCAAGTGCCACAAATTCGTTTTCAATAAATGTTTAACTACTGATTTCTAAAGGGATAGGTTCCTGACACAAAGAACCTACTTTTAATCTTACACTGATTTATAGTTACCACATAGCATGGTTGCTGCAGGGCTGCATATGCATTTTAGTAGGTTAAATTTTTTCATCTGTATTCCAAATGTCTTTTTACATTTGTATTATTTCCTTCTTCACTTTGCTCCTGACATTTTTCTGTCCTGTCCAAAGACGTGAAAATACGAAAAAAGAGGAAAAAATGAAGCTCATAGTACAACACTGGCTAAGCTGCTGTTACGCTATGAGCTATATATATTTGTTAAGACCTTTTCTCTTAACAAATGCATGTTTGAGAATTGATCAGAA
Organism: Ara ararauna; assembly: GCA_028858755.1. Classification (NCBI taxonomy): domain Eukaryota; kingdom Metazoa; phylum Chordata; class Aves; order Psittaciformes; family Psittacidae; genus Ara; species Ara ararauna. The sequence continues at coordinate 31,743,605 of CM054410.1, read as the reverse complement.
TAATCTCACGAGACCTATACTGCAGCCTGTGGTTAGTACACACAAACTTACTTAGAGAGAGAGCTTAGCTAGATAACCAGTTGTGACAGAAGGGAACTCACTCCAGATTGCAAAATCTGCCTGAAAAGCTGGGTAAGTATCAGGCAACATATGACATTAAGCTTTATGTCTACCCTCAGCCATTAACTATTAAATCTCAGTTTTCTATAGTACAGTGGAATTGTAGAAATGACCAAAGTTTGCACTTATTGCCAGGGGTGTGGAAATGGGTTAAGCTGTAGTATGTTGAGTTGTCTTGACTACAGAAGATTATGAACATGCTATTGTCGTGGTTTAAGCCGTAACTCATGCAGGTTGCTCACTCACTCCCCCCTCTTTCTTCCCCCCGCTCCTGGAGGGATGGGAAGGAGAATCAAAAGAATGCAACTCCCACAGATTGAGATAAGAACAGTCCAGTAACTAAGGTATAACACAAACCACTGCTACTATCACCAATAATAATAATGACAAGGGAAATACAAGCGACGAGAATACGACTGCTCACCACCCGATACCAAGCCCAACCCAGGAGTGCACCCCCCTCTTCCGGGTCTCTGCTCTCCGTTTTTACATCCTGGGCATGACGTGCTGTGATATGGAATACCTCTTTGATCAGTTTGGGTGAGGTGTCATGTCTCTGCTTCCTTTCAGCTTCCCCTCCTCCCTGGCAGAGCATGAGGCTCAGAAAGTCCTTGATCAGACTAAACATTACTACAACAACTAAGAACATCGGTGTTATCAGCGCTGTTCCCAGGCCGATAATCAAAACCACAGCGCTGCACCAGCTATCAAGAAGGAGAAAAATGACTGCTACTGCTGAACCCAGGACAGCTGTATATGCTAAAAATAATTACATTGCTTCCCCACAGTGGAAAATGCACATCTGGATATACCAATGTAGAACTATCTTCCCTTCAAATGATTGCTGTTTCAGTTCACAGTTTGCTTGTTTCTGTCTGGCTTCTGTGGTAAGAACAAAGTAAAAGTCTTTTCCCACTTACCTCACCAACTCCCACAGGGCAAGGAATTCAGCTTAGAACTTGAGGAGGGTAGGCACAGCCCTGTGAGTGAGGTGCAAGAGGTAAGCTGTTCTCAGGTACAGATGCCAAAACCTTAGGCTGTGACTACTTGTGACTATTTTACAGTGAACTACAGCTCTTCTGGAGATTACTGATGTATTTATTGGGGTTTTCACAATTAAGGTAAATTGTCCCAGATAGGCAACTCTGGAATTTGTTACCATAATTTATATATTCCCAGGCTGTGCTAGTCTACTTGCTTCTACCAAGTTTAAATGCACTGATCTGAAATTTTCTCAGGTCTTTGCTGTTAATTGTTCTCAACTATTAAAACTGAAGTAGCTGCTATAGGTGTTTGTAAAGCGTTGTTTACCCTTAAGGTACAGATAATCAGTGTGTTTTGCATAAAGAAAAGAACATATATGTGCAAAGAGGTGCACATTTTAAATGATTTTTGTCCTGCATTTGACATCAGCTGGGATGATTTCAGTATGCGGTTTGAACTTTCGATTTGAGCCTGCTTATCCAACTCATGGATGTATTCTGCTGAAAAGCAATAAAAATTTCTTGGATTTGTCTCCTTAGATAATGCAAACATAAAATGCTGGGTAGTATAACAAATGTACAGAGTAGATCACTCATATCCAGATTTGTGTTTGTCAAATTATTATGTGAAAAAGTGTATTTAGGGTCAGGTGTTGGGTGAATTTGCTTCACTTACTAGTGCCCGAATTTTTCTGATCAAACATTAATAGCAAAACCTATTGCTTGGTTTTGCTGCACAATCATCAGAAGGCTGAAGTCAAAAGCAGTGAGATTCATGAGGGTCTATGCACCTTGGTGTGTTTTGCAGCAGTATTTGTACAAGGTGCATTAATTTCTAGCTTTCGGAGTGCAAGCTGACCTGTATCTTTTTATTGAACAAGTTTAGAGAATTTGTTACAAAGCATATTGGGTTCAGCTGCCAGTAGCTGTTTCTTTGCGGCTTTTTTGTGGTGTTGGATATATTGGTGTGGGGGGGGTTAGCATGATCTCTTTAAACAGAAGAAGTTAATACTTGACGTAATCGATTACTAAATGTGTGTTTTTTCTGTACCACTGGGTCAGGATGAGAGCATTCCTGTGAGGCAGGAGACGTTAACCTTGCTTTGTCGGTTGTGTGCAGTTCACCATAACCCAGATGTCACACTCAGGGTTTCGCAATCAAGCAGTGAAATGAAGAGAACTCCTAAAGTTTTGGGCACGCTTTCAGAAACATGAGCATTCAGAAACATGAGCATTTAAGCACAAGCAGTGCAAACACTCCTAGCTGCCAGGACCCATGTCTCAATTTGCTTTCTGTGCCATTCACATACTTGCGCCTCCAGCATCTGTTCCCCCACAGTGCATGGGAATTAGACATGCTTTGGTAAAAAACAAAAGTATCAAACCAAACCAAAACAACGCTTGCGAGGTTCCCCTGCCACAGTTGTTCTGGGAGAAAGGTGGAGTAGGGCCCCTCTCATCCCCACCCCCATCCTCATGCCCAGCCTCATCCCCATCCCCATCCTCATGCCCAGCCTCATCCTCATCCCCATCCCTACCCCCGACTACCTGCAGCCCAGAGGGGTCACCCTAGCCCCGGGCTCTCTCCGCGCGGCCCCGCCTCAGCTCCGCCCCGGTCCCGGCCTCAGCCCGCCCCGCCCCGCCCCCCGGGGCTAGTGGCGGTGGCGGCGGCTGCAGCTGCCCCACTGCCCCCGCGCCGCCACCATGACGGACCGCTCCGCCTTCGACACTAATGTCATCACCATGACTCGCTTCGTGATGGAGGAAGGCAGGCGGGCGAAAGGCACTGGGGAGTTCACGCAGCTCCTCAACTCTCTATGCACGGCCATCAAAGCCATCTCCACCGCCGTCCGCAAAGCGGGCATCGCCAACCTGTGAGTCCCGGGATGAGGGGGGTTTGGAGCGCCTGCAGCATCACCCTGCGCCTTCCCGCACTCCGAGGATCCAAGGGATCTTGACGCCTCCGTGGTGGTAGGGGTGGGGGGTGTCAGCAGAAAGGCGCATCAGTGGGGTGGAGACCACTACCCCTTACACAGAGCTATAAGCAACTCCTTTAGTATCTTGGAATCTCGATTTTCTCAAGTGAAATGGATCCTATGACTTTTTAATATGATGAGGCATGCATTCTTTGACAGATGTTTGCTGCTGATGGACTTTCGTGCAACCTTTCAGCAGATAGGGTGCTTTTGGGTGTCAAAATATGTCTGCTTATTGCTCACTGTAGTCAGTAGCTTAATATGAAAGCACTGGTTTATGCTGTGAGGCATTTAATCAAATTCAGTGTGCTTTTTTTCGTATTGCATCATAGTAACTTGAGTTTCTCCATGAAGCTTTGGATGTCTAAGGCCTTTAGAAAGAGCACTGACAGGAGCAGTGGTCATCCAGTCAAAGGGGAGTTGCCACAGCCCCCTCCCAGTTGCCAGCTCTCTGCAGGGCACCCTGCCATACCTTCCCATGAATCCCCAACATATGAAGTGTGGGAGATGTAACTGCTTACTGTGTGTAAGTTTTGCTCTGAGATTTGAACTTGTGCCTCCACTCGCAAGCGTGGTGATCAGAGTACATTGTTTCCTAACAGCACTTTCATGCATGCAGAAAAATGTTCAAGCTACTGTAAGAAAGAGAGAAAAAAAACAGGTTATTATGCCAGGTCTTTTTCTTTGTCTTGTGCATTAAACTGAAGGAATGCAGTACATTCCTGAAGTGGGGTGTTCAGCATTATTAAGAAAATACCTACAATACCAGTATTCAGTCTAATCAATGAATTGTAGCAGAAGTATGTAAGAGTCATCTGAATGTGGGCAGAGCTGGCTATTGTTTTTCTGTTCTAAGAGTTAAACTTCACCTCGCTCTGTTTTGCGTGGTTTCAAAATCTCCTGTTCCAAGGTCTCCTGGTACTTCCGGATGCCAAACGGTTTGATGCAGATTAGCTCTCAGGGTTTTATTTGTGTTCCGTATTTGCATTTCTCAGCTTTATTCCCAAGGAAATTTTTACTACTTAAAGTCAACACTGAAAACACTGAATCATAGAAGTGTTGATTTATCTGTGAGCATCTGTTTTTCATCATATTGCTAAGCAGGAGCAAATTACATAGAGAAGTTACCGTAACTATGTTGTCAGATTCATTGTTACTTTTTAAGTGCAAGTTTTCAAAAGAGGTCTTAGCTTTTAGGGTATGCAGCTATAATATTCAGGGGCAGTATTTAGGTCTTAAAGGTAATTCCTCATTAAATAACACAATTACAATAAGTCAGCCTTCACAGCCTGCTGTGGCTATGTTTGCCTCTAGTTTAAGGAGTATGAAAGGTGATTCCTTCTTTTGTGTTCCTCCTGTTCAGGGTCTTCTAGATTTGCTGCCACAGCTAATGTTATCAGGTGTTGGCAAGAATCCACAGGACAGTAAGTCAAAAATAGGTGTAGCGAACTGAGAGATCATCCAAAAGTGTTGTTTGTTTTACAAGATGTTTTATAAGCATAAGATTGCCATAAACAGGGTGGTTTGGAAGATGTAGTGCCCTGTTCTCATGAGATGCGCTCTCTTGTCATTGCTCCAGCTATGGGATTGCTGGGTCTACCAATGTAACAGGAGATCAAGTGAAGAAGTTGGACATCCTTTCTAATGATCTGGTGATTAACATGCTCAAGTCATCCTTCAGTACGTGTGTAATTGTGTCGGAAGAAAACAAGGATGCTGTGATAGTGGAAACTGAGAAACAGGTTAGTAGCTTTAAAGGTTCTCGCTGCTTGACTTCAGATTAGCCTTTACAGGTGTCTTGCTTCAGGTTGAGAAACTGAAACTGACCTAAAAATTTCAGAAAACCTGTACTTTTTATACTGGCAAATGAAAGGGCAAAGAAAGTGTCATTCAGCGTTTGTTCTTTCTGTTAATTGTGCCCTGGAGGCTGATTCTCATTTCTATCTTTTTCTGTTGTTCCTCCTCACCTTTTTTTTTCTCTCACCTTTTCCTAATTGTGGAGGAAAGTTATTTCTTGCTTATCCTATCTGATCTCTGGGATAAGCAAGGGATATGTTCTGAGTCAATCAAGCCCTTTTCTAAAGTAGCTTTGTCACTAGGACACTGGGAACCTGTTCTATGCAGGCCAAATCTCAAGTTTTTTAATTCATGAAAATTCTCCTTGAAGCCCATGAACGACCCAGCAACAATAAAGCAGAAATTCTATATTCACATGTACTTGTTGAATCATAGCTCCTTTTTTCCTTTTGGTGTAAAACAGTAAAAATCTGAGTAAAAAAGTAGCAAAACAACCCTGACTAAAACATGTTTTGTAAAGTATAATAATGTTTGCTTTGCTGAAACATTTCTCTCTTTTTCTGCCTGCTGAGGAATCTTGAAAAAATATTTTATAGGCATTTGATGAACAAAGATGGCTTTAGATCTGATCAAACATGATTTCAGATCCTCACTGAGGGAGGCTCACTTTTAATGCTTGTCTAAATTACATGTGAGTAACTTCAGACTAGAGAATTGCTGGACTTAAGTAAGTTCCTGGCATCCTGGCATGCAGGGTGAAATCAAATGAAAAGCAAATGTATATGTAACTGTTATATGCATATATGTATAAAAAAGCAAATTTATAAATAACTGTTGTTACACATGATTATCAAAATGACTGTGGATAAAATAAAGGGAAAACAAGCTATTTAAAAGCTACAGTTGATTGAGCTGTTTTCTCTGTACTGGTAATTTCCCATAGCTATAGGAATCCTTAATACAGCAGTAGGCAGAGATGATTCCTTTTTTTGGGGGGGAACTCCAAAAGCTGTGTTTCTTACCAAAGATCAGCTAAGGTAATTTCTGACCATATGTGCATGCAGAGCAGAGATACAGTTTAATGTTTAAGGTAAAATGAAATGTGTGGTTTATGAATGTAAGCTGTTAAAGCCATTTTTAATGTCTCTTATTTTTAGCTCTACATGAAAAAGGCTGATCTTGTCTTATGATTCAGAAAGACATTTTGCTGGAGACAAGAAAGTGTATAGATATCTAAATAGATATCAGATATTACAGAATACTTATCAAAATGCACCAACATTAAGTAGATGAAGCTAAACTAACAAGTAAAAATATTATATGTATATAAATATAATGTATGCATAGTAATATACAATAGATACAATGTAATTCTGTAGGAAAATCTTTCCCATGTCATCACCTATTACTTACTTCAAAGATTTCCCATCTTCTGCCCTGGCACAAGTCTCGCAGTTGTAATCAAGGATGGAATCTGGGCCAAAGAATTTCTAACTTTTGAATTCAATTCCTTCATAAACTCTAAAGCCTTTTAGTTTATATTGTTTTGAAAGTCTCTGATACAATTTACCTTCCACAGTATTTTTATTTAGGGGAAGTGGGTAAATGATGTCGGTAATCTATTTGTTCCTTCTTTTGTGTTTTCTAGGGTAAATACATAGTCTGCATAGACCCTCTAGATGGCTCATCAAATATCGACTGCCTTGTTTCCATTGGGACCATCTTTGCCATCTATAAAAAGGTAAAATGATTTCATATAGAACAGAAAAAACTACTGTGCATCTTTTGATGCAACATTATTTCTTGTGAGGACTTAATAAAATCCAACTAAACTTGTTTGTTAAAGAGACTTTCTGGACCAGCTGTAAGTTAAATCTGCTATTTCACAGACACTTGTATAAAAGATTTGTGAGGGATTTGCATTAGTGTCTTGAAAGACAAAGGAAGATGAGTTGCCTATATGTAATGGAAGCCTGGCTGATACTTAATTATCCATCTAAAGGAATTATCCCTTACAACAAATCAGGTCTTAGATTTCATGAATATTTGTGTTGAGACAAAACTCCACGTTTGTCATCTACTTGGGGAATGTGCTTTCAGGTTTTCTTGTTCTCTGTGCTAATAGTCCTGCTAGCCTGAGGACAGGCTTCAAACACAAACCAGATCTGAAACATGGCATGCACGTTTGAAGTGTCTAATTCACTTTGAAAGGCAGAAACCTTGTCTGAAGGAGCTTGAAATACTGGACCTACATGCCAGAAGATGGGGGAAAAAGTAAGATAAACCACACCTGGCTGTGCATTTTAATCGTCTTTTGTATGTTGTCATCTATTCCAAAATAACTATTTTCGACCTCATTTTTGTATGAAGCAAAAGAAAACAAAAAAAAAAATCTCAAATACTTTTGATCAGCTGTGAACTCCATGAGTCATTTTCATTGCTTGCTCTTCAACTGTGCCTTGGTGTTTTCCTTTGAGCTGTGTTCATCATCACCTACAAGGAGGTGCACAGCTCTATATTATCACCTTAATTCTTTCCGGCTTCAAGCATTCCAACTAGGCTTATACAAGAGTGTTTCTAGATCACTGTATTTGTCTCCTCCTTATAATTTGTAGTAGTGCATCCAGTAGGAATCTTAGCTGTTGGTCATGGTCATTTGTGCCACCTCATGCATTGTTATGGAGTAAAAGACTGCCCCTGTCGCAGGGAGTCCAGTTATGTATGATTTATAGAAATGAAGTAAATCTGCTTGTGCTCCTTATTCTAGGTGTCCCCTGAAGCACCTTCTGGGAAAGATGCTTTACAACCTGGGCGTAATCTTGTGGCAGCTGGTTATGCTCTCTATGGGAGTGCCACAATGCTGGTACTGGCCACTTCAGCTGGAGGTGTCAACTGTTTCATGCTGGATCCGGTGAGAATGTCTTCTGTTTCTTTGTTAGGTATAAAAATGTACTGCCGGTAAGAACTGTTTGCCACCTTCCCCCTGAATCAAACAGAGCAGCAATTTTCAAGCTAATGTGGAGAACTATGCTTAATAACACATCAGCAGTAATGTAATGAGATTTTTGTGTTCTGCCTGTCCGCTGCAGGGGTGCTACATGTGATTCAACAGTTGGAAGACAGCCCAGTCAGTAAAGCAAATATATAGCACGTGTCAAAACATGTGACACTTAAAATGAGCTGTTTTCTGCAAGGCAGAATGCCCTTTAAGACTTTATTCATCTTTTCCTTAGTGTTAGGACCTTAGTAAAGCAGAAAAAGAGAAACATTTAACCTTCTTCTGTGTTTTCAGATCCCACTATGATGTGTAAAAGAGTAAGTGAAGTGTGTGGGTGTGTTTGATGTTCTAGCACACGTTGACCTCAAGTTAAAATGGAAGTTGTGTTTGTTAAAATGGAAGTTGTGTTTGTCATAACAGAAAGTAGTTTGCTTGTAGTGAGCTGTTTTGTTTTTTTTTTTTTTTTTGTAACAAAGAAAAAAAGTGTGCCACCTGCCAGTGTTGAATGTTTAGAACGTGCAGTGATCAAGCTGCAGGAAATACTACTTGGTGCCCCTTGTAAAGTAACAGCTTCAGTAGCTGCATGTATTTTTGTCTTTATTTAGATAACAGATTTAACTTTGAGCATGCATGCATGTTATTGTGTTTATTTTTATCACTAACTTGGGAATCTACTTTAATGAAAACTAAACAGACCAGCCCTTGGTTGCAGTGATTGGCTCTCTTGTCTCCAAGGATCCAGTTATCCCAACCTAAAATGAACTAGAATTTATTAATATTTACAGCTACTTGAAGATGTTTATACACTGCTTCAACCGATGCTCAGTTTTGAAACTCCCCAGAGCTGTACTAGCTAAGATGGTGGAGAGCTCAATAAATATACAAACAACAGTATATTTTTTGGCACAGAAAAGTGATAGAAAGCCGGAATGGCAGTATGAAGAAGCTTGCTTGAGTCCAAGAATTTGTGCTCTGTGTTTCATGTATAAAAAACCACTTCTGATCTAGAATACTTTTTTGTAGGTACTGAGTTACTAATGATAATGGCAGCAGTAGTAATGTTGTCCTAAATTGTGTTTGCAATTGTTTTTTGCTTTTGTTTGTAAATAATGAGCAATTAATGTTAACAAATTGGTTTTCTTTCTTACTGCTAGGCAATTGGAGAATTCATTTTGGTGGATAGGGATGTGAAAATCAAAAAGAAGGGAAATATCTACAGTCTCAATGAAGGCTATGCTAAATACTTTGATCCTGCAGTCACAGAGTATCTCAAAAAGAAGAAATACCCTGAGGTAAAGATCCTGTTTCAGAGAAAGTTTCTGACAACAAGCAACACTCATAATTTCCAACTTTATGACTAATCACTGTTCAGAGCTCAGTTTTGTTTCCTATCTATTTAAAATGTATCTTCACGTAGGACTGATAATTAGAGCAGCAGTTGATGTGACCAGATATTTCATCATCCTTCCGTGCTGCTCTTCACCCTTCACCTCTTTTATATAAGTTTTTTTTTTTTTCCTCCTTTCTTCTTTCTTTTTTTCTTTTTTTTTTTTCAATCTTTCCTTTTGTCTGGGGGCTTGAGAAATGGTGCTAGAGACAACACTGGGCATCTGGTAGCCAAGTAGAGAGGAAGTATTATCTAGTGATAAAGAAATTTGGTCGACGTGTGTTAGATTGCTGCTTCCTCGCTGCAGCATCTGAGTATGTGGAGAGCTGCGTGGGGACGGCAGTGAGTCACTGCTCAGTTGGTAACAGAAGCTGGGTCCTGCAGGGGCCTCTCACTTCAAAATCTAGTGTAGTTTCAGGGTCTGCTTCATGGTTTGGCAACTTCCTGGTGTCAGGAGGCCTGAAGGTCTACGGAGTGCCCAAAAAAGTCATGTCTGTTTTCATGCCTCATGCCTGTCATCGCTGGAATTATTATGTTGACATTGAAGTGTAAACATTTACTGTTAACTGTTTGTGTACCTTCTTGACTTCCTGATCTTGCTTAGAACAAACACTGGTGTTTTCATCTGCCATCTTGCCACAATTAAGGTATAGTTGATTTAGATAATAAAATAATTAATATACTGTCAGGAGTGTAGTAAGGAAATTGTATCAGTAGCCAACTACTGCTTTTTCTTTCCAAAAAAAAAAAAAGTGGAACATGACAAAAATGTGTAGAAGAAACAGGAAGGGTCACTTCTTTTGCTCCTTGGAATTTTTTTCTCCTACAAAGACAAAATCCCAATATCCTAGCATTTGATCTTTTATCTACTACAAATGCAGTGTTTTTAAAGGGTTAGAGCACTGATGGAGAGCTGGGATGCATTTTCTGTTGTTGGCACTACCACTCATCTATCCCGAAATATTCTGTCAGTCCTTTTTCTTGGATTTTCTCAGTTAGAAAATGAGGAGGAAGCTTAATTTTTCTCCAAAACTACTTTGAATATTACCAGTGAAGAACAATATGGAGGAGTTGGGTGTTAAGATGAGTAAAGAGGGTGGGTGGATGGGCAAGGAGATAAGATTAACCTGATGTGCTTGAAAGTTACACTTATTTGAATCTCTTTCTGTAGGATGGCAGTTCACCATATGGTGGGAGGTACATAGGATCTATGGTGGCTGATGTGCATCGCACACTGGTGTATGGAGGAATCTTTCTGTATCCTGCTAATTCCAAAAGTCCTAAAGGAAAGGTAAGCCTGAATAAGCCCAATTACAGAAAATGTTACATTACATATCTCAGTATTACAGAACAGTATTTTGATTGCAGAACATGTGTTTTACAGCTTGGTAGTTTGTACCTCTGGTGTGTGAGTATGGCTACCCCTTGCACACTGTCACAGGTGACAGCAACCTGTTGTCAGAGACCTACTTCAGGGCTACTGCTAGCCTGTTTCAATTGTGCTGACTTCTCTTTATCCCCAAACATTTTCAGATTACAGAATGTACCAGGGGATAAGCTACTCAAACAGGCTTCTTTGTACCATCTACAACCAAATTGAGTTGGCCACAACCAAGTGAAACATTACAAACAGCCCACATTACCCTGAGATTCCTGCTACAAGCTAGTATGTACGAAGCCTAAAGGTAGTGTGCCCCTTATGAGTACCTCTGCCCAAAAGAAAACCGTCTTGTGTCTCGTACTTGGTAGCACTGCCTTATCTGGAGGAACTATGCCTGGCTGCCTCTGCCAGGACAACAGTCCATCAGGGAGGATCACACACTTGCAGGCTGACAAGGGGACTGTTTATTCAGCAAAGTCCTTTCACATGTTTTGCAATTGTCTGTAAATTATTGCTCCAGGTTGCAGATAAGATGCAGTTATTCATTAGAGAAATGTAATGGCACACTCAGGGCCACTGTTTTTCTTTTCACGCAGGCCTACGTGGTCTGCTGCCTTGTTAAAGGTTGCATCTTACATATGAGCTTTATCTCTGTGTAAAGAGCATAATGCAAACATGAGCTATGGAGAAAGCACTCAAATTGGGCAAATTCACTGCATTCACCATGTTTTGTTTAAAGGAAAAATCCACACAATTTCATTCCTGAGCTAAAGTTTATATGAAATCTGGAGTACTTGGAGTGTTGACTGGTTTTAAAGCAAATGCCAAATATATTTACATTTCACAGTTCTCATCATTACCTGGGCTGACTGTTGCCATTTTTATTTTTCTCTTTTAGCTGAGGCTGCTCTACGAATGCAATCCAATGGCTTTTGTTATTGAGAAGGCTGGGGGAATAGCAACAACCGGGCATCAAGCAATACTAGATGTAGTGCCTGAGGATATCCATCAAAGAGTGCCTGTTGTCTTGGGATCTCCTGATGATGTGAAGGAGTACCTTGAAATAGTCAGGAAGCATTCAGCTAAGTAGAGGAAGCTTGCTGGAATCACTGTGCAGATGGGGAGAAATGTCGGACAGCTGAACCAAGCAGTACTGCAAGGTTGAACTGTCTGACCACTGTAGCAACAGAGCAAATGAGCCATATTTTCTTAAGATTTTTTTTTTAGGTGAAATGTTGTGCAATTGCATTGTGCAATAAAAGGCATTTAAAGGTTGTATTAAAGGAAGCATTAAAAGTAAAAGCAAAGGAAAAATGTTTACTTGTTCATTTATCATTTGTGATTACACAAAAGCCACTATGCTACAAGGAAATACTGTTTATTTGCATTAATTAACTAGTGGAAGATGCAACTTTCTCAGACAAGCTACAGTGTATCACGAGAATATCTGATGATGCCCTCTTCTGAAAACACTGTGGGAAAGACTCAGCGGCCTTGCGCAGTGAGTGACCTTTCCTGGACCAGTCTCTAGCTGTTTGGCAGTAAGTATCAATGCTAATGTGGGCACCTTCACACGTTGTTTCTAAGCCCCAGAAGTTACTCACTGGACTTTGGTCTGGGCTTAATAGGCCTGGGATTTAACATTTGTGAAACAGGTACATTAGTGTATGTTAATTCTGGCACCTATGGTTAATATTGCCAGTTGGCATTCTGTCAGATCCTATTACACAAGGATGGAAAATGGCATTTTGAAGATGGATTTTGAATTGGGTAAGGAGCATGTGTAGACACCTTTGGTACTGTTCTGCTTTGATAAACTGGGGAACTTTGCCAAAAATTAACCCACTTGCTTGATGAAAAAATTAATGTCTGTGTTGCTAGCAACCGCCACCAGATGTTCTTCGTGTTATTTTTGAAGTGTGCATTACCATGGAAAGAGATTCTGCTGCTTAAGCAGAATTAAGTTGCAAATATCACCACAAAGCATACTGACATTTAATACGCTGATTCAGAGCATGCTGCTGGGAACATGACATTAGTCCTTGAGAGCTAGATAGGCTGACCACCTGTCTGGGTATGGTTTATGTTCATGACTCACAAGCTTTTTGAATTGGTCCAAATCTACAAATCTTTGACATTTCTAACTGCCCCCTTAGCGTTGCCAAACTCAGACTAACGGATGTTGCTGCTGGGTAGACTGGTACTGAACTTTCACTCAAGCCATGGTCTGGGAGCCCCTGTCTAAGGGTGCAGTGAGCTGTAAACCTGCTTGTCTGAGGATTTTGTATGCATCAGTGCAGACAGCCTGTCTGAGCTTGGTTCTTGTAAAACAAGAAGAAAAGAGAGGGGGGAACCTGGAGGCCATGGTGCAAAAGCATAGTCTGTGGGACATGGAAAAACACATGGAAAAAAGTGAGGCCCCTTGTTCTGTCACGGGCTATGTTCAGGGCATTTGGAGGCATACTAGCACACCTTAGATGGGTGTTTTGGTTTTGTCTGTAGGCTGACCTTTTATAGTTAGCATTTTCTGGCAGAGACTGAATGGCCTAGTTTCCACTGAAAATGCTGTTTCCAATAAGGCTTGCTCTGTGAAGACAGGACTTTCAGAGACTTGAGTCCTTAAAGGATCTGGACAGTGCTGGAAATCTCCAACTGAGCTCTTCTTCTGCCTGTGCACTCTCCTTTCATATTGTGAGGGCCTAAGTCTGGCCTTACACGGGATCTAGCTCCTCTGTAGGCCAGGCTCTGCTCTGGGAAATGAGCTGACCATGGCTTATGTATTTTGCCTGATATGCACCTGCAAAATCAGGCACCCCAAAAAGAGAAACCATATGGCATGCTGTCTGATTTCTGACTGATTCCCCCTGGGAGAAGGCTCAAACAGCCACCTCCCAGTAAGATGCCCTTGTTGCCAGTCTAGGGGCCAGCCTGGAGGGAAAGTGTTTATTACCCCAAACTGTGAGTATTGCGCCATGATGTGGGAGAGGACTTCATGCAATCAGACAGCAAGTGGGACAGCTGTGTACTGGGGGAATCCTTGAGCCTGGGCTTTTCTTCATAAGATGCTCTTTCTTGTGCTAGGTCCGATGCTGCTTCCTCTGCCTCTTCATGTGAGCAGCAAACCGCTGGGATATGGCCGTGCTCTCACTTTTGTGGAAGAAAGAAAAAAAATGCCCTCCTTGCATCTGTTTCGCCTTTTCATTGTGATTTCAAAAGAAACAGCAAGTCTGAGTTTTGACAGCGTATGAAGGTACTAGGAGAGGCTGGAGATTCCTACCTTACGCAGTGAAACACTTCCCAGAGTAATTGCGTGTTCCTGTCCCTAACATGTCCTTACTTGCTGGCTCTGGCACATGCTTTTTAGCACTTTAAAGGGCTCCATGCTCACTAAATCAGCCACAGCCAGTAGCATGCTGAGAAGGACTAGATCTCTCAGGTTCTGGATGCTGCTCCTCAGGAAAAGTACACGAATATTATTGTTATGCACAACTGTTTTAGATCCTTATGTTTTTAATTTAACCTGCACCCGGAGCCATGGCACAATTGTTTATTTAATATACTAAGCAGAGGATAGTTGGAAGCCCTTACAGCTTTTTTCTGATTTTCCATATATCAGTTTGGACTACAGTGCCTCATTAGTCGGTTGGCACAACTTGACAGACAGTATCCACATCAGCCATTTTTGTCTAGTTGTAGTAATTCGTCAGCCGTATTCTGCACCCAAGCTCTTCCAGGGTCCCTAGGCTGCACGTATCTATTTTTAAGACACCGTACTGGCAGGAGGCAAAGGTTATAGAAGGAAAGCCAATACTGCCTGTGTTTACTAGGTCAGTTCCCAGTGTTTTGGTTGTGTCTGTAAGCTGACTTTTTATAGTTATCATTTTTCACATTGTGATCCGGTTTTTCCTTTCTATCTGTAACATGTAGGCCCACATTTGAAAGGCATCCTCACGTAGGCACCAACAGGGAGGACTATTCAGTGATTTCCTTCCACAGCTCCCTTTCCAGTGCTTGCCCTATACTCTAGTGTGGGTTGGGAGTGCTGACTTGTCACAGCATCTGCTGTCAGCCCCCACTGCAGTAGTACCCACTGCCCTGCTCAGAGGCTGAACCGTGGCATTTGGTGAAAGGTCACTGGCTCCAGTTTCATTTGGCAACATCCAAGACACTAACATTTAAAATCAGCTAGAAAAAGTGTCACCTTCAAGGCACAGGACTAGTTTAACATGCCAGTGGAGGTGTGAATCACCTCTGAGAGCTCTTGTATAATCTTAGAGCACAAATCTCCCACTGATCTGTCAAATGGAGGTGTTTATATTTTTACCTCTCTATATTGTTCCCACCCATCTTACTGAGTGTTTCTCAGGCTTAAAAAGAATCATCACACATTTTTTAAACAATCTGATTTCTCCCCTATCACCCTTAAATATTAATTATGTGTATAGCTTAATCATCAGTTTAATCATCAAGGTTTTTATCATTCTGTGGGATCACAGTACTTGTCTAAACAGGGTAAGGTTTGTATGCAACACAGTCTTGTGCCTTTATCCAAGTTCTATTCTTTTATTTCTCTTCTTGCTTTGTTGTTGGCTACAATGTTTCTAGAAAGTTTGGATGTAGAGTCTGTATTCTTTACATATTAGTCCAAGTAAGTTAAATTCATATTGAAGGAGTGTTATACCAGTCTCTTCATCTCCTATTATTAGTGCTTGTGTGTCCCCTTTTGCCATTTGTCTGTCAGATCTTTTTACAGTGTAAAAGCCTGCCTGTCACTTAAAAGATCTACAGATCTAAGTAGAATAAATAAATATATATTCAGAGTATTGTTTTTACTTTTTATTTCATTATTTTATCTTTAATCTTTTGAGCAATGCCACACAGACACAAGCTGAATGTATAAAGTAACTCTCTTTTTCTCATAAAATTTTTCACAAGATACACATTTTTTTCGTTTGTTCTTAAAACAGTTTGCATCAGTATATCTATACCCGATCTATTACCGAAACAAAAGCTGAAATGAGTTTTGGATTAGTACTTAAAGACTGGAGAAGGTCCAGAGAAATGCCACAAAGATGATCCAAGGACTGCGAAGCCTGACATGTGAACAAAAAAGGCTCAGAGAATACCTTATCAGCATTTAAAGGGTGGCTACAAAGAAGAGGAACACTCCCTTTATACATGTAATCACTGGGACATCTAGTGTAGGTCATGGTTGGCCTAGAAAGGTTGGACCAGACAATCACTGAGGTACCATCCAACCTGGTATTCTATGACTGATTCTATGACTGATTCTCTTTGAGCAGCAGCTCAAAGCACGGTGATTCATATATACCAAAAAGTATTCAGGACCTGTAAAAAGCATTCGGGAATTTTTCAGTTAAAAACAACCCCCACCCCCCACCCCCCCCCAAAAAAAAAAAAAAAAAAAAAAAAAAAGAAGAAGAAAATAGTAGGAAAAAAGGAAAAGAGGCAAATAATGGACTTGCTCTGATGGCGCCCTTTGAACCACTAAGTCCAAAACAAACTTTCTGTTAGAAGATAGCTGAACTTTGTCTTCTTGACCAATGTAAAAGATCATTTGGAATCAACAGAAGAGCTGCATGTGATGTTTTGACAAGTGTTAGAAGCAGTAGGCCAAACACCACCCCATTTCTTATTTGCTAGTTTGATTTAATATACCAATGATGTTCTAGCTACACAGCAGAGGGATTTTGCATTAGAAGTGTTTTAGTGCTGGTGAGGCTGACAACTGCCATGAGGGCGAAATAATGCGCAGAATGTAATGGCTGTATCAAAAGCAGATCTGTTTGCATTATAATGTGAAACCTGTCCCCTTCTTTTGTTAATAGCACCATATGCTATGCCAGAGCTCGCTAGGTATGCTATTTTCTGGTTTTGTACAAAGTCTGTTTGCAGAAAGAAAGTTTCTTAACCTGGTAAAAAGTACTTGAATATTGTGATGTGAGTGGGTTTGCATATTTTTAGCAAAAGCACAGTTGTAGGAAAGAGAAAAACTAATCTTCAAGATCACTTTCCTCCACCATTGCCTTAGAGACAAGGTCTTCCTGCTGCTTCACCTGAGGAGCTCTGCTCATCTGTTCTTCCTCCTCCTCAAAGTGAGCCTTGAATAATATCCCCATAAACTAAGCATATGGGATGCAAGCAGCACTGAACTTGTTGCTAGTGTTCAGTGCTGTCACAGGATCATAGAATCATAGAACGGTTTGAGTTGGAAGAGACCTTAAAGATCATCCAGTTCCAACCCCCATGCCATGGGCAGGGACACCTTCCACTAGACCAGGGTGCTCAAAGCCCCATCAGCCTGGCCTTGAACACTGCCAGGGATGGGGCAGCCACAGCTTCTCTGGGCAGCCTGTGCCAGGGCCTCACTACCCTCACAGTGAAGAATTTTTTTCCTAATATCTACTCTAAACTTCCCCTCTTTCAGTTTAAAACCATTACTATCTGCCCTTGTAAATGTCCCTCTCCAGCTTTTTTGTAGGCCTTTTTTATGTACTGGAAGGCTGCTGTAAGCTCTCCCTGAGGCCTTCTCTTCTCCAAGCTGAAAAAGCCAAACCCTCAGCCTTTCTTCGTACAAGAGGAGCTCCAGCCCTCTGAGCATCTTCATGGCCTCCTCTGGACTCACTCAAGCAGGTCCATGTCCTTCTTGTGTTGGGGTCACCAGAGCAGAAGAGGTGTGTGGTACTGTGGGCTGTTTCCCAAAGTATGACATGTATCGATGACAAGCACACTTTTGTCTTCCAAAACTTGCTCTGCTGCTATGCTTTTTGGCCAGTGGTGCATGAAAAGTGTGTGCCTCCCCAGCACTCATCCTTTGCATGGAGGGAGAGCTGGAAAGTGGCAGCTGCTGATGGGGCAGCAAGGCTGGAGCCCTTTCAAGCACAGGCTGCTGTGCACAAGCAAGAACCCCTGAAGAAATGTAGCTAAGGGAAGAGCAGAGCTCAATCCTGCTATGAGTCTGCACTGGGCATGAGAGACAGGGAAAGCCAGGGCATGAGGTGCCCTGGAGTGCAAGAGCAGCAGGCAAGAACCAAGCCCAAGAAACCAGGGTATCACTGACATGCAGATGTGCTCAGTGCTGCAGAGGACAAGCAGCAACACCCAGGGGCAACCCTCGAGTCTAGAAAGCTTCCTTCCCCTGGATGCAGGGCACGAGGTCCACCTGCATGTAGCATGAGCAGGCACCTAGCAAAAATGGCCCAAAGGAGCCCTGGTAAGGTGCCATGCTCAGTGCTGCAGAGGAAGGCAAAAAAACCCCAGGGACACTTACTAGCCCACTGTGGGGGAAAGGAAGCCTTCCTCTTCCCAGCTGCAGGGCATGAGGAGCCACCTTCATGGTGCATGAGCAGCAGGCAGTAACCTATCATGAATGGATCACAGGAGCCCAGACCAGTGGTCACGCTCAGTGCTGCAGAGGAAGGCAAAAAACCCCGGGGAACAATGACAATCTGCCCCGGGGAAAATTCTTCCTGACCCCAGAATTGGTGATTGGCTATCCCTGAACATGTGAGCACGACCTGCTCCTGGCCCACAGGCTGGTCACTCCTCCTCGGAGATGCCCAAGCACTATTCTCCCTCAGCCTGGAGCCACCTCAGGGGCTCCTGAGAGGCCCCAGGCCTGATTGACCTTGGGGGCAAGAATTCTTCCATGCCTGGCAGGGTGCCAGTGGGTGGTGTATCTGCATCCCATTTCAACGCATCTGCATCCCATTTCTTATGGCTGCTGTGCCTGGCTCCATGGGGAATGAGCATGGTGAGCTCTGCAGTGCTCCTCAAGAAGGCATTTCTATCACTGGGCCATAGTCATACAGCTGAAAAGGATTTCTGTCCCCCACATGAGCTTTGAAGGTGGGCCCATCAGTAGCTGGCCTTGCAGCGTAGCACATCCAGCAGCCTTTTACAGTCTCTGGTCTTCTTTCCTCTGCCCACTCTAAGCAATTCCACCAGCTCACAGACTTTTCAAATGCCTCTGGGCTGCCCCCAGGCCATAGGTGGCAGAGGAACATGGGAGGATGATCCCTTTTATGCTTTATTGTGGCTGCTGCGTTGCTGCGTGGTGGCACTGTGACATGGGGGTGAGAAGGTCCTCTGTGCAATCCTGCCTGCTGCCCCTCTGCCCAGCATCCTCTGGAGGAAGGCCTTTGAGGGTTGATGAACTGTACTTATGTCCATTAAAATGGTTGATGGGATTGTAAACTGTCACCTCCTGACTTTCCCTCTGAGCTCCACCGCACCTTAGGAAACATGCTGTCAAAAAGCAAGAGGTGGTAAAATCTGAGCCCTGTAGGGAAGACTAAACTGCTCTAAAGCACGTTTACAGGACTTCGAAGAGATTCAGTTAATGTTTTTCTGCCCTTACCGTCAGTCTCAAGCAAAACCTTTGCTTGAGGCTAGTTTCAAAGCAGAAAACCTTGGCAATCAAATCCCTTTAAAACTCTCCACATGACTCATTGTTCATAGGTGAAGAGACACTTTTAGGAAAATCCAAAGAAATGCTAAAGATTAAAAGAGGAATGCAAAGGGAAATCAAAACTCTGTGCCTACAGCTGCAGTTCCTATTAACAAAGCCAAAGCTTGATGTGTTTTGTTACTGAACTTCATTTCAGTCTTCCTGGCATGATTTTAGTGCAGTAATTTGGGTTAAATGAATGGTAACAATGAAACTCAATGAAACTTTTCTTGTGTAACTCTCAATTTTCTTGTTTTGCTTGTGGGCTTTCCAGGTCTTCTGCTTAAAAACAAGAGAGTGGTGCCAATAAGTAAAATGAAGGCTGCGAAATGTAACTGTTCTTACTTCCTTATCTGAGTGGGAAGACAGTGCTGTAATTAAAGTCCACAATTCCATTGTTCCAGATAGCATGCAGGTAGTTCACTGACAAGTCTGTCTACCTTCACATAAGCACCATGTGATCCAGGCACACTGCTTGTAAGGAGTTACAGGCGGAACAATTGCAAATTTGGACATACCTATATTTACACGGCATACTATGATACCAAAGCTGACATAAAATTTCATTTTGTGAGTTGTGACAGAGACAAAAAAAGACAAAATCAGATAGGCTTTATTTGTAAATTATTGAAGGTGTAATTATTTTGTAACCTATAAAGCCACACCTCACCAGTACCTCTCATTCACACACGCCCTATATTATTACAAGTAAAGCAGACTGGGAGTGAAGTCATTAAAAGGAGATTGCAGCAGACCAACTAGCATCATAAACCGTTTTAATAAATGCATGTCTAGATGCACCCTGCACTTCCTCTTGATTCCCGTGGGTTGTGCCATACACCTGCAAAATTTCCTCTATGGAGAGGCTAAAAGGGAGTGAACAAGCAGGGATTAAGGCAACATGGGAAGGGAAATTCACTGTCCAGAGCCACAGCATGGTGGATGCTCTTCTGTGGGGCACTATGACACGTGTGGTTACTGACACCCTATGCCTTCACTTCTTGTGCCTTGCAAATTGCGCGCTTTGCCTTGGCTGTGCTGAGCTCGTTGCTGAGTGGCAGGTACAGGAAAGCAGCTTCCAGCTAAGTGGACAGTGAGATTTTTGCATTACAAACAGTCTAATGCAATATTTGAGTATGTTAATAGATCTGCACATCCCTAGCTCCAGTGTTTGGGAAAAGCAGCTGAGCACTGGTTCTTCAGCTATCGTCCTGTCTCTAGCTCCTTTTCTGCATCCAGAGGAGCTGTGGAGCCAGCCTGGGGTGCAGTTATTCTGAGCACTCAATCACATGGTCTCAGAAACATCTTAATAAAATCTGACCAGCAGACAACAGCTTTGCCTCAGAATAAAACAGCTACCCGGGATCTCAGCACTGCAATAAAGTGTCCTGTCCAGCCAAGAAGCAAGGAACTTTGGCACCCAGCAAAGATGTCTGACAAAACCCCCTTCGAAACGGATATGTTAACGCTCACGCGATTCGTTATGGAAAAGGGACGCCGTGTTAAAGGAGCAACGGGGGAGCTGACACAGCTGCTCAACTCCATGCTGACTGCCATAAAGGCCATTTCCTCTGCAGTCAGAAAGGCAGGCCTTGCCCACATGTGAGTCCTACCTAGCTATAAGGGGAGGAAGAGGAGATTAGAGAGACAGCTGCTTGCACAGGAAGGCTGGGGAGTGGGCAGGGATTCACAAATATGTTGGAAGTGTCTTTTTTAAGCCAAGTGACTGTATGTATGAGGTCAGAGCCTGGATTATCAAGAGTGGGAAGTGGGAAATCTCTTTTTCTGGATTATTTTAATATCAGGAGAAAGGTAGACATTTAAACTAACTGCTATTACTCTAAAAATGTAAGCCAGAGCATCAATGCATTGCTCACCTCGCCGTCCCTTGTAAATGTTGATACTGATTATTTTTAAATCTACTGTGAATTTACAGACTATCACACTGTGGTGTTTTCAATGCAGAATATCACACCACAATATTTTCTGCTAACATCCAAACCTGGTGGTGAGCTATGCAAATCAGAACTTGGCTTATCTTTGAGAGCTGATGTTCTGCCTGACTGCGGTATAAGTAATGGTCTAAAGCAACAGACCAGCAAGAAATGCCATATGCTGCCATGCATGAGTGCATTTCCCCTTTCTTCCTCAAGCAGTATAAGGATTACAGATGGGGAGTCTTAAAAGGCCCTATATAGAAAACAAAAAGCACTATTTGGCATGCAGCGGTTTGGCAAATAAAGAAGGAATAAAGAATTGCCTCAGCAAAGCCTGGAATGAACCAAGCTGCTCCTCACACAGCCAGATGAAATAGACACCAGTGTCATTGTTTTAATGGTGATCTATCTGAAGTAGTCCAGAGACTTGTAATGTCCTAATAAAATTATGTATTTAAAATATATAGGTTTTGTTATGTATTGATATACATGTTTCTGTACATTCCTGCATATGTACACATGCATACATGCATAAGAAAGACAGGTAATATATTTGTTAAGAAATACATTTGTAATTTGTTGGGTTTTTTTGCTGTGGGTTTGCTTTTTTTCTTCTTCCTGTGGAAACACCAAAATGTGTAACACTTGTGGGGGGGGGGGGTGGTTTGTGCTTCGCTGACTGTTTGACCATTTGGTCAAAGTCCTTAATGATCTTTGCAAATGATGAATTCAATGTCTCAGTACTATCACCCTCACTTTAGAGGTATGGAACATAATATGTAGAAAGGACATGAGGCATACACAAATTTAATCACAGTACCAAGATCCTATGCCTTTAGCTGTTAAACTATAATTTGTCTCTGTACTTACTATTTGAAGCTGAGCTGTTTTGCCTCCCTGACTTAGAGGAGCAGTTGCTTTTATCTCATTTTAATCTTTCAATATGCAGCCTCTGAAGTGTTTAGTAAGTAGGGAGAACCTCTATTTGGTAGACTAGAAGTAGAATAGCCACCTAGTCTACAAGAACACATGGCGACTGTGCTAGATGACTCTTTCCCTCAGAAATAAGACACTTGTTATGTTAGAGAGCTAATGTCCTTTTCAATAAACAAAAGCTTCTGCTAACGAACCAGAAATATCTGACGTATCCAAACACACAAATGAGTGACATTTACCATTCAAATTACACCAAGTAACCATGAAAATTCAGAAATTCTCATGGCAAGCTTTCAACCACAGTCACTGGCTTGCATCCATCTGCATTTGTGAAGCTAGAGAGCTCTGATTTTTCTAGTGCCTCCAAATAGGACATTGTGAAGTGTCTCCTTCAATGTTACAGACCTCAGCATGAATTTTTAGCACATTTGCCATTCACAAATAAAGGAAGACTTTTTCCAAGACATAGACTTGAGCTGGGAGTGTGCCTGAAAACACACTAACTGAAGAATGGGTGCTAAGCACTCCCTGAAAATCATGGTCCTTTCCAGTATCTCAAACTTGGCACTCAAAATTAGACTGCCCCAAACACTCTATACTTCTGAAAAGCTCAGGCAGCTTTGAGCTGTGAGTAAATTAAAAGACTTACCCTGCCTCCAGCTAATGCCTGCTGCTGACCAGCACCCTGGGGACTAATTAGTCATCCCTTTCATTTATTTTTCTTTTGCCATAACGAATAAAAGTGTTGTATCTATTTCTTGCATGATTCCTTATGCATCTAAGATGCCCAGACCATGCACATCAGGTCTAAACAGTGCTTCCTCAACTAGAAATCTCAGAAATACATATACTACTGTACACTTCCTCATTAATATATTGCTAAAATCGGAATAGGGAAAGGAAGCATCATCTTAACTCATCCAAGGGCTACCAAGTGAAACAGACCTTGATCCTGAGACACAGTTCAGCATGAGGAATTATCTGGAGATGCCTTCAATGCTTCTGGTTTTGGTGTGGCTGGGGACTGAGTAGGGGAGGGTTAAATGTCATCATGGAGCTCTGAGCAGCCAATGGCAGAAAATAATGCAGATGCTCTCTTCTCCTTCCTCAAAGCTGCTGCCAGCTGTTTGTGAGGCTTTTAGGGAAGCCTGGCAACCACTGAGTGGGCTGGGGTGTCTGGTCTGTCCTGGAGAACATCCAATCATGAGCAAAAGGACCCAGATAAACCCCCAAAATGATGCCTGTCTTATGCATGTTTTTGTTTCTTAGCAGCAGCAACCATCTCATAATTCACCTTAGTAGTTTAATCCAAAGATTAGAGGTGTGGGAAGATGAGAGGAAAGAGGCACCCTGACTTGGGCTGGGCTTTTTTCCATAAAAACCTGTAACATTGGCCTCCCTCCGGTTTCTTGATGTTTTCCCTTTCTGTAGGTTTGGTATAGCTGGCACTGTGAACGTGACCGGCGACGAAGTGAAGAAGCTGGACGTACTATCCAACTCCCTGGTGATTAATATGCTGCAGTCCTCCTACAGCACCTGCGTCCTGGTCTCGGAGGAGAACAAAGAGGCCATCGTCACCCCCAAGGACAAGCGGGTCTGTACACCTGCTCAGGCGACAGCAGGGGGCAGTCGTGCTTCACGTGTGGACGCCAACCCTTCCAGAGGGAACGCGGAGCACTTGCGCTGTTACTGCGCAGTTTTGATTAGTAACCGTGGTGCAGGGCATGGCTTCAACAGCTAAATGGGCTGTGCAGGGTAAAATTACCATTAAAGTTCTGTGAAGGGGGGATAGTAATTATTTTTGATCCTGCTAACACGCCCCAGATCCCAGGTGTATGTGTACTAGTGTATTCCCCGAGTGCAAGTGTAACGGCTTTGGATTATGTTAATGAGTCGGCAACATAAAATAACAGGAAAGGCTGGCAGAACTGGGGTTCACATTATGTATCCAGAGGAAACACCTGACTGCTTCACCGGGCTTCCCCCAGGAGGGGATCCTATTGCAGCAAGATACTGCTCACGCTGTTGTAACCTAGCCTTTCCCCAGGATGTTTTCTTGCTCTCAAACCTCCCATCACAGGCAAATCCTTTAGTGTGGAACAGAATGCAACCAAAAACCCCGCCCTTATTTACTTGAGGAAGATACTTGCTTCCAGAATGAGTCACACCTGCTTTCAAGTGATTTTTGCATTACTTGTCGGCAGAGGGCTCCTCCTTTCTATCATAAGATTTCGTGCTATCTGAGCAGAAACATGCTCTCTCCTCTTTCTTTGGCAGGCCCTGCAGGGAGTGGGTGCTATGCTGCAGGGCCAGCTGGGTCAAAAGAGCAGCTCTCTCTGGCAAGCCATGTCAGGCATGCTTGCAGGGCTAAACGCAGTGATAAAAATATGGAGTTTGTCAAATAAAAAGAAAGAATAGAGCAAGAATATATATCATTTAATGCCTCCCATGCCAATTCTGTTTTAGGGTAAATATGTGGTGTGCTTTGACCCCCTTGATGGTTCGTCCAATATAGACTGCTTGGCGCCAATAGGAACGATATTTGCTATCTACAAGAAGGTAAGACAACAAATGAAGCACAGCGTGCTTTGTTTACACTTCATGATACACTTGGTGAAAGCAAAATTTGTTGGGTATGTCAACTTGCTTAGTTTATTTCCTAGGTTCTGTAAGTGATCAACAGAGCCTGAGAAAGTAAAAGAGATGACACTTGAGATTCACATGTGCTAGAATGCTGCCTGAATTCCCAGGAAGGAGACATTCAGCCCCATGAAATCGCTGTGTGACAGCTCTTCCCTCCTCCAGACACACAGACACTTAAACAAAACCCTTTCACCATTAGGCAGCTGGGTAGCTCTTCAGTGATCGTCTACTCACTGCAGGTGAGCTGCGGGGTGTCACAGTGACTGTGAATCACAGTATTTGTCTTCACAGATGCTGACTGGGGAGGGCTGATGGTCACTGCCTGGACTGTATTATGGCTAGCAGTTTGGTGACCTCCCGCTGCGAGTTGTGTGCTTGTTACAGATGGGAGTTTATGAGGATGCTAACAGTGAAAGCCACCTGAGGCTGAAGAAAGCAGTCACCTACAGCCATCAGGGCCCTGCCAGAGTATCTGCTCCCATGGGGCTGTACAGAACAGCAACTGTGCAGCCAATTAACGAATGTTAATAGCTAGAGTCATGCCAAGTCTTGTGATTTGATTGCTAATCTCTCAGCAGCTGGTGTTTTTACTAAACCCTGAGCTCACAGTCATATGATTAAGAGAGACCCTCAGCCATTACTATTGTGAAGTAACATTTACAGTACTTGTGACTGCAAAGAAGTCTTTACGGGCTCAGATGCTACACTTCAAACATATGAAGATAAGTTTTTAAAGTCTCTCTCATCTTCTAACTCATAATTTTCAACTGGTTAGTCCTCCTTTTTTACATTCTGTTAGGCAATACACTAATCATCACTGTTGAGAATATGCATCTGCTAGCAAACCAAATAGGGCACGATCTCCACAGACTCATAGCACAAGGCAAGTGCTGACAAATGGCTGTCCACACTGTTAATGGTTAGTGCAAACCGCCATCACAGATGCAGCCCAGGCCAGACAGCGCTGAGGTGATGCCTGGGTATGGTTTGTGGAAGGAGCAGTCCAGGACTACCTGCAGTATTTTCTACCATCTTGGTTTTTGCAGGGAAAAGAGTTTAGCTGTATGGATGCAGTCAATGTGCCATGTGTTTTTATGGTAAGCCAAGGGACCCCCATCTTTTTCACTTACCTCTCTAAAGATAACCTAAAAGACTACAGCACCTCCTAAGATTTACTGTAGGCAACAGTTGTGTTGTCCGCTGCTCTTAAAGGTGGTAAGCAGCATCACACATAGACTAAACGTTAGCTTTAAACACAAATGCTCAGTGTGATTAATCCAGCTTAGCAGGTAGAAATACAGATCAGATTTCCCTGCCATCTTTAGCTTACCTGATAATGCATATGAAGATTACAGACTGCCTAGTCCTCTGAAGGATTCTGCTTTAGAACAGAACATTCCGAACATTCCCCAAAGAACTCATATTGTTCCCAAATGTTCAAGTTTTCAATTTATTTTCTGATCTTTCCACTGTTGTTGCCCTAACATAGTAATGGACAGGAGCTGGCATTGTGCGCTTGCAGCCCAGAAGGCCAATCTTGACCAAAGGAGCGTGACCAGTAGGTCAAGGGAAGTGGTTCTGCCCCTCTACTCTGCTCTGGTGAGACCCCACCTGCAGTACTACATCCAGCTCTGGAGTCCTCAGTACAGGAAAGACATGGACCTGTTGGAGAGGGACCAGAGGAGGGATACAAAAATGGTCAGAGTGATGGAGTACCCCCCTTATGAGGAAAGGCTGATGCAGTTCGACTTGTTCAGCCTGGAGAAGAGAAGGCTCTGTGGACACCTTATTGTGGCCTTTAAGTTTTTAAAAGGGACCTGTAAGAAAGATGGGAAAACACTTTTTATGAGGGTCTGTTGCAATAGGATGATATAGAGGTGATGGGTTTAAACTAAAAGAGAGGAGATTGAGGCTGAGTGTGAGGAAAACATTCTTTACAGTGAGGGTGGTAAAACACTGGCACAGGTTTCCCAAAGAAGTGGTGGACGTGCCATCCTTGGAGACATTCAAGGCCAAGCTGGATGTGGTTCTGGGCAACCTGATCTGTTTGAAAACGCCTCTGCTCATTGCAGGGGGGTTGGACTAGATAGCCTTGGAATGCTCCTTCCAACCCAAACTATTCTGTGCTTCTAATTAACATATTTGTTGTAAATACTGTTTCTGTTTTTCATGTGGGTGGATACCATTCAGCACCTCATAAAAAGAAAATTACATTGCTTTGTACAAATGCTTCATATCCAAATGAAAACCCTGCTGCTAGGATGAAGTGTGGTTTGTCAATTATAAGAGCAACTTTCCAATTTTCCCTGGGAAGTTAGAAACAATGTTGAATTTACAGTCTTTCAATTGCATAATTCTCTCCATGAAAATGCTAATTCCAAAGTACATATTAATTAATGCACCCTTCTCTCAGAGAAGAAAATTTCATATCAACACTGCTAACTTTGAATACTATTAACTTCAAACCCGTTGAAATAATGAAATAATAATAAGCGCTTTATTGATTGTTACTGAAGAGTAGCATGAAAGGAATAAAAGTGAGATGTTTATCCTGATGGATGAGAATCACTTGCGAGAGAAAATACAATTTCAAACTATTCAAGATTCGTTTGGAAAAGCTATAAGAATTGTAATTCCAAAGGATGATCCTTAGTTCCTGTCTGGTATATATTACCTCCCGATTCTCAGATTATTATCTGATTATCTCACCATGTCAGCACTTCAACTTCATTTCCAAAGGCCTACCCTCCAGAACAGAAATATTTACCTCATTTTAGGAAAAAAAGGTAAAGAAAGATAAACAGCACTTTTCTACAAAGGTCAGACTCAGTGCCACCACATTTCAAACCTGGAAATGGTTCTCTGGCTTCTCCCAGTCCAGAGACACCACCAAAGCGGCAGGTAACATTGCCTCCTGCCAGAAAAGCACTTTGTCGGTTTCATAGAGAAAGCCACCAAAAATAAATGTCATCTGAGGTTTATTTAATTTTCCACCTGGCTTTTACTTTCTGATGCATGGGTGGTATTGGTAAAACAAGAAGAAACATCGAAAAAGCAGGGCTGAGGGAGGGCCCTTGTGGAATCAGCGGAAGCCATAGCAAGCAATAGGACAATGGCAGTCACCGCCGCTAAGGGGCTCTCAGCTGCTGCAGCGCCGAGGGTGGTGACTATATGTGTTTGTTGCTTGGATTCTTCAAAATCTTTCATGGCACTGAGCTGAATCAACAGCTCTCAGTTCATACTGCATATACATGCTATGAAACTCTGCTGCTTTGTTCTATTCTTTTTTCAATTTCTATTTTTTCACAGTACCTCAGATATATCCATTGTCATGAGGACAACATTCTCCCCTCTATATGGTACCTCATGGGGAAGGTGTAGGAATACAGTTAAATGCAATGGATACTCATGAAACACATGGTGCAAATGGAGACCTGTAAACCAAGTCCTTCCAGAGCTGTACCCGGTGTTGATCAGAACTCCTCCACGTGATGTTAGGCAAATCATACTTGCAAATATTTTCAAACTCAGCTATCACCTGAGTGTACCCCTATAGCAAGACTCTGCAGACCTTGTTTCATCTGCTTCACACCAACAAAGAGACAAAGTGTTCCAGTGCTTGTGAGAGCTCCTCTGCAGTCCTGCTGCTTACTTCAGTGCTTTGCATAAGGAACTATAAAGTGATTTGACTACCACAATTTCACAGTCAAAATGTAATGAAAAGGAAATCCATCTCTGCACTAGAAAGGACTGAAAATATTCAGCAGCTATCAGTCTACTGGCCAGCTTCGCTCCCTGTTTTGTTTCACAGTGTATGGCACTTGCCAGGACTTCCGCAATCCTAAAAATGAAATATCAGCTGATCTCTAGCTTTTTTACATTCTGACAAGCTCTGCAAAATGTTTGTTTGAGTTTTTTCCTTCCTTTTGGAAGCTGGCTCTAGGAAATGCAGTTGTGAATTAGCATGGAAAAACAAGTTAATTTTGCCACCTGTACATCTCCTGATGGAAGAGTTCCTCTGTTTTTTCATAAGAGTCAGCAAATGTGTGGTTTCTCAGCCATGTAAACAAAGAAAATGCATTTTAGAGATAGGACTGAAAAGCTCATCTCACAGGATATTTTAAGTCAACAACACATGTAACCAGCAGCTATGTATACTATATAAACACCATGCTCTACAAAGCAAACCTTTTTACTGTATTTGTACAAAATTATTTTTTATTCAATGAAGAAAGTATACAAAACCCCAGAATAATCATAATATGTTGCAACCAGTTCTGTAAATATGTTTTTAATTCTGCATTTAGTGTTGCAAACCATTACTCTATTATAGACCACCATTGCTTTTGATGTTGAGGTGTGCCATGGAGATATATTTTTGAAAGAGAAGATGTTATGTAAGGTATAATCCTTGGTTCTGTAAAAGACTGTTTAGCAAAGGATTAGCCGCTAGCCATCAGTATTCAAAGCTCTGGAATATACAAATAAGTGTTTTAACCAGTCTTCCTTCATTACATGCATTATAACTTTGCTGAATAAGCAGCTTGATGTAGAGCACTTCCAAGGTACTGCGTACAAGATGTATTTGTACACACTCTATTTTAGCTCATGTGACAAACTGGTTGGCAACTGGAGTTTTTTCCACAGAAGAACTTGGCAAAATTATACTAATAAAAAATGTTGAGCAAAATATACAGCTAAAACCTGTAAGCCAGAGTAACAAAAGTAACAAAATCTTTAAGTTAAAAATGAAAACATTTTGATGTGGAATTTGTCTTCATATGCCAAGAAATATGTAGTTTTGGTGTCTCTCATCTCAGCTTTCCTCCAGATGTTGCTGTAAAATGGTGAACGGGATCCCCAGGTTACTCTTAGCTTTCCACCTTGGTAGGACCCTAATGGGCACCCTGAGAGTTACTTGCTGTCTGGTGTGCTCTTCTCCTAGGAGGAGAGGTGTTTTTCTTTGGAAATTATCTGCAGAAGGCAATCTTGATTATTTAAAGAATTTACTCAATATTCATAAAGTATTTTATTTCCTACACAAAATAGTCCCTGATTTTTATTTTTTTAACTACGTATTTTGAGATCGACTTGCTATTTCTATTTAGCTGATACTTAATCTAATTAAGCTCATGCAATCACTGAGAAATTGTCTGAGTTTGGAACAATAAAATGCTAAACTGGGACAGGAAGAAAGGATCTCATTTTAATTCCTCACAAAACATCCACAAAAGACCCTTCACAACTGAGAAGTTTTTAGAAAAGAAACATTACTATCAAGCATTCCCTACCCATTTTGCAGGCCCAGGTACCTGTGGCTCTTATTCTTCCTTACCGCACCAGTCAATCTCTTGTAAGCCATGGCTAAGGCACACCCCTATTGCTGGCTGGAAATATTTGCACCAGGTCTGACTGAGCTGTTGTTGTCCAGTGATATCCAAAGTGCCAAATCAAAATATGAGTGTCAGAAGGTGATTAAAAGCCTGATGCGAAATCTCACCTGAATGTTCTATGTAGAGTTATATATACACACCTGCATACATTAAATATCTTATTTTATGTATAATTATATATATAATTTTATAAATAGTTTTTTATATAATTTTATTTTGTATTTAATTTGAACATTTATGCCACTTTAGTTACCCATCTCTTCACCAGCATTGACCAACACACAATCTTGGCTGGGGATGGACTATTCGTTAGGGACTGTAGTGATATGACAAGGAGTAATGGGTTAAAATTTAAATGGGGGAAGTTTAGATAGGATATAAGGAAGAAGTTATTTACTGTAAGGGTGCTGAGGCACTGGAATGGGTTGCCCAGGGAAGCTGTGAATGGTCCATCATCCCTGGTAGTGTTCAAGGCCAGGCTGGACAGAACCTTGGGTGACATGGTTTAGTGTGAGGCGTCCCTGCCCCTGGCAGGGGGGTTGGAGCTAGATGATCTTAAAGTCCTTTCCAACCCTAAGTATTCTATGATTCTATGATGCTATGTTGCACCATCTATGCTTTTGTTTTGATTACTGAAGCAGTTTGTCTGTAATACTAATGACTGCATTCACTTCACAGTTATTTCCTCTGAGGGGTCTCAGAATGATGGCTTAAATTTATACTTCCAGAAAATTAGTACCTCTGCTATGTCTCAGATTTCTAGTGATCTGGAATTAATGGACTGTGATGTAAAGCTAAGGTATCAGCTTTTATTGCAGGTATTGTATTGATTGCATGACATGTAATAAATAACAAACTCTCAACGTCCTGTCCCAGCATGCACATGTACTTGTACCAAACTTGCCCTGAAGTAGTGGGAACAATCTCTACTGCAGTTGTTTCAAAGGCCTGCACAGAAACAACAATGAAATCTTTCCCGCAACGTTATTGAAAAGTGGTTTTGATTGTTTCTTGTAAGAATTTAACCTTCAGTCCAATGGTAATTCTTCCTCAGGAAACAGATGACGAGCCCTCTGAAAAAGATGCTTTGCAGCCTGGACGCCATATTGTTGCTGCAGGCTATGCCTTGTATGGGAGTGCTACACTGGTTGCCCTCTCCACAGGGCAAGGAGTGGACTGCTTCATGCTCGATCCGGTACAGTCATGGTGTTAATCACATTGCCACAACATTTTAGAGCCTTCTGTGCTAGGATTTAATAATTTTTGTTACTCCTTGTCTCTAACCTAGGCGATCTATATCATTCCTGTTTTCACCCATGTCCTGGAGCATCCCATCTCCACCTTATAAGTATTTAACAATACATTAATATGTTGGTTGCAGTACCGCTTTGTTTTTTCTACTCAGTGAAGGAGAGTGTGAGTTATCAGCATTCCAGACTGCTGTTTTGCACAGACACTAAAGAAAATTTACCCTGAACAGTGTCTTTGCCTCCACGAAAAGGACTCCTGCTTTTAGATAGTTCTTGATTTTTCTCTCGGTAGAAGAACCTCAGCATGTTCTGTGTTTAGCTGGGGTCAAGGACCATTTTCTGATATAGATCATGCAGAGTGATGTCTGGTTGCCTGAGTGCAATTCGGTTTTATGGCTAAGCCTTCTAAGTTGCATACCCAGCAGTTTGCAGAAGCACAGCCATACCCATACAATTGGACATATACCACCCCTTGGTGACCACCACTGGAGCCCAAAAAGTGTTACTGGAGGGATGCTGAAAACAGACCTCTGATTTGAAAGAAAAAACATTAGATGAGAGCAATACCATAGGAGGTTTTTTGATAAGAGAATGCATTATTATGAAACTTCTTTTAACCTTATAAACAGGCTCATACCAAGTGTGAGGAACTGGGAGCTGAGATGCTCTGATTAGAGACAAAGGAATAGAAGGTGGAAGTTGCACTCAGACTGCAGACAGCAACACCTGGAGGTAGCATTCACTTCAAGATATGTAGGCAAGACAGGCAAGAAAAGTTCAAAAATCAGAAGGCAGTGTAATTTCTTACTTTGTAACCTTAAGATTTGAGGTCAGAAATTCATGATACGTTTGCTTTCAGGGCTGCCTGGTGTTTTTTTAATATGCTAATTATTAGAGTTGAATTTTTTTTTATTTATAGCAATAATGTGACAAGTTCTCATGAGCTTAACACAGATTCTGCACTTTCTGCTCTGTTTGAAATGCTGTCAAGCTATAGACTGTTGCTGAAAGGACTGAGCAGTATGAGACTTTCTGCCATCGTTAGTGTAGCAACTGTTACAGAAAGCCAACAAAATTTTCTGCTGCTTGCTAATAGCTGGTCTACCATTTTCATCTATAGGGTCTTGGTGAATTTATTTTGGTTGACAAAGATGTTAAAATCAAGAAGAAAGGGAAGGTATACAGTCTGAATGAAGGTTATGCAAAGTATTTTGATCCTGCAATGACAGAATATTTACAAAAGAAGAAATTCCCTGAGGTAAGAAAATACTAACACTGTTTCTGATGTACTGTGGGCTGGCAAGCGCTGCATTCCACAAAGTCCTGGATGACTGGAAGGGATTTGAAGGCCTCATTGAGTTCAGCCCCATGTAACCCATTTATGCTATTGGATCCATTTCGGGTATGTATCCAATGTGTTTTTTTCTGGCGCCCTGACATCTTTCATAACTTAGACTTTGGTAAGTAAATTCATAGCTTGTTCCTCATCACATGGAGAAAATGCATTGTACATGAAGAACCAGGTTTTTTAACAAAGCTCTGAAACTGTGCCAGCAAAAAGTTGTGGTATCCCTTCTTTTGTACCTCATCTGAATATGCAGCTCAGTCATATGTGCAGCTGTGCATTTGGGACTAGATTGCACATACTGCTCGGAAAGTCCTTCCAGGGATCTGGGTGGCATCACCTTCTCTTCCCTGTAGTCGTTTGCTTCTCAGGTATGCAGTATCGTGAGTATGGAGCATGAACTAATTCATAGGTTGGAAAAACCCAATGGTGTAAGGCATACTTTCAGTATATTCTGTTAAGAGGATTATACTGTAACCTTCAGAGGGATAAAGATGAGAACATCCTTCATCTGATGAACTTCCCTGTGGAGAAATACAACTCTGTGTGGCCTCTAGTCAATCATAGCAGGATATCACGCAAGCTCTCAATGTGGAAAGCTGGAAGCTCCTTAGAAAGTGTGGCTATGTGAAAATTGATGTATCCAGTAGAAAACTTCAGGTGCTGTACCTGGGAAAGTTAACAAGTAAGAGTTTAAAATATAGTCCTGTGAGAAGCTCCTTCTCACATATATTGAAATGCTGACCTCTCATCTAAATGTGTTTTCTGTATTATCAAATTGTAGCTACAAAGGACGCTGCATCATAGCACTTTAAACACATTCATTTTTAATATTTGAGGTAATTTTGAAACTTCAAAGTCTGCTCTCAATCCAGCTGTGAGAGAAGCAGAAGCCCACAACACAAATTTCATACTTCCTGAAAACTAATTCAGCTGAGAAAGAGAAGGACGTCTGTGCTTCTCATTCTGCTCATGTTATGCTGAGCTACATATTCAGTATAACGTGCTAACACTGGATTTACTAATTTGTGTTTTTTGCAAACCACACAAGTGCTGCTTAATGTAAAATTCTTAGTCAACTCCAGGCAGCCTCAAAAAGACTGAAGAGATTTCAAACTCAGTGGAATGACCAGGCAGAGATATTTCACCACAGGCTGAGTGAGGACAGCTCTATCATGTGATTCACTAATCCTTAGGACATACAGGAAAAACCTCATTTGCAAACACTATTTTATCTTAAATCTGTGCTTCATTTGAGGAAAATCTTTTGAAAGTGTTGTTGCGCTAACGCAATAAAAGTTTCCAGAAGGTGTTTTTGTTACTTTAAAGCAAAAAAACAATGGTACATAGGTTATTTGGGGCAGTGGGAGCCTCCTCAAGGGTGCTGAGCAAGCACATTGCTTTGCTACTCTGAGGCATAGGGCTGTCTGAGTGCGAAGGGCCAAGGCACCAGTGTTACTGCCACAAAACATGAGAAAATTCCCTGCCTATCTGAAAGCTTGTTAGGAACCTGACTTTTGGAAACAGCGTAACTCCGTTCCTTGATTTAAAAATAATACTATATTTGCACTGTGGAAGGACAAGAGGGAAAAGGTGTCACCACACTTCCATAGCATGAAAACGGCTTCCTGGCATAGCCTGTAAACCTTACCCGCTACACTGGTGATGATCCTACCTTCCCTGAAGCGCCCAGACAGCACATTGCACAGCTTTGGTATCTTTGTCTTCCTCTCTTAAGCACGCAGAAGGGCAGTAGGGGAATCTGCTGAACTCCCCCAAACCTGTGACTTGAGGAGGTGTGGGGCATGGGGGACCCCTTCTTACTCAGGCAGACCACTTTTATCCTGTGGCCTTCTGGTCACTAGAAGCAGAGAGACTAGGCGTTTATTTTAGATACTTGTCACTATCTTACCCCTTTTTTCCTTTGATCCAACCTGTATTTCCTCCCTGTGGTTCTTGATCAATATGCTGTTCAGATGACACTAACATTGCCAAAGAGAATCGAAAAGTTAGAAATAAAAGAGGTGAAGCAGGATGTTGTCCTGTATTCTGTATCACTGTCATTAGCAATCAAATATTACAAATCAACTGTTTATGTTGAGAGGAGATATTTTCCCTCACTATGTAACCACCATTCTGGATCAGACAGTTAAAAATTTACCTTAGCAATGCCATCAAAAACTTAGCAACAGCACATTTTAGCACGAAACATTCTTCTGCCAGTCAGCCAAGATGTGCCTGAGGGATATAAAAAAGCTAATAAAAACTCAGTGCTTTTGTTACCATATCTGAGGGGGACCAAGGGATGCAGGCTTTTGTTGCTGTAGTTTGCTCCCCCCACTCTCGTAAGTCATCACAGTTATGCAAGAAAAACTTGGCCTTGTTTTTCTGTGGATGGACATAGCTTTTGGAATATCTGGGGAATAAAAAAATAAGTAAAAAAGTAACTCCCATCACATTGTGAAAAAAAAAATCACAGGACCTATCTGTTATGAGCCATTTTTTGTTTCTTTGGGTTAAGCAAACAAAAAATAAAAGGGTGAAACTGAGAGCAATCACAAGTTTACTCAAACACCATGAATGCTGACTAAGGGAACATCAAGGTTTTTCAGCTCTTTCATTAGCATCAGCCGGACCACTGTGAAGTTCTCACTGGGCAAACACATAGCTTGACATTACTCAGAACTCAGTACGGAACTCCCTATCATTCATGCTCTGCTTTTTGTTTGAGGAGAAAGCGTAGGCAGTATGCTGAGACACATGCAACACCGATTAAACTTCTCATCTGTAAGAAAAATGTGTGAGCAACCAAACATGAGAAACAAGAAGTAACATTTCTAATAACTAAAAAGACCATTTATTCCTCCTATGCAGGTAGCTGGACTCTAAGTGAAGCAAAAATTTTATTTCAGGCTGTAGTTCCAGAGATAACAGTAACAGAATGGAGGACTTTCTCATATGTAATTTTCTCAGCACTGATTCAATTCTGTGTTTCTAGCAGATGAATTTCTATCAGGGTAAAAAGCAATTAAAATTGCAAGTGTAATCTCTTCGTCTTCACGTAACACTGCTGCTATATGCATAAATTGTGTAAATGACCTGCATGTGAATAGGGAATCCAGCATATCCCAACTGTAACTGGTGATCTGTACTCTGGTGGCTCAACTCTGCCAGGATCTTTCATTAGACAGCCGATCCAGACAGAAAAAAAGTGCAGAGGTCTTTTCAAACCTGTAGCATTGCAATACACAATTGCATGTATTAAATGTGCACAAAGTCCCAGTGTCCAATAATTTTCTGAGGAGGCACAAATTCCTCCTCTGCTTCATTGAATACAGATTTTTATAACCAACAAACCTGAGACTGATATGAATACTTCCCTGTTTGCTCTCACTAAAATGAACTTTCCTTCAATGACATTAGTTTCCCCGCTGAGAGTAAGGAAAACCATATTCATGAATAAACTGCTTTCTCCCAAACTAAGCTGCAGAATGAATGTTATGACCAATTTCCCAACTTGACAAATAGGGTAGAAGCCCACTGGGACCATGTAGACCTGCTGTGGAAAGTGACATCCTACCTCATGCCTGGGCTTAGGAAACACTGAAGAATCAGCGAACAAATGGATACATTGTTCTGATAATGTCAGGAAGTTTTTACTCACTTTGCAGTGAGTTTGCAGTCCTTGCTTTTTCACGGGCTGGGGATTGATACCAAATTACAGGTTGTGCACTCAAATTACAAGCGGCTTGTTTCCTATGCTATGAACACAGCTCTTTAAAGTGCTTATTTTAGAACTCCATAGCCAATCTTACAAAAAGCTAAGCTTCAGGCTGGTTTAGGCATTTATAGTGTCCATAAGCAGCCATTGATGTAAGCAGGTTTGATTCCTGTTTCATAAGAAAATTACATTTTTCTGTGCTACTAGGTGCCTAGCCTGATGATTTAATGCTTTAATGCTTTTCAGGATGGCAGTTCCCCGTATGGTGCCAGGTATGTGGGCTCCATGGTAGCTGATGTTCATCGCACATTGATGTATGGTGGGATCTTCATGTATCCTGCTAATCAGAAGAGTCCTAAAGGAAAGGTAAATTGTTTGACTTACTGTCTGGTAAACTTAGTCAACCTAACACCTCCGGTTTTCCCACAGAAGTTAAAGAATAGTTTATATACATAAACAGATAACAATTTTGCACCCCCTGGAGAAAATTATTAGTTGATATGGTGGTCAGCTATCGAATTTAGAAAAGAAATTTAAACAATTGCCTATTTAGGCAGTTCCCAATTTAGGCCAGACATCTTCCCATGTGCTTTCCTATTACAAACT
Organism: Ara ararauna; assembly: GCA_028858755.1. Taxonomy (NCBI): domain Eukaryota; kingdom Metazoa; phylum Chordata; class Aves; order Psittaciformes; family Psittacidae; genus Ara; species Ara ararauna. Next base: position 31,706,662 of record CM054410.1, on the reverse strand, counting down.
ACTCAAATGATCTTCACTGCAACCAAGGGCTTTATTCATCTTTCTGAAGTGAAATATTTCAGTACCATAGAAACCTGCCGAGATATCTGTGGCAGCTGGCATAGCTGAGGGAGGAAGAGGAGGAGGAGAACAAACAAACAAGACCCCAACCAACCAAAACCAACTAAAATAAACCAGCAAAAAACCCTCAACCCATTAAACAGTGTGGATCTGTTTGTGTATCAGAGCAAGAGACAGAAAAAGGAATTTGCTGTGTGTGAGAAAATTGGATTTGCTGATGGGCCTCTTCAAATTAAACATTTTGTTTTTAAATCTGTGTTAAGCCATTGTTGTAGAGAAAATATGAGAAACAGAACAAAAGAACAAATGTACAAAGTACATAATTTTATAAAAATCAAGATTTCTGCATGAGTTAGCCTGCATTGACTGTTTGATCTGGTTTGCACTGCCATAATGAAATGATGGAGAGAATAATGAAAGAAGCAAAACTACTACCATTACAAATTAAAGGTTTCTTCTTTCCTACTCAGAGGGCAGATGTAGACAGCATTTTGCACATAAACCTCTTCGTGATAGACAGATCATGCCTTTGTGGCAGGTACCTGATCATTATCCTCCTTAAAGACAGTCTATGCACTTAGAGAGCTGAAAGGAACCAAATGGCACAGCAAACATAAATGGCATGCATGTAGGCTCCAGCATATAGAACTTCTTCATTAGGTTAAAAAAAGAGTGAAAACAAAATGCCCAATAACCAGTGCTGGTTCTATCAGCCAACAAATAGATCCTCTTTTTAAATTAGATACATTAAATAATAATTTTTTTATCAATTTAAGGCTTATAGTTATCTATTAGGTGAAAAATATTAAACCGATCTGAAGACAGAGCCCATCTGAAGACCCGTAAGTGCAATTGCACTATTATTTAAAGGAAAACTGCTTTATTTAAGCCATGTAGTCACAGCATAAGCAATAAGAAACTCAACATGTGGTTCCACTGCTATATTCTGGCTCATGATCTTGCAATAGTTGGCCATGCACTGAGAACAATGGAGGCTATTGGTCCTATGTTGCCTGTCAGGTGGAGACGTTGTACCTGAAGTAGCATTTTAGAAGATATGAATGAAGGTGATATGTGTTATTTAAGTTATTGACACATGGTTTCATCACAAACAGCGTGATAAAGGAATGATGTGTAGTAATGTCCTGTGTCCAACCCATTTATTTGTCTCTATATACAATTGCATTCTGTCATGATTTCTTTTCCCCAGGAAATATTCTCTGTTTTGCACATATGAACAGCCTTTTAAACATTATACGTACTAATATTGTCTCACATAAGCACTTCATAGTCCATCAAAGATTCAACTAAACCTATATAAATAATGTCTGTTAAAAAACAGCCAGCTACTATCTATGTCCTTTTAAACACAGAAACTTTTGGCATATGTCCCAAATAAGTTTGCATTCCACACAGGCACTCCAGAGGCAGCTTTTTCAAAAATGTGAACAGACATCAGGGTCCAAACCAAAAGTGTCTCCATACCAAAAGGGAAAATTTGCTTTTACTAATTACTGCTGTTACTCCTGAAAATGGAGTTGCTATCTGGATGAGTTTGGGACACTAATATCTATTCACATTTCTGAAGAGTGGAAATGAAATCCGGAAATTTGAAACCAGGAGCATCAAGTTTCAAACTCCAAAATATCCTGACGAAACACAACATGATTGCCCCAAGCTTTGAGGTAATGCATAAATCCTCCAGATGAGAAGAGACTGTGACTTTGGTTTCCAGGTACTGTTAGCTTAGTTGACTGAACTCTTTTGCTGATGTCTGTGAGCCCGACAGCTACTTTTGACATTTCTGACAAAATACAGTTTCACTGGTGCTGCACATCAGTCCATCAACTTGGATGGTGGTGATGCTTAGACACAGGGTTGGTACACTGCTCCTCAAACAGAACATGTTAAGGGATGTAAGAGGAGGAAAGTGAAGAAGGTGGTACTAACTGAGAGACATTGCTATTTAGGTCAATTGACAAAAGGAAGGTTAGGTTCTGGTAAGTTCTTTGGTGTAATTTCCCCCAAAGGCAATCATGCACTCCTTCTTTCTTTCTAGCTCCGACTTCTCTATGAGTGCAATCCAATGGCTTTCATCATTGAGCAGGCAGGTGGGATGGCAACTACAGGGACTGAGGCGGTGCTGGATGTGAAACCTGAGAGTCTTCACCAGAGAGTCCCTTTCATCCTTGGTTCTCCAGATGATGTTCAAGAATACCTCACTTGTGTACAGAAACACCAGAAGAGCAGTTAAAGGCTTTTTGGCATCAGACCTTGCTCATCCATATTCAGTCTACAGGAAAAGCCATGCCTTTCAAGATGGTGAATTCTAGCAAGTAGCACCCATCTCCGAGTGAAAAATAACACTTTATGAGAACAAGAAAAATAGTGAAAATTGCTGATGGCAAAAACAAAAAATTCATTTTTTCTTGCAGACAAATGTAAAAAAATCCTCTATCTCTGATTTATGCAGTGCAAATTTAGAGACAGAGACCTCATTGTTAAACAGGAGCAAATTAGTTTATATGGTATTAACAAAGGAGGTGGATTCTATCAGTACTCTCATTTGATCTGAAGCTTTACATCTGAAACTAAGTGGTTGGCATAGTTTTCACATCAACATTTGAAATGCCATTATCTGGATTTTGTGTCAGAGGTTTAATTGCAAGGTACTTTTTATCTTGACAGCCCTGAGAAGACCAAAAGTCTCATGTTGTCAGAAATAGTGTTTTTAAGCTACAAATTATGTATGTCTTGGGTAATTAATAAAGATGAAAAGACTGCAGTGTTGCCAGGGTAATTCAATTCTCGTAAGAACAGGAAAATGCCTCGTGTTACTTACAGACAGGTAATCGTCAGTGGCACGAATTACAATAAAATGTAGCTATGGATGTGACACTCAAATCATGACTATTCCCTGTTTATCCATTGTCCTTTGCAACAAAAAATGAGCTATCACCACAAAGCTGTTACACCTCCATTTTCTTTTACTTTGAAAGGTTCTAATTTCAGATTGAAGCTTGCCCTTTTCTACATGTTATACTGCCATCCCTACCCACCTCCAGTACACCCGTCCTGTCGGTACCCTTGTGCTGTCTCAGGTTTGACGCTGCCTTAGGAGACTGGGCATCAGCTCTGATGCTAGCAGGTGTTCATTAACCAATAAGAGCAAAAATTATTAATTAAGAGAAATGTGTGATTATGCTAAGTGACAAGGGTGTGAAAACTGGGCTTTAGGTCACTTTTAGTATTAGACATCCTGATACCTTTTTAAGCCTCCTGTCTCATGACATGGATGTTTGTTTTGGCAACCATCTTGCTGTAAGCAATTCCTGCCCCTACTGCTCATTTTCACCACTGCTCCACACTCTCAGTCATGGGGTACATGGAGTAGTGTTGTCTTGTATGCTGGTACAAGACTTTATTAAGAACATTCTGTGAATTACAGTAGGACACAGATAGGAGAATTTCATGCCAGAATAGAGTTTCATGCCAGGAAACTCCAATGGCTATTTTTAAACTTACAACTATATTCTACTACTCAAAAAGAAGAAGCAGCCTGAACAAAGGCAAACAGCAAATTATACAGCACACATATTTATCCTTAGGCATTGGTTATCCCAGGGGTGAGGATGTGATTTCTGTACTGCTTCAGGTATCAAAGCACTCTTTTCGCAGGTGTTAATCTGTCACTCTGTAAAGCTGTAACAGTGACAACTGCCCAGGATCAGCAAGTACAGTGTGTACTTGTTTATTCTGCTCCTCATCATGTGCTTCCTGAATCTCTGCTATCAACAGCAAAACGCAAGGAACGCTTAAGTCCTGGAGAATTAAGAGGAAGCAGAAAAAACCTGTGAGGGTTTCGGTAATAGCCAACTTCATACTGGAGAACAAGGTTGTGCACTGATTATAAAAGCTAGTAAATCAATTTTCCTTCAGACAAAGTATGCACACAGTGTATGTATCCATATATATGTTCACAAATGTATTTGATACATACATACTCATGCTCTATCTCTCTCCCCCATGTTTTCCATATAAGAGCAAAAATAGTTGTTGATGTCACTGATTTACTGAGAAAATTTGTTTCATTTTTAAAATCAGAAACCTAAACTGAACATAATTTGAGGCTAATCTAGTAAAATAACAATGCCAGTACTGCATCAGAAGAAACAGCATTTGTAACCTGACCATATTTCCAAAGGGCCAAGAGAAATGATTAAAGACAGAGCAAGAACAGGGTCTTGGCACTCCCCAGTGTAACCACAGGGCCTCTAATAACAAGACCTTTTCAGGGAAATGCTGAAAGAAAGTTTGTATAGCAGGGGGTATACACACTCAAATGACTAAGATCAGTGTTCCTGTGCTGGCAGTTGAATTATATATCTGCACACTGCAAAATGTCAGTCATTCAGTGCCCTGATGCCAATGTAGAATCATAGAATCACTGAATAGTTAGGGTTGGAAAGGACCTTAAGATCATCTAGTTCCAAACCCCTTGCCATGGGCAGGGACACCTCCCACTACAATGCGTCACCCAACGCTCTGTTCAACCTAGTCTTGAGCACTACCAGGGATGGAGCATTCACAGCTTCCCTGGGCAACCCATTCCAGCGCCTCACAACCCTTACAGTAAAGAACTTCCTCCTTACATTCAATATAAACTTCTGTTTAAACTTTAATCCGTTACCCCTTGTCCTATCACTACAGTCCCTCATGAAGAGTCCCTCCCCAGCATCCCTACAGCCCCCCTTCAGATATTGGAAGGCTGCTAGGAGGTCTCCACACAGCCTTCTCTTCTCCAGGCTGAACAGCCCCAACTTTCTCAGCCTGTCTTCATATGGGAGGTGCTCCAGTCCCCTGATCATCCTCGTGGCCTCCTCTGGACTTGTTCCAACAGTTCCATGTCCTTTTTATGTTGAGGACACCAGAACTGCACACTATACTCCGAGTGAGTTCTCACAAGAGCAGAGTAGAGGGGCAGGATCACCTCCCTTGACCTGCTGGTCATGCTCCTTTTGATGCAGCCCAGGATATGGATACATCAGCAGCACCTGAGTTGCCTTCATTTAAGTATGTTTTCACAGCAATAGCTGCATATAAAGCCAGCTGCTAGATTTCCCATGACTTTCATTTTTCCCTGAATTTACATCAGAAACACCTGCTGGTGAAGGAGCTAGCACTATGTCACCCATCTGACAAACAACTGGTGTTTGGGTGGCTGTTGATGCTTAAATGATAATGCTTACATTTTGCGGGCTGCAGGGTGGCTGGTATCTACAAAGAGATCAGTATCTTCGCTGTATAAACAACCCATGCAAACCCCAAGTGCAGATTAAGAAAGCAGTGACTTTGGTGTGCACTGTGGATTTTCTTAGCCAGAGCTCCACTTTAACATATCAAACCTATACTGTTTTCTTAAGTACTTCTGTGATATCTGATACATCTAGTACAACCCTGCAACCAGACTGCTCTATGGAGCCCTTCTTAAACCATCAGGACAGAGTTTTCAGTTTCTTTTCCCAGTGCTATACCATTTCAGACCATTTCTCCAGAGCCCTCCAACAGAAACCACAGGGCGTCTGTGGTGGTGGGCAGTCATGATCTACAAAGCTCTTGTACTACTGAGCCACAACTTCCCTTTACGGTCAGCTGCCAGGGTGTCTGAGGTCATCCAGACAGCTGATAAAACCAGACTTAGCTTGTTGCTGTTGTTCATTCTTTTTTTAAGAGTCCACAGACTGTATCTAGTGGTTGGAGCAGTGAGAGAGGGGATGTATCACTAGCTGCCATCAATGCTGCCGAAAGGAGCGGGGAAGCTGGCATAGACAAACACTCACTGCCTCTGCTTATTGAAGGTGATGCCAGGTATTATTCCTTGGATACTCATCAGCATGATACAAAATTATAAATACATAGAAACACCAAGTACCTGAAAGAACAGACAGACATTCAAATATTAGTTCACACTAATTTGTGTTAGTATTTAATGGTTTCTTATAAAATGATACATAAACTATATATTTACATATGTTTTTAATATGGTTTTATATATAAACCAATGCCAGCTTGGTTTCCTATTACTTTTGGAGGAGGACATGGAAATGAAAGTATACTAGTTGCATTGTACCAGGTATGTAACAAACATGACTATTCTTAAAGCACTGGTTTGTGACTTGTTCCAAACCTAATTCCTATTTCCAATTGCAGAACACGTTTACATTATTTTAGAAGCAAAATAAAAGCTAAATACCTAAGCCTGGGGGTATCCAATAGCACAAGAAAATGCAGAAACCCCAGCAGTCTATTATAAATGAGCAGCTGTTCACCGATTACTTAGACTGGAAATTAAGTCAGTCTGAACAGTCAGCCGCAGAGCTGGCCTTGTGACTGCAATCACAAGATGAGGTATCAGAGAACAGGTTGAGGCTGGCAGGCTTCCCGCCCAGCTTGCGGTGCGCAGCCTGCCTGTGCTGCTGCCTGCCTGCCTGCCACCCAGCAGTGCAGGCACCTGATCCTAGACCCTCTGCAGTGGGAGCTCACCCTCTTGTGACAAACCAAGGCAGCTGAAACGGAGATGCTGTTTGAAATGTTGGCTCAAGGCTGTCTTTGAGCATTTTATCAAAAGTCAGTACTTCTATTCTGTTTTCCATGAAACTCACACACGGAGTTTTGTTGTTCGGTTTCTTGGTTTTTTTAATAGAGACAATTGATATTTCTGGAAAAATCAGGCAAGACTTTTCTTTCTTTGTAAAATGGAAGCAGTATACTTCAGGCTAATTACTGAGAAAGCACGAGAAAGCACAAGAAAGAGCTCTCAGTACACAGCTTAGACTATCCAGTCGGGCTCACTGTGACAGAAGGGTCATTGGTACCCATGAAACAGAAATGAGGGATTAACAAGGAGAAAGACCAGAAAGACCATTAACTACTTCAAGACATCAAAGACAGAAGGATCTGTTTTCCAGAGATATCCAATGCCCAAATGTGGGTAAAGCAGTGAACAAAACAAACACTGAGCTAGAGGATCTGCAGGCAGTTACCCAAAGGTACAGAACAGTCCCTACCATTCAGACTTTGTCATCATGGGCAATATTCACAAACCCCAGGCATTGGTACTGAAAACATTTTCAGGTTTTGTTCCTAGCTTTCTGCAAATACAGATGTGGTTTCAGTAAACAAAAATAAAAACCTCAAATCAAGCATGTGGTCTGATTCCACTGAACTGATTTTAATACTGCATGGAGATAAGTGACAGATACGTTTTCCCCCTGAGATCTGCCTGGGGTGGGGATTGCTCTCACCCAGTACAATGATTTACATCACGGATTTGCAGGATCCTGTTCATTAGGAGCCCAGCAGGTTTCTGATAGTGGATTTTGCCGTTCTGGCCACTCTGACCAATGAAGGGAGTTTGGTAAGCCAGCTTGCAGAGGGTGTTGGCCAGGAAAGCTATGTACTCACATTCATGAACACAGTTTGGCCTAAGTATTCTTGTCAGCTGCTGAGCAGATCACTCAGTGCATATTTTATCACTTTTGAAGAGATTCGTCGGCAGAGGAGATAATACACCTGCTCAATTACCCGCTCGGCTGTGTTGGTGCTGAATGTGCAAGGCCAGCCTAATCCCAGCCTGGGGGACAACTGTTTGCAATGTCTCATTGATTGAGCATTGTGCTCGGTTGCATTGTCGGCACATGCCCAGGAACTAAAGAAGTCGACTTCTCCCCACGCCCAGCTGTGGCAGCACCAGCCTCGGGATCACATGCTGAGAAAAGCACTGCTCTGAGATACCAGTGTGCCATGCACCTACCTACCAGGTGACACACTATCTGTGTTTTGCCCTTTTGATTGCCTGGTTTCCTGTTTTGTTCCACAGGAACAATTTTCTCCCTCTTTTAACAATTCAGTGTGATTTGCTATTCCAAAACAGGAAGAGAAAAAGAAGACTGCTCAAATGAAAAGAAAGCAGGAAGGATAAATGGAAGGGAAAGAGCCAAGCAGGCAAAGGTACATCTGGAATTTAAATCCATGAAAAGAACAAGAATGGGGATGTTTACTTTTTAGCTATGTTGAACCTACACTGGGAGAAAACAAAGCCAAAGAAAGGTAGCCTTCTCCTCAATGTACATGCACCACTGTTAATCAGCTGCACGGCCTCTGCCAGGCAGCCTCACTGATTTTGGCCTTTTAAACTCTCCCAAGTCCTCAGCAGTGTGCCAGTTTAGATTAAAAACTTGCTGGGGAGAGAGGTTATCTTGCTTTTTGTTTTACAAAGTGCCCAATAAAATGGGACTATGAAGTTTGTTTAAACATCTGGAAATAGTGCAGCTAAAGTAACACTTCAAAATAATTCCTGATGGGCTTCCTGTGACAACAGTTTTGCTTCTGAAATGCTCTACTATATTGTGGGAGATATGTGATCAAACTTCGTAATAGCACTGAATCAGAAAACACGGGTCCCCTCCAACGCTTCCTGCTACTAGTGAGACACTAATAGCCAAATGGCAGCAGTATCTATCCTTAATCTTTGCACAAGGCATTATAATTTCTCTCTAAACACAGAGAGTTTGTTTAAACTACAGGTGATTATTATCATGAATCTCCAAAAGCCAATGCAGTTTCACATCACAGCTGATATTTTCAGTAGGCATTTCCTATTCAAAAATAGGAAAATATTAAAAAAAACCCACCCTGCTGACAGCCAGTGCTTCATGCCCGCATGAAGGAAGCCAACTGCAATACTAGCAAACGTGGCTGAGCAGAAGGAATGTTAAGAGGGCTATAGAGAAGAACTTGCATTCACAATTCTTGCATTGCTGTGGCATAGTTGTAAAAGATTGTGGTATGTGCTTGGCCATACACATATCTAGCATAACTGGGCACCTGCAGAAACAGCAATGAACTGTTTCGAGAGCTCTGTGGGCAGCCCAGTTTAGGTCTTTTTCTGTGACTTGTTACCCGTCTCATAAATTGATATATTACAGATACATCTAGAGATTCTGACTCCTTTTCAAGTCTGAAAAACCACCTGTGGTTTTTCAGACTTGCCTGATTTGATTTAATTTGACTTTCAGATTTTAAGCAAAATCAACTATGTCCCACGACATGTGCTACAGCCTCAAGGAGTTCTTAGCATCCCATTTCAGCATCCCAGACATCCTAAGCCAGTTTGAGTGTCTAACAGCCCAGCATTTATTTTAAACAGTTTTATGTCACTGTACACATGATGCATAGGAAGCTTTCTCTGGTAATTAAAAAAAACACCAACTTAATCATTAAAACCAAAACTCAGTATATTTCCACAGTGGTTCCCAAGATCGTGATTTTCCCATGTAGACACATGAAGTCTACATGGGAAGAGAGAGCTTCAGCAGGTCCTCGGTGGCACCCCAGGAGAATGCATTTAAACCACTGTTGCCCTGGAGGAACACACATTAACACAGATGAAGAACTTCGTTTGAAACTAGAAGTTAAACCCTGATGAATGTCCAAAGTGGATCAGATGTTACAAAGCATATGGGTGACATTTACCAGGCTGGAAAATCTTCTTTCCTTGCTCACATTTCAGCCCAACCAGTCTTGCCCTGGAGGCCCTCAGAAAGCCAGCTCTACCCGGAACTGTCTTCTGAGGGTGGCTGGGGAGAGGAGTAGCTCACTCTCTGACTTTGCTCCGTCTTTGACCCCTTCTTTTGAAACCAGAAGAGCTGCCAAAGGTAAAGTATCAGAGCTACAGCACCACACCTACCAACACACAGTATTTCTAAAACATGCATTTCCCAGCATCACTTTCATCGCTGTTGAGAAAGGCTACCAGGTTTTCCTCAGAAGTAGGTTTTGCATATCCTGGAGGTGGTGAGAAGTCTAATTAAACAAAGCAATGAAGAAGCATTTTAAAAAGAACACAGTATGTATTATATAAATACCTGTCTTCATGGTTTCCTTGCCCCTTTACTCACAAAGGTTGGCGGTAGCTGTTCAACTTGCTAGCACGATGGAAACAAAAACTGCCACATAAATAAAATTTTAAGACCACTGGAAAATGTATAATCATGCAACTTTGCATGAAAAAAAGCAAGCAAGCAAGCAAGCAAGCTGTGAACACAAGTGAAGGTGGTTTCTACTGAAGACCCCAATGTAGCTAATCAATTCATGGATCAGGTCTCCAGCATATGGAGTTTCCTCCCCGAAGTTAAAGTTTCAGGCTGGGCTCCTCGCCTGTTTACAGATGAGCCCTGTTGAACCCTACCTAGGTTCAGCTTTGGGAACTGAATATTTGTGAATGAAATTTTGTGTCTCATTATATCCTTTATTCCAAATGCTTTAGGTGCCCCTGCAACTAAATTAAATTTCACCCATGATTTGATAATGGCCTGCAGAACAGAAGGCTCCTGAGTTTCATGAGAAACCTGGAGAGAGACCTTTTACAAGGGCAGGTGGGAATGGCTTTAAACCGGAAGACGGTTGATTTAAATATTAGAAGTTCTCTACTAGGAGACTGGTGAGACACTGGAACAGGCTGCCCAGAGAAGCTGTAGATGCCCTATCCCTGGAAGTGTTTAAGGTCAGGTCGGACCGGGCTTTGAGAAACCTGGTCTAGTGGAAGGTGCCCCTGCCTGTGGCACAGGGGTTGGAACTAGATGATATTTCAGGTCCCTTCTAACCCAAACTATTCTATGATTCTATGATAAAGCCCTGATTACAGAATGAGAGAAAACATCCCCATTAGTGATTTCATCTTGAATAATTTTTTCTTCAAAACAGTGTATTAGTTAAGTCAGCACTTCCTGCTATGACTTACCAACAAAATGAGGAAAAGGTACTGGGACAGACTGCACCTAAAAATAGGCTCTCAATCTATCATATACCTTTAAAGTGCAAAAAGAGCTAGGAAGCTGAAACATCAGTTTACGTTATCACAGCTATCCAAGTATACTCAATTCCTCGGTTAATAGCCAGAAACTGAAGTTCATCTCAAATACATAAAAACTGATTAAGCATAAGAGATACATGGCAGGATTTTTTATTTCTTCAATGAGATTATTTAATGACCAAATACTGCTTAACTGATGCTCAGAAGCTAGAGCTTTTGTAGTTTTGTTTTTAGTGGATATTCCTATTTTCCTATACCTCTGGTTGTCTCAGAATGACGGGTTTGCCAAGTGTCCTTATGCAGATCACCAGTTAATCATTCACTATAGCAAAACTTCACCGATACAACTCATCACATTTGGCTTCCCTGTAAGGTTTCAACAGTGTAAGATGACAAATACTTTGTCACTGTAGTCCTTCAAAGTATTTTGAAAATTACTTTCATGTATGGATAGTGTAGGGGGATAATAAGCCTATTCGTTCCACTGTTAAGAAATTGATGTTAACATGAGCAAAGATGAAAACCATGCACATTAAAAAAAAAAAGACACACAACCCCCTCCCACCCAAACCAAAAAGAAAAAACAAAACAAAAACCCCAAAACATCCAAAAAAATCCATTCTACTTAGCAGTCACAGGTAGAACGAGAAAAAGACCACTTTTAAAGGGAAAATAAAGCCTCCAACCACAGTTAAAATAATTTCTTACTGCTGTTCAAAGAATAGACACTTCACATGTGAGTTGAATAATTTCTTTTCATGGTTCTCCTTGCTTCAAGAGTACTTGCCTTTAGAAACTCATGACCAACTGTTGATAAATAGTCATTCATCAAGCAGACCAGGGAAACTTACAATACCTTTAGTCAAGCACAGTCTAACAAGCACACAAAACAAAACATAAGGTCTTTTTTCTTCCCAAATTTAAATGAAACAGGAAAGCAAACAAGGAATGCACTGCTTTATCACTATACAGAATTGCCATCTACCATGCATGTAACACAGTGCCCGAATTGCATATTTAGATATGCGTAAGCCCCATTAGCAACAATAGCTGCAATAAGCAGGGCTCAAACACAGCAGTCCAGATAGGATGTTTTACTGGTAATACTTGTCCATTAGTACCTTTATAAATAAAACATTTTGTAATAAATGCAACTTCAGCTATCAGCAGGAATATAAACCCAAAGAAAATCTGGAAAGAAAAACATTGGCACACAGCCAGAGAGCTATAATTACTCACAACTTTTCTGGGAACAACTCCGAAGCTTTCCCTGTGCATGCATAATGTGTATTCGATGTATCTTCAGAAAGGAACAACTTTTAAGAGAGATGACACTTTGCCCAACAGGATATACCATTATGGAATCATTTGCTATTTTGTAATCGTACTTCTGAAGTAAATGACACAGCTCTACAGAAGATAGAGCTACTGCAGTGGAATTGCAAAAACAGATTTAATGTAATTCTTGAAATGTCACAGATTTTAAGTTTCTACCACTTTGCCTAACTCCAACTTACACAAAATTTTAGTGTTTTAAGTGTCATGTAAGGCAACAGTGGGTGAAGCTGTTTATTCAGTTATCTGCATGACCTGAGTTACCCTGTCCTTTTCTTGATTATTCCACTCAGGAGAGGATGTTCAGCCAGAATCGTCAGCAAGCTTTAATGCATACAAATAGTGGCATTATCACATTTTACTTCAAAAAAAATCAGAGGCTGATGAGTCTTTTGTGAGCTACATTCCTATTCATGTGCATACTTTGGGAAGTTACATCCTTTTCTTTTCCCATCTGCTCATAAATACCTTATTTTCCCAACAACTTTTATTAACCTTGGCTTTTGTAACCAAACACGTGTGCCTGCTGCCCATTATTTTACAGCAGTTCAAGTCCTAGCAGGCTTTGTACTAGTCTCAGCCTACACTGGATATTCTCGCTGTCTTGTTTTAATCAGTATAGAAAACCAGCAGCATTTTAAGTATTACTAAGCTCACAGTAACGTCAGCTTCCAGGATTAAAAAAATGTTCATCCAGGTCTCTGCCAACCCCCAGGTCTGAGGCAGCAAGAATGAAAAACAGCTACATAAGCTGATACAGTCCAGGGCTAGCAGCGTTTTCATCTTGCCTCCCATTTTGAAAGTGTATATCACTGCTATTTCCTTCTGAACATAAACCTTTAGAGGACTAGCAGTTGAGCTCCATATTCATTTCCTCCATAGGTTCTGCCAGGCAGTATGGATGCCCTCCATAACAGACTTAGCAAGACAACTTACTAGCTAAATTCTAACTGGTATTTCAGCTCTGTGGCTTCCTAAATAGCCACAAGGCTGAGGGAGGTTCTTCCTATTTAAAAAAATAAAAAAAAAAAAAAGGGAGAGAATTCCAGGTGAAAGAATCCATCCACCAACAGCACATAGCACAGCTGAGCACTAGTTAAGTTTTGATTATTCCAGATAACTCATCTTGGTTTTATTTGAAGAAGTAATAATGGAATGCAAGCTCAAGGCTTACTTTATCAATAAAGATATTCAGCTTCTGTAACTTGCAGTCCAAGTGTTCCCTTGCATGAATGGTTATCAGTTTCAGATAAGATAATGTACTTAAAAAGAAACAATACGACCACAAAGTCTGAACTGGTGCTGGTTAATCTGCAGGACTAGGCTCCTCCCCCTCCAGCCTATATATGAGAGGAGGCAAAAACAATGCAAGTCTTCCCCACAGCTGTTCTTGGTGTTACCAATTCATCCTCCTCTGCAGAAACTACTGTTACCAAAACCACATCTAAACAAGAGTATGTAACAGTAATCACATTTCAGCAGCACAGATATCTGCAGAGGAAAAAAGTCCTTTCAGAGAGGAAATATAAGGCACAGTCTAAATCACCATAGTTCAGTCAGCCACTGAATATCCAAGGATTGAGAGTGGCCCAATTTCACCTTCCATAGGAACGAAATCCTGCCACCTCCCTCCACCCCCCAACTTCTTTCCCTAGACAAAGCTGGTGTAGGGCCAAAATATGTAGGACAACAAATACTATCTCAAGAACCAAGCTTTCACTGAATAGTGCAGGTGCTTTGGGTGTTCCTGCTATATCCTACTGCACTCAAAAGAGAGAACTGCTCTAATGTAAGTTTAGTACTTTGAGGTGGCATAAGAAAACACTGATGGTATTAAACCTAAGTGAAGATCAGCTGCTGCATGCAGGAAAAAAGACTGAAAATCTTTGTAATAAAGTACAAAGAACAAGAGATACCATCACATCTGGGTCATGGGACTAAGCCAAAATTCATTTACAGACGCAGTCTAGTGATCAAGTCATTTCAAAGACTAAGCATCATATTTTCAGTAACTTCTACATTTTAGCTGATAAATGAAAAGTGGAAAAAAGTCTTTATGTCACAAATACTATAGTTTGTAATAGCTATTAACCATTCCCAGATAGGGTTGTGTTTTAGTAACTGATGAAGAGGCATGAATACAAATTTCAGCTAGTTGTATGATTTAGGATGCCCATTTGATAGAGTCTCAAGTGGAAAAAACACACCAAACAGCCAAGTCATATGTACACACTGGAAATTAAGAATTTATTTATAAAGTAAACCTTTGGACATATTGTAATTTTTTTTTAGAAAAAAAAAGGGAAAAATACAAAGAAGAATCTATTAGATTAACCAGTCAAGCCAGCAATATTACAAGCTGTTTACATACCAACATTTACATTAATTTAAAACAAGTGGCACATCACCAACATGTAAAACATACTTCAAAAGTTTCCAAAAAAAAAAAAAATCAAGTTGGCTTTTGAAGGATACAAGTCTACCACATGTAGACCAAACATGGGTTTGGTCATTCAGTTTAAAATCCCCTCTTGTACTGAAATGTTCAGTCTTCAAATTATACAAGTGGATAGCTAGCAGCTGTTGCTATTCCACAGTGGTTCTTCCTGTCCTTCGCCATGTAGATATATCCTTTGTCACCCCACTTCTCACCCCAGCTGAAAACAGAAGTAAGGGATTTGTTTTCATACTCAGAAGAGACTTTACCCTTCCTCCCCTCTCCCCCATATTTAAATTGAAAACTGCTACCTCCCATTTGTGGACGAAAAAAAAACCAATGTAGCTGCAGCCAAACTAAAGCGCTTTCCAGCAATTAAATGCATGCTGCAGAAGAAGTACCCCAAGCTCACAGAAGGTGAGCCATCCTGTCACATGGTGGAGACCTTAACATGCAATCCTCGATTACAGGAGACTGAACCTCAGACACTGCCCCCAGCCAACTTTAAGGGAAGACCAAGACTGCAAGCAGCATTTGAGGGCGCTGCCCCATTATTGCTGAGAACATGAGACAAGCTCATGTGACATGCCCTTCAGCTTTAATTTATTGTTTTCTCTCCAACCTAGGCAGTAACTCCCTCTTTAAAGTTCAAGTGTTACCCTATTTCACACAGCAAGCAGCACTCTGCCTCCAAAAAATCCATTATACCCTCACAAACTTGCTTCCTCTTGCTCTCCTCTCCTCCACCACTTTAACATCTACTAGCTTTATAGGCTGCTGCTATTAGAGCTTGTTGAGCTCCCTTGACTTAACTGAAAAAGCAGAATGAGTTTGCTGCTTTGGCTCTACTTTATTAGGCTGCCAGCAGCATATGCAGGGTTTAACTTCTGCATACAATACAACCTGGAGACTATTCCCACATTTTTCATGTGGTTTTTAATTGCTGTTGTCTTTCCATCTGTGCACTAAAAGTGACAAAACTACCTTCCCTTCTCCCCTATCCCCAGAGAGTACAAAGCACAGACAGTAATCTTACCTGTTCTTGACAATCCAGTATTTCTTCCCATCTACATCTTTCCCCTCAAAGCCATAACCTACAACCAGAACACCATGGTCCAGATCTTCACTGCTGCAGTCTGGTTCATAGTAGATACCTGCAGAGACATAAGCACACATGTGAACAAGCTTATCTGCAGGAAGCTCTTCTCCCTCACCAGAAGTTCTGCAGATTTCAAGTTAAATGATGCACAGCCTCTTGAAAGTCATAGAGAGTAGCCATAAGTGAAGCGTATCACAGCAGAAACTGAGGGACAAGTACACAGATGTGTAAGAGAACTGTGAAGCGTGGAGAACCTGGAGTAGAATTCAAATGACTCCTGATAATGTCAGCATCATAACTGTGGGGGTTTTTTCACCTATTAAACTAAAGGGTAATGAATACCAAATATTAAAAATAACTAAAAAAACCCCCACCCAAAACCAAAAAAAAAAAATCCCCCAAAATAACCAAAACACCAGAGCTCTCTGAATTCAAATTGCTAACAAATCCCCACCTGATTGATAAAACTGGAATGAAGAATGGCCTGCATCAATAGCAACAGACACAGGACCCACAGCTGCTACTGCTTTCATGAGAGCTCTTTCATGTCCTTGAGGGATGTCAACAAAGCCAGTGTCATTAGCAGCATTGTACTCTGCCTTGTAGCGACAGTCTTCATCATCCTAAATAAAAAGAAAGCCCTAGTTATTACATAGTTGTTCTCTTAATACACAGTTGAGCACATGAACTTCCAGACATCCTGGGACTTTGCAGCCTTGAAAACAAGGCACAGAAGAGGATCCAATTGCTTCAGCAGTGCTTTGAAAGAGCAGAGGGAGAACACAGAAGGGGCTTTTGAGTTTCTCAAAGTTACAGAAAAAGCACAGGGAAGCTGAGCCCAAAAAAAACAAAAACAAAAAAAAAAAAACACACCACCAAACTTTACCAGTATGAAAAGGACCATCACATCCTGGAAACCTGCCTTTTTCAGTGAGCAGGACAAATGTGGTTTCAGGGAGGAAAGAAGCCCAGAATGCATTAGTGGGTAATGCAAGAGAGCCAAGTATTCATTAATTACTAAGCAATCCAGAAACTGCTCATTGAGCAAGCACTTAAAATCCACAATTTTAGTCTGTCATACCTTGAAGAACGGTACAGAATGATCTGGAAGTTAGTCATTTGTATCACATGACCTTACATACAAGCATTTTTTTTACTTTTTTTCCAATGAAGAATGAAGCCAAACTGTTGGTGTCACAGGCATTCACCTCAGGAGAGAGGCCTTGTTTGGAAGTTAGGCCATGTGAAATTTAAACAGGCCTCCCTCACTTTTGTGGCAACTTAAGTATTGAAGTTGCATCCCTGAACTAAAGGGACACATAACACACCTCAGCTGCTTACTTCTCATACTCAGCAAGTTAGGCACTATTATCCACTGGGATCTCTGTGAAAGCCAAAATCAGGGAAAAAAATTGAGATTACAGGGATGCAGATGAAGAGGAATCAAATCAGGCTTCTTTCTCTGTTCCTCACAACAAATGGGATTGCTATCGCACATTCGGTCAACACTAAGCTGAAAGGAAAGGTACTCTGTAGTGAGCAAAACTCTAAGTAGTCAAAAGGTTAAACCATGGGCTCCCAAGTGATACCACAGTTTACCAGTGCTTTTGTCCTCTCATGCCTGTTTAATTTTTGATAATGAGAGATTTTAGAACTCTGTCCATTATATGCACTTACACACATTTAGTCCATTTAGTCGAGTGGTATTGCCAACAACTATTGTTAAAACCAAATCACACTAGCTGCAAGAATTAGCTTGTCTACAGGTAGCAACTGCGTAATAGCTCAGTTATGGGAAGCTGAATTGCACTCCTACAACTAAGTAGCACTGTTGACAAGGACTGGGTCCTGGTCTGGTAAGTCAACCAAGCTAAGGAATGACATCTGACAGGAGGGCAGCAATGAGGGAGAGCAATAACAGTATTTCCCCTTGTTTTTCCAACTGGTCTGGTAAGATTTCAACCTCAAAGAGCAGTGCAGTATGTGATTACTACTGGGGCTAGCAGTCATTCTAGTTTTTGTAGGAAAGATGCAACAGAAAGAACAGATGTACCTATTACTACCTAGACATTTTCTTTTCTAGGTATGAGTTTCCCCAACACACTGTGACACCTGCAACACAAGTTCAGCTATTACACTTACCTTTGCAGTGTATGGGTAGGACTCCTCCGAATCAATTCCCCCATTATCCTGCACGTACTGGAAAGCCTGGTCCATAAGACCACCATTGCAGCCTTGATTCCCCTCAGGGCGAGAGCAGTCCACCAGATTCTGCTCACTCAGTGAAACAAGCTTGCCAGTTTTCCTGAAGTGCTGCCCTTCAAGAGCTCCTGTCGTGCTGAAAGCCCAGCAAGAGCCACACTGACCCTGAGGCACAAATGAAGTCACAAGTTACAAGTCAGGACAGATAAGCCAATTACAGTTCCCTTATCACTGACCTAAGCAGAAGAAAGCCCAGCACAGAAGCCACAAGCTAACTTCAGATTTACACTCCTAGCATGTACAAGTGAAGACATTACAGGCCTTTTCAGCTCTTAAACACTTAGTACAGAATCCATAAAACACCCTGAAGGGGTGCAGCAATTTTATCAAAATGGCACTCAATTTAGTAAGCTTGCCCTAGGCTTCATTAAAGAAGGCCATAGCTTTTCCTCTATGGAAGCAGACACAGCATTCAGGAAGCCAGATCTGTACCTAGTTAAAATTCCCCAGTGGAGAATACCTGGTCTTTAACCGGAGTTACATATCCCTTCTCTCTCCAGTCCACTGATCGCGGCACTTCCAGGAAGCTGGGCTCAAGGAACTGGGATCCTCTGTATTTCCTTTCTGACTTCTTGTGTATATACCCGTTCATCAGCTGTCTGAACTCCTCAGTTGTCTGAAGAAAATATAAGACATGGAGTCATCATCTATCACACACCGCTGCTCTGAACTGTGTTTCATGCCTCTGTACATACCATGTCACCAAACTGATTCATTCCCAACTTGTAGCTGTGTTTTCCTAATGTGTGATCCAGATTATGGAGTTCAATCATTTTCAGATTCTTCTCCCACACCACTCTTCTCCAGCTTTCCTCTCTCTAAGGGGTCAGAAAACAACATACTTCAAGGAGGCAGTTCAGACAAAGTTCACCTGCACAAGAGTTACGCGCTTTGTAGATTACTCAAATCAGAAGTCTGAATGCTGTTTGAGATGGTCTTTTTTGCCCCCCCGTAATAAAAACGAAGAGTACAGTACAGCTGAGTTGATGTACAAACATAGGACAGGGACCTAGGAAAAACAGGATTATCCTTCCCAAGTGCAGACCATAGTCAGTGTAGAAACAAAGCAGACATGACTCAGCTGGCAGGGCCCTGCTGAATGTGCTCCGCGCTTGTAGAGCCGAGCACGTATGCCTGGTGCTCACCTCATGGTAGTCCTTGTTGTGCCACGACTTCCATAGCTGCCAGTGGCTGTCGAGCTCAGAGTCAACTCTTGGAGCGCCGAAAGCCAGCCCCAAGCAGAGGCAGAGCGTGGTCAGACACAGATTCATGATGGCAGACCTGCAGGGAACGGAGGCACAGCGGTCACACAGAGCAGCTTGCCGGAGAGCCGCCCTTGACTTCCCAGCCCTGAGCAGGGAGAGGGATGCCCGACCCAAAGCGTGCCTGTTCGCGATTCCCCCACCCCTGCATTAAGCCGTTCATTCAGAGGAGAGAGGAGCAAGGCACGTACTCCAAGCTCCCCGGGACCAGCCCGCTAAGGAGCTGAGCCCCCCTTCGGAGGCCCCGCGATCTGAGCCGGCCTCTGCCCGCTCCCCCCTGCGGGCTGGGCCCTCAGCCTCGGCTGTAAACAAGCTCGGGCGGCGGGACTGGCGGGCTGGAATGGCGGCCCCGTCCCGGCAGGAACCGCTCCGCCGCAGCACAGGAGCCAACGCCCGCTCGGAACCGAAGCCCCAGCTGAGCCCCGCTCACCTCGCTAAACACGAACAACCGCTCCCTCGCCTCCCCAGCTCAACAACGCTCGCACAGCGCGGCCCTTCTTATAGTCACCGCGGCCGTGTCCGCCCCACCGCTCCGATTGGCGGTCTCACCGGGCCTCGCTCCGCTGGGCCGCCCCTCCCGCCGGGGCCCGGGCGGCGGCCGGGCGAAGGTCAGACTGGGTCTGCTGGGGACTCCCCGGGGTCACTGTAGGGGGTCTGCCCCGCCGGAGAGCATCGGTGTCCGGAGCTGCTGGGGGTGATGTGGGGCTGCCGTGGGGGCATCCCGCGCCGCCAAGGGCGCCCTTGCATTGTGCAGTGTTTGTCTAAACACTTATGATGGGTCCAGGCAGGCTGGAGATAGTGGCAGCACGCTAGGACGGCTGAAATATAACCTTGGGAGGACTTCAGGGTGGCAACTTTGACTAAAGAATAACAAAATCTGAAGGATAAGAACAAAAATGCAGGTGGCAGACCAGCTGTGGATGGCTCTTGCTCTGATCAGCCAGCCAGGCTGCTCCCCGTGCGGCAGCAATTGCCTGTGGCCCTGGAGGTCCCAGCGTCCTGCCAGAGGCCAGGCAGGCGGCTGTGCTTGCACCGAGTCTGGTAAGAGTCGGGCATTTTACCACCAGTGTGGCTGGTGTTTATATGCGTAGTGTCCAGCTGGAAAGCACTACAGCGCCGAGAGTTGCAGCGCAGACGAGATACATAAAGATTTGCAGAGTCTTGGCCTGCATCAGTCGAGGAGTAGATAGACTTGTATTTTTATCAGAGAACTTGCCTCTGCTAATGGAATAACTGCATGAGCTATTCAGGGTTCCCACTTACACTCTCGTAAACCCTGCATTTAGCTCGCAGACTTGAAAGCATGTATTTAGAGTAAAAAACAGGGTTTGTAGGCTGTTGTGCAATAGCAAAAAGGAAGAAATCATATGATGTGCGCTTCTCCCTTTTTTGATGTCTTAAGACAGTGTGTCGCTGAAATGAGCAATACGTGTTTTGTTACCCCGATTATCCCAGGAGCAGTCTCTGGCTCAGGGAAGCCCCACAAGGCCAAATATATGAAGAGAAGTTGTAGGGGTTGTTTTGTCTTTGCAAGGTATTTGTGTAAGTCTCCTGATACTGAACTAGTGTACTGATTCCACAAAAATACAGCCAACAATGGATCTCCTTGAGTAGTAAGTAGTCATAAGCAAGCATTGTGAAGCCTCCAAGAAAAGAAGATAATTTAGAGCTGAACCACTTACTTGGGTGAAAGCTCGCATGTGAGCACTCAGGACTGGTTTATCAGGATCATTTATACATGTGCAGCATACCGCTTTGAGCAGGAATGCAAAATGTAGAAGGGACTTCTTCAAAATAGGACTGCAGCAAATGCACACTGAGTACATTACAATTGCTAGGAATTATTTGCACCCCATTTTAATATTTACTTGCTTTGCAAAGCTCTGTTATCAAATTTCTAATGGTCTTTGTGGCTGAAATTCCTGATAGTTTTGCCTAAAGTTGTTATACAGCTAGTAGCAGACTGACCATACAGAGACTGTGCAAATATCTTCTGAAGCAAAGAAGAGTGTGACATACACTGCAACAACCAACACGGCACACTGGCACACATTAGAAGAATTAGAGTGTAGATATGAAAAATTAAGCTACATATCCTTGTGCTTTCTGTTCAACCATTTGTATTTCCAGTTGTCAAACAACAGTTTCAAGATCAGCCGTTTCTAAGGAAAATGGCCCATTTCCTCACTTGTGAGGGAAAATGAAAATGCATGCATTGAGTAAGACTATCATTTGTGTCTTCCCAGCATGAAACTTTTCACTACTTAACCAGCCCTCATGTAAATACCTTAGGAGAGTTAGATAAACTTCATATAATTTGGCTAATTCATAGTTAGGTTTTTTTTGTTTGTTTGTTTGGGTTTTGTTGGTTGGTTCGTTTGGGTTTTGTGCATTTTTTTGGGGGGCAGAGTTTTGGGGTTTTTTTCTTTTATTTGTGTAGGATTTGAGAAGTTTTTATTTAACGGCTTTTTGCTGATATTTTCCGTGCAGTGGGACTTCTCAGTCCTATTTGAGTTAGCTTTGTTTCTGCAATTTTATCTGATATCAACTGAACATTGAAAGGCTACAGTTAAGTTCTCAATGAGCTATGGACAAGGACTTCTCTCCTAAAAGGGCACGATGTTTAGCTAGTATGACAGGAGGTAAGGTCAAAATTACAGAGTCTTGCACCATAAATCACATGTCTGCTGGTCTGTAATGCACCCTGAGATGAACCAAACAGATGCTTTTCTAGATGGTGTGAGGTCCTGTCTCTTTGGGGAGGTTACTGTGTAGTCAGCTAGCATGTGATACCACTGTGTTACCTCTCCTTGCGAATACTCTTGTGCACGTACACACACACAACTGCCAGGTACCATTTTTACTATGAAGCTAACTTTACCCTGCAAGTTTATTTATTGTAGTAGATAGAATTTGTTCAAGTTCTTGAAGGAGACAGGAATACTTTCACCTTCAGCTCACTGACTTTGGCTTGTACTCAGTCATAACTGTTGTATGGACTTACCAGTTCTCCAGGTATTTTTGGAAGGGAGCCTCGGAGCCCAGGTGCAGAAGCATAGGCATACGCAAGGGAAATCTGTACTGCAACAGCTGCGGTCAGAACCTGGTCATCACAAGACTGCCATTTGGAAACCTGTGATAGGAAGCTAGTGTAGGACTACCTCTAACTCCTGTATAAACTTTTCCCCTCTGAGAACTGATTATATTGTCATCAGTGTAAAGACTGCCAACCATGCTGCAGAGGCTGTGATTGCAAACAAGGTAAAAAAGTCATACAGCACAGCTACTAGACATCTCTCTGTCCCAGCACTGCTACTGCTGCTCCAGTCTATGCACTGTGATGTGCTCACATGCCGAACTGCAAATGTGGTGTAGTCTGCTGAAGTCTGTTGAAGACATCTCTGTGAGGGCTAGCAGCCATGATGTGGTCTGGTGGCAAAGCACTCCTTTCACATTAGCACACTGAAGGTGTGAAATCAAGAGCTTCTTCAGTTCCTTTTCTTGAAAGCTCCACTGCTTACCCAGTCCAGAGGAGGTCTAGGTAGCCATGCTAATCACAGTAGTCGCAGTCCTTTCTGCAATATCCTGAAGAGCAAAACTTGGAAGAAAGCCCTTGTCCATTAATATAAATCTCTCCTGTTTGGAGGGTAACTTTCGAAATTGCTTTGAAAAAACAGCTTTTGAGGAACTCTGTGTGTGCAGAACTCCAACTCTTCTGCCAAAGGCATACCACACTTCAAAGACACAGGAATAATACGTTTTAATAACTGGTCATGTTTCCATTGCAATGGCTTAAAGACTGTTAACCTCCCTGTAGCTATCTAGTACTACAAGTTACCAGATGACAGAGGCCATGCATTTCTCAATGTTCCCAAGAATGTGCACAGCAGTGTGTTGCCTCTGCACTTAGTGGGTGGTCTCAGCATGGATCTCCAGGGAAGCATCTCATCAACGTGGAACTCAGCTGCCACTGCACATCTCAGGTGTGCAGCACAGTCCTCCCCCTCTGGAACCACTCTAAGTATTTGAATCTAGGATTTTCTGAACTTGTTTTCTACTTTTAAATATTTTTTTTTCTTCTCCTGGTAAAAGTAGTGCAGAGGAGAGGGCCAAGGTCAACCGCTATCTGCCAGAAAAAGACCCAGAAATCAGAACAGCAAAGCTCCTTTGTCATGGTAGTTGACTTGCAAAGCTACGATAGGCTGGCAGTGTATCAAAAACATCTGTGCAATGTAAGCAGAATAAGCTAATGTCATACTTAACCGTGACACGAATGTGTGCAGGGGCAAATCCCACAGACCTGCAATCTCAATGTAACTCATGTACCATGATCATTACTGAAGTAAAAACAAGTGGTTTGTTTGAATGCCATCTATCCCAACAGCAAAGGAAGGAAATTTTATTTAGGCAAACATATTTTTTTTTTATTACTATGAAGACTAGATTCAGAATCTTTATTCCTGGAATAAAAAAAACTGAACTGGCTTACTTAAAAAGCTGTAACTGTGAACATGTTTATTTATACCACATCTGGCTTAAATCTGTGATTTAGGAATGGACTTCTACAGCAATATGATCTTAAGCAAGGTGTATCTGAAAGTGTTATTTACCCTCAAATGCAAAAAAAAAAAAAAAAAAAAGAAAAGAAAAAAAAAAAAAAAAAGAAACAGCACACACACACACACACACAAGCCCAAAACCAAAAGCCAAAAAACCAAACAAAATTCCGGACATGTAAGTACTTCTGTTCAGCCCAACATTGATCTGGTTTAGAAAAGTACAGGCATATTGCAGAGCACTGTGCTGATTTTACATGCCAGAGTCTGATTTATATGTAAGAAATACCAGAGTCATACTTGTGTTCAGGAAAAAGAAACTTCAAAACATCAGGTCAGAAAGTTTCAGAAAAATAATCATGTTTTTCTTTTATGGTAAAGATTCTTCTTATAGAAAAAAAAGCACAGTAAGTTTCCAATACCAGAGTGACTATTTTAGAAAGCTAGGAGGATGTGGGAAGACAATTATAGAATGGATATCCTTGTGCCATCTTAAGAAATACTACTCACTTTAATAGTTATTTTTAGTGCCAGTTTTTATGTAACTTGATTTGAATATGGCTGGTAAAAAGGCTACTAAAAAGTATAAAGAGTTTCTCTTCTTCTTTACAGCTCCATGCAAAGTAAGCAGCCTTCCTCCCCAACATGGGCATTCCTCACCAAAGATCTGAGGTGGGTCTGGAGTTTACAATGTCCCTCTGGAATTAATAGCATTCATAAGTATCCACTTAAGAATCTTTGTTTTGGATTCTCTCTTGTAAAAAAACGGATTCAAACTGTGCTTCAGCTATAGCACCCATAATTAAGTTAGTTGCATCATTATTAAGTTAGAAAAAGAAGCAGCATGTGCTTCAAGGGAACATAGATAGGGTTCTGTGAATTTTCTGAAGACCTGGGAGATGGCTGGGACACAATGACACAACCCTTTTGAAACACCTCTTTGTTTTCAGCAGTCTTGTGATCTCCCAGAATCATCATTTCCTCACCAAAGTGCCAGATAAGAAACTGCATTCCAGCTTCTCTGCTGGCCCACAAGGCAAAAGCGACTTCGTTTGCATCTCAATGTCTTACCTGGTCACAAGAGTTGGGGAATGATGCAAGGGATTGCTTGCCTTGCAAGAAAGAAGGGGTGGGGGTCCTACTATCACCACTGCTTTAGGGTTAGAATTTCCCAAAAGCAGTATAATTTTCCTGTGAGGTTCTGATTAAGTTATTTTTGTATGCATGGAAATATGAGTTGGTTTGCTTTCTTTTTCCTTAACCTTGTATTTCGTTTAGAGAGGCTAAATATTGAGTCATATTTGAAGTCAGCTTTGAAGCTTTGACCATGGTGTAGCTCACGTTCTTAAAATGTCAAACCTCAGCTTGATCAATTCCTCATTCTTTACTCCTGTCTTCTGATTTCTGGTGGGTAATCATTTCTGAGTTTTGGGAGATGTGTAATTTTAAAAGCTAACATGGGGGAATAGTGGCAGCATGTGAGAAAGTATATTAAATTGCTGATGTAGAAGTTCATAAATACAGAATTATTTCCATATTGATACTTTCTATAAAATTTAAAGAGCATTGGTTTCCCCCCAATACTAAAAAGGATACTTTTTTTTTTTTCAATTTTTACACTAAAGTAGTTACTATTTTCCAACTCTCTTAATTTAGAATTTTATGGTACAAGTTTGAAGTTGCAAATCTGGCCTGTAGTGTAAAGTTTCTCTGACGAAGATCAGTGTTTTACTGCCCATCTCTACTCTAGAGAACACAGTGAAGACATTTTAACAGAATTCAAAGAAGGCTTTGGGGAGTATTTCTTATACTGTTTAATGTTTAAAATCACATTTTAATTTAAACAATGATCCAACAATTCTGTTTTGAAATGCAAGCAGTAATTAAGTTCAGAGAGGTGTAAGTATTGCTTGAGTGCAATGTTTGTGCTTCTGCAAGGTGTTGTAAACAGTTATGGAGCTCGAAGGAAAGAACCGTCTGTGTCCTGTTGTTCTTGGAGCAGTCATGTCTAAAGGGCAAGCTGACATGCTGGAAAGCATTTCCCATGATAAGGTTAGAGACTGTGAGTGATGTGAGGAATTATTTTTAAACTGAGAAGTTACAGGCTGGGCTTCATTAACAGATCATGTGAGGGAAGGTTAAACAAAAGCTGCTTGCAGAAGAGGAGAGAGGTAATTGAAACAATCCAGGACTGGTTTAAAGTTTGTTTTCCTGAAAATCAGGTAAGAGGAAAGAGAGACCAGTGCATGTGCTTTTTGGTGGGAGCAGTGGTGACTCACAACTGCTGCTATTCCCACTTTACAAATGGAAATACTGAGGCAAAAAGAAGCCATGGTAAATCATAATGCATCTTTTTCCTCTCTTCAGCTTATCAAAATAATGCAAGGTTTAGCTCATTTTGGGAGTGTGAACAGATATGATATAAAACAGTTCAATAAATATTGCCTTCACTGTCTCTTGAGGACCACTTGAAGCATACTCAGCCCATTGAACACCAGCATGCTGGCATTTGCTGTCAGGTTTACATAATTATTTCAAATATTTTAGTAACTGTTAAATCACTGTGGCAGACACACACTGTACCAGGTCATTTATATGACCTTTCTGGTGACCAAGGACCTGCTTGATTCTATTTGTCTCACTATCAGTAGAGAAGTTTCTTTTGATCTCTCTTTGATTACCCTGGAACCATGGAGCATCCTAAATGTACATCCCAAAGCATCCTGACAGCACAGCAGATGGAGAAAGACTTTGTGCTGGTTGCTTATGGGGACTGAAAGTGGGTGTGCACAAGAGGATGCAAGATGAAGCTGGTTTTGTTAGTGGCCAGCATGAAACAAGATATTTTTAGAACACATTTAACATCGTAGCAGTATCTTGATGACTCCATGAAAAGGCCGTACATAGTGCAGCAGCTGCAGAGCTGAATATTGTGTTTCTGACTTGTCTCATGGCAGCTGTAAGCTTATGTAATTTATAAGCTTAGGCAATTTCCTCTTGCTCCATATGGGAACATCCATAGGGAGTTTGCTAGGCTTTACCCTTAGGCTTGCAGAAGGGTGCAGTGAGACACAACATTTGTATGATTATGTCTCATCCCTGTCACCAGAGTCTTCCTCTGCTCTTATAGTAGGCCATCTCTTTGTGTGTGGTCATACAGTGCTAGAAAAGTGGGCTGGCATGTGGTGGTCACTGTGGTGCCTACAATAGCATAGAACTATGCTGAACTGTGGCCCAGCTGCCTAATATTTGGGCCTGCTCAGGTCCAAGCCTTACCATTCACATGTCAGCATCCTTTACTTGCAGATTCCTCCCTCCCTAAGCAGTATTGTTGTAAGTAAGAGATTCAGGTATCAACCAAATAAGGCCCTTCACACACTGGCTTGCAACCAAATCATTACCTACAATACCCATGATTTAATTCAAAAATCTGACCTTTGCCCTCTGCTGGAAAGGTGGTGATGAAGCCCCTTTGCCCAGGGTCTGTCACGATGCTGCGTACCAGAGTTGCCTTCTGCTCCCCTGCCTCTGCTAGCATCCCAAACACCTCCCATTAGCATGAAGAGCAGACAGCTAAGCACACACTGCAATCCAAACACAGCACTGGCTGTTTTCTCTCCCCCAGTCCCAGTTAACCGGTTTGTAGGTTTTCTTGGTGTTTGTTTTTTTTTTTTTTTAAGATTTTATGTTTCACTGAACAGATAACTGTTGAAAACACAGTCTGTGTTTGAGGGAGAACAGTTTGGGCTTCTTTTCAGCTTTCTTTAGTTGGCACAGGTTGGAGCAGCCATGCTGGGGGGCATAGGAGCCACTAGCTATGTCCCCCCTCTGCCTCATGGGAGTTAAGTATGCCTGGGTGAATGCAGAGTGCTCCAGCTACCGTCTTTGCTGACAGAGGCTTTCCTTGCTGCAGGTTTCAATCCAAATTTACACAGACCCTCAGTAACTCAAATGCAGTATCACACATGCTATTTCATTTATTGTTCAGTGGGCTGAATTTGTACTGTCCTAAACCAATCATGGAATGTACCTGAACATGCCTAGAAAGAGGGGTAAACTATTACTGAAAAACATGCTTTAGTGATGTACTGGATTTAGTGTACTATGATAATTTAAATTAGAACATTCCTTAGTAATAGTTTTAAAAATTTCTCCCCTTGAAGCAGTAGCTGAAGCTAGAACTGCAGAATTCTCCTATCAAATACTGTATCAGACTTGGTTGAGCTAGCTAGAAAGGTTTCTAATTCCACATAGAAAACTTTTTTCCTCTTCTTTACTTCTCACTGAAAGACAAGCCAAGCAAATGTGTCAGAATCCAGCTGAGACTAGCCCATACTTCCTTCTGATGTAGTTGTGTTTAAAAGCTATATATGAAACATAGCCCGTTGTCAAGTATTCAGGTCTTCACTTGCCTGTTTTGTCTGAAGTGGACCGAAAAAATTAAATCAATTTCTAATGAGCTATCAAAAAAAGAATTTTCTTTAAAAATAACTTAGAAGATTCAGACAACTGGCTAGCTTTCCATGTTTGCTTTTAAACAGGAATCAATATACACTTGTTTGTAAGTGATACCAGAATAGCTACCATGGATATGTCTGCATGTTTTAGCTCTGGCTGTGCCCTTTTCACCCGCACTTTGGGAGAATTTTCTACCTTGCAGGTAATCCCATACAAACCCAGTGCCACCGAGGTTGTTTGCTTCTCCAGGAGTAAACTCAAGGTTGAAGTCCACTTCCTCAGCTACTGGCCTCTCTGCCGCCAGTGGTCTTTCTCTTAACCTTTTCTCGTGTGACAAAAGCTGGGTACTGATGACTCCACATGCAGAGTGAAAATGGAGACAAACAAAGGGCAGAGTTGCCAGAAGTGACTGATAGTTGGCCTGAGTAGAATATGTGAGATTTCTCAACATGTTCCCTGGCTTTTTCTCTTCCACCCATCAGGTCAGTTCATTTCCTTTATAGGGCTCTTTTATCCCTCAATTTTTTCAAAACAAAAAAGAGCAAAAGTAAGCTCATCCTCCCTTCTGCACCCAACTTGTATCAGCAAGACCATTCACTTTGTAAAATGTGTTTTCATGAAGTGTTAGCCTAACCTTATCACTATCCTTTGAGAGAAGCAGAGGGCAGCAGCCGCCCTAGATACCGTGTTAATGCCCATTGTATGTTTTCAACTAGATCTTGATTGAAGACAATCAGAACAAAATGAAAAGGAGATAATAAAATACCTCACTGTCATGGTATCAATACTAATTGCAATGCTTTGCCTTGATTGAATGCCTTCCTCTTCCACGAACATTAACTAACAATGTTTTATCCTTAGGTAAGTCCTGTGAGGGAGTGGGAGATCAATCCTGAAAATAATTTGGGACTGGTGCCTCTATAAAATCTCCACACAGCTGTCAGGATGCTTTCCTATATATCTTCCTAGCTAAAGCCTGGCTACAGAAAGCAAATTCCTTGGGCTGACAAATCAACATATGTGTCACTGCAGGGCTGCCTAATCTTTAGGGGTAGAAGATGAAAGCAGATTCTTGAGATTATTTTTCTTTTTTCTTCTTTTTTTCTTTCCTTTTTCTTCTATTTATCTTTTTCTTCTAAGATAAAATGTTAGTGCGTTCTTTGAAGAAGGTCCAGAACCATTTGTTTCATGCACAGCACTGGGAAGACTACAAGAATTCATTACCTATGTTTGTATTTCGTCAGCTTAGATATAATTACGCAGCCTGAACTCACTACAGGCCTGGAGCAGAAAACAACAGACTGGAAATATCATGGTCCAGTGAGGTCTTGGCTGAGTTGTTGAAGTTCTCCTCCCAAGCAGAGGAATTCAGGAGGATGCTGGTTACTTGTTCTCACAATCTACAGCAAAGGTACATTCATAGAAACCCAGCTGCATGTGCAGTGGGCTTTTTTTTCTGATTAGACTGCAGATAGTGGGGCTGTGGGTGGCTCTTTATGAATGCTAAGTAGGTGAGATATATCATAAGAGAAAAGTTTTATCCTCAGGTCCCTGAATGACCTTCTCACCTTTGGGTACTTATTTGAAATTACGTACCTGCATACGTGGGTACATAAATGTCACCCGCCTGTTGCATGTTGTTTTCCCCTGTGTTTCTGCTCCGTTCCTCCCTCCCACTGGTTCAGGGAACAGCCAGGGTTACCTCACACTTCTCAATCAGCTTTTTAAATTTACTAACCCCAAGTGTTTTTCTCTCTATATTGCTAAGCGTGCCACAAAGCAGCAGCTTCTTATAAACAGGGAGTGCATGCATAAATTCAGCACAACTATTTTTTTCCATTTTCCTGTTTTGGAAAGACAAGAAAATACTCAGTTTTGTGTGAATCATAGTGAAACACACCCTTACATAGGCTGAATTCAGAGTGGTACTAAGAGTTTTGCTAGCTAGGCAAAGCAGAAAAAACACACTTGCTGTCCCTTAGTCACACAATCAGTACCTTCTGGGTTTTTTTTCCCATTAGAACATGAGACCTAGGGCATCACATCATCCACGTGGCTATTTCCCTCCTCCTGTATCTTTTGAGCACATCGGCCACTACAAGTTGGGTGTGAAAGGAAGGAGAAGTCTCCAACTTGCCTGGAAGGCAGCAGTTTAGTCAGAGAGAAGACATGCAAACCACACCAAACCAGAGCCTCCACTGTGGGAAAGCCAGGTAGACCACAGCTGCCACATGGCAGTGCTTGTCAGCTGCTGGTGTTCCTTAGCTTGAGCAGGTTCAGCTCTGGATTGTCTGCAGCATAGCTCTCTTGCTCAGTGGAGATGGGAACAGGTACAAAGAGGAAAGGAGCAGCTGGAGAGAAAAGAGAGATCCAACAATTATGAGAATTCATAGGTTTTTCCCTCCCAAAACTTTTCTGCCTTCCGTGTTGCCCAGCTGTCGCCACAGCTGGTTCTTTTATTTACTTGCAGAAGATCCTATAGCTACCTCTGTGTCACTATTGAAGATAGATAAACAGATTCTTGAAATGATGGATATTAGCTATGAAGAGCAAGTGGGAGCACATTCCTACCCCTACAATGCTTTTGTTATATTTCTTGTGCTGAAACAAAAGGGCAGTGCAATATCCTTGGGTAGGGGGACCAAGCCTTTGCACTGTAAGCAGGCAGACCACAGACAAAGGAGGAGGCAAAAGCAGGATGAATTTTACTTTTCTGTTTGACTTTTCTGGTTTTGCTTATATAAAGTCTTTTGGGGTAAGTGAAATCATTGTAAAGATTGAACGCCCTGCAACTGCCGAGTATGATGTGACAGTGTACTGATTTCTGGTAGCAGAAGCCAACAATGATAATAAACATCAATAATTTTTCTAACTAAACCTCTTAGAAAAGCAATTAGACTGAAAGGATCAGCACTAAAGCTCAACATATTGCATGAAAGATCCATTATTTAATATAAATTTAAAAAATAGAACCCTCCCCCCTTATCCCTATAGATGCCACTTCTAAAAAACTTGTCAGGAACCTCTAGCCGCCCCAGTTCTGAAGACAGTGAAAAACCATGCCATGTAATATTATCCACAGGGATGGTTTCATGTAATTCTGTGAATTCACTCAGCTGAATAAATTTACACACTTTCAAATGTTTGCAGAGCTGATCCCTGAGCACCTAAGCTGTCTGCTTCAGTGAGAGGGCAAAATTAATTTTTTTTGCTCAGGTAACACCCGATAACCCTAAGTCTTTTATTGACTTGTAATGCAGTGCCTCAATTTTTTTCTTAACATTAGATTTCATGAAGACCATAAGATAAAAGATAGATAATTATAGGGAACACATATGCAGTCTTACTGAACAAAGTGTGTTTTGAAGAGTGTACAATTGAAGACCATATTTCTCATAAGACTAAATGGAGAGTAACTTGATGTTTTTGACACCTAACTTGAGCAATTAGTGACTTTCTAGGAGTTGTATAAGCAACTAGTATGTTGTGAAGGCCAGGTGGAACTGGTGAGAGTAAATTATCTCCCTGCCTCAAAGCTGCTGTGAGGCCCATGTGGCAGTTTTTGCAGGTGTTGGTCTCTGGAGTGCAGAGTATGAGGATCATTAGTGGTTTGTTCAACCTGTACAAGTGTTACAGCCATATTTCATAGCTATATACGTCTCTGTCCAGACTGAGTGCTTGAATATGAAGAATCAATGCTGGTAGTGTTGCTTTTTGTGCACAGTGTGTTCCATGCTCAAGGGGTGCTTCTCTTTCTCTTCCAAACCTTCATTTTATTTTTTAATTGAGAAGTCATTTGGACTCGCATGTGGGAAGGAGAAGGCTCTGAGCATGAGCTGAACATTTTCTTTAGGCAGTGTTGATGGAGCAACACCACTCACACACGAGGTTAGCAGTCACGTTGCTTGTACATGGAAACTGGCAGGGTGAGGGCAGAAGATCATAGCTGCTGTTTTACATATACCTTTGTTACAGTCTTCTTTTCTCTTGTTTTTGAACCTTGCTCTATATGCTTTCCTGTCTGACAGCCTCTGTAGGGTTTTCTGGTTTTCTTTTGCCACTTGAAGAACTTGATTTCTTCTGAGCTTCCTGAGGCTTGAATGGATGTTTGTGGTTCCCCTCCCTGCATGCCCTCCCTCTGCCTTTGACTGAAAAAACTGTCCTTTGTGCTGTAAATATCCCTGAAAACTCTTTCTTTCCTTCTTCCAAGTTGTTTACCATGACAGAAAAGCCCAGCTATCTGTCTACACAGAAAGGGTACCTGAAAGGACAGCATGAAACAGAAAATGGTGTGGAGGATGATCTCCTCTATAGGGCATTCTTCAGTATGGCGCCTGAGCAGAACAAGGTGAATTCACACTCATTAATATGGATGGGTGCAGCACTCAAACTGCTGGACAAAGAAAGGCATGTTTTCCCTTTGAATGATGAAAGAATTCCTAGGCTCTTTTTCTGCTGCAGAAGTAGCGTGTGCCTAACTACATTCCCATCCAGCCAAATATTTAGAGACATTTAAGTGTATTGTGCAGGGGCCCTGCTAGCGTGGTGGCTTCAAACGCATGTGTCTGCACATGACTTACTTGGCTAGCAGCTATAGCAATTAAACAAGTTTTGCCAGTAGCTTGGGTTGACATAGTCCTTTTCCCATTAAATAGGTCACAACATTGTTTTTTGATTTGTGCCCTAGTTTATTGGATTCTTACCCTGGCTGGCAGATAGCCTGAAGGCATGATGTTGCAAAGGAGCCCTGGGATGACTATAGGTTCACTGATGAGAGCTATATCCCTCCTGTTCAGGCACAGAGCTATCACTGCGATGTCTTCTTGTATCTCTACAGGAGTCCCTGCACACATGGACATGGAGGGAGGGAAGGAGATGGGGTCAGGGCACGTTGTACTCTGTGGTTTGGTGATTGCGCGATGCAGTGTCCCCAGGCAGAGACTTAAGCCAGTGCAGCAGCCCACTTGACTCTCTCACCACACTAAATACCTCCCCGCATTCTACAAGAATGCATTGCACACAGGCTGTACAGGAAATCAGATGTCACAGATATGTGGTTATGTTGCAAAAAACCCTGACTCTGTGAAATCACATTTTCTTATCTCAGAGAACAATCAGATGAGAGCCCCTCACCTCCTTTCAGAGGTGAATTGAGCAGCTTGTACCTCCAAGGGTGATGGGGGGCAAAAAAAGATCATCTCTTTCACCTCCCAACAGCAAGTGTGCTGACAGGAGTAGAGCAAGGATTGTAAAACAGCCAAACAAAGGAGGCATGTTGCAATGGTCATTTTGAAATAAACCTGTTTGTGATGAGCAGTGACTGTGGTGATATTTATGCTATGATTCATACTGAAGTGCAGCACCTGGCAGTTTTAGTCTGGATGGCTTTTAGGATAGAAGCTGCAGCAAATACTGTTCTAACATTTGAGAACGAGAAAAGCAAGCACTGAAGCTGGTCTTGGATCTTGGACTGCACTAAGTTAGAGTATGGCTTGTTTGAGAAGTGGCTGGAGCATCTTTCTACCACAAGGTGCAGCTTGCTTATAACTGACATGATAAACAGGGGTTTGCACAGTTGCATCTCTGTCTGTATCCACTTGCAGTCTCTATTCTATGCGGAAATTGCAATTACAAGGATCTCTTAGATGGCATGTATCATACCACATTAGAGTTCTTTGAGGATGCCCTCAGAAAGCCCAATACCACCCTGCCACCCGCTATTCCTCCATGTTGACAAGTCTGAACTTTCTTTTCTGTGTCTATGCTAGATTGCCAGTTACAGCGTCTGCCTCTCTGTCTGTCGTCTCCGGATACCTACTGGTAGCCCCTTACGGCAGTCCTTACTGAGAGACATGCATGTTATTCTCTCAATGCTGCTGATAAGCAAACTGATATATCCAGGAAGAGGTCAGAGATGGTTGCCGCTTTGTACGTCTGGTTGTTGATGCTGTCAAATGGCAGTTTGGGTATCTACTTTAGAAACTCATCAAATTCCAAAAACCTTTGGAAGCTGCATGTGATGACACTGGAAAAACACCTCTTCTGGGTGAATCAAAAAGGCAGGTTCTTGTTTCTTTACAGAAACACAGCACAGAGGCTTCAGAACAGGGGACTGCACTGCCACTCCTGCACAAAGAGTATTGATAAATACCTAGTTAGTGAAAATGCCTGACTACTGTCTATCTTATTACAAGGGGAAAATAAGATCAGAAAAGGAAGTGCCCATAGATTATTTCCTCCAAGAATGTCTTTGCTTCCAACAAAATCTTTAAAATACAGGCTTCTCAGTTCAGACCGCAAGAGTGTTCAGTGTTTTTTCCTACCAGTGCTTAAAATACTTAAAAGTACTGTGAAGAATCTTCACACAGGCTGATTGGATGACTCCTCTGCTTAGTACTACACATGTTCTGTTGTTGGTTTTTTCCTTTACTCAACTACTCAAGGGCTAGTTTTGAACAGTTTAAACAGAACACCCTTAAACACTTATGGATGAAAAAAAAAAAAACCCTAAAAAAGGAAAGAAAGAAAAAAGTAGTTTGTTCAAATAGGCAAATGCTTAACCAAAAGCCTGGAAGAACTATTTCCTGTGGAAAACTTGCTTGCTGACATTTTGCCCTTCTCACCTGTCTTTAATTTTTCACTTGAAGAAATTTTTGTTTCTTTTCATTTCCATTTCAGGCAGGGAAAATGACTTTCTGTCTTCTAAGTCAATGCAAATGTATTTTAGATCCTAGCCAGTGTATTTTCTTTACTGCTGGAAAGTCAAAAGTCATACCTCTGCACTTTGGAAGTGGGTGTGTGAAAGCCAGTGTTACCCACCCCTGAATTGATGACTGATCCCTTGCTTGTCCTAAACTTAACAGTTTTTCCCTGCAGCACAGCCCAGTCCTCCCTACTTATATACTTATATACATTTGCTTTACAGGTTGTCGTGGTTTAAGCCTCTCTAACTCACGCAGCCCATTCTCTCACTCACTTCCCCCTCTTTCTTCCCCCCGCTCCCAGAGGGATGGGAAGGAGAATCGAAAAGAATGCAGCTCCCACCGGTTGAGATAAGAACAGTTTAGTAACTAAAGTATAACACAGATCACTACTGCTACCACCAATAATAATAATGACAAGGCAAATACAAGGAAAGAATACAATTCTCACCACCTAATACCAAGCCTGACCACGCAGTGCACCCCCCACCCTTCCGCATCTCTGCTCTCTGCTTTACATCCTGGGCATGATGTGCTGTGGTATGGAATAACCTCTTTGATCCGTTTGGGTCAGGTGCCCTGTCTCTGCTTCCTCTCAGCTTCCCCTTCTCCCTGGCAGAGCATGAGACTCAGAAAGTCCTTGGTCAGACCAAAACATCACTAAGCAGTAACCAAAACACTGGTGTTATCAGCGCTGTTCCCAGGCCCAAAATCGAAAACACAGCGCTGCACCAGCTGCCAAGTAGGAGAAAAATGACTGCTGCTGCTGAACCCATGACACAGGTGAAGAGGAAAAAATTCAAATACAGATTCCCAAAGCCCTCCTAAATCAATGGGGATCACAGAGCATCCTTTACGTGCATCAGGGTTTGTTAAAATACTTGGGAAAGTGCTTTCTGATTCACTTACGGAATCAGTAAGGTTTGTTGGTTTGTTTTTTTAAAGCTTTCCCAGGCAGTGATCTAGACTGAGGTCTTGAAACCACTAGCAATATTTGGTGTGCAAGCAATGGAAGAGCAAACCTTGCTTTGTAACAGTACTTCTTTGATTTTTAATTCTGTTTGCCCATTATGTTGGTTTAAGAAGCATTTACAGCAGCTGCTGTAAAATCAGGGGGTTCCCCCTTCTTTTCTGACTGAAAGGAAAGTAACAAATCCAAATGCCAATAGACTAAAAATACCTGCTTGAGCATAATAAAAGAGATTAAAGGGGTCAAATGACACACAGATGAGCTTTACTCAGAAATGTTTAATCGTAAATAGTACTGTGTTTCTTCTTCATGTTCACTGTCTTCTGATCCATATCTCCAGCTAATGTTTTGTTTTGTTCCGGCATGTAAAGCCCACGTCTGCATCTCTGTGACAGTGCTGTAGGACCACAACATGCCCTGTACTCTCTAAGAAGTCTAGCAAAAGCAATGTGAAGGTGTAGAGCTCCTGTGGCTCTGAGTCTTCAACCAGTTTTAGAAACACTCCCTGTGCTGAGCCTCAGTCCCGCCCTTGCAGTCAGGGCAGTACTATTATCTGCCTGTGCACTGCAGAGGGCTGAGTCAAGGATGGACTACAACTTCAGCAATGCCACAGGAATCCTGTGGCATAGGCAGAAGAAGCAAACTCCCTTATCCTTGCTTCAGTACTAACCTTTCCTTCATCACCAGATGGACCAGAATTAGCTATACCCAGACAGAGCTTGAGGAGAGAAGGAAAGGGCTGTGGATGTCACTCTTCATTTGCTAATGGGAGTAAAACAAATTGCTCTTCCTAGTATTTCAGGAATGGCCGTGAGTCAGGAGAGCTGAATCCCACAGGGGCGTATTTGCCATGCTGCCCTCTCCTCCACAGTGGAATAGATGTAATTGGTGCTCAGGGCTGGCTTTCCTGGTTAACCATCCCACAGAATACAGGCTCTACCATCTCACACTTGCCAGTATTTCCGGGATAGTTGCTAGTTCCCTGGAAGTGGGTAGAGGACTGTTTTAATTTACTGTGATCTCTTTAAAACATCTTTTCTGCCAAGAGCCACTGACATCTGGACAGAGTTTTACTAGAGCTTGTAGAAATGATTTGTTAGCTAAAACAAATACTGAAGTCAAACCTTTACAGGGTTTTAAACTATTTCTGGGTGTGGTTTACCAAGCAGCTTAGGCTGATTTGAACCAGCATTACTGCTGAGAAAAAGGCATTCTGGCCCTTCCCTGTCCTGTTGACTCCCCATTCCTGCTCTAAGCTGTGGCAGCAAGCTCACCGGACTGCAGACAAAGCCTTCAAAACAAAGTGATAGCTTCCTGGTGTATCAGTGAGCCAAACTGGCTGGGCATGCCAGGTAGGAGCCCAAAAGATGGCAAAGCAAGGGTGGAGAGGACAGGACTTCCCCCTTCAGTGCAACAGGCCTTTAGTTTAGCCTAAGGTGCTTGGGCAAATCAACTAAAAGTCTTATGGCTTCAAGACCTGAGATATGGCAGAACTTGATGAAAGTCTCTTCTGTGTCAAGCTGAGCAGGAATTTAGACCAGCCAGCATCAAATTCACCTACTCTTATACAAACTGTCTATCTCCTGACGTTGTGAAAATGCTCTGGATTAAAGATAAAAAGAAGAAAAAGCAAAATGTCAAAACCACAGATGTTACTGCAACAAGGTATCTAACCCCATCAGCTGTCCTGAGTGTAGTTATAAACTTGCATGCACACCAGCTACCCTGCAAATAAGAGACCTCAGCCTTGGACAAATCTACTGATCGGTTGCCAGCAGTCTCCTGACCGAAACATATGCAGTAAGGCTTTGAACTGTGGCTACTGGCCAGAAGAGCACCTGTTCCTCTTTGCTGCAAAGGTAGTTACATTGGCTGCTGCATGCTAAATTTTATTTACTGTTTCCCACTAGGCTCTACCATGCTGCTTTTCCAAGAGAGCTTAAATAAAGATGAACACAGCACTCACTAAGCTTCAGAATTAGACTCCCTCTTGTAATCGATGTAAAGGGGCTGTGCCAGAACTACATGTACAGAACTCTCCAGGAACCCATGCTAGAACGTGGTCTGGCTTTAGAAAGAGTGGTTAATCTTATTTCCCAGGTGCCTTGTTTACCAGGACTACAAGTGAACCCAGGCCTCCTTCTTGCAGGACACTGTCTGCAACACAGGGAGTAAGGCAGCGGATTTGTCATCCCTGCTTCCTGCAGACATTTAAAATTGTCTGTGCTCCGTACAGAAAGCAGTTCAGACATTTTGAAAGGTGAATGCCATCAGTATATTCTCTAGTCTGGCTATTTCAACACTTGCTTATTCCATTCCTGCTCACCCAAACATTTTCTTTAATTGGCTCTTTGGAGCCAGATTGCACAGATAGGCTTCAGGTAGCAGAGATTAGGAGGAGCACATCTGGCTTCCCAGATTTTAAGCTGTCCCTGAAATTTGGTGCCCCAATGGAATAAAAGTCAGAAGGAAGGACTGCAGTTGTTTGTGATACAGCAAAGGCAGATAGCTTGTGAAATTTGTTCCTCATACAAGAGCATGAATCTTTTTTTGACCCTAGTCTCTAGTTTCAGTCCTTGACATCTGAACACTGCAACTTTGATCAACAGCCGCTAGTACATAACATACTCAACCATTTGGCAAGGTTGAGGAGCCACTGATTTCACACATTTCCTTATTTTTCACATTCTCATTCTACTTTCATCACCAGCCCTCTTTCATATAACTTATAGAAATGGCCAGAGATGACAGGGGACACTTGAATAAACTTTCTCACTTATGGCTTACACTTGTAGCCCTCATCTCTTCTTAGGGCAGTCCAGTAGAAGTCTCTTGGCCACATCAACTACTGCATCTCTGCTCATCAGGAATATGATTGTGCCATTCCTGGCTAATGCTGGGAAATGTGAGGAGATGACATTTGAGAGTCTTAACTTGGCTCTACCATAATACTATGGCCATGATTTGGACAATGTCTCTCACCAACAGTTGGACTGATTCAAACACTAACAAGAGGAAGGACATCCTCACAATTAAGCATGTGTCAGATGAGAACTAAGTGGCAGGGGCAGTTTAATAACCTAGCACCACACCCTGCCTGATGGCAACAGAGCACATCAAGAAGCCACTGTTCTGGGTAGCTTCTGCTAATGAAGGCCTTGTCTGAATTGCAGAAGTGACACAGTACATCTGGGATTTGTAAGTGTTGGGAAGTGCTCTCTGGTCCATGGTACAGAGTCTTCTGTTGAGAAAACACAGGAAACCAAGCAGAAACACACTTCTGCCAAGCAGAGGAGAGAGAAGTTGGACTCCTGCTTGGAGCAAAAGAAAGCAGTCTTGGATGATGTCTCCAATGAGCAATTCCAACCTGTTTTCTTAATAGTCATGTTTCAGAATATAGCCCAAGTCAATTATACTAAAGGCTTTCCAGACTTCATTGCATTTCAAATCAAATTTAGATTTGAAAAAGACAAATGACTTGGCAGTTATATTTTTTTTAACTGGAAGATGCAGAAAGAAGATAAAACCAGCTTTTTGTTGCAACTGAAATGACCTTACATGCACCTGATCTTACAGGTTCTCAAAAAAATCATTAGCACTGTTGGCCCACTTTTTGAGGCTCATGTCAGGCTGGATAAACATGCGGAGCTGTGGGCATATAACAGGAGTAAAAGTGTAGGCAGAGAAATGTAAACCCCTGAGTCCCGAGTAGGAGTGAGACCAGGTCTGCAGGTCACTTCCTCCAAGCTACAAATGGAAATTGGTTTCAGCTTATGCAAAGTGTGGCTCTGAGCCTGGCGGGTGTTAAGAATAAGGTCCCAGTGGCATAAGCGGTCCTTGTAAGTCTGACCACCTGTAGAAGGAACCACAGGTTTCATCCTTACTGTGTATGCACAGATCTACTAAACACCTGTTGGGGAGAGTAGTCTTCATTCATTTCTGTTATGCAGAGGCAAACAGAAGTCATGACCGCTGTGGTAGTTAGTATGTAAAAGCGTAACAAGGAATTGTGGCTCTAGATTGATAGTGTGTTAAACATATTGAAACTAATCCTTCTAAATGACAGAAACAATTTGCATATTATTTCACTTACCAGTCAAAGTAACAGTGGCAGTCTCTATTAATAACTCATATGAGCAGAAAATTGCTATCAAAGGTCGTGTTTATCTTTTTAGGGAAAACATTTTTTTTTTTTGAGATTTCATTGAAATCTATCCTAAAACCAACATGGACCAAAGATGGAGATTATAAACACTTGCTGAAAACAAGTGGTTTCCAGCACTTACATAGAGATTGGCTTCACTTCTGGGAATGAAAAAGTGGAGTCCAGTGAATGCTGAATGAGGCAGGAATGTTCGCCATACTTCTTAATGCAGTGGTACTGAGCTTTATACAAATACATGAGTGTCAAAGCTGAGTTTAGCAAGATGCCTTTGTGCTTACAAACCGTGTTCCTGAGCTCACTGGTGGAATGTGAAAGATGCTTCATGTCAATCACACCATAAAGAAAAACATAAGACAGTTGCCCTTCTGTTCTCATCAATGGATGTGGTATTTTGTATTTGCAGCTAAAGCCATGGGAAAAGTCAGAGATATCACATCCGTACTGCATGTCCTGGGGTCAGGACTGTGATTGGTCTGACAGTAGAGAGAGGCCCTGGGACCATTGCATTTATCTAGGCAGCGACAGCAGCCACCATGTCCATTTGCTTTGACCTGTGGTGTTATTGTGTGCAATGCCTGACTCACATGGTGCTGCAGACCGCATTTTGCACAAGTGACATGGCACTCCTTCCTGCAGTGAGTAACTCAAAGCAGAAAGGCGGGTCTGGTGAAGGAGTTGTGAAACTACTGCACTAGCATGGAAGACTGGAATGTTTAAATAACTGAATATCCCTACTGAAGAAGCCAGAATTTCCCCCGGCACACTTTTCTTTGGTGACTATGGGAGTTCCTACAGAACTTTCCTAGCTATGGTAGTAAGAAATGGGTTAACTGCATGGTGTTAAGTCACAGCTGGGAAAGTGAGTCTTCCCAAAACACTCCTTGACCTTCTGCCAAATTATATTCTTGCTGTTTTGTTAATCATAGAAAAGACTGGGCCTTGGAGAGTGAATGGCAACTGGGGAGGTCATTTGATGGCTTTGTGTTCATTCTTTACACCTGTTCTGTACACCCAAGCTGACGTCAGTAGATTAGGTTCCTTTTCATATTTTCCTGAGAAGGCAGCAGCAAGTGCTTTACGAAGTGCTTCTCAGCCAGTTAGCTGAGGATTACCTGGGATGAAGAGGTCTGGAAATACTCTTCCCAGTAGCACTTTGGAACTCTGGGCCTTGATTCAGTTCCTGAAGCATGTGCGGAAACTGTGTTAATCCACCAGTTTATATATTCATGGAGCTTCTTTCTGAACCTCAATAAACAGACTGATACTGCAGGTCACTTCCTCAAAAGCTTCCCTTGACACCCTTACTGGCACTTGACTGCCAGGTCTAACAGCTGCAAGCTGTATTTCCTTCTGACTGTGAGCAACCGAGGAAATTCAGCCCATCCTATCTGATGCTAATTTGGTTATGGTGACTCAGCCACTTCCACAATTTCCAGACTAATTGCTACAACATTCTCAAGCTGCCAACACAATCCCCAGGGGTCTGTAGAAAATTTTGATTCAAAATGTTCTAGTTGTAGGGGATGGTGGTTTAGCTCCTTATGTATAAACATATCAGAAAACCTAATCTTAGCTGTCAAAGGTTTAATGGGTGGAAACACTCCAAAATAATCTTCTGCTCCTTCTGCAGATACATACCTTAGGGATGGTACATACCATAGGTTTAGGAAACTTGTGTGGGTTTGGCACTGGCTTTCATGTGCACTCACATACTACCTTCGGCACAAAATTCAAGATCTGTACCCTGTTTTCCATGGTAATGTTCCTCTACGTTCCCTCTGCGAAGCTGATTCACTCTACTACATACATTTTGGCTTGTAAGCAGTCCTGCACAGGGGGTGTTCATGTGAGACTGATTCACTTCCAAGGGAAATAGAACACACTATAACAATCAAATACACATTTTTTTGTGGGCAGGCTAAAACAGTGGATTTTGCAATCCAGAAAGCAGTTTGAAAGTGAAGCACAGTGACTCAGAAAGTCATACACACGATCCTTTAACAGCATCAGCAGTCTAACTCCAATAATGCAGGAGTTCTCCCTTCTCTCCCATGTTTCCTTGACAACATTCTGAAAACCAGAACTTTATCCTCTCCACCCTGTGCACCTCATGTGGGTGTCTCACCCAGCCTGTACTCACTCGTATGAATTCCACCACCTTTGCCAGGTAACCCCCCTGACCCAGCCTTAGATGCTGAGATGCAGCAGAGGCATCCTGATTATACTTCAACACAAATGGCCCCAAGCTTCTCCAGGTCACTTACGCTCAGCTGCAACAGTGCCTGAGTCGGCAGGAAAGATGCCTCACTGAACTGCACTCTTCAGATCCTGTGCAGGTACGAGAGCGAGCGTATTCCTGAACCTGGACACATAGAAGCTAGAAATGCCTTAATTATTGCGGCAGGTACTATGATGTTTCACAGCAAGAGGAGGAAGTATGGGCCCAGGCTGCCAACAGCCATCGTGATCCTCATCTGGCTTTGTGGCAGCATTAGCTTTGGCCCCACTGTTCCTGTAAAGCTTGTTATGATAAATGGTGTAGCCACACAGAGGAATACCAGCAGTCCTCTTCTATATACAGTTGGATGAGCTGTATATAGAAAACCCGAACACTTCTACAAGCAAAGTCTGAGGAGCTTGGCTCTAAACTTTTTGTATCTCACACATCTTCCCCTTTTCTACCTACTACCTTGCCTTCCAAATCAAAGACTGAAAAAACATGGGAGTGAATATGGTCATGTTTAGTATTTTTGGTGATTTAAAAACCAAAGTCAAATAGAAATAAATTTTAATATTGTACATAGTGCCTTCAGGCCACCTTCAAAGAAAATATGGTGCTGCTTCATCTCCTCTGACCTAAAAAGAGGTTTCAGCCAACAGAAAGCTTCATTTACTTACTTTACTAAGTTACAACTTAGGCATTACTCCTCACTTTCATCGGCAAGCTGAAGTAGCAGTATGAATCAAATGGAGGCACATTTTAAAAGGATGCAATGAACTGAAAGGGAACTTCTCTTTGGAGTGGGCAATGCAGCCAGCACAGGTTTAAGTCCTGGAATTTGCTCCAGGACAGCCAGCTCTAACAGCTCCACTGTTGCTCTCTCTAGAGACCTCACCATTTAGGAAACTGTGTTCTGGCTCCTTTCTAAGCCTCCTGGCTCTGTCAATCTTTTGACATTTGGGAGTCGCTGAATCCCTGTACTTCACAACTCTTTGTCAATTATTTGAATCACAGGGATCCTAAAACCCGCATCTGTCTCCAGTTTCCATCATCTTCAGGTGAGAAGAATTATATATATCCACCTCCAACCAAGGTCACCTCTGGATGGCCTTCTTGTCCCACCCTAAAATCATCTGCATGTAGCCACTTACCTGTTGTGGCTTTCCAAATTTACCAGTCTGGTCAGCGGCAGAACTCCCACAGAGAGTAAAACACAGTAAACACCAACACAAACAGCAATATGAAGCACTTTCCTATCCTATGCATGCTGCTGCATGCCAGAGAGAAAATACTCAACTTGTTTCGCACCAAAATGTTTGCTTCTTCCCCATCACCACCTTCTTCAGAGTTTTTTGAGTCCAGATGGCAGTAACACACATCTCTAAACAGGAAGACCATCTGTAATGCATCATTTGCCTTGAGTAACTGTGTTGTGAGCTTGAGAGTTTGTCTGCATTATGGATTTTGAAGACAAAATGAAATGTTTGGGTTTTTCGGCTTTATCTTCAAAATTGTGTTTCAGAAGCTCTGTGCTGAGGCCAGAAAGAAGTGGAAGGTAGAGAGTCTCCTAAGAATATCCAGTCTCACTTATTTCACTGTCAGGAACTGAACTCAGCATGTTCCTTGAACAAACTATACGTACTGTACATTTATGGCTAACATGCTTTGATCTTGCAAAGACCTGCATTCCCTCCATTTCTGAAGCGAGTAAAGCAGGCTCAGTGCATTTTAAACACAGTTCTAAAAATTGCAGAATGAAGCTCTGCTCCTAGTGGCATTCACAACGCAAAACAGGCAATCAATAAAAGTGAAGCAGCTGAAGGGATGCCCACTTGTATCACTCTGCTAACCTGCTAACGTTTTTTTTTTGTTATTTAGGACAACAATTTTTTTTGTCAGTGGCACATGACTCGTAGGAAAGCAATCCAAGCTACCCTGTGACTGTGATTCACTTTCCTGAGCCTATTACCATGAAAACTGTAAATGATGTAATAGGCAGTGACTGCTGTTCAAGGATCCATCATAGCATCTGCTAAGTAATTTATACTCCCAGGGCTGTATTTTCCAGTAAATGGAAGCAGAGAGTTTTCAGGAACATGCTGAAAAAGAAAAAGGGCAAAAGACTATTGCACCAGTGTTGGTCAGTCAACCATGCATAAAGCAACATGGGCGGCAGGCAGGGTAGGAGCTACCTGGTATCTCAAAATCTTGCCACTACACCACAAGCAGTACAGTGGTGAATTAGAATCATAGAATAGTTAGGGTTGGAAAGGACCTTAAGATCATCTAGTTTCAACCCCC
This sequence comes from Ara ararauna, assembly GCA_028858755.1. Taxonomy (NCBI): domain Eukaryota; kingdom Metazoa; phylum Chordata; class Aves; order Psittaciformes; family Psittacidae; genus Ara; species Ara ararauna. The sequence goes on along the minus strand of CM054410.1, from coordinate 31,661,962 downwards.
TTGCCAGGGGCAGGGACAACTCCCAGTAAACCATCCCACCCAAGGCTATGTCCAATCCAGCCTTGAACACCACCAGCGATGGAGCATTCACAACTTCCCTGGGCAACCCATTCCAGTGCCTCACCACCCTCACAGTGAAAGAATTTCTTCCTTGTATCCAATCTAAACTTCCCCTGTTTAAGTTTGTACCCCATACCCCTTGTCCTATCACTATAGTTCCTCATGAAGAGTCCCTCCCCAGCATCCCTATAGGTCCCCTTCAGATACTGGAAGGCTGCTATGAGGTCTCCACACAGCCTTCTCTTCTGCAGGCTGAACAGCCCCAACTTTCCCAGCCTGTCTTCATACAGGAGGTGCTCCAGTCCCCTGATCATCCTCGTGGCCCTCCTTTGGACTTGTTCCAACAGTTCCATGTCCTTTTTATGTTGAGGACACCAGAACTGCACACAATACTCCAAGTGAGTTCTCACAAGAGCAGAGTAGAGGGGCAGGATCACCTCCCTCGACCTGCTGGTCACGCTCCTTTTGATGCAGCCCAGGATACGGTTGGCTTTCTGGGCTGCAAGTGCACATTGCCGGCTCATGTTCATTTTTTCATTGACCAACACCCGAAAGTCCTTCTCCTCAGGGGTGCTCTGAATCTCTTCCCTGCCCAACCTGTAGCTGTGTCTGGGATTGCTCCAACCCAGGTGTAGGACCTTGCACTTGGCATGGTTAAACTTCATCAGGTTGGCATCAGCCCACCTCACAAAGCGTCTCAAGGTCCCTCTGGATGGCATTCCTTCCCTCCAACATATCAACCGAACCACACAGTTTGGTGTCATCGGCAAACTTGCTGAGGGCACACTCAATCCCACTGTCCATGTCACTGACAAAGATGTTGAACAAGACCGGTCCCAACACCCATCCCTGAGGGACACCACTCGTTACAGGTCTCCAGCTGGACATTGAGCCATTGAGCATAACTCTCTGTGTGCGGCTGTCCAGCCACTTCTTTATCCACTGAGTGGTTCATCTATCAAATTGATGTCTCTCCAACTTAGAGACAAGGATGTCATGTGAGACAGTGCCAAATGCTTTGCACAAGTCCAGGTAGATGACAACTGCTCTACCCCTGTCCATCAGTTCCGTAACCCCATCATTGAAGGCCACCAGATTGGTCAGGCATGATTTCCCCTTAGTGAAGCCATGCTGGCTGTCACCAACCACCTTGTTGTTTTTCATGTGCCTCAGCATGCCTTCCAGGAGAATCCGCTCCAAGATTTTGCCAGGCACAGAGGTGAGACTGACTGGTCTGTAGTTCCCCGGCTCATCCATTTTCCCCTTCTTGAAAATAGGGGTTATATTTCCCTTTTCCAGTCATCGGGAACTTCACCTGACTGCCATGATTTTTCAAATATGATGGACAGTGGCTTAGCAACTTCATTTGCCAGTTCCTTCAGGACCCGTGGATGGATTTCATCAGGTCCCATGGGCTTGTATACGTTCAGGTTCTTAAGATGGTCTCGAACCAGATCCTCTCCTATAGTGGGCCAGGGTCTTCATTCTCACTGTCCCTGCATCTGCCTTCCAAGACTTGGGTGGTATGGTCAGAGCATTTGCTGGTGAAGACTGAGGCAAAGAAGCCATTAAGAACATCAGCCTTCTCCAAATCCAGGGTAGCCAGTTCTCCTGATAGCTTCTGGAGAGGGCCCATGTTGTCCCTAGTCAGCCTTTTATTTGCAATGTACCTATAGAATCCCTTCCTGTTATCCTTAACATCCCTAGCCAAGTTTAATTCTAAGTGGGCCTTAGCTTTCCTAGCCTGGTCCGTAGCTTCCCGGACAACATCCCTGTATTCTTCCCAGGCCACCTGTCCTTGCTTCCACCTTTCATAAGCCTCTTTTTTCCTTTGAATTTTCCTCAGCAGCTCCTTATCCATGCAAGGAGGTCTCCTGGCCCTCCTGCAGCACTTCCTTCTAGTTGGGGTGTATTGCTCCTGAGCTTGCAGCAGATGATCCTTGAATATCAACCAACAGTACTGGGCCCCCTGCCCTCTAGGGCCATGTCCCATGGAACCTTACTGAGCAGGTGTCTGAAGAGGCCAAAGTCTGCTCTCTTGCAGTCCAGGGCAGTGAGCTTGCTGCACGCTCTTCTCACTGTCCTGAGGATCTTGAATTCAACCATTTCATGATCGCTGCAATCAAGGCTGCCCTGGAGCGTCACATTTCCAACCAGCCCTTCCCTGTTGGTGAGGACAAGGTCAAGCATGGCACCTCTCCTTGTCAGCTCCTCTATTACTTGCAGAAGGAAGCTGTCTTCCACACAATTGAGGAACCTCCTGGATTGCTTGTGCCGGGCCATACCATCCCTCCAACAGATATCAGGGTGGTTGAAGTCCCCCATGAGAACAAGGGCCTATGAGTGTGAGGCTGTTCCTATCTGTCTATAGAGCGCTACATCCACCGAGTCCTCTTGGTCAGGCGGTCTGTAACAGATCCCCACAATAAGGTCTCCCATCACTGTTCTCCCTTTAACCCTGACCCACAAACTCTCTCTTGACTGCTCACCTGTCCCCAGGCACAGTTCCATACTCTCCAGCCTATCCCTAACATAAATAGCAACTCCCCCTCCCCACCTGCCGGCCTGTCTTTCCTAAAGAGCCTGTAACCTTCCATTCCAACACACCAGTCACAGGAGCCATCCCACCATGTTTCTGGGATGCCTATGATATCATACGCCCGTAGACGTGCACACATCTCTAATTCCTCTTGCTTGTTCCCCATGCTACGGGCATTTGTGTAGAGGCATCTGAGCCAAGCTCCAGTTGAAGCCGGCTCATTGGCTGGAGTATCTGGAATATCTCTACATAGCTCTGAACTTTTACTATAGGTGCTGGCCAGTGACTGGGTGGTGTTGGGATGGAATGATGCCCCCCTCCCCCAACACATCTAGTTTAAAGCATCCTTGACCAGTCTGGCAAGCCTCCTACCAAATCCACTCTTCCCTTTCTTTGTCAGACCAGCTCCACCAGCCCCCAGGAGACCTGGCCTACTAAATTGAGTCCCATGGTCAAGGTACTCAAACCCCTGACTATAGCACCACCCTTCTAACCATTTATTAACCTGGCCAATCCTCCTAGCCTTTTTAAGGTCCTGCCCTGTGTCCTGGAGAATTGAGGAAAAGACAATCTGTGCTCCATAGCCCCTAACCACCTCTCCCAGAGCTCTGTAGTCCTTCTTTATGTTCTTCTGGCTACTGCTATCTATATCAGTAGCACCCACATGGATCACTAGAAGGGGGTAATAGTCAGCGGGACCGACTAGAGCAGGCAGCTTCTCTGCAACATCCCTGATCCGAGCCCCTGGTAGGCAACACACCTCCCTTGAGTCTGGGTCAGGCCGACAGATGGGTGCCTCTGTTCCTTTCAGAGTCGAGTCCCCTACTATTACGGCCTGATGCTTTTTCCTGGCAGCACCAGTAGTGATCTTTACCAGTGCATCAGCTGATTGTTCCTGGTGGGAGTGTGGTTCCTCATCTGCCCCCTGCAGAACAGCAAGGTGGTTCTGGGTGGGGACAACAGATTTAGGAGGAAGCCCCTTGCTTTTAATTGTCCTCTTCCTCCTTTTCTTGTTGTTTTTTTCTGTTACCATTTCCCAGCTTCCTGGGTTAGCGGCCTCCTTTCCTGCATGAGCGACAGTGGACACTTGAGGCCCCTGCACAGTCTGGTCCTGGAGCAAGCAGTGCTGTTTCCTCTCAGCTTCCCTGACACCTTTCAGCCTAGTAACAGCGTCCCGCAGCTCAGCCACCTGCTGCAGGAGGACCTCCACCAGGGAGCACCGAGTGCAGCCCTGCCCATTGCGCACCCTGCTCTCAGGAGAGCAGTGCAGGCGCTCTCTACACCCCGAGCTCTGCACTGCTCCCTCCCCCCTCACCGGCTCTGTCTGGGTGCCTACACTGGCCACTGCTGGGGCAGCCAGAGCAGAGCTCCCAGACCGAGCCCTGGTCACACGGCAAGCGCTCACCATCCCGCTCGCCTGCCCGCTCAAACTGCCTCGAACCCGTCCTGTTTGCTGAGCTCCGGGTCGCTTGCACTCCCTGGGGCAGGTTTTTACCCACTCAGGGCTGCTGCCGCTCCTCCTGGCGCCACCCCCTCTGAGTCAGCTCCTCGGGTCAGCTGAGCTGCCGGCTCCTGGGCAAGCTCTGTCGAGGACTTGAGGCTCCCTCGGTGCCTGTTGCTGCTTGGAGTTGAAGCTCCTGGACGCCGAGCCACCCCGATCAGGAGCTGCAGGCGTCCCCTCGAGACCCTAAACAGACACCACTGACAGCCTTGCTTTGGAAAGGCATGTCAAGAGTGGTCTCAAAAGGTCTCTCTCAAGAGAGTGGTCTCTCTCAAGAGGCTTGTGATGGCAAGTCCCACTCTTCTGCAGTCACATGGACTCAGTGAAGGTAACTCCAAATTTGATGCTTGAGGAATAGGCCTAAAGAAATCAGCAAGAAAACCATAAAGTCTTATGAGATGAGAAAGACCCCTCCACGTGCCAGAATCCAACAGAAGTGCTGAATGTGTTCACAGAGGGAAGTTGAGGCATGGTGGTGACCGTGATACGACCTAAGCAAATACAGCCTGTGGAAAGCTGAGCTCTTCACTGAGCAACTTTGGGCACTGGTGGGAGACACTGAACTCGGTTCATTAGAGGCAGAATATCAGCACAGACACCTCAGGTAAGTACTGATATTAACCACATTGCTCACTGAGGACTTACACTTCAAGAAGTGTTTAACAAAGGAGCCCAGTGATGCCTGGGGAAGAATTTAATGAAACAAGAGAAAATATGGAAAGAAAGGCAGTGGGAAATGACAACTATCATTTTAAGAAATGGCTGTTTGACTCCTTTGCAGCATATAGAAGGAGGAGGTATTGTTCAGAGCTGCCTGCATAGAGTGCTGTACTGAGACTGTACAGCTATCAGTGAGTGATGCTGAGGGGTTAAATAAGCAGTCATAGCACTCATCATAGAATCATAGAACGGTTAGGGTTGGAAAGGACCTTAAGATTATCTAGTTCCAACCCCCGAGATGAGGGGATCCTTAATGTAAAGGACTAATACTGCAGCACAGGCTCTAATGCAATGTTCATCCCCTTTGCAGTGCAGCATACTCTGGAAGCTTCCTGATGACAGACTCATATCTGCTGTTTTGGTTTCCATTGCAGAAACATACAAAGGAGAAGCTATGTAGCAAAGAGCTTTGGCTTACCATTTGTCAACCAGAATGCAAATCCCTGTGCTGCAGAGGGACCACCTCTGCAGTAAAAATGAATAAATATTCCTTTTGCATTCTAAGAAATTCCCCTGAAGTGAAACAGAGGGTTCCCAGAACTTGAGAAGCCTGGCACTGCCTCTCCAGGATTCAGACTCTAAGGAAAAGATAAGTTTCAGTCCCTCTCAAATACAGAATATGAACGATACAGATGCAACAAGCAACAGTTTATTTGTAGAAAAATCCTTTAAAATTTTACTACATTGTAAGATTAAGGAAAAAATAGTATTAATGTATGTACATACAATATATATAAACAAACACACATCGCACCATTAAATTACATGCTTTTCAAAACAGAAAATGGTTCATATTCCCTCATATCAATTTTAAAGTTATCACTGCAAGAAACCTTGCTTCCTTTTTGTTTTTATCCCCATCAAAGTTTTCAAGTACAGGAAGTAAAGTAATGCAGGATCTAATAGTAGAAAACCTTTGTTATACACAAATTACGACTGACAGCTCTACAATATTTTTCCACAGTAACCAACACTTGTGTTTTTTGAACTCTATAATCAAAAGCGAACTTTTACCTGAGGTGCACGGAAAAAATGAAGCATGGTAATTGGCAAGTTTAAGAGATTTTCACATTATGATCCGACTGCAATTGAAGTTGATTAGGTATCACATGTCTATACCCATAGTACTGGCACAAGAATGCTCTGCGTGAGTTATCACCAATGTCTTAGAAGTGCAGGAAAAATTAAAAGGCAAGCACCACTTGCAATGATAAGCATGCAGACGATTTAAGTGAAACAGAGGTAGCATGTTCTTGTAATTCCAGCAGGGTCATTCAAACCAACTGCACCCTCCCTTCCGCAAAAGGCACTCACTTTATCAGCTATAAACAACAAAATGGTTTAAAATTCAGTCAGATTGACCACAAATGATGGATTTCTCTCCTTACAAATATAAGAAAACATTAACCAGAGGACACGATGGAAATTTAAAAAAAACCAGGGGGTGTATAAGACATACACATTTCAGGTAATATGTGCTATTCCTCTCCCCCTGCCTGTTATGGGGAGAATCGAAATATTTTATAAAAACATTTGCAGTACATAAAAGTGAAAACTTTCCAGTTAAGATGGCAGTATTAAGCAGCACATTATGTATCAGGAGTAATTTTGAAACACCAGAAGTACACCAGCCTTTTTAACAGATAAAGAGCAACAATTCACAGTTAGAAGTAGAAAGTTTATGCACAAAAGTTGGTGATAGAGAAGGATAAAGATCCTTTGATGTAAGAGCTTATAAACTAAAATGCACAGAACCTTTTGTACTGTATCTCTTATCCTTTCTGCAGTTTGAAAGTATGTCAATGCAAAACACCTGTTCTTACCGTGACACTACAGAGCTAATTGAATTATAAGAAGTGCCACTGTTGCAACTAGAAGCATAAGCTTCTGGACCATTAGCATCTAAATTTATTTTGAATACAGAAGATGCCTTCAGTAAAAAATCTGCTGCATCTCTGCGACCTAATTCCCTCAGCTTAGACATTAGGATACCTACAGTGCTCTCAGGAGTGTTACTCCACTCCTGCAGGAGAGCATGGACTGGGCTTGAGATGAAGTCATTTTGTGTTCCATTATTTGTATTGTACTTTGCAACAAGATCAGGGAGGCCCAGGTTCATGGCCAGAAGGCACCAATCTTTCCCCATAGGATCAGGTGGATCCAAAAGTCGACTTAGTTTTCTCCTGGTAAGTAGATTTAGATCAGAAACATGAATATCCATTCCTAGACTTCCCTGGGAGTACACATCAAGACACCCAAAACACAGTATACTGCTAAAGCTCTCTTTATATCCCCCCATAGTGTTAGTTAGTGATGTCTCTTTTTGACTCTGTGCACGGAAAAAGTCTCTAGGCTGGTAGACCATTACTGGCTCATGATGTTCCCTCAGCTGCTGAGGACTAAGGTAGTATTTCCCGGTCAGAAGGCCTGGTAAAGTTGTGGCCATTAAATTATCAATGGTGCTGCATACAGAATCCAGAAGTAAACAGCACTTGATCTTCTCTGTTTCCAGTCCTCTAACTTGAACCTCTATACCCTGACCATGGTTGACCAGCAGCACTAAAAGCTCAGCTCCACGATTCATAATCTTTGATCCATTTACCCACAGACGTATATCTGCATCTCCCTCTGTGCTTTGCTGATGAACCCACCTGCAGAGATTCACCTGAACTTTATGAAAAATTCCACAAGGAAATGGGGTAAGATGTTCCACAGGAACGATTCTAACACCACCATAAATCAGCACCTCATCCTCCTCATCTGTCCAAGACCTGTGGAGATTGTCAGTCTTTATGAGAGCAGGAATATCCACCATTGCTCCACTGCTAAGGTCCCTTGCACAAATATCCATGGCATCCAAAATCTGTATCAGTTCTTCCACATCACTATCTGTCACCAGACGCTGGATATCCTCTAGAGTGTACCGACCTCTGTAGTGATGGAGAGCTTTTGGGTTCTCCACTGAAAGGATTTTTCCAAGGACATTTGAACAGAGCCAGCGAGGATCCAGAAGCACAACATCTTGGACAGTTTCACTCTGTATAATGTTAATCTGTTCATAAATATGAAAGTTATTATTTATGTCTTGTGAAGTACAAGATGATACCCCACGTCCTCTCCTCCCTAACTTGCTGACCAATCATTTTGTTAACACTGCTGACAAGAGAAAAAAAACCAGTGCATTTTATTTTCTTGCAAGTATTCAGAACAAAGAGCAGATCTTGTTCTTGATTTTCACTAGTAATGAAGCCTTTAGAGTCCAACAGCTGTAAAGCCTAGCCATGCCCTGCAAGCTATTTATGCAAAGGTGTTATGCTTTGATTCAATTTCTTGAATCAACCTGAATCAACTACCTCATTAAAGATGAAAGCATACTTACACTTTCTGGGTATTTTACATTATTACAACTACAGCAATAAACTGTAATTCTCCTGTTTCAAGGAAATAGTGTTGAATGAAATAGGAGCCACAGGACAATAATGATAATAAAAAAGCATTATTAACCAGTTTACTTTTTATGATATCTTAAGATGGAGGAGGAAAAAAACCTACTACAGTCATTTGCTTCAATCTCATTAAGTAATATTCTACCAGAGCAGCACCTTGCTAATAGAGTTGTCATTTAGCTAAAAACACTTACCTCTCCAATGCTGTGCAACTGCTGTGCAGTATGCCGTAGGTCATCTTCACTTGCTAAGGGATTAAGGTGTTCCTGTACATCGTATACAAACTGCTGCAACGACATCAGCTGGTTGGGTCCATTCATTTTTCTCCATGAAGGCAGTGTGGAGATTATTTTTTCACACAGATGAGTCATGGGTGGGCAAGTCTTATGAAAGCACAGAAAATATCTGTTTGTAATTCTACTGTGCAGAGAATGACAGTATGGTTGTGGGGTTTTGTTGTTGCTTTTGTTTTTATTTTTTAATGGAGGTTACAAAGTCTAATATATTCATGGCGTATATTCTCATCTAAAGAGTCCCCCCTGTGATGGACCCTTACTCTTCCACCTGGCATTTGCTTGCCGTAAGATCTACATTTTCTAATAAAGTGTTTTTCAATTAAATTAAAACAATTTTTGAAACATGATGACAAAGGGAATCCTGACATGTGAAACAAAGCTTGTTTTATATAGTCCTGCCTTGTCAAATGACCAACTTCATGGTCTAGAAGATAATCTTTATTTCAGAAATTATGAATATTATCTGTACAGGATCAATTTGCTTCAACAGGGGAGACAGCAGGGTACTGGATAAGAAAATATTACTTTTATTTATTGATTGTCTTGGACCTCACTGTTGCCTTATACTCTCAAGCCACAGCATGCACTTCTGCAGCAAAGCCCTCCAGGTTTCAAGCTAGTGAGCATGGCTATGATAAAGTTTTGTCACAGAAGAAAAGCTTATTAAATCAAGAGACCATTGGGAATGTAAAATAGACTGAATTTGGTATGAACCCAAACATTTTCCTTGATCTACAGAATGACCTAATACATTCACTTTTAATTAATTAAAAAAAAATCCCAATCTATCAGAAGTAGCTACAGAAAGTCTTGGTGTGTCACACAAGTATGGTATGAAGAAATTTAAAACCATTTAGCTCAGGCTACATATCAACTTGACTTGGTCACCGTTTTTATGGATTCCTGTGATATCATCAGGAATTCTTTGGATTCCTGGTAATAACATCAAGTCATGGCTATTTTACCTATAGTCTCATTTACATATACTTAGCCACATATATACAACTCCAAGCACACCCTTTTCAGTAAAAAAGTAAAGTAAAAAGTTAATTAATAATCAGTTCACACATCTATATTAGGAATTATCTTTCTAACAGAATCAATCACTGCCAATTAAAAACATGAAACAATAACTTTGAACTGAAAATCTTGAACTGTTTCCTTTTAAGAGAGATCATTTTGATAACCTAACAAAACACCTACAATTTTGAAAATGCTGACTGAATCTTTGCTGTCAGGAGTTTCTTTATCACCACGTCTCATGCAAGCTGCTAAAAAATTTGAACAGCACTCACTTAAGTTACATAATGTAAGTATTAAATTTACAGTAAATTATTGCACAAGATTCTTGCATTTTGGCTGGTCTAACCTAGACCATTAGACATTACTTACAGAAATTATCTGGCTTCTTATTTCTTGCAAGTGATTTCGGAGAAGCTTCATATCTTTAGACCCAGATGCTCCAGCATCCAACACATACAACTTTTCTGAAATTTGAAGATCATTTCCAAATCTAAAAGAGGAAAAGCAAGCAATTATTTACTTAGTCCCAAATCCAGTTTTATTTCTTAATTCAGTTGTACTCCAGTCTTAAATTACAGTAATTTTTCTTCTAAGAAACGATGAAAACATTTAAGTACCAATTATGCTAAGTTTATAAGCACAGAGAGTACAACTGCTCTCTAATTTTCTTGAAAATAAACAGAGATCTTGAGAGAAAATTGTATTTCCTAAAAAAGGAGGCTGAATGTTTATAAGAAAGTTAACAACTGCATCACAAGACTTGAAATTACAAACTCAAACATTTTACTGAAGGAGGGGTAGCAGAAATTAATTATTTTTAAGGTCTCTGTATTTGCTGTTTTCTTTTTTGTCACTTTGAATAGTTCAGTTGTCATTGCTACTGACACCAGCTCTCTTCCCCAGTTCCTTTTGTTTTTTCAACAGCACGTATTTGTTTTCCTAGCTCTGGAATTATCTGCATTTAAAAGTATTATGATTCCAACACCAACGATTATGCAGGTATCTTCGGTTGGTTTATTTCAACTGATTAAGACACTGCCCTGCCACTATTGCGCTGGAATTCCCACATCTGTTTCTTGCACAGTCCAGACAAGTATCTATGTTTGCAGGTATGGATGGTTGCTCAAATCATGCGTTACCCACTTATGTGCTCACTGTGAACATAAATTATTGTCAGTTTATACAGTAGTATGTTCATGACAAATTTCCCTTTTCCATCTCCAACCAGCATGCTCTGCAAACATTTGCTGAAGAAGGCTAGAAGTTTCCCTAACTTCTAGGTAACTCTTGGATTACCTTCTCACCTGTGTGACTCCACAATACCCAGCTCATCACAAACTGTGCAGGGAGTACCCTCCAGGTTTAAGTTTTTTTCCTGCCCATCCTTAATTAATTCACAGCAAAAGGTGGCTTTCCTGTAAAGCTTCCTCTTTTGCACCCAGAGTCTGTAGCTGAGAACTGATATGGATCTTTGGCTACATCCCAGTGTTTACAAGGCGAGACTTCCTAAGCCCCAACTAATTTTTGCATCACTTAGCACATTTAAGCTCACTTCAGACAGCTTGCTCACTGTATTGTTGGTGACTAAACATTTGCACAATATAAGCTTCCTGAACATACTCAAAACATCAAATCATAAAGCTTAAGCTACATAAAAATCTTTTACATATTCCTATCCATTTTAGTATTTTTTCTTTCTTTCCACCTGGCATGTTTACGTGCCATGTATAAACACACTCCCCACTTACCTGTTCCTGATTTCTTTCAACAATGACATGTCCTTGTCATACCAAAACTCTCCCCCAGCAGGCCGAGGAAGATTTACTATGTCAGCATGTGTGGCGACCAGAACAACATGCAGGGGACTTTTCAGCTTTCCACCGAATGCTGGAAGAGAAACAAGAGCATTCCCTCACTATGAGACATGCCTACGGAGATGGCTGCCTTACTAAGCAGGGAAAGTAGCAATACATTTTACATTCTTCATACCAATCATTTTTGCAGTGGATTTATCACCTGTAAGCATAACCACACTGTGGCTACACCACTGACGCTTTGTGGCTTTTATTTGCCTGTAAGATTATCTATGTAGATTCCTTGAATATCACCAGATACATTGATACTACATGACTTTATTAACATTAATAACACTAACAACATCTATTAACTAAACACTATGACAATGTGAGGAAAAGAAAAATAACAGCTTCTTCAAAGGGTTTCTCTCAATCTTTGGATGATACTTAATACTACAGGTGCATAGTAGAGGACTATAAGTAGAACACAAAAGGTCTACAACATTCATACATTAGTATGAATGCTATTTTGCAGTACTTACACAAACAATGACCTCTCACTTAGGTGAGAGTTAAGTAGGAAAGCCTGTTAGAAACTATGAAAAAGAATGAGAAAGAAAGAAAGATAGAAATGACATGAATGAAGTGACAGGATGGAACACAAGAGTTTTCAATCTTTTCTCAAACTAATCTTGCAGAAAAGAGGAGACACTGTTAAACTATTTTTTAAAAACAACAGTACATTCAATTCTGCTGTTTTAATCTGAAAAAGCATTCAATGGGAGAAATATGCTTACATCACTAATCGGTTTTCATCAACCAAGGGCTACAGAATCTTGATTCATTTATGAACAGTCACATTTTCCCAAATATTTGCATAGTACTTCCATGGTTACGTATTTTGTACTAGTATACATATTTTTTGGCATCTGAAGGACTTAGGCAAAATAATTGGAAAGTAATTCCAAAAGTATAAGTTTCCTGCTAACATCAGTTACTACAGATTACTTACAAAGAACTTGTAATAGTACAAAAATGCATGGGTACCCAAACTGAGCCCACCATTATAAACACTGATTTAAGCAAAGTATTTAAATAATGCTGATAATTGGCTCAGCAAGAAGACACAATTAAATTTGAACACAGTCAGGCCAAGAACTATGTTTCCTCACTAGACTGAGGAGCTGTTAAAAGCTTTCCACAATTGCAAACTCTCTTTTTTCAGCTTTGATACTTTTTTGCATATTTCTGAGCTTTTACTTCCAGAAGTAATTTCATGTTGGGTAGATCCAAATGCTCATATTGTTAACCTCTGTGACTATTGTAACTTGATCTAGAATGCAAAATGCACATGCCTGAACTGAAAATTGACGGTCTGCCTGGGCTCATCATTATCATCATTTGTCTGAGACAATGCATACAGAATTGAGCAGAACACAAAAAGAGAGAAATACTCTTTGCACTATGTAAGTACTTGATATGCTTGTCTGTTGAGTCCCTAGCAGCATTATACGTGCTTGTGAGTGCTGAGTTAGATCCACTGACTGGAATAATATTTTGGTTCATGGAACCAAGACACATGCCAGACCTTGGTTCATCCCTGAAACTGCTGCAATCTGCGGACCAATGCTCAGCTAAAAGCACAAACAATTTATATGGTGTACCCAGACTTACAGACCTTTTAAGATTAAAAAAAAAAAATCCGTTTGCCTGCCGAGTAACTTTGTTTGTTAGAAAGCTTATATATAGAACAAGTAAACTTACTCAAAACCTGTGCAAAGTCTGAGAATATACGAATTCAAATTTACAAGAAATAGCAATTTCTGTACACCCTGATACACCAAAAGGTTAACACATCTGAAGCCCCAATGCAACTCTAGTCAAACATGTTAAAGTTGCATGTACTGAGGGATAATGCCATGTCACTGTTTTCTGTCCTGTTCTCACTGACAAGACTAACTTATGCTGGAAACACTGTTAATTTGGGCTAGATTTAAGTGGAATTTAATTAATATGTCTAAAACTGGTTTAAAATAGTTCTAACCCCCTGAAACACTTTTCCACACAGCTTATTTAACATGAAACTTCATGTACCATTTACAGATGTAAATCCCAGCGCTGCAGGAGGCTGCACCACACTTCATGATCATTTTTAGTTGGACTAAGTGGTGAGTACAACTCTTTAGGCTTGTTCCACAGATAAAATTCCCTTTCTCTAAGAAATCTTGCGTGAAGTTTGTCTGAATACATGGGGATGACATAACAGTGCTCAACACAGATGATGTACAAAGTTGCAGAGAAACACAAAAAGCTTTATTCTACAGTCCCCTATTATTTAATTAAGAGGCAGATGAGCATACCTATTGGCTCCTCAACTGGGACTAATGATTTCAGTAAACTGAGCCAAAAGGTCACTTGGTTTAACTGGATTTCATAAGGCTCCTCGAGACTAAAAAGCACTATGTGAATTGCTGTGGCATCATTTGCAGCAAAATAATCGTAACAGCAGAAGTACACAGGATTCCCAGAAAACTCCCAGATGCTGAAATCACCAACTCCTAAAAAAAGAGATAAACAGATGGAAAGATCACACTTTATCAGTAAGCACAAAGCATCTTTCAGCCATGGAAAGACAAACAAAACAGTTAATCTGATTTAAACTTTCACAAAGATAACCCTACACATATGAGAAAGATGACTGCAAAGACAACCATGAACAACGGGAAGAGGTTTCAGTCAGTTTCGCAGGCTGAGAAGTTGGGTGCTCACAATCTGTTCCTGTCTCACATTCACTTCTCTTGGACAGTCAGCTGGATGCCACATGGAAACACCTGTGTGTTAACTGCCTGCAGCCTCACACATTAAATTTGCCTTTGCCTTGTAATTCACTTGCAAAACAAGACTTACAGCTTCCCTACTTTTCCTGCTCACCCCCAAAATTTGAGCATTTCAATTAATTTTTCTTTTTAACATGTTACTGCTGCTATTAAAAGGAGCTGAGGGACAAAAAGAAGCCTTATGCTATACAGAATTGCAGTACTATTCACATCACATTATTAACTCAGGATTTAAGAATCACCATGTTAAGGATCCCAACAGAACCACGCTTCTTGTTGCCACCTCCTTTAGCTTCAGATGAGAAAAATATTAGTGTGTTGCAGTATATAGTACTTCCCAGATGCACCATCTGATTAAGGGTAAGTCTGCTGCACTTGTACTACCTCTATTTAAATAAAATGCTGATTAAGATGAAACTTAAACTTCTAGAAGCCAGATATCTCAAACCTGCTGTTAAGAGTACAGCTATTCAGAGTCCACTGATGTGTTTTCATTCTATATCAAGACAGTACAGAGAAAGAAAAGAAACCCTTTCTGACAGTCTGTTGCACAACTCTGTTTCATTACAGAACTTGACTTGGTTTCAAAGACAGACGAAATTAGCCTGGAAAAAGAACAAGCTTTAGCTGCATGGCAAACTCTTCAGAATCTAGAATGAACTTTTTGTCACTGCATGTGTTAGTGTGTATATACTGCATTCATAAATATCTTTCTTCCTCCAAGACAAAAATCTTGATTAATCCTAAATCAGAATCAAAATTGCAGCTGTTAAGGCATTCAGAACATTTTTGCTATGAAGAAGAGATCCTACTGGGAGAGATCTTACCCCCTGTATAAAAATTACTATGTCTGGTGGTGTATATGCACTCTTGGTATGGTCTTCATAGTCAAAGCCACATATGTAGTTATGACAGCTTCTCTGACTGAGCCCTCTTACTGCTAACACGTGTAACTTTTCCTTTTAAAAGAACAATGGAATCAGAAGCTCCACTCACCACGTTTGGTAAGCTCCAGGGCTCACCAAACATGCTTGAGCTCTGTCATGGGGTAAGAATGGTAGGTCCTTCATACAGCTGGGAACTATTTACATATCGAGGACACTTGGGTCTGTAGGACCAGATTAAATTCAATAAGGATATGTCCCGAAGGACATACAGTTTTGGTGACGGAGCCTCTGCACTAGTAGCTTGTTTGCTAACCCACTCTTATTATGCTAAGTCCTTCCTTCCTTCCTCCTGCCCCACTTACACACCTTATAAACATTTCTATGTGACACTATAAGCTCCTGACACAAGTGATTAGTATGTATATTACAAGTACAGAACTTTATGCAGATTTACCTTCTGCTTAAACAAACCAAATCCCACCACTGTTGGATTTTCAGCCACAGTCACTACAATATCAAGTCAGATTTTTTTTTTCTTCTCAGTTTTATTTTAAAAAAAAAGCAACATGGCATTAATTGTCCCACATCACTAAGGCACACCATCCCACGGCCTTGCTTACCATGCAGATAGGCATTCTGAATATCAATGGCCTTGGTGGACTGGTCATCAGCAGATAAGTGAGAGTGATGAGCAGGTGAAACGAAAGCTTCTAATACTCCTTTGGTCAGGCCCGGCTCAAACATCATACTACGGCTTCTCACGCTCACATTCTCACAACCAGGATAAAGATTTGTAATGCTTACTGAAACTGGGTCAGGGAAAGGAAAATGAGATTACAAACCATGTGAAAATCACAACCAGATCAATTCAAAATAAGTATGCAGAGCATAAAAGCTGACTAAACAAACAAACTGCTCTTCAAAGAAAGCAGATGTGTACAAAGCTGTGAGAATACAAAACTACATCCTTCTTTGATTGAAAAGGACAACATTAGAATGATCTCATATAACACTTATTGTCCTTTAGCATGTATACTGCTGGGGAGGAAGCACAGAAAAAAACCCCAAAAAACCAAAGATTTGTGAGTGAAAGGTTTCAATAGTTAAAATTCTGCAATGTTGCAAAGAGAAACTGATTTTTTAGCTAGGTGCTGCAATTTCATAGTATGGTCTATTTTTATTGGCATATCACTACATATTCATATTGTTGATTCCTGTAAGTAAGGATAAAAATGTCACTGTGTAACAACACCTTTCTGGGGAGATGGGGGAGAAAAGCAGACCCTTAACCAAAATTATTTTAATAGTAAGCAATTTGTTTGGTTCATGCTTAATTCAGACTCCGTTAAGAGAAACGAAAGGGCTTTGTAATTGACTGGCACCATCTAGTGGAGAAAGTAAAGTTTCCTCTCCTTTACTAAATATTGCATTTGAATATTGCGTTTTAACATAGAAACCACCTGTCAGCTGTAAAACTGTATTTTAATGTTTGATCTTCTACTGTATTATTTGTATCTTTAGGCTCTTGCAAATAAATACGTGGTGAGGCCACACATTTATTTTTGCCAAATATAAACAAACCTAAGCACATGGAACCACAGAATCAACTAGGTTGGAAAATACCTTTAAAGATCATCAAGTTGAAACATTACCCCAGGACTGCCAAGACCACCGCTAAACATGATCAAGTATAGACTAAATTGTGCTGGTTTAAATGTTTATCTGATTATGTCACTCAACCTATAATGTTACTTATATGTTATATAAGGAATTTCATCCGAAGGAACAGATGCTGAAACAAGCAAAAACCAAACAGTAAAATAATGCCACAGTAGCTTTGTTTGCATAGAATTGCACAAGTTTCAAGTGTGCACAGCACTGCACAACTTTCTGGTTTATATTTAGCTAAGCTGTTTTCAAGTGCACACTTTGAATTCACCGTTATTTCTACAATGATTTGCCAATGTGACTAACAGTGCTGTCTGATTTTATGATGGTGTGAGTACATAACACCTACCCTCTGGTTCTGATACCAACCAACACTGAAAAAAATCTGTCTTCATTCAAAACCTTCCTGAACTGCCTCCAGGTACTGACAGAAACTTCCAGGTACTAATATCCCTTGAGTGACTTATCTTCCCTCATATGACACAGTAAATTAAGATAAATAAATCAAGAACTTCTTATTGATTCCTTTAATCAGTCTCTTTTTTCTGTCGTCACACATGTGAGCCCCTTATGTTAAGTAAACGGCAAATGCAGTAACAATCTCTGTGCCAGCCATCTTGTCTTAAGCCACTCTCTGAGTACCTTTTAGCTTCCTCAGGTGACTAGAGAGAAAGCAGAGATGAAATCTACTGCTAGCACTGTCCTAACATTACTTAAAAATGATGAATGAAACCTAAACCTGCAAGTATTATCCAACAGTTTTTAAAGAAAAAGGCAATTCTCGACCCCATCTAAAACTTACTTAGTTAAGACTATTTCTAGATACAGATTCAAATTTGAGTTTCTCCAAGTGCTTGCTTAGCTTGTATATTGTGCAGTCTCTCAGTACTAGAAAAGGCACCTGGACAAATAGTTTGCTACTCTCTCCGGTGTACTTCTACCATAACTGTAGATTCCTCCAAAGTCAGGCACATGCTGAAGCATAAGCCTAGCTAGCTCCTCCACATTCTGCAGCTCTTCCTACTTCACACAGGCCAAGTAGCGCTACGTGGGCAAAGTTTTCCCAATTATTTGCACACATACACTTCAGTTTAGAAAACCTCTATTTCTACCTTGTTTGGAGACAATTTTAGACATCTCTAACTGGGCTAATGTACTCCTGTACCTTCCAGAACAGCACTCCAAGGCATCAGAGGCAGTCTGAATGCTCTGTTATTACTTAAGATCACAAAAAGATGCAGCAACTGTTTCAACTCTGCACAGACTTTATTGGAGCTAATCAAACAAAAAGACTGAAAAAACCTAATCACCAGAACCATGACCGTGACATGTGGTCAGGACACTGGCGTTCACAGCATAGGACATTCTGTGAAAAATAAATGCTAGTGTTCACAAGTCCTGTCCTCTACTCTCCAAGTTCATGTAAGTAAGCAAAACCTTAACTACTTCTGCATCCTCCACACTGCCTGCTCCTCTTTGCTCTCACTGTAGGTATAAGCCTGTGTACAGAGAAGTCAAAACCCTCCCCGGTTTTTGCTTTGGTTTCTTAAACAATTTGTGTGTCCTGTCTTTTACAGTGCAGCCAACAGCTCTTCCTTGGGAGCTACATAAACCAAGAGGAAATGTCTTCTTATTCAAACATTACAGCTTCAAAGCCATACCTGAAGGTTTGGATGACAAAGGAGATGGGGGGAATCTGGTTGAGTTTGTGGATGACAGCCTAGGCCTTCGTCTTCGGAAAAAGCTTCGTATCAGGCCGCATTTGAGAGACTCCACGAGGGTTGTTTTCCCAGCACCTGAGTGTCCAAACAACTTCAGTTTGATCCTGGGCTGTGGATTCTGTGTGTGCCGCAGTTGCTGGATAAAAATTCCCCGGTGAGCATCCTAAAATTCAACATAAAAAGAAATCAGAATGTGGGAGGAAACTTGTACCTCTCAATTAACTCAAAACACAGGATTTAGGTAACACTTTCTTGCCAGGCTGGTGTTCATCTGGATCAGTTCCTTCATCTGCTTCACCATGCAAGTGATCAGTTACTGGCAGAAGGGCAGGAACAGGTAGACAAGGTACAGCTGATAGCTTGCTTTCAAAGCACCACCTTGAGTCTTCATGAAAATCACACGACTTCAGGCTTAACATCAGTGAATAGGATCATTCTCACCTCTGACAGAGAGGGCAAAGGAAGAAAACCTAGCCTCTTTCAGTACCCACTCTCCTTGCCTGTCACTCTCAGCAACATAACTGATATCCATAATCTTATATAATATACATATACAGGCAGCACTGAAGAATTTTGCAGTGACATCTACCACCTGAGCAGTCCAAAAACTTGATGTGTGTTTCCCTTCTTCCTTACATCAACTTTTCTGCACTTCTCATATTTGGGAGAATTCTCCTCTTCCCTCTCCCTCTCCCCCATCCAGTTCTCTGTTCACTTTCACTCCAGTTCTTTGCAAGAAAAGTATCCCTTTTCCCAGACCACTCTTACCTCTCCTTTCCCCATACACTTATTCTTCTTTACCTGAAAAGACCTCTTGTAGACTATTAATTTTCCATTTTTCTAGCCCTCTACTGCAAGTGTACATCCTCTATACTCATCTCCCCCTCTACTCCCAAGCCTCCCTACTCAATTAACCTTTCACAGTTTGCCCTCTGTTTGCACTCATTGTCTCTTTCATAGCTGCAATCTCACCCTCCTACATGGGCCTTCTTCAAACCCAATCACATCTACAGAAGAGATTTCCACTTTCAGCTCCTCCATTACTCATCTGTATCTTTTATTTTAGTATCTGAAGGACACTCCTGTTCCTGCCAAAGATAGGAATGAACAAATCAAATCTGTCTTTTCTTTTTGCCCAGCAAGAGGTAATCAGAAATGGATAATCTTTTCCACACAAAATGAGCTTGGAAACTCAATTCAGCAAGGGGGTGCAGTGCAGGACAGCAAACTATCATGTGTCTCTCACCACAGAAAGATGGGCTTTAAGAAAATCGGGAGATAGCAGAAAGGCGAAAAGGCAAAGGAAGTAGCTTCATCTTCCCTTCCTTCATTCCGCTATTTGGAGCTGAGACAGAGGCTCTGTTGTTCTGCATTTCTACTGAATTTAACACGTAGGATGAGTCATTAAATGAGCACCTACAGGTCCTCAAAATTATAAGCATGCAGCAATTAAGCTGAGAAATTTGACAGAAATAGTAGTGCATTTAATTTAGCTCCTTCCTCGCCAACAGACATTTATTAAGTAAATTAGTCACAATGCAAATACTGAACCCCTCATGGCTAATACTGAATCCTCTCTAAAAACCACTAGGTAACACTAATGACAGTAGGCTCTTCATATGTGCTATTAGAAACTAAGCCCTCCACAGGCACTGAAAATATAACAAGTGTCAGGCACACTCTGTGCTAGATGATATTGATCATTTTGAAAAATATTAGAATATTGTAAGTGGTTTGACATAATTCATTCATTTCAATTGACTACATTGACTCTGTTGCAACAACTATGCTGATGAAGTATATAATTATAAGACCTGCTTCCCATATATATATATATATATATATATATATATATATATATATATATATATATATATATATATATGTAGGGGCTTCAATAATTAAGTATACTCTGCTATGAAGAAGAAAGTTAACAACTACTAACATCTCTTTCAGAAGATGATTTAACTGACCTTCTCCCTTTTGTTCCAGGCCAACTTGTATTAGTTCCATATCTAGATCATGACTAAAGCACAATTTTATTTATCTGCCTGCAGACACCAGCAAGGGTTCGGTGTGGGGATACAACTGTGCAAAAACCAGATCCTGTTACCACAAACGTTTATAAAAGCTATCACTGCCTGAACTTTGGCACTTTCTGACATCTTCACTGATACACTTTACAATTGTAGCAAATATAGTTTTACTGGCAGGACTAAAGGATAAGACTCTACTTCCACCTTGGCAATGCCTGGTATGCACAATCTTCTATTGCTACTCTGCAATGTTCATTTATTTCAGTTTTCCACAGGCCCATCATCACATTTAAAACAGGATTGTTTTAATTGGTCTGGCTTTTGCCTGTGATGTCCAGGAAAGCGGTCCCTGAACCTTCACATTTTGAATGATGCTGCCTGTCCAAAATAATCAATGCACTATCAGACGTGTCAGACCTACTGCCTTACAAGCCCCACTTTCTGGGAAGACCAGCTTTCCGTTCTAGTTGTCATACTAAAATTTCAGAATTAAAAGACACTGAAAACTTATGCAACTCTTCCATATGGTATTAGTTTCCAGAAGAGGCACAACCCCCTCATACTTCATAACCCTGATCTAATTAAAATGGTGATGGGTAGGGGAAATAAGTCCCCTTGTGGGATGTGCTAATTCTCTATAGTTTGTTTTCCAATTTCTTCTAACACCTTAGCTGTTTTGTAGGTAATGTCAGAGACAAGATACGATAGATTAGCAGTGCAGATTAGTTTGGCCGTTTTTGTTAGTATGTACATACTAGCTTTAACTGAGGGCATAATTTTGAATTAAATTAAAAACAAAATCACAAAACCCAAACAAACAAAAAAAATCTTCCTCCCCGAACAAGAGACCGCATTCCAGTAAGGAATTTTGCAACTGCTTTTTTAGAATGGCTTTGATGAGAATCTTATCGCATGATTTTCTATGGTCAAACTTTTCTTGGAATTTTAAAAACATGAAAACCTCAGTTAAAATTCATGCATTCCCAACCTTTTTAAGTCTTGCAAGCAGACTGGCTACATGTTCATGCTGCTCTGCTCTGGCAAGATCTTCTGCTGTTTTCCCATCCTGTCAAAACACAAACATATTAGCAGCAGTTCCTTCCTTTTTTCTGACAATAAAAAAACCCACATGCAACTTAGCTCAGCTGCTCAAGGCAGTAACAGAATTGCTGTCAAATGCAACTGCAATAGGAAGGAGGAAAAAAACCCCAACCCCAACCCCAACCCCGCACAACAACCAGTATCGATCACACCCCACCAGAATCCCCCCTTTTTTTTAATTGTCCAAAAAAGATATGGTACAATGCAGAACGATGGCATTTCTTTCACAAATTGGCATCTGGATACCACTGCAATAAGTGGTTTTGAATTTAGAACCTGGGAGTGATGCCAGTACTCTCCATCTGAGTTTCTCTTCTCATTAATTAGAAGATGATAGCAACTTCTACACACTGAACAGACATAGAAGTTTAAATGAATTAACAGTGGCATAACAGTCACTGGAGGATTCCAGAAAGCAAGAACATTGTAAGGGATGTTGTTTAAATTGCATCAGCAAATTTAAAAAAAGCAAAGCTACCTTCAGCATTCTTCAGGTCTTGCCATTTAACTACCCATGGTTCATAGGTCAGCAGCTTAATATTAAATTGGCTGAAAGGAAAATAGCTCAATACTTCTACAACTACATTAATGCTATTGTACTGTTTCAAATTTGGTAACAGGTAACTAATTTACAAGCACTTCGCTTCTTTCACTCTCGGACAAAAACATTCAGTTATTAAGAAGTAATACTGGAAAACTAAGGTCTCTTTATTTGTATTTCTGCCTTTGATTTTACTAGTCTTTCATGTGAAACCTGCATTGTCTTAAGTAGTTCCTGAGGTTACTGTAACCATTACAGTATTATTACAATTACCGTATCATAGGAAACAAACATCTTTGACAACTGAGTGTCCACATACAGAAGCAATTTTCAGGGTTCCATAAAAGTTATCATGCACTCCAGAGATAATTCAGGCAGAACAGGAACAGAACATTAGCACGAAACAGACAAAACTGTAGTTGATGGCATGAACTGACTAAATTTGAACCAGTGCCTTACCCTTCAATTTCTTCCACAGCTGACATGCAATTGCACCTTTAGTGAAGAAACATCTGAACGTATTTTTAAAAATTTATTTTCCTTAAAGAAGATGTATCAAAGGAGAAAAATTCCTTATTTGTGGTGACCCTACTCTCCAAATCCTAGTTAATTCCAAGTGTCTGGTGTATGAGAGGAAGAGCAGCCTAGTGGCTGGGCAGCTAGCCTGCCATCAGAACTGCTTCAATACTTTTAGTGCTTCCGAAGTTTCCAGTCTTGGGCACATACAGCAGAATCCAAACTTTAAAGTAAAGGGGAAATCTTGATCCCCTTCCTGAGAATCCCCGTGGTAACAGGACGCAGCCTCCCCCAAACGAAAGTATGAATTTTGTCTGGATCCCCAAACCTTTGGCCTCCCCTTAAATCCAAAGCAGGGCTGTTACAGCCCTTCCTGCTGCAGCATAGTGTTGGAAATGGCTGTCAAAACTCCAGCACCAAGCATGTATGCAGTGACAGATCCCTGCCTGTGCATTGTCTTCTTGAATCAAAGTAGGTCCCACACCTCTTGATGGTACATCACAACTGCATTGGCAAGGCTAAGATAACTTCACACCCTTGTTTGCTGGGTCGCAGTGCTCCATGGGGGTTTGCTTTGGCTTCAAGCCTGACTTTGGCTACTCAGCTGTATATTATTTGTTTAGGTCAGTCACAACTATATGGGCACAAACACAAATGAAATAATCTGGTGAGTATTTGAAAAGGAGTGTGAATGGCAGTTGCTCATTGGAAAAATGACAAGAATGGTTCAAATTGCTAACAGTCTAAGCAGATGTATGCACAGAGCAAGCCTACCAGTAAAAGTGGGATGGCACTGTCATGACCCAGAGATCCCTCCCCACTTCTTAACAGGTTCTTGAGCTCAAGACCAGCTGCTTGATACAGCTGTCTAATCTTGGTGCTGTGAAGGAAGACCACCTCAAAAGTAGCCCCACCAGGAGCTTTGTACTACTTTTTGCTCAGGCGTTGCTCTTAGGTTGAAGCTTTTGCCCTTGGTCCTCACCTGAGGAACACCACAACTATATGTCTGCGTGGCCATGTATCCCACTGACTCACCTCCTCACTTCTGGGTTTGACCTTGAACCTGTCTCTTCTCTATGGACTTGCCTGGTATCACTAGACCCTTGGCTGACCATGGCCACTGAACCTGATTCCTGACCTTGACTTAACTTCAGACCTGCCTCATTGTTATGGACTTGGCTGGCAGCCCAGATTCCCATCTGAAGCTGGTTGCCATCACTGCACCTGCTCTGCTTGTCTTGCTTGGGTACCGTGGGACACAGCCCTTGTTGTCAAGGTCACTGTCCTTACTTGCTGTGCTGTTTACTCTTGGCTCCTAGCTCACCTCTGCTTATGAAGAAATGCCTTAGCAAGGGCAATGCCTGACAAGCATGAGTTTTGAAGTCATGGTCAGTCAACCACAAAGTAAACAAGACATGCAGAAAGGCCAGTGGAGTAAGGGAAGGATACCACAGAGCACTGGCAACAACAGAAAGAACTCTAGGTCAAATTCACCCCAAAAAAGCACTTTGAGATGTTTACATTGACAGAGGCTAGCAGTTCAGTTCACATGTCTGTTGTAAGTATAGACTCAGATCTGGAAGCTCAATTTATTAAGATAAGATGTAGAAAAAGCATTTGCTTCCATGACAAAGAAATAAACAGAAGAAAGTTCCCTTTTTGTCCAAAACTGAACAAGATGAGGCTGTGCACATTCTCTGGGTGTCCACAGCAGGATGAACTGTAGAACACAACAAGAATTAGAAAAAACATACCCAAGTAAAATAGGAAATGTGTTTCAGTAAGTTATTTTCCTATTAAAGTTTTCTTGACAAGTACAGGGTATATATGCACTGCAATAGCAACGTGTAAGCAAAACTGGTATCTGAAAAGGGCTTGGCTACAGGGTCAATAAAACCTATTTCATACCTGGTGGTAGCATTTCACTGCAATTGCTGACCGTCTCTTGTTGCAAATCAGATAGCTATGCCTGCAAGAGCTGGTCCTTGGTTTAACTGGCCATATGCAAGCATCATCATTCAAACATTTTAAGTAATCTGACAATTTGAAACTTCATATGATTTTAGAAGCTTCTGTGGGGAGAAGCCAAGAACATGGTCCCAGCTAGTGTGTGAGCACAATGCAAATTTTCTGGTGACATTCAAACGTTGGAAATGATTGTATACTTCAGGAACTTAAGGGTTTTTAAGGTCACTTAACGGCATTCATGCAATCTAATTCAAATAAACCAGTCCTTAAATGGGCTTACTGCAGCCCAGTTACTTAACAGTGCTGGAAATGCTAACTTCTCAGAAACAGCATGCTGAGATAAGAAAAAGGTAATTAATTCTACCGCGCTGACTCAGAAAGAGCAGTTACTAAGACTTTTCAGAACAGTTTAACATCTACCTGGAAAACTAACACAAAACTGAAATTCTATTAAAATCACAACACTCACTTCCTCTCCCTCTCTCCTCCTTTTCCTTTCTCTTTGCTACAACAATGCTAGAATAATGGACAGCTATGTATATTCAATCTGCTTCTGCCACATTTAGTATCAGCAAAATTTATTTTGCTATCCCCTTCAAACTATCTAAACTAAGGGTAAAAAGTACTTTATCTTGGAAGGACAGGGTGCACACAGGTAACTATACCAACACAGCTGTCATCGTGACATAAATAAAGCGACACAGCTCAAGAATTCTCCCATCACCTTTTTGTTTGTAAATGAAACAGATTTTTTTCTCCTTTTTCCCCCTCCATTTCAGCTGTCTGTTGTGGTTTAAGCCGTAACTCACTCAGTTTTGCTCACTCACTCCCCCCTCTTTCCTCCCCCCAGCTCCCAGGGGAATGGGGAGGAGAATCAAAAGAATGCAATTCCCACAGGTTGAGATAAGAACAGTCCAGTAACTAAGGTATAACACAAACCACTGCTGCTACCACCAATAATAATAATGACCAGGGAAATACAAGGGAAAAGAACACAGTCGCTCACCACCTATACCCAGCCCAACCGAGCAGTGCATCCCCACACTTCTGGGTCTCTGCTCTCCGTTTTTACATCCCAGGCATGATGTGCTGTCGTATGGAATACCTCTTTGGTCAGTTTGGGTCAGGTGTCCTGTCTCTGCTTCCTCCCGGCTTCCCCTTCTCCCTGGCAGAGCATGAGGCTCAGAAAGTCCTTGGTCAGACCAAAACACTACCAAGCAGTAACTGAAAACACTGGTGTTATCAGCGCTGTTCCCAGGCCGAAAGTCAAAAAAAACAGTGCTGCACCAGCTACCAAGGAGGAGAAAAATAACTGCTGCTGCTGCTGAACCCGTGACACCATCTCAGGAGTAATTTATTAGAGAACTCTGAAAAACATGGACTCTACTAAAGTCTAATCACAACATGATTTCAATATACAGAACAATAGTTCTTTCTGAGCAGAATGCATTGGTTAGGGCAAGTAGCTGTGCAAACTTATCTAATGCATTTGAAAATAAAATATGCTTAGTTTGTTCAGAACACAGGTAGTGGTGTGTATGATGCCTAAAATGTATCATGTGCATACGAAGTGTGCATGATGAAGGACACTTCATCCCTGCTGTGGATGTGTCAGTTAGGAGGACGTTTCTCATATTAGTGAGAATGAAAAATACCTTCAGTGTTGCTAATTGGCAGCAATGGTGCTGACTGCTGTAACACAAATGATTTATTTTGCAAGGACATTTGCATGCTAGTTCACTCATCCATGAACCCACACATCTCCCACCGTGAAAACAAAACTTTTTAACCTCCTGAAAGCAGGAAAAATATTTAATATATATACAGTACATTTGTATGGTAACTGTACGTGACGTGAAATGATGTACACCTTAATGACAGCAGCCCGGCCATTAAGCCCACGTTTCTGCGTGCTTACAGAAAACACAATGCTACAAGTAGTTATTCAGTCAAGAAATTCTTAGGTATAAATGAAGTGGTAGCTATAGTGTACCTTGATCAGTTTCAGATTTCACCCCTCTCTACATTAATTTGTTTCCTACTATCATACATAAGAAAAGCAGTAAGCATAAAGGTATCTCTCAATACTTACAGAAGTTAAAGCTTCTACATTGGCACCAGTTAGACACAGGAACCGGACAACATCAAGAATCCCATTGTTTGCTGCCAGATGTAAAGGTGTTCTTCCATACTAAAAAGGTGAATAAAGTGACATTAGTCAAAGACTTAATTTCAAATTTTATGACAAATAATCAAATTTATTTTACAATTATATATCCTGATACACACTAAAAACTGTAAGAAAAAGTACTTTTGGTTACAGCGTAAGCACAACTGTTTAAAGCTTAATTAAAAAGAAAGGCTAGACTGACTACTACAAAATGAGAAACAGTTTTATAGCTGAATGCCCCACAACTGTGAAGAAATCCTTGAGTTTTTTGGCTGTATTTAAGAATGTGGTTTTACTTTCCAGTAAAACTAATTGCATTTTGCTTAATTAAATATGAACCAGTTAAGTAACACTAAGTCCTTAACCTTTAAAGCTCTGGATTCTATTTCAATCCAAGTTATTATTGAAGATTACATATCTGCAGTCTTCCCCTTCCACCCAAAGTAATAAGAGGAATGAATGCAAGAAGTCAGGCTGAAAGAATTTCTGCTTTCAGTGACAGATGAAAAGTGCTGAAAGTATTGCTTCCCAAATTTTTGCTTTTCTTTGTGATTCTCTTCACTGACAAGTCCTTACGACATCCACTTCTGCTCTTTAGTGTTCAAAGCTACTGTTGTAAGTATCACTACCATATATTCTCTGCGTGTAAATCCTCTTACATTACTTCATATATTCTCATGCTTTCATTACCTATCTGCCAGTTTCAACCCTACATTCAGAAACAAACTCACAAAATAGCTTCACAAAAGGATATTTCAAATCAAAGCCAACTTTTTGACAACTAGAAACTGAGAAGATGCCCAGCTCCTCAAAACTCTATACCTCAGTGCAAATAGCATCTGGGATTGTATCAGTGTGGCCAGCAAGACTAGGTAAGTAATAATCTTCCTGTACTTGGCACGGGTGAGGCTGCACCTTGAATCCTGTGTTCAGTTCTGGCCCCTCACTACAAGAAAGACGTTGAGGTGCTGGAGAGGGTCCAGAGAAGAGCAATGAATCTGGTAAAGCGTCTGGAGCACAGGTCCTGTGAGGAATGGCTGAGGGAACTGTGGTTGTTTAGTCTGGAGAAGGCTCAGGGGGCACTGTATCACTCTAACAACTACCTGAAAGGAGAATGGAGCCAGGAGGTTTCTGGTCAGTTTTCCAAAGTTACAACTGATAGGACAAGAGGTAACAGCCCCAGGCTGTGCCAGCAGAGGTTTGGACTGGATATTAGGAAATATTTCTTCACTGAAGAGGCTGTCAGTCATTGGAAGAGGCTGCCCAGGAAAGTGGTTGAATCATTGACCCTGGAGGTATTTACAAGATGTGTAGATGTGGTCCTTACGGACATAGCTTAATGGCAGACTTGGCAGTTTTACGTTTATGATGATCTTAAAGGTAATTTCAAATCTAAATGATTCTGCAATAAGTAGATGTGTATGATGTTTTACTGCACACGGCCTATGGAAGAAAGAAATGGTGTCCTCAATTGGTATCATGTATATGCAGGACCAAGGATAAACAGTCATTAATTATATTAATGCACTCCCATTACAGGGCTCACTGCTGAAGAGGACCAGCAGAAATAAAGATTCTCTATTTGACAAGACCCAAACTCACCCCTTCAAATAAAGAACACTCTGAAAATCACTCTTGTATACACAACTGTTAAAAGAATAATGGAACACAAGCTATAAATATGATCCTACCCCCACTGAACTTGAAGACTGATTCATTTTTTCCAGACCATTCTTGCAGCCAGACCATTGCAGCCATTAGTAAAAGAGGTGCTAATCCAGCCTTGTGCTTAACTCACGTTCCTCAAAGTGTGTTCTCACCTGTGGATCTTGATTTAACAGCTTAATCAGTCAGGTTTAAGCTTAGAGGCAGGACTGGGGAGCTCATTATTTTAAGTTTCTTTCACTCAGCAACTGATGATTTTAATTATTAAAACCAAAAGTGATTGCACTGGACAGCCCTCCAGTGAAAAGTTGCACAGCTTTCTTTAGCTGACTAACACAGAGAAGGTCAGTGCTTAGGTAATAAATGGAAGTGTTAACTGGCAAAATGTAATTACCAGAATATGTACTTTTCCAGAAACACAAAGAATCTACAACACCTGAATCAAACAAATTGCAGAAAGCAATGTGAATATTCCTGTGAGTAACTTTTAAGCTTTGTAGCATATATAAAATTTAAACAGGGCAGAGAAAGATACTCAAAGCTAAGTATTGTGGCCTAAGCCCCATCAGCAGAGTCCAATGGCTGACCTTAACCTATTCAAACTAACCAAAGGAAAACTTCCTGAAACTGCTTACTTCCCTTGAAAATCTCTGGTGAGGATGCCAGAATGTTAAGCTTGTAAAGCATCACAGTCAATTATCTCATATAGTGAATGCAGCACTAGCACAACAGAGGCAGCAAAAAAGATACTACTATCTCAAAGTTTAGGGACAGCTATTAAATATTCTTTTGGCAAGTGCTTACAAAAATTATGGACAGTTCACATTTTTAGCTGGCAGTAACCCAGTGAAATGCACTGGAATCAACATTTTTAGCATTACAACAATTACCAAGGGCGTCTACAATTGTCATGTGTTTTTGAAACAACGAGCAGTAAGAAAATTCCCAAAAAGCACCTTACTCAGACTGCCGACTTCAACTTTTGAAAATAATTTTAGATTTAATATTTTACTTCTGAGATTCCTGTACCCTGCCAGTGACAGTTTGTTTAATAAATAAATTAAAACTATTCTAAGATAAATGTTTTATTAGGGTTTATTGTAATAAACTCAATGCAGAAAAACATAAACCAGCCAATATGACACTTACTTTTATAATTGGGAATAGAATCTGCAGTTGAGTTAAATCCTTTGTTAGGTGTCAGTACAGATCTTTTCATGTAATTTGGAAGAATTCAAAACAGATTTTTCATAAAACTGTACATTCAATTCTGTATGGAAATTACTGGTTTTAAATCACATCAAATCAAGGCCAGCAGCAATGCATATTATCTGTTCTTCAATGCCTAGATATAATTTGCACAAAGCAAAGCAATCCAGACAGGGAAGAAGGTTGGCATATACTTCAACATTAGAGCTGAGTGGCAAAATACACCGTGCTATTTCAACAGGGCTCGCTTTTCATGTATCTTTAATCATCTACTCAACTGAAACAAACTCAGGCAAATGTGCAAAGTGACTTGTTTAATGCTTTGCATTTGGCCACTTCAAGAGATAAAACATTTTTCATATCAGAGAACCCGAAAGGTCATCTAATGCAACAGGTGAGCTATTAAACAAAGGAGTTCAGCATCTGTATTCCATTTACCTTATTAGAGACATCCAAATTACAACTTGCTTCACAGAGTGCCATCACAATAGGAACATTCCCATCTTTGCAGGCCACATGCAGAGGAGTGTTGCCATGTCTGTCTTGGAAATCTACAAAACATCCTTGACTGATGAGAGTTTTAACTACTTCTATTTGACATCTTCTCACAGCAAGGTGTAAGGCTATATGACCATCCTGAAATGACAAGACAATGTGTAAGTGAGATTTAATAATGCTAAAAATCAAAGCATTTTGCAGAGTCACCATCCTTTCATGTAACTGGGTGTATCTCCTTGCCTCAGGAATCACAAGGGCTTTTATTTCGAGCATGAAGGCAGTGAGATGCACAGTATCTGTCAGAACAAATCAGTATGGGATGAAAACAAATTTCTATTAAGCCACCAGGCTTTGCAGTGGAATGGATGAAATGCAAATACACATTCTGTACTAAGAGCTTCCCTAGGAGGCGGGAGAGTAACTGTAACAACCAGTTGAATATTGTAAACCATACTAGCATTTGCTTACAGAAATTAGTGATGCAAAAGTCATGCAATCTGTTTAGTGGTCAGTAACTTTACAGACAGGGCTTTATCTCTGTGGAATAACTAAAAGAGACAGTGTGACTAGAAGCACATTTTAGAAGCAAAAGCATTTTTCTGAACTTGCTTCAGTAACTAACAGCAATAAAAGAACAAGCATACCAAAAGCGCAAGCAATGAAATGTTGAATTTCTTTCTTGGGATTACACCAAGAAAGACAAAACCTGAATCTGAATTAAACAGAGTTGCATTTTTAAATAGCTGGAATTTAGCTTATTGGAAATAGGTGTGATTTATCCAACCACTGGGAATCAAAGGCGAACAGTAAATCCATCTTTTTTCTCTTAAGTTAACAGTTTGTTGCCAATTACAGAACCCAAAGTTACTGCCATTTTTTTGTACAGTGTAACTCATAAGGCGGTAATTGATAAGGTGATAATTGATAAGGTGATGATGAATCAGCAAAATCCCAACCATGCAAAAATAAACAGCAGGCAACTTTAAAGACCGGTGCAGTCACCAATAGAGTCTCTGCGTGAACTACTCAGAAAATCCACATCATGGAAACAATGCTGGCTGGCAGCATTCAAATGAAGCAATTAAAAAAGATGGCTCTGTGACACCTTTGATCTCTGGATGTAATTCCTGACCAAAAGAAATTCAAATTAACCTTGTCTGTTGCATGAAGATCAGCCTCATGTTCTGCCAAGCATTCCACTATATCATGGTAACCTCTAGCAGATGCTGTCAGAAGCGGAGTCTCCCCTTCTTTGTTTTTAATGTTCACATTGCAACCTGCTTCACAGAGTGCTCTGGCAACAGAGTAGTAGCCGTGCCAAGCAGCACAATGCAGTGGGGTTTCTTCCTCCTATTAACATGGAAAATAAAAACAACAAAGCAGAGCTGAACCAAATGCCAGGAGGAACAATTCCCCAGCTTAACTTAGAAAAACATAATGACACAAAAAAGGTATTGTAGTTTCTAATGCTGACATTCTCAAAGCAAGAGTAACGCCTTCTGATATACCAAGTGATTATAGGAACGCACTAGATTTTCACCATACTTCTCACCATAAAACTATCTACTGACAATACCTTGCGTATCTACAGTCTTAGTTTAGATGGTTCCATGCTCTTGAGCTAACTGTCTTGGTTCTCTCACTTGAAAACATCCTCTTTCATAAGAAACTTCTACATCCTGTGTGCTGAGAGACTAATCCAGTGTTTAAAACAGAACACTAGCCAAGGAGATGCAAACCCCTGAACTCATAGAGCACAAACCACCACCCATACCTTTGTGAGGTTGAGTTTCACCCTCCTTAAGCTTTTTGAGAGAACCTGTGTTTTATAACAGTAGTTGGTTGGCCTTATTTGTAGAAGAAAAAACAGTCTCCATGACTTACCTTGTCCTGAAAGTTTGGATTGGATCCAATACTACAGAGAAACTGAACCACATCCACATGCCCATATCGAGCTGCGACATGGAGAGCGGTCTCCCCAGACTGCAATTACAGAAGAACATGCCACTGCAATTTCATGTGTCACCCTAGATATAAACTGCCGTGTACAGCCTGAATACCAGGCATGTACACTGCATGGGGTACTCCTCCCTCCCTGTAACCCAGTGGCACAGCTTCAGTCAGCAAGGATCTTCCACTTACAAGCTGTAGTTGTATGTGACAGACTTGACAAGTTATTTCCTCAAAGGCCTGACTTTTTCAGAACTTATTTTCCTACTTTGTTTGTTCCAGGTCCCAGCCACAACAGGATTTCTGAGCAATATGATGAGGCAGCTGCATGGGCAATTGGTGGTGAAACAGACCTCCTACTTCTATTCATTCTATTCCCATATACCCCCCCTCTGCCTTGTATATACAAATGTAAGGAGCTCGCCTAACATCTTGGTATATCCCAGCATATTTGGGTCATTACATGTAATTATTTGCAACCTTTTATTGAAGTTATATGAAAAATAAATGGCATTTTTATTAAGAGGGTAACCTCTTTCCTAGTAGCCCTATCAGGAGTCAAATACTAATTTTGCTAATGTGCCTTGCACTAGTTCTCTAAGCAAACTGTATTTCACAGGTAAAAGTGCCTCTGTACTGCAGCTTTAGTTAGTATAAAAACACCACTATGGTATAAGATTTTAACAGCAACTAGTTTCTAGGGCAAATGTTGCTAAAGTAACACTGCCGGAGACAAGGTAAGTGCTCATCAGCTATAAATTGTTAGGCTTCATTATATTCAACTTAATAACAGTCAAATTTACTTGTCAGACAAAAGTGATTTTCAATCAAGAGGAATAAAAACCAGAATCACGATTTTGCCCTATGTTTCAATGAGAAATCTAGTTCTCAAGTAAAAATTAAGTTAAGTTTGTACTTCCCCACCTACCCACCATGTAGTCACCACACTTAAAATGCATGCTTGGTTAACATTTGTCAGGAAAACAATCAGTACATCCAGCTACTTTAAAGCTGTGTTATCTCAGCCCTATATGTCAGCTCATAAAACCACACTAAAAAACCCAGTCATATGGTTGGAGTTATGGCACAGATGAAAATCATTCCAAAAGACCGTTCTCTTTGTTAAGATAAAGTTATAAGAAAAAAAAACTCTCTGCATGGAAAGGAATTCTTTGCTTACCTTATCCTTAACATCCAAAGGACATTTATTATCGTCAAGAAATTTCAGTGTTTCTACATGGCCATGTCGAGAAGCCCAATAGATTGCATTGGATCCAGCCTGTCATAAATATTCGATTACAAATCTTTTTGATCAATTTAGAACCCTAATTCTAGATTATCAGCTGAGGTACTCATGCAGATATACTGAACAGATATTAAAGCTTACATGAATATATTTACTTAAAAAAAAAATTCTAGTTGAATCAACAACCCCACATACCAACAATGACAACAAAACCCCCTCTATGCAAAAGATGACTAACGGGATCACTAACTGCAAAGATAATCCTCTTCCCCTTTTTAAGGGAAGTTTTTCGGAAACAATCATGAGATAAAATCCTTTCCGCTTCTAACTTTACCATCTACAAGACAGAGAAGCAGACAGTGCTTCAAGTTTCTTTTATGAATCCCAGATTGTTACACTACATTTTGGAAAAAAGCTTGCTGCAAAGTATACCTCTGTCATGCACCAGTTCTAGTTGCAATATCCCTCATCACTAAAATGTGTATTCATCATTCCATGTTAAATAAAGTTCACCATTGTGTTTCAGGGCAATCACTAATTTGAACTAATTGAGGCAATTTTGCAAGCATGAACTGTATTATAAGATTAGTATCATTCAAATTACTTCAGCTAATAAAGTGATCAAAATCAGAGGATATGCACTAGAAAAAAATGACATTATTAAAGATTTGCTTTTATCTTTTTGCTGTAGAAGACAGTAAATGGGCTCTACAGCCAGCATTTTTTTATTTCCAATATAACTTGGTCGGAACTGCTTGTCCTCTCCTAATTGTACCAAATAACTTACATAGAACGGTGACAAAGAAAAACCCTGACCTTATCTTGAACATCAATACGGGATCCATGCTTTAAAAGCAACTGAAGCATCTGAATGTTTCCACAGCCAGCAGCGATCAGTAGCGGAGGTGTTCCATGCTAACAATGAAATATAAATGAGAACAATATATTCAATTTTTGAAGGCTTAAGAAAAGAAAGCGGAATAAAAGGCAAGCACTGAATGGCATCTCTGGGTTTCCAGTTTCAAATTATGTCTTCAGGGAACACTGTACAGAAATAATTTGTCCCTTTGACCAAAGGAATTTATTGCACAGCAATCTTCCAAATTTTTGGGATGAATTCACATTTACTAAATGATATACCACACATTAAACGTATGCTTTTCAAATCTGGAATATTAATGTTAGGCTCTCATTAGCCCACTGTGGGAAAGGAACACACTTTGCAACTTCTTTATATCTACATATCTACATTTTAAGCTGGATTACTTAAGGTATTTGCCAAGATGCAAGCCACCAGCAACATATAGGAAAGTTGAATGGGACTGCATCATTAAAACACAAAACCACTGATCTTTTTAAAGGTTCAGGACACCACCACAGTAAAATAACAGATGCTTTAACTTTACAGTGTTCTTCATGAATATTTCACAAAATACAGATTTGGCAGTCTGGTTATTCCTATATATTCTGCCATGTTCATCTGCCACAACAAACAACAACAAAGGCTGACATCTGATATACTGCTGCTCTTGACAACACCATTTCATTAATACTTTCTCAAAGGCCTAGGGGTGAAAAAACCCCAAACAACAACAACAAAACAAGAACAACCAAACCAAACAAAAAAACCCCAAATATTTTAGGTTCCATTTCCAGGTAGTTTGAGAAGTCTGAACACAGAATACATTAAAATTTCACCTAAAGAAAGTCAGAATCATTTCCCATCCTCTGGTCTCTTCTTTTTGGGTGTTATATTTCTATTTTACAACCATGCTGCTCTATTCAACAGGGTGATAGCTAGTCCCCCACGCACCTCAAGCAGACCCACACTACCTTGTTGGGTTGATTGACATCGTAATTTGTCAGAGATCCCAGAAGGTGCTGTAATCCAGGAAAATTGTCATCATTGATGGCATGAATAATAGCTTTCATTACAAAAGAATCTTCCTCATCCTTGTAATTAAATGAGAAAGAAGAAAAATTACCAAAGGAAAAAAAACCTACCTCAACAGCTGCCAAGACATATAAAAAAAAGTAAAATTTTCGAAGTCTTCAGCTGCAAGTTGTAACCCTTTGTGAAGTGTATGGCTAACAGGTCTGCAAGTTATATGAAAAGAAAACCCACACCAAAGCCTCTCACTTTTTCCAGTACCGTTATGTTTCCCCTTTCTTCACACATGAACCCATTACTCATTGAGATTCCAGACAGGTTTCTTTTATTAGGTGTACTTTCTTTTTCCTCCTAGGACTTTCAGTAGATGCAGTACTTGCATCAAATGAAACTAATTCCATGCACATATGTGAACATTAAAAATATCAAGAAGTACACAAACAGAAACCAGAATATCGAGTCTTGCACCATCC
Organism: Ara ararauna; assembly: GCA_028858755.1. Lineage (NCBI taxonomy): Eukaryota > Metazoa > Chordata > Aves > Psittaciformes > Psittacidae > Ara > Ara ararauna. The sequence continues at coordinate 31,626,204 of CM054410.1, read as the reverse complement.
ATGACTATGACGTAGGAGAGGTACTTTAGACCAAGCTTTCATTTATTCAAATGGACCAGTTAAAAATCTAGAACATAAGTAATGAACCTAGACACCTCTGCAGGTATCTTTGGTAATTTGGGGTATTTTTTTCCCATGCAGTAAATTCACTGAGTCCAATATTTGGATTACTTCTACCTCCTGTCTCCTGAGGTTTCAGATTTTTTTAGAACACTAACATTAGGCTGCAATCCCTTCTGCTGCAACACAGGTTGAAACGCTGATCCAGTGTTAAAAGTCATAATGATAGCTGAGGTGGGGGAGGCAGGGAAAGGAGGGAAAGATGGAGAGGACAAAGAGCATAGAAGCAGAAAAATAAGAGAAAGAAAAGTGGAAATGAGTGGAGAGTGGCACAGGAGTGGTACAGGGAAGATAATAAGGATAAAAAGGGCTCTGCAAAATATTTGATGTTTGATCCTATTAATGCATCGAAAGATGAGGTTACCCAGCTCTAAACATTAACATACATAAGTTGCTGATAACAGGGAATTTGTGAAGTGTGTATTAAAACCTGGAGAGTAAGCTAAAGAAGAATGTTTCTGGATTTACCAGCATTTGTAATGACAAAGCATATAGCAATTGTTTCTGACTACTTAAATCTAGTAGATGCAATATTAAAAACTGAATATTGGCCAACTTAAAGATTTCCTGCTTAAATAACAGCTTGTGATACTGCTGTCTAACATTCACTGAATCTAAGAGAGTCTCAATGATTTTGAATATTCTGTTAAAAGATGACACACTATTTTACTCTATGTAGTGCCGTAAAAAAATTCAGATGCAACTTTTTCATATTATAATTGTTACAGTACAAAAAATCCTTTTGAATCAAAACAAAGTTAGATGAATTTCTGGCACTAGCTATCAGACTCATCATGGTAATTAATAAATTCAACTTCAAGGTTTGTGACGTGCAGAAGATCAGACTATCAATAACTGATCTCTGCAGACTTATAATCTATTTCATCCTTTATAAGAGATTGATTAATCACCATATTTTCAACAACACAATATTTTTGTTAAAATAATTTCAGGAAACATGAAGTTTCAGATGTAGTAAAGCATTCTAAGAATGTAAGTATACACTTACCAGAGTATCATCACTTCTAGCAACACTCATGTTACTTCTGGACAAGAAAGATCTCGATAATCTTTGGCACAAGGATATTAAGCGCACCGATTGCTTTTCAAAAACAGAAAGAAAAATGCTGTATTAAAAAAATTAAAGAGAATACTGTTGTATTAGCAAAACAAAGTGGTGTTTGAATTCAACATCCCCATCTCCTTTTTATATTGCATTTGAACCTTCAATTTCTTTTGCCATTTATAATGCAAACAGGGTATACATATACACTAAGCAAAGATAAATATTATTTTAGGATCACTACTATTTCATCAAGCTGTTCAAAATAAAGCAAACCTGATTTGTATTACATCCTCTGGCTTACATTGAAAACCTTTAAATGTAACTATTTTAAAGCATCTACACACAGAAAACCTAAACTGAGTGTGAATTAGCTGACAGCATTCCTTTAAATGTCATGTTTCAAACCAGTTTAAGATATTCCTAGACCCACTATTTCATTTTAAGGCAGCAGACTAGTACTTGAATTTTATAAACACCATAGATGTTCACCTATCACAGCCACTGAACTGCAGAAAAAAAACATTGTACTGCCTGCCTGAACATTTTGTGCCTTCAGACCATAGCTTAGCAAAATCATCCTAGTTCCTGGCCTCTGTGATAATGAATAAAACTCCTTTTCTAATAACAGCGACTTCTCTTGTCTCACATCTCATCTCTCCTCATGATAAAACAGATTTCACATACAACATTCATGCCCTTGTTTAGTATCAGTGTGAATTCCCTAATGTGTATGCTGGAGGAGGAGGGACCTGCCTCAATGAACTGCTCCTTGCACAGACCAATGCCTTCAACTAATACCTTGCCTTGCTTCTGGAAAATAACTGATGCCAACCTTCTGAACAGGTTGGCAATCTCAGACCAAAAATCCTCTGCAACAGCGACTAGTTTTTCCCTCCTACTCTGTGAAGTGCTGGCGTAAGTACTGGAGCATTTCATTCTGTGAGGCCTTCTTAAACGATGTTTTATTTATTAGGATTATTGACACAAAAACATGTACCTACACTTAGAAATGCCTTAGAAATGTTAGAAAACATTACCAAGACAGATGACAGCATACAGCTAGAGGCATAAAACAAAAAATCTGTACACACACATTTGTGCACAGATCACTAACAAAGAAATCTTCTCCCATACCACCATACTCCAAACGACAGAAGAATGGGTTTCTTCTTCCTCCTTCTTCACTCCTAAAGCCACTGATGTTTCCATGGAGCAGGTAATATCACTACCGCATTTGTATATCACCGATTTTCTTAAGATTTATTGAATGACTTACTTTCCATTTTCGTCGTGCTGCAAACTTTTTGAATTTCTCCATATTCACTGCAGATGCTTTTCTACTAAGTGCTTGCTGGGTGTCTTTAGGCTACATGCAACAGGAAAATAAAATCGTAAATCCCACAATTACATCCAGAACTTTCCTAAAATACCTTTCTGTATGCAAGACTCTGTCCTTCAGTGATGACTTCCACTTACACTATAATAATACTGTAATAATAAAGTAATTGTAAGCACATCATTTTAACATCCACAGCCTAGTGGCGCACGCAGATAGGATTTCCTGAGAAAATGCCCTGAGGAAAATCCAGATGTAAGAATATTTCATGCAACAGTAAAATTTATTTTTTAATTTTTAACAAAATAAGCCAACACTCAACAGAATATTCAGCTTTATCCTTCACCTCCCTCTATGACAGAGGCAATGGATGTCTCCTAGATAAATCCTGTCTTCTTGGAAGGCTTCCTGCTGATTTTAAATGTAACCGAATATTGTTCCAGTCTCAGTGTAATCACCTGGGTGTTGCACCAGCTACCCATGGAATATACCAAATTTAGACTATATGTTTCCATACTTGAAGTAATTTTTATGGCGAAATGCAGGTAAAGGTAGTGATGGGAATGGGAAAGAGAAGATATGATCAGTGTGGAGGGGGAAAAATGCCTGGAAAGTTAAGATATAAAGGACCATAAAAGGGTACAAACCAACATGCCTTGTTGCAGTGTGGAGACCTTGGTCCCTGAGAGGCAAAACCGGGCAAAGCTTGCGGTGTAAGAAATCATTTCAGCATGTTTCAACTATTTGAGATTATCCCACCAAAATTCAGCAAAGCACAGTAGTTTGGTGTATAGGAGTAGAAATGCCTGCACTACAATGCTGAACTAGACTGGAACAGTTGTGGTATGAGTAAATATTCTGCTAACTGGCTCTCTGGGAAGTGAATGGAGTCAAATCCCCACTGTGAATCCCCAACACCTGGAAAATCAATGGCACTGAAGAGGTTTACTACTCACAATCACAATGCGGTATGGAATTTGAAAAAAATTAAGTGGAAGGTATTACTATACACATTAAGAAGAATGATAGGTCCCACTTCCTCTCTTTCCACCTATCAACACTACAACAGCTCAAACCAAATCAATCACTGTGGAACACTGAAAGCAGCAGACCACCACCCTGCATTAACTGATTTCTTCAGTTTAAAGAGGAAGGACAGAAGAGATGACTCTTTTCATTTTTTTCCCCCCAATACAAAGAAGGAGATTAAAAGATGAAAAACATGACAGGAAACTGGACAGGAATCAGAGAATGTATCTTTGTCAGTGCAATGCTCCCTGAAGATTAGCTTCTCTGCATAAGTGCTAATCTCAATAGTGGGCTGCATCCCTACTGATGACTTACATAGAGGATATATTAAAGAAGTCCACATTCTGCATCTATTAGCTTTCATACAGACAGCTTCCCAAAATAGTTAGTTATATTTAAACAATTATGACAATTTTCCTTGTTAAGGAACTTGAGAAATGAAAGTGAAGTATGAAATGAAGAATGATTAAAAACAGGACAATAGAATGAATGACATGCTAACCTTGATCCAAGGATGCAGCAAACTATCTTGAATAGTCATTCTCTTCCTTTAATAGAATAAAAGGCAAAACTGTTTCAGATAGTAAAAAATACATACAGCTATATGTTTGTTAAACTAACATCTAAAAATATAGTGTAATTTGAAACACTAGAGACATAGGCTGCAACAGTGTACACACAAGAGAAACAACTCACTTTGGATCCTTGACTAGAAGTCTTTGTATAAAATCTTTAGCTAGGGCACTGGTATTGCTGAAGAACTCTTCTTCAAATTCGTAATTCACAGCAGACACATTTGCTAATGTTTCCTGTTTGGTTTCTCCAAGAAATGGTGATGCACCACTTAGTCTGCAAGATAGACAGAACGTTCCTCTCATTTCATGTTGTAACATTGCTGTTCCGACCCTCTGAGGTCAATTAACAGGAGAAAAGTCAACATTTTTATTTTCCCATCTAAGACTGCAAACAGACTTTCAGGAAGATGTGCTGTAGCAGGGCAAAAAGCTTTGCTGTAATTTCAGGGAATACTGACCAAGATAAAGCCACTGTGGAATATCATCTACAGATCTGAAGACAGCTTCCCATGCTATCTCAATGCTGATCAATGGCCTTCCTTTCAATAAATATACTATTACTTTATGATTGTTCAACTTGAATCATGATGTGCAATCAAAATGGTTTGACTTGTACGAACACCACTGAAAACCCAGATGACAGAATCAAAATTAAAAAAAAAAGGCAAAAAAAAAAGAAAAAAGCATTTTCAAGAGCACCCATAGATTTTGGTACTTACAGAATATAAGTTATTACACCGATGCTCCTGGAATGAAAGGTAAAAAAAAAAAAAAAAGGGTGAGGGAGGGGGAAGAGAAACAGATGGAGGGATAGAGAGGAGAGAGAAAAAAAAAAAAGGTTAGAACATAAGAAAAATCATGAGAGATTTACTTCAAATAAGATCCAATAACTTACCACATATCTGCTTCAAGACCAAGAGGCTCATAATTTACTATTTCAGGAGCTAAAGGAGAAAACATGAAGATCAGTACCAAGTCAGAGAACAGATCTACGTCACTCTGAGCCTATATATGTCAGAGATAATAAGCTAAGATGTTGACAGATAAAAACAGCTTAATGCAAGTCTAAGTTGGAACTGAATGATACAAATTGCTTATTTACATTTCAAAATGTCATGAATTACACACAAAGTGCATAATCTGTATCTCAGCCAAATCAAGCTGTGCCACAAATTCTGTTTCATAGACTGAAAAGAACAGTTTGAAGAAAAAAGAGTTTTCTCACCAACAAACTCTGGCGTTCCAAAGATATTTTTGAATTCATTTCCAAAGTCAATTTTGTGTGCTAAACCAAAATCAATAATCTTGATTCGAGGCTTTGGTACATTCCTGTCCAACAACATTATGTTTTCAGGCTTTGAGAAGCAGAAAGGGGAAGAGAAGGAGAGATTATACATAGGTACAAAATGTGTGATATGTATCAGCATTACTCAGCACTGAACACTTCTCTCTCAGTCTAAAATTGTGTCTTCAACAGAAAAATCCCACCTTTTCCTATTATGATGTAACATATGCTAAAAATTAACTACAGTAAATTAGGACTTCTTGTTGATGACAGAGTCCTAGGATTTCCAGAGGGGCAAGCTTTTAGCTCTTGTAGATACAACAGCTGCAGTCTTCTGGTGGACTGACCATAAGTGAAACACGCTGTCTTCCATGAAGACCACAACCTCTGTACAACAGCCATTCAACCATACCTGGGAACTTGCAAGAAGCAAAGTCATACAAACTAGCATTTGGGCTTGGTTAACGTAACTCCCTGAAAGAAGTTTCTTTCACACTATAAGCAGTCAGGGAGGTATATCTTGTTGCCTTTGGATCTCCAACATAAACTTTGGGAGTGGTCCAGCTCCCAGATTTTAAGGTTCAACATACTGACAAAAACCGAAACAGATCAAGTCCTCATGTCTTTTCTATCTTATTTTAAAATACAGACTCTGGATCATTTTACAACAAAGATTTGCAAAACCAGAAACGAAGTTAGAAGGTAAAATGTCAAGATTACCAAAGGAGCCTCCTTTTACACTCCACCACTTCTAGCTAGCATACAGAACCAGCTACTTAGTCTCCGTATCCTGACATGTTCATAAGCTGGCATGCTTTGAAAAGTTCCTCGAGTTACATCCATCTTTGTTCAGGACTTCTGGAGTCATTCAGCTCAGATTTTCATCAGCAGCCTTCTTTTACCTCTCTTCCCCAAAGAGAGGGGCTGATATTTGCAAATGTAATATTCTTCCTTCCCTTCCTACATTTCTATTGCATACTTCTATTGTGCTGCATACTTTGAGTCTTGTTGCATACAATTCTTATGTTCTTGGTATCTGGTGAAAGGATGCTTTGTATTATTACAAGCACATTGGCCAAAATTTACATTTCATATTGTAACAAATGTATGTCTTACTAGATTCACAATTTTTTTCTCTTGTTAACTGCCATGTGAAGACCAAGTATATTACTGTAGGCAATGAGGATAAGACTGGGAAAGGTATGCTTATTCTAAAAATCATTTTCTTCCCTACCTCATCCTCAGAACACAGCACCCCTTTCAGAACTGCACTGCAATGTAATAATTATGCCTCATTTTCCTATTGTGGACATAGCTGCCAACTTCAGGGTATGTTCAGCTGCCTACCTCTGAAAAAAAAATCTTACAGAGAAAAACATTCTGGAATTAAAACATTAAGAAAGCAATAACTGAGCTTAGATACAAAAGATCTCTTTACATTACCAAAAGGATGAAATTTAACAGGCTTTCAAAAAATGAATAAAAAAGCCCGAAGAGCAAAAAAAGCAGACAAAATGATCTGCTCTGTCCGCTCCATAAGAATTTTTGTATTTAACTCTGTATTGTTTCAATTTAGTACCTCTAAATAACATTAATGGGAACATAAAACAGAAAAAAAAAAAGTTAAAAAATGCATCCTGTTCAGATTATTTCATCCAGATCCCACTCACATTACATAAAATCATAATCATCATTTTTTATTTCAAGACTGCTTCTCAGAATGGGTTAATTTCATCGGAAGTTACCATTTTCCGTGAAGAATCTTACATTAAAACCAGATGGGAACTATTTATGGTTCAGTAATTTCTTTTCAATGGCTGACCTCTCCCCCGTCTACATAAGCTAGCAAAACAAAACTGCCGCCAAGGTCTGCACGATGGCAGATTTGTGGCTGGTGTTACAAAGGACTTTAACGGAAACTGCTTACAGTTGTCGAAGTTTTTATTTGCTCAACACACCTTAAGATCAAAGTGGGCAATTTGCAGAGAGTGGAGATACTGAACACCATTAAGTATCTGTTTGAGAAATTCTGTGGCTTCTTCCTCCGTGAGAGATTCTTTCTCAGCTAAGAAGTCGAAGAGCTCTCCACCTGCAACACTTTGAGAGCAGAAGCAGAGTTACTGATGAGCTTCCTTTATCCAGTCGACTCCTTTTAGCATAGGTAGTCTCAAACCAGCCTTGAAAAGGATACAGATGCTTTGAAATTTGTCAATACCAAAAAGAACATCAAAATAACTTAATTCAATACCCAGATAGTTAGTAACTACTCCTCATCCCCCTGAAAGGAATACAATGAAAAGAGTCTTATTTTCTAACAAAAGAAGGTTTAAAAAACCTGAATACATATAGTTGGCTCTAGCTAAATTTAAATTAAGTAAAACCCACCCCCTCTGTATATGCACATTTAAAAGAATACAATTAAATGTGAAGTAAGTATACTGAAAACATACCAATGCAGCAGGACATCTAGAAAACAAAACATGAATTAGCTCCTATCTGTAAAACATCAGATTTCCAACCCCGCTTCTCTTCCCCCATTGAAAAATACAAAATTTAAAGCTTACTGTGAAACAGATACTGGTAGCTGCCCTACTATTCAGTTTCTAAAGTCCTCAAAGCATTCAACTCTTTGAAAATATAGTCTTGGAATAGCGAATTACATTCAGCATGTACATTTGTCCTGGGTTCAGCAGTAGCAGCCATTTTTCTCCTGCTTGGCAGCTGGTGCAGCGCTGCGTTTTTGATTTTAGGCCTGGGAACAGCGCTGATAACACCGATGTTTTTGGTTACTGCTTAGAATGTTTGGTTTGACCAAGGACATTCTGAGCCTCATGCTCTGCCAGGGAGGACCAAAGAGGTATTCAATACCACACCAGGTCATGCCCAGGATGTAAAAACTATATTCTCTTCCCTTGTATTTCTCTTGCCATTATTATTACTGGTGGTAGCAGTAATAGTTTGTGTTATACCTTAGTTACTGAACTGTTCTTATCTCAACCTGTGGGAGTTACATTCTTTCGATTCTCCTCCCCATCCCCCCAGGAGCTGGGGGAAAGAAAAAGGAGGGAGGGAGGGAGTGAACTGCATGAGGGGCTTAAACCACGACAACACTGTATTTGTTCTCTAACATTACCACTGTTTTCCTCCAATGAAAAGCCACCACTGCCCCCAAGTCTATTTCCAGCAAGTGTTTTAGCTGCGCAAGCAGAAAGAGGGGTAAGAAGTGAGGAAGGTACATAAGCACATCAAGATTTTTGCATTTGAGGAAGCAGAATAAACTGAAGATGACCCTTTTCTCAGCTCTGTCAGCAGTTTGGCAGGAGAGACGATAACTATCAACAGAAAAAACAGATACTGAAGTGAACAGGAAACGTGAAATACAACTATTCTTAAACAATCGATCTCTCAGTTTAAGGACGTATACGGAGATGACTGTCTACTGTGGCAAACTGCTTTTCCTATTTATAAAAAGTAGCTTTATTACTTAGAAATGTCTTAGAGACCACAAAGATGGTAATATTACCCCCTATATTTTGCATTGTATTGGCATCAGAAAGCACACCCTAATTTAAGTTGCCTTTCTGTAGAGAAAAAAATATAATCTGTTCATGATTTAAATTTCTGATTATGAAAAATAATGGGATTAACACATAACAATAGCTAAAGTCTGTGCAGATTTCTGGAAATACATTTGACTACTTTACCATGTCAACTTTTCAAGAGACTTAATCTGCATTATTGTAATGCAAATTGCATGAGAAGTGTATTTTAATGAGTTCTTGGAGCTTTCACTGAGCTGCCTAGACAATAATGAGAGTATTGTTTTTGGTATTATTTGTGTTGTAGTATTTTCTGCATGAAAGCAATTACTGAAACAAAATGCCATTACATATAAGAATTATAGACTGGAAGGAAGAGAGGTAATTTTGTTTTTTTCTTTTTTTTTTTTTAAGAGACATTAAAATGGAATTTCTAAATATTAAATACAGTTCACTATTTTACAGAGTCTGGTCAGAAAAATCTTAGAAATGGATACACTTGCATATTCTTTCATTCTTTGCTTCCAACTGAAAAAAACAGAAAATGTTTTCAGGCAAAGGTCTGTATCTGCAGCATTTTGTGATAATGAACAGAAACCTGGATGGTGACACAGTGCTGGCATTTCTCTTCATTTCCAATTACTGGGCTAAGAGACTTACACATCCATGGCACTTGTTTCCATGTGTTTCCTTGTGGAAGTCTGCTGCATTTGTCAGGAGCCTGTTAGCTGGAGCACAGCCATGCCACACAGAGCAGAGCAGGCAGACTCACTGTGGTTGCTTCCCCAGCCATGGGCAGCCGTAGAAGCAGTCACAGCAAACCCCAGCACCTCAGTGCACCCAGCATGGTTTGCCACTGGGCTGACACACAGTTTGGTGAGCTGGCAGAGCTGGACTCTTGGCTGAAGAAGAGCCCCAAAGGCTCTACCAAACACATGGTTATATGGTCTACTTCTTATGTGAAACAGTGAAAGTGTATGATGATGCTTAAAGCATCAGAAATGCAAAAGAAATACTAAAAGCACACATTTTCAGCAACAGCAACTTGCAACACTGTGCTGCCCATCCTGCAGTCTAAAACGGACTGCGACTGTGTCACACAGGTGTTGGTATGTTTTATGGTTGTTAACAGTTTAGTCTTATACCCACTGGCATCTTAAAGATAGACAGCCTCTGTGAAACTTATTAGTCATCTATAAACAAGTAGCACTGATTACACACCTTCCTTTTAGATCCAGAAGAATGACTTAATTCCCAACTTTTACTTATTTTCAAGTTACCTAACAAAGAAACGTAATTGTGTTTGTGTAAAATGGAAAGAGCCTTGTTGTGGTTTAAGCCGTAAATCACGCAGCCCGTTCACTCACTTCCCCCTCCTTCTTCCCCCCACTCCGAGGGGGTTGGAATGGGGAGAAGAATCGAAAGAACGTAACTCCCACGGGTTGAGATACAAACAGTCCAGTAACTAAGGTATAACACAAACCACTCCTGCTGCCACCAATAATGATAATGACCAGGGAAATACAAGGGAAGAGGATACAATTGCTCACCACCCAACGACCGAGCTGTGAACTGCACTCTTCTGGGTTCCTGCCCCCAGTTTTACATCCTGGGCATGACGTGCTGTGGTATGGAATAGCTCTTTGGTCAGTTTGGGTCAGGTGTCCTGTCTCTGCTTCCTCCCAGCTTCCCCTCCGCCCTGGCAGAGCATGAGACTCAGAAAGTCCTTGGTCAGGCCCAAACTTTCTAAGCCATAACTATAAACATCGGTGTTATCAGCGCTGTTCCCAGACCGAAAGTTGAAAACACAGCACTGCACCAGCTACTACGAAGAAGAAAAACGACTGCTGCTGCTGAACTCATGACAAGCCTCCTCCAGGTTCTTAACTGCAATCATTCCATTTTGTGCAATTTTGTATCCTGAAAGTTTGCACTGCGTGAAATCACATGTTTTACGTACATGCACTTTTATGTGTCCCAAAGATGTCATATTTATGAGTAGTTAATTGCATGAGAACACATATGGCTTTTCTCTAGTACTGCTGAGTACTATCCTGTCATTGCCACAGGTTAGTTTTAGTGACATTTCTTTTACGTGAGGCCTTATACTAGAGCAAAATTGAATGTTACCTGTATTTCACAGGTAATATACCTAGTGCTCGCCAATCTTAAAACTGAGGTCCAGAGAACGTAACTGGTTAAAAAAAAAAAAACAAACCAAAAAACCCTCATTTTGTTTTCCCTTAAAATCTGAAGCCAGTTAGCAAAAGTTGTAAATTTTTCTGAATTGCTGTGTGCTTCTTTAGATGTTTAATTACTGTGACCCTAAGTGACTTGGTAGCCCTATACTTAAGGAGTGGATGCAATACATTCACAGCTTTGTTCCAGAAGCAGCTGGACCTCTGGTCTACAGGATTTTAGTGTTTCCTTTCATATTACGCATCTTAGCCTTAAAGCCTAGGGTGAGATACTATGGAGGTTCACCTCACTGCAAGACAATTACTTCAAGAAAATCACAGAGGTTTAATACAGCTTTCTTTACAAGTTTCACTTCCACAACTAATTCACTGCATTATAGTGACCCAGGTCTATAATCAGAGCCTGCTTTCATACATTTTATTACCAGATTATGCATCTAAAATCACTAGATGACCTTGACTGGACTTTCAGATGTCACAGGTCACGAAATTGGTTAGAAGGAGCCAATAGAGACATCAGCTACGTAAGCTATTGCAGTCTTCACAAACCTCCTAAAATCCTGTTGGGTTTTCAAGCCTAACCCTGCACCTCAGCCAGGATAACAGAGCCCCACGGTAAACAAACACTGCACATTTTACTCTCTCAGGGTCAGCTTCAGAGATGGAGCCAAAAACCAGGCAGAAACACCATTCCAACACCACTGCACACGTGCACATCTCATCTCACACACAAATGCAGTCTCAACCTGAAGGAGAAGGGGCAGGCACCTCCATACATCAGCCCCTGTAACTGACCTTTTTGAATGTCACCTTCTCCCAAGTAGTACACTGGTTCCACTTCTATTACAATTCCCCAGCCTTCTTTCTAAGTTAGCTTTAGTGTGGCTGGTGCATGAATGCCTTGTTGAAATCTGCCTGAAACCAGGTCATTATGCAGGTTTCCAGAGCCATGCGAATTGCTCCTAGCCTGCCTTCAGGGCTCTGCAGAGAGGCCCATGCAGCCAGCATCTAGCAGACTGCCACCAACCAGTGGCTGGATAGATTGCTTCCTCAAGGGAGTAGAGGCAAGAGGTTATCCAAGCACTAATGTTTCTTCCTGTAGAGCACTTCGGAGTATCTGTACCTAGTATATTCTGGAAGCATAGACATTCTCTTCAATTTCTGTTTGCTGGTAGGAATTAGCATACAGCTTTCTGAGCAGGTCATCGGTGCTGTAACACAACTGTGATAGCCAAAGTGCTCATAAATAACTGATGGGAACAACCTATACCCCTTCAGATTAACAGAAGAGCTTGATTACATTCAAGTCACAGCTAATTCCTCTACAGCTGTGTTCTCCTTCACACACTGTTTTCCTTTAAAGCATTAATTCTTTAATGCTCCTGCAGAAAAGTTTGCTGCTTGCATTTAAACAACTTTGCAGTCATCATAGGTTGTTCAATTATTTTGCTCAATAAAACAAGAATTTGTGACTGATGGAGATGACATTTTAATCATAGAGGACATGTTACATTATTGACCATGATATAACACAGAAAGCCATAAGGGCTCAATAAATCTATTTTCACTGTTATAACATGACTGCATTTTACATTGGTTTTGAGTAGCAGAGCATGTTTTCATAAATATTTTGTACAAGTGTTTTCACTAACAGCAAAGCTGATATGGTACGTGTTGCTTCCCCAGTATTTCTAGGCAGAGCTGCCAGCTCTCCCCAAACTGATGCAAATAAAATAAAGCTTTGGGTCAACTGCATTCTTTTTTATAAAATGCCACAGTGGTAAAAGCATTTCAACAGCATTCTCAAGGGAAGGTCTGCAACCCACATATCTTCCTCTGGGAACGAAATATATCACCTCTGGGGAAAAAGGGTTTCTGGATAGTACTTTTGCAAGTTGCCAGACTTTCTTAACCATGAAATGGAACTGATCACCGGATCTCAGAAGAAGTCATTATGGGAACCTACACAGGGAACTTAGAACTAATTAACCTGCACAGTCAGTGAGGTCACCTTGTAACAACTCAGTCATATGCCATGTTGATCACACTGCTCATATAGTAACAGCACGTAAATGGTGATTAATGATTATCTAAAAATTTCTAATAAAGTTAAAGAACCACAAACAAACCCCCAAACCCAAATGCAAACCCATTGTTTGAGGAAAATTAACCTTGTAAGTTGAAGCTTACAAAGTTTAATTTCCCTTGTTTACAGTCTGAAGCAACATAAACTAGCAAAATAAAAGAATTCCACAACCATTTTTTTTTTCATTTTTTAAAAGCAGGTTTGATAAACTATCTGAATCCTTCTCTAATCCATGTCAGCTGTAAAATAAATGCTTTCTCTAAGCATCCTGTGGTCAAATGGCTCCTGTACAACCCTTTCCATTACTCCAAAACAGAAGTTATCAGCCGAAGACTAGACTGAAAAATTGCTACTTCTGTTTTATTTAAGGTTAAGTGGTTTTACCTCCACTGCTTTTCACAACCTTTATGAATTGTGCAGTTACCAACCCACTCATCAGAAGTACAAAGTGTACCACGTTTTGAAAGAGCAGAACAAGGTGGTTAGCTGTTTCCTACTCACAGAACAACACTGCACTTAGCTTTTTCTTTATCTAGCTACCAGAAATATCAACATGTTATAGCATCGCTATGCCTCATCATTTTCCTTTGTCCAGCTTTCATTAGACACACCAGCTGTAATGAAATAATCTCTTCAGTGTGCCTGAATTCTTCAGTTATATTAAGCAAGAAAAGCATTAGACTCAGAAATGCCAGTTAGAACACAGGCACTAAACTCCAGGCTAAGATTTAAGCAGTTAAGTCCCACTAAGAGGGAGGCCGGAACACTCCTGTGAGTATTTCCTGCCCCAAACATGGCTGGTATTCAGGTTTTCATCACTAATGTTCCCTAAGTGCCCAGAGTCTGAAAAATACACATGGTTACAGACTTTGGCCTAGAGGATAGCCTTAGCATTTTGATCATGCCTAAGACATTAAAATTTAACATAAGAGGAGCATTCAGGTTTAGCATAAAAGAGGGCCATGCATTTTGCTCAGGGACTGCAGAGCCCAGAAGCCAAGTACTCTTCCTCCATGATGTGTTCAGGGCATTGCAGAGTCACACTGGCCCTAGCTCCTTTCTTTTCAGCCCTGTCAAGCCTTCATTCTTGCCTGTCTACATATCCTCTGTGCACCTATCTGTGGGCCCACAGTTTGTGATTTTGGAGTAAGAAGTTGGAATATTCACAAATTAGCATTGCAGAGATTGCTTACCTGCTGCTACCTCCCAGTAAGCGCCAAAGATTCAATCCTCCTCTCAAAATTCAGTAAAAGGCCACTTGAGAACAACTTTCTTACAACTTACAGGTAAAATCAGCAAAAACCTCAGATCTATTTATATCAAAAGACAACTGAAACTTAAACTCTGTGCAGATGTCAAGCTTCTCTGGAAGCTAGGCTATTATAAATGTAAAAAGTTAAACGAGCTCCCAGTAAGGTAGAAATTTAAAGAGTTTGTAATTATGTGCTTTTATTTATTCTTCATACACAACTCATGAGATCATCAGAATTTTTGTACATGAATCTATCATCCTTTTCTTGCTCTGTTCTGTTTTGGTTAATATGATGAAGGTACCAATAATGTGGCAAATCTCTCAGACACTGTGATGCTAAGTACTAAATTTTAAAGAAAGTATATAAGAACTTTTTTAAAAAGCATAAACCTGCTATTTAATACACAATGACTTGTAAGTTAATGTCATTCTTCTTTCTGAGCTGACATTTTCAAAGCTTTTCTTCTATTTTATTCTCAAGTTCAGCAAGTTATTCATCATCCAGAACCATGCTACAAGAGCTGCCTTCAGTTAAGATTTCCAATTCAGAAATGTAGGTATGTTTCTTGCAAAGAAAAACTCCATCCACATCTTCCCACTGAAAAGAGTCAGCTATTGCTATCAAGCTATTTTAAAAGGTCAGACCATCTGCATTACTTTTGAGCATTCTAAGGAACTACTATACAGTTTAAGATAAGGATATTCATTCTTTGCAGTTGAACTGAGAAACCATAACCAAGGTTCTACAAAGCACCACACACAGTATATTTTGTAGGTCGGCAGTCTAAATGAAAACATAATAAAGCGGAAGGAAAAACACAACAGAAGAGTCAGATTATGCATCTAAGGTCAGCAAAAGGGGAACCAAGTAGATGCAAAACATGCTTGAGGAAAGAAAATAATCATTACTGTGCAACAGAAGCATCTCTGTTTTCTACTCTGTGAAGTCTGAGAATATGATGGCTTCAGCAGAACTCACTGAAATAGCTAACAAATAACAGAGACTACTTCCTGCAGCTGGATAGAAAAAAGTACCATAAAATTCTGACTAATTAATTATTTGTGTGAATGGAGAAAAAAACCCACAAAAACTATTACAGTTTTAAGCTAGATGAGGAAGAGACAGTGTCTTCTAGTTCGTATGTAATATGCACAGCATTCCTGGCAAGATGATGAAAGAATTCATAGAATGGGAATTTCAAAGGTTATTTCCAAATCAAGGAGACACTTGCCATTAAGGAAGACCCAGAAATATGAAAATATGTCTGAGTTCTCTAAATATACCAAGAGCATCTATCTAAATATACAAGGCTCTTCAAGGATATCTCATGCTAGTGTCTGACAGCTGAAACTTTTAAGGATGCATTTGGCTATTACATATTTCATAGTTTTTTGTTTTGTTTTGTGAGGGTTTTTTTTGTTGGTTGTTTGTAGGGTCAGTTTTGTGAGGAAAAACCTTCAGACATCTATGTGGATAAAGTTTTGGATATGCAGCTCTGTTCTGCATTCAGTGTAGTGAAGACCTTGCAACCATAATAATTAACTAACTGCCTACATATTTCTGCATACAAATCACCACATTGAATACTTTGCTGGCTGATGCAACATTTACCACAACAGAATGAAGTGAAAATTTGTAGAGTCAATCACGTCTGAGAAACAGCTGACTAATAATGCATGAAAATGTTTAGGAAGCTGCACACAATACTGCAAATCTCTTGCTGAATCAGGAGATAAAAATCAATAGTGAACAGGCAACAGTCACCATTGTCCTGAGACTGTGGATGTCAACATCTGGCAGCCACCAAAAGAGCAGCTGCAGTGGCTTGATGTCTGTGGCCTGTAGCTTCTAACAAGAACAGAAACCAGGGATACTTTTCCTCACCGCTGCTTGTGTTGTTACCCTTGCTTATTAACATTAAATTAGTGTTTCCTCTGGGCTTTTGTTTTGTCATGAATTTCCCACACATAGCGGGAGTGTTGATTTTTAGTTTTTCTCTAAATTCTAGAAAAATCAAGTTACACAAAATTCTGTCTGTATGTGGTATACTGTCTCAAGTCATAAAGGAACATGAGTCCCAGGAAAAATGCTGTGTTCTGAGCAGAAGGGAAAACAGCCACTTAGGATGGATTCTGAGGACAGCAAACCAGGTTATTTAATGAGTTTTCAGCTTTGTATTTGTTTGAAATTCTTCTGTAAGAGCAAAGAATGTCAGGGGAGTAAGTCTGTAGGCATAATGTGAATATCAGAACATAAGAAGAAAGGGATTACATATTTAAGTGTCTAAGCATGCAACCAAAATGACAATTTATTGCTTTTTCAGTAGCTTTACATATTATCATAGTGATTTTCAGAATTACAAAACTTTACAGAAATTAGCAAATTCAGTTTACAAGGGGTTCACAAATGTGTCATTTTTTCTTTGTTGACCCTCTAAGTAAATTAATGCATTACCTTTGTGATATTCCCAAATAGCACTTAAACCTGAAAGTCTCACATAGCAGCTGGAAAGCAAAAAAAAGAAGTTTCCAGTGGAAACTATATGGAGATTGTTAACTAGGTAAAACAATTGGTTAAATTGTAATGCCAAGTTTGCTGAGCTTCACACCATCAATGTTAAGAAACATTAACACACATTTTCAGAAGCAGTATCTGCTTCCATTTAATGAACCTCATGAGGTACACACAGACACGCACAGCAAACTTGTTGCCAAAAGAGATTCTATCCTTGTAGAAAGGGGTAGACAGCCCCATTCCTCCTACCACTGTCCATGATTATCATGTCCTCCTCAGAGCTTTCAAGTCCAGACATAGGCCAGATATCAGCTGTACAGATTACAGAGCAGAAAGCACGCACTGCAGAAGCGGCAATACAAGGTTATAGACAGAAGGAATGTGATAGCTGGTATCAAGTGGGAAAAGGAAAAAGGATCACACTATTTTTGCTGTGTATTCATGGCACATTTAAAGAGTTCCAAATGAAAACTAGGTGTAGTAGATATTCTGACAGGAATATAAGGTAATTTTACTTCATACAGGACGATAGTTAAGCTTTGTTAAAAAAAACCCAAAACTTGTTTAAATTACCCCAAGTTGGCAAACTAATGTAAGTGTGTACTTCTGGAGCTAAAAAAACACCCCAGAGTACAACAAGTATTACAGTAAACCATCACAAGCTGCACTAGAAGTGTAAAAGTATGTCCTAATGTAACAAAATAGTATCATGCATGTACATACCACAGAAAAGATGAAACTCCAACTTTTCAGTTTTCTTTTTAAATCTATGCTGTAAATCTATAGGCATGTTACAGAAAGCACACAAACCTGAAGTATCTTTGTAAAGTAAGTGAAAATAACATTTACCAAAGCTAGTAAACAGGAAGACATAACCTTCATAAGAAAAGTTACATGAACAGCCAAGGAAAAGACACAAGTGCTGTCCGAGAATCTGGTACCAAATCACAGAGCAGGAATGCCAATTACACAGTGTCAGGCATGCACCTTTTGTAAAGATATACATGTCCCACCAGCAGGCACTGCCAAACTGTAATAGGTGAGTGATGCTTAACTTCTAAACTTGCAATCTTTGAGGAACTGAAAGCCACACTAGAAACAATGCAGAAGTGTTCTCTGACAATGTATTTACTTCAATCCATTAACAATAAACTTGGATGGAAAATGGGAACTAAAGCTATATGAAACAACATGAAAGTGCAGTTTACATTTACACAGGACAGAACTGGGAAAATTCTGTTCTCTGTTAAGCGGGTTAAAAAAAAAAAAGGAGAAAAAGCTGTGAAGCTACTTTACACCAACATAAAGCATAGTAAAATTTGCTAAACTAATGTCCACTTAGAATCTGTATTTTCCTCTGCTCTTATCTTCGTATCAGTTTACTTAGCCCCAGGCCATTCCTCTGGATCCACAACATCAACAATGATTAAAGTAACAAACAGAAAAAAAATTCTAAATATGCTGGTTTTGGTGGGGTTTTTTTTAACCTTTGCAGTAGATTGTGTACTGCACTGTAGTGAAAAATACATGCAGAAATCAAGAAGCTACAATTCTGACTTAAAAATAAAGAATTCTAAGGCTATTATTGATCACCTTTTGGGGTGGTAATTAAATCATTAAATTACTATGATTCACAGAAAAAGCATCTATTTTGTTAAAAACAAACAAACAAACAAACAAACACACACAATATTCTGTTACTAGTTCTCAGGTCTCTAGAGCTACTTACAGTTCCAGAATAAGAATGACGTCTGTTTTGTTCTCATAAACATCATGCAGGGTGATCACATTAGGATGTCGAATCTCTTTTAGTATGCAGACTTCTCGCTCGATATCTTCCCGGCTCACCCCGCGCCGGCTGGATTTCGTTCTTCTTTTCTTGATGAATTTTGCTGCAAACTGCTGGCCAGTGCTTTTCTCACGGCATTTTTTCACTACAGCAAACTGCCCACTAAAAAAGAAAAGGGGCGGGGGGGGGGGGTGTCAAGGTAAGTGTTTGGTTCACGGAAGTGTTAAGAGTATCCCCTATTTACCACAGTGTGAAAAGGAGATGTAACTGAATTACCAATTTGACTAAAGTACATTACTGCTTTTTTATGCAATCTAGAACAATACTGGAAAAAAACACTAGAGAAGACAGAAAAGGCAAGTTAAGGTACTGCTTTTACATCGCATAACCATACATACACACACATTTACTTACAGATACACTGAAAAGATAACACCTTTGTAGATCATTAGATTTTTGACAAACAGTGCATTGGGGTTACTGGGCAAAAGTAATGGTTTCTGGATTTCTCCTTCTATATGCACGTTAAGGATAATTTTTTGTTGCTGTTCTGGAAGAGAGACAGTGCTTAGTTTGTTCCAATCCACATGATCAGTCAAAATTTGCTTTATTCTGTCCTGAAGTACATGGGTTGTTTTCTTTTGTTTGTTTCTTTGTTTTTTTGTGTGTGGCAGTTTTTTTGTTTTGGGTATTTTTTTGGGTTTTTCTGGGGTGTGTGTGTATTTTGTTTGGTTCTTTTTTTTTTTCTTTTGCTTTTTATGATACTGGGTTGCAGGGCCTTGCTTTGGTTTTTAGCTTTAAAAGCACTAACTAAATACAGCAATATCAAGAATTACAGCTATTGTATCATCTCCTTAAGTAGGAAGTGTCTGAAGGTGAGAAAGATACCAAAGTACTGAGGAACAAAAACTTGTAACTGTGTTACAAACCAGAAGAAGCTTCAGGAAGCTGCTGACTCCAGCATGCTATCATTTGACATAGAAGCCTGCTGCTTCCAGACGTACAGATCGGTTCAAATCAGAAACCGCCAGGAATCTAATGCTGAGTTAAAGCAAGCCCAGGATTTCTAATATCGCCGAGTTTTGCTTTTCAGTTTTCTTGATCTCTCGCTGGCAATTCTGATTTTCGTTTGTTTGACTGTATGAAGAACTTGCAAAATTATAAAATTATGCCAATGAGAAAGTCTTCTGAAGTTAGTCTCCCCTGTTAACTGAAGAAGTGTTGTTCCTTAAAGTAGACTTAGCGGTTAAATCAAAGCTAAGCCTCATAGTCTTATATCTAGGCATGTATCATTCTACCCATACCATGCCTAGACTTGGTTAGCTAGTGATATCTGAGATGCTCTAGGACACCTGAGACATTGACATGGGACTGGCAGATGGGGCACATGACCTCTGAAAGATGTGTGTCACCCTAAACTGGCAGCAGAGGGCTAGACCAACCCTCTCTGCTTGGTCCACACCAATTCTTCCTGCAACAGTTTTTCTGGGTTTGATCTCCAGGGTCTGAGCATTTTTGCACTGTGCCCGGCAGACCAGAGTGGTGCCACATGCACTGAGGTATTTGCACTCCGGCAGAGAACACAACACAGTCTTCTGGCCCTCACTTATGGGAGGGAAAGGAGCAATTCACTCTCACCCGCAGAACATGCACATCTTCACAGAGACATGCAGCTTTACTTAAAAAGCAATCAGCTTTTCAGACAGTTCCCAGTTCCAGAGAAACTGCGAAGTCAGGCAGCCGACAGATGTAGGCATCATCACACTCTCAACAGCTACTCAAGCTCACAAGCCATAAGGAAGTAAAAAGCCATTGCTTGCATTTTGGCCACCTGGCTGGCTTTCAGGCTAGAAGCCTGAACTGCCTGATACAGTAAGAAAAACATTTCTGCTTATGATTCATCCATAGGCATGAATGCTACGTGGCTATCCACTTATCAATGCTCACCTCTTCAGTCTGGCAAAACCTACTTCTTAAGTTAAAGAAAAAAACACCCCACAAGGCAAACCAAACAAACCCCAAAAGACTGAAAACCAAAATTGTGTCCTCAACATAAAAAGGACATAGAAAAGTTGGAACAAGTCCAAAGGAGGGCCAAGAGGATGATCAGGGGACTGAAGCACCTCCTATGAAGACAGACTGAGAAAGTTGGGGCTGTTCAGCCTGGAGAAGAACAGGCTGCAGGGAGACCTCATAGCAGCCTTCCAGAATCTGAAGGGGGCCTATAGGGATGCTGGGGAGGGACTCTTCATGAGGGACTGCAGTGATAGGACAAGGGGTAGCGGGTTCAAACTTAAACAGGAGAAGTTTAGATTGGATATGAGGAAGAAATTCTTTCCTGTGAGGGTGGTGAGCCACTGGAATGGGTTGCCCAGGGAAGCTGTGAATGCTCCATCCCTGCCGGTGTTCAAGGCGGGGTTGGACATAGCCTTGGGTGGCATGGTTTACTGGGAGCTGTCCCTGCCCCTGGCAGGGGGGTTGGAACTAGGTGATCTTAAGGTCCTTTCCAACCCTAACTATTCTATGATTCTATGATTCTACTGCTAACATCACCTCCAGAGAGCCTGGGACTGCAAAATAATTCTGAAGTACGTTGACACACAACGCATTTTGACATCCAAGTAGATTTAAATATTAAAGTTGATTGTGATTAGTTATGTATGTTTCACTGACAAAGCATGTATCACTGACTTCTGGAAAATTCTGGTATTTGAAATTCTAGTCGATAGCCCATGGTAGAATTTTTCTGTGCTGAATAGAGTAATACATTTTCTAATTACTTTCTAAATAAAAAACATTCCATGGGTGTTTTTAAATATGACCTGTAAGCTAAAGAAAGATGACTTTTCCATAGTACCATTCACACTTGAATTACACCATTCCCCAAAGCCACTGCATGCTTCTGATGCCTTTAGTGCTGAGGCTGTTTAATCATATTTCTGGCAATGAGTGAACTATGATATTAGAGCATAAAGCTGACCTACTGAAACAAAGTGGACCAGGTAGGACAAGCAGATCTCTCTCCTCCTCTTCTGAGCTACACAGCTTAATTTTTTCAGTCTTTTGCTTTTTTCTCCAACTACAACTACCTGTTTGAAGGATGCCCTGTCTATTACAGTTCAATATAAAAGTGTTATTGGGAGACCAATACATTGTTTAAAACCACACAACTTTATAGATTGGTACCATTCACAGTTTATTTGGATGTCAGGCTCCAGAAATCTTTGACACTGTTCAAGGCAGCAAAAAAGCTATCAACTAACAGGTATCTAGACTAAGTGTCAATCTCTTATGAAATAACCTCCTTATTGTTGCCTACTGTGGTATTCAGCACATAATTCCACAATTAGTTGTTTGTTATTAAATGCTGTACATGCAGATGACACTTAAGCTGCAATCAAAGGGGCTGTTTCATGACTGGGATCCCTAAGACACACCGTTTTATGACTCTCCTGTTTTAAAAGCAGGAGAGGTGTAAATCAACAGGTATTTATTGAGCTTTAACACACAGAACTGCAGTGACAAGTTGTTGTAAGCCAATTCTGTACGGTCTAATACATTTATACCCAGCAATATTCTCCCACAGATCTTACAGTTTCTGGTCCAGCATTCATTCATACAGTGTGCTCAAAGCCACAAAGTCCTTTAGTTTTTTAAGTTCCTTTGCTTTTGAAGGTGATTGCCATTTAGGAGACAACTACACTGAAAAATAATACAGAAATAAATCACAAATTCACACTTAATAAAGTACGTAAGAATTTTTTTTTGTTTTCTACATGGCAGAATCAGGTTAACAGTGCAGCAGGATGACAGCTTGATGTTAGAACAAATACTTCAGTTAATAACAGTAATTTGTTTTGTGATCTTGTAATTCTTACTCAACCAGCAGTTAATTACTATTCTAAATCCACTCTTTTTGGCACACTTGTCATGACATCTTCATATTCAGTGATTTTCCAGTCTTGCTTCAGAACAAGTACATTTCTCCATCTTTTTTCCAAAAGGACATCACCAAGTCCTTTCATTTTTTTCCAGAAGGATGATCACAGTGACTAGGGGCGGCAGACACCTTGGATTTCTCCCCACTCCCAGCCTTCTGCACCAGCTCTTCCCAGCTAGATGCCTTCTTTAAGGACTAAAACTCTTGCCCCAAGAACCCTCCAAGCTGGACACAGAGATACTCAAGTAATCCCCACAGACTACTTTTCTATTATTTATTGTCACAATAGGGCAAGCATAGGGGAATTCTTTATGCTGTCTTCTGAGGACTACATTCAAAAGAGAAAGTTTAATGGGAGCAGGCGATAAGAATAAGGAAAAGGTGTTATATTGACATCAGAGCAATAAAATATCTTGATATGTTCCTGACACTTAGGCTCTTTTTTTCTAGTTTAAAAATTTGGTGTTTACTACTCAAATCTGAAAATGTGCTATAATAAGATCAAACTGCTTTTACTATTTGTCTGACTGCTTTCCTTTTTAAATATTACACTAATCCAACAGAAGCAGGCTTACATAATACAATTAATTAGCCTGTGAAAGAAACTGCGACTCTATCATACAGCTATTTGTTTCCCCCAATGAAACCATTACTTGCAGACTGCAGACACCTCTGTCTTTCCTCAGAGATGTGTGAAGGAAGGCCAACTGAGCAGGTGACCTCCACCCCCAGCAGCACCTCAGCATCAGTCAGCTCCATCACTCATCACGGCTACCCATGTACCGCTGCCTTTCATCAAGGGTATTTGAGCCACTTTCGCTAGTAATGCTGTCTCTCACAAAACTCTCCAGTGAGGTAGCAGTACCTGAGTCTTTTCCAAAGGAAAGGAAGACTTTTCCACGAACTCTGAAGGGTTATAGCTACATTAAATCCCTCTACATCTTCTAAATCAGACAAAACAACATTTTCACTTCAGCTGCAACGCCAAATTGCAGGCAACCTCTTTCCCCTCAGTCCTCTCTCCCTCTTTATGGTCTGGCAAAAGACAGTGTACTTACAGAGACACTTGAGAACCTCTCTTGCACATATGTTTATAAAACCACACCTGAGAGTCTCTAGCACAAAGCATTACCCTTGCCCCATTGAGAAGATAAGCTATTATCCCCATTAGCAAGGTGGTGTAAGCTGTGTTTAATAGGTTAATAGAGCACTCCAAGCAAATGCAACTGGGAAGCATAGCATTTAATGTGTACCACACTCAAAAGACAACATGTCTCATGGAGTAGCAGCACTAGTGCTAGCTACCAGCATCGCATCTGCAAAGAAAAATCTTCATAGATCTTGATGAAGAAACTGGCGTACTCTATAAAAAGGTATCTTAGCAGGTAGAGTTTCCCTAAGAGCACACATATCTTTTCCCCACAGAGGGCATGTTAAGGAACATGCCTTTTCCTCAAATCACATTTTTAATTTTGAGCCAACCAAAGAGTACAGGCACACAGGGAATGAATGCAGGACTGACTGATAAGCTTCTACCATATTTGTTTAGGCTCTGAAAATCAGAAATACTTGCATGGTGCTCACAATTTTTGTGCTCCTCCCCTTGCCCTGCGATGTTTAATTTTCTGCATTTTCTGATGCTGAGATTACCAGAAGTGTTGTTCAGCTGCCAGGCCTCCAGGTGCTGAAAAGCTTTGAAAAGACATGGCAAACAACATGAAGATGATGAGAACAGTGCAGGATAGTTGTTACCTGAAGGATATATGGATCCTAGATAGATAATCAGGCTGGCGGTTATTTTTTTTTTTTTTTTAACAGCTCTGGCAAAACAATTTTCAATGTAAGTAACAAGCACTTCAAGTGCTGACACACACATCTCGCAATTGACAGTGGAACAGGCTGCTTTGTGTCCATGGAGAAATGCATTTTCCCAGTCCACAGTGAATCTAAGTGTCAGCACCCAAAGTACTTGACCACTCTGACACATGAAGGATCATCTAATTACTTGGTAGGATAACGAGCCACAAGCACCTGAGGCCTATTTATCACTGTAAACATGTTTCAACTGCACATAAACACTTGTTATAAGTAAGGCCACACTGGTCATAGCACAACAGAAGTAGTAACCTCGAGATACACACAAAAAAAAGTGGTACTAAACTGGTGAAAGAGGAGTTAAATGTGATACAGCATATAAGCTAAAGAGAAAATACTCCTCAAATCCTATGAGCGAGTAAACAGGAGGATAAGCAAGCTGAAATCTGATGGTGCACTAAAGAGATCATTGTTAGGAGAGATCTTCCTCAACTCCTATTAATATAGGAAAACAAATGTAAGAACTCACTCAAACTTGACCATGAAACTATAACTAGTAGAATGCTGCAAGTACAAAAGCAGAAGAGTAACACACTTATGTAATTTTGCAGTACATTCCAACATGTATGGAGTTCAAATCAAGCTGTAATTTATACCCATTGTATCAGTAAAGCGTATGCCGATACATTTTCCTTTGAAATATTCTGGAATAGCAGCAAAGCTGAAAAGAACAAAGACAGCAAGGAAAGGGAAGAAAAGAAGAAAATTTGGCAGATATATAAAGCAAAGACAAACAAATGTACTGACAACCAGTATTTCTTAATTTCCAAGTTTCTTGTTACACATAGATATGTTTGTACACTTACGGACTCTGTGACTCTTAAATTCCCTCCACCAGTTTCTGACTTAGAGGTATTTTGGTGTCAGATTACCAAGTTTCAGAAGTACCTGATCCCATATACTGACTCATAGACCCATATTCAGTATACTGACTCAATCTATATGATGCTTTAATAGTTTGAAATATTTGATGTATTCATACTGAAAGGTAATAATTTAAAGCTATTTTACCGAAACATCCAAAGCATAAAAAAGACTTCTTCCCTTACATAATATTTTAAGAAAAAACTCAAACAAACCAAAACAGAAGCCCAACTTTTAAAATCATCTGTATTATTACTGTGTAAAATACTGCCAGTTGGGAAAAACACTGCATTATCAGATACCATTTTTTGTTGGTATCAATCAACTGAAGCCTCTGTTCACTACCTATTCAAATACAGTTCGAACAGTGTAACTGTAAACTTATTAATGAAATTAATAGAAAGATTGTGTCCGTAACAGATGGTATCACACAATGAAGCAATCAGAATTTGCGGTTTCAGACACCGTAAAAAGCAGGTGGTCTAAGTTAATGTTTTAAACATATCCATATACTAAACTACCTATCATAACCTTGTATAACTGAGGTCATGTTGCAGAATAAGCCAGAAAGCAAAGAATCACAAATGTAGGGCATTTGTCCAAGCTGTTCCTTTCACCAGCATTTTAAAGCTTGTGCCTTACATTTTCACAGTTTGGTTATTTTAAAAGCTACCATTATGCACTTCAACTGTGCATTTATCTCCTGCAGAAATCCTCCTGCGCTGTTAGCCTCAGCAGATTACAACGATGAAAACGGAGGTCCCTATTGCTCTGCAGCTTTCTGCAATTTCATCAGGCTGCTAACATACTTCTCTTAGAAGTTTTCTAAGCTTACAAGAAAGTGATTTTCAATCTCTCTGTTGTTTTCCTAGAAACCCAGAAGAACCAGTAGTCCTAAGGGAGGACACAGATAAAGTTATTTATTATTCTGTTATGACAGAGCACAAGGAAGATACCATGCTGTTTACAATTTATTATTTCTTATGTGCTTCATATCACTCCAAATCCTACATGGAAAAATGAGAGAAAGGGACAGGCAGAAGCGGACACAAGACTTGGATGGACTACTTCTTTGCCTTTGTACATGTGCGCACATGTATCCAACGCTGAATGGAAGACTATGCTACAAAGTGTCTTCACAATACCAGTTTATCATAGTATTACCTCACTTCCTTGTCCACACATATAAAAAGGGCAAATGATCAAGGCGGTGAGCAGCTTTGCCAAGACTCACTACACAGACAGTTTTCTATGTATGGATTCAGTCAAGATGGCATCTCACTGAACACAGCTCTCCAGAATAGCTAATATTGTTAAGCAGCAGCAGATTAATCAGATGGTTCTGGCAGGCTCAGAGAAAAGGGGATAAAGAAAGAGGGCTAGGTTTGGGACACTTTCAGGGTATTGTACCCACATGTTGAAAGTGAGACAGCACACACCAGTTACACACTCTCCCACGGCTTTCTCAACACCCTCAACTAAAGGAAAGCGGCTATTTCTGGCTAGCAGAACAGAAAGCAAAGAATCACAAACATAGGGCGTTTGACCAAGCTGTTCTTTTCTCCAGCATTTTAAAGCTTGTGCCTGATATTTTTGTGGTTTGGTTATTTTAAAAGCTACCATTATGATCTTTAAAGTCAGAGAACTTTTTAAATTCAGACAACTATGAGAAAGTTTTTCCAGCACAGTTAATGTCAAATAAGTTAAACTGTTAGAGTGTGCATGAATGCACACATGTGTGCATACATTTACTGAGCTGAAAAGCACCCACAAAACTAGTACAGTCCGTTACACCAAGATGATGGAAAGTGGATCCTATGTATCAGCAATTTGACAGTTAACTTCTATTGCAGATGACTGAATAATTGCTCACATTTAGAAACAAGAAGTTTAGAAAAAATATAATCTCATGATGAGGCTTTATTTGTGAAGTGGAACAAAGAATAAGTTAAAAAAAAAAAAAAAATTCCAGCTCTTCCTGCCCTCCATTTACACGCAATACATGTAAATGCTTTCACCCATTCTCTGTGTACCTAAATATGTCAGCATCTCTCTACAGTCATGACTAGAGCACTGTAGGAACATGATACAAAACAAAATATGACTACAGGGTATTTTGTTTATAGTTTATTTTATACACACTATGCTGCAGAGCTAGCAGGTAGATATTTGATATATTCTATCTTTGTAAGTGGCAACTGAGTTACTGTCCTTGAAAAGGGCTTTAATTAGTAGCCTAGGAACCCTGAAAAGAAATTAAGAGAGTCAAAAAGCTTGCAAAATTTGTATCCTGCTGATGTACTTTGCCTGAAGGCTAATGAACAGCCCTGGCCAAGTATGACTGCGATGTAACCAAATGAGAGTGCAGTTCTCTCTTTTACCCCAGGAGAGTGCCTTCACATTTTTTTCTTTAAGGAAGGCTTTGTTCCACGACAGGGCTCTAAACTCAACACGATTTCAGCAGGCAAAATGTGTTTTCACTGGGTAACACTAGCTCTCCCCATGAAGTTGCAAATTTAACTGCTCTGCGCAATTCCCAAGTGTTGACATACAACAGCAGGGAAAAGAGTGGAAGGAGTTATGAAAAGCAAAGTGAGAGGTGCTTTATTGTGTGCTTCAACATGAAAAGACTTTAAAAAGACAGCAACATCAGTTCTGTTTGAAACAGAGGCCATTTTCCTTATGTAGTCTACCTCTTGATATTTAATTAGATGTGACAGAGCTGTGGTTTACTTCACCACTTCGAAGGGATGTTTAGGTTAAGTACTTGAGTCACAATACATCACACATTACAAGTATAGGAAAAAGTAAATGCTGTTCAAGAACATATCAAATTATAAACAAGCATTAGAACAGAAACATGTATAACAAATTTAATATACACAAATCACAAGAAGAACATCACCTCTGAAGACTTTATCTGCACTGAACATGAATTTGTCTCTAGAGATACCACTGGTCTTAGTTGAAAATAATGAGAGAATAATACAGGAGTTATAGCGAAGAATGGAAAGCTCTCTACAAACCAAGTCAGCCTTTTGTATACAGAATACTTCAACAATTATTTATTATCTAAACTGAACTGCCACACAAAGCATGTAATTGTGAGACACCGTCAAGGCTTACCAGTGCATTTCATCATTATTTAAAAATATTGAACAACAAAGCTTACCCAAGACTTTAAATACGAGTTAACATCTGTAAACTCAAATTGGCAGACTACAACTCAATAGTGCAACAGAGATTTCAGTAAGTCCTTCAAAAGTTGCCTGCTCAGTAGAAAATGCTTTGCAAGAAAGAGGCATTTAAAAGCCTGTGCACAGCCCTTAAGCTTTATGTGTGCTAAAGCCCCTAAGCTGTGTGTTTCTATAGACTACATCAGCCTTAAATTAATTTTTATTGCTTTTTCATCTTTAAGGGAAAGAAAAAAATCCTATAACTCAATTTCCCTCAATTTAGATAACTATAAAATGAATTTCAGTTCTGTTTTCCCAGGTGATCTTCAGATTTCTTAAAGCATTAAAAAAAATTCTTATAATTTTCTTTTTTTCATATCCAAAAGATGGATTTATACAATTCAGGTGCAAAATAAGCGGAAGAAAAAACCCCAAACAGCCACACACATGAAACCATTACAGCAGAGACAAGACACAGAGCAACCTCACACAAAACGTTATGTGAATGTGCAATCTTAATTTTGATGGATACTTTAGAAGATTTAAGCATTCACACAGAAGTCTTCAAACTGTTTCTCTTTTCAGCACAGATACAATAGAATCATTTTGGGAAACACTTGAAAATTGCTGGAAATAGCTTCCATCTGTTAAATGTAATAATGCGTCTGCTCTCCATTTGAAGACCTTTGAATAAAATGTTCTATTGCTTTCAACATACAGCTGCAACCATCCCATGAGTTTACTCCACCTCCTGATTAGAAATAATGGCAGGGGCAACAAAACCACCAAGTCCAAGATTTAAGAGAGTTTGGAGCAGGGCCCCTCCTACTAGACACCCTCCTTTCCTTTCTTCTACCTCAATCATGAATTGATTTCCTGGTTACAAGAAGTGATAAACAAAGGCTTGCTGTCACCAGGTGTCCCACTACGGCAACATGATGAGAGACTGTGCAATGTGCACCACTCATTTTGCTGCATTGTTAGTCTTTCTGGGTGAAAGTTTTACAGAACAAATGAAACACCACTTGTTTACCTATTGGCTTTTTAAAAACACTAATTTTTTATTAAGCTGCATAGATTCATAGACTGTTTATCCATGGTGTTTACCATCTTCAACCCTCTCCAACTCATTCACTATGCTCTTTTAATGTAATTGAAAGATTTCGTTTAATTATTTTCAGAACTGCCAGCCTTCTGCATTTATTTTCCTTGCTAAACCCCCTTAATTCCAGATTTTCATGATCTCTGCCTTTGCCTCTGACCTCAGCACTTTGAAGTCCACCTCTCTTGTACCTCACCAGATCTAGGTATTTAAGCCAGGTTTGTCTAAAACCTCAAAAAATTACAAATTCCTCCTCACTCCTTCGAACTCCGCTCTCTTCTTTATTGCTCTTCCCTGTCCTTACACATTCACCTGACTCCAATGGGATGGCCAGGTACTCAGTCCCTCCCCCAGTCTCTCCTCAGAGAGACTTCTTCAAATCACTCTCTTCTGCAAATCACTCCTTCTGCAAACCACTCTCTTGTTGCATATACTATGTCCTGAACACAATAGCTGGTTTGCTTCCAATACGCCTAGCTTACCTTTGCAATAAAATGGCAGAGCGCACCAAAGAAACATACTCTGGGGACAGGCGGATTGGGTGGGGAAGAACAACCAATCCTGGCAATTACACTTCCTTTCTGAATTAAACAGAGTGCTCCACCCCAAACATGCATTCACACTTCCCTGAGCACCTGTAACGCTCAGTAGAGCCTATTTGTTATCAGAGAGAAACAGTCAGAACCTATTAAAGTCTCAAGTACAGATGTAAGAAATGGGTGGAGTCTCTGCATGTTCAAAACCAAATTCCTTACTATAATCTAAACAAAGAAATAACAGTAAACTGCAATAATAATTTAAAGTTTATATATATCTTAAGTTAAAAATACCCCACAAATCTACTCTTTTCAAAGTTACTTACTCTCGTTTAGATAGCTGAATAACACTTCTGTTACAACTGTTTTAAGGAACAACTTAAAAAAATGTGTACAACATCTAAATTTAACTTAAGAGCTAAGTGGCAGATGGCACATCTTGTGGTTACCCATCAATCTGCAGCATTGGCAAAAGGATTAATCTGCAAATCCTGCTGCATAACCAGCATCAATATAGGAAGTATCTACACTCCGTGTGCCTGTACTCTCCCCTTCAGCCCATTAGGGAATGATATTTCAGCAGGAAATTCTTGGACCTACCTATTTGCTTTTAGGCCCAGGCCAGTCACTTTAAAGTACTGCCCAATTAGCAGTATAAACCATTTGAAGTCCCAGTGTTTGCCAAGATGTTTTATTTCCAGGAATACTATTACATATGGGTTTCACATCTCTTTTCTAATTCCAAACCAATACTCTCCCAAGAAGTAAACACAAATTTCCACTGGTTTGCTTTACGTTTTTAACCTCTTTTCTCTCCCACTCCCAATTATTATAAATACTGGTATCAATAGTCTCACCATAACTGAACGGAATAATTATCTAAAACCACAGAAAATTAAATTCTCTTTTGCTTACTGCAAATGGCTCCAACTTACAGCAACTACTTAAAAGTAACTCCAAAGACAGAAAGGACTGGGGCATTCGTACGCTCTCCAGTCTCACTGCATAGTATGGATTCAATAGCTGGAGGGAGAGGAGAGAGAAGAGTGACAAGGTTTTTGTTTAACTATTTCTACCCAAATCTTCATCACTTTCTAATATGATACATAACTCTCCAAGCCCCTTCCTTCCAGGGAAAACAGAGCTCATGACCTAGCAACTCAATCTATGCATTTCTTACATTGAAACATAAAAATGTCTCAATATGCTGAACTGAAGATCACTGCTCTTGGTTACTTCAGTATAGGTTTTGTTTAACATGCAAGTATTTAATTTTAGGATTCTGTTCTACAACACTGATCACAGTGTAGTTGTGGAAGTCACGGATGAAAACCACAGCCAAACCCAGCCACTTTGCTCCCTTCACTAAAAATACAGTGTTCTCTTCCTTTGGTCAGATTCTGAAGCGCTGTTGTGCAGCACTAGAGAGATGGCAAATTTGGAGCACGACTGCTGAATAATTACATGGTCTCAGGTTAAGCATGCATTTTATTCACATGGGTGCTCCTTGTGGAACAAGAATGACGTTTCCAGTTAGACTTCCAGATGGAATTTGAGAAGAGGGAAAAATGTCAAGGCTTTGGATTGCGGATTGGCTAACCCTTTCACAACCTGAAAATGAGAAATAACAGTAGATCACTAAAATTAAAAGGTGTGCATCAAATTAATAGAAGAAATAAGCCCATCATGATTTTATTGATCTGTTGGCTCTCTTGAATTGTCTGAAAATACCAGCACCATCATCCTTTGAGAATTCATCCATTTGCATTCCAGATTATTAATGGTGTCCACTTCCTCTCAAAACCCACTTTATTTTCCTTGCACAATTTTTAAGATGCTTTCTGTCTATAAGTACTTACTTTGACTCATTATGAAAAAGCCAGCAATATGCATATAAAAATCACAGAATAGTTAGAGTTGGAAAGGACCTTAAGATGATCTAGTTCTAACTCCCCTGCCATGGGCAGGGACACCTCCCACTAAACTACGCCACCCAAGGCTCTGTCCAAAGAAAAGAGTATTAAAAGCTTCATGTTTCAGTGTTATGCTGCTATACAGACAATACCAGGTTTTCTATGCTTACGGGCAGTTGAACTGCTCTTCTGAAGCAGAGAAATGGATAAGTGATTTCTAGATGTCATCCTATTTAGCTTTATACTTTATATAAACCAGCTTATTGTTAAAAATGCTTTTTTTTCCTAAATGCTCTAAATCTGTATTTTACTGTAGGTGCAAAAATTACTGTCCCTAAAGAAAGATTAGGGAAGATCTAGCGATCCAGACGTAAGGTAATTCGAACAAAAGGATCTCTAGACAGAGCAGCACACTGCAACATCCAGAAATTACCTAAATCCCATGATCTGGGATTCAGACTTTCATAAATATTAACGCAGCATTTTAGGGGCTATGTTCCTTAAGCAGCAAGTGGTGCCTTTTTTTTCTCTCCAAGTTGTACTTGGGATGAAAGGTTAATCTTCTGCATTGCTAGAGAAAGCAACCTGCTTATGCACAGCAGGACTGTGCAATGCAGCATGTGCGCAGGCAGCCATCTGTCCGAAGCAGTAGCTGTCTCTCCATGATCTACTGGGGGCACAGAATGTCTTCTCTACTCTGGATGCACTTCAGCAAGTTCATGTTGTGCCCAGTAACTCTATTCTGTAAGCTTTACCCTAACGACACCTTGATTGCTTACAGTCAGTACTGTGAAGTGGTCAGAAGTCCACAGGCATAATTTGATAAACTTCATGAAAGCTAAGAAAACTATTACACTGAACAAAAGGTTGGACACTTGTCATGGTTTAAGCCCAGCCGGCAACCCAGAACCACTCAGCCACTCACTGTTGTAGCAATGCAAATACTTTCATCATTACAAACAATATGTTCAATGAATATCAACATTAAGAACAAATATACACAGAAAAGATGAAAGAAAAAAACCCCAACAACAAATAACCTAGTTGCAAGTCCATACCAACATTACTAAAAAGAGTTGTTTCCTAAAATCCAGCTCCTGTGCCAAAACAGAGAGCTTTTTTCTAAGTTCGGTTTTGCCTAACAGGATGCCAGGAGATTTGTCATTCAAAATAGTTGTGTATTTATGATTGCTACCATTGCATCAGAAAAGTTTCACTTTCTACAGTAATTCATCCAGTCTACAAAAGACTTGCACACACCAATTCCAGCTTTCAGCACTGCAGCTCCACGTAAAACAGATGAAGAGTTAAGACATCTGAATAAAGATGAAGTCACAGAGGCATCCACATAGCAGTCACTGCAAGCTACAGTTGAAATCTTATCTGCCTGTTACAAAGGCTGAGAGTGATGGAGTGCACAAACTACAGGAAACATTTAGAAATGATGGTATGATGATCTCAACCGAAGGTCACTTCTGTAGACTTCTGCACTGAAGAATTGGAGATTGTCATACATAACCTGGCCTTTCCCCGTTTACCCTCTTGCTTTACATATTATGGATATGCAATACTACACCAGAGGTAAAACAAGTGGGATAATTTGGGGACACTTGCTTACAGGACAAAGTGTGTCTCAACACAGATCCAAAATAAAGCAACAATTTTTGAATTCACAAATGCCTTCATAAACACAGCTTTATCAAGAGTGTTCTTGCAGAAAGCTGGTATTCCCCAGTTAGAGCTGGCAAACAAGAGAGTAGTACCCTACAGTGAGCACTATTTGAGTCCATCCCTCAGCCACGCTCTGCTCTAGAGGTACAAATGAACAAGGGATGTGCGCTTCTTCCTCATTACTAGCACCAGCAGTATACTCCCTACATTCAGTTCCCTCGTTTTGCCTCTACTCAGGACCTTCTTCATCTCAGCTGAAGATGAACAAGGCCCTGGAAAAAAGCAGAACCAGTCACCCAGTGGCATTTCAGTATTTCCAATAAGCCTCCTCTGCATATCACTTCCCCCTCCATCCTTTGAGAGGTATTTTAATGTACCCCTTTGGCTTTCATGAATTCCTCAAAAATAATATAAGTTCACTTCCTATTAACTCTTTATGCAATAGATTTCAGAAGCTTAGAGAGGAGTATTCTTGGCATGGGTTTGTCCTGGGTTCAGCAGTAGCAGTCATTTTTCTCCTTCTTAGTAGCTGGTGCAGTGCTGTGTTTTTAACTTTCAGCCTGGGAACAGCACTGATAACACCAATGTTTTCAGTTGCTGCTCAGTAATGTTTACTCTGACCAAGGACTTTCTGAGTTTCATGCTCTGCCGGGGAGGAGAGGAAGACGGGAGGAAGCAGAGACAGAACATCTGACCCAAACTGAACAAAGAGGTATTCCATACCACTAGGCATGTCATGCCCAGTATATAAACTGGGGGCAGTTACCCAGAAGGGTGAGATCACTGCTCAGGTTGGGCTGGGAATCGGTTGACGGGTGGTGAGCAGTTGTATTCTCTTCCCTCATTATTTCCCTTATCGTTATTATTATTGTTGGTAGCAGTAGTGATTTGTGTTATACCTTAGTTACTGGACTGTTCCTATCTCAACCTGTGGGAGTTACATTCTTTTGATTCTCCTCCCCATCCCCTCGAGAGAGGGGGGAGAAAGTGGGGGGGAGTGACCGAAAGACTGTGTGGTTCTGGGGTGCCAGCAGAGCTTAAACCACGACAGGGTTTTTGATTAATTTAACTCTGCATCAAAGCTCTCTTTGGAAAGTTTTAGTCATATCTGTCTTTACTGCATGGTAGTCTAATTAAAAAAAAAAGCCTACAAGTGACAGGCTGCCTTACAGAAGATGCACTTGTTCTAGATACTGTGTATTCTTGCATACAGAAATAAATGTCAGACAATCTTGAAGTATTTCACAATTTTTTCACAAGCTACAGCCTAGTTTGATCTTTGATTTTCTGGATACAGACTTTTCAAGTAAAGACTTTAAATATTAAACTGCACTAATTCTAGGAATTTTCCTGTAGCTATCGCCTTCTTGACAAAGGTGTATTCACCAAGAAAACAGACAGAAATGACTCAATCTCCAGCAACACAAGCAAAGCTGTAACTTCTTTCTACTGCAATCTTTGTGACAAATCCAGCTCACAAGGGCATTTTATTTTGGCCCCAAGAACACAAATCCTATTTATGCATTTCTTTCCTTTTTCTGTCAGAAAGCAGCATTCATTTGTATGAGTTGCACCTACTGGAAACATTACCTGAAGCAAAGTTTCTCTTAGCAGGGAATGCTATTGTTTCTTTTACAGAAGCACAGATCTGTAATAAACCTCGTTAGGTTGGATGATCACATGCCTCTCGACAGCTCTCTGCATGCCTCCCCCCCCACCCCGTGTCAGTGAAATGGTAAGCAGCCCGCCTTTCCAACCACAAGCCACCAGCTTTTCAGCTCAACACAAATTGTCTCAGGGAGGCCAGCACAATGTGCTCTCCCCCAGTGTCATGCTTCATTTTGTTCCTTTTCATGTTAAAACGGCAGACAAAGAAAAAGCACTCTAATGGGGGGGTTTCTCTCAGCTTTTTACATGGGGAAACATCAATGAGGAACTACAAGAGAGCAAGAGATCAGTGTGGCAGTGCATTTGCCACAGCTGACCTTGCAGAATAGTTTGTCTAAGAACAAATTTTAATTGTCCTTTTTCATGCTAGGGAAAGAGTTCTTTTAAGAAGGATGTACTTTACTTGGTAAGAAAGTCTGTGCTGACAGAAGCAGAGTCTGGCAAGCAGCATTTCCTGGTTTCACCTCCTGTAAAGGTCTCACACCTAGCCAGAGAAAGCAGCAGAGACTCCTCCTTAGGAGATCAGCCCTTGAATGCAGCTCCATGAATCTGGGGCACAGCACAGTGTTCGCAGGACGGCTCCCTCACTATCCATGAGGTCTCACTAACCTCCATCAACATCACTGTTTCTGCTTCTCAGTCACTCAGTATGCAAACCTCTTCATTTCAAACGAGTCTTGTTCTCCCTCTACCTCACCATGTTTCTTAAACTACTCTGGCTGTTCACACCTGAATTTGCATCTGCAGAGAAACAGTTGTGTGTCAAAGTCCCCCTTCCCTCACAGGCCAGGTGCTTCTCACATTCACTGTGAAAGCTGCTCTGGCATCACAGATTTGTCAGGGCTGAATGCAGACAATGTGTCGGAAGGAAAACAGGTTGGGGATGGGAGATGGAAGGATGGGGAGGAGAAGGCAGAATAAAAAGGGACTGCCAGAAGCGGAAAATCACGACATCAACAAATGCTCCCTTCCCATTTCCAAGAGCGACATCAGTGAATTTTTTCTCACAATTAATGAGTTTGCACAGGTGTTACTCCAAATGTAACCACAAGACTGTGTAGCTGCCAGAAACAACGCTGAAGTGATAGATAGTGTGTTGGTGGTGACAGAGACAGAGAGCAGAGCTCAGCTGCCACAGTGCATGGTAACTGCAGCAGGGTTGGCAATCAAAATTCAACTTGTAGGCTTGACATGGAAATCTGTCAAATAGAATGGGGAATCCCCAAACACCTTCCCATCTGAAACTGTACAATCACACCAGAAGAGTCAGACACAGCCATGAGCCTTAGCTCTTTTACAACATCTCACAGGCTTAAATCCACTGTGATTCTTGATGTACTCACTAGGCACGACTTAAGATATTTATTGCTCTTCTTGAAAGCTTTCTTAAAGCATGGAAATAACAAAATCCCACTCCAGCATCAGATAAAATTTATCTCAATCTTTGTCTCAAAAGAATATTTGAGTAAACAAACTGAAATCCTGATAGGTGTGTGGGTTCAGGCTTCCACTCGCTAGTGAACAGGATAAGTACAGGCACTGCTGCAAGCAGCCTTGACAGGCATGCAGACAGAAACTGTCTTCACAGCGAGTACAAACTCCTCCAAACAAAGGTTCTTCAAAGGGCCATGTCTTTTTGGAAGCTGTAACTCAGTAGCGGTTGCACAGGAAAAAGAAGTTACCCTGCAGCTGTAACTTCTACCACACTACCGTCTCAACACGGTGCCAAAAGAGCAGAGATGAGAATGTGATAGTAAGATGAAGCTAGATGGCAGAATGGCTTGAAGTGGCACCCACATGAAAACGTGTTTTCTGCAGAGTAGGCTATAGATAGTACTGCTAGCACTACCTGAGCACAAACACAGCTTTCTCACAACCACAAGTACAGGGGGGTACTTGTGGTCAAGGGACACTGCTCTCTTTCAAAGACGGTACAGAAAACCTACAACCACGAGGAACTAAACTGCCACCAAGAAATAGTCATTCTTTTTCTGGCCTCACATGATTTTTCATACTGTGATGCTGAAACTCTTTTCCACATAGGCCACATAATTAGTGGAAGAAATAAATTCCAGTCAACACCACCACAGTAGCACAAAAAAGGTCAACACTGAAGCACTAAAAATCAAACCAGGGAAGGTAGCAGCTTTTTGCAATTCTAAAGCTCTACTCCAAAGTTAAAGCCCATATAAGCCACACGTTAAATAAACATGTTAAGTTAATCAGGTCAGGACATAAAATTAATTTAAAAGCAGTGCTATAAAGAACAACAAGTGACTTGTTTACGTAATTTATTATCAATTTATAATTTTCCCCACTCAGTCTTCCGTAGTATGGAAAAAAGTATTTTT
This sequence comes from Ara ararauna, assembly GCA_028858755.1. Taxonomy (NCBI): domain Eukaryota; kingdom Metazoa; phylum Chordata; class Aves; order Psittaciformes; family Psittacidae; genus Ara; species Ara ararauna. Next base: position 31,588,318 of record CM054410.1, on the reverse strand, counting down.
CCATAAGTCAGTTTAACTGATTTTCATATTAACATCATATACTTCACACGCATTTGTTGGGCTGGATTGCTAGCACAGTGGCAATTCTGCAGCATATAGTGCGCTGCAGAAAGGGTCTCTAATATGTTCCTCCTCTGTCTAGAAGTGAATCTGTTTCAAAAATGTGCACACGGTACCTACCCTCCTGCATGCCCACCTATCTGCCCTTGTTGTCATGCTTCTTCCTCAACTCATCTCACAAAATCAAGATTTTCTTCTAGCATTAACAGTCAATGTTCCACTTTAAAAGGTAACTAAAAAACAGTGTTCACACAAGCCATGGAAGAAAGTGCTATTGCATGTCCTAGGATAAAACGGCAATCAGCTGAAATTCTTGAAATGAGCCAACATTGCCCTGTGTCCTGCATCCAGATTTGGAAAGACAGTATTGTAAAAGAGGTGGGAAAGACCTTAGGAAAGCAGGCAGACCAGAAATTGAATTTATCAGATTGTTTCAGCTTCTTTTATACCTCCTTTATGCTACTTTTTTGAACAAGAAAGGTTGTTGCGTGGGAGGTTTTGCTACCGCGAATTAAAACTGATGGAGTAGAAAACAAGAACATCTCACACAAGTCTTCTGCTTGGCCAGCCATATCTCAATTGTTAACATCAGCCAGAAAAGTCAGAGGATATAAATAAATTCTGGAGGTGGCATATAAGAAGCTTGTTTTTTTTTTTTTCCTCAGCATCTAGTAGTTATTCAGCATAATTTTCTGAAATTCCAGTTCCTTTAAGATGCTCCACCAAAGGCAAAGTTGAGGTTACTTGCAATATGATGTGTCTACAGAGAGATTTACTAGGATTTACATAGGGTTTAGTCCAAAGCTCCAGCATCTTTCCACAGTGCTCAGTTTCTTCCAACTACAGAAAACCAGTTACTGTCAGGTTAAGAAACAAAACTGAAATAAATTATAGCTAGTTCCCTACATTTGGAATGCTATTCTGGAAACATCAAATTTGATTTTTATATATGGCAGTTACAGAGATGGATTACCAAAAATGAAATATAAGCCGTTTTGAATTAATACAGGCAGAAAAAAGCAGAAAAGGTCAGAAAATTTTCCTGGTAGAAGATTTCCTCCCTGAATTATGAAGTTGAGAGGACAAAATTGAATATTTCCAGCAGTAGCACCAAGCCACCTATATTACATGCAAAGTTAACACAAAAACAATCAAAAGGCCATCTTGCAATGGTTGTAGAGGCCACTTCCAGTGAGAAGTATGGTCAAAACCCACAGTTGTCCCTGCAATCTAAAACCCAATAGAAATGCATGATATAAAGGACTCCTTTACTACATAGTTTTCTTATCCCAGGAAAGCACTGGTGTACACTTTGGACTCCTGAGAATTTCAGCAGGAAACTCTGTATGGACAACAGTGAGGTTGTATGCACAACTAGCTTTGATGTCTCCAAAGGAAAAAGCGATCAATTCCACCAGTCACTATGATCAGATGAAAAGGCCACATTTATAGCCCTATCTCCTGAACAGTTCTTCATTCAGGTTCAGCGTAACCTCCACTAACATAAAATGCAAAAGACTGCATATCTTAATGTCATGGTTTAAGCCTAGTCAGTAACTCGGAACCACGCAGCCGCTCACTTATTCCCTCCCTTCTTCCCCCTCCAGCTTCCTGAGAGATGGGGAGCAGAATTGAAAGAATGCAAATCCCATGGGCTGAGAAAAGAACGGTCCAGTAACTACGGTATAACACAAAACCACTACTGCTACCACCAATAATAATAATGATAAGGGAAATAACAAGAGGAGAGAATATAAAACTAAAAAGAGAAAGGAAAAAAGCCAATAAGCACAAGTGATACACAATACAACTGCTCACCACCTGCTGACCAATACTCAGCCCGACCTGAGCAGCGATTTGGGCCTTCCGGGTGACCCCCCCCCCCCCGTTTATATCCTGGGCATGACATGCTGTGGTACGGAAGACCCCTTTGGTTAGTTTGAGTCTCTGCTTCCTTCCCACTTCCTCTCCTCCCCGGCAGAGCATGAGACTCAGAAAGTCCTTGATCGGGGCAAGCATTACTTAGCAACAAATGAAAACATCGGTGCTATCAGCGTTCTCAGGCTAAATCTGAAACACAACACCACACCAGCTACAAAGAAGGAGAAAAATAACTGTTATAGCTGAACCCAGGACATCTAACCACCTAAAAAAACAGCTTCAAGGCAAAGCAGCTACTGCAAATGGTGAGGAAGAGGCAGTAAATTGACCATTAGAGGCCTCTCAGATGCACTTAAAGGTAAAAAACCTTCAGATGTTTACATTAATTCTTTTCTCAACATCTTCCCACCCTATGTAAAAAACATAGTTTTCAGACTAAAAATTGTAAATGACTACAGAGAAATTAAACTTTCCACCAGTTAAATATACATAAGCAAGATACATATTAATAATTAGCAGTGTTAATTAAGATGGATGCCAAGAATTCACTGTGAGATGTGTTCTGATACTAGTGATCCCAACTTCACCATTTTTAAGCTGAAGTAAAAGTATCCCAATCACTTTTGGTTCAAACAGCTATGACTGCATTATCCTTCTACCCCCCTAATAAGCCAATGAGAACTCACCATGTATCAAGGTGAGCTCATTACCACACAAGAAAACCTTCTGAAGCAAATGATACAATCAGGATGATGGGCAAGATAGGCTAATAGCACATCACAGATGAAGGAGATACCCCCAGACTAAAAACGAAGACATTTCCACACTTTCTTGACTTACAAACATCATGAAAAATCCCGATTTCTGGGATTTATTAAGTTTATTTTTCTGGTGTTTATTAAGTGATTAAGAATAGCGTGGTGCATTTTGACAGCCAGAGATAAGGGAACAAACGCAACAGGCATCCGGAAGAGAGTGTCAGGTTGAGATTAAATAGCTGGCAAAGTGCAAAGGACAAAAAGCAAATGTAAACAAAGATAACACCCAAGACAAACCAGAATGCAATGATGTGTTGTTTCTGATGGCATATAGAAACAACTGAACCTTGATACAAAGAGGAAGAAAGAGAAGGGAGAAGAAAGGGTTGAAAACAATTGATTTAAACAAAGCTACACATATAAACAACCTGTCAAACATACTTAACAACCTGATTTGAGCTTTACAAAGATTAGCCAGCCTCTCCCGGCGCAACCTTGAGACATGGGGAAGCTACCGAAAAGGTAAGGTAAGCAGCAGGACTCCAGTCAGCACCCAAGACTTGGAGGTCTGCTTCACTTTTGTTAAGAGTAAGTGCCTTGTTCCACGCTGCACAAGAACACATGCTTTACATGTGTCTATTGTAAAACTAGGGCAAACCTGCTCTCACTCCAGCAAAAGGCTACATGGTGCATCTAATACCTACTTCCTCCATGCAGGTATCTGCCATCCAAACACAAGCATGTACATTTTATAACCACCAACAGGGTGATATCAACCATATCTATCATTCCCTTCCATAAAGGATGGATGGATTAAATTCTCAGTTCAAGAAGTATCACATTACATTACCTTGCTTTTTCCAGTGTTTCGGGTCTAACTGTAGCTGAGAAACTGTTTCTGTAAGATATCTCTTTTTCTCTATGTCAGCAGAGTTAGTAATTCTTGAGAACATACAAAAAACCACCAGCACATAAACACTTTCAAAGATAACATTACTTAGCAGATATAAAAAAGCTGTGTTCAAATGAGACAGCTTAAAAGGCTTTTAAAAATTCATACTTTCCAAAAATGAGCAAGAGAATTGGGTGAGGGAACAGAGCTTTATCATTAAGCGATTTTATGCAGCTGATTAAGCACAGGACCTCTCAAAATATCCAACTACAATACACTTTTATGGGGTAAAAATGGAAGAAAAAACAAGCACAGAAACCCAAATACCATACATCCTGTATGTTCGTCCCCATAAGCAAGCACATAAAGCCTTCTTCCTCTTCCCCTTCACCCTTGTTTCTAAGAAAAGAGCGAGTAAGCTCGTTTACAAATATACTCAAGCGCTTTTACCACGTTACCTCCACGAGACCTACTACAGGGGGGCTTAAAGTCAAGCTCAAGTACCTTGGGTCTTAAATCTCTACAGTATAAATTAGAGACCAATAGAATTGCATAAAAAGAATAATATTAATTTGAAAAGACCCCCCTGACAACACATGGCATGTGAGATTTGAAATGGCAGTCACCTTTACATTTTTTTAAAAAGCAGTTAAAAAAAAAATTACAGAAAATGAGATAACTACTGCCGGAAGACAGGGGAAAACGAGACACTTGTAGTCTTATTTTCAATTGAAAGTAATGGTCAGAAGAGCTCTCCCACCTCAGCCTACTTTTTCTCCTCAAAATGCAGCCATGATGACAGCAATACAAAGTGCTACAACAGATGAGCTTTGAATTCAGCAGGAGTTGCACAGTGAAGGAGAAGTCTCCTACAGACACACAATCAGTCTTGCAGCAGAAGACAAAACTTAATAGCTCATATTTAACTAATGAATCCAACAGCAGCTAGGAAATACTGATATTTTAACTTGCACCATACTTTGCACACCATTAACTTCAATAATCCTTAAAAACTTCATATTTGGCACCGACGATTTTATTCACAAGTGGATTTTCCTGTCACCACACTACTCCATAAGCTAGAAAAACTCTCCCATCATCACTGAATTTGGGACTTGTTTTACTACAGATACACACATACAAAGAACTCAGAAATAATTTCCATCTGCTTCACAAAGGAGCCAGAGAAAACATTTCTTCTCTTGACTCCCATTTACGTTACCATTATGCACAGCTTAAACCAGAAGCTTGTTAAGAGAGCTTCCACAGTGTAGCCCCACATTCATCACTGCAACAAATAACAGCAGGAAACACAGGTTTCAACAGATTGAGGATTTGGTCTGTGGCAACCTACAGCTTCAAGGTTTTTTTTAGAGATAACCCTGATGAGCTAGAAAGGAAGTACCACCAGTATTGAAAAGAAAGATGAAGGTTTGCAATGAGGTGCTGGTAAGGAAGACACTACAGGCTCCCTGGATGTGAGCATGCTGACAAAAGCCTGTCATGCTCTGTCTCTTCCCACCATGTTTGGTGGCTGCTCTGCTTTGAAGGTTTTCAGAACAATGAGCTATCATTTGCACATCCTGCTTTACTTTGTCTTCCGGTCTCTTATTATTTATCTTGTTCAAAATCATCAGAGCATTTCAAATTTACACTATGCCTCCACATAAGCCTACTAAGAAACACACAGAATGGTTTGGGTTGGAAGTCACCTTAAAGATCATCTAGTTCCAACCCCTTGCTATAGGCAGGAACACCTCCCACTAGAGTATTTTTCACCTAGGGAAAGTACGGATTCACAATTCAGTCAGACAGAGTAAAGAGTGTCTGTCTCTTTCGTAAGTGCCATGCAGCAAGAGGACAGTGATTTTTCAGAAAGAAAAGGTGTCACTGACAATGGTATTTCAATGATAGAAAAAGAAAGGAGAGATCTTGCAGCTGCTAAATCCTCCAGAGACAGTGCCAGAACACAGCCCTCCCTCCCATCAGTGTGGTCTTCTTTCAAAGGAAAAATGACTTTAAAGAAGTTATGACCACAGCATTAGCAGACAATATATGAGATTTCTCCATCATCATACTCTGCTAAGCAATTAGGTCAAACTCTGCTCCTGAAAATCAGTTTAGCACAGCTGAAGGTCAAGGAATAAAAGCATGTGGGGGAGGAGATGAGGCAGAAAAGGAATAGAAAGATTTATTTTAACTCTCAAGCACATGCAAAGTGCTTGCCAGAAGAAGTCTCTCTGTTGTTAGAACTTTATAGTGTGTGAAAGGAACATTCTTGGCACTGAAGAACTGGCATCTGTGTACAAATAGGAAAAGTGTTGTTCCAAGTTACAAGCTGTACACAGAAACAAAAAGGAATTCCTTTACATCAATGTGCTCACCAGTACCGTCTTGCTCATTCTCAATTACACTTTTGTCAATGGATTGATGAGGCTTAATAGTCAGGTAAAAAAGCAGATTTTTGTCACTGTTCACCAGAACAGAAAGGTATTATATGTTTTTACTGAGCTCTGTAATTCTGTTTGGGTTTTTTTTGTTGGTTTAAAAAAAAAAAATTCTCTTGCAGAAGCAGGAATTCTGATGTCAGATTTATTTTCTTTTTCTATTCACATTTGGGTTTTGGAATGCAAATTTGAACGAATAAAGTACTCTGGGTCTATGTTGGCAGCAGATGTTCAGAAGAGAAGGCACACTGAAAAAGCTAGAAGCATTACTGAAGGTTTGATGATTCTGTCCTCCTGGAAACCCACAAATTACTGCAGATACAAAACAAAGACACACTAACAACTTTACAGATTGCTGTAAGAAGTTCACTAAACTGAGTCTGAAAGTAGTTAAACAAAGACGAAATTTTCTTTCATGCTTTTTATAGTGCTTTGAACGGTTAGAATAGGTGGGTGAGAGGCAAACATCAGACAGGCACAGACAGAACCTTCCCGGCTTCCTGTATGTATATAAACAATTCAGTTCTGTCTTCAGTTTCATATTCTCTATCCAGCATTCACTTGTACAGTCTGGGTAACATCAGACATGTGTGCTTGTCACTGTGACAGCAGACAAGACAAGAAATGTAAGTTATCAACATCAATGAAACTTTATACAAAGAGGCTGAACAATGGCAAGACACTGGTTTGTTTTGTTTTGGTTTGTTTTTTTTAACTCCTCTGATCCAGTTATTGCCTAGGCAGGAACAGCCATTACAACATAATGGAGAGGGGAAGCAAGGGAGAGACAGAAATCCAGTTGCTGGCTATTCCCTCGTACACAAAAGTGTAATATTCAAATACTGTGACGTGGTATCTTTAGGAGCAGTAAAACTTCTTCCTGCTCAAGAGATAGAGAACTTTTCATGGCAATACCATAAAAGTCATCAAATAAAGCTCTCGAAGGCTTGTGCTGAAATCTTAGACAGCAGGCATTCTTTATTGTAGTGCTGGAGACATGGGGGATCCCTTCACCAAACGTGTCTGCCTGGCATTCTCAAAAGCAAGTATTATGTGACAGTAATACATACATATTCATTACATTTCCCAGAAAAGTCTTGCAAAGGAGTGAAATCTGGTCTGTTTTCAGATTACTTCACTAGTGGACTCACACAGATGACTCACCCAAAAGGTGCCATTTGTTTAAAAACTGTTATATTGGGAACTAAAGCTCCTCCCCAGTTGGATGACAAAATTTGTCTAGCCTTGTTACCACACAACCAGTATCATCTGGTTCCTTCAGGGACTGGCAGCCCTGTGGTCATTTCTCCTGTATCTATTGTGTTATTACAGTTAATATGATTTCCCACGTAGTGTGGTTAAGGCAATCAACACTTCCGATACCTCTAGGTGGGCTACATTGTTGAAAACATTCCAGTGATTCTTCTGCGTTTAAAGTAGTGATTACCCGTTCATTTTCTTTTAATTTCTTTTTATACTCAATTGTAGTACTCACCGAAAGGTGGCACTAAGATTTCTTAGCCTCAATAGGAATTCCAGTTAGGAATTCCAAATAGGAAGACCCTTATTTGAATGTTCAGGAAAATGAGTACATACCCAACAGCCAGATTTGTTTGCTGTCTTCATTGTTTCCTGAATCAAGATGAATGTACATTTTGTTTCATGGACCTTTTTGATTTCTCAGAGGTTGACCTACATTTGTTACACCTAGCAGCAGTGATAAACTTAGATTAAACAATACATGGTACCAGCAGTCAAAATGAAAAGGTTCAGATATAACTGTAGGTCACTGTCGTGGCTTAAGCCCAGCCGGTAACTCAGAACCACACAGTCGTTTGCTCACTCCCCCCCACATCCTCCCCCCTGCTCCCAGGGGGATGGGGAGAAGAATCAAAAGAATGTAACTCCCATGGGCTGAGATAAGAACAGTCCAGTAACTAAGGTATAACACAAACCACTACTGCTACCACCAATAATAATAACGATAGGGGAAATAACAAGGGAAGAGAATACAATCGCTCACCACCTGCCAACCAATACCCAGCCTGACCTGAGCAGCAATCTAGCCCTTTTGGGTAACAGCCCCAAGTTTATATACTGTGCATGATGTGCTGTGGTACAGAATACCCCTTTGGCTAGCCTGGGTCAGGTGTCCTGTCTCTGCTTCCTCTCGGCTTCCCCCCCTCCCTGGCAGAGCATGAGACTCAGAAAGTCATTGGTCAGAGTAAACATTACTGAGCAGCAACTAAAACCATCAGTGCTATCAGCGCTGTTCTCAAGCTGAAAGACAAAAACACAGCACTGCACCAGCTACTAAGAAGGAGAAAAATGACTGCTACTGCTGAATCCAGGATAGTATCCACCCCTTATTCCATACCATTCACATCATTCTCATATCCACATTTTTCAATATACTGTCACTCTTGTCTCATATATATCTCTCTCTATACATATATGTACATATATACAACCACACACACACAAAAAGGGAGATATCATTCCTTAGTGCATGGACCAATCCCTCCAAAGCTGCTGAGTTCATCTGGTCCATGATGTTGGGCCCCATCTCTCATAACAGTCTTTCAGAGCAGGAGAGGCAGGGTGCAGTGTTTGTTTGATTTTTGCCTGATGATGACACTGTGGAACTCATCTGGTCGCTGCTGACCTCCTCTGGTTTCATCAAAGTTCATTCTTTGTTGGGATGATGGTCAGAAGGAAGTCAGGGCCAATCGCTGGTGACCTGAAGACATCTAGCTGGTGGGCTATAAAAGTGCTGCATACCAGGCAACAGCATACAATTGAGTTCATTGGCTGTTTTCTGCTAAAATCAAATCCCCTTGAGGTATACACAGACTTCCCCATCTTCCCACATTACCTGCCAAGTACATCTGGGTCCCTTAGCAAAAGCAATCCCACGAGTGGGTTTGCCTTTACCTGAAGCAGGAATAACCCAGACTGTCTTCCCCAGCAAATTCTTCATGTGCACCACAGGAACTTTGTCCCCTTCTACAGTATGCAAAAGTTCTGACTGGGCTGGACTAGCCCTGTTGGCTGATCCTCTGGTGTTGACCAACCAGGTGGCTTTTGGTAAATGTGTATCCCAGTGTTTGAAGGTTCCACCACCCATCGTTCTCAGTGTAGTATTTAACAGCCCATTGTACCGTTCGATTTTCCCAGAGGCTGGTGCATGGTAGGGGATGTGATATACCCACTCAGTGCCATGCTCTTTGGCCCAAGCATCTATCAGGCTGTTCCGGAAATGAGTCCCATTGTCTGACTCAGTTCTCTCTGGGGTGCTGTGTCGCCACAAAATCTGTTTCTCAAGGCCCAGGGTAGTGTCCCGGGCAGTGGTGTGGGGCACAGCATATGTTTCCAGCCATCCGGTGGCTGCTTCCACCATGGTAAGCACATGGCGCTTGCCTTGCGGGTTGGTGGGAGTGTGATATAATCAATCTGCCAGGCCTCCCCATATTTGTGCTTCAGCCATCGTCCTCCATACCAGAGAGGCTTTAACCATTTAGCTTGCTTAACTGCAGCACGTTTCACAGTCGTGAACAACCTGGGCAATAGTGTCCATTGTTAAGTCCACCCCTCGATCATGAGCCCATCTGTATGCTGCATCTCTGCCCTGATGGCCTGAAGTGTCACGGGCCCACTGGGCCAAAAATAATTCACCCTTATGTTGCCAATTTAAGTCCATCTGAGCCACTTCAATCTTAGCAGCTTTATCCACTTGTTGGTTGTTCTGGTGTTCCTCAGTGGAAATCAAATTTGTTTGCTTATCCATTGAGAAGAAGCATTCTTGATGCTGGAGTAGTGAAACCAATGTCCTTTTCCTTCAAGATTTACAGCAGTGTAAGATGTTAGTAGTACTTAAAAAGGACCCTTCCACTTCTGTTAATGGTTCTCCCGGTTGAAAACGATGGGCTGGACCATCGAAGTCCGAGGATTTATTTATCAAATCTAGTCCTGAAAGTTCCTGTAAAGTTTTTTCCAGTACGGATCCTGGGTCAAGGTCTATTTTTACTGGTTCTGCTTGCTTAGATTTCTCTGGAACTTCTCTGTCCTAAACTGTTGGAATCACAGCTGAACACTACCTTTTGAGACTTTTACTCTTTTATCTTTCTCTAATGCCAACACTAAGGAATCTGAAGAAGCTCAATGAATTCCACACTTCTTTTGCCACACTGGGTGATTTAGTAAAGTGTCTGCATATATTGTCCCATCCCACTTTCTCTCTCATGTAAAAACCAGCATTAATTGTAACAAAGTATTGTAATCCAATGTTCCACTAAAAGGACATTTCTGTCCATCATCTAATTTATGTAGAGGCCACCACTGATTACAATATTCAATTAAATTTTCCAGAGTCACAACCCCTCCTGGGGGACCAACAATTTGCCTCCAATGAGTTAAAATGCATCCTAATTGTGACTTCTTTACAATACCACCTGAATTCAAACTTTTGCTACCCATCCCAACTTCAACAAATAATTCAAATAGCCAAAATTAACAAAACAACTCATCAAAACAATACCAAATAATAATACCTTGGGAACTCAAAACCGACACAATACCAGGGGGACTTGAATATTCCTTCTTTCGGGGACTCTTAACCCCTGATTACCAAATCAAGTGGAACTCTAACCCACGAGTTTACACAAAACCCGAAATACCCAACCATTGTGTAGTATTAAGTGGATCAGGTTGCCTAAAAAATGCCTTTTGTACTTACCAGGGGTCTTACTTCGAGCTCTCAGGTCCAGGGATCGGGGATCTCCCCAAGAAAATCCTCAATGCCAGCTGGAGGTTCCACGATCCCAGAATCTGCGAGGTCTAGAAGCAGGGTCCCATCTGGGTCACAAAAATGATACCATAAAACTTATCAAATAAAACTCTCCAAGACCTGTGTTGAAATTTTAGAAAACAGGCATTCCTTATTGCAGCACTGGAGACATGGGGGATCCCTGTACCAAACACGCCTGCTTGGCGTTCTGAAAAGCAAGTAGTATATGACAGCAATACATGCATATTAATCACATTTCCTGTGAAAGTCATGCATATTTAAATCATTCCTTGGAATTCATGAATATCTGCCATGCATGATCATAAAGCTCTGGCGGTCTTTTTATTTGAGTCGGAGGGCAGTTTTTTATGACCCCCATTGTTATTTTTCTAGGTATTTTACTTTATTTCACCCCAAGTAGAGCTTCCTTATTTGGTCATATTTATTGTATCTTGTTCATGCAGACATAAACTAGGAACAATGTTCCATGTCATTCCTCTTTTATCAATGTTTACCTGAGTTTGCTCAACAGGGCCAAGAGTCTTTGTTCTGTCTTGCTTATACAGGCAAATATTCTACTCCTAGTTAAACATTTCCTGTTATCTAAATTGCTGAGCACAGGATGCATAAAAGACAGCTCAATTCATTATCTGCCAGGCTTACCCTAGTCCATAAATATTAACCCTTTATGGTTTAAGCAAGTTGAGTATCAACGGTTCCTTCTTGAGAATTCATTTTACCATACAATTACTTTTCACTTTTAAATTTCATCTAATACAGTTCAACATGAGATGGCCAAAGTCCACAAGTATTATACACACAGTTTGAAAACTTCAAAGCTAGTTTTTAAACATGCTTCAACATATGTTCAATCCCTTTCTTTTTTATTGTTACTTTAAATGAGACTAAGTCATACTGCTAATATCCAAGAGCTCTTAGCTTCCTAATAGAATCACAGAATAGTTAGGGTTGGAAAGGACCCTAACATCACCTAGTTTCAACCCCCCTGCCAGGGGCAGGGACACCTCACACTAAATCATGTCACCCAAGGCTATGTCCAACTTGGCCTTGAACACTGCCAGGGATGGATCATTTACAGCTTCCCTGGGCAACCCATTCCAGCGCCTCACCACCCTCACAGTAAAGAACTTATTCTTTATATCCAATCTAAACTTCCCCTGTTTAAGTTTGAACCTGTTACTCCTTGTCCTATCACTACAGTTCCTATCCCCAGCATCCCTATAGGCCCCCTTCAGACACTGGAAGGATGCTAGGAGGTCTCCACGCAGCCTTCTCTTCTCCAGGCTGAACAACCCCAACTTTCTCAGCCTATCTTCTTCATACGGGAGGTGCTCCAGACCCCTGATCATCCGCGTGGCCTCCTCTGGACTTGTTCCAACAGTTCCATGTCCTTTTAACATAAAAAGGAGGACACCAGAACTGCACACAATACTCCAAGTGAGGTCTCACAAGAGCAGAGGGGCAGGATCACCTTCCTTGACCTGCTGATCATGCTCCTTTTGATGCAGCCCACAATAAGCTTGGCTTTCTGGCCTGCGAGCACACACTGAAGCTTGCTCATGTTCATTTTTTCATTGACCAACACCCCCAAGTCCTTCTCCTCAGGGCTACTCTGAATCTCTTCTCTGCCCAACCTGTAGGTGCCTGGGATTGCTCCGACCCAGGTGTAGGACCTTGCACTTGGCATGGTTAAACTTCATCAGGTTGGCATCAGCCCACCTCACAAGCGTGTCAAGATCCCTCTGGATGGCATTCCTTCCCTCCAACATATCAACCGAACCACACAGCTTGGTGTCATCGGCAAGCTTGCGGAGGGCACACTCAATCCCACTGTCCATGTCACTGACAAAGATGTTGAACAAGACCGGTCCCACCACTGATCCCTGAGGGACACCACTCATTACTGATCTCCATCTGGACATTGAGCCATTGAGCACAACTCTTTGGTGCAGCCATCCAGCCAGTTCTTTATCCACTGAGTGGTCCACCTATCAAATTGATGTCTCTCCAACTTAGAGACAAGGATGTCATGTGAGACAGTGTCAAATGCTTTGCACAAGTCCAGGTAGATGGCATCAACTGTTCTACCCCTGTCCACCAGTTCCATAGCCCCATCATAGAAGGCCACCAGATTGGTCAGGCAGGATTTCCCCTTAGTGAAGCCATGCTGGCTGTCACCAACCACCTTGTTGTTTTTCATGTGTCTTAGCATGCCTGCCAGGAGAATCCGCTCCAGGATTTTGCCAGGCACAGAGGTGAGACTGATCGGTCTGTAGTTCCCCGGCTCATCCATTTTCTCCTTCTTGAAAATGGGGGGTTATATTTCCCTTTTTCCAGTTGTCGGGAACTTCACCTGACTGCCATGATTTTTCAAATATAATGGACAGTGGCTTAGCAACTTCATTTGCCAGCTCCTTCAGGACCCGTGGATGGATTTCATCTGGTCCCATGGACTTGTGTATGTTCAGGTTCTTAAGATGGTCTCGAACCAGATCCTCTCCGACAGTGGGCCCAACTTTATTCTCACAGTCCCTGTGTCTGCTTTCCAAGACTTGGGTGGTGTGGTCAGAGCATTTGCCGGTGAAGACCAAGGCAAAGAAGTCATTAAGAACCTCAGCCTTCTCCAAATCCAGGGTAGCCAGTCCTCCTGATAGCTTCCGGAGAGGGCCCACATTCTCCCTAGTCTGTCTTTTATTCAGTACATACCTATAGAATCCCTTCCTGTTACCTTTAACATCCCTAGCCAAGTTTAATTCTAAGTGGGCCGTAGCTTTCCTAACCTGGTCCCTAGCTTCCCAGACAACACCCCTGTATTCTTCCCAGGCCACCTGTCCTTGCTTCCACCTTTCATAAGCCTCTTTTTTCCCCTCAAAGGCTCCTCAGCAACTCCTTATCCATCCATGGCGGCCTCCTGGGCTTCCTGTCCCATTTCCTTCTAGTCGGGACACAACATTCCTGAGCTTGTAGCAAGTGATCCTTCAATATCAACCAAGAGTCTTGGGCCCTCCTGCCCTCTAGGGCTATATCCCATGGAATCTTACTGAGCAGGTTCCTGAAGAGGCCAAAGTTCTCCTCTCTTGCAGTCCAGGGCAGTGACCTTGCTGCACGCTCTTCTCACTGTCCTGAGGATCTCAAATTTTACCATCTCATGATCGCTGCAATCAAGGCTGCCCTGGAGTGTCACATTTCTAACCAGCCCCTCCCTATTGGTGGACACGAGGTCAAGCATGGCACTTCTTGTCAGCTCCTCTATTACTTGCAGATGACATATGGATGACAGCAGTGCTAAACTACACTTTCACATTCTTACTGTCTCTCTCACTTGTACTCTACAGTTCACAGAATGCAAGTACAGGCAGACTGAATGAATCTTGGTATTGTGTGGTTCTCTCTCAATGAAAATTTCCAAGTCACTGATCTTTGATATGTACATTGCCAACACTGTAAAATAAATGAAGTAGTACTGATCTGTTCTAGAGGACTCTGGAGCTGGTCCTTCATCAAAATGCAGTCAGGGAAAATAAAACCAAAACACTTCATTAAATGTATAGCAGTTATACCATGTGACACACACAAGATGTACACAACCAGTATGAAACTGAACTGAGTCTAAAACACGTATCATTCTTGTAAAACCTGGAGAGGCAAAAACTAAAAAAAAGTTCAAATGTGAGAAGGTCCCTTGTCCCAAGTCCCTTAACACAAGCACTTACACTTATGTGACTACCAAACTACAGAATGTGAAGAACTAAGTATGATCTTATTTGCCCAAGCAAGTACTCAAGAAAATGATTCAGACAGAAGTCTACTCATAGACATGGTTGTTTAAAATACCAGTGTAAAGTCTGTACTGAGATGTAGTTATATGTTATGTATAAGCTAAGGGAATACGCATACTTGTAAAATTCCCAAGGCTGCTGGATGTCAGTCATTTCCTATTAATGATGCTTGGGCTGGAGCTTGCTGAAACCCATTTGGTCTGAATACATGTACATCTGCTAAAGCCTTTTCAGAAATCATCTTATCATATGAAAAGCAGAGTACTCGCACTTGTAAGCGGTTCATAGAATCACAGAATAGTTTGAGTTGGAAGAGAACTTCAAAGGTCATCTAGCCTAACCCCTAAGAGTTCAAATAATAACTACAGCTATGATGAAAAGGAAAAAGCTAGAAAGGTGGGATAATGCAGAAAAATGCATAGATTTTCAAGCAAAGTGCCACCTTTACTGCCACTTATGGATTAAAAAAGAGTTTACATAACACAGGTACCTGAAGGATCAATGACCAAGTATGTATCAATATAAAGAAAGGCCATAATATCCTGTACCAGTACTTAATGCCAGAGATGGATTCTAAATGCTTCTACTGTTCTTTAGTACTTCAATTTCCACCTCATTTGGACTTTCTATGAACTTCTTAAACCATCTTAGCTATTAATATTAAATAAGAGGTTAGTTTTGCTATATGCATACGTTAAAAGGAGTACATGATGTACATCTAACTCAGAACTGGAAACAAAAGCTCAGTCATCACTGGCTCACAAATTCTTAAACCAGGAGCCTGGGCTGAATATTAAAATATACATGCAGAACAAACTTCATTTTGGTGATGCTAAAGACTGTTGATGCTGCTGTTTGATAAATAGAATGTTTCTGAGTTTCCTGCTTCTTTTCTGTAGCAATGGGTTCTGAAGCATGCCTTCACTGCATGTTCGTCCTTCAGCTTGAGGAGGAAGAATCTAGTGATAACGCTTACCAGATCTCAGTTATGCCATCCACTCTTTCATCACAATGAGCAGTTTCCCTTTATTTCACTTTTTCAGAACCTCCTTGTTTTACAGCTTATGACCTATGATCTTAATGAGCAATAACAATGTGCCTCTAGGCAGCATTTCTTTGTAGATTTGGACTCTGAAGCTACCTACTCTGAATGGCCACAAATAAAAATAAGCAAATGCATGACATTGGCAGCACAGCTGCACCTGTTAGATACATTAAATGATACTGATGTAAGAAAACGTTGCTTTTTCAGTATATTTGAAAAAATCATTTAATATGATGATAGGGTATGGATCACTCACCAAACACTTGCTCAAAAAAGGGTAAAATCTGAAAGCAGAAGGGAGGATGGACTGCAAAGGCCCATACAGGTTATGACTCAACCTTTCCAAGAAATGAACAGAGTTAAAAGGTGTGGAACATATTTCACCATGTTTCATTACTTCCCATCAAGTATGAAGAGTCACTGTAAAACCCACAGGTCTCCTACTAACCTTTCAGTACCAGAGCACAATGTGAAACATACAACCTCAAGCTTACACTCTATAGAAGACAGCAGAGTAATTTTTTGCATGGCAAAATTTCTGTGTTTTCTCCTCCAATTATTAATTTGATTTTAGCTAAATCCTTAAGAAAGCCAACAAGGAATAGAATGTACAGACACAACATTTAAGCCAAAAAATTTAAGCCAGTGATGAAAACATTGCTTTTCCTTGACTGAAGGCAGCTTTTTAAGAAGACATGGAATTACAAACAAAGCATATTTGTGTCATATACACAAACCTCATTACCAAGTGCCTTAGTAACTGCTCATGTACATTATGGTTTTATGAGCTGCTATTTACAGCCAAATAATTGTCTGCTTCCCTAGCTCTTCGGCCTTTATTCACAACTGCTCCTTCTCACAGACAAGCTCTGGCACTTAGGAATTTAGAACATTATAAAAAACAATACTCCAAGTTGCCCCCTCTGACCTCAGTGCAAAGGAGGGCTCATCTGGCCACCCTCAGGCTGCTGGCGAAGGAAAACAGACTGTGCAGTCACCAATGGCTGTCCATAGCTGACAGACAGTCAAGTTTTGCTTCCAGATTCATAGCAGCTCTTCACACGGTCTCAGCCAGCCACACCTGTGTGGCACTGATGCAGAGCATGTGAGGCACAGGCTTTATGGTGTGCGTTAGTAGACTGAGCCAGCATCCATCACAGAGGCTGCCCCATCCCTCTGGCATGCATTCCTGCCATGCTATGCCTGTGGCTGACACTGACACTCCCGTAGTGCCCACCGTGACCCAGTTCAGGGAGATCAATCTTAATTCCCTCCTGCTTCCAGACTGTACTCAGGATGGTGCCAGCACCAGCACAGAAGAAACAGGAGAACACAGTTCAGCAAGTGAGGAACAGGATCATTCCCATTCACTGACCCCCCCCCCCCCCCACTAGGCTGGTTTAGGCACCCTGTAGAAACACCCAGGCAGGCTGGCAGGCAGGTAGGGCAGCACTGACCAGGCACCAACACACCCTCAGGAGGGACAGTAATGCAAAGGTTTCTTTTCAAAGGAACAAAAGGGACAGCAGAAGTGGGCCAGCTTTATAAGATATAATCTGGAATGGTTTGTTCCCTAGTTAATGTTATAACTGGCAACAAAAGCAGGGAAAGCAATCCTTCTTTTAGGCAGGAATGTGAAGTAAATACTATCAGAAGGCCCTTTCAAGTAAAAAGCAATGAGAAAAGATGAGACATAAGGAACTAAGCCATCCCCTGATGTGCTTTCCTTTCCCAGGGAATCAACAGCAATTCTGCGCAGATGGCCCTGCTCATGAAGATAAGAAAATACTGCCAGACAGATAATACACCTAAAAAGTCCTATACCAAAATATCTGAAGTCTACGTAAGCTTGGGGCGTGGGTAAAACCACAACAATGACAACAACAAAAAACCCAAACAAAACAAAGGGGGGGGGGGGGGGGGGGGGGGGGAAGAAAACCCAGCAAAATGACAACACACACAGGAAGAAAAATCACAACCCCCCAAAAAACCCCACAATCCCCCCCTTACAGCCCACCTCCCTCAAACAAAAAGAAAAGAAAACAAAACAAAACCCCCACACAAAAAAGAACCCACCTCAAAAGATGAAGAAAGCACAAGGAGACAAGGTGAAATATCTACCTCTAGGATTACATCCGCATCCCCTTCGTTAAAGGTAACAGGAGCCAAGTGCCCCAATAAAGGAATCAAAAGTCAAGAAATAAGGTATCAGCAGAAAATAAAATTTATTACCATCCAAGACTCCTGTGAACTTTGTTCTCTTAGGAAATAATAAACTGCCAGTTTTGTTGATAAAGCTATTGAAAGTGTTGAGTTCTTGGCCACAAAGTTGTCAGACCAAGTATAATACCCACTAATATTATTTTCCTCTGTGGATAGAGGGAAAAAACATCAGATTCCTATCTTCATTAAACTTGACAAAATGATTTAGTTGTAAACCATGCCAGAACAGAATACAGTATTATCAATTAACATAAAAATTAACTCCACCTAGTTATACCTACATAACTGGGCAAAGTAAGCACAACAGCAAATAACACACACCACACAGTACAGACGATTATAAATTTTAAGTATTTGCTTTCTTAGTTTCATTAAGAAATACAGGATTACTAAGGACCATCTCAGAAATGAAGTCCAACCCTGCAATAGTCAATGAGACTAAAAATTTCAGAAAACAGAGAAAGAGATGAGAGGCCCCATACTGCTTTCCTATAATCACAAGACAGTTAAAATCCACCAAATACTCCAGAAAATGAACATACTTTCTCTGTCCCATAAGGGTAACAACTCCGAAACACCACAGCCTCAACAGACTATGTGACCTGGGGAAAATGCCCCCCTGCTACCAGTTCCTGTGGCACATGAACAGGTTCTCAAAGTGAACATTTCTACAGGCACACCCATCCAGCATCTCAGCTCTTACAATGACTTACTCATACTTGAGAGAAAACAGGAAACGGACCAAAGCCCAGAAGCGAACTCACGTACCAGACTGAAAGTATGGCTCCTCAAGTAACTTGTGAAAGCTTAGAAACACAATATGAATTGCTCACAAATAAAGATACAGTGGAAATCAAGTATTTCCAGCACACCAGTCCAGACACAGGCTAACTTAGCATTCTAATTAAGCAAGAAGTGCACAAACAGAATGGTACTGCATGAAGCCATTTTTTTTTCTTTCCAAAGTCTCACTCCTCTGTACAGGTCAGCAGAAAATTCAGTTGGACTGTATCTTTCAACCAGGTTGCACACACAGTTATGATTTACACTTACTGTGAAGTCTTCCAAGTTTTGGATATATCCCCTATGTCTCTGACCACCCGGTAAGAGGTGTTTCTCTTTTAGGTAAGTACAGGCAAGACCATCTAATCTTCATAACAAACAGACTTGCACCTGCAGGCAGGTAGTACTGGGGACTTACTCTTGCAAAGAGTGATACATCACTGCACTGAGAGGTCCCTGCTGATGGTGGTCAACACACGCACATGGTCTGGGCAGCCCTGCAATGATGCTTCCTCCTCAACAGTATTGCCTCTTAAAGCCAAAACTGTCTGTCACATTTGCTTGTGTAATCAGGAGGGAACAAGGGGAAGGAAATAAAATGTAAAACCCAAAAGAATAAGACTCCAGACCCTCATGTGGATTACCCAATGTGGTGTTTTACAACAACCCTAACTAAACCATGTGAACTAGTTTGGATTTGGGTAAAAGAACATAATATAAGACATTATCCCCAACATCAATGTGTACCACAAGCAGAAAAGCCCACCAAACTGCAACACACTAAAAATATAATACCTTTAATACAAAAGAATAACATCCTCAAGGACTACAGTGTGTCTGGAAACCTTGAAAGAAAAGGGTAAAACCGATCTGATATACCCACAATGACTGTATCCTTATCAGCTTCTTCCTTCCCCAGGACAGTATCATGCAATCCTCACCTTTAATTTTACAAGCTCAGTCTTGACACAATTTACCTTCCCTGATCACAGTCTTCATTTCAAAGACAAGTCCCACAAGTTCACTCTCCTGGAGGCAAGCAGCCTCTCAATTTCCAGCTTGCAGATTCATCTGTGAACACCCTAAATGTGAACCTAGTTTCTAAATTTTCTTTGTTTCCTCAAGCATTTTTGTTCTTCCAGTGTATTTAAAAACCACACCACTGCAAGGTTTGTGGTGCAAAGCCAAATGTACCAATGTCTTAAGTCTTCTCTCTCAAGCAGCTTCTTCCCACAGCTTCAGTGCCTTCATGTTTCTTCTTCATTTTAGAACAGAAAAGCAGCAATCTGTTTGAAATGGAGGGACAAGAGCTCTGGGTAACATGTAAAGGAGGATGCAGCAAGGTATTGCACTAGGATATGGGGAAACACTTGGCCCTACAATTCATCTCTTCTATTAGCCTGTTCTGTAAGTGCACCAAAGTCAACAGGAACATCACCAAACTGACCAAAACACGCAGGCTCCACTCCCTCTGTAGCACACTCTAGGTAATGAGATCTGAGTTCAAAAGCACTACCTGTATTAGACTGCTTGGCACAGACCTTAGGAGATCCCCGTTCCCCTAAATTTCACATCATTTAGATGTGAATTTACTCCAAAATTCATTGCATAACAAAGATATACAACAAAATAGTTCAGGCTTGAAGATCTTTGAGCTTTGTCCAGGCTCCTCTCAGCCTCCACATAGCTCAGACATGAACTAGTGATGGTTAAGTAGGATCTACTATACTGCATGGTAAGTCAATGAACACTTTTCAGGTTTGTGGATAATCCTCCTTCATGTCACCTATCTTCCTGCAGTGCTGTCAAAATACAGTTTGAGAGACAACAGTTATTTGAGACAGGACTCCTACACAAGTCACTACCACCCAGGAAATAGAAACTACTGATCCACTGCTTTGACTGGCACCTTTTTCTTGGAATGTATAATTTTACCAACACGTTGCACAGGTTTGCTAACCAAGCCAGTGAAAAGCAGAAGGGCACTAAGCCATTAAGCCGAGCTGTGGGTCTCACAGGAAACATACAATTTCCTACAAAAACTGATACAATTTTGAATATCTCCATCAACTGCAACAACCATTTGTCAAGGTTACTCTAGAACCACTGCACCATTCATCATTCTCCTAATTTCTAGCTTCACTTCCTTATTGCTGGTTTATGTTCTTCACCTTTGTGGTAAAGTGAATATCTTTGGCCGTGTGACTGCTCCATACATACTATGGAGTCAGTCACAATTCCATGCAGGCTGAGACTTCACAGTGCTTTCAGCTGATCTCAGTGTGCACTGCTGCCATAAATTAGATATGAGGTGTTTCTCCCCTCCCCCCCCCCCCCCCCCCCTTTAACAGCACCACTGCATAAAAGAAAACAGAGAAAAAACCTCACAAAAACACACACCAGAGGAAAGCGGTACTGCTTTCAGCCAATAACAGCACAGACTGAGCTTGGCACACAGTTCTCATGAAAGGATGGCCTCAGCCTCCCTTTTCCTAAGCTAAAGGGGCCAGTTTCTGTTTGGTATGTACAGTTCCAGCAGAGGAAATGACATACTGAAACATCTGGAAAGGGAGACAATGGGGAGGAAAAAAGAAACGCCAAACCCCTCCACTCCCCAAAACACAGAAAGACAAAAAAAGCAAAGCACAGAAGGACAGAATGGGAAGTTTCAGCACACCCCTGTCAAAGAAGCTCCAGTACCGATTGTGCCTCACTAAACCTGTCTAGAAGAGTAATCAAACATGAGCATTTTTACCCGTTTCCTGATGAGTCTAGATTTACAAAGATTTGTGCATTTAAACGGAAGGCACAGAATAATCAGCAAGCTCTAGTTTTAATTACACTTCTTTTTAAAAGACCTACAAAGCAGACATTATTCTCTCCCAGAGTGAGAAATAAACTAAGCAGGACCAAGCACTTACACCCAAAAAGCATCTGCACCTCTTGGGATTTTCATGAAGCAAACCTCTCAGCACATTTTATATGGCAGTAATTGTCATCAGTGGCACTGTATGGTGACAGCCTCTTGCAGCCTGTGCAATCAGCAGCTTGCAGGTTATTATGCATTTGTGAAAAGGAGGCATTTTGAGGCACAGCTGGGAGGCAAAGTGACTTGAGACATAGAAGAATAATTCCTCCCACCACGCTTCCCAGTTAAGAGACCTTCTTTTTCAGTACCCATGCAACCACCAGGGCCAAGACTTGCAGACAAGCAGAGAATAACCAACTTCTCCTCAGAGAGGTAAATAGGCAAATACAACATTTACAAGGTTCACACACAGGACAGAAAGGGTTCTTCACTGTAATCCAAATGTCAAAATTTTCAACTCAAAACCAAAAAAAGGCACACAAAGACACCAACCAGGTTTCATGCTCAAACAGTGGCTTGGTGGCTAATGCTTTCAGGGCTGCTTGCAAGGCCTTTGAAAAACTCATAAAATCCACTCAGTTTACTGTAATTAATTATCGTGTTCTACCAGAATTTACACACACATAGCTATAGAAGCAGTGCGTTCCACGCTTGCAGTATTTATTGTTGTGTATGTACAAATAACACAGGAAACAGTACTGCAAAGGTCTGCATCTTCTGCATATTCAGTACTTAGGCGTTTTATCTCCATATAAGAGGGAAGGTTGACACATGCCTCTTAATAGAGCAGTGGAGATGAGATTACAGTAGGAAAATCCACGAAACAGAAATTGGAAATTTCAGTGTATCACAATAAAAAATTTCGTACCTACATGCAATACTTTTAGCCTTACGAGATCATCTTTCACAGTGCTTTTCCCCCCCCCCATATGACTTCCTGATCTGGTAATTCCTAGGAAAAAATGTTCCATTATAGCATTATTAAAGATGGTTGGCATGGGTTTCAAATGTGACCATTCTGAAAGGAAGTGTGACCTTGAAGGAATTTCACATCCTATACGTACCACAATGGAGCTTGACAATACTCACACAATTTTAGTATGTTGGCTAATTTAGCAAGATTAGTTTAGAATGTCAAGCCTGAAAAGCACCCTTAAGTACAAATTCTAGTTGCTACCCAAGTATTTTTGTTTTCATGTTTATAGTTTTTTGCTGCTCTAAAAAGCAGTGTTTTTGAAAACTGATACGTGAATAACCAAAACCACATACATGCATGCATATATACACACACATATACACATACACACACACACACACACACACACACACACACATATATATATATATGTTCTGCCTACATAGTTCCTGTTTACTACAGAAATCAGTTCCCAGCATCCAGGGGAAGGGGAAAAAAAAAAAACAAACCCACAAAAAACCCCCTCTCTTTTCACACAACACTCAAAAGAAGGTAAAAGAACATTTTTCAGATTGTAAATACACATTTGCACAACTCCTTGTTCTCTCTTATCAGCATCTTCAGCATGTTATCCTTTGCATTTTTCTCTCACTACTGATAAGGTGATTAGACACCTTAGATAGCAGAGTTAGCTTACTGCTTTTTACTGTATGTCTGCTTAGTGAGCTACCAAGCAGAAACAGACTAGTTTTCAAAACTACTGAGATTCATCACAGCTTTTATTCAACAACAAGCTGCAGGTGGTCCTCTGGTGAGTCCAGCAGGTCCAAACAAGCTTGAAATTTAAGGGTATAACTCTCCCAACTTTTTGAATCAACAAGAATCTAAAAATTGCAAACCACAGTGCAATGCAAATACCATTCTTAAATTCCAAAGCTGTATTTCAATAATCTGCATCTCTTTTAGGAAGCATGTGGAAGTTTAAAGAAAAAAAAAACCCGAACAGAGGAGTGGGGGTGAAGGAGGAGGGAGCAGCTCGTAAGACCAAGATCTAAATCCCTTCAATTCACATAAATAAGACACAGTATGAAATCTATAACATAGCTTTGTTTGGGATCGTCTCCCTATAATTATTTAAGCAATGCTGCATTTCTCTCAGTGTGTAGCAACTCCCAAGTAAGGCTAGTCATAGGATGATTAAAAACAAAATTTAATAAAAAAATCAGTATTTTGATTAATTTGACCTATTTAACCTCTTCATGTTCATGCTCACTATGAGTGAACCTGCATTTGTGGTGCAGGTTTTAAATACTGATAAACTTGAATTCCTGTCTTTCGGGTGGAACAGAGTAAGAGCACTGCAGCAGCATGTTTAAAATGCACGGTCACATCACCTGCAACTGCAGGCAGAATTAAAATGAACAGCTTGAGTATATTTCTTGCCTTTTCATTATAATCCCCACCGCCCCTTGAAATTTCATGGTTGGATAATTACTCAACACATCTGTAGGTAGCCTGCATTCGAACAATGCCAAGTAATAGGTATCACTCCAGACAAAAAAAGTGTGCAATGCAACATAACACTGACCAAGAGCAGCGTCTTTGTATACATTCTACACTAAAGACAACATTTGATCCACAAGTCTCACCCAAGACTCCCTTGATACAAAAGCTTAAGACAAACAAACCTGAACATCCACAAATGTGTTAGAAGGAATCATGTACAGGCAAGACAAGTAAGGGTGATCCTGTCAGGATTTACAATCTCAAGTGCCTTTATTTTCCTTTATTCTCCCCAGGCACAAATCAAAACAAACCAAAAGAAAGGAATAAAACTCAAATATTTTGGTAAAAGGATGAGAACCATTTATTACTTTTTCTGCAAAAGCACTGTGAAATGCCAGAAAACTAAAAAGTGCATTTTCAGCCCAACCACATTATCCGTTCTCCTTGTTTCCAACAACTCAAGTTCTCATGCAGTATTCAAACCTCCATGACTAGTTTCAATGAGAAATTTCATTTACACAACCAATTTGCTTCCTCCAAGACATCTTTTTCATATCACCCTTATTAAAATGATTTTTTTATTCTCACTTCTGTCAGAAGTATTACAAAGTACTAAAGACTGCTAAGTAATTTACAAGGGAAAACAGTGAAGATTATTAAAATTTCTGAGTATTTGTGTCTTCACTGAGCTTTCTCAGAAGGCAGGTTGGCCTAGAATTTCATGATCCATTCATTCAAACACACCTCTGTCAAGAGAAACTTACCTGTTCATTTATTCACCTTGTTTGTTGTGTGACTGCAGCAAAGCAAGAGGAAATAAAGGAATTTTTCCTAAGAAGGGGTGGGGAAGGCTGATTTTGCAAAATGGAACCTTTCATCATTGCTTAGTTCAAGTATTAAATCATGATGTGGGCTCCCAGATGAACAGAAGAAATTTTAAGTAAAAGGTGTTCTTAATATTCACAGCTTTCTGAGTTTTAAGCCTCAGTGTTGACATTTGCAACTACATTTGCATGCAAAAGTAATGGTGAGAAACCTGCATAAGGAGTACAGGAGGAATAGAAACTCATGGGATTTGCAAGTCAGTACTTCAAGCAACCATAGAAATTTCAGCTTTAAAAGAAGTTAAAACCACTGAAGTAAACCATACAACTATCTTAAGATTTGCTTACTCTTATAGTTTTATGGCAACACCTCCCAGTGAAATAATGTCTTTTTCTTTTTTAAGTGACGCTGAAGTGAAAGCTTTGGCCCTTTTAAATAACTGTGTTTCACTTTTAACGCAAAATCCCTGTCACTTTGCAAAGTTTTACCACCCACTGGTATTTTCTCATGAAAGTATACAGAACTGATGAGGTTCTTGGTTTTCTTCACTTTTTTCAAGGAAGAGACAGAAGAGTTTAAAGTTCTTCAAAATTCTTAAAATACTGTAAGTTTAAACTGCATGCCAACCTTATAAAGCACTGAGACGAACAAGAACAACCTCAATACCATAACAACATGTTTGTAACAACCACATTAATATACCATTTTTTACTACTCTCCTCCTAGTATTCTGTCAACTTGAAAACCACTTTTTTTTTCTTTATATTACTCAGTGTTTGTACTTCCCCATTCTGTAAAAATGAAATGCTTGGTCTTCACTGCTGTGTGATGGAGCCAACATGTGACTTCCAAAGGGCGTCTGTTTGGAAAAATGTATTTAAACATTTGTTATGTGAGTGGCCTAAGGCGATTGCTCTACTTTATAAATACATATTGGGGACCTAACATTGCACTGACACTTTCTCGTTAAAGTAAATATGAGAAAGGTTACAAAAACCTTAACACCTTCTAAACTATCATACCGACATTGCCTTCTCCCTGAAGAACCTTAAGAAAATGCGGCAATTTCTAGATGTGTCTTTATTTTCTTCTGTAAAGTAAACCATGTATTGGTGTCTGTAAGCACGAGCGTATTTGTATTTTTTAGAGTCCAGACACCTAAAACTAAAATTCAGAACACTTCATGCATTCTTGCCAAGAAGAATGGAAATTAAACCAAACGATTTTTTATGTCCTAACAAAATATTTAGGCCTCACAACCTAAACTATGGCTTGGCACGATAACATGTCTTTCTAACATGATATCCAATAAGTTAATATGACTTCACTGTCATACTAACGTATTAACACAGACTGTCATTTTAGATGTACGAAAAGCCAACCCAGAACACGATATGAAAGCGCATATTTATCATGTACCTGTACAAGTTACAGCAACAAACTTGTACATAAGTAGGGTGAAGTTTATTTTAAAGACAGTCCAATGAAGTTCCCAATAATGTAGCAGTTTTCTGTCTATTTGGTAGGGTTGGGTTTTTTTTTAAGAAACAATGTTGTATTTCTAAGTTCCTGCCTATGCCAGTATCTCATTTACAACATTTGTTATTACTCCTCCCTTCACTGGAAAGGTACACACAAGCACACACATGATCATCTGCATGTTGCCATGCACACTGCCCTGTGGTAATTAAACACTGATGCTCAGCTTTGAAATTGCCGAGATGAACACTACAAAAGGATTCCGCCATACTGATGTGCTAAAATGCCACTGAATCCCCTCTGAAAGAAGGGGTGAGGAAGATGAAAAGGAGACTTGCACATAACATAATTCAGTGTTAAACTAACAGTTTTGAAACACGGAAGGCACTGAGAAAAAACAAGGCATGACTAACAGCATGGACTGAAAGGAAATCACTACACAGCATTCAAGCATCATGGTTCAGGCAGCCAACGCTTTATCTGCAGCGCTCTGCTCACATTCCCTCATCCGACTTCCAGCTTAACAGGGACACCCAGAAAGCGATATCCACCGCACGGATGAAAAGCAATTTATCTCACTTCTTTAAGTCTTATTAAAGCGAAACCAACACATACGGAGCCCCTCACTACACACACCACCAACTCCTGTCTTACAAACCCACCACGCTTCCAGCTACGCGCCGGGCTAGCAGCAGCCAGCCATACAATTTCGCAGTTGACCCCGCACAGCACCCCGAGGGGCACCAAGCAGAGACGGTACCACCGAAGAACTGTCCAGCTCCAAACCCACATCCGATCTCTATTATAAGCGCAAACGCGCTGTAGCTTAAAACCGCACTCCCCTTCCTCAGAAGGGGCACCTCCCACCAGGGCTGAGAGGCGACGCGGGGGCTTTTCAGGCGGCAGAAGCAGCGCCTGCCCTCGCCCCTCCGCGCTCAGCGGCAGCGGCTCCCGCTGCTCAAAGCCGCCACCGGCCCGCACCCACCTGCCGAGGTCCTCGCCCGTCTCGTAGTGTTCCTCCAGGTTCTCCTGCCTGAACACCGTCATGATCGCCGCCTCACCTTCAGCCCTCTCTGCTCCGCGTCCACATCACCAGCACCCCGGAGCCGCCGGAGCCGCCCCGCGCTCGGCTACGCGCCCTGCGGAAGAGTGCGGCGCGGGGTGAACTCCCCTGCCCGCGGCGGGGCGGTGTCTCTCCCGGCGCCGGGGCCGCCCCCCGCCGCTCCGCTCCGCTCCGCCCCGCCCCGGAGGAAGCGGCGCCCCCGGGCCGGAGGGTCCCTCCCCTGCCCCGGCTCCCGCCCCTGCCCTGGCGGCTGGAGAAGAAAGCGGCGCTCGGAGCCCCGCCCCTCCTCCGGCAGCCGCACCGCCGCCCCGCCGGCGGCGCCTGCCTGCATTCTTCCGTGGCTCTGTTGCCCGGTCGACTGGGACGTGCCGGCAGACCTGCGGCAGGAGCCCGCGGGCATCCCAGTACCTAACTCAGGAGAGGGCAGGAGGGTGAGGCTGCGGATCCCCTCCCCACCGCCGGGCAAGCACTGCCGGGGCCGAGCCACCCGCCTTCTCCGCCGCCCGCGCACTCTCACCCGCTGCCGCCGCTGCTCCCCGGCCCCTCCGCGGCCCGTGAGGCGGTGCCAGCGCGCCGATGGGAGGACGTCCACCGCCCCTCCCGCCCATCGCCGCGGCCTGTCCCCCTCTGCCGCCGGGGTGGCACGGCCAGGTGCGCTCCGTCCCGTCCCGCCCCGCTCGACGCGGTGCAGCTCGACCCCCCGGGTGGGCCCGCGGCGCCGGGTCCCAGTCCCAGCGCGGGCCCCGTCCCCGCGCGGCGCGGAGGGGTTCTGCGGCGGCTCCCGGCGCGGCCATTGTGTGCGCGCCCGCCGCAGCCCGGTGCCTCACTCGCGGCTCCTCCGCCCCGTGCCTCACTCGCGGCTCCTCCGCCCCGTGCAGCGGCAAGCGGGGCCGGGGGCAGCCGGGGTCGGGCGGCCGCCGCCTTCCAGCCACCACCGCCTGCACTCTGCTCTACCGCAGCCGCGGTCCCGGTAGGGCAGAGCGGGGCGGTGCCGCGGGGTGCCCGGCACTGCATCCCCTGCGGCAGGGCTCTCCAGGCCCTCCAGCAGCGGCGGGAGCAGAGTTTAGCAGGGCAGCCCCGGGCACCGCTGGCGCGCCTCGGCTCCTCACAAAGGAAGCATGGAGTACCGAGCACAGGTACTGTCTTGCCAGCAGGAAACAACAGTGAGCTTTTTTTAATACAAAGTATATTCGGTTGTCTCTGCGGAGTGTCGCACCTTGCATTGGGCATTTGTTAACGTTTCCTGTCTTCCGATGTGCTGCTGCTCAGGTTCAGCTTTCCCAGCGCATGTTGTTTTCTGTGGTGTATTGGTCCCATGCCAAGCTGTGTTTTTCGAGTTGCTCCTTCCTCATCCCTGTTGTTCAGGCTCGAGTGAGTGCATGATGTCAGGTAACTCGACAGCTTTTATCTTCCATCTGAACTCTTGAGATCTCTCAGAAAAAATCGCTCATCAAAGGTGAAAAGAAGTTCAGTGCAGTCATACAATATTACACTTGAGTCAAGAGAGCCTATTTCCTCAGGTACAGGGCAAATAAGAACAGAAGCCCTGAAATTTTTTGAGTGAGTCATGGCATGACCTGGAGCAAGCATCAGAAATTTTTGTGCCTCCACTGAAGTCTCTAAAATGGAAAGAGGGCATTTGAATGGATCGCTGGATGGGAAGTTACATAAACCCATCTTCAAGGATGCAGCACTATCGATGGCACTACATTCAGAGCTATGCCCCCTCACTGTGCGGTTTACAGCCAAGCATGATGCTGTGTGTTGTCTTCAGCCTATCTTCTATGTATTTATCTCTTAACAGGTTTTCAGACTCATGACTCACACACTTTAGATTGTTGGATTTTCAACACAACTCAAAGTTTTTAACAGACACTGGCTACAGGTTGAAAAGTTCGATTTCATTTTACAGATTCTTTCTTTGCTGGAATTGAGGACAATCACGGGAGCCAGCCCATGAAATCTGAGGCACTCTAACCTTGCTTGATCATGGAATCATAGAATGGTTTGAGTTGGAAGCTCATTCAGTTCCAACCCCCTGCCATAGGCAGGGACACCTTCCACCAGACCAGGCTGCCCAAAGCCCCATCCAACCTGGCCTTGAACACTGCCAGGGATGGGGCACCCACAGCTTCTCTTGGTAACCTGTGCCAGCGCCTCACCACTCTCAGAGGGAAGAACTTCTTCCTTATACCTACCCTCTTTCAGTTTAAAGCCATTCCCCTTTGTCCTGTCACTACATGCCCTTATAAAATGTCCTCCTTTAAGTACTGGACTGGAAGGCTGCTGTAAGGTGTTCTTGGAGCCTTCTTTTCTCCAGGCTGAACACGCCCAACTCTCTCAGCCTGTCTTCATAGGAGAGGTGCTCCAGCCCCCTGATCAATCTTTCTGGCCTTTCTCTGGTCTCGCTCCAACAGGTCCACATCTGTCTGTGTTGAGGGCGCAGATCTGAACACAGTACTGCCGGTGGGGCCTCATGGGGGCAGACTAGAGGGGCAGGATCACCTCCCTCGACCTGCTGGTCACACTCCTTTTGATGCAGCCCGGGACACAGTTTTCTGGGCTTTCTGGGCTGCGAGTGCATGCTGCCGGCTCACGCTGAGTTTATCATCGAACACACCCCCAAGCCCTTCTCCTCAGGGCTGCTCTCAGTCCATTCTCTGCCCAATCCGTAGCTGTGCCTGGGATTGCTCTGACCCAGGTGCAGGACCTTGCACTTGGCCTTGTTGAACTTCATAAGGTTCAAGCCCATCTTTTGAGCTTGTCCAGGTCCCTTTGAATGGCATCCGTTCCCTCCAGCCTGTCGACTGCACCACACAGCTTGGTGGTGTTGGCAAACTTGCTGGGGGTGCACTTGATCCCACTCATCCTTAATCCCACTTATCTTCCGATGTTTCACATTTCTTTGTTTCGTATTTTTATGATGGTGTCAAATTTGTATAAGAGCAACATCCATTATAGTTTGTATGTATTTTGCATTGTAAGTGCTACTGAAAGACTCAATTCAGTATTGCTCCTTATGACCTAGCCTGCTTTAACTGAAGCAATTGAAATTTCACTGTTGATTCAAGTGAGAGCAGGCACACACTGGAATCAACACACCATAACTAAGATAATTACTGAGACGCATAGGATCAACAGAAAAATTAATTACTTAAAATGCTCTGGTTTTCCTGTCCACTTCATTAACTATGTTATCTGAAGGGGGAAATCTTGCTCTTGTTGCCTGTCCATCGAGGTCTGGGATGCCTGAATTTTGTTGTTCAGGCCCTCAGTGGGCCTGGGAGTTGTGTTCGAATACTCTTGTGACAGCAGGAACAGCACTTGTCACCGTGTCACATGCCTGAAGAGGAGTCATACTCCACTCCAGTGAAGACAGCTATGGCAGCACATCCATGCCTCAGTATACGCAGGTGCCAAAAAAGATGTTTTCCAGATGTTTCTTCAGATTAATGTTCAGCCAGTTGTGTTTCATGCAGCCAACTTTGAGAGGGCTTGCCTGTTCCGAGTAGCGCTCATCTTGCAGTCTGGGAACACTGAATCTAGGTGAAAACCCAGCCCCACTGCTGTGCTTTCAAAATACTCGACTTCCATGAGTGATACTAGATTGTACATGTAATAAATGGGAAAAATATTTTTAAATTGCTGTCAAATGTAATTCAGGCATTGCAATTGTGATTTATGCTTACAGGTTTAATAGCACATTGGATGAAATCCAACTGTAATAAACTCAGCAGCAACATCTCTGTGATTTCATGGTTCTGTGATTTCAAGCCAATGTGTATTTTTTGTTTATTGTAACAGGAATAATAAAGTGAGATTAACTCCTTACTTACACTGTTGTAAATTAGGAGTGATATCGGTGTCAGTAAGATTATTTCAGTGTGAAAGAGGGTCAAGAGCAAGATTAATGGCAACAAATTTGTTTTTTTTTTAGGGAGTGATTTGTGCGTGCTAGCTTATTACATCAAGTGGTTCACACGTATTTTGCCATGTAGAAAAACAAGTGTTCTGTTTCTTAAAAAATACTACAAAGAATTAAGTTTTGCAGAAAGCATCTGTATCCCCAAGCAGTAAGTGAAAGGAAAGCTACATTATTTCTTCAAGTCAAGTGATTTATAGCCCTACTCAGCCACTTTACTACTAAATCAACACAGCCATTTCTACGTACAGTTAACAGACAAGGAGGCATATTAAGTGTATTATTTTAGGATAAATCTTTTCAAGATCACTAACTGATTTCTTTCTGTCATCCAGGTAAGATGTTTCTTCTAACCATGTAGGATACTAATTATGGCAAAGAACATAAATTACTTAATCTGGCTATTACTTCTTCTGTGTGTGGTTTTCTTTTTAAGAGATTGGCATTTATGTTTGACATGACTGTAAAAGCAATTTCCTGGGTTATGTGTGATGTTCTTTGTGCGGATCCATAGATTTTTCATACCTATTTTAATTTTTCACAAGGCAGTCTAGTTACTGCCACTGAAAGCTGCTCTTCTGTATTTATCAGACGCACCAGGGATGACACCAGAATGGGTGACCGTTAGTGTCACAGAGCCACTGAGATTTGGTAAACTCAAACCATTCTTCCTATAAAAGGAGCTCCAGATGTGCCAGTGACGTTTGTGATTCGGGCTCCCATGCCTCAGAAAGTAGACTGAAATCATCAGTTACTTCCACAGATACCTGAAACTGCTGGCAAGGTAGAATCTGTAACTTCACAGTAACTGACTTTTAGCACTGCAACCAGACTCAACTAAATGGTGCAGAATAAATTTTGCTGGAAAAAAAATAAATCTTTAGCATTTCAGTCAATAAACAAAACAGCATTTTGTTAAAAATTCATTAAATTGCTGTGTTTTAGAAGACACGTAGAAGTCAAGTTCATAAAAAATTATCAGCATCACTTCTGAAAGCACCAAGCACAGCAAGATTAGTGCCTCTTGTGTTCCTTAGGGATTTATGTTGGTTCCTCATAAAAAAAAAATAAAAATCTAGGATCTGCTGATTTATGTGTTAATTTGTCACAGCCCGTATCATGTACATCCCCCAGTGAAGACTTTATTTGGCAAGGCAATTGAATGCCTGACTTGGACCAGTGAACAGCAGATCATCTGAACTTCCTGAGGACTTAAGTGAACAATCAGAACTACATAAGAATTACCTATCTTTAACTTTGATTTCCTGTAACTGTTCTCCCATGTAGATTTGGTCTCTGTGTATTGTATATTTATTTAATAGAAAACAAACTGCAAATGATTAAATTCTTTGCAGAACTATTTCTTCATGAAAAGAAGGTTTACTCTAAGTCAAAACATTTTGACAAAAATTTTGTTAAAGTGTAGTTTCAGTTAGGTAAATCTAAGATTGCAACATTAGGTTAAAATGCTGCTCGTAATAGTATAATATATCCTTATGTTGCAGGAAGTTTAGGTTATATATAAGGAAGTTCTTTACTGTGAGGGTGGTGAGGCATTGGAATGGGTTGCCCAAGGAAATTGGGAATGCTCCATCCCTGGCGGTGTTCAAGCCCGGGTTGGACAGAGCCTTGGTTGATACAGTTTAGTGTGAGATGTCCCTGCCCATGGCAGGGGGGTTGGAACAAGATGATCTTAAGGTCCTTTCCAACCCTAACTATTCTATGATTCTATGATTCTATATACACATTATGTGAGATGTCGTGGTTTAAGCCTTTCAGCCACGCAGTTTCGCTCACTCACTTCCCCCTCTTCTCCCCGCTCCCGGACGCATGGGAAGGAGAATTGAAAGAATGCATCTCCCACAGGTTGAGATAAGAACAGTTTAGTAACTAAGGTATAACAGAAATCACTACTGCTACCACCAGTAATAATAATGACAAGGCAAATACAAGGAAAGAATACAATTGCTCACCACCTATACCCAGCCTGACCAAGCAGTGCACCCCCACCCTTCCAGGTCTCTGCCCTCTGCTTTACATCCTGGGCATGACGTGCTGTGGCATGGAATACCTCTTTGGTCAGTTTGGGTCAGGTGTCCTGTCTCTGCTTCCTCCTGGCTTCCCCTCCTCCCTGGCAGAGCATGAGGCTCAGAAAGTCCTTGGTCAGACCAAAACATTACCAAGCAGTAACTGAAAACATTGGTATTATCAGCGCTGTTCCCAGGTCGAAAGTCAAAAACACAGCGCTGCACCAGCTACCAAGAAGCAGAAAAATGACTGCTGCTGCTGAACCCAGGACAGAGACAAAAAATATAATCATAGAATAGTTAGGGCTGGAAAGGACCTTAAGATCATCTAGTTCCAACCCCCCTGCCAGGGGCAGGGACACCTCACACTAAACCATGCCACCCAAGGCTATGTCC
The DNA here is from genome assembly GCA_028858755.1 of Ara ararauna. NCBI lineage: Eukaryota > Metazoa > Chordata > Aves > Psittaciformes > Psittacidae > Ara > Ara ararauna. Next base: position 31,554,640 of record CM054410.1, on the reverse strand, counting down.
AATCCAGCCTTGAACACCGCCAGTGATGGAGCATTCACAACTTCCCTGGGCAACCCATTCCAGTGCCTCACCATCCTCACAGTAAAGAATTTCTTCCTCATATCCAATCTAAACTTCCCCTGTTTAAGTTTGAACCCATTACCCCTTGTCCTCTCGCTACAGTTCCTCATGAAGAGTCCTTCCCCAGCATCCCTATAGGCCCCCTTCAGATACTGGAAGGCTGCTATGAGGTCTCCATGCAGCCTTCTCTTCTGCAGGCTGAACAGCCCCAACTTTCTCAGCCTGTCTTCATACGGGAGGTGCTCCAGTCCCCTGATCATCCTCGTGGCCCTCCTCTGGACTTGTTCCAATAGTTCCATGTCCTTTTTATGTTGAGGACACCAGAACTGCACACAATACTCCAAGTGAGGTCTCACGAGAGCAGAGTAGAGGGGCAGGATCACCTCCCTTGACCTGCTGGTCACGCTCCTTTTGATGCAGCCCAGGATACAGTTGGCTTTCTGGGAAAAAATATATTTTAAAGTAGCATGAGAAAGTCCTTTGGTCTTTTGGCTTTTTAATTCTGAGCTCAGTTTGATTCCCTACAAAACCAAAACGCATCAGATATGTAGCAGTATGTTTGGTAAACTTTCTTTAGTCAGACCAAAGAATACTCCAAACCTACATTTGAAAGAAGAAATCAAGAAAGCACTTGCTGGAAGTCCTTGGTAATTCTCAAAGTACTTCAAGAATTTTACAAGGAAATTGAAGGCTTTATTGTTCAGTATATTGTACTATAAACCTTGAACTTGACTGAGAACTCAATATTGTGAATTCATGTTCTATAATAATCTATAACATATACTATCATGAAACAATGGTCTTTGCATCAGCTTCTTGCACCATATGCTCTAGAATTCCTGCCGCTCAGCTTTGAAATGCAAAAGTTCAGCAGTCTTATTCGTACTGTATGATACCAACAAACCACATTTACTCGGTTCAGTAAGCTTCCAGAGATAATGGATGGCAGGATGAGGTAGCACTTGCTGTCCTGTCTTTATGCCTATTTCCCCTTTTTCTAAGGGAGGCTCTAAAATCCCAGTCACAAGACAAACAATAGAAAATCAAAATATATCTATAAAATAAAGAAATGTTAATAAGGGTTATTAAATTTATACAACTTTCATTGAGTGCTCCCCAAATGCTTTGTAAACATCAGTTGCTTTAATTATCCTTTGCTACACCTCTGTAGCAGAGAGTGTTGTTAAATAATTATGCTTGTCAGTGCTGAACAGACACTCACGGCACTTGCCAGGAATAAGAACCATCTTTTGGGAAAGCCATGTGGAGGGCAGAGGAAGTTGGTGAGATAGGGGCTGTGGTCGTGTCTTTTGGTGCTGTAGTCAGCAAGGCCTCTTAGACCACTTCCCTGCAGATACCAGCTGTTAGAAGGGAAATCTGCTTGCTGACACTTAGCCTTGGTTCACTGCCTGGGAAAGCCATTTGTGGGTTCAGATTCCTTTGGCATAGTACGGTAACACAGATGTCGTAGCCTTATCCTTAGAAATAATGCTAAGTAGTATTTAATGTAATCATTTTACAGAGAAGCCATTGGAAGTGCAGGCTGGATATAGGATTTAACCCCAATGCCATGGACGTGTACTTAATTGCTGGCATTCTTTCCTTTTTTCTTTTTAGCTAAGCGTGACTAAACTGGACATGCAGAATATCTGTAGGACTAGTCTGACTTGCACAATATTGCACTTGAAGTGAGTGATGATGACTGAAAAAATAGTGCTATCCTAAAGCTTAACTTCTTTTTTCAGTTAGTCCCGAAGACAGCCTCTGTCAGCTCCCAGGAGCCAAGACACCTACGTGATTGTGTTTCCTTTGAGAATGCACTGTGAAAATCTGGATGTAAAGTCATTAATGTTTCTGATTGCTGCCCAGATTTTTTTCTGTCTCACTCGGTCTGGCATGACAGATACACTGCTGTGGAGTCCACACTAAATACCTTGTTACTACAGCTAGCATTATCGCATCTTTTGTTCTCGAAGAACATTTACCAAGGGAATCTCAAATCTGTACACCGTGCTGATCCAAAACTATCTTAGCACTGGCAAAGTGTGCCTAAAACATTTTTTTGTTGTAGAATAGCTTCGAACACAAGACTTGACTACTGCTAAACCAGGACAGATATAGCAAGCGATGTTTAAAGGTAAAAATGTGGGAGATTTCTTTTGTTGGTTTAGTACATGATACAGGCTCCTCATAATACTGGGGAACCAGGGGCAGCAGTTTTAACATCATGGGGTATGATGAACTTACCAGCTGCCTGGCACCCTGACTAGCTACAGGGGAGTGTGAAGAGAGTAAGCACGCTCCAGCTGTTGGTGAAATGCCTATGTGTGAAATCATTAGCATATAAAAAAAGTCTGTTTGACTGTTTTGCAGCATTTGCTCAGTGTATTTCGGAATTTCTGAAAGCAAAACATCCCTAAGCATGAATATACAACAAATATATCTGCATGGAGTTGTCATCTAGATGTTTGGGAGAAAGAATAATCATGTTTGGCATGTGTCATAGGTTCAGCAGCAGCAGTCATTTTTCTCCTTCTTGGTAGCTGGTGCAACGCTGTGTTTTTGATTTTGGGCCTGGGAACAGCGCTGATAACACCAGTGTTTCGGTTACTGCTTAGTGATGTTCTGGTCTGGCCAAGGACTTTCTGAGTTTCATGCTCTGCCAGGGAGGAGGGGAGCTGGGAGGAAGCAGAGACAGGGCACCTGACCCAAACTGACCAAAGAGGTTATTCCATACCACAGCACATCATGCCCAGGATGTAAAGCAGAGGGCAGAGACCTGGAAGGGTGGGGGTGCACTGCGTGGTCGGGCTGGGTTTTAGGTGGTGAGCAATTGTATTCTTTCCTTGTATTTGCCTTGTCATTATTATTATTGGTGGTAGCAGTAGTGATTTGTGTTATACTTTAGTTACTAAACTGTTCTTATCTCAACCGGTAGGAGATACATTCTTTTGACTCTCCTCCCCATCCACCCGGGAGCGGGGGGAAGAAAGAGAGGGGAGTGAGTGAGAGAGCGAAACTGCGTGGCTGACTGGACTTAAACCATGACAGCATGTTTCATGCCTGTACATTCCCTCTGCCTGTCTATCTTCCCTACATGTACAGCAGGCAATGAAACATTTGTGCTGTAACTTCTGAGAAGAGAAATTTGAAGTTTGCACTGAGTTTCTTCTGCATGTGATTAATTTTCTCAGGTACTATGTGTGACACCCTGGTCCTGCAAAGTGCTTCTGTGTATGTGCTGTGCAGAAAGCTAGGTAGGAATATGGAAAAAAGTAGAAGAGGCTTCTTTAGTGTAAGTGACATTTGATCTTGGCTGGCTGATTAAAAGATACTATGTGTGCTGTTCAAGTGCTGTAATCCAGTCAGTTGAAGTTACCTGTGGTATAGGGGAAATCTGTGCTATTAAAATGCCAGTTTCTGAGGTTGATCCCAAAGTTCACCAGGTGTAAAGAGTAATGGTTGTGATGCCCAGCCACTGCCTGCAGAATTTTGGTTTCACGGCCCTCCTAATCCCTTTATTTCTCCTCTTTGCATTGTCAGCTCAAGTAATGCAAACTACATATGTTCCACCTTGCTAGGGATGGCTACAATAGCAGCTGTGGTGTGGAGGGCCAGCAGTGAGCAACTCCCCATCTCAATGAGGCAGAGTGTGTTAAAAGGGGGGCAGAATCCATCTTCCTCACCTGAAATAGTCCCTCCCAGCATGCCTTTAATTCATTTAGCACGGTATCTCTTTAATTGATTTATTATTGTCTCACAGATAAAGCTGAACAAGCTACTTAATGAGTTCAGCTACCAGGATGGATGGATGATTTGCTATATGATTTGGTGATAATTTTCTTTCTGTGCAATTTTCAGAGTAAAAGCAGCTGCTGTATGCCTACACACTCAACTGTCCCAGTAGGATTTTACATCCTAAGTCAAAGATCTTCCTTGTCCAAATACCCTAGAGGCTTATCAGTTACAAAAAGAACAGGTGTGACAAGTACTGCTGTCATTGCCAAGAACAATGTATTTTTTAGAAGTTATTGTCACAGTTTCCCATTAGGAAAGAGAATTCTCACAGACATCTGTAACTGAGACTCAGCAAAGCAGATTCAGAGGTCTAGATGCTAAACATAGTATTGTGAAGTCTAATTCTGGTGGAGTAAACCACTGCTCTACCTACATACAGGCTGAAGGGTTTGTAATCACTCTGCTTAGCGAGCGTCCGGGCATGCAGCACTCTGTAGAATGAAAGGTGAAATTCTTAATTTTGTGCTTAAATAAATGGATTGCTGTTCAAATCCAGACTCCTATTCTGACATCAAGAGGAAGGGAGTGGCATGGGTTTGTCCATCATTAAAGTACAGAATGTTACTTTGGTATTATTGGCATAAAAGTAGCATCATGATTCATTCACAATCACATTACAAAAATGATACATTATTTACATGCATATTGCCTAAATAGATATTATTGTACCCAGAAAGAATTACTAAACGGGACGTAAACACTCAAACCTTCTTGTTCCTGAATTAACAAAGGCATGCATTAACAATGATATGTCTTGTACCTGAAACCATATTTAGCAGCTAATTTAACGGACAGGCAAGGAAAGGAGTTCTCATGCGGCTCTGTTTTTCTTTTGACTTTCAGCTGTGCTCTTGCAAAGACCTAATGCATTATACTTAAGTGAAAAGCACTTTTACAGTACATTCTATTTAGTTAAGTAGAAACTTATTTTTATTCAGAAAAACATTTTTTATTCTGCAAAAGAACACTGGTATTTAGAAAAAAAAAAAATTTACAAGCTGTCCAGTGGGATAAAAACCTAGTCAGGATGTGTGAAAGAACAAGAAAGACATACCAATAGTTTCATATTAAAACCTAGAAATCATTATTGAAAACCTGGTGAATGTTACTCAGGGGGAGAGGCAGTCCTGAGTCTAGGTGAGGGAGATGTGTGGGTTAGTGGCTCAGCCATATGACCAGGACCTCTGATTCCAGAGCTAAAGCAGTGCTAATGGAAAAGGACTGGGACTGGAGGAGGAGGGAGGAAGCTCATGTCCCTTCAATGCTCTGGTAAATCTGCATTGCATTGTTTTTCTGCTAAGTAATGAGAACATGAAGAAACACTAGAGAATACTAGTCCCTATTTCAAATAAAGTGAAAAATATTCAGTAATATTAAATGACACAAAGTTATTCAAGGCTACTTCTTCAGCTGGTGTAAATTGATATAATAAATTGTCTCAGTCCTCTAAAGTAATGGAACTAGGATAACTCAAAAAAGGGTCCGTAATTACCATTAATTAAATGTTTAACTGAACCTCTTCCTTTCGTTTGGCAGATTTAATGTTAAAAAAGCATGTGTGAATCCACCTTGGAGAAACACTCATACAGAGTACTCATACATAGACAGTCAGTAGGACAGTGGTAATTGTACATTGCTTCATTCCATGGAGGACAGGATTTTGTTTTGTTTTGGGTTTTTTTTATTATATCCTTCAGATCATGGTGCATGTTCTGCCAGCTGCGCTCAGCCTGTTGATCTGCTATGGAAGTGCTAATTTTGAAGTTGTTGTGGTGCAAAAGTGAGGTGGCACACTGAGTTAATGCCATAGCATTTTACCTCAGGAAATCAGGGTCTTGCTTTGGCAATACTAGGCTAGTGTAGGTGCTTGCTCCCACCCCTCCCAGCAGATCACAGTGCAGTGTTGTGGAGCTGACACTGGCAGTCAGTGGGTGTGCAGAAAAGGTACAGGACTCTGGATGGACAGGCGCTCACAGGCATCATCAGAGGGGACCAGACTGGAGACATTTCAGACAGCACACCCCGTACTTCCTCAGCTTCTCTACACCTGTCAAAACAATAACAATTATGTCCTCCACCCCAAAACATGCAGATGAATAGAGGCTGGGGGTGGGGAGGGTTTGCTGATTATTGACGGTAATGAAGGAGAGTGGTGGGTGGTGATTGCACATTGCAGAAACCTAGAAGAAAGGCAGTATGATATAACTTCACCCTGGGAATCTATTGCTATGGCAACAAAGAACAGATTTTTTTTTTCCCCCTGAAAAATAGGGTTCAATACAAAAGTATCACAAAAGCAGAAAAAAAATTTAGCAAACCTTTTCTCCTCTTTTCTTGTATTCATTCATTTGTATTATTACTGATATGTTTGTAAGCAAGGAAGAGTAAATGTCTGTGGTTCATAGACATTTCCCCTAAATTAAATAAAGTATTATTGTGTTAGCTTTATTGACTGTTGCAGGGAAGTCACAGCAAAACCCCTTGTGGTGTTCTTGATGTTCAGTCTACAGGCCACTTAGAGTTTACACTCCATTTACAGCTATTAAACTACTCCTCCAGATTTAACAAGATGTAACCGAAGTCAGGATTTGGTCCTCAACATTTTCTATTCCATACAGACAAGGAATTAATGAAAACAATTACCTTTATTTAAAGCCACTGAAGTGGGTTTTGATGGCCATTACAAGACACTCTGCCAGCAGTGTTTCACTCTGGGAACTGCAATGGCTTGGGCTGGTGAATAAGTGTTCAGGGAGGCAACCTTCTACATTTACTGTGTGAGAAAGGTTTAAGCTCTGCAGTAGCACTAAATGAAGGAGCTGTGCTAATTGCCCCTCTACAGGAGAAGTAAGGCTTTTTGTTGGAAGGCCAAAAAAGAAATCCAGGAGCCAGATGAATACTATGTGGCTCACTGCCAGTATTGCCTGCCAGACCCCTGGGATCACCAGTTCAAGTCTGCTGGAGACAAGCTGCTGGTACAAGGAATATTGACCAGATCTGAGTTTCTTTCTCTCTTCAGCGTTTAAATTAGAACTGTAAATTACTAGCTAGATGAGCCAAGGATTAGCCTGTACCCAAGATCTGCTCCTGTTTCCCCTCAAGACATCTTCATTTTGTTCTTTTAGGCTTAATCCCGCCCCATTACCTAACACTTGCATTATGGAAATCACATTTGCAGTTTCTCTGCTCAGACATGATGTTCATTTCAATTACACACTATTTTATCTCTATACCAGGTATAATTATATTTTTTTCATTATATTAATCATGCGTTCTTCATATCTCCAGGCTTTTCACAAGATATTAAAATGAACTTTTTCACACCTTGTTTCTGACATGGAACTTGCCAAAGAGAACTCTGTTGTTGTGAGATACCCTGAACTCCATGCACAAAAACCTCTGGGAACATCAATAACTTCAATAGTCAAATTACAAATTTAGTGAAGAAAGGCAGCATGCCTACAGCAAGAGACATTGAATAAAAGAAAGCAATTTCTCTTTGTATGACTCGTTTTCACAAAACACAAACCAAACTCAAAATTAAAACAAGAAACAATGGAACATAAGAGAACCATTCTGACAGAAGACAAAAAAACAGAAATGAGGCTGCAAACAAACCTTCACATATGTTGGGTGTCCTGAGTTAAGAAGATGGGGGAAAGAGGGAAGTCTTCTTAGGGCATATTCAGATGTGGCAGAACTGTCTGTAAGGAGCAGTGGTGCTGAGAAATTTTCTGAGACCAATTTTTGCTTCTCTTCTCAAGTGTCTTGCCTATAAATTATGAATTTGCAATCAAAGGACTCTGTCCAGCAGACAAAGCTTTCACCACATAATTACTGCTCACAGGAACTGCAGCACTTGTATCTGGATGGAGAGTGACAATTCGATTTTCATGACACCAAAGAAGCGCAAATTGGTCTCAGACCTCTTGCTGCATAAAGAACAGGGGCAATCCCATACACCGTTTTGGCCTGACATCTGCTTTATTTGCTTTTCTTGTTCTCACACAGCCACTACGAATTTTCCTGCTGGCAGCCTTCTGGCAGAAGCCTTGGCCTCTCTGAAGTGAGCTGGAGCCCTGGCACTGCCACCATTGGCATCAGGATGTCAGCTTCTTCTATTCCTTTGTGTTGCTAATGGAGCTTAAAATTTACACGTTTTTTGTGTTTGGAAAGTAACTTCACTTTTTGTTTGGTTGTTTTAGTTTTGTTTTGGGTTTTTTTGGTTGGTTGGTTTTGGTGTTTTTTTTAAATACTAATTAGCAGAAGCAAAATTCACCTGTGCTATTACTTGACCCTAAGCAATAATTCTGTGGCAGGCATGAATCTATCATGGTCTGTGTTCTAAGGCTGATGTTTATTGGAGAGACCTCTGTGAATAGTGAGGTACTTTTAGTTTGCTGTTAGTTAAACCAAACTTACAATGATACATTTTTGAAGCAAGCTGTGTTTAGTATGAACTGATTTTTGTTGCATATCAAATGCTCAGAATTTATGCAGCAGACTTCCCACCTTATATATAACAGAAAAGAAAAGTAGCAATTTAACTCTGGTTAAACAATACAGATTTACTTTGCCTTGCATCTGTGTAGGCCGCAGTAAAGGTAAAGGGTTTTTTTCTATGGAAAAGCCGTATTGAATAGAACAGGGAAGAAATCAGTAAGATTACATAGAAATTTAGCAGCTAATAGGTTTGAATGGAGAATTACATCCCCGTGAGAGTGTTGCAGCACTCACAGGGCTGTTCTAAGTGTTCTATAGAAAGCTTGTAATTTCCTATTAAACTTCACAGGAATTTCTCATAAATGCTGTTTTTTGAGCTGTTGGGACTGGAAGTAGACCAGCACCAAGGTTACGAAGGGTTAGGAAGCACCATCCACTTCTTGTGTACTACTAAAAGTTATCATTTAATTTGCCTTACATAACTGTCATTACTCTTGGATGACAAGGCAATCCAAAACCTGAATGCCATTATGGTGGTGCACTTACCCACCACTGCTGCTGGAATGGAGGAGGATTTATTGCATCTTTACCCTCATAGAAAGGAGAAGAGAAATGGGATGCTCATTCTTATTTTTAACTCCAAATTAACAATATAATCCACCCTATATGGTGTAGCTACATTACTGCAGTGTTGAGTGCTGTTTAGGGGTCAGCAAAAGAACATATTATTAGTCTGGTGAGTTTTAATACATACAGTGGTGTAAGTGCTCCAATTGTGTCTGCCTGCGGGCTGTAGAAGGAAATCCTACTGTACATTCAGGGATTGCACTCCTGTGAATGACACCAAGTCTACGTGATTCAGGTATCATAGCAACCTCCATGAATCATGATCTTTGTTTCTTTGTGACTTGTTCATAAAAAAAAACATTCTTAGCATGGGCCCTGACCTTTCACTTTTCACCTCAGTGAAGAGAAGGATTGCAGAAGTGGTGCCACTATCTCCAGTGTGTGTGATAGGGGAAGGATTGTCTCCTTTTGTACTGAGTACTCCATGTTAGGAACCGTTTTGTTCTAAGTGCCTGTACAGGCATTAGTACCCACTAAGTTTTCTGACAATTACGCAGTTTTAATAACGAAAAGGCTTTGCTTTGCAATAGCAGAAAATTAGGAAATGTCACTTAAAACAATCCTTCCCAAATGTGCTTTTCTGGGAAAAAGAATTTAAGGAGATACTGTGCTCACACAGAGCAATGTTGCGTGGCTGGCCTTCCTCTTTGTGCTCACCAGGTCACACTGCATGCACTGCTGAGAAGGTGCTGCCTCAGGAGAGAGTAAATTCCTTCAGACCCTGACAGCAAGGGATTTGCTTTGCTTATGCTTACTGCTGTCTTCTCAAGTTGGAGAAAGGAACTTCAGGTCCACACAGTTCTCACCAGGCTCCACTTCCCTCCTTCCTACCATTTGCAGTAGGATCAGGGAACAGGGATTTGTCTCCAAACCAGGTCCACCAACCAAGTGAGCAAAGGAGTGAGATTGATGTAGTTTTGCTGTCTGCTTTGGCAGGTAAACGCAGAGAAGGTGGTGCTGCAATTTGCTCTTGTGTAGGAGCACAGAAAGCAATACTGTGTAGAAGGATAACTGCAGTGTAAGTGCTTGGCCTTATAACTTTTGGTCAAGCTATTGTTTCCATTTGGCCCTGAAGCTCCTGTGAAAGAGAAAATGCTTTTGTTACAGTTTCACTGTGAAAAGATAATCTACCACAGTGCTAAGTATTGCATGAGAGGAGAAAGAGGAGAGAACGAGTGAATCATCACTATGATTAAACAGAACAAGATGGGCTAGCCATATATTTCTACTAATTTTGTTTTCTCTGCTGTAATTGCAATTAGTTCATGCATTTGTTCGAAGTGGGAAATGACCATTTCTTAAAGCCACTGCACCTAGATGGTATTGGCCTGAAAATAAAGAACATCTATTAAACTCCTGAAGTTCTTTCTAGGGCAATAAAAACATACTGAGTTTTGTAAAATAAAACAGAGGAGCTGAATGACTCTCTTGGGTGTTACATTAAGTATCTTAGAAAATTCTGTAAGTCAGCAGAGCCCTTTTAAATGTAAGTTGCTGATTATGATATATAGCAACATAGACACTATTGTAAAGAAAGACAAAGCTAACTTAAAAGCTCATAACCTTACAAGATAAAAGGTGCTGTAGATATCAAAAAACCTCAGAGACACTTGTACATCCTCCTCCACATGCAGAGTATTTTGTGGTTGCTGGGAACTTGGACAGTAGAGCTAAATGACAGGAGTTCAGAAATGAACTGTAAAGATGAAGATCATAGAATCATAGAACGGTTTGGGTTGGAAGGGACCTTAGCAATCATTCAGTTCCACTCCTGCTGCCATGGACTCCTGCTGCCATTGCCACAGCTTCTCTGGGCAACCTGTCCAGGTAAGAATTTCTTCCTTCTTTCTAATCTAAATCTACGCTCTTTCAGAAGGCCATTAAGCCTTGTTCTATCACATAAAATATCATTCTAGGTGAAAAAAAAATTCAGCTCAAAACTACAGAACCCTCCAAAAAAACATAAATGTTCTTGCCAGTGTACAAGAAAGATTCACTTATGAATTGTTGTGCAGAGATATGTGGTGGCTCCATGTATGCATGCATTAACCTCATTTCCAGGATTTCAGGCTGGTTGGCCTATGGGAAGGTAAATATCAGTCCTAGCATTACATAGCATGCATGCCACCTCCACACTTCACACTTTTATTTGTGGTGTTAACAGAGAGGCCAAAGATGTGAGTAATGCAGTGATTGTGCCTGAACTGAGTGTTTTGCTTCCAGGGCAATATTAACATACTTCACTGCTGAGCACTCTGGTGTGGTCACAGCTCTGTTTTTTAGCAGTTCTTTCACCCTCACCCCAGTGTGAAAACTGGTAAAATAAACACTTTGCTCATGCACCTACATGGGGATATCTGTTATATCTGTGGCATCTATTTGTTAAATATTGTATATAGCTGTGGCAGGTAAGCCGTTCCTTACAGTCAGAACTACCTTTCTTGTTTCCCAACAAGGTAGGGGCATCCTGAGGAAACAGCAGAGGTGGCAGAAGTCTTCCAGAGAAGAATGTATGCCTTTCCTGACTCCACTGGGATTTCTTCACTCTGGAATTATAGGTGTGCTACCTACAGGAATCTAATGCTGTGAAACTCTCATTTATTTTGAACTTTGTTCTTTTATTTCTATACAGTATTTGTTCTTATCTCCCTTTCATTTGATTTGGCTGATCCCCTTCATATCTCCTCACCTTGCTTGGTTTCCCACACCCTCCTATTTTTTGGGTGGCAAAGGTTTTTTTGCCTCAGCCACTTCCTCGCACCTGGGCTCTGACAAGGCAGCTGAGGCTTAGAAAACTGCCTGATCCCATAGACCAGGGGCAGAGCTGCAGCCCGGTACCACCCTGTGCTTCCTTCCTCTGGCCTTAGACATCAGTTACAAACTTCCCTCAGTCTATCAAATCTTGGATCAAAGAACTCAAGAGCCCTAGACTGCAATCCTCTTCCTCTTTTCAGTGATCCTAAAAATTAGAAAGAACACTGAGGGCGTCTGTCTGGATTTTCAGTGAAAATCCTAATATAAAGCATGTTGTGCCCTTTCCTTTTTAATTTTGCTATTCCAGTCATTATTTCCAGAAGACAATGATGAATTCCTGATCTCTGATTTCCTCTGTTAACAGGGCTCATTAGAGTGACCTTGCAGTGCTTGGCAGTACCAGAAACATGACCTTTCTTCTTCCTGACATTTATCAGTCACTGTGTAGGCATAATCTGTTTACAGCTCTTGAAAACCTATTTGCCTCATATGAAGCTGCTGCCCTTGACCACAAATTGACGGCACACTGTAGCAGGTGGCTCTTTATGAATCCAAAGGGAAATGCAGGAGAAACACCAATGACACATAAATGGAAAACAGACAAACAGATGCTTATAATGGTGATGTTCAACAAGCTGGGACCGTGGAAAAAATGTTGCCTCATGAACAAAGTACATGGTATCCAGGAAGCTGATAACAAAACCAAATCCATAAAATAAGGCAGATTTCCATATATTTTGACTGAAAAAGGGCTTTTGGGGAATCTCTTGCCTCAAGTATAGAATCATAGAATAGTTAGGGTTGGAAAGGACCTTAAGATCATCTAGTTCCAACATCCCTGCCAGGGGCAGGAACACCTCCCACTAAACCATGTCACCCAAGGCTCTGTCCAACTCGGCCTTGAACACCGCCGGCGATGGAGCATTCACAACTTCCTCGGGCAGCCCATTCCAGTGCCTCACCACCCTTACAATAAAGAACTTCCTCCTTATATCCAATCTAAACTTCCCCTGTTTAAGTTTTAACTCATTATCCCTTGTCCTCTCACTACAGTTCCTATCCCCAGCATCCCTATAGGCCCCCTTCAGATACTGGAAGGCTGCTATGAGGTCTCCATGCAGCCTTCTCTTCTGCAGGCTGAACAGCCCCAACTTTCTCAGCCTGTCTTCATACGGGAGGTGCTCCAGTCCCCTGATCATCCTTGTGGCCCTCCTCTGGACTTGTTCCAACAGTTCCATGCCCTTTTATGTTGAGGACACCAGAACTGCACACAATACTCCAAGTGAGGTCTCAGGAGAGCAGAGTAGAGGGGCAGGATCACCTCCCTCGACCTGCTGGTCACGCTCCCTGTGATGCAGCCCAGGATATGGTTGGCTTTCTGGGCTGCGAGCGCACCCTGCCGGCTCATGTTCATTTTCTCATCGACCAACACTCCCAAGTCCTTCTTCACAGGACTGCTCTGAATCTCTTCTCTGCCCAACCTGTAGCTGTGCCTGGCATTGCTCCGACCCAGGTGTAGGACCTTGCACTTGGCAAGGTTAAACTTCATAAGGTTGACATCTGCCCACCTCACAAGCGTGTCAAGTGTAGCTGTTAAGGATACAAAGAGCAATCTCAGTTCAGAATTCACAGATTAATCACAACATACAGCTTCATGCTTTCATGTGACCCTTCATGTAAAAATGAAGATGGTGCCTCCAACGTTAAGAAAAAATCAACAGGTAACACAAAGCTCTTGACACATGAGATTACTTCTGGTGTTTCCACAACATGGTCCCAGTTTGCAGACCATAAAAGAGAGAGCACCTTTCCATACAGTCTCTGGATAAAAGAACACGGTAACAGAAGTAGTTGCTGCGATTAAACGCTGGGCTCCTTTAGACATCATGTTCCTCAGCAGTCTCTTACATAGGCTCCAAGGGACCTTTTGTAAGGAAAAAAGCACCAGCTCTTTCTAATTCAGACATTGGCCCTTCTTGATTGTTGTGAAAGTGTTGCTAGAGAGTGTAGCTAACAGTACACAGTGGCTGGAGTAACAGAAGTAATCTTGCTTCAACACTTATGAAAAGAGCTGACAAGCCTTGCCTCACAAAAACAGGTATCTGCTTTCATTTATTAGGTAGGGTGAGAGAGCAGAAAGGATGGAGCTCGAAAGGTCTTTCTTTAGGAGGGTAAGACTATGGTTGTTGCGTGTCTCCAGACCTGGAAGTCTTTTAGCCTGCAGGAGAAGGCTGCCTGCTAAGAAACCCATGATGCCTGCTCACAGAGCTGTTGGAACAGAGCATTTCTCCTTGTAGTTAGGATTTTCACCATTTGATTCAGGGTACTTAGGAGCCAGGCGAAACAACCACTGCAGGTAGCTTAGTTAAACAGCTTAGGTCTAAAACACAACTCCTTCTTCCTTCCCTCTTCAGCAAAACTACACTTTTTGCACTGTATTTTCTCTTTCTTTCCATACAGTTCAGTCTGGGAGATGCAGTTCACTTCCAAATGACATAGATTATGTTAGGCTCTATACTTCTCTCCCAGCAGTAGAGCACATCACTCACTGAGGAAGCTGCAGTTCAGGACAGCTGAAGTTGCCTTTGATTAGTACCTTTGCCTTTCAATGGTGAGTCACCCTGTTCTTTCCTCCTGTGAAAGCTAATCTTAGTGGTTGTTTTGGGACAAATACTTTACAACTGCAGTTATTCACTAGGAGAGAACTCAGTGCCTTTCTATTTACAGCAAACTTCCCACACTCTGTTGTCTTGTGACAGATCTGAACTTCACAGAATCACAGGGGATGGCACTGTACCCTTCTGTGCTGAAAAGAGCTTGAAAAGAAAACTATGTAATGCAAGAAGCAGAGAGGTGGGAAAGGGCAACAAAACAGTCTTCCATGGAGATGCTTCCAGACATACCTATTTGTTTCTGAGGAGCTGGAAAGGAAGCTGAAGCCCTAAGAAACTGTGGAGCATTTATTAGCCTCTCGCTATCCAAGCTCAAGAAGTCCTATGTCCCAGGCTGGCAGAAGACCTTGTAATATACAGTGTAATACCATCCTGCTGGAGAAGGGGAATCCATGTAAGTAAGCTAATAACTTGAAATGCTGTTGTGGCAAATAATTAGTTGTGTGATTGTGTAAGCACAGATAACTCTGTATGCCACAATGGTTTTGCTTCCTCTTGGGGAAATTACCTGTGACCGAGGAGGGCCTATACCTCTGCCTACAGAGAAGTGTAATGGAAAATTAGTCAGGGAACCAGAACACAACTGGCTGTCCAGACTGTAGTGACAGTGGTGTTTATGAAGTTTATTTAGAGGTTTGTCCAAACCCCTATATATATCTGAGTATTTCTAGATGCTTCTTTGCTCTATGTCAAAGTTATTTATGAATTTTTCCAGGTTAAATGCAGCAAGGCAGCAATACAGTCTGAAGGCCTAATAGCAAGCAAAGGAGAGAGTCCCAGTGAAAGTGTTTGAGCATGGCACTGGCCTCCAGGCTAACAAAGGTTTTTTGGTGCTGGTTCGGGGTACGATTTCCATCCTCCCCATGGGACTATCATAAGCAGTACTTGTTTTGACTTCCAAGAAACTATGACTCAGATGTGTCTTGATAAGATTGTGGAATACGAAAAGGGTGGTTGTTTCTCCAGAAACTCGGTCATCCTGCTCCCATCTGTTGCTTTTGAGTCAATTCTAATGTTACACCATCAGATTAATTTACTCAGTTCAGGATAAGAGTCTTTTAAAGAAAATATTTAGTATATACCGTCTTCACCACTAGCTATTGACACAAGATGCAATCCTGCAGTTGCTTTGTGTTTTTACAGAAAAGAGAGAAGTGGTAGCTACAGGGAAAGGCACAGAACAGTTTTCAGACTTGTACATGCTGTGTTACTGAGAGATTTTACTTTCTGAATCGGAGGATCAGTTTTACTCCCATTCACCATTACACACTATCCCTGTGGCAACACCAGTGATTACTTTCGAGGAAACATAGTTACAGAAGAGTGAAATGTATTTGAATGAGCCTTTAATCCACCTCGGCGGGTAAGACAGAAGGAGAAGAGCCATTCCCATGTTCTACACTGACAAGTTTCTAAGACAGAAAGTTTTGGCAGTGGGCAGATGGCTAAAAATGGCTTGCTGTGGCATTTTTTTCTTCCCTCTGAACTTCCTATCAAATAGCATGTACTCATTACTACATAACATTTACTTCTCATCAGATCTACTCTGCTCTTGTGGGCTCCACATTACCATTCCAACATACTTCAAGTGCATAACTGAAATCAGCTGGGAGATGGTAATCTAAAAAGGTTTCAGTATTAGGCCTAATAGTTACATGTACTTTCTCCAGTTTAGATCTTTCGAGAACATGAAACCAAGAGTCAAAGAAATTGTAGCATGCAGAATTCAGCAGCTTTTTTCCCGACATTTTTAAAAGGCTACAGTTGCTTAAGAAGCAGCACACATACAGTTTGATACATACATAGCTTCTGGATGGCCAGACATGATTCCCAGTCCCATAGTTCACCCAGGACATAAAGAATCAAGGCAAAGCACTGATGCTGTCAGGCAAATTACTAACAGGTTTGTTTTAGCGTCCAGATGCAGAGAGGTCACATGACTTTATGTCTGCAGTAGTTAAATGCTATCAGGCAGAATTTGAAAGGAAACTTTCTAATTTCTGTAATCCAAAACAGTTTGCAGCATTTACTGCCAGCAGGTTCAAATGTTGACTGAAGGATTAAAAAATACAACCTATATGAAATTGGTTATTCGTGAGTGAAAGGACTAAACATTTACTATGGAAGGGATAGAAAAAACAATTACTTTCTGCATCCCTCCTACTCCACCCTCCTTGGCCACTTACCTTCCCTTCCCCAGGGCATTTCACTCAGCTGCCTCTTGCTCTTTACAAACTGTCCTTTTTTTCGGCATTTAGTTCCCTTAATAGAAGTTGCAAGTCATGCTGGTTTGCCACAGCTCTGTGACGTATGCAGAAGAGGAAAAACAGGATCAGAGGCCCATGTTCATGTTTGCTTGTAGCCTAGGGAAAGATTTGAACTCAGGTTTGCAGGAGGAAAAGGCATTATCTTTTTGTTATTACAGTTCACTGTATGTTTCAAAAATTGGCATGGCTTAAAGCCCACAGCTTAAAACCTAGTGTTGAATTTGTGCTTCCTTTGATAAGAGAAAAAAACCTACTGTGCTTGTATAGGTCTGAAAGAATGTAAAGCATAGCACCAAGTGCTGGTCTTTTATGTAGGCAGGCAGAAATAAACTGCTCACTTACTGTTTTCTAAGATCTGACATATTGAGGCACGCCTTTTATGAAAAACTGTTCCCTGTTTCTAAAAGAACTCTGCATGAGTTCTTGTTTGGTAGCTCAGGGCACAAATGAAGGTGGAACAAAGCTTGCTCTTTGCAAGTCATTATGCAATTGATCATCTAAGGTTAAGCTTGGCCAGCAGAGCTGCACTGCTAGGTCACTGAGGCCTCCTGTTAAAAGTTTGGCCTGCATGTTTCCTTTATGCTTGCAAACTGCACTCCTGACCCTCCCTGCAGGGAAGGGATGGGAGTGACTGAGTCAAAGACCAAGCCTGATGTCTAGCTGAAAGCGTTTGTTATCCCACAAGTGCCCAAGAAGCAAAGCACAGAAGTGTAACTAAAATTCCTCAAAGGTCCTGTCAATGACAAGAGAGAAAATTATCTTTCACAAGTTCAAATCTGGCAGTTGTTGAAGGCTGACTAGCTCAGCAGGTCTCAGAAAGTGTAAGCTTTCTTAGCAAATGATCTCTGCAGTGGCAGGTAACTGTGAATCCCACTGCAGACTTAACAAGCATAAAAAGACTAGCTACAAAGCAAAGTACATGGACAAATTGCCCAGGACAAGTTCAAGATGTTCTTGAGTGTGGTTCAGTCTTGGAGACTCAGAGATGCTTGGTGAGGCACTGGAATGGGTTGCCCAAGGAAGTTGGGAATGCTCCATCCCTGGCGGTGTTCAAGGCCAGGTTGGACATAGCCTTGAGTGACAAGGTTTAGTGTGTGGTGTCCCTGCCCACGGCAGGGGAGTTGGAACTTGACGATCTTAAGGTCCTTTCCAACCCTAACTATTCTATGATTCTGTGATTCTATGTTATTTTCTTCTCTGGCTTGCTGTGCAGGATTATGAAAGGATACATGTTAATGGTGTTTGGCTGTTCTCAAAGTACAAGAAATAACACCAAAAATACATATAAGTCCAAAACATTTCCTATAGTACCACTGATGTGGAGATTTTATAGAAGAGTGACTGAACTATTATGAAGTGGCCAACTTTTGTGTGATTATTTCATGCTGTAATTTCATGCTGAATATTCATTTCCAAAATCTAAAGCAAAGGTTGGTGAATATGACAGAACACAGTGAATCAGGATTCAATTCAGCTATGATTTCAGTATTACTCTTACATATTGAAAATAAATGCATATAATAGTTTACTTACTGTCAGGATAGAATGACTATTTAGTAGATTAATATAATAACCTAGACAAGTTAATACCAGTTATTACGTGCTTACCTGGGATCTTCCTAAAAATACTAAGTGGTATTTACAATTCTTATTCACAAGTTATTTACAAATGTCATTTACCAAATTTTCAAATACGGTATTTCTATGCATTTCATTACATAAATATTTAACTTGAAGAAAATAGGCATCTGTAATAAGAAATATTTTACACATTTTCCTGAACAGAAGAGTCAGAGCAATGAATAGAAAAGAAATGTAAAGATACAGGCAAATTGTTCTGTACTAAGTGGTGGATTATTGCCCTATAATTGCTACATTTGGTAAATAGAACATTTAATTTATAAGCCTAATGAAAAACTGGAAAATTCTTATATAAGTTCAGATTTATTTTGTACTGTTTGAATTCAGAAAATTCTTTTCATAAGAGTCTGAGATTTTGCCTGAATCAGAGCTCACTGGAGATGGAAGATTTGCTTTTACAAAAACAGTGCTGTTACCTCCATGCATTAAAAAGTGAAAAAGATGCAAAAAACCTGGGGTCTGCAATACTGCTCATCCCATGCTTTAAAGTATTCTTTCAACCAAGGAAGAGCTATTTCTATCTAGACCTGCTGTATTTTGTAATCTGCCTCCTTCTGTCTGCTCCTAATAAGCTGCCTACTTCCAGTACGAGAAACAGAGAGAATGAGCCCTTTGGTCCTTCGGTCCCCATCAGTCTTGTGGGCACTGTCTCTTTGTTAGAGGGAAGAAAATAATGTAGACCATAAACCCTCCACATGTTCTCTTTTGGAGTGCAGAGAGTCTGTGTAACCATCAACCTTAAGTCTTCTCTTTGAAATCATGGTTACTAGAAAGACACCAGTACCATTTCACTTTTCTTCACTTTCAGGCCTCTCTGCTGCAGAAGGAATTACCTGATGTGCCGCCATTCAGTTTGGTGGTTATTGTAAAGTACCAGCTGTGCAACTGTCTCTGTATATAACCCTGCCGTTAAAGATGCTAGGATTATCAGTTTCTATCAGAGAAAGTGCTTTGAATTCCACTAGTGCTCATTAACATGCATTCCTTCAACTCTCTCCGCAAGTCCTTGCTTTGCAGTGTGAATATTCAATTAATTGTGTCAAACCTGCTTCTAAAACCAAGAGATTGAGGCTGAGTTAATTTACATATAAAAAATAGATATTATTTTCTGAGTTATTGATTAGCCCTTTTTTCACAAGGATATTTGAATGAGTTACACAGCCAAATGCTGTTTCTGTTTCGTATGTTGTGCACTCTACATTGATAGTCATCAATCCTACAATATTAAGTAAATGCTTTAATCCTGGCATTCAAATTGCCACACTAGAAACAGAATAGTACTGTATCTGAGCTAGCATTTAGGCATACTTATTTATGTCTATTTTTTTTTAGAAGATCAGTGGCACTTTACCTAGGTTCAAATATTGTCCACAGAGATTTTTCAGCACAGCTTGAGAGCAAAAAGTGCAAAAATATTTTTTCTATTGAGGTAACTTTGCATGAAAAATGAAGTGTCTTTTAACACTAAAAGAGGTATTTTTTTGATCTGTAAATATAGAGAATTCAGCTGATGTCAGGAAAACCAGTCTCCCTTAATTAAAATGATGGTGAATTTCCTACAGAGTTGTGTTTTAAATATGTAATAGTGCATTAGGGCTCTCTTAGAGCTGTTTGTATTCCCTTGTCATCATAAATCTTCAGTTTTAAAATAGGCCAGACATTTTATTTTCATCTTCCTGGAAACAATATCCTGTACCCTAATCAAAGGGATCAGCTTATTTTAAGATACATAATTAATGCCGACAGAGGCATTTTTTTTTTTTACTCTCATGAAAGACCAAGAGCCAGGTTTGTTCCAGAAGAGGAGTATATCAGCAGCTACGCAAACACCATTGGTCCAGCAATGTATGTTGACAAATGTAGTGTGTTATTGCATAGGACAGGACTAGTGCTCCTCTCATTGCTCTCCTTCTCTTCCAAGAATTCTTACTGTATTTATCACTGTTCCATGTCCTGCTTCCACAGCTACCATCCTGCTTGCTTATACTAAGCAAAAAAAAAAAAAAAAAATGGAGTAGGCATGTTGTGATTTTTAAAAGAACAAGTTGCCTTGCAGTGAATCTACTCATCCTTACATCCTAATACCACAGGAGAAGAGGATCCCCTGTTTCCTGCCATGATTTAGAAATAACAATGAAAGAGAACCTTCAACTCCTTCCCATCTATTTCAAGAGATGCAGTAGCATTAGGGTTCTCCCTAAACTGTTACAGCTGAAGCCAGGACAGGTTCTGACTGGGTAAACTACATCTGCCTACCTACCTGAATTCTCCTCATAAACTTCTCAGCATTTCACTTGCATCCAAATAAGCATTTACATGCCGCTTGTAATGAACATTTTCACTGAAGTATACCATTAAATAAAAGGTGCTGTATTACAAATTAATTCTCTATGTGGTGCCCACTCTGCATAATATCCAGGAAGCAGTCCCATATGAACTGAAGTTTGGGAACCCTGTCTCTAAAATCTCATCTGATTCCCATTGCTGTAATTCGTGTTTGCTAGCAGCTTGCATTCTGGAAGGCATCTGCCTATAGCAAGGTTGTATTCTGAAGTCAGACCTTGGTAAAATGTGGGAAGGGAAGTGTATTCATTTTATTAATATTACCAAAGGCTGCTGACTCCAGGAAAAAGACCAGCAGATAACCTTTCTTTAAAAACTCAAAGGGACTGAACAACTTTGCAACACCTCAGACCTTCCAGCCTTTTCTCTGAAAGGCCAGAAAGCCAAAATTACAAATTGACAGGCCCAGAACTTGGCCCAGAAAAAAAGTTCATGCACATATCAGAGAGAAGGGTCGTCCCACAGAGGAACCGCAACCTGCTTCCACCTCCCTGAGCCATGGGAAGTGCAGTGCAGTGAGATTAGCATGGAATGCCTACAAATGAGGCTGGACCCCTGGCTTCCCACATGCCTTCCTGGAAACGTGGACATGCAGGTCAGCTTTTCCAGTGTGCTTCTGAAGCCTGTTGGAAGTGCTTGAGTTAGCTGGATGTCCTTGTGTGGGTCTCTGCTAGAATAGGGAACCCTTACTTGGCTCTGTCCCCAGTCACCTAACTCACAAAAGCAGGGCTTAAGCTTTTACATTTAATTAAACACTGGTGTTTCTTTTTATCCTGAAGACTACCTGAAGTCTGCCCTTGATTTTTAATCCCATCCTTCCGTTAGAGGCTGCTGTACACTGTCATGGGCTACTGCAGACTGCTGTAGGAACCATTTAGCTCTACTTTGTAAAGTACAGAAGATGCACACAAAACAATGACAGAAGGCAAACCACATTGTCAAACATCACATGGCACTTCCAAGTGGTGGTTTTTCTGCCCTAATGGTATCAACACCAGCAGCAGGCCTCATAGAAATGTGTCATTTCACAAGATGGGAGACAAAAAGCAGAAAACAAGGTGTCAGAGGCTTCCTGCTGGCAGCATCCCAAGAGTTGTAGCATTTCCTGACCAGCCTGACACAGCATGCCTGGAGGTGTGAAAGCCTTTCGAGCACTTACAGTGAGAGTTGAGCAGAAACCATGGCAACAGTAACTATGGCTGTGCCTTATCACCATTTAACTTTGTATTCTGGCCCAGTTTTAACTTTTCTACTTTTAAAGTGACCACTTGCCTCAGGCACACATTTGCCTGTCTCTTAGCTAGGTAGTTTGGCCTGATAGCTTAAAAAAACCCTATTTATGGAGTCACAGGCTCCAGTATTTACCTGGATGTTTCTGCATAATATTCTACAGGAGTTTTCTCCCATGTGTAATTGCAACCACAAGTTGCAATTATTTAACTATAGACAGATGCAAGGACTAAGGCGCTCACGGGGTTAGGGATTTCTTCTTTAAAGACCTACCAGTCTTATACTGCCCCCCAGCATTTTATTCATTGCTAAAAAGTGCAGGCGAATGGAAGAAAACAGCACTGTGTGTGCTTTGCCTTCAAGATATACTATCTCAAAAACTAAATTCTTTGTACACGTCAATACAAAATGTTATCATCACAGATCTGCTCTGGAAAAAACCTGCTGGACAGAAAGTAATTCAGAAGAGTAAGGTGATACAAGCGCAAGAAAGGTCTGATGTTGCAGAGAGATGATATAATTTGCTTTCATCGCAAGTGTTCCTGCTTTATGTGGTACAAATTGCCTTTTCTGCTGAACATGTAGCCTTGAGCATGAAGTCATACCCAGACAGATTAAAGGACATGGCTTTACTTTCTACTTATATTTTACTGTTCTATTTTTGCATTTTGTAGATTATTTTCTCATGAAAGAGCTGGGATTTCACAGGCCTTCATGTTGCAGCACTCATCATCTCCCCTCCTGATCTGGGTCACTGGCCATAACAGTGGGACAAGGTCAGACGAAATCTCATGGGAACAAAAGCCTTATAAGGGCTACTTCCCTGCTGACAAGCAAGCCTTCCTGCTAAGTCATGTAACTTGAACAGTTATCTGCGGGAACAAAAAAACCCAAACCAAACACTATCAGCTCTAGCTACATATGCTGCATCTTCCCAAACTAAGGTTTTGGTCTCAGACCCCACACCCTTACTTACACTCCTGTGCCTTGATCTAAATCATGACTCCAGTATCATGCATTCTCCTTCTTCTCAATTTCCTGTATTTCCTGTGTTCCCTATTCTACACTTCTGAAGCTGGACCCATCATACATGCTGTCTTCATTGCCAGAACCTTTCCTTTTTTAATTTACAGGGTTCCCTGTACCCCACACAAATACCAGCTGATTTCTTGAAAGTTGAAGATAGATAGAAATATTTGCTGCCTTGTCCAGAATCATTCTGGAACTTGCAGGCTCAAATCCTCTTTTCTGTTCCATGGATGCTGACAAATGCAGCAGACCATCAACAGGGCCTGTTCCCTCATGCAACAGAGGACCTCAAGACACTCTGCCCTGCAGCCGTGCAAGGCCTACCAGGAATTATGCCCACATGGGCACCACTAGAAAGGGCCAGGCCAGGGTTGTTATGTAGCTCTTCCTCTCCAGGCATGTGGCATATCTTATGGCAAAAGACCCAAATATCAGAACTAAGGCTAAAAAGAGAAAGCTGGAAAGAAATTAGTAAAAAAGGAATACATTCATGAGGTTCTGCTAGACCAGTCCGAGTCAAGAGGGAAAACAGGTCAGCAACAGAGCAAAATAAGTGAATGCCTTGTTTTAACTACATGCATAGTTTATTGGATCACTGATACAGGGCTGCCATAATCTTCTGTATCAACACTGAGCATGATCTTGGGTTCTCGTTCTCAGGGTTTTACTGGGCCTATTTAGCATAATCCTTACAACTGGACTCTGAAGCAGACCCCAAAAGCATTGCAAAATGTCAACTTCTTTTCTGAAACAAATTTTCGTCTGCCTGCTTCACTGTGGAGAATGCTGGCTCTTTTAAATATAATGGAACACACCAGGTTCTATGGTATGCTACTGAAATTTATATTACCAGGAGCTTCTACTATGTTGGCCAGAGTGACATAACAAAGGCTGCTATTATGCTTTTGAGCCTTTCTTTCATCAGTTGCTTAATCATCTCCTATCTTCAATCAGGGAATTTGTTTTGCAGATGAGGACAAATTGAATATACAACTCCGAATCTACAAACTGGAGACCAAAGTGCTCACCTAAGAATTAAAATGTCCTGCTCAGATTCTACCTATTATTGAAGACTAAATGATACAAGTAGTTACTTGACTCTGAGTTCTGCTGTATGGGTTAAATCAAATACTACTTGTACAATATTTAAAAAGTACAGTGTGCTATTTATTACACAAGCAAATGCTTATTTTTGTCCAATTTTATACTGAAGGCTCCTTAAATGGCCAATGGGCAATAAAAACAGAAAGGACAACTGAAATGTTATGGAAACATATCTTTGCCATTGGCAATGTGGTTGATGACATGCAAATAATTTTTAAGCCATGAGATTACTGGAGCGGCATGTTTCTATTGCGCCAGCATCTTCAATGGGCTTGTGGTCCTCATTAAATGCACATTTTAGATAGCATTGTTGTTTTCTCTGGCTTCATGTTATAATCTTCCTTTCTGTGCCTAATCGTAAGGTATGCTAATGGTGCTGTTACACTGTGAAAGTGGGTGGCATAAAATCTTTAGCTGAACTGCAGATCAGACCATGTAGGGTTTTAACCAACAGTGTCTCCCTTCTTACAGGGCTTTGAGGAATCTTTAATGTAAGTGAAACATCAAAGGTCAAAGTCTTGCTTTGTTAACTGAAACTTCTTTAGAGTGATAAGCATGGCAATTTTGGAAAGAAAGATCCAGGTTACTGGATTAGTTAGCTGTGTTCAGCTTAACTACACAAACTTGGGCATTCTTGGTTTCAAAATACCAACTTTGCTGCAAGGATCTCTGAGAATCCTTCCCCTGGAAATGAATCAGCTATGTCTTAGTACACTTGATTTGTTATCCAGAATGATAATGAGACTTCTGCCCAGACAAGAACATCAGAGCATGTTTTCTAAACTGTCCCCTTTTTTGGCATTAATATGTATTACTCTGTACAAGATCTCCCATCGTGATTTTGCTTTCAGAGTGATCACTGAGTTGAGTCATTGCATTTCTAACTGTAGGCAGCTGTCAAGTTCATATGATCCAGTTTGCTTTCAGGTAGTTAATATAAGATGATAGAATATGTGAAGTTATATATACACATTTCTCTTATTATCTCTAGGGGTTTTATAAGCTTTTTTTCTTATGATTTTGCTAATTCCTTTCTGATATATAATTTTTGTTTATATCAAAAACAGGGAAAATCAGTTTCCAGATTTTGTGATGATTCTTCAGAACTTCAGTGAAACTGTAAGTTCCTGTTACTGTTTGACCTAAGTATATAGCATAGATCCTTGCATGGCACAGCTTAAGCGGACTTCTCAATGCATTGATTACTGGAAATGTACGTGTTCCAACACTGGAAGATTAAAAACAAGTAAACTTGTTTAGGGCCTTCTGAAACAACCTTGAGAAATGAACCTTAGGAAAAAGCCACCTAGCATTACTGAAATTGTTTTACTGAACCATGTTTTCACTGATGGCTTACGTTGACAAATGGTATTTCTGTAGCATTTTCCACTTGCACCTGAGCAGTCTTGCTTTGACGGCTGCAGCCTGTATACTGCAATTGTCCACAGGACTAGTGTAAGGTAATGATGCTGTTTTTCATGGGCATTTTTGCACAGAAACATCTTGTGAAGGCATTTTTGAAGAGTACATGTCAATGTCAGAGCTCCACCCAACAGAAATGTAGCTCTGTTCCTTCCTGATTTCCCTCCAAAACAGAGAAGACTTCTCAG
Organism: Ara ararauna; assembly: GCA_028858755.1. NCBI lineage: Eukaryota > Metazoa > Chordata > Aves > Psittaciformes > Psittacidae > Ara > Ara ararauna. Next base: position 31,529,062 of record CM054410.1, on the reverse strand, counting down.
TTAATTGATATTTTTTCATTTGTGGAAATACAAGGTGGTTTTTCTTACTCCATTAAAAAGCATTGTAGACTGCTACACACATCCAGTTCAGTGTTTCTTTTCAACTATTTTCTCTCTGCTACTAAAGCACCTTGCCAGGTACCATGTATTTCATGATAAAGTAGAGTAGGAAGAATACCTTAAAAGTCTTTAAGAGAATGAAAGAAAATGACAGAGACTATGACTCAAGCTAATATTTTCCATAGAAACTGGGAGGTGCAGAAAGTCAGCTGCCTGTGGTAAAGATATGAAAGAATATCTTATATTTTAAGGTTCAAAACTAGAACAGGGTTTTTTTTGTACCAATGAAAAATACAGATTTCCACTAAAATTAACCCTCCTGCAGGTATATGGATGAGAATGTCTAAAAAGTAGTATATTCAGTGCTCAACACAAAAAATTGAATTTTTTAAGGAAATTAGTGCTTGATTTAATATCTAATCCTCCAGTGGCAGAAAACATCTGTGAAAACCTTCAAACCCCTCTGCTCAGCACACAAACCCAAGGCTGGCTGGTTACATAGTCTCCCGGTGAAGGGCTTCACACTATGTCATATACAACAATTCCTCAGAAGATATAGCCTAAACCGCATCTTACAGTATTTTTCCACCTCAGATTCTCAGGCAACCTACTATTGTGTCTATCTTTCTGTCTCATTAAGCAGGTGAGACAAGGAATGAATTCTTTTAAAACCGTTAGTTTCATTTTAAAAATGTTAGCTTACTTCAAAATAGGACAGCAAGTTCAGCATATCGATGAAACATACTGGATGCTCAGTGCAAAGTACCATTTTATCTGAATCCCAAGCACACACATCCATTCAACAGCCATGTTTCATGTGGGACTTTCTGCCTCAGCCGTGCGGTGGGCTGCTCTGCCACCCACTGGCCTTTTTATTCCTGACAAAGAGAGTGCAGTGGAAGAACAAAAAACAATTTTCCTACAGACAAGAAAATGGTTATTTGAACAGACCCACCTCAACTATCTTCACAGCAAATGAAGCATTACTAGAAGATAGTATCTGTACTTTTCCAAAACAAAGAAGTACGTCTAAACAAGCATTGCTCAAGGACTGGGACAGACTCCATCCAGCACTCAGCCTAGCTGGATCACATCTCTCCTGGGTACCACAGAGCTGCTGAACTTCCCACATATTCTGGACTCATATTTAAGAGATGAGTGTCTTCCACTGGCATGAAAAAGGAGCTATGAATGACCCGTGCCTTGGAAAGTTAAGCCTGTTGCTTGCATATTTAAGTGTGGATTGACTTCATAGGGCCTAAAGTGAGTCTACATTTGCTAAAATCAAAACTCAGAAGGGAGAGAGGCCTTGGATTCTACTTACCTGTCTGCATGAGTTAATACCAAATGTGGAAAAAAGAATTATCACAGACTAGAAAGGTCTCTTGTGGCTTTTGCCATTTCTGTGTTGATGTCTTAGGGCTAAGTTTTGTCTGCTGCAGACCATCTTTTCTTGTCCATGGGAGCACTAGCATTGAGTAGCAAAGCCCATTTTTGCATTTCCAGCTCTTCACAAGTTATTTTTATGTTTTGAAAATTAAAATGAGTTTTGAAACAGAACTGTCACACCCTTGAAATGTTTTGGAAAGCTTCTGTAGTTTTACATAAAAATGGAAAATCTTTTCCCCAGTATTAAAAGCAATTAACAGATTCACAGTTTCTATTTTAACCTGAAAACAAACAAAATCATAATTGCTTTTGATTTAATTTAAGGCATAAATATGTTGCCCTGTATTTCCATGCTCACATGAAAGTACAGCTTTTTATGAGGGACATCCAATAATCTGCAACGATTAACAAGAGCCCTTTCTGTGCCAAACATCCAGATAACCCATGGACATCAGATGCTCTTCTTCCCTTACCATTTAAGCAAGAGTGCTCACTCCTGAATTCACATTCTGATTATTATATGAGCAGTACTATTAAACAGCACAAAAAATATTGCTACTCTTGCCTTATTAGATAACCTGTCCTTTGAAAATACTCTTCCAGAGTACATCCCCCCACATATGGCTTACAATTCCATTCTGCTTTCATTAGTGAAGTATGGTAAGTCTTAGCATGCAGTCACCAAGCCAACTAGACAGTCTGGTATATACCCTTTTATGAGATGGTAGAATAATTACTGTTTCCATAGTCACCAAACTGACCCTTATTTTAAGTGGTTTAAATTCTCCAAGGCTAACAGATAGCTCTATGTTTCCCTCTTGGAATAATGAAAAGCATGTTCCTTTTAATGATGGTCATATTAGACATTCTCTCACTCATTGTGTTACTTGGAAGCAATTACCTTGAATCAGCTCCCATGAGGTGGAGGGGAAAGAGAAGAAAAGATCAAGATGTTGCCACACTTTGATACTATGAACAGACTATTCATAAACATAGAAAAAGGAGATGGAGAAAAAACCTCCCTGTCAGATTTTCAGCTAAAACACATTAGCAGTGATGAGATCCAAGGAGCAGCTTCAATTACCACCAGCTGGGGGACTTTCGTGAATGGAGTATCCTTGCACATTAGCTACTGAGGCACCCACTCGAGTGTCAGAACCTACAGCTGTGAACTGCCAAATCACAGGAGAGGGAAGAGGAGACCTGTACACCCTCCTATCATCCAGTGTCAGTGATTAGAGCAGTGATTCAGAATGAGATTATCTTATTTTCTGAAGTATTATTCAGTATGGAGGCTCTGCAGCTGATGTCTACCAAAGCATGATACGTATCACAGGGCACAACTGGTATTCAATATGCAAAAGCAGATTTCTGCTAACACATCTAAGGTAAAGGTAAAATACTGCAAAGTCCAGTGATTTCACCACAACAAACCAGAGTGAGGGAGAAAACATCATGACATTACCAGAAACAGATCAGGAGAGATGTGTGTTTATCTTCACTGACATCTGCTCCCAAGCAGCACCCTTACTAGCTCATTTGTATTCAGTAATTATCTTACTGTTGTTTAGCTAGAATTTATGCAAGTCAGGGTAGAGGGGATATGAAATTTTATTGGGTGCTAATTAAGTCACATAGGTTTTACTTCATGGGAATTTTGCAGAAGGAACACAATCAGATTCACTGGTTTCAATGCTGATCACCTGTGCTGAACTGCTTGAGCCAAAGACAAGCACTCAAGTGCAAAATATAGTACTTTATATGACTTTTTTTGATCAAGTATTCATCAGAATAAAAAAATATACTGTGTTTCACTATTATACTTTTAATATAGCCCAGTACACTTTACTAGCTAGCGCTTTTGTTTGAAACAATGCTCTAGTTGTATCAACACCGGGAGAAGCCTAGTGTCACCTAGGGTTTCTGATCCCTGTTTTGCACTGCCTTGGTCCTCAGGTCAGGAACTGGTGCTGGCTGCCTGGGCTCACACTCAGTTACACACGAACATTTTCTCTTCATGTCTGAAGTAAAAGTATCCTCTTGTAACCTGATATAGTTGAGGATGTCCCTGCTCATTATGGGGGGTTGGACTAGATGACCTCTGACGGCCCCTTCCAACCCAAAATATTCTGCGATTCTGGCCAGTGTTAAGAATGAGTGATGTCAGCTCATAATCACAGATGTGGTTTCAGCATATGTTAAGCATTCATATTTCCAGTTCAGCACAAAGAACACTTACAGGACTTTACACAATGACAGGGACAGAGCTAAAACAATAGGACCACCATCTAAGGCAACAGGCAGAAGGCTTTTCTCGTTGCAAACAGGCATTAGAGAAATATTTGGCAAGCTGTGGCAGCAAAAAAAATCAAGAGGAAGAAGCCAGCAGGCAGAAGGAAACAGTTTAGTCCAAGAACAGTGAAAGAGTAAGTGCTCTTCCTAGGGAACAGAACCATGTGGGTGTAGTGAACCACCTACTAATGTTTGCTCCTTCTGTGTTGGAGGGAACTGGGACTTTTGTTTGATCTAGACACCGGGTTTATAGCTGTTCCCCTGTCTCCATCTATGACTGATCACACTTGTACAGATGTTGAGCTCCAAAGTGTCTGTAGAAGAGAAAAAGAACTGTGTTTCAGCATTTCTGTGCTCTCCAGACTGAATCCACTCATGTGTTCACTTGTCTACACTTGTACAATCGATTTTTCTTCATAGTTCAGGTTATCGGCACCTTGAGAAAGGAGCTATCAGAGGTGTTTTCTTAACAAGCACCATGCCGGCCCATATCACCATGACAATAATTATAGCTCTGGATTGCTTTCTGTGGATTGTGTGTCTCAGGCAAAAGGGAAAAGAACTAAATTAGAGGTATTATAGTAGCCGTGATCATGATTTTGAATGAAGCTGTTGTGCAAAGTAATTTAGATTTACATCTTTTAAAAATAGCTGTCAAAGTTATATGTCAATCTGTTAGCACAATGTTTAATTTATCTTTCTCCTCAGCAAGGTTGCCTGGAAACAAGGAAATAGTCTGAGAAATCCCTTTGTGAAAGTGTGGTTATCACTTGACAAATCAATATCACCAGATTATGACTGCTATTTTTATTCAAAGATTTAAAACCCCTGCAATTAAAAAAGAACACCGAACAAACAAAAAAACCCCCAACAAACCCAACCCCCCCCAAAAGACAACCCCCCCCCCAAAAAAAAACCCCTAACAGCCATAACACACCCCCCTTCCTGAAACCCACAACAGACAGCTTTTAGTAATTTTAAATACACCTGGTACAACTAGCAACTTGGAAGTTGGACTTAGTTCAGCACACAGCAATCATTTCTAACCACAGGTCATGAAATCACACCATAAAGCACAGTAAAAGCATGGGAGTATCTATACTTACAGTGTCTGTGACTGGCAGATGAACAGAAGTCTCATGGCCAGATTAGCTCATTCAAACGATGGTACTGAAGGGACATCCATTTACGTCTGCTGTCAACTCATATATCGTTCCATGTTGCGCATGGCTGAGAAGGGCAAGGAGGAAAGGACACACAGCAAGAGAGATGACTGGTTTAGTTATATTAACTGTTCAAGGGGAGAAATGATCATGCAAGATTTTTCAGAAATACAGCTCCATGCTGCAAGTCTCTCATCTGCCTCTGGTGACCTCCCTGCTGATGAATAATGGCCTTTAGGGAACACTTACAAAACATAAGCATCGGCCACTGCTAAGAGCTTTTTGAACCAAACAAACAGGTTGCAGGATTTCTTCTAATGCAGGGGATTTATCAAAGCTTTTGATTTTTTTTTCTTAATTGGATTATATTGAGGTTTAAGAACCCAATACACCCTTAACTGTGTGAAAAAAAACATCATTGGGATACTCTCCTGAAGTTCTTGGAATACGTGTATGAGTTTAAATGGACTGCTTGATCAGGCTCCATCATTCTTTGCCTGCTGCACCTTGCTACAGGTTTTGTAGACCTAGAGATGACCCTGACCCTTGCACTACTCTCCCCCTCCCCCTGCAGTTGTGCCCTTCTATCTTCCACATTTCTCAGCATCTTGCCTTTGTAGACACCAGATAAGCATAAAAATTGCTGAACTATGAGTATGCTGAATATTAAGCCATGAATGCACTAAGCAGAGGTAGCTGGAAAAGGTTTGTGTCAGCTGCACCACTGTGCAGTCAGGACTTGAGGCAGATGCAGGCAGAGTAAAAAAAGAGTAAAAGGTGGTGCCTGCTGGAAGAGCAGGTGAACAGTTTATATCGAATAATTAATATGATGTGCTTCACCATTCTCATTCTTTACAGACTGCCTGTCAGCAGGCTTATGATTTTCCCATTAATTTTTTGCACAGTAAAAAATATCTAGGTTGATTTCTACCAGTGATATTTGTTATCAGAGGGGGCAGAGTATTCAGAATGCAGACTCATGAGTTGCACTGGTTGCTTTTGGTTGTATAAACATACCTTTCTTCTGTCACCTTACCTGGATAGTGGCATTCTTCAAAGCCTGGTCCTGTTACAACTGAATTTACTCCAGGATCCCTGTTGACTTGCATGATATGAAACAATATCCTGCAGTCATATGCTCAAATCAACTCAGCGCAGCAAGGGTACTCACACTGAAAATAAAAACAAATAAACAAATAAAAACTGCTCCACATGCATGAATTTTCCTGTTCAAAAGGTTTCTTATACCTGGAGGACATGACAATAAAATGCATAGGTCAATTCCTGTTCTTTGTTAGATCTGAGTAAGAGAAGTGTAATTCACTTATTGCCAAAAATCATTTTACATTGATATATTTAACAGCAAAATTTGACACAAGGCATGAAGCCCAAGAGCTCATATCAAGCAACCTTCTGAGTTTTGTGGCCTTCAGCTAGAGCTAAGATGACTCAAATAATGTAATATGCAGTTCCAATAACCCTACAGGGGTGCTGTTCAAGTCAAATGTAAATTATGGTGAACTTATGTATCCCCGGAGATTTACTCAAAGAGAATACAGAGATGATTGCCTTTGGGATGAATGAAGGCTGCAGTACTCACTGTGCTATACCCACATTAGCTTCTGTGAGCAAGACATGAAGAATGATGGCAACAGAAAACAGAGAATTGTTCTCTGGAGGGTTCCAAAAGAGCCGCTCCATGGGTGAACGCTCATCAGAGAAGCTGGGGTATCTCCAGGGCAACTTGTTTCTATGACACTGCTGACACAAGCATAAAGTATTGATCCGTACAACCCTACAGATGTAGGTCTTGGATTTCAGCAGTCTTTCAGTATAGTCTCCCACTGTACACTGCTGTAGCACTGTTTTCAAGAGCAGTTAATTCAGGGAGAAAATACAGCAGCTCTCTGGTCACCAGCACATGCACTCAGATGCGTGTGGCCTCTCTGCTACTGATGCATATGTTCACATGCTAGGGTGTTTAGGCAGATGGGAAAGTTTTAAGCATAGGCAGGACAAGAAACAGTTATCAAGATAATGTTATCAAGTCTCAAAACACATGGATTAGATTTTTTTTTTTGTATGTTTTCGTTGTTGTTGTTTCCTTCCCCCCTCACTCCCTGCAAAATAACCTTAATGGTATTTGATTTACAATTTACCAATGTGTGGATCACTCTGGTCCTGTTTCTTAAAAATGTGGAATAGAAATGCTAGTACTTTAGGAGGTCGTGGTTGGGGGACATGGGAATTAATAGTCTCAGTCACCCGAGTTCTACCTCACCCCTAACCACCTAGCACCTCCTGGGAACATTCTTTATAGTCTATTCACGGCTAAAAGCTGTGGTGAGGGTGTGCTGTAGTTTTACTCCAACAGCTCCACTTACTTCACCAGACGGTTACACTTGGAAACTCAGGAGTGCTAATGTACTCTGATCCCTTAATCTGAGACACAGAGAAGCGAAGTGGTCACAAAACTAAGCATTAGATTGGATATGAGGAAGAAATTCTTTACTGTAAGGGTGGTGAGGCACTGGAATGGGTTGCCCAGGGAAGTTGTGAATGCTCCATCGCTGGCGGTGTTCAAGGCCAGGTTGGACAGAGCCTTGGGTGGCATGGTTTAGTGTGAGGCGCCCCTGCTCATGGCAGGGGGGCTGGAATGAGATGATCTTAAGGTCCTTTCCAACCCTAACTATTCTATGGTTCTATTTTTCTGTGCACTGCCTTGTTGTTTATGTGGACCTTAAGAAGATTGTGGCCCACAAAGGGGCATTTCAGAGGAGCACTCTAACTGTTGAAGCAGAAGTCTTTATTCAGAGGGATCTCTGATCAGCAGCTGTAAAGAAATAGTTGTGTGGGGAGTTGCATAAGATACACTCAGGGTTATGATACTAAAAGCAAGGGTGGAACTTGAACAGTAGGGCAAGATAAAAGGAAAGGGATATGCATAGGAAATTATACGTGAGTTTTCAAGATGGCCTGGTTGTGTCATACACTGAAACTGATCTTTGTGCAGCCTGCATAAGTTTTCTAGCCCAGGCACTGAAAGGCATAAACTAACATGAGATTGTTTTCTGGTCTGCCTTGCCTTTGCAGGTATTTGTTACATAGCACAACAGATGTTTTGCTAATGGCTAAGAACTGCCAAACTCTAATAGCAATGTTAACTTCAGAATTTGTAATTTGTTAAGTCTATAGCCCAGATGATGTCTAAGTCCTTCCTGTGAATATTCACTGGGCTGAGGTTCCCTTGGCCACATGGTTGCTGCATACATGTATGACATAGAGAGTCTAAAATGCTCTGGAATTGAAGTCTGATACAGAGAGAAGATGGGTTTCACTGACTTACTAGCTCTCCCTCCTTAGATACCTAAGAACAACTAGCCACTGCATTTAGACTAATTACAGTTAGCCAGGTTAACAAACACTTGCCTATGTGAAGAAGCTCCATTAAAATAATACATTTATCTCAGGAGTGCAGGAGGGATCTTCTCCCTCATTGCGCTTTACAGATCTCCCCACAGCTTACAGCACATAGCTGTAATACAACAAATCTGCACAAATATAAACCGAGCTGTGTGTTTCATGGAAGGAGGAAAACAGACTAAATTAATCTGTAGAATTTTCTTCTTGATCCTTAGAACAGGTAGGAGCTCAAAAGGCATCTATAAAATAACCTGGAGAAGCTCAGAAAGCTGGTACCTCCCCGTGCTTGACAGCAGCACTTGTGGTGGATGCGCTGCCCTCCTCAAGCCACCTGCCCTGAAAATCTCACTGCTGCCTTCAGACCATTAAATCAGGACAGGCGCCACTCCAAGAAAGATCATAATTTTCGTTCAGCTTAATTACCAGAATACAATTCAAGACACAAAAACCGGCTTTATCAGCCACCAGCCCGCCGCGTCTCCCCGCGCCCTCCGAAAGCTTCCGCCACAGGGCGGCGGCCGCCCCTCTCATCTCGCAGGCGTTAAGATGGCGGCGGGCGACCCGCGAGCAGGGAGTAGCTTTTGCATGATCACCCACACCCTGTTCCTGACAGCGACACAGTCTGCGCCAACACGAAAGGGGAGGTGAGAAGGGATTGGCTGCCGGCACCTGCTCCGCACCCGAAGGCGTTCCGGGAGGTGGTTGCATCCTCCCCATCCCCTCCCGCCTCCCTGAGCGCCGACTCCGTTCCTGTGGTGCCGCGAAGAGAGCCGGGAGATCTCTGTGTGCGGGGGAAACCACCCCCCCCCCCCGATGAATCAGTAATTTACTAATTTAACAAATTAGTTTACAAAATTATTAAACAAAATGATACCGTGACAGAGCTCCCTTGGCAGCAGTGAGGGTTTTACTGGGGTTTTGGGAAGCCTGGTAAAGCAGCACAGAGGCGTTTCTGATGAAGGAGGTAGATGAGATGAAGTTACATTAGGGTGACTAAAGGGACCGGGTAGGTTGTAATTGCTCTGATGTGCTTTTTTTTTTTTTTTTTTATATAGCCGATGGCATGACTGGCTTTGTTTTTGCTTGCTTAAATGAGAATTTTCTCGTAAGGAGGTGGAGGTGCTGGTGAAGTGCATCACAGGCAGAGATATGCACAACCTTTGTGCAGTAGTGCATCTCTGAGCGAGAAAAAATTCACTCTATTCCAATGTAAAAGATGCTGCTTCCAGGTTTTCTTGAGAGATAAAAATGAGCTTTGTATTTACACTTGGGAAAACAGTAAATAGGACAGGGAGCAGAACAACCTGCTTGGCTGATGAAGATGGCAAAGAATTTCCTCTGTTTCATTTTCCCCCTGCTAGGTAGTTGTCCCGACAGCCCTTTATGGCTCTTAGTCGTTCAGAAATAGAAAAATTATTAGCAACGGTCACCTCAAAGTGCAGAGTAAAGCAAATAATCGTAAATCCTTCTACAAAAATCAGATCAAACACTGACCTTGATGAGGGTTGTCCATGGTCTGTACATACCGTCTGTCAAAGCAAGGGAATTTTGCCTCTATGATATAGTGCCCAAGCTTGTACATATATCACCTCAGGAAAGATGCTAATGGGATGTGACAGCTAGTGTAATTTTATTTTTGTATTAAAGGGGCAGAAACAAGCTGTAATAGAGGAGGGGACCACTCCAAAATGAAAACAGAATCAAACATGGTTTCAGGTTTTCTGTTTTCTTTCTTCCTATTTCCTTTTAAGTTATAAGCAGAAATTAATATGGCATATATGACCTAGTGTTACAATGGCTTTCTCTTGCTGTGATTTTTATCTGTGATCTTGGAACCTCAAATCAGCGATCAATGCACCTCACATGGCATACAGCTGTGCCCTGCATGTGATAACCAAAATCTCTAGGCACAGAAGAACCCTTATTTTGGAACTGGATTATCAAGGTAATTAAGCTTTATGAGCTTGAGTTGTTGTGCATGGCACAACTGGTAAAATTTATCTGCGAAAGGACAGCCTTATAACGCCTGCAGCCCCTTCTCTTTTTTTAAGCAAAAGGCACCATGGGGTTCACTGAGACTGCGGCATGCCAGCATGTAGCCCTGCACTCATTTCTGATGTGCTCACCACTTGAAGATGCTGTAGCAAGAGATGGGGAAGTAGAAAACACTTCTTACATCCCACTGAGCTCCATCACGTGGGATTACTGGCTGATATGTTGTTGTGGTTTATTTCCAGAAAGAAAATTAACTCTATCGGAGCTGAAACCAGGACGTGTCTGCAGCGCACTTAATATTTAGTCCAGCCAGCTGGCTGTCAGGCTGAGGTGTCCAATATGCATGATGGTCAGTCTGCACTGGAGATTCTGTAGTTTCTCATGTTGTTGCATTTTCATCTGAGGGCCTCAACCCTGATTTCTTGCCAGAGCAGGAAGCAAAGCTCATTCTAGGCCAGTTTTGCAGGCCCAGGGAGTTCAAGTGAAGATTGGCTCAAGTATTTAAATTTTCTCATTTCCTCCAGAACTTTGAACTGCTTCTCATGTATTCTGCTGCAGCTGCCACTAATGAAAACTACAGGTGTAAATGTAAGATGTGACCCAGAGAGTCAAGTTCCCATTTTGGTGCAGTGTAAAGCATCTGTTCTGAATTCAGCACTTGCAACCTCACCCGCTGATGCTAAAAGAAATTATGTATGTGAAATGAATAGAGGGCATGCCATATACACTGGTTGAGCAAGCCAATTTATAGTCTCAGTTACAGTGATGTAAAAGGTAGTTTATTAACTTCTAGTTTATATCCTGATACTCATTAGTCAAGTTTAATAATACATATACAAATGTATTTGCATTTCTTTTTAGCATGGTTGATCTGAGGCTCGGGAAGGCATCTTGTGAGTTTCCAGAGCAGTCACTATTAATCCACTGAGTGGTGCTGTTGCCGTGTTCTGGATGTACTGCAACAGAACACAGATGTTTCTTCAGTCTGTTTAATTTAGCTAAACTTTTGTCCAGGTGGCATTGTAACCAAGGACAGAATTTAAACAAAATACTTTACATTTCTTTTCCAGGCACTCAGCCACTCTGAACAATAAGGGTTCTGTTCTAATTGCCATTTCATGTACCATGTTTTTCAACTGTGTTCATGTTGTGGTGGTGTTGTTCTTAAGTGAATGTTAGTGTTCTTTGACCTGGTGCAGGTCTGGAGAGGGCTCTATCCTTCTCACATTTTTGTTCCTCAGTGTATGAGGTAGTGTGACCGCAGGGTTTTGGGTGACAGCTGTGGACTATGCCATCTAGAAGGGCTTTTTTCTGTATGAAGTTCTGTAGAGGGGCCTAGTGCAGGAGAATGGTAACACCTCTTTCTCACCAAGTGGTCTGTGATAGTCACCTGTGTCCTGTATGTTATGACTGAGCAGAAACAACACAGCTGGTACGGGGTCAAACTTCTGTACATAATGCTACCGCATGTTCTTGTCTACATTATGCCCTGAGAGTTTAACTCTGAGAAGAAGAGAATATTTTGGTTCCCATGTCCATAAACTCCTGGCATTTTTGAGGTGATTGCGAGTGACTCTGATCTATACCATTCTGTACCACCCTAAATAAGTTACTCGTTCCTTTAGAATTTACCACTGTCTTGTAAAGAATGTTATTGTAGAGAATTCGGCTACTTTCATCTGGATTACCAGCAACAGGTCACAAGAGACAAGCTCTTGCTGACGTCTCAGATGAATCAGGTGTTGCAGGCCTTTTTGCCCTTTCCTGAATTCTCTTTTCTGTCTACTTTTGACTTGTTGGCTATCATCTCAAAAGGAAGGAGGTAACTGCTGCTTCACAAATGGATATGTTTCTTAATTTTTCTTGAGCCTCACTGGTGAATCTAGCTTAATTCCCCTCTAATAACAAAATAACAGAGAAAGACCAGACTTTATCTTAGCCATAAAGTATGATTTCAGACAGTTTGGGTTCAAGAATGCAATTGATGTGGCCAATCCCATGGGAATTGCTGTGACCTTTCTAACAAGTGGTCACCTAGTTAGTTTAAAATAAATATCAGATATTTGTGTATATGAAGTCTGAGAGGTGCATAGTGTATTTTATTAGGAAAATTAATTGCAATTCTGTGATGGATAAAAGATTTCTAATTGCTTTAGGATTTATACAAGGTGAAACAAGAACACTAAATCTGCTGAGAACACAGGTAATCCTTGTTTGAAAAATCAAGAGCAAATTCTGCACACAGAGTCTGTGTTGCTTTGCAGGAGAAATGTTTTACATCTTTATGAAAGACTATTATGTATTAAAGCTACACAGAGTATTTTGCAAACAATTGATGAAAATAGAGCACATTGCCAGTGAAACACTTGGTTATTGTGCACAATGAGCCTGGTGACCTCTTATCTCTGCATTCTGTGTGTACAAAGTTCAGTTTTGTAAAGGATCTATAATTCTTTCTCTGCTTAAACTTATTTTAATACATACTTCGGTATCTAATTCTTGATGATTTTACCTATGTATCTTGAAGTGTGCGTCACAAATTTAATTAAAATACACATTACACAAACTTTATCAGTGGCAAATTATAACAAATCTTTATTTTGAATAGTAGTTTCTTCAGCTACATCATATTTCCAAGATGCCTGCCACTGTTCTGAGAGATGCTGTTTTCAGTTGCCAAAAAGTTCACAGCTTTCAGAGCAGAAATTTTCCATGTTACGTATCTGCTTTGGTCTGATACATATCTAAAGTTTAAGCTCAAATAGTTCAGCCATTTCTGGGAATATGTACAGGAGGATAAACACATCCTTTGTTGTTGTTGAGAAGACCTGGGTGCTTTGTAGAAAAGTTTTTCATGTGGTAGGGAGGTTGCTCTTTGGCCAGCTGGTGCTTTCTCTAGCCTGTGCAAACTTACCTCTGTCTGGTCAGGTTGCAGCTTTTGAAAAAGATTGATTTCTGTGTGCTCAGTAAAAGCTTTTAAGAGCACAGGGCTAAATTTTGCCTAGAGATCTCACTTGCAGTGAGGGTGCCGCATCCTGTCTCACTCCTTTCCAGCTGCCCTGTGTACCCGTACCGGGCCCACAGAATGCAAACCATATTTAGGATCATAGAATGATAGAATATTTAGAGTTGGAAAGGACCTTAAGATCATCTAGTTCCAACCCGCCTGCCAGGGGCAGGGATGCCTCACACTAAACCATGTCCACCAAGGCTCTGTCCAACCTGGCCTTGAATGCTGCCAGGGATGGACCATTCGCAGCTTCCTTGGGCAGCCCATTCCAGTGCCTCACCCCCCTTACAGTAGAGAACTTCTTCCTTACATCCAATCTAAACTTTCCCTGTTTAAATTTGAACCCGTTATCCCTTGTCCTATCACTACAGTCCCTAATGAAGAGTCCCTCCCCAGCATCCCTATAGGCCCCCTTCAGATACTGGAAGGCTGCTAGGAGGTCTCCACGCAGCCTTCTGTTCTGCAGGCTGAACAGCCCCAACTTTCTCAGCCTATCTTCTTCATACGGGAGGTGCTCCAGTCCCCTGATCATCCCTGTGGCCCTCCTCTGGACTTGTTCGAGCAGTTCCATGTCCTTTTTATGTTGAGGACACCAGAACTGCACACAATAGTCCAAGTGAGGTCTCACGAGAGCAGAGTAGAGGGGCAGGATCACCTCCCTCGACCTGCTGGTTGCGCTCCTTTTGATGCAGCCCAGGATACGCTTGGCTTTCTGGGCTACGAGCGCACACTGAAGCAGGCTCATGTTCATTTTTTCATCGACCAACACCCCCAAGTCCTTCTCCTCAGGGCTACTCTGAATCTCTTCTCTGCCCAACCTGTAGCTGTGCCTGGGATTGCTCCGACCCAGGTGTAGGACCTTGCACTTGGCATGGTTAAACTTCATTAGGTTGGCATCAGCCCACTTCACAAACATGTGGAGGTCCCTCTGGATGGCATTCCTTCCCTCCAGAGTATCAACCGAACCACACAGCTTGGTGTCTTCGGCAAACTTGCTGAGGGTGCACTCAATCCCACTGTCCATGTCACCGACAAAGATGTTGAACAAGACCGGTCCCACCACTGATCCCTGAGGGACACCACTCATTACTGATCTCCATCTGGACATTGAGCCATTGAGCACAACTCTTTGCTTGTGGCCATCCAGCCAGTTATTTATCCACTGAGTGGTCCATCTGTCAAATTGATGTCTCTCCAATTTAGAGACAAGGATGTTGTGTGGGACAGTGTCAAACGAGTCAAGGTAGATGACATCATCTGCTCTACCCCTGTCCATCAGTTCCGTAGCCCCATCATAGAAGGCCACCAGAGTGGTCAGTCAAGATTTCCCCTTAGTGAAGCCATGCTGGCTGTCACTGTGCAGCTTGTTGTTTTTCATGTGCCTCAGCATGCCTTCCAGGAGAATCCGCTCCAAGATTTTGCCAGGCACAGAGGTGAGGCTGACTGGTCTGTAGTTCACTGAAAATTGTTCCCTGATATGTACTTCCAGGATGAGCATTTCTCAGTACATGTTCCCACTGTGTGTGTGGAGGGCCTCTTCCAGATTAGATGCTATTAAGAGGTGGGGGATTAGGGCGGAGAAGTCAGTCATCAGCGCTGGTAGAGAAGGGGAGAGCATCAGGTCAAAGTGGAATAAAGAGCTTGTTAAAGGACCATTCCACAGCTAAAAAATGCTTCCTTACAGCACTTGGAGTTGAATGTGAGGTTTCCAATCAGTATCTTCTTCCAAGGCCAGAAAACATCTCTGAAATCTACTGCTCAAAATATGTTTCTTACTTTCTTCCATTGTCTTATCCAGTTTAAGGTTAACAATTCACTTGCATAAGCAAGAGCTCTTTTAGCCTAAACTGAGAATCCATATGGTCTGGAATTTCTGGTTTTTGCAGTAAAAGGGCAAAGTTAATGACATTCAAAGAAATTTAACACTCTGAAGTTACGCACTCCAGATTTGTGATGTGCAGTCATTCCTCCCCTTGCCTTATTTCCTATGAGTCCTCCAGATTTTACAACGTATAATTCAGGGATTTTGGAGACAGCAGCCTTATTTACTGAATAGCTTTTCCTACACTCCCAGACTGTCTGTCCTCCATCCAGAATTTTGCAGAGGCTGTTTTGAAAAATAGGGTGCACTTACATCCTTAAAAACAGCAGGATAGCCTATGCAAAAAGGGGCCAAGTTTCAACAACCTTAGTATTCTTAGCTCCTGGATGAAATTTTTATATTGTAGAGTACTTGATTTGGTTATTTTAATAGAACCTCTGAGGTTGAAAAATTAATTGAAGTAAACCAAAACACAGGTACAGGATAAATCTTATCCTGTTTGAAGAGGAAGTAAACCAGGTATCAGAGCTTTTTTAGCTGGGGTAATGATTAGATTTAAATAGATTTCTGCCTTTAAATGTTTATTCAGTTTCCTGTAAGTTCTGTTTTGTTTCCCTTCGCCCCTGGTTATAACTAATGAAGAACTGAAAGGTGAGGTGCAATTTTACAGAAAGGTAAGGACCTAATTCTTTGTAAGAATTTTAGTTTAGAAAATGGCCAGTGCAAAAAAGTGTGCATCTGTTTTAATTCAGGTGACAACAAGGCATTTGGCACTGGCCAGTTCCTGGAGGTTTGGGACTGCAGTCTTTGCAGACACAACTCCATTGACTCCCCTGAATAAGCCAAATACACTCCAACTGTTTTTACGTTCTTTGCTTTAAAAATGGAATTTGGCATGTCTGCGTCTCTGGTCCTGTGGGGCTCTGACAAATACTGCTGCAAAGCCTAAGGATTCCAGGTGTGTAGTGTTGTACATAACTGCACAGTTAAACAGTGACAGCAATTCTCTGTAAGCTGTTGTTATGTTTCTTAATTTTATGCTCTTTTATTGACTTGTTTAAATATATTTATGACTGTCTTCCATGCAGTCTTTAAACAAAGATGCAAAGAAAGGGAACTATGTTTTGTCCTTTAAAACATTCACTTTCCCACTCTTAAACACTAGCCAGAATCAGTGAGAATATCTTTGGAAACATTTAAACTATTCAGCAATTAGGCTTTTTTACTAGTGAATGGCTAGATTTACATGCCCGTCAGTATTCTTTTTAACACTAATAGCCTGAATTAGAGACAGTCTGAAGTTCTGCAACATGAAACTCATGCTTTACTGTCCCCCTTCTAAAGGAAAGGGCCTCATGGTCTCTTCTTCCTTATATGCCTTTTCTGTCTCTCCTGGGTTCCTCCAAGGCAGTATTAACACTGCCTGTAAGCCAGGTGACATTTGTTTGAAAACAGACTCCTTTGGGGAAAATTCCCTTTTCGGCATAGGGTGGGACAGAGAGTAGAGAAATGGAAGTCTGATTTGCTTCATTGTTATTACAAATTCTTAATTCTTTTTTGTATGAGCTTGCATAAGTTTTAATATTTGCTTTGGAAATGTAGTGAGCTTCTGTGAGGATAAAAGGCGATAACTCCTTATATTCTGCTTTGGTGCTTTCAGAAGAATGTCACTAGTTATATATCACACTAGATTCACCTATGGGATGTCTTCCTTACAATATGTATTGCTTTTCCCTGTGGTAGTCTGAACCATCTCTGCTCTGGATTTATATGATACTGTTGTAAAGGTGGGTGGTGTCACTGTCACACACCCCTTCTCAGGTCTCTTCTGGGATAGAGGAAGTAACCATGGGGGTGCACTGGGGAAGCACGTATATTGAGTGTGAATCATACTTTCTTGAAGGCAGAGGCCTTTTGTTTTAGTGAAGATAGACATGGCTCTGAAAATATCTAAATGGGGAATTGAGACAGAATTTCTTTTCTGAAAAATGTAAGCGGGCGTGCAGTTGTCTTCAGAGGGTGATAGGCTGTCTGAGAAAGAGCAATATTTTGGTTTGTGTTTGGTTTGTGTTGGCTTGCTGGTTTGTGTTTGGTTTGTGTTGGCTTGCTGGGGTAGGTGAAGAGCTTGAAACCTAAAAGGGGAAAAGGAAGGAGTATTCAACAGGAGCTTAGCTGAAGAATGTGGTATGGCAAAAGGAGAAAGGAGGTCATGTAGAGGAAGTGCACTCAAGAACAAATTTTTTTGTGTGTGTGACAAGTAAATACACTCTTACACTCACTGGGATCATAGAATCATAGAATAGTTAGGGTTGGAAAGGACCTTAAGATCATCTAGTTCCAACCCCCCTGCCATGGGCAGGAACATCTGCCACTAAACCATGCCACTCAAGGCTCTGTCCAGCCCGGCCTTGAACACCGCCAGTGATGGAGCATTCGCAACTTCCCTGGGCAGCCCATTCCAGTGGCTCACCACCCTTACAGTAAAGAACTTCTTCCTCATATGCAGTCTAAACTTCTCCTGTTTAAGTTTGAACCCGTTACCCCTTGTCCTCTCACTACAGTCCCTTATGAAGAGTCCCTCCCCACCTTCTTTTTTTCCAGCTTCCAGTGTGTGGGTTCTTTCAATGCTGTGAGTTGCTATACTTCATTAATGACCCTTAAGAGGCTAACATTAACACCTGTTTGCGGTTATTTCCTGTCACTGTTACTCTCCCAGATGGTACAAATACAATATGCCCAGTGTGTTAGGCATTTATCAGTAATATGCTCTTTGCCAGCTGAATGCCATTCATGTTGAATTTGTAAGCCTTTTCATCGCCTGAAGAATCTGTTCTCTAAGTCAAAAGCAGGAATTGCACGCAAGTAGTAGATTCTCAAAACAAATAGGAAAGAAATAGAGCAATTGTTTGTCTTTCATCTTATAGTTTATTTTCTTGTACCAAAAGGGTAGAACTAAGGCGTAACTTGAAATCTAAATGAGTGCATAAGACTGAGATGAATGGCTCCAGGGCAGTTGGATAGGGTGTACGAATGTGATCCTGAACCTATTATTTCATGACCAGAAGAAGATGTGGGAATTTGTTGTGATGACTGAAAGCCACAGATACTGGAAGACTTTGCTGCAGAGAAGAATGTGGTCTCCAGGTCTTGAATTAAGTAGTGCGGTTGCCTTAGGAAGATATTTAAAGAAGTAACCAGGAGGCTGATAAAACAGTGTTTCTGGAGTGCTCTGAGAAGTCATCCAATACTGGCCAAAATGTTTTGTGTGTATGTCATGCATGACTTCAATTTCAAGCTCTCTTATGGTAGAGAGCATGGAGTTTTTTTTCTAGGACTGTAATGTACCATGTCCATTTCCAGTTCTAGGGAAATGTTTCATATTGATTATAGCAAAACCCCCACCATATTAATGACAACTATCTTGCTTTGTCAGGGATAAAAAAAGTTATCAACATGCCCATTTATGAATTTCTAGTCCAACAGGCAAAAGTCTTGAGACTTTTAGATGAGTAAGTGAATACCTCTAAAATCACTACAATACCAGTTATTCACTAAAATCCCTAAAATCATTACTAAATAAGTTGCTTCATATATAAATTCTCTATATAAATTACTATATAAATTCTTCACAAAGGGAGTGGTCACATATTGGAACAGGCTGCCCAGGGCAGTGGAGGAATCACCATTCCAGGAAGTGTTCAGAAATGGTGCAGATGAGGCCTTTGGTTTAGTGGTGGCGTTGGCAGCGCTGGGATAATGGTTGGACTTGATGATCTCAAAGGTCTTTTCCAACCTAGTTGATTCTATTATTCTACGTTCTGCACAGGAAAGGTCAAACATGGTGCTCATGTCACCAGTGGGTGTATAGATGTATTCTTCCAGGTCAGATGATGTATTTAGAAGCTGAGTTCCTGACACCTGTGCCGTGATGACAGAGGTGATAGTATAGTGTTTATCTCTTGGTTCTACAGGCTAATGTCCAAAGCTGATTATTGTACGAGTCTAAGCAAAGCAAAGACCTCATGGAGTTGTGAAAGCAGTCCGTTACTGTTGAGGCCCTTAACAAGGCATGTCTGTCTGTGTTGTCGTGTGTATAAATGTTAAAGTCAATTAAGGATGCGGGCCAATTTTTAGCTAAATAATGAGGACCATTTAAGATACAGATTTTGCATACAGTTTCTTCACTCGTAAGATCTCATATATTTGAGTATGATCTTACTCATTAGATAAATGCTCCACCCCTAGCAGTGTTTAAGGCCAGGTTTGACAGTCTTGGGTGACATGGTCTAGTGTGAGGTGTCCATGGCCATGGCGGGGGGGGTTGGAAGTAGATGATCTTAAGGTCCTTTCCAACACTAACTATTCTATGATTCTGTGATCAGCTCCTCCCAGGATGATGGATAATTTGTCAGTAATCCCATCAAACCTAGACGGTGGGTTCCTGTAAGTAAAAGGATTCTGAGAAATTAGATAGAGAGCAAGGCAAAAGCTTCAGCTGGAGAAAAGCCACAGGCAACTGGAGGATCAGTGAGAGGACATCTTCTCCTAGGCTGTAAGAATAGAGACAGTTGTTTAATACAGAGAATCCATATCACGAGCAGGTGATAGGTCCATTTTACATTTCAGTGCTGCATCGGTATCATCCCTCACGTGCAGGGACAGGCAGCTTATAAGTAAGAGGGCCCAAATGGGCAACCATTGCTTTTGTTCTTGTTATTTTTGAGTCTTAACTCTTTGAAGCAATTTTTAGGCATTTGTGGCTATGAGATATGGCCACAGTATAAAATGGAACAAATGTACTTAGGATAAAGATTTTTCTGTAGGTCTTACCAGTCTTAATATCCAAAACTTTTATTAGTTTATATGAAAAACTATTACTTTTTTATTTTTTTATTTTTTTCGCTGTTGTATGTGATGCCAGACTCATGCATTGCAACACTCCACTGGCCATGTGCAAACTGGCCTCATAGAAACCAGGCAGTTAAAGGATTGTTTAAGAAGATGAAAAGAGTTAGAAAGACAGAGGGATGGAAAGTCTCAGGGTGTCTGGCTTCAATGCTAATGATTATGATCTGAGGCTTCTTTTGTTCCTTGCAGTTTTATGCCCCTTCTTTGAGGTGGTATTGTAAAAGAGATTATCTCTAAATTTAGATAATTTTTGCATTCAGTTTTACAGTGGGATTCTACAGTCACCACTGAATACCACTGCCCAACTGAATGGGCAACAGAGAGCAGGAAGGAGATAGAAACATGCATAGGACATGCTTTGGATTTTGGAAATGCCAAGCAGCTGACTCAGGAGTTGACTTTTTGAATCCAGACAGTAAATAAAGACTGGTTTATTTTGGAAGTGGCCTCCTACTTCTCTAACTCCCTACTGATTACTGAGGTTTAATTTTCAGTATTGGAAGGGGTCAGAGTGGCTCCTGTATGGGTAAGCTAAGATTTTTTGACGTTGCTGGAGGAGACTGTGTAGTTCAGAACAAGCATTCTTCAGCACAAACGTTTGACAACTATTAGAACATCTTTAAAGCTCTGAAAGCCTCATTCAGCATGAGATTTTAAACCTGGAATCCTCCAGCAATGGCTGGGACACAGATTTTCCAACAGTGCAAGAGTAGTTTTCTTCTGTACTGGCAGCCCTGCAAACTCAAGCAGAGTGCTGGAGAGCCTGCTTTGTCACTGTCAGTCTTAAAAACTAAGTAATTTGCAATAAGATAATTTAAGTGCTGATAAATATTAAGAGAGAATGGAATCTGTCTGATTTGTCTCACAATTGTGATGACATGGCTGTGATGACAGGGTTAAGCATGTGTGTGCATGTGTGTGTATGTGTATTCAGAAAACAACAGGGCTAAGATGTGACTTACAAACTTCAAGCAGAAGTAAATGCATTTCTGAGAGTTATTTCTCTCTTTTCAACTCAGATTAGCATTTAGACGTGCTTGCACAAATAACCTTCATAGATCTGCTTGACTCATCTATTCTGTATCTCAAACAAATCTCTTACCTGGCTTTGAAAAAAGTAAACCCTATCTCACAGAGTCACAGAGCCTGAGCAGGAAAAGATGGAGCCATGTCTGCTTTTCATTCTCTTGAGGAATATCTGTAGAGAGCTATAGAAATGGTGTGGGAGTCCAAATCTTTCCCTAAAAACAATAAATGAGACATTCTTGTGTCAACAGTGGAGATCTTTCTGTCTTTCTGTCTCTCAGGTATGTCTTTGCCAGTGTGTACTCAGAAAAGTCTGCATGACAGTTGTTAGCACTAGGAAGAGAGCTGAGAGCACTGTCTGTAGTCCTGGGCAGATGAAGCATCCTAAAAGATGCTTTACTTCAGTCCAGGCCCTGTTTAGCCTGGGCATCAGTTTGTGAGTTCAGTGCAAGGAACATTTTTCATTATGAAACTAGGATTTTCCAGACATCAAAGCCCATTTTCACAAGTTAAAAACCATTTATTTTTAATCACTGCTACTGTCTGCTTTCTCACTCCATAAAACACATACTTTCTATCAGCAGCAAATGAGATCACTTTGAATATGCTGTTATTTCTAGTTTTAATGATGTCTTTGTACTTTGATTGATGTGGATAATATGTTCAGCATGATCCTGTGCCACAAATTATCACCAAAAG
This sequence comes from Ara ararauna, assembly GCA_028858755.1. Classification (NCBI taxonomy): domain Eukaryota; kingdom Metazoa; phylum Chordata; class Aves; order Psittaciformes; family Psittacidae; genus Ara; species Ara ararauna. The sequence goes on along the minus strand of CM054410.1, from coordinate 31,507,275 downwards.
AGATTTCCCTCTGGAGAGTTTTTGGATTGGCTATAACACTAGACATTTTTTTCTCAAGAGTATTAAGAAAATTCATTAAGGACGAGGCTAGAAGGGAGAGAGAAGTTCCTGAATTTTCAGTGCAGGGAGACCAATAAAGTATCTGGAGCAGGGTTCTTTATTACAAATGAAAGCAGACAAGAATTACCGTTCTGTCAGACTCCAAAAGACCTTGCCTTACTGTTCCTGAGCCTATATACACTTTTGTGGCCTTGTACATCTGCTGTTACCTGCCTTAAGAGCCGTTTAGACTGAGTATCTATGGAGAGATAGATATTCTCTGTAACTATAGACTATTATAACTCTATAACTGCATCTATGCTATGAAATTCAAGTGAAACATTCCTAGCTACTGGGAGGTTGCTTGTGGTCAGAGTGTTAGAGCCTTCCTTGCCTTAGATTTGGCCCACTCTAGCTAGCATTTTTGCACAAGCTGTTCCTGGACACAGCTTGGCAGCTGAAAAGGCCCAGGGACCATTTCCAGCAGGCTGTTCATATGCACTTGACTATCACAGGTGCCACGGGGCATGTATAATTTAGCTGGGATTGATAACATCCACAGTCAGAATCAATGCAACTAAGTGCCCCAGTGTACTCTATTAGCAGTACTGGCTGTGGTCTGAAACTTGAGGACCTTTCCTTCACTTCTCCCACCTATATGTGAAGAGATAATGGCATCGTGCCTGCTGTTAAGTGCAGTCGTGATAACTTTATCTGCCATGATAGGTACCTGATACTCCTTTTTTCCTTGTTCAAATGCACAAAGCAGGGGACAACTTCCAAGGAAGATAAGTTAGTTTTGTCTGAGCTGGCAGCACTGTCCTGTTGCTTGCCTGTTCACTGAACATTTGCGAGCATAAACAGCATGTTCAGGTGCAGGCTCCACAAGGTACTTGTGCATTTGGAGTTATATCAACAGACGTTTTCTGGTATAGTGATACAGAAGCAAGAAAGGACAACTCTGTCATTACATGAGAGTATCAATTGTTGCCAGCCTGTAGGTTCAGCTGAATATCCAACAGTGATCAGATTTATGAAGAACTGAACACCCAGTGTGTTCTCTTTTATATAAATGCCTACCAGTGGACTTTAAGCCTCTTTAAAAATCAAGCAATAAGTTTGGGTCCTCAGTCATGGGCTTTATGCATCTGTTTTTGAAAATCTTGGCTTTCCTAGGTGTGATTTGTTTATCTGGCATTGGAGCCGAGAGAAGGTCTCCATGAAGATTTCAAATAAGAGAAACAAAGCTTTTTCACAGAGACATCTTCTGTGTTCTCAAAAAAACCTTGAACAATGAGTACCTTTGAAATGAATTGGTATTCACTGAAATGAATTTCTTCCCCAGAGAGAGAGGCCAATCAGCTAAAGAGAATTCTTTGTCTCTGTGCAGAAATCAAGGTAGTAAAGTCCGACTTGCTTTGCAAGAATGTTCATGGCATGTAACTCTGATGTGCCCTTAGCTGGATATTTTTTCTCTTATTTTGTGAGTGAAGTTTTTCAGCTGGCATGTTGTTTTTATCCTTTTTCCCTTGAAAATAATCTAAGAGATATGGAAACTGCAGTATGAATTATTCTTCAGTTTCACACAACTGGATTGAATATTTTTTAGTATGATTTTGGTCTTTGTTCTACCTTCTATTAAAGCTCAATGTTAAACAGCTGTTCAACTTGCATGAGTGGTGCTTCTACTTTACTGCAAGATACTTAACCTGTGTTTAGTTATTCCTAGGGAAGGAAGACATTCTTTCATGAAATCTGTAGGAACAGACATATACCATTTTTTGATGTAAGGCAATTTATACAAGTTGTGCATTTGCTGTAGCGGGAGGGGTTTTGTTATGTTGACTGGTTCCATGGCTTGGTTTTGGGTTATTAAGTGGCCTAAGCTTATTACTTTTTTAATGGTGGGGCTGGTGCTTTTTTGAGGCATTTCTTCATACAGTGTTTTGGGTGTTTTTTCTTGACTGAAATTGCTGATTTCCTCCTCCAGCAATTTTTTGGCTCTAATAGCATTGGGATTTTTCTTTTTTTCCCTCTCCCATTTTAGGTCTCTCTGTGTTTCTTCAAAATTCCAGCTTCCCATTTGGTATGCTTTAATATTTTTGTTTCACTCCCTCTGTGTGCAGCTTTGTGGTTTTTGTTGGGTTTATTTACTTGTGAAAATTCTAGAAAATATTTAAGCTGTTAGTTGTTTTTTGTCCATTTAGCAGATAGTCAATGGTAGTGACTCTGAAAGTTATTTTTGAGTTACAACATGCCCTGAAAATTTAGCTATTGTAAGCATGCTCATTTCCCTTTAGATAGAGCATCTTTCACTGGCTATTTATATTGTTTATTTTATATTTGCGTTCACAAAAAAAAAAAAAAAAAAAAAAAATCAGTGGTTCATCCTGCAAGTCATGCTAGAAGCATTTGAATTGTATCACGAAAGCTATGTTTAGTTACTTCATATTTTTTGTTGAAAACATAAGTTCTTACTTTTTTGTGTGTTGCAGTAGGGACTAGGCTAAATGACAGACAAATGACGCACAGTTCATAGGACAAAGTCTTTTGTGATCCTTCTGGACTGATAATCCATCATGGGTATTATTTAGTTATTTTTATGCAAAGATACAAGTGTCTCCACTGTCTGAAATGCAGACTTTGGAGTACTGTGTTTCTGATGAAAGATATTTTGGACCCAATTTGACCTGTTTGGACCATTGAGTGATGATGGGGCTGTGTTTATTGGAAAAATTCATACAGTATGTTCTGTGAAGAGTTTTCTTTCCACATCACCGGCTCACCTATAAATAAGAAGATTAAATAAATTACAGGGAAGTGAATCTTTGTGCTCTGTAGGATTAGAGGAAGATTTGCCATTGGTTTTAAAGAAAACTAAGTGCTTTCTACGTCTTACCTTTAACATTACATTTGCCAATGTTTGCATAGCTGGACAATGGTCAATATGGTACAAATTTCTGATGGCAAAGATTGACCCAAATTCTCTTTGTGAGGGGAAGTTCACAGCTTTCATTTTGCTTTATCAGCAGAGAACCTCGGTTCTGTTCTCTGAATTAAAGACATCAAGATTTGGAAAAACTTGTGAAATGTATGTCATTTTCCAGAAGATGTTGTAGAAAGCTACATGGGAAACCATTATAAACTATTAAGAAAAATGGTGATTCAGAGATGTCTGTTTGTTGTGGTGTAACCCAGAACTATTTGAGATACCACCACTCCAGTGAGTAGGTTTTCTGTGAACTTTTGTACTGTTTGGTGGCTGGTGACTCTTCTTGGCTTGTGTGTTACTTCATTTTTAGCCTCTGAACAACACTGGCAAAAGGAGCGGTTATTGTGCATTAATCATTCCCTGACAGTGAGAAGGCAGTCTGGACATTTGGAAATGACACAGTAAATTCTTGACCATCACAGCAAAGCTCTAAGGGACTTTAGAGGGACCATGGCCATGAAGATGAGTCAATTCCTGTATTGTTGTGTAGGGCAGTGTCTTGATGTAGATTCAATACCTACAGCACACAAGTTGACTGTCATTTTGCTGTGACTGTCAGTATCTGCTCAGTGGTCACTACCCAAGCCGTACCTCCAAAAAGCAAATTCTTCCTCCTGCTCTGGCTCTTTTTGCACAGTATAGGTGGTACATCGTTAAAGCTTCTCCCAGTTCTCTTTTTTCCAATGAAATATTGCCTTCTGGAAAACAAGGAAACTCCAGATGAGTAGAAAAATCTTCCTAGTTCTGCATGTGAGGCCTGAGAAGCACCTAGCACTGACACCATGCTCCAGAAGATGCATTAGCATTGTCAGTTTGCTGCAGACTGCTCAGTACTTTATCAGTGTGACTTTGTGTCAGCAAGGGACTATGCTCCTGACACATCAGCCCCATGTGTGCAGAGGCCCAGCAGTTGTTCCAGCAAAGCCAGTGAAGAGCCCTGGTGAAATGGAGCCTTGCTGAGCACACAGCCAGTGTCTGTTGAGGCAGGGAGGGCAGGAAGCTCTGCCCCAGAAGATGGAATATTCCATCTGCTTGGCTCTTTGTTCCTTGAAGTATCACACCTGATGCTTCCCTCTCTCATACCTTATTCACAGGTTACACCATTACTGTTCAGAAGGGTAGTCAGCAGGTTTTATTTTCATGTGATGTTCACATACTTGTCTTATCACCTTGGGTATTACTTCACTTCCTTATCTTGAATGTGCTTGGTACATGAAGGTATCTGACTCCCTTCTGCTTCCCTCCTCCTGTCTTCCTTTGTTGGTAGCTGCAGCTGTGATTTCTACATTTTCTTTCCACAAGAAATCTTCTTATTAATTTTTTTTTCATTCTTATTCTAATTTGTACAGATTTCTTCTTGCCTGGAAAGTTATTCCTAAGCTCTCAGTTGTCCCTAAAGGTAGCTTGGGTCTTGGCCTATGTAACCATCCCTGATGTAGATATAACTGACACCTATATCTGACCTAATTAGTCATAGGATCATATAATAGGGGAATTGGGAAGAAGAGAGCGAAGGTCGTAGTCCCCCATCTAGATTTCCAATAATCTCTGACTATGTGTTGTCATGTATTCCTACTTGTCTAATCTTAAATGTTTCTTTCATGTGGTCAGTATATAACCCAATTTGATTACTTTCACTATTTGAAAAGTTGGTAATCTTTTTCTCTGATAAGAAGCTCGGCTTTTCCTTTCTCAGTTTTTCTGTTTACCTATGTTTGCGTTCTTCAAAATAAGGTTTCTGTGATTGCACTTAAACTCTTCCAGTTTTTTTAGGTGACTTTATATCCTGCTGTCCTTTTTATCTCTTTGTTGAGATATTCTTATTTCATTCTTTTGCTGCTTCCTTATATGTCTATCCTTTCATCCCAGATCCTTGCTGTAGTCTTTTATGATGTCCTTGTAACTTGTAAATTATTTCTGGTCTGTGGAAAGTTTGAAGTACTGGAGATACAAACCAACCCCTCAGCTTGTGTAGGTAGTGCCATTAGGCTGAAAGACCAGTGTCAATTTAAAAGCTCTGTATGTTTTTAGTGTCTGAAAATACTGACTTATGTTCATTTAATGTCAAAAATCCCTGAGTTCCTTTGGATTTTCATGTCTGTAAAGGAAGCTCAATTTGCCTTTGATGTTGGATATTACATATATTACAGGGCCAGAAGAGACTGCTCTGGTCCTTCTCAAAATCCCCTAATTTAATATATCCAAGGATCAGACTTGTTGACCACAGTGTTGAATTGGAAATTCACATTCACTTGATTAGCTATCAGGAGCTCAAGTCTTTTTCAGCTGCTGCTTCCAGTGTACTCTCTTCCTGTCAGTATGGCTTTTGTCTTATTTTATTCCTACATGGATGAGCCTACAAAGCATACAATTGAACATTGTCTTTTCCGTATACTTCCCAAGTGATCCAAATTCAGTGGCAACCTGATCTTGTCATTATTTTGTGCTAGACTAAATTTTATTTCAGTACCATATATTACTGCTAGGCTTTCTTATATTTTTTCCCCATTAGTGTTAATAGTTTGTGAAACAAACAAACCAAACACAAAACTATTGCAAAAAACTCACCCCCAATTACACTGTCATTTTATTAAATGCTTCCTAGTTTGGCTGTTCCTTTATAAGTGTAGTATAAATTGGGTATCAGCTTTGATGCCAGCAATGCAGTATGTCCTGGAGGTTGTCAAGCACAAATGCTTCCCTTTTCTTTGTAATCAGATACTAGGAATCACTAGGCAGGTGCACTGTTGGTGCTGCCTCCCACCACTGCTTCACTTTGCTGTCCTGGCCCAGAACCCACTGATGTTTCTCTGACTACCCAGGACACCCGTTAATTGGTCCTCTCTTATAGCATTTAGTTTTCATCCAGTTCTCCAGAATTTCCACCGTACTCTAAAAAACCATCTCAATGTATAAGCATGAACTCTTAATCCAAATCTTTTTACAGTTTTTGGATGCAAGGTTTCCATACCTGTTTTTGGTTTTTTATTTAAAAAATTACTTGCTTAAGTAGCTGTTAAAACACACCCCCATCCTTGTTTTGGTGAAGTGGAAAGTATTTCCTTGTGACAGGAGAGAAATATGTCTCTTGCTTTTTCTTACCTATAATATGAAGCTATACTGCATATTTCTGGTGTTTGTATGTTACTAACAATCACTGAATTTTTTGTCTGGGTGTGGAATGCCTCTGTTACTGGGATTCCTTCCACTCTTAGCACTCTTAGAAATCTACTTATTGTCTTGATCTCTCCCTGCCATTGTTTTATATTATGTCCTACTGTCATGCAAGGAGATTTCTATAAATCTGGCTTGTAATTTTGTTTCCTCCCTATCAACTTCCTTGTTAATTACAGTGGAATTTGTGCACTTTATTTTATCTATGAAGAAGGAAGAAATTTTTTTAGGTAAAATTCTTTAATGCTGTTTTTCTTAACTTTCTAACTGAAGATTCTCTTCTCTGTCAGCTTCCTCTGCCCACAAGGAACAATTGTGACAAGATGGAGCAGCTGGAATACTGGAATATCTCTACATTGCTCTGAATGTTTGCTATAGGTGCTGCCAAGTCATTGGGTGTGGTGGGATGGAATGATGCCCCCCTCCCCCAACACATCTAGTTTAAAGCATCCTTGACCAGTCTGGCAAGTCTCCTACCAAATCCGCTCTTCCCTTTCTTTGTCAGACCAGCTCCACCAGCCCCCAGGAGACCTGGCCTACTAAATTGAGTCCCATGGTCAAGGTACTCAAACCCCTGACTATAGCACCACCCTTCTAACCATTTATTAACCTGGCCAATCCTCCTAGCCTTTTTGAGGTCCTGCCCTGTATCCTGGAGAATTGAGGAAAAGACAATCGGTGCTCCATAGCCCCTAACCACCTCTCCCAGAGCTCTGTAGTCCTTCTTTATGTTCTCCTGGCTAGTGCTATCTATATCAGTAGCACCCACATGGATCACTAGAAGTGGGCAATAGTCAGTGGGACCAACTAGAGCAGGCAGCTTCTCTGCAACATCCCTGATCCGAGCCCCTGGTAGGCAACACACCTCCCTTGAGCCTGGGTCAGGCTGACAGATGGGTGCCTCTGTTCTTTTCAGAGTTCCCTACTATTACGACCCGCCGCTTTTTCGTGGCAGCACCAGTAGTGATCTTCTTTACCAGTGCATCAGCTGATTGTTCCTGGTGGGAGTGTGGTTCCTCATCAGCCCCCTGCAGGACAGCAAAGAGGTTCTGGGTGGGGACAACAGATTTAGGAGGGAGCCCCTTGCTTTTAAGTGTCCTCTTCCTCTTTTTTTTTTGTTGTTTTTTTCTGTTACCATTTCCCAGCTTCCTGGGTTAGCGGCCTCCTTTCCCGCATGAGCGACAGTAGATGCTGGAGGCCCCTGCACAGTTTGGTCCTGGAGCAAGCAGTGCTGCTTCCCCTCAGCTTCCCGGACACCTTTCAGTGTCATAACAGCGTCCCGCAGCTCAGCCCCTGCTGCAGGAGGACCTCCACCAGGGAGCACCGAGTGCAGCCCTGCCCATTGTGCACCCTCCTCTCAGGAGAGCAGTGCAGGCGCTTTCTACACCCCGAGCTCTGCACTGCTCCCTCCCCTCTCATCGGCTCTGTCTGGGTGCCTACACTGGCCACTGCTGGGGCAGCCAGAGCAGAGCTCCCAGACCGAGCCCTGGTCACACGGCAAGCGCTCACCATCCCGCTCGCCTGCCCGCTCAAACTGCCTCGAACCCGTCCTGTTTGCCGCGCTCCGGGTCGCTCGCACTCCCTGGGGCAGGTTTTTAACCAGTCAGGGCTGCTGCCGCTCCTCCTGGCACCACCCCCTCTGAGTCAGCTCCTCGGGTCTGCTGAGCTGCCGGCTCCCGGGTAAGCCCTCTCAAGGACTTGAGGCTCCCTCTGTGCCTGTTGCTGCTCCGCGTTGAAACTCCTGGACCATGAGCCTCCCCGATCAGGCGCTGCAGGCGTTCCCTCTTGAGACAGTCACCTCAGCACTTGGCCAGAAATGGAAAGGGGAAGTTTAGATTGGAAATGAGGAAGAAATTCTTTACTGTAAGGGTGGTGAGGCACTGGAATGGGTTGCCCAGGGAAGTTGTGAATGCTCCATCACTGGCAGTGTTCAAGGCCAGGTTGGACATAGCCTTGGGTGGCATGGTTTAGTGTGAGGTGTCCGTGCCCCTGGCAGGGGAGTTGGAACTAGATGATCTTAAGGTCGTTTCCAGCCCTAACTATTCTATGATTCTATGATTCTGTGTGTTTGGGTAGAGTAAGCTTGTTATTCTCCCAACACCACATTTTATTTTATTTTATTTTATTTTATTTTATTTTATTTTATTTTATTTTATTTTATTTTATTTTATTTTTTATTATATTTTTATTTTACTTCTTTGTTGTTGTTTCTTTCCTTCCAGTTCTCTGCTATTTCTGGTACACTTGAACATCAGATAACAAACAGACTACTAAATGGGATCACTCCTGGTTTTTATGCTTCTTTTATTCCTAGTTTGAGGTTCAGTATTTCTCCTAGCTTTTTGTGAGCATGAGCATCAGTCAGAAGATAAGCACAGCAGGAAGCAGGAGCTGTGCTGTAGGGATTATGCTTCAGGGGACAATGCATGCTGTTTTCTGATATAATTAATCAGGTGAAATGCACAGAGCCTTGTAGTCTGAAGAAATCCATTTTGAAAGGGGGTCTGTTTGGTTGCAACTGGGTTAGGAAGATGAGACTTTCTCCCTTCCTTCACAGACTTCGTAGATTTCAACAATTAAAGGACAAGAGGGAAATACTTAGTAATACTAAGGTGCAAAGTGAGAAACTTGGGCAGCCTCAGCAGTCAGGCCATGATTTGTGTGCCATAGATCTGTGGGTGGAGTGCTGCAGGGTTTTTGTAGCCTCTGGCAAATGCAGACTGTGAATGGCCCTGGGCAGAGTTCTGGGGTTGGGGGCTTGGCTTTTGGAGCGCAGTGTTATTGCCCCCAAACGCTGCAGTACCTAAAAACTTGATGGGCTAATTGGCCATGGTGAGCCATGGCTAGGCTGTTGCCGGATGAGGGGTGCATCAATCCTGCTCTGCACAAGAAAGCCCCAGTGTAGGGTTTAGGTAGGCTGGTTGGTTGGTTAGTTAGTTTTTGAAGGTGAAAAAACCAAACCGTGGTACTGTCCTGGGTTCAGCAGTAGCAGTCATTTTTCTCATTCTTAGTAGCTGGTGCAGTGCTGTGCTTTTGAATTTCAACCTGGGAACAGCGCTGGTAACACCAGTGTTTTCAGCTGCTGCTCAGTAATGTTTACTCTGACCAAGGACTTTCTGAGTCTCATGCTCTGCAAGGGAGGAGGGGAAGCCGGGAGGAAGCAGAGACAGGACACCAGACCCAAATTGACCAAAGAGGTATTCCATACACACAGCATGTCATACCCAGAATGTAAAAACCGAGGGGCAGGGACCCGGAAGGGTGGGGGTGCTCTGCTGGGTCGGGCTGGGTATCGGTGGTGAGCGGTTGTATTCTCTTCCCTTGTTTCCCTAATCAATATTATTATTGGTGGTAGCAGTAGTGGTTTGTGTTATACCTTAGTTACTGAACTGTTCTTATCTCAACCTGTGGGAGTTACATTCTTTTGATTCTCCTCCCCATTCCCCCGGGACTGGGGGAAAGAAAGAGGGGGGAGTGAGTGAGCGAACTGCGTGAGAGGCTTAAACCACAACAGATACTATGATGGCACAAGGCTCACAAAACCCACATTGTGGAAGTAGTGGCTGCACCACCTGTAGATTAGGGTTTCACTTAGAGGGTCTTCATGTAGTTAGGCAATATGGTCTATTGGCACTTCATGGTGCCGAAGTAATTGTGAGGAGAAATCAAAACACTGGGAAGCCCTGTTGGGAAGTAGGGCCTAGAGGCCCAGTAGGAGATGCAGACCTGCATGACCCTGGTTATCTTTCTGGTATTCTGAACTTGGAAGGTCACTGTATAAGGAGAGCCCATGCTGCGGTCAGGATATGCTGTGATTTACCTGGGAAGTGCCCCTGCTGTTTCAATTCCCAGTGCCATTGAACAACAGTGTAGACTATCCTGGGAGCCATCCACTGGAAAGGTTTGTTATTAAACACAGGTTAATTGCATCTTTATTTGAACGACTGGAATAGACACTTCCAGGAGTCCGGAGCTGCTCAACAAGAAGGATTAGCATTGTCCTATCCTTATTTGGTTTGGCATATGTGGAAGTAAAAAATAAAAATTCTTGGATGTGGCCCAGTTTAATTTTAGGTCAGGGGAAGCTCTATATTCTTCCAACCTGACTATTTTAATTGTATTATGAACATATCCCTGCAGGTTTGGCCACTTTATGACCAGACCAACTTCACTGTAAAATATGTCATCTATTTAATTTTGTTTTTTAAAGGGAGAAATATGGAAATGAACAACTCTGCTTTGTCTAAGTCTCCAAAGTACAAAACCATTTTTATTCTGAATTTGTAAAAAGAATTCTTTCTCTCACATGGGAGTGTCTTTACTAAACCAGGCACCTCTGCACTGTTAAAGGCATAAACCTTTCCAAATGCTTCTAGGTACCCTGAAATGCAGTCATATGGATTCCATGTCCTTTAATATACAATATTGTAGGAACGACACTGATGGGAAAGAAAAAACTATTTTTCTGTTTTGAGATGAAATGCCTTTGCACATACACTGAGAGGATTAGAAGGAGAAAATGAGAAAATACCAATGATTAATAGTTTTTAATGAATATTTACAACATATATTTTAGCAGGACTGTACAAATATTAAACAATTCCTTTGCCACCTGCAAAGAAATTGTCTGGTTTTATTTTTAATAACTATGGGTAGGTAGTGCAGGAAATTTTTACTACTTATGTGAATCCGAATACATGGAAGTATTTTCATTGTTGTATTTATTTGGAAACTCTGTAATTTTGCTGGGGAGAAAAAAAATAAAAATTATTGGGCAGACTTACGTAACACTCATATGATCATTCCTAACAGGGCTAAAGGTTTTTGGATCGCTGTTCCTAAAGAAATCAACTGAACTTGTTGCATTGTTTGGTTTTCTTGTGGTTTTGTTTGTTTATTAATAGGGGACTGGGAGGTGTACTTCATGTAAAGCATCAATGCAAATAGCTTTTCAGCGAACTTTTCCATTAGTTTGACAAAATGTTCATGGTGTTGTACTGATATGATTTTTAAAAGATTGGATTCTGTTCAGTGATTAATATGGAAAGTTGGTCCTTTCTTTGTCTTTTAAAGTTCTCATAAGTAAGACAACATCCGCTGAGTGCAAAGAGAAGTCCTTTGTCAGACTTATACACCAACTCCTAGGCTTTTTGTGCAAAGAGAATCTTGGCTCTCAGTGATACCTGCAAAATATTTCCTAAAGTGAAGCAGCTATCAGTACTCTGCAAAGTGAGAAATTCCAGCTGGGAACAGTGGTCCAGCAATGCAGACTGAAGACCTGAAGAATCTGTGCACTTCGTTGCGAACTGCTGGGTAGGTAACACATCATCCAATGCTGTCTTCACTGACTATGTAGTGCTGCTGAAAAAAAACCCCAAAGCAGCACAATTTTATTTGAGACAGCTATGGGCATGACACTGTCTGGAAAACCAGCGGAGACATCTGTACTGTTTGGTCCAGCAGAGCTTGGATCTGGCCTTCAGCAGCTGTTGGTGTCAGCTAATAGCATGAACACAAGAAAACTGTGCCTACAAGATTCACTGTGTAGTTTAAGTGCAAGCAGGAGGACAGGAGGGCATTGGTAAAGCAAGTAATACATTAAGATATACAAATATCGAGACTGGTGTTAAGTGTCCCCAAGTCTCAGTGGCTACATTTGTGCTTATTTGACCTTGATATAAAATCATAAGTCAGAGCTGAGGAGAATACAGACTTGGACAATTTCCAAATGAAGTCAGTTCATTTTGAGAAGCCATTAGTTATTGGGCCTAAGTAATCCTGAAGGCTTCATGTTTTAAAAATGAATAAATACACAGTGGTCTCCAAATGTTCTTGATAGCACTTGGAATGGAGAATTAGCTTGCACTTTCTGTATGGGAAATAGAAAACGTAATTATTTAAGTTAGACATAAACAGTGTTGTGGGTGACTTCAGTTTTGCAGAAGTGTCACGCCTGGGGTTTTGTATTTAATTTTATTTCATAAAGCAGCTCCTCAGCAAGTGGAGATGAAAAGTATTCCACTGTGATCAGTAGAAGGATCACAGATTTGATGAGCTCATGATGTCAACTTGAGCACTTGTTCAAGAGACAGTTGGGCCTGTTGCTGATGAAAACTGACATGGATTAATACATTTTCTGAAAGTGGCTTTTTTTTACACAAGCAAGAGATATGTTTTGAGTTCTCCTTACCAATTATAGGCGTAAGGTGTAAAACCCTAGGTCACTGGTTCTGATTTTAACCTTTTGATTCATAAAGAAAAAAAGGCTCTGTCAGGATATCCTAACACATGGAGACCAATTATTTGCTCTCATTTTAGCTCTACAGGCTATCAGAAAGTAAAATAACACAACACACTCTGGTTTCAAGGCATGTAAAATAAAACATGTGCCCAGTACTGTATACACAAAGTGAAGAAAATGTTTCAGGAGAAAGGCAGCACTTTAGTATTTGACATTGGTAAATAAACTTTGTAGTAACTTTGACCAAGAAAAACTGTGATTTTTCATTCACATGTGATGAGTGTTATTCTTTTATTCCACAGTTTCACTAACACTACACCACGTACGGTACTCCAGGATAATCAGTCCACAAATATTTCAAGAGATGAAAGAAAGACAGTATGTCAGTGTAAATATCCGTGCCTTTAAATGAACTGTGTGCTTTACATGCAGTGGCTGTTTCTGGGGTGCAAGGTCAGCAGCTCTCGCTGTGAGCAGAGGATTCTACACACTGGAGAGCTTGGAGGCAAAATTGCGATCTCAGGATTACTACTAGTGTCTGAGAGGAAGGCTGAGGCAGGTGGATCGTCCTAAGCTGAAAGGAGACTTTCCTCCTTTGTTCCTGGAAATGTCTCTGCCCTCACCTTCAACTGGGCATGGGGAAACTTAGAGGTCCAGGCTGAGATTCCAGAGGGATTTGCCAATAACCAGACTGGCCTGCAGTCAGGATAAATCAGTAGCATACATCAGTGCTCATAAGCTGAGATTGGAAGTAGGATGGATAACCAAAGATCCCAGCCATCATGAAGTTGGAGAAAACGTGTGCCTGTGTTGCCATATCACTCTAACAGGCACAAAACTGCGTTGTAGTATCTAGACAAGCTGCTTTTCCCCCTGTAGCTCCCTTTGATGTGCAGAGATTTAACGGGTTCAGCAGGATTTCAAGGAGCCTTATCATGAAGTGCAGCTCTAATGTTAGACCAGGGTCATTCGCCTCTCCGAGGCTCCGTGCTCAGTTGTCCAAGGTGTTGCAATGAGATGATGTGGCTGCTGGCTGCTCCAGTGCCTGGGGAGGAAAGATCTGGGGCTTCAACTTTGAATGCCCAGCACTACCATTTGTAAGGTGCCCACTTGCTTGGAGACAACCAGCTTGCTCTCTTCAGAGAAAATGTTATTGTATTTTTTAAAGAAAAAATCTTTTCTGACCAAACAGGTTTGCATGTGTTCTGCCAGCTCTAGTAATGCTGCAGTGTGGAAAGCAATCAGCCCTGGAGTTTTAATAATACATGGAGCTGCAGCTTTGCTTTGCAAGTGGATGGGATTGTAGTCGTGTCTGCTGAAACTATTCCTGCCAAAATAAACACCAAGAAAGATTTCTTTTCCATGTACCAAAGGCTCACTTTAGCATTTGCCAGGGAAAACATTTTACTTTTCCTATCTTCTCTTCTGCCTGTGCCAGACAAGGAAGGCACCGCAGATAGGTAACTATCAGTCAGCATCTTGGTACTGGAGGACTGCCTGACAAATGGTGGGCTGCAATCATTTATGCAGTTTTCTCTGTGTGTTGGGAAGGGCTTTACTCTTTTGTTTCAGCATTTTAATAAGAGCCCAGGGCTGGGGCCTGCATTTTTCTATAGTAAGCTCATAAAGTTGGATTCCCCCCGGACTTGCAAACCTTGGCCACATTCATATTTTACGTGAGCCACTCTGCGCAGCTGATTCTTCTGATGTTTATTTTTCTTGATTTGAAATAATTCTTATTTCCCTCTGAGGAAACCTTGCCTGTTAATGATTGCTAGCTGTAACATGCCGGCAAGTATCCTCAGGTCTTCTCCCATGGCTCTGTCTCACCTCATCCATCACCCCCAGACATGAGGTCAGAGGTTGCCATGAAGTGGGGGGAAAAAATCATGCTTTTGAGGAATAGAATTGTTTTGCTTAAGAACTTTGTCCTGAGGTTAGGTACTGAGGCCTCCTTGGCTAAAGTCGTCTTCTCTGCCGTAGGAGTGGAGACCCAAAATTTCCCAGTGGTGAGGTCATAACTTTGGTCATAGTGATATCAAAACCATATGCTACCATACTGACTGATAATTAGGAGATGCTCTGTGCAGTTGTGCCATTGTATTTATCCTTGTGTCTTTGTGTCTGAATGTGTGTCTGTACTTACAAATGTCTGTGAAAGTGAGATGAAAAACCTGGATCCAGATCAGTCTCTTTCAGCTGCATGGGATTGCCCCTCCAAAGCTGCACCTAGAGCCTGGATCCAAGCAAGGATGAATCCAAGAGGGTTTCCCCACTCAAGATGGGGGAGTAGAATCATAGAATCATAGAATAGTTAGGGTTGGAAAGGACCTTAAGATCATAGAATCATAGAATCATAGAATAGTTAGAGTTGGAAAGGACCTTAAGATCATCTAGTTCCAAGCCCCCTGCCAGGGGCAGGGACACCTCACACTAAATCATGTCACCGAAGGCTCTGTCCAACCTGGCCTTGACCACTGCCTGCGATGGAGCATTCACAACTTCCCTGGGCAACCCATTCCAGTGGCTCACCACCCTTACAGTAAAGAATTTCTTCCTCATATCCAATCTAAACTTCCCCTGTTCAAGTTTGAACCCGTTACCCCTTGTCCTGTCACCACAGTCCCTAATGAAGAGTCCCTCCCCAGCATCCCTATAGGCCCCCTTCAGATACTGGAAGGATGCTAGGAGGTCTCCACGCAGCCTTCTGTTCTGCAGGCTGAACAGCCCCAACTTTCTCAGCCTATCTTCTTCATACGGGAGGTGCTCGTGTCCCCTGATTATCCTCGTGGCCCTCCTCTGGACTTGTTCGAACAGTTCCATGTCCTTTTTATGTTGAGGACACCAGAGTAGCTGGGAGCAGCAGTGAACTAATGGTAAGTTTCAGGGTTACAGGATTTCAGGGTTACAGATGGATGAGACAGAGCTTTCCTATGAGTTGAAGCAGGCTTAGGCTTTTTTAGAGATTCACACATGGTTAAAAACGGCGGTAGGCAACATCTAGGATGCCATGAAAAAACTCGAGAGTTGTGACATTTGCATTTCAGTGTTATAGAACAAAGGATTTTGATTACTTTTAACTAAAGCTGACATAGTTTGTTGGTTTGACTAGGCTGGCTGGCCTTCTCAACTTCTCGGTTGTTGTCAGCATATTTAGCTGTTTCATATTTCAGTCATTCCAAGAAAATGCTGTCATCCATGCAGATAGGTGAGTGTCGTGGTTTAAGCCTCTATAACTCACGCAGTTTTGCTCTCTCACTCACTCCCCTCTCTTTCTTTCCCCTGCTCCCGGGTGGATGGGGAGGAGAATCGAAAGAATGCAACTCCCACAAGTTGAGATAAGAACAGTTTAGTAACGAAAGTATAACACAAGACCACTACTGCTACCACCCTTCCGGGTCTCTGCTCTCTGTTTTTACATCCTGGGCATGACATGCTATGGTATGGAATAACCTCTTTGGTCAGTTTGGGTCAGGTGCCCTGTCTCTGCTTCCTCCCGGCTTCCCCTCCTCCCTTGCAGAGCATGAGACTCAGAAAGTCCTTGGTCAGACCAAAACATCACTAAGCAGTAACCAAAATGCTGGTGTTATCAGCGCTGTTCCCAGGCCAAAAGTCAAAAACACAACGCTGCACCAGCTACCAAGAAGGAGAAAAATGACTGCTACTGCTGAACCCATGACAGTAAGTCTAGCATAAATGTAGGCCATGTACTCTTGATTTCCTCCAGATCTTTTACCTTATCAAGAATAAGAAATTCCTTTATTTACTTTTCAATTATAAATACCATAAAATTTCAGAATGCTTTACTGAGTGGCAAGCTTAAAATACACTTCTCATTTGACTATGAAATCCGTAGCTGAAACTTACTTTCGAGCCCACCACCCCTATGTTTCAAGAAATTTACTGTCAGGAAAAGCTCCCAGTCTTTCTAGGAGATGAAGCTCAGACGGAGTATCTTGCATCCATGCATAACACCAGATTATTCCGGATAGCAACCAGCAACCTTTGCCTGAATAGCCATAGCTCTTAAGGTAACGGTAACTTCTCTTCAATTGGACTTGCCAGTGATGAACTTGGTGACTATCCTGTATTATCAGAGCCTTCTTGTAACATAAGGGACTCTTGCATCTTCTCCAGGACTTCGATAATAATTCAGATATTCAGATTTACCATATTTTTCATTTACCTTAATGGAAAAAGATACTTGTGATGCCTGATGTGATAAGAGAAATCCTGCCATGATCTGATATTATTTAATCTGACTGTGAAGATTAGTCCTCTGTTCCAACTTCTGCTTTTCTCCTCTCCGTTTTTTCTCTGTGGTATAGTAATTATTTTTCCTTCTCCTTTATTTTTATCATACAGGTAGATGAAATGCTTTTTAATCTTTGGTGAGTGGCTGGTGTCCAACATAGGTGCATATTTATATTTAATATTATCTGTTTTCACCTAAGTGCTAGAAGACAACCTGAATAAAAATAAACATTGACATCTAAACATCAACTAAACATCAAACATTCAACTTCCCGTAGTCTGCTGTCACATCAAGGGGTTCTTTCTTTTGTCATAAGTCATGCTGCTCTCTCCAATGGCTCAGTGCTTCACTTATGAAAATTCACATAGTTCAAAAGTGTTACAAAGGAAGCATCACGTCAATAGCTAGGTGCAAAGCAACAAACACTTGGAAGTTAAGCATGTACTAACAGATGATGTATGCAGGTGTTGAACACTTAGCAGATGATGGTGGCCAGCTTCTGGTTCCACTGAAGTTTCTGTTACATTCACTAAAATTTGAACTTGACACAAATAGCCTTTTAAGTTTTCAAGGGAAGGTTTTCTCAGGCTGAAATGCAGGCAACAAAGAACAGGGACTGATAATATTTTAACAAGCTGTCAAGTTGAAGGAATTTTTTATCCATAATTTGTTGTTGTTGTTTAGGGTGGGTTTTTATGGTTTGCTTTGTTTTTTGTGGGCTTTTTTTTTAATGAGTTGGGTAATTTTCTTCTTACTTTAAAGTGATAGAGGGGCCTGGAAGAGGTGAAGAACATCTATTAGGTTTCCCATAGATAACCAGTTGAACAAACATCTTTAAAAGAGAAAAATCCATTCAGGATATGAGGTTAAAATTACAACACATTATTTTTGCTGACCTGAATTACCTCTTTAGTTGGCTCTTTAATAGGGCTTCTTCTTAAAAGAGAAGTTTGAAGAAGCTCTATTATTGGAAATCTCGTGACTGTATGAGGATAGTGCTGGGGTATTGCCATGGTACTTTGACACAATGTCATCCTAGTAAATGATCCAAGTGTTGAAGTTCAGTGTAGAGTGATGGGTTTTGCAAAACTTTGCCATGTGTTTCAGCCCTCCTGGCAAGCAAAGCATTATCTGATGGTATGACGCTTGGAGAGGAATGGAAGGAGACAAGGGAAAAGAGAATGTGGGCTTTGTATGAGCTATGGTAGTTGAACTAAAGCTGTAGCTGAATAAAAACTTGCCTGTAAGTTTACAAACATACAATTAAGACCCTTTCTGTTATCTCTGTCCTTTTTCTTGCCTTATAATTTTATGCTAAAATGCATTACTGTTGTTTTTGTACTTTCATAATAACTCTAGTTGCCACAGAGAGAACTAAATACTGTTTGTTTATTTATTTGTGAAACAGATTATGCCCCTCTGCAAACTTCACTGTGTAATTTGCACTGGCTTTGCAGATTACAAGAATGCAGACACTGGTTTGAGTACTCTGCTCTCCCTGGAATTAGAAGATGAAACAGCAGAATTGCCATGCAAGTGGCTATGATTTTAGTGCAACAGTTCCAGCTCATTATATCTCCCAAAGTCAGAAATAATTTGTCACAACAGAGTTCTCCATTTGAATCTGCATTCTGCGCCTGTAGTGAATAAAACATGGCTGTCAGAATTAAAAGGGATAGAGTTACAGTAACACACTCTGAGTACTGTTGAGTATGAGTCAATAAAATTATGGATTTTTCCCCATTTATCACTAGTGGTTAATTTTGTTTAACAAATACATTAGTCAATTTTTGGTTACACTGGTTGCCTACCCAGAGCAGATGGCCTTTGAAATGTACCCCGTGACATTTTCATTTGGTTTCTGTGAGTTTGCATTCTGGTTTTATATATATTTTCCCAGTTGCACAGTATAGATACCATTCAGCAGCATAGTCACAGTTGCCACTGGACATCTTCATCATTTCTGCTTACATTCATATTTGCCTCAGCCTCACCCAGCTGAAAAATGTGCTCTGTGCCTCCAAATGATGGTGTTTGGAAATCTGGCCAGGGTTTTCTACAGGGTGAGGCAAAATCCAGAGCTGACCCTGAAAACTTGCTGAGTTATCAGTTCATACCAGATGAAAATGACCCAGCTTTGCCCTAACTGACTGTTATGTGTGAGATTTAAGAAGGTACATGCAACTACTCTATGTTGATCATACCAGTATCATCTGAACTAGGCATGAAGAGAGGAAATCCCATCTGGAACTAAATGATGTCCTTTTAGACTAGCAAAGTGAAGTTTTTACACCAAAGGAAATCTACCTCACAGTAAGTAGATTTCTGCCTCATTCCATAGGGGGTGCAATGGGTGATGGTGTCCCCTTCCAGATCCTGGAGCAGGGCTGGATCTGCTCCCTCTGGGGTTCCCAGCTAACCTGGAGAGTAAGGTTGTGAAGGAGAAAAGACCCTATCTACCTCTCACACCCCCAGCCCCCTCATAAACTCATATGAGCATGTGCAATGAAGATGTTATGATGTGGATCCTGTCTAAGTGCTCTGTGGGTTACAGGGACAAACCTGGCTTGAGGAGCAGACTGAACCTCCAGAGCCTGAAATATGTCCATGTGTTTTTTTTTCTTCCTGCCTTATTCCTCACTGCTTGGCTGCATATGAGTGCTCCTGGGATCCCAACTTCTGGGCCTCTGTGTGGATTCCTGTGCCTCAGAAAAGCCTGTGCAGTGAGCCAAAGCTAAAAATCTTACTTGGAGATTTGGCTTACCGTTAAGGACTGTAGGATGTACTCTATGTTTTTTATGAAAGTGTTAAACAAGTGACAAGTAAAGGCATGTAGGAAGAAGACACAGCATCCCTCACTTGAAGTATTGCCATTTCCTGGGTTCAGCTGATGCTCAGCAGTGCCTTCCTTCCCATTGACCTCAAGCACTTATACCAGCTGAGCATCCAGCCTAGCTCTCAAACCTTTTGCACATTTCCGCCACCAGTGCATGAAATAACTCTTCTCACCAAGGGTGTGCAGGAGAAATGGTCCATGTTGAGGGGATCAACTTCCTGCACCAGCTACTAAGAAGGAGAAAAAAACCTACTACAGCTGAACCCAGAACACCTGTATACTGACATAGGTACATGGTGTAGTGGGTGTATGTGCAATCTGGTTTTGAGTGTGCACTGCTGGCAACTGCACCACATGTGAAAAAGTGGGCTGAAAGAGAGGCAAAGAGGTTTGTTTGACATCAAATAGGCCGTTCTGGTGTTTTGCCTTTTGCCCTTACTTAGTTTACGCTTGCTATCAATTAAAGTGCTCAAGTAACTCAAGGGCTTATTTCCAGTTGCACCTGTGCTGATGGATAAAATTGAAGCAGGTTAGCTCAGCTTTATCATGTCCTTCAGCAGTGTCTGTAATGAGGCAGGGAGGAACATGCTGGGAATTCAAGGAGCAGAGGTTTATATCTCTGCTCTTTGCTGCTTGGTTGGCAAAACTACAGGAAAATGAAAAGCTATATAAACAGCAAGCATTTTTAACGTGATTATACCATACCTTAATGCTACTTCTATCTGTGCTACAGATCTGCAGGAGGCATGGCATTAAAAAGAAAACTCACAGGAGCAGACAAGGAGGAGAGCATTTGTAATATGCTTCATTTTCTATGAAAGCAAATAGTAAGCAGGCAAAACCATTGCTGACAGAATTAAAGATATGCTGGTAGCAGCTTCTGAATTGTTTTGAAATGCCTAGGGAATCAGGCGTATAAAATGAAACATGTCATCCCAGGTCATCTTCTCTTTAGAACTGCTTCTTTCTTTCAGACTTACTGTGCTTGGGCCAGCCAGCCAATCCTGCTGTGACCTTTTGGACTGTCAGTCTGTCTGCTCTGTCTTTTTGTGCTAGGTGCTGATGCCCGCTGTGGTTCCCTGTTTTTAAATTTATTTCTGAGGACTCTGTACACTTCAATAGAGAAACAGGCCAGCTCTGAGAACAAAAGCGTGTGGTGTTTGTTGTTCAGGGTTGTGGATGTGGGTGGCATTTCTGATTGCACATGGTTTGTCACCTTTTTGTATACTTAATTATCCATCCTCCGTTTTTAAATTTACAGAGGAAAACTCTGTTTTGTGGACAGGTTTTTTTAAGGATCCTGTGAGTCCCCTATTTGACATATTTCTTTTTCAGCTGCAGGTAGTGTGAATACCACTGAAATAAATTTCAAAGTAAACCAGCCGTGCTGTGGCTAATTTTCTTCCCCACTATATTAGTGTGACCATGGATAAATGGGTTTGTCACTTGTTTAAAAGAAAAATGCTGCAGAATTCAAGGGTAGGATGCTAGGGGAAATAATTTTCAAGGGTCTTTTCAGTGTAAGTCTGGGCACGTGTACGGAAAATGCAGTGTAAAGTAATCACAGTATCTTAAAATACTCTGTAATCAGTAGCTGGACCAGAGAATGTAGTCCAAATGTTCTTCAAATGCAGGTGAATAAATAGCTAAAACCCAGTGTACTCCATTACAATTACATTTAAGAAAATGCTTTGCTGTGTCTGGCTGACCATGTTCTTAAAGTAGAGGACACATGACTTCTTACCATTTCCTCTCACTCAGCTGGGAGCAGCACCTGGCTGTGTGTAACAGTGGAGAAAGGAAGGTAACACAGATGAAAAAAGAACATGGTGATGACATGCCAGACACAACCATATTTATTTTTTTATTCCAATTTCTTTCTCTGAGCCCCAGTCACCTCCTGCAATCTGCTGCTTAGGGACTCAGGGCAGCAACAGCAGGAAACTCCTTCAGGCTTTCCTCCAGCTGTGGTTGCTGGTGCTCCCTGTTACCCATATGTTGGTGCTGCACACCAGGTCTGTACCCTCAGGTAGCGGTATGAATTACTCCTAGAAATAAGCATTGCCACATGGACAAAGCTTTCGTGTGAAACAGCCCTCCATTTGGGCGACATCAGTTGCCAAGTAAGTGTCATCATGGTTTGTTACTCAGTATGTTGTCTCCCTATGAAATATGAAGAAGTATGCAATGTCTCAGTATTAATCTCCAGTATCCTCAAAAGACTCAGCAGAGCCAGCTGAAACTATGAAGATGTCTCTTTTGAGATGAAGGTGGAAGTAAAAGCCGAGGGGCTTTATGGCTTTCAAGAAGCTCTGACTCCCAGGTGGGAAGGTTAGAAAGGCTGGGACCTTGCAATGCACAGCTTTGCACAGATCCACAGGCTCATAGATGCAGCTCACCATGAGAAGGGACAGCGGCCCGACAGAGACAAACATAAAAGGAAGAGTGGTGTAGAGAACTCAAGAAAAAGAAAGGGATATTTAAATACTTGTGAGAGATGGGTATCCCATGTAGCCAGTTTGGAAGATGGGTATCTACATTTTATGTTACTTATCTGTATTTTGATATTCACGAAAGCACCTGTTTTTCAGAGTGCTAAGAGCTCAGGATTGATAAAATGACCTCAAACATTCAAAGTTTAATATCAGGCACACCCTTTGAAAAAGCTCAATCTTACTCTAATTCTGTGGCTCAGCCAGTATCAGAAAATGCTCTTTGAAGCAGTTTGTATCTTTGGAAGACTACTCTGGTTCTTTATCAGAGGGTAGATTCAGGGAAGAAATCCTCAGGTTGGTGGAGTCAGGACTCAGCTTGCATTCATTTTCCTTATCCACTGTTCTTCCACTGACAGAAAATATTTGCTTGTTGCTACGTGAAGACCTATTACGCAGAAATTTGAGCTTTGTCCTATTAGAGTTAGAAAGCTGATGCATTGCAGATGCAGCATCAAGAAGCCAAGTGTGCTACTGGAGAGTTAAACCCTTGTTTTGTGTGCTTCAGCTGAAAAAAAGGACTGAGTAGCTTTTATTAATAATGTGTATTTAATTATGGATCTGAGAGTTGGAAATAAAAGTAATAAAAGAAAAGAAAACGGATAAAACCCAAACACACCTAAAAAAGATTTACATTGTTAAGATCCTGAGGGAAAATAAAGGCGTGTGATGTTGTGAGGAGAGACACTTGTAGCAAGTCAGGAACAAATGTGAAAACGCAGTACATAAAATACCTCTCAGAGACATGAAGTCTCCATGGTATGTAGGTATTTGAGCTCTTCAAGGCAAAGACTGTCTCTTACTTTGTTTGTGATTAGGACTGAAAATGATTTTCAATTTCCAGGTGGGGTTTTAAAGACAGTCATAATGTAAGTAATGAGCAGTAATAACTTCTGAATGTGAATATGCAGCCCTGATTATAGGAGAGGCACTGCTGACTTCTGAGAATGTTTGCTGGCCATCTGTGGACAATCTAGACATCTGGTTGTGCTCCAAGAAGACCAAGTGGAAAACCAGGTTGCCTGTTTTGTATTTAATTACTGCTAAAAAGCTACAAAGAGTGCATTGTGATGCAACCTTTGCAAGTGTCAGTGGTGACTAAACTATTGCAATACTGTTGCAATACTATGTACCATGAGACTACATCTTAGATTTATCTGGAAAGTACCAATGCAGAATTTGGAAGATTGGTTTTGTTTTTGCTTCCAGTATACATTTCTCAAGGAGCTCGTGATGTAAATGCTTTGCTGTTCACTCTCTAAGTTCCTGGGTTGAGTTTGCCCTTTGAACAGCCTGCAACCTATCTCTTTGCAGCCACCCCTCCTTTCTATTCTGGAGTGCCACGGCAGAGGTAGGAAGGATTTAGAGACTCATTTGGAAGTACAGAAGAGGTTAAACCAGGAAGACTTTTCTATGAGGGTACCAGGCTTATTCCATGCTCCTAGCTCTGCTTTTGGAAAACTCAAATTGATTGAACGTAAAGATGTGTTCAAAGGCCTGTTGGTTTCTTAGCTTTTTGAGAGCACAGAAAGGTTTGCCAGTGGGGCACATTTAATAAGACTGGTGGATGCTTGAGTAATCCCCAGTTTGGGGAGGGTCAGTGTAGCCTTTGTAAAAGGTAGCTTGGCTTAACAAACCTGATAGCATTCTCAAGAGTCTTAGAGGCACCTGGATAAGTCATCCCATTGGCCTATGATTGTTATCTTTCCAGAGGCTTTTTACAGACTTTTTCAACATGAACTTTTAAGGAACCTAACATGAGACAGAAGACGCTTACATGGATAAATGCTTGATAATTGTAAAAAATGGGACATATGAATTAATCACCAGTTCTTGGAGTGCAGTGAGGCCAGCAGGGGATTAAGTGTGGATCTGTGGTGGGACCTTTAATGTTCAGTGAGCAGTGATGTAAGAAAATTTATTGCTGAAACTGAATTACTCAAACCAGCAAAGATGAAGGACATCTGCGAAGAGATGTAGGAGGATCTGCTGGATACCATTCAAGGTAGATAAAAATAATGTGATACAAATGGGGAGAAAAACAAGTCTTAAATCAACCTGTTAAATAGCAATTTCTGAGCTGACCATTACCACTCAGGATTATACTTGTGGGTATGCCACAGATGTTTGAAAATATCAGCTCAATACTCAACAAAGGTCAAG
The DNA here is from genome assembly GCA_028858755.1 of Ara ararauna. NCBI lineage: Eukaryota > Metazoa > Chordata > Aves > Psittaciformes > Psittacidae > Ara > Ara ararauna. Next base: position 31,483,083 of record CM054410.1, on the reverse strand, counting down.
GAAGCATGTAAAATAATAGTAGTTATTAAGTGAGAAAACCGAACAGAGAGTGTAATTTTGCCATTAATTTAAATCCATGTCTCTCAATTGTTTTAGTTCTTTCTTACTGTGAACTAGAAATGAGACAGAGAAGGTCCACAAGGGTACAGAACATCTTTCTAACAAGTTTTTGCTAATGATGTCAGGGGCACTGCTTGAAGCTGGTGAATTGGGTCTGCCCCACTGTGCCAGGCCGTTCCCTGGCTCAGCTGAGCCTATGACTAGGGCTAGCTACTGTGTATTTGTTTTAAACTTGTCCCAGAGCGCGGCTGTGAAAGCCACTGGTATTTAGTGGATGTGAGGACAAAGCTGTAAAAGTAAACAGAAGTAATTTTGTTGAAGGTATCCACTCCCCTTCATAGTGTCAGAATCAACCATACTGTAAATAGATCCAGTTTCTTTCCTTTTTAATTTTTTTAAAGAATGTCTTCTTAAAAGCTTGTTTTCCATGTTGTTTCTCAGGCATAAACTAACTCATTACCACAAGCAAATTGCATGTAAAGCCTAGGAATAGAGCATGAACCAGTTTTTACACTAGACTGCATCTCTTCCTTACAAACCAGAAAGCTGCAGCTGCAGAAGTGAAGTTTTATGTCTCTTCGTGTAGTAGAAAAAGGGAAAAGCTCAGTGCAATCAGCTGTGTCTGGTGAACAGGAGAGACAGAGGACTGAGAGCTATTTTCAAGGTAAAATGCCCTCAGTTAAACTGCCAAGATCTAATGTTCCAGATGCAGAGGGAATGCATTTCCCACTCCTCCTGGGTTTTTTTTTTGTTTTTTTTTTTTTTTCAGTTTGCAGCCTCTCTCTCTTTTTTTTTTTTTTTAATTAATTTTTGGCAGTAACATAACCCCTGGAATCCTGCCATTTACTGCTTTAAAAATTTCTCTTGAAAAGAGGGAGGGAGGCAGAGAGAAAGCAAGGGGTAGAGGGAGTATGAAAACCTAATGGGGCTGATTGCAAGGGTACAAAACTAACATTTTTTTCTGCAAAAGTAATCTGTAATTCATTTTTGTGATGAGTCCATTTTTATGTCAGGCCCTGTGGCAGAGCAGATGACTGTTCAGTAGAGATTACTGGCGATTTCAAAGTAACAACAGGACAGGTAGGCAGAACTAAACATATTGGTATTTTAAGGGGTTTCTTTAAAGAAGGCTGCCAGTGTAACATGATAATTCCTTAAACCTTTAAAGCATGAAATATTTATAGTTAAAAAGATGCAACCATGGAAACACATACATATTAAAATAAAGATTCTTCTTGTTTTGGGCTGAACAGTATCATAGATGATGAGTAAAGCGCACAGCATTCTTGTCCTGCCCCAGCAAGATGTACCATCTGGACTGTGTTTGTTCCTAACAGAGATTTGGGCCAGGTCTCTACTCATTGGATTTGGGTTGGAAGGGAACTTCAAAGGTCATCTAGTCCAACATACCTGCTATGAGCAGGGACATCTTCAACTAGAGCAGGTTGCGCAGAACCACATCCAGCCTTGGCCTTGAATGTCTTCACGAATGGCACATCCACCACCTCTCTGGGCAATCTGTGCCACTGTTTTACCACCCTCACTGTAAAGAATGTTTTCCTCACACCCAGTCTGAATCTCCCCTCTTTTAGTTTAAAACCATCACCCCTCGTCCTATCAAAACAGCCCCTGCCAAAAAGTCTCTCCTCATCTTTCTTACAGGTCCCTTTTTGAGAATGGGAAGGCTGCTATTGCAAGAGCCTTCTCTTCTCCAGGCAGAACAACTCCAACTCTCTCAGCCTTTCCTCATAGGGAAGGTGCTCCATCCCTCTGATAATTTTTGTGACCCTTCTCTGGACCCTCTCCATCTCTTTCCTCTACTGAGGATTCCAGATTTGAATGCAGTACTCCATGTCGTGTAGAGCAGCATATAGAGTAGAGCAGAGTAGAAGGGCAGAACTGACCTGCTGGCCACACTCGTTCGAATGCAGCCCAAGGTATGATTGGCCTTCTGACCTGCAAGTGCACATTGCCTGCTCATGTCCAAACTTTCATTCACCAGTACCCCCAAGTCTTTCTCCTCAGGGGTACTCTTAATTCCTTCATTTACCAGCCTGTATTGATACCAGTGGTTGCCCTGACCCAGGACCCTGCACTTGGCCCTGTTGGACCTCATTATTGTCCCCTGTGCCTTGGAGCAGATGGAATTGGGATAGCCTCTCCCTGCGCACTTCTTTGGCATCCCATGCAAGTACTGCTGCCCTCATCTGACGCTCAGCATCAGCTTTGTGGAAGCTGAGTGACCATTTACAGCAAGACCGGACTGGTGCAAGCTCTTGTGCAACTGTTTCTTGGAGGATACAGAGTAAAGGAAAAGTTACATGAATCCCTCTCTATACCTGTGTCTCACTGCAAGTTTGGAAAAGATGGCTATAAAGCAAGTTTGGAAAGGATAGCTATAAAGCAGGCAGTAGAGATATTTCTGGTCATTGTTTCTGCCTCATTGGGGAGACCTTGGAAGAGAGGATGTGTCCTCGCACCTTACTGATAAAAGCCAGGGGTATACATGCCAGCCATTGGGAAATAGTGGTAGTGGTGGTTTGCAGTGTTACAGTTAGGATTTAATAGAGCACCATCATCAGTCACTGCACTGAGCTTAACTGGTAGCAGAACCCATCCTTCCCCATGCTCTGCTTTCCCATTGTAGGGCTTTCCTGCCTGCTGGTCAGGGCCTCAGTGGCTGCCTGCACGGCTGTGCTGCCCTTTGTCCAGCTCATCAGTTTCCTCCCCTAAAAACAAACCCCTTACAGTTAATATTGATAGACACAAGCTTCCTCTTTTTTATTCCCTACTGTAATTGGTTCACTCAGCTTTTCTCCAGTTGGTTTCAGCTGAAGCCCCAGTTGGGCTGGCAAACTTCCAGGTACTTGGAGAGGAAATGCAGAGTTTACCTTTGTGTAGCACTGAGTAACAAGATATGCACCCTATGGTCCATATTTTCAGAGGGAAGAGGAAAAGGGGTGGAAAAGGGGTAAAAAAGGGAGGCCAAAAATTATTCTTGTGTAAAGGATATGGATGTTTTCTGTCTAAATATGCTGCACCATGCACATCCTGATATTCTCAAGCAGGATATCTTTAAATGGATACTGACAGCTGATTTATACTTGGTACTAAGTTGTTTTTGGAGAGACATATGTGTAAAAGAAAATGTGAAAGACATTATGGCAAAATATAAAAGGAACTGTTGTTTTCTTAAATGACCACATGTTTCTAAAATTTAAACATCTCTCTTCAGAGTTGGAAAACTATAGCAACAACATCGTTCTGTTGCACAAGACCTACTAAAATGATGCCAGGAAGAAACAGAAGTAAAATCTATTTTTTTCATTGTCCTGCAGAAGGGGAAAGGAGGCTGCAGGTTGTCACACAGTGCAGCCCCTGCTCAAAACAGGCTCCACCACATTCATCTGGTTCAATCATACTGTCTGTCTGAAAGAGCCAAAGGATACTTTTTTGAGGTGATAGCTAAACTGTCCTTTTAAACTGCACCACACTGCAGGCTGTGAAGCAGCACAAGCCTTCCCTGGAAATCAGACAGTGGGAAAGTATGGACCACTGTAAGTTGCAAAAGTACATTGTTGCTCATCTTTCTTGTGTCTCAGGTGCTGATGCTACCAAAGAGGTAGCAGTCAGTGCTGATGATGGTGAATGAGGACCAGCCTTTTGTCCACACATATCTTTGTAAAGTCCTGCCTGGACTGTTGCAGGGTGACAAGCTTCCAGCAGCTGCAAGTAGTGCAACATGGGAAGAGCAGCCCATCAACGTGAAACTGGTGGTGCAGAGGCCCACTGACTGCTTGGGGGGTTTTGCTTTGGACAATGTATAGAGGAGTGGCTGGAGTGCATTAGGTGACCTCTTGGGAGGTATCTGCTGGTCTGGTTTTATCGTAAGAAAAAGAGTTGGTGCTCTCTGGGACTGCTCTTGCCGTGGTAAATCAAGGGGTGGGAAGTGGTGGTGCTGTCATAGCACCACCATGAGATGTCATGAGATGCAGTGCTCTCAAGCACTAATGTAAAAGACACCAAAATGTTCAATTTAACAGCAGCTGAGCAAACAGTCCTGACGGTAGAGGGGTGCCTGCATAGCAGTGATTCCTGTGCCACTGTGTCCCCATCAGCCCCTAGCATTCATGCGTTTTGGAGCACATCCCCAGAGAGCTGCTGAGAGCTGTCTTTCCCTCTGTAAAAAGTAGTGACATTTACTTCACAACTGCCTGTTTCTGTACGTGAGCAGCCTCCACCTTATCTCTGAGGCATTTTTAAAATTCCCAGCATTGTATCTTTCTCTCTTGCTCTCCCAGGCATCTCACATAACTGTGCGCCTCCCTGCCATGCGGTGCTAAGCAACTTGTTACTGTATGTCTGAGGGAAAGTCTGGAATAACCTCAATTTTCTATTTAAAAAGCAGCTGCTGGTCACTGCAATCGTCCAATTGTCCATTGTCCAAATGTCCCAAAAGGAATGTTTTATAGTTGATCTGCACCCTTATGTGTGTAATATTACTGAGGACATCATAAGCCAGATCTGGAGGTCTGTGAACAATACTGTATTGTGAGAGGCTTCCACCTTTTCTTTTGTGGCAGACAGAAAGTGCGTGTCAGTAGAGAAGGCAAGGCTCACAATTAAGTTTGCCAAGTGTGTATTTAAATTTTTAGGATCGTACCAGATGTGCTCCAGAAAATGGAACATTAGGGGATTTTTTACACAGTTCTATTAAGGGATTAGGAAATATTGGCATCATTAAAACAGACAAGGAAACATATATTAGGCTGTCAAAAAGCATTGCACCCCAGATAAATCCACTGTTTCTCTGCCTCAGACTCTGCTTTCCTGTAACTCAGGAGATGTCAAGGACCATAAAGCAATGGAAGAGTCACCGAGACAGCTGGCGTGTACTGGCTGGCGTTTCACTTTTAAAAAGAGCTTAGACGGGCACATACTGGAAATGTCCTTCAGCTATTGTTACCATTCAGGTGGGCCAGAGATCAGGCACCTTTGGAGTTTTCTACTAATTCTTTGCGTTTGTGATAGCTTTAGTGAGGTAAACACAGACATGTTGAGTTACATCAGCTGAAAATCAGGGCCTGAATTTTAAAAATTGATATTTGGTTAAAATGCTGATTCAAAAATGTTTAGTATTACAGAAAAAAAACCCAAACAACAAAACCCAAACAAAAACCCTTCCTTGTGGAAGAACTTAGGCTGCAAGCAGAGATTCTAGGAGTAAGATCTCTAGAAAATAATTTAATTTTTCTATTCTTTGAAACATAATATTGGCGAATAAAACATGATCAATTAACCCTTGCTTTTCACATCTGCTATTCAGAAGGAGAACCTCTTTTAAAGAAGAAAAAGGTACAAAGAATATAATAATTGACTTAACTGATAGTATTGCACCTTTGTGCTTTATAACATTATGCTTGTAAAGATCTGCTTTGTGTTGTATCTCTTGTGAAACAGCAGTGCAGAAGGTTGGCAGGGAAAAGTTTAGGTTCTACATGGAGGAGAAAAAGCTCTAGTAGCCCATGAAACTGGAGTGTGGAGACTGTTACACCAGGTAATGTCTATCATCCATCTAGTCTAGCGTGCCACATCTGAGAGCTGTCAGTGCCAGATGCTTCACTTGAAAGTGCAAGAAACTTGCAGGCAAGGGATCATCTTGATTATTGATAGTTTTAGTTTTGCCTAAGTGAAGAATATGTTTCAATACTTTTTCCAAAATGCTTTTCCTTGATGTATTCAGAGTTTATGTAACCATCTAGCCCTTTCCAAAGGTTGCCACTTTTTGTATTTCAGGGTCTGTATGGGAGCAGATCTCATGGCTTAATCCTATCTTGTGTATTTTTTTCAGTACCATTCTGATCATTCAATTTCGTATAAACCTTCTTGTGAGGGAAGATAAAGAACAGAAGCTCTTTACATAATTTCTTTCTATAAGCTCGTGTTCCATGTGCATTTTATAATGAGTGCTTTTTGTCACCACTCTGAGATGAAAACTCTGAACCTTAGAACTAGAAGAGAAAAAAAAAAGATTCAGGAGGGGAAAATTGTTCAAATTTTTACTGAGTTGGACTATTCAAAGCACACAGACAGATACTTAAGTATTCTTCTGGAATAGAGCTTAAATCAGTAAAAGTGAGTTACAAAAAAATGAGTCTTGGCTTGGTAACAGTCTTAAAATCACATAAATTTGGCTTGGATTTTTTTCCCCCCCCATTGAGAAATTGACAAAACAGTAAAATTCTTGATGACTGAAACATGATAGCAACACCATTTTGTTTTGGCTTTGTATCATATGTCAAAAATGCAAAAGAAATGGATTTTGGAGGGAAGAGAAGTTTCTGCAAATCAGAATGTTTGCTGTTTCATGAAAAGGAATTTTAGAATTGGGACTTTTACTTTTTCTCAGAATAACAAAAAAAAAATTCTAGGTGGGGGAGCCAAAATCAGTGCATATCTTTTTTATACACCTGGAGGTTGCTTAACCTGCCTTACACAAATGCACACATGAGAGAACTGGGAAGAGTGAAGAGAGAATGATATGGGTGTAACAGATTTCATGTAGCAGAGGTGTTCCTGCTATACTTGCAGATTATTTCTAGAGCATTGAGATGCTTAGAACACAGCTGTTTGAGAAGCTGACAGTGACACATACAGTTAAATTATAATGTTTACTACTCCTGTGGCTTGAAAATGATTTTTGTTGTTTGGAGGGAGGAAGGAATGTTGGCAATTTTCATTTTTGGTAGGATTCCTTTGCAGTGAATAGAGGAACAAGGAAATTAGGAAAAGTAGCAAAACAAAAGCAACAAGACAGAACTGAATAACTAAAAATTTAGGCACCTCTATTTTTTATCTGTCATGTTTCTTGAATCATGTGAACCGTTGTAAACTGCTTTTTCACTAGTGATGCAAACAGCTCCGTAAAACTCAGTCTGTTTAGATTGGATATAGAGATATTCTGGAAGCCAAACTCTCAAAATTTTATTGTTGAGACTCCAATGAATATCAAGATTCATTTGAAATATATATATTCTAACAAATCAGTGGAAGAGGTTGTACAAAGAAGTGGTAAATGCTCCATCCCTGACAGTGTTCAAGGCCAGGTTGGACTGAAGAGCCTTGGATGACATGGTTTAGTATGAGGTGTCCCTTCTCATAGCAGGGGGGCTGGAACTGGATGATCTGAAGGTTTTTTCCAACCCTAACCATTCTGTGATTCTATGACTCTATGACACTGGCTTCTCCAGGGAGTCTTCTGGAGTCACAGTGCAGCCATCTGGGCGGGTGCCAACACTGCATCTGGAATCAGGAAAGCTAAATCTTTGAAGGTGCTGAGCATCCCATATGTCCAAAAAAGAACATTTGAAATCTGTGAAATGAATTACACTCCTAGAATCTTGTAATTGTTTTTCTTCATGTTGGTTGTACTGTTTGTAACTAAATTTCAAGACATTTTTATTTCTTGTATTTCTGCTTTAGGCTGTACTTGACCAAAGGTAGATTAGTTTTCATCCAAATAGGAGTGCTTCCAGGGAAGAAAACCATATTTGTTGTCCAGAGTCTACTGACCTGTGCAGTAGTGAATAATGCTCTTGTAAGCACGTAACAAATACCGATCAAGAAAGAAGTGTGCTGACTTTAGTGTTTAAAAAGCATCTTTGTCCCACCAAGAAAACAGGTAAAAAAAGTGTTTACTTCATACCTCTTCCCTTAAGTTATTGTTATGTTAAACAAGCTTCAGCTGCTGGGAGTATTCATATTAAAAAACAGAAAGGTTTACAATATGGTAAGTAATAACTTCTGTGAGGTATGGAGAATATTTTAAATTAAGTGAATAGTTAACTTAATTTCTCCAAACTCTGGAAAGCATATTTAAACTGTTTTGACATGTCCAGACGCTCATTTTAGAATCATAGTCTTTCCAGACATTACTCATCCACCTGACATCGGGGAACTAGATTTGTCACCAATTCCTGATCTAATGTGTTTTCATGCTGAATTCAGAAACTCTTAACTCTATTAATATTGAGTCGTTCATACTAAAAATTCATTTTTTTCCAGAGCCCAGTCTATGCCAGTTGACTTTACTCAAGGGAGAATGTGCAACCTGATGCAAATGGGAGAGGTTGGGAGTAGAACCATTAGGGGATCCCTCTCTCAGTAATTTCTAACCACTCTGCCATGAGTATAACCTTATTGTTCCAGATATTTACAGTTCTGTCATTGGTAAGAAGCAATTTTTCATAGTGGTTTATGGGAATTCATTAGAAGTTATTAGTGAGTAATGGCTGCATTCCTACAAAACTACAAACCTGCACAACTGTACTCTTTTAACAAATGATGTTTGAAGTGATTTATGTCAGATCTGTTTAAGGCAACTTTCGATTTCCAGGAAGTCAGATCTTGGAAAAGGTTTCCTTAGATGTATTACAGAGTCACAGGGTGGCTGACTCTGGCAGAGACTTCTGGAGGTCGTCTTGTCCAACCCTCTCTGCTTGCAGTCAGGCAAAGCAGGCTGCTTGGGACCCCCTCCTGACAGATTTTGATATTTCCAAGATTGAGATGTCACAGCCTCCTGGGGAAACCTGTGCCAGTGTTTGGTCAATGTCATGGTAAAGAGGTAGTCATCAGTGTGCTAGGAGGTTTCTGTAGAGGGGCTGCTCATGCCCCACTGCATTACTCTTTTGTATATTACTGGGGTGGTTGAAGTTCCCCATGAGGACGATGGTCTGCAGACGAGAGGCATCTTCCAGTTGACCAAAGGACGTCTCACTTGCCTCTTCATGACTAGGCAGCCCGTAGCAATTGCTGCATTGGTTTACTCTCTATTCCTAATTTATGAACTCTCTGCTGGTGATTATGTGTCACCTCTCTCGTCTGTTTAAAGTTCTCCACTCCAGGCTCGTCTGCCTGTTTCAGGTAACTTGTAAGTAACACAAACTCATGTCTTAATGTTGCAAACACAGTCTTAACATGTGTTATCAGGTTGAGGTAAGCCCTAGATTTCTTTTTAGCTCCTAACATGAAACTCCAGGCTTTATATTTATTTACACTCTTTTGAGCCTATTATGCTCATTACTTAATGAAGGTGGATGTAAAAAAACCCATTGTGTTTGTAAAATAAAATTGTTTAACAAACACAAGGTGTGCAGGTCCCTCTGAGATGGCTCACTGGGATTGTTATTTTGAACAGCCTTTTTGCTGTAAAATCTAATGCTTGGGTGGATTTTACCTCAGTTCTGCTGCTTGAAGAAAACTGTGAGAATATACAGCCATATGTAGGAAGAGGTGTAGGATTTCCCTCAAACAGCTATATCAATGCAAAAAGGATTTATCCTCCATTCAACATGTGAGTTCTAGCTTCTTTAGATGTAGGACTTTACAAGTCTCTTTTCCTCCATCATACAGATTTCTGTACTTCTTTTTGTCCCCTGAGTGAGGAGTCACAAGTGGTGAAACAGTTTATCTGAGGGACTGATTTCCTTATCCTCTGCTCTCTCTGGAGTAACTTGTTGTAGGGGAATTAATAACTATTTTATCTTTTCATGGCTTCAAAAACTCCCCTCAGCTTAATCTCCTTAATCTTCTTCTTTTATTTTGCAACTACTTCCTGTTATGGCAAAGAAAAGGTCTCTTCCCACTTGAACAAAGACAATCTTTCTTTTTCTCTTTCTTTTTTTTTTTTTTTCACGAAATCAGAATAAATGTGCTCTTGTAGCATATTTATGTTCACATGCTCTAGATGCTGTGCTTAGCGTGGTCTGGCCATAGGTACCATGAACCATCTGCTGTGCTGCTGGTGGAGTGAGACCCACATACTCCTCTCCGGGGCAGGGATGAGCATACAGCCACCAACAGCAACAGCAAAATATGAGAGAAACCTCAGATGACACACCTCTGGAGACTGCTGTTCCTCTGTGATGTCAGGAATGTTATCTGCCTTCTTACAGGACAGCTGCATGGTAGGCTGTCTGCCACCTCACACCCTCTTTAAGCTGAGTTTGGGTCTGGCTGGTGCACCCTGTGTCCAGCTGAAGTTTCAACCCTGAGCATGGGGCCTTGGAGGGGCCTCTGTGAAAACATGGTGAGGGAGGAGGGCTGCATGAAGCAGAGCCTTGTGTAAATGGCAAAATGATTGCAAATGTGGGATGTTTGCTGGTGTTTTAATTTGGCTTTTCTAACTGCAACTTTTTTTATTTATTGCGCTTTTCCACGGTCAGCACTGCAGATGCCAGTGGTTGTTCCTGTGAAATACCTTGATTATGGTCGGTGTCAGCAAATACAGTATCTACAGCCCCTCTGCAGTGTTTTAAAAAGTGCGTCAGCCTGGACAGAGGACTAATGGGTCAAAAAAGCAAAAATGGTCTGAATGTCACTCTGAAAAACAAAAGACTTTGCAACCTATTTCATTCAGCTCAGCAAAAGCTGCTTAAAGTAAGAAATTAATCCTTTTCCTACATAGGGTGTGTTATTACTTTGCTTTAAAAATGCCTTGTTAGCAATGGATCACACTCCTGCCCGCCTCCTGCAGTTGTGGTATTAGGTGGTGTATCACGAGATGCTGAAATGAACTGTTTGCAGGGTGGGTGAAAAGGAGCTTCTGGTGAAGGTCACACTGGCAAGGAGTATTTGTGCTGGACAGCCACTGTTATGTTTTGCAGAGCTGTAGCTGTCACCTGCTTTTGGCTCCCATGGTGTGCTTTGAAGAGGCAGGTAGGGCAGGCCTCTTCTGTGTCCTGGGAGTGGAGAAGACAGGCAGGGGAGCACTGGTCCCATCCCACAGGGGTTTGGGCTCAAGTCCTTCCTCTACCAAACACATCTCTCTTTCAGCAGAGCTTCTCCAACCCAGCAAATCCTGAGGAGCAGTGAGCAAGAGGACAGGTAGCAGGAAATCTAAACCCACACAGTTTCATTAGCTGCTGCTTAGCCATTGCCCAGGTTTTGCACAAAAAATAAGCAGGTAGTTATCAGCACACCTTGTGTCGCAGGCTGGTACCGCCAGGTAGGCTGCAAGGGACAACAATGGCTGATGTAGGAGAGAGGTGCAGGCAGCAGCAAGCATGGAGGAGATAGGGCAGGATGCAGAGCCAGGGGGTCGATGCTGAGAAAGGGAATGGTAGGCACGAGAGTGATGTGTGACGCAGTGTGTGAATTCAGTTGGGAGACCTGAACTAGTCTGAAGACATATCCTGGGTTTTCACATCCGCATACTATCGTACACTGTGTTATATACTGATGTTAAGCCCTACATGGCATTTAGCCTATGGATCTCAAAACACACACTTGATCAAGGTACCAAGGCCCAATTATCCCAGTTATCAAAAAAAGGGTGAAGTGAGGCAAAACTTCTCACCTGGCGGGCAGAGCTGGGTTCAGCCTCCAGTCTCCACCTGAGCCACAGCAAGGCACAGCTCTGTGGCCAGTGTTGCTCAAGGGCCCAGGACCAGTCCTCAGGGATACAACCACTTGTTTGTTATACCTGTGTCCTCCCCTCCTCTGCTGGTATTTGCTCCTGGCCACGGTTGGAGGCAGGGTGTTGGGCACACACACAGGTGATGTGTCTTTGGGTCTTCGTACTCTTAGTCTGAGTTATTTTATACTCACAGAGGAGACATATGAACTGCTGCTGCCAGCTTAAGCGGGTCTACTCTTTGCCGTGTTCCTCTCCAGAGGTTTCGTGCTGGTGCACTCAGTGAGGCTGGCATTGCCTGGTGCGAGTATTCACATCCAGCACATCTAGCAGTGACACTTGAACAGTAGGACCCCTGTTTTCAGTGTATTATCCATCTCTGGCTAAGTTACTTGCCATGAAATAACTATTTATCCCCACCAAGGAAAAACAGGGTCTGAAGCAAGACACAGCAGCCTGTACACCATTACTATAATGGGCAGGGCCGTCAGACACACATGAGAAAACACTTCCAAGTCTACCCACTATAGTTAAACCAACATAAGACTTCTACACTTCTCTCTCTCCTATCTAGTTGTATGTATTTTTTGCCAGATGATATGGTACTGTGCATCCCAGGTGTGCTGCAAGCTGGGGATAACTGAAAATCAGGAATGAGATTCAGTGAAAAGGCATGCCCTCCAGCCCAAGCACTCTTTCCTTTTCCTCTGGTCCTCATATGGTTTCAAAAAAGCCCCTGGCTTGAGTGCCTCCTGGAGATTCAGAGGGACAAACTCTGACGATCATCATCATAGATCAGCACAGGGAAAGTAAGACTCACAGAAAGACTTTAAATACTTTTGTTAATGGAAAATAAGAAACCCATTTCACTGTAAGGTGCCCGTGTGACATGGTTGTGATCCGTGCCTTTTTACCCTCACACTGGGTAATGTATCAACATATACTAGAAAGAGGATTTCCCTTGAAGAAGCTTGCACCACAAATGTGGCAGAAGATGGTCAGCAGCAGCTTTGTTATCTTTCAGTTACAAATTAGGACCTGAGGCACAGCAAAAGTCACCTAAGAAAGGGCTTTAATCCTGTTGTTTTGAGGTCTCGTGCCAGCAGCTCCAATGAAGGAGCATCCTTGTCTCCCATGCCAGCTGTTGCTTTTCTTTACCTGGGCCAGGGTCTCCTCCAGGTCTCTGAGCCATAAATTTGGTGGCCTCCATTCCTGTTGTAAGAGAAGCTCTGGGACTGCACTGAATTACAGTGGACCATGGAGGGATGGGAGCCCCAGCACCATGCACATATGTTGCCCTGATGGATTCATATCCACATGCACCTTCATGTTCAATATTTTTGAGACTTATGGCCTGTAACTATACATATGTATTAAATACCCTCTGCTAGTCATCCCAGTTCTCCCCTGCTTGTGGTGGTTGTTCCCACCCAACCAGTAGCAGTAACCTGAGTGATTATCACTGTGAGAGCAGTTAAGACGCTCAGTTGCCTTTGGTAGAGTAAACCCCTCAGAGACATGAGTAAGTAGAAGACAGCTACATGGCAGATGTTTATATATATGCACACATGCACATAAGCACACACTCTACCTCTCTAATTTCTTGACACATGGAGAGCAGCTATACATGCAGTACACTTTGTATTGTACATCAACTTCAAACATAGACCAAATCAGCCGTGGAAATGGCAGCAATTATGGTAAGCTGAAACCAAACAAACTGCAACAACCTAATAGTTTCAATGGCAGAAAAAAATCCCACATCGCCCAGCTGCAGGAGCTGATAGAAAGACAAACCTCAAGGCAGCTTATGGTTTCCTGGCTGTCATCAACCAGCAGCTCGAATACTTGATATAATGAATAATCAGTGTTTGAACTGATGGAAATGACCTCAAAACATGCTGGGGAGGGGGAAATTTTCACAGTGTGCATTGGGCAGTGGAAATTGTGGTTTGAATACGTTTGCATGGTAGATGTTTGTATTACAGGGTAGACTCAAAGTAGGGTGAAAATAGAGGCTGTAAGTCACTGCATGGCCAAAATAGGGATGTGTACATATATATATATGTATGAAACCAGAGAAGGAGCTCTGTAGATGACAGCAGAAGTTTAAGTAGATGAACATTGCAAGTTGTCCTTCTCCTGAGGCCTTTATTTATTGCATAGATGGCAAAACAAGCCAGTGAGAAGCAGGAGGGAAGATTTTCAGTGGGCAACTGAGTAAAGGCATTAAAGTTGTCTTCTTAGCAGTGTGTTAGCAGGACAGGGAGGAAGGCTTTTCCTTCCTTCCTTCTCTCCTGGAAGGAATGTCAGAGACCTGCCTGACATGATGGCAGGCAGGAGACGGCCACCTCACCTGCCTCCCTGTTCACGCTGCTTGGTGCTTTGACAGGGAAGGTGGGCAGCTTTCACCAACCATGTAGCATTAAGGCTGTGAGCAGAAAAAAGGCAACGCAGGGGTGCCTTTGTGTGGGTCTGAAAGGAGGGAGCTGGCTGGCTTTCTATGCTCCCCCTGCATCTGCTGCCGGCATCCAGGCTGAGGAACCTGGCAGGGCTGAGCTCACCTCCTGCCAAGAGTTCTGTAAAATCGTGTTTCTGAGCTGCTTTGTCGTTTGTAGCTGACTTGGTCACTGTCCAGAAGCCAGGCTTTAGAGGAAACAAACAAACCAAAACAAAACGCACTGTGCAGATGTTACAGCCAGGACAGTTAACATGCAACAGAGGCTTTTCTAGAATTGCAGAGGCATAAAGAGGCAAAAGAAATAAGGTACTGGCTTGAGGAAGGGCTTTTGTTATGTACCTCTGCTCTCTTCCCAGGAACTGCTGCCTGTTAATTAAAAAATGAACTCTTGGGGAATTTGGAACACGGACAGCTTTTTTTGCTAAGAGACCACCACTCACTTTTCCCTCTTTGCCAGGTTAATTAAGGTTAAATTTAAAAGAAATATCTTGAGGTTTTGAATCAAGTATCTCTAGAGAGCAGCACAGTAGTATGGTATGGAATGAAGCCAGTAGCTGGAGAGATCATCTAATTTAACTGAGGTAAGTAAAGGAAGGCCAGGGAAACCAGCCCAAATCTTTTCTATATGCACTGCTAGTGGTCTGTTTTTCTACTGCATTGTGTTTTACAATGCAGTGTGCAGCCATGTTTAACGAATCTAATGTTAGCAGATAAAAATAGCTAAGTTTTTAGGGTACTCTGCACTTGGTGGCAGGCTCACATACACAGCTGCCCACTGTGTACCCTGCTAACTTTTTTACCCCTCTATGATATAGGGTGTCTTGCTCCTCAGGGAAAAAGGGACCATGTACCTCACATTTACCATGGCAAGCTGGTAAGCTTTCAAGGTACCTTGCAGCAGCTGGTGCAGTTTTGAAGTTATCTCTTCTGCTTGCCCAAATGTAGCTTGCTCATGTGCCTGGTCACTCTGGTGAAAGCACCACTTTGAACGAACAGAAAGGTCTTTTGTAGGGCTAGTGAGGAAATAGTAAAGACAGCATAGGTCTGTACTGATACTGGGAGATACTGTGTTTTGCAGACACAGAAATGCGCAGTTTCTTTTTCCCTGCATGCTCTTACCACAGATACACTGCATCACCATTGAAATGTTTCGAATCCTTACCTAGTTTATAGCCTGTGATGTGGGGTAGAGAGGGTGAGAGATCAAAGCCATCTTTAAATCCCCAAACCACAGCAGAAGTGGCTGCACTAGTGGAGAACCACCCTGCTTCACTTCTCCACTTCCAGCCTGACCAGTCTTGCTTGAGTTAAAAATACAGCCTGAACTCTGGGCTGCTCAGACACAGCCCTCCTTTAAGTGGGTGCTTCTTCACATTGCCAGCAATGGTGGTGATTGATTTGATGAGGACCACAGACCCTTGGCAAATGGGCTGCGTCTGCACTTGCCAAGACTCCTGCTGTTGAATTAGGCTGAAGTGAGGTTTCTGCACTGTGGTCACAAAGGACCTGATTTACAGAGAGGCTCTGAACTGACCAATCCACAGAGCTGGTTTACCTGGTAATTTTAAAGGACTAAAAAAACCATTTGAAACAGGAAATGAGGAACATGCACAAGTGAAATTCCCCTCCTCTCCCCTGGCTGTCTTTAATGGCTCTGTTTTACCTCTGTATGGCTGCCCTTGATTTTCTCTGTAACTGGTGTTATTCTGTCAGAAAGAAGATGACGTGTTTGCCCAGAGAGTCACAAATGAATGAGAAAACAGAAATCCATATTTCCTTCAATTTCTTGAGCCAATCTACTCCAACATAGCTATTCCCTGCTGTGAGGGAGCTCAGACATTCTGTGTCTGGCAGGTAAAAGTTATATGATATAGAATCATAGAATAGTTAGGGTTGGAAAGGACCTTAAGATCATCTAGTTCCAGCCCCCCTGCCAGGGGCACGGACACCTCACACTAAACCATGCCACCCAAGGCTATGTCCAATCCAGCCTTGAACACCACCAGCGATGGAGCATTCACAACTTCCCTGGGCAACCCATTCCAGTGCCTCACCACCCTTACAGTAAAGAAATTCTTCCTCAGATCCAATCTAAACTCCCCTGTTTAAGTTTGAACCCGTTATCCCTTGTCCTCTCACTACAGTTCCTCATGAAGAGTCCCTCCCCAGCATCCCTATAGGCCCCCTTCAGATACTGGAAGGCTGCTAGGAGGTCTCCACACAGCCTTCTCTTCTGCAGGCTGAACAGCCCAAACTTTCTCAGCCTATCTTCTTCATATGGGAGGTGCTCCAGTCCCCTGATCATCCTTGTGGACCTCCTCCGCACTTCTTCCAACAGCTCCATGTCCTTTTTATGTTGAGGACACCAGAACTGCACACAATACTCCAAGTGAGGTCTCACGAGAGCAGAGTAGAGGGGCAGGATCACCTCCCTCGACCTGCTGGTCACACTCCTTTTGATGCAGCCCAGGATACGGTTGGCTTTCTGGGCTGCAAGTGCACACTGCCGGCTCATGTTCATTTTCTCATCAACCAACACCCCCAAGTCCTTCTCCTCAGGACTGCTCTGTATCTCTTCTCTGCCCAACCTGTAGGTGTGCCTGGGATTGCTCCGACCCAGGTGTAGGACCTTGCACTTGGCATGGTTAAACTTCATCAGGTAATATAAAAAGTCCTAAAATAAATCCTATCCCAAATATGTGTAAAGTGTAAACAAAGCATAGGATGCAAAATGTGTTTACAGCAGACAAGTGTATAAAGAGCAACACCTCTCTTCTCATCCTCACCTCCTTATCCAGAAGAAAATCATATGATTCTGCAGGGACATACTGTGCCCAAGGAGGCAGGGAGTAATGCTGGGGAAGCTGAGCACTCATTATCTCAATAATGCACCAAGCCTGGAATGTTTAAAAAATAGATGTAGTCTTTGGAAAAACCACAAAACAGACAAAAATATATATGCTCATATTCCAATCTGGTCAAAGGGGACAAGTAATTCCAAGCACTTCTTCAAAAGTACTCTTTTTCTCTGTAAAATAGAATACTGTAATTCTGGTGAAAAGAGCCTATGAAAACCAAGTGTTACCAGAATGCTATTTTTGTGAGAGAAAGCCTGTTGCTTACTTTACTAAAATCTCATGTTTTCACAGAAATTGTGAGCTTGGCAGGTCTTTCATTAAGTAAATATTTACCTTTCTTACCACAAAGTGTCAACACTGCTTCGGGCCTGACCGTTACCGGAATGTTGATTCATTTTTATTATCTTGATCAATTTCAAAAAGTAAGAAATGACCACAGTTCAAACTTAAATCTGGTAATAAAAATGAATTAATTGACATATATGTCCAGGCAGCACACACTAGGCTTCAGCGCTGAATTACTAATAGGCTCATATGTCTGTCATTAAGCCCCTAAGTGCATACACAGGCATCTAAATATTTCTTTCAATTCCAAAGCACAGGATAAGGCACTCATTTTAAGTGTCCAGATTCATCAATGAACACTTTATTGGACCATCAGTCAGGTGAAGCAACCAACAGGAAAAGAAAAGTGTCTGGCAAACACTCCTGTGGATAAGCATGCGGTAACTGTGATTTGTGGTGACAGGGCTCATATTAGATGCAAAGACATGGAAGCCACAAATATGCTGAGATCAACTACAAGTTTAGTGGATTTTGAGAGGAATAACTATTATCATCAAATTCCTATCAGCAGCAAGTTGCCTGGGTTTTGCTGCTTATTGCCTTTGATGCTCATAATTCTCCTGGTAAAAACATTCAGGCAGCCAGTGAGAAGGCAGAAATGATAACATATGATTTAGGTGACTGGCTGCCCACATGAATAACAAAAAGGGAGCAGATTAAATTAGCATTTTCCAAATAGCTTGAAGCACGAACATAATTCTGCCAAAGTATTTGGTGCATACTTGCGAGTAATACGTTCAGGGAAAGGCAGGTCTGGTTTGTAAGTAATTTGCTGAGGGAAAAAAAAAAGCCTAAGCAACAAGTTTATAATGTAATTTAGGGGCTTAATAATTAAGATAAGCATCTCGTGGGAGATTTATGTCTGTGCGCTTTTGAAAGATCCAAGAGGATGTCCAATTTACAACTTCAGGTTGCTAAATAACTTTAAGCTTTGGTCTTAATTTCAAAGTAAGTATACATTTGCCACAAAGAGCTTGACCCAGGTGAGTGCATAGCTGCATACTTCTTATACGCAGTCCATACAGGTGTGGGCTGCAACGCAACGTGCATTATGCAGCATACAGGCCTATATCACTGCAATTACAGAAACACCACAGTAAATGATTTAAAGTGGCTTTCCAGAAAAAAAAACATAATCCCTCCAAAACAGCAGTGGGGATGTTGAAGGGGGTTGAATGTTGATGAACTGAAGGGGGAATCTGTATCTCTTTATATCTTCTAATACTTCATAGAAAAGGATTGAAATTAGGCAGGGCAGAGCAGGGCATTGTGGGGGTGGGAGGGGGAAGGAATAGGTTTTTTATGCTGTTTATATAAAAAAAGGCAAAAAAAGAAGGGAGAGGTTTCTGTTGCAGGAGAAAAATAGGAAAGAAATAGATTCAGTTGTATAGATGTGCTCCAATACTGAAGGGATACAAGGAGTTCATCACTAGAAAAATAACTTAGTTTCTTCAGGAAGTGGAACATACAGGGGAAAGAAAGAAATCTTTCTTTCAGAAAATTAATTCCAGTCTTTATTCTAGATGTTAGCATTAAAAAAATGTTCACAAAAAGAAAGAAGGTCTCAAGAACATGATTGCTACAAAAAAATCCTACATAATTCTTAACAGGAGTTGTCTGCACCCGGAAACAGCTTTTTGGTGGCATTGATCCTGATTATTTCAGCATTGCTTCAGCTAATCTTTAACATGCATTAAGGTATGTCAAAGCTTGGATAGGTTAAGGTAACCTGAATCATGCCATTTAAAATCAAAAAGAGTGTGTATTCAGACTTGTATATTTCTGTTGACTGGACCATCATATAGAAGCAAGCCAAAAGAAAAGATCAAAACATTTGCTTTCTTTAACAGTTAACTGTTTAATGGCAGTTTCTTTCAGAAAGGCACTTAAGTAAGACACATGTCATAAAAGGGCTTCAAGTTATATCGCATGCACTTTTCTAACCTTCTGGGTTTTTAAGTGTGGGGGTTTGTGGTTTTTTTTTTTGGTTTGTTTTTTTGTTTTGTTTTAGTTTTTGTTTGTTTGTTTGTTTGTTTGTTTTTAATGTTAATTTTTTAATTAAAAGAAACCTTTGTCCTCTAGAAGAAGTAATTTTTCCACAGCCAGCTTCCCTGGAGTGCTTGTACTTGGCCTGCTGAAATTTACCAACACCACCTGGGCTGAATGAGCCATCATTTCCCCCGGCTCGATGCCAGTATTGTCCAGTGTGATCTATAAGAGGTCAGGGCTGTTGGCTGGAGGTGCATTCACAGTGCACCAACATCTGGAATTCATTCCCGGCCAGAGTGGACCATGAGCACAGTAGGCTGACAGAATCCTGTAACATTCCTCCTGTCTCAGCCCTAGCTGCCTCTGATGATGAGAGCTGATAATGAGCCGGATAATGACAGCACTACTGTGACTGAAAGCGTTTATGTGTTTATGTGAACACAGGTATATGCTTTTTTGTCACTAATTTCTTGCATGCCCTGGAGAAAGTGAGCAGGGACATCATGGGGACAGGACAGAGATGGAACAGTATGCTGGGGTGGGGTGATAACTGCCAGCTCCTGGACTGCAATGACCTCTTTTCTCCTGTCTGTTGCAACACATGTTGTCTATTTTCATCAGGACTTTCTGCTTGGGAATCAACTTTGACCTAGAGCATGTTTACCAGAAAAGAAGCTTCAGCTACCACTGCCAAGCCAAGTGGAGTTATTTTCTAGGTGTTTTTCTTTTCCAATTACTTTTCGAATAAGAGCAACATCTCTTGAGTTAACTCACCAAAGAGTGTGAAGTTGTTACACCATTTTAAAATCCCCACATCATTTAGAAACCTTTGCCAAGGTTCACATAAATATGTATATTTCCCTTTCTGTGCTGTCCCACTGGTCCAGAGCAGTGAACACAAGAAGTACATTCGACACAGCAGTGAGAGTCCCACTGTGTATGGGGCGGAGCGGTGGAGCTGCCTGATGAGCCAATGGTTGTCCTCAAAAACAAAATTGGTGAAATATTTTTCTTGCAGTTCCTCCATGAGAGGGAAGGCTTGGGATATGCAGTCTGGTTGTCACCACTGAACACTGACACTCTGGAGAGCAGCAGTGAAACAAATATTACCCAACAGGTTTTCAGAGCTGAAATTTGGTGGCATGCCAAGAAATCATCTTATCTGGTGATTAGGGTTTATGACCCTTCTGGCCACAGCCACTAAACACATCACCAACTTCCTTGTCCCCTCAAGTACGCTGCAGGAACCCCTGCCACTACTCCTTCTGTCCCATGTGTTGACGACATTGTTGTACCTGGGATGCAGCGTGAGAGCAGCCCTGGGGTCTGCCAGGGCCCATTGCCCCACTGGCCCATTGCATGAGTTTTGGGGATATCTCTGGAGTCATCCCAGCACACCCCAGGGGAGTGATGGGAAAAGAAACCAGGCACCTTCTGCTACCTTAATCCAGAAGCTTTGCACAGACAGATCAGATGCCTGGTACCTGGTAACTAGAGCATACCTGGAGGCACAATTCCAGCTCTCCACTGGAACTTTTACAATTGAGATGGGTGCACTGCAAGATCATGCAACCCAGCTGCAATGCAGAACACCAAAGAAATGCAACCCCAAAGGCAGAGCACTGAAGAAGGAGTGAGAGGGACTAGCTGGAGTGATTGCAAGGAGCTGTGAAACTGGGCTGTCTTATTCTCATACACCTTTTAAATGTTCATTTATTAAAAAGCCCTATATCCTACTTTCCCTGAAAATGAATGTGCACGTATGCTGTTAGTTTTTAAATGGTTGCACGCAATTTCTTTTTACATGCAATAACCTGCTGATTTCTTTTGGGTAACTATTTATTAATATTTCCGAGAGCTGCAGCTGGGTTATAAAAGGTCGAATGAGATAGTGTTCATGGCTTGAAATGCAGAAGCTGAAATGTACATGGATATACCTGCTAGCAGCCATGTGAGAATAAATTAAAATATCCTATGAGAATAAATTAAAGTATCTGATTTTTCTGATCACCTACCTTTCCGCATTAGCTTACAACACTTTTTTTCCTACTCAGATAAAAAATAGAAAAGTAATCTTAGACTGGAGCTGCTCCAAAATCTGTTTTGTCAGCCATTAAACAGGTCATTATTCCAGATTCATTATTTTCTATTCCTTCTGAACTTACATTACACATAAATAATAGAAAAATAACTCTCTCCCTCCAAAAAAGCACTCTGGCATGAGGCTCTCGTAAACTTCCTGTAGTGTGCATGAGCAATAACAGATAACAGTTACTGACAGAAATATTTTAAACATTTTATAAATTCTGTTAAACAATTTCATTGGCAATAGAAATGGGAAAATGATTTTTAATGTTATACTTTATCTAGTGATGCAGAAATGAAAGGTTTAAATCAAATAATATGTCTCACTATTGTGTGATGACGTGCTGTTATTTTAGATATTCACTTCAGCCACTTTGCTTATTAGGATAAGGCTTTTACAACAGTTTTTGAACTAAATTCCCATAATCCGTAGTTTACTAGTGTTAAGAGCCTAGATAAACCTGTTTAGTTATGGTTTATAGGAGAGAATTTTTCCTTTTCTGCCAAAGCAAAGGTTTGTTTATGTTACTCACTTTTGATGCTTCCTCCTAGGAGAATGTCAGATTGATACAAACTTACATGTCTGGTCTATGGATGTGCTTGTAATCCTATTTTTAGATGCTGATCAGCAAAAAGTATTAGCTCATAAATATTTATGTCTAAAATCATAGGCTCAGCTTGCTTTATTTAAATCACTTCAGTAATTCAAAGAAGGTTTTCATAACATGTGATTTAATGTTGTTGACCGGTTACAGGAGTCTCAGATCTAAGTTGTTAATTCAGTTGTTGAAGTGGTTCTCCAAGTTATTATTTAACGGGGCCTAAAGGGATGCTGGGGAGGGACTTTCATTAGGGACTGTAGTGAGAGGACAAGGGGTAACGGGTTCAAACTTAAACAGGGGAAGTTTAGATTGGATATAAGGAAGAATTTCTTTACTGTAAGGGTGGTGAGGCACTGAAATGGGGTGCCCAGGGAAGCTGTGAATGCTCCTTCACTGGTGGTGTTCAAGGCCAGATTGGACATAGCCTTGGGTGGCATGGTTTAGTGTGAGGTGTCCGTGCCCCTCGCAGGGGGGTTGGAACTAGATGATCTTAAGGTCCTTTCCAACCCTAACTATTCTATGATTCTATGGCCAACAGGCAAGAAGTTAAATTTCTGCATTTCAAGATTTTTGAAGATTGGCGTATATTTGTAACCTGAAACATGTTTATTTAGAGCCCACTGGAAATAAAGTCAGTAAAAACGTGCTAGTATAATCCACTGAATTCAATGCCTACATCTTGGATCAGCAAGGGGACTGTGGCTATGTACTACAAAACTGCTCATGTAACGTTCCTACTGTTTTAGAAGGAGATGTTCTAGCATTCAGACTATGCAGAAGAAAAGGATGTCTAGGGGAGAGTAAGTGAGAAAGAAAATTAATTTCAGGCAGTGGAACAGGCTTCCTGAGAAAGTGGTTGAGTTGCTGCCCCTGAAGGTGTTTAAAAGACCCATAGCCATTGTGCTTAGGGAAATGGTAGACTCAGCTCTATTAACAGTTGGACTTGATCTTAAAGGTCTTTTCCAACCTAAATGATACTATGATTTTATAAATCATAGGATTTGGAATTTACTAGAAAATCAGAATCAAAGAAGATGAGACCCTTAGAAAGTGTCATCAGAAAGTCAATGAAAAGTTCTGTTAGTCTGCATCATGGAAATGTGGGGTTTTTTTCATGAATTTTGTTGGATACTGAGTGTTTTACAAGCTGGCAGAGTATTTGAACTAGAGTTGGAAGACCATTACTTGTACTCATTTGACATGCACAATGAAGGATCCTCCTGAAAACTAGTATGCGATTATAACTGAAGAATTTATCACAATGTGATAAAAGCACAAAGGATGAAGCAATGCCCCAAAGCCAGTGACTCTGTTGCTCCAGGCATTCATGTGAAAAGCTCTTTATCAAGTCCTTCCTTAACATCCAGGTGGACATGGTAATATCACATTCACCTGGTGCACTCTGAAAGTAGTGGCTCCTGATGTCATGTGTTGTTGGGTGTCACCCCCTGGAGGGTCAGAGAGAGCTCCCACTAGAAAACATTCATAACTGTTTATTATTTCCTTTTGACCCCAGGCCACAGAGTCTCTGTGCTACCCACCAAGGGAGGATTTGAAAGGTGAGAGTAGGATACTGAATGTCTGGGACAGCTAGATTCCTTACGTGAAATCACTACATGCAAACAGGCAAAAAGAGAATTTTTGCGGAGGGAGAGATATCAAGTACCTGTGAAACAGAGTAGGGCAGTGTTGTGGGTAAAGAAGGATGTGAGAAGCCTGCTTACGTTGGGCTGCAGTCCCCATTGAGCCAATATGACTGAGCAAGAGCAAAGACACAGAAGGGGTAATGACAGCGGCTGTACCTTCATAGCATTTTGGTATAGCTGATCTCTGCAAACATCTTTGAGGTTTGCTTGTGTACCATACAAGCTCTGCAAGGATCAGACTGTTTGAAAACATCTGGCTCTCTGCTGCACCTTTTTGCCTGGTACAGACAAGCCCTTAAAATTCAGCAGCTGTCTCAACATATTTTCACAAACCACTTTTCCAGTCTGTCTGTCCTCACAATGTTCCGTCTAATGTGCATGGCAGCAGCTGACAAAAGAACAGTTAAGGGCAGAAACAAAGGCATAGTTTGTTGCGTGAAGCCAAGCAATTATTAAACCTATTGTGGATGAGGATGCAAAGCTACCTGCATTTAAAAGAGACTTAAGGGAGTGTTAATGCTGAACCTTCAGGCAAAAAGAGCTTGTTTGACAAAGATATCACTTCTAATGCATTGAATAAGCATAGATTTAATGTTAAAATGCTATTGACTGAGGCTTTTGGTTTACAGAATTACATATTTTCTCCCCCATAATCCTTCCTTCAAATTTAACAGCAACCACAGAATGGTGTTATGGAATTAATATTATTTGTATTTTTCAGATGTAGTATAAAGCAAACAAATTTCTCTGCTGCCTTTTTGAGTGGGTACAGATTATACTCTATACAGTACAGCAGGCTTAAAGAACTGTTGTGAATTCTGATACTTCTTCATCCTCATGCTGAAAATTTGCCTTTGTGTCTTGAGTTACCTGAATCCTTTTCCAACTGATTCCACTGTGAAGTGAAGGCCATCATCAGAAGATAGGGTTTCAAATTCTTCAGCAAAACAGTGTGGACACAGACATTATCAACTGAGGTGAAAGAGGATGTCAGCAATATACTGAGGTAGCAGCTGCAGGCTAAGCTAAGTCCCAGGTATGGACAAACATTTCAGCTAACTGAGGAAGTGGCTAAACCTTCTGTATTTCTGTAAGTTTTAATGTGGCAGCCTCTGCAGCTAATCCCTTGCTAGCATTTCCAGCACCCTGGATAAGCTGAGTGTGCTCTACATGCTCCATCAAATGAACAACCCAGGCAAGAAAAAAACCAAACCCCACCCGCAGGACAGAAGTGATTAGATGTTTTTAGTTTTGTCTTTATTTGAAGAATCAGAACGAAGGTTGCTTTTCTCCCCAAATGTTTGGGTATACGTGAAGGTGTCACAGTTGTCACATCAATCATGATGAGAAGCATCTGAGCTGCACAAAAAGGATCACCAGACAGTGCTGTGTTATAACACAACTGTTGATATTTGTGTCATTTTTTAAAGCAATTGAAAATTGTCACAGAGAAATATATACCTATAGAAATGTATATTTTATGCAAATATTTTGTATATTATAAGCTATTCAAAAGAGATAATACTGAGTCTTTCAGGACCTGCTCTGACTCAACCAAGTCTGTTGTCTTTGCTATTAGTTGCAAACCCTTCCTGACCTCATGAAGAAGAGGAAAACTAGTTCCACTCAGTAGAGGAGCTACCCAAATACTCCATGCTCATCATGTGCGTACTGCCCCATGGCAGCCATTACAATTGCAATTGCAATTCAGAGCAGTTTTTGAAGATGGTATTTTCCCTGGCTGCTAGGACTCTTTCTGTGATTAATACTGCTAGGACCCCTGCTCCACTCTGGCAGCTGGCTATCTCTACCCCTTTCAAGCCAGCCTGCTTGCTCATGCAGAACAAGTCCAAAGGAGGGCCACGAGGATGATCAGGGGTCTGGAGCACCTCCTGTATGAAGATAGGCTGAGAAAGTTGGGGGTGTTCAGCCTGGAGAAGAGAAGGCTGTGTGGAGACCTCATAGCAGCCTTCCAGTATCTGAAGGGGGCCTATAGGGATCCTGGGGAGGGACTCTTCATGAGGAACTGTAGTGATAGGACAAGGGGTAACGGGTTCAAACTTAAACAGGGGAAGTTTAGACTGGATATGAGGAAGAAATTCTTTACTGTAAGGGTAGTGAAGCACTGGAATGGGTTGCCCAGGGAAGTTGTGAATGCTCCATCGCTGGCGGTGTTCAAGGCCAGGTTGGACATAGCCTTGGGTGGCATGGTTTAGTGTGAGGTGTCCGTGCCCCTCGCAGGGGGGTTGGAACTAGATGATCTTAAGGTCATTTCCAGCCCTAACTATTCTATGATTCTATGATTCAGTTTTGCCAGCACTTTGCTGGTAGCAGCCAATATTCTGCCTGCAGAAGTTCAAAATTTTGCTACAAGTGTTGGAGCTTGCTCTGTGTTTGCACTGATTAGAAATTTCCAGGCTGTAGATAGACCCTTCCAGGCCCCAGACAGCTGCAGCTCATAACTGTAGCTGCAGTTGTTGCTGCCGTGTCTTGTATCTGGCAAGGAGGAAGATATTAAAATCCCATAAAGATACCATCAAATTAGAAAATACTGTACAGTGTGCTTTTGTTTCTTTTAAGGATGAAGAAACCAGATGAGAGAGGACTTAAGCTCCCTCTGTGCATATATGCAGAGCGGAAAGAAATTACATTTAACTGACCCCGTGATGATAGGACTTGATATTTGGCTGTACTCAATCATGTATGAAAAAGACAGTGAGCTATTAAACAGCTGCTCTTACTCTGAGCTTCAAGAGGCTAACAAAAAGATTAGATCTGGGCAGGGATTTACTCCCTCTCTCTCCTTTCTCCATAGAACCTGCTTTTTTCATGACTTTCAGAATTCCAAGAGGAAAACAAAACAAAACAAACTAAAACAAACTACATACTTTTCTGCATTCAAAACTTTACTGCCATTTCAATGACGTTGTGGCAGTGTAGGTGGAAGCAGATGGCTGAGAAAGCAAGCAGGCCCTGCAGGTGTGAGAGCATAATCCACCAGTTTTGGGATCTCCCATAGGTGGGGCTCATCTTTGCCCAGTGTTGAGGAAAGGTGTTAGTGACTTCCCAGATTAGACTGAATAGCAGCATGTGTTTTTATTCTGTTTCACAGTTTCAGCCACTGTCAGGAAGATTGCTGACCATAATGTTGTCATTGCCAATACCTGGCAAAGTTTTCAGTAGTCACAGTGCCCAGGGGGTAGGGTGGGATGATTAGTGGATAGAACTTCCCTCAGCCTATAAAGGAGGGTCTTTCTGCAAGGGGTCATATCCTGGTATCAGAGTGCTCTGATCTGCCCAGATGTGCCAAAACTCAGGTGGGATGTCCAGGATGTGGCAAAATTGGTATTTTCCAACCTTGGGGGGATAATTTCTGGTTCCACCTTGAGCTTCTTCATATTTCTGCAATGCACAACACGTAAACTGCAAATGCAAGGAACGGTGTCTGGTTTCACATTTTAGGTGTGTGTGCCATTCACATTAATGCTAGCAGTTATTGTGCATGGGAAGTATCTCTTTTCATTTTAAGCTTCAAAATGTGCCAAAGGAAGGGAGCAGCTCAAAATACTTTCCCACAGTAATACTGAGAAGGCCCAATGCTTGATGTAACAGAGCAGCTAGCATGTCAGCCCTAAGGCTTCTAGGTAAAGCTGTAGCATATTCAGGCTCCATTTCTCACTGGAATTCATAAATCTTGTCTATTGCAAGCATTAAGTTATCATGCAATTTGTTAAATTAGTTAAATGCTCTCATTTACATGATCCATGGGAACATTTGACTGCATATATGGGTTATTCAGAAACACAGCATCATTTATCCTGGTTACAACTGGGAATGCTCACTGTGTAAAGGCATACGTACAAGACACTTTGCACCTTTGAACAATAAACTTTCTGATTTAAATAGTGCTTGTAGTTATGCCTGTAAAACAAGTGCAGTTGTCTGTTTTGCATCCATGTAGATACCAATGTGAAGTGAAATGATATGAAAAGTGTGAACAAGAAATTTCCTAGTGATATTCCAATGCAAATATTTCTGTGCATATCTGCATGTACTCAGATACACACTGGCATTTTGTCTCAGACTGGGTGATTACTTCTGTGATTAGGTTTTTACGTAAACCACAACTCAGTCTTCATCTTTCTATAAATGCCCTTTCATTTATACTTTTATAATTATGATATCTTAGTACTTGTAAACAAAGTTCAGTGAGATTAGAAATAAAATAACATATAATGATCTTAAAACAAACTGACAAAATTATATTAGTTAAAGAAATATCTTTTGACAGCTACGCATAGCTCAGTTCTGGTGCTGATTATCACAGGAAGTTCTTGAGGCCAAAAGCATGCCAAGACCATTTAAAAAGACTGGATATTAATGCAGATAAAAAAATACCCCAAATGATCATAGTTGGTTATTGTCAAAATATTGGAAGGGTGTTTGACCTCATATTACCGAGCTCAAAACAATCTCTTTTGTAAGAGCAGAAGGTGGGGCTTATATCAAGAATATTGAATCTAAAGCCAACTGTATTTGGTTGCTTTCAACATCATCTGCCAGGAAAATATATTTGTTCTCTTTGAACAGCTTCTCCTGACCACCCCTATAATGTTGCTTTTCCTGCTGATTTTCTTTCAAACACGGAAATTCTATTCCTGAAGGAAAGAACTTTCCAAAAAGAAGCAATAAAGGATATTGTTACAAGTTTCATCAAATGCTCCACCACAGTGTCTTATGAAGTATAAATTTATTTCAGTAACACATTGAAAGCTTACTAAATTTCTATTTATGAAATACCTACATAAATCAGTTATGAAAGTAAGTGTTAGAGCCATGTAAAATGGTTTTTCATTTATTTCTTTTTTTGTGGAGAATGGTTTTAAAAATCTTCAGTTTTGGACAAACTAGAATAGATATGAACACGCCATGTTCAGAGCTCGATCCAAATGTTAGTTGCAGTCCAGTTAATTTTGGGAGGGAGGAAAAAACATTCATAACACTTCAGTTTAGATCCCAAACGTGGATACCTGATCATATATCTAAACTCAGCTTACCTCTAGGGCTGGTGGGAAGAAATGGCGCTGCCAGCAGTCAGACACCAGGGGTCTGGCTAGACGCTTCGCAAGCTTTGGGGATGCTGAGGCCTGGTGGTCAGTCCTTGTTTCCTCCTCTCTGTCTTTGCTGCATGCCAACCTAAATAAAGCATCCCCACCTGTGGTTCATGGGAGAAAATAAAGGCTGCCCTTGCCTCTCCATGATTGTTCCTGGGATCTTCACCCCAAAGGGAGAAGCTCAAAGGGCTTTAGTGGAGTGTAAGGACGGCCTGTTCATGCTTTCTGTTCAACCACTGGGGCTGCTTGTTGAAGATTCTGAACAATTTTGTAGATTGGTTCACTCAAAATTCATCCAAGTTATGCATAAACCATATGAAATTAGGCAAATCTCTCACCAAGTCTCACTAGAGCACCATTTTGCCATGCTGACGGAAGTACTACAAAAGCCAGAGACAGGTATAGCTATTTGGTGAATGATTTTTTATGTGGCGAATAGCTGTATTCCTTCAGTTATGCTTTCAGTGAAAAATGCACAACTAGATTTACAATTTTTAATGATTAATCACTGTTGCCATACTAATGTTTATTTTACATATTTTTCCTGCCCTCTTCATCGCACAGAATTTTTCTTACAAACATAAAGATGATGGATGTACTTGGACTGGGAATATGCGGAAAAGCACAAAGGTATCCACAGCTCAGCAGAATTCAACATAAGAAAAAGATTACTGAAGTTCTAAGGGTTCAGTTAATATCTAATCACCATTTCTAAAATTTGTTTCTTTTTATCACCTGCTCTTCCATCATGCTGCTAGCCTTTTAGATCAGGGAGGTCAATCCCTGGTCAACAGAAATTCCCATTGTTAGCAACTCTATCTTTATTTGAGTTCTTACATATATATATTCACAAATGAGCCCTAGTCTTGGTTTGAAAAATGGGCTGTGTCAGTTCTATCTACGTGACTGAACCAGAATTCAGAGGAACAAAAAATCCAGCATAGATTTTATGGTTTCCATCGCTAGTTCTGTTCCTGGAAGGCTGCTGTTATTCTTGTCTCATGCTATTCACATAGCAATCTAAAAAAACAGCCCAAGTATATGTGAACCCATGGGCAAGTATTGCAAGCTGAGGGCTGTGTGATCACAGCCAGTTGTAAACACAGACCATGGAAAAAGTGGAAGCACCACTGTCTGAGATTGACTTTCCCTGGCGTGACTTCTTTTCTAGAAACAGCCTTGTCTGGCCTGTTGTTTCATAGGGAAGCCGTACAAGAGGACAGACCCTGTCTCATTGGCGTGCCTTGGTTGCTCATAGGAAATATCAAAACCCACCAGAATTGATTCAGCTTTCCTATAGGAGGCTGCAGCCTTAGACCAGAACACATCACATGTTCTGCACAACACATGCAGTACTGCCTGCATCCACACCAACTGAGCAGTGCAAGTTGTTTTTTCTGATAAACAAGGCTTTTGACTCATTTTATAGCTGTTGCCTCCCACCTCAGGTATCAGCGTGTGGCCTGGGGATCTTGCTGCCGTGAGGAATGTTGCAAAGCTGCAGGGTCATGTTGGTGCTGTGGGCTCGGTTCACTAGAAAAAAACATGATGTCACTATGAAACAAGACATGACACTAAAATGTGAGGCTGTGAAAGCCTGTCATTTGCAAGGCTGTAATATGCACTAATGTAGCGAAAGAAAGAGAGACTTAGATGTCATGGTGATAATGTGCACTTACTGTATTTCTCTGGGCTGGAAAGAGACCACAACTCTTTATTTTGACAAGGGATAATATATGTCTTTGAGAGTGACTATGAAAGAAAGTTTAGCTAGACATGTCAAGTAGTCCAGTGTGCAGCAGAAAGCTGCCAACATCTGCTGAGGTGTCATGTTTTATTGTGTGAAACATACAACTCAGATGCAGCAGCAATCTTTGCAAGGGTGGCACCCCTTGAGCGGAAAAACACCACCTAAGGTAGAACATTGTCTCCCTATATAAAACAGAATTAAAAACCAACTATGTATTATTCATGCTCTTAAGTGTATCCAGAGCATCTTGTGTATTTCTTTAACTGCTATAAATACAGATTCAGCTTGCCACACACAGAGTACTTCATCTGAATCTTGTCAAATGAGTACATTATTTACATTGCATCCCATCTTAAAATGTGGCCTTCTCTTTTGTGCCTGTTAAGTACTGCAGCAATGCCACACCAGTGCAAGGGTGGGTTCCTATCATTTGCAGACCAGGTTCTTTCCTGATTGCTGCGATGACAAACGAGAATGCCTTACTTCTTATTACAAGTGGCATTTGAACTTTCTATCCTCAAAAAGAAAATTGGGGTCAATCTTTTTATAAAAAAACCCCGAGGATGTCAACCTGAATCAATTAACCAAGTTTCCCTGTTTGTCTCCTCTTCTCCTGCTCCCACCACCCCTTTTCTGTATGAGCAGTCACTTAACGTCATGCATGTAATTATCTGACACCTATTTCAATAATATAAAAATCAATTAAGTAATCCTTCTCCTTTTTTATGACCATGATTTTCTGCTGAGTCTATAGCTCCTTCCAGGAGTGTGAAGCATAGATGTTATTACCATTTTTAGCTACACTAAGTGGCTTTTATTCCTTTTCACAGATACACAAAATGCAGAAAACTGTTTGTTTCCATTTCTCTTTATTTTTCTCCAAGTGTAAACTAAACAACTCCTTTTACATCTCTTGCTGGTTAGCAGCCAATGTAAATGCTTATGCTAGGAGAACAAGCCTGTTTCCTGCCGTTAAGGCTTTTTTGTTTATCCTAGGGCTACTCACTGCCACTGCCTGCCCCTGACAGACTATTAACCCCTGTTTCTTGCAGGCATACCAGATGTGGGTTTCTTAAACAAATTATTGGTTTTTTCACCACATGTCGTTTTTGCAGTTAAGTGTTTCCAGCCTCTCAGAACATTCCACAGAAATAACATCACATTTTCCTCCAACCTGTTAATTAGCATAATTATTTATCAGCCTGGAAACCACAGCTAGAGTTTGTTAAGCAGCAGACAGATACACACTGAACAGTGGCCCAAGAGGCTTGAAAGAGTGATGAGAGGAGGGAGGCTGTGGAAGCCGACTGAGTGGCTGTCAGAAGGCATGCTGTTTGCATTTCCCTCCACTACCTTCTTTGAAGAGTGCTCCATCTGATAAGACACATCCCTTTTCATGCTGCAGGCAGAGGCAATTTCAGAGTTACTTGCCTGCCAAGATCTACCCAGCTGTAACAGGGAGAGCTGGCTCCAGATGGTCACCCCAAAAATGAGGTGATATGAGAAATATGCAACCTTTGCTATCCCTGGCACAGTCCAATCCTCCATTTGCATCTGTTAGCTCTTTGTGCTCACATCTAATCTCCCTCACTGAAAGCAAGGACAAGATTCCAACCTATATAAGGCTTCTAGGATGTAATTTCTTCAGTCAGCACGTGAAATAATCAAGAGGGCTTTTGTCCAGTGTTGTTCGTGCAGTACTAATCCTCAGGTCAAAACTCATAGCACCTTGCAGAATACATCGCCAGCAGCAGGTCCAAACTGCTCATCAGTGACACATGAAATGCAAAAATGCACAGGTGACCCCATTTTTCAACCTGCGAATGCAGATGCAGAAGGTCTGTATTGGCCTTGAGCAGATTAACCCTCTCTTGCCCCTATGCCTCATGTAAACGTAGTGCTAGAAGCGTTTGCATAGGTCCCTGTGCAGCACGGATTGCACCCAACCTTTGAAAGGCTAGGCACTGTAATTTTCTACCTGAATGTTTCTAGGCTGCTTTTATAGCTACAGCAAGTCCTGTACTTCTGCCAGCAGCTATACTGTGGTTTATGTGTACCTGGTAATTGACAGGATTTAATGCAAAAATTAATAGCAGCAATATGGAACAGAGCTGGATATGTTTCTAAGTGGCTGCATTTGAGCTTGGAGCTGCAATGGATTTCTTTTGGGTATTTTTTCAGTTAGACTTCAGAAAAATGTAACATAGACAAATGACCTAGAATGTCCTGTGACCGCAGGTCAAACATGCCGGTTTTCCGAAAAAATATTCAAGACATCCAATTACATTCCCAAGCTCTCCAGTTCATTTGCAAGCCTATAGACGTACTTGGGAGTGTCCAAGACTAGTTTGCTCTGATCATACACTCCCATCAAGTGACCTGCAAGCTCAGTTCACCTCAGAAGACAGTAGAGGCAGACAGCAGGCTGGCATACTTTAAACCTGACTTTATTCCATAATGACATCTTCCTAGCTATTTTATTATCTTGGATTTTATCTTGTATTTTGTCTCTGTGTGAAGAAGAATTGAAGGTTTTGCATTTTTCTCCAGAGAGAAGAATACAGTTCTGGTATTATTACTCATCATGAGTACAAAGCTCTTTAGCTGTATGCTATTTATTGTACCTTAATATGCCCTTTGATATACTTCAATATCCTGGACAAACTCAAACACATAAAAGAAGACTGCAGAGGGTGGAAGCAAGGATAGATAGCCTGTGAGGAATACAGAGAAATAGTCCAAGCAGCCAAAGACCAGGTTAGGAAAGCTAAAGCCCTCACAGAACTCAATCTGGCCAAGAACATTAAGCACAACAACAAAAGCTTCTGTAGGTACACTGAGGCTAAAAGGAAAACAAGGGGAAAAGTGAGCCCCCTCCAGAAGGAAACTGCAGACCTAGTCACCTGGGACATGGAGAAGGCCAAGGTACTCAATGATTTTTTTGCCTTGGTCTTCAGCAAGAGCTCCAGTCACGCTGCCCAAGAAGGCCGGAGCAGGGACTGGGAGGATGAAGAACTGCTCTCTGTAGGGGAAGATCAGGTTCATTCAAGGGAGCTAAAGGTGCACAACTCCATGGCACCTGACATAATGCATCCGTGGGTCCTGAGGGAACTGGCAGATGTGGTTGCCAAGCCATTATTCGTCATATTTGAGAGGTCATGTCAGTCTGGTGAAGTTTCCACTGACTGGAAAAGAGGAAATATAACCCCCACTTTCAAGAATGGAAAAAAAGAAAGACCTGGGGAACTACAGGCCAGTCAGTCTGTCCTCAGTGCCTGGCAAGATCATGGAGCAGATCCTCATGGAAGCTGTGCTAAGGCATATGGATAATAAGGGGGTGATTGGTGAAAGCTTCACTAAGGGCAAGTCATGCTGGCGATTATGGTGGCCTTCTGTGAAGGGGTTACAGTACTGGTGGAGAAGGGACAAGCAACTGACCTCCTCTGCCTGGACTTGTGCAAGACATTTGCCATTGTCCCACATCCTTGTCTCTAAACTGGAGAGGCATGGATTTGACAGTTGGACCAATCAGGAAATAAAGAATTGGCTGGATGGTCACACTCAAAGAGTTGTACCCAATGTCTCGATGACCAGGTGGAGACCCGTAAGAAGTGGTGTCCCTAAGGGGTTGGTGCTGGGATGAGTGCTGTTCAGCATCTTTGCTGGGAACATGGACAGTGGGATTGAGTGCGCCCTCAGCAAGTTTGCCGATAACACCAAGCTGTGTTGATACCTTGGAGGGAAGGAATGCCCTCCAGAGGGACCTTGAGACGCTTGTGAGGTGGGCTGATGCCAACCTGATGAAGTTTAACCATGCCAAGTGCAGGGTCCTCCACCTGGGTTGGAGCAATCCCAGGCACAGCTACAGGTTGGGCAGAGAAGAGATTCAGAGTAGCCCTGCGGAGAAAGACCTGGGGGAGTTGGTTGACAAGAAGCTCACCATGACTTGGCAATGTGTGCTCACAGCCCAGAAAGCCAGCCGTGTCCTGGGCTGCATCAAAAGGAGTGTGATCAGCAGCTCGATGGAGGTGATCCTGCCCCTCTACTCTGCTCCTGGGGGAGCCCACCTGCAGTGCTGTGTTCAGCTCCAGGGCCATCAACACAAGAGGGACATGAGTGAGTCCAGAGGAGACTCATGAAGATGATCAGAGGGCTGGAGCACCTCTTGTATGGGGACAGGCTGAGAGAGTTGGGCTTGTTCAGCCTGGAGAAGAGAAGGCTCAGGGGACACCTTAGAGCAGCTTCCCAGTACCTAAAGAGAGCCTACAAGAAAGTCAGAGAGGGACTTCTTACAAGAGCATGTAGTGACAGGACAAGGGGGAATGGCTTTAAACAGAAAGACAGCAAATTTAGATTACGTATTAGAAAAAGATTCTTCACTATGAGGGTGGTGAGACCCTGGCACAGGTTGCCCAAAGAAGTTGTGGATGCCCCATCCCTGGCAGTGTTCAAGGCTAGGCTGGATGGGGCTTTGAGCAACCTGGTCTGGCGGAAGGTGTTCCTGCTTGTGCCAGGGTGGTTGGAACTGGATGATCTCTAAGGTCTCTTCCAACTCAAACCATTCTGTGATTCTGTACTTAAATAAAACAATAAAATGGTTGTGTTAACCCTGGCATGCACTATGATATTGAATCCTGAATGGCCCATTAACTTTATTTTTTTTTCTCTTTTTTTCTGCACACTGAAAAAACATTTAAAAAATATAAATTAAAATCATAGCCCAGAAAAATCTTCTCTAAAGCCTTTCAAAACTGGTAGAAAAATATCTACCTTGATTGTAAACCTCCCACTTGGATGTCTCGTGTTTTGAGGGGCTGGGTTTTGTTTATTTTTTATAGACTTTAGAAAGCTGGAAGCCAATGCACGTTTAGAATAGAAACACAATAGAACAGCAGCTGGTGGCAATCCCTAAACATGCCTCAAATCCTGTTGCTCCAGTAAGATATTTGACAAGCAAGGTTTCAATGTTTGAAGGAGGCACTGTGTTATTTGATACAGTACAAATAACCTTCTTAATTAATACTCTATTTGTGAAAGCTCCTAAAAAATAGTTCACAATATTTAACTCTTTCTTCTCTCCAAGAAATCAGACAGGCAGACTGAGGAGCTTCCAGCGGGACAGGGGAGCTGGATAATCAAGTTCCCTGGGACCCCCATGCCAGCTGGGCACTGCACCACTAACCCAGCTTTCTGCTTTCATGCTAACACTGCTTCTTCCCTAGCAGTGCAAGTGGAGAATGGGGCATGCTGGCTCCAACTCCATGTGCTGGCTTGTGTTGGTTTCATTCTGACCTTCAGAGTTATGTAAATTTCTTTTGTGTGTGTGTGCTTAATTTAATATATGTCTGAATCTCCACTGGAATTCCAGAGCCCAGCATTGCTGCAGCAACTGTAATGAAAAACAGTAGCTGCACACATCAATTTGTGGCTGGTGCAGGCACTCCAGCCCCATGCCCTGGCATCTGTGCTGTCTGCAGCACCTTCCCCTTCCTGGCTCTTTTCTAGACATGCCGAGGGCTGTGCTCTATGGCTTGCTACACAGTTGAATGCTTTCAGGAAGGGTTGCAGCTGAAGTAAAGGTGAGATCTCACTACTAATGGTCTTGTATGTTTCTTTCTGCAGCAGCTTCCCAATGAGTGAGAGTGGATGTGTCACATGCCCTGGCTCTCAGTGTGCAGGAATCTTAATGCAAAGGGTAACGATTTGTTTGTGATCTCTCAAGAGACCTGATTTTAACATTGAACAGCACCTTCCAATATATACAGGAAAGCAGTGGTTAAATTGTATGAAAACTTGATATATCACTATTTGCAAATTCAGACCTACAGGGGACTAAAGAAAAAAAGAAAACAGATACAGTCAAGAACATGGTTGTGCATCTACTGCTTTTGTGATCATTTGACATCTGCAAATTCTGCGCTACTCAGCAATCACCAGGGTCTGTAAAAGAGTGTAAAAAATTTCCTTCTGTGATACTCATCATCACAGACATGGACCAAAATAACTGTGTGCCAGTCAGGGGATGGAGAAGTGTTATATTGGGGTGCAAGCTCTGATTGGCAGCACTTTTCTAGTCAAAGACCTTAGGAGTAGATGTGCTTATGCCAGAAAATTGATACTTCTGCCAGAACTGTTCATTTACTCAAAATATGTTTTTGCCACTTCTTTAAAAGCACAGTAATTTTCTATGTTGGGCATGATTTAGTAAACTTCTGCCCACGCTGGTAATGAATTCCTAATGTAATTTTCCATTAAACTTCTTCCACTGTTTGCTGTAGACCTGTGCAGTTACAGTAGTGAGTGCTCAGGGACACATAACAGTGAGACATTCTTATCCATAAGGTTGTCTGTATTTATCTTATTGTATTCTACTATATTGTATTTTCTTTTCTGGCAAGAAACAGAAAACACAGTTCAGACAATAAGGATAAAAACCTACCCAGGTTGAGAAGCATGGCTTCGCTATGTTATGGCATAGATCTGTGTTGAGCGATCTAGAAGAAACTGAAGATACACCTGATATATTGGGAAAAAGGATTCCAGTGAAAGCTACCAGTTAAATCAAATCTCTGTAGCAACAGTTTTCTGATAAACAGCCTTTAGACCCTGTCATGGGTTCAGCAGTAGCAGTCATTTTTCTCCTCCTTGGTAGCTGGTGCAGTGCTGTGTTTTTGACTTTCGGCCTGGGAACAGCGCTGATAACACCAGTATTTCGGTTACTACTTTGTGATGTTTTGGTCTGGCCGAGGACTTTCTGAGCCTCATGCTCTGCAAGGGAGGAGGAGAAGCCGGGAGGAAGCAGAGACAGGGCACCTGACCCAAACTGACCAAAGAGATATTCCATGCCACAGCACGTCATGCCCAGGATGTAAAAACGAAGAGGAGAGACAAGGAAAGGTGGGGGGTGCACTGCGTGGTCAGGCTGGGTATCGGTGGTGAGCGATTGTACTCTCTTCCCTTGTATTTCTCTTGTCATTATTATTATTGGTAGGAGCAGTAGTGATTTGTGCTATACTTATTTACTAAACTGTTCTTATCTCAACCCATGGGAGTTACATTCTTTCGATTCTCCTCCCCATCCCCCCGGGACTGGGGGAAGAAAGAGGGGGGAGTGAGTGAACGAACTGCGTGAGGGGCTTAAACCACGACAGACAGCTGGTAGTCTAGACACCTGGACTGCATGCTCAGAGGTGTGATATTATCTTTGTAGTACTTTAGTTCGAAGTTAAATAAAGATTAATGTGAAGAGACCTCCTTAGAGTAAACACCAAGATCACTCTGATCTTCAGCAGTGTGCCTGGGCAGCCAAGAAGGCCAGCGGCATCCTGTCTTGTATCAGCAACAGTGTGGCAGCAGTGCCAGGGCAGTGATCATCCTGACATACCCAGCACTGGTGAGGCTGCACCTCGAACCCTGTGCTCAGTTCTGGGCCCCTCATTACAAGAGAGACATTGAGGTCCCTGAGCGAGTCCAGAGAAGGACAACAAGGCTGGTGAAGGGTCTGGAGCACAAGTGTGATGAGGAGCAGCTGAAGGAACTGGGGTTGTTTAGACTGGAGAAGAGAAGGCTCAGGGGGACCTTATTGCTCTCTGCAACTGCCTGAAAGGAGGATAGAGAGAGGAGGTGGCTTGTCTGTTCTCCCGAGTAACAAGTGATAGGAGAAGAGGTAACGGCCTCAAGCTGCACCAGGGGAAGTTTAGACTGGATATTAGGAAAAATTTATTCATGATGAGAGTAATCAGGTATTGGAACAGGCTGTACAGGGCAGTGGTGGAATCACTGTCCCTGGAAGTGTGCAAAAACTGTGTAGGTGAGGCCCCAGTGACATGGTTTAGTGGTGGGCTTGGCAATCCTGGAGTAAAGGTTGTACTTGATGATCTTAAAGGTCTTTTCCAACCTAGCTGATTTTATGATCCCACTATTCTTCATCAGAAGTGTCTCAAAAATGGCTTAATTTTGTAACCCTACTTAGAATGTCTGAGTGCCCCAAAAATGCCACAATGACATTTCGCCTTATCACCTGAAGTGAAGCAACATGAAGCATTCAGGTATTTTGTATTATTGGTAAAGATTTCAAAATAATAATTTTTATGACCCATGTGAAGAGAACGTAAGGGTCTCAAAATTAATGAATCACACTTAAAATTTGTGAGTTTTGACACCTTTGCTATAATTTATTTTAGCCAACAGTATGCATGAAAAGATTGCACATTCATACAGGAATTGATGGGAAATCTCATCTGAATTTTGTTAACTCTGTCCTGGCCTAATCCAGGTAGATAAGAAGAAATGGTATAAAGGAATAAGTTCACTGTGGCCAGTTTCAATGCATTACTTTGATTTTGGGGTTGGATCAGGGCTAGTTCTTACATTCTTCTGAATAGCTTAAGGGCTAGCAGGAAATTTGACACTATCCCACACAAGGATGCAAGAACAAAATCCATTTCCCATGTGAAGAGCAGTTTAGTGATATTTCTATTCAGAATCATAAGGAAAGTATCAGTTTGTTGGGCAAAGACCAGAGACATGAGAGACTTCTGCCAGGATAAAAGTAATTTACAAAAAGCTTTTTATTTCAATCACAAGACTAAACTCATCTGAAGTTCAGAAATCCTTCAGAAAATTTGTGTTGTATCTATCTGGGCAAGCCAGAAAAATAGTCAGAACAGATTTTAGGACACGGTAAAAACATTTTGTGGATTTTCAGGAGTTGTATAACTATCTTTGGTATCTTTCTTACAGTAAAGTAATATTTTCTAGAATAAACACATCTGTCATGCTTAATTACATTTTCCTACAACCGTAAATCTAGCCAAATTCTGCATCTGGCTATGCTGGGGTAAATTCAGAATGAAACCTGTAAACTCAGTAGAATAGCCTATAGAATCAGCTGAATTGATTCAGATTTGCCTACTGGCAATTTAGAGCAGAGGTTGAGCACAGTTGGCTCAAATCTTTGTGAAGCAATAGTGTGGAAAAATAGGAAAACAAAGTCTTGCCAAATCAATGGAGTGACTCAGAAAATATTGCCATTGAATTATGATCCTCTAAGCAGGTTACTCACTCCAACAGAAATGCTCTCTACACTTGCATCAAGACAGAAACAGCATTTTTACTTAGATTCTTGCAATGACCTCAATGTTAAATCAGGTTTCTGAGGCAGAAACCCAGCATATTTCCTGAGGTCACTTTTTCTGCAGGACTTGGACAGCCTCTGCTTTGTGTATATACTTTTTAAGAAAAAACTTTCATGTATTTTCAGGAAGTGATATCATATGAACATGCTGGTAAAATTAGCCCAAGGCTTTTACTCCATTTATATTCAACAAAAGAAATCTTTGTCACTAATTACTTACAAACTTATTATTGGTCTCTTGTAACTGCACAGCCAATGATTATAGCAGAAAAACAATAATTTTATGTAGTTATGACTAAATACCAGCACAACCTTCGTATTATCAATAATCAGTGTAATAAAACTGGCTTATTGTTCTAGAATTAAAAGGTCCCAGTATATACTTGATGCTTATGTTAACTGGAGCTGTGTTTCAGTTTAATATCATTTCTGGGAATACTGACATAATAAAAAATTGCTGGCTTTCATATGATACACATACGCCAGAAGTGACAGTCTCTGGTTTTCAGGCTGTCTCATTAGTAAAGTTGGCCTCTTCAAAAGGGACTCACATTTTAATAAATCTCAGTGCCTGTGCCTATTTCTTTCTCCAGAGAACTTTCAAAAGACACCAGGCACATACAGTGTATCACCCTTTTTTTTTGACCTCCCCAATACTGTGCAGTAGTTTCTCATTACAGAGCAGTACAAATGAGGATTCCTTGAAACATATATATACACCATACATGAGACAAATAATGTTGGTTAAAAAAGTCTGATTGCCTGTGGAACTTC
This sequence comes from Ara ararauna, assembly GCA_028858755.1. Taxonomy (NCBI): domain Eukaryota; kingdom Metazoa; phylum Chordata; class Aves; order Psittaciformes; family Psittacidae; genus Ara; species Ara ararauna. Next base: position 31,442,850 of record CM054410.1, on the reverse strand, counting down.
ATCATCTGTGCTTGAACTTTATGCTGACCGATCTCTTCTTCTGCAACATCAGGATGTTTTCTGTAGTGGATAAACCCCTCTTTGATAAATTCAGCCCTATGTTGCCATTTTCTCCAAAGACATGGGGCAGATCTAGATTTATTTTGGGGAAAGGAAATGATTTAATTTACACTTATCTTGCTTTGCAATGCTGAGACAGGTCAGGCGGTGAGTATGGTAGTGTAGGGCAGCTTTTCCAGAGAGGTCAGCCAGGAAGCATGCCTGCCAAGGCAATGAAGCCTTTGCCATGCCCAGAAGCCACGAGCATGAGCACTGCCTCATGGCAGCTCCCTTGGCTCCCAAGCATGAAAGCTGCTGGTAGACAGGCAGCTCCCACCTGCAATACCCACTGATGTTCATGACAGAGAGGACAGATAGCTCTTGGAAGTGGAGATGAGCCCACGCAGCTTTAGCCACTCACCTTTACTGAGTGTCTGTCAGGTCTGGTAAGGCACAGCACTACCTAATGGCTTGGGCACAAGCACACTGCTCCACAACTGCTTGATTTTAAATTGTGCCCCTGCCACTGTGTTGGTATGTGGCCTATGGTGCTAAACTGTCTCAGTGGGTTTTCTGTAGGCATAGTAATCACTTGTATCAGCTCGAGAAGGAGGCGTATGAAGAAGACACCTGTCATTTCTTAGTGACACTGAAGAAAGCATGAAAATGAAAATGAAAATAATGAAAATGAAGACAAAAATGAAAATTAAAATGAATTCTGCCTGTGTTTTGCCACTGCACTAAAACCAGGAGTACACTTTGCATGTCTCCCCACATGACTTGCAAAAGGGGAACTTGCAAGGGGGGGTTTAATGCCTGCAAAGCTCCTCACTGAGACAGTGGCAGAGGAAGGTCTTAAAATAAGCAATTCATCTACAGGAAGGCTTTCCTTCCTGACAGATCCGTACCAAAAGGCAACAAAGGAGATGCATGCATGGAGGCAGTCGTGTGCCTGTGAGGATGTAAGCTGGACTACGTTATGTTACTTTAGCACTGCTCTAACTTTAAAGAAAAGTGACTTCTTTACAGCTGCAGTATAGCTATCTATTTGGGTTGAAGTGAGAACAGCAAATGCCTTTGCTGAAAACACTCCAGTTACTTTTCCCTTCTCCCCATGCTGCCCAGTTTAGTAGCATGAACCAACATGCATGCAAAGAGATTTGAGGTTTGTCTGACAAAGCTTATTCAGAGTGTAGTATTCAGGCAGTAATATCATAGAATCATGGAATAGTTAGGGTTGGAAAGGACCTTAAGATCATCTAGTTCCAACTCCCCTGCCAGGGGCAGGGACACCTCACACTAAACCATGCCACCCAAGGCTATGTCCAACCCAGCCTTGAACACCACCAGCGATGGAACATTCACAACTTCCCTGGGCAACCCATTCTAGTGCCTCACCACCCTCACAGTAAAGAAGTTCTTCCTTAGATCCAATCTAAACTTCCCCTGTTTAAGTTTGAACCTGTTACCCCTTGTCCTCTCACTACAGTTCCTCATGAAGAGTCCCTCCCCAGCATCCCTATAGGCCCCCTTCAGATACTGGAAGGCTGCTATGAGGTCTCCACACAGCCTTCTCTTCTCCAGGCTGAACAGCCCCAACTTTAATCAGAAGTGTATTACTGTCTTGCTACTCTTATATGCAGTGGGAAGCTGCATAAGCACTTTCATTTAGGTCCCCTCCAAAACATTCTCAACCCCTAAAAGCCACTGCTGCCTTTTAGATTAAATAACAGAACCAAAAGCAGCAATGAAGAAAGCATGAAAGCATGTGTTTGCAGTTTGACTCTACACACATGCTGAAAATTAAATGTATACTCAGTGTTTTCCTGGATGTGGGCCAGAGAAGGCAGCTCGCAGGACAAAGTCAATAATAAGTATAGTATACAGCTCACAGCACACCATGGGGATCTTTTTTCTTCTCTGCTGTCTAACAGTTTTAAAGGAAAAACAGCAGCCTTCCTTCAGTGCACTAGTGCTCTGCACAGAAGGGAAGTGTGATCTTTATCAAGGGTTTATGTCACAACTCTTGAAACTAGAGTCACATGGCACAGTTGTGGTAATGGCAGTACATTGACATACCCTGTTCTCATGGGCACACATAGGCAAAAGCTATACCCCGTACTGAAGCAGAGCAAACGGGTCCAGCTTTGCTTGTCCCCATTGTACCGTTTTTTCAGTGTTTCTGTATTTCTTTTATTTGGTTCTGCATGTGTAATGACATAAAAATTGCCAGTAACAACAACTGGTGCTCTTTCCTGTGCTTCCCTCATCCCTCATGGGGTTGGGCAATAAAAGCGGAAAGAATTTGTACATGCTTTCCAGAAACATTGCAAACAATTAATAAGTGTGGGCATTTCTTGCTCAAAATAGAAACCCAGTTGGTCTGGAGCTTCTTTCTGGTGGATAAGGGAAATGAAAATTGGTTTGTTCATTTCATTTCTTCTCCACTAGAAAAGAAAGAAAAGAATAATTGCAGCATTTCCGCTTTTGATTTAATTGGGATTCTCTGTATTATTATTTCAATAGATTATGGATTACACGAATGATGAAAGCATGAGAATTTGAGAAGTCATGTTTATAAGAAGAGGCCAGTATCTCTCTTTCACAGTGCTTCTTTGGGTCATTCCTTTGTGTACAGTTATTCACATTGACCACAGACTCTAGTCCCACAGAACATAATGCATGACAACAGAGATATAATGCATTTGTGCACAGGAAGAAACAGCATGTAAGGAAAAGATATGGGATTTATATTACTTTTTGGATCCATCTGTTGACTTCAGCTGCACTACCCAGTTCAACCAAATCTTAACCCGGATTATGCAGTGAGGAGGACACAGAGATCAGGTGCAGGACTGATGCTAGCCTCAAGTTTAGGAAGCTGTGCAATGCACAGTAGATACAATGCACAAAAGTGAGATCCATGAGAAAACAGGAAGAGAGGGAAGGATGCCTATGATTCCTATTTTAAGAAAATACAACTGGATCATGTCATATACAGCAAGGGATCATGTCCACCTCTATTTACAGTGTCTGCACATGTCTGTTTCTGGAAATTGCCTCTGAAAATGCCAGTCCCAGAAACAGAAGAGCAGCCATGATACAGAGAAAAATCACTTAAGATAGGAAAAAAACCCAAGTGCTGTCCTGTGGGCTTGACAAGCACCAAAAGCCCCCCTTCTCTGTCTTCATTCGACCCAAACACCTTCTCCTCTGACTGAAACACAAATAGCTTTGTCTTTTTAACCTACCTTCCTTCTGCTGCAATGCTGAGAACTCAGACAAGAGGTAGTCTCCGACAAACTAAAGTTATTCAGACTACTGAAAAATTTTTAAATGAAAAATTACTCCAAGGGTGAATCTCTGTGATTAACAGGAAGAGGCTGCAGAGCAGGTGATATTCCAGTTTTTTTCTTAGTTCTTAATTACATAATTAATTTCCTTAGTCTGAGAATCAGCATAATTACAAATAAATAAGACATCTCAGCCTGTAGTTGCATTACCAGGACAATGTTCTTCTGCTGTCTGAATACTCCTTTTATGTTTATTTCCCTCCTTTCTCTATCCAATTGCTTGAAGTGTGCTGGTGCTCATTTCGAATAAAGCTGTTATACATCAGTTGTCTTAAAACCCAGTGTTTTGAATCACAGGTTTCTTTGCTGCCCTTCTGTGCTATGCCATTTATAGCACGAAGTAGCCTGGGGATAGTGATCATCTCTGGTGGCTGAGGGCTTTGTCCAGAGCTGGAAAATATCTCACTCTGGCTTTGAGGCTACTGACTTAAGTGTTGTGCACTGATTGAATGTAGCATTGGTTCCGTCCTCTGGCTGAGATGAGAAAGTGTTTTATCTTCAGACACTCCATTTCTCTTCCAAAAGTGCAGGTTAAGAGAGAGGGAGGAACCAAATGTAAAGTTTAAAAAAAAAAATGGTGAAGGAAAGCAGCAGAGAAAAGAAGAATAGTATGGGTATTTAATGGTACGGGTATTTAATGCATTGTTAAGAAGGTGGATGTGGGAATAGAAATATCTGTCAGCTTCTGTACACAGGGCACTTTGGTTTAGTCTCTGGTGTATCTCTACCTGTTCTAGTGTTGTATCATAGAATAGTTCGGGTTGGAAGTGACCATCAAAAGTTATCTAGTCCAACACCCCTGCAATAAGCAGGGACATCTTCAACTAGAGCAGGTTGCCCAGAACCATACCTAGCCTGGCCTTTAGAACATCTCCAGGGATGGCGCATCCACCTCTTCTCTGGGCAACTTGTGCCAGTATTTTCCACCCTCACTGTAAAGAATTTTCCTCACACCCAGCCTGAATCTCCCCTCTTTTAGCTTAAAACCATCACCCCTCATCCTATCAAAACAGCGCCTGCTAAAAAGGTCTTTTCCTATCTTTCTTATAGGCCCCTTTTAAGAACTAAGAGGCTGCAATACGGTGTCCTTGGAGCCTTCTTTTTTTCCACGCAAAACAGCTCCAATTCTCTCAGCTATTCCTCATAGGAGAGTTGCTCCATCCCTTCAAGCATTTTATGGCCCCCCTCTGAACCCTCTCCAGCAAGTCCATATGCTACTCGCTACAAATGGGTGAAATAGACATCTATACATATACAGGTCCATATGCTACTCTGCACAGCTACAACCCTTCTTTTCTTCCTTGTGGAAGTACGCTGCACCTCTGTGCACAGCTACAGAGTGTGTCAAACTTCGCCATTGGTGACACTTCTCCAGCCTTGTTACTGAGTCTTATCTGCCCTGTTGTCAACAGTCAGTTTCAAAATAAAACCTGCAGTTCACGTTTTCTTACCTGCTCTTTAGCCCCGTATTAGCCCTGGTTATTAAGTGGCATTGAAGAAGATGCTTTTAACAAGCATTTAGAATTTCCCATTAATCTCTTTTTTTCTTGGCTTTTGATGGCAGGCTAGCTGTTTCTCAAGAGCTGATACAATTGCAAGAAGGAGGTGCTACATGGTGATGACGCAATTGCTGAGGGAGGATAGATGGAAGGAGAATGTTTCATGCTCTAATCTTCCCTCTGCATACGGCTTTCACCATGTTTGATTTTCTAATCTCATTTTTTTCTGGCTTTAAATATTTTTAAATCATAAACAAAAAAAGATTAGAAACATCAAACAGTCTGAGTCTGCCTCTGTGTTGATATAGTAGATAGTTTCATAATATAAAAGTTTATTTCTAAATGAGGAAAATGAGTTCTTTCATCATGAGCTGGAGCAACAAAAAGCAAAAATCATTGCTGTTCTTGTCACTGGTATGTGCTAGTGAATTTTACCACTGCCTAGTGTCATTTTGAGGGACAGTTTCTGAGATGTGCAAGTAAAATAGACTGCTGGCATAACGTTTTTAGGCCCCTGTGAATTGTCAATATGAGAAAAGGTCAGAACTCTTCTCATCGTGTCAGGCAGAAGTACACCTTTTGCTTTGAATATGGTTGTGGGCACCTCTGTTGAGCTCAAAATGTAATAGCTGGTCTCCTTTCTAGTCCTCCTTTTGTCCTTTGTCTGACCCTTTATCTCAGGAGATTTTGCTAGGTATCTTGTGTCACTGCACCTGCTGCTTCACCTGCTGCTTTCTGGGTGAGTGGGAAGATCCTGTTCATTGCAGTCATGTTCAACATGATCTGATTGGATTCAAATTGTTATGTCTACCTGTATCAGATACACAAATGTGCGAGAGTGATTCTTCATGGTCCATGAAAGGTCTGCAATCAGCTTCCATTACTCTGCATCTCACACATCACCCTCTCTAGATATTCTGTTGTAACCCCTACAATAAGTGACCTGCCTGTGAGGTTCCTCCAAGGTATTCTGAAGAACACACATCTCACCCTTACAATGGATTCCTTACTGTAGCAACTATCAGTTACTAGGTGCAAAAGAAAAAATCCTAGCAGTCTTCTCTCTGTTATTTACACACCAACATGCAGACCCAAAATGTATGTACTGAATGTTCTACTGTTCTGAACACAGTTGTGTTATTTTTCACAAATGAGACAAACTTTTTCCATTAACATGAATTTGCACAGTATTGTTGCTTTGCTTGGATGATATGAGAAAAGTTTTTTCCACAGGTGGTAAATGAGGAAAGAAGAAATCAGATCCTGCTTTGCAAATGCAGACAGACCTGAACCCATGGGGGGATGGAACAACAGCATTTGTCACAGCTAAGTGAGACTATGTCTGTGGAGATCCCTTGTTTAAATGTTGGCAACACGTTATTGATTAGCACCTGCTCCCCAAGTTCAAGTGGGACATTGTGAGTTTATAGATCATATAAAATGTTTCCTCAGGTGCAAGGACCTAGGTGGTATGTTTGTGCAGTTATTGTTAAGCTGGGAGTGAAATTGATTCAAATGACTTGTGAATCTCCGGGGAGGCAGGAAAGGGGAAGTACCAATTTCCATGAGGTAGGACGCACTTGCCCAAAATGGATTCTTAGTTATGCCTTGGATTTTTCATCAGTTCCTGGATCCCGTAGAGGTGGGAGTGGAGCGGAGCCAGGATCTGTCCAAGAGTCTCTGTGCCTCACCCTGTGTCTCGATCTCAAATGTTGGTAGGTTCCCTCATTCTTCTCCCCCTGAATGCTTTCTCCTCTTCTGTTTTAATTCCTGCTAACTTATTCTTGGCCTGCCTGCAGTGGGAAGCTATCCAACCTTTTTCCACAGACTTTATTCTCTGCACTGGCAATCACAGCTGTCATGACTTCATAACTATGAAACAGTACTGCAGGCGGGGGTAACAGGCCCTGGATTGTATTTGTCTGGCAGGAGATATAAAGTGGCAAATGCAACCTGTGTAATGCTTGACCTCATGCTGTGTTATTGCAGAAAAACACTTTTATCATGCACACAAATCACTTCTCTTTTTTTTTTTGTTCTTTTGCCTTTCGTTAGCTCAGAATGTCCGTATTTTCAACACGCTCTAACCACTAAAGAAAAAATTGTGTTCACAAATAAAGTCCATAAATAAGAATGGGTTATACTGACTCAGGCTGAATACCTGTGGTAACAAGCTGGTCCTCTAAAGGCCATGGCAGAACTCCGACTGACTTTATTTGGGCCAAAAGTTCACTCTTAACCTCCATTTTCTCTGAATGAAATGTGATGATGGTGATGTACTCTGATGAAGGACACAGGTAAATTTACTTATATAACAATATTATATTTTTGTCTTTTCAGCTAAAACTCAGACAGAAACAATATGAAGAAATTATGGTTAAATGCGCCACTGAATATTTTGCAGAGCAAACCCAAGCCTGCTGGGTAGTTGCTCCATGGTGTTCCCATTGATTTTGACTGCAGCTGAAATTGTCCAACCCTGTATTTTTCTGAGATGGTATAACAAGCCTTGAGCTGTGCTGTTGAGCAGTATTGGCTTTTCCCTCTTCTTTCTGTGCATGCTTTCCACAACAGTGACATAACGAATACCTGTGACACTTAAGGTAATGACAAAGCAGATCTTCGTGAGGAATCAGGCAATTTACCCTTTTTGAAGATTTCCATCTCTCTGGAGACTTTAATGGACATCAAGGCATTACCTCCCACATTGAGAAATAATTTAAAAGAATTATCTTCTCAGTTACACAGGTTAGCAGTTCCTGACACAGATCATGCTCTGCAGCACATGTCGAGGTGCTCAGACATGTCTCTACTTTCACCTGTTTCTTTCAGTTTGCCAGTTTTACTTAAGCAGTGTCAGCCATCAGTTACGAACCTCCTACTGAGTATGGATGAACTCACCTGCAACTATATACAAGAGGCTGATCTGGCTTTGCAGGACAGGTTCACTGTGTTCACAGTGGCAATACATCCTTGAAGCCCTTAACCTAACTTCCGCTGTATTTGGCTGGCCATGTTGCAGCACTATTCATCCTCATGAAAATCTGAAGTATTTTGGCATATGTGTATTTATATAGTTGCACATATATATACATTACATGCATACCGGTATATATGCTTGCACATATAAGTTTTATATGTACAAATGACTTTCCTTACTACCCAGCACTGTGCAAAATATATATCCACATGGAATATGCACACAGTCTTACGTAGACAGGGACATACTGTACAAATGTTTGTCTGGTTTTTATGGCACCTATCTTAACTAACTGCTCTTTATTGTTTTGGCAATCACATTTATTGCTAGTTTTCATCAAGTCGACAGGTACAATGTCAGTTAGTTTTTCCTCCACTACAGCTCTCCCAAGTCTGTTTGCAGGTTGCAGCAGTGCAACAAAGAGAGTTTTCAAATATGTCAAGGGTTTACAAATTTGTCATTAATACGTAAATCATGCAGTTGAGACGAAAAAAACCCATAATCTCTGTTTCTCTAGAGAGAAAGTTTGCAAGACCAAACCCTGTTATCCTCTATTCAAAACATGACAAAAATAAGGTGCTTTTCTATAGTTACTTCTGTTTCCAACTCAGAGTAGAAAGCGGCATGAACTGGGTCAAAAACTAATTCTTTGTAATTTACTTACTAATTCGTAGACATAATCTATGGTCCAAGTCATGCCAACCACTGACTGTGAAGGGCTCAGCAGGACTCTACCCATAGTAATTAACTGTAGCATCACAAGGAGCACAGTTAACACCAAAATGCTTCTCCTTTGCTGACATGCTACAGCTCTGAGCTATACAGAAGTGAGAAATTTTTAAATTATTAAAGAGAATGCACCCATAAAAGGTATTTTTGTTTTTTCACTTGCATCACAATATGTAGCCAGACCAAAAAAAAACAAACTCCAGAGAAAGTGATTCTACTCCTGCAGTGACACAAGTGAACGTCTGTAGACAAAAGTTCTTCAGAATTTCTTTCAAATATTTATTTTAGAATACAGTTCCCCTGACTGAGAAAAACATTTTGCAGCTATAATGCACTGATTGTACAGTTGCTGAAGAGCCCACGTAACAGCAGGGGTGAGGTTTTACAGGCTCTGCAAGAATGTCCAAGCTATTAAACATCAAGCAACAACTTTTTTTTTTGGCCTGAGAGCTCTCCAGAGAGAAGCCGCAAAATATAGCCCTGTACAAAATGTCACCCACAGGGGCCACACTAAGGACATGGATTAAACTTTAAGTGGTTAACATTGATGTTTAATATCTGCTAAGAGTGTGAGTGCAGATGTAACCAGTGTAAGAAAATGTGATTGGTTCCTTTGTTACAAATGTAAAGTGAACCAGCCTGAAAGGCAGATCTAATATTGTTTACTGACAGTAAAATCAGGTAGTCCCAGGTTTGGGTGGTTTTTAAGTACTCATTAAAAACGACCATCAGCAACACAGAGTGTCCTGGAAAATCCCTTGCTAAAGAGAAACAGCAGAGGTGAAAGACAAAGAGCAAAGGGAAATTTCAGGACTTGGGGAGGCTGCTGGAGATACTTCGGTTCAGGTCATAGCTGCAAATCCAGCCGCTAGTACAAAAAACATAAAAGCAGATGAATGGATGAACAGAGCCAGTGATTTGCTTTATCTTCAACTTACAAATTACTCAGCTGGGACAGGCAAACAAGCTCTTGAGCCAAATCATACTGTCTGTGCCTTACAGTCTTGAAGGTGACAAAGGTTAAATACAGTATGATATACTCACATGCAGGACAGACTATCTACATGTTCTGAAGTACAACATATAAAAAAGTTACTTTGAGAGTCTTCCTCTCGACTGGGCTTTACCATACACCATGCTTTGGATTCAGGGCTATGCATATTTTCTGTAAAAACAAACCCAGACTACCTGGAAGATTTTCATTGAGATAGGAACATTGGTTCTTTAAAAAAGAGAGTTTTCTGATCCCAGTCCTATCTTCAGTTAATCAGATCTGAAGAAAAAAATCTAGGCTGATGGTCTTGCCAAGAGAGAGACTTAACTGTTTCATGTACACTATTCCAAGCTATCAATGTTTCAAGCATCTGCACATTGCCCAGCTGATCTCCTTCCTTCCTATAGACTGCAATGTGTTTTAAGAAAAGTTATCTGGATGCTGGATCCACAGCATGGGTGGGTATGCATTTCTAAGTGTTGAGCTTAGAAATGTATATTTCAAGTAACCAATAACCTCAACGTACGCAGCATGAACCCCATGGCACCTGCTGCTACTGCTTCCACTGATAGCAGCACCCAAGCAAAGAAGGTATGGAGATTCCTATTTTAAGAGATGCAAGCTGTATGAATGAATCTCACTCAGTTCTATTCCAGAAATGAGAATGAATAAGTTAGAAAGAATACGTCAACCCTGTGCCATTTACTTCATACCCAGTCTCTTGATGAAGATGTCATCTACCTGTGTAAGGTTTTTAAGGCCTTTGGTATGGTCTGCCACAACATTGTCACTGCTAAATTGAAGAGATATTGATTAGACAGTGCATCCTCAGCAAGTTTGTGAATAACACCAAGCTGAGTGGTACACTTGATTTGCTGTAGGGAGGAATGCCATCCAGAGGAATCTTGACAGGCTTGAAGAATGAGTCCATATGAACCTTATGAATTGCAACAAGGTGAAATGCAATGTTCTGATGGGTCAGGGCAATTCCCAGTATCAATACAGGCTGGGGGAGTAAGGAATTGGGAGTGGCCCTGCACAGAAGGAGTTGGAGGTAGCTGTGGACAAAAGCTGGACATAAGCATTTGCAGCCCAGAAGGCCAATTGTATCCTGAGCTGCATCAAAAGGAGCATGACCAGCAGGTCAAGGGAGGCGATCCTGCCCCTCTGTTCTGCTCTGGTGAGATTCAGATTAGGTAGCAATACTATAGTTAATATATTAATGGCTTTGATCACATTCCATTCTATTTATTGTTGCTGTGTAATGCAGCAATTCTGTGGGGAATCATCCAGTAGGACATTTCCATGCCATGTCTTCTTGCCCCATAACGCGAGCAACCATGTTGAAACCTGTCTTAGCAAAAATTACATGAGAGAGAGAAACACTCCGCTGACTTCCTGAAAGGACAATCCAACAGACACATTGCATTAACATGACAGGAAGAAGGAGTTAATTCTTTTAGCAACAGAAGTGGTGACCCTTTTCTAGTTGTATGTGGGGTAAAATTCCTTCATTTGGGGTAAAATTCCTTCATTTGGGTATTTTTTAAAATTCTTTATAGACTATGTTACTGCGCCATCCATTTGTGTTTGTATAGCAGAGAGTCAAATAAATTAGACATGGAAAAATGTCTTCTTCATCTTCCCAACCTCCTCACTATTCTTAAACCTCACTCTCCCTTGGCTGCAATCCAGGCTTTATTCCAGCCTTTTACACTTCATGCATATTCTGCATGAAGTCAAAAGCCAGACATCACCAGCCTCCAGTTTATTTCCTCCTAACATACCAGTTGATTGCTGGTAGTTAAAATCTCCCATTACTGCCACTTGGCCTCTTTTACGTGCTTCTTTTTATTTGTACAGTCATTTCACGGAAGATAAATCACAAATTAGTAATTCCACAGTACAGATAGCACAGCGTACTTTCCTGGATCTTCAGCATGTGAAATAAGATATGTACCTGTAGGTCTGTCCCTGGGCTGCTTGTGCTGCCTGTTAGTGAGCAGCCCTGCCAGCTGAGGAGCAAAGCAGTGGCAGGAAGCCTTTCAAAAGCCTGCCTAAACGTGTTGCTTATCTATTTGTTTAATATTACTTTACATTTAATGGCACGTACCTTTAAAGGTATGAAAGGCATGAAAGCTCCATATTTTTAATATGTTTTCATATATTTTCAGCTACATTTTATTATATTCAAAGGCAATGTAATGTATATATAGCATAATTGTGAACCCTGCAAGTACAAGCAGGGATTGTATTTTATGGATTTATTGCTGCTTTCAGTTGGAGCCTGTTTCCAAAGTGAAGTTTTGCAGCACTGACTTCTGCAAAATCAGCTTTTATTACACACACTATTGACTTTCCTGTGAGGTTGAGACAGTTGGGGTTGCTCAGCCTGGAGAAGAGAAGGTTCTGGAGAGACCTTATTGCAGCCTTTCAACACTTGCAAGTATAAGGGACTTATAAGAAAGATAGAGACTTTTTAGCAGGGTCTGTTGTGATAGGATGAGGGATGGTGGTTTTAAACTAAAGGAGGGGAGGTTCAGGCTGGGTGTGAGGAAAATATTTTTTGTAATGAGGGTGGAAAATACTGGCACAGGTTTCCCAAAGTGATGGCGGATGCACTATCCCTGGAGCCGTTCAAAGACGGGCTGGACGTGCTTCTGGGCAACCTAATCTAGTTGATGTCCCTGCTCATTGCAGGAGGGTTGGACTAGAAGATCTTTAAAGGTCCCTTCCAACCCAAATTATTTTGTGATTCTATTACTTCCTGACACACCTGAAGGATGTACTAGTGCATCTATTCCATGAAGAAAATGTAGGGTTTATTTTGAATAAGGTATTGTCAGCATCTCCACATTGTTAACTTGTGTCAAAGCTCAAAGTGCGCTCACAGCCTGACTAATGACCAGCCCTTGAGCAGGTGAGCTGATGCACATTTATCCTCTGATCAGTCAGCTGCCTGACCGATCCTTCCAGAACAGGGGAATGCAATATTTGGTGTGCCCCAGAAAATTCCTCTGTGACCCTCCTAAATCACAGAAATGCAAAAAATCCAGCTTTGCTTCTCCTAATGAGGAAGACACAGATAATTCCTTGTATGAGTACCTTCCCCAGAAAAAGCCTAATTAGAATTTGTGGCATCAGTGAAATGGTTTGGTGTGCGGTATAGAGGGACTTAATTGAAGAAAACCAAAATGTCTGATTGTTTTTGATATGACTATGGCTAAATGAAAAATAGTTCAGGTTTGGTTTTGTTTTTTTTGTTTTGTTTTCTACTAGGCAATTTAAAACAGACTTTAAATCAAAGACTAATTCTTCCAGCTCATGAATATGAATGAGTGACATTCATATTGCAAACATTAAGGATAAATACGATGCCTCAACAGGCAAAGCTAAGTAATTGTTCTTCTTAGGTCTTAAAAATGGGTGAAAGTTTGGTGGGTCATTCCTTTAAGAAGGACCACTTTTTAAAGTGTCTATCACTGTGTCACATGTTCTTCAAGGTGACTTTTCTTGTTTTCAGTATAAATTGGCCAAATATCATCTTTGGTAAATTGAAGGACTAGCACAGAGCTATTTCGGGTCACAGTCTTCTTTAAGTAGTCAGATTTCCATCTGCACTCTTAGGGACTCCAGCTAAAGAAATTCCAGTTAAAGAGATTTTCCACAAAATGGAAGATCTAGGACACAACACACTTTTCCATCCCTGTCAAAACTCCCTCAGAGCAAACAAGATAAAATGTATCCTTGACAACACGGAGTGTTAAAGACGCTTAAAAAATGATAAAACTGGTTGCGGAAGTAGAACTAAGTGGCAAAAGCAACATCGCCAAAGAAATGCATTTATGGTGGAAAAAAATATAGTAAAGTAAATGCTTTTCTGAGTGAAGTTCTTTGAACTGTGATTGTGACAAATGAGATGTCAGAGGACTGACAAAATACTCAAGAGACGATGCAGCAATTAAATAGGCACACTGGCTACTACAGTAACATTTAAATTAATTTTGGAATCCTTCAGAGTGTTCTATGGATTTTATGGCTTTGGTCTGTGGCAGCTGGAACTCTGACACTTGCTGTGAATTTAGTAAGGCATGCATACAATGAATTTTAACTGTAAAAAGTAACAGAAAGTCCCAAGTCTGTTGCTTTCAATGAGCTTTAGCTTCCAAGTCATTGTGATCATAGGACACTTGAAAATGCTACCCACTGTCACTCTTCCCATTTTTGTCTGCTGTGCCAATTTAAACTGTAAACCCCCTGGAACAGACTTATTATGTATAACACCTCATAGACTGGAATTTTGAACCATGTAGACTCCAGAGCCTCTAAATGCTGCAGCAACATATATAGTTTGCAAAGCAACATTTCTATGATGTTGAATACAAAAAGGAATGGGCATCAGCAGAGGAAACGAAATGCATCAGGATTTCAATAGGAACTGACAGAGGACCACTGGGCTGCAATTTGGTTATAGTGAGAAACCCTTGTCCTGTTAGGAATTTCTAGGTAAAGTACAAATACACCATAAGCTAATCTGCACTACACACCCAGAAGGCCTGATTTAATCTCCCCGACACTATGGCAAATTTGGAATAACTCAGAAAAAAGAATTATAATAAAGTTAGGGTAAGTAAGCAAAGAATCATCTCCTGAAACTTTTGATATAGTAACACCAAAGAAAATGCATGGAAAAAAAGAAAAAGAAAAAAAAAAAAAACAACCCATAACTAAACAGAACTGTGTGTTCCTCCAAGTAGTATTTCTAGTATTTGTATTGTATAGCTCTGTGCTGTAATACAAGAGGAGAGCTTTCCAGAATTAAAACTGCCAGCAAAATTGCTCGTCTTCACATTTCTCTTCATTTCATTTTGTTTTGAAGTTCTTGTTCATTATGCCATTCGGCTTTTCCTTTCTCTCCCACCAGCTTTCAGAGGACTCAGACCTATATGCTACCAAGGTGCTGTTCCCAGCAAGACACTGGGTTCCAATAAATGCAGATGCTTTCTGTGCAGATTAAGAGCAATCAGCAAGAGATGCTGAGCAAGTTCGAAGTCCAGTGTTTTCACTTTGTGAGGGGTTTGGTAGGTATTATAGGATTATGGGTCTGACAATATTTGCCAGCATTATGTACACGACTGGAGTCCTCACTCAGAAGAGCCCAGACATACAGAATCACAGAACAGTTAGGGTTGGAAAGGACATTTAGATCATCCAGTTCCAACCCCCCTGCCAGGGGCACGGACACCTCACACTAAACCATGACACCCAAGGCTATGTCCAACTCGGCCTTGAACACCACCAGCGATGGAGCATTCACAACTTCCTTGGCAACCCATTCCAGTGGCTCACCACCCTTACAGGAAAGAATTTCTTCCTCATATCCAATCTAACCTTCCCCTGTTTAAGTTTGAACCCGTTACCCCTTGTCCTCTCACTACAGTTCCTCATGAAGAGTCCCTCCCCAGCATCCTTATAGGCCCCCTTCAGGTACTGGAAGGATGCTATGAGGTCTCCACGCAGCCTTCTCTTCTCCAGGCTGAACAACCCCAACTTTCTCAGCCTGTCTTCATATGGGAGGTGCTCCAGTCCCCTGATCATCCTCATGGCCCTTCTTTGGACTTGTTCCAACAGTTCCATGTCCTTTTTATGTTGAGGATACCAGAACTGCACACAATACTCCAAGTGAGGTCTCACGAGAGCAGAGTAGAGGGGCAGGATCACCTCCCTCGACCTGCTGGTCACGCACCTTTTGATGCAGCTCAAGATACGCTTGGCTTTCTGGGCTGCAAGCGCACACTGCCAGCTCATGCTCATTTATTCATCAACCAAAACCCCCAAGCTCTTCTCTGCAGAGCTGCTCTGAATCTCTTCTCTGCCCAACCTGTAGGTGTGCCTGGGATTGCTCCAACCCAGGTGTAGGACCTTGCACTTGGCATGGTTAAACTTCATCAGGTTGGCATCAGCCCACCTCACAAGCGTCTCAAGGTCCCTCTGGATGGCATTCCTTCCCTCCAGCGTATCAACCGAACGACACAGCTTGGTGTCATCGGCAAACTTGCTGAGGGCACACTCAATCCCACTGTCCATGTCACCAACAAAGATGTTGAAGAGGACCGGTCCCAACACCCATCCCCTGAGGGACACCACTCGTTACTGGTCTCCATCTGGACATTGAGCCATTGAGCACAGCTCTTTGTTTGCTGCCATCCAGACAGTTCTTTATCCACCAAGTGGTTCATCTATCAAATTGATGTCTCTCCAACTTAGAGACAAGGATGTCATGTGACACAGTGTCAAACGTTTTGCACAAGTCCAGGTAGATGACATCAACTGCTCTATCCCTGTCCATCAGCTCCGTAGCCCCATCATAGAAGGCCACCAGATTGGTCAGGCAGGATTTCCCCTTAATGAAGCCATGCTGGCTGTCACCAAGCACCTTGTTGTTTCTCATGTGCCTTAGCATGCCTTCCAGGCGAATCTGCTCCAGGATTTTGCCAGCACAGAGGTGAGGCTGACTGGTCTGTAGATCCCCAGCTCATCCATTCTCCCCTTCTTGAAAATGGGGGTTATATTTCCCTTTTCCAGTCATTGGGAACTTCACCTGACTGCCATGAGTTTTCAAATATGATGGACAGTGGCTTAGCAACTTCATTTGCCAGCTGCTTCAGGACCCACGGAGGGATTTCATCAGGTCCCATGGACTTGTATTCATTCAGGTTCTTAAGGTGGTCTCAAACCAGATCCTCTCCTATAGTGGGCCAGGGTTTTCATTCTCACTGTCCCTGCATCTGCATTCCAGGACTTGGGTGGTATGGTGAGAGAATTTGCCAGTGAAGACTGAGGCAAAGAAGTCATTAAGAACCTCAGCCTTGTCCAAATCCAGGGTAGCCAGTTCTCCTGATGGCTTCTGGAGAGGACCCACATTGTCCCTAGTTTGTCTTTTATTTGTAATGTGCCTACAGAATCCCTTCCTGTTATCTTTAACATCCCTAGCCAAGTTCAATTCTAAGTGGGCCTTAGCTTTCCTAGCCTGGTCCGTAGCTTCCCGGACAACATCCCTGTATTCTTCCCAGTCCGCCTGTCCTTGCTTCCACTTTTCATACACCTCTTTTTTCCTTCAAAGTTTCCTCAGCTGCTCCTTATCCACCCAAGGAGGTCTCCTGGCCCTCCTGCAGCATTTCCTTCTAGTAGGGATGTATCGCTCCTGTGCTTGCAGCAGATGATCCTTGAATATCAACCGACAGTACTGGGCTACCCTGCCCTCTAGGGCTATATCCCATGGAACCTTACTGAGCAGGTTCCTGAAGAGGCCAAAGTCTGCTCTCTTGAAGTCCAGGGCAGTGACCTTGCTGCACGCTCTTCTCACTGTCCTGAGGGTCTCGAATTCAACCATCTCATGATCGCTGCAACCAAGGCTGCCCTGGAGCGTCACATTTCCAACCAGCCCTTCCCTGTTGGTGAGGACAAGGTCAAGCATGGCACCTCTCCTTGTCAGCTCCTCTATTACTTGCAGAAGGAAGCTGTCTTCCACACAATCAAGGAACTTCCTGGATTGCTTGTGCGGGGCCGTACCATCCCTCCAACAGATATCAGGGTGGCTGAAGTCCCCCATAACAACAAGGGCCTATGAGTGTGAGGCTGTTCCTATCTGTCTATAGAGCACTTCATGCACTGAGTCCTCTTGGTCAGGTGGTCTGTAACAGATCCCCACAATAATGTTTCCCATCGCTGTTCTCCCTTTAACCCTGACCCACAAACTCTCTCTTGACTGCTCACCTGTTCCCAGGCACAGTTCCATACTCTCCAGCCTATCCCTAACATAAATAGTAACTCCCCCTCCCCACCTGCTGGCCTGTCTTTCCTAAAGAGCCTGTAACCTTCCATTCCAACACACCAGTCACAGGAGCCATCCCACCATGTTTCTGGGATGCCTATGATATCATATGCCCGTAGATGTGCACACATGTCTAATTCCTCTTGTTTGTTCCCCATGTTACAGGGATTTGTATAGAGGCATCTGAGCCAAGCTCCAGTTGAAGCCGGCTGACTGGCTTGAGCGGCTGGAATATCTCTACATTGCTCTGAATGTTTACTATAGGTGATGGCAAGTGACTGGCTGTGGTGGGATGGAATGATGCTCCCCTCCCCCAACACATCTAGTTTAAAGCATCCTTGACCAGTCTGGCAAGCCTCCTACCAAAACTGCTGTTCCCTTTCTTTGTCAGACCAGCTCCACCAGCCCCCAGCAGACCTGGCCTACTAAATTGAGTCCCATGGTCAAGGTACTCAAACCCCTGACTATAGCACCACCCTTCTAACCATTTATTAACCTGGCCAATCCTCCTAGCCTTTTTAAGGTCCTGCCCTGTATCCTGGAGAATTGAGGAAAAGACAATCGGTGCTCCATAGCCCCTAACCACCTCTCCCAGAGCTCTGTAGTCCTTCTTTATGTTCTCCAGGCTACTGCTATCTATATCAGTAGCACCCACATGGATCACTAGAAGTGGGCAATAGTCAGTGGGACCAACTAGAGCAGGCAGCTTCTCTGCAACATCCCTGATCCGAGCCCCTGGTAGGCAACACACCTCCCTTGAGCCTGGGTCAGGCCGACAGATGGGTGCCTCTTTTCCTTTCAGAGCCGAGTCCCCTACTATTACGACCTGCCGCTTTTTCCTGGCAGCACCAGTAGTGATCTTCTTTACCAGTGCATCAGCTGATTGTTCCTGGTGGGAGTGTGGTTCCTCATCAGCCCCCTGCAGGACAGCAAAGCAGTTCTGGGTGGGGACAACAGATTTAGGAGGAAGCCCCTTGCTTTTAAGTGTCCTCTTCCTCTTTTTTTTGTTGTTTTTTTCTGTTACTGTTTCCCAGCTTCCTGGGTTAGCGGCCTCCTTTCCTGCATGAGCGACAGTAGACTCTTGAGGCCCCTGCACAGTTTGGTCCTGGAGCAAGCAGTGCTGCTTCCTCTCAGCTTCCCTGACATCTTTCAGCCTAGTAACAGCGTCCCGCAGCTCAGCCCCTGCTGCAGGAGGACCTCCACCAGGGAGCACCGAGTGCAGCCCTGCCCATTCTGCACCCTCACCTCAGGAGAGCAGTGCAGGCGCTCTCTACACCCTGAGCTCTGCACTGCTCCCTCCCCTCTCATCGGCTCTGGGTGCCTACACTGGCCACTGCTGGGGCAGCCAGAGCAGAGCTCCCAGACAGAGCCCTGGTCACACGGCAAGCGCTCACCATCCCGCTCGCCTGCCCGCGCAAACTGCCTCAAACCCATCCTGTTTGCTGCGCTCCGGGTCGCTCGCGCTTCCTGGGAGGGCTTTTACCCAGTCAGGGCTGCTGCCGCTCCTCATGGCACCACCCCCTCTGAGTCAGCTCCTCGCGTCCGCTGAGCTGCCGGCTCCTGGGCAAGCCCTGTCGAGGACTTGAGGCTCCCTCTGTGCCTGTTGCTGTTCCGCTTTGAAGCTCCTGGACCCTGAGCCTCCCCCTGATCAGGCGCTGCAGGCGTCCCCTCTCGAGACAGTCGCCTCAGCAATAACGTTTCCCATATGGGCTTGCTCTAACCCAATGTGTCTTGTCTGGACTTAATTTCTTATCTCACACCAGCCTCAGAGAGCAGAAAAACAAATCAAACCACAGCATCTTTGCAGAGATAGAAAAAAGGCCCATTACCACTCAGTGAAAAGTACACAGGGCTGCTGGGATGGGCTAGTACAAAACTAATTTGTACAAAATATGATAGCTTTGAAAGGATCCTAATTATGTTTTCTTCATATTTGCGATTCTTTCTTTACTTTTTAAAGGTCTTATTGTAAGGGCCTCTAAAGATGCAAAAGACTAAACTCCAGGCCCAAAAAGTTTTGTGGTTTTAGCCCTGGAGAGCCTCTGTGAATACTGAGAGATGCGAGAAGGCAATGTGTGCACTCATCATCTTCTCTTACTCTCTGAACTTTTCCTTAGGGTGGCAGAAAGTGTTACTGACTACTAGTATAGACTTTATATAGAAGTATAGAAATTACTTCTTAGATACTGCACAAGCAAGTAGATGAGCTTTCTCTACATATTGAGAAATATAATCTCAATACATAATCTCATACAATTTGAATCGAAGCTAGAGGTGGAGAGTTGGAGAAGGACAGGACAGGGAGGCTGGTATTAGGAAAAGAAATGCACTTGTATTTAGCCCTGCCATACAGCTTCACTCTTCCATGTCCCACGGTACTGAGAATCAGGTGAAATTAACATTTGGCAGCGGAGCCCATAACCACTGGGCTTTACCTGTGATGGCTGCATTGCTGGCCTGATCTGTTGTTGCTATCTGTGGGACTGGGGGAGTTGCATGGTTGTTAAAATAGATCAAGTCCTAATGGGCACCAGCACTCCTGTGTTAGGGGCATTGTCACAAATACCAGCTACCAGCTCTAGCCCAGTGCGTAAATTCAGAGTGAAACACAGGCATGAAGAACACAGCCACTTTTTGTATGAGGATTTGTGCATCATTTCATCCCAAGGTGCAGAAAGGTAGCAGCAATCAGCTTCCCAGCATTAACGATTGCTAGGTACATGAAATTCACATTGAACTAATTCACATCTTAATAAAAGGTACATTTCTTATGCTGTGATGTACAATGTAAGAGCTACATGATATTTTACCCACAGATATGGAGCAACTGCTTCCTCTCCAAGGCTTTTATCCTGGGTAGCTCCAAAAGGTTTGATCTTTGATCAGGAATGCTGTTGTAGTAATGTAGGGATATAATAGGTCCTCTGTGAAGCAGCCCTCAAATATTTCTCTTAAAAGCTCATCTCACCGTGGTCATAATCACCTAATAATCATAGCACATACTACTTTGAAAATGTAGAGTATGTTTTATACTATTTGCTTCAGCAGACGCCTTCCTTAATGGAGCTATTTTGTGAACACATATCCAAAGTATAAGAAATTCTTATCTACAACTATAAGGTACATAACTTCCTAGAGTAACATTTTTGTTTTCATTCAAAACTGCTTTAAGTAAGAGAAAGGTTACACGAGTACGTAGGAAAGAGGTGGCTCAGTGGGAGAGTTGGAACAGTTTTGATGTCTAAGTTATTTTCTACGTCTAAGTTCTTTTCCACAATGTCATTCTGATTTTTTTTTTTCCAAGAGCACATTAAAAGAACATCAGTTTTATGGTCAGAGTATGAAATCATGAACAAATTCTTAATGGAAATCTGTGGATAGACTAAGTTGGGAAAGAAATATTTATATCATTGTACAAACAGGTGTGATCTTCAAAGGCTTTTTGCACTCAGCAGTACTGTTTGGCATTCAGTTACACACACATTGTGTACATCCTGCAAAAATGTGTTTATATGGTGAGTTAATACACATATAAAGTATACTGTATAGTGTGTATATACACAACAGTTTGTGTAGTATCTGTGTACTTCAGTGTTCTTGGTGAGTAACTGAGTATAGACTAGCTAAAAGATATGTGTGGGCTTTTGGAGACTTGTTTTGCTCTTAAACTGAAAATAACAAGCCAAGTTCATGTAGGAATCAAAGGATGCCTGTGATGGGTGTAGCTCTACCATCTGATTCCTGATATTGTATAAATTAACAACATTTAAAACTCTGTCACGTACCAATCCTCACAAATTAGTATAACTCACAACTCCCCTTCCCTGGGATAACCCATTTTGCTGTTTAAAGATGCACAAAGATAATGGATAATAAACCAGTTAATGAGAGTGAAGAAGAACAATGGTACATGAGCAGCTTCTTTTGTTTCTCAACCCAGACCAGCCTCCATTCCACCAGTCCTGTGATCACTCCTGCATGGCATGGCTGTTGTCACAACAGCCACCTACCACCCAGGTGAAAAAAAACTGCATATGAGTAGACCAGGACAAGGGTTGCCTGGCTGCTCTTCTCATTTCACAGTCTAGCAGCTCCAGCATCCCTGCTGTGCCCCAGGTACTGCCTCTCTCCCATGTCCTCTTGGCTCTGTTGCTACCGTATTAGCGACTCCGTGTTTTTGCCTGCCTTCTCGAGGTTGCTTTGCCTCCTCCTCCAGCTTCTACTTGTTCCTGAACACAAATGCTTCTTCCTTTGCACTGCTTAAGGGTGCTGTTGGCCTTTGCTGGTATGCTTAGAGGTGCTTTGGTGGCTGGAGGGCATAGTTGGTACCAGTTTGCCAGAGACTGAGCTCAGACATCGGCACAAAACAGTCTCTCCATGACTAACCTCTCTCATTCAGTGAAAGGGGAACAAACCTCTGCTTTGGGTACCATTCGAACTTCCATGGCCTTATGTAAGACCAGGTGGCCACCTAAGCAGATCTGGTTTCTTGGTATTTGGGGAAAGCAGCAGCAGTGTGAGTAATTTGACCTTATTGGTTCACCTGACTTCTGAGACATGTCAGCTCAGCTACCTACTCCCAGATTTCTGAATCAGGAGGCAGAAAATTGAAATCACAAACCGCAGCATTGTGTGCGTATCTGAAAGAATGCTGTTTGGTGCTTAAACTCTACTGCTCCATGCCTTTGTGCTTTTATGGCAATATTGTTTTAAAAACTTATGTGAAAATGATATTAACTTTTACTGTTTGCATTTTTCATATCATTCCCTTTTTCTTTCTTCTGGGACTATTCCAATGTAAATACAACAAACCTCAATATCTGGATAGTCACTGATCCTTGACATATGAAAGCACATCGGCAGTACTGGAGTGATCTGAAATGGGTGTCAGAGTGAAGCAAGCTTTGGGGAAGAGATGTAGCCCTGCTCGTGTCACAACTTTTTTGGCACAAAATTCATCACCTTGAGGAACTGCTTCTGTTACAGGAGATCTGCTGTCTTTTACTATGGAGCTCTTTCAAGAAGCTACAGACGAGCACTTCAGATGGCACTACAGCAAAATTGACATCTGGCTGCAAGTCTTTCTCATGTGGAAGCCTCAATGTCTCATCTTAATTTATTAAAGAAAAAAAATATTAAAAATCTACATATACACTGAGATATTGATATTTGTGGATATTTCATTGAATCAATAGATCACAGTTTCTGTTCACTGCTGCTTTTAGCTGTTAGGGCTGTACCCATTGCTGCAGCTGGTTGCAGTGCTGTTGATAAGGCTGCTGTGGGTAGAGGCACCAAGATCTTGTTTCTGAGAGGTGTGATATGGCTGGTTGCATTAATTACATTTCTCTGTGGAACTGACCTGAACTGACTGCCATGTACCCAGTGTAACATCATTCTTGGAGAAGATTCCACTAACTTGGTTTGAGTAATATAAGAAATGGCAAATGACTTTGGAAATTCCTGGTATCATTCTTCCCTCACCCTTTAGTTGTCGTGTGCTAGCAGAGAAACTCTAAAATCCCCATGATGGCAGTTCCTGGGTTTTATTGCTTTTCAGTTCCAGTTGCTCAGTGGGAAGAGGAGAAACGGGAATTGATTCACAAACCAGAACTAATTTGAAAATTCTTCTATCTTTTTTGCCAAAGGTTTTCATGTCTTGTGTAATTGCATGTGTTCTGGAATTTAATACTGAATTGTTTTGAATTGCAAAGACAGCACAGCATAGACTTGTTTTTTTGTTCTTTGAATATTATGTCTATGTGTTTGTATCTGTAAGCCACTGTAATTTGCTTTTCAAAAAAAAGCATGGAAACAAAATCTCACAATATTTACAGCCAAATTTATGCAAACTGTTTTGTAGGTGGTTTTGATCTGGCTTCTACTATTACACTCCCCATTTCGTTTGTCCACAAATTTATATGCAAACAGTTTTTTCTTCTCTTTGTGGCTACAGATGTGTGCATGCTCACTAAATTAGCACATATTCACATGATCCAGCAGATGTGTTGTTTAACCACTTGATTAAAGCACAAATGCAATCTGAAGGTACAAATTAAAGATCTGGTCGCAAAAATCATGTGATAGTCTTTCCCACAAAATGCCATTATAAAAGTGGCAGTGTGGTTTAACAGCTGTTATGTTTAGTGTACACTGACTACAGTGCCGTTTCTGAAAAGTACTTATTTGACAGGGACATACATATTACTAGCTATAATAGACAAAAGTCAACAGAAAGTTAGGATCACATTGTTGTGTTCAGCTTCAAGTTTTTTCTCTACTTGTAATGTCTACTGTTGGCCTACACGTCATTCAAGCCTATTTTAAGATCTTGAGAGAGGCTTAAGCAGTGCATATGTTCTCTGCAGAAAAGTTCTCTTTTAGGAAACAATAATAACTATGGTTACAAGACCACACTGTTCTGGAATAATGTGATTGGTTAAAAATTTCAGCAGGGTATCTAAAAGATGAAGTGAAAAAAAAGAAGTGTTTTCTTAAGAAGTATACAAAGAGAATTTGAGACCAGATTTCTCAAGGCTTACAGCCTCTCAGACTGCTCTAATTTGAGAGGGGAATGAAAAATGAAAATTAATATTTCACTTGAGAAAAGAGTGCAAAAGTTGTCCTGAAATGAACCATTTAAAAGCTTTCTTTCAATTATCCATGGATTGGAAAATAATCTCAGAAACTATTTTCCTTACATTCAGTAATTAAAGCCAAGTTCTTGTTTTTCAGAGAGAGCTACATCTTCATGTGAGATGTCAGACCTTTTCCAGAGACATTTGTGGGCGTGATCTTTGAAATATTACAAAATTTTATTTCTCCTTTAGCTTCTTGTGTGGTAAGCAGCACTGATGCCTCTGACTTCCATTGTGGAGGAGAATCAAGAACATTCGTGTGTCAGCTTGGCATATTTTCAAGAGTTTAACTTTTTTGGGTCTACTACGGGGTCTAGGTTCCTCTGGGAAAAAAACCCATATTGTTTAGAATCCAGTTTCTGATAGCCTGACGCTAGAGAATTATAAATTGTTGTTCAAGAAAATTTATGATGGATGAGAACAGTAAAGGGAGTATCCGTCAAAGCCACATGGACATATGCATCCTTCCAAATATAATTCTTTTCCAAACTAAGCAAGGATTAACTAAAGATGTTTTGGAACCACAAAATGTTATTTTTAAAAGGTAGCTAGTTATTGAGACAGATTAAGACTAAACATGGCTGGGATCAGCCAAAACCACAAAGAGCTTAACTTGTTCACATATTTATGGCTGGAGTAGAATCTGAGGGCCTTCAGCACTCCAAGCCCTGAAATCCTTCAGCACATTTTGCAGCAGGGTGGTAGGCTGCTGGTTTTGCTCTCCTCTGTTGATTTTAACAGGCTTGTTCTTCGTAAAACTTGCCCCTTCCTCCCTCCCACACACATAAGCAGATCAGTTCAGTGTCCCTGCAGGTCATTGAGTCCCAAAGCATTGCCCAATGCTTTTTAAAAAGCAGGGATGATTCAGCTGAGAGATGCTCCACGGCCTTGTGACCAAGGTCACATTCACCAAGTGGCTTCTTGCGACTCTCCCATGCTTCCAGCTGTTCCCAAGGGTGCAGAGCACCAGAGCAGTCTTTCCAGGAACATGTATTAGCATGATGGAGGGAGGTGCAAATGAGATTTAGCATACACGTCTGTCAATATGTGGCAATGACGAGGTCTATGGGAACAGGCTATGATCAGTTCTTCTTAAGTCAAAAGAGAGAGTTTCTCAGTTTATCCCAGTAGGAGCCACTGTTTATTCATTTGAATTGCTTTTCTAATTATACCTACATTAAGTGCAATATTGTGACCTTTTCACATTAAAAGCAACAACACCAAACGGACAGTTCTAATGAATTCCAATACCTAGACCACAAAGGTGTTTATTCCTTTTTGCTCCACCACTCGCTGAATCAATTCCATTCATCATTTCAATGACAGACCTGAGAAAATAGGCAATGCCTACAAATTAAGATGAAATAATCAAACCCAAACTTTTCTTAAATACAGAACATCTGGCAGTATAATGCTGCATTTATTTCAAGAAATCCTCCTGCTGTTGCTCTGCTTTTCCTTCAGCTGGAAAAGGTTGATTCACCTGGCCTGTCATCTTTGTAGGATTGGTCACTAAAAATCCTTGACATGACTTAACTCTTTTCAAAAAAGTGTTTAAAAATTGTGACTGTGGTTTTCTCTGTAGTTTCAAAGGTCACTTAAAACCCTGAAAAGAAACAATCCATTTGCATACATATATACATCCATATATATATATATATATATATATATGGATGGTGTGTAGAAAGTCATAATGCGCTGTTGCACACTTTGCTGCCTAAACCAGAGGAGTCCAACTCTCAGCGTTTACAGAGATTTACATGTTTACTGGATTCACTGGCAAAAGCAATAACTAAAAGCCCCCTAACTTTTGATATTTCATTTGGCCAGTGATTTCAAAAGATAAGTGTCTTTGTAAAGGCAAGGGCAGTATATTACAGAGGAGATATTTATATATATTCTTTAACCACAATACAGAGGTTGCTTTAAATTTAGCTTTCTTCATTCTTTGTTCATGTGTGCTGGCTGCACGTTAGGATAACTGTGAGAAGGTTTCTCAGGGGACTGGACTGCTTCCAGCACAGTATGTTCTGCTGATGTGGTGAGTATCATTTTACCAATAACAAGGCAGAAAGTGTATGCTGTAACTGCAGCTAGTTAATTTGATTTCCAAGAACACTGAAATAAAATTTGGATTATAGCAAATGGAATATTAAGGCAAATATCTGAAAACAGAAGATCCTTTGCCCTGCACTGATGGAGATAGTGATTGTGACTAACCATCCCTTTTTAATATGGAGGAAATGAGATTTTCCACTTTTCTTACATCTTTCAAGGAAGAAATGGCTGAAACCAAAGGTCACATGTCTTGTGAAAAGTTAGATGCTTCCAACAATGGCAGAAGAAGTACCAGGGAAAGAGGAAGCTCTTAAGCTCATTCCCTAGTCTCATTACACACCAGTGGGCTGAACAGGCCTGGTGAAATGAGAGGACATATAAGGTTTTCTTCAAGAGATTGCCTCAACCCACTTCCCTCAAGTTCAGCAAACTGACACCGGACCTCTGGTTTGGGATTAGAAGATGAACTGAGTCATATCCTATGCACACAGGTTGGAAACACTGTGCAGGAATTCAGGGGTAATTTATCCCCTGTAGCTCATAATGTATGTGAAATAGAAGTTTAAAGTAACCTCTATATTTTTAGGGAAAGCAGTTTAGCAGTTTAACAATTTAGCAATTTGCACAGATTACCACAAAGGAATATAGTATTGGGAAGGACACTAGCAATGCTGGCTCCTCTTCCCACATCTACACCCTATGACTTCCCCCATACTTTGCAGGGCTCCACCCCACAACCCTGTGCCTGTCTGCCCTTACTTTCCATTGGAAGGTTGTCCCAGATCCTCATGCCACCAGGATGAGAAACCTCCGTCTGACTCCTGGCTTAAATATACCCATGCCAACTATCTCCCCACAAATCCTTCAGTTGGCATTATTCTGTACCTTAGCCACTCTTTCACTGTCATGTGTCACAGTACTTCAGTGTTTTTTTTATGGTCCCAGCTGCCACTCAGCTTTCCCACACCTTCAGACTTCTTTTGCAAGGTCACAATCTCTCAGTTTTCTCATTTGGGACTGATCTACCACCACCACATTCTTTTACCTCTCCCCTCCCATCTGACTTCACCTCTCTTGACCTGGCGTGCATGTAAGCACAGCCAGTTCTACTGATACCTAGCTTTAAGTGGTCCTAGCCCACCAAAATCCAGACCCACAATTTCCTTTCTTGTGTTTCTCATCTAACTATGTCTGGCATGCAGTGAAGCTTTGTTTCTTCTCCAAGTACTTTTTCCATTGATCATTACAGCAGCTTTGTTCCAGCCAACATATCTATTGTGCATGTCAACCTTTCCTTAGGCCAGGCACTGCCCACTTTCATGCTTTGTAAAACACAAAATGTACTTTGGCATGAAACAAAGACATTAATAACGATGTATAAATTCAGGTGTACTAATTAGTTTGTGAGTAACACATTCCATCACCAGTGCATGAGCTGAAAGAACACAGCCAGGAAATCCAGATTACGGTCACAAGGAGGAGTCTCACTTATTCCAGTCTTAGCATGTGTAACTGTAACGCCATTAAGCACTCTATTATCCAGCTCTTTTTAAAAGTCAGTGTTAAAACTAAAAAAAAAAAAAAAAAAACCAAACCACCCTGTGAATGTCTCTAAATCTAAATGGAAAAATGTGGTTTCGATTGACAATTTGGAGGTCTCGGGAGTTCTTGAGTTCCCCAAAGGCCTTCCTTACCCCACTTTTACAAGAAGCTTTGCCTATGATACTGATCCTGTGTATATCAAGCATGAGTGAAGGGAACCTTCCTTTTTTATTTCGCTAAATCTTTGCAGCAAGGCTGGAGAAGTAATTGACTGTTAGCCAGTGCCCTAATTATTCCAGTAATAAATCCTTGGCAGTACAACAGCTAGACAAACAGATCAAAATAATGAGTGGTACAGAGACTGCTGTGCAACACTTTTTCCCATTAAAAAGTACTGCTTTCAGTTGCTTATCACTTTGCCAAACAAATCAAGCTGAAATGTTGAACGTCTGCTGTGAGGCTGATTTTTCTGGGAAAAAGTTCTGCTAGAATGGAAACATTTATGAGAATGAAATTGCGAGATG
Source organism: Ara ararauna (assembly GCA_028858755.1). Classification (NCBI taxonomy): domain Eukaryota; kingdom Metazoa; phylum Chordata; class Aves; order Psittaciformes; family Psittacidae; genus Ara; species Ara ararauna. The sequence goes on along the minus strand of CM054410.1, from coordinate 31,414,660 downwards.
GGAGAGGGAGGGATAATCAGCTGCTTGCCCGCATTAAAAAAAAAGTTACTCCAGACACTCCACTGATGTGTTGTTGCACTCTGGAACTTGGATTTACGATCAGGACAAAATAAGGCTATTTGATACTAAAGGTGTTCTGTATGGAATTCCAAGATTATGCTCTTAGACCAAATCCAAAGCAGTAGTTCCCATCTGCTGCATTGGTCAGATGCTTAATACTCCAAAAGGAATTTGGATAAACCTGAACTTTTGAGACAATAACGTCTTTGCGATTAAATCTGTGACAGCAGTTGCTTCCATGATGTCTGAATCTCAGTCTCAACTTGTTTTCAGATGTGAGCCTAGCCAAAACCATTCCCAAAAAACCGAATCTGAACAATGTCTTTCAGGTCTCTGTTTAGCCAAAATGGAGTATAGTTAGTTCAAGAAAATGTTATTACTGAGAACAAAAGTAAACAGCAAAACTTACTCCAATTGGAAATTAAAGATCTATGGATCTCAGGCTTGATGATCCAGAGTGATACTGAGCTGTTAGAGATGGATACATTCATGAACACAACACCTAGGGAGGAAAATGTACTCCTCACTCAAACAATGCAGAATGCAGTAATTGGTCCTAACGGTCTCAATATTCATCATGCACAACATAGCTAAAACCCTCAAATTAAAGCCACAGAAGGACAGGGGAGCATTTCTTGCTAGCTCAGAAGACAGAAACTGGGAAGCTCTGGGCTCCCTGGAGACACACTGTCTGCTCTGCTACAGCACAACATGCTGAGCATTACACTGTGCTCATTTTTGACTGTTTCTCATCTTTCACAGGCTGATCATCTTAAGCATCAAGTGCTTCTTCTTTTTTTTTTTCCTTTCAACAGATGACTGAGTGGATCCCTAGTAAGGATTCCCACAAAGTCCTGTTTGAGCAGGTACTGCAAATTTGAGCAAAATTGCATTGTTATTGTTATTATTTTTATTTATTAGTATTAATATTAACTATTTTCACAGTGATATTCATGGCCCAATATGAGTTGCTCGTTCCACCTGTGTGCCAGGCAACACAGATGATCACAAGCCTGATCCTTTGAGGTGTTACACAGTACTGGGTGGTATCTTTTCTTGGGGATCCCACAATAATCCCAGTTTCACTAGACTGTGCTTCAAAGTCCAGGCAAGAAAGGACAGACAATGGCCCAGAACAGCAGGCAAAGCTTTAGGAAATGCCAAAACACAATCAGGAAGAAAGGAGGTTGGTAGAAAGAGAGACCTATGGAGGTAACCCATTATGACTGCACTGCAAAGTGACAGCCCTTGATTGGGAAAGCTGGGCAGACAGCACCTGGAAGAGAAAGAGGAAGAGAAGCCTATCCCTGTGGCAGAGCAAAGAGGGTATGCAAGTAGCCTAAGCCCCACAAAAGTCAGAAATGGGATCAACATCTTCTGTATCCCAGCCAATTTCCTGCTCATTCCTCCTCCCACCTACACTCGGGTATCTCCTCCACTTGATCCCTCCCTGACCTTTGGTCCTGAGGTACCGGTACCATTTCAGGGTATTTTTGGGGTGTTTCCACTGAGGCCTTCAAGTAAACTGGTGCATCCCTTGCCAGGCATGGCAGAGGCTTGGCTGGGGCAAGTGGGGGCTGAGGTGCAGTGCTGGGCAGCTGGGGATGCGCTGATGGGTGGCATGTGTGGCGGCTGCTGGTGTGGATGAATATCTGCTTTGTTTTCAGGAGCTGCTGGGGGCAGGAAATGGGGATGTCTGTGAGCAAGTTCTGCCTTTGGATGTCAAATCAACTGTTTTGTTTCTTGTTAAAGTGCCAGGCCACTCTCCGGTTGTTTCCTCAGCATAAATCAAAGACATAAGTCCAGCTGTTTTCTTGTAAGGTGAAAACACAGTCATTTTTGTTTTGCTCCTTCTTTTCATTAGTCCTTCATTGGAAAAATTATAAAAATGAACTCTTCTTATAGCTGTCTGCTAAAAATTGAAATCTCTGCTCTTTCTCCAGAAGGCTTTTGGCTCAGCCAGAGGGTTGTTTAGCTTTCCCTAGGCTAATGCATTCTTAGAGGTTTCAATTTTGTGGTGAAAGTTGTAAGTTTTTTCCTACAAGACTCTTAGTAATATTTAATAACAGTCGAGTGGGCTAAGTTGATCTTGAGCCTCCAATAAGAGGTACAGAGGAAAGTAACATTATTTGGTTTAAAAGCTGGTGCTCGGCATTACGGTGACAAATGCTACCTAAACAAACATTTCTAAATCAAATATCTTAAATAATGGTTGTTCTTTTCTTCAAGGTTTTCTTTTCTTTCTTTTTTTTTTATTTTGTTATTTGCAAAATATTTAGAAGATACAGACTGAAGTGTTTTAATACCTGAACATATGTCCTATGAGCTAAGGTACAAAAAGCTTCCTAGTAATGCCAGAAACACCAGGAAAGGCTTGCTTTCCTGAAGAATTGTGCACTCTAGTAGGAGAACTTTTCTGAGATACATGCAAAACTGAGTGAGAGGCAGTCAGAAGAACATGGTAAAACATCAAGATCCTAAAGGACAGGAGGCTTTCCTGAAATACTGAAGTAGGAAGTAGTTTCCAAATCAACATGAATATACATATGTATATATCCTAGTATGCTTTCATTTCTAAAGACAGAAAGAAAGACCTCCTGAACTGGGGTATCTATTTGCTTTGAGCCAATGGAAAAACTGCTAAAAATACCCAATAAATATTTTCTGAGCCTTAAAGAATTGGAAAGAAATTATATTACAACCTCAGGTGTAGCCTTCATGAAAGGCAAAATTCAAAATTTAGGGTAACAAGAGAGGCTTTTGTTCTGGAAGTAGAAGATGAATGTGAGTTAGTTTTGAGGACAGAATCTTTCTCAATCTGCAACTCCTCATCTCAAAATTCAGAGCACATATTTTCCGTAACACTTACCCAAATATTCCACTCAATGTCTGACCAAGCCCAGGAAATTCCCATCATAAATCTTTTTCTTATTTGAGAAAGTTGGAAAGTAATTTCCAGGAGATGGAGAATTAGTTGTCAAAAGTCTGGATTTTCAGCATATTTATTTACTTCAAGGTTCCTCATGAACAAACATTTAGAACCAACAGCATGACCTCAACTGAGGGGGGAGAAGCATAGAAAGAAGCCACAGTTTCTGTCATAAGAAGTCAAACAACTGTGTGCCACCTGAAATGCACTGTTTTAGCTCCTGTTGCTGCACTGTCTCTTATAAGGGATTCTGAAATTGAAAATAGTCAGAGCAATATTTCCCATTGAAATGGATATCTTCTTGTGCCTCCTAGCTTTGCCTGCTTGTGGTATCCACACCTTTATTTGTGCTCATTGACTAGCCACAGCAGATGACAGACAAACATGGCTGAACAGCAGGACCGAGTATTCACAAGGTGCACATGGTGTTTATGCCAGGACAATAAAGAAAAGATTTCATATATTTATGTGCTTTCTAACCAGAAACTATGCAGGCACAGAGAAAGACATTAAAACTTCTTGTATAATGCAGCAATGAAGGATGGGAAAAGTTAAAAAAGGGAAAGCTTAGTCAGGAAGAAAGTGTAACTCAATAAATAAATGGAGAGAGTCAGGGACAAAATAAGAAAAAATAAATGAGGCTGCTACAGAAACAGGGGAAAAAAAAAACAATAATACTTGATTTCAGAGGTGAAATATAAGCTGCTAAATAGCACAATTCTTATTTTTATGTAAAGTAGGCAGATAAAGTTTATCCATTAATGTATACAGATAGATACACATATGCATATCCTGCCTCAACATGCAATGAACAGACAGGGTTTGACTGAGTTTTATGCATGGAAGGAAATAAAATGAAATGCATTTATCAAGCACATAACTGAGCAGCATCTGCTCATTTTTAAAGCTGTCTGAAAGGCAGAAGAGAACGTCTCCATCTGTATCTCATGGAGGGATCTTGTGGAATATTACCATATGAATTTAATAAAAAGCTGCTGTCATTGGCATTTTTATAAATAGAAGATTTGTTATCTAGGTAAGAGGTGATTTTCTGTTATCATGGTTCAGTCAGGCTCTAGTTAAGTAAAACCTGAAACCATACATTCCATATTTCCTTGAGAAAGGCCATGCCACAAATGACCAAGGTCAGCTTCTGGTCTTGGGCTGTTCTCTCAGTTTTGGTCTCACCTGCCTATTAATGGATCAAGTCTGAGCAAGGGAGGCGCTCAAACCATGTGTAAATGAGTCAAAAAGCCTGTTTCGTTCCCAGCTGATTAGGAATTCACAATCAAAGACTAGGTGATATGATTTGAATGTATAGCTTATGTTCTTCCAGAACTTTCTGCTAAAGTGAACACCAATATACAACCTTTGGAAAAGGACCAAAGTCACAGTATTGGAGCCCAATACTGTCTACACATTCAATAGGACATGGATAAAATCAGATCCTAGTTTTAAACATGAAAAACAAGGAAGCTGTTGAAATGCAAAGGAAGAAGTTGTATATTAAGCTTATGGTTTATGTTAGAATATACATAATATGCATTCTACTATGTTAGAATAGTAGAATCATAGAATGGTTTAGGCGTTATAAGTGTATTTCTACAGTCATTTTACAACACAGTTAAAAAGGGAGGCAAAAAAGTTAGGGGAAAAAAAAAGCAAATGTTTCTCTGGCCACTATTTTCAGACATCTGTGCCAGATCTTTAAAAGTGCCAGATCTTTGACCCTCTTCAGCTGCAGAGCAGTTTGCCTGCATGAAATGGATATGCCAATCTCGCTCTATCTTCTGCTCAACAGTATTTGGGCAAGACAAAATAAATTAGGACCAAGCTGGTTCCAGCCCTCTCAGACTTTCTCTGGTCCCAGGAGACACAAAGCATTCTTCACCTCAAGAGGCATTACCTCACACCAAGCCACTTGTGCTCTGTAGCTGTTTGGCATTGGAAAAAACTGTGTGGAATAGCTGGCAAGAGAAATTGCAGCAAGAAGTTTGTGCAGGACTAATCATTACTTGTATCACCCGAGGAAGGAAACATGTTTTCTTCCTCATTTAGCACAGCTATTTCCTGTAATCTCTTTCAGTCCTTTCCTTACTTCTTATTTCACATATATTCTTCTTTCACTCTTTATTGCTCTTCTTTGTCTTGGCTTTAATCTCTGAGAGACAGGCACTTCATCCTGTTCTGTCTTTGCAAGGTGTCTAGCACAAGGACACACTGTTTTCGTGGGCCTAAGCATCTCTAGCTGTGGTAAGCATGCAGTAAATTTGATTTGCTACAGGGGTGTGCAAGATTTACGGCTGCAAAGAATTTCAGCATGGACTGCTCCATATCTGGAAATCCTGGACATAGACCACAGTGCATGCTCTAACATAATAATAATTTGTAGCGCAAGTATGGTTTTCCTTTCCAAAAAGCAACAGTGAGGAGTTCAGAGTGTGGCTCCATGCTGCTTTTGAGATGGTAGCATCCTGCTCAAAGCCAAAAAAAAATATTTTCTTAAATTGTCAAAAATGTATTTCTGACCTATATTTTGCTTTCCTTTGGGACTCTTCCATTTCAAGTATGGAATTGAAAAAGGGTAGATTTTGCAAAATATAGCATAACTAAAAAAGAAAGAAGTTTCTTTTCCCCTGCATCTACTTGCCAGCACCAAGTGGTTAGTTATTATTATCAGAGTACAAAAGTGTGAGTTGTAGACATATCCAAATTGTACTGTAATAATAAGCAAATAATGACCAGTTTTTAAAAGATATTCCCTAGAAGATCATAAAGTATGACATGATCTGCCCTGTTTGCACAGTTATTCAATGTTTGCCCACACAAACTTGTACCGATGACTGACCTACAACTCTAGCTGTAGCCTCAGTTGCCACTTTGAAAAAATGAGCACAGAAGTGGTGAATTTCTTTTAGATTCTGTGACCTACAGATGTGTTATTTGAGATTTGAAATGTTGGAAATAATTACTTGTCACTCAGTGTAGAATGATGTCAACTTTTGCCTGCTTTCTTAGATACCTTTTCCATAGTTCCTTATTAAAGTGAAAGAATGAGTGGTGTCCCTCAGGGATCGGTGTTGGGACCGGTCTTGTTCAACATCTTTGTCGGTGACATGGACAGTGGGATTGAGTGTGCCCTCAGCAAGTTTGCCGATGACACCAAGCTGTGTGGTTCGGTTGATACGTTGGAGGGAAGGAATGCCATCCAGAGGGCCCTTGAGACGCTTGTGAGGTGGGCTGATGCCAACCTGATGAAGTTTAACCATGACAAGTGCAAGGTCCTACACCTGGGTCGGAGCAGTGCCAGGCACAGCTACAGGTTGGGCAGAGAAGAGATACAGAGCAGCCCTGAGGAGAAGGACTTGGGGGTTTTGGTTGATGAAAAAATGAGCATGAGCCGGCACTGTGCGCTTGCAGCCCAGGAAGCCAACCGTATCCTGGGCTGCATCAAAAGGTGCGTGACCAGCAGGTCGAGGGAGGTGATCCTGCCCCTCTTCTCTGCTCTCGTGAGACCTCACTTGGAGTACTGTGTGCAGTTCTGGTGTCCTCAACATAAAAAGGACATGGAGCTGTTGGAACAAGTCCAAAGAAGGGCCATGAGGATGATCAGGGGTCTGGAGCACCTCCCGTATGAAGAAGATAGGCTGAGAAAGTTGGGGTTGTTCAGCCTGGAGAAGAGAAGGCTGCGTGGAGACCTCCTAGCCGCCTTCCAGTATCTGAAGGGGGCCTATAGGGATGCTGGGGAGGGACTCTTCATGAGGAACTGTAGTGAGAGGACAAGGGGTAACGGGTTCAAACTTAAAGAGGGGAAGTTTAGATTGGATATGAGGAAGAAATTCTTTACTGTAAGGGTGGTGAGCCACTGGAATGGGTTGCCAAGGAAGTTGCAAATGCTCCATCACTGGCGGTGTTCAAGGCTGGATTGGACATAGCCTTGGGTGTCATGGTTTAGTGTGAGGTGTCCGTGCCCTGGCAGGGGGGTTGGAACTAGATGATCTTAAGGTCCTTTCCAATGCTAACTATTCTATGATTCTATCATTCTATGATGCATCATCTCTTACAGACTGCAGGTATTCCTTTGCTTAGACAGGTCTGTTTTACAAAAACCACCACCAAGCTTCTTGGTGAGGTCTGAAGACAATGCCGAGCAGGTGAGGTTTGAGTGATGGGAACTGACTCTGAGAAAGGAAAGGAGCTGAAGTGGCTTTGATGTCTGCTGGAGAACAAAGCCAAGAGCATCTAAGTATTTAATGAGAGTTAAGTGATGTTGGCCCTGCCTTTATATTTTTAGTGACCTTGTTCTAGCAATCACACTGAGCCCCCTTGTTTTGCACAGAGTTGGATTTTCCTCTCCAGCAGGGCTTCAGGGGACTGGGAGCTGGCAGGCATCTTTGAGGAACATGGCCGGATCAACACTGGTAGCAGGACCCACTCTCCTGTGCCTAAATTATGACTTTCTAAGAAAGTAGATAAAGGCTGTGCAAAGAGCAATAATTAATAACTCCATTGCTGCCTCTCCCCTTCTTCCACTATCTCAGCTCATTCTTCTCACAAAATCAAACAGTTCCTCCTTGACAGCAGCCTGAAATACAGGCTCACATGGTTTATATCTTGTCCTGTCACCAGGATTTAAATATTTCAGGCCGTGGCAGCACAGCCGGTCCCTTACTGGTTAAAGCCTGATGAGACTGGTTTCCTAACAGGGATGGGTTTTATTCATGGCCCTTCAGGTTCTCCCTTTTCCAATCTTTAGCCCTTTCATGGCTCTGGGTAATAGCTGACTTTCTTAACTGCCCTAAGAAGCACTGCAAGAAGAGTCCCATTGTGTGTAATCAATGGAGCCCTGGGCACTCTCCTCCCCTGGGTATTATGGGAAGGGAAGACTCTTTAGTCCTTAGACAGACAAGAGGGACTTTTTTCTTCTTTTAAGTTGTTATTATTATTTGAAAAGTTGATCACAGAACTGCACAAGCCCCTCATTGCATTTTATATTCATATATAAAAACTGGCTCTCTGTGGAACTTATGCCCTGTTGAGAAGGGGCACAGCTGACAGAAAAAGAAAGTAAGACTACAAAACATAATTTGCAATCTGCTGGGGAGAAATCTTGTAGACATCTGGATTTTTTGTTTTGCTGAACTCTTTGGCACCTGAAGGGTCAGTAAATAACTCAGAGGCAGAACTGAGCTAATGGCTCAGCAGGTGAAAAGATACACACAGAAACAAACAAAGCAAAAGAAATTGTGCTTTTTCTATGTGGTTAGCTTTGAGAGGATCTTTTCTACCAGGAATAAACCTTTTGGAGAGCAAGATAGAGTAGTAAGGGTACACCTTACTGCACTGCATTATGGGCAACCCCCCAAAACAGAAAGGACCTGTCAAATATCAAAGGTAATGAAAACTTACTTTGCTGCTGGATCATTTGGGCCATTTTGTATGATTTAAGTGAGAATTTAGCAGTATTGAGGAACTTGGTGATGTGATTAAAAAATCAGAAAAAGTATAACCTCCCTGCCCCACAATTTTGGAGCTAGGTTGATGGAGCAGGACTGAAATTCTGGGGTACCTCACAGCTCCGCACCCCTGGAGAGAGCATCTTCTCTGAGGAGATGAATCTTGTCCTCCAGCCATGCTCAGATGAGTGCAAACCATGGGACTAGCCAGCAGTGAACTTGCCAGATAGGGTCACAGTAAATCCCAAGCCTCTCCTATCTTCCCATAGGTAAGGGAGGCAAAGAAGAATAAGGGCCCCTACAAGATTGATGCAGTGAGCACTTTGGGTTACTAACACATCTGATCTTTAATCTGATAAATGGTGATAAATGCAAGCCTTTACCTTCATTCAGAGCTTCTTCAGCTTCAGAAACAATATATAGTAAGAGCACAACCCCAGAACATCTATATAAAAGTAGTGGGCTCATAACCTGACACATAACACAGCTGGTGGCTATGGACAGTATGTCTCTTTAACTACATTTCAGTCGTGCAGCAACTGCTCTTAATAAACTTTGCCTGGCTTATCTCTTCAAAACTAAAAAAAGTGATTGATGAGCTTCTGAACTAGTGTTTCATTTGAACTGAAGCTTTCACTGACTGATAAATACACCAGACTTGCTCTGGTGTTCCAGCTTATCTGAGCTCCACAGGAATAGTGCTGCAGAAATATCTCCACAGCCTTCAGGAAAAAAAGCAGGAAGATATTTCTAAGGCTTATCAGCCTACACTAGAGTCTGATCAGCCTTTAAGTTTTACTGCTAATCTTCAGTAAAAACAGATGCAAAAGCTTCCTAATGTTTTTAAGGTTAACTGCAGAAGACCCTTTCCTTCAGCATGGCACCAAAACCATCCTAATTCTCTTTCTCAGACCACTTGTCAGTTCTCCTTCCCTTGCTTTTCCCCAGGTCCTCTTCTACACTCCACTGCAGCAGCTGGGCAGCAAAGAGGGAAAATACAAGGAGATGAAACCAGTTCAGGGCAATGCATTACAGGCTGGGAAAGCACTGAAATGGACTAAACTGGAAGCTGATCTCACCTTGCCCAAATATAGTTGCTAATTGTCTAATCATACAGCTCTAACTTTAGTCAGTTTTGGGTTTCTTCAGGATCTACTTCGCAAGCATTAAAAACTTTAAAAATAGCATCTAAGGAAGTTTATTAAAGGGTTAAGTGTAGCAGGAGCTCCTTAGGAGTTTTAATATTATATTCTTTACCCAAGGCAATAGACAGCTTCTTCAGAGTCATTCCATTCTAATGTGTAAATGCTGAAAGCAATTAGACTGCGTCCTATGCGTATGAAAGCATTTAGGAGAAAAACTTTGGAAAAAGTGACTTTTCATGAGCAGCTGCCAAATATTTTCTAAAAGTTATAATATAGGAAGTTTTAGTTTTTAAAGTGAAAGCTGTCTTGAAACATATAATTCCAGAAAAGTATTTCAGTGTGATAAACTTTTTTTTGACATTTCAGTGTGGGAATGGACAATGCAACAATGTCCATCACAATGTCTGTTGGCCAGAAAATTATATTAAATAGAAGTTTTCATGAGAAGAGTTTACATTTTTGTTGAAAACTGGAAAGTTAAGAAAGGAAACAAACTATTTTGCTTTGAAGAACTGAAATACCCTTTTTATTTTTAAAACTACAGTCTGAAGTGCTCTGAAGAAATGCTTGGCTGTCATGGCTACTCTGAGGAGAAAATATTCCTTCAGCTCTATTTATTAAACGTGTTTTTTAGACATGCCTTGTGTGGTGTACTGGTTTGCACATTTTGCTGTTATTTCTTAAAAGGCGATGAAGAGCCATCATTTTTCTGTTTTCCTGTCCTTTGTCGCGAAGTAGATGTGCAGACTCTCTAATGCTGTTTTATTTATAGATTTCAAATCCCTCCAGAAGGATCACATGTTCTCTGATGCCTGCAAAAAGCCCACTGGCTGTTTATGTCTAGAAAGTTAGTACTCATATAGAGACTAGGAATAAATGAGAACCAGACCGTATGTTGCTTCAGTCACTGGGGGCGAGTGCCTAAATTAAATATATGCTATAAAAAGACTTCGGTATTAGTCATGTCTGCTTGATGAAACAAGGCCACGTCTTCTTAATTAAATATTATCAATAGCCTTAAAATATTCTGCTGCCTAATGAAGCCAATCACCACCTGAACTGTTTATACAGTTGCTTTCTCTGGCTTTTGATCCTCTCCATCCCACATATTCTGTCACTGGGAGGCAGAAAGTGGAGTCAAGGGTGCTTGTGATGCAACCTTTCTTAATCATCATCTGCCAATTTTATCAAAGTAAAAATTAAACATGAAGCTCAGAGGGCTAATAATGAGGATATCAGTCTTTTTCTAATATCTGCATTTTCACTGCCTAAAAGAGGAAACATGTAAACAGAAAAATCAGGTACTCTCTTAAATCATGCTTTGGCTTGCATCTCTGTCTTGTTGATACTTGAGGCACTGTATAAACATCTCTCTGACTAATATAAGTGCTGCCAAATGATCACAGGGATTTTAATTATAGGAAGAAGTAATTCTTCTGGGGAAAAAAAAGTAAAAATTAAGAGGGTGTGAATATTGTATTCAGTCAGAAAGGGAAAACGGGGATCACCTCTCAGAAGGACACAGCTTCTCTTGATCTGGGGAGGGTCACATCTTCACTGTGCTTTGGGCCATCTTTTCCCAGGTAGAAGGCACACCTTTACGCATTTGCATTTTAAAACCAATATCGGTCACCTCTTTCTGCTTCCTTTGTTTTTCAGTGGAACTGCAGTTTCTGCATTGGAAAAAGCAGGGAAAAGAACTCCTAGCAAGCTTTCCTAGTGTGCAGAACTCCTGAAGGGAGATTGCAAACAGGCAAGGGAATTTGTGTCTGGGATACAAAGGCCTGCAGTGTCAGCTAGGAATGTGCAGTCTGTGTGGAGTATTTGCATTAGGTACGTTTTTCTTTGATACGAATTTCATAAAACTCATTGCAGTGTCTGTTTAGACACAGTTGGACAGGAACTGGGCTGAAATTTAGGGAACAATCCAATACAGCTGAGAAAGTCAGCTGAGCAGGTTGTTGGGATTTTAGTATTTACAGAACTGGCAGCCAATATTTCAAAAATGTCAATTGATTCTGATCTTCTGCATTTTACTCTGTGCTCACTGACAGCTTGCCAGACAGGTCCCCACATCTTCTGCTCACATTTGGCATAACCACCCAGCTCATGCCCACATGCAGATGATGTCAGGCCAGGAAAGCAACTCAGATTATTTTGGATATCCTCAATTAAGTGCAAGAAGTGCATGTTCATTTGAGGTAAAAATGAATCCTAAAGATATTTGGAGTCAGCATGTCTCATGGTCCCGCATCAATGCTTGGATTTTTCACAGACTGAGAGGGAAATAGACTTATTCCCTTCTTTTTGAATTCCCACTGTCACAGACTGGGACTGTGGAGGTTTATTAACTCAGATGCGCATACCTTTTACCAGCTAAGCCCAATAGCAATGGTACTGTTAACTGCTAATCTTAGCATGTCTCACATGCACAGAGAACATCTGTACATTTATCCTAGCAGTATAATGTTTATGTAAATCTTGTCAATGTACTATACACATACAATACACGTGTAGTCTTTCTATTTAAAATTGTGCTTGCTTGAATATAAATATCAATGCAAAATGTAATATTTTATATAAACACATATTTTACTATTGTATATATTGTGTGTATACAGAATTTCTTAGGAGACAGATACCAAATACATTTTTAAGGATGGTCTTACTTGGCAAGTTGTGAGTTTGCTTGAGACACTGAATGGCTTAGGGATCTGGTAAATGGGATACAAACCTTTAGATCTCCCTATTACAACTTCAGGTACAGTCAAAAAAAAAAAGCAATCAAAAATTATCACCATCCTGACAGCTTGGTGGCCCAGAAGCTACAGTTTGGTTGTCTTGGTGCGTACTGGTGTGAGTCTGTCAGAGCTAGTCCCGCTGGCACATAGCAGACAGAGAGGCGCAAAACCAGCATTAGCTTCCTCTGGTTGCTCCTGGCAGGGCTGATGCTGTTCCCAACAGGACTCCTATACCATACGCCACCAAGTGGTACAGAATCATCAGCTGCTTCTCCCCCTGGGGTTTGCTTAATTCCTTTACCTGACCAGGAAGAAATTAGTCTCGAAGGTAAAGCTCAGTGCTAGCTACATGAGCTGTCTTTTCAGCTGCTGTGCATATAAAGTTCTTAGCAAGCAGGACTACAGTGTGACAAGAGAGAAATAGTGCAGCCAGCAGGGTCAGGGCAGTGATTGTCCTGACATAGTCAGCACTGGTGAGGCTGCACTTCAAATCCTGTGTTCAGTTCTGCACCCCTCACTACAAGAGAGACACTGAGATCCCCGAGTGAGTCCAGAAAAGGACAACGAAGCTGGTGAAGGGTCTGGAGCAAAAGTGTGATGAGGAGCAGCTGAGAGAACTGCGGTTGTTTAGTCTGGAGAAGAGAAGGCTCAGGGGGACCTTACCACTCTCTACAGTTACTTGAAAGGAGGTTGTAGTGAGGTGGGGGTCAGTCTCTTCTCCCAAGTAACAAGCGATAGGACAAGAGGCAATGGCCACAAGCTGCCCCAGGGGAGGTTTAGATTGGATATTAGGAAATATTTTTTCACCAAAAGGGATGTCAACCACTGGAACAGGCTTCCCAGGCAAGCGTTTGAGTCAGCATCCCTGGAGGTACTTAAAAGACGTGTAGATGTAGTGCTCAGAGATACAATTTAGTAGTGGACTTGGCAGTACTAGGTTAATGGCTGGACTCATTGATCTTAAAAGCCTTTTCCAACCTAAATGATTCTGCGATTCTACAATTCACACAAAACATTATCAAATATAGCTGCTGCCTACAGAGTGTATACCCTGACAAGCAAATAAAACATGTAGTGGTGCCAAAACATTGCAAGATCCTGAGCCTGTTCTGTGAACAGAAGGAGGCTTCTTCGTCTTGAGGGCTGTCATTATAGTGTCTTTTATGAGCATTAAATTAATCTAATTCCTAAAATGAGACCTCAGTTACCAGCATCATCTTCAAAACTCCTCCTTCCTTGTCCTTTTTGGATTAAGATGGCAGTCTCATAATTTGGATCCTTTGTCAATACAGATGAATAGTCACCTGAAGACTGAAAGATTTTCAGGATTATCTTCCTCTGTGTTGGAAACTATAAACTAAGTTAAGCACAAAAGAAAAAAATATATACCTCCTGTGATCATTAAGGCAGGCATCTAGATTCTGTACCTTTAGTTGAAAGAAAGGAAATGACAACGTGTATTAGTAGGCTACCAGAAACATATTTTTAATACATGGAAAAGTTCTATTGTCGTTCATTACCAGCTATCCACATTTGGATCTGACAGAGATGCTGCTAATGTGCCTGGATTAATTGAGTGAGAAGTACTTGATCAAAAAAACTGACTTCAGTGTTGTTTGGATTGCTGTAGGATACTTGCAAAATGATTTCAGATGACAGAAGTATTGTCAGGATACTCATCAGTGGCTGAGGCAATACCCACTTCCGTGCAGGGAAGTCATCCAGAGAAATAAAAATGCCTTCTAACAGAGAGAGAGCAGTGCATTGCCCTCACTTGCACTGGTGGAAACTGAACATCACCCACTGCCCTACTTTTCCTTCCTCTATCATTCACTCTCTTAAGCATGCAGAGCCATTTTGATAATTATCACACTTAACTGTAATAGCTGTAGTGCAAAAAACAACCACATATAGTGCGACCTCTGAAGTGTAAGTGAGAGAATGGGATATTCTGGCAACACTTACCAAGCGACACATATCATCTGTGCTAGGTTTTGCCTTAATGCAGGACACACCATGTAGAAGGCATGGAATGGAAGGACAGAACACACATACATTTCCCTGTACATTTTACATGGTGACTGAACCCATATATCCCACAGTAATCAGCCTATTGAAAAGTAACACTGTGCATAGACATGCAAGGGCTGCTGAAGAAGTCATGCAGAGTCTATGCACCCTAAACCTCACTGCTCCTCAAAGTGCAGAGTTAGCACTGCCCTACTCTGAAGCTGCAATAATATAGCCATCATATGATGGAGCTACATCATTTTCTTCTTATTCATCTCTATGGCCCCTGTCTGCTTTACCTATGTTGAGACACCCAAACTGTTAATTAGATCAAACAATGACATTGAACCTGTTGCCTACAGGTTTAGCTGTTAGCTTGAAGACCAAGACTTAATCACTGAGAATCCTGATCAAAGAGGTATTGTGCAGCTCCTGATGCATGTTATGGTTGTATGAGCAGTCTGCAAAAAAAATGGCAAAATTCTGTGCTGTATGTGCTTGGTTTTCATCAGCACTGGATTTCCCATGACCCTCTTTCCTTCCCATTTCCTTGTGATTATCTTAATTCAACAGGGTTTTAAATCTTCCTTTTCGAGCTTTACATTAATATATTTTCATTGCAGTATTTTCCAAGGGACTACTCTTAAAAAAAGAATAAGTTTAAAGAATCTAAGTTTTCAGGTGTATTGTCATCACTGCTCTCATTTTGCCTGTATATGGACTGCACAGCAGCAAACTAGCTACATGTCAGGATGAGTGAGAAGATACTCTGTTTAGCTTGAAATTTTGTCCTTGCATGCAAGTTTTTTTCAGCTCCCTACTAATGAGATAGGTAATTAAACACTCAAGTCATATTAACATATTATTATAGTAATTAGTACAGATTTTCTGGTAGAATATCTAACCCAATAAAATATGAGCAGTGTCCTGCTCTTCTCTCTGATGTGTCTTACCTGTTGGAGTCAGTGTGTTTGAGCCTGCACTTGTCAGCAATTCAGGGCAATTATTTTGCCTCCTGCTCTATAGTGATGTAAAATGGGTGTGGCATTTATTGAAATAACAGATTGAGACTGGTTAGGTTGAATCTTACTGCAGAAGTTAATTGCTTTTGCTAATATTACTGCCACATGACTGGTCTGGTTCTTGGAGATGTGGATGTGCATCTCTGCTTTTTATTTCGTCCATGCCTGCATTTCTGTTAGATGACACAGCCAGAGTGGCATCCAATAAAATTATCTGTTTGCTCAAGGGACTGCAATATACTTACAAATAACCAAGACATGTCATGTTTAAATAAAACCAGGAGTCTCACCTTCTTTAGACTGAACTACCTTAATGTACCACAGGACTGGAAAGAACAGTACCTCTAAGCAGTGGCCAGATGTGACTTGCAAGGTTAGAGATGGGTCCAGGATAAACAGATGTGAATGCTCCCAAACTTGGGCAAAGCCAACCCATTTCATTCAAGTCTCCAGCATGAGGAATATAAAACAAGGTTCCTCATTTTCAAAAATGAGGTGGAGTCTGCTGACTTCTCCATTCTTCCAAAATGCCAGTCACTGTCATCTGTGATTAGTTTCTAGATCAGAACTCCTAACTTTCACTTTTGGAAAAGTTTTGTTAAGGAAGACTGAATATGATAACATGATTGAAATACCTCAGGATGACTATATCACATATCAGAACTCACTGAGCTCTCATTATAGAATCATAGACTAGTTAGGGTTGGAAAGGACCTTAAGATCATCTACTTCCAACCCCCCTGCCAGGGGCACGGACACCTCACACTAAACCATGACACCCAAGGCTATCTCCAATCCGGCCTTGAACACTGCCAGCGATGGAGCATTCTCAACTTCCCTGGGCAACCCATTCCAGTGCCTCACCACCCTCATATCTAGTCTAAACTTCCCCTGTTTAAGTTTGAACCCGTTACCCCTTGTCCTCTCACTACAGTTCCTCATGAAGAGTCCCTCCCCAGCATCCCTATAGGCCCCCTTCAGATACTGGAAGGATGCTATGAGGTCTCCACGCAGCCTTCTCTTCTGCAGGCTGAACAGCCCCAACTTTCTCAGCCTATCTTCATATGGGAGGTGCTCCAGTCCCCTGATCATCCTCATGGCCCTCCTTTGGACTTGTTCCAACAGCTCCATGTCCTTTTTATGTTGAGGACACCAGAACTGCACACAGTACTCCAAGTGAGGTCTCACGAGAGCAGAGAAGAGGGGCAGGATCACCTCCCTCGACCTGCTGGTCACGCTCCTTTTGATGCAGCCCAGGATACGCTTGGCTTTCTGGGCTGCGAGCGCACAGTGCCGGCTCATGCTCATTTTCTCATCGACCAACACCCCCAAGTCCTTCTCTGCAGGACTTATCTGTATGTCTTCCCTGCCCAATCTGTAGCTGTGCCTGGCATTGCACCGACCCAGGTGTAGGACCTTGCACTTGGCATGGTTAAACTTCATCAGGTTGGCATCAGCCCACCTCACAAGCGTGTCAAGGTCCCTCTGGATGGCATTCCTTCCCTCCAACGTATCAACCGAACCACCCAGCTTGGTGTCATCGGCAAACTTGCTGAGGGCACACTCAATCCCACTGTCCATGTCACCTACAAAGATGTTGAACAAGACCGGTCCCAACACCGATCGCTGAGGGACACTTACTTTTACTGGACAGCCTTCTGCAGCCACATCACTCTCTGAAAATTGCTTATGGGGCTCTGCAGCACCAACGGCACTGAGGCTGATTTGGCACAAAATTACAGGACCTGGGTCTCTGATATTTGCCTTCCTCACTTGGGGCTTCAAGCCAAATCTTTAATAACACCATCCCTCCTGTTTTCTCTTCACTGATATTCAATTAAGAAGTTTATTTAAGCAGACTAGCATTTGACCTCCCCTGCCACACTTCTCAATGTAGTGGAGCTCTGCCGCTGCCCACCTGCTGCACAGCAAGACTGTACTTAGTCATGATCCCTGGCACACACTGTGTGCTTATGGTTGATGGCCTGTTTGAAGGAGAACAGACCACTAATAAATTGCACAGTCATTACCCTTTATGCATACTTGTTCTAATAGGTGTCACAGATTCCTGCCTCCTAATAAGGAAAGGAAGTAGAAAAACACATAAATTCTCCCAAGGGAGTCAGACAGCCCGAAGCCACGTTCAACAGCTGTTACTGTTACTATGAATACCAAGAGCAAAACAAGGATTAGAGGGGAGAGGGGGGAAAGAAAAAGAAAAGATGCATTGCCAGGGATTTTGGCAAGGTTTTCTGGGATATGGAATGTGTTTTGCACTGCCCCAATCTATAAAAGCTCAACACTCCTGCGGCACGTGATGGAATTTGGAGATTAAACAAACAATGGCATTAATTAGTCTATAAATGAATCATTTCATTTATCCAAAGTTTGTATTTCTGTATCTTGCTGGGTTTTTCGAAGCTTTTGCTTTAATCTCCAGCAGAAAGATTTTGGCATTCAGTGGGAGCTTGGATGCTATGTTGTTATTAAACCTAATTCACAAGAGTTTTCAGAAATGTTTTCACAAAGTTTACCTTTTGTCTTCTACCCTTAGCTCTGGTCTTTTCCCTGGGGGCCAGCTAATACAAATCGGGTGCTGCCCTGGCTGCCCTGGAGCTATGCTAAGTTACACCAGCTAAGCCTTTGTCCCTCTGTATTACAGCTAAGAAATCCAAAGGGGAGACTCATGTCTTCTGTGAAGAGGTGTATTTAGTCTATTCTGCTGAGATAGTTTATGGCTTTGGCAGGGAAACTGTTGACAGTATGTACGGTATGTATAGTTCAAAGTGAAACTGAAGTCTTGGAGCTGCAGTTCTCTCTATGCTTCTTATATTAATTTATTAAAGGTGCTCAATGTAGGCATGTATGTGTCTATAGAGTTATACCGTTGATAAGACACACTTGGGTAGTCTACTGAAAATGGGAACAGGGCACACCACAAACTGCTGCTGCCTTCTGGCAGCAAAACCAAGGCGACAGCACAGCTGGACACTAAAGTGCCCATAGTACATGTCACAAGCCTGCTAGATTCAGCATTCTTGCATCTGGCCAAATTCGTCTGTGCAATTGCTATCTATCTACTTAAAATGTGTGCCCGTGTCATGACCCCCTACCTCTCTTTACCTTCTCTCTTTCCCCTGTCAGTTTTGAGTAGATTCAATATTCTTTACTCTTGACTTAAATCATGGAGCAGCACTGCTCTGCTGTATTGAATGTCTGCTCTTTTCAGTTCTCATTCAAGCTAACTTCTGGTGCAGACAAAGTGATTTTTACTTTTCAGGCCAAGAGTTATGTCTTCTCTCATCAGAAAACAAAAGGTATAACAGATCCCAAAGGCAGCAACAACTGAGGGTGAGCATATGTATTCTCACAAAACAATCCACTGGAAGGGCTCAGGGGAAATGTCTTTTCTAGCATCTCATGATTTCTCTGTTCTTCTATGTGTCCGCAGCTTTTCACACCACCCCCACCCCTTTGCCTTGTAACCCTCCTTGAACACGGACATGGGCAGAGGATGTTCTGTGACAACTCCCCCATTCCATTCTGAGACATATTTCTATCCCACTTCAGGATTTGGCCTTCACATAACCACAAATCTTGCACACTCAGTTAATCAAAGCATTGTGTGGCTGAGGTACACTGCGATGGAAGCATCAGGCCAAGATATGATATTTTTGTCTAGAGTGGAGTAAAGCGGTGGGTAGCTTAAACAATGAGTATTAATGCTGCCCAAGACCTTAAAAACACCATCAAGTAATTCCTAACTGACTTTAAAATAGGATAGAAAAAAAAAAAATCCACAAGGAACTTTTTGACAATTATCAAAACATGCTTTTCTAAAAGTATTTGTGGCAAATGAGAGTAACCAGTAATATTACCTAATATCCTAAACCAGTTTAAGTTCCTGTCCAACGTCAGTCTTAACCCAAACTAAAAATATGCTACTTATTGAGCTGGAAGAAGGTTTTGATTTACAATTGTGCCTTGATGGATTACCTGAAAGCACAACCTTCAGGCAAACTGTGATTAACTTGACCAAAGACATCTGGGAGAGCCATCTATTGCCTAAAATTACGACCTTGGTATTCTAGGCTGAAACTAGACACCATTTAAATTGCAGTGCTGAAAAACTCTTCTACAGAGGCTTTTGTTTAGGAGGTGAACAGGTTTTTTAGCTTCAGCAGTTCAGCAGAAACACCTCCTGTGAAGTTACAGGGGGAAAGAAAGTACTTCCTTTTTTTTTTGTTTTGCAGCCATTACTTTAAAAACAAAACTCCAAACACTCCCAGCTTGTATGAATAAAGAAGCAAAAACAATTAATAACCTAATGATTAGCAAATGCTGTAGACATAGGTTTGGATTTCACTTAGCAAGATTTATGGAGTTAAATATGAAAGTATGGCTCTTGAAAGCCATGTGCTCATAATTAGCTGGAGTTTTACCCCTGGATACTGTAAAATCACAACATGCTGTCAGAGCCCATTTTCTGATCCTGTTATCAGCATGGAATAAAGTTTTCCACTAAATGCAAAACAGATTTACAGGTGCTAAACCAGCTATTTTATCAGTGGGAAACAGGCTACCTTTTGTTCTCTAAAAAGGCATTTCATGATTTTACATTGGTCAACTGATCATACAACAAAGAGAAATAAAACAATTTTTGTAATCTACTGAAACAGAAGAAGATACAATGTGCAAATAAACTCAAGAAAAGTGACTGCCTCTCTGAATATAGGATATAATGTCTTGCATATTGTCACCTACTGTAAAATAAAAAAACCCCACAAAACCAAGAAAAAGATCAAAGCAATGCCGTTCCTTTCTTATTGCTGAGAACGCCGCATAAATCCTCTGTGTTCCTACAGGCAAACTCAAAGGATAACTGCATTCCAGGCAGCTGGGAACACTGTAAATTAAATTATTCAATTAAAAAAGAAGTCCTGCAAAGATAACAGTCCTTTCAATGTATTAATTCCCACATGTGAAGGGCCTCCTCTTGAACCAGCTCCAAAAGGGAGGATATTTCTGTACCTTGTCCTCCAGCCACTGAAAGGGAGGTGAATGGCTTCTTGCTTATTTGCAGACTGGCAAGCAGCAAGAGCCAGAAAGCCTTTGAGGAGTGCTCTGAGTTGTCTGGGGGTAGGCAGGCTGAACCGTTTTTAGCAGCTGCTTCAGAGTTTGGTGATGGTGCTCAAGAAGAAGCAACATCCCTTGGCTTCCTGCAGTGTGAATGGTTTAACATGATGGTTGATGGAAACTTTGTTTTAGAGACTCCAAGCCTCAGTGGAAGGCAGCTTTCTGAATTGGAGATTGTTTAGTGACCATTTGTCCTCTATGTTTATCATTTCAAGTCTCTGTTAGTTGAGTCTGTATTGCCTCAAAAACAACCTCTTATTTGATTGAAGCCTGCTGTGTGGCAATTCCTCTAGATGCTCAGTAGTTGTATCATTATGGAAAAGACTCCACAGGCATTTCCTTTCTTCCCCTCTTCCTTCTTTATTGCAAGAAGAGGGAAGACAAGCATAACGTAAAGGGCCTGGTAGCATTTCCTTGAGCAGATGATGTTTCAAAATTGCCAGGTCTTTGTTCAAGAGCAATTACATCTTCCAAACATGGATTGCTATAAAAGGACTTCAGAGTAAGGCTGTTACTGACGCTATCTGAGACGGCTTACAAGCAGGTGTACAAGATAGTCTTTTCCTGGTCAAATGAAGGGTAATGTGGTGAACACAGTACGCCATTCCCACACAGTCTTCCAGGTTTCAGAATAAACTTTTATTAGCAGCATTTATATGAATACTGTACTGTGGTGGTGTCTGCAGCACCTTTGCTCTAAAACACCAAATCAAAGGAAATAAAGAGTGAAAGAGACACATATTGATCATAGGTTCAGCCCAACTAGGAGAAACTTTTATCAAAACATTGACACAGACCTCATTTGCAGATAAACCCACAGATTCATACACTTAAGTGAAGGGAACTCTTGAGCCAGAAAACAGGAGCCAAGGCCTTTGACCTGATTGACAAAATGATGATACCTGGAACTGACATTGTGTCTTTGTTTGCAGACAGACAGCAGATACATAAGACCTCAGGTCCCAGCTAAATTTTGCATCCCTCTGTATTTGTTGCCATATCATTCTTCTTTTGGGTTGATCCAGAATCAACAGAACTTTGGTCTCTCTGTTTCTGAAGAGTGAACTTCAAAGCACTCGGCCATTTGTCAGAAATAACCGCAAAACTACAAAGAAATAACCCAACAGTAAATCAAAAATCTGAGAGAGAAACCTCTCGCAAGGACTACAAAGGAAGAAAAAAACAAATGGCATGGAGAGTTGATTATAACACCAGCAGTTTGCCACGGCAATGAAGAAACTGATACCAGATGCTGCTAGGAGCCCTTTCATTACCTTGAGCAGGACCTGCAGAGCTGTGAAGGGGCCCCATGCAGTACTACCTCTCTATCTGCGATAAATGTGCAGCACTTGGGCACAGTGAGTCATGAGTGAAAGAGATCACCAGAACCAATTATTATTTGAATGATGAAGTTGGAGGCTGACTCCTTGTAAGTTTGCTTGCATCCTTTCATCATCTCCCAGCAAGTCTTTTGAAGTTGGCCTGTCTCGAAAAATGACACTGTTATATCAGGACTTTCAATGTCCGCAGCATTACTATTTACACAAGTGAAAATAACAGATGAAAAATTAATCAAAAATTGTTTAATTCTGGATGCAAGAGTTGCCAGACCTTATGGCCTTTGGCATGTACTCTCTTGCTTTTTAAATCCTCAGACGTCTTTGTCTGGCTCTTTAAAACTTATTTTTAATTCAACTGCCTATTTGGCAATTTGTGTGTTACAGCAAATAATGCAGCCATTTTCTTCCACTCTTCTAGAAACGAAGATCAGCTAGAAACTGGATGGCTTATGTTTAGGCAATGTTACTCACTCCCTCATATTGCATCAAATGAAGAAAATGTACAGTGCACTGAAGGAGGGAGGGATTTTTGTTCTGATCAGATTTTTTTTGATTAGCATAATTACAGAGAGCTGTACTCAGCATATGCTCAAAACTCTAAGTATACTACATACCAAAACCGTGAGGGAGAGCTGGAATAAAAGTGGCCGTGATATTGTCTCAAAAGTAATAAGTGGGTTTGGGTTTGTTCTGCTTGGTTGCTTTTTGGGGGGCGATGTTTGTTCTTGTTGGTTTGTTTGTTTCTTTGTTTTGCATGTTTTTTAGATTTGTGTGTGTGTGCTTCGTTGTTTTGGGTTTTGTGTTGTTTTTTTAAGTCCCTTTTTAGTTGCATTGTGTTTTTTGAGCTTTTCAGATTCACTTGTTTTGCGTTTCTACAGTTTTCTCTGCAGCTATGAAAGCTACAAATGCCCTTTTGGTAACAAGTGAAAGCAGAGATTATGTGGACTCACTGGAGTCTGGCAGCTGAGGTTTTTAGCAAAAGTATATCAATTGTAACGGCTGTTGTAATAAAACTGCCAATACTGAGGCTGAGAATCAGGCAACGGACAAACATGCAGAGAGACAGCAGCAGTGAACTGCAGCAAGCCAGAGGACAGGCTGTGGGGACATTATGAGCAGAACTGGTAACTCAAGAAGGAAAATGTTATCAGTGTTAACGATTTGTATAATCTGGGGAGACTCGGCAGCCTCTGTGGAAATGAGAAGGCTGCAGCAGCTCACTAGAGGGCATGGGCAGATTTCCTGTCCTGAATACATACCTCATGTGTGGTGCTTCTTCAAAAAATTACCTTATTGTCAAAACCTCCTGATTATTGTGCTAATAACTTCCAGAGTGGAAGAGACAAGATAGGACAGCATCAGTGATGCTGGTGTCACTGTACCCCAAGAATGCTCTTAGCCCTTACCAAACTCCTACATAGGTTCAGGTTCACTGAGTGGCTGAAGGTTGTACAGTGCCATAATTTAACT
Source organism: Ara ararauna (assembly GCA_028858755.1). Lineage (NCBI taxonomy): Eukaryota > Metazoa > Chordata > Aves > Psittaciformes > Psittacidae > Ara > Ara ararauna. Next base: position 31,391,351 of record CM054410.1, on the reverse strand, counting down.
GTGTTTAATGAAGAAAACTCCATCTCAAAGTCTGTAAGGGAAGGAGAGATTACCTTATTTACCAGAGAGAGGCATACCAACTTGCCCTAAGTCAAGTAGCATGGTTAAAGCAGTAGAAACCTGTGGAGTTTACTATCAAGTGACTCTTCATATAGAAGTGAGAAAAATAGAAAAATAAAGAATACCTATAATACTTTCCATGCTTAACACAGTTTCTGCATTATGGGGGTCACCGTTCCTGTATAATAAATTCTCAGGTTAAAAAGCTACATCATTGAAATACTGAACATGTTGAGTATAATACTATCGACATAAAGTATGGTGAATGTTTCCTTTACTGTTTCTAAATTATCTTGTCATATTTCTTCTCATATTCATACTCATTAAGTAGATGTAAACACTTTGGTTGCAAACCCATATTCCTATCCATTCACAGACATATGTTTTAGTCAATTGACACATACCAAGCCAGAAGGGATTGTAAACGATGTTATATAAGTGCCCAAAAAGCCAGAGGAATGAAATGTAACACCCAGGGTTTCTACAGTACTTAAGCAAATATATTCTTGCTCCTTTGTGGCAAGAAATACTTCTTGCTGGTTTTTGTAAATTTGGTAATTGTGTTAGGTACCTAGTCTTAGCTGTACTTTGGATACACCCATAGCACAAATGGTGAATAACAGTTAGATTTTGTGGCTGCTTTCCTCAGTGAGAAGCATGTGAAAACAGATCAAAAAGTCTCACCAATACCTAGTGGAGTTTGTTCCTTTAGCCAAAACAGAAAGAATCCCCTAAGCAAATATAAGCTTTCTACTATATTTTTCTACCACCTAACTGCAAAACTAATTCAAACTATAGAAAAATATTTTGGGCTTTTTTTTTTTTTTTTTTTCTGGAGACTTGTTCACAATATTGAGGAAAATCAATGAGGTTTTTACTGCTGCTGCTGCAAAATCATCAACCTTTTTCTGAGCCTTCCATTACTTAAGCAAGAATCTAGGCTCAGGAAAACTTCACATATTTGTAGCTGAATCAGCTGCACAGTGTAACGTGGAACAGCGGCACTAAAGCCCATGGAATTCACCTGGATTCCAGTTGGTGGAACTGACAGCAAAATTTGGTCTTTGTGATGGCGTACCTTCAAAGTTAGGAATGATACAAGCTATGTAACTGCTGTAAATGAAGGGTCTCACAATCTCTTTTCAAAAGAAAAACAATAGTAAGACCATGCTAGCAAAACTAGAGTGGAATTTCTCATTCATCCTGAGTGTTTTTATGGTGAGCTCTTAATTGGGTTTTTTTGTTTGGCTTTTTTAGACTGTGGAATAATGTCACTAGGGAAGCGGTAAAGAAAATGGTGGCTCGAGTCCCTTAAAACAAGTTTGCCCACCAGCGATAAGAAGTAAATTCTTTTAGAAAAATGAGTGGAAAGTTAATATAGAACCAAAGTTAGGGGTTTTCATTTCACCTGACAGCAACCTCCATGGAATTGTCAAATCACCCTACGAACCTACTCAAAAATTCAGTTTCCATGTCACCTTGTGGAAATAAGTTCAACAGTTTAAATAGGAGTTGTTGAGAGACGACTCCTTCAGTTCATTTTAAAGCTCCTGTCTGAAAATCTTCTTTCCAGTCTGAAGGTTAAGGATTACCATTTAGTTATTTTCTTCCTCTTTGTCATTAGTGACTTTTTAAAAATCTCTGTCATATTTCCCCTGTATCCAAGTCTTTTACTACTCTTTCCTCATGGAATTTGTGTTTTACTTCCATCAAACATCATGCCGTTTTCTTTGTCTTTGCAAATGGGGCCATTCTTTTTTTAAGTGGGGTAACCAGCACTGAAGGTAGTACTCAAGAGGTAGGTGGTACGTGTACCAAGCCAATGTTTAGTGACATAATGATATTTTCTGGGTTATTTCGTATTCCTTTCCTAATGGTTCCTAGTATTTTCTTTACTACTTTGGACCAGATATGATCACATGCACCTATCTTTTACTTTAAGTCATCTTGCACATGTGCAAAGCTGAGTAAGCATTAAAGGAGAACACTAGCTGAATTAGTTCAGCTTGAGGCAAAGATAATTGAGGGTTAATGTTTTATAGCATGATCTTCAAAAACTCAAATAATAAAAGAGTGGTATGAAAGAATGTAAACTGTAAACAAGCTGAAGCAATATATACAATATAATGATAAAAGATATGCAACAGCGAAAATATTTTCTTTCAAATATAGTACTTACTATATTGTACCACAAATCCACAGATATGACATTCAATGATATCTGAACTTGATATTATTAGGGAAAAAAAATAGGAAGGAAGAAAAGAATGCAAACAAAACGCAAATGTTTTGGGAAAGCATTTAAACATTTGAAGATCTGCAGAAACCCTTGAGGCAGCCAGGTAGTTTGAAGGCAGTATCTACTTTGAAAACATGCTAAAATATCATAAGAATGTCCAAAGCCTAACAGAGAAAAAAACTGGGGAAGATTGAATACTCGGTTGAAAGAAAGAATCTTTTTACAGCAAGCCCACTGGAAAAATACCACGATGGAAGGAAGACTCTCTTCAGGCAATGAAAGCAAACTGTAACCAGAGGGAAAGGTGCTTTTTAAACAAACTTGGGCACAGTTTTGGAGTGCTGTTGGAGTTTTGGGTGCTCCAGACCGGGCACTACCGTCCCTAACAGGCTGGGAATCAGGACTTTGCATAGCAGCTGTAACAGCTGCTACTAGGTATTTTGAAAAACTGAAGCTCACTGTTGGACATATTTGTCTCATATAGTGAAAGCAGATACAAGGATTCAGATAAATCCCATCTCCAAAGGAAATTACGCTTCATTGCCACCACAGACATGGGGGTTATGCCTCACTCCTTATGTAAATCCCTGCCTGATAGCAGGGATTTTATTCATTTGTCCTGGGTTCCAGGTCTTCACCTACAAAACGGGGCAAGGTTTCTTCTCTCTCAGGAGTAGGCATTTATGGTAGTGGCGCTTGTACTGTAGCTATTCTGGTACTTGTAACAGAAGGTTCTTCGGTCCAACTTTTGCACCTATTCAAACTGTGACTCTCTCACTGCCTGGTAAATATAAAATTAAAGTTGACAGAAGACTGCAGCAAAATCAGCCCAAAGGCGAGAAGCCAAATAACCACTTGGCTGTACACTGAAAGTTAGAGCATGCCTAATGTCCCCACATTTTCACAACAATTATTCATTCTTTCCTAGAAGCAGTTGGCTAGTTAGCTCCAGAGAATAAAAAACCTGAGGCCTTAACAGAGAGCCATCAAACACAAAGCAACACTTTGGAAGACAGGTGAAGAAAACCTTACAAAAACCAGGAAAACCCCTTTTTGTAACAGAAATGGTGAGAGAATTGAAAGAAAATATATTCATATATTCATTCATATATTCAAAAAGCAAACGAAAACAGGTTTGGCAAAACAAGATTTCCAGTAAAAGAAGTTTAAGAAGTCAGACACTGTGGAAATGAATAACACTGAATTCTCTTCTTGCTTAGATGCCACCAATTCTTTTTCAGGATAAGTTGTGGAAGTGAAAATGCCTGAGAGTATAAAGTTTCACTAACTAAGCTACCAAGTAGTTGCTTCTTCTATAGACCTTGTTTGAATTTTGCAATCCAGTTTCAAAGTAAGTTTTCTGAAAAATGGAGCACTGAGGATACCTATTTCAACGTACACACACTCTTCTCATATTGCTGTCTTTGTTCTGTACTGTTTCACAGTCATGTGCTCATATCCCCCCCAAGGAAAGTTCAGAGCGCTGCCAAATCTAAGGGCAGTTTTATCCTTTTATTTTGTAATAAGACAGAGGTTAAGACTGCTGAGATACCTTGGAGCTGAGAAAAAACTGTTCTCCCAGATTAAAAGAGAACTAGTAGTCAGTTCTGAGAATTAGTTATCTGAAACATTTTAATTAAAGAAAAAAAAAGTTGATCTTAATGGACAAAAATAGGAAATAAGGTTGCCTGATGCTAGTGCAGAATCATTCCCCAGTGCCCAAAGTAAGCTGTAAAACTAGTTACTAACCCTGTTAGGGCAGATGGATTTGTAATGAAGATGTCACGGGAGAGGTAACGTGAGATTGACATGAACTGCTTATCCCTTGTAACAGCCCAGGCTGACAGAAGGTGACTATGTTTGTTGCAGGAACATGAAGAAGGAGGAACATAAGGTATGGAGGCACTGCAAGGTTATTTGCTTAGGACTATTTTCTCTTCTCTCCCATTGAGGGTACTCTGCTTCTGAAGTGAGTTCAGGTAGAAAGAGCAGAATTGTTCATAAAATATCATATTAAGAACTGCTATAGTGAGGATACCAAAACCACAGACAAGACAAGGTGCAGGTGGCGATAACTCCGAAGGCTATGATGAATGAAGTCAGCAACTGACTGCAGGCATAGCATTTTGGGCATGTTTGGCAACAGTCCGAGCACAGATTTCAGGGTGAAGCTTTATCCCAACTGTGTTATTTCACAGCAGACTCTGTTCATGTGTATCTTTGCTGGGGAAATTTTCTTTGAACTTTACATAGGGGCCCAGTCTTCAGTTGGTGAACATTGATGATAGTCCCTGGGCTTAAAAATAGCAGATTTATTTAAACAGCCTGTAGGTTTGGCTCTATAATTTTATCTCAGCATCTGAGAAAATCATTTTACTTGCTCTTGTCAGAGGTATTTGGTGAATTACTGTTGGTAAATAACTGGTATTTTTGAAGGTGTGTTAATGAGACACGAAAGCCTCTGGAGACAGGGAAGCCAACACTATGAGGTATTCAGGTGTTTGTAGTTCCTAATGACTCACTGATACTTCACCTGAAAATCTGCCGTGAAAATAACTTGTTCCAGTAGAGTAATGCAGGCTACTTCTGAAGGAGCTGAAGTAAATGCTCCGGGGCTGGAAGGAAAAGTGGGGAAAAAACATCATCATTTCAAGGAAAATCTTAGCAAAACAAGCATTAGGTTTCTGGAAGTATTTTAATCACCTTTTTTATTTAACAAAGTTGGAAAAAAATGCTGGTTTGTGAGCTTTTTTCTCCCTCCAAAGTGTCATTTATTGCTTTTGGGGGTTTCGGTCTGCCCGCCCCCCCCGCCCCCCCCCCCCCCCCCCCTTTTTTTTTAAACCATACTTTATATGCCTGCCAATAAAGGGGGAATATTACACCCTGGAATCTTCCTGTGTAGGTTAAAACAGTGTTTGGCAAAATGGGACTGGAATAACAAGTAACAGCTTTCTTAAGATAGGGTCAATCGATTCCAGGGGAGGCTATTTACAGGATTATATACAGTCCTCTTCGACGAAGAAAATCTCTTAAGTGCTCTCAGTTTGACATACATTTCTTCCATCATCTGGTTAGAATTTCTGTGCCAGTTAGCTTGCAGCCCCGCTATTTCCTCTGCATGTGTTCTGCAAACTGTGGGGAGGATACACTCCTTATTTTGAAGGAGTCAAGAGTGAGATGCAATTATGGGGGCCTAAGCACACAAGAGATAAAATCTCCTTCCTGCCAGCCAGCATAGAGAGCAGTCTGTCTGAGCTCAGAGGCAGCTGATCAGATCTGAGCCTGAGTATTTGAAAAAAGAAGAGTTCTTAACAGCCTGTGAGCCCCATTTGTTTATTTAGAAAGAAGCCATTGTATTATTTGGTTATTCTAAGGAGGCCTGCAAAGCAAGTGCTGGCTTCAATATGATGAATTTCAAAACCATCCAGCCTGTGTTCAAGTGAAGTGGCTTCATATTGTGCTGCCTCTTGACATCTATCGAATCCTGTGCAAGCTTGCCAAGGTCTTTCAAATGTACTTTTGACATTTTAGTGCAGCTTATACCTAGACTTCAAATGAAAGGTATGTTTGAATGAGGGCAATTTTGGTAATTTGCCTGAATTCTGCATTTATGCTTTCTTTGGCCTAATCTGTTTAATTGAGAGTTGTTCACTGGCTGGCTGCCAGTATTAGGAGAGCATATGGGAAGCAGATTGGTTTACCTATGTACTGTAGAAGGACTGTTTTTTCACACTCTTAGAAGAGTGGACATGGACTTGCGTGTTAAACTAGCATCGGTCCAATAAAAGCTCTCCAAACCTTAGTGTTTGCCATTTGCCTCCTAGTATGTTTCCCTTTTCAACATGTAGATGTGACAGAGTAATGATTTTAAAAATTATTTTCTCAGTAAAGCCTTGGTCAGTGACTGACCCAGTGAAGTACTTGTTTTCCATCCTTCAGACCAGAGAAATCGACAGTGACATTTTCTCTCACTACAATATTGAACAGCTAAGTGTGCAGTGAAGAACTATGGGGCCCTCGACCACTTCGATTACAAAATAACATCAACTTATGTGAAAATTTTCAATTAATTTTAACACTCTCTCAAGTTTGGAGAACCTGTAAAACTCTTTCTTTCTGATACTGAACGCTGAATTTCTTAAAGGACCTACTTATAACTAATTTTAAACACTAACCTGATTGATTGAATCTGTGAGGAAGATGCTTTTGTGAGCATGCTTCCATTTGGGAGCAAAGGCATGAACTTCTTCTCATCTGACAAAGGGGCTTGAATCCTGTCACTGCAGAACTTAGACCATGGGAAATACCTTTGTTTCATTCATAAGTTTCTGAAATCAGCTGGTCTTTAGGACATTTCTCACCCATTCTCTTGAGATAAACAAGTGCTACCGGAAAGGAAGATAGAGAAAAAAAAATGTTTGACCCTGACACTTTCACAGCTGCTCACTGCCTGCTGACCCTTTCAAGGCAGGCTCCTCAAACAACGTGCCCTCACTTATGTGACTGGTTGATGCCTATAAATATTGCATGTTACTTAAAAAGGTACTGGGAACAATAATACAGGCACTGTTTGGCTTGCAGCATAGCATGTGCTTTTTAAAAACAGCCCGTCAGAAAACTGAAAGACAACCTATCCTCACCACGTCACAAACCTCTGTAGAATGATATGCAAACAGCAATGCTATGCTTCTTTAAAGTACTTGGTACTAATTTGCTCTAACCTCCACGCAAACAGAAATTCTCAACTAATCCGTTCTACACTGAAGAGGAGGATAGAAAAGGTGGTGGACTAACAAAGAAACTGAATTCTCACTCTAAGTACAAAATGAACTCATTGTATTGAATCCCTTGACCGCTGATGCTGAGGTCAGACAGCATTACCTTCTCTTTTTACAGAAAATGAACATTTCTGTCTCTCTATGGCACTGAGTCCCAAACCGAGGAAACATGTATTTCACTAATATGCAGAATTTCTATGGATAATTCCTTCCTCATGCTGTATCCCTTGGAAATATTACCAGCATGAACGTGTTTTTGATGTGCACTCTCCACTACCTAGGAGATGTGGATTGAAGCCACAGCCTGCAGTATTTAAACTTATTGTCAAAGTGTTTATGAGATCTTACCAGAAAGGGCAAAATTCAGCCTAAATTTCTTCTCTGTCATGCAGGCAAAGTAGACAGGACTGTATGGCAAGGCAGCATCTGACTTTTGCTGTCTAGATGAACAATGTTAGCTCAATACTCTCTTCCTACAGGCATTTAAAGTTTTTTTATACTCATGTTTTCCTGTAGCCATTAGTAAAAACGTTGCTGTTTCCTTGTAGGATTAACTATTCCCCCATGTAACAGTTCACCCATAAACATAGGTGTGAAATCACAGAAAAACACATTTTTGGACTTCGCAAATGTAGTGGGACTAGCTGTATTTTTCCTTACTTGGAACATTTCATGTTCAAAACACTTTATAAATGTAAACCCTTTCAACTCAATTCTGAAATATAAGAGGCCTATTCATGACCTCATTTCATCTGAGGAGAAGCTAGTCAAAGACAATATGCCTGAAATGCTCACAGAGGGAGTCATGACAATTGTGACAATAAAAGGAGCATCCTAAAACCTCTCAATCCTATGCTCTTAGTATCAGGCAATTCTTCCCACCATCCCAAGTGGGCCTACACATAGCAAATGTCATCTGGAACCTTTTGCAAATTAATCATGCTACAAATGAGACAATGTCGTTTTCTGATTACAGCCCTTTCATAAAATATTCTCTCTTCAGCCTGGGAAGACTACTTCCAACAACAATAATGACCCAGAGTAACTTCAACTACCGTAAAGTGGATACCAAAAGTTTGACAAAAGGTCAACATCTCTTCATTCTGAGTGCTTAGATATTTCAACTAGCCCTTGGGAACTACATATTTAACAGAAAAATGCCATAAACTAGGAATTCAATAACAAAATCAGGCACAGGAATAAAGAATACATAGTCCTGAGATTAGTCAGAGAAACAAAACTTTTGAAGGGCTTGATAAATGTGGTTCCTTCAAAGGCTTAGGGGACCCTATTGATGTAAATTAGTTACACATATCCACCAATTAGAGCAATCTAATGAGCCTATCAGAACTCAAGTAGCACAAAAAATATCTGGTTACAGAGTAGTTTTAGATGAGTACATGACCAGGTACATTGTGTTGGAAAGAAAGGGTCTGAAACTAGGGTTAGCAGCAAAGGAGGCTGCCGTCCCAGCAGACTTATCTGTTAGCAAGTAGGTCAGGCTGAATGAGAAATGGGTGGCTGTGTAGATACGGGAGAGAGAATTGCGAAAAAGACCAAAGCTAGACTGTCTGAGAGAGCACTAAGCACAGAAATTCAGCAAAAAATGCTGGTTTACATTTTGGTTTAGCACTTGGAACCATAGAGGGTTCAAAGGAGAAATATGACCTAGGACGCTAAAGAAAACAAGAGTAAACAATTTTCAGTTCTGAACTTCAAGTGGCTCATGACTACTTTGTACTGCACTACAGGGCAAAAGTGACACTCTCCTGATGATTATCTCCATGGGTACATCAGGAATTCACTTGCAGGTTTTATTTTGCAAACTGTAGACTTCTTTTGAAAGTGGATCCTTTCCCTTGCTCTGCTTGCATAGTGTAACTGTCTATTAGCATCATCTTATGTGTGTTATTTGTCTGTAAGTAATCTCTCAAGCTTGTATAAATACAACTACTTGTGCAGTGTGCCGGAGCAGAGCTATACATGTTATAACAGCTGGCATTCGACTGCCTGGTGGGTAAACATTATGTCCAGGGGTTAAAGTGGACTGGAATAGTTCCAGCTTACACCTGCTAGAAAGCTTCTTGGTTAAATATTTGGTTCTTATCCTCAGCTTTCGAGAAGGTAAAGCATGCCTAAAAGGTGAACAACACCAGTTTGCTATAACCTACTTGGGAATAGCTGTATCTGTGGCGGCCTTCTGTGTCTATGAGGATTTCAGACTTCCACTGCTTGCTTCCATGGTAGAATATCCTTTAAATATCAGAGGATATGCACCTTAACTTTATGTATACTTGGTGTATACAGCATAAATTCAGCATGATACAAGTTACATCAGAATCCAAACAAGGTATACAATCAAGCCAAAGCTGTTGTTATACGATGATCTGGTACCATAGGGTGCTCTGGCCCCTTCAAATGGCTCCTGATACCGGTTCAGAGCTGGGCCTACCTCCTTGGCAGGCCAGCGCAGTCCTGGGCTTGGCAGTCCTCACTGTCACATATGCAAGCTGCGAGAAAAGGCAGCTACAGAGCATGTCTCCTCTGCTAAGTAAGGGTGTTGTGAGTGATGGGAGGACTTGGAATCTGAGAGAAACGGATTAGGCAAGTTGGGCAGCAAATGGCAGGCAGGTCTGGGTGGAGGCGACATACAGTGGAGGCGACATACAGTTCTCCGCAGACAGGAAAGATGGAAACAAGCATGAGGTGTGAAACAGAGGATGTTGAAAGGAGCTTCATCCTCACAAAAGGAATAACACATCTAGTTATTCTCATCTCAATCATTAAATTATTTAGGCAGACAGTATATACCAATTTGAGAAGTAACTTTAACAAAGAAATACAAGTTCATGAGTGCCTCGATATTCTAATTACTGAGACAGGAAATTTTATTCCTGCAAATAAAAATAGGAACATTTACTTAATAAAGCAATTCCATTATAATGCAGAGATACAGCTGTAGTTCTTTTTAACCACGCTTTAATCACTTTTTTGTTATTACTGCATATCCGTCCAAAGCTGTTATTGGATCCATCTCCAGCTGCCATCACACTGTTGTGGTGGGTTTCAGGCCAATTCTTGACTATGTCAGTGCGAGGACCTGTGTTTCATCCATACTGGAAGATGGACTAGCTTTTTTTAACACGTTGAAAAATGAAAATAGCATCACTAGGCACTGGTCTAGCTTCCACACTGACAGAGGCAGATTCTTGAGAGCTTTTATCATGCAATCACCAGTGACCTTTTCTACCTTGCTCTTGGTGTGACCAAGGAACTCTCCAACAAAAGAGGTTCACCCCAGGGCTAGCATGGGACAATTTTGGACCTTCTAGACATCTGCTCAAAGGATTAGGCTGGTATATCTAAAATCATCCACCCATGTCGTGCTCTGCATTGACCCGGATGCCAAAGACCAAAGACAGCTTACAAAAGAACCAAACAAGAGCTGGCTAGACAAGCTGCTGGACAAATTGCCTAACTTTCAGATTACTAATATCTATAGTTAGCTGGATCTCACTGCAGATTTTTTGCCCATGCTTAATAACTCAGGAAAAGAAAAACACTGCATTATCAACAGGTCAACTGGATGAGTGCTGGGAATATATTGTGCTGGACCCGCATGTGTACGATTTCAAGGGGAACACTGATGCCATAGCTGATGTCTTTTCTTGATTCATACATATTTGCTTTAATAACTGCAAAAGATTAAATACCTATAAAATGTTGGGACTTGAAAATCCATTCTGGTTAACATGAAGCTTTGCATTCGTTTCAGAAGTACCTCTATACACCAACTGTGTTTGGAAAAATAAAACAAATTGGAGCATGATCAATATAATTATTCCTGTAACTCGTATTCTGATCTTTAAAAAAATTGTATTTTCCAAAAATGGATCAAAAGTAATATTACATAATTAGACTTCACTTCTACACCACAGTATCTGAATATCTAAATAACATCTAGTAGAGAGATAACTCATGAATGAAATATCTGACAATAACAAGCATGTTCCAAGAGAAGACATGCAGATGTCCTCTTCTGCCTTGCAACTGATGTTATTAAAGTATAAAAAAATTCAGTATTTTATTTATGGTAATGCTTTCTGTGTAGCCTACATCTTCTCATGAAAATCAATCTGAAATCAGCTTTCTTTTTTTATTGGAAAAAAAATTACTGGAGGAAAAATGTGTGTTGATCATGACATACAACTGAAGTCAGGAAACTGAGATTTTACTGGCCACCAGGCCTTTTACCAACTTGAGTAAATTTTTTGATTTCTAAAAAGCATATCTTCTTGTCCAAAAAGTAACCTTTTAAAAGAGTTTTAACCTTTGTTTGCACAGGGCTGATCTACTAGAGTAATGGTCATCACAGAAACGTTCTTCAGCAAACAAAGTTTTACTGGAGATTGGAGCTTTACCCAATAAAAGGTGATTTAACCAACAGAATTCAGGATGAAGAAACTAAGACAGGCCAGGGAAAGATGAAACACAGGAAGCAATGCATGACTCATTTCCATGGAGATTCTTATTCTCCATCCCTCAGGGTAGCAAAGGAAAGACAAGGAGAGGTAAAAATATGAAAGAATAAAAAGTGGCAGTGAGCAGGATAGAGAGAAGAAAAAAGGACAAGAAGGTCAACAACAACATAATTATCTGTTTTGGGATAGGCTGTCAAATAAAGTGATAATACTCAGCTTTCTGAAAATCATAAACTACCTTAATTCATTGAGCATCTACTAGATGCTTTGCAGATGCTAAATAAGCTCCTCTGGCTGCTCTGGTTTCAATTATAATGGAAATGCTACAAGCTGCATGAAATAGTTCCTAGCCTCCTTTGTCCCACATGTAGCAAGGTGATTGAATTATTCTTGTCTTTACGGCCTTGAGGGTTACATCCCCAAATCTGAGATGCTGACTTGCCTTGGTTCAGAGCCTAGCAACATGGTAAGCTTTACTCAGCCCTGGCTAAACACTGTGTTGCAAGCTTTGTCTAATTTGTACTCTCAAGATACAGCAGCGAACTACATCCTCAGTCTCATTTCGACTATTAAAACCTTACACAGTAGAAAGTCTCTGCATCCACCTAATTTGTGACTATATAATGTTTTCTGGTCTTAGTCTATTTGGGTTATTCAAAATAGAAGAACAAATAAACCCAAGGCATGTATCTTATCAACAAATGGATACCATGGATCATGCAACATAACATAACGATGACTTCCTAATATTTCCTTGTCTTCTGTACCAAAGCTTCTTCCAGTATCACAGGTCTACAGTGATATACTGCCTTTGCACTTGCAAAGTTAGGTCATCAGTGTGCCTCTCCCATATACTTTTTGGTGTAACTATTTCATGCAGTATGTGTGTTGAAGGGAAGCAGTCACCTTATTCCAAGTAATTTCTGATTGAGTGCTAAGGATAAACTGATGTAGTGAAAAATCTAAACTAGGCAGATACCTATAAATTTTAAAATGAGTGATTTTACCATAGAACTGATCAAATACTGGACAAAAATGCATGTATGTACTGTGAATATCTGTGTGATGGCTTGAGTTTTCCTGCCCAAGTCTCATGAAGTCTGTATATTCACAGGTATTCATATTCTGACCAGGGGATCCTGTCAAATATGTATTTGGGGTTACACATACTCAGTCGTTAGCATGTGTATCTGTGACAGACTTTATACTTAAGTCGTGATCCTTGGTTAAGCATTTTGAAGTTGGTACACTAAATGCCAGAGGTTGCAGAATGCATAATTCACAGATAGCTAATTCTTTACTAGTAACATTCAGCTGATATTTTCATATCCAGTGTAATTTGCAGGTAATAGTGCTGTTTCCAGAATACAAAAAAAAAAAAAAAAAAAAAAAAAAAAAAAAAATCAAGAAAAATTTGGGGAGAATTTAGGGAATATTTGTTGTTTTCATGAAGTAGAAAAAAATTTTTTTAGGTCAGCATTTGGTCTCTTAATGATATAGCAGCCGCTATATCATCAGAAAACCCAGCACTGAATAGTCCACATTAAAAAACATTAGCCACTTGGGTTTAGAATTTTTGCTTGGATATCCTTTAGACATAAAGCGAAAACCTAAAGTCTTTTGAGTGTTCATGTTTTCAGCATTCAGACGAAAGATTTTTTGGTGAAACAACAGGATACTTTTTACAAACAAGTAATTAAAATCCAGTTACCAAAAAGTAACTACAAGATGTTTTCAGCTATCTCTATTCACAAGTTTGACCCCAAAATAGCTTAGAATATGATGAACAGAGTATGTTTTCATCTGTCTTCAATTACACAAGTCAGCCACTGAAGACAAAAAGAGTCAACACTCTGTAACCAGCTTTCTGCATTCCATTACAGTACTCTGAACTTCTAAAGTAAAAAAGTTGTGAGTCATGACCAAAATCATGAGATGGGCTTAAAATTACAAGATTTCAAAAAATAGATCTGGGGAACTTTAATTCTTATGTTCAAGAGTTGTTTTTTTGTTGGGTTTTTTTTTGTTTGTTTTTTTTTTTTTACTAAGCTACCACAAGAATAGGAACACATATTTTTTGAGTAAAAGTTCCAATTCTTGTAAGAACACATCTAGAAATCTGTGAATTTTAAGGAACACCAGATATCGAAAGGTTTATGCTAAAATCAAAAGAGTTCAGAGCACTATCAAGAACAAATTCTGTGCAGCTGACCTATGGTGCTCAACTCCTGCTGCGAGACTGGCATTTATAGTTTGAAGAAGTTTAGAGTTATGGTCCAGAGCGAGTGCTATTGTGAAAGGAAACCAATAAATCACCTGTAGAGAAACTGTGAGGCACACAGGAAAACAGAAGACTGCCAGGATGAATGCTGGGATTCCCTGCATTGATGGAAAAGCAACGCACAGTGCTAAAAAGTCAGTAGAAATGTCAAAGAACCAGACACTTCCATTCTTCTTCCTAGATTTAAGAGGACAAAGGAAAACACTCAGTTTTGGTGCAGGGATGACATAAGGGAAAGCCCAAATTAAATAATTGGGTTTTTGAAGATTACTTGTATTGTTCTTCAAATAACAGTGTCTCAGTCGGTAGGACATCTGCTTTCTTTCTCTGTCTGCTCAGGCTGACTTCTGGGATAATAGAAAGATATCACAAACACTCAATTCACTTGTTTGCAGCAAAGGGTCTTTAAAGAAAACAGCTTTTGGCAATCTTTTTTTTTTTTCCAACTTGGATTTGACCATCTAGCTTTCCAATCCAGAAAGCAGATGTTTTAACAGTGAGTGGGAAATGATTTTTAGCATGTTTCATATGATCTAAACATAATCCTACCAATAGAAAATGCTATTCAATGTTTAACATTGAGACTCTTTTCTCTAGTAGATTTAGTGTTTAACACAGAACAGCTGGAAACTGAAACATTTTTGGCACAAAAATACAAAAATGGAAAGTCTTTTTCCAGTACAAAATTGTTTGCACTCTTTGTCCTGACAGTGCCACCTGATTCCCCCTGGAGGGATTAAATTTCTCCACATCCATCATATCCAAATGGTGCAATGTCAAGAGACCGGCAATACCCTTAGTTTGCCCATCCATGACTGACATTCAGTACATTTTTGCCTGAGTAGACGAGGAGGTTGACGTAACGGTAAATTCCAGACTAGCATCTTAAGACACAAGCCCTTTTGTGCACTGACTTTTGCTCTCACTCTAGACTCTCCATAACCTCATTTAGCATGTTAAGCGGTTTCAAGCAGGAGCGTGCAGATTGGCACTTTGTAAAAAATCCTGCTCCATAAGCTACATGCATTCAGTTCTTAATAATAATGATATGATGATAATAATAATGGTAATGGTAACAATAATGATAATAATAGTAACAACAACAACAATAATAGCAATAATAAATCATCTAGCAAAAATGCCAGGCTTAACAATAAACATGTCAGGATCCAAAAGTGCATCTCACAATACTGGATCATATTACAGCTGATGTCAAAGCTAACCCATTGTTAATCTAGTAAAAGTACACTGCGATTTATCAGAGCATGTCTGCCTTGCCAGTCCTAATATTTAATTTAAGAATTTTCAATTACAAAAAAAAAAAAAAAAAAAAAAAAGAATGAATTTTAACTGGTATTTAATATAAGTTAACCAGTGGGAAAACAAAATCCAAGAATCTGGGAGTATTTAGAAAGCATCATCAAGGCTCCTGGCTCAAACACAGCTCTCAAGAGTCTGTTAAAATAAAAGACGTGTACCGAATTTTCAGATTTCAAATACTAATGAAAGTCTGTTCCCATACAGACATTTTGTGTTGTCACACTATTCATTTTAAAGATTCTATTTCTCTGTTGGTGAATGCAAGTAAAAAGTGAGTACAGTGATATTACTTATCTGTTACCTCTGGAAACTGCCCATAGGATTTGAGAAAAATGTGCACAATTCAAAGCATGTCTCTCTGGGTGCCCAAAACCAGAAAGCAGTGAGAGTTTGCTGCACTTTTTCAGGAGAGAAATAGCAGCTTTCAGAATCATACCTACCATGCTCTTCTGGAACAAGAATCTGTACTTGCCAAGTAAAGCTACAAAATGTTCTTGTTATTTTTCTACAGTGTTCAAGAGTTAGTTCTTGGTACGAAAACTCTAATGTCCTCTTTCAATTTGCAGATAAACTGCAGTTCATTAAAACTGTATGGTTTCAATGAGATTTCAATTTCCAGGTACTTTGAGAATTTCAGGAGTGTCTTAACTCTTCTAAAAATATGTTTCTGTGAATCTTGAGTCACACTCATTTTGCAGTTAAGCTAAGGATCCCAAATGGGCCACATGAAGTCTGGAATTGGGATGCAGCCTCACAGCCCATGTACAGTTTTGAAAAACAGACTGAAAGGCACCCCTTGTAACTGTGCTGAGCATGTATTCACATGTGGAAGCACAGAAATTACTTGTGAAATTGTAACTTTTACTGCTCACCTTATTTTAGTTGGCTCTTTCATTCACGTACTCTTCAAATTTTTATCGTCATAAGGGGTCTCAAGTGTTTTTCTCTACCTATAAAGTAGGCAGTGTCTTCAAAAAAACAAACACATAAGCCAACTTTCTAATGCTTAAAAAATATTCTAAAGTAAAATACAAGCATTCTTAGACATATTTGGCTTTATCCTGTGTGCAGCAGTCTATATTTTCAATGAAAGAAGCGGTCCTTTTTTATTTGTGGTGAAAAACTGTCCCAGTTTACCCAGAGAGGTGGTGGATGCCGCATTTCTGGAGACATTCAAGGTCAGGCTGGGTGGGGCTCTGAGCAGCCTGATCTAGCTGAAGGTGTCCCTGCTCACTGCAGGGGGTGTTGGACTAGGTGACTGGGAAAGGTGCCTTCTAACCCAGCTGGTCTATGACTCTATTTTGGCTGCAGTGTAATTTAGTGAAAGTATTACGTATTTCATTATTTTTAAAAACTTTTTTCATGTTTGAGGATCTGCATTTTTAATTCAAATGATTCTTCTCTCTCTAAAGGTTCACAATACCTTCAGCTCAGATGCAACATGGAGTATCCCTAATGCTCCATTTCTTAGAAGCATCTTGGCATGATTAGCTTCTTATTCAACCAATGGATTCTTAGTGGATAAAACAGACACAGTTGTTAGGTTTCATTGACAGAAAGGCAGAAGGAACCTGCCACAGCACTTCGAAGTTTTCAAGTGTTTTTTCCTTACTGATGCAGCTGAGCAGCTGCAGTTTGCTCAGAGATGGTAAAAATGAAACAATTTATTTTTATTGCACATTCCAGCCTAATACACCATGGAATACATTTACCCCCTAAAGAATAGGCTTAGGGCTAAGGTACTTGCCATGTTGAAAGGGAAAACAAATTGTGATGATGATTCCACTTGATTTGTTGAAATATTTCACCCTCAGCACTGTGTGCGTCAACACAAGCAGAATAGCTCCACTGTCTCCTAAAGATTCACTGTGCATATGATAATCCATTAACTGGAAAAAAGCCCAACCCAGATTTGTAGTCAATGTGTCTGTTTTAATTTAAAAAAGTAATGTAGTTACTAGCTAAAATAATAAGTATATGGTCCACTCCTAATGGCCAGCATCACCTCCCTAATGAGAGTCCAAAAATCCCTATATATTATTGGTAAGGGTAAACAGAACTTGATATGTGTACAATTGGTATAGATGTACAGAACTTGAAGGAACATTTCAATCCATCCCACAGAAAGACACCTAGTGTTTCCTTGAAAATACATTGTTTGCTAAATCAGCTGTAATGCATGCATGCATGGAATTTTATTAATAATGAAGCCTATGCCAACTTCAGTGAAAGGCTGAGAAACATATCAAGTGAGCCCCAAGCAGTGACTTTCAGACACCAGATAATTTCAGCAGAAGCTACACTAAGCCACACATAGATTAATTCTCTTCCTTCCCAATCTAAGGATGACACCAGTCACATCTTCAAAAGGAAACGGCCTTTTGAAGTTTCTGTAAGAAAACAGCAGCCTAGTGTGGGGTTCTACTTCATTTATACATGATTTTAATTCATCTTTGGCTGCTCTGTTTTTCCTCTCTTTTCTTATCATGGTGTCCCAACAACAAGATAACAAGCAGCAAATATTGGATATTTGTGAAAGACAATTATTACAAGGTAAAAGTAATTTCATCTGTGTGACTTCAGTAGTAGAAATTAATTGGTGGAGATTATACAGACTAACACCTTCAACGTAAATAAAGAGATATCATAGTGGGGTAATGATGAAGTCATAGGAGATGTCGAAAAAGCAAACGGGGAATGGCTATTCCTTACTTTCCACACTACCAGAAGTGTGAACATAGCAGGTAGCAGATATAAAACAAATTCCTTGCACACTTTTTTACACAGTGAATAATTAAGATGTGGACCCTTGTGTATGTGGTACGGCTGAAAAGAACACAAACCCTTTCAAAAAGGAATCGGATGACCATGATGGGCCGATGCAGTACAATTGCTGATCAGGGAGGCTAGGAGGACTGATTCAGAAGAGCATCATCCTGCACATGCTCTGCTCCTGACCTGCTACCCAAGCACTGTAGAGCTAGACATCTCCCTTAGGGCCTCTGCACGTGTCACCCAACAATATGTGAGAAGATTAACACAGAGCTAATATAGTAAGTCCTGCTGAGCTCTCTTAATCCAGTCCTGGTAGTTAAGTTCAGACTGAAGATGTTATGGTAAACAAATATAACCCAGAGACACTCACTCTTATTTATTAAATTGTGCTTAAGCAGTGGTGGAGAGGAATCTTTGCATTCCACTCTCTGACTCTTGACACAATTTAAAACAACATTTTCTGATATTATCTAAATGGAGAAAGGTTTCCAGTGAGTGAGCTTTGATTATGAAGTTCCAGTGCAGAAGTCTGACTTCTGCTTCTCCATGTACATGTTGGTGTTCAGATTAGAGGCTGTGTGCATGGAGCAGGAGCCTGAGAGTACAGAAGAGGAGTAAGGACTCATTGCAGTAGTCGTATAGAATTCATTAAATATGTATAGAACTCATTAAATAACTCTCTGGAGAAAAAACTGCCTACTTTATTCTAGAAGTTCTTACAGAAGTTAGACTGCTAAGAGCACAGTTATTCAGTAGTGTACTCAGTCTTCAGAGTATCATCACAGTTAAAAGCCCTTTCAGTTTTTGTGTATGTTGCCTTTTAAAATGGTTTTGGAATTCTTTCGTGTTTTTTTTCCACACAATCTCAGTATGGCAGCACTCAGATATTATTATGAGACGAATCATAAAAGTTGATGAAAGAATGGAGGATGAAAGAGCACTAAACTACACTGCAGTAAAAAATTCAAAAATAAAGTAAAGCAGCCATTCGAGGACCAAATTCAGGATAATCAAAAGTGTTTCACATGAACAAAATATTCAGTGTCTGAACAGAGATAAATTTCAGATTTTCCTTGTGGGCTGTTCAAAGGATGGGTCACCTCTTCAAAACATTCTGTGATCTGCATTGCGGCACTATGGCTATTCCATGACCTGCTAGAATTATTTCTAGTCCTTGCTTTCATAAAGGAATTAGACAAAGGAAAAGAGCAGAGAAAGCTGTAAAAAATAATCAGAAGTTGGTGTGCATGCCAAGACCCTTAGGACATTATGATCAAAGTACAGCAATAGTTACATATGCCATTTCCCTGAGGCCCAGTGTCTATATAACAATCCCTACAATTTTTACCAGGCAATAACTCATTGTTTACTGAACACTAAAACTGCAGTGATAACAGTCAGGACTACAGTTACTGCTGGTTTGTTGAAGGTATGAATCTACTCTGAGTACTGACTCCTCCACAACGCGGACAGCAAGACTAGTGCTCTGATGCTGGCTTCCACGACACAGCTGCTCCTAGGGCGCCAGAGGAGCTGGATATGAGAGCTCCTGAAGTCAGTCATGAAATTACCTTAAATGCTATGCTGGTTAGGATTAACCAGAATTCCTCTCATCCACTCTTTGGTCTTCACCGTTAGGGTGTATGCCACATGAAGTAGCTATTTTCTTTTTGATTAAGGGGGAAGTAAATGGAGAGGTGGCAAAATGAAAACACCTTTTGTTTGGACAGAGATCCAGGAAATGGACGGAGGGCTTCTAATTCAGGGACTGATGACTTCTAAAATTTAGGCACATGCTCCCAGATGATTGCTGCATAACTCAGAATTCAGTATGTAAGCTCCCACTCTGGTCAACAGCAAAAGGTGATTGTCTTCAAAGACAGGCTCAAGAGACCCAGAGGCTGAGCAGGTAAACAGCAGACTACTCCACTGAAAGTGCTGATGGCAAATGTGTGCTTAAACACGCCCACACCTCTTAGATGTCCCACTTCAATATGCACATTATTTATCCAGTCTAAAAGCATAGAATACATACATTAAGGCACAAACTGACTGGGACTTCAGAAATAACATGGCTATTTCTAGTGGGTTCCCCTCTTCGTATGATGGCATATTGGCATGAGCAATCAGCCCAGAAAGGAGGTAGTAGGCTATCAGGTCTCTAAAACCACACTGGATGAAAACCCTGCACTTCTGACCTGTCAAGAAAACTTGTGCAACCAGGTGTTCTTGGAGAGGTCATTCCCAGCTTCCTTGTCGAAGCTGTATCATCATGCAGATGGGAATGCCAGAACAATGAGGCCAGAGAAACAGCCAAGAAGGTGCAGACTCCTGTCTCCCAGATACTGGGTAAACACTTTAACCACTGGACTATTGTGAAAAAGACCTGACCACAGTCATGGGAGTATTTCTAAGGAAGGATGACAAGGGATGTTCTCCTCTGAAGCTGACTGTCAGAGACCATCATGTGCTCCAAGCCAAGATACCCCTGGGCATGTGAGGGATGCTGCTCTCTTTTGCAGTGTTTTAATGGGAGCAAGCAGATACGTGCTGCAGTCTAGATACAGGCGCATTAGAAAAACACATCCAGCGCAGGAAGGGAAGTGATGCATACAGAGAAGGAGTCCTAGCACACAGATGGGATTGATGTGCCTAGTTCTGCCAAGGTCTTAGCCCAGGCATTGAAACCAGTAGTATAGGTGCTACCTGGAATGCAGAGAGATAGCACAGGTGCCAAAAAATCAGTTGCTCACAGGCTTCCCAGGAAACAAGTCCTCCAAAATGTCAGATGGTTGTTACGCATCCACAGGCAGGCAGAAAGAGGGCCCCTGGTTTGGAAAGCAGTGACTCTCTTTTCTGCCTTCCAGGGGTACATGGACCAGGCCCTGAAGAAAAAATAGTTGTAATTTGTCCAAACAACAACATTGTAAGCATTCTTTATGCCAAAAGTAACATTTGGTTATGAGTATAAGAAGCTCGTAAATTAAACTTCCCATGGCAATGCGAAATTATACATTACTTATGCCTTTAATTGATCTGATTTCCTACTGAGTATGTCAAACACTAATTAAGTACAAAGGGAGGCCCCAGTCTGGCAAACACTTACTCAAGGGTTACTCCCTTCATTTTAGTGGTGCAAAAATCCGTTGTGAGTGGGAAACAAGGTACGGGAAATGTGGGCAGGAATCTTCACAGGAAAGAGGCTTTACATACCAGCTGAGGTATTCTGTTTGCAATGGACTTATCTCAGTGTCTTTCTTTTAAGTTTCAAGAAAAAACGGTTTCTGCTTTCAGCATCATTAATGAGATTTCACTTGAGAGAATGTTTTTTGAGCATACCTTACTCCTGGCTCCTGGCCAGCCCTAAAAGCAGTTGCGGTTTCTTCACAGAAATACAGATCTTCACAAAAAATAAAACTTTTCAGCTTGCAATTCCCCAGTGGTCGCCTCTCCAGCCAAATCACCCTTGGAAACATATTTTAAACAATTTGAGAAGGGAAAAATATTTGGAACTTTGCCTGTTTTGCTAGGGCTCAGAATCAAATTACACAGACAGAGCTTCTGTTTTTTTAAAAAATATTTTATGTCTCTACTATTTTAAAGTACATGGAAAGTAGTATTTTTTTAAATAAAATAAAGCTCACTGGCGCCAGTATTACATCAGTGACTGTAACTATTGTGTGCATTGTATCCCTGGTAAGGATTTCTCAATCTTAATGCAACTGACTCAGGACATCAGGCTAGATGAAGAAGGAGATGTGAATGCAATTAAGTCCTTTCCTGAGTTCTTTAGGAAAACAACAGCACTATTACTATTTGATTTATGCTTCTCAGGTGATGTATGCCACATCCTTCATCTTTTAATGGAGAGTATGACTGAAAACTGGGATCTAAGCCCAGTTTCATGTTAGAACATTTTTTTTTCATTAGCAAATAAGAGCCAGAAACTTGCAACACTTACTTAGATGAATAATCATCAGTTTGGTCTGCAGCTTAGTGAACATAGATGGAGACAAAGGGGCCAAGTCCTTAATTGGTACAAAATGGCAAAGCTCCAGGACTTAAAGAGACTTAAGGGGAGCTCAGTGAATTTATGCTTGATGAGGATCTGCCTCAAGATATCTGCCTATATGTATGTAGACTATGCGTACGTGTGTGATAATTGTGTGACATACTGTACTGCAGGGCATTTGATAAAGAAATATCCAAGCAATTTATCACATAGCTACAATTGCCTCACCTGCCCATTAATCAGTCTCCCCGAATCAGTCTGGTGTTCTTGGCTCTTAAGCTGCTTCAAACAGCACAATTTATATTTTAAAGCCAACCTGCCACGGAAGTATTTGGTCCCTCCCCCACCAAAGAAGTGGAATTTCCTCAGAAATTATAGTTGCATGAGGTCCAAGACAGGCAAAATTAATTCTGAAAAATATGAAATTGTCCTGGTTTTAAGGATGTATCTATTGTCCTGGTCAATGAAAGAGAAATACTTTAGCAGCTTCCCATCAGACCAGCCTACTGAAATGTAGGGTCTGAGATGCTCGGCTTAAAAACAGTGTATTTTTATTCATGCAAGTGACCTTGAATTATTTTAGATATGTTATAAAAGTACTACTTTTAATTTTTCTCTTCCTCATGGCAGTCAAGACACTCTGCTTAACAGGCCAAGAGACACAAGAACAGTCTCCTGAAAATGTTTTTTAAAGTTACGAAGAATTTTAGAAGAGTCTTTCTATAACATACATGGCAGGAATAGCAAATCCCAAATTTATACTAATGAAACTGAGCCACCACAGATCATACATGTCTCATTCTACATTCTCAAACACCTATGTCAAAAGATTGTTCAGGCTGGAAAGCCAAGCTCTCAAGATTTAGGAATAAGAAGTTGCAAGATTTCCCAATCATAATACCATTTGTTCAATCCATATTATATATGTTACCACACTGTCACACTAACCACCCTCTGACCCATGAAAGCAGATGGGTATTCTTTATTTCTTTTTGGTCTTCCCATTTCTCACATGGGCTTCCAGTTTATTTTGCACAATGTACTTAAGCTCTGCACTTCATGGACAAGTATTGACTCCCTCTTGGTTGCCCTAAAAATGCTCTCACCATAACTTTACTAGAGTCCTACAGCCTGGGAGTATGGAGAAAGAAAAGGGAACACCAGACTTGCAAGAAACAAGTTGCTGACAGTTTATTTTTTTTGGCATAGCTAGAACCTGACTGCATACTGCATGTATGGGGCATTCGCAATCAGCCTCACTTGCTCCTGTGAGCTGCCAGACATTCTGCAAACCTGTCTGCGGATGTGTTCCCTTGAATGGGCAGGAAAACATGCAGCTAATAGCTGTACAAGAAGAGACTGGCTCAAACGGTGGTCCAGGAGGAGATTTAGAGAAACAATCCAGTTGTTTAAGAAGCTCTCATCCACCTTAACCAGGAAATGAGCCCTTTTTTTACTGCAATTCCCTACCCAATGGAGACAAAGACAGACCATAAAAACAAATTGAAGAGATAAAAACGGTGCCCAGTGCCTGCTGGTCTGCAGTGGGCTATGCTAAGCAGAGAAGGAATTAAGCAAAAGTGTCTGCTTAATTCTTAAGTTTCTCCTGAATTATTTAAAAACAAAACAAAACAATACATGGCCAAATATTTGAGAAGTGTTTTCCCCAATCAACACAAGTAAGCAAAAGGCACATTCTGGCATAAGGGCAGCATGTTCTTTTTTTCAAAGGCTTGCTTTGTTTGTAGGATTGAAGAGTAAACGGAAAATAAATTAATTTAAACATAAATATCATAGTTTATTTCCTGTAAAGTGTCTCTAAATTCAACCTGATGTAGATAGCCAGAATGGAAAAATAATGGCCTGCACAGTTAAAACAATCTGCCATGCTTTGTAGTAACTATAAGAAGAAGCCTTATAATGGGAAACATACAGAAACCATCGGTGTAGCCTATAAAATGTGGAACAGAGATAGATGCTTAATAAATCACCAGATTACAGTTTTGCTCAGAGTGTGATCTGTATCTATTTAATCAGAACTTAATATTATGGCCTGTCATTCTTTTCCTGCATTCTTTTCACATCGTACATCATTGACACTTTGCTACAGACCATGTGGAGAGAAAACAATACAACAGGGATTTTCTTGAGGAAATTTTTATCTGTATAAATGACAAAAGAAGGAAGAGTGACTATGAAAGAAAGGGAGCAAGGGCTAGAAATTAAGACACTGACATGACATATATGGTACATTTATTTAATGAATGTGTTGTATACAAAGAAATACAAAGAGAGTGGCACAGGTTGTGCAAGTTGAAAGACTGTTGGAGGGAATGGCAGATCTTGGAGTGATTGGAGAAGAATGAAATGGAAAGTGGCTGAGGAGCTCTGAAGCCAGGGGCTGGGAAAGTAAAGACTGACAAGTTGGACAGGATATAGGTACCAACTACAATACCACAACTAACCCAGCTACTCCCTCTCCTTCGCTCCTACTTCTCTTTCTCATGTCACGTCTGAGAGAGAGAAGATAAATTTTTATGGCATTAATAAATTTGTTTTCAGGAGTCACAACTAACTACCCCATATTAGGTGGCAAGATATTTATGTAACTACAGACACAAGGCAACCATCTCTTCTTCTGCCTTTGCACTCAGCCCTCAGCAATGAGACGGCATATTTGATACCTCTATGTCCTGCTATGGCTCCCCATTTTATCTGGGATCTTGCCTGGCCGCTTATTATGGACAATGTAGACAGACAACAACTGACAGTGTGAGATAAGGTTCAAGCTCATGAATCCCCCACAATCTATGACATCCTACAACCCTTATGTTTTTGGATGCCTTCTGTCCAGCCAACACAGATAAAGTGCTTCATTCCGTAACAACTGCACCTATGTGGTGGCTACCATACACCTTCGGCTGTGCAAGCCAGCTGCTGTGCCAGCTACCAAGCCACTGTGCACAGTACACCCAGGTGAGCACAGGTGCAGCTCTTCTGTAGCCATTCAGAAACAGATGGCTGCTTCCATTTGCAAATCCAGCATTTTGCTAATCCAGCATCTTGCTTCCAGTCAGAATGGAACCAATCTCATATGGGAAGATGAGCTGTGAGGCTGTTGCTGTGAAGTGTTAATTTCCACTTTATTGTCTCATACCCTATCTTACACGGCTTACCAATGCTTGCAAGGTTACTGAAGCCCAAGCCCACGTTATACCTGCATCTCTCTGTATTAGATGTTACTCAAGGACTCCAAATTCTTTGCTCCTTTATCTTCAACCTGGACTTCGTACACTTTATAAAGAGAAAGGTGTCCTTTCTCATTGCACTCCACAGACTTTTTGATGAATCTCAGAATCCATTAATTATATTTGTGGCAATAGTTCATTTCCAGGATTTCCTGATCCTTCAGTACTCCCCCGATGGCAAGCAGAGGCAATTCCTCTTTATGTCGCAGGACAGTTGTAGAAAACATGGTACAGCCACAGATGTAAACAGACTGATCCTGAGCAGGACCAGCACTTAAACAGGTAGATGATATCTCATCACTGTGAAAAGAACAGTAGATGCCGATGCATCCTGGTAGGGATGAAAAATGGAGGACTGCCAAAAGAGCACTCAGAGCAGACAGACAAACACAGACATCTGCACACTGACTTAATACTCAGTAAACCAACTGCACTTTAAAAATAGCAGTAAAGAACGTGCATTATCTCATCAGCTAATACATGCTAAAATATTGTCATGTAAACAGAGGTCATTTCAAATGAACCATCCGTTCCCCCCTACTACCTTTTAGGCAAGTGTTTAGCATGTGTTTTTCCAAACAGTCCCTCGCAGTTCTATATCCCAAGCCTTAGCTCTTTTAAAACGGACAGAAAATTGTTTTGGAAAAGGACCAAACACTAACTGTTAAAACTCAAACAAAGAAGTATGAGTCAGGAAACTAATCTTTTTTTATATATCTGAAATGAGAAATGAAATTCAGTTTGGAAAACATTTTTATTAAAAACTGTAGCTGTCTGTACTCAGAAACACCCTGGAGGTCTAAAGATGATATCAGTATATAAATATTCAGGGCTTCCTGAATATTTCTTTCCAGAAAAGACTTCCCCCCACCCCCCACCCCCACCCGCCCCATTACAATTTCTTTGACCTTTAGAAAACAGTTACTATTTGTAGCTTGATTTTTTCAAGATGTTCTCCGGTACATAAAGATGGCAGAGAATTCAATTTAAAAGTCAACTCATGAAACACCATGTAATAGTTCAGAAGATAGCATTGCTTAAGGCCACATTTTATTAAGAGAACAGCCATTCAAAGCATTCTGGAGCATATTGTATCCTATTCAAAGGCATTCACTTCAGTCAATGCTACAGCAAATGTATTTTACAAGAGAGATGCTATTTGAACTATCCACAGGCATATGGATATAGCACGGTACTCAGCTGTAACCGAGATGATTCTTCCTCTGACTTTACAAGAGGACTCTCAAAAGGTCTGATACATAAAAAGGTCTTTTTTTCCCTTTAAAGGGAACAAGGCTTTCCTGAGTTCACATAGAACAGCTGCAAAAATATCTTCAGTCTGTCATCTGGAATTCCTGAAGGTGACTTGTGGATTTGTGGCTAATGAAACACTGCAAAACAGCACTCACCATGTTGTAAAATACCCCTAATGGTTTATTAGGCTCTTACAGCATAAAAAAGGAAAGGTGTTCAAAGCATGTTATTCTGTTGTAATTATACAAAGCACAAAGTTAGAAAGAAACAAATTCAGAACAGAACAAAACATAGGGTGATTTCTCTGTGTCCTCAAAAGTGGATTATGGATGATTTATGACATTACATTGCAATCACTGGAGACCTGGGGGTCAATTAAAGATTCTCACTGATGAAATTCATTATGATTTTACATGATTTACAGCAAACCAAAATTAAAATTTCATCACCAAAAACTTATTCCACTTGACCCTATCCAGTCCAAGAAATTGTTTTTGAAACAGGACTAGCTCACTCCACAGAGAAGCCATCTCATGAGAGCAGCAGCAGGTAATCATGTAGGGTTGAGAGCAATGAGAGAGCACTAAGAGAACTGCTCTTTCCAAGGTTCAGAAAGCACTATATGCATTAAATATCATAGTGGATTTTTTATATTTTTGGTTTTCTACTTTTACAAGACAAGATTTAGTAAAGTACAGGAAATCACTCTGTTTCTATATGAATTACCTTGTACACTACCACTCAGCTGAATAAACAGGGAAGCTGTTCTCTCCAAACCAACACAACAGTTCAATAATTTGACTTTTTGGGGAAATTAAACCAACATACATCTCTATTTTTGTCAAATACAAAGCAGTTTAATAATTGTCATTTACTGAATTAAGCTTTAATGTGTTCCAGTAAAAAATCATCATAATCATAGAATCATAGAATAGTTAGGGTTGGAAAGGACCTTAAGATCATCTATTTCCAACCCCCCTGCCATGGGCTCGGACACCTCCACTAGATCATGCCACTCAGGCTATGTCCAACCCGCCCTTGAACACCGCCAGCGATAGAGCATTCATGGCTTCCCTGGGCAACCCATTCCAGTGCCTCACCACCCTTACAGTAAAGAATTTCTTCCTCATATCCAATCTAAACTTCCCCTGTTTAAGTTTGAACCCATTACCCCTTGTCCTCTCACTACAGTTCCTCATAAAGAGTCCCTCCCCAGCATCCCTATAGGCCCTGGAAAGGACCTTAAGATCATCTAGTTCCAATCCCCCTGCCATGGGCACAGACACCTCACACTAAGCCATGCCACCCAAAGGCTCTCTCCAACCTGGCCTTGAATACTGCCAGGAATGGAGCATTCACAGCTTCCCTGGGCAACCCATTCCAGTGCCTCACCACCCTCACAATAAAGAACTTCTTCCTTATATCCAACCTAAACTTCCCCTGTTTAAGTTTTAACCCATTACCCCTTGTCTTATCAGCACAGTCCCTAAGGAAGAGTCCCTCCCCAGCATCCCTATACCTCTCCTTCAGGTATTGGAAGGCTGCTATGAGGTTTCCACGCAGCCTTCTCTTCTCCAGGCTGAACAGCCCCAACTTTCTCAGCCTGTCTTCAGGCTGAGATAACATAGCAGACAAAAATTATCCAGTCCTATAACGGGAAGAAAAACCAGAAAAGCTTGCAAGGACATGCCAAATGGCTTTACCTTCCTGGGGAAATATTGACCCAAATTGCAGGACAGTAATGAAAGATTTTTACGTGGGAACACATCTTTGTCCCTAACAAAATCTGATGGAAATGTTCATGGAACATGCCCTGGAAACAGAAGGGAGAAACTCTTCTCCACACTAGCAACATGGTGAAAACCCAATTGCAGTTGTGTCATGGCTGTAAGAAACCCAGGTACCCATTTGTCAGCAAGAACATAGATGGACCATATAAATACAGTTCTTCAACCTTAACTGTGCCCAGTTTTAAGCATGTAAATTGTAGTTCTGGGAGGAAGGACACTTAGGGCTTTTTGTTGGCATTTTGTACAAGAGTGATTTTCATCCACAATGACCATAAATGCCCAGTTGTTTTAAAAGAAGTGTAACTTGCATTTACCTCTGCCTTTTCAGGTATGCAGTCAGAATGAATTTATTTATGATATATTTGGAACTGTCCAATGTAACTTCTCACATTCAGGGACATCCTGCAGACATGAATATTACTTGGATTACACTGAATCTAAAAGGCCAAATGTGGAGAAAAATTATGATGCTTCTCATTTGTGATCAGGATATTTTCCTTACAACATTCATGTTTTCTAGAAAAAAAACCCACCACTTTTCTCTTTTGCTGAGCTGTCAAATCAAAACATGTAGAAGACAAAGGTATTTTGTTCCTTGCTAAATGGTCCAGCACAGCAAATGCTAATGTGATAATGGTAACAGTGATAGTTCAATATATGTTAATTACTTATCCAAAAACAAGGAAGAAGACTGGAGAAGAGAGCAATTTCTCTTCATCATTATCTCTACTGTTTCTTCTCCATTGTCTTTCCTTCCTATTTCCATAATTTAAAAAAAAAAAATAAATTTAGAAACAGATGTTTTGCCACCTCTTGCCCAGATCTTCAGAGTATTCTTCTAGATCTAGTCCTGAAGGTTGGTTACGAACTAGGCCTGGTGTGGCTGAAAGGGAGAGTTTGCACCAGTCACTTATAAGCTACTGTCCCAGGCTAGATGAACTGTGCTTGAATCCCCTTGAACATCAAAGTCTAACTCACACTTCAGGGTTAGCAGGGTCACATTCCACCTAAAGAAGACTAATACTGCCTCAACCATCCACAACAAACTTCTTGTGTGACAGCTTTTGCCCTATTTTCTATTCTTAAATGATGTGCAAGCAAACATATTTTGTCACATTCTTTAATAATTCACTAAGCACTTTATGTGAATTCATTCAAATAATGGCTTGCTCTGAACTATCTGTTCTGAGCCAAGCTGTAGGCCTTGAGCATTTGTAGTATGCCATTTAGGCTGCAATTTTCCACCTGGTGGTAACTCTGGTCTCCGGAAGGCTCCCAAATCCACTGAAAGACTTCAAGATGGCCAACCAAATGATCCTGAAGTACGTTCTCATAGAAATACATTTAAGTATGGGTTTGTGCAGTGTTTTGCCTTTGACAAATAATTTCACTAAGGGAAATTCAGTTAAGAAAGTTAGCAAAAGGCAACTTGAGAGGCCAGAGCAACATCAATAAATATGGTCAAATAGAGCACATCTTCTCTGACTAGGTTTTTTTTTTGTTGTTGTTGTTTGGGTTCTCTTTGGTTTTGGTTTTTTTTTTTTTTTGTGTGTGTAGTTTTTTTTCTGGTGTTTTGTTTGTTTTTTTTCGTTCGTATCAGCAGGAATGAGGGAAAATAAGGAAAGGAAAAAAAAGATAAAAAAAAAACAAAATCAGGAAAAGGCCTGAGAGACTAAAAATGTAAGGCAAAAAAAGAGAGGCATAGGGAAAAAAGTATAAAGATGTTATCACAAAGCGGTAACCATTCTGCAGTGGAATAAAGAATGGTGAAAAAAAATGTAATGCACTGGTGCTACCCACACGCATTTGTGATGCTTTGCTCTTACCTTAAGGAAAAACACTACTTTTCAGTAAGCATCAGATTATCAATTTCAGAACACACTGCTAAGCTTTTCAGTGTATGAGAATTTACTCCAGTTGAGGACAAATAACATGTTGGAAGTCACAAGACCTAGCTAACCCAAACCAAGTGATCTGTTAGCAATCCCATTTTTCTGTCAAAAAGCATCTAAAGCAGTTATATAACTCAGGTTAAACTTAGGTTGAAAACAACTATGAAATAGACATATCCTTTGAAAAGAGGATAGTATAGTAAGTTTTCAAGCAGGACTAGCTTGAATTGTGCAATTGATTGTGTAATCCCAAAAGATGCACCATGAATGTACCGCAAAACCTCATTCCTATAGCATCTGTATAGCATCTTCCCATTATGAAGAAAAAAAATAGGACAATGAAAAAAATATGAATATGAAAGTATATGAAAAAAATAGAATGAAAACAATTGATTCATAAACTTAGACTGTTGCTGGAACAAATCAACTTGGACCATAAGAAAGAGGCAAACAGAGAATAGGGAGATTTCTTTTACAGATAAATTAGGAATGAAATGCCAAACATGGAAGGCAAGGACAAAGTTTAAATTGGTAAGGCTATTTTTCTCCTAAGAGATGAACCTTAATATAGGGAATATCTTTTTCACTATTTCTAAGCCTTTATATTACTGCTAGCCCATGAGCACAAACAGGGTATCCAGTAGAGGGTAAAGACTGAAAAAAAGGAAGAAACAGGTACTAAACAGATTTGAGGGGTGAAGGTATAAAACTGATGGAAGAACAGAATGAAGCAAATGTAAATGCTACTCACTGGGTATTACAAGAATATTTGCAATGGTGTTATGCTAAATCGTAACCTGAGTCTGCTTTAGCTCTCGAAGTCCAGATGCTAACACATCAAAAAGCAACTAGACAGTGCTACACAAACAGTAGTTTCATCCATAACATCATGAACTGAATTAGCATGGGTATCATGAATAACTGATTATCTAATAATTGCTTTAATAATTAGTTTTATGAATATCAAATGAATTAACTTTGATACAAAATTACATGGGAGGGAAAATGAAATATAGCTATGCATAATGGTATTTAATGGTGGTAAAAATTTGCATCAGTTAGATGTTTCCAAACAAAGAAATATATTGAAATAAAGTTTCAATAAATTGAAATATATTGAAATAAAGTTATTGAAATATATTGAAATAACCTATCACTTAGGACATTTTAAAATAAGCCAAAATAAACCACTGGAAAATTTAACACGATTAATCTCACACCGACTGCATAATCTTGCAATAGGGATGTAGAACTTTCCAAAACCTTTTTTCCATCTCTAGTGTCTAATATCTGTAAGCCTCTGGACATGTTTGGGCTATCCAGCCATGGATATTAAGTCTGGCTCCAGAAAGCAGCATGATGCCAGCATACAACTCAGCTCCCAGAGTTTGGGAAATCTCCAGAGCACTGCCATCGCTAGCCACTTGCCCAAAAGCACCAACTTTAGTCTCATCTTTACAGCCTCCCTAATCTGATCCATCCCTTTTGGGGAACTTTGAAAAGAACAGTCCCCTCAGGCGAGCAGAAATACAATACAGCTCACCTCCATGATACACACAGAGAATGATTACTGTTTCTCAGGAAGAACAAAATACTCATTTGCAACATATCTGAGGACAGCCGGTGGCTCCATGTATTTTGGTGTATCAAAGCCCTGAATACATTATTTCTCCTGAAAAGAAAACCACAGTTATTATGCAGTGTTGTTACCAAGATCTTCCACCTTAATATTTTAATGCTTATTATTGGCACAGTGACAAGTTTATGACTGACTGCGTTTCTCCATCTTTGCTGAAGCCTTAATTTTTGTTAGCTGCAGAAAGGAGATACATTTTCAAAGGTACCTGTGACTGTGAATGATTCCTTTTTTGAATGTCAAACTAGAAAATCTGATTTTCAAAGGTTAGGTGCTCAACATATTCTGAAAATCAGGCTGTCTGGAAATGTCTGACTGTGTCCCTAATATGGAACTGAATCATTCATCACTTTTGCAAATTAAACTTTTAAAATACAAAGACATTTTTCTTTCATCCTGGCATTCAGATACCACAGCTAAGGGCGTAGTAGAGGAGTGGAGCGGAACTCTACTAACTGCTTTGACATCTTTTAATTTTATGTGAAGTGCAGGAAGAAAGATGCATGTACCTGCATGAATGTAGCTGCTGCTCTTGTCATAAAATCTGCTAATTATCCAAGCTATCTCCCTCCATATAAAAATCCATCTTAATTCATTCTTCTCCTCTGGTATTTCAAGCAAGTGAACAAACGAACTAGAGGGATTTAGGCTGCTGACCATACCAAAAGTTGCACTGATTAGCTAAAACTGCCTTTAAAAGGACCTAGTTATATCAGATAAAATCCTTGCCCAAGCATACTTATATTAGTTTATTTACTGAGTAACATAGATTTATTTGAATTTGGTAATCTGAGTCAGGAGTCTGAAGTATTTGCATGCCTACTTCATGTTTAGCATACTATTTAGTCTATACATATTTTGGTTTAGTACAACAAAAGAATGAAACCCTTCTAAGAAGGTGTAATAAACAAGCCTGACACTCTTTCATAGCAGGTCAACTCGACAAAGACATCACCATTTTTCCATGATATGAAGCCAGCTGTGCTTAAAGGGGTCTACTGGAAGACATCCAAAATTAGTTTGCTAACTCCAAATTTAAGTTGAATTAGATTTTTATTACTTTAAAAAAATCATTTTGAATGACAGTTGTATTTTAATCACATCTACTTAAGTGTGTAAACAAGGTCTTAGACAAATATCATCACAGGATACATCAAGGATACCTATTAAATTGAACAGACTGGAGATATGCTTTTGAATTGCATGTTTCACTGCAGCTATCTCCAGATTCTAATATAGAAAATTAATTTGCGGGTAGGACATCAAATTAAGTATTACCCTTTCAGAGCACATCTTATATTTTTGCTGGCATAATCTGAAACCACAAAAATGAAACAGCGACTCTTTATTTTAATCCTTCAGACAGTATAGAGTGGAACGCTCCTTAACCAAAAAACTATTCATTTCTGCATGCTTCTCACAAAGGAAAACTCAGAATTTCCAATTTCTAGCAATTTTTGATTATACAGATTTCAAAGAAGCACATCCAGAAAAAGAAATACAAACCTATTACCTGCTTCAGATAATATCTGGTTGTAAACGTTTGAAAAATCTGGAAAAAAAAAAAAAAAAATCAACAAACCAAAACCAACAACCAAACAGTTGTGTGGTTTAAATTTATTTTTGTAGAACATGCTCATTTAAAGCCTTTATCTAACTGGCTTAACAGGTGACCAGAAATGTGCTGCTTTCATAATTACTTTTGCCTTTGTTAGGACCAAAAAAGGGTTGGAGTTCTACTCCGTTCTTAGATTTGTTTTAACAGCATGTGTGGTCTAGTTTATAGTTTAGATTGGAACAGAGTTCAAAACAGCAGAAGTCCAGCAAAGTATTGCGCAATATTTCCATGTTTACTGTACTGGATGCACTGGGTTAATACTCTCACTGATACTATATTTTATATAAATAACAATCTCCAACTTTACAAGTATGCTACTCAGTCTTTAAGCAAATATTGTAAATGGAAAAGGTATATTAAAAAATAAAAAGATGACTCCAAATTAAAAATATATTTAAGGCAAGTTTATGTATCCTCTCAAATAGATAGACCTCAAGGCAGGGACTGGGGAAGCAAAATCATTCCCACTGTAAGAGAAGATCAGGCTCATGACAACCTCAGGAGCCTGAACATACATAAGTCTGTGGGACCTGATGAGATCCAGCTCAGAGTACTGAGTGAATTGGCTGATGTAGCTGCCAAGCCACTCTCCCTCATAAGTAAAAAGTCATGGCAGTCACGTGAAGCCCCCAAAGACTGGAAAAAAGGAAACACTGCACCCATTTTTACAAAGGGTAGAAAGGAAGATCCTGGGAACTACCAACCTGTCATCCTCACACTATACCTGGGAAGATCATGGAACAGATCCTCCTAGGAACGACGCTAAGTCACATGGAGGACGGGGAGGTGATTCAAGACAGCCAGCATTGCTTTATAAAGCACAAGTCCTGCCTGACCAACCTACTAGACTTCTGTGATGGCATGACTAATTACTGGACAAGGGAAGAGCTATGGATGTCATCTGTACGGACTTCTGCAAAGCTTTTTACAGTCCCCTACAACATCTTTCTCTCTAAATTGGAGAGATTCTGATCTGTTGGTTGGATTACCCTTTGCATAAGGAATTGGCCTGATGCTCACATCTAGAGTGTAGTGGTCAATGTCTCAATGTCCAGATGGAGATCAATGACAAGCAGTGTCCTACAGTGGTCTGTAATGAGACCAGTACTGTTTAATATCTTCATCAACGACATAGTGGGATTGAGTGTGTCATCAGCAAGTTTGCAGATGATACAAAGTAAAGTGGTGCAGTTGAGATGGCGGAGGGAAGGGATGCCATCCAGAGGTACTTGGACAGGGCTGAGAGGTGGGCCTGTGCAAATCTCGTGAAGTTCAACACAGTAAGTACAAGGTCCTGCACTCAGGTCAGTGTGACACCCAGTACCATAAAATCATAGAATCATAGAATAGTTAGGGTTGGAAAGGACCTTAAGATCATCTAGTTGCAACACCCTTGCCATGGGCAAGGACACCTCACACTAAACCATGACACACAAGACTCTGTCCAACCCGGCCTTGAACACCACCACGGATGGAGCATTCACAACTTCCCTGGGCAACCCATTCCAGTGCCTCACCACCCTCACAGTAAAGAATTTCTTCCTTATATCCAATCTAAACTTCCCCTGTTTAAGTTTGAACCCGTTACCCCTTGTTCTATATCACCACAGTCCCTAATGAAGAGTCCCTCCCCAGCATCTCTATAGGCCCTCTTCAGACACTGGAAGGCTGCTATGAGGTCTCCACACAGCCTTCTCTTCTCCAGGTTGAACAGCCCCAATTTTCTCAGCCTGTCTTCATACGGGAGATGCTCCAGTCCCCTGATCATCCTCATGGCCTTCCTCTGGACTTGTTCCAACAGTTCCATGTCCTTTTTATGTTGAGGACACCAGAAATGCACACAATACTCCAAGTGAGGTCTCACAACAGCAGAATATCAATACAGGCTGGGGGATGAAGGAATTAAGAGCAGCCATGCAGAGAAGGACTTTGGGATATTGGCAGGTGAAAAGCTGGACAGGAGCTGGATATACATGCTCACAGACCAGAAAGCCAACCATATCCTATGCTGCATCAAGTGTTGCCAGCAGGTCAAAGGAGGTGATTCTTCCCCTCTCCTCCACTCTCATTAATGATCCACCATCCAGCTCTGGAGTCCTCAGTAAGGGAAATACATGGACCTATTCAAGCAGATCCAGAGGACAGACACAAAAATGATCAGAGAGATGTAAAATTTCTCCTAAGAAGACAGGCTGAGAGAGTTTGGCTTGTTCAGTCTGGAGAACAGAAGGCTCAGGTGAAACATAATCATGGTCTTTCAGTACTTCAAGAGGACTTATAAGAAAGACAGGGACAGAATTTCTAAATAGGGCCTGTAGAGATAGCACAAGGGGTAATGGTTTTATACTAAAAGGGGAGATTCAGACAAGATATAAGGAATACTTTTTTTTTTTTTATTAAGAAAGTGGTGTAACAGGCTGCCCAGAGAGGTGGTAGATGGCCCATCCCTGGAAACATTCAATGTCAGGTCGGATGGGGCTTTGAGCAACATGATCTTGTTGAAGATGTCCCTGCTCATCAAAGGAAGGATGGACTAGATGGCCTTAAAAGGTCCCTTCCAGCTGAAACCATCCAGTGATTCTATGAGGGCAGTAAACTGTTACAACACTGTATTTGCATGTCTCAAGTCATTAATATTCCAAAATTACTAATGACATCCTGACTCCAACTCTTCCAAACAGGCCCCTTGCTGTAACAGGAGAAGGCTACCTGCACTTCCTGTTATTCTCTGCTTCTGTAACATCTCTGAGATTGAAGTAGAGTCAGCTGCTTACGGCGTAAGCCACTTCAGTTCCATCCAGCATACATGTTAGTTCATTCCAAGGCTGTTTTCTGGGAGGCAACCAGGCAGCACTTCCACACATAGCACTCTCCAGAATCAAAACAGTTGGTTCTGCACAGCCCCACACAGTCTTCCAATGCTACATCAACATGCTTTGCTCACCCACACATTCCCAAATCACACCCCACAGCATGCAACACATTCTCAAGAGCTATGCTAGACACATATCATGCTGGTGGTCTGCAGCATGCAATGAGTGGAAAAAGGCTATAAAGTATCATAGGGTGTCAACCAGAGCCCCAGGCTGATTCTTGTGCAAGCAGGCATGTGAAACCTGTTCCAGAAGGGATCAATCCTGAATTACATATAGGTAAATCAATTCAAAATAATTGCTCTGAAGGCCAGGTGTTGAATACCCACAGTAATGCTCACAAGATTTTACACTGGCAAAGATAACCTCAAAAATGTATAGCAAACATAACAATGTCTAACTGATTGTACAGCACGAAGTGCAGCAGTCCCATCAGCTACAAGCTTCAAACCAGTGAAGTGACCGTTGATCAATAAAATCACTTACTATCCTCCCTGTTTGCTATTTTTCTTTCTGGCTAAAGCAAGAGAGAGGAGGGATGCTCACACTGGAAAGCCCCATTCATTTTGGGGAGTATTCACACGTAGTTTAGGTGACTAACTTCAGACACCAATCCAAAACAGCCCTGCACAGTCAATAAAAAGATAAACTACTCCAGATGTGGAGCTAGAACCTAATTTAGATGCCTTCACTTGCCCTTCTCTATTGAAACAGACACCAGTTGGGAAAGCATTATATTCATTCCCCCTTCCCCACCTCCACTTTGTGCTGGGAATCTGGTAAATCACAAGGTTTTTCTTCTGCAACTTTAAAGTGCAGAAGTTATTATTTGTTGGTCTCTGAGGAGGGTACATAAAATCTAAGAACTCAGCAGTATGCACATGTCCATATTCAGTTATCTGCACAGGCTACTGTGACACCTTACTGGTCCATTTCTATGGAATGAATACTGGTGTATGATTAGGACTTCTACTGCTTCCCATGTCTTCCATGCACCATAACACCAAGGTTCTGAGAACTACTGGCAGTTTGGCAGGAAGCTACCTTTCACTGACAGGTGGAGTCCTCTACTAGTAAAGAATTCAATTCCTTCTTCAAGAAGAAAAAAGTGCTCTCTCACTGCACATCTCCATCAGGCACATACTAAGATATAACTGGATGCACAAGTTGAAATTTTATCAGCTTATTAATTCACAGGACTCCTGCCAGACAATTTTCATAGCAGCTGTAAATCTCCTGAAATGTAGAAAAAGCAATATAATCCAATAAAAGAAATGTGCTTAGAAATAATTTGAGAGGAATTAACCACATATATAGGCCATGCATTTTTAATTACATCTGAATGTGAACTGTTAAATTTTAAGGTCAACTGGTTTTGTGTCTATCTGATTTTCTGATTTTCTAAACACTCTCATTGCAAAATAGGTCAAAGAACTAAAGAAAACACAAGTTGGAAAGGAGATCTATTAGGAAACGGTGTGAAATAAAAAGGTGAAAAAGGCATCAGAATTAAACAAAAGGGCACCCCTGAGTCTTTCCAATAAATCCAAATCATATAAATGCTGGCTTTTCTGGCTGCTAAAACGACCCCTAGTGATGGAAGACTTCTACTCCATTAATAATTTGGGGAGCCAATGTAAAAAACTAAATTAATTACTAATACAGGAAAGGATGGAGAACAGAAAACATAGCAAATGTGGGAAAACAGATCTTATTTTACTGTCTAGTCTTGGAATATATTTTCCGATATAGAATCATAGAATCACAGAATGGATAGGGCTGGAAAGGACCTTAAGATTACCTAGTTCCAACCCCCTGCCATGGGAAGGGATGCCTCACACTAGACCACGTCACCCAAGATTCCGTCCATCCTGGCCTTGAGCACTGTCAGGGATAGAGCATTCACAATTTCCCTGGGCAACCCATTCCAGTGCCTCACTACCCTCACAGTAAAGAACTTCTTCCTTACATCTAACCTGAACTTACCCTATCTAGGTTTCAACCCATTACCTCTTGTCCTATCACTACAACCTCTGATGATATGGTGCTTTATGAAAAAGAACAAGAGTTGCCTTCCTCAATACTTTTAGAACTACTCTGAAAACTGAAAAGCTGAATTTGACAATACCATTTCTGTTGTTAGAAAACTTTTATCATAGAAGAGGGGCCAGAGAGTTATTTCCCTAGGTTTAGTTCCACAAAAGATTTCCTTCCTCCAGTAGAGCACCATGAGCCCCAAAGTCCTTTATCAAAATGGCCATTAAAAATAGAGACAGAATCCAAATACTCATTAAATAAAGACATACTAGTTCATTTTAAGAAGTTAACTTATTAACAAAGAATATATAATTCTGGATGCAAATGATCATATGCTGCATGGCTGAAAGTTGTGGTAAGTGAAGAGCACAGCTGTTTTCTGCTACAATTTTTGTCAGTTGTATGATGCCAAAGATAAATAC
This sequence comes from Ara ararauna, assembly GCA_028858755.1. Classification (NCBI taxonomy): domain Eukaryota; kingdom Metazoa; phylum Chordata; class Aves; order Psittaciformes; family Psittacidae; genus Ara; species Ara ararauna. The sequence continues at coordinate 31,352,635 of CM054410.1, read as the reverse complement.
AAATTCAAAACTTTAAAGTCAACATTTCCATTATTATATCTTTAACTGAGAGGTGTATGTGAAACGCTCTGCCTATGGATGTTGCAATGCTTCATGCCATGCCCTGCCTTTCGGACCAGCAGGCAAAATCAACACTGTCAGCAGCCAGGGAAGTATGTCAGCTCTAGTGGGACCACGCACTGATCCTCCTTCTGCTCAGGCAGCACCAGAGGTGCCTCTCCCCATCCGCGTTAAGGATGCAAGGCCGCAGTCAAGGCTCCTCTACTCCCCCTCCTGGGAGGTCCGAAGTTCAGCTGCTGCCATTACTCACAAAATAAACAGCCTGCTTTCTGCTCCAGAAACGAAGGACAGTCGAGCCGGACGGCTTTTGCAGATGAATGTAGGAGCTAGGAGGGGACAGAGCTCATCCCCCAGCTGTCCGCAGAAAGCAGCCCCCCTGGGACAGATAGCCAGCTATTCCTACTCTCCCATGCTGGGGAATCTCAGAAGGCTCTTGTCCCATGTCAAGGCACTATCCTGCAGTTCCCTCTCTCTGAGTCTCTACACCTGGAACACCCCAGCTTACAGGGCCCCTTTTCTCCAGCTGCACCAACATGGACTGCTTTCCCCAGCAATCAGGCAGTGTGGCAGCACTTTGTACAGTCTCTACAATGTGATCTCCAACTTACTCATCCCAAACTAGCCAACTTCCACCAGTAACAGTGTTATTGTCAGGGAATAGGGCCGCAAAGCAATGCATGAATGAGACTGGTGTAGATGGCAATGTCTGTTTACTGCACCCTGCCTGAATCGCATCTAGCATTTTTAATAACATTATTAAACAGCAACTGAAACAGCTCTAAGTGAGGTAGATGATCACAGGGTTTCTGAATGCAGTTTTCATGGATTTAAAAACGGAAGCAAACACGATTTTTGCACCAGAAGAGGCAAAACTGTACTGAAGGAGAAACACTAGCAGCTTGTAAAACTGATGACAATGGGAGAAATCCTTGTGAATGCTTCTCAACACATCAATCATACTGACTCCCAGCCACACCACATGTCCATTCCACGCACTTCCAGACAGGCATCAGTCCACACTGCACAGGATCCCAAGATCCCCGAGTTTCTGGAAAATAGATTTAGTCTTAATTTTTGTGACAGATGGAGTTGATAGTCTCAGGATGAAAAAAAGCGCCAGTTTTGACAGGCAGCAGATACCCATGCCCCTTGTGGTTGGAGACGATGTTTCTCTGGAATTAAGGTAGCACTGAAAAGAAAGGCAACGGGTAACTGCACCCTTACTTCGTTATGTTCCTGTCGTTGTGCCTTAATATTAATATTTTTGTGTCTGCTTCCTTACAAGCAAAGCAAAGAGGGCAGTGAGTTTAACAGGAAGGCAGGACGTCAGCGAGGATTACACATTTCATCCTTTTACCTATTTAAACAACCTTTACCTATTTACCTAAACACATTTCATCCTTTTAAACAACCTTAGTCGGCAAGTCTTAACTAAGTACCATAGAACTATACCTGCATTTCTGTCTGCAGGCATCCCCGCAGGTCAGGGTCCTAAGCCCGTGCACAAAACTTCGGGCGAAAAGTTCAATGAATTAAAAATCTGTGGGGGATGTGGTGAGTGGAAAAAAGGTTGCAATACTTGAGGCACTGAGAAGCGGTACTTACACGGTAGCAGGACACCACTAGCAGAGACAGCTTTGCTCTCCCTGAGTGTACTAATACCCTGAAAACAGGTCTGGTTAGAGTCAAAGAAAAAAAGAAGTCGGTCCCTTTTGAGCCTGATCCTCCCTACCTTTCGGGAAGCAGCTCGCCCTCACTTGCATCAGTGGGAAGTTTGGGTACAGACATAGCTGAGCCCAGAGACTTTTTCCCCTTGCTGCAAGGAGCAGGAGCAGTTTAAAAGCACCATCTGTGCAAAGGCGGCACGCAGATCCCCGTCGCCTGCCCTTCTGCCTCCGCGGCACGGCGCCCCGGGGAACCCCACCGACGCCCAGCCAGCCCCGGAGAGCCGGTCCCAGCCGTTGCTGCGCGCCTCTCGCCCGGCCGTCGCGCCGCCTTAACGGGAGGAGGGGCTCCTCGGGGGGCTGTCACTCTCCTTAAGCCTTTCCTTTCAAGCTTTGAATGTGAGCTGCCCTCCAGCCCCCCTCTCTTCTTCCCTCTCTCCTGCAGATCGTAAAGGGGGGGGGGGAAGTTTCAACAACAGGGTGGGCCAATGGCAAGTGGCGGGGCAGGGAAAGGGGGCCGAGCGAAGGGAGAAAAAAGTGGAGAAAAGGAGAAAGAAAGCGAGAGAACGCAGGCTGGGGGGGATGTGTAAAAGAAGAAGCGTTGCTAATTTTTTTTGTTTGTTTGCTTTTCCATGCATGCATAATGAGCCCTAATCAGAGCACGTTGCTGCTGCTCGGAGGGCACTTTTGTATTTAAAGCCTTGCAAAGAAAAAAGGATCCACAGACGGATCCGCAGAGCAGCTTGCAGGGCTTGTTGACAACAGAAGCAGCATCAGTCGCCCAGAGAGAAAGAGACCCCGAAGGCTGCCTCTACTCCTTCCCCCGTGATATCTTCTTGCTAGCGGGGAGAGAAATTTCTTCTCCCCGCCACCCGAAAGTGCTATCCGTACCGAGAGGGAACGAGCGAAGCCGGGACTGTGAATGGGATCGGAGCAGCTGGCATGTGCAGAGATGCTGCGAGCGGAGAGTTAAAAGCTCCAGAGAAGGCAGCAGCAACAACAACAGCAGCGGCAGCAGCTGGGCATTTATTTTGTGCAAAAAAAAAGGAAAAAAAAAAAAAAAAAGGAGAAACGGAACTGCATGAGCAGCAGGACAGCACCATGAGCTCTCCCGGCGCAGCCTGCAAGTCCCCGACTGCACTTCGGAGCCGCTCTCCTCCGAGCCCCAGTTTGCACTGATTCCCCCCACCTCTCCGGGCGCCTTCGCCGAGCCGGGAGCAGCGGGTGAAGGGCACCGGATAGCCCCGGCCGCCTGCTTCGTACCGCGGCCCCGCCGGTTTAAGCCTCCGGGGACTGGAGGGCCCTGGAGCCGGCGCGAATGGATTGATGCGAGGAGACCTCATGCACACGGCCGGCGGGAGTTTTGCAAACTTTTCCACGGGCGGCAGCTCCTTCTCCTCCTCCGCCTCCTCTTCGTCGTCGTCGCCAACCAGCACCTCTGCCCCTCTCGCCTGCGGCAGCAGCCGCCGCCCGCTATGGTGGCCCGCTCGCCCGCTCGTCCCGGAGGCGGCGGCGGGCGCCGCTGGCCGCGGCCGGCCGTCTGGCTGTGGCTGGCGGCGGCGCTGGGTGCCGTGTGGCCGCCGCGGGGCTCGCTGGTGCAGGGCCGGCGGCTGATCTGCTGGCAGGCGGTGCTGCAGTGTCAGGGGGAGCCCGAGTGCAGCTACGCTTACAACCAGTACGCCGAGGCGTGCGCCCCAGTGCTCCTGCAGCAGCCGCCGGCGGGCGGCGGGGCCGGGCCGGCGGGCGCTGTAGGCGCCTCGGCCTCCTCCAGGCGGCGGTGCCCCAGCCATTGCATCGCGGCCCTCATCCAGCTCAACCACACCCGGCGCGGCCCGGCGCTGGAGGACTGCGACTGCGCGCAGGACGAGAACTGCCGCGCCACCAAGCGCGCTATCGAGCCCTGCCTGCCCCGCACTAGCAGCCCTTCGGCCGGCGGACCCGGTCCCGGCCCCGGCATCATGGGCTGCACGGAGGCGCGGCGGCGCTGCGACTGGGACAGCCGCTGCAGCCTGGCGCTCAACCGCTACATGACCTACTGCGGGAAGCTGTTCAATGGGCTGCGCTGCACGCCCGAGTGCCGTGCCGTTATCGAGGACATGCTGGCCGTGCCTAAAGCCGTGCTGCTCAACGACTGCGTTTGCGACGGGCTAGAGCGGCCCATCTGTGAGTCGGTCAAGGAGAACATGGCCCGCCTCTGCTTCGGCGCGGACATGGGCGGCAACGGCGCCGGCAGCAGCGGCGGCTCGGACGGCGGCCTGGAGGAGTACTACGACGAGGACTACGAGGAGGAGCCGAGCCAGAAGGGGAGGGACGACGCGGAGGACAATGCGGGCTCCGAGCCCGGTTTCCCCGTGCAGGCGGATAGCGGCGGCCGGCCCGCGGCCGCGGTCTGCGCGCTGCTGGCCTCCATCTTGATGCCGCTACTGCCGCAGCTTTAGCGGCTCTCCCTGCCTCCCTCCGGCGCCAGGCCGCGCTGGCCTCCTCGCGGCGGCAGGAGGGCGGCCGGCAGGGTCCTTCGGGTGGCTCAGTTTAAACGCTCTAACCGTTACTCTGCCGACCGTTAGGCCGGGCCCTCCCCTCTCCGCACACACACTGTCCTCCGTCCCCCCGTGTCTCTCCGAAAGCGGAGGCTCCCCCTCTGCCGGCGTGCCTGCCCGAAGCGTTTGCCCGCACTCTCGCACCGGCCCGGCCGCCCCGGCAGCCGGAGGTGCCGCGGCCTTGCGAGCTGGCCGCCGGGGCGGTGTGGAGCGGAGCGGGAGGCCACGGGCTGCTGTTGTTTCGGGTGTTGGTCTGGAGTGTGCACTATGCAATTGCTGCCACTTTGCCTTCAAGTTAGCAGCGAGCGAAGCGGGCTGACGGGGAGACTGCTAGCGAGGCTTCAGCCGGGGCCCCGCAGCCGCCAGCCAGAGCAGCCAGCAGTAACGGCATGACGGTGGTTTTGACATGAAGGTTAGAAGTGAGCTACCCAAACTTGCTGCCAAAGCTGTTGCCGTACTGGTCAGTCAGCAACTTGACTGTAATTCGCCAAGTCTCGCTCTTGGTGATGCTGCGGTGCCCGAAAGAGGCTTACGCGGCATCTGCCAATTTTTAAAGGAAATAGCAGCGTGAATAAATTCTGTGGTTTACAGCACTCCCTCTTGCACACACATCTTCCCTATAACAAAAAGCGTGCCAGCAGCCGTCTCTTTAACCTAGCGACATAAAAAAAAAAAAAAAAAAAAAACAAACAAAAAAACCAGAGCTGTTGGCTATACTGAACAATGCAACTTTTGTTTTAAAAGAGCTCTGCACTGCCATCTTTGAAAGACACTTTTAAACTCGAGAACATGTATGTACAAATATCCTGAAAAGTTATATTGCCTCTCATCATATCAGGGTGCTGACCTCTGGTAAATCTTATATAAGAAATGTATTTAAAACTGGGGTTTGTTACCAGTTGCTCTTCTTAGTATGTACAATTTTATAAATTGTATGCTTTTGGGGATAATTTATTTAAGAAAAATAATAAAAGTTTTAAATTCACATCGTATTTACCAGATAATTGCATTTGCTATTCTTTTCTGGAAAGGTACAGATTTCATTTTATGTTTAAAGGGATACCAGCATTAGCGATTCAGTGAATTATTCTCTAGAACATCAAATGTACAGTGTATTTTACAGATTGGAATTTAACTTTCTTATTTGGAGAGACTTTATGAACGTTGTAGAATTGTATAAGCGCGTTTCTGAGCTGCCTTAAACCTTGTATTTTTTATAGGAGGCATAAAAAAGGCCTGTGTTTTAAATATGTACGGCTTTTTGTATTTTCTAAATGTGTAAATTAGTAAAGAAAGAGCTTTAAATAATGGTTGTGGTGAAATGTTTTCCAGGGACACTTGAACTCTCAGCACCCGAGGTTGGGGGCGGGGGGAGAGGGATGTGGGAGGCAAGCGAACCACAGAGGAACAAACCAAAAACAGTCAACAAACAAAAATCTGTCTGCCTGTAATACTTTACATAGATGTAAATTAATGCTATTCTTACTTTAATGAATAATTACATGCAAGAAGTAAATACAGCTTTGAAAGTGCTACTTTAAAAGGGTGGTTGATTTTATAATGCGTTGGCATGGTAACTTGTTAGTGGCAGAAGAGGGTAAAGCAATTCAAGGACACTGCTCCTGTATGTATGTAGAATTACTAGTGTGCCGTGCTTTCTTCGTGAAGTGGAGGCATGTTGCTCTTGCTGACACTCTTAGAAATGCTCCTAGGCATGCAAATAAGTAAATGGTGAGAAATACATCACACAGAGGTGGCAAGTGTTTCAAACAAGGCTTTGCGCAGGCAGTGGTGCGCGCATCAAGGGGGCTGCAACAAAACACACCGAAGTTTGCCGTTCAGCCTGCCTTCTCCCACAACGAAGAATGCAAAAGTAAACACACTGGAGGGATCAGCAATTACTAGATCTTGTAATACTGTTCTTAAGAGTTGCTTTGCGTCGTGCTGAAGCCTGGTTTGCTGCCAGAGCTACTGATCTACACTCAAACGCCCTTAGATAAATAGTTACACTCTTAAGCTGTGTCGAGTGCTGATACACTTGACCTTGTAAATAGAAATGTTTGCAGTAGGAATAAACTCCAGCATTGGAAAATCTTTTAAACATTAACACAAAAGAGAGTGCTCAGTTCTCTGGGGATTTGAGTTTGGACTGCGTCAAGCTAGGCACAAAAAAAAAAAAAAGGGGGGGGGGGGAAAGAGAGAAAAAAGTTTATTTATCTTCTATTCATGGTGTTTATTTAAAGCTTTTCGCTTTAAATGCCATAATTGGATGGTGAGTCAGAAGTTTAAAAGCTACCACAAATAAACTTTGACTGAGGAGGCGGCAGATTAGCAAGATAGTGTCTTTTTCATCTTACTAGATCTTGACAGAGCGCAAATCCACATCTGTCTGTTGTCTACATCAATAAAAGTAGAAATTCCTGCTTCTGGATTGGTTATTTCAACAACAGATTATTTAATTATTTCTTTAGGGTGTGAATTTGATTAGGTTGCCCAGTGGTAAACTCACACAGGCGCACGTGCACACACATAAACCAACCCCCAAATAGTTGTGATACCAGACAAGTGTATGACTGTGGTGTATGGCTGTAATCTGAAGTTCATTTTTAAAGTCATCTGAACAGTTGAGTAAGCTTATTGTTAAAGCTGGAAATATTGTTTCTTCAGGAAGAGGATAGAGTAGTTGAGTGAGACTTGTAAGAGTCGCCTTTGTCTACAGAATGCTGAGTTCACAGTTGTGTAGGATGATCTTAAATATTCTGTCCAGTTCTTCAGGAGGTGCTCAGAAACATATTTGCAGTTTGTCAACAGTTAGTACTCACGAGGACTATTTTAAATTGTTGATGAAAAATTCTCAGCTAAAAGTCTTTATTTTTCTTTGGTTAGGAGCAGTAGTCTGCTACAATAAACTCGAAACTTGATTTTACAGGCTCCTGTCAAAAGCATCTGCCTGGAATAAATCAACACTGAGCACCACTAGGCAGGGAGGACTCATCTGTATGCTTCCTTCTCCACAGAAAGTGGATTGTTTTACTTTAAATAATTGTACAATAAATACAGCTGAACTAATTCTGTCCTGTGAGCTCCTCCCCATATGGAGATAGCTCTGCGGGTTTTGTAATATTGTCAGAGTAAGCACAGTTTCCAGGAGGAATAACTTGCCTGTGTTGGTATGTGTCCCAGCCAACAAACCCTGTGCAGATGTTGATATCCATCAAATTCGTATTCCTTTTGCTTGATTTTGAGACAAATGGAAATTCTTGAAATATCAAGGGATGTAGCAAGGACAGCTTTAAGCAAGGAAAGCCTTCATGCTCCCTGACAGAGGGAGATTTTCCACAGGAAAGGGAGTTCTCTCATTTTCCTGGATGTTTGAAAGTGCTCCTTGCCAAGATCCTGTCTAGCCAATCTCTTCCAAGGCTAGAAGGAACTCTCCACCATTTCATGTAAACTAATCCAGCAGGTTCTGCTCCCTTTTTATTCCCAGTTACCAGGTTTGAATTCTTGGTGACAGTTTATTTGTCTTTGGAGGCACTTCAGTGACAAATGTTTAAGGGAGTGTGGGACAATGGTGGAGAACAAGGAGGCAGTTCATTGAACTGACAGTGACCATACAGTAAATAGAGGGAGATTCAAGCTTCACTGATCACCCAAGCGCACAGCAAAGCTTTTGTATGCAATCACAATGGACATAACATAAGGTCTCTCTTTATTTTTAACAATATACACCAATGTACACAGGGAGGAATATGTAACTGTTATGAAATGAAGCCTCACAGTGACTCTGGTTTGGCCAAGTCTTTCATGGTTGCATTGGAAAGCGTGATGGATTTTAGTAACAATCTGCTCTCCACTCCTCCGAGGAGCTGTTAGTGAGCCAAGTCCTTCACTGCAGGCAGGCCCCCATAGTGCATATCGATGGCTGGCCTGAAAAGATGGCTGCAGACAGCTTTGCAGGTGCAGAACAACAAATTTCATCTCAGTGCAATGCAAAACCAGTACTCACTTTTTGTTGTTTCTGATGATGTTGATGATGTTATTGGCTTTGTTGTTGTTTTTCTTTTGGGTGCACTGAAGGAGAGTGAGAGGAACGCCAAAATAGCCAACGTGCAGTTATAAAAATAGTGCGTTACAAAATTGTCACCACCTGGGTCATGGAAAACACTGCTTGAATGACGGGTTGCATTGTGTCTTCAATGTCACTAAAACAAATTCAGACCTTCATTCTATTTTAATCCTGTCCCCAGTACTAAACACACACTACCACAATGCTTGTGATAACACACCCATTGTAAGTCTTCAGGAAAAGTAGGTAGTCCTGCAACAGAAAACATTTTCAAGTGGGAATAGCAATGCTTCTCTGCGACATTTCTACTCTGTGGTACAGATTTGCAAGGAGTAAAGTCGAAAGTTACTGTATTTTACTTGAGGCACTGGCTGTGGTAGACAGTTGAAAAGGCTCACATTGACTGAATGACATAAGTAGTGCGCTATTAGCATAAATACTTTCTAAGACATCCATTTAATCAATTTCTTAAATAACAGAATGATCTACTACAAAATAGTGGACTGTATACACTATATTTTGGCACAAAGATGGTCATTCTCCCACTAGTAACCAGGGGCTCTAAATAAATGATTTCAACAATGTTTTATTAAAGGAGGACAAGAGCCCTCGAGCTGCATTAATCGGGGAGAAGTCGAGTGGCACTTTTGTTATGGAAATGTTAAACACATAATAGTTCAGGCAAACAATGTAGAGCCACTTCATTCTCTCAGCCGTGCTGACACCTCTTAAAGAGGAACTGCAGGGAAGGATGTGGGAAAGATTTGCTTTCTGAGGAAGCTTTCAGCTAATATTTTGGATATTTACCTCCAAAATTCAGGCAGTGCAAATGTAACTGAAAGGCATAAAAATAAAGCAATAAAGAGGGATTATTTTTCAGCAACTGCTAGTGATCAGCATTTGGTGCCCAAAATCAAAACAGTCATAGACAAAAAAAAGACAAAAAAAAACCCCAACACAACCAAAACCAAACCCAAACAAAAAAAAAAAAAAAAAAGCTGTGGGTTTTTTTTTTTTTTTTTAATGAATTTATCATGAACCAAGTGGATATTATAGTAGAACGTGAGTAAGCATGAAGAGAGATTTTTGTAAACACACAGTGACGTAGCGCTAATACCATAGCTTGGACATGCATCATGAAAGGGAATGATGAGCACACTGGAATAAGGAAATAGATGGATTGAGACTTAGTAGGGTGCATCAGATGGCGAAGTGTGAGGTGTAGGTAACCCAGAAATACATTAGTTATGTGATGCAGAGCAAAGACATAGTTGTGTAAAGAGATTCACTTTCAGAAGTTGTATTTTGAATGTGTAAGAGGAAGAAAGACTGATGAAAGAAGATCATTGTGTAGAGAAGGTTGAAGCTACAAAAAATTACAAAGAGGTTAGCTGAGACACAGAGTGAATATAACAGGGGAGGGCGGGAAAGGTGACTGTCTTTAGGAGAGTTGGCAGGGCCGGAAGAGTAATGTGCAAGTAAGATGAATATTCAGCTTTGGAGAGGATTTTTTTCTTATCTCCAAAAGCTGGAGAAGGACGTTATAATCCCCATGTTTTTTGTATTCATGACACTGCACCTTTCCTGGAGAAACTCTGATACCTCCATCCTTAGAGGTTTTCAAGACTTGGCTAGCAAGAGCTGGAAATTACTTTGTTTGATGTTAGCTGGAATACAGCTTCTAGAAGATGGAAGTAGATGATCTCCAGAGGTCTCATCTACATAACTGTCTATAGTTCTGTGATTTTAATGTTGACATAATGATGGGAAATCCAAGATGCTCTTTGGGTAGGTACCAAGCGAGATCAGGCTTAGGAATACATATGGCATAAGTCAGTGAAGATGGCGATGCAGGAAGGTTGGGGAGAAGCGATAGCTATAGTTTAACATATGCCTACAAAGTCAGAGAGTGAAAAACAGTTGGGAAATAGTCAGTGGAAGTTTAGGAGGATAGTGGAGACCAAAATGTATAATTTAGTCCAGAACGTGGACACAGGAGGGAGAAAGGAAGTGTCATGCAAAGGAAATACTGATGTGTAAGGGAATATAATGAGGAAAAGCGTCTGTCTGATAACACCTATGACTTAGAAAATTGGCAGTTTGATTGCAAAATGGAAGGACAAGACTGGCAAACAAATTTGGAGGAAACTGAAAGTGCAGAACGGGCCTCTTTTTTCCAAAAGAGAAATACTTGTTTAGAAACATGTCTTTGGCAGTCATCACCACAGTATCTTGCTGCCTCAAAACAATAGAAGACAACTGAGTCTTCTCCCTTATAAATGTGCCCTACATATAAATACAGACAGTGCAGGCACAGGCTATATTTTTAACATAGAACTGTCTGAGAGTTTATAGTGCTGTATGTAGTCACAAAACACACATCCTCATGGAAATAAACATAGCTTGCTAGATGTCCTCTCAATACAGAAATCAAGCCGCATCTGTTTATAATGTGTCATACTAAAATTTATACTAAAATAATGCAATCACCTACTTTGTGGTGTGAGTGTATATTTGGTTTGTTCTTGTTTTCATTGGTTAAAAATTTTATGAGGTTAGATGGTTTAAACAGAACAAATACAATCACTACAGTTTCCTGTCATATCCTGGCAATGGCGCTAAGACTTCTAATTCCGTCAGTGGTAGCAGTTGTGGATGTGCTGTTCTGGCATGATATTTATAGTTTTAATGTGATGACACCTGAATTTGTAAACTTCTCAACCAGGATACTTGCCTGTCTTCTTAAGTCCTATTGCATTCTGGCATAGGAGAGTGAAATCACAAAATGTTTTTTTGACTGAAAAAGGAAATACCATCAGAATAAATCCTCAGTAGTGATGGTCTCCATATTATCTCATTTCTGGAGTTATGGTGTCATTCTAAACTCAGTAAAACATGTCGCATGTCATGTAAAAGTGGATTATAGTAGGAAGTTGTGGTTTAAGCCTCTCAGCCATGCAGTTTTCTTGCTCACTCACTCCCCCCTCTTTCTTCTTCCCGCTCCCGGAGGGATGGGAAGGAGAAACGAGAGAATGCAACTCCCACGGGTTGAGATAAGAACAGCTTAGTAACTAAGGTATAACAGAAATCACTACTGCTACCACCACTAATAATAATGACAAGGCAAATACAAGGAAAGAATACAATTGCTCACCACCTATACCCAGCCTGAACAAGCAGTGCACGGCCACCCTTCCGCGTCTCTGCTCTCTGTTTTCACATCCTGGGCATGACATGCTGTGGTATGGAATAACCTCTTTGGTCTGTTTGGGTGAGGTGTCCTGTCTCTGCTTCTTTCTGGCTTCCCCTCCTCCCTGGCAGAGCATGAGACTCAGAAAGTCCTTGGTCAGACCAAAACATTACCAAGCAGTAACTGAAAACATTGGTGTTATCAGCAGTATTCTCAGGCGGAAAGTCAAAAACAGCACTGCACCAGCTACCAAGGAGGAGAAAAATGACTGCTGCTGCTAAACCCATGACAGAAGTAAAGCAGCAATCCACAGAAACTCTTATGCTATCTTGCTTTTCTTTTTCCTATTAGTGTGTTCAGGTGTATACCATATGTTTGCAAATTAGTGTAAAGGACATGGAGAATTCAAGCACAGACATATGCCTTGGTCTGTGAATCTCAGGAATCGAGGCCATGGAAGAGAATGCGGTATAGGAATGTGTATTGTGTAGAAAGGACATCTGTGCCACAAAGCTTGTCCAAAGCATCTCACCTTTCTATGATGTGAAGCCTTGTTTGGATAGTTGCAAATCACTGACTCCTGTTAGAAATAGTCTGAATTTGCAGTACTGTCAATGTCACTATTTAGCCTATGACTTTATTTCTGTGCTATGATTACTCACATAGATGATGGTTGAGAAGACACAAGGTTATGTGAATCAACAGGCAACTAACGCTTGGGTTTGGTCTGGTATAGCTTAGAGAGTTGGCCAAAAACCCACTGAAGTGAGTAAAACTGAGTCCTTGGATGTGTTGAAGAACATGTTACTATGTAAAAGCTGTTGCTGGAGTGGAGAGCATATATATGGAAAAGGGGCAGATAAGAAATATACAAGTATCTGAGAAACTGTGAAACCTTTCCACTTTTGGGCTGTACAAACCTTGAGTGGTTTCATTTTTGGCAATATTAGGCTAAATTTTAGAGCATACTGACTGCATGTAGAGACTGAATATAGTCACTCCTGTTATATTCAGAAATTCTGACTCTTTTTAGAGCTCACTGGGAGCACTTTGGTCAGAACACTGTCTGGTTTGCCCAGATGTGTGTGCAGGAAGCAAGGAAAAGAGCTGTAGCAACCAAGTGCTTCCTCTGTATTAAGAATCATTCTGTCCTGTAAGCAGTAGGTACAAGCTACGTGAAGTCTGCCTTTTTTATACTCATGGGAGCAAAATTTGTTTTCTCAGTTTGGTAGGGAAGATTTGCCAAATTTATGAGATCAAGTGAAAACACTGTGTGGTGATCCTCCCTCAGCCTGGACCTGAAGCCCAGAGTCTCAGTGCTCTGCTGCACAAATCAAGGAAGATGGTTACACTTTGGTAACTCTGATACATCAAATATTCTTGTTGTGCCATAGGGACAGCTGAGTCAGAAATTGTTCCTCACCCTGGCCCTGATTCTTCCCAGGCCCTATCCTCCTATCAGGGTGTAAAAACTGCTTTAAAGTAGACCAGCCTTTCAATTTCTCTTGGGATGAGACATCAGCTGGGCATCAGCTGTTTGGAAAAGTGTTCCATCCTTAATCCCTTCTACCTCCACTGTCCTTCCCTGAAAAGAGATTAAGACAGCATGCAGGAAGCTGGTTAAACTACCTCAGCTCTGTCTGGACAGTTTGCTATGCTGGGGCAGTTCTAAATATTATGACTTCTGTCAAAATGGTTAGGGACCCGATCATAGACTTTTTCCTGCAAGACTGTTGAAAAATGTTAATAGCTGTAGTAAGTCAGATACAGCCTTTTGAAATGCTACAAATGTAGCCTTGACTTATTGTAGTCTATAAAAATCCTTTAGCTTCCATTTGTTTGGGCTATTTTTGTGATCTTTCAGTGGGCAAGGTATATGGCAAAATAATTCTGCAAACTATTAAAGCTGCTTTATATTTTATGTTGTCTGTTTTGGGAGGAGTAGTGTGAAGAAAAGATAAAAATGTCTTCAGAACTTTGCCGAAAACTTGGAGAGAATAATGGTAAACATTTTATCCTGATCCCTTTCTTCTCAGTGACTATAACTTTGATGAGTTTCAACACTTAAATTATCAGGAGTGCATAAATACTGACAAAATTGCAATGAATGTAGCAAAACCAGGTTAGAAAATCAATTAAAATAAAACCAGTATTTTCTTCAAGCTTATAATACAAATTGTTTCCCTTGGGATATACCATGTAAGTAGCCCTAAGATATACCATGTAAGTAGGCCAGTAAGATAATCTAATGCATTCTAGAAAAAAAAAAAAACCACAGTATTTCATATTCATTATGCTAACAACATAAACCCTAAGCAACACATATGATTTCAAAACTGATTTAATCTTCAAAAAAATAGCAGGTTTATTTAAAATAGCATTTCACTTTTCTGAATTTCCATGAATAACTCTGAGGATATGCATACTTTCAAAGAAAATAATTTAATATAGCACCAGGGCTGAGACTTTAAACATAAAAATCTTAAGGAAATTCTGATTTAAATGAATGATATTTCTTATTCACTTTAAGTAACTACCTGAGTTTAACAATAGCTAAATACTTCACTGTGGAGAAAAAGTGATCAACAGTATAATATACCAGCCAGGCTTGCTTTTCTCCTAAGATTTCTATTCTTCCATTTGTTTCAGATTTGCTTAGGAAAAAGAATGTGAAAGACACGGTTTCAGAAACACGCTGCCACTTTAAGGGGATACAACATGCCTATTAATAATTGTATTACTCCTCTATTATTGTTAAGAATAATGAAGGAATGGGAGCATTGGCCCCCAAGCTGAATTTATCCTGAAATGTTTTCAATTAACTCTTGGCACCGGGAGGAAAGCATCAAACCTTTCCCATGCTGAAATATGGAAAATCTGCAGGGAACATCCCAGCAGGAGTGGAATTTCATTAAAACAAGCACATCATAATTCAATGACTTCTGCACCCTCTTTAAGCCTTTCTATTGATAAGGAGTCCGAGGTGATTTTTATGGATTTGCAAGGAGAAATGATTTCATAAGATCTTTTCAGAGAGTTTGTTTTGGCTGAGGCTTTTGAATTATTATCTGCTTGCACCCTGATGAAAAAACAGTAAGACATTTGGCATAACTGTGACTACTAGATAAGAGGCAGAACTGAAGAGACTTTAAGCAAAATTTTATCCTTCTGACAACTACTTTCTGTAATCTCTATATGAACTGACTTGACAACTATTTTCCCAGGTCTTTTAAAGAAAGTATTGGCACTAAAACCCGCACTTTTGGACAACAAAATGTGGACACTAAACCAGGCTTGAGGCTGATTACGCATTCAAATATGCATACAGACATGTTAATATTAAATATTCCCACACATTTAGTAGTAAAATATTAAATTGAAGTGTGTGTTTATTTAATAGTATGCGTATCACTTTGCCCAGACATGGGTTGTCTTAAAATATTTGGCTATACTATATATAAATAAAATAAACACATATGTGGAAGTGTATATTTTTTAATGCTGCTTCATGCTTAACACTTTCTTGCTACAAAGTGCTCTATGATTTTATCTTTACATAACTCTCTACCCCCTTCAAAATCTAAGCTAGGATATTGAGACACAAATTGTTGCTTTTACGAAACGCTAGCATTTATGTTTGTTAACCTGTATTGCAATAAAGTATCTTTACCAATCCCTGCAAAAGACACAAGCTGCAGTTAAACTATAAAATTGAATATCTCTGTCGGTCTCAGTTTCCCTGTTTTGAAATGGTATTTTAAACTTAGGGGAATGTCTTGTCTTTTTTCTACAGTGTTTAAAAAAGCACTTCATTATTTGCTGCTACTCCCTCAGTCACACCACTACTCCTGAGGCAGGAAAAACATTATAGGGAGTTAGGAAAGCAATCTGCTGAGGCTGCTACAACATAGAGAAAGGGCTTGGGGAAGATGCTGAAAGAGGTGTTACCTTCCATGTGGTTGCTGTTGACAGGGGCATATTTTTTCCCATCCCTCTTCCACCACTACGAAAAGGCCCCCAGGCTAAATGTCTCCACTGATGACCTAAGTATACGGCCTTTCCACCTGATGCTGGAGCAGTGCATGTTATCATGATGCCTCAGTTTGTGACACTAACAAATAATTACTAGAGTCACATGGTTATCTTTTGGCAAACTTGCACTGCAGGAGCCCTTTCCAGTTAAGCAGGAACAGGAACACTCATGTAATCAAATCCACCCATGTGATTTGAATCCACACTGTCACAATTTCACTGCATGTCTTTCATTCAACATGAACAGGAAGACTTTGCAGACACATGTATACTCATATTTTTATAGCAATCTGTTTCTGTCTTCAGCAACTGAGATTTATTCTGAGATTTCACCAGGATAATACTCATCTGTATCTCACAGTTTATCTTTCTTATACATGATAGATGAAGGAACAGAGTAAGTTAGAGTACCAATGATTCTGTTATTCTGGAAGTACTTAACGATTTTTCTGCCTTCAGTTTGCCATGTTACAGCTACCCCTTCTGTGTCCTCAGCAACCTGCAGCAAGGAGTTCCACTGCTTAACTACGCAGTCTGAAGAACATTATCTTTTCCTAGGGACTTTGCCACATGAGGCCCTCTCTTTGGTGGAGACAGATGTTTCTTGACATTTCTGTCTTGCCTCACAGTGATTTCATAGCACTTTTCTACATCTCTTCTTAAGCTTCCTTTTTCCATGGAGTCATCATTCTTCCTGCTCTTTTCCATACTACCTCTAGTTTTATTATAATATGTTTTCTAAGTTCAAGAATATATGACTCAATTATACAGTAATAGAATCATAGAATCAGCTGGAATGGAAAAGATCCATCAAGTCCAACCATTACCCCAGAACTGCCAAGACCACCACTAAACCATGTCACTAGGGGCCTCATTTGCATGTTTTTTGGACACTTCCAGGGACGGTGACTCCATCACTTCCCTAGGCAGCCTGTTCCAATGCCTGACTGCTCTCTTGGTAAAGAAATTTTTCCTAATCTCCGATCCAAACCTCCCCTGGCTCAGCTCGAGGCCATTACCTCTTGTCCTGTCGCTTGCTACTTGGGAGAATAGACTGACCCCCACCTCACTACAATCTCCTTTTCAGGTAGCTGTAGAGAGCAATAAGGTCCCCCTGAGCCTTCTCTTCTCCAGGCTAAACATCCCCAGGTCACTCAGCTGCTCGTCATCAGACTTCTGCTCCAGACCCTTCACCAGCTTCGTTGTCCCTCTCTGGCCCCACTCCAGCACCTCAATGTCTCTCTTGTAGCGTGTTGCCTTGTTGAACCTCATAACATTGGCCATAGCCCATTGATCCAGGCTCTGCAGAGCCTCCACATCCTCCAGCAGATTGACACTCCCATCCACCTTGGTGTTGTCTGCAATTTTACTGAAGGTGCACTCAAACCCCTCATCCAGAACATCAATAAAGATATTAAACACCAGAGGTCCAAACACCCAGGCCTGAGGGACACCACTAGTGACAAATTGTTAACCAAATGTGACATAGATTAGAAAAGAAAGAAATACTGACAATTTTCACTTTTGTCTCTTACCTTTTTAAGCGTTTTTTTTGCTTCTCTCATTGTTACGATTCTGACAATGTGCTTACCCATAAATTGTCCATCTCTGCTTGCTACTCTTTCATTTTAGACTCCTATCTTGATCTTCCTATTTTAATATAAATGCTTGCATTTTGTATTTTCTGCTCTGAGAGGTGCAGCATCCTAACATTCAGCCAAACGGTCATAGTGTGCTTTGTTTCTTCTCTTTGTGATTTTCTACCATAAAGAGGGTTTAGAGCAGTGCTATGTATCTTGAAGGATATTCTCAGAACTCATCCACTCATCATGAACTGAATTTTGGCCTTATTAAGCTAGTGCTTTATGACTGAAGATCAATGACCTGGATCCTATTCAATGAGAGAAGTATTCAATAAATATTTCTTATCAAGTCAGAAATGCTTTTCAGGCCAAATGCCTTAGGTCTAGAAGATCTGATCTAGCCTACAGCTAACATGCATATGAGGACATAAAACTTTATGAAATTAGGATGACTGTTTTAACAGGTGATTGTCAGAAAGCTTTTCAAAACAGTGTATGTGACAGAACAATTAACACTGTCAGATCAAACAGGAGTGAATAACAATACCAAGATAATCATAGAATCATAGAATAGTTAGTGTTGGAAAGGACCTTAAGATCATCTAGTTCCAACCCCCCCACCATGGGCAGGGACACCTCACACTAAACCATGCCACCCAAGGCTATGTCCAATCCAGCCTTGAACGCTGCCAGCAATGGAGCATTCACAACTTCCCTGGGCAACCCATTCCAGTGTCTCACCACCCTTACAGCAAAGAATTTCTTCCTTATATCCAATCTAAACTTCCCCTGTTTAAGTTTGAACCCATTACCCCTTGTCCTCTCACTACAGTCCCTCATGAAGAGTCCCTCCCCAGCATCCCTATAGGCCCCCTTCAGGTACTGGAAGGCTGCTAGGAGGTCTCCACGCAGCCTTCTCTTCTCCAGGCTGAACAGCCCCAACTTTCTCAGCCTATCTCCAGTGCTCCAGTCCCCTGATCATCCTTGTGGCCCTCCTTTGGACTTGTTCCAACAGTTCCATGTCCTTTTTATGTTGAGGACACCAGAACTGCACACAATACTCCAACTTGTTACTGGTCTCCAGCTGGACATGGAGCCATTGAGCACAACTCTTTGGTGCAGCCATCCAGCCAGTTCTTTATCCACCGAGTGGTCCACCTATCAAATTGATGTCTCTCCAACTTAGAGACAAGGATGTCATGTGAGACAGTGTCAAACACTTTGCACAAGTACAGGTAGATGACATCAACTGCTCTACCCCTGACCATCAGTTCCGTAGCTCAATCATAGAAGGCCACCAGATTGGTCAGGCAGGATTTCCCCTTAGTGAAGCCATGCTGGCTGTCACCAAGCACCTTGTTGTTTTTCATGTGTCTTAGCATGCCTGCCAGGAGAATTTGCTCCAAGATTTTGCCAGCACAGAGGTGAGGCTGACTGGTCTGTAGTTCCCCGGCTCATCCATTTTCCCTTTCTTGAAAATGAGGGTTATATTTCCCTTTTTCCAGTCATCATTAAGTGGAGTTTAATGCTCCAGAAGGTTCAGGTATACACAGTTTCTAGTAACACCAGCTGGCTTTTATGAACTCAGTCACAGATCTCTGCCTGCTCTAGGAGATCTGGTTCATGACCATCTAAGGAACCTGAGGGTGCGCAAGTCCATGGGTGGAGCAGTTTTTGTATTTTTCTGTCACAGAGAATTTTGCAGAAGACATTCTTTTTTTTTAAGTTCTCTTCTTGCATGTACTGATATATGTGCAGACACTCATATCCATACTATATATCATGTGTTTATCTTATATCATATGTTTATCTTAACAAGAAAAGGTCAAAGTGAATCTGCCATTAGGGTGAAAGCTGCTGGAGTTTCTAGTGAACTGGTACTTGTGGTGCATGGTTCTACAGGATGGTACTAGTCTTTGAGAAAGGTCAGTCACTTGGAACATTGCATTTCACCCTTTCAGTAGACAACCCCGCATATCATCGAAGATTTGTTGATGAGTTTCTCTATTCTCAGATGTAGAGCTTTTCAGGATACTGTAGTTTTTACAGTAATTCATTACAAACCTACACAAAATTTCTTTCATGCCTCAGAGATATTGTAATCCATTCTTTATACTATACAATGATTTTGTTGAATTTACACAGAAAATATACAGTAGGAGCAATCTGAGAATTTTTCACCTTCCCCTGTATCAAAAGCTGTTCGATAATTTAATAAGAAGAAAGCATAATTTCTTCTATATAAATTTTGTGATATGGATAATTCCAAAACAGTAGTTAATTTCAGTAGTTGCGGAATTGTACAGATGGGTAATATCACAGATACAGTATTTAACAATTACAAGCCAGGCAGCACTGACTGTCTTTTTTGCCTTTACTGTAACTTTTCAAGGTTGAAGTATAGGCTCTTTAGAAAAGAGTTCTTTTAGAAAAGGCTCTTTAGAAAAGACAGGCCTGGCAGGTGGGGAGGGAGAGTTGCTATGTATGTTAGGGATAGGCTGGAGATATGGAACTCTGGGGACAGGTGAGCAGTCAATAGAGAGTTTGTGGGTCAGGGTTAAAGGGAGAACATGATGGGAGACATTATTGTGGGGATCTGTAACAGACCGCCTGACCAAGAGGGCTCAGTGGATGAAGCGCTCTATAGACAGATAGGAACAGCCTCACGCACGCAGGTCCTTGTTCTCATGTGGGACTTCAACCACCCTGATATCTGTTGGAGACAAGGCACAGCCTGGCACAAGCAATTCAGGAAGTTCCTCGACTGTGTGGAAGACAGCTTCCTTCTGCAAGTAATAGAGGAGCCAACAAGGAGAGGTGCCATGCTTGACCTTGTGCTCACCAACAGGGAAGGGCTGGTTGGAAATGTGACACTCCAGGGCAGCCTTGGTTGCAGCGATCATGAGATGGTTGAATTCGAGATCCTCAGGACAGTGAGAAGAGCGTGCAGCAAGGTCACTGCCCTGGACTTCAAGAGAGCAGACTTTGGCCTCTTCAGGAACCTGCTCAGTAAGGTTCCATGGGATATAGCCCTAGAGGGCAGGGTAGCCCAGTACTGTTGGTTGATATTCAAGGATCACCTGCTGCAAGCTCAGGAGCGATACACCCCAACCAGAAGGAAGTGCTGCAGGAGGGCCAGGAGACCTCCTTGGATGGATAAGGAGCAGCTGAGGAAACTTTGAAGGAAAAAAGAGGTGTATGAAAAGTGGAAGCAAGGACAGGCGGACTGGGAAGAATACAGGGATGTTGTCCGGGAAGCTACGGACCAGATTAGGAAAGATAAGGTCCAGTTAGAAGTAAACTTGGCTAGGGATGTTAAAGATAACAGGAAGGGATTCTGTAGGCACATTGCAAATAAAAGACAGGCTAGGGACAACGTGGGTCCTCTCCAGAAGCCATCAGGAGAACTGGCTACCCTAGATTTGAAGAAGGCTGAGGTTCTTAATGACTTCTTTGCCTCAGTCTTCACCAGCAAATGCTCTGACCAAGTCTTGGAAGGCAGACGCAGGGACTGTGAGAATGAAGACCCTGGGCCCACTATAGGAGAGGGTCTGGTTTGAGGCCATCTTAAGAACCTGAACATACACAAGTCCATGGGACCGGATGAAATCCATCCACGGGTCCTGAAGGAGCTGGCAAATGAAGTTGCTAAGCCACTGTCCATCATATTTGAAAAATCATGGCAGTCAGGTGAAGTTCCCAATGACTGGAAAAAGGGAAATACAACCCCCATTTTCAAGAAGGGGGAAATGGATGAGCCGGGGAACTACAGACCAGTCAGCCTCACCTCTGTGCTGGCAAAATCTTGGAGCAAATTCTCCTGGCAGGCATGCTAAGACACATGAAAAACAACAAGGTGCTTGGTGACAGCCAGCATGGCTTCACTAAGGGGAAATCCTGCCAGACCGATTTGGTGGCCTTCTATGATGGAGCTACGGAACTGATGGACAGGGGTAGAGCAGTTGATGTCATCTACCTGTACTTGTGCGAAGTGTTTGACACTGTCCCACATGACATCCTTGTCTCTAAGTTGGAGAGACATCAATTTGATAGGTGGACCACTCGGTGGATAAAGAGCTTGCTGGATGGCCGCACGCGATGTGTTGTGCTCAATGGCTCAATGTCCAGCTGGAGACCAGTAATGAGTGGTGTCCCTCGGGGTTTGGTGCTGGGACCAGTCTTGTTCAATATCTTTGTTGGTGACATGGACAGTGTGATTGAGTGTGCCCTCAGCAAGTTTGCCGATGACACCAAGCTGGGTGGTTCTGCTGATACGCTGGAGGGAAGGAATGTCATGCAGAGGGACCTTGACACACTTGTGAGGTGGGCTGATGCCAATCTGATGCAGTTTAACCATGCCAAGTGCAAGGTCCTTCACCTGGGTCGGAGCAGTGCCAGGCACAGCTACAGGTTGGGCAGGGAAGAGATACAGAGCAGCCCTGCAGAGAAGGACTTGGGGGTGTTGATCAATGAAAACACGAACATGAGCCAGCAGTGTGCGCCTGCAGCCCAGGAAACCAACCATATCCTGGGCTGCATCAAAAGGAGCATGACCAGCAGGTCGAGGGAGGTGATCCTGCCCCTCTACTCTGCTCTCGTGAGACCTCACTTGGAGTATTGTGTGCAGTTCTGGTGTCCTCAACATAAAAAGGACATGGAACAGTTGGAACAAGTCCAGAGGAGGGCCATGAGGATGATCAGGGGACTGGAGCACCTCCCATATGAAGCTAGGCTGAGAAAGTTGGGGCTGTTCAGCCTGGAGAAGAGAAGGCTGCGTGGAGACCTCATAGCAGCTTTCCAGTATCTGAAGGGGGCCTATAGGGATGCTGGGGAGGGACTCTTCATGAGGAACTGTAGTGAGAGGACAAGGGGTAATGGGTGTAAACTAAAACAGAGAAAATTCAGGTTAGGTAAAAGTAAGAAATTCTTTAGTGTAAGGGTGGTGAGGCACTGGAATGGGTTGCCCAGGGAAGTTGTGAATGCTCCATTGCTGGCAGTGTTCAAGGCCAGGTTGGACATAGCCTTGTGTGTCATGGTTTAGTGTGAGGTGTCCGTGCCCCTGGCAGGGGGGTTGGAAGTAGATGATCTTCAGGTCCTTTCCAACCATAACTATTCTATGATTCTATGTCGGCCCTTTGTACATATAGCATGCTTGCATTCTGAGTTCTTACCTTTGAAGGGTTTGTATGCAGAATTTCTTTATGTATGCTTTCTTATAAATGTATAGCTTAATTTATTGCCTCTCCCTCTAAGCCTGTTTCTAACTGAGTGTGAAATTACACCTGGAGTCATAGATTATTATTTGCTTTTACAAAGAACTTGATTTGTGTTTTATTTCAAAGAATGTATTGCAAGGCTTCATTGCAAAGACTGTGAATGCCTCAAAGCATTGCCACACACTTTTCTCAGAAGGTCTTTGTGAAATAGGTATGCTATTATTATCCCCAGTTTGCAGATTAGTAACTGAGCTGAGAAAAGGCGAAAGTGACTTTCTCAAAATCATGTGGGATCTGCCTTTCCATCAGTGAAGTGCTCTCAAGTATTTGGGGTCCTCGAACACTAGATAGTGACATAAGCAACAAAATAACAATGGTAATTCTCATCTAATACATAATTTTTGTAGCTATTAGTTTAGCTTCACCTGTGTTGAGACAAAATCTTCTATCATTGCCACTGAGGGGCTGATAGCACCAGAGCCACTTATCATTAGCTGTCAAAAATTGTTTTGCGATGTTATTCTCACTGGAATTGATGTTAATTTAGAATTGGGATATTTTTGTATTTCCTTAAGCAAAACTTCTTCATACAGGCATTAGTGCTGTTACCACGCAATTCATATCCACTGCAGCCATTGCCACAGATCTAGACTCCAGGAAGTTCAAATCCAAATATTTTCAAATTCAAGCTGCCACTTTGATTTCATCACTTCAAACCCTTGTTGAGATCAAACCTTTGAAATGAGAAAAGATTTTTAATCCAGTTACCCCAGATGGGGTACAACTCTCCAGGTCCTGAGAGCTACAGGATTAGGAATTCTCAAACTCCCCTCACCCACCTGTTCACACACATGCAGGTGCAAACAAACTGTCTATATTTACATGCTTTGCTCACAAACAGTACTCCAAACAAGCTGGCATCTACAAACTGGAAAATGCTTTTCTCTCTTCCTCCTTCTGCTATAAAGGAACTTCCACATCCCCAGCACTGTCAGATCTATCCTTATTTTGCAGGTCTAATTTTCCTTATTTGGTCAAATGAATTTGAGAACTGAGTGAAATTCATAGTAACTGTAAAGAGATGCAATTCACTGTCTATCTGTAGCATTGTTTGCAAATAGGTGGACCAAGCTTTCTATTTCAAAGCATCTTTGTTTCTCTTTCATAATACAGTGCTTAGTCTTAGATTCAGCCTTCAGGCAGCTTTCTCCATAAGATAAATGTTGGAAGACGGGGGATAATTTCCCATGTATGAATGTTGAAATTAACAATTCCATTATCCTGTGTATAATTTTGAGAATCAGAAATTGCTATGCTCTCAGATTTAGATTACATGCTGGGGAAATCTGTGGAGATAAAAATTACATTTTACAGAAATAAATCCAGATAATCCATTCTTAAAGAATTCACATGCATTTGTGATGTTTAGTAATACTCTCTATTCTCATAATTTTGGTGACATCATAGTAAAACTATATCCAAAAAGTATGTATGTGCCGCTACTATATTGATTGGTATGTTGCTTTGTGACCCATGAAATGGAATCAAAAAATTAGTCAGGAGCAGAAAGGAAGAATATGACGGGCAAAAACATCAGTGAGAAAGCATAAAGTCATGTTTATTTTGTGGCAATTACAGCTGGCATTTCTCCAATGTATCAAGAGTGTGCGTGGGGGGGTGTCTGTGTATCTGTGTGCCTGTGTGTGTGCATGTGTGTATTTATACACACAGACACGCAGGGTTTATACATAAATTTATACTTTTAGGTTTCTTTTTGATTATTTTTATATTAGTTGTCTTGGTCTTTCTAGGATAAGCAGCCAAAGAAAGTGGCTGTTGATATTCTGACGAGTGTTGGGTGACTTAACATAGTTTCCATTTCATAAACAGCAGCATAAGGACACAGGAATAAAGCAAATTAGGCAATAAACAAAGTAGGAAAAATGTGTCAGTTACTATTCTAAGGGATAATAACGGTGGAAACAAATGCCTTTGAGAATGACAAAGAAAAAAAGCCATATGCATAAACCTCAGGTTTATGCAACTCTCCCTCATCCTGTCCTTCATTTCCCCCTCCTTCCATTTGCTTCCCCAACTCCCCTGGGTGAAAATAAAGCAGTTAAGGTTTCGGCACAATGAGCAGCAGCCCAGAAGCAGACAGACAGCCTCCTCTGTGTGGGGAAGATTCATAGGGACCCCTCCTGGGCCCTTTTGCAAATCCAATAGTCCAACTCATGGGCTCCCTGACCAAGGCTCAGAGATGTAGCTGCAAAAAAAGGAAGAAGGGAAGGCTCATCTCTCTTTCTTTCTCTCTTTCTCTTTCTCTCTCTCTTTCTCTCTCTCTTTCTCTCTCTTCCTCTTCCTCTTCCTCTTCCTCTTCCTCTTCCTCTTCCTCTTCCTCTTCCTCTTCCTCTTTCTCTCCTCCTTCCTTCCTTCCTTCCTTCCTTCCTTCCATCCTTCCTTCCTTCTTTCCTTCCTTCTTTCCTTTCCTTTCCTTTCCTTTCCTTTCCTTTCCTTTCCTTTCCTTCTCTGTTCCCTTTTTTTCTTTCTTTCTTTCTGTCCCCTTTCTTTTTCTCTCTCTTCCTTTCTTTCTTTTTTCCCCTTTCTCCCTTTCTTTCTCCCTTTCTTTCTTTCTCTTTCTCTCTTTCTCTTTTCCTCTCTTTCTTTCTCTCTTTCATCACCATTTGTTATTAGAACACAGGCTTCCAAATGACAGAGAGAAAGGGTTGAGAAAAAGTTATTTCCCCCCCTCCCTTGTGTGGTCCGATGTATTCAAAGCAGAGGCCTGTCTAGTTTTACTGTGAAGGAGGAATGAGCTGATTTAACATGGATTGCAGCACCACTGAGAGAGGGGGAGAGCAACTCCTAGTCAAAGTGTGAGCTGTTTTGGTGTCCATGTGTGTAGATGTACAAGAGAAGTGGCCAGTCTCTAAGACACCTTTTTTCTGAGAGCCCAAGGACAGATAATTGATGTGACAGACAATTCTCCTTAACCTTCTGCCAACAAAACAGCTCCTGGGCAGCTCACAGCTCTCCTCACTCAATAAAGGCTTGAACCTATCACAAAAAACATGGGAAAGATTTACTTGTTGTGAATAGCAGCAGAGCAAATAGGAATAGCAACCAGCTTTCCCCCCACACTGATGTGTATTAAGAAACTGGGGTATGCATGAAAACAAATGCAGTGGTAAAGCTGTGAGATAAGTTAGTCCCCAGTCTCTGCTACTACCCAAGCAGAATTATTGTAGTGCTGTAAAAGCTCGTCTAGTTTAATGCCCATACATCACCTATGTATGAGATAAACTGCAAAACCCTTTTTCTGCTCCCATCCCCATCTAATGGCATCATACAGATTCAATTCTCAAATCATTTGTGCCAACTACAAATGGAAAGTACCTAAGGAGGCACATGGCTGCTAAAACTTCTTAGTCAATGTTTCCTGAATCAAAGTCCTTTGGCTAAAAGTCACCTCTTCTCATGAATTCATGTCACATCTGTGAAAAGCATTACAAACTTAAGAATAATGGGAAAAAATTCATTTTGTCCCAGGTCTGGACACTTTCTGGTGGACTGGTGAAGTTTGTCTGACACTGGGTTGGCAAATGACCTTAACGTTTTTTGTGCTTAAGTTACATGCCCATGTTTTTGGGAGTAGAAGGCAACATACAGATGATTTAATATTGGCGTGTTTATTAAAATATTATTAAAACAGTCAAAAATTTTTTTTTGCTCACTTATTGGGTAACAATCTGTCTTTGAACAGCAGGTTGCACATAGGAACAATGGAGGAAGGCAAGGAAAAATTTCCCAGTGCTACTAACAAATTATTTCCAAAATAGAATACATTAATACCTAATCAAGTGTTTGTAATCTAGAGATGGCTGAATATACAGGTAGTAAGACTTCATCCTCTCGTATCAGTATGCACAGAAACAGCAGAACAAATAAAGAGCTTAATAAAAGTATCCCTCTATTAGTGTGCCCTGGCACAAATAATCCCATTGAAATCATTGTCCTGGGTTAGAATAGAAGGCTAACTGCAAAATGTGCAAGTCTAAAGCCAGAAACTTTTGGAGAAGTTACTATATAAGGTGTAATGCAAGCACTTCAGGTGTAAAATATTGTTTCTATGTAAACTATATCTATATATCCATTAAAGATAGGCTCAGACTGGAAGAGATAAGCTAACTAATATTTGCTTTATATTAGGACAGGTATTACCACGTGAAGTCTTAACTGATTTACTAATTTTCCAAAACAAATATTTACCAAACATCTCTGACGTGATTGAAAAGGCATAAGGTTACCTCCTGTCATAACTTAGTACCTTGAGGTATTAAAAATATTATAAAATAATAATTTTCAGATGGTGGCCTTCTGTGGTCTGTCTGTGGGCTTCTCTCAGAAGGTGCTGTAAAGAAACCAGACCATCAAGACCCTGATTAATATGTTTAAATGACTGTTTAGAAATTAAAGTTTTTAAGATCATAAAAATGAAGAACAGATTGGAATTGATTGACCCATAATATTGGTAGATGGTTAGCAAATTGTTCTTTCCTTTTTGCTTCCTTATCTCTTTCGTTCAGTCACACATCCGCGCTCTGCCAGACTAAATACTAATGTGATTAATTTCTCATGCTGCAGTAAGTTCTTTGCTCTTTCTTTGCAAAGTGAAGATAGGGAGCTAGAAGAATAGCGAGGTGGGGGGTGCCACCTGCATTGCCATTTGCTTTTAAGGCAGGAAGCTGAATCTGTGCATGGGTGTGCTTGCGCACCCACGTGTGCACCAACGCATGAGGCCCTGACCTGTGGGAAGAAGGCATCTCCAGCAACCAGAGCCTATAACAGTACTTAGAGGCATGAGAGGGCTGGCTGGTGCATGAGCTGCAGAGTGAAGGGATGAAGAGTGCAGACCTGCTGGGGTGCAGAGGACAGGAATGTGGCATGGCAGGTGTCCAGCAGTGCTGGGGAGGTAGAGTAGGTGCTTGCATGTGGGTGAGCAGGGAGGGCTGCCTCTGCCACCAGGCGCTGGGGAGAGGAGGAGGAACAAAACCCTCAATTTTGACGGCTCTTCTTCACCCATCAACTCCATTTACACAGTCTCAATAGCAGGGGCTCAACAGCAGCCGTGGCAGCAGCTCCTGCCAGGCTGCCACGTCCTCCTTGCATGTGCACTTCCCAGCAGAAAGGAGAATGAAGAAGGGGACAAGGAGAGAGAAAAAAGAGGGAGAGTGAAGGGGGGAGGGGAGGGAAAGAAAAGGGAAAAAAACCTTGCTGACACGGGGCATAACTTAATTTTCACGGTGCCGGGACAGCTGTATCGTGTAATCTGCCATGGCATGCCATTAAAACTTCAATGCCTTTACTGACCCAGAAGGGAAACTCAGACCGTGGAGAGCCTTTTGAAAAGAAGTGGTGATCTTTCACGATTTATGAGCTTGTCTTAAAGAAACGGACTCCACTCACTTTAAATTAATCACCCTTTTCAGGGTACATTGAAATCTGGGGTCTCTCAGCTGAAGACTGTGGAGACCCGGTAGCTTATGAATGCCTACCCTGTCTTTCTTATTATTTTTATTTCATTTTATTTTTATGCTCACCAAAATAGGTTGGTTTTCAGGCGAACTGTATCTTGCAAATTGAGGTGCAAAATCCAATTACACCAATTCAGTGAAAGTCTGAATGGAGTAGCGGTGGCACTTACACATTCTTGTCCCCACAGACATTGTGCAAAGGAGAAAAGAACCTGAGAAATATGAGGAGTTAAGGACTCAAACACTAATGAAATGTGAGACATCCTCTATGATTCACCCGCTAAAAGTAAAATAGCAGCAAGTCACCCTGCTTCCATTCTTCACACGGTCCAGGGAACAAAGGACTGGAAACTCATACTAATAAAACGCAAACAGTTTTGAAATAATAAAAAAGCCCTGTGTGTTACAAGAAAGTGTAGATAAAACACTTCCTTACTATGTTCCCAGGAAAACTGGTGTGATTTACAGGAAGAATGCCTGAGTTTTGGATTCACAGAGGATGTAAATCAGCATTCTTACATTGTCTACCATTAGTATAATATCTCATTTACTCCAGCTGTTTGTCGGGACTCCTCTCTCGAGTACTTGCTTTCCTTGGCCAGCAGCATTTCTTAATTGGCATGGTTTTAATGCAATGATAGAAAGTAACCCTGCAATATGAGGATTCAAAGCAACATAGTAGTGATTCTCAAATCCTTAAAACTTTCCATATCTAGCAGCAGCAACACTCTTTTTGTTCCTTTGGTGAACTAATTATGGAGTAACTTAAACCAAAGCATAAACTTCATGAACTCACAGGCAGTGATGGAAATAAAGCAATAGATGGAAATAAGATCTGAGATCAGAGTGAAACTTGTATATGGAGCCTGAACATCTGAATTAATTAAGCAACGTCTGCCTTAGAAGGCCGGTCTCATGAATCCCCTAATGCTCTGAAGTGCCATTCACTCTACTTTTGTTAGAAGTCTGACTTCTGACAATCTTTTGAATTGTTACTTATGATAAACACCAGAAGTGAGCATTCAAAGCAAAAATTGCTCCTTTTATCCATACTTTTTAGGGTTTAGAAGTTTTGTTTCTTTCTCTGGAGTCTGTATCAGCCAGAGGTAGGGCATGCAATCTCCTTTACGTAGCAAACTGTTCTTTAGACCCAGCTCCAAAGAACTGTGCCTGGGAATGCATATCAGCCATTCGTATTAATGTGCACATATTTTTCTGGAGCAGGGTACTCTCCACAACTCTACTTTAAACAAGGCGGGTTTGTTTGTTTGCCTTATCTGACTCCCCAGTGGCTCTGATATGTTTTTCTGTTAGTTCAGGTGTTCTTTTTTTAAGTTTTTAAAGTGTCAGCTGCTGCTGATGCAGTTTCTGTGAGGCAACTGTACTTCATATGAGACAGAAGCTGGTGCAACATCTCTGGTTTGTAGATAGTCTATTATTTTGGAACTATTTTCTATCAGCTTGTTAGACTCACAATAATGGCACTGGACAGTCACATTTCTAAACTTACATATTTCATGACAAGGAGTTTACACTCTTACTCACTGGACTGTGGCCCATCATGAGACATTATAATGGCAGATACATCAGTTCTAGAGGGCAAAAAGTGGTATGTGGGTTTACTTACTATAGAACGCTCTAGTAAGTACTTCCTATAAAATATACAGGGAAGTGAGCTTTAAAGTGCTGAGAAATATGTTTTTATTCACATCAGTAGAAAGAAAGTTACCTATTTTTCTGCAGAATGTTAAATTTTTACATCCCTCCAGAACTTTCTGTTAGATGGTTTGTACTTCTCATGCATAGAGAGCTTAATAACGTCACAACCGCATTCTTCAGTAGAACCCTGTAGAAAACAGATTGAATTATTGAATTTTTTGATCCATGCATTGTTGTTGGTACTTGTACTTTTTAAAAAAAACTCAGACAACTTCAGGCCCAGTATGGAGATGCATTTAAATATAACACCACTTACTAGCGGCTTCCCAAATGCTGGTAACTGGAGGAGGGAAGATGGTGTCTCATGTCAATCTCTATAACAAGGTCAAGTTCTCCATCAGTCCAGCAGTAACATTTTGCTTTCCATGTGGGTGTAGACATATACATGGTGTAATTCTGGACTGTTACTGCACTTGGCCCTCTATTTCTGTCAAGACACAGGTACACATCTTTTCCCATTCGTTGCAACAAAAGTTAAAACCTGTCCAATAAATGTATAAAACCATCCATTAGCAACCATTAAACCCAGCTGAGGCCCTGCTGTTTTCCTATCCATCAAAGTAGGGACAACATGCATGTCTATAAACATTACTGTATTTATTCATACCTAATCAGTTGTGTGAAAAGTTTTCAGTGTTTTGAAAACCTGAACCCTATCTGGTGGAAATATGAATTTGTGCAGTTCATTACATCTGTATTTTTGGAACTTGGAACCAGAGCCTATTTTATATTTTCTGAGGCCTTTGTTTATTTATATACCCCTGGCTGAGCTATCTGTTTTCAGTGATATGCGCCTCTGGCAATGAGGCACTGAGGTGATAACCAGCTCATCCAGTGGCAGGGTTAGCTAATGCTATTGTGGGCCCTGTTGCAAGGTACAGGAGAACATTGCACTTTTCATTTTGCCTCATGGCATTACCTTTTTTCAGGAGGACTACACAGCTAGAAACACTGTGTGCTTTTTTAGCAAAGTCATAACTAGCATACATTGGCCTGATAAGATATTATATAGTGCATGAAGTAGAGTTCTCCTTGATTTGTGCATGATATACTCAGAAAATGAAACCTTTAGTTCTTTGAACTTCTTGGTGAATTGGCAAAGAGCAGCTTATCTTTATGGAAATAATGCCCCACTGCAACATTTGACGAGATTTCTGCAGTTCTTTCTCAAGCAGTATGTGCGAGATATGTGACATACAGTGTTACAAGAAAAAGAATGAAATAAGAAGGTGAGAGGTTGAAAGCTGCTTTTTACAAACCGGCAAAGTCATACAATGTACTTGTCTGGATAAGGGGTTACTCTGATACTTCGGTGTCTACAGAAACAACCAAACATAGTATGGACAAGAGGGTGGAAGTTGCCAGCATCGTAAGTAAAGTGAGAAGTTCAAGTAGCAGAACAGTTGTTTCACTTCATGTCCATAGGATAGTTATATACAGTTACTTTTCCAATTTAGTGCTTCAAAAATAGAATAGACATAGGGTAATACTAGCTAAAATTAAGGCCAAACACTTAAATTGATTCTTCCTCAGTACAACTGTAGTAAAACCAGATGGATTCTTTAATCTTGGGGTAGATTTTTTTTCCCTGAAGATGCAGGAAATTAAAACCATTAGATTAGAAATACATGTGGACTGCCTGATTCTTTGCAGGATTGAAAACTGGTATAAATCCTGGAAAGACAACTCAAATATTCAGAGTTAATATCACCTGGGTACAGAAATCCATTCTGGTACTTCAGTTGTCATTGTCATAGGCCATACACTGCTTTCACTGTTAATGGAAGGCACAGGCTTTGAAGGAAATAGCCCAGTCCAGAAAGCTTTATGTAGGCAAAAGGTCCAATAAAGTCCTAGCTTTAAAGTGCTAAAAAATTTCCAGAATTGTGCTCACACCACAGCTAATAAATTCTGCTACAAAGAAAGCTCATATTTGAAAAATTTGCAAATATTATGGATATACATGCCAAGAAAGCACTCTGATGATTTGGAATATATGGAGTAACAATTTGGTATATCATAATGTTCAAATATTTTTTTATCCCATGGAACAAATCAAATTTTATATCATAGAGGAATAGTGATTTGGGAATTCGACTTAAAGTGTGGTGTATATATAGCTATATAATTTAAAAATGGGACAAGAACACTCGCATGCAACTTTTGAATTAAGTGGTGTTTCTACACACCTGAAAATTCTCTACATTTAAGACACAAGATAAATTTAAATCATTGTACTAAATATTTTTTTAAAATATAATTAACTAATCAAGGTTTGTTGTTGGTGTATTTTTTACAAATGGCAGCTAATTAAAGATCATAGAATCACATAATAGTTTGGGTTGGAAAGGATCTTCGAAGGCCATGTAGTCCAACCCTCAGCAATGAGCAAGGACATCTTCAAATAGATCAGGTTTCCCAGAACCACATCCAGCCTTGCCTTGAATGTCTCCAGGAATGGCACATCCGCCACCTCTCTGGGAAATCTGTGCCAATATTTTACCATCCTCACTGTAAAGAATGTTTTCCTCACACCCAGTCTGAATCTCCCCTCTTTTAGTTTAAAACCATCACCCCTCGTCTTATTGCAACAGGCCCTGCTAAAGAGTCTTTTCCCATCGTTCTTTCAGGCCCCTTTTAAGAACTGAAAGGCTGCAATAAGGTCTCTCTGGAGCTTTCTCTTTTCCAGGCTGAACAATTCAAACTCTCTCAGCCTTTCCTTATAGGAGAGGTGCTCCATCCCTCTGATCATTTTTGTGTCCCTCCTCTGGCCCCTCTCCAACAGGTCTGTGTCTTTCCTGTGCTGAAGACCTCAGAGCTGAATGCACTACTGCAGGTAGGGTCTCACCAGAGCAGAGTAGAGGGGCAGAATCACCTCCTTTGACCTGTTGGCCAAGCTCTTTTGGATGCAGCCCAAGATATGGTTGGCTTTCTGGACTGCAAGCGCCCATTGCCAGCTTATTTCCAGTCTTTGTTCTCATCTGTTAACATGATGAATGTTGAAAAAAATCAAGCCATTTGGCATTATTAAGCTTCACTCAGATACACCATACAGCAGTATTTAAAATAGTTGCAGCAGTCTAGGAATTCTGCTGGGCTGCAGAAAGAAATTATGGAGGCTGCCTGAAAAATTACCCTGATGTTTAATGGAAAAACATCATCCTTCCCAGTAGGTTTCTGACTTGGAGGAGGACATGGGTTTTTAAGACGCCTCTTGATTTACCTGGAGCAAGCTCTGAGATTATGATTGCAAGAGAGAGAAAACTGCAGGTATAGGGAAGATTTTTAAGAGATTAAACATGCTTCTGCAGCTCAGAGTATCCAAAGAAGTCTTCCAAATGCCTTGGTGTTCTTCTAGCACTAATCAGAAGCTGCTCCTTGGAAGTACTTTTTGACCCAGGAGGCACCTAGTGAGTTCTGGTTCTTCAGTTAGACTGCAATTTTAGTGAAAGTTCATATGTCTAAGAAGACTCTAAAGGAGGCAAAATCAGTTTTTGTGATTACAGGCTGATTTTCCTGTCTGTCAACCTTTCACAGTCAGTATGTAAAGCCTGAGGAAACTAAATTTCCTGTGGAGTATTGTACTCCATTGGACCTTTTCATTTTCTGGGCCCAGACTTCTTTGGAGGGTTAGTGAAGCCAGGCTAGAGCATTAAGAAGAAAAATATTCACACATTTGGAAGTAAAACTGTATTGTGTCCAAGCCTTCAACTTGTTTATACTTGTGGGAGTTAAATATCTATTCATTATAATAAAAACTTCTCCCTTTGTATGAAATTTTATTTTCTCCCTGGTTTGCCTTGTCTTACTACAGTTCTCTGCCCTGCAGTGAGCATCCTGCCTTCTGATAAAAAGTAGTTAAATGACCCAGATCGTTCACATGAAACTTACCTTTCTCAGAGCATGGGACAGTGTCATATACAGGGTTATGTGCTGAGAATAAGCCAGTTATGCAGAGGGTGCTACTGCATTCACAGTAGAAGCTGGGAACTGTCAGAGGAGATCTGTGGAGGGAGAAAGAACTGCCCACAAGACAGCTGACAGGAAGGTGAAAGAACCTTGCACCATCTTTGGCTGTCTCAGACTACAAGGCTGGATGCCCATAGGATAGGTGTCATAAGCTGCATGTTTCTCAAGTTCCATATGCATCTCTTCAGACACGAGGTGAAATTGATCTCACCAAACGTAAATATCTCAGAGGCATTTAATCTAAGTGTTATATGATCCTTTCTAGTCAATAGAAAGTTACAGCCATATCTGTAAGATGGCTCATTCCACTGCCAGGAACATACCTAAAATAAGTGATAAGAAGTGCCCTCAAGAAATGTCAGGGTTTCTCCACTGACTAGGTTAAATCAGGTGAGATGAATCTCACACCAAAAGACATGCTGGCAGGTGTGAGGAGCAGTCAGAATGCCAGCAAGAGTCAGTAGAAGCAAGGAACTTTTAAATCTGCTGAAAGATCATATTGGGCCAGCAACTTCAGAGTAACAGAAAAGTGGACACCACCAAGTTTTAATTCTTATGTGTTAATATAAAATTCCCAAAGACTAAAATTAGAATATTGATAATTCTCAGTGGTGGGAGGAAGTTTGAAAGAGAGTTCCATTAATGCATGAATTTTATTTAGGGGCAAAGCACTTTTAACTACTATGCTATAGTCACTGGAGATGTTAGAAAGTAGATTTGAGATGACATACCCAGCAATCCTGCAATCATGTAACACTCTTCAGTCGTACCTCGAGGCATTAAATTAAGTGGGTTGAAAACCACAGAATGAATTCAAATGATACTTTTCTAAATTTACAGAATGCAAAGAGCCAAAGAGGATGAGTATGTATAATTTATTTAGACTTTCAGCAGGTAACTGATATCTAGACATGTTAAAACAAAGAGAAATGCTGATTAATCTTTTTTAATAAGGATGGAAAAAAGTATGATGTAAATATTTTAATGGGATTATGTGCCTCAATCACATAATCTGAGCATCTGTATTGTATTCAGATTTGATCATTCCATTTCAAAAAAGAAAATCTAACAAAGAACAGTCCTTTATGTGAGGACATGGCAGGATTTCAAGCAACAAGATGTTAAAATAGGAGATCTCTTTGGTTTTGCAGTTGTCTGTGTTTCCAGTGAATGCCTTTGAGTGTACTGCTACAGACAACTAGGAACAGATACCAGCCTTATAGCAATATTAAAGCTGATGTTTATTCTTTCTGGTTTTAAACATACTTTTTAACCTTCTTTATGCAGGACTTTTCCCCTTACTTTTGTGAGTATTTCACTTGGCTCCACTTTTTGAGGCCTTCAATCTTCCTTCCTTTCCCCACTGTCCTACCCCCTCCCAAAATGTGCTATTTGGTTTGGAAGTTTCCTAATGACTGTAAGGATTAGAAAAGCAAAAGGAAAAGTGGATGATTTAAAGAAGTGTACAAACACAACTTTTCAGAGGGGAAAACAGCACGTAAGTGAGGATGGAGAACAGTGACTGTGCAAACATACCCAGAACACTAGTCCACTTGGCAGAGCTAACATGGAGATTTGTCGCTGTTCCCTGCAGATACCCTGAAGTTGTTTGAATAAACGTTCGTACTGAACAGGTGTGCACCAGTCTAGATCCCTGAGCATGAGGTATTCCCAGACTGAAAGGAATGATTTATTTTGTTAATATTGTATCTATACGGCCTTTTGAAAACATCAGGTGTTACTTAAATATTATTACATTCCAATAATAAAATAAATACTTGAAGCATCAGATATTTAACCCTCTCTTTCCCTGAGAAACACACAAATACAGTACTGTTCTAATAAATCCTTAATTTTACAGATTTCCTGCTGAAGTTTCTGACTAACGGCAAGTTATTTGTTCAGAAAGATTTTATGGCACTCATAAAAACTCAATCACAGTTTTAAAATAACTTGTAGGTTTTCTGTAACATGATGCTGCCACCTCAGTTCCCAGAGGGTATATTAAATTCAAGTAGCAATAACAAATCATTTAAGCAATAAATAAATAACCTGCGACTGAGTTGTTAAGAGTTAATAGTCTCCCATACACTCAATAGAGACTGAGGCTCCACTCTATTAAAGTGACCCCCGGGGCCATGGGCCAAATTGCACCCAGTTGTTTTGTAGAAGGTATTCATCCCTCACACATTCATTTCCTTCTTTATGTTGTCTCCTTTCATCAGTGAAGGCACTCTGCAGTCCCTGAGTCCAGAGAACAATTACGGTACAGTCTCAGAGAAAAGAAAGAAAACTGGGGTCATAAATATGTTAAATGGGTACGTGGGTTTAAGTGGCTTTGTAAACTAAACACAAGGGAAACCTCAGACTAATTAATGAATATGAAGCAGCATGATAGGAATGTTTTAAGGGGAAATTCACATTACTTCCTCCCCTCACCCCACAAACTTAAAAAAAAAATATATTTTTTTTTCTTCCTTTAAAAATTAATTCCAGTGACAGTCATGACACAACACATCCTTATATTTTACTGAAATGGTATTCAAGTAGGAACTGGTTGCAAAGATAGCTGAACTGATAACTCATTCTCAGCATTTTATTGGAAACTGAATTCTTTCCTCCACAAAGATCAGCCATTTATCATGATAGGAAAGCTAAGTAAAACTGCAGGAAGATTTAGGACTCCAGCCAAGATCACTGTTTAGCTTTATATAGTATGTCAATTCCTGACCTGACTTATACTCACCACTAAATAAACATGGATTCATTGAGTGTCAGTGGTGTCAGGACTTGTCCCTATAATAATAAGATTATGGGCCCAGAACAGTAGCCTTCATTCAGTCCTAGCAGTGGGACAAATTTTGCTCTCAAGGTCTTCTCCTGTTCTCCTGTGGGAAAACTGTCAGGAGGCTGAAGACTGGGGAAAGATTCTGTGGGCTTTCTTTTACTTATAGAGCTTTTCCTTATATTTGTCTTATTCCAAACTCTGATGTATTTATTTCCCAAGATCTACCACAGGGTTCTGCTGCCAGCCTCCCGTGCTGTCTCTAGGTCCATAGCTTGCTTCAAAATCCTGGTTGATTTTCACTGGGTCTCACTTTTGGAAAAAATCATGTTAGAAAACAAAACTATTTGTTTTAGCCAGACCAAACTCTATATGACAGAAGACCAAAACGGTGGGTGGGGAAAGTATTTTTTCTACCAAAAGTTCTGAAGAACATTAATATTTCTGTGCAGATTTTGTTTGTTTGTTTGTTGGGGTTTTTTTGGACCCAATATCATGTTTCCATAGTCAATCCAACCAGGGTGGTGTCACCAACAGCACAGCAGAACCTTCCTCTGAAGGTCTATGATATCTTGCCTTTCCCAGAGCCCTCAGGACACCACTCAATTGCCATGAGACTGATGGTCCCTCAGTGCCTCGCAGCTGTGTCAAGTCCCAGGTTACCTTAACGAAGTTCGAAGAGGACACAAGATCCCTGGGGATGAAAACTGCTTCTGCAGCAGTGGGTCAGGTAAGCCCTCCACTCTGTTGGCACAAGAAGTGAAATAACTGGAATGAAAATGAGTTCTGGTTCCTGCTGCTATTTGTAACTCCTTTGCAGTTTCTCCGTAGAGCATGAGATGCCTCCTCTCTCAGAAGTATAGCCAGGTGCTTATTGTAGGACAGGGACCATCTCCTCTGAAGCAGGGCAGGGGAGCAGACACTGTCTAGTGTCTCCACACTGCCTCCAGGTAGGGAGAGTGGAGGAGCTGCAGTAGGGTGGCTCATTTGCTCAAGACACAAAGCCATCACTTTGCAGACTTTTGGTGCTCTTCGCAATCAAATAAACACGTCTTGGCTAGTGGGCACTATGGGAACACATCTGCCTGATGAACATAATTAGTGAGTATTCCCTCCTCCCCTTCAAGCAAAAGAGGATAGGTTTCCTTAAAGTTCTGGTTGAAGCGGTTTGAACTAATCTGGCTGAATGTCCAAGGCAGGCATGGAAGTGGCTGCCTGATCACTGCTACCTGCAGTACTGCAGATATGCTGACCTCTGCCTCATAGTGATAGTGAGGTGCTCATAGGACAATACTCTGATTGTAATGGACTTTAAAACACCAGGTCTGCCCATGTCCTAAGCCTTCATTCTTCTCCTAACTCCATAAGGTCTGTAGGTTGCACAAACTGCTTCTTAGCTTGGAAAGATTCAAACTCCATTAAGAATATTTCAGAAGGCTACAAATAAGCACAATAGCAGCCTACTATATATGTCATTACTGTTGCAATTAATACACATATATGAGAGCATTAATACCTGTGACTTCTTGAAGTCAGCTTTTAGACAATCGTAAATTCCTGGAATGGAAAGCTATGCGGCTTCCATTGTGTCCCAGATGCATACCCACACTGCTTCTCATGTTAGGCACCGGGTTCAAACTGTTTCCATAGAAAAGGTCCTGCTCTCACACAATTAATGTCAAGGAAACATATTTTAGTTGAGTTCAAAGGAGGAAAGTTGGAAACCCCAATTCAGAGAGGTGATAAAACTTCAGCCCTCCTGCTGGGCATGGAGGGGAAAACCTGACAAGAAGCCCTTACCACAGCATTTCAGAGTATGGATTTTTAATATCTCTACTTGAAAGTGCTGTTGAAAAAGGGCTATAGCATAGAAAGAGGGGCAATGCCAAAATGAAACTTGCGCAGTTACCTTTTCATACTTTGAATACATTATTGATATAGTTACACAGAAATGTATTTGTAGTGTTTATTCACCAACACTCAAAATATTCCCAAGTTTTGACTTTCCACTGAAGGCAGTGGAAAGAAGTTTTCAGAAAGGAGTAAGTGAGCTAGTTAAACTCTTTGCCAGGAAAAGACCATTTTCTTTCTGTCCACTTGGCGAGCTTCTCAGCTGACAAACCACCATTGTCTTCAGTGCAGTGACACTGATCTATACCAGCTTTTCAGCTAATGGATAGTTCACAGGCCACTTCTGGTTTTTGTCAAGTGTAGTCAAGATTTGTCAGTATTTTCAGCTCTTTTTTTTTTTTTTTTTTTGTTTTGTAAATTTTTTTTCCAACTCTTTTACTTGCTGTCCTATCAGCTCACTGCTCTGCTGGCTTAAACGATCTGAGCAAGAGAAGAGCGGGTAATGTGCTTCCTATAGATGAATTTAGGTAAGAATTAACGTAAAAAGGCTAAAACGAGTAGGAAACTTTAGAGATCAAAAGGTACTTTCCAAACATGAGCATGTAACAAGTGACACTGCTCCACGTACAGGACAGAAACAAAAGAAGTGCTTTCATTTGGTCATCCTTTTCATGGTTATTATTTATTTATTTTTACTATTCATTCAGCTAGAGGACTGAGCATGGGCTGAGAAAGGAATTTAGGATTTCAACCACCCTCCCAACAGCAGCAAAATTATAAATACTGTTTAGTCTTTTATCCTTTGAACACTCCGAAGGCCCTTGTAGTCAACGGAAGTGTTAAGCATGCCAAAGGAGCCCGGAATTGGGCCTTTAATGAATAGACTTCATTGTGCCTGGCGATTACACAGGTAGATGGTGACAAGGCAGACAGTGTCCAGTTATAACAGCAGTCCTTGTGTTTGGGAGATGATTCTTTCTAAGCCTCTGTTCTGCTCCATCTGATCCTTGTATGATCTTCCTTGACTGGGTGGATGGGAACAAAACTGCATCATCTTCCTTTCTGGTTCTGGCAAGGGGGCCGGCATGACACAGACTGAAGTGGGCATTTTGATTCTGCACCAGTGGTTAGCAGCGAGCACACTGGCAACAAGGCTGAGTGAGACCCTGGGACCATTCCTGTACACCTGGGGTCTCCCCTTTCTACCTCCCAGCATGTGGCCATAGTTCAAAAACATGCAAGCATTATAAAATTGTAATTATTTTTGTTATGATGAAGAGAGGAAGACCATCTAAATATGGCCTCTCTGAACTTTTCTATTCAAGCCAAATAAAATGCTAGGTGTTATATTGGCAGGTTTTCCACTTTGGTAGCATTTCAAGGAAATGAGAAAAATAAAGGAATAAACTTCTGTCTCTTTCCCTATTAAAATTGTCGGGATAGTAAATCAAGTTTTTAACGGCCAGGAAAATATTCAGTACATTTAAGAAACCAAGAGAGAATGTCTCTTGTGGCATCTGTAAAAATATCATCTGCTACCATTTAACTTGGGGAGAGACACATGTGACAAAGTTTATAGAGAGAAAATGTTAGTGTGCAGTTCAACTCGAAACACAGAACCTCAAAACACACTCTTCATATTTCAAAACTTTTTCATGTGTGATGTGATCTGTGGCATGAAGGATAAGCATTGTCTTCTCACCAGTACTTACTTAGAGCTTCATAAATACTGGCACAAATATCTAATTGATTTCTATTTTTAGTCTAAATATATGCAAGTTATTATTTTTAGATACAGTGAATGATGAAGACCACACAAAAACCCACAAGTG
The DNA here is from genome assembly GCA_028858755.1 of Ara ararauna. Lineage (NCBI taxonomy): Eukaryota > Metazoa > Chordata > Aves > Psittaciformes > Psittacidae > Ara > Ara ararauna. The sequence continues at coordinate 31,312,597 of CM054410.1, read as the reverse complement.
ATTTTACATGATAAATTGTGGTGCATGTAAAGTATAATGTACAAATGAAATTGAAGAACAAAATCTGCCTTTGAGGTGACTGATCCTGCAGTCCTGACTTCACCTGAAGAGAGGTGGAAAAGAGTTGGCTAAGGGAGACTGGAGGCAATGAAAGTGTTTATGCCTAGTAGCCTTCTTGCCTTTCTTTTTTCTTTTTCTTGTGGAAGATAGGTCTGTCAAACTGAAAGAAAAATAGTCTTCCTGTCCATTACATACACAAGTCCTTGAATTATCTTTAGCAGTTGCCTTTTCACTGAACTGTGAGACAACTTAATTTGAAATTACTCTTTTTGGAAATCCTAAACCCTTGACACATTTCATTAGGCACAAAATGATTATAGTTATCAGTTAATTTGTTTGAAGACTTGGTAAACACTTGTTACAAAGAGTTTAGAGTTGTCTAGTAGTTAGCAGAAAAGGGAAGCTGTCTCCAATCCTTAGTTTATTTACTTAGCACTTATTAAGCACCACTTCTGTATCTACTCAAAAAAGAAATATTTTAAGCAAACCGTAAAAGTAGGCTTGACCCTTTCACAGGCACATCATAAATCAATTGTTAAAGCAAGGGTGAAAACTCTGAAAGAGGTCAGAGGTGGAAGAGAGGTCATCTCTGAGAAGGGACAGTGTGAAAATCCACAAGGGGTGGAGCTTAGCTGTAGATAAAGGTTAGAAAAAGGAAATTATAGAAGTGGTGAGGCTCTTACACCATGAAAGCACCAATAAAATCATAGTTATCAGAGTGCTGAGGTTATTCACAGATATTTATAAGCCTGCAGCTCCAATTGCCAGACCAGTGATGCCAGATCATCTGCCTAGTGACAAAACTAGGCAAAACTTCTTTTTCGAGCAGAAGGTTTACTTTCAGTTACATGCAAAGTAGGGACAATATGTTTCTCAAAAACTGTACCATTTCTTCTGCTAGGCTTTGCTTGACCTTCCTATCATCACGTCAGAGAGGTTTATCCCAATGACATAACAATTTCTCTGCACAACCTGATAATTTGGGAGTGAGCACTGTATAAAAATGTTTGATGCTATTCCCTGTGCAAGCAAGGAACTCTACATATGTTTGGCTTCAGCAGTTTTGACTTCATCTACAAATGCACTAGTATGTTTGGAACTGATTCTCCAGAGTTGAGGGAACTATATAATGATCTTAAAGCACTTAATGATTATAAAGCATTTTCAGCCACAGTAATTTGCCAGTTTCTCATCTCTGGGTTTTGTCTCATCTTCAGTCAAAAGGTATTAAATGATGCCACTGTAAGATTTGCTCAGCCTTTAACCAGCCTCACAGTTTTTTATGCTGGTTTTAGCTCAAACTCAGAATTTCAATGAACAGCTCTATTTAAGCATTTGTTTCACTCAATAGACTAAAGTTTAAATTCCAAACAATTAAAGTTATTCAGATTTAAATGGGAAGATTTCCTGATTGTTTTGTAACTGCACAATTTATAAGTCATAATGACATTCCTTCACTTTGTCCAGAAAAAACAAAGGCTGATTTATTTCCTAATAACAAAGGCAAATGGTGAGGCTGTATGAAACTGCTTCCTTATTTTCAAGGGGTCAGTGCCAGGCTGTTAGGTATCTTTGAACCCCTCCTCCCACCTATAGCCTTCCCCTGAAGCAAAGCGTTCCAAAACATTGCCAATGTGGGGAGCACACCACATATTGAGTTATATTGAGCACACAGTTATGGTGCAGCTGATACCTGTGCAGTCAGTTACCAGATATCTGCTTGATATTCATTGTATCAGCATTGATTGCACTGGGCTTACTGAAACACAGCAAAATGCATTCATCTGGCTAATGTATATACCTTCATTGATGCTGCATTGTGATGTAAACAATGTCCTGTTCCTTCCTTATAGTAACATAATTGACAGCCAGGCATTTTGAGCGCTCCAAAGAGCTATTGTTGTGGTGAATGCCAGAACAATAGGATTTCATATAGACTGGGGCTTAAAAAAGTACAATGTCCTTTTTCTGATATAAAACCAAGAACTGTGTACCGGCTGAGAATGAGATAATGGGCTCATTGTGGAATTAAAGCTTTGGCTTTGTTGGGAATCAGCTGCTCAATTTTTATATGTACACTTGTTTAAAACTTTTATGTGCTTGAACACATGTATTGTCTCTGTAGCTATAAACATATGTTTTTTAAAAATCATGTCTCCCTTGAATCATAGACTCACATAACGTGAAGTTATAAACTCCTAGCTCTGTGTTGTCAGTCAGTGGCAAATCTTCCAGTGACTTCTGTGGGGAGCAGGGTGAAAGCCAATGAAATCACACCCTTCATCTGAAGAACAATTTTGTGATGATATTACTAACAGCTCAGACCAGAAGTGAAAGACCTAGGCAGTGGGGTTATTTCAAAATGCCCCTTCAGTTTAAGTGCTTTCAGTTCTTTGCCTCCCCCTGGAGACAGAATCCCTTCCTCTTCCGTCTTGCAAATTGAGATACTGACAGTCACAGTCTCTGTTTGAAGATCTGGCCCTTAACCTCTGGGGTTGTGAGAAAATATTGAAAAACAAAGTTAAAAAAACCTGATGTTTGGAAGGATTTCAACTAAATAAAATGATCCTTGCTGGTTAGAGCCTTCTTGTAATGAGGGCACTGCTGAGCCTTCTGGTTATTGTACTTGAGGACATCTCCCCAATTGCTGAGCATTTTGTGGAGACAGAGAAATTGAGGAATGGTGGATGGGAAAATTTGGAATGGCTGCAAATCAAAATAGGCAAGGTGCTGTCGTTTGTGCTGCTCCAAAAAAGACACTTCCAGACCTATCTGGTCTTGAACAGACATTTGGCCCACCCTAGCCAAATACTTGAAAGAGCATTTTGAAAGCCTTACTTCCTCCTGCAGAAATTTAGCTCCCAAAATTGAGAAAATTTCTTGAGTGGCTTCCTTGAATCCATTCCTGTGACTGCTGAACCTCCAAAACTTCAACTGAAATTGGTGGGTTTGACTCTGTCTCGAGTAACACAACATTTTCACTTCCATTGTGTTAAAGTTATTTAGGCTGAGATTCCCAAAACTACTGAAGTAACTTAGACATGCTTTTCCCACTGAAGATGAATGGGTTTTGTGTTTTCAGACAGACATTCAGCTACACATGAGGTTCCATCCTCCAACATGAAGTGGGACGACAACATAATCCAATATACTTGGAGTCTGGCAGCAGTAAAAGGCCCACAGCTCCTTTTCTGCCAGGTTCCAACAAATGTAGAATATATATGAAGTTCGTACCTTCAAGGGCATGGAAGTAAATCAAGCCCAGATACTGAGATTTCTCGCTCTCATATGTATGTGTTCAGGCATGTGCTTGAATGATCTTTTCCAAAGCACAACATATTTTAAATCATCAAGTTTTTCTCACACACCCATTCATATGGTCAAAATTAATCTTTGCACTGATTATTTTAATTGTTTGAATATGTTTTAAGGGATGGGGAAGAACAGGGTTTGCAGTATTTTCCTGCTTCCCTCACTGGCATTCTTGTGAGTTCACATGTGCAAACAACACTCTTCTCTCAAGCCCTCTTTCCTGGGATTCCTGAAACACTCTCAGACAGCTTTGAGAAATGTTTAGCTATCCCAGTGGGAGCTGGGCTGTTGTGATGACGGCAGCTGCTGGGTGAAGGATGGAGAAGCTTTTTTGGCACCACTGCCAAGTCCATTAGGACAAGCTATCTCCAGATGTTGGAACTTGATTTGGTGGAAGAGTAATTTTCTTACTGATATTATTGCTAGGGATGGGCAGGTTCATGTTGCCAAAATGGCTCAAACCCTTTTAGGGTTTGAGCTTGAATTCAAAACTTGAATTTTCAGGTAGGCTTAAAAATTCAGTAAATGTTCCCATATTATTTATTTTGAGCACCTCTGGGAAGGGAGAGAAACCCCTTATTTTTGTCAGGAAAAGAAGACAGAATCTCTAGAGAAAAGACATAAGCCAGGGTAAAGAATCCACTGCAGTGAAGCAGAAACAGAAAATCATAAATACCAGTTTCCTAAATCTAATTTTATGGAAGTACATAGGGATTTAAAAAGACGAATTGCTTCCATACAGTCCACCTCTTATTAAATAAAGCAAACTTCATTAAGCATATAATGACGTTATCTGTTCCTGCAAAAAAAGATTTTCAATAGAAAAAGGATTCCCACTCCAGCAAAACCAACACTCCAAACAAGGAAGAGTAGAGGTGGCAGAAATTAAAACAAGAGATGCAAACACACGTTGCTTTAGGCTTTTACAGCTTGTACAAAGTTTTCAGGAAAAGGACCAAAAACACAGCCATCATATCAGCGCCCGAAGAGGCTTAGAGGCACCTGTGTCCCTGTGGTCCCACACAGGGAGGGTTGTGTGGGAGGGGGCTCTTAGAGCATCTAGCTCTGCTTCTTGACTTGAAAACCATGTAATGGTTTAAAATCCCTCCAAAAATTGCAAAACCAGAGTGAGAGAATGGCTCTTAAGCAGTTTCCAGCCTATGCCAGCCTCCGGTTTTTGAACCTGGTAATATTTTATCTACACGGAAAGTTTCTTCCTAGCGGTTAGCAAAGTCTGTAATGGGAGAGCATCACAGGAGATTTGCTCTCTAGGATGTAAAATATTAGTGTTGGTGAGTCTGAACTGCAAGTGAGAGATGAGCCACATGCATGGGTGGTACTAGGGCAAGCAGCCTTCGTTTGTAGCTGGTTATGTCCAAGCACAAGACCTTGCATAGAGTGGAATTCAAGCTTTCCAGCAAATGGCATAGTTTAAAGGGGTAAAAGTAAGGCATAGACCCAGCCATGCTTTAGTAATTAACTTCTAACTTGAAAGTCAACTTAGAAGAAAAATGGTCTGACGAAGAATCTCTCTCTCTCAGCAGGAAAAATCTGAAAATGGAGCGTGACGTTTATAAAGCAGCCTCAGAGAGCAGAAACTCTCAGACATACCACAGGTCTCCGCATTTTTCTCGAGCAAAGTGCAACACGAGGAGCACGCGTTTTACAGTTCTAAGCATATTTAATACAATGTTTTTACAACAGCTGTTGCTTTCACAGAACTTTAAGCCCACTGTGTAAATGCATCACAGGCAAAATACTCTGTTGTCTTGGAGACAGCCTTTGCTCGCAAGCCCTTTTCCACCGAGCTGGTGTCAGCTTTCAGCTCCGGCTGCATTCCAGGCGGGCAGGCAGATCCTGGCCTCTCTCTCCTCTGCCTTCATTATTGGCCCTGCTGAAGGACAGACGGCTCAGGAATTCGGGGCAATTACTGGGGCGGCATATGATCAGTTTCCATCAACACACCTGATGAGAAAATGGCAAAAAATGAGTCAAAAACATAAAAAAAAAGTTTAAAAAATCTCTGAAATATTTCCTGACATCCATTTTTTCCCTTTTTCTTTTGCTTATCTTTTGTTGCTTATCAAACCTGGTACATGCTGGATTTAGACCAATTTATTGTCTTAACTGAGAAGTGTTCCAAGCTGACACTTGGAAGACCATTGGAGATACTGTGTGTTGAATGTCTGCCATTAAAGGACTTCTCTTGTCTTTGCAAAAGGTGATATTAGCTAGTGACTTGACCCCTCCAGCTCTTCAGCATATGCACGCACTGCTACAGGTAGCACACAGCAAACTCTGCCCTCATCACGTGTGTTTGCATGCCAACAATGTGTTCTAAAGCTCTGTCTTCAGAGTCAAACATACAAAAAAGAAACAACTGGAAACTTTTCTTAAACCCCAGAATATTTGTTTTCATCTGAGGTTTAGACATGCAAATGCACTTGAAGTGGCTGTGCTCCATGCGTGAATATAAAAAATTATATTATGAACTTAAAATATAGCCACCAAGCATCAAAGAGAGATTTTTTCACTATTGAGTAGCTGGACCTAATCTTGCAAAGCACTGAATGCGCTTGAATGCAGCGAGTGTTGGAAGGAGTCAGGTCTATCAAGCAAACACTGAAGACTTCAAAAAACTAAGGTCCTAGACCCAGGAAGCTCTCTGAAAAAGCAAGGTGCTGCCATACCTTAGGCGACTTTAGTCAACACTGCTTTCCTTCACGTGTAAGCCCTCCTTTTGTCAGCAGGTGATGTAGAGCTAATGCAAAGCTAAAAAGTAGGTATTTTTTGTCCTCTAGACACCCTCCTTAATGCCTAAATCTAGAGTGCACTGCTATCCAGGACAACATTTAGTTGCAGTCTTCAATGGAAACATGTATTTTGGATTCCTTGGTTCAAATAACACTTCCAAAGCATATATTTAACATTAGGATTGTCCTTTCCCAAACCAGAGCCCATTCAGATTCGCTGAATATTCTTTTCAAAAGGTTTAGAAAGTAAAAATTCCCTGTGTCAGGTGATGTGTGTGCGCAAAGATCTGAGGGAATCATCTGTAACTTTAACAATGTTTGACTGGAGTAACGGCAACAAGGAGCAGCATACTGTCCTCTCTGCAGCAAAACAGCCGGCAGCAAGGATAAGAGTTTTGGCTGCTAAATAAAATTAGGGTGGGTTCAGGACCGGACGTGCAGATAAGTTCATCACAGACAAAAGAAAGTTTTAATGCTATGTAGCATTAGAGCAAGGTAGAGCTTGTAAGAACAGCTGTGTATCCTACAGTATTGCACAAAGCTCTTCCCTGGGTTAGGTTGAGTTTTAAGCTTGTGTTTTGACTTGAGCATTGCACACCCCATCAGCTCATCGGTTTAGACCTGCTGGTGCTCACAGAATGTTGATTACGAAATGTGGGGAGGCACCTTCAGCACAGGTCTAGCTCAATTGGCACAGACTGCTGTGATTTCTTCCTCCCATGAAAAACATTCCTAGAAAGCATTTCAGCCAGCTCTACCCAGTCTATGAACTAACTGCACTTAGAGCTCTTCTTTTCCAAATTTGCTTGCCCAGGCTCATGAGGAAGAGCCTTATACATGGAAAGCTTTGTGCTTCAGCTGTGCTAAAGCCTACCCTGGCAAGCCAGGGATCACAGCACTGTGACTGAGCAAAGCCAACGAACTATCACATGCAATTGTGCCTGCAAGTGGTTTCCTCACTTAGGGTTGGGCAGCCACAGCAGCAAGTACAGTTGTAAATGCAGCAGTACATGGGTGCATGGTCTCCAGAGGGTCATCTGAGCCAGGCTTTCTACTCTTTTCTCTCCAGCTACAGCGAAAGGTTTGGATACTTCAGTAATTTACTTTATTCTTGTCCATCTCTGATGATTTTGTCCTGGAGGCATGCCAAGCAAATAAAGGAAAAAGTATCTTAGACTTCCATCTTCCCTAGCATTCTCTTGCTTCTGCTTATTCTCTAAAAGTGGGCAATGAAGAATGTGAACACTGATCACTTTGCTTTCGCTGATGCACCTGGGTCTGAGCCCCAGCAAGCTAGGGTGAGGGGAGAATGTTTACTAAGAACTGTAGTAGTTTCTTAGCATAGAAATGAACTTAGGAGCATAGAGACAAAGCCATAAGGCAAATCTACCCTGAGTGAACAGGATTTGGCCTGTTGGCAGATGAGTGTATGTCTGCAATCTATAACATGCTACATTCTGCAAGTGTCACACATATACCCTAAACACAGGAGTTTGTCAGGAAACAGTTGACAAATGCTGTCAGGGTAGAGCATACTGAGCAGAGCTGTGATGTGAGGGTAAAGCATACTAAGGAGAGCCATGCCGATCTGACCTCATGGAGAAATTACCATGTTCTTGACATTTAGATGTTTAGCTTTACTGGGAGGGAAAAGGTATTTCTGACCTCAGTAATAAGCATATTTAAACCATTCCTCCTCTGCCCTGGAAAATACTTCTCAAAGTTGTGCTGCCAGCTGCACTGTTTTTTTTTTTATTTCTGCATGTTCAAAAGTGCACCTAAAAGTTATACATTGAATAGGTAAAGGGTTGCAAATGCAACTGCAAAAATCAATGTGACACTTCAGTTTCTTTCAGTGAATACTAAGCAGAGGTGAGTAATTAGAAATACATAATACCTAATCACATCCATTTTAGTTTTGTAAAAGGGAGATCCTTATCTGGGATCAAATGAAAACATGCATGTGCAGGGTTTGCATCCAACCACAGACTATACAATCTAGCATATTTCTAGTCAATATGAAACAACCCAGCTGGAACTTTGAGGCCCTGAATGTTCCCAAATAAGCAGGGGCCCAGAATTATTAATAAAAGCATTAGCAAGAGGTTTGGCTCAGTTCTAGGTATTATATTTCAAAATGGACTTAGATATTTTTTTCTGGTTTAAGAAACTCACTCATTCTGACTGAAGTGAGATGGTTGTGATTTATGTAATGCTAAACCTGATGTATGACTTTTTTCATAGATTACACTCCTGCATTTATACGTAGTTCAAAGCAAAGTTCTCCCTTTATTTTCAAGAAGGGAATCCTTCAATGTCAGAGTTATATCCTTGGAATTTAATACTGGTCTTCCGGTATGTTTAGCTGGTATTTTATTTACCTGTGTTTGCGACCTCTGATGCCTCTTCTTTCTTATCATCCACGTCTGCAGTCTCTGTCACTTTTTTGGTGCAGTTGCAGCCTCGTAATAAATTATGACAAAGACTTTCAAGACAGTTGATTCTGTTGAAAAACAGAACACTTAAACCCGTATTTTATCTCTGGTCCTTTCTCTCTATACTCCAGAAAGAAAAATGAGTGTGTAAAGTTCCTTGTGTGAAATCACTGGTAAACAATCTTGAAACAAGGGGGTTTGACATATAACAAAATATAAAGATAAGAAGATAAAAATTTCAAACCATAGTGCATGCTAGGGAGTTTGCTTGAGAAAGAAAACAGCATTTAACACATGGCCCAGTGAAGGCAATGCTGTGTTATTTTTGTGGTGATATTTATGAATGTGGTAGGACAAAAATCCTGACTTTTAAGAACTTCAGGATGAATCAGAGCTTTCCCAGACAAACAGCTAGGTTTGCACAAAGAAAAAGAAAGCATAGCTGCCTGGATGTCCCATGGTAAGACCTAAGCACCCTAAATAGCAGGGCATAGCACTGTAAAAGGAGCAGGATGAGAGATGCCTTGCTGCATTCTCATACCCGTGTAAGACTCTGACTCCTAGGGGTGCCTGGGACAGCAGTCACCTTTGCTGGTTCTTCAGCTTTGAAGCAAGTACTTTAGCGCTTCCCTACTTCACCCAGGAGCGCAGGTTTCCTCTGTCCTCTTCTCCTATTTCCCTCTCCCAGGAAGGCTGGAGACCCCCAGGGTGCTGATGCCACTGCACACCGTCTTAGAGTCATCCTCATTTGCTTCAACACACTCTTGTTTTCTTTTGCTTGCAGAAGGGGACTGAAGGGGAGAGAGAGGCAATGCATACAATGCATACCATCCCAGAGGGCAACAAGTTAGGACCACCAGTCCAGGACAATTCCACAGATCAAATGTCCCCTGTGAGCATGCAGCCACAGCAGGAGGTAATTCAGGAGTTACCTTCTTCCTGACACCTCTCCTGATGGACTAGTTAAGTAAATTTCTTGTTTGTCTATAAAAGTCTTCCTGTTTGACAGTTTGACAGAGCTGTATGCTGTTAGGTGTTAACAGCACATAACTTCAGTGGCCTTTTCTAGGGAAGTGATAGTCCAAAACCTAAAAAAAAAAAGTGATTTGGGATACTCTGGCATGAGAAACACTAACATTAGATAAGGCATAATGGTAGGTCTCCTTCTCTAAGAAGGAGGAAAATAACTGCTACAGCTGAATCCAGGACAGATATATTCTAATAAGAACCTTCCGAATAATCAATTTTATCTTCTGAAATCTATGAAACAGTAAGAAATGAATTTTCTGTAGAGAAATCAGCTTCAGACCTGAGGAGTCACCAGATCTGGTTTGGCGTGACATTTCTTTATTGGACCAGTTGGTGAAATTCTTGTGCTGTGTGGTGATAAAAAGTACACAAAAGCTTGAAATGCAAAGACATTACTGTGTATATTGCTCAAAGGGCTCGCATCTTTCGCAGATACAGGTTCTCTTCTGTACTGCAGTCATTGTTTCTTCAACATGAGTAGAATACATTATGATATAAAAAAAGATGTTATTTTCACTCAGTAGTTTATTTCAAAGGTTAACTTTCAGCAATTTAGTCTTGTGGAAAGAAATATTTTCATCAAAGTATTACAAAATTTTCATACAAAACCACACTTTCACAACAAACAAAATAAACAGCTGCTGAACCTTCCTTTCATCACCAAAGCAAGGAAAAAGCCAGAACTTTACCAAAAGCAAATTTTTAGGACTGTAAAGTGACCTGGAATGAAATCACAAATGCAGTGTGGTTAAGCCACTAAATTAATTTATTTTCTTAATTTACACTTAGTATTTTTTGAAATATAGTACTATGTAGGCATGATTTACACCTAGAGTTAGGAATGTTCTCACATGCTACTGTTCTTTATGTGCAGGTTTTGGCCTTGGCAAAAGCATCTGTTTCACACGGTGGAAAACTGGAATAAAATTGAATTGGTTTAAATTAGTTCATTATGTGCTAAGTGGTGGTTTGGAGCTGTGGGTGTCACTATTGAAATGTTTTGCTTGTCTATAGAAATCTAGGAAATTACCTAAAGTAAAGGTGGAAAATTCGAACTGATGCCAACAGCACTTGAAAAGAATGGCAAGAGGTGTCAGATCCTCACTACATGAATCATGTCAGATTATTGGCTCTTTCCTGAGATGCACCTGTAATGGAGGGGTTTTTATGAGAAATAGATTTTAAAAATATGTGGATGATAATTTAGAATATGTGAGTTGTGCTTTGGATAACCACAAAACTTAACAAACACTATTAACTCCACTGCAAATTGTAAGTGAAGCTCACTGATTTCTTGGGACTCAAAGAAGCTCAAGTAAAAGGGACACTCCTAAAGCAAATACTTCACACAATTGGCATTTTGGTAGTTCAGCTGAAAGTGGTTTGCTGTTCTACAGGATATATGAGTTTTAATGAAAACTATTCTTACAAAAAGTGCACTGGAGTGGTTTGAATGGGAATTCAGGGTTTGGGGTATTTTTTAGGCTTTCATAACGCACTGGCTAGGAGGTGGTGTCAAAGTGGTGACTGTAGCTCCTCATAGGAGGCTGAGACCTCTGGTTGTGAGTGATCCCACAGCATGAACACCAAGTCTCTGATCTCTGGCCACTAATGTGTTGTCCATCAGTACATCACCAGGCACTGACAACTCACTCTGAGCACGTGAGCCAGCTGGCTAACTATCTGAGAGCTATGCTGAAAAACATGTGATGTCTCAACGCTGAAGGAAAAAATATACCAAGTTCAAAGACTGAGGCACAATTTTTCTTTCTTAATTTTCACCTGAAAACATTTAGATCTGAGCCAACAAACACTATCCACAGAATACATTGCTCATCCTGAGAGGCGACCTTTTCTCCAGGCAACTGTTCCTCTTCAGAAGAGACAACAAAACAAGCACTTGTTTGCTCCTGGGCTTCCAAGATGCAGAATGAAAGCTGCTGCCAGTTCCTTCTCTTTCTTAAAGCTCTTGTCTCATCGTACACAAGCACTGAATGTAAGCCACTATCTATGCCCTTGGATAAAACAGACAGAGTTATCAGCTGCTCTGTGAAGACTCTGTCCTGCTGATCAATTCTCTGCAGAAAACACCCTGAAGTCTCTGGATACAGCTTTGTTAACTCCTCAGCTTTAGTTGAGTAAACTGTCCTGGCTGCTCAAAAAAATCCAACAGGATCATGGAATCATAGAACGGTTTGAGTTGGAAGGGACCTTAAAGCTCGTCTCATTCAAACCCTCCTGCCACGGGCAAGAACACCTTTCACTATACCAGGATGCTCAAGGGCCCATCCAACTTGGCCTTGAGTATTTCCAGGAATGGGAGAGCCACAATTCTCTGTGCAACATGTTCAGTGTCTCACCATCTTCACAGTAGAGAACTTCTTCCTTATATCTAATCTGAATCTACCCCTGGTCCTATACCTTGCAGGCCCTTGAAAAAAGTCCCTCTCCAGAATTCTTGTAGGCCTTTTTTAGGTACTGGAAGGCTGCTTTAAACTCTCCCTGGAGTCATCTCCAAGTTGAACAAGCCAAACTCTGTCAGTCTGCTTTCACAGGAGAGGTGCTCCAGCCCCCTGATCATCTCTGTGGACCTTCTCTGGACATGCTCCAGCAGGTCTATGACCAAGATGTTGAGCAATGACAAGAAGGATCATGATGGCAGAGAACATTGTTTTATCACCTAATAAAACCTTGTAGTGCTGTGTGCATGGCTGGTCTCTGAAGCCTGAGAGAGGTGTAATGCATTTGGAAAGCACACAGAGAAGGGAAAGCAAAATGCTTAGTTTGGCACAGAAGCAGGCTTAGCAGGAGGGGCTAGAAGAACTGGTACTCTTTCGTACAGAAAGAAAGGGGGATGATATAGCACATTTACAACATCGTAATGGTGGTGGTTAAGCTGAATGTGGGCATGCTGTTCAATAAATCTCACCATAGTAGAGCTAGGAGGCATTCCGTGAAATGCATGTATCACCTTAAGTCAGATAAAGAAGGTATTAATTTGCAGTGCACAGAGCAAACTTCTAGAACTTCCTGCCAGGGGAGGGTAAGATGTCAGGCAGTTCCAGCAGGTCCTCAAAAAGAGGTACAATAACCTATAAGTAGGCACTAAAGGGAGGAGGCACAGATGTAGCTTTTATCACCCACCAGTGATGCTGGGGAAGTGTACTGCAATCAGCAGTACCAGTCATTTTTTTCCTCCTTAGTAGCTGGTGCAGTACTGTGTTTTTGACTTCAGCCTGGGAACAGTGCTGATAATACTGATGTTTTTAGTTGCTGATCAGTACTGTTTACTCTGACCAAGGACTTTCTCAGTCTCATGCTCTGCCAGGGAGCAGGGGGAGGAAAAGTGGGGAGTGGGCGAGAGAGCTACGTGGCTGACTGAGCTTAAACCACAACAGGAAGAAGAAGATGAATGACTCAAAAGTGTCCAGGCTCATGTGTTTACCCACTAAATAGCAGCTACCCTTCTGGCTAGACAGCCCAAACACTTGGAAATTGTCCTGAAACCAGAGACAGTCTGACAACATTTTGAAGGGTTCTTGAAATGTTTCATCTGTAACCCAGGCTTCAACATGGCAACCAATATCATAAGCTAGAACTTTCCAGGACACAGGCGGAAATGATTCCTTTTTTCTTGTCAAAACCATGACAAATACCAACATTAAGCAGTGTCTCAGTAGGAGGACTTTTGTTCTGCTCTTGAGAACACATGGTCATACTGTAGAAGGACCACTGATGCTAATACACTGCCATCATTGTCATTGTATCTCTACTTATCTCTTGACAGTGGAGCACATCGAACTCAGCTAATTTATTTTTTAATCTGGGTCATTCAAACTTTAACATATTTTTACTGTTTCCAGAAAAGAACCACGTAACATTTCAGGTTCTCGCTGATAAAAATAAAATATATGCATTCCAATAGCACTCATGCTCTATGTGCCTGGCAATCTTCCATTTTTACTTATCATGCAGTAAGGCTGCAGGAAAGAATACACAAACAAGATATGAATGCTGCTTATTCTAAGGCATGTGCATCTTTTGTCATAGGCTGAGTAGAAATTTGAATAGTATCATTAGTGGGATAGTGATATGGAAATGAAATGGATATGAAATGATATGGATATGAATAAGGTGGGGAGGCATTCAAAATTTGCTCGTCACCCAGCCATGATTATGCACAGTTATTACTGACATCCTCATGTTGGTAAGGAGGTGCCCATAAGCGGAGAATAGTCTTTGATGCAGAGGGCTGATGCGTAACAATCCTCTTTCACTGGATCCCTGACTTTTGGACTGACTGACACACGTGTAATACCAGATTGGAGATCACCTGTCTCCATATACATTTGAACACATCTCCTGTATTCCTCCCTGGTATGTAAACCTTTGTCAGCTTCCTTCACCTGCCTTTTTTTTCCTACTGGATCAGATTATTGAAGCATAGTCTACAACAATGGTGTGATTCATATTTAGCATTGTGCCTTCCTCCCTTCTTCACGTTTATGGCATTGTCTCTGCTCTTAAATAGAAAAGCACAACACTGCCCTTTGAGACCAGGCTCTCTTCCTGTCTCATATTAAAGTGAAGTTCCTAGAGACACTTCTGTCTCTGGGGCCTTCTTGTTTGCCTTAGGATATCCCTTAAGGTGCGGTCAGTAAGGGCCACGGGCTTACTCGAGGGCATGTATATGTCGTTATGATCAGATGGGCTTATACTTTAATAAGCATCATCAAGACAATTAGTAATAATGAAAGTGTTCAAGCAAGGAAACTTGAATTATGAAAACTCTTTACATACCTACCACGCAGTTTGCATTACAGGAGGGTATTGAGTCAAATGCTCACCTACAACACACACTGGCTGTATACCAGTGAGGAGGGAGACCCTTAGTTTCACAAATATGCTACGGGAACCCATGAGGTCATCTATGCCTTAGCTGTGGCCCCCCAGTGACAGACTGCCCATGCAGCTTGCCTGCTCTCTCAGCAGAAGTCAGGGATCTACAATGACTTCAGGGAGAGATGGAGGGTGGTGAACTGTTACACAGTTGTCACTGTTACACATAGGGCTACATGTTTGGAGATCTGAAGGTCTGCGAGATGGTCATGTGTGCATAGGAGGGGGCACATGCACACAAAGCTCCTTTCCCCGGTAAAAGCCCACTTGTCTCAGAGTTTATGGTTTGAGAAAATAGAAAGAAGGCAAAGTCTTGGTGTTTGTTTCTAGTAGGAATGCTTGGAGAAATCCGAATTTCAAGGTCACAGACAACCTTCGAGCTTTTCTGAGGAGGAGCTGATTTGCATAAAAACAGTACAGAGGAGCAGAACCTCAGATATTTTCAATGCAGCTGAACAAGGGTTATCCATCATTAACTCTGTGTGATGGGCTTCTGTCACCTGTCCTACTTTTATTCCCTTTTGGGATCCTGGGAACTTTGACAACAGCAAACCAAAGTGCTTGATATATTTTAAAATGGATGCATCAACTCTCAGTTTTACTGAGAGTAGTTTCTCACTGATGCCTTTTGACATAAGCAGTAAATCAAGTCCTGACTATGTAAAGTTGTCTTTATTTTTAATGTACTCTGCTGTCACTGAAATACATGGAAAATTTGCAGGATATTTAGCTAGGATTAGAATCAGAGTAATTGAAGAATTATCCTGACTGCTATGCCAGCCTTGATTTACCAGCATCAGGTGTCTGGAAAAGGGCAGCTAAGAGTATAGATGAAGGATACATGTTTTAAGGTGCAATAAAGTCAATGTGTTTTAGACAGAGTAGCTTTTCCCATCAAGTTGCACTTTCTTGGAATAATTGGAATGACACATACGTGGTGTCCATGAGGAAGGAGTATTGAAACCTTACTGCCTCAGGGGACAGCATTTTCCAGTGGCAGCTGATGTTTCAGCACTGGGTGCAGATCCAGCTACTAATGGAATGCATACTGAAGGGACAGAGGGACAGGACAAAGGGACAAGACAGAGGTGAGAGATTGGCATTGATTTTGCTTGCAGCAAAAACTTCTTACATGACCTAGAGAAATTTTGTGTTTGTATTGTGTTTCAGCACAGCAAAGGAAACCTGCTTCTTTTCCTCTCCAGGGACATTGGAAAGCTGAGGGTCTGAGTCCCTGGCAGGAATGACTTGTTTGGGATAGGCTGTGCAGTCGCTGTCCTCTGCTACTTGCAGTAGTGGCCATGCACTGACAGCCATATGTCTGTGGATGAGTTACTACATTGTCAGGGTTCAAGACAGCACTTACGGGCCAAATGAGGGTTGAGCAGCTCCCAGGTTTGCTCAGCTAACCCATTTTAGCACAACAAGCTGTAGAATGGGAGAGATGTAACCCTGTCAATCACTACTCCTCATCACCCAGAGCACTGAATGTATCCTCAGCTTAGGTATTCTGATGTTAATAATGCAAAAATATGTGGAAGCAAATCATAGAATCATAGAATATTTAGGGTTGGAAAGGACCTTAAGATCATCTAGTTCCAACCCACCCCACCATGGGCAGGGACACCTCACACTAAACCATGCCACCCAAGGCTATGTCCAACCCAGCCTTGAACACCGCCAGCGATGGAGCATTCACAACTTCCCTGGGTAACCCATTCCAGTGTCTCACCACCCTTACAGTAAAGTATTTCTTCCTCGTATCAGTCTAAACTTCTCCTGTTTAAGTTTGAACCCGTTACCCCTTGTCCTCTCACTAAAGTTCCTCATGAAGAGTCCCTCCCCAGCATCCCTGCCATTTCTAGTGTTTTGTTTCCTATTGCTGACACTCAATTTTGTAGCCCATTTTGTTTCTTGAATCAGGAGTAAAACTGAAAGTGGTTCATTCAGCCCCTAATGCAAGTGGCTAAAAAGAGGGGACACAGAAATGCAACTGGACATACATCTTACCCATGACTGGTGGTATCCTAGACTCAGACAGCAGCCCCTGGCTCTGGCACCAGGAAAGTGTATCTGTTGGGTCCATGTGAATCACTGGCTCCTCACTGCTATCCTTCATCAGCTGGGAGCTGTGGCTTGGACTTTGGAATCTGCATTAGTCTGACAAAATCAAGCTCAGGGCAAATGTAAGGATCTCCACAATATTTCAACTTTTTGCCTAAACACCTTGGTGGCATAATGATGTTAAAAATAAGAGCATGAGCAGCATATGAACTACATGAGCAGCATAGAAAATGCAGGAGCTAAGCTTAAGTAGCTGCCTCCCTAGACTTCTTCACACAGCAATAAGAGACAGCTTGTAAAAATACAAAAGTTTACTTAAGAATTTGTTTCATCCCTAAAACACCAAATTGAGCAACAGGGTCATCAAACAGAGCAATGTTGAAGAGCCACAGCTCTTGAGAAATAAACCAAACAATTAACATTAACTCAAAGGAAGGAACAACAGGTTTTTTTGTGTGTGAATGTGCAAGTGTTATTGTGGCAAGGAGAGCAGCTTCCACTTTTAAAGCAGGAGACTATATTTTCATCTGATGTTATACCCTGCAGCAAATATGAAGATAGCTTCATTTCCTGCTCAGTGAGCAAAGGCAGAAAACAAAAGCTGGTCTCTGTGTTTTTCTCTGTATGAAGATTTGCCAAAGAACATGTAATAAGCACCCTTCAGTTTCATGGCTTCCTTCCCCACTAACAGCTGGTCAGTCACAGGTGACGACAAAACACCGACCTACCAAAATTTGTTGCGAGGGCTTTGTTATTCTAACACCACATTCAGTGCTACAGAGTTCCTGGTTGGCTCTGGTTTGAAGTTGTCCTTACAAATGCAGTGAAAATAGAAAAAGCTCTAAAGGGAACCTGAATAAACACAGAAAATCTTGTTTGCAAATACAACAGCTAAAGGAAAACTTCAATATCTACACACAAAATACACTGCCTGGGGTGAAATCTGACTGTAGTTTCACTTTGTAGCCATGCTATCTCTCTACAAATGCAGTTGTAACATCTCCGTTCTCTGGTACATATCTGAGGGTCCGGCAGAGTGCTGAAGAAATTGACTTTTTAGAGGGCTTGGAAGAGTTTGGCAGAACTCGAGAAAACCATAGCACAAATAGTCAAGCAGTCATAATTCCCTGTGAGACATCCAGTATACTTTTTGAGGCCAATACCTTTCCCCAGAATTTTCCTGAAAATAGAAGCCCTACTGGGCAGACAATGCCATTTTGTAGACTGGACCAAGATCAGAGGCGAGAAGGAAAGCAGGGATTTCCATTATTTTTTGTGGCATCAGACAATATACTAGGGAGTTGGGTTTCCATTATTTTTTCCTTTACAACCTAAGCAACATTTGTTCTTCCGAGAAGCTAAACATTTTGCGGCTCAGACATCATCAGTTTGAAGTTTGAAAGACCGTAGTTGCTTGTAGGAAGGGTAGTAATGGAGGTTTTAAAGGAAGAAAACATGGGTTCTGGTATCATTGACTAACCTGATTTTATCCCATGCTCCACCTCAAGCTCAGAGGATGTACTTCAGTGCAGATGTAAGCTTTAGTGGACATAGTAAATGCTTGCAGCAAAGAATATTCACCTGAAGAAAAACCTAGGTTTTGCAGCCATACCTGTGTTTCCAAGATGGCATTAGCTCAGTACCAGTATAAAACAGGTTATTTCAATTAAGTAGCTCTTTAAAGGGAAATATCTTAAAGACAGATGTTACTTGAGGCACTGCACTGGAAAATGCAAAAGTTATTTGTCCACAGTGATGAAATTTTAATCTGTTTACTGAATAAAACTTGCAGCAATGTATTTTAGATGGTATTCCACAATGTTTTTTGCTAACAGTATTAATAGCCCCTAATATTACTAACATTTGGCTTTTTTTCCTGTGCTTTTGTTGAAGTGTTTGCAGGGTTCAGATCTGTGTTCCTCTAAGGCTTTTGGCTGTTGTCCATGCCTTTATTTTCCTTTACTGTAGTAAAACATGTGAGAAGTAGTGGTTTCTGGAATGATATTTTTCCAAATGGGTTCCAACTTTTCCTGGCTTATCAGATTCAAGGAAGGAATGAGAGACTAGTGCGAAGTGAGGGCAGGGGGATGAGAATAACATAGCCTTAGGAAACCCAGGGCTTTGTTCCACATCTGTGGAGGAGGACAGACAGTGTGAAGCAGAAGATGAAGATACATTTTGAGGTCTGAGTGACAAACGACATAGATGTATTTCCCAAGGTGTAATATGCATTCAGAGCCTTTCAGAACAAGAGCCTTATATTACTTGGCTGCCTACCTGCTATTTTCTGGGTGGCGGTGGATAAGATCTTGCTGAGGCCTGTGAGAATGATTGAATTCAACCTCAGGCAGAAGATTGCAGTGATACAGATAACCTGGTCCCTAAAGTAAGCTTGGTGGCCTCACCTAATTCAACTTACAGGCTGCTTTCCTTATTGCAAAAATCCTAGGAGAAAGGCTTGATCTACAAAAGGTGCTAAATTTTGCCAGCTCAGATTAATTTTATGATTAGTCTTAATTATGATTAATTTTAATTTTAAGATTGTGGGTGCTTGCAACTCTGAAACTCAAGCTTTACGTATGTTGCATGAAGAATCTGCCACATTCAGTGTCTCATTATCCAGGAGCATAAAAAGGATTGAAAAGAGGAAAAAAATACGACAAACCTAAACTTCATAAATGTTCATTAAAGTCCATCATCAGTACCTAAGCAGCATGATAGCACAACAATACAGCAGTTGTCACTTTGTAGCATGCAAATTTCATTCCCAGATTACCCAGGTACCTTAAATAAGAAAGGCAAAATGCACAAAGAATATGGCCATCTGGAATACATAATATGGAAAGATCTGCAATGCATTACATGGTCTGGAAAGTGGCTGGTCAAATTCCAGAGAGCTAAGATAGACTTCAAAGTCTGGCCTCACATCAGTGAAACTGCTGATCAGCTCAGATATTTAAAGTGGGTGTAGATGAATGAATTTATTACATTTTTTATCTGTTGCATTCATATGGTAAAACATGACTGTAGACAGATTCTCCATTGATTTCATGCTTGATTCCTTTATTTTTAACTGGAGAGTGTATTTTCAAAATTTTATATCACATTGAGTCTTACAAAAAAAGTATTTTCCCATTTATAATGCTATTGTACAAGAGGAAAAAAAACAAACCAAAACACCAAACCAACAACTGACTGTAAAGAATAAGACATGATTCGAATATCTTTAAAAAAATAGTTAGGCAATTTTCATTTTTAAGTAATGAGAGACAAATCAAGCTGAGTTTCCAACCTTGCTTTCTTTTTAACTCAACCCAAAACAGCCCCCCATTTGGGATTTTTTATATTTTTAATTCAAACAGCCTCCTCCTGAATTAATTGCTATGTCTGACTCTTATTTACCCAGACTTCCAGCTTTTTTACTTTTGTTGGAGAAAGAGAAAGAAAGATGAAGCCATACACTTCATTATTTTCTATGTGCTTATTCTAGAATCACATGCATCAGAACTAGGATTAGGTGTATTCAAGACATATTTTATCCAGCCATTGAATGAAACCAGGAATCTAAACTTTGTTGATCTCTAATGGGATAACTGTATTACTCTACTCTTCTTTTTCCTCTGTTGAAATATTGATATTGCTACAATAGCTCACATAAAGAATCCTTCACTAAGCTCTTCCAAAGGTAGAGCTACTCTAAGCATGATTTTACTATTCTGCCTATTATTTAGACATTGAAATTAAAGATAAGTAACAAAAAGAAGACTTTTTTTCTACAAAATACAAAAATTCTGCTTATGGCAGTTTTAAGTAAATTAGTTAAAATTTGTTAGCTTTTGTACTGTTCATTTTTCACTATGCAATTCAAAGCTTCCTGTTTACATAGCTCAAGAATGACATAAACTGTTGGGACAGCTGTTTTTAATTGGCTTTTAATTACTATGCAATATATGCATGATAGAAATTGTACTGTAATACACGCGTAGTACTGGCTGCGCTGGAGTAAGAGAACTGTCCATGGGAAATGCATTTGTGATTGAGTCTTTCAGGTTCTGCCTTCACAGGGCCCATAACAAAATGCAAGTACAGTTCACGTAATTACTCATCCTGCAGCTAGTCTAGAACACATGCAGGAAATGGTTTGGGTTGGAAAGAATCTTAAAGCTCGTACAGTTCCAAACCTTTGCCATGGGCAAGGACACCTTCCACTAGACCAGGTTGCTCAAGGCCCCACCCAACCTGGCCTTGAACACTGCCAGGGATGGGGCAGCCACAGCTTCTCAGGGCAATGTGTGTCAGTGTCTCACCATTTTCACAGTAGAATCATAGAATCATAGAATAGTAAGGGTTGGAAAGGATCTTAAGGTCGTCCAGTTCCAACCCCCCTGCCATGGGCAGGGGCACCTCCCACTAAACCATGCCACCCAAGGCTCTTTCCAGCCTGGCCTTGAACACTGCCAGCAATGGAGCATTCACAACTTCCCTGGGCAACCCATTCCAGTGTCTCACCACCCTTACAGTAAAGAACTTCCTCCTTATATCCAATCTAAACTTCCCCTGTTTAAGTTCTAACCCGTTACCCTTGTCCTATCACTACAGACACTAATGAATAGTCCATCCCCAGCATCCTTACAGGTCTCCTTCAGATACTGGAAGGATGCAATGAGGTCTCCACACAGCCTTCTCTTCTGCAGGCTGAACAGCCCCAACTTTCTCAGCCTAGCTTCATGCAGGAGGTGCTCCAGTCCCCTGATCATCCTCGTGGCCCTCCTCTGGACTTGTTCCAACAGTTCCATGTACTTTTTATGTTGAGGATACCAGAACTGCACACAATACTCCAAATGAGGTCTCACAAAAGCAGAGTAGAGGGGCAGGATCACCTCCCTTGACCTGCTGCTCATGCTCCTTTTGATGCATCCCAGGATACGGTTGGCTTTCTGGGCTGCGAGTGCACACTGAAGCTGGCTCATGTTAAGCTTCTCATTGATCAACACCCCCAAGTCCTTCTCTGCAGGGCTGCTCTGAATCTCTTCTCTGCCCAACCTGTAGCTGTGCCCGGGATTGCTCCGACCCACGTGTAGGACCTTGCACTTGGCAAGGTTAAACTTCATCAGGTTGGCATCAGCCCACTTCACAAGCATCTCAAGGTCCCTCTGGATGTCACTCATTCCCTCCAGCATATCAACCGAACCACACAGCTGGGTGTCATCGGCAAACTTGCTGAGGGCGCACTCAATCCCACTGTCCATGTCACCAACAAAGATGTTGAACAAGACCTGTCCCAACACCGATCCCTGAGGGATACCACTCGTTGCTGGTCTCCAGCTGGACCTTGAGCCATTGACCACAACTTCTTCCTAATATTTAATCTAAAGAATCAAATAACGTCTTCCTAATATTTAATCTAAATCTACCCTCTTTCAGTTTAAAGCTATTCCCCCTTGTCTATCCTCATCTACTCTTCTAGAACGTCCTTCTCCAGATTTCTTGTAGGCCGCCTTTAGTAACTGGAAGGCTGATTTGGTCTCGCTGGTGCCTTCTCTTCTCCAGCCTGAACAAGCCCACTGTCTCTTGCTGTCTTCATAACGAGGTGCTCCAACCCTCTAAACATCTTCATGGCCCTTCTCTGCACTTGCTCCAATGGGACCATGTCCCTCTTGATTTGGAGGCCCCACAGCTGAAGCCAGTACTCCAGAAATGCCTTGAAATACTGTCAATAGATAGGTCAGCACATGTAGCACAGTAGAAATCACACTACCCTCTTAAACTGTATTTTTCATTTAAGGAAGGCATAATATACATCAATATATAACTATATCAAAGTCTTGGTGGCCTTGGTAAATTTTTTCCAGGATCACCTTCTACCCCATTATTGAAGTCACTGAGGAAGATGGATAAATTCTGTTTGGCTACATCCGTGCACAGGTTTGACCTAAACCAGTGAAGTTAGTGGAGATTTCATGCTGCAATGTGGACATGGGAAAAAGAATGGACAGGAGCATCAGCAAGAAAACACATCCATTACTGAAAGGGGGCTTCGGTTAAGAACTGATAGTTGTTGCAGCTGGTGTGGACTTCAGGCAGCTGTACAGATCACATAATTAGGGCAATTGCCATCTCCCTGATGAGGGCATACCTCAAAAATTCTCTGAAGCCTTTCCTGTGATGCATTCTTTGCCAAAGATTCAGGAACTATGATGATTCACGTAAATTCTTGCCAATTTCTTTGAAATGTCCAACAAGGCAAACCTTATGATCATTCAGCTCATCAGCTTCCTGTTTCTCCTGAAACCGAGATGCAAGAAATAATCTAAAATGGCTGAAGAAAAAATGAAAAGGAAAAGAAAAAAGTTGGTTGAGCATTTCAAAACCTTCACACACCATAGAAGTTTGGGTGTCATTTTCCTCATGTTCCGTTCATACCTTTAAAAGAAGAGGAAAAGAAAACATTCACTTAATCTAAATCCCAGCCACACTTCCTGAGCCGATGTGTATTGCAGATGGGAAGACTCAGAAGCAGATTGATTTTTAATCAACATTAAATAAAGAAGAGCATCTGCTTCATATAGTAAAAATGTACGCTGTAGTCCTAGTCATCTGACACTGCTGATGACAGCACCACTGACTCCACAGTAGGCAAAGTAAGGCTGTAGTACAGTGCACACCACCTGGGCAAAGGTGGTCTGTGGTAAAAAACGTATCAAAAAATCAGTGATCAATACTTCATTTACCACACCTTGGCACTAGAGATTGAATGATAAAAAGAGTAACTCATCATAAAATCCATAAAAAATTTCTTCCTCAATATAGAAATGTAATCAAAACAACAAACTGTTCAAATAGCTAACATTTCCCAAATGACTGCTGACAGGGTCTACTCTTTGTTCTCTGTTTGCAGTCTCATTGTGTTTTAAGCAAAGGAGTGTGAAAACAAAAATGGTTTGGAAAATTGTCTGGAACATTTTATTCCCCCATACAACTTGCTATTTGCAAGTGAAGAGATTCCTATTTTCATTCAAGCTAGTAGCTATGACCACACTGCTGCGATTCGTCACAGGTTTTTTTAAGCTTTAAAAACCAAAACTGCAAAAAAGCATAAACCCAAGGTATTTCGGGAACTATGAATTGAAAATAAATATCATAGCTGATATGAATAATGCATCAGTAACTTGGAGGCTAAATTTTTTCTGGGTCATCCAGAAAATATTGGCAAATTATTATCATGTATACAAAAATAGGTTTACTTTGACAATGAACCATCCACAAAGAATAAATGTTTTTTAGGTAATTAGTTTCCAAGAAAAACGATTCAACTGGCTATAAAATTATGATAATGATGTTTAACTAAGAACAATAAACCAAACCTAAGTGCAATTATCTGCTAAAGAGTCTGAAGCACACTTTGTATAGCTACTTTGGGAAAGAGTTTGGAACTCAGGCCAAATGATATGGGTGTTAGAAAGTCAAGAATTTCTCCAGTTAATTGTAATGGGATTTGACTTAAATGCTTCTCCAGGCCTACTTATAAATTGGACTATCGAGGGCTGTTTAGCAGAATCATAAGCTAATATCATACCCTGTCCTCAAAGAAAGTGCTAGCAGATGAAAGGAAAAGGCACTGCAGAGCTAAGAAACCCCCAAAACTCAGGGTTCTGTTGCAGAGGAATCTCTAGGACACAGTAGTATTAATTTTTTGAGTATTTTCTGGCAGTCCAAGGTTTTACTTCTGGCTGATGTTAGCCCAGTAAATTTGAGGGCAAAGTAAAGCCTTGACTTTCTTATCAACTAGTTACTGCATTCTAATACTATAATCAGCCTAGCCTATGCTTGTTAAAACATGTTACTCCAAAGGTTCTAGACTAATTTTTGGAGTCATTTTTAAGGACTAACAACAGGTATTTTAAAGATCTTAAAGACAATTCAGATTACCTTCACTGCCATTTAAAAGAAAAGAGGAGGAAAAAAAAATGTATCCTCTCTTTACGATCAAAAGGAAAATAGCTGTGTAGCAGCCAGAAAAAACAAACTGACCCTCCTTCTTCCTGAGGGCTGAGTACTCTGACTCCCCTTTCTGAGGAGCTGCAGTTTCTAGTGCTCACCTAATACCACTGTGGGTATCAAAGCAAAATTCCGTATTATGAAAATTAGGAAGGGAGGGGCGTTTAGTGGAAGAAGTGCTGATATATAGGAAGTACATTAATGGTAGCTCTAGAAGGAGAAAGGAAAAGCTTGAGAAAAGTGGTAAGTAGCTCATCTGAGGTGTTCCTTGGGCTATAAGTCCTTGCTCACTTCTTAAAATCATGATATCCAGCAGTCAGTCAAGACCAAGCTTGCCATTCAGTGTTTCCTGAAAGTCTGAAAGCAGAACACTTATCTTTGGTTTAGTTTTACATGCATGCCTTTCTCTTTTGTCTTCCTGTATTGCTTCATGGTTTTTGTATTCATGTTTGAATGTTCCATTTTTTTAGAATGGTTTAATAATCCTTCGAAGCATTTAATTTCCTCTTTGCCAATCTAAGCCAAAACACAGACTATGCTCGTTTGACTGATGTTTGACCACAAGGATTCTTTATATCTATCCACACATGCACATGCATAAACACACACGCACACATGCAGGCACATGAGCACACACACTTTAAAGTAACACCAATCTATTACAAATCTGAATGCAATCTCAGGCGCATATTCCACAGAAGTTCATTCACGGACTTTTTCTATGACAATATGAGGAATATTCCTCATTTTCACAATTAGTTAATAGAGAAATATCTAGATTGCTTTCAGAGCAGCATGCAGCGGGGGACTGTGTGTCCCTTTAGGGAACTAGGCTTTCTTTGAGAATCACTGATGATGAAAAGCTGTACTTATTTTGTCATGCAAACTATGCAATTTAATGTGTACTCCTCTTAGGAGGTGACATGGAAAAATGACCTAACTAAGGTCTTCTGATCTACTGCCCAAAATATATTGCATTTAGTCACTTTATATATTTTAATTAAATAAAGTCTTTTAAAAATGGGCTTATTTAAACATAAAACAACCCAAAAAATTTAAAATAATTGCACTGTAAATGTCAGTCCTTCATAAACGAAGTAATGAAGCATATAAGGCAGCAGCAGGGACCCACTGTCAAGCAGGTACCCATTTTGTAAAGCTTTCAGCTTTAAAACTAATTATAGAATCATAGAATAGTTAGGGTTGGAAAGGACCTTAAGATCATCTAGTTCCAACCCCCCCACCATGGGCAGGGACACCTCACACTAAACCATGCCACCCAAGGCTATGTCCAATCCAGCCTTGAACACCGCCAGCAATGGAGCATTCACAGCTTCCCTGGGTAACCCATTCCAGTGCCTCACCACCCTTACAGTAAAGAATTTCTTCCTTATATCCAATCTAAACTTCCCCTGTTTAAGTTTGAACCCATTACCCCTTGTCCTCTCACTACGGTCCCTCATGAAGAGTCCCTCCCCAGCATCCCTATAGGTCCCCTTCAGATACTGGAATCATAACATATTTAAAGGGATATTATCTTTCTGTGGCTGAAGTCCACTTCTTATCTCCTTTGGTTGTTTTAATGGAAAATCTCAGCTCACTTAGCATGGTCTCATGGCAATCTTGCAGCAATCAACCTCCATGTGCTTTTTCAGTCCCCATCTTAGGCTAGAGCTATGCAGTTTCCCTAAGCACCCACAGTCACACAGGAAGGTGAAAGGCTAGAAGGGAAGGGGAGAGCCTGCGAAACCTTGTAAGAGTTTAATTTTTCTGCAGCCATGGTGTTCTCCTCTGTAGTGTGTTGGAGATCAGAAAATAGTTGCAGCGCAATAGGGCGGTCATTTGCCCAGGACAAAACTGTCACATTTCACCTGCATACAGACGGTTTTTCACAAAAAACCACCACTTATTCCTGAAAGTCTGACAAAAATCTACATCTCCTACAGCAAGTCACTCCCTTCTGAGTACAGCATTCACAAACATTGATGTTTGTTTCTGACTTTTGAAAGGCTCTCCTGCAGTACAGTCAGTCCATGACATGAGGTATTTGCTCCAAGCAGCATGCTGCACTTTCCCCAAAGCCCAGCCAGCAAGATACGCACGATGCCTTTTCTACATAGTGAGGGAAGGTCACTATGATACAAAAAAAAAAAATCCAAATGGTGTACTTCTCCCAGATAACCCACACTCAGTCCCTAATGAGCTTTTCTTACGTCTTTCCCCAGGGAGCTCCAGCTTGGCTGCACACAAGCAGAAATACACCTGTGTTTGGCCGAGTGTAACATACCTGCACTCCCTCAGGAACACATTTTAAATGTGCTTCCTTCTACTCCAAAATATGTTTGGCAGAGTGCTTACTAACTAAATTTGTTTCGTGATTTTGTATCTATCTTTATAAATGATGCAGGGAATAGTGAAGCCCAGGCTCAAGCATAATTTAAGAGGATCAGAAAACATATATCTATGACTTTTGTTTCATACCTGGTTGAAGAATATTGACTTTTGTCCCAGCAGCTTCACAAAGATGCTATAGGATCCCGGCAGTGGATTCTGCCTGCTCCTTTCTGACTATCAGGTCAAATCTTAGATGTTACATACAGCTTTACAGGAATTGCATGAAGCTAAGAATATTTCTAAGATGTTGTCCTGGGTTTGGCTGCTTAAACCATGACAGGTGTATATTTTTTCCTCACAGGAACTGCATGTAGTTAATATTTTTATGCTATTTTGTTATTGTCCTTATACTTTTCTGAAAATGTCCGTAGAGTGGAAAAGTGAAAAATTAGTCTGTAATGTTGCATTCTAGAGGAATGCATAGGAGAAAATTCAGCTCCCCTTTTTTTCTAAGCATACTGTATATAGACAGAAACAGAACAGTCAGGGCTTTAGAGACATACAAGCAGAAATCACTTTATGGCTCTGAAATTCTGTTCACTTTGTGCACCCAAGGGAATTTATCAGCGAGTCAGAGTATCCGGAGAAAGAGACCGGTGTAAATCAGAAAAAACTCTGTAGCAGAAGGCTTCTCTCGAATAGACAAAATCCCACAATTAAACTGAACTTTTGAAAAGATATTACTAGCCCCATGCTATTCATCAGAGAGAAGGGTGATTTTTTAAAGCAGCTGACTTGCAAAGAATGTTACTAACAAATATTTTCTCGATAAAACCACACTTAAGCAAAGACTACCTAACTCCTACGTTCCTTAATAAATCCTATCAAACAGTTCTAGTGTCTAAATTAAGGCTTTTATAATTACAAGCAGATTTCACAGGTGAAACAGATTTTTTATTTATCCATTTACTCCACCCCTTTGGGCTTAAGCAGATCCTTTCTAAAATGGACACAGATGTTGCACAGAGATTTGCTCTTCTTGAAGTAGTTACTTTATATGTAGTTGTCAACATAAAGCACTTATGAAATGAGAAGTGATTTTTTTTTAATTCTGATAAAATTAAGAGTATCACTGAAGCTTTTTCTTGTATAACACTGGCTCCTTCTTTGCTCGTTAACGGATCAGTATGCATAAAATATTGATCAATGTACCAGGGTGAGATGGAATCTGAGCTGTTGCTTGGGTGGTGCTGGATGAAACAGTTTCAAGCCATGATCCAGTTATGATCTCCTTCTTTCTTCAAAGGGCTGTACAACAGCTGAGATTATCATAAACTTGGAGTAAAACCTAGCTTTTATCAGCATATGAAACCTAGGAAACAATAGGTCCTCAATTCAGTTACCTTCTATATGTACGCGCAGCCCCACTCTCCAGGGACAATAGGCTGTGATATTTTAACATGTTTTGTAATCCAGGGCCTGTTTCTTACTGCAGTTATTGTGCTCGCTCTTAACTGAGAAGAGGAGCTTGTCAGACAAAACTCTGAAGGTGGAAAAAATGAAGTAGAAAGGCCATTCAAAAGCTTCTAGCATAACTGATATATGTTTTTTATATTCCTGTGTCTCTGTCAGGTATGATACTAAACGTTCTCCGGTTGACACTGAATACAGGAACTTCAGAAATGTAATAAAGCCATAGTTTTGTGATGAGATCATCCATGGTATGTGTTAATTGAGGTTTGAAAAATGATGGATTTACCTGTTGAATGGGAAAGCCAAAAAACTTCTGCTTTATGGATTCTGAATCGCATAAAATATTTTATTGTTCCTACAGTTCTACTCGGAGGTGCTTTTCTAACAATAAATCTATTTAAACAGTTAATTCAGGATGATACAGAGCACAATAGAATCTGGATGTTCCAGATTATGCTTTCAAAATGCATAGGCACATTTGCAGCTGAGTTGCAGAATATATTGCTGACCTTTAGGTAGTATGCATTTAGCCCATCAGATTACAAAAATCAATTTCTTCACTGTCTTTTTTTGCAGATGCTAGTTATCCCCATAACAAATACATATAGGCAAATAATATATTAGAGGGTTCCGGGTTCTCTGATTGCTTTCCCTATTGTGGACAGCTAGTTGTCACTAGATTTCTTATGTGTAGACAGTGACTGCATGCAGTATCCTAAGCATAGATACCTTCACAATTCTTAGTAAAAGCAGTGTCACCCAGTCTTGATAAACTCGTATTTATAACTTACAAGTGTTCAGCTACAAAGAGAAATAAGATTTTAAAGACAGGTTGTGGGTTTCTTAAGGAAATTTTGTGTGCAAACATTGCCCAATGAAGAGAGTAAAAAAAATTCTGCTCTCAAAGTCAAGCAGCTAAATGTACCCAATAAACCCTAAATGACGCAAAACACATCTGGCTTCAGGTTTTGCAATGCACTCCATAAATGAATTTTGATTAGTCACAGGTTTGCAAATCTACAAAGTAAACTTGTGTCCAGTGTCTCCTAATGCAGAACCCACTTACTGTATTCTGCTGAAACTTCGCAAAATTTGTATTTCACCAGCTTTGTGAGCTGTTTTGTGGACCCTTTGTTTTTTGCCTTGCTCAGCATGAAGCACAAAGCAAAATTCAAAGCCAAATATTCTATGGATAGAAGCAGGAGAAAATGATCAGGTGAACAGACTATGGGTCCATGGCCAAATTTGCATAGGACTACTCCTCCTTTCCCTCTCCCCATCTCCAGCCCCCTTCTATATCTAAGCAATTCAAATTTCAAAACTCAAGCCCAAACACCAGAATCAGGATTTAAAGCATGAGTTCCATTTACTTTTCTTATTCAACTGGCATTATTTTAGAAATAGAAGGGTTTTGGCAAAATTTTGTCTTCTGCAGTGAAGCCATACTTTGGGGCTTTACTCGTGCTTATGTGGTTCCAGGTAGCTGTTGGACTCTTTTTGGAGAGAATAGCTTCGGGGGGAGAAAAACTAAAAACCAGTCCAATATGGGCAGTAGTGGAGGGAGACAATAAATAACCTTTATAATTTATAATCTTTATATAAAATGACATAATAAAAGTCTAACTTTTCTTTTACACAATGCACACTTCAGATTTTGGAGTCAAACAAGAAAAGTAGCCATGCCTGTGTGTTTTTAAAAACTTTAAGCCAAGCACCCAAAAACTGCTCAGATCTGTATCACCGTCACTAATGTTTCCATTTAATTTGTCATTAAGGAAACCATCTCAATCTGGTACATTGGTATTGCTCCAAGATTGTCAAGGCAATTTGGGTCCATATCTGGCAGTAAGGAGGTGATGTCAGTAGAGAGATGTAGAAAACCTTGTGTGGCCAAAGGGTAGCTTTGACAAAAAGGAAAGCAAGAAGAGGAGGATGTTTGGAAGAAGGTCCCACCTGCAGAAAATTAATATCCAGTCATTCCCTTACTAATGCTCAGTTAACAGAGCAAACATTGTGTCCATCAGAGCCAGAACTTCAACATGGCTTTCCTTTTTGCTAGAAGAAAGAGAAGAAAAAATGCCCATAATGAATTGTGCACCTTAAGTGCAGCCAGAATAAATAAGCAGAGGAACATGCTGGCATGAAGTCTCCCAAAAGAGACAGAAAGCTATAGGAACTATGGGGAACAGAAGACTAAAACCACCCTTTGTTTCATCCTTTACCTCATCTATTCTGGTTTATCTCTCTGAATGGTCTGGAAGAAATGATATGTATAACCCATCTTGTGACGTTTCAAACATATCCCAGATGTCAGCCTTCAGTGTCAGAGGAGAGAAGTCAGTTTGTTTATAAGGAAATGCAAGAGCTGCAATTTATGGTCTGACAAAATCATTTTAATAACTGATTAGTGAGTTAGTGGGTTTCTGGTACTCTGCTTCTACTAACCACTTTTCTGCCATTAATTGTCATGTCTCATTTTGTGACTTCAAAGATACTCAGAACAATGCTAGCAGGCAAATGGACTAAGAACAGCCAATAGAACTGGTTTTTAATTTAAACAGACCAAGAACAAATACAAGTACTATTTATCCCAGCTAGAAATTTACCTTTTAAAAAATTAAAATCACCACTAAACTATGCTGTTGTTTCCAGTGTTTGGGCACAACATTAAAAACTCCTTGATTTTTGTAAAGGTCAGATTCTTTCACAATTGGAAAACATCTGTCAGAGAAGGCTGGTCAAACCAAACAGGCACTTCCGCAGTCTTTCACTGCACCAGCCAATAAAGCAAAAAATAATACTAAGAGAAAAAAATAGCAAGAAGGAGCAGAGGTTGAGCTCATATCTTTGCCTTTTCCAAAGCTGCAGAAACAATCAGATGAGAAGACATAGACATAACATGTTTGAAATGGATTGAGGAGGCTGCAGTTATTTTGCATAACTTTGTTTCATACCCAAGGTCGTAAGCTCTTCTCCAGAAATACACTACACCATAGGTTTTAAGTGGCAAAAAAAGGAGTTTGGGCAGGAAGCCAGAGGCAGGGCTCAAGGCTGAAATGATGGAAGAGACAGGGCAAAAGAGCCAATTGAATAGCAGGATGGAGGGGCAATATTCACATGGAATGGCCCTATGTTTCACAGATGTACAAGGGAGTATAAGCATGACAGCTACATGATGACGGGTTTTGCAAGGCCAACTGAAGAGCTGGGAGCTACCTCTATGGCTTTGCAGAGATCACACAGTGAAGGACCAGCTAGGAGCTACATCACTGTGAGCACCTTTAGTGTCATTTCAGAGTCACAGTCTCAGGTCTGACAAGGGTCTTGATAATGTGCTGAGCCTGCAAGGGCTCTGATCTGCTCTACCTTGATCAAAGCAGGGAAAAGATTTGCATACCATGCTTATATGGAGGTATAGCCAACTCTGTTGTGATGCAGTCCATGATGTTCCAGTCATTCATTTATGATAATGAGAAAATCAGTTTCTCATCCCTGCTTTCTTCCTCTGTCTCACACATGCGGGTTGCCTGCAGTCGCTTTGCGTTTGTGGGAAGGTTTGACTGGATCTCCAGAGACAGTGCCTAGAGGCTGTCTGAACTCTGGTCCTGGCAGAAGATTTTGTGATGAAAGCCAAGGACTGGAAATGAGGAGACCCCCTGCTGCCAGCAGTGTGCTGTCCCGTGAGCTCAGGCAGCCTGCTCAGGGTTTCACATAAATTCTTCAAAACAGGAATAACTTCACTCCCCTGTCCCTTACGAATAGCGTGAGAGGAAATCAGATTGCACAGATGCAGAAGATGTTGAAAGAGCCTGCAGATCCATTCTGCTTCACAGCCACAAACCCAAAGACAAGCCCACTTTTGTTTTGGTATCATGAAAGGAGGAAGAAATTAGTATCACAGCATTTCACAGGATGAACTGTGTCACTTGGCTCCAGATACTTTCATTTTCCTGGGAGAAAGACTTTACGGGGTTATTTGTCCTGTCTAGACAGGCTGCAGAGAGACCTTCTACAGCCATCTTATCCCATGAGACAAGAGGGGGAAATCTGAGGTTTTGGCTTTGCTTGCAGTATTTGTCACCTATCGAGAGAAGATGTCATATCTTCCCTGGGCAAATTGCCTTAACTCCTTAAAACTCCTTAAAAAAGGAGTTTAACTCCTTAAAAAGTCTAGTTTCTGGAGAGTAGTAACTGTGCCTTCAAAGCTGTGGAATTTAGGATCAGTACATATCTCAGTAATTCTGCACATTTCACTGCTTCACAGTAATTTTTCATCATTTTAGATCCTTTGCATAATCATCTCTTTGAAGAAGGCTTAAAACTGGTACTGAAAACAAGATGATGAAATATATCCTGAAGTGAACAAATATAGAGCAGTCTAGAAATGTGATCGTGTCTCTTTGCAAGCCTGTGTTATTTCATTCACCCAGACTACCCGTACTTGCCATTGTCTTTTCCCCAGTTTTGGTTTGGATAAAGATTTTTCCGGTGATGAAATATTTCCCCTAATTCAGCAACAAATTATCTTGCAAGATAAGAATTATCCAGCTACATAAAGTGAACCATATTCTTTGCCTGCACCTGACTGCAAAAAATCAAAATCAAAACATATATACAATGGTTTTATGAAGAACCCTGTCAGCACTTACTAATTAGAAGCAAAAAACTTGGTTGAAACACAGGACAAGGAGAGGACTAATTAAAACTATTGGGAAGGAGTTATTAGCATCTATACATATTTCTAATCACTTGGTGGTATGATTTCTTGCAGTTGAAAACCAAGTGTGACAGGTTGTGTTAAGCAAAGTATTGAAACATTAACAGAATTTTCTCCTTTTTCAGCAAAATTCTTAAGCAGGTATTTACTTTTAAAGCATCTTCCCCTCCAGTGGCGCAGGGGAATGGAGAATAGCGGTTGTGGTCAGCTCATCACACTTTGTCTCTGCTGATACTTCTTGTTTGGGGGAGACTCCTCACACTCTTCCCCTGCTCCAGTGTCGGGTCTGTTCAACAGGAGACAGTCCTCCATGAACTTCTGCAATGTGATTTCTTCCCACAGGATACAGCTCTTTACAAAGCACTTCAGAGTGGGTCCCCTGTGGGGTCACAGTTTCTGCCAGGAGCCTGCTCCAGTGCAGGCTTCCTACAGGGCCACAGCCTCCTTCAGGCATTCCCCTGCTCCAGTGTGGGGTCCTCCATGGGCCGCATGTGAATCTGCTCCACTGAGGCCCCCCATGTGCTGCAGCCTGCCTCATTATAATCCTGCACCATGGGCTGCAGGGGAATCTATGGAATACCTTCTCCCTCTCCTTCCTTGTTGACATTGGTGTCTGCAGGCCTGTTTCTCTCACATTCTCACTCCTCTCTTCAGCTGCAATTGCTGTTGAACAGTAACTTTTTTCTCTTCCCTTTCTCTTCTCTTTGTTATCCCAGAGATGTTAACACCATCACTAACAGGATCAGCCTTCTTCAAGCCATCTGGCATTGGTTCCATAGGATTTAGGGAAACCTTCTAGCAGCTTCTCAAGGAAGTCATCCTGTAGTCCCTCCCATTACCAAAACCTTGCCACACACACCCTGGCATATCCAAGTTAATTGCACATCACCTTGGTTTGGTGAATGGACTGCCCCACTGAGGTTCAAGGAAAAAAGCAAATACTGTATGCTGGTAGCTATCTGCATTGTTGTGGAGGTGGTGAGAGTGTAAAAGCATTTACAGCTGTGTCATAGCAGTGCCAGATGGATAGTTTGTGGTATATTGTAAACAGCAATGTGGATAAAAGCTTTAAACCTCCACCATAACCAAAGGCTGACCTAGCCTAACATTCTGTCTCCAGCAGTGTCCAATGCCAGATGTTGAGGAAAAAGGCATATTTCTCTTGAATACTTTCCTGACATCTAATGATAAGCAGATCAATAATTTCCTGGGCCTTCATAATCAGTAGCCCCTGATGGATTTTTCTTTCAATTTGTGTGATTCTTTCTTGAAGAAAGAACATACTTAACATGCACACTGAACATCCACCCCTGCGGAGCACCCCAGCTTAACTGCACACTCAGCACAGAGGTATTTTGGGTTGTTTTTTTTTCTCCTGCTTTCATTTCATTTGATGTTCCCTGGTCCCTGCTAGAGGAAATGGTGAATACTCTTTCCCTTTTATTTTTTTCCCCTGCGCTGATTACTTCATTAGCAACTACCAACAGTCTCAATCATCTTCCCCAGAGAGATCTAGTCTATCCAATTGTTCATTGAACAAAAGCATTTGATCATTCTTGCTATTTTCCTCTTTGCCTTTTCCATTTCTTCTATGTCCTTGAGAGACCACACTGTATTCAAGTTGTGAGAAAATAAAGGTTATACAGTGGCATAAGGACATTTTCTGCTGTGTTATTTATTCTTTCCCAAATAATTCCTGGCATTTGATTTGTCATTTTGACCCATATAGAACAGTGGTTGACTTTAATAAAAAGTCTGTCTATCTGTTTGTCTGTCTATTTATCAATCTATCTATCTTCTGTGAAAAGAAAGATCGTATTTCCATATGGAAGCAGCCACACAAGAGGTGCTTATAATGTAAGTAAAGCTGAAACTTTTTTTCTCCAACATGTCCCAGTTTACAGTCATCCACATTGAATTTCATCTGCCATTTTCTTGCTCTATGTATTACTGCTGTGAGATCTTCCTGTAGCTCTCTTCAATCAGACTTTTTATCTCCTAAATTTCTTTTCCATTAAGCCAGTTACCTGCTAAATTGCTCATAATAATCAGCAGAATCTAATATCTTCCACTCATTTTTCTGGATCAGAAATTGTTTTGGGGTCCCTTGATGAACTCCTTCCACTATGAAAAGTGACTATTAGTTCCTGTCATGCATTTCTATCACTTTTTTAAGTCTATGTAAGGCTTATCCATCTTATGCTAAGGCTGCTCAGTTTCATGAACAACCTGCACTGAGGGACAATGCCACTGCTGATACCAAGTCAGGAGCTGTGCATTCTCCTTGAATATCTGCCTCATGAAACAAGCAATAGCCAAGTTGGACGGGGCTTTGAGCAACCTGGTCCAGTGGAAGGTGTCCCTGCCCATGGCAGGGGGTTGGAACTAGGTGGTCTTTAAGGTTCCTTCCAGCTCAAACCATTCTATGATTCTATAATACCAGGACCTGAAAATCCCCTTGGTGCTAGCTCAGATTCAGCCACAAGTATCAGGACCCTGTTAACATCCTCATAGCAGTTTGACAGCTCTGAGTCCAGGTCAATGATGGGGAGATGCCTGTGCTCTCTGACCCTGACAGAAAATGTTCCCTTCAGTCCCAGATGCAGTGGGACAAGTAGCAACTCCAGCAGGTGTAGCTAGGCACATTCAACACTCCACAAGGTTTCTCGCAGAGAGTTTTTCTTGGCTTATTACAGCTCTCTGAGCTCTCCCTGTTATCTATCAGCCAAACTCCTGAGGTGTCTTTATCATTCACACTCTCCTTCCATCTTTAAACTCTAGCAATTTAAATATTCATTAACTTAATACACAGTGTAGGTCCTGTTCCAAGTGCTCAGCATAGTGACAGGGCAGTTGTTCCCTCTTCCTGGGCTGTGTGAGCACTCAAAGAATTTTTAACCCACAAGGCAATTGCTTGTGGCAAATTTAGCATATTTGGACAAGTGTTAACTGGAATAACTGTGTCATCTCTCTGCCAATTCATTCAAATGTGGTTGGGCCAAAAAACTAAGGGCACACTTCATTGCAGAGAACACAGGGGCATTATAATCAGCAAAAATATTTTAAAATCAGGGTTAGAAATACATATTGCCTAGTTCTTCAGAATATTTACATGTCATTGAATTATTTGAAATAGTTTATTGAAGAGCTTTTGGCCATAGCATGGTTTGCCTTAAAGTTATGCTCTCAACTAGCTCTTTGCTTTCTTTCTTCTGTGTGACATCAGAAACTACCACTGATACAGATAAGTAACTTATACCACCTGAAATACAGAAGTAACAGTTTTACATGTTTTCATGTGTTTGTGCACACAGTATTTGAATGTACACTCATTGCATGCTTAATCCCCCTCACGTGCAGGAGAAAAGGGATGGATTTGCATTTGTAAGATAGCGTTGCTGTGCCCCATAGCTCGCTTGGCTGAGGCTGCCATCTCCCACTTTGTGTGCGCCTATGGTTTGCATTTGTCCATTTTGCTGACAGTGTGGGGGAGTACGAGGCCCCAGGAGGGATAAATTAGACTTTAATCTTTGACAGCTTGCCCTCATGCTTTTCCTAGCCATCTGGACACTTCCTACTCTAGCATTGCCCCGTGCCATGGCTTCTGCCAAGGTTTGAGTGCTTTCAGCCATGCCTGATACTCCTGTAAGGCTCCATTTCTCTGGCCCCACTTGTAGCCTGGAAGGTGGCTCAGTCTTTCCTCCCTCTCACTTCAAGGACCTGAGGCTGAAAGAGCATGTGAGAAGAAAATCTGCCCTGATCACAGGCACAGAGGGTTTGATTTCCTGTAGGTATA
Source organism: Ara ararauna (assembly GCA_028858755.1). NCBI lineage: Eukaryota > Metazoa > Chordata > Aves > Psittaciformes > Psittacidae > Ara > Ara ararauna. The sequence continues at coordinate 31,275,727 of CM054410.1, read as the reverse complement.
GGTTGAATAAATGATATCATACCTCAGGGCTTTTTTAAGCATGAGATTGATGCATGCTTTGTCACCACAGAAGTGAACTACTCTGTGCTGAATAAATGAGCTCACAAAAGAAGTAATTAGTGTAAGAGAATGGAAGGAGAAGATAGTTTGCTCAAACTGTTGGTGTTGTATTTACCTGGGACAATTCAACTGACTTTATGCCCTTTGTGGTTTCATACTGTGCGGCTTCCACGTAAGTCTTTCAGCTTCATTCCATGCAGATACATTCATACACTGTTTCATGGGTCCCCTGCTCTTTTTCTCAGCAAAGACAGGTTGTGTGTCAGCCCCATTTCATTCTGCTGCCAGTGAACTCTGAAAAGATTAACAAAGCCTACAAACCCATCACTGGTTGCATTAGCCCACAGGGAGGGATGTTGCAATGAGTGATATCTGATGATGGAAGATATTTATCTCCATGGCACCGTGAAGTTTACAAATATACCAACTGTAGCACAATTGCCCTTTTAATTTTTCTGGCTAAGCAAGTGTACTGTACTTTGAGGATAACTGATAGACTGTCAGACTTGTGGTCTTTAAAGGGTTAAAAAGGCCAGAGGCAGTGTGAGAAAGCTGCTTTTTTTCACATTTCTAACAAGCTGAACAAAATCCAGGCCTGGTTTAATGAGCACATATTTTATACAAATAAGCTCAAACGAGCTTACCCATCTCTAATTAAACTAGAAAGGAAGCATTTGTCCTAATTGGACTGCATAACTGAAGAATTAATTGTGTGGCTGCTTAGAATTGCAATCTTATGGCCCAATTCACAAAAAATACCTTTACGGTAGGACATATGCAGGTTTGTACATGTCTTTTTCTCAACGCATAAGCGCATGTGTGATTTTGATGCTTTAGTTTTGGTTGGTTTGGGTTTTTTAAACTGTTAACGCAGACATATGTGGAGGTTAAGTACAGTATTTTAATATTCTAATTAGGCCATGAGAGAATAGCTCTCCACCACTGTAATTAGGTACTCAGTTAATTCCTACAGTGAAAATGCTGTGCTAACTTATTTACAAATATCAAAAGGGTGACTATTCCATCAACTTAGCTAGATCTGCAAAAACAGAAAACATGGCATGGGAATTCATATTTCCTTCCAGTAAGTCCTGGCACTGCGCATGGAATTGCAAGAAGCTTGGGAGCTTCTGGAATAACATCTGCTGTGTTTAGAGAGTGCTCATTAAAAGAGAGCAGGAACGTTGCTAAACATCTTCTCTCTGCGAATCTTGCAATTCTCTCCTGCTCCATTTACCAACCAGAGCAAGTTTCAACGACTGACCATGCTGCACAGCCAACTCTGCTCTTAGAGTGGAATGACATGCACCCGCCCCAAGCACTGCCAGCAGGACTGTCAGCGCAGCTCTCACTCCAAGATCTCAGCCGATGATACATGAGACATCAAGCTGCACAGCTGTCAGACACAAGCCGGGACATGTGGCAGGTTGGCAGTCATAGGAATCTCAGTTTGGCTCGTAAACTAATACCTTTATAGGACCCCCACCTGAAACCTTGCTTCTCTCTGGCCAGGCTCCTGTGACTGCAGTTTAGTTATTCTAAAGCAGTGTTTTCAAAGTAGCAGAAGTGATTTAGGTGCATGGCTGTCTTTTGAACTTTGCTTTGAACAAGATGTTGAATTCCTTCAAAAGGCCATGAAATTCCCAGACACTATTGAGAAACAGTAGTTCTGAAAACACCACTTTTAATGTTTTTTATGCTCTAACAAAAGCAACAACATAGGGATAATGTCAATTTTGTCTTGACAGGGACTGAGTATAATAGTGGTCAAGACTTTGAGATTTGGCTACATATGCATGTAGACAGTGGAGAATAAACTATGAAGCATCAAGTGATAAGTTTTGCAGACTCCTTCTGATTGTCCTGCTTGCAAAGGGAATGCTGTTGTTCTGCAGCGTAGGCAGTAAATATGTGTTATATTAACTGCTCAACTTTTGATTCCATTTGATCTTTCAACACATAGGAAGTTTATTTGTTAGACTCATTTCTTCTTCCTGTATCAGGTTTTCATTTAAAAGTTCCAAAAGCACCTATCTGTCTTTTCCTTATTTAGAACTTTTTATTGCTTGAATCATGCCTGTTTTCAGTTATTTTCCAAGATGTACATGAAATGGACAGAAAACAGAGGATCTTCCTAAATTAAACCCAGTAAATAGAAACACAGACCTGACTATGACACAAGAAAAAATTAAAGGCCTTCAAAAAAAACAATCGTATCATACAGTCAGTGCTGCAAATCTGGGCAGAACAAATTTAGCCTGGAAGTGCATAGAAGCTGGTAGAATTTTTCCTTCTTGCTTCAAAGCAAACCCTCGCCCTCAATCAAAAGTTGCATCAGATATGTCAAAGGTATGTGTGCACTTTTCCACATGTCCTAAATTAAAGTGAAGGAATGTGAACTAAAGGCACTAGAACAAGAGCTGTCTTGTGGGCAAAGTTCTGCTCTTAACACTGTAGGGTGACACTTCTAAACCAGCGGCACCAAGACTTTCTGCCCTTTTAGGTTCATGCTGAGAAGAGGGCTCAGCCCACAGTAGCCATGCATCTTGTGGTTGGGTTTCACTAGCAGGGACCTGACTTCTAATACCTGCCACCAAGAACATCTGCCATGATGCTGGGATATAGCCAGAGGCAGAAGCCTGTCCACTTCTCATTTAAAGGGAACCCTTATAATAAATCTCTAACGAGTGTATGAAACAACAGTCATTCTTCAGCTTTAGTAATTAAAGTTTGAAGTTCAATCTCCTCAGCTAAGGCTCTGTGGTCTTTAATGAGCTGCTGATAAGCTAACACTTCCATCAGCATTTTAGAGGGAAAGAAAACAGATTTTGACCCTCCTTGCTTCTTTATGATTCAGTTGTAGATTCATGACTAGGATTTTAAATAGGTGCAAGAAGAGAATTGAATGCACCTCCCTGTTGTAGATAAAATGGTACAGAACATCAGATCTGCTTTCTAGGATTTTTTTTGTACAAATCAAATTCTGAAACAGCTGAGTAAAACCCATGTACTGGTAGGTTGTGTGGACAGTGCTGTCAAGGGCCTGTGGAGGATTATAGCATTGTTTATAATCTGTACAACTGCCAGTGGTATGTGGCCACAATAATGGAAAAAAGTCACCATGTAAAGTATCAACTGAAACATGAGCTTTTCCATCCTGTATAAAAGAGCTCAACGGTTACAGTCCAGTCAGTAACTTGAATGAAGACTGTACTTTTCCTTTGGTCTTCTGTGGGAAATAGGCTGTACTGCCAAAGCCTTGACACATAATTTGGCGCAGTTGGCCAGTCTGCTGCAAGGCGAGGAGCCTGGAGCAGTCCAGCGACCAGATTGACTCACAGTGATAGGGAAGAAAATTGCTGTCTTGGGAAAAGTCTGGTCTTTGCCTGGCAGCTTGTTCGTATCTGAGTCCTGTCAGTAAAGGAAATAATTCTTTACTGATTTTAAGAGAATATGAGTTAAGAACTTCTGTGTTTATCCATGGGAGAGTTCCATTGCAATACTAGGTACTAGGCCAAGGGGTACTTCTTGGCCACCACTTTTCAAGAATACAACATCCTCAGGCAATCATCAGTGTTTTTAATTTAGTTGCTTGAAATTATTGTGCAGTATTACTCATTGCTTTCCCAATGCAGTCTGTATAACTTGGCCTGCAGTCCATCTATCTTACCACAGGAATGAAGAGTTAAAATCTGCCCTCACTCATACTGGAGTAAATGCTGAGAAAGTACTTGAGGCCAATGGAGTCATACTGGCTTTATGCAGATGTAAGTAACAGCAGAATTATTAAATGTCTGTTTAATACCAGCAAAATTCTATGTTGTTTTGTGATTTGGGCTCCAGTTCTCAATTCTTTGCATTGGACAAGTTAAAACAATATTTGACGCATTCCTGAGCAGCAGGTTATAATTTATTACAATCCAATTACAAAAGCATCACAAGAGAAAGGAATCAATTAGTTAGACTAGGAGGGCACAAAGAGCCACTGATAAGATATCCAGAGCCAAAAAGGAAAAGGAAAAATACCTCCCAGGGTCAAATACAGGAAGGTCTTGCCTCTTCATGAAACTCGTCCTTCTTTTTCAGTAGACAAAGGTTCATAAATCCGGCAGTACTGAAGAAGCACCTGCCTCTCTCCAAGTCTTGGGACAGAGGCAATGTGTGCCGACTCTCTAAGGCTGCCTGAAGGCAGAGCAGGCCCAGACTATTTTTAGAGTGGTATATTGACACTGATTTATGTCTGATATGACAGATACAGCAGAGAAGACAGACTTCTTGTTAAAAGGAGGATCCTATGGAACAGCAAGTTCTGTGTAACCATCTCCTGCAAGAGAGCTTGGGGTATAGTGTGTGCAATCAAAATGCAGCTGCAGGCAACATATGTAATCAGTGAAGACACGTTGAGCATAGGCCAATCTCAGGAAAGCTGTAGGTGATATTTTCTCTGCATATAGATGAGGTCTGCCAGTGATAACTTGTGCCTTGAACTTATTTCCTGTTAAGAAATTGTATGCTCAGACATTGTTCAGACATCACAGATTATTCTTGGAATAGCACCCTCCTTCTCATGAAGAGCCACTTGAAATTATGGTTGTGGGGACACAAACCCCCCAAAAAAGATTCTTCACATAGTTCATTCTTTTCAGCAACAATGCAAACGTGAGTTCACCACATAAGACTTTCTGGAGCTGAAGTAAATCATCCTAGCTGTGCTGAAAGCATTACAACTGTGCCTTTCTCACACCAGTGGTGTGCATTGCCTGTGTCATTCTAAAAAATTGGATCTTCCCAGTTTGGTGCTGCATCTAGAACATAAAAACCTGGAAATGAGGCATCACTTCATTGTGTGCATCATCTCATTCACACACCTTGGAAAGACTCTGAGGTGGCTCAGAAAGCTGTCAGCCTGTCCTCTAACACACACTGTAAATGTTGTTTCTCATCCCTTGCACCTCCCTGTTCTCACTCATGTGAATCAGTACAATATTGCCAAATATCAAAACATTCTGCAGCTTTAGGTAAAACAGACAAAGTCTCCAACTGTTCAGCTTAATGGCATGAGGCCCTTGCTCAGTTGGCTGTTGCCAACTTGCCTCCTTTGCTGTGATGAAGTTTGCAAGAAATATCTTGCAACAACATGTCAACGGTGCAGCCTTTTCTTCTATGGAGTCTAATTTGAAAGTCTTTGGTTCGTTGATGTCCCAGTCACAGAAAACTTTCATATCAAAGCTTGTCCTTGGCTAGTATTTCAGACTGCACTACTGGAAAAAGGTGTAATACAAGCCAAAAAAAAAAAAAAGACTAAAATGCAAAGGAAATGGGGTACAGCCAGATATCTCAAGAAAAGAAAGAAAACATCAGTAGAAGTTTGGCTTCTTGTTGAGATAAAGTTTAAAACTACTTTCAACTTTTAAATAATATCTTTCATTAAACTAACTGTGAAACACTTAAAACCACCAATACATGCTTTAAAATATTTTTTGGGGAGTGGCAGAAAAATTAAAGCCGTCCATTTTTAATTTTTCCAAATGTTTCTGCATTTTTCTTGCTCTGAAACTTAGTGCGTTCATTAAGTAGTAGCAGTATGAAGAAGGTGCCTTCAGATTGTGACATTGGGTTTTTAGGACCTTAACTGGGAGGAACAAATTTGATGCTTTCCTACCTGCAGTTTAGAACGCATTTTTTGTGAATCCATTGTTATATCAAGAATCAAGCATGCGAATAAAAGCAGAACTGAGATAATGATTTTACTTTATCTCAGTTTCAGCAAGATATTGCAATGGTGCTTTTTCTTGCCTGTTTTGTCTTCTTTGCTTCCAACCATACCACCCTTCTCCTGTTTCTCCTTATGCTCCTCTTCATGTTCTTTTTATTGTCTATGTACCCTCTTACTTTCTTCTCTTTTTGGAAAAAAAAAGAAAAAAAAAGAATTCTTGTTCTTCCGTGATGTGCTTTCTCTTTTGGTCTTTAGTTGTTCTATTATCTACCATCTATTATTTACCATCTGTAAAAGATTGCCAGCTGAACAGGCAGATGCGTATGCCTTTGCCTCCTGCCTCTTTCTGTTTGGCATGGGAGAAGAGCGAAGTGGAAGAGACAGCTGCTACAAGGGTATACCCTATGGGTCATGTAGCTTCCTTTGCCATTTTGCGAAACAGATGGCAGCCAATGAAGGACCTCAAGCAGGTAGGGTAACATTGCACTCTGCCATCATGATCTCTGGGAAAAGAGTCCTACAATGACAGAGTTTCCAGGGAAACTACTCAGGCAGGACTCCTACTTTTGGTTGGATATTTGCCCTTTTACACTTTGTGAAGCTCATGGCAAGAAGCAGGGACACCAACACCAGGAATGCCAGCTCATATCCCCAATTTTCTCCTTAGGCTTTCCTGTGCTTTTACCAGAACCTGACTCATGAATGATCCATTTGATAGGTAGCCCTAAAGCCAGAATCCCATGGAAATGGCACATATCTGATTGGCTGTCCTGCTTGCTTATATAAGCAGATTTTTAACAGTAATGCTTTCTGTTCCAAGACAGTCACTGCTTACCCTGAAAAACATGGCCGTACAAGCCTGATATGGCTTCTGGATGAGAATGAGGGTCATACTTCTTTCAGCCTAATTCCTCATGAGGTGCTTGTTATGGCAAGGTATTCACAGGAATGCCACGATGGTCTATCTAGCCCACTCTTCCATCTCTGACAGTGACTAATTACTATTGCTTAAGAAAAAAGAGTAAGGACAAGGCAAGCACCTGCAGTTCACTGTGATACCTGCCAACCAAGTCCTATTCTTCCACACAATGGAGTTGATTCACCGGACTTCAGCTGCAAGAGTTCAGATTATTCTATGTGAGTGCTGTATCAGGTTAGCTGTGTGCCTTTGTGGAGACACAAACCCTCAGTGAAAATAGAACAGTAGTGCACAGATTTCAACAACTTACAATTTAGATGCTGACAGTGTAATTGTTCTTTGAAAGATTGAAAGTATATCCTTAAATTCAGAAATGTCAAACAAAGAAAAGCGCAAATCCTTTGATGCTTAGTGAATACGTGGGCCAAATGCAGTTTTCGCCAAATTTTTTATTAACTTCACTGTCCTCAGTAGGTTTATACAAATATGACTGAAAACAAAACTGTCTCTCAGATGCTGATCTGTGATAAAACTGTAGTCAATGTGCACCTTTGCTGACAGTGCATATGCTGGTTGGTATCTTTTCTCCAATGTATCTGGTCACAGAAATATTTTGCCTATTGATTCTTCTAGAGGTCAAATATTCTTGTGATTATTTTTTAAATCCTTGGTTAGTTCTGGTAAATCAAAATTTAAGCAGAAGCTTTACAGGAAAATATCAACATTACCATCCTCCATCTTTTCTTACAAGTCCTGTTAACATCAATATTATCTCCATCTACAGAGTGATTTTAGATGATAGCTCAAGGAATAACCCAGGTGATGACAGATTATAGAAAGCTGGAAGGAGCACACTGAGGTCTGTAGTGTGTTTTTTGTTGTTGTTGTTTGCTCTTTGCTCTCTGAAATGCTTTGGAGAGGATCTGAAATAATCAAGATGGATAGAGCATTCCTAAAGAGGTTTTAATGTCTGTGGGGATAGTTGTTTCTTCTCAGGAGACTGCTACCTGTGTCACGGGTTTGTTGGAGTCCTGTCAGTGTAAGTTTATTTGTAGAGGCTGAATCAGTATTTATGCTGGTGGCAGTCATCTGCTTCAGTATTTTTTTCTACAAGCGAAGGAGCTTAAAAAGACAATGGAGTGGAATGAATGTCTGGTAGTTCATCCAGTGATGTTTCATTGTATATTCTGTCAGAGACAAAAAGGGATGAATGGGAGGAATTGCTAATGCTGCATACTTTCAGGCAACTAATAAATGAGTCAATTAACTAGTTGTGCCTGAGGTAATTTCTCTAGAAGGTTTGGTTGCCAAAGTTTATAGTGATCACAGAATGGAAGGAACAAAACCGAGCAGAATAATTATGTTGTAACTCACAAAAAGCATGGGCCTGAGTTGTCATATACATATATTTGCAAATGCATTGGGAGCTGTTTTCCATTTTGAAACATGTTTGTAATGCAAAGTATGTATTTTGAACAATCCCAGTGCTGATTTCTCATTAAATTTTGCTTCTGATATTGAGGCTTTCTGGGCTGACTATCAGCAGCCAGGATGAGCTGACATACTGAGGTGTCCTGTGTTGAATTACAATCAAGCTGAATGTTTGCTCTGAGTTTTCTCCAGTGTGGATGTCTCTGTGCCATTAGCTCATATATGTGCCATTAGCTGTGATGCACACAGAATGTAGAGCCTGGTGTAGACATCATTACAGGGCAATTAAAATTTAGATGGATCTTAGCAACATAAAGGATGGTGCTGCTCACCTGGGTATGAAGACAGGCTTAGAAAGTTAGGGCTGTTCAGCCTGGAGAAGAGAAGGCTGTGTGGAGACCTCATAGCAGCTTTCCAGTATCTGAAGGGGGACTATAGGGATGCTGGGGAGGGACTCTTCATGAGGAACTGTAGTGATGGGACAAGGGGTAACAGGTTCAAACTTAAACAGGGGAAGTTTAGATTGGATATGAGGAAGAAATTCTTTATTGTAAGGGTGGTGACGCACTGGAATGGGTTGGCCAGGGAAGTTGCGAATGCTCCATCACTGGCGGTGTTCAAGGCTGGGTTGGACAGAGCCTTGGGTGGCATGGTTTAGTGTGAGGTGTCCCTGCCCCTAGCAGGGGGGTTGGAACTAGATGATCTTAAGGTCCTTTCCGACTCTAACTATTCTATGATTCTATGATTTCCCCTCACTCTGTCTGACATCCAGAGCAACACTGAGGACCAATGCTTTTTCAATCCCAGGCAATAATGTTTCCTTCCTGGAAGTAAAGCATATTGGAACACCCATGACAATACCATAAATAATAAAGAAATGTCAGTATGCTCATTCACCATAAGGATAGTGTTTTAACCGTGAGGTGCGATAAAAATGTCTCCCATTTGCCAGTGATAAACATTGAAACAAGAGGTTTATCAGGGAAAGAGATCAAGGGATTTTTTTCTTTCTGGATAATTTTCCTCATCTAAGCACATAGTCTTCTTCATAGCTGTAGCAAAGAAAGAGGATAATGGAATTTTGTCAACAGCTTGAATTCACAGACTTGTCAAAGCCAGAAGAGTCGAATACAGGCTGGCCTACACTGACCTCCTATGAAACACATGCCAGAGGAAGGCAAGCAGGAGCTATAGGCTACAGCCCCCTTCACGCCCCCAGAACAGCCAATACAGTGGCTTTACTCTGATGTAAGCATAACAGAAAATTATCTGCCATTACTCTGTAAATAGAAAGGCACACCTGTCTCCTGTGGTCTTCGTCTGTAATCCAAAGAACTATTTTGGAGGAGCTGCTACAGATAAAATTGTACTGAATATCAAATATGTTTATGCATATATTATATTTAGTAAGGAAATAATCCCCTCCCACATCACCAGGGAATGGAGTGATTGCCTTACGGACAATGGGGTTAATAAAAAACAGCTCATTGCACAGTTGTTTAAATCCCAGTGACATTGTCAGAGAAGGAACTCTGCCTTCCAGGTGTACAGCACCTCTGTACCTTGGGGGTCAAGGCATATATGTGCCAACCCTGTTTCTGATTCCCCAGACTAATCAGAAGAGTAAATTCAGTCTTAAGTCAGAACAGTAAATTTATACAGTACCTCACAGCAGAAAACGGAACTTTGACAAATATTACTGGCTGAAGATCCTGACTGCAACAAAGGCTAACACAGACACATTGATCAATTAACCAATGTTTTTACAATTCACCTTCTTTCACAAACTACGTATCTTCTACCCATATCCCTAATTTGATTATTTTTGTCTATCCTTGGCTGCATTTTTTTTACTCCTGTGAGTACATAACCTCCTGTCTTTCCCTCACAGTTTGTTTCCAAGCAAGAAAAAAGCCTCCTCTTTCATTTTTGACCATGGCTGCTTCTACTGAGTTGCTGCTGCCCCCAATGTTTCTGCTGTTAATAGCTACAACTTTGATTTAGCAATGGTGATAAGCCACAGGATTTACGCTTTGATAGATCTTATATTGGTTAGGTTGTAATGTTTAGGATCTGGGTAGATCTCCAGCCAACCCCTCAGATTGTAATTAATTTGAGTGCTAGGAAGGATTGGGAAGGACTCTGTGGCTGTTTCAGGCTCACCAGTCTCTGGAGTAAGGAGGACCCCAGGGACGTATCAATGAATCTAGAATACTTCAGGGCTCCTTTGTTAATAAAATCTAAAATAAAATATCAGTTATCGTAATTACAATTATAGAGTTACACAAGTTAATTCAATCTGATTAGAAACAGCCTGTGAAGAAACCACATGTTTTACCTCTTTTTAAATGCTTACAGTGGAACCACTTCTCAAAGTTCCTATATGGGAAGAAAAAAAAAAAAAAGAAAAAGGCTAAACCAAAGGAAAACACTGATTCAAGCCTTCAGCTTGTTCCTCTGGGTGATGGGGGGAAGCACTGACGAGAGAGACAAGGGTCTTGCTTCTCACGTTTTCCCCATTTATTAAACTCAAATATTTCTAGCTACAAGAGGGACTAAATAAAAACCAGGCACATATTATCTGTGGTTTTTTACATTAGATCAGCTGAAAATTGTCCTCCTTTACTAGGAAGTGTCTGTATTTGCCAACAATTCTTTGTGTCTGACTCATTTCCTTATTACCTCTCTCCCCTCCTCTGTTTTCCCTTCAGGGATTGACTTTCCCCACCTCAAACAAAAATAATTTCTTTGGCATATGAAGGTCAAGGATGGATTTTCTAATGTCTGCCTGCCTGCGTGCCTATCCTTCTCTCTCTGTGTCTCCTATCTGTCTACTTTTCTAAGGCCTCTATTCCTGTAGGTTCCTGGAGCACATATAACAGGCTTTGCTCCATATTAGTGCACCTCTTTCATTTAAAAAGGATGAACCCAGATGTGCTACTTAAGATTTCCAGTTACTGTGACCAAGAAACCTACCTGCACTCACAAACTTGACTCAGTAGTCATACAGTAACATAAAGCAATGCACATAACAGCAGGAAGGATTTATTGTAAGACCATTCTCAGCTCTCAAATTGAATATCAAAGCAGACTTCCTCCTGGTGAATACTTTGATGGTGCAAAAGTAGCTTCAGTGGGCTATTTTGTCTCAGCTCCAGCAACACAGCATGATGAAGAGAAAGGTAGCATGTGCATTGGTCTCCATTTTGATGGCGCACAACTGGGATCTTGCAGGGTGCTCTTTATGCATTAAGTGGTTCTGACAGAATTTAGCACTGCCCTTATACAGCCCCTCTTTCTATTTTGGTTTTTTTTTTTTTTTTAATTTCCACATGAAACAAATACAGACCATACGAGATACAGAAGGTAAAGAACAGTAGAGAAACAGCTGCAACATATGTACGGTATGCAAGAATGCTTTCTGCCTTATGCTTTTATGATTTAACCAGCAAGAGAGGAAAGGGTGGAACACAAGAACTGCACCCTTACTGCTAGCGAAATAAATACATGCCAATGTAATTAATCGATACAGAACAGAGAAAAGCCATGAGCAATGCTTCTTGAACAAACAAGAAGCATTTCACTTCAAATCCTATTACTTGGCAGTGGCTTTTTGTTTCCACTCTGAGAGAACACTCTTTTTCTCCATGTTTTCACTCATTTACATTTTCATTTACTAAATAATCCTCAGATAAGTTATTCTTTCTGCAACTTTCAGAATATTTTATCTGGCATTGTGTGTCATCTCAGAGATAATTCTGGTACATAAATCAGTTGATCAGGCTGAGACTGAAAGCAACACGGTTGCAGAGCAAAAGACTGACCACAGATGACCTCCAGAACTGTTTCATGCTATAGCAGACCACTAGGCTAAGAACATATCTCATCTTTTATAACCAGAGTTCAGAAAAGAAAAAGCTCAAAAGTGAATAGTGATTTGGGATATTCATCCTCAGACATTGTAATGGAGCCCTGCCTCCACGGAACACCAAACCTTCTTGCTGACAGTCAGAAGGCCTTTCAGCATCTCAAACTGGGAATCAAAAATGGAGACATAAACCACTATTAATCACTTTTCAAAACTGAACTCTTGGTGTGCAAGGTAGTGGCCTAAAAAGATGCCTCTTCCAAACTCCGGCCGTGTAAGTATTACTGGCCAAGACAATGAATGAACCAGTCAGAATGCTAAGTAAATTGTACAGCATTTGTAGAAAGAGATACTGAAATTACAGACTCTGAGTCTTCTCACAACAACATCAAATCTAAGAGTAATGCTTATTCAGTTGGGAACAGTAAACATGACTACTACCAAAACACACCTCCTGCCAGTACTAAACTGTGCAGAGTTTCATTTATTACTCCTAGAGGGTTATTCACACCATCACATTTGGACATCTCACTTAGGTATGATTCAGAGGATCAACATTACATTCCTTATAGAGACAACAGAGAGATGCAGGCACTTCCCAGACACAGGGTAATTCTGTGTAATTAGGTCAGATGTCTAATGCAACATAAAATGCACAGTTTGCATGCTTCCTCCAAGGGCCTTGATGGCCTTGCTAATTCTACAATAGAGACATGAAACTCCATAGCTACAGTGGGCAGGATTTCCTTGCGGTGACAGAGGTCCCATGTTTCCATTTCTCCTTTCCCTGTCACCACAGTCTCGTCTGCCCATCAAACACCATCTTTCGTTTTTGCTTCTTACTGCTGTGGCCACTCTACACTTTGTTCCCATCCAATGACAATTATGATCCTCTAGATGAGAATGGCAATTGTGGGTAGGGTGGCAGTGGCCGGTATGGCACAGGGAGGAACAGGCACATAAATTGAGGATACTGACAGCCATGCATAGGTGTGATGAATATTGTAGATGCAAACTGCTGATGCTTCTAATACATCCTTTAGCCTCCCTGACCAGCAGCCTTGGCTTTCCCTTGTTCCCTGCTTTGCTGTAGCTGTCAGCTCCCAAGATACATTCTAGGGGTTGATAAATTCTTCAGGAAAATGTGAAGAAGCAACCTACATAGTTATAGTCTGCTGTGTCCAATGTGTAAGCTGGATCAAATGTCTCTATATGGCGTTAAAACACCCTGCAAGCACAACCCTTCCATGGACTTCGAACATTTTGATAATCCTGGTAGCAGGAACTACTCAGGAAATGTTTGCTCCTTCATGGAAAATTTAGACAAAAGTGGCAAAGAGGAGTTTCAATGTCAAAAAAAAGTAATATCTCCGTAGACAAACTGTGACTATTATTCTTAATGCAGACTGAAGACATTAGGTGAAAAACCAGACTATGAAATACCACAACTAAAATTACAGATGCTTGGACAGCCCAGAATGGTACAGGCCTCATGCTTAGAGCTGAAGTTGAGAGTAACTGAAAGTGCTGGCCACAAATGCTGTACTTGTAAAAACAGTAATTACAAAACCAAAACCTGCCTGACTAAAGGAGCAACTGCAGTGCTCAGAGGGCTTGGGGAAATTAACCCTACGTTTTGTAGACTGCTATACCTTTAAAATTCTTAATATAAGTTCAGCAAAAGATATTGCCTTAGGCATGACCAATTTTAAATGCTGCATTTGCATTCACTACATTTTAATAGCATAAAAAAATAACAGACCGGGTAAATTAGTCCCATTTGGACAACATCTGCTCCTTCACAGTTCCCTGGACTCTGCTCTATCAGAAATAAACGTGAATGGAAGATTTTGAAGTTGTGTTACTCTCCAGAAAAACCATTTTACTCCACTTGAAACAAGATATATGATAATAATGCTTTGCAAATGTAATTTTACATTGTAAAGGCTTAGTGGGTTTTCTTTTCTTATGATTATTGCAACATGTGGTCTGGATATAAAACTGACTTTGGTTACCAGTTCCAGCATTAAACTGGAAAACAAAGTTCCGCATGACTCAATGATGCTTGAAAATGATCTAATCATGGCCCACAATAAAATTTTACAATTTGAGAAATTTAGTATATTTTCTTAAATTGAGCTCACTTTCATTAAAGCAGCAGTAAAGGAGAAGGACTGGAAGGACTTTATGGGCATGGTGGGCCAAATGGCCCCACCCAAGGTAGAGCAGAGGCTGTTGTGAGTGGCAACACTGCCCTGGGAGTGCTGGGAAGTGACGGGGTCCCACGGCTCTTTGGGAGCATTGACACCCTCCCAGTGGGGACCAAATGGAGTGTGGTGGTGGTGAATGCTGCATAACCATGAAAAGACAAAGCAATCACAGGACAGTGGTTTGCAGAAGCCCACCAAGCAGGTGAAGAGGCTGCTCTCTCACGTGGAAAAAGGCAGCCTCAGTTACTTTGTATTTAAATACAATTAAGCCTCTTTATTGCCTGCAAGGTTCAGTTATACTATGTTCATCTCCCTGATGTCTTTTAGAGAACAGCACCTCTGTCCCTCCATCATGCCAATGACATACACAGCTTAACTTCTCACGGAAACGAGTATTTTAGAAATGGTTGATTATAGCATAGTCAAAGGCCTGATAATTTCAACTCATAAATATCTCTGCAGACGCAGATGCTTGAGTTCCTTGTTTCTTGCTTTTCTCCTTCATGACCCAGCAAATCCAGCACCAATTGTTGCCAATTGTGGTATCAGCTCTGGAACATATCTTCTTGGCTTGAACTGAAGAAAATTCAGCAAAAGTTCAGACAAGCACAGACCAGATGCCCTGCTTTGAACCTTATGAAATCTGCAACCTCATTTAAATCGAGAAATTCAGAGTAAATGAAATATTAGGAGAAAGGATCTTTACTTATGATCAAGATCAGTCTGCAAGTCTTTTGCACTCTTTCCCTCTGCACAGTTCCTTGTTTTATCATCATCTTGGCAAAAGTTACATACGAAGCCAGTATCATTTTGAGTAGAAGACAGTTGTGCTTTTACACCCACAGACATGGATTTCATCCTTCCAGAGGACTTGGACACACATCATATTATGCATGTATGTGTGGAGAACAGAGTGCCAGAAAAGGAAATAAAAATCACCAAGAAATGCTGGGAGAGTGTTTTCGCTCATACAGCTGATAATTCTAGATGATAGTCATTTTGGCTCTCCCTTCAAAGTCTCCAGCAACAGAAAACTGAAACCAAAACAGGAAAGAGAAAGAAAGATGAAAGAAATAAATATTAATGATAGATTGAAAAATGATGCACACAAAACAATTTAATCCATGATTGAAGACAAAATGATTGCCAAGTAATATATTAGTCAATCACTATGTCTCTCTGTCTTTTTTGCAAAAGCCCGTGATTAAAGTAAGTCCTACTTACATGTAGTGAATTTTCTATTTCAGAGTGGAAAGAGATGACAAATAACTCCAAGTCACGTATTTCCTGAAGATTCAATCATCAATATTAATTTCCACTAAGAAAACAAAGACACAGAAAACAATCATAGAATCACAGAATCATAGAATAGTTTGGGTTGCAAATGACCTTCAAAGGTCATCTAGTTCAACCCCCTGCAATGAGCAGGGACATCTTCAACTAGAGCAGGTTGCCCAGAACCACATCCAGACTGGCCTTGAATGTCTCCAGGGATGGTGTGCCTGCTGCCTCTCTGGGCAACCTGTGCCAGTGTTTTACAACCCTCACTGTGAAGTATTTCTTCCGCATGTCCAGCCTGAATCTCCCTTCTTTTAGTTAAAAATCATCACCCCTCATCCTATCCCAACAGGCACTGCTAAGACATCTTTCCTCATCTTTCTTTCAGGCCCCTTTTAAGAACTGAAAGGCTGCACAAAGGTCTCTCTGGAGCTTTCTCTTCTCCAGACTGAACAACCCAAACTCTCTCAGCCTTTCTTCATAGGAGAGATGCTCCATCCCTCTGATAATTTTCCTGTCCTTCCTCTGGTCCCTCTCCAACAGGTCTATGTCTTTTCTCTGCCGAGGACTCCAGAGCTGGCTGCAGTACTTCAGGTGAGGTCTCACCAGAGCAGAGCAGAGGGGCAGAATCACCTCCCTTGACCTGTTGGCCATGCTCCTTTGGATGCAGCCCAAGATACAATTGGCCTTCTGGGCTGTAAGTGCCTATTGGCAGGTCATACATATCCAATTTTTCACTCACCAGTACCCTCAAGTCCTTGCTCTCAGGGGCACTCTCGGTCCTTTCATCCCGCAGCTTGTACTGATACTGGGGATTGCCCAGAGATAGGTAGAGAACCCTGTACCTGGCCTCATTGAACATCACGAGGTTCACATAGGCCCACCTCTCAAGCCTGTCCAATTCTCTCTGAATGGCATCCCTTCCCTCCGGTATAACAACTGCACCACTCAGCTTTGTGTCATTTGCAAACTGCTGAAGACACACTGTTTATGTTATTGATGAAGATATTAAGCAGTACTGGTCCCAGTGCGCACCCCTGAGGGATGCCACTTGTCACTAGTATCCACCCAGACATCGAGCCATTGACCACTACCCTCAACATCACTTTTAGAGAGGAACTTTGGATCATGTATATGAAAGTTTCAAAGCCCTCAATATCTAGACTGGGGTCTTTTTAAAAATGAAATCAGACTTGTTAGCTGTAGAAAACTGACAGAAAGAACTTAAAAGTGCAAAACGAGAAACAATTGTGGGGAGGGAGCAGTGGGCAGAGAGCAAGTGCCTATTCTTTTTCTTCTGCTCATTCTGTGATCATCCATCATAGTCCATTACAGTTTGTGCAATTAAATAATTGCCAATGCTTTGAGTGAAACAATGTCTGGAGCAAGGGAACAATCAGGAGCTCCAAATTACAAGCCCTGCTTTTGCATATTTTTTCATACATTTCATTTCTTTGCTATTGGAGTTCTGGCAGCAACCTGGAGATCTGTAAAATGTTGGAAACCTTTGCTCCTCAATGAGTGCAATGGCAGCTGTGGTAGAAATACTAATTCCCTGTTGATTCAATTCCTCCACTGCAGAGGGGAAGAAGCTGCCAGGCTTGAGGTTGGGTTTGTCTGAACTCTGGGATATCCCATCTACAGCCTGCCTCCCAGGATGAGGCTCTTGACATCTGCCTTGACGTGGAAGCCTACTGCAACCTCAGACACCCTGTGTTACCCCTAGGGTACCAAATCGGATTAAGGCCTTGTGCCCCTTTTGTGAGCCCCACAGGGATGTCCCAGAGGCTGAACGGTGTCTCAGATGAGACCAGCTGCTTATATCTCACCTGCAGTGTCTTTACTATCATGGTAGTACATCACACTTTGACGCAGTTAGAGAAGGCAGACAGCTAGGCCTCATCTTTGCAGTCCAGATTTGTTTCAGGCATGATTTTCTGATAAATACTGGAAATATTTTTGACAGCATAAATAGCAAGCACATTGAAAAAGGCTAGGAAAATACTGAGGAAGAGATGTTGCTGTTAGCAAGTAGCAACACAAACAGTTAAGCATTGAAAATTCAGTACGTGAAATGATTTTTGAAGCGTTTTTGTGATTCCATTCAGATAATTTTACAACCCAGCTCAGGGGCTCTGAGGTGGATGCCAACTTCCTTCAAAGAGTTTTAAAATAATTCAAAACCTATTTTAAGTCATAAAGAAATTAATAATCTGTTAGTAAATTCTAAGAAAATGTACCTAAAAAACGTGTCTTATATTGCTAAGCATAATCCACTGAACTTTTCACGGATAGTTAAGTGTGATTGATTTCCTTCTTTCCAGTATAAAGCTTGAAACATCCATAGGTATGGTAGATCCATAATTTATTCCCTTTAGACCAGTGATTATAGACTGCCAGCTGGACTCCTGGACAAACTACGAGGCCAAAAAGAGCATCTTTTAATTTTGATAATATAGAAATGAAGTTAGCACAACTGTGCCAGTAGGAAACATTAAAGCTTCTGTGTACAGATTTTGGACAGGTAGGTAATAACATATTTCTGACTTGTCAGGTTGCTTCACTTTCTAAAGCAGTAATTTGGGAAATGGAAAAATATAGTAACAGAAGTCAACTCCTTCTCATTATTTGCTGAAAGCTTCTATAAACATGGTGCTGAATATTTTCCTTTTTACTCATGTTGTTCTTTTCTCTTTTCTTTTTCCTTCCTTTTCTTTCTTCTGAAAATTGCAGAATTATCACCTACTGTCATCTGCATGTATGTTCATACTTGTTTGAATGTGAGTCAAACATTAGTCTGTAATTTAATTGAAGGATATAAGGATTATGTTGGGCTGGCTGCTGAGCAGCTGCATGTTATGCCTGTGGCCCTGAATCAGGCGAGAAGGTGCAGCATATTGAGTGAAAGGCAAGCTTTTTTGCAAAACAAAGTCGACGATGAAGAGGAAAGTTAGTTCTCTTCACCTTCACAAAGCCCTGTTTTATTGGTGGGAACAGCTTGTCCACTTTGAATTCTCTCTGTGAACAGATTAGAAAAAGTTCTCAGTTTTCAGCCACTGAGGAGCTAATGTACCCTGTAAGAAGTACAGAAAGTTAGGAAGCAAAAGTGTTACAGGAACTTCCACCAGTATAGTCATTCATAGATTCAAACCCATGCATTTGAAGAACTAGAAGTATAGTATTGATCACTATACAAATATATGATCTTTCTTATCTTTTAATACCATCAAAGAGTCATAATTATGATTTAATTCTTCTACCAATTATTTGTTTGTACTCTTTGTTGTTATACTCAATAAAATGTAAATATATTATCCTGTGTTTTACTATAAACACTGAAAATGTTTACTGGATCAGCAACTGAATGCCCCATGTCTCTGTGGCCAACACAGAGACAGTCAGCTATACAAGCTTACTGCATTTTAAGGCTCAGTTCCCCAGTAATTCAGGCAACATGAAGTAAAATCTTGCTGGATTTCTGCTTTGGGTTATGCGTGGGATCTTTGCTGTAAAGAACAATAACACCCTTCTTGCAGAAGAGGGTGGTAGAGTTGTCC
Source organism: Ara ararauna (assembly GCA_028858755.1). Lineage (NCBI taxonomy): Eukaryota > Metazoa > Chordata > Aves > Psittaciformes > Psittacidae > Ara > Ara ararauna. Next base: position 31,256,688 of record CM054410.1, on the reverse strand, counting down.
CTCTGTGGAGGAATGGACTGACTTGGATCCAAAAGTCAGTGTATTTCAGTGACTCCCCCTAAAGGCTAGAGCTACTTAAAAGGACACCCCATTCCCACATGGGAGCTGCCCTGTGGCCCTCTCAGTTCTTGATGAGAGCACTCTGTAAAGAAAGCCCAGAGTTCTTCTATTCAAAGGCTACCAGAAAACTTTATAGAACAATGCTCATAGATATTTGGAAAGATGTATTACACACTATTCCAGTCCACCTTTCCTGACTGCTCCAAGACCATGATAAGCAAAGACATTGCCCGGATACCTGCCCAGCCAGATGCAGAAGCCTGGAAGTGAATAGGAGTGGCTGGAAATGAGCTGCTACTGATGCAAGCCGGGATTTCAGTGTCAGTAATGATCAACCCTTCATGTAAAGGATCAGTTTTGTTCCAAAAATCAGTGATATCATGAAACAAGTATAAGCTATGGAAGTGCACACTTACCCAAAATGTCCTGGTTTTCAGGTGGCAGGCACCCAACAGTAGATTTAAATAAAAAAGAGGTTTATACCTTCCATGTATTAGCACAGCTGTTTTATTACTTGGCAAACTACTAAAACAATTGTGTTTGCTTATTTTGCTTTTACAATTATTTCCTAATTGCAAGCCATTACTGATGTATTTTAAGAACAATTTGCTTTGTCACTGGATGCTAAAGGCAAGTAAAATACTTTGCTTAGAGAAAGTTGGAGATTGTTTTATTTCTCCTGCCTTGGGAATTACAGTTGTTTCAGTGTTGTTTGTGCTTCCTTTGCAAATTCTGGCCTTTAGCATTTGAATTATTTTAGCTCAAGGATGAAAAAGAAGAGAGAAAAAAAGAGCTTGCTTGTTGCCAAATGTCAGTGCATCTTTGGTTTTGGGGAATGGCCTTGTTTTACAGGAAAAAATTATTTAAAAATACCCCAGTACCAGTTAGGAACATATTAGTACAACACTAATTATAAACTGGAATGTGTCAGAATTAAATGAGTTATGATCTGGCAAGGATCTGCAAACTATAGTCAGATACTTAATAAAGTTTAGACATGCAGCTGTGAAGACTCCTGGATCATTGCCACCTTTTATTAGAGTGGCGCCCAGCAACGCCACTGTAGTTAAGGGTCTGTCAGCATTTCCATTATAAAACCCCATTTTTTTAGGGCTTTGAAACTTGCCCATTTTAAATCACATCAAGCTGAAACTTGACATTAAAATTGTCAGGAATAATTTAATACAAAAACGTTACCTACATTTTCACTCTCTCTTTGTTTTAGATTTGGAGAGATAAAGAAAGAAAAGTCATATTTTATTAGAAACTTTTGTCACACTTAAAAAAAAAAAAAGAAAAAACAAACCAAAAACCAAAGCATGGCTCAAGTTTGAAAATAAATATTTTTAGCCCCTTAGGGCTGAATTCTGCTCTTCGTTTCCCACTGAGACATAAGCAGAGAGTACAAAAGATGGCATTACATCCTAGTCTCTGCATCTACTGTTTTGAATCTGACCTACAATTTTATGTGAACTAACAAGATGGTTTGAATAAAACACCAGCTGATTATCAACATTGTGCATTGTGGGGTTTTATGTTTCTCTTTTCTTGTCTTTTGTTTTGTTTGCATTTTAGATTTTATAACAGGCTTTTCATTTCCAATTTATTTTTTATCAAGGCCTCAGGTAATTCAGTCTGATGCTTACACACCTCCAGACCAATGCAATTTTACACCACCTGAGGACCTGTTGCTCAACAGGTTGAACATTTTAAAATGATTGCTTATCTCTCTGACACCATTATTTCTACCATCCTTCCTGAAATGAGAAGAAGGAAAATTATTTGGAGGGGGTAGCTTTTTATAACCTTACCCCTTGGACCAATCCTGTTCAACACCTTTTTCAGCAACACGGACAGTGGAATTGCGTGTGCCCTCAGCAAGTTTGCCGATGACACCAAGCTGTGTGGTTCGGTTGATACATTGGAGGGAAGGAATGCCATCCAGAGGGAACTTGACACGCTTGTGAGGTGGGCTGATGCCAACCTTGGGTGGCGTAGAATCATAGAATCATAGAATAGTTAGGGTTGGAAAGGACTTTAAGATTATCTAGTTCCAACCCCCCTGCCAGGGGCAGGGACACCTCACACTAAACCATGCCACCCAAGGCGATGTCCAATCCAGCCTTGAACACTGCCAGCGATGGAGCATTCACAGCTTCCCTGGGTAACCCATTCCAGTGCCTCACCACCCTCACAGTAAAGAATTTCTTCCCCATATCCAGTCTAAACTTCCCCTCTTTAAGTTTGAACCCGTTACCCCTTGTCCTATCACTACAGACACTAATGAATAGTCCATCCCCAGCATCCTTACAGGTCCCCTTCAGATACTGGAAGGCTGCTATGAGGTCTCCACACAGCCTTCTCTTCTCCAGGCTGAACAGCCCCAACTTTCTCAGCCTGTCTTCATACGGGAGGTGCTCCAGTCCCCTGATCATCCTCGTGGGCCTCCTTTGGACTTCTTCCAGCAGTTCCATGTCCTTTTTATGTTGAGGACACCAGAACTGCACACAATACTCCAAGTGAGGTCTCACGAGAGCAGAGTACAGGGGCAGGATCACCTCCCTCGACCTGCTGGTCACACTCCTTTTGATGCAGCCCAGGATATGGTTGACTTTCTGGGCTGCGAGTGCACACTGCCAGCTCATGCTCATTTTCTCATCAACCAACACCCCAAGTCCTTCTCTGCAGGGCTGCTCTGAATCTCTTCTCTGCCCAACCTGTAGCTGTGCCCGGGATTGCTCCGACCCAGGTGTAGGACCTTGCACTTGGCATGGTTAAACTTCATTAGGTTGGCATCAGCCCACCTCACAAGCTTGTCAAGGTTTACTGTGAGGTGTCCCTGCCCCTGGCAGGAGGGTTGGAACTTGATGATCTTAAGGTCCTTTCCAATCCTAACTATTCTATGATTCTACGATTCTATCCTATAGTTTGGTGTGAAGTGTCCCTGCCCATGGCAGGGGGGTTGGAACTAGATGATCTTAAGGTCCTTTCCAACCCTAACTGTTCTACGATTCTATGATTCTATGTCTAAAGCTTTGGGTATTTGAAGTCTTGTATGTGTTAGCCCACAGCCAATTCAACGGTTACAGCCACAGATCAGCCAGGGTCACTGTGCACCAAATCCGGCTATTCTGGGGAGCACAGGGTCAGAGCATGAAGCAAGCCCAGCTACTTGACCTGACATTCTCTATAGATTTACCCTTATACCTTGCTCCTGTCACTTTAGAGATGGTCTCTCACCTCTTAAGTTGCAGCTGTGGCTTACAATCCCAAATTTGGCACATCCCTTAGATCCTCTTGTTCCTGCTCCCTCTGTATCTGATACCTGTTTAATGCCATCAACCTTTGCCTAAGCCTGAATGTGACTGTCTGCATTCTTCCTGACAACCAGATATACTGATCATAAGGGACTGAGTTTCAGTAGTTTTAGCATGGCAAATTCAAGGTCACATCAGGGGCCTTAGTGAGAAAGTAAGCTAATGTGTTTAGCTGGAGTTTGTGCTGGGCTAAAATGCATTCAGGATCAGTTACAACAGCTCAGCTGATGCACAATAACTGGTTAATCCTATTGTTACCTGATAGTGCATCCAAGACCTACCTTTGAAAATCCAGCCTCAAGTAATCCCTCCCTTTCCTCCTGCTCCCCACCCCCAGACCCTCAGAGTGGTGAGCATGTCTTCAATTTGTTCAGAAACAAATCAATTGGCTGTAGAACAATATGGCTTTCCAGCAAGCAAAAATAATGACATGGACAAAATTAAACCCGAAGTACTGCGGCACATACTGCTTGAGGTGTCACAAAGAGCAGCACTGCGAGACTAACAGAGAACTCATGGTTTAGGTGATTCTAGTAACTACGATCAAGCCAAGCTCTCACCAGCAGTATTCATAAAGTCAGAGAACTCTGTACATCTGAGTGCCTCATGGAGCAGTAAATTAGCTGTAAAAAGAGTGTAACTTCTGCATTCTGCCATGCTGTTCCATTAGCCAATGTCTCTTGTTCATTTACTTCAAGCATTACATTCTTACCCTTTAATGTACCCCTTTTATTAAGGGCTTAATTTCCACCTTCCCCAGTCCAAACAGAGCAGCTTGATGGCATTTTTGTTCACAGTACAAAATCAGAAGTGTTGATTATTAAAGAGCTGAGCACTGGGTTGCTTTCCAAGCAGCCCAGGAGTCCTCATCAGGCAGAACTTCAAAATCAGGCAGGTTGCATAGAGCAGCCTGAAGTACAAAACCATGAAGGTGACAGCTCATGCCTCCAGATCCGAGCCATGCCTCAGAGGAATACGGACACACAAACAACCTTCCTGTGGATGCCCCCACTCGCATTCTCCCCCAGGGAGGGAAACTCTGACAGTGCCAAAATCACAGCAACAGACACCCCAATTTTTTTCCTGTAGCCTGGGAAAAGCCACTTTTTGGACTATATATTGGTGTGTTCACTCTTTCTCCTCCAGCCAGAGAGGCCTTTTCCTGCCAAGTTCAGAAGGAGCTGATTAAAATCTTTTTTTTGGCCTGGAAGAAAATTAGAACTTAGGCTGGCTTAAGCTGAAACCAAAGTGCCTGCATTTTTTTGTATTCTTACTTAAAAAGTAGCTTAAAGTCTTAATATCCAAACATGTGTCACCCCTGAAAAGCTCTCATAGGAGAATGCTAGAGCAAATTATTGGAGCGAGAGTGTTCTTAAAACTGTAACGCTGATAGACCAGGTCAGTGGGAGCAGTTTCGGTATTTTGTTGTTGTTTTCGCAGGTGACCCCTGCAAAGATGGTGATGGGACCCTTTCTCAGAGCACATCTCGTGTGGTCTTTGCTCAGAACTACTGCAAATGAAGGGCACAGGACTGGCACAGTCTAAGGGGGGAGCCAGGGGTACCCTGAGACCCACCAAGGCAGGCAGCTTACTGAGAAGGCTCCAGCTGGCTGTGAAAGGCAAAACTAGGGCCAAGATGGATGCCAAGGTGGGGCTTGTAGATGCTTGCTGAGGAGTACTTTATGGACTGACACAGCCTGCAGGCAGGCTTAGGGAGCAGAGCAGCAGTGGCAGGTCCTGGCTAGAGGTGCTGCGTCCGGAACAGCTCCTTGTATGCCCAAGGGTGACAGGCATTGGTACCTGCCCACTAACATCCAAGTGTCAAAGGACACAATTACTGTGTGTCACACAGGAGCACACTGAAGTTGGGGACACTGTATGGTTTTGGGGGTGATGGAGAATAGAAGCAAAAGACTGATGGAAGCAAGAAATGTGCTGTGACAGCCTGGAAAATAGGGTTTGAAGGGAGTATCCCTCACTTCCTACTTACCTTCTTGTGATGTTCATCCAGACTTTGGGAGAAATGGTTCCTAAAACCACCTTAACTGACACTACATAAAGATTTAATTTAATATCTGCATTATACTGTGATGATGGCCTTTAGACACTAAGAAACTCTATCAACTCTTTAACTGTGTAAAGTGCTGTATAGCACAATTTTCATAATCTATTTTTTCATATTGTCCTGGATTCAGCTACAGCAGGTTTTTTTCTCCTTCTTAGTAGCTGGTGCAGTGCTGGTTAAATTTTAAGGAGGCTGGTTGCAGCAGCACCTTTCACCTCTCTCTAGTCACTCACTTTCAAGTGACTGTGGAGACATTTTGCTGTTTCCCTCTTCAGAACTGCTGCACAAACTGACCCTTTGCTAATGCAGTGCCCGTTCTATGGTTCCCAAATGGAATTCCTTTGTGTGAGATTTGATGAAATTAAATACAGAGAATACCTGCTACAGAGGAAACCAGAACCTGGGCCAGAGAGCATCAGGGGACTTGACGACAGCTGTGTTGCAGATCACTGCATGTAACAGTAAGCTGCAAAGACAAGCCAAGTGCCCACACAACAATTTCCACTAATGTCACCAGGAACATTCTATGTACACAGCCAGTCCTTAGATGGAGCAGAAAAGCCAGCTTTGCAGAAAGAAATTAGCACAGGAAGGGACATATTGAGATGGCCTAAAATCCACCCACCTCCCTATAGATGATGTAAGAGAAACAAATTCTGGTACCATGAAAAAGATCCAAAGCACAGAGTAACACACAAATAGTTATTAGGTAATAATCAGTGCAAGGGGCTGTTGAGACAGGCTCATTATTTAACATGGAAAACCCAGTAAACTTCAGAAAAGCCATCTCCATGAACATCAGCTGCTGCTGTCAGTATCATGGGGAACATTAAACTACCATGAATAGCTAATGTTTGTTTTAAATTAACATGGCCAGCTTCATCTGCTATGCAAAGGCATTGGCTTAGCTTTATAGAACCATAGGGAAGGATACAAATAACAAGGTCTAGCGCTGCTCAACTCTCATACAATGAAGAGATGAAAAAACAAATTCCCCAGGTCGCATCAGTGCATATGTCAAAGTCTGAGAAATTAATGCCATTGGAATGCTGAATGAAAAAGGTTGGCAACACTGTAAAATCCTGACACCTCAAACTACTAGCATAAGAAATAAGGGCCTACAGAGAACCAACAAGTCACTGAGGTGAGTTCTGGTAACACTTTCTAGCAACCTGCCCTATATTTATGCTTCCTGGGGAAATGTGAGATGCAACAGTCAGGAGAATTGCTCTATGACAGACCAGCAGCTATTCCAGCATTTTGGTCTTTCATGGTGCAACACAGCTTTAAGAGACAGCTCTGCCTCTGCTGTGTAAAAACTTCACAGGGAGGTGAGCAAACAACTCCAGAAAGAATTCATATTTACATCAGGGCCCATTTAAACATCCCAATTAATGCAAAGAGAGTTAAATAGTATAGCCCTGTAACTATCCACCCATTATCTTATGCTGCATCATGCTGAGTGTCTGTAATAGCAGAACAACTAGGTGGGACTTGCCAAGGAGACAGCCTGGCTTCTCCCATTTAAGGGCATTGCACTCAGCACTCTGGGCTCCATTGTGATTCCCACTTGCAGCTCTCTACACCACTCTGGTGGTTTAAAGGGACTTTGCCCTTCAAAGCTGCCTTCAGTGCTGCTGGCATGTCTAAATGCCTCACAGTACCATTATCCCTTGGCTGCTAGAGCAGTCCTGAGCAAGCCAGCATTGCTGCCTTCTCCAAGTGTCTGAACATCTTCAACCAGAGCTGGAAGGTCTCAGCCTCACTGAAGAGGACCTCAGCGTTGCCAGACTGAGCTCATTCGTATGGTGTTTGTAGCTGACATGCAGGTCTGCAGAAACAACCGCATCCCATTCTCGGGTGGATCCCATTTAAGGGAAGAATTCAGCTACAGCTCTGACATGAGGCTGATTGAAATACAGCCATTTTCCATTAGGGGAGGCTGGAGCTATAAAAGATGAGCATGTTTGGTTTTCATTTCATAGATACTTTATTAAGGATTTAATTTGACTGCAGTACATGCTTAAAACAGGCTGTAGATTCAAAGAATTTTTGTGTTGATTTCATTATGTTCACAAGTTCAGAGAGTGGCTGATTTCTGCCCCAGTTCATTAGTAGCAGAGTAGATCCCTGTAGTGGATGCGTAAGTGTGCTAACCCTCTGCTTCCACCTTCTCTGCCCTATTGTAGGGATTGGGATCTGGCTACGAGAACAGCTACAAGGAAAAGTCTCCATATTCTGGAGCTCAGAGAAATCCATAAGAGGCTGATGCTTAGTATACTGTGCACATCACTAATGTCTCCCTTTTCCAGTAGCTGCTACCATGCTTTTTTCAAGGAAGCACAAAGAAGTCTGACTGGAACCATAGACTCTGACAAAAGTGTTTGAAAGGTGCAATGGGAAACACTCTACAACACAGCCAGCTTCACCTGCCTTGGCCAAAGCTTTTTGAAAGTACAGCTGGAACATCTGGAGGCTTAATAAGCATTTCATCAGCTTCTCAAACTATTTGGGGTTTTTGGTTTTCTTTTTGCAGCTTGTAAGTTGAAGTGATGTACCTAGCTAAATAAAGTACATTGTTATTTGTAGAAAACTCAGGACAGATATATGAAGAACCAGAAGGTGTCCATGTGCTCCTCTTAACACCCAGTAGTCTTTGTAGGCCTGAGCTTCCCCACTGCCTCACCTTCTCAATTGTGAATGTTTGTACCGCATTTCTGTGATGGCTGTGGTAATCCTATGGAAGCAAACCTCATTTAACAAGAAATATGAAGGTGGTAATGAAAAGTGAAAAGGGCATTAGATGCATCAGCTATAACATATGCCTGTGGCAGGCTGCCTGGTTTAGGATGGAGGGTTGCATTGTTTTATAAAATTTGAGAATGCGAATATCATTGCCATCCGCAAGTGCAGTGACAAGGAAATTAATGGGTTTTTCCTCGTCTGAACATAGGAATAGTTTTGCCTGCTTTTCCTGAATGGATGTGGCCTGTTCCCTCCACTGAGCTTGCATGGAGCAGCAATAAAAGGTGCTGGAAATACAGTCTGGTTCTGGACAATAACAGAAAGTCAGAAAAAGCAAAAAGTCAGAAAGAAAATGAGGGTGCTTGCTTATCTTCTGTACTACTGTTTCTGAAACCAGAGCCAAATAATGTTGAGAAATATGTGCTTTTGCATTTGCAGGACAGAGTGCAGGGCAAAGTCTCTGTGAGCAGAATCTGTTGATCCATTTTAGCTGTCAAGTAACGGATTGTGCTTTAAAGACATTTTTCTTTATATTGACCTCTGCTGTGATGATATATTAGCACTTTAAGAATGTCATGCCAATAAATTGTATGAGATCTGATCTGGTAAAGATCTGATTTTCTTTTTCTAACCTGAAAAGGCTAAAAGTATGTTGTAAGTAACATGTGAATGACTAGGCAGGTAACTGCCTCTTTATAGAGAGCATCTGAGAAAGTATGAACGCACCTTGTTTCTGCATGTTTTCAGAAAGTGATGAAACTACCTATTTGCTGTCCATTTTGAACCACCCTAGGCCACAGGACAGCCAAGAGCTGGGATAGCCTAACTTTGCCATCCACAAAATAAAATTCAGCTCCACAGTGCAGATGAATTTTAGAATGGTATACAGGAAAGCTGTAAACTACAGACCATCTTCAGTCATCTGAAATAGGGGCACAGAGGCTGACACAGCAAGGACTGAGTAAAGTCTAAAGTGAGAAATCAGGAAAACTCTGTAAGAGGTTCTCTTTTAGCCAGATCTAGAAACCTCCTCCAACTGTGTCAAATAGAGCTTGATCCAGAAGTCAAGATACGTCCTTAGACACAGCCTAATAAAGAATGTCTTCCGTGCATTTTAATATCTCAACTTCTGTATCTGTCATACTGATAGGCTTCAGTGGGAGTTTGTGGGTGCTCAGCAGGTGCTCAACTTTCAGGCTTTTGCCTTGTGTATTTAATTATAAAAGCAGTTGAAGAGTTTTGTATATAGAAACAGCAGGTCACTTATATTAGAATAACTTAAACCTAAAGGTGTCTTAGTATAACTGACAGCTGGGACACAATAGCTCTACCTCAGGCAGCTGATGTGAAAGGGCTTTGTTATTGAACAGCATCCTGACACCAGTTGGGGGAAAAAAAAGAGAATTAGCTTGCCACAAAATGGTGTAAACATCACAATAAGTGCTGTGCAAATAATAAGGAAATCTGGGAAGTCTGCCAATATAATGCTGGTCGAATTGGCTACTAAGATCAGAATTAATGCTTAGGACACTTTTCAGCACCCAGAATTAGTCTGGATCTATGAAGCCCTGAAATATTCATTGTTTCTGCAAAAGCTGCCTTCTGGAATGATCACCTAGAGTCCCTGTAAGCCACTAACACATTTACTTGTTATATGCTTTTATTACACTCCCCTGCAGATGTTGCTGTTTCCAATTAGAGATGTAACTCCAACCACTGGCTGTTAATAACTATTTTGCCTTGAGACATATCTTATTTGCTAACTGAAAAAGGCAGGTTAATGGTGTCTGCACCATCGTATATTATTAGAAGTGAGTTTGTGAAGTAAACTCCCAGTGACTCTAATCTCAGGAATGCTGACTCCTCCTGAGGTCAGTAATTGGGTATTTTGGAATTTGCCATACCAGCAGGCCTAAGCCTGTCTTCAGCCCCCTTTGAAATTTGGACCCTGAGGTCAGCAAAATAATTGGTTCATTTGAAGAGAAAATCAGAGAATGAAGGGTCCACTTTTCCCCTAGTCTCTGACTTCCAATTCACCAAACAGATTTTGAAATGCTCCCCTCTCCTTTAGGTAACACAACAAAGTCAGTCACTGTCCAGTTTCATTTCCACAGCTCATTGCCATTTTGCAGTCCCTGCCTGAAGCTCTTAGGTCTTTGGCTCCTCATGAGACCTAGGCAGGTAGTCTGGGATTCATGAGAAACCAAAGAGCAAGGCAGGGTTGCTCTCTATATGTATGATAGAAACACTTTTTGTTTCACTGTTTGACCATTGCAATAACACAAGTTCTATAGCAGTCTTTTCTTTGCAGTTTTCATACAATTTTGTATAATCAAAAGTTCTTCCTATTTCCCTTAAAGTGTAGCTTTGACTACCTCAAGGGTTTGCTTTTCATCCACCCCACAGCTTTGGTTTCAAGATCTTTATTACAAAGGAATTCGGCTATACTTATTGACCAGTAGTCAACCTGTTTCTCCAAACAATGTTTTAAATAAGAGTTCCTTATCTGTATTCACTGCCCTATGTTTTTTGAAATCTGCTAACAAGTAAATCTTCAGTGATTTGGGGTTGATGCTGTCAACAAAATAGTAGAATAAGGCCAGGATAAGTGGAGAATCAGTGTATCCTTCGCTAATGAAAGTACTAAATATAGTTGAGCTTGCTCTGAACAACACATGAAAAAAAAATACAAAGGTAATGCGCAGGATAAACACTGCAGAGTAAGAAACACAGCAGTTTGGCTGCTATATCTGCAAAACTGAAAATATATGACCTTCCCATCAGTAACTTAGTGCACATGCTTTACAGTTTCAGACATGTCACAACTGAATAAAGAACAATGAACATGTGTGGCCCCTTCCAAAGGTCTTCTAAGGAAGAAAAGTGCTATATTGGGTCTAGGTAGTGTTACTATTGCCAGCAGTCTAGAGCAGAGGTACTCCCAGCATGGCTCATGTTAGGCGTAGGTGCCAGATCAGGTTCCCAACAACAACCAGGCTTTGAAAAGGATTGGAACGTGTCAGGAATTAGCTGTGGGTCCTTGATCCTGAAGGTCAGGCTGGTACTGCCTTAATGTGAGTTAAACCAGAATACTAGCTTATGCAACTTGTTTAGACTGATATGAATAAAGCAGTAATAATAATAGTTTGTGCTTGTAGGGAAAAGTTTGAAATTCTGGCTTGATTTTTGCTGAAATCACTTTGAAGAAAAATCTTTATTTGTGTTTTCTGTACCTTAGTTATTTTCATTTTTATCCCCCTCTTTTTTCTTTTTTTGCCTTAAGGTGGTTTTCATTACTAATGTCATCTTTATAAACTATAAATGCTTCCCTGCTGAAAGGAATGAAAAACAGTTTTGAAAGTGGGAATGCCATGAGCAGGGCAGACACTGGAATTTTTCCCATATTTTTCTCATTTGCCATTGTTTTTTGTTTATTTTTTCCTGTGTCACTTATGACTTAAACTTTCATTTTCCAAGAAGTTCTGAAAGTTTTTATTCCTGCCAGATTCTGTTCTGGTCACCAACAGAGTCTGAATCATGATTGAGGATTCTCTGCAGTCTTCACCACCCACATTTTACATGCTTCATGATGATGACAATGTCTATTCTGAACTGTCGGGCACCTCAAATTATACAGAATATAAGGCTAAAGTTATGGAGCCTTTGCATAGTTCTTAGGTCACTTTAGGAAGGATATTAAAACCTAGCCTGTTTCTAAAAACAATTATGCTCTTCCAAGCATTACTACTAATAAAGAAAGGTATTACAATGCATCTGCAATACCAATTGTTTTCTTTGTCACTAAGATTCCTGGCTCTCTATACTCTACTGTGCATTTGTTCTTTGAAGCATGGTAATTCAATCAAAAAATAAAAAAGGGAGCCAGATTGTGGATCTATGAAGAAGAAAGCAATCCCACAGCAGGTGGGGTTTTCACAGGAATGCCTATAAAATCCTCACTACTGAAAGCAACAACAGGATACCCAAATTGCCCAGTGCTGGAGATTTGTTATGGCAGTCAGCTTTCTGTCAGTACAACAGGGAATCAGCTTCTTAACAGAAACTAAAATCCAGAGGATATTTGCTGGGCATCAAGCTTCCAATTTACTGTTTCTAGCATAGTAGTACCTGTGGGCTCTGACTCTCAGATGGATTTGCATCTGGAGCAATCTTGGGGACAAAGGTGCTGTTATACTGCTCCCACCCTAGTACAGTGACCAGGCTGGCTCATGCCACACAAATTAACTGGAGGCTGATCGATTTTATGCTGGCTGACAGCTTTCCAAAGGGTTGCTTTGACAGCCTGGGATTGCTAAGGAAGAATAGAGCCTGAAAATGCCCACCTCTCTCAGACAAGTTCCCACTGTGGGTGACTGGGTAGGGACTGTTATGGTGACAGTACCATGGAGGGATCAAATCTGGGGTCAGAGTTAGTGGTTTTCTGCTGCTTTTTGTGCCTTGGGAGCTGCATAAATCAGCCAAAGTGGAGGCAGGGCCTGTCTTATGTGAGAGATGACCACTGAAGATGGGCTGGGGAAAAGATGACTTCCACACTTGGGGTCTCACAAAGCTTTCCACATAAAAAGTAAAAAGCAAACAGAAATGTATCCAGACCTGCTGGATGATATTGGTTACCATCATTCCTGACTCCTGCAGTGTTAATGATCTCATGGACACTTTTTTCTGTCTGGCAATCTTTGCCTTGGCTCCCTTTTTGAAATAAATCCTTTGTTCTTAACTCCTCTGTTTCTGTGTTGGTTTGACTAAGATTTCTGTGGGAAAGTTTGAGATTTTCTTTTATTTCACTGGCAATGTTTCACCTTTTCCCCTGCCCCTTCCTCATTTTTTTGGACAGATTTCATTTCCCAAACAGATGTCTCTCATTTCAGAAAGCAACATCCACATACTCGAGATTTCGTTCCTTTTCTTCTTTTTTTTTTTTCCCCCACTTTATTTCTTTCTTCTTATTTCTTGCTTTATTTTGGATCCAAGTCTCTGTGAATGTTTCACAGCTCTATTCTGAAAAACCACTTTGTGAATTATGATTTGTATTAAGTTTTCTACCACTGCTTGCAAACGTGCACATCTAAGCCCCTGAAGCTGGATTTGCACGTAACATGGTAATAACAGAGCTCCTACATACTCATCTGCATAGGCAATTAGGTCATGTATGCATACAGATGCCCAGCAACAGGTGCATAGGCATATTCCTTACATCCAGAGCCTGAGACTTTGGACCGTTCCAGTGAGAGGCTGGCAAGCTGCAAGGCCCTGCTGCTGCTTAGGAAGCAGGTGGTACAAGCTGAAAAACCATACTTATGAGGAAATCAGCATTCGCTACAGCCCAGCCTTTGAGCTGCCCTACATATGCATGTGATGGGCCAAACTGGCCAGGCAGAAAGAAATTCAACTTTTGTGGTGCCATGTGTAGGTATATGGTCACTGAAAGTCCATACATAAAGTATTTAGCAGCCCATTTTTTTTTATCCAACAATCAGCAGCTGCGCCAAAGACTCCCTGTGACACACAGGGATTTAAGTGCACACATTTTGAGATACTCAAATTTTTTTTTAATTAAAACATTTCTAGGTCAGATTTTCAAAGGAGAACTCTGAGTACTGATCTCTTTGCTTCCTATTTTTTATGTCAGTGAGTCTTGAGTTTCTTGATCTGTGCTAGGTGCTTAAGTAACACTGATGATCTGTGAAATATGGGCATAACCAAGACCTCACTTACACAGGTAGCAATGCCTTGGTTATGCTCCTATTTTGCATATGTCCTGGAAATGCTTAGGCCTGGACACCTACACAGGAGCATGACTAGCAGAGGCACTTCTCGTCTGGCTTTCCTAAGGACAAGGAAGTTGCACAAACATGTATTTGGTACTGAGCTCATTAACAAATGAAGGCCTTTGAATGTTCCTAGGCTCTCCAGAGCCTCTGAACCTGGCTGAGGTGGCAAGGGCATGAGCAGTGCTCCTTGGCTGGGAGGTCTGCCCCAGGTGTGGCAAAGAAGACTCATATCCTCCTCAAAGAGTAAACATTTACTAAATGCCGCCTTCTAACCTGTATCTGCCATTGGCAAACTTGAGAGGTTGGTCAATTTGGGCCAGATACTTAAACCCTCTCCTTGTAGGCTCATAAGCATCTGCACAGTGCCATGAAGATAAACACATGTTCTGTGCATATGGGGTTTGTAGAAACCTGTATGTATTATGGGAAGAAGCCTTCAATTACTTCATGGTCCATTTCTGGTGCCCAACTTATTTTTGAGCTACTGAAGTCATAGCAGGCATAAGGATAAGACTCATATGTCGATCACTGAGGAAAACCAGTTCCATATGTCCCACACATTCCCCTCGTTATGTGCCTGGCTTCCCACAGGCAACACCGCTTTGGGATGTCAAGGTAATGGGGAAGAAGAAACAGAAATCTGCTTTTATTTAAACCTACTTATAAGAGAGAATACATTTAGGTGACCTATTCTGAAGTTTTTCATTCCAAGAGGTTGATTGCACAGCTCATGTTGAAAGCAGCTGCCAACATTTTTGCTCTTTTTCTTGTCCCTTATCAAATCTTTTCATAATCTGCAGCCAGAGTGAAAGGATGGCACCTTGTACTTCCTTCAAGATTTGTCTTTTGGATATTGAAACCAGCTGCTGCCTCTGCTTAAGGAGCAGAGTGAAGCCTGCCAAGCAAATGGGGAAACTAGGAAACAAAATCTCTGTGGAGGGGATAGCTGGAGTGACAGTGTGAGTTTATAGTGTAGTAACTAGCTCACATTGGGTCCTATTTTTCCTTCAATCTGATGCTTGAATTGCAATGTAAATGCACACAACAAAAATTAAGAGGTACTCTGCTCAGTGCATTATAAAACATTTTGTAAGAGCAAAGAAGAAAATCATCTTTCCTCTTAGTCCTAGCAGCTATTTGTCTATCTTTCCTCATGAGAGTCAAAATGTGAGCACAATGTCAGCAAACCTGTGTAAGTGAGAGATGCAGTTAGGTAGGAAGGTGAGGAAAGCAACATGTCACTTGTTCAATTTTATGCAGTCTGTCAGCCTGTGCCAATGTGCCTTGGAAAAGCCCAAGAAAATAGGCTTCAGCATGTTGCACAACATGCTACGTAATTGTAGCTGTATAAGCACATTTTGACCCTTTCTGAGACACTTTGGATAAATTAAGCTCCCAGTCTCATGAATACTATTCTGTAAAACTAGGCTGCAATACTTTTGACAGATTTTCCATCAGCTCTCTAAACATAAAAGGATGAGCACAGTTGCCTTGCATCAGTATTAAAGCATTATCGTAGACAGAAGAAAATATTTTGAATATAAACAAGGCTTTCTTTATTTCACCAGTAGAAGAACAATCTGGGCTACAAATGTGGGTAAGATGGGAAAAGCAGTTTAGTTCAAGTCAGACACTGACCACCAGCTAATCTGCCATCACAGAACTGTGGAACTCAGTTCTCTGTACATCTGAAAAGCACAGACATTCACCCAGGAAAGTCTGGGTTGACTAAGTAATCCTTGAAATTTGTATAGCTTCACATGGACAGAATTGACCATGTGTAACTGATGTGTAATAGCAAAAAAAAAAAAAAAAATTGGCCAAAAATGAGTCAAAATGAAATATTGCAGTTCATTGGATTCTTTGGCTTAAAGAAAGGAGAAAATGTTCATGGTGTCGTGGTTTAAGCTGTAAATCATGCAGCCCTCTCACTCACTCCCCCCTCTTTCTTCCCCCCCACTCCAAAGGGGGGGGGGGGGGGGGATGGGGAAAGGAATCAAAAGAATGTAACTCCCACAGGTTGAGATAAGAACAGCCCAGTAACTAAGGTATAACACAAACCACTCCTGCTGCCACCAATAGTAATAATGACCTGGGAAATACAAGGGAAGAGGATACAACTGCTCACCAACTGACGACTGAGCCGTGAACTAAACTCTTCCAGGTTCCTGCCCCCAGTTTTTACATCCTGGGCATGACGTGCTGTGGTATGGAATACCTCTTTGGTCAGTTTGGGTCAGGTGTCCTGTCTCTGCTTCCTCCCGGCTTCCCCTCTTCTCTGGCAGAGCATGAGACTCAGAAAGTCCTTGGTCAGACCAAAACATTCTAAGCCATAACTATAAACATCAGTGTTATCAGCGCTGTTCCCAGGCCGAAAGTCAAAAACACAGCACTGCACCAGCTACTACGAAGGAGAAAAATGACTGCTGCTCCTGAACCCATGACACCTGGAAACAGGGAGTCACTTTGATTCTTTTTTGTGACTTGGAAATGCCTTATGAAATACTGAGTGCAGCTCAGCCTGCAGAGCTTTCATTTGCCTAATGTACAAATCCACATCATTTCTCCGTGCATAAAGGGGTCATACTGTTGTACATTAGCATGAAAGTCAGCTTTTAAAATTCCTGTAGACAAAAAGACGAAATATGTGATTTTGTAAATGCATTCCTCTTCCATTTGTTTCTGGAATTAAAAATATGGAGTTAGTATTAGCCTTGTTCAGGTGGTAATCACCAAAATTGATTTTTATTGTAAAATGTTCTGGACATCTTCTCTGTGCTGGATAGAATTACTGCAGCTGTAGGTTCTCTGAACTAAAAATCAGGGTGGGTCCTAAGAGTGGTAATGATACTTGTGGTGATGGGAACAGTGTCCAAAAATATATTTATCAGGAAAAGGAAAAACAAAAATATAGGAAGACAGGAAGAGTGTCCAAGTGGAACAGCACTATCAGCGGGGACTCTGCTGGTCTAACACACAACACAGCTGCAGGCACAAGGCTCTCTGCATCTTCATTTTTATTTGTAAAAGAAAAGGCACCTCTTGGCAGGATCATCAGAGATTGTTATTTTTCATTAAAGCCATGAGACCTTGGAAAAACCTGCCTAGCTCATTTTTTAAAAACAAATCCAAATAAGCCCTGCAAGTGCCTAAAGGGAGGATAAGGTTACTCGTTGTTGCTTAAAAAATTCACTTGGTGCCATGTCAAAGCAGCAGTAGGTATATTTGAAAGTGACAGGTCTAAAAAATATTGTTCTTGCTCCCACCTGCCCCTGAACTCTCTCCATTCCAAAAGAAGCATTCTCCGTTGGTCCCCAATTAGTGAGCTGGAGTATTTAAAATTCAAACAAGGACCTTCTTCTCCCTCTCATACTCATTAGCTCACTCTAGCCTTCCTTAGTCAAGGGATTTTCTAAAGAGTCCATTTAGGAGTGCTAATAATAGTAATTAGAGGTCGAGAAACCATCTTGAAACTTGACCCAAATTTTCACCCAAAACTTGAAATGAACACAAACCCTTTCTGAGTTTTGAAGGAGCTGGGAACTCCTTCAAAGAAGAAGTTCGTGACTTGGAAATTTTCTTTTTAAAATGTTGTTTCATTACTGCATACCGAGCCCTTAAAAAATTATCTAAGCAGAAAGGCTGCTTTTTAGGAACCTTCTAGAAGCATTTGTTGAGCTGTTCTTTTGCGCCTGCTCAAAATGCATGCAGTATTACTGAGCCTATTGTAAACTGTGGGCCTCTTTTCTCCCTCATTCGTATTTCTTCTGTGCCCATGGGATGATATTAAATTACTCCTGCACCTCCCAGGAGTCCGAGCTTTCTTTATACTACCTTTTTGATGTCATAGATTTTAGGCTGCCCTGGTCTCCTGCAGATAACTACAGCAGCCCAGTAGCTGCTTTGATATACAGATTTTTCGTACAGCTCAGTGTTCCAGTCTGTAACTCAAAACAGTCAAAGCAGTGAGTGGCCCAGCCATTCCTCTTTCTTCCATGATAGAACACCCAGCTGTATGTTGCCAGTGCTCAGCTAAGGAGGCTACTGCAGCCTCCCTGCACAGACAGATGCAAAAAGCCATACTGAGAGCTAAACTGTGGTTCACGGGCTCCAATGCAAGTTACTCCTGGATCCTGGAGCAAACGAAGAAGCAGTAAGGTTCAATGCGTCTAGTGTCGGCTTTGCATCATCCGCATTCATCTTTCTCATGTATCTGTTTCCAAGTAAACAGGGCATATGCAGGAGATAAGAATCATGCCTGAACTGAGGAACACACAGTCTTTTCATCACTCAAAGAAAAGTTTGAGCCTTCTATAACTGGATTTATATGAGATCTTGAACTACACTCTGACCTTCTACGTATATTATTAACCTTTTTCAGCTATAATGCAAGCACTGGGTTTCATTATGACCTTGCATTGCCTGAATAGTTTGTCTTATAAATCTTATTTTATGGCTGTTCCTTAAGGCTTCAAGAAATATATTATACATTTTCAATTCTGGCAGATTACTCTGGAACAAAAGGATTCTATATCTTGCAAAGGAGCTCTAAAGTCATTGGCGAGTTTTCCCTTGTAATTTTGATTAAATAAGAAGAGTTGAACCTTTAGCTGCAGTTCAAACCTGAACCAAAGTTTCTTTGAGATTCATAACATCTTGAACAACTTTACATGTGGCTCATTATCAGAAGCAGACCTGGTCCAAAATGGGAATTTCTTTCTTCAGGGACATTTTAATATTTGGTTTAGTCCTGAACTGAAACAAAACGTCAAAATGGCAAAACAATGTACAGAACAAAAAGTGGAGAAAAGGTCTATCTGGAAATATCAAAATATTTCATTTTGAAAATGTAAAAAAAAAATGTTCTGAAAATGTGTAAATGCTTCATTCAAAAATTTTCCATCTAGATGGAACATTTCAGCATTCTTAAACCCAAATATTACATATCTGGCTATGCTTACCGTGGCCTCCTTCTATCAAAGCTGAATTATCAAATATGATCACTTTACTTGCTAGTAAGAAAGCTGTTGCTTCTAAATGATGCATGAATGTGCTGTTTTCAAAAGATCCTGTTTGTACTCAGATTACGTGAACATATTTTCTTTCAGCATCTAGTCACAAAATGTTTCTATTACGTAGATTTTCAGATAAGGTGTGCCTCCTTGTAAAAAAAAAAAAAAGAAAAAGAAAAAAGACAGAAAAATGAAAAAAAAAAAAAAAAGAAGTATCTGTAGCTAGTTTTTTGTTTACCAACACATATAAGTGCTGGGTTTCCAGCATGTCAGCAATTGAAGCTGATGAAAGTTTAGAGCAAGCATAGAAGAAGCTTTGCAGAGAACCATCCATGCTTTATACAGGTTTTGCAAAGCATTTCTGAAAACGCCATTCTTCAAAGCATAAAACATATGCAGCTGCATATGTATAAACTCTACCTGTCTTTCCTTTACTCAGTTCTCTGGCTGCTCTAAATTATTCGTGATGGGGTCAGATTACAATAAACTGCATTTATATTACATTTCCATAGTACCGGACTATGCTTGCATAAATATTCTTTGAAGACAATGTTTTTTTCTTAGTGATCATAGTTGGATATTTAGTTGAAGATCTTTTTTGGACAATGGCCTTTTTATTAAAGGTGCCTTTTCATTACAAATTTTAATGTCTGTAAAAATTGTTTAAACAAGGCAATTTTTAATTACTGAGCAAGTTTGAATTTTTCAAATATCCCTTGTAAAATCAATATAAGTACTGCCTTCCCTATCAATAGATATTAGAGGTCCAAGTAATAAGTTGCTAACTTGCTGTGAGGTTAATATTTTTCTCTTTTTAGACAAAAAAAAGTTTATCTTTTTTAAAAAAGTCTAGTTTTTAGAGAAAAAAAATAGATATTTGATTTGTTAGTTTACCTCTTTACATGACGCCATTGCAAAAAAACATCTTTGAAGTCTTCTAACTGCATAATGGATGACATTCATGGTAAGGGTGAGAAAGCCTGAGATCAGTTGCAGTTAGTGTGTGTTTTACACAAAGTTCCAACCTTAAATGAATATATCTTGCCTCAACATATTACTTTTTAGCAATAGCAGTGTTGGATTAGCTGAGGCCACACACCAGCAGAAGTCATGAAAATATTCTGTCTAAACAACAAAACTCAACAGGAACTATTCATGGTAGATGAAAGTACGGATAGTAAATCCCTACTTTCCCTCCTGTTTTTGCAGAGCTGTTCTACAAAGATGGGTGCTTCTACAAAGATGGAGAAAGCTTGATTAATGTAATTTTTATACTCAAGAAAAACCTCAAGAAAATCTAATACTCAAGAAAATCTGCTAGAAAGCCATTCCTCATCTCCCACAACTGATTTTCCTCTCATTCACATTGCTGTAAATCAAGAGCTGCTCCACTGAACTAAAAAGCAGTATAAAATCAGGGCAAGGTGAATCAGACTGTGGGTAACCCATGCTTTGCCATAATACAGAGTTCCTTTTGTAAGATTTGTTCGACTTTGAGGGATAGGCTGTGGACAAATAAAGCTTTGAATATAAGACAGCATGTATTTGACCCACTGTAACAGCACTCAATAGCATCTTTGCTGATGAGCAGTCTCTGACTGAAGCACACAATGTCCTAGCCTTGTTGACCAACAAAACAAGATGCGGTACTTTCTTCTTACAGTGTGAGTGTCACATACTGCTCTGGATAGCCCAAAAGGTTTGTGTAAAAGCTTTTATAGCTTCATGTGGCTAGTCTCACATCCCAAATAAAGCCCATAAGTACAAGGTATCAAAATTCAAAGTTCATTGTTCAGATTTCATTTTGTTTTATTTGATGCCTACTAGGTGCACAAAGGCAAGAGATCTATGTGTGCTTCCAGCCACATAGATACTGTGGTAAACTAATTTACTAACTTCAGTATAGTCAACAAAAATCAAAGCATCTCCTGATTTTGCACATTGAGTTCTCTGGCACAGCGGCTATATTTGCATAACTTCTGGTCCTTATCAGGGGTTGCAGAAGCAGCAAATGGCAGTCATGATTGCTAGTGATGTGACCTGTGATTCTTGAACCCTGGGGCCAGCACACACAACTATCCCATGGATTCCCTTGAGAGCAAGGGCAGATAAAGGTTGACTGTGATACAGTATTAGAAATCCTGCTATATATCCAGGCTCTATAGGTCTGACTAACAAGGAGCAAATCGGGGTATTTATTCCAGCAGCTGAGGCGTAGACAATTTGGATGATATGGGAATGAATTAGTTGAGTAACTCTCAGCCTTATGTTTTCACTCCTTATGAGATCCATACTCTCCCACTCTCCCTACCATGCTTGTCCCAGACATAATTATCTTCTCTAAAGATTCATGAGGGCCTGTGTGCAGAAGTGACAGCAGAGAGGAAATACTAACTACACAAACATGAAGGCAGGGCAGTTTTGAGCATTTTGAATATGTTAAGGCCAGCAGCATCCTCATTAAACTCTGATTAGCAAGTGGACTTGATCCAGGCTAATTCACAGCTGAATGGGATTTTTTTTTACTGCCAGTTTATCAGAGGTAGGCAATTAAGAGCTCACACACCTCCGGGTCTTGTAGTTTTTTTGAAGCAGGGATCTCATACCAGACTTGCAATAAAGCCTTATTGTCCCTCGGACAATATTCTTCACTAATCTCACTTCTGGCAATTTACTTTTTCTCCCTGAGCAGATTTAGAAACAAAAAACCTTGAAAGGGCATGGGAGGAGGAATACTCTAGGGCTATCTAATCCCATCCCCAAAGTGGGAGTTTTCCATTCAGCTTCTCTTTTAATGAGCACTGGATAAATAAACTTTTACTGCAACACTACTTTGATTCAAGAGGCCTACGAGGACCCAATTATGCATCCAGTGGGAGTGGGGTGGCGGTCTGGTTTTCAAAGCAAATGCAATGTAGCAACACAGGCCCCTTGTAATTATGGCTTCCCTGCAAATTTATAAACCCAGAGGTGAGCTTTGCTTTTGTTGATTGTTTAAATGCAATTATTACCTTTCTTTCACTTTCAACTTCTCAATAAAGCTTTCTCTAATGCAGTACTTGGAGTTATTCTTCCCAAGCCCCAGGATCCCAAAGGTTTAACTGGAAACCAATCGCTTGCTTCACTGAAAGGGACACAGTCAGGTCTGGCCAAAGATTAAGTGAAGAGCCAAAACGTTTGGCAGACACATTGAGGGGGCCACATCCTACTTTCCACCTGAGAAAGAAAGAGGGAGAGGGATATAAAAAGAAGGAAGCTAAAGAAGGAGACAGGGAGTGACTCAGGGAACAGAAACACTAACAGAACAGCAACCTGGATCATGGGAAGCACCCTGTTTATGCCATTTGCCTTCATTTGCAGCTGTCAATATTACACCCACAGCACAGAGATGTGTCTTCCTCCGAAGTTCATGCAGATTTGTCTACAACCTATCCCTATTTAAAAAAGGAGTGGGGACAGGCATGCCCAGTGACACATTTTGCAGTCTTGGTCTCCCAAAAGTCCATGTTCAGTGGGCACAAAGAAAAATGCTCCCTTCCCATTTCCAGGTTCCCCAAGTGGATTGGAACAGTGAAGCAAGTGTGGCTATGACACATAAGTGGAGGCACGGGATGTACTGCATTGCACGTAGTGTAGCAGCTTGAGGGAACCAAGGCAGTTACTTCAGCTCCTTGTCTTTCAAAGATATGTCAAAATTTTTATGGATACAGATACATATGGGGGGTTAAGACTTAAATTTATACAAATAATATAATGTGCTTTACACATGATACACATATAGTCTACAGGTACTGTACATACATAGAGTCATTTAGGCTGGAAAACAACTTTAAGATCATTGAGTCTAACTGTTATAGTATTCTTTACTTATTGAAGCTATATGAGATCATATATGCACAAGTAACATGACAAAGACAGCTGCACATAATTCAAGCACCTTAGCCTGACATATGTGGAGGTGAGTTTAAAAAAATAATTTCTTTGTTGAAAATGCAGTTTTGGGAGCATGGCAACCCTTGATGACTTAGTTCTTGTGATGATTTGTGGAATTTGCACACATAATTTTTCAAAAATCAACTGCTGTTGATTTTGATGGAGTCATGTTATTGCTGCCTACTTTAATGCCTCTCTTGAGAAGTTTGCAGTCTACATTACATCACTACCGGAAGAGATACAGTGGAGATCCACTGGACTAACAGAAAGACATGCTAAGGAGGAGAAGCAGTTGCCCTTCTTTCCGTGCAGGGGAAGGATTTTGCAAAAGAAAGGTCATGAAGCACAAGCTGAACTGAAGCCAGGCACTCTCACATAGTCATACAAGGTGTTTCCAGCAAGAAAAATGGAATGGATAGGCTCAGGGAATGGCTTTGCAGTGGAAACAGCAGAGAGAGCTGGAAAAGGAAAATTATGGTTCAGAGTGCATGGCATGAGCTATACTAAGGACTGCAGTTTAACCCCGTGACAAATACTATTTTACAGCAGCAAGGGAACTTAAAAGGGAAAGGCGGGGGAAGTTTATAATGTGTATACATGCATCTGCACATATTTAAACCCATGAAAAGTAATGCTTTCAGAAATGCCCTGTGTACACACATAAGTAATCATGAGTGTCCAAGTCTATTTTCTTTCATCGAGTGTCTCTCAAGGGTTAAACAGTATGCAAATTGCGACAAGAGATTTTGGAAACCATTGTGCCAAGAGTCTGAGGACTCAGCACAAAATAAGTAGTTATCTGAAAAAGAGCGACACTTCTACCAGTTCTGCAGAAGAGCAGTTTATGCTGAATAACTTTGTTTCTTCAGGAAAAGGAAAAGAAAAAGGCAAAAAATAAAAATCACAGTAAAAAATAAAATTTAAAAAATATTAAAATATAAATAAAAAGGGAAAAAGGAAAGGAAACAAGGAAAGGGGAAAAGGGAAAGGGAAAAGGAAAGGGAAAGGGAAAGGGAAAAGGAAAGGGAAAGGGAAAGGGAAAGGAAAAGGAAAAGGAAAAGGAAAAGGAAAAGGAAAAGGAAAAGGAAAAGGAAAAGGAAAAAGGAAAACAATTTTGAAGTTACTATTTAAAATTTCCAAACATTTCAGTTTGGGAACTCACATGGAGACAGATCAATGCTCTAATCACATTTCAGAAGGGAAGCCAGACACTATGTGCCTATAGGAAGTGATTCAGATCCCTTCTCTCTGATTTGCAAGCAATAATTTTCAAGGACATACTACAGCATATCATAGAATCATAGAATCATAAAATAGTTAGGGTTGGAAAGGACCTTAAGATCATCTAGTTCCAACCCCCCTGCCAGGGGCAGGGACACCTCACACTAAAACATGCCTCCCAAGGCTATGTGGAATCCAGCCTTGGAAACCGCCAGCAATGGAGCATTCGCAACTTCCCTGGGTAACCCATTCCAGTGTCTCACCACCCTTACAGTAAAGAACTTCTTACTTTTGCCCAACCTGAATTTTCTCTGTTTAAGTTTACACCCATTACCCCTTGTCCTCTCACTAAAGTTCCTCATGAAGAGTCCCTCCTCAGCATCCCTATAGGCCCCCTTCAGGTACTGGAAGGCTGCTAGGAGGTCTCCACACAGCCTTCTCTTCTCCAGGCTGAAAGCCCCAACTTTCTCAGCCTAGCTTCATATGGGAGGTGCTCCAGTCCCCTGGTCATCCTCGTGGGCCTCCTTTGGACTTCTTCCAATAGTTCCATGTCCTTTTTATGTTGAGGACACCAGAACTGCACACAATACTCCAAGTGAGGTCTCATGAGAGCAGAGTAGAGGGGCAGGATCACCTTCAACCTGCTGCTCACGCTCCTTTGGATGCATCCCAGGATACAGTTGGCTTTCTGGGCTGCAAGCGCGCACTGCCGGCTCATGTTCATTTTTTCATCGACCAACACCCCCAAGTCCTTCTCTGCAGGGCTGCTCTGAATCTCTTCTCTGCCCAACCTGTAGCTTTGCCTAGGATTGCTCCGACCCAGGTGTAGGACCTTGCACTTGGCAAGGTTAAACTTCATTAGGTTAGCATCAGCCCACCTCACAAGCATGTCAAGGTCCCTCTGCATGGCATTCCTTCCCTCCAGCGTATCAACCGAACCACACAGCTTGGTGTCATCAGCAAACTTGCTGATGGTGCACTCAATCCCACTGTCCATGTCACCGCCAAAGATGTAGAACAAGACCGGTCCCAACACCGATCCCTGAGGGACACCACTCGTTACTGGTCTCCAGCTGGACACTGAGCCATTGACCACAACTCTTTGCGTGCGGCCATCCAGCCAGTTTTTTATCCACCGAGTAGTCCACCTATCAAATTGATGTCTCTCCAATTTAGAGACAAGGATGTCATGCAGGACAGTGTCAAACGCTTTGCACAAGTCCAGGTAGATGACATCAACTGCTCTACCCCTGTCCATCAGTTCATACTATACTGGATTCCCTCAATAACTCTCTGTCCATCTCTCCAGGTAGGTTCTCTAGCATGGTGTCACTCTTTGTTTCTCTTACCTAATGGAATAACAAATGGAATGAGAAGAGCCTGAGGTTACTGCCAGTTTCCTGCCCTTGTCACTTTTAGGTGAACACTAGAACAATGGCAGCTTGTTTTCTTTGTTTCTAACAGCAAGAGATAAAATCTGTCAAAAGCTGCAAGCTTGCCTGCAGTTAACAGCTAGAAACAGTAGAATAAGGGCACAGGCATCCTTTCCTAAAAGTCCAGTTGACTTCTAGATTAGTAAAGATCCTCAGTGCAAATAAAATTCAAGGTGCTCGCAGGCACAGTCAAGTGGTAAATTTCCACTGAGTTGCTATTGAAAATTCAGGCCAGTTGGCCAGTTATGTGTGCGTGACTGATTGAATATGAAACTCCGCTAGGCTAAAAAACAACTGTTCCAAAATGCTGAACTGTTCTGTGGGCACTCACCTCAGAAGGACCTTTTCAATGTTTTTCATGCTAGGAACCTACACAACACCATTATGAGCTATTATAACCTGGAAAAACCTTAGCTTTCTAAAACACTGAGAAGAGGGAAACTGTAAGTATTTGGCATACTCCTTTTTCAGGACTGACAGTAGAGACAATTTACATGATCCTGGTTTTCAGTCTACTGACCATCCAAGTTTCCTTTATGAAACTAAACTAAGCTTTACAGCCTCTTTGCAATAAAAAAAAAAAAAAAAGAAAAAAAGAAAAATCCATTAACTGCTTTGTACTGTATGAATTATTCTTTCAAAAATAAGATCTTCAAGGATTTTCCAAGTTCAGATCTTAATCAAGTGTAATGTGACAAACTAAGAACTACCAGATGAGAGCTGTTTCTCATATCTTTTCTTGCTAAAAAGAGTTGACAAGCATCAGCCATGGGCTTTGCAAGGAAGACGATTATCTAATGACTGGAACTGAGCATGCTCATAGTTCCTGACTTCTGAAGGATTCCGTACATGCAGTTGATCTCTCACTGCTTCCACTTAGGTGTCTCAGTTTTTGATTTTGGTATGTACCTAACAGCACTGTGATCATTTTGTTCCTCCCCACACTGCAGGGTATCAGAGCTCAGTCCATAGCTGAGATTGGAAAAGTTTGCTGGACAGTGATCTCTTTTCTTTAGTGGTCTGCTTGTAACTTCCAGAATCATATTCTCTTAATCAAATGATTCTTGCAAGCACCCACATACAAAGTTCTTAAAAAACCCTAACAACCAAGCAACCAGCTAAACGAAAACACACACACACACAAAACAAACCCAAACCAAAACCCATGAAAACAAAGATAAAAGTCCTTATCTCTAGCTCAGTTAAATCAGTTAATATTTACTTATCCTATACAGGGCTCTTTCTCTTGTCCTCAGCAGGCTCCCTAAATCACCATGTAGAAAAGCATCATTTGCTAACTTCCAGTGCTACAGTCCTACAATTTTAGTCCCTTTTGACATGAAAATCCAGCTTCAATAGCCAAAATGCATGAATGTGCAGTAATACTGAGCATGCTGTATTCCTCCTTTTACATGTTCACAGATGTGACTGTGAACTTCAGGTCAGAAATCTGTCAGAAGGGGAGTAATCTACCCCAAGAAGTAGCTATTTCCATCCTATTTTAATCAAACTTCATTGTCTTTTCCTCCTAGGCTGGCTGTCCACTGCTACCTTTTTTCCTGCTCGCCGAAGCTACCACTGCTTGCTCTGGGTCCCAGTTCAGCAATAGCAGTGCCCCACAAGAATTGGTGAACTATCTCCACACTGACATCAGAGTGCTCGGAGGGGTGCCTTCAATATTAAATCCAAAACATACCCAAATAGAGAACAGACAAGTTACACAAAGTGTAAAGTTTGGTTATTTTCTAAACCAAGTTATGTGAAAAGTGCATGAAGAGAAGGTTTCACCTTTGCTTTTGGAAATACCAAATCACACCTAACTGCATGAAAAGACTTTGGGCAGATCAGTGAAAATATCTTGCAATTACTTCTTTTTGTAAAGTCTCTACCATCTTTACTAATTGAAATCTTTCCAAATGCAGTATGCTTTCAAAAGCTAGAAAACCTTGAATACTAAACCTTTCAGGATGAGAACTTGGTTATTTAGGAAAAAAAAAAAAAAGAGAAAATTAACCTCTTCCAAATTTCAGTAATAGTGACTATATGCTGATTTAAATTTTCAGATTTCAGCCATCAGCTTTTACTCTTCAAATAGAAAGGTGCTGTTCCTCATAGGGAGGAGATGGGCAGAAGTAGTTAGGTACTTAGTCTGATTTTCAGAGACACTGCATTTCAGCAATTCTGGTGAAGTCAGCAAGACTGGATAGATGTTTTGTCATTGTGAAATCCATTTCTTCAGCCATTTGAAGGGGTATATTCAGTATAATTTCAGCTAGCTATAAAAACTGCATGAAAAACACATTTACTCCCCAAAATAACAGAAATGGTTTGAATTATTCAAATGAGCCAACTATTTAGAATCTAATTTACCTTTAACTTGCTTTGCTATGTTTGTTTAGTATTTGCTTTTCAGCTGGGACCTAGCCATTTTGTTAGTTAATTTTGGTTTTGAATTTAGCAATAACATAATCAGAAATAGTGCATGCAACACAGAACAATCTGTACCCCAATCTTTTTTTTCTTTTTCCTAACATCTGTTTTCATTGTATTTGGAAGAAATTCTGTTGCTCTTAGGCTGTGTTAAGTTTTTTTTTAAGCTTTAATTTGGGAAGAGATTTCCCTTTCCTTTGAAGTTGCAATGGAATAAAAACTCTGCCAGATCAAGCTCACAGCATCCTTGTCTCTATCCTGTCTCTCAGCAATTTTTCTGTCCTAAGACATGCCATGCACATCAAAAAGATGTTGCAGAGAAAACAGGGGCAGTGTGCAAGAGTAACCAGCCAAACACCACACTCTAAAGGGCAGCCTGAGGTAAACAAGAACAAATGAAAAAAATAAACTCTTAGTTCCTTTCTGCCACCTCTCTTAGGATGCTTATTTTTTTCCTCATGTAAGCATCCATTAGCTTCACAGTGCAAAGAGAGGCAGCTGAAAAAACTACAATCAAAAGAAATACATGACAAAGAGTCTTGACAACTAGAAAAACAACTTAAAACTAGCTGAGTTTATACAGAGAATTCCTTAGGCTCTGTTCATAAAAAGAGTTATGCTACATTAACATGGTGTTTCATAGAGTACCCTCCAATAAATACATGGTGAGCATTGCAGCTTCCCATTGAGTGAAGGCTTCTGATCCTGAAGACAGGAACAGTACAGTTATTATTCTGAGAGGACACAGCCACTGGAACACAGCAAAAATAACAGCATCAGAGAGGGACAAGACAAACCTGGATGCCTCTCTAAAATGGAGCATGGTGCGTAGGCAAAAAGAATCACATCAGAGGAGCATCTGCTGCCTTAAATTCAATCAACTTCATATAAGTCCCCTCCATTTGCATCCTGTGGCTCATATCTTTCTAGCACCAGGAACAGAAAGGAAATCCTGCCAGACCAGTCTGGAGGCCTTCTATGATGGGGCTACGGAACTTATGGACAGGGGTAGAGCAGTTGATGTCATCTACCTGGACTTGTGCAAAGTGTTTGACGCTGTCTCACATGACATCCTTGTCTCTAAATTGGAGAGACATCAATTTGATAGGTGGACCGCTTGGTGGATAAAAAACTGGCTGGATGGCCGCATGCAAAGAGTTGTGGTCAATGGCTCAATGTCCAGCTGGAGACCAGTAACGAGTGGTGCCCCTCAGGGATTGGTGCTGGGACCGGTCTTGTTCAACATCTTTGGCAGTGACATGGACAGTGGGATTGAGTGCACCATCAGCAAGTTTGCTGATGACATCAAGCTGTGTGGTTCGGTTGATACGCTGGAGGGAAGGAATGCCATGCAGAGGGACCTTGACACGCTTGTGAGGTGGGCTGATGCCAACCTAATGAAGTTTAACCTTGCCAAGTGCAAGGTCCTACACCTGGGTCGGAGCAATCCCGGGCACAGCTACAGGTTGGGCAGAGAAGAGATTCAGAGCAGCCCTGCAGAGAAGGACTTGGGGGTGTTGGTCGATGAAAAAATGAACATGAGCCGGCAGTGTGCGCTCGCAGCCCAGAAAGCCAACCGTATACTGGGTTGCATCAAAAGGAGTGTGACCAGCAGGTCGAGGGAGGTGATCCTGCCCCTCTACTCTGCTCTCATGAGACCTCACTTGGACTATTGTGTGCAGTTCTGGTGTCCTCAACATAAAAAGGACATGGAACTGCTGGAAGAAGTCCAAAGGAGGCCCACGAGGATGATCAGGGGACTGGAGCACCTCCCGTATGAAGCTAGGCTGAGAAAGTTGGGGCTGTTCAGCCTGGAGAAGAGAAGGCTGCGTGGAGACCTCATAGCAGCCTTCCAGTACCTGAAGGGGGCCTATAGGGATGCTGGGGAGGGACTCTTCATGAGGAACTTTAGTGAGAAGACAAGGGGTAACGGGTTCAAACTTAAACAGGGGAAATTTAGATTGGATATAAGGAAGAAATTCTTTACTGTAAGGGTGGTGAGGCACTGGAATGGGTTACCCAGGGAAGTTGTGAATGCTCCACTGCTGGCAGTGTTCAAGGCCAGGCTGGAAAGAGCCTTGGGTGGCATGGTTTAGTGGGAGGTGCCCCTGCCCCTGGCAGGGGGGGTGGAACTAGATGATCTTAAGGTCTTTTCCAACCCTAACTATTCTATGATTCTATGATTCTATGACACTGCCTCATTTCTTCTGGGCCAAATTATGGCAGGTGTAATAGATATCCATGGGCTTTAGGGTGCACAGTGTGAACAATTTTCTTCCTAGTGCTCCCAAATGGGAGGCAACTGTAAGCTGAGTGCCATGGAGGCTGGAAAAGACAGAAGTCCTTGAGCTGAATGCATTGTATGTCAATAGCATGATGAGCCAAAGTTGTACATCTTTTATCTCAGACCCTGACTTTGCTGAACTCCACAGATACTTTCTGCAAGGCCTCCAAATAGAGACCTTCAAAATGTCAGTACCATAGTCACATCTAGCACTGCTGTCTTGTAATGTGAGGTTTGTCTCATCAGTACCAGCAGGGACCAGTTCATGTGCTCTTCAGCTGCACTGCAGGTCTGCCTATCACACAGAGCCCTGCTTATCTCTTTTTTCTAGCAAATGTAACCCAAAACCAGCCTGTTGGGTGGGGAGGTACTTTCTCTCTGTTTCACTCTTGTGCGGATCTTCTTGTTGAATGTACTGGACTCTGCATCAAACACGTGACCCACCACTAAGAATTTATTAACTTTGGGCAGGTTTTCAACAGACATCATACAAGGCCATTTTATAAGAGAGAGAGAGAGAAAGATAATACATATAAATATTTAAAGTAAGTGTATCTATTAGTGTATACATATTCATTTGCATACATATAGACCAGAATATTAGATGTGACAATAGCTATAGAAGATGAGAACAGGGCAACAGCAGAGTAACCATTTCCCTGCAATACCCAGTTCCCAGCTTCCTGCCATTGTGGGAATTACTAAATATAGGGTATATGTATGGTTTTATGTTTTATAGACACCGATAATATTTTTTTCCTCCAAGAAGATGTCTGACTCCTCTTTGAAACCATTCATACATTTGGCCTTTGTGGCTCCATATGACAATGAATTCCACTGCTAAATTGTGTGTCATCTGAAAGGAAATTGTTGCCTTTTTTTTTTTCATTTCATTTCTGCTTGACAGTTTAATCAGAAACCCTTTTGCTGAACACAGTCACAAACATGCTGTGCGATTTTGGACATTACTTATAATCTATGCCTCAATTCCCCATCTGCAGAGCATGAATAAAAACATTTTCCCAGGCAGACTCCTACTGAAACCAAATGACAGCAAATACCACTTGAGCCACATATATGCTGTCATTATTTTAGCATCCCAGCTTAGATGATAGAAAGATTTGCTAAAAAGGACTGTAACTTCTGCGGGAGTATGGCTAAGTAAGGACGAATGAACACAGTGAAAGGACTTCAGAAGCTGACATAAGAAATGAGGACGGCATTTGTGGTTTGAAAGAGAAGAAGATGGTTACCGGTGACTCCAGAGAGTAAACTGATTCTTCAGAAAGTTGTGTGGACTGGCAAAGATGACACAGACAAACCTTGCTTTTCATTGCCATCAGGGTATCACACAGACCTGCATGAGCTTTCTTCTTGAGGTTTCAGCAAGAGCAGGACATCACACTCCAGTCAGAGCTTCTGAAAGTGACATTTTAAAGAGAATCAAAGCAAAGAGAAACTAGTTTGAGTCTTTGTGTGAGTTTTGCATTTGTATCAGTCTCTCCAGTTTCCTTGAATCCTGAAGGTGAGATGAAGTTCTTAGCTCGAGAGTTTCATTTTTCATTACCTTTTGTGTATTTACTGCAAAGAATGTGAAGTTTAGTCAGTGGGAAACTCAGGAGGTGGATACTAGATTACTAATTTGCCATAGGACGCACAACATCTGATGCTTTACATAGATATTTGGTGTTTTTTAAGGCAGAAATACAGGGTAAATAGTCAAATCCATAGGTTAGAAGCCTGACCATCTCCACTAAGAATAAGCTGTTTCTGCTGTGTTCTGCTTTGGTAACAATTGATAATGTGCATACCCAGTTTTCAGAGATATTTTGGAATGTGAATAGAGACAGGGGTTATTTTTCATTGTGTAGACGAGGCCCTCAGTGACATGAATTAGTGGTGGACTTGGCAGTGCTGGGGTAACAGCTTGACTTGGTGATCAAAAAGGTCTTTCAAACCTGGTTGTTTCTATGATTTTTTTATAAAGTGGATCTGCAGCTGCATGCTGAAAGAGGAGCAGATGACCTTTTCTCACATCCTTAGCCTCAAACATGCTCAAAAGAGACTTTATCCCAGACTCCCCAGGCAACAAAACCTGTAGCAGAGGAGGTAAGTCCCTCAGGAAACCGTGGCTGGCACTGTCAGAGTGCCTCAAGGCAGAAGACTGCCTGGGGCTGGGGGTTCTCCACAGTGGTCCATCACACAGGGCCTGGCAGCCAGGCTGTCCCACCACCACAGCCAGGAGCAGGGCAGCCAGGGAACACCAGGGCAGCCCCAGGGCCAACACTGGGCATGGCCCTGCTGATGAGCCGAGGGCAGACCAAGCCTGGTGCAGGCAGGGCTGTGAGTAGCTGGAGAGCAGCCCTGCTCTAGCAAGGCTGGGCCAGGGACTCCCTCCTGCCTGTTAACATTGCATACACTCCAGGCTTTTAATTGCAGGTGTCCCCTGAGTACTGGCATTTTCTGTGTTTCTAGGTGGCTTTGGAAGCTATCTGTGTGCATATGAGACAGATGCAAATATATGCTGGCAACAGCATTAGGTGCTGAGGCCCCGGTGCTTCAATCCCAAAAATGTGCTTTTACAAAGACCAGCAATTACAATGAATGCTAGCTACTTACGTAGCATTTTTGATCTTCATAAATGAGCGGAATGCTTCTCGTTCACCACATACCTCCTCAAAGGCCCTTAGAGTGGACGTACGAAGAAAGCAAGCCTGCCTTGCCTATTGTAGATTCAGCAGGCATGGCCACGGGTTAGGAACTTTAGGGATGACACAGGCTTCAGAGATGCCAATTGTAAAATTCCCAGTGACTTTGAAAAGCTTGGAATTTCACTCTGAAGGGGATGCTTGCTGACTTAAACTTTAAATAATGAGCGTCCATTTCTCCCAAAATAAAGAATTTTTCCCTTTCCTGCTGCAGAAATCGCAGTTACTCTGTACCATTCAGATGATCAATAGCAGGAAAACTTAACTCACTGCAGGCTCACAACAGGCCTGAGCAGCATCTGAGGCCTATCTCCTGAACCCCATCTAACGGCAGGATATTTTCAGCTTGTGAAGACACAGCGCATTTTAACTTTGCTGATGCTCTTTGCTTACAAAACATATATACATGTCATGAAAAAACAGCCCTTTTGTTCAGATCAATTTTAAAAAGACCTGCAGCTAAGGGTGACACAGACAGAGTATGCTGACTCCCATATTACTGACTGCAAGGACATCTGTTTTTTTCTTGTTAAAAGATGTATATACAAGTTTCCGCAGTCTTTAAAGCCATTTGACTGTAAGTGTATTGAAAGCATTGATATACGTGTCAGTAATGCAGCAGCAGACAAGGACCAGATCCACCTCCAGAGCGTTTTTTGACAGTTTCCAGGCTTTGCTATTGAAATGCAAGTAGATGCTGAATGTGGGAAAGGCTAAAGCTATGCTGCTTGGCTCAGAGCCCAGGGCTGAAAGATTTGGGTCCATTTCTCTGGCTGAAAAATGTAAAGTACTTCCTCCCAGAACTTCAAGGGGTTACATACTCAGATGGGGAGAAACGGGGTAGCTCCAGTGAAGCCAGTGGAACTGTGGGCATAATTTGCAGCTCCAGAGCTGACATTTATTGTCTCTTAGTAAACAGTTAGCTTAAAACTCATTAAAGATTGATCAAACACAACAATCACTAGCAAGCAGAAGAACTTTTTACTATTATTTTATCTTTCTTACATTGATTTAATTTCTTAATTAATACTAAGCATTTACCCTTAAGATCAGCTGCTTCTGTGAACAGTATAGAGGTAACCTCTCTGTTAGTGCACAGGAATTGTGCGGAAAATTTGGGCTAAGGAGTTGCTGGTATGGAAAGTGCTGAATCGATTATCAGAGATTCCTTTGCTGCTACTTGCCTTGCATTTTCTCAGGTTACAAAGTCAATCTCTCAGACAACATCTTCTGAAAGTATTACACTGATTTCAATACATTGTGCTACTGGGAAATTACCAGAACTTCACTATTAGGCCATAAAAAAATTAAAAATACTTGTAATATGCACAGTTACATATGCATAGCTCAGTCCAGGCATCTTATTTCCACTAATGGCCTCATCCATGCAAAAGATGGGGGTGTTTCAATGGGGACACTTTGGTTAGCAGATCTGTGTTGTTTATTTCTCTCCTTTACATCTTACATGTTCTTTGGACAAAAGTCAGGCCCCACTGCCCAAATACACAGCCCCAGGGCACTATGTCAATGGATCTGGTAGCTCAGGTTCTTCCACTAATCCAGGTCAGCATCCGTCCCAGACACAGGCTTTATCCTGCAAGTCTCTGTGAGGACGTGCAGCAGGAAGTGCCAAGTTATTATCCTCCTTTACAACTCTGAGTGAAATCTACAAAAAGATGCAATAAAGTTAATTACTAGGTGTTGTCTTTCACTTAGAGGTAAACCTGTGGCTTCTTGGGGCTTGCTTCTTTACTCAAGCAGGGGAAAAATAGAAGCATTATCAGACACGGAGTATATCTATAAAACAAGGACCGGCAGTCATGCAAGTGAGGACCTGAGCTATATAGAATCATAGAATCACAGAATTATTTAGATTGGAAAAGACCCTTAAGGTTCTTGAGTCCAATCATTCACCTAACACTGCCAAGTATGTGCCCTTTTTAGCTTTCTCTCCATGGCTGCACAATAGCAACTTGATAAGAAAGTAAAGCTCTGGGACACAGGATCATAGACTTGTGATCCTTCTGGTCACTTTATGCCTTTCATTTATGTATAGCACTTTAAAGGATTGTAAGATAATTCAGGTTGGAAGTTCAACTCCATGCTCAAAGCAGGCATTGGAAGGCTATACTCAGGTCCTCCCTCTTTCCCTCTGTTACCTTTTCCCTCTCTTTGCACTGACATTAGCTTTGTTGCGAGTCCTTCTGTCACACACTCCATGGCTCTCACTCTTTTGCCTATCATTTTTGGTGTAGGCATGGGTCACAGCCAGTAGCAGCTCCAGATCAAGTGTGCAAAGTCTGTGAATTCCCCAAGGGTTTGGATATTTTCCAGAGTGAAACTGAACAAAGACAACTGCTTAAGCATGAGGATTTTCCTTAGTCCTGGCAAAGCAGCCAGTGCCAACCAAACAACATTTCTTTAGCACTAGCAGCCTTGCCAGGTCGTGTCCATTTCTTAGTGCAGTGTGTTTAAACAAAGGGTAAGGAAAGAACAGGCCTAGTGCACTCATCCTTCCCTCTCTCCCCTACTGCCAAAGCAAGTTGTACAAGTGAAAAAACTCTCACAGATGTTGCTTTGCAGGTGTCATGGATGGAAATTCCAGTGTCATCTCACCCTGGCAGAAGACAATCACCCAGGTCATTGTGGACAACATCAAAAGACACTGAGAGAGGAATCAAGAAGAAAGAGAGATTTGCAGCTTAGTCTCCTCATACAAAACTAAAAGGGGAAAAGGGAAAGAGGGAAAGGAAAAGGTTAAAGAGGAAGAGTGAAGCATTGATTGGAAGAGCTGCTCTTACCACTAAGCATATGCTGGAGTCGGTAACAAGGTACCATTCTCAGCAAGGTTTGGACCATGTACTGAGTCTCTTAAAGAACTGGTGATGGACTGCAAAGTCTGTTTCCTCTCATCCATTTCAGACATTCCTAATTGTAATGACTGATGAGCAGTTCTAAGACTTTTTGCAGGTTTCACCCAGAGAAGTTTTAGTAATAGAAAACACACTCCTAACACTGCAGATTTGCCAATATTGCTATTAAACAGTATTTGAGGGTTCTTAAAAATGGTTGGCTCTACCTTATCTGGAAATATCCCAGAAACAGTTTGTCTCCTGATCCTTTGGAATTTTCTTTGGAAAACCATGGGAAGCATCTCCTTGAGGCCCCCTGCTGAAAAAGTACTAAGTGCATGACTTAGCCAATTTACAAGCTAATCTCCTTTGATTCCTTTTACAGTCAATGTAGAGAAAGAAGGAACCTTAGAGAGAGAAGAGTAAAAAAGTAGTTAAGCCCAGCAAGTTAATGCTGAAGCTGTATATTCATGAAACTAAGGTCAGGTCAGTAGCTATTGGTAACCATTATCATTCTGTTGTTGTTAGTGGTCTACATGAAATGAGGATAAGTAATATTTTCACACTATAGAAGTATCTTCCTGCTTGACATTTTTATTTTTATTGACTCGCCAGAGAGTCAAAGACTGCCTAGATCTAAACCATTGATAGAATTTTGTTGACCACCCTAGGTCTTTCCGTTCTCACTGTGCTACTTACAAAGCAGAGAGAAGGTGAGTCTCTTGAGAAGCAAAACTAAGTGGAGGGATCTTTTCTAATTGGTGGAATATGAAAGGAAAATAGCATGCAAATTATGACATTAATTAGACACTGGTATCCGATTACTGTTATCTAAGCTATAAGGCAACAAAGTGCTAACGTATGTTAACTGGTAAAGTGAAATTTGATTTAAACTGAATACTGAGGATGGCCGAGGATGATTTCTTTCTTCAAAGAATACAATCAGATGTTTGATCTTAATAATACTGGTATTAATGAAATATACAACAGTGAGGTATTCTAGCTGTGTTACTGGACACCAGATAGTTGTAGATTAAATTGTGAATTAGTCTATCAGAATTAAAAAAGACACCTGAGGAGCAGTTCTTGAAAACTTTTCCTAAGATGATTCCCTAAAATGGCAGCCATCTCATCTTGTTCTAAAAACTGTGCCAAGAAGACTGTGAATATTAAAGGAATAACAATTTTTTAGGAAGGGCTGCTGGGTTGTCTTTGGAAGAGTGGAATGTTCTTCAATTTTATTTTAAAAATTAATTTTGTTGATTTAATTTTATAGAATTTATTTTATTTTTTAACATAATCAAAATGCTAGGGGAAGTTTTCTTCTGGGTGATGTCTACTTACAGCTAGTGATATAACCCTGGAGGATGTGTACTGAAAGGAAGGAGGGAAAACTATGTCCCATCCCAGTTAGCTCTCTGCTGCCTGCAAGATGCAGGTACTCCTTGTCTCTCACTTGAGGAGGACCTTGCAGTGGCATCTGCATGCTGCCTGGCCTAGGAAGAACTTTTTTTACATGCTAGTGTCCAGGTTGGACTTGCACTTTTAACATGGAAAGGTATTCACTTTTCACTGATGTGAATTAAACTGGTGCGAGAAGTATCACATTTAATAACACAAAGACTTATTCAGTGCTGCACACTGTGTTGAACAGCCAGACAACAGATGGGTTGCAGATCTACAATTACCTGCCATAGTTTGCTTTGCAACTTATGTGGTTCCTAATAGAAGATTATCTGTATTTTATTTTTCTTTTCCTTATATTTCTTTCTTTGTCAGCCCAAAGAAATTGCACTTCTCATTCCACATGATATGCTATAGGATGAGGGACAGGAAGAGAGAGGTTTCCTATTTTTCTTATCAATAATATTTCTTATCATTAACATTTCTTATCATTATGAAAGAGATTTTTTTGGTGTGTGGAAAACAAGAATGCACTAGCCCATAAG
This sequence comes from Ara ararauna, assembly GCA_028858755.1. Lineage (NCBI taxonomy): Eukaryota > Metazoa > Chordata > Aves > Psittaciformes > Psittacidae > Ara > Ara ararauna. Next base: position 31,218,887 of record CM054410.1, on the reverse strand, counting down.
CCTGACGTAGCTGGTATGTGAAGAACATGTATAATAACCCTGATTTCCAAACACAACACGTTCTCTTTAACCATTACTTCATCATTAGGTCATTCACTTAATCAAGGAGCAATTTTTATTAATAATTACCATAAAGCAATATCTGCCATACATTTCTGTATAATAGAATTACCTATAATTAGAATAGAGAATAAAAATAATTTTCCGGCTTTATATCCACCATCTGCACTTTCATTCTTTATTCAGCATGAAAGATAAGCAAATATACCATGATTTAATATTTGGCTGCTAAACCACATTAATTTCTTTCACAAATTAACTTAAAGTGTAATGTTTTCATAAATATAGCACATATCCAAATAATTATGAGTATGAGAATAATAGCTATTCATAAAGACCTTTAAGTCAAATTCATGTCAATCTTTTTACAAGGAAATTACTAATGTAAACTGTTTGCTATGTTACCTCAGGGGTCATAAATAAAAAAGTCTGTCAAACTCTAACCCACAGCATCATTTTAACTATCACACGTGCATTGTTCATGTTGACAAGCTGAACAGCCACAGATCAGCGCAACAGACTCTGGCACATAATTATTAATTATAAGTAATTTGAGATCAGTCAAAGAGCTCTATGTTTGTTCTGGGCAGACATAACACCTCATGAACTCTTCACAGACAACTTGGTAATGAGTCACAAACGGTGGGCAATAGGTTAAAATAATATCAATTCTGATCTAACAAAAAAGAGGTGCAATATTGGTTAGTATCATCTGTCTTCGGTGCATATCTGCCCTATGTGATTTGCAATTTACCTCTATTTTTCTTTTTTCTTTTTCTGTAAAACATCACTTGCTGTTAGACACCTCCTGCCCTGAAATAATATGAAAAGGAAAGCTTCAGGCAGGAAGTATACACTCTTCTCATTGATACAAAGATATTAAGAGCAGCACTTCAGTAAAGAGGACAGGTATTATCGGTAGGATCAGCAACAGAAAACCAGAGTATTGTAGAAGCCCAGTCCTAGCCACAGGAAGTACTAAATACTTTAAAAATGCAGCACTGCAGACTATCTACAAGACAGGATGGTGATGCAGGAAAAGAAAATATGACAATGACAGAGAAATAGAGGGACAACTTCATTCAGCTGTTACAGGAGGGGCTGAGAAACCAGAGACTGGGAAGTGTCCCCATCTCTGTGGCCCTAGGCATGTAATTTAACCCCTCCTTCTACTGCTCTGTTGGATAGTTCATCCAGAAGGGGCCCAGCAAGTAGCACAGGGCTGCAGAACAGCTATGACACATTGACCTGATTTCACTTATTGATCTTAAAATGCATTTAAATTGTGCCTCTGTATGAAGAACCAGCGCAGGGTGTATTGCAGCTCTTCCTTATCCATACGCCCAGAATGAATGTGAGCTACATTTTATAATTTATAAAATTAGCATAATGCTCACATTTCTACTCAAAATAAAGTTCATAGGATTTACTAATATCTGTTCCTTCTGTTTCCAGTTTTTCATTCTAGATTTCTCTTATACTTCCTAGACCTTTACAAGCCTAAAAAAAGTCCTTACTGAAAAGCCAAAAAAAGGAGTCTTGTTGGGTTTTGAAGCTATGAAAAATATCTTCTCTACTTTATAAGTCTCTTGTTTGCCTGTAAAATGCAAAGTTTATTAGAATAAGGAGAATGCTGAAGTAGAGTTATCTATGATTACGACAATCTATGATTATTTTCTGTGTAGCAAACTAGGAAAATACTATGCAATAAAGATTAAAGCGTGTAGTTTCAGCCTAGTGCAAGATGACTATTCCTTTAAGAACACTGAGTCCAAAAATCATGAGATTGGCTTAAAGAACACGAGGTTTAAAGAAAGCAGTACCTTTTGGTGCTCTCTCACATTTTGTTTTCTCTAGGAAGTGCTCAGGTAACATTTTTAATCTTTTCTCTGAAACTGTAAAGCCTAGAAACCTACACCCAAAGGAGTGAAATATGAGCTTCTCGCCTCCTAAAACATCTCTGGGATTTGGATTTTAAGAAACACAGCAGTAGAGCACAAGACTTAGGACAAAACCATGAGAGTTTGCCAGGCTGCCTGTACTCAGCCAGCCTGTTTTTTGTAGAAGTCATCTGGCAGAGTAAGCACTGCTGAAAGAGCTAAACAAAATACTATGAGAACACTGAAGGCATAAAGATGGAAACATGGGAATGTGGGGGGTGGGGTGTTTCTGAGTTAAGCACTTGCTAGGAGAGGCTAATGGGAAGTAATGAGAAGGAAAGAGGGGGAGTGGAGCAAAAGTTGTGGAATGAGTGAACCGATTCTTGTTAAGTTTATGGCCAATTAATGTTTGCCATACTTGGGAATCAAAAGTTTAGCAAGGGTTTCTCTATATTAAAGGCAGTTCTTTGAACAATAGAGCCCCTTTTCTGCAATTCACAGCTGTCAGAGATCATTTCACTCCCTATATAATTCAAAAAAGTGATGTCTTTAATTGGCAGCATAAACACTGTTGGGCTAGTGTGTACTGAGCTTGATTTAGATGCTCAGCGTATGGCACAGTTTGCATCTGTTAGGATTTGTAAGGAAAAGCTGCATAAATAATTCTAGACTCACATTTGAAAACTGGGAGGAGAAACCAGGATACCAGAATGACACATACACTGGCTTGAAAATGACATGAGCCAGGAAAGCAAGAGTTAAATGTGAAATTCTATCCTGAAGACTTTTTCACACCTGTCATTTCCCAGATGAAGTGTCACTATACATAGCAGGGCTAGTATAAGATGGAATGGCACTTTAACCCTGCACTTCCCACCCTTTTAAAAATTTATTTTACCCTTAATATTTTAACACAGTCTAAATTTAGCTTACTAATTGGGCTGATAGTTTGATTCCTTATCTGACTATATGACTTCTCATAAAAACATTTCACAGGTAAGAAGCATAGGATTTTTCGCACACTATTTCGTATTAGCATTTTTTCAGCATCACAATGAAACCAGAGGTGTATCTGGACCATTCACTCTTGAGGACTTCACAGCACAGGCACAAAAAAAAAAACAGTTAGTAAAAGAGCATGGAGTGGTTCAACACACTGCACCTGCAAATAGCTTTTTCCTGAGATTAGGTTTATTTGATGTACAAGTACAGTCAGGAACTCTCCAAAACACCAAAATTGCCATTAAATCCCTGAGGAAAAGAACTAGGATTAACACAGGCTGAGTTATGTTCATAAAAGAAACTGTATTTCGGACAGAAGGAAATGTTCAAAATTAGCAATGGTGTTTAAGGAAAAAATGCTTTTTTATTCTTTCTTTTCTGTTGTGGGATCATGCTACAGGTACCCATCCTTCCTCTGGCACAGATCAATATGTCAAAGTAAAAATCCACTGAACAAAACCAGTTTGCCTCATAGGAAAAACTCATTCAGTAATCCAACAACACTGTAGCTGATTTTAAGCTATAAATATAGTCTTTCAAAATTAAAGTTTATTAAAATTGCCCCATCCCTGATAGTGCTCAGGGTCAGGTTGGACAGGGCCTTGAGCAAACTGGTCTAGTGGAAGGTGTCCCTGCCCATGGCAGGGGGGTTGGAACTAGATGATCTTAAGGTCCTTTCCAACACAAATCACTCTTTGATTCTATGATATGCTCAACAACATTTCAACAACTTCCAGTGTCATTAAATCCTTCAAGTTTGCTCCTGAAATTAGGTCTCTCAGCTGGTGGCACTCCTTCAGTCTCCTTTGCTTCACTTTTGCAAGGCATGATACACTGAAGGATACAAGAGGAAGTAATTTTTAGCAGAACATTCTCATTTGGGGGATGACAACAGTGAGAAATTATAATAAAAATCTAAAAAAACTTGGATAAAATAAAGAAACAAGAAATCTGAATTTTCTGAAAATTAGTTTTTTCCGTGGAAATTGATCAGTGTTGACTTTGTTATCCCAAACTATCATTTAGAGCTGAAATACTGCATTTCTTTTTGAAACTGTGATTCAAGTGCTATAGTAGCCTCTTTATTGAAAAAAATGTAGTTTCTGCTCCATGAAGTCAGAGTTCAGTGATAGACAGAGGTTATCAGTGAGCAGTAAAGGGATGGTCTGTACAAATATATGAGGTTTTGACAAGCATCAAAGGGTTTTAAGAGAAATCAAAAAATGAAAGAGTGGGGACTTGTCAAAGCAAGGACCAGGTTTAGAGTGGTTGTGTGGTGCATGAGAGCTATACAGAAGACAGCATGGAGATGCTTGTTAAACAGGTGGCCTTGTGCAACACTGGTCATTATGGTATGAGAAAGTCTACTGTGATAGGAGGTGGGAAGACTAAAGAACTCAAAACTTGCATTACTAAAAAATATAATCTTGTTAGTTACTTTGGAAAAGTCAGCCTAATGATATGATTATTTTAGATATTAGAAATAGTAAGAGGAAAATCAGAGGATGAACCCTCTGTGCAGAGGACAGAATGGCTCTGAACACTTTGTATTTCTTGTGCTTCATAATTCTCGTATCTCTTGTGCCTTGTGTTCACTTAACCAAGATCCTGCACGCAATGGCACACTGTCCACCACAGTACTGCTGTACTGCAGTCTGTCTCAATATGTAGACTCTCTTGGCCTAGAAAACCAAATTTGCACCTTGTGGAAAAGCCCAAACGATTTCAGGCTACCTCTTGAAGCAGCACCAAATAAAACCAAACATCAGTGTGTTTCATGAAAAAAAAATGTTTGGTAAAAATAACTGTATCTCAGAAATCTCATCCAGGAAAGACTGTCTGAATGTGAAACACTTGTAGACATATTAACACAAAAATTAATTTCAGTATTTAATATGAATTGGCAGTTTAAACAACAACATTTGTTAGGGCCTGGAATTGCAATTTGAAGAATATTCCCAGCTGAAATAGTGATCTGAATCTAATCTGAAAGGCTACATGAGTTCGAAGATGCTGTCCCCTTCTTTAGTTATACCGATTTCACACTCGTTGGTACAGAGTCTCATATGTCTGTGATTTATACTGGCATGAAAGACCAGTCAGTAAGCGTTGAAGAAAGACTGGGAGTATCAGTGCATGCACCTTTCATACCCTTTTACAACAGAACTTGTACATCCAGAGCAAGAGTAGTGAGGTATTAGTTGTTTACAGGCACATTCTTGACATTAGGCCATCAGGCTTTTTTAGAGGGAGGAGACAGGAATGTGCCCAGTGAGTAACAAAACCCTTATGATTTTGGAGCTTCTCTTTGGGGAAAAAAAAAAAAAAAATCCTTAAAGTGAAACATGCTGAAATTTCTGCAGGTTCATATGCAGCTCTAGCTATTTACTCGTTGGAAAGAATTTCACCCTGTAAATCAATTGCTATTTTTAAAGAGTTGGTCACTCAGATAAAGCACACCAAACACTGGGATTTTTTATACCCAGAAGAGCAGAATACAGTTACCTGAACCAAGAGCTTATTAACAGGGGTAAGAGATACACATCGGCTCAGACCCCTCAAAGTGCTAAACACCTTCCGACAGATGTTCAGTAACTTTTGTGCAATTCAAAAGAGGTGTTCAGCATCTCAAAGAAGCAAGCAACAGGAATCCAGTCTTGATCCCCAGAAACTAAAATGGAAAGCTTCTCTTGCTTTGACTAGGACCTGAAGCTGGTGTAAAAATACAAACTTTTCCAAAGCAAGTCAGTTAATTTCAACCTAAAAATATGAAGTGAAGCCAAGTTAACTGCACCTCCATAGTCCTCACATGAGGGAATTCAGAACAATGCTGATCTTGCAGTTGATCAGCCTCACTGCACCTCTATCCTCGTGTGAAATATGAGGGAACTTTATTATGCCTTATAGACCCTGCTCTCAATTAAGCTGAAGTCAGTTCATAACAGTCCCATTGTTATCAATGTTCTTACTCCAGATTTGCAAAGGTGAGACTGGGAGCAGACTGGGTCCTATGCCTGAGGAAGTTTTGTGATCTTACTGTTTTGTACTTTCTAGTGTCAAGAGTGACAGAGGCAAATTCCTGGAATGATTGCACAGGTGGTGTTAAATAGCCATTAGCAGACAACAGGCATGGCTTAAAAGTGATTACTTGTTCAAAGGAGTGGTTTCAAAATAAATAACTGTCAAGGAAGTATTACACCTTGTGTGGAAAAGAGGAATGCAATGGAAAAAAAATGCAGCCTTAGTGTGCATCTCATTAGAGTATGAATAAGGATAATTAGCAATGCCTTCCTGGCATGGTTTTGCAGTTACAAGGGCTCTTAATTTTTCCATCCTAAATTCTCTTTCCCTGATTACTTACCAACAATGAGCATAAAATGTTTAGCTACATTTTTTAAATTTCTGTTGAACAGATCAATGGACTCTCTGGTTCCTATGTTAAAAGACTACAGAAAAAGCGTTACAGTTGCTTGGCACCGAAACCCCAGCTGAAGCTAAATCTCACAATGACATCATGATGGAAAAAAGCCTTATGAAAATCCTCACTCCCTAACACCCCACAGTCTCTCATTTGGCAGCTCTTATTCCCACACCCACTGTATCAAACACGTGGAATCATGCTGAAGAACAGTTTTGCCCTGATGGGGCTAAAAAAACCTTTCTCTAGACAATGAAGGCTTCCAAAACAAGGGATTAGGAACAAGTGAAAAGGAAATTAAATCCTGGGCTGCCACTCATCATTTTTGCCAGTGGAAAACATGAGACTTGGCTTACTCAACTGAGCTTTTTGTTGTATGTACTTTTCTTAAATCTGATTGAGATCATTTAGGCTTTCTTAATTACAGCAATCTCAGAAAGCCATGCTCACTACCTGTTTACCTAGGAGTTTTCTTGTCTCTTTTTCCCACACAGTAAAAATGAAGTTCTTGTATGACTAAAAAAGGCAGAGACAAATTTTACATCCATAGGAAAATTCAGTATAAGGTTGCATTACAGAATTGCATAGGCACCCTGCTGTCAGTTTTCAGTCCAGGCCCCTTAGCTGTACCCTCACAGAAGGTAGGTCATTCCTTAATCCCAAATTTCAATCTTAGTGAATGGGGCTCCTAACAGTGATGGCAGTGATGCCACCAGGGCTAACCAGGCCCTTTTGAATCCTAGGATGCTTTAGGCTTTGCTCAAACTTTGCAGAGTTGGGCTTTACGTGTTTTTGTCACTGGACAAATTTTGTCACTGGATTCTTGTGGCATTGCTTTTGTTTTTATAATGCATTTCTGAATCAGCAGTTTCCAAATATATCTTCATTTCACCCATGCTCTCTGGCTTCAGTAGGATTACTTTTTTCTGTTGTCAGGACCCAGGCATGATGAAAACATGAAGCTCTGCAAATCTTTTCCTTCCATAGGTGCACAGTGGTTAAAGATACACTTGCAGCTTGGCACAGGAAGTACGTACATAACTACAGTAGAGATTCACTGAGAAACAATAAAATCCCCTGGAAAGAGAAAGGAAATAGTGCACATCTTTGTTCAGATCTGTTTTTAAAAAAAGGATGGCTTTACACTATCAGAAAAAAAAATGATCAATCCTGAGTCCTTCTTTTCTTTTGGCACCTGGGAATTTAATAAGAAATTAAATATTTAAGCATATCATTTATTTTTATTCATTTTTTTTGTTACAAGACTTTAATCTCTTATCTTATGGATCAGAAATAGAATGTCATTTGAAGGGATGATTCAATAATCTTTTCTCTCAACCAGCATTGAATCTGTATCCCAGCATGGTACTATTTCCAAGAAATAGCATGGTACAGCAGAGAGTATTTTTCAAGTAACAATTTATATATAGGCTATTCATTGAAGTTTAAATGCTACTAAAATACAACCACAAAGTGCTCCCATTAAATTTCATGCTTGATAAAAAACATAAATAATTTTTTCTGTTAAAAATTAAAATGTTATTTAATTTTTTTTTACAAACAAAAGCAAAATAGAAAACACCTGGAATCTTAATAGCTATTCTGTACACAATATAAGGTCCATCAGAACCATGAAATCTCTTCCACACTTTATTGAACTGAGGTGAGTGACCAAAGGCCGTCAGCTGGCTGAGGTGCCTGACTGATAATGGTGATAATGATAAGTTAGGTGATGCTGGTGATTCAGTTTTATTACTCACTCACTAGGTCACATGGAGGAGCTGGACACAGTCAGCTCTGCTTTCCATGGTCAGTCACATGGATGGGGCAAGGTCTCAAGACATTCAAGGACAAAGATGGGTTTGGCCTATGTTGCTCTTTAAGACACTCTGGTGTGAAAGATTCAGTAGGGTAGAATCTAAGCATTGTAAAATCTCCACTAGAGTTATCACAGAGCTTGAACCAGACAAGAGAGTGAAGGAGCTCAGGTGTTTCTGCAAGTTACAACTACGACCTGTCAGAGAAGGCAAATTTGGACACCCCAGGACCTGTTATATCTTCTTCTATGTACCACATAGACAGGGGTATAGCTTTGCAGTCAAGATAAAAAGTTTTTCTAGCTCCTAATGACTTATATTTACTGATAAATTGATAGATATGGTATCATCTGCTAAGAAAAAAAAAGTCTTTTCTCTTTCCAGTGTTGAAGTAAGCCAGTTGGCAACCTTTTTGTCATGTCACAGCACTCCACATGCAGACACTCTTCTAAGTGCACAAGGAGAGGCTGGAATTGCCACCACTGCTTTTTCCATGTGTGGCAAGCTAGAAACCAACCATATCACCTTAACACTGCATGCCGCATAGAAGCACAGAAAGAGGTTTGTTTTCTCACCAGAAAGTTCAGCTTCTCAACTCCTTGCAGTTGAGAAGGTCAAGGCTCAGATTTCCAACAGGTTTTGCACCAGAGGTGTCTTCAGTACTGTCTGGAACTGGCTGCCTCTTAGTGACCAAAGGGCTTGTAGTATAACTTAGGTAATAAACACCTCTTTCTTCTCTGTTTTTACCATTTGCATCCAGAAATTGCAGAAAGCTTATTTACAGCAATATCAGGTATGTCTCACGTTTTTATTATCATTATGGATTTTAGCCTAACTTACTGAGTTTTGTGATTTAATTTTCAAGATTTATTTAAGGCTACTTCAGTCCCACCATAACCATCATTGCAAGTTCTTGATTTCTGAATGTAACTTGCTTAAAAGGTTAAGTTTTAGCACTTATTCTGTAATGACTCATTTTACTTTTCATGCTGCTTCCTGAAATTCAGAGGTCAGTGAGGACAAGGAAGCTGTAAATACAAGTAACACCAGTTTGAGAGTGAGTCAGATATTCCCTTTGTTAAAATAATCTAACGATAACAATATGTTCCTTCCTCACCACAAGACAAAAGATTCCAACTCTACAATGAACTCTTGGGGCTATCTGACCTCTTGCAGTGGATGAGTTCCTCAACTAAGGCGCTAGTATCAGATGTTTGCAGGAGGGCATGAGAATGTATCTTCAAGGAGAACATACTTCCCAAGATACAAAAGATATCATCCTTTCACCCACAAAAGCAAGAGAATCAGAATATGCCTTTGATGTTGTCAGCTTTGGCTTCATCCTTCTAACCACTTCCTCTGGATTGCATTGGATGTAGGTTTTGGACCTAATATTTGGACTGCAAACTTGCTATTTAATTTGGAAGATATTAGACACCCTCTTTATGCAGCACTGGAGGAAAACAGAATCCAAGAAAACTTTTCCATATAGTTCTCAGTCAGAGAGAATCCACAGAGGGAGGTCTGAGTGGTTTCCAGGACTTGCGAACAAAATTCAAACTACTTTTCTGGAGTGTATCTCAAAGATTCACCTTTTTTCAGAAATAACTGCCTACAGTTGTTTCTGACTGTACGTATCACCCTGTTGGTGTATGCTCACCAGCATCTCATCTTAGAACTATTTTGAATCACAGATTTCCTTTCCCTAGCAGATTGAAAGATTAAAAATAGCACATATAAGATGTCCTATGTTCTGTTAGAAACCTTTGTACTTGTTGGAAGCATTGCTAAGACTTGCACAGCTTTTGGGCTCTTGTTGCAAGTGAAGTTTGGATCATGCAGGAACAATTAAGATCATAACCACCTTAAATATGATTTCATCATAATTTCAGTATAATTGATTGGAATTTACAAGACACAGAAGCAGTAAACAATATCCAAAAGATATCTGGCAAACAGAACCCTTTTTAGCTTTGGGTATTTCTAGTTATTTCCTCATAATGTATTTTGAAGTTATCGATCAGCTCAAGTAAAATCCTGATCTGGGAGATATGATTTGTGTATGTGAGGCTAGGTTAACTGACAAATTTCCAATAACTTCAGCAGCATTATTCCTATGTGCTCCATTTAAAATATCAACACAGGCTTTGGAGAGTTCACCAACAAAACTCCATACTAAACAGAAATAAGTCCAAGACACAAAGCTTGAGCTCTCTTATTATTGCTGCAATGTCCTTGAAAGATAAATGTGTTTGGACCTTGAAACTTGGCCAGTACCATGATAACACTGTGGCCCAGGAGCAAACATCAGATCTGTACTTCTGCAGCATTCGCAAATTTTTGAAGGTCTTGAATTTGGCTTCATCTTTCAGTTTCATTGTTTCTATGTGCTCAGGTTACACAGTTGTGCAGCAGACACATAAAAATATCTGTGAAAAGTCTGAACCACTTAAGTTCAACTCCAATGAATCTAATACCAGCTTAGGACTGATTTTTCTCTCCCTGATCCTGGTTTTACATTGATGCTGTTCTCTTTAATTCTGTGTAGTTCTCTTGGGGTTACACTAGAGCAAGTGAGAGGAGAATGAGGTTAATTTGCTTAGCTACACACCCTCCCAAAGGACACTTTAAAGTTTTAGTATATATTCTTCTTCATCTTTTTTTTCCTTTTAATCCTGCCCAAAGCTCAAAACATCTGAGAAGGATGAACAGAGAAAGTTTGTGTAACGGCCGATCTTTAGATAACTTATCACCATGACAGTGGGAGTTTTTTATTCCTTCCACCCTGTCAGTAGGAATTGGCTCCAAGACACAAAAGATTAGTTGAGCTTTAATGACAAAGAAATACAAACCAAAAATAATTAAAAGAAAACAAAAGCCTTTAACCAGATCACATTGATGCTAATTTTCTTGTTTCTTCATTTTTATTTCAAACCAACCTTTCAAAAACATGTATTGAAGAGGCTGTTAAGTGGATCCGACTTGTTGTACAGATAATAACTTTTCAATATTTGCTATCTTGTGCTTAGCTTCTCAAAAAGTATAAAAACTACCTGCTTTCTTCACAACTAAAATAAGATGCCAGAGATAAGTTTTTGCTGTTTTCCCCCTCCACTTTTCCAAAGGTGATAACAACATGAGATAACAACAGAGGACTGAAACTAGTCCTTTGTAGCAAAGGCTGTTTGTAAAGATGCCTTGAGTTAAGATTTCCGATCACTGTTCAGTTAATCAGGCCATTGCTTTTGTACTCACAGAGTAGTGAGGTAGTGTTTCTGTGTACTGAGGTAATGTTTCTGATCACCGCATAATTTAAATTACTGGGACACAGTAATTCTCACACCAAAACAATGCATCTGGAAACACAGCAGCTCAGAGCAGCTGTTGGGCTCCCTCATGAAACAGCCATCTGACAGAATGCAGCCGGACTCAACACTCACCCTGGCAGGCAGTGGCAGCTCTGCTTAGGCATAGGACTTGAGCTCAAAAACCTCTCAGAAACATTGACTCAAATAAAGAAGCAGAAGTCACCTCAGATGTGCAATAAATGCTTTGTTCTTTGATGGTCTCAGATATGCTGCTGAGCTGTCCTGGGGGAATCCTAGTGATGCCACCAGTCTCTGTGTGGAAATTAGGAAATGCTTGTGGGCTCTGATACTTGAGCTAGTAAACACAACTTTAAACCAATTTAAATACCATTGTCCAACCAGAAATTAGAGACATATTGTATGACATGATTATGCATGACCACACGTTCTCTTTCCAAAAAAACACCAAAATGCTAATGAACACAGGTCAGATTTTGGACGTTGAAAAATCCTTAGCAGCTGTTTGTAAATCACAGGCTAAGAATTATCCATTGGAGTTACTGGGCAAACAGTATGAAAAAATAAATAATTTTAGAGACTCAGAATGCATATAAGTGGTTTAAGTGTTAATAATCTCCTCAGTATTTGTTGACTGTTGCTTACACCATTCTTCCTCAAACAAAATTATTCCTTGATCATCATCCAGCTCAGAAAGGGCATAAAACCCATATGCCTTATACAGTAACATATAGTTGAGGATAGCCCTGGAACAGCCTTTCTAGACTGAATAGTATCTCTCGTGATCTTCTTGTGTGAGGACAAACCTAGCATCCAGAGGTTTTGGAGCATTTGCACAGCTCCAAGGCCAGCTTACGCTCACTCAAGCCATTATGCAAACTTCCAGTTGTTAATGTAACTTACTCCCTTTCATATCTGGCAAGACCCAGCTTTGTCTGTGACCCATTTAGTGGCAACTATTGCGGAGGTTTAACTGCCAAAGCTTTGAGATGGGCAGTCTGAGCAGCCCCACTGCGAGGCAATGCCCTGAGAAGAGTCACCAGTGAAACCCCAAGGCCGTAAGCTCAGCTAGGTTAAACAGCCACCCCAGGAGCTGTGGAAACCAGCCTTGTGGGTTGGCCAGGTCCATGATCCTCTGAAGATGCAGCTCATGGTCTCTCACCAATCGCACTGTCAGACCCTGCAGCAAACTTTTCTTTACAGAGGCTGCAGCAGAGAGGACCCAAAACTTAATGCTGGTTTTGTGGGTCTTTTGTATTAGGCAAGAAAGGCCAGAAACAGAAAGATGTAAAATGACCTTCTGGACCATCTTGGTACATACCCAAAACCATAACAGCTTTCCTGTCAAAGCCAAGAAATGCCTCTTCATAATGGTGTGGGAGCATCAGCAGCCACCAGCAGGAAAGGGACCAGCACAGGATCCTGGCATCTTGCTGGGACAGGCAGGAAAATACTGAGGCAGTCTTGAAAAAGACAGCATTTCACTGCCCAAGCTCATTTAAGCTTTTTCTTTTTTTTCCCTGGCTAATGTGTGTCCCATCCATCAAGGCAGATGGAAGTTAATCATAAGTGTAAGAAAGTACTATAATTGGATGCAAAGGTCTGAACACTCAAGGGATAAACCCCACTGTTCATTCCAGGGACATTTTAGCAACTGTTGACTGGTAGAAAGCAAACAGATTTCAAAAAGTGTCAGCATGCCATACCACTGCATGCCATTCCAAGATGAACATTGTTCCTAAATATATTTCCTGTGAGTGGAGGAGGAAAACAAATCTAATTTTAAAGAAATAAAACCAAACCAGATGTGAACAAGAGTATGTTTTAGGCTTCTTTTTTTTCTCTTTTCTTTTTTTTATAAGAAAAGTTTTTCTTTACTTTAAAGGTACCAAGTCAATAACTGTAATCTGAAAGCTAGCATGGCATTCATTACCACTCTGTTTAGCACCCCTGCTATCCTTTGTAGCTGCAAACATTTTCCAGTTTCTCAGAACACGTAACTCAGCATGGGAATGCAGCAAATACATAAAAATGATTAAGTCCTTTTAGACTTATCAAAACCACTTGTGCTTTCATGACTGTGCAAGGTGTGATGTTGAGCTTTGGCACATTATGAAAAATAGCTAACAGCACATGTAACTCATTAGACCATTGCCAAGAAACATAACTAAATGATCTTTACACTGAAGGCTGTCTGCTCAGTTCACTCTACTAGGTGCTTCTGGAGCAGTTTTACCTGTAATTAAAAATCCTGATTGACAGATATCCTGTCTGTTAATGGTCAATGCCATTATTCATACTACGCTATCATATCCAGTGTCGACATATAGAATCATAGGATGGTTTGGATTGGAAGGGACCTTAAAGATGATACAGCTTCAATCCCCCTGCCACAGGCAGGGAAACCTTCCACTAGACCTGGTTGCTCAAAGCCCTGTGCAACCTGGCTTGAACACTGCTAGGAATGGGGCATCCACAACTTCTCCATACAACCTGTTCTGTGCCTCACCACCCTCAAAGTAAAGAATATCTTTCTAATATCTGATCTAAACCTCCCCTCTTTCAGTTTAAAGCCATTCCCCCTTGTCCTATCACTACATGCTCCCACCAGCCACTCCTTGGTGGTAAGAACAAGATGCAACATAGCACCTTTCCTCATTGCCCCTCTATCACTTGGAGAAGGAAGTTACCATAAGCATGTTCCAGGAACCTCTTGGATTGTTTGTGCCTTGCTGCATTGCTCCTCCAACAGATATTGGCGTGGTTGAAATCCCCATGAGGACCTGGGTCTTGTGAATGAGAGACTGCCCTTACCTCATCCACTTGGTATTCCTCATTGGACAGCCTGTAGCAGACCGCCACTGTAATGTCCCTGCCCTCCTTTCAATCCTGACCCATAAGCTCTCAGTCAGCTCCCCAGTTATTCCCAGGCAGAGCTCCATGCACTCCAACTGGTCACTGATATAGAGGGTGACACCCGCTCCTCATTCCCCAGCCTTCTTTCTGAAGAGCTGAATCATTCCATTACAACACTCCAGTCATAGAAGCCACCCCACCGCATCTCCTTGATGCCAATATGATCACAGTAGGCATGTGCACATCTCTAACTCTTCTTCTTTATTCCCTGTGCTACTTGTGTTTGCATAGTGGCATATAAGTTGGGCCCCCAGTGAAGACAACTTACTGGCTGAAGTGACTGGAACATCTTTGTGTTCATCTAAGTGACTCTAAGACAGAAAGTACTAGTGCTGGTCTCTGACTGGAAAACAAAGGCTTCTTTTAAACAGGAAAAAGCTTTAGTTAAGTGTGAATGTTTGTTCAAGTTTATTTTCTTTTTTTTTTTTTTTTTCCCTCCAGGTATGAACAAGCATGTTAGTTCTTCCAGGACATCTTCTTTGTCACTACTCACCTCCTTCAAACTCAAACTTCAGGGGTAGGGCACCATGATGCTGAAAGTGCTCATCGCAGAGGAGATTTTGATTGACTTTCAGATGCCAAAACTGGTCAAATCAAACCACATGATACAAAGAGGCAATTTCCAGATGTCACCATGGAAACAGGTATGGCAAGGAATGCAAAGCCACCAGCGCTAAAAAAAGGAAATGCAGAGTAATTCACTTGCTGACCCCCTCTTAAGGGTTGTACAATACTTGTTTGTGATTTTTACTTCCTTCCCACAACACAGGTAATACAGTCTCAATGCGGACCTGTGAACACGCACACACACACACACAAAAATTCATCATTACTGTTACCATGACTGTAAGCCCAGTCTTTGTAATTGACCATACAAATGACTGTTTGTACTAAAAAGCCAGCTGTGAATTGTTATTTTGCACACACTTAGGTTAATTACATGCAAATTACAGAAATGCACATTTATGAAGTTTTGACTCTCTGAACATCCATTCAGGTTAGAGATGGGGCTGTGAGAATGGAACATGGAAATTTCTATTTAAGAGACTGTTGCCTCTAGTAACAACTACAGGACAAGCAACAATTTTTTCAGATTGTGTTATATTAGAGTTCTGATTAATGTTATACTGGGAAGAAAGATGAGATTTTTTACCATGATAGCACCACAGCAGGCTGATCTCTGTAAGCACAAATCTGTAATTTCTTTAAAGTGAGAAAAGTACTCCTTAATAAAGCACATGAAAACCATAAAGCTGCTGATACCATAGTCATTAGCCAAAAGGTCAAGAATCCATTAGCAGCTGCCACTGCAGGAAGCCATAGGCCCAGTACTTGTGTGACACAACAGCCCCAGAGAGATGACACAGAGCATCTGATAAGAAGCAGGCTTTCCAATTTCTATCCCATGTTCCGTGATGGATAACATAATCTTGCTATTGATTAATGCTTCCCAGGGCTTGGCTCATGTCAAGTGGCAATAGATCAACAGCTTTCTAGATTTTAATGTGTAGCTGAACATCTTACCCAGATTTGCACATACAGCCACTAGAAACAAGTTCGTGTTCCTATGCATATGTATTATTCCTTCTGATGGGTATGTTACCAAGTCCTGACCTCCATTGTGTCTTCAATTAGAGATGGCAGGATACAATTCCTCACTGTTAGACAGGCTATTTAATGATTGCTTTGCCCTGCCCAAGCTTTTCTCTCTAGTGTACAAGAAGTACCTACACTGAGCTAGGAGCTCATTTCTCTTTTCCCACCCTTTTCACTCTCCTTCTCCCTCCCACTGGATTGTACAACTCAGGATGAGGAAATAAGCTGGTGTCCCTCCATGAAAAAACAAATAAAACTTCATTCAAGCCCACAGCAATTGATGGTGGGAGGCACTGGACACTGACGACTTTCTTCACCTGCCTGGCAAATCAGCCTAAGAGCAAATGGAGAAAAAATGATACCTTCCTTAAAAGAAAAACCATACAAAGTGCCAACAAAGAGTTAAGCAAATTTGCATTACTGTACTCATGTGCAAGCCTAGTGTGACTGCAGGCCGCCCCCGAGCTGTGCTTGGGTGGTCCTCTACAAATTCGTATGCAGCAATCTATTAGCAGTATCTCGCAGTGATTTATGCAGCTGTCAAGCCGCCTTCATCAGTATAAGTGAATTGTGGGCACCATCAACTAATGCAGACTCCTTCATAGTGTCTAAAGTAAACGAGGGCCAAATTAAAAGAAAAACGCCCAAGGTACCACCCACTCATCTTCTCAGTTCTTTAATGACAAGTTCCCTCTACAGAAAAAACATACAGCTGCTCATATGAGACCGCGCTTACAGAGACCCCACTGTCTAATCACAGACAGCCTGTGAAAGTCAGCTTTCAGGGGCTTGGTTGGAGCTAGAACAGGAAAAGTTGGCAGAATTCCACCAAAAACTAAAACAGTATTGATGGCAAATAAAATTGACACAGGACCAAATCAGTTAGTTTTCATAATAAATACTGATGCATTATTTTGTCAGGGAATAATATGAACCATCTGATGATGATATAATATACCCTTGTAAGCATGTGCTTGTGTCTTTGTTTTCAATAGGAACCAGTGCTGTAGTGTATCTTGGTACAGCCACAAATGCTAGTCCTAGCTGGTGGCTGATCCAACCCAACTACCTTGGGTTTGCTACACTGTGTGCACAAACACACTGGTGCTTTGCAAAGGGGAAGAATCCCTGAGTCACGTGTAAGTGAAATGCCAGTCTTCACAGTCATTTTTGACTAGTTTATGGGAAAATGGAGTGAGAAATACTGCTTGCATACTATCAATGAACGAATGGATCAGAAAAGCAGACATACGCACACATGCACTCTCACCTTTTTTGGAAAAGAGACTTGTATTTTAAACTGAGAAAAAAAATTGCTCATAGCAAGACCAGAAACTTGACCATTCTGAGACATAAGGGGGCCTATAGGGATGCTGGGGAGGTACTCTGCATGAGGAACAGTAGGGAGAGAACAAGGGGTAATGGGTTCAAACTTAAACAGGGGAAGTTTACATTGGATATGAGGAAGAAATTCTTTACTGTACGGGTGGTGAGGCACTGGAATGGGTTGCCCAGAGAAGTTGTGAATGCTCCATCGCTGGCGGTGTTCAAGGCTGGATTGGACAGACCCTTGGGTGGCACGGTTTAGTGGGAGGTGTCCCTGCCCATGGCAGGGGGGTTGGAACTAGATGATCTTAAGGTCCTTTCCAACACTAACTATTCTATGATTCTATGATTCTATAATTAATCATCACTGATTCTGATGTATTAGAAAATAATATTTCCTGCATAAAATGACAGATTTTCTTCAAAATTATACATCAGCTTTCAAGAGTCTTGCACTCTCATGAGCCAACAGAATGGAAGGTGCTTCTGATAATAAGGTCCTAATATAGTTCAGTTTTAGAGAGAACATTTTTAATACTGCACTTACGAAGAAGGCAGAATGAAGGAATCAGTTGTTGACACTGGCAAGGAAAAAGAGCTGTCCATAAGCAAAATGTCCATTAACAACCACATTCTGTGCACAGTGTTCAAAGTCGAGACAATCTGGCTGAAGACTAATCTGTGCTTGACTAAAATAAGTGTAATAATTCAGAGCAGTTCCAGCAGGTAACACCTCCCAAACCACAGACCCTTAGGAAGATGCCACTCACCTAGAATGCAAACAGTGGCTAAGTTGATCTTGTCCTCAGTCTTTTTAATAATTTTGTCCAAAGTGGAGAGGAGGAGCAATATGTCATGGTGCTTTGCCACATCCCTTTTGAGGTAATCCATATGGAAAGGACCAGCACAGGGCACTGAAATGAGGAAAATAGTGCCTAAGCCAAAGTCCAGGGCTAGACAGATGGAGAAAATTGTCTTCACATTCATTTCACCAGCACTGAGATACCTATGCTGCCAGAGGCAGGAAGCAGACAAAAATTAAGATCCCCAAATTAAGGAATTAAGAATTCCATTCTTGTCTTAATACTCACTCCGTGATTTTAACAGTTTTCTGTCTCTCACATTCAGACTTAGCGAATTTTTGCCACAAAGAAAAAATGTCCTCAAAGGTCTGTACCCAGTGTTAACACCCCACTCTGTGAACAGCTGCAGGGGCTGTAATAGTGATTGTGACCAGCTTTCTCTTTTGTGATTCGCCTCTTTTTTTCATTATTGTTCAGTCCTGAATGACTGAGCCTTGTCCTAGCCTGAAAATTGCAAGTATTTCTCTTCCCTCCTTGACGGGCCTTGGACACAATGGCACAAAAGAAATCTCCAAGCCATCCTTATTTTAGAAGGCACTCACTTGGTGGACAGTTCCTCTGTGACCCGACACTAGAGCAAAAAGGAGCTGGAAAAGACACTGCTGTTCTGAAGTAGAGAGAGGCACTGAAGGATCCAGTCTCAGCACTTTAAGTGCGCTGCTAGAGGCATATGCAAACACCAACGGCCAAAGTACTCTAGAGTGCATCCCGTAATTGCCTTGTCCTTATTACTTATGTGGGCAAACCTGAGCAATGGCAAAGGGTTTTTTTTGCCTTTTAACTTAAATGTCAAACAACTTCTTCCAGTAGAAGGAATTTTTATCAATAGACCCTTTGTTTTGGTGTTGGTTTTACTTTATCAGATGTGTTTATTATAACTCATAAACTGAAGATAGTGCTCCTTATCCTACCACCATGAAGAGGTTCTCATGATTGCCTATTCTGATGGTTCCTACACCAAAATAAGAAGGGGGATATCTGTGAGCTAGGTCTTGCAGAATGGTAAGAGCTCTGCCTCCAGACTGCAATTAAATAGTCAGGATGATAATCCTCTGACTAAGTGGTGTTGGCAGTAGCAGAGACTGTGTCTAGTTAGTGGTGAAGAGTCTTTTAGGGTTCATTGTTCATGCCTATCAGATCTGCCATACATCAGAGATCTAAGAACATACCCAACAATATGACCTGTACTATGGAAGATGAAGCCTTATAACTCCATCTTACACTTCTTGGAGAGCTGGGTTACTTGTCATGACTGTATTTATTCAAGTGTCCATTCTTCTCAATGAAAAGAGAAAAAGTTGACTTATGTGGATGCTGCAAGTGTTATAAATTGCAATTTGGTGAGTTTTAAGCTTGTTTTTAAACATCTTGCCAGGTCAGGATTCTGGAAAATATCCATTAAAATTTTAATGACAAGGTAAATCACTTTGCAAATGAAGAAAAGCCTAAAATGTGTGCATCTGCATGCATGTGTCTTTTGTGAAGAGGGACTGGAAGTTCAGAAGCATGTTTACATTGCACAACAGAGATCTGCATAAAGATCCCTGAAGTATTACTCATGAAATCATGAAATTACATCCTAGACCAGGAAAAGCATAGCTGTGCCAGTATAGAGCCATGGAGCCATGCTTGGGTTATCTAGCCAAGCTACAGTGTAAGACTATTCAGCCTGAACGTCAAACTGTGCTAAAGTAGCAATACTGTCTATAAGCAAGTACAAAGTTCAAGCTCATTTAGGACAGACTGGCAGACCTTTACCATGACTCTGCACTGGGTGGTGTGATGGCTTGGGTCACTTAGATGACAGTCACAGCAGTGTGAACGACCATGTCCTAGCCAAGGGTGTCCATTTTAGAGAACAGAAACAGAAAAGTAGTAGAGACAAAGTGAAACTATGGGGCCCCTTGAAATCTCATCTAGATCACACCAACGGCTGAGAGGCAGATACGATCAAGGCTAATGTAATCACCTTAAACAGGAAGATGCATTAGAAGAACACAGGGGGGTTGGAACTAGATGATCTTAAGGTCCTTTCCAACCCTAACTATTCTATGATTCTATAAGATGCCCAAAAGAAAAGGACATCCAAGGGATGTGCTAAATAATTTTTTTTTCTTAATAATTTGGAGCACATGAGGAAAAATTTTGTTCCTGGAAAGGAGACTTCAGTGACAAAAGCAGCTATAACGGCTGAAAGTCTAACTCATCATGTTGAAGAGAGCAAACTCAGCAGCAGCAAAAGGAAAGGAGGAATAAAGAGGGCTGAATTCAGAATGAAATATGTTTTTAGTGACAGAAAAAGGTGGCTAATGAGAAAAGTAAGGCCAGAAAAGTTTGTCAAAGTTTCCACACCAAACAATTTGTTCAGCCAGCAGAACTGTAAATCAGAAACTATTTTATTTTTGGCATGGATATAAATGAAACCTTCCAATCAGGAAAACATTTTTCATTATGTGTTCTGTAACCTCCCATTCATAGAGACATGCTATATCCAGGACTAAAAACCTCTCTAAAATGTTCTATAAATCAGTCTAATCTTACCCATAATCTCCTAGCAGCTCTATTGATCCTCATGTTCTTCAGCTTCTCTTCCTCGTGTTTGTTTCGCACAACACCATACTCAAATGAGATAAGAGGTTCCAGCAGCTTCCCAGCATATTAGGTCCATAAAAATATATTTTTCATGACTTAAAATATGATTCGCACTGTCCCATTAAAAGCAGACATACAGATAGATGATTTAATCTGTTAAAAGGGCAAACATAAATTTGGACTTGTGAATTTACATCTGAATACAGAACACTTTCTTCTAAGAACTAATTGTACCACAAAAGACATATAAAATGAAAAGAAGCTCCAATGAAACTGTATTATGAGTGGATTCCAGAGCAGCAGCAACATGAGAATACCAAAAATAGTCAGGGCTCCAAGTACTTTGTTAAGAAGCACTTCAAGTCTTCCATATGTTTATTATTTGCACCACACCACACTCTCATGAAATAAACAGACAGCTCTTAATTTAAAACATTTTTCTTATTGGAGTAAATGCTACAGTAGCTCTCATCCATGTAAATATATGTACATATTTTTCTCCAGCAGCACTACCCTCTAGAGATGCTATCGTATTCTGACAAAAAAATCAGTATTCGATTCAACTCCACATTCCTTCCTATAGTCAAATTATCATGTGGAATTCACGGCCCCAGCTCACAAAGATTTAAGCTTGGACTTCGGGCTGCTCATACCTGCCACATTAAGCACAAGGTAGATACAGCCAGTCCCAGTCTCAGTGTCCCTTGTAACACACCTCAGGCATTTTCAGGCAGATTGCAACACAAGACTTGACCTCAGATGTGCTACCTACCAGAAGCTTGATCCCCTAGCAAGCCGTAATCGTGAACAGCCTCTTGGGTGGCAGCCTGTGCTGCTTTCTCATCCGACTGCACATTGAGCTAGATGCAGTCTCAACCCCATCCTCCTGTGCCAAATGTCTTATGCACTAGCAAATAGGAAACTTGAGAGGGTGGTGTTTATGGGAGTGGGGTTTCATTTCTGTTTCAGCTCCTCACTGCTACTATCAGGACACTTCTTCACCTTCCTCCCCACAAAGCAGACACAGAACCCCTCCAGGGTTTCTGTGATGTTCTTCAGTTCTCACATGTAATTCCAGTGGCACAGAAACACTTCATGCCAGAGAGATTGCAGCAGCAGCCTTGAGGTTTACCTGAAAATAAATTATATTGCTATAACTTGTCCTAACTTTGCAGAAACTCTGGTCTCTTTGTTACTTTATTTTCTCAGGAGTGCTACTTCTCCAATGCTGGCAGACATCACAATGCCTGAAAAGATGCTGTTACATCGGCAAAAAAACCCAACCCAAACATAAACCCAAGATGGACGCCTTTAAATCAGCATAGTTTGCTCTTGTGGGAAGCCAGTTTAAACAGTGAAAGAATATGTCTATTGGTACAATAAAGGTTTCTGCAGATCTGAGGTGTTTAAAGGGAACTTTGTCTTGGCAGATGAGGGGTGTCTTGCCATGCTGAAAACGACCTATTAGGAGGCTCTGGACATAGAGCAGAAAATGACTGAGACATTTTCTGCTGAATGAAGGAAGGTTTTTGCTCAAATCTGAAGCAGCTCAGAGAATCAGTGACTGAGCACTGGTTTCCTTCCATTCAAGGAGATTATTTTATTCCTTCTGTTTCAGAATACCTGCAATGGTTATTTTATTCAAAATACACCAAGAACAACCTCCAAGATGCTAGGTGGTAGTAACAGTACAAACAATATTTTCTTCAACATGGACGTGCTTTTTCCCCAAGGATATCCTGCTCATCTCCAAGCAGAACCTGTGTGATCAGCCTGAACAGTTACTGGCAGGCCTTCCTTAGTCCATTGTCATGATCTAAGGAATAAATTGTCTTCAAAATTGAGCATTTCAGTCTTTTCAGCTCTTAGAAATGACAAATAGTTAAAACAGCCCTAATAGGAAGAAAGAAAAAAACTTCATTGTGCAAAAACTCCTGGCTGCCTCTTAGGTTGCACAAGGCAGGAAAAATAATCATATTTACAGTTGCTGGTTGGGAGAGGACTGGCTTTATTATTGGCAACTTTCCCCATTTGTCTGTTTAAAATCACTTTCATTACCAAAATCTTGAGAGAGAAACTTTCTACTAAATGTCTAGAGTGAGTAACTATAGAAGAGGTAAGTAACAGCAAAATCTATCAAAGCTCGAGAGATGTTTTGAAGTGGGAGTCACCTTCCCAGTCAAGTCTCCAGCTCCATGCTGGGGTGGTGAGATGCTCCTCTGCCCTGGCAGGGGCTCAGGTCTGGGGCTGAGTGCACATGGGCAGCTCATCATTGACAGTAGCATCTCACACCCCTCTTGGTGTGAGGAGGCAAAAACTCCAGAAAGAAGAAGCAAACTTGAGACTTGGTGGGTACAGACCCTTGTTTACCTTTCTGAGATGGAGGGGGGGATCACTGATACTCATGAGCTACTGTTAAAACCCTATGATCAGTCTTTATAACCTATTTAAGGTGTTTCAAATTCTGATGACGTTTTTTGTCCTGGGGAAATGGTGCAGTACTGAATTGGCTCAGACTGCTTCTCTAGGATGCTAGGGATATGATGGGGCTTGCTTTGTGCAAAAAACAAAACAGTGTTTCATACAAACAAATTAAAATCAAGATTGAAAGTAGGATTTGTTGTTGGCCCACCTGAGAATTCTACTTTCAACTTTAGTTTTAATTTAACTCTCTAAACAAGGCATGGATTTTGACCATTCACTGTACAGACTTTATTATGAAAGAGAGGAAACAGAGCAATGGAAAGCCAATGGCAACACAATTAAAGAAATGGTATTATGTGGTCAGCCATTATGTGTCATTTCCTATTTCATTCCTACTTTCTCTCATCTCTCTTCCAACTTTCAGCTGACAAGAGAATCTCCATTTTAACTTCCCTCAGTCCACTTGACTCATAATTATTTCCTGATATGCAGTCATGGAGCTGCTTGGCACATCACTGAAAAATATCCTCATGTCCACTCCACAGCTGAAAAGACTTATTTGTCAAAGATATTTCTTTGATACTAAGGATATTTTCCAATCAATTTTATTTTTATTTTCTGTCTTTCTCACGTGAGACCCCACCTGCAGTACTGTGTTCCACTCTGGAACCCCAACACAAGAGGGATACAGACTTGCTTGAGTGGGTCTAGAGGAGGGCCACAGATGCTCAGGGGCTGGAGCATCTCTCCGACAAAGACAGGCTGAGAGAGCTGGGTTTGTTCAGCCTGGAGAAGGCTCAGGAAGACCTTAGAGCAGCCTTCCAGTAACTAAAGGGGGCCTACAGGAAAAATGGAGAGGGATTTTTTACAAGGGCGTGTAGTGACAGGACAAGGGGGAAAGGCTTTAAACTGAAAGAGGGGAGATTTTGATTAGACATTAGAAAGAAGTTCCTTATCGTGCAGGCGGTGAGGCACTGGCACAGAGAAGCTGTGGCTGCCCCATCCTTGGCAGTGATCAAGGCCAGGCTGGATGGGACTGTGAGCAACCTGGTCTACTGAAAGGTGTCCCTGCCCACTGCAGGGGGGTTGAAACTGGGTGATCTTAAAGGTCACTATTAGAGATCTCAAATGGACCTTAACCACTTCCAACCATAACCATTCTGATTCTATGATTCTATAAAAATATTGCCATGAACATAAGTACCTCCCAGATAGCATACGGCAATTGAACATTACAGAATCACAGCACGTCTGAAACTGAAAGCACCCTCTGTGGATTATGTAGTCCAACTTCTGCTCAGGGTAGGGTCACCTAGAGCAAGTTTCTCAGAGCCATGTCTGATCAGATTTTTAATGTCTCCAAGGATGGAGACACCGCAACTTCTCTGGGCAACCTGTGCCAGTATTCAGCCACAATTTTAGTGGGGAAAAAAAAAAAAAAAAAAAAGCTTTTTCCTGTGTTTAAAGATTTTGAATTTGTGCCCATATCCTATTGTCCTTTCACTGAACACCACTAAGAAAAGCCTGTCTCTGACTTCTTTATGTTCTCATATCTGGTATTTAAGCACACTGATAACATACCCTCTGGAGCCTTCTCTTCCCAAGGCTGAACAGGTCCAACTCCCTCAGCTTCTCCTTGTATGACAGGTACTCCAGCTCCTTAACAATCTTCATGGCCCTTCACTGGACCTTCTCTAGTGTTCCCATGTCTCTCTTGAACCAGGGAGCCCAGAACTGGACCCAACAATCCAGATATGTCTCACCAGTGCTGAGTAAATGGGAAGGATCATCTCCCTCAACCTCCCAGCCATGTGCCCTCAGAAAGCTGTAGTCCCTTTTTGCTACAAGGGCACATTGCTGGCTCATGATCTGTGTGGTGTCTACCCTTCGGTCCTTCTCTGCTGAACTACTTACTAGCTGGTAGGTTCCCACTGTATACCTGGGGTTGCTCCTCTCCAAGGGAAGGATGTTGCATTTCCCCTTATTGAACTCCATTAGATTCTTTTGAGCCCATTTCTCCAGCCCATTCAGGTCCCAGTGAATGGTAGCATCACCATCTGATTTGCCAGTCACTCCTCTCAGTTGGGTATCATTTGCAAATTTGGTGAGGGTGCGCTCTGTCCCAGTATCCCAGTTATTAGCAAAGGTCTTCATCAGTATTGGTTCCAGTATTGATGCCTGGCAGACACCTTTAGGGACTAGCGTCTAACTGTACTTCATGCCACTGATCACAACCCTTTGAGTCCAGAAGTTCAGCCAGATATCAACTCACCCCTCTGTTCACTTATCTAGCCCATTTTTCATCAACTACTCTATTAGGATGCTATGGGAGACAGCATCAAAAGCCTGTCTGACACCAACATAAAAACAAGCACTACTCTCCTCCTGTTCGCTGAGCCAGTCATTTCATCATAGGAGGCTATCCAGTCGGTCAGGGGTGATATCCCCTTGCCCTTCAGGTAAAGATACTTCTTGTTCCTGATACTGGTAAATAGTTAGGAATCTGATATGTGACTATAATTGAAAGTTAACTAGAGATTTGACAAATCAATACATTATGTCAAAGAACTAAAATTACCTGGAAAGCAAATTATAAAAACCTTTGTTATATTGCTCAGAGAATTCAGGTACTTCCCATGCTTCACAATTTTTATTCTATAGTATCTTAAGTCAATATAATATGAAGTTCAATTCAGTTTGTATAGCTGATCATGCATTTTATTCAAGCCTCCATTCTTTGCACTTCTCACAGGCTTTCTTTTCTGGACCAGCGTATCTTGGACAACTTTCTAATTGCTCAGTTTCTGCTAGAACACAGGAGAATGTTTTTACAGTATTTTAGGCTGCAGTGAGGTAAAAAAGCCAATGTATCCTTACTAATGTGTCTTCAAAAGCCTCAGGAAAAATATGTAATTTATTTCAAAGCCTCCCATCTCTTGGGTAAGTGATCCAGATAGGCTATTATACAAAAGGCAGTGGACACTGTCCTTTATGTCCCAATTTAACATACATAGCAATTTCAATTGAAAACGATGTCTGCCACTCTTGCCATTCCAAGATGCATTCTGGAAGGACAGTTATTTTCTGCAAATGCTTAACACAACTTCATGTGCCTCTGGGAACCCTAGTAAAATTTCACGGATTAGGGGTAGGCTTTGCTATTGAGGCTGCAGGTATTTAGCTCTGTTGTATCTGAAGTGCCCATGAACATTCACCAATACCTGCTGTTAAAAGCCATGGGTGTTAAAACAGCATCAAAAGCAAAGGATTTGGGGCTATCTGTAAGGTATGCTGTAGCAGCAGGAGGTTTCAGAAATGGGCACCTTACTTCTAATCTAGATAGCAAAATTCATTTTGTCTGAGATGTGCTGTTGTCTGTTCCTGCCATCAGCATGGAGACACACCTGGGTGGAAATAAGAACTTGAATACTTTCTGCTTCTGCATTTTTTTCATCAAAAGCCTTTTTTCCATCATATGCGATACTTAAGAAATGCCTGGGTAACCGAGGTTCCAAATGACTTTTAAAAACCACAGTCACAATGTGCAAAGCACCGTTTATGAAGTAAAAGATAATGCATGCACTAGAGGTCCTTCCGTTATCTATCAAGGGATTTGGCCCTGCAGCTAAATACAGCACCGGTCATATCCTTCATGCAAGAAAGTCATCTTCCTTGCGAGACAGCAGATCTGATGCTGATTGTTCTCTGACTGTAACTAGAACAAGTGAACGCTCTGTTTCTTATCAGGGCGCTGGTATCTATTCCTCCTTTCAGAGAGTTCATCCAGCTGTCTTATGGCTCTCACAGTTTATGCAAGAGGGTGGGGGGAAGAGGATTAGCCCAATAGTTTCAGTAAATTACACACATTCATCAGTCCCTTGACTTTTACGCTCAAGTTCTTGCCTTTTATGGCAGACACAGGGAAAATGATATAATGGTATGCCATACAGCATGTGTACACAGTGGGAATGGGATATATGTCATATAATTTACAAGGCTTGTTTTGCAAACTTTTCTAAGGGAATTTTGAATTTACAGTCTGATAAGTCACTTCATTACAAAGGATAACTGGTTCTCTAGCAGAGGAATGGGTTACTGAATGAAGCTCTCATCCATACGCAAGTGTGCAAGCACAGCCCATAAAGTTCTGCTCTTGACCTCAGTGGCAAAATTTTGATTAAAGCTGGGATTTTACTCTGGGCCTGTGCTAGAAAAGAAATTTGCCTAGCTGCTGCACTTTCATGCAACAACCGAAAACAAAAGTGGGTTTTGAATGAAACTATATTAGAAAGACACCATTGTCTTCATGTGGAGTGGGTTATTGTGAAAGAAACTTGCTAAATTGGATCCTTAGCACTGTTTCCAGGTTTTAATGTGAGTTTTGGGAGGGATGGGAGATTTCTCTTGATACATTCCAACAAGTGTTGAGCTTTCTTTTGTGTTACAGGGCTCTGATCATCTGGTTTTCTCCACAGGACTTCAGTGACCATCTCCAATTTCTGCTAAATATGGAGCTGGCCAAATAAAGTTGCACAAAACAGCAAACTGAGGATAATCATGCCCAAGTGTGTGGGCATTTGGGATCTTATCCAAATTAATCCAAAAAGGAAGTTGCTTGGGCTGATTCTTACCTCACACTTTTTCTATTCTCAAGTTATGCTGTTATAAATTAATAATGGATTGTTTGTTTCCTTGCAAGATTCTTTGCTTAGATACTAGCAACTCAATGCATCAAGCACTACCATTTTATGCTTCTTCTACCAAGAAAGCCCTAATTTTCAGTACCACATCTTTAAAATTATTTTGCAGGAAAAACAGAATAAATGCAAGGCTTATTTTTATATTTTCTTGTGCCCTAACATGAATAGGCTTTATCATGTTAGTTGGCTTTGATCCCATACAGCAGTTTGAGTGGATAAAAAAGGAACGCACTTGGGCTGCCTGACTGCTATCCATAAATGCAGGAGTGCCAAGCTATGTAACATAAACCTCTTGCAGAGGCATTACAGATGTACAGCTAGTGAGTTACCAGCAGTTTCCACCAAACCAATCATCCAAACATAGTATGGGTAACTTCACTTTCTGAGACTAATTAACAGGAATTCATGGGTAAAATTAGTGGTTCTCAAAAGTCTTTCTCACTGTAATCTTCTGTAATCCTTTTTCTTCAAACTGCACTATTCCTTATGGAACATATACTGTGTAAGGTGAATCTATGCAAACATCCATAGGACTACCTATTCTGAACCTTGCCTTGGCTTCATAACAGGATTTGGGTGAGGAGAAGCTGGATTTGTTCAAATCCATACATTTCCACACATGTCCCCTACAAATTTGTGTAAACCCTTTCTGATACAAAGCCATCAAACCTGTCGTAGACAAAAACAGAAACAGCTCACACAGCTTTGTCATACAACCTGCTTCTTCAATGCAGTAAATAAAATTTTCTTTTTCTCTTCTGCACTCTGATTGGTGACTATAAACACAGATTTATTTTAAGCTAGGTTGGCTCAGAAAGATAATCCCTGGTAAAACTGCTTGAATTTTTCTACTGATATATTTTAGCCTGAGTTGATAGACTTCTACATACACCGATTGGAAGGGATGTCTGGAGCTCATTGAATCTCAAAGTGGGATCTTGCCGTGGTTGACCATGTCAACCCCCTCTCTATTTTACTATTGATACACAGGAGGCATCCAGAGGCAGACAGGAATAGTTTGCTCTGTATTTTAAGGTTATTTTTTAATCTCTGTCATCAAGAGTCTCTGTGTCCAGTGATGGGGCAATTAGGGAATGAGCAGGTCAAATGTGCTTCATGAGGCTACTGAGAGCACAGTGGTAAGTGTTCACCGTGAAGAAAAAAATGAAAATAAACATTAGTCAATGTATGTAACAAGCTCCAGTTACTGGATCAGCAGAAAAACAGCCCTCCTCAAAGATTTATATCCCACATCAACAGCTTATTGCTCTTTTGGAAGAAATGACCTAACCCCAGGCAGGACAGCAAGAGTGAACAAGTCATCGCTTACAAACATTGCTGGCAGAAATACTTGGAATAGAAAGTAGTAGACAACACCCTAGATCATTTTTCCTTCAAATAAGCAGTTTAATCTGGTTAAAGGGCAGGTGAAGAAGGCTCTGTTTAGAAATCAGAAATTGTGGTGGGTAGTATCTGAGGGGTTGTAGCTTCCCTCAAAAACTGTCCTTAGAAATGTCAGGCACTGCAGCGCAGGTTGGTGTGCTGGCCAGACACTGGGACATGACACACTGCAGCTACGACCAGCAACACCCTGAAGGGTGAAAAAATAAGGCAGGCTTGCAACTTCAGTGGCAAAAAAAATCAGTGTTTCCAGAGAAGGCAGCAGGATCGTGAACAGCAGAGCTGGGCTCAAGTACCTTATTCTCCAGTAGCCCTATCCTGTCCCTTACCCCAAGCGAGTCCTCCTTCAGCAGCTGCTCCAGGTAGCTTTTGGGTGACTTCTGACCCATCCAGATCAGGTGTTACCGTCCCACTTATTTCCCTACAGTGAGGCAGGACGGAATAAAGTAAATCTAATAAAGGAGGAGAAGAGGTCTGCAAGGAGCCCCTGGGGACAGCTATGGCATCTCGTGACAAGGACAGGGCATTGCTCATGGGATCTTTTGGCTGTACTAACTGCATGCAGAATTACTTGGATATGAGTCATTCAAAAGTAGCTTTGTGGTTTTTTTTCTAGTGGCAAATGATTGCTGTAGACCACCTGTCTGTATAACACAAGAAGAGCAAAACTGCAGGAAAATTTAGGGATTTGCAGAGATCTGCAGTTTTACTGTATTTTGGCCATGAAATCATAACTCTGAATCCATAAATGTATAACTTCTACTCCACCACTCCATGTGTTTGTACCTAATGTATACACCCATCAATATATACCCTTGCAGAGTACTTTCTCATCTATTCCCACTTTATATGTGCATTTAGCTTCTCAAGATTAGCAGTAGGTTATATTGAGATGTCTTGAATTCAAAGACATTAGAGATTTTTGGGGTGGCTCCTGTGAGTTCAGGTTGTTAAAGTTCACGGTTCATGCATGAAGCATGTGAATCCCAGTTTAGTCTGAGGAGAGAAGCAGGACAAAGGGCTTGTCATACATGCTGAGTAGTTGGAAACACAATCACATGAGGTTAGAGTAGTCGTCATAACTGATGTTAGGGTCATATCTTGTTTCTGATAAGTTTCAGCTGGTCCTGTTCTGGAAATACAGAGCAGCTGTTTTTCAGAGTTCCGTAAAATGCTGCATAGGCAACATAGATGAAATTTCAAAATAACTTCACCTAGAAGATCCTTTAAGCTTCACAATTAACCATAGATCCTTTTTAGCTGTATTTCTGCCACATTCATGTGGCCAACAGAAAGGGACAGACATCCAAAGGGAGCTTATGTCTTACCTTCTGCAAGCCAGGAAAACCTTGCCCAATAATTTCTGCACTGAGACTATAGTTTCATATCTTTTAGAATAAATACCATTTATGACTTGAAAGCATCTGGTGTGGGAAAGTGCACCACATCCATACATAAATCACTCCAAAGCTTGGGTAGTTTCCCTTTTAAAGATTTGTGCCTCATTTTTCATCTGCTTGTCTCATTCCAGCTTTCAACCACTTGATCTCAATATGATTTCTTCTGTTAAATCAAAGTCTGTCATGATACGAAGTACTTTTTTCCATGTAAGCATTTCTAGGCTGGAATTAATTCACTTCTAAATCTCCTCTTGGGTAAATAAAACAGACCAAGTTTCTTAAATCTTAACGTGTCAGGTATGTTTTATAAACCCTGAGTTGTGCTTACAGGCCTTTTCTGAACACACTCTGGTTTCTTAGAGTCCTTTTCGAAGTGCAGACACAAGGTCTATATTTTGTAATGCTGTTTTTCATATTAGAGACAGAGATAATACCCCATTTCCTATTTTGATTGCGTCTTGCTTCTGCAATGAAGGACAGCATTTACAAACTTAGCTACTATGTTGCCATAAGACTACATGCTTCATGGGCTACCTAGTATGATTTCATGTTTTCCAGACTAATCCACGGGGTAAAGTTTCATATTTTATGAGGATATTCTACCCTTACTGTTCTTCTAGCATTATGGCCCAACACTGACTTACTGCTCAATTTACCAATTGGCTCTTATCAGTACTTACAGACCATTTAACCATGCAATTACTTTTTGTATTCTTTGTATTCTTCCACACTTTCACTAGCACTGGTTTCATAAGTTCCACACATAAAATCATAGAATCATAGAATAGTTAGGGTTGGAAAGGACCTTAAGATCATCTAGTTCCAACCCCCCTGCCAGGGACAGGGACACCTCCCACTAAACCATTCCTACACTGAAAAAGTCATTGGGCATCATTTGGACAAAATCTGGTCTCTGAGAAACATACCAGGAATGATCTCCTAGTACACTGTTTCTCCTTTCTCAGTTATTTTCAAGCAATTTTCAATGTACGTCTATTATATTATCTATTTTTAATTCAGTACTAAGTCTTAAATGTGTTTATCTGCACAGTAAGTGGCACTCAGTCAAATATTCTGTTGTTTCTCTTTGCTACCCATGCAACACTAATAATGAAAAGCTCATGTAGACTCCGCAACAACCTAGCTGTGCTTACTGGATATAGGACACAAATGTACCATATGTAGCTCCATAGGACTGTGGGCAATCCTCCATAGGACAAGTTGGTCAATCAAACTGTGGAAGCCAGTTTTCTGCATTAAAAGACATTAGACCTTAGAACAGCTAATATGCTACCAAACTGCTTAAATGGTTATTGCAAATTCCTACACATTTCACTTGCAGCTGTCATAGTAGAACAGAGCAAACTCTAGGGCTGTTTTGGGCAATGATGGTGAAACACAGTCATGATGATGATGATAAGTTAGCAGCACTGTTATCTTTCTCAAACATCTAATTTCCTTGGAAAAGACACCAAGGTTATGCTATGAGGCTTTTCATCAAAAATCTATCTTAAATGGTTTTCCATAACAACCTTTCTGCAGCTTCACCCAACACCTACACCAGGCTACCAGTTATTACATACTGTGATTATCCTATTTACTTTTTCAAATATTGGCATTAAATCAGAAATTTCAGTCCTCTTCTACTGTCTCAGAATTGGTTTATAAGTAAATCAACATCAGCAGGTTAGAAAAACTCCAGCTAGAGAAAGCTCTATGGGCTTTTTCCATTCTCTGTATTCTAAGTGACCATTTCACCATGAGAATTTTTGTTATAATTACTCCCTTTATCCCAACACTATTATGTCAGAGATTTCTGTTAACTAATACTTTCAGTCTTCCTTATCAGGTACCTCCATTTCTGAGTTATGATTACCCAAGAGCATCACATGTGATTTCCATAAAATTTATGTTTAGACCAAATTATTTTTTTATTTTTATTGTCCAATGTTTTGTTAATTTTAGCTGTCAGTTGCCAGCAGGACCAAGTGTGTAGGCTCCTGGAGTCCCAGCAGAGCAAACTCCTCATCATAAAAGCACACCGCAGATGTTGGGGCACAAACCCTCACACCACATCTGATACATGTGGGGACAGACAGTGAGGGGATGATATGTCACCTCCTGCGTATCATAGTCATCCCGCATCAGAGAAAACGTCGGGGCCCAGCACAGAACTATGAATGTATCTTTGTCACTCAGCTACATCCCTTCCTGCAGGCTCTACTGGCGTCAGCTGATCTGATCTCTTGCCTGCCACAGTCTAAGCTTCAGGGCTTCATTTGCTTTGGATAAACACTCCGTGATCCAGGTGCTTACCTAACTCAGTTCGCACGAAACAGTACCCCTTATGCCATGCTGAACGAATGCTGTGCCACAGATCCACAAGTCCTCTGAGAAACACTACATGAGAAACATCATCAAAGCAAGGTCTCAGACCTCCTATTTCTGTGTCCAGGCAGAAACTGCCAGCAGCAGGAGGAGAACCAAAAAAACAACGTGGGAAAGCATAAACACAGCTCCTATGTGGCAAGAATTAATTCTGCCCAAGTTACTCTGCTTATCTCTATCTCTTAAACTCTCTTAGCGTTTTACTTAATCCATTGACAAGGAAGCACCAGGTGTGCATTTAAATCATAGCTTCAGCTGAATTGTGGGAGCCAATGTCTTGTATAACCTTGCAAGTGAGGACTAGGGCCATGACACACCTGATGTACAGTTCTAAGGAACTGGAAAACAGCATAATTTTGAGTCAACATGTCATTCCTTCAACCACAGAGACTGTCAAATCCTTTAAAAAGTGGATGGTAGAAAAAACACATGGTAGACGGCTCAGCAAAGAAGGTGGTCTTTGGTAAACTGCACTTCTAATATGCTTCAATTAATACATTAATAGTTGCTTTGTTTACATAATCTAGAGGGGACTGTTTTACAGAAACTCAATAAAAATACTAAGACAAATTACCATAAAGATAGTATAAATATTTTAAAAGTTACAACACAGTTTTGTGGTATTAGGTTATTAATAATCAGGAGTGATGTTTAAGAATGTTGATTTCAGCTAGAGGCACGAGATTATGTTTAACACATAAAATAACAGAGAGATTCCACTATTTCAACTTTGCTGTACAGTTGATTATAAATACCCATGTGACGCAACTGTACATCTTCTACACAGACAAAATGGCAGTTGTTAAGTATCCATTAACTCTTAAATTTTGCAGAGGATTCAAATTTTAATTTAAATTTTTCTTGAGGTTAGTGAACACATCTTTCCCATCACAAACTAATACCAAAGCATAATTCAGTACAGGGTATGAGTTCATGGTATGTCGTTATACACATTACCCTGGGTCCTGAAAAAGTACTGTGCCTGTAAAAATGATGCTTTACTGGAAAGGTAATATGCTATGAACTATGACTTTAACTTGCCGATGGCAACAGCTTCTTTTCTTTTTTTTTCCAGAATAACAAGCTGATTAATGATTTTGCAAACATTGAACAGAACCGAAAATCAAAAGTTTCTATTGGGAAAACTTACACAAGTTTCCAGCATGCTGAACCAAGAAGAAATGTTTCACTTGTAAGCAGTTCAACAACAAACTGTGGCCAGACTCTGTGGCTTTCAGAAAATTGTGTTTCAGTTGTATGACCCATTGCTTCCCTATGACAACTATATGACCATTTGCACTACCTTTCATGCACTGTAATCCAACTGATCCTTCATTGTGTATCATGAGGAGATTATATGCATTATGCATGCCACCAAAATGTCCTAGCAGACGGGAGTGGCCATGTGGCAGCAAAGGCCCTTGCCTTCATTCTCCTCATGATGGCTCTTCCCAGCCAAAGAGCCTCACTCAGACTGGGAGGTGGAACACGTTCAGGCCTTGACACCGACCTCCACTCCCTAGATATTGTCACTGGTCATCAGAGGCCTCACCTGAGCCAGGATTTTTGGCAGTATGGTTGCACTGTGCATAGCTGCACTATCACAGCTCACACTAGGAATGATGTGCATTACTGAGACCTGCAAACCTGAGGAGAGAGCAACTTGAATTCTGAGCCTGAGTCATGATTTACTTCATGTTTGAAGCCATGTAAGCAGCCATGTACATTCCGGCAAGGAGTTATGGTAGACCAGCACAGATAGATACAGCTGGTTTTCAGTTTGCCAAGACTGTCCTGATGCTGTTTGCCAGCTAGAAACTTAAACAGAATGATTATGCAAAGTGCTAGCCTAACAGAAGTAGATACTGAAGTTGCTATGGCAAAAAAGCAGACTACCCTTTCTTGGAAGCAGCTCAGAGCAATATGCAGGAAAATCATGTCTATCAATTACATGCACAGCGTGTGGGGATATTTTCTGCTGTAGCAATCACTGAGCACTAAATGCATTAAGATCAAGACTGCTAGTACTGGTTTGTTCCTTCTGTCCTACAACTCCTTCCTAAGACTTTTCTACAGCAGGGTCTCAGCTGGCTTCTTCTAGAGCCAGCAGAAAATTCCCAATTGGCTTTATTGTGAGATGAATCGGAGCTAAGTGAAAGTTGCAGCAGCGTCAGAAGCCACATGATCATGACCGATACACAACTGCACCAGACCATCTCTGTTTTTCTCAAAATAAGAATGAAAGATGTCAGAAGTAATTATCTTGCACAGTGTTAATCACCTATCTAGAGGGCATTAGTACTGCACAGGTAATCCTTCTTGTCTGTGTCTGTCTGGACATAGTCAAGCAGAACTGCTGCCTATCCTCTAAACCCTTAGGCTCTCACAGATTTAGAAGTGAGCAGCCACATGGTTCTGCAGCAACATTATGGATCAAGGCAGAACCATCAACTAGCTATTCACTAACTTTATCTGTTGCTTTTTCTGTTCCTTTCTGTACACAAAAACTTCTTATGCTAAATTACATCCTCCAGAGAAATAAATGGAGAAACATGAGGTTTGTTTAGCTGCCAAGGCTCCTTTAAGATTTTTAAAACAACTAGAACTCCTTATTGAAAAGAAAGAAGGCAGCAGAAGCTTATAATTTTCTTGGTTTACTCATATAAAAGCAGAATGAATGTAGAGCTAGGGTCCTCTCTACTATAACAGGCCTAGGTTTATCAAAAAGGAGACCAACAAGGGTTTTAATCCTTGCCCTTGACAGTGTTATTTCTCATAATATAGCAAATCTATACTGCAGTGAAACATCTGCTGTGGGAGTGTGGGCAGTTTACGCAAGAACCCTTTCTCCTTCGTGCACGTGTGCATCTTCCTTCCAAAAATCTGGCGAAAGTCTGTAGTGCAGCAGAGCAGCAGAGTTTGCGTGTGTATCTTTGACACACAGAGCAGAGTGTGCGTGTGCGAACACCCGTCCTGCCACAGGGCCCTTCCTGCAGAGCACGCTGTACTGTGTACTCTGCAGAGTAGGCCAGGGACTGCCATCCGTGTTGAGGCTACATGTGACTTTGTGGTAAGAAGCTTAAAGATTAATAAATTACTCTAATTTTTCCATAGAAATGACAGTGTAGTAGCAACATGATCAATCCAAAGACTCCGTTCCTGTTGCAAAATATTTGTTTGGAACAAGACGTATTACAAAGGGGTGACAGAGAATAAGAAGTGCATTGTGTTAAGATAAAAACACTACAAACAACATGCTCCTAAAATGGCTATTGTTAACCTATCATTTCTTTTTTTTTAACATAAGATGTGACAGAAGCTGGTCTGAAGCAAAGGCTTGAGGGAAAGACCTTTAGAAACAGCGCTCCAAGTGTTTCACACTTGGTGAGGGATGAAGGGTAGCAGAGACACCTCATGATGAGCAAACACACCAAACTGTGTAAGCTCTTCTACTGCATAGAGCTGATTGGAGCTGTATGCCTGGAGGCCTTTTTAGTGCAAAGACAGCAGATGTAGTTACAGCATTTTGATAATTGAAAAATTAAGTCTTTCAATTTTACTCCAGTTTTAGCTTTATTTGCTGGGACTGAAATTTTTAAAACGGGATGGAATGAAACATCTTGTTTCACAAACAAAACACACGTATTTTTTTCACCTGCCCAGCTCCATAACAATCTCTTAAAAATCTTGGAGTTGCCAGAGAGTATTTTTCATGGCTTTGATACTGCATGTCAGTCACAAGTCATAGACCAAACTGAGTGTGAGACTTGCAACAGTAAAAGGTACCTCTGAACGAGCAGAAAGGCCAATTCTCCAGGCCTTGAGTGAGAAAACTACACATTTTGAGTGCAAAGTATGTCAATGTAGTATAATGAAGTACCATGCATTGATACCTATGGCAGTTGTGAAGGAAGCATATAAGTGGAGCAGGGATGGATAACAAGAGATGGCCCTGAGCTGTCATGACTATACAGCTTTTGATCTCCAAGTCAGCCTGTTCAAAGCTAGGACCCTGTGATATATAGAAACCCATGGTGGAGCCATGGTGACATGAGGTGGCGATCGATGGTGATACTCAGAGGAAGATGTGATATGATGACATTGGCAGACAAGAAGGAGAGCCACAGCATCATCAAGAGCCTATGCCTAGTGAGCTTTGCATGGGGACATAAGGAGGCAGCAGGGAGCACAGCCAAAGCAGAGGAAGGCCTCACCAACCACTTTGTCTGAGGAGACAAAAAGAGAAAGAAGACGCCTTTTCCAGCATAAAGGAATCTGCAGGAGCTGAGGTATAGCTCCAGGGTCTACAATTCAAGCTAAAAGTAAGGCTACAAGCAAAGCAGAAGATGGCATCAAGGTATCATTCAAGTCATGAACCTCAGGGGCAAAGAAAGGGACGTGACATCAGTAGCAGCAAAGGAAGAGGTGAGAGAAAAAATGATAGCGAGAGATCTCTGTCCTGATCCATCAGTGACCTTAGTCATGACCCATCAGCGTCCTTAGCCCAGTGACAAGGAAACTGCACCATCCTAATAGTCAAAAGCCAGAGGAAACATAGGCTGTTCACAGTAACCTGACAAGGAACATGCAGTCTTCTAATAGCTGCTCACCAATTAACCCAGCAATTTATTACAGGGCCCACAAAACTGTGAAAAGATGCTAGTTATGGGGATGTAAAAAACCCTCTTAAAATCTTTGTGAGAAACCCCTTCCCGTACAAATACATGCATTCCCACAATGTTCTTTTCTCTAAAACAATATTCATAATTTTAAAAGATTTAACTTCCTGTGGGAAAAAAGAAATAATCAGAAGGTAAAATTAGTGTCAGCATTTACAGCCGGTAACTAAGGCAGTAACAAAACAGACACACAGCCTTGCTGGGACTGATAGGTGCCCATGTATTCTGGGCAGGCCCACTAATCCACACGCACGTGGGTGATGCTCAGGCACACGTGTCGACCCAGTAACAAGTTACACAGAATTATTATGAAGTTCTGGAGACTTGCCATGTTGAATATGTAAAAAAATGAAAAGATGCATTTTCTCAAAGTTTGTATTTGCATATTTTCAAACCTAGGTAAATGTGTATGCCAGTGACTGTGTATGGGTTTGAGATCACCATCTGCAGCAGGAGACTGAAGGGTTGCTGGATTGGAAAATACATGTTTCTTTGTCCTCTTTCCAGCTTTTCACATCATTCTTCCTCTAATAGTCTCCTGTCAATAAAATTCTGACAGAATTTTTTCCAAATATTTCAGTCCAAAACCTCTTCACAGCGTTATTTTGCACAGCTAGAGCCAAAATGCACATTTCCCAGTGAAATTTTACACCTTCAAATCCTTAGCCAGTCATCTAACCAGGAAGGAGTTAACTCCAGACCCGTTTCTGTTTCTTAATTCCATTTCGGAGAAAATGTTAATCCTTTAATTATATAGCATGTTCAACTGACAAAATGACTTTCCTGTTGTTGAAAAGCTCCTTGTTACACCAAGGGCTTTTGATAAAATGTGGCCATTGGGGAAAAATTATAGATATGCTATTGAGATGATTTTTTTTATATAAAAATTCAGAGGAATATACAATCTTCTTTAAGGGGACCGTTATGTAGCCACAGCGGTTTCCCACTCTGCAAAGCTAACTTCCTCTCTTTCTGGAACTATAAAATCTGATGGTAAGCAAGCTCTGCTCCCAGAGCTTCAACAGGGAATTTCCAGTTATGTGCAAGGAATTTTAGCTTTTTGTCCCTTGTGCACCTCTTAGAAGATTACTTCCTCCCTCCTGATAAAGGTTACAGGGGCTTCCAACCGCAGAACACGACCCTCTGAGGACAGACGACAGGGAAGCACACAGCAGACAGCATTACATGCAACTTGCTCATTTTGTAACAGCAGGTCTGAGACAACAATGGCAAACAGTAAGAATCAGATCACGTTAAGCACTAAGCAAAGGTGCTTAGTGCATATTACCACTCTGCGGTTTCAGGAATAGTTAACTGAAGCCACTGGGCATTTTTTTTTGCCCATTACAACGGGCAACATGAAATACCATCTGCAGCAGAAACTGAAGTTACCTGCCCATCAATTCTTAATCCTGCATGCAGGGTAATCAGATCAGACCTCTTCTATCCCAGGATCTTACTGAGTCTTGTTTAGTAATTTTGTCCAACCATTTGAGTTTTATTATCCTCTTAAAGCTAAGAGCCCTGATCTGGGTGGAGCAACACAAAAATGTAAAGCACAAGAAATATTTGCAACTGGTCAGTTTTATGAAAAGTGATGATGACTTTCCTACTGTGCATGAACAAATAGTCTGTTTTCAGTCTGCTAGCTCTCATCCCACGTTCTAACTGGGGGAAAACGTATTAAAAATTGGCACTGGGTTAAGTTCCTACTGTCTAATCTTATTACATAGGGTTGATTGTGTTTCACAGTAATAAGCTAAGAGTTTAGGACATTAATCTACTGTAAACTAAATGCTCCTATGAAATGAGATAGAAGAAATGGTGAAGAACTTGTCTTACTGCACTGCAGCTGACTCATATCACACGCTGTGCTTGCTAATGAAGGCTGTTACAAGCCATGTTTATCTGTGCTTTAAAACTGCTATACATGTTCTTGTTTTTCTTCAAAAGTTAGGGACTTATCCCTGAGAATACCAACAATGTCATTAAAAAATAATATGACTTGCAACATCTTTGTGCTATGTACAAGTTCATGACCTTTCAAAGGGACATGTCTTCACCAGTGACAGAGATGGAGAGCAAATAAAGGTGACAAGATGAAGCAAGCTGCATGTGGTTCTGGTTTCTGACAGCACAAACGTCTGATTGCTACTGAGTTACATATATCAGACCTGGTATGGCATTAGGTCTGATTAATTAGTTACACACAGATGTGCATTGTGCAACCACAGTTATTATTTTCCCTTCTGACTCAAAATCAGCACCTTTTATTTCAGGCTTTTTTTGGAATGAATAGGTGATTGCCTCCTGCATAAAGAGCCAATGTAAACTGAGTAGGATCATTAGCATTCAGTTCTTACAGTCTTGAGAATTACTTAAAAACTGGGATTAGCTCATCTAGATGTTGCTTGGGACAGTGGTGTTGGAAGGCCAAAATAATGCTGGCAAAGTAATACTGCTATTGATCCCATCTGAAATTATTTTAATAGCTATAAATCTCTATAATTTTGAAGAATAATCATAGGATTTAAATTACAAGTGCAATGAAATTAATGACATTTTCTATCTAAACAGAACAAGTAGTATCTATTGTTCTTAAATTTCTGGTGATGTTTCACACAAGTAAGATGTTGTGTTACCAGTTTGTAGCTCACCTAAGCAACATGTGCTGCCAATAAAAAACCACAGTTCCTTCATCTTTGTCAATGAGGCAACTAGAGTTATATTGGACATGATTCAGATTGAATGAGGTCACAGAAAAACTAGAAATTAGAATAGTGCTTCTTGTTCTTAAAAACAAGAATCCCCCATGTGGATGCTAACTACGGTCCTAAGAAATGGGCCAAAACTTAATCTCCAGATGTTACAGCAGTACATTGTGTAACTTGGTCCACAGCAAACAACCAGAACCACAGCCCTTCTGGGGCCCTTCACCATGCTCAGAGGAGAAAACATGTCCTAAAGCTGATGCCCAACAGGACTTTTTCCGCAGAAAAATAAAGCAGAGCTCCTCTGCAGTATACAGCTTTCCATCAGCCGCTTGCCATTTCCTGCAAGGGCAGGGAATTGTAGGGGAGAAGCTGGAGCTCAGGTTGAGACCACATGCAGAGCACTCATGGAAGAGAAGTGGCCTTGGGAGAAGGTTCTGCTACCTGATGAACAGAGGCCAGAAAAGGGCCCTATGTGAGCAAAGAGTTTGTGTCAGCCCCTGCTCAGGTGGGGGTTAGCTGGAGTAGAAAGGCAGCCTTGTCTCCCCTTCTGGTCACAGCAGCTGGATCAGACCACACCAGTACACAGCACAGTCACTTAGGCATTTTGACACTCTCCAAAATAATGCTCTGAGCTGTCTAAAGGACATCTTCTGGTGTTCATGAGTAACATGAACTGGAATAATGAGAAATAAAGAGTTCACAGCCAGGGTGAAAAAATTCAGTCTTGGTTTGTGCCTTAAAATCAAATCCACTATAGCTCACACCAACATTTTTTTAGCACACCAGTGGAGCAGGCACCCAGATTCCAACTGGTTTATGTGGTGCTCATTACATCTGTCGGCTACAGCCTGACTTTATTGCTTTGAAAACATGTAAACCTCTTCTTCCTACATAGGTAAGTAAACCTTGGACGGCATTACCCAGGGAGGAGGGAAGGGAATGGCTTAGCGGCTAACCGTAGCACGAAACCGAAAGCTTGCGGTACAGAGCAAACAAGCTCAGTGGTCGGGGCCTGTCAGTCAGATTGCTGGTGGACAAGCAACTCATAAAATGTAATCCCCGTCCCAGAATAACCCTCACTGAGACTCTTACGAGTTCATAAACTCCTGCGCCTGGGGAGCTGCGGCGTTTGCGGCGGCGGCACCCTGGTAGCGGAGTGCGCGCTTCCTGCCACCTAGAGGAATCCAGCAGGTTCCCGATGGCCGGGACACCCCTGGCGCAGGGATTCCTACTGCCAATTCACCCACGCCAGTTCTTCCCCGTGAAGGGCATCTCAGCAGTGGGTGCAAAGAGTGGCTGCTTCTGCCTCACAGCCCCAGACTCCCCGAGGACAGGACATGAACCACTGACCAGGAGTTTTCCAGGCACCAAAGTATTTCTAACCTCAACAGCAGTGCCAGGAAATAAGACCCTAATCCCAGGCAATTAAGTTTACAAGAAATATGCAGCCTGTGGGGGGACATTTAAGTGTGGCCAGGTTTGTGTAGAGATTCATTCATGCTCCTCACTGCCCTGACTCTCAAGAGGTCCTCAGTGCAAAATGAGCTATATAACTTCTCAATCTGGATGGCAGGCTGAACTCACCTTCTCTTTTCCTGTGTACCACCAGACTAAATCAGCTGTTCACAAGAAGGGAGAAAAACAGGGCCAGTTTCACATCCCTAAACAGGTTTCTGGGGAAGAACCCAAACCCACGGCTCATGTTTGGCAGCAGCGATGCATGAAGCTGGATAAAGGAGCTTGGGAGATATATTTCCCATTAATCAATAGGGCCATTAACTCCAGGGTCTCCACAGTGTTTCTCTGACATACACCCAGCTCTACATGCAAATCCACCATGGTGGAAGACATGTCAGGGCCTCCTCCCTCCTTGCTAGAAGGTGGTGACAAGAAGGAGTTAAATCCATCCATCACTGCTTGAATAAAGCAGAGGCACTGCAGAAAGGGTGTGCTCATCTGCAATTACAATGGCCAGCTGTAATTCGTTGCTGCATGTATTAAAATGCCAGCTGAGTCCTGGCATGTCAAGTGAATGGGTGTTTAAAATGAGATAACCAGGTGGCAGCTGGCAGTGGCATGGATGCTGCAGGCTGTAGTTGGAAGTGGATGGGTTTTGGCCATCTGATCTGCAGCAGGATACAACCAGAGGCCTGATACAGAGTGAGGGGACTCAGGAGGGTGGTAGGGGTCTGGAGCTAGAGTTGTGCAGGCATGGGGACTAGGCATAGGGATTCTGCGAAGCCGGTGGGCTAGCTGGTGTGGGGGCTGGGACTGAGATGAGCTGGCTGGGCCAGGGTAAGGTGTGTGAGAGCAGAGGGGAACAGAAAACTAAGGAAAACAGAGCAGAAAACCGACTCCTGGAGAGGGTGAGGGAGAGCCCCTCTCAGAGAGCCTCCCTTCTCACAGCAGCAGGTCCTCCTGGCCCCTCCAGCAGACTGGGGAGCTGCAGTATCTTCTGCTGAGCCTTCACTGCTGGCAAACCTGCCAGGGAGAGGGTGAATGGCAACAAGCACAGAGTAAAGCCAAGGGGAGACTCACAGCTGCAGAGGCACAGGGTGTGCACCCTTGCCTGGGAGTCCAGAGAACAGCCCTGTGTCTTCTAGTCCCTCTGTTCATCTTCTCTCAGCTGGATTTCATCTTTCCTCAGTGCCTGCTCCACACAAGGGATGACAATCTGTCGCTATCAGTTATTTCATTAGCAAAATTGGCAGTGGTTTTCAAGCACTTAGGGGCAAATCCCTTCTAACTAGGAGTTTTTCATCTTCACAACAGAGCTCTGTGGTTTGCTGTTAGTCTTCCCAAATAGCCCCAAAGGTAAATACCCCATTTCTTAATGCTCAAAATACATGCTATTTGGAGAACTTTTGAAGCAGAAGGTGAAGCTAGTTTTGATCCAGTCTCAACATACAGAACCTAATTCACCTAAGAAGAGGACTCATGCCACTAAGTAGCAGCAGCTGTGATAGTTTGACACCCAGGAAAGGACTCGGAAAGGATCAATATTTTATGACAGCAACTTCACTAAAAAGTCAAGATTAGTTACAAAGGACCAGTAACTGAATGAGAGTAAAACCCCCAAAAGTAGTTTAGATATGAAACATGACTACTGAGAAGCAGGAAATGCATGCATCACCAAATAAGAAAGGAAAGCAGAAAGGCAAGAGACTCACCAATGTAACTAGATAGCAGCACAGTCCTTTGAGGAAAAGAGAAAGTCTTCAGAATGTAGAAACTTAGCATAGATGAAGCAAATAAACAAGAACATAAATTAGAGTAGGAGCTAGCATAGAAAAGGATTAAGATGGATTTTCCATGGCAAATAGCATAAATCTTAAAAACAAACACTACCAGATCATTTAGGTATACCTGAATCAGTGAACCTGTGAAAGAAATGGGAGAGGTCTGATGATTAGACAGGCTACAGAGAGTAACTAAGGGAGATGAAGATATTGATGAGAAGATGCGTGATTTCTTTGTGTTAAATCTTTACTGCTAAAGATAGTAGCATTGCTCTTAACTAGTAATAACAAGTATCTGCAAAGACAGAGGTGTCAGAAGAAAACACATGGAAATAAATTTATCATCTGAAGAATTTTAGATGACATGGAGCTGAAGTTTATGGTGGAGATCAGGAACGAAGTAGTAGTCTGATAACAAAAGTACAGCACTTGCTGTACAATAG
The DNA here is from genome assembly GCA_028858755.1 of Ara ararauna. NCBI lineage: Eukaryota > Metazoa > Chordata > Aves > Psittaciformes > Psittacidae > Ara > Ara ararauna. The sequence goes on along the minus strand of CM054410.1, from coordinate 31,174,703 downwards.
GTTGGACAGTAGATAATATATCTGTATTTGGCCACAAATAATAAAGTATCTTAATCCTAGTCAAAACCAGTTCCATTATATCACTGCTAGCACAGCTAGAGATGGTTTGCTTCTTTCTCTGTGCGTTTAGAAGCCTGGGTCTGGATTTCTTTTTAATGCAACCATAATTTTGATTCATGAGCATGACATGATGACTTAATGGAGGCAGGCCTATTGGAGAAGGACCCTCCTAGGCTGAATGTTCCTAGAGTCCACCACCATCTCTGGGACATTGATGGAGGGTCAACTTTTGAGTCTCCTCTGCCTCCTACTGTAAGAAAACAAAACATTCTACCTTAAAATAGAGAGAAAAAGCTTTTAAAAGAGTGTCTTCTACAGCTCTAGATTCTGTTATTTTTGTATTAAGCTTTTTATCCCCTCTCACCACCCTGTTTTTCTGCAAGTCCTAGGGGTTTTATTTTTTACTTAGTAGTTCGTTTTCTATTTTTTTTTTTTTTATTACTTTGTCTCCATTTTCTGACTTTGTTTCTCTCCCTTGCCATCCGGGGCAAAACACAGTATGACATCAAGTGTAAAGAGGTCTATGTTTATTTTCATATGCCAGGTATTATATATGTAAACCTCTGAATAATAGCACAATCATATATATCCATATGAAATCAGATGCTATAGAACAGTTCTATAGCATATAATTAGAACTTTTTAATTGTTCTAATTGTATTAGAACAATTTAATTGTATCATAACAGATTCATTTTTCTTTCTGTCTGAACATCAATATTGGTCTAAATTTTTGTTTCTTTCACATGTTTTATGTGAGGTTTTAAATCCAAGTAATTTCTTTTCCATTATGAAAGAAAAAGATGGAGACTTCCACAGTGCAAAAGAAGTGTTTAAAGAAAATTGATTTGCAGCCTGGTCCTCTGCAGGTGAATTCTACTTTTTTTTCCACATGAAGTCAACTGGCAGCATTTTTAATTTCTTCTTTTGCAGACCTATCGTCTGTCTAGTATTGACAGATGACAATCTCAGATGTGAAATTCCTCACTTGGTGAGTGAGTCTCAACCAAATCCCCTAGCTCACTTGCTGATAGTACTAAATTTAAGTTCACTTGGAGCAGGAAATACTTCCATAACTGAGACATGGGTTGTTTTTCTTCTGCTTTGCAAAGTCTACTATAGCAATGAATAATTGATAATATGTCCCACTCTCACTCTCTTTCCCTGGACTCACGCAATGCTTCATCATGAACACGACTCAGGTAGCTGTCTGTGGCGTCATGCTCACTCTTCCTCCTCCTCTGCTGCATGACCCTCCCTGACACAATGTTCCAAGCCAGGTTCTCAGACAAGGTCCCCAAATCTCTCCACAGTTCCTGGCTTGCTTTCTTCTTTGCTAAACTATTACATGTCCATCTAGCCTTGCAATATCCTTGTGCTCTCTATCTCTGGAGTTGTCCTTAAAGCCGCATGCATAGCCTAATACTGCTGTCAGTGGGGCTCATTTGAAACGAATCCTCCAGGACCAGCGCTCCTAAGTGTTTTAGAGCTGATTTTCATTTATGCTACAGCTCAGTGCAAGCCAGAAGCAACATGCTTTTGTGCGAAAGGTAATGCAGTTGTATAGATACGAGCTGTGCTAATGTGCGTATCTACGTGGGCCTCAAACATCCTGTGGGAAACTTTGAGCTGGGGAGCAGCCAGCAATGCTGTGGCAGTGGCAGTCGGAAGTAGGCAGCATGGCAGCAGTGGAAGGGATTGAAGTGCTTCCCCCTCTGCCTTCACTTTGAGTGCTCCCAGCTAGGGGAGCCTGGGCACTGTTTAATCCTTCCAGAGCATACCAGGGCTGGCTCTCTGTTTCCCCATAGCCATATTTCTGAGGAGCCATCCTCCTCTGCTAGCCTGCACTGAAACCCGTGACTTGGTTCTGCGGGCTTTAGGGGGATTTGTCATCACACCCACATAAAATCCCAAAATGTCAGAGGAACAAAAGGACACAAACAGCAAGAGCGTTCTCATGCCTCTGTTCCAAGCATGCAGTTCCCATTCACAGCTCTGGATCTGAAAGCTCCCTGGCAAACTTCCTTTTCACATTTCACACTCAGTGATTATGGGTGTGGGTGTGTGTGTTACTGCTCTTACTCAGCAAGAGCCCATTTTTGCTGGATGAGAGAAGCCTGCTGAACTGATACTTGGGAAGCCATCATGTGATGTTAGCCAAACGCTAACATTATTTTTCTTCACCCACATACTACTGGGAGCCAGAAAACGAGGCAGCTGCCCGCTGCTGCTCTAACTTCGCCAGGCTGGCACCACCACGCTCGCAGCCTGCCATCAGCTCCAACCCGCTCACAGGTAGCAACAAGCACACATCTGTCTCAAGAACAAATTGAGCCCAGTAGTTCTGAGGCTTCCTGCAAAATTACCTTGCAGACCTTTGTTTATTTGCTGAATTGGAAATATACTTGAAGAAAGCACATCAGCTCACCATGAAATCTGCAAGAAACACCAAGGCCTTTGTGTGCATGTATTTCAAGGTAAATGCTTTTCATCAAAGGTGAAATATCACCGAATAACTCCACAGAGATGACCTTTACCAACTGAATTTTTAATTATTTTTTTTCTACTTTAGTTCAGCAGATACGTTTTGGGTTTTCAAGGATACAAGGGATTCAGTGTCCTTGACACAGCAATGTTTTCAAAGTGACTGATTTATTCGATATACTGGGGGCATTTAGAGACTCCAGCTATTGTTTCCTCTTCTTCTTACTTAACAAAATGTTTGAATAACAAACAAACTAAGCCATTTTCCCACAATTGCTGATGCATGTGGCTCACCTGGTGTTTGTATTCCTACTGTTGTGTTCCTTCTGGGAAGGATACTTTCAGAAAATAGACAACAGGAAGCAATTTAGTGAGGTTTCTCCCCAGAGCTTGAAGATTGGAACAGAGCTTTTTAATGGCCTTAAAAAGAGAATTTCTACATATCAATCATGCTGACATTTCATTTTAGCAGAGAGTTTTAATAGTCCATAAGGTTCCAATTTGTCTTTCTTCTTTTAATCCTTTAGAAAACTAACTTGGTTAACTTGGAAATACTTGTGGGTATTACTAAACAACATTTCCAAGAGAACATCTTACCTAAGACAACCAACTGAAAATGTGAACAGAAGAAGACATTATTTCATTCTTCATTTCCTTAGTAGCACATTTGGGAAAGCAGAAAAGCATAAGCCCCAGCTCCTGTCACTAATAAATGGGGAATGAAACAGCTGGACAGCATATTTTGGGACAGATTTTTCTGCAGACTTTTGCAGCCATGGGCCAAGCTTTGAGCAGACACAGTCAGCCAGACCCTCCACTCGTATAAATCAGCCTGGTTCCAGTCAAATCACCAGAACTGTCCCATGACACCCAAGAGACTGGGTTCCTCATAAACATGTATCATAAGTGTGAGATTATTGTGTGCTTTTAATTCTGAAGGACGGGGAGGACCATTTGGGGTACGGGAGGGAGGGGAAAGAAGTTATTGTAGACTAGAATACAAACATCTTCCAGACTCTCAGTTTTCAGAGTCCTTCCTTCAGGTTGGACTTCCACATCTTTCTTCTGTCCCAGGCAATTGCAGTGGAGGCGGCTGTGTCTGTGCTCCTTTGTTAGAAACCTTCTGGAGCCACTTTGCTGCCTCTGCATGATGGATTATGAGAAAGGGGCTAGCTGTTCCCTGCAACACTGTCCCATAGTTACAGCAACATAACTCCACAGACTTTCGAAGAGCTACATCAGGTTTACACAGGCCTTAAGTGGCAGGAAAGGAAAGATTCCAAGAATGGTTTATTTTATTTAAATTAAGCCATTTCTGTACCAACTGCTTGAGGGCAAAATGTTTACAAATGTCTATCTTCAGAGTCGATCTTCAGAAATTGAGTCTATCTCCAGAAAAAGGTGCATAGCATGTGCAGATTGGAAGCAGGAGGAAGCAAGCAGATCCTTGGATGCATGCACACTGACCTGAACCTGATGTCTGTATTTCCTTCCTGTGTATTGCAGCCAGGAGCTGAAGAAGCACAGTGCCCTGCCAGATTTGTTCCCAGAGATTTAGAAATCAAGGTGAAACCTAGCAACTGTATTTCTTGGTCTAAGTGCCAAATGCTTTTTCATTGGTTTCCTTCAACAAAATTAGCTTTTAAGCCATTTTTATATTTCCATTTAGATATAGATCTATCATATTCTCAAGCCCTTGGAAAGGCTTCCATTGGCTTGGCTAAGGGTTGCATCATGACTTTAACAGTGCATCAGTGAGGAAAAATTGGGGGGGAATAAAGCAGAGGCTGAGACAGGAAAACATCTCAAGTTTTGTTGGGTTTTCCCTTGAAGATTTGAATTTAAAAAAGCATATATCTTCAAGAGCAGATAGATTATTTTTTCCCTTGTCAAAGCTCGGGTTTGGCACAGACTCAGAGAAGGGAGCACTGGGGAATGACGAAGGTAAGACTGACTCCAGGGGTCCCACACATATGGTGCTGCATTTCAAAATTCTTAAGCAATCAACAGGACACCAAAAAAAACTCTTGTATTTCTTGTTTGGGTGACCACTGGTAATAGTGGGATGTTGTGACTGGACAGTGATGCATAGAATCATGGAATCATAGAACCATTTAGGTTAGAAAAGACCTATAATCATTAAGTTAGAAAAAAAAAAACATAATAAAAGATCATCAAGTCCAACTGTTAACCTAGATGGCCAAGTTCACCACTGAACCAGCTTCCTAAGCACCATCTGTACATGTATTTTAAATACCTCTAGAGTCGGTGAGCCAACCACTTCCCTGGACAGCCTGTTCAAGCACTTGATAACCCTTTTGGTGAAGAGATATTTCCTAATACCCAATCTAAACGTCCCTTGGCGCAACTTGAAGCCATACATATACATATATACATAAATGACATAGTGAGAAATTAAAACTAGTAATGGCAGAGGGCTGAAAGATGCTATTCATCTACTTGCACTACTCCTAGGCCACTAGTATGTTCAGTAGGGCACATTCTCCTTTGATAACACACATACTTGAGGATGACCTGTTTTCTTTTCTCGCTGCAAGCAAAATATATGACTTCATATATCCTTTATCCCAGATCACAGAGCAATAGGATATTCTGGGGCAAGTTAGCTGCTCAATCTTCCCATCCTTTAGGCAACAGTGTCACCTCTGAAGCACTGTGTGTCAGTTAACAGGAGCACTTTGATATAAGCACAGCATGGACTTTTCAATGTATGTGAATACCACACCCAGCCTTAACAAGGGAAATATGAAAAGCAGTCATAAGGACTTCAGAGTCTCTTTATGTATAAGCTGTAGTTACTCACTGTTTTACAATTATATTTGTGTTTACAGGATAAACGGAAGGCCTGAGTATCTGTGTGTGATTTACTGGTTACTGGTCTGTTAAATATCTGTTTGCTAGGGTATGTAGCCATTGTGATCTTTACACATGGAAGTGCCCTGGTTCTAAAAGCAAAAAATAGTCACCTCTGCACTATTTATAATACAAGCAAGGCCATAGCTTCTAAATCCACTTAGCCGCCTAAGTAATACTCTTTAACTTGAGAATCCAATTCATTTTCCACTTTAATAGGTACATGCAGTGAAAATCTGAGACATAGCAGCAGGCATTGCATTTGTAGTTAATTAAGGAAAACTGGATTGCACCCAGATGTGGATTATGCAAAGTGATTACTGGTGTTCTTTAGAAGCTGATAATTTTGAAAGCATTTCCTTGTGTTTGTTCACTTTTTCCAGTAAACCCAGAAAAAAAAGTATCTGAAGGGAGGAAAATAGGCTTCTACAAAGTAAAACTGTCAATGGCAGTTATTTCCATCATTTCAAATTGACATGTATGGTAGTTAACGACTGGGTCACAGCCATTCTTTCAATCAAAACTTGCTGTTTACTTGTAATCCAAAGTAGGTACCTCAAATAGTTTCCAAGCATGGAGTGATATTCAGTGTGGAACTCCACACAATAATTCCCACTGGAAAAATCTGTAATAGTGATATTGCCTTTTTGTTGGGGAAAAAATAGGCAATATAATAAGCACTGATTATTAAAGGTAAGATTGTGCTATGTTTCATTCCACCAAGCTGCTGAAGTGAATGAAACTGTTTGTCAAGTAAGAAGCCAGTCAACCTAAGGGAAAGAGACAGAACCAGGTTTCCTAGAAGCTAAAGAATGCCAGGACCTTTGATACAGCATTAAGAAATACAAAAGATCTGTTGCATAAACAAACAACAAAATACTTTTAAATCTCCTTTTGAAAGAAAATTTATTTAAAGATTTTTTGATAGGCTATCAAATTGCCATCAGAACACTGGGGTGGAAACTGCCAAAAAAAAATTAAGCCATTTGAAAAGGTATTTATGCTGATTTTGTGGTGGGAAACTTGCCCATGTGCTTGATTTTACAAAGCTGAGAAGTGGTTTGGCAGTATCCACAGCAGCTTCTGCTTTTTGTCTTTCTCTCTCTTTTTTTAAGCTCTACTGGTCTTACTGTTAGATACTAGTAATTCAGCATACCTGAGTCTTAGAATTGAGTAAGAAACTTTACAAACAGAAATACTGCCATTCTGCAATGCAACCATTACAAATTAATACAATTTTAAAAGCAATATGCCCTTCCTGGATTTTTGTAATCGTTTGTTGAATGATTTCCTATTTGTTAGAATGACAAATGTTGAAGCATAAGTATAAAAAAAATTCTGGTGGTGAAACAGAACAGGTGGAATTTTCTATTTCCACTCTGCTATGGTGAACTAAATTAGACTCTCACATTTTCTGTTTCTGTTCCCAAGACATGCAAGTTGATCACTGCCCTATGAATAAAAGGGTATTTTCATACTCTGGGACTTTCTCAGGCTACCATCCCTGGTAGCAGACCCCATATGAGCATTTGCAATTCTCATATCCCATGCCATAAAAGCCTCAGAACACCCCTGCAGCACTTTGCTTCTGTAGAGGTGTTAAGAGAGACAGCGTAACCAGATGTATGCCTGATGGGTGCCCAGCGCAGAACCAGCCCCATGCTCCAGAGCAGTGTGTAGACAAGCAAGGCATTGGAGTGGACCTCCATGAGGCAGCAGATGCTCTTTTGCTGCTCATTACAGTGGGGACACCACTGTCCAAGCAGCCTCTGCCTGCAAGAATTTGCAGGAAAGAGGTTGGCAGAGAATGCAGACAGCCTTGTGAAGGGCAGAAGTAACTTGCTAGCAGTCTCAACATCCCCAAAGCTCAACTGCTGTCTGCTTCTTGGAGGCACCGGGGAAAAGGATGGTGTTAAAAGAAAACAAAGCTGCTTTGGGGGTGTTTCCCACAAGCCCTTTTTGAACAAGAGAACAGCACCATGACAGAAACCACAAAGGCACTTGTTTGTCACTTAGGAAAGTGGTGAAACCCCAATCATCTGGGACATTTTCAGCTAGTTCTGGACAAGATGAATGTATGGTCAAACTGGATCTTGGGGAAACAAACTGGTGGATGATGGTGTATGCTTCCTTTAGTATTTTTATTAAGAGGAACAACAGCAGGTGTGAATAATGAAAGTTGCACACCATGGACACTTTTTAAGATTCAGAGCAGAATTATGCTGCACTAAAAGAGTAGTTGTCAAAAGGGAGTTTGTCACACCAACTAAAGCCAAAACATGGACAGCTGAGAGGAAAAAAAAAAAGGTACTAAATAACTGTCATGCACAGGACAGATCTATGGCTAATCAAACAGTGCATACAGAAGAAGTGGAGCTGCAACGAGCTATATTTCATTTGTGAGCACAACTATCACCCTCACTGTGCTTAACTCGTGGAACTGCACATACAAAATACTGTTAAAGAAAACAGGAAAACTATACTTAGTATTCATTATTCTGATATGGACCTTACCTTGTACACAGGCATATGCTAGTTTTCCATGTACTCAGAAACCATCTGCTATGTTCTTTGCTTAATTTTTGGCCTCAGAAAAAAAAACAGCTTTTATTTTTACCGTTAAATATTCACAAACATAGCAATATATGTGGGAGAAAGTACGGGTATGTATGTGTACGAGATCAAGAAATAAACCCGTTTACAAGGGTAATATTCCATTCTAGCAATTTTTTTTTTAAATCTTGCTTGTAAGTTTTCTAGCCTACTCTTATTCTTGGCAATGACAGAATATTTAAAAGCAATTAGTAGCAGAGAAAGTTAAAGGTTGATTTTTTTTTTAGACCCTTTTAGTTTCAATAAATCAGTAGTATTAGTAGCTCAGCTAAAGACGTTTCTCAGAATACACAAGAAAAAATTCTGCTCTGATACCCATCCCCACAATACCAGAATTTAGCTTACAATTTTTATGTCCATAGCATCTCTAAAGATTGAGGTTGTGGCATCAACAAGTGACTCCTATATACAGCTCTTAGAACTGTGTGTACCTCTTCACACTAGTTCCCAAGGTGTTCCTGCAGGACAGTGACACAAATACTCTTAATTGGAATTAGCTATTTCAAAGATTTTTCTTTGTGTGGCTCCATCATATGTGCTAAGTATTTCTTCACAGGCTTTCATTTCCTTAGTCAGAAAGACCTCTGTAAGTAAAATAAAGCTGTGTTCCCTGTGGCTGCAATGATATCCACATAAATCATAAAAAATGCAATGTAGTGGTGGGTACAGTCCTCAAGTACTTGGGGTCTCCTAACCTTTATTCTCAGGCTTATGCTGGGAGTACATGAAATTGCGTAGTCAGGTGCCTTTTGAGGGGTGTGCTGGAGCTCTCCAGGATCTCACACCGGATGTGAGCCGCATGTCTTTCACACAGATGCTCTTTACTACCATCCTCTACATCAGAAGAGCCACCAATGCTGTGCTTGTTTCACAGTCCCAGCCAAAGCCCCAGCTGATATCCTTGCCCTGCTGTCCTCTCCACTCATCACCCATCCGCAGCAAGTGGAATCAGGACCCAAGACTTCTTCTCAGACCATGCCAAACTGCACATTTTGGATGGTTTCTGCTCAGAACCAGGAATCTAACCAAATTTTCTTGAAAACAGGCCCAGTTTCATTCAAACTGTGTTACAAACTTCAACAGAGTCTGGGTTTTGACTTTCTTATGAAACTTGATACCACATGTGTTCCACATGGTTTAGGTTTTTGTTGTGAATATCTTACACAGCTCTATGGGAATAGCCTTTTCTTGTGGGCTTTTAGCATATCCTATCCTAGCCAGAACATTAAAAAGCAAAGGCTGGAAAATATGAAAACTACAATTATGTGGAAAAAAGGGGGACTTAACTTTTTAAACCTCAGACAACGTTTGTGTTCATTTACAGCACAGAGTGAAGTTTCGAATTAATTTGTGTTTTATTTTAACTGTTAGGCTTAATTAGGTGCACTCAGGAGAAATCATTTCCCCTCTAATATAAAATCCTGATTCTCGCGACACATGGAAATTGTAAACACTTCGGAATGACTTGGGAGATGGGTGTTGGCTATGGAGCAGCAGAAGAGCAAATATTTACAGTACATTATGTTTTGCTTCACTTCTAAATTATTATCTTCCCCTTTGGAATAATCTGTTTTCCAAAGACAGATTACTACTAATGCTAGTGCTCTCCTCATCAATTTTGTTGCAGGCAATTATTCTTCCTTCCTTTCTATATTGAAATTTCTTGCTCTCTAGCTCTCTGCAGAGTCAGAAGAAAACTGCAGAAATTCTTAATTTGATGTCTCTTTTGTCAAGCTGTGGCCTCTGGCAAATTATTACAGTTCTCTGAGCTTCAGGGTTTTTTTTTTCCAAAATAAAAATACCAATACCTAACTTCCAAACAGAGGTGTTATTTAATTCATATCATTAAGAGGACTTTAAAATAGAAAATTCTATATAATGTTAATTACTGGTATTATAAGTGCTTATTCCAAAAGCCCAAAGAAGCTGTTACTTTACAGATTATTTAAATTAGTGCAAAGACAGTCCCATCTTTGGTCTCACAAGCCTCAGTTTTGGGAAGTTAAACACAATGAAAGCAACACTATGACATAAAGGAGAAAAAATAATTACATGTGCCATTTTCATTCCCCTGATACAACTCCTGCAGTGCACAATGTGCTATTAGGTTTTGCAGTAAAAGAACAGCAACCTGGCTTAGCGCTTACAATAGCTAAAACCATCTGTGCACGTGTAAAACCTTTGCTGGCAGATTTCCATGTGTGGTTTATGCATTCCTTTGCCTGTGCAATTTGAAGCTGTCAAAAACTAATTAAATAATTATGTGGTTGTTACTGCAGCTGTGTGTATTCTTCATTACATTATAAGGCTGTGGTTTGAGGCACTCTCCTGCTCTAGGTTTCAAAATATTAGTAATGGAAGGTGTGTTGTCGGTGCATGTTCAGCTGCTGCCAGAAAAAGCAGAGAGGGAAGGGAACCATCTCCAATGTCAGTTTATCATTGCACTTTATGCTGTAAATTCCCTTTATGCAGGAATACGTATGTGAAAATACGAACTGATGTCTTGCAGCCTTCTTGTGTTGGACGGAATTCAGCATGGACAGAGAAAAGTCCCTGCAGTATCTTCACGGAGAATGCATAACTGAAGTATGAATATGGCTTTGAGGCACCTCTCAGCCTGGGAAAGGTTACTTACGAGGGTGACAGCAGAAGATCAAGGCTGTGGAGAAGACCATCTTGTCTCCTCCCCAGCCAAGACTGGGACTGTTCTCAGTCCTGTTCTTCCCTGACCCAAAGGAAATCACTTCCTAGGCCCACCTGTCCTATCAGTAAATCATGGGTAATACTGAATTACCTCCTCCAAGAACACATCAAGTGGGTTTGCTAACAACAGCAATTAAACTTGATCTCAGACTGGGGACGCTACCCAGATGCAGCACTTTATTACAGTATTCTGTCATTGGCAATGACGCCAAATTACCACATCACCACTCACTAGCATCAGATTTTCAGTTGAAGAACAAGGAGTTGTGACTGCAGTAAAATAATCCCTAGTTATCTCCCCCCACCTCCTGGTGGAAATTACTTTCATAAACATAAAAACATATCTATTATTTCCATTGACTAAAACATGTATATACTTTTCTGCCTGCAAAAGAGCTGTAGGGAAGCAAAATTCAATTTTGCCTATGCTACAGAGAAGCCTTAAACCACTCTGAGTTTATATATAATATTGGCTCACTGTTACTTGCCACAAAGGAACTGTTACAGGCAGAAATTGTTTGCTTCTGACTAAGGACAAATGTGCTAGTACATATATCAAACAAACCGACAGTGTTGTGTGTAACAACTTGCATCTCTGATTTTGGCAACCATGCTGCCTACACACTTTCTTGGAAACTATAAATAACCATGTTTATCAATATGCATATATCAATATGTCCAGTTAAAACTTCATTGTTTCTTTCAAATAATCCTCTAATCCACATATGTAATGACACAGCCTCAGAAAGGCAACCTTAAAGCTTTCAGTGGTTTCCACTTTCCTGGTTTCCCCATTTCAGAAATATTTACGTCTTCCTACATTCCCCATATACTCAAGGGGCTTTTTAAACTTCCCTAAATACAAATAACTTGATGTATATGAAAAGATAATACAATCTATTTCTACTACTGGATGTTCTGTGAGGAATGTTTTGATAGGAATACAAAGAACACAGTAGAATTTGTCTTTTATGCATAATTGTTGTTCTGCTTCCTTTAGGAGGAAGGCAGACCTTTTCCACATAAAGATAATGTGTCTCCACTGCTTGGAAAACCACCCCATAACAATGCTAACAATTCCCTAAATGCCAGCATTGTGTAGTTATAGCTGACTGGAGCTAACCCACATTTCATCTGTCCTCTTAAGAATACATAGACTTGCAAGAGAAAACTAGTTCAAAAAACGTTACATTTTCTGTAGTTCTCTTTATTCCTTTTTCATACCTTCAAACAGAACTGTTCTTTGATTTTCTCAGCTATGTTCTCTTTTACACCCTGAAGTCTTTTCAGGGGAGTTTTGGGGAACTTTGGATATTTACATTGCATTTCCAGGTATCTAACAGCATTAGCAGAGTGGCAGTGCTTGTTCCCAATGGACAGCTAGAAGCTTTCCATATGCTCTTCAGGCACGAACAAGGCATCCAGCATCCAACTTCCAATGTGCAGCCGAAAGCCTGTCCGTCCTTATTTATCCCGAGCGGTCAGAGAGAGGAGCTACAGCTGCAGTGGCACAGAGGACGTGCTGTCCCACCTCAGGGGTTGGTGCCACAGGGCAAAGCAAAGGCCCTTTCTTGTGCCCTATGGGACCACCTCTAGCATAGCTCTGTTCATCTGCACCTACACCATGCTGCCTCATGACCCACAGGATACTGCTCAGAGCTGAATAATACTCTGGGTCTTGTCCTGCTGTGTAACTGTACATTGTTAGTGCTCCAGAAATGGGTTTTGGAGGAGTAACATGGGAAATGCCCCCCAAAATGAACAACATTACAAAGACTTATTCCTTCTCATCTACCTGTAGCTTCTCACTTATAACCTATATAAGTTATATAGTACAAAAGCACAACCATAGAGTTTACTTTAAAATGGAAGTAAACATTTTCAGTTTAAATACCAGATAACAGGTGGCTCTTACATAGCTAGCCTGATTTTTAGAGATTCTAAGCACTGCCACCGAACGCAGGCGGAACTGAATTAGAGAAAGATCGGCACTTCTGACTACACAGAATGCACAATTTTGAACTTTACAGCCCAGTTGTTATCAGCAATCATCTTGAGAAAATCCTGGTGTAAGACGATCTTCGGGCTATACTGTTTCCTGAATTGTGGTTATTTTCTAATTTTGAAGTCAACAGAAACACATCAGTTCAAATGAACTGAGTATCTGACCCCTCATATTTACACATTCACATATGCACATGTATCTACATCTACCTGCATGTAGATAAGCTGTATTTAATGAAACTATTTAACTTAATTCTCTCTACAAAATAGTGCTTCTTATAAACAGTAAATTAGGGAATTCAATACTATCTATATACTTTTTAAAATAAGATATTCTCACAGTGAGCAACTTGTCATGTTCTGTACCTCTAATTTATTGTAATGTTCAAAAAAATCCGTTAACCTGGGAACTCAAAAAAATGTGGGGGTTGTAAAGCTATCCACTATAATAAAAGACTTACAACATTTTTAGCTAGCTGAGGACCTGGGAATGAGGTTGATGGAAGGGATTATTGCTTAATATTTTCCGTAACATCAGCAATCTTGGCAAAATCCCCTGGCTGCTCTGAGAGTAGGAGACATCTGTTTTATGGGGTAAGCACATATCCTGGAATGCTTGCCATGAGACGGTGTCACAACCAGGCTTCATTACCCCTTCACACATTAAGCCTAGTTCACACTTTACAGTGCCATGGAAAATCACACATTCAGCTTATGCCAGCAAAAGGCTTGTTGTAGACGCAGTTCTACAAATTAGAAAGTCCCCTTGCCAGTATTATTTAGCTCATGTGGGGAATGACTACAGGCTGTGCCAGCACATGAACAGTTCTGCCATTTATATTGTGCCACAGGTTCGCCATATAAGTATCTGCTAGCAGGATTTGCCTGCATAGCTCTCCCTCACCTTCTAGCTTTTGGCTTGTGATCAGTGGCACAAAGTCCAGTTGGAGGCCAGTTCCTAGTGGTGTGCCCCAAGGGTTGATGCTGGGGCCACTAGTGTTCAACATTGTCATGAATGACCTGGGCATCGGGTACAGACTGCACCCTCTCCAAGTCTGCAGACAGTACAAAACTGGAAGGAGAGGCTGATATGCCAGATGGTGCTGGACAGGCTGGAGAAATTGGCCCAGAGGAACTCCATGAAGTTCAACAAATAGAAGTGCAAAGTCCTACCCATAGGGAGGAACAACCCCAGGCACAAGTACGTGCTGGTGCTGGATGCTGAATCAGCTGAAAAGCAGCTCTGCAGAAAAGGGCCTGGGGGCCTGGTTCTCATCTGACTATGGGCCAACAGTGTGCCCTTTTGTCAAAGAAGTTGAGCAGCTTCCTGGGAAAAACATTGCCAGCAGGTAGTGGGAGGTAGAGAGAGGTGATCCTTCCCCTCTACTCAGCTCTGGTGAGACATCTGTAGTGCTAGGCCCAGCTCTGAGTTCCACAAAATCAAAAAGGCATGGACATAGTGGAACAAGTCCTGTGAAGGGCCACAAAGATGATGAAGGGACTGCAGCATCTTTCATACAAGAAGAGAGTAAGAGAGCTAGGACTGTTCAGCTGGAGAAGAGAAGGCTCAAGGGGATCTCATCAGTGTATATAAATTTCTTATGGGAGAGGGTAGAGAAGACAGATTCAGACTATCTTCAGCAGTGCCCACTGACAGGACAAGTGACAGTGAATACAAGCTAAAACATATTAAATTCCATCTTAACACAAAAAAAACACTTTTTTACTGTGAAGGTGGTCAAAGTCCAGCACAGGTTGCCCAGAGAGACTGCAGCACCTCCATCTTTTGAGATACTCAAAACCTAACTGGACATGGTCCTAGGTAACTTTCTCCAGGTGGCTCTGCTTGAGAGAGGCAGGTAGACTATGTGATCACTTCCAAACTCAGCCTTTTACAGATCTACGTCCCTGGACAGACACCTCTTCTAACTCCATTTGTGCCAGCAGGTGTTACCCTTTCCATTTATGAATTTCTTCTGAGTCCCCTTATTTCCCACATTATCGATGTTAAAACAGGTATAGGACTGTTGTATTACCTGAGGCAACTGAATCCATTCTCAAGAAAAGATCAGATATGGTGGTCATCTATAGCTTTTTAAGATAATGCTGATATTTAGCTAAATATTATTTTATTTGCCTTTCCTTCACAGTCTTTGTGCTTTACGGCAAAGAAAGTACTCAGGTGAAAATACTTTACAATAAAAAAGTCTTCCACAGAATGGGAACCTATTCTACAATATTCTCTTAGATGCTATTGACACAGAGAATGAGAACTTGGATGTGGCACAGGGAGCCACAGGCATGCTAACTTTAATCTAGTGAGCCTGGGGAATGGCAGAAATCCCAGCCTGGGAGGGCGGGAAAAGCACTGTGGGAGAAGATTCTACTTGCCAGACCGAGATGAAGGCTGTGCTGCCATCGCTGCCCGTTGTCTCTACCCAGACTAGCTTAATTTTTAATCATAGTTTAATAACGTACCTTTATTTCACTACATAAGCATGTCTTCATATCTGTTTTCACGGGCAACTCTGAGCTCTAGTTTTTCCTCAATTCTTTTGAATCTGCTGCCATCTAGTGAAAAGAAACCAAGCTGAAATGCATGGAGTTTGCGGCCAGCAGCGGGTTTGTTTGGTTTGTTTGGTTTTTTTTTTTTTTTTTTTGGTTGGTTGGTTGTTTTTTTTTTTTTGTTTGTTTGGTTTTTTTTTGGAGGGGTGCTCTGGTTTTTTTTTTTTAAGTTTTTAAGACATAGGATCACAGAATCATGGAATGGTTTGTGCTGGAAGGGACCTTAGACACCATCTGTTTCCAATGCCCCCACCATGGGAGAGATGCCTTCCATTAAACCAGGCTGCTCAAAGCCCTGCCAAACCTGGCCTTGAACACTGCCAGGGGTGGGGCAGCCACAGCTTCTCTGGGCAATCTGTTCCAGGGTCTCAGCGCCCTCACAGTACAGAATTTCTACCTAATATCTACTCTATATCTCCTCCCTTTCTGTTTAAAGCCATTCCCCCTTGTCCTATCACTACATGCCCTTGTAAAAAGTCCCTCCACGGTTTTCTTGTAGGCTCCCTTTAGGGGCCAATGACACCAAGCTGTGTGGTGTGGTCGTTATGTTGGAGGCAAGGGATGCCATCCAGAGAGACCTTGACACACTTGAGAGATGGGCCTGTGCAAACCTCCTGAAGCTCAACAATGCAAAGTGCAAGGTCCTGCGCCTGGGTCAGGGCAATCCCAAGCACAGCTACAGGTTGAGCAGAGAATGGACTGAGAGCAGCCCTGAGGAGAAGGACTTGGGGGTGTTGACTGACAAGAATCTCAACATGAGCTGGCTTCAGTATGTGCTCACAGCCTAGAAAGCCAATCTGTGTCCTGGGCTGCACCCTAAGGAGTATGGGGGAAGGCTCTCCCTTTTCCTTCTTATTTTTCTTCTTCTTTTCCTTCTTCTTCTTTTCCACATGGAGGCACCAACAATGGATGGATTGGCCAGTCAGCTCCAAGAATACAAACACAATCTTGCTGCCTCCCTACAGGCCTGTGTCTCAGCTGTGAAGGAACTGACACAAAAATAGTACGAGCAATCCAAGAAGTATAGGCCTTCCTCACCCACACCAACAAATATCTCAACAACTATGAATCAGCCTTTTTCTGTTCAAGGGAGAGGGTACCCACATGCAGAGCTGTGGTTCTTCCTGCACGACCAGGGAGAGGGCGCAAGGAAGCGGGATGGTGAACCCAGCAGGAAAACTAGAAGCTCATGTACCGAAATTGCACAGAAAAGCAATATCCAGAAGGCATCAATTCAGTAAAATTACTGTTCCAGTTGGGCAGAGTAGAACAGCTGATCAAATTTTGAACCCTGATGAAAGGACTTCTGTTTTGGAGTTACAAAAGTCAAGTAACAAAGACTCTGACCAGGAATAGAGGGGTCCTGCCTTTGGCCAGGTAGATGCAAGGGACAACTGGGTTTACTGAACTGTGTGGGTCTGATGGTCTACCACATAAGCCCCATGGGAGGGCTGTGAACAGCAGTGCCCAGAGTACTCTACTGTCATCAGATTACCAAGGGGCAGAATCCATCTGTATTTCTGGGGTGATGGGAAGATTCCAAGAACTGTCTATGTTGGATGCTAAGGTAAGCCTAACTGGAAATGAGTAGCAGAAGCATCCTATTGTGGCTGGTGCAGAGACTCCATGTGTCCTGGGCATAGACTTCCTCAGGAGAGGGTACTTCAAGGACCCAAAAGGGTGCTGGTGAGCTTTTGGTATAGCTGCCTTGAGAACAGAGAAAATTAAATAGCTGTCTAACTTTTCCAGTCTCTCAGAAGATCCTTCTGTTGTGGGGTCCCTGTAGATGTGTCCTGGCTTCAGCAGTAGCAGTCATTTTTTCTCCTTCTTAGTAGCTGGTGCAGTGCTGTGGTTTTGACTTTCGGCCTGGGAACAGTGCTGATAACACCGATGGTTTAGTTACTGCTCAAATGTTTACTCTGATCAAGGACTTTCTGAGCCTCATGCTCTGCCAGGGAGGAGGGGAAACTGGGAGGAAGTAGAGGCAGGACACCTGATCCAAACTACCAAAGAGGTATTCCATACCACAGCAGGTCCTGCCCACTATATAAACTGGGGGTAGTTACCCTGAAGGGTTAGAACACTGCTCGGGTCGGGCTGCATATCAGATGGTGGTGAGCAGTTGCATTCTCTTCCCTTGTTACTTCCCTTATCATTGTTATCATTGGTGGTAGCAGCAGTGGTATGTGTTATTCCTTAGTTACTGGACTGTTCTTATCTCAACCCATGGGAGTTACATTCTTTCAATTCTCCTCCCCACCCCTCTCAGGAGAGGGAGGGGAAG
Source organism: Ara ararauna (assembly GCA_028858755.1). Taxonomy (NCBI): domain Eukaryota; kingdom Metazoa; phylum Chordata; class Aves; order Psittaciformes; family Psittacidae; genus Ara; species Ara ararauna. The sequence goes on along the minus strand of CM054410.1, from coordinate 31,157,117 downwards.
AAAGAGGGGGGAGTGAGCGAGCGAACTGTGTGAGTTACAGCTGGCCTTAAACCACAAGAAGATTAAAGAACAGCAGGTGCCAATTGCTACCATGACAATGCACTGGTGGCAATGTCACACCAACTGAGAATCCATGATTCCCATCTATTAGCTGATCCAGCAACTGCGAGAGTCAGAGAGTGATTCAGCAAGACCCACTCATCCTTTAATAGCCCCACACAGCCAGTGCAAAAATCTAAAGGAGAGCAGAAGTTAACAGTGGACTATTGCGACCTGAGCAAAGTCACACCACCACTGAGTTAACAGACACATTAGAACTTCAATATGGAGTCAAAAATGGTATGCAACCATTGATATTGCTAAACCAACATGTTTTTCTTGATCCCTTTGGCAGCAGACTGCAGGCCAGAGTATGCTTTCACGTGATGAGGTATCCAATACACCTGGAATTGACTACCCCAGGGGTAGAAACACAGCCCTACCATTTACAATGGATTGATATAAACTGCACCAGAACAAGGTGAAGCTCCAGAAAAATCTGCAGTATACTGATGATATCATTGTGTGTGGCAACACAGCAAAGGCAATGTTTAAGAAGGGGAGAAAAATAATCCAGATTCTTTTGAAAGCTGATTTTGCTATAGAACAAAGTAAGGTCAAAGGACCTTCATATGAGATCCAGGCTTTATGAATAAAATAGCAAGATGAGCATTGGCACCTGCCAGTGGATGTGATCAATAAAATAACAGCGATGTCTCCACCAACTAACAAGAAAGAAACACAAGCTTTCTTATGTGTTGTGGGGTTTTGCAGAATGTGTGTTCATGGTTACAGTCTGACCATATAAACAGTCTCTACTGAGTGACCCAGAACAACTCTGAATGTGGTCTTGAGCAGCAAACAAGCCTTCGAACAAATTAAATAGGAGACAGCTCGTGCAGCAGCTCTTGTGCTGGTCTGGACAGGTCAAGATGTGAAAACCGTGCTGTAACCCTCACCCAGGGACAAGGGCCCCACCGGGAGCCTCTGGCAGAAAGCGGCTGGAGAGACTCAAGGTTGACCTCTAGCGTTTGCAGCTTGGGATATAGAGGATCTGAAGCCCACAACACTGAAAAAGAAACATTAGCAGCGTGTAGAAGAATTCGATCCACTTCAGAAGTAGCTGGTGCTAGAGCTCAGCTCCTTTTGGCACCTTAATTGTCTGTGCCCAGCTGGATATTCAAAGGGCAGGTCCCCTCTACACGTCATGTAACTGATGTCAAAACTTGGAGTGTGTTGCACTGATAATGCAATGGACTTGAGTGGGAAAACTTGACTGCCTGGGAATCCTGGAATTGATTGTGGACTGGACAGAGGGCACAATTTTGGAGTGCCGCCAGAGGCGGTGACTTGTGCTGGAGGTCCCACTGTATAATAAATCACCAGGAAATGATAAGCAATATGTACTGTTTACAGATGGATCCTGTCGTATTGTGGGAAAATATCAACGGTGGAAAGCTGCTGTGCGGACTCCTCCACAAAAAGTCACAGAAACTGCTGAAGGAAAAGGTGAATCAAGTCAGCTTGTGGAAGTGAAAACTATCAAGCTGCCTTTAGATACTGCTGAACAAAAAAAACGGCCAGTACTTTATCTGTATACTGAGTCACAGATGGTGGCAAACACCCCGGGGCGGTGGTTGCAGCTGTGGAAGCAGACCAACTAGCAAAGCAGAGATAAACCCATCTGGGCTGTTGAACTGTGGCAAGGTATTACTGCTTGGGTGGAAAAGATGGTTGTAAAAGTGTGTCACGTAGATGCTGACACACATAAGAGTCAGGCCACTGAAGAACACTGAAACAATGAGCAAGTGGACCAGGCTGCTAGAATTGAAGTGGATCAGGTGGATCTGGGCTGGGAACAAAGGCTGAGCTATGTATAGCTCAATGGGCTCGTGACACATCAGGACATCCAGGAAGAGATGCAACATATAAATGGGCTCATGATTGAGGTGTGAACTTGACTATTGAGGCCATTGCACAGGTTACCCATGAATGTGAAAGGTAGGCCATAAGAAAACAAGCCAAGTGTTCAAAGCGCCAAGTGTTTGGTATAGGGGATGGTGGCTGAAATATCAATATGGGGAAGCCTGGCAGATAGATTATATCACATTACCATGAACCCGCCATAGCAAGCACTGTGCTTACAATGGTAGAAGCACCACTAGTTAGCCGGAAACATACACTGTGCCCCACGCCACTGACCAGAACACTATCATGGGCCTTGAGAAACAAGTCTTACAGCAACACGGCTCCCCAGAAAGAACTGAGTCAGACAATGGGACTAATTTCTGGAACAACCTTACAGATACTTGGGCCAAACAGCATGGCATTGAGTGGGTATATCACATCCCCTACCATGCACCAGCCTCTGGAAAAATCGAATGGTACAATGGTGTTAAAAACTACACTGAGAGCAATGGGTGGTGGGACTTTCAAACGTTGGGATACACACTTACCAAAGCCACTTGGCTAGTTAACACCAGAGGATCTGCCAGTTGACCTGACCCTGCCCAATCAAAAACCCTGTGCACTGTGGAAGGAGGTAAGATTCCAGTAGTACATCCCTATAGTACATAAAAGGAACTGGGTGGGAAAAAACAGTGAGGGTTATTCCTTCTTCAGGAAAGGGTAGACCTATTCATGGGCTTGTTTTTGCTCAAGGACCTGGTAGGTAATGCAGAAGAATGGGGAAGTCCAGTGTGATTTAAACCTGTATAAAAATAATCCATGATTTAAGTTGTATGATAGCAGTGTTACATGATGCTTATTATAGCAGGAACTCTTGCTACTAGGCAAACTAGAGGCAAGAGGAGGAATTTATTGCAATGCTATGCCCTACTCCAAAGGAACCAGGGCTGGAGAATGTTATGGATACACCTTTAAATTGTCATAAACTGTGATTTCAGTAATGTTACTGAAAGTACTACAGCACAAACCACCTGAACAAAAAAAGGATGAACCTCGCAAGAATCAGTGCTAGTGCAGCAGTGACCTAACTTGAGCTAGTTCTAGTGCCCAGTAACTCTGCACAACACACCACCTCTCCTGCCTGAGTGAATACCATAACAGGTGAAGCCCAAAGTCCTAGACCAAATGAAGTCAATGAACATTTTGTGGATATTTATGGACATTTCACAAACATTTTATGGGGAACGGGGTGGTTAAAAAAGAGAGGGTAGGACCTGAACATGATGTAAATGGTGTGGAATAAGGTATGTAAATGTGCCGGCTTTGGCTGGAATAGAACTAAATTTCTTCACAATAGCTCATATGGGGCTGTTTTGGATTTGTGCTGAAAAAGGTGCATACAACACAAGAATATTTTCATTATTGCTGAGCTGTGCTTACACAGAGTAAAAGACTTTTCTGCTCCTCATCCCACCAGTGAGTAGACTCGGGGTGCACAAGAAGCGTGGGAGGCGACACAACACTGGGCAAGATCTTTTCAGGTATAAGTGGGTCAACTACACTGTCTTCAGGAAAATTTCACCATAAATATCTGGCAGACAGGTTTCCTGAGTTATGTGCAAGTGATGCAATCTTCCGCTGCTGTAGGCAAGCAGCAGCATTTTCAATACTTCTTAGTAGCTTTTCAAGCTGGAGAGTGTTACACTAGTGACATGTTGAGGTGACAAAGTTATGGGGTGAGGCTCCAGGAGATGGCTGAGTCACAGTCAAAACAGGCACTCCACCTCTGCTTCCTACCAATCCTATGCCTGGGCAATCCCATCCCCATTGGTACAGTCTGACAGGTTTCTGATCCCAAATTAGCCCAGTCTCCAAAAAAATCCATAGAAAACCTGAATCTCTTTTTTTTGTTTTGTTTTGTTTTGTTTTTTGTTTTGATGGGCAAGTTTTCACAAAGGAAAAGAGTATCTGTTGCACAACACAAAACAAAAACTATTTAAAAACATACCAAATACTTGTTACAGCTAAGTAAATGTAGTTACAGAGAAGCTGGAAATCCAGTGACTTGCTGTAAGCTGGAGCAAAAAGTCTGTCAGATTCAAGATCAGCGCGCAGAAATGCCAGAGATTACATCTCTTAAAAAAAAAAATAAATTATTCTGTGATGCCCCTGTGATTTGTTGTGTTCAGTCTCATCATTTATACGTATCTAGCTCATCTTATGTTAGTGAGTTGTACTCTTTTAACGTTTTTCAATCTCTCCCTCTTGTTTTCTTTAATTCCAGGTAAATTTTGCAAGATTTGCTAATTCAGTCTCCCATTTCAGTATATTTGCATTCAATATGCAAGTTTTCTTTTTCTCACAAAAGATGACTAATTATATCTTCATGCTACCTATTTAGAACAAAATCTTAGCTAATAAATTTTTGGGTCTTCCAAATATCATGTGTATTAAGGACATACAACCCTTTTAGCTTACTTTCTCTTGTATTAGTCGGATCACAGAAAATGCTAGTAAGTGTAAATTATTTGTCTAATTGAAATCTAAAACAGAATCTTTGAGTTTCATAAAGACAACGGGAATTTTAGTTCATAAAAATGACAGGAACTTGAGAGAGTCTTGCATGCGTGTACTAGGGACACCAGACCCTAAGACATAAGACTAGACACTGTCTGACCCACTGCAATCACTATGACTTGAAATATGCTGACCCTGCAGCCACCCAAACAACTTTATGGAAGAAGGCGGCAAGATAAGGCTCAGAAATGTTTCTGGGTTTGGCTCCTCCAGCCACATCTGCTCACAACAGTGGTTTTGGTAAATTAAGCTATCCTCCCATACCAGGACCTCTCTCGAGATGTCTTGCCCAGAGTTCTTTCTTATTTTGAAGGGAACATACAGAAGAAGGCAAAAGGTAACTTCCAAGTGCTGATGCACAGCACTAGGCTATAAAGCTATCATGTCCTGTCTTTGAAAGGTACCATAAGTAATTTTGGAAAGTCTCTGCTATGTATATCCCTTCAGAATCTGTATACTTGGAGACATTTTGCTAAGGAAGTATGGAGTAGCACGGGAAGGAGAATTTCCATGAGGTCCATCTGATGAGGTAGGTTAAGAGCGCCTCTTTTCCATAAATATGAATGCAGAAAAGAATTTGGAAGTGACCCTCCTGAACTAGTCAGTAAGGGGGTGATGAAGAGGGCATGCAGAAAGAGGAAGAAATGGCTAAGAAAGTACAATCAACCTTTACAAAACAGACAGGTCACCTAATTCGGTAAAAGGGTCATCTAGTGATAAGGGAACTAGGAGCTTTCCTTTTACAGGTATGTGTCCACTTCCCCACCTGCCCCGGGTTTTCCCACTTCCTGTAATTTGTGTTTCTGGTTCCCGAGAGTAATTAGCTCCGAACATTAACTACCTAGGCTGAATAGTTATTTTGTTGAGACACGCGGGATACATGGGGGCGGGTCCGGCATCCAGCGGAGCGGCGGTACCTTCTATTTCCCAATTGACGAGCAAACGCCTTTACCTGTAAGGCGCAGGCGCCTGCGCACCACTGAAACCCGCCTGGCGACCCAGAGGCCTCCACCGCGCGGCCGCTGCTCCGAAGGCACCGTCGGGCCCGCCTTTAGCGTCGCGGCACGCCCCTGTGGGCGGCGGGGCGGGGACGCGCTGCCGGAAGACCCGGGCGGCTGGGCCGCGCGGAGTAGCCGGTGTCGTTTCCGCCGGGGCACAATGGCAGAGCGGCGGTAGGAGCTGGGCCGTCGGCGGCTGGTGAGTGTTCTCTCCGTTGGTGGGCGGTGGCCGGGCGTGGGCTGTTCCTGCTCCCTCCTCCTGGGCCGCGGCCCCCTCGCCCCGTGGGCTGCCCGATTGAGGTGGCGGTGTAGGGCAGGGCTAGCCCGGGGGGAGGCTGCTGCACCACAGGCTCAGCCGCTGTCCTGCTCCAGTCGCCCCTCCAGCCTTCTCCAGGCCTTTCCCTGAGCCTTGAGTTGTCTGGGGTGAGAATGGCGGGAGAGGGCTGGAGGCCTTCATCAGCCGGGGGTAGGATGGGAGGGATGCGGCAGGGAGCCGCGGCGTGCGAGCAGGGAAGCCCCGGCCCACGGAGCGTGTTTCCTGCGTGGTGGTGACAGAGGCCGGTGTCGTGCACCACCGTCAGGGACCCGTTGACTACTTGGCTGGTGGTGCATGCTGCGTCTGGCCCCGCGTGGAGCCGTGCGGTCCATTAGCGGCGTAGCTGTGACTCCTTGGGGCCCTCCACCCCAGTGTAGCTCCTAGCCAGCTCCTCTCTTCGTGGTTGGAAGCCGGAGGCGAGCGTGGACTTGAGACTCTTTACTCCCTTCCAGCGCCAGCAGCGTGTCGTCATCCCGGCTGGTGGCTGGGTGTGGGCGTCGCTTCTGGGAATGACTCTAAAACAGGCTGGTTTCAGGTCCCTCTGAAATTCACATGTGACAGCAGTTTCTCTCCTAAAATAGGAAGCAAATTCACTTTGTGTAGCTGCAACTTTCAGATCCTAGCTGGAATAGCTGCATCTCCATAGTCGTACATAACATGCTGTGAATTCAGGTCATTAGGATACGAATCCTACTTGTTTCGTCACTCACTTGAGAGAAAAAAAACAACCCTGTACTGCTTGAGGGAGGATAAACACTGAAAGCCTCAAGCCTACATAAAGCAGGCGCAGAGATGCCTAAGAGTGCCTTTGGGATCTGCGAAACTTAGAAAATGTTTAAGAAAATCAGGTACCCTACTCCCATATTAAAGGCAACAGGACATTTTCTGCTGTTTCAGCACTTCCTTTAAGTGCCCTGCAGCCTTTTCTATGTCCATAATCATATACGTATCTTTTGAAAGAGCAAACCTTTTTTGTTTGGTTGTATGTGGCTATATTTAAATCATACAATACTCAGTGTTGATGTGACCACTCCTGCTTATGTGTGTGCCTGTGTCTTTTCCATTGAACTCCCCCTTTCACAATCCACAAAGGGTTTACACAAACATGGAGTTGTAGCTGCCTGAAAATGTTTCATGAAAAAGAACATGGATGTGACCAACTGTTGGGAGGAGGAGCAAATCAGTAGCCCAGATGTTTTAGAGAATACTGAAATATGAATGCTTAATACTGAGTGATGTGAGACTTCAGAATGGTGGTCTAGGTAAAATGTGCAGAGTGCACTAGGAGTGTAGCATTGTTTCTCATTCATTGTCACATCTGCCTGACAGACATGTAGAAGTTGAGTAGCAACCTGTCTCCTCAGATAACAATTTTCATTCTTAACAAGGTGAACCGTGTCTAGTGTGGGGAGAGGGGAATACTCAGATGATGTAGAATGATTTTGGGGCCACCCTCATTACTGTCTCTTATATTCTTACATATTCAGCATGCTACAGAGTTCCTTCTGTCTCTCTTTCAAACCTTTCCTATGCTGAGCTGAGACTGTCATGTGGACTTCTGAATGTGGTCATCTCTGCTACAGGCATCTAGACCTTTATGCCCAAAAAAGCCATTAGCTGTCTCTGTATTTAGTAAACCAGCCATAGATGTTAGACATTTCAAGAGAAGGAACTTGGCAGAGTTTTGAACTGCCTTTCATTGGAGAAAATTTTGTTTTTCCCAAAGACTTGCTTGCCTTATGGTGTTACAGGGCTAGGGCTTTGATTATTGACTTTTCCATAACTAATAACCAGTGTTTATCACTTGATTCATTTTGAAATACAACTTTTAACTTTTTTATTTCTAGGCATGAATCACTAAATTGAACAGCAATAACCATGGGAGATGCTGCAAAACCTTTCTTTGCCAAACAAAATCATGAACAGGAAATTTTACATCAGGAAGATTTAAAAGGAAGTTCATTACAGAGAGAGTACCATGACTTCATGGACGAATGTGGAAATGGCCATTGGAAGAAAACATATACCAGCCTGCAAAAAAAAAAGGGAACACCAGGTCACTACAGAGGCATTCCCAGACGAGGGCCACGTAGTGTTTTCAGTAGCCCAAATTCAATTAAAAATGCAATATACAGTCAAAAGTCAAAGTTAAATGATACCCAAAGAGACCAAATAAAGAAGTGGGTATCTGATGACCACCGTGGTACTTATGACAGCTGGAGAGAATACAGATCTGTTGCCCGGGTTCCTGTGCATAGCAGGACAAGAAAGGACTCTCTTCATGAGGTTGAAAGTGCTGGAAACAGAAATGGAAGACAACTTCAGGAAGACTTCATGAGTGAAGATGTGCGAGACACGCAGAAAGGAAGCTCTGGTAATCAGTGTTTGGTTTCAGGGTTATTTTGCATAACTATCTGGTAAAGTAGCTTGCTGTGTCTGTTACTGAAAAGTAAAATTTCAAAATTCACTGTTAAAGCAAAAAAAATTATTTTTGCTCTGTCAAATGTTGCAAACTATGGACTGTACTATACTGCAGCACTTTTAACAATTGTTTAAATTGTCACAGTGAATGATACAGAAATTATTCTATAAATTGTATTGTTAGCTTATGAGTGGTAGGAGTAGGTAGATTGCCACATCTGTGCAGTGCCCCTGTTTGGAGTTTTCCAGGTATGATGTGATTGAATCTGTTAAGGTTGATAAAGAATGTTTAAGTTCAGGTGATACAAGTGTTGTGGTTTAATCCAAGCCCAGAGACTAATTATGACAGAGCTTCTCACTCACCCCTCCTCCTCCCCCAGTGGGATGGGGAGGAGAATCAGAAAAGAGGTAGAACCATTCAGTGGAGATAAGAACAGTTTTTAATAATTAAAATAATGAATAATGTAATACTAATGCTACTAGTAATAATGAAATGGGAAATTACAAAAAAGAAAGATAAAAACAAAGAGAAAGATAAAACAAACACAAACAAAAAAAATCCAGTGATGCACAATACAGTTGTTCACCACCCACTGATTGATAGCCCGACCTGAACAATGATCTGCCCTTCTAGGTGACTCCCCCCAGTTTAAATACTGGACATGATATGCTGTAGTATGGAATACCTCTTTGGCTAGTTTGGGTCCTATCTTTGCTCCCTCCCGGCACCTTGTACACCACCTCAGTGGCAGAACGTGAGAGACTGAAAAGTCCTTGATCAGGGTAAGAGCTACTAAGCAACAACTAAAACACTGGTGTGTTACCAGCCTTTTTCTCAGACTAAAGCCAAAATGCAGCACTGCACCAGGTACTAGGGAGAAAAATAACTCTATCCCAGCTGACATCAGGACAACAGGGTGAGATTTTAGAGCTACTGATGAGGTCTGTAACAACATATGTTAACAAAGATAGAAGACAATGCTGCATAGATATTGTGAGGACTCAATACTAGAAATAGTAATACAACAATAACACAAAACTAATTCTCCATGCATATTGAACTTCTCTATGGGCAGTTGATACTAATAATGAGAGTATAAGCCCTGAGTACTGAAATACAAGGAAGGGCAGGCTAAGGGAGGATAAAGTGATCAATATCAAAATATCTTAATTGAATGTGAGTAATAAAAGGGAGTGTAAGTGGAAGCTTTAAAGAAGAAAATATAATTAAATAAGGATTAAAGCATAGATGAGGTGCTACTAACACGGGACAGCTGCCTGTTAATGGGGAGTATTGTTTTAGTTAAGCAGGGGGCCAAAGGCAGTATAGGTCTGCCTCCCTGCTGAGAAGGAGTGCTACTGATGATTGATACTGGGAAGTCCAGGAATTAAATGTCCTTTCCCATGGTATCAGTTGCCACTAAAAAGATAAAACTGTGAGCAGTGTCTCTTATTGTTAGAACCAAATTGCACACTTAACTCAACCTCAGATGAGGAGAAAGCAAACTTGAATGTTTTCACAAGTTTGTCCTTGAAATTCCTGGGTTGAATGAACTTTTTCTATGAAACTTCAGGAACTCACTGAAGTGGACTTTTGGAACCACTGAGTTATGATTGGAGAACTTACTCAGAAGTGAGCTACTGGCATGTAGGAAAGGGCAAACCTCTCTTAAAGCTGGGATTTTAAAGTATGCAACTTTAATCTTAGAAATCCATTCAGGAACAAATAATGTAACCGAACATGGCCTTCTATTATGGGGCTACGGGCTGATGGACGGGGTAGAGCATTGGGCTTGTGCAAAGTGTTTGACACTGTCCTGCATGACATCCTTGTCTCTAAATTGGAGAGACATCAATTTGATAGGTGGGCCACTCGGTGGATAAAGAACTGGCTGGATGGCCGCATGCAAAGACTTGTGCTCAGTGGCTCAATGTCCAGCTGGAGACCAGTAACAAGTGGTGTCCCTCAGGGATCGGTGTTGGGACCGGTCTTGTTCAACATCTTTGTCAGCAACATGGGCAGTGGGATTGAGTGTGCCTTCAGAAGGTTTGCCGATGACACCAAGCTGGGCGGTTCGGTTGATACGTTGGAGGGAAGGAGTGCCATCCAAAGGGACCTTGACACGTTCGTGAGGTGGGCTGATGCCAACCTTATGAATTTCAACCGTGCCAAGTGCAAGGTCCTCCACCTGGGTCTGAGCAATGCCAGGCACAGCTACAGGTTGGGCAGAGAAGAGATTCAGAGCAGCCCTGCAGAGAAGGACTTGGGGGTGTTGGTCGATGAAAAAATGAACGTGAGCCAGCTTCAGTGCGCGCTCACAGCCCAGGAGGCCAACCGTATCCTGGGCTGTATCAAAAGGAGTGTGACCACCAGGTCAAAGCAGGTGATCCTGCCCCTCTACTCTGCTCTCATGAGACCTCACTTGGAGTATTGTGTGCAGTTCTGGTGTCCTCAACATAAAAAGGACATGGAGCTGTTGGAACAAGTCCAGAGGAGGCCACAAGGCTGCTATGAGGTCTCCACGCAGCCTTCCAGTACCTGAAGGGGGCCTGTAAGGGTGCTGAGGAGGGACTCTTCATTAGGAACTGTAGTGATAGGACAAGGGGTAATGTTTTAAAACTTAAACAGGGGAAGTTTAGATGGGACATGAGGAAGAAATTCTTTACTGTAGGGGTGGTGAGGCACTGGAATGGGTTGCCCAGGGAAGTTGTGACTGCTTCATCCCTGGCAGTGTTCAAGGCCAGGTTGGAAAGAGCCTTGGGTGGCATGGTTTAGTGTGAGGTGTCCCTGCCCATGGCAGGTGGGTTAGAACTAGATGATCTTAAGGTCCTTTCCAACCCTAACTATTCTAGTTAGCAGTAAACATGGTTTTGTCAAGAAGAAAATATGCCAGCTCCTTCTAATTTCTTTCTTTCAAATAGTGATCAGTCCCCTGTGGATGTGGGAGAAACAGTTGGTAGATACTGCTTTTACTGGTACAGTAGCACTTCAGATGCTATGTGACAGTTCTGTAAGTAGAGGAAAATTCTCCAGATGAAATTAGTACAAGAAACTTGCAGAACTGTAATTATATATATACCAAATACTTAACAAGGATTTTGTCAAAATGGTAGGAAGCCTAGAGCAAGCATCTATGAGAATTCTGTTCAATGTTTATTACATTAGCCTGATGATGAATGAAGACAGCATGCTTATTAATTGTGTGTTTTTAAATTTCAGTAAGCTGTGGAGCTGGTAGGAATAGAATGCAGAAAAGCAGGAAGGTCAATTAAAATAATTTTGCGCAATTGGCAGAATGACCTACATACAGGATGAAATACAAAATACATGTGCAAATGCCATTGCTTAAGTAGGGATGTCAGCTGTACAAATAAAGGAGGAAAAGTTATTTTAAAGTAGGGTTTTTTTCAGAGATGAATCTGAAACTGTAGTGAATCAGAAAATGATCATCAGTAGTCAGTGTCATGGCACTGTGAGGCGTGAAAACAGACTCACAGCCTGAAGTACTCCTGTTGCTGTAAGTCTTTGGTAAATTCAGTTGCAGTACTCTGTTCAGCTTTGCACCCTCCTTGAATGTGTGAAATGGAAACAGTCCAAAGAAGAGCAAAAATAATGCCAGGTCACATAGAGGATGGAAACTACAGAAACTGTAAACAATAACCATTCTCTCTGCAAAAAGGAATCATAGGGAGTCATGATAACAGTCTTCAACTGTCTAGAAAAGGTATTAAAAAGCTGATGAGGTAATCTGCCTTGTGTCTTTGCAGCACATGGAGCACAAAGCAATGGGCCTAAAATAGAGGAGGAAAGGTTCAGATGAGGGAAGTAAAGGAATGAGGGGAATAAAGGGAATGTTTCTTAGGATAAAAGGTAAGGGAAGTACTGGACAGGTTGTCTGGGCACCTCAGGAGCATGTACCTCAGGGCCTTTAAGAACAGGTTAGGGGAGCATTGCTCAGGATTGACGAAGTTCATTTCATTCTGCTAAGAAGCACAGGCATGGCATAGCCCACCTCTTGAGGGCTCTTCAAAAGCTCTAATTCTATATCAAGTAGCAAACAATTGCAAAAAATGTGTTTCTCAGCATTTCCTTTTACTTGAACTCTTCTATGCAGTTGTTCTTTCCCTTTATGCCTTTTTACTGTAGCTTATGAGGAAGTTCACCAGATCTCTGAGGCACTGGTTTTTCTGCATAAGCTTTAACTTTCACTTGTCTTTGGTACTTTATTTAGTCATTAACCTGTAATGAGATTGTCACTACCATAACTACCAAATACTAGAAGTTTGTTTACTTTGGAAGTTTGTTTTTAAGTTACTTCATGGTTACTAAAATAATTGATAAATAGGTAGTTGTGACACACTTTCCTGCAAAGACATTAATTTAATAAACTTTTGTCTTAGTTCTGTTCTGTCTGTGCTGCTCAGCAAAACTGTAGCTAAACAACTGTGGCAGGTCTTTGGAGTTTGAGCAGGAGAGTCAATGTGAAAAATGGAAGGGATGGGTAAAATTTAGAAACTCAGAGTTCTGTTTCTGCTCCTTGAACTTCTTTTGGAGTACTGTTCCTGCAACCCTCACAGCCTTATTTCTGTTTATTCCAGCATAAACTTGTGCTGCTGCTGAAAGAAATTATATTGCCATTCTTGGTCTGGTCCTGTTTACAACACTAGCACATGCATGCTGCTTACTGAACTGAGTCAAACAACTGGTTGAAAATACACAACCAGATTGTTTCCCTTTTGCCAACTATTAGAGGCAAAAATCGTGGTCCCAGCATAGAAACTTTTTAAACATGTTTGCTAGAGCAGTTGTGTTACCTTTTTAATTATTGTAAATTAAAACCTAATGGTATGGTGGCAGTTTTGTAGTCTAAGAAGTTACATGAACTTTCTCAGAAGCAGGGAACTTTAGGAATTCCATTCATCTGGACATCCTGTATAGCTGTTCAAGTGAGAGGTAAGATGTGATCTAAAGTAATGTGTGAAGATGTGGCCTGTGTCTATTCATACCTGGGATTATTTTTTACAGGTATTCTTTGGACCAATAGCAATTCCTGCTTCAAAAGGATGACAAAGTTTGCTTAAAAGTAGAAGTTGTATTAACATTAATTTGTGCCAGAACTTTGCTGTAAATGTAATAAGCTTTCTAAGCATGTTTGTTCTGCCAGTTTTATAGCTTTATTAAGCTATGTGTGCAGGTACTTAGCAAGTTCTTTATTTACTGATTTCTGTAGCCAGTAGAGGTTGGTTTTGGGTTTTTGTGGTTTGTTTTGGTTTTTTGTTTTGTTTTATACTTGTCTGTTTAATAAGGTAAAGGCAATACTGATTCATATGCTGGTTTAATTGAAAGGCAAGTGGCATTGACAGGCTTTGTTGCTGGTGATAATAAATTGTTCTATGTCACCTAAGCCATGGAAATGCTGTTAGCTCATACAAATCATTCAGATTGGCCTATACTCACTAATTCTCTGATATTCATAGTGTTCTATGGATCAGTTCACTTTCTAGTTTGTTCATCTACCTCAGCCTGGACAGGCATCCTGAAATCTTTGGATATTTTCAATTTTTTCAATATAGTAGCACACAGGTGTGTCTCACCTGTGCAGTGAAATCTATTGCATCTAATTGTATGTTTTTAGTCAGTTTTTACAAAGGTATTTAAATAAGGTCAATGACTGACTTCAGTGGGACAAATCAGTATTTTATAGTAGTTTGGAACAAAGTTAATATATGTTATGGCACAATATACTTTTGCTGTTATCAGACTTGCACATGGCAGATTATGCAACCATGCAGGTTAGATGATTTGTATCTTAACTTTGACTTGCACATAAGTAGAATGGTAAATTAAAGAAAAAGAGAAAAAATGCTGTGTGGTACTCTGAAGTTATTTGACATATTTGCTCTCATAACTTTTTATAAGAAATGAAGAAGCTTAGGAAACCAAGAAGATTGAGAAGAAATAGAAAAGCTGAGTATGGTCAAAATGAAGCAGATGGTCCAGTCATAGATGAATCTGTGCTGTCAGAAAAAGAACTTCTAGGATTGCAGCAAGCTGAAGAACGATTGAAGCGAGACTGCATTTATAGACTGAAGAAGGTGCCATTGTCTTTACTTATATAGACCTCTCCTTTTTTTGTCTGTAAGAACAACATAAAGGGTACACTTTGAGCAATTTTTCTGGTTGTAGCTAGAAAGTCTAGTTATAGAATTGATGTAACATACAAAACAGGTGCTGTTAATGAATTCTCAAGAAAAGGTAGATTATGCTTTGGGTATTCTTTTACTATAATCTTCACTTCGCAGCAATTTAAACACAAAAATGGCTGCTCCTTCAGTTCATGAATTAACATTATATCACTAGAAGCTGGGGTAGTGGACCAGAAAAGTTTTATTGTGTGTTCAGTGTCGTAGTTTAAGCCCAGCTGGTAACTCAGAACCATGCAGCTGCTCATTCACTCCCCCAGAGGGATGGAAAAGAGAATGGAATGAATGTACCTCCCATAGGTTGGGATAAGAGCAGTCCAGTAACTAAGGTGTAACAAACTACTGCTGCTACCACCAATAATAATAATGATAAGGGAAATAACAAGGGAAGGGAAGAGAATACAACCGCTCAGCACTTGCTGATTGATACCCAGCCCGACCCGAGCAGTGATCTAACCCTTCTGGGTAACTGCTCCCAGTTTATATAGTGAGCATGACATGCTGTGGTATGGAATACCTCTTTGGTAGTTTGGATCAGGTGTCCTGCCTCTGCTTCCTCCCGGCTTCCCCTCCTCCCTGGCAGAGCATGAAACTAAAAGTCCTCAATGGGAGTAAGCATTACTTAACAGCAGCTCAAAACATGAGTGTTATCAGCTTTGTTCTCAGGCTAAAGTCAGAAACTAGCTACTAGGAAGGAGAAAAATGGCTGCTACAGCTGAACCAAGGACACTCAGTTAGCATATTCTTCCGTGAGCATTGGGTATTTTCCACTGTGAAAGACATGTTGTTGATCTTGATTGACATAGGTCCACCATTCTTCAGGTGTTATGTTTGATACATGACCTTTTTGACTGTAAAGATGTAATTAGGAAAGCTAAAGTGAATATTTCTGGATTTTAGAGTTAGTCATTCAACTTAGCAAGGGTATTGAATGAAATGAAAGTAATATCTTTCTATATTTTAGGGTTTATTTTACTGTCTTTATTTTAGCAATCTCGAAGCTATCCATCAGCAAAATATACCTGCAATTTGTGTGATGTTTTGATTGAGTCTGTGGCTTTTGCTCATAAGCATATTAAAGAAAAAAGACACAAGAAAAGCCTAAAGGTGAGTTAAAGACAAGAAAAAGTTCAAAATGCACTTTTATGAAACTGTCCTCACCCTGCTAATTGCAATGAGACTGCACTGCTGCTAAAATCATTCTGCACTGATTTTTTTTTCTATGTTTGAATCTTCTTTTAAATTATTACATAATGATAATGGTAAAAAGAGTAAACTGAGTAAACTTGGGACCTGGACTTTGCCTTCACCCTCAGCTTTGGAATTTAATTTGTAGTTTTTTCATACCTATTGAAATAAGTCCTAATTTTAAAGTATGATGCAGCAATATTTTGTTAGTAGTGATAAAGTATAATAAAAACATGGTACCAACTGACTCTTCTGTTTTGCTGTCCTATAATTCTTCTCATAGACTAGTTGTATGTGTTCTTCTTGGTGTATATTTCATTGGTATATTTCAACAAGAAAGTGTTTTCAAGTCCAGAGCAATAAGGAGTAGCAATAAGTAAATCCAATTGGTATGACAGAATTAGAAATTATAACCTATGTGTCGTAGTGAAGATCTCAATTCAAAAATTGAATTTTTTTTTAATTTTTTTTTTAGTTAAACATCTGTTCCTTCTACTTTCTCAGCTTTAAGTGGATAAAAATATTTGTATTCTTTAGGTTTTCTATTTCTTCCTCTTTAGTTCTTACCCTTTCCCACTTCATAGATGGTGAAAGAATTGGTGACTTTTCTTAATGTTCCAAATGTGTGTATATATAACTGCACATTACTGAAGCTTTCTGGAATATTTAATTCTTTATACCTGTCACAGTTTCTCTCTTGATGTTCTTGCTTCCAATTACCACCATTATCTGGGAAACATTCAGTGGTGTTACTTGTGAGGAGTTGCAGGCATTCATTCTAACATACTAAGTGTCTCAAGAAAATCATTAAAACACCGGTCTTACTATCTTTAAAGGAAAAACAAGAAGAACAGCTGCTGACTGCTCTGCCTCCTCCAACACCTTCCCAGATAAAGGCTATTGGTGTTGCCATTGAAAATGTAGTGCAGGAGTTTGGCTTAAGTAACGAAGATGTAGAAGAAAGGCTCAACATTAGAACAGTGATGGAAAACTTACTGCATCAAAAATTGCCAGGTATTATTTGCAATTTGTTTAAGTGCTAGATATGCCAACTTTAAATATAGTATTAAAAAATGGGGGGAGGAGATGACTGAAAAAGAATTAAATTACCATGGTTCTCATGGCCCAAACAGACCTGTGGTAGAAAGTGAAGATGAACAGGACATGGGAGACATTTGACCTTCATGGTAACTCCTTGCTAGCAACAGCATGGAAGGCAGGATTTACTAACACAGCTCTGTGCTGTTGGAAGACTCTTAATTTCCTGTAGTTATCAAAACTGAAATCTACTTAAACTTTATTATTACGTAATGATAATGGTAAAAAGAGTAAACTGAGTAAACTTGGGACCTGGACTTTGCCTTCACCCTCAGCTTTGGAATTTAATTTGTAGTTTTTCATACCTATTGAAGTAAGTCCTCATTTTAAAGTAGGACACAGCAATATTTTGTTAGTAGTGATTGAAGTACAATAAAAACGTGGTACCAACTGGCTCGTCTGTTTTGCTATTGTGTAATTCTTCTCGTAGACTAGTTGTGTGTATTCTTCTTGGTGTATATTTCATTGGTATATTTCAACAAGAATGAGTTTTCATCAAGTCCAGAGCAATAAGGAGTAGCAATAAGTGCAGCTTAAAATCTACTGACAGTGCTGTACAATAGTTACAGGCTTAGAATTAGGTATAGTGTAAATGCGGTATAATTCTTCTTGTTTCAGAGTGCTCATTAAGATTGTATGGCTCCTCCTATAGCAGATTTGGTTTCAAAACCTCAGACATAAACGTAGATATCCAGTTTCCTGCCAATGTAAGTAAGACCATTTTATTAAGCATGCCTAAGTGGTTTTAAATATTTGCACCTTTACGAGTTTATAGCTTAAATATTGTTTATGGTGTGGTTGTAGCACTTTTTATGAAAATGCATGGGGGTACAAGAGAGCTACCCCATTAAAATGTCTTAAAATAACACTCCTTGCTTCATACACTAGTAACGGTCGGGCAGGTTAACGCAACTTTGTGTTATATCAAGTCTGTCTTCTCAAAAATTGAAATGTCGTGTTTTGGTTTAAGCATAGCCGGTAACTCGGAACCATGCAGCCACTCACGCACTCCCCCTACTTCTTCCTTCCTCCACTCCTGGAGGGATGGGGAGGAGCATTGAAAGAATGTAACTCCCACAGGTTGAGATAAGAACAGTCCAATAACTAAGATATAGCACAAACCACTACTGCTACCACCAATAATAATAATGATAAGGGAAATAACAAAGGAAGAGAATACAACCACTCACCATCTGCCAACAGATACCCAGCAACCTGAGCAGTGGTCTGGCCCTTCTGGGTAGCTGACCCCAGTTTATATACTGGGCATGACGTGCTGTGGTAGGTAATACCCCTTTGGTAGTTTGGGTCAGGTGTCCTGCCTCTGCTTCCTTCCTTCTTCTCCTCCTCTCTGGCAGAGCGTAAGACTCAGAAAGTCCTTGGTCAGAGTAAACATTACTTAGCACAACTAAAAACATCGGTGTTATCAGCATTATTCCCAGGCTGAAAGTTAAAAACACAGCACTGCACCAGCTACTAAGGAGAAAAATTACTACTACTGCTGAACCCAGGACACATGTATACTCCTAGGAATCCTGTGAGACAGATCATTATTTACCTTCTCAGATAGCTGTCATAAATGAACGGCACTTCCATGATCTTGTTTCTGTACTTGATACATGAGCACCATAGTTTTTGATTCCTATGATATTTTCAGGCCATGAAACCGTCTTATGTCATTTATATGTGAAGTAATTTAAAGTCTTGATTTGTCTTCCTAGTTGTTTTGTATACATCTTTGTTCCTGAGCACTGAAAAGAAATTAGAGACTGTAAAAAGCTTTTGTTTCTGTACTTATTCCTGATGCAATTCATCTGGCAGTCTTATAATTTAGTATTTCCTGTAGGAAAAAAAGGTAGAAATGTTGTAGGAAAAAGTTCGTAAAGTGCATGTACTTCAAAAAGACTGATGATAGGATGAGAAAGTTAGGGCTGTTCAGCCTGAAGAAGAGAAGGCTGCATGGAGACCTCATAGAAGCCTTCCAGTATCTGAAGCGGGCCTATAGGGATGCTGGGGAGGGACTCTTCATTAGGGACTGTAGTGAGAAGACAAGGGGTAATGGGTTCCAACTTAAACAGGGGAAGTTTAGATTGGATATGAGGAAGAAATTCTTTACTGTAGGGGTGGTGAGGCCCTGGAATGGGTTGCCCAGGGAAGTTGTGAATGCTCCATCGCTGGCGGTGTTCAAGGCCAGGTTGGAAAGAGCCTTGGGTGGCATGGTTTAGTGGGAGGTGTCCGTGCCTATGGCAGGTGGGTTGGAACTAGATGATCTTAAGTTCCTTTCCAACCCTAACTATTCTATGATTCTGTGATTCAGATCTTTGACATGTTGTAGATCCGCTGTGTCAGAAGGCAATCATATTTAAGCACACTGGACTAGTATTTCTGTTGGTGGCCTTTTTCCATAACTAGGTCTTTGACAGAGGTAAAGCTTTACTTGCAATTACTTCAAGAATTTTTAGTTTCTTCAAAATAAGCAAAACTGTGTTCCTTGGGTAGAATTTAACAATAGCTAAGGACTAAGAAGCTTTTTCTCAGGTGCTGTTTTATAGTTCTGTTCTTGCTGCTCTTTGCTGCTCTCTGTGGAAGCAAAACAGAAGTGGCCTAGGGCTGATGTTTTAATTTTTTTGAGTTGTGGAAAATCACCTTTTTGACAGCTATGAAAACAGCTTTATTATTTTTATTGACAGATGACACAACCAGATGTTCTTGTACTTGTGCAAGAAAGTCTTCAGAACAGTGGTAAGAAAAATCGCTGCTTTTTCATTTCTGTTAAAAGTATTACTGCTTAGTATTGTTGAATTCTGCCTTGAATAGGTAAACCATGTGCTATTCTGGGTGTTTTTTAGAACTATGTGAGACAGAAAAATACTGCAGGAAATAATGAATTGTCAGAACTTACTTTAGTGTTCACTTTTATGAGTATTGAAGTCACATTATTTTTGTTGATATGAGAAACTCCTAATGGGAGGTGTCCTTCGACATTATGAGTGAAGATGTTCAAACTTAAACAGGGGAAGTTTAGATTGGATATGAGGAAGAAATTCTTTACTGTAAGGGTGGTGAGGCACTGGAATGGGTTACCCAGGGAAGTTATGAATGCTCCATTGCTGGCGGTGTGCAAGGCTAGGTTGGACAGAGCCTTGGGTGACATGGTTTAGTGGGAGGTGTCCCCACCCATGGCAGGGGGGTTGGGACTAGATGATCTTAAGTTCCTTTCCAACCCTAACTATTCTATGATTCTATGTCATCAAACTTATAGTATACAGTGTTGCCTTTCATTCCCTAGACTGCTCAATTAGCCTTGCATAGAACAGAAAGTAGCCTAAACTCTTCTAACACTGACAGAAATTTGGTAATGTCCTTTCGGGTTGTGGTCTTTCTTCCTATAATGTGCACATGCTTGTTAGTGCAGTCAGACCATGTATAAATGACTGTATACAGATACATATGTTTTTCAGGTAACGAGTATAACTCTCTGCACTAATACAGGCAAGTGAAATTTAAGATCTTAAAAAAAAAATGCATTTTTTCAAACCAGTTCAAGCATATGCTGGTAAAAAACCAAAAAGATGGGAAAGAAGTTGTCTTTTTAAATGCAAATTGTGATAAGTAGCTTTACTACTTTCTTCCCTTGCTTCACGCTCACAGTTGCTAAATCAGATCATATGGTTCCAAACATGTATATTAAACATGAATATATTTACTAAGCTAGGTTATTCTCATTGCCATCCCCACCCCCATTGTTTTTGCATCTTCTTGTCTGGTCAGATAACCATTATAGTCTCTGAGAATGGGATTATAATCGAACCAGACTGGAGGAATGAAGACCCAGATCCCATAGAAAGTTAGGATTCCTAATGTGTTTAGAAAACAAACAATACTTGAGTTAACATCTGGTGCGAAGTCTTTTTCTGTGAGTCAGAAAATATAGGGACAGAGCATTAGGCTTTTGAGGTACCGAGTGGCAAAAGCAAGATGTTTTTCAAATAAGCCAGGTGTCCAATTGGCTAGGTAACACCAAGAAAACCTTGTCATTCCAGAATTTTTGAGCTGGGTATCTAAAACTGTTTCATAGTTTCCTCTCTACCTGGCCCAGCGGAATAGTGGTGCATCAGAAAATAAGCCCAGTTTTGACCAATAAACTGCATTTGGAGAAAGGACTACAGTGGCATCTGAACTTTTTTAGTGTTAAGATAAAAATGTACCTGAATTGTATTTGGAAACCATATAAAGAGTAAGAAAAAAGAAATAAAAAAAGCGTAACAAGAAGAAATCACATCATGTGAATAAGCCTGTTCTTTACATACATAGAATATTTCTAGATTGCTGGGGAAAATAAACTTGGATATTTTCTTTCTGTCTAGTACTGACATAATGCTCTCATCTTTCACATTAACATTGTTTTACAGATGTTGTTGGCCTGTGTATGCCTGGATCATTGAAGCCAGCACTTAACCAGAATATACCTACTTAACTATACCTACTGTGTATATGAATGATGAAAAGTTCCTTTTTTTTCTTATTTTTTTTAACAGTGCTTATCATACGGTCTAGACCATACTTTTCATATATAAAAACTTGCTTTTAAAGGGTGGCAGGATTAATTTATTGGATGCACTGACTTATTTGTCTCAAAATCAGTCATTTTATTAAGAAGTTGGGGTTATAGCTGTACTCCTCTGTTTGCATCCAGTTCAACACATTTTTTTGTCAACATCATGTTTAACATTGCTTCGTCTGTTTCTTTCTTCTCCCTAGAATCTTTTACGGAAGTTGATGCAGATTTCCATGCTAGAATACCAGTGGTGGTGTGCAGAGAAAAGCAAAGGTCTCAGTTGTCACTTTGTGTGTTCTAATAGTATATAGCAATGTAAAATATATGTACCAACATCTGAAAAATGACGTTTCTGTACTAAATTATTGCAGTTCCATGGATCTTGAAACACAAACTAACACTCATGGGCAAGTCATTCCTAGCCTAGAATAAGAGGGTAAGGGTTATTCTGTCCTCAGCTGTATTTCCCAACCCCTTCCACCATTATGGCTTCCAGCATGTACCCTTACCCTTCCATTTGGGATAATTGCTCAAACAGAAACTTTCCTTCCATGTAGGTGATGCGGATACCCTGTTAAATTATGGGTTACTGTAAGGGCAAGATCACCTTGCTTGGCCTCACTAGTATTTTGAGAACAAGTGAAAGATTTTTATTTTGCCCATTTAATGGATATCACTTTAAGATTCATGAAATATTCTATAAACAGCTACCGATACAGATGTATTACCAGTTATTTGCTGCTACCTCAGTTTTTCAGTGTTTGAAAATATTTCTTTTGCTGTAGAATCAGCGTAGAAACTGTTTTCTGATGGGTGTGGAATGGGAAGATGTTTTTGTTTCATGAATGAAACTAGTACTGTAATTTTTTTTAGTTCAGTGACTTAGTCATTAGAAACAAGTACTTAAATTTGAATTGTATTTGAAAACATTTTTTACAGAAAATTATAATGCATATATTATCAACCTAATGATAAAACAATCTGATTTTCCATGCTGCTTTTAATTTAGAAAAAGTGTCTTTGAGAGGCTGTTGAGTCTTACCTTTCAGCCTCCTGCTGAACTGTTTTGTGAGATGTTATCTGACCTGTGTCTGTTCTTACAAAACATCCAGGATCTTTTGTTTCTTTTTGGGTTTTAGTGGCCTTATTTGTAAAGTGAGTGCAGGGAATGAGAATGCTTGTCTGACAACAAACCATTTGGCTGCACTTGGGAAACTGGAACCTACTGTAGTAACTTTAGTGATTGTCTTCAGGTACTGGGCAAAGGTAAGAGTAATTTGTATTCTCCCACCTGTACATAAATATTGAATGAACATTGATATTATGCTCCTAAGACTGTTGGTGTGGTTTAGAAAACAGCTGTTGAAACTGTCTTTCAAAAACAAGTGGAAAAGGGATTCTAAATTTTTTTATAAATTTGAAGTTTTATGTAAATGTCATCTGTGTATTGTATTATCCCACTGAATTTCAAAGTTGAATTTTAAGCTTCAGCAAGTAGCATGCAGGATGTAAATATCCTGCTCTCGTACCAAACAATTCATGGGAATGTATATGGAAGGGAATTTATATGAAATGGAATTACAAGTTTCCGTAAACTTAATCCATCATGGAAAAAAATGATAGGAAAAAGCTGCTTTTTCCATATGTAGGTGAAAACTTTATTGTGAATTAAAATAAATTGTTTCAAAACTTTGTGTGCTTGCAATGATTTAAGAAAAAGAACAGTATTTAAGAAACGCTTTTGGCTTGTACTATATGTAAAATGAGTCATCGTTTTTTGCATATGTGCTGTATGTGGTCTGTTTTGCCAGTCTACATCCTGTGGCTCTTAAAATGAAAACACTGTGGCAATAACATGACACCAGTAAATACTCAGGCCTTGAGAGCAAAGTCCATCCCAGTAGAGCTTAAAGATGTCTGAGATTCTGTTGGTATTTAACGTGGCAAACTTCTGAACAGTAATGAAAAGAGTATTTTTTCATAGTATCATTTGAAACCTTAATGACTGCACAATTTATTTTCACAGTTGTGCTGTGTTGATCGTCCTGAAGAGGGAGGCTTGTCACCGTATGTGTTTGCTTTGATGGTTATTTTCTTTTTACAACAGAGGAAAGAGCCTTTTCTACCTGTATATTTGGGATCATGGGTATGTGTATTAATGCACTGAATAGTGTGAGTGAGAGGACGAATCACTTGTGGTGGTGTGTTGTAACCTGTCAGGTTTTTGCTGTTCTGAACAAGCCATAAGCGAGCCATTTCTGCAGGATTTCAGAAAGATGTGAATTCAGCCATACTATACATACCATTTGTATGCTTGCCTGTAAGGATGCAATTCACAATCCTAGTCGCTGAACTAAGTGCTGGTTGCCCCTTTTGTAAATGACGAGAGCTGGGTATTGAATGCACTTCGTAACAGTCTGCTTCCTCATTTCTTCAGCCTTTCTTCCAGACTCTTGAGAACTTTGAATTTACATAGCTACATCCCAAAACAGTGTCTTGGACTTTGACACTTAATTCTTCAAAATGTAGACCACACCTGGTATGATGCCTGCCCAAGGGATCAGACTAGGGGTTTAGAGCATGTATTTCTTGGGTGTAGAAGCTGAAGTGCATCTTAGTATCAGGAGTTATGGACACAAATCCAGAATCCAGTTCATCAGGACATGGTCCAAGTATTATATTCATGGCACCCACTTGCATTCTTGTAGTCACCTGCCATATTTAGTGTGCATGTTCCAATTACATGGGCCTTGTAGTTAACGTTTTCCTTCAGCACATGGCTGGCTCATTCCCAAAGCCTCTCCACTGTCTGCCGTTTATATTCATATAATTAAAAAATACATATTCATACTTGTGTAAAGTGCAAACACAAGTTTTTATGACACATGGGTACCCTTCCAGAAGCACTGAACTTTTGAGAGCCTTTTGTGTATGGAGAAGAGAGAAGCAGGTTGACACATACTACAGGCTACTTTTAAACTTTGTTCTGTTTTAGTTTGTCTTACTACCATGGGGAGGTAAGATTTAAAGTTCATGTAATGTATAGTATGTTTCTTTTTCTGTTTCTTTTAGATTGGAGGATTCTCATTAAACAAATTAACTAATTTTCATCTGAAAGAAGTTGAAAATGATGCAGTAGTTTGGGAACATAATCCCACTGATGATTCTGATTTGCTACAAGAAACTTCCCCTAGAAGGGGCAAGGTCTGAACTATTTAATTTACTTCTGTTCTCAAAACAAGAACCATCTTCTAGTTTAGTTTTGTGTTTATGTTGCAAAACCATGAGTTGAACTAAGAGATTGCATGACTGCTCGATACAAGGTTTACTATGCTTAACTCTTGGTGCTAGAGTTTATAGAGTTATGGTAATTTTATCTCAGGATTAGTTTAAGCATATGAAAAATACTTCCTCTTAGCTTTGAACTGTTCTTACAAATTTGAACTCTTCTTACAACTTTGAAAGAAATAATATTCACTATATTATTGCATGTTATGACAGTTAACTCTACAGCTTAGGCTTTGGTTAAAAATAGGCTGTATAATCCATTCTGTCTAATTAGATTAGATGTGATATTTTCTTGGAAATTTATGAATTATGGCATAAACGAATAAGCAATTGTTATTAGTCATTGCTGTTCATAACAGTTTGTTATTCATAACCATTTGATATTCATAACCATTGTTGCAGTCATTCATTTTGAAGTTTTATAATCGGAGTTTATACTATCTCAATTTTTTAATTGCAGGTTTTTTTGCAATTGCAGAAGTATAGAAACAGCTATGAGTTTTGTAATATTACATTACAGATGAAATACAAGGAAGTATAACAATCAAAAACCTGT
Organism: Ara ararauna; assembly: GCA_028858755.1. Taxonomy (NCBI): domain Eukaryota; kingdom Metazoa; phylum Chordata; class Aves; order Psittaciformes; family Psittacidae; genus Ara; species Ara ararauna. Next base: position 31,131,966 of record CM054410.1, on the reverse strand, counting down.
GCATTAAATATTATTTAAGTTTTCTTCTATAATTTACAGGTTCCCTTAGTATTTGATTCAGGACAGCAGTGTTCAGCACCTGCTGGTCAGCTCTGGCTAGAATTGCTTCGTTTCTATGCCTTGGAGTTCAATATGGCTGATTTTGTTATTAGCATACGACTCAAAGAAGCAGTGTCTCGTGAATCGAGGGACTGGCCTAAAAAGCGCATTGCTGTAGAAGGTATGTATATATATATCTCATAAAACTTCAAAGAACTGTTATTTTAATTTTCTAGGGTACTATCTTGACTGTTGACATTGTGTGTAATAGATTAGAATTTTTCAATATTGGACTGTGATTCCCAGTATTATAGGAGAATATAGTTTTGGAAAAAAAAATCCATTTAATATTTTTCTTGAGATTTTTTTTTCAACATTATCAAAAGTAATTAAGTGGACTTAAAAATTATCTTCAGCACAATTCATAGATCTTATGTCCTTACACAGTGTTTTAGAGTAACTAATGTTAGTATATTCAAATTTTATAAGGATGTAAGTTTATTCTTTTTAAAAAAGTTAACTCTTGCACTGCTGGCTCACTTCTTCTTTCTACTAGACCCATATTCAGTCAAAAGGAATGTGGCAAGAACTCTGAACAGTCAGCTAGTGTACGAGTATATTCTTCACTGCCTGAGAGCAACTTACAAATATTTTGCCTTGCCTCACAAAAAAAGTGCAAAATCAAGCAAAAACTCCATTCTAAATGCCCATGAAGAGAAACCCCAAATGCTGCACCATGGAAAAGATGCTATAAAGCATAAAAATGCTGATTTGCAAAACTTGGATAGTAGAACAAGCACAACAGCAGTGGAAGATTGCATAATAGAGACTACAGGTATACCCCAGACACATAGAACTGATGCTTCAAAACTGTGTGATGGCTCAGAAAGTTTCACAGAAGAAGAACTGGCTGATGATATAAATCATTTAGGAATTGCCTATGAAGATTCAGACTGTATAGTTGAGGAAGTTATTTCTGGAGATGAGGATTTTAAACCAAGTTGTGAGAAGACAGACAGTGGAAATGAAGAGGAGGAAGAAGAAGAACATGAACATCAAAAAAGGTGGAATAGTATCTTGACTACTGAGCAGGGAATAGATGAAGATAGTGATAGTGGAGATCTCCATGTTACAGTAAATGAGCATGATATAGAGACATGTAGTACTTCAGACTTAGAAGGTTTTCAAAATGCTGCATTTGCAGATATTGATGAATTTGCCTTAGAGTGCAGTGATATAATGGAAGACAAGAGAGATGATGAGGAGAGCACTGAAGGTTCTGATGAACTGCATGAAACCCTGAAGAAATTCACATATTCAGCATGGAGTCAAATATCCCAAATGATTAACTCGGATAATGAGGAGGAAGAGGAGGAAGAACCAAGTCCCCTAAACCAGAGGGAGTGTGGTGTTATAAGAGCTGGAGATGAACTAGATAATGCATACATTGAATCTGGCAATGACGATGCACTGTCAGAGGAAGAAGATGATTTTTCCCTCCCCAGTAAATGTGAGAACAAACATACTGAAGAACATGTGGATGGACTTCCGAGAAGCAATTTGAGTCAAGAGGATCTTACTGAGAAGGGAAGCGTTTTTGAAGAGAACACAGCAATAGAGCAGGGTTTGGAATATGAACTTTTTTATGAATTCAGTAAAACAGCTTTTACAAAGGGCAAGGTAAGCAAATTGAATCAGAACATACTGCTTGTGTTCTATTATCAGTTATATTAAAGTGTTGCTCAAATTCAGTGGAGTAAAATGAGTCTCGCTTTCTGTTCATGCAGTCTCCTACAGTTGTATGTAGCTTGTGCAAACGGGAAGGTCATTTAAAGAGGGATTGTCCAGAAGACTTGAAGAAAATTGAGCTTGACCCACTGCCAGAACTGACACCCAAATTCTCAGTTATTCTAGATCAAGTTTGTGTCCAATGTTACCGTAAGTTTTTTCATATAAATATTGTGCAGTAGCAAAAGTACAAAAAATAATGAAATAATCATGTTAATGGTGTTATAAAAGAAGACGGTTTATTTGCCACACTGCATCCAACTCTTAAATAGTATTTTCAGATTTGTAAAGGCTTTAATGGGACTGCTGAGTAGTTAGTATCTAGAGAATAGTAGTTTGTATTTAGATGTTTATCATTATCTACAAAATGTTTAGGTTTATCTTCTCCACTGTGGCTGTCTGATACTTACTTAGACATCTTGGGAATTATATTGAGTTTAATTTTGGGTGAGTTTTTTGACTGGTGCTTTTACATGTCTATCTGAATTAACTGTTTCTTAATTTGTGGTTTTTAGTAAGCAATGACTTCAGTGTTCTAGAAAAAAATGAGTCAAAATACTGTTTTATAACAATTCTCCACTTTTGTTCTTTTCAGAGTGACCCAGCTTTCCTCCTTTCTCTCTCACCATTTCTGACCAGACAAAATGCGTTATTTGTCTAATTAATGTTTTTCTTTGAACGGGTATTTTTCTTCTACTTCATCCTTGCTTTGCTTTCCTTCACATGTGAATCTTCTCTTGCTTTCTCTTTCCCCCGTACCTTGCTTTTTTTCATTTGAATCTTTGCTTTTGACTGTCTACAGTTCAGTTTGCATATTTTTTTTTCTTTTTTTAAAGATGATTTTTCTCCAAGTATTGTGGAGGATCAGGCTCGGGAACATATAAGACAAAACTTGGAAAACTTTATTAGACATGATTTCCCAGGTAATTAGTCAGTTTTAGCTTTTCATTTATACTTTGGTGTGTTTGTACTTGCGTGTTTTCCAAGAAAACATCAACATAATAAACACTTCAGGTTTCAACACTTAACCTATATTGTTGCTCAGCGTTGCTATAATTAATTACATTAATTTATGTTTTTTAAGGCTTTGGGTTAAGTTGTTTCTTAGTCATATATACAACACAATAGTAGGAAGGAGCAATGACAAGGAGAAAACTATCAATGCAGTAGTGGAACAGCTTGTAATTATTTTAGCTGTATTCATTACCCAGACTTCTTGTTCTATCTGCTCTTAAAAGCAGCAAGCTTTTTGTAATCCTTCCTACTGAAACTTACTCATTTTGGAATATTTTAAAGTACAGGTACTGTATTTGCAGTACCTAGCTATTTGAATTTTTTTGTTTTGCTTTGTTTCTGGAGACCTTACCAGGTGTTTCTATAACACCCAGACTTTGGTTCATAGTCTTTTAAAATTAGCAACAGATATTTTTGGCTGGAGCTTGGTATGTGGTCAGATATATCCTTTATCCTGAAAATCTCTGTAGAGAACAGTCTTACTTTTTTTTTTTTTCTGTCAGATATCAGCTGGTTGCTGCATGCTGATGATTTGATTATTGGAAAACCTGACTTGTTTCTGGATTTGTCAGACTGCTCATTTGAACCAATGAAAGTAGAGATCTTTTCCACATCAGCAAAGTTAATGAGAAAATAAGTTTTGATGTATCACAGAAAGATAGTAATGTTTTTATGCCTGTTATTAAAAGACATTCAGTGGATTGAAGTTACATACAATTTGAGACTCTGTGTCGATATGGGGTTATAACCCATCATATCTCTTACAGGAACCAAGCTGAATTTGTTTGGCTCATCGAAAAATGGCTTTGGCTTCAAAGAAAGTGACCTTGATATCTGTATGACTATTGATGGGCTGGAAACTGCTGAGGTAGGTTGAAAAGTGGTTTGGGTTTGGGATTTGGTTTGGTTTTTGTTCTGTGTTGTTTTTTTGTTTTGTTTTGTTTTGTTTTAAAACATTAAAAATTTTGTGGTTATATTTTGTATATATAGTGTAACAGACTTATTATTTTATAGAAGCTTCTCAGATTGGAAGAAAGCACAAATCAGTGCCACAAAGATTATTTTAGGGGGTTTTGGTGTTGGTCTAGGCAAAATATAAACTTTAAAAGCTTGTGTTAAGATACTGTATATTGTTGATTTTGCAGGTGCTATTCTGAAACTATTTCTGGTCTTCAGATAATTGTATATAATATGAAACTCTCAATTATACAGCTTTAATCTTAATGGCAAGTAATAAAAGTTTTTCCTAAATGTAGCAGATACAACTGTGAACTTTTTTTCTTAATGTCTTAGGGACTTGATTGCATCAGAATCATTGAAGATTTAGCAAAAGTTCTCAAGAAACAGTCAGGTAACTTTCTTGAAAATTAAAATAAGTGGTTCTGTTTATGTGACTTCAGTTGCTGTAGTGACAACATTCTGGGGCACTGTAGATTAAAATCATTAAGATAAAACTACTGAAGAGCGTTAGAGTGAGGTTATATGTTGTGAACACTCAAATTTATTTTTGTTTGCATATGTAAGTCTATGAGGTTATAATCTTATAGGACCACATCTGAATTGGACATACAGTGTATTTATAACCTACATACATACGGATAAAGCTTCAGGCTTCAAGGTAGTAGTTGTATTGTATGCTCAGTGCACAGTAAGTTAATAGGAAAAGGTAGGCTGATACAAGTTTGCAATGAGGATTCTGTTTTTTCTAGAAGAATTTACAATTTATAGTGCTTGTTTTGGTGTATTTCACATGAATTAAGTGTAATTGAAGTGAACTATCAGTGATCTCTTGAGCTTATTTTTCTATAACATTTAGACTGATCTTTGTTTTATTGGGGAGCAAAATATATTTGTACATATTTAGCAAATTAGTCATGTTTGACAAATGCCTAAAATCAACATTAAAATATAACTGAAATACAATTTTGGTACCAATTAAGATTTTATTTTGTAGCCTTTTTACTACAGTTTGGAGTTACTTGTATTGCAGTCATTCAGTAATTAAAGATTTCATCCTAGGTTTAAGAAGTGTCTTGCCTATAACAACTGCTAAAGTCCCAATTGTCAAATTTTTCCATGTCAGAAGTGGTCTTGAAGTAGACATCAGTTTATATAATACTCTGGTAAGGTTATTGCCTTTTTAATTTCTTTTCTAACAGAAAAATATGGGTTGTCATCTTAAGATTGAAGTGACTGTTTTGTTGAGGTTCACTTATCAACTGTTTCCAGTTACCTCTTGCACTTTTAGATATTCGAACAACCTTTTTTTTTTTATTTGATCATGAGTGGAGTCAGTGCACAATTGTGATTTTACAGTTGCCACTTACCTAAGAAAATATATTAATGCTTCAGTAATAGCAAGAACTGGTGGTTTAGGTGTTTAAGTCTTTCTGTAAATGAGAGACAAAATAATATAACTTCAGTGTTCTAACGCTTCAATTCTCATCATGGCTCGCTCTTGCTTTGCCTTGAGGCTTGGAATAATGATTTTGAACCTAGCTTGCCTGAACTGGAACATGTTAGAATTTATTAAAAGCCATAAGTTCTTTGGGAAAATACTATAAAAACAAGTTTTGGGTGGAGTGGCTTTTTTGGGGGTTTGGGTTTTTTTTTTTCAGTACCTCTGAACTTGAAAAGCCAGTTCCTTGAAATATTATAGGAAAGTAAGATTTAGAGCCCAGTATTAAACTTTCTGAAGTTTTTATATGGACTCAGGGGAAGTCTTGAAAAAGATACCTCAACCGCAGAGTTTTCTTCTTGAAGTTATACATCCATATGAGTCAGTTGATTAGCTCTCACTTTTCTGGGCTGAAATTTTTAGTTCAAGAACTTACCTTCTACCAAACACTTTGAAAATGAAGTGGTAGATTAATGCTTCCCATTCTGAAGTGCTGTTCTGTGAATACTGCTTTGTGTGCAGATAAAGGATGTTGATCAGCTTTTTAAAAGAGCAGGTGAAAACCTCATCAAGTGCTCCCTTTCTCAGTATACATTCTACTATGCAGGGCTTCACATCTTCATTTCTTGAGCATGCATCTTGGAGTTCTTGGGTTTTGTGTTTCAGCTTACTACTCAATTTCTTCACAGCTCTTGTATTTTGTGTATGACTTTCTTCTCTTTGTAGGCCTTACATAACACAAGACTCCTGTCATCATATGCAGCCATTGATCCGAGAGTAAAGTATCTATGTTACACAATGAAAGTCTTTACAAAGGTAAGTATATTTCAGACATTCTAGAAGCAGTAGTTCCTGCAGCAAGAGATTATAACAATGAAAGATGCAAATGATGTTTCTTTTTCTAGATATGTGACATTGGAGATGCATCTCGAGGTAGCCTTTCTTCCTATGCGTATACTCTTATGGTGATTTATTTTCTTCAACAGAGAAATCCACCTGTCATCCCTGTTCTTCAAGAGGTACAGTATCTCAAGAAAGAACTTACTATCTGTACACAGTATAGACCGGAAGAACATGAATGCTGAACCTTTATGGCTCTTCTAATGAGTTTAATGTTATGCTTTCAGATCTACAAAGAACCAAAGAAGCCTGAAATTTTAGTTGATGGCTGGAATGTTTATTTCTTTGATAAGATAGACGAGTTGGTAAGTAAATCAGGTTAATTTGCAAATGAAAAAGAACTCCTTTGAAGAAATATGGTCCTCAGATGTGGTGATTGAATATAGAAATGGAAGTGGAGTAGCTATTGCTTTGAAAATCCCAATAGCAAGCTGTAAATCTTTAAGAATATGGTTGGTTGTAATCCATCTGGGGGGGAAATCTATGAAATCTGCAAAAAATAAAAAAAAAGTATTTTAAGATGTTAATGATGATTAATTGCTGTGTTCATCACACTACTAGGTGAAGATAATTCCTTCAAATACCAGCTGCATATTTAGTCGTAACTGCTTAATCTCATTTAATAATTTTATGTTAAGTAGGTACATAAAATGCATTAATAAATTCTTTGTATAATAGGTAAGACCAAATATTAGAAGTTATATTAATTCTCCACTTTTGTTGTTACTTTAAAAAATATACCATTTAAAAATTGATATTGGGTTATTAATACCCATTATGAAATTAAGTATTCTGGTGTAACTCAGTTGTGTTTCTTCATAAGATATGACTTACATTGTTTGAGCTTCCAAGTTATGAAAATTATTGCTTAATGTATGTACTGGAAGTAAAAATATTTCTGTATTTTCAGTCAGTTGTTTGGCCGGACTATGGCAAAAACACTGAATCTGTTGGGCAACTGTGGCTGGGGCTTCTCCGTTTCTACACAGAAGAATTTGATTTTAAAGAACATGTTATCTGCATTCGGAGTAAAACTCTGCTTACAACCTTCAAAAAGCAGTGGACCTCCAAATACATTGTAATTGAAGGTAAAAATGTGAAGTACATGAATATGTGGACTTTCTTTAATGACCCCTGGAAAAATTTTGTTCCACAAGGCTTATTTATTTTTGTAGTACTAGATTATAATTTGTTATTTGCTGATGTTTTGAAATCATTGCAAAATTTCCACTGAGTTTCACTAGTGAGAAAAATTACTCTTAGGGTTTTTTTTCTCTACTGAAAAGAACGTGCAAAGCAGACATGGTACTTATCATGATGACAGCAACTGAAAGAGAAATAGATTAAACCAAATCCTTTGGAAAAGAAATTACCTGTATTGTAGTTGAGGTTTTCTCTCAAATACCAAGTTTAGCTGAGTCCATATTTACATGAGGGATCTAAAAGTATGTGTTATTACACTGTTTAGTAATACCATGGTTTCTATCAAGAAAATACAGTGACACATTTTAGGAATTTTAAACCACTTTCTGGCCTCCATGACTTTCATGGAAAGCATTTCTACTCTCTTGCCTGCGCATTCAACTTTCAGAATAACTTTTACCATACTTCAGTCAGTTCAGAGCTAGATGACTGTGATCCTTTGTCCATGGAGTTAATTTATTTTCAACAAATTTACAAACAGTTCAATTTCAGTATCTTAATTCTGCATTGGAAATAGCTGCCTTGGGTTGTTAATGTGTATGTATACATTGTTGATCTAGGTCTGGACTTAATTAATGCCTGTAATGCTTTTTGTACAGACCCCTTTGATTTGAACCACAATCTTGGAGCTGGACTGTCAAGAAAAAGTAAGTCTCCTGTTAACAAATTTGGTTACAGAGTGCAGATCTTGTCTTAGATCATACTTTACTGGTTTGTTTGATGTTTTCCTCCCTTTTTTTTTTTTTTTTCCTTAGTGACAAATTTTATAATGAAGGCTTTTATCAATGGCAGAAGGTTATTTGGTACTCCTATAAAAATATTTCCTAAAGAATATCCATCAAAAATGGTAAGTTGCTTCTAAGAGCAGTAGCTGCATGCTGTTGAGTGTATAATTTAGCAATTTCAGGGGTAATGTTACACTCTCTTTAAGCTCTTCTCTCTTAAATTTTAACTGTCCATTAAAAATCTTTTTGGGAATTACTGCTCAGTGCTGCTTTTGTATTGTTTGCATGTAAAATGTGTTGGCATGCAGAATACTAATCAAGTCAAAGCTTTGTTTGTAAAGGCTTACATATTTTAGTCCCTATTAAAACCAGCTTATCATTTCTTAAAACTGCAGTTTTAAAAGAGAGCTTGCAGACCTAGGGGTCAGCAGGCTGCCTGTAAAGAAAAGAGGCCTGCAGTCAGTTCACCTCACTGGATCTTTCAGGAATTCAGCTGCATACACCACACTTATTCTTCTCTGTAACTTTCTGCAGGTTTAACACTTGCCTATCTGTCTTGATTCCTAGGTGTATGGATTTTCATTTAAAATGTGTTATTTCTTCCTTAGGAGTACTTTTTTGATCCTGAGGTACTAACAGAAGGAGAACTGGCACCAAATGATAGATGCTGCAGAACCTGTGGTAAAATTGGCCATTTCATGAGAGACTGTCCCATGAGGAGAAAGTGAGTACAGTTTTGACATGTGTATGGAACTTTTTGTTGGGTTTATTTAGAAGAAAGATTTGGGTTATATCTATAAAATGTTGAAAATCGGCAAATAAAACTTCAAGAGTATGAAGTCTTGAAAGCCTTTGTGCTCAGTTGTAAGGTAAATGAAAACATCTACCCTTTGCTTAGGGTCTGTTTATCTTAAGAGCTGTAAGTAAAAATCACCTGCAATCTTATGTAAGTAGGTAAAAAGCTACTTATATCGGATCAGATGAAATCATCTTTTTGCTACACAACAGGGAATTGTGAACTTATATTGTTGAGACTGTTAATTGGGGAATTTATTCAACTTTAGCAAACACAAGTAAAAAGAAAGAATGCTGAAGGTGGTATGAAAACCTACTCAATGTCTAAACTTCTGTATCAGATGCAGTGGATTTTTTAATTTTGCATTCTGGAGTGAAACCCCAGTTCATTGCACACATGCGGCTATGTCCTATACAAAATCACGTAGAATGTTAGAAGCTTCTCCCAGTAGAATAGACTTTTAGAGATACTGTAAAAATACACAGTTTGAGAAGGAAGTTCTGATTGAATTGTACAAGTAGACAAAAAAAACCCAACAGTCTATAGTTCTATCTTTTTCACACAGATTTTCTGTTGTGTTCGTATTTTTTGAGATATTTTAGAATTTAGGGCTATATTGTAATATCATTGTAAAGTTAGACTATTAAATACATTTTACATCAGTGTAGCATTATTTGGTAGAAGGGTCAAAGGGACAAGTGCATTAATTCACTTTATTTAACTCACTCAAGAAATACATGAAATATGTCTTTTATCTGTAGACAGCACTTGATTTGTTGGATATTCTTTTTTTTTCCTCCATGTATATATGTAAGCCCTATGAACTCTACAGCATTTTTATGCTCCTGCAGACTAAGACGGCGGCGTGGTTATGAAGATACAAAAAACCAGAGGTACACAGAAAGCAAGGAGAAAAGAAGCAATGAGGACAAAGAAACTCAGATTAAAACAACAGAAAAGGAGAGCTCAATCAAGGAGGCAAAGTTGCACGGCTGTACACCTCAGAAGAGGAAACTAGGAAGGGCAGTAGTGGAAACCGGAAGAGAAAAGACTCCAAGGCAATCAGCAGAGAAGTGGAAGCACCTGGAAGATAGAGACTTAAGAGAAAAACGGTGTTTTATCTGTGGAAGAGAAGGTCATATTAAAAAGGAATGCCCACAGTATAAAGGAGCTGCAGGTATGAAACTAGATCAAGCTGAGCAGTCTAAACAGAGCTTGTGTTTTTTGGTGTTTTCAGTTGACTGACACGTAAGGGTTTTGCTTTGAATGGCATTACATAAATGCTAACTTTTTTTTTTTTTAAATCTACTTACATTAGCCGGTTTTCTTTTCACCCTCACCTACCTTTCAGAACTTTGCCATATCCCAATAGATTTAACATGGTTTCTCATAGCAGGTAAGATGCTTGCAATATAAAAGATACGAATATCTAATATGTTGAAATTGCTTCCATTGTCCTCACTGTGTTAAGAGTTTGCTAACATTTCAAATTACAGTTTCTCTTTCAGTACATCATAATTGCAACAAAAGTTCACCTTATAGCTCTTCACATCGCCTAAACCAGAATTATTCTGTAGATCATGAAATCGCACAAGATAGAATATTGTGAATGAAATAATGTTCCTGCCAGCTCAGCAGTAGGAGGGATGCAGCAATATGTCTTATTTTTCATAGAGTCCGTTTGCAACTTTGACTTTAAAAAATAAAAAAAATTACTACAAAAAATGCCCCAAATACAGATCCTGACAGATCTGAACAAAATAGCTAAATACTTGCTTAGCAGCATCTAAGTCGTCCTTCAGATAAGACAGATCTCGTATCATCTGTGTTGTAAAGACTATCATTCTGTGATAAACTGAGACTCCTTAAGGCAGTGAATGGTACTTTTAGTTAGCTTCCAAAGAAACATAGTATTATAATTTCCCTGTAGGTAAACCTAGGAACATTTAAATTCATGCTGGATTAATTTGTTTATAATATGATGAATTAGAGCTTAGTCATGAGTTGACCTCTGAAAGTAGCAAACAGGAATCATTTTATAAACATAGTTTCAAACCTGTACTAGCAACAATGTTCTGTCTGGCTTAGATCAGGAGACTTTTCTTAATCAGATGTAATTGGTGCAAGAAAACATAAGACTGCGCTAACAAAGTACTGAAAGTAGGAGGAAAATGGTGCCGGTATATGTAGAAGTGTTTTTAGTTTGATAGGTCACTAGAAGTGTTGGCTGGACAGTGTTGGTGCTTAAAAATTGATGCCATGTTTTATTCAGCTTTTGACCTCTTGAAGCTGTATGTCAAGTCTAAATTTAACTTCTGAGTTTCTTTATCTTTGACCTTGTCTTGTTGAGCTTTTCTTCCTACCATTCCATTTTCCATGATGCTAAATTTGCTAAGGTTGAAGAGGCATATGCCTGACTGTTTTGTAGTTAGTGACATGGTTGTATTTCATAACATCATATGAGAACTATGCTAAGGCTGTATGGTACGTAAGTCTAAACTCATGAATTACGGAGTAGGTGGGGTTTTCTCTGTTACCTGCATTTTGTGAATTGCTATACTTGAGTTTGAAGAAAACTGCTGTAGGTTGGGCTTTGTCTTTTTTTTGTGTGCTTTGTGCCCAGAGTATTCTCTCTAGTTGAATAGAGCACTATGAACAAGTAGACTTAAGAGATTATTTTTTTTTTCTGCTGTGCTCCATTTTGTAAGACTGTGGACAATTAGTTACCTGTTCAGTTATCTTCATTCATTTTCTGAAGTTCCGTATGTCCCTCTGATTCTGGAGAAGGGTACAGAGCTTAATTTATCGTAGGCTCTTGTCCTGGGTTCAGCAGTAGCAGTCTTTTTTTCTCCTTCGTAGTAGCTGGTGCAGCACTGTGTTTTTGACTTTCCGCCTGGGAACAGTGCTGATAACACCGATGTTTTTAGTTGTTGCAGTAATGTTTACTCTGACCAAGGACTTTCTGAGTCTCATGCTCTGCCAGGGAGGACGGGAAGCAGGGAGGAAGCAGAGACAGGACACCTGACCCAAACTGACCAAAGAGGTATTCCATACCACAGCACATCATGCCCAGGATGTAAAAACTGGGGGCAGGGACCTGGAAGAGTTAGTTCACGACTCGGTCGTCGGATGGTGAGCAGTTTTATTCTCTTACCTTGTTATTTCCCTTATCATTATTATTATTATTGGTGGTAGCAGCAGTGGTTTGTGTTATACCTTAGTTATTGGACTGTTCTTATCTCAGCCCGTGGGAGTTACATTCTTTCGATTCTCCTCCCCATCCCTCCGGGGAGGGGGGGGGGGGAGGAGGAAGGGCAGGGGAAACTCCAGAGACTGTGTGGTCTTTCTGAGTTACAGCTGGGCTTAAACCACGACAGTTCCTAACTTAGATGCATACCTATATATGGACCTGGTCCAAGCCCAGCCCGTAACTCAGCATCATGCAGCTGCTTGCTCACCCTCCCCCTTTATTCCCCCCCCACTCTGGGCAGGATGGGGAGGAGAATCAAAAGAATGTAAACCCTGTGGGTTGAGATAAAAACGGTCCAGTAACTAAAGTATAAAACAATACTACTACTACCATCCATAAATATAAAACTACTACTACTACTACCACTAATAATAAGGGAAATAACAAAGATAGGGAGTATAGAATTAAAAAGAGAAAGGAAAAAACCGCAATAAACACAGGTGATGCACAATACAATTGCTCACCATCTGACTACAGCTACCGAGTCCGACCTGAGCAGTGATCTGGGCCTTCTTAGGTGACTCCTCCCAGTTTATATACTGGGCATGACATGCTCTGGTACAGAATACCCCTTTGGCTAGTTTGGGTCAGGTGTCCTGTCTCTGCTTCCTCCCAGCTTCTTGTGCCCCTCCTCACTGGCAGAGCATGAGACTGAAAAGGCCTTGATCAGTGTAAGCATTACTGAGCAATAACTAAAATCATCGGTGTGTTATCAGCCTTGTTTTCAGTCTAAAACCAAAATACAGCACTATACCAGCTACTAGGAAGGAGAAAAATAACTTACACTTGAACCCAGAACAGTATCCACTCCTTATTCCATACCATTCACATTATGCTCACATCCCACATTTTTCAATATACTATTGCTTTTTGTCTCTTGAGACATATTATACACACACACAAAGAGACAGGTATCATTCCTTAATCCATGGCCCATCCCTATGAAGTTCACTGAATTCATTCAGTCCATGATGTTGGGCTTCATCTGTCATAACAGTCTTTCAGGGCAGGAGAGACAGTGCGAGAGAATGTTTCCTTCCGACGTTGGCTCTCTGAGGTGGGGAAAAAAGAGGTGCAATTGTTAACGACTCCCATTACACACCTGCCAAAATATAGAGCTGATGACCATGCTGAGAATGCATACCAGATCAGTTTCATGATCAATGATTATATTGTATTACAAGCCATTACCAAAAAGTACAATGAAACGAGAACCTTAGCCCAGACCCCAAAGCAGATAAATGCTAAAACAGCAAATGCTGGCTGCAAGTAAGGTGTGACATGCTGACACTCTGAGATCAAGCCAAACAACTCCAAGACCAAATAAATCAACATTGCAAGGAGTGACTATTAGTCTGAAACAATGAATGTGTCATGGGTTCAGCAGCAGCAGTCATTTTTCTCCTTCGTAGTAGCTGGTGCAGCGCTATGTTTTTGATTTTGGGCCTGGGAACAGCACTGATAACACCAGTGTTTTCAGTTACTGCCTGGTAATGTTTTGGTCTGATCAAGGACTTTTCTGAGTCTCATGCTCTGCCAGGGAGCAGGGGAAGCTGGGAGGAAGCAGAGACAGGGCACCTGACCCAAACTGACCAAAGAGGTATTCCATGCCACAGCACGTCATGCCCAGGATGTAAAGCAGAGGGCAGAGACCCGGAAGGGTGGGGGGTGCACTGCGTGGTCGGGCTGGGTATAGGTGGTGAGCAATTGTATTCTTTCCTTATATTTGCCTTGTCATTATTATTACTGGTGGTAGCAGTAGTGGTCTTGTGTTATACTTTAGTTACTAAACTGTTCTTATCTCAACCTGTGGGAGTTGCATTCTTTCGATTCTCCTTCCCATCCCCCCGGGAACGTGTGGAAGAAAGAGGGGGGAGAGAGTGAGCAAAACTGCGTGGCTGACTGGACTTAAACCACGACAGAACGTTTATCACAAATAATGTTTAGACACACTCTGGTCAGATCTATTTTTATCTCAACCCTTTGGGCCCGATGCTGGGCACCAGAAAGGACTGTCGTGGTTTAAGCCCAGCTGGTAACTGCGCCATGCAGCCGCTCACTCAGTCCCCCCCATTCTTCCCTTCCTCCCTGCTCACTCCCAGCAGGATGGGGAGCAGAATTGAAAGAATGGAAACCCCACTGGCTGAGATAAGAACAGTCCAGTAAATAAAGTATAATACAAAACTACTACTGCTACCACCAATAATAATAATGGTAAAGGAAATAACAAGGGGAGAGAATATAAAACTTGTAAGGGAATTAAAACAGACCAACCCAATAAAGACAAGTGATGCACAGCACAATTGCTCACCACCTGCCGACCAATACCCAGCCCTACCCAAGCAGTGATCTGGCCTTCTGGGTAACTCCCTCCAGTTTGTATACTGGGCATGACGTGCTGTGGTATGGAATACCCCCTTGGCTATAGTTTGGGTCAGGTGTCCTGTCTCTGCTTCCTCACGGCTTCTTGTGCCCATTTTTACTGGCAGAGCATAAGACTGAAAAGTGCTTGTCAGGGTGAGCATTACTGAGCAACAGCTAAAAACATCCATGTGTTACCAGCTTTGTTCTCAGACTAAAGCTAAACACAGCACTGCATCAGCTACTAGGAGGGAGAAAAGTGACTGTTACAGCTGAACCCAGGACAGCACCTCATCTCATTGTGCCAGTTTTCCATTTTACAGAAATGAGAAAAATAGCAATATCCTACATTCTACTGTCTATGAAGATAGATTGTAAATTTCATGGTATTTTTGTATCTTAAAATACCTGAAATAGAAACTAGTTTTAAATTAGCAAATCTTTGTTATGACATTTTCAGGTGGTTTAAAACCAGAAGCGTTGTATGGATCCCCTTTGTTACACAGTGCTTCCCAACATGCTGGTAGATTAAATCAGGTAAACACTAAGTGTCCTTTTTCTTTGATCTTTTTCTGTTTAAATGTTCTGAAGTCCATATAAAGTAATTAAAAATAGCTTTACTTAAGCTTTCAAGGAGAACCTTTTTTTTCTTAGTTGCGGAATTACATAATTTTCTTGGTTCATCAGTGTGCATCTGTTGTTTACAGCGAGCGCTTACACATGAAGAAAAAAAGAAACAAAAAGGAAAAGTATTTTTGAGTCCCCAGTCAGGTTTGTATGTCTTCATTTCAGTTCAGAAATTCTGTGTAAAAGCATGCATCTTTAACTTGCTTTCTCCATCAGTCCTTCTGGGAACTCTGCCTAAATGGCCAAACACAGCAGCAGTCTGCGTAAGTTGCTAGGTAATTCTGGGAAGACACTTTTTTGGTCCTTTTTTTAAACTGGAAAAGTGATCAGTTTTTCGGGTTTGTTTTGGAAGCAAAACTTAGGCATGTCAGTTCTGTGCATTTTATTTGTTCCTTTTCAACTCTCATAGATCTGTTTTGCAGAAGGTTATGGTGGGGTTTTATCAGTCTCTCACCTCTCTCCTGTTCTGGCATACATGGAGTTCTGTTTTTCTTCAGGGACAACATGTGGAGCACTTTCTTGTAATGCTTCTTCAAAGTAATTGGCTAGAATTCCATACGATCAACTTACTTGAGAGGCTATCAAAGCACATCTTCGGTCTGAGCTGCAAAAATGCAGGGAAGTTAAAATTGCACTTATAAGTAGCATTCAGATGACAGTATAAAGGCCTTTATGTACTGTCTGTGGAGATGTTTTATGTTAGATGCATGGTTACAAATGCAGCTTCTTTACAGTAATTTCACAAACTTACTGAGAGGTATAATGAAGATTTTAAAAGGGTTTTTAATAAAATATATAAATATCTTCTGGGACATCTGAAGGGGGGAACCCAAGTAGTCTTTGCGAAGTATGGAAAAATAAACTGCAATTAATTATCTCAAATTAAATTCTCAGTTTTGTTGGAAGACAAAGTATTTTCTCCTTTCGGTGCAAGGCTTTTTCAAATCCAAGTTTGGGGATTTTTTAACACAAAGCAATTGTCATTTGGCTAGGTATTTAGTTGAAAAAATGTTAGTTTTCACTTTTGTATTCTAGTATATATATATATACTATACTATATATGTATACTGTCTTTCAGCATGTAGTGATTTAAAGTTGAACCATGTGTGCTTTCATTATAGTTTGACTTAACAATAATTTTCTACTGATTGTTTCAGTTGTTTTACATCTTGTCTGTCTTTTTCTTCTTTTTTCATTAAACTCCCAATCTTAGGCAGCCTTTCCAACAAATACATGACTCAGGGAAAAGCCTCGCAGAAGAGGACCCAACAAGAATCATGAGGGATATTAAGCACTGTTAAACTGCAATACAGACCCTTCATTCATCTAAAAAATTTTCTTTGTCTAAAGCATCTGGACTCATAGGACAGCAGAATAGACAACCTTCCACTTAATTTTAATTAAATATGGGTGGTTTATCTTAGATTGCTAGTACAAGCAATACAGACCCCTGCTCTGAAATAGATTGTTGGAGCATTTAAATAGAAAGCCATAATTTTTTTTATTTTTTTTTTTCTAAATCATATTAAAAAAGGCAGGTACTAAAAATGGACTGTTTTCAAGGTTTTGTCATTTCATCTGATCATTTTAAAATGCACTAAAATTGTGTGCAAGCCAAATACATTATATTCAAAAGATTGATTTTTTTAAGCAGCAAATAATATTTATTAATGTTGATCGTATACTGAATCCGTGTTTAAAAGTGTTCTAAATGTTTGTAGACTGCTATGTTTTTGGTTTGTGGTTTTTTTTTTTTTTCCCTGTGGAGAACTGAAAACACAGAAGTTAGTAAACATACGTAAAACAATATCTGGACAAGCATTGCCATTGAGATTTCTCAGTTTTTCTGTTCTGTGATTCTTATGGGAGTTCATTAGCTGCTGCGTACAACAAGAAGGACTAAGAAGCAGGTCAGTCCTGTTTGATGCTGCTAAGAATCTTTTTCAAGCCCTTGAGGATACGGATAAAAATGCTTTAAAGAATAGAGCTATTATATTTGGCATCTGGGGAAAACACATGTCCATTTTCATATAATGTGAAGAAGATCCTTATACTAGCCACAGACTTAATTGAGTATGAACTTGAGCTTTACTTGAAGTGCTTCCAGAGCTGGCAACGTACTGTCTTTTCTTGTTCAGGAAAGAATTAGTTACATTGTGAAACTGAAACCACTGTTATTTATGACTTTGAAATAAATTAAAAAAAATAATCATAATTAAAATCAGACTTAAGTTTCTGTATTTCTTCTTAGGTTGTAGCTTTTAGTATTTCTGACTGAAATGCAGAATTAATGACAACTTACTAGAATTATCTGGGTCTAGAAATGTTATGTTTCTTTTTTTTCTGTATTCATCTGTTTTTATTAAAGTTGAAAGCTAGAATTGACCTAAAATGCTCTTAGGGAACTGGGACCCTAACTCCTCTTTTGGTTTTAATGTGTCTGTAGCCAGCTATCTGTAAACTTCTAGATGTACAGCTTTCTCAAATAATTTCTTTTATATACTTTCCTCAGCATATTTTCAAGCAAAATATCACCTAGCAAAAAAAAAAAACAGAAAATACTTCCAACTGTCATCTTTAGCATATTTCATATGAAATAAAGTCAGTTTTCCCTCAAAAATAAGATAATTCTTGTAGATTTTAATTCATAACCCCCCCAAAAAAATAAATAAAAACACACACAAAGAAAACCACAAAAAAATCCAAAATAAAATAAAAAACAACCACCAAAAAATAGCCAGAGCAGATTGACATGCTTATGTATGCCTTATTCAGCCCTCTAGTCAGAGTTATTTTCAGTTTTGATGATGGGAATGAAATATAAAATCACAGAATCATAGAATAGTTAGGGTTGGAAAAGACCTTAACATCATCTAGTTCCAACCCCCCTGCCATGAGCAGGGACACCTCCCACTAAACCATGCCACCCAAGGCTATGTCCAATCCAGCCTTGAAAACCGCCAGCGATGGAGCATTCACAACTTCCCTGGGCAACCCATTCCAGTGCCTCACCACCCTTACAGTAAAGAATTTCTTCCTCATATCCAATGTAAACTTCCCCTGTTTAAGTTTTAAAACATTACCCTTTGTCCTGTCCCCACAGTCCCTAATGAAGAGTCCCTCCCCAGCATCCCTATAGGCCCCCTTCAGATACTGGAAGGCTGCTATGAGGTCTCCACGCAGCCTTCTCTTCTCCAGGCTGAACAGCCCTAACTTTCTCAGCCTACGGTTGGCTTTCTGGGCTGCGAGCACACACTGCTGGCTCATGTTCATTTTCTCATCAACCAACACCCCCAAGTCCTTCTCTGCAGGGCTGCTCTGAATCTCTTCTCTGCCCAACCTGCAGCTGTGCCTGAGATTGCTCCGACCCAGTTTTAGGACCTTGCACTTGTCATGGTTAAACTTCATCAGGTTGGCATCAGCCCACCTCACAAACATGTCAAGGTCCCTCTGCATGGCATTCCTTCCCTCCAACGTATCAACCGAACCACACAGCTTGGTGTCATCGGCAAACTTGCTGAGGGTGCACTCAATCCCACTGTCCATGTCACTGACAAAGATGTTGAACAAGACCGGTCCCAGCACCAATCCCTGAGGGGCACCACTCGTTACTGGTCTCCAGCTGGACATTGAGCCATTGAGCACAACTCTGCGTGCGGCCATCCAGCCAGTTCTTTATCCACCAAGTGGTCCACCTATCAAATTGATGTCTCTCCAACTTGGAGGCAAGGATGTCATGTGGTACAGTCTTTAATGCTGACAGGTGACTAAGGAGTGATAATTGGAAGCATCCTAAAGAAGTACAGGAGGGTAAAAGTCTTCATGCCTGCATGGTAGACCATGACTGATGAAGGTATTAGTTGCATTCATATACAAACCTCCCCCCTCCAAGCACATATATTGCTGACTTCAGCTTCAGGCTGATGGGGCATTTAAGCCCCATACTTCTCAGTGGTTGTGCTTTAGTTGAGGACGTTTGCCCAAGTTGTATGTAATGGGTGTGTGGAAGAAGTTTTGTATAGCTGAAGAATATACAACTTCTTTTATACGCTTGCTATCTTTATCTGTGAGGGAGAAATAGTGTGCCTCATTAAACAGTAGTTGCATACTTATGTATGTAGAAAAGAAAAACATCTGCATGTTTACTACCAAGCTCTTCAAAACAGCTAACCCCAGAATGAGGTACGCAAACGGGGTGTCACGATGATCAGGGGGTTGGAGCACCTCCCATACAAAGACAGGCTGAGAAAGTTGGTGCTGTTCAGCCTGGAGAAGAGAAGGCTGCGTGGAGATCTCATAGAAACCTTCAAGTGTCTGAAGGGACCTATCACGATGCTGTGGAGGGACTCTTCATCAGGGACTGTAGCAAAAGGACAAGGGGTAACAGGTTCAAACTTAAAACAGGAGAAGTTCAGGTTAGATACAAGGAAAAAGTTCTTCCCTGTGAGGGTGGTGAGACACTGGCACAGATTGCCCAGAGAAGCTGTGGCTCCCCATCACTGATAGGGTTCAAAGCAAGGTTGAAGGGGACTTTGGGCAGTATGCTCTGGTAGGAGTGTCCCTTCCTGTGTTAGGGGGTTAGTACTAGATATCTTAAGGTCCTTTCTGACCCTAACCATCCTGTTTCGATGATGCAGACTTGTTGCTTGTGCTTGGACTTCGTAAATGTAATTTTAAAGCAATTAAGGATGTTGTCAGGCGGAGGTAATGAACAACGGCTGTTTGCTTTCCCTCTGGCCTAGCCGTCATTCAGTTCAAAGTGATGGGACTGACCTCGTCGGGTTTCTCTGCGGGTGCCCGCAGGCCGCCCCGAAGTCCCCTCGTTTCCTCCGGCCCCGGCCTGCGGGAGCAGCTCGCGGCAGCCGGGCGGCTCCGCGCCGTGGTCCCGCGGCAGCAGGAGAGTGTCGAGCACCCCGCACCCGGGCCCTGAAGGGTAAAAACCCGGCAGGTGGCCACGGGTTAACAACGCTCTCAAGATGCGCCCTGACGAGCCCACCGTCACCGGCACCGGGCGGGCTTGTCCGCGCCGCGTCACGCCGCGGATGGGTTTGCCCGTGCAAAACGACTGCGGTATCGCAGCGCTTGTGTGCGTGACTACACGTAAACACTAGTGTTCCCCGCCTGTGCCTCTGGAGGACGGGCACTCTGCGTTCCCCCACGCAGCTGCCTCCTGGCCGTCAGCAGGGGTGCCGGCGGATGCAGCTAAAGGAAAGCCCTCGCCGAGGCCGCGCTTACCACCGCAGGGCGCAGCGCAGCCTCAGGCCAGCCTGGCGCGGCGGGACGGGGCGGAACTGCCGCCACTGCCGATCACAGCCCGCTGCCCAATCGCGGCGGGCGCCGGAACCACGCCGTGCGCCGTGGCGTCACAGTGCGACGTCGGCGGTGCCCATGGCAGAGGGCAGCGGCCGGGGCGGAGGGGGGTGATGGCCTCGTCGGTGGTGCGGGCCACGGTGCGCGCCGTCAGCAAGCGGAAGATCCAGGCTACGCGCGCCGCTCTCACCCTGGTCAGTGCGCCTCTGCGGGAGGGGTCCCCGCGGCCCCTGCGCCCTTGCTGCCTCACGGCTGCAGGAGCTGCGCCACGGGCAGGGCCGGGCCGCGCCGCCGCCCTCCTGCTCCCCCGGCCTTCCGCCCATCCTGCGGCTGGTGGCGCGCGGCCAGCCGTGGGCTGCCGGTGGCAGCGGGGCGGGACGAGCACGGGGCTCGAGCCAGCGCCGTTATCCCGTGCGGTGTCGGCTCCGCGCTGGACTCGGCAGGAGAGGGCTGCGGGGAGGCTGAGGGGTCTCTGACAGCCGCACCGCCCTCCGTGAGTTGCTGTGGGGGAGCCGCTGCTCCTGGCTGATGCCGCCGGCAGCAGGCTCCGCGCCCCTGCTCCTGTGCAGGCGGCCTTGCAGGGGGCAGCGCCGCGGAGGACAGGCGGCGGGAGAGGCGGTGCTGCCCCTTCGTGCTGAGCCCTTTTTGCACAGTCACTCGAAGAATTGTATTTCTTCTGGAAAAGTAAATAACAGTTAAGCATTATCGAGAGCCGCTGACGAGTTGTTCCCAGTGAGGCTTTCTATCCTTTTGTCAGTTGATGAAATGCGTTTGCTACTAGCGGCGGTGTTTTGGAAGCTGTACTTTTGAGAGGTATTACTGCAGAGCAGAATACAGTCAGTTCCCTGCAGGAACAGGGGCAAAGTGCATATAGTTCAGTCGTTTGTCAGAGCAGGTGATTCCTGTTATGTAGTGAGTTTATTTCATTATACAAATGAAGATTAATAGCGGTATGTAGAAAAGGTTTTCTGCCGCAAGTCTGCTTGTAGTTTGCTTTGTCTGGTCGTGATAAGAACTAAACGTTGCTAACGGCATTCCTTTTCTCCGTGTCTTAGAAACCTAAAAGCATGTAATGGAAATTTCTGTATGTTTAATGTGTTCTTGCATTTATGCAACAAGTAGTTCTGCAAGAACAGTGAACTTACCCTCTTTAAAATCCCAGTTCCCCTCTAGGTTAGTGGGAAGAGAAAAGTAGGACATAAGCGCTTCTGTGTCTGACTGATTTTTTTTCTGTGATATGTATGTGTTAAGAGCTACTTAATTGCATTGTGGTAGTGATTTTATGGGGGAAAAAAACCCAACCAAACACTCTCAAAGGATGGCAGTTCTTGAGTTCTTGCATACCCCCTTGAGTGTGGGTATGGAGGGGAGTGAGAGGTATTGTTTTCTGTATGGGTTAGATTCAGCAATCATCTGTTTCACAGCAGAGTGTGTATTTTCAGATAAGAGTCCAGTTTTGAGTAGAACTCAGGCAAGTCAATACAGACAGGTGGCTGATGCTGTAGGTGGGTTTCAGACATAGGAAAGAAATATAAACTAAGAAAACTTAAGTACACTTAAGGGCTGGAATAGGAATTTTTATAGTGCAGCTGAGTATGTCGCACACTTAATATGTGCGAGCACTTACTGCAAATAAACAAACAAAAAAACCCTTTCACATTAATGTGTATGTTTTTGTTTTTCAGACCCCCTCAGCTGTTCAGAAGATAAAAGAGCTTCTGAAAGATAAACCTGAACACGTAAGTATAAACGGTGCAAACCTGTAGATGGTGCTAAGGTGTCAGCACAACTCGTGAAACATTTGTAGCTAACTTAAAAGTTTGAAATAAGCACCAATGTGTTTATTAGAGATAGTGGGGTTTTTGGTTGGGATTTTTTTTGTGGTTTGTTTTTTGTTTGTTTTTTTTTTGAGTGGAATTTGTGAGTGTTGTTTGATATCTCAAGCTCCATTTCCTTATAAAGTGAAATGCAGAAAATAACTGATGGTATTGACATTTGACTTTACAGATACTTTTGCAATGGAAAAAGTTGAAAAAATTTAAGCTTAAAATGTTTTTGATATATTTTAATGAAGCCTTTTAATATGGCATAGTAGTGAGTTCTGGTATGGAAAGAGATCTTCAGCTGTTGATAGTAAGATGTTGTTAATTAAGTTCTTGTAGGAATTCCCATTTTGAAGTATAAAAAAGTTAGGCTGATACCTATTGGAAAAATCTAATTCTTGGAAAAATTGCCAGAAAGGAAACTTTTTGTTCTAGTAATCAGCATTTCTCTAAGTAACTGTGCTTGTCATCTTTTCCTTTTGAGGAAAAACTCAAGAGTCTTGCTTTCTAACCATTCTAAAAACAAGCACTAGATTTTCTTCTTTAAAGTATTATTTCAAAGTGTTGTGGTTTAAGCCTAACTCACGCAGCCCCTTCTCTCACTCACTTCCCCCTCTTTCTTCCCCCCGCTCCCAGAGGGATGGGAAGGAGAATCGAAAAGAATGCAACTCCCACAGGTTGAGATAAGAACAGTTTAGTAACTAAAGTATAACACAAATCACTACTGCTACCACCAATAATCATAATGACAAGGCAAATACAAGGAAAGAATACAATTCTCACCACCTAATACGAAGCCCGACCACGCAGTGCACCCCCACCCTTCTGGGTCTCTCCTCTCCGTCTTTACATCCTGGGCATGACGTGCTGTGGCATGGAATACCTCTTTGGTCAGTTTGGGTCAGGTGTCCTGTCTCTGCTTCCTCCCAGCTTCCCCTCCTCGCTGGCAGAGCATGAAACTCAGAAAGTCCTTGGCCAGACCAAAACATCACTAAGCAGTAACCGAACCACTGGTGTTATCAGCGCTGTTCCCAGGCCCAAAATCAAAAACATAGCGCTGCACCAGCTACCAAGAAGCAGAAAAATGACTGCTGCTGCTGAACCCATGAGGCAAGGGGAGTATTTCTAAGTTGCCGTTGTTTCTTTTGCTTCCTGCACATCTGCAACTGACTGGACACTTTGTTAATGTTTCAAACCAACTTAAGGAAGCCTTAAGCCTACAGCTTAGGTGGTCAGTCATCTACTTGCTATAAATGTTGTTTACATTTTCCTGTCCATTATTTGTAGCAGTTCTTGTAGACATAGATATTTAGTCTGAAAAGATAAAACATGTTTCTCTGAGATCCCACATGATGACATGTGCTATGTTTCGATATATTTTTATCACAAGATTCATTATGGAGATAGGCAGTATAATTTTCCTCTTCAGTTATGAAGCATTGGTGCATAGATATTCCTGAAAGATAGTTGTGGACGAGTAGTTCTGTTTCTTTAAAATCTTTTCTTATACAATGTGCTTTTTGTCAGAGTTGTTGGATACTGTGAATGTTAGAAACACTAGGTTGGCTTATAAGGTTTATTAAAACAGCAAGCAAATAAACATAATTGATTTAAAGGGGCATTGCTGTTTATGTGAGACTGGCAATATAGGTAATGAAGAAATCAAAGTGTTTTTCACAACTTGTGTTTGAAGTAAGTTTTCTGATGGTATTATTACAAGAATTCTGTGCAAATTCAGTAACTGCCCTTGTCTTGGCCTCATATTGCTGTCAGTACAGAATTGCCATCTAAGTAAACTTTAATTTGAAGTCACAAAAATACCTGTCTTTGAAATGTGAGTGTCTTTAGACCAGGCACCTCTAAGAGTTCTGACAGTTTATTACTTCAAAACTTTAACATAGTTTAGGGCTTGATCCACAGTAGCAAACATCTGATGTTTGCTTTCACCTTGGCAGTCAGCTTTGTCAAAGGAAAAAAAAATATGTTACCTCTTAATCTGCTAAAGTTATTCACTTCTGCACTGAGGCATGGAGGATAATCATGGAATGGCCGGAGTTGGAAAGGACCTTAAAGATGATCTAGCTCCAAGCCCCTGCTATGGGCAAGGGCGCCTTCTACTAGATCAGGTTGCTCCAGGCCCCATCCAGCCTGGCCTTGAACACTGCCATGTTCAATGCATCACATTCATAGGCATCCACAACTTCATAATAGACGTAACATAAACCACAACATAATAAATGTCATTATTTTGTTGTTCTGCATACTTTTTACCTTAGTGTTCGAGAGTAAGTTTAAAAAAATTTAATGAATGTTCTGTTGTTTGGTTGTGGTATTTTTAGGTGGGTGTGAAAGTAGGTGTTCGTACAAGAGGATGCAATGGGCTTTCCTACACGTTAGAATACACGAAATCAAAAGGAGATTCTGATGAAGAGGTAGTTCAAGATGGTGAGTTTCTGAACAAACTTCTGTGGTGGTGGTGAAGAATAACCTATTGCAGGTTTGCCAAGATACAGGGTAGAACTTAGTTGAAATAATGAGTTACAGTAGGAGGTCCCTCTGTATGGGAATTGTAGTCACTTTAGCTTCTGGTTTGAAGTAACTAGTTAGTTAAAATAAGCAGCTTTGCAGTATCTGCATCGGAGGCTACTCCACCTGAATAGTTTAGTCTATCCTTCATGTCTTCAGAGGTGGCTAATAGCAGATATTTAGAGAATAATACAGAGCAATGCATATATAATGAAATATTTTATCAGCATACCTAAACCAAGGCTTGTCAAAGTAAAGATTTTATTTGGAAGGGATTTTCCCAACTGATTTCTCTAACTAGTCTTATTCTTCACTGATGCATAATTTGGTTTTAGTTTCTTTGTGCTTTTGACCTTTGCATTGCTTTATAACAACGGGTTCTATGATTTTTATTGAAGAATACTTTAAAAATTGTTTTTGTACCCTGATATTTATGCTTTCTGCCTCATAATTACAGTAAGCATCACATAATAGGTCTGTTGCTAAAGTTCCTGTTGTGGTTTAACCCCAGCCATCAGTGAAGCCCCTCACAGCTACTCACTCACTCTCCAACCGAACTTTTTCAGAATGGTAAAAGTGAGAAAACTTATGGTTTGGTATAAAGACAGTTTAACAGGTAAAGCAAAAGCCGCACATGCATGTGAAGCAAAACAAGGGATTAATTCACCACTTCCCATCAGCAGGCAGGTTTTAAAGCATCTCCAAGACAGCAGGGATCCATCTCGCATGATGGTGACTTGGAAAAACAAGCACCATCGTTCCGAATGGCCTGTCTTCATTCTGCTTCCCGCAACTTTTATTGCTGAGCATGATGTCATATGGTATGGGATATCCCTTGGTTCAGTTGGTATCAGCTGTTCTGGCTGTGTCCTCTCCCAGCTCCTTGTGCACCCCCAGCCTGCTTACTGGTGGGGTGAAAAGCAGAAAAGGACTTGATGCTGTGTAAGCATCTGCTCAGCAGTAACTTAAACATCCCTGAATTACCAAACTTTTTCCAGCACAAATCCAAAACTTAGCCCCATACTAGCTGTTCTGGAGAAAATTAACTTTGCTCAAGTCAAAACCAGCACAGTGCTGTATGTTTTTCAGTTTTTATGAAAGTTAATGTCAGTGGTCTTTTTGTCAAATACAGATTGATAATAGTGTTTGTTTTGGTTTCTGTTCTTTTTCTAAATGTTCATAGAATTCCTTTTGTGGAGGTGGTTTTTGGTTCTTTTAGGCATTACTGAACTGTATTATGTTCAGAAATGTTATTTTTAATTTGGTGGCAAAGTAGGAGATTTAAGAATAAGACGCTAAGGCTATCACTCTTGTTTTCTTACAGAAGCTATGCTGCTGGTCAGAGCCCACCTTCTAGCTGTCCTTGGAAAACCTGTGACCAACATATAGATTTTTATTTTCTTAAACAGAATTAGTTAGAACTTCAGCAAATGGTCAAATTGAAGCAGAATATGAGCATGAGCATGTGAGCTAGGGACTGGTACCTGATTCTGCAGGTGCCTCTTGATTTCAGAATCATCTGGCTTCTGGAGTTAACCTCTTCTGCTTGATTGAAAGCTGCTCTAGCTTTACAGGCCTGAAAACACGTTTTTCAGAAAGCATTTGCTGGTTTGGATCTTAAGAAAACTGGAAAGCAGTTTTCCTCAGTCAGGTCAGAGACCTTAAGTTCCAAAGCCAGCGGTTCATGTATGCTTGTATCATTTCTGTTTTGCTTCACTTGCTTCTAGATAGACTTCCAGTAAAGGCTGTTTTATACAGGTTTCTGCTCAGTGGTGTCTTTGAATCCCAGCACAAGTTTGCTTGCTTTTAGGTAGTAAGTGACAGCTTCAGGAATCAGGTCCATAAACTCTTTGATTAGATTTAGCCTTCACTATCAGTTACTGTCCACGCTGACCCAAAAAAAGTGTAGATTCAACTCAGTTGCCCAGACTTGAGTTGTGTTAATAATATGTTTTGTCTCAGCGTCTGCTATGATGAAATGGCTTTCCAGCAATCTCTCCTGTACCTTAATGAGGTCTTGTTGCTGTGTACTGGTACAATTTTACATGTTTATTATTTCATATTCTGTGGATAGCTAAAGCAGTCCACTTGCACCATTGTGTCATATTTGCAGCTTTAAAGTTCAGTAACATTATTCCAGCGAGATACAGACTTTGTATACTTTAGGAAGGAAAGCTCTTTCTACTTACTAAGATGAACTGCTAGTTTTTAGTCTTAAAGATTGTGGTATATTTGAATGTTCATACATTTGCCTCAGTATAAGAATTGAGTATTGGAGCTGAGATCCATTCCCAAGTTCTGTGGCTTCTTTCCCTAGGTGTCATGTTTTTAAATCTCTCCTCAAAAAAATATGTATGTAAGTGACACATAAATGCACATAAATAATAGTTCTAAACTGTTGCTGGACTTACATGGTAGAGTAAAAACAGTGATGAAAGTCTCCCATGTTAGGGCAGGGAAACTAACTTGGCTTCCATTTTTTTATCACTGGTTTAAAGAGAGTTCCAAAGTGAGTGATGATTTTGCTAATGTAAATATTTATTTCTTTCTTTGATGTCCTCCAGGGGTTAGAGTGTTTATTGAGAAGAAGGCACAGCTGACACTTCTAGGAACTGAAATGGACTATGTAGAAGACAAACTGTCCAGTGAATTTGTCTTCAATAATCCAAACATCAAAGGAACATGTGGCTGTGGAGAAAGCTTTAACATCTGAAATCTCAGGACTGCTTCTTTGACTTTGAACACCCCAAAACACTGCTATGGCTTTCAGAAGCAAATGCATTTTTTTCAGGTTTGTAGGCTGCGTGAAGTGTGGATACCATTAAGAAAAATAAACCCTTCTGAAAAAGTAAATTGTTAGATTCCACCACTGATGTAGTTATACTTTAATTTGTGATGAGTTGGGATTCAAAAGGTAAGAACAGTAAGTGCTGTAGTAACACCTCTGTATTTTCACATGCCAAGGAAATAAAATCTGTCTGTTCTTTCCCTTTGTTATTTTCTTTGTTCACTCTACTCAGACTTCCCCATCCAAAACCTATTTTAAAGAATATATTACGTATGTGTTCTGCTTTGATGTGGGGAGGAAAATAAACCACCACCAAAATAAAACCCCTAATCATTTATATGAGCTTGTTCATAAAAATTTATATACACAGACCTCAGCTTCAGAGTTCACTATGATTATGTGTATGCTTGCTTTGGTTTTGTAGTTTTTTGATGCTTTAATCTTTTTACATGTGGGTTTTCTGGTGGTTTATTTTCCTGTATATCTGGGGAGGTCCAAGAAAATGTTCATGTATTAGTATAGTGGTAGGTTGCCATAGCACTGCTTGTAGAACTACTTCAAAATGGACTAACCCAGTTTTAATTCTGTTTCTTTCCTTGTTGAAGGCACAGTCTCTGCTCTGCTTAGAAAGTAATTTTCCAGAACATGAAGTACATTTGGGCAGTGGAGTACTAAAGCAGATACACGTGGACATGGTTTCTCATGTTTCTGTTGACTTAAATTGAAAAGTTGGTAAAACTACCTGCAGATATTTTTTTTTGAGAGGACTCTTACACTTCTCAGTACTTTTTTGTAGTTATGTCTGCTACTAATTTTGTTACAGTTCGAACTCTTTTGCAAGTCTGTAGGTACAAGGTTTTTTCTCTAAAGCTTATCGTAGCTTCTGTTTAACTCTCTTAAAGTTAACTTGGTGATAGGGGAAAAGGCATTTATAATTTAAAAAACCCTAGCATTTTGTAATTGTTAAATGAATCTAAACAGTAAGTAAAATACCATGTTTATAGGAGGCCATTTTTTCTTTGGAATTCAAACTTTCTCCTAATCAGAATTTATGTTTTTTACACCAGTGTTCTTCAAGCTTACAAAGTCTTCAGCACTTACGCACTGGTGCTAAGGCAGAAATATAAATGTCTCTCCAGGCCTTCCCAAAAGCTGATTCCATAGAAGTACTCTTCCATCCTTTTATTTCCATGTTTCCCTGGTTGTCTGAAGATGACATTGTGCAGCTAAACTGCTCAGTTGTGCTGAAGAGAAGATAATGTCTTCCTGGGCAGCTGATGGGAACAACTGATGAAAAGGGTGCAAATCAAAAGTAGGGGACAACAAGGACCGGGATCTTGCAGTCAAGGACAGGGTGGTGGTTGAGGTGGGAGTGAAGGGAGAACATTAAGGCTGCATGTTGAAAATCCAGAGGTAGCGTTGATCTGCACAGTTGTACCCACATACCTTGCTATCACACTGGAATATTAACATGCTGAAGACTCAGGATGGCAGCCACATTTTTATTCTTCCTTCTACGCCTGCAAAAAGGTGTACAAGGAAGAACAAAAATGAAAAAATAATTCTTGATCTGTTTTATGTAGTGCACAGGAATAGAAGGTCAGAATTCCCACAATTACATTTCAATATTAAATACTTGAATTTTGGTTGTATGCTCTGTCACCTTTTCATGTAAAAATGCTATTTCCTTCAACAGTCAACTGCTGTACACGGTTACTTTATATAGCAATTCAGGAATTACTGGTAATACACTGTCTACATGCATTTTTAGTGCCACAAGTCTTTGTCTTGCCAAACAAAAAAAATGCAGTTAATGTGGTACAGCTGCATTAATATGTCTAAAACTCCAAGCAAAAGGCATTTCTTCAGATCGTGTTCCTCTGCCTCTTGCTAGGGGATAAGACCGGAAATGTGGTAGCGCTGGTAGGGCTTGCTATGAGTGCTACTGCTTAGTCATTTAACTTGTTTTGGTGTGTTTTGGAGTACCGGGGATTGGCTTGGGGATTTTTTAAGACCTGTGGCATGTATAGCAATCTTTTCACGTTTTGTGTATATGCCTTGACTGAAAGTTTGCACTTTCGTACTCCAGTGAAATAATCTTCTAAATTGTCACTTTACTAAGACACCTAACGCACAATGTGTTCAACTTCTGTTAAAGTGCTATTTACAGTTGCA
Source organism: Ara ararauna (assembly GCA_028858755.1). Classification (NCBI taxonomy): domain Eukaryota; kingdom Metazoa; phylum Chordata; class Aves; order Psittaciformes; family Psittacidae; genus Ara; species Ara ararauna. Next base: position 31,102,243 of record CM054410.1, on the reverse strand, counting down.
TAGGAACATGGTTTTGATGATTGGTCTGTTATAATTTCGTGCAATACTGTATGTAGAGTTCTCAGTTGTAATAATAAATATTGCCTGCTGGTAACCATGAAATATTCCTATCTTGAATGATTCTATTTATAGTAACAAGCACTAGAGGGAGAAAGTAGGTTTGTATGCTGGGGTTACAAACCTGACTTCATATTCCTCAGGAATATCAAGTATTTCAAAATATTAACATCTTTGGAATAGCATAGAAACATGACAAAAAACCCAGCTGTGTACAGAAAGGTACTTATACGTGCCAGAAGGGTGGGCTGCTAATGGTCAAACTTCTGTTAAATTTTGTGACACACTCGGTAGAAATTCTGACAGGCAAGATGTTTACTGCGAAGGTTTCTACTTGCCAGTAAGTCATTGTAGTATGTTTTAAAGCAGGAGGATGATTTTGGTCCAAGTATCTGTTGACACAAAAGATTTTTAATTGGCTAGGCAATTTGAGAGTGAGAGTCAAAGGGCATTCCTGGCCAGTCCACTGTGGTGCTGTATAATGTCACTAATATGCCATAGTGTATCAGGTTTATGACACATTTGTGGTTTTCTCCTAGGTGCAGTCTTCCCATCTCTAAAGCTGAGAAATTTCCTTTTTCTGTTAGATGAAGTTTTTGAAGCTAAGGGGAGAAGTAATGCATTTTGGAGGAACGCTAGAGATTGTAATACAGAGTTGCACGTTCGTGATGCTGGGGAGAGAGAACCAAACCCTTCATGCAGTCAGGAGCCTGAAAGAACAATGGTTACCTTTCTGTTGGAGTTTTTATGGAACTTTGTGGAAAAAGAAACACTTGCACAAGCAAGTCAGCATTCCTGATCCAGCACTTTTTGTAGCTCACTTGGAATGGCTCAAGAAGAGCAAATGTTTAGGAAAATATTGAACAGTTCAATATGCAAGTCACCCTGATGCAACAAAATGAATTTGGACTCGGAAATAAAAGATTAGAAGCAAGCAATGAGACTGTGAAATTTAATGTTAAGGAAGCATACTTTTGGAAGTTCTGGGGGTTTTTCTTTATTTTATTTTGGGTTTATTGGTTTGGTTTGGGTTTTTTTTGGGTTGTGTTTTTTTTGTTTGTTTGTTTGTTTGGTTTTTTTTTTGTACAGTTAAAATCTGGTAATTATTTTCTTCCTATTTAGTTAAATCAACACCTTCAGTAGCGGAAAAATTCTCTAGGTGTGCCACTCTTGTGCTTACACTGGCTGCCTGGCCATTTATTAGATAAAATGTTTATGACACTACAATCTTGCTGTCTTTTCTGATGGAAGAATTCCATTGTTGCCAGATGGGGCAGAGTGTGCACCTCTGTATTCATCCCAAAAGAGCCCTCAAAAGAGTACTTGAAAAAATACTTTTGTCATGACCAGTACAGCATTTTTTCTATAAAGTTCATCCAACTTTGGTCTTTATTGCCATTTTTAATGTATATGAGATTGTAGAATTGTAGAATAGTTTGCACTGGAAGGGAACTTCAAAGATCATCTAGTCTTCCCACCATGCAATGAGCAGGGACATCTTCAAGTAGATCAGGTTGCCCAGAACCACATCCAGCCTGGCCTTGAATGTCTCCAAGGATGGCATATCTACTACCTCTCTGGGCAACCTGTGCCAGTGTTTTACCACCCTCACTTTGAAGAATGTTTTCCTCACACCCAGCCTGAATCTCTGCTCTTTTAGTTTAAAACCGTCACCCTCTCCTATTGCAACAGCCACTGCTAAAAAGCCTTTTCCCATCTTATAGCCTCCTTTTAAGCACTGAAAGGTCGCAATAAGGTCTCCCCAGACTTTTCTCCAGGTTGAACAACCCCAACTTTCTCAGGCTATCTCCATAGGACAGGTGCTCCAGCCCCTGATTTCTGTGGCCCTCCTCTGGAACCTCTCCAGCAGGTCCATATCTTTCCTGTACTGAGATATGCTGGTTCAACATAGTGAGCAAATTCAGACGTGCTCAGCACACTTCCATATGCATTTGAGTTTGAGCAGCATTTGAATGGGAATTTTGGCATGCCGCACTTCCATTTTGCTTTGGGAGACAGCAAGGTAAGGTAAATCCCTGAATATAAGCAAGATCTTCGTCCTCGCCTTTACGGTCCTTTTCAGCAGGCCGTTTTTCGGGCCGTGCGTGCTGTCGCTGGCAGCAGTGCCTCCCCAGCTCCTCACACGGCGCAGCCCGGGGTCCCCGCCAAGGACCATGTCTGCCTGCAGTCAGGTACGGTCCGAATGCTGCTTTTCCCCACTGGGATGCTCGGGTGCGAGGGGGTATCCAGTGCCACCGGGTGGCAGCAAATCTCCAGTCTACGCGTTTCAAAACTCTCCGTATTCTAAGCTCCTGAACAAGTGAAAATGCTCTTGAATACCGGAGTATTTTTACTTATACTGGTGTAAACTCTTTCAGTTCTGCTGTTCGTCCTTCTTGTACTTCTGTGTTTTTTAACTGCTCCTAAAGGATGCAGATGGCTGCGGAAATGCAAAATTCCAAAACACTTCAGAGCTCCTGATGCGAAGAGAAGCAGAGGAGCAGAGCGCAGCATTCTGACCGGCTTCGGCTACTGAAGCATTGTTCTTTTTACCAATCCTCCCCTTGTTAGTAGTGTGCTAATGCACTTCATTAATGTTGTGTCCTGCTCCAAATTATTGCAGATTTGTTTCCATCAGTTAGCTTTAACCTCTACGGTAACAGAAGTTCCAGTAGGACAAAGAATCTCATGAAACAGTATAGTCTCTATTGACAGAAATACTCTCACTCACTACACCTTACTTACTGGGCGGTTTTACTGGCTGTGTAACTGGGGTTTTTTTACTGCTTGCATTATGATTTTATTGCATGTGATTTTAGTGACAAATTCCTTCTGTAGCTTTTTGAAGTTAGGTCCAGACAGCAGGAGTAAGTTCCCCTTACTAGCTAATGAAAAAGACAGCCTCCAAACACCTGAAATAACCTAAGTAGCACAATTCTGTTCATACAGAGGTTTTGCAGTCAGGCATTTCCTTTTGCAACTGTGTGTTTTAGTCTTCAGTTTGTTCACAGTGAATCATTCACATTGACCTTTCATTCTCAATCACAGTAGTCCTGATTAAATACTAAATAGTGGTATGAAGCATGGCAAAACTGTGTTTAAATTAGATTGCTTTGCTGTTAATGATATTTTTTCCTTGTGTTTTTTCTACGTAAGAAGCCTAAATGGAAGCAAGCTTTTCTCTCTCAATAAGGAGAAAATGTGGTCTCTTATGAAGCACGTAGGTGCTAGGGAACAGGACCAATCCCTCCTGTCAACCTGCATTTTCACAAGACATGTGCAGAATGTGGCCCTCTCATTTGTAAATGAGAGGTAGCTGAAGTGTATAGTCAATGTTAATTTCTTGTGAATATTTAATGAATTCTCTCCCGAAATAAATTAACAGAAAATCCAATACTTGGGTATAAAAAGCGATGACATAAAACCACTGTTTGGAAACCTTGATGAGAAGAGAAATCATATTGCTTCTCCTTGAGATACATCTGAAATTGTACCTTTACCAGTTGAACTATGAACTGAAATTCAACCAGACACTGGCAAATCTTGCTGAAGAGGTTTTAGGAAGTTCCTCTGTACTTGCCCCTTCTATCTGAGGCTGCTATCCTATGGCAGATTAGTGATGGAAGTGCCTGTTCAGGGTGAGTTTATATTAATGTGTTTCTCTGAGCACTTAGATGCTCCAAGAAAGAAACCTGTTTGTTCTTGCTGAAATGTGGGAAAACCCCAGCAAAGTGAGCAGTAGCTACATTGTGAGTGTAGCTTACTTAAACTTCCCTATCAAGAGGATCCAGGGATCATCTACCATTGTGTTAGGGAGCCTGAAATACCTGCTGCAAGGATACTGTAAGCTGCCTCCCGCAATATTCTTTTCATGAAGAAGCTCTGGTTTCTACAAATAATTTAGAACACTAATATGCTCTTGCAACCATTAAGCCCAAAGCTTGTGAAACATGGGACATGGATCTTTGCCATTCCCGCTTGATGGACATGGCCCACTGTGGAACTGTGAAGCAGTTTAAAAAGGCTTAGGAAGATGGTTTTGAACTCTAGGTGTTGATGTTTTCAAAGAAAACTATTCCTGTTAGATCTACGCGTTTGCCATCCTGCATCTTAGTGAAATTTGTGCTGCCAAGGCTGTACTTAAACTGGTTAAAACAGCTCTGCATTATAATTAGGCCCATATGTTCCGCTAAGGAAGCTTTTGCATGTGCACACGTCTAAAAATGGAATCCTTGGTTTGTTACAAGTTGGAAAAATATTTCCTGGAAAACAGCTCTCCAGTGGGAACCCACCAGCGCTGAGTTTTACATGGGAGGTGCATTGGTGCGCAGTGATGGCTGTGGCTTTGTTTCTGCTCTGCTTGATGCCTCTGGCTCTGCCAGCTCAAGTAGCTTTCCTCATAGTCACCCATTGTATAAAGCAAGTCCGCCACAGACCATGGTACTTCTAATTCAAGAAATTCTTGTTCTTTGGGCAGGAGGTGAGAGAAGAGTCAAAATAGGCAGAAAATCAGCAGGTTTTCACTCAAGGTAAAATACGTAGTCAAATATTTAGTCAAATAAAGATGAAATTTCTGTTGAGATCATGAAGTGCTGTACATGTCCTTGTGCCAGCCTGAGCTGCCATTTACTGATGATCATTTTCAAGCAAGCAGGGAATTTATCAATGCAGAAAAAGGGAAGCTAGGGGGAAAAAGAATAACACTAACTAAGGAAAATATAGTATTTTGGATGAGCTTGCTGCTGAAATCTCTTTGTCTGAGAATCCTCTCAACAGGAAAGTAACAAATCCTGCCATCTTTGGGAAGGTTTTTAACTGTAGTGGTCAAAGGGCTGTGATGCGTAACACAGATGCACAATGGTTAACTGATCAGACACTGGGGAAGAAGGTATTGACTTCTGCATGAGTACTTGTATTTTTTTCTGTTAATCTTTTCTGCTTTTAATCAATCCTGCTTCTCTATCATTTTCATGTCTTTAAATTGCTAGTTAAAATTGCTTTTCTTTTTTCAGCACAGTGAAGGCACAGTGGATGGAAATGGGGAAGATTTACTGCCGGAAATTATAAAGCAGAAGAAGCAGTCATTTTCTCTTGGTTTGAAAGTGAGTATTTTAACAGCATAAAAGCATTTGTAGGTTTTGGTGTCATCTGCTTTCTTTTACCCTCTTTTTTTAAAGGACAAATTGGTTAGGTAATGCTACAGTACCAAATTTCTATTTGTTCAAAAACCTCTTTGGTATGTATAGCAGAACTGTCAGAGTTCTTCTATACAGGATATTCCGGGCTAAGAGCCACCAGTATGTTTGTACTGGAAAAAAGAATATATATCAGAATTTACAGCAGTTTAACATTTCAAGTTTGGAATTTATGAGCATAGCATTTCAGCCACTATCATTTTCCCCTGTTCTGAAAAAAAAAAAAAAAAAAGTACTTGTCTTGCCTCCATGGCATAAATACAAAGATGATTTTATTTCTCAGCACTGGTGTATGTATCAGTACACTTGGTCAGAAGATCAGTAAGAGGAAGGTATCTGTTTCTGCTTTGTCCCTTCAATTGTGTGGCCTTAAATAGTCATTTATCCTCATGAAAACAGCTCACTTGACTTTTTTTATAAACCTTGAGTACTCTTTGAATAAAGCAAAGAGCCACTTCAAACCTAACAGCAGACATTCTGCCAGGACTAGTTTCTAGTCTAAGCAATACTGACAATGGCTATATAGATATGCTCAGTTTCTCATGAGTTTTCAGTAAAATAAAATTATTTTAAATGCATAATATTTGCATGCTTAATATTATAGGACATCAAACAATGCATCCTTCTTGTGGTTTGGTACATTGTCTTTGCATCTTCCTGTTAAGAGGTTGGCTGGCACTGGGTGCTGGATATAAGGTAAGCAGAGGTGTATACAATGGCATAGCTTTCTTAGGCTCACTTTCTCCCTCCTAGTGACTTGTTTTATACTTGTACCCTTACAAATTGTTCCAGTCAAATTACATTTTTTAAATAGTTTTGGACAGCTCAAGGCATGGACAAATTTTTGGACAAATCAAGGCATGATGTGGAATTTTTTTCATGGAGCAGTTGACATCTATAGTCTGTTATAAATATGAGAAAGTAAATGCATAATGTTACAAATCAATCCAAAGGGAACATATTCAGTCATTATTGTGGAGTGCTGGAAAGATCGTTCATCATCTGCATGACCAGCAGGTCGAAGGAGGTGATCCTGCCCCTCTGCTCTACTCTTGTGAGACCTCACTTGGAGCACTGTGTGCAGTTCTGGTGTCCTCAACATAAAAAGGACATGGAACTGTTGGAACAAGTCCAAAGGGAGGGCCACAAGGGTGATCAGGGGACTGGAGCACCTCCTGTATGAAGCTAGGCTGAGAAAGTTGGGGCTGGTCAGCCTGGAGAAGAGAAGGCTGCATGGAGACCTCATAGGAGCCTTCCAGTATCTGAAGGGCGCCTATAGGGATGCTGGGGAGGGACTCCTCATTAGGGACAGTAGCGATAGGACAAGGGGTAACAGGTTAAAACTTAAACAGGGGAAGTTTAGGTTAGACACAAGAAAGAAGTTCTTTACTGTAAGGGTGGTGAGGCACTGGAATGGGTTGCCCAGAGAAGTTATGAATGCTCCATTGCTGGTGGTGTTCAAGTCCAGGTTGGAAAGAGCCTTGGGTGGCATGGTTTAGTGGGAGGTGTCCCTGCCCATGGCAGGGGGGTTGGAACTAGATGATCTTAAGGTCCTTTCCAACCCAAACTATTCTATGATTCTACCATCTCTAGTGCGATCATCTTGCCTTTGTCTTCATACGTAGCCCATGATTACTTTTTATATTGTCTCTCGATTGTAAGATTTTCATGGCAAAGATGATTTGTTTGTATTGTAGGAAGACCAATGGCTATCAAACATTGACTCTGGTCAAACCTTATTGTGTTTAAAAAATTTAAGTAATAGTAATACTGATAAAACAAAACTTCATAATAATTCATAAAATTAATTTTTGCAGTTGTGTGCCATTAACATGAAAAATTTGTATATTCATTTCATGTATCAGAATGTTGTCATCCCTTGCAAATATTAAAAGCAAACAGCAAAAGTATCCATCATTGTAAGAGCAAGGACACATCTCTCTCTTCTGTACTACACAGCTGTAAGATCTAACAGTTCAGATGCTGCAGCATGTAACAAACACAGCTTTCTTTCTAATGAGGCTATTAGGAGCTGTTCACAAAGAGATGTTGGAAACACTGACTCACCAAGAACAGGAACAAGAACCCCAGACAGTTTTATATTGAAAGATGTCAAACAGTGGTCTAAATCAAAGTCAAAAATATCTGTTGCTGGAGGGCACAAAAAAGCTGATGTTTGTGACCTGCTACAAAAACTTGTACTCCGTTATGTGGTTTTGATAAAACACTGCCTTTCTATGCCAGTTGCTTTGATCCAAGACAAATATTTAGTGAGGATTTACTATGCAAGACACAACATTTCAGGAAAGAGGAGAGGTTGCAGCCAACATTTGAGTGTTCCTCCATCTCTACATTTCACATTTCTGATGGTGAGCAGTCTGCACTGATAATTATTTATAAATGTCTCAGAGTAGCATAAATGGGACAAGCCAGGAACAACAGAAAACCAATTAAGCCCAAATTTCAAGAGACAGCTCCTGAATAAAAGAACTCAGGTATTATATTCTGAAATGAATATCTTGTCTTAGGTGACATGGTTTAGTGTGAGGTGTCCCTGCCGATGGCAGGACTGTTGGAACTAGATGATCTTGAGGTCCTTTCCAACCCTAACTATTCTATGATTCTATGAAATAATATCCAAATAAAGAAGCATGAATATCTGGGACATGGAGAAAGAGCATACGGTCATAGAATACTTCAAGGATCATCTGGTCCAACCTTTCTTGGCAAAGCATGATGTAGACTAGCACACTGCACCCTGTCCAGCCAAATCTTAAAAGTGTCCAACACAGGGAAGTCCACTACTTCTGATTGTTCTCACTGTGAAATATTTTCCTCTTGTGTCCAGTTAGAATCTTCCCAGGAGCAACTTGTGCCTGTTACCCTTTATCTTTTCACATGACATCTTGTAAAAAGGGAGTCTCCATCTTCTTTGTAGCCATCCTTTAAATACTGGAACATGGTGGTAAAGTCTCCCCTAAGCCTTCTTTTCTCAAGGCTGAACAAGCTCAGCTCTCTCAGCCTTTCCTCATACAGCAGGCTCCCCAGTCCCCTGGTAATCCTTGTAGCCCTTCTCTGGACCTGTCCACATCATTTTTGTATAGCAGGGACCAAAACTGAACACAGTATTGCAGGTGTGGCTTAACAAAAGCCATATATAGTGGGTTAATGACCTCCTTATCTCTGCTGGCAATGTCCTTGTTGATGTAATCCAGCATCTTGTTGTCTTTCTTTGCTGCAGCTGTACACTGTTCACTCCTAGTGAGCTTGTTGTCCAGCAGGACCCCCAGTCTCTTTGCACAGAGCTGCTCCCCAGCTGTGTAGATCCCAGCCTGTGCTGCACTCTTGGACTGTGTTTAGCCAGGTGCAAGACCTTCCACTTTTCCTTGTTGAGCTTTGTACGGTTCTTATTTGCTCACTCTTCCAGCCTACCCGGGTCCTCCTGCAGACTGGCTCCCCCTTCCAATGTGTCCATTTCCTGCCTCAGTTTGGTATTATCAGCAAAGTTTACCAGGGTACACTTCATCCCATCTTCCAGACCACTCATGAAAGTATTAAACAGCGCATTTCCCAATAGCAAAGTTTGCCAAAGCAAAAATAAGCCAACATTTTGCTAAATGTTTTTATACCAAACACCTATTTTTTGACAAAAGCCTATAAGAAATATAAAAAAATGATAGAAAATCATGCCAGGCATTTAGGAATTCTCTCAAATCCATGTGCACAGAGGTAGTTAACTCATGTAAGCTTGTTAGTTGATGCTGACATTTAATTCAGTAGGAAACTTCGCTTGGATTTTGGTGGGAGTTGGATTCATATAAACTATTATCTCCTTATTTGAGCAAAGCACTGGATGCACAAATGAATGATGCTTTGATTTTTAAATCTACATGTGCTCAGAAAGGTATTAACAGCCTTTTTTAAAGACCTACTTCAGCTAATGGCTTGCATTTATTATAAGCATTCTTCGTGGAGAGCCTAGGACACCAGGGCATCTTTGATCCCACTTTAAAAACCGAGGGGAGAATCTGTGCCAAAGCAAAACTTTCTGTATTTCTCCTCTCCTCCCCACCTTCATGACTTCAAAGTACTTTGTAAGATATACTTATCAATTTTTCATCTATTACTCTCTATGTGTGTTTATATGTGTGTGCACACCCACATCTAAGGAAAACACTATTTAATGGCTCTGAATGGCCTTCCTGCATAACCGGGGAAAAAATGAACCTATTTTTATAGCTTCTGGATTCTTACATATAACTTAAAGTCTCCAAGGAACAATTTGGTGGAGGCTGTATCTTTTCTACCATTGCAATATTTCTGGTTAGGCAAGTCTGCACCTAAAAACTGCCATAGCATTCACTTCCTTATGTCCCTCAAGAAGTGGAGAACTCTGTAGGCATCTAGTTTCAACTGGTTGTCATACTGTCCTGCCAAGAAGCTCCTCAGACCAACAGTGACAAAACCCATGCCTAGATGACCAAGGAGGCTTTGACACGGCGACAGAATGAAACAAGCTGAAATGAGATCTGTTTTTTTTACTTCACATAGCATATGCAACACAGGCAGCATTGGTACAAACCTGTCTTCGCTGGTCTGCCAGCAGCCCACATGTGTGAGAGCACACAGTTGCTAATGTTGACATCTAGTAACTTCTTGGCATAGTGACTGAGACTGGCAGTATGAGTGCCAAAGAGTGATGATGACATGTGAATTATTTTTCCTTTTATATTCAGTAATGACCTCTCTGCTCCTCTCTGTGGAGCAGTACAAGGCCCATTCTTATTTATTTATTTATTTAAATAGCAGCAACAACCAATGTAGGTGTTTATCGATGTGAATACCTCACTGTAAGAGTTGGGTCCTGAACATCAGTTAAAATTATAGCACGCAGAGGTCTTGTAAGAAGGTTCTCCCTTGTTAAAGTGTACTCTGCTTGCATTAAAGAAGTTGCATTACCTATGTGTTAAAATAACACATACTTTTTTGCCAGTGTCAGAAATACCATATGTGATCTTTCACAGTCTGAGGGGACTGCAAGAGGAATTGTATAAATCCACTGTGAAAAGGAAAGAGATGTTCCAAAATCTTTTGAGAGAAACACATTACAGACGTTTCAAGACACTAGAGGAAACAATTCAGAAAGCACTCTATGTTCTCCCTTTTATTTTTAAGGATTCGACAGTTTTCTGTTTATCCTGCATATCCTGTTCTGCCTCACAAATTTAAATGGGAATGACTGTGGTTCAGCAGGGAAAGCAAAGTGTATGTGCTGTAGGTAATTAAAGAGTTATAATTGTTTTTGATTATTTTTCAGACTGTAGTAGTAGCTTGAAATTGAGCTTAGAGCATGACCTCTTCACGCTGTACAAACACAGCAGAACAAAATTACTCTTTCTCCCAAATGCTTTATTGTTCCTCAGATGCAGAGCAGCTGGAGGGAAACTAAGTGTTCAGACAGACAAAGTACATGTACTTCTTTGCCTCTGCAGGAGTGCAGTGAGCTGCTGTTTGTATAATAAGTAGTATGTCTTTTTCTGTTCTTTGTAATTCCCAGTCTAATTGGTTCAATTAACTGCTGCAGACATGGGTCAGATGGGATCCTCAGAATGTTCTAGATTAATCAGCCACTTATCTAAACAGGTTGTGCCCTACCCACACTAAAGAACTGAAGACTGTCCTTCTTTCATCATTTTATTTCTCATTCTCCTGATTTTTGCACATCTGTTTTCTCCATTGTCTTCTACCCTTTTTCCAAATAATGCCTTGGGGGTTTTTAATTGCCTTTTCTCTCAGTGTCTACTCTTGTTGGTTACAAAGCAGTCTTTGCTTCCAAATGCCATGGGAAAATTCATTCTTTCAGTCTGCTTTGCTCTGGGGACAGATTTCCCAGTTGTATTCCTCCCTGCTCTTCCATTCTCCTTTGACCCACCAGACTCTCCTATTTTGTGACAGGCTTCCCTCAGTTTTGATTACAAAGCAGATATCTCTGCCAGACCCACAACCCTGTCTCCAATTGATAGCAATATCTTTCGCTTGCCTGGTTGTCACTGCTAATCAGGTAGTTCAGCGGTGTTGCCTCACCAAAAAGACTCCCTTCTTCCCAGGTGCCCAGGGCAGCCACAACCAGTCTCTTCAAGCTACTCAGAGGTTTCCACTGCCAGTAGCTGCCTGGTAACCATGCTTTTCTTCTGTCTTCAGCATGCAAATATGTTATTCTGTGGAGGCACATGTGACTCTTGAACACAGCAGACGGAAACAGCCGTTTCACCAAGCATGGGTGCAGTCCTGCTGCACCAGATGGTGTTTATGAAGATACTTGAGGAAAGAGTGCTGAAGCTGCCTTAGCTACCCATCACTAGTCATTCTCTCAGAAATCACGTTGGGTGAGAACTATGTAAGAATTTCAGATTTACTCTAAAGCTGTAAAGTATTCTTTTCAGATGCATAAAGAGTGTGCAAAGAGCTGAGTGAAAACCTCAGCCAGGTTCTACTTTGCTCAGCTTTGATTGCATCCCCCCACAAAGGCTGAAAGCTAGGTAGTGAAGTACGACTTTTGTGGACTGGTTTTTGGTTTGGTTTGGGGTTCTTGGGGGGTTTGGTTCTTTTTTTTTTTTTCCAAATTATCTGGTCTGAAACACATCAATGCTAATGAACACCTGCAGGCTTCAGTGAAGTTTGGGTTAGGACCATAAGGCATGAAATGTGTTTCTTCTGACATAAGAAAGATAAGTATTCCTGGCCATTTTCTGATAATGGCTGTTCCTGCTTTAGAATTTCAGTTTGAAAGGGCACGCAGCTTTATTCCCCAGCCATATACTTCTGGGAGGAAGCTCTGCCTCTGAAAAACACTGCCTCCTCTAGCTGGAGGGGAATGATATAAATTCGCTGTAAAAAAATTATTCCTTAAAAAAAAAGGAGGTGTCTTAAAGCTGCACAATGGCAAGACTGTGGCTTAACTCCTGGAGACTCCTGCATCACAGCATGATGGTTGTGTCACACTGGAGAGTGTCCTTCCTTTGCAAAGTGACCTACAGAATGATAAAGCAGACTCTATACCTCTAATTCCTTCTGCACATAAAAACACACTCAAAATGTGAATCTCACCTCTGTGTAGACAAATTCATACTGCTGGAGTAGAAGATGTAACATAAATTAAAACTTGGGTAATTCTTAGAACAAGTGCCTACAAAATAAAACTAGTGCTGTGTTTCAGTTGTAGCACTATCATAACCACCCGCTGCCTGTAATTTGGAGGAAAGACAGATTTCCAGGAGGTTAGCTTAGCCTGTCTTTGCTTATGATGTTTAAAATTCACAGACAAGTTAAACCAAGTAAAATTGCTTAAGAGCCCTTTGGTCTGTGCAGGGAAAACAAGTAGAAGGTGGAAGGCACTCTAATCTGTGCATTTGTATCAAAGGTTTTATTGATGTAGTAGTTTTTACAGTGAGGAATTTAATACAAATTATTCTAACATCATTGCTGAAACTGAGTAACCGAAAGCTATGTAGGAGAAATAGTCTATTTTTCTAAGCTTTCAGTATCTGCTGAGCCTTTTAGGGAGTAATTGGAGCTATTACCCCTCATCTGTAGTTATCTTTATTAAAAGATGTGAGAGCCTAACTTTCAATGGTGGTTGTGATGTTGAATGTTTAGATCTGAAGAGTTTTATTCCATGCAGGGTGTTGGAGCTGGCTCACCACTCTCTGCCTGCACACTGCAGGGGAAGCCTTGCTGTCTAATGTGGGTCTTTGAATTCTGCTGTGCAGCAAGATAAGAAGTTACATCTTTAAAGCTGATCTTAAACCTCTCCCCTCTCTTCCCTCTTTTCACGTAAGTTGCTCAAGTCAAGTTTTCTTTAGCTGTCTTTCTTACAAACCTGGTGTGGGCTCCCATGCAACAAATAGAATACATGAAAGGGTATTTTTGTCATTTTAAGGCTGCCTTTGTCTCTGATCTAACAATGCTGCAACACCAGTTTTGTTTGCTCTGTGATCAGTACTGTAACAGCTTGCATACTTAGGAATGGCAGAGTCAGAGTGGGTTGTTTTTACTCACATCTGCACCACAGCTTCACCATACAATTATACTTTGGAGGGAACAGAAGTCCAGGCTGTTTTGTGAATTATATGTAAAACACTAAGAACCAGGGACATTCATTACATCGGAAAGAAGTGCTCCATCTTCATCAGAATTTCATAATCCTCACAGAAATTTTTCTTTATCATTATGTGTCAAGAGTAACATCCAGCGGTGGCATGATGCAGCAGAAATTTCCCTCTGTTATGCAGTAGAACAACTATTTGCTTTGTACAGGTCAGCTGTAATATTAATCAAGCTAGAATATGCAACGATTTCTTCTAACAGGTAACAAGTTTCTGCTGCTTTTACTTTGTGTGATTGTTTTGGGGTTTTTTACTAATGCTTGACAGTGACAGTGCTCTCCTGAATTCGTGCACCTACTTCGCAATCTCAGGGGGATTTCTCTGGCTGTCCCCAAGCACTCAGAAACAGGCGCTGGGTGACTCAAGCTCTGAGTATGAACAGGGCAGTTCGAAAGAAAGTCTCAAAAACTTTTACAACGTAATATGCTTTTTTTTTGTTGAGTTTGGTTTTGTTTTGGTTTGGTTTGTTCTGTTTTGTTTTGTTTTCCCGGTGTACAAGTAAATATTCCTCTCTTCTAAGTTTCAGCTTGGTAATATACTTGTTTCGTATGTTGTTATAGTTTAACATTTCTGTTATGTTGTATGCACATACACATGCTGGACAATTACTGAACTCACCAGCTAAAAAGCATTAGGAACTCTTAGGAGCACACACATGAATGGAAACTTAAGTACAGAGCCTGCTCTCCCAAGGTCACACAAAGTATCACAGCTGGAAATAATATTAAAGAGCTATTCTTTTTAGCCTCTTTCATTATGCCTTGCAAATCATGCACTGCCCCAAAGCAAAAGTAAATTATGTTTCTCTTGATTGCAGAGGTCCCTGTGCATTGCCAGAGTAGCATGAAAATGTAAACGATTCACAGAATTTATAAATGACAGTTATAAATTGTATGTAGCGCAGGTGCAAGACCCTGTCTGTGCTTTCTTGAGGGACTGCAAACAATAGAGTAAGAGGCTGCAGGTTTTTGAAAAATTAAAAAAAATTAAAAAAGATGGTAGGGCCTGAAGCATGGCAAGAGTCAGAAATGTGGCACACATCACAGCAGACACACTGGGATCCACCACAGGACAGCTGCTAGGCTCTTCCCGCAGTTGCTTCATGGCATTGCCTTCTGCATAGAAAAGGGGGATAATTAGATTTGAATGCTGAAAACTCAAGTCAGCCTGAATCCTCTTTCCCGCCTGGAATGGCAATTGCTCAGAAAGCAGACACAGGAAAGTATCACAGGTCTAGCTAGGAAATCTCTGGTTTCTGTAATGCTTGGGCATTTTAGGATTTTTTTTTTCCCCTGCTACAGTTGTTTTGTTATAAGGGAAGAAACTGAGAAGTTCCTTCCTTCTGGGATGGGTAGAGTAATAATGGTGGCAGGGTGAGTGGCACACACGTCATGCCCAAAGGTAGGTCTGGACACTTGAAGCACTGCTGAGCAGCCATTGAAAAAATAGTAGGATGTGTTTGCATTTTGCATTGCAAAATGCCCTGGAGCATTCTGGTGCAGGCACAACTCTGTTGGCAGCAGCAGCTTGGGAATTGGCTCTCAAGCCTGTAATTGCTTGCACTTGCAGCTGATCCCAGGCTCTTAAAAATCCTGTCCATACAGTGAGGGAAGAGAAATGATCAATACAATTAGTCCCTGCTTGCTGCTCCTCAGGCACCAAGAGAGACAGTCTGGGGTGAGCTGTGCTCCAGTGGGTGGTCACATTCTTGCTTTGAGTATATTATTTCAAGCACATTATTTTTAGAGCCTTCAAAGCTGTAAAGGCCCATAGATATTGGATCAGGGCCAGCTTTGACTGCACTTATAAAAGTGGTGGCCACAAAGAGCTATTCAGGGTAGTGCAGTAGATGACATGCAGATCTAATGAGGTCCTGGACTACTTTCGGCCAGCTGTGCTTTTCTGTCCTGCAGGGCAAGATAGCTCATGAAAGGTGCTTATGTGCAGTTTATTGTTGTAACTAAGGCTGTGCGAAGGAATGCTAAACTGACCTCAGGAGTTAGCCTTAGCATGCCACAAGCCAGCAAAATATAGCAGACCCCAACTGTTGTACAGCTTCTTTTCCAAGGTAACAGCAGCAGGATCACATCTCTGTGCCATGCATAATACGCTTAATACGCTCATCACTGCTGCTCCCAAATAGGGAGTAGTTTGTATAGGCTGTTTCCTATACAAACTCAATGATAAGAATAACACTGCCAGCATTATTATCCTTTCCACCACTGCTTCTGTCTGTATCAGTAGTCCCCATGAAATATTTCAAGATCTTAGGGGAAAGATGAAACATAATACTAGGCAATACCTCTTCTCTGTAGCCACTGGTGAAGAGGACAGGTGCAGATATACAGAGTTCTGTACTTACTTTTCTATGTGGACTTTAATGTTTGCCTAGAACAATCTATAGGCCAGGGTCTCACTATAGCTTTGGTGAGCAGATATTATCATGGAGTGGTGGATGAGTGTCTTGAAAAAGGTTCTTCCATTGCACACTATCATTTTTACAACCTTTATGCAGAAACTATCAGGAAAAAGAGTTTAGTAAGTACCAGAGACTTCTTGACTTTAGATTGAGAATCAAATTTGACAGTGTGAGAACCAGTTGACTGAAGACTACTGTCAACCATATTGCTGATTTTTGTTAACATCCTAATTTGGTCTCATCTGTTTGTCAGAAGGAATATAAAGGATGTGTTCTGCCAACAGGAACAAAATGACTGTGGAGGATGTGTCTCATTGGTGTTCTTTGATATAGTTTGAGTTGTTGTTCACAATTTATGCTGTATTTTTACGGATTAGCCTGTCCAGCTCACATTTATAAACACATTCATGACTGTTCATGGATGGCTTCAAGAAATCCAGCATAACTGAGAAAATTCAACAGATACCCACACTATGGGGTTGCTATCATCTCGTGGCTCCCTACATACACTGCATTTTTATTTTATAATTATGTCTGTCTCTTCAAATAAATGATTTCTTTTTTTTAATGTGCCTGTAGTGTAGTATCAATTCTTGCAGGTTTGCAGAAGCAACAAACTGTCAGGGGCTGTGTCTAACCTGAAACTTCAGACTTTGCTACGGTACCCACATTTTTACAGTGCAAAAGCTGGAAATGCTCTTTATGTGACACATTCCAAAAGTGATGCATTCTTATTCCTGCTGCTGTGTTGTGAGTGTAGGAACACCATTTGCTCAACTTCAGTGGCATCCCGCACATACCATCTTTGACCTGCTGATAGCAAAAGAAGATTTGACTCATATAGAAGTGAGTTAAGGTTTGCAGCAGTCTCAGCTCAAGTGCAGACAATTAGCTAGCAGTCCTAGTGGAAGTGCTTTGCTTTGTCTCGGTGCTAAAGCACTGGTAAGGCTGTCACTCTCTATTAGCTCACTTGTGACTCATGAGATGGCAAATCAGGTTTACACACAGATACCTGTCCCAGAAAACACAGCATTGCCTTCCATATGCAAATACTGCTTTAGGAAAATTGTGCTTTGAACCTCTGTAAATTCAACAGAAAACATTTTTTCTTTTGTCTTGCTATTACTCATGCATCTGTAGATGGCCTGCTTTGCTGGATAATTCTCAGTTTCCCACCTGCATTTCCAAAGTACTTCTAGCAGTTCCCACATGAGCTCTGTCATTGTTTCTCTTTTTGCACTGTACCTGCTGATGTAGTACATGTATTGTGTACAAGGTAAAAAGAATTCATGTACAGAGGAAAAAATCAGGCTATGCTTTATAGACACCAGCCCCCAGCACCAAGATGCACCATCAGAATTCAGTCTTGTGGCTGACAGCTAATTACACAGATGATTATTCCTTTTTTTGAACTACTGATTGATTCCTTATTCCACTACTTACTGTGATCCCAGTCGCAGTACACAGAAGGAAGGGATAAAATGGTCCCTGTATGTTCTAGCTTCCTAAAAGCTGAAGTAAGGCAAGTCAGCTAAAACTGTATTCAGTTACCACGTTAGTTACCACTGCCCTTCCCTGCAGGATTGCAGCTTTGTGCCACTGACAGATTTTGTAGAAAATACAAACTAATATCATTGTTTCCTGGGTGGACATGCAAGATCTGGAGAGAGCTTTTGTAATCTTCACCCTGCTTTATTATGTATCTATATTGGACTAGCCATGTGCTGACCCCAATAGATTATGCCTCTCAGTGCCCTCGTTTGGTGAAAAAATCATTATTGTTCTGATTTGTTGAGGAATAGAGAAAATTGACTTTGTCTTCAACTGCTCACAGGTCGGGCTAGAACCTGCACTTTCTGAATTTCAGTAAAAAAGGCGTAAGTTTTGCAAGTGGCAGCCCATGTTCTAGGAAAACCAGGTTCAGCCTGTGACCTGTGTGTGACTTCATACCCGTGCACGAGGTTGCAGCAAATGCTTGCAAATCTGGCATTCTTTATTGCAATATGCAACTGGAATCATAGGAATCCGTCCATCTGTGTAACATCAATGGGAAAGAATATGTTGCATACCTCTTACTGATTTACACATACTGAAGCTAGAAAGGCTGAAAATAAGGGATTTAGTCTTTTATATATTGTTTTGGAAGAGAAAAGAATGAGTTCATTCTGACTACACAGGTATCCGTGGTGAACCATCGAGAGTGAATACAGCCATTGCTGGCAGATACTACTTTTCCTGAGCAAACGGCAGCAACCAGTGCTGAAGAGTAACATAAATGAATGAACCTTCTGAAGTTACCTTCATATCCTGTGAATGAAAAATCTGTTTCCCAGAGCAGGACTAGGGAGCTGTCAACATATCAAAGACACAGAAGTAAGGTGAACAGAGACAAGTCACACAGTGAAGCTGACAGTTAATCTGGTAAGGATCCTGGGCAGAGATAGCCAGCTCTTCAATGCCTCTTTGGCTAAGGTGACATTTTACTACCTTTGCAGATGATAGATAGATGTTGATTTTTTCTAGCAAGACCAGTGTCCCTAACTGTAATTCTTACAGTTAGCATGGGTTTCCCATGAAGCTGTATGTTCTCACATGAGAGCATACTGGCTATTTTCTCTAAGTGAGGCTGTGCAGTAAAGCAAGAGATGATACTCTGAGACAACAACTGCCGAGCTGAAGAAGCCAGAATGATGCTACCATTTAGGGAAGCTATGTCAGGGCAAGCATCTGGGGTTACTCAGAGAGAGCATACAAACCTGGGAAAGGCAAATGTCATGGTTTAAGCTGTAAATAATGCAGCCCGTTCTCTCACTCACTCCCCTCTCTTTTTCCCCTGCTCCTGGGTGGATGGGGAGGAGAATCAAAAGAATGCAACTCCCACAGGTTGAGATAAGAACAGTTTAGTAACTAAGGTATAACACAAATCACTACTGCTACCACCAATAATAATAATGACAAGGCAAATACAAGGAAAGAATACAATCGCTCACCAGTATATTACCAAGCCTGACCACCCAGTGCACACCCACCCCTCCGGGTCTCTCTTCTCTGTTTTACATCCTGGGCATGACGTGCTGTGGCATGGAATAACCTCTTTGGTCAGTTTGGGTCAGGTGTCCTGTCTCTGCTTCCTCCTTGCTTCCCCTCCTCCCTGGCAGAGCATGAGGCTGAGAAAGTCCTTGGCCAGACCAAAACATTACCAAGCAGTGACTGAAAACACTGGTGTTATCAGTGCTGTTCCCAGGCCCGAAATCAAAAACACAGCACTGCACCAGCTACCAAGAAGGAGAAAAATTACTGCTGCTGCCGAACCCACGACAGCAAAGAAAACCCCTTATCATTAACCTGTGATAATATGTGTGTGCTTTGGTAATGCAAGCTGCAGACTTCAGCTGAGAACCATTGTATAGACAAGTGAATTCTTCCCTGCTTCCTATTTGTTGCTTGTTTGTTTGTGAATGACTTATTGTGATTTAACATGACAATATGATTACCTAAATAAAAGGTTTCTATCTCTGCAAATGCACAGATGAGTTGGAATCCTCTCAGAAGGGTTACTTTTAAAATGGAAGTAGAATATACCACCTAACACTAATTCCTATATAAGCACATTATTACTCCCATTTCCAAATAGCAGCTGCATTCCAGCTCAATACAAAGCACTGTGCATAAATTCAGTTAAAGAGTTAAGCGAATTAAAACATGCATAACATTAGGCATGCTGCTTGATCTAAGTAGTATATAGTAATGTCATTTTTTTGCACTATATGTACTAGAATATTCTCACTTCATAAGTGAATTTCAAAGCTTATGTAGATTTATTGGCTTGTGAAAGGATTAGGTTTTATTCAGTATTTCAGCCTGCACCCATTTTAACTAAAGACTCATAGGATATATATTTTAAAGGCCAGATGACATCATTATGTTGCACTTCTGTTAAAATGCAGGACATAGAATGGTGACTGGGCAGCCCATGAGCTTGTTTGATAAAATATCAGATCCTGCATCTGCATTTAAGTCAGTATGGACTTACAAAACTACATATGCACATGTACTGTGCAGAAGAAAAGGTACAGCTCATATTGCTTTTTGTCCACTATTGAGGAATGTTTTGCAAATACAGTCTTTCATATCCTGTAATATACTTCTCACCTCTGAAGCACAAAATGTGAATTTAAGAAGCTCTCCCTTGAAAGCAGGTGATGAGGTACGGGAGATAATTCATCTCCCAGCAGCTGCCTTCAGCATCTCAGCTGTCTCTGGTTTTGGTGTATAGCCCTTACTTAATGAAATTTAAAACCTAAAATGAGACCCTGTTGTGCTTTCATTTAAATTCATTTTAGTAATTTTATAAATGTTTTGGATGCTTAGACTACAAAATTTCATTGCTTCTGGTTAGATCACAACTTCAAAGGTAGGATCCTCAAACTCTACAATGTATGACATTGCACAGATTGTCAAGAGTAGAGAGAGATGTCTGGCAAGTTAAGTTCATGGTATATGGAAAAAAGAGAATGTGTCAAACCTTTAACTTCATTGGATGTTCTGGGGAGTTAGACCTCCATTGCTTAGGATCTTTAGGAGTAATAGTATACTAAAGCAGTTGACCTTACTCTTACCAAGACATGGCTAATGCCTTTCTTGAGTAGTTTGAATATTTGTGGAGCTCATATTTAACAATCTTTGGGAATATATGTTTTCAGATAGGAATGCTTTAGTGTACATGGGAATATTTGGTTACAGCAGTTATTCATTACCTGTGCATTTGTATGTATGAAGAAATAACCTCAGAGAAGGTCAGGAAAAAAAAACCTGACAAATCTGTGGGTGAACTCTTCAGGATCAAGATCATTAAACTGCTGGTTTTGCAAAGAGTAGTAAGATATTTATTTTTCTCTTCTGACTGTAATTCACTTTCTCACAAGAAAAAAAGGCAGAAAACTTTGGAATCTGAAGTAAAGGCTATATGCACATCTCTCACACATGTGCTTAAACAGTGCAGATCAAAGAACAGGTCAGCTGCTTGCATGATCAACTGATCTTACAATTACAGTTACAATCCATTTTATAGGCACTCAGAAATTCAGGCAACATACAAGATTGCATGGAATCAAGGAAAATAAAGCACTTTCTGTCTTACAGATGTACTCTACACCCAAGCAGCTGAGATAATACATCTTAATTAACTAAAAAACTTTCAGAAGGACCTGAACTAATCAGGGCTTTTTTAGCAGGGCCTGACCTCTCTCTTCTTAATAGTCACAACATGGCACTTAAAAAGGCTATAGCTCTTTCCCCAGATGTTAGAAAGGTAAGTAATTAGCATCCTTGTACTTCAGTTAATGAGAAAAGCACAATTCAGAATCAGAAAATATTTTTTAGAATAGAAAAGAGAAAGAGGTATGGGGGAGGTGGGGAAGGTTTAGCACTAGCTTTGTTCATTCCTGCCTTTCTACTCTGCTCTTGTGAGACCCTACTTGGAGCCCTGTGTGCGGTTCTGATGCCCTCAACATAAGACGAACATGGAAAAATGAGAGCAAGTCCAGAGGAGGGCCACGAGGATGATCAGGGGACTGCAGCACCTCCCATATGAAGATAGGATGAGAAAGTTGGGGCTGTTCAGCCTGGAGAAGAGAAGGCTGTATGGAGACCTCCTAGCAGCCTTCCAGTATCTGAAGGGGTCCTGTAGGGATGCTGGGGAGGGACTCCTCATTAGGGACTGTAGTGATGGGACAAGGGGTAACAGATTCAAACTTAAACAGGGGAAGTTTAGATTGGATATGAGTGTCATGGATTCAGCAGTAGCAGTCATTTTTCTCCTTCGTAGTAGCTGGTGCAGCACTGTGTTTTTGATTTTGGGCCTGGGAACAGCGCTGATAACACCAGTGGTTCGGTTACTGCTTAGTGATGTTTTGGTCTGGCCAAGGACTTTCTGAGTTTCATGCTCTGCCAGGGAGGAGGGGAAGCTGGGAGGAAGCACAGACAGGGCACCTGACCCAAACTGACCAAAGAGGTTATTCCATACCACAGCACATCATGCCCAGGATGGAAAGCAGAGAGTAGAGACCTGGAAGGGTGGGGGTGCGCTGTGTGGTCAGGCTTGGTTTTAGGTGGTGAGAAATTGTATTCTTTCCTTGTATTTGCCTTGTCATTATTATTATTGGTGGTAGCAGTAGTGATTTGTGTTATACTTTAGTTACTAAACTGTTCTTATCTCAACCTGTGGGAGTTGCATTCTTTTCGATTCTCCTTCCCATTCCTCCGGGAGCGGGGGGAAGAAAGTGGGGGAAGTGAGTGACAGAACGAGCTGCGTGAGTTAGAGAGGCTTAAACCACAACAATGAGGAAGAAGTTCTTTACTGTGAGGATGATGAAGCACTGGAATAGGTAGCCCAAGGAAGTTGTGAATGCTTCATCCCTGACACTGTTCAAGACCAGGTTGAACAGAGCCTTGGATGACATGGTTTAGTGTGAGGTGTCCCTGCCCATGGCAACGAGGTTGGAATTAAATGATTTTAAGGTCCTTTCCAACCTAAACTATCCTGTGATTCTTGGAGGTATCAGGAACACCACATAAAGCACAGACACATAACACTGGGCTCAGAATACCTAAAAACTGTAGATCGTACATGTCAAAAAATTGCATGTCACGTCACCCCTTGGAAACGCAGTGCTCCCACACTTCAGAACACTCTTTCACATAAATTAACTCTCCTGGTTTATTTGTCTGGGAGTTCAAGAAAAAACAGATGTACTATATCCACAGCATCAACTGCAAAGTACTTTGTAGTTTGGCTATTTTCTCTTTAGGGACATTTTAATGTCTATCAAAACCTACCACAGTTTCTGTGCAGAGTCCTAGAAACATGACAAAACTTGTATAATAAATGCATGCTGAATAGTGTTACCTGTCATGAAGTAACACTCAATTTAAAAAAAAATATGCACCACCATCTGTTCTAATATTTCTGACACAGATAAAACTACATTTGTTCCTTTACCATTGATTAATTTGCTGACTCACAGTTTTGGCACATGAATGCACCCTGATTTCAGTGCTACGCCAATATATGTATACGTCAATAATCACACATCTACTGCTGTGTTTCCAGTTAATCTAATGACAAATAGCCAGTATTATACAGGTTTGGGTGCTTCTAATCCTTCCTTCTCAAAGCACATTTGATTTTCTTACTTCAGTTTAAACAGTAGTTTTGATTTTCAAAACTACCTCTGGAACAGTTTCCAATTACTCAGGCAATCAACCTCCAGCAGCCTTCTGCAAATTGCTTTA
The DNA here is from genome assembly GCA_028858755.1 of Ara ararauna. Taxonomy (NCBI): domain Eukaryota; kingdom Metazoa; phylum Chordata; class Aves; order Psittaciformes; family Psittacidae; genus Ara; species Ara ararauna. Next base: position 31,079,114 of record CM054410.1, on the reverse strand, counting down.
CTTCCAGACTGTGCTATTCAGGTGCAGTATTTTGGAAGTGGCAAGTCCTAGTACGCAGTGCTTTCAAGTACAAATCTGTCTTCCTTCTTAAGGCCAGCTCTGTCCTGGGTCACCCTGTCCTGTGAAGCCCATGCAAGGAACCTCTTAAAGTGTATTGCTTCTACCACTGATCCGAAGAGCTCTTGCTGACCCTGACCCTCAACTTTTCTGCTGTGTAACGTATAGAGATGTGATTCCTGTTGGCTTCAATGCAGTGGTAGAACGTAGTTCTGAAAGACCATCGTAGGATTGTGAATATATAGCAAACAGGAAACCATGCTGACTGGTCTGGCTACTATATGCCATCCATAAACCAAAATGAGGGGTTTTCTTTCAAGACTTCTTTGTTTTTACACATTTATATTTAAGAACAAAACTTGCATTTTTGTGAGTCCTCTGTTAAAATATATAGCGATTAATTTTTGAACTGAAGAGACATTTTCATTAATTTGCACATTCTACTAATTTTTGTGCAAGATAACATAGTTGTAGTTTGAAGTATAAATGAGTAGGGAAATAAATGATGGCTGTGAAGATTAAATAGAGCAGTTGGGTTTTTTATGCAAGAACCATTGCAGCATCTGAGCTTTTCTCAGCTGATATTTTCTGAAACACTGGTACGTGATGACTGCTGATAAACATTTTGAACTGGTTCTGTCACCCTGAATGTGTTTAAACATTCTTCTAATTGCTCTTGGCAAACTGCAAAATGATGTATTTTTTTGTCTCGGTTAAGTGAATTTCTTCTCATTGGATCTGTACTACAGACACTCTCCTTATTTAAAGAGTTAGGCTTTACAGTCAATAGGGTTTTGAGACTTGTTGGCCATTTCTGTTTCTAAATTATCTCCTCCACAATCCTCTGGACAGAACCAGAAGATTGCCCCACCTGAAGACAATCTCTTGCGACAGGGCAAAACATGGGGTTATGTATCCAGCATTTTCAGATGCCTGTAAGTAAGCGGGGCAAAATTATTCAATCAGTGGTCCCTGATTGCTGAGGTCCCTGAGGCTGCAGACAGTCCCTATTTTTTTCTGCTTGCAATTACTCCTAATGAGTATTTTTATTGGTGTTTACTTTAAATGTCTTCTTGTCTTACTATGATGAATCAGCTGTTTTCTGACTCTCAGTGTGTTTCTTATGAATATCAACAAACATTTCAGTTCCCTAAACATCTGAAACTCTGGTTTTAGTCAGATTGTAATTCTAGACCTTGGATACACTTGGACACTTGGATACAAGGATCCACTTTTCCTTAAAAACTGAAAAAGAAGGAAAAAAAGCTCCCACTTGGGAAATCACATAACTGCCTAACCAGGGGTATGTGATCCAACATGGCTTTGAACTTGCAATAAAAATTTCTGTTTCTGAGCTAGAGAAAGATACTGTACCTGTTGTTAAAAAAACCAAACCAAACCAAACCTGTTCTTTCCCATGAAAAAGCTAAAATTCAGGTAGTACACTGCTCAATCTTTGAATGGTCTTCAAGTACTGGAAGAAAGGTCCATTTCATACTCAGCGCTATCTTCTGACATGGAAGATTATTTTTGTTAAGTTTGTGCTTTTTGTTGAGTTAGAAATTCCTATTTTTTGTTTGTTCTACGATGTCATTATACCATGTCATTAAGGAAACTGATCTAGAAGCTGTAACTTCTACCATAGAATAAATCCTCCTGCATCTTTCACAGCCAACAACTGCTATTGTACCTTCCCTACCACCTTTCCTTTTTGTTTTATTTGTTGGCTTTTTCTTTTTTTTGGCTTTGACGTTTTGAACAAAGAAAACGCACACTTCATCCATTTGGCTGTCAAAAGTAAGTATTAAAACAATCTTCCTGAGCTTTATTTCACTCATCCCTGATTTCAGACACTCAGCTTTCCCCACACGTCCCTTTCCCAGAAACCCAAACGCCTGTGAGGAGGACTGGGAATTCGGACCCCAGCTAAAGCGCTGGCCAAGGGCTCTTCCTGAGCTACCCGTACGGGAACCGCGGGCTGGCGGGAGGACCGCACATGCCGCCGTTGCCCGGCAGTTCACCGCACGGCTCTGCCGCTGCCCCGACCCCGCGGCACAGCGCGGGTGCCCCTCGGCGGCAGGCGCCAGTGGGACGGGGCGGTGTCGGCAGCTGCGAGGCTGCCCCTGGCCTGGGGTGCCTCGGGCAGGGGGAGGTGGCGGGCCGGGGCGGGGCTGGGCGAGGGCTGCCCGGGAGCTCCCGCTGCCCGTGCGGCCGGCAGGCTTCCTCTTCGCCCCACACTTCCTGCCAGCGCTGCCCTCGCTGCCCGCGGTGCCTCCGACCGCCGCTCTCTCTCGCAGCGGGTGCCGGGGGCTGCGGGGGGCCCGCCACCGGCCGCCGCCTTCCTGCTCGACGCGGCGGCTCGGGAAGTTGAGGTGAGCGGCCGCGGTCCCCGCCGCTGCCTGTTGGGCTGGGCTGGGGGTTGCTGCGGCCGGGCCTGCCTGGAGTCCCATTCCCCGCACGGCGGCCTGTGCGGCCGCTGGGGCAGGCGGCCGGCGGGACGGGCGGCGCGGCGTGAGGGACCCCGGGCCGCGGCCTGCCGCCCGTCTTGTGGCTGATGCTGCCCGCCGGGATGGGCTCGGCCGGCTCCAGCAGCGGCGGGTGGCGAGTGGCGGCCCCGGCGCGGGGTGTGCGAGGCGGGCGGCGAGATGCGGCCAGGGCGGGCTCCGTCTCTCGGGAGCTCGCCACTCGCCGTGGGTGAATGCCAGGTTCGTCTGGGCTTAGCTTGCGAGCATACCTGGCACTAACGGCGCGTTATTGTAGTACTTTGTCTGTCTTTGTTCAGCCAGTCATCCTTTTTTGGGTCTTTAACACAGAGAGAAGCATGTGTAACCCTAAACAATTCTGGTAGGTAGAAATGGAGGTAGACAGACCTCCACAATGGAGGTAGAAACAATGATGATGTTAGAAATCAGAAAGGGCCGTAACAAGGCAGGGCGTGAGATAATCTCCTCTAGGCTCAACGGTAAAGGTGAGACCAGATGGTCTTTCCAGGTGCCTTCCAACCACGGCTGTGACCTGAAACTGTTCACCCTCTTCTACCTCTTTCTTCTGAGCCAGACTTGCTTAAGCGTCTCCCTGCTTTTCCTCCCCAGTAGGCAGAGCTGCGGAGTTCTCCCTCCCGCTGGCATGGCTGGTGGCCATTCACAGGTTCGTGCCTCCAGAGCCCTTCCCAGCTATGCTTGGCAAAGGGTTTCACGCACCTCCTCAGAAATTTTCGTTCAGCTGCTGGTTAGACAGCAAACACTGTGTTTGTTTCAGGCACCCTGGAGGTTAACCTCACTTTGCTTTGTTGGATTCCCTTGTCGCCTTCCAGAAGTAACTGGTCACATTTGTAATTAACCTGGCTCCTGTATTGACTCCTTTAAGATGGCGCCTCATCTTACAACTTGACAGAGCTTTGCTCATGAAGAGCTGTTTGCCATCTTTATTTTTATTTTTTACTTTTCTAGGGGGAGGTTTGTGTGTTTTACAGCGAAACCGTACATGTAGTGTTACAGAGGTGGGGGGACAGGAGCACAGTGGTTTTCTCGCCACATACTTAAATGTACTGTACTCCATTTCCTGGGAAATGGTGAATTTTTTAAGATCAAGAGGGTGTCCTATTAATGGTGGTCTTAACAAGATAGTTCACGTTCTATGGGAAAAATACTGGCAACAGAATATTTTCCTTAAAATAAATGAACGCTTTGATGAAATGATGAGATCGTTCTGCTATATGAGCTTCTTGTGTGATTTTGTTTTCATGCACAGCATTTTCAGGTGGTTATAGTATTGTCAACAAGTACACCTAGACAGTATGTTTGGAAACTTAAGATACGGGTATTTTAGAAGATTTTCTCAAGTTAACTTTGGTTACCTAACTTCCTTCATCAGAATCAATACCTACCTTAAATCTCTAGCATCCGTTTAGCTACACACCTCTTTGGGATATCTCTTTACTCAGATAAAGAGCAGGGCAGCGTGGGTGTTGATTATAGCTTCTTGTAACGTAGTCATTTGAAAGATGAGATACTTCCTGAGCTGAAAAATAATTAGTGGACGAGTGGTAACAGTCATCCTCCCCCTGAAAAGATAATGCTTCCTCAGTATCTTCGTACTCTTCTGCTCTGTTACTTCTAGTTTAAAATGCATTAGAAAAGGAAGACCTTTTCTGAACTGAAGTGTCTAATGATGGTTATTCCCGAGAAGAGTGAGAGTGCAGCTGCTCAATGTGTTGTGCTGTAAATGCTTCTCCCCTTCCTGTGAAAAGTAACTTGATAATTTGGGCAAATAGTGACTCAGTGAGATACTGTGGCATCTGTGTTTGATTTTTTTTTTCTGGGGGTGGTTGCTGCTTTGAAGTGAGCCAGTCATTTGAAGTACAGAAGTTTGAAAAGTGGCTGGAGCTGAGTGTTCCAGGAGGTTTTGTTGATTTGTTTGGTTTTGATTTTGTGTTTTTTGGTTTGTTTGGTGGTTGGCTGTTTGTTTTTTTTTTTTTTTTTTTTTTTTTTTTTTTTAAATTTGTTTGGTTGTTTGGGCCTGCAGTTTGTGGATTCCTGTGCATGGTATTTAGAAAGTCTGTGGTCAGCAGGCTGGAGTTCATTATACGTGTTTTAAATCTCCATTGGAAGAGCATTTGCTTGATCTTTTCTGACTTGCTAACTCAAAAAAAACCCACCCCCAAACAGTGTTGCTGCAGAGGATGATGAGAAACCTGCTGTGTTTTGTGGTAGTATATTATACCGTGTTTCTGACCCCTGTAAAGCTGTCTGGACACCCTTGAAAGCCTGAAGGTTGATACAGGACTGTGAATGGTGATACTTTGGGTGACATCCAGCTGTGAGTGAAGCTCAACAACTGGATTTCTCTTTCAAGGATGATCACTACTGTATGTTAACCATATATAAAACTGAAAATAAAAGGTTTTGACTTATTTTTATCACCTCTCCATTTCAACCCACGCCCAAAATATCACCTTGTTTTGAAGACTGGGTGCACAAGTATTTGCTCTGTGTCTGATTCACTTTCTTAAGAATTATGTTTTTAAAAGCTTTGATTAATTATTTTTAAAATAAAATCCAATTTCCGCTATCTTTTAATCTGATTTAGTCATGTCTGGGTATAACTAGCTAACTGTTGTAAGTGGAAGAGCTTTTGATTAGCTTTCTTGGTAAAGCTAGTATACTTTCATTCAGTCAGACATATGAATTTTCATAGAAACATAGAATGGTTTGGGTCGGAGGACACCTTACAGATCATCTAGTTCCAACCCTCTCTACCATGGGACACGTGATTTCTTGCAGCATCTTGTTAAGAAATTTGGGATGAATCTGCAAAAGTTGGGAATAGCCTTGTGGTCTATCTGCAGGGACCCCTGGATTGGAGGAGATTTTCTCAGCCTGGACAGAGTGGTTGCCTGTTGGCAGGTCTGGTTGGATGGTGTCGTGGTTTAAGCTGTAAATCACGCAGCCCGTTCTCTCACTTCCCCCTCCTTCTTCCCCCCCACTCCGGGGGGGGGGAGAGGAATGGGGAGAAGAATCGAAAGAATGTAACTCCCACAGGTGGAGATAAGAACAGTCGAGTAACTAAGGTATAACACAAATCACTGCTGCTATCACCAATAACAATAATGACAAGGCAAATACAAGGAAAGAATACAATCGCTCACCACCCGATACCAAGTCCAACCAAGCAGTGCACCCCCACCCTTCCGGGTCTCTGCTTTCTGTTTTACATCCTGGGCATGACGTGCTGTGGTACGGAATAACCTCTTTGGTCAGTTTGGGTCAGGTGTCCTGTCTCTGCTTCCTCCCGGCTTCCCATCCTCCCTGGCAGAGCATGAGACTCGGAAAAGTCCTTGGTCAGACCAAAACATTGCCAAGCATTGATCGAAACACTGGTGTTATCAGTGCTGTTCCCAGACCGAAAGTTGAAAACACAGCACTGCACCAGCTACTACGAAGGAGAAAAATGACTGCTGCTGCTGAACCCATGACAGATGGGGTTGTGTATCCTGTCAGTGCTGTCTAGTACCCCTCAGGTCCCTGTTGATTTTACATTCCCTTTTGCTTCAGTTTATGGCCTTACCTTTCCAAAGGGGTTTTACTAAGGCTCTGTCCGTAATCTGAGGTGCAGACCTCCAAGGAGGATGTGCCTTCACTTTTCAGTGCCTGTTCCATATGTACATGGCCTTCATGTGCTGCTGCAGCTTAAGCAAGCTAGGTAATGGAGGAGGCAGTCGGTAGGCAGCTATGCAGGCAGAGGTTAAGGAGCACCTTTTGCTTCCCACTCTGTCTACATGCTGCTTTGGTGGAATTTTTATCTGTTCTGCTTATTCCTGCTTGGCAGGTGTTGTGCATATACACAGAGATGGATCGTGTGAGCTGGGGAACTTGGTTTTCCTTCTGGAAGTCTGAAATGCACGAATTGTTTTGCTCTGTCTTTACCTTGAATATCTTAGTCTTCAGATTTTGTCAGCATGGTTGTTAGTTATCTGAAGTGGAACATAACTGAATATTAGCTATCCTACTTCAGGTGAGTACAATAAAAGAAGGAATTGATCAGACAGACTGACAGTATATTAATATGGGAAATAAAAGTGTGCTGTATGTTAATTTGCTTGAATATTTCAGAGGCTAAAACATTTCCCTCTTGATGAAGCATTGCTAAGTTGGCAAAACACAAGAATGAAATCTGCTGTTCAAAAATCTGGAATTTTATGCTTTACCAAATGTAGAGCATTATGCACATGATACAGCATCTCATTTTCGCATCTGTAGTAAACATTCATGAATGATATATTCCTTCATGTTGAGTGAAATAATTTTCTTACCCATAAAATCATAAATGTATTTTATTTTCTACTCAGATAACTGTGCCAAACCAGATGTTTCCTGGAAAACAGCATGTACAAATAATTTCCATGTAAATGTACTTACTGAGCTGATTTGCTTATCTATCCTACAAAGTACATACAATCATAGAATAGAATCATAGAATAGTTAGGGTTGGAAAGGGCCTTAAGATAATCTAGTTCCAGCCCACCTGCCATAGGCAGGGACACCTCCCACTAAACCATGTCACCCAAGGCTCTGTCCAACCTGGCTGAACACCACCAGCGATGGAGCATTCACAACTTCCTTGGGCAACCCATTCCAGTGCCTCACCACCCTCACAGTAAAGAATTTCTTCCTTATATCTAACCTGAACTTCCCCTGTTGAAGTTTGAACCCATTACCCCTTGTCCTATCACTACTGTCCCTATAGAAAAGTCCCTCCACAGCATCCCTGTAGGGCCCGCTTCAGGTACTGGAAGGCTGCTATGAGGTTTCCATGCAGCCTTCTCTTCTCCAGGCTGCTCCAGGATACATGTGTGTATATCCATGATAGAAAGTCAAAAAGTTTTAATTTTTAAACTGATGAGAAAGGGAATATCAATTTTGCAACAGAGGTAATGTTTTGGGTCTGCTCTATTTGGATGGAAAATCTTTCTTTGGGTTTCATCTCTTTCCCCTGCATTTTGCCTTTCCTTCTGTTGAGTATAAAAATATATTCCCAATGAACATAAATTACTTAAGGGCAAAACAACACTGGGTTTTCTAGAGAGAGCAGTGTGTTGCAGTCAAACATTCTGTTGGGAAATCAATGCTTTCTTGCCTGCCTTTTTTTAGTAGATGAAAACAGTGGAAGAGTTCCTGAGACTGCTGTATTTGCGTACTCAGTAGGTATATCAGCATTCGTTTAACATGGTTTTGCACTTGTGCTTTAACATTCGTGTTGAACTAATTGTTCTTCCTTTGAGCGGTATGGTTTGCTTTTAGCTCTGAAAATTGAGCTAAAATAGTTAGTCCCATACATTTACCGGTAGTTAAATTCCAGTGGAAGTTGTTACTGCTGATTACATAGATGACTTTCTCTATTTCTGACCACTAGGAGAAAAATGCCAATTATTTTATTCAAGTAACACTTGGAATGACTCACTATATCTTGCAGTGCTATGTTTAGCATTTTTCCATGTTTTCAAGTGTATCAGCTAATATTCTTTCAGTGAAGAACAGGATACAAATGACTTCATGGCAGGTTCCAATACACGTTATTTGAAATGTAGTATTTTATTCCAGTAAGCAAAAGTAAATTAATTATCTTGTTCTTAGCTCGTGTGGCAGTGCTGATCTTCCCCATTTTCCACCTCTCATTTTTCCCCCTCTGAAAATCTGTGGTTCTTGGTTTTCAGGGGATCTGTGTAAGGTGAGGCAGCTCTGTGCTTCTCAGGAGCTCCTCTCAGGTTGGCACAGCAGAATAGTCTGTGCAAGATGTATGTATTTCTGGAGTTCCTAGATTTGTATTGGAAATTTGTGCTTATCTCTATATGTCTTAGCCTACTGCATCTTGATTTTTTTTGTTCAACAACAAAAGTGCATGATCCCTCCACATGCCTTTGCTTTTCCTATTGACCTTACTTCAGCTGTACATGATCCCATGGGTGTCCACTGGAACTCTACTGCATGTCGGTTTGCCCAAGTAGCTGAGGTTTCCTTAGGCAAGAATCTCAAGTGTTGAACTTGTGCAGTCATGCACACTTCTTTTGGTTTGCTTTGGGTTTTTCGTGGATTTGGTGTTTGTGTTGTTTTGTTGTTTGTTTTGGTTTTTTTTTTGTGTATGTGTGCACGTACACAAAGAGGCAGTGTTTTCAGGAATCCATGTTTTACTCTTAGGGTCCATATGCACCCCCTTCCCAAATGCAAACAAATTCACAAACTTTTCAGATGACCACATAGATTTGAGATTTTCACCAGTCTGACAGTATTGTGCACTCTCTGCTGAGAAAAGAACATGGGTTATATTTTAAACTGAATGCAAAGGGGATTTTGCAGAGGGTGCATGTGCAGACTTAGGTACGGATGATCTTTTAAAAGGCTAAAGTTCTGGACATAAGTAGAATCAGCATTTCTGGTACCTGCTAACTTCTGGCATCAGCTACTTCCCCTGTGATTACAGTCTATGTGCATGTGTAAACTCTTTGAGAGTTGCTATGATGTATTAATTTTTAAGTATATGACAACCTCTGAATTGCATCTGTAGGGAAAAAGTCAGTTTATTTAAAAGAATGCACCTTGAGAGGCTGTACAAGATATTAGTAGTAAATGTACCCATTTCAGATTTAGTTAATGCCTTTTGACGTATCTATCTATGCTTGCCATCTGATTCATCTTCTGTGCTCCTCTTTGTGGGTTTTTGTCTGCAGGAGCACAAAAAGAGAAAACGTTGATCTCAGTGTACAAGAGAGCAATCTGTTACGAACTGTGCCCAAGCTTCCCAGTGGAGTTTGAGGATTCATTGAGCTACCTGCTATTACACCCATTAAGAGCAGATTTTATCATGTCACAGGATGAACATAGCCTATTTCAAACAGAATTGTGACTGCCCTTTGATCACACTTTTATATTAAGATGGGCTGTTTTGCAGAAGTAACCCAAGTGTCATGGCAACCAGTAGTACCCTTGGTACTGCTCATTCGTTAAAGCAAGGTTATTTGTTTTTTGTTATGATCAGAGACAGCAGCTAAGGATCAAAACCAGCATCATTTAATGTAATTTACCGTTGTATTCATGGAGTATATGTTAATTCTTTTTCTTTTTTTTTTTTTTTTTTTAATTTAGATTATCCTTAAAGTAATTTGGTTCAATCTAATTTATTTATTTATAAACCTGGAAGCAAAAGTTAAAGTAATATTGTTAGGGGGAGTAAGTTGAAATTTCCTGAGTTCTGGAAGCAAAGTGCAAATTGCTCCTGAAACAGTGAGACTGGGCTTATTTTCTGACTAAAAGAGATAACAAGGAATTTATCCTCTTTCTGTAGACCAGTGTTATCTGACCAAGTTTGGGTGTAAGATAAGATAAAAGCATGACTGGTTTGTTCTGTTTATTGCAGATTTTCATTATATTGCTAGGAATATTCAAGGCTTCCCCCTCAAGTCCATGTGAAGCTTTGTGTACAAGGTGATGGCACAAGATGGCCTTTCTTGATCTTTCAGATGGAAGTATCTAGACAGTGTGCCTGCCTGCCTTGGTGTAGTCTCTTCAGCAGAGAGCAGTTTTGTTACTGCAGTAAAAGTTTCATTGCATGTATAAGGTAGCTATAGTGGAGGATTCAATCTAATGTGCATATTTTAATTTGCAGGTTTCCACACTGTTGCGGTTCTTTGGGTCTGTGTTTTTCCTGAAATGGTAGGACTAGGAAACAGCTGCCGAGGGATGAAGTCTCCACCGCTCCTTGTGGCTGGGCTTGTCGCGTGCATCATTGTTTTGGGCTTCAATTACTGGGTTGCAAGTTCTCGCAGCATGGATCTGCAGGTAACTTGCCTGTTGCTCTGCATGCTGTCCTGTACTTGTGTGGTTAAAAATATAGTCCAGAAGAGGGATGCTTCTCCTGCATGTGGTGGGCAAGGAGCTTCAGTGTGTTGTAGGAATTCTCATAAATACTAAAATTGCTTATCAGTAGTGGGAGATTGGGCAGTGAGAGGAATTCTGATTTTTAGGTGAGGGAAACACAGAACTTGAAAGCCTGCATGTGTGGTACTTTTTACTTATGCTCACACAAAGCATTCAGCTGTCTTTCTAACTCTAAATTCCTAGAATCATAGAGTAGTTTGGGTTGGAAGGGACCTTCAAAGGCCATGTGGTCCAACCCTCCTACAATGAGCAGGGACATCTTCAACTAGATCAGGTTGCCCAGAACCATATCTAGCCTGGCCTTGAATGTCTTCAGGGATGATGTGTCCACCACCTCTCTGGGCAACTTGTGCCAGTGTTTTATCACCCTTGTTGTAAAGAATGTTTTCCTCACACCCAGCCTGAATCTCCCCTCTTTTAGTTTAAAACCATCACCCCTCGTCTTATTGCAACAGGCCCTGCTAAAGAGTCTTTTCGCATCTTATAGGCCCCTTTTAAGCACTGAAAGGTCATAATAAGGTCTCCCTGGAGTCTTCTTCAGGCTGAACAACCACAAGTCTCCTCTGCTTGTCACAGCTCTTTAATCAATCAAGAAGGGTGATCTTCTGCTAATAAACGAGTCCTTCTCATATGTGTCTCTGTGTAATAGCTATATGTCAGTTGTTTGTGAAAGTTAGGTAGTGTTGTCTTCCTCCTGCTTTTTTCCCCAGTCTTCCAGGAAAACATACTGATTTGAGAGATGAATTTTCCATCTAAGTTAGTTTAAGACCAACAGTGGGAAGTGCAGTGATGTCAGAATTGTTTAAATTAAATTCTTTTATCTTTAACTGAAATTTTTATATTTTCCAGAATATACTGTACTGTTAATTTATTTAAACTGCAGAGAGTGTGTCTATGTGTGTGGCAGGTGCCCTTGGTTAACACAACACTGTAATGACATTAGAATTTTTAGTTCTGCGAAATTTTATATTCTTTGTATTGGAGAAGAGTCTATTGAGAATAGCCCTTTTTAATTGGAGAATAGTAGTTTCTATTTTCTTGGGCTAATTTGCTCTTTCTCAGGGTCGGATCATGGATCTGGAAGGCAAAGTCCGCCGTGCGGCAGCAGAGAGGGGTGCCGTGGAACTCAAGAAGAATGAATTCCAAGGGGAGCTAGAGAAGCAGCGGCAGCAGATTGACAAAATCCAGTCCTTGCACAGCTTTCAGATGGAAAATGCCAACAAGCTACACCAGGAAGAGAAGGTAGGGCCCAAAGGTGTTTATACCTGGTCACAGTTATCTGTGAGACTGTGGTTTACAAATACATTCTCTGCAACAGAGTAAGGTTGCTCAAATGTTCCAGCGGATGGGCATACGGTCTGCGTTGGTGTGGCAAAACATTTAATTTATGTATCATTGTCTGATATTGCACATTAAATGCACATTATAGCTTTCATTGTATAACACATGAAATATTAGAAGTTGCAAGTAGCAACACTGTGGAATAAAACCTCTTCCCCAGTTCACGTGTTGGTGAAACTCGCCATCTGTTTTGGCATCTTTTTACATTCCAATTCTGTCCTGCAAGGAGTAAAAGCACATTCACAAGTTAGACAGAACAAAAAAACAAACAAAAGGTAAAGAAAGGGCAAACAGAACTAAGTATTTGCTTATTTTTTGCTTAATTTACTCTACAGTCTCTTTTACAAGGGAAATATGGTTTAAGTTTTGTTTTTATAAGCAGATTTTCCTTTAGCCAAAAGTGTTAGGAGTCAGCTAACTGGACATGCTACCCACAGAGTTCACAGCATAAGGTGGATGTTGAGAGCTGCTCACAGGAGCTCACCCAAGAATTTTAAGGAAGCTTGGTGGATGAAATGTTTCTGTCAGACTATGGTGTGCTACCTTTCTGCTTCAAACTACTGTGATACTAGACAAATGTAGCTGACACCACATGATCCACCCTGTTGTGGTGGTGGTTTTGAGTCTAGAGGACATGTAGGAGCTGTTGTCCATTAAACCTGGCATCTGTGCCAGAAAAAGTGTTGGGAAGTATTTTACAAAACTGAAACTGCTGTTGGATGTGGGGGTGGATGTGGTAGTCTGGGAAAGACTCAAAGTGGTTCTTGGAAAAGGAGATGTTGCTTCTGAAGTCTTTTGGAGTTTCCTTCTGAAAGAGTAGGTGACAGGGATGAGGGAGATTAATGAATGCATTCACACGTGGAATTGCAAAGGGAAAGCCACACAGAGGAGAATGAGGAGGGTGACCAAAGCTGTGCAGAGTTTCTCTCCAGGAATCCTCAGTGTAGGTTCCAGGCTGGGCAAGAGCCAGCTGAGGACAGCTGTTGCGGGCATATCTAGGATCATGAATCACGCGGAAAGTGCTCGTGGCTGGGAGAGGCAAGGAATAGTTGTTCTCCATCCACTGTTGGGCTTCAAATACAGTCAGCAAGTTGTAGTTCAGATTGAGCAGAAGTGCTCTTCATGCAATAGATGGTCAAGCTGCAAATATGTGACATCCATAATGCCCAGTTGCAGTGGGTCTGTGTGGGTTAAAAAGTGACTGGTTAACCTTGGACAAACATCTGTGCCACTGCCCAATACAAAGGTGTTCAATTCTGGCTCCAGATGTTCCTCAGCCAGAAATAGCTGCTGTTTGGCAAATACTGTAGCTGCCTTGGTGCTTATTTGGCATCCAGAGTGCTGGGCAGAGTGGATTTTGGGGTCAATAGCTCTTACGTTCCCTTAAGTGCTTTTTCCTCCTTCATCCTAAAATGCAGTTGTTCATTAATGGAGTAGTCTGTGAAGCTTGCTGTTGAAACCCCAGGAGCTGATGCTATAGGAAGCATTAGGTGAATGGGGTGCAGTGGATTCATTTCCCGTCTTCTGCTTTTTGTGATTGGAGAAGAGCATGTCTCAGGAGCCTCAAGTGATAGGACGAGTATGTGTGTGCCTGTGCACCACTTTGTGGCAAGTTCAAACTTTGCTTTTGTTGCTCTTGTAACACATGAGCAAGTATCCTGCACAGTAGTAGTTTGTTTTCAAACACTGCGATTAAAGTGTAGGGAGAGTTGTTTTACTGGGAACCTGTGTATTTGTAAAAAGATGCCATTAGCCAAGTTGGTATGGATTCCCCAACTCTCATTTAGGAATGCTGGTGATATGGTGACAGGGAAGAGAGGAAAAACTTAGTTCTTTATGCTAAGGATCCTGATCTGAAGAATCTGTCCAGAATCAGAGGTTATTCTACAGAGGAATGTAGGATGTAAAAAAAGACTATTTCTGAGTGCTTTTTTTGTGCATGTATCTATATTGGTACGTAAGTGTGTGTTGTATATTAACATGTGCATACATACTTGTATACACACATGAGCACACATATCTTTTTTTTCGGTTTCACGGATTTCAGTGGAATCCAGGATTCCTGAGAGGCGAGTAATGAATTCATCATTTCTAGTTATTGGAAACTTGGTGCTTGAACTGAACTTCGTTTATTCCAGGGGGATTAGCAGCAAATATTTACCTAGTCAGGGAGAATGAATGCAAATTCAAATCACAAGTCCCTCAACTTGAAAGTAATACTAACTAGACAGATCTTTGAGTGATAAACGTGATTTTGTTTAGTTCTAGATGTTCTTAAAGAAAAATGAAAATGCTTTCAGCTGATGTGTAAGAGTGAATGGTCTGTCTTGAAAGCCCATCTGTTTCAGGATAAAAATATAGTTCTGCTGATTACAGAAAAAAATCTATGCAGGAACAACCATTTTGAGTTAAATTTGCCTTCTTTTCCAGTAGAACTGTTTCTGTGCTACTTAAAGGATGAGGACGTAGAAGGTAGGAGGAAATCAGAGCCTGAAATACCCTGTGGGCTCACCATTTGCTGAAGCAATGTAATCCTGGGAAATTGCTGTTGCAATTATTATTCTCTTAGGTCTGAGTACGTATGAAACACTTCAGTCACCAGTTTGCTTTTAAAAAATCTGCTTGAATTTTTAAGGACTAATACAGGTTCAGCAAATGGCTTGTGGAAATCCATACAGAGATAGACTGAAGAGATCAAGAGAGCTTACATGAGCTCTTAGTCACAACAGATAAGTAATGAGGAGTGCAAAGGGCTGTTTGTAATCCGTAAGTGATTTTCTAAAGAACAATATTCTATATGTTTGTTATTCAGGGCTCGTAGTTTCTGGGATGTGCACAGCTGTGATAGTCATTTTGAAGAGTGTAATAGGAGAACAGTATGTGTCATCTCTCTTGTTTTTAACAGCTAGGGTATACTTTTGTAATTTTCTTTGGTTTTATGTAATTCTTCCGCAGGCCACCTCTTGTTTTGCTGAGGAGAGGGGCCGAGATTTGTACATAATATGTGAAGCACGTCACTGTCCTGTTGCTCAGTGTCTTTTAACACTGGCCACAGCTGCTCTCAGATCTCCTCCCTCTGGGAAAATTTAAATTCCCAGCACAGCTTCTGAAACAAAATACCTATCAGCATGCATAGAGTTGCCTCCACTCAAAAGAGATGACAGTGGCAGGGAGGGAGAGAGAGAAGAAATCCTGCTATGAAAAGAAGTAGGTGCTTATTTGTGTTTTGTTTTTATTTTATAAACCAATGTTGCATCTTCTAGTTTTGAAAAAGCTTTAAGGAAAAGCAAGTGGTGCCTTGTCCCTTGCTCTGCTTGCCATAGCATGATGTTACGAAATTAGCAAGAGAGATCAGCCTGCTTACTCGTAACTGCTACAGCAGAGGTTTAGAACACTACCTCTGTTTTAAATACATTTTCATATGGTAACAAAAAAAAATGGATGGCCTGTGTCTAGCTGAACTGTAGGCATTCTAAGAGTGGAAATCAGAGTTATGTGTAGCTTAAGAGTTAACTACTGGCACATTTCTACCCCTTTTATAGCAAAATGAATGGACAAAAAGGAAAGCAGAAGGTACATTATGTATACCTGTACAGATTTCTATAAAAATTCTCATATAACAGGATTCTGTTCCGTTTACACTGCTTATTATTTGGGTTTTAATGAAATATAACAATTACATGGAAGTCCTATAGCTGTACAGGTCTTATTTTCTTCAATCGGGTTCCTGTTGCCCTGCACTTGTTAATGTAATTGCTTACTCATATGTATCAAATTCCTCTTTCTTCTTCTGAGAGTGTAAGAAATTGTCGACTTTACAGTTTTGATGGTTTCTGCAGTTTTGACAGCTGACTTACACCACGTCATGGGGCATGGTCCCTCATCACAGAAAAAGAGGGTCTAGGTTGCTTTTAGCAGAGAGTGTGATAGAGTCAAGATAGTGTCCCTAATCTTTGCCAGGATCACTCTTTAGGAAGAAAGTCAGTTGGGTTTTTGGGAGGTTTGGTTGGTTTCATTGGTTATTTTTTGCCCCCCTCCTCCCCCCTTTGTTGAGGGTGGGGAAAAGTCTGTAATTTCTGAATGGAATTCAGTTCAGTGAGAAGTACTTTTAAATAAACAATGTCTCCTCCATTTTGGGCTTGAAATTTGTTTTGGCCATGCTTCAATTGGCGCACCTTCACTGAAGTATACGTGAGTGTTCAGTACACAGGCCAACCTAAACGAGAAATATTTTCTTTGAGATCTTATTTATGAACTTTTTCCTCAGCTACTAGTATGTAGTTAGACATTAATCTCACGTCCTAGAATGAAAAAGCTTTTCTGTGGCTGTTATAAATGGTTTCTTTAATCCTGAAGATTATTTCAAAATGGTGAAGAAGAGTATAAAGAAAACAGTTGATGAGGTGTGTTACTAGGCAAGTGTGTGTGGGGAGGTGTGCTTGCAAAAATAGAGAAGTGGGGTGGAAATCTCCAGACATAATTAAGAAATGAACAACAGATAATCAAAATGTGGCTTGTGCTGCATGGCCAGAATGGTGGTGGAGAGCAGGAGCCTGCAAAGCAGAGCAGCTCCTTTTCTTTGTAGTGAGGACTTAGGTCAGTTTGAGTTAATCATTAAATAGGTGCCCTTTTTCTCCCTGATTAATTATAAATGCTTGTTTCTGCTGTTTTCTGGATGTATAGATCTTATCTCTCAGCTTGCTTTGTTCCTGCTTGGTTTTGTTCTTACCAGCTGATTTACTGATCCTGTAACTCATCTTTTTCTCTGTGCGACAGCTATATTTGTGAATGCATACCCTTTTTTCTTAGGTTGTAGTTCTGAAGCCAGTGTTTCCTCTCATCAAGTTCTTTGTAATTTTATTCCTTTTTAATTTTGCAATATCTTATGCTTTTATATACAGCACGTACAGTCATTGTTAGAAAGCACAAACATGAATTCAGTGTGCTTGGGTTAGCTGATTTTTGAGGGTGGCAAATGCTGAATGTTGCCATTATTGCAATAATGTCCCAAGAAATATTTTAAGGATGCTACTGTGTAAGGCATTAATCAGATCAAATGCAGGTACATCGTTCAGAGTATGTATGTTCAAAACGTAGACTTTGAAATGATTTCTTCACAAGTACTTCTGCACCTGTGTTTTGGGTTTTGTTTAAACAATAATTTTTGTTTCTCAAGTGGAGTAAGACTTACATAGACATGGTCTGTAAAGAGCAAGAAAAATATATCTCTGGTGGTTGTCATTAAAAAAACATTATAGCCAGCTGGAGCAAGATTTTTCCATCACTGTTGGTGGCAGTGTGGCTTTATTTTTGGTTTCTGAAGATCTGCTGTCTGCAGCATTGACTCCAGACAGGAAACTGAGTTTGTGATGATCAGAAGGATTTCTCTGCAAGACAGGTTTGCAAATAAAATATAAGCTGTCTCTGTGTTACAGAGTTGCTTTGTCACAGAAGGTAACATTTTGATACTGTGATAACAATGCCGATTCTCACTTCTAGGGATTATAGGTGCTGTCTTGTGGCCTGAATGAGGTTTAAAATGCCAGTTTCTTCCTTGAACTGTGTTTTGGCATGTGTTTGCTAGTACTTCCCAGCAGGTTGCTTTTTGGTGTGCATAAAACCCCAGAGAAAATAATGTCTGCCAAATTCACACCCATGAGTTGAAGATTAGTTGACTCTCGGATGGCAGGAGAAGGCATGGGAAGCCTGATGTTATAGGTACAGTTGAATTGGAAACTGACAGTCGGAGCACTGCCCTGTAAATTATTAAGCGGTATTTCAGGTTTAACAGCTAACAAGATTTTTAAACATGACTTCTTTCCTGAACTTTTACCCACAGACTCAGGGAGGTGGGTGTGGCATTGCCATGGGAAAGTGTTATGTGTAACTCATAAAGGCCAAAGCATGCTTTTTCCTTTTTCTTCCCCTGTTGTGATATAAGGAACCTTTTTCATATGGCACATAATTTTATTCAGTTCAGCTAATATTGCCCTAATGTACAAAACGGTCAATACTTGTCTGTTTTACTACCAAATAAGTGGTCCTGGTATTTTGGAGTTACGTATTAAGAAGGGAACAACCAACCAACCAACCAACCAAAACCAAGGCAGAGCAAGCATGAACATAAAATTGCCATGTCACGCTGATTTTTCTGGTGCATTGACAGTCTGTGGTAATGGCTAATGTTGGAAACCCTGAAGGTGTGATAATCATGGAACAACTTGATTATGTTGCTCATGCATTAGCAAAACTTGTCATTTCCACTGAAACATTAATTTCATTTCCCCAATAAACCAGTGAAAACAAATAAGGATACTCTTTGTACCTGTTCTAGGAGGAAGGAGAAGGAGAGGTATTAAACAATCTAAAGTATATGTTGTTACTCGCATTGTTATTACTGTTTTTTCCTTTTCAGCAAAGTAGCAAGGCCTTTGCTCTAGAGGCTTTTCCGTGGTGACAGAGCCTGGGGTGAACATGGTTTAGTGGGAGGTGTCCCTGCCCATGGCAGGCAGGTTGGAACCAGATGATCTTAAGGTCTTTTCCAGCCCTAACTATTCTATGATTCTGTGATTCATGGACCAGCTGTAGCTATAGAATGGCATGGGAATATTTTTTTCCTAGGGTTGAAAAAGATTGCCTGTTCATCAGTACATGAATGACTGCCTCTGAACAGGGACTCTTTAAAGGGTCAATAAAAGACAAATCTAGCCCTCTCCTATGTGCTATCTCACTCTGACTGATTGAATGCTTAGCTTTTTCTAGTCAACTGGCAATTATTACTGTAGTCTTAGTAAAAAAAGGCACTGACAGCATTTCAGGGTGTTTCAGAGTGACTTGGGCAGGCAGAAGGGATGCAGTTACTTCTCTGCATTAAAGTGGTGTGGACATAAGTAACACACATCAGTACTTGAGCGGAAGCTGGGGACTTGGTATACCCTGGTCTGAGACCCCTGCAGAACACTTGGTTTTCCTGGGAGGGGGATAACAAGGAAACTGGCAGTGAAGTGCAAGAAAGCGCTCCTAAGATTGGAATGGATTGTTTCTGAAGGGTCAGTGGATCTCATCTCTTTGTAGTCTTAAGCAGACTCTTGTGCACCAGACTTTCTGCATGTTATATATTAATCTGAATTATCCTGACCTCTAGCTCACAGGAATTATTTTCATTTAGGCCTGCCTTAATTCTGTCAATATTCAGGTGTCTTGAAGCATGTGTATGTATGGGTTGGTAGAGGGAGCTTGGTGAAAGTTGGTCCAAATGTTCCTATGTTGACTGCAGCTTCAGAAAGAGAGAGCAAAGTGAGGGAATGGAAGGTCACTCCAGCTCTTTGTCATCAAACAGGGAGAGGAAAAGTGGCATAATGCAAGGGCTTCATGTTGCTTTTGTAGAGCTCTTTTCTGCTGAATGATTAATGCTTTCGTAGCTCATTCTTACATGCCTTAATGCAGGTGTATTGATTCCTCGGTGAGAAGGTTGTTGATGGCAAGCTGTGCTATGCTGTATTCTTCCTTCAAGGATAAATACAGAAAATCTGACTGTGATTTGCAAGCATGAGATTTAACCAGAATAAAGCAGCAAGCAATTTTAGGGCTGGGCTCTTTAAATTCTTCCTGTTTTTAAAGTGGAGTGATATCTCTCCCCCACTCTTTACTGGGAAATCTGGGTAGAAATGAGTGTGTGTAATCTAGTAAACCTTTAGAGCAGCTAGGAGGTTTTGTGTTTGGCTGTAATCCAGCACTTCACAAATGAAAGATCTTGTTACAAGTGCTTTGGTTGATGTTGTTTATAATACTAATGGTAACGCAGGTCCTTTGCAATTAAAACACTGGTTTCTGTTTCATTCCTTCCAGGCAGTGCTGATGAGTAACATCACACTAAATGACCGACTGATCCAAAGCCTACGAGGTAGACATAATACCCCTTTACATTGCCTTTACATATACGTTCTTTAGCCCCCTGTTTCTAAGACTTGCATTTCTTTTTTTTTTTTCTTCTGAGAATCCTGCCTTTCTTCAAGTCATGGGGATGGTGCTGGAGCTGTGGTGACTTAGATCCTGCATCTGCATAGTTCCAGTTCAGTGAAGTGTCAAACTAATCTACTTCAGTAGTAGAAGGATTTGTCCATGTAGTGCTTGTTGTAGGACTCCTGACCCATATGATATAGAATAACAGGGAGTAAAACTAGCCTCTGTGTGCATCGTTGATGTATTTATTCTTCATGCTACTTTTTGCAGTGTATTCTTACTTTCCTCCATGAGGTGTTTGGGTCGTGCATTTTAGCACGGGGGGAATTCACAAACTCCTATATTAAATAAGAAAAACTCAGTCTAATTTCTATTCATGTTGGTGCTTCAAAATTATTGATAGCAATTTGTTCCTCAGGAAGTCCAGGGAGTGATCCTAAGTTCTAGGAGCAGGTAAACGTGACATAGTGCCTTCTTCTGGTGTTCTCACACAGAGCTTTCTATCAGAAAGAAAACTGTAAATCATAGATGCCACTGTTTTTGAGAAACATAACTGTAAATTGTGTATTATTCAGGGAAGCTCTGGAAGCTTGTCTTTATTGTAAGCTAATAAACATGAATGCCATTTCATACTATGTTCCGATTAGTATTTCGTAGACCTAAAGATTTCTTGAGCTGAACTCTATCAAAGCAAGTGTTTGTAAACAAATTACAGTATACCTTATGAAGAAACACATGTCAGAAATCTTCATTGCACCATTTTTGTTACTATGTTAGGCTGAAAAGCTCTTCTTACTCAATCTTGTGCATCTTTGATGAATAAATTCAATAAGTATCTGTGCATTTGTACACGAAATGTAGTGAGCATGATGGATGGAGTTACTATGCTTACTATTGATCTGTTTGATACTTCTGTTGTAATATATGTAGGTATATATGTGTGTATGTATTTTAATGTGTATTTTAATCCTGTTTTGGTCAGAACACTTGAAAGAGTTACAGACAGAATATGGAAAGCTACAGCTGAATGTTTATTGGTTTCAGAAGAACCAGACTAACCTTCAGAGGAAGTTCTCATATGACCTGTAAGTATGTTCTTCATAAAAGTGGCTTCTGGAGTTGTAGGTGACTGGTGATAGCTATAGCACTGTTAGTAAATGTACATATTTAATGATCAAGTAACATATGACACGTTGCAAAATTGGTCACAGTTCATCTTGAAGAAAAGCATTGACCTTGGTATCTCGATATCCAGACACTTCTCCCACATTTCTTGGTGTTCCTTCCATTGTAGGAGAAAGGTAGCGATATTCTCATTTAAGAGTGGGGTGAGGAAATTGAAACACAAAGATGCTGAACTCTGAAGAAATTTAAGATCTAAGATATGGGCATGCCTGATGAGAAGCTGTACCTCATTATGCTACCAGAAGTTTGAGAAAATTTCCGGTTCAGTTGTGGTCAGGGCCATGTGTTCTCCATTTCAGTTCATACCTCGTAATGTTTTTTGTTAGAGATTTCCCATTGAATTATAAGGCATGGATAACTGAACAGAAATTCTTATCAGTTTTCTTATCAGTTCTTACCAGAAATACACATTTCTAGGAATTTCTCCTGTGTTGTTTCTGTCAATAAAGTTCTTGTTCCCTCCACCTGTCTTCACATCCTATTATATCATCCCTCTGGTGCACAGATACAAAAAAAACCCAGAATTTTTTGTGTTTGCATGTTCTCATAATTATTTTCCATCAGGAATATAATTTCCTTAGTGACAGGTATTTTTCCAGCATCCATTGATTAGCCAAATTTAATAGGAATTACAATTTAAAGTTTAACATGGCAATCAAAGAATTCGAAGTCTTCAGGCCAAACTTGAAATACTTTTTTTCTTTCCTTCATTCTCCCTCTTCACCCTCTTCCGTATAAGAATTAAGGATTAGTGTTAGTGGTTTTGGGATACTTACCAGTTACCAATTATTAGATGGTTGTGTACTTCCCCACCACCTCAGGCATTGTTACTCATTTAATAAAGATGACCCAGATGTATTGTCTTAGTGGAGTTTTGTTTGTTGTGTACCACAGTTAAGCACTATCTCTTTGCTGTTTACTTAAATGGCAGAGCTGGGACTCCTGGAGCTCTGTTCGTAGTTTTTCACTAGTTAAGAGTCTGTTTGCCAGCATCTTTTTTGTAAGGCTGAGATCAGCACAAATAAATGGATCTATAGCCGCATATACATGCTGTACAGTTGCTCTCTCCATGAGAGCTACATCCTTGAAGCACTGGATTGATACTTACAGGGAAGTGATACGAGGCAAATGTAGTTAGTCTGGTTTCTGAAAACTCATGTCCATATCTGGTGAAATGTTTTCAAGTATAGCTCTGTTGAGGGAATCATTGGCAGAGCTTCCCTGCTTGTGGGAGTGTACTGTACAGAATCCCTTTTCATTTAGTAGAAGAACGTTGGATTCTGAGCATACAGCTCTAGGGTCAAGGCTGGCTCAACGTGGAAAGCTAACCAAGTTACAGTGATGAAGATGAGTTTGCTTGTGTCAGGGTAGATGTAGAGCCAGGTATGATAATTCAGCCATGTGCTAGCTGAACAGGACTCTGTTAGCTGGTCTGCCTCCAGTTGGTCCTGAGGCAGGTACACTGTTTCCTGCAGTCTCTTCATGGGAGTCCATAAAAGCAATTATCTCAGTCAAGGGACTATACTTTCTTCACTAGCTTTGCTGAATAACTCTGAAGTGTTCGTTTTCTATTTCTGAATTTTTTTGTAGCTATGCAATTGAGGAAAACAAATTTTGCGCTCAAATTTTCATGGAATGATTTATAACTTGGGCACCCTGCAGCATTCACAAAATTTTAGCCGGAACATATAATTATTTTTTTAAATGTTGTTTATTGTGTACTTTTAGGGGGGATGCTGGAACATCAATATTTCATTGTTGTAGTAAGTTACATTACTGTGCACTGTGTTCTGTTAGTTATAGAAAAAGACATCTGATTGTACTTGGTTGCATACAGTGCTCTGTTGCCTCTAAATGCTTAGTTAACACTCATTTTAATTGCTTGCAACCTTTTCTCAATGTGATTATGGGCCTAGAAAAACAAGTATTAGACTCAAAATGTTACTTTTAAGTTGTCTTACTTCTTCCCCTCAGTATTAGGAGTAAACCAACATATCGTCTGTTTGTCTTCAGTAAACCTTGGCTGGAGGGGGCATTAGACCTGCTTTTCTGTTATGCCAGTATTTCTTCCTTTGATTTGGGGCTGTAGGGGTGCAGGTTTTACACCTGAAGTATCTTGTACACTTTGCACAGTGGTAAAAGGAAGAGGTGGTATTGTGGTGCATGGTGGTATAATCACTTTTTTATACAGTTGGATGTTGCACTGTAGAAGACTGATAAAATTGGTTGTGCATGTAGAATGCATACAGATACAATTTTTTAACTTGGAAGGCACAAAATTAGTTGTTTTTTTTTTTGTCATGCCTAAGTCTCGAAGTTTCATCTCAGCTTTCTGTTTGTTTGTTTGTTTTTGAGCAGGTTTAGTGGTCTCCATACAGAAGTCGCCGGGAGTTTTGTGAGCTTACTGGTATTGTGATACCCTTGGTGGACAGTGCGCAGTGCTCTCTGCTCACAGCAGAGCTTGTTCAGCACAGACTGACAGGCAGCACTCACCTTTCTCTTCTGCAGCAGCCAGAGAGAAATGAAAGCCTCTGGGCTAATCTCCATCCCTGGCCTGTTCAAGGCCAGGCTGGACAGAGTCTTGGGTGACCTGGTCTAGTGTAAAGTGTCCTTGCCCATGGCAGGGGTTGGAACTTGATGATCTTAAGGTCCTTTCCAGCCTAACCATTCTGTGATCCTATGATTCTATGATCATCTGATGACATTTCAGTGTTCAGATGCATTTTGATTCCGAGGAGCTTTATTTGTTACACAGTCACTTCACACAGAAAAATTTGCTACACGTAAAAAGTGTGGTAGTTACTTTGGTGTTTGCAGAACTGACAAGCGGAAGTACGTGAGTGCACAAGTAATTCTTTTCTGGCAGGGGTGAAAGGAGCTGATGTTATATGCTCCTGGAGGACTGTGCTCTGTTTCTCATGGTGCGGGCAGCAAATCCAGCAGCCCTGGAGGGGAGAGGCTGCACATGTGTTCCTGTGCGTGCAGAGCACGCCTGTACATGGTCAGGTATGCAGGTTAACATGGACACATGCAGCACGTGAGCATGAACATCACCAGTAGCGTCACCCTGCTCTGAGGAGGGGTCTGCTAGTGCAAACCATGCTCATGTACATATGTACTGGCTGGCACCAGTCCCTGCACCATCCAGGCATTGTACTCCCACCCTGATCTGACTCCAGTTGCTGCCCTCACGCCTTCATACATTCTCACACACACACAAAACAGGGAAGAATTAAAAAGGCATTTAATAAAAAGGGGGACAAACTGTCCTGATCAGATGCAGGGCAAGGCCAGCCAAGCACACCGACCAGCAATGTGTTTACGTGCAATTAATGTTTATTGCCTTCTCTCTCTTTTCTCATGTTTGTTCCTGTCAGAGATTCATCACTTCCCCTGCTTTTGGTACCATAATATGTCTTGTATGATCCTGACATGTTCTGCCCTTGCATCCATTATGTGTCACCTACCCTGGGCAGGAAATGCCTTGGTCCTATTAACTTATCTTGGTGGGTTTCACGCTGACACAGGGGCTGAGCCTGACTAGAGTCAGCCCTGGGGCTGTGGGGTTGTCTGGACAGGATGTCTGAGTCCATATCTTAGGCTCCCCACTGCCCTTATGCCTCTGTGCTCCTTTGGGCTCTTGGAAGTGTGCCTTGGTTGGGCTGATGGTTGCTGTGATAGGCCTGAGAGCAGCTGGGGAGGGTATTGACTAATCTCCTTTGTGTGCACGCAGGTGAGCTGTTTACCACAGAAATTAACTCCAGAGAGAAAGCATGTCAAAGGGTCTGGATTTAAAGTGCTGGTTTTGCAATTTGAACTGCATCATTTTGGGAGGATGAATTGGAGAAACTAGTGCTGTTCTTGTGCTTCAGAAGTTGTTGTATGCATGGGTAGAGCATTCCAGTCTCCAGAAATCCCTTTTACAAGCCTTCACAGATAGTAAATTTAAAAGGGTGAGGATTTGCCACAGATGTTAAATGAAATTTATTTTCATGTGCATTTTGAGATGAAAAGGCATTTGTGAGAGGTTGCATTATCTCCAACTTCAGGTTGTCTGTATACTGCAGCTTTCTCAAGCTTGCAGACTGAGGTGCAGGTATTCTGATATTCTTTCATTTCCTACAAACTAGTGAACGTGTGCTTAAGTCCAGCCTATGTTGTTTTATTGTCTCTGATGTTAATTGACTTAGGAAGCACTACTTATTTTGGTGACTCCTTCATGTATTAGCATTATCAAAATAAGACTTTAGAGTAATGTCTAGTCAAAAAGGAAGTGGTAATAAAGGTAATTAATTTGCCAGTTCATAGCATGCCTGTCTGCCAGTTTTCTTCCTTTCTGAATGTGAACTACAGAACAGATTGCCTGCTTTAAAAAAGCAAGGTGGAGAAGGATGAAAGTGCAGTAAGAAAGAATGACTTGCTGTTGTAGAGGGCATATGGTCTGAGAATTCCTCTGGATTAGGCAGTAGCTTATTTGCAGCGTGAGAAAATGGAACATGCCCATCTGAATGAACTGCTGTTGCAACAGAGGTACTAACACTGCCAGAACCAGGCTCAGAAGATACTCATCTCCATTCTCTCTTAGTGAGGGGCAGGTAAAATTTGCAGTATGTTGACCATATTGTTGTACAAGGGATGCTAAGAAAGGTATTGCATGCAGAACGATGTATTTGCAGAATCTGTAACTGATGGTATACATAGTACTCAAAGTATTCTCAAGAGGAAAAAAAAATGAGAGAAAGGAAAAAAAGTTTGAAAACACAACAGACTCCTCTGCCACTGTTAGTGAAACAGCACAGTCTCCAGCCAAGCCTCTTCCTTGGGCATGCTCTCCAGAGCAGTGGGTGCTGACAGCGATGGGTTTTCACCACATTTTGTCCTAGCATGATACACTTTTCATCTCCGCTCAAACACACTATTGTTTGTTACTGTTCACACGTGGGATCAAAACCATACTTGGGGTCCTATGAGGACTGGTTTCTAAGCCTTCTTCATGTCTGTCACGGTGTAATGCTTACTTGCTTTGTTATTCACTGGGTTTTGTTCTTCTGCTAATATAAATGGAAAGTTACAAACAGGTTATGAAGACAGTGGGGGAGAAGGGGTGATTTTTTTCCTAATGGCAGCCATTTACCCTGAAAAACCCAGCTTGACCTGGGGTTTGCACAGGCACAAAGTGGAAAACTGCTCTGGCAGATTCAGGAAAAACCCTTCTGCAACAGCCTACGGCTTACTTAGGGGTTATGGAGCTGTGAGGGAAAGGCAGACTGCAGAACTGCAAACAGAAGACCTCTGGTGTCACACAGGTTAAGGCACTACTGGCATTGTGTAACCATTGAAAGTATGTAAAAGATATACAATACTTGTATCTTTAGGAAATGCTTTTGGAACTACTGGTGAACTCTGTTTCTGTAATGTATACTCTGTTAAGTCTTCCAGCACTGCACTTCAGTGAAATACTGAGAAAGGGTGTTCTCTTTGTTAGCAGTGGCTTACATCGATGTTTTATTTCAGCCAGTGCCTTGCTGTTTCCCCTTCCTAGCTGAACTCCAAATACTCATTTCTGTTGCCTAGAAATGCTTCAAGGATGAAAATTGATCTTGACTTATTGAAATTGACACGTTAGTGGAAGACAAGAAAATTCATGTACCTTGTTGAGCTGGTCTAACAATAGCAGTTTAAATAAACTTCTTTCAGTAGAACTTCGCCATCTTCACAACATGTTTGTCCCTAGGACTTAGATTAACACCCCGTTTCTTACTTCTGCCTTCTCAAATATAAGCACAGATAATAGGACTAAAAAAATAATAAAATAATAATAAAAAAGATCATTTTAGAAAAGAATATTTTGACATTTTAGAGGAGTGTGGATGAAAGTTGACAACTGATTACCTTTTTGTTTTCTCCAGGTCACAATGCATCAACCAGATGAAAGAATTAAAAGAACAATGTGAAGAAAGGATAGATGAGCTTACAAAAAAGGTCACTGATGCACCACATATCAAAGAAAACAAAGACTTATCAGGAGATCTGAAAAAAAATAGCCAGGTATAGTTGGGTAATTTCTTAAAAATATTTTCCTTTGTAGTTCTTGGGCAGTTTTCCACTATCTCCAACAAACCTTAGCCCTTCTCAGTAAAGTTCTGCACTGCTTTCCTTCACATTTGTTGGATATTTGTGATTGATGAGAAATTGAGTGATTGCAAGGACAGAACAGGCAAAAGGTTCTGCAGGAGACTTCAAATCTGTATTTCTAAGAGGGGCAGAATTTGAGAGGTGATGTTAGGAGTGGCATGGAGCCTCTTAAAGAGTATTTACTGAGCATTGGCTCACAGTTCCTTTTGACTTTGTAAAGGGCTTAATTGCTTTGTATGTTGAAGATGTGTGTTAAAGATGAGGATTAATTTTTAACACTTCAGAGTAGCAACAAGCTGTGAGTAAGGTACTGTAGTCCAAAGGTCTTTGAGGTGCATTGGCTATAAATTTTCACAGGAATCCTCATGTCAGCCTTTTACTGTGGGAATAAGGGGAAGATCAAATGTCTCAGGTATTTGCTTTTGGATATTCTGAGTCAAAGAACAATGTGACATGAGAAGACTCATTAGGGTAGGGCAGGCTTGCCACATTGACTGCATGTCAGCTGACTCGTTCTTCCTGGAGAGGTCAGGGGAAATCCTGAGAAAAGGAAATTTCAGATCATGCTGTTGCCTTGGCATGTGAAGTATTGATGCTTCTTCAATGAAGGATAGGACTTGATTGCCTATAGAATCATACAATAGCTAGGGTTGGAAAGAACCTTAAGAACATCTAGTTCAACCCCCCTGCCATGGGCAGGGACACCTTCTAGTAGGCGAGGTTCCTCAAAGCCCTGTCCAACCTGGCCTTGAACACTGCCAGGGATGGGGCATCCACAGCTTTTCTGAGCACCCTGTGCCAGTGCCTCACCACCCTCCTAATGTCTAATCTGAATCTCCCCTCTCTCACTTTAAAGCCATTCCCCCTTGTCCTGTCACTACGTGCCCTTGTAAAAAGTCCCTCTCCAGATTTCTTTTTGGCCCCTTTAGTACTGGAAGGCTGCCCTAAGTTCTCCTTGGAGCCTTCTCTTCTCCAGGCTGAACAAGCCCAACAATCTCAGCCTGTCTCCTTAAGAGGTGCTCCAGCCCTCTTATCATCTTCATGGGCCTCCTCTGGAGTCACTTGAGCAGGTCCATGTCCCTTTTTTGCTGGGGGCCCCAGATCTGAACACAGTACTGCAGGTGGAGTCTCATGAGAGTAGAGGGGCAGGATCACCTCCCTTGACCTGCTGGTCACACTCTTTTTGATGCAGCCCAGGATACGGTTGGCTTTCTGGGCTGCAAGCGCACACTGCCGGCTCATGTTCATTTTCTCATCAACCAACACCCCCAGGTCCTTCTCCACAGGGCTGCTCTGAATCTCTTCTCTGCCCAACCTGTAGCTGTGCCTGGGATTACGCCAATCCAGGCGTAGACCTTTGTACTTGGCCTTGTTGAACTTCATGAGGTTGGCATTGGCCCACCTCCCTAACTCCTCTTGCTTGTTCCCCATACCATGCGCATTGCCACAGAGGCATTTCATTTAGGCCCTGGATGAAACTGGCTTACTTACTGGCTGGAGTGACAGGAATTCCTCTGTGCTGCTCTTCAGGTGCTCCCTTGCTGACTTGTGATCCCTCTCCAGGCTCTAGACATCTCCTATTGGCACCAGAATCAAACTGGTAGGAGTGGGAGGGATTGAGGTTCCCTTCTCTCAGCAACTTTAGTTTACAGCCACCTCCAGCAGCCTGGCAAGCCTGTGACTGAAGACACTCTTCCCTTTCTCCAAAGGTGGCCTGCATCAGCCCCCAGTAGAGCACGTTTCTCAAAGTGAGTTCCATGGTCTAAGTAGGCAACCCCCTGGTTGTGGCACCAGTAACCATTTGTTGATTCCCCACATAGATACAGATGGCCCTGGACACATGCAGTGAAGCTCCTGGGTTGAAAGGCAGCTAATTTATTTCTACGTACCGAGGCAGCCCTTCCTTCAGGACTGTGAGTGCCAGTCACAGAGCTTACTTGTTTGCAGTGGGGCCTTTCCCCCAAACCTCGGTGGGCAACTCTTATTGCAAAATATGGTAGGGGTTTGATTGTATATACCCTTTTCTCTTTGGCTAGGAAAAGGCTACCAGAAGAAAGCATTTGATGACTTCAGAAGTGGAAAGGGTAATGCAACAAGAACTGAAGCTGGGTTAGCTGGAAATGGGTGGGGGAAAATGGCTGCAACATCTGTCCAGGGAACCCTAGGTGCTCAGGTAATGGTTCCAGTCTGTGTCCAGTCCTGTATGTAAGATAGTGGAAAAGAGAACTGCTGAAGCTTGACCCTGGAAACCTACATTGTGTGAGAGCTGCAAGATGGATGAAGCATTAGAGACAGGAAATGCTAGACAAAAAAAAAGGTGAAAGCTCTTGTCAGTAATTTTTATCACGTCAAATAAGTAAATAAAAAGTAATAACAGTAATAGTGAATATATGGTAGTAAGTAAATAAAAAGCCCATTTTGAGAAGAATTAATGTCAAGGTGTAAAATGCTATTTCAAAAGGTGATGTGAGGAAGACCACAGTAGAGAGGTGGTCAACTTTTGTGGCTTGCAGCAGACTTTCATTACAATTACTTGTACCAGATTTTTTTTTTGTTTCGTGGTTTGGTTTATTTTTTACCATTTCCAGTTTGGAGGGGAAATCATCCCTGAAGGAACTTGAGGAGTGTGGCTGAAGCCCCTCTCCAGGAGAACTTCAGTCTCTCACAACAAGCCCCATAGCTGAAGGCAGTCTATTCAAAGCAGGCAGTGATTTTAGGTGGGGCAAGTTATTTGTTCTCCTCTTAATCTATAGATGGGATGGTCCCAGATGACATAACCACTAATATAGCAACAGCCTAATTGAACTCTGTCTGGTTGTGTTCCCTAGGATCTGTGACAGTGTTTCTTACGTCAAGCTGTGCCTTTCTTAGGTGTTTGTTTGCCCAAGGATTGCAGTTTCTTGCTCGTACAAAAGCTACTTAATGTTAGTGCAAGGTGACCCTGATGAAATCTATGTACTTTTTTAGCCATTGTTCTTAGTTGGAATAATTCCTGTTTGTAAGATGTATGTGCTTACGTAATGGAAAGGTTTAGTTAAAATAAAACAAAGAAAATGGGAGTTTTGGTTAATAAATACACAGCTTTTCTTACAGCTCTGCATTTTGAAGAATGATGTATACTTCTCAGTTGAGGAATACAGAACATGTTCCAATTATTTTTTATTGAGTCACTTCAACTTAAAAAAATTTCAGCATATATCCTTTTAAGTTACCATCATCAAAAATTACTGTCAAAAATTACTGAGCTAGAAATTTAAGTTTAGGGCTTTTGCACGTATAATTAAGAGGTAGATTCTTGCTATTAAGTGCAGGCTCAGTATTTTTACAGAATTCATGCCCTGCATAAAGTGAGAAATGATCTGATGTTCAGTTTCTGATGATTTCTACTACACTGATTGATCTCAAGAGGTTGAACTATTTATAAAACAGAAGCATTTTTAAACACAATATTTTTGTTTTCATGATTGAAGGAAGATGGAGTTCTTCTGAATATCCTTACTGCAGTAACCAGATACTGTGTGTGATACTTGCTGCTCATGCTTTCGTAAGAGTTAATGCTAGATTATTTGTTGTTGACATTGGACTTCAAAGTGTTGACACAAGAAGTTCTGCCTGGCTTTAAGCTTAAACATTTTCAAAACAGCCAAGTAATACCCTAAAAATCGTTTGCAGCTTTGGCTTTCATAGGTATTTAACCACTTCTTTCCACAGACATTTTTCTGAATGTGTGAACAACCTAGTGTTTTATTAACCTACTTAGAAAAATGGGTAGCTACAGTCTTAACAACAATCGTAACAGAAAACTTTAACTGTATTACCTTCTCCACCATAAGGTTTCCTATTTATTTGTACAGTATCAGGTATAAAAAAGGTTTATGTCCCTAATGTCTGTATGCTTGTCCTTTCTCAACATCTTTTGGGGTTTTTTTTAAACAAAACAAAATCCCAGGAAAAAAAAACAAAAAAGCAACCCTTGTAACAGTTTCAGAACAAGTTGTTTGTCTGCACAGAAGCTGGTACAGTGCAGCACAGCTCCAGGCACATTTCGTGCTCAATGTTGGTGTGACTGAATTGACATGGCTCGCAGCCAATTAAATGCCAATATAAGTAAAACAGAATTTTGATTGCTATACTGGAGTATCTTCAAGGTGGTGTACATATTAGCCATTAATCTTTAAATAGGTCAGATGCTGAGAGCAATCTAGTACCAGTATTTGATACATTCTAAGTAAGCTCCATCACATTAAACAGACACTGTTGTCTAGTTGGTTGATTGAAGTTTTTCATCTCTTAATCCTACATTGAACGTAGCTTTACTCCAGTTCTGTAAAGGCTTGCTTAACTGAAGTCTCATTATGCCGAAACTGAGTTTACCTGTCCCTGTAGATCACTAACAGTAGTTAATGCCATCTGGTTTTTTTCGCTCTGCTGACCTTGACATGGTAGCAGGGCAATAGTGGAGAAATGTGTGCTGTTACCATTCTGTGACCCTTGGAGTATAACAGGTAGTGTTCCTTGTGAAACACTAACCAGGAACAGTAACCTCATAATTATCTGCAATTAGATTAAAGAAGATGTGTTAAATTCTCACTGTATGTTGTGTTGCTATATAGAAACATCACTGCATGTTCAAAATCATATGGTACTTTCATCACCAACAAAAACTTCAGTCCAAGTATTTCTGAGTGTGCTAGGATTTTTTTTTTCTACTGAATCCTTTTCTAGCTTCCACTTCTCTTTCCAAATAGTTAGGAACAGTTATATATACCAGTGCTTATCTGTGCACATTCATGTTATAGGCCAGTATTCAACTGCCAACCTTGGAGCAAACTGAGTTCAAGCAGGCTGACTTGGAACAGCAGAAACCCAATGAAGCTGTACCTAACACAGTACCTCCAGTAAAAAAGATAGACCCGCTGGAGGCTAAAGGTGAGATGGAAATCACAATCTGACAATCAGTTGGTTAAGAACATTTGTAATTTAATTGAACATTTAAAAAACATTTTTATACACAAGATTAAGATAAAAAACCAACACCAGCAGACTGAACTTTAAGCAATTTTCCAGCTGTGGAGAGGTATAATATTGGTTCACGCATTTTTATCACTAACATTTCTATGGTTCAGTTTTGTTTAATTGACATGTTGCATGTAAAGGAAAATACAGATATTTACAACTCTGAAGTCATACTCCTCATTTAATATGGAGAAACTGCTGTTGGAAGCAATGATTTTCAATCACATTTAAAAGACTTGCTTTCTTAGTAAGTTTGACACATCTAGCCTGCTACTCCTCCCTATGGAATAGCTGAAAGTTAGGCTTTAAAATAACCACACCTCCATGCTTCCCCTGGGTTGTCAATGAGCAAAATGCAAGTAAGGAAAATGATGCACATGAAATCAAGTTAGTTAACCTAATGATGCTTGTGGTACTAAACTTGCAGAAACTTATTAATTTGAATAGATGTATTCTCATGTGTCAGTCTCGCACAGTACTGTGTGTGATAGAAATTCAATTTCCTATTTAATTATTCTTATATGCTATCTTAAATTACAATCTGGGGAGCATGCAACTTCATTTTAGAGAACCAGCAATTGAAGACAACGTCTATACATAGTTTCTTCAGGCAAGATTTTTTTTATTATTATTTTTTTCCTAGTTAAAAATACAGATACACAGGGAAAAAGAGTATGGTCACGTCTGCTAAAAGTAACAGCCCTCCTGCACTTCCCCTTTAAAAACTGGAGCAGCCTTAATTTATTTGCAAATCTGCCTATGTGACTGCTTTGTCTTAAGCTACTTTTGAACACCAAATCGGTTTTACTGTTGGTAAGTAAATGCGACAGGAACCTCACACTTACATAGCACACTGCAATTTTTATTTAAAGTGCTTGTTTCATCTGCTCAATTTATTAACTGCACATATAAAAATTTTAAGTAGGTAGAAGTGTGAAATTGTTCACAACAGTGGCTCATCCTTTAGCTGATGTGGTTGGAAGATACCTGTCAGAGGAAGAACAAGAATGGACTGAGAAAGATGAAGCAGTATTTATTAAAGATTTTTAACTTGTGCCACCACTGAAAGGCATTAGGTTTTTTAACTCAGAATCATTTTTATTGTTTACAGAAAGAATAAATGGCCTAGCTGACATCAGAAAACAGGATCCTAAGGCAGAAGAGGAGAAGCTCTCTAGTCAAGTGAAAGACCTGCAGGATCCACTCCAGGCTGCTGCTGGTCATAAAGAGATGCTGCCTCAGTCAGAGAAGGAGCTGAATCCTGAAGATGAAAAACAAGTAGCTGGGCAAGATGTGTTACAGCTGGCTGCAGAGCAGGCTGCCAGTGAAGAAGCTGAGAGGGAGCAGCTCCTGAATTATGATGCTAAGCAGGACTCGCCCCCCATAAAGGCTGGTGTGTAGCATGCCACATATTGTTAAGCAGTAAAGACATGAAAGTGTGGAATAGGTTACAATTTCTGCAACAGTGGTGGCAGCTAGCCAGACTTAGTATAAGGTTCCTTAAAGGTTAATACGAGATGTAAAAGGTTAGCCTCCAGCAGTATTCTACAGTCTGTGTGTAAAGATGGAAGCTTCTGTTTGTACAACATGGAGCTAACCAGGATGCATTCTTCTGCATCACTATAGTAGCCTTCCTGTTTATCTCCATTAGCTGTACAAGGCATTTGGGGAAATCAGTCCCAAAACTGTTTGGTATTGAGGCTTTGTAAGAATGGTGCATTTGAGAAGGATGAGATATTAACCATCCAAAGCACTGATGGAGAAGAGAGACACTATGTAATAATGTTTTGCATACAGTCTTCTTATAGTGTTGTATAAATGCTAGCTGTCCCTATTTCAAAATAAGCTAGCATGCATACAACTCTACCTAAGGCTTCAGGTATCTACAGTTTATTGTTGTGAGTTTGCAAACTGGAGATCAAATATTGCAAAGGTGCCAGTTTCTGGCATCTGCCATATATGACCCTGAACCATGTGTCTCTATAGCAGAGTACTGATGTTGTTCCTAGAGCTGACCAGGATCTGGACATCGCTCTGTCTTGAGGACCTTGGTCTCAGGTGGACCCAGTAGCCCAGAGCAATCAAGAGGAAGACTTACGGCAGTCAGAGCAGGAACTGATGTCCACAAAAAACGCTGCTTGTGCTTTTCTAGTAAACATATTCATAGAATCACGAGTAATGATGTTAATGCGGTTGATAACTTGGCAGGGATAAATAACCTTATCTGTATTGTTAAAGCAGTATTTTTCCAACTGCTCCGAAAAGACACTGGCCAGCGCAGGCTGTTCTGTCCCGGAAAGAGACGTTAATAGAAGTTACGTAAACTGCTTCCATTTTAACAGAAAAAGATACCAGAAAGATTAGGTTAAAAAAATCCCATCTGATAATTGGTGCAAGAAAAAGCTCTGCCATGTAGCCTGTGAAATGTCAGCATGAGCTAGAAAGACTAGCAGGATGTTCTTCAGCCTTGATTATTAACAAAAATGCCACAGTTTACTGCATAGTTTCCCTGTAGACAAAGGTATAAAAAGATTTCTGCTATTTTCTCTGAACATCCTTTCTCTTCCAATAAAATCGTCTTTTAAAAGTCCGAGACCTTTAGGTCTGTTACTGTAAACATCTATTTGATATGGTTGTCTGAACATGGACAACTTAAGGCTAAAATTTTTTCAAGCCTGTTTCTAAGCCAGTTACTAATTAGAGGGCTTGGCTTAAGAACATTCAGAAACAGACTCCCATCTCTCTTTCTAGGGTATGCGTTTTTTTTCTGTCTGGTTAACTGAAAAATAAGGGTAGTAGTTTGGCAATCAGAAATAATGTTTCCATTTACTTCTGAGTTCTTTATATAAATAATTCTTAAGATAGTCAATAAAAGTCACTTGAGATGAATTAATGACAGATTGAAGAAAATCTTTACTGTAAAAGCACTTTGTATCAAGTTAGCACATCCTTAAATACTCTTCTTTTATGCCATAATCACATCTTTCTGCTTGGTGGACAACCTAAAGGAAGGTGGAAAACTGAGACAAGTTTTAGCAGTGGTGGCAACACATTTCAAAGTAACACCACAGTCAAGTTCTCAGCATTGGCTTCAGGTGTTACTTTTACTTAGGCTGTCCCTTAATATATACTGAAATTGTTTAATGCTTTTGCTTTCTGTCCACCTGAGAGCTGCCTAAGTCTTATTACACTTCTTAAATCCCAAAAGATTCTGTCTTTTTCCCTAGTTCTTTGGACAAGGAAAAGCTGCTCTGAAATTTTAACAGTTTAAAAGGAAAAATAATATAAAAACCTACTGTAAACAGCCATTCAGTCAGCAGCAAAGCAAATTCTCTGGAAGTTTATTACAGTAACTGTCTCTTGTGCAGATGACTTTATGGTATAGCATAAAACTAATTAATTTTAATATTTTTCCAGACAAAGAGAAACATGAACTGCAACAAGATGGGGAAGTTGATTACAATTTACATGAGAATGAAGCTGAGTCAGAAATGGACAAGCAAGCAGCACTTGCAGGGATTGAAAATGGTAAAAAAGAAAAAAAGTTTTAACCCAAGTACTACATGCTGAAAAGTTTGAGATGACATTTTGAACATTATCCTGTAGCAGATATAGGTAGCTATTTTCTGTTTCTTCTTTGAAATTTCCCTCATATTGACAGTGTGACCTACTTTCTGTCTAGCATCACTAAGTTACTGTTTAACATGCATTGGGAAGGGACTGTATCTGCACCTTTATTGTACAGTACTTAACAGTCCATTCCGAATTTCTCCTGCTGTGTTCTAGATTGTTTTCCACATGAAGAACTATCACTTCTACCTCTCAAAGAGATTTATGTATGATTTTTTTTTCCCGAATTAGTTCAAAACCCTGAAGATAAGAGGAACCACTTATCTGAGCATAGTGAAGAACGACAGAGATTGTGAATACAGGAAGTTCATGATGCAGCTTAAGTCACTTCTTCATATAAATGCAGCAAGGATGAGAGCAAAGTGATCTGAGAATGTTCTGATTATCTTCTCAAGGCTTCAGTAAGAACCTAAATGAAGTAGCATTTTCTTGTGAAGTTTTAGTACTGTTTCAGTGGTTAAAAAAAAAAAAAAAAAATCTTAAATCTCTGGATGCTTGTTTAAAAGCAGCCTGACCTCTGCAATAACTCTTTCCTTCCTACTAATTATAGATTTGAAACCAGCTAGTGGTTAAGTGTAGTAACTTTGAAGTCAGCTAACTCGTACAGTCATACTATAATAACAGTATCTGTGCATTGGTGCTAGATGAAAGTCCTCTACCAAGGACAGATCTTTCCCCTGAGCAGTGCAGTAGAGGAAATTCTGGCCTAGTTTTCAAAGGATGTTAAGAGCAGCTAACTTGACATAACATGGGAAGGATGAAAAATGACCCATGCTGCTGTCTACCACTGTTGTGCCTGTTCTGGCTCATTTGACTGAAATGTGGGAAGGCTTCAAAAGTATGATCGTAATCCTCAGATACTTTGCAGTATATTTTCCTGGACCTCCAAAGAGAAATTACTGGTTTACACTGTCTGTAACCAGCTGAAGCACCTACAAGAACCTGGTTGTGTTCTCAGCTTTTAGGTTAAGGAAAGGACTTGGACAATAGTGACCTCTCATTAAAAGAGAAGCCAGGGAGAAAGCTGGTTTAGACCTCTGTTCACAAGATGGGTACCACAGTATGGTTCAGTTACCACTAACTTGCACAAGTTTACAGAGAATAAAAATTCCAACTCCTGAACTTCTCATGACAGAAGCTACCTGAAACAGTGTGCTACAACTATCCTTCACTCCAACCAGCTACTATCTTCTGCTAAAAAGCAAAAAAGGCAAATGCTTGCCTTGTCGAACAGCAGTCATCTCACCTGTTCAGTGACTAATATTCTCTGCTGGACTTCTGATGAAGGTAAACTAGATTGTGCATTTACGAGACACCTCAATGTTTCCCACAGGTGGAGCTGCAGTACTGTGAAGTCCTATGTATGTAGAGTATATCTTATTGCTAATGTTCTGTAGCTTTTGTCTTTTCTGTAACTTGTTGAATGTAAACTGGAAACTAGTTTATTTGTGATAACCTAGAAATACCTTCTGCTGCCTGCAGTGTGTAGCCAGCTCTTTGGAAGTTCTCAAGTTCTGTGTTCGAAGCAATCTTCATGAATATGAACCAACCTCTGTCAAGACAGCATGGGAGCAGAGACATGACTAACTTCCTAACCAGGAATTCAAAAATACAATAAACCCCCACAACTGGCTCTTGGCTTTCTCTCAATGAACTTCATCATGTAACTGTTTTTGTAGGGTGTCATTCCTTAGTGTATTAGTTTACAACTCCTGTACCTTACTTAAACTGCCTAAACATGCATGTGGAAGGTTGGTTTGTTTGTATATGGAGAATATGAGTTGTCACAGATGAAATGCAGAGCTCAAGTCAAATGGTGCCTATTAAGCCTAAATATGTAAACAGTTCACTGATAGTCTTGCTACATGTAACTTGAATTCTTGTAAGAAAAGAACTAACTTCCATTACTGAATTCTTTGTTACTCTTGTTTTTTTCACTATTTAAGTCAGACTTCACAGTTCTGGGCTACTAGTGCCAGTGTAGCAGGGAAAACAAATCCTTGTAATCTGGAGAGAAAAGGAGGTATGCCTGCTACATACAATTTTAAATTAAAGGAGTTTTAGTTGATCAAAACAATAGATTCACTTGGAACTGTGGTTTACATAATGTTTCCTATCATTAAACATTTTAGTTGCCTATGGCAGGGAAAGATCATTGCTGTAATCATCTCTGGGTTAAAGAACACTAGCCTATGCCGATTTTTAAAACACTTCATTTTAGATAAGCATTTTAAAATAAAAACAGTCTTTGCTGCTATGTACTCACCTTACTGTGTACAGTTTATATACTTTTAACATTTGTGAAAATTAGAAAGGTGTCATTCTTTTCCTTAGTTCTGTAAATTATGTGGAACTTTGTTTCTGTTATACTTTCTGCTTCCTTCCCTTGGAGAAATACTAAAGCCTACTCCTGAGCTGCTGTCATGTAGATCAAGATTTTTAAGACAGTTAAAAGACTTGTGATGGGTCACTGAAAGGCAGTAAAAGCCAGATGAATTCTCAGTGCCTGCACTAGAGCCAGTTTGCCAACTTTACAGCCACATTTTCCATGATTTTCATTACTTTCACAGCAATGCAGAAATATTCAAGTATATTAATCATATGCAAACATCTAAAATGGTGTACAGCCTCATTTGCAGAGAAATCAGGAAAAATGTGTTCAGGGCAGTAATGCTGCTTATTTCAATTTCAAGCTGCC
This sequence comes from Ara ararauna, assembly GCA_028858755.1. Lineage (NCBI taxonomy): Eukaryota > Metazoa > Chordata > Aves > Psittaciformes > Psittacidae > Ara > Ara ararauna. Next base: position 31,040,660 of record CM054410.1, on the reverse strand, counting down.
AGTTGCTGGCAGGCAAGCCGGTGTTCCACTTCTGAGTATCTACATTGCTTTCCAGCTCCAGCTCAGCAGTGCTGCTGCTCAGATGATGGAGCTGAAATGGTATCACTCCACAGTACAATTGTATGTTAGGAAAAAATGAACAAATGTCTTGCATTGCCAAAGAGGAGTTAAAGCCCATCCTATGGAAAGAGTAATTTTGCACCAAAATGAAGAACTGTCCTGTCCAAAACAGTCAGACCAGAAGGATTTCTTTGTATGGCCCAGATAAGACTGGGTAGTATGGTTTATGAAAGAGCAAGCCAGCTTTTAAAAGTTTTTATTTTTTTCCTCTTGTAGCACAAGGTTGCTCAGCACAAAACCTTGCCTTTGTTATTTCACAACGGAGATTGATCTGTTCGAGGAAGGAAAGGGCAGGCTTGGGGCTCTTCTTGTTTGGGATTTCTATCTGTACCAACCACTACAGAAGGTAGTAGGATCCAGCAGCATCATTGCAGTCAGAGCAAGAAAATGAAGGTCATGCAAGACCTGACTGAGCAATGGAACAAATTAGCAATTCCTCTTTTGCAATGACAAAGTAACAAAAGGATTAAAAAAAAAAAAATAAAATAAAATTGCAGAGTAGTAAAAATACAGTCCTCATGTCTTGAGTTCCTATGTTGCTAGTGACTATCACAGTGTTCAGCTATGCAGATTCATTAGTACCATTACAATTAAAGACAAATGAACATATTGCAACTAGGAGTGACTTACTCCATTTCTCACTGTCTTCAAGAACAACTACATTTGAGACAATATACCTCCTACACAATTTATTCCAGTAAAACAAAAACAACTGAATTCAGCACAGTACAAGATAAATTATTAGGTTTTCTCTGCTCTTAATTTCTATAAAGTTTGTTTTAGCTTAAAGGACTTGGCAAGAAAAGAACCCAGTCTTCTTACTTGCAAAGGGAGACAATTTGATGCAATTTAGCAAAAATAATGGAACCTCACAATCTCTCCAAGTGGTTTGGTTCAAAGCAGAATCTCAGTAGCTCTGCTGTTCCTATTAGACACGAGGCTCTACTGCATTATTTTTACTCTGTCCCAAATGTTACTAAATTTCTAAACGACCACTTTGTCAGTGCTCATTAAAAAATTAAAAAGAATAAATCTGTAATAAAGTCAATTAAAATGTAACATTATTCAACAATGCATTTGATTAAAATCAGCTTCACCTATAAAACCTCATACAAACCACTTTAAACAGCAGTTGTCATTCAGATAGATAACACATAAAAGATGAGTATAGATATTGCATGTAAGAGTACTTCTATCCTGAAAATCCCCCTCAGTCTGGATACGGTACTAGATATTTCATCTTGCACATGTTAACCGATACATAGATTATGCTCAGATATCCTACCCTCTGGTAGTAGGTATCATACTCTCTTGTCTTTCAAACAAGCTTCACAACAGGAAAATATTTATGAGGGGAGAAGTCAAATTCTGGAGGAACCTAGAAATAAGATATTTAAAAACATCACACAGCAGTACTACTGAATTTAATGCTCTAAATGAGGGATACCCTGCAGATAGAAGAAAAAAAAAATAAACCACAAAAAAAGGGACAAAAAGTAATCCTAGCTCTTTAATGTCTGGAAAATATTCCAGCCCAGTTCTGGGTATGCCAATCACTCTCCAGTAGTAATGGGCACACAGCTGTAGATTGCTGGTGTGTCTCTTCAGTATGCTCCTTCATTCTTCTATACTTAGTCTTCTGCAGGAAGTCTGAAGGCCCTCTCTTCCCTCTGACCCACATGGTACCTGCTAATCTTGATAATCAGCACTCTCCCCACTGTGTTCTTCCTGCTCTTGAAGAATGCCCATATTCGCACGTCCTCTCACATGCAGTTCCCATTTTTTCCAAACATTTACAAATGAGAGTATTCCATATTTAAATAACTGCAACAAACTATTTCCAAGGGAAAAATGGATTGTTACTTTCCCAGCTCTTCTAAGAGTTAGAGTAACTGTGGCCTGAATCTGTTCATTCAGCTGTAAGAGACCTGTGGTAGCATTGCGTGTAATACTACATTTCACGTTCAACTCAACTGGCATTTTCTTACCTTAGAGTCCTTTTTGTGGCCTCCTGCCAGCAGCTTCATGACCACAATATTGGGTTTAGCTACTTTCAGAATTCTATTGACCTAAACACAAGACAGCAGTTAAGTTTTCTAGTGAAAGATATGACCTCAGAAGTATTTCAGATATAATACTCAAAATGTTTACATACTTTACAACAGTCCTCTTACAGTATCGGTTTAACAGAGATCAGAGGTTTTTTTGATTTGCTTTTAAGTATAAAAGCTGGATTAATGAAATTTAATAAAGGGAACTCTTATTTTAATACTAACTTTCTTTAATTCAACAGACCATAGAAGCCACTGCTCTCCATGCTATGGAAAGTTCTGAGGCACTCATCCAAATAAAGGTTTAGACAGCCTTTAGGCATTTACTCCCAACACTATGACACAGTGAGAAGGGGAAACTCAAGTATCAAACTGGTGGCTTTTTGCCTGGAAGTGCTCTGGGCACACTCAAACTTATTCTAACTACCCTGGTTAGCTTCAATCAGATGACTTGTGTGTGAATGCAACTAGGATCCAGGGAACAGGCAGGGATTCCTACATTCTCAAGAGAACCTAATCCCGTAACTGTTTTTAACCCACTCAGATGCAACAGAACAAACATCCTCTTTATTCCAAAATAAAGTCACAGACACCTAGTTTTTACGTGATGGACAAAGGGGGAGAAATCCGTACCCATGTTTACAGCCCAGTGCTGAGAAAACTGCTCCAGGAAACAAGTGCCAGACACAATCCTCTTTTCAGCCTGATGACTTTTAAACCTATTTTTCCCACCTCTCAGGAATACATCTGAATTTCCAGATTCCAAGTAAGTGAGGAGGCATGTGTCACCTTCCTGATAAAAAGTGACACACTTTTACAACAGGACCAGAAGGAAACATGCAAGATGGAATTAACTTGCTATCTACTATTAAAGATATTCAGCAGGGAGAGGTTTTGGAACAGTGAGCACAGCCTTGATTATGTCATCTAATGTACTGAAAACAGACCATTGCGTAAGACACCATCACTTTCCTCTCTCCACTCCCTAATCAAAGAAAGCACCCAGCTTTGCTCAGCATTTTGACAAAGTATATTGTGGATCCCTAGCAGATCCAGCTGAAAACAAATATTTTTTTCTACTATGAGCATTAATTGCAGTATTTCAGTCTTACCTCGTAGTCTGGATTAGGAATATTCTCAAGAATCATTTTAGCTTGCTGGAAGTGTTTGCTAGCTGCCATGTAGAGATCCGATGACAGAGGTGGTGGGCTGTACTTATTTAAATCGGACATTTCCTAGCATGTTGCAGAAATATATAAATGTGTATTAAAATCAGTTGCCAACAAATGTATTTTAACATATATACTTAAGGATATTCAAGAAAAGAGTTCAGTTAACTAAGTAATATTTTAGGAATACTTCAGCTGAAAACATTTAAAATGGCAAAAGCCAATCAGCAATACAGTGCTTAATTATAGTGCCACAAAATACAATGAACTTCCCATACTCTCTATAAAACAATCTATCTCCTGAAGAACTTGTTAATTTGCTTTAATAATGCCATGCATCAGGGTGTGAAATTACAGAAAAAAAAAAAAACCTGAAAAAAAGTATATGATATTATTTACTCAAATCAAGTTTACAGCAAGTAAGATAATGAAACTCTTCAAATGAATGAACAGCTAATTTTATATAATTCTGATACTTCCAACTCTTTTTTTTTTTTAGGGATAAGAAGAACCTCTCAATGACAAGGAGAAAGTCATGATTGTGTTAATTTCCCCTACAAATATTTGTAGCATTAAATTAAGGCATACAAAATAGCACCATTTAAGTTCAGACAGACCTGTAAAAACAAAAGTCTGGCCACCAGAAATCTAAGTTCAACAAGAAACACCCAAATTTCTGCACCTGAGGCAGAATAACCCCACAAATCAGTAGAGGCTAATAACCAGCAGGATGAGTAGTAGGGTTACTGTGAACACCAAGCAGAAAACAAGCTAACAAGATGCTCTTACTACAAGCCTCATATGGGACTATGAAGTGGGGAGTATGGCCAGCAGATCAAGGAAGGCTATCATTCTATACTCCATATTTGTGCTGTAACATCCAAAATATTGCATCCAGTGTTGGATCCACTCAGGTCAAGAAAGATGCTGACGCAGAGATGGCTGAGAGCCTAGAGCACATGACCCACAAGGAGAGGTCGATGGACCAGAATACTGGTGGGTAATCTTAATAGCAGACCACAGCTACTTGAAAGACAGTTACAGAGCTGTCAGAAGACAAATGCTTCTTAACAGCAGACAATAGAACATGGGGTGAGAGGCCATATATTGCAGCTTGGGTAATTCAGACTGGATATTTGGAAAACAAGTGAGTAATGTAGCCCTCAATCTCGTTATCCACAGACTAAATGGACCAGAAAAAGTAACTGGATCAGGTTAACCAAAGGGGTTGGAGAATCTCCATCCTTTGATTTTTTTCAGGCCTGGCTACACAAAGACACAGCTGATGTGATCTGTAACGCTAGTTCAAGGACGAGAGTGGACAAGACAAGCCTCTAATGGTCCTTTCCAACCAACACTTTTGTTATTTAATACCCCAAATTACTTTAGTTTCCTTTTCCTGTTTGCTGTAGTAATAGAAACATGCTGCTATATGAACTGCAGCCAAAAAGTCTGACAACAGACTTCCAAGAGATTTTATTTTCTTGCAAACCAACACAAGCATCTCAAACCACCAGATCAGACCAATTTTTAAATATCTAAGAGTCTAATTTTAGTAAGACTTCAAAGCAATAAATTTTTCTTGCAGACAACTAAAGCTAGAACTTCTTGCCATTTTAACTTATGCTTCAAAACGAACTTTGAGATATTAAAGGCTCTTTTTACAACTACAACAATGTCTAAAGCAGGTGAGTAAATGACTTACTTACGAAAGTGTGAGTGGCACCACATTTTAAGAGTACTCACTTTAAACTGCAAGTAGTGGACGGGTGGTGGTGTTATAACACTGTTGAATGGAGCAAACCTGTGTTCATATCGAACTTGTTCACTGTCTAGTTCAAACTTAGGTTTCCTTACTTTGCCATCCATGTCAAATGCAATCATTGTCTAAAAAGAAAAGGATAAATATAAAAGAGTGTTAGTTTTATGTCGTATTTTTCTGTGAACAAAATGACAGTTGATTTAGCTGTAACTGGCAAGATAGAAAAATAGTAGAAAATTTACCATATCACATTGTAAAACTGAATTTCCATTCCCAGTAAAAACAAAAAAGGCATACAGAATATGCTTGATACTTATTACAGAGAAAAAAAAATTGAAGCCAGTGTTCAGCAAGCACAAACATATTACCTTGTACATCCCGGCACACATATTTTGGTATGCTTGACTCATAGTGATCTCTCTGCTGAGAGGGCGAACTGCAAATTTCACACAAAAATTCTTTTTTTATTTCAACATAAGTACATACACTAATTTCAGATGGAGACAATTCTTTAAAATTTTCCCAAAATTGTAAAATTCTCAATTAGAAAGAAAACTGAAGCATAAAATGCATGGATGTGCATTTCTGCTCACCTGGCTCCTGATTACACTAAATCTTAAGACATACTTAAGAGTCACATGAACACGACACTGACATCCATGAAATAAACTGGTCTAGACAGTTACTGTTATTATACAACACTTAATAATCTGGAATTTAAAGCTTGTACTTGAGAGGCCTGTTTGCTTAGTTCATAGATTGTTTTTTAAACTTTGACTAAAAGGTTAAAACATTTGTATCTTAATAAGAAATGATTTTTATCCTGATAATAACCTGTCCTTTACCTTTTAGCATTTAACTAGTGCCAAACTGCCCCACACTTGGCACCTTTTTAAAAAGCATAAAATACAGTAGCAATTTTAAAATTTTGAGATACAAGGGAATTTATTTGATATGATATTGAGGTATTCACATCTGATTATTCCCCTTGAAAAGGGGACAAGGATAAACACAAAAAAGAAAGAAGAACAAAGAACAGAATCAAGCTTCTGCATGGTGTTTATCTCCAATGTTAATGCTAACTCCAACATACTACAACCTTAGTAGCCACTTAGACATAGCAAATCTGTATTAAATCTGTATCAAGGTTTGAGTGCACTTTTTAGGTAGCAGGCTTACATTTCTGATCACAGAGACTGCTATGTTATAGGAAGAGAAATTCTCATCTCCTCTTACACATGTAAACCAGAGAAAGGGTGAGATTCTAAAGGAGCTTTGCAAATCAGTACTACCACTGAATTAAAACAGGGCAACTCACCATTGTAAAATGATACCATTTAAAACAGTGATAACCATTTATTAAAGCTGGTAATACCAGCTTTAATACCTTCTGAAACCAAAGAGAAATTACAGAAAATACAGAAAATTTAGTCTTTGAATCTAGCTACAGTCACAAAAAAACCCCCAAAAGAATTCTACAGAAATTAGACTGTGGAAAGGTATAGGTAATTGCTCTGGACTTGTTAATTACATCTCACAGGATCAAACACATAACACAACTAGTGAAGCTGTGAATATAAATAAGCCTGGGGTTTTCTGAAAGACATACTTAAAAGTACGTAAATGCATAAATGGGGAATTCTTACACAGCCACTGACTTTTTAACTAAATAAAGTTTTACATTCAGCCCTCATAAACTTCATGACATTTTTCCTAAACACATCAGTGTTGACTCTTTATAATTTTGAATTTTAATTCTACATGACTGCATAAAGGGGGAGGAAAAATGATTCTAAGTTACACTCTATACATAGATACCTTTTTTCTTCTTCTTTGTTTTCTTACTACTACGGCCTTTCTGTTGTTCCTCCATTATTCTCTCCTCTGCCATTTGAGAGCTGTCAGCACGGCTCAGTGTTGACATCAACCATGCATAGAGGAACTCTGATAGATACCTACAGTAAAAATAGTACGTAGCTGTTCCATACTACAGTAAAAAACATTTATAATGCACACATGCTCACTGAATGCTGCATCATATACTCAAAGAAATAATAGTGAAGGATAACTTTTAGGGCATTTACAACTCTGTTTCGCATGTCTAAAATCAACAGATTAGTTTGTGATGTATTGTTCACTTTTTAAATAAGCCATTACACAGATTCAAAGACACAGCTCAAGGCGTGCAAGTTTCTCATAAATTTACTAAGTGAAGTCTAAACTTTTTATTATTACAAAACCTGCATAAGACCAATTTTTTCTAGAATTCTTCCTTCAGCCAGCAAATGAAGCATTTTTAAAAAAGGTGCTATGTTCATACCTTTTCTAATTTTGTTAGGAACTAATATTTTGAGGAACCCATGCAATTCCTTAAGATTTAAAAGAAATCTTTAAGAATTCTTTTAAGAGCGATTTCTAGTGAGCAGAAGAGGGTCCAGTCTCTTGACTGACTTCAAGCCAAAAGGAATAGGAAAAAGAATGATAAAAAATTAGAAATTACAGATCTGGAGCACATGAAGACATAATACTTCAAAAGAAGTTATAATTCAGAATAAAAGTTACTGAGAAATAATTGTGAATCTCATTTGCACATTCCCTGTCAGATATTATCTCTTTTTTTTCCTATTTGTCCTTCTTCCGTTCTCTCACAGTAAGGAGATAAAGCAGTTGACAGTGCTTTTATTAAAATAGTAGGGGCAAATACAGGCAGGTAAAAAAATACTGTCTTACAGAAAACTTGGTATTACTTATTGAAGTATACCTAAAGAATATTGCCATCATCTGGTAACTATCTGGAGTACCCATTTTCTCACTTAATGGTCAATCCACTAATGAAACAGCATAGAAACATAATGAAATACACTGAAGTTCAAGTTATTTGAGCCAGTCTAGTCTCTCAGACAGAACATTTACAGCATATATAGTAAGAGCTTATTGGTAGCTTTAAAGAAAAAACACATCCAAAAACCAAAACCAGCAAAGTACAGAACCGTGATCATAAGAAAGTTCAACTTCAAATTTTTAACGCTGAATCAGACATGAAGCACCATTTACGTTTTGGATCAAGTCATCAACTATGAAAGTAATGTGAATGAAACTGGAAAAATAAAGAGTATTTTGAATCCACATAGTGTAGCCATTTTCACTACAGGCAGATGTCTCTTCAAATCTGCTCACAGGACAGAATGTTATTTTTATGTAGTCAGCCTTCAGATTAAAGTCACAACTCTGAAGATCTTTTTTGAAACACTAGAGAGCAACAAAGACTATTGATCTTTGTACTGCAAACCCAGAAAAGAATAACAGGAATTGCTTTCATCCTGCATTTTCTTGTCTGACAAAATCATCATATTTTTCATTCACTGTCATTAGAAGAAAATTTTAAAAGCTACATGACAGTGAGTTACTCTTCCAGGGAAGAAAATAGGTACATTACTTAGTAAGTCTAGAAAAGAGACCAACAGATTATTTTTTTCCTCCACTTGTAATTTTATGACTAAGTAAACTAAATACTGTATAGAGCAAGATTAAAAAACATCATAGTTGAAGTCCCTCCTTTCAATATTTGCAGCTCTGTGGGAACATCCCTCCTCCAACAGCTGTCAAATAAAGCATCCTCTTACCAATATATGTAGTAATATTCATGCATACTGTAAAGTTCCAACTCGAAACCACTCAGAAGATACTGTATCATAATACGAAGGTTATGATAAAGGACCCATGTGCCCAAGCAGGCCAAATGTTGCCTTTGTGGCTCCTGCTTCAGTAACATACTATGAAGCGCTGCATCTACTTTCTCTGCCTATTGAAAAAGAGAGCAAAGTAAGAGACAAAGGAGGAAGCACATTTAACTGAAACAGCATCCCAGTTCTGCCAGAAATAAAAATCTGAATACAAATTGGGTCAGTAAAGCCACACTCCCTATTATGAGACAGAAATATGTTTTTACAGATATTTTCACACCTCTATAGTCTGGAGCTGTCAGAAAACAGGAAAGCTATTCACACAAGTAAATTCTGCTGCACAGAGAAATAAAAAGGCCACTCTGCATAATAATATCACAGTAATAATAGTTTTTTGAATTTCATTTTTTAAAAAGTATTTAAATTTTTAGCAGTCACATTAACACTGAAACTCAGAATCTACTTCAAGCTTTTATTCATTTTGCTATACTAGCAATAATTACCTGAAAAAAACCCAAACAACAACCACCACCAAAAAAAACCCCAAAACAAAACACCAAAGAAAACCCCACCAAAACTACCTGCAATGGAAAAATAAATTTGTAAGCTTAACATGCAAGACACACAATGGCCCACCAGAGAAACTAAAACATTGGTAAGGCCAGTTCAGCCTTCAAAAGTCGTTTTATGGAAGACATTAAATCCCCCAGTTGAAAGGTTATCAGTAGTCCTGAACAAATCAATCCATATAACCTGCTACAAAGTGAAAAAACAGTGTCTCAGCTGCAGGACTGCAACAAACTCTTCAGCAAAACCACCCTGAGAGAAGTTGAAGCACAAAATATCCCCTCCCCACCCTGCCACCTTCCAAGTTCCTTAACTGTTCTCCTTAGCACACACATCTTGGATAATATTTAATTATTCCATGCCTCTCACTGTTGAAGAAATACATTTTCAGCAAGTCAAAATACACCTTTCCCTAGAATCTTTCACTCCCCATTCTTGTGAAATGCTCAGAATCAGAGCACATTTTTGAGTTATTATTTTACATACATATTTTAAAACAGTTACAAAATTTTTCAGTTTACATTTTACATAGCTGCAAGACTGAATTTTCAAAGGTAAATAAAAGATAAGCACAGCTCATCTATCTCACCCTGGTTACACCATGTAGACTGACAGTTATAAACAGGAGACTACAGGCAGTGACATTACATAAAATTAATCTTAAAAATGTAATTCATTTGTCCAAGAGACCTAAAAAACTCTTTGGATGCAACCTACAGACTTCCTGGGCTGCATTTCAGGAATCCTGGTCCTAAAGATTTTAGGACTGAGGAGTTGCTTCGTTCATCTAGAATCTACTACCACATGCTCCACTCTGGTAGGAATATACCTGGAAGGAAAACTTTGCTGGCCTGCTGCCTGGGACATTACCTCATCCTGAAGGGTAGCAAATTCCTCAAGAATGTGACCCAGTTTATCTCTCTGACGAGCTCTATTGTGTCCATGGATTTGAATCAGACTACAGAATGGCTGAAAGAAAAAAAGGATAGCTTTAAATTTTCAATACAACTTTGTAACTACAGGAGGAGTACTATGATGTCTATTTAGACATCTGTTTTATACATCCATAAAAGGAGGTAGGTTCCTTAAGGCTCCCTATGGAGTGCAAGCTAGCAGGCAAGCAAGCACTCTGGAGTGATATAAGAAGTGCCCATTTCCCTGTACACAAGTAAACAAGATTGACAGAGCATCCTTTAGTAATCTAATTCAGCAGAGAATGGCTGGGGTGAGAGAGAGATCTCTTATGCCTAAGTCCATGTGCCCAAGTGTACTGTATCAGCCAGCAGGACTACTCAGCATTGGTGAGGCTGCACCTCAAATCCTGTGATCAGTTCTGGGCCCCTCACTACAAGACAGACATTGAGGTGCTGGAGCGGGTCCAGAGAAGGGCAATGAAGCTGGTAAAGGGTCTGGAGCACAGGTCCTGTGAGGAATGGCTGAGGGAACTGGGGTTGTTTAGTCCGGAGAAGGCTCAGGGGGCACTGTATCACTCTCAACAACTACCTGAAAGGAGAATGGACCCAGGAGGTTTCTGGTCAGTTTTCCAAAGTTACAACTGATAGGACAAGAGGTAACAGCCCCAGGCTGTGCCAGCAGAGGTTTAGACTGGATATTAGGAAATATTTCTTCACTGAAAGGGTTGTCAATCATTGGAATAGGCTGCCCAGGGAAGTGGTTGAGTCACTAACCCTGATAGTACTTAGAAGACTGTAGATGGGATGTGGTGCTTAGGGATGTGGTGCTTAGGGATGTGGTGCTTAGGGATGTGGTGCTTAGGGATGTGGTGCTTAGGGATGTGGTGCTTAGGGATGTGGTGCTTAGGGATGTGGTGCTTAGGGATGTGGTGCTTAGGGATGTGGTGCTTAGGGATGTGGTGCTTAGGGATGTGGTGCTTAGGGATGTGGTGCTTAGGGATGTGGTGCTTAGGGATGTGGTGCTTAGGGATGTGGTGCTTAGGGATGTGGTGCTTAGGGATGTGGTGCTTAGGGATGTGGTGCTTAGGGATGTGGTGCTTAGGGATGTGGTGCTTAGGGATGTGGTGCTTAGGGATGTGGTGCTTAGGGATGTGGTGCTTAGGGATGTGGTGCTTAGGGATGTGGTGCTTAGGGATGTGGTGCTTAGGGATGTGGTGCTTAGGGATGTGGTGCTTAGGGATGTGGTGCTTAGGGATGTGGTGCTTAGGGATGTGGTGCTTAGGGATGTGGTGCTTAGGGATGTGGTGCTTAGGGATGTGGTGCTTAGGGATGTGGTGCTTAGGGATGTGGTGCTTAGGGATGTGGTGCTTAGGGATGTGGTGCTTAGGGATGTGGTGCTTAGGGATGTGGTGCTTAGGGATGTGGTGCTTAGGGATGTGGTGCTTAGGGATGTGGTGCTTAGGGATGTGGTGCTTAGGGATGTGGTGCTTAGGGATGTGGTGCTTAGGGATGTGGTGCTTAGGGATGTGGTGCTTAGGGATGTGGTGCTTAGGGATGTGGTGCTTAGGGATGTGGTGCTTAGGGATGTGGTGCTTAGGGATGTGGTGCTTAGGGATGTGGTGCTTAGGGATGTGGTGCTTAGGGATGTGGTGCTTAGGGATGTGGTGCTTAGGGATGTGGTGCTTAGGGATGTGGTGCTTAGGGATGTGGTGCTTAGGGATGTGGTGCTTAGGGATGTGGTGCTTAGGGATGTGGTGCTTAGGGATGTGGTGCTTAGGGATGTGGTGCTTAGGGATGTGGTGCTTAGGGATGTGGTGCTTAGGGATGTGGTGCTTAGGGATGTGGTGCTTAGGGATGTGGTGCTTAGGGATGTGGTGCTTAGGGATGTGGTGCTTAGGGATGTGGTGCTTAGGGATGTGGTGCTTAGGGATGTGGTGCTTAGGGATGTGGTGCTTAGGGATGTGGTGCTTAGGGATGTGGTGCTTAGGGATGTGGTGCTTAGGGATGTGGTGCTTAGGGATGTGGTGCTTAGGGATGTGGTGCTTAGGGATGTGGTGCTTAGGGATGTGGTGCTTAGGGATGTGGTGCTTAGGGATGTGGTGCTTAGGGATGTGGTGCTTAGGGATGTGGTGCTTAGGGATGTGGTGCTTAGGGATGTGGTGCTTAGGGATGTGGTGCTTAGGGATGTGGTGCTTAGGGATGTGGTGCTTAGGGATGTGGTGCTTAGGGATGTGGTGCTTAGGGATGTGGTGCTTAGGGATGTGGTGCTTAGGGATGTGGTGCTTAGGGATGTGGTGCTTAGGGATGTGGTGCTTAGGGATGTGGTGCTTAGGGATGTGGTGCTTAGGGATGTGGTGCTTAGGGATGTGGTGCTTAGGGATGTGGTGCTTAGGGATGTGGTGCTTAGGGATGTGGTGCTTAGGGATGTGGTGCTTAGGGATGTGGTGCTTAGGGATGTGGTGCTTAGGGATGTGGTGCTTAGGGATGTGGTGCTTAGGGATGTGGTGCTTAGGGATGTGGTGCTTAGGGATGTGGTGCTTAGGGATGTGGTGCTTAGGGATGTGGTGCTTAGGGATGTGGTGCTTAGGGATGTGGTGCTTAGGGATGTGGTGCTTAGGGATGTGGTGCTTAGGGATGTGGTGCTTAGGGATGTGGTGCTTAGGGATGTGGTGCTTAGGGATGTGGTGCTTAGGGATGTGGTGCTTAGGGATGTGGTGCTTAGGGATGTGGTGCTTAGGGATGTGGTGCTTAGGGATGTGGTGCTTAGGGATGTGGTGCTTAGGGATGTGGTGCTTAGGGATGTGGTGCTTAGGGATGTGGTGCTTAGGGATGTGGTGCTTAGGGATGTGGTGCTTAGGGATGTGGTGCTTAGGGATGTGGTGCTTAGGGATGTGGTGCTTAGGGATGTGGTGCTTAGGGATGTGGTGCTTAGGGATGTGGTGCTTAGGGATGTGGTGCTTAGGGATGTGGTGCTTAGGGATGTGGTGCTTAGGGATGTGGTGCTTAGGGATGTGGTGCTTAGGGATGTGGTGCTTAGGGATGTGGTGCTTAGGGATGTGGTGCTTAGGGATGTGGTGCTTAGGGATGTGGTGCTTAGGGATGTGGTGCTTAGGGATGTGGTGCTTAGGGATGTGGTGCTTAGGGATGTGGTGCTTAGGGATGTGGTGCTTAGGGATGTGGTGCTTAGGGATGTGGTGCTTAGGGATGTGGTGCTTAGGGATGTGGTGCTTAGGGATGTGGTGCTTAGGGATGTGGTGCTTAGGGATGTGGTGCTTAGGGATGTGGTGCTTAGGGATGTGGTGCTTAGGGATGTGGTGCTTAGGGATGTGGTGCTTAGGGATGTGGTGCTTAGGGATGTGGTGCTTAGGGATGTGGTGCTTAGGGATGTGGTGCTTAGGGATGTGGTGCTTAGGGATGTGGTGCTTAGGGATGTGGTGCTTAGGGATGTGGTGCTTAGGGATGTGGTGCTTAGGGATGTGGTGCTTAGGGATGTGGTGCTTAGGGATGTGGTGCTTAGGGATGTGGTGCTTAGGGATGTGGTGCTTAGGGATGTGGTGCTTAGGGATGTGGTGCTTAGGGATGTGGTGCTTAGGGATGTGGTGCTTAGGGATGTGGTGCTTAGGGATGTGGTGCTTAGGGATGTGGTGCTTAGGGATGTGGTGCTTAGGGATGTGGTGCTTAGGGATGTGGTGCTTAGGGATGTGGTGCTTAGGGATGTGGTGCTTAGGGATGTGGTGCTTAGGGATGTGGTGCTTAGGGATGTGGTGCTTAGGGATGTGGTGCTTAGGGATGTGGTGCTTAGGGATGTGGTGCTTAGGGATGTGGTGCTTAGGGATGTGGTGCTTAGGGATGTGGTGCTTAGGGATGTGGTGCTTAGGGATGTGGTGCTTAGGGATGTGGTGCTTAGGGATGTGGTGCTTAGGGATGTGGTGCTTAGGGATGTGGTGCTTAGGGATGTGGTGCTTAGGGATGTGGTGCTTAGGGATGTGGTGCTTAGGGATGTGGTGCTTAGGGATGTGGTGCTTAGGGATGTGGTGCTTAGGGATGTGGTGCTTAGGGATGTGGTGCTTAGGGATGTGGTGCTTAGGGATGTGGTGCTTAGGGATGTGGTGCTTAGGGATGTGGTGCTTAGGGATGTGGTGCTTAGGGATGTGGTGCTTAGGGATGTGGTGCTTAGGGATGTGGTGCTTAGGGATGTGGTGCTTAGGGATGTGGTGCTTAGGGATGTGGTGCTTAGGGATGTGGTGCTTAGGGATGTGGTGCTTAGGGATGTGGTGCTTAGGGATGTGGTGCTTAGGGATGTGGTGCTTAGGGATGTGGTGCTTAGGGATGTGGTGCTTAGGGATGTGGTGCTTAGGGATGTGGTGCTTAGGGATGTGGTGCTTAGGGATGTGGTTTAGAGGCGAGCTTGGCAGTGCTCTGTTAATGGTTGATCTTAACCTAAAGATGATCTGGATGATCTTAAGGGTCTCTTGAAAATAAATAATTCTATGATTCCCTTGTATTTTCATTGTGCCACTTAATAACTGAATCTTCTAAACCAATTTTTAAAATTTTTATACTGGAGTGTAAAAAAAATTTTTTTACCAGTACTATGCATTTGTTTTGTGACATGAAACTACCCTGTAAAGAGGCAGTAGGTGCAAATTTTTAATAAAGCAGATTTCTAATGTTAGTGAAAAGCCTGGAAGCACAGTACAGAAAAGAAACAACAAAAATTACACTAGCTTATAAAAAGCATTACCATTGTAAGATGGCCAATTTCTATAATTTAGCCTTCAATTCAGGTGTCTAAAGAAATCAGTCACATTTTCAAACATAAACAAACCTTGGAAGTGCTCATATACACATAAATATGCTGTAATTGGAATGAATGCTTACCCGAACGCAATGTGTCACAAAGGAATCAATGTAGTCCTTCGCCTGGTGATTATTATAAAGACAACACCTAAAAGGAAAACATCCACATACATAGATATGTTCACAAATGTCACTAGTCTACGTAGCACAAAATTAAAAAAGAAACATGAGCGCAGCAGCAGCAAATTGCAAGCACTAATACATACATAAATGCTCTTTGTATGTCTGTCCTTACTTTTGTCAGCAGAAATATTTTTCAGACATGTAAAACACATGTAAGTAAACTCAAGATCCACTTACTTTGGAGAAAGTACTGGAGGACTGACAAAAGATCTTAAAGCATCTTTCACCATGTCTTGCATGAGATGTGTGCCAAACACCTTCTTGTTATCCACCAGAAAAGTTGTCTGAAAGTGAAAATGTGTTTTTAGAAACATTAAGTTAAACGTAAGTTTATTAACTTAATAAATTAATATTATAACATATTATAATATATAAATTAAATTTATATATATTTATATAAATATAAATTAATAAATTATTGTTATTAATAAGTTTAGAAACATAAGCTAAAAGTAATGCTTTAAAAATTACACATAGAAAGGTCTTATGGCACCTGTATTCTCTCAGAAACCTGCAAGACTGCTTCAAAAATTAAAATGGTTAAGGTAGATACAAAGCTACAGATAGAAACAGGGGCATATTAAGATCTGTCACTTCTGTGGTGTTCCCGTGACAGAAAATACACCTCTATTACTTGTATAAGACAGTGCAGGCGAAAAGATTTTATTTCTTGGATTTTAAAGATGATTTATCAGATAGATGTTTCTGAAGATTAACAAAACTATGTGGTTTCCATGGAGGCAGATAAAGGCAGATCTTCAGACTAATGCAGACTCTTTCACACCCCTGTATATACTACTATTTTCACTGCTTATGTCTGATGCTCATTCCACTTTCCTCCACAAGTGCAATGTCCTTTTCTTACATCATTCTTCAGCAGCTGGAAAAGAAGCTCTACTGCCATGCACCCAAAAGGGATTGCACAAACACATGTAGTGGAAAGTCAGACCACACAGAGTGAAAACATTTTACTTGCCAATAGTTACATTTAATTGGCTTCATATGTGGTTAATTGGGATCAAATGTAAAGAAGTTCTGACATCTTGGGACACCCTATTCAAATAAAGATCTCCTACAGGAAGGTATTTACTCTTGAGTTCAGGAATATATAATATGCTTTCAAAGTTAAGCAAAGCAGTGAGAAGAAAAGTAGTAGCCTGTTCTGCTCTAGCCATCCGTTTTACTATTACAGCGATAGAAGCAGTCTACACATGAAATCCAGTCGAAACAGGGAAGATGCCCAGCCCCAAACTGAGACAGCATATGGAGAACAGCATAAAAATGCATGTACAAGCCCAGCCTTATGGCAGAGAAAAACTTTAAACACCTTCTGCTTTAATTAGCATGTATTAACATTATCTAAACAATGGTATTTAAAAGTGCTTTAAAAAATTACATCAGAACATAAGTCTCCATATACCTAATATTTACATATCTCCAGAAAATTATTTACTATATAATACTGATATGCAGATAATATTTGAAAAAATAGATGAAACCATATTTATAAGAGATGTAGAGGTATTTTACTAAAAGACATCTATTAGGACTTGCCTGTAACAAGGATCTTGAAAGAACACATGGTGATTGCTCACTAAACTCACAGAAAAAGTCCTAATTCACATTTAGGGAGAGAAAACGACAGTTCATGTTAATATGCCAGATTTTTTATATATACACACATATTTATGTTATTATACACATAACGTATGGACTGAAAATGCAAATGCATGGATTTGCATTTTTATATATACATGTAATTACGTAAATACACCTGTATTTTGTATACACAAACATGTATACATACAGATATGGTTTATACAATTTGTGAGAAAATAAGCATGAATAATTTGAACAAATGAGTATATGCTATGAAGCTAAAATCTATTTTTTCTTAAACTATTTGTTATTTAACAGTACAAAAAGCTTCTGAATTTTCTTCAGATGCAACATTTAGAAGGATAATAATATAGAAAAAAGATACTATTAACATCACAGTGTAACTGAAACAGGTTTATAACAAAACTTCTATATTTATCTGGTACCAGAAGCTTCAAGCTAACACTATTTAATTAATTTAACAGGAAATAGGAAAGCAAAAGATTTCAGTTGATTTTCTGATGTAACTGTGGCTTTTAGTCAGGGAACGTTTGTATGGTAAAGAGTACTTCAAGCACTTAAGTGTCTTTCTATAAATGTAAGCAGTTATTGAGAATAACATTACTAAAGGAAAAAAACATTATCAGGCACTTGATTTTATTTCTATTCAAGGAATTTCATGCTTAAACAAACACGTATGAAGTGTTATCCTATGTAATAGGTATATATGCAGATTACTGCTTACTGCATCTGGGAACTGAAAAAAAAAAAATGGAATTACGTTGTACTACTGCAGACCTGTCTCTTCAACCAAAGAAAGAGCTACAAGGAAATTAACCTGGCAAAAAATGGGAGGTTTGAGGGGAGAAAAGATCTCTGCCAAAAAAGGAAAATATTAATCATCAGAAAAGACAGTAAATTTTGAAATTGCACAGAAAAATGAGAATCACCTAAAAATATATACATACAGCCCACTTTTTTCTCCAATGAGAAACAGCACGTATATATGGAATGATTTTTTACAAGTTACACTTTGAGATCTTATTTTTCACTGTAAGTAAGAAATATTCATGCTTACCAGAATACAGTGCAAATTAGTTAGGTTGACTACTTCACATACAGCTTTTATTCGGTCTATTAGTTTGGCGAAATAATGGACCATTTCTTCTCTTTTAATTATTTTTGCATATCGGGGAAAAGTTGGTGGCAGCAGTCTCTGATTAACAAGGGGCTCAAAGCCCATCATAATAGGATGATCTATTGAAAGAGGGAGAAAAAATGAGAGAGAGAAAAATTCTCCAGATAAGCTGTTTGCAGAACTCACTTCAAAGTATAATACAAACTAAATAGCATGAAGGAACTTTTTAGTGGACAGTTAACTTCCCAGAGACACTAACTACCCAACCGAGACAATGATTACTATCTAAAAAAACCCAACCCTCAGCACCTCAGTATATACCTGTACAGACAGTAAGGTGGTGTCTCCTATTTTAAAATGGTATATATTTATATATAATATAATTATATATATATTCATATATAATGATTCAAGCATATGTAATCTAAAGTTCACATTATCTCTGGCTTCGAAGTGACAGTATTAGTTACAGGAGAACCATCATTTAGTGAAATAAAATTAAGATCAAACAATGCAAATCTAACAGGTTGTGTAATAAGTATTGTTAGTTCAAAGTGAATAATGATTTTTTTTTCAAATACACACAGATACTAGAAGTTTATCAAAACAACATACTTAAGAAAGAAAAAAAAAAAAAAGTAAAATTTGATATGTACCTCCTTTAGTGGTATCATTCTGTGCCTGGATACCATGATGCAATGAATTGTGGATGGCAGAAAGCAAGTCTCCTGCCTGAGTCATTAGTTTCTGAGCTTCTGCAACTGCACTTGTCTGAAAGGCAAGTAACAGTTATTCATATTATGAATATATATATTTTGAATATAGAATTAATGCTCGAATCAGGAAAAACAAAAAGAGTATTAGAATTCTAATGTTCATGCACAACCAGGTCTGGAAAAAAAACCCAAAGCAAAATGAAAACACCACCAAAAACCAATCCAATGACAAAACAGATCTTTGTGCAATAACATGTTCTTCATATTTTACATATCTATACATACATTTAACACTCTATTTTTTGTTACGCAAGATAAGCCTTAACAAGAACTACTACTGAAAGTCTAGTATATACTACATGCAAGTCGTCTACTTTTGATGCGTGGGGAGTGTAAAAAAACCCCACGTAACCCTTCTGACATCTAAGACAGAAGTCCAAACTGCAGAAAAAAAAAAACAACCATCATTAGAAAAGATAGAATTCTTGAGAATATGGACATAATACAACCTATCAACTGAAGTTAAACCACGATTTAATATTAGAATATACCAGATGTCCATCAGCAATCTTGATTCATGTTCTGCTGTTATCTTCTGACATCCTATGAATCCAAATCTGTGAGCAAACTAGGTACCATTTAAAATAGCTCTCTGTAAAATTTAAAATCTTGTTTTAAAGACACTGGACTAAAAATGCCTCATGGAACTTCAAATATTTGAAATCTCAAGTCAAACTGAAGCTTGACTTGAGAAAAAAAATTGTTTAAAACCCCCTGAAGATCTCACAAACAAAATCTGTAGCTCTGCATAAAATATGTTCACATACTATAGCACCCACAAATCTACCAGAAGAATAAGCTGCTAAGCATATCTAACTCAAATCAACATAATCTGTGACTTAAATAACTTAAAGTAATCATACTTCAGCGACACTGAGATAATCTGATTTTGGCACAGATCATTAACTCATAGCAGTTAGCACAGAACTCGGTTGTACATCAATGTAGATCATTTCTATGTCAGTTTGATTTGTGATATAACTAGTGCAGAATGCAACTACTCTCAATCACTTTTTCCTCAACAATGATGTTTATCAATGATAAATACTTGCACCAAACTTTCACTTTAATCAAGGTCTTTTAAACTGTACAGTGTGCAGCTGCTCCAACAGCAAAATATGTGGGAAAATCCCATGCCATTTAAGAAACTCATTTCTTTATGAAAATGGAAATAACAATAAGCAATAGATATTTATCCTTGTATGAAGAAAAAGCTATTAAAATAAAAAGTTTTGTCTTATGTGATGTGTGATTCCACCCCTTTGCCCTAAAACATGCAGTTCCTTCCTTGCCCCATCAACAAATGGGAAACCTTACATTCAAAAAGGCAAGCAAACTGCTTGCTTGGAAAGCTGTTATATTCCACTCCTCAGACCAAAGAGGTCGATACGAATTCGATACCACATCAGATGTAGAAGCTAACAATTCCCTAGACTTGGACAAAACATGTCAAGTAACCCCACAGAAAAAGACTGAACTCAAGAAAGAAAAGGTTTGCTCATGTGTGTGAAAACAGTAATCCAAAACTGAAATATTTTTCTATCAATCTTCTAGAATAAATATTCTATTTTTCTGCAAGGCTACAATAATGCCAACAACTAGCCTATCCTATGCTTTTAAAAAAAATGAACTAAAACTGCATGGTTGCCACTGTAATGCTTTACTTACAGCAACATCAATTCAGAACTACAGAATCTACAGAATAATTACTTGACCATAGAGAATGAAAAATGTGCATTTCACATGATCACAACGTGAACACAAAGATCAAAAAGACGAAATTAACATACCTCTTTTTTGGTAAATGCTATTAGAACAGTCAGTAGTACTCGGGTAAATTTGACTCTGCTGAACACAGCTAAGCACTGCTGATGCTGTAATAAAAATACACTGCAAATTATTAAGCAGTACACATTCAATCCTGAAAATTATTAAAAAAAAAAATCTACAGATTTACTGAAGCATGCTCTGTCATCTTAAAAACATGGCATCTAGTACAATTCCACAGAAAAGTTATATAGCTTATAGAAGAAACCTCTACTGCTGTCAGAAAAGTACTACCACAAAAAACACTAAGATACTTTAGGTAAAGCACAACCATTGGCTGTATAGCTACCTCCTATGCAAATGCCATTCAAATCTCATCTTAGGTGAACAACCACAAATTATTAAACTGATTTTCTCTCCTTTTTCCTGAGGATCTCTGTTAAAAGTAACTTCTGAAGAAAATGACATTACTGGGAAAGGAAACCCACTTCCTTCTAAATCAGCCACATCAACTCCATCAATTACCACTTTTTCTGGAAGGAGTTAACACTGCTTTCACTCACTTTTCCTACTTTCTTCTTGACAGGAATGCTGCCAGCAGCAGTAAAAGCTGCTGGGAAGAGACAGAGGGAAGAAGGTACAGGACAGATAAACCCACCTACTTTGCTAATGGCTTTTTCTTGAGAGGTAGGTGCATGAATGGCAAATTTGCAGCAGCATCACTATTCTGCCCTTAGAATAAACCCAGAACTCTACCTCTTCAAAGCATAAAAGCCTATCAGCTAGCCTAGGATTTGTTCAGGGCCATGTTTAATGCAGCAACACTGGTGACACGTATTCTCACAAGCTGTTACTGATTAAAGGCAATGATGGACTAATCCATGAAATCCATAAAAAAGGTAAACAATTAATTACTTCAAGTTCAACTTCTGGATCTCTCTCTTCTCCTTGTCGACTTCGAGTGCTCTAGAAGGTAAAGGAATTTCAAATATTTTTTAAAAATTGTGAAGGGAAGCTACTGAAAATCCCTTTACCCACTTCAGAACATTCATCTTAAATAATGCTAAAAATCAGTTCTGAAGTTCAAAACCTCTTAATATACAATCTAGGTTCTTGAATGATCCAAGATTCTCCTATAGTAATGAGACCTATCTCAGCCCACTCTGCAAATAGACAAGGAAATTATATGAACATTTTATATTGTCAATTGTGGCAAAAGTAGATTAAGTGACTTTAACATCATACAGCATACTTGCATAATAGCCAGAAGTGAAATACATACTTTCTGTGTCCAGCCCAGTGCTATATTCTACATCACGATTTCACCTACTAGTAGGTGAAGCAACTATTAAAGAGTTTAGCAAGGTCTGAAGACTTCAGTATCTTTAGTTAGAAGGCAAACTACCAGCATTATGGAATTTCTTCAAAAAAACCCCATTATTTAGTGACACAAATCTGCACCATTCTTCATAATCCAACTCCCTCTCTATGTTAAATATACTTGAAGTGTAACTGACTAAGCAAACATGAGAAAAATACCTTCACTCGTCTTTGCATGTCATCTTCTACATCTTTTAGCATACCTGTAAAAGTCACAGTACAATTAAAAGCTGAGAAGTGTTCTTAGGTACACCTGCACCATGTAGGTGAGAAAAGTATTCAGGGGAAATCAAGTTTTAGTCCTCTGCATACCCACTACCCAAAGACAAGACAAAAAATATTCTTGGGAGGAATGGCAGGGATGTCTTACAACAGTAGACAAATCAGAATACTTACTTTGGACTGACTGATCCAAAGCTAGTACTCACAAATTTTCTAAAAATAATTCAGTAAAAAGCTCATTTATTAAAAACAGTGCAACAAAAGTCCAACATATACACTTACATATGTACCTAACAATATGCATATTCATAGCTTTAGAACTACTAGATTGCTTTTAACTCAAAAGCCATCTGTTTAGATCAAAACAAATAGTGAGGCAGACAAGAATTTAAGCAATGCACTTTCTCAGTGGTGCATGTCTCTCAGTCCTGGATGAGCTCATGCCCAGCCATGCGGTGGGCACATCTAAAAGCACTCCTTCCACTACTCAGGCATTTAACAAAAACAACTGAACATTTTCTTCAAGGAAAAATAATTGACATGTCTTTTTACCAAACCACCAATTTTCACAAGACTAATAAAAAACGTCAGATCAGATTTCTAACAATTCACTAGGATTGGTTAAGAGTAATCAACATGTTCAAAAGAGAGAGACAGATACACAGAAAGCACAAACTGTACCTGTAACTCTAAGATCTGTTACACTGTTGGCCATTTTAAATCCATAAGTCATTGACTGAAAATCTTCCTAAAAAATAAAAACCAAAGCAGCAATATGTAGTGAAATATAACCAGTAGTAACATTTTTAAGTTGGGATTGGGGGATTTCTTTTTGTTTGGTTTAGTTTTGGGGGGGTTGTGTTCTTGTTGCATTTTTGTTTAAGTGTTTTTGTTTAACTACACCAAGTATAAAAGTTTGGTTTTCTTCTGCACAACTAAGTATATCTGTGGTTTTGATGACTTTCCTGTCCAAAACCAGCTTGGGGTAATTATTTCCTAAATAAATTCTCAATACCAGTATGCCCTTCACATTTTCATCAAGTGCCACCCTATCAAAATGTTACAAGAACTATGGATGCGAAATACTGCTTTTCAATTTTACATACAGTCAGTAAGAACTGACTTGTCCAAGATCAGAGGAAACAAAAATTGCTCTAAGCACAGAAACCCAGACTGATTCCATTGCTGGATGTACATTTCAGACAAAAGCCAATCATGGCTATCTAAAGTGGGAAAATAAAAACTTAAACAGGAAGAAAACCACAAGTAACACTGATTTCAAATGGTTAGCCACAAGACTTGCATCGCTTCTTGAGTAAAATATTTGAAACTCCAATACTCAGGTGAATTACAGGGAAAATTATGAAACACCTTCACTGAACAAAATTGCATTTTAAAGGGATAAGTCTAATACTTTTAGGAAGATGTACTGCTGCTCCTAGAGTACTCAATCAAACTGCAACAAATTTCTCTAATATATTGTTTTATTTGCATTATGGAGCTATGTATAACGTTACATATTTAACCACTGTAACACATACCTCCTCAAAAACAGCTGCTTTGTTAACTTTTTCTCTGGCAATATCACAGATTTTTAGGATCCCTAGAGCAAAAGCCTTCATAGCAGGATCTTCTATGAAGTCTGGATTATGAATATAAAGGCAAGTGAATACTGTCTGTGCCAAGGAATGTCCCTCTAACCAGGTTATCTAGGGAAAAGAAAATGAAATTTAATGTTTTACTCATGAAAGCCAAGTCCTCATTGTGATATCTCCATTCTCACTGTGCTTCAGTAAGTCATTAAGGAAGTTCCTAACACGGCAACCTTCCACCTAGCAAAAAAAAGGCAAGAAAAGGTCTCTCAGCCTTTGTCCATCTGCTAGCTGTTGCAGGCAGTAAGTTATTAAACCTTCTGACAGTATCAAATTCTGTGTTGGATGAACCTCTTCCACACAGTTCATGTCTGATCTCAGTAACTTAGACATGACACTAAGAAACCTACAGAATTTTAAGCTTCTATACGAATACTGACTGAAAAATACAACTGGCTATGAAACAACTCAGGCACATGCTGCATGTTCTCTTCTATGACTTGCAGCTTCTTTTCATGATCCTCTCTTACTTCATGCCGCTTAAAGCTACAAGGAAAGCTTCAGTAATTTAAACAATTATTTCTATCTTGAAACAACGTAAAATATGGTAGGATCAGGTTTTTAACGACCACTGATACATTTCAAAAAGGGTCTGTATGGGGCAGTGGGGGAGAAGACAAATTATGTTACACCATATCAAATATACAGTGACCTTTACATATCTTTTTGGACTAAACTAATTTTAAATATTGGCTGTTTTTTTCTTTTTTTAAAGTAATTTTATTGATGTGATTTTAAACAGTGAAAATAATCTATATAATTTACTGGAGGAAATTAAAACATACATAGAAAATAATCACAATTAACAAATAACTGATAATTTGCTTATTTCTTTTTTGAATGGATTTAGGTATTTTCTTTTTTTCTTCAAAATGCCCCTGTAAGCTCATTCAATACTGGCTGCACAGAAATAAGCAAGAGTGCTGTAGGCTACTGCACGCTCACTTTCCAACACATTTAAACACCAATATACAGCAGGCACTCAGATATCATACATTTAAAAAACACATATTGTAAAACTTTTTTACAGAATTCAAAATGCTACCAGTTCTCTTCCATAATGATTTCTTGTAACAGAAAACCTCAAAACTAAATATACATCTTATAATAGCCAAAGTAAATATCTACAGGGCAATTAAAATACTAAGTAGGTATTTTCTGCTTGGTCAATCTTTTTTCTTGAGTTCTACTGTTTTTTAAATTTTTTAAACTGGATTAAAGGATTATATTTTGCAAGCAAAATCATCTAATGTTAAGAGCTGCAAATGCTTACCAAACAGCAAAAACATGTATCCATTATTCCTACCAGCTCAGGTGAAGTGAGATCCTTTATTTTAATGGTGCCATCCTTAGAAAACAAAGGAAAAAAACCCTTAAGACTACAGAAGTTTATATGCAAAATACAACTTATTATTTGTAAAGCCAAAAAGGACATTACAACGTAGTTCAGACTTAAGATCTATATACCATTATCTTTCCTGATCAGCTTCATAATGTACCTCAAATTCTGAAAAAACATTGCTTCCCCACCATGTTGAACACTGACCAAATATAAAGATATCCAAAGAGAAAGCTAAAATAAAATTTCTGTTTCGTGAGTAGCAAATAAAAGTTCAAAACCAGTTAATGGTCAACACTCAAATTACAAAACAGTATGTATAATCATAATAAAGATTGAACAAGGAATAATATATAGGACCCATTATTTTAAGACTGAGTTTTACACTGCAGATATTTGTAGATTTATTGCCTTCAGGGTATGGACCAAGGCAGCCACAACCCTATTGCTTTCATTTTATTTGTCCAGTGTTTGCAATTCTGCATACATTCTCATGACTTAGATGGCCAATATTTTATACAAAGTTCTCTTAGTCAATTCAAAACAAGATCCCCAGTAAAAAATATTTTTCCTTTTGTGAATGCATTATTTTTTCAAAAGTAACAGCCTTTCAACATCCCTCCACCAATTTATCTTGACTGCATATCAACAGTTAATCATTACTAAAAATGTTGTTAAATTAGCCAGCTTCTCTTCAAGACTAACGAACCACTATGTCTCAGAGTAAATTTCCAGCTTTTGTAAGGAGGCTGGTTTTCATTCAGCTTAAAGAGGAACTAACCGATACACCTTCATAAAAAAAGACACATTTAGGGAGGCAGAAGGTAACTTGAAAAACCATTTCTGAAATGTATTTATCTGAGCTACTGATACCATGCAATTTCACAGGACTTTTCACTGTGATCATCATGTGAGCATCATTACGATAATGTGATTGAGAAAAGAGGTAAATATCACAAGCTATTTCTTACTTAACTATCTAAAGAAGAAAAAACAAATTTTAAGTAGATTGGAAACACTAATTATGCTGAATTGTGTTTAACTGCTGTTTAACAAAACTGTATCACACTCTTACAGATAGTGTAATCAAAACCAGGGAAGTCACACAAACCTTAATAGCTTGCTCAAAGTTAAGAACCTTCCTATTCACTTGGTTTCCAATCATACCAGCATCCATCTTGGGATCCATCATTTCTATGGCAGACATAGCTTCAAAAAGGCCAAAACTAAAACACCAATAAAAATATGTTCTGAATGAAATTACTGTACACAAGACAGTCTTTATAAGACAGTGTAAAAGAAACTATGTCAACAAACAGAGCACACTGTATCCTGGCTACAGACAATAAAGAAAGGTATCTGAACATCACTACTGACCTTCAGAGATCATGGTTTTTATGAATTTGAGGATCTCTCCACAAGTAAAAAAACCTCATGGCCACAAGAAAACTCAGCCTTTTTTGAAAACTGAAGAACAGTCCTGAGCCAAATATCCCACTACTAATGCTATGCACACTTGTTTCTATACACCTCACTGACATAACATCTTTTTAAAGATCACTTAACATAACAAACTGGTACTACCCGGACAAGCTGGTTGTTATTATACTACATCCATAAACCCAAGCAAGGTATGTTTCCCACAGACTAATGATGACACAGACTGACAATAAGATACATTGAATATACCAACTCCGTTTAAAATGGGCATGTTAAGAAAACTGATAGAAAAAAAACCCAGCATGTGACAATAGATCACTTGTAGTAACGGCATAAAAGCTTGCAGAAGAACCACATGGAAGACTGGCCTACAGAAGGAAAGGATACAGATGCAAAGCATATGCTTTTGGTACATATGATATTGATCCAAACTGCTACATGAGCATTTATTACACAAAAAAAAAAGATTACTGTGCATGTACGAATTCTAATTCAGAAAAGCATACTGGCTCTGAAATGCTCTTATGTATAAAATTATACCTCAAAACTCTGATTTGATTCTACTAAGTAACTACTTGGTGACACTCTTGCACATGTTTTTAAGCAGGTTTGCATCTCATAGAACGGTTTTGGTTGGAAGGGTCATTAAAGATCACCTAGTTCTAACCCTCCTGCCACAGGGCAGGGACAACCTTCTTTAGACCAAGTTGCTCAAAGCCCTATCCAACCTCGCCTTGAACACTTCCAGGGATGGGGCAGCAACAACTTCTCTGGGCAGAAAGTGTCAGTGTCTCACCACCCTCACAGTAAAAAGCTTCTTCCTATTATCAAATCTAAACCTACCCTCTTTCAGTTTAAAGCCATTCCCCATTGTCCTGTCACTACAGATCCTTGCAAAAAGTGCCTCTGCAGATTTCCTGTAGACCCCCTTTAGACATGCGAAAGCTGCTCTAAGGTCTCTCCCACAGGCTGAACAAGCCCTGCTCTCTCAGTTTGTCTCCCTAGCAGAGGTGCTCCAGCCCTCTGAGCATCTTCATGGCCCACTTCTGGACTCGCCCAAGCAGGTCCATGCCCTTCTTGTGCTGAGAGCCCCAAAGCTGAACACAGCACTGCAGGTGGGGTCTCACCAGAGCAAAGGGGCAAAATCACCTCCCTCAACCTGCTGATCACACTCCTTTGATGCAGATCAGAACAAGGCTGGCTTTCTGGGCTGTAAACACACACTGCTGGCTCAACACCCTCAAGTCCTTCCTCAGGGCTATTCTCAATCCATTCTCTGCCCAGCCTGTAGTTGTGCTTGGGATTGCCCTGAAACAGGTACAGGGTCTTTTATGTCACCTCATAATTTAAATAACTGTAGTTATTAATTTGTGATAATTTAACAGTGTGATTCTGTTTACTGATCTATTATTCCTAAAACTGGCACAGGTTGCCCAGAGAAGTTATGGCTGACCCATCCCTTGCAGTGATCAAGGCCAGGCTGGACAGGGTTTTGGGCAACCTGGTGTAACGGAAGGTGTCCTTGCCCAGGAAAGGTGTCCTTGCCCATGGCAGGGAGGTGGGAAATGAATGATCTTTAAGGTCCCTTCCAACTCCAACCATTCTACTAAATAAGCACTTTTTTCTTATTCAGAAGACTCACGTAGCTAAACAATTTTATCTTTAAGGTATGTTAATCTTGCATCATGTTTTAATGAATTCAGAAAGACTTTATCACATGCTTTTTAATGTATTTTTTCTTAATCTGTAGAGCTCTCCATTTCCACTTTATCATGTCATTTAAGAGCTATTTTAAAGCGTACTGATTGTTTATTCTAAACTTGTGAGTGACATTTAAAGCAATCAGATTTAAAATCTTAAAAATCTTTCTGGCAATTTTTTTTTTAAAGCATGTCCAAATAAAATAGCTCATAAGTGTCAACACCACCAATCATGGTATGTGTTACCAACTTCTAAATTACACTGATTAACTGAAAATATAATACTGGCACAATCAGATGTTCAGCACGTTAACAGGTGCCTTGTACACCTACTGCTGAAGAAAAATAATATTATAAATACTTCAATGGTTTAATTTAAGGTAAAAGTTTAAAAAAGCTTAGTTGATACTGCTTGACTAATTAGTAAATATTTACATACTGGCACCAACCCTATCTAAAAATCAGAACTATCCCACAGGCATACTTACAGCTTGTCATGAAGCAGTTCTCCTAATTTCAGTTCTACAAAGAAAGAGAACAGGACAAGCAATTAAAGTCATCCTTTTAGCACAACTCTTCCAGGATACACCTGTCACTCACAAACTGTCTTATGCCAATAGAGAACAAGGTGTGAGGCACAGATCACGTATTTCTAGTCTGCCTTCATTTGCTTTCACTTAAAAGCTCTTTCAAGACTGAAAGTCTAAGAAGCCCAGTTGCTCAGGCTTTCCTCATCCCTCTTTGCTATTCCAACAGTTACAGGGATTTTAGAATTACCTAGTAGCATCTGAATAGCCTAGAACACAGAACAACAGTTTTCTGTGCTTCTTCATACAGAAGTCAGATTTTTTCCAGGGAAATTTACTGAAAGACTTGCTCTTCCTCTTTACTTTTAATGAAGTCTTTAAATGTGTTTTGTAGGTACACAAACAGAGTAGATCACTACGATCAAAAATGTACTGGAGAAAACAGTGTTGATCATGCATGGATGAATGAGGTTTCTGTTTGGCAGAAGAGATTGCAAGAAAAAAAAAGCAAAGATAAAAACAGGTGCAAAAGCACGTAAGACGAAAAAACACAACTTGAAAAAGATACTTACATAACCTGGAAGAGTAAGCAAGGTGAGGTTTTTCAGATATTTTTAACCTCACAGTTAACTTACACAGGAAGTTCTATGGAAACAGAACCAATGTACTCCGTTCATCTGGAGCTTGAACCTGAGCCAAACTATTGCTTAAAACACCTCAAAAAAACCCTATACTCAGTCTTCCAGAGGATGATTCCAAGTCTCCTTAGAACACAGCAGTACAACTCACCTTTACAAGCTTCTTCAAAATCCTGTGTTATATCTACCCAGCTTGTATTACTCTTTTCCAACTTGTCAGGCATACCAAGCTCCCATCCTGAATCATCATCTTCTACTGATGCTTTCATAACCATGATACTGCACCTTTAAATCCATATCAGAGACACATACGTACAAATTAGAGAAAGTGCTTATGAGACTTTATTTTTTTTCCTCTTTTGAAGAATCACGTGAGAAAGGGAGGCTAACTAACCTGATTTCAGTTCAAAAGTAACATTACATAATACCAACAAAAAAAAATAGTGTAAAAATTATTTCAAAGTTTTCTTGGTCACTATTTCTCTGCAACTACCCTGTAGGCTATGAAACCTCTGCCACTAAGGACACCAGAACTCCAGCAGTTTTAGCGTCCTTAACAGGGCCACTACAAAGTGTGTTTCACCAAAACAGAAGTCAAACGGGCAACAGCATCAAACCCTCTTGACGTAAATACCACAATCTTCGTGTTGTTGCTTCACACTATCAGAAAGACATGACGAATCAAAGAAGGAACTGTAAAACTGACCACATGTTTGTTATTTGTACAAAGTGTATCTAAACAAATTTGTAAAAACACGCATATTTCATCAGACTTCAGCAGAAAGTAATATCAAAATTACCGCAGGAATGTTAAGCAACTTCAAGCTGGCATATAATTTCCAAACTTCCACCGACTAGTTATCTCAAACGGGTATTGTGCTTTTACAATCTTGCGATACGCGGGGCAGCCCAGAAAAATTGCACGTTCTGCAGGTCAGTCAGTTTCTGCGATCGAAACCAGCAGTGCTAGTTCTCCCCTTACCTGGTCGGGTCACCTTCGAGGCCGGCAAGCTCTAAACAGCCCCTCCAAAGCCGCCACGGCCGCTTTACCCATACCCTCCCGGTGATCCTCTTCCCACATGCGACGCGCCCCCACGCCCGGTACTATCTCGTCCCCGGCTGCCCGGTAGCTCCCCAGGGCCTGCCGAGGCACAGAGGCGACAGCCAGCCTGAATCACGCCGAGTCTGCCCTACCCCACCGCGAATAGGCACCCTCTGGGGCCCTCCTGCCCCGCCGCGGGGCAAAACCGCTGCGGGGCACAAGTGCCGCGGGCTCACTCCATGCTTCCTTCTTGGCTGTTTTTGCCTGGCAAGACGCTAAGCAGTGGCTCTACCCGCAGCGGATAAGGCGGCGGCCCGCCACCGCGCGGGGCACGGGCCCAGCCCAACTCACCGCCTCAGCCGCTCTCGGTCCCTCGCTCACCGGCGCCGCCCGCCCGCCCCCTTCTTCCCCCAGAGCGAACCCGAGACCCGCGCACGCGCACCCCTCTGCCAGCCCGCGAACCTATCTTTGGTGTTCCCAGCGCAAGCGCACTCCGCCGCCAGCCTGGGCTCGTGCGCGCGTGCGCCAGCGGCCGGCCGCGGTCTGCGGGTGGGGGGCCGTCCGGGGGGGAGGAGGGCCGGGGGCAGCCGAGCGGGGCGGTGGGCTGGGGCTGGCCGGTGCGCGGAAGCCGTGGGTCTGCCGAGCTCGGTGCCGGGGAGGGTGCCCTGAGCCACCCATTGTGTGGGAGCGGCGTGGGGTGGGGGAGAAGGGAACGGGAGGAACAGAGGGAGCCTTTCCCCTAAGACCGGGGACCTGGGAACCCTTGGCTTGGTCTGGGAGAACACTGAGACGTGATGCCTGACGGCGTGCAGGCGGGTGGGATGCCCGCCGTGAGCGAGAGCACAGGGTCTCCGTCCATAGATGCGACCTAAATGCTGTCGGCGAGCGCTGCCGCTGGCAGCTCGCGGCTCTACAGGCACCCGCGGTGCCCCGTCTCGGTCCAGTTGCTGGCTTCTCGCCGGCTGGTCGCATCTCGGTGCGAATCGGAGCTTGCTGAAGACGCGGTGCTGACTGCGGGGTTTTGGGAGCCGCGGGATGAGCGGTGCGGGTGGCGCAGCTATGCGGTCCTTCTGGCAGTGTGCCGAATTTGGACTGCGGAATTTGGAAGAAGAAGCGATTCTTATTTTTTTTTCTTCTTATTTTTCTCCCTTGTCAGACGTTTCCTCTTCTTCGTTTTGTCCTCTGATTTAGTGAAGCAGATCTGCTAGAGATTACGTAACGGTTTGTCTGCAGAGTGAACTGGGATATGCTGATGATCTCTTTTGTCAGGAGGGAGCTACATTTCAGAGCCGGTTTTACAGTGGGTTGGATCTTTTATTTTTCTTTTCAAAACGCAGAAACTGAATGTTTCCAGTGTTTCTAGCAAAGATCGCCAGCACAAGACAGCAGCTAATCTAATTTACTAACCAAATAGAGGGCAGTTAATCAGATTTTGCCTTTGAGGTTATGAGAAAGTAGCTAGATTTTAAAATGAAAACATTAACTTCTCCCATCACCCTTTCTATTCATCATATGCTCAAAGTACAGAGCATTTGTATGTGGAGGAAAGTAACAGGAGAAAGCTCAGTGTGAACTCCTGTTAATCCAATGACAGCACTTACTTCATATGTCACGTTGCATTTCGTTCAGTGGCTGTTGGAAATGCCCGGTGGTTCACAGCTGCACTATACTTACATTTAATTTTTTGGGTAATCACAGAATTCTAGAATAGTTAGGGTTGGAAAGGACCTTAAGATCATCTGGTTCCAACCCCCTGCCATGGTCAGGGGCGCCTCACACTAGATCAGGTTGCTCAAAGCCCTGTCCAGCCTAGTCTTGAACACTGCCAGGAGTGAGGCATCCACAACTTCTTTTGGCAACCTGTGCCAGTGCCTCACCAGCCTCACAGTTAAGAACTTCTTCCTTATATCTAACCTAAATCTTTCCTGTGTAAGTTTAAACCCATTACATCTTGCCTTATTGCTACAGTTCTTGATGAAGAGTCCCCCTCCAGCATCCTTTTAGGCCCCCTTCAAATATTGGAAGGCTGCTATGAGGTCTTAACGCAGCCTTCTCTTTCGCATCTGATACGTAACTCCATCTTGTAATGATCTCAAGGTTATGACAGCAAAGAGCAGATCATTATTATTAAACCGGATAGTGGTTAAAACATCTGTAAATGAAAGCTAGTTGTATCTTTAATGCAGAAAACAGTGGTGCTTGGACGAGCACTCTGTTCTGTAGAAAGACTGTTGATTTTCTGGGGAATTCCATTCTTAAATTCAAAAGAGAAGGGCTGTAGCCTATATAATAATCTGTAATAATCATTTAACTATGAAATTTACAACCCTCCTCCACATATATAATGAAAATTAGTTTCTGAAAAGGTGGTATGTTCAAAGTTTGTCACAAATGCTTTCATTACCAAATACATGTTTGTGTTACTGCACAGGCTGAATGGTGACAATTATGAGCTCGCTTTTGTGAAGCAATTGTGGAGATCTCAGTCCAGTTCTTAGCAGACCAATGAATGGATGCTTCATAACTACCTGTAAGCAATTGCCACTTCTCTTGCAAAAATACCAAGCATCAAAAATGAACAGCAAGTTAGTTATGTGTGTGTTAAATGACTATAGCAGTTTAGAAGTTGACACATGTTCACTGCAGTAACCCCTAAGCTGAGATGCTTTAAGAATATCAAAGCACTTCGATATGATACAATGAAGCTTGTTGATAGAGTACTGTAAGGGACTGATCTAAGTTCTGGTACTTCTGATACTCAAATGGGAACATCCAGAGAAATAAAATTGCTTTTTACTGATTTTTAGGTTCTACACATACAATTACTATTTTTTTTAAATAGATGACAAGTTACTAGTATTTAAAATGTCTCTGTGTTTAATGCAAAAGTATACTTGTTTTCCTTAGTCAAGCATATATGTGTAGGATCCTTAAGGTAGGCCTCAGTGTTCAGCAAAACAGAAAAGCAACTAGATAATTCTTTGTGGTTGTGTCTAAATCGTGTGCTTCCTTCTTGAAGTGAGAGTACATAAAATGTGTTATGAGGAACTTGCTTCAACATTAATTGAATATCTTTGTTCCTGTAATACAGTAAGAACACATCATCGTCATCATATACTTGACTTGAATAGGCTGCTTAGTTTAAGAAAGCTTCAGCTAACAATATACTAGTGTCATGGTTTAAGCCTCACAGCCACGCAGTTTCGCTCACTCACTCCCCCCTGTTTCTTCCCCCCGCTCCCAGAGGGATGGGAAGGAGAATTGAAAGAATGCAACTCTCACAGGTTGAGATAAGAACAGTTCAGTAACTAAAGTATAACACAAATCATTACTGCTACCACCAATAATCATAATGACAAGGCAAATACAAGGAAAGAATACAATCACTCACCACCTATACCCAGCCCGACCACGCAGTGCACCCCCACCCTTCCAGGTCTCTGCTCTCTTGTTTTTACATCCTGGGCATGACATGCTGTGGCATGGAATACCTCTTTGGTCAGTTTTGTCTCTGCTTCCTCCCGGCTTCCCCTCCTCCCTGGCAGAGCATGAGGCTCAGAAAGTCGTTGGTCAGATCAAAACATCACTAAGCAGTAACCGAAACACTGGTGTTATCAGCGCTGTTCCCAGGCCCAAAATCAAAAACACAGTGCTGCACCAGCTACCAAGAAGGAGAAAAATGACTGCTGCTGCTGAACCCATGACAACTAGTTTAGGGTGTAATCAGTTGACTACCTGCTATTTTCATCTTTTCAAAATGATATTACATTAATTTTGAAGGTACTGATGTATTTTGTATGAGTTTGTAATACAGAGTATCTATTTTTACACTGCAGAAACTCATACTAAAGCATGATGAATTTCTTAAGGATACTGAAGAGGAGAAATGAGGAAACTTGTCCTTTGCTGTTCAGTTTAAGAAAAAAAGTCCTGTAAAAGGAACTTTGACTGGCATAAACAAAAAGGCAGACTTTGAAGTACTGTGTGCACAAAGGTCAGTGAAATAAAATGGAAAACACAATTTACTAATAAGTTTTGTCTTTTTATTATGTATTCTCCTCATGCTCTCCATGCTATTCTTATAACAGGCTAAATAAATTAAAGCAGGTTTAATAGTTAAATCTTCTTTGTTTACTCTAAAGATCACGAATCTTAAGAGAGGAGAGTCCCAAACTGACCTGTTTGTACAAAATTACATCATTTGTTTATACTTTTCTGAACAACACAGAGAACCTTCCCTGTCTCTCCAGAAGCATCTTCAGTCCATCGTGGGAAGAGAGGTCACCTACTGCAAGTTACTGTCAGTTAGCTTTACCTCAAGATCTAGGAATCAGAAATTTTTGAAGATTATTTTTTATCTTTCACACTAGTTAAAGTACTGCTGATTTTTCAGGAGCTTAACGTTGATTTGGATGCCCTTATGAACAGAAGTAATTGGTGCAGAGAGAAAAGGAAAATGGAGGCATACGAAAGTATGCAAATACTTTCACAAATGGAAAGAATGTTTCTTTCAGCTGGGCCAATGTTTATTTTAAGTCTTGATGTTCTTTAATGTGCCTGTATATTTGAAAAATTATAACAAGATTCATATTGTTTCAGATTAAGGGTCTGTTTCAAAACAAAAGCAAAATACCTGAGAAACTGCCACAGTTTGCAGGTTCACAGTACTTATAGAATCATAGAATAGAATCATAGAATAGTTAGGGTTGGAAAGGACCTTAAGATCATCTAGTTCCAACCCCCCTGCCAGGGGCAGGGACACCTCACACTAAACCATACCACCCAAGGCTATGTCCAATCCAGCCTTGAACACTGCCAGCAATGGAGCATTCACAACTTCCCTGGGTAACCCATTCCAGTGCCTCACCACCCTCACAGTAAAGAATTTCTTCCCCATATCCCATCTAAACTTCCCCTGTTTAAGTTGGAACCCATTACCCCTTGTCCTATCACTACTGTCCCTAATGAAGAGTCCCTCCCCAGCATCCCTGTAGGCCCCTTTCAGATACTGGAAGGATGCTATGAGGTCTCCACACAGCCTTCTCTTCTCCAGGCTCAACAGCCCCAACTTTCTCAGCCTATCTTCATATGGGAGGTGCTCCAGACCCCTGATCATCCTTGTGGCCCTCCTTTGGACTTGTTCCAACAGTTCCATGTCCTTTTTATGTTGAGGACACCAGAACTGCACACAAGACTCCAAGTGAGGTTTCATAGAAGCACAGTAGAGGGGCAGGAACTGACAGCTTTGTCCTAATACAAGCTGTCAGAATCTGGTGCATTGATTTAACTAAAAATATCTATGATAATAGTCAGGGTATGATGAAGTAGCAACATATTGCCCTCAGTGCACAAATGAAATGACATGTATGAATTTTTATTTTAATTCCGAGTGTGGAGGTTCTTGTTTGACTGAAACACATGAGATTTGCTCTGGGTTTTTGTCAAGGTTTTTTTGTGTTAATGTCCTACATAGATAAATTAAATGTGATTGTCAGTAGGCATATGGTTTGTTTCGAGCTTTCAAAACATTGTGTATCACTTTAGACATTTGTCCCCTTCTTTCCTTCAAAAACAACACCCTGTCCTGCCCACCCCCAAACTCCAGAACACTTTTATGAAAATATCCACCAGGGTACAAATATGTATGTTCTTAATTACATTCTGCAAAGAATACTGATTTATTATTTCATTTGTAATATTACAAAAGCAAGAGTAGCTGAATGAACCACAGATGTGAAGTTGAACTAAAATGCTTTTGTAGGCATTGAAATATACATGGTAACAGGGCACAAAAGATCTTCTCAGAGGTGAAAAACAACAGAAGCTGGAGAAGTACCAAGCATTCTAATTATTAGGAAAGGATGGCATATCTAAAGAGCCAAAATAAATTATCTAGTGTGTATGTGGAGACAAGTATTTCAAATGAGTGGTTGTTTTACAGAGTTAAGGAGAGGTGGTAGCTGCGTTCATTATCTCGAACTGACTGGATATGTTCAGGACGTAGAGGTGTGGAAACTGGTGAGGTACACTTAATTAGTGCAGCTTAAGATTTAATATGAAACAATGAGTAAGCAGGTAATAACTACAGGGGAGGAGGATAGGATTCAATAATGCTTACGCATTGCTACTTATTACAGTATTTTGGAGAGCTTTTTCTCATTCTCCTTGCTTTTTCCTGCTCCCAGAGGGGATAATCATTAACTTTTAAAATTATTTGTGATTATTTTAGCTGTATGGTCTGATCCTGGAAGTAATACTGTACTGCTTACATAGTAGTAAATGTTGATTTAATGGATTATAAACATACAGTTGCGAGTGGGGAGCCTGTCTTTGTCTGAAAATTTGTGTCTGAATAAATGTCAGCAACATTCACTGAATGTATTGCCTTGTCAAAAATACTAAATGAACGCAATGTGATTTGATGAACTAAAAAGGCAGCTTATATGTTTATGACACTGGACACCACTGATGATGTCCTTGCCTTTCCACATTGTGTGTCAATTGACATAGGTTTATTACTTTTTTTCTAAGTGTTTGGATTGTCCTGTTAAGAAGTATATCTTCTGCATTTTTTGTTTACATTAACAATGAGCAAAGTTAATGGGTTTCACAATAGAAGTAGCTGCATTAGGCATGTTACTATCACTTGTTTTTTTTTCTGAAATGAAGTTACGCTTTTTGCCAGTCTTAATTTGGATCTGCTATTGTGTCCTCTTTCTTTTGTGCAGAATTACCATATTTTGAGCTGATTTTGTCATGTACCAGGACACATACAGAGCTGTTTAAAAACATTATTTTCTTAACTGACTTAAGTAAACTGACTTTGACTTCAACTTTGAAAAATTCGAGAGATTTTTATCTACACCCCCCCTTATTTGCTCTTTACTTGCCAGAGCCTGCATGAAACTATTTTTGTCTCTGCCTGAGTCATACTTGAGTTGATTCCATGTCTTCTACTTGGCTTTAAACAGTTATGCATTTAAAATAATTCCATGAATAGAACTTCACAGGAAACTTGTAGCTGTACTGTTTGCTGTTTTAAGTATTCTCTCTTAATTGTCGTCAAGCCTGACTGGTGTTATAGAAGAAGCAAGACTGTCCCCACCTGTTGCCAGTGTACTGGTAAATTTGATTATCTGCATTCTTCTCGTTCAGACTAGATGACTGGAGAAACCTGTAAGGCAGGTAAGTGAGGAATCTGCTTCCAAATACATGTATATTTTCTGATTGTAACCCACAGGTTTACAGTTTCTAGGAACATTCAATTATTTGCTGGAGAAAGATCAAGAGACTAATCAAATCAAGGATGATGTCTTAATCACTCATATCCATTCACATTAATTTGGTGGGAAGGGAACTTAGGAAATGTAATCAAGTGTTTATGCATAAATTTTATGATAATGGACTAAAGAAACCGTTATACCACTTCAAACTTGAATTAATTCCACCAGAACTCTAGTTGAGTTTCCTGATTTAGTGGGTAGGAACTGGCTGGTGCTAATTTGCCATAGGTCACACTGTATTTAACCAGGCCTAAGTAGGAGGACTGGTATCTCCTGTCTGTCATAGCTATGCAAAAATAGTCCCCTGCCCCCAGCTTGTGCAGTTTCTGCTTATTTGCCAGTAAAGTGTCTTTGTTATGTGTTGAGAAAGTATAGTTGGATATGTTCCCTGCACAGATTATCTGTGAACATTTGTATGGATGGTACAAGCAGAACTTACCTTTCTAACACTAAACCACCACCTGTGTTACAGGAGTAACAGCAGTAACTGTAAGCTTCAGGTGAATCAGGCCTAAGTAAGAGCTGCTAACTATCACCCAAAATGCCCATCTACTTGCTTTGGATATCTTCATTCCTGTCTTTTTGAGTGGAATAAATTGTAGTGTGTTGTCATGGGCTAAGAAGTAGCAGTCATTTTTCTCCATCTCGGTAGCTGGTGCAGCACTGTGTTTTTGACTTTCAGCCTGGGAACAGCGCTGATAACACCAATGTTTCTAGTTTTGGCTTAGAATGTTTGGTCTGACCAATGACTTTCTGAGTCTCATGCTCTGCCAGGGAGGAGGGCAAGCCGGGAGGAAGCAGAGACAGGGCACCTGACCCAAATTGACCAAAGAGATATTCCATGCCACAGCATGTCATGCCCAGGATGTAAAAACGAGGGGCAGAGACCCAGAAGAGGGGGGCTCGCTGCTGGGTCGGGCTTGGTATCGGGTGGTGAGTGATTGTATTCTTTTCCCTTGTATTTCTCTTGTCATTATTATTACTGGTGGGAGCAGTAGTGATTTGTGTTATACCTTAGTTACTGAACTGTTCTTATCTCAACTTGTGGGAGTTGCATTCTTTCGATTCTCCTCCCCGTCCCCCTGGGAGCTGGGGGAAGAAAGAGGGGGGAGTGAGTGAGCAAACTGCGTGAGTTATCGTGGCTTAAACCACGACATGTGTAAGACAGTATTTGCAAGTTCTGTAGCCAGGTGTATGTATTTTGAAAGACAAGACAAATAAAAATGTGGACAATGTAAAGGACCTGAAATCTGCTTTTTGCTGAGTAAGAACAGGTAACTCTATGGTTGCAGATGGTTACTGGGAAAAGAACCTTGCATATTTCTATCGGGGATTGTGCTTTTATCACTAGGTGTTATTGCTGGAAATGAGATTTGAACTGAATTTCAGTTTACCAGCTTCCACTGAAGGGCTGCTCCTCCTTTATATACACAAGACCTCAGAATTCTAAGCTGTTTCCTTTCTTCATTTGGGGAACTTAATGAAGAAGGAAATATCACTCCTTGGTTGTTACAGATAAACAAGTGTCAAGGAGTGAGAATTGCTCACTTCCAGAAGTCTGCAGTGATACTTAGTAGCTTGAACCTGGGCATGCAGAGGTTTAAACATATAAAGTATTTCTCTTTTGCAAAGACCTGGAGGGGAAGGGGAAGAAGGAGGGAGAAAATGAAGCATTTGGCTTTTACAAATCACTACGGAGTTTTCTTACTTGCCCCAGTGAATATCCAAGGCAGCAGGGATCCTGTGAGTGTGAGGGTGGTGAGGGACTGAACAGGTTGCTCAAGAAGAGGTAAACACTCCATCCCTGGCATTGTTCAAGGCCAGACTGGACAGAGCCTTGGGTGACAGGGCTAGTGTGAGGTGTCCTTGTCCACGGCAGGGGTTTGGAACTAGATGATCTTATGGTCCTTTCCCACCCAAACTATTCTATGATTCTGTGATCCGTGGCTTCACTGCTGTTGCGAGTACTCACCTGCCGTGAAAAATCGGGCGTGACTATTCCCCCAGGCGGGGGGCAGCGCACCAAGCAAGTGGAGGAAGAAAGCCCAGGTGCGAGACGCCGATGTGACAGGTGACCTGGCGTGGCAGTTTCACTCGAGTAGTCATGCTAATCCTGCAACCACCACATTCCCACACGCCCCCAGTCCTTGCTGCCTAAGGCAGCCCGCACCCTTCCTCACCACCCGGCCATGGCCACAGGCCAGGCAACTTCGTGCCGCGGAGTAGGCCAGCAGCAGCACCGCGCCTGAGGCGAACAGGGAGAATGCCGCTCGCGGACAGGTGAAAACCTTTCCAGCTTCCCCCCCCGCCCGCCACCTTGACTCCGCTCCGTCCCTCGCGGACCGGCAGCACCGCCGCACACGCCTGGCAACGTGCTCCCCCCAGCGGCGCTGGCGGCCTCTACGCAAGGCCCGGGCGCGGTAGGAGAGGCCGTGACGCGTTGCGGTGAAAGCAGGTTCGTGCCGCCGCCCGCATGAAGGCGGCTGGGATACAGCGTGGAGCCGCCGGCCCGGCGCGGCTGGGCGCCCCCGCCTGAGTGCCGCGGATGAGCGGCACCCCTCTTGCAGCCTCACCCGCCCCTCAGGGAGGCTGCGTGGCACCTCCAGCCCTCGAGACGACGGGGGCCTCAGAGGTGAATCCCCCCGGCAGCCATCGTCCTCCGCAACAGGCCGAGCTGCAGTGGGGGCAGGGCCGGGCGGGGCAAGGCTAGGCGCCAGCGGGGAGGGGCCGGGGCCGGGACTGAGGCGGTGTGGGGCGGGGACCTACCCGGTCGGGACCTACTCGGCGCCCGGCCTCTCCTGTGCAGCTTCACCCCGTGCCGGGCGGCTGCCTCATGCGCCCCGGGGAGCGGCGGGTGCGAGTGGGGACGCGTGGCCACGGCCGCTCTCTCCGAGATCCGCGCCCTGGAGGTGGTACGGGCCCTACGGTAGGAGCGGTGTCTGGCGTGGGGCCTGGCCGGGGTGTCAGGTCTGCCCGCGGCGGGGGGGACGTTTCCTTTTCGCGCTGCCCGGTTCGGTGCGCGGCCCGCTCAGAGGCTCTTCTCGACATTGCAGCGAGTTGGCATTACAACACAACTTTTACGTTCCGTGAAGCCGAAAGGCTGCGGGCGACCCTTGTCCCACTGCTCTCGGTGAGGCCGTAGCTGTATGGCTCCTGCTAGGCTCGGGCGGGTAACTTGCCATAGGCAGTGCGTGGAAAACACGGCGGCCAGGATGGCTTTAGCTGAGCGGCCGCTGAACTTAACGCTCCATGGGGAGGCCTTTATTAATATTTGGATATGTTTTAATTTTGCTGCTTCCTACTACAGTTGTGGAAATCTGGCCCAGCAACTGCTTCTCTAGGTGTCGGTTCAAGGGCGTGACAGAGAGAATATGAGAAATAGGCTGCGTGTCGGGGAGTGGTGTGGTGTTTCTTTTCAGTGTAAACTGTTTTCAGGCACTGGGCTTTGTCTGATGCTTAGGAATCCTGACCTGGGTGAACTTCAGTTATGTACACTTGCAGCTGTAAGCTCTCTGTGGTATGTTATAGGCAGAGGTGAAATTCTGTGTACCTGTATGGTGTAAAACCATGAAACTTATGGATAGCCTTGTGGTATGAATTTTTGTGTCTTTATTTTCCCATCATGAGGGAATCAGCTATCCAACGAGTGTGTTCTCACCAGTAATGTTCCGTTAGAAAAATATATCTGTGAACTACTTTCATGGGTTATACTTAATGAAAAGGCTTCCCTGTTTTGCAGGTAGCTTTCAGTGTGGCTTTCATTGCTGCATGTCGTGATGGGTGACAGGATGCTGCTGATGGGATAGCCCCACCTTCTGGCTAATCCTTCAGT
Organism: Ara ararauna; assembly: GCA_028858755.1. Lineage (NCBI taxonomy): Eukaryota > Metazoa > Chordata > Aves > Psittaciformes > Psittacidae > Ara > Ara ararauna. Next base: position 30,999,076 of record CM054410.1, on the reverse strand, counting down.
GAAATCATACTCGTGACCCAAGAGTTTTTCTGGAAATTATACCTCATGATGAGCATTGTGGATGCAAATGCAAGGCTGTGTCGGGATGGTTTTTTTTTTTTGGTTGGGGCGTGGCAAGATAATCTTCTTTTCTGGAGGCCTTCCTGTTTAAGGTCAAGATAATTTTGTCCCATACCCCTGTTTCAGCAGAACAATTTTTCATTATTAGTCCCTGATGTCTCAGTTCACTATGATTGTTTTTTTTTAATGCCAACATAAATTAAAGGAAGTATTCTCCCCCTCCCCCCACCCCCCTGAAATCTTTATAAAAATAATTTGGGTTTTTTATATGTTGGTTTTTTTTTTTTTTTTCTTTTTTAATTTTTGAAGAGGAAGGAGAGAATTCCAGAGCCAGGAGTAGTCTTAGTGTGTGAAGTGATACCTTATCTATGTTTGTGTGAAGTGACATCTGATCTCAGGCTTAGCTTTCAGCTCAAGTTTTGGAGATGGCGGTGTTCATAATTGAGTTTTCACATTCCAGAAAGTCACAGATTGTCTTTCAAATTGAAGCTTTTGAATTTGAAAAATGTCAGTTGTTTTGGTAGTAGATGGTAAAACACTGATTTATATTGGTTAACTTACTGCTGCTAGGAGCAAATTCCCTGAAATTATGTGTGAGAAGCTACAATTAGCAAAGGAAAAGTTATGAAGTCCTCTTGCCTTACAGAAGGAGCTTGCTATTTCACCCCATGTTTAGGTTTTAGTCTAGGGAAAACATTCGTCTTGTCACTTAGCAACTTGTCAGCAATGTATCTTATGATTAGAGACTTTGCAGTCTTTAAAATTCATGAGATACTCTGCTGGACATATCTGGGAACCACCTGTTTTTTGGCTCCCAACGTGTTACTTGAAACTTCTCCTTGAATTCCAGTATCTGCAAGCTGCTTGCTTTTAGGAGATTGCTCCTGCAACATGAATTACTCATGTCCAGTAGATCTGAATGCTGCTGAAGTCACCCAAGGCCTGGAGTATAGCTGCAGTAATTTAAGTGCTTAACTCCTTAATCAACTTAGAGGGAAGTCATGGTTGTTGGACCAAGTGTGAGAGTACTGAACAAGGCAGCTGCTTGTATGGGCACTTAAAAGGGATTTGTAATGACAGTGTATCTACGGGTATGTTTTCAAGCCCTGCACTATCCACAGCTTGGCTGTCCAATGTCCTGTGCTAGGCATCAAGAAGATTATGAGCTGCTCAGTTTGTGTTCTGAATACAATTCAGTATGGTTTACATTTAGAAATACAGTTTTGTAACAGTTAAATGTAGAAAGACGGGGGAGGGCGGGGGGCAGGGAAGAAGGGATCACCCAAACATCCTTCCTTCCTTTTGCAACAGCTGCAGAGGTGACTGTCCTGCAACTGTCACCCTGAAACTTTTAACACATGACAGGGCACATAAAATTTTTCACTGCATCTTTAAAAAAGCCCCTTACAATTTACAAGAAGCAGGATGTGCAGGGTTTTGCATACTGGAGGTAGGTAATACTTTTTAATTGCTTCAGGTGTATTTCATAAGCTGAATGGTACAAATCAGGTTTTGAAAGTGAGTTGTTCTTGAGAGTTTTGTGTATTGTGAGATGATTGTGTTTCTCCATGCTAATGAAGTAGAATGGCTCGAAGTGTATTTGGGTAGATAAATCTGCAACAGGGAGCTGCATATTTTTATTTGTTGTTTGTTTATTTCTGTTGGCTTAAAACCAGACTTGAAGATTTGCTTTAACTCAGCTAGTGAAAGGCAAGGTTAGATGTTTGGGTTGATTTCTTTGCAGACTGACCTTAGCCATCAAGATGGTGTGAGCCAAAGGAGGAGTCACTGGATTAGGTGTTGGAAAGTACCTCTGACATTTAGCACTGTGTCAGTGAAGCATTTCCAAGAGCTGGGGAAAGTTACTGGATTTCCAGTTCTTGTTCAGTTTTTGGTGTAGGGAAATGTTTAGTTTCTGCCATGAATGTCCTCTCCCTCCTGGCTTTTTTTATTGCGCTCCTCTCCCTCTCTATGTTATTGACCTTCTACCTGATGAAAAGGTTATGCTAGCTGGGCAACAAGTAGCTGACTTTTTGCAGTATTTATGTCAACTTAAATCATGCAAGTTTTGAATGTGATGCTCTGTGAGCCTGGAAATGGCAAGTTTGTAGTATTTTGAGGAGTAACTTTATGCTTGCCATGTCTGTGACTTTCTAGGAGCTTCTTTCCAGGCAAGAAATGAAGTAGTGTTTTCTTATTTTGCTCTTTTATCAATAAATAAAATTATTTCTCTCTCTCTTCCATGGGAGTCACTATTAGATATTTACAGCTTCTTTTTGGTGACATGTATCAGACTTTTTTTTTTTTTTTTTACAGCTAAATGGGCTGATGGTAATCAGATGCATTACATAGTTGGCAAGCTGTTGTACGGGGATTTGGTGTTTCAATCTTCTGTGAAGCTTTATGTATGTCCTTTTGAATGCCTGATTCTATACTGCAGTTTATCTAGTTACGTCAAAAAGTCAGCACTTTGCTGTAATGCAGCAATGGGTAAATTAATCAGCTGACTTTTTTTTGTTTTTACTAAAAATATTTATAGCAATAAATATTTAGATCAAAGGGTACAAGGAAGAGACAGTAGGTGATTTTCAGAAGTGTGTTTTCTTTGACTAGTAAAGGTTGTTAGCTTTTTAATTTTACTTTGAATTTGAAAATTATTTTCCATCAAAAACTTAAGATTGATTTTTTTATTTTTTTTCCTACTTAGAGGAGTTGGTTAGCTTTAGTTATTGAAGGGTTATTTTCTGCTATTTCCATATAAAGTCTTACAATTACATCTGGAAGAAAAGTATCTTTAGTTGTGGTAGAGTACAGTGTAGGATTTGCCAACTTGAAACTTAGTTGTGAAGTTTGAAGGATTTCCCCAGATTTTCAGTCACTAGATTTTCAAACTGGTTACAGATAACCAAAACTTTTATGTATTGTACTGTGGATTAAGCTTTCAGGATACAAAGCAGTTTGTACCAATAACTGTGGCATCTCAAAATAGTCTGTGGAAGTTTTAATCTAACATGAGGCCTCATGTTTTTGTTAAGGAGATTGTTCGTATCCAGAAACTTTGCTACTCTGTATAGCTCTAAAATGTTTTCTGTCAAAAACCAGTTGACAATACTCCTGGAACTTGTCTCTTGGGGCACTGAATTGGGAAACAATATGTCATGTGTGAGAGAGTAAACAATTAAATGGTCAGAGGGGTTATTTAAGATATAATTTCCAAGCCATTTTCAAAGGCACAGTCCTCCTTATGGTACAAGATGGGATGGTGGAGGCAACATGATGGTATTAATAACAGTGGCCAGTTCTTACTGGTGCCTAAGGAAGAGCACTGTGCTGTCCTGGCAAATGTTTCTTGTGTAATCTCAAGTCACATACTGCAGTTTTCCATACTGTGTGGAGATATTTGTGGGTTTTGGACCACTGTTTTTGTCACAGTATTGACCAACTTTCTACAAGCATTCTGAATGGTTGGATTTTTGGTACTGAAATAGTGATGCTTCCTTTCACATGATGCTGCTCATCCTAAATTTTGAACATACCTATTCCTACAGGTGTTAATTTAGGTAAATAGTCTGTTTCTGCAAACAGTTTACTTCTATGTTTAAAAAAGGAAACCAGAAGCCATATTTTGGAATTAAGATTTCCTAGAGCACAAAGAGTGCAGTGATCTTTTTATATTCTGTATTCAAACAGACTTTTTCAGTGTCTTGAAAAAGAATATTTCAACTTACGAACAGCTTCAGAGATTTCAGAGTATGTGAAATGATATGCTATCAAAAGCCAGTTTATTTCTGGTATGTGCTGTGAGAATCCACATGTACTTCTGAGAGGTAGAAGTGTCTTTTGAAAGCATACCCCAGAATGCAATTGCCTGATCTCATGGAGGGTTTTGATTTTGCTTGTTTGTCTGCCTAGCATTTATGAAATTTTAAATCATTACATATTTTCTCAGTTCATACCCAGGGTTTTCTCTCTTTCATTTTTAGTTCAGTGGTTTTTTTTTTTTAAAAAACAGTTCTGTGCCCTGAACTTTGGTGTTCCTTCCTTTTTTTGCATACCATTTTTTATGTAGGATTTGCAATGATTTTGCTCAGCTACTTGTTTCCACTATCTGATAAATAAATACACAGTAAAGAAACTACTTATTTTCTGTGCACTTGTTAATGTTTACTTTTCTAAACATTTCAAATCAAATAACTCCGTGATAAGTGTAAGTGAAGGCTGAGCTCTGGCTTTGAAAATAACATGATCCTAGCTTTGGATACAAAGCAAAACATGAAAATATATGTAGAAGAACACTCTTATAGGTTTTTTGCAGACTTATTAGAGAAGATTTATACAGTAAAACTGAAGCTTTGTTTTGTCTCTTCATGAATATGATTTTATATGTGGTTTTTGCAGTTCATTCGTTCATGATAATAAAACATCTTTTAATATATAGTAAATAGACTCATAAAATAGGCCTTTCTGAATAAAGTATACTATTTTAAGAAAACAAGTTTCTGGAAAATAACCCTGCAGAAAATAGAATATACTGCAAGTAGAACAGATTTAGTAGTATCAATAAACTGTGCATATTGATACTTTGTTTTGATTTTTTTAGTTTCACTTGGTAAAAATAGCTGACTTCTTTGGAGTGTAGTTACAAAGTACTTCCCTGCAAACTCCTAGTGTTATCCATGTCAATTTCAAATTTCAGAGGTCTCTGGCCCTCTAAGGAGTTTTCATGTGGTGGGCTTTGTTGCTGTTTTGTTTTGTTTTTCTTGGATGGGTGTGTTTGGTGTGGAGTTTTTTTGAGTGGGAGAGGGGTTGAAGAAAAATCAATGCAAAGATAGTTAACATTTTTTAGTTACACTTATTCTTCCAAGACATGCCTGTCCATGTTAAAGTATTTTGGTTAGTTGAAGCATGTGAACTCTTGTTATGTAAACTCAGAATGTCTTCCATTTTCAGTAGCGGTCAGATTAGCTTTGTTTTCTCTAAGAGATTTCCAATAGAAGCATTTTAACATGAAAACTGAGATTTTTTTTGTTTTGTTTTGTTTTGGGTTTTTTTTTTTTTTCAGCCTCCATGGTCTAGAGAGATAGGCTTTATCTGTACCCATTGTTTCTGAGCATGTCTGATTTTTGTGGCATAATCATTTTGCCTTGTTGAACTAGTACTGCTCATTTTTCTTGCATTAGCTTGCCAGATGCTGATAGATTTGTCTTCCATGGGAGTTGTTTGAAACTTTTTGGGGAGATTTTCCCCTGCAAGAAAATGGGCTTGAAGGCAAGGTAGTCTGCTATGACTCCAAAATATAGAGATGTATTTTAAATGTGTGTGTAAAACCCTCCAGTTTCAGTGAAAAAGAAAAACGAGGGAAAAACGACCATGACAGCAGAGCTGCTGTTGGTTTAAGTAAAGGGTTTGAGCCTCAGATGTCGGCTTACTGTGTTTAACATATGACAGTTTATTTCCGATGTGGTGTTATCAAAACGGTCATGAAAGTGCTGTGCTGACATATTATAATGGTGACTATGCTTTTTTTTTTCTTATTATTATGATTGTAAGTTAGAGTAAGGGATGGAGTTGTTTCTTGTCTGCCTTCTATACTGTCTATTAGTGATTAAAAGGAAAACAATTTACAGTGACTGCACTTAACTGTAGGTTCTCGTGCAGTTGAGCCATGCATTACTGTACCGAGTTTGATTTAATTTTGTCAGTTTTATTTAAAGGTGGCTGTTTGGGGCATATAGAAATTCCACCTGGTTGGCTTGCAGTAGGTAAGGGGTGTACTCGCTTTTCCCTGAAATACATGCATCAATTTAAGTAACAGGATCATAAAGAAGATACAAGAAGAGCTGTGTGACACTGCATGCAAAGCATTTGGTTAGTAGCATTTACTTTTTTTAAATTCTCTCTTTCCATTATTAGGTAGATGATAGAGAGTGAATTTGGTGATTAGGTGGCTTTCTATGGTGGTATGAAATTCCTGATATTTGCATGATGGCGAAGGATTTCTGTAAGAGAGATGACAAACAGAAGTGGGACAGGCACTGGCCTGATTTAAGTGAAGGAGACTTTTATTTATTTGCTTATTTTTTTGAAACAGGTGGCATTTTTGGTTTCTCTTCCCCTAAAACAGTGGATTTAGTAAATGAATGCCTAAAATGGGAATGAGACACTGCTTTCTGGAAGAATCAGGAGCCAGTTCAGACTGTGTCAGATAGGTGAGATCAAGAAAAAAAAAAAGGGTTTTGTTTGTTGTTTTTAGTGACACCCTGGGTTCAACTCTAGCAGATTTTTTTTCCTTACTAGTAACTGGTGCAGTGCTGTGTTTTGGCTTTAGTCTGAGAACAATGCTGATAACACACAGATGTTTTAGTTGTTGCTCGGTAGCTCTTATCCTGAACAAGGACTTGTCAGCCTCATGCTCTGCTAGTAAGGGTGGCCAGAAGAAGCTGGGAGGAAGCAGGGACAGGACACCTGACCTCAACTAGCCGAAGGGGTATTCTGTACCACAGCATGTCATGCCCAGTACATAAACTGGGGAGAGTTACCTGGAAGGCCCAGATTGCTGCCTGGGTCAGGCTGGCTGTCGGTCGGCGGGTGGTGAGCAATTGTGCATCACTTGTGTGTATTGCTTTTTTTTCCTTTCTTGTTTTAGTTTTATATTCTCTCCCCTTGTTATTTGCCTTGTCATTATTTTCATTATTAGTACTAGTTTTATATTATACTTTAGTTATTGGGCTGTTCTTATCTCAACCCATGGGATTTACATTCTTTCCATCCTCCACCCCATCCCACCTGGAGGAGTGTGAGTGAACCGCTGCGCTTTCTGAGTTGCCGGCTGGGCTTAAGCCTCAACCAGTGAAGAATCTGGATGGGAAACATGTACATAAGTACTTGATGTGTGATTTTCAGGGGTAAGGGAAGAAATCTGTTATTTGGCAGTCAGCAAAGGGGAGCCCAAACCTGTAAGTTTCTGCATTCATATGAGAACTGTGGCTCAGGCTGTTAATAAAAAACAGCAGCTACATCTGCTGTTGCTGGGCTGTTGATGTTGTTGGTGGTGGTGGGCTGTGGCCAATTGCATGAGGTTTAACAGGGCAAAGTGTCAGGTCCTGCACTTGGGCCGCAACAACCCCATGCAATGCTACTGGTTTGGGGAAGAGTGGCTGGAAAGCTGCCTTGCAGATCAGGACATGTGGGTGCTGATTGACAGCTGATGAACATGAGCCAGCTTGTGCCCAGGCAGCCAAGAAGGCTGACAGCATCCTAGCCTATATCAGCAATAATGTGGCCAGCATGACCAGGCAGTGACCAGCTCCTGTACTTGGCACTGGTAAGGCTGCAACTTGAATCTTGTGTTCAGTTCTGGGCCCCTCGCTACAAGAGAGATATTGAGATGCTGGAGCAGGTCCAGAAAAGGACAGTGAAGCTGGTAAAGGGTCTGCAGCACAAGTCCTGTGAGGAATGGCTGAGGGAACTGGGGTTGTTTAGTTGGAGAAGGCTCAGGGGGGACAATATTGCTCTCTACAACTACCTGAAAGGAGGATAGAGAGGGAAGGTGGCTTGTCTGTTTTCCCAAGTAACAAGTGATAGAACAAGAGGTAACAGCCTCAAGCTGCACCAGGGGAAGTTTAGACTGGATATTAGAAAAAATTTCTTCACCAAAAGGATAGACACATAATGGAACAGGCTGCCCAGAGATGTGGTGGCATCATCATCCCTGGAAATGTTAAAAAACTGTGTAGATGAGGCCCTCAGTGACATGGCTTACTGGTGGACTTGGCAGTACAGGGTTAACAATTGGTCTTCATGATCTTAAAGGTCTTTTCCAATCTAGTTGATTCTGTGATCTGGATTCTGTGACCTTGGTCATAATCCCTTTGTGTTTTCTTGCCAAAACCCTAAGGTCCAGTCACCTATGCTAGCAGAATGGTATTAACATGAAGCATTAACTACCAGAATTACTAATTCACCTTTCACTCCCCTTCAGGTCACTCCCTAACTTGTGTCAGTAAATTATTGCTGGCTTGGAGAGACTGAGCATCTTAGTGTTCTTCTAATGCATATAAATCAATATTCAGGAAGGCTGTGTCCTTACAAGTCTCTGTAGTTGAACAGGCACTCACAGTAACACCTAATAGACATGCCTGAATGAAATGATGCCAGTTCATTTCTTTAGCCATTGTTTTGAGCAAAAGCCGATCCCTTTGTGATAGTGCTTACCATTTTGCACAGGAGCTTTGCAGTCAGGGTATTTGTCCAAGAAGAAGGAGTCTGGGTTCCATGTTACTCTGTTACATTTCAGCACATGCCAAAACTTACATGAAAGATCATGTCATGGGTTCAGCAGCAGCAGTCGTTTTTCTCCGTCTTGGTAGCTGGTGCAACATTGTGTTTTTGATTTTGGGCCTGGGAACAGCGCTGATAACACCAGTGTTTTCAGTTACTGCTTGGTAATGTTTTGGTCTGACCAAGGACTTTCTGAGTCTCATGCTCTGCCAGGGAGGAGGGGAAGCTGAGAGGAAGCAGAGACAGGACACCTGACCCAAACTGACCAAAGAGTTATTCCATGCCATAGCATGTCATGCCCAGGATTAAAAAACAGAGAGCAGAGACCTGCAAGGGTGGGGGTGCACTGTTTGGTTGGGCTGGGTATCGTGGTTAGCGTTTGTATTCTTTCCTTGTATTTGCCTTGTCATTATGATTATTGGTGGTAGCAGTAGTGGTCTTGTGCTATACTTCAGTTACTGAACTGTTCTTATCTCAACCTGTGGGAGTTGCCTTCTTTTCGATTCTCCTTCCCATCCCTCCGGGAGAGGGGGGAAGAAAGAGGGGAAGTGAGTGAGAGAGCGACTGCGTGAGTTACAGAGGCTTAAACCATGACAGATAAATATAGGGGGAATATCCTCTTGCCCTTTGGCATGAGCTTTGCCAGTGAGTGGCTACGTTTTACAGGGCTGAAAATATTGATCAGTGGAGAAGGTGAGTCAATGGCTCGGTGACAAAGAATTCATGTAGGAGGGTGGCAAATACATGTCACATAAGGCTTGTCTTTGATTTTATGGAGAGAAAGAAAAATGTGAAAATAATATGAAACTTCTTATAGTCCATTTAATTCATCTTAGTGTTGGTAGCATTGCTATAGTGCATGCAGCTTACTGATTTGGAACTTTACCTGTCTGGAGAAGTTTTCTATGAAGACGCTCCCTGTTTCCCCTGTGAGGGTTGAAGTATAGATGGAGTAATGTTCCACTGACAGTGTGAAAGACAAAGGGAGATTGCACAGAATCCAGCATATATCAACTTGAAGCTTAACTGCCTAATGCTCTCTGGTCACCTCTGTTCCCTTCCAACTTGAGGTTTAGTTGGTTGGGGTTTTGGGGTTTTTTTTTGGTTTTGGATTTTTTTTTGGTTTTGTTTGCTTGGGGTTTTTTTTTTATTTTTTGGTGGTGGTCTTTTAAATGCAGAAGAATTGATACTAATTACCCTCTGCTCTGCTGCCAGTGGCTGGCAAGCAGCATTAAACATGTTTAAAAGTATGTGTAAATTGCGACTCATCACCTTCTGCTGTTACCTTTCTACCAGTCCTTTACTTTAAAATAAGCATATTATTAAAAGTTTGAACATAGTTTGAAAGTGGTTTTTTTGCATCATCTGGTAGAATGTTGAATAGAGGTTTAGTTTGTTTGTTGAGATTTATGCATACTTTGTTTTGTTTTTTGTTTTTGTTTGTTGAGATTTATGCATACTTTAGTATGCATAGGTGTTCCATCACAATTCTCTGGATTGCTGATATATGCATTTCTACCTCTATCCTTCTTCTCCCTTCTTCTCCCTGCTTTTTTTCCCCCCGAGGTTCTTGTGCTTTCTTACCTACTTGTCTTTTCCCCTTGACCTGCAGCATTTGCACATTCGTGCTTATTGAAATACTTTGTGGTAAATTTGGAGTAACACAAATTAAGACCTTGCAGTTCAAGGTAGTTCGGCTGTGTAGCTGGCTCCACTTGTATAGCAGTTCAGCACACTATAGTATGTAGACACTATTGACACTGGCAGACTGTTCATCATCTGCCTGACAGCGCGTCAACACTGCAAGCAAAACAGCATTTAGCCACTTGAATTCAAGAATCTAATATTTTTCCCCAAGTAAGACCTGCAACCTGGTTTGAATAATCCAGACTTTATAATCTGTGAAATTGTCTGCATTGTGGTGGACACGTCTATTCTCTAATAATTGTTAGTTGATATTCAAGGATCACCTGCTACCAGCTCAAGAGTGTTGTGTCCCGACTAGAAGGAAGTGGGACAGGAAGCCCAGGAGGCCTCCATGGATGGTTAAGGAGTTGTTAAGGAACCTTCAAGGGAAAAAAAGAGGCTTATAAAAGGTGGAAGCAAGGACAGGCGGACTGGGAAGAATACAGGGATGTTGCCTGGGAAGCTAGGGACCAGTTTAGGAAAGATATGGCCCAGTTAGCATTAAACTTGGCTAGGGATGTGAAAGATAACAGGAAGGGATTCTATAGGTACATTGTGAATAAAAGACAGACTAGGGACAACGTGGGCCCTCTCTGGAAGCCATCAGGAGAACTGGCTACCCTGGATTTGGAGAAGGCTGAGGTTCTTAATGACTTCTTTGCCTCGATCTTCACTGGCAAATGCTCTGACCATACCACCCAAGTCTTGGAAGGCAGATGCAGGGACTGTGAGAATGAAGATCTTAAGCCCACTATAGGAGGGGATCTGGTCTGAGACTGTCTTAAGAACCTGAACTTGCACACGTCCATGGGACCTGATGAAATCCATCCACGGGTCCTGAAGGAACTGGCAAATGAAGTTGCTGAGCCACTGTCCATCATATTTGACAAATCATGGTAGTCAGGTGAAGTTCCTGATGCCTGGAAAAAGGGAAATATAACCCCCATTTTCAAGAAGGGGAAAATGGATGAGCTGGGGAACTACAGACCAGTCAGTCTCACCTCTGCCTGGCAAAATCTTGGAGCAGGTTCTCCTGGAAGGCATGCTGAGGCACATGAAAAACAACAAGGTGGTTGGTGACAGCCAGCATGGCTTCACTAAGGGGAAATCCTGCCTGACCAATCTGGTGGCCTTCTGTGATGGGGCTACGGAGCTGATGGACAGGGATAGAGCAGTTGATGTGATCTACCTCTACTTGTGCAAAATGTTTGACACTGTCCCACATGACATCCTTGTCTCTAAGTTGGAGAGACATCAATTTGATAGGTGGACCACTTGGTGGGCAAAGAACTGGCTGGATGGCCTCATGCAAAGACTTGTGGTCAGTGGCATAATGTCCAGCTGGAGACCAGTAACGAGTGGTGTCCCTCAGGGATCGGTGTTGGGACCGGTCTTGTTCAACATGTTTGTTGGTGACATGGACAGTGGGATTGAGTGCGCCCTCAGCAAGTTTGTCAATGGCACCAAGCTGTGTGGTTCAGTTGATAAGCTGGAGGGAAGGAATGCCATCCAGAGGGACCTTGACACGCTTGTGAGGTGGGCTGATGCCAACCTGATGAAGTTTAACCATGCCAAGTGCAAGGTCCTACGCCTTGGTCACGGCAATCCCAGGCACACATACAGGTTGGGCAGAGAAGAGATTCAGAGCAGCTGTGCAGAGAAGGACTTGGGGGTGTTGGTGGATGAGAAAATGAACATGAGCCGGCTTCAGTGTGTGCTTGCAGCCTGGAAATCCAACCGTATCCTGGGCTGCATCAAAAGGAGCATGACCAGCAGGTCGAGGGAGGTGATCCTGCCCCTCTACTCTGCTCTCGTGAGACCTCACTTGGAGTGTTGCGTGTGGTTCTGGTGTCCTCAACATAAAAAGGACATGGAACTATTGGAACAAGTCCAGAGGAGGGCCACGAGGATGATCAGGGGTCTGGAGCACCTCCCATATGAAGACAGGCTGAGAAAGTTGGGGCTGTTCAGCCTGGAGAAGAGAAGGCTGTGTGGAAACCTCATAGCAGCCTTCCAGTATCTGAAGGGGGCCTATAAGGATGCTGTGGAAGGACTTTTCATTAGGGACTGTAAGTGATAGGACAAGGGGTAATGTTTTAAAGCTTAAACAGGGGATGTTTAGATTGGATATGAGGAAGAAATTCTTTACTGTGAGGGTGGTGAGGCACTGGAATGGGTTGCTCAGGGAAGCTGTGAATGCTCCATCCTTGGCAGTGTTCAAGGCCAGACTGGACAGAGCCTTGGGTGACAGGGCTAGCGGGAGGTGTCCCTGCCCCTGGCAGGGGGGCTGGAACTAGATGATCTTGAGGTCCTTTCCAACCCTATTCTATGATTCTAACTCTTTGTTGTCTTTAAAGGAAGTCAAGATAGTTTTCACTTGGAGATTACTTGGACAAATCTAGGACACCTGTTAACTTGACTCAAGCTGTGAAATCTTGTGAAAAGCTGAACATTTGCTTGTTTTGGCTGCTGGCAAACATCCTGCTTTCAGGTAAGTCTGGAAGTAAGCTTCCTTTGTACTTCAGCTGCTTTAAGATTTTAGCAATTGCAGAGTGAAATTTACCAGTAATAAAAGCTTGATTATTTTATGTGTTGAACAACAAGGATTTCTAGGAGGATTTACAAATTTCTTTTGGGGGAGGCTGTGTTTGTGCTTGGCTGGGTTTCTTGCCTGCTTTCCCCAGAAGAACAACTGCTTTGTCTTCTTCATTCCCCCCCAACTTTTTTGAATATCCTTTTTCCCTTTGCTGTCTTCTAACCAGTCAAATCTAACCAGTGTGCCCTTTAAGGACATGATTGTTTTTCTCACAGTAGACATATTTGCCGCTCATACTAGATTTCAAATGGAAGTAGAGAGGTTCTGTTAATGGTCCTGTAGACTGCAACCTTAATTGCTTGGAGGCACCATTTGAGGAAGCAGTGTACCCTGAGGACACCGTGTCCTTAAAAGGATAGGAAAGTCGAGTCCTTCACACGATATGGTTTCTGTCCAAGAAATGTGTTCAGGTCTTGCTTAAATAAGAGCACCAAATGCTCCATGTTTCTCTCTGTGGCTCTAGTTCTCGTTATCCCATAGTTACATGAAATGGCAGCCAGAAATAAGTGGATTTTGGCATCTCACAACATTGTCAAGTAAGATTAAAGAAGGGTATTTACTGGCTTCAGAAAAAACTTTGTTCAGTGAAATTTGTGCAATGAAATTCTGTCATGGGCATAAAAATATTGTCCATTAAGTAACTTAGATAAATTTTTCTTTTATTATAATCAGACTCTCTTGGTGGGACTCAGTTATAATGCAGAATCATACTCTGTACTTCTGTTGCAATAGTTTATTTTGAAAGCTGGATCAAATAGATTTGAGAGACGAGCTTGTAATACTTTGGGGAAGCACAATCAATGTGAATTAGCTTACTAAACATTTTTAGTATAAAGACATCCAATATGGTGGTAACATTTCATTATTTAAGAACAGAAGTTATTGATAATTCGTAGTTGTTTAATATCTTCCAGGTTATCAGAGATGGTGATTTGAAGAATCAGGTTTCCGATATGAACAAAGTAAGAACATCTGAAAAAAGGTAAATTTAAAGCTATGGTGACTTCTCAACATCTAGTTATTTGAGATTTTTGAAAAAGCAATTTTTATCTTAATAATATGATAAATAATTCATTATGGGTCCTTAGTAAGAATGTGTAAATTGATGTCCTGAAAAGCTGAGGGAGCCAATATTGGTTAACATAAATTATATGCATTTAATCTTTAACTTTATAAATTTAAAATTTTCAGTTAGTGTTAAACACATTCAGATATAAAGTCTACATTAAATTTAATTGAAACAATTATCAGGTAATTTATTTCATGCAAATATGGGCAAAACATAAAAAAATCTTACTGAAGGAATCAAATTCAAGTTTATAAGAAGCCATGAATTTGTCATAAGGTGTATATAGTTCTCTAATAATTCTGCAATCCAACACACAGCTAGGATAAACAAGAGTGAGATTACAGAATATTTCAAGAGTTGCAAAGTTGTGTGTTATTTTCATGCTAACTTGTTCTAGCAAGTATGTGAAAAGGTTAAGAGATTTTCAGTGGAAAACAACATGTCTATTAAGCATCAGAAAACTGTTGACAGATTTTCAGTCCTACTCTTCTCTTTAGCTAGCAAAGGTTAAACCATTTATCAGGTTTAAAAAAAAAATCTAAAGGCAGCAAAATAGGGAATTTTGGCTTCAATCTTAGTTCTCTGAAGTACTGTTTATTTTTTACATGAGTGGATGAATGTGCATGTAGGACATAGAATCATAGAATAGTTAGGGTTGGAAAAGACCTTAAGATCATCTAGTTTCAACCCCCCTGCCATGGGCGGGGACACCTCCCACTAGCTCTGTCGCCCAGGGCTCTGTCCAGTCTGGCCTTGAACACCACCAGGGATGGAGCATTCACAACTTCCCTGGGCAACCCATTCCAGTGCCTCACCACCCTTACAGTAAAGAATTTCTTCCTCATATCAAATCTATACTTCCCCTGTTTAAGTTTGAACCCGTTACCCCTTGTCCTCTCACTACAGTCCCTAATGAAGAGTCCCTCCCCAGCATCCCTATAGGCCCCCTTCAGGTACTGGATGCCATGGGTTAATTTTATATCTTGGGATGAATTTCAAACTTTAATTTTAATGTTTGCATGTAGAATTGTGTTTGCTTTTGCTGACTTAGAGTGGAATGGCTTGGTATCAGAGTCTGTGTTCCTGTTTGTGTGAGAGGTGGATCAAAAGAAATATAAAGAAACTATTACATTCTCTACTTAGGGTATGTTAGTTCCTTAGGCATTCCAATAAGCAAAGTCAAACTCTTAATCAGCAACGGGTATTCTTGGAAATACTGCCGGTTATAATACATAAAGTATACAAAGCATATTAGATTTTTGTGGAGTGGCAACTTAAGTGTCTTGTATTCTTCTTTAGTTATTGAGTTGAAATTAAAGTTTCCATCCCTGCAATTCAGTTGTTCCTTAAGTCATAAATAAATTATGGTGAATTCATTGTACAGAAATAGCTGTGAACTAATCAGAGGTACCAGCTCTCTCAAGATTATTTCATAACTGTGGAGGTGGTTGGGGGGAGGGAGGGGGGAGGGAAAGAAATGGGTTGCATTGGAATAAAATGAAAACAAACTCATGAGAAGCCTGCCTACTTTAAAATAGTTTTCTTAATGTGATGAAACACAGAAGATCTGTTTGCTGTGGGAGAAGAGCACACTCCCTGATATGTCAGTGTGCTGGCTGACTGCAGACAGAAGTTTCAGAGGAAGGAGGGTACAGCTGGGACACTGAAAGTTTCTGATGACTCTTTAATTTGACTGTTATCTTTTGGAAGGCTTCTTTTGAAAGATGAGTAGCTTAAAATTATTCTAAGATAACGGAATTTTTATTAGCTGCCATGACAGCCAGTAGAGTTATCTTTCTCATTGTGAGCAGACGCTTAGTAAGGTGTAGCGTTTGCATAGCAAAGGCAGTGTACAGTGAGTAATGGAGAGTCGTGAATCTAGCACTTCTTCATAAACAGAGTAAGGATGCTTGGAACTTTTTTATAATTGGTGAGACTGGAAGAAATGTCTCTGCAGTGAGGGAATTTTGAGAAGATGTTTTCTTTTTGAGGAATTTCTCTCAAACATGAACCCCTGGTGTCCTCTGTTCCTCAATGTCTGAGCAGTTGCTTCCTCTGTATCTACTCACAGCTTTCCTAACCAGAAAAGGAAATACACAAAGCTGTTTGGTTAGCTAGAGTCATGCTGTATGCTTTGGCAACAGTTGAGATGATGAAAAGGTTGTTCATGCTTCCTTTCTGCAAGTAAGTTGATGGTGTGAGGGGTGTTTTAAGCTGTGGCATTTGAACATGGGATGGAGAAACAGTTTTCCTGCCTTTTGAGGCATGCAATGTACAGGATCAAATAAGTGTGGTAAACTTCTTGGGATGCTTAAAGAAAGTCTAAATTCATCCCAGAAAAACAATTATCCATTTTCTTCAGAACTCATGAGGTTTGGGTTAAGTAGTGAAAGACATAAATGGCAAACCTAGTGGCTGTGTTTGTGGGAGTCGGGGAGGAGAAAGTGGGTAGCAGTAGATCAGCCATCTTTTCTTCTTTGTAAAAAAAGATCATGGAAGAGCTATCCAAATGGGTGAGGCTTTGAAGAGCCAGAGGTAGTTTGAGTTGTTCTTGAAAATACATCTGACTTTTCATGTGTGAGGGAGTAACTGGTCCCATGAGTGGGAAAGTGACATTAAAATACCACATATGTGCTTAAAGCTTTACTGACATAACCATTGCATCTGATTGCCATCAGGAAGCTAAGGAAAGTGCTCCATCCAAGTGCTCTGCAGCCCTGACTGCATACCAGAGGCAGTTGCACTGTCATAAGGAAATAGTGCACAATTTGTTTCTGGATGTGCTCGCTCTTTCACTCTGTAGTTAGTTAATGCCTGAAAATATTTTGAGCTTTGACTAATGGTCTGAAAACAAAGAAAGAGTTGCTATTAAAATTGCAGAAAACTTGCACCTGGAAAGATCTGCAAATCTTTGGATTGGAGGATATTGGAGGAGCAAGAGATTTCGAAATACTCTTGTGAAATGCAAAAACTGATATCTGATGGAAAAATGTACAAGGTACTGTGCTTAGAGAGGTATACACCTGGAACGGATAAAGAGCATTTGTAGTCATGAAAGCCAGAAATAATAAGATTCGTGGACTTTCAAATGTAGGGAATGAAAGTGTTAGAATCCAGTTGCCTTTGGTTATTTAATCACCTTTTTTGCAGACAGTTAAGGACTGGTTGGTCATAGGTCTGTCATGAAGAGCATCTTCATCCAGTGCTGAAGAGAGTAGTTTATATGGCCTTATGAAGGTTCTTCTGCTGCTCCTTAGTCATGATTTTTGTAACTAAAAATTTTAGAGACTCAGTGTAACCCTCGGTGACTACGGAGTGTTTTTATGGGGATGCTTTAGAATGGGTGGGGTGAAAAATATCTCTTTTAGTAAAAAGTTCTTCACATTGTGGGAAAACAAGTCTTGTATGAAAGGCTGGACACAGTGTTCAGGTTATTCATGTGAGATTCTGCAATGTCAGTAGCGTAGGGGGAGATTTAGCTCTGACAGGACACAGTTTTTATTTTGCCATTCTGACTCTTCCCTTGGTTCACCTAGCTGTTGGATAAAAAAATACTGAATCCCATGGTGCTTCTGTTTTGGAGAGCTGTTTTCTTGATTTGGATCCTGAATGATTCGTTGGTCAAAAGTATGTACTTATAGTGCAAATATTAAAAAGAATCCCGTTGCACATTGGGCTCCCATTCTTGGATCAAATGGGTTGATGCAGCAGTATCATGCACAGGATCAGACTCAGTCAGGCTGGCTGCTGTAACTCCTGTCCTACAGCTTTTTTGATTTACCATGCAGACATGGAAAGCTGTCATAATATTATAACCACTATGTATATTAGTGTAGAATATTAATAAATAAGAATAAAACTCTTGTTTCAAGAAGAAAACTCTGTTATAATTAAGAGGAAATAGGGACTTTAATTTACATTTCAGCATAGACTCTGGGCTTGTGTTATTTTCAAGAACACTTTGTTGGGTATGCTGAAGATGTGAAGTTCATTTACTGTATTTCTGTTGGAAGACTTCATGCAAGATGAATAACCTAAAACCATTCTAAAGATATCTCTTCAAATGCTGCAATGAGTGCTCGTTGCTCTTGATAGAAACTGGCCCCAGGAGGAGATTGTGCCTCTAAATCTTGGAATTTAAATTGTTGTATCAGCCAGTACAGAGAATAACTTACCCTTCCTAAACCTTTCAGTGCTTTTAGTAAGTATGGAGGAATTATGTTAGATGCTAACTTTCTGTATATTGGTGTATTGATTCCATGTGCCAGTGTAGCTTGAATTTTGCAGGCTGCAGCAGTCAGAACTGAGGTTAGCTCTAAAATTTTGATGCCTGTAAGCAAATTTTGTCTTTACAAAAACTTATTTGTTCCTAAGGATCGTTTTTGCTTTCTTGAGTTGCATCCAGCTTTGAAACGACATTTGTTTCAAAAGCAATGATATACCACAGTGGAAATTATACGTGTATATATTCACAAAAACACATGTACAAATTGGAGCAACAGTTCTCTTATACGTTGGATTGTATGTGGGTTGGCTGAACTCTTACTTGTTTTGATTGTGGAGCTGGTGAAGATAATATCCTTTGGAAATTAGTCAGTTTGTATACCAGATCAACACAGCTTGTAGATTTCATTAAAATCTCGAGTTTATTTTGGAGTATTTCAAGTTCAGTGGATAAATAAAGAAGTGGAAATAAATAAAACAAATCTTATGTAAATATTAATGGCTTTATTATTTATTATTTTGGATTATAAGAAAGGATTGGAGGGATTATGCTGCACTTATATGAGGAAAATAATATTTCAGCAACCAAGACAGATTTATTTGAGATCAAAACCAACTTTGATATAAAAGTCAGACAAATAACTGAGAAGGTGATACACTTATTTTACAATATAAAACTTCTTTAAGATCTGTAATTAGTGTAACCATTGCTTGTTACTGATGTTAACAGCTTTTAAGTATTATCTCTAATCTGTAATTGTTTTTTGGTTATGCTTCTCATTTAGATGTCAGTGTGGAAAAATGAAAGCAGTGGAAGTGGATTCCTCGACAGCTGTTTTATTAGTTTGCTTTCACAGCTGTCCAACCTTTGCCATCACCTACCTTTTTTTCTTGATTTTAACATTTTCGTGCAAATCTTAACTAATTATTTGTAGAGTTAACTGTAAGTGTGAAACGTTTTCACAGATATAAAATACAAATCAGGGAGAAATAATGCCTCATTGCTATAAACAAAACTGACCGTATTTATAAAGCTGATGTTATATACTTTAGTTTTATTGCAGGTAGTCAGAACAGTATATGCGTAAAAATGAATTATTGTAGATTATTGCAGGACACTAATGTTACAAAACTGAAAAGTCAAGGTAGTTAATCCTTGGAAGTCATGATTTCCTGTAGTTAATGACATGGCTATAATTGAAATGTTAAATGTTTGTCTAAAATTTACTTTCATGTAGAAATGTGAATCTCAAAACTATTCTTCATAATTATTATGATCTAAAACTGAAGAACAAATTAAATGATTCTAGGCCAACTCTATTCATTCTTTGTAATCTACCTATCTATGTGAATGTCTGGTTTGAAACTGTTTCTTATATTAAAATACATTTTCAAGGGAATATTATGACATCAGGCCAAAATACCCGTATGTTCAAAATGAATCCAAACTTTGATGATAACTTTGGACATGTTCCAAAGTTGTGGGGTTTTTTTTCTTTCTTCAAAATGGTGTTTTCTTCAACTGGTGGGTGTTATTTTGCTCACTTCATGAATGATACTCTTTTCTTCTACTTCTAAAACACTGGCCTGAAGAAAAACAGTCCTGGGCACTGTTTGTAGCCAATTTTCCTTTGAATGGCAAAGTTGATACAGTATCCTGGCACTTAAGGTAAACTTCATAAAATACAAGTTACTCTAATTGCCGTAGGTAAACAACATTTTACCTATATCTGTTTGTTATGCACTGCAACCAATTTCCCTATTTGCAGTTGCTTATGGAGGTGGTGTTACATATTGTCAACTGCAATACAGGCTTTGCAAAATCTGTAAATTCGCCAAAATTAAGGAGAATTAAGACTGGTTTCCAATAGAGAGAAAATACAAAAGTGGATTAGCCATTCCCCTTACTCTGACAAGGGATTTCTGGTTTTAATTGGGTTTTCTTCTGTAATCTAAATGGAAAAATGAACATAAAAATCTCATTTCTACTAGTTCTCGGACTATGTCTCTGCTGTCACAGCTGGAGAAGATCAATTTGGGCTCTGTATTAGGAGAAGCAGACAATGCCCGATATGTTACCTCAAAGATCCTTCATCTGGTTCAGAGTCAAGGTAAGTATCCAAGTTTTGTGGTTTTAGTACTTTTCCTTTTGAGCCTTTCTTCTTGTATTTCTTCCTCGGGACTTTTCTTTTGATATCTGTTTCTGTTTTGTGAGCTTCATTATCTTGTTTTTGTCGCTGATTGTTCAAAGTGCCTGTGTAAGGTCATGTTTAAACATACATATCAGAAGTGTCTGGAAGAGAGATTTCTTACATTTTCTTTTGTTTACAGTTGGTGTATTTTTTTTTTTTTTTTTTTTTTACTTAGGGCATGACAAGATTATTGAGTAAGTGAAAGCAAAAATCAGTTTTAAAATTACTTATGTCTTTTACTTATTTCAGTTTTGTATACATGTATGCAGCTTTCAGTAGGCTTTGTTATTTGCACAGTGCAGGTGTCTGATCAATCTGTATATGATTTTTTTTTAATTTTTTTTTTCCCCCTGCAAGCTAGTATACTAAAAGAAAAATGGTCTTTTTCTCGCTGGCAGAAAAAACCAGGAAGGAGATGACTTCTAAGGGCTCCACTGGAATAGAAGTTATCCTGTCAACTCTAGAGGTAAATCCTTTTAGCCTGTGTGGTTATGGGTACATAGGAAGTACTCATTTTACCACTGGTCTTCATATTATTATGTTGTTATCCTAGATAGTCTTCAAAATGGGACTGTAATGATTAGATACAGTCCTTAAGTACTTCCCTTATGTATAAATATTCTAAGAAATTATTTGTCAACTATCAGTTCTAATTAATACTCCATACTACAAACCAGATTTTATTTGGTTTTGTCATTAATTCAGGCTGTATAGTGGGATGGTTAGCTGGGTGGTTACGTTATAAGTTCTGTTTGATTTAGTGGTGGCAATTTCTTTGAGTTTTAAGTCTCTAAATCAATGTATTACACTTCTATATTAAGCAAAGAAATCTCTGTGGTTTTATTGCAGAATACAAAAGATCCTCAAACGATGCTAAATATATTGAATATTCTCATAGAGGTAATTTCAGTTGGTAAGTTTTATTTAAGTAGCAATTTGTGATTCTATTCCTGTATTCTTCTGTAGACTTCTCGGTTTTTTTGAAGGTTTGTCTTTGTGTTCACTTTTTGGTTGGTTTTGTTGTCTTTTGATTATTTTTTTCCCCCTGATCTTTGCTAAAGCTGATTTGTATGCAGAATAAAAAGTGCATAAAAATTGAAGTCACCTGTCAAACAATCAGACAGAAATAATTTATGTTGCTATAAGCCTAAGTCCAGCATGTTCTTGCACAGTGTACTCACATATGAAGAAAGTATTGCTGTTTTAAAGACTTCCTTTATGATAACTTTAACTTAGATACTTAATTGTTCTTTGGCTTCAGAAATATCAGCTAAGGTTTAATTCCTAGGTGGTGGTCGGAAGGCAAACATCTTGGTTGCTAAAGGAGGGACTCAGATCTTATTGCAGCTGCTTTTGACTGCCAGCAAAGACTCTCCACCAAATGAAGAATTAATGGTGCTTCTTCATACCCTTCTTGCAAAAATTGGTCCGAAAGGTGATAATAACACACTTACATAATATGGCTTAATACTTTACAGTTTTAGTATTGACACTTTAGAAAATTTTCTTTCTATTATGGTATAAGCATCATCTACTCAGAATTCGTAGAGGAGAGCAATAGGAGTAAAATAGAGGGGAGGAAAGAATGGTGAAAAATAGATACCCAGCCTTGGCATTATCAGTAGAAGGAATTCACTGTTCATTTAGCTTTTGTTTCTTTATAATCAAAATTAGTGTGATTGATCTTGTGTTTCTTTGATGTCAGACAAAAAGATTGGCATGAAAGCAAGAATTAATGGTGCCCATAACATATCATTGAATTTAGTGAAGCAGAATTTGCAGAACCACAGACTAATATTGCCATGTCTTCAAGTATTAAGAGTTTATTCTACCAGCTGTAAGTATTGCATACAATTATTTTCTTTCCCACGTGATATAAAATTTTTTATCTAGATACTAAAATATTGGATCTAAATGTTTGCGTAATGTTAGATGTTTTAATATTTTTTTATCTGAGAATTTGCTTTTTATATATATCAGATTGCTTAAATTCTAATAAAAGCTGTGAAGCATGTTTGTACTTGCATATCTTTTTCAGTCTGTGTGTGTATATGTAGTATGTATAGTTGGCAGGGTTAACAGTGGTATTGGATGTGTGGAATTTTGAGTCATCTAATTTGCATAAATGGTGATGCTTTAAGATCTACACTAGAAATGCTAACATTGTGCTTGCAAAAAGCGCTTCAAATTAAATAATTATTCTCTTTCGTATACATGCTCATGGTTCTTTTGCTTTTCATTATTTCATTCTTGATTGCTAAATTAAAATAGGAATTACTGTTAAATTAAAATAGGACATACTTTACTTCTTTATTGATGTTTCCTTTATTCCTTGTGTTGAAGTGCCCTACTAGTGGACTAATATTCTTCCACAAGAGCCTAATTCATTGTTTGGGCAGGCGGTAGGAGGTTGTTGAAAATAATGTAGTTCTTGCTGTATCTCTGCCATCAGTTTCTCGTAAGTTTTTCCTTTGAGTTCCAAATGGCCGTTAAACTTCTTAGAATTTTGAGAAATTGAGAACATAACCACATTCCTCCAAGAGATTTGATTTGATGATCTGTAAGTTATGTTTTCAGGACATTGAGCACCTGTAATTCATAAAGTCCAAATACTTTCAAAACCTGAAAGACTTATTTCTGTTGGGTTGTCAGATAATGAGCTAAAATGGCTCAAAATTTAAGAGTTTAAGACTGATAGTTACATAGCTTAGTTGAAAACATGCTTCATGCTGAAAAAGGAAATTGAACTGAGTCTCTAATTTATTCTGCTTAGATCAATTGTATATTTCTGTATTTCCCACTCATTCTAAACCGAGAAAAGTAGGCGCTTATTACATTCTGATGTATATTTCATTTAAATTTTGTTTAAAATTTTGTGTACAGTTACTACCAGAATAGAGTTCTAACTTTTCTTAGATATCAGTGGTGTGATGCTGCTTATGATGATGAAATTGCTACTTGGGTTCAAGTATTAAATTCTACAGTATAACATTCTTGTTATGTTGAAGTCAATTTTTAGTTGCGCTCTCTCTCTCTATTTTGTTAAGAGTGCGTATTCCTGATCTGAGTTGGGAATTGAATTTCTGTGCCTGTTTCAGCGGTTTGTTCTTTCATTGAGCATTTGGCTTCAGCCATATGTACATCCAGTGTCCATCTCTTGAACATAGGTTTTGGTTGGTTGTTTTTTTTTGTGGTTTTTTTTTTTTTTTTTTTTCCCTGAGAACATATATGCATGACATGCAGCTCAGGAAGTCTTGTATAAATTGCCATTTCTAAATTTTACAGCAAATACTTGGCTTTCAAATCCAGGTGGACATACCTCTCTGTCACGATACATAAGGATCATAGCAAGTCATAAAACTCAATATACTTGAAATTGAAGAAGCCCTGCTGTCTTGATAAGCTGTGAGATATTTTGGAAGAAAATTCTTTTTGTGGTATATACTCATAACAAAGAAAGCAGAAGTGTGAGCTGGAATATGTGCATAATTTTATTTGTAAAGTGATGATTTTTTTCTTCCTTTCGAAATTTTATCAGGATTGGATTGTCACACTAATTATGTTCAGAGTAGTGTCTGCTTGTCATGATATGTCTTCAAGCACAAACATGTCTAACATTTTTTGTGCTTCAGAATTAACTCGCATGTATTTTAGTTTAAGTATATGGATTTTTCCTTTTGCTTTTCTTATATTGTCTTAAAATGGATTGTTTTTAACTCTTCCAGCTGTAAATGCAGTGTCCTTGGGGAAGAATGGAGTTGTAGAACTGATGTTTAAGATCATTGGCCCTTTTAGTAAAAAGAACACTAGCCTTATGAAGTAAGTAAGGTCTCTTTAATATAATATATAGAAAAATGTTAGATAAGTTTCAAAACTTGTAAATGAAAAGTAATATTAGAGAAACCAAATTTCACTTGTATTTGAAAGTTAAAGGGAGTTTAGAGGGAGAACCACAAATCTAATGGTTTAACTTTACCCTGTAGAGAAACACAAAATATTTTAATTTCTGTTTACAGTACTGGTAAAATAATATAAATGTTACTTTTTGTCTATAATGTTACTGCATGGAAACTGTCTAATGGCAATCCCCAGATCAGGACAAATGGGTCAAGACAATCCCATCATTTTTCGATTTGTTGAATTGGCTGCCGCATCTCCTTTGTGTTTTTAGAGTGACGCTGTTTTATTTTGTAATAGGATTTTCCTTTTGTTTTACTTCAAAGCAATTCTAGACTCTCAGAGCAAAACCGTAAAAAACAGAATAGGAATATCTACAGTGTCTGTCAGTTGGCTATTGTGTTTAAAACAAAAAAAAAAAAAACAAACCTAAAAAATCATTGTGTATTTTAACTTCATGATTTTAATTTCCCCTGCCCTCTCCCCCATTTTGGTGGGGTTTTTTTGTTGTTTTTTTTTTTTATTTATTCTTTAAGAATTTAAGGTAAAAATAGATAAGTGGATAGCCCTTTCTTTATACACTTCCACCTTTTGGAATTATGTAACTGGAATTTTTCATCTTGATAGCAAAATAATACTCTCACATGATTCGTATTCTAACTTCAGTACAAGTCAAAATTAGTGTTATGTTACCTGAATCTGGTATTTGTGATAACTGGAGTGTCTTTTTAAAAAAGTGTCCTGTGCCTTTAAGCTCCAGCTAAAATTAGGCATATGAACTTATTATTCCATGATGTGAGTAATCATGATATCCTTGTTTACAGGCTTCGCATATCTGATTTTAGACTATCTGTGCAAAGAGGGTAAAAATAAGTATATATGTTTTCAAGTTGTACAACTTGATTTAATTGAGGCAAGATCTTTGTGTACAAGAAAAATCTTATACTGACAATCTTGTATTGTAGTACAGACTGATGAGCATTACTCTTCAATACATTCATATGATGCCAGTTTTTCACCTACAGTTTTCTAAAATAATGTCCTCTGCTGTGTGGAAGTACTTGTCTGCTGCTGCATAAAGACATGATTTTCAGAAATATTCATAAACATTACATTGTCATGGTGTTTTTTTGCGAGGGCTCAAAGCTTGTGCAGCCATTGCATTGATATTTTTAAATTTGATCACTGGACTTCAGTAATAGCAGAGATGCATGATATTTTAGTGAAATCAAATTTTAAAAGTAAAGTCTGTGATACAGTGCAACCTGGAAAACACGAGGATAGGTGCTAAATAAATATATTAGAAGTAAATATTTTGTATAGCTTTACAGTGTTGCAGATTAAGCTTACTGGTTGGTTGCTGTTTTGACTTTTCTTGTTATGTTGACAGGGTTGCTTTAGACACACTTGCTGCATTGCTAAAATCAAGTAAGTGAATATAAAAAACTGTCCAGTTGAGATACATATATATGTGTATGTATTTTTATATATATATATATATGCAGAGTAAAACTAATATTAAATCTGTGGCCAAAAGAAAATCAAGGCTAGGAAACTTAGAAATAAGGCTACAATTTTATCTGCAGTCCCTGGTGCTCTAATATTTATGTGTTATATACACATATGTTTAAAAAACAGTTACTGTTTCTTCAGTTATGCAGCAGAAAGCCAGTGCTGATTCTGCAGAACTGATCTGGATATAAGGTGGAGAAACAGCCTCTTACAGACACTGGCCTCTTCAGTGCCCTTTGGTAACAGATATCTGTAGCTTAACTCCTGTGCATCATCTTTATAACATATATCTGAAAATACCTGTTGGATGGCAGGGGAAAATACAGGGTTTCTTCAGGTACCTTTCTGAGTAATTGGGTCTTGGGTCCTAATGACAAGTCTGTCAGTGATGCTCATGAAGTGGAACTAAGGGTAACAGAGCAACAGTCTTTTCCCAGACATTACCTATCTCGGCTGACAGCAAGGGATCCTGATAAATGTCATCTCTGCAGATTTTGTGCCAGCATTGTAACTGTCAGGGATTAAAATATCTTTCTCTCCAAATAGTTGTATAAGAGCTACAGCATTCCTAATTTTAGTGGATAAGAACTGATGCGTGATCAGATTTGCAGAAAGCCATTTCAGACAAATGACAGTAAAATTCTGTACTGATTATTACAGAGTGCTAAGTTTTCTCATGTTTGATCAGTGTGATACCTTGGTTTTACAGATTTGTGTGTTTACTAATTTTGGATTGTCTCCTTGGGAAATTTAGGGAAAGAAATACTTCCTAATTATTGCCAGTATTCTGTTCTGTGAATTGGCAGTTATATTTTAATGTTGGGGAAAGACAATAAATTTATTTTGAGGTCTTACTCAGTCCTGAGCGGGTTTGACATTGCAACTTCCTGCACTTTATATAACTAAGTCTTTTCATCAAACCACTAATCTCTGGTGTGAGAGAACCAGTTGTCGTACCGGTTATGCAGTATTTTGGGTAGAGGTATATTGATTTTATCAAATATGAATGATAGTTGTTGTAAAACTGCATGAATTATAAGTGTAAAGACATTTGTTTCAAATCTTGTATCTACACTGTCTGTGTGGACAGGTATGCTAAGAAAATATGTTATTCTGAAGAATGTAGGGTAGACTACTGACTTCATTTATTCAGTAACTTCTGTTTAGGTTGATGTAAAACTGGTAAGCATGACTAAAATACTACTTTAAATGAAACAATTCAGTTACTTGGGTAAAAAGAATAATTTTGATTTGAATTTTGATTTGATTTGAAAGTAATATTGAAGTCATTAAGCAATTTTTAGTTTTCTTTCCTAACTTTTTTTTCTTTTTAATAGAAACAAATGCCAGGAGAGCAGTAGACAGAGGATATGTGCAGGTGCTTTTAACGATTTATGTTGATTGGCACCGTCATGATAGTCGACACAGGTATATGCTGATACGTAAAGGTGTTTTGCAGTGCATTAAAAGTGTTACAAACATCAAATTGGGAAGAAAAGCATTCATTGATGCCAATGGGATGAAAATTCTTTATAACACCTCACAAGTAAGTTCATCTCGGTTGGATTTTTGTGGTGTTGTTTTTGCCTCCTTGACTCAAGAAACAGATCCTTACCTCACATGTGTCATAGTTCTTTTTATTATATTAATGGTCATACCTGATTATGGGGTTAAGGATTATTTTCTGGACTTGACTAAAGTGGAATGAAAAGAGTAGAGAATTAGATTAATGTTCGCTATTATTTGGCTATGACTATCTCTGGGAGGGGCTGTCAATCTCAATCTTTAAAAATGTTTTTTAATTTTGAAGTTAAGATTTTAAGAATGTGAATTTGAGCTGATTGAAGTTCTTCTGGCCTTCAAAGAAGACATTAGTAAAAATAATTGTAAAAAAATACTGTAAGTGAATTCTAGAAATCTGTAAAACAAATGTAGTTTCACTGTTAGTTTGAGAGATTCTTTTCATTGTTTTCCTGTTAATAGGAGTGCCTTGCAGTAAGAACTCTTGATCCCCTTGTGAACACATCCAGCCTAATAATGAGAAAATGTTTTCCTAAAAATCGTCTTCCTTTACCAACTATTAAAAGTGCTTTCCATTTCCAACTCCCAGTTATTCCTGCCAGTGGTCCTGTGGCTCAGCTGTACAATTTGCCTCCTGATGGTACGGTAATTTTGTAACGTTTTATCTTGGAGTACGTCTAACCTTGCTTTATGTAAGGTGGAATCAATTGCAGTTATTGATATTCTCCACTAAAACTTGGGCTCTGAGACTCCTCTCAGATAGGTAGGGGTCTGTGGCTGTTAGTGTGGAGCGCCAATTTCTAATGTTAAGTTTTAACTGATGAAAATTTTGTCCACATGTATGTGGCTGTATTTCTGAGAAACAAAAAATAAAACAGGAACGTAAATGTGATTTTCATCACTCTGAAGTGTAGGTTGTAAATACTAGCCTACAAACTTAAATGGGTTCTCTTTTTAACTCTTATCCTATGCATTCTCCTATGTGATCTGTAACGTAGTGTATATTCCAATTTTTAGGCATGTATATTCCTTAATTTCTTTCTGTTAGTCTGATAAATTGGATGTAGTGAGTTTTGATTAACATGTGCTGTTTTGAAGCATTGTTTTTTGGTTTATTGTGGTTATTCCTTCATTTGTATGATGAAAAAGGTAGAGCTGCTTTCTTGGATTGCTACAGCCTCTTTTGCAGCACTTGTCTGCAAAACATTTGTATACTGCTTTGTATGAAATAGATTCATCCATTTGTGAGCACCTTTCAGTATTTTTGGATAATTAATGCTTAATGCATTTTCAGATATGGTGAAACCGCTTGATACCTGGGTAAGCAACTGATGAAGTTGCTGTCAGAAAGTTACTCTAAAATAAAGAGGCAAAGTCAGACTTTTTGATATTTTCTTATTCACAATATCTCCTGAAACAAATGTGGAAAGTCTGAAATAAGACAGATTTTTGATTGAGTCTGGCTCAATTCAGGTGGGTCAGACTCAAACTGCAGGAATTTAGAGTTCATGTTTTGTCTTCAAAGTAGAAAATGGATTTAGAAGTATATTCCAAAATTCAATGGAAATTAAGCCTCTACTTAGTACAGTATTTTTTTATATTCCATAATATCTATTTTGAAGTAGACTACTGATAGTTTGGGGTTTTTTGGTAGGTTTGTTCTCTATCAAAAAAGAAATGAAAAACCTAAGGAAATAGGATATGTAGGATTTTCTTTTTAAGGAAAACTTACTTACCAGAAGACATGTAGTATGTTGGGGTGGGTACTGCTCTGGGTTTATTAAAAGTATAATATTGTATAATCAGCATTGTAAAAGCAATAGTGTAATCATTGTGAATACACTAGAAAATCAGTATAATTTGTAAACATCCAAGTGAGCCTTTTACTGACAACCAGCAAATTTCCTGCATGAAGACCAGTTTCAGAAAACATGATAAAAAAACCCCAGCATTCAAACTGCATGGGCTTTCTAGAGAAAGATAAAATCTGCCACTAGTAAGCAGAATATGTGCCAGAACAACCGGTTAATGCCCACTTTCACGTATTAGGGAGTTAGTTCAGTTTTCATCAGTCGTGTAAACAGTTTGCTTGTTGTTTTTCTTTCTTAAAGAAAGAGGAAATCCTAGGTCCGTCTATGTACTTGGTCTCCAAGTCAAGTAGAAATTAGTCATTAGTGTGCAAATAGTTTCACATGTATAAAAAGATAACATCTTGCCCTGTGTTTTGGGGGTAAAAGTTAGTTCCCAACATGTCATACTAAGCAGCTGTAGTGAGACTCTCCTTGAGTGTTTTCCTTAGTAGGCGCCATTTAAGCAAGACAAAAAAGGTGAAGAGGGTACTTTGTCCCACTGTTCCCTGATACTAGGTCAATACCAGCTAGTATGATTAAAAGCTGCGAAGACACCAGTTATTTTTGGATGTGGTCATTATTACTAACTTTGATGTGAAAAGATGTGAAAACTATCTCATTTTGTGCTGTCCTCAAGATGTACTGGGATATTCTTGGCACATCCACATTGTAAAGTATTTGTAATGGCTATCTCCTGACTTGCTGGGGTGGGGTTTTTTTTTGGGTGTTGGATGTTTTTTGATTTTTGTTTTGCTTGTTTAAACTGGAGATCTTTGTTTTGACTGAAAACTGTATGGAACTGTAATAAATTGAGTCTGCACTTTTGTCAAGTGAGTTTTTTTGGTAATATTTGTAAATATTAATAGTAACTAATATTTACTCATTGCTTTTCACATTGGGTTTTTTTTTTCCAAGTGGTAAATAAAAAAGAAAATAAACCCAGAAGATAGAATTTTTTTTAACATATATATGGGATTAAGTGTATAATCTGCCTTAAAACTTTTTCTGTCACAGTGGATGATGTAGTAGATGAAAGTGATGATAACGATGATGCAGAAACAGAATCAGAAATTGAAACTGAAAATGATGATAAGGACCAACATTTCAAGGTTGGTATGAGTTAAAAAAAAACAGGCAAAAATAAGGCACAACATTTTTTATTTTTTTTTTAATTGCTTGAATCATGCATACAGCTATGTTTTCAGTGTTCAAATGACTTTGAGGAAGTTTTCAGGGCAGCTTCTAAAATTAAAAAAGTTCCTGAAACTTAAGAAAAGTGTATGTTTTTTTAAAATACCAGCATTTATTGTTCAGATTGTTTCAAGATTTTTATCAAAACCGGTTTGCTTCACACTTGGTATGACTGGAGTACAGTGGAACAGAACTGCAAACTCTTAGCAGTATTCTTTTCATGACTTGTATTTCTCTCAGCCTGCTCTTCCCACCTAAGCTGCTCAGTATATAGGAGGTGCTCTAACTTTTTCCATCAGTCGGTACTGGAATTGACTAGGTCAGTGTTTTAGCAAGGTAATATTGAAGTTCATCCAACTGTAGAAGTAGAGACTAGACCTTGCACTCTTGTATCACTTTGGAAAGTCTTTGCTGCTGGTCAGGACATCAAAGGACATCTGGTCTGAGCTGCCTTATTCTGTATTCTTATGTTGCATACACTCAGGAGTTAATTGAATTATCTGTCCATGGACTGGAATGACAAATTATATTCAACGCTGTCATGAGCCCTTGTGAAGGGAATATCTTCTACAGAAGCACTTACTCCTTTGACACTGCAGTCAGATGAAATCTCCACATTTGAGGTTGCAATAGTTGGATTATCATGTAGTCTGATGCCTGTGTATAATACATTTGGATGAGAGCAAGAAAATGGAGATGTTTGTAATAGTTCTGTTGAAATAGAAGCTTTGGCGTACTAAAAAAACTGAGCTGCTTAAACCTTCATGGTGAAAAGTGCAGTTCAGCTAGTTTTAAAAGAGTGATACTCAACTTTTAAAGCATGGCTATGTCAGAAGTAAAAGGTAAATATAATTATTTTAGAAGTTTATTAGTTCTGGATGCAAGATTAATTTGTTTCTGTGCTCTTTCAGAATGATGATATTGAGACTGATATTAATAAATTGAAACCTAGACAGGAATTGGGAAGACCCTTAGAAGAACTGAAAATGTATGAACGATTCTTTCCAGAACTTTCAGAAAAACTTCAGGTAAAGTATATGATTCCCAGGACATTCCTCATCATGATGGGTTGTCTCTGGCATACACGTTGATGTTCTTTTTTTGGAGTGGACAGTTCCTCTGGCCAAAATCTAAGAGTCTGCATATGACAGTGCTAAGTTAAATGTTACTGGTCACTTTAATCTGAGTGAGAAGAGGACTGTGGGCAGATACAAAGGAAAACTTTTCTGATGTCTAATTTGGCATACAGCAGAAAGTAAGAAAGGACATAGGATTTTGACAAAGTATCATTGTGTTAGGTGTTTCCATAAATGCCGGGCACCTCTTTAAAGTAATTGCTTAAAATATCTGTGGAATTGCATTGAGTTGATAATTTGATATTGATGAACTACTTGTCTGTCACTTTGACACTATCTTGTAGAAGCTGAAACTTCATAGCTATGTTTTTGTAAGTTTAAAATATAATAACTGTAATTTTTTAAATTACACTTATTTGCACTATTGCAAAGCATATCTCAGAAATTATAAAAGAGGTTTCTGATACAAATGAAACTTTAGGAATGGATTGTTTGTTGTTTTGGTTTTTTTTAATAGTTTTTTATTTTTCTCTTTTATTTTTAAAGGAATGTGACTTAGTTTCCAAGGAACCAAAGCCTTTTATACCTGATGCAAATCTGAGTGGACCTATTGTTGTTCCTACAGCTGGAGAAGAGTACTCTGCTGAAACAAAACAGTCAACAAAAGGAGTTGCTTTGAAGGAGAGCAATCCTGTATTGACAGAGGAATACAATAGAAGGCCAGCCTTTCTGGAACTACCAAAGAAAGATAGTGTCAAAGACAGCAGTTTACATCAGCAAAATGATCAAAGAAACCTGTCTCCATCCTGCCAGTGTCTAAACCAAGAAATTGTGAAAGGCTTAGACAGAATGAGTTTGCAGAGCAGTGCAAAAAATGATCAGTATTACAGTACAGCCTGTGTAATAACGAAGGAAAGCAAAACTAGCCTTACCACACTTGCTTGTAGTAACCCTTGTGAACGTGTTTCACCCTGTGGAAGTAGCCTCTTTGAAGGATCATCTGTCCACCTGGGAAAACTCTGCTGCACTGGAGTGGATTCAGAGGATGAGGATTCCAGATCTAGTTCATCAGGGGAACAAGTTATGCTTGAAGTTTCTGATGTATCACCAGTTCATGACTGTGATCTTTATATTGAAATGGTAAAAACCACAAAGTCTATTCCAGAATATTCAGAAGTGGCCTATCCAGATTATTTTGGCCATATTCCACCCCCATTTAAGGAGCCTATTCTGGAAAGGCTATACGGAGTGCAGAGGTGAGTTACCGCACTCATTTTTTGTTGTCGTTTTCTTTCTTCTGAGAAACAGTCTTTAGGGTAAGATTAACAGGCACATATGTAATGTTTACTTTGGCATCTAAATTTAATTTCAGTGAAAAGCAGTTTCAAGGTAGGTGGGTAGGCATTGATCAGTGCGGAGCCATAAACAAGAGCACAATCTGATTCTGTAATTGTTAATTCTGTAATTCAGCTTCAATACCAAGTTTAATTTATAGTCTCCCTTTCTGCCTTCTCGTTATTCCCATTTAAGTTTTGCAGTATGTAAAAGAACAAAACAACCCACAAAAAAGCCAGGCAAACAAACCAAACAACCTACCTGAATGCTCTCTTCAGGTTTCAACAAAGATATGACAGTTAATAGTTTAAAGATATTTTAGTTGTTCTCTTTGCTAACAAAGCTATCTTTCAGAAGAATGTAGTGGGGAAAAATTAAGAAATAGATACACTTACATGTTTGTTTTTAGTGTTTGCAGTATAACAGA
This sequence comes from Ara ararauna, assembly GCA_028858755.1. Classification (NCBI taxonomy): domain Eukaryota; kingdom Metazoa; phylum Chordata; class Aves; order Psittaciformes; family Psittacidae; genus Ara; species Ara ararauna. The sequence continues at coordinate 30,966,160 of CM054410.1, read as the reverse complement.
TTTGAGAGTTAACAAAGGATGAGGATGCAGTTTGTGTTAGGTCCTGCAGAATGACACACAATAAATACAGAATGAAAAATAAAACAAACCACAAAAAGCAATGCATCGACACACTCACTTCTTTCTTCACTAAGAGATATAGAAGATGGTGAAGGGTGATGTGACTCTCAAGAATAATTTGCAGAGATAGTATGAAGAGCTGGCTCATATGCACAGTACTAAAAAAAAAGGATTAACATGTTAGCAGAACATGTAGGAGTAGGTATGAGACCTTGCCACTTTCTTAATTATTAGATTGAATGCCTTCAGCTTTTTAAATTTAACTGTTTTTATGAGATTTTCAAATTTATGTTTAGGTATTAAAGTGATTAAGAGATGAAGTGTCTTTAGGTTGTCTAGTTAAAATCCTCCAGGTGTTTCACATGTGTCATAAAAAAAGTGATCTTTCCATTGAAATGACCAAATGATGAAACGTTAGTGATATAATAAATATACCATTACTAGAAAGCACAATTCAGTATTGTCAGAGAAGAATCCTCCCTATAAGCTTATTTTTTAGAAAGATTCTGATAAAGACAAGAGATAGCCTTGGGTCAGAAATCAGCTAAGAACTGCATTTTAAGAAAATCTTGCAAATCATCATGGTGGTTTTGTAGTACTTAATAATTCTGAATCTTCCTGAGTAAAACTGAGTGAAGCCAGATAGAAGTTGGCATTCTGATGCTCGTTCTTAGATGTAAAGTGCTGTATTAATTCTCACTTTTAACCACAAGCCCATGAGTGTTTATACGTAAAGCTGATTTCTAAACCATGAAGGTAATTCTGGAGTATATTTTATTTTAACTCTATAATCTCTTATTTCGGTTGTATCTTCTGTGTTGAAAGTAACTTTTGTAGGTCTTGTGTGAAGCAAGAATGAAATATCAGGTAATATTGCTAAACTTGAATGAAAAATCCTGCATCACCTTTTTAAGGTATGCTGTTCCAAGAATTCAGTTTTCTGCAAGTGGCTCAGTCTCATTACTGCAATATGAGAAATTTCTGAGAATGGAACCTGTTTATAAAGGGCTTAATCTTTTTAGGAATTTATAGTTTATAGGAAGATGGTGAAAATTAATTTAGTAGGAGACATGCAGAAGCTTTTCAGTCTTCTACAAAGCTGTGTCTGAACTTTTGGCATTCAGTGGGATTTGTGTTCTCTTTGAGGTAAGCAGTTAGTTTTTCAGCTAAGTCTTCTTTAGAAAAGGAATGGTTGTCTTAATGCATCCTTGTAAGTTAAAAAAGTGTTGAGGAGGGCTAAGGTGGGACATTTGTGGGTTTTCTTTATCCTTTTGTTAGGCAGATGTGATGTGGTTTTTTTTTATTTTCTTTTTTTTCAGTCTTCCAATGTGCTTGGAGTTGCAATATTTTTGAATTTGTGCTTTGGAGTGCCTTTTTTTTTTTTTTTTTCATTTACATTTAGTAACATGTAACTTTGACAAAATGCCTCACCCAGTTATTATTGCTTGGAAAAACATCATTGAGAATGACTGAAGTGTTTTATATTATTCTGCCTTTTAGGGAAGAAAATTATAAGCTTGGGTTTAAGTTCCTACTTTTTTGCTTTCCTGAAATTTTAGGTTATTTTTTGCTCTACATTTTAATTTTTTTCTAATCATCTCACACTTAGAAGTGAGATTACCAGTTAAATCAGGATCCGCAGAGGACTAATCTATAAACAAAGAGCTCCACATCAAAACCAGTGGGTTGTTTTTTTTTTTTAGTATTATTTTTTTTCATTTAATTATCTTAAATACTTCTCTTTCATCTTGATTTTTGGAACCTGAAAATGTCAGCTACTGCTTTTCCTTTTCATGTGCATCTTGAATATCATTTCTTTTCTTTTGTCTACACTGATTATTACTATGGGTTTTGAATGCCTGATATTAATGGATTTTGTCTTGGCAAAACTCTTGGGATGATAGGAAGTATTATGACCCCTTAGAGCTGAGGCACACTGTGTTTTATGGAGTTCTGTAGGATAAGTGCGAGATCAAAAATCTTTAGTTCTGCCCTGAGCGGAACCTGATCAGATAGATTGTGGTGAGTCAGCCTCTACAATTTTGTCGATACATTAGACTTGTGACTTGTTTTCCAGTTTTAATTTAATACGAGGCATTGGAGTAATGCAGTTATCTTCTTTTTATCATTTAACAATGTTTATTTTAATTAAATAGAGAATTTTCAGCCTGAATGTACTTTACTGCTCTGTTCTTATATTATTCATTGTTAACCTGCCTCCTTTTCTTCTTATTGCAGGTGCTGTGCAAGCTTTTCCACACAGCTCTGCCACTATATTTCATTCTTGAACTGCAACACATTCTTACTTTTCCAAACCAGGACCTAGATAACTGCCAGTTGTGCAATGGTTTTATGATCTGGATAAACATAAACCTGACATTTGGCTGACATCACCAAATTTACTCTTACTTGTTACCTAGTCGATAAATGAACCTAGATCTCCAGAGGTGAAAAGCTAGTGCACTAACACACTCACTGTACAGCCTGCTCTCTAAAACTTTTTAATTTTAGTTATGGTAGGACTCATTTAAGTTACTAATGTTATAAAGTGCTGCCCTTGATTAAAGCATTAACATAAGTAATGTTTGAGTAATTTGTGCTTCTACTATAAAGTATGAAGTGGTGCATTTTTCTGTATAAGATAAAACCCATTGTGTGCATGAAAACTCAGTTCCCTCACATACAAATAGTGGACTTAGTCAGCTGTGAATACAGGTGTTTAAACTTAAGAACACTTATAGTTTGTGCACATATGTGGGGGTGATGCTGCGATCTCTCTGAAAATCTGTCTCACTATCTTCATATCAACTTTGTAGTTTTCATCATTGTATGCGGCAATTCCTCTTTTGTAGCTGGAAACGGTATTCAACAATTTAAATGAGCACTCTGCTTGATATTGTAGGACAAAAATATCTCAAGATATTGAAAGACTGATCCATCAAAATGACATTATAGACAGAGTTGTTTATGACCTTGATAATTTGAGGTAAGTTTTTTACCATTCTGAAAACAATATTCAGTGAATACACTAAGCCTGTTCTACTTTCTCTGTGATATGATTTGTAATATTTAAAGCAGTACTATTATGATGGAGTTCAACGGATGTCTAATCTAATGTAACAGTGTTTCTGCTATCCAGGCTGTATTTAGAGGAAGGTTCAAATAATTTCTCAATTACCCAGTGAGGGCTAAAAGAAACTTAATGTGTTTGAGGGTTTATTTTTTTTTTATTTAAGTTTGTTCATTTTGGTCACTTTTACTTTTCTAGTTACAGTTGTTTGGTACCGGAGGAAGCAGATGTTTTGAAGTTTAATTCCAAATTTGAATCTGGAAACCTGCGCAAAGTTATTCAGATCAGAAAGTAAGATATTTCAACTTTTTTTTTTTCCACACAGAAGGCTTTTTATTTCTGCTTCTTAAAAAAAGATTTATTTGGTTTTGTTAATCTTTAGAAACGAATATGATCTAATTCTGAACTCGGATATAAATAGCAATCATTATCATCAATGGTTTTACTTTGAAGTCAGTGGAATGAAAACTGGCATTGGTTACCGGTTTAACATCATCAACTGTGAAAAGTCAAACAGTCAGTTTAACTACGGTAAGATACATTTCACGTACTTTGAGAAGAAATATGCAGAAAAATATCTGTATTAGACAGCTCAGCTGTTTCCTTCCCTCTGCCCTGAGATCAGCAGTATATTCATGTTGGTCAGATCAGATTCTTTTTTAAAGCATTACTAGAAAATGTTTTGACAAGTTTCAGTTGAAAAGAAAAAAAGTATCTTAAAACAATGGCTGTCTGTTTTTAAAATAAAGTTTTCTTGTAAGGGAGGCAAAAGCAGAAGAAAATTACTGGTGGCTGCAGCTAGAATTTGTCCTAAGACCATTCGTTGGGTGGTGGGGGAGAGAGGGGTAGATACCAAAGCCTGTTGATCCACATAGGCACAAGAAGAATGACAGCTGTCATCATTAATCCCTTTCTGAACAGAGGTATATTTTCAGATGTGGAAGTAAGCGGAGACATTCTCAAACTGTATTGTCTTATTGATTGGAAGAGAGGCACATTATTTGAGAAGGGACAGTAAGTCTCCTTTGAAATGCTGGGCATCGTATGTGACCCTTCCAGTCTGCAGCCAGTACTGCTTGCTGCTTGTAACTCATGCAAAAGTACTGTCTTAGGGACTATGCCTGTCTTCCGCTTTGTGTGGGGTGTGTGTGTGCGTGCGTCATTCAGCTTAAAACCATTTGGTTTGTGACTTATTTTTTTTTTTCCCCCCCCTGGATTTTCTGGTATTTGTTCTTAAGAAGGAGGAGGAGAAGCTCCCCTCTCCCCACCCCCAACCTCAAACTGTTGGAACAGAGTAACGCCATATTCTTCTTTGTCACAACTGTGCAATTCACATTGATAAAATCCAAGAATACCGGGCAGTTTGGCCAGTAATAAGATGCTTTTACATTATTCACTAATTTTCATCACTTAGATCTTCATTCATATGTTGCATAAACTTACTTGATAGTTACTTTTGGTTTTAAGTACACAGAATCAGTAAATGGATTTGACATAACTAGTAAATAATGTGCCATTAACATGTATTATTTCATACTCTATATTAATAATTCACTTTAAATATATTCTCAAAAAAATACAAACTTTAAAGAGTTAATTTTTTAAAAAAATACATAATTGTCCTGAAACATCAATTATTTATCAGCTATCCAAGTGAATGGATAGTATCAGCTTTTTATATTCTCTTTGCAATTTTTTGGTAATGGTGAGGTGGATGGCGTGGGATCCAAGCCTTCTTGTAGATTGCTATTCATGCTAACCACAGCTTTCATTTAAACATTTAATTTTTGTCTGCTGCGGGTCTGATTATTTTTCCTTCCTTTAATTTCTTATTTTCTGAAAATTAGGATGTTATGAGGGAAGAGGGGGGAAGAATATTTTGTCAGCTGATTGAAAGAGTGTACAATACCCAGTCATTCATGAAATATACTCTATGATAGTGAGTAAATGAGTATAGGTAGTTTGGAAACTCACAGTGTTGATGTGGTCTATTACTGCCAAGATCTTGATATTTAATCATAGAATCATAGAATAGTTAGGGTTGGAAAGGACCTTAAGATCATCTAGTTCCAACCCCCCTGCCAGGGGCAGGGACACCTCCCACTAAACCGTATCACCCAAGGCTATGTCCAATCCAGCCTTGAACACCGCCAGCGATGGAGCATTCACAACTTCCCTGGGTAACCCATTGTTATGTATTAAAGTGAGATGTAATTTTTCTTCAAGGTATGCAGCCCCTCATGTATTCTGTTCAAGAAGCATTAAATTCTCGACCATGTTGGACTCGTGTTGGCACAGATATTTGTTACTATAAGTAAGTACACCAATCAAACATGCAGCAAACACTGAAGATTAATATGAGGTACAATTTTTAAGGAGAAATGTTTGCTTCTGAGTTTGATAATTCTATTTTAGTAGTTCTGTTGAGAGCAGAGTTTTCTTCCTGAATTACTATTGAGAACAACAGAAGTGATCAAAATACATAGGGTCTTATTTTGTTAGCACAATGCTAATGTTTAAGCTGATCATCTTTTATACTTCTGTTAGAGATTGCTTAGTGTTAAGAAGAGCTTTTAAGAAAATGTATACATGCATGCTTACAGAGAGTCTTAATAGTGATTTCCAGTAATACGGATCACATGCTTGTGATTAGGCTTCTACATTCTGTGGTGCAATCATTGTACAGCAATCCTGGAACACAGGATGAGATAGTATAGCTTATCCATACGTTACTCTTCTTGGCCAGTATGAATGAATGTGTATCACTGCTATAATAAAGTATCTTTACAAAGGGTGGTAGCCAGTGTTTTTAACCTGGATGTACATAGAAGAAAAATACAATCACTAAAGAGTCCTGGCTTTTAAAATGTGTATTCAGGAAGAATCACTAATTAAAAAAAATATATATATTCTGATGTGTTTATTACCTTCCCTTTACTGTTAGGAATCACTTTTCAAGAAGTTCAATTGCTGCTGGAGGTCAGAAAGGAAAATCTTATTACACAATTACATTCACAGTGACTTTCCAACATAAAGATGATGTCTGCTACTTTGCTTACCATTATCCATATACATATTCAACTTTAAAGGTAAAAAGTTCATGATTTGTAACATAGAAAAATATTTGTACTTTTGGGCAATGTGAAACATAAGCATTCGTGAGTGAGTTATTCTTTTTTGTTTTTTAAAGGTCAAAAGGCTCTTTAAAATGGAGAATTTTCATAAAATAAGAGTGTTTACACTGGTGAAGAGTTAGGTTATTTTAAAGAACAGTCCTTGGAAAAATAAAATTGATACTTGCAGGGTAAATGGGCTTTCTGGGAATTGTAATTCATAATTGACTGGAAACAGTGCTAATTGGATGAAGCATTTATATTTTGGTCAAGTGACTCATATCCTGCTGTTCTACACATACCTCTTCATAACTGACCTATTCAAGTTACTATATTTAAGACAATTAGAGACATTTTTAGGATAATGAATTGGCGAAGAAGAGTTTTGAAGCTTTTGGCACTCAGCAAAACTCTTGGCTAGAATGTCTTTTGGTTCTTTCTGTTGCAGCAGTAAAAGTGAACTTGGTAATTCAGAGGCCAATGTGCAAGAGCACTGAATGAAGCTTTTTACTAAAGCATACTTGCTCTTGGAAGTGGTACCTGTTAAGAGATATTATAAAAGGCTGCTGCCTTCAGCAGCTCTGGGACCTGGCAGTTCCTTCTGCCTGGTTGCTGGAGCCCAGCCAAGATGCCTGGGGGTCTCTGTCTGGGGCTGGTAAACAGCTGCTACTTTCCTGTTTGCTTGTAATTTCAACCACTAGTGAGTCTGTGTATCCCAAATTGAGAGAGACACACAGACACACGCACAGACACACGCACGCACAGACACACGCACGCACAGACACACGCACGCACAGACACACACACGCACAGACACACACACGCACAGACACACACACGCACAGACACACACACACTTGCACTTCCCTTAGCCTCCAGCATGGCTGACTACACAAACTGGCACAGACAAGGTGATGCCTTTAACAGCACCTATAACACTTCCAGGGCTTGCTTAAAAGATAATTGCAGACACCCAAGTCCCTTTCATCTCTCCAGCTTGTAAGGATTGCTGTTTGCTAGTAAAAGTATGCACCCATCCTCTCTAGAATCACAAGCACAGGCACATTTGTGGATGACTGGCATGGCTAATCCGTGCCAAATCACTGCCTGAATTCCGTCTCTCTTACCTGCTGCGCAGGCCTCCAACTGGCAGGCTAGTCTAGCCTGATGCTCAGTAGCAAACAGATGTTTGCACTTGCATGCTCATCTCACATGGACTCCACACTTGTGGTTCCCTTCAGATGCCAGCATGGACTGTCTGCCCACTTGATACCCCTGCCTCCACCTGTGGCCTCATAATCATAGTCCACCTTGAAGTTTGCTAGCAAATTGCACATGCACCCCTTCTGCGCAGTAGCTTTAGGGAAGGCACATATGATTACCTCTGTCCCCAGCAGCTGGCACCAGGCACACTGGCTTGTAACCTGTGTCTTTACTCTAGGTGCTGACACTGAGACAATTCCCTTGTTTCACTTGTCCTTCTCACCCTAGTAGGTCATTTCTGGGGGACACGCTGTTCTTGGTGCAGTGGCTGGACACTAAGACCCTTACCCACTCCAGTACATGGCACTGAGGCAGCATCTTGCTTCTGCTGACACTGCAGACTGAAGGGTGTCTACATGGCCTTCAGCTTCAGCTGCTGGCACCAGCTCTGCTTTCCAAAAGTAGCTGGTGCTTTGGACACAGTCTGTGTTACTCTCAGAGATGCTCCCAGGAGGTGTGGCTTCTCCAGCTGCTGATGCTGAGACATTTGCTCACTCCAGTTGCTAATCCAAAACCCACTCGCGCCTGTCTTTTTAGTTGCGCCTAGTCCATGTAGCACTTGCATGCACAGATAGAGTGAGGCTGCACAGAGAGATAACCAAGGGCAGACTGGAGGGATCAGGTGCATAAGTTTTTGTGTAGTCCCACAGGCCTCCCTTGAATATCTCCAGTCCTTATGTTCTTTTTTCCTCTTTGTCCCTCATGTGTCTCTCTTCAAGGCTTTGCCTGCAGATTCTTAATGGGCCTTCAGTTAGAGACTTGAGACTTTGGTCTTTGCTATTGTTTCTGTTATGTCTTGTCTACCAGGATTGTTTCTTTCTGTTCCTTATTGCTTCTACCATTACTTATTATACTTATTATTTCAGTGCAAAACTGAGAAGTCTCTGATCAGATAACCTTAATGAAGCAGAGGTGCTTACCTTCCACATACCCTTATGGTATCATTTGGTAGAAACTAAAGTACCCTCTGTGCCTTCATCTTCCTCAAAGCAGTTGGAAAAATAGACTTTATAAAGACAAGGGCTGTAGAGAATGATATAGTCAAACTTTAGAACAGCAAAAATAAAGATTGATGGAATACATTGTGATATGTGACTGCAAAAGATTTCAAGTATTTTTCATTATTTTTGGGATGAAGATGCATCTTCAGAAGCTGGAATCTATGCACAACCCTCAACAGATATATTTTCGACAAGATGTTCTCTGTGAGACTCTGGCTGGCAACAGTTGTCCCTTAGTCACTATTACAGCCATGCCAGAGTCTAATTACTATGAGCATATCTGTCAGTTCAGTAAGTATGATTCTTATTTCTCATTAACTGAAAATAATGTAAAACTAGCTCTGATTGAAAAAAAAATATTAATTGCTGTGCATCGTAAAATAAGTTTAATAAATTACATTGAATTTAGAGGTGTTAATATTCAGGATTTGCTTTGTATTTAATATTTATTTAGGGTAGTCAAATAAGGATATTTGTATCTGGATATGTAAGAATATATATATTCATACATTTTAAATCAGTTGCTACCTTTGGCAGACAACACTTCTTGAAAAAGAATACCTGATTTCTGAGTAACTTTTTTTTCCAAATGCTCAGGTTATTTACTTGTCAAAAAATCTTTCACAGAGCCAATATCTAAGCTACTGCAATTTTAAGTAAGCTTCAGTTATGACAGCTTTTCTGCTTTGTTCCTTCAGCCCAGTATTTTTGTTGGCTATTGGAAAAAAGTGATCAAAGTCATCATATCATAATTGCCAGCTCAAACTAGTTGTGGCTGTATGATTGGATTTAAAGTTCCATTGTGAAAGGTCTGTGATTAGCAGTCCGTATAGCAATATTCTGGCAAGCTCTGTCAAAAATACTGATTCTCAATAATACTCAACTGCCAAATACTGTATTTTGCATTGTAATAAGTGAAACTGACTATTGCCTCTTTTTTCAAATAACAAATAGTTTACTTAGGCTTAATATTTTTTTGCAACATCTATGCTTACTTCTTTTAGGGAATCGTCCATATGTTTTCCTATCTGCTCGTGTACATCCTGGAGAGACTAACGCAAGCTGGGTTATGAAGGGAACGCTGGAATACCTTATGAGCAATAATCCAAGTGCCCAATGTTTACGAGAATCTTATATTTTCAAAATTATTCCCATGCTCAATCCAGATGGTGTCATCAATGGAAAGTAAGCATAAGTTTACTCACAAATATGTATCTGTACTACTAAGTCTTTGCATCTGTTATTAAAAAAAGTAAAAAAAAAAAAAAATCCAACCTAATCCCAGAAACACACAAATACAATACTTAAAAAGTCTACACTTACAAAATTGCTAGGACTTTTCAATTTTTTGGCTTCTTCAAGGCAGATGCATTGCTCAATGAATTTCAGTTTTATAAAAGGTATTTTCAGTTGTTCATGGATGGTAATAATTTCTATATGATGTTACATGGAATTTTAATTGTCTCTGAATTACAGTCTTTATGTGTAGAGTGTTGCATGAGAGCACAGCTGCTTTTAAGAAAAGCAAAACAAGCTCATGGTTCTCATAAAAATAATAGTTCTTGTATCTGAGAAAGCTTATGTAATTTTGCTTTTTTAAATTTTAGTATTTAGAAGGCTGTTACAGAAATAGCTGTTGTCAAATGTTATTAAAAAGGGGAAAGTTAACAGGTGTACAAAAGAAAGGGTAAGAGTATCCTGCTTTAAAGTTATTAATAGTAATTCTTTGACCTTAATGAACTCAAGGGATATTTCAGAACCTTTTGATACCACTGTGAGTTCCTTCTCGCCTAGTTATGGCTAGTCTTCTAAAATGTTTTATGAATTTCTAAAATGTTTTATGAACTTCTAAAATGTTTTATGAACAAAATAAAATAAATAATAAATTCAAACTGATTATAGATTTTAGTAGAACCATGTATTTAAATAGGTAAAAAAACATGTACATGACATAACACCCGGAATTAAATCATTCAATGTGCAAGTGAAATTTTTTCATACAGGGACAATTAAATCTGTCCCAGCACACACAATCTTAAGATGAATGTACTGAAGATGACTGCCTGAACATGAATTTCTGCAACCTTAAAATTTCTTGCTGATAGTTGACTGAATTGAAGAGATGATATTTATTTGCTTGCTGGGTTTTTTGTTTGGTTGGGGGTTTTTTGGGGGGGGGGTTTTGTTTGTTTTTCTCACAGCTAGTTCTCTCTTAACAACTTCATGTTTCAAGTCTTACATTTCTGGTTGACATTAGTGTTTATATTACAGAAATCAAAACACCAGAACTGTAAAGATGCCATATATTTGAAATTACTGATTTCGAACTAGCATTTGAATAGAATCAGAAGTCTAGTTTCAACAGCAATGCAGAAACATTACAATTGACTTCATATAAGAAGCTACTTCTAATTTATTTTTAGGGTTTTTTATAGCATAACTTAAAAAACCCCAAACACTTACAATATTTGGCATGTTAGAAAACTGGTTTGTCTCTTACCAGACTCTTCCAAAGAAGCAGTGGTGACAAGGAAAACTTGAGGTGGGGGGAGGCTTATTTAAAAGTATGATAATACAGACTACATCATGTGTTTTTCCACCCCCCCGCAATAGCCACCGTTGCTCTTTAAGTGGAGAAGATTTAAACAGACAGTGGCAAAATCCAAATCCAGATCTGCATCCCACTATTTACCATGCTAAAGGGTTACTTCAATATCTGGCTGCTATAAAACGTTTACCTTTGGTGAGTATGTGTGTGTAAGCAATTCTGAATCTCTTTAACCTTGTTTGTGTAGCTAGTCTGTAAACTAAATATTTTAATATGGTCCTGTAAGCTGCTTCACACTCAAATTTGTCTTGCAGACCTGTTCTTCTGCAAATCTTTGGATCTAGGTCTATTTCCTTTGCTAGGATAGAAGGTGTTAAACCTTCCTTCATTGAATCCTATGGGTTTTGTCTTAAGGCATAGTTAATTACATAAGGAGCTGTGTTATAGTATAAATAACATTTTTTTTATTTGTTATTCTCTTGTTTTTTATAAAATACTATTTCCAAATGCCTTGGCTTTATTTTGCTAAATGATTTATTCTAGGTCTATTGTGATTATCATGGTCACTCTCGAAAGAAGAATGTATTTATGTATGGCTGCAGTATCAAAGAAACAATGTGGCACACTAATGTTAATGCTGCTGCTTGTGACCTGATGGAAGACCCTTGTTACAGGGTAAGTTTGACATTTGTATCTTTTTTCACTTGGCATGAATTTGGAATCTGCTTTACAAATAACTTCCCAATATTACTGTGTGCACATAGTGACTTTATAGCATAAGAAGACTTACTTAGAATGATCTCTTTTTATTTCATAAGTGTACTTGGAAGTATTTTGAGAGCTTTAAACATTGTATACTACCATAACTAGGGATTTAATATTAGTAGAGTGCTTCATTTTTGGGGGTCTTTGTACCAATATGTGTTTGGTTTGTTTGGGTTTTTTTTGTTTTTTTCATGTTCAGTGTTACCATTGTAGTAAATCTATGGAAAATATGTTTCCGTGCATTTTTAACTGCTGGATGAGAAAATCATTTATGCATGGCAAACAATATACCAGGAACAGGAAAATAAAATACTGGATTGCTCTGAAAAAGATTTAATTTTGTGTATAGAAATAGGAAAGGTTCCTCTTATAAATATGTGTAATTAAGACATGTACCCCTAATACATATAGGTAATAAACTTGCATAAACAACATCCACTACATTGTATAAGCTTCAAAAAATTCCAAAATTTAGAGAATGTGTCACCGCTGTCTTCTGTCCCGTAGAACTCCACTGCCGCCTTGTGGCAATTGTAAACCTGTGCTTCCTAATCGTAAAACCTAATGTGTCCAAAACCTGTCAGTTTTCTGGGAAGATCCAAAGTTAAGCTTGAAGAGTGTTGAAAATACACGTTAAAACGTAAATTCTATCTATTACTCTTCAACTTTCTTGTGCGATTTCCTGGGTGCTGAGTCTGTTGCCATTCTGCTTCTCAACACTTCAGCCTGCACTACCATAGCACACAGAAGACAATAGTCATTAAGAGTTCTGGGAAAAAGGCTTTTGGGTCTCAAAAACACATATTGAAATGTTGGGACTAGCTTATGCTGATAATTATGCTACTGAAATAGGAAATTCAAGTAGCCATGTGCTTTGGCTCAGCTGATTCAAATAAGAGCTGGAAAGAATGAAATAATTTAGCATTACATACACACATACATTTGCTTAACTGTTTCTTGAGTTTTTCCAAAGCTGCGTTTGTTACATTGAACTTTGATTCACATTCTTGAAGTTAAATATGCACCTAGTCCTTTGTTAAATGTGAATGAATTTTATGTATTAATAAAATACTGCCGATCTTAGGTCTGCAAATTGGATTGTTGAAGCAGTCTAAAACTTAATTTAGTTAATTATAAGGGATATGAAGTACACTTAATTTGAAAAAAGTTAGGTCAGCGAATTTTGAGGAGGTGGTTACCGCCTGAGGAATTGTTTTATATCCTGATTCTTACCCACATGCCTAACAGTAAATTTCAATGACTGAGCCTAAAAAAAAGATTATTTTAGTAAGTAGGAAGTGTCAGCCCTGTTGTCACTTGAACACACTGGGTTTTGAAAACTCCAGATGGAGAAATGTTTTTATTCTTGTTTTCTTAATTCAAATTGCAGCAGAATTTTCTGATAACAATTTGTGATTGCTTATTGCCCTCACCCCTGCTTTCATAAATGCAATAAAAGAATTGTTGTATATATCAAATTGCTGTCCTGCAGGTACTCCCCAAGATCCTGAGTCAAACTGCACCAGCTTTCTGCATGGGCAGCTGCAGCTTTGTAGTGGAAAAGTCCAAGGAATCAACAGCGCGAGTTGTTGTCTGGAGAGAGATAGGAGTACAAAGGAGCTACACAATGGAAAGCACTTTATGTGGATGTGACCAGGGCAAATATAAGGTAAGAAAATATATCAGTTACATTGGTCTTGCTTTATAATTTCTTTCATTTGGATTGGTATCTTGTTCTGTAACCCTGCTTGCTTGCTTTAAGCTTCTAAAGCTCTTCTAAGATCTGTGTACTCTAATGTTTTAATGAAATTACATAATTTATAATATTACAGGTTGCATAATAGTCTTCATCTGTCTTGTAACCATCCTCGCCCCCATTTGTTGTGCTTATTGGCTGTTTTAACAAGATTAATATTAATTATGGCTTGTGACACGTAAGTAGACATGTAGTTAAAAAAATCTGAGTAGTCCTTTCCAGTAGATTATTAAATTGGTTAGTAATAAATGCCAATACTAGAATAAAGATTTGCTTTACACATGGCAAATGGGTGTTCATGGTTCTTCAGCAGATACTTAGTAGCGTCCCTTGCAGAATTTTCCTGTGTAGTTGCAGAAACAGGCTTATAAATCAAAACATTTTCATACCAGGTTACCAGAACTACAAATTACTCATATTTGAACTCATCATAGTTGTTTGACTTCTTGACTTAAAACTTATTTTCAGTTTGTCTCCTTCAAACGTGTTAACAGAGCTGAATATTTGAAAACAGGAGATGACCTTGTTTATAGTTTGTCACTGGTAGAAAAGTTACTTCAAAGAAAATATTTGTACAGGAAAAAAGGAGAACCACCACCCTAACACCTGGTCTTCAACTTCTGTCACTGGATACATATTGAAGCAAGTTTTCAAAATTAATGTTCGTGGAAGAAGTCCCAGTTTCTTCTGCTTGAAAATAGTTTAGGAGTGCTAATCAAGCAAATGACAACATCATCAAATAAGGTGCTTGGCAAAAAGAGGGTCAGAAGGCTGGAATCAAGAGAGGGCAAGGAGCAGAGGGGGAACAAAAAAAAGCCCCGTTAGACCAAGGTGTATTTAAGTTATAAATGCATGCTCAAGTACCCATGCTTAACTGCCTGGACAGAAGGAAGACAGGTATTTTGGCCGACATTTCAGTAGGTCTGTAACTACTAAAAGAGTTAATTTTGACAATTAACAACAGAAGCATTCCTGCTTTTGTAAGAATATTCCATTATTCCTCAGATTGATATCATTATGGAGTTTTCAAAATAATGACTCAGCAACTTGCTTCTTGAAACTTCCAGAATATTCTTAAACATGAACCTTCATGGCTTTAGCAGTGTTGCTACAGAAAGTTCTTCAGAAAGGTGAATTGAAGATACTTTGTGAACAAACTTTCAAGATGCTTGGCCTGCAAAGCCCTTCTTCATTAAGGGAGGGAAAAATGGCTGAATTCTGTGGAAAAATTATTTACTTAAAAGGGAAGAGCGTTCTTCTATATAATATAAAGTAGCTGTTGACATCATATTTTGGTTCTGTCATTCACTTTATTTTGAATAAAGCAATATGTGAGGTCTTAGTCATCCTCTGAACATACTGGAAAATTCTTTGTTTTTTCTTCATTGTGGTGAAGCTTGGACTTATTAAGAAAGTGTATCTAAAAGGCCAAGATGAGTAGGCGAAATAAGAAAAGAGCAACGTTTCTCCAGTGAGAAGGTCAAAGAGATGAAACAGTGCAATCTTTTTTGCCTTTTTTTTGTGGAGGGTGTGGACTGAGCAACTCTGGATAAACTTGTAGTATAAATTAGATGACACATTCCATAATATGTTATTTCAAAACACAGATAGGAGTTAAACTGTAGCAACTCCCTCCCCTCCTACTTCCTACCACAGAGCATGACAGTTCAGATTCAAGGGACTGGACTGCGTGGTTTGCGTAAAGATCTGAAGCACTTCCTCTGTCTTCTGGTTTGCATCATCACTGAATTTTGTTCATATCACAAAGGGGATTACTCAACAATACCATTCTATGTGAAAGTAATGCTGAGTCTTTGCCAAAGTTGGATAATATCAGAACATCAATTTTTCTTTTTATTCTTTTATTTTACTTCTGGAAGCAGTCTTGTTTAAAGTGCTTGCATGGGGTCTTTGTAGTGCATTGAAAATTAGTGCTGCAAACACTGGTTAGTCATCTGCAATTCAAGATATTGAAATGCAAGCGTTCTGATGAAAAGATGCACCAAGATCTCCTATGGAGGATAATTAAGATGCCAGACAAAAGAACAATTTCTTCAATAATTCAAACAACCTGAAAGCTGAAATCAATGGGAACATTGCTTAATTAAGTTAATTGAAAAGATTATGTGGCAATTAAATGACGCACATGGATAGAAGACTTAGGGAGACAATGATTCAGTCAGCAGACTTTGTCCATTACTGTGCTTCTTCAGTCTCTAGATTTTGAGTTCTCAGAAACTACCATATCTTTGTGGCCTTTACGAAATAAGAAAGCAGAACAAGAAGATGTTTTACTGTCCAACTGGCTTCTCCAAATCTTTGTATGGCTTTTTTCAATTTATGAAGTAATTTGACAGGAAAATTCTCCACAATTTGAGGTTGCAGTCTGTTGTGCCTTTGTTTTGCGTCTTTGCTTTCAGGTAGGAAAGTTCATCCCGAGACACTCTATTTATGTATTTTCATGATGCAGTTAGTAAGGAAGACTTCAACCAGACATCTGAAATGTTAGTGTAGAAAAATGCAGTTGTATAAAATGTAAAGAAAAAGGAATGAAATTCAGTGCATGTTAAAAAAAACCCAAACCAACCAACCAAAAACCAGCAATTTACATAATGCTTTATGCTTCTAAACAATGCTTGTGACACTTAAGTGACTTCAGTAGGCCACAGTCAAAGGAACTGAAACAGCAATAGAAGGTGATTGGGAGATGAAGAAGAGGAGTCTAATGAAGGCTTCAGCGGAAATGAACTTCACCTCAGGTCCCTTAAGGCAACTGTTTATTATTATTTCTTGAAACAGAATTTGGGTCTGTTGTTTAATGGAAATGAAGAGATTTGGCTGATGGAAGAATAACAATGGATTGAGAAATTTAGTATTTCTCAGATGTGTGGCATTACATTCTCCATTATGATATAAAGAAATAACAGAAGCAGATCTGTTTTGGCATAGGCTTTTACTGCAAGTGTGTAGGCCTTTGTCATGGTTTAAGCCCAGCCGGCAACTGCACCAGCTGCTAAGAAGGAGAAAAATGACTGCTACTGCTTAACCCAGGACAGCCTTTCAGTATAGCAAGTTCAAACTTTTATTGTCCAGAAGTTTCACAGTTATCCACCTCCAGTTGGACGCATTTAGGTCTCCCATTAGTTTTATCCTCTTTCTGCTGTGCTGAAAATAGCAGCCACAGAACATGCACACGCTATTTATCTTTCTAACAATTGTCTTTGCACTGTCATACTGTATCCTTGTCCATTTCTGACTTAGATACACTTCTATTACATTGTCTATAAGGAAACTGCCAACTAATGTTAACTTCTTCAGCAGCAGATGAAGTAAATGATTGGGAAGGTTTCTGAATCATCAGCTTGTGCACGTTAGTAATCTCTGTAACAGTGAGATTACTGTTACGCTTCTTCCTCTTCTGCATACTTGTTGCCTCTTGTCCTTAATGTTATTTTAATCTTTTTGGGCCAGGGGCTGTGTCTTCCTGTGATTAGCATAGTGGAGCCCCAGCTATGATTGGGGTCTTTGAATGTTTCTGACGTGCAAACAAATAGAAAACAAAAACATAAAATTGGCTTCTGTGGATAAGGTACTGCGCTGAGAGTGAGGAGAACTGATTTCTGTTCCCAGCGGGGTCAGTGACATGCTGTGAGACACTGTGCAAATCACTTCAACCCTCTCTGCCTCCATTTCTCCATCAGTAAAGTGAGGATAACTCTTCCTTTATTAATAAAGTGCTTTGAAACCTACAGCACAAAAGCATTATAAAAGAGGTAAGTAGTATTACTGTTAACAATAATACTCAAATATCTAAGTCTTGTTCACTGATAACAGGTTTCTGTACCATTTTGGCTGCAGGATGTCCTTGTTTAGTATAGTGGATATAGCTTTAGCATTCTTGTTGCTGAAAGAAACACTTTGTTTATGAAGACTACTAAGGAAAAAACTCACAAGAGAAATAAAATCAAACTTTCCATTTAACTGTGCAAAACAGAACTGCACGAAGAATGTATGGGCTGTAGCATTTCTGGAACAGCATAACACTTTCTTTTAAATCTTGCACTTTAAAGTACAGTGTCAGTGTGGCAGCTTGTATGCACATCTTTTAGCTTATAGTAAAAAAAGAGTCCTACTCCATTCTTTTTGCTTTATGTATTTTCCTGCTTGATGACTTAGCTTACTACCAATTACTGGTTCTTCTGCTTTCCTGCTTGTTTTGTCAAAGCTCCTTTTTAGCTATCCTTTACATTAAGAGGCTTAGAAGATCCAAACTAAATTCCTTTCAAATTCTCCTGAGATACAGAAGTTGCAAAGGGGAAGATTGAGTTCAGTTGTGGCGTTGAATTTTAGTGTGTATGCAGTCAGTACTAGCCAGTTCCATAACTGTTGAGAATCAATCTAGAATATCATTCTCTCCTCATAATGGTAGTTTAGGTTAAAGAATCAGTCTCTCCATACTGCACTTCTGGCTAAATTAGAAATATAAATTTATCTGAAGGGAGGCTTTATCACACATGGAAACTTGGAGAATATTATATATGTTCTGTTTCCTAAATACTCTTTGCAGAAGAAAATGCCTTGGTATATCATTCAAGTTAGAAAACAGCTATGGCTTTTGATACTTCATGTTTGTTGTTTCTAATTACTAAATGGGTGGTTAAACACTTTCAGAATTAACAGATGTAGCCTCTACATTACAGGAGGCAAGAGATGTTTGTGTCAAGGAGTAACTCTGTTGCCTTAGTCTTATTTGTGTCAAACTTGGCAATGAACATGATCACAGCTACAGTACGAATTTACTCATCTTCTTCATTCTGGGGGAGCCTCTGTTGAACAATCCTGTATTTGAAATTCCTTTTTATAAACTTTGTCTCAGATTTTTATAACTTATACTTCTAAACTTGTACATGATCTCAGTCTCTCTTCCAATGTCACTGCGTAAAATCCTGTTAATATTGATGTGTACACTAGGAAGCTCCAAAGATGCGGATGTGTCCAGAAATGTCTGTTCAGCCTTAGAGGAATCCTGCAGTTATTGTCTGAGTTTTCTCTGATACTTTTCCAAAGTGTTTACTCTGCAGTTCTTATTTGTTCTGTCTCTAGAACAAGAAAATGTATTAAATAAAATAACAGTATGTGTTTTCAGTAGTAATCTGCAGTATGTGTGGGTCCACCTGTATATACATATTTTGTATTTTTAAATCTTATTTTTAAATTAGGGATTGCAGATAGGGACAAGAGAACTGGAGGAGATGGGAGCAAAGTTCTGTGTTGGCTTACTGCGTTTAAAAAGAATGTCCTCACCTTTGGAATACAGTCTGCCTTCTAGTCTGTTGGATATTGAAAATGAGCTGATGGAGTCAAGCTGTAAAGTGACAAGGTAACACACATTTATTATACTTACTACTCTTCCCCCTCGGCCCCCTCAAGGGAAAATTGCACTTTGTTATTGGAATGTGGAGAACTGAGACTACAGCTTGTGTTCATGCTTGGCATTTACAGATAGCTATGAAAAGTGAAGTATAATCTAGATGGTGATACTAGTAGGATTAACAATAAAAGAGTGTCTTAAGGAAGTGGTTAAAAGTGTATGAAGAGCAGTTGTGATGTATAGGTATCTATCAGTGACGGCTGGATCCCCCAGTATCATTTGCTCACTCGTACAGGATTAACATGCTTGTAATGTCCAGATTTTACTGTCAAATCTTCTCTTCTACATGCTTGGTGATGACCTCCAGAATGACCTTTTCTGTCACCTTTCCAGGGATGGTGGCAAGGCTGACTGGCTGGTAGTTTCATGGATCCTCCTTCTTGCCCTTTTTGAAGATGGGAGTAACACTGGCCTTCCTCCAGTCACTGGGCACCTCTCCCATTCTCCATGATTTCTCAAAGATGTTGGAGAGTGGCAGATTTATACCCACCTGCTCCCTTAGCACCTGTGGTGCATCCCATCATGGCCCATGAATTTATGGGTGTTAAGTCTGTCTAGCTGATCTCTAACACAGCCCTCTACAGCAAGGGAGAAGTGTTCCTTTCTCCAGCCTTCTCTTACCTCTGTGCTCTGGAATTCCTGAGAGCTATCCTTAGCAGTAAAGACTGAGGCAAAGAAGGCATTCAGTAATTCTACCTTCTCTGTGTCCTGTGTTACCAGGACACCCATCTGACTCAGCAGCTACTCCACATTTTCGCTAGTATTCCTTATGCAGCTGATACGCTTGTAGAAGCCCTCCTTGTTGTCCCTGATATCCTGTGCCAAGCTCAATTTCAAGTGGGCCTTGGCCTTCCTTGTCATATCCCTGCACACCCTGATGATGCTCCTGTAATGCTGCCACTTGGGCTGTCCCTTTTCCACATCCCATACATTTCTTTCTTGAGTTTAAGATTTACTAGGAACTTTCTGCTCCTTCATGCAGGTCTCCTGCCCCCTTTGCCTGATTTCATCATGGGGATACACTGGTCTTGAGCTTGGAGGGAGTGGTGTTTACATATTGACCAGGCCTTGTGGACTCCCTTCTCTTCTACATTCTACTATCTCTGTAATGAGTTTAAAAAAAAAAAAGGGGGGGGGATTAGGCGTATTAACCTGTTGTCCTGGGTTCAGCTGCGGTAGTCGTTTTTAGTCCTTCGTAGCTGGTGCATTGCTGTGTTTTTGACTTTCAGCCTGTGAACAGCGCTGATAACACCAATGTTTTTAGTCGTTGCTAATGGTCTTTAATTCTTTTTCTTTTATTCCTTGCGCTGGTTGTCCATTAGAATAAATTAATGTAATTATCTGCTTTGCTTTAGAAACTAGTCTGCTATTTTTCCATTTATGTAGCATACCAGTTTAATGGGGAACACTACAGAGAGATTAGCACAGAAAATCTGATTCCACCCAGTTATCAGGTAACTGTGGAAGGCAGCTGTCTTGCCCTAAACTCCTGGAATAGGAAAACATAGATACAGTCAGTTTCGTCTTACGGACAGGGATCAGCCCAAGGAGGAAAAAAAATCAATTTCTTATGTATTGCTTTATATATGTTGCCAGGGATTCTGAATATGTGTTGTCTGAAGGTAATCTGGTTAGGATACTTATATATATGAGAGGCTTACTGTCTGACAGACATTTCAGTTATTCTTTGGGATGAGATGTAAGTGTTGACAAAAGAGGCCAAAATTTGAGAAGCGAAGAATGTAACCGCTAAGGAAGCGTACAGATGTTTTAAAAAAGTTGTACAGTGTACCTCAGGTAGATGTATTCCTTGACATAAAGGTGAAGAGCAAGGGGCAATATGTTATACTGTAAAGCTCTTGAGAGAAATCACAGGATGAAATTCCATCTTTATGATAGAGGAAGTCCTACTATGGCAAATAAAATCAATTGGTTTGATTACAGTTTTTCTCACAAGACTTATCAAAAATTAAAAAAAATGAAAACTACGCAATGGAGAAGGAGGAAAGAACATGATAGCTATGATAGCTGCCTTCAAATACAGGAAGACAGATGTCTGTTCTCTCTAGAGCAGACAGGACCAGGATTAATGGCCTTAAATTACAAGGAAAAGTCAGTCTAGAGTTCAGGTAAAAATTCTATATGGCAAGCAAAAATGAAGTTCAGAAATAGTCATCTGGGGAAGCTGTGAGTCTCTACAGGAAATTAAGAATAGTATAGAAATATGAAAAATAGATCAGGCCTTCTATGCACAGCTAGAAGCAGCCTCTTGTTTGCAAGCCCTTGTCCCCTTGGAGGACTTCAACTACCACACAGCGTCTGCTGGAAGACAAAGTCACAGCAGAGCATAAGCAATCCAGGTTGTCCCTGGATTGATGATATTGATGACAACTTCTGGACCCAAATGACACAAGAACTCACAAGAAGAGGTGCTTTGCTGCATCTGGTACTCACAAACAAGGGTGCGCTGGCTGGGAAGGTGAACACAGAAGGCAGTCTTGGCTGATGGAGTTCAAGTTCGTGTTCCCAAGAGGAGGGAGGAGGGAAAAGATCACAACCCTGGGCTTGAGGAGAGCACATTGGAATTGGGGCCCAAGAAAACTAGTGGATATTCAAGGACTGCATCCTGCAAGCAATATTCAGGGACCACATCCTCCAAGCTCAAGAACAGTCCATCTCCATGAGCAGAAGCTTACGCAAAAATGCCAGGAGGCCTGCAAGGGTGGATGAGGAGCTCCTGTCAGAACTTAAACATGTCAAGGAAGTGTGTTGAAGGTGAAAGCAGAGACAGGTAACCTGAGAGGAATATAGAGGCACTGTCTGAGTATGCAGAGAGATGGTTAGGAAAGATAAAGTCCACCTGCAGCTGCATCTGGTATGGGATATCAAAGGCAACAAGCAGGGCTTCTGTAAGTATGTAAGTAGGAACAGTAGGACTAAGGAAAAGGTAAGCCCACTGCTGAATGGGGTAGGAGCCCTATTGACACAGGATATGGAAAACGCTGAGGTGTTGAATACGTTTATCACCCTAGTCTTTACCAGCAACACCAACTTTCAGTAATCTAAGGACCCAGAGACTAGAGAAGATCTGGAACAAGGAAGACTTGCTACTGGTGTGTAGCATCAGCTACTAAGAAGAAAAAAGTAACTCTTACAGCTGAACCCAGGACATGATGGAAGAGGAGCAGATTGAAGAATACTGAAGCAAACTGGATTTACTTAAGTTTACAGGTCCTGATAAAGTGCACCCAGGAGTCCTAAGGAAGTGCTCTAATGTCAGTGTGAGGCCCACTGTCTATAATCTTTGAATGATCATGATGATTGGGACAGGTGCCTGCAGACTGTAGGAAAGCAAATGTCATTCCTGTATTCAAGGAGAGCAAGGAGGACCCAGGGAACTACAGGCTGGTTGGCCTCAGCTTGATCCCTCGGGAAGGTGATGAAACAGCTAGTCCTGGAAGGCTTTTCCAGCCACATGAAGAAGGAGGAGATAGTGAATAGTCAACACAGATATTCTAAGGGAAGTCATGTTTCCTGATAACCTTCTGCAATGAAATGACTGGCTTGGTAGATATGGGGAATGAAGTGGAAATTGCCTGCCTTGACTTTAGTAAGCCTGGTGGATCCTGGGCTTCATTAGGAGTGTAGCCAGCAGATTGGGGGGATGTGATTCTTCTCCTCAGTGCTGGTGAGGCCACACCTGGAGTGCTGTGTCTGGTTTTTGATTCCCCAGTAGAAGAGGTACAGGAGAGATGTGGCTATACAGGAGAGAGTCCAGGGAGGGGCCCCTAAGTTGATAAAGGGGCTGAAGCATCCCCCAGAAGGGGAAAGGCTCAGAGAGCAGGACTACTAGTCTGGAGAAGAGAAGGCTCAGGGAGTGTCTTATCAGAGTGTACAAATACCTGAAGGGAGGTAAGCAATACAGAATATTGTAAAGAATTCAGAACCAAGCTCTTTCCAATGGTGTCTGGTAACAGACTAGGAGATAATGAGCACAAACTGTACAGGAAATGCATACAGTTGGCTTTCTGGGCTGTGAAAGCATGCTGCTGGCTTTTGTTGAGCTTCTTGTCAACTAACCCCCCCATGTCCTTCTCCTCAGGGCTGCTCTCAATCCATTCTCTGCCCAACCTGTAGCTGTGCCTGGGACTGCCCTGACCCAAGTGCAGGACATTGCACTTGGCCTTGTTGAACTTAATGAGGCTTGCACAGGCCCACCTCACAAGCATGTCACGGTCCCTCTGGATGGCATTCCTTCCCTCCAGCATATCAACCGAACCACACAGCTTGGTGTCATCGGCAAACTTGTTGAGGGTGCACTCAATCCCACTGTCCATGTTGCTGACAAAGATGTTGAACAAGACCGGTCCCAGCACCGATCCCTGAGGGACACCACTCGTTACTGATCTCCAGTTGGACACTGAGCCATTGACCACAACTCTTTGCATGCAGCCATGTCATGGTTTAAGCCCAGCAGGTAACTCAGAACCACGCAACCGCTTGCTCACTCTTCCCCCTTCCCCTCCAGCTCCTGGAGGGATGGGGAGGAGAATTGAAAGAATGTAATTAACTCCCACGGGTTGAGGTAAGAACAGTCCAGTATACTTTAGGTATAACACAAACCACTGCTGCTACCACCAATAATAATAATGATAAGAGAAATAACAGGGGAAGAGAATACAACTGCTCACCACCCACCAACTAATACCCAGCCCTACCCAAGCAGTGATCTACCCTTCTGGGTGACTCCCCCCAGTTTATACAGTGGGCATGATGTGCTGTGGTATGGAATACCTCTTTGGTTAGTTTGGGTCAGTGTCCTGTCTCTGCTTCCTCCTGGCTTCCCCTCCTCCCTTTCAGAGCATGAG
This sequence comes from Ara ararauna, assembly GCA_028858755.1. Taxonomy (NCBI): domain Eukaryota; kingdom Metazoa; phylum Chordata; class Aves; order Psittaciformes; family Psittacidae; genus Ara; species Ara ararauna. The sequence continues at coordinate 30,942,285 of CM054410.1, read as the reverse complement.
GCTCTGTCAGTTGCTGAGGTGAGTAGCTTGAGAGAGGCTGCCTTCAACACCTGCACAGGCAGAAGCTCAGCCTCCAGGAGCCTCAACTCAGGGCGGCAACAGCCACCGAGGGAGCCTCAAGTCCCCGACAGGGCTTGCCCAGGAGCCGGCAGCTCAGCGAATGCGAGCAACTGATTCAGAGGGGGTGGCGCCAGGAGGAGCGGCACCAGCCCTGACTGGGTAAAAACCTGCCCCAGGGAGTGCGAGCGACCAGGGTGGGTTTGAGGCAGTTCGCACAGCAGTTAGAGTGGGATGGTGAGCACTCGCCGTGTGACCAGGGTCCGGCCTGGGAGCTCAGCTCTGAGTGCCTCAGCGATGCCCAGCGTAGGCACCCAGACAGAGCTGATGAGCGGGGAGGCTGCAGTGCAGAGCTCGGGGTGTAGAGAGCGCCTGCACTGCTCTCCTGAGGTGAGGGTGCACAATGGGCAGGGCTGCACTCTGTGCTCCCTGGTGGAGGTCCTCCTGCAGCAGGGGCTGAGCTGCGGGACACTGTTACTGGGCTGAAAGGTGTTAGGGAAGCTGAGAGGAAACAGCACTGCTTGCTCCAGGACCAGACTGTGCAGGGGCCTCAAGAGTCTACTGTCGCTCATGCGGGAAAGGAGGCTGCTAACCCAGGAAGCTGGGAAATGGTAACAGAAAAAAACAACAAAAAAAGGAGGAAGAGGACAACTAAAAGCAAGGGGCTTCCTCCTAAATCTGTTGTCCCCACCCAGAACTGCTTTGCTGTCCTGCAGGGGGCTGATGACGAAACCCACTCGCACCATGAACAGCCGGCTGATGCACTGGTAAAGAAGATCACTACTGGTGCTGCCAGGAAAAAGCAGTGGGCCGTAGTATTAGGGGACTCTACTCTGAAAGGAACAGAGGCACCCATCTGTCGGCCTGACCCAGGCTCAAGGGAGGTGTGTTGCCTACCAGGGGCTCGGATCAGGGATGTTGCAGAGAAGCTGCCTGCTCTAGTCGGTCCCACTGACTATTACCCCCTTCTAGTGATCCATGTGGGTGCTACTGATATAGATAGCAGTAGCCAGAAGAACATAAAGAAGGACTACAGAGCTCTGGGAGAGGTGGTTAGGGGCTATGGAGCTCAGATTATCTTTTCCTCAATGCTCCAGGACACAGGGCAGGACCTTAAAAAGGGAAGGTGGATTGGCCAGGTTAATAAATGGTTAGAAGGGATGTGCCATAGTCAGGAGTTTGGGTATCTAGAACATGTGACTCAATTTAGGAGGCCAGGTCTAGTGGGGGCCAGTGGAGCTGGTCTGACAAAGAAAGGGAAGAGCAGATTTGATAGGACGCTTGCCAGACTGGTCAAGGATGCTTTAAACTAGATGTGTTGGGGGAGGGGGGCATCATTCCATCCCAACACACCCAGTCACTGGCCAGCACCTATAGTAAACATTCAGAGCTATGTAGAGATATTCCAGATGCTCCAGCCAATGAGCCGGCTTCAACTGGAGCTCAGCTCAGATGCCTCTATACAAATGCTCGTTGCATGGGGAACAAACAAGAGGAATTAGAGATGTGTGCACGTCTATGGGGGTATGATATCATAGGCATCCCAGAAACATGGTGGGATGGCTCCTGTGACTGGTGTGTTGGAATGGAAGGTTACAGGCTCTTTAGGAAAGACAGGCCCGGCAGGTGGGAAAGGGGAGTTGCTATTTATGTTAGGGATAGGCTGGAGAGTATGGAACTGTGCCTGGGGACAGGTGAGCAGTCAAGAGAGAGTTTGTGGGTCAGGGTTAAAGGGAGAACAGCGATGGGAGACCTTATTGTGGGGATCTGTTACAGACCGCCTGACCAAGAGGACTCGATGCATGAAGTGCTCTATAGACAGATATGAATAGCCTCACACTTGCAGGCCCTTCTTCTCATGGGGGACTCCAATCACCCTGATATCTGTTGGAGGGATGGTACGGACCGGCACAAGCAATCCAGGAAGTTCCTCGATTGTGTGGAAGACAATCTCCTTCTGCAAGTGATAGAGGAGCTGACAAGGAGAGGTGCCATGCTTGACCTTGTGCTCACCAACAGGGAAGGGCTGGTTGGAAATGTGATGCTCCAGGGCAGCCTTGATTGCAGCGATCATGAGATGGTTGAATTCGAGATCCTCAGGACAGTGAGAAGAGCGTGCAGCAAGCTCACTGCCCTGGACTGCAAGAGAGCAGACTTTGGCCTCTTCAGGAACCTGCTCAGTAAGGTTCCATGGGATATAGCCCTAGAGGGCAGGGGGGCCCAAGACTCTTGGTGGATATTCAAGGATCACCTGCTGCAAGCTCAGGAGCGATACACCCCTACTAGAAGGAAGTGCTGCAGGAGGGCCAGGAGACCTCCTTGGGTGGATAAGGAGCTGCTGAGGAAACTTCGAAGGAAAAAAGAGGCTTATAAAAGGTGGAAGCAAGGACAGGCGGCCTGGGAAGAATACAGGGATGTTGTCTGGGAAGCTAGGGACCAGGTTAGGGAAGCTAAGGCCCACTTAGAATTAAACTTGGCTAGGGATGTTAAGGATAACAGGAAGGGATTCTATAGGTTCATTTCAAATAAAAGACAGGCTAGGGACAACGTGGGCCCTCTCTGGAAGCCATCAGGAGAACTGGCTACCCTGGATTTGGAGAAGGCTGAGGTTCTTAATGACTTCTTTGCCTCAGTCTTCACTGGAAAATGCTCTGACCACACCACCCAAGTCTTGGAAGGCAGTTGCAGGGACTGTGAGAATGAAGACCTTGGCCCCGCTGTAGGAGAGGATCTGGTTTCAGACTGTCTTTAGAACCTGAACTTGCACACGTCCATGGGACCTGATGAAATCCATCCACAGGTCCTGAAGGAACTGGCAAATGAAGTTGCTAAGCCACTGTCCATCATATTTGAAAAATCATGGCAGTCAGGTGAGGTTCCTGATGCCTGGAAAAAGGGAAATATAACCCCCATTTTCAAGAAGGGGAAAACGGATGAGCCAGGGAACTACAGACCAGTCAGTCTCACCTCTGTGCCTGGCAAAATCTTGGAGCAGGTTCTCCTGGAAGTCATGCTGAGGCACGTGAAAAACAACAAGGTGGTTGGTGACAGCCAGTATGGCTTCACTAAGGGGAAATCCTGCCTGACCAATCTGGTGGCCTTCTATGATGGGGCTATGGAAGTGATGGACAGGGATAGAGCAGTTGATGTGATCTACCTCTACTTGTGCAAAGTGTTCGACACTGTGTCACACGACATCCTTGTCTCTAAGTTGGAAAGACATCAATTTGATAGGTGGACCACTCGGTAGGCAAAGAACTGTCTGGATGGTTGCATGCAAAGAGTTGTGGTCAGTGGCATAATGTCCAGCTGGAGACCAGTAACGAATGGTGTCCCTCAGGGATCGGTGTTGGGACCGGTCTTGTTCAACATGTTTGTTGATGACATGGACAGTGGGATTGAGTGCGCCCTCAGCAAGTTTGTCAATGGCACCAAGCTGTGTGGTTCAATTGATAAGCTGGAGGGAAGGAATGCCATCCAGAGGGACCTTGACACGCTTGTGAGGTGGGCTGATGCCAACCTGATGAAGTTGAACCATGCCAAGTGCAAGGTCCTACACCTGGGTTGGAGCAATCCCAGGCACACATACAGGTGGGGCAGAGAAGAGATTCAGAGCAGCCCTGCAGAGAAGGACTTGGGGTCTTGGTGGATGCGAAAATGAACATGAGCCGGCAGTGTGCGCTCGCAGTCCAGAAAGCCAACCGTATCCTGGGCCGCATCCAAAGGAGCGTGACCAGCAGATTGAGGGAGGTGATCCTGCTCCTCTACTCTGCTCTCGTGAGACCTCACTTGGAGTGTTATGTGCAGTTCTGATGTCCTCAACATAAAAAGGACATGGAACTGTTGAAAGAAGTCCAGAGGAGGGCCACGAGGATGATCAGGGGACTGGAGCACCTCCCATATGAAGATAGGCGGAGCAAGTTGGGGCTGTTCATCCTGGAGAAGAGAAGGCTGCGTGGAGACCTCATAGGAGCCTTCCAGTATCTGAAGGGGGCTTATAGGGATGCTGGGGAGGGACTCTTCATTAGGGACAGTAGTGATAGGACAAGGGGTAAGGGGTTCAAACTTAAACAGGGGAAGTTTAGATTGGATATGAGGAAGAAATTCTTTATTGTAAGGGTGGTGAGGCACTGGAATGGATTGCCCAGGGAAGTTGTGAATGCTCCATCGCTGGCGGTGTTCAAGGCTGGGTTGGCCAGAGCCTTGGGTGGCATGGTTTAGTGGGAGGTGTCCCTGCCCCTGGCAGGGGGGTTGGAACTAGATGATCTTAAGGTCCTTTCCAACCCTAAGTATTCTGTTTCTCTATGATTCTGTGACGTGCTGTGGTATGTAATAATGTCTTTGGTAAGTTTGGGTCAGGTATCCTGCCTCTGCTTCCTCCCAACTTTCCCTCCTCCCTGGCAGAGCATGAGACTCAGGAAGTCGTTCGTTGGTCAGAGTAAGCATTACGTAGCAACAACTACAACCATCAGTGTTATCATTGTTGTTCCCAGGCTGAAAGTCAAAACCACAGAACTGGAGCAGCTGCTGAGCAGAAGGAAAAATGACTGCTACTGCTGAACTCAGGACAGTATCCACCTCTTATTCTGTACCATTCGGCTTATGCTCAGATCCCGCATTTTTCAATTTACCATCACTCTTGTCTCATTTGTGTGTGTGTATATAAATACATCCACACACACAAAGAGAGATATCATTCCTTAGTGCATGAATCAATCTGCATGAAGCTGCTGAGTTCATCCGTTCCATGACGTCGGGCTCCATGTCTTTTAACAGTCTTTCAGTGCAGGTGAGATGGTGTGCAATGTTGGATTTTTGCCTGCTGATGGCACCACGGAACTCATCTTGTCACTGCTGAGCTTGTCTGGTTTCGTCAAAGTTCAGTCTTTGTTGGAATGATGGTCGGAGGGAAGTCAGGGCCAGCCGCTGGTAACCTGAAGACATCTAGTTGGTGGGCTATAAAAGTGCTACATAGCAGGCAACAGTGTACTATTTAGTTCATTGGCTGTTTTCCCCTAAAATCAAATCCCCTTGAGGTACACATTGGTCTTCCCCATCTTCCCACATTGCCCACGAAGTATATGCAGGTCCCTGAGCAAAAGCAGTCCCACAAGTGGGTTTGCCTTTACCTGAAGCAGGAATAACCCAGACTGTCTTCCCCAGCAAATTCTTTAGGTGCACCACAGGAACTTCGTCCCCTTCTACAGTATGTAAAAGTTCTGACTGGGCTGGGCCAACCCTGTTGGCAGATCCTCTGGTGTTGACCAACCAGGTGGCTTTTGGTAAATGTGTATCCCAGTGTTTGAAGGTTCCACCACCCATCGTTCTCAGTGTAGTTTTTAACAGCCCATTGTATCATTCGATTTTCCCAGAGGCTGGTGCATGGTAGGGGATGTGATATACCCACTCAATGCCATGCTCTTTGGCCCAAGCATCTATCAGGCTGTTCCAGAAATGAGTCCCATTGTCTGACTCAGTTCTCTCTGGGGTTCTGTGTCGCCACAAAATCTGTTTCTCAAGGCCCAGGATAGTGTTCCGGGCAGTGGCATGGGGCACAGCATATGCTTCCAGCCAACTGGTGGTTGCTTCCACCATGGGAAGCACATGGGGCTTGCCCTGGTGGGTTGGTGGGAGTGTGATATAATCAGTCTGCCAGGCCTCCCCATATTTGTACTTCAGCCATCGTCCTCCATACCAGAGAGGCTTTAACCGTTTAGCTTGCTTAATTGCAGCACATGTTTCACAGTCATGAATAACCTGGGCAATAGTGTCCATTGTTAAATCCACCCCTCGATCACGGGCCCATCTGTATGTTGCATCTCTGCCCTGATGGCCTGAAGTGTCATGGGCCCACCAGACCAAAATTAATTTACCCTTATGTTGCCAATCTAAGTTCATCTGAGCCACTTCAATCTTAGCGGTTTTATCCACTTGTTGGTTGTTCTGGTGTTCCTCAGTGGCCTGACTCTTGGGTACACGAGCATCTACATGGTGTACCTTCACCACCAGCTGCTGCACCTGGGCAGCGATATCTTGCCACAGTGCAGCAGCCCAGATGGATTTTACCCCTGTATTGCCAGTTGCTCTGCTTCCATTGCTGCAACCACCCCCCCAGGGCATTTGCCACCAGCCATGAGTCAGTATACAGACAAAGAGCTGGCCCCTTTTCTTGCTCAGCAATGTCCAAGGCCAGCTGGATGGCTTTCACCTCAGCAAACTGACTCGATTCACCCTCTCCTTCAGCAGTTTCCGCAACTTGTCATCAGGGGTTCCATACAGCTGCCTTCCATCTCCAATGCTTTCCCACAATACGGCAGGACCCATCAGTAATCAAGGCGTACTGCTTTTCACTTTCTAGCAGTTCATTATATGGTGGGGCCTCTTCAGCACGCATCACCTCCTCCTCCTCTGGTGACATTCCAAAATCTTTGCCCTCTGGCCAGTCCATGATGACTTCTAGAATTCCTGGACGACTGGGATTTCCTATTCGAGCTCGTTGTGTAATTAGTGCAGCCCCCCACTTACTCCATGGAGCATCATTTGCATGATGTGTAGAGGAGACCCTGCCTTTGAACATCCAGCCCAGCATGGGCAGCCGGGGTGCCAGGAGGAGCTGTGCTTCAGTGCTAGTCTCTTTCAAAGCAGCTCAAACCCCTTCATAGACTGCCAGTGTCTCTTTTTCAGTTGGGTATAGCTGGCCTCAGATCCTCTGTATCCCCAACTCCAAAGGCCGAGGGGTCGACCTTGAGTCTCCCCTGCAGCTTTCTGCCAGAGGCTCCAGGTAGGACTATTCTCCCCGGCTGCGGTGTAGAGTACATTTTTACATCTGGCCCAGTCCGGACTGGTCCGAGGGCTACTGCATGAACTATCTCTCATTTATTTGCTCAAAGGCTTGTTGTTGCTCTGGGCCCCATTTAAAATCATTCTTCTTCTGGGTCACATGATAGAGAGGGCTTACAATCAAACTGTAATTTGGGATGTGCACCCTCCGGAACCCCACAGCACCCAAGAAAGCTTGTGTTTCTTTCTTATTAGTTGGTGGAGACGTTGCTGTTATCTTGTTGATCACATCTGTGGGGTGATGACGTCCATCTTGCCATTTTATTTCCCAAAATTGAATCTCCTGTGCAGGTCCCTTGACTTTACTCCATTTTATGGCAAAACCGGCTTCCAGCAGGGTTTGGATTATTTTCCTCCCATTCTCAAAGACTTCTTCCGCTGTATTGCCCCATGCAATAATGTCATAAATATATTGCAGACGTTCTGGAGTTTGCCCCTGTTCCAGTGCAGTCTGGATCAGTCCATGGCAGATGGTAGGGCTGTGTTTCCACCCCTGGGGCAGTCTGTTCCAAGTGTACTGGATGCCCCTCCAAGTAAAAGCAAACTGTGGCCTGCACTCTGCTGCCAAAGGAATTGAGAAAAATGCATTGGCAATATCGATCGTGGCATATCACTTGGCTGCCTTTGACTCCAGTTCATACTGAAGTTCTAGCACATCCGGTACGGTAGCACTCAAGAGTGGTGTGACTTTGTTCAGGCCACGATAGTCTACCGTTAGTCTCCACTCTCCGTTAGACTTTTGCGCTGTCCGTATGGGGCTACTAAAGGGTGAGCAGGTCCTACTGATCACTCCTTGGCTCTCCAGTCTACGGATCAGCTTATGGATGGGAATCAGGGAGTCTTGGTTGGTGTACTATTGCTGCCGGTGCGCTGTTGTAGTCGCAATTGGCGCTTGCTGTTCTTCGACCTTCAGCAACTCCACAACAGAAGGATCCTCTGAGAGACCAGGCAAGGTGGACAGCTGCTCAATTTCCTCTGTCTCCTAAGCAGCAATACCAAAAGCCCATCAGTATCCTTTTGGGTCTTTGAAGCACCCTCTCCTGAGGTAGTCTATTCCGAGGATGCATGGAGCCTCTGGACCAGTCACAATGGGGTGCTTTTGCCACTTCCCCCCAGTCAGGCTGATTTCAGCCTCCAGTACAGTCAAGTCTTGGGATCCTCCTGTCACTCCAGAAATATAAATGGGTTCCTCCCCTTGACAGCTTGATGGCATCAGGGTACACTGTGCACCGGTATCTACTAGAGCCTTACACTTCTGTGGGACTGATGTGCCCGGCCATCTGATCCACGCAGTCCAGTAAATCCGATTGTCCCCTACCTCCACCTGGCTGGAGGCGGGGCCCCTCTAATAGTCATCACATTGATCACTTGCGTCTTGTAGACAGGGATTAGTCTTCTTTATCACAGGAGCTGGCGTAAAATCATCTCTTCCACTCCATCTGGGAATCTGCTCACCAGAGACTGAAGCTGCAGCTTTCATGGTGTGATTATCCTTGACCTTTGTTCTCCTCTTCAATTCACGCACCCATTCCTCCAGAGCTGAGGTAGGTTTTCCATCCCACTTCTTCATGTCTTCTCTGTTATCCCGCAGGTAAAACCATAGTGTGACCTGTGGCGCATACCTCTTATATCTTTTCTCTCGAGCAGTAGGACGCCTTTTGTTAATAGCTGAGATGTGTGTTGGTACATTTGAGGAGCTGGATAGATCAGATAGGTCGTCTCTCAGTTGTTTGAGGTCCAGAGACAGTTTTTCCACAGCAGAAATGATGGAAGCTGTGAGACTGTCTTCAAACTCTCAGAGTTCATGAATGATTTCATCCCCTGTTGGTGGTGCTACATCATGCCAGGTTATTGCTGCTAATGAGTGGGCATACGATGATGGTGCAAAATTATACATATTTCCACCACATGGGTCATCTACATTCAACTTCATCTGGATCTACGGATACATTCCTGGCATCTGGCCTGCTCTAGTTCATCTGTACAATGGCTAATTCCCTCAGAGACTGGATGCTTTTCTCTAGAGTAGTCCACTTGGCCGAACGACTTAAAATATCGTCCTTGTATGGAAACCTTTCTTTTACAGCTGCCAAAAGCCGCTTCCAAAGGCTGAGGGACTGTTCCTCTCTTGCAATTGCTTTGTCAATTTCCCCTTCCCTAGCAAGTGATCCCAGCTGCTTGGCTTCCCTACCTTCTAGTTCGTGACTATCAGCCCCATTGTCCCAGCACTGGAGCAACCAGGTGATGATGTGCTCCCCTGGTTGACGGGTAAAATCTATTCACATATTTCTTAGCTCCATTGAGGTCCGGACTCAAGAAGTCACCTCTTCTTCCTCTTCATCTGATCCGCACAATAATAACTCTTGTTCAGATCCCGTGTAGTAAGTGCATTGTTTCTTCATCTTTCTTCACTGTGTGGGTACTCTTTATGCCTCTTGTTTGCTTTTTCCCTTGCGTACAGGGGCAACCGATACTGGCACAAATTGGTCCTCTGGTTTGGCTGCAGTGATTATCACTGTGGTAGGAGTGGCTGCAGTAACTGTTGTGGCGGTTGGTGCAGCTGCTATGCTTGGGGTTTGAGTAGCATCAGCAGCTGCGCTGTCTGTTGCTGGCAGGGTTTGGGTAGCTGCTGTACGTGTCACTGGGGTGGGTGTAGTTGCTGTGCTTGGAGCTGGAGTAGCTGCATTGTCTGTTGCTGTCAGAGTTTGAGCAGCTTCTGTACTTGTCCCTGGGGTTGGTGTAGCTGGTGTATTTGGAGTAGCTGCACTGTCTGTTGCTTTGCCATCAGATCCAGAGACATTTTTTTCCATTTGAAGGTGCTGGATAGTGTTGAACAGGGCTCTGTAAGCATAGGCCAAGCCCCAGCACATTGCCATGATTTGTCCCTCTCTGGTATGACAACACACCTCATTTAAATGTTTTACTAATTTTTCTGGATTTTGCACTTGTTCAGTGGTGAAATTCCAAAGCACTGGAGGGGCCCACTGGCCTAGATACTTGCCCATACTGTCCCACACACCCTGCCACTCATGACTGTCCAGCCTCGGAGAAAATCTCTTGGTCCTGCTGTGTCGTCGTCTAACCCTAGACAAGACCCAAACCCGACTCTGCTTAACTCTGGAGATCAGACAAAATGGTCGTGGGTAAAACACTCTATGTGTGCCAATAAGGTGATCCCCATCACAATCAGCAGGCAGGTCTCAAGGGTACTCAAAGGCCATTCAAAACCTTCATATCTCTCAAATGATGCTGTAAATAGTGTGGTGAGGGAGCTGGGAACGTAAGGGAATGTCTCCTTCACAGGTTGACAACCCGAGGAGGGGAAAAAAGATGTCTAATTGCTAAACACTTCTATTATATACCTCCCAAAGTATTAGAGGTGGTGACCACACTGGAAACGCAAGCCAGATCAGTTTCATGATCAATGATTCTATTGTTTTACAAGTCATTGCCATGAAGTACAGCGAAACAGTAACCCTAGCCCAGGCCCCCCAGCTGATAAACACTAAAACAGCAAATACTGGTTGTAAGTAAAGTATGACATGCTGAAACCTTGAGATCAAGAGCAACAGCTTTGAGAGCCAATAAACCAGCATTGTGATGAGTGACTATTAATCTGAAACAATGAATGCTTATCACAAATACGATTAGACGCACTCTGGTCAGATCTGTTGTTATCTCAAACCTTCGTGCTCCACACTGGGCACCAAAAAGAGCTGTCATGGTTTAAGGCCAGCCAGCAATACAGAACCACGCAGCCACTTGCTCACTCCCCCCCTTCCTCCCCCCACTCCCTGGAGGGATGCGGAGGAGAATCGAAAGAATGTAACTCTCATGGGTTGAGATAAGAACAGTCCAGTATACTTTAAGGTATAACACAAAACCACTACTGCTACCACCAATAAAAATAATGATAAGGGAAATAACAGGGGAAGAGAATACAACTGCTCACCACCCGCTGACCGATACCCAGCCCAACCCGAGCTGTGATCTATCCCTTCTGGGTAACTGCCTCCAGTTTATATATTGGGCATGACGTGCTGTGGTATGGAATACCTCTTTGGTCAGTTTGGGTGAGGTATCCTGTCTCTGCTTCCTCCCGGCTTCCCCTCCTCCCTGGCAGAGCATGAGACTCAGAAAGTCCTTGATCAGAGTAAACATTACTGAGCAGCAACTGAAACCATCGGTGTTATCAGCGTTGTTTGCAGGCTGAAAGTCAAAACCACAGCACAGCGGCAGCTACTAAGAAGGAGAAACATGGCTGCTACTGCTGAACCCAGGACAGGCCATCCAGCCATTTCTTTATCCACTGGGTGGTCCATCCATCAAATTGGTGTCTCTCCAATTTAGAGACAAGGATCTTGTGTGGGACAATGTCAAACACTATGGATAATGAAAAATCCAAGTATATCTTTTAAGGGACAAATACAATTTTGGTTAAAAAAAAAAGTTAAGAGGTTTTTTTTTTTTTTCCAATATGTTTGGAGGATTGATGTAAGTAAGAAAACACATAGTAAGGTATTGTCATTAAAAAATAAGAGTTAAAAGACATTTTAGAAAAAAATTATAGTTATTTATAAGCTGCCCAGGGAAGTTGTGAATGCTCCATTGCTGGCAGTGTTCAAGGCTGGATTGGACATAGCCTTGGGTGGCATGGTTTAGTGGGAGGTGTACCCTGCCGATGGCAGGGGGGTTGGAACTAGATGATCTTAAGGTCCTTTCCAACCCTAACTATTCTATGATTCTATGATATATTCAATTGCAGGTGCTGTAGAGAATACTCTTTTTTTTAAATGAAAAGGTTATTCTTAAAGTCCTTAATATACATGAAGACCACAGGATTGTTTCAGGTATCTAGGAGTTCATCTTTTTACCCATAAAATATTGTTTGAATAGAATCTGCAAATCTTCAGGTTTTCATATAATATTCTCTTTTAACTGCCATGACTTTAAAGAAAAGAGAGATTATGTTATCCCTTACATTACAGAACTGTAGCTGTGTGATAAACAACTTCTGCTAACCTGAGAAAAATAATGATTTCCTTTTAAAAGGAAAAGTAGGAGGTTTAGCAGTAAAGGAAGAGGGATTATTGAGCAAGTTAATTAGAAACAGCCCAAGGGAAAAGTTAGGAAATTAAAACTCATAGAATCAGCATGACGACAGCTAAAAATATATTGTTGCAAGATATGCTGAGTGTGGGGAGCAGCAGGGAGAAGAATAAAGAATTTGATTAAGCAGCAAGAAATATTTTCAGGTGTTTTGATCTCTACATTTCTTGTGACCCAGACTCAGTGAAACAGTGAAGTAATAATTCCACTTTGCAGATTCATGCTAACCATTAGAATAAAGGTTGCTGGAAAGTTAAATATCCATGGTTAATGTTTGCTACGTCAGAAGAAAACATGCTATAGGAAAGCAAATATACATGAGTGGTATGCAACACAGGTTTTTCCTTTGACTGTAGAAAGTACCATTTTGTAAGGAATTAAGACTCAAGAAAGGGAAAGTGAAAAAACTAAATATGTATAATAACAATAATTTGTTTTCAGTAATAAATGATTGAGAAGTTGTGGTGTATTGTCCTAGATAGTAGTGGAAAGCTAGGACTATTATGAGGCAGATTTCAGAGCCAGTTTTTATGCTAAAGGTTTATGTAGCTTTGAAAATAAGATCTGTTCATATATTCTGAAGGTGCTTTTATTGAATATAAAAAGTATTATTTTTTTTTCTTATTAAATGGGAAATGTCTCTGAAAGTCAACCCTTGGTTTCAGGTGAGAGCTTTGAATGTACACATCCCAGTGCAAATGTATTACATCTGACACACTGGCTTCAAGAATGTGTGCAGTGGCTGAATTTCTGAAAGTCAGGGCATGCCTATATTTACTTATTCACACATGTGCCTATGTAAAACAAATCTATACAAACGTAAATATATATATATTCAATACTATACCCAGTGTGTTTTTCAAGACTATAAAATAGGACATATTGTATGGTTTTACAAGCCACTTCAAAGAGGTGAAGTGGTTTGCTTGTGTGTCCTGTTCTGGTTTTTTTTCTTTAAAATAATTTTTTTTTTTTTTTTTTTTTTAACTGGATCAACTAGGTAAGTTTAATTTCCAAATAATGACACTTATTTAATAGTTGATATAATTTTTTTAAGCGCTTTACTATTCTACATCTCACTAACATGAATTTTTGTAAGTGCCTACTGTAATACTTTCACATCCAATCGTCAGTGGTTAAAAAAATATCTGTTATTCACATAGCTCATTGTAGTTTTCTGTTTCAGCATTCAAAATTATTAGTTAATATTGGGCCAACATTCAGATTTAATGGCTCAATTTCCTGTGAATTGAATTACACAATCTGTCCTGCAGTTGTAGTGTGGATTTCTTGTGTATAATATCAAACGAATCAGTATCTGTGTTAACTGATTAGAAGCAGAAGTTGCAAAAAAAAAAAAAAAAGTGGACTTGTTGGAATGTGATACATTTGGTGAAGTTCCTTTCCTTTTGTTCTTTAAATAAATTAAAATTTAAATTTTTTCCCCCAACTTTTTTTTCCTTAGAAGAAGTGTGGGTAGGTAGTGACTCCCTAGGGGAGAAAGTGTCATAGGATGGAAGCACAAGGAAGCTGTATTCCTTTGCTGCTTCTACCACAGGTTCTTCATGCAAAGCATGTATCTTTATGGTATGTTGGGTTCCCCACCTGTAAAATGAAATTGGCGTCTTAGAAAAGATACTGGTTATTTTACTCACTCTTCGTGTCTCTTAAATGGAAACAGATTTGTTTTAAGCACCAGTTCATTAACCAACATAGTGGGTTGTTGCCCTAGTTACAGCTTAAATAATCTTTAACAGCATGTAGTTTTGTGGAGCATTCATTATTGCATGGCTTAATGAGTAAGAGCTTGTTTAGTGAGCCATGATACAGATTGTTTTAAATGTAAATCGAGAGACCATGATTGAATTGAAATTTTGATAACTAATTTTCTTACTGGTTTAGGTTTTCTGTCCTGCTTATGGTTTTGTGGTTCAGTTTTGGGGTTTTTTTTGTGTGCGTGTTTTGGGGTTTTTTTCCCCTATCTCGCACTAACAATTCTTCTTAAGTTTTCTTCTGCCAGTACTTGAATTAACTGTCAACAACACAAAATGTGACAGTATAGAATGTCATTGAGACTACAGGTAGAGGAAGAATACTTTGAAATTTATGTATATTGGAAAGAAATTGCACAGAAGATTTCAGGTGGTCCATTTAAGCTCCTAAAAGACCTTTAGAAAGAAGCACTGATTAATTCTTTTAGTTATAAAGCCACAGCCAAACTAGGCTGTTGTGTGTCTTAAGACAAAACCCATCAAAATTACTATGCAAACTTTTCTACAAGTACCCTGTGATCTTTCTCAATAAGAACGTCCTCACTGTTTTATGTGAGTTCTGTATGATTCAATTATTAGGTAAAATCCATTACAAAACTACTTCGGACTTAATCTGAATATAAAATTACTTATTAAATATTTAGGAATACTTAGTGCTTTTAAGCAGTTACCTTCTTACGTCCCAAGGGACGTTAGAAAACTGGATCTGGAAAATGTTTGTTTTTTCCTCTTCCTTTCGTACTTTTTTCCTCTCTGTGTTAAGGACAGGATAAGATCAGAAAGCTGTATTTTAACCTTTCTCCAGTTGACACTAAAGGTGTTAGTCCTCTTATCACTAGTTAAGGGCGAAGACCATTCTGTAGGCAGTGGTTCAGTTCCTTAAATCTGCAGCCTCTGAGTTGCAAGGCTTAACATAAGCATTTCAAGTTTTAGCTGTATGCAAGTGTGTGAGGACCTGATCTGAGTGCAGTGATTCATATGGGAATTTAATCTTAGTTGTAGGCATAAAAGTAAGACCTTATTTTGTGATCTCTGATAGGTACAGTGTAATTGCTCACAATGCTTTTCAGTAAAATGTGTTTTAATAAAATACAGACATTTCCCAATTGAATTTTTAGATTCTTACCTGGTTTTTAGGGGTTTTCTTATATCCTTTAGCAACTGCTGTTTCTTTATGTAGTTTAACCTTCTACAGCAGCTTCTGATCCTGCTGTAATTATATGAAGTCCTCACAGGATATTTGCATAGGTCTGTAATGCGTAGCTAATTTTTGTGGCAAGTTTCTATAATGAATTGTGTATGTCTGACTAGTTCAGGGTCTTACAAACTTGATTTTGGTTCCCAGTTGTTTTATGTGAAATTAAAAACTCAATACTATTTCAGGTAAGCTGCTACTTTCCTGTGGTAGTTTTTTGATTTTTGTCTATCAGGATATGGACTGGGCATGGTGTGAATCTATGTTCCAAGTAAAACTTTTAACATGATTCATGCAACTTCTTGTTGATTCTAGCCCCACTACGTATGTTTTGGATGAAGATGAACCTCGCTTCCTTGAAGAAGTTGATTACAGTGCAGAAAGTAATGATGATCAAGACACTGAATTAGCTGATAATGTGGGTGATTATGAGGCAACTAATCAGGAAGATGGACTTTCAGACTCAGATTCAACAAGAATACTCCTTTCTTGATCCAGCTTTGAAGCCAGTAATAGGAAGTTAAGTATCCTGGCTTTTGTAGTCAAATACTTCCATGCTGTTGTCTACCATGGGGATATACTTAAAGAAACACAGATAACTGGGGTGTGCCTAGCTCAAAGACAATAAATATTTCTGATAAATTGGCATTTTCTTGATTTAAGGAGTTCTGTGTTTTCTTTTAGCACTGAATAGATATTTACCAGTTCATTTTCTACTAAGTATCACAGCATGGCATTTTGTGTCCTTAAACCCTGTCTTCAGAAAACTTAATTATAATTTATGGTGTGTCAGAGTACAGATTTTTTTTTTTGTGATATAGTTTTTTGAGTTGCTTCCTGAAAAATATGTATGTACAGATTTTCTGAATTAATTTATGTAAGTGTCTGTATATGTATGTCTTTATACTGAGGTGAAGAGGTGTTTTTTCACATTATTTCAAAGATACTCAATTGTGTTTGAGGTTATGTAGTGCCTGCTCTGGAACCATTCAATAATTACTAAATTAAAAATGAAAAAGCGATGTATGAATTGTTTCAGTTGTTTCTTGTTCTGCCACAGCACTGAGTGATTTCAGTTTAGGAATTCAGTTTAGGAATTTTGTACGCTGATCAATTCAGCCTGTGCTTATAAGAACTTTACACTGTATAAAACTCAATCCCTTTAAATAGGCATGGTTTAATATGAGGAAGTTTGGGTTTTGTAAGTTGTACATGACTACCAGAATCAGTTAGATATGCACACTGTTCAGCTACCCAGTTGCTCCATTTTTCTCATTCAATATACATGTAGTTAAAAAGCATTCACTTTACTGGGCGCACATTAACTATATGCCCAATTCAAATGCTCTAAGAGGGAAGGTGCATTTTGGCTTAGGCATCTTTTGCCTGGTCTCAATCCAGTGTTAAACCTGTTCTGAGAAGGAGATTGAATTATAACTTCCTGAGGTCTCTTCCAGCCTGAATAATTGTTCTGTGACTCTGTATTAATGTTTAAAATCAAGCTGTCAGGCATGGGATTTACGCTTCTTTATCTTCTGTCATCTACTAATTCTCATCACCTCTTGCCTCTGCTTAGAATAAGATCTAATAGAGAAATGAAGCTGTACCCTGTTGTTTACAGAACTGACATGTTTTGCAATGAAAAATATTTTTCCCAAATTATTTTTACTTGATGTGACCCAATAGTGGTGTACATTTTCTGCTGCACGTGCAAGGGCTTTAAGAGCATGAGGAATAACACTTCTAAGTTATCACAGGTTTTTAACTGATGAGAACTTTGTGAATGTTTACTGTTGCAAATCAAACTGTATTTTGGAGGGGAAGTGTGCCTTTGGTAGAAAGATTCAAGAAAGAAAGTTATTAATGATTCTGAATCCGGAGACAGATTTTGAACAGGATCTGCTGTTTCAAGTGCAGCATTGTTTGGTGATGCCTGTCCATACTACCCGGATTCTGGAACTGGGGAAGGGTTTTTGATTCCGCGGATATGCTACTGTATTTTTTTTTAAAGGCTTAAATTTATATTAATATTCACGCAGGTTTGAGAAATAAGGGTATAACGAAACATTTACATTCTTGTCCCTTTATAAGTTTCTCTCTCTAGTGAAAATTATCATTGCTGGTGTTTCATGAATTACATACAGTAAATAAAGTTTATTTAATAATTTAATACCCTGTTGAAGAGGAGCCCTCTGCATTGGAAGCGTAGAGGAATTTTCATCCTTGAGGATTTGTACTTCAGTACCTTACATAAATAACTTTTACTTGCGTTTCTCCTTGGTTTTCATATGAACCTGTATTAATCCTGGGACACTATTTTCATACTACAGGCAAGACTAGAAATGTACTTCATCCCTTTAAAAAGAATTGTGACTTAGTAGTACAAAACCATGTTTTCATCATGAGTAAATATGCATGTCTGTTCTTCTCATATCTTCTACGGCTTTTAGTGTGTGCAAAGAAGGAGTTATTCGTAACTCTTATAATGGCTCAGTTTAGTAGTCACTCTCCTAAAACAATAACGTTTTTACGCAGATTCTAATTCACTTGTGCATTAGAGTAAATGTATGCGTTTGATTATGCGGGGTGTCAGTCTGGCAGGTGTGGGTCTGAGTTTTGACTCGAGTGAAGGTTTGCCCTGACACATTGTTGAAAATGCAAAGGCTGTTAGCTCTTACACATTTTGTGGCACTTCTTAACCTGCCTTCTGAAAGGCGGAGTCTCCATTTGTGTTTACAGGGATGGCAGTTCATGGGAAGAACTAACGCAGTGGTAGAGGCTTCAGACTTGTTCATGTGACTGTTTATACTTCTGTGCTGCATGTTGCCATTGTTGCAGTGGTGTTGGCAGACACATACTGGTTTTCCCTTTTATCTGTTTTGGTGGTGAAGTCTGGCATTTAGATGAAAATGGAATAGTTGAGGCTTGAGCATGCGCTCCATTCTGTTTCTATGGCATTCATCCTGAATAAATGGGCAGCATGAATAGCAAAGAATGACAGCTTCTTGAACTGTGACAGATCAGTCACCTAGCATAGCCTGTCCACACAATTGACTGTTTTTATTCTGTGCATTGGCAATCCCGTGTGTTTCTGGTTTTAAATGATGCTCTTACTATAAGCATGACTGATTCTGTTTAGGAAGAGAACATATTCTTATATATTTTTCCAGTAATAACAAGAAATAAGATTGTAACTGCATCTGTTATTTACTGCCTTGCTTCTAAATAATTGCTGGATGATGAATTACTTTATTCTCTTCCCAGGTATAATTCAAGTTGCAGCACAAATTTTGGTATTGTGTCTTCACTGGTGACATACCCTGGTGTAATGTAACTTACAGCTAAGACTGCAGTGTGTTCCAAAATCTTGCCTGGCTGTTTTTGGAGGTGGATTGCTTTATCAGCCTGATTTATCAGGGAGAACTGGTTTGAATCTCAATAAGACTGCAGTAGCAGTAAACACTGTTCACAAAATGCAAAAATTCAAGGTTTCAGATAGTTCCTATTGTAATGCTGTGATAGATATAATTGTTACAGTGTTGTTATGCATGGCCCAAGTAACAATACTTATTAATAAAAATACTTAATAAAGAATTAATTACAATCAGTTTGCTTTCCTATTATTGGTTAGTAATGTTTAAAGGATTTCTCATCATAGCATTTGCAGCAATGTACCTACCTGTAAGAGCTGGGGTGTATTTCAAAAAGTAGGATATTTTTGTTCTCTGTCAAAGTCAGTGTGCTGCAGGCTTACAGTACCATTTGCATATCAGTAAACTGAATTATAACTCTTTTAAAAATTTTAATATTCATTAATGTGTGTAAAACTTAGGAAGGCTTTGGATGAACCACAATAAAGGCCATTACAGAGCCCACAGAAGAGGACAGAGTCTTTTGGTGAGATTCTCCCTCCTACACAGCCAATAGACTTTTCATCTTGGGGAAGCCACAATTCCTCTTTAAGTAATTCCTTTACAGTTCAACTCAGACTGCAGTTGAGGGTTAATTTATTTTTACTATTTATATTTTTGCAGTGGCAATTTCAAGATTTGAGACAATGTTTTTGAGGCAAAACTTTTAAGATACAAGCAGATCTTCTGTTTGAAGCTGTCTGAAAAGAGCAAGTTGTTACTAGGAATCATCAGTGTCAATTTTTCAAATACATATGCAGGTTTTTAAGTTGAATAACTTCCTTCGCAAGCTCTGTTATCCAAACTGTTGCAGGGTGCATAAGAGTCACAGTGACTCTTAAATTAGTCTAAGGATATCTTTCTTTGATCTTCATGTTTCTAAGGTTATCATGATGTAAAGCATTTGAGATGTGATCTCTTGTTTGCTTAAATAAACTATAGTTTGAAAGAAGGGCTTCAAAATATGAAATGCTCAACAGCTTTGACACCTAATAAAGAATGCATTATCTTATATTCTGTACGGCTTGGTTATTTTTAATAGTATCATATAGAATTTGTTTAGTCTCTGTAAAATACTTCATAACTATGAAAAACCTGCCCTTAATTCTTCCGTTATTATAAAAACTCAGGTGCAAATACTTTTTTTTTTTTTTGGTAAAAAATATATTATTAGTGCAGCCTTTGAAGCAATTCAGAAAGAATCATCATTGAAAATTAGGGGTTTAGCAACAAAGGAAACAGCACACCGTAGGATTTGTTGATCCAAATTATGAGTGTTACCAAATGCCAACTAGCTGCTGCTTTTTTGTTGCCTGTGTAGCACTCTTGGCACGAGATGTTTGTGCTTAGAGTGTGCCCTTATTTCTTGGAAGGTGGTTATTTAGCATGCATCATTTTTCATGATAGATTGGAAAGAATACATACTTAAACTAGCAGCACCACATAGCACTACTGTAAATTTTTACTGGCCTGAATGTGGAATAAGAACCTGGCTAACAAAATTCCACAGTATTACTTCCATACAAGAAATACTATTCTTAATATGGAGTGGGAGATTGATTTATAATGACCTGAAATAGGACTCTTCTTTGCAATGTCCCTCCAGACTTAAAAAAGTAAGATGTTAAATGTCCAAAAGGTTCTGCACAATTTAGTACAGACTGTGAACTTTATTCCAAACCCTAGACTATTGTTATGTATCTTTTGTCTTAACACACTTGAAAAGAAAAATGTCTAGATTTACTTGTCATGTATTTAGGGAATACCTGACTCTACTACTCAATTCTTTTGTGTGTTTGGGATTTTTCACCCCCCTGAAAAAGGCTACTGGACTAAAAAAATGATGCAATAATATTGCAGAAGTCTTCCAGCTTAATCTGTCTTCTTCTAACAACTAATCTGCATAAGGTGTCTCAATTAAAGATAAGTTGTAAGCTTATTCGAAAAGCTGCCAAGGTCATAAGGAGGTTTACCCCCAGAACTTGTAGGTCCATGGCCAGGAAATGGCCAAGGCAGGGGGTTAGCTTTTACAGAACAAGTCTTGCTTCCCTTCAAACTTGAGAGCCATACAAAGGTTATTTGCCTTCCAGGAAAGGTGTTACAGGCTGAAATCCAAAATGCATGTTCATTTACAGCTTGCAGTCTTCTTAACTTTAACCCTAGCACCTGAAACAGCTCTAGGAGGCTACTGGATTTCACAGTTGAATTGCTTTTCACTAGGGTGGTCTTTCATCACTTAATTGGTTGCAGACCATGCTCCTTAGCAAGTCTGTCTCACGTAGCCTTTCAAGGTTAAATCATAACTGTTGTCTTCTATAGCTAATTATTAAGGCAACATAAACTTCTCTTAGGTGGCAGCATTCTATTCATGCTCACTTTGTTCCTAAAAGAAAATGAGTATGAAAAGATTTCAGCATAAATAAGGCATGAAACACAAAGTAAGGAAGACAGATGATCTTTAACATTTTGTGTAATATTTCCTTAATTATACCATATTTACATAAATCTTGCTAGTGATGCTAGCAGTCCAGCTGACCCCACAGATTAAAATGTACAGTTGTACATTTTGTGAAGACAAACTGGAATGCAGTGTCTCACGCAAACCCTGAGCCAACCATCTGCCTTAATACTTAGCTTTGATCCAGCATCACACTTAATTTAATTTAGTACAGTACACTGCCATATGAAAAGTCCTAAACTGGGTCATACTGTATTCCAAAATAATGTATGTCTGGGTTTTTTTTGTTCTGTAAAGACCATTGCAAAATTCACAGATGCTCTGCAACAGTTACCTTACTGTTATGGTTTGTGTATAATTCCAAAAGGAACAAGTTCAATTTGCATGGATCTTGTGCTTGTGTACACTTCTACACAAGTTCAGTTTAACCCACATCAGCTCTAGGTCACTTTGTTCTTCTAAAGCATCCAGTCTGGTCAAGCCAGCCCTTTAGTTTGTGATTAGTCAGTGTCACTTCCTTCTTCCTTTGGGTTTGACTTCACTGTTGACAAAAGCTTTTTGTTATAAACCACTTCAATCGTGACCACTTAAAAACTCTGCTGTTATCAAATGTACACCTTGTGTGTGTTCCAGAATGAGAAGGAGCCCCAAATCATCTGTTTAAAATACAGTAGCTCATTACTTCGTATCTCAGGTACTTGTTCCTTTAGTCCAAAGTCTGAATGTGTAGAATACAAGTATACTGTATTTAAAAAAAAAGATATTTTCAGATCTATGAATGAGCTCGGGAAGATATTAACTATGCAAATCCCTTTATGCTAAGCACCAGGAACCAAATTTTAATAGAGAGGTAGATCAAATCTGGTGTACGCAAGCAGGGGTGGTTCCTGGTCAGCTAATTCTATAAGGAAGCTGACTCATTTGGCGTTTCTGCTCACACAGCTCCCTGTTGCAGAGAAAATGCTGTTATTCACAGCAGAGGAAGAAGTCTTCACCTTAACATTGTTCATGTGACTGTGTCCACCTCACAGACCTTAATGATGTGTGGGCAGATTTTCCTCTGCCTTTGAGCTGTGCTCAGAGAGAAGGATAGATTGCAACTTGCCAATCTTAGGGGTAACATAGGTTAGTGCTTAAGAGTGACCACCCTCCTCTGTGACTTGTCCACCAGGGCGAGGTGGCTATGGAGAAAGCACTTGCTGGCTGTGAAAGAAAATTGAAGAGGAAGGACAGAGGAAGTGCCTCCTTTGTTTCTGTTCTGTGGGCAACAGAGGCAACCACGTCCCAGGGAGCACCTTGGCTGCCTGTGAAAATCCCCCTCTGCAATCCCTCCTGTGCGCTTCCCCCACACCATGGTGGGGACTGGCTGGGTGAAAGCATCCCCACAGCAGTATGAAAGGTAAGGCTGGATGTAGGAGCAGGGTTGTTGAGGTGTGATCACCAATGAGTTAAGGATTCAAGAATGGAAACGCCAGCCTAGAAATCTGAGGGAAAAAAGAGAGGACATCTGGGTGTCAGTCTCCAGGCTGAGCTACCAGTGCCGGTGTGTGGGCAACGGGCACCTCTCTGTGGGGCTCAGCATACCACCAGAGTCCACCCTGCCTGTGGCACTAGTGCCTGCCTGGCCCCCAGAGCCTTCTTGGGCTGGTCAGCACACAACCAGCACTTTGCCTTGCAGCTCACTAAATCCCAGCTGTGTTTCATGCATGCCAACCAGGGGGTAACTGTCTTATGCTTTCATGTTGTGTATATCCTGTTTACACCCCTGTCATGGGTTCAGCAGTAGCAGTCATTTTTCTCCTTCTTGGTAGCTGGTGCAGTGCTGTGGTTTTGACTTTCGGCCTGGGAACAGCGCTGATAACACCGATGTTTTCAGTTGCTGCTTGATAATGTTTTGGTCTGACCAAGGACTTTCTGAGTCTCATGCTCTGCCAGGGAGGAGGGGAAGCCGGGAGGAAGCAGAGACAGGACACCTGATCCAAACTGACCAAAGAGGTATTCCATACCACAGCACATCATGCCCAGGACGTAAAACAGAGAGCAGAGACCCGGAAGGGCTAGATTGCTGCACTGTTTGTTCAGGCTGGGTATAGGTGGTGAGCGATTGTATTCTTTCCTTGTATTTGCCTTGTCATTATGATTATTGGTGGTAGCAGTAGTGATTTGTGTTATACTTTAGTTACTGAACTGTTCTTATCTCAGCCTGTGAGAGGTGCATTCTTTCGATTCTCCTCCCCATCCCCCCAGGAGCTGGAGGGAAGAAAGAGGGAGAGTGAGAGAGCGACTGCATGGGTTATAGAGGCTTAAACCACGGCAACCCCGCATAAGACTTGTGAACAAACAGATCCAAAAGAAGGGTTCTAGCATGTCTTACAACCACTGATAAACCCACTTGGATGAATTGTACCAAATATTAGGCCTTCACGAACAGAGCCATGAGTCTGCAGAAGCCGGTTTATTCGATATGTTTCTTTGAGCAAGAGGGCTTGGGATCCCAAGGTAATTGCATCTTTCTAGGTTATGGCCTTTGTGTTCTATTTCTACCATTCTCCCTTCTATATTCATACAGATCTTTAATTATTGCCAGCTGTATCATTAATATCTCAATCTGAGAAAGCAATTTTTTTCCCTACAAAAATGGGATATAAGCCTTCCTTATATGTTAATATCAGCACCTTAAACCCAGATCCACAAAGTTATCACTGCTAAATGTAATGATTTACATCATCATTATCAGGTGCTCATGTGAATGGTATAATGTAAAGGGAGTACTTCAACGAAACTTCAGAAGTATGTGCCAAATTTGAGGGTGGAAAGAATGTGTCTGAGACCCCAGCCTTAGGTGCAGGAAACCTTATGTGTTAATTGAGCTCTGGGGTTTGCAGAAAGAGACATAAGCCAAATGTGTCTGCTGGGGACTGAGTAATTCTCAAGAAATTTGGAAAGCCATTTTCTCATTCCCAGCTGAAAAGCAATGTATGCTTCTAAGTGCTAAGGATTTAAACTATGCCAAAAGCGGAAGAGAAGTCGTGATGGATTGAAAATTAAGGAGATGACAAAGAGATTTCAGATATCTCAAATGTACCTGTTTTCAGTGCCTCAAAAAAACAAAGGGAGAGGGGATGTGACACAGTTTAAGTGCAACAAAGTAATTATTATTTCTGAATTCTAAAATTCAGCTTCTCAAAATAATTCATTTTTAAGCTAATTAAATTTCAGTACTGTCTTGAAAGGAAAAATATTTTTCCTGGTATACTGATAAAAGAGGCAGTACTGTTTCCTACAAAACACCACCTGACAATTCAAGGCTAGAGCCTTGTGTAGCACGAACCCAAGCCCATTTTTCTTCTTCTTTTTCACATGTACTTTAAGGCTTCATTCGTAATGTAGGTCAATACTGTGAAAGAAATGTACCGTTTTTCAGCCCAAGGTTTGTAAATTGGGAAGGGCAGTTATATTACATCATGTAAGGGTATAAAATATTGATTGCTATAATAAAAGCTATGATGACTGGTAGTACACCCAGAATGCATCGCCCGATAGTATTACATATGTGAAATATTCACATCCTCACATGATGCCAGTTATCAGAATAAGCCCTTGAGAAAGTTTGTAAAGAAGTGAAAAAGCAGTCCATATGGCATTCAGCAGTGTAGCATGTTTCAAAGCTTCAAGACTGTTCTGAGGAGAAGCTGTATCTTATTTTTGCACGGCGTTACTGTGTATGCATCTTAAATTTTGTTATTTTCACCATACACATCTGGCTGCCAGTTAATATCTTACAATCAAATAAACACCAGCAGGTATATGCTGTAGCTGTGGAAGTGTTTGAGGAGACAAAAAATGTCACTCCTTGTTTGTGAACAGGAGCCTTTCCAGGCAGCCCTATGGGTGGCAACTAGAGGTATTTGTACTGTATTTCCCTCATGCCTGCTCTTTTTGAATGAGATGTCTCTAATAATGAGGCAGGCTTTGGCCTAATGAAGTGGTGAAGGGGATGTACTTCAATAGGTATTGGCCATGAAATGCTAGCAGGAATCATTAAAATAATGTTTTCCTGTACCTTCTTCCTCAGGTTTAATTTATGCTGTTGTCTTTTATTTATTGAACAGTCAGTGATTAAACTACGAATGAGATATACTATAGGTATACCTATATTATAGAATATAGGTGATAACCTAGAATAAGAATCACAGAATCATAGAATAGTTAGGGTTGGAAAGGACCTTAAGATCATCTAGTTCCAACCCCCCTGCCAGGGGCAGGGACACCTCCCACTAAACCATGCCACCCAAGCTCTGTCCAATCCAGCCTTGAACACCGCCAGCAATGGAGCATTCACAACTTCCCTGGGCAACCCATTCCAGTGCCTCACCACCTTTACAGTAAAGAATTTCTTCCTCCTATCCAATCTAAACTTCACCTGTTTAAGTTTGAACCCCTTACCCCTTGTCCTATCACTACAGTTCCTCATGAAGACTCCCTCCCCAGCATCCCTATAGGCCCCCTTCAGATACTGGAAGGCTGCTATGAGGTCTCTATGCAGCCTTCTCTTCTCTAGGCTGAACAGCCCCAACTTTCTCAGCCTATCTTCATACAGGAGGTGCTCCAGTCCCCTGATCATCCTTGTGGCCCTCCTTTGGACTTGTTCCAACAGTTCCATGTCCTTTTCTTGTTGAGGACACCAGAACTGTGCACTGCTGTAGAAAAAAATATCCAGTATGTTTCTATACACTGACACAATTTCCAGGTTAACAATTTTCTTTCCTCACAGACTGGAAAAGACACGGGACCTGTGTTACTGAACCAGGGGAAGGGTTTGTAACCTTATCTCTGCCATTATCCAGTGCTGACAGCACTAGGAAAGATATGAGGAGCTATTTATTGGCTTATCTAGTCAGAACAAAATAGCTCCTAGCAACCAGAGATTGTCCAAGACCCTGCTGTGAAAGAGGTAATTTCCACCTTCATTAACTGACCATACTTACTCCAGGTATGCTGTCCCTGTTTTCAATATTGTTTAATATCTTCACTTCAATGAAGCACTGTGACACATTTATCCCTGTGAAGGTCTTGTGCTATTTTTTTTTCTATCTTACAAAATATTCCATTTGTTGTGTCTGAGACAATAGCTGGCCACAGGCCAGGTCTTGTATTTCTAGGTGGAAATAGATACAGTCACAAGCCAGGAAAAATCCAACATGCCTGTTAAGACTTAATAAGTGTGCTAGCGATGCCATTAAATCACCGTGGTGAATTCAGAGTTAACAGGTAGGAATCTAAGCTGGTAAAACAGTGGAAGAGGAAGACAGAAGCACTCAGAATAGTCTGACCTGCAGGCTGGCAGTAATGCTGTCTTCAAAAGAAATTACAGCTAACACCACTAATCCGCCTTTCTGTACTTTTTGTTCAAATGCCTGAAGTTTCTGCAAGTTTTCTGTTTTGGGGAAACGTGAAAGATCTGCATTAATCCATGTTTTTGTAACTTTTGGGAGAGTGGCATGAGACCATGCAGTAAATGTTCAAAAGAGCTGATTTTGACACTACTTTAAAATGTAATAAGTAGGATTTGCTTGCAAATTAGCATAGACTTTATAGATTTTCAGGACAAGAGGTATAATTACACCTTACTTTCATTAGTGCTGCTTAAAGGGTCATAAAGTAGCTGCTGTTTTAGGCTGGTCAGTGATGGCTGAGAGCAGTATTTGTAGTTCTGCCCTGAGTTAGACTCTGAGAGCTGCTGAATCCTGAGGAAACTTCTTAAATTGCTAATTATTACTTCTGACGATTGACAAGGAAAAAATCCTGTTTTCTAGTTTTAATGTATCTGACTGTTGATATCTAGCACTTGATCTCACTTTGTCTTCGCCTGCTTACAGTTCATAAATCATTACAATGAAGTAATCTTTTCTTTGTGGAAGCTAGTTCTCTTTCAGGCTTTTCTTGAAGTTAATGGACTGCATGTCTTTGGCGTGTTTCCCTGTAAAGCATCCTCATAAACTTGGATTTACTCTCACAGTTTATTGTGAGTGATCCCTGGGGCACGAGCTCCTGTTCAGCAGTGGTCATCAGAGGCCGTGCAGTAGTCCTGCACTGTACCCACAAATTTTCTGATGCTGTGGGCACTGGTACACTAGTTTTTCTGCTTCTAGTAAACCTTTTCGTAGCTCTGAGTCTTCACACAGTCTATCTGCCTTGATTCTAACCTCTTTGTCTATGTTACTGTTCTCCAAAACTATAGACAGTATTGCAGAAAAAGTTTCTATTTTTCAGATGTCTGACCTTGAAAACTTCTGTGCAGGAAGATTTGTGAGCTCAATGAATCTTGCAGTTTACTCTATGTTCAGGTGGTAAGCACTCTCATTTTGGAGAATATGCTCTCTATTATTCTTGCAAAAGTAGAGACTTATATGCAGATTTTTAATTTAAATGAAACTTAAAAAATTCACAGAGCATAATTTTTCACTTCAAAATATGCCTGTTTAAAATTCAATGCAAACTTATGTCAATCTAAATTTAAGCAGATTGTAGAAGCAATTTAAAAATTTAACTCTAACTTGTTTTAACATTAATGCCTCTGAAAACTATGAGCTAGTGATATGGGAAAGAGTACGTCATAAGCGAGCTCAATGTAGGTAGGAAGGATCCCTCTCTGTCAACCATGGGAGTTGCATGGTAACTAAAGCACGGATCAGGCACAAAAAAAGCATCAGCTGTTAATGCCAGCCTGAAGATGTAGATTTGATGTCCATCACTGCCTCTGCTCTGGGGAGTTAGCCAGGTCCCTGCTCCTGGCTTCTCAAAGCTGGTGAGTATGAGTTCCTGAATGTCTCACTTGAGATCACTGAAACACTTGAAACAGGTTGGAGCTGGTTCTGAATATGTGGAGTGTACTCATAAGGCACTTGAGTGTTTGTAGTTATTTTGCATCTTAAATTCACCAACAATCCAGGTCTCAGCTAAAAAAATGGAGGCACCTCCCCACCCTCTTACTTAAACACTTTGAGTTTGCTAAATGGAAATACAGTGATGAGCACCACTGTATTTAAAAAAAACCTCCTTTCTAAGAGTCTTGAAAGGAACTTGGGGATTTTGGTTTCAGAATATTTTGAATAGTGTGAAGTTAATAAGGCAGGAGATCCTGCAGTGGACAATAGGGATGAAACAGCATATCAGATAGTCACTCAGTAAGGGTATAGAGTATCTTTCGTGCAGTGAATGAGGCACAGATGCAAGGAAAAAAGTTTACGCATACAGATTGCATAATTTATAAGCATATGGGTGCTTAACAGAGTCTGTACAGGCAGCTTTGGAGTTCTTGAATGCAGCTTTATTACTACATTAGTGCAATTTTGCATGGAGCATATAGTTAAGTCTTCCACTGCACTACACCACTGGGTAAATGTTGTTTCAATCTCACTGTCTTCAAATGATTCCATCAAGTCACATGTTTTGAAAAAAGAATGAAAGTTTGACAAGAACTTTTTCATCTTTCTATTAACATATGTAGAGCACATAGATGTTTTGACAAAGTAACTGTAAAATATTATTAGTTTATTTACATAACAAAACCCCTCAAAGTTCCCTAAAATATCCTCAAGCAAGAATTCAAACATGTTTTTATCCTGTGCTTATTTTCAAAGGAAAGCGTGCAAAATAATTATGTTTAAAGCAGAATAAAAAATAGCAACTTCCCCAAAGCAAACTTACCTCCAGTATTAAATGCCCCTTGTGTTAAATGTACACTTGCTCTGAACATAAATTGCTTTTATTGTAAAGGTTTCTGTATGGACTGTTATTCATACTCTTGATTACTCTTTATATCAAAGCAAAAAGAAATAATTGCTCTTTCTTTACACACTTCTTGGAAGATGCAATATTCAAGAAAGCAGAAGGCAGATTGAAAACTGTATTGAAGACTTGAAGTCTGTATTTGTTGTTTGGCATCACAATTGAGGTTATGAGAGATGAAGTAGCTCTTTTGAATGTCACAAGTAGTAAAAGGAAAGGTAATTCTGTCTAGAAATGGAGCATGTAAACAATTAAGATTGGGATGTTTGTAAGGTGAACATGAGAAGTGAAATTCTTGTATTTCCTCTATTTTCTTCCCTACATAAATTGCTAAAGTTACCAGAGAAGTGCAGAAGATAGCTATACAAATTTCAGCATGTCTAAAAACCAAGACTGGGGTAATCTGTGGCTTTATAAGAAAAAAGCAAGATAATTATTGTCCTCAACTGTTCCCAGTTTTGCAAAGGAAACATTATTCCATTAATGGTGTTCTGAGTGGAAGCAGAGTACGCTGTCTATTCTGAATTTAGATCCTGTAGAGAACTTTTGCAATTAAAGCTTTTGCTTTACTTATGAGATCTTCTGAGAAATAATGTATTCTAATATAAGCTACCTAGTACAGAATGTTAGAATTCAAATAGTGGAATTTTTGAAGTGCTCAGCCTGTTTTTCATAGTGTTCTCACTGGCTTGGCTCTTCAGAGAGATGGCAACCTTCTCAGAAGAGGGTGCGGAGGCTGTGGGGCTGTGATGTGCTGGACGTAACATGGAGGGTTAAGTGCTGTCCACCCACAGTCAGGTTCTGTGCTCAGCAAGCTGGCCGTGTAGAGTGAGAACAGTGTTGGGAAAACACAACCTGGGCAGCTGGGACAGGGATTCTGGAAGTGGTGAGGTCACAGTGCTACGGCCACCTCAGGCACACAGCAGGAACCCGGGGAGCAGCAGGATGGGGTGAGGCTTTGCAGGCAGGCAGGCAGAAAGCAGCAAGAGCAGGCCAGGCCCCACCTGGTTGGGGCTGTGCAAGGTGCCAAAAGTCTGCCTTTGGAAGAGAATCCAGAGGCAGGACACAGGCTCCCTCCTGAGACCACATGCTGCATGAGAGCAGCTGCCTTCAGGTACTATGACATCTTATTGCAGTCCTCACCTGGCTGAGGAGTGCAATGCTTTCATGCAATCTGCTTCAGCAGTCTGACACAATTCAATGACTTGTTTGGTATCGTTGTCGAGAAGGCCAAAAATCACACACACGCATCTTCGGTGACTTCGTAGGAAATAAAAATAGGTAGGTTCTTTATTACTAGAAACCACTACTTATATACCTTTTCTAGCACACACGTGTCTTTTCAGCCACTGGTTAATATTAGTTAGCAACGGCACATTATTGGATGACACTTTACTGCATTACTAAAGTCCATTGTTTTGCCAAGTTCTTCCTTTGTAGTTAGTTACTCCCCTTATCTGACTCGCTCCTCCAGATGCCTTCTACTTTCCCACTCAGATGCCTTTGGTGCCTCATTTCTCACGGATACACTTTAACATCTTCAAGACAGAGTTCTAACTTCATGTCTTCAGTCAGGGAATCCACGGGCCTCCCATAGCCCCCCACCACAGTTTGGGGTGGGGGTGGTGTGGTGTGGTGTGTGCGTGTATCTCCCCTTTAATTGTCCTCTGTTAGTTTTTTTGGTGGGTTTGTTTGTTTGGGCTAAGAACTGAGCTGTGGCGGAGGAACTCACTGTGTCCAGCATCTCTGGGCTGAATGAGGAGGTCCTGGTCCAGCAGCAAGAGCGCTCCTTGCAAGACAACACAGTCTTGTTCATCCGCTGCCTGCCTCACGTTGTCGGGCTTTAGTGCAGCCGGGAGGCTCACCGATGGCCGGACCTAGAGGATTCCCAGGCTGCCAGAGGGCAGGAGGGCCACCGTGCGGCCACACTCGGCCGTGCTGCCTCGTCTGGAGAGTGCTCCCGTCTCCAGCCCGGCCCCCCTGTCAGCCCTCCTGATCGCACCATGAATGAGCTCCCCAGCACCTCAGTCACGGCCCTTCAGGGCAACCCCCATGAGGAGCCCCACCACGAGCTGCCCAAGAGGGCTGCAGGTCCTTCCTGTCCCAGCCAGGGCAGGGACTACTTGCACGGGGGGGGGGGCAGTGACCCCCAAAAAGGAGGGCTGGCAGCCCCCAGGCCTCTTCACCACCATGCAAGAAAACAGCCAACCAGTAGCACTAGGAGTGTGCCCAGGAGCTGGCAAAAGCAAGGCCAGGCCAGGAACTGGGGCACATGTTGGCCCCTGAGGGGAATTGGATGCTCTCAGCAGTAATTTAATTTCAGAAGAAAATAAAACTAGGAAAATTACAGAGTGAGCCTTAGTCTGAAATCTGCCAACCTCATCCTGTGGTGAGGCAGCTGGAGGTGATCAATGCCTCGACTGTGTGGTCTGGAGGGCAGTGTCCAATGGCAGGTTAGTGCAGACATTTCTTCGGGTGGAGATAGAGGAGCCCATGTCCCAGCAGGTGGGAAACTGGCAGGGCAGGCTCCTCATGACAGCAGGCAACACCCTGGGGCTAGCGAGTGGGCAATGGCTCCAGGTTGCTCTGGCTGCCTGGCGTCTGCAGGGAGAAAGCAGAAGGACAGCCAAAGGGGTTGGGGACACAGGGATCCACCTGCCCCTGCCTAGGCACTTCCCCTGTCCTCAGAGGGAAAGCCCGAGTAGCGCAAGCATGGAGGAGCTGAGGAAAACCAGACTAGCTCTAACAGAGGAGCTGCTTCATTCATCTATGTTTACTTCCCTTCCCTGTGTTGGACTTGCTGGCCTCAGGGCTATGGTGCCTGTGCCACTGCTCTTGCAGGGGTCTTTCTCCTCGTTCAGGCACCATGTGTTTTCATGTTATGGATACTTGCATATTCTCTTTGTCGTGAGGCCTGAGAGTGCCATGTGGCCTTAAAGCAGCATGAGGCCTTGTCCACTGTTCATGGAGGGCCTCTCTGCTGTGTTCTGGCAGGAGAGCCTGGCACAGCCCCTTTCCCAGAGCAGGCTACAATGAGGCTGGTCTCTGGCCAAGCCTTCTTTGCTCTGCCTTAGCCACCATGGGGCCTGGCTCCTGCACTGGCAAGGCACTTGAATCAGGATGAAGAGGCCACGCATGAACCAGGGCCAAGCCCCATGGTGCTCAGCTCACAGCTTGAGCAGAGCAAGATGAACATGTTTTTCCCCTCAAACATGGCTTTTTTTCGTACTATGGCTACTTGCACATTTTCTTTGCTGTGATGTGAATGCCACTGGGCAGTTTACCCTAGTAAATACTCAATTCACTTCTTGAAACACTCACTTGTTTACTTTTTTTTTGGCCTTGGTTTTGTAACGGGAAGAACAGCAAAGTGACACCTATAAATTGCTAATACGCACCATAATCTGGGATAACAGCAGGTGATAGGATTTCAGTGTCTCTATTTGACTGGAAGGAGCACTGCAGAAAGACTTTGGTTAATCTGCCAGATAGCAGATTTGCCAGATCTGCTCTCTGAGAAATAAACTTTCCTGCAATTGCTTGATAATTATGTGAAGCAATTTTGGAGGTTTGGGGATGATTATACTCATAACGGAATACGCCCTGGGCTTAAGCGATATCCTGTAACCCTACCATGTTATGTTAAGCTTTCTCATGAAAACAGAATTTATTTTACTATCAGTTAGCAGAAAATGTACCATCTGAGTCATAATTCATAAAATGATTGCATACAGCAAGGAAAACATCATTGATTATTTGCAATGTACTGCAAAATGAAAATTGATTCAGTTTGCTCTAGACTCACAAAGATATTTTTCAGGACCTGCTGAAAGTGTCTGCATTTGAAAAGGATGATCAAGGTTGCCACAGCTTTTGTAGGTCTATGGAGTCTGATATTCTATATTTCATACAGCTCCATAAGCCATGCATATATACTTTCAAACACTTAAGACATGTATATCCCGATTAACTTCCCTCTCTTTTATTTCTTATAATTCCTGATACATGTGTTTAATATTCTCTTTTATACTGTTTCTTTTCCTGGCTCATGCAGGATTACTGTTCTAATTTAATAGTAAATACAGGAAAGTCACAGATGTTGCTTTTGACATTGCAGCTTTTGACACTGCAGCATTTGGAAGAGCAATGAAAAAGATAAAAACCTCCTTATTCATTTACAGATAACATTGTAATTATCTGTGATGGATAACATGAGTGAATGGAAAGGCTCTGTCCCTCATTTAGCAGCTACTTTAATATCACCCTTGGGACAGGGGATTCCAGAGCAAACAATATCTGATGCCAGTAAGGAGGGGCACACAGACAGGTTTTGAGGAAGAGGCTTGCTGTTCTACCTGACCACTTACAGGATTTCAGAACAGATGTGCAATTGGAGAAGTGACCCATTCTTTCTAAAACTGACAACACAATTACATCTTGTGTGACAGCACTGTTACCATCTGACATTTAGGTAAATCACCATCCTTTTTTGATGTTCACCTGTCAGCTCATAAACCGAACCCAGTGATTCACTCTTCTTAGCTATGTAAACCCAACTGTAATAACTGCAAGGCTGAGTTTGTTAGGGAGGGTTAACATTTGTATGGCAATATATGTAGCCTATATGCATCAAAATTTCTCCCTAGAATAAGTTTTATAGTAAATGGAAGCCTAACTTTCCCTCAAATACTTGGGGAAAAAATGCTAGAATTGCCTGTTGCTCACCTGTATGTGATGATGTTACCTCTGCAGAGACCAGCAGGATCTATTGCCACTCCTTGTGTCCACAAAGGCAAATTCAGAAGTCTGTCGCCTTTAATTTTTCCTGTGAGCACTACCTTGTTCTGTCTCAGAATTTGGAGGTTTGAGATCCCAGATGCAGCTGGCTAGCAATCTCCCTGATGCATTCACTAGCACAAAACCACATGTGGCACTTGTCCTGTAACATTTCTCTGTCAGCTGTCTGTCTTTTCAGTTAATACCATGCGTTCATCACTGGCTATTTGAAGTAAATAGAAGGATGCAGTGGAGTATATATTTATTTATAAAACCAAATCTGGTTACAGACTGATCACTGTACATGTAAAAGACACTAGAAAGAAAATGAAGACATAACTACAAACAGAAGCTGATGCCCCTTGTACTTCAGCTCTTCGCCATCTCCTTCAGAGGTCGTTTAGTTTGTTACCAAATCAAGGAATAAAAAACATTCTATTGAGCAAGTACCGTGTTTCTAAATGTTGCTGAGAAGTACGTTAAGATGTGCCCACCAGTACATTTCTTTGACTTAGAGGGTTTTATGGACATCAAGTTTCCCTGCAGGCTCCTATCATTCTGTTCTTTAAGAACATTCTCAGAATCAGCAACATTTTAACTCACTGGGATGACTCACAGGCACAAACGACATACTAATTTGATGCAATGAGATGTAGCTCCAAATAACATCTTTGCAGGACTCTATCAGTAAAGGAGAGAAAATTAAAATCACGGAAGTTTGCATCTAATGTGAGAGTAATCACGTTATCACATAAATGCAATGTTTGCAGATATAATGCTGCATGAATACAATGTTACTTAATCTTTGTGTTTCCCATTCATGGGCTGAAATTCAGTTCAGCTCTTCGAGAGACAGACTCCTTGTACAATAGAAAATAGACTCGGTGACAGCGACTGTACAGAAACCAGACTTTCGTCAGAAACCAGACTTTCTGTTTGATGGCAAATTTTACAAGTTTAAGAGAAAGTTCTGAAAATAATCCTCATGAAAAAGAAATCCTTTGTGGTAATCAAAATAAGATGCCAACACTCTGCAAATAAATTTTTAAAATGAGGCTCATACAAAAATTCTTTTCAAAATGAAAAAACAAATTACTTCATTCTGGACTTGTCCAAAAGAATGTTAATGGAAATTCTTTCCCCTTTTTTTTGTTATAAAAACTGGGATCAGTACTGAATATTCCTGTAAAATTTTGCCAGTTTAAGCAACCAGTAATTTCTGATGGGGCGAAGAACTATAGGTAAAATTCTGATTATCTCTGAACAGCAGGATCTGCAAGGAAGAAGTCACAGCTTGTGAGAGGCCGTGTAAGTATTTTTCAGCTGAAGGAAGAGTTTGATTCAGGTCCAGCTTTTAGTATACGGATTATTTTTCTTAACTGCGAGTTAATGCATGTTGTTTCACT
Source organism: Ara ararauna (assembly GCA_028858755.1). Taxonomy (NCBI): domain Eukaryota; kingdom Metazoa; phylum Chordata; class Aves; order Psittaciformes; family Psittacidae; genus Ara; species Ara ararauna. The sequence goes on along the minus strand of CM054410.1, from coordinate 30,907,471 downwards.
CAGCTTTCTCCAAAGTAATAGTAAGTAATTCTGTAGGCCAAGAAAAGTTTTCTTTGTCAATGCAGTAAATTGGCTACTATTTTTCTTACATGAATGAGATGTATGCATCTATGCAGGGCAGACTTCCAACATCCTTCATTACAAATCAACAATATCCCACTGTTATGTGAGCTGTGCCACTTTTCCATTAGCAAAGGCATACCAAAAGAAGCTAAGTAGGCAGTTCAGGGAATTGTTAATGTACAAAAACCCCTTTTTATGTAGCTCATTAGTTTGGACAGCTGGCTGTTTTCAACAATTATGAAGAGTTGATATATTGGCTTGTTTGTAATCTCCTGCTGGGAAGCAACTTGGTAGTCTCAAGCCAAATGCCAGTGAGAAGGGCTGCAGTAACAAAACCCACCAGACAAGCTGTAATACCCTAGCAACTTCAGTCAGTAGAGCTGCAAGCAGGCCAGGAAATCTACCTTTTGGATAAGGGGACCCAATAAAAACGGGCTTGTTGGGGATCTCTTTGTTGAAGACCTGCTACCAACAGAGGTGTCTTTGGAGGTGCAATTGTTGCATGGCAGCACTAGCTAATGGGACTGTCTGTAGGAAAGGAAAGCAAAGCAGGGCTTGGGCAAAGCCAGAAGTCCTCTTGAAGGGTACTCTCACGGCTGTCCCCTGGGAAAGGGAGGAAGAGCCAGAGGTGAAATGCCCCTGGGGCCAGCTGGGGAACAGGAACTGGGTTCTGCTCTGCCTTGTTCCCCTGAGGAATGACAGAGGAAGCAGGTGTAGATCTCGTGCCTGATATATGGTGTTCCAGAGGAAGTCTGAATGTTTTTTCCATAAAACTAAACTAATCTTTAAATGCATGGTACTCTTTATTTAACTTCCTCCCTGTTAAATGTTGACTTTTGTCCTCTGAAGACATTTTCTTTTCTTTTTTATTTTTCTTACCTTCACAGGAGGTGTGTAAAATGAATCCATGACTGTTACATGTGACTGAGGGAAGTGCATGGTTTTATACTTCCCTTTTATTCTAAAAATGGGAGGATTTGGTTTCAGTCGCTTACTTCAACAAACTTTCTACATATGTAGTACTAATCAAAAAGACAACCCTGGGGAATTTCTGACTGAAAGGTAAAATTCAGTATAACTGAAAGCAAAGGTTTATAACAAAAGCTGTTTAATAAATTGAATTCTGTCTGTTGTGGTCATTGTAGGTTCAGCAATAATGCAGTCCTTGTATAGTACTACACCATATTCCTGGTGAACTCAGAGAAGAAATTACAGATATAAAATTATAGATGTCTGCATATCTCACTTAGAATGACCATAGAGGTATCCCTTGGAATATGATTGGAAACTAAATGAAGTAATTAGTTCTCATCTCCATCTCTGCTGGAAATTGCATGTTCTTAAGCACTTACATTATCCTCCTGTTTCTGATCCCAGACAATATTACTATCCACCCTAAGTGCTTTGTGGATGTTATCTTCACTTTCCAGAAGGATAAAGGTATCCCTGCATCTGCCACAGAAACCTGTGGGTGACACTTGTTTAGGGGCTAGGTGTTTGCAACAGAAGGTACAGCCTGGCTTCAAGTGCCTTAAGGTGGAAGCCTGAGATTTGAATCTAAAGCAGCCATTCAGGAAAAATGCATCTTAAGGGTCTGGTTGCCAGCCAAAATTATTTGGTTTAGAAGTTGGACCTCTAATGCAGTTCTCAGCATGGTATTCAATGAACTAGCCTTCACAAAATAGGCAACAAACTGTTAACCTGCTTGACAGTAGTATCTCTGGTGAACTGATTGCTGCAACAATTTTTCTACCCTTTATTAACCTAGAGGTAAGTGATTGAGTTTTTAGTGGGTTCTGTGTTTGCTTTTTCCCCAACTGCAAAATAAAATTACTTTTATTTCCCCAAATTTGGGCTCCTTTCTTCCATTATTCAAATTGTTCCAGCCACAAATGGAAATGCTGACAATAAAACAAACCCCTTTTACTGAAAATTGCCCATCAAAGCAAATCCTGTGCCCTTGTCCATTCACCCTGTAGTACTGACTAATGGGGGATAATTGGGTCCACATTCTCTAATGAAACTGGTATATACCTGGGCTTTTTGAAAAAGTTATTTGCAGCCTACTACTTCTAGCTGTATTTCTACAGTGTTACTGTCCTGGGTTCAGCAGTAGCAGTCATTTTTCTCCTTCTTAGTAGCTGCTGCAGTGCTGTGGTTTTGACTTTCAGCCTGAAAACAAAGCTGATAACACTGATGGTTTTAGTTGTTGCTAAGTAATGATTACTCCGATCAAAGACTTTCTGAGTCTCATGCTCTGCCAGGGAGGAGGGGAAGCAGGAAGGAAGCAGAGACAGGACACCTGACCCAAACTAGACAAAGGCTATTCCATACTACAGCATGTCACTCCCAGTATATAAACTGGAGGCAGTTACCCAGAAGGGCTAGATTGCTGCTCAGGTTGGGCTGGTATTGGTCAGAGGGTGGTGAGCAGTTGTATTCTTTTCCCTTGTGTCCTGGGTTCAGCAGTTGTAGTCATTTTTCTCCTTCTTAGTAGCTGCTGCTGTGCTGTGGTTTTGACTTTCAGCCTGGGAACAGCACTGATAACACTGATGGTTTCAGTTGCTGCTCAGTAATGTTTACTCTGACCAAGGACTTTCTGAGTCTCATGCTCTGCCAGGGAGGACGGGAAGCCAGGAGGAAGCAGAGACAGGATACCTCACCCAAACTGACCAAAGAGGTATTCCATACTACAGCATGTCATGCTCACTATATAAACTGGGGCAGTTACCCAGAAGCGTTAGATCACTGCTCAATCGGGCTGGGTTATTGGTCGGTGGGTGATGAGCGGTTGTATTCTCTTCCCTTGTTATTTCCCTTATCATTATTATTGGTGGTAGCAGTAGTGGTTTGTATTACACCTTAGTTACCAGACTGTTCTTATCTCAACCTGTGGGAGTTACATTCTTTCGATTCTCCTTCCCATCCCTCTGGGAGCAGGGAAAAAAGGCGGGGGAGTGAGTAAGCAGCTGTGTGGCTCTGAGTTACCGGCTGGGCTTGAACCACAACAGCTACACACACGGGAACTTCCTATTTGGTATGAATGCTAATTGTGCATCTAATTTTCTATGAGAAATATGTCAATAACTATACCACATGCTTGATTTTTTTTCCCTGATAATGTATTGGAATAACAATCCCTGTGTAGGAAGAAGGAATGTGGGGAAGCTGTGCTTGTTTTTTATGCTGGTAACACTACTACCTTTGCAATGACTTGATGGTTTTAGAAAGTTGCCTGAACAGGTTGGACCTGGTTTAGGAGAAACATTTTTTTAAACTGACCTTTTGGATTTTTCTTATACCTTAGGTTCAAAAGCAGTTTCCAAAGTAGAATGCAGAAGGAATATACCCACATATTTCTTGTCAAAATGGATTTTTGAAGGAAGGGTTTCTTCAGCTGTTGCAATCTCAAAACCACTCAAGGAGGGAAGTAAAACCATTGTGAAAGAAAGCAGTGCTGAGTGAAAGAAAGGCCCTAGAAAGAAAAGATGATGTAAGCATCTACTGCAAAGTGCCACTAGCTTCTTTGACTTTAAAGGAATATATCCTGCAAAATTAAGATATTTTCTTTACTTTCTGCTTCTAATGAACAATTAAAAGAAACCCAAAGAAAAACTAAAAGAAGCATAATTAGCAAACTACACAAAAATTAATCCAAGCCCTGGAGAACAAAAGGTATTTTTCCCTTTTTCAGGCAAATGGATTCAGCATCCAATGATTTGTATGAAAAACAGTAAGAAACATGGCTTTCATTACTCCACTGTGCCTTTGATTTCTCTTCTCAACTCTTACTTGTTTATTTGTCCAAACTATGATGACTCCAAGTCACTTGGGATGTGTGGAGCAGCACAGCTGTGAGCTGGCTGGCAATAGTTTATAAGTGATTCCCCCTAAACGAAATTAGAATGTGACTCTCCTGACCACAGTGTTTCTGGTGTGAGATCAGCAGAAAACCTGCATTTCAGAGTCTGTATTTCTTGTACCATGCTCACACTAAGCCAGCCCAATACGTAGATTCGAGTACTTCTGAGGGAACATCTTTGGTTTGGCCCTGTGGGACTTTTTGCTTAGCAAGAGTGGGACATCCCGCTCTGCTGGTGATGAAAATTTACCACACTCTGCCTGGTTTGCAGGAGAAACCATAGGCCCTCCGGAAGTTAATTTTGTTGTTAACTTCCCTAAACTGTCCAGAGTAACAAGTCTTGGCAAGTTCTTATTCTTACAAAAGCTACAAAGCAGTGGGAGAAAAGAGAAAGAAATGAAAGAAGGAAAGAAAACAAAGAAATAAGATAATCACAACGTGGATCCAGCAATGCCTTCTTGGTCAGCAAGCTGCAGTCCTTGCAGTTGCAGTCTTTGCAGTCAGTGAGCCTCACTGGGATCAGAGGTGGAGGGGCACACACCTGGCTGAAGGACAGTTTGCCTTTTTATAGGGTCAGGTTCTCCCCAGATCCTACCACAGGTGAAGACTCATTTCCATGCTTGCACATGCATTGTGAGCTGTTCTGGACCTCTCCACATGATGGTAGGGGTATCTGGTAAGCCCCAAGACCAAGTTTAACTTTGTGCCCCAATGGGTGCAGCAACAGTGTGGTGCAGCCGCAGCTTCTGTCACACTGTCTTCAGGCAGTTTGTTCCCATGGCAGTTGATCTTCGTGACCTCAGGCAACACAGGAAAAACATTCCCCACCTTGGTGGAGCACTATCCCATGTGCTGCTTCCCTGCACTTTGCGCAAGAACAAGACACTGTTCACCATGAACAGGTTCTCAGCCTCCCTCACTTCCTTCTGTCTTTGGAGTTGTTTTGAGACAGACTCAAAAAGGGTCTCTTGACCATCTCAAAGGCTCATGATTTCCCTCCTTCCTCATGAGATGTACCATCATCCATCTTCCACTGCTTGCTCCTTCTTGCAACTTCTCCGTGTACAGCACTTGGCCCCTCTGCCAGCAGGTACTGGTCCTCCAAATGGCACCATGGCAACTTGAGGGTCTTTGTCCTACTTTCTTCAGTAGTCTGTATTCTGGGTAAGGGGTGTGTAACACAAACTTGTAATAACCAAATAATGTTATATCAGGCATCTTTTCTCTTGAAAAAAAGCTTATATTTGGCACCTCTCAGAGTTATCCTTCCACCAAGTAGGAGGATGATGGCTCATATGGTAGCTGGTCTGTTTTTAACTCTGACTGCAAAGGAATGGAGTAAACTTTCCTATTGGGTGTTTACCAGTACCCCCAAAAGCTGGCTGCTGGCAGCCAAGTCAAGTTGTGGTTGTTACTACCAGCAATCCTGCCCTTGGAGCTGGTAGCTGCACTCATAAGAGGAGAAATTAGGGCAATTTCAAATTCTAAATTTGTAAATAAGCACAAATACTTTAAAACTGTGGTGGCAGTTGAAAACTATGGATAGTGATGCAAACTGGGAATTACTGAGAAGGCAAAGTTGGCTGCTCATGCAGCATATGTAGGGTGTGAGAAATTTCCTTCTCTGCTCCTTCCTTGCTCTCCTTTGAAGGTGATTTCTGCCACAAATATGTAGATATCTAAACTGGAAAGACTGGAGAAAAGGTAACAAAGGTGCTTTTCTGGGTGGTCTAGAAATAGCAAAAGTATGACATCTTCCACTAGTAAGAGAGAATTCTGAACCAATTTTTGGCTTTCTCTCTGACCTTTTTTTTTTTTTTTTGTTTGTTTGTTTGTTTGTTTTTTAATTTGTTTTTTGCCTTTTTTTTTTTTAAGGCAGCTTTTGACCTATTTGGTTGTTTAAACTCTGAATTTCATTTTGGGTTTGCAAATCCCACAGAATAAATGGCGTGCGGTTTTTCACTCAGTAAAAGCTATGAGAGCTTGGTAGCTAAATAAGGGGTATTCCCAGCAAGGAGAATATTCCCTTACAGAAAATACTTCAGAATTTTTGCACTCAGAGCTGCATTCTTACTGACTGAAAGGCAGCTACAGGTATCCCTCCTGGCATATTCTCTGTCATGCTGTTTGGGTGAAACTGATGTTGGATTTCCTTGCTACTGTCTTCATGAGGGCTGCACTGAAGGGGGCTCTGTCAGGCTCCATGTGGCATGACTATGGTGGAGGAAACTCTGTCTCTGTCCTCTCTTCAGCTTAAGTCTGAGGGACAGTCTTGGTCCAGGAAAAAGATGGTCTCAGGGAGATAGGAGACACCCCTTTTCACTATGTAAGCAGTTGATGCTTGTACTGAGCTTTTAAAACAGAGGTGCGCATTTAGTAGCCAGGGTTAGTGATGCATCCTTAGCTCACGCAACTGTTGGTCTAAAATATTGCATCATATTTAGTGGTGCCCCTATATGCAAAGGAATGGAAAACATCCACTCCAAACAAGAAAATCTGGATACTGTGTTTGATACAGGATCCATCAGGAGCAGACTGGTCTAAGTTCTGGACCAAACTAATTTTTAATTTGATGTCCTTGCTATCATTTTGAATTATGGCAAACATACTGATAGGAAGCACAGTATGGCAACCATGTGTTTTCAAATGCTCTACCTTCCTTTTGAAATTTTTTTCACATACCTTATAAAAAATTAACATAGAATCATCATACTTCCAATTTTACATCTAAACAGTAGCACACAGATATTTGTGTCTTGCAAATCATGATATCTAGTCTCTAACAACAGAGAGTGATAGCTGATCACATTTCAGAATCAGTATTTTGGTTTTCTACACAGAAGAATACATCTTGGCTTCCCACAGCAATTTAAAAATAGCTGATTCTCTGTTTGCAGTCAGGGAAGCTGAAACACAGAAGGATTGAAGGATTTGCTAAAGGGATTAATATCCGCAGCAGATTTGGAAATAAAACTTGAATTTCCTGACTGAGGTCTCTGTTAAAATGTATAACTTTTTTCACTTCTGAATGTTGATATCTCTGAACTGACATGCAGAAACCATTGTCAGAGAGAAGCATGATACTGGTAGTTCAGGATAGGTGATGAAGAAATGCCATACACTTTGGAAAAAAACATTTACCAAATTAAAGGTGCTGGAATAAGTTTTCACTTCTAATGCAGTATTTAGAAAGTAGCTGAGCATTTCTTTTTATGTCTTTCTCATAAAATGACATAATTTCTCCCATTCCCCCAAACCAATAACTTTTCAGACTAGTGGGAGCAGCCTAAACGTACACAATTTGGTTACGTATTAGCGAAATAAATGCAGGGAAGATCTCTCTTCATAGACTGTAGTCTGCTTAGTGGTTGCTTCTAATGGCTAGTATTTGTTTTCTATTGTTTCTGTTTCCTCAACTTTCATTTTTCATAATACCCATGAATGGCTGTTCTGTTTTCTCAGTTGAGAAGCAGACTTGCTTATCTCAGCTGCAAAAAAGCAAACTGGAGTAGGATATTTCTTGCAGAGTTGACACGGTCACTGCATTGAATGTGATTTCCCATCGATTAATCTCCTCCCCAGGCATGGGGATCTTTCTGGGTTGGCTGCAAAGGCAGCATGTCGATGAGTGGTGGGGATCTGAGTGCTGGGTCACTGGTAAGGAACAGCAGCCCTTCTTAATCAGACTGGTAGCACCAGCAGTGGCACATGGGAAGGAGGCTCATTTTAGAGAGACACCTGCAGTGAGAGGAAGTCCACTGATTCAGAAAAGATTTATACAGAAGTCTGTACACTGAAGGTGAAAAAGACTAAGAGAATCACTCGGCATTTTGCCAGGTACTGACTGGCAAGACACAAAAGACATCCTAGCATCCTTGACCCCCACTTCTGCAGCCTTAGTGGCTGATTTGGGCATACACTCATCTCCCTGGTGCAAGGTGAGGTGCCAAGACACATGTATCTGCTCCACATACATGCAGCCAGCACAACAAGAGCAGAAAAGAGATTCAAAGTTGCTCGTCCTATTGCAAGAGCAAAACGCATTTAAAAATAAGAGGTAAAGGAGCTGTGGGAAACTACCAGGACATGGTAAAATCACTCGTGGGACCTGGTTTTACCCAGAAAACACAGGCAGACCCTCTGCCTCTATTCCCAGCTTTTATGCTTTGCACACAGCTAGTAAGTGCTTATAGCAAGCATGTAAGATAGGCCTTAGGTTTTACACAGTTTTTCTGCCTAGAATAATGAAGGGTTTATGATTAATTTTCTTTAAGTACCGAAAATAGATGAGTTAAGTATTAGATGGAAACACGTTAATTTCCCCTTTCATGTGTACATGTGCATCCCAGGTCTCTTGTGCTCTCTCTTCCTCTCTTTTGTCTTCAAATCCTCCCAGACAGCTTTGTGCTCATAGCTTTCTTTAACAGGATTGTTTTGTTCTTTATAAAATTGGGACTTATAAAAGAAATAAATCTTACTATTGTTCTCTTGGGGTGCAGCTGTGTTAAATTGTAATCATGGGAGTTGAAACAGGTTTCTGTTCACAATAACATTTATATTCGTTTCCTGACACTCTTGCCGAATAACATGAGTGTCTTCAGCTGACCAAGGGGAAAAAAAGGCCTCTGCTCAGTACTTTGAATGTAAAATAATACTTGCACAGCACAGAACAGTTACTGCTATATTACAGTATTTTTTAAATTTTGTTGCACTGGATAAATATCCACTGGATCTCAAATTTCCAAGTTAATATTTCCATCTTCCCCTGTTTCTCCTCTGCCTGAAGTTTCTCCTACTACTGAGACATCTTTTTGAATCGAGAATTAACTAAACCTGGCCTTACCATCTACATTACCTCGTTCTCTGTGTTTTTTCTCAAGGATGAGCACAAAAGAGTGGATCAAAACATCTGAGAAAGATGCAAAACAGAACTGATAAAGTCTCATGAGGATGGAAATCCAGGAGACTTCCACCTCATTGAGGCACTTCCTCTGACTTCCATGAACAAGAGTGAAATGGGTGTCTTTGTATTTCAGCGGTTCCACCTGTAAAAGTTATTGGACTAGTAAAATGGTGTTATCTCCATCTCCTTTCTATGTTCAGGCCCTTAGATAAAATACTTGATTAAATATTAGCCTGATAGTCTGATATTAGTCTGATTGGTCTGATCATTGGTATATACATAAATGTGATACTCTCACTTTGGAGAATAGATGCTTGTTCTGGGTTCAGCAGTAGCAGCCATTTTTCTCCTTCTTAGTAGCTGGTGCTGTGCTGTGGTTTTGACTTTCAGCCTGGGAATAAAACTGATAACACCGATGGTTTTAGTTGCTGCTCAGTTGTAGAAGCGTTTCTCACTGAGAGTGGTTTTGTGAGCAATCCAGCCTTTGGCCTGGCTCCAACTGTCCAGTGAGCAGAAGGCATGAGAGGCATCCAGCCCTTGGCTGAACTCCAATTCTCTGGTAAGCGGAAGTCATCAGAGGCTGCAGGGGGGTTGCTATAGGGCACCTCACCGGAAGCCACTAGAAGCTGCTGGCAGTTGCCAGAAGGGGACACCCACTTGCTGACATGAATTTAAGCCTCCAATCACAAGCCGTTGCTAGGACCTGACATGGAGTCAGAGCCAATCATCTATTGTGGAATGTTCTGGTATTCTGTAATTTTTTCCTATAAAAGGTGTGCTTGCGCAGAATAAATTGTTCAGCGTTCGATTACATTAATCGGCGTTTGCGTTGTTCCATATCCCCCGCACTCAGTAATGTTTACTCTGGCCAAGGACTTTCTGAGTCTCATGCTCTGCCAGGGAGGATGGGAAGCCAGGAGGAAGCAGAGACAGGATACCTCACCCAAACTGACCAAAGAGGTATTCCATACCACAGCATGTCATGCCCACTACAGGAACTGGGGGCAGTTACCCAGAAGCGTTAGATCACTGCTCAATCGGGCTGGGTTATTGGTTGGTGGGTGATGAGTGATTGCATTCTCTTCCCTTGTTATTTCCCTTATCATTATTATTGGCGGTAGCAGTAGTGGTCTTGTGTTATACCTTAGTTACTGGACTGTTCTTATCTCAGTCCATGGGAGCTACATTCTTTCGATTCTCCTTCCCATCCCTCTGGGAGCGGGGAAAAAAGTTGGGGGAGTGAGTGAGCAGCTGCATGGTTCTGAGTTACTGGCTGGGCTTAAACCATGACATTGCTAGAGATTAATGCCTTAGCGGCTGAGAGCTGGTCTTTTCCCATTTTAACAAAAGATTGTCTTTTCCTCTTTTTTCTTTTTGATGTACCAGTGAATAAATTATGTTTACAGAGCAGCCAACATATTACAAATATTGTTGAAAACAGAAAGGCGTTGTCATGGGTTCAGCAGCAGCACTCATTTTTCTCCTTCTTGGTAGCTGGTGCAGTGCTGTGGTTTTGACTTTGGGCCTGGGAACAGCGCCGATAACACCAGTGTTTTCAGTTACTGCTTGGTAATGTTTTGGTCTGACCAAGGACTTTCTGAGTCTCGTGCTCTGCCAGGGGGGAGGGGAAGCTGAGAGGAAGCAAAGACAGGACACCTGACCCAAACTGACCAAAGAGGTATTCCATGCCACAGCACGTCATGCCCAGGATGTAAAATACGGAGAGCGGAGAGCAGAGACCCAGAAGGGGGGGGTGGGGGGTGGGGGGGGTGTCACGGCTGGGTTGGGCTGGGTATAGGTGGTGAGCAATTGTATTCTTTTTCCTTGTATTTGCCTTGTCATTATTACTATTGGTGGTAGCAGTAGTGGTCTTGTGTTATACCTTAGTTACTGGACTGTTCTTATCTCAACCTGCGGGAGTTGCATTCTTTCGATTCTTCTCCCCATCCCCCTGGGACTGGGGGAAGAAAGAGGGGGGAGTGAGTGTGCAAACTGCATGGCTGAGAGGCTTAAACCACGACAGTTCTTTTTGGTGCCCAATGTGGGGCACGAAGCGTAGAGATAATATGATTAATAGCCACTCGTCACAATGCTGATATATTGCATCTCAAAGTTGTTGCTCTTGATTCTCTTGAGTTCATGGTTTCAGCCTGTTGTACCTTAATTACAGCTGGTATTTGTCATCTTAGCATTTTTCGGATATGGGTTTTGGGTTAAGGTTCTTTTTTCATTGTACTTTATTGGAATGACTTGTAATACAGGTGGGCTCCAGAAGCAGGGGGGGGATGGACATGGACGTGGACGTGGACTTATAGCTGGCCATCCGGCTGCTCTTCACCATCCTGGCCCTCGTCCTTGCCTCCGTCTTTGTGAGGCTGTGGGAAGCAGAGGGGTGAGGCCCCGGGAGCCACCGGTGGCCGAAATGGGCAGGGAGCACGGCCCTGGGGACCAGGAGGCCACAAAGGAGGTGGCAGAGGAGGTGAGCCCCGCTGGCGAGCCCAGCCCAGCGGCTGCTGAGCGGCGGGAGGAGATGGCAGAGAAGCCAGGCCCCAAGGCCGAGCCGAGCCCTGCGGCTACTGAGCGGTGGGGGCAGGCGGCGGCCGAGCCCAGCCCTGCGGTGCCTGAGAGCATTCCCTGGCAGCCGCCCACAGAGCCCCGCGAGCCCAAGCCCCAGGAGGATGCAGGTGACTGCGCAGCACTTCCCAGCAAGGCAGAGGGGGGAGATCTGGACTCAGACAAAGAGCAGCTGCTGGTGAGAGAGCCGGCAAGCACAGCAGCTACACCAGCCCCAGTGACAAGCACAGCAGCCTCATTTGAGAGTTCTGAAGGGTTTGAATGGCCTTTGGGTACCCTTGAGACCTGCCTGCTGATTGTGATGGGCATCAGCATGTTGGCATGCATACACAGTGTGTTTTACCCACAACCATTTTGTGTAGTCCCGAGAGTTAAGCAGAGTTGGGTGTGGGCCTTGTCTGGGGTTAGACTACAAAGTAGGATGACCAAGAGATTTTCCCCAAGGATGGACAGTCATGAGTGGCAGGGTGTGTGGGACAGTATGGGTGAGTATCTGGTCCACTGGGGCCCTCCAGTGCTTTGGAAGCATCGGAGATGGAAGGCAGCTGTATGGAGTCCCCAACGACAAGCTGCAGAAACTGCTGGAGGGGAGGGTGAATTACTTTGAGCCTGGTGGGCCCATGACACTTCAGGCCATCAGGGCAGAGATGTAGCATACAGATGGACTCATGATCGAGGGGTGGACTTAGCAATGGACACTATTGCCCAGGTTATTCACAAGTATGAACACTGCACACAGCCTCTCTTGCTCTGAAAGACTGTTAAAAAGATGGAGCCTGACATCATGGACTGGATGGACTCAACAATTTTATACGGATTGGTCCGTGCACTAAGGGATGATCTCCCTCCCTCTGTGTGTGTGTGGATGTGTATATATACATGTGATGGCATATTGAAAATGTGGGATCTGAGCATGACGTGAATGGTATGGAATAAGGGCTGGATATTGTCATGGGTTCGGCAGTAGCAGTCATTTTTCTCCTTCTTGGTAGCTGGTGCAGCGCTGTGTTTTTGATTTTTGGCCTGGGAGCAGCGCTGATAACACCAGTGTTTTCAGTTACTGCTTGGTAATGTTTTGGTCTGACCAAGGACTTTCCGAGTCTCATGCTCTGTCAGGGAGGAGGGGAAGCTGGGAAGTAGCAGAAACAGGGCACCTGACCCAAACTGACCAAAGAGGTATTCCATGCCACAGCACGTCATGCCCAGGATGTAAAATACAGAGGGCAGAGACCTGGAAGGGGGACGGGTTCACGGCTGGGTCAGGCTGGGTATCGGGTGGTGAGCGATTGTATTCTTTTTCCTTCTATTTCCCTTGTCATTATTATTATTGGTGGTAGCAGTAGTGGTCTTGCATTATACTTTCGTTACTAAACTGTTCTTATCTCAACCTGTGGGAGTTGCATTCTTTCGATTCTCCTTTCCATCCCCCCGGGACTGGGGGAAGAAAGAGGGGAAGTGAGTGAGCAAACTGCATGGGTGAGAGGTTTAAACCACGACAGGCGTGACCTCAGTTTCATTTTGGAAGAAGTTGTTATGGAAAGCAATATCTGCTTTATACAAGTGTGAAAAGCTGTACCGGTAACTAATTTTTTTGAGGTTAATATTTATAACCAATAAACTGTCTTTGTTTGTATATGACAGAGACTTCCAAACCCTTCAGGAAAGCCTGCCTAGGTATATATAAACACAAAACAGTCCAACGTTGTGTTTGCATCTTCCATGTCTGCCCTGAAGCTGGCACATCCCCTTGTATGTTTTAATGAAGACTAAAAGCATTGTGAGCCCTTGTTATTATAACCTTTCCTTTAGCATAGGGAAGAGCCTGGATCCGGTGCTGAGTAAGAAAGAAACTAACATGAAAAGATGCTGCTTTTTTTTTTTTTATCCCAGGGGAGCAGGGTCATGAAAATGATAATCTGCAGGATGCAATGCCTGGGTAAACTGCTCATATGGAAGGAGCTGCCTGTAGGAAGAACATCCGTAAAGGGCTCTGTGTTATTTCATCCTCACAGGGTCTCTGTTATTATACACCAAAGAGTACTTTAGGCAGAGTGCTGTCACAGACCTTTGCTGAATGTAAATCCTTAGGCGCAGTGTAACAGATCCAGTTGGAGGATATCTGACCCAGCTGTTAAGTACCTGCAGGAGTGACTCAGGTACTTAACAGCTTCTCTCCCCTTTCCTCATGTCTGCAGCTCCATGGGAAGTTAACTGTTTCCAGTGGTTAGAAATATTATTCACAGTCAGGTAGAAACACAAACTGTGTAGCTGCTGCTCATAGACAGTGTGAATCTTTCCTTGTGATTTGACTAAATGAAAACCAGCTAAAAGAAAAAGAAGAAAAGAGGAGTAAGTTCAAGTTTGAAGAGGAGAGCATCTCTCCAGCCTGGAGTCTCTACCCTACTGTTGATAACTGTTTTATTTCTTACTCCAAAACAGATGTCTAGAAGAGGGTTTTTAAGAGCATACTGGTCACACCCCCTTCTTGTTTAGCCTAAGAGAAACACAGTTTAAAGTGGGTATGTAAAGCATGGGGAAACTAGAGACAAAGCAGAGAGATGGCTGCAACTAAGAGGAAGACATTTTGGACTGGTGCTTTTAGAAATGTGAATGCAAAATACCACCATTGAACTTGTATGGACTTACATGGCAGTAAGGGTGTTGAAGCAAAGCGTAAGAAGTATGAAACTGGTGCAATGAAGAAAGACGGGAGTGGAGAAAAGAGAGTGAGGGGAGTAGAGAAAGAAAGTGGCTTTTGTTTAGTAAATTTTGTTTCACCTAGAAGGAAGTGAGAAGGCTATTCTTTTAAAGTTCATGTAAGCATTTGCCTACTGTAGAGTATGCACAAGTGTAGTTATTTATTTAAGTATAGCATTAAATGGGTTTCAGGAGTCTTGGATGTCACACTCCTTGCACGCCACACAATATTTACATGGATCAAAACTAATAATCAGCAGTGTATTGAGAGGCAAGGACATGATGGAGAAAATTGTCTGGCACTTGATTTTATATGGCCTAGCTTTAACTCTGTAATGCTGCAATGAGGTCTGGGAAAAGCCTTTAACATCTATTTAACATGTTTCAAGTCCTTCAGCATGACTAATTGTTTTTAACGTCTGTGAACTTTTATGAGGTCTACAGAGGAAAAGCACTTGGGAAGCTTGATGCAGAACCCCAGCCAGTGCCCTCAAGTCAGTCATACACGTCTCTGGTGTGACTCACTCCTAACTTTCACTTTCTCCTACCAGCCTGAAGCCGTGTGTGTGGGCTTTGCCTGGGGCTGAATTGTTTTTGAAAGTTTGAGGAGAAAAAAATTGTAGCTACATCATGTTGAAATGTGAGATGAGAGGAAGAGTCCTAAACAAACAATGAGCAAATGAGTCCTGGGGATTTTATGTGAACATCTGGTAGTGCCAAAGCCACATGAGGCCAAAGTCTGAATTTCTGATTCTAAGAAAGGGCTTAATGAGTATAATAAGAGCCACTGATTGTCTCAGTGAATGATGGCTATGATTTAGCAAAAACGAACCTTTGAAAGCCATCATTTCAGTAGTTCCAACCATAGCAATGTTTTTAATCATGATTTGCCAACTTTCATGCAGAAGTTCATATGCTTTGTTCATGTTTGGATGGCTAGTTAATCTCTACTAAAAATAAATGACATTAAAACTGTTTCTCATGGTTCCAAAAAGCTTCCTGCTGCTGTTTCAACTTTGGCCCTAACTTTACCAAAGTATAAGCACAAGGTCACTTAAATTGCAATTAACTAAATAAAGGTAAGGAGGTGTTTATAGTTTACAAGAAGGCTTGACTCTTCGGTTTGATAGTCAATTATTTGTTAATTGCTGACTGCTTGGAGTTTACTCTCTACTTGTGATACAAATAAAATGTCTAACTCTGGCACAAAAGTTATATAATTCTTTCAAACTGCTGAAGTCACAGAAAAACCAGCTTTATCTCAATTGGACTGAAAATGTCTAAAAGCCAAAACCTGCCCTTGGATGCAAGCACACACCTATTGAGTTCATTTGGAGACTGATTTCTGTATCTAAAAATACAATAGAGCTTGCCTGGTTTGGGTTAAAATTCCATGGGGAATTTTAACCAAAGGACACACACCAGCCATGCCGTAAAAGAAGGGATTATCATAGATTAAATCAGAGATGATATCCTTCCCCAGCACTGATCAAAACGGCTGAAATAACCTTAAATTTATATGGAAAGCTGTATATTTTGAGCAGCACAATGGACTTGGACAGTAAATCAAACTTGAAGGAAGGTATTTTGTATGCTACTTATAACATATTTCATAGGAAGGACTTTTTAGAGAAAGTTATCGCTTAATAATGGTGCAAACAGCTTGTCTGAAAACTATAAACTGTGACTTTGTGGGTTTGCCCTGTTTATGCACTTGTACTGTGAAGTGTCAATTTGAGCTACTCCGTGTTAACTTGAATCCATATAACTAGATCAATACCTGTCATCAGCTCTTTTGATGTTTATCTATGCTGTGTCAGGGCATTTTGCAAATAAAGAACAAATAAGACAAAATAAAATATTTAAAACTGCCCTTTTATTAGTGGTGCTTATGCTGAAAAATGATGGGCAACAGTGAAGGATTTCCAAAGAACTGTGTTGAGTATGTTGCCAGCATTTTTTCTGAAGTAAAAATGAAAAGACCATAGTGTTGTTTCCTTCTTAAAACGTTTTCTTCCTTCTGAAGCTTCCCCCATGATTGACAATATAAAACAATCACTGATCAGAGCTGTCTGCTTAATTTTTCTTTGCATGCATATACCAGCAATGCAGTTGAAAGGTAATACATACAAAATATATAGTGGCAGGAGAAAGGTTCATTCTCTGTCATTTTTCTTTTAGCTGCATAACAATACATTCTAGCACTGGGTAGCATGATCTGCATAATCTGAACCTCTGATGTGAGGAAACAGTAGCTTCACTGATTTTATTCTCATGTGGATTTATACTGGTCTAACAAAAAGTAGAATTTTCCAAAGTGTTTCATTTTTATTGGAGGCTCACATGGTGCAGTAAGTACTGCAATGACACTGTCTCAGAAGTAGTTCAGGCAGAATTGGAGGGGTTTCTAGTAAATGTCAGGGGCTACATTCTGGGTCAGAATGCTTCTTTCATGGCAAGAGTTCTGGAACTGAGAACTTCACTTTGGCAAAAGAGTTTCTCCAGCTGACTTTTTCCATCATTTTAAAAACATTTCTTTGTGCATTAAACCATCTTCAGTGTTTGACAGTGCAAAGCATTCAGATTTCATAGTCACTGACTAAAAGGTGGACATGGTTCTGTTCTGAAATGTAGTGGAAAGAATATGATTTTAGCCTTGTTTGTCTATGTGAAAATCAATAAAGATTTGGCTTATATGAGTCATACAAAGCTGATTGGATGTTGTGTAAGAGCATAGTTCAGTGACTGTACATTGTGTGTACGAAACTGGTTACTAGGTTCAGAATAATTTGCAGTTTAGGTCAAGCAGAAGCATTCAAACTCACTAGCATTTTGTGATTTTTACCTGTCCAGCAAGTGAAAAAGTGATGTTTTTTGTTCTCTGTTCTCATAATTATCCTTTTTAGGGTGGATTAGTCAGCAGGGAGCCATTGGAAGAGAAAAGTAAGTGGAGGTTATAGGACTGGGTGGAGAGAATGAACTTGCTCAGTAATTCTGAGTTAATTTGGATGTGCATTGGAGACAGCAAGTGTGAGACATCTGTATTGCCTGGGTGGGCAAATGATGATGACACCAAGAAATCTCTGCAGGGACACAGCAGGTTTCTGAGTCACTGAGCCAGGACACTGTAGCTCTGCTAAGTATTTTACACTTCCCAAATGTTTAGGAGTGATTTTCTGTGATCTTCTGCGTTTGTTTCATATTCAGTAGCCTATGATCAAGTTGTTAAATTGAAATTAAAAATAAAAAAACCCAAACCCACAAATATTCCTCTAACGCTAGTTTTCTGGAGTTTCGCTACCCTTAGCAAAAAGCCACTGCCCAGCAAAAGTTTCTCCCTATTTTCCCCTTAAACAGGGGAAGCTTAGATTGGATATAAGGAGAAAGCTTTTACTGTAAGGGTGGTGAGGCACTGGAACGGGTTGCCCAAGAAAGTTGTGATTGCTCCATCGCTGGTGGTGTTCAAGACCAGGTTGGGCAGAGCCTTAGGTGAGGTGGTTTAGTGTGAAGTGTCCTTGCCCACAGCAAGGGGTTTGGAACTAGATGATCTTAAAGTCCTTTCCAACCCTAACTATTCTATGATTCTATGATTCCATTTGCAATAATGCTGCTAATGATGCAGTTTATGGGCATTGGAGCTGAATAACCAACATGGTAACCCATGTAACCTGATTAAATGATCGGTATTTAATATGAAACTCTTGTCCTTTGCAGTATGTTTAGCAACCATACACAGGCACAGATACATACTTCTGTATTACTCACATCTGGGGGGTGGGTACATGACAAGTTAATCCCAGACTAGCCAAACAAATGCAATCTTTATGCTTATGCCAATTTTCCTTCCCTCTATACCGAATCAGCTAGTTAAGGATGTTTATTTGCCTGGTTGATTGTTTTTGTTAAGACAAAACCAAAGTCTCAGGCAAAAGAAAAAAAGCTTTAGAAAAGCTTTGTATTTTGTGAATCATTTCAAAAAGCTACTTGAATTAGAAAGGAGGGATTGCAGCCAAAATTCCTGCTAAAAGCTACCTGGACTGTGAGGCAAACTCAGCCCTAGGTTACATGCAATCTGAATAGCCAAATGTGTGAAGGATGGAAGTAAAGCCTAGTCTTCCAACAAAACAGCTGTCTTTCTGCTGACCTCTGCCTGGCCAGAAAACACCCTGATTTTCAAACAGACTTACAGCTAACATGGATATCTCTGAGGCATGCATGAGCTGTGTGTTATACAGCAGTACAATGTGGTATACACCATTTCATATTAGTAATGCACGTGTTTCCTTGCACAATGTTAGAACAATGATTTTCAAGCCCTTCTTCATTAGGCATGCACTGAAGTCTCCATCCTACTGCTGACTATTTTCATGCTGTTTCAGGAGTTACTGAAGTGCTTCAAATAGCATTAAGCAGGTAAAACACTCTTTGACCCCTCATGTATGACAACATGATTACACGCATAATTTTGTACTGAAGTGTTTTATTACTTGCTCTGGGTTCCTAAATATTCCCATATTTACAAACCCTTGCGCTCTTCTTGTTCTTCATTTTAGGTAGCTTCCACTTACCAGACAAGGACAGGCCTCTTTGTGCTAGGCAATGTATAAATTTTGTATATGCTTACATAAGAAGTTTATAAAATATTTATGAAGTTTTATATACTCTGCACCCTGGCACAGGTTGACTAGAGAGGTAGTGGAAGCTCCATTCCTGGAGATACTCAAAAGCTGTCTGGACGTGGTCCTGTGAAACCTGCTGTAGGTGGACCTGCTTGAACAAGGGCGTTATACCAGATGACCTTCAGAGATCCCTTCCAATCTCAACCATTCTGTGATTCTGTGAAATTTACAGTGAAAAAAAATTAGATCTGCCTTTTCTAAGAAGCCCATGATATATAGAGGCATGACAGACAAGAAGGCAAGGCACAAAAAGGGTGAATACACAAAAAGGTGTAGTTTCACTTCTTTCATATTTACTGAGAAATGTAATGATTTACTGAAGGTTGCTACATGAAGCCCAAGCAATTCTAAGATATGAACTTGGATTTATTGAAGTATCATGACAATGATTCTGTTTTTATGAGCTGGAAATTCTGGTTTTTATCAAAGTAGAAGTTTTATCATCCTACTTTCAGTTAAGGTTTCCTACCCAAAGTCATCTCTGCTTATGTGACCAAGAAAACATTTTACCCCACAAGATGCAGCCACTGAAACTGAAACTGAATTCAACTGTGGATATTAACGAATGGGGAAAGGCTCCTCACTGGCTCTTTACAGAACTACACTCAATGGTTAAAGAAACAATGATAGCACCTTTTTGTAGACAGAAATAGCTATGTATAAAGGGGAGCAATGGAGCTCTAGCCTTTAGTAATAATTCTGTTTTCAATAACTTCAAGATCCTAATTTTAATTTCTCTTGGCTGGTGCAACTCTTTTAACCAAATTTGGACATTAAGTAAGTGATTAATATGAGGTACTTATTCATTTTACAAGAGGTGAAGAATAAGAAGAGCAATTGT
Source organism: Ara ararauna (assembly GCA_028858755.1). Lineage (NCBI taxonomy): Eukaryota > Metazoa > Chordata > Aves > Psittaciformes > Psittacidae > Ara > Ara ararauna. The sequence goes on along the minus strand of CM054410.1, from coordinate 30,887,852 downwards.
AGCCAAAGGAGTTAGACCTAAAATCTGGAAACCATGAAATGTGATGTTTGTGTAAACCTGATGAGAACAGATCCTTTAATCAGAATTAGAGCATAAAAATTCTGTTGGAAGCAGACACAAGGAAGCCATGTTTAAGCTCTTGCTCCTCAAAGATTTTTCCCTGAAGCAGATTTGAAACGGAAGAGGACGGAATAACAAGTGGTTCCATATGACTTTTTTTGGAAATTACTTTATTTTCCAAGACCATCTCTGCTGAAATCAATTTCCCCTAATGGAGCTGACCCAACTACTGTTCTATATTAAGGAGCCAGGTGTTCTGCTTGGTCTGTTTTGAATAAACGGCAGAGTATTTCTAAAAGACAATTTTTCATTTCTACTTTGTCATATTTATTTGGTCTGTTCCTATTTCAAATTGATGACTTGGCTAATATAAAATTGTATAAAATTAAAAGACTACTGCCAAGCACTCTCAGCACTTGTTTCCTTTAATTAGAATTTTAAAGTGATACTATCTTTCAAGACAAAGTCAATCATATAATCATAAAATCATAGAATAGTTTGGCTTGGAAAGGACCTTAAGATCATCTAGTTCTAACCCCCTATCATGGGCAGGAATGCCTCACATCCACAACTTCTTTGGGCAACCTGTTCCAGTGCCTCACCATCCTCACAGTAAAGAACTTCTGTCTATATCTAACCTGAACTTCCCCTGTTAAAGTTTAAACCCATTAACTCTTGTCCTATTGCTACATGTTCACAGCATTTGAAATAGAGAGTCAGGAGCAAGAAACTGATAGATTCTTCTTGGCTAAATAAGCTGGTTATGATTTTTAAAATAGTTTTACAATAGAAAGGTCAGTTTCTACAAAACAACATTGCACCAGGGAGCTTTCAGTTTGTCTGAGATATGTCATATTGATGCTTCAGATAGGATCAGCCCAAGTGGCTTTGTAATATTCTGATTTGTGCAAACAAGCCCAAGTATCTTTCTCCTATTAATTAAATTAGGATGGATTTCCCTACTATGCCATGCTGTTGCCTAGGAATCCCAGTCTGTTCAGCTCTCATGATGTGGCGTCATCCTTCCTGTAGCTATCAGCCCACTGTTGTATAACTGCAGAGAGAGCACAGGACATGTAATCTGGCCCATAAAGGCCTGTGGGAACATCTAATATACCACGACTCATGTGGTCAATTACACGACAGGTCTACTCCTGTGGGCATCTTCATGAGTCTCTGAGTGTATGAGTAAGTGTCCAAGTAAGAACAGCAAGAGGTAAGCTATATTGTTGACTTCTGCAGGACTTCTATACATTTGACCTGCAGGACCTATACATTGATATGACCTTGGAATACACTGGAAACAGAGGAGTAGTGTATGAACTAATTGTGTCACACTGCTCAATGCTGATTAGGTAGTGCTGTACCTTTGCTGAGTTTATTGCTGAGGTAATTTCAGTGCACCTTCTTTAAGAAGTCGCTTCCACTAAGAAAATTTTCTAGCATTTAAATAAACTATTGTCTGTTAAATCAAATTTATTTTGACTAGCTTTACCTCAAATGGTCAATTTTAATGTTGCTTGGATGAGCAGTAAAAATATAGAAGCACTCAACTTTCAACATTGTAGGACATTGTCCTGGGTTCAGCAGTAGCAGTCATTTTTTCTCCTTCTTGGTAGCTGGTACAGCGCTGTGTTTTTGATTTTGGGCCTGGGAACAGCGCTGATAACACCAGTGTTTTCAGTTACTGCTTGGTAATGTTTTGGTCTGACCAAGGACTTTCTGAGCCTCATGCTCTGCCAGGAAGGAGGGGAAGCCGGGAGGAAGCAGAGACAGGACACCTGACCCAAACTGACCAAAGAGATATTCCATGCCACAGCACATCATGCTCAGGATGTAAAACAGAGAGCAGAGACCCGGAAGGGTGGGGGTGCACTGCTTGGTCGGGCTGGGTACAGGTGGTGAGCGATTGTATTCTTTCCTCGTATTTGCCTTGTCATTATTATTATTGGTGGTAGCAGTAGTGATTTGTGTTATACCTTAGTTACTAAACTGTTCTTACCTCAACCTGTGGTAGTTGCATTCTTTTGATTCTCCTCCCCATCCACCCGGGAGCGGGGAGAAGAAAGAGAGGGGAGTGAGTGAGAGAACGGGCTGCGTGATTTACAGCTTAAACCACGACAGACATAAAATCCACATTCTTTCTGATGTTGATCATTCATAAAGTAGTGGTCAGCAGCTCAATGTCCAGACAGAGATCACTTACAAGTGGTGTCCCTCAGGGGTCTGTACTGGGACCAGTACTGTTTAATATCTTCATAAATTACACGGATAGTGCGATTGAGTGCACCATCAGCGAGTTTGCCAACAACACCAAGCTGAGTTGTGCAGTTGACATGCCTGACGGAGGGGAAGCTATCCAGAGGGACCCAAACAATCTTGAAAAGTGGGCCTATATGAACCTCATGAGGTTCAACATGCCAAGTACAAGGTCCTGCACCTGGGTTAGGGTGGCCCCCAGTTATCAATACAGGCTGGGAGATGAAGGGATTGAGAGCAGCCCTGTGGAGAAAGACTTAGAGGTACTGGCAGATGAAAAGTTGGACAGGAACTGGCAATGTGCGCTTGCAGCCCGGAAAGCCTTGGCTTTCCCTCTCTGACCATTTTTGATTTTGCTATTAACTTTACCATGTTTATTCCTCCTCTCATTTCCCATACTTTTTTTTTTCCAACACATTGTTTGTGCTATGCTGTCAGCTGAACTGCAGAGCAGGAATAGTATTTGTTAATGAACAGGCAAGTGTACTATTTCTCAAAAAATGTATCTAATCATCCCTAACATTTAACAGTCCACACTGTTTGCAGTCACATACTGTCTTAAAAGTTGGTTCCATGAATTAGCTAGCACGAAGTAGAAATTCACTTTGCACTGCCACTGCACAAAACTGAAGGTTACCACTTAGTAAGAGAGAATAAATTCATGCCTATATGGGTGAAAGTCATCTCAGTAGCAAAATCTACCCTCTGGACTCCTGTAATAGAAACACACAATACACAGAGAGCCTTGGTGTCTCCATTACCAGAAGTCAAATGATGACCATTTAGTGGGATTCTATTATATTACAGGAAAATATCTCATGGTAACTTGAACCGCTACACTCATTAAAAAGAAATTCCTTGAAATATTAGTCCATTTTTATTGTTTATGTGTTGACTTAACTCAGATTAAAAGGTCAGACTGTCCAGATCATTTTTCCTTTCTGCCTTAGTGAAAGATGAATAGTTTAATTTTCTCACTAATATTTTCAGTTGCATGACCTGATGGAATAGCAGCAGGCTGTCCAATCCTCTCCTCCTCTCCCTAGCACTATCTCAATGCTATTTTAATTTCCTGGTCATTTCCTGGCCACCATTTACTACTTCACTTAACTCCATTGTCTTTTCAGTTTCTCAGGCATAGTGCTCTCTAAATGCAGGCATCTCATAACTTTTTGTCTAAATGGTGGATGCTAGAGGATATTTCCTCTCCCTCAACTGTTGCAGTGATACCAGGAATGCCAGGCTGCATTCAGGGACTGTCATTTCAGCTGTAAATACCCTCTGCAGGTCAGACAGTTCGAAGTCCACTGGGATAAAGTAATGCTTGGATTGCAGATGCACTGGAGTGAGAAATCTTTCTTTATTTGCATCTATCTGAGGCATTTCTCCAGTGCTCCTTTCAGCAATGTACAATATATGTGTAGCAGAGAAGTTTCACATGTTAATACCACAGAAGCAGGGCTTATAGTTACATACAGCCATAAAGCAAAGGCATGGTTGCAGACACTTAATTCCCAATACAAATAACGTGCACTTGAGAGTTTGGTTAAAGACTCTCTTTAATGTTAATTTCTTATTAGCAGCAATCCTTTTGAAGTTTATGGCCACTGCAGAAAATGTAAGATAAAAAGGCGCCGTATGTCTTGTCAGTCCCCAGAATATAACAAAGCCTCTTCATTTTTCCCTTCTTCAGTCTTTTGTATGCTATGTTTTTCTTCGGAGCTTGCTAGGATATTTGGCCAGATACCAGTTTTACATGAATACCATTTCAATTGTGGATTGATGTTTTTTGGGGCTACCCTTTCCTTTCAGTTATGGGCTACCCAAAATGTTTGCTTTGGGTTTTTTGGTGTTTTTTTTTTTTTTTTTTTTTGTGTGTGTGTATGTGTGTGTATGGTTTCTTTTTTTTCCCTAGAAAGGCTCTGTGTATGTGTAAAAATGTTTTGCATATTTCAAGGAATCTCTTCTGTGTCCTTCTTAGATGGAAGAGGATGAGTTAAAAAGAATGGTTGAAAACTGAAACACTCAAATACAAAACGTCTTTGCTCACCCAGAAAAAAGTTCACAAGAAAGGAGAGGTTTATTTCCAGCTGAAATGACGTTCACATCTTGTTTGCTTGGAAAAGTCTTGCTCTTTCAGTGGCACAGTTTGGTTGGTAAACAACCATTAAAATTCTGAGCAGATCTGCATAGCTTGCAGGAAAACCTCTCAAACCAGCTGCAGCTTCCTTTCAGCAGATGGGAATTAATAATAGCCCTTTTTCTACAGGCTCTTCTGTTTGTGCCCACAAAATGGGCCACTTTTCAGAGGCCTTTTGTGCCACAGAAGCCTGATTACCACTGGTGGTGTGAACAGGTTGAGGTTGAGCAGGAGAGGGTGAGTGTGGTATTGTCTGCCTTTCCCCTCCCCCTTGCTGACTGCTGCTGACAATAGTGCTGACTCCAGCTGGTACAATGAGATACAGACTTGCTTTTGCCCCTTGCCTGTCTCTTGTCTCTCTTTTCTGTGCAGGCAAACCAAATGGGGATGATTTTGGTGCCTGCACTGCCTCCAGGAGCTATGCATTTGGGACTGAGAGTACAGCTTAGGGCATGGCAACTGTGGCTTTGAGGGCTTACAGCACCTATCATCAGCACAGGTGATAGCTCACCTCTGATAAGCTAAGAGAAGCTGCAAGTGGTGTCACCCTGAATGCAGTAGGTAAAGGTGTTCTGAGCCCTCAGTATGGAGGCGACCCCAGGCCCATAAGATACAAATGGCCTCTCTAAGTGCCTACATTGATGAGCAGATCACCAGTGGGGGGCACACTCTAGTTGGGGCCCTCCTTATTCACCCGAGAATTTATTGCTTTGTATGTTTGATTGCAACATGTCAAAATTTCAGCTAAAACCTCTGGCCAGTCCCTTTACACTATGCTCAATATTTTTGTACCGGAGCTTTTGTCTCTGATAGTGAAGGAATTGCCAGGAGCAGCTCTGGCTCCCCAAAGCTGCTCTTTATAAGGCCTTGAGGCCGCTGGCAGGCCATCTGCACTGAGCTTGGCCACTGTGCGTGTCATCTGGAGCCGTCCCCATCTCTGCTGCCTGCAATCCACCAAGCATCCCTGGGCTTTGTCCTCACACTCTCCACGGAGGTGGACCTGACCACCAGAGAAGCTGCCAGCCCCTTTGCAATGCCGAGACACCACTGACACCCAGGACTGCACAACAATGAAGAGGGAAGCATGTGAGACACAGAGACAAAATGTTCTTGGCTGAGAGCACTCATCTGTGGCCGGAGCTCCTCGAGGAGATGAGACCCAGCCAAAATCACTGGGAGAGCAGAGCACGCTGCAGGATCTCCCAGTCCGCAGGCACTTCCCCGCTCTCCCCCACCGGGGAAGACAAATAAGCGCCGCTTGGCGCAGGCAGCGGTGAGGAGCGGCCTCGTGGGTCTCCTGCGGGAGGAACTCTGTGCCCCACTCCGCCCGGCGGGGAGCGGGGTCTCGATAGGCAGCACCGGCGGCAGGGCTCTGCAGGGCTTTGTTCGAGCGCTGCACCGACGCCGAGCCCCTCCGCTCCACGTTATAGGGGGCTCCTCGGCCGTGCCGGGCTCCCGCCGAACCCTGCCTTTATAAACCGTCGGGCGGGAATATCGGTCGCCACCCCCTGCCTCCATTGTGTCTATTAACAGGATGGGGGAAGTTCTCTTTTATGACTTCTTACGTGCATTAACTGCTGTTAGTTTGCCGCTACCACTGTGTTCAATTTCTGTTTAGGAACCTAAAAGAAGTGCTTGAAAATTTTGATCCAGGCAATGCTGCACTTATCCCTTTCCCCGTTTTGAAATACAGAACAAGAAAAACTTTGTTGCTGAGTAGGAGAAACTACAGAGCACATTGGTGAATGATAAGTTTTCTCTAGTGTAAACTTGCTGAGGTCTGCTGAATTTCTTTCATCTTGCCATTTGATTAAAGAAGGGGAACACATTTCCCAATCTTTTTTAATTTCAGTAATTTCCTTGCATTGTTTGGAAATGTTTAGTTTTTCTTTTTTTTTTTTTATTTACATGTTGATGACATATGTCTCAAAAATCTTCTCACTCCAACTATTGCCAGATGCCTAACTGTACAATGATGTGTTGTTCTAACTCAGACAGCAGTATGGAAGTGGTGCAGAGAAACAAGAAGAGATTTTCTGCGCAGTAAAATCTCAAACAGACTCAGTTTTCTTCTCCTGTTCTGTTTACCTACCTCTGCTCTGGTAATACATTATTTCTTCATACCAAAAAATGTCATGGGATGTGAGAATTAATGCCACATGTATCTGCTCTTTCTTTTTTTCCATTATGACATAGAAGTGGGAAAGATACTTACACTAGTTGATGACAGGTTGATTGAACTATCAACTTAAAGGACAATAGAATGCATTTTTATGTGGCAGCATGACATCTCTTTTAGCATCTAAAAATATAGGTGTATTTACGACTAGCTAAGCGTGAATACATGTATTCTCTATTACTCTTAGAAAAGAATGTCTCCACTTTTGATGTTATTGCAGTCAGCTAAGTCAATTGTCTACAATGTTAGACTTGCAGTGTTTTGGGAATGCCAGCTTAGTTTTCAGATACAACTGGTTTTGTGCGTTGCCTCATGGGCACCAAGTCTACTCCTCAAACAAGTCCCCACTGGGGCTTGGGATTGGCCTGGGCCAGAAAGCAATTCAGGCTGATCACCATCAGTGACCATCTACTGCTGGTGCTATTTTCTGATGACTCATATAATTGCCTTGTTTGTCTCCATTTTATAAAGAGAACAAACATTGCTCCAGTGGCAGAAAAAAGGCAGCTGAAGTGAACTGAAAATGTATGTGCTCTCTAAAGCAAGAAAAAGTCAAGCGGTTGTCTTTCAAAGATGACTGCTCTTATGCTTGGTGGAATCCAATTAAGTACTGCATCTGAAGTGCTCTTGACATAAATACATGGTAAGTTTGTATTAGGCATCCACTTTTTCCAAATTTGTTTATTTAAAGTTGGTTTAAACACATCTCTTATCTACCTGAGCCCTAAGTCCAGAAATCAAATCCTTGCAAAGCACAAGATGCACTGTGATTATGTATATGTAGTCAGCTTGCTAAAGGAAAAAATACACATGAAAATGCAAAGAGAAGTTTATTGTTTCCCAAACAGGAAGATTGGTGTACTGGGTACATATTCTTACTAATTTCATTGAGACTAGTTATTAAGGTATTCAGATAATGCCTGCAGTACAGGACACAGGTATTATATATAGCTTGTCAGGGACTTCTAACTGTGAAAACTGTTGCAAAACATCTGGCTTGCTTTACTGGAAAAGCCTGTTCACATTTCAGGGAAAGGTCCCAGAAGAAATGGTACCAAGGAGGTGAAAGAAGTAAAAAGTGTACTCTCTGTGTCTTCTGTTCTGCCTTGAAACTAAACTGAATAGTAAAACATGTCCAGAAAGTCATACTCAAAAGAATTCTGTCATAAAATTGAAAGTCATATGGTTTGGGATCAAGAACAATAGAGTAAAACCACTCAAACTTCTGAACGGTAGTTGAAAACTGAAGGCACCCATGTAGATAATTAAGTAGCTGATGATTTCGGAGAAAAGACAACAGTTAAAGTAAAGTGAGTTGCCTCCATCACATACATGAGGAAAAATAAAAAGGGTTTTATCAGCATGCTGGGGAAATAGCAGTACTTGGTAGAAAGTCCTGCTGTTAATAAATCAGTGTGGAGATTAAATTATCAGATACTTAGCATGGTTGAAACTCTGAACTTGCTTTTGCATTCATCTGAAGAAAAATAATAGACAAACTGGATGGAAAAAGCCAAGCAAATGCAAAAGGGAATAATCTACTACTACTACTACTGATATTAGTACTACAACAAAAAGCCAAAAAAAACGCCACCCCCCAACCCCCACCCCAAAAAACAAACCCAGAAATGAAACAAGATACAGGAAATCTGGGCACATATGGGTCACCCGGATGAAACACATCTTAGGTGTTCAGGATACTGTTTCCTCAATATTTCTTTGCCACTTACAAATATTTGAAAGGCATGGGCAATGGTGGAAGTGCTGAAAGATGGAGGGAAAGGAAGTCTCACACTGCTTTTCTAAACCAGAAGGCAGACCAATTCAAGAAACACTCTGGTTCTGTGGGTCATAGCATAGAGCCCATAGGGGCACTCCCTCCTTTGCCTCCCTCTCTGTTTAAGGATGGACCTCAGCTTCCGAAGCCCAAGTTTACCTTCAACGATATGTAAGCTTAGGTGTAAGTGCTTATTTGGAACTGTGCCTCTGAGAAGAAAATAGTTTCTGAATATTTTAACTCAGACTCCTGGCAATGGAAAAGGAACATGCAGATACACAGGAGATGCTGGAGAAAGAGATGAATGAGATATAAATTCTATTTTGCTTGATATTAAACATCCAGGATTAGCACAGCAAAATGCAGATGAAAACTCATAGAGTGAAAATATATTGATGCAGCACACCACAGTTAAAGCCAAAAATCTGCAGCAGTATTAAAAAATTACAAAATAAAAATAACCCTATTCCTCAGTCAGGATGCCATTAATTTTGTCTTTTGTATGCTGAATAAACTGGGGAGGTACAAAAGAAATCATGAGATTCATTTGCTATTTTTAATATACAGCAATGAATTTTAGTCCTTAAAGTGCCCCAGCGGGTGTAAATGTGGATGTGGAATAAAGAGATGCATGGATATTCAAAATGATGAACAGCTCAACAAAACCTTGCAATCTACTGGCATTATGAAGAATATCAGGATATTATTAATTGTGGTAATTTTTTCCTGTTTCAGGAGAGAGCTTATCTCTGTTGGGAATGTAAATATACTCACTGCAGCTTTATTAAAGGGTTTCATAAACTAAGTTTCATTAAAGGGAAGATCTGCAGCATTTCATCATGCCTGTAATGTCTCATTTGGACAGATCAGCTCTTGATCTAAGCTTCTGATACTTGTGTATCCCTGATTCAGGGCAGCATTTTTATTCAGAAACAGCCCTTAGTATCAAGCAGGCTCAAGTGATTTTCTAAATGGGAAAGGCCTCAAAGACATATTTAAATTCTTGCTTGGCTCAGGGGTTGGTTTCAGTCTTTTATGATGCTGTGAAGCAGAAACAACTGTGACAATTCCTGAGATGTGAGTTGCGAGCCTTTCTGAGCTTCTGAGTGCCCTTGCATGGCCTCATCCCAATGGAATTTGGACCCTGCTTTTACCAGGTTATTTTCTTCTTCTTCCTTGAGGATCTAGTGGTGCATTAAAAAAAAAAAAAGGCATACATACAAACTTTATACTTTAGCTGTTGAGTAGAAAGACATTTCTACAGGTCTGTCCTGGGAGAAGTTGTATCTTGTGTGACTAACACTGTTCATGCGGGGAGGCTTTCATTCAGTAGCATTCTACTCCCATGGAGTAACTCAGATGATGTCCACAGAGCAAGGCTCCTCTGCCTGGAAATCCAAACTTACCATTCTTGAAAGCAATAGCAAAACATATTGAGACCACTTGTCCAGGATACATACTTAAACTGAGTGAGATTATGTACTTCTGCTTATTACAATGATCCTTGAAAGAGGATTTTTCAAGAGATCTGCTATTCTTCTTCTGATCTTTTTTTTTTTTTTTAATTATTTTGCCTTTTAATTTTTGTCCAGTGGTTTGTGGGTTTTGCTGGCTCTTTTTTCATGGTTGCCTTTTGCATTTCGCAGAAACATGGCATGAGAGAAGTTTGAAAAATACTCACTTTAAAGTCAATTCCAAATTCAATCCATCCTTTGCAATTAGACTGGTACAAAATAAGTACTTAGCGTTGCAAAAGGAATGGTTTCTCACTGGCCAATTAGGTGGGAAAGAATTTTGCTTAGTCAAACTGGCTTGCAAAACTGCTTCCCATCTCAACCTCTGCCACTACTTTACTGTGAGTCCTTGGAAAAGCAGCTTTGCTTCTCGGTGCTGTTCTTCAGTTCATGGTGTTGTTTGCCTTTTTTATCTATTAAGGTTGTAAACTTTGAAGGCCATAAATTTTGAAAGTTTTTTACCTCAGGGTTGTTACAGAGGTATCTACCCTCCCATTTCATTCAGAATGGCTGAGAGATACTCTTAACACAGACTGTGTTCAAAACTGCCTGTCTCAGGGCTTCCTTACACTGCTGACATTGTACTTGCAGGGCAGATTTTGTTCTAAAGAAAGCCAGTCAATACTTCTTCTTCCCTACTGTGGGGCAAATGAAATATGTGGCACCAAGAGTCTACTAATCTACATCAGCTGTCCTGTTTCTAATGGATTTACTTCTGTATGTGATGACCCTTTCTTATAAAATCACAGTGGTTACAGAACAGAAGCTAGACAGAACAGAACACCTACCCTTGGGTCTCCTGATCTGTTGGACCATAGGTAAGATTTATGAGGATGGATAATCATGCAGTGAAAGCACAGCTGTGATTATTTGACCTAATTAATGCTCACTGTCCTTAGATGGCTTTTGGCACTGGTACGACACATCAACTCAAGCAAGTGGTGATGGACATGGAGCCTTCTTATCCGGAGCATATAGTTCATCCTTGTTAGCTAGTAGGTGCTGAATGTTGCAAACTCCCAATTACCATTTGGGTCTCCAAGTGGCCTTTGCCCTCTTGATTCAGGAGGAAGCAACCAGGGCATGGTAGGGCCCCTCTGTCAGCTCAGGCGGTCATCTACCAGGGTGCACCTGAAGGTGCGGAGGTCTGACCTGATTAAGGACACAGGGCAGGACAGGGACACCCATGCGTGTGGTATGGGGCCGCCTTGCTGCTGAAGACCCACAGGGGAGGGTGCAGGGCTCCGCTGAGCAGGGAAGGGGGAGCACTTCTGCTTCTGTCTCTCCTTTTTCTCCACTTTCCCTTCTCTTGCCATCTCTTTTCCTCCTCAAAGTATTTCTCCCTCAGCCCCGACAGTGCCACAGGAAACCTCACCCACTCTACCTATTTTTGCTCACTAGCATGTGGGCAGGTATACCTGCCCTGTGTGCCTTAGCTCAGTACTGCATCATGGAGCAAGCACTTTTGTTCAGAGATCTTTTTAAAGCTATTAAAATAAAAAAAAAAAAAAAGAAAAAAAAGGAAAGAAACACGCACCCTGAAGCCTGAATAGCAGCGTTTCTATCATCTGTTGTCATGACACACAGCTGACGTGGGAACACGGCAGTGAGGCTGACTGCTAGTTTAATTTTGGTGCAGAAATTTGCTAGAAGAAGCTTTCAAAAATATCTCTGGGTGGGAGGAAAACAGGTGGGTGCTGGTTATGTGTATGAAGAAGGAGGAAATAGTTGTCAATCTTACCTAAGCATTACTCCATGTCCATCAGCCCTTTGGCACCCTCACTATTTGACAGGAGGAATAAATGATACCGTCTCTCTTCCTTCTCTCTCCTGTTACTTCTCAAGGTGTTGGTAGGCCTCAGAGTGCAGGGAGATCAAGCATAGAATGACTGAAGAGAACCACTGTTGTCTTGGTCAAAATTCACCTGCTCATGCAGTCTCGGTAAAGATGCCCATACAAGAAAGTCCTCTCAGTATCATCCAGTGGAGCAAGGTGATGGTAAGATCCACCCAGGAGATACTTCTAGGCTGTAGCATCTAAAATGACAACTGACATTGGAGACTCATGGTCAGAAACATATGGTCTTTAGGAACTCCTAAACTGAACATAGTTTCTGTGGTTATCCATTTAGGTGAGTATATTTACTAGCCCAGGTGGTCCATTGAGCCCTTTGTTCCTATTCCTTATACACACTTTTGTTTCAAAAATGTCTTGTTTTTCCGTACCATTGTCCCTAGGTAAGTCAGACCTAGTCTGGTTTTTAGACATTCCTAAGAGTCACAGTTTCTGCTGGCTATGAAACAGTGTAGGTGTTCAGAAACATTCTCTAAAAATCACTCTGCTAATCCATTTGAAGCTCATTTTCTTCTACCATAACTATCCTCTGTTAGTACATTTCTCATCTCTGTTAGTCATCTTGACTAATGACTTTCCTCATCTACACTAGTTTACTCACCCATTTCAATACTTTCCTAGATCACAGGAACATTTTGTGACTTAGTTAAGTAATTAGAAGCTCAGAAGTCTTTGAATGAAAAGTGTTGTGTTTTATAAGAGCAAAATACTATGATTACACAACTGAAAAACATAATTCAGTGTAGGGACTTTCTCCTCCATGTTTGGTGATGACAAAACTGGAGCTGAAGACCCCAACCACCAGACTGAGAAGTTTGAAAAAAGATATCCACACTATTGAAAGTTGGTTGTGCAGACTAAGACAGAGGCAGAGGAAGAAGAGGAAGAACATACTTAGAGAGGGGTGCATGGGAACAGAAGGACATGTAAGTCTGTGTGAGCAGAGTAATTTAGAGCTCTACTTGTGGAGAAAAGCTTGTAGCTATCATAGTCATACAGCCATGGGAACTGCAGCATTTTATTTTATCCCATTTTCATTGTATTTCAACTTGGTCTAACAACCTGGCTTTTACCATACCATTACTTCTGTTTTCCCAGTATGTGAAAGGGTTTCTTTGAACTTCCCCCTTTAGAAATCCCAAATGAGAAGCTTTGTGAGTGGAAAATTTGGTAGCAATGTATCCTTTGCATCCTTACTTTGCTGTTTGGTTTTGATCCCCTCTCTGATTTTCTTACTGCTGTCTGTTTCCAGCCTCTACTGTGTATGTCCCATAATATGCTCAATAAAAATTGAATAGTTTCTACTTAGAATTCTAAAAATGGTTTGGCATTTCCAGAAAGTGACAGCACCAATATTATCGTCAGTCTCTTATGCGAACTGCCACCCTGTTGCTACTTACCAAAGTATCTTATATTTCTCTGAAATCAGGCTCCACACTCTCACACTCAGATTCCCTGGGACCCCTGACCTTCCCTCTGGAGATGCCTAAGCCATTGGCATTCACCTTGCTGCTGGCCAGAGTATTAATTATAGATATTAATTATATGAGAGCTATGAGCTGCTGTCTGGTGAGGAACTGTTCTTATGAGACAGCTCCTGCTCTAGGGCATGTCCATCAGAAGGTTTAGGTTTAGCCCATCAGATGATGGCATGTTATGCTATTTTCCTGGCAAAAGCATTTAGTGCCAACTTTCAAAGCAAGTCTGTGTTTGGTGGGTGACGTTAAATCTATAACGTGAAACTTAGATCTGGCATGGCGTGCTACCCTCCTTATCGTAGAATCATAGAGTAGTTAGGGTTGGAAAGGACCTTAAGATCATCTAGTTCCAACCCCCCTGCCATGGGCAGGGACACACCACACTAAACCATATCACCCAAGGCTCTGAACCTGGCCTTGAACACCACCAAGGGTTTGAGCATTCACAACTTCCTTGGGCAACCCATTCCAGTGCCTCACCACCCCTATACCAAAGAACTTCCTCCTTATATCCAATCTAAACTTCCCTTGTTTAAATTTGCACCCATTACCCCTTATCCTATCACTACAGTCCCTAATGAAGAGTCACTCCCCAGCATCCTTACAGGTCCCCTTCAGATACTGGAAGGATGCTATGAGGTCTGCACACAGCCTTCTCCAGGCTGAACAGCCCCAACTTTCTCAGCCTTTTTTGCACATGGAGAGAAAAAAGAGAACCAGGATGGTTTGCTTGAATTTTTGTCACACTTCTTTTTTCCTTTCTTTCCTACCTCGATTCTAGAGGGCTGGGAAAAAAATCAATTCAGAGTTTGTCACTGGGGAAACATAACCATCTGGGAAAAATACAAGCTCTGGCTGTAGGGGCAATCTAGCTTCCCATGCTAAACAAAGACATTGATTTTCCTTGCCTCCTAGTTATCACTTCACATATTTTTTCTTCAAGCCACCTTGAAAAGGCAGCCTGGAATAGCATTCTTCCTATATAAACAACCCTGTCTTTAGTATAAAGGTTGTTTTCCTTTACATGAACAGCAGCCTTGCGCTTTCAGTCAGAATACCTTAAACAAAAAAGGACTCAATAACATTTTTAAGAAGCATGATTTCTTTGTAGACTGCCTGCTCCAAACTGAAGACATAATGCCTGTCTGGAGACAGCAGATGTGTCAGAGATGTAGAAGTTCACCACCCCTGAATCAAAGCCCCAGCATAGCTGAATACACTACTGTAAAGACAATAATGACTGCCTTTGTGTTTGTTTGCCTTTTGTGTAGGGGGTTGAAAATGCTAGTTGTGTTTAAACACCTCTTCGGAGTCATTACAAGATATTGTGCAAATATAGCAATTTTTCCCTGCTAAGCAGGCATGAAATGCACATTTGCTTATCAGGATGAAACAGTTCCAGGGAGGCCTTGATGTCTGTCAGGTGAATCATCTAATCTCCAGATTTAATGTATTGAACTGGGTAAAAAAGTCAGTTTTTGGAGATATCTAAATATACATTTCCCTGTGAGCTGTTCCAATCTCTACAGTAAATAAATCATGCTCATGCAAAGACTCTTTTTTTTTTTTTCTTTTAAGACACGTTTTAAGATATTACACCCAAATAATTGTGGTATAAACCATTTAGAGCACACACTAAGCACACTAAATTCCATACATTATTCTCTCTAAAAATGCTTATTGACAAGCTGCATCAGCCATTTAGGATTAGATAATCTGTCATGAGGTATTTCCTCCTCCTACTCAGGAGAAAAAAGAAAAGCAAAAATAAAACAGATACAAATTGCATAGTCAACAACCTCTTAGGAATGTTTAAGTTATAACATACCTTGTCAAAAATCAGGAAATTAAAATGCAAATCCAACGCTGTGTCCTTAATTCACCCCTTTGTGCTTTTCCTGATTATCATGCAGAAGAACGCAGCCATTTTTGCTGTGAATCTTTGTGACACTAAGCTGCCCTACTGCATTTTCAAGATGACTTATTCTGGCTCTTAGCTACCTCCAGAATTGTTACGGTAGGTCATCAAGTCCATCTCTTCCAAAGTGCAATTAATCCCTACTGCATATTTACAAGAGCTTACCCTGCCTAATGTAAATGTCCTGTGTGAGCTGGCTTTCTCTATCTTTGCTTTACCACTGACTGGATTCTTTTTCAGGCTAGGAATATGTTAAAAAAGATCTGATTTAATCAGGATCTTTCCCCTGACATCATCAGTTTTGTACTAAAAAGGGTGTTTGGTATTTCTGTATAGCTGCACAATGTCCTTTGCTGTATTTTCCTTTCCTTCCCAAAAGCCAGCATCTAGAAGCATTGTCCTCTTCTCTGACTCTTTGGAGCAGGGCCAGAAGCACTGCCCAGCCTTTGGCCTCCCTTTTGGGATGGCTCCTTTACCCCCAGATCTCCCTTACAGGGCTGTTGTGCATTCCCACCTGCTTAGGAGTACTGCGTCCTTAGCTTGTCTGCCTGGCTGGGATCTCCCACTGCTCAGCACTGATAGGCTTAGTATTAAAACACAGCCAAAATTTATTCAGAATGTGGTTTAAGGTCAGACACCATCCATCTCTTCCTGCCTTTCTTTGCAGCTCTTGCCATAAAGATTCTTTCTGAATTTGGAAACTTTTTTGATGACTTGAGCTGAATGCACGTTCCTCAGGTACTCGCCCCATCCTATATTATTTGGAAACAATCAAGGCTATTTGGCCTCTCCCCAGGGCAGGGCACCTAAAAGACGCAAGCAGGCTTTCTCTATGATGCCTACTTAGCCTCAGCAGCATTGTCCCTGCCTGACCCGGGCTCTTTATGTGAAACACATAGGACATGTCTTGGCTGTGATTAATACTGATAATGCCTTTACAACTAGGTGGTGCCATGATCTACAGTAGTGAGTGAGGTACAGGTACTATGCAGAGATTGTGCATGGCAGAGACACATGTGGCCATGTCAGAGCAAACCTACGAAAAAATCCCTGCTTTGCCCATTTTGGTGTGTAACTGCTTTCCCAGGCCACTTCTTTCTCAATTAATCAAAGATTTTGCCAGCTCACTTTGTGTTCTCAGTGATTCCCTCCCTCCCCCATTTAATTTTTGCTAATGTGGGGAGGAAGAATAGGAGGAAGAAGCAGAGAAAGTATTTTCAGAACTTTTATTTTCATTGATGTATAATATGTAAATCGAAGAGCACTAGTGGGAAAATATTTATTAAAAATAGGTAGCTGCATGACTTTGCATAGCCAATCGCTGAGAACCAGTTGGTAGCATATCACTGTAGTTCTCTCTGCCATTATGAATCTGGGAATAAACTTCAGTATCTGCTAATAGCCTTTAACATTTCTTTCATTTTATTTCCCTTACCTATGACCATGATGTGAAACTGAAGCGGGAAGGAACAGCTTATTAGTCTTGCTACACATATTGTTCATGGCAATTCTGCACAGTTTTGCTGGCATCCAGAGGACTGAACCAAGCACAGGCTTGCTTTGAAGACTGTAGTGGAGCAGAGTTAAGCTGTAGTTCCTAAATTTTGCCTGGTTCTGAGGACAAGTATATGGAGCTCAGATCCTTCATTGGTTTATATTTATAGGGAATTTTGCTTGGATGCCTGGATTTCATGGGTGCCTGGGTAGTACAAATATTTAAATGCTAAGCACAAGCATTTATGTTATTATTAATAAGGAAAGGAAAGATAAAGAACTAAATTACGTGTCCTTACTTAGACAACAAAGCGTGTTTCTTTTTCTGTTTATCATCTTACATCTTAACATCTTTCAGTGCTGAACAGACAAAAGTAATTCATAAGCACTTTCTTCATTATTTACTCTTTGTAAAGAACAGTAACATCCCCATTCTGCAGGTGAGTAAGCCAAGGGCAAAGACTATGCCTATCTGTGTAGTGTTCAGGCAACTGAAGCAGGGACCGGGCTGCTTTCTCTGATATGGGTATGGAAGAGAACAATATTAATTTCAGCAAGTCAGTGCCATAGAGCACCACAAGAGGGAATAACACAATCTTCCAACCACTTCAGATGGGCCTTCATTGTAACCTGGGGCTAGTCTGTTCAGGGGCAGGACCTGCGGAAAAGTTAATCAAATTCACTTTTAAATCTGTTGGTTAAATTACATTATCTCACTGTGATGACATTTTTATTTTGAGTTAAAATAGGCCTCAATTCTGTTTACTTTCAAATGTAATGTGGTTTACCTGAACCAATTAAATTTCACACCTTGATCCAGATCAGCCTGCCTTTCTCCTGTATCCCCACATAGGCAGGACCTAATTTTATTTTCTAAGTCCTGAAGCTGTTTTCTACTTTCTCTTCTCAGCATTACTGGGAGATTTCTTATTTCTGCACTTCACAGATAGCTGCATGCCATGCTGTCACGCAAGTTAATTTAACCAGCTGATAAAAAGTTTATGATGTTAACAACTTTTGTCTACTTAAGAAGCTGGTGATCAAAAAGGTAAAAGAACAGGCTGAAATATTAATTCACAGAGTAAACATGATGAACTGATAGAGTAATTATAGCCTGAAGAGTCCAAACATCCCCATGTGACCACCTGCGGAACTTGTGGTGGTTTCATTAAGGCGACGGGCTGAAGAGAGGCCTTTTACAAAGCGTTTTCCCTGCATGAGGAATGCGGAGAAGCTGGGTTTGCACTTGGTGGCAGTGCTCTCCCACGCTGCCTGCAGCCCTGGCAGGCAGGGCTGCTGCTGCTGCTGCTGTCTGCAGAAGACACGGAGGGGGAGTGATGGCTCTGCACAACTGGGGGCTCATAATCTGCCTAATGTTGTTTTATTTAATTCATTTTAAATACTGTTCCTCTGCTCTGATTGAGCTCTGCTGTTTTAGAGCTCTGACTGCTGTCTGAAGCAGCCCCCTCCCCTCCCCCAGACGTCCATAACAACAGAGCTCTGGAGAGAGAAAGGATAAATAAAATGTCCTTCAAATGTCCTGTTCAAATGTCCTGTAATGGGAATATTGCATTTGGATAGTGTCCTCATTGACTCTGCGGGCAGATAACTGCCTTTACACTTCTTTAGGATGAAGAAACTGATGGCCTTGCAGCTTGCCGAAACAAAAAGCCAGGGATCTGGCTAATTTTTTTTTAACTCTGATGTGTTACCTGAGGAAAAGTAGAATGAATGTGGTATGGTCAAGTCTTACAATCATACGAATTTCATAGCATTACATGCTTTTCTTAAAGCTACCATTTGCATTCATATGACATGAAGAGAAGTTCATCTCTCTTTTTTCTTCTTTTAAAGGGAATGTGCGGCTTTTCTGGTGGTGTGGAATGGCTTGAAAACCTGAAAAACAGAGGCTTTGATGGCAGAGAACAAATTCCTGCCATTTGTCCAGGGAAATTGGAGGCACTTTAGTCTCATGATTTTTGCAGGCCTCAGATGGGCAGTGGTTAAGATTAGTGGAGTTGTCTCCATGCTGCGGCAGCACGGACACATTTTCAATGTAACAAAATAAATCCCGTGAGTGCAGCTGCTCCGGTAAGATACATTGGTTGATAATGCACTATGGTGGAAAGAACTGTGTAATTGGAAGAATAACAATGTCACCAAAAAAAAAAAAAAAAAAAAAAGGGAGGGTCAAAATTGACTTTAAGTACAGGATGGAAGTAGGAAGTCTCATAAAAATTAAAGTAGAGAGAATCTGGGGGCTCCTTGTAAAAGCAGAGGGAGAGGAAAACCAAATAGCATTTTAAATGCAGTTTGACTTGTTCCTGAGAAGGTGAGGTTCACAGAATCATAGAATGGTTTGGGTCAGAAGGCACCTGAAAGATTATTTGGTTCCAACCCTCTGCCATGGGTTGGTTGCCATCCACCAGACAAGGTTGCTCAAAGCCTCATCCAACCTGGCACTGAACATTGGCCACAGCTTCTTGGAGCAACCTGTTCTGGTGCCTCACCACCCTCACAGTAAATCTTCTGAATATCTAATCTGAATCTACCCTTTTTCAGGTTACAGCCATTACCCTTCATCCTATTACTTCAGGCCCTTTTAAAAAGCCTCTGTCCAGCTTTCTTGCAGGCCTTTCCAGGCCCTTTTTGGGTACTGGAGGCTGCTCTAAGGTCTCCCTAAAACCTTGTCTTCTCCAGGCTGAACAAGCCCAACTCTCCCAACTTGTCTTCATAGCAGAGCTGCTCCAGCCCTCTGGGCATCTTTGTGGCCTTCCTCTGGACTCGCTCCAATAGAGGGTTTGCAAGACCAGACTCAGTGGCACAAGAGTGCTCTTTATCTGCTCATACTTGGAGACAAGTATGTACCATGCAGGTTCGTAGTCTGTTCTAGCTTCAGAGGTTGAACATTCGGTGCTCAAACGGGCCCAAAGCACAGAAATTGTCTCCTTTCCCATAACATGCAGAGGCAGGTGAGGTTAATGTGGTTTCTGTGGCTGACTGGGGCTGGCCATTCAGTAGCAGGCATTGTTCATGGATTTATCTATCAGCAGAGATGACCCTTACTGCTTTTACAGTTCAGTGCTCCTCCTGATCAGCCCAGCCTCAGTAACAAACAAAAGCTGTGAAATAACTTGTGTCCTCGATTAGAGACAAACAAGCAAGAACAGCACCACTTAAGGAAGCAACATAAATAATCAATGACCAGAGAAATATGGTCCTTTCTGACAGAAATTATGCTGGTTTTAATTTGTGTTTATAGCACCTAAAGTAACAGGCACATGAAATATGCATGGAGACAGAGAACTAGGAAAAAATCCCTGTAGAACCCAGTGGTAATCCCCTGGATCCTGACCAAAACTTGCAATGGGAAAATGTAACAAGGAAAAAGAAAGCTCCCGTAGGAAGAGAAAATAATAAACATTGGAAAAATACAGTGTAAACCTTTCTCTGATGTGAGGTACACTACTAGAAAATCAAAACACAATTTAGGAAATGAGCTCAAAGTGTAAGATTACCTAGTCAGACAGTCTTTAGCATTTGGCATAACGAGGGCAAATCTTCAAGGAGGGAAAGGTAGTGTTTCAGTTCTGCTTGTTTATAGAAGGTCTTTGTTTAAAATATCATAGAATCATAAAATAGTTAGAGTTGGAAAGGACCTTAAGATCATCTAGTTCCAACCCCCCTGCCAGGGGCAGGGACACCTCCCACTAAACCATGCCACCTAAGGCTATGTCCAGTTCAGCCTTGAACACCGCCCGCGATGGAGCATTCACAACTTCCCTGGGCAACCCATTCCAGGGCCTCACCACCCTTACAGTAAAGAATTTCTTCCTCATATCCAATCTAAACTTCCCCTGTTTAAGTTTGAACCCATTGCCCCTTGTCCTGTCACTACAGTTCCTCATGAAGAGTCCCTCCCCAGCATCCCTATAGGCCCCCTTCAGCTATTGGAAAGCTGCTATGAGGTCTCCACACAGCCTTCTCTTCTCCAGGCTGAACAGCCCCAACTTTCTCAGCCTATCTTCCTACGGGAGGTGCTCCAGACCCCTGATCATCCTTGTGGCCCTCCTTTGGACTTGTTCCAACAGTTCCATGTCCTTTTTATGTTGAGGACACCAGAACTGCACACAGTACTCCAAGTGAGGTCTCATGAGAGCAGAGTAGAGGGGCAGGATCACCTCCCTCGACCTGCTGGTCACGCTCCTTTTGATGCAGCCCAGGATACGGTTGGCTTTCTGGGCTGCGAGCACACACTGCCGGCTCATGTTCATTTCCTCATCAACCAAAACCCCTAAGTCCTTCTCTGCATGGCTGCTCTGAATCTCTTCTCTGCCCAACCTGTAGCTGTGCCTAGGATTGCTCCGACCCAGGTCATTCCTTCCCTCCAACGTATCAACCGAACCACACAGCTTGGTGTCATTGGCAAACTTGCTGAGGGCACACTCAATCCCACTGTCCATGTCACCGACAAAGATGTTGAACAAGACCGGTCCCAACACCGATCCCTGAGGGACACCACTCGTTACTGGCCTCCAGCTGGACATTGAGCCATTGAGCACAACTCTTTGCGTGTGGCCATCCAGCGAGTTCTTTATCCACCGAGTGGTCCACCTATCAAATTGATGTCTCTCCAACTTAGAGTCAAGGATGTCATGTGAGACAATGTCAAACGCTTTGCCCAAGTCCAGGCAGATGACATCAACTGCTCTACTCCTGTCCATCAGTTCCGTAGCCCCATCATAGAAGGCCGCCAGATTGGTCAGGCAGGATTTCTCCTTAGTGAAGCCATGAATCCCTCTTGCAGCAATCATTCAGGGTGGCTTTCTTCTAAATTTAAAGGTAGGATGCCATGAATCAGATTAAAATAAGGATGTGTCTCATCATCTTGAATCTTTGCCTGGAAAAATAAGTTAAGTTAGTGAAGTTTTCTCCTGAAGAATATTTTAGAAATTTGCAAAGTAAGGACTAAAGTGATTTTAGCTTTTGTAGCTGAAATTAGCTCCTTCCTGATCTTTTTAAAATCTACAGAAGTGCTAATGTGTCTGAATATGATGACTAGGATTTTAAAATTGCACATTTTTTTTGATTGAGCTACTGAAAAATAATGTCCCAAACCTGCAGTCAGTCAGACTGATTACAGGATTTTTTCTCCTGGAACAACAGTGAAAACATTTTTTTGATCAAGCTTGACCATAAAAGTAGTACAGCTTGACCCAAAGTAGTACCATCCATTTTCATCCCAGGATAAAACAGGCTAGCTTTTTTTGCAGGGACTGAAATAGAATGGGGTACAGGTGATATGTGCTTGAATTTAAATTGTGGATTTTTCTAAGTGGATTTTTCGACAAAGGTGAAGTGGTACCATAGATTTCATATCAGGACTTCTAAATATCATAACAAATCTCCTGCACTTTCTCTTTGTCAAGGTTTAAGCTCAGCTAGAGACCCAGGAACCATGCACCCACTCCCTCGCTCCCCCCCCCTTCCTCCCCCCCACTCCCAGAGGGCTGGGGAGGAGAATCGAAAGAATGTAACTCCCACTTGTTGGTATAAGAAACAGTCCAGTAACTAAGGTATAACACAAACCACTACTGTTGCCACCAGTAATAATAATAATGATAAAGGAAATTAGAAGGAAAGAGAATGCAACTGCTCACCACCTGATACGCAGTCTGACCAAGCAGTGATCTAACCCTTCAGGTAACTGCCCCCAGTTTATGTAGTGGGCATGACATGCTGTGGTAGGGAATACCCGTTTGGCTAGTTTGGGTGAGGTGTCCTGTCTCTGGTTCTTCCCGGCTTCCCGTCCTCGCTGGGAGATCATGAGACTCAGAAAGTCCTTGGTCAGAATAAACATTATTGAGCAGCAACTAAAACCGTCGATGTTATCAGTGCTGTTCGCAGGCTGAAAGTCAAAAACACAGCACTGCAGCAACTACTAAGAAGGAGAAAAATGACTGCTTCTGCTGAACCCAGGACAGTATCCACCCCTTATTCCATACCATTCATGTCATGCTCAGATCCCACATTTTCAATACACCATCACTCTTGTCTCATATATATATATATATATGTATTTATACATACACACACACAGATTGAGAGAGATCATTCCTTAGTGCATGGACCAATCCCTGTAAAGCTGCTGAGTCCATACCAGCCATGATGTAGGGCTCCATCTTTTGTAACAGTCTTTCAGAGCAGGAGAGGCTGTGTGCAGTGTTGGATCATTGCCTACTGATGATTCCGCAGATTCCTCATCTGGTTTCATAAAAGTTCATTCTTTGTTGGGGTGATGGTCAGAGGGAAGTCAGGGCCAGTCGCTGGTGACCTGAACACATCTAGTTGGTGGGCTATAAAAGTGCTGCATAGCAGGCAACAGTATACTATTTAGTTTATTGGCTGTTTTCCCCTAAAATCAAATCCTTGAGGTACACATCGGACTTCCCCATCTTTCCGCATTACTCACCAAGTATATCCGGATCCCTGCGCAAAAGCAGTCCCACAAGTGGGTTTGCCTTTACCTGAAGCAGGGAAAACCCAGACTGTCTTCCCCAGCAAATTCTTTAGGTGCACCACAGGAACTTCGTCCCCTTCTACAGTATGTAAAATTTCTTACTGGGCTGGGCCAACCCTGTTGGCAGATCCTCTGGTGTTGACCAACCAGGTGGCCCTGGGTAAGTTTGTATCCCAATGTTTGAAAGTCCCACCACCCATTGTTCTCAGTGTAGTTTTTAACAGCCCATTGTATCATTCGATTTTCCCAGAGGCTGGTGCATGGTAGGGGATGTGATACACCCGCTCCTTGGCCCAAGCATCTATCAGGCTGTTCCAGAAATGAGTCCCATTGTCTGACTCAACTCTCTTTGGGGTTCTGTGTCGCCACAAAATCTGTTTCTCAAGGCCCAGGATAGTGTTCCGGGCAGTGGCATGGGGCACAGCGTATGTTTCCAGCCAACCGGTGGTTGCTTCCACCATGGGAAGCACATGGGGCTTGCCCTGGTGGGTTGGTGGGAGTGTGATATAATCAGTCTGCCAGGCCTCCCCATATTTGTACTTCAGCCATCGTCCTCCATACCAAAGAGGCTTTAACCGTTTAGCTTGCTTAATTGCAGCACATGTTTCACAGTCATGAATAACCTGGGCAATAGTGTCCATTGTTAAATCCACCCCTCGATCACGGGCCCATCTGTATGTTGCATCTCTGCCCTGATGGCCTGAAGTGTCATGGGCCCACCGGGTCAAAAGTAATTTACCCTTATGTTGCCAATCTAAGTCCATCTGAACCACTTCAATCTTAGCAGCTTTATCCACTTGTTGATTGTTCTGGTGTTCCTCAGTGGCCACACTCTTGGGTACATGAGAATCTCCTGTGGAGGTCCCTTGACCTTACTACATTTTATGGCAAAACCGGCTTTCAGCAGGATTTGGATTATTTTCCTCCCATTCTCAAAGACTTTGTCCGCTGTATTGCCCCACACGATAATATCATCAATGTATTGCAGGCGTTCTGGAGTTTGCCCCTGTTCCAGTGCAGTCTGGACCAGTTCATGGCAGATGGTAGGGCTGTGTTTCCACCCCTGGGGCAGTCTGTTCCAAGTATACTGGATGCCCCTCCAAGTAAAAGCGAACTGTGGCCTGCACTCTGCTGCCAAAGGAATTGAGAAAAATGCATTGGCAATATCGATTGTGGCATACCACTTGGCTGCCTTTGACTCCAGTTCATACTGAAGTTCTAGCACATCCGGTACGGTAGCACTCAAGAGTGGTGTGACTTTGTTCAGGCCACGATAGTCTACCGTTAGTCTCCACTCTCCGTTAGACTTTTGCGCTGTCCGTATGGGGCTACTAAAGGGTGAGCAGGTCCTACTGATCACTCCTTGGCTCTCCAGTCTACGGATCAGCTATGGATGGGAATCAGGGAGTCTTGGTTGGTGCAATATTGCCACTGGTGCACTGTTGTGGTCGCGATTGGCACTTGCTGTTTTTTGACCTTCAGCAACCCCACAACTGAAGGATCCTCTGAGAGACCAGGCAAGGTGGACAGCTGCTCAATTTCCTCTGTCTCCAGAGCAGCAATACCAAAAGCCCAACGGTACCCTTTGGGTCTTTGAAGCACCCTCTCCTGAGGTAGTCTATTCCGAGGATGCATGGAGCCTCTGGACCAGGCACAATGGGGTGCTTTTGCCATTCCCTCCCAGTCAGGCTGATTTCAGCCTCCAGTACAGTCAAGTCTTGGGATCCTCCTGTCACTCCAGAAATATAAATGGGTTCCTCCCCTTGACAGCTTGATGGCATTAGGGTACACTGTGCACCGGTATCTACTAGAGCCTTACACTTCTGTGGGACTGATGTGCCCGGCCATCTGATCCACGCAGTCCAGTAAATCCAATTGTCCCCTACCGCCACCTGGCTGGAGGCGGGGCCCCTCTAATAGTCATCACATTGGTCACTTGCGTCTTGTAGACAGGGATTAGTCTTCTTTATCACAGGAGCTGGCGTAAAATCATCTCTTCCACTCCATCTGGGAATCTGCTCACCAGAGACTGAAGCTGCAGCTTTCATGGTATTATTATCCTTGACCTTTGTTCTCCTCTTCAATTCATGCACCCATTCCTCCAGAGCTGAGGTAGGTTTTCCATCCCATTTCTTCATGTCTTCTCTGTTATCCCGCAGGTAAAACCATAGTGTGACCTGTGGCGCATACCTCATATCTGTAGTCGGATGCCTATTGTTGATAGCTGAGATGTGGGTTGGTACATGTGAGGAGCTGGATAGATCGGATAGATCATAGAATCATAGAATAGTTAGGGTTGGAAAGGACCTTAAGATCATCTAGTTCCGACCCCCCTGCCAGGGGCAGGGACACCTCACACTAAACCATGCCACCCAAGACTATGTCCAATCCAGCCTTGAACACCACCAGTGATGGAGCATTCACAGCTTCCCTGGGTAACCCATTCCAGTTACTCACCACCCTTACAGGAAAGAATTGCTTCCTCATATCCAGTCTAAACTTCCCCTCTTTAAGTTTGAACCCATTACCCCTTGTCCTCTCACTACAGTTACTCATGAGGACTCCCTTCCCAGCATCCCTATAGGCCCCCTTCTACTGGATGGATGCTATTAGGTCTCCACGCAGCCTTCTCTTCTCCAGGCTGAGCAGCCCCAACTTTCTCAGCCTATCTTCATATGGGAGGTGCTCCAGTCCCCTGATCATCCTCGTGGCCCTCCTTTGGACTTGTTCCAACAGCTCCATGTCCTTTTTATGTTGAGGACACCAGAACTGCACACAATGCTCCAAGTGAGGTCTCACAAGAGCAGAGTAGAGGGGCAGGGTCACCTCCCTTGACCCGCTGGTCACGCTCCTTCTGATCGTCTCTCAATTATTTGAACTCCTGGGACAGTTTTTCCACAGCTGTAATGATGGAAGCTGTGAGATTGTCTTCGAACTCTTGGAGTTGATGAATCGTTTCATCCACTGTTAGCGGTACTATATCATTCCAAGTTATTGCTGCCAATGAATGGGCATATGATGATGGTGCATTCCATGTAAATTTCCGCCATATGGGTTGTGTACATTCAACTTCATCTGGATCTATGGGTCCTTTCCCGACATCTGGCCTGCTCTAGATCATCTGTACAATGGCTGATTCCCTCAGAGACTGGATGCCTTTCTCTAGAGTAGTCCACTTGGCCGAACGACTCATAACATCATCCTTTTATGGAAACCTTTCTTTCACAGCTGCCAAGAGCTGCCTCCAAAGGCTGAGGGACTGTTTCTCTCTTGCACTTGCTTTGTCAATTCACCCTTCCCTAGCAAGTGATGCCAGCTGCTTGGCTTCTCTACCTTCTAGTTTGTGACTGTTGGCCCCATTGTCCCAGCATCAGTGCAATGATGTCAATCATGGTGATGACCATGGTTGACAGGTATTTTCACATATTCCATAGCTCAGTTGAGGTCCGGGGTTGGGAAGTCACCTCTTCTTCCCCTTCTTCCTCTGATTCATGTACTAATAACTCCTGGTCAGATGCTGTCAGTGGTGAATACATTGTTTCTTCATCATGCTTCATCTTTCTTGCCTTTTTTTTGGTTTTCCCCTTGCTTACAGGGGCAACCGATACTGGCACAAATTGGTCCTCTGGTTTAGCTACAGTGATTATCACTGTGGTTGGAGTGGCTGCAGTATCTGTTGTTGGGGTTTGGGTACTTGTTGTACTTGTCACTGGAGCTGGTGTAGCTGCTGTACTTGGACTTGGAGTAGCTGTGTTGTTGGTTGCAGTC
Organism: Ara ararauna; assembly: GCA_028858755.1. NCBI lineage: Eukaryota > Metazoa > Chordata > Aves > Psittaciformes > Psittacidae > Ara > Ara ararauna. The sequence goes on along the minus strand of CM054410.1, from coordinate 30,860,890 downwards.
AGCGTTTGAGCAGCTTCTGTACTTGTCACTAGGGTTGGTGTAGCTGGTGTATTTGGAGTAGCTGCATTATCTGTTGCTTTGCCATCAGATCCAGAGACATTTTTTTCCATTTGAAGGTGCTGGAAGATGCTGAACAGGCTCTGTAAGCATAGGCCAAGCCCTAGCACGTTGCTATGATTTGTCCCTCTCTGGTATGACCAGGATGACAACACACCTTATTTAAATGTTTTACTAATTTTTCTGGATTTTGCACTTGTTCAGTGGTGAAATTCCAAAGCACTGGAGGGGCCCACTGGCCTAGATACTTGCCCATACTGTCCCACACACCCTGCCACTCATGGCTGTCCAGCCTTGAAGAAAATCTCTTGGTCCTGCTGTGTTGTCGTCTAACCCTAGACAAGACCCAAACCCGACTCTGCTTAACTCTGGAGATCAGACAAAATGGTCGTGGGTAAAACACTCTATGTGTGCCAATAAGGTGATCCCCATCACAATCAGCAGGCAGGTCTCAAGGGTACTCAAAGGCCACTCAAAACCTTCATAACTATCAGATGATGCTGTAAATGGTCTGGTGAGGGAGCTGGGAACGTAAGGAAATGTCTCCTTCACAGGTTGACGACCCGAGGAGGGGAAAAAAGATGTGTAATTGCTAAACACTTCTATTATATACCTCCAAAAGTATAAAGGTGGTGACCATACTGGGAACGCAAGCCAGATCCCAGTTTCATGATCAATGAATCCATTGTGTGAGACCTCACTTGGAGTATTGTGTGCAGTTCTGGTGTCCTCAACATAAAAAGGACATGGAACTGTTGGAACAAGTCCAAAGGAGGGCCACGAGGATGATCAGGGGTCTGGAGCACCTCCCATATGAAGATAGGCTGAGAAAGTTGGGGCTGTTGAACCTGGAGAAGAGAAGGCTGCGTGGAGACCTCATAGCAGCCTTCCAGTATCTGAAGGGTGCTTATAGGGATGCTGGGGAGGGACTCCTCATGAGGAACTGTAGTGAGAGGACAAGGGGTAATGGGTTCAAACTTAAACAGGGGAAGCTTAGACTGGATATGAGGAAGAAAGTGTTTACTGTAAGGGTGGTAAGGCACTGGAATGGGTTGCCCAGGGAAGTTGTGAGTGCTCCATCGCTGATGGTGTGCAAGGCCGGGTTGGACGGAGCCTTGGGTGGCATGGTTTAGTGTGAGGTGCCCCTGCCCCTGGCAGGGGGGTTGGAACTAGATGATCTTAAGGTCCTTTCCAACCCTAACTATTCTATGATTTTATGATTGTATCACAAGTCATTACCATAAAGTACAATGAAACAAGAACCTTAGCCCAAGGCCCCCAGCCAATAAACTCTAAAACAGCAAATACCGGCTGTAAGTAAGGTACGACATGCTGAAACTCTGAGATCAAGAGCAACAACTTTGAGAGCCAATAAACCAGCATTGTGATGAGTGACTATTAATCTGAAACAATGAATGCTTATCACAAATACGATTAGACGCACTCTGGTCAGATCTGTTGTTATCTCAAACCTTCGTGCTCCACGTTGTGTGCCAGAAAGAACTGTCATGGTTTAAGCCCAGCCAGCAACCCAGAAACCACGCAGCCACTTGCTCACTCCCCCCCCCCCCCCTCCCTCCCCCCCACTCCCTGGAGGGATGTGGAGGAGAATCGAAAGAATGTAACTCCCATGGATTGAGATAAGAACAGTCCAGTATACTTTAAGGTATAACACAAAACCACTACTGCTACCACCAATAAAAATAATGATAAGGGAAATAACAAGGGAAGAGAATACAACCACTCACCACCCACCAACCGATACCCACCCCGACCCGTGCAGTGATCTGCCCCTTCTGGGTAACTCCCCCCAGTTTATATGTTGGGTATGATGTGCTGTAGTAGGGAATACCTCTTTGGTCAGTTTGGGTGAAGTGTCCTGTCTCTGCTTCCTCCTGGCTTCCACTTCTCCCTGGCAGAGCATGAGACTCAGAAAGTCCTTGGTCAGAACAAACATTGCTGAGCAGCAACTGAAACCATCGGTGTTATCAGCACTGTTTGCAGGCTGAAAGTCAAAAACACGGCACTGCAGCAACTACTAAGAAGGAGAAAAAATGACTGCTACTGCTCCCAGGATACTCTTCAACAACTGCTGAAAGCCACATGGCTAGAAGACCCCAGTGTGAGTGTGATCTTGGTGTTAAAACCACATCTCCAATGACAGTATCTTAACGTATTATAATTATGGAAATCATGGAAAAGCTACTGAAAATTTTTAGTGCAAAAAGAAGTGAAAGATGGTAGTTTTCAGATATGTAAGATGTTACAGGAAAGAGAGGAAAAAACCTCCATAACAAGAAGAAATGCAGAAAAAAACTTTCTAAAAGTAAAAATAACAAAGGAGTAGATACTCTGGTTATGGAGTATCCATCACTGATATGTTAGAAAAATGTCAGAGTGCAATTTCTGTCCAAAATTACTTTATCACAGGCAATTCAGTGGGATCATGACATTAACAGGCCTGTGGCAAAAGAGGAATGAGGAGGGTGCTTGAGTTCTCCTTCAGTCCGCTGGTTCAGTGAGCTAATGAAATGACCCTATTGCTTGTGGGTTCATGGAAGACTCAAGCTGTGGCATTGCCCTAGCAGTACTTACTTGTATTAATGCTACATCTAAGTCAGAAGGGAGCTGTAATTGGCAGCATCCAGCCTGCAGGGTGCACAGGGGTCCTTGTACAAATCCTTGGTATATTTGTTTCCTCACTGGCTGAAAGGTTTTGAGCAAATGAAATGGAAAAGCATCAGTGGTCAAGAGTGAGCAGAACCACGCTGGAAGCAAGGGATGTAGGAGAGCTCAAGTGGGTGAAGGCGGCAAACCTGGGTTCCCCTAGAAGTTTCTTCTGCCTCAGGGCTTTGATGGCTGTTGTGGCAGATGAAAGTGTTGTGTTATGTGGGCCTGAAAATGCACTCAAGAATGCATCTTTTCAATGTTTTATTACAGGGGTACTTTAAGCACTCATGACTTATTATGTCATTTTTATTTCAGGTGTAAGCCCTCTTCAAATCCTGTCTGAATCTGCAGAGAAGTCTGGCCTCCCAAAACTTGCATTTTCCAGGGAATTGGCTGAAAGGAAAAAAATGAAAAGGAAAAAGGTCTATCTCTTATGACAAAACCATTTGTTTGCAAGAACTTATCATAGACAAACCATAGATGACACAAGAATTTCCTATTAATGTCTTTGGAGCAGATCCTTGCATGATACAAATTAGAGTGTGTCTCTGCGTAACCCAGTCTTTCTCTTTTATTGATATTTCAGAAATTTTCTTTGAAGTGCCTCCATTTGCACAAAAAATGGGCTAAGGCTATGGCCATACCAAAACCTTTTGAAGGGATACAGGCTTGGATCTTCAGCTGGTGGAAATCAGTATATCTCCGTGATTTTGGATGGTTTACATGAGCATTAGGTGGGCTATGCAGTTCAGCAGTGTCATGGGAAGAGCTCAGTATTCCTGAGCAAGGACTCCCTGACAGAGATTTGTCATTCTCACCTGTTCCTTTCCCCAAAACAGCCCATAAAAGCCATTCTGTGACATTTAGCGAGCACTGAATGGCAAGCATTGTAACAGAAAAGCCTGAGATGCATTTAGTATGTGGGGATGGCTGTAAAGAAGATATCCTTGTCCAGGACTCTGATGGGAAGTATAAACAGGCAAAACTATTCTTTGCTCACATGCTAACTTTTGACTGTGGTTTTCATATCCAAAGCCCTTTTGAGCAGAAAGCAGGAAAAATGAAAAAATGTCAAATTACAGATGAAAGTTTACAAGCTGATTAGCTGCTCTTCAGAACAGTCTTTCCAATGAGCATGGATCAGACCTTAATATATGTATCATACAGAAGTATACCAGTTATTATGTCTTGGTCTGAAAAGTTAAGCAACTAGGTTGTATTCACATGTCTGGAAGAACAAACACTCCTGCAGCACATAGGACTGAATATTTTGTTGCATTGTGCTCTGCAGGAATCCTGAGCTTAAGCTAAAACACAAGAATTGTTCCTCACAAATCCCAGGTTAGCAGTAAAAAGACAAGGCAGAGTAACAGAAAGAAGAAGCATGACTGTAGCTGCAAAATGGAGGTTGTTTTTGGAAGAAAGCAGTTCAGTCTGTTCCAAGGCTTTTGCTTTCTTCTCAGTTGTGTTACTAGTGTTTAATTGTAGCTTCAAGATAAGTGGCAGCATCTCAGTGCCATAGGAACTTTGTAATATTTGTTGACAGCAGAGCCAGTGATGAGCTTACAGAAGCCTTTCCAAACCTAATGGGACTAGGTTTGGGCTAGACCTACTTTAAAAATAGTTGCGGTGCTGCTATGGCATGTTTTGTGCGCATTTTAGAAAACAGAAGCTGAGACTTGTAAGGCCACCTCTGCTGACCAGGTGAGTGAGTTGTCATCTAGGAGTCCTCCTGTCAGAAATCTAGCTTTTTAAAACTTCCCAATAGCAATGAATTCCTACTGTACCACCCAAACCTGTGATGCTGGCAGAAGATCTAGGTCATCTTGTTGTGCTGGAGTAATCCTGCTAAGGAAGAATATGATTCTGGAGGGCAAGGACTTGTGAGCTATCCAAAGTTCTTAGAAATACCTGGAATGGATTTCCTTTTCCTGTGCACGAGGAAAAGTCAGTGTAGTAGATTTCATTCTGTGGATAAAAGTCAGCTCTGCTAAGAGGATCTAGCAACTGCAAACTTTTAAACAAATATTAACAGTTCTTCTGTCTTTGCATTGTTAAAAACAAGAGCAAACACAATTTGCAAATCTACTGTTTGGAAAAGATGCTTAGCTAATTTTACACAGTGCTTCAGCTGAATAATTTTCAGATAGAGGAAAAAAGTAAAGCACAAAGCAGACTTATAAAGAGGCACCATATCCCCAACACCCCAACATCACAGTCGTATCATTCACAGCTCTAAAATAACCAGATCTTTCTTTGATAAGTCACTTTGATTGTTTGAATGCTGACCATGAAAACAAGTCTTCACGGAAGAAATCCCTTTTTCTATGCAGTGGGAAGACATAATTCCTGGAACATGGGCAGGGCAAGAGCAGAAATACCCGATGGGTGTTATTAAGGACATTGTTATGCAAATGTAATATGCTCTAGTTCTTTGGAAGAGGGTTTTCCTACCGCAAAAGACTGTACTATTTTAACAGTGTAATAAAAACATGCCCAAATGCATTTGTTCAGACAGCTTTTTTTTTCCTTTTTTTACAGCAGAAAGTTTTGGAATATATGGGTTTTGGAAAAGCCAATGTGGAAATTGCACTGAAAAAACTTGTTTCAAAGTAATGGCATTTTTATATTTCATCATAGTGAAATACTGAAATACCAATTTGAAACACAAGCTTTCACTTCCATGTGTGGGTTCAACCCAAATTTTTTCTTGCACATTTCTTGTAACATCAGAAAATCAAGACATCAGTAACATCAGTAGCAACAGGAAATATCAGCACTCTCCCACAAAATACAAAATATGCGACTCCATTCCCACTAGGAGAATGCTTAAATGGAAATTATTAGCCATTGTCAGAGTTCACAAGAAAAAATCCTCCCACTGACTTTAACTCTTTCCCGTGCCAGGCCAGGAAGTTTTTAGAATCACAGAATCATAGAATAGTTAGGGTTGGAAAGGACCTTAAGATCATCTAGTTCCAACCCCCCTGCCAGCCTCACAATAAACCACGCCACTCAAGGCTCTGTCTAACCCGGCCTTGAACACTGCCAGTGATGGAGCACTCACAACTTCCCTGGGCAACCCATTCCAGGGCCTCACCACCCTTACAGTAAAGAATTTCTTCCTTATATCCAATCTGAACTTCCCCTGTTTAAGTCTGAAACCATTGCCCCTTGTCCTATCACTAGAATCCCTAATGAAGAGACCATCTCCAGCATCCTTATAGGGCCCCCTTGAGGTATAGGAAGGCTGCTATGAGGTCTCCATGCAGCCTTCTCTTCTCCAGGCTCAACAGCCCCAACTTTCTCAGCCTGTCTTCATACGGGAGGTGCTCCAGACCCCTGATCATCCTTGTGGCCCTCCTTTGGACTTGTTCCAACAGTTTCATGTCCTTTTTATGTTGAGGACATCAGAACTGCACACAGTACTCCAAGTGAGGTCTCACAAAAGCAGAGTAGAGGGGCAGGATCACCTCCCTCCACCTGCTGGTCACGTACCTTTTGATGCAGCCCAGGATACGCTTGGCTTTCTGGGCTGCAAGTGCACACTGAAGACGGCTCATGTTCATTTTTTCTTCAACCAACACCCCCAAGTCCTTCTCTGCAGGGGTGCTCTGAATCTCTTCTCTGCCCAACCTGTGCCTGGGACTGCCCACACACAGCTGTAGAACCTTGCACTTGCTGTGGTTAAACTTCCTCAGGTTGGCATCAGCCCACCTCACAAGCATGTCAAGGTCCCTCTGGATGGCATTCCTTCCCTCCAGTTTATCAACTGAACCACACAGCTTGGTGCCATTGGCAAACTTGCTGAGGGCGCACTCAATCACACTGTCCATGTTATCAACAAAGATGTTGAACAAGACCGGTCCCAGCACCGATCCCTGAGGGACGCCACTCTTTACTGGTCTCCAGCTAGACATTGAGCCATTGAGCACAACTCTTTGCATGTGGCCATCCAGCCAGTTCTTTGTCCACCGAGTGGTCCACCTATCAAATTGATGTCACTCCAATTTGAATACAAGGATGTTGTGTGGGACAGCGTTGAATGCTTTGCATAAGTCCAGGTAGATGACATCAACTGCTCTACCTTTGTCCATCAGTTCCGTAGCCGCATCATAGAAGGCCACCAGATTGGTCAGGCAGGATTTCCCCTTAGTGAAGCCATGCTGGCTGTCACCAACCACCTTGTTGTTTTTCATGTGCCTCAGCATGACTTCCAGAAGAATCCGCTCCAAGATTTTGCCAGGCACAGAGGTGAGGCTGACTGGTCTGTAGTTCCCTGGGTCATCCATTTTCCCTTCTTGAAAATGGGGGTTATATTTCCCTTTTTCCAGGCATCAGGAAGTTCACCTGACTGCCATGATTTTTCAAATATGATGGACAGTGGCTTAGCAACTTCATTTGCCAGCTCCTTCAGCACCCGAGGATGGATTTCATCAGGTCCCATGGACTTGTGCATGTTCAGGTTCTTAAGATGGTCTCGAACCAGATCCTCTCCTACAGTGGGCCCAGAGTCTTCCTTCTCACAGTCCCTGCATCTGCCTTCCAAGACTTGGGTGGTATGGTCAGAGCATTTGCCAGTGAAGACTGAGGCAAAGAAGACATTAAGAACCTCAGCCTTCTCCGAATCCAGGGTAGCCAGTTCTTCTGATAGCTTCTGGAGGAGGCCCACGTTGTCACTAGCCTGTCTTTTATTAGCTACATACCTATAGAATCCCTTTCTGTTTTCTTTCACATCCCTAGCCAAGTTTAATTCTAAGTGGGCCTTAGCTTTCCTTTCCTGATCTCTAGCTTCCCGGACAACATCCCTGTATTCTTCCCAGTCCGCCTGTCCTTGCTTCCACCTTTTATAAGCCTTTTGTTTTCCTTCTGGGTTTCCTCAGCAGCTCCTTATCCATCCAAGGAGGCCTCCTGGCCCTCCTGCAGCACTTTCTTCTAGTTGGGATGCAACACTCCTGAGCTTGTAGTAGGTGATCCTTGAATATAGAATCATCGAATCATAGAATTGTTAGGGTTAGAAAGGACCTTAAGATCATCTAATTCCAAACCCCCTGCCATGGGCAGGGACACCTCACACTAAACCATGCCACCCAAGGCTCCGTCCAACCCGGCCTTGCACACCATCAGCGATGGAGCACTCACAACTTCCCTGGGCAACCCATTCCAGTGCCTCACCACCCTTACAGTAAAGAATTTCTTCCTCATATCTAGTCTAAACTTCCCCTCTTTAAGTTTGAACCCCTTACACCTTGTCCTCTCACTACAGTTCCTAATGAAGAGTCCCTCCCCAACATCCCTATAAGCCCCCTTGAGATACTGGAATGCTGCTATGTTGACCAACATTCTTGGGCCCCCCTGACCTCTAGGGCTATATCCCATGGAAACTTACGAAGCAGGTTCCTGAAGAGGCCAAAGTCTGCTCTCTTGAAGTCCAGGGCAGTGAGCTTGCTGCACGCTCTTCTCGCTGTCTTGAGGATCTCCAATTCGACCATCTCATGATCGCTGCAATCAAGGCTGCCCTGGAGCGTCACATTTCCAACCAGCCCTTCCCTGTTGGTGAGCACGAGGTCAAGCATGGCACCTCTCCTTGTCGGCTCCTCTATCACTTGCAGAAGGAGATTGTCTTCCACACAATCGAGGAACTTCCTGGATTGCTTGTGCCGGGCCATACCATCCCTCCAACAGATATCAGGGTGGTTGAAGTCCCCCATGAGAACAAGGGCCTGCGAGCGTCAGGCTGTTGCTATCTGTCTATAGAGCGCTTCATGCACCGAGTCCTCTTGGTCAGGTGGTCTGTAACAGATCCCCACATTAAGGTCTCCCATCGCTGTTCTCCCTTTAACCCTGACCCACAAACTCTCTCTTGACTGCTCACCTGTCCCCAGGCACAGTTCCATACTCTCCAGCCTATCCCTAACATAAATAACAACTCCCCTTTCCCACCTGCTGGGCCTGTCTCTCCTAAAGAGCCTGTAACCTTCCATTCCAGCAGTCCAGTCACAGGGGCCATCCCACCATGTTTCTGGGATGCCTATGATATCATACCCCCGTAGACGTGCACACATCTCTAATTCCTCTTATTTGTTCCCCATGCTACAGGCATTTGTATAGAGGCATCTGAGCTGAGCTCCAACTGAGGCCAGCTCATTGGCTGGAGCACCTGGAATATCTCTACATTGCTCCAAGGTGCTGGCCAGTGACTGGGTGTGTTGGGATAGAATGATGCCCCCCTCCCCCAACACATCTATTTAAAGCATCCTTGACCAGTCTGGCAAGCCTCCTACCAAATCCAGTCTTCCCTTTCTTTGTCAGACCAGCTCCACCAGCCCCTATTAGACCTGGCCTACTAAATTGAGTCACATGTTCTAGATACCCAAACTCCTGACTATGGCACCACCCTTCTAACCATTTATTAACCTGGTCAATACTCCTAGCCTTTTTAAGGTCCTGCCCTCTATCCTGGAGAATTGATGAAAAGACAATCTGCGCTCCATAGCCCCTAACCACCTCTCCCAGAGCTCTGTAGCCCTTCTTTATGTTCTCCAGGCTACTGCTATCTATATCACTAGCACCCACATGGATCACTAGAAGTGGGTAATAGTCAGTGGGACTTATTAGACCAGGTAGCCTCTCGGTAACACCCTGATCTGTGCCCCTGGTAGGCAGCACACTTTCCTTGAGACTGGTTCAGGCTGACAGATGGGTGCCTCTGTTCCTTTCAAAGTAGAGCCCGCTACTACTATGACTCGCTGCTTTTTCCTGGCAGCACCAGTAGAGATCTTCTTTACCAACGCATCAGCTGGTTGTTTCTGGTGTGGGTGTGTTTTCTACGTTACATGGTTTTTACATCACGCAGTAGGGATGTGTCGTGGTTTAAGCCTCTCTAACCACGCAGCTCGTTCTCTCCTCACTTTCCCCTTTTTCTTCCCCCCGCTCCCGGAGGGATGGGAAGGAGAATCAAAAAGAATGCAACTCCCACAGGCTGAGATAAGAACAGTTTAGTAACTAAAGTGTAACACAAATCACTACTGCTACCACCAATAATAATAATGACAAGAGAAATTACAAGGAAAGAATACAATTCTCACCACCTAATACCAAGCCCGACCACGCAGTGCACCCCCCACCCTTCTGGGTCTCTCCTCTCCGTCCTCCATCTTGGGCATGACGTGCTGTGGTATGGAATAACCTCTTTGGTCAGTTTGGGTCAGGTGTCCTGTCTCTGCTTCCTCCCGGCTCCCCTCCTCCCTGGCAGAGCATGAAACTCAGAAAGTCCTTGGCCAGACCAAAACATCACAAAGCAGTAACCGAAACACTGGTGTTATCAGCGCTGTTCCCAGGCCCAAAATCAAAAAAACACAGCGCTGCACCAGCTACCAAGGAGGAGAAAAATGACTGCTGCTGCTGAACCCATGACATTATCCACCCCTTATTCCATACCATTCACGTCATGCTCAGATCCCACATTGTCAATATACCATCACATGTATATGTATATGCATACACACACACAGAGGGAGAGAGATCATCCCTCAGTGCATAGACCAATCCCTACAAAGCTGCTGAGTCCATTCAGTCCATGATGTCAAGCTCCATCTTTTGCAACAGCCTTTCAGAGCAGGAGAGGCTGTGTGCAGAGTTCACACTCGTCAATAACCTGGGCCACAGTGTCCATTGCTAAGTCCACCCCTCGATCATAAGTCCATCTGTATGTTGCATCTCTGCCCTGATGGCCTGAGGTGTCATGGGCCCATCAGGCTCAAAATAATTCATCCACCCCTCCAGCAGTTCCTGCAGCTTGTCTGTAGGGACTCCATACAGCTGCCTTCCACCTGTGATGCTTCCAAAGCACTGGAGGGGCCCAGTGGACTAGATACTTGCCCATACTGTCCCACACACCCTGCCACTCATGACTGTCCAGCTGCAGGGAAAATCTCTTGGTCATCGTGCATTGCAGACTAACCCCAGACAAGGCCCACACCCCACTCTGCTTAACTCTTGGGACCACACAAAATGGTTGTGGGTGAAACACACTGTGTATGGATGCCAACATGCTGATGCCCATCACAATCAGCAGGCAGGTCTCAAGGGTACCCAAAGGCCATTCAAACCCTTCAGAACTCTCAAATGAGGCTGCTGTGCTTGTCACTGGGGCTGGTGTAGCTGCTGTGCTTGCCGGCTCTCTCACCACCAGCTGCTCTTTGTCTGAGTCCAGAGCTTCCTTCTCTGCCTTGCTGGGAAGTGCTGCGGGGTCTCCTGCATTCTCCTGCGGCTCCGCGGGCAGCTGCCGGGGAATGTTCTCGGCCGCCACGACGCTGGGCTCGGCCACGGGACTCGGCTTCTCCACCGTCGTCTCCTTCCGCTGCTCGGCAGCTGCAGGGCTGGGCTCAGCGGGGGGGCTCACCCCTTCTGCTACTTCCTTCCTCTGCTCGGCAGCCGTCGGGCTGGGCTCGGTGGGGGGGCTCGGCTCCTGCTCCCCGGGTCCGCTCCCCCAGGCCGTTTCGGCACCCGGCGGCTCCCGAGGCAGCCCCCCCTCGGCTCTCCACAGCCTCGCCAGGACGGTGAAGAGCAGCCGAACTGCCAGGTACACATCCGCCCCCCACAGCTTCTGGAGCCCGCCCGTATCACAAGCCATTCCAATAAAGTACAATGAAACAAGAGCCTTAACCCAAAACCCATATCTGAAACATGCTAAGATAACAAATACCGGCTGTAAGTAAGGTACAACAGGCTGAAACCATGAACGCAAGAGAACCAAAAGCAACAACTTTGAGAGCCAATAAATCAGCATTGTGACGAGTGGCTATTAATCCTGTTGTTATCTCAACCCTTAGAGCCCCACGTTGGGCGCCAAAAAGAACTGTCGTGGTTTAAGCCTCTCTAACCACGCAGCTCGTTCTCTCCTCACTTTCCCCTTTTTCTTCCCCCCGCTCCCGGAGGGATGGGAAGGAGAATCGAAAAGAATGCAACTCCCACAGGTTAAGAACAGTTTAGTAACTAAAGTATAACACAAATCACTACTGCTACCACCAATAATAATAATGACAAGAGAAATTGGAAAGAATACAATTCTCACCACCTAATACCAAGCCCGACCACGCAGTGCACCCCCCACCCTTCTGGGTCTCTCCTCTCCGTCCTCCATCTTGGGCATGACGTGCTGTGGTATGGAATAACCTCTTTGGTCAGTTTGGGTCAGGTGTCCTGTCTCTGCTTCCTCCCGGCTCCCCTCCTCCCTGGCAGAGCATGAAACTCAGAAAGTCCTTGGCCAGACCAAAACATCACTAAGCAGTAACCGAAACACTGGTGTTATCAGCACTGTTCCCAGGCCCAAAATCAAAAAAACACAGCGCTGCACCAGCTACCAAGGAGGAGAAAAATGACTGCTGCTGCTGAACCCATGACAGGATGCCACAGCTCCTGCGTTAGTTGAATGAGGAGAAAATTGAAAATGGAGAGAAAATTGAAAATGGAAAAGCATCCAAAATCTGCTGAAGTTCTGGAAATCAATAGAGAAGTCTGACCTTTTGCATGTGGGATGAACGTAACACAGAAATTTCAGATTGGTGCCAACTCTAGCACTGAGGTCTTTTTCAGTGCAACTGCCTATTTGCCATAGGCTGGGACAAAGCTGCCAAATTAATTTCCCAAACAGGCCCAAGCGACAGAGGAGGGGCTGGCCTTGCCTCCAGGCAACTGCAAGTATGTGATGTGAGCATGCTGCCAATTCAATCAGTCCTTCTCCCTGGAAACTTGGCTGGCATAAGGTAGCTTATAACTATCAAATATTTATCATATTGTCAGATGATTAAGAAAGGGCTAATTGATGTCTTCTATATTACACCCTAATACTGTATGCTGTTGGATAATGAGTGAGAAAATTTCCTTGTCAGTTCAAGGAGCAGAGCTTCTCAGCCCTGTGTCTTCTTGTTTGTCAAAAACCCCATTCATGTGCTGTCAAGCCATGAGAAGATACTTGCCATGCATCCTACAGACTGGAGGGAGAGGCACACCGTGTAGAAAAGCCACCCTCACTGGCCAGGTATTGCTGGCACAGTCAGGTCTGGGAACAAGTGAAACATGTTGGTACTCCCCAAGTAACAGCATGCTGGTATTCATCAGAGCCCCTTCAGAGGGACCTCATGTGATGAATCCTTTTTCTCTGTGGGTTGACCCAGCAACAGGGCTCTTGGTGTTCAAGCATGGCTTAAAGCCAGCCGTTCTGGGAGAAAGCACTTCATTGTAAGACAATGTCACTGAAGCAGAAGAGTGAAATGCTTTTATAGCTTTCCTGAACATGTTTGTATTCTTGAATTTATCTTGGAAGAATTATTTTTATTTCTTGGTGGTTTCCAGAAATAAGAGGTACAGCAGTGCATACCAGTATATAGATGCTACAAGTACAATAGGTGGTATAAGTTGGTATAAGCCATATACAAACAGCCATATTCTTCTTTCTCCAGACAGTGGTAAAGACATAAGGAATTAGCAAAAGGTTCTTATGTTACTTCATAGATTATTCCACCCCCTTACTTTTAATAAAAGGTCGTTCCAGAGAAAAAAAAAACCAAACATGTTCTTGGGATATGTTCAGTAGGACTGATTTTGAGATGAGATGTGTTATTTAAAAATATACTTTCCACTCACCTCTGTATACATTTATTTTGTTATTAGAATTCCCTATACAGAGCAGAACTAAGTTCCAGCTGCCATGTTGCAGTCTGTTCAAATTAAGCCAGCCGCTGCTTTCATTTTGCATAGGATTTGACAAGGAGAAAAAAGATGGGAATGCTCTTTACAAACTTTACTGGCCAAGAGAACACTCACAGAATTCCCAGAATTAATGCCCAAACCTTGTTCCCTTAAGAAACCTGCTTCTGTTTCCAAAATGTTTGAATCTGCAGCATCAAGTCCCCAAGATCTGACACATACCATTTGGGAGTACCACTGCAGCAGTCCGTGTGAGAATTCACTGGGTGATAAACAATTCTCAACATATGTCATCTTAGCTTTAACAAGGACAGTTTTATTCATGTTAAAGCAGTAGGTAGGAATGCAAGATTATTCATTGCAGTTTACACTCTCTGCTATAAGCTTCCACTGGAAGTTTTGGGAAGTTAGCACTATTCTTCACCTGTAAAATGTGGAAAATGTGGAAAACTTGACAATAAAATACATACTATCCAGTGAATATATGGAAAGGTTTGCCATTAATTCCTTGCAAGATGCAAGAGAAAACTTCTTTATTTGCAGTTCTGAGCTCCCTTTTTCAGTTTCTGAGCTCCATTACCATTACTGGGGGCACCAGTTTGCTGCTGTTGTTGTAGGCAGCATATGCAAATATCTCACAGAAGAAACTGTGCAACTTTTTTTTTATCCAGCAGTATTTTATAGCAACCAGCTTCTGTAGGAGCTGCTGGACTCTAATAACTCATAATTGCATAACCTGTGAATTGGGAAAACATCCAATTTTGAGGTTTTCAGACTCTCTTGATGAATTTAATCACAATTGAAAAGCTTTGCCAGATGAGTATAAAAAGGTTTGTGCAGTGCAGCACTCATCTGCCCAATTAGTACGGCTGCTCAGTATTTAAGTGTTGCAAATGAATCAGCAGTTCAAAACCCTTGAACTTTGCTGTTTCACTTAAAACTAATCCCAGGTTGCTACTGGCCCACAGGACCCCTCCTGGAAAGGTACATACCAGTGGAAGAGAAGAGAAGAGAAGAGAAGAGAAGGGAAGGGAAGGGAAGGGAAGGGAAGGGAAGGGAAGGGAAGGGAAGGGAAGGGAAGGGAAGGGAAGGGAAGGGAAGGGAAGGGAAGGGAAGGGAAGGGAAGGGAAGGGAAGGGAAGGGAAGGGAAGGGAAGGGAAGAAGAGGAGAGGAGAGGAGAGGAGAGGAGAGGAGAGGAGAGGAGAGGAGAGGAGAGGAGAGGAGAAGAGAAGAGAAGAGAAGAGAAGAGAAGAGAAGAGAAGAGAAGAGAAGAGAAGAGAAGAGACGAGACGAGACGAGACGAGACGAGACGAGACGAGACGAGAAGAGAAGAGAAGAGAAGAGGAGAAGAAAAAAAAGAAAGAACAAAAGGCTTTTAACTTGTGTTGTACATGGTAATGATAGAGTGCCTTCAAAGAGCACTGGGGTTTTTGAAAATCACAGGAGTGCAAAGAGGTCACCCATAGATATTTGAATTATTAACACATGTTTAACCATTAAAGAAAGATGTATTGATAGAATATCAATGTGATTAATTATTTAGTTACACAAAGTACAGCACAGAAAACAGATTAAGTATTCCCCACTGTCTGGGAAGGATGAACCTTGAATAAATGCATCACAAAAGGGTTTGTTACCACAAGGCTTGTTAATAACAGATGATCTCAGAGTACCATGGAAAATGTGTACATGTTGGTTATATTTATTTTGGTTACAAGTTGAGCCTTCATCAGTTGATCTATAATGAGATGGAATGGAGAAAATAACAAAGAACCAATTTTGGCTTTGACAGGGTCTGTGGCAGCTGTTTAGCTTGTGGTGACCTATTTAAAGAAATAGGTTTTCAAAGGAAGTGTATACAGCTATTTGAAGAAGAAAATCCACCTATTAAGTTATCTCACACATGCTGTTTTGTGTGTCTGTATTAAGCAGCCGTGCCTGCATTGCTAATGCAGATTCTGTGGGAAGGAGAGAACATCCCTTTCCCAGTCTTTGTTGGCAGGAAAAAAAATATTATGCTGTTGGAACCTGTAGCTCACTTGTTTTTATCAACTGTGGCAAATAAAATTTGAAGCATTGCATATATTCTTTGCAATACACTCATGGCAGAAATTCCTTCAGATTTCAATTGCAGTGTATGGTTATTGAACAGTTCTTTCAGTTGTCAGTCAATTATTCAAACAAGCCAAGCACATATGAAGTCCCAAGTGTATTTTCTCTATGTCTATGATTAATATCATACTGTAGACACATTGAATTAGTAAGCATAGTTTTGGGAAAGCCTCCTAAGGCCTTCCTTTATTTTATTGACAGTTTGTAGGCACTTAGTAGAGCTAGCTGCTTGCTACTCAGTAGTGTGTTTCATTGATAGTGCAGTGTTAGGCTGAGGTACCTCACATGTGCTTCCCTACCTGCAGCATCAGGGATGACGCAGCACGTTGACTGGCCATGTGCTAGTGTTTTCCATGCCTAGAGAGAAGCAGGATAAAGGCTGCTGGTATATGTGTATCTGTTGCTTCATTGGTTGAAGTAAACCAGAAACCTCTTGCTCCACATCCTAGGGTGTCGTTTTACCCACGCACCAGAGAGGCACCTTTCTTCTAGCTGTAGTCTTGAAGAGACACTCACAGCAAATGCAAAGTAAATGACTGTCCACAGCTACAAAGGAGGTAGAAGAGAGTCCAAAGTCCATGTGGGATAGCCAGACTGTATGTGGAACAAGCAGGAACTAGGAAAGTTTGGGTACGTCTCAGTATGACCTAAAGGAGTAAGCTGTACTGAAACACAAGTATTGAGCTTCATGCGCCTCGTTCATGATGACTCCAAGATGGGAAAAGTAATCTCAGCTATTTGGATGCCTTATTTTTATATCACTGTACATTTCAGCTGCCAGAAAAATCTACTTTCCTTCTAATATAAAGGCATGAGATAATATTAAATATCCATCTGGAAAGCTAGTATGCCTGTAGAGGAAAGAAAAAGAGGAAAATGCAGGAATAAAAAAAAAATCAATTAAAATCACACATTTGTAACCAAGAATTGCACAAGTAATTCTTTTTGTGGTGGAAGTTGAATGAGAAACTAAACAGCAATACATCAGATGACATCTAGTCTCTATGAAGAACCGTGTCTGAGATATTTTTGTTGTTTTGTTTGTTGTTTGCCAGCTAAAGATTCCCAGCTTGTTAGTAGTGTGCATGGTATTCAGCTTATGTATTAGTATAAAAGCATAACAATAATTCTGTAAGTCACACAACAGTTTATTGCTCCATTTTGGCAATCGCAGTTGTCCAGTAAATGTAGGATAGCAAACTCAGAGATTCCCAGGAATAACAGGCTCCAGACTGGCTGGGAAGCAGGTCTCCAATGTATCTTACTGAGTAGAAGCTCATGAAAGGTGTCAGAGTACAACTCAAGCAGTAACCATGTCACAGACTGAAAACCTGTCTAGCCTGATGGAGAGGAGGCAACCAGGTCCCTTCAGTGCAGCAGGGCTTGTCCTCCTGGCTTCTCTTGGGTTGTAGTGCCAGGGGAACAGAGGCAATTTCTGATCTGTGGCCTTGGGATGTGAAACACAGGGAGGCTGTGAAAGCAGGCGTGTAGTGCTTCTGAGGGTAACCTCTCTGTACCTTGCCCCATAACTTTAGGGATCTTGCTGAATAATTTAGTTCTAATAGACTGTAGGGATTTCTCACGTCGAAGTCTTCTGTCAGTTAATAATACTTAGTGTGTGTGTATTGCTCTTCACATCTGCAAAGCACTTTGCAAACATTAACTAATTAAGCCTCACAACACTCCGGGGAGGTAAGTATAAGTAAGTTATTATTGTTAAGTTAGGGAGGCTCTGGGCTCTCCTCTTAGTGGAAGTATTGAAGAAGATTTTAATCCTCTATGCTGCAGCCCTTTCTGGTCTTTGGTCCCTCCTGTAAGTTACATTTACAGAATGTATTCAGAAATGAAGTTGTGCTCCTGCTGCTTGCTCTTCCACAAGGAGTTCCACTCTGCAATTACTCATCTCCTGCACAGACTCTCTGTGCCAGCTTTAAGGATTACATAAGTCTTCAATCTCTTCTGTTCCTCTTTCCTTCCAGACAACCCAGCATCTTGAAGGGCTGCAGTACCACAAGTATGATGATGATTTTCTTGGAGGAGTCAGCAAGCTTTGGATAAAAAAAAAAAAGATTCTTAACAAGAGAGTATAGAGAAGATCACATAAATTTGCTAGTTAGTAAATTAAGGCTGCTACTCTAAAATGTTATCTCAGCTCCCATTAACATCAGCCATGCAGGACCAGGCCTGTAACAAAATTATCAGGAAACCTGTATTTCCAGCAATGCAAAGGTCCAATTTCCAGAAAAGCCACTGGAAACTATGTGCCCAAATCCTGCACATCCAAGAAGTTGATGGCATTTTACTGGGAAAGCAATCCCCAAGTACAATGACAGTAAAAGCAATATCAACCATTAATGTTTCTTCCACCTTCCAGAAGACTTTCATGAAAATCCTATATCAGTTTTTGACTTACACAGAGGTTTCTGGCAATGTCTTGTGCAGGGATGCATTCAGAGAGGACTCAAAATGCTGACAGTCCCAGCTGTCACCAGCTAGAGCTTTGGGAAGTGCATGTCAAAAGTGGAAGGTCATGCCCCACACATCATGTCATGCATTTCTGACATGGGAATGCTCACCATGGCTCCGCTGAGAGCTCCATTGGAAAATCACATCCCCAGAAATAAAATATCTGGTTCAGCACTGCTCCTCATGAGCATTTGGGGTTTAATATTTGTAGTCATAATAGCGCTGTTAATACATCACATTAAACAGACACTTTGAAGCTCTGACAAGGCTAGTGAGAGAAAACAGAATGGAAGCTGCTCTGTCATTCACTTTCTGTTCAATGGGAACCAGCTGGTTTTTATTGCCACTTACTATTTGCTATTTAAGTGAGACATGTTACCAAAAAAGGAAAAAGAAAAAAAGCCCTACATGGCCAGAAAAAAGCAAAAATGGCCTTTGGGGACTTTGGAGACTTTCTGTGGTCTGATACGTATTTAAGTTGATGGTTTTCCAATAAATCTCTTTACTTCCTCCGCCTGCCACCTCAGCTGCCATATTAAAGTGATCAAGTTGACCACAGATTTACTGTATGGAAATATGCAGTTCACTTAGTCTTTAAACCCCATAAATACCTAAGAGGGATTTCTCTGGTTTCCAGCATTCATCTTAAAACTACTGCTTAATGTTAAATCATTAGACTTCAGGGTTGTTGGTTTTTTTTTTACACAACCCATAATCAGGCACTTAAAATCTCAGTCATCTTCCACAATACAGGAAATGACTATGCCTGGTGCAGCAGAACACCAAAGGCAAGTTTCTATTAATGCTGAAGAATCCTGAAAGGGTTTGTTACTTGGTTAAAAGGTGCAACATGCTTGAAGATAATCTGACCTTTTGGAGATCCTTGTTATCTGAGAGCTGCCCATGCCTGTGACTGCTTAACTCTGTGTTTTAAAGGGAACAGGACTTCACTGAGCCATATCTGGGCTTCTGTGCTTTAACTGTGTGTAATGTCTTTTCTGTTGTTTGACAGGGGGATGCACATTTGCATGTTTGTGTGTGTGCATTTGTTTGCCTTGGTATTTTTTGCAGGATCATGGAATAATCAAAGAAAATCACTCTCTGGGAGAGACTTTTACATCTGAATTTCTCCAGTTGCTTTAAAAAAGCAATTTTAATACATTTGACTGCTACTCACACTAACCAAGCAGGGACCAGAGCACTAGTGTAGGCACCAGCAGCAACCATCCTACACATTCCCCCAGGCCCTTCCTGCATGGAGTAAGCTCTCTGAAGAGACCACCCCACTCCACCCTCCCCTCTGACAGGTCCCTCCTTGAAAATCTTCTGCATCATGACAAAAAACATGACAAGGGCTAAGCAAATAGCTGGTGTGAGGAAGCTCCTGCTTGTTGTGTTCATCTATGCTGGCTTGCCAGTGCCATCTGCTCCTGCTACCGGCCCATTATATCTGTCTGCTATCTAGTGTCTTATGATTTAAATCAGGCCTTGGATATCACTTCTTTATGTGGTAGTATAGTCTCAAGAATGTCTGGACAGTATCCATGGACAGTACTGCAGGACAGCCAAATGATAATAATTGATACAGCAGAGAGCTGGAAGAACAAACTGAGAAAAGAAGTGGTAGGCCTTTTAGCTTTAGCTGAGGCTGAATATTTGGAGCATGTATCTCACTGACAGGGAGGGACAGTTATCCACCCAGAATCCCACACACATTAGCACAGGTAGCTCAGATGAGTGCAGCTTTTGAGGCTCCTCCAAGGTATTCAAGACATTTGGATGGTTCTGGGAGGTACACAGAAGAAAGTTGTTTCCCATGAACAGTGAGGGATCAGATCTGCCAGGTATTGCTGTGTGATTGAAGGATCTGAGAGCACCTTGAACTGCCTTTGCAAGCAGATGACTCAGCAGGCTTTCTCAAAGATACTTGTACCAATGAGTATAAGTTTGTCACCCATCTGTCTCAGTGGCACTTGGAAATTCAATACCTGCTTTCAAGTCAGTTTTGTAAAGGGTGCTGAGAGCCTGCTCAGAAACTGAAGTTTAAAAAGGCCTACTTATTATTATTGTTATTATTATCATCAATATTATTTCTTTTGCCACACCAGACTAGTGCTCCTTTGCATTGAGGCTTTTGCTGCATTTTCATGCGGGCTGTCCCAAACAGCATAAGGACAGCAGTGTGTCCTCACTCTCCTGGACTTCAGGGGTATTAAAAAAGGAGAACTACCAAAGTCTTTTGCATCAGCAAAATTAATTTTTCTCCTTCCAAAATGCTTGTACGGGAGCCTGTTTCACTACGGAATATTTTATCAACATTGCCACTTTTGTCTTCCTAGGAATAATCAAGTACAAATTTATATCTGCTCCCCTTCTTTTCATGTACACAGAGTTCTTGAACACCTGATGTTTTGTGTTATTTGACTACCTGAAAAGTCATTGTCCCTTATTTCTTGGTTCTGACAAACAGAAAGCAATTTTCTTCCTCCTGCTCCCCCAGTTCAGAATTGCTTTAAGCAATAAAAATTTCTGGGCTATAAGTCAAGTTATACTCTTACGTGGTTGTATATGATTACTGTAGAGAGTGTCTGTATGTTTCTGAAGGCAGAATTTGCTCCGGAAGCATCCTTTGCCATGTGTCAGCATGAGGGAAAATGAATTTGTATTGTAAAAGAAGTTTATCTCAATTAACACACAGTGGGAGTACATCACACATACACCACTGATTTTTATGATTTGATGTTTTCACTGAAAGGAAGGAGTAATCTGCACAATTTACTTTATTTTGAAAATCACTCTTCAGGCAAGATTTAAATATTTATGAGTGATCCATGGGAATATTTGGTTTGCAAAGCCTTTGCTTCCCTTGGGAAGTGTGCTTCTGTCAGGACATGTAACTTGCAGTCAGACACCATGCACGCAAGAAGGGAAGGTACTGTTCAAACATATGATTTATATTTGCAGGATTCTCAAAACTGGCTAGTTTACTTACACTCAGAAGTCATCATCTTTTAATAGCTTCCTCACATAAAGCAGAAGTGTTAGACTTATCCGTTAGGAGGAATGGGCATGTATATTTCTGCAATAAACCTGGTTTTGACAGAACAGAAGCAGCAGGTCGAGGTGAGCCCTTTAAGGCAGCCATATGGCAATGAATGGGAGATATGAAGGTCCCACAAAACACCCACACTGGTGTATGGGGCTCGGCATCTCTTCTGTGCCAAACTCACAGGGGATATGAAGTTGTTGCAGTTGTTGACTGCAAAGCCCTGGCTGAAGCTACAGTATATGATGATTTCACCAGCAAGAAGTCCTTTGTTTGATGTTTGTGTTGTTACAGAGCCAGAGGCTGTCATTTAGGCATAATGATAATGATGTTCAGAGCACAGTTACTGCACTTATTTTGCAGACTTCAGTTATTCAAAGACTACTTTTCTTTAAGAAGAAGAGACAATATTTTAACATGGGAGTTTAACATGCAGTGCTAAGCAAGAAGAAGCCCTATGATTTAGCTGCACCAGGTGAATTCTCCTGCAAATTCATCAGTGGCTTCTTTTGGGCTTGGCTCTGAAAGTTAAGTCCTGGGAACAACGAACGTCCTCTTCAAGCTCAGCAGCCCTGAGCCCACTGTGTCAGGCATTTGCAATTCCTTTCCTCCGTACAGTTCTGTGGTGAATAACCAGACAATAGTGGTGGGTAGAACACTGTTTCGATGAACATGAATTATTTTATTCAACTGTTACAGTAAACTGCTATTTTAAAGTAGCTCAAAGCATGGTGTTGACAGAAAAGAAAGAACAGGGAGATTTAAGTGCCCAGTAATAAAACCAGCCCAACTAATCTAATCCTGAGATTAAATGAGAACCACACTATAGACAAAGCTAGTTTCTGCTTGGTGCTATGCCAGCCTAGCTCCTTGACGTAGTTAAAGCCCGACTTGTTCAGAAGGTTACTATTAGAGATTTCTCTCCTTTTGAATCCAGGTGAATAAAATAATAACTGAAGTAAATGTTGCAAGGCTCCCAGACTGTGTTTTTGTTTGTGATTTGCAGTTCAGATAGAGACATCTATACCAGTAGAAATAGCCTTGCTGGTGCATCTGACATTGTGTTTTGGAAGGGTATTTTTAAGCAGAGATTGGAAACACACAGGGGGTAGTTAAGCTCTGAGAACTGAAAAGCAAGTCAGTCTGTCTACAGCACTCTCCTGTTCCCCTGAGGAGAAAGCTCTTAGTGCATTTCAGCTCTTGCAATGACAGTGATGCTATGTTTCAGGTTTCTCACTGCACTGTAAATGACATTATATTAAAGAAGTGCCTTTGGATAGGAATACGCAAGTGAAGAAAATGCATTTTATTAGAAACAACTCCTACTATTCATTGCAAAATGGTACATGATTGAAAACAGTATAACTACAGTCAGTGCTACTCTCACCTGTTGGTTATATATCGGTTTGTTAGACTTTCCATCTTTTTGTTCAGTGTAATGTATTTATAAGCCTGTTTTAGCCCTGTTATTTATACACTAGTTGGTTGCTACTGAACATGAAAAAACATATTTAATCTAAGGCAGTTACCAGATATGAAAAGCTTCGTCCAGATCTTCAGTGAGATCTTCCAATGGCGCGAGTCAAGTAAATAGAACCAGGGGTGATAGCAGAAAACACTGAGAGCAATCACAAAATTCCTGTAAGCTGATGGAGAGTTACACACTTCATTTTTACCATATTGATCATTGACAAATGGAGTTTTTAGGGTGGACTCTGTTTATCTGTGCTAACAGGGAAAAATGGAAAATTGAAAATCAGGTTGATCGTGACAAAAATATTTAGCTATATTATTTAACTCTTTGTAAATTCACTGCAATTTAGATCACTTTTGATGGCACTAAACAAAACCATGAACAAACTATCAACTCTGATACATGACTTAGACACCAGCTGCATGCTGCCCAAAGGACGGAGGATATGATCTGAAACAATTTTCTGTCTCTGAATTCTGGCTATGCAATGTAGTTTGCAGTGAACCTGAAACAACAGAATTTCAAAGGGAAAAACATTACTAATGGCAACAAAATATTTCTATTTTAAGTGAGGGTGTAAGAAAAGAAGCAACACTGATTTAAACAGAAACAGGCTGCAAAATAAGAAATGCATTCACTACTTCAAAATTAAGTCCTAATTTAGCACCCTTTGTAGTGGTATATATACCTGTAACTCGTTTTTCTCTGGTATTGTCTGAGCTTACAGAAACGTAGAAGAGTGTTTTTTGGCTTTAGAAACTGAAACAGGAGTTAAATGAGTCAATCTTAGAAGACACAGCAGTTCCTTAACAAAGCTAGATACAGAATGTGCATGATTTAGGATGTAAGGTCAAGATTACTCCTAGCTAGTGTTAGGCACCTAAAGAGACCTAATTGGGAGTCCTCATTGCCAGAAGATATGTCTGTACAGTGAAGTACTGTATGCTCATAGCATAACAATCTATTTAGCTGAATTTCCAAGAGCGTTTTGTAAGGGCCTGTTTCTGCTTTGATTTTTGGGGAGCACAATAGATCTGATTTCTTAGTCACCTATCTCAATTACATGCCTAGAAGATGAACCAGGATCAAAGGTCTTAGTTCATTTCTGTGCTTGATGAGAACTGTAAAACTATTCCATTGTGAATTAATGCCACTCATTCACCATCCTCCAGGATGCAATAAGGATTTCTCTGACTCCTGGTTTCTGCAGGCAGCAATGTCCACTTTTGCAACATCCTGGCTGCAAGATAATTTTTTGGCCAAAGGACAAAATTCATCACCTTCTAATAACCTAGAAGTTTCTAGTTGTTAGTATAACAGACGAAGGTAAACCCAAACTCCTTTGCTCTCTCCAAGCCTTTTTACAGCCAGATGTCTTTGCTGTTGTCGTGTTTTTCAGTGAGTTTTGTTGTTTGTTTGTTGTCATGGTGGTTTTATTTGTGTGTGTGTGTTTTGCCTTCTTTTGTTTTCCCAAAGGACAGAGCAATTTCCAAGAAAAATACATGGATAAAAATATTTTGTATTTCTAGGCAATAATTTGGCTTTTGCACCATTATCTCAGTGACTTTTGGAGAGTGACTCTTCGGCTGTTAAAGGCCAGCTGCCAAGACTCTGGAGAACAAGAGAAATCAGCAGCCTTCCAAAAATGTCACTATTAGGATATTGCACACACACACAAAGAAACACACAAAAAATTAAAGCAATTTGTGTTGTTTTTTGGTGGTGTTTTTTTTTTTTTCTGGAGAATGATCTTATGGAATTTCAGTGTTGCTCCTGGATCCTGTTTAAACTACATCTTTAAAAGGAACAGAGATAATATACAGCTAAACTGTATATCTGAATAAAGAAGAGAGTACCTGCTCGCCAAAGAAATAAGATCAAACTTGCTTGTTCAAAATGCAGTCCCAGAAACGCTGCAGCACTCAGCCTAGTTTATCTGAGCCTTGGCTGTACTGAGATACCTTGCAAGGCAGAGTGAACATGATATACTGATGATTAGTGTAGATTCACACCAGAAAGCCATCTATATCCCTGCTTCTGTTGGGCTGCTATTAGGCCATCAGAGAATCTCAGCTGATGGGAACCACCAAGAAGGGACCTGGGTTATTCTGGGCTTTAATAACTTGGAAGTGTAGACTGTGCAGGCAGTTAGGAAGCCATGAAGATCCCAGCTGTGGGTCTTAGCAGTGGCTATGAAATGCTAAAAACACATACTGTAAAGAGCCCCAGTGCTCAGAAACTACCTCAGGCTTGGGAATTTCAAGAGCAAGGTTCAGCCCTCAGAAACAAGTCATTAGGGCATCTGTGTAGGGATATTTATTTGTCAGTGAGAGACCAGGTATGTGCTGGACAAAACAATGTTGTTGCCTGCGCATCCTGGAGGGATGGACTCTGCTGCCACTAGCAGTGCTGCAAGAGACAAAGGGAAAGTTTAGGAAAGTGCCCTTTACACTTGAACCATATAGGTGACCCTCATCTTGAATGCATTATCTATTAGTGATCAAAGGTCTGAGAGGACTTAGAAAGCAATGGGTGTCATCTTCTCAGCTATACTCAGCTACTTCAAAGGCTTCTGCTTTGCCATTAAGGCAAGCAGCATGTTACTTTTCTAGCTGGGCTAGGCCAGGATGTGCAGTGTCCTGAGCAGTTTTGTGAACTTAGGAGCAAACCAGATAATTCAAAGGCAGTTATTTTTGCCAAAAAAAGAGCAAGTGATAGCTTAATTGACCAATCAATTCAGAATAGGCTCTGCAATGAAATAAAGGCCAATTTAATTATGTGCTACTGCCACAAAACACAATTTGATTTGACTTCAGGAAAGTGATGACCTTTTCTTTAATATTTGGTTATAGCCTTTCTATTGAGTGTAACCAGGGGAGAGCAGAAAGCTGAAATATTATGATTTTTTCATGTTTAACTTGAACATGTTTAATACTTATTAAAAGATTAAATACTTTTAAAATCAAATTGAGTGATTCAAGCTTGCAGAATAAGGCTTAATCTTTGGCTGTTCCGCCTCTGCAGAATAAAATGATCCCTGCAGTAAATGTGGTGTTTATTAAAGTATATTTGTTGAGCTTTGTTGGTAAAACTATCTTCATTACCTCTCTTTTGTTATGTTTTTAGGGTAAGTGCTTTGTTTTGGGTGTTCTTTTTGTTTGTTGTTTTGGTTATGTAGGAAAGACTTTTGATCTACTGCAGTAATTTTGTATACTTCACAGCTGGGCACTCCTAGAAGTAATTATACTCGTGTTGTGCTTCCTGTGACAGACTGTCTTTAGTAAATACATAATTTTGAAGCGATCAAGGTTTTGGTAAGAAAGCATTTATTTTAATAGAATTATAGATTTTTACAGTCTGAAAAGCCTAGTTATTCCCTGCTAGGACCTCCTCTACCTATCCTAAAATTTCACTCAGTGACTCCAGCAGAAAGCCCAGTGGAATGTGGATAATGGATAAATGGAAAATGGATAGTGATAGAATAAGCTTTTTAAGCAGATACCTGATCTTGACATAAGGAGATCTTGCTGTCAGTTTATCTGCAACATCTTCTAAGTTCTTCACAGAGCTGCTGTTTCCCAGAATAGAGGTTTCAGCCATTAAGTACAAATGTACGCTTTTAATGACTGAATGTAAGTTCTTCAGTAACGACTGGATGTAAGTTCTTCATTTGGCATTTGATGGACTTGTTTGCACCAATTTCTATATCTTTCTGTAGTATCTTCCCTGGTTTTTATAATTTTGCTAGTCTCTGAGCCATTATGTACTTTATCTGCAGTGACTTCATTCCTTTCAAGTATCTATTGATGTATCTATGAATGGATCCCTTCCAAAGTGCACCCAAATGATAAAAATTCCTTACAAAGTGTTGTGACTGGAGACCTCAAGTTTATTGTGAACAGTGATTCCTTCATTGGAAAGATGCTACCTGGGTGCATTGTGTTAGCATAGGACAGCCTCACAGAAAGTATCAGGCTGCCTTTATCAATTAAACTTGTAATGTTCTGAAAAAACTACTACCACATATATATTGGAAACACCTGTTTTATCCTGGTTTCTACATAATTATATTGAATCATAATTCTGTCTCAAGGGCCTACAGCTAAAAATTGTAAGATAATGATTCTCTTTTCTCATTTCTGCCTTCATGAAAAGAAGTCAGAAAAAAAAAAAGTGCATTTCAAAGAAATAGACTGATTTCATTCAAAAGGTTTGGCTACTGGAGTCATTTGTGTTAGACAAAGTTGAGCAGGTTCCGGAATACTAGCTCTGCTCTGGGTTGGCTGACAATGTTCAGAAATAATTACATTTATGTAGGATTTATTTTGTGTATTTGTATTGCAGAAAGATGCAGACTTAAAAAGCATAGAGAAAAGTGTTTTACGGTAAACTCCTCCCACCACAGATGGCTTCAAGCTGAAATACATCACAATGTATTTGTGCCACTCCCACCAATGGTCATTTTAAACATGCTTCTCTGGGAAAAGTAATCTTCTGATGACAAAGTCTGTGATATGAATGGCGAATAGTGCAAAGAGAAACAGACAAGCAATCAAAGAACTTATAAACAAATGTGAACAGTGAGAAAGATCATGTTAACAACCCCAAAATTAAAGGTGAATTTTCTTATTTAATCCCTTACTTTAGAAGCTGATATGGTATCTGGCTTGGTCGTGGGCTCTCCTATCATTTTGCCTTAAAATTGAAAAAATGAAATAGTTTCATTAGCTAATTATAAAGGATAGGCAAGGCTATAAGAGTACTCTGTATTGTGTCTTCTGGTGTCTGTCTCAGAATTAATGTCCTGAATTCCAGGCTAATAAATGAAGATGTGGAAGTACCTGTTATGACACTATTGCATCACCAGCACAGAGAAACAGAAGACACATCTCTCTGCTGTCTGTCTCTGGGTGCACAGGGCGATGAACAGCACATCCTTCTTTGTCTGGATTCCAGGTTCCTCTTTGTGTCTATCTTATTCTGTAAAAGTATATTCCAAGTAACTGAATGCTGGGGTTGTAGCCCTAAACCACATGGATTAGGCCTTCAATAAAGCAGTGAAGATCCTTGCATAAGAAACAGGAAGCTGATAGTGGTTAATGGGGGGACAAACAGACACGGTAGAAAGAAATACAGTCAGAGTGAATAGGTTTCATAAAGCACTTTCCATTGCATACTCACTCTATATCCAGACTGTCCAGTTTTTTGTAAAAGAACTGATGAATAACATAGGCAGCATGCATAATAAGGTATGCTGTGTTGTCTAGGATGAGAAATACTTGTGGGAAACTCTCATTGTGCAGTTTCAGTGGTTAGTCTCACAGAGTACTCAGAGAACAAATATCAGCAGAGGTCAATCGGGGCTTGACCAGTGCAGTCAGTGGGAATATTTTCTGTTACACTGCAGATGAGGACCCTCACATCTTATTATGCAGTTCACGGTGGGATACCTTTTACACACTTACCACTTTGTAAAAGACACTTGAGAGATATTAAAAAGTTTCGGGAAAAATCCCAGGTTCCTACAAACTTATTCAGCTCTACAGAAATCTAAGCATTGCAGTCTGTTAAACAGAAATACAAAATACATCTAGGTCTAGCAAAATATGATTTGCAAAGTGTCCTTGAAAATTATAGGAGAATTTTGGTGGACTCAAGAAAAATATTTTGATTTCTGGTGATTTGATATACCTGTTAGAATGAATGCAGTCTTTCTGGAGGTTCAGTTGCCATGGTCCGTTTGAAAAACGTCAGTGACATATGTGTCTAGTTTACACTTTTGTGTTTCCAGTATCTTCCTATTATGTCAAATTCTCAAACTGCTTCGCTCAAATTAAGCAAAATGATCTATTTAATTACTACAATACTCATCATTTCATCATCTGGTCTATCATTTTTCTTGTTAGCTGGCTGTTCTGGAAGAGTAATGCCTGTGACAGCATCTCTAGACTTTGTTCTTTATATCAGATCTCTGCGTTTGTCCTTTTCAGAGTAGATTACTAGAATTACTTCCTCTTAGATGGCCTCAGATAACCAGACTCTGAAGACACAACCACATTTGACCCTCAGGTCTGACAGGTAACCAGTTTCTCTCTGCAGGAAGCTGTGAACAAGGGGAAACATAGTAGGCCAAACTGCTGTCTTAACATAAATATTTAATTTTAGCATCAGGAAAAATAATAATCTAAAAGATTTTTTAAATTTTAAAATGTCTATCTTACTTACGGAATCAGTTTATTGAGTGCTTGAATAAGGGCTTAATTCTTAATTACTCTCTGAAGTCTGGAGTCGTCTTACTGCAGTTAGCCTCCCTTTTCTCCTTATGGGACTTCCTTTAAGCCTAACTGAAATTCCTTGCTCCTTCACATAGAATCATAGAATCACAGAATAGTTAGGGTTGGAAAGGACCTTAAGATCATCTAGTTCCAACCCCCCTGCCAGGGGCAGGGACACCTCCCACCAAATTATGCCACCTAAGGCTCTGTCCAATCCAGCCTTGGACGCCGCCAGCGATGGAGCATTCACAGCTTCCCTGGGCAACCCATTCCAGTGCCTCACCACCCTCACAGTAAAGAATTTCTTCCTCATATCCAATCTAAACTTCCCCTCTTTAAGTTTGAACCCGTTACCCCTTGTCCTATCACTACAGTCCCTAATGAAGAGTCCCTCCCCAGCATCCCTATAGGCCCCCTTCAGATATAGGAAGGATGCTATGAGGTCTCTACGCAGCCTTCTCTTCTCCAGGCTGAACAGCCCCAACTTTCTCAGCCTATCTTCATACAGGAGGTGCTCCAGTCCCCTGATCATCCTCATGGCCCTCCTTTGGACTTGTTCCAACAGTTCCATGTCCTTTTTATGTTGAGGACATCAGAACTGCACACAGTACTCCAAGTGAGGTCTCACGAGAGCAGAGCAGAGGAGCAGGATCACCTCCCTCGACCTGCTGGTCACACTCCTTTTGATGCAGCCCAGGATACGGTTGGCTTTCTGGGCTGCAAGCGCACACTGCTGGCTCATGTTTGTTTTTTCATCGACCAACACCCATGCTTGGACCCATTACCAAACTTGTTGAGCTCAGCAGGAAGTTGCAATAAAAGCATCAAATTTAACAACTCTTGTATTGTGTCTGAAATGTCTGCTAGGGATTATATAACTGGTTTCAATTCTCACCCTTCCTGGGCATATTTTCTGACAATCCCATTACTGAATTAACTTAGTGTATGAATACATATGCATGGAGCAGACAGCTCAATAGCCAATCCAACTTATAATATTGCTAAATGACTTCAGGCAAGTTAAAATCTTTTACATAGGCAATTTCCATCTCTGCTGTATTTTGTATAATGTGTAAGATTTTGAAAAAGCTAAAATCAAAAGGATCGTTTACCTTCTATTACAGTTCATCATACAAAATCATCTTGATCTGCTCATTAAATGAGGATGATACGTATTATGTGGAACTGCCTTGAATTGCTCACTCATTGAGGATATCTGTTACAAAGAAGAAATACTGTGGAAATTACTTCTTAGGATAAGCCCACTTCAGGGAAGAAAGCCAATCCAGCCTGATGCCCAATATTTGGTAACATGTGTCATGCATCTCTCACTCACCAGAAAAGTGATATCACAGACTCAAGTGTGCTAGAACTCAAGAAATTGGTTCTCAGACTGGTTGTTAACTACGTCTTACGAAAAAAACACAAGATTTTGTGCCTTAGCTGACGGAAGGAGTAAATCTGGAGTCATTAAAATCAATAGCAGAACTCTTATAAGGCTTGATGAAGTCAGGATTTCACACAGGGAATTTTAATTCACCAGAGAACATCAGTGCTTACTATATCACTTCTGGGTGTAGCTGTTTTGTCTGTCTCTTCCCTGACATGTATTTTGACATAAAGTTCATAATTACAAATCCTGAGTTAATAAGGGGTTGAAGGAGCAGTTACCGGAGCATGAACCTGAATACTTTGTGCTCCAAATGTGAACACTGCGTTGAAGGATTTTTTAAAATAATAATATTAAAACTGTATAAAATTTTACTGTTACGGTCCAATGACCAGCCATAAAATAAATTAAAAAAAAGGGCATAAAAATTCAAAAATTAAAGATAGGATCATACTGTACGAAGTTTGAAATAGGGGGAAGAGAAAGTAAGCTGGGCCAGCAAGTGCTGCCTCAGCTGGCTGCATCTACCATAGAATCATGGAATAGTTAGGGTTGGAAAGGACCTTAAGATCACCCACTTCCAACCCCCCTGCCAGGGGCAGGGACACCTCACACTAAACCATGCCACCCAAGGCTCCGTCCAACCCGGCCTTGCACACCATCAGCGATGGAGCACTCACAACTTCCCTGGGCAACCCATTCCAGTGCCTCACCACCCTCACAGTAAAGAATTTCTTCCTCATATCCAATCTAAACTTCCCCTCTTTAAGTTTGAACCCGTTACCCCTTGTCTTCTCACTACAGTTGCTCATGAAGACTCCCTCCCCAGCATCCCTATAGGCCCCCTTCAGATGCTGGAAGGCTGCTATGAGGTCTCCACACAGCCTTCTCTTCTCCAGGCTCAACAGCCCCAACTTTCTCAGCCTGTCTTCATAGGGGAGGTGCTCCAGACCCCTGATCGTCCTCGTGGCCCTCCTCTGGACTTCCTCCAACAGTTCCATGTCCTTTTTATGTTGAGGACACCAGAACTGCACACAATACTCCAAGTGAGGTCTCACAAGAGCAGAGTAGAGGGGCAGGATCACCTCCCTCGACCTGCTGGTCACACTCCTTTTGATGCAGCCCAGGATACGCTTGGCTCTCTGGGCTGCGAGCGCACACTGAAGCTGGCTCATGTTCATTTTTTCTTCAACCAACACCCCCAAGTCCTTCTCTGCAGGGCTGCTCTGAATCTCTTCTCTGCCCAACCTGTACCTGTGCCTGATATTGCTCCGACCCACATGTAGGACCTTGCACTTGCTGTGGTTAAACTTCCTCAGGTTGGCATCAGCCCACCTCACAAGCATGTCAAGGTCCCTCTGGATGGCATTCCTTCCCTCCAGTGTATCAACCGAACCACACAGCTTGGTGTCATTGGCAAACTTGCTGAGAGCGCACTCAATCCCACTGTCTGTGTCACCGACAAAGATGTTGAACAAGACCGGTCCCAGCACCGATCCCTGAGGGACACCACTCGTTACTGGTCTCCAGCTGGACATTGAGCCATTGAGCACAAGTCTTTGCATGTGGCCATCCAGCCAGTTCTTTGTCCACCGAGTGGTCCACCTATCAAATTGATGTCTCTCCAACTTAGAGACAAGGATGTCATGTGAGACAATGTCAAACGCTTTGCCCAAGTCCAGGTAGATGACATCAGCTGCTCTACCCGTGTCCATCAGTTCCGTAGCCCCATCATAGAAGGCCACCAGATTGGTCAGGTAGGATTTCCCCTTAGTGAAGCCATGCTGGCTGTCACCAACCACCTTGATGTTTTTCATGTGCCTCAGCATGCCTTCCAGGAGAACCTGCTCCAAGATTTTGCCAGGCACAGAGGTGAAGCTGTCTGGTCTGTAGTTCCCTGGCCCATCCATTTTCCCCTTCTTGAAAATGGGGGTTATATTCCCCTTTTTCCAGTCATTGGGAACTTCACCTGACTGCCATGATTTTTCTAATATGATGGACAGTGGCTTAGCAACTTCATTTGCCAGCTCCTTCAGCACCCGAGGATGGATTTCATCATGTCCAATGGACTTGTGCAAGTTCAGGTTCCTAAGATGGTCTCGAACCGGATCCTCTCCTACAGCGGGCACAGGGTCTTCATTCTCACAGTCCTTGCATCTGCCTTCCAAGACTTGGGTGGTTGGTCAGAGCATTTGCCAGTGAAGACTGAGGCAAAGAAGTCATTAAGAACCTCAGCCTTCTCCAAATCCAGGGTAGCCAGTTCTCCTGATAGCTTCTGGAGGAGGCCCACATTGTCCCTAGCCTGTCTTTTATTTGCAATGTACCTATAGAATCCCTTCCTGTTATCCTTAACATCCCTAGCCAAGTTTAATTCTAAGTGGGCCTTAGCTTTCCTTTCCTGATCTCTAGCATCCCGGACATCATCCCTCTATTCTTCCCAGTCTGCCTGTCCTTGCTTCCACCTTTTATAAGCCTTTTGTTTTCCTTCTGGGTTTCCTCAGCAGCTCCTTATCCACCCAAGGAGGTCTCCTGGCCCTCCTGCAGCACTTACTTCTAGTTGGGATGTATCGCTTCTGAGCTTGCAGCAGGTGATCCTTGAATATCCACCAAGAGTCTTGGGCCGCCCTGCCCTCTAGGGCTATATCCCATGGAATCTTACTGAGCAGGTTCCTGAAGAGGCCAAAGTCTGCTCTCTTGAAGACCCGGGCAGTGAGCTTGCTGCACACTCTTCTCACTGTCCTGAGGATCTCGAATTCAACCATCTCATGATCACTGCAATCAAGGCTGCCCTGGAGCGTCACATTTCCAACCAGCCCTTCCCTGTTGGTGAGCACGAGGTCAAGCATGGCAACTCTCCTTGTCGGCTCCTCTATCACTTGCAGAAGGAGATTGTCTTCCACACAATCGAGGAACTTCCTGGATTGCTTGTGCCGGGCCATACCATCCCTCCAACAGATATCAGGGTGGTTGAAGTCCCCCATGAGAACAAGGGCCTGCGAGCGTCAGGCTGTTGCTATCTGCCTATAGAGCACTTCATGCACCGAGTCCTCTTGGTCAGGTGGTCTGTAACAGATCCCCACCATAAGGTCTCCCATCGCTGTTCTCCCTTTAACCCTGACCCACAAACTCTCTCTTGACTGCTCACCTGTCCCCAGGCACAGTTCCATACTCTCCAGCCTATCCCTAACATAAATAACAACTCCCCTTTCCCACCTGCTGGGCCTGTCTCTCCTAAAGAGCCTGTAACCTTCCATTCCAGCAGTCCAGTCACAGGAGCCATCCCACCATGTTTCTGAGATGCCTATGATATCATACCCCCGTAGACGTGCACACATGTCTAATTCCTCTTGTTTTTTCCCCATGCTACAGGCATTCCTATAGAGGCATCTAAGCTGAGCTCCAACTGAGGTCAGCTCATTGGCTGGAGCACCTGGAATAATCTCTACATTGCTCCAAGGTGCTGGCCAGTGACTGGGTGTTTTGGGATGGAATGATGCCGCCGTCCCCCAACACATCTAGTTTAAAGCATCCTTGACAAGTCTGGCAAGCCTCCTACCAAATCCAGTCTTCCCTTTCTTTGTCAGACCAGCTCCACCAGCCCCCACTAGACCTGGCCTACTAAATTAAGTCCCATGTTCAAGGTACCCAAACTCCTGACTATAGCACCACCCTTCTAACCATTTATTAACCTGGCCAATCCTCCTAGCCTTTTTAAGGTCCTGCCCTGTGTCCTGGAGCATTGATGAAAAGACAATCTGTGCTCCAGATCTCCTAACCACCTCTCCCAGAGCTCTGTAGTCCTTCTTCATGTTCTCCTTCACTGTGAATTAGGAAAACTATGAGGTACAGAAAGTGGACAAATTTATGCCTTGATAGTTACCACTAAATTGCAAAGCTCCTATGGTCACCTGTTACTAAAGCTCTGGGTGAGCTATTGATTTCCCTCATATAAATGGAAGTGACTGTCAGGAAAAGAATGTAAACAAAGACACACATAAGCAAAAAGGAAACCAGCAAAAAGTCCTACTGCTTTGGCACATACTGCAGTTATGGCTGTCCATTTCCTCTTGCATAGCTGTGTTCATTCTTCTGTTTAAAATGCAGTTACTGTGTTATTGATTTCCTAGATAAGTTTTTTAAAGCATTTAGGTTTGGGCAATTAGTTACTGCTTAATGCAGAACTGAAAACAGAGCTATTGATCCAACTAACTGATCAATTGATTCATTATTTTGTTCATATGACTTGATATGGATCTTGTCCAAAAGAATAATTGAAAGAAAAATAAGTTGGATTTTTTGAGGAATATTATAGAATAAAAAGTTAAGAAAAGACTTATTAATCTTGAAAGGAAAGTGTGGGGATAAAAGTAATTTTCCAGTAACTGGTTGTTAATTGAAAAAACCACGCAAAGGAAAAGCTCACAACAGGGCAACAAAAAATAAAAATACCAAATAGTATACACTGTGAAGTTAATTTATTGTAACCAGGATAAAAGGTATGCCTTTACCCATGTTGTGAAACAATTTTGATATATTGTAATTTTGTTCATTCTAAATAAAACACAGAATAATAATTATTCGAATTAACAAAGAAACCCAGCACAGTGGACTTCCTTGGGAACCAGCAAAAGTTTTGGGAAAGTACATGTGTCGGAAAACAGGATATGATCATGGAAACTATTCTGGCCTCTTCATCTAAGATGAATGGCAGCTTCTTTAGCCATATAAATAGAAAGGCAGGCCATCGTGCCACCTTACAGAATCATTGAAACACAGAGATAGGGAAGGACCTCTGAAGATCCTCTAGTCCAGCAACCTGCTGAAGCAGGGTTAACTACAGTAGATTGCTCAGAGTCATGTCCAGATAGATTTGAGTATTTCCAAGGATGGAGACTCTACAACCTTTCTGGTCAATTTGTTCCCACCTGTTTGCTTGCCTCCCCTCTTGCCAGACCCCAGGATAGACATTTCGTAGGATGCTCATTGTTACATTTCTCCCCCAGTATAAACTACCTGAACAGCTAAAGCATCCTGGCACCTCCCTTCTAGTCGCAGAAACTTCTAATCTTCTGCTGTACTGGTGCAGTGTCGTGGTTTAAGCTGTAAATCACGCAGTTTGCTCACTCGCTCCCCCCTCTTTCTTCCCCCCCACTCGGGGGGGGGGGGGGGGGTGGGGAAATGGGGAGAAGAATCAAAAGAATGTAACTCCCACAGGTTGAGATAAGAACAGTTTAGTAACTAATGTATAGCACAAGACCACTACTGCTACCACCAGTAATAATAATGACAAGGGAAATACAAGGGAAGAGGATACAACTGCTCACTAACCAACGACTGAGCCATGAACTGAACTCTTCCTGGTTCCTGCCCCCAGTTTTTACATCCGGGGCATGACGTGCTGTGATATGGAATACCTCTTTGGTCAGTTTGGGTCAGGTGTCCTGTCTCTGCTTCCTCCCGGCTTCTCCTCCTCGCTGGCAAATCGTGAGACTCAGAAAGTCCTTGGTCAGACCAAAACATTACCAAGCAGTAACTGAAAACACTGGTGTTATCAGCGCTGTTCCCAGGCCCAAAATCAAAAACACAGCGCTGCACCAGCTACCAAGAAGGAGAAAAATGACTGCTACTGCTGAACCCAGGACATGCAGCTAGGAGACACACATCTACACTAGGGAAACTTTTCAGCTGGATGTTGCTTTCTGTCTCAGTCTTCATTTAAAAGAAACCTCCTCAAAACACAAGACCTCATTGTTTTGAAAAAGTATGCTGTACATATTGCCTTCTGCACACGTTGAAAGATTAAGGAAATAACTACAATAGCCATTGCTAGTCCCAGGGTTCTTTTTTTCTGAAGTATTGTTGTCTCCAAAACATTAGAGAGATGCAGCTGTTGTACTAGAAGGCCAAGCAAAATTACATCGGGAAAGACTGACTAAATAATGATGGATGCAGTTCATGAATGGGAAACCATTAATAACTGTAACAGCAAATCCTGACTAAAAATATTCTACAAACAATCAGTTAAAACAAATCTGTATTACAGAAGGCAGTTCAAAGAAGCTGAAATTCAACTTGTTTAAACAGCTGGGGAAAACAGGAGGTACCAAAAATTGTTCTGTTAACTGCAGGCTGTCACTAGGTTAAAAATAAATATGAAGAAACTATAAACACCCATGTTAGCTGCATGGTATTAAATTAGACCTTGGAGAACTACTTCTCTTTTCATTTTACTGATGAAAAACTGATGTGGCAATGGGTGTTTCCCTAGTGCAAATACTTCTAACACAGTGATAGATACAAAGTATAGTAAGAAAAGCCAGAAAAATCTGGACCACTTAAAGTCACTCAAGGTAAAGAAGCCTCTGAAATTCAACCTAGAGAACTACAGCAGACAAAGTAGACAGAGTAGATGAAGTATTTGCTGAACCATTTGTAATTATCTTCAAGAACTTGTGAAGGACAGAGAAAATCTCTAATGAGAGTAGAAGGTCAAATGCAGTAGCTACTATTAGTAAAAGGATAACAATATGACCTGGAGAATTACAGACTCCCCTACCAGGATAATTTTAATGCCTGGAAGATACTAAAACAGATAATTGCCTAGTCAATTAGTAAGCATCTACAGGAGAATTAATTTTTTAAAATACTTCTTTCTATACTTCCTGGTAAAGAGGAAGTCAGGCAGGAAAGTCAGCAGGCCTGCATGTATGAACAAGGAGCTTCCAGACAAACACCAGCATAAAAAGGAGGCCTATGGAGGGCAGAAGCAAAGATGGGTAGCCTGGGAGGAATACAGAGAAATAGTCAGCGCAGCCAGGGATCACATTATGAAAGCTAAAGCCCTCACAGAACTCAATCTGGCCAAGAACATAAAGGGCAACAACAAAAGCTTCTGTAGATACATTGTGGATAAATGGAAGACAAGGGAAAAAGTGAGCCTCCTCCAGAAGGAACAGCAGAAAGAAACCTGGTCACCCAGGACATGGAGAAGGCTGAGATACTCTATGACTTTTTTTGCCTTGGTCTTCACCAGCAAGAGCTCTAGCCACATGGCCTAAAAAGGCAGGGGCAGGGACTAGGAGGATGAAGAACCACTCCCTGTAGGAGAAGATCATGCTGGAGATCATCCAAGGAACCTTAAGTTGCGCAAGTCCCAGGGACCTGACAAGACGCATCCGTGGGTCCTGAGGGAACTGGCAGATGTAGTTGCCAAGCCATTATTCATCATATTTGAGAGGTCGTGTCAGTCTGGTGAAGTTTCCACTGACTGGAAAAGAGGAAATATAACCCCCACTTTCAAGAATGGAAAAAAGAAAGACCTGGGGAACTACAGGCCAGTCAGTCTGTCCTCAGTGCCTGACAAGATCATGGAGCAGATCCTCATGGAAACTATGCTAAAGCACATGGATAATAAGGGGGGGACTGGTGACAGCCAACATTGCTTTACTAAGGGCAAATCTAGTGGCTGACAAATTTGTTGGCTTTCTGTGATCAGCCATGGTGTTGGTGGATGAAGGAATAGTGACTCACATCACCTAACTGGACATATTCAAGGCATTTGATATTGTTCTGCACAACCTTGTCTCTAAATTAGAGAGGCACAGATTTGATGGATTGATCACATGGTGGATAAAGAATTGACTGGATGGTCACACTCAGAGAGTTGTGATCAATGGCTCCATGTTCAGAGGGAGACAGATAATGAGTGGTGCCCCTCAGGGGTCGGTATTGGGACACATATTATTCAACATAGAATCAAAGAATCATAGAATCGTTAGGGTTAGAAAGGACCTTAAGATCATCTAGTTCCAACCCCCCTGCCAGGGGCAGGGACACCTCACACTAAACCATGCCACCCAAGGCTCTGTCCAACCTGCACCTGAACACTACCAGTGATGGAGCATTCACAACTTCCCTGGGCAACCCATTCCAGTGCCTCACCACCCTCACAGTGAAAGAATTTCTTCCTCATATTCAATCTAAACTTCCCCTCTTTAAGTTTGAACCCGTTACCCCTTCTCCTCTCACTACAGTTCCTCATGAAGACTCCCTCCCCAGCATCCCTATAGTCCCCCTTCAGATACTGGAAAGCTGCTATGAGGTCTCCACACAGCCTTCTCTTCTCCAGGCTCAACAGCCCCAACTTTCTCAGCCTGTCTTCATATAGGAGGTGCTCCAGTCCCCTGATCATCCTCGTGGGCCTCCTTTGGACTTGTTCCAACAGTTCCATGTCCTTTTTATGTTGAGGACACCAGAACTGCACACAGTACTCCAAGTGAGGTCTCATGAGAGCAGAGTAGAGGGGCAGGATCACCTCCCTCGACCTGCTGGTCACACTCCTTTTGATGCAGCCCAGGATACGCTTGGCTTTCTGGGCTGCAAGTGCACACTGAAGCCGGCTCATGTTCATTTCCTCATCAACCACCACCCCCAAGTCCTTCTCTGCAGGGCTGCTCTGAATCTCTTCTCTGCCCAACCTGTACCTGTGCCTGATATTGCTCCGACCCACATGTAGGACCTTGCACTTGCTGTGGTTAAACTTCCTCAGGTTGGCATCAGCCCACCTCACAAGCATGTCAAGGTCCCTCTGGATGGCATTCCTTCCCTCCAGTGTATCAACCAAACCACACAGCTTGGTGTCATTGACAAACTTGCTGAGGGCGCACTCAAACCCACTGTCCATGTCACCGACAAAGATGTTGAACAAGACCAGTCCCAACACCGATCCCTGAGGGACACCACTCATTACTGGCCTCCAGCTGGACATTGAGCTATTGAGCACAACTCTTTGCATGTGGCCATCCAGCCAGTTCTTTATCCACCAAGTGGTCCACCTATCAAATTGATGTCTCTCCAACTTAGAGACAAGGATGTCATGTGAGACATTGTCAAACGCTTTGCCCAAGTCCAGGCAGATGACATCAACTGCTCTACCCCTGTCCGGATCCGTTGCCCCATCATAGAAGTCCACCACATTGGTCAGGCAGGATTTCCCCTTAGTGAAGCCATACTGGCTGTCACCAACCACCTTGTTGTTTTTCATGTGCCTTAGCATGACTTCCAGGAGAATCTGCTCCAAGATTTTGCCAGGCACAGAGGTGAGGCTGAATGGTCTGTAGGTCCCTGTGTCATCCATTTTCCTCCTCTTGAAAATCTTTGTTGACAACATTGACAGTGGGATGGAGTGCAGCCTCAGCAATTTGACGATGACACCAAGCTGCGTGGTGCAGTTGACAGGCTGGAGAGAAGGGATGTCATCCAGAGGGACTTTGACACACTTGAGAGGCAGCCAGTGCCAACCTCATGAAGTTCAACAAGGCGAAGTGCAAGGTCCTACCCCTAGGTCGGGGCAATCCCAAGCACAGCTACAGGTTGGGCAGAAAATGGATTGAGAGCAGCCATGAAGGATAGGACTTGGGGGCGTTAACTGGTGAGAAGCTCACCGTGACTCAGCAGTGTGCACTCACAGCCCAGAAAGCCAGCCGTATCCTGGGCTACGTCAAAAGAAGCATGGCCAGCAGGTTGAGGGAGGTGATCCTGCTCCTCTACTCTGCTCACATGAGACCTCACCTGCAATGCTGTGTGCAGCTCTGGGGCCCCAAACACAAGAGGAACATGAACCTGCTTGAATGAGTCCAGAGGAGGCCCATGAAGATGAACAGAAGGCTGGAGCACCTCTCCTACGTAGACAAGCTGAGAGAATTGAGTTTGTTCAGCCTGGAGAAGAGAAAGCTCAGGGGAGACCTTAGAGCAGCCTTCCAGTACCTAAGGTGGCCTATAAGAAAGCTGGAGAGGGATTTTTTACAAGGGCATGTATTGACATTACAAGGGGGCATGGATTTAAACTGAAGGAGGGTACATTTGGATGAGATATTAGGCCAAAATTCTTGACTGTGAGAGTGGTGAGACACTGGCACAGGTTGCACAGAGAAGTTGTGGGTGCCCCATCCCTGGCAGTGTCCAAGGCCACGTTCGATGTTGCTTTGAGCAGCCTAGTCTAGTAGAAGGTGTCCCTGCCCATGGCGGGCTGGTTGGAACTAGATGATCTTTAAGGTACCTTCCAACCCTGTTATTCTATGATTCTAATATTGATTTTTCAAGAATATATATGTAAGACCAGTCTGGTTAAACTCTGAGGACATAATTAGCCAAGTGAATAAAGAAAAGCAGGAGGTGAGACATACACTGACTTTCTCAAGGCTTTTACATGGTGTTGGGCCTGGTGTGCTCTTTAGTAAAAGAAAACAATATAGAAGAGATCACCTTAATGTACACAGCTTGTTGGTCTATAACACAAAGACTTATTCATAGATTTCTAACTGGCAGCTTATTCTAATCAAGCATATAGGTGTCTGAAGAACTCGCTTCATTCCATATTTTCATTAATGACTTGATATTAAAGAATGTACTTGAAACTCATGAATAACACTGGTCCAGGAGGGCTGAATTTTACTGAAGAATCAAGGATCAAAATTCTTAATAAAATGAAGCAATAGTTTGAAATAAAACATTAAAATCTACAGATATAATTGTGAAGTATTTTAATGAGGAAGCAGGAAGTGCAGAAATGAAGAGACAAACTAGCAAGCTGCAATAATGCAGAAAAAGTATTGTGAGCTACAGCTGATGTCAAACACAAACTGAGTCAGCAGTCTGCTGTTGCTGGGGAAAAATAAAGGGAAGTCCAGTTTTTTAATGTACTGTCAGAATGTCATATGTAAAATGCTGGAGGAAATTATTATTTTCTATGCATCACCTGGTGGGCCTCAGCTAGATAAACACATTTTATTTAAGGCATTATTCTTTAGGAAAATTCTAGGAAGGATTGGAGAGAAGCTAGAGGTGACTAATAGGATGAGGTCTTACTCTACTACAAAATATCACTACTGTACAAAAATTGAAAGAACTGTGTTTCCTTATGTTGAAAGAGTGTAATTGAAGGAGTGAATATGACAGTAGTCTTCCAAAATATGAATGATTGCTAAAAAGATTTATGCAGTACCCATTGGCTTTGTTTGAAACTAAGAAGATTTTGCTTCTTTGAAGCACTGTTTCAGAAAAACAATTGAAGCTATAAGGGATAAAGGTGAATGGATAGCATCCACATAGCCTGGGTTGTCTTAGTGGAAAATGTTAAGAGCCACACAGTGATGGTACAGGACAGAGCCCAGGAAATGAGGACTCCAAGAAATCCCTCTTTTATTCCTCAAGGATTGCTCTGGAGGTTTTATGTTTTATGAAGCATACTTTTTTTAATAAGAAGGAATGGTGTCCATTGAAATAAATCCATGCATATGCTCTCCTGCAAACCCTCAATTGCCACACCAAGAAGTCAGTAAGAAATGAAAGCCTTCCATTTCATGCTGTATCTCACCAATCCCTGGGAAACTCAGTGCATGCCTGCTACACTTTTGCTGACACAAGCTGGCATTTGAGAGGTCAGAGCAGCTGCCTGGGGATATGGTAGGCAGCCATATGCAGTGTGTAGAACAGAGCAAGGTCTGGGACCGAGAGCGTTCCCTGTTTGCAAGGCCACTCCCTGTTGCGCCCATCTGACTAGCAATGTTACTGGCAGACCAGTGCTACCAGGTCATTAAATAAATGCCAGCAAGTGGGACATGACTTTGATATTTTTGTTCAACTTCTGTTTTATCACCTGTTGCTTTATCAACACAGTTCAATGGCCAAATCAGAAACAACTGCAGTCATTCTGAAGCAGTAGGATATATATCCCTCCCAGTGCTGAGAATGGATATTTTACTGGGCAATTTGGCTGCAGCTGCAGCTTTTTCAGCTGAATGCTGCAGCAGATGGAAGAAGCCTTTGTGTTCAGAAAATGCGGTGGTTTTTCAATACTAGGTGATTGCGTGGCAAGTTGTACATTCCACCCACAGCATACTTTTCTCGATGCACTTGCATGGTGCACATTATGTAGTTAATTGCACACCTGTTTATTCTATACAAGAGAGAAAACAAAATATATTTAAATTCATTTTAATTTAATAAGTTGTCTTTGATTTTCAAGGTATTTGAAGGAATAGCTATTTTGCATGCCAGAAAAATTTGAAGATTTGCTTCTCCATGTTTCCAGGCTCTAATGTGAAGGTATTAGGAAAGCAAGAGAAAACAGCATGCTAGAATGATGGATCTCAGAAAGGATGAAAATGAACAATGATCTCCAGTTACACTTTCATCTCCTTTATGTAGACAGTTATGATATTAAGAATCATTCACCACTCATCATGTTTCTCCAGCACTAAAATGAAGATGACTATGATCATTTTGCCATTTCCTCCTGCAGTACACTAAAGATACATGTTAATATTGCTACCAATGGAAAAATAACCCATTTAGCTGAGTGCTGTTTAAGAGATTGCATTCACAACTTCTTTCATTTCATTCAAATTAACCCAGTAATGATTCCTGATGGATGATCAAGAATCTGCTGTATTTTGCTGTCTTGTAGGGAGATTTGCAGGCATGCTTTGGACTATTTTGTCAGTTATTTTCACTTTCCATAGCTTGAACTGATAAAAATTGTAGATAAATACTGCTATTTTTAACACTGAGACTGAATTGCTGAAAACGTAAAACTGAGGAAATCCCACTTAGATCATGAGAAGCCACAAGTATCAAAGATCTGATACTAGCCAGTCCACAGCAGGTTTATTGGGTTCATCAAAGCCACTTTCAGATTTGAGAAGCAGAACAGGGAGTTCTCTGCTGCTATGCACTTTTTTTCCTCCTCTGATACCAGCTGGTAGTGCTGTGATTCAGTGCAGCTTGGTAAGACCCTACAGAAAGGAAGGGGTCTAAATGCAAAGGATCCTTTGCTCTAATTTAAGTGTTCCAGAAATGGCAATGCAATTTTATTTCAGGTGACGAACCAAACAGAAACCAGACCAACCAAAACAACAGACCTGTGGAAAACTGAAATGGTTGTCAAATCTGGCCTTGAGAACATACACCTGGTAGCAACTCCTACTGTGTGCTACCATTTGTTGATGAGGGATTTGCCTTTCCTTCCAACTCTCTGTGCCGTGCTACTTCTGGCAATCAGCCCATGCTGGATTCCCGCAGCTACAGGCTTTGAGGTTGTCTCAAAGCTGCTGTCTGTAGCAGGACTCTTACCAGTGGACTCTTCCTCAGCACCTCAATCAGACATGATGTTTCCTTGACTCTGGAG
Source organism: Ara ararauna (assembly GCA_028858755.1). Taxonomy (NCBI): domain Eukaryota; kingdom Metazoa; phylum Chordata; class Aves; order Psittaciformes; family Psittacidae; genus Ara; species Ara ararauna. The sequence goes on along the minus strand of CM054410.1, from coordinate 30,817,504 downwards.
GATGACAACTCTTGTTCTTCAAAGGGATGGTGTCCTGTCTTCCTGGGTCTGACAAGCAAAGGTTTTGTGTAACTTGACAGGTTTAAACCAGCTACTTTTTTAGTGGCATTGCAGGTCAAAAGAGTTTCTTCTTAATTAAAAACACCTTCAATAGAAGAAGCATAAAAATCAGTACTTTTGTGAAGCAGATAATAGTGGCACAGATTTGGATCATTCTTTGTTCTCTCTGTCAACTGTTGGCTCAAATTCAGTTTGTGGCTGGTTCAAGGAAATCACAGCCATTCTAATGGCTGCTAGTTTGCACTGCAGAGAGGAGGGGATCACCCCTGCTGTTCTCCTTAGTCTGTGGGAAACTGGCGTGTTCACAGTAAGAATAAATATCCCTTAATGCTGGCTTCATTGGGTCTTTTCTATTTGTTTTATATTCCACAACAGCTTAAATGTTAAGCTCTCTTTCAGTATATTAAATGAAGCAAACAATGCAATTTCAATCACCCAGTCACCTTTGAGCATACCACGTTACTTAATAACCAAGAAGATGGGATTAGAGCAGTGAATTTATGTAACTGCAATAAGGCATAATAGTATCTGAGGAAACAGGGGAAAGGGGAAATTAATCCAGATATAATATATTAATAGGGACTAGGGATTGATAAAATTAAGCCAGATCTCTCTGAAGAGATTAAAATCTCAATGATACAATTGAAGCGTACATTATTAACTTCTGACTGAAATTCATATGTCCTTCAGAAAGGTGATAGTTGAAACTCCTCAGTGCTTATGGCAGGAGAGCTGAGGATGAGATTTGGGGCAGATGGGAAAATGCTTCTTTTATATTAGACTCAGTCTCTGTGATGTGCTTCTGCTTTGGTTCAGATCTCTGCAACAGATTCAAACACCTGGAGATGAGGGGGTCTGCACCATAAGCTGCGTGAGCTCTGGGACAGTCTTTTCCCACAAGGTCTCAAGGGGTGCATGTTGATCTTCCATTGCCACGGGGTAGGTGCTGGTCCACAGGTAAGGGGTGACCACTGCAGGTCCAAGCTGCTGTGGTACATATGACCACCTATTTAGACACACCACTGAAATGATCCTGTGCTGAGTTTTGAAATAAATAAATAAATAAAATAAGCAAGATTGTCATGTCATACATAAGTAACATATTGTAGGCGTCATTATATGGCATTTGACCAACAACTTTCCTGTAACTTCACTTCCTTTTTGAGAAAATGCAGTAAATTTATTCGCTTACATCACCTAAATTTGTATTATTAGTCTTTGCATATACTTGAGTCATGCTTATTCTGCTCATCTTTAACAACACATTGACAAATTGTAGCAGAATTTTTAATAATATCACAAAATTATCTTTCTTTCTCTTTATTTCTCAAGCAAGACATATTTTAGAATAGACATTTATTTGGAGAATATGGTGTTGATTTATTTCAACCACCTCCTTGCAGGCCATCTCAGCAAATTCTTTAGGGAGGTCTAAGTCTTTCCAGTGTGTGCAGGAGGACAGGTTCACAGTGAAAAACAGCTTCAATACTGAAGAACATTTGTTTTCTTGTTCTTCCACCTTCAGTTGCTTAAAGGCTCAAAGATAATTTGTAAGGCACAATAAGCAAGCTGGAACATGGCAGACAATAAGTAATGAATGCCAACTGGAGTCAGTAGAGGAATTTTCTCTGAAGTAGCAAGGCAGCACAGAAGATAGGATAGTCTCTATATATTCAGGCTTTTTCTGTACATATATACCTGCACGATTGTATGTACTTATATGTAGACGGACACACATACACATAAGGTTAAAGGAAGCAGATGTAAAATACCTTATATGCAAAATAACTGTAGATGCAGAGAGGAAGCATCCAAATTGCGGAAAAAACTTCATTTATTTGAAATTCAAATGAAAAGCCCATGCATTATTTTCACAGTAACCCAATTAAATTTTGCTGCAAAATGAGTTGCTCCTCTGTCTTAGCCTCTTTGCCCAAATTATGTGGTCTTCTGTGATCTCAGATCAGTTCCTCAGATTATCACCCTATTTAAGTCATACAGAATGAAAAGAAAGTTCTGGTTCCCCATCTCCCTCTGGGAAGGCTGATTCTTCAGCTTAATGTCCTTTTAAAGACCACAAGGAAAACTACTGTCCTTTGTTTTTGAGGAAGCTATAGCTACCTGGTTGTTTTGAAATAAAAGCTATTCCTCTAGAAAAATAGATGTCTGTCAAATAAAGGTGATGGATTACCTATGCAGTGGGAAATCTCAGCAGAAAGTGATACATTCCACATTCTGCTATTTAGGAAATATATGAATTTGGTTAAAAAACAAACTGCCCTTGAACAGTTCAACAGATCAGCTCCCTGAAGCAATCTTGCCTCACCACTAGAAAAAGACAACCATCATGTCAGAAAAGCTGTGCTGTTTCCCACTCTAGCTTCTAAGTCCAACAACCTACTATGCTGGGGCAAGCTGCTGTTTCAGATGCACCATTTTCCAGGCAAAATACTAGCCTTCATATTTGTCAATGAAGTTCTCTGCTGCTTTCAGAGAGGTGTTGACCTAAAGCCATAGAAGTTCCTATGCATCTGAAGTAAACTTACACATCTGGCTCCCACAGAAACTTTAGGCAGATGTGATGCTCTCACACCTGTAAGAACATCGTATTTTCTGGTAGCCCTGTTAAAACAATTCTGGGACATGTAGCTGTGTTTTAGTGTCAGTGAAATGTGTTGTGTTGTTGTCAGTCTTGAGAAAGGCAGGATACACAACAAAAAATACAGCTGTTGTCTGCGTGCCCTTACTCCCAGCCAGAGCGGGACCAGGGCAGAACTACAACCTGGCTTTGCAGCAGACGTCATTTATGTAAGCCTGGATTGCTTTTTGCGTAAACTTTTTTTTTTCCATACTTTTTCTCCTTAAGCGAACATGACCAAATTAACAAAATCTCTGTGGGAGCTTGCATTCCAGCCAGGATCCTCAGGCGCTGCAAAACTTGTCACTCTGCTCATGCAGAAGGCAGATGTGTTCCCCTTGTCTCTAAACTTTGTCCTAGAAAATGCAAATGAGACCCCAAATCAGTTGTCCAGGCCCATCTGCTTGGTTTTCACCTCCAACTATTGCTTTTCTGAATTGAACATTCAGTCCCAAGTCAGAAATGTTCTGCCAAAGAAACAGCAGAGAATCTGACTGCAGGGAGTGGAGGGAGCAGCTGAGGCAAGGCCAGGGGATGAAGACTCCCCCTGGACCACGCTTCTTCCCCAGCACAGGGTTGCTGGCTCTGACCCTGCACAGAAGAAGACTAGGCAGAGGGACACCCCTACCAAAGCACAGACCTTGCTCAGCTGCAGAAGCAAAGAGCAGACTTTGTGGGAGGCAGTGTGCAAAAGACAGTTTGAGACCCAGCTGAAATGTTTAACCAGTGAACCATGTTCTCTGGGTCATGGTGCCTTCAACTTAGCTCATCATCTTCACGCTGGTGACTAGGGCTAGTGTCCTTACTTGTCATATTTTTCTCCCTTTATTGTTGCAGAGTTCAGGTAAAGTTACTTTCTCAAGGGCGGGACCTTCTAAACAAGTTAACCTGTAATTATAAGTGCTCTCCCAATCAGTGTGTGGGAGAGCTGCTGCAATGGCCTTCATTCAGCCCCTAAAGTATGAGCTATCCTATACATTCAATCAACAAAACACGTGTAAATTGTCAGGGCAAAAGTATTAAATTACAAGGGCTGTAATGACCCAGTTAGGACAATTTATTGCTTTTCTTGGCCTTCTGCCACATTGATCTTAATTACACATCCCTCCATTCAGTTTCCCACGTCTGAGTTCCTACTGCTTTACTTCTGTTATGACCAGAGAAAGCTAACTCCTGGCAACAAAAAAATATCAGTAAATTTTCTTCTTTTCAGACTCTTCCCGGGTCTGCCCAATATTGCCCTCTACAGATAACGGAGTTTACAAAGAAAAATGGAGCCACATTTCTCAAAGATGCATGATGAGATAGCAAGAGACAAAAGATTCAAGGTGAAAAATGAGATATTATGGTTTGATATAAGGAAAACCTGTTTCTCCATACAGCAAGCCAAATACAGGACCAGGTGCCCAGAAATGCTGTGAAGTCTCCATTCTTGGAGGTAAGAAACTCAAAACTCAGCTGGACATGGATATAAGTAAGCAACTCCAGCAGGACCTGTTTCAGGGGGAAGGTTGGAATGGATGACCTCCAGAAGTGCCATTCAAACTAAATTATTCTATAATTCTACCATTCCATTTTCTTCACACTCCCCTCTTCCTGATTTCTTTGACAGTCCATATATACTTCAACATGGATTTCAGACATGACTTTCAGCTGACTTAGCTGTTAAACTATGGTAAACAATGCACACAGATATTATTCTTCCCTTCTTAAAGGGAATTTATTTCCGTTTAGCTTTACTTCACCAGGAGAAGATCTGTGTTGAAATTAATGAACCATCTGAGCTGAAATGCATACACACACAAGGGCTTTTAGTTGTTTAGTCTTACATATACACAGCCTTTCAGATACATATCCTGACTGAACTCACAGCTGTCACTGTTTTGGTGCATAATACTAAAAAGGCTTTGGTATCTCCTGCAGTCTTCCTAGGGTGGCCTGTATGTTTTGTAGCTTTTAATCTTTCAACTTTTTTACAGGGAAGTGTTTTATGGTCTTGTCATTTGGACTTTATGGGGATGACCTTAGCTCTAGCTACAGAAAACAGCCAAGTATCCCAAGTGTGTGGGGTGAATTGTGTTTGCAGACATGGTATCTTCCAGGCCAGGCTCCTATTCCGAAATAAAAAAGACATCTGTTTTTAATATTGCTCATATCTATTACAAACCACAAACAAATAACAGATTGACATAAAATGAATCAACACAGGGCATTTTTAGTCCACAGTGTGACCACACTTTTACAATTTATTGTAAAGTAATTATTCCTGGGTATGTTTGTGCTGGAACTTCTCACTAAATTGATGCAATGGGGCAAAATATTGCACTTTTTATAAAGGCCTCAGACAAGGAAGGTGGCAAAAGCTGTGGAATTATAACAAGACCTTTCAAAAATCTGAAAACCTCAAAATAGAAATACTAAGATATACTACAGATGAAAGTAGGATTTTTATGCAAATATGTCTAAGACAACATAGAAAGATCAATGTTATTCAATTGTATGTTACAGCAGCAACATGAAAAATGCAAATAGTTCTAATTGTTGTAATTATAGGATTACTCATACATTTAAAATTTTGTTGACTTACAGCACTAAGAAAACACTGTGCAACATGAACCTTCAATGTTTTAATAGTATGTTTAAATTTTTCAACTGAACTAATACTTGAGAAGCTGTGGTAGTCCAGACGATCTTTGGAAAAGTGTACTGGCATTTGGGGATAACACCCTTCTTCAGGTAATGGGGCACCTTAGACAATGGAAATTCAGCTCACTGAGATTTCAGAGTAAAATTGTCCAAATCAAATGTCAAATAAAATCTGTATCTGAGGACTTAAATAGCAATATTATTTTCAGACTAGATGTGTGTGCGTCTGTGTTTTCTCTTGGAGAAGCTCCTGTAAAGCTGAAATCTTATGTAGGTGGTTACATATGTCTTTAGATATTAGATTTGACTAATTCTAGTTGAAAGTATCACCGTGCTATACTAAGGCATCTGAAAGTAGACCTGTGATGTTTATACAGTGCTTGGGGGACACTGTTGTAAATAAGTGCAATATTTTGATAAAAATATTTTGCCCGTGCCAAGAAGCTTTTCCTAACAACAAGCGCTGGCTTAAAAAGTCATTTAGCTTGTGAAAGCCTTGTCCGTTAGCAAGTGCATAGCCAAGTGACCTCCACTTGAGGGCCTGATTTAATGCAGCAGTTCAGCACATGCATCATCCTAAACACAGCAGTCCCACTGAAATCAGAGTGATTAGAGTATGTGCTTGAAAGCAGGTAGCTTTAGGTACAGTGCTGGAATTGGAAAGCCTTCAGCTGCTTAAGAATTACATTGGAGAGATGAAACCATTGAAGGAGCAAGTCCCAGAACGCTTGGAAGCCATTTATAAATAAACTTTTCTTGACTATATTTTAAGTTGCTTTGTTATTCCCCTTAAATCATTTATGCTATTAGAAAATAACTTCTATTTATTGAAAGTGAAGGTCAGTTGGAATGGCTTTTGTTGGCATGAGTATTCAGAGAGCAACAGTTTTCTTATCTTTCCATAAATACAGTGGAAACCATTTAAAATCATGTTTCATAATTTTTTGCTTTGCAAGATTGTGAATCCTTGAAATGAACTTGTCAATAGATGTAACACACAGAAAACTGTGAGTCCTGTCCTGGGAGGGTAAGAGAAAAGACAGTTGGTAGAGTCTAGGACTAATGTCAGGGTTTGATTCCACTAATGGTCAGCCAGGCACTAGGGCAGAGTTGTGGAAAAAGGGCAGATTACAGAGTAAATGCAACAGGGTGTGGTTTGTAAAAGAGTTGCTGCTTCTGCTGACTTTAAAAAGCAGTGGAGATCTCTGTACAGCTTTGTGAATTTTTGTGGTATCACAAAAATCCTGATTCTTTACCAACTTTCATGTTTCTCCTTCCACCTCCTCCTCCTAACCTTTCAGCTCTGCTGCCGTGTAGGCTTCAGCTAAGTGATCTTTGAGGGAAACGAGACACCAGACTGGAAACAAAAGACCCACAGCAATCTGATGTGCTCTTGACCTTCTGTGAAGGTTGTTTAAAAAGGTGTCATAAATAAGTGAAGAGTTCAGGGTACGGCTTTTCAGCCAGAAAAAGGTTTTGAAGTGAATCTGCAGAGAAATTAATTGTTCCCTCTGTATCCAATGCCTTTCCTTCACTGGTGCCTTGTTCTCTTCCTTGCTCTTTTGCCACTGGCATTCAGGCATTATGGAAGCCTGCCCATGGGGCTTGCTGAAAGGACATGTTCCCATGTCCACACTGCTCTTCCCCGCCGGCTCTTTGCCACTCATGGCTTTGGGGGCCACCCCCACTCCAAAACTGCTGACCCACTGCCAAGGATCCTCCTGGTTAGTTTGGATCAGTCTGTTAAACAGAGAATGAATCACAAGTGTAAACAAAATGCTTTTGCTCCTGAAAGGAGCCCTGTAAATCTTGCTTCCTTCCCCTGCTTTCCTCTATAATGAATGAAATCTAACTTTACCCATAAGGGATATAACTGTGCCATGGAAGTGCTGCCCAGTACTCGTAAAATCGTCACTGTAAGGACTGGGAATGATCATAAAGTAAAAACCGAAACAATGGATTTACTAAAAATCTATCTGCTGCCACAGGGAGATTATAAATACAGATGCTTCTGAAATATTCTTGTCAAATGCAAGACCCTCCAAATGTGCTGAGTGTTAGATTATACTTGTTTGTAACACATTACAGTGCAGTTTCCATAATTTGTTCACATCATGAGCCATTCAGTGTTTCAAGGGTAGTTTGTCCCTATGGTAGAAAGACATAAGCGATCTGATTTATAGCAATACAATACAATATTGAATAACAATAGAGGGGGCAGTAACATTCATTTCCTTTTTCATAGTTAAGAATACAACCTGAAAGCCCAATGTCTGGTACTAATCTGGGTAACTACAGCAGTTTTCTAACAGCTGCGGGGGAAATGTGATTTTTAATGGTGGCTATGTACCAGCTGCCAGGATCCTGTACATGCAAGTTTCCAAATCTGGACATCTGTCTCTGTGAAGGGTGGAATGGTGGCATAGGATGGATGTACTTACATGACATGGAGGGACACACACTCCACAATTTTGCTTGTGACCAATTTTTTGGTTCTGCCAGTTCTTCGGGTTTCACTGTGAACCACAGGGTAATTTACTTCTCAGTGCTCAGACATCTGAGAAATGATGATAATAGCATGGTCTCCCCTTTGCAAATTGTTCTGATACCCAGCCAAGGTGCACAGAAAGAGCCAATGTTTATTTTTAAAATCTCATAGATTTTAAAATAATCTTGTGATATTTAAATGACTCTGGAGCTTCCTTATTTTTAAGTTAGTTTGGTTGCCTGGGCTTCTCCACTCTGTTTCTTCCTTCTAGCCTGGGTTTTGTCCCCTTCAATTTGTAATTGAAGTCATCCCACTCAATGCTGTCTTTTGTTCTTTGTATAAGAGGCCATAATGGAAAACCCACACTCGCCAGCTGTGATCTTATTTTAATTTTGCAGACAGATACTGCAACAGTGCAGTATACACACTGTGCACTTTGCATTTAAGGAACAGACCTTGTGGGAGGAATATGGCTGGGAAACACACAGGTTATGGTGAAATGTACAGTTGGTTGCTAGGAAGTCAGTTAAAAAGTCCTTGACCTCAACATTTGTATCCTGAGCTGAAAGTTGACAAAAATGGATTTATTTTCCATTGGAATTTTCATGATTGCAATCTGCTAGGGGAGTATAACTTCACTGAATGCATTTAATGAAATGCAAGTTCATAACAAACTTTCTAATTCTGAAACTCCCCACCTCTCCTCTCCTCTATGGGCTGAGTGCAGGCAAGGTAATGGGCCTGCACAGCTTCATCACAAGAAGTCCTATGCATAATTGTGGGAGTATCCAGACAGGGATTTAAGACAGACCTGTTGTATGAAGGCCAATGGATAGGCACCATATGTATGCACACCTGTGGTGGTTAACATCCTGGTCAGAATGACCATCCACCCAGAGATGCATGCAGGCATTTCCTGCTGCAGGAATCACAAACTGTATGTGGTTTTTAAGTAGTGAGTAGATCCCATCCTGCAGATGCAGGGACACTCATGTAGGACAGTCTTTTGTTCACAATTAAGAGAATTAGGATATGCTTTTTATGTAGTTTAAGATATTCAACAATGAACCATATGCTCAGATGGGTCTGGTACTTGGTTGAAGTATAAGAAGTCATAGCCCAGTCCAGGACCTATGTAACAGAGACTCCCATTACCATCCAGAAACTGACTGACCATCCTGTTCAAGAGCTTTGATTCCTCTGACAGCATCATCCTATGCAGAAGATCCCAATCAATCTAGTGGAGTTTATTTGTTTGTTTGCATTTTAACAAACACTGTCTTTGAATATCTGGTCAACACACTCGGATTGACCAAACCCTCCTTTTCCTCCCTATGCTTTCTTACTCTGGGTTCCCATTGTCTATACAGGTTTACCAAAGAAGCTAATGCATTGTACATGAAAAGACAAGTCCTCCTAAAGTCTGTGCAGTATGTAATACTTTGTGTCTCAGTTATGATGGCCCCAAGTAATGCATCTTATGTTGTATACACCTATTAAACAAGACTTTTCTCATTATCTCTTTATTGTGGGCTTTTTCCACTACATTCACATCACTGTAAAAACTGAAGTATTACAAAATGAAACATTAAACAAGTTTACATAGTCAGCAAGAAGTTTTATTGCAAGATCTGCTAAAATGTTCAGCTCAGTATTTCTGAGGCTCTGTAGATTAACTTCATCTCATACAGTCTTCCAGACAAGACTTTAAAGATCAAATAAGTTCCCAGACTATCTTCTGTCTGATCTCTCCCACTTTCCTCTCCTCATTGAAAGACCCCGAGTTCAATGAGTGAAAGAGCAGGCCCAGACAGTTTTCTGTTGAGCAGTACTTGAACTATTTAGGCAATTTGACGAGGTAAGTAGTTTACCCTTGTGAAAATATATTTTCATGTAGAGACTGAAATGAGAGGGCTTGAGGAGCATACTCTCCATTAAAAGCATGAAGGGCAAAGCCATCTCTCTCTGTGTGACAGAGTGCTTCCTCTTTACGTGGAGTGTATTGAAAATGCATTCAAGAAATAACTTCTGTCTGTCTGTTGAACATCACAGAATTGTGAAACTTTTTTTGGGATTTGTTTTATTAATTTTTAGTGGCAGAAACATGAGAAAACAAAATCAGTTATATTGCTTTCAAACTTGGTTTCACAGACTTTACCCACTGCTGGTTATTTTAGAGATTCTCAAACCTAAATGAAATTAGAGTGTGAATTATGTCATGCTGTTAGAAACAGAGCATCTTTCTCTATTTTGAAAATGTCCCTAAGAACCTGCCGTGGTTTACAGATCTTTTAGTGGGACTTAGGCTATCATGAAAGAATTATGGTACATCGAAAAGTTAAACCCAAATGTCTACATGAGGAACAAAAGTTATGCAATTAACTAAGGATATCTATGTCAACCAAGAAGATTCTTAATGGTCAGCCATTTTTTAGCCAATCTAAACACTTGGAACTTCAAATCTGGGTTTTTTGCTAGCCTAAATGTTATCAGACTGTTTTCATGGAGGTGCTTAAATGTAGGTGCTTAAAAATCAGCAGCCACATCTGAAATCATGACCCTGTCTGAAGACAGTAAAATAGAACACAGTGAGTTACGCCTGCTGAGGAAGAGCACGTAAACAAATAACAGCCTTGTACCTCAGCCATAGCCTCTTGAGTTTGCTCTTTCCTGAAAAGCTTTTGATAACATGCTACCTTTCCAAATTGTTTATACAGTCAGTGGCACTGTTTCAGAAAGGGTTGGCCATGCTTCATCTAAAGTGACAGGTCCAGGTTAGGCATTTTTTTATACAAGTAATCCTAAATCTCCTGCTAATTAGGCAGGAAGAGAGATATTTCACTCTATGACAGATCAGAAAGTCTAAATGGAAATACCCCTTCCCTAGGAGCTGGAGTCCTAAATATCTCCAACTTTTTCTACTCTGTGTGTCTAAAAGAGATGGGAATTGGAGAATTTCTGATAAAGCCAAATTAGGCCTGTCCAAAATTTCTCCCTGCATTTCTCTATCCACAGCTTTCAAATACTAGTTTGGCTGCAAATTATTGCTGTTATTTTCAAAACATGTGAACAGCTAAATTTTTTCCAAACTGGCATGCAATCTGTTCACCAGTGGCTGATGTGCTATAGAGGGCGACGTGGAAAGGGCACTGTTCTGGTTTTGAAAAATCATGTTTTAACAAATATTCCTTGGTAATAGCCAGTCCTACGTATCTAAGTGCCAAAAAGGACATCTAGTCTGGGAGGAAATGCCAGATCTTTTACATGGCTTTCCTCTGTTAGATTTCTGATATGCCCCCAAAACAATTTGGAAAGCTCTGTGAAGCTACTCAGTCTAAAACTGGCTTTTCTTTGCTGTCTATAGGTGGCAATGCCATGCTGTGGACAGGTTTATCACTAGCGATCGAATCTTCAATGCAAATAGTCTTGCAACTATAAAATTCAGTGGAATGGGACTGAAATACAATACGTGAAAGAGGCTTTTTTAATTTTTTTTTTTTAAGTACTTGGCTTTTTTCATAAAAACAAGGGCACGTCGTAGACTGCCCTTCTGTAATTCTGCACTACACAGCAGCAGTGATGCACAAATGTGTCCTGCAAAAGTAGCATATGCAGTCACCTTTCCTGCTAATAGAAAGGAAGCTTAACAGATTTGTGTTGCCCTGTGTTTCAGCTTTCCACACAAACGCCACACAAGCTCTCTACACATGTAAAGAACAGTCAGTATGCATCAGCCTTTTGTGTTGGTGTGCCTCCTTGAAGCCGCACTACTTTGGCCACTGGAGACTTGAAGGAGTGAAGACCATTCCGACATTTTATGTACTTAAAATACCTTAGAGGGGAGCTTTGAAGAGCCTTCACACCAAATTTTATCAGTAGGTCCCTGAGTTTTGTTCTAACACACAGACATGCATTGCTCAGAATCATGCTGCCATTCTTTCACATATATATATATCTATATATATTCAAAATTCCAAGTTGGGCACAAAATGTAGCGAACAGCTTAAATAGAACATGCAGCATCTTCCATTTCCTACAGCATCATAACACAGTATGGGTTTGCATAATGCACACATTGCACACTGCAGTTCTGTCTACACCAGAGAATCTGACGGTATACTGAAATAGCCAGGGATACGGCATGCTGGGCAGGCTACCTCACTATAAGTGCTTAGATATAAAAGTGACACTAGGATAAGTAAGTGAGCTCTTTAAGTGTGTGTGTCTAACATCACACGGAACTATTTGCACATTAAAATAGAATTCCTGTGGGTCTGTGACTAATGGTGACTGCTGCAGCTTGAGTCAACTTTTTGCCCCTTAATTCCAGTGCTCTTAAATTACATGAATATTTTAGAGTCTACGTTACAGACAGATTGGAGACAAAATACCTGATGAGTGACCTCAAAAATATTTTGACAAAAGTCAGTGCAGTGGAAATGATTATGAGTTAAGATTACCAATTACCCTGCTCTTTTTAGCCTGTTGACCACATTGAGCTAGACCATTCTGGTGCCAGCTAAATTACAAAAGTGCCAAAACAGTTAAAGCCAAGCAGCCACAGAGGGCTACATGATTAAATTGATCTTGAAATGTTGGTATATTTTGGAGCAGTTGCAGATTTTTTTCTAACTTCCTCCTAGGCAGACGTGGCAAAATATGAGCCTCCAAAGTATACTTTGTGTAAAGTTTTATTAACAAATGTACAAGTTTTATTAACAAATGTACCAGTTTTTTGTGGTGGTGTGTTTCCTGTGTGCTCCTTAGAGAGTATCCAAACTTAAAAATGAGAATGACCTCTTCCACTTCAAGGATTTTGGAAGAACATTACCTAACAGACCACCAACAGAGAGCTCTGTATTCTTTTTGAATGAGCAGTGGTAAATATTTCCATAGCACAGACTTGCTTCAATTATAATTTGATGTTGGTATATCAGAAATGGTTTATGTAGTGGCTATCTCTCAAAGAGAATGGTGCAGAAAGCATGTGGATTTCTCCAGGGTATCATAGTATCATTTTGGATTTTATGTAACACTATGCACAGATCTCCTTCATGGCAAATATTTATTCTAATTACTACTCAGTTTCTTCTTGAAATACTCAATTTTGCTGTCCACAAGAAAAAGCCCTGTGTATTGATGGACAAACAACAAAATACACTTTGGGAAACTCTGCCATGAGTTACAAATGGAGCCATTATAAATGCACAGCTCTAAAAAGAGAAAACTGACTGACAGTATCAAAATTTTGTTTTTAAATTCTTCACACCCCTCATGGGCACAGAAGAGGGAGCTGTAATGGCATTCCAGCTCTGCTAAAGGTTTCTGTAATTCCAGTATGAATTCTTCATGTCATTCTGGACAGGAATCTTGGGTCATTGGGTCTGTTTTGTGTGGAGAAGATAAGGCAAAAAAAATGATCTCTGTACCTTCTTTCTTTAGGCTCTAGCTGTTTTCTAAAACTCTCAATCACGCATGGCATGATGATGGTACCTCTTTTCTGAAGTACACTGAGTACTTCTTGGAAGTGAAACACCCGCTGAGCACAAAACCCAAACTAAACCAAAAACCCAAAGTGGTTGCAATCAATCTGAAATTGATTGAAAAGAAGATACAGGAATCAAAGCTCTGAGTAACCTTAACCTGGGAAAAATTCTGCAGTTCAATGTGTTTTTTGACACAACTCTTTGCTTCTTCATAGAAGAAAAATGTGAGCAAGGAAATGAAATGGCCTGCTGTTTCCTTTACCTCACCGTACCTGTACCTTCCCCCGGGGACATTCACCAGGAATAGAGTTTGAAAGTGGATGTGGAAGAGATGCTCTGAGGGAGGAAATGGGGTTCCTGGCAAATATGAAGTTGTTGTCTTATTAACTGACTGCTACAGTCTGCAAGCAAGCTTGCTGAAAGGAGCCATTGAAGCAGGTCTGTGCTGTGAATCTGTGTCTCTGAATGCGACATTGCTGATTTCCTCACGATGAAAAATTGCTGAGACTATAATTTGTATGTTCAGCCCCTGTGAAAAGTTGATAGAAAAGATGAGTGTAGAATAAGTCTACATCTGTGCTATTACGCCAGCTGTGTGTGTTTACCCCATGCACTTATGTACTAAAGTTCTTGCAAAAGGCGTAAATACACTGAAAATCAAAATAATGATCTCTGATTCACCATGCTTCATACTGAGTGAATCATAGCAAGAATATGCAGTTGCTTCTACCTTCATTTTAAATTATATGTTTTGAGCTTAGATAGCAACCTGCATGAACCCGAAACTGTCACTTAGAGCTTTACTGGGCAAATGTACCTAAATAATGCCATTACAGTCGCAATAAGAGCAAAACTGCAGGAAATTAGGCTGAGAAGCCCATCTAGGAATGACGCCTGGCCACTGCAGGCCTCAGAGCTGTGACAGTAGAATGAGACAGGACTCCATGTTCCCCTTCTACTCTCCCTGTGTGGGCGCAGAGCTGGTTTTCTGCCTGAAAAAACCAAGCATTCTGTCTTGCAGTGTCCCTGCACAATCTTGCAAGCCCAAAGCTCATAGCACACTGAATATTGCAGTTGTTGCTAAGTCTGCTCAAAGACTCAAGACAAATCAGAAGGGTTTTTGTGTTCCCAGACAGGTGTTTTAAAGCGGTATTTACCAACAGCAGATGCTGAACATTAAGATTTGCATCTGCATTACAGAATAAACAACCCCTTCACAAGCTGTAGAAATTCTAAATGACTTTGATTTTCTTACTATTATCTAAAAAAAAATTTAGGTGTAGATATGTGACATACCTTTTAAGAAAATCTGTCTACTTGGAGGAGACGAATAAAAAGAGAACTTCAAGCAATGGCAAAGCTATTGCAAGTCCTGACAAGTCAAAGCAAACAGTCTAGTACTTTGATTTATTTAAGTCTTAACTAATCTAATGTAAGGGATGGTCACAAATGACTTCCCCATTTCTTTTGTTTTTAAATCCCAAACTTAGTAGAGTGCCATTCACATAAACAACAACATTTCTCTAGGATAGTAAAGAGACAGACAGCTGTTACCAGTCATTTATCATTCAGACTGTCAGGCTATAGTGAGTAAGATACCACAGAGGATTTGCCGTAGATGATGGATTTGCAATTAATGACCAACGTGCTTGAACAGAAAGCATGGCTGACAAACAGGCAACATGAAAGCAAAATGGGAGGTGCTGCCACCCACTGGGAGGACAGAATAAGAATAAAAAACAAACGAGAAGGAAGAGTACGTGGCAGCTTCACAAACACAAGAATACCTAGGCAATATAGCAAAAATAGTACAGTTGTTATGCTGGATAAGAAACCAAACACGAGTCTGTAGTGTTGTGCCATTGTGAACGAGGCAGTTACCATAGAAAAGAGTTCTAGTAGACTTATAGCAAAACGTGTGAAATAATCTTCTGCTCTGCAGAGCCTTAATTAGGGTACTGTGTCTCATTTGCACATGGCACTTCCAGAAAGCTGTGGACTAATTAGAGTGAGGCAAGAAGAGAACAACAAAAATGTTCAGAGCTTTCAAAAACTGTGATATGCAAGAACTTGGAAGAAATTGAGATTTTTAGTATCAAAAGAGGTAGGGTGAATGCAGGGACATAACAAGTCTTAAAAGATATTAAATGCTCCTGCAAAACAGAAGCAAATTGATTTTGTCTGTCTGAGGGAAGTAACACAGTGGAATCAACTGTTTTGAAAAGGTTTTGTTGTCTCTGCCCAGTGGTGGTTTTTAAGAACAGAGCAGATAAACACCTCTCAAGAATGAGAAAAGGATGCTGATCCTGCTTTGGGTCAAGTGCATGGACAAGATAACCTCTTGAGAGCTTCTTCAGGTCTATTTTCTAACATTCACAGTTTGGAGTGTGTAACTGTGATCTCATGAGTTGGAGAGGAGCTACATGCTTATCTTCTTTGCACTTTGAGCTGCCTGTGCAGTTAGTTTAGATTTGTTTCACATCCCAGATGCCTTCTTTTGGTGATGTGAGTTACTGCTAGGCAAGAAATAAAAACTTTTTTTGTACCCTCAGTAGAATTTGTCAGCCTGGTGTAGGGGAAATAGTACAGTCTAGGTCACAGAAATTCTTCACTCTTCTGTGAAAGAAAAGGTTGGACAGAGCCTTGGGTGGCATAGTTTAGTGGGAGGTGTCCCTGCCCATGGCAGGGGGATTGGAACTGGATGATCTTAAGGTCCTTGCCAACCCTAACTATTCTATGATTCTATGATTCTACGTTTTAAAGTCACCAGCAAATTAATTCAGGGCATGACAACAGGAGTGCATATTGAGCTTCTGCTAAGTGTTCTTTTAAAAATTGTCAGACTAATAATCATTGTTCCTAGAAAACAAAGGACTAACAGACAAGAAGATAAACTTTATTTTCATAGGACTTTCATAAATGGAGGAATGTTTTGTGATGCAGTGCTTTATGAGCTTCTATGTAAGCTGATATGAAAGAAAAGCATTAGTACAGATATAGATTTACCAAGACAAGCTACAAAGGCTAGCAAGAGTGTGTGCATTGGATGTAATGCTTTGTCCCATGATTCACCAAGATATGGTTCCCTCATCTATTAAGAACTAATAGATAAACATGTACCATGTCTCTTTGGTTACTCCTCTCCTTCATCTGCTTTTTTTCTTCCTTACTTTCAGGAAGCTCTTGTCATGTCTACCCCACAGCCATTTCAGTGTTCCCTGTAGGCACATGAGTTTTCCCAGTGCTGCTAAAGGTAGTGAGGAGCAAGAATGAAGAAATGCTCCAGTGCTGCTTCTTTACAGAGCCTGCCACATCTATGGTTTGTTTGTCTTCAAATCAGAGGATTTTTTGGAGCCAAGTATCTTTAAGAGACCATAGCACAGGGATGAACTAGATACTTGGTGTTTTTGCACCCCTCTTTAAGGTAGCAAGACCACCAAAATGGAAAGGGCAGCACTCAACCTACAGAGCTGCACAGTACAGCTCTATTTTCCTTGCAGTGTTCACCCTGCCCCATTCTTTCCCTTTTGAAAAGACTGTGTCATGGTTTAAGCCTCTCAGCTACGCAGTTTGCTCACTCACTCACTCCCCCTGCTTTCTTCCCCCAGTGCCGGGAGGATGGGGAGGAGAATTGAAAGAATGCAACTCCCACAGGTTGAGATAAGAACAGTTTAATAACTAAGGTATAACACAAGACCACTACTGCTACTACCAATAATAACAATGACAAGGCAAATACGCTCACCACCTATACCCAACCCGACAAAACAGCGAACCCTTCCAGGTCTCTGCGTCCAGTTTTTACATCCTGGGCATGACGTGCTGTGGTATGGAATACCTCTTTGGTCAGTTTGGGTCAGGTGTCCTGTCTCTGCTTCCTCTCGGCTTCCCCTCCTCCCTGGCAGAGCATGAGACTCAGAAAGTCCTTGGTCAGACCAAAACATTACCAAGCAGTAACTGAAAACACTGGTGTTATCAGCGCTGCTCCCAGGCCCAAAGTCAAAAACACAGCACTGCACCAGCTACCAAGAAGGAGAAAATTGACTGCTACTGCCGAGCCCATGACAGTATCCAGCCCTTATTCCATGCCATTCATGTCATGCTCAGATCTCACATTTTCAATATACCATCACATGTATATATATACATACACACACACGCACAGAGGGAGAGAGATCATCCCTCAATGCACAAACCAATCCCCATAAAACTGCTGAGTCCATCCAGTCCATGATGTCAGGCTCCATCTTTTGTAACAGTCTTTCAGAGCAGGAGAGGCTGTGTGCAGTGTTCACATTCGTGAATAACCTGGGCAATAGTGTTCATTGCTAAGTCTACCCCTCGATCATGAGTCCATCTGTATGCTGCCTCTCTGCCCTGATGGCCTGAAGTGTCATGGGCCCACCAGGCTCAAAGTAATTCACCCTCCCCTCCAGCAGTTTCTGCAGCTTGTCGTTGGGGACTCCATACAGCTGCCTTCCATCTCCGATGCTTCCAAAGCACTGGAGGGCCCCAGTGGACCAGATACTCATCCATACTGTCCCACACACCCTGCCACTCATGACTGTCCATCCTTGGGGAAAATCTCTTGGTCATTCTACATCGCAGTCTAACCCCAGACAAGGCCCACACCCAACTCTGCTTAACTCTCGGGACTACACAAAATGGTTGTGGGTAAAACACACTGTGTATGGATGTCAACATGCTGATCCCCATCACAATCAGCAGGCAGGTCTCAAGGGTACCCAAAGGCCATTCAAACCCTTCGGAGCTCTCAAATGAGGCTGCTGTGCTTGTCACTGGGGCTGGTGTAGCTGCTGTGCTTGCCGGCTCTCTCACCACCAGCTGCTCTTTGTCTGAGTCCAGATCTCCCCCCTCTGCCTTGCTGGGAAGTGCTGCGCAGTCACCTGCATCCTCCTGGGCCTCGGGCTTGTGGGGTTCTGCGGGCGGCTGCCGGGGAATGCTCTCAGGCACTGCGGGGCTGGGCTCAGCCACCAGGCTTGGCTTGGCCTCGGGGCCCGTCTTCTCTGCCACCTCCCCCTGTTGCTCGGCAGCCGCGAGGCTCTGCTCCTGGTCCCCGGGGTCGCACTCCTGGGCTGTTTCGGCCCCCGGCGGCTCCCGGGGCTGCCCCCCCTCTGCTTCCCACAGCCTCGTGAAGATGGAGGTGACGACGAGGGCCAGGACAGTGGAGATCAGCTGGACAGCCAGGTACAAGTCCACGTCCACATCCACCCGCGCCCTGCTTCTGGATCCCGCCCGTATTACAAGCCATTCCAATAAAGTACAATGAAACAAGAACCTTAACCGAAAACCCATATCCGAAAAATGCTAAGATAACAAATACCGGCTGTAAGTAAGGTACAACAGGCTGAAACCATGAACCCAAGAGAATCAAGAGCAACAACTTTGAGATCCAATAAATCAGCATTGTGACGAGTGACTATTAATCCTGTCGTTATCTCAACCCTTCGAGCCCCATGTTGGGCACCAAAAAGAACTGTATGGTTTAAGCCTCTATAACTCACAATTTGCTCACTCACTCCCCCCTCTTTCTTCCCCCAATTCCCAGGGGGATGGGAAGGAGAATCAAAAGAATACAACTCCCACAGGTTGAGATAAGAACAATTAAGTAACTAAGGTATAACACAAGACCACTACTGCTACCAACAATAATAATAATGACACGAGAAATCCAAGGGAAGAGAAAACAATCGCTCAGCATGTATACCCAGCCCTACAAAACAGTGAACCCCCCCCTTCCAGGTCTCTGCCCTCCATTTTTACATCCTGGGCATGATGTACTGTGGCATGGCATACCTCTTTGGTCAGTTTGGGTCAGGTGTCCTGTCTCTGCTTCCTCCCGGCTTCCCCTCCTCGCTGGCAGAGCATGAGACTCAGAAAGTCCTTGGTCAGACCAAAACATTACCAAGCAGTAACTGAAAACACTGGTGTTATCAGCGCTGTTCCCAGGCCCAAAATCAAAAACACAGCACTGCACCAGCTACCAAGAAGGAGAAAAATGACTGCTACTGCTGAACCCAGGACAGACTGATACCTCTTCAGGGTCCTTTTCCTTCTGATATGAGCATAGTGAAAGTTAATTTGCTATGGAGGAAACCATGGCTCATGTCATCCTTACCTCCAGGATAATGGCAGTAGTGGACTAAGATATGACAAGGTAGACTTTTGTTTGCACATTACCTCACCATCTTCTTGTGGCTTTTGAAGCCTCTGCTTACTGGAGGGGTCACCAGACCACCTTATGTTATTTAAACAATACTCTGTCTTTGCTATGATTTTGTTAAAGCTGCATAACTTAATTGAAATGAATTATTTTTTCAGATGACCTACTCAGGTGTGCTCAGTGAAGCCAAGGTTGTGCTAAGTAAAAGATGTTTTTTTGACATGGTTGAGGGTGGAATGCAAGATACAAGTGATATCCTTAAAAGCCTTCATAGACACCATTGCCTTCATTTCTGTGAGAAGAGCTTCAGACAGTCTAGTCTGTGACAGAAATCCACAAGCAAATTAACGGTGTTTGTGTTTTCTGGCTCATAAATACAAGAACATGTCTTCATGTACCCTTATAGTTTCCTCATGATGTCACTGTTGCTATTTATATTGTTCTTGCTAACACTAGGTTGGAAATGTTTATAGTCATTTAGGATATATATATTCTTTCACTAACATGAGTTGATGTCAGTGTTCATTATGTTTCATAGGTCATTGTTCTTGTCACTGGTTTCTGAATCAATGTTTGTACCGCAAACAAAATCATGAGCTTTGCACTGGATCCATTTTGCACCAAAGATATTAATGTGTCAGTAAGGAATGTCAGTGCTCCATTGATTCAGAGTTGCTTGCTGCCTGGCTCCTTCAGGCTTTGGTGAGGTCCTTATCCTACAGGGGATGCTCAAGCTGCATTTCTATCCATAGGAAGAAATCTCCCCTATGTGAGCAGACGTAAGCTATCAAGGTCCACAGACTGTGCTGAGCTATACAGCTCTTCAGGCTAAATGTAACCGCTCTCATGCAGATGAAAATCTCTATCATCTGAAACTGTACCTCTTAGTAAATTTCAACAGGATATCCTGCAGTCTCTAACCTCCTCATCTGGCTCCTGCTGGTTCCCTATCTCCAGCTAAATCTTCTCAGTAGCTTCTACATGGCTTCTTGTTTGCCTGTTTTCAAGAGGTTTTCTGCTTTTCTCATGAGGCAACCAACCAAATTCAAGCATGAGATTGGGGCAGAAGGGAGCATGTCTTGAGAGTTAAGGCAATCCCAAAATGTAACTCCATTTACCAGGGTCCCTCGTAGATCTTCTCAGGCCACAATGTATTGTCCAAAGCCTATGCCAGTGGAAATGAACAGTTGCTCAGACCTGTGCTTGTCTACTGGTACTGCAAAGGTACTCTTGAATCACAGGGTGACTCCATGTCAAGACTAGAAAAAGAGAGTGTGACAGTCAGATAGGTCATCCATCAGCTTGCTCTCTACAGTGGTATGGAGCAGAGGTCCCCTCCAAATCCGTAGCAGCTCTGCAGGTATTTACACAAAAAATGAGCTAGCCATCCCCTGCACTGAGGACATTCCTAAAATGCCTAGAAATTTTGAAAAGATCCCCTTTTTTCCAGATTTCCTTTCCCTGATTCATCAGCTATCCCTCAGTCCCCTCTGGTAATGTGCTTTTCACATGTCTCATTCACTCCAGCCTGTGTTTTAGAAAGAGATTGTATTTCCTGTGAGTCCTTATGCCATCCATCCACCACAACCTGTATACATAGGCAAAGTAATTGTTAACAGAAGGCCACATATGTGATGGATGCTACATTCACAAAGGTGGGGAATTTGTTTTCATTCTGTTTCTCAATTTTCAGTGTTTGGTAGCTGCAGGAATAATTTCTGCCATGCA
This sequence comes from Ara ararauna, assembly GCA_028858755.1. Lineage (NCBI taxonomy): Eukaryota > Metazoa > Chordata > Aves > Psittaciformes > Psittacidae > Ara > Ara ararauna. Next base: position 30,796,274 of record CM054410.1, on the reverse strand, counting down.
AAGGGTGCTCTTGGGACTGCTCTGGGCAGACTCGAACTGCTTTACCTTCCAAAGACCTTTCATTACATAGTCCTGCAGCGGTTGTCTCCCAGCATTGATTTTTTTCTGTGCCCCCACTAAATGCAATTGAAGCTAAATTACAAGGTTTTAATGAATGTATAATGGGAGCTTGTGCTTTCATTCCTATGTGTGTGTATGTGTGTATGGAAGCAATAGAGAAAGACTGGAGAGCAATTGTGAAGCTTGCATGAGTAAACAAAGAAACAGTAAAAAAATCACCACTGCTACTTTCAGGAACCAAGTGCCTAGATGAGGAAGCATGCACAGTGCTCTGCCCTCCTGTAGCTGTGCCAGAACTCAGATTTATGTTGCATTTGGCTTAGAGCTTCATCCCAGAAACATGGCAGGAAGCAAATGCAGCAGTGGCATAGCCAGCTATTCCCAAAAAGCTCAGGAGCCCTGGTTTTACTTTAGTCTTTCTTCCAGGTCAGAAAATAGCTATAGGACAGATGTGCTGTTCTGAGTAGGAAAGGCCAGAACACCTGCCAGTGACTCTCATGCAATAACCCACTGTACAGCACAGGTGTCTGCAGACTGTCATCTGTCCTTAACAAAGATAAAAGCTGAAGCTTGATCTCAGATAGTTCTACATAAAAAGGAAAAAACAAACATTTTTTCATTGTCAGCTCTTAGAACAAATAAAGACAAAGGGTCTTCAATGCATATTTCAGGCCAGATGAGATCGTTACCATCCATTCCTGCTGAAGTACCCAGGCTCTTGTGAATACAGACTCCATCTCTAGCTCTTGCCTGTCAAGCACTGGGTTGGAAGCATTTGTACTAGAAGAGAGAGCACTACAGCCTCATAATTTGACACCTACACTCCATTCTGTAAAAGCCTATTATTTAGGTTTTAGTCAGCGAAATTCATCCTGTGTGGAACATTAACCAAATCCTCGTTGCTTTCTCTCCAAGTTTTAAGTAAATCCAGATGTGCTGATGCAGAGAAGGATAAGATCAATCTTTTGTACAGAACATATATATGGCCTCTTTATTCCTTTGAAATTTCAGAGGTAGGACTGGATTTTAGGCTAGTGTGGTATGGATCTATCCAGAGATAAGGCATGCAAGAAATACTGCTTTCCTCTCCTATTTTGCTGTTGGGTCATCCAAGACACTTGCCTCACATTGTCAAAGCCACCACATTCCTCCTGGGAGGTCTGGCTTCTCACTCAGGTCCATTGGGGCTGCAGTTCATCCATTGGACAGTCTTGAGACCAAGTTTCTACAGTGTCTTAGACTGCAGGATATTCCAGTGAAGAGGGACTCTGGTTTTGACTTTTAGATAAGTGCATAGCTTACATTCATTAAGGCATTATGAGGCAACATAGATTAAATGCCTTAGAGGTCAATGCAGACTTCTTTCTCTTCCTGTTGTGTTGTGACTACAGGTGGATTACACAATTTCATAATGAGCCAAATGGGACAGAAATAATGGTGGGATAATCAGAGCAATTCAGTTTTAACAGAGTCAGACCCTTAGTCAGATGGTAAAAGTTACAACAAGGCAAGAAAATGTTCAGTTTCCCAATGGTATCTTGTCAAAATAATGTCACTGACTGCCCATCCTTCTGTCCGTGCTCCCTGACTGTGCAAGTCACACTGTACCTTTCAGGCAGCCCCATAAGAAGTCTGCACAGCTGGAGACATCTTGGGAAGCTCAACTTGAAACCTCCTATCAGTCCAGAAAGCCCAGGATGATAGGAGACCCAAGATATATATTTTTTTATCCTCATGCTTGAAAATATGAAACCCAGAATTCGATCCAGATTGTAAAGCATGAGCTTTGTTGCCTATTTTCTTTATGCCTGAATGTGAAACAGAGATGCGGTCATATAGAAGTAAATATAAGTCTAAAGAATCATTTTAGCTTTTGTTATGAATGCCTGTCAAAAGTCTGCTCTTCCTAAAGGTTTGGGAAATTTTCCACATTCCCTTTCATCTCAAGTCAGACCATCAAAAACGTTCTTCTTCACTATATGTAGCATAATACTGAAAACATCGTTAAACATGTATAGTTTTTTGTGTGTGTTTGACATGTAAACATTTAGTGAAGTCATTTTTGAAGAAAAACTTATCATGCCTCAAATGCAGACCAGGCTGTTGTACATCCATGTGCTCTGGAAAAGTCCTAAACCTTGAAGAAGGAACTGTGTAATCAAGCCAAGAGGTCATATTCTCAGAATACATAGTAAAGAAAATGATTTATATTTGAAACCTATAGTTTCAGAATCTCTCCCTCTAGGTGGTACATCACAGAGAGTAATAGTACACATTTATTCATCAGTAGAATACAGTTCTTTGAATCACCCCTGTGTATGAATTACCTTTGGCAGATCACTGTCTCTCCAAAAAGTACATTAAGGAGTTCTTCCATGGTTACTGAGGGTTTGTGCTGGTGGATCCTAATACAATTCAGCACAATTTAGTTGATTTGCATACATGAATCGCAAACATTTTCATAGCAATCTCCAAGTAAGGAGCAGAAGCCATAAAATTGCAATATCATTTTCCCTGACCTGGATTTCCTTATTCTCCTTTAAAAAACAAAATGTTGTTCTTGGATGCTTTTCCTTGAAGTTTGTCATAACCAGCACTCTACTCCAAAAGCATCATTGTGACTGCTGGAACTGCTGTCCCCCAGGGGACAAGTGCTGTCCTCTTGATCACAGCTGACAGTTCCAGAGTCTGTTTCCAAGCCCATCACTTCAGAACTGGACCCTTTCAGCTGGGATCAGGCATTCAGAAATACGCAGCACAGGTTTGTCACACAGGTTTCGTTATCCAGTGTGCCAGCACAGTTTCAGGTGCACACCGGTGACAGTGTCATTCACTCCCCCAAAAGCCTGCAAACAAGGAGTTGAAACTGCACTTTCCCTTAAATGGTTCCTCAGATACAGCATTTCACATTCTCATATTACTTATAATTTTACCTTACACATCTTTCATGAACTTCTAAACTGATTAGTTACTTTATCTCTATCTTAAGCTCACGTTAAAATGTCAGCTCTTATCAGCATTAGGTGTCCAGTTGTTGGTGACACCTTAGTTTATGTGCTCCCCTGTAATAACACAAGCTTTGTCTAGCCCTGGTTTTACTCCTTTGATTGATTACAATCATCTTGTTCTTTACTCTATTTGCAGTTAAACCCTCATGCCACTCGTCACTGCGGCTGCCCAGGTACAACAATTAAATTTCATATTTTTCAGGCTTTTGCAACCACTCTAACTTACAGCTGCAATGAAATTTGTGGAGCAAGGAATGAGAGACAGAGAGAGAAACTGAGCTGTTTTCTCTCTAAAAGATACTGTTAGTTGCTCTCCTAGTAGTTGGAAGCAGGAATAAGTGCTCCTATGCTTTTTAAAGCTTTCAGTGTCCTGGGCTTAACTTCATCTACCTTTAACACTGTCACATAGCTTACTAGAAAGTTTTGCTTTTTGTGATCCACAAAGCAAAATAGCTAATGTGTTTGAAAGTTCAACTGTCATAACTCTGGTTTAGCTACATTAATATCTGAATAATGGAGTAAGAGTGGGGAAAAGTTACCAACTATACAAGAACAGCAATAATGTGTTTCTGAGCAACTTCAGATGCTGTTTGTGAATTTTTATGAAAGTCATGAAGGCATGTCAATGACAGCTTAAATGCTGGACTCCTTATACCCTTTTCTGTCCCTTCAAAGTTAAATCAAAATAGAACTATACAAATAAATGAATCTTGGAAGTCAGCAGCATAAAGTCTGATACTTCTCATCTATTGAATTGACTTCTCAAAGTTAGTCCATCAGCCCCAGGCAGCAGATGTGCTCTTCCTGAGTGCATGTGAGTGAGCAAGCATTTTGGGTTTAAAATATTTTTATTTACAGACCCATGATTTTTAAGAAAAAAGGAAAAATCCTGGCTCCCACAAACTCTCCTTGACCAGCTTGGTTGAGGGAGAAGACACAGTAAGCAGTCAAACCATACCTTGTCTACAAGCAGAACTCAGGGAAGTTATTACTCTTAAGAAAGTTTGAGAGATATCTCCAGCCTACAGGATGCAATTCTGTAAGTTTAATTTCACCCCACTTGGTGGTGTGAAGTCCTTAAGTGATAATTGCATATGAGAAGTCCCCTCATTATATTCTGTAGAGAGACTGGCATTTCTGACCGTGAAAGAACATTTGAGGATAAATCACTGCAAAGGATCCCATTACTCTTTGGAACAGTATGAACAAGAGGCTGATAACTGTGCTCTAATGTCATCTGTATAGATTTCTCACAGTTACATTATCATCAGGGGAGTAATTTTGAGACTATTTTCTTGATCAAAAGGCAAACTTTAAATTGATAAATATCATAGCTCGTTAAATAAGGAGGTGAATGTCACTTTAACATAACCAAACTTAGTTCATTTTGACGCCACAGTTATCATTTGGTGTACAATCCACTCAGAACAGTAATAATATATGACAAGAATTAGCAAAAACATTTCGAAAGCTCTTTATCAATGTCCTTTATCTCTCAATCCTGCAAGTAAATGATTACAAAAATATGCCGTACTTATATATATGCAAATAAAGAAGGTACCAATAGATGGCATTTGATAAAAGTTGGCATTATTTGCGGGTTTTGTAAGAGCAATACATAGAGCAGCTGTGCACAGCAAACAGCATCCTCCAGCTGCTCTTTGCATTAACATTTAATAGTGTGCTTCATTTTTTGGCTCCAGTCCTGAAAATCGCTGTACATATGTATAGAGAGTATGTGTGTTTGCTCATTTGTGCTTATTTTTGCATAAAACCATCAGACCTAAACTGGAAGGTATCTGTACATTGTTATCAAATTTAGCAAGTGAATGTTGTTGCACAGCTTTTACCTAAATTAAAAAGATAGTATTAATTTAAACAAAAATCTTCTGCCACTAATAATATAGCATTTCACAAGTCTATGTCTTTTTATTCAGATCAAATAATTTTCCAAATATAATAAACCGATGTCTATTTTGCATAGGGCCTTGTGTACATAGTTATGACATATCAAGGAGAGAAAGAGAGAAAGAGAGAAAGTGTGCATCAAGAACTTGTGTACATACAGAAAATTGGACAATCTTAACGTATATCTTAAACAGCTTGCATCACTTTGAAATAGGCCTCCATTTGCTAAGAAAACTCAAATCTGAATAAGTTCTCTCCTATCACAAATCTCAGGGATTTTCCTGTGGCTTAATTATCCACCACCCCCATGCTAACTAGGTTTATATTTCGATATGCTAGTAGTTTGCCTATTGTCACAACCTCAATTTGTTTTCCAGTTTTTCCTCTCATATATTCAACCCTTATTTTCCATACAGCATGTGTTGGGGTACACACTTAAGGCAATGCAGTTATAGAAGATTTGCAGAAAAAACCCAAACTCTTTAAATGGAAACTTTATCTATTACCACACTGGCTGGCACACCTACCTAATCAGGAAATCCTTCTTTTCCGAGCGGAGGCACAAGAGTATCACTGGTTGGACTACAAATTTCCATACACCTGTAGCTGTATCTTTTATGTCTATGATACACTGTAACTATACATTTATCTATCCTAAATATTTCTGTTTATCCAATATGCATTTATTCTATGCACTTATATAACCTTACATTTTTCTTAAACATGTTTCTTTCTATGTGCAAGATTTTTCTTTATTCTCCTCCATTTAGATCTGCTCACTTTGTGAATACTTGGTATTGCTCCAGTTTTGACCCTTGGTAGTAAGGATTACTAGAACTGGCAGAAGTATTTGCTTATAATATTAGATACAAGTTATGAAGAAGCAGGGACTTCTGCATTATTACAATAAGTTGCACACTCAGTTTCATAGCTATTTCAAACTACAGCCTCTTTCACTTCATTTTGATCCTTTTAATTCTAGTTCCTCCCTGCTACATGGCTGGTAAACTGATGCCTGGGATTCTGTTGTAGCTTCCATCCTATTGTATGCTTATCTTTCAGGAAGAGCAGATGTTCCCATATGTGACCTATCACTATCCTCTGATGCTTTTGCTTTGCAAACAGAAGATTGTATTTCCATTGCCCTCTGTGTCTGGAGAAAAAGATACAGCACTAAGGAGTTTTTCCTGTGCTGCAAATCAATCAGGTTTGTAGGCAATCAGGCTGATCCCTTTCCTACCTTGTCCTCATTACTACCATTCCTAGTTTTTTTCACTTGGCATTTGTTCTTTATCTCCTCTATTCTGCTCTAATCTTAAGTCTCTCTGGGTTTTCCTTTCAGCTTCTCAGTGTGATGAATTAACAAGAACCTGCAAAGGTGCACAAGAGGTATGACCCCATTTTGCTGTTTTTTCCTCACATTTTTGGCACTGCCTTTTAGCAATGCATGCTGCTGCAGGAAAGCTCTGGGCAGGACCCTGTGAATAAGCCACAGGTACAATATGGCATTCACTCCTTCCTGACCTCCAGAGAGGCAGATCTGTGGCTGGGAGGGCCTGTCTCAGTATTTTGGAGGTCAATACAGCCACCACCGCTTTACGATGCACCACTCACTGCATGTGGTGTTTGGTGTTTCAGTGCTCTCTGTATCAAAAACTGCCCCTGTGCCTCAAATTAAACCCTCACTTAAAGGTATTTCTTCTCCTTCAGCACATGAAAGCTGAGCTCTGGAAGGTCTCCTGATGCAAGCAATGACTACACAATTACTTACCAGTGAGTAGAGACAGTGTTGGGAGATTTACTCAGATGAGTGAAGTTGACTATAATTGTAATTTTTGGAATGCTTTGGACCCTTGGCTCAGCTACTTGAATGTATTTGAATGCACTGGCCAGATGGCAGTGGCAAGGTGTGCAGCACCATAGGACTGGATCTGCAGAGCAATCCGTGGGTTGCAGAGGACCTGATGTTCACACTACATACATTACAGGGGCTTTATCTCATATTAGCTGTAGTATGAATCTGTGGGCTGTACACTGACTAGTAGCTGAGATGTGTCATCTTCTTGCTCCGTTTGCTTGATAAGAGTGCCCTGCCATGAGAACCAAACCACAGTAAACTGGGCAAACAGGAAACTCACTTCAAAGCACAAACCCTACCTGAAATGTTATGAGAATATAGACTCATTTAGCAACATACATCAACCAAAGTTTTCTCTTGAACTGCATGGGTTTGCCTTGTATTGTCTCAGAGTGCATCCAGATAAACCATGGTAAATCGAGCCGAGGTGTTCTGGCAGTTACCCTTATTGCGGCTAAGCAGGCAAAGGAGGTATGAGGTCTAATTGCTCTTCCGGATCTATTCCTAGTTGCTACTTTTCATTGCCATTACTTACTATAGAATCCTTTTGTTCTGATATTTATTCCATAAAGCATTTCCAGATACGGCTGTCATCAGGAATGCTGCACAAAATAAAGTAATATTTAAGATTTCTTTCATAAATAGAATATAAGCCAAATATTATTCCTGCCTAGAATATTATGAAAAGTTGGGCTTTGTTTTTGAAATTTCTGTAGCAGAACAGCTTAAACTAAATTCTACTTTTTGTGTTACAGTAGGGAGCACTCACAGATGGCAGGGCCTTACCTAGAATTCAACTACTGCATTCAGCACCCCTTCCCACAAAGGATATTGCAGAATTAGACAGGGGTCAGAGCATGGCACTGAAAATTATTAAGCACATGAGAAAACTGTTTATCATAGAATCATAGAATCATAGAATAGTTAGAGGTGGAAAGGACCTTAAGATCATCTAGTTCCAACCCCCCTGCCATGGGCAGAGACACTTCACACTAAACCATGTCACCCAAGGCTCTGTCCAACCTGGCCTTGAACACCACCGGCGATGGAGCATTCACAATTTCCCTGGGCAACCTATTCCAGTGCCTCACCACCCTTACAGTAAAGAATTTCTTCCTTATATCCAGTCTAAACTTCCCCTGTTTAAGTTTGAACCCGTTACCCCTTGTCCTCTCACTACAGTCCCTCGTGAAGACTCCCTCCCCAGCATCCTTATAACCCCCCTTCCAATACTGGAAGGCTGCTATGAGGTCTCCACACAGCCTTCTCTTCTCCAGGCTCAACAGCCCAAACTTTCTCAGCCTATCTTCATATGGGAGGTGCTCCTGTCCGCTAATCATCCTTGTGGCCCTCCTCTGCACTTGTTCCAACAGTTCTATGTCCTTTTTATGTTGAGGACACCAGAACTGCACACGATGCCCCAAGTGAGGTCTCACGAGAGCACAGTAGAGGGGCAGGAAGTTTAGAAAGATAGATTTAAAAGCCTGGGATTCCTTATTTGTGAAAGGCTGTGAATAAGAGAAGACATGATAAAAGCATATGAAATAATTAATGTGATAGAGAAAGCTGGTTAGAAACCTCTATTCTTCCTGTCTCATAGCATGTGTGACAATGAAACATTCAAAGAAATCAAAAGGTGAGAAATTCAGACCAGATAAAAGGAAATAGTATCCTATACAAAACATAATCAGACTGTGGAAGTCATTACCACTGATTACCTTACAGGTCAAGAAAGTAGCAAAGTTAAAGTTAAAAAAAAAAAAAAAAAAAGAGAGAATGTGTTCTTTGTGTAATAAGCTATATAATAGCAATACAAAAAGGGGGGAAAAAGGTGTCAAAAAATCTAAAGTATTTCAGAGGTGCAAACGACTCAGTAGCTGATAGGGGTAAGATGAGATAGTGTATGTGTTTCCTATCTGTTTTTCACTGGGTTTCATTAACCTTCCTGAAAGCACATGGATTGTCCTCTCCCACATGGCATCCATCTGGCATCACATACAGAAAACAAAACTTGGGGCACCTGAAATTAATACTCAGGCTGTGAACTTCAGTGCTAAGGAGCCTGTGGTTACTACTGTCTACTGCTTAACTGCCAGCATACCTTGACTCAATTTACCACGGGTTATCTGAATGTACTCTGAGACAATAAAAGGCAAAATGCTGTATGCTTAGCTGGTTGTCACTTCAAGCATTTTTCTTAGTCACAGAAAAGGTCTTTTCCTCTCTTCTTGCTGATATCAGTTGGAGGAGAAACAGAACTGGGTTTTACAGCTTGAGATCTGTCACTACACTGATCCTTCATAACAACTTCTACCAACATCAGGTCTGTAGCCTTCCGCACCTTGTGGACATGCAACTGCATTTCTTTCTGTTACAGGAGAGAAAAATGTTATAGCAGAAGATAAAAGTTGTAGTCATTTTGGCATGGAACTTAAAAATATTTATCAATTCAGCATCCTAAAGGCAGGATGTGATAATTTAGCTATCCCCATAGTTTGCTTTGTATACAGGAATTTGTTCCATTAACACCAAAAGTAAACCTTTTACTTAATACCATGCAATGCTGGTGCTCTTTTAGCTCTTCCAATATTTCCCTGGTTATCTTCTTTACTGGTTGCCTTATTTCTAGGCAGAGAACCACCCTCAGGAGGAAATGTGAAAAGAGACAAATGTGCCTTGGGAGCAGGGAGGAAAACTTTGGTTTAGAAAACAAAGAGTGAGAATAAGAGCAAATGACCTATGGAGACAGCTCAATTCCTTGGCAAGGTTGCCTATTGTCAAGATGAAGACTCCTTTTTGGGCAAGATGAATATAGGCAGATATATATAAGCAGGAATCACATGTTCCTTTTCTGCGTGAAAGAGGCATTTATGATCTGGACTACAGATTTTGGAAGAGACAGCAATTCAATGGTGCCCTTTATGCAGGGCCTTGGGAGAAGGTAGGGAGATAAGCAATGACTTGCACCTGCACAATGTATATTAAAATGAGTCATCCAGACTCTCTCTGTCAAGCAATTTTATTAATATTAGCATGCACATTGCCCACCTGATGTCCACAGTGCAATTAAATAGGTGTCTGTGAATAGAGGAATGAAATGATAGGGTAAATAATCCTTGCTTCTTCTGGAGTAGACACATGAAGCAGCTTGAGACAATTTAAGCTACTTGAGATTGCCAAATTCTTCCCTCAGTCATTCTTGAGGCATTATTTATTTTAGAAAAATAGGGTGGAAAACCTTGACATATTTTAGATCATTCCATATATCATATTAATATATGTTATATATTAATGATTACTTCAGTATAGCTTATTTTGATCTGCACCAGAATAATTAAGAGTTACTGAACTACTTAATATAGTTCAGCTTTTTTAATCTGCTTCTCACTTTTGAGATGTTTTTGGTGATTATTATTTAGTTTATAGATTTTGTTGATAAAAAATAATGAAGTCATTATTCCTTTTATAATAGAAATAATAATATATTTAAAAATCATAATACAGATAAAATTGCACTGTTTGACTTAGAATATTTGGAAATAATTGCTTTCAACTCCAATTTTAACTGGAATTTTCTTTTTCATGCCAGAAACAAAAATGCCACTTTAATCTTTTGACTGACTCTGAATGAAAGACAAGTAGACTAGGGAAAATTGGTTTCAATCAACCATATAGTACAGTTGAAATAGAGTAATTTTCTAAATCAGCCTAAGCATCCTGGGCTGAAATTCAGGAGTTGTCAAAGTACAGTATCAAATGAAGGTGAGAATTAATGTGTTAACAAATGCTCTTACAAGCCCAGCTCATGTTTTTTAATATAAACCAGACTAGACTAGACTGGAGTAGAAAAGGATAGGCTAGAATAAGATGGGATAGGATAGGATAGGATAGGACAGAACAGAGCAGACTAGATTAGGCTACACTAGACTGGACTATATTTCTCAATTTAAATTAATTCAGGAAGGTTTCTGCATGCTTTGTGTAATCTGCTTCACCACTCCACCTGGGTGAAACTAAGCAAGCGCCACCATTCCTATTCATGTTATTTGTATTTGTTGTGATTAATGAGCCGGCATTGTTTATACGGTTATTTTTTTCCACTGATTTGGAGAAAATCTAATTTTCTTAGGATACCATAGCTCATGCAAATGAACCTAATGATATTCTCATCTTTAGAGCCAGAACTTTATCTATCATCTCTTCAAAGAAGATAGAGAGAGGGAGAATTCCAATTCAAAGCATTTTTTCTCATATTCATCTCTTCCTAAAACAAAATCAAATTGTTGATCTCAAACTACCACATGGTAGTATTCTTCAAAGAAACCTTCCTAGTGTATTTTCATGCCCACCCAGAGAGGTGGAGTCCCTGGAACATTTTATCAGTTCAATGGGAACTAAGAGGGTCAGGAATATAAAAGACAAAGTGTTCTTTCAGACAAATTCTTCCTGTTTTGATAACACCATCTTTTATGAAAATAAAAAGTCTTCAGTTTCTGCTGTTTTAAGGTCTTGGGCTAGCTGTGTAGCTTAGCTTGAAAGAGACATCTCCACCTGCATACAGACAGCAAAAATAAATATTAAGAGGGGCTGGTTCTCATATATTGTGTAAACATTTTGATAATTTTGGGGAAAGCTAGCTTTGAATTAAGTCTGGAAGTGACATGAAAAGTAGCTCACATCTTGCTGTATGTCTGATTTATTTATATATGTTGTTGCCAAAGCTATTAAAATAATGTCAAGCATGTAAGGATAAGCTTTAATAAGATATCTCTGACAATGGAATAACACCTAAAACAATGAAATATCATGGTTAAGTGCATTATGTGCTATAATGCACCATTAACAAATGTTATATGTCAGCTACACGGAGAAAGAGATGCTATGGATTATCAATGAGATGCTTTCAAACACTCAGCAGGACTGCTTGGCCTCAGACTTGTAACTGTCAGACACTTCAGGGACAGACAGACATTTTCGTCAAGCCAGATAATTACCTCGTGGAGCTATGGGTAAGGGATGTCAGTAAATTCTTGTTACATGAACATTTCACCTGGAAATGTGTTTTCTACCTTACAGATCTGGCATAGGACTTTATGTATCTTTTTGTGCATGGCAAGCACTGAAGTTATCTGAAGCAGCTGGACTCTTGCTTTACTGCCCAGTAAGATTTTAATACCGCTGAAACAAGAATGTGCATACCTTTTCTGTCAATTTGAAATGTGTGACTTACAAGATTTCTTTTCTTTATGTCTTAGATTTAGCACATCATCAGAAAAAGCACAAACCCACTGGCCCCATTCTTATACATCTTTTACTTCGCCCTTCCTGGTGAACTGCTTTGATCTCACTTATCATTTCTATATAGTGTGGATTATCCCATGTTGGATCTCAGCCTTGGGTGGTTTAGAAACTGAACAACCTTCTTTTTGAGTTTTTGTTCGTTTTTGGAATTACCTGAGACAGCAACAGTACTTCAAATATGACTATCATAAACAGAACAGTGAGTCTTCAGTTTAGATTAAGGAGGATTAAAAGTGTCTTTGAGGCAGTATACATACTTTACTGATAATGCATTTGGAAATCAAACCAAGCTGGGTATCCCTCACAGCAAGTTTTCTCCTCCTCTCTAAAGCCCTTCATGGCTCTGCCATTTTTGAGGTCTTGTTCCTGCCAAAGTCCTTTCCCACCCCAGAGTTTACATCCTTCCTTTGTCACCTGAAGGACCCTTAGCCCTTTCTGCTGTGGTGACTGCCATGCAGCACGGTTTCATCACTGAGGGGTTCCTTAGCTCACCTCCTTCATGGCTGTCCTTATCTGTCACTGACATCAGTGAAGAGACCACCAATGAGGGAAGAAGTTTACTGGTATTTTACAATCCTGAAAATTGTGTATACATGTTTATAAGCAGAAACAGTTTGCACACAGTGGATTGCAACCATCTCTCCATTACATGACAGCATTTATTTCCCACAGCTTTGCAAAGTTCTTGGTACAGCAAGCTCCCATCCTTTGGACAGCAGTAAACTCAAAGAGGGTGTGGGGGAAATTCTCATGAAATTTGAGCATGGGGTTAACTAGTCTATAATTAAAGATGACAGAAAGCTCTATTATTCACATCTATTTTTAATTCATCATTTTTTCCTACCCATCTCTGATCTCTGGTGAAGTCAGAGGTCCTTTCTGGATTTGCCCTACAACTCCCAGGTCCAGGGTCCTGATGAACATCATGCGGGAATAAGCCCAGGGTTGGCAACAAAGTGCGCTCAAAGAAGCCATTGGGGTTCTTCTGTTACTTGCTTTGAAATATCATTTGGCTGACTGACCTTCCAGCACTAGAGAGATTTACTTTTCTTCACATGCAATTCCAGTATTTCTATTTCCCATACACAATGTGGTTCAAGTGCCAGTATAGTTAGTGCTACCTCCTAGAGGATGATGATATGGATGGGAGTAAGTAGATTAAATCCTTTGAGGGCAACTTCAATAAACACAGCTGGGATTTATAAGTGAAACAAATCTGAAGGGGTAGCTTAGTTTCATTAAAGGCGCAGTCACATCCAAAAAACATGTCTTAGAATAAGCTGTAGTCTCTAATCATGAAAGCCCAAAAGAAGGAAGATATACAAAACCTGAAAGATTCAGAAATATTGGGCAGTAAAAACTGCCTAGCATCTGGTCTCATTCTATATAGCTTTGTCAGCCTACAGAGGCAGCAAAGCTGAATCTAAATTTTGAACCAGTGATGTTTCATAGGAGAAAAGCAAAAGCCATATAGCACTTCACACAGCTATTCAGATCACTCGGTGGATAAAGAACTGGCTGGATGGCTGCACACAAAGAGTTGTGGTCAATGGCTCAGTGTCCAGCTGGAGACCAGTAACTAGTGGTGTCTCTCAGGGATTGGTCTTGTTCAACATCTTTGTCAGTGACAGTGGGATTGAGTGAGCCCTCAGCAAGTTTGCCGATGACACCAAGCTGTGTGGTTTGGTTGATACACTGGAGGGAAAGAATACCATCCAGAGGGACCTTGACATGCTTGTGAGGTGGGCTGATGCCAACCTGATGAAGTTGAACCATGCCAAGTGCAAGGTCCTACACGTGGGTCGGAGCAATCCCAGGCACAGCTACAGGTTGGACAGAGAAGAGACTCAGAGCAGCCCTGCAGAGAAAGACTTGGGGGTGCTGGTCAATGAAGAAATGAACATGAGCCAGCAGTGTGCGCTCGCAGCCCAGAAAGCCAACCGTATCCTGGGCTGCATCAAAAGGAGTGTGACCAGCAGGTCAAGGGAGGTGATCCTGCCCCTCTACTCTGCTCTTGTGAGACCTCACTTGGAGTATTGTGTGCAGTTCTGATGTCCTCAACATAAAAAGGACATGGAGCTGTTGGAAGAAGTCCAGGGGAGGCCACGAGGATGATCAGGGGACTGGAGCACCTCCCGTATGAAGACAGGCTGAGAAAGTTGGGGCTGTTGAGCCTGGAGAAGAGAAGGCTGCATGGAGACCTCCTAGCAGCCTTCCAGTATCTGAAGGGGGCCTATAGGGATGCTGGGGAGGGACTCTTCATGAGGAACTGTAGTGAGAGGACAAGGGGTAAGGGGTTCAAACTTAAAGAGGGGAAGTTTAGATTGGATATGAGGAAGAAATTCTTTACTGTGAGGGTGGTGAGGCCCTGGAATGGGTTGCCCAGAGAAGTTATGAATGCTCCATCGCTGGCGGTGTTCAAGTCCAGGTTGGACATAGCCTTGGGTGTCATGGTTTAGCGCGAGGTGCCCCTGCCCATGGCAGGAAGGCTGGAACTAGATGATCTTAAGGTCCTTTCCAACCCTAACTATTCTATGATTCTATGGTTCTATAAATACATTTTCTTCAGATGTGACCAAATAACAAATCAGGGACATTTGTTACAAGAAAGTAACCACTCTTTAAAACGTGTTCTCTCTACAGTGAGTATAAATTATCACAAGGGCAAATTTGCCACAAATGACATGCTATAGTCACACAGTAAGTGGGCCTCAGAAGAATGGGGTATTATATAGCATGATATAGAGTGTTATATAGTGTATAAATATAGGACATTATATGGGGTATAAATACAGGATATTATATAGTTAAAAAAAAGAAATTTGTTCCAAATTTCCCTTGAAGGTTAAGTATGGGGTATATCAGGTAATATGTTTTTCTAAAGTCCTTGATTTTAGCAAGCACGAGGTGTTTTGTGCTGCTATTGTCCTATGTGTTTTTCTGTTTTGGTAACCATCATGTGAAATGTAAGAAGTTGGACTTCAGAAACCAGCCTGTTTAAAACAAAGATCATGGCAAGAACAGACAGTTGATCTGAAAGTTTAAATTCAACCTAAATATACAGTCTGAAATGTTCAAGTTTCATTTGCTTGTTTGCTTGTTTACTTGTTTCGCTGTAGCTCATTCACACATGATGCTGGATTAAGTAGTTCAACCTGTTGTGGCATAACACTAGCAATATATCATAGAAGCATAGAACGGTTTGGATTGAAAGGCGCCTTAGAAGTCATTTAGTCCAAACTCCCTGCAAAAAGCAGGGGCATCTTCAACTAGAACAGGTTTCTCAGTGCCCTGATTTGAGCTGCAACAGGTTTTTTTTAAACTTTTCCCTTTTAGTTTTATATTCTCTCCCCTTATTATTTCTCTTATCATTCTTATTTAGTACTATACTGTACTTTAGTTATTAGACTGTTCTTATCTCAACCCATGGGGCTTACATTCTGTTGGTTGTCCTCCTCATCCCTTCTGGAGTTGGGAAGAGAGAATATGAGCTGTGTGATGCTCAATTACCAGCTGGGTTTAAACCATGGCATTCAGGCCTTCATCCAGCCTGACCCTGAATGTTTCCAGTGTTAGGGCATTTACCACCCCTCTGATCAATCCGTGCCAGTGGCAGCTGAAAAGGAAAAGTTTGGTTAATAATTGCTTATGTGAATGAAAGTTCTTACAGAAGAAATGAGGATAAAAACATTCCTGTTTCTCAGACCAGATTTACAAATTTCTTCCCAGTCTCATCACTGTTCACAGAGAGGCATTGGATCATCCTGATGTAATATCATAATGTTAAGGATTTATCATAAAACTTCCTGCAGTTCTTTCCCTCCATATACACTTCGATGTTACTGTCACAAAAGCTCCAGCATTTCCTTCAGGCAATGACAATTTCCCCAGCTGCATACCTCTCTGATTGCCAGGTGACCAGCAACTTATGCAATGCTGGCTGGAGTAACATGGAAAAAGCTGACACTTTAAGAAAAAGGGACTGTGAATTGAACAAGGAGTTTTTCTTGACCCAAACCAAAATGTTTAGCTCAATTCTGGATATTTGAATACTTTTCAAGTATTGTTGCTGGATAAGTTTTGAAACAAAATGTTGTTCTATAGCGAAAAAATGAAACCTCTCACTTTGAAAATGCCAAAACACTCTGTTCCAGGAAAGATCTCTTTTCTTTCAGCTTGAGCTACTTTATGAACTAGACACAAAATCAAGAATTATTTTGGACAGTCCCAACATTAATTTTTTGGCAGACCTAATTCCAACCCTAATATTTCACATAACCAGAGACAGCAGGATAAGCATTTGAGTTTACAAGCTGTGAGCTCCTCTGAGTGCCCCTCAGATTTCTGGAACAGCTTTTCCGGTGCCAGCAGGCATATTTAAAGTTTTTTTCTATTTCTTTTTTCCTCATTGGACTAGTGAAAGAATATAAGATAATGTAATTTGAATGTCAAATCATGTACTCGGCTGAAAATTGCTTCGTGTCTTTAACAATTAGATTACATAGCTCTTGTCAATACTATAAGGGTAAGTAAAAGTTCTGAGCCTAAATCTTTTGTTTTCCTCACCAAGGGGAAGCACATGTGTGTTTCTCTGAAAAGGAGCAAACTCCCCCATGAAACAGTACCAAACAGACAATTCTCTGGCAGTATCTTTGGATGCAACAGCCAACTGGCAGCTCCAGACACTTTTCACACTTGTTCACAGCAATGCAGTTTCCTAAGGATGCCTGCAGCAGCACAAACTAATCACCTCCCTGTGTGTACAAGACAGAAGATACAGCACAGAACCCACAAAGTCTAATGCATCTGATTTAATCTTTTCAGGAGAAAAGTACAGTTCACCAGTAATTAACTTTCTGGAAGCCATAAGAAGAACCCTGAGGACATGTATTCTTAATGACTATTTCAACAATTTTTTGCTATAATCATCCATGAAATACCAAAGGTTTGCTACTTCCAGGTACGAGTTCTTGTTATTCACAAGTTTTAGGCTTGCAGAAAACTGATGTCAAAATCTTGCCTTCTAGAATTCATGTATTTCTTTAAAAGTTATTCCTCTTCTAAACTGTCAGAGATGAAGGCTTATACATGTGCTTGATTTTGCAATTCATCAAGACCATTGAAACTGATGGACATAGAATTAACTCAGACAAATCTTTGGAGGGTGAAAGAACGCAGAAATAAAACACAGCCCAGAAACTCAGATCTTAACTGAGATTCATAAAGACCCAGTTTTAACTTTCTGCTCCTTTATAGACTTCCATTTTGGACAGGGAGAAGCTATTACAGCCCAGAGTCTTTTCTGGTAGCTGCTTTTTTGAAGTCAATGACAGCAATCGTAAGTCTCAATTTAGAAGGATTTTTTTGTAGGTGGGTAAATAAATACTTGTAAAATTCTCTCACAGTAAAATAGAGAGAATTGCACAAAACCCAGAGATAGGTGGCTGTGCTGGTCTTGTAGATTTGCAAGACGTCTACCAGCTGCAAACTGCTTCAGCAGCTACATCTACTCCTAAACCTTGTGTGAGTCCAGCAGTTGTGGATGATGATTACAGTGACCCTTGCATATGTCATTTGCTTCCTTCCGACATATAAAACTGATTTTATAAACGCGAAATATTGCACTGATCTTGGTTTTCAGGTCCCTTAGTGACACAGAAGCTATAAAAGCTATTTCTTAGGAATTTAATTTTTGGATTAGTTTAAAAAGTGTTTTGGTTTTGTTTGGTTTTTTGGGAAATACCTACATGCTTTAGTTGTTGCTTATTCATAGTTGACATGATTTAAGTGTAAAGTTACAATATATTAAAAGAATAATATCAAATAGAGTCAATAGGATCATATGGAAATATGAAATGAAAAATGCACTCACTGATGCTATTCTAGATGTTTGTATTGCATCCAGGAGACACAGGTTGCATTTAGCCTTCATGCTTCACAGAGGGTGAAGAAACTCCTTCTATATCTTTTTGTTTTGAAACAGAAACTTGGCATCATCTTCTGTTCATTATTCCTAATTTGAGAAAACCCATTGCTTTCCTTTCAGGACACAAAGTTTAGAGTTGGTGAATTTCAAAAGCTGGGCTTTTGAAATAGTTTTACCTGATGTGTTACTGGTAATTCTCCAGAAGAAACAACAGCTATTTTAAAAAGTCTCCTGTGCAAACCATTGGAGATATTTACTTACAGGCAAGTAGTCAATGCAGTTACATATGTGTATATAAGTTCACATACACATTTGTGCTTTTACATGTTTGAAATCATACTCAACAGTGCTGTTGGAATGTATCTACTTCACTCTATTTCTATGATTGAAGGCTTTAAAGCTAATTTCATATATAAATAGTAAAGTAAAAGTGAAATGACTTATTAGTGTTTTGTTCTTCTGTAGTACCTGGATGATTTTTCAGATATTAGCCGCTTCTTCTGTAGCTCAAGACCAATCAAAAAATAGTCACCCAGACTATTCTTTATGGTAAGTGTTGCTCTGAACCTGGCACATTTTCCTCCTCCCAGTACAAGAAAATAGGAAAATTCCATTTTCCCTAGATTCAGACCCCAGTCTGTACGCAAACCCTTTTTAAGAAGCCACAGTGGGTCCTGATGCAGCAAATGTGGTTAATCGTTGGTCAGACTTTGAACATGAGTGGCCTCACTGAAATCAGTGGAAATGCTCACATATCACAAGTGAGAATGTAACTCAGTGTAGTATCTTGGGCCACTGCAAACATATTTTGTGTCAGGAAACTGAATACAGCAATGTACCACTCTAAGACAGTTCTGTGCTAACCAGTTCTGTAATCTAGGCTTCAAGTCAGAGCAAGACAGCTGGCAGTTTCAGGGAAGCCCTATAATACTCAGGTATTGTTTTCAAAATTTATTTTCAAGACCCAGTAGATAACTGTATTCTGGAAGAAAACACAGGTGGTTTTATTTCCTACTTCAAAATATTATATACCTCTATTCCTAGAAATATGTTGAGTAGAGCAGGTAATATCAAGACTGAAATTAAAATGAATTCTTTCCTTCCATTTTCATCCATTTACTTAATATATTCCAAGTATGGGTCTGAATGTAGTTGAAAGACGCATTTTTTGAAGACAAATTCATTCCATCATGCAATTTCGTGGAGCTCTTTTTGAATAAAGCGAAGTGTGAAAGAAGGTCTCTAGCCACAATGTCCTTGCTTTATTTAGGAAGATCATTTACCGACTACTCATTCACATTTTCAGTGAGGCTGTCTTCCTCCCATGCTATTATATAAAATTGCTTTAGTACTACCGTATTAGAGGCAGATGCTAGATTGCTATGTTCTTCGACACTGTGATCATCTGTGTAACAGCAACAACAGGGTACCCTGAAAATATTAGCATTCACTGCTATATTCAGGTTTCAACATGAAGCCGTTTGTTTTCCTGGAATGGAAAATCTCTGGTAGAAAATGTTTTAAAATTTTTAATTGAATTAAAAAAAAAAAAAAGGAAAAAGAAACAATGGATTAGAACTGGTTTAAGAATTGTCAGAAACTCACTAGGATTACATATATGTGTTCTTTATAGTGGATTATATATGTGTGTGTGTATGTATGTATGTCTATAAATACGTAATAAAATTATTTACTACAGTTTCCGCTTAAGATATTTTGGGTATCTGGCAGCCCAGCTCACTCTTTAGCTCCAAAGAGAACTACCAGGCTTTTCTGAGGTTCATCCGAGATAGGATATTATAAACTTATACAAAAAATGGCCATATTTAACTTCCATATTTGACAGACACACAACAAATTGGGATTTAAAATAAGTGCCATCACAGTCTGAGGGTGAGCTGCTTCTCTATTGATGAAAACAGTTGAGTCACCAAGACGTGTCAAGTACTCAAAGTTAAACACCTCTTGAATTGTCGACCTGCATGGAATTATCATGAAACAGTCTCTCTCCAAATGAGTTTTTAGATTCACAAACCCATGGAGCAAAGCTGCTGGCAGGGACTGCAGAAGGCTGTCTGTACCCCAGTGGCTGCAGAGCCGGGGCTTTTGCTCATTCACTAAAAAGAATAATGACTTTGGGGAACTTATAAGTGGGCATTTCACCTTCTAAAGATGCCTGCCTCTTACTATTGCCCTGAAGATGATGATATTTCTGAAACATATTTTAACATTTTTGGATACAGTTGCATACAGACGCATGCATACATACGTTAAGACAAAGTGTTCCTCTGGGGCTCATAACTTTGATATTAAACATACAGAAAAAGGTAATGAACGAGCTAGAGATAGCGAATTAGCACAAAAACTAGGTATGAAAGTTCCAGTACATCACTCACCAAAATGATCTGGAAATGGCCCTTTCTTTACTGGTAAGTTAAAATTATTTGTCTCAGGCAAACAACGTAAGAAAGCTCTTGAAATTGAAAGTACATCTTCATCACACAAAATACCAACTTTATAACACGGAGAGAGATATATAAATGAAGAAGTTCCCTGGAATACTTCTCTTAAAGCTAAAATAATTAACCAAGTGTTAATGTGCTATTTGAAAGATTCTTTGAAACCATCGGACTCTCAAATCGGTACAACATATCTAATTTATTAACAGAAATAGGAATTGTATTGAACAAACCTGAGTGATCTGGATGTATCCTGTTTGTTACATTTTCACGGAAAATGAAAAGCACTGAATAAGGAGTCTGTCAACAATTCACCACGTGTCATATGCAAAAGGAAAAGGCAGTAGATGGAATGTCTGACAACAAACTCTACTACTCTCTATCTTCTGCTGAATAGCCCTCAATCTGGGAGGAAGGCCTGAGTCTCAGCCCTTTAAGAGATTTAGATACCTGGACCCATTCCAGAGCCTAAGAACAGATGCTGAATGCCACCTGAGATGCCTGTGGGAATTTTGTCTTGCCTCCAGTTCCCACTCTTAAGGGAAGGAGATCTACTTTACCTTATACACCGATATGTAATGTTTGGAGTACAGGGGAAAGCTGGGGTCTGTCATTCTTCCAGGTGCCACACAATCCAAGATTTTTAGGGTTTTGCACTACAGGCACAGGCACCATGACCCAAGTTCCCATTAAGAGAAATTTTTGTTTCTTTATTTGTTTTACTGCTGGTAATAGGGCCAAATTTCATAGATTTGCTTTTATATAAGTGGCCAAACCTGAAATATCTTATTATTCTTCCCAGAGTTTCATAGCTCAGAGGACTACCCTATATCAGCCTTTACTTGGATCACCATTAACTTCTAGAAATTAATCTCAACACTAATTTAACTTACCAGCAACCAAGAATTTACTGTAGCTTTTCACAGATTCAATGTTGTCAATAACATTCAGTACTCTAATATTCCTTATCATTTTTAACATTGGATTGGTCAGTTCTAGCATCCATGCATTGGGACATACACTTTTCTTCAAGAGACCAAATACATCAAATGTACATTCTTCATGTAGGCAATCTCAGGTTTTGTAGCACATCAACCCTTAACCTTCTTTTCAATCCAGTGAATAGACAACAGTGCTCAGGGTATTTTTGCAAAGCATCTTTCTCCTCTTTGATCACACCTTTGATCACATCTCTGATCCTTTCCAGAGCTAGCCATAGTATTTCAGGAGTGACTTTATGGCAGTCAAATGCAAGGGCTGAACCATTTGTCTACTGCAGCTGCTGAAACCTTTCCAGATCCACACACTTACCTTGATCTACCTCCATTTATAGGCATAGGCCAAGTTTTGTTACTATGACTATGAATTTGGCTCTGTTAAAATACATTTATTTGAGTGGATAATTTTATGAAGTGATTGAGGTTACTCCTCTCAGTGATTTGTCTTCTACACTATTTAGCTCTCCCCAATATTTGTGCCATTTGCTGTCTCTGTTGGTAAAGTTTTTAATTTTTCTTCCAAGTCATTAATGAACAGTATAGCAAGCTTTTAATCCATTTAATGGGGACCATGTTGATTTTGTCTTGTTCTGATTTCTTAATCAAAATATCATGCGGTATCAGACCAAATGTTTTACAGAAGTCTAATGTATTACATTAAGACTGTGACCTTTAACAGACAAACCTGTAACCCCAGCAGGAAAGATATCAAACCAGCTTTACACATATTTTTTTAGATAAGCTTATGTTGGTTGTATTACAAGCCCCTGCTCTGGATACCCACACCAGTGATTTACACATGTATAGATGACCCTGAATAATGTAATTGATTTTTTGCTAGTAGACAAAAGGAAAACAGAAAAATTTATTCCCTCAAATATCATTCCACTCACATCATGTACCCCTTCCCCACATTGCTTGCTCTATTGCATAAGGTTTTAAGAAGATTATTTTTAATGGATTACAATATAGCTCACAGGTATTTGGGGAAGAGGAGTGGAGGGGGTGTATGGGTAGAATAGCTAAAGATCTCTGTGCTAGCATTTATATTTACAAATTAATGTACTTTCTGTATTAGAAGTGTTTAAAAAAGAATCTTTTCTTTTTTTTGAGCATGAGATAGGTTGGATAGATTTTTTTGATATTTGGATAAATTTGGAGGCTGATCTTTACACATTCATAAAGAAGGTAAGTGCAACAGGGTAACTTTGTCTTGTTGTAGGACAGCAGAACATTCTCAACACAAAAAGGGTGTATTTTCATAGCAACATGATGGTGTATTTTCGTAGCAACATAGCAACATTCCCTACTACAGCCAGGAAACAACAATTACATATAATCAAAGGAAGTTAAAGATTTGTATTTTCCATACTATATTTCCTGAAGGAATCATATCAAGAATGTAGCACTTACAAACAAGGGAATAGTTAAGACATTCATTATCAGTTGTGAGTAAGATTCATTTTAATGATAATTCCACTTGCCTACACAGTGTTCTTAGATGTGAAAAAAAAAAAAATCAACCATGGGATTAGGCCAAATATTGTCATGGCAACAGAAAAAAAAGGGAAATTATTCTAAAAGGGTTTCCAATAAGCAAGAACAGCTAGCATTCAGTAAGTAGCCTTCAATAGAAGTTGACATCTGTTATTCATTTGTTGTTTCTAGGTTTGAAGAAAAGCAGGATAATTGGAAATAGTACAATGTTCTGGGAACATATTGAGTGAAAGGCTCTTAGTGCTTTTAAAATATTGGTCTATTTATCTCTAAAAACGGCATGTTCCTTCTTTGTTCATTTATAAACTGGACAAGCTAGTTAGAAGATAGTCTAGATTCAATTATGCCTAAGCAGTAGAAGATCAAAGCCAGCTTTTTGCTTTTAATAAGAGGAATTACTATTTCAGCTGTTCAGGGAACTCCTATTTTTGGAAGTTAAGGGGAAGATGAGAATTAATAAATTGTATAAAGTTACAATTACGTTATATTTGGGATAGACTGGGAGACATACTAACTCACACAAGAAACAATACACCATTACCAGTGTTTTCCACTTCCTTGGTTCAAGCACACCGCTGTGTCTTACACACTCCTGTAAGGCTATCCTCATGACTCTACTGGTAAGAAAGAATCAGATCAAAATCCAGTTGTGGAACCTAAAGAGAAAAAGGAAAACTACGTTTTTAACACCAAGGCTGGTTACCAGTGAAACAGTGTACCCTTGGATTTTCCCATACCTGGAGTTTTTAAGACAGTCTTTGCAACATTTCTAAGTAGTTGATCATGGCCTCTTGAGCGTTCTTTGTATGACATTAGAAACCTTGTTTGCTCACCTAGACTAGATAATGCACCAAAAAAAAGCCCTTTTGTCCTATGAATCCATGAGACATTTATTCACCAACTTTCAAGGGAAGTGGTTGATTTGAGGCTCACACAGCTTTTGCAGCAGCAGCTTGTAAGGTAGTTAATGGTTAAAAGTCTAGATATTTGGTTAGGAGTAAAAGAAAACCAAGCAGCAATTATTTTACTTTATTTATCCTGAACATTATTTCCTTATCTCTTCATAAAAGTGAGGAGCGAAAGGAAAAAAAAAAGAGAGAATCATAGACTTTTAAAGCTTACCTCATGCTACCTAATCAGAAGTCTGAAAGGGTATTGCTATGCAAAAGATTTTTGTTATATTCTTAGAGAAATATAATCTAGCTAAATTTCATGTACTTATGTCTATATAGAAGTATTACACATTTTTTGAGGGAGCACTTCAGTAAAGAGTGTGCAATCTGATATAATAATTTGATGTCAAGATTACCTTTTCTGTCCTTAGGGATAGATACTTTATAAACACAAAAGAGGACACATGGATAGATTTTAAAATGGCACCCAGTGGAGTTGTCAGAAATGCCTTTAGTACCCACCAGAATAGTTAATTTCTTAATTATCTTGATATTATGGCCAAAAGTTCCTTCTGTAAAGAACCTAAAATAAATACTGACTGAATGAAATTTTGTTATTTTGATTATTTTTACAGTTTGCAAACAGTTATAAATTTGTCTGGCAAAATGAAAATGTTACTTACTGTATCGCAAACTAGCACTAGATTAGCCCTAAAGTCAAGCAATAATAGATGCCAATCAGTGTATGTAACTGCCTGACCAAACATCTATTATTCATCCTTTTTCATGACTTTTACATGGCATGTAGGTTCTCAGAGGCCCAAGTTCAATAAATATTCCAACACAAAAATCGTCTCTGTCATATGATAGAGTGATGGATCTGCACAGAAGACATCAGATCGGATATTAATTTTATCTTCTCTGGCTGTGCTTGTAAAATCAACAAGTGCCCATGACAGCTGATAAGCCAGACACTGTGTGTCTGCAAAATAGGGCAAACAGTTTTCTGTATGTGAGAATGTGTGTATACATAAATACACACATAGTTGCATTTCCACATAATTGAAAAGCCCCAAACCAAATAATTAAATGTATAGTGCCTATATGAAATAAGACGCAAGCAGAGAATGGTAGTGATGTTCCGCATCAGTGTTGCAGGTATTTTTTTCAAGGTGTGTTCAAGAAGAATAGATTTTTTGACTCAGGGTTACAACACACTGCTTGTCCTGAAGCTCTAATCATCTCTGCAGCATCCTGAAACGTTATGTTTGAGGCTCTGTTAAGAGTATCACTTGATTTCACACTTAGGGTATCACTCTATTGGTATCACTTGGCTCGTTTATGATTTTCCTCAGGAAAGAAACAGTACATAAAATATTCAAGTCAAGAACCAACAAAGGACCACAAATAAACATCTTCCTATTTATAAGATAAAACAAACCAAACCAAAAATATCTACCTCCTCCAACACCACTACACCAAGAAAAAAACCACAAACCAAACCACAGACGCTATTTCCGAAACTATTTAAACTAAAAGGCAACCACAGCATGGCCCTGGTTTCACTCCCAATGTGCCACTTATAAAGCTTTTTTTCTCTCCAGACTGGCAAAAATACATCTATAAATTACTGTTAACATCAACTTTCCCAGTCCTATACATTCAGGCAACCTTTGGGGCAACACTAAGATGGCCAATAACCATAGACAACATGTTAGATGAAATTTCCAATTTGAAAGCAGACTGTTAGAGTACTTTTCCAAAAAGAGCCTGCATTTCAAAGCTATTAATTTCAGGCTGCACTCTGTAGATGCAATTATATTCAGACATTGCCTTAGTCACAGTCTGGCACCAGATTTCAGTGTTACAATAGTGTGTCCTGATAGCTTTGACCTAGCCCCAGGTAAACTGTGCATGACACAGGTCATGTCTTTTGCATTCCCTGCCCCAAGATCAGGTTGCCCGCATGTGTAATCCATGATGTTTCCAGATGATTGCCAGCTTGGTATGATGGGGAAGCTCCGTGCTGCTCAGCGCAGCACATTGTGCCTGGCTGTCAAGGAGCCTGTGCTAAGAGGTACCTTTACCAGCTTTTCAGCAGCTTGGAAATTCTTAGCATTAGGGCAGTTTGGGTATAGTCATATATTATTTGTGTGCACAAGAGCAACAACAAAACCCAAAACATAAAAATGAATGAGTGTGGGGGTCTTTGTTTATAAAGACATTTTTGAAATACAGCTCCTATTTATTCTTATGACTATTTGTCACATCAAGAGCAGCCTTAATTTTCTTCCCTTCCCTTCCCTTCCCTTCCCTTCCCTTCCCTTCCCTTCCCTTCCCTTCCCTTCCCTTCCCTTCCCTTCCCTTCCCTTCCCTTCCCTTCCCTTCCCTTCCCTTCCCTTCCCTTCCCTTCCCTTCCCTTCCCTTCCCTTCCCTTCCCTTTTCTCTGTATTTTAACTTACTCCTCCGCCAGTGTTAGACTTTAGTGTCACCTTCATCATTTGCCAGCACAGCAACTTCAAACACTGGAAAGACTGCTATCAGGCTGTTACCATCAGTAACACGGAATTCCATTCCTGCTGATTCACCCTCAGGGACATAGTGATTTTGCCGCCCTACACTGATGTCAGATTCCATGAGTCTGGCCCTCTCACCTGGGAGCAGGTGAGAATTAATTGGGATGAGGCAACCTGCACATGGGCCATGTTCCCAAGGGAAACCTCCCTCTGTCTCAGTGCTTCTCTTGCAGCTCCCATTGTCCACAGCCAGAGCAGACACATTTTCTCTGGCCATCAAAAAAGGGCATGGGAAAGAGAGATGGACCTTTTCAAGTACTGCTGCTTTAGCTCCCACAGCTGCTGGCACTGGGGACAGGGAGGGCAGGAATTCAGAGATCAAAAGCCACTGTTGTTGCAGCAGTCTTTTCTGCTGTGTTGAAGACATTACCAATCACAGTACATAGCCGGGGTAGTCATCATATTCTGCCAGCAGTGGAAATCACCTCAGATCAGCTGGAAATTACGTAATAGGGCTGGAAATGAAATAGGAAGCTGATTTATTCTCCTTGTCCATTACTGCAATTCAGTGCAATTTATTTAAGGCCGCTATCACTCACTCAAACGGAAAATGCAAACATTAATCTTCATAGGTTGTATCTTGGATACCAGTGGTCTGGATAATTAGTTTGTTACCTCTGTGTGTGTGTAGTCTTTTCATATTCAGCAGAAAGATAGGATTTTAATCAGCTGAAGTGTACCTGTGGGCTTGGGTACACATGACAGTTTAAGCAAACAGGAGGTGGTTGCTATCTTCAAATCAGTGGCACCCTCATTTTCCATTTAGAGCCAGTTTTATTTCTTTTGAACGATACTTAGATTGTTATGTCTGAAACCTCAATGGTTCCGTGGAAACCTCATTTCTCTTGCTTGGATTGTTCAGAAAACTTTCTGACAGGAGCAAGATGGAGATGAGTACATACTACGACCTGAGCATTCACCTTGATTTTAGGACAGGTTTTGCTGTCCCTGTTAATCAGCGCACCCCTAGCTTACCTGTCACATGCAACTCCCTTCTGGTGCATTTTAAGATGCAGCTACATCATTACTATGATGTTCATGTCCCATGTACCATGATCCTGAAGACGCAAACACTGCTTTAGGAAGGAATATAGATTCAACAAGCAGGAACCCATCCTACTTCACATGGAGCTGAAATAAACACCACCATTTGGCAAACATTCAGAGAGTGAAGTAAGCAAAAATCACTGACTTCTGATTTCCTCCTGACCCTATGAAAATACCCATCCTTCAATACTTTAAATACTGGTGAAGGTAAATCTATGTGACCTCTCCCACTGTCAAAGACAAAGCTATGAGAGAGAAGACATCCTCCAGTACAAAGAAAGCCAAAAAGCTCAGTTTTTGACTTCTGCTGAAACTAGAGGAGGTCACCAATATTTTCAAATTGTTGGATTGTGAGATTTTGTGTACTTTTTTTTATTCACAGTTCCTCACTGACTGCCTTAGGGCCAGGACTAGAAGCAGGTGGTTTTGCTCTGCTGAAGATGGTGTAATGGTAAGGGAAAGTCAAGCTACCCAAGGACAGAGACTTTCTCAGATAAGATAAGAACACCATCATGTTAGTGATGTCATATGCTAATTACAGCTTTCTCAGGCAGCTGCCAAATGACCGCATGATGCTTCAACAGCATCAGTGAATAATATTTAAGAAAAAACTCTTCTTTTTTATTCCTTGTGGTACCTATGTTTGCATAGTGGTATTTAAATTGGGCTCCTGGTAAAGCCAACTTGCTGGCTGGAGAGGCTGGAACTCATTTGTGCTGCTCTTCAGGGGCTCTTCTTGCTGACCTGTGAGCCTTTTCCAGACTCTTGCCACCTCTTGCTGGCACTGGCAAACTGTAGAGTAGGATGGATTGAGGTTCCTCTCTCCCAACAACTTTAGTTTAAAATCCTCTTCACCAGCTTGTCAAGCTCACAATCAAAAATGGTCTTCCCCTTCTCTGCCAGATGAACATCTCCAGCCCCCAGTAGACCAGGTTTCTCACAGTGAGTCCCATGGTCAAAGTAGCCAAACCCCTGGCTGTGGAACCAGTCCTGCAAACATTTCCAGCCCCTTCCTTTTGACCAGGAAGATTGATAAAAACCTACCTGCTCTGCTGAGTCCCTTAGCACTGTTCCCACAGCTCTATAGTCCTTCCTGACACTCCGCAGACTGCTCCTGGGTGTACCCTGGTGCCCACATTAAACAGCAGTGGATACTAGCCTATGGACAGTACAAGTCTTGATAGTTAGTGACATCCCTGATACAGCATCCTAGTAAGCAGCCCAACTCTCTAGAGAGTGTGCTGGGTCTGCAAATGGGGGGCTCTGTACCACTCAGAAGAGACTCATCTTCTGCTATCAACCATCACCTTTTCTTCTTTGCACTGACTGTAATGTGGGGAGCAAATTGGGCTGCCATACTCTTCTGATATGATCAGTCTTTCCCCTTTGGACGGCTACTACCCACAGACTAATGTCTGGGTCCATGTTTGCTTTACTTTTTGGTACCCACTTGTCATGTACAAATAGGACCAAGAAAAGAGCAGGAGCCACAACACCCAAGTCTTGGAAGGCAGATGCAGGGACAGTGAGAATGAAGACCTAAGGCCCACTGCAGGAGAGGATCTGGTTTGAGATCATCTTAAGAACCTGAACATACACAAGTCCATGGGACCTGATGAAATCCATCCTCGGGTCCGGAAGGAGCTGGCAAATGAAGTTGCTAAACCACTGTCCATCATACCTGAAAAATCATGGCAGTCAGGTGAAGTTCCTGAAGACTGGAAATTGGAAAATATAACCCCATTTTCAAGAAGCAGAAAATGACCCCATTGTCATGGCTTAAGTCTCTATAACTCATGCAGTTTTTCTCACTCACTGCTCCCTCTTTCTTCCCCCTGCTCCCAGGGGGATGGGAAGGAGAATCAAAAGAATGCAACTCCCACAGGTTGAGATAAGAACAGTTTAGTAACTAAGGTATAACACAAATCACTACTGCTACCACCAATAATAATAATGACAAGGCAAATACAAGGAAAGAATAAAATTGCTCACCACCCGATACCCAGCCAGACCAAGCAGTGCACCCCCCCTCCACCCTTCCGGGTCTCTGCCCTCTGTTTTTACATCCTGGGCATGATGTGTTGTGTCATGGAATACCTCTTTGGTCAGTTTGGGTCAGGTGCCCAGTTTCTGCTTCCTCCCGGCTCCCCTCCTCCCTGGCAGAGCATAAGACTCAGAAAGTCCTTGGTCAAACCAAAACATTACCAAGCAGTAACTGAAAACATCGGTGTTAATCAGTGCTGTTCCCAGGCCCAAAATCAAAAATACAGCACTGCACCAGTTAGAAGAAGGAGAAAATTGACTGCTACTGCTGAATCCGTGATACCCATGGAACTACAGACCAGTCAGCCTCACCTCTGTGCCTGAAAAAGTCTTGGAGCTGATTCTCCTGGAAGGCATGCTAAGGCATATGAAAAACAATAAGGTGGTTGGTGACAGCCAGCATGACTTCACCAAGGGGAAGTCCTGCCTAACCAATTTGGTAGCCTTCTATGATGGGGCTACAGAACTGATGGACACGGGTAGAGCAGTTGATGTCATCTACCTGGACTTGTGCAAAGCATTTGACAATGTCTCACATGACATCCTTGTCTCTAAGTTGGAGAGACATCAATTTGATAGGTGGACCACGAGGCTGGTAAAGAACTGGCTGGATGGCAGCACGCAACGTGTTGTGCTCAATGGCTCAATGTCCAGCTGGATACCAGTAACGAGTGGTGTCCCTCCGGGATAGGTGTTGGGACCGATCTTGCTCAACATCTTTGTTGGTGACATAGACAGTGGGATTGAGTGCGCCCTCAGCAAGTTTGCCAATGACACCAAGCTGTGTGGTTCAGTTGATAAGCTGAAGGGAAGGGATGGGATCTAGAGGGACCTTGACACGCTTGTGAGATGGACTGATGCCAACCTGAGGAAGTTTAACCATGACAAGTGCAAGGTCCTACATCTGGATCAGGGCAATCCAGGCACAGCTACAGGTTGGGCAGAGAAGAGATTCAGAGCAGCCCTGCAGAGAAGGACTTGGGGGTTGCTGGTCGATGAGAAAATGAACATGAGCCGGAAGTGTGCGCTTGCAGCCCAGAGAGCCAAGCGTATCCTGGGATGCATCAAAAGGAGTGTGACCAGCAGGTCGAGGGAGGTGATCCTGCCCCTCTACTCTGCTCTTGTGAGACCTCACTTGGAGTATTGTGTGCAGTTCTGATGTCCTCGACATAAAAAGGACATGGAGCTGTTGGAACAAGTCCAGAGGAGGGCCAGGAGGATGATCAGGGGACTGGAGCACCTCCTATGTGAAGATAGGCTGAGAAAGTTGGGGCTGTTGAGCCTGGAGAAGAGAAGGCTGTGTGGAGACCTAATAGCCTCATACCTTCCAGTATCTGGAGGGGGCCTATAGGGATGCTGGGGAGGGACTCTTCATGAGGGACTATAGTGAGAGGACAAGGGGTAAGGGGTTCAAACTTAAACAGGGGAAGTTTAGATTAGATATAAGGAGGAAGTTCTTTATAGTGAGGGTGGTGAGGCCCTGGAATGGGTTGCCCAGGGAAGTTGTGAGTGCTCCGTCCCTGGCGATGTTCAGGTGCAGGTTGGACAGAGCCTTGGGTGTCATGGTTTAGTGGGAGGTGTCCCTGCCCCTGGCAGGGGGGGTGGAACTAGATGATCTTAAGGTCCTTTCCACCTCTAACTATTCTATGATTCTATGGTTCTATAAAGCTGATGTCTACCCCCAGGGGCAATTGAATTACATGGATTAGTGATTTATAACAGCTGGAGATCTTGCCACTGGTCTACTCCACATAGCACTGCATAAATTAGCTTTTTGGATCAGCCAAAGTGACTTGTGAAGTTAGGTCTATTTTGTTGAGTGGTGCTGGCTGAAGGAAAAATAAATCAAGGAACATACCTGGCAGCACAAAAATCCTTTGTTTTGGGTTTGGACTTAAAAATGAGAAGAATATGCAGAGTCTGCATGTAGTGAGAATTTTGCACTTGCCTATTATCCAAGCTCTGAATGTTTTTGAGACAGGACTTCAGGCCATGTTTCCTATGTTCAAGCATGCTATTTAATCCCTGGTTCAGCAGGAGGACACGAGCACTTTCTCCTTATTCTCTCTGTGATTAACGGCTGAAAACGCAAGAGGCATGTCCTTTTGTGCCAGCTGACAGGACTTGCATGTGCTTTGATGTTTTGGATTTGGGGTTGGATTTTTTTTGATAAATCAAAGAGAACAGGCAGGATGATCCAGAAGGATAATTAATTATTCAGGCAGCATTTCATTTAAACATATAGGAAGGCACCAGGAGGTGTAAGAACTGTCTGCTAAACAACAAACTTGGTGAAAGGCTGCCAGGAACTGGTAGCAGGACCAAAGGCAACATGGCTCCCTTGTATCCTGCTCCCCCACCCTTCCCATTACTTCTCTGTGTCAGGAGATCAGACAGTGTTAGATCTCGCATATCCTGTCCAGATGTCGTTCCCTGTTGTGCACTTTATTTAAGTTCACCAAACATATCTTTGTTATGGGTGGGGGGGAAGAGGTTTCCTTCTTGCACACAGAAAGATATTTGCAGGTTTTTGGGTGACAAAACTTTGAGTGAACAGCCTGTCTGCAATAGGTGTGCATAATCACAGGTTATTCAGAGTAAAAAGCATTGGTAGCATGTTTTTTAACCCAAAGTACATGGGTACATCTGCTCAAATGACAGCACATGCATCATAGAATCATAGAATCATAGAATAGTTAGGGTTGGAAAGGACCTTAAGATCATCTAGTTCCAAACCCCCTGCTATGGCCAGGGACACCTCACACTAAACCATGTCACCCAAGGCTATGTCCAATCCAGCCTTGAACACCGCCAGCAATGGAGCACTCACAACTTCCCTGGGCAGCCCATTCCAGTGCCTCACCACCCTTACAGTAAATTTCTTCCTCATATCCAATCTAAACTTCCCCTGTTTAGGTTGGAACCCATTACCCCTTGTCCTCTCACTACAGTTACTCATGAAGAGTCCCTCCCCAGTATCCCTATAGGCTCCCTTCAGATATTGGAAGGCTGCTATGAGGTCTCCACTCAGCCTTCTCTTCTCCAGGCTGAACAGCCCCAACTTTCTCAGCCTATCTTCATACAGGAGGTGCTCCAGTCCCCTGATCATCCTCGTAGCCCTCCTCTGGACTTGTTCCAACAGCTCCATGTCCTTTTTGTGTTGAAGAGACCAGAACTGCACACAATACTCCAAGTGAGATCTCACAAGAGCAGAGTAGCTCTTACTTCATCCCTTCTTCTGGCATCATGACTTTCCCTGGTGATGCGTCCTGGGAGCAATACACTGAGGAAAACATCCATCCACCACTGGAGCAAAGCTGTTCTGCAGCTGCTGCTTTGTAAAGGCCTTGCATAATGGGAAGAAAGCAGCCTGTCCCTGTACTTGTGTTCTCCATCCCAGGCCCATCACTTAGAGACACGAAAGACAAACTTGTTGAGAGTGGGGAAAATATATTTCTCTTCAGAAGAAGTGAAAGAGTTCAGGAAATGTTTCACTATGATCTGTTAGCTAAACATCAGAGTTTATTACCAAGTATGGGAGTGCAGCATTATTGTAGTTTAAGCCCAGCTGGTAACTCAGCATCATGCAGCCGCTTGCTCACTTCCCCCTTCTTCCCCCCACCTCTGGCAGGACGGGGAGAAGAATCGAAAGAATGTAACTCACACAGGCTGAGATAAGACCAGTCCAGTAGCTAAGGTATTGACGTGGTTTAAACCTCTCTAACTCACGCAGCTCGTTCTGTCACTCACTTCCCCCACTTTCTTCCCCCCGCTTCCGGAGGAATGGGAAGGAGAATCGAAAAGAATGCAGCTCCCACAGGTTGAGATAAGAACAGTTTAGTAACTAAAGTATAACACAGATCACTACTGCTACCACCAATAATAATAATGACAAGGCAAATACAAGGAAAGAATACAATTCTCACCACCTAATACCAAGCCCGACCAAGCAGTGCACCCCCACCCTTCCGGGTCTCTGCTCTTCCATCCTGGGCATGATGTGCTGTGGTATGGAATAACCTCTTTTGTCAGTTTGGGTCAGGTGCCCTGTCTCTGCTTCCTCACGGCTCCCCTCCTCCCTGGCAGAGCATGAGGCTCAGAAAACCCTTGGTCAGACCAAAACATCACTAAGCAGTAACTGAAAACATCGGTGTTAATCAGTGCTGTTCCCAGGCCCAAAATCAAAAATACAGCACTGCACCAGTTAGAAGAAGGAGAAAATTGACTGCTGCTGCTGAACCCATGACAGGTATAATACAAAACTACTACTGACACTTATGATAGTAATAATGATAAGTGAAATAACAAGGGGAGAGAATATAAAACTAAAAAGGAGAAATAAAAAAAATAAACATAAATGATGCACAACACAATTGCTCACAACCCGCTGACCAATACCCAGCCCAACTTGAGCCACCCCTTTGGCTAGTTTGGGTCAGGTGCTCCGTCTCTGCTTCTTCAAAGCTTCTTGTGCCCCTCTTCACTGGCAGAGCGTGAGATTGAAAAGTACTTGACCAGGGTAAGAACTACAGAGCAACAACTAAAACATTGGTATGTTACCAGCACTGTTCTTAGACTAAAGCTAAAACACAGCACTGCACCAGCTACTAGGAAGGAGAAAAAAAAAATATCTGTTACAGCTGAACCTAGGACAAGCTTTCAACCAGCCCTAAGAGAAACACCAAGGACTGAAAGAAGACAAAATTATATCAATGCATCTCAATTAATTTGTTGTTTTGCAGACTGGAGGCTGGTGAGCCTACAACCTGGGAAAGCATGCCAGGTGTAGACTAATCTCTCCAGCACTCATATTGGAATGCAAAGCAAACCCATGACCTCTGTCACAATGGGAGTTTTTCCACTGACTCCAAAGGCACCAGGATTTCACCCTGAGTTTTCCATAATGAAGGCCAGATTGTACTCTTGATTTATGAAGCATGGGGTTTTCCAGCTTCAGTGCACATTGTCTCTTGTTTTCCAGCAATGTATTCAAAAGCTGAAGTACACCTTTGTGAAACAAAGGTGTATGCAGAAATGCATTTAAATAAACTAAACCTCATAGCAATGGAACTTGATGTTGACCGTTTGCTAATTATACTTTGTGACCAATATAAATGCAAACCCCATCTCTTGTTTTCACAGAAGAGTGCTGCAGTCTTAGAAAAGGAGGATCATGGCATTGACCTTATGTTCAGAACGAAAAAAATCTAGCATGAACAAAGAAATCCCAAGATGTTTATCTCCAGTTAACTGTTTAACATGTTACTATATTTACCTGAGAAACTGTAGCTTTAAAGAGAAAGCATCTCAGCAATATTTTGCAGTTCTATTGACTTCAGTAAGTCCATTAGGGTCTCCATTTCAATAGGATAGTACTTTCATTTTTAACAACTTACATTCTGATTTAAATAAGCAATTGTTTTCTTCTTCTTTGCATGTTTTCAGTCTTAATGGAAATAATGTGGAAGATGTGATCTCACAGTCCTGGAGGATTCAAAACTAAGAATGGTAATAGCATAGAAAGTCTTAATTTTTGTGTGCACTCCTAAGCTTTTGAGTGGCAAGTGCTTGAGGTTGCCAAGGCCAAGCACACAAAGAAGCCTCTACCTCAGAGGTCTCAAAGTTACTTTGTGGTGCATTAGCACTTTCATTTCTAATGTGATCATAAGGTGGCATGAGGATGAGAGATACCAGTTATATGAGGGTCTTATAGATTTTGATAGCTTGCTCACCACAGAAAAGGGTGAAGTGATAAAAAAACTAAAAGTCCACCCAGCAGGGCCCTGGGGCTATTAAACAAAATGTATGCTAAGTGCTAAATTGTATGCTTAGGAGCAAAGAAGACAGGCTGTCCTGAGAGTATGTGGAAACATATCCTTGGGCTCAATGGCCCTGAAAGGGCATTAGAGGGCACAATGCAAAAAGCAATTCAACAAGAGAATGAGAATTGATATCATGGGAAATGATAACAAAGCCAATAAGAGCATTGAGTGTATGAACAAGGAAGAAGTGAATAGGAGAGGACATTGAGGTAATTTTATCTGTACAAAGTGCAAAGCTGAACTTCTAGTAGAGCCTTGCACAATTGTAAAATAACACTGAAAAAAATAGAAGAAACACAGAACTGATACTAGAGCTGAAACAAGTAGAACATCTTCCAGACAGAAACACAATAAATTTGGCCTCTCTTATCAGAACACGTCTTAAGCAAATAAACAAGAATTAATCTGATGATTGAAAGAAAATAAGGCAGTGCTCACAGGATCTTTAATTTAGTTCAGAAAGGCAGAAAAAACTCAGCGTGTGGAAAAAGAGTGACTTACTTAGATGGAAACTTATGTGATCCAAGAGGGGCCAGGTGTTAGACACATTTCTGAGGGAAGTGGCGAGTGTCCGCCTCTCCCTTTCCTGACTTTAAGTTTAGCTGCTTACAGGAAAGCACACATAAATAAACAAAGTTAATGGAGCACAATACAGCCATAACCAGATGAAATGTAATGGCCTGTGATGTACACAAGGTCAGACTAGATGATCTAATGGTCCCTTTGGGCCTTCAACTTCATAAATCATTTCTCACAAGCAGCCCTAATGATCTAGCTCCCCTTTTGGACCAAATCTGGCTCTGAGTTTCTCACTCTATTTCACTGTGGTGTCAGAATACTTGACAATTTCAGGGCCAGAAGCAGTGCATGTGGCTGGGAAGAGGTTCATACCTGGCATGACACACATCAGGAGCAGCACAACGCAGTGGTGCATCGGGCTTGTCTTTCAGACATTTCATTTGTTTGTTGCTGGATCTGGTCTTTGAGATTTCAGTGTCCTGGCAAGCTTATCCCCTAAAAGGCGCATCTGTCAAATGATCTTAATTTGCACTCATTGTTAGTAAAGCCTGTGAAATGGAGCCTGCGTCAGTGTGGCCACACATGTACCTGAGTGTGGCATTGCTCCAGCTCCATGCTGAATGGACCACAAATTCTTGTTGAACCTCTATGGAACAATACTTTAAAACCAGGTATTCTAGGTAGAAGTATGCTCTGCCCGAAGGCTGCTTGTCTCATTTGAAAAACAATCTCATTGTTTCATTTATCAGTTGGCTACTTCTTGCTTCGGAGGCTTTGTGCAATAAAGAATATGTTTTTCTTCTTCATCCTGCTGAGCTCTCCCATGTATTAGCATTTCTGTGTAGAGTGATTGACTTGTTAAGCGATTCAATTTCTGTAGGCATCACAACAAAGACAGGCGTCCATCAAGTTTGTTAGAAATTAGCGATCTCCTTTCATTCAAATTTAATCAAAAGTGAAGTTTAACTTGCATTTGTGAAGGATGTTGCATTCTGATATGGTTTTATGGTTACAAAAACATGTAATGATTTTGATACTGGAGCCAAAAGGACATCATCAGACAAGAAGAAGATTATCTCCCTGGTAATATTTAAAATAATTTCAAAACCAAGTGCCTGGAATTGATGCTTTCCCAGCTCTGGAAGGGCACAGTAAATTCTCTGATGTATTGGAAATTACATCTAAATGTAATCAGCAAAAGCACTAGTACAGTTTATTTCCACATGAGACCTTGAAATTCTGCCCTATTGTTCAGATATCTTTATTAGACTTTCATCCTGCTAATTAATTATTTAACACAATTATCCCATCTCGCCCTCCATGCGAGTAAGCAGGTGACTTAG
The DNA here is from genome assembly GCA_028858755.1 of Ara ararauna. Lineage (NCBI taxonomy): Eukaryota > Metazoa > Chordata > Aves > Psittaciformes > Psittacidae > Ara > Ara ararauna. The sequence goes on along the minus strand of CM054410.1, from coordinate 30,759,016 downwards.
TAATATTCAAAATCACAATCTGATGCAGTTTGCTGACAGCAAAAGTAACTGCTAGATTGTTTGCTTATTTATATGTGTAGAAATAAATGCACGCAGTCTTATTTGCTCATATAATACAGTTGAAAAATTACCTTTCACTTCAAAAAAATTAACTGGGCATGTTATCCTTCTCATGCCATTACAGTAAATACATGCTGAATGCAACAAGGAGCAGAAAAATTTAAATAGTGTTCACAACACTTTAAATAAAACACATACATGAACGTGTATATGTGTGGTTTTCTGCAATGGTATAAAATGCATGTGGTTTTTTGCAGCTGCCAAAATTTATTGCAATTAAAAATTAAAATATTAAAATGGATCAAAAGTAAAATTATGGTTTTCTTTCATAAATAATTAATAAAATATTTAGTCCTATATTTATGTGACATGCCACAGTTCCAAAATACTTATATGCCTAAAATATAACCACAAAACCATCCTTAAATACGTTTTTGATTATTCATGTCTCATTTGATTAGAGGCTTGACTTCAGGCCAGTCAGCTAATTGCAAATACTCCTGGGAACTTTGTTTGGCTTTGGACAAATTAACACATTTCAATACCAGAAAGAAAGGTCTTGGGCTTTGGCACATGCTTTGAGCGATAACAGTGTGAGACAACAGACTTAAGCCTAATTTTTTTCTGCTTCCTTCTTTCTACAGTACAAAGACATACATGAAGGAAAGTGATGCTCTGTTAGCTGTCTCTAGCTTTTTTTTGGGTACTTTAGCGGTGTTCAGTAACAATAGAAATGCACCCTAAAATGTTAACAAGCTTTTCACTAGAAGAAAAAGAATCTTCCTGAAATGTATCTTTTGCCATCAACAGAGTACAGTTTTTAAAAATCTAATCATGGAAATGCAAACCATTTCAGAAGCTATGGGGGAAAATCATAGTCCTGCTCTTGGATCCACATGTATGGATCTTGCTCTTGAGCAACAGCGGATTAAACTAATTGGATAACCACTACTAGGCCTTCTTCTTTCAGTCAAGCTGAAATATTTTGAGAAAATTTAAGCAAGGAAGAAAAATGTTTGGTTGTGAATTATTCTTCTGGAAAATTTATGCATATCTGCAAAATTTGTAAGTAAGCCTTTTTTAAGTGAATGATACAAAAGCAAGTGGAAATTAATTCTGGCCTGTTTTATGGATTTAATTACTCTTTTAAACAGTTTATTTTCAGTGGTTTTAATAATTTGCGAATATTGAGAAGGAATTGCTGTAATTTTACCGTTTTTCTTAAATCAGTATTTTCCATTAGCAATATTCCCAGTGCTTTGCACAAAGGCAGTTCTGACTGACATAAAGCAGGTGAACCCAGCAGGCTGTTCCTACGTCCCTAGGAGCAAACGAAAACAAAAGGCCAAAAGAGAATAAAAAAAGATTTCAAACTGCCCAAACCAAATTAAGCTCTTAGCAAGAATTCATGTAGTGTGTCTAGTGAAGACCACTCAAGGTTTCAGAACAAACCTTGCTGCTTCTGCTAATCTAGTATTAGCCTTTGTTTTTCTGGTGAGATTATTTCAGATTCTGTGAAAAAATAATTGAGATTTTAATGAGGACTACTGTCCTTTTGAAGGTGGTTTCACAGGCTGTTACAGACTTCTTGTTAATTAGAGGGACCTAGCAGGTAAAGGTTAAAATGCAGTTACTACTTTGGGAAAAGCATGTTTTTCTCAGTGTAACACTTTTTTGGTCGGAAATTTTCACTTGCTGCAGCTACAGCTAATGTTTTCTCTTCAGTTTTTGTTTCCTTTGCCACTGTCTCCAGTAATGTTCTAAACTATTGTTTTGATGACAGCTGAACAACATCTATGAAAAATTAACTAGTACTACAGCATTTTAAAATACATGTATGTGGGTTTTTTTCTCTCGCCTTTCACCTCCTTTCTCCCTACTTGTTTGTGCAAAACAGTGTTTGACACCCTAGGCCACTTCTGGCCTGGGCAAAAGCTAAAACTGGGAGGAAAGGTTGTAGACAACTTTGTTATTATTTTAACAAAAAATGCTCCAACGGATGCAGTATAATTTGGGAGTCAGCATGCTAACTGGTTCCAAATGACTGTATTGTATTGCTTTCTAAGAAAGGGTGTGCAGCTGTGCATGATATCCTTGTTTTCCTGCTCCTACTGGTTTCATTATGTCTCTACATCAATCTATCCTTATTTTCTGGAAGATATGAATCAATACATAAAGCAGAATAAATGATAGCATATAAAACACAGGAATAAATATATGAGGGTTTAAAGAAACATTAGTTTAAATTAGTGTGTCAAATGTGAGGATAATGGTGACCTGTCCTGCTCGTAGCTTCAGAGGCATGTCAACACATTTTTCTATTTCAGGCACTGTGCACACAGGCATTTAGAAAGGCTGTTAATTCAAGTTATTAAGCAGTTTTGCTCTAGCACCTTTCTCGTCTAGTAAACAGGGCTGTTGCTCAATATGAATGAGAAAAGAATCTGGATATATTTCAATTTGTAAGGGCAGTGCAGTCCTGAACTGTAGTACCTCTGCACTGTACCTGCACAGTGCCTGTATCAAAGTTTCTAGGGATGGTCTCTGAAGATTATAGGCTGGTTACTTGTTGGTGATTGTTATAGCCAATATTCCATCCTGCAGCATTTCTGCATAGATCTCTGCTTACGGGAAGAGAAGTCAACACTCAGGTGCTTGGGATGAATTACAGCTTCCCAATCTGAAGCAGGAATGTATTAGTTGTGTGGCGCAAAACGTGGCTTGTAATGTATGGTGTAGTGCACAGCATAAGGAAACTTAGCACAATTATCTCCCTGTTCAGAGCATTATCACTGTATAAATAGCTTAACAAGGTGATTTTTTTTTTTTTATTTGAGAACATAAAAGCTGCTGTCTTATGCCTCTGTCAGATTGCCTCTGCTGGTGCTGCCTGCAAATGCTCATGATCCCTTGCTGCCTTGGGCCCCAGTGCAGTATGAAACATCTTGCAACTTCTCAGTCACTTAGGACAATCAAATGCCACTTCACACATACCTGATTTCTGACATTGCTGGTATTTTTTTCTCAAGTTGCCAATGCTCCTCACCATTTCTCACCCTGTAAATCCTGCAAAGATGGACTACCCCATCTGCAATCCTCTGCATCTATATCCTCCAGTTCTTCTAATTCTTCATGCACTCTTACCAGTGCTTTTTAGTTTTAACTCCCCAATCTGAAAACTGAAAACAAGCTGACAGAGAAGTAAAAGGGCAGTTTAGAAGAACAGTCGCCCACAAAAGCCCCCAAAATAAGTAATGATCTTGCTCAACTGTGTTTCTGAAGAGAAAGAAACATCAGACTACATCTTCCTTACAAAGAAATGGCATGTTTTGCAGACAGAACTAGTGGGATTTACAAATTGTTTGTGTCAACCCAATTCTTTACACGAATTCTTGTAGACAAGTGATTTTGAAATGTTATCTGCTGGCATAAGGCTCGCTTGCTCTCACTCTTTTATGCTATTTATTAATTATGTTATCCCCAGTTAGCAATCTAGGATCCACTACAGACTAAAATCTTTCTCCTCCTATAAATTTTGCTTGTTTCTGCCTGAGGCACTGAGATAAACATCATCCCTACCAGAGGAGGAGCCATCCTCAGTGTAAACTTTGAATGTAAATGTAAACCTCTATTTGAAGCTCTCAGCCAAAGAACATCTTCAGGTATAACAGTGAAGTGGCTGTTATTTATTACTTGGTGTATTTATTTAGTTTTATTTTCATTTTTAAAGATAATTATGTGTATTCTGTTTATCCACTGTGATTTGTACTGCATAGCAAGCGCATGTATCCATCTGAGAAACAGCAGCAAGTTTTGTGGTTTTGGTGTGGTGAGGTTTTTTTACGTTTTACTCTTTTCCTTTCTTATTCCTCTAAATCACTAATGTATTTATTTATTTGGAAAATAATTTTCCTTCAAAATTAATGTTTTCAATAGTTCTTTCTTTCCCAGACTTAACAGCTTTCAGGAAAAGACTGTGTTTTGTGTGTTTCAGCTTAGAGATGAACATACAGTGACATACGAAACACATGTACAAATACGTAAAAGTTAAAAAGAAGCCTGAATTCCAGTTAAAATATCCAAAGTGAAGATAACTGTGAACCATCCTGCTCATCACTTCAAAGAATGTCACTGTTTTCCCATTTTGCATACTATGGAGACAGGTATTTACAAAGCCATATGCACTACATTGGCAAGCAGCTCCCCACATTTAATCAATAATTTTGAAGGTTTTGGGGTGGGATCAGCTCATTGTATGAGAAGTCTGGGGTGGTACTAACAATATCACCCTGAGCAGAGCTTGCTTCCTACAGCCTGGGATGTCTGGGGGACTGCAGCCAAGCAGCACACGGATCTGAACAGAGATCATAAAATGCACAGCTTTTTTTTCACCTGACTTTTAATAAGGGAACCATTCAATTACTGTCATTTCCATCTGAAGACTTCAAGCTGTCATTGGTACAACAAGCACCTATCTGAAATATTTTATTAAGCCTCTTAGGAGATAAGAGTTGAGCATCTGGGTAATCTCAGGGAAAGTGACTAGATGATAACTGAAAAGTGTGAGCACAAATTTTTCTCTTCCATCACTTTTTTCCTTTGTGTACACTTGTTAGCAATTTGTATATTGCTACAGTCACTTTCACTGCAGATTCCAGTTACTTCTAAGTTCCTTTCACATTAGAAAAACAAGTAGAAAATAGGAAAGCAGTTACATAATAATAATAAAAAAAAAATGCAAACAATGTTCATGAGCAAGAGAAAGAAGTAAAAACATGGACTCCATTTTAATGAGGTCGCTGCATCTGAGGACATTTATTTTAAGTATGAGTTTGCTTAAATACAGAGTCATTCTCTATATTTTGCTAAATTGCAGATGTGATGGGATATCTTCTCTTGTTGCCTCCAAAATATTCTCGTATTCCTTTTTGATGGCTCTCAGCACCTGAACCTGAATAAAAGGATGGTGCCGTACTCATCCTCACCATACCACTCAGGATTTATCTATTCTTTACTGTAACCTCCTTAAGTGTGAAGACTCAGAACTGTATTTAAGATTTGACTGAGGCATTTCTTGGATGTTTACTTTTCTTGAAGACTTAGCACACACTATAAACTATCGCTGTTAGAATAAAAGCAGCTATTCCACATCTATGTAGGAAGTTTTTCATCTTGAATACCAAGTTCTCTCCCATCCTGTATTGTCTTCATCAAGTCAAGGGCCAAAGTAAAGGGGAAAAGCAAGTCATATCCACATGGGTTTTCTTCTTTCATGACCATGATACCTCAAGGGCTTTTATTATCTTTTTTTAATCTGAAAGTGTAAAGATTTCACACAAAGATACACTTCTTCATGTATTTCACCTTTCCACCTCCCTTCTTCTCTCTTTTCTATTTCACTGGCCTTGTTTGTTTGTATTTTCCCCTGGATGGCAACCACTGCAGGTTTAACTGCGCACCTCACAATGCTCACTCATCCCAAGTCCCTAGAAGTCCACTACTTGGAACTTTCTCCCATGCCCTTCCCATGTTTACTATCAGAGCTTTTCCAGAATGCAGGAAGATTAGAAAAAGTACAGAATAGAAGATGAAAGAGGTGACTAAAAAAAAGTAGTGTGTTTTTATCAGTATATACAGAAAGACGAAGAAATTAAAATAGCAAGCTTTGAAAAGACATTTCTTGTAGATATATACACTTTTTAGAAATACTAGTTTTGAAGAAAATATCTATATCAACAGAGGAATGTTAACAAACAGCTAGGCAGCTTTGCTTCTGGACTATGACTGGTTTCTTGTGTGAGGACTTTTACCAGAAATACGTTTTGGTTGTTAAAAACAAAAACAAAAACAAAAACAAACAAACAAAAAAAAAAGTTACCTTTAAGAGCTGCACACCCTGAAATAAAGAATGAGAAAGAATCTGTCACCAGGAAGTTCAAAGTTATGTTATGTAAGTTCAAAGTAAGTTATGAAATGTTATAAAGGTAACACGGATTTTTCTATCTCTGCTTTTTTTGTGCATGTAGTTTTGTTGAACCTTGTGTTAGTTGTTCCTAGGTTATGCCTGTATATTTCTATATTTCATATAGCTGCTGGTTTTTTGCTATGTTATACAATTGCATCTAAGTAAGTTCTTTTTTTTTTTTTCTGAAATAGTGCATTTCCTGACACCAGCAACTGTTGTCTTGATGTTGAGATGCAATTAAACCAAAGCACCATTAATTTTTTTTTGCATAGGAGTTTATTTTAAATATTCATTATAATTTTTTTACTGAATGACTACATTACATCAATTAAAAAATGTAGCTATCAATATCCAGTCCTAACTGCATGAACTGTCATAGTAATGGGAGGAATAAGCACAGGAGAAGGCAATCTTTCCCAGAGCATGCTGCTGTGGCAGGTATCAATAAAGATGCAAGAAGCAGATGTCATTATGGTGCTGGCTTGTAGACCTCATTTTGTGGCAACATATGCAATAGTAGATGATAATCACTGTGAACATAACAGAATCAGGTTCAAAAGTACTGCCAGGTAAATTGCCCTGTCTTCAGGATAACAAGTTTATATGGGTGTGTTGACATCAGTATAACAGTTACTTAGATAAGGAATGAGGAAATTAATTGAAAATTTGTTGAACACCCCCCTCTACTCATTCCACCAAATCTTTCAGAATGGCATTGGAGCATCTGAACATAAACTCACCTCCTGTAAGTCTCACCTATTGCATCAAAGAAAGTTTCACCACTTAACTTCTGGAGGGATGGAAAATGTTTCCCTGTAGATATTCGTTACAGATCCTTCTGTATCTCACAGTCAACCAAAGCAGCAAATCTCTGGACCAGAAAACCACTTTATCAGGATTTCCGAAAGTGCCAGAGCATGACACACACAAAGCCTTCCTAAAAATAAATAAATAAATAATTTGTAATGTTCGGCTAAGCGAAGCAGTATAACAGCTTGATCTGGACTGGCTTGTGAAGAACACTCCTAATGTGAAAGTGTCAAGAGGCAATCGAGTGGGATGCAAGGGTTTCCCAGCATGGATTAACAAGGCCCTGCACAGGGTCACATAGTCTAGCCTGAGGCACTCTTTCAGAACGCTTATTCTATTGCTCTAGGAGATATGCAAAGATGACCTTTTTCTGTGAGCTTTCCAGGCACAGCTGTGACATGTACAGCCCAAATCAAGAAGACACATACATCAGTGGGAAATGCATCACATCACAGCCTGCCTCTCACACCTGCGTAAATATAGCTGGTTTTCTAGTTGCCTTTGAATGTAATGCCTCCTTGTCTCAGGAAAGGGAACCTGGCCGAACTCCCTCTTGGAGCCTGGCTTACAGCCATGTTTTTCTGACCTGCCAAGGTCTTTGCCCCATCCTGTGACCAGGAATATCAACCACAAACTCCTGCAAAATAAAACCCCTTAAAAGCCTGCACTTCCCAGACAGCATGGGCTTGATCCAGCCCCCAGTATGGTCAGGGAGAGATAGATCAACATCTTCATGAAAAACAACCTTGTTAGTGGCTCTAATTTAGCAACCAAAGATCTGTCTTTTTAATCACTTGGTGGTTCTGCTCTGTTCTTTCCCAAGCACAGAACATTTCCAATTTGAAGAATTGTTTTCCCATTAATTAAGTGAAAAGGAGTTAGTTGCAGCCATCTGCACAAATTACTACCCAATGAATACAGAATAATGCATGCATTATAAGTAGTACTCTGTGCATTTATCATACAGGTATTGATGTGCGTTGGATACATTCTATTTTAGAGGTACTGCTGTGCTAACTTGTTTCTTTTGAGAAAGGCTTTGTGTCAGAGCAGAAATGGAAGATGTAGAAACTGAACTTCGGGTAGCCGGTGAGATAAAGGCTGCCCATCATTCACCTCACCAAAGCATCACTAGAAGACACACCAGTTTGTCTGTCTCTGGCCAAGTGTCCCGCAGCCCAGGGAATTACCAACCGTGGCACAAGGCAGAATCAAGGCAGCAGCTGGCAGTATCTTCTTATGGTAAGAAGCAACAACTCTCTGCTGCCTTTGTTTCAGGGATGCTAGCTGCCCACATAGATTTGGTCACTGGCATGTTTTAATGAAAAAATAAAAGCATGGAAGGGTTACCTTGATCCGAAAATGTTATTCACTGCCATCAGTAATACGTCAGGGAACCAAAAAAACAGAAAGATGTAATGCCAGGACCACTTTGCTGCCTTTCACTACTACTGTTGTTCTCACTTTATGTATAACAACTGCTTTGCTACCATTACAAGGTACTGCTACAGTAACTTGTCAGTTTTATGTTCTGGGGGGCTGGCCCTGGCTTGATTTCTTATTCTGACATGAGATTATCTAATCCTCTCCAAACCCTCTCTCATCACGCCCGCTCTCCTGAGCACCCCAGGTTTTTGACCTCTGAAAGGCATAAAAACCAGGGTCTGATCCTTTGCCAGGATCCCAGAAGACATCACCGTTACTTATGCCGCAGACCACGCTCTCTGCTGGTTTGGGTTTTATGGCCCACACTGCTACCAGCTCTATTAATTTTATGCTGCTAATCATGGCGAAACCCCTGTTGAGCATGATGCCACAGACTTGAAATCAATAATATTTGAGTCCACTGGTTGTATTTCCGGATTTCTAAAAAACATATTGACTTTGCTCAAGAAGTGCCTGCAGCCAAATTTACCTCATGTACCGCTCTGGCTTGGGAAAGCCATCTCTGAACCCTGCCCTGACTGACACTCGCAGGAAGGTGTTCAGCAGCAAATCTAGTCTGAAAATTACTACTAAGCAACACAGATGATGGTGCAATAGGATTTTGCACATCTTGGGAAAACAGCATGACCTGCAGACTTCACTGGTGCCTTCCCAGCTGCCTAGCATGGAAGTCAATGTGGTTGTATAACACAAAGTGAGCCAAAAGAGCGCTGGAACGGTTTGTAGAGAACGAGCTCTTGCCAGAGGGATTAGTCCCCCACTGGTAAAAAAACAACATTTACTGCCAACAGGTGTTATTTTAACCAAGTGAAGTGCATATTTATTCAGTGGCCTCTGTGGTATCAAAGGCATCATGTTTACTCTCCATCTGCTATCTCTCATCCAAGCCTCTTCAGATTCTGGATTGCTAAAAAAGATTGGTGCTGATGACATTTGTTAATATAATTCCCCGAATCATAAAACTGCAAAAAAAATCAGCAGAAAGAGATGACCCGAGTTTACAATGGGCTGTTTGCAGAGACATTTTTTCTTGTGTAACAGCTTGTAGGAACTGGAAGACAGACTATCAAAGCCCCCATGTTTGAGCATGGCAGGGGGAAAGGGGAGCAGGGGATATGAAATCCATATGTTTGTCTGATTTTTACTCCTAAAGACTTGCTCTTCCCAGCTGTGATTTTTCTTGAAACGTTAATTATAGGAGTTGGGGATGTCAGCAGTACTCTCAGTAGACTAAAGTACTGAAAAAAACCACCCAATGAATAAAAGCCAGTTTTAGAAAGAGCGATCAGCTACAGCATTAAGAAAATGCACCGGTGGCTTACATGAGGAGAGCAGAACTGCACCTCTGCCTACCCTGCTCTGCACTGACCAGGACACTTTGCAGTGGGTCTGTCCATGTACCAGTGTGCCGGCTTCCTAAACTGATCTCAGCAGGAGTGGTGGGAACGTGTGGGGCTGAGGAGGGTGTGCCCAGACCCAGCAGTGGGGAGGCACACAGCCGCAAATGCTGCTGGTGCCATCCAGGGAGTCACCTGCATGGGAACATGAGGTGGTGTGACTGCATGTGCCTCTGAAGACCCTGGGAAAAGGTGTATTGGTTCTCCCTTTGTGAGCAGATTTAACTGATGCAATAAAAGCAGGATAGATATTTCACTGTTTGAATCTCGAGATCATTAAAGCTACAAAGCTATGCCACAGGGTGACTTATCAGTTGCTGTGTCAAGCAGAAGCTGGGTTGATACCTCATGGAGAGAAGGAGGATGGCTGGAATCAGGGAGCTGGTCCCCTCCTGACGCAGGGCTGGGACCCAGCCAGTTCTCTTCTACAAGACCTATAGCTGGGGGTGAGGCAAAAAACTGCACAAAGCACCTAAAAAATGGCCAAAAAGAAGACACAGGGCCAAGCCCAGTCACCAGCTCTCTGCATAACATATAACATATGGCTGCTTCAGCGGCAATAAGAGGCATCCCCCAGCCAGCAAGTCCACCCAAAATGGAGGGTGTACTCCTAAGGAGATGTGCCATAGCCTCTAGCAGTAGCCCAGGCTTTGCGGTCACCCCACTTGCTAGCTCTGATGCCATAGCAGCATGAAGATTGGAGCATGAGCAGCTGCGTGCAGGGTGTTTGTAGTGGATGGGATGATAGGTGATTCCCATCACAGTGGTTAACACTTTTTCCCACTTACTCAAGACCAAGACCATTTCACACTTAGACCTCTGCCTGCCTCAGTGAAATTGGGCTCCCTACCACCTCCTCAAATGTCAGCCCTACAATGTTCCAGAAGCTGCAGAAAACAGACGTGGAGGATTGCAGGTTTCAGGCTGCCCATAGCCACACACACACTGTTCAATCTGGAGATACATACAGCCACCTCCACAGCCTCACATGGGTCTGTGTTGGCTTAATACAGATGGACAGGAGGCTAGTTGTCAACACTGGACCTGGCTTTTGACAGCAACGAGGTATCATGCCCATCATCTCTATCAGGATGTGAACACCCAGAAACCCAATCAATGCAGCTACTTGTGTACAGGGATTTGAGGCACTTGGTTGCCAGGACTCTCCCCAAAAGCCACATGATCCTGAGGACTGTGCTCTCCCTTGCAGGAGCAGCCACTCTGTGGCTGGTCTGTATTCCTATACTGCCAGGTCTGAGGGGAGAGGGGAACATTTGTGTTGGGGCTGTAAGACATGTAAGCATGCTGAGAAGAGACCTTCTCATGTTGCTCCTTGGTGGATACCACAGCCTTTCAATGCTGCTTAGGGGCTGTAGATCACAAGTTCATCTTTTGTCAGCTTTGCAGGCTGGCTGTCTCCCACACATGGTTTTTCTCCTCTCAATTGCATGGACTATAAATACTGTTCACCTACGATCACAAATACTGAGAGCATCTGCTATCTCTGCAGTATCAGGGCACAGAAATTAAAGGACATTTACAGGTGTGAAAACCAACTGGCATGGAACAGTCTGAAGCTGATAGCCTCCGCCAAATTTGAAGGCTCTGCCCTGGTAATGCATGCCAGGGAAGAAGAAAGTTCCCATTTAAAGAGAGCGCTGCCAGGACCAGGTCTGGCGGCACTTGCTAGAAGGGCACGCAGAAAGGTTCTCTGGAGAGGAAATTTTTTTTCCTTTGACTAGCCATCACAAAACCAGGTGTCAATTGGTTTCGTACTGTGTAGGGAGGAACTGATAACTGCAACCTTGAAGCACAGCTGCAAGCTGGAAACCCCCTGGAGCATAACCAAGAGGAAAACTACAGAGGGGGGTGGGATGTGAATGTAACCTTTGAGCTGTGACCAAGCACATACCAATCATGTAACCAATCATGTATCAATTAGTAGCATAAGTAGCCAATCATATATTAGCAAGTGTGCCTGCATAGAGTATATAACTGGAACCCTCAGATGAAATAAACTGAGTCTGATGAATGATCATATTGATTGTCTTCATTCTCCCACCACGGAGAGCAGGCAGGGGGGGCCTGCCGCAGGCAGAGGGAGCCTGCAGTCCTCGCCTACCGCACAGGCAACAAGAGGCGGTGGGCCCCACCCGCAACAATACTGTGAATGAGAAGATGCTAAATGCCTTGTCATGCCTGCTGCATCCTCAACAATCCAGAAAAGGACTTGGGCTACCCTAAGCAGAAGCCTGCCCTGGGAGTTACTGTGTCAATATTTCCATTCTCTGCGAATCATCAATAAAGTACTTATTCATTCCCAACGGTTTCTAACTGGGCTAGCTGGCAAACTTGGATTAATTAATGCTGCTCCAGCTCTGCCCATGCTGTGACACACTGAACAGCACTATCAGTTTTTTGTATTTAAACAAACTGTTTCAGAGAAAACCAAAATAAAAATCAGAATAATAGAGCGGCAGACCTGGACCTTCTATGAGACTGGCAGTCACTGTATCATAATAATGCGCTGCTGGCTTAGAAACATATTCTGTATTGGAAGTACTCAAAATATATGGAAATAATTTGTCAAGTGTCTGTTCTATTTGTCTTTAAGGTCAGACACTGGGAAAGCAAAACTACATGGATAATATTTATATCACATTTTAAACAAGGGTTTGCTCAATCTTTGATCTTAGAACCATAGAATGGTTTGGGTCAGAAAGGATTTCAAGATCATCTATTTCCAACCCCCCTGCCATGGGCAGGGACACCTCACACTAGACCAGGTTGCTCAAAGCTCCATCCAACCTGGCCTGGAATACTGCCAGGGATGGAGCATTCACAACTTCCCTGGGCAACCCATTCCAGTGCCTCACCACCCTCACAGTAAAGAATTTCTTCCTTATATCTAACCTGAATTTTCCCTGTTTTAATTTACACCCATTACCCCTTCTCCTATCACTGCAGTCCTTGATGAAGGGTCCCTCCCCAGCATCCCTGTAGGACCCCTTCAGATACTGGAAGCTGCTATGAGGTCTCCACAGAGTCTTCTCTTCTCCAGCTGAACAGCCCCAACTTTCTCAGCCTGTCTTCATATGGGAGGTGCTCAACCCCCCTTATCAATCCTTCTGGTGACCTCCTCTAGACATGCTCTGACAGCTCCATGTCCTTCTTATGCTGAGGACACCAAAATTGCATACAGTGCTTCAATTGCTTAAAACTTAAACGGGGGAAGTTCAGGTTAGATACAAGTAAGAAGTATCTTAAAATGAAATATCTTAAATGACATATTTTAAATCTTTACTAAGATCTAATGAAATATCTTAAATCTTAAAATGAAGTATCTTAACTGAAATGGGTTGCCCAAGGAAGTAGTGAATATTCCATCTTTAGCAATGTTCAAGGCCAGGCTGGACAGAGCCTTGGGTGGCATGGTTTAGTGGGAGGTGTCCCTGCCCCTGGCAGGGGGGTTGGAACTAGATGATCTTAAGGTCCTTTCCAACCATAACTATTCAATGATTCTATAAATGGGGTTTCCTGAGAGCAGAGAAGAGGGGCAGGATGACCTCCTTCAACCTGCTGGTCATGTTTCTTTTGATGCAGCCCAGCACATGGTTGGCTTACTGAGCTGCAAGTGCACACTGCTGGGTCATCTTAGAATCACAGAATCATTGAACCTCAGCCTTCTCCAAATCCAGGGTAGCCAGTTCTCCTGATCGCTTCTGGAGGAGGCCCACATTGTCCCTAGCCTGTCTTTTATTTGCAATGTACCTATAGAATCCTTTCCTGTTATCCTTAACATCTCTAGCCAAGTTTAATTCTAAGTGGGCCTTATCTTTCCTAACCTGATCCCTAGCTTCCCAGACAACATCCCTCTATCCTTCCCAGGCCGCCTGTCCTTGCTTCCACCTTTTATAAGCCTCTTTTTTCCTTCGAAGTTTCCTCAGCAGCTCCTTATCCACCCAAGGAGGTCTCCTGGCCCTCCTGCAGCACTTCCTTCTAGTTGGGATGTATCGCTCCTGAGCTTGCAGCAGGTGATCCTTGAATGTCAACCAAGAGTCTTGGGCTGCCCTGCCCTCTAGGGCCATATCCCATGGAACCTTACTGAGCAGGTTCCTGAAGAGGCCAAAGTCTGCTCTCTTGAAGTCCAGGGCAGTGAGCTTGCTGCACCCTCTTCTCACTGTCCTGAGGATCTCCAATTCCACCATCTCATGATCGCTGCAAGCAAGGCTGCGCTGGAGCGTCACATTTCCAACCAGCCCTTCCCTGTTGGTGAGCACGAGGTCAAGCATGGCACCTCTCCTTGTCGGCTCCTCTATTACTTGCAGAAGGAAGCTGTCTTCCACACAATCGAGGAACTTCCTGGATTGCTTGTGCCGGGCCATACCATCCCTCCAGCAGATATCAGGGTGGTTGAAGTCCCCCATGAGAACAAGGGCCTGCGAGCATGAGGCTGTTCCTATCTGTCTATAGAGCACTTCATCCACCGAGTCCTCTTGGTCAGGTGGTCTGTAACAGATCCCCACAATAATATCTCCCATCGCTGTTCTCCCTTTAACCCTGACCCACAAACTCTCTGTGAACTGCTCACCTGTCCCCAGGCACAGTTCCATACTCTCCAGCTTATCCCTAACATAAATAGCACCTCCCCCTCCCCACCTACCAGGCCTGTCTTTCCTAAAGAGCCTGTAACCTTCCTTTCCAACACACCAGTCACAGGAGCCATCCCACCATGTTTCTGAGATGCCTATGATATCATATGCCCGTAGACGTGCACACGTCTAATTCCTCTTGTTTGTTCCCCATGCTACAGGCATTTGTATAGAGGCATCTGAGCTGAGCTCCAAATGAAGCCAGCTCATTGGCTGGAGCACCTGGAATATCTCTACATTGCTCTGAATGTTTACTATAGGTGCTGGCAAGTGACTGGGTGTTTTGGGATGGAATGATGCCCCGCTCCCTGAACACATCTAGTTTAAAGCATTCTTGACCAGTCTGGCAAGCCTTCTGCCAAATCCACTCTTCCCTTTCTTTGTCAGACCATCTCCACTCTGCCCCCCCCCCACTAGACCTGGCCTCCTAAATTGTGTCCCATGTTCAAGGTACACAAAATCCATGACTATAGCATCACCCTTCTAATCATTTATTAACATGGCCAATCCTCCTAGCTTTTTCGAGGTCCTGCCCTGTATCCTGGAGAATTGATGAAAAGACCATCTGAGCTCCAGACCCCCTAACCACCTCTCCCAGAGCTCTGTAGTCCTTCTTCATGTTCTCCGGGCTACTGCTCTCTATATCAACTGCCTACAAATCTTTTTAGTGTGGTTCAAGGATATTTTCGCAGCTTTGGCCAAACTTTATTCTTAAGCTTCTTCTCAGTGGGTTATTTTTAATTTGACCTTCTGAATGCCTGTAGCCAGCTCATCTAATCTCAGAGGGGTCTCCTGGCAGAGGTAAGCAGACACAGCCATAAAGTGGCTCTCATATTGTTTCATTCTAACCTTGTAGAGCTTGGTTTAAATCAATAGTTGAGGAGAAATCCTTAATCAAGTTGCTGAACCCTCCTTTGGATGTCTTAGCACTCAGCATTCTGAATCTTAATTATGTTCTTCAAGAATTTCAATTTAATGCTATATTTGTTCACAATATATTCATTGTAGACTCACATGAGCTACAAAGAACAAACTACAGCTTTACTGGGGCTGTGGTTTGAGGGAAACTTTTAGAAAAGGCAGGAAATATGTAAAGGCCTGTTTCTGCTAGAAGATAACCAGGTATTTGCTAAGCCATATCCCCAAATGAAAAAGTATCCTAATGGGATTTCTAATTTGGAAAATGAAGAATAAAAAAAGACTCTGTCATCACATTCAAATTGGGTATTCCTTTGCCTGTTACTACATGTCTCCTCTTTCATCAACTATAAGTTCAGTGACCTGTTTTTTATTCAGAGCTTTCGAATGCAAATATGTAATGTGTGTATGCATACCAAACAGTTCCTTATTTTCATCCTTTTCTGAAAGAATGGAGGTAAACAAGGGCATTCAAATAAAAGAAAACAGCACACAAGACTTCATAAAATTTTTAGGTCTTTCAAAGTAATAATTTTATCTTTCTTTTGGATGACATTGTTTATTGTAAGACATCATTTTTATTAAATACACTGTAATACAAGAGACTTTCCATGTCATGTTGAGAGAAGCTGGTCGCATGTTTCACGAACAAAACTTTTAACACTGGTACCTAGGCATCACTTTGAAATCAGCCAAGATGCAATGAAAGTTTAAAGCAATGACTTGCTATAACAAACTGCAAAACAAGAACCACTAAATAGTTCCACGTAGACACCACGTTAGGGATTAAAAAGAAAATAAAAAGAAAATAGAAAGGAGAAAGATAGCTCTACACACTAGGTCACAGTTTGGTGACAATATAGAAGTTTATATTTATATGTAGATATCTTCCTCTTTACCAAAGTGACAAGGAGAGCGATATCTAGAAACATATATACATAAAGTATAGGTGGAGAGCAGGGCTGGGACAAATGTTTCATAATTAGTTGATTCTCTCTCTATTGGTGATTCAGTTAAACATTAATGTCGAATTAAATTACTTGTATATAAAACATTCTTAGCTGCTTTTCTTTTAAGTTACAGAAAGATACATATAAGCTGCAAGATACAGGCCTTTGGAAAAATTCAATTTGATCTCTATTTTCTCTCACGTTCAATCAAATGTGATGGCCTCATTACTAGCAGCTTCTATTATCCTTGCCCGAAGTATTCAGTGTTTATAAAATACCAGCTGATCATCACTCAGAACCTTCTACAAGCAAACAAAAAAACCCTACAGACCTGCTCTTGAATGCATAGACTGAAAAATAACACATCCATCATTTCCCATTTCTTCTCCTGAGATGTATGTTTAAAAGATGGCAAAATAGTCACTTGGTTGCTATTGTGAAATTCACAGTGTTTTCCCTGCAACATGTAGACTTTTTTTTTTTTAATTTTTTTGCTTCACATTTGTGATAAATGTAGCATATCCCCCCCCAGCCCCCCCAAACAAAGGTGTTTTAACTAAGGCTCTAAAGGACCTCCTGATACAAAGCAGCAGCGGTTCATCCCAGCCCTCACAAGAAACTACAACTTCCTGTGCTATCAAAACGATCATCTTCGATTAGAAACCCCAATCTCTTCCCCAGCCCCTCCCAACCCCCCTCCCACACACTTTATAGCAGTATTTGAAACGCAGTTACAGACTGCAACAACCCAGACACAGACTTGTTCTAACACATATGCATTGTACCTTAGTCATCCAGTGACCTAATCATTTTATTGGGTTAATTTTTTTTTAAGTGTTTTGTATAAGTCTACATCAACCACAACAGAAACAAATGCTCAGAAAGGTGGGGTGGGAGGTTACAGAGAGAGAAAGAAAGAGAAGGAAGAGAGAAAGGAAAAGGAGATGAGAAAAGGAAAGAAAGGAAAAGAGAAATAAGGAACAAAAGCGATAAGGAAAGAGCAAGAAAGAAAAAGAGAAAGAACAAAAGCGATAAGGAAAGAGCAAGAAAGAAAAAGAGAAAAAATAGGCAATTACATATTAAACTGTAGACAATATATAGATATATTGTTTTCCAAATCAAAATGAATTAAGTCCTTTTAAAAAAGGGTACACTCCATCATGCATCATGGGGTGCTGCTGCTTTACAAGTATCTGTTCTCCATGGCCAGTTCTGAGTTCTGCAGATCTATTGAGAGTGACATACAGAGTATGGCGAATGCTGACATTATTACTGCTGAATTTTGGCATTCTCATTGTCCTACGAGTTGTGTTGCAATCTGAATAGTCCAGCTCATTCTTATTTTGTTACTGCAGACGAGTATCAAATGCTAATAAAGCTGCACTGTTATTCTAGGACAATAAAACAACAATAGCACAAACCCAGAAATGGCAGTAAAACAACCTCTGTCTTCCAAGCTTGGAAGCTTGTCTGTTCGTTTTGTTGTGAGAAATCAGCAAGTGAGATGGGAATGGAAGAAATGTTTTTATGCAATCATCTGGGGAAGAAAAGTGCTTGTTGTTTTATCTCTGGCATTCTAGCACTGCCTCTGCTGCACACCAGTTAGTTAAAAAATTGAATCTTACAAACACAGAAAAACAAATTTCAAAATAAAAATAGGTATTTTGGTTATTCAGCAGACTTTATCAATTTATTATTAGCACTAATCATAATTTGTCATAACATAGGTGTATGTAAATTTATACATATACACACAGCCCATACATAATGTGCATGCATGTCTGCACATATATAAATAAAATACAACAGACATAGGCATACATGTATATGCTATGTGTGTATATATATATATGCCATATGCAAACACACATATATAATATATATTATATATATGATCAGTTTATAGCACAGCCCAGAAAGACTTTTTAAATGAGCCTGATTGTCATATTTGCTCAGTGTAGACAATTTAGCTGACAGTGCAAGCGTGATGAATACGCACATATACTCACCCTTCATTGTGATTTGAACACATTTCTTCCTCTTCTCTGCTCATTCTGCTCCACTTACCCACTTTTTCATGAACAAACACAAACTATGTATAGCTACAGTTTATAGCTTGTCTACTGTGATTATATATTTTATGCACTATCAAGAACATTAATGATATAGGTCAAAGTTATCCATACTGGTGGCTCTGTAGAACATTTGGTCCTTTAGAAGTTTAACATACTGCTATGTTATTGCACAATGCATTGTAGTACTATTTATTCTCTGAAATGACTCTAATAGTCTCACTAGTAAATCAAAAAGAAGATGCCACTAAGTACATTTTCAGGGTTTTGTGGTTATTTTTGGTATACATTCTTTCAGTGCTTGCAAAACCCACCTGTTTGCTTTCAGGCTGGAGCCTGCTTTCCAACAGAAGCAGCATCTCAGATGCCATTTTCTTCAGCTCATAAGAAACTAACGCAAAATACAGCAGGTAGAAGTTTAGCATCCCCTCCACCACCTGCAGCCTCCTCCCACTGCACAGGAAGAGCCGACTCTGACACCGTTCTTCTCCAACACTATTTTAAAAATCAACTTCGAATCCCTTTAAAACACAATATTCAGATTCTCAAGAGAATGGGTTTCACTGGATGCTCAGTCTTTATCTAGCTTTCTGTGAACTTCCAAGACAGTCTAGATAAAATCTTAAGGCCCATTTTGTAGGAATCTTCTTCTGGCTTTTTGTGTGTTTCCAGTTCAGTAGCGGTTAGGAAATAACATCTAGCTTATTAAAGAAATACTGAGTATGGCTTTATAGTTACACTGTCATGTTTATTTATAATGCTGCCTTTTCAATGACATTGAGAAGGGTAAAACTTCATCAGTGTCCAGTGAACTGTTCTCTTTTGAAAATGTTCAGAATCTTCATGAGCTAGCTCTCAAAGCTTCTGAAGAAAAAACCTAAAGTGCTTAATAAATAATATATGCAAGCAAATTATATATTAAATGCGCTATGGGAACACTTACAAAAATAAAATGCTCAATTTATTAAATAAATATCCCCAACACAAAGATGAAGGACTATTTTGATCTGGCTCATATCAATAAAAATAACAAAAAGAAAAAACTGAAAGAAAGATCACTTTTTTTTGCAGTAATGCTCCCTCACAGAGGGAGGCAAAAGTCTTGAGGAATAAGTAAGGTAGGTTTTCATTTGTAAGAATTCATATTAAAAATAATCCTAACTCTAAATTTGAAATCCTCAAACTTTCGATTTGAAAAATAACAGGTATGCCCATGAAGCTGTCATCAACACAGTGGCCATGCAGATATTGTACACATACAATGCCAATCCAACCAAAAATAAATTATTTAAGAAAAAGTGGATGTTGGTAATGACAGCACTAGTACCAATACAAACACGGTGCTGAGCTCAGAGTCTTTACACTCTGAATAGTAAGCCATAAACTCAGAGCAGTATTTTTTCTCTAGAGATCTCTATCCCCTGTCATGTGTCAAACATAACCAGTGATCTCCATGCTTTAGATTATTAATGTTATATCAGCCTATTGTATCTGTAACATTGTAAAGGCATTTTAACATGGCTAATGTCCTCCATTAGCCTCTTCTAATGAAATATATGCTATATTGTTATGAGTTTGCTATGCCTACTAGGGTGTACTACAAGATGAATGATAGTTTCTGCACAAAGGTCATTAATCAACAAAGACCATGCACAGATTTGCTTGCATGGTTCAATTAAAAAAGGAAAAAAAAGAAAAAGGAAAAACTATTGAGGAAGGAAGGAATATGCTGCTTGACAAGCAGAGTATAAGATACAACTGCCCCAGCATCTACAGCTTGTCCTATTTTATCAAAATCCTTAGTTTCAACATGTGATCCTGAAATTAACACTGTACATTAATAAGCCTAGCTTCAGCCTTTATTAAAAAATACTAGCTGGAGAACATTTTTATACCAGTGGCATGACAATATCCTACCATAAGACAAAAAAAGGGGGTGTGTTTACTTTATCACGTTGTAATGTAATTGTGTTCAATGCAGGCAGCATCTTTTTCCCTTTTACTAATATCTGGTAATGAAGGTGCTGGCAAAGCACCTTCTTGAGCAATCCTTTTAGTCCTCAGAAAGACTTTTCAGGGAAAGTGCTAAACCCCCTCTTGCCTTTCATCAAATCTTTTCAGTGTTTTTTTTTTGTGGGTTTGGATGCCATCTGATCTCCTAGTTCCTCCAGATAGTGTATCACACAAGACTGTCTTCTTTCCATCTGGCTTTATCTCCGCAAGGAACATGCTTCATGTAGAGAAAACCAGTCTTCTTTTTCCACCCACATGCCGAAGCAAAAAAAATTGAGGTGAATCCATAGAAACTCCCAGTAGCGGTACAGCAGAAATCACAAAGTTCGAGTCAAATAAATTTTTCCCTTTTTTTCATCCACATCAAAGGCATGAATACAACAAGGCATTGTTAGTTGTGGTGGGCAAACTGAAGAGTCTGCTGATATAACAGATCAGGTTTTTAAGGCCTTTGTCTATGCAGAGTTATAATAATGCAGAAGCCAAATTGATTAGAAAGACAAGAAAAAAGGAAAAAATGATAGAAACTGAGAGAGAGAGAGAGAGAGGAGACACATCTCAGTAATGTCTAAAAAGTCAACACTGTGTCTACAGATGGAGAAGTGCACATTGCTTGCCCTTTGAAAGCTTCTCCGCAACTTTGTCATTAATACTGTCAAAGTTAAGAACACATTTTAATAGAGTTCAGGGGCAGTTGAACACATTAATTCCTGTAGCCCATAAAAAGAAATGTTAGAAGACTTTAGCCTAAAATATCCAAGTAGACTGGAGATGCCTTGGCCAAATTCTGGAGGAGTAAATGGATTTCTTTGATGTTGAGCCTCATGTGAGGCTCCCGTTGCCAACAGCCCAGCATCAAGTCATACACTTCCTTGGGGCATGTGCGAGGTCGCTGCAGGACTCGGCCCTGAGTGATGCACTCAATCACCTACAAGAAATCACAAGGAAAGGATCAACACAGCTGTGCCAAGTACATGAGGGTCATCCATGGAAGAGTTAACAGCTAATCGCCACAGCAGCCTCACTAATGGTAGTCCCCTAGCCAACTCTGCCAAGGGCTGTGTTTCTAGGTAGACTCATGAGCAGCATGATGTGATTTGGAAAAATCACTGTAATTTAAGTTGTCAAGGAGCAATAAATTTCATGATGCTAAGTTCGCCCACGTTGCCCTTTTTACTGGTGAGGGAATGATAGCCAGGAAGCAATCCCTCTCTCTACTCATCTGCCAACCTTACCTTAACTCAGGAGTTCAGTTTTCAACCTGTTCACAAAGAGCATCAATGATTCTCCCTCCCTCCCTCTTTAAACTGTATCACTGTGGCTAATCCCTGAAAAGGGGTGATTTATGACTGCCTGTAAATCAAAAGATCACCAGATTACTTCAATCTATTGCAGAATGGTTTTGAACAACCACACCACAACAATAAAATGCATGGTATGGAATTGAAACCACCCAAAACCCATTCAGGAGATAGCTAAACGCCTTTTCATTGCCTTATGGTCTGTCTCAATAGCCAGAGCAGACTCTATCCGACACAAAGGAAAAAACTAAATTCCAACTGGTATAGCTCTTCTCAGACAAATTCCATCATTTCCAGGGAGAAAAGGGTGAAAACAAAGAAATCCAACCCCAAGGTTCGTGACAATACCATGAATACCTGACACCAGGGATCCTGCCTTTACTGAATAAATTTGTTTTTGTCACTTCTCCAGAGAAGTTATACAGTTAACGTGCCAGGCTTCCCAATGCAGTTTGAGAATGTATTACACGCACCTCATTGTTTGAGAGCTGATACCATGGCTGTTTGCCATACGTAAAGATTTCCCATAATACAACCCCCAGGCTCCAGACATCACTCTCTGTGGTGAACTTCCTGTACATGATACTCTCTGGAGGCATCCAACGAATTGGCAGCATGGTGTGACCCCCAACCTGAGAAAAACAGATGAAAGAGTCAGAAATAATTCCTCAAGACCCTCACAAGGAAGAGTATCAAGATGGTAAATAAAGAGAACACATGGTTTCCTTCTTTTTCCCATTTGAAACCACTCACTTTAAGGACCTTTTAAGAACTAGAGATTCATGGTCCAAACTTCTCTTCCCCCAACACCAATCACTACCATTGTAGGTTTCTCAACAGAATCTCCAAAGACTTGTTGCTGAAGTACAACCTCATCTTTAACATTTACTTGGCACATTCTGCCTTAGGAATAGGAAGCTGTACAAAATTATTAACTAATGTAGCTTACCAACTCACTTTAAATTAGGCCAGTTTTACTCGCCATTTTAATGCTCAGGAAAATAAAAAAGATTTGCGAAATGTGATCTATTCTACACTTATGATTCTCCTGGAAACTCAGCAATATCAACTGAAATCTGTGATGATACCGTAGTCTGACTGCATGACGACATAGAATCAGGATCTGTATAGTATAATATCCTATTTCTGAGAGAGTTACAGCAATGCTATTTTCTGTTACTAATATCCAAAGTTTATGCATCAAATTATTTTGTTCTATATTAACTACCCCGTCCTTCACAGCTTTAAAAAAAAATAAAATCAGTCCTTTCTATATATTCTCTTGATAATATATAAACTTGTAAGACATGGACTCCTATCCAAAATAAACTCAAGTTGAATATGATCTTTCACTGAATTAATGCCCTTCTAAAAGTCTCCTAGCATTTTTTTAATTTTCCCCAGAATGATACACCTCCTTAAAATTAGGTTTCCTAACCTTAACTTACATTAAAAAAAAAAAAAATCTTATTCCCATTTTCTAAACAATTTATTGTTCCTGATACATCCCATTCTGACTGAATCACATCAATAAAGAAATCTACCCAAGTGCTTTTAAAATAGTGCGATCCTGAGTTACTGTAATACAGATATTTAGATATTCTGATTACTTTTGCATCAAGACAGCTGCAAATGTTTCCAAGGAATTTAAGAAAAAAAAAAAAAAAAAAAAAGGAAAGATCTTTCAAGGACATCTAACTTTTGATTAACTCTCATTTTCCTGTCTGAAAATGTATTTAGTTATGAAACCACATTTGTACTTTCCAGACCCTGTCAATTCAAAATATCATTTCTCCTTGTGGGACTTTACGTATGTTGTTATAAACAATGCCCTCCTTGTTCTCGTGTTGAAAAAGCAAATGGAAGGAAAACACAGCAGAAGTTCAGTCAGTTCACATTATTTCTAAATCACACAGAACATCCATTTCCAGCTATTTGTCAGTAATTCAGAGTTAGCTCAACATAACAAAACCACAGCTGCGGCTGCGAGAACTCAACCCTGTTCTGTGAATCGCCACAAGCCAATGCTTGCTACTGATTCCATAAAAAGCAGAAAGTCATTGCTAAAATTTTCATAGACTCAATCTGTTACTCGACTTTTATTCTCCACCCCCTGCATGAGATGTCATGTGGGTGATGGAGGAATGTTTTTGTCAGGATGCTGAATGAAAGGCAGGGCCCCCAATTTCAGTTCCAGGCTACAGTGCAGATTTGTTTCTGACTCAATGCAGGTTGCTGTGCACGGGTTTTAAAGCCTTTCAACAAGGGACCCAATTCCTGTGGCTTTCCACTTAAACTAAAAACATACATATGAGCACTCTACTGACAGAGAATGCATGCACATTTTTAAATGCTTTGGCCCATTCATCTGTTGTTACAGTTTAACTCTCTGGCAGGCTGTAAGGCTCTGTGTGTCAGTATTTTATATATTGCTCTTGTGAGATCCCATCTGGAGTACTGTGGGAGTTCAGCTCTGGGGCCCCCAACACAAGAAAGACCTGAAGGATATGTCTTTAAATTGGAGAGTCATCGATTTGACAGATGGACCACTCTGTGGGTAAGGAATTGGCTGGATGGTAACATTCAGAGAGGTGCGATCCAAATGGAGAGCAGTGACAAGTGGTGTTCCTCACGGATTGGTACTGGGACAAGTGCTGTTGAACATCTTTGTTGGCAACATGGACAGTGGGATTGAGTGTGCCCTCAGCATGTTTGATGATGACACCAAGCTGTACAGTGAGGGCAACAGGCTGGAGGGACCTTGACATGCTTGAGAGGTGGGCCAACGCCAACCTCATGAAGTTCAACAAGGCCAAGTGCAAGGTTCTGCACCTGGATCAGGGCAATCCCAGGCACAGCTATAGGTTGGGCAGAGAATGGATTGAGAGCAGCCCTGCGGAGAAGGACTTGGGCATGTTGACTGACAAACTCAGTATGAGCCAGCAGTGTGCTCTCACAGCCCAGAAAGCCAACTGTATGCTGGCCTGCATTAAAAGGAGATGAGCAGGTTGAGAGAGGTGATCCTGCCCCTCTACTCCACTCTTGTGAGACCTGACCTGTAGTACTGTGTTCAACTCTAGAGTCCCCAACACAAGAAGGACACAGACCTGCTGGGCCGAATCCAGAGGAGGCCATGAAGATGCTCAGAGGACTGGAACACCTCTGCTACAGAGACAGGCTGAGAGAATTGAACTTGTTCAAGCCCAGAGAACAGAAGGCTCAGGAGGGACCTTATACCAATCTTTCAACACCTAAAGGGGGCCTACGAGAAATATGGAGAAGGACTTTTTATAAATGTAAGTAGTGATAGGGCAAAGAGGAATGGCTTTAAACTGAAAGAGCGGAGATTTAGATTAGGTACTATGAGGGTGGTGAGGCACTGGCACAAGCTGTGGCTGCCCCATCCCTGGCAATGTTCCAGGCCAGGTTGGAAGGGGCTTTGAGCAACCTGGTCTGGTGGCAGGGGGCTGGAACTAAATGATCTTTAAGGTCTCTTCCAACTCAAACCATTCTACGATTCTGTGGTTTTTAACCATCTTTGGCAGAGAAGACAATGATCAAGAGTTTGAAGTAACACACAAACACACTGAGATGCAAAACAAGTTTAAGTTTTCCACCTTATAACTTAACCCTTTCCATAACCTAAACTGACATGGCCACCAAACAACTCCACACCTGCATCTTGAGAGACATTCCATTAGAAAGTAAGAAAAGTTAGCCTTTTAGAAACATGCAGCCACATACACCCAGACAAAGGGCAAGTGCCATTAAAAGATGGTTGGGGATGAGAAGTTTCGGTCTCATCAAATATTAAATCAGGTCTAAGGTCTGCTCATCATATAGCCTCTGCTACTGCTTCTATTTGATGATTTCTTTGGCTCATTCCTTAAGAATTAATGAAAGCTGAAAACAATAAAACATGTGTCTCTGTTTTTTGTTATTTGTCACATTAAGAGATTTTGAAAAAGCAATTAAAAAAACCCCCAAACACTCTCCAAAGCTTCTTTTTCCATGGTTCCTTGCTACATAACCAGAGTATATGTGGTAGGACTCTGCGATGAGTTTCCAATGTCATTCAGCAAATATGAAGAACACACCTCTGGAGTGGTTATGATAAATTGCCATCAAATGATGGCTCTGCAATGAACTGATTTACAACATCAGACTTAGCTGTCTCTCTCTGCAGTCGTAGCAAGACTGACTCATCAGTACTGACACCAAGAATTCGATGTACAGATAAGCACAAGCCACAGGGCTCTTTGATGTTCTTCCCACATCATCTTGCCTGGAGCAGTGTCCATTTCTGTCCCTGAAGGCAGAAGACTTCACTGGGCAGAGTACTAATCCAGGACTGAGAAGTCCTGAGGTCTCACCATCCCTATAATTGGCAATATCAATCAAAGGTACTTCCAATGGCTCAGCATCCTTGTGAAGACAGTATTTAATGCCTTGAAAAGTATCAATTAAAGTATTTTAAGGACTACTTGCCAGATGGCATTGCAACAAACAGAGGATATACGTGCAACACTGAGCATCACCTGCGGCAGGCTGAGCATCTACCTGTGGTCCAAGAGCATCTTCAGCTTCGATTAAGATTTCAGTTCAACTACATCAAAAGCACAGGTCAGAACCTGGCCAAGGCACATTTCTAAATGCACATTTTCTTCTCTATTAATGATCAGTGGCTACTAAATCAACACTCACTCAACTCAGAAAACATTAAGGGCTGTGGTAGGTATGCTTAAAACGAAGCACATGCTTAAGAGCTTACTTAAACTGAAGCTTAGGACTTTACACCACTGTTCACAAGATGCCTGAAACAAATTGAAAGTCAGTTGTGAGTTCTGTTCAATTCTCATTGGACTGTTGAGTCCCAGCACCCAAAGTTGGGCCACAATAGCAATTAAGAGAGGTACAGTGGCTTTTTGCCTTTTTGGTGTTGCCAAACTCTCTGCAAGGCTAAGGCTTTTTTCAAGAAGGAAAACAGGACTACACTGAGCAAACTTTGAAGGTGCTGAGTGCTTCAAAGCAATGCCTTCTGTGTATGCTTTAATAAATGCAAGTATTACACAGCTCTCAGATATCGTTAGCACTCTGCAGGATAAAGATCCTGCTACGCACACTGTAATTGCACTGCTGCTTGACACACATCATTTTAAAATGGTTGTGTGCTAAGCAGACTACAGTTGCAGGTAAATAACACTTTCATATTCCATCTAGGTAAGGTTATGACAGGTTTAAAGCATTACAGTTTTCATTTAATATGCTGTCACTTAAAAATCCATGGTGTAGTTGTAAAAATGCTGCAAAAATGACCATTTTATGAAATGAAATTAGGGTACATTACCTGAAAGCAGCTGCATTATAATGGTTCATTTTTATTTAGAATTGCACTTCTACAAAACCTTTCTGGGACTTAAGTACTTGCTTCCAAATGCCAGTTTATGAAAGCAAGCACTCCCTAGCTCAGCCACAGCCTTTTATTATGTTCACTAGTTGCTTTTACAAACAATGTTGGGCTAGAAACCAAACCAGAAAGCCTGGTAAATTAGCTCCTGCATGGTGCTGACCATTCACAGGGAGGAGGCTGCTATGCCAGATCAGAACTATGATGTTCTCCAAAGAAACACTTCCAAGGTGAAGCTGTCACTCCTGTCCCATGTATGAAATGCTGCACTTTCAACAGTACAGTGTCATTCCACTTGTCACTACTTTCAGCACTCATCTTTAAATGAATTTAGCACTCTGAAAGGTGCCAGATAAGCTGACCCTGAACATTGTTTTCATCTATTTGCAAACATCAAGCTTCAAGGACTGTAGAAGCACCATGTCTTAGCATTTGTGCACTTTCCGGCTTCATATGTTCCATACCCTGCTTCATAGGCACAAGAAAGTGCTGAAGTTTGTCAAACGCAGAAATTTCTACTTTAAGAAGGAAACCAGGCCAGTAGTACAAAATTCTGCAGAATCATAGCATCATAGAATAGTTAGGGTTGAGATTAAGATCATCTAGTTCCAACCCCCCTGCCAGGGGCAGGAACACCTCACAGTAAACCATGACACCCAAGGCTATGTCCAACCTGGACTTGAACATTGCCAGGGATGGAGCATTCACAACTTCCCTGGGCAATTCATTCCACTGCCTCACCACCCTTACAGTAAAGAATTTCTTCCTCATATCCAATCTAAACTTCCCCTGCTTAAGTTTGAACCTGTTACCCCTTGTCCTCTAACTACAGTCCCTCATTAAGAGTCACTCCCCAGCATCCTTATAGGCCCCCTCCAGATACTGGAAGGTATGAGGCTATGAGGTCTCCACGCAGCCTTCTCTTCTCCAGGCTGAACAGCCCAAACTTTCTCAGCCTGTCTTCATATGGGAGGTGCTCCAGTCCCCTGATCATCCTTGTGGCCCTCCTCTGCACTTCTTCCAACAGCTCCTTGTCCTTTTTATGTTGAGAACACCAGAACTGCACACAATACTTCAAGTGAGATCTCACGAGAGCAGAGTAGAGGGGCAGGATCACCTCCCTCAACCTGCTGGTCACGCTCCTTTTGATGCAGCCCAGGACACGGTTGGCTCTCTGGGCTGCGAGCGCACACTGAAGCTGCCTCATGTTCATTTTTTCATTGACCAACACCCCCAAGTCCTTCTCTGCAGGGCTGCTCTGAATCTCTTCTCTGCCCAACCTGTAGGTTTTGCCTGGGATTGCTCCGGCCCAGGTGTAAGAAGTTGGTGGCTGTTGGCCAAGAGTCTGCACACTCCATCCATCCATCCATCCATCCATCCATCCATCCATCCATCCATCCATTCATCTCAATATAAACCCAGCTTTCTTGCACGCTAGGATTACTGCTACAGAGAAGAGCCTTCAGCTGACTGCCATCAAGCTAAAGGTAGGCAAACATTGCAAATTCCGTATGCCAATTAAAAATGCCTCTGTCAGTACCCTGCCCTGATCACTGTTTCAACTTCTACTGCCCAGATGACATGTGAACACAAAGCCCTGTTGCCTGATATTTGTGATCAAACGGCTATGCTCTCTTAAATCTCTCTTACATTCATCAGATGAAGCCTTGTGCTCCAGCTAGGAACAGGAGGCTGTGGGTGGAGCTAAGGGAAGCCAACCTACAGAATTATGAAGAAACAGGCTGCATGTGGGGCTACACAGATAAGATGCAAGTCAAGGTCTGGGAAGGGCACAAGAAATAATACTGTTAGATGACCGCTGAAGCAATTCACACCAGGTTTATGCTTTACTTTTTCATGCGATTGAAAATGGAGACCTGAATTGATTGGCCACACTTTTGTGAGCTGCAACTCACTCTCACCATAGCAACACTCTGGTGCTGAGGGTATGTGTGCTAACTTTGACTGAGATAGAGTTAATATTCTTCATAGTACCTAGTATGAGGCTACGTTTGGATTTGTCCTGACAACAGTGCTGATAACTCAGGGATATTTTAACTACTGCTGAGCAGATGCTTATGAGGAGTCAAGACCTTTTCTGCCTCTCACCCCATCAGTGAGCAGACTGGGGGTGCATGAGGAGTTGAGAGAAGACACAGCCGGGACCACTAACCCCAACTGATGCAGAGCATATCCCATACCATATGATGTCATGTTCAGCAATAAAAGCTGTGGGAAGAAGAAGGAAGGTGGGACATTTGGAGTGATGGTGTTTATTAAGTAGTAACCACTACTTAAGATGAAGCCCTGCTGTCCTGGAGATGGATGAACACCTGCCTGCTGATGGGAAGCGGCGAATAAATTCCTTGTTTTGCTTTGCTTGTATATGCAGATTTTTCTTTACCTGTTAAACTGTCTTTATCTCAAACCACGAATTGAATTCTCTCACTTTTAACCTAGTGATTCTCTTCCCCATTCCACTGACAGGGGAAGGGCTGTGTGTGGCTTAGCTGCTAGCAGGGCTTAAACCATGACAGTCCTTTCTGGTGCCCAACAAGGGGCTCAAAGGGTTCAAGTTAAAAACAGATTTGATAGCAATGTGCTACATCAAATTTATAGCTGTTATTGCTGTTTAGCTATTAATTGGTGGGCTCCTGTGCTTGCCATGGGGCTTGCTTACCTTACTTTGTACAAGTCTCATGTTTATTAGTGACTGGTTTTAATTTTTCTCCTTTTTGTAGTGCTGTACCACTCATCATCTTACTCTGCTGAGCCTGGGAACATTTTTTTGCTAACAGGAATGGCCATATGCCTGGGCTGGCAGATGGCCAGGACATTGCTGCTATTTCTGTGCTGCTGTACTGGACACGCTGGAACTTCAGTCAAAGGGACTATGACCCATGGATGAATCCATACAGGTGCATGACGCCCTGAATCATCTGTGGTCATGGCTATGTCTCTACCAGAGCATGTCTAGCTCTGAAGGGGTCATGACCCAAGCATAAGTCCATGTTGCAGCAGGTATATCTTGAAGAATCTGCGGCTGCGCATGAGGCCATGCTGGAGCAGGTGTATCCCTAAAGGCATTGGGGCCCGTGGAAAAGGCCACATTGTAACAGATGGACCTCAAAGCAACTGTGGCTGTTGGCAAGTCTATGCTGCAGCCTGTGTACTGCTGAAGAGACTGCGGCTCACAGGTAAGGCTCCACTTGGAACAGACACACTCCTAAGGGACTGCAGTCTGTGGATAAGAACACGGGCAAGGGGAGGAGTTCATTGCAGTGTTAAACACAATGTTCTGATCCAAAGGGACCAGGGATGTAGATTGTAATGAAAATACCTTTAAACTGTTAATGCAGGACTGGACTTGCATGTTACAGGAATTCCTATGGCAGGTACCACTTGCTACTAGTCATTGCAACATTAAACCCAATGATCTGGACTAAAGTGGCCAAGGGTGGAGAATGTAATGGATATACCTTTAAATTGTTGTAACCCATGATTTGAGTTGCATACTAGAAGAATTACTATAGCAGAAACCATGTGAACCTATGGAAGATTAACCTTAAGAGAAGCAGTGAAAATGCAATAGTGACCTGACAAGAGCTGGCTTTGGTGCCCAGTAACTCCACACAACAAAATCTCTCCTGTCTTGATATACCACCATAACAGATGGAGCCCAAAGTTATTGACTAAATACCCAGTGGATATTTTGTGGACGCATGTGAACATTTTACAGACATTTTACAGGGCTGGTCCACAGGAATGGAAATGATACCTGTGTAATATACTTAAGGATGGAAAGGGGAGTGGTAGGCAATGAGAATGTATTAGACAGTACAGGACCTGAGCTTAATGTAAATAGTACATAATAGGGGGTGGAAACTGTACTGGTTTTGGCTGGGAAAGAGTTAATGTTCTTCATAGTACCTAGTATGAGGCTATGCCTAGGATTTGCTTTGGAAACAGTGTTAATAACTCGCCCATGTTTTAGTTACTGCTGAGCAGTGCTTGCACAGCATCAAGGACTTTTCTGCTCCTCAACCCAAACCAGCAGTGAGTAGGCTGAGGATGCACAGGGAATTGGGAGGGGAAAAAGCTAGGACATCTGACCCCAACTGGTCCATGGAATACCCCATACAATGTCATGCTCAGCAATAAAAGCTGTGGGAAGAAGAATGAAGGCAGGACACTGGAGTGATGGTGCTTGTCTTCCCAAGTCACCATTACGTGAGATGGAACCCTGCTGTCCTGGAGATGTCTGAACACCTGCCTGCTGATGGGAAGTGGCGAATGAATGCCTTGTTTTGTTCTGCTTGTGTGCACAGCTTTTGCTTTACCTGTTAAGCTGTCTTCATCTCAACCCATGAGTTTTCTCACTTTTACCCTTGTGCTTTTTTCCCCCATCCCACTGGAGATGGAGGAAGTGGCTCTGGGGGGCTTAGTTGCTCAGGGTGCTAAACCACAAGAATATGAACAGGGCTTTGGGGCTCCAGAGCCACACGATAGGATGCTGCATGGATGGGACAGGGACTAGGTGGAACAGCAAATCTGTTCCTGCCAAATGCTTGTGGCCATGTTTGGAGAGGCTCCAGCACTCCCGGAGAGGATGTCAAATCCAACCCCCTGCTTTTGCAGGCATTGTATTACATAACCATTTCCCTCTTTATTTATTTTATTTTTTTTTTTTTTTTTAGATTTCTGTCTTTAAGTAGTTGATTGCTCTGAATTCATGCAGTAAAAAACACAGCAACCAACTGCACATCTTTGGAAAAGAGACTTCCTCATTTATGTTCAGTGTTCCCAGGTTCCCACGATTCCTACAGAGCGACTTTGCAGTAATGTGTCACAGCGCTTTGTATATTCTCTAAAGACTAGTGATGCTTTTTCTGCCAACAGGATAAAAGTAATCTTTTTACTTTGCAAGCCCAGTGAACCTGAATGACTAACCCTTGGGTTCCAGCCCTGATCTTGCCCAGTGCCGTGGCTGGCTTGACTGTTGCATCTCTCCAGAGCCCTGCTGATCTCAGACCTTTTGTAGTTCACGGTGGCAGTCTTGGAAGCAGCAACACAGTTCAGCATATGCTTAAATTAACTGTTCTGCGACAAGCATATACTCAGTGTTTTTAACACAACTGGATCTTAGTTTGTCAAACTGGAATGAAGCTATACCTTTTGATTAATTTGTTCACCCTCTCCTAAAAGAGCATCCTGTTTACTTGCAGGGTTACAGCGTTTCAGGGTATTTTTCGCTATTTATGTTTTGGTCTTCTGACTTGTTTTCCCATCTCAGGGTGATATAACTGCAAAGAAATGTTCTCTGCAAAAATTATCATGTCTTATTGCTAAAACTGAAAACCTCTCCTCTCTTGGTGAACATCTGCTCTTTCCCCCTCATAAAATGCTGGCAAATACTCTTCTTAGCACAAGAAGAAATCAATAATTGTTATTTTCATTTCTTCAATGCCCTGGCCTTGCAGACAAAGTCAATGTCTCCTCTTAAAATATCATCAGTCTTGCCATGTCCACCTGCTGAAAAGCAATGCACCATTTTCACAGTCATAACAAGCCATACCACTCTAGCACGAGATTACTAAATTATGAATAAGGCAGATTATTAGCCAATAGCTAAAGATGTGTTCTTTCATTTTCACTTTTAACCCTGCTTTAGTTCATCTCTATTCAAAAAGGGCTTATGTCTAGAGTTCTTAATTAATTCCACCAGTGGTCTTGTCAGAAAACTGAAACAATATCTAGAACAACATCTATTACACTTTAAATTTTTTCTTTACTTGTGCAACATCAGTTCAATATTGTGTGTCAGCTTTGTGTCACTGGAGATAAAATTCTTCTTATTGGTTTCTATGAAAGCATGAACAGTTTGGAGATCAAGAAACACCAATTACTTACATAAGGCAAGAACCAGAAGACAACATAAGGAATTTGCAAATGACAGGTTCATAACAAACAAACAGAGCAACCCTGTCACATAACATATAATTGCTTGTGGAACTCATTGCCACAAGATACTGCCAACCCCTAAGGGTTACCTGAGATCAGAAAGTGATTAAACACACTCATGGAGGATAAAATCTAACAAGGACTATCAAAAACAAAGATACCATCTCTGGTCCAGGAAGCAACTGAGCTCCAGGGCGTGGGAGGCTAAGAAAGTACATGAGGGAAATATTAATATATGCTTTATATGCTTAACCTGTTTTCGTACTATTCTGTAGGTGCTGGTTTCTCACTGGTGACAGGATCCTGGACTAGAGGGGCCTTTGGAGAAGTTATCTCTATATTCCTATGTAGATGGGCCACACGTTTCAATATGCAGTTCTTACCAAACTTCCCAGCAATGCTTATGGGGATCTAGATGCAATTCTGCCAAAAGGGTGGAACAAATGAGAGATACTACGTGAAATTAAAATAGGTGAAGGAGCTAATGTATCTTACAATTCAGCATCTTCCAAAGATCTTTTCAAATGCTAAGTTGAAAGGATATAGAAACTGTGTCTATTGTTGTTTTTTCACAACATAGTATCATACTGGGTCAGCCACATGTACAGGATAATTAATAAACTGTAGTAGTTACTGCATTACAGAGCGCTTACTCTTCCATTAAAGGAAGATGAAGTGCCCTGGAGGTAAGATCAGATGAGTGCTATAAAGAAGGTGATATGATTCACATCTCTGATTAAAATAAAAGTCTCCTATCACAGGGGCAGAAGGACAGTTAACTGAGTAGAAATCTGCAGCACTGAAAAGATTACCGCTCTTCAGTGTCGCAGGATGAAGTTTGTGTGAAAGATAAAAAGAAGTCTGTTCCTTTAAAATATCATTTGTTTTACTTCAAAGTGAGAAAAATTTCTAATGTTAAACAATAAACGATAATCTAAGTGAACTAAGTGAAAAGAATGGGAGGTATACTGTGTAAATTGAAAAGAAAGACAACTTCAACAGTGTATTTCAACTAAATCATGGGACATCTAGATTTGTTTCTGAAGGTGAGAATTCAGGACGCTGGTGAAAAAGCAGGGAGATGGGATTACTGAGCAGACTTGGCACATTGAAACAGGTGGCTTCCTCTTTCTAAACACCTTTTATTCTTCTAACGTGCCGTATCAAGTTATGCCATAGTTTACAGTTACCGATCACTCCAGCAGCAAAACTTGCAACTCAGAATATTGAGGTCATGTGAAGTCCTGGATTTTGCTTTACAAAAGGTTATCACGGTATCACTTTTACCCTATCACTATTTCCATTTCTAAGTGTCTGTCTGCTGGTTCTACCAGTGGATGAAAAGAGGTATCAAATACCAGCAGACAAGCAGCTGGAACAACTCATGTTAAAATATTCACAGGCTCTGGGATGATCATCTACTGTGTCTAAGTCAACTGCAAAACAATTTTGCAAAGCTATATTAAAGGAACTATAGCTACCTTCTGTCTGATTTTCAAAGCAAACAGTTTACAAAATATCAAATTCCACTTTTGTAGTAATCCCAAGCAACCTCAGCTACCAGGGTCAAGGAGGTTTTTAATAAACCCCTGTGATGTGCAGTGGAAAACTGGCCTCTACAAGTCTATATCACAGTTGAAACAATAACTTCTGATTACTTTTTTAAATAGCGGGTTTGAAGTGTTGGGTTGTGATATGGTAGCTGAACTGCACACACAGTATGAACAAGAAGCAGTTACTCGAGTGCAGACTCTGAAGGCCAAGTATCATACCACATAAGCCAGTTTATGTTCACTGGGAAATTTTTAATCCTGATGTCAAGTCTGAAGCTGTTTCTCAAATACTAGAGATCACAACCTTTTCCCATATTTTACTGAAAACCACTTTTTTTTTTTCAGAATTACTGTAGGTTAACATAGCATGTCTGGCTCTATCGGTCATGTCAAATTACATCACAGGAAAAGAGGGGAGCAACAGAGGCTTGTAGGTTTACTTCTCCCTTCTGAGTCACAAAAGTTTATCTATAATGTACACTGCATGTAAGCACCACAAGTTTTAGTTGAAATGTCTCAGATATTCCAGTTCTTTGAATTTTGTTAGATAGCCTCTCCTTTTCTCCCCAGATGCTAATAAACAAGGCAATGGCAAGGTCCCTTGCTTATTTTTCTTCTTTTCTGCAGTCTTGATGATATTTTCTGCTTCTCACTTTTTCTGGGCCATAATTTGTTTACATAAACTAGAAAACATGAGAAAAATTTCACTAAAAAAGAACAGAAAAAATATATGCTGTTATACTTCCACAAATTCTACTTTTTTCTCCTTTCTTGTACCAGAACATCATTCTGTGAGTTGAAACAGGTATTTGTTCTGAAATGTGGCACCATCAAACAACACACAATATGATCATTAAAAATGCCAGTAACTGCTATTGCCAAAAAAAAAAAAAAAAAAAAAAAAGTTACCCATTCCTGGAGCTTGCAAAAATCTAAATTGTCCTTATCAAATTCATATGTTTAATTTGATAAGAAGCCATGATTAACATATTGTTCTTGGAGACAAGAGTCAAAGTGTGGCCAAAGCCATGATGAAATCATTGTGTAGCTCTTGGCTGAATTTCATCACTGCTGTAAAGGGAGAATTTACACCAGCAGAGGGCTTGGAACCACAAATTTGGTTTTAGGTTTTATATCGTTTTTTTAATTCCTTCTTTTCAGTGCCTGTCTCTACCCCTCAGCACTGCCATTTTCCATTCGGAAACACTAAGCTGCTGTGCGTCTGCAATAGTTCCTGGAATTCATGACTGCGTTTTTATTTAATACCAACACTGAGCTGTAAATTATGCTTGTGATGCTGAGGCATCTTTCCTGCTGCCTCTAAAACGAGGCCAGATAATCTCTTGACATGCAAGCATTTACAGAAAGTGTCAGCCTAATAAGAAATGCCCCCCTAAAATTTTCATGCATGGGTCTATTCCCTGATGGCATGTAATCAGGGTGGCGGTTTAGCTTTCTGACATAAAGCCTGTTGAACATGCTCATTACTGGGGAATGATCCTGGGGAACAGACGAAGATCGCAGCAATCTTTGAAAGGATTTAGGATTCTGAATCAGCACTGCTGCATTTCAGATAAACAATCTCCGAAGACTTAGTAGATACAGATCCCCATATCACACCACGGATTGTGCAAGATACTCCTCACATCCGTCACCAAATGCTAGTGGTGTGTGGACAAAGGAAAAGAGGAGAGTGGGAAAGAAACCCACAACTACATATGGTCTCCCTGCATTTCTAGCACATATTTTCCAGCACCCAAAGGGAGCATTCTGGAAAATCTTCTACCTCCTCCAAGGATGAAGCTACTCCTTACTGCAACCATGCAGCTCTGAGGTGCTTCCTTCCTCATGTGCTCACCTTCTTGTCTGGATGAATAAAAAACCTATGGAACATTGAGTCACAGAATCATAGAATAGTTAGGGTTGGAAAGGACCTTAAGATCATCTAGTTCCAACCCCCCTGCCAGGGGCAGGGACACCTCACACTAAACCATGCCACCCAAGGCTATGTCCAACCTGGACCTGAACATTGCCAGGGACGGAGCACTCACAACTTCCCTGGGCAACCCATTCCAGGGTCTCACCACCCTCACAGTAAAGAATTTCTTCCTCATATCCAATCTAAACTTCCCCTCTTTAAGTTTGAACCTGTTACCCCTTGTCCTCTAACTACAGTCCCTCATGAAGAGTCACTACCCAACATCCCTATAGGCTCCCTTCAGATATTGGAAGGCTGCTATGGGGTCTCCACGCAGCCTTCTCTTCTCCAGGCTCAACAGCCCAAACTTTCTCAGCCTATCTTCATATGGGAGGTGCTCCAGTCCCCTGATCATCCTTGTGGCCCTCCTCTGCACTTCTTCCAACAGTTCCATGTCCTTTTTATGTTGAGGACATCAGAACTGCACACAATACTCCAAGTGAGGTCTCACAAGACCAGAGTAGAGAGGCAGGATCACTTCCCTCGACCTGTGGGTCACACTCCTTTTGATGCATCCCAGGATACGCTTGGCTTTCTGGGCTGCGAGCGCACACTGCTGCCTCATGTTCATTTTTTCATTGAGCAACACCCCCAAGTCCTTCTCTGCAGGGCTGCTCTGAATCCCTTCTCTGCCCAACCTGTGCCTGGGATAGCTCTGACCCACGTGTAGGACCTTGCACGTGGTATGGTTAAACTTCATCAGGTTGGCATCAGCCCACCTCACAAGCATGTCAAGGTCCCTCTGGATGGAATCCCTTCCCTCCAGCATATCAACCAAACCACACAGCTTGGTGTCATTGGCAAACTTGCTGAGGGCTCACTCAATCCCACTGTCCATGTCACGGCCAAAGATGTTGAACAAGATCAGTCCCAACAGCCATCCCTGAGGGACACCACTCGTTACTGGTCTCCAGCTGGACATTGAGCCATTGTGCACAACACTTTGCGTGTGGCCATCCAGACAGTTCTTTGTCTACCGAGTGGTCCACCTATCAAATTGATGTCTCTCCAACTTAGAGACAAAGATGTCGTGTGGGACAGTGTCAAACTGTCTTTGCACAAGTCCAGGTAGATGACATCAACTGCTCTACCCCTGCCCATCAGTTCCCCATAATAGAAGGCCACCAGACTGGTCAGGCAGGATTTCCCCTTAGTGAAGCCATGCTGGCTGTCACCAACCACCTTGTTGTTTCTCATGTGCCTCAGCATGACTTCCAGAAGAATCTGCTCCAAGATTTTGCCAGGCACAGAGGTGAGACTGACTGGTCTGTAGTTCCCCGGCTCATCCAGTTTCCCCTTCTTCAAAATGCGGGTTATATTTCCCTTTTTCCAGTTGTTGGGAACTTCAACTGACTGCCATGATTTTTCAAATATGATGGACAGTGGCTTAGCAACTTCATTTGCCAGCTCCTTCAGGTGCCATGGATGGATTTCATCTGGTCCCATGGACTTGTATATGTTCAGGTTCATAAGATGGTCTCGAACCAGATCTTCTCCGACAGTGGGCCCAGGGTCTTCATTCTCACTGTCCCTGTGTCTGCCTTCCAAGACTTGGGTGATATGGTCAGAGCATTTGCCAGTGAAGACTGAGGCAAAGAAGTCATTAAGAACCTCAGCCTTCTCCAAATCCAGGGTAGCCAGTTCTCCTGATAGCTTCTGGAGGAGGCCCACATTGTCCCTAGCCTGTCTTTTATTTGCAATGTACCTATAGAATCCTTTCCTGTTATCCTTAACATCCCTAGCCAAGTTTAATTCTAAGTGGGCCTTAGCTTCCCTAACCTGGTCCCTAGCTTCCCAGACAACATCCCTCTATTCTTCCCAGGCCACCTGCCCTTGCTTCCACCTTTTATAAGCCTCTTTTTTCCTTCGAAGTTTCCTCAGCAGCTCCTTATCCACCCAAGGGGTCTCCTGGCCCTCCTGCAGCACTTCCTTCTAGTAGGGGTGTATCGCTCCTGAGCTTGCAGCAGGTGATCCTTGAATATCCACCAAGAGTCTTGGGCCCCCCTGCCCTCTAGGGCTATATCCCATGGAACCTTACTGAGCAGGTTCCTGAAGAGGCCAAAGTCTGCTCTCCTGAAGTCCAGGGCAGTGAGCTTGCTGCACCCTCTTCTCACTGTCCTGAGGATCTCCAATTCGACCATCTCATGATCGCTGCAAGCAAGGCTGCCCTGGAGCATCACATTTCCAACCAGCCCTTCCCTGTTGGTGAGCACGAGGTCAAGCATGGCACTTCTCCTTGTCGGCTCCTCTATTACTTGCAGGGGGAAGTTGTCTTCCACACAATCAAGGAACTTCCTGGATTGCTTGTGCCGGGCCATACCATCCCTCCAACAGATATCAAGGTGGTTGAAGTCCCCCATGAGAAAAAGGGCCTGCGAGCATGAGGCTGTTCCTATCTGTCTATAGAGCGCTTCATCCACCGAGTCCTCTTGGTCAGGTGGTCTGTAACAGATCCCCACAATGACGTCTCCCATCGCTGTTCTCCCTTTAACCCTGACCCACAAAGTCTCTGTCGACTGCCCACCAGTCCCCAGAGTTCCATACTCTCTAGCCTATCCCTAACCTCTAGTTGCTGTACTGACGTAACACTATAATTAATTCAAAATCAATGCATGAAGGTAATTCTAGTTTCACTGCTCAAACAGAAGTAGGATCTGCAGCAAAACAAGAACTCAAAGGTTAGATGCTCCTTTTTTTTTTTTTTTTTTTTTTTTGAGCAGGTTGAAATTTTACATCAAGAAGTTAGGGCAGTAATCTATTTTTTTTTGAGATCTCTTATTGCTAAAAGTGCAGGTCAACTGTATGATCTTTAATATAAATCTTACATGCAGCATTCCCAGACTGTCAAGTTGCCTAGATGCAAGGATGTCCTGGAGGCACTCAAAATAAGCCAAGAGGGAAATGAATGTGTTGTGTTGTTAAGACAACACATTTCAATTTTTTGGGGGGCAGGGGGAGGTGTTCTGAGGGTTTTGAAAGGCCCGATGTTTTGGACAGTTCACGAATACTTCAGACTAGGAGTCCACATTGATTTCTGTGAAAATCTGGTACTAAACCAAGTCATATTTAAATTAGGCTGGCAGTAGTTTTTTGACCTATGCTTCCATAATTCCTAGAGGAATGAAGTCCTGATCTACATGAGGCTCCTACACACCCCTGTGGTACATATACATGATAATAACTTTTTTCCTAGCCACTTGAAAAAAATTACAAATGGGCTCATCG
This sequence comes from Ara ararauna, assembly GCA_028858755.1. Lineage (NCBI taxonomy): Eukaryota > Metazoa > Chordata > Aves > Psittaciformes > Psittacidae > Ara > Ara ararauna. The sequence continues at coordinate 30,719,308 of CM054410.1, read as the reverse complement.
CAACAGCTGCACTTTAACTTGGTTATATGACAGTGGGTTCCTATAGCCCCAGTACTGTTCGTGAGTCTGTACTTCAGAGTGTTTTCCATCTGCTTCAGGTGAAAACTTTTGAAATAATGCTCCATAAAGTCTGCATTTGGTTTTAAAGTTATGCCACTTTACAAATCCTTTTGGACATGTTTAGGGTGATCCACACAGAGTATTCTCAAATGCACTTGATGCTGTTATTAAAATGTTATGCATTTCAGGCCTTAGTATACAGTTATCTTTGTTTTCTTGCCAGACAAATCTATTATTCTTTCTGTGTATTAAGCTGTCACTTTCACCTAACCCTGTATCCTGGCCTTTGTGGTTATTTACATTGAAAACATCTCTGGATCTTGTATCCATTAGGATAGTTTCATTTTATGGTTCATCTTGGCCCACAGGAAGGGGGTGGTTCTGGCCTCCCATTAGCTTTGACCCCATACTTACGCTGCAGCCCCATTTTGTTTTCATTTCCTCTACTAGATAGGAGTTCCCCTCCAAGACACTTCAGTCATTGACCTAGCTAAGAGGCTTTTGTTAACAAAAACCAGATGCATGACTAAGTTCTCTCCTGAAAGGAACTTCATCCTACCATAATGATTTTGAGTTTAGAAACCACTTCATTCTCAATGAGTCAACACAGGTCAACAGACCCATTCTCAATGAATGCCCCAGTCTTCCATAATATCTTAAGTGAGTGTTTATACAAGTCTTATGTTCCTTTTACCAGTTGGCTTATCAATGGCTAGCTAACACTGTCAAAAGAGAGAGCCTTGCTAGCATGACAATTCCATATGAATCTTGACATTCTAAATTAATGTTCCCTATGTAGCTGAACTGTGTATTTGATCACTTTAATTTGCTTTTCAACTCTTCTGAAGGCTTTGCATAATCACCCCTGTACCAGTGATTTTGTATTCTACTGCTGAGAACCATAAACTAGGTAGGGAAGAAACAGGATCAAAGGAAGATCATGAAGACTCCATCACAAAATGTGTGCCACTTAATTTTGACATGTTGCTTACATCTAGTCATAGAATAATATTTATAGCATGATAGTAAATGCTCTAGTGTGTGGTGTCCCTGCCCATGGCAGGGGTTTGGAACTAGATGATCTTAAAGTCCTTTCCAACCCTAACTATTCCATGATTCTATTTAAGTTGTACTGAGATCTCACTGTTATGGCCAGTATGATATCTTTGCTGGAAAGCAAGAGGTGCCTCCAGTTTTCTGTGAGAACTGTTGAGCTAGAGAAATAATCAAATGGCAGTTAGTCATAGAATCATAGAATAGTTAGGGTTGGAAAGGACCTTAAGATCATCTAGTTCCAACCCCCCTGCCAGGGGCAGGGACACCTCACACTAAAGCATGCCACCCAAGGCTATGTCCAGTCCAGCCTTGAACACCACCAGCGATGGAGCATTCACAACTTCCCTGGGTAACCCATTCCAGTGCCTCACCACCTGTACAGTAAAAAATTTCTTTCTCATATCCAGTCTAAACTTCCCCATCTGAAACCCCAAAATAATGCCACGTCTACTTTCTCTGCCTGTTTTGGAAAGGTAACTGTGAGTATCGTATGTGAGCTCATAGAGACCATGCTTATATCAGATAGGAATTAAGTCTGATAACTCCTGAAAAAAATTCAATCCAACTTCTCACTCTTTAAGGTAGGACAGCTACCCAACATTCATGTCCCTTTGTGACAGGTGTGACACAATAATGGCAGAAGGAAGTTATTGCCTCAAAGACTGCCTTGGCCTTAGACAAAGTAGGGGAAATCTTTCCTTGTTAAACAAACTGAATATGGGTTACTTCCCCTGATGGGCACTTATTCAAATAAAGACCTCTTTAGGCTCAGCAGCACTTTAATGAAGAAGCATCTACTAAACAAAACAACACAACAGCCTAGCCCAGTGATGTGGGGAGAGAAATCAAGATAAATACCAACAGAAGAGAAAAGAGGGTGAAGGGTTGGGAGGAGCATGGAAAGTGAACAGGAACTGAGGAAAAATCAAAATAGTCACAACCATAGACCAGGGAATACAGGAATGTATGACCAGTCAGCCCCCTATCTATTGCATCTCTAATAAGCAAGCACACAAGCAGACGTGTGAGCACCACGTCCTACATAACCCTCTTACTTACTGCACTCAGTCCCTTATGGACGGGCTGAAGCCTGAGAAGACTCTTTCAGCCCCAGTCTTTCATGTGCCTTTCAGTTATTTTGGTAAATACCCAGTACCATTAACAACCTCCTGCATAAGGGAACGTATCATCAAAACACGGCCAAGTTATGAAAAGTCTCAACCCTTCTCTGCTTCAGGGAAAGAATGCAATATTCAAAATGACACTGTTGAAAATAATACGGTATTCAGATACTAAATATTATTTCACCTTTCCAGCATGTAGGACACAAAAACTGCAGCATCCTTCTCATTTGGATTTCCTACATAAGAGAGGGGTGGGGAATAAAAGAGTAAGGCAGAAATGGAACCTTCTCTAAGAAAACAGAGAGACAGGTTTCTGCTGCCCTGAACGACCCCACAGGCCCTTACTGGTAGGAGACAAGGCAACTTCTACTGACTCCTGGGGGATTCCACAGGTTGTGAGCAGCTGTCAGAAAGCCCTGATGAAACTGTGATTTTCATCTGTCAACACCAGAAATAGGGCTTTCACTGGAGGTAGGGAGCACAGTCTCTCGGGGCGAGCCTGTGGACTCTCCTTAGGAAAAACTCAGGCAGAGGTTTGGAGAAAGACCTACAGCATGCAGACTGACCCCAGATTTCAAGGGGTCTTGGGTTTATGTCTGCATCACAGGGAGTTCCCTCCAAAACAATTAATGCATTTGTGTTCTGTCTTGCAGGAGAGTACTGGTTTTGGTTATCCTGCATTTGCACCAGCCACTTCTTTAATGTCTAACACTGGGCCAATTATTCTTTACCATTCCTATCCATGTCCTTGTCCTCTGAGAAGCCTAAGTTGAAATACACAACTGGCAAGTTCAGCACCTGTAAATATCTTTATTTTTTCTGTCCAAGGCTTATATTCCATGATCATGCTTTAGCATAAGGGTGAAATTAATCTCTATGGGGCCATGCCAAGGCCATGCTGTAGAAGTTGCTCATAATGCTCTCAGCTGGAGGGAAGGGAAGAACTTCTATACACTTTATGCTGATTATTAGCACTGGGATGGATGCCAATCACTATAACATATTTGCCACAAATTCATCTCCAGAATAACTAATTTTAATATGCTATAATAATGGGAAAATCTTGTTATCATTAATATTATCCATATTTTTACTATTTAAAGTTATTAAAATGTAATCTTTGATATATACTGTAATATATTATCATTATGATAATACTATAAAATATATATAATATACTACGATAAACCTATAAAATACTATCACTATTAACGTTAATTATAAGAATAACTAAGAAAGTGAAAAATGCACTAACTTAAATTACAGCTAAAGCTGCATCTGTAAGCATAAGCTGGAATGCAGGTTCTAGGATTCAACCTTTTTGTACTATTTGAAAGAAATGGATAATATTTTTATATTGCACAATACTAGCCAGAAGTAGTCCATGTGGAACTCAGCCCTAGGTTTGTTTGTTCTGTATTGCCAATATGAGGAAGAGAGAATAAGTATCTCTGTAAAGGAAGAGATGGTTGTATTTAGTCTAAAGACTGATAGAAGAATCACAGTAACTTTTGATTTTTTTTAGCACGTTAATACATTGTGATTCAGATGAATCAGAAGCAGAAGAGCGTGAGGATGAAACAAACAGTAAAACTCAACAACGCAGGAGAAAAGTTCACCTTTTACTTCTGGACTGAGAACATCTCCCTTTAAACTTCTCTTACCCAAGAAATCCAAACTGATTTATACAAACTTCTCCCTAGGCTACCTGCAGTAACCTTGTTAGTCTATTCAACGAATCACAGTGGTCAAAAGGCACTTCTGCTCTTTGTGAGAATTATTGATATTTTGAAATGCTTTTGATTCTGTATCAGGCAAAAGTACTGAACATTTTCACAAAATGAAATATTTGGAACAGTTTTGAGAGAGAAATTCCAAAACAAAAAATATTGGTGTTTTCCAGCAAAACGAAACAGCCAGATGCTCCCAGAACATTTCAGTTTGAATGGAAACTTAAACCAACATGTACTCAGATAATTAAAAATAAAATGTAAATGATACTCAATTTAGGTCACATATTCTACAGCATGGTTTCTGGTATTACACATTCTCCAAACTGGTTCTGAAATGAAACAAAGACCTTTTGAGGTCTGTTAAGAAAAATCTCAGCAGTGTCTACTGCTGGAGGGCTGGAGGGAATATTATGCATTTAGAGGGCAACTTGCTGCAGACAGCGGCACCTCCTTGAGTATGAGGAAGCCTAACATTCAGGGGATTCCCAGTGTATTTCAGGCGCTGGGCGCTTTGGCACACTGACAGGTTGGCAGGGCCATGATGCAATACACTACTCTCTAAATTATTTCGATTATCACTTCTAGGAGTAACACCTGGAGGAATTCTTCCCCTGCTCGAAACTGCTCCATGTATAACTTAGATACTCAAGATCTGCACCGACAGAAGGCACATGTTATAGAGAATGCACAGGTGAAAACAAACAAAGCTTCACACAAGATCAATAAACTATGTCTTAAAACAACTGGATCCCAGATAAAGCACTAGAACATGATATAAGGAACAAAGATATATTGGAAAGTAAAAGGATTCTCTTACAGCCTAAACAGAAATTAGCCACAACAAAATGATTAATAGGTGAATCCCCCTGAATTTTCTCTAGGCAAATTCTTTCCATGAACAGTGAAATGGTGGAAGAAAGTGATCAGCAGTTGTTAAAAAGAAAATAAAAATCTGAAATAGCAGCAGCCAGTGTCAAATTAAGATACTTAGAATGTTTTCCTTTCAGAGATTAAATATTTTAGCACATCTATATTACAACAGAATTAATCCCCCTAACAATCTCTGTCACACTCATTGTTTATTCAGAAATACTGCAAAACATTTATAGCTCCTCTACAGCTGCATAAAATACATGCAGGTTTCACTGAAATCATGTCAGCCCAAGATAAAATATTGCAACCATTTAACAGAACAGAAAAATAAATAAATAAACACAACCAACCAAAGAAAAAAAACCAGAACAACAACAACAACAACAACAAACCAGCAAAAAATACCCCACAAACCCAACCCCAAAAAATCAACCAACCAAAAAAATCCAGAAAGACAAAAAAAAAAAAACCACCAAACACCAAAAAAGATTAGGCCTAGAAATGAAGAAAAAGACTACGTCCAACAGAAATTGGATGGTTTACAGGAGGGGGCAGCATGTTTCTCAGCATCACAACAGGAATCTAGCAGAGCCCTTTCATCTGTTCCCACAAAAATGCACCCTGGTATCCAAGCTGCATCTTTTCTAAAAGTCACATCCTGGCACCCACTACAAGCTAAGTTGCAGCAGAAAAAATACCGTATCTTCATCTGAGTTAAGTTCCCATTCTCTTTCCCTTCTCTGCAGTTCTCCTGATGAATGGCATCTGAATGGTTTCATATGCACAGAATGCGTAATTCTTGTCCTTGTTTATGCCCAGCAGGAAATAAGGGACTTCCCTATTTCTGTGGCATTTAGCTTGCAGGGTGTGAATGATGCCAGAGAGCTCATCTGTAAGACAGCAGGTATGTGGCAGGTGTGGTACACTCCTTTCTGCCCCAGCCAGTGGCATCTGCCCTTCAGCTCCTGCCTGCTGTAGGCAAATGCATGCAACTCCATCTTCCCCTGATGCGCTGTGAAGCAGGGGCACCCCTACTGCTGCCTGTCTTTGTGAGCACTGCCTGCCACAGCAGCCATGGCCCTGCATACTAATTGGCACATTTAATGACTTTCTCCTGTCATCCCCTCCTGTCTCCTCCTGAGCTGCAGTCTGGGAGCAGAGGAGCCCCGCTGCCATGGAAACAAAGTCTCCCAATACCCTGAACCTGCCCTACCAACCTGTGGAGAAGATTCCGGTAGTGAAGCTCAAAAAAGGGGATGCCCGAGGGTATGTAAAGGCGGAGGAGTAGGAAGGGATAATGCTGACTGTGGTTGAGTGGATCTGGGCTGTTCTGCCAAGGCACTGCACAAGCTGAGCATATACTCGGCATAACAAAGCAGACATTCAGGGGAAAACCGGATTAACCTTCTATTACCTGCATTTTTCTCCCAAATGTTTCAAATGCTTCTCAACCCCCTCCCTCCCACCCACTTACAGTCTAGATCAAATACCCCTAATGCATGCACAGGCCATCTCACCAAAGGGGTTTTGACAATCACAAATATGACTCACACACCAGAAGGACTATTTGTAGCAGGAAAAAGTGCTGATTATGGTGAGCAAAAGGTTCAAGGGGGCCCCAAGCCCTTCACAGCATAAGCTGGCAGAGGACAAGCCCCTGCTTAGGCAATAAGGCTGTGATCCCATGCCCAGCCTTTCATTCCTGCCTCCCTTTCCCAGGCTAGCCACAGGACTGCAGTCACATGAAAATGCAGCCTTTGTGGCACTGTCTGTGTGCACTGAAACCTTTTCTGGGCAGGCACCTTATCCAACTCCAGCTCTGTGCCCAAAAATATTCTGGACCCTGCTTCAGGCTGTGTAGAAATGAGAACTCCACTTTTGCCCTCAGTTCTGCCTCCTCGGGATTTCTGGGCATATAATGGGGGTGAGCGTACACTTAAATCTGAGTTAGCACCCAAATTTCACTGTCAGACACCATCACTCACACCCAGTCTCCTTGTAAGCTTTCAGGCCAGTAATGGAGAATCTCCTTTGTTGTCTTTTTTCTAAGCAAAGTTCCCCATGACATGATTTATTCATGCAGGGAGCCCTCAGAAAGTCATTATCTGGCGTGCCTACAAAAATACACAAATAAACAAAACAAGGATGAAAAAAATCCACTGGATCAGCACTTCTCTGAAGACTAGATGGAGCTGATAATGTTCCAGGCAGACTCTCTCACGCAAGGGATGTGCCAAATGTTTCAACTCTCATACCTGTCCCAGCCACTTGAACTACCAGCTTAAAGCTGGAAATTTTACTTCAGTTCCAAGTCAGAGCGCTCTGTGCCATGAAGTGGTGCAAGGTTTTGGAGTGGAAGCATCTAAGACACCCAGAAAAGGCCCTGATTGGTACTGCTGTGAGGCAGGTGAGTCTACTGCAGCACAGGCTGCGGAGTGCAGTGAGACAGGTCTTAAGCATGACAACTAAGGACAGAGATATTCCTCTTTGGCTAAAAAGGGAAACTTTGGAGAACAAGTTGAAGTTTGCTAGGATTTTTTTTATTTCAGACTTTATGTGTTCTTGCAGAATTCCCACTGACTTGAAGAGGAGTGCCCCATTTTAAATCTCAGTGCACTAGGTCTGTCACACATGAGCTCCTACTATAGCACAAATTGGTGCATAAAAGATGAAGCCCAGAAGGAGTGTTTGCAAGCCACTTACAAGAATGCCTAACCTAAGAGAGAAATCTGGTTTACAGGGTTTGCAGCATTTGTGTAAGCCCCCACTCTCACACAATTGAGAGGGATTTTATTAGATAAGAAATGAAGTTTGAAACAGAAAATGTTAGAGGATTACAGGAAGGGAAAAAGCTTTTTTTCACAAACACATAGAGAAGTAGGTTGTTAATGTTACTAGGAGTGGCATTCACCTAAGTCTGAAAGCATACAGGTGTATCACTATCATTAAAAAGAGCAACTATGCCAGAAAGTTGATAAAGCATGGACAAAACCAGTCTGTCTGAATCTTTCTCAGCAGAGTGGGAAACAAAAGCTTCCGTAGGAAGTGATCCCTCTCAACCAGTTCAGTGGTGTCCCACAGGGAGTCAGGATGAGTGTGAACAAAGATGATCCAGCAGGCAAAGCATATGTGGATTTTCAAAACACCTTTGATAAGGCTCTACATCAAAGGTTATTAAAATCATTAAGCTGCTGCAAGGTTTCGGAAAAGTCTTTTTATGGACTGAGGGCTGGTTAAAGAACAAGAAGCAGCAAGCAGGACATCAAGGTCACTTCTCAGGATAGAAAGGAGACAGTAATAGTGTTCCCAGAGGTCAGTGTCAGGACCAGCTACATTCAAAATCTTCATTAAGAACTCAGAGATGGGAGGTCATTGCCAATTAGTCAAAGTGTGGGAGTGTTACTAAGTTCTTGGAGAGGCTTTTGAGAGTGGGATCTCACAAAACAGAGAGAGCCGGCAGCAGACAAGGTTCAATGTGATTAATTACATGTGTGACAAATAGGTGTAATATCCTACTAACCTATGATTATACCCAGCACTGGCAGCTACAACTAAGAAAGAGGTTTTGAAGCCACCTCTGACCTGAACAGCTCAGTGAGCAGCAGCTGTCAGAAAAACTCAGGACACAGAGCATCACTAGCGCAGGTAGTAACAACACATCACAGGGCATAATTCTGCCACTTCACAAAGCCATGGGCCCCCTACATGCCTTCAGTGTTTTCTGCAATTCTGGTCTTCTCAGCTCAAAGACGATATAATGTAGTTGGGGAGGCATAGAAAAGGAGAACTAAAATGCTAAAGCTGAGGCTTAGAAAACCATTAAAGTGCTGGATAAAGTGAGGTCAACCAGCAACAACTGCAGAACTGCTATTAGCAAAGTCTGAAATACTGTAACAAGAGAAGACTCAGTGAAATTAGCAGGAGAAAAGTTCAATAAATATTTTTTTACATAATGGGTATTAAACTTCTAGAATTTGCAGCCAGTTGCGAAGATAGAATGAAGATAGATATGAAGATATGCATCAGGAGGTGCAAACAAGGATTAGACAAATCCATGAATAACTGGTTCATAAACAGATAGTAATGTGAACTGGCAGGAATGCACCCTAACATACTTCGTCCATAGATTCTGGATTCCAGAACAGAGTAAGAAAACGCCCACAAGATATGGCCAGAGATAGGGCAGATAGCTTACAAGCAAAAGTGATTTACACTTAAGAATAGGCTCAGTCATTTCTTAGAAAGGCTGGAGAGTCACATGCATATTTGATCTTGCTTGGGCAGGTCAAGACAGACAGGGTAGTATCTGCCTTGTCAAAGTGAATTAGGCCAGAATGCTGAGCCCCATGTATCTACGAGATGTCTAATTTTGAAGGCTGGACCAGTTTGCACCTCACTTTACTGCTTATTGTTATGTATCACATACATTTGACAGCTGGAGGGCTGGGCTAAGCCTTCCATTTTGGAAGGAAATGAAAAATCTCCCTTGCATGTTGAATTAAAGTGTAATGAAATGTTAGATCTTTAGCATTTCACAAGTCCTGGAGGGTTGGGTTTCTGAGCAGGCAACAATGCTTGTGGGTAGTGGATAAAGACAGAGGGATTTGTGAATGTACTTCATCAACACAACTGATCATATCTCTGCATCTGGTTCATTTTGGTTTGGCTTTTTTGGCTTTTGTTGTTGTTGTTGTCCTGGAGTGAAAGGTTCCAGCTCCACTAGGAATCTAAATATGCATTATGGAAACCATTTTAATTACAGGATCTAATAATGTTTTCCCACAAAACTTCTGTTTAATTCTGCACATTTGCTAGACTGTGCTCAGCAAATGAGGGAACTGTTAAATATTTCTTCTTAATCCCATCAGTCAGTGATGCCTAACTCCTTCCACATCCAGCTATATGCAAATGGAACAGCCCATCGAAATGTGTCAGCAATGGGCTTTGTCCATGGAAGGTTCAAATTGCACAGACACACCTGCTGATCTACCTGACTAACTACAATGTCTCTGAACTGCTATATTAAGATGGACCAGCGCCAGAACCAAGCTCCAGCACAGTGGTTAGAGCAAGCCTGTTGTATCTTTGCTGACTTTCATAAGGACAGATGCTCATCCCAGTTGTGGGATGCCCAAGAGAAGGATACACTGCCTTGGTAGAGTATAATGGGAGAGCTGTGGCAGGAAGGAACATAGCCCATGTTTCTCCAGATACTCACAGAATCATAGAATAGTTAGGGCTGGAAAGCACCTTAAGATCATCTAGTTCCAACCATCCTGCCATGGGCAGGGATACCTCACACTAAACCATGCCACCCAAGGCTCATGCAGGAGTCAAGCCCTTCTCAGCAGTGTGCTGGTGCGGCTTGGACAGTCATGCAAGTCCAACCTTACACAGTGCAGTGGAGAAGGCTATAAGGACCTTTTATGTTAGGAAGTGCTTAGCAACCCACCCCCATAATTAGTCTTTCACCAAAGCAAAAGAAAGTATTGAGGTGAAGTGCTGGAAATTGCAAGTTGTGAGCTGAATGACAGAAAAATTCTGGAAGGACAAATAAACTTCTTGTTTTGTTTTTGTTTCATGGGGGTGGGGGATTTGCTATTCAGAGGGTAGTAATCTTGAAATAGCTGCCTGTTAATAACTATAATTTAACCTGCCTGTCCCCTGAAGTCTCCAGACTCCTTTTAAATTCTGAGTAGTTGCTCTGTAAAAGGCAGAGGATCATCCTATATAATTAAAATTACAGCTGCAGACAGATACTCTCAGGGATTTCAATATGAAGCAAAGCTCCACTGCCACCCTAGAACTTGTGCTTCCTGCTATTCAAGGCTCCCAGTGCTTGCAATGAAGAGCAGGACCAGCACAATGCACCCAGATACCTGCTGGAAATCAACCAACTGATCTTGGTGCTATTCAACCTTGTACCACCTTAAGCAACAGAAGGAATGATGAATCATTAAGTGAATTTTAAGGCAACTTTCACTGGTCCCTTTCTGACAAAACACTCTTTTTTTCTAGGTATTGTAGGTAAAGGTGTAGTGAGATAAAACTGCCCATCTTTTTGAGAATAACAGGCATAGGTTCGTTTTACTACATCTTCTGCTATTTTATCTAACAGGAAAATTAGCTTTTGTCCATTTCCCATTTCCATCATGAAAGGCTCAGGAAGAGTGCCATATGGGTGTCCTGTTTGTCAGATCAATGTTGGACTGCTGCTCCCTTCATCATCATATTAGGGCACTTGAACAGCCCTCCAGAACTTGAAACCTCTAGACAGTGGCTAGGGTGGTAATGGTTCACGCTCCCTGTGAAAGAAGTTTGGAGCTAGGCATATAATATCTAATAATTAATGTAAAGAATCTGCTACACATTATAACTCAAGTGAGAACCTGGCATAATCCATCATGGAAGCCTCTGTGGTATTACCACTTTGCTACCACTGTAGCTTTTTGACCTAAGGGGTAGCTTCCAGCCAGGGGTAACTGAAAGGGTAACCAGCAAGGATTGCAATAACCTTGTCAAATAAAAGCCACTCATGCTTTTTAGATAGGCAGTGGCTGAAAAGATAATTTCAAATTGTTACCTGTCTCGAAAAAAATTAAAATGGGAAGAAAATAGAAAGGAGATAGAGATGGAGCAGAAGAAAAACTGCTTGTATGTTTTCAACTTTTAAAATCTTCTGACTTTACCTAACAACATAGGGAGGACACTGGGAAACAGCAAGGTCAAAGCAATATTTGCTCTGCCTATGGTCAAACAGAAGCATCTGTAAAACTAAAACTCAACCTGCCTTGAATGTGGAGGGTTAAAGCCTAATTAAACCTAATCAAAGTCAAGGGAGGAAAGACTGCATATAGAATTGAAAAACAGATTTCCCCAATGTCACAAATGGGATACAAAGTCAGGCCTGATTTTCTGTTGTGAGAAGTTATGCGAGAAGCTAAAAAGTTACAAGCAAAATTTGCAGAGCTACAGGCAAGTATTTTCATAAAAAAGAAACTTTTTATCTTCAAAAATCTTTCCTTGCCATGAAAAATCAGCCACTTTTAGCTCTCTTTCACAAATACTAGTAACTCTTCTTGGAATATTCTGTGCCAACTAAAGATAGGATGAACAGATCCAGACAAAATGGAAGTATCTGTCTTCAAAACTGCTACTCATGTTGACAATCTGCTGAACCAAACACTTCTGTTGCGATCAGTAGTTTTGTTTTTTTATGTGCTTCAAGGTATCAGCTAAGAATTGTGAGAGGCATGCTGAGTCTTCTGGAATTCTTGCACCCTATCACATAGTTTGCCGGCATCACATCATTCTCTTCATAAATTGCACAATAAGACAGTTTTCTTCCCAATTCACAGGCTGTGAAAGAACCTCATTCCTTTGATGGTTACAAACTCCTTTTTAGTATCTTGTTTAAATTCTTTCGCAGACTGCTCATCCTTATTTGTTCTTACGCAAGCATTGTCCTTTAGTTTAAATAGGACTTTTTCTCACACTCATATATAGTTCTTTTAGACTCTCCTTCAACAAAAGATTTTAAGCAGGAATGCCCTGGTACTGTACTTCAGTTTGGAGAAGTATTTTGTCCCCCCCGTAACCAGGAAAAAAATGCTTGGGTTTCAGCCGGATTGTTTCATCAATACAGTTTGTTCAGTGGCTGCAGAAACACCTGTGCTAGTGCAGAAAAGTGAATGATATGGGAATTAGTTGTTGAGATAGCAAGAAGGCAGGACCTTCTCTTTGGGCAGCAGGGCTGTCTTAATCTGCTTGAAGAGTTCATTGAACTCTGTCTGCTATCATCAGTCTGTCTATATCCCATGTTGTTCAAGGATCTCACCTCTATCCCTGTTCCAGGTTTAGCCTTCATGTTCCCAGTCCCATTAACCAATTTTCCTATAAATTAATATGCAGCACTGTCCTTTCAAGATCTGAGGTCAAAAACTGATTTTGCTTTCACGCCAAACTAGCTCTCCTTCCCACACCATCAAGTCTGTAGCAGCAACACTTTCCTCCTCATTTTCTTTACATTTAAAAAGTCAAGGGACGGCCTCTTGTTTATTTCAAAACTTTTTTAAAGTCAATCGCAAATGTTGGGGTTGTTTTTCACTTTTCACTATATCCCTCTTTCTCCATTACCCTTTCTCTCTTGAGTGTTTTTGCTTACTTCCAGTACTTATGAGGTGAAATCAGACAGTTCTGCAACCTTTTGCTCCTCACCTTCTCCTGTGATTTAGGGGCATAATTTCCAACTACTTTCTACACCTTTATTTAAATAAAATCCACCTTTCCACTGATCCTGATAACTAGTTCCTTCCATTTCTCAGAGTTGACCCTCTGAAACAGCTATAGAAGGACAGTAAGGAAACAGGTACTCCCCAAAATTTTGAGGTCACAATTATTCTAAACTCAGCAGTTCTGAGAATCCCAGGCTGCTTTAAAGTCCATCACTATCCCTGTAAGCCTTACTTACAGTAGAAAATTACACAACTACAGGTGCAGAGTAATTGCCTACTTGATGTAACTTGAAGGCTAAGCAGATCCAGATCTCCTTTTTTGTTTTCTGTTTTTGCTGGCTTTTATCTTAAAGAAATCTACCAAGATGTTGTAAAATTCTGTCAGACTAAAAGGAATGACTAGGAAAGAAGCATTTTTTCTGAGCATGTTAAGATACTGCTGTTTTCCATAACTGACAGAGAAAGTACAAGCTACCTTTAAAGCAACTGGCTTGGACTTTGTGAGTAGCACAGAGAGAGAAGTGTACACCTCAGAAAAGCAGGGTTCACCCTGCTTCTGAATACCTTTGCAGTCTGCATAAAGCTCATGTCACAGTTTTAAAGCTGGCAGTGCCTGTAAACTAGATAGACCTTCAGTCTCACATTGTACAGTGGGTCTGTATAAACCTCTCCATGAAACTTCTTTGTATTTCCTAGTTTATGCCATTTTAGCTGTGCTTAAAAGTGTATTTGAAGGGCTTTTTACTGCTTGCAGATGAGCAGAGCCTTCAGTTTCCTCCTTTTCTATCTAGTGTTTTATTTGTCTAACTAAAGCTGATTAGGACAGAAAACTAGAAGGTTAATACTGCATCATACGTAGGCAAGTACAAGCTGGCTTAGTTCCAAACACAGCATCTAGTCCTTCTCTAAACTGTCATGGAAACATTTCTTGGACAAAACTGTATGTTCCTCCAAGCATGATTGATGTAAAAAATCACAACTGTGTGTGTCTGTGCAAACAGGTAGGAGCTGTATAAGACAGATATTTTGGTTACTTTCAACATAACTCCCCTCTGCAAAGAATGGTAGTATTAATATTTTAAATAATACCTAAGCTTTGTTTTGCAGATCCAAATAGTATCTATTGGCTTTCTCCTGACGGGTACATTCCACTCACTGTGTATTGGCATTGAGCTTTATTTTAATGCTGCTATGCTTTTCCCACACAAGTACTCAACACTAGATTCTTTTGTCTAAAAAAATGGCTGATATGGCATGAGAGACCAGTCCTAGAATATGTGAGGATACTCAAGGAGCATGGAAAAGTCACTGGACTGAAAACTGCAAAATTCCTGTTTTCTTTGGTGCTTTCGATGTAGAAGACAAGATGAGACATGCTGCCAAAATTCTGACATGAAATATTCAGCTCTATTTTGATCTCTCTTTTTTTCTCTGTGCCTTGTTTTGCTGAAGATGATTTAAAACTCTGCTTGCTGAATCCAAAAAAACAAACAGCTCATGCATATGAGAGGCTGCCAAGAATGCAGGACCCTGCCCTTTGCTTAGATCACAAGCAAGAAAAATATCCTACAAGGATACTGCCAGCCAGCTATGCTGCAGTAAATCTCACCATCAGAAAATAACAGTGGCAGCAAAATCAGCTGCAAAAGGACTGCATGCAGAGCAGTAACTTGCGAAGATCTCAGCTTATCAGCTAGCCTTTCAAAGTGACTTGGTGGTGACAGGCATCTGGTAAATCCATCTCGAAAGAATCTTTATTCTCCAGATAACACTGCATTTTTATTTTGTGGGATTGGGCTCCGGCTGTATGGGGAAAGTGGATGACAAAAACATTAGGACAAATTATTTGTAATTGTCGTGTCTATCATTCATGTTGACTCTTTTTTTTCCCCCTCCTTTCTATTTATACTGGCAGTAAAATAATCCCAATGCTGATATGTTATCAAAGAATATCTGACAATATATTTAATGAGCAGTTCTTTATCTTCCGAAAATTCTATTACCAAAAAAAAGAAAGAGAAAGAAAATGAAAATGAAAAAGAAAATGAGTGATTTCTTTGGCCTGATAAGATTTTTCAATTTCTCTGTACACCATTAAATTCAGATTTATAAGACATAATCTTGCAAGTCATAAAATAATTTGAAGGACTCCCTTTATGCACACACCTTGGAATGGACTAAATCACATTATAAGTTATCTTCTGAGCGAGGCTTAGACTGTCTTACACTTTCTATATCAGTTGAAAAGAAAACAACTTACATTTCCAGTGAAATATTTGTTTCCTTCATGGTGTGGCATGAAATGATTGGATCACAATCTGATGTGTTTGGGTTTTTTTCCCTTTAGATATAGCAGGGAACGTGGAAGTGAAAACATACGTAAGGCCATTAAAGATTTCAAATTAATAAGGATAAAGGTAAAAATCCTATTCCCAGTGATGTCAATGCCAGTTTGCCCATGGCTCTGGAGCCTAGACAAGAATATGTACCAGTATCTTTATGTCTTCTATACAAAATGCACAGGCTGCAAAACTAACTGCTTAGATCATATTCATGAAAAAAAACCCAGTATTTTGTGCTTTAACGTATCACATTCTCAAGGTTCCTGTATCTCTAAATGGCTTTTAACCTATTTTATATTCACTAAGTACTCTTATTACAAAGACTTGTTATTTTTTGTAGATGTAGATTTGCAGACTTTACTATTAAAAGTCTTGCACTACAGGTCTTCCTTAAAGTCCTGGCTTCTAAACTTGTGATTATGTGAATAATTGAAATGAAATTAATTTAAAAATGTTAACTTCCAGGACTCACAGCTGTGGAGAAAAGCCTGAACACAGCTATGTGGAGTAGAGGAGTAAAGTAGGATTTGATGAGCCCCAAGTACCACAGGTGGCTATCATTTTAATCTTCTTCCCAAGTGTATCCATCTCTACCTTGAAAGTAGCTGGGCTTCTTTGTGATTTGCACTGCTTCCACTTTTCCAGACTTACTTCTGACAAAATTGTCAGTTACACTCTCAATCATGCCAGTGCACACACATTTGTTTCTTAAATAGTAATGACCTTTTGCTTGAATAGCTCTCCAGCCTTCTGATTATACACATCTTGCCCCATTATATTATTTTACAGAATCCAGTATCTGTTTGTTTAAGAATTAGAGCTGTTCTGAGTTGGTGCATAAGGAAGTGATTAAACTAATGATTTAATAGAGCTAGCAATGTTGTAGTGTTCCTGGTGTGGAAAAAAAATGGCAGCACATGTACTTTCTGTAACGTTGTTGAAAATGTTGGTCTCACCTACATCGGCAAAGATATAGAGTCCTTAAAATCCTTGCTAACCACTCACTAGTTGCCTCCCTAACCTGAGGCCTACCACATCACTGTTCTTCATGAGTCGACTCTGAATAAGATGGTTTAGACAAACTCCTCAGAAGTAAAATCTCAAAAAGAATTCTGATTTCATTTGTTTTGCTACCAATCTGGATGGGTTTCAGCCAATTTTGCAGGGCTCCTGGTCACAAAATGCATACAGGAATGTAGTTCTGAGAACAAAAGCAGAACTCATAATTGTCACAAAGGAAAAGAATGCCATAGTAAATTAAAAGAATGATTATGCCAGTCAAATCAAAAGTTAAAATACAAATTAAAAACTAACTATATTGATCAGCAAAAAGAGAAGACGTAACCTGAGCAAGTTATGCTTCCATAGGTTTTAAACTAAGGCTCATCTATCCAGTGTACTAAACTTTCAACCAACATAAATATGTGTGGAGAATAGCTTGATGGGAGACAAGATAACTTCTATGTTTTGATGGAGAACAACACAAAGATAAAAGGGAATAGTTTTGAAACTTCATTTGGATCACCTCTTATGGTTGGTATCTCTATCTAAACATTTCAGTGGGTCTGATTCTGCTCCCAAACCAAAGACATGAGACATCAGTATTGCAATATCAAGCTCCGGATGAGGTGACCTGGAGAAGAGAGGTAGGAACCAAATGTACATCAAATGCAATGCATTCAAGCACCCAAGGGCAGGACAGCAGCTTTACAAGGATACTGCTAAGGGACAAATAAATAGTAATTTCTGAGAGTAAATTCAAGGTTATTAGCTAGTTATATTTCTTGAAAGCACTTTAGAACACTGGGAAGACTGAAGTTACTTCCCACTCATGCGGCTTTTCTTCTGCAGATTTGTTTACCTTCCTGATGGATACAGAAGCATTTGAGTTACCACAATCTTTTATTTTTTTTTTTTTTTTAAATCTCTCCTTGAAATCAGATGCATATTCCCTCACGCACCTGAAATCAGACCTTCATTTCTTCCTAAAGTCAGGACATGGATAGAAACATGACAGTGTTTGGCTCCATTTTTGTAAGACTAGATTAATACAAAGCCAAGATATCTCTGAAGTTTAATTACAAAGATCCTGAGTCTGCAAGATGCAAAATCACCTCAGCCCTGGGATCCTCGCTTTTTGGGAAGCTTGAAGAGCTGCTCCTGACAACTTGTCAAAAAGTTCAGTGCTGTTCATGATGTCTGATATTGAAAAGGCTTCACAAAGGCATTCGCATTACAACTACAAAGGTAACCTAAAGCATGTCCATACTCTATGTCAGTGATACAAACAGGCTTAGATTGACCTGAGTCTCTGCTAATGACTTCCTTTCCCCTCCATATTGGAATGCAAACACACAAGCTTCCTGGCTGGCCAGGTGCTCCATAAGATAGCTGAAGGACCCACAAAGCAATGAATATCTAAATGACCTGCAGTATCACACAATGCTTCCCTTGTTTCCCATTTCCACTCACCATCACTAGCTTTTTGTTATGCATGCACCAACCTACTGTGCCAGCTTTCTAGGCTGTGCTCTATACTAGCTGATGCTGGCCTCTCATCTCCTTGATCCATGCTGTTGCTCATAGCATTTCATAGTCTAATTGTCTAGTTCTTCCTTTCCATGCTTCCTGAGTTGTGTGGGCCAAAAGACTGCCCATTGTTCTTTGGGCCCAGGGAAAAGAACATGCATATTTAGGAAAACTGCCTAGCAACTGCTTTCCTTATTGCAAGGAGAGAAGCCATTTGCATAAGAAACCTTCCAGCTGGAAGCCTGCAAAAATACTCTGCTGGAAGCTGATTTTGTGACCAGCCCCCAAAGGAGAACTCCTGTTCAGTCCTGCTCCCTCTGGGTGGCCTTTCTGTCCTGTCTCCACCATCAGCTAACCTTTGGAGTTGTGTCACTTGCTTTGTACATTTCCTGCTGAAAGTGACAATCTGTAGCACTACTGTGGAGAGGGAGCTCCAGATAGTTACACATGGTTCCTCCCCACAATTACTAAATGGTATTAACGGCCCACACAATGACCTGGCCCAGGAAGAAAAACTCCAGAAATCACTTAATCATTTCTCTTGCTGTTCTATTCCTGGTCTCTAGAAAATGTTGGCAGTAAACTTTTAATTTTCTAAAGCCCCAAACAAAATATTTGCTCTATTAAAATCAACAGAAAAAGCCTCCACCAATATACCAACTACAATCCAGCACATTGCAAAAAAGTGCTGGGATTGAGGACATGGCTCTCTTATGTGCTAAACATCTAGACAGTGGTCAAATCATTTCACCATCTGCAAAAACGGTTTTGAAGGGCTGTACTGCTACTCAATGGAATGAGCTGCTTTCGATCAGAGTTCTGCAAAGTGCTCCAAATTGCAGCTCGTAAAGCTAATTACAATGTGTGAATCATTGCTTTCCTGCAATTTATATCCATATGTGTGGTTATTTTTGAGAATGATTCAGTTTTGTATATATAATTTTAAAAGGACTTTTTAAGTTAATGAACATCTGTGCTAAGAGCCCCTCAACAGAAAAGCTTGTGTCAGCCACCGGTGATGCTGACTGTGTAAACTTCCTGCTATTCTATAGGCGTAAATGTGGATCCCAAGGATCTTACTGACTGCATACAGCAGGAATAACCCTCTGAAACAATTCTGTTAAAGTCCTTTAAAAATGGAGTTGGAAACCCAAAATTTTCAAAATTTTCATCCATTTGAAAACTGTAATAATCTGTTTTAGAACCAAAATGGGATCGAAGAGTAAATTCTCAAAGCTTTCAATAAAAGCAAACAGAGGGAAAACTTCCATTTAAAATTTCCCAAAGACACTTTGATGAAGTCTTTGATTGACATTCTGAGCTCTTAGCTATACGGGGTTCAACACAATTTCTGCATTTCCTGGCATATGTTTCTGGGTGTTGCTTCCTGGCTGAACTTATTTTCTCAAGATGAACCTACTTCTTGACATCCTGCATGAGAATCACACTTGTGGGGTGGATTTACAAAGGAATAATTAGACACACAAATTCAACAGGTAATCAAGTAACCGGTCACAGAAGCAAGGTCACGCTGCTTTAGTTTGCCTTTTTAATCAGCTCTATTTTTCAACCTAGTCAGTATGTTTTTATGTTTCTGCCCTCTCTACACTATTTGCTCTCACCAACTGAAGGAGAATGTGCTCCAGAAGCAATGGAGCTAGCTTCAGGTTTGCACATTCCATGTGAGAAGGGGATTAAGTCTGGCAAAACAAAGTATGTCACAACCTCGGGGCTGAAAATCTCATTTTATGTATTACCATCTTGTCATTAACTGTGCAAGATGAAGTTTAGTAAGAACTCACTTTTAAATGCAGCACACTACATATGCTGGACATCTGATGTTCCTTCTCCTAGCACCAGCATGGAAAACCTTCTTGGACTTCCCTGGAGTTCCCCTGGATTCACAGGATCAATGTCAGTGAAAACAGGTGGAAACAGAACTATAAGTAAGACCAGTAATGTTGGTGTCCTTGCCCATGGAAGTGGGGCTGGAACAAGGTGATCTTAAGGTCCTTTTCAACCATAATTATTCTATGATTCTACTCTATTTTAAGGGCCTTTCCAAACCTAACCATTCTATGATTCAAAGATAAGAAAATTTCACTTGGGAAGCGACTACATCTATAGCCATGCTAAAAATGATGGGCTGTAGAAGCTTGAGACAAAGATGAATTTAGTCTCTGTGTAGAAGTGAGCAGGTCAGAAAACTGCAGTTCCAGACAAAACACCAGCAGTCAGGGATGTGTTAAGTAAGAGCTGAGGAAACAGCATGCTTCCTGCACACAACAGAATATACTCTGGCAAGGGCAAATAGTAACAGGCATCAAGCCATGTTGCTAATCCTTCATCATCAGGATAATGCCATGTCCCAGTGCCTTACAAGTTTTTAAATGCTGACACTGTGCTGACCTTTAGGAAGCTCCTAAAAGCCCTCTAGGATCATTAGGCCTAATTCTGCATGTGATTATGTTACTTTCAATTCAGAGCTAGTGCACTGACTTCAAGGCAGCTAATTCAGATCTCTCTAGCTGGCCCATTATTTCCCATATTGTTTCCAGTTGCATGAAATCATCTGCGCATGTCCCCAGGGCTGCTGGAACCCTCTGTCCTCCCCAGCACTACACATGATGCAATGAGCCTCTGACGAAGGAGGAAAGCCGAGAAGTCCATGTAGGGAAGCAGATAACTTCCTTTTGAGCAATGGATGCAAAAATAGCTGCTAATAAAAAGCCTTCAAACTGTGCCTTCAAACTGTGACAATTCAATACACACACCTACGAGGATGCCTTGACAAGCTGCTTGACTTCTCAGTAACTCTTTCTTGTTTTCTTTAGTGCAACCTCCTCCAAACTCCCACACACAGGTATTCATCTCTGTAGTGACAGCTGAGACCTGCAGGTGTTTGCTGCTATTGCCCTTTTAGAATAGACAGACACTTGTTCCAGCACTGTAAACATTTGTTTCGCTATGCTTGCCTGGCTAGTTACAGCCCAAATAATAATAAACCAGCCTTTTCTTTTTTTAGCTCCTTGCTGTCATGCATTAATTTCCTTTGCAAATAGGCATTCAGTACTGGAAATAGCTTAAGCAAGATCACTCTCTGTTGATTATTTTACTAGCACTATCTTTTAGCAAATGAAAGTCACCAGAAAAGTGTATTATGCAG
Source organism: Ara ararauna (assembly GCA_028858755.1). Classification (NCBI taxonomy): domain Eukaryota; kingdom Metazoa; phylum Chordata; class Aves; order Psittaciformes; family Psittacidae; genus Ara; species Ara ararauna. The sequence goes on along the minus strand of CM054410.1, from coordinate 30,698,191 downwards.
TTGCCAGAAATACAGCATTCTCCAGTATTATGCTCACACAAGAACGAAGGACTATGGCTAGTGGGCAAGCTGCTATGCCATTCCAGTATTCTAATACCGATGTTATTTCACTGTGTTCAAACTGCTACTCTGACTTTGTTAAGCAACAATGGAGATCAGAGTTGGGACTGTTTGCTGAGGACTATAATACTCCCAAGGGTAAAAACGGTTCCTCAAAGAGTATCATGACCTTTTTATGTAGCAAGAAGGTCTGAAAGCTGGGTATTTTTAAAATTGGCCTGGAATAGCAAATTGTGTAATCCTCAGGTTTTTTGGAAGTATTCCTGGGAGGCTAAGAAGTGCAATAACTTCACACATCTCAACTGAAAGCGCATGGGAATTCTATGTTTTAAAAAGTTTTTCCCAAAATACTCAATGGTAACATTAAAGAAGTGATGAAGAAGAAATAAAACATGAAAAAACAAAGGCACAAAAATCTAGAAAACTTCCTTGCAAACCTTTCTCACCCCCTCAGTTGTTTACTTTTTTGGAACCATGATTTTATTTCTTCAGTTCTTTGCTCACCATCAAACTAGACAAGACCTGAATTTTAATAAAAAAAAAGCAGCCCCCGAAGAAGCTAAAAATAAGAGAAACAACAGTGTTTTTTAACCACTAGGGGTACAAAATGTGCCAGTATGAACTGCAAAATAATTCACTTAGGGATTGAAACCAAAAACTTCAAGAAAAAAGGGGGTGTTCTTCATTTGGAAGGAGTAGAAGATGAGAGTGGCCCAGGGCACTGTTGGACAATACAGTGACTCTGTGCCAGTGACAGGCTGTACGAGCCTAGGATGTACCATGTAGCATGTTTCATTAGAGGCTGGGAGGTACCCCTGATACTACAGTGGGCAAAATCTCATTTGGAAAATACTGCTCACAGTCCTACTGATGTCTGTACCAGAAAGACACTGAAATTGCTGTTTCACACACTTAAAGTCCTGGGAGAAGGTTATCATGAGGAGAAAAGAAATAAAGAACCTTCCCTTTTGACAGTGTGCCTTTTAACCCTCCAAAACAGTTGGAAGGGGACAGGAGTACTTTTTCTAAATACACTTGAGAGGTAGAAGCTGGGAAGGGAGGATAATAATGTGATCAGGTAGGTGTGCATTGGCCACTGAGTTAACTCAGGTTGCAGATTAAAGAGAAAATTTGCTGCCATCAGGACTGCAAGGTTGTGGAGCAGCCTTCCTGGGAGGGCTCTGGCAGCAGCATCCTACTTGTTTTCAACACCCACTCTGATGAAAGGGGCTGTGTGGTAGGATAGGAGTGATCCAGGAGTTAGAAATTCAAGCTTCAGAGCACAAGACTGCTATCCAATTTGGTGGTATACCTGAGAGACATCTGAGAAGAAGCCTGTCAGCATTTTGCAGGCTGCTCTGTACTAATTAATTTAACTAAAGTCTTTCTTCAGAACTTGCATTGGTCATCTGTGTTTTTGTTCCCTCTCTTTCTGTATGATTTGGCTCCGGTCAGCTTCAGTTTCCACACTGCTCTGAGGCACTGAGGACAGATGACAGGGTCAAAGGTGCTCTGAGGGGTATCACCAAATGCCAGTAATGCCACAGGCTGGCTCATTCACTCAAACCATTATAAAGTTTGTCAGCTCAGAAGGTAATTCACACCGAGACAGACTGATGGGGATTTCTATTGCCTCCTGTTGTGTGTCAGGTGTGTCCAACTTCCTAAGATCTCTCAGGAATTTTTGTCAAACATGATTTCTCTTTAGAGGCTCAGGACACTGTTGATACCCTGGACATATCTTTTTTCCTGGCAGACTGGAATTTTTATGGGCTTTGGTGCCTTATATTCAGAGCAGCCCTGCAGAGAAAGACTTGGGGTGTTGGTCGATAAGAAAATGAACATGAGCCAGCTTCATTGTGCGCTCGCAGCCCAGAAAGCCAACCGTATCCTGGGCTGCATTAAAAGGAGTGTGACCAGCAGGTTGAGGGAGGTGATCCTGCCCCTCTACTCTGCTCTTGTGGACCTCACTTGGAGTATTGTGTGCAGTTCTGGTGTCCTCGACATAAAAAGGACATGGAACTGTTGGAACAAACCAAAGAAGGGCCACAAGGATGATCAGGGGGCTGGAGCACCTCCCATATGAAGACAGGCTGAGAAAGTTGGGGCTGTTGAGCCTGGAGAAGAGAAGGCTGTGTGGAGACCTCATAGCAGCCTTACAGTATTGGAAGGGGGCCTATAGAAATGCTGGGGAGGGACTCTTCATGAGGGACTGTAGTGAGAGGACAAGGGGTAACGGGTTCAAACTTAAACAGGGGAAGTTTAGATTGGATATGAGGAAGAGATTCTTTACTGTTAGGGTGGTGAGGCACTGGAATGGGTTACCCAGGGAAGTTGTGAATGCTCCATTGCTGGCGGTGTTCAAGGCTGGATTGGACAGAGCTTGGGTGGCATGGTTTAGTGTGAGGTGTCCCTGCCCCTGGCAGGGGGGTTGGAACTAGATGATCTTAAGGTCCTTTCCAACCCTAACTATTCTATGATTCTATGATTCTATACAGAAGGTGCTAAAGTATTAAGAGTGTTGGGGGTTTCCATGTAGACTGAGGAGGTCTGAGGTTCTTGTAGCTCCTCCCACTCTTAACCTATTGCGTGGCATCCTGCAAGGCTTGGCCTTAGTAACCTATGCTGCTTCTTCCAATCCTATATGCTATGCTTCATTTTAATAGCAAAACATGATACAAAATGTACATGGTACAAAATTTTATAAAGAAGCTGTGTCACTGGACTTTATAATGAAATACATCCTCTTGGTCTGCTGCCCCACCCGTGCCAGAAGAGGAGGAAAGTGATTTGTGACATGAATCTGTCTCTGTCTGGTGAGTTGGGCCTAAAGGAAGACAGAAACCTGATGAGCAGCCCTAATCTTTTGACAGTTTCTTGCACGGTTTGTACAAGAGGAGGAAAGGAGTCCTTATTCTCTCCACTGTTCCTTGTACTGTTGCATAAAGGCAAGTAAATTATACAATAGCTAAATAGGGATTACACAACTGAGCTCCATAAATCTAAATCAGAAACAGAGTCTCTATCCTGCACTGGATAAACACGAAGGGTGAACTTCTGGTCCTAATGAAGTTAATGGCAAAGTTCTTGCTTACTCTAGTGAGATTAGAGTTTCATCCAAAATCTTGGCCCAAGCCTATGGCTGGCTGACCAGGCTGGATATTTAAAGCAGATCCCTGTAAAGTTTTTTCAAGTACTTGGATAACACGACCTTCATTTTTTGAGTTTTTTTTGCTTTCTTTTTTCTTTTTCCTTTTTCCTTTTCCTTTTCCTTTTCCTTTTCCTTTTCCTTTTCCTTTTCCTTTTCCTTTTCCCTTTTTCCTTTTTCCTTTTCCTTTTTTTTCTTTTTCTTTTTCTTCTTCTTCTTCTTCTTCTTTTTCTTTTTCTTTTTTTCTTTTTCCTTTTCTTCTTTTAAGCTTTTTGCTTATGATAAAGTAGTGTAGAAAAGTATGTAAAGTCCATGCACTAAGCAACTACTTGCAAACCTGAACTGGAACCCTAAAAAGGGATTAATATACTATCTCTGAGTGCAAGAACAAACATTAGCAAAGCAGTGGTTCCCCTTCTTCAGGGTCAATACTTTAATCCATTAAAAGCTGCTGCTGAGTCACACTACTTGAGTATGAGAGGGAAAGATGGGAAACCCTGACCTGTGCGGGTTGGGATTACAAACAGCACAAGACATCAACAAAATAAATAAAAGCCCTTAATGAACCTGAGACCTAAGCTCTGCAAGTAAATAACTTTGTGAAATGAGCCACTGTGCTACAAGAACTGCAGTGTTGCTGAAGCTGTTTGGCACACAGACCAAACTAATTACTCAACAGTTGCTTTACTTTCGCCTTGGGTGGACATAAGTGCTGGGTAAGGAAAGCCATGCTGATTCTTCATGTCTCTATGCTTATCTAGTCCAACTAGTGAAAATTATTGCTGTTACACTGAATACTAGCAAGTACAACAGGGCTCCCCCCATCCACAAGATTCCTGCCTGATTAAAAGGAAAGGAAAAAAGAATGGAGGAGTAAAAGGAAAGCTTGTGCAATCAAGGCCAAATAACACATGTATTCCCAGCCCAAGGGTTATTTCTCTCCCCCTCTTCCCTGAGGCATCACTTAACAACTGAGCTGATTCAATGCAGAATGTCATTAACAATCTAACAGTGAACAAGTACGGGTGATCATCATTATATTACAGAAGCTAGCTATAAATAATCATATTGGGCAAATCTAACATCCTGATAGGGTGGTAGGATCCCAAAAAGCTGATTCCAGAGTATTAATAAGCACAAATGCTGAACCATTTCTTGCAGAGCTTTTTGGAACTGTGTGTTGGAAATCTTTCCAAGAAGCATCAGATAAAGCTGTCAAGGCTGGAGAAGAATTGCTTCAATGTATGTGATTAAGCCTGAGCAGTTAAAAAGACTTAGCCTGCAATAAACAATTAGATATGGTAGGTCAGTGCCATCCCAGTGTCATTGTTGACAGTTTCATTACTTAGGCCTGCCATGAATACAATTCTCCAGGCAACCGCCTAGAAAGTCATCATAGCCTTGACTGTTTCATGATCAGCTTCTGATCAGCCCACATATGGCCCAAGCAAGGCAAGCCAAAACCTCACAGGCTCAACTGTTAACTTCCAACTTTTATAACTGTGAAATACGGTATCACAGTAGGCTGTGGCCCTTTCCCTCCTCTGCACTGGCTAGAAGCCAGCCTGAACATAAGTAGCCAGAGAAACGGTCCTTCATCTTTTTCTTACTGTGCAGAGTAAGTGACTACCCAACTTTATACCTATCTATCATGCTGCAAGCTTACACCTCATTTTGGATGGACCCATGCTACTTTACATGTTCATTCATCCCTTTTTACTCTTGTCAATCTCTTTCTACCTTCATTCACACTTGTCTTTTACTTACACCTCTCTAAACTTACCTTTCCGGCCTTATTTGTCCCCACATCTCCCTTTTCACACTACTTCCTCTTTCTTCTCCTTTGTTACACCCACAGATACTACCCTAGCCTCGAAAAAAAAGTGATAGAGAGAAGAAAGAAAAAGAGAAGAGAGTGATTCTGTGCAAGAGGCAGTGAGAAATGCAGTGTACCCTTTGAATTAGATCCTTTGAGAGGTACCCAAGACTACTCAAGTTACTCAAAATTTTCTTAGGTGAACCCCTGCTTTCTCCAGGTTATGGGTCTTATTCTAGATTTGTGCTTCACTGGGTAGAAGCTTTGCTTCAGTGCTCATGTGTTAAGACTCAGTGATTAAACTCAGGGCACATGAGCAGGTAAGATGATGACAAAGTCAGTATATTGTGACATGCCTGTGCCATGCCTCTGTCATCCCCAGGAAGACCATATGATTACTTAGCTTCATCCCATTTTGCGGTAGTTTTTCCTGCAGCAGGGAGTTATTAATTTTTGCCAAAATAAGCAGAGTATTTATTGTTCAAAAATGCTGCTACTGACTACAAGGCCTTTGCAAACACTGTTATGCACAGACATTCATTCTTTAGTGTAATGACAAACATCATAAACAAATCCATCCGCAATGAAGAGACACACCACTTGTCCCAGTAAGTATTGCTCATACTTCAGTTGCAAAATCAAGAAATCCTGGCCATTGATGCTCACTGATGTCCATGCAAACACAAACAGAGGGAGGCAGTGATTACTATTCTGTGTATTTTTCCAAGTTCTGAAGTGCAGCCATGCTTGTTTTACATTGACCAAATATCTTGAAGTGCCAAGTTTCCAAAATAACAAAATGTCAGAGGAACCTGGCTCATATGGTTACTAAATGCTAGGTTTGCCTTTTGAAAAAAAAAGACAAAAAACAGCGGAAACAGTTACTTTCTCAGCTGTTAAGTTAAATAACATTCAAAAATAACTTGTGTACAGCTTACTCTGGCTTGTCCGGCCTCAGCTGGACAATCTCTCTCCAGGCATCCTACAAGTACTGACACCAAAGTAACACTCTCCTTTGTGCACACAGCAGCCGAAACTGGGGGGCTAAGGAAGAGGCCTTCATTTTAGCAATAAGGAATTCACTGGCAACAGGTCACATGAGAGGCAGATACAGAAAATATGCATAAAGATGCAAAATTTGATTGTCCACTCTTCCTTTTTATCTGCTGCTGCTTCTTCACTAAAGCTAAGCAAACATGTAAAATTTCTTCAAAGAGATAAAGACCTTTCTGTGATTTATTATTAGTATGTAAAGCCAACATATATACACAGCAAGACGTGCCAATCTTACTCTGATTAGGTTTCTTGACATTTACCAAAACTTTGTAACTCATAATGACATTCTCCATATACCAGAGCGTAAATTACCCGACAGGCAGATGGTCAGGTGCAATAGCAGAATCAGTCATATGAATGTGGTAAGATGACTGAACAAGGTCTAGGTTACTATCCATTACAGCAGTTCACTTACCCTATAGTAGTCCGTGCTGTACACATCTCTAGACATCCCAAAATCCCCAATCTTCACCAGCAGGTTCTCACCAACCAGACAATTGCGGGTAGCAAGATCCCGATGCACGAAGTGCTGTGATGCCAGGTAAACCATACCAGCTGCAATCTGCTGGGCAATGTGAAGCATCTGGGATTGGGTCAGCTCAGCAGGACGGTTGTCTTCTGCCATCAGTACTGCATCTGGTCCATGTGCCCTGTACCAAAATGCAAACTGATTAAGTGATAGGCCACTTGCAAGCTGGAGAGGTGAAGCACATTAGTGAGCCTAAACCCACACAACTGACTTGCTCAAATCTAGCAACTAAAAGGGCTATGAATTCATTGGTGAAATAGGGGAAAACTTATATCCTGTCTTTTTCATTTACTGTTTTCCTTTGCTGTGTGGAAGACAAGTGGTGTGAAGAGCATTACACAACAGGTGATATATCACTCACAGAAATAAGGCACATGTGCTCATAATACTAACACTTTGTCCAAAACTATCAGTTTTCTCCTGTTCCATTTTCGTAATCTTTTCTGGAGACAGGTTGGCAAAATATAGCTGTTTGGTAACTGAGGAAAATCTTATCACTCTGTAAGAGTGAAAGGCAATGAAGTGGCATGCACAGCTTCACTTTTCCTGTGACTAGCATTCCTTGATTTCTCAAGGGAGAGAGGCCACTGACCCTTCCATCTTTTCTTAAAGAAGAAAGCTAGCTTCCTCCTGAGACACTATCTAAGAAACAAGTGCAGCAATTTTAGATTTATGCTTCTAATACCCTTCTATCTAAATGCCCAGCAGGAAACCATTTTTGTTTATTTTATCTCCTAGTCCTGCCTGAGATGGCAATTCATTACAATGGGAAGAGGACACAGAACACACACTATTTGGAACAACTAAACTGCTTCAGAAATTCAAGCTTCTCAAGATCTATTAAGTCCTTAAGATTCAATTATGAACTGATTAATAAGGAAGTTCTATACACTCCAGCAGAAGGAGAGATGTTTTGCATTTGGAAAGCCCAGCAATGTACTGGAACACATGTGCTTCACCCATCCTAACTGTATTAGCTTTGGTAGACATGGGTAACTTCCTAAGATCCTGAGGATAAAGATATAAACATTCCCACACACAACATTTTTTAGTAAGCATTATTAGCTAACACATCCAATTATTGAGGTCATCTGCAAACATTCCTTATTTGATACACCTTAGAATATTCTGAATATTCTTTTCCATCCATTCCATTATTCTGCATTTTCAGAAGCCTTTTTTATTCCATTCCTGAAGATTCTTCCTTCTAAGAGACCACTTCTCCTCTTCCCTCCTTATTTTTTTTTTATATAGAACTTATTTTTATTTTTTCTCAGAAGTCCTTCCTTCCTATAGAGAGGAGTGTCAAAAAATCACCTTTCTAATCAGTAGAGCCGAGGCCTTGACTTATCCTAGGGGAAGGGCACAGGAGTTGGGGAAAGAGTTGCAAATTAATCAAAAGCTGTGAGATCAAATCTGACACTACCTATTAGAAATATGATATTAAAATTGCCCCAAGGGAAGAACCTCATGAGCAAAATGACATATGTGAGAAAGAAATGAAGGAGGGTGTGTAGCATTGCTGGGACTGCATCTGGTACCAGGCAAAGAAGCTCTGCTACAGGGTACATACAGGCAGCTATTCGGCTGAAGTAGGTTGGGGGGAATAAACAGGAAGATATGAAATCTCCAACCAAGACTCACAGGCAAATTCCTATTGAAAAACACTGTGTCTTTTCATTGCCTGAATTTTTTAATGACTGCTTTTGCACATAAAGCTCTGAGTCACCAAATTAGAGAACTCTTCAACTTTCTCTAGCTTCCTTGAGGACATGGTCTGTAAGTAATGAAACTTTTGGATTATTCTTAACACTCCACCCACTTCAGTTGTCCTCTTGGTGCTGGCTGTAAATGAGGTGCTCCTCAGTGTCTGCAACAGCAAGGAACATTGACAGAAATTGCTTTGGATCCGCGTCAGCCTCTACTAGTCAGAAAAAGCACAGTACAGACAAGACTTTGAAGCTTTAGTCCTAGATCTCAAACAGCCTTTGGCTGCATGCAGACAGCAAGGCTCATTTGGGTTAAATTTTGGATTCATTTTTCCCCAACAGCCTTTGATGGCGCTGCAGGGTAAGAAATACAGGCTCTTACAGCCTTGTAGAAGTAACCTCTGATGTGCAGCACAAGCTGCAGCAAATGCCAGAGGAATGACAAATTGGAGCTTAGGTTTAACAGCTTGTCCCAGCACAATCATTTTATATTCTAAAGACAAGGGCTGATTAAGAATTAAAAAATAAATAAATAAAAGAGAAGACCTAAGGTAGGAAATATACTGTCTGCTAAACTATCTTTCTGTACAATAATTCAAAATAAGAGTTATGAGGTAAGAAAGCACCAAGCAAAAAGAATCAAAGAGTACGTATTTATTACAAAATCAGAAATTATTTCTTATCAGCTGAAAATCTGGCTTCTTTTAATGGAAATTCAGTGCCCTGAAGAAGTACTGGGATGGCATCTTAGAAGACTGAAGTTCTCTTCTGATCCATGGCAGAGGTCCAAGCAGGCAAATGTAGATGCCCCAACATGGCTCTGACAATATATTCTCTGCCAAAGAGCTAATCAATCTGGGAAAAGTAGTAGCATTTGCTCTGCATCCCCAGTTCAGGCCCTGGTCTCTCTGCCAGACCGGGCAGCCCTGACAGTAGAGGAGGATGCTAGCTGATGTCATTTGCTTTGGTGTGGCTATTTGTTAAGCAGACATTAGAAAGACAGCAAACTCATTTCACACAGGTGATCAAAAATCATAGAATCATAGAATAGTTAGGGTTGGAAAGGACCTTAAGATCATCTTGTTCCAACCCCCCTGCCAGGGGCAGGGACACCTCCCACTAAACCATGCCACCCAAGGCTATGCCCAACCTGGCCTTGAACACCGCCAGCAATGGAGCATTCACAACTTCCCTGGGTAACCCATTCCAGTGCCTCACCACCCTCACAGTAAAGAATTTCTTCCTCATATCCAATCTAAACTTCCCCTGTTTAAGTTTGAACCCGTTACCCCTTGTCCTCTCACTACAGTCCCTCATGAAGAGTCCCTCCCCAGCATTCCTATAGGCCCCGTTTAGATATTGCATAAATGGTGACACTAGAAGTCATTAGCTATTTCAATTAGATATTAAATCTAAACTCATTTAAAGGGACATCAGTTCTGATTGGTTTTGAGCTTTGTCAGAGATACCTTTCCAAAATGGTAGTATCCCCAGTTATCTTCAGCAGGAGAAATCTCAGTACACTGAAAGGCCTTTGTGATATCCTTTGATGAAAATGGCACAGAAGACCCTGAAAGAACAGTCCCTTGTGCAAATGTTTTTTTTTATATAGGAAAAGAAGCTGTTTCTTAACTGCTTGGTTTTACGTCAATGAGTGCAGGCTAGCGGAAATGGCACATACACAGAGCCACAGTTCAAAACTTCTTGGTTCTTAAGTTACCTAATATTGTGAACATTTGGTATCATCTATTTATTTATGACTGCTTTGCTGCAAAGTTTCAATTTCCAATACACATTCCTGAACACCTTTTTGAAATAAAGTCCTAATCCAGACCCCAAGATGCAGCGTTTTCCATTGCACTGAAGTTTCCATGGCTCAGCTTTTCTGCTTCAGATTAATGGGAATCTTTCCAAAATACTGAGATGAGGGAAGAGAAAAGGTTAGATTTCAAAAGCTTTTAGATGCCTACACATAGTGATAGGTGTTGAGTGGGATCTTCCCAAGTGCTACCAGAAAGCCTGCAAGAAAATGATTCCTATTGTAAAATTTATGAGCAAACATTCCAGAATGCACAAAATATATTTTAAACACTATTTCTTTGGTTCCCATTTGTTTGGTGCAAAGCATAAGGCTTGACTTCATGGTACTTTCAAATAAGCAATTAACAATGAGCCCCACATCCCAGTACACAAGATGAGAGATGCACAGATTGTTGCCAGCACTTTCCAGTGGTGGAGGTTAATTAGACATTAAATACCAGTAACACCTACCTTCTCTACCCTGTTCTAGTTCAGCAGCACAGTATGTGTTCATGCATTTACCTGAGAAATTTGTTAAGATCTCCATGCTTCATATACTCAAAGACCATGATGAGTGGATCACCCTCGACACAAACACCATAGAACTTGACAATGTGCTCATGTTGCAGGTTAGTTAGCAGCTCTGCCTCACGGTGGAAGTCCTTGCGCGCATTGTCGCTGGCATCCTTCAGTGTCTGTCAGAGAAGATGAAATTTAAGGAAGGTGAGGTATTTGCAGAACGTAGCGAACATGGGGGATGATGCTGTAAGGGTAAGATAAGGACGCTCCACTGCATGAAGAATGGAAAAAGTACTTACCTAATAACTCTTTTAGAAATGCAGATGTGATCTTTAAATGCAATAAAAATTATGGCAATACACTTTTAATTCTGCCACACATCATCCCAAACAAGAATGTTCTTATGAGAGCATGAGGAATACTCATGATCTTTTTGTGCCAAGTGTTTTCCAAACACAGAACAAATAAACTGATCCTATCCAAAAAATATATAATTAAACAGCTGGTTCACATCCTTTAGCATTTAGCTCAGGCAAACCCTAGCATCTTTTTGATATTTACCTTTCTTGTAAGTAATTTAAAATAAAACTCTCATTGCTTGAAATACTTAGTGGGAACATAGATGCAGTATGTATTACTAATGTCGCTGTTGCTGATGTTTGCTCCTGTGGTGTGCTATACATTAAGAAGACTTATACAACGGTATCTCCCTGGACCAGAACTTACAACCTGAGACTTCAGCCAAAAACTTCTTTGAAATTCAGTAAATCTAGTCACATGCCTAAGACTACGCATATGCATGAGTAACTGAAGGATCGATCCTAAATTGATAGACAGAGAGGAAGTACATGCAGATCAGAATTCTGGTGGGTGAATTTTTCTCACACCCTTTTATTTATACAGCTCTAAACACTTGTATATTTTCATTTTGAAGGAAATACATCAACACTGGATTAAATAGGAGGCTTAAAAGTTGTATAAAGAAATAATGCTAATATAACTGCCATGCACAGACAGTTTCAGATCTCTTCTTAAGAGCTGTACTTCCTGAGCAAGAGAACACTTTCATACACAAAAAATCAAACCAAGCCAAACCAAATAACCAAGTTCTGACACCAATTATATGAAGAATAATTATAATTGACAGTAAACTACTGCTAGGTTCTACCTTCAAAAGGCAAGGTGGTTACATTATGCTAATTCAAACAATATTTTTAAAACACTTACAGAAAGATAGCAGGCTTCTAATGTTCACAATTTAATATTCACAGAAACCGATGCCTGGGCCCTGTACCTCTGGATTTTATCTACACCTATACTTAATACAAAGAGAAGACACAAAAGTAGTGGTATTGTTTTACCTAAATATGTTTTTTCCTGACCATCTAGTAACTTTATTTTCCACCATGAATTCATATACAGAGTACGGGACCAAGCTTACTCATCAGAACAGACACAGAACACACTGCTACTGTGCAATCATTGTGCCAACATACTCAGATTTTAGCTGCACTAGTCATGGTTTGTTCAAGCTCTTTCTCTAACAGGGACACTGTCCACTTTTCTAGTATTGTATTTTTGCATGTGTGAAGACAGGACTAAAAGATGACTGTTGGAAAAAACACTTTACCTGTGAAACTACAACCACAGGTCTTGAAAAATGAACAACTACCATAAAAAGGTTCAGATGGGGAGACAAGGAGTAGGGCAGACTGGATAGCCACCTACCAAGTTTAGGGGCTTTTCCCTGTGGATTTTGGGCTCTATGGATCCTAGAGGGAATAGAAATCACCCATGCCACAGATGTCCCTTTTCTGAGGGACCTACTCATGCATCTCACATGTTAAGAAGGCTCAGAACCCTTCTTCCACAACTTTTACCAATAACGATGCAACAAGTATATTACATCATCAAAGCTTAACAAGCACACAGTTGTATCATCTAAGGTGGATATTAAATTGACTCCCCACTATGGCCCTCACACATTCACATCTGAACTGAATGGGGACTGGAACAAAAACATCTTCCAACAGTTCCGGGCTCTGGGACGATGCTTTAACATAATACAGACACCAACCCACAGTCCAACCTATAGTATAGAATGAAATCACCCTGAATAATTCTGTTGTCACTAGAGTTTCCTCTAGTAGCTTAATGTGTAAAGCAGTTGGACTGTAATTCTGCTCAACAGCAACAGAATTAGAAAATTAATATAAAAAACATTTTTAAATAATAGCAACCTGGGAAAAAAGTGACAGGGAGAAGCACGTGCTGATCCTTTTTCCAGGAGGCTCTTTCCCTGGAAAGACAGTAAAAATGCTCTGCCCTGTGAGGACGGCATATTGTATATTTCAGAAGACACTTTTTATCTTACAGAAACAGCAAAATTATCATATGACAGAGCAGTTGCCATGGCAATTACACATTTTCTGTCAAACACCAAAATGCAGAAGGGTCTAAAACCCAGGCAAAACTCGGGCATGGTTTCTACTATAAAGGGGTGACTTGAATTTCTGTCACCCACCATTGCAGAACACGTTTTTCATTATTTCATGCAGCTCACAGAATAGACACAGTGCATGAGAGATATCTGACACAGCCAAGGAGGGGACTGGAAAGTCAAAAAAAAAAAGAAAGTACATAGAATTTACAGAGAAATGACATTGACTAATGCATTTAGCTTGTTCTCAGTGTAAGTGAAAAAAAATAAAACAAAAATAAACCCGTAAGAGCACAAAGAGAGAAAAAGACATATTCATTATTCTTATCATTACTGACAAGTACACCCATGCTCTGCATACAAAGCACTCAGTCAAAAGAAGTTTTTCCCAAGAGATACAACCACATGTACTTTCCAACCACTCAGCCCAAAAGCTAAGGAGAAGAGACAAGCTCCCTTGGGCAACAGAGGGACACCCTGGCTGTTACAGGAGCTCCACATCTACTGAGTTCACCCCTGTGACAGTCAAACCACCATCCCATGCTTATTTCTCCTTCAGACTCCTTGCCCACAGGTCTGTGTACCATCAGGTGTCTGCAGACCTATGTTCTGTATTGACTGCAAACCACCAGCTCCTTAGTCCACCCTGACACCACATGGACAAGTCAGAGGAATAGCAGGGGGATATGGCTCTCATCGACATCAGTATGACTTGGTAATGAAACTCTCACAACAGCTGTCCTTTATGCTGTTTCAGCCCACCAGGAGATCCTTACTACTGCTGCCAATCACCATACGAGAGCTAAGTGATATATTTCCTCAAGAAATGAAGGGGTGGTTTTGAACCTTCTCTGAACTGAAGACCCAAGGATTTGGAAACCTTTGTTTTTACTCTGTAGGTACTGTGTAAATGTTTTTCACCTCATGCACATAGCAGCCTGCAAGCAGAGCACTTCCCTAGAAAAGCACAGGGTGAAACCCACTCCAACCTCCCAGGGGAGACAGAGGCAGCTGCTAACCTGTGTCCTGACAGTCATCCTAACCTCCAGTTCCAGACTGGTTAAACTAGAGCAAGACTATGCCTGGGGATCCACCCTCTGAGGAGACAGCACCTATCCAGGCCTGAAGAACCACTGCGGCATGCCAAAATGGCTTGGAAAGAAATTGTAACTTTCCCTTCTTCCATCCTCTGTTCTCTAAAAATGCCTGCAGCAAATGGTGTTCTGATGTGTGCTAACTCACCCAGGGGGAAGGCTAGTACAGTGCCCATGCAACCAGATTAACCTGTAGTTAAGTTCTGCTCACAGGGTTTGACTCACAGAAAGCATTTCCACTCAATGCTTCCCCAAAAAAAGCCTCATGATTGAAACAAATTGAAACAGATTTTCTTTCTCCTTTTCAAGGAGCAAAAGCTCAAGCACTTTGGGTTGTTTACGCCATGTCTGATTTTATATTTTTCACAGATTTTTCTTGGCTTCTTAGCTCCTAAATAATTTGCTGCAGAACATCAGCATTTTGGATACCAGCTGGTCAAAAAGAAGGATGCATGTTGAGTCATACGACGTGATGCTCAGGGCCAGGCATGAACCATGCAGTAGCCCAGTAACCAGCAGGCACAGGCAGCCATCGGGGACCACCAGCTACCCTGATGTACCCCATGCAGGTGAGACCATATCTCCTTGCTGCCAAAATCCCTCTGGCACTGCCATACTCCTCACCAAGTACATATTCCTGCTGGGCTCACCAAATCTGTTTCATGGAGACAGGCGTTCTGTGGCTTTTACCATAAGGGAGAAGCTCTCTAAAGCCCTTGCTGTGTGCTGGGAGGAGCTACCCTCTGCTGTTGGTATCTAGGTCTGCTCCTCTAAGATGAAAAAAACCCCAAAAACACATTTTCACTGCCAAACCCTGTGCTCAGCATTGAGGTCTGAACACAGTTCTCTGGCTAGGCACTGGTGAGGTGCCACCCTTTGACCTACACTGTGACTGGAAGATACTTGTGAGCTATTGTTGGTACCACAGTGAAAGAGAGAAGTGCCAGGCTAATAACTCCTTAGTTATATGAGGATCAATCCAATGGTACAGTTCATCAAAACATTCACTCTTTGAAGGCAGCCAGAGTCACATCTTCAAGAGCCAATGTGAGAAACATTAAACGGGTATTATCTGTCCCCAGAGGTCATTCTTCCCACAGCTGCCTGCAAGATCCTTATTAAAGACACTACAAAGAGTGGATTTGGGTAAAAAAAAAATAAAAATAGTATGACAACTCGTCCAGAAAACTGATAAATTTGTCATACAAATCCAGGGAGACATGTCTCCTTTTAAAGGCTGAATGCTCTTCCTTGTGAACTATGCTGAGAAAGAGCAGCAGAGAGTAAGCGTGGCACAGCATTTAACAGCAGAAGTGCTAGGCTCCATTTAGTCAGGACTTTCAAAGGGAGCAAGTGAATGGGAAGACTTTTATTCTGCTTTCAAGCAGTTCTCTGAAGTGACAGAGGAAAAGCAATTTCCACTCTAGCTTCACCAAAACACAGCGGAAACTTCATTCAGATCTAGTTTTGTCATCTCCTACCTTTTGCTTTCTGCAGTTTATGATATAACTCTTCAGGACCTTATTTTTTCTCACCAGTCAACTTGACCAAACAACTCCCAAGTTTCAAAATCTTGCAACCTTGGCAAACCCTCAAAACCTGTTATTTTTGATGGAGTAGTGTCTTGGTTTTAGCAGTAGCAGTTATTTTCCTCTTTCTTAGTAGCTGCTGCAGTGCTGTTTTTTTGACTTTCGGCCTGGGAACAGCACTGATAACACCGACGGTTTCAGTTGCTGCTCAGTAATGTTTACTCTGACCAAGGACTTTCTGAGTCTTATGCTCTACCAGGGAGAATGGAAAGCCGAGAGGAAGCAGAGACAGGACACCTGACCCAAACTAACCAAAGAGGTATTCCATACCACAGCACATCATGCCCACTATATAAATTGGGGGGAGTTACCCAAAAGGGCTAGATTACTGCTTGGATCAGGCTGGGTATCGGTCGGTGGGTGATGAGCGGTTGTATTCTCTTCCCTTGTTATTTCCCTTATCATCGTTATTATTGGTGGTAGCAGCAGTGATTTGTGTTATACCTTAGTTACTGGACTGCTCTTATCTCAACCCTTGGGACTTACATTCTTTCGATTCTCCTCCCCACCCTTCTGGGAGCTAGGGGGAGGAAGGGGGGGAGTGAGATTGTGGCTGCGTGGTTCTGAGTTACAGCTGGGCTTAAACCACGACAAGTAGGAAAGCAGTCTACAAGTCCATCCTCCTTTTGTGTTCTTTCATTGCCAAATCCAAAACTCTATTTCTTGTTTCCAAATGCGAAAGATGATCTACTCGATTTCTCTTACTGTATGGTTTGATTAAAAATGTATGCGCCGTTGCCTAATTGTGACTGGTCAGATAAAATTATTTTCCAATCTCTAGGCACAGTCCAAATTCTAAATGTGTATTTCCCTGCATTTAATGAGATATTTCAAACACTGGACACCTTATTCGGCTTTTGGCAGAACTCTACAGATGGAGATGAAATTGTTGCCAGGGAGACTTTTTAAGAGTGCAGTTTCACCGATAGTGTTTTCTAGCATACATCCATAGCTGAAGACAACACCCAACCTCAGCCCTTACATTTTGAGTTCCATTTTGAAGGAAAAAGAGGTTTGGTATGGTGAAGCAGGCTTGGCTTCCAAGCACCGAGACCAAGCTGGAAATCTTACTCCTTGCTGGCTTCCCAGCACACCATGTAGTCTGTGCTCTTTTGGAAAAACGAAATCCCATAGTTTGGTTTTTTTTGTTGATGTTTGTTTGGTTGTTCCCCCCCTCATCCCCCTCATGAAAACTATTCTGTATACTTGAAACTTCAAGGTTACAGCTATTTTCATGTAGTTTCTTCCTCCTCTGGACTGTATTCAAGGAGAATTGATTGGAGGTGTATAATCAAGAGCCACTTCTCCAGGTCTGACACACCACAATTTCTGGATTTCCGTACAGCCAGTGTTTAACAGCAGATGACAATATCATCCACAAGTTTGTTATAGCATTACCGGCATATATATTAATGACAATTACTCACAGATAGTTTCAGTGGCTGACTAAAATAATGGCACAAGCCTGAAAAAGAAAGGCTTTCTTTGACTAGCAATTATACACATAACCTATTCCCTTAGCTAGTAATTGATTATTTTTCTAGACACGCATATGTCACAAGTATTTTTAATGACCTATACATTATTTTTCACTAATTATATTTCAGATAAAGCATCAAAAATTTTGCCCCTCTGTGACACAGTCTGCTTCCCCTGTTTCCCTTATGAAATCCAGCTCTCATTTTATAATCCACTGCAAGATTAAATACTGCATTCTCTTAACGTTCCATTAGCCTTGTGAGTCTTTCTACATATATCAGAGCAGTTACATTGGGCTATGGAATAGGCAAGCATGATTATTTACAAATAAAATAGCTCTAGTTGCAACCATGAATTAATGATGGAAACCCTAGATTCTTTTACCTTCACTGCCACCAAGATCTTGTCCTGCTCGGGACTGAGGTTATAGCATTCCGCCAGAAATACTTTCCCAAAGGCTCCTTCTCCTAGTTCTCTTTTGAGAACAATATTATGGCGCTTGATGTGTTGCACAACTGTGAAGAGAAACAAAACAAAGGTCATAAGTGAGCTGCAAGGCCAGGATGGGACAAGGTCCATGCTTACAGCCACATGAAGAATGTTGCATGTGTCAGGGAAGGAATCACGTGTCATTCATTACTGCCTTGTTCAAAAAGACCAAGTTAAGATATTTATATTTGGAGAGTAGAGCTGCAAAAGAATTTACTGCAAAAGTATTTGCTGCAAAAGAAGACATGCAATTAAGAATTACCTGGGAAAAGACTCTTTATCATTGCGTTAGGATGACCACTACAGAGTACATGCAACAGCCACTGCTGCCTTTTTAAAACATCAGGATGAAGAATCAGAAAGCAAACCAAACCTTTTTCACACCACTTCTATTTTTGTAGCTCTAATAACAGCTGAACTCTCTCTTCCAAAGCCAAAAGTTTTAAAATTAACCTAATCCAAGAAGACAAAATGTGCCCTCCTTCAACTAAATCCATCTTACTCTCTGGTACTCTTACCACTTGTTCGACTACTTTCCCTCTCTGTGCTATACTACGGTTAGTTACAGTAAGATAAAGTTTTGTTCTCACACACATGATTTACAGTATTGCTTTTAAGTAAAAGAAATAAAAGATGGGCAAAGGTTTTAGTCAGCATAGTGGACAGAGCTTTAGTTGAGTTGCTGCCCAGAATCAATTCAGACATTAAAGTCCTTGAGCATAATTGTTCAACTGTTTTTACATTTTCTTTTCAGCACAAGGTTCCATGAAAAGATTTAATATTTAAAAGACTGTACCAAATTTTTAGAATACATTATCAATTTACAATGTTCAAGCTAAATAAAGCAGCTTCAAGGGCAGCTTAACTGGTCAGCTCAAGAGGGTTGACAGCTTGTGTTGCTGAAATTGTACAAAACAGACGGCATCTCCTGATGAATTTAACCTCAGTGCATTTAGCTGCTTTTATAAACACTGAAAGTTAACCCTGCCTCGACAAATTCTATCTGCAACTTAAAAATTGAATGCAGTGAAGTAAATAGTGGTGCACAGGCATCAAGCTGGCTTCTGCAGAGGCATTAATCTCACCTTGGCTGCTTAACTGCAGGGATCATGGCTGAACCCTACCGCAATTCAGGATATATTCAGATGCAGACTATGTCCTGCCTTCACAACTGGTCACATGCTTGTTCCTAACTGGCTGCTCACTTACATAGAAACCACCTTGCCTGTATTACTAAAAGATGAAAAACTGACTACTGCTGGTAACAGCAGTGGGAAGGAATGGCACAGCCTGTCTCCATTGCTGTCACCAGTATTTGAAGAAAGGGCCCACAGTCTATGAGAGAAAGATAGGTGTGTCCTATACCTTGAGCTTGTGGCAACATAACCCAAAAGCACTATGTATAAATGCTCTTCACATCTGTGTGCGTGCATGCTAGAAGAGCCCAGTGCTGGAGCAAGCCAGGAGAGTGAGAAATGTCCCCACGTGCATTCATCACAAGCCTCCCTGGCTTCCAGGGCACCTGAGGAGAAGACCTCCACCAGATGCAGCTGGCACCTGTCAGAAACCCAAGCCCAAACAAGACCGAAATGCAAGCAGGCCCACCACATTCTGGGGAAAGAGTAAGGAAAGCTGGCTTTTTCCCATGCCATACCAGGCCCTCCAGGGTCTGCTCCTGTTCCCGCAGCTGGCGGTTGCAGGCAGAGGGGCATTGCCATGTGTCAAGTACTCATGAAATGAGACTGCAAGGTACCAATGATTTTTACTCCTGTCAAAGTCTGGTCTAACGTAAGATTCAGGTTTATCATGGTGACACATTTATATGGACGTGCTTTTTTTGGCCACCTACCCAAGAAGCTCCCCTGCAGTCAGTATTTTCATCTCCTCCTCAGCACTGGCTTTGCAAGTAAAGCACAAAATGCAGTCAGCACACGACAAGCCTGAATAAAACCACACATTTTCCTTATGGATGCAAGTTAACTGGCATCCCTTGCTTCTGCTAATACTGGTCACAAGGCAGACATGTGACGAGGACTGCTACCCTGGCATGCCACTTCAGTACAAGCGTGTCACAGCTCATGATCTGTCCTTTAAAAAATGCTTACTAAGAAATTAGTACAACCCTTATCCCCAGCCAAACTTGCCATTCAACCCTGCCTCTTGGGGAACTCTTCTCTTTCTCTCTGCTTGACCAGCATTACCAGGAGGATTCTTCTCTTGTTTTCCTAAAGAGAGAAGTTCAGCTTGACATTGCCATTGCCACTATCTTAAAAAATTCCCATGAAACCCACAGACAGGGAGTAGAGCTGAGATCCTGTCCTACTGGCATCTGCAGCAAAACTACAGCAGAGGCAGCTCTTCACTTGGTCCTCTCCACAGCTGCCAAAGACCTGGTGATGAACACAGTCGATTCTAAATTTTGTGTGGGTCCTCTCCATTTAGAACCCTGGTGTTGGCCTTACAGTATGAAGGTTTTTTGTAAACTTCCTGGAGGATCTCACAAACAATATGGTAAAGGTAAATAAGAAACATATCAAATACTTCTCTGCAGTACACTTACAGTTGCTGCTAAATGCTCTTATATAAAATAAGCATTTGAAAAAACAACCCATCTGATAAACCAAACTGTCAAAACCAGAACACAGAAAGACACAGAAGAGATCTGCACAGAATATATTTGCAACTTGTCACGTTTTTTCTATCCCTGTTACCTTTCTGAGGTGCACTGGGTTACTAAACAAATTAAAAATGAGAGTAAATGTGGCTAAATGGGCAGAGACTAAATACAAGAACAATGTAAGTAAATCAAACACATACGTTGTGATGGAAATAAAAACTGAGGAAAAAGATCTGTTCAGCACATTCAGGGACCCAGCCATAATGACACAATCTTCAGTGAAAGGAGATTTCAGCAGAAGATACGCTGAAAAATTCAGATAAAAATCTGCTTTCAACTAATATAAAGATAAAGCCAATTATCTCTGCTGAAGTCCAGGAGAATTTCCTGGATTTACATTGAAGAAACAAAATAGATTTTGGCCAGAGAGGTGGCATAACTGAATTACTAAAAAGTGGTCTCATAACATTGTCTCACAGGCAAAGATGATACACAAACATTCTAAGGGCAGCTATGTATTTTTCTCCTTTTCACTCAAATGGTGACTGCCTTTGAGCTGCCATTTGTATTTTTAAGAGCATACATTCCCTGGTTTAAAAGATCTTGTCTGATTACTGTAAAAAATACTTTATAATAAGCTAAAAGCTAAATCCAGTTCAAACACTTAAGAGAAAAATGAAACATAAACCATGAAGTGAGACTGAGCAAATTAAACAAGGGTAAATGCTGAAAAGAGGCCGTGGTGTTAAATAATAACCACACAGCTGTGCCCATAAAAGACAGGACTCCCACAGATGACTGCAGAAAATTGGCTGGCAGCAAGCAACACAACTGCAGAAGAGGGCTTTCTTCTCTTCTCGAGATCTCAGAGACATCCCACCAACAGAGCTAGACTTGTGGGTTATTCAGTTACTGACAACAGCACATCATACTGGACGTGAAATATCAAAGCCTTATTCTGCAAACACTATCTGCAGGCATGGGATTTCACTCCACAGGTAACCTACCTTTGACAGTGAGGCTGAAAAGAGAGGGTCACACCACCTTTTGGAATGGGTCTCAGCAAAACAGGCAACTCAGGATCACCTCACCACATTGAATTCACTGAATTGGATGTGATTGATTCTAGCCACTAACAGCAGGACACTCAGTACAGATTATTAAAATGTTTCTGTACATAAATAAAAAGTAAATGCTCTGACAGAGTGAAAGTGTTTTCCTTTTTGTCACAAACAATAGGTCTGAACAATTTACCACCACATGTGACCATGACACCACCTAAACTGGCCTTCTACGTATATTACTGAGTTAAATCATAGATTTGAGCACATTATTGAGTTAAATCATAGACTTGTGCTCGGCAGGAGACTGCCTCCTGAAAGTGGCTGTGCCAGTCTTGATTTGAAAGTCTGAACCATTCATTTGTGCTAACGCGTAATCACTTTCATTGCTAATAAAAATGCATGCCTTATTGTCTCTTCATTTTTAGCTTGTTTGGCTTGCATTTCTCTCCCTTGGTTTTAGGAGACTTTCTAAAATACCTTCAGTGGCCGTTTAAGGTCTACTATTAAATATACATATCAACAAGCTTCTTGCTCTTTTTTGATAAGGCAAAGAGATGGAAGCTCCTTCCAGGAAAACATTTTCTCCAGTTCACCAATTTGCACCACTCTTCCCTGGAAAGATTTTCAACAACCTTTTAAAAGAAGTGGTTTCCAGTTGTTTTTCCCAGCTGGAAGCCACATTCTTGTATCACACTCCACAAGGTTGTGACAAAAACATGAAATCAGCTCTCTATCTCTGCACATCCAAAGATCGCACTAGTCCTTTTGAGGCTGGGTTTCCTAAAGAGCACAAAAATTACGTAGTTATGCGGCACGCATGTGTTTGTCTCATCTTGAACACCTCACCTAATTACAATATCACAAGTGCCATTAAATTTCATATGTGTTCCCATACGCCTTATGAGAACAGGAAAGCAGAAGAGAGACCTGTCCTTACTTAGGGGCTGCAACACGGACTCACTGCCTGATGAACAGTAGACAGGCTCCATAATCACTGCTCACTGAACTACTAACACTAGAAGATCCTGTTGTGCTGCATACCCACAGCACATCTGATTAAATCATCTACTGACCCTGCTTTCTAGGATACCGTTGAAAATTTTGTTAGCAGTACACATTTGGAACAGTCCTAATGAAATGTGTTGTGCCTTGACTCTGAGAAGAGAATGAAGATCTTCAAGATGGCAAGTAACCAGGCAAGGTGGTATTACAGACATAGCTGCAGTTGCATAAGGAAAAAGCAGCTGCAGAAAAGACATGTGATGTGACATGAGGTGCCACAGAAAGATATATTGCAAGTTTTCTCATTTCTTCTACCTCCATTTCTCTTGCAAATGTGAAGACAACTATTCTAAGATCTTGCTAGGAAAAAAACCCAGGTGTAAATGGCTGAGTGATTGATCAGATAGAATAGCAAATGTGAATAGCACTGGTCATTCACAGAAAAAGAGGGGTGAAATTTCAGAGAGAATGCCACAGAAGGAGGGTACAAAATCGTTACTAACAGTAGACAGCAAGTCTAGCCCAATGGCTATCAGATTCTGCAGGAGCAGCATCTCTATATTTCTGCATTCTATTGCCAGAGTAGAAATTTTGGCACATTGAAATATCTACTCCCTAACAAGGCAATAAAAAGCAACAATAACCACCTTTGGTTTTTTTACTTTTAACCTGTCAGCATTGCCTGGATGCAGAAATAGGCAGCTGAGTTCTGAGAGTATATTTCTGATTATTTGATGTATTTATCCCACACAACATTCATTGCTGATTATTTTTTATTCATTTCTGTGTAGTGGTGGTGTTGTTTACTTTTTACCACACAGCAGCAACAAATTCTCACGCAAGACTAGTGCCCAGCTGTTGTAAGCACAAACAAACAAGCAGCATGTTCTCATACATACAGTCCACAGCAGATATTCAAATCACACCTCTTTAACAGAAGGAAAATAGGCCAACAGGAAACCTGGTTCCGTAGGTACTGAGCTCTAAATGAAAGGTGCTGATACAAGCTGTAGAAAACTAAATATGGAGGACTCACAGAAGAACTAGTTCAGAAAGACCTACACAGAAGAAGTAGGTCAGAAAGACACTTGGGTCTTGTCCCACTACCCATACAAATATGGCTTCTGAATAATTTTTTGCTTTGTTTCTTTGAAAAAGAACAGTTTAATTTAACAGTTGTAAAAAAGTTATCCCTGTGTGGTCCCCAGTGATTTGCCAGATTTTTCACACACATCAGAAACCAAGTGAACCTTGAGGAGACATTTAACGGGCAAGCTGAACAGCCAGTGGTCTTCCTGGAAGAACTGGAGCCATGTATGAAAGGCAAACCTTTGAACACTCACAGGAACAGCACAGTTCTCAGGAACTTCCCAGCTGTCAAGAGCTACATCTGATGATAAATCAAATAAATCTGTGATTGCTGCAGCTTAACATTTCAGTTGCTTCATTTACAACTTAAATCTTCACAGGATCCGTACTCTAAACCCCAGAGTTTCTATTGTCTTGGCTGAGAATGAGACTTCCCTTTTTGACATACAGCCGCAGGTCCTGGTGAGGTGACAGTCCTTCCCTATTTGCCTGCACCAGAAGGGGCACGACTGTTCTTGCCCACTATAAACTCATTTTGCTGTAGCTGGCATAGCCCTTCTCTGGCTCAAATTCAAGTGTTTGCCGTCTTTTGGGGTTGATACTTGATTTCTGGTGAGGCATTTTATCTTACCATTTTGTTACAGTAATTGCTTTGTTTTACTTAGCCAAGATCCTCTTAGTTTGTCTACAGATAGGCATATTGGCATACTTGATTAGATACTTATAGTCAAATAAGAACTACTTAATAATGAATTACAATAATAACGCTATTGTTGTTTAAAATGCATGAGCCTTATGAGCTAAATTCACCCTTCAGGAAAACAAGAATAATGAAGTTGACAGTTTTTCCAGGCATTAATTGGCCCTTGTGTACAAAAACTAAGGTACACAAGCCCTTCAAGCCTTAGCAACCTGAAACTGTTTTTTATTGAATTTATAAATATGTATTAAATATGGATTTGATCTGTTATGTGCTAAAACAATTGGGATACATCAGAATGAAAGCTAAATTTGGTGCTCGATGTTGAGAATAAATATCACATATTAATTGCTCTGCATTTCTCTTTCTATGCTGCTTTCAGACTGCTAATAGCTTTTCAGCATGGTAATCAGCTTTAAGCAAAAAACTGCTGGAATTTTGACCAAAGATTATCTTTGCAGATGTGAATACAATTAATTTTTAAATGCCAATCTCAATGCATTTCTTCCAAAAGATTAACAATTATAAAACTTAAAGGGTATTGGGGATGAGTTGCTGCATAAAACCCCTGCTAGTATTATTTTATTGTGGCAAATCTGTCCAGCTTCCATGTTTAAGTTAAGTGGAAACAATGATCTCACCACCACCCCCCTTTTCTTAGGCCAGGAAACCCTTTCCCTGAGCATGATGCTAATCTTCAGGGATCTTCTGTGCTGCAGAAAGAGAAGTGCTCGACAAATGATGGGGAAGTACCATGAAGCATATCTCATATAATAGACTCTTGAAGGAGAGAAGGACTAATAAGCATACTGTCTTCAAAGTGTTAACTCTTTTCTATCTCTGTTTTCAGAGATACAGGAATAATCTGAAATGCATCCCAGCATGCCAGTATGAGAAGTAGAATCTGAAAGAAACATCTTACATTCAAAGACCAAGCTTGGCCTAAGTAGGTATGAAGGTGAAATTCAAAGGAGGTTGCGCTATTTTTGATGTAGGGTTCTCTGCTCTGCTTTTTTCTCTTCTTATTTCAAAAAAAAAAAAAAAAGGAAATAATTTTGTACCTCAATATCAGGGAGGACAGAGGGGTTTTGCTGGTGGCCTTTTCAAAAGGAATTATGAAAAGTAAATGGAGCTTTCAAGCCTGTGAAGGAATAAACCACATGCTTAGATTACAGCCCCAAATTCTATTCCCTTATATGAAGGTTAAGTGCATACTTAATCTTTACCTTTTGCTGAAATATTTTACTAGAAGATGGCATAGCATCTGATCTGTTATGCTAGATGGGTAGGTCTGTTCTTTTGCAGATAATTGTGCATGGAAGGAAAAGGGAACAATAGAGGAAACATCATAGGAACATGACAGAAACCAGTCTTTTATACATCACCTTTAAGCGTATTATTTATCCTTTTCCTAATAATTTTTCTCGTGTTTCAGAGCAACTTCTACAGTTCTATCAGGCTGCAGCACACTGCTTGGCTTTCCGTGAGAAAAAGCTGAAACTTATGCATGTGCATGTTTTACTTTGTTTGGGACAACTGAGGTAAACTACCCCCAGAGGAAGGCTCAATCTCTGTCTGCTTCCTAAACTGCACAGTTAAGGCTTTGCCACTGTGTGGTTAGTTGGCTTTATGATTCTGTGTATACCTCCCCCGTTCCTGGTTTCAGCCATAAGTGTCCCTTAAACACAGAGAAAAGTTACAGTTTGATTATCTCTGAGGAGGACCCACAAAAGACACATGAAGATATTGGGCACTGCAAACAAGAAAGGAAGAAACCTTAATCACCTTTTGATCAGATCCCTGTTTCACTGAGAAAGAAAATCAGCAGGAAGGAAAGAAAAGAAATCTTGGGTCTTCCTATGCAGTGAAAAGGAAAGAACCTCATTTTGCCCTCTATCCTCTGGGCACTTAGAAGAGGTGAGCACTAATCGCATACTGCCCCAAAGCCCCATGCAACAAGAGAGAGGAGCAAAACCATCATAAAAGGTAAACAGACCTGGAAAAGAGGCTCTTCACGTTCACAGATGTGCTGTCCTTCAGCATTGCTGCATTCTTCCATGGTGAGGCATTTGTTGCTCTGCTTTTGTTTCTATGACAGGCTGGCATATCTCTTTGCTACGGCATGCCGTCTACAGACTTATGTCCCCGTAAGGCATTTCCCCCTTAGCCCCTGTTACAGTTTCAGAATTCCAGTGCTGTTGTAACTGGCAACATACGCATGCAAGGTACACCCAGAAAACTCCTCGTTACTGATGGGCCATGCCAGACACTCCTAATGGGGCCACAATGCAGTCAAAAGATTATTACATTGTAATAGCTTCAAACAAAGGCCTCATTTATAGGTCACCCAAATGATTGGTCACAAAGGGTTTCGCAAGACTGAACATGCTGCGGCTTTTTCAGGATCAGCTCCTCAACAACTGAAAAGAAAAGGTGACTTTTCTGTTGTCTTATTGCACGTGCATTGGAAAAAATTCTTCCTGGTTCCATATGAACATTGCACATGCCTCATTTTTCAGGCTTAAAAAGATCTGCTTATCGTAGACCACATATCACTACCTTTGCTGATCTGGTTCTTCTATCCTGCACCCTCCAAAGGACCAAGACCATAAAGTATATGCTTATACAACACAAATTATTCCATGTGTGAAGGTCATGAGGTTTCTACAGCTTGGGTTCTCATCATTCTCGAGGGACTGACAACCTCCCCAAATCCTACAGAGCAATAAAACTGACATTCCCCCTGCATTGAGCAAACATTATGCATTATGCAAACAGTGATGCTCCTACTTGGAACTGCTCTGTAAATTCCACTAAACTATAGTTCAGCAGGATTTAAGAACACTTCAAACCTTTTTTAATAGCAGCAGGATAGGTACCTATTCTAATTGTCCTAACAGAAAACCCAACCTGGCCTATGGATACAGTGAGAAAAGCAAATCTGTGGCTTGACAATGGGAACAGCAGGTATTTTCCAAATAATTCCTCCTGGGGAGAAAAAAGGGTATTTTCTCTTCTCCCCTCTTGGGTCTGCATGTTATTTTCACGTATCATGAAAACTAACACATTCAGCTAAAAGATCTAGCAGAGAATATGAGAAATCTCCTTCCACTCACTCTGGACTGTGCTTCTGTCAGTTGAAATTAATGTTTCTCTAATTTGAATATAAATGAGGAGGAGATATCCTCCTTTGCGAAAAGAAGTTTGGTGAGGAAGCAAAAGTCTCAGCTACGTACCGCCCCTTGCAATCAGTCTGCACAACATACAGTCCAGGCCCACTTGCCCTTTAGTGGATCAGAGGCAATTCCATGATCTGCATGCCCCTGTGGCTGTAGACCAGCTAGGAACCAGTTGCTCAGTCAGTGTGTAGTCTCTCTGCCCAGACATCAAGCCTAGTGGAGTTAGGCTTAAAGTATGAGCAGAGAGTGCCTAGGTTCCACTACAGACAACAAACCAACAGGTTGGTTTCTCAGCAATGTTCCCTTCAGACATCTGTTTAAAGAATGGTTGCATAAATATTCACTAGCATGTATAAATCCCCTCCCACATATCAATTAAACTTTATTTTAGAGAAGAATGAACACAGATACATTAACCAAGTTAACTATATGATATGTCAGCAGCTACTAAAAAACAAAGACCTGTACTCCTTTAGGATAACAAGAGCTTCTCACAGCACCCACTGTAATAATGAAGTGTCAGAGCCCCAGTACCAAAAGCAACAACTCAACCAACCAACCACTAAATAGGATCTTTTAAAGCTGTGGCCCATGACAAGGTTGAGGACTCGTTCAGCCTCTGCCAATATGCTTTCAGCACCTAAAAGCATCTTGGTTTTGAGTTGATAATTACAGTGTGCTGAGCCAAGCAGCTGTCACTTAGGAACAGAAGCTGCCCAGATGAACCAAAATACATAGAAGTTTACTGCTGACTTACCACACAATAGCAAACCCAGTTACAGCCTTTTGAGGCATGGAAGTGAAAGACAGAAAGAAGGAGGGGAAAAAAAGTGGAAAGGGATGAACAAAGAGATTTAAACATTTTGTTCCAGTCAGCTTCCAAGAAAGAGGAAAACGCCAGCTGTGATTCAATCAAAGGATGCCCTCCCACAGCCCTGCTGTTGCTGCAGAATTGGCCACTGGGCAGATACCTGAGACACGTATTTCCCAAAGCATACAGAGCCACTCTTTGGCAAGATGTGAACTTTCAGTGATGGCAGTACACACACATAGCAGGGCAAACAAGAAGAATAACGGCAGAAATGGCTGAATGAACTTTATTCAGGATCTGGCATACGATGTCAGTATAGTGAACATGACCTAAAGAAGAGCGTTACACTCATAGGCAGACTGAGTTGGCAGCTCTGACCAATTATTATCAGTTAATTTTACGGTGATAGCTACTACACATGTGATATTCTGTAAAAGCTTAATAGATGTCACCTTTCTCCCCTGCGCTCTTTATATTTGGAAAGTACTTACAGTTGAATCTTCTGTAATACTTGTTGTAGACTGAAACAAATGCAAATGTAATTCTGGCAGTCTCTGCAAGAAACCGAAAATGCACAGACCAGAGAAGTTCCCTTCCCACCTAGTGTCTGTATGACTGCTGCTTTTAAAAAGCGTGTTTTGTTCCAACTACTGTACACCATGATATTTACAGCAACTGCAGTCTGCACAAAGCCAGGCAAAATGTAGGGTTTTTCTCCCCTTCCATCTTAAGTTCAAGTTCTCTCCCAGAGCAATAAATACCAGCTGCCCATATACTCATGTACTCAAAAAACATTTTGAGCAGCCGTAACCAACATGAAGGGCTGCTACATTTGGTGAACTGCAATACCTCACATGCTTAACAGTAAAGGAAATACGAAAAATTACCATAATTTTTATTTTTACCAATGAAACAGCTGGATTTTTTACTCAAGTTGCTTGGAACTGGTACTTGCAGCTAAGGAAATGGGTGTTGTCTGTCGATACGCACACCATCTGCTCTTGAATAAAATACCGAAGTTTTGTTGCATTATTATTAAGCATTATTGTTAGCCTTACAGACAAGATGTCACCACACTACATTAACACACCACTTTACAAACAGTGCTGATTAACTGCTGCCTCCTGCAAGACCACCACCAGCAAGTACAAGTACAAGGGCAAGTGCAGACCTGCTTTTAGGAGGAACTAGTCCAAAGCCTGCTACAGAGCTGGAGGGCTAATTTGCCTTTTGGTAGTCCAACATCAACAGAATTGTTCTCAAACAATTTTCACTCTGTGTTTCTAGCCTGTCCTTCTGGTCAGAAGCTTAAGAAGAGAAATGGTCAGAAGGTAATATAATTATTTATAAGCTAATTTCAAGATTTATTGGGTAGTTTTCCCAGTGGTTTTCCATGTACAACTCCCAACTAATTTACAGGCTAGTGTGTTGCTTTCACCATTGCTTCTGTCACATTTATTCTTCCCTTGTTGTAACATTTTCTTTGATGAGAGAATGGTAATTCAGCCACATTCCAAGAATATAACAAGCTCTAACTGCAAAAAATAACCATTACTGATTTGCATTTTTCCGTATAGATAAGGAGGCAACATTGCTTGCTTCTGAAACCTAGACATATACATAGAGGTGAAAAGGTATTTGTCATCAGCACTTTGGCAAGCAACACTTACAAGGCTTCTGCTGAGTTAATGACTTTTTCGTTCTTTCCCCCACCTAGAAAATGGGGCCAGAAATGCTTATCTAGCTGTTTCATAATAGTTGGGGTTTTAAAAATTCTCATTACTTTCTATTTGGACACTGTCACAAAGTTGTAAGGTGTAAGTTTTATGTCCATCAAAGTTCTTAATTGTGATATTTTGAAAACAACATCCCAAGCTCCTTGCTGCCATCACTTCGTTAGTTTCAAAATCTCAAGTGATTTTAGATATGGATTTGGCTGTGATGAATACTTTTTTTTATTTTTATGGATTCTGGCCTCCTTAAAGTTTAAGTGCATTACAACACAGTCAAAAATGAATGCAACTGGGAAGAAAAAAATACATTTTGAAAAACGATTTTACAACACTACTGCTTCTTCTGCATTTCCTTCAGTGTTATCTTACATGCCATGAGACTTGCCCTGCTCTCACTTACAAAATGTAAACTGAGAAGATCAGTGGAGTCCTAGACTAACAATCACAAAGAGAAGCTGCTGAAGAAAGCAATTAAGAAAGCCACAGCATCCTTTAATTTAAGGAAAAAAAAATAAAATAAAATAAAAAAAAAGACTTGCTGTGAACAAAAGAAAATGTGAGGTCTACTGCTTAGCTAAGTGTCCTAATTCTTTTCTTACTCCAGTCTGTATACTGTTAGTTTACAGTCTTTTATGTACTACCCTGCATAAAAATAAACAGGCCCCCAGGAATTTATATACCACAACCAGCACTTCAAAACCACTTTCGGTAGCTCCCTTTCCACACCTTCATAAATGTAAACAAATACAGATTTCTGAACAGGAGCCACTGGAATAATTTTCCTTCATATTGTGCCAAGCAGGCATTAGAAATGTGAGTTGTTGTGGAAATGAGGGAAAATGGTAAATACCATCCTAATGAGGTCTATTCCAGCTGAGTATCCGAACAACATCATTGGGAAAAATCTCTTCTCCAGACTATTTTAAAAGGCATTGTTGCTCATAATTAACCAAGTTGAAAGCTAGCTACAACAGCTAGGAGCAAGTGGTAGAGAATCTGCCTTATCCCTGTTACGGCTAAGAAGTACTGTCTTTTAACATACAGACCTTGCTGAAAGCCCCAGTTAAGGACAGCCATGATGACTCCTGCTCCACTACAGTGTTTTTAGTTCAAGCTCAACATTGCAGGAATCTGATACAACTTTCCCAAATCAGTGACAGGCTTATCACTTACATAAAGGGAAACCTAAAACATACAGTTTCACAGAAAAGAGGTACATCTTGCCTCAGAAATACCTCAGAAATTGGACAGATTGTGAGTTTGAAATGAAAAGACAGTACATACATAGCAAATGTGCTATGTGCTGCAGCTTTCCACCCAGTAATTCATATCTGCAGATATATAGGAGAGAAGGATGATCCACCCCATAGAGTTTATTGTCTCCAGTGAGAAGCGCAAGACTGAACTGCTGATGGGCTTGGACACAAGGGAGAGATTAAATATGGGCTGGGTGTAGTATGAACCACAAAAAAAAGAGAAAAGAAAGATGACTAACCTGCACAAGTTCAAATGAAAACTAATCTCCAGACCTCAGTCAATTAGTAGTGGTAATCAAATTTTGTCCTGTTTCCTTGTTTAGGCATTTTAGGTCCTATTAATTTAGAGCTCTTCATCCTGAACAGCCTGTTACAGCTGCTCAGGTACAAGCTAAACATTGCTCAGGTACAAGCTAGGCATTTGCCCTGCAAAGACTTCCTTTAAAGATTTTTTACAACACTTTAATTACATACTATTCCTAGTACAGCAAGAATTTGCCCATATCCAAACCAGCATCACAGCCACTTGTTTCTACACAGTGATGTTTTTTTTTTCTGTAACACTAGACAACTATATCTGGGGAGTGCTTGAAAGAAAGAAACTTTTCCTAGCTTATTTATCACTACTTCTCAGTGACTCAACTTTATTTTAATGCCACAGGTTGCAAAGCTGCCAGCCTGTTGGAAGTATTTCTGCATCCCACCGGGTTAGTTGTCCTACAATTTCAAGAGCATGTCATCTCTTATGGAAGTTTGCAGATGTAGTTCCCTCACCCTCCCAGGCTATAGCATGACAATGCATGCCAGAACACAGGCTCTGGCACGGACTTTGGAGACGGATGTGAAACGGTTACACAATTTTGCAATAAATTCATTATGTCAAGCAGCACCAGTTAAAGCAATCACTTTCCTGGCCAAAGAAATAAGTGAGGAAAAGAAAACCAGAAAACCCAAGTCTTCACTTTTCTGATGTCCTGTTGCATCAAAGCATAGGTTGCAACAAGCTGAGAAAGTGTAATATGCTTCAACGTCTTTTTCAGTTGCTATGGTACAGTTTCTTATGGAAAATTCCTTGTTCTGTGTGATGTTTTTCCTGCCTCATTTGGGATGGCAGAACCGTTCCTTGTGTCACCTGAGAAACCGGGCTGTCAGTTTCCACCTATTGGTGAGAAAGAAACTCATCATCAGCAGAACTCAATGGAAAATTCCTCTGGTAGAAGTTTCTGTGCTGGAGGCCAACATGACACCATGGAGGAAGAATGGATGGATCAGGAGTTGAGAGGGCCACGCAGGAGATCTGGCTTCACTTCAGGGTCTGCCACAGATTTCCTGCATGAGCTGAGGCAAGGAATTTAATCCCTGGGATTCCCTTCTCATATAGGCAGGAAAATGAAACACCTTTCCCTCTTTCTTCACCCTGTGCTTGAAGCCCAAGGTCTGTAACCTACCCATAGACAAAACAACCAGCTCCAGGTTACAGGAGTGGGGCCATACCCCAATGGCTCTTCAGGCAGAGGTTATTTGCAGCAGGAATCCCACAATGCTTTGCACTTTGAGGTCTTGTTTGGACCTTGGGGCTGTAGAGTAACTTTCACAAATATTAATAAATAATTGCACTGTTCTTCACTTTTAGGGAAAAATATCAACATAACCAAGGAGGGAAAATGCCAGCTTTACTGTACAGCCAAGCAGGAAAAAGCATTTGCTTTTAGAGGATATCTGCAATCTATTTTCTGTATAAATAATAAAAAAAAATTGCTAGCAGCATGGTATAAAAATAGTATTATGGCATCACATGAGTGATACAAAGCAATCAGGATAGGGCCTTCTCACTAGGGGAATTCTTTTTATGGATTAGTTCAAAGTAATCTGATTTCAATATGACATTTTTCCTGCTGGAATGTTTTCCTTCCAATCAAAACATAATTAGATTACACCACTTAAGATTCATGACAAAACCAGAGCATGGTTAAAAAAATAAAGAAGAGAAGAGAAGAGAAAGAGAGACAGAAGGAGAGAAAGATAGAGACAGTGAGAGAAAGAGAGAAAGAGAGAGAGAAAGAGAGAAAGAAAGAGAGAAAAAGAAAAGAAGAGAGAAAGAGAGAGAGAGAAAGAGAGAGAAAGAAAGAAAGAGAGAAAGAAAGAGAGAAAGAGAGAGAGAAAGAGAGAGAGAGAGGAAGATAAAGAGAAAGAAAGAAAGAAAGAAAGAAAGAAAGAAAGAAAGAAAGAAAGAAAGAAAGAAAGAAAGAAAGAAAGAAAAGGAAAGAAAGAAAATGAGAGAAAGAGAAAGACAGGGAGATAGAGGAGAGAAAGAGAAAAAGAGAGAAGAGAGAGGAGAGAGAAGGAGAGAGAGAAAAAGAGAGATAAGAGAAAGAGTGAAAAAAAAGGGAGAAAAAAAGAGAAGGAGAGAAAGAAAGAGAGAAGAGAAAGAGAAAAGAAAGAGAGGAAGAGGAAGAGGAAGAGAGGAAGAGGAAGAGAAAGAGAAAGAGAGAGAAAAAGAGAGAAAGAAAGAGAGTGAGATAGAAAGAGAGAAAGGAAAAGAGAAAGGAAAAGAGAGAAAAAGAGAGAGAGAAGGAGAAAGAGAGAGAAAGAGAGAAAGAGTGAAAGAAAGAGTGACGCAGAAAGAAAGAAAAAGAGAAAGAAGGAAAGAAAGAGAGAGAAAGAGAAAAAGAGGAAGAGAAGAGAGAAAGAAGGAAGGAAGGGAGGAAGGGAGGAAGAAAAGAAGGAAGGGAGGAATGGAGGAAGGAAAGAAGAAAGGAAGGGAGGATGGAAGGAAGAAAGGAAGGGAGGAACGGAGGAAGGAAAAAGGAAGGAAGGAAAGAAGAAAGGAAGGGAGGATGGAAGGAAGGAAGGAAGGGAGGAAGGAAGGAAAGAAGGAAGGGAGGAAGGAAGGAAGGAAGGAAAGAAGGAAGGAAGGGAGGAAGGGAGGATGGAAAGAATGAAAGAAGCGAGGGAGGAAGGAAGGGAGGAAGGAAGGGAGGAAGGAAGGAAAGAAGGAAGGAAAGAAGGAAGGAAAGAAGGAAGGAAGGGAGGAAGGAAAGAAGGAAGGAAGAAAGGGAGGGAGGGAAGGAGGGAAGGAGGGAGAAGGGAGGGAGGAGGGAGGAAGGAAGGAATGCATTAACATTTTAATGCAGTTGGATACCTGCTGTACTTCAAAATTCTGAAATTCTCATGGGCACCCTACATTGATGAAAAGAGCTTTTGACCTCTCTGTGGAAATGGGTTTTGAAAATAATAAATGCGTAAGTGTTTGAAAAGTGACTGCTTTAGTAATGTCTATCATGAGAATGAAAAGCATTCAAGATATGACAATGCAGTTGCACTCCATGGGACAGATTTTCTATTGGTGCCAATATTTAAAGCCCCATTGACTTCAGTGGAGTTTTACCCTTTAATCCAAGAATGTTTGGACTTTGCTGGATATCACTTGCAGTTACTTACAACCACTTTTGTCTTTTAGAGTCCCCTCCCCTTCCCAGATAGTCCAACAAGAAAATGAATGGTAACGGGTGTAAGAATGCAAGAAAATGTATCAAATATTAAGAGCACAAGTCAGGATATTGAAAATTTTGATTCCCACAGCACTGGTTTCAACACAAAGCCAGCTGAAAATCTGACTGAAAAATTTAATAGTGTAAAATAAAGTTACAAAGATTTGGCAGCAGGAAAATGTTGGTTTTCAGATGCTTTTTTGATTTTCTAAGACAAAGACTTAAATTCAACACTCCAAAGTGGAAAAGCTTTTTTCACCCCACCTCCACACGAAAAAAAAAACCCAAACCAACAAAAAAACCTTGCTCACAATTTTGAAATATTTGCCTAAATAAGTTTTCATTTTAAAATACCAAATTATTTTAATTTTATTGAAAATGTTTATTTTTCCATTTCAATATTTTAATTCAAAACTTGAGACAAATTTGACTAAAGTGCCTTCCTCTACCTTAACTTCCATTCTGATTTCAAAGCAGAAAGTAATTTTGAAATGCTGAAATTTCTCATGGGAGGAAAATTCTATTTTTTAACAGCTTTACTTTTGTGCATTTAAGATCTCAGCTATTACCCTGAAACTCTGGAGGGGGGAGGATTTGTACTGGAGACGGAATAATTCAGTAAAGGCTGAATTATTCTGGTTGTATAAAGTGGCAAAGGCACTAGGACCTTCCTCTCTCACTTTGCTTTATAGTGGAGGAATCACATTTTTCAAGGCTATCATCAGATGAAGAACTGGATGCCCTATCTATTAAAAATCATGGGCAAATGAAAAGGATGCAGAGAATGGAAGTTAAAACTCATCTTCAAGCATAGCTAAGTTGTAAGCAAGTTCCAATGAAGTTACAGATGTTTGAACCAAACCCAAGATTTGAATACCACTGATTTTTGAGAAACTTTACATCCTGATCTGAATGCTGTAAGTACTCAGAATATCTCTCCCAGGCTGAGCAAAACTGTAATCATCAGGGAAGGATTCTGTAATTTAATTCCTAGGCTACTGAAAATACTTGTCACACACAAATCCTTTGGAAGAGCTGAAGTTTTGCCTACAGCAGTATTTTTGTGCTAGAAACTAGCATTTGGTTTATGATGGGCCATGCCATCTTCAGTAAGGTTGGCACTCTTACATTAATATTCCTAATACAAATAAAATCAGCATAATGGCTCCTCTGCTTTTCAGCAACCAATGTAAATCATATCTCTTGAATATCCAGTACCTCTGATAATCACAAGGTCTGCTGTTACATTTCCCTTATCCCAGCACCTTAATAACCTTTCTCCTCATGTCTCCAGCAGCACAAGTAGCAGACAGGGTCTGGAGGTGGGGGACACAGATGGATACAGAAATAAATGGTGATCCAGAAGAACTTTTTGCTCTTCAGTTGCTTGTACTCTATTGATCCTTTCACACTGCCCAGTGTTCCAAGATGTTTTATAATTATGACCATAGCAAATCAGGGATTCAAGAGGACTTTCCTCCTGAACATCTAAAGAAGCAATAGACATCAGTTTAAAAACTATAAAACCAAATCAACAAATGGTTAAAGCTGCAGATACAAGGCCCTGCTATGCCAACCTTCAATTCTTTTCACTGAGGCTCCAGAGGAGTGTGGATAAAATTCCCTTCTCAGCCCAACACAGATACTCAAT
The DNA here is from genome assembly GCA_028858755.1 of Ara ararauna. Classification (NCBI taxonomy): domain Eukaryota; kingdom Metazoa; phylum Chordata; class Aves; order Psittaciformes; family Psittacidae; genus Ara; species Ara ararauna. Next base: position 30,661,870 of record CM054410.1, on the reverse strand, counting down.
TAGTTGGCTGTCAGAATGAAATGCAGGAAGGAGGGAAAGCTCAACGAACACATCAGCCTAGCAAAATGCAATTAAAAAGATCCTTAATCAAACATTTCAGCGTTTAACAGGTCAGGTAATGTATCAAAATCAAAGTCTATTTGCCCAAATCCTTTTGTTCCCTAGATCCAAATCCTGAAATCAGGGAAGCCAAAACCTAGGTGGTGATTTCAATTGTTTGAACTTTGGAACAGTACAAACAGTGCAAAATGCTGGCTTAATTGGAGTAAATAACCAACAGGCCTGCTCTTTTATCTTTCTTATCTTTTATTTCCATCTTTCTCCCCCATCCTCTTCTTCCTTCTCTTTGTCTGGAAGAGGGAGATTTGTACACATCACTGTCTTGCAGGGTGCCACTGCTTACTGGAGCCCTCTCTGATTATTGCTGGTATTGCTTATATACATGCAAGTTGCAGACTTTTGTATTTTCCCTTGCAGTTTCCCTATTGTCTGAGTGAGATTTACGTCTTCATCCCTGTGATGTTGGTTCAGTTTTGCCCTTTCTAATGAGTTCTACTAGTAATCGTGCCCCAGAGTTTATATTTATGATGTCATGTGTATAACAGTATCATCCTTAACAACATACTGGCTTAAAAAGCACCTAGAGATAAGAATTATATTCTCAATGTTTGCAACACAGGAGGTATTCTCTGAAGCAAAGCCTGAAGACATACAGTGAATTCTGTCCATACAGAGCAGCTGCCTGTTAAAGATACCAACCAAAATGTTAAAGAGGCTGCACTGTAGTTCCTTTGTTCCGGAATCAAGCTATAAGAGAGTACCATATTAAAAGACTGAATATATTAATATATTTCATATTTTTGCATTCATGGGTGTGCATTTCATAAGCTTTTACGCTATTTTTCCCTGATGAAAGCCCACTTTTCACTGGGTTGAAGAGGAGGGGAGAAGAAACTTTAGTCTCCTATGAATCAAGCTATCACCTTCTGTGGATCAGACTGAGTACTAGCTGCTCAAATTGTGATTTTATTTAAAGTCTCAAATTCAAGTGTATCAGGATGCAGAAATTATTAGCTTGCACTGTATTAAATGGTTTGTTAGTTTACTTAAAAGCAACAATGCAAAAGCTAATTCAAATATACTCTTGTGAAAGACAATGAGGTTTGTCACAGATGAGGTTAGATAAAGTTTGTTCACAGAATCTGAGATACAAAGAAAACAAAGAAGCAAAGAAAACAGCACTCACTGCTTTTTGCTCAAATGTGTTCAAATAGGCTTTGATCTATAGCCTTCTTAGCCTGATTACCTAGATAGTTAGCATGCCATACAAAGCTACAAGTCCAGCTGAGCATTTACACGGCTTCTCAGAATCTGCTGGCAGAAAGCAGCGCATGGAATTAATGGGCAGCTTGTGACCAGAGAGGGTTTACACCTGAGCTTGTAAACTAGTATTTTCTTTTCCTATTGTAAGAGCAAGGAGATACAGGAAAGATTTAAACTCAGAATTGCTATCTTTCCTTAGGCTGCATTTCCACTTACATAATTGCCTTTCTTTCCTAAAATTTAAAACTCCTGCATCGAGATATATTTCTGCAGCAGGCTTGTTCTCAGCACTTCTCTGAGTTTGTCTCTTTCTGAGCCCTCTGCAAGTGGAGAGAAATTCAGGGAACAATTCTGACACAAATTTTCTGCAGTCCGCGGCCATACTTCTTTATCATAGGGCAGAGATTAGTCTCTCAGCCATTCAAATGTCTCCCAGCACAGCCTTTGGCAATAGTCTTGGAAGAAATGAAGTTTCAGGAAGACTGCTCCTGAGATGGTTTAGCTAACAAGTAGCATGAATTTCAACATATATGCTTGCATACAGCATACCCACAGAGGAAGGTTATGGAAAGGGTAACAAAATGGTTTTTAAAATATTTTATGGACATTTGAATGGGATGATCTGGTCTAATGAGGCCAAGAACTCACTCTGGGTGGGCACAGCCTCTTACATATGATAAAAAATAAATACCACAGGATCAGGCAGAAACTCAGTCCAAAGGCTAGACCAAAAAAAAAATAAAATTCAAAGCTTTCTCTGTACGCTTTCTCTCCATTATTAAGAAAAACACCACAGTGCTTTTCTATGCTTTTCCCATATAAAGTGTTCTACGTATTTCTGTGCATGTATTCTGTCAATAAACACAAGCTGAAAGTTGAGATGTCAAAGCTGTCTTCCATGGCAGCAATGTACACCTTGAAACCATACTAGCTTGCAGTCAAGAAAATTTACCAGTCCAAGATAAATCTCTTACGAGTTTATAAATGTTGCCATTAGCAAAGTCTTATGTCAGATTTTGAGGCCAAACTCAAAATACACATCGATCAATAGGCTGGAAAGACTCATGTTGATTAAAATGGGAAATCAATTCTGAACTGGGCAGCTATCACTGCAAAATAAAGTTGGAACTTCTCCCTTCTTCCTCTGAAAATATATTTCAGAAAGATACAGTTTATTTTGCACTGCATTTATTCCTCAGTGCAGTAGAATTTCAGGGTTCTCTAAAATGCTGTCATTAAAAGAGGCAAAAGATTGTAACCTTAAAGTGCAATACAGCATTGTGACAAATGTGTGAAACCAGTTCTTGAAAGGAAACATGCTGCATCAGAATGCATAATGCAAAATAATTCAATGAGTTGGGAAATAGTCACCTTTCAATAAAACAAGGATTATTGCAAACAGCTGAATTCAGATTAACTTTCAGGATGAAACTGAATTCTGCATCTGCAAGAAAAGCAATAGGCTTTTGTCTTCCTCTCCAGAAGCAAAAGCTAAGACAAAAAAAGAAATCCATTCTCTAAGAAGGACTGTGTGAATTTGAGGTTTAGGTCTGTGCTCCTATACCACATCTTCAGGATAAGAGCTGTGATTTACTGTGTCTGAAACCACACCCCATTGAAAAGCACCTTATGTCTCCTTTCAGAGTTAGGCACAAGACTGAAAGGAGCCTTCCTGCAAGGTTGAGTTGAGGACAGAGCTTTTGGACTTCATGTCTGATGCCTGCTGAGGCTGGCCGTGGCAGCTGAAGGGGTCTAACTCACCAATCCAACCTCTCCAGTGGTGTTCAGAGAATTGATGTGAACTGAAGTCAAAGGAAGTTTACACCTGCAGTCAGCCATAGGCTGTGAGAGTGAACACCCCTCTGCCTTGCCTTTGCTGCAGAGGAGTGGGCAGCAGTCCCTTGTCCAGGCACACTGTGAATGCAATGGTAATTCAGGGGCCTTGAGGCACTGCCAAAAGCTCACCTCCATCACTACATTGAATGCAGGATACTAATGCACCTCTGGTGATGCTAACAGTTTCGTGTCATTGCCTGCCAGGACAGAGGAGCATCAGCTCTCTGATGCAACGTCTGGGTGTGCCAGTAAGCCTCTGACATTCTAGCTGATTCTGATCCCTCTTCTCCTGACCTGGGGGTTTTGAAGCAGGGGGTATAGATATGTTGCTGTTAATATCAAGGAAGCTGCTACATAACATACAATGAGTATTTGCTGGTTTATTAGACAGGGTTAGTATTTAAAAAAGGACATGGATCTTTATTTCACAGAACATACGTCAATCTCTATATGTTAGAAGACTTGGAAGTAATATACTTCTTAAGGTTTATTAGATACTTATTTGATGAAGGGTTTCTAATAGGCACAGTACCAGCCATTTCTAGGTATGAGAAAACACTCTTGAGAACCACTGTAGCAATTTGTCCATTGCTGAGCTAAGCAGATTTGGTATACAAAATAAGGGTGAGAATTTACCACCAACATAGACAGGAACGGCATTGCTGGACAACGGTAACACAAATCATTTTACTCTCACATGATGATACAGCAGCTTTGTGCACTCCCCACTGCACAAGTGAACTTCATGGACTGAAGCATCACAAGCACATGAGAACACAGACAGCCCTGGAAAGAGCAACCCCGTGTAACAGGGTACTTGCACTTCCAAATCAGACGATGAAGAATGAGCCCAAAAGCTTTTGCCTTGTGCTTTACCACCCAAGAAGGCGCTTTTCAAGCTTTCCCACACAGTGCTGGTCAATGCATTTATGTCTGGAGGCAATCCCATTGCTATTCCAGTCTCAACAGCCTCTTGAATGGAGGCTGCAAATACTGCAAAACAGTTGCTTTTCTTCTGATGAGAATAAAACAGGGACAAGACAAATCATGTCCTCCTGCACAAGCAGTTGGAGTAAATCAGTCATGTATTGTTCTTTCTTTGCCAAAGGCTGAGACTGAGGTTCTTTTGTTTCTTTTCCATTTGTTTCTCTCTTTTTCTGTTCCATCCTACTTTGTGTGGGACATATTCCCCTTGATGGGTATCTGTTTTCAGCTATTTCTTTTTTGCTGTGAAGGCAGCCAAAGGCCTTCCAAGCTGTGGGCACCAAAAAATGAGCACACATCCTCGAAAGACAGCCTAAGAAACCAAATATAAACAAATGTAAGCAGCACTTAGAAATGAGAGGAGCTGTGTGGGAACGGCTTCACTTCAGAAAGTTTCTAACTAAAACTGTAGCTCAAAGAAGTATTCACAATGGCAACTGCAAATTCCGTCAAATCTGTATTTTCCTCAAAATGATATAAACTGAAGACTGTCTGAAGTTCGATTTGGGTTCTCACTATCCAAACGTGGGAACAAATAGCCACATGATAGAGACAACTACCCCATTTTCCATTCTTTCTTTCCGGTGTCGTGGGAAACAAACCAAGGTGGGAGGAGGCAAGAGGGAAAGGAAGTGCTGCTGTGATGACAGCTTCATTTCTCATCCCCTTAAATCTGACTTCAACCCTGCAGGACAAGTCAGCGCTGCTCAAGCGATCTTCTTAGAGAATGAAAGCCTTTTCCTGCACCCTGAGACCTGTACAATTACTGACTTTCAACAGAGTTTCCAGCAAACAGTCCTCAAAGGTATTTAAGTAGCTAAAGACACAGCAATCATTTACTGGAATTGTCCAAAGTACTAAGCTGACTAACACTGATTTCTATTGACCAGACTTTACACTTCCAAGCTGTTCATGGGCTTTACAGAAAACCAGTTAGTCGCTGATTTAGCACCTGAATGCCTTTGATATGCTCCTTTCATGTGCTAGCTGACATCAGAGAATGGAATTTAGGTTCCCCAAATGCAAAAACTAAAACAAAACAAAACAAAGCAAACCAAAAAGATCCCTAGAGAGATTATTAGTTATACATAGATAGGCTGTAATTTAGAGAAACAGGTGATAATTGGTAGGCATACACCACAAATTTATTCTAAATGCAAATAATACCCTCAAGCAGTATGTTTTCCATTTAAATGTTAATCGCCCCAAAAGCCAATGTGTTAATTGCCCCAAAAGCCAATGAGCAAGTTCCTAGTCAGAGGTAGCGCACAACTTTTCATCAACAGAACTTTAACAATTTCAGACCTCGTTGCAGGGTCTTGACTTAGGTTATTCAACACTTTTTACCCCTGCAGGGGTTTTGTACTTCAATCACAGTGATTCCCTGACAATCTGCAAATAATAGTCTTCAATTATTATGGGCATCGATGTTCTAGAGATAGGAGCCACTTGACTGTTCACCTCATTCCAGTTCTGTATTCCTCACGACATAATCCACATATACTGGCCTTTGAAGAGCAATAACCTATATTCTGTGGAATGTCCTGCTCTACCACAGGCTGCAAAATTCATACCAGCCCTCACAGCCTGGGAACTATGGAGCTCACACACTGCCTGTCTCTCTTTGTTCCCCCCAGTCATAGTCCCACTAAGCGGAGGTCCCTTTCAGTGTAACTGGCTGAGAGAGCAGCTTGTACTGCAAGAGGCTTTTGCTTCTGCACAACAAAACAACAGAAAACTATCTTAAAGGAAAGTGAGGAAGGAAGGGCTTTAAAAGATGGTAATTGAAATATTCTTCAGCAGTCTGGTTTTTACTTCTGTTAATTAATGATGGAAGTGTGTTCCTGGAATTGTCTACCTGAGTAACCACATTTTTTAAATGATTTAAAAAGGCTGAGCTCAGGTATTTTGTTATGCAGAATATATGTCTAAACTAAAACTGGTATATCAATTAAACACCTTCCAGTGAGAATGGAAAAGCCTCATCATTTTTTCTCAACTGCTATTGTGGAAAATGGGAAACCTGTTAATTAACAAGTTAATGCTGAAAAAAATTATTTGAAGAATATTACAGAATATTACCAACTGTGTTACTCTTATCTCTGACAACATTTTCAATGTCTGTTAGGTTCCACTTGCTGCTGGCCTCCCTTGCTGCCATTATGCTGGCTCCCAGCATAACATAACCCATTGTTATCCACAGCCTCTCTGCACTGAGCAGATCTGAAGACTAGCAAAGCCAAGCACACAGTCTCCTGCAGGACACAAACTGCTAAACCGCTCTCAAAAGTCAGTCTCAAAGGCCTGACAGCCTTAATTCCTCAGAGACAGCTGACGGCAAGAGGTGAGACGTTACACACGGCTGAAAAACAACATAGCTCATACTGCAACTGTGATAAACACTATACCATCTTAACCGATGCTTATTGCGGACAACTGTATTCCTGATAATTTTCTCAAAAATTCATCTTTGGGTGAGTCTATGCTGTCATGGGTTCAGCAGTAGCAGTCATTTTTCTCCTTCGTAGTAGCTGGTGCACTGCTGTGTTTTCAACTTTTGGTCTGGGAACAGCGCTGATAACACCGATGTTTATAGCTATGGCTTAGAATGTTTTGGCTTGACCAAGGACTTCCTGAGTCTCATGCTCTGCCAGGGAGGAGGGGAAGCCGGAAGGAAGCAGAGACAGGACACCTGATCCAAACTGACCAAAGAGCTATTCCATGCCACAGCACGTCATGCCCAGGATGTAAAACTGGGGGCAGGAACCCGGAAGAGTTCAGTTCACAGCTCAGTCATTGAGTGGTGAGCAATTGTATCCTCTTTCCTTGTATTTCCCTGGTCATTGTTGTTGTTGGTGGTGGCAGCGGTGGTTTGTGTTATACCTTAGTTACTGGACTGTTTTTATCTCAACCCATGGGAGTTGTATTCTTTTGATTCTTCTCCCCATTCCCCCCCCTCAGAGTGGGGGGGATGAAGGAGGGGGAAGTGAGTGGTCAGGCTTTGTATTAGAAGGGGTGAGCTATTGTAGTCTTTCCTTGTATTTGCCTTGTCATTATTATTGGTGATAGCAGTAGTGGTCTTGTATTATACTTTAGTTACTAAACTGTTCTTATCTCAACCTGTGGGAATTGCATTCTTTTGATTCTCCTCCCCATCCACCCGGGAGTGGGGTGAAGAAAGAGAGGGGAGTGAGTGAGAGAGCGACTGCGTGATTTATGGCTTAAACCACGACAATGCCCAGGCCTAACTGTATTTTATGCACTCATGCTTTTTAATAATAATGCGCTTGCCTGGTGATGAACTCAAGGAAATTAGAAGTAGGGTTTATGAGACAATTTTGGCTAAAATATTATTTGATTTACTTCCAATTTTCTCATATTTTAGTATTTACTAGACTTACAATTTATCATTTTACTCTTATTGATTCCTTATTGATTTACTCTTTCTTACTTGGGATCTGTATTTTTCATTTAGCCAAAACAGCCACTGACACAAAAGGAATAAATCCAAGGCCGAATCCTGCTTCCATGCTTAGGCTCATAATGAGGAGGTTTACACAGTGGATTACTTTTTTTTCCCCATTCAGCTTAAATACAAGTACTACCTATTTAACCTCTGTCATGCTATTTTCCCATTTTGCTTTCACACAGATGTGCAGGTTTCTATATTTAAAATAACAACCATAAAACTTAGCATGCAGCACAGAACTTAAAAGACATAATTTAATCATTGCAACATAAATGGCACTATTTGTCATTTATGTATTGCTGATATAGCTACATATTTTAGTGCCAAAATAGTGTTATGTATATCTGATACAGATGTATTGTCAAATGACAAACTAAATGTAGTGATTCCACTGGAATCACAACTACTAAAAAAGCACAATGTTGGGTTTTTTTTACCTTACTAATTTCCTAATTGCAGAGAATGTTTGTGCATATGTTTAATGCAATTTCATTTTTCATAAGCCCTTACGTGTGCTCTTCAAATGAAGCCCCTGGTTGGGCTTAATGTTGACCATGCATTCCTCACAAATTTACATAAGAGAGCACACTCTAACTGAATTTTGACACCAAACTCTTCCCTGAGAGTGTATGTTTCACTCTCTCTTGCCTTGTAACTCTGTCTGTATAGTAGAAATGCATACTTTGGATCTTTTTTCTTCAGTTCTCCTATAATATCCACTATTTAGCCAGAAGCATGTTTCACATGTTGCAATTCCAGGTGATAAAACACTCATGCTATTTCTAACTTTAAGATAGAGCCCAAGCTGCTCTTTCTTGCAGTTGCATTTCCAGTGTTTAGATGCTCAGAGCAAGTAATATATCAAATAATTCAGGTCACAGAAAAACATTCTGTATGATGAAATGCAAGTGTTTTGCTGGAAGCACGATTTCTTGCCTCTTTTTATTAGGTGTAAACAGGCTTCATGGACAGATTGAGACTGCAAAACAAGTAACTTCTGGGGCAAAAAGTGATCCTATAGGTTCACCTCTACACTAAATATGAAAATAATACTTTCTTTCCAATTCTTAATTTTTGAGACAGAAACCCAGACTTTTCAAGGTGAAGGTTTCTACCTTTGGGAGAATTTCTTCCATCTGGTTGGTAAACAAAACAAAACAAAAAAACAGGTCTCCTGATTCTCAGAATGAGGAGCAGGATTTAAAATTCTAATTTCTCATGAACTTTTTCCCTATTACATTTTATTTGTTGGCAAAGGAAATATGTAACCACATATTGAGAAAAATATCTGAGACTCAAAGTGTTATGGTCTGGGAGATACATTATCATGTTAACAAAACTCAAATGTAACTAATGAAACAGGCTACCAATGTGTATGGCTTGTGCTTCTGACACATATGACAATAAACAATTGCACAGACACAGATTTTTAATGGTGACAGCAATAGGGGATTAAAACACGCAATTAAGCTACAGAAATATTTAGTCAAGATGATAAAACATACCTTCATATATCTTTTTACCTTTATTCAGGCAATATCTCTCTCATACATTTACCCAGCCAATAAAATGTCTCCACAGTAAAGCACATCACGGGATCAGGACAATCAGTAAATATAATATGTATATCCTTACTGTAATCTCAATCTCCCTCATATTTGGCTTTCAAGCTTTTTGGTTTTCAGCATCTGAAGGTCCTGAAGTGAGTGTCTTCTTAAGCCTCCCAATCTCTGCATACTGGCTACCAAAGAATGTCAAGACTGGCAGTTCAGTTTGGACAGCCAGGTTTTCCCTCTCAGCAGGGGTTTCACTAAGATTGAACAATTTTTCTTCTCTGCATTCTGGCTGCTGAGGTTATGTGTATTTTATAGGAAAATGAGCTGCTTATAAATTATTAGCTCTGTCAACTTTGGGGACTGATGGAATATCTCCAGGCTTAGGGCTTAGCTGGTTGAGAAACCACTACAGCAGCCTTTCTTTTGGGGTCACTCAGATATAAAAGCCTTTCAAAAGGGATGGAAATGCTGACAGTGTTTCTCTTGGGCAACCTTTCTACTGTACTTAGGGAACAGCTCAGTATGTTTTTTACCCTGTAACTTGTGTCAAAAATTACCCCTTTTCTTCAAAACTGTAGAAAACTGTAGGGTGACAGGTACAACCAGCAACATGCTATAACTCATTACATGGGAAATGAAGTCAAATGGAGATATTTCCCCCATTTCCCTTCCTGCATACTCACACTCCCACCATGCCACTCCATGGTCATGCTTGCCTGATTCCTGTGCACAGCTGCAGTGGTTGGGATCAATGATCTTAAAGGTCCTTTCTGAACTAAATGAAGCTATGCTATGCAATGAGGTTGTGTGGGGCATTGCTATTGTCTACAGGACACCATGCATGCAGAATAAGCAGCACATGGAACAAATCTGCTGCTCCAGGTCAGAGGCCTGGCAGATCCCTACATTTTAGAGGCTCTCTCCGTGAATCTTCCTTTTTGCTTGCAGCTTTTGTATCACCAGGCTCTCATATCCCTGCTCTGCAGTGAAAGCCCATGTACTCACCAAGGAAATGTGCACTGGGGCCACACTTGGCTGTGGCACTCCTGGTGCAAGGATGCCCAAGAAGCAGAAGTAGGTCACCACATCTCCTCCTTCTGTTGAACCTACCCTAGAAATATAGACAACTGCTTCCTTCTTCTTATTAAGTTATATGTTGCTAGTGATCCAAGGGCTGGGGAGAAGGCTGTCAGTCTATTCCAAAACAAAGCAAAACCAGACTGCCTTGCAGGGTATGAGTAGTCAGAGCCACAGAAACAACTGCCTATTGAACTACAAGTAGCTGCACCTTTCCACAGACAACCAGGGAGAAAAAAATTCAACTTGGTGGGTTCTGGTATCTGGCTACTCCATTCTGCTCTGTGTGGCTGCCTTGCCAGGGCTTTCTCCCCAGTCTGGCAAAGCAGGGCCAGGTCTACACCCTATCTGCTGCTGCCATGCTTAAAGCTCCAAAATCAGGAAACTGAGTTTAAAAAGAATCACAATGTAACAAACATGAAAAACCAATTCAGATTTTTTTTCCTGTTTCCTCAGCCTTCTGGGGTCTGGCTCACATTCTCAGGCTTTTCTTCACGTTCTTCTCATTCTAAAATGAAATCTGACATCATCACCAGACTCCCAAGACCCATGGCTTTAAAGAGAAAAGTCCAATACTGTGGGAGTTGTGAAAAAATGATAAAAATAACAGTCCTATTCCTCTTCTCCCTTAAAAGTCATTCAAGAAGGTGATGGGCTGAAGCAGACCATTTCTGCAGCATTCCCAACTAATGGGTACAACTGAAGTCTAGCTATGTATATGTTTAAAAGAAATCTATAGTTAAAGAAGAAAGAAAGACAGAAAAAGTCTGAGATCAACCGTAACTAAATTGTGCAACAATCCCTAAAATGCTAATGAAAATCCCTAATCATACATCAAAAAGATTAGCGTTCAAAATGGGATAGAAGAGGGATCTTGAAACATCTGACTTCAAAATCAGCATCACATCTCTATTTAGCAGTTTTACTGTGGAACTGCAAATTTTTTTACTGATCATTTTTACAGACAAGCAAAATAAATCAAAATTATTTATAAACATTATTTCTAACTCGTAAACAGCTGCAGACTTCCCTAACAGAGGCCAACTGTCAGTACAATAATTATTATCTAAACTGCATATTCACACTCACAAACTGCAGAAATATAGATTAAATATGAAGACTATTTCATGAAAATACACTAATTTCCCAACTGAAACGCAATCCATAACACAGTGGCTGTATGCATGGCCAGCCACTGAAAACATCACACCACTAAACAACCCACTGACTAATCAACAAGCCTGCCCAGAATGCTGTTTTTCATCATCAATAATATCTTTAGGGATCAAATCAAGTGAGTTGCAAGTATGAATTACCTGGGAAGCGCAAACTGATGTCAGTGATGTTGCTGTTTATCTACCCTAGGTGACCTGAAAGCTGGAGCTTGCAAACCTCTATAGGAAAGAGCAAAACTCCAGCCTTCCTTTCAGCTCCACCCAAACAGCCACGGTGACTCTGTGGGGCTGGGGTGGGGGCTGCTGAGGTGAGATTCAGAGAACAATTTATTCTCAAAATCCCAAAACCACCTGCAACCAGTTTTTTATCCAGGTTCCTCCCTGAGAGTCTCAACCTGGGCACTTCCACTAATGTTTTATGCATGCCCTCTCCCCAAGTTTTGCTTTCCACATTACCACCAATGCAGCAATGTTATTTACTGACTGCATTTCCACCATTAACCATGGAAATGTAATAGTAATGGGCAGATATATTCCAAGCACTAGGCTGCAAACTAAGTGATGAAAAAAGTCCATAGCCATTCATGGGGAAAATGGTTTTGTTTTTTCCATCATGTTTGAACAGGTCTGGTTGGCTTGGTTGGCAACTTTATCAACTACAGTCTCTATGCAGAAATATAGAAGACTAATTTTTTGAAATATCATGGTATTAATGAAAATACCGTCTAGCTTAGGTGCTGTGACAGCTCACAGATTAGTGAAGCTAACCATCTAGCAATAGCTAGCATCTATGCCCTCAAAATACTACATCATCCTGTTGACTTCAGGGGATAGAAATCTTTGCAAAGTTCAACATCCACACAAGTTTTCTGCATCTGGCAATGTTACTTCACTACAAAGTTATGCCTCAGTTTTCAACAGCAACAACTGAACAGTGCTGGTAACTCCCAGGCATGAGGTTTGCAGGCTGATGCTCAAACACAACAGGGTTTACAATGACTTAAGTGCAAAGAATGTTTCACCATGTCCAGCCTGCAGTTTCTTTCTCAAACATCTGAAATCAAAGTTTGACTGTTAGACAACTAATGTCAAAAAGAAAATGCGTTTTGAGTGGCATGGTTTAGTGGGAGGTGTCCCTGCCCATGGCAGGGGGATTGGAACTAGATGATCATAAGGTCCTTTCTAACCCTAACTATTCTATGATTCTATGATTCTGTGATTTCACACTTACAGGAACCAAGAAATCTGGTACATGTCTGAAAAATGTGCACCACAGACTGTAAATTTTCTAGGTGGAAACATTCAAGGTACTAAAATGGCAGATGAACCTACCAGCCAGCAGCAACCGAGGGTACATGGTAGGGAAAGTAAAAGCCAAGAGACCTGGGATAGTGCATCAGACAGACTATCAACTTCTGGTGAAGCGCTGAAGAAGTATCAGCAGGTTTGCTGGCGAGGAAAATGGGTAGTTAAGATAATGAGCAGCTGGAGTGGGAAATATCAGCCAATCCTAGTTGGAAGATGAAAAGTAATTTTCTTCCGTTACCTCAATTAGAGATACAGAGCATTTGTGCTGCAACCTGGGACAGAAATTCAGTCCTTAAGAGCAATGACTGGAATCTGAACCCTCAAGTCTTCATCAGTTTGCTTTTCCCACCTTGAAAGCTGCCTCTCAAGAGGAGGAGAGTTCTATAACTTTTAGCCTGAGACTCTTTAGAAGCCATCACTCTTCAGGATTTAGTTACGCAGTAGTGAGACTACCAGTTTACAGATACACTGCTGGAATTTCCAACTAAATTGATCACAATCAACTTTTTAATTTTCTTTTAAACACATATACTTCTAGGACTTCACAATGGAGCTTGATGCACTGTATTCAGAAATGGTTGTCTGCAGGCACAGCAAAATATGGTTTAAGTTAGTAACAAAAAAGAAACTCTGCTTGCAACTGACAGCAGACCTACTCCTTCAACTTCTGTGAAAACTGCAATACAATTCACATACACTTTCACCTAGTTCAAAGTCTCACCTCCTTCTACAGACCAAAATGGGCTAAATATGTAAGAATCTTTTCCAGCACGACTGTCAGTGATTGCCATGTTTAATACTAGCAGACAATGGAACTTATACCAGATAGGAAATAAAAATAAATGTTAATTATCTTGCTGGGTATGAGAAACCAGATGACATCTGGAGCTAGCATTATTGTAAACAGGAAAAAGGTATGAAAGCTACTTAGCTTAGAGGTTTATAAATACCAAATATACACATCAGGAGGAGGTTGGCAGCTTAAGAAACGACAAGTGCAACTCTGTAATAATAAGTGAGTGAGAAAAACAGAAAGAGTGTATGCGAAATTTCTGGGAAGACTGCTTTCTTCTGAGACAATTTTAATTATGCTTTTTATTGGACAGATGATCAGTGTGGTAGGAGGAATCTGTCTTGGTTTATACACTAACATAGTTTACCTGATTCTCTTTCCTAAAGCAATAAAAACACACGGACTGGGACCACCATGGCAATGTGGCAAAATGCAGAGGATCAGCACCACAAACCTCCCCAGAGCACCATAGCAAAGCGTTGAGCCACATCCTGCAAACATCTATGCACAAACTGAACTTCATGTACTGTGATTAATTTCCCTGACAACATGTGGGTTTCATTGCAGCACACAAAACCAAATAGAGACTTGCGTATTTTTAGGATCAGGACCTACTTAGCACTAGTCAGGAGTGATTTAATGCGTCTGTACTTAATGTGCAGCTTACAAAATGTGAGAGAATTCTGTGCTTTGGTGCAGTTTGGGTTTTCCCAGAACAGCATGTATATTGTTTCAACATTAATGATGAAAGCTAAATTTTCTGCACTGATGTTTATTTAAACAATTTTTATGTTGTCTAATGCAGCTGGGAATGGAGGTACAGTAGCCTCATATTTAAAAGCATGGCCTTCTATACAACATGAGAGAGCTCTAGTGGGCATGTTGCCCATTTCTGATTCCCTAGTGGCTTCTATTCTTCCCAGGAATTAATGTTCTCATTAGAATGTATCTGTACAACATTTTCCTTGTGTTGGTCAAGTATCAACAATCCAGTTGTTACCTTATGCATACTACTGCATATGCTAGGCCAGATTGTTCAAATACCCTTTTGTAGAAGAAATGATGGAGCACTTCTAATCCCAGAATAGTGCCACAAAGAAAAGGCTGCATCAGGGATGTACAATAAAAAGGCAGGAAGAGACCTTCTGTGGAGTTACTGAGTTGCAGGAACTCCTTCTGTGGATTGTGCTTCATGCAACGATCTAGATTTAGATAAGCATTAATATTCACAAGGTAGGTATATAGTTCAGCATCAGTCTTTGCAAAATTGGAAGTTATGCATACACATATGCATACATAACCTCATGCACAGATCAAGAAAGATTTTTATTATGGCATTTAAGCTTTTTGCAAAGTTTGGAGCCAATGGCTTCAGACCCTGTCAGTAAGCCCCTACAGTACAATTTGAAGCAGTATCATTCAGGGTAGGATACAGATGGGATGTAGTATCCCTTAGCTGCAAGCTCAATGCTCACCAGCTATACCGGGAATCTCTAGAGTAACTTCCAGAGAAATAGTTCAGTCTTCCAGTGACAATTCAGAAACGTTTGTACATTCAAACACAAATAAAATAAGGAAAAAGAGATAGGAACAACCTTCATTGAAATAATTAAAGACCTTCATGTCCTGATGAAAAATAGTAAAGAATGCAATTACTATTAATTACAATATTCTTTAGGTATTTTTTCAGTCGTCTACTCCAATGCTAAACACTGGTTCCAAAATCAATGTTTCATATGTGCAGTTCTAAGACTGTCACTAGGTTTGAAGAGTAGCATCTGAAGTATATCTGAGGGATACTCTTTTTTAATTATTCATGGTTAATTATGATTAACTGTAGATTTTTTTCACAATTCACTATGGACTTCTAACTGAATGTGAAAGAATTTGTATGTGACATGTATTGTCCATCATGCAAACTTCTGCTTTACTTTTAAATACTCAACGTGTTTTCCAGCTGTAGAGGTTGAATTATAATGAAATTAAAAGAATTGAAGTTTTAAACTTTATCATTCTTATAACTTTACAAATACTCATATTTCAAAGTTAGGTTATGTTCATTGCCAATAAGATCAATTTAAAAGCAGCATGTATATAACAATACTGACTTCTGCTTCTGACCCAGGATTTGTTTTCTCCCAAAAACATACTCAGTGCACAGGACTGTCCAAAGACCACTGAAATCAATGGGAAGGCCACCAGTGACTTTGATGGAATATGGACTGGGCTTTGAGTGTAATACTGCTGAGTTTATTGACTTCATTGAGAAGGGCTGAATTTGGATTTGACAGATGTAAAGCGATTCATCCAATGCACCTTTAAGAAACTGCATGCATCTTCCACTCCAGGAATTTAGATAATTTTGTTCTGCTAGCTCTGTTAAGAAGCCCCAGCACTTACACAGGTAAAATGACCAAAACACATACAGTTACTTGTACTTACAGGTGTCTGTCTTGAGCTGATTGTTAGTAATTCCAAAATACTGAGGATTTTCAATGACCGGAATCTTCGTCATCCCAATGATGACTGCATCAGGACCCCCCTCAGAAGAAGAAGGAGTGTTACTGCCATTTGAGATGTGGTGGAGGGGACTGGCTGAATCATCGTCATTGCTGATAACTGAAGAAGGACCTAGAGTTAGAAACAAAGATTTTCCTGTAACTCAGCACGTTGCCCCATTCCCTCAGATAATTTCTTGTTTTGTTTTTTTGAGAGGTTTTCTTGGACCAGTTTGTCCTCCATCCCCACATTCAACAGCAATCTTTGTGTGCCTTGTTGACCTTACCTCAGGAATTTAATGTCTGTGTGCAGATGGAGAACCATGGGTTTTTTCTATTAAGCATTGGAATGTGAAGCAAATTTTTATACTGGTAGATCACTGAGGCTAAATAGATCAGGATCTGTATTGCGTGTGTTACTGGGAGTGATCTCCAAATTTGTTGAAATCTTTCTGTCATTCTCAGAAATAAGCTTTGGAATACATACATTAACTTTTTACCTTATACCCTGCTTGGATTACAAAGCAATAATTGCCAGAAATCCAGGGAATGCCTGCCCTCCCTTTGAGGTGGCCTTATAACAAGACAAGACACAGGGGAGATAGGCTCATCCTGATGCAGGAAGCTGGATTTATGAAAGCCAACACAGTCAAAATCCAAGGGACAATTTGAACATAAGGTGTAGAGCTGATGTTGAGAAGAGTAGTGGGAAAGACATATCCCACCCCACTGCAAAATCTGGGGTCAATGCAGAGGGGCTCCTTCAGCCTAGGGGAGCATCCCACCATCTCCCCCATCTGTATCTCAGCCTATTCACCTTCCAGAAAGAGATCTATTTTTACCAGTAATTCAGTGTTAGTTTTTGTTTTGTTTTCACTCTGCACTTCATATTTTTAATGAAAGTGCCACAGAGATAAAACCTCCTAAAAAAAGTCCTGTTTAGCAGTGTCCCACTTCTGTGAGCTGCACGGCCTTTGATCCGACAAGATCAGCACAAATGACATCTGCACTCTTGTCAACTAACCCTGACATTTAAATTCCACATTACATCTTCCAGTTTACATCCAGTATTCAAAGAAAACCAGAATCATCATTTAGCAGAAAAACCACTTTGCCTAATCTCCCCACTGAAGAGCCAGTAGAGCCCACACATGTCACATTTCACTTTGTTTGCCATCCATGTTAACCAGGGGTTTTGAGGTAGCATTCATATCTTCTAACTGTAACAACCAAAGACAATGCTAGAAACAGATGGCAAAATTCACCCTCTGGAAGTGCCTATTCTGGAATGGTATCCTCAGATGACATCTGTCTTTAGCCTGTGGGCAGCAGTGACAGCTGCCCCTCAAGAAAGGGATGACTAAAAGCTGTGTTTACTCTGGGTCACCAGTCACCCCATAGCAAAATGTTGGAGCACCCTGCACTGAGTTTTAGGTTGGACAGAAGGAACAGCCCAGAGGCAAGGCAGAGCTGAGCAACTCCACACATAGACAGCATCTGTGTTTGTGGCAAGATGGGGGGGGTGGGAAGGGGAGGGAGAATGAGAATGGGGAAGAGCAGCAGGTCCTGTACATGCAGCATTGAGGACCTGCGAGAAGATAGGCAGGATCCACCATAGCATACACAGAGTTAAGGAAGAAGACGAATACTAGGACAGTTCCAGGCACAGCAGCCAAGAAAGGGCAGCTTTAAAGAAAAGAAACACTAACTCTTCTGTGGATCACTGTATCATTAAGAAAAACAATTTATCATCACATGGCATGGCTCACAGGAATAAAACTTAAATAATTTGGCATGTGGCTTTTCAACCTTAGAGACTCAAGTGTACACCCACTCCTTTCCTTTCTCCCCAGTTGGTTTAATGGTGAATGAGGGAAATGCTCTCATAATTTGAAAAAGTACTTCCTTCCCTGGCCTGAAACATTAGAGGTAATTTTTCAAATACCTTGCACTTCACTGGAAACTCACTGTTGACAAATGTAAGTGAAGCCTAGATCTCTCCAATTTATAAAGTGAAATGCTAATACCAAGGCTGGTTTTGTCATTACTAATCACCCAGATCCTTGAATGACTGATTCTGCTAGGAAACCTGCCAGGATGAAGAGTTGATGGTGGTGATTTCTCTAATGAAGTAGAGAGTCTAATAAACTGTGAGAAAGGGTTCCTCAGATGGCACACAAGATACTTACATGAAGTGACAACACATTTTTCAGGTGCATGAGAATTGCATTCAGAGGCACCAGAGTGCAAACCCATTTAAAACTTCATTCTATTTTGACAGACATCATTTTTACACCTCTAAACTTTCTGATTGTCAAGCTAACGGATAGAAAAAGCAGACTGACAAAGACACATTTTCTTGAAAAATAAAGTCTTTTTATAATAATATAAGTTTAGTATGAGGGTTAAATCCCTCATCTTAGAGCAAATGGCTCTGTAATTTAACAGAGGAATGTCCTTTTCAGCCCTGCTGTTCTCTGCTGCAAAGAAGGAAGATTTTTTGCCATTGTTTGCTTCCACCACACATGCAGTGATGGCAGGGTACAGTGACCATTACCATTTCAAGGCATTAAAGTGGGATAATGAATAGAAACTCATTCTGTTCATCAAAACATTTCTGCACTACTCCAAGACCCAATTTTGCATAGTGGACTATTTTTTCAATCAGCATAAACCACAAAGTGCTGTAGGTGAAAAGTAGACAATTGCTGTGTAAATCTATTTACTCAATTAGGTTAACTTGTAAAAAATAGTCTTCCATGTGGTATGAAGCAGGCTCTAAGTATATTCAGATTCCTAATGTAGGTGAGGAAAACCTGGAAAATGAGGTGATTTCCAAAGCAATTCCTGGCAGTTGAAACAGTTCAGGAAAAATTCAACTCTGGAACCTTGTGCTGTGTCACTTAGTGATCCCTCTCACTTATTAACAAGTAATCAGCCCATGTAATTGTCTTTGGAAGTAGTTGCTTGGGTTCAAAAATCTTATTTCCTGTATATTTCTTCTCTAATTAAGACAATGGAAACTCAACAGATGGAAATTTTTGTGTTGAGCTCACATCCTTTCAAACTTCCCTTTTGCTGGGATCTTTTTGTCAACATAAGCAAACTGGTACATAAACTGTTTCCTGACTTGCTTATTTGTCAGACTGTCCACTTAATATAAAGTTACTTCTAATTTTTTGAATGTACTAAGCCACATTACAGTTACAGGCCAGCACTGCGGCTGGCTATGACTGATTTTCTAGTAATGCAAAACCATCTTTTGGGACGCAAGATGAGGCCATTACCTGGCCTGACAAGAAGCTAGAGCTGTACTTTTCTGCATATGCACTGAGGTCAAAATGAAGGGTAATTTCTTAAAGCACCTTAAAGTGCGGTTTCATCCACATGAAATGGGGTCACTGAATTACTTGTCAAAGGCAGAATGAGTGTGATAATTACTCTCAGTCACTTATCACTGAGTCTGGTTTTTATAAAATCTGCTGTTTGTTTCACTCCTGAAATCTGAAAATTTTAGACGAAACATCTTCTGTGGAAGTGAAAATCATGGGTTGTCAACAGCCATTAGCTATTGCCAATATCTGACTCACAGTCAGGTTGAGCTTTTAAGAAAACTCCAGAGATCTTTTCCACCTTCAAATATGCTACCCAACATCTCCACTTGATTTCATTTTTAGATTGTATTTCTTATCTTAGAAAGATAGAATTCAGAGCCACATGAGAAATGTATTCCCTGGAGAAAAAACAGGAGAGTTATACACTGAAGGGCTAAATATCTCCTCTCTTTGTTATTGAGCTAAAAGCCTGTCCCACCACCACCTAGGTGGTGTCATTCTGCACCGCATAGGCCCAAGAAAAATTCCTTCTGTGTATAAAACCCAGCAGCTCTCTGAAAAAGTGGTGACATGTAAGAAAACAAATTATATTTGAAACTGACAAGGTACAATAAAGCCAAAATACCTCCTACACCCAGGTTGTGAATTATCTTCAGCATGTGGCATGGGACGGCCAGAACAGCAAACTTCCCTTACTGCACATGCCACAGAAAACTGGAGACAATCAAACACTGCTGAGGGTGGGTCATGGTTTACCTTCACTAGTGCCAGCACCCCTCCCTGAAACATAACTCACTTCTGTGCTACCTCTTCAATGCTGCATGTCTGCACTGCCCTTTCTTTACCTCAGGGGTTCCAACAAATGTGAGCTTCCTTAGGTTTAGAAGCAAAATTTAATAAAACTAACTGTTTTCAAGGTGTGCTGCTATTTCTGGCCAGGAGAAGGAGTTTCATGATTATAAAACACAGACTTTGCTGCTGCTTGTATTGCCATTGCAGTTACTGCAGTTTTAACATGAGCACATAATTTCAGACTTCTGCTAATATGTAGGTAGTTGGCTGTGGCAGCACACCTATCAGCTGTCACTGCAATAATCCACATGACCTCCCTGTATATCAAAGTACAGAAAAAGTCCCAAAGTGAATACCGGCATGACTCAGATAAGCAGGCTCAGGCAAAAAATAAAAAGAGCTCTCAAATCCAGAACCAGAAAGAACATATTGGTTTTGTTTGAACTTGGCTTGGCCTTCCAAGCACATATTCAGACTTCAGTTTAGATGGTGGCAGACAAGCACTGTGTCCATCTACTTCTCCCTCCACCTACAGTGTAAAAGATATAAACAATCTACTCTGCATGTTTGCTCTCCAAGCTCTACCAAGACCTTCTGGAGGCTACAATATCCTGCATCCTCCTTGCAACACACTTCCATTTGTCACACATCACTCCAGTTACCCCTGGAGGTCACTACTAATGGCTTAGGCCCAGTGGGAAACAACAGAAGTAACAAGTAAAATCCAGCCGATTTAAGGTTTGGGTTGGAGATGTGTAGATACAGTGATGCATCTGCTTAGTCAAGTCTTGTGAGGCAGCTCAGCTAAAAGGGATTGTATACAGAGATGATTTTGTGCTGTGATGTTTTAATCACTATTGCTCCTTCCATGAAAAATTATGTTGACCGCTAGCAAGACTTTTCAACTGACCTTGCACTAGTGCTGGCTTTTCTTACTGCCTCTTGGAACAGGGAGCAGTCTGTGCCGGGACATAGTAATAGCACAGCAAGTCAAAAGCAGCACGTCTCACAGTCAGCATCATCTCTGATGAATTTCAAGACCATACTAAATCTGTCTTTTTTTCCTTTTGGGAGGGGTATATTTTTTCACTAGTTAAATACCTTGTTCTATAAAAGTAATTACAGAAGATTTCTTTTCCCATGAGACTCCCATATTTGCTGTAGATTCTTTTTTTCTGCATAACTAAAAGGTAAGTTTCATGCTTCAGCAAGAGCAGATATTCAATTTTTCCTGTTACTGAGCTAAGATGCAGCTTTCTTACCAGAACAGACATCTTTTCAGCCTAACTCCTGAATCGCTGTCTGATCTTTCACTCCCTCTAGAAGACAACTCATTAATCATGGCTTGATACACTTTTTCTAATTAAGGTTCTGTGAGCTTTAATTTTGAATATTCCTTTGCGCTCTTAAGTTCAACAAATGTATGCAACTGTGATATCAAATAACGTTTATGCAATTCTATTACACTGGATAAGAGAGCCCAGCATAATAGAAAGTAACGCAATTATGGAAACATTATTTTATATTATTGGTCTCTTAAAATGCTGCATGCTGAATGCAGTGAATTGAATTATAAGACATAAATAGAACATGAGGAAAAAAAATTCAAAGCTGGCTGAATAAGCTTCCCAAAGAGAAACGAGTTTCATTTCACTCTGCTTGGTGGAGCTATTCAAACTAAAGTCAGATTATTCTGCAAACCTAGAGTAGGCTTATTAAAATGACGGTCTTTGCTCTGCAGCTGCTGATGCTATTAATGAGAGAAAGCTGAAGGCAAGGTGCTCCTATGCTTTCCCAGTGGTTCAGTTGTGCAGAGCAATAGCACTTCTTGCCTCTCTCCACCTGCCCACTGGGCCTCCTTGTTTCATATCCCCATCCCTGCCATTTCCCAAGGAAACAGCAAAATCATCTCAGCAGTCATTGTCATGATCAGTTGTGAAATGATTTATTATGGGGTTAATCCTCTGTTTGTGGTGCAGAAAACACAAGAATAAGATCACCCCAAGCAACATGATACCAGAGTCCATCCTGCTGAAGCACACAGCTCAAACAGTGCATTTCCAATATCTGAAGGGGGCCTATAGGGATTCTGGGGAGGGACTCTTCATGAGGGACTGTAGTGAGAGGACAAGGGGTAACGGGTTCAAACTTAAACAGGGGAAGTTTAGACTGGATATGAGGAAGAAATTCTTTACTGTACGGGTGGTGAGGCACTGGAATGGGTTGCCCAGGGAAGTTGTGAATGCTCCATCGCTGGCGGTGTTCAAGGCTGGATTGGACATAGCCTTGGGTGTCATGGTTTAGTGTGAGGTGTCCCTGCCCCTGGCAAGGGGGTTGGAACTAGATGATCTTAAGGTCCTTTCCAACCCTAACTATTCTATGATTCTATGTCCTTCTATCCCAGTGCAGCACACTGAGCCAAAAACCACATTGTAGACATTAAGTCTGCAACTCAGAAAACTAGGACTTGCCAGGCTTGGATGTTTAGAGGATAAATAATTTCACATCTTTTGACAGGTATCATTAATCTGTTTAACTGATTTGCACCCACCAGTGCTTGTTTAAGCTTGTACTCTGCTGCTGCTTGACATACAAGATAAGAAAAACTTTCTGATGCTGCCCAAGAAGCTCAGTTCCCATCAAAGAGCATGCTCCCAGGAAGTCAGGGGTATGAGAGCAGAGAGCTGGCGAACTTCCCTGCACCCAGCAGACAAACGCCTCTGCTCCCTGTCAGCATGCACTTCTAACAATCGCTGAATAACAGAAGGAAGGGACTCCTTGGAGGTCTTGCAGTAGTGAGTGGCTGAAAATAAAGTTTTAAACTCAAGGAGCAGCCCTTAGAAGTCTGTTAATTTACAACCATTGCAAAATAAAGCGGAGACATTTGTTTGAAAATCATGACAAAACCACATCACTTTGACGTAATGTTTGGGTCCAAGAATCCAAGGCGGTCTGCTTTTGTTTTCATGTGAAAAACCAATGTTTTGTCTTTCCTCATTTGTTGCAGCTTCACAAGAACACTAAATTGTGTTGTTATCACTGAATCACTTTCATAAAGAATAAGTAATTTACAGTGGCAGATTATTTTCTTTCCTACATAGAATAATGTAAGTAATGCATACCCTTGAGTCTAATGAAATAATAGGTATGTTATTCAGCTTTACAGTACCAACTTTTCAGTGTTGCTAGGTGTCAAAATGCCTTTCCCCTGAAATGCATGCTCCTTTTCCTGGGAAAATTTATTTCAAATACCTAACTCCTCTAGAGAGCAACAAACACGCAACCTGGGTAATTTCCATCGCAATGACTGAGCACAGATTTTAGCCACTCAAGTATTTCATCAAGCCTTTTTTATTGTGGCTTTGTATCTAAGAGTCACAGCTGCATATTTGTTTGCTTCAGTTTTACTCTGGAGCATGATTGTGGAAGAATCCCAATCAGGTCCTTTCAGCTGCCTTTCCTCTCACAACCTCAGCTATACTACCCTATATGCACGCATTCACACATCCTTTTACATACAAGCCTAGAGCATTCCAGAGGTCACATTTTCTGCAAGGGAGGTTTTCCCAACAGGGAAGACTACCTAGGATAACTTAAGGGACCTGTTCATAACACGTCACTCCCCAACAGCCATGCAACCTGCAGGTCACAGGGAATAAGACACAAGTGCCTAGGGCTGGGACAGAGTGGCAGAACAGTTCATCCAAGAAACCTCTTTTGCAGCACTGCAAAAGCCTATAGGAAAAAGGATGAGGTCTCTAATATGTACTGGATTTGCTAGTACTGTCTGACAGACCAGAAGACACATGGCTTCCCTCTGCCCCTGCCTCACTACAGGGCTACCTCTCGCCAGGGATGCCATCACCAAAGCCTCAGCCTGTGGTACAAAGGTTGCCAATTTCTTTCTCCTTTCAGCCAAAATGGGGGTCATTTGTGTAATAGATCTCAGAACCACAATCTGGTATGCATCTTCAAATTCTTAAGCACCATTACCAGTATATCTTCACAGTTCATCCTCTGTGAGGTATGTGCTACTATTATTCCCCATTTGGAGGCCATAGAAGGACTTCTGCAAGGTTTGTTGATCTGCCCAGCACTTCAGGTGCTCATGACCATGCAAAAGACTACCAGCTGTGACTGTGGAATCACGATGTCCTTCAGGACTTGCAGCCCTCCTTCAGCTGTAGGTGGCATGGTTTGGTGTGAGGTGTCCCTGCCCATGGCAGGGGTTTGGAACTACATGATCTTAAGGTCCTTTCCAACCTTAACTATTCTATGATTCTATGATAAATGGTAGCTATACAGCTGCCACTACTTCATGGACATGTTTGCAGTATCTGCAGCTCACAGGTTGTGCCCTATCATACAGAATGAGGAATTTATGGCCTCTCATTATTGGTAGTCAAATGAAACACAGACCTAAGACAAAAATCTAGCAGTGATGTAGTATATTAATAAATACAAATATGTGAGCCAGAGAAGTAAGGATACAAGGCAGCAGAACACAGGGAAGAAAGAAAGAAGAAATGATTTATCTTTTTTAATATAGATCACTAATATCATTCATTATAGCCACCTGCAAGTTTGGATATCTCAGAAAAATGAGGAAATTACAGTTCTTAAAAATGCTACAGTGAAAAGTCACCAGAGTAAGAAAAAAAGATCAGCTCGCATATCCTTGTTGGCATCAAGGAAAAAAAAATCACCCAAAATTAAATCTTTGTTGCCTTTAATTAAAAAACTAATTAATTAACAATCACTTCTCTGCACACTTCTCAAGATAAGCTAAACGTTAGCGTTCCCATTCCTAGTGCTGGGAATGATGTCCTCTGTTGCCTAGAAGATTAATGCAATTTGTACAGAAGCAACATCAGTTTCCCTATGCTGTTCTGGTAGTCAGTCTTTATCTGAGAGAACAACCAAGCTATTTGGAATAGCCAGTGTCAATAATTTTCCAAATTCTGTTTAGCTGGACAGGATTAGATGATATGGCAGATACACTAGATTGCGGAGAAATGTTCCTTCATGCTAGATTTGTACTATGTTGCAACACATTAGTAACTATTTCCCTTCTTTAAATCTTCCCTGATTATTTCGTGGGAACACAGAGATATTATCTACAGACCTCTTCAATCCAAGTAAATCAGCTGAGGATATGATAAGAAAAATCTATAAGCACTCAATGAGACCTATTTAAATCTGAAGAACTGGGATTATTTTTTATTCTCAACAGAGGTCTGAGAAGGTACACAAGGATAGCCTTCCAAAGGAAGGGAACAATCTTTATTTCATGCCTATAATGGATAGTAATGAAAAGCTGCATGACAGAAGTGCATCAAGAAAAACTGAGGTAAAATGTTAGGAGAACATCCTCAGGCACTGCAATTGCTCATACAAGACTCAGAAAACTATTTCTGGAGATTTTGAAGCCACATCAGGAAAGTATCTGCTTGAAAAGACAGAGGTGTAGTTGATAAAGGTTTACCACCTCGAGTGGTCTTATGGAGATCACTTCAGGTTCTTCAAATATTAATTTTTGTCTATTCAGAACTGTACAAGATCTATAGCTCAACAAATGCCCAGCATTAGCAGTTATTTTTCCAGGCTGCAGAATCAATATACATTTAGTTGGGTGAGAAGCACACCAGTGATGTAGCAATCCACAGTCTACAGTGGGTTACTCTACTAGAACGCACATTATATAACTGCATTCTTTATGTACAATTTATTTTAATTCTTTCTGCACAGTTTTCATCAGAGGAAGTGTTAACTATGTGACACTGTAACACAAATTCTTCTATCATTTCTCACTTTCTGTTAGGAGAATATTCTTAAAGGCCTCCAAAATTGCATGAATTATGAAGTCAACACTGTCCTAGATTGAAATATACCTCTCAATTTGTTCTCAACAAGCATTCCAGCATAACAGCTTCCAATTCATTTTTCACTTACAGCTGCACTGGCTAACCTTAAACGTGACAATCTGCAAAGAAGCAAAACTGAATGATTACACACAATCAACCCAAACATCATGCTCAAATTATAAACAACATCTGCAGAAATCTGGTTTTGCTGTTTACTCAGCTCTCACTGAGCTAACCTTGCAGCCCAGCAAATGCTTTCTTGGACTTGTACTGACTTAACCTGTCTTTTCTTCATCTCCAAACATTCCCTATCCTTGAAAACAGGTTTTATAAACAAAATTCAAAGGCCTACCCTACACCTGAAAATTATGGCATGGGAAGACGGTGAACTAACACTCTACCATCTCTTTCTTCTCAAGTAATTCACTCTCTCCTTGGCTGGATAGGCTTTGGGTCCTCATGGCCCAAATTTCCCATATGCCCTGAAGGCAGTAGCTGGTCTTGGAAGAAAAAGGGCTGCTGGAAGGGCAGAAGGCTTCAGCACAGAAGATACAATCCAAAACTGGCCCTCATTGAACACAAAGCAAGAGATAGCTTACTTTTCCACCTGACATTTTATTCCAATTTGTATTACATTACTTAGCAACAGTCGAACAGATTCCTTTTGTGTCTCTGCCACAGCAACCATTTCAGTGGCTTTCTCTATAGCCCCCATCCCTAAAGCAATAAGCAACTGTACAATTCCCTAGCCTTCAGATAGAGATCAACAACCTTTGCTGGCTGGCAAGAGATTGGCCAGAACTTTCTTCTGGGAAGATTTTTGGTGCTCAGCAAACATGTGTCACTAGAAATTCTTGTGACACCCAGGTGAAGTATCTGCCATATTCTTCAAAGTGGAATAATCTTAGAAACAGACTCGCTCTAGCAGCTGGCGGTTTTGTGCGCGAAAACATAAAGAAAACAAAACCAACTTCTTTCCATTAATCACTTTCCTTTTCCACAGGTATAGACTTCTGAATTATGCTCAATTAGATCTTTAGGACATTATTTAAAAACAAGCTCACTTTCAGAGATGTGAGGGAGCTGAACAGAAGGTTTGGAGGAATATCCCTGCCAATACACCTTCAAACCAAAGATTCAGAATTGTTCCCAAATAACACCCTTCTTTCCCTATGCATGATTCCAAAGGCAGTGAAGCCTTACACACTAAAAATGCAGATCTAAAAATTACTGCAGTGAAGCAAATGACACTCATGGATAAAAAGGCAACATGACAAAATTCTGTCCCTGCAGCATCACTCACAAGCTATAGGATTAGCTGCACAAACTGACTGTCTTGCCTGCAGATGCTGATCCTCTACTGTCATTTACAGATAGCTCCTCCTCCCTGCCACGTGGTGCTCAACTGCTGGAAACTCCTCCCAGTCACCTTCCTCCTGCCAGTTTTCCTTGAAACTGCCTCCGTGGCAAGCAGGAAAATGCCCCCACTCAAAGCTGTTTGCACTGTACCAGCTAGCTCAGCCATCCCAGAGGTGGCCACACTAAAAACCAAGCTCTGGCAGTTTTGCTGCAGCGGATTTGAAAATGGATGTATTAATTGTGAAACTGGTCATGAACCCACAATGGTCACAAACCCACAATGAGGTTTTGCTAAAATATTTAAAGCATCACTGTTTCTATTCTGCAGGGCTTTAAATAAAAAAAAAGTTGGGTTGTTTTTTTTTGTTTTTTTTTTTTTCAGGATGCTGCACGTAATATCTCCATACATTACTTCTGCTTCTTCTTTGACTTCTGAATACTTTCCTATGTACCCTCCCCTGGCTTTTTTCTGATGTGCTTCCTCTGCTTATTTACCCACTTCTTCCTTTATGAAGAGTTTTGCCTCTCTCTTCTTAACTGATTCTCTCTTGATCATCTGGCTCTCCTACCCTCTCTTTTTCTAGCATTTCCCTGGATTTGTTAACTATCTTTTCGTTGCCTTGCAATATTCAGTTCCCATTTGTCCACATGGCCTCCAGTGATGTAATTTCTATGTTAGAATTAAATACCATTAGTACTTACTAAACTTAAGTATTATAGGGTGACATTTATTCTCAGTGTAACTTCCTCTTTTACCAAAAAAAATCAGTCACAGCTGTTTCTTAGCAACAGATTTATCAGAACAGATTTGCATAGACATTAAATACTCTCAAAAAATGAACTGCCAGAGGAAGCTAATAAAATAGCCTTATTCCTGACCAACATTAGAAGCAAATACTACAAAACAGAATAACACGGGTTTATAATTCTGTATGAGAGTAACGAACACATGTATAACGTTAGCATCAACTGAAGTAGAAGTCCATATGAACTGCCTTAATTAGTGTATCTTTGAATGGATTTGCAAAAATAATCTTCTCGTCTTCAGAGATTGCAAAAAGCTCCAAACTGCGCACAGCAACAATCCTCTTGCACTGGGCTAAAGCATTGAAAGCTGTAGTCTACAATGGTCACATACAAATAGGTCTCAAAGGACCAGACTTCAAAAGGCAGACGTGCACTTCCTACGTGCATGAAAAATGCACACCCTCGCTTCAAGCACACCAATACTAAATAACCAAGAATCGGACTTCAGTGCAGGAACATAATCACTTAGTATTTCATTCTTTGGAGTCCTCATATTTATACCATAATTTCAGTAAGCTGAAAGTTTTTTATTTTTCAGTCTTTAGGTTTTTTTTCTTTTTTTTTTTTTTTTTTTTTGTTTGTTTGTTTGTTTTTTGTTTGCTTTTGTTTTTTACCTAAAATACAGTGCTAAGCTCCAACTGGCTAGTTGGCAAAAGATGTAGAGAAAAACAAATCTGGGGACAGGGTGAAAGAGTGAAACCAAACATGGAACATAAAACCCTATAAACAGAAAAAGTGAAATAGCAATACAGAGTCTAATGCTCTTCATCTTAATATCAACTGAGAGTAATTTATTAAAATTACAACAGTGCAAAATCCCTTTTAACACCAGTGGAATCAAGACTGCTGTCTTTGTATTAAGAATAATGACAACCTTTTTGGCAAATGAAGTCTCATGCTGCTGTGGCACTTAGTTGTGTCACTGAAAGGCAGCATCTGTAATACATGGCTGCACATGAATTATGTTAGGAATGGGTTAAAGTAATAGATCTGTATTATTCTCAAGAGGCAATGCCAAAAGGTAATTGCCCATATTTGTACCACTACATTATAGAGAATGACAGTTTCATGTCTTCCTAATGTTTAACTGAAAATCTATAAAATCCATTTCTCTTTCTTGCTGAGAAATTAATATAGGACCAAAACCTGAAATTCCAACTCTGGTCATGCTCAGACAAACCTCCCACTGCAGTCAGTGGGAGTTTTGCCAGGGAGAGGATTAAAGACAGTACAATTTGCTGCATGCTACCAGAAATGTAAAAGCTACAAAGTTACGTTTTCGTTATGGTGCTGCTGGGATTGTTAAAATTAGCAAGAATTTGGTCTTTTATCTTTCACTCACGCAGTCACATGGACTGGCAGAGGAGGGATAGATGCGAGGCGGACAAGCCAGCTTGCTGGAGAGTGCTTAACGCTGGGCTGGCAGCCAACAGAAGTGAATCCCTCCTGCAGTATCTCCCTTCCCTCCTCCTCTTTAAAGCCCAAGAAGAAGCAACAAAGAAGCAAACCTGTATCCTTAGCAAACAGCACTGAAGCCATCTACAGTATCTGTGCTATTCCAGTAATGGGTGCATGCCTGAGCACACACCCCTTTGGGGAGGCGTTAAGCTGGGCTCTATGCCACAGAGATAAGACATCTCACCAAAAAGGTGGCAGGAAGCAGCCAACATGTAGTAGCTTCACAGGACTTCTGTCAGGGGTAGATGGACCCCATCAGTAACCAGAGAAGCCCATCATCCTGAGTGGGGTACCTGGCTGTGCACGATTTACTGAGTGGTTGGAATGGTGTTCTCCAATACCGTTTCCAGAGGCATTAGAATTTGGTTTGTTAAGACAGTAACAACTTTTCTTACTTTTCCAGCCAATTTC
Source organism: Ara ararauna (assembly GCA_028858755.1). Lineage (NCBI taxonomy): Eukaryota > Metazoa > Chordata > Aves > Psittaciformes > Psittacidae > Ara > Ara ararauna. The sequence continues at coordinate 30,631,825 of CM054410.1, read as the reverse complement.
TCCATATTTTCATGATGTGGTAGTAAAACCCAGGGAATGAAGATACTACAACTGGAAACAGCTAAGTTATCTAACCGGCCTGCAAAACGAAGCAAAAATTAAGTACTGAGCTACTCACCCATTTAAATTTTTATGAGAAAGCAAGAATAACATAGAATCTCACTACAGCTGTAATTTTTTAAATGAAATTTCATTTTCGAGAGTATGATTACAACAGATTTCTGACATTTTCTATCACTAGCAATACCATCTGGCACCAATTTAATTTCAAACTGCTAAGTAATTATTGCTAAAAAAATAACTAATATTCAAACTCAGGGATATAATGCTAAATGAAACAATGTATGTTTAGAGACCACCATGACTTGCAAAGTAAAGGCCAATATAGTATTAATGATTCAAATACCAGTATAAAGGCACTGGTGTCATGAATTTAAAATAAGCTAGCCCTATTGAATTAAACTCACTGATCTGGGTTCTGAAGCAAGTTTCAAAGTATATAGCATACATAAACTCATTCAATACTACTCGTTCAATACTATTCATTCTGATAGTAACACATGACTAAAACTGTAATATATAGCATTATTTTACACCTACATGATCTCTTAAAAGATCATTTTATAGTGAAAAAATGAAACTACAGATAAATACAGATCCTGCATGGAGTCTGGTTATTATGGATTAAGCACCACAAAAACCTTACTGTTTTGGAATTAAAATTGCATTGCTTCATTTTGTTGGCATTCCCTTTTTATGTTAAATGCTTGGCAAGACCAAAGATGTTTACTCCTACAAATATTCATAGACAATGAATTTCAAGATTTAAAATTTACTATTCTTACGTAGTAGTAGTACTTACAAATGGCAAATATTTAAATTGGTCTCTTTGCTGATGTGAATTAGTTAAAGGATCTGACTCATACCTTTCTCAGTCTCTACTCATTTTGAGTAGCTTGTGGGTTTGCATCCCATGCAGAATTATTCACTGCTGGACAGACTGATCTGTTAGCATTTTACAGTCACACAGTATAAACATAAATACAATGCAAGGAAAGACGGGAGAATCAGGCTGCACAAGCTGTGCACTTGTAATTGTGATGTGTAGGTGACAATGACAAAAAGTTTCCGAACACTAGAAAAAGCAGTTACACAAAACTCGGACAATTTAATGTTGTACACTAAAGGTCTTCCCTAGAATGTTGAAGCAGATAAAATTATTTCATAAGAGAAGGTTGTGACTCAAAGCAGGACTGCATATATATGCACATTTTCTTATGTCCATAACTGCAGTGATGACAAAAATCTCAAATGCCCCTGATTTATTCTGTAGGAGAATACAGCGCTGTGTTTAGTTACAGGTCAGAGCCAGGACTCTAGCATAGCCAGGCAAGCATCTGCACAGATTCTTTGCATCTTGCAACATGCAGATGGAATTCCTTATGAACACAGCAAGTTAAAATCACATTTATATTCTGTATTTAATAAATCTCACAGTAGCCTGATTTATGGCACCCAAAGCAAGACATGCATGTCTGCAAATAGAGAAAAAAAAAAACCAGAAGTTTTTTTGAATTTCCACTCCCCCCCTAAAGATGACCAAACCCTTTGTAATTAGACTGATGACAGGATAACTCAGTCTCCCCATCATCAGTCCTCAGCTGCTATGCTTCGTCTGCCAAAGGTTGCCCCTTCCTGGCATAAGTATCTCTCCCTTGGCAACCACTGATCAAACTTCTACCATGTAGGCCATCTACAAATCACCAGTGGTTACAGCTGCTCTCAGCATGGGAAAAGTTCAGTCCAAAATCCAGAAGCACAAAACGTTAGAGCCCCATGGTAGGAACAACTGCTCCCAGAGGCAATGCCATCACCTCCCAACCACAGGTTAACAACTTCACCTGCATTCCAGGGTAGTGGAGTTCAACAGGAACAGGATTATATATACATTTGAATTCCAACAAAATGTGATGCAAAAGCAGGGAATGGAAACTTGGCATCCTCTTTAAAAAGGAAAAGCAGTTATAAATCTTTGACTTCCTCTTGAAGAGGTACGTGGCCCTTCACACTTTTTTTTAACACAATGGTTAAGAGTGATAAAGTGTGATTCTTTACCTGGAAAGAGATTATGCCAAATTCCAAAAGAAAACCCATGCTGACATACAGGAAAAGGTAACCTGTTATACAACACAGCAAGTATAAAGCTGGTGTCTGCACATTCTGCTTCAAAAACGGTACCTCATATGCCTGGTTGTTATCGGAGAAAGGAAATGCTTAGGCCACTCACAATGAACTTACCTGATTTTGATTCATACTGTCATAGCAAACAAATGCAAAGTTGCTTATTTAAGTCATATTTAGAAAACATTACATGTTTTGGAAAATGAAACAGCTGAGCAATTAGTAATAACAAAGAGTTACTGCTCGGTTGCCAGAAGCCTTCACAAGACCCACCAGGGACTGAGCTATCTATCACTGGGCTACTTGGTACCCAGAAGACAAGGCTTCACCAAGACAGGGAGACAGCTATATTACAATGCAGAGGTAGTACCTGAGACCACCAAAAAATTACTTTTGGTTATAAAAGATAAAGAGAGAAACTAACTACCTAAGTCTTTTGTCTAATCACTTGACATCAGCAGAAAAATCAACAAGATGGGTTTACCATATGGAAACCAACACTCTTTGTCTCTCATGTTTAAGGCAATATACATTGTTTTGAATCTGAATAAAAATTATATTGTAATGGAAATATTTTCTTCCACAAAACTTAGACTTACTGAGACTCTACATTTTGCTCTAATAGTACAGGTATATACAGCGCTTGGATTTTTCCTAGGAATCTGAAGATATTCGACAGAAGTGGATCAACATATGACTATGCATTAATTAGGTACAAGTGCACCAGGAATCTCTGACATTGCTAGCCCTATTAACCTTCCTTCCCTCTGGACAACCTGGGTCCAAAAGGTGTGACCTAACTTACAAGCTCTGACTTAAGCATGCTAGATCTCTTGAAGAAGCATTAAAATTGATTTTATGGCATTCATCTTTGGAAAAAGAAAGGGGAGTTCTGGTTTAGGATCGAGATCTATGCCGGGATGTCTTCTGGAGCGACAAGAAATACAACCCATCCCTTACTCAAAGGTTTATATAGAATTAGCTGTTTACTTGGATCATGTTCTCTGGGGCACAGGTGACACATCTATTTCTGAGGCATCATCCGTTTCAATGCTGTAGACACTAAAATTTTGTTAAAGCCTTCCCAGGGAAAAACACGGTGGCTCTTCTGTGAGATCACACTAATCATCAAGAAACTGCACAACCAGTTGCTGATCAGGCCACAGGGAATTTCATCAGTGTTTGTTCTTGTAACTTCTCATACCTAATATTAGCTATTAAGAGTCATTGAGGAAATATGATCCGCGGTGTCATCAATATGTGGTTTCCAACACAAACTTGCATATTTTCATTTTGCGTATCAGCTCCCTTGGGAAAGTGTCGTGGCTAGAAAAGCAGTTGAATACACTGCTTCTTCTGGATGTGCAAGCAGCACAGCACTTCTATGCAGTAAGAGTAAACAGGGTTATGAAAGACACTGTCATGTTCATATTCTAATTTATTCTGAAACACTATTTGGGAATTTACTGATTACAGTTGGCATGTATCTGAAGTTTGCTACAATGAAAAATGAAGACACAGTAATGGCATCATAATAATGGCAGAATGCGAATCAACTGAATTTGGAAACCACAGTAGAAAAGCAAATTGCATAAATAAAACAAGTGGTTTTTAAATTACTAGGTTTCAACTACAAGAGCAGGCCATTCATGTTAAACACAGTTTCAACTTGTGCACCAAACTAAAACTTTAATCAAAATAAATTTTCAGCTCTGTTTCAAATGCACCTTTCTGTTCTCTTTACCTTTTTTTTTTAATTTTTTTTTTTTTTTTTTTGGATCACACACTGTGTACTGCAGTTCTACATTTTTGAGGGGATTATTTTAGTTGAAACCCTGTTCTCTGTTTACAGACCTTGGTGACATCTGGCTCCTTTATTGTTAACTCTGCTCTGATGATGAAAATCCTAGTGCTCTGGATAGCAACACAGAAGCGAAACAAACCAGGCCCACATAAACCTAAAGTATCTGTCACCTCCAAAAAGATAGCCAGAGAACACTTACTTTAGAAACATACACACTACATTTGTTTTTTATATATAAAACAAATTGCCCAAAAGGTCTTTTGATAGAATTATCTAAATATCAGAAACTAGAATTTTGTGACTTTTTACAACCGTTCTCATGCAACTGCAATATACAAAGATCTGCTTATTATGTGCTCTGCATTTGTGCTTTAGAGACTGATTATTAACATAATATAAGAAGAAACACCAATTACTAAACCTGAAAGGTGATCTTTAAATTAATTTTACTTTTGAAATGGTAATGGAAATATAAACTAACCTATGAAAGTAACTTTTCATTCTTGCAGTATGTTAATGGAGAAATTCTACGGAAATAACAATTTCTCAAATTACAAATATCCAATACATGCTCTTTGTATTTTTTATCTCATTTAAAAGATGTCTACAAGAATACTGTTAAGTTACAATTCATGCTCATTAAAAAATGAATCATTGTTTGCATTTTTACACTAATTTAAATTATCAAGAACATGAAGACTTTATGTTGCATCTTATCTTGTTGACTTCATAATTTTCTGTGCAGTGTACACAGCTATTTTCATTTTTGCCTTTACTTAGCTTTGCTTTTTTGATTGTTCTTCCTAGGTAACTTCTTGCCCTCCTGAGGCTGCAAATCCTTACTAGAGTATTTCAATGGCAACCTTGCTACCACTCAAAAAAATATCCAATACATCACAATTTTAAAATGTTCTACTTGGCAAAGAACTTTAATGAATCTAATATTTTATAGTGTTTGCATATTTTCTTTATAATGACTGTATCTACCAGCTTATCTTACTTAGGTATCACAGGTTGCCTGTAATAGCAAGTCTTACTGAAAGCTCCTCTTAGAAGAAGAGAATCTTTCTTCTAAATAGTGAGGATACATCAAATTGGATCCAAAGGCATATTTTATAGGATGATGATAAAAAAACATACGTGTAAAATACACTATGTAACATTACAATTCTGCTAATAGGTGAAAAAATCAAAATTCCCTGTGGGCATACAAAGCAGATTTGGTACAATGCTTGGAAATGTGCTGAGTTTCCAGAAGAGAAAAATGTGACCAAACATTTCAGAAGCAAGAAAATAAACATGTAATGCAATATCCACATCTGCCATAGTCCAAATACAGCAATCAAATTTACGGGAAAATATGACATGCCTTACTAAAAAGCAAAAAAAACCAAAAAACTTGCAGTTAAACTGCAACATAAACATTCCAACATTTTTGTTCACTGTTTCATTAGGTCTGTCAAGAAATACAGATGGTCCAGGCAAACAAACAGAAGTCGCAAAGTAAACACACCCTTCAAATCAGAGCACTGATGTTTCTTCAAAATAGTTTGGAAAATCAGCACAGCTTACTTGAGTATTCAACCAATCAACTTTTTCTATTTTAAGTTCTGAGTAGATGAAGCATGCCGTGACATATAAAACTCACTGGTTTTGCTTATGGCAAACAGCCGAATATGTAGTCATTTGATCTAAATACATCTGATCTAAATTCTAAATTGAATGTATATGCTAAGCATATATATTTAAATTAAATTAAACAGAAATAAAACTATTATAAGCAGTTGGGTGAAGGTATTTTTTAAATAGGGTAACCATTCAAGATGCTCTAAAAATATAATTAAGGAGTTGAATCTCACTCTTTATCAGAAAACAAAAGCAACAATAAGTACATTTATATCAGCAGATAACAGGTGGCAAGCTCCAAGATCTAGTGTATCCTGTGTAGATCCAAGTGTATCTTCCAATACACTGCACAATAACTAATGAAATACTAGATGTAATCAATTTACAGTGAAAGACACAATGCAATGATAATGAATTATAAAACTTTGTTGGCCTGTTAAAAGTAAGTTTATCAATCAAGTACATTTTTTGTAAATATAGACTGTCTAAACTATTACTTGGGAATAAAAACAATGTTTGTCTGTTATTTACAGGAAATATAAAACTGATTCAACATGAAGAATTAGAAGAGATAAAAGATTCACAGCTTGCTGATGGATTGCAGCAAACTTTTTTTTAATGAGGTTATGTTACGGCAGGAGATATTGTTTATCATTTAGAATACCACTATTCAGAACATGTGAAAAAAAAATTTTAGTAAGAAGTCCATATGTTCTATACTTTGAAACCAACATAATGACTCTCTTCCTGTTTTTAAGTTGAACCTGATATCCAAGAAAGAACAAGGAACACAGAGAATACATTTCAAATGTATTTGCCAAAGACTCTGGTCTCAGGTTTGTGCAGTAGCATGGCAGCCCAATTACACTGTTACACTAGTAAAGCCAGTAATATCAGTTAAAATAGCTGTGTTAAAAAGCAAAGCAAAGCAAAACAAAACAAAACAAGACAGAACAAAAAAAATCAGGAAAAAATCAGGATTTTTTTTCCAGTGTTGTGAACATGACCGAGGCATGAGCCCTACACTGCTTACCATCAACAAAAAATCAAAGTCCTCACAACAAAGCCTTGACTTCTACCCCTACTTGCTTGAATATCAGATAGTTCCCTGAAATCCTATATAGTTGTTCTTGTCATTCCACCAAGGAACAAAGTTACAGTGAAAATGTGTATGCGATGAGAGGATTTTACTCCTATATTAAGTGATAATCTGCTTAGTAACACTGCTGTGAATTGCTGACTCCAGGGACTGTAGGGGAATTGCCTTGTTCAAAATGAAAGCAGTTTGGATCTACATTGACTGCAACTCTACTTCAGGCCAGGACACACACGGTTATCTACCACACTCCATGCAGCCACAAAACTATAGCTAATAATAGAAGGATGCTATTAAAATTGCAAGCATATGGCATGTCTGTATCATGTCTGTATCTCTTTTGATCTACCTTTTTTGATGAACATAAGTTAGCCACTTAACCTTTAGGTTTCATTAAAAGACAGTCACATCTTTTACAAGGTCACTCAAACAGTCTACATGCTTGTGTAACTACAAGTTTGTTTATAACTAAACAGCTATATTTATTTCCAATTAATGCATAATTTTCTGTTTTCAAAGAAGATTTAATTGTATGTACAAAAAAAAAAACCCAAAACAGAACAAATAGAAGCCAGCTTCAAAAGTTTGGGGATACATATTCCCTTGGAAGTGGGACAATGAAATGGACTGTGAAAAGTGTAAAATAAACAGTACCAATGTACTGTTCTCCCTATAATGCTGTATTCATAACTTTAAATACTTCTGAATACACCCACAAATTCTTGCTGTGGAGGTCAGATGACAAAATCTGGCACAATATGGGCCTACAGTAAAATCTGGAATATTTCACACCACCAGATAATGACAGAAAGGATATTCAAAGATCCTGCATATTTGTACCCTATGGAGAAGAAAGCTTAGCACAGCTCACAAAGGAGGATATGAAGCTCTCTCTCGAAGAGGAGACAGGACCACTAAAAATCGGAAGGAAAAGAAGAAGCCAGAGAGAATAATGAGGAAGAAGATGGAGAAGAAAAAAGATACTAAAAATAATTTCCAGTTATTTCAAATGTTAAACATGTAACCAAAAAAAGAGGGCTGAATTAAGAAGATATCGGAAAGGATGCATTTTTTTTACTTGTCTGGTAATGGCTTCCAACTTTACATACCATTTGCAAGTTTCAAGCATTCAAACAGCTGCAAATAAAGTGCTGGTCTTTGTGCTGATGATTAAATTTTGGATTTATCATGGATGGCCAGATGAAGCAACTGAGAAACTGGACATTTGCATGAATTCTGTTGCATAAAGAGCCAGTAGGAAGTTTAATGGTCACTCCTACATGGCAAACTTCCATAAGTCTTTCAATCTTTGAAAACTGTGATTACGAATTGGCTGCACCCTAGGAAAAAAATAGATTTTTAGTGCTTCTGCTGGCAGTCAAAAAAGAAAGAGCAGTTCCTAAGAGAACTATTTGAAGCAGAATTATTTCCAACTAGCTGTCCACAGGTTTTCCTGGCACTGTCTGCTCCCCCCAAGGATCTTGCTCCCACCGAAATGAATGGCTTTCTTCACTGCTGCCTGGGAGAGATCCAGCTGGTAGTCAAAGGCAGTGGAAAGCCTTGCACAGGTTAGGATACTCAGACACACACATTTTGCCATGAAAATGTGTCACAGCAGCCTCCATCTGCCATGGCAATGAGCTCTCACAACTCCAACCAAAAAAAAGACATTTTCCCAAACATCCTTCTGCAGGAATAGCCTTCACAAGTGCCTCCAGCTTGCTTGGCATGGAAGAGAGCTGCAGCAAGAACAACACAGACCCTGGGTTCTGCCTGGGAATAATGCGCTTGTTTGCAACATAAACCTGACCACTGGTCAAACTTCCACCAAATTCAACATGAACAGGTTTATTTAACAGACTGGATGGTACATGTTGCCTCACACCATAATACCACAAGCGCTGCTTTCTCTTCAATTCCCCAACTAATTTGCCCATCAAACTGCTCAACAGCTTATCTCAATACTTCTCTTGAGTATATTAAATATCAATTTAAAGTAAATTCCAGTATAAATAAACCCTTTCTAGCAGAACATCAGAAATATGCTTTTATTTTAGTTTCATGTCTTTATTTTTTTCAGTGAAAAAAATAGCAACTCTGGCTTTAGACATTTCATAGCCTTTTTTATTGCTCAGTGAAACAATATAAAAGCTTTTTAATGTCAAATCCTGGATGCCCAGAAACTTTTACCATGTTAATGGTTCCTGCATGATTCTTAGTTTCAGTCTCACTTTATTTTAAGGAGGTCAAGAATTTGTAATTAATGGAGCCCTTTGCAAACCAATACCATATGGGGAGATCAGAATCTCTACAGTTACAAGCAATGTCACTTACAATCAAGCTGAAAGGCAGGAGCTAGTGGGCACTATAATTTCCATGTTAAAACTTTAGCTCCCTTAGCTTCAACAGGCTCTGTCCCCATACTGAAAATAAACCGTTTTAGAAACACATAGTCTTTTTCCACCAATCATTAAACATCTGCATTAAGACATTATTAGCAACAAATCACATGCTGTAATCCATACAGTTCTGTGAATATCTGCATCAAGTAATAGTGCACTGAGTGGCTAATATATAAGATACAGTACAAAATATGTAAGAAGGATATTCTAATATATATAAATATATATATATTTCACTGGTTTATTAAAGTTATCTCCATGATTACATAAAATCCAAAATACTGTGTCAGTACATGCTGAAATATTTGAAGGTCAAACCTACTCTATACCGTAAAGATGAACTGCAAAGTGCTACACAATAAATTACAAAAATATTATGTAAAATCCCCAATCAATAACTGTGCACATTTATGCATATAAATATTATGAATCAGAAAGAACTACCTTTTTAAATTAAATATTTCAAAAATTAACTGCCAAATTCCAGCTCTGCAAGTTTGCCTTTTCCCTACAAAAAAAAAAAAAGGTTCAAATTCTCACCTCATTTATTCGACAATAAATTGTGAATACACAACAAAACACTGTTGTCGACGTTGTTGCTGGCATTGTCCCAGCAAAAGTGAAGACTAGAATCTGGGCTACTGGGGCAAGCTTCACTCATGATCCAGCTGACATTTAATGCAACTCCACTGACTTCAGTTCAAATATTGCTGACCTAAACAACTATCCATTGATTTAGAATCTGCTCAATGTTATAAGGCCTTATTTTAACAGAAGGAAGGATGCATGTGTAAGCAAGAAATACGTGAAGAAAATAATTAAAAGAAAGTTAAAAGAGAAACAGCAATCAGAAGAGAAAGTATCTCTCTAAAATAAGACAAGACAATATCCACATAGAATTAAGAAGGAAAAAAGGCAGACATTCCTAATATTGTTTCTGAGGACCAGCACAACACTTGTAGACATCTAACATTAAACTGTAATTATGATGGATAGCCTTAATTGCTGCCATCCCTCCCCAAATCACCACAGTATGTGCAGGGAAACACTACGATTTCTAGGTCATCAGTAGACTTTCAGTTCCTTGTTCCATCCTCTTCTTTAATACAGGGCAAGAACACATCTTTGGGACAGAGTTGGCAGAAGGTAAGAAAGCACTTTAGCAATTGCAACTCCTCTTCCCTAGCCAGTGGCAAGAGAAAGAAAATAGCTCACTTCAAAAGCCTAGAAGAATGCAAATGTAGACATATTTCTTGACTAATAAGGATATTTCCAAACCTTGAGCACAGCAGGATTAAGAAATTTGGATGCGAGAGACTGAAAAAAACACAAGGAAAAGGCTGAAGCACTGTCTTAAAAGGCATAAAGCAAGTAAGTACGCAGAGATAGAGCGAAAGAGTCAAGACAGTATTGTCTTGACAGAGGGATGGTGTATGCTGTAAAAGACTACAGTGAAAGAAAAGACAACAGTGTTTCAATGGAAGAGTGAAAATGGATAAAATTAAATAGCAAAACCAATGAAAAGCGCATACAGAAGAGACAAGACTTCTTTTCTTTTTTACTAACTGTAATTGTATGGAATTAAAATCAAAACATAGCTCATAAATATAATCAAAATGCATACCAATGTAACTATCTATTCCAGTTTTTTGCTGCTCATCTTCGTAGTTAACTCTCAGTTAAAACTCTAGAAACTTTATCTTTCTTACGATTCCCTAAACTGAAAAGATCAAAGTACAAACTCAAGGTTCGATAATTAATTAGCATGAAAGTGAATGTCTAGCACTATATTTAAATGCAGTCCCTTCTCCTGCAAAATTGTCTTTGCTTAGCTTTACTTGTTATAACTCCTCAGAAGAGAACAGCCTCTCCTCTGAAGTATGCTAAAACATATTCTGAAGTATACTTCACAGTTAAACATGAACAGTTAAATAGGCCTGCCAGTATACAGTCTGAAGGACTAAGCGTATAGCGTTGTTATTCTTGCTCTTGGCTCAGAATCAGCATTCCAGCCTGCTAAAGATTTGTACACTCACACAAATTTATGGGCTATATTGAATAAGCACTACGTAACTGAATCTGTAAGTGATAGCACTGGCTAAATACCCAAACGCACTAACAAACAGTATTGCCACCTTTCTGTATATAGCTCATACTGTCCATCTTCCTGGTAAAGTCAGGGGAACCACATGTATAAATAAGATTTGCAGGGCCAGCTCTGCAATTCACTGCTTCAGGATTGAAAGCCACACCCCGAAAAGAACTTAACTTCAAGGATGTGAGCATTCCCACTGAAATCAGTGAGTTTACACACACACTCAACTGAGGCATTCGAAGTTTTGCAGAGCCACTAATGCAATAAAAAATAAAAGCAACTTTGCAGTTCACCTTTGATAAATATTATTTATAAACAACATCTTTCCAGTTAAGTTCATCAGAAAAAAATTGACAGAGGAAACAGTATAATGTAGTTTGATCTCGATGTCATTTTGGAAGACACAGTGGGGACAAGGCAATAGAAAAGAGTATGATAGCTTGTATCTGGACTTTCTTGAATTTTATAGCTGCCTCAGGCCTTGGCTTCACCCTGTTCTTGCAAAACCAGCTACTGATTTGAATGTACTTCTACAGTTTTCCAAACACAATGTCTAAAAGAGAAGTCCAAGGGTGGTGGCACTTCACTGGGCAAGAAACACTGTCCACTCCCTAATGTGCAGCATACAGCTTCCACAAGCTCAACAGCCCCTCTCTCATCTTTTCCTTATTTCATTTACCCATCCAGTGGGATCTTATGAAATAAAACAAAACCTAAAAGAAACAAAATAAAATGTGAGAAAACATGATTTTTTTAAAAAAAGTCAAACAAATTAATAAGAATGTCCAAACACAAATAAATACTTGACAATCAAACACATAAACATAAAATGCATTTAAAGCATACGTAATGTTAAATAAAAACTATATATGAATTTATGAAAATGACAACATTAGCTTTATCTTGTGGCCAACAATTTTATTCATTAACCAAAAATGCATAAGGCATGTTATTTATTTGTCTTTAACATATCAAAATAGTCCTATCTAGATGTAATGAAAAAAATCTAGAATTCACCAATAAGGGACTGTACTATGCATGGATCAGAAAAACCCCAGTCAGGTGTCCTGCCTTGTGTAAAGGCTTATGGTGAACAAGCCTGGGTGCACAATGAAATTCCCTGTCCTAGGTCTGGTCCACAAACAAAGTGAAAGGAACCCTGCTACAGCACAGAGTTACTGAAGGTTTCTCTGTAACCTTTGTTTCACGCTTACCTCTGTGCGCATCACCCTTTCTGCCTGCTCCAAATAGGCTCCTGCTCTTAACATTGTTAAATTACTTTGTAACAGCAGAAAAAAGTGGAGCTGGTGGGAATAATAGTTAACTACCTTAAAATTTACTGTTTATAAATTTTAACAGGAACTTAAAAATCAACAACTAAATATGATGATGGCACTTGGAAACACAAGTAAATATACCAAAAAATTCTTTTTGAGATGAAGGGGAAACCCATCCCCCAAATGTTACATAACTGTCTAAGGCTAAGAATGGCGAAGAAGGCTATTGTTTGGCTTTGTGGGAAATCCAACTCACTGTAGCATAAATACCTCCTAGAATAGCATTGTCTTACCCAGTCTGTTGGTATCTGATGCAGTTGAGTTATTATGTACATCACTGTTGACAGCCACCATTACTTGTTCTAATGACATTTGAAAAAAAAAAAAAGTGAGAATTGCACCAAATGCAATCAGTAGTATTTTTATTTGGTTTTGGTTATTTTTTTACCTTGCTTTATTAAGTTCTTAATGCTTATAAAGAGTGAGATTACCTGTACTCCAGAGCACTTTAAACAACAATTCAGAACCAAATCTTTAATTGTTTCAATGAATGGGATTTAAATTATCAGTTTCAAGAGAAGTTGAATTTGACTGTTAGTAATTAAGTAACTATGACTAATTCATTTACATTGCATTTTCTTGCCTGTTCTAACCTTGAGGCACTCTTAGTACTTCTACCTGGGAAGTAGATAATGGCACACTCAGAAGCTGAACATGCTAGCTTTAAGTCACCACACATTTCCAAAAGGGTGTGGCAAAATTCCTTTTCTCTGAAATAACTGATAAGGTTTAGTGTAAGGTGTTAAGAAAAAACAAAGGGAACTGGGTAATTCACAGAAAAAATAGAGTATCAGTTGAGGTGAGCATCATTTCAGAACAGCTAGGCTTCAAGGGGGCTGATTTGCCTAGAGAGGAAGATTGTAGACTAGACTCACATTGAGAAAATGAGTTTCTTACGGACATATCCACATGTAGTGATACGTATCTTAAGAACTTGTAAGGAACACAACATTATTGTTGGAATCTGTGCTCTTAGTGAATCTGACATCATTTGGGTCCTTCAACTGCCTCCTCCCACATAGATAAAACATCTTGAAGTGAATTAATATTGCTTTGCCATACCATGAAATACTTGAGAGAATTAAAAATCAATACTGTACCCTTGAAAATTCAGTTCATCAAGCAATATTAACATCACAGCCCTAAAAGCCTACTGTAATGTCAAGAAAATGTACAGCTGTAAAATATGTTGACTGTCATGACTGTATATACATGTGCAAACTCCATACAACAGAGCTTGAGGAAGACTGAGGATCCTTTTCTGCAGGCTTTTCCAGGACTTTCTTCAGTATTTTTACTGAGTCACTGTGGCTAATCATTATTTCTTAAGTTATTTTCTGAGGACGTTTGGACATTACAGGTTAGAAGGAAAATGGGAAGTACCATCAGGGTTTTGGCAGTCTAGAATGAAAGCTATTGCATGGTTGTTGCTACCTTCCTTCTGAATTTCCTAGGATGTTCAGACCTCCTTTGTGGAACTTTGTTCTTTTAAATTTGTGAGATTGCATACTTGCTTGGAGACTAACTCAAAGGACAGATAGATGTATTGACATAAAAACACAGATCTACACACTTTAGCACTAAAGCAAATTACTGCAAATGAAAGCTTTCTGGCCTTTTAGCTTGTTCCTTACCCAATCTCCTGCAATCACAGTGAAATCACATTCCTGTGTTTAAAGTCACCTCTGAATTTTCATTTAAGAAGTTGTTAATTGATGAACTGCTTTTCAGTGTACAGTAGTATGTAAGGCACAGGTAGGCAATAGATCTGTTTATATTCTTAGCTGCATCTGCATGTATATTGGTAACTCCAGTAGTCAACAGTGATGTCTAAAGCAACCAGTATGGAAGAAGCCTCAGACCAAGGACCTAAATAGTCTAAAGGTGTCAAAAAAGCCTACAAGGGAGTCCTGCAAGTCCAGAACTCGAAGGCACAAGAATTAATCATAATAAATATAAGTTTTAAAGACAATAAATAAAAGTCTATTGAGTTCCTTTGCTGAAACATGGAAAGCAAACAGGTAAAGTATGTAGAGAAGGAAAGGACATAGAAATACAGAACAATGGTGGGGGGATATGAAGGTTCTGACAGGACACAGGTGAAATGGAACAAGAAAAAAGGATCGAAATATAAAGATGTAGAAACCGAACAGAAATGCTTTGAAAAAATGGTTCCAGGGAAAGCAGAAAAAGCTGAAAACCCATTAAGCAGCAGGCAATCTGGACTAATTTGTACACTAGATCTCTACTACTTGGAGTCTCTGAGGTAATAGAGGCAAAAAATAATGGGCAGTGGATATTTAGAAGATGATTTCTCATATTCTACTGCCAGCTTCTCATCCGGCTTCTCAGAGTTCAAAAGGAGTCAGTAAGGCAGGTTGAGGCAAAGCCTGATTTTGGCTTGAGTTACTGCCAGGGCACTGGATTCTGAGTTTAATATATAGTTTTAAAAAAACCCACTGCTGTTATGTAAGCTGCCACTCAGACTTACAGAGGAAAGTACACTAAAGAATAAAAATAAAAAACTCAAAATAAAAGTGAAAGAGAGAAAAAAAAACTATCCATCTTCCCTGTACAAGGAATGACAGTACTTCATTCAACTTTTAAGTGAACATTATGTATCTGTCTCTCTGAGATGCAAATGTGTCCAAGACAATAAAGAAAATTATAAGTATTTTAAAATGTAACCAGCTGATACTTTATTTCCAATATTAGCTCTTCGTTCAGAGAGTTCTGAAGTGAACACTGTATTCATTATTAGTCTTAAACATTATAATTATTTTGCAATACACTATTTCAGGGACAACAAATTTGAGTCCAAATGCCCTCCCACAAAGAGAATGTGCTACAGCAAGTGCAATTTGAATTATGTTATTAATATAGACCAAGTTGAGCCAACAGTGAGGACTGGCTTTAGTCTACAATTGGCTTTCTGGAAGTATCTCGTGAGGGTTTCAGATCTGTGTCTCAGACACTGGATGACATGTAACTTCCGATGAGTTTACTCTCATTGGAACTGGATAAAATGCCTTTAAGACCTTTAATAGTTTTTAGCTTTTGTATCATTAGAGAAGAAAGTATAAAAAGGAAAGTATAATAGCAAGCCCCCATGTTTTAACATACTGAATGCATTCTGAAAAAAAGAGACTTTCATAAACACAGTCCTTTTTGCATGTAATGAAGTCCACTTTTTTCTCTTCTTTACCCAGCATGCAACACAGAACTGAGCAGTTAATGGCTTCAGAACATCTAATGCACTGCTGTATTTGGGAACATCATTGTTATGGAGATAGTCACACAACCATGGGCTCAATTTCTACCTGTTCCAAACAATCTCAATCATGTGCCTTCTCACTGGCTATTCTCCCTACAAGCTTTCACCTAAATCATTCAGGAAGGAAAATGTAATGACATAGTCATCTTCTGAAGTTTTTCACAAAGCAAGATGATAAATTTTAGCTGTTTGAAATCCTTTTCAACCAAACACAATTTGAAATACTGTGTTCCAATGAGTTGGAGGTCTGCAGTCAAACTTTCTTGGTCATTACAAACCTGACCTAAACTCTGCCAGAGTAAATAAAATTTTCCTGTAATGATGACTCAATTGAATTTAAAACTGTTTCTTATACTCACATCCCACTCTCTACATATGACTTGCATAAACTTGGAGTTTATGTATGTAAACCCAAGCATTCAGGGGAAAACACAAGCAAAAGAGCAACCAAAAGTTTCCATGATGTTAAGCCTCATTACACCTTCTCTCTTCACCAAATACATGTGGTTTATCCTAAGCAGAATGTTACTTGGGGCCTTGATCTAAACAGAGTATTTTGA
This sequence comes from Ara ararauna, assembly GCA_028858755.1. NCBI lineage: Eukaryota > Metazoa > Chordata > Aves > Psittaciformes > Psittacidae > Ara > Ara ararauna. The sequence goes on along the minus strand of CM054410.1, from coordinate 30,615,450 downwards.
AATGAAGATTAATTAACATTTTCACTTTCTCCAGCTTGGAGAAATCAAGCAAAATACAACATGTATCTCTGGTCTTTTTAAACGAACAATGATTTATATGGAGAAAACTCAAACCGCTGCGTGGAAGGGAGAAAAGCAAAGAGAAGATCTAGTTGCATTACCTAAAAAGGTATTCGTATCATATATGTCAGTTTCTGGTTTCAAGTAGAAAATTAAATGAGATAATTCATTCCTAAGTTTTTTTGCTTCTTGGATCTGAGCCACTGTCCCAAAGAGCAGTGCTGGTTAATGCTGTGGCCAATTGAGGACCAAATGTCACCTCATTTTTCTTGGAAAGCAAGAAGAGGGTCCTGGTTTCTGGAGAATGGTTGTGGCACAAAGAACAATGTCTTGCCTCACAGCAGCAGAAGATAGAGTTGTCTGAAGAAATCCATACTTTTTTTTAGGATTTTCCAGATTTTGCATGCAGCAGGCTCACTACTGCCTTGTGTTTCAGAGCACAGTAACAAACATTTAATACAACTTTTTATTTCTAAACACTACTTTTAGCCCATGAGGCACTAAGACAGTATTTTTCATTCATGTCGTCAAGAGCTCTAATGGCATATGTAAATATTACTTTTCGCACATAAAGATAAAAGCTTGAATAAAAGACAAACAAGTGAAAATCAAAGACCTAAAACCACAAAGACCTGGACACACTCTTAACTCTTAATTAGAGGTCAAGGATTCCCAAAAAATTCTGGATCTGAATTTCACATTAATCTTTCTTTTCAGATCAGATTTTCCAGTAACTGAATTTACTTAGCAATTGGAAGAACTAGGACCAGAAGAGATTAAACAGACTATTGCATGAAGTTCTACATCAAGATAAAAATTCTTGACCCTCTTACGTGCTCCAGTTGCCTACAACAACAGGAAGGCAGTACACAGTACAATATCATATTAACCTCAGTAATATTTATAGGAACTCAAAACTTCAGAGTTTTTATTCTCCTTTACAGTTCTTCAAAATTCTGCAGTATCTCAGAAAGATTTCTTCTCCTCTATCACTTGTTTTTCCTCTAATGTTTAAATTTATGTTCCACAGATGAGGAAACATAGTTTGTCATATTATGGATGCTGCCACCTATATGAGATTTCCAAATGGGCTTAATAAAATCGGAGCCATTAATATTACTGTTGCAGGCAGCATTCAATCTATTTAATGGTTTGTTTCATTGATCTACAAGTTCATAAAATGAGAAGGGGGTCAAACAGAATTATGTGTACTTCAGTATATAACCCTATAAAGCTATTTTCGGTGTGAAATAAGGTAGAACAAAGTATATAACCCTATAAAGCTATTTTCGGTGTGAAATAAGGTAGAATAAAGTATATAACCCTATAAAGCTATTTTCGGTGTGAAATAAGGTAAACCAAGAAAGTAAAACTTGATCTGTCTATTCAGCATTTTAGACGCAAAAAATATTTTGGGCTAACAGTTCTGTACACTGATTACAGGATCACTTAATACATTAATCCGTTTCTCCTTAATTTGATTTGGAGTTTTTATTTTACTTCCTAGTATGATACATTGGAAGATGTTCTCATTTTACAAGCAGGCAGCAGAAAATTAAACATTTGTTTTCAGCACTCTGAAGGAGAAAATATTGCAGCTTTCTCAAGGAGAGTCATTACCTTCATGTCTTCCACCATGATATCCAACCGACGTTTCATTTTACAGTGCTACTGCTGATGCATAGTTGTTTTGCTTGCTATTGATTAGTGAGAGTCAAGGACATTAAGAGCTGAAGCTCAAACCACCAGTACTCAGACCTAGTCAGTGCATATATCTTGCACAACTTCTAATTCAGGGACAGGTTAAAGTGAAAAAGAGAGTGTGACTGAGCAAACTGTTCAGACTATGAAGCAGAACTCTGCGGTAACAGCAGCTCCCCACAACCCCCAGTAAACAGACATTAATAGAAACCCAGTTCATAGAGAAGGACATAGCAATTACTATCTGCATACCCATTTTAAAACATGGATGTCTGCATGGGTATTTTACACTTCATTTGCATGAAACACTGTATGCCTTAGAGATCAATAAACTTATCAAGAAACACTTCCTCAAATCTTTCTGCTGGTACTTGAAAAGTCAAAGCTATTAAGAAAAAAGGCTGTTTACCTTATGATATCCATAGCATTTGTGTTTAATACACTCACTGGTATGCACATAAAACACAGAAATGTTACTACACGGATACTTTTGACAAGTGTCAGTTTACAGCTACAGAAAAGAGCACATGGAGGACACAGCATAATTTAGTCTTACCCTTTTGAAAAACAGAATCACTGTCAAGTTTGAAACCATTCTGTCTCTATCTAAATATTGAAGTCGACTCTACCATCATGTTAGTTCACATAATTCCAAGGATCAATAAATATTCCACATTTTTAATATATGGCCTTTTGACAAGAACTAACAAACCGGTTTTTATGTACAAATTATGGAAATACTGTTGTTTATTCCTGTACAATAAAAATTATGGTACTATATCCCATATATTCACTTGCAGTGGGTTTATTTTACTTGCTGTTGCCTTACAACAATATTAACTTCTTTGATCATTACTGGCTCATAGTTGCTACTGAGCAATTCTCCAGCTTTTTCTATGACATTTTACCTTGAATCTGTGATGCCTGAATACTTCTTAGAAAATGCTAATCCTAATCACTGAGTTCCTCTAGTAAAACAGTATTTATTTTTTTTTTACTTCATTACTTTTTTTAATTCATTAATCTCAGCTGTCTTCCTTTAAAGTCACTTTATGCACTTCCATGCATCAGTTAATGGTGTTCCTCAAAAGATATTGATCCTTTTGTGGTCAATCATCAGGACAATGGCCTGATAGCAAGCCACCAAGACCCAAATCCCAGCTAGCCCAGTTACTGTTTTGCTCCATAAAATTCTCTTCTTACAGAAAAATTGAGACATAGGTCTCCAGATGCTGTGCTTGTTATCTCTTACCACAAATCCTAATGTCACAGCGCAGAGAAGAGACATCTTACAATTGCCTTCCACCAGACCTTACCTACACCAGTCTTCCTCCACAGCAGTACATGCACTCTGAGGGAGAAGAAGGGCGAGGTACGGGACACTTCCTCATGAACCTCGTGGCCTGGACTTATACTCCTAAAAAGCTATCTTAAAGTCTGGCACACATTTTTCAGACAGCTTGAAACATATGCATTCAGGTTCTACACCTCTTCCAAGACTCCAGGGACTTTTCTTTCTCCTAGATACCTCAGTAAGATGGAATCACACCAAAAACACTGCTTGTCTGTGAATGTCCCTCTGATTCCTCCCAAACACAGAAGATGGAGAGTATTTTAAAGGAAAAATACTGCACAACACAGTAGTAAATGAAGCAGGTTGAGCCTCCTGCATCACAGCTGCTCGGAGCTAAAGTGAAAACAATGTGCACTTACTCCAGTCTGGCCTTGGTTTGCTTCACTCGGTACTCTGTTTTACATGGGAACAAAATGCATCTCCATTCAAAGGATCACCTTTCACAGGATACAGCAAGGAATGGAGAAGGAAAATGGTCACAGGAAAAAGGAAAGCTCCCACTCTTTGTATTTATGAACACTACTTCTTACAGCAGCTTTCAACAGAAGAAATACTATATTTAAAAGGTTAATTGCACCTAAATCACAGCGAAAAAGCCTCATCTGAAGACTCATTGACTTTATGGGTAAAAGTAAACAATTTTACTAAATGATACCATGTAATTATGAAATTAATTAGCATGAAATAAATTAGACATGAGCCTATAATGGATACAATGTTTAGTTACTTATTGCCCTAGCTGCCAGGTTAGGTTATTAGCAAGTAAGTAAGTAAGATTGTTCTCTTACTTGAAACTGTGTTCCTGCAACTGGAGCTGCTGGCACACAGCATACTGTATATCATATTTGAATCCTGATTGTCTGCTGCCACTGAGGCACTAGGAAGAGAAATTACCAAGCTGCATGAACAGCAATGGAAATATCCTTCTGCTCTCTGTGCAAGTGGAACAAAGTCCCATTCTCTTACCCAACTAAAGTAAACCACTCCCAAACATATTACCACCACATAAATCTGTTAGGAACAGAACCAGAAAAGGAATGGTGCTATCACTCAGTTATTTCTGTAGCATTGCCAAAGTGTGCCTTCTGAATTTCTCTGTTTCTACAGAGAGAATTAACAAAATGCATTAAATGCATTTGAAATAAGAGATATTTCTTTTGAAAGAAGAGAGACTGATGTTTACTCGGTGACAATTCCCTGCTTAAGAAATCCAAGGTCCTTGGATCTCCTCGCCTTTTCAGTCAATAAATAGCCAAGCCAATATGCCTGGCTCTCCTTTGGTCAAACAAACAGAATGACTGCCTACCTTCGGGCTCCAGAAACCAAACAGGTCCCAGCCTGCACAGTCACAGGTTAAGAGTCCCTGGAACCAGACAAAGTTTTGGCCACAATGCTGCCAGCATTGGCCAAGGTGGTGCTCTCGACTTGTGCTACTGCCACTGCAGAAAGAATCAGCAATAGGGCTTAGACCTGCTTTCCTTTCACGAGAAGGCGTTTCTGTCTCATCCCCACCTCCCCAACTTCCTCCCAGAAGATAAAATCAGGCTTAGAGCAAGGCTGCTGCAAAGTAGAGCCTAAATGACTCCACCCCACCAGAGTAAACTTGTGCATTTAGATGGGGAACAGACACACAATATGAACAGTAGTTAGCAAGCCAAAAACACTTCAGTGTAAATGGGATGTGCAACACTAGTTGCTCCCAGGGCCACCTACTAAGCTAAAGACTTCAAAGACAAATAGGCTTGGGGCACATTTATGTCAGTAAAAAAAAGGCCACAGCCCAGGCTTGAGCAAGGGCGTATCTTCTTTTTTATCCACAATTATTTATCTATAAGTTAAATTAAGGTACCATTTTGGTCTAAGAAAAATAGCTCTTTCCCAGACAATGTCCCAGTATGGTTCAAAGGAGAGCATGACTCAAGAACTATTTACAATACACAGTATGTATGAAACCACCTTATTTGGGGGATGAAGGAGGAGTTTTAAATATATGGACATGACCAGTGCCTGTCCCTAAGGGTCATAGAACACATCCTAGCCCTATTTTCTTTGATGGCATATTGGTAGCCTCAAACACTGTTGTGTTTTGCCCCCGAACTGAGTGAAATTATACAGTACATGCAAACCACACAATGTGCCCACTCTCCAGGGAGACCACTTAACAGATAATACAGAATTGAATTATTTCTGATATTAGAATGAAAGAGGTGACTCTAATGTGAAACGCATGCTAGTACTGCAACTGATTAAATTCCTTTGCAAATAATCGTACTAATTTTGTTAATGTAGGACACAAAACCCTGGTATTTGGCTGCTTCTAATTATTTTGACTTGGTGCTATGAATCAATATCGATGGAGCAGAAAGCAATTTTTGACATTCTGTCTGAAAAAAAGTATTAATAGGTTCTTGAGAGTTCTTGTAACTTTACTCTTGTCTGGACTGGAAAATAAGATAATGATTGAAAACAAGTCAGCAAATAAAAAAAAAAAAAACAAAACCCAAAAAAACCCAAAAAAAACCCCAACACAACCCCCCCCCCCAAAAAAAAAAGAAACCAAACCAACAAACTACCCCCTCCCCCCCAGCAAACAAGTGAAAAAATCCATTCACCTGAAGACACCAGTCTGAATATGATATTTGGGACTTTTTCCTAGATATACAGCTCTGTTTGCTCATACCAGATGGATTCTTACCAACTGCTTCACAATGTATTTGTAATGACCAAAACAAGACAGCAAGTTATATTCTCACACTGTTATATCATCCATCCCAATTTATCATATATTTCAATAGAATAAAATCCCTTTCAAGTCCTGTTCAAAGCCCTGACATTTACACAAAAAGAATATCCCACATTCATAGGGGAACCTAACATGAATCATTAAATATTAATGATTTGGACTGCATGTATATTTTTTGACCAAAAATTTATGTATAAATGGACATAATAGGATAGGTACATTCCCAAAATATAACTGAAAACAAATTTAGTATTTCACAATGACATCTGTTCTAAGAATCAATAATTTTGTAAATTCACCAGGCATATTTAAAAACCACACAGTCTTTGCTTTTTATAGGTTAGGAGTCCGAATAGCTGTATCATCTCACCTTCATTGTCGCAGTCTTGCAATGAAAGCCATATTTGATCTACCAGACCAACTCCTTTTACTTCACCATGAACTGGAATGGAATGCATTACCATTAATGCAATTGTCAAGGGTTTGTTCTGCAACTGCCAATTCTACTTTTTTTTTTTTTATATCTATATTTCTTCACCAATTGTTTTATTTTCGACCCTACTCTGCAGGAGAGAAAGCATCCATTGTGATACTCCTAACTTGTTCCCAGTTCACATTTTCCACAGTTTAACAGTCTATACCACGAGGAGGGCTGTCACTATTAACTGGTATTTTTAGGACTGGACTTTACCACACACAGCTTATACATGTGGTTTAGAGCTACAGAAATATGCACAGCTTAAAAACTTTGATGAAAAATTGTAATATTATGCTTTACGATAAGCAGTGAGAAAATATTCTTCAGTCACTGGCCTAATTTTTCTTAGTGTATATCCTTGGTCTTCAAAGATAAATCTAATGTATAGATAACCCCCACTGAAGTCAAGGGTCAATACTTAGTCATACCGCATAAAGCACCTTTTTGCTCAGGGTTTATGTTGGTTTTTTTTTGTCTGGAGTTTTTGCTTTTGCTGGGGATCATATATGGACAAAAAAACCAATTCATTAACAGCCAGCTCATCATTGCATTGCATTAAAGAATCCTCAGAAGACCTAATATCAAAATAGTTTGTTCAGCACCTGGCCCTATACCTTATTCCCAGTACTGAAATTAATCTCTAATCAACTTGCAATGCATAAAGCTTCTGCAAGTAGCTGTCTGTTGTGCCAGAGACCCCGGTGTTCTCTTGCTGCTTCCTGGAAGACAGGAGGTACCAATGTACCAAAACAACAGGTTTCCACAACTCCTGAACTAACCCAAGGTAGTTCAGCATGAGGCTTCACAAAAAACATAAACAAAAGATCTGCAAATTCAAGCTTCTCTGTCCTGAGTTTTCACATATCAGTGCTAAGTATTCTTTGCAACGTAAAAAAAGGAACTCACATGCAAAGGCAATGGATCTGTGGTCAGCGGACCTAGACATACATTACAAATTCAATGTCTGAAACTAAACATAAAAAAGCAACTGCCAGCCAAATAGCAGGACTCAAATCAGCTATTTAAACTCTACTGCTTGAAAATTTGTGTAGCTGCATATTTGTATATATGTATATACAAATTCCCACCAACATATTTCACATGAGTCACTGAACAGTTTTTTCATTGGAAATGATAGTAACATCAAGATACTGGTCCCCCACAAAAAAGCAACAGAAATAGATTTTATATGGCTAATGTTTTATGAACAGCAAAAAAACAATAGAATATATATAAAACTGGGTTGAGACATATTAAATATGATGTCAGTAGCATGAGCAAATTGAACTGGGGATATTCTTTGACTGACTAGTGACTACAACCCACAGGAAATTTGAATCCATTGTGCTCAACAAGCATGATGAACTGTGTTCATAATACTCTACAATAAAGCTAATCTCCAGGAGTTTGCTCCTGAAATTATTTTGATAATTACAAATCCTTCCATGTCTTTACTCTACCCAGATTTTCCTAAAATGCAGGATAAGGAAGAGATGATGCCCTAAATTTTATTTGTTATTTTTAAGCCAACATAAAAATTATACCAGACCAACTTTTTTAGCTCCTACAAATACATCCAGCTCATTCTGCTCAAGTAAACAGATCTTAAATGTCACTTTTAAACTATAGAATTTAAATTTCAAAAAGCAGACCCTATTCAGCAATATGATGCCTAGGTGCATGTAAGTAAGGATAGGCAGCCTTACTTGCCTCTTGATAAAGCATCAAACCTGTATTTTATCAGGCTCTTGAGGAAGAGAGAAAGAAAAAATGCTTCACTGAGAGAATACTTTTATAGGATTAAACAAAAGATATTAAGGCAGTGAGATATTCTGCATTTTTGAGTGACTGCATATGATATTTCTCAAAACAGGAAAGCTATTTTACAAGGACATTAAAGGAACATTGCTTCCTTTCCTGCAATTAAAATACTGAATCTGGTACTCCCTTTAGAATTTATAATATAACTTCAGGAAGTGAGATTAGTTACCGAGTACATAACAAGTTTACTTAGCCTACACTGAACTGATTTCTAAAAAAAGGCAAAAAAGTACCAAAAATGTACCAAAAAACCCCTAAACCCCTATAAATATTTCTTTAAATGTACCTTTCACTTACAGTACTGGAAAACAAATTGCCAAAACGTATTAAGAAGTATCATTTTCCATGCAGTGGAAATACCCTTTCCCTCATGAAGTCAGAAACTTGACTTTCTCAAATTCAACTCTGTTTTACAAATCTTGCAAAATCAAGTATCTGAGATACACTATACACTGTTTCACAGCTTTCCTGTCCATAATACAACCACAGGATTACTTGGGATAGGAAAGGAGGGAAAAGCCCTCGTCATAACTGACACAAAACCATTCATGAGCACAGCACCCCTGCTCTTGGATCAGGGCAGAGCCCTCTCTAATAATATGGCTTTCTGTCCAACACTGACTATGCTAAGAGTTACTGATGACAACCCTGATTAAATAAGTAATTAAATCCTCCAAAACACTCCTATGGTTGGGCAAGGGTTGTGAGGAGGACAGAGACCAAGCAGCAGCTGTGACCTTGAAAGAAAACTATTGATTGGATTTTGCCTTCTGAAACAAAGGAGGGGAAACTGAAACCAACTATCCTGAATCATTAATGAGCTCCCACAGCATGCTCCTAACTCCAGGTTTTTACATATCCAAGTGAATTCTTTAGGCTTCCACAACACCAGCACATTTACAAACTACTCATGAAAAGGAACTGCAAATTCATTCAAGACAATATTAAGTGCCTCTAGGCAACAACTCAAAAGGTGTCACTTCTTGTGTACTTCAGACTGTGTAAAAGAGAACAACGTCTGTTATATGTATGTTTAAATATACATATGTATGTGTATGTTTACGCATATTACATTCATTACTGTGAGCAACTAGAAGATGCTATTGATTGCCCATGCCACCACCCAGGCTTTCATTAGTACCCACTGATGAAGAATTTGATTTTCCAGCCTGGGGCTCTTTCCTAGGACTGACAGCTCTTTGAGCATACTTTCTATTAGGAGTATCCATTTGGCCCTAAAAGGAGAATTCTGGTGGGTTTTTTGTTGGGTTTTGGGTTTGAGGTTTTTTTGTTTATTTGTTTGTGGGTTTTTTATTAGTTTATTTGGTTTTTCAGAAAAAATAAAAGCTCTTCATAGAATGGAATTAAATAAAATTATGTGAAGTTATACTTTTGTGGCAGGAAAAATCCAAATAACTGCTGTTTTGTATTGATTAGCACTTAGTGCTAATAAGTGGAGACAAGGAAGCTGGCCTTTAGATGAGACGTAGGAAGGTGTTATGATAATTTTCTCCTTATTCATCTTACATTTCACTACATCCTCCTGTTTAGTGAGTTTTTCCTCCTCAATACATTCTTCAGTTTTTCTTCTAAAGTCTCCTTTCCTACAAATTGTCTCCAATAGCTGCTAGTAGTTGGAGCCACTAGTATTCACAACTGCATTTTATTGCAACTGTTACTTACTGAAACACAAGGAAAGCCTCCTTCATTGGCCTTGGCTCATCCAGCAAATTATTCTCTAACAATGTATTTCTTCAGTGAAGTCATAATTTAGTTTATAACACTGATTTTCTGATTTCAAAATGCCTTTATTAGACAAAGCAACCATGTTAAAAGATTGGAGAATTATTAAGCTGAGATTTGTTTTAAATGTGATCAAAACAAAAGACCTTGAAGAAAACCATCTAAAGGTCAAATGGGCATTGGCGATAGACATTTTGTCTCAGACAGATGCTGCTCAGCAAAGAAAAGAATAACAACAAGGTGCAAACACAAAACCAAAAAAAATATTCTGTTTATCATCCAACACAGGAAAGAATAATGTAACAAATTCAGTCCCCACTGGCACACAGCAGTGCACTGGCAGAAATCTATAGGCTATATCTGCACAAAGGAGTACTTAATGCTGTCAAAGATAGTGAGTTCACATGTATCGGAAGTTGGCTATTTTCAAAACATCCATGTGATTAAACTGCCTATTTAATTACCAATATTTGTACTTTCTAAGGACTAGGAATCTTCCTCAGAAACACAAGGACAATATGGTCACATTGACAAAGAAGAGAATCACTACTTCTGGAATCAAATTCAGGCACCTTCTATAGTACATAAAATACAATATAGAAAACCACTCAAGTAACAGTGCTGTTTCTATTCTTAATGATTACTGAATTAATGTCATGAAATAAAATGCAACTCATCTTACGCAAAATATACTGGGGATTAAAAATTCCATACTGTGAAATCACACACAAATGGATATATAACACTTCTGTTCACTATAGAAATTAACATTTTTTTATGCTAGCAAAAAACCCATCAAAACAAGATTAAAAGATCATAAACAAGGAACAAGCAGGCTGGGCAATGATAAGGACATTCATTTCAGTAAGAGAGAAAGAGATGAGCTGTGCATTACAGTTTCAGTCTACATATAAAGGACAATGCGCAAACACTGCCATACAGGAAGGGAAGAATCAGTCATAATGTTATAGTTCAGTTTTACATTTTCTCTCTACCATTGTGTGCTCCATAAGATATAGGTAATGAACAATGAGGTGTTTCAGTGCCATGAACTGGACAATATCAAAATGCCATAACCACAGGTCTGTAAGACCTATGGATTACATCTTTCTTACAAAACCAAGATGTTAACTAGGGGACAGTCTGAATGCTACTGTACAGGGCTTTGCAAAATAATCTTTCTCATCCTCCGACCTTTTTTGGTCCTGTAGTGGCTATAGCACAAGAAACACATTTCTTGGTCCTGGCTGTCTGATTTGCAGTGTCACTGCTCTAGGCTTGGTTCATCCCAAGCTGAAATTTAATATTTTACTATTATTATTATTATTGTTTTCTTTTGTTTTTAGAAAGGCATGCTGGAATTCATGGCTATGTGGACTCAGTGAGGGGCAGCACAAAAGACAGCTGACTGCAGGACACTGTTATTAGCTAAGGAGCAGGACATCTCTCTTAACAGAAGATGGATTCCTTTCTCTGATCCCATGATATTATTTTGAAACATACATACCTCTTGGTATGAAATTCCACACTTACAAACCAGCCCCACAACCATACCATTCTACTGACTTCAAAAGCTTGATTTCTGGTTGGCAACAGTTAGAAAGGAGAGAAAAGTCAGTTTCCCAAGCTTTCATGCTGCTGTTACAGAGCTCAGAGCAGCTCCTGGCCCTACCTATAGTGACTAGACTAGGTCTGGCAACCTTTGCGAGGTACCTGTCAAGGATGCATTCCCAATAATTGCCTGACCTAGAACAAACTGTTGTTCCAGGACACATCATCTCACTTTATCAGTTTGTCAGAGCTGATAACCTCCACAGTTCTCAATTCTCCCTTCCCACTGCCCCTTCTCTGACTTTTATTGGGTAGGATTACCAACTCATTCCATTCTTCATTCACATTTCCATTGATTTTTTGCTTCTTTCCATGACATCATGAAACACCCTTTCAAAGTCAGCTTGAAACCTCCACCAGATGGATGAGAAATCACATTACCTGTTTCTGTCATTCTTCCAACTTACAAAAGTTAGACCTACCTTCCTCGTCATAACTAACTATTGCATCTTCAATCACAGCAACTGCTCCAAAACTTTGGCCTCCTATCTTAATCCCTTCCTGCTCTTCTCTTTCTACTCAGTACAAAATTGGAAAGGGGTGTGTTTTTTGCCTTTTCAGCTTGCTTTTGCTTAGTTATACAGCAATGTTTTCCTTTATTACAGCCTTTTCTTTTTTCCCCATGTCCCAGGTTCAGCTGTAACAGCTATTTTTCTCCTTCTCAGTAGCTGGTGCAGTGCAGTGTTTTCGACTTTAGTCTGAGAAAAATGCTGATAACACACTGATGGTTTTAGTTGCTGCTAAGTAATGCTTATCCCAATCAAGGACTTTTCAGTCTCTCATGCTCTGCCAGTAAGGAGGGGCACAAGAAGTAGGGAGGAAGCAGAGACAGGACACCTGACTCAAACTAGCCAAAGAGGCATTCCATACCACAGTGCGTCATGCACAGTATATAAACTGAGGAAAGTCACGCAGAAGGGCAGATAGCTGCTCAGGTCGAGCTGGGTATCGGTTGTCAGGTGGTGAGCAATTGTATTGTGCATTGCTTGCACTTATCATTTTTTCCCCTTCCCCCTTTTAGTTTTATATTCTCCTCCCTTATTATTTCCCTTATGATTATTATTATTGGTGGTAGGAGTAGTGGTTTTGTGTTATACCTTAGTTACTGGACTGTTCTTATCTCAACCCATGGGAGTGGGGGGAGTGAGTGAGAGGCTGCGTGGTTCTCGGTTACCAGCTGGGCTTAAACCACGACATGCCATCACAGTTTAAGAAATTCCCTATCTGCTTACCTCTTCTAGACTTCTTACTTAGACCCAAAGATCTGCTCTCCTAGTTTCCCTTACTTCTTTTTCTCACCCCTCCCTTGTTCTCCTCTATCACTTCTCACATAGCCCAACTTCTCTCACAATAAAGGCAGGCTTTGATCTTGCTTTAAAAAAAAAATTAATTATGACATCCGTCTCTCAAACTATTACCTGTATTTCTTATTGAGCTCACTGAATGAAATGCAAGAAGTTTACTAGGCCTTTTTCTTAGACTATCAGCCCTCTGGCTATGATTTCTCTGGTCTGCATCCAAGACCTTACTCAGTGTCATCCTGACCCATGACTATATTTCCTATTACCCTTACATCCTACATAACATATCATTAGCTTTCTGTTCTTAGTTTTATATGGCTCATGATTCAGAGATATTTGTTCTGTCCAAACTGCCACAATCTAACACTTCTTTACGAGATGATCCTTGAATTCTTTACAGTCAGTTTCAGAAACAAGAAAATAAATTGCACTTTTCTTCACAAAGTAGCAGTCAAGGTGGTGCTACTACAAAAAATCTCTAGCCAACTGTACTACTGCTAAAGACAGACAAAAACCTACACAAAGAACTACAAAACATTATTTTGAAGGAAAAGAAAACTGAATTTGTTCAGTCTGGCTGCAGGAATCATGCAAGATCATACAAAATTCACTTCTCCTATTTTTCCAACTTTAAAATTATAGACCTATTTTGCATGACTAGCAATGTCTTTTAGTGAAATTGAACAGCAGAAATGTGTCAGAGCTACGATCACATTTCAAAAGGTGAATCATAGCAGCAAAGCTATGAAATATTTTAAAAGTTGACATACTTGTTTTTTCAAGTGACTAAACTATGATTATACTGGACAAATAAAAATATTCAACCACCATGAAGTTCTGTTAAACAAAGCAGAAAACTGTTTTGAGTCACATTAAGGAAGATATTTATCTGCCTACAGCTGATGGGCTATATACCAAACCAGGAATGTGTAAGCATACATGAGCACAAATATGAATGTAACACGAACCCCTCAGTCTGTGTAAAAAGGATTCATCAATTCAGGCTACAACCAGTGCTCATATCTACCACTAGACAAGTTCAGTTTTCTTACTGGCATCAGCAAAATACTTCTTACTGTACCTTTTATGCTTTCCACACACACCAGCCAATGCAGTCAGATGCATCTGAAATGCAGCTAAGGGAACCCTCCGAAATTTCAGTTCCTTAAATTCCCTCTTTTCATAACCTTTTTGTAGCTAATGCTGACCTAAGAGAATTGCTTCTGGTCCACATCTTGTCAAGAGCAAGCTCAGGAGAGACCTTACTAGCTGGGGCTCTTTCCTGTGACCTCTTTTTAAATCCTGCCACACTGGCTGGAAGCAGTATTCCAGCAAACACTGATATTTCATCCTCTATCTAAGAAGCTATTTAAGAACCACACTAAGATGCCTCACTCATCCAGAGCTCAGTGTGTTACAGTGTGAAGGTTAATAGAGGAGTGAAGGGCCAAGATTAAGTTCCACCTATTCTTTGCGAGGATTTAGTTTCCCATGTTACTATAAAGACACTTTTCTAGATAGACAGGGAAGTTGACACAGCCAACCGCAGGACCTCTGGCTGCTGCACTTCCCAAAGAAATGCTAACCCCCATCGATCTGAATGACTCCAATTCCTATCTACACTCATTTACTGGCAGGGTAGTATAAAGGGGCCTTTGTGTATAAAAAATCAGGCTCACTGACCTCTTTTTTTAACTGAAGGATGCCATCAGCATACCAACATCTTTAGATATCAATGATCCACTTTATGCTGCCCACTTCCTCCTCTCCTTTCCAAAGCCCTCCTACTTAGCAAGGACACTACCTCAGTTTTAAACATTAATGCAGTTCTCTAACGAGGTAACAGTAATGAACACTGAATTCTGAATTCAACACTGTATCTGAGGTTCTTCTTTTTTTTCTCATACTGAAGCAAAACAAACTGGTGACCAAGCTGTTGAACTGAAAGAAAACATTTCAGTTAAAGCATTTCCACTGCACTGCTCACTGTGGCTGAATGCATTTTCAGGACTGTAAGAGAGGACAAAGGCTATCAGTAGTCAGTTGCAATGCAATGAGTTGGAAAAAGATGGGATATCTAACTAGCTAACTCTGAAGTATCTAACTTAAATTTAAGTAAACTTGGGAGTTAGGACAGCTGGAATAGGCACTTGGGAAACTCTCAGAAGCTCTATGACTTGTATGTAAAAAGCAAGTCATACATGACAGGAATTAATTTAGTGTGCACAAAGTATGGGAGCTCAGAGCAAAGAGATTGTGGCCATGGTGTATGCTGCAGTTCACACAAACGTTCTTTTGTATAGGTTGTGGTCAGTGAGAACAGTGCTCAGCTTTACACTTTATGCAATCAAAGTACCTGTTTGTAAAATCATAGCTTTTACTTAGCAAAAATGTCATCCTGGCTGCTGGGAGCAAGTCAGAATTTACAAAAGTTTTCATCATTGCAGCACCTAAAGACTTAATTGCTAGGCAACGTCATTGTGACTAATAGTGAATGTCTATTGTGGCATGAACACTTTTGGAAGTACACGGGTCCCAGCCAATTGCATAAAGACTGCAAACACACAGTAGGAATGCTTTTAGCACTCTTTGGCACCACAAGGGTACAACTGTCAGCCTAGAGCTGCCAAAGGCAAAACCAGCACTGGGCTGCTGCTATAGAAGAAAGGTACAGGAAGGCAGAATAAAGCAGGCTCATCCTTCTCCCAAGAATACCACCTCCTCACAGTTCAAATTTGGCACATTTGGGCCTGAACCATGCAACTGGACAGACACTTCTAGTCCCTGCAGGAACACACAGTGACCTCAGCTCAGGAACTGCCCAAACACATCAAAGGGAAAAGCAGGGATTCCAAGTTTCTTTGTCGCCTCAGGACAGTATGGTCAAACAGCCTGGAAGCATAAGTACTCCTCACTTTCTCTGTTGGTTTGCTACCACACTCCTCTTGTGCGTGCCATGTGGCTTGTAGCATATTCCATGTGAAAGACGCAGGCACAGGCTGCCTTGCCAAGGAGTGAAAGGAAGAATGTTTCCTCTGGTTCCTCTGCATTCATGCTAGAGCACCTGGTGAATTGGTGGATTGCACCCTATATCAGCTAAAAAGAAATTTCAAACTATTACTTTTTTAAAATAAAACTATGTGCACTTATTTTAAACCTTTTCTTTTTTACCAAAGCAACAGGGTTCTTCAGGGACAGACAGAAGGAAACTTTCCCTTGCCAGTCTTCCTATGTGCTGCAGGCGCAGGATGCAACAACAGCCATGTTGGTCCAACCAAATTAAGATCTATTGCCCTGCCTCTGACAGAGGTCAAAAGTATCTGCCAAAAGTATCTGCCTGAGGGATCACACAAACACAAAGAAAGCACATAGTCACACTTACTCAGAATACCTTTGCTCAGATTTCATGTGTAAGAGGTCATGCCTTCATGCTGCGTTAATAACTGTATCGCTCAAACTCACAGCTTCTGAGCAAGAAACAGGCCTTGTGCCATTCACCTCACTCACAACCTGAACCCACAAGGCACCTGAGGTTAACTGTACCACCAGCAAGTTGCATGACTTCTTCTGGTGGCAGCAGAAAAACCTGCATTACTGGAGCATGCAGAGAGAGGCCATTGTAAGAGCAGCTGCAGTGCAGAAGCTTCAGGCATCATGAGAACCAGTTACAAAACCTGCTTAGCTGGCAAGCTGGCACTCAGAAGCACAGAAGAGAAATTTAGCAACAGAGATTATCTACTGCTCTCCAAAGTAACTGAGGGCTGTGAGAGCTCACAGGAAACCTCCAAGAGGATGGCAATGGGCAGAAATATTTAACTGGGTGGCAGCCACAAACAGAATTTGACTGCTGGTTTTAATTTCATCCTCGAGCAACTAGAGTGTGAGAGACATTCAACAAATGAGCAACTGCAACAGAGACAGCTGAAGACCTAGAAGATGGCTGTTCTTAGTATAAATCCCCACATGCCATAGCAAAAGGACAGATAACAGTGCAGCCCTTGAGGTAGTCGGAGGGAACATTACAATGGCAGTCTCCAAAAAAATAGCAGGACATCAAGAAATTCTGTTTCAGAAACTATTGCAGGAAAAGGAACTTTTCTCTGTGATACATTTCTGCTGTCGCATATTCCTATGAATCACAGAAATGCAACTTTTTGAAAGTGCACAAATGTGGAATCCCTTCAGTAACAAATTTTCAGCTGTGGCCACCAGCTCCTGGGCCTGAGCGCAGGTGAAGCAAAGGGTTAGTGTTATTCAATTCGCTGCTTTTTAAGGAGAGTTTCTCTCCAAGTTTGAGAGACCATCTTCTGACCAGGAACAAAGTTAAAACTTCTCCTGCTTTACAGGACCATACAGGGCGTGTCTGCTTGTTGTGGCTGGCCCTGTCAAATCTGGAGGCAAATCCATGAACAAAGGCACTCCTCAGACAGGTTACAAATGAACTCCTCCAGCTGCAGATGCTTCCATGTACTCTCTGCAGGGGACTTGCGGCAGTGCAAGAGATTGTGCCACAGTCACAGGCTATCTGCTTGTTTCCTATTACACCATGAGATTGGTACATTTAAAAGGAAAGCGGCCGTAGACAGAGGAATACCACAGTTAGACTGGTTGGCCTAGCTGCCAGGAAGAAGGGAAGCTTCATAACAAATACTTTTGTCATCTATCAGGGACACATGAAACACTTTTTAGAAATATTTCTTGCATGTTTGCATTACTCCACTTTGTGCTTCAGAGAATTCAGCTACACTGGCAGATGAAGAAATAGTGACATTAATCTTGTAACATTAAGGAAAAAGCCAACTTAGAACAAATATTAGTTATCAAACAGTTTGTCCTTTTTACTTCCTTATAAAGCCCCTGTTACATTGCTCCCACTCTACCACCTTTTTTACGAAGTTCCAAAATATCAAACAGAAGATACAGATCCTCAATCCTGCCTTCATTAAAAACAAAACAAAACAAAAAAACAAACAAACAACAACAACAAAAAAAACCCCACAAAACCAAAACGACCCAAAAAACCCCAACAAACTAAACTGCAAGAAATAAGACTGATCTCATTTTGCTAGATCTGATTTCCCATTTCCATAATGGAAGTGCCATCAGTTCTTCCTAATTTCTGGCACTGGCAAAGAGAACAGTGTTAAATGGGACAAAATGATAGAGGACAAAACACACAGAATGAGAGATTTGTTTGAAAAGGCGATTCTGATTTTTGTGTAGAATACAGAGCGGGTTTTAGGAGAAAATAAGCTCTGAGGGCAGCACAAAATACTACTCTGAAACACAGAAGACCGTTTCCGTTTCACCTCATCACTCATTTATGGGGAAAAAAAGGTATTATTTATAATACATTATTCTTATCCTTACACTGAATTATTGTCCAGCCTGTGGACTGACTATAGCCCTAATGATTTAAGTAAATAAGCATGAAAGGCTAAAACAGTGGCCACTGTGAGGCAGAGGCGCACATATTACCACCAGGAAGAAACCACTGAGAGGGATCTCCAGGAATACAACAATTGAGAAAACAGCGATGAGTCACTTGAAAAAGTTGTTCTCAGTTACCCACAAAGAAAAACTTGGGGAATTCACAGGCTGCAAGTGCTGGGGCTTCATCAACAGCTAATATACAAAGCTCCTCCGGGTTACAGACATCCTGGCAGACTATATACACGGGGAGGCAGAGGTGTGAAAAAGATAAAAAAAGACCCATTCATTCCAATAAAACAATCTTATTTGAACTTTTGCCCAGAATTTAAATAAAACCCTTAAATAAAACACTTAAAAAAAAAATGTTCCTTTTTTTTCCAAGCAGTTTGGCCACCTTTTGTCTCAATTTTTCTTAATTCCTGTGAACTTTTGTACTTCCCCAGTTTTTCCTAAGCAGCAATAGCGTTGCTGCAACAATGGCTTTACAGCACTTCTTATCCTGAAAGAAGAAACACCATGAACCTGGCAAAAAAATCCAGAGGCTTTTTCCAAATATTCAGATCCAAAGAGTATAATGCCATGAGACAGGACAAAGAAAATAATGGCATCTTAGGATGCATTAAAGGAAACTGTGAAAAAAAGTTACTCCTGCATGGTTTTACAAAAATTGGGCAAGAACAAGCATTTTGCCTTATATGGGGAAAATTAAAATAAGCATCAGAAGATTCTAAAAATCATATTCGATTACCAAGCAGTTTTTGTTTGTGGAACTTTTTTAGATGCACACATTTGTCTGGAATATACTTAAACAAGTCTTCATTCTTTGTGATTACGCTCATATTACTTTAAAAGACACAGCTCTGCTTCAGGAAGCAGAAAAACAGGTATGAGAGCTACAGCACAGTGCTCTGTATCAGCTATGCCCTGAGCCCATGGTTAATCTTCCCATACTAAATGCTTTTAGAGCAATGAAACAAAAAGGAGCACTCCAATTGTGTTAAGATCTCAGCATCTGGTAATGGAATTGGTAAGTAGCTAACATGGCCAGGAATTTAAAAACAGAAATTTATGAAGAGCAGTGATTGTATTATCTACCATTCAGGGCAAGCACAGGGTTTTTCCCAAATTCAGGGGGAGGAAAAAAAAAAAAAAAAAAAGGCTAACAGAAAGGAGCCATTAACAGAAATCAAATAGAAGGAAACACATAAAATCCAACAGGTATTGTAAAAGGAACGGAGCAAAGTCCTGAGCAGCAGATCCTTGTAATCTGCAGTGGTGCTATTCAACTGAGATTCACACACCTGAGCCAAATAATTTATCTGAAAAAGATGTCCCTGTACTGTAAATAGCATGTGGTCTCCTGTAACCTTTCAGCATTTCCCTGCCCTCACAATTAAGCTAGTATTCAAAAGCCATACAGCTCAGAAAGTGTCATCATCCACATGACACTTTCACATACCTCTTTTTTGCTCCTCTGCAGTGTCAATCAACATGCCAGGAGACAGGACAAGAAGCAAGGGCACGAACTGAAAATGAAGAAACTTTAAGTATAGGGAAAAAAAACCCACCTGTACTGTAAAACTGATTGAACACTGGCACACATTGCCCAGAGAGGTTGCGGAGTCTCCATCCTTGGAGATATTAAATCCTAGCAGGCCACAGCCCTGGACAACCTGCAGTAGCTTGCCCTGCTTTAGGCAGGGGGTCAGACTAGACACTCGCAGCATCTGCCAGCCTCTGCTGTTCTGTGGCAAGCCAGTAAAAGCTGGACCAGCCTCCAGGAGCAGCTTCTAACACAGCCTCTGCTGGCAACCACTTCCATATTGGCTTTTTTCCTAGCTGAATCATAAAACCAACTAGGTTGGAAAAGACCCATACAATCGACTTCACCTCTACCAGGGATACCATCTATTTACCAACTATTCATGTTCCCACCTACGGTGTTTAAGAACTGCTTGATTTTTAGCATCTGGTTTTCTAGCAGCATCTAGCTTCAGCATTTCCTCAAATTGTGATCACAGCCAAGCACTTTGAAGTAAATGTTACTTAAAGCATTGGCAATTGGGACCACACAAAAAAAATATATATAAAAAAAGAGAGATAGATAGATAGATAAATAGATAGATGGATAGATGGATAGACAGATAGACAGCCAGAGACAGATAGATAGATAGATAGATAGATAGATAGATAGATGATAGATAGATAGATAGATAGATAGATAGACAGATAGATAGATAGACAGACAGACGGAGGATGGATGGATGGATGGATGGATGGATGGATGGATGGATGGATGGATGGATGGATAGACAGACAGGCTGGCTTTGATATTCTTTGTTCCTTTTCTTTCTTCCCATTCACTCCACACATCAGAATACTTCTAACCTATCTTTGTGCTGGATCTCCCTCTGAATACAGGTAAATGTTTAATTACTATGTTCACCTTCTCTCCCACTTTCCATTCTTATGTTCAGATTTCCTCCTATGTCCAGTCTCGTTAGTCTCTAAAATTCTATGAGCTAAATCACTCTTTGCACATAAGAAACTAAAAGAGAAAAACTGGGCTTTGTACAAGAAAGACTTGTGAAGCAAATGTGGATGTAGACTCAACACAGAGTTAGTGTCTGCTGTTTAGACCTTTTAGGCTGACTCTTCTGTTCTGACACTACCTTGACCTAGGACCTATGTTATTACTGTGATCTTTGGCCCATATCAAGATAGAGCTGCAGCAACTATGATTTTCTGCTCTCCTCAATTCCACTGTATTCATTATCAGTCTCATTTCTCTTTAGTATTTTTCTGTTTTGTCTCTAAGCTGTCCTCTAGCCAGCATCGCCCTAGTTATCCAGTTCTTCTCACTTCGCACATGCCACATTCATGTACACTCTTCCATCCAATCTTGTACACATCTATTTTTTGGAGCAAGTGGAGAAGAGTAAAGCTAGAAATGCCTAAAAGTATGTTCTGATAGAGTGACACGGCCCCAGAACAAAGCTTTAAGAGGCATTAATTTTCTTTATTAGAACACAAGAGCATGGTGGCATAAATATTTTAAGATCTTTGTAAAATCCTATACACAAAATGACTTTCACAGCTCAGTTCAAAAGAACTGTCATTCTTGAAGAACTTATGGCAATTTAATTCATATCAAGGTTCTTAGAAGCATCAAAATTCTATTTTCCAAATGTTCGTGTGGTAAGTAAATATTACTGCCGCTATTATACAAGTGATGCACTTCAGACAGTCAATTTGTATGATCTGTCCATGACTGCAGGGGCCAGAATGCCATTGTCAAACAATAAAAATAGTTTCTTGAGTGTAGTCCAGATGAGCAATATCATCATTGCTTTTACATGTCTATTCCCTAAAAATACTCTGGATTTGAGCATGTTCATTTTTTTCTACATCTTACCTTACAACACTGACTCACATGAATTAATCCCTCTTTTATATTCTGCTCATTGACTAAATAATGAAATGTTCTAAAGACATTAAAGGATTGACGCCTACAGAACTGGCATTTGGGTAGGTACAACACAGCACAAAATCACTTCTATAGGTACAAATGGAAACTCAGAAAGTTAATGATTTCAGTGATTTGATGAAGGTCAAGTAGTAAGCATGCTCCCAAGCTACAAATTGATCTTCTTAATTATCTGGCAAACAAGGTAAAATTGTCCAGGAGGCCCTTGCTGCAAGCTTATTGCAGACCAATTTGAAAATTAGATCATATTTGTCAAATTGCAGGTCTTTGCTGAAGATGCAAAGTTTTTATTTGTACTTTGTTTAGAATTAAAAGGAGTAAAAGCTTCTCTATTCTAAACTCTTCTATTCTCACTGCATTTCATTCTTCTCCAAATCTATATGCAAACCAATTGCTAAAGAAAGACATGTCATGACACAGGAGTTATTAATAAACAGACCAGCTCTCAAACCATTTGCTTAGAGTCATCTAAACTCTCCAAAATCTGGACTCTTCAATTACCAATGCGAATGAAGAAGGGTTTGTTTTGAAGTCTCTTGCAATCACCCTCTCTCCCACAACAACATGGGAGTCAAGTAAAATGCATTAAAGCAGAGAATACAATGACCATTTTCTATAAGCTTACAGACAAGTAAGACAGAAAAGATTTTTCCTGCTGTCCCTAAATTTACATCCAAAAGAGTGTGCAAAAGCCTCAATAAATGGTCACATTCAGGCAGAATGGTAAAACACTCCACTGTTAGCTGGACAGCACTGTATTTAATCAGTAATTAAATATGTAAATATGATTTCATGGTAAATGACAGTTAAAGTCATCACAGATGCGTTGTACCAGAATGACAATATTCCTTTATAAGGAGGCTTTTATCATGCAGTTGTACAGTATTTCATGTCCAAACTAAAATACAGTAAGACAACTGAGAAATATGCTGCAACTGAAAACATGTTCAAAGCTGCCCTTTCTGGTACTGTCTTTTGGACCAAAGCTCAAAATGTAACAAGAGTTTACAAGCAAAAGCAATATAGTGAATGACACACAGAGAATGAAAAATACTCCTCAACTATCAGTGTGCTCCTGTTGCGATAATCAATGCTGTTAATTAGAAAGATTTCAAAGAAGCTAATGGCCCAGCACAAAAGTTATAGAAATCACTTGACAGACAGAGCTATCAAGAAAATACTCTGTTTTGACTTTGGCAGGCAAAATCCAGGGATGTGTTTGTAACATTTTTAATCAGCTTGGTGAAAGAAAACAGCATCCTGACTGGTAGTTCAAATTTTAAACTTACATTCAATAATGATGACAAGCAGCTAGCAAGTCTTGAAGGAAAGGTAGAATTTTGGGTGTCTGTCCTAAAAGGAACAGTTTTCTGTATTAAATCAGCCCATATGACCTCATTACCTGATCAGAGAAAGACAAGTTTCGGTACCCTAAACTGCATAGACTTGAAAGACCAAGAAAGGGGTGAAGCATTTGTAGTCAGGACTTATGTTCAGATCTGGTAGGTAGTTCTGAGAGCAGTCAAGGAAGGAGAAGCATCTTTCAAAGCATGACACCAAAGCCCAGAGGCATGAGAAGATAGCTGACACTGCCTAGGTACAATGGGAATTTCAGACTGCTTCTTCCCTTACCTTTGCACTACCGTAAGCACTGCAAGCTCAAAGCACTGACAGAAACTTTATATAAACATTCAAAAAACACCTCTCGCCCCAAAGGGATTAAGTACACATATGTTTCCCCCTACTTCTGTCAGATTCTATTTGTTAACTTCCTAAAAGACAGGACAGGCTGCTTTGGGGAAGAGTGGGTTCTCTGTCCTTTACGGTTTTGGTAAAACCTACAGAAACTTCATTTATCTCTACCATAAAGCAGCTGTGATAAAACTCTTGCCCGTAACCATCCACTTTGAGCTTTCCTAGCAAGCAAAGAGAACCAAGGATATTGCTTTTTTGCTGGAATGGGGACACCTTGTGCTAAAATTTACTACCGTTCAAATCAACAAAAATGTTTTCATCTTTTTAACTGAATTACACTATTTCAAACTGTATCTACTAATTTATGTTCCACCAGTTTCCTCCATATTTACATTCATGCTTAGTGGCATGCTGCTAGAGTAATGTTTGCAAACTGCGTATTGGGTTGGTTATGTTGCAACTAGTTGTTTATTTACATTTATTTTTCAACATGGTAAGTAGAATAAAACAGGACTAGAACTATTCTTCCACAAATCCCAACAAGCCTTCCCCTCTACTCCAGTTCCCTTTCTATTTTTTAGTTTCATAAACTGGTTGGATGGAGTCAGAAATACACACAAAATGGCAAGAGCTGTCTTCGCAGCCTTCAGTGAATTCCCACCGTAAGCACTTTCACAACCCCCAGGAAGCAAGCAAGCCAAGGTGTTTTGTAAGAGCAACCCACACATTCTAATGAATACATTTAAGAGATTAACTTAAGAAAAGTTTTCACCTTTTATGCTGCAGCATCTTGCAAGGGTCTAAAAACCTCATCTCTAGATTCAAGCAACCAAATGCAGCTTTTCACACAAAGCTGTTACCAACAGACCCTGTGTGAGAAGGTGTTTAACATGTACACAAGCAGAGAAATAATAGAAGTATTCGTCAGTTACTCTGATGAATTTTGCAGTGGAAGTCTGGAAGTCTAGTACAACATGAGAGTTTATGCACAGAGTAGAAAGAACAGTATTGGGGTTTTTTTTACTAAACCTATTTTAAGTCTCTTCTAGCATAGATCACAGACCGGTTTTGTACTAATACTGTTCCTGAATTTAATCATCAGAACCTATTTCTCTTAACTCTAGAAGACAGTGAAAAGAAGCAAGGCAAAAATTAAAACAATTGCCTTGTACAGCGCAACCCAACTTCAACCAGAATCCAGAACACTACAAAATGTTTTCTTTTTGTTACTGGTAGTGAAGGAGTGTGTTGCTTCTCCTCCTTACCTGCAAAACCCCTCTATTACTACAATCTGGAAAGGCAACTGAGTGAAATTAACATCTCCCAACTTGTTTCCTTATTTTAGACATATAAAATAAAGTGAGAAGCCAAAAGATAGGTGTCATGGGTTATTTCTCTATAGTTCTTCAACAGATCTTGGTAAGAGTCTGATTGGTATTGCCAAAGTACTTGAAGCTTCCAGAAGACCTTGTGCTTCCTGTCCCATAAACTGGACTCTTTTCTGTCCAGTACAGTAATGGAAAGAAGACAATGGGGGCTGTGAGCTCTGCGATACTCTCTGTGGCTCTTCAGCATGTGCAGTGCCTCCAGGTACGGGCAACTGCGACACAGCATAACTCAGAAACAACCGCCAATACCACATCTCTTTCTGGGGACACTATCACAATTAGTCCCACACTTCAACAATGCTCAAGCTCTCTCAAGCACAGAATGACTCAGCAAGGACACAATCTAAGAAGGGGAAGATAATGCCCAGGGAAAAGATGGGATAAGACAGTATTTAAAACTACGAGACATAAAACAGTGTCTTCAAGAAGCTGCAGATGCCTACTGTAAACCCAAATGGGGTGAAAATTTCATACCTTATATAAAGACATTTCCTACAGTACACACAGTGCTGATTGCCTATTTAAACATTTATTTTTCTGACTTTCAGTGGAACATGTAAACATACAGATTTACATGAAAAATACCACTGAGTGCCAGTTTGACTGCTCCAGTTACCAAGTCATTATTTTGATTTTTTTCCAAACTGCTCACTGAAGAAGGGTGGGGAGATGTTTAATGACAGGGCACCTCAGGTGACTGTGCTGTGCTTCCACAAGGTAACAAAAAAGTGAAGCACAGCCTTTTGTGCATTTCTGCCTGAATTAACTCAGGAAGCTTCTTATGCATGAAAAATATTCATCAGTATTTTGGAGAAGATTTGAAAAGAAGATTGTTTTCATCCTGTTTTATAAATATTTTCAATAGCAATCTAGATATTTTACTCCTTCCCACATCCCTACTAAGACTGTTTATTAAACCAACTATGACACAATACCTGTGTGCTTACTTGGGACTAATTTTACTGTCACTGAATTCAATGGCAAAAGACTCATGGAGTTCACAGGTAGCTGGCTTGATCCTTTGATTCAGAATTTCTAAGATACGCATTTTAAATGTATTGTACTGACCTATGCTGACTGCAAAACAACTTCTCTTCACCTTTGCTTTATTTTCTTCATGCTCAAATACCCTAGGTTTTTTATTTTCATTTATGAATTCTCAGCACATAGCTATGCTGTAAGCTTTTCAGAGCAAGTAATATTTTATTATTAGTCTGGGTATTACATATCGATCTGGTGTTCCAATCACTGGTCATTAAATACTGCTTTAATATAAATTCAGTAATAAGTAATACTGATGACGATAAATGGAGAGAGTGTTTATGGGATAGATCCAGACTAGGAAGCTCAGGTGTGAATGCAAACCTTGGAGAAATTTGAGGGTCACTTCAGGGAAAATCTCAGGGTCTCTCCTTTCAAGAGTTATTTGTAGCTCACAGCAACATTTCATCATATCACACATACCATGCCTTTAATTAGTTTTTGAAGGAGTGTACCTTAAATATGAACTCATTTTACTGATCTTCCTAACTATCACAGGTCTAAAGTAAAGAATTAAATAAATAACATATATGAGGTTGTTGCCTCTTCATAATTTCACGTAGTCTGTGCTGCATGGGTAACTCTTCAGCAAAAAAAGTCCTGGGGTCAAATTTACTGATAGAATAGAATAGTTAGGGTTGGAAAGGACCTTAATATCATCAGGTTCCAACCTCCCTGCCATAAGCAGGGACACCTCACACTAAACCATGTCAACCAAGATTCTGTCCAGCCTGGCCTTGAACACCGCCAGCGATGGAGCATTCACAACTTCCTTGGGCAACCCATTTAGTGCCTCACCATCCTTACAGTAAAGAACTTCCTCCTTATATCCAATCTAAACTTCCCCTGTTTAAGATTTAATGCGTTACCCCTTGTCCTATCACTACAGTGCCTAATGAAGAGTCCCTCCCCAGCGTCCTTATAGGCCCCCTTCAGATACTGGAAGGCTGCTATGAGATCTCCAAGCAACCTTCTCCTCTCCAAGCTGAAAAGGCTGGATCAGGCAAGCGCATTACTTTAGTGAAAAAGTTACACCTGAAGATGCTAAAAACCAATCACCACCTAAGGAGCTTCTTGGAAGGTAACTTCACATGTTACCACACAAAACGCAACTTTACGCATTGTCCCTCAGGGTAGAGTATGTTTCCTAGTTCCTTCAATAATGTTGTATTGAAATATTTAATGCAAATTTTTGAAAACCTAACAAGCATTCAGCTTTAAAGAGCTGACATCAGACATTACTCAACATTGACCTCATTTAGCTTCCACCTACTTCAGCTCTCTAAATGCAATTCAGGAAACTTCAGAAACAATTTACACTGAACTTCTGTTCAGTAGCAGAAAGTTTTTCCTAGTCTTTGGCCAAAACTCTGCAGTTCTATCCTGCTGGCTCCATTTTACTATTTCGGATATTTCACAATGAATGTCCTCTTCCAATGACACCCCAAGGAGCAGAGACTATATCATACCAGAAGGAGGTGGGAGGAAAGGTTACTATCCCAGCAAGCTAACCTGCACCAACTGCATTTCTGCTCTGCTCAAATCTCATTTGTTCCAGGATCTATTCTCTAAATAGAATACAGAAACACAAAATATACAACAGACATCTCTGAAAAGAGCACTTGTCAAGAGCAAGTAAGGGTTACCAAATATTCATACATGTGGTACTGCGTCATCAGGACAGCTGAGAGGAGGGACATGCCATTAGCAGGAGCGTACCAAAAGCTTACTTACCACTCTCCCCACAGACACATCTTAAGAACAAAAGCTTATCTCATTGAGCACACAGCAAAGAACCTTCTAGTCCTCCCACCAAGACAGCAAGTGGGGGAGGGGGTGTGTGTTACTTTTTTCTTTTTTTTCTAATACAATTTCACCCACATTGCCAGACTCAGACTGATGATACTATTAAAATAATTCAGTAATGGAGTTGCTGCAGGTACCTCTGTGTTACACATACCTCCATCTGGCTGTAAAATAAATAAATTAATAAATGGGAGGGCTTAGTTTTCCTCCTTCCACAGGAACATGAGCACTTGCCACTCTCTCCAACTGCTACTTCCAAAGATACAAACAGAAGCTCAAGAAAATGCATCTGTCAGAAAGCACCAGTATGACAGGATCCACTGCAAATGCATCTTCTGCTCCTGCCATTGCTTCAGCTTGAACCTATAAACTTAACGTGACATGGTAGTATGATCTGAAGTACCTCTTACATGCAGCACAGATTCTGATCAAACTGCTGTAATCAAACTCGCATCAGTATAGATTTCATTTCTTATCTTCCTACATACCTACACTGTTTCAAGCAATATTTTGCTGCAGGAAGTATCCCAGGAGGCTTTGCAGCAGAAGGGAGAGAAATGGGATTTGTCATAACAAAAAAAAACAAAGTAGAAGAGTTTGATCCAAAATTCTACACTGTGCCTTACATATGCCTCCGCCCTTACTTACCTGATGAATAAACACTAAATACAATGGCATATGTCTAGCTATTTTGACTGCTCTCTAGTTCAGAAACCTATAGTTTCAGCCCATACAACCTATAACAATTCTGGAAGGTATAAAAGGAACCCTGCTTACCTTTCATCCCAAACTTAGAGTGTCTTCCGAACTTCAGAATAATGAGCATTATTACTAAGCCCGTGCACACCAGAGCTGCAATTCCCACCACGACATACACCTAAAAGAGGGTACAAACAGATTTGGCTTGTTTTGTTTTCATGATCGACCTTCAAAGACATTCAGCATGTATTCAGACTAACCCAGTTAGGTGAAGATATTTGTTTCAACTGGAAAACATTTGCACTTAGATCAAAAAGTACAGAAAACAGACACTTGTTGAGGTTACTTCTACCCTGCAGAGAACACAGATTCAGACACCTCTGAGAACAACTTTTTCAACATCCTACACATTCAAGGCAGGTGGGAGGAAGTGCACATCACCCCTTTCCCTTCCAGCAGACTGGCATGTAACAAAAGCACTTGGGGAAAAAATAAATTTAATGTGAGGGTAGTTGAACACCAGCACAGCCCACAGTAGCTGTGGAGTCTGCATCCCTGGAGATATCAAAGCCAGAGTAGACATAGCCCTGAGTAACCATGCTGGAGCTGTTTTAAGCAGAAGGCACTGGACCAGAGGACTTCCAGAGGTCACTTCCAACCTCAGACATGCAATGATTCTATTATCCAATGAGAAAAGATTGTCTGGGATCCTCCCAAAGTTTTAGCAGTGCCCCAACTCAAAGTCTGCTCTCTGGTTCACAAACGCACACGTGCTCCACTGCCTCGTGCTTTAGAGTCACTGATGCAGGAATGCTGCAGTATCAGCCAGGCTAGCCACCCATTACTGGTTTTCAACAATTCAGTATTGGAGAGCATGAGAGGCAAGGATGCAAAGAAGAGGCCCACCAATTCAGCTACCTACACTAAAATCTACTGCAAATTATTAGATGAAAAACCTACATAGAATCATAGAATGGTCAGGGCTGGAAAGGACCTTAAGATCATCTAGTTCCAACCCCCCTGCCATGAGCAGGGACACCTCACACTAAACCATGCCACTCAAGGCTCTGCCCAACCTGGCCTTGAACACCGCCAGGAATGAAGCATTCGCAGCTTCCTTGGGCAACCCATTCCAGTGCCTCATCACCCTAACAGTAAAGAACTTCCTCCTTATATTCAAACTAAACTTCCCCTGTTAAAGTTTTAACCTGTTACCCCTTGTCCTATCACTACAGTCCCTAATGAAGAGTCCCTTCCCAGCATCCTTATAGCCCCCCTTCAGATATTGAAAGGCTGCTATGAGGTCTCCACACAGGATGAAATCATATCTCTAAAGCATACAATTATAATTTGAGAGTTCATTGCAGCACATTCTCTCTGTAAGGAGAAGCTGACTCCAGGATGGAATTCAAACAGCGATCTTAAAATTTACCTTGGATGTCTTTGTTTTGTAAATAAAAAGTTGTTCTTCTTGGTTAAAATTAAAAGAAAAGTCTTCGGATAAAAAATTACAGTTAGTTGTTTTGAAAAGCAGGACACAAAATAACTAGCAATTTTATTTGTACTGAAAAGTGATTTGCTCTTCCAAAAAACATGGGGAGGACAAGAGCGGGAGCACTGATTTTCTGATTTTCTTTTTTCACTTTTTCTCCTGAGTTTTGATCACAGAACAGTAAAACTGTGGTGTTCTGGTAGCTCAGGGTCCTATTACAATCTCTGCAGTTTTGTGAATTATATAGCCAGAGAGTCTGCCAAGATTACAGATCAAGAAACAATGTATATACTTACAGTGATGCTATCTTCATTGTCTTTGTTGGAAACATCAGTAGAAGTTATTTGATTACTGTTATTTGTGGTGTCTCCAAGATCATTAGGCGTGGTTTCATACTCTTAGGAAGGAAAAAAGGTTGCTTTTATAATTTTGTAACCTTAGAGGGGAAAGTTTTGCCTTTATTATTTCTGCTCTCTAAGATGGTAAGGCCACTAACAACTTTCAGGGCTCTAGGCTCTTTGGAAACAATGCATAATTGCTAATGTAGATGGAACATTCTGGGGGGAACCTTGTGGCAGATAGATAATCAAACACGTGTTGTGACTGACAGACTTGAAAAGAGAAGCCATCTATGCCATAATTTGTATCTCTACTGGAAAAACTAGAGTTAAATAATAACTCCATCCATTTTTATTGATGCTATTTTTATGCACTTCTGACTTTGCATTAAAAATGAAAGACTGCCCTCTACACTGAACTTCTCCAGCCTTGTATTCAGCCAAATATAGGACAGTCTTAGAAATTAGCTTGGGCACTTTTGTTTAGCTGTGAAGAACTTGGCAGATGGGTTTGTAGCTACTTTTATTGCTACTAAAATAGCTGGGTTTCTTCATATAAAAAATAATAAAAAATACTGTTGTGTGCACAGAGGTTACAGGAGCACCATAAACCATCATACAAGTAAACATTTAAAAAATTAAGTGAGATGGTATGAAGAAATTTGATTCATTTGATTTATCAAAATAATTCCACTAATAGATCTGCAGGGTTGAATCCAGAACTATTCTATAAAAAGAATGAATATGGCTTAATTATTTATCATTATTTAAAAATGAAACACACATATCTAGAGCCCATGATTTACTGTGAAAATTATTCATATGAGATAAAAAGAATTAAATAGTATCCTATGAACTTAGAGAAACATGCATTAAAATAATATTAAAAATTAATATATTTTATGATTACATCTGGAAAAATACATAATGTTCCAGTTTTACGACTGTAATGTGTGCAGCTGAAAGTAACAAACAGGGGCTATAACTGCATCTATGGCAAAATGCACCTCCAGCACTGTAATTTAAATTTGCAATTAACTGCATATTTCTTTACACTTTTCAATTAAAATCAGTGCTATAAGCCTACAGTTTAAATTTTAGCTATGAATCTAAAAAGGCAGAGTGCAGAGGCATAGCTCTCACTACCTACAGAGGCAGGAACTATTCTGACCACAGAGCTGCTGCTGAGCAAGGGCAGGGAGAGCCTGCATCTCAGAGAGTTTATCTTCTTTAGCTCCCGAGGCCAGTTTGGACAGCTCAGCTGGCAATGCTAGCAGTAAGTTGCACTGGGCTTTTGATCTTCATGCATGCATGAACACATTTGCTTCCTGCAAAGCACTTGGCAGACTGCAGATTTTTTGGTATATGAAGAAGCTACATAGCTACCTTTGGCTCCAGTGTTACAGTCAGTGCAGTCAGTTTATTTTGGCTCTACACCATGCCTGCTGAAGGACAGGACTCTTTCAAGCCAAAATACATATTAAGTATACAAAGGTTTCATGGGAAACCAAATTTAATTTCCTGGTCTTTCACCATTTCAATTCTTTGACTCAGCACTGCATCACTATGCTTGTATCATCATATGCAGCAAAGTTGCAGCAGTAGCAAGAGGCAAATGTACAGCACTCCTTAGTTTGGGCGGCACAAACCTGTCCTGAATGGGTCGCCTGCATAAGTAGCTTGGACATTTGAACAAGGTGCTGTGCAGACCATCCACTGCTGTGACTGCAGGCTGTGCCACAGCAGTGACTTCTGCTTCATTCTTTCTCAGGGAGAGACTGCTTTATAACAAGTACTTCAGCCTACAAGATTTGGCTTCCTTTAGAATTAGCTGGGACAAGTCTCACAAATACGGTTTTGACCAACCCTATACTAATCATATTTAAAAGATCACTGTAGAAAACAAGTATCTAGAGCCTTTACTGCTCTGGCTCGGTAATATAAAATTTGAAGAGGGAAATTTTTTGCTCTTAATTTTACCTATAAACATAGTGGTGGGCAAAAGCCAATGCTATTTGCAATTCTATTTATGCTCATGTCTGAACTAAAGTACCGGAAATCACACCTGATAGACTAATGAGGACTAAGCAGAGTGGTTCATGTCTGGTCTGTGAATCCTCTGAATGCACTTTTAATCAAAATGGGCAAGAGCTAAAGTAGGCCATGCTGGTACACTGGTGCATTGCCATTCCCCTTTGTATAACTGTGAAGTGCTCGCATTTGAACTAATGTCAGATCTTCAAAGCCTCTTGAAATTGGTGAGCCAGGCAAGGAAAACATATGCAACAGCTATTCAGCCAAAACCAGCGATTCTGGGTTAAACAAATGCCTGTTCATTTCACTATGAAATCCTTACATAGACACTGAGCACTCTGATACAGATAGTCACGCCTCTTGACTCACGCTATGTGGGACTAGTATTGCTTCAGGGGCAGGTTCTCTGGTGCTGCACACCTCATGCAGCCACCTGTGGCTATACCGACCGTGGGGAATCGCAGCTGAGGCTGTGCAGTATTTGGCAGTCGTTTCACAAACAAGGGGCATGGTGGCTGGGATACAGACAAGCACAGAGTCAAAGCAGTACTGGAGGGTCACTCTGCGAAGTCCTCTGTGAGGACGGCTGATGCAGGGCATGTGGTCTCTCTCATGTTCACTATCACATTAGAAGAAGCAGTATGGCACAAAGATGTGAACTCAGAGATAAAGAAGCTGGCTTTGCACCTGATTTCCTGCTCAGCCCCACGTGAGTCACTTCATTTCTCTGTTACTTCCCAGATGGGGCCAAGACAGCCTTCCCTCTGCCTGTTCCAAGAGGTGCCACAGAGGTGAGCTGGAGGCACCAGCAAGTGCACCGCATTGCAGCAGGCAATGCCCTGTGCAGCCAGGACTCCCACTTCACATGGAATACAGGACTCCGATGGTCAGTTCCCAAGGGACAGACCCTACCCAGCTAGTGAAACTTTGCTCCACACAAAGGAGTACTCGAGCCTGGGGTCCCTGGCCCTCCATCGCCTTGTCTCCATCTCCTCACAGCCTGGCCCTGACCAGCTATGCCCCACTTGCAGGCTCCTGGCCTGGCCTCCACCCCAGGGCAGTGCCCAGTGTTAGCCCTGGCTGCCCTTCTCCTGGTTGGGGTGGTGGGACAGCCCAGCTGCCAGGCCCTGCCATGATGGACCCCCATAGGGAGCCCTGTCCCGGTGGCACCCCAGCACTTGCAGGGAAGTACCTTGCAGCTCCCATTAACTTTAGTGGTAGCCCACAGACAGACACACAGCTAGTCCCACAGCCCAGCAGGATCAAACCCTCTGCTGCTGCCTTTACCCTTTACACTAGGCACATTCACAACATGATTAGCATGGGGCTCTGAAAATGCATTTTAGAAGGAAAACTGCAGGCAAGTCCGGGACGTGTGTGTGCTTTAAGTCCCCCTTCCTACATAATCCAAGTAATGGGTAAACAGGTTAGCACAGAGAGGTCTGAAAACTGCTCAGTCTCTGGAGGGGGAGCACATCCCAGGGGTCCCACTGACAGCCATGCAGGCAGTGGTTCTCCAAAGTGCAGTAGCTCCTACACTTTCCAGCCAGCCTTCTTCATTCAGCTCACTAACTGGACTTTTGAATTTGAAGTAATCAAGGAAACACTCTGGACTATGAAGTGTTCCTCAAAGCAAGCACTGAATCACTGAAACAAAGATCAAAGACGGCAGTTTCAAACAGCAGAAAGAACAGCCAAGATAAAAAGGAAGGCTTCATCAGGACTAGGTCTTACAGGCTGTGATCTGCTAGCACAACTCAAAGTGCGCATCTTAGCAGAAACCTACCCAAGTCAATTGAAACACAGCACTCACATGGTTTAAACCATACCCAAGCATCAGGACCTTGAAAAAGAGCTCAGAATCAAAATCTTCGTGCATAGAGCTTATATAATAAACACATGTAAGAAACTGTGTAAACTGTCACCACTTTCCCACCTCCACTCCCCCCAGAAAAAAAAAGAATTTGGAAAAAGAGGGAGGGGAAGCTATCCTTCAGTATTTCTAAGCACTTAAAACCAAACTGATGCTTCAATTGCACATTTGCTAAAGTTTAATGACATGGAATGGAATCAAAGCAATAACATTTAGATCAGCTTAAGGAAACTTGAGTCATGGGCCATTTCATCCACGTAAAAAGTACGCCAAACAGAATCCAGCTTCTACTGGAAGTTAAAGGGTATTTTTGGGTATGTTGATTAGGACTTTCCTACTCACCAGAAATATACCAGAAGTATTATGCTTTTCAGTCTGCAGCCTCTATTCTAGTGCACACTGCCTTTCACTAGGTACAGACCAAAACATTTCGCCTAACAAAAAAAACTAATGTGAAGAGTGTGTCATCAAATCTTCTGGCACACACTCAGATATCACTGAGTTGATGGTCTGCTTATGCAAGAGAGATTAAGGGAAGGTACAAATGAGTGGACAGAGCAAAATAAATTGCCTACAAGAAAACTTACTTGTGCCAACCTCATTTTTAAGTGGGATTTAGGGGCACATTTTTGGAGGCAAAACAAGTATGGAATCAGCCCTGAAAAAATTAAGTTATATAAGGAGAAATCCCCGACACTCTTTCCTCCAAGAAATGCCTCGAAAGGGTTCATGAAATCTCGTTCCTGTGAGCTACATCAGACAGCTGTCATCCTATGGGATCAACTACAACCATTAGTAGCAGTGGATTTATGCTTCTCCTAATGTGAATGAAAAGCAGCGGAGTAAGTAAAATGTAATATTGCACTCATGTATCTTAAATAATACAAGGCAGGAGAAGAACCAAAAATACAAAGTACCTTTCAGAACTGTGTTATAATATGTACTATTTCAATTTAACTGAGCCTGACAGTCAATCTTTCAATGGCTTCAGCTCCTTCATTTCTATCATTAAAGAAAAGAAAAAAGAAAGCAAATATATACCATAAACGTCTGGATCCACAATTGGGCCACTACCTGTACATGGAGAACAGAAAAAAAAAAAAAAGAAAGAAAAAAAGAAAAATCTTTGTAAATAGATTGCAAATGCTGGAAGAGTTCGAGTTTCTTCAGGAACCGTTTTCAGAGTTGACATGTTATTTGCAACAGCAATGATACCTACCCAATTGTAAATCAGTATCAATGTATCGCATTATCTGCTTACCAAATAACATTTACAGCAATGTTAGAGCTATCCCAAAGGTTATTATTTTGCTCCATGTAAAACAACTACTGGCACTAGCTCTGGCAAAGGCAAGATATTTCCCAACTGAGCAAAATTTTGCTTTCTGCTAGTAACATGTATCTGGAGTAAGCACAACAATTGCTACTGAATAACTGTTGAAAAATCAATGGTAAAATTCTTCCTGACTGTAGGTGGAAGCAGATTTCAGTGAGCATTAACAGTCACTGACTTTTACCTGGTCCAAAAATTTTGCTATTAAGTCAGTGTGAGAACAAACCGGTTTAGCTGCGAGCTGGCAAGTTAAGAGCTAGAGGTAGCAATGACCTAAGCAGCACAGTTTCATTTGCTTTGTAAAAGGATGTTTCTGAAAGCCAGCTGCGCAGCTGATACACAGTCAGAACTCTTACCAGAAGAGTCAGATATTTCAGAAGCCAGGCTTTACACAAGCAAATGGATACCCATCTAGTCAACACTTTTCTAAATTCTACTAGTTCCAGTTCGCAGCTTTTTCTAATTACTGCACATATGTAAGGCTGAGCACATACGTGAGTATAATGCACACAACACCCACTGAAATTAGTGCATTATTATACTATTTGAACTTTGAAAGATACTTGTGTTGTATTTCAACATACCCGTTCATTCTGGTCTATAATGTATTTATAGCACAGCTTATGTGGTAGGCTCCTAATGAGCTCTTTCATATTGTTACTCTTTGTTGGTTTGGAAATAAAACTAACAGATAGCTAAAATCTCTAAAGATTAATCAAATTTCAGAATGTCTAATTGTTTATAGTACTATACAATAAATCCATAGCAGCAAATCCAGGCATTACACTGCCATGAAGCCACTGTGAAGTATGACCAGAACACCATTTATTTCTGCTTCTGTCAACAGTGTGAGAATCTGTACTTAAAATACCAGAGTTGCAGCCTATTTGCAGAAGAGCAGTAGGTAATTAGGTATATTTTAAAATGCATTTGAAGATATTCTAGTATCCAGAGACACAGGTTAATAGACCCCATGAGAACTGTTATGTAAATTTGCAGAAATAAATAACAAGTGAAGAAAACTTGTAATAGCTGTCCTCAAGCAACATCTGACCAGGGTTTTCTGTCCATAAAAGTTCATGGATTCAGTTTTTCCAGTATAAACATCCATCTGCTGAAAGACAGTATTCTAATTTACCTTCTGTAATCTGAAGGGAAAAAAGAACAAGAATATTCTCAGGCATCTACTCCTGAGTTAAACGGCAACTTTATTTGTTACTGTTTACTGGAATAGCAATAAAGTAATCAGATTAGTTTAACCCCCCAGCTTCCACCAGGGATATAAACTAGAAAGTCATAAACTCCATTCAAATACCTTTTCTATAACTAAATACTCCACTTCAAATAAATTTGCAAAAAATAAGATGCTGGAAAACCACCAAATTTCTATTCAGTATTCCATTCATAGAAATGTATCTACTCCAATTAACAAAACATCTGTTGAAGCTACTCTAACATTAAACTTCACCACAGTCATTTTGCACATTTACACACAATTATTTTCAAGGCAAACAAAGAACAGCATTGTTATTTTGGTCTCTGGTAGAACAGGTTGTTGCATAAATAAACCATAAAGAGACTTAACCTATTCACTCATCTTTATAAGCTATATCAACCACAGCTGGTTTGCTTGCTTCTTTCTTCATAAAGTTAACATTTCAAAATAAAGCAGCAGCAGAAGACCAAATCCAAAAACATACTTCTGCAGAACACTGTCTTGTTTTGCCACACAAGCAAGATGATACTTCTAAGGCATATTTAACATATTCTTGTAATCTGACAAGATAAAAGTGACTTGGATTCCTTCAGCTGAAATTTAGAGTACAGAGCTAAAAGACTACTAAGCTCAATTAAAAATATTTAGTATTGGTAAAAAACTCTCCCACATTTATTAGCTGTTTTGGATCAACTGTGAGAATAGCCTCCAGAATTTCTTGCTTACTGTTTGCTGCAGTGTAAACTAAAATAATCAAGTCATCCTCAGCAAGAAGAACTTTACAGGAATCCAAGAAGTTTAGCGACTAAAACTAGTTAAAAATCTAGCTAATAGGATACAAAATCTATTCTTCCAGGCCTTCGTATCTAAATGAAAGCCTTAACTTACAACATTAATTGTGTTATCAGTAACTCAATCTAAATTTCACTGTGCTATATGGTTTCCTCTCATTTATGCCTGCATCCTTGGACCACTGGAAAATGTTCCACAAGTAGCATGCTGGAAGTTGAGAGCATCTTAGCACAAATCATGTCATCATGTTTCATACAACTTTGAAAGTGGAGTATTACACTGCTGATGACAGAACATGCTTCAGACTTACTTGTATTTAATCTAGATAGACATATGGATTATAAGTGAGGTGGGGTTTTTTTCTATTCCTTTTGTTTTTACCTTCAAGCATTTGCCCGTAAGTGATGCAATAACCAGGGAATCAGTTTAAAGCTCAGTGAGTGTACCCCACCCCATGAAACATCAGGGCTGGTATTTAATTCAGTCAGGAAAGCATGGAAATGAACATAATACCAGGGTGTGGGCCTTAATCTTTATGCTTCATTGTACAATATGTGGGCCAAAAGAAGAAACTACACTGTAACGACAGCACTGAAAAAGCCTTTTAAGGGTTTGAAAAAGCCTGACAGTGCTGATAGTAATAGTTTAAAACAAAAATTGCAATACTATGCACAGAGGATTCTGGTTTCTTAACATTTGCCTTTTTGCCAGCTTCAGTGGCAGAGACGACAAAGTTATGATGTTTTCTAAAGTTCAGTGCCATGATTCTCACAAGGAAAAAAATAAAAGCAATATTGAGGAGGCTAAGTAGATAACCAATTTCCCTTGTTAATTTTTAAGGCTTGTTTGGTGTCATAAAATCATAGAATCATAGAATAGTTAGGGTTGGAAAGGACCTTAAGATCATCTAGTTCCAACCCCACTGCCAGGGGCAGGGACACCTCACACTAAACCATGCCACCCAAGGCTATGTCCAACCTGGACTTGAACACCGCCAGCGATGGAGCATTCACAATTTCCCTGGGCAACCCATTCCAGTGCCTCACCACCCTCACAGTAAAGAATTTCTTCCTCATATCCAATCTAAACTTCCCCTGTTTAAGTTTGAACCCATTACCCCTTGTCCTCTCACTACAGTTCCTCATGAAGAGTCCCTCCCCTGCATCCCTATAGGCCCCCTCCAGATACTGGAAGGATGCTATGAGGTCTCCACGCAGCCCTCTCTTCTCCAGGCTCAACAGCCCCAACTTTCTCAGCCTATCTTCATACGGGAGGTGCACCAGTCCCCTGATCATCCTCTTGGCCCTCCTTTGGACTTGTTCCAACAGTTCCACGTCCTTTTTATGTTGAGGACACCAGAACTGCACACAGTACTCCATGAACTGATTTCTAGTGCAGTTATATCCTGTCTGTACAGAGTCCACTTTCAAGTATAGTATGTTTGCGAGAGTTTTTTTTTAGGAGATTTACATTCCTTATTACTGTAAAGAAGATGGAATAAATAAATAAATAAATAAATAAACAAATAAATAAATAAAGCTGTCTTTCTAATTTAGAGGATACCTACAGTTCTATTTACTGATTTAAAAGGTCACAACTGGAAAATTTTCAGTATATAGGGGAGAAGGGATTTGGATCAAAGACAGAAAACTATAAATTCACTTGGATGTATTACAGGAACTGGCATTCTGTTAAGAAAATGAAGCTAGGTTCATATTAACTAATCAGGGTGTAAGAGAACTTCCACTGTATACAGAACATGTATGAGGTGAAATGTTTTACAGAACTATTATAATACAGTATTAGAGGATGCCAGTAGATGAAACCATGGCACGTTTCTGTAATGGGTCTATTTCAGGAAGAATTCCAGAGAAAAAAGAGGAGAGGAGACCTAAGGGCAGCAGCAGTAAATAAAGCCTGGTAATATGAGTTCTTCACCTTCTTCTTCTAGGGGTGAGAAAGCAAAAGACCTGCCATCTCTCCCTACAGCAGACTGAGCTGATAGGGAAAAATGTTAAACTCAGGCCGTATTTTTACTGTCTGTAGCCTGCAATGTGTGAGAGAGAATTTAAATATTCACTTCTTTTTTCCTACTAGATAACATTAGCACTGCAAACTGCTGTTTTAAAAAAGAAGGCAGATATTTATATCTCACGGCTAAAAAGCCAAAGGTACACAGATGCTCATATTTTCAGATATGACTGTGCAATTATTTGCGCAGAAACATGCCTTTATTTCCACTCCAGCTGTGCAAGGTCTACTCAGATTTTTTTCCACATACAGCAATATGCTTACATGTATGTCTTCCTATTTTTACAGTCACTTCACATATGGTTTTAAAGATGTGGGAAAAGATCAAACCACAGTGAACATCAATCACCTACAGCAATCCCTGCAGTTCAATGAGTTAATCCACCTTGAGTCTGCTCACAGAGAATTTAGGAGGCATGAAGCAGAGCCTTTTGAGCAATTGAAGACGCAAATATTTACCAGGAACCATATTGAATATAAATATTCCTAGGCATGTGGGTGCCCAACCTCTGTTGAAACTAATGGGAACTGGACGTTGCAATGCCTGTGAGGATCTGAGACTTTCTCCATGTCCATCCTGCCTCTGTGCTACTTGTTTTCTCCCCAGCTCCCTCTGGTGTCCTAGACAACATACTATCATGAACTCACTGGACTGCACTATTGATTTTGCAACAAGGCACTAGATGGGCATCGCCCAAGTCCTTGGACACACTGCCTACTTCCATTCGTAGGCAGTGCAGCAAACTCAGAGTGGCTGAATTGGCACTCAGTGCTTTCTATGATCAGAACTGAGGACTGAGAAAACACTTCAGAAACAGCAACTTTTCTTAGCCATAGCTAGCACTGAGGATGGTTGCTCATAGGGAAGATTTACAGAGCATTAGCACAGCCTCCCTTGAGAAGCAATAAACAAGAAAAAAATGCTCAAGCAAAATATTATTTTACAGCTAATCTTTAAGACAGTCATTCAGAGAAGAGGAAAAAAAAAAGCATATAAAAAGCTTCCTCCAAAATAGCTAAACTGGCCAGAAGCACTGTGTCCACAGTCTCATCAATCTGCAATTGCTAACACAGAAAAAAAATTATACTCACCATCTCCAGGCACTGACATGAAATGAGCATCAACCCGTTTTTCATCCTCTCCATACTCATTCTTTGCTAGTAAGGTATAAGCACCATTATTCAGGTGGGTAGGATTGTCCAGCTGAAGGCAGCCATGGTATTCACTTTGATTAACAACGTGTATTTTAGTACAGATGTATTCAGACTCATTCAGTATGGCCCCTTCGTAGAACCACTGCAGTGTCGGCTTAGGGTTCCCTTTCACAGTGAATGGAATACACCAGTGGTGGTCTGGGGTTGGAGATTCAATAAATGTGATATTTGGTGCAACTGTATCGGAAAAAAAGAGTGAGGAACATCAGAATATTCTGAAAACTTGGACAAAAGCAATTAGTACTGGAAATACATTCAGCTAGGAATCTAAACTTCATATTATTTTCCTCACAGAATCATAGCCAGAACAGATGACTTAATTCTCTGGATTCTTCTGTCAGGGAAAGACGATTTTCTACTATGCATTTTCTCATTCTTTGCTCAAACCTGTTAAATGCCTCAAGTTTACAGACTTGTTGTCTTTCCCTCAGGAGATTATTCCAACACCTTGCCCATTATTTCACTATTGGGAAATTTTCCTTGATATTTATCCTTAACTGAATTCAATTTCATCTAGTTATACTCCCTTTTATTACTCATAACAGTGCCAAGCTCAGAATCTCATTTACACTGTTCAAACATTTCTAGCTTATACTTCTTACCATAGCTATTACATATCCAATTTCAACCTACAAACCTACATCCACAGTGACTTTTCTAGTTTACTCTGTCATGAGCACATGCTGAGCAAAGTTTGCCATCTACAAAGCATTCCATTCCCATCTTCAATTAAACAGAAGGTTCCAACTTGTGAAAACATGCTGTTTAGTTCACATAAAATGAATTCAGGCTGGAGCTTAGATCTAAGAAGCTAAAGCCTCTACGCTACATGTCCCGTCCCCCTTCCCTGGTGCCGACAAATAAGTGTATTATTCAAAGCTATGACAAATAAATTTACATCTGGCAGCAAAAATGTTGCTGCAAGTGTGCTATTTTTTGCAGTCACTGCTTTAGATAATAAGAACTTAAACATTTGTAGTGTCAAAATTAACTCTATAAGCCTTTTCATGCATTCATACTTCATAATTCCTGAGACAGTGGTTATGTGCCCACACACCATTAGAAACCTTCTCACACTGACAGTGGCACTGAGTATTTTGCACTTCAGACCTTTACTTATGGACCATTCTAACTGGAAGATAGAACATTTAGAAATAGATTTTTTGCTGAACACAGGGCTGAAAAAGATAAATATAATATCTGCGGGTTGGGCTACTCCCAGCATTAACTGCACTGGATAGTTTACATGCCTTAAGAGCTTTTTTTTCAGCAACCTGCATGCCCAAAACATATTTATACCCAAAACAGTTGCTGCCAATGCAGTTTGGCCTCATGAGCTGTATGGATGCCTGCGTACGTACAGAATACCGTGAGCTCAGCAGAGGCTTGGTCCTCTCCCACAATGTTCTCTGCTACACAGGAAATCCACAGTCCACTGTCCATGGATGAAACATTCTTTATGGTTAGCGAGGCAGGGTTCTTACTTGTGTCACTCTACAAGTGATCAGAAAAACATGTGTCAACTGCAGCATAAAGAACAAGGGAGAGGGAGGAAATTATTTGCCACACCTGAATGGCATTTTTCATTTCCCATTCCTTTTAGCTGTATCAGTCCACAATTAATCAAAGGCTTACTTCAGTGTCTTATCAAAATAGATACAAAACACCTACAGAACCAGATGTAGCCATCATTGGCAGTGGATTCAGAGATCCAGAAGTCCTGCTACAAACTCTGCACTTAACCATTTTTCTGTCCTGTCGCTTTCAGTTTCTGCCCTTCTTAATACTTCTCTGACTCTGCAAAAGTATTTTTTTCTCTAGTCATACCCTTGCTTATCCCTTTTTTCCATTTCATGACTGACTTCTATGGTCTATCTGCTCTGCCTTGAATTTTTTCTCCTCCTATACTTTGTTCAATCCTTGCTTAACTTTTTGTCTCTTTCCTTTAACACTTGAAGTCTCTTCCACTGCTGCCTTCTGAGCTCTATTGTACCTTGACAACAATGTGTCTTCTCTCCCCTCTTCAGCCGAATTTCTCTTGAAAGCTTCTTCTCATGAAACCTTCTATGATAAATTACATGCCTTCCACTACCTAAGATACTGCCCAAGTATTGCTGTATGTGTTTAAGCACAGGCTACTTATGGTAAGAATTATGATTCTTAGAAATCTTGATTCTTATGATTCTTAGAAAGCTCAGTCCCATTTACAGCCTTATATGCCATGCTGAATATGCAGCTATGCAACACTGAATAAAGCTGAACTAAAAAAAGATAAAAAAGACAGCAAAAGTTAGCAAAACTGCTTTTAAAAGCAGGCCCGCCATACGAACACCAAATAATTGCTATTTTATACTTGAATTTTGGATAAAATGCAAGACTATTTTCTTAAATAAGAAAGAAACAAAATGTATTAAGAACAATTAGGATAGTTTTTTCAAAACTACTTCTGAGTAGTTTTTTTACTGTACACTTACACTTCAGTGCTGCACAGAACACAAAAAAATGGCACACTGCATCTGTAAAACCACAGTGGTTTCAGTGGCAGTCAGTGGGAACACTCCTGCATACAGCCCTGTACGATCAGAATTTTGAACCTCAAGGTAACAGCTTAACTCCACTTAAGTTAAAATTCCCTTTGATTTCAGCATGACACTAGGGGAGCCGAGTGGAAAATCAAACACCCCATTACACATTTGTCTATGTGCAACACAAATCTCAGAGGTGAGCCATGCTCAAAACTGGACTGAAAGCAGAGGGGCTCAATTGCAGCTCAGGGCTGAAATATCGAGCAAGAAAAAAAATAACCAACATCAATCAGACTATGCATCAGCACAGAAACTGAGAACGCACAGTTAGTTTTGCAGGACTAGAGTTCAGTTTCAACTTTTGTTGTCGTCTTTTGTAGAACAGGAAAGAGAGGAAACAGGCAGAAGCACCATAGGAGGTGAAGAAAAGGGATGCAAAAACTGAGATATGAAAGTGAGGGAAAAGAAAGCAGAAACAATACTCACAGAAAGTGGAAGGATAGTTGTGAATGGCTAATGAAGTTTAACAGGCATTCATTCTGCTGCTCCTGAAAAGACTACTGTGTCCCACGTCTACGTCTTTAGCTAGCTTATATTATGAGCGCCTCTGAAATCTCAAGATTAAGTTATGCCAGGATGGAATATTTCTGGAAAGCCTGACGCAAACTGACCATGGCATTTCACAGATAGCAGAGTTAAAAAATTAAGTGATCTCATTTTCTGAACACCATCCCACATTTGTTTTGGCTTATAACTCAAAAAAAAAAAAAAAAAAAAAAAAAAGAGAGAAGGAAGGAAAAGAAAGAGCACAACTTGGCATGGGTTCCTTAAACTGTTTTAATATCTTGTTCTTGACAACGACTGATGCCTTTGGATAGTTTCACAGATTGGAGAAAATTTTAGAAAGAAAACTAGAGCTCTTTCTTTATGAGAGCTGAAAGGCTAGTCACATTCTATACAGGCCTGATACA
The DNA here is from genome assembly GCA_028858755.1 of Ara ararauna. NCBI lineage: Eukaryota > Metazoa > Chordata > Aves > Psittaciformes > Psittacidae > Ara > Ara ararauna. The sequence continues at coordinate 30,571,269 of CM054410.1, read as the reverse complement.
ACAACCTCAAGGAACAAAGTACAAAGGCCATGAGACCTTAGAGATCCTGCTTCTTCCATACTGCAAGAACAATTTTAGAAGTACACATCCCACACTTCGTAGAGACCAGGAAGCTTTAGGCAGTCTGCACCATCATGAATGCAGGAAAGCCAATGACATAAAATTGTAAGTAACTGCGGGTCTTGCCTACTGTGTAAATAATGGCAAATTAAGTAGTCAGAAGCTGCATTTTGAAGATTTGCTTATATGCCTCTCCTTATGAATACTTCCATCACAGAAAACAATCATTTTACCTCCATTGTGCACACAATCTAAAGTAGGGACACAGAACACAAAGATCTCAGAAAATAAAATTCCTTCTGGCTGGATGATTTTATTGAGGAAATATCTTCATACTTAATTAAAAAAAAAATCCATTCTTTTTAGTAAAACCTTCACTTCAATTTCTGAGGCTTCCTGTTGTTGCTTTGTTGAAGGAACTAAGCCACAAAATTTTTACAACCAAATTCCAATACAGCAAGATTTTGGCATGAAAATGCAATAAAATTAGAGGCACAAAGCCTTTTTTTATGATTAAGTAGATTAGACTTTCTTTGCATGCAGGTATCGGTGACAGTAAGAAAGCCTTTGTGTTTCAGCATCCCAACTCATCACATGACTCCCCAAAATTTACAGTATTCTCATTTACAAGTGGACATCCGAAAACCAAAGTGCAAATCACAGTCTCAAGGAGCAAATGTCTGCCACTCTCCACAAGTGTGGCAGTCACCCTGGATTGAAAGCAACTGGAAAATAAATGTAATCCAAACATTAATTTTCTATTTCATCTTTTTATTAAAAACTTAACAAAAGGTGGACATGAAACTTCATTGCATTATTCAGCAGGTATCCCCTGTCTCTGAGTTGTCACATATTTGAATATGAAACTTACCTCATGGTTTGAAACAAGATTAGTGAGCACCCAAGACACATTAGGAGGTGGCCCACCAGTAGTATCACAGTACAATGTGATGCTCCTTCCTTCCACTACGGTGATATTGTAATTGCTTAGGTTTGCTGAGGGCAAGTCTGCAGTAGAAACAACAACAAAAAAAAATCTATATGCATTTGTATTTGACAGAAATAGACACCACCCAATTCTAAGCAGTCTGTATATATGCAAGCAAAAACACCGCTAAACCACATATTTGTTGTGCTCAATTACTGTTCAGTCAGGGAGCACAATCAGCATCTTTAGAAACATGAATTTTTAAGCTGGTATGTAACATTCTTCTGCAGCTCCCCTGCTTCACTTCCTAAGAAAACATTACTGCATCTGGAAATACATAAAGCTAATTATGTATGGAAATGTTTCAGGGGGGCAAACAGAAGTTATCCTAACTTCAATTTTTAACTTCAGTGAAAAGAAACCAACATTCTTTTACACTTTAAAACAGGAAATGTAATCTGTTGCTTTGTAACAGCTACAAAGAAAACTTTATTTTCCACAAACTGACACTGTGGTATTCCCGCTGTTCTCCACAACACTAACAGGGAAATCCTATTAGCTCGCAGTATCACGCAAGAGACACACAAGAGCTCCTTCTCTCATACAGACACAGGTCACAGTGAGTAGGGCAAAACCTAGATTTTATGTACAAAGTGAGGGATACAGAGCACTAAACAGACCAAACCAGGGAAAGAAATGACAGAAGAGAAGGTGAAGAATTGTACAGAACTGCTATCCAAGGCACCTCAGTAGACTTCACTAATGCCCTTAGGAAAACAGAAAAGCAGTAAGTGAAATGGTACCACTCACTCGGAAACAAACCCAGATACTGCAAAAATCAGGATTCCCCCTCCATCTCACAGAACTATAAACCACTCCATACCTCATTCTTCAGCTCCCAAAGCAATGGGAGCTTCCCAAAAAAGCAAGCATAAAGAATCATAGAATCATATAATACCTAGGGTTGGAAAGGACTTTAAGATCATCTAGCTCCAAACCCCCTGCCAGGGGCAGGGACACCTCACAGTAGACCATGTCATTCAAGACTCTGTCCAAACTAGCCTCGAACACCGCCAGCGATGGAGCATTCACAATTTCCCTGGGCAACCCATTCCAGTGTTTCATCACCCTTGCAGTAAAGAATTTCTTCCTTATATCCAACCTGAACTTCCCCTGTTTAAGTTTGAACCCCTTACCCCTTGTCCTATCACTACAGTCCCTAATGAAGAGTCCCTCCCCAGCATCCCTATAGGTCCCCTCCAGATACTGGAAGGCTGCTATGAGGTCTCCACACAGCCTGCTCTTCTCCAGGCTCAACAGCTCCAACTTTCTCAGCCTGTCTTCATACAGGAGGTGCTTCAGTCCCCTGATCATCCTCGTGGGCCTCCTTTGGACTTGTTCCAACAGTTCCATATCCTTTTTATGTTGAGGACACCAGAACTGTACACAATACTCCAAGTGAGGTCTCACAAGAGCAAAGTAGAGGGGCAGGATCACCTCCCTCGACCTGATGGTCACACTCCTTTTGATGCAGCCCAGGACACGGTTGGCTTTCTGGGCTGCGAGCACACACTTCCGGTTCATGTTCATTTTTTCATCAACCAACATCCCCAAGTCCTTCTCTGCAGGACTGCTCTGAATCTCTCCTCTGCCCAACATGTAGCTGTGCCTGGGATTGCTCTGACCCAGGTGTACGACCTTGCACTTGGCATGGTTAAACTTCCTCAGGTTGGCATCAGCCCACCTCACAAACGTTTCAAGGTCCCTCTGGATGGCATTCCTTCCCTCCAGCGTATCAACCGAACCACACAGCTTGGTGTCATCGGCAAATCTGCTGAGGGTGCACTCAATCCCACTGCTCATGTCACTGACAAAGATGTTGAACAAGATCGGTCCCAGCACCGATCCCTGAGGGACGCCACTCGTTACTGGTCTCCAGCTGGACATTGAGCCATTGAGCACAACTCTTCGCGTGCAGCCATCCAGCCAGTTCTTTATCCACCGAGTGGTCCATCTATCAAATTGATGTCTCTCCAATTTAGAGACAAGGATGTCATGTGGGACAGTGTCAAACACTTTGCACAAGCCTAGGTAGATGACATCAACTGCTCTACCCCTGTCCATCAGGGGTATATTCATATGCTGAATGCTTACAAAACCACAAAGAATTATAGACTGACCCTCTTCAAAAACAATGGCAGCAATATCAACAGACTTCAGGCACAGAGGACCTCACTTATTTACATAACAAATAATTATGCAACATGCTAGAAATATCGTATCTTTTTTAAAAGATACTGTGCTCTCATTTGGAGCTGATACATTCTGCAAAAAGCCTTGGCCTCCTTTTTGAGGTATGTCTCATCAACTGTTCCAGGCAAGTTTAACCTGCAATCTATCATCTCAAATAATTGGGCTTATCTGCTGTGCTGGATATGTATGTATGATCTTGCAATGACTTCTTCTGAAACAACAGTTCTCTTTTGTTTTGCTTTTTGTTTTGCTTTAGTTTTGGCTTTCACCATGGACTTGCAGGTATAGAAGTTCAGCAGAGACTTTTTTGCTTATGTAAAAAGTCCCATACAAACAACCGTCAAATCGATATGAACACAGTATGTCTGGTAGAAGTTCAACAGAAGCTGTATGTATTGGAAATCTCTCTTTAGGTTTAATTAGTTCAATAAAAATTAAATGAGAGGAAGTACTACAGAAAAGAAGACAAATAATTTTCCAGGCAATGCTTTCTTGCCTAATAAGATTTGAAGATCAGCAGAAGTATACAATAACTGCTTAGGCAATACTCCCAGTGCTTTAAGTAGTGCTGTAATATGATTCCCATTACAGGCATCATGGATTTCTTCTATTATGTTCACTTTATAAATCATATGTTGAAGTTTATTGAGACAGAGCTGGACAGTTTGTACGCCTTGGTGCAGTAATCTGTTAGCGAAGGTAGCCATCTGCTCTCGCCTGCTGTGATTCAAATCTCAGCAGTGTCTGTCAACTAGCTGAGCAGGAAATAAAACTAATCTTAGGGAACATTTGGATATTAATTATGCTGGTTAGGGAACAAGGAGAGAAGTAATGAGATCATTTGCTTTATAAAGTTAACACTTCCACACTACCTCTGACAACCACTCCAACTACTCCTGCCAGACCTGAACATGTGAAGAGATTAAAGCTTCCCACTTCTTCCTGGCCCTAGCACTTGGGACAAGGTCTACACGACACTAGACTTTCACTACACTAGTGTTTCACTAGGCAAGCCAGCACAGTTCCTACTGACACGTTTCACATGTAAGCAAAAATAAAACCAAGTTTCATCCCTTAGAGCCCTCTGTTAATAGCTGTTAAGTTCTGAGACAACTCCTTCCTGCAGCATGTTTCTTTACAGGATAGACAACTGAATTTGCTCCGGTACTAGCAGCATTAAACCTGGTACTGGTTCTGAACCAGATCTAGTTTTGATTTTTTGCAAAAGCCTGCACATGCCACAGTGGTGTTATGTCTCTGAGGCAAACAGCTACATCATGCTTGTATCCTGCCAGAAGGTTATAAAATAATAGCGCTTATTATTTTATAGATTCCTGAAGTTACACTAAAAAAACAGCTGCAAGACCCAGCTGAAAATGCTGCAGCAAGAAAGTAAGAACAGAACAGAACAGTCACATTACTGCGTGTTCTCTTTTACTCCCTTTCCCACTCAAAAGAGAAGTGAATGGGAAACACATACAAGAACTGTCTTAGGATATTTTTTTTTGTGGTTGGATATCTTGAGTTAGCAGACTTTAAATGTAAGGTTATTTTGGCTTTTACTTCCAATGGCACCCAGACTGCTCCACAGCAGAATGCACACTAATTGAGAAGAGACTCTGTTTGGGAAAAGCAGACAGTTGTGCAAGATCTTGTGACTAGAAAATGTAATACACTGGACTTACCAACAAAGCAATGACACAAAGCAGCAAAACCTGTAGTGAAAAATAACTGCATTTAAAAATACTCAATGTGCCCTAACAGACAGGTATGCTCAGTGTATATGCTCAGTGTAGTGTGAGACCATTTATACAAGTCAGCAGCACTTTGACACCTACACAATTACAAAGACATCAGCCATGCTGCATTTACTCCTGACTTTAGTTAAACACAGTGTTTTAGATTACTATCACTTCTGTTGATACAGATGTACATTTTAGAGGACTTTGCATACAGTAATTGATATAAGCAATCAGACAACAGGTTCAAATACCTTTTTTACACTGGCAGAATAGTAAATTTAGACTGTAGCATAAAAGCCCCTACAAGGTAGACATGACATCATCGTTCCACAAGTCTCATCTTTATATCTGTCAGATGCAGATTACCCTGTGCCCCAAAGTTTGAAACACAGTATTTCTTTCAGACTTTGATAGCATTAATTATTATAATTCTGGATATCTGTAATAACCCTGCTACTATCCAATTTCTTTTTTACATTTTCTTTTTTACATTTCCTATGCTCTTGGCCTATGCTCTTGCTATGTTCTTAGCCTTCTGCAACAATAAGCTTCACAGGCATGCTGTCCATGCCATACACAAGAGCCATTCCCTTTTATTTGCTCTTAAGTATATCTGTGACATCTAAATTCAGTAAGTCCTCTCCTGTTCAGTCAGGACAGATAAAAGAGAGTTTCTGAATGATCATCTGAAGACTACCCTAATTTATTTTGTTTTCTCAAGTCCTCTTTCTTCTCAATAACCTATCCAAAGCTTTTCAATCTCTACAAAAATGGCAGGACACAACCTGCTACTGAAAAGTTTAAACTACAATGTAGAGTTATGCAATTCATAGATGAAAGCATATGCTAAAAACCATTTTTTTTATTATGCATAGGTATATAAAACTATGTTATTTCACCACATGCAGAATATCTGTTCTCATATTCAAATTGATAACATTTTATTCTTAGGAATAGACAGCCCCGGATTAGAAAAAGCAGTCACTTCCCTTGCCCCAGGATAAGCAGACATGACAAAGACAAGTAGGAGGAACTCATTTATGTCAGCTGATTGTCTCCACATACCATCTCATGCTTTAGAAGGAAAAAACCCTCCTTTCAGGAAGGGGATTGCTATTTACCTTCACAGACCATCATTAGTGTAAACCAATGGCTGGAGGCCATGAGACAGTGGAACTGTCAAGCGCCACTAGGGAATGACTCATATCTTTACTGTGCACAGCTGGACCTTCAGCAATCACAAAACTAAACACTTTGGGTGAAGGTTACTACAGCATTTGGCTACCCAGCTGTCAATTGAAATTAATAAAAAGAATGTGCCTAAATTCCTAGAGGGCTTTCAAAGTCTTCATTCTGCTACTTACTACTTTCTATAGAAAATTTGCATTGGCCTTTGCAGAGCCAGACTGTGACTGTATTTCAAAGGAAAAGTATTAATACAAACTCTCTAGTCTGCAATTCAACTCTCAGCACACAGCTAGCACTCTATCCAATATACTACAGTAACTTTTAGAAGAAAGAGATGTTTAGCACGAAAAAACAAATCCACCATTACACACAAGATGTGGTTTCACTGGTAATTATCTTTGCAGTTACAAAAATTTTTACAAAATAATTACCAGATTGATTTTGTCAGTTTCAACTGTTATCTGTTCAGTTCTGGGACCTGTTTTGCTACTCAAAAATCGTCACCAAGAAATCCTCTCAATATGGTCAGTTAGCCTCACTAATACGTAAGAAATGAGATGATGAAGAAATGAGCACCTGAGAGAATACCAAAAATCCAATATTGTATTCATTTATGCCATCCTTTGCTCTCTAAGCCCCTGATTTTCAGTGGTTTATCGACAAACTCTCTGGGGTCTAGACATGATGCAGTGTCACTCAATGGGTTTCAGTGTGTCTATGACATCTCTTTTTTGCTTAGCACATTTTTGTATGTTAACCTGTTCTGTGACAAGAACAAGCAGTTACCAAGAAAAAAATTCACAATTTTTTTCTGGAAACTACCAACTGCATTTAAATTTTAATAAGGTCATTTCAATCCTTACCTGACATCCTTAATCATATCTTAACAAATATATCAGACCCAGAATGATTAAATTAATACTGAGCCAGCAATCATCTATCAAACTAAAACATGTAAAGGCAGATTACCAGAACCACTGATTTATAAAATAACCCCAGCAATTAGGAAGATACAGTGGCTCAAATCCAGTCTGCTTGCCTCATACGAGGTTTCCAAGATTCTTAGCTTCCCTTGGTTTTGATTTTTCTCTCTAGGGAGGAAGCACACAACTAATTACAGCACTACAGTACAGCTTGGTAACACCCACTACTAGTACTGTCTGGAGCCTGAAAACAGGATGGTTGACAATGCAATTTGTTAAGAACCATGCACATGGATCTGCAAATTTCAGATGTCTTACTAGCTTCAAACAGGTTGTAGTAATGTAAGATGTAACAAAAACAGCTTTCTTAACTTATTCTACTAAAATTCTGCCTTGTTTGAAAACACAGGAATGTTTAAGAATTCCAAAGGTCTTTTCTTATGGGATTTTTTGGGTTTAAAAAAAAAAGCAAAAAACTTTCGAGTAATTCTAGCTATAAAAGACGAGCTGCTAGATAAGTGATTCACCTCCTGTGTTTCACTCAGCAACTGCCTGCAATCAACAAGCTCTGAACCAGATTTCAGCCATAGGGTAAGTAAGTGGGCATGTTTCTACCAACAACTGCAGAACAACAGGGCCAAAAATCAGCCTGGCTTCATCTTTAGAGTACTATAAACAGTATATCCCAAAAGTTTACTTGCAAAACATGAATTAAAGAAATGTAAATCACTGTTTCCATTTCCTGTTGTTTGATAATTACAGAATCAACATACTCAATATATAGTTATTATATACGGTTATTATGACAATCATATTCAATGAAAATTTAAAATAAATTAAAATAAATAGAATAGAATTCAATACAATTAAAATAAATTAAAAAATAAAATTTAAAAAATAAAATAAAAAAATCAAGGGCAAAAATATTTGGAAAATAAAATACAGAATTAGCAGAAATGAGAGACATTTTAAAAAATTATCATTTCACATATATCTTCATTTTTCTGGAGTCCAAATATCACAGGTCACCTTCCTCTCCAGCTACAGGGAAGAGAAGCCTGGAACTTTTCATTACACCAGGCACTGTTCTCCATTTCCGTACTGTAACTTTGGCATCATGCATAACAGAACACGAATTTCATCTTGGACCAAAATGAAAGTAAAGCCACCATTCTGAATGGTGTAAGGGGAAAAGAGGAAAAGGAATCTTAGATTATGATCCTTTTCCCCAACTTATTTCCATACTCTGCCCACTGAGTGTTACTGTAAATTAAAGAAAACTCTCCCAGATCAAAGCCTCTTCAACTCTTTAGGAGAATATATAGTCATTGCATAGAGCATTAAAGAACCACTTAACAGAGATGTGCTTGCCGTCTTGCACAGCAAATCTTGATGGGTGTTTTCCACAATGACCATGGAATTTTGCACAAGTCTGACAGGGTTAAGCTAGAATAGCCTCAAACACTCTACAGGTTGGTGGTGAGGACATTAACCTCAAAGTGGTAGGTTAGATTCCTGAACTGAACCTGAAACCATAGAGAGATGACAAAATCTCCTCCAGTAGCCACTTCTCTTTAAAACTGAAAAAAAAAAAAAACCAACCCCCCCCCCCCCAAAAAAAAAAAAAGAAAACAAAAAACACCCACCTTGTTAGCATATGGAAGAGCTTCTTTTTTTTTGTATGGGAGGCAGAGTATGGCAGCTCACAGAGACACCCAGATATTTTGAAATACTAAAAGAAATCTGCCTCCAATCATGTCACACCTGATTGTCACATTCAGTTGGGAACTTTTACAGAAAATAATCAAACAAGTACAGACTCTACCAGAAGATGATAAGTCTTTAAATTATGCTTTCCCAGAGCCGATACACCCTTACTTTGCCTTTAAACACTCTATCAGTCACTGCTTAACTGAAATTATCACTAGTAGCAAACTTCCATAAGTAGAGCCAGTGTGTGCCACAGAAAAGACCACAGTACTTGCTAACTCATTTTTGTGATTACAGCAACAAATGCTACCTCTGCAGAACTGCCATCCCATCCAGGCCTTTAAATGTGTCATGAATGCCATTCAGGCAAAAACCACCAACAGCCACGCACCAGAATAAATTCACTTGAACAGCAAGCTGTCCTCCACGGTCAACCTGCATAGAAGCTTTGAAGGCTACTGCTGATACTTCAAGCCAGATGAAGGGGTTCCATTTCCAAGCTTTACATCAGCTCCTTAACTTCTGTTCATGCACCTTTCTCTTATGGTCCCTAGGCCTGACCTGGGTTCTAGTAGCAAGATGCTAAAAAAGAAAGAATCTTGCAGCATCTAAATCATTTAATTGACCTCTTTTCCAGTATTAGTATCAACAGTTTGCAAGAATTTTGATACTACAGAGGCAATTAAACTTATCAACAATTCCCTTGCTAGCAGTCTCCTGAAGATACTCGGCCATGTTTTCTCTCAAATTCCCCAAGGGCTTAAGAAAATTAACTTACATCTGGAAAAATTGTGCTTAATTGATATTTAAGCTTCAGACTACCCACAGCTTTCAAAAGAAACCCAAATACATTCAGGGCAGTTGGGCTGAATACAGCACCCGAAAGCTTAACAGATGAAGCAAGAGCTAAACAGGCTTTGCAATGTAAGTTAATGAGGCCTAAACTAGCTCATGCAAAACTCTAAAAAATGTCTTTTATTCACTAAGTGCATGCAATGCAGTTGCAATTCCTGTATCTTTATCTGGGTAATTTCATGTGTGTCCAGGACATACTGAAAATAACGCCAAGCTGTCAAATACTGCAACATGATAAACATATGATCCCAAAACAGGAAGATGTTCAGAGAACTACCTAAAGGAGTAAAATGATGTGTTTCACTCTTGATATCAACTATACTGTATACCAAGTATACGGCTGAAGGGATGTCTTCATGAAATGTCTCCACCTTTAAACTGAAAAAAGAATTTTCTTTAGACTTCAGAATACAGCTATCTAGTTGTTAGCCTCCACCTAGTTACATCATAAACGCAAAACAAGAATACCATCAGCCAACAGTCAGACAGCCATTCTCCCTCAGCAGGTCAGAGCTCCACACTTACACAGATGCATCAAGTCAGACATAGAGAACACCTCTGCAAATGCACACAAAGCAGTGAGTTCAGAATAATACCAGCATGATCATGATGTGCTTCTTTCCCTTAGTACCTTACTTCTATTTCTAACCTGCTTTGTATTATAAACCTGCTTTGTTCCAGTTAAAGCAGAAATTGAATAAGAATTATAAAACAAAATTCTGATTTTTTCACGTACATCACATATACTCAACTATCATCATTCACAATCCCTGATTTACATGTGTCATGGGTTCAGCAGCAGCACTCATTTTTCTCCTTCTTGGTAGCTGGTGCAGCGCTGTGTTTTTGATTTTGGGCCTGGGAACTACGCTGATAACACCAGTGTTTTCAGTTACTGCTTGGTAATGTTTTGGTTTGACCAAGGACTTTCTGAGTCTCATGCTCTGCCAGGGAGGAGGGGAAGCTGGGAGGAAGCAGAGACAGGACACCTGACCCAAACTGACCAAAGAGGTATTCCATGCCACAGCACGTCATGCCCAGGATGTAAAACAGAGGGCAGAGACCCGGAAGGGTGGAGGTGCACTGGTCGGGCTGGGTATAGGTTGTGAGCGATTGTATTCTTTTCCCTTGTATTTCTCTTGTCATTATTATTATTGGTGGTAGCAGTAGTGATTTGTGTTATACCTTAGTTACTAAACTGTTCTTATCTCAGCCTGTGGGAGTTGCATTCTTTCAATTCTCCTTCCCATCCCCCCGGGACTGGGGGAAGAAAGAGGAGGGAGTGAATGAACAAACTGCGTGAGGGGTTTAAACCACAACAACATGCTATATGTCTAGACATCTGTATAAAAATTACTAGTTCCTTCATGAATAGCTATAAGTGTATGCTCACAAGGAAGTTATGCATGTGTCTTTGAAAATGAGACTCCCATTGCCTTTTCAAACATCCATAAATTATTGGCTATATTCACTTAAAAGCTGGAGTAATGAAAATTATTTCAATTAAGTTTGGAAAATTCTAACTCAACTTTGGAGCAACAGTGAAAGTCCATTAGTGTCAAAACTCTCATAAAAAAAATTTTATGCAGCCCATGAGCACAGATAAAACTCTTGAACAGAAAATAAGAACAGTTTGCCACCATAAATCATGCATAACATCTAGTTCTTGAGCCAAAATAAACACCACAAGCTAGAGAGCCCATGAATATTCTGAAAGGTAAACATGGAGAATAAGGCTTTTTTTAAACTCACTTCATTCTGCCTGTAATATTCTCCTTCTGATAGTCTCACCTGTAAAGTCTGGCTGATAATGGAAAAAAATGTCAACACCCAGTGGATTATTCCTTTGCTTGTGGTTTTAGACAGCATTGTACTGTTATTGCCTATGATCTAATGCTTATTTTATTGACTCGCTAATACTAGAAATTTTTTTTCTAAATTCAAAGAAATAAATGTGTCAATCCTTCAGTTTGCTTTTTTCCCCGCTAACAATTTACAACCACCTGCCGCCAGACCATTTACTTATTTACCTCTAGGACAAAAATCTATCACCAGAAAGAGTCTGAAATGAAGCTAGACCCCATCAAGTCTATCTGTAGTCATCTGAACAACTGCCTGTAAAAATTCATGGCATCCCAACACAAGCAAGAAATGGGCAACCTGCCTCTTTAGATTGCAGTGCTAAATTATAATGACTTCTAAAATCTTGTCAGTCATACACAAGAAGCAGCAATAAGAGCAACACCACAGTTACTTCATGTGCAAAAGAACAGACAGCCAAAAACATAGACCCGTAAAACCCTGTAGGTCTCAGACCAGCCAACCTTACCACTGACTGGCTGTGTATGTAAACAATAGCCAGACTCAACATGCCTCTGTTACATGTACAACAAATTAGTACATGGAACTAATTTGCCACTTTCCTCAGTAGACTTTTGTTAGCATGATCGATGACAAAAAAGAAAACATCTACAGAAACAATCTACCACAAATAAGCATACAAAGCTAGGACAGTAACTAAAATTGAAAGCCAGATCAAGAACCACACCAGCATATATAAAACAATCTGACTAACTAAATTGGCCAGGTAAGGCAAAATGCCATCACCAGACTGAGATAAAGAGCAATAAATAATCTACATGGGACTGCAGAGACAGATGTAGAAGCCAGGGCTCTCCCAGAAACACCACATGAAAAAGAGACTTCTTTCGGTATCAGGGAGCTCAACAATAGCAACAGAGAAACTGAATGGCTACCAGAGGGAGGAACCAACACCTTAATAACCAATCCCAAAGACATGGTCTTGCCTCCTTGGTGTTCAGTGAGGTCCAGGTGATCTGCAGATTGATGGTCTTTTGAGTGACCCTACCCCAGGCGTAAGACATGCCCGCTTCCAAGAATAATACACCAGTGGCAATTGCTGCCAGATTTTACAGAGGTACAAATAAGAACAACGTATTTACTTATTTAGTTGTCTTTCTTGATTTTCTAATGATATTTATCAGGTGAAAATTAAAAATCCTGAAAGGACGACATGGGTGATGATGCTGTTCGTGTTGTACAGACCACCAGCAAATACTCTGAAAACTAAACAATGCTATTCCTCTACACAGAAGGCTATTCTAATATTAATGTGGCAGGTGTAACTTAAAAACCTTTGACATAGTAATTCAGTGTGGATTTAAAACTTAAAACAATCTGACAACTATCATCACACATAAATATATTTCAACTACAGCTGAAAAAATAATTCTGCAAACATCATAACAATTGACTGACATTTGTAGTATTGCAGCTGGAAAGGATCTTCCAGATAGTGAGCATACCTGACTTTAATCCTTGAGCAAAGAAATCACAAAGTTGATGGCATTTAAATTGCAACCAGCCTTTAAACAGCACATTAATGAGCACTTACACCATGAAAACAATAAGTACCACAGAACTTTGCTCATTTTCACACCAATTAACTACAAACCAAAGCCTTATGGCCCCAAAATCACAGTAATCTCTTCCAACTTCCCAGTACAAGATTTATTAACAGTATACAGTAGCGAGATGTCCTATTACCAAGACATTTACCACATACTGTACACGCCACTTACTATGATATTATGAAGTAATTAATAATACCTGCACTCAAAGAGAGCATGCTTGCTTAATTTCTGAACTGGGAAAAAAAAAAAGAAAAAATACAAACCAGAGGTGGGATAAAACCATTTAATTAGCAGAAAAAATTAGAAAATGTTTTATTAACACAATGCAAAGGCCCGCACAAGCAGGAATTTCTCTCGACATTGAAAGTTCGTGCATGTCAAAAGCTGAACTCTTTGTTTATTTCAGGTCTACCTATTAGCCTCTCAGAAAGACCTGGAAATGAAATAAATCAGCTTCATCAGTGAGGATTTAGGATTTTTAATTGTCTTGCCCTTTTAAACACAGAAAAATATCTGCGTAAGGAAAGAGCCACGCATTGGGTCTTTCAGATATCTTCCAGAACACAGCCCATGTTCACCATGGTAGTCATTCCTCTTCACCTGGGCTTCTGTATTCTGTGCCTCGGAAAAATCTGTGTTGTCATCTTCATTAAAAGCTACATTGGCTCATTTTGAAAAAGTTAAATTAAGGAGAAAGACCCACAAAAAGAGAAAACAAAACAAAAGAAAACAAAACAAAACCCACCAATTATGTAAAGTTTAGTGATACCTGAACCCTGAAAACTAACATAAATAATTTGCAGGCATGTGCTGACATCCACACAGATCTTCAGCACCACGTTTCCCATATGTAAATTCCATACATTGCAAATTCCAATCTGAATGTTGTATATACTCATCTTTTCTCCTCCTCTTCCTCCTCTAATTGGAAGTACAACCTTTCCTTGCCATAGCAAGTATTTTAGTCAAGATACGCCAACAGGATGCATGCATGCGTACACATACATGCACCGGGTCAGAAACAAGTCTGTTGTGACTGCAGATGGTTAAGAACTCAGGGGTAATGTTTCATAGGTCTAATTCTGGGTATTTAACGTCAAAAGTTTTCAAAGGAAAATCCTAGGTACCTGGTGGCTTCTATATGTGCCAGCCAAGAATGTTAGAGACGACTATGCTGGAGTTCCTGGTTAGTGCTAATCGATCTCAGTCCACCAGAAGACCTTTCTTATATCCAGGAGATTTATTCACCATCCAGCTGGAGCAGAAAACTGGCTCCGTTTAGTTCATCTGGGTATCATCTCCCACTTGAGGTAAATCAGATTCTGCAGGTCACAAGACTCCCTGTGACAGGTTTGGGTTTTATTGATTGCACCAGACACTTACCATCATTTTTGTCATGAATATACCGCCACACCAGCAGAAAGCTGGACACGAGCAACAGCAAGATACATGGTCATAGAACACATTACTGCCATAAAACACTGCATCTTGGGTCTGTAGCAGGTCCTCTCCATGGCTGTTCCTTGCTGACAGCTGCTATCAGAGGGTGTCACACCCTTCATATAGGCAGTGGAGAAAAAGACACTCAATAGCTAGAGGTGTAAATAGAAAGGGTTGGAAATTTTGTGTTTCTCCTGCTAGCAATCTTCAACTATAGCTTTACCGATACAAATCAGCCCTCCATGAGACTATCCTTACTTCTTTCCTTCCTGCCTGCTGCTGGGCACCCTCGGTCACTGCAGAGGAAACTACAGACTCAAACAAGTCTCACACTGTATCACACTGTATCAGAAACACTCATTCTCTGCCCTTCATACACAGAAGAGAACAAATCTCTTCAACGAGCTTGTGAAACTTTTCACCAGCTGCCCCAGGACTATACACACTAAACAAAGTTGTATATAAAATAAGTAAGGGGATGACCTTCTTGTAATATCATTTTTATCACTGTCTCCAGATCCATATAAGCTAACAGAAAACAGTATGCTGCAACATTCTACAGACCTAAGATTTTATCTTTTGCATAGCTTTTAGAAATGAACTCAGCAGAGTTTTATCTGTATGAAGAACATAACTATTGCTGATTTATCTCTATTGGCATGCTGTTCTTCCGATTTTTCTTCCTATAGTCCTAGCTCCAGAGTTTGTATTTATGAAGGAAAACAAAGACTTCATCAACCATAAATACCTGAAAAAAATCAAGGAGGTAAATTTTTGTGTCTATTGAGCTTGGAAGCACTACTATTTAGTTTAACAAAGGTACATGCATTTTATATAATTGTGTGTTACCTATAATTGTGCTAGTTTCCTGCACTTGAATAGTGGTGCATTATAAAGAATCAAAAGAAAATAAGAGTTCTATGTGAAGGTCCCAGAATTATTCCATGTGGGATGAAAGACCACTGAGTGGTTAGTAACTCCACTGAAACCTTTTCCTTTAGCAGTGCTGTTGCTATCCTAAGAATGCATCTTGTAAAAAAGCATGTTTGTTTTTTCTCTCTTGTAATACTTCAGCAGTAAATTTATGTTAAAAGGGTATTACCGCAGTTAGGGATCTTCATATCCGCCAAGGATGTCCTCTTGTCATTGTCATCTATGCAGTATAAATCCTGAGTTTCTGTATAAAACTTGGTCTCTTGAAATTTCTTGATCCACATAATCTCACAGGAACACTTGAATGGATTGTCCACCAATATCCTAGAGCAAAAAAAACCCCAATTTATTTAGAATGCAGAATGTGTCATGCCCACAGAAAAAAATGTGGGACAGGGAGACTCCAAGCTTTCAGCTGGGTAAAAGGAGAAGTTGAGCCCTTTAGTTAACAAGGATAAGCAACACAACTTCAGTAACCTCAATATAACACAAGCTGCAAGCCAATAATGGTTTCCATGCAGGGAATGAAGCTCCTCTTGAACCGAGAATCCAGACTGCTGTAGATCAGAGAGATCACACAGGGGTCTCGACTACCATCTCCAATTCACTGGTATAAATCAGAATCACATAGAGAACTGGGCATTCCATCAAGCTCCATTTTGTTTCATAAAAGTCAAGAAGAGATCAGAATTCCTCTTTTACACTTGACCCTCTGCTCGGCTACCTGAGAAAGTTCATGCCAGAAATGGTTTGCTGCTGTGAGGTGGTAAATTCTTTATTGAGTCAAGCAGTCATGGATTATAGACAAACTCTAACAAATTCTAATCAAACAGAAGAATTTTGCCTAACCTTCAAAATTCATCCACTACAACAGTCTAAAAAAAAAAATCTCACTGTAAAACCTTAGGTAATGTGATAAAGAAACAATAACTGAAAAAAATGTCCTTGAAACAGAAATGTATCACCTAGCTATACGATATGCTGCATGGAACTGATACCACAGGTTAGCAAATGTAACAAATTCTAGGCTTAAATTTAATAAAACTACACACCAATGTAATGCAATAAAGCCCAAGTAAAATATCAACAGAAACAACCCAATGTCTACGTAAGAAATTACCCAGCGTTATTTTTTTCATGGGATCAAATAAAGCATGTTCAAGTTACTGTCTATGACATCACATTACAGGAGAACAATTGTTCATAACAAAATCTCATGGGTATTTTTGATGTACAGAAACAAAACTCAAGCTGCTCATGGAATCCATGCTCATAAATGCCTCCTGAGGACACAAAGTGTGCAAATAACAAAAAACTCTGCTTAGCAGAGCTATAACCTGTTCCTCCAAAAGCCACCTGCAGTTATTTGAGGATTAACAGCTGCAGGGATCATTCTTGCAAGTCTCTGAAGGAGCAATTTGTATTCACAGGAGTAATTTGCTGGACTTCAACACCACCACAAGCATGGACAAGAATTGCTTATGCAAGACAGCATATGAACATTAGGATCCCTTAAGTCAAAACCTACAACATGCATTTTCAAAACAGCAAGATTTACATCCCATCTTCTGATTCATCATATAACTTCCCTGTTACAGAGAAATTTCCCTTCACCAGTGGCTGAGCAGTCCTCTTTTTCCACTGTTTTGTTTTGTATTAAACCCATGAAGGGAATTAGGCATATCATAGGCTGGAGAGAGGCATGATGACCCTCTACACACCCTTGGGTGAAAGAGGGAATCTGACCTAGCAAAAGCAAATTACATTGAATCATGGAATCATAGAATGGTTAGGGCTGGAAAGGACCTGAAGATCATCAACATGCCTTTATCTTGTTTGCTGTAATTTTACAGCTGTAGCTACAATTTGTTCTAAAGGAAGAAGCCTTTAAAAGTGGCATCTTCTCTACAATACCTGCTGAATATCTTTTATTTCACTACTACTCCTACTATCCTGAACCTTTCATCCCTTTTTGTTTTGATTTACAGAAGTGCTAACAGGACACCTGCCCGTCATTATACGAAGCTCCTCAGAAGCTGTTTACAATATGATTCTCTTCTCAGATTTCCCTACCAATACTCTTCTTTCTCTCCTTTTTCTGATTTTACACCTATGTATTAGCCACTTATCAACAGAATTGTCCAACTGACACTAATTTTATCACTGTTTTTCCTCCCTTCAGGGTATGCTTTTCCCCGCTACCTTCTTTCCCTCTCTTGCCCAATACCTGTTTATCTCACTTCATTGCAATCTCTGTTTGCTAAACTTTAGCTCTTCTATCTCTACACTCCACTCTTTCCCAAGCTCACAACACCCTCCCTCAGATTTGTAGCCTTTCCCTCTTTCAACTTGTCCCTCATCACCCATTGGCTCCATACTTCAACTACTACTCAGTTTAACTTCACTCCATCCATTTTTCCCATATCTGGCTCACTCCAGTACCTCCCAGTATCCAGTACCTTGCCTCTACTGTCATGACACTGAATGGCTATGGTTTAACTCTGGTATTAACAACACAAATATATTCACTCCTAATTCACATTAGCCAGTTCTTTTGCCTCCAAGTGTTATTTCCCTGACTCATTAAACTTTGTTTCCATAATTCCCATCACATATTTGCAACACTTGATTTTCTCACTCTGTCCCAAATCCTTTTTCACTTCTTTCTGACCAGGCGCAGACTAACTTCTTCAGAATGACAAGCAACATTGATGTTATTCTCCTTCAAATTTTCATAACCACTCAATGCACCCACAGCCTAAAAGAAGCTTTTCACCTGAGATGGAAACAGTCAAGGGTGGCTTAATCTGTGCTTCGGAATAAACTTGTTTCTGGCAGCAAACCCCAAACAATGGGAGCAGAGTATGCCTTCAGAATTGCAGTCATTTCCTTTTTTGCATGCTTCCTAAGCTAAAGCATACTGACTCTTACATTTCTGAAACCCACAGAGATGAGCAAAGGTGACTCCATTTCTCCACTAATTGTTTAGAAAAATCACAAGAAGTCCAAGCTTCAAATTTGCACTGGTTTGAGTCCTGTATCTATTTTTTTGAGGTCACAATAGCTACAAAACAAGGAAGCTACAGCCATGTACACACTAACAATGGCTTTTTGGCAGGGACTAGATACGGCATATGAAGAAACACGGACTTCAGAACCAACAGACCTATGGAGGGCATGCAGCAATGTGAGTACTCTGCAAGTAGCTCATCTCTCCATTAGAGTGCTTGGCAACTGCCAAGTTATGAAAGAAAATTCCAGTGAGCAATGTTGCCTGGGCTATAAAGGAAGTGATTATACCGACTTAACAAAACATACCTAGGGGGCATAAACTCCTTTTGTGGCACCGGGATTTGCTCATTTCATTTCTCACATGGTGAAGTCCACCAGAAGTGGTTGAGTACTGCAAGGCTGGTGTTGCAGTACTTGGAATGGCTCTTTGGCAGTCTTCTGACTGTGCTCTGAACTCGAGGAGAGCAATCTCCTACTCCTTGGCAACCCAGCCCTCCCAGAGCTCCAGCAGGCTCTCTGCAGTCCCACATATTAGCAAACAATGCTCAAGATGAACAAAATTTTGGAAAGCATACCAGTACAGAAATTCTGCTTGATGGAACAGAGGATAAAAATACAATATTGAAACGATCAACAAATACATGTTTACAAGAGCTTCGATTATCAAATGATTACATAAAGCACGATACAACTCAAAGAATTTGAGAAAATAAGAAAATGATTCAATAGCCAATCATCAGCATAGCAGCTGTGGGGCCAATATAAGAATATGATAGAGAGGCTTCATTTGAAGATCTGTAGAAGGCTGTATTTTCAGTAGCTAAAGTATTTAATGCACACAGTATTTTTGTGTGAAGTTATCTCACAATAAAACATTTTAAAGCTGAAGAGCAGAGGCTGTTTTGAACTCTATGTTGTTTTAAAAGATTCAGCTGACCTTCTTGAAGCCCTGGAATGAAAACCTCTCTGTATTTCAGTATTCAGCATTGATGCTCTCTTTGGATCGGAATTTCATTCCTAATCACTGATGGACCTCTACCTTCAATGGAACAAACTTTAAAGTCTTTTTCTTCCATTGCAGCCAAAAATAAACTTTATTTTAAGAAATGACAACTTACAGATCAGACAAACCCAGATGGTGAAAAGACTTCTTGGACAAACTTGAGAGCTTGTTCCTGGATAAATTGCTATGGGAAAAGAGAAAGATTGCATTAATTAGAATTGCTTCTTCTTACACTGAAAATACAGTTTGTGTTTCCTAAAAAAATTAAGGACCCAAACCAGCTCTAAAAATCCTTTATTCCTTTTACTTCAGTTGTAAAGAAATTGTGTTCAGTCTCGTTTTATGGTTTAAAGTCAAATGCATTGAAAATCAAACTCAGCAAGGATCAATATTTTCACTTTTAGCACTTCTGTTCATTACAGAAAAGCAGTAGATTTAATTGTGTTTCAGAAGTATTTTGTAAAGTCCAGGTGTTAATTACATGCTTAATTTATTCATAAGTGAAATGGGTGTATCCCTTTCTTTGATGCTGCATCAAGCTCTGTACTCACATAAGCCCTCCTCACATGCAAGCACACATCCGTATCACAGCCTTTTAGTTATTCTTTTCAAACTGCATGTACAATATGCATCCATATGGAAGATCAAAAGGAAAACTTTAAAATACGTACATTGGGCTTTTTTATGTCAATTAAGCATTTTTGGTTTCCAGTGGTAATTAAGTGAAAGGTCCTTTTCAGTTATGCAGAGCAAAGAAACGTTCATCTGAATCAGAAATATTCCTCTCCCAAGGCTTACAATATTGCTTTCTCCACCCCAAAGCAAAAGAATGCTGGGTTTCTACAGTCTTATCAATCCACCAGTTAAAGATAGTGAGAGCAGTAAACTGTATAACTGCCAACAGTACAGTGCGAATCAGTGTTATGAGCCAAAATACCACAAGTCTTATATGGTATTATAAAGGAGCCATAGGGCTCCACAGTTAAGGTTGCATTGCATTTAAAATCAGGGATTAAACCTCATTTTTTTTCTCCCTGACTAAAGAATACAGTGTTTACTTCTCAGACTTCCAGTCCTTAATCTCTTAGTACAGGACAATTTTCAGACAATTTACAAGTTGGATCTTCTACAAATGTTTAGAATCAAATCTTAAAGAGATTTTATTTACTGCATCTCCTCATTGACTCTTTCTGACAAACAACAGCCTGAAGCTTATAAATTGACCAGTCCTAATGTGTAAGAACTAAACAGATGAGCTACTATTTCATTAGTCATGTGAACGGATTGCCCTGTAGCAGACACTGGTGGAAATGTTTCATGGACTTTGATCTGATATATCAAAATTAAAGTACAATTTGCACGTAGGACAGAAGTTGCATTTAATTAAAAACTGCCCTATGATTTTTTCCCCAATCTGTATAAGCCATATCTTGGGAGAAGGAAGATGAATCTTCATACAGACTTGCGCTTTTGTCTCCAGTACCAAAGTAACATGAAGCACACCAAGACCCATCCCTCCACAGGCAACTCTTCACTCGCCATACAGGAAAACCCCTTCAGTTCTGACACTGCCAAACAACACATGCAGATGCATATGTTTGGTATTACCAAACAAGGCACACAACTGCTTTTCTTACCTGGATAGCATCTAAACCCTGTCTTTCCCGAAAGATAATACCATGGGCTATCCTGCAGACAGATGGCCATGCCACTCACTGCTCTGGTGGGAGACAACATATTCCAGGTCATCTGGTTTCTACACAGCAGAGGATCCTGCTCTTCCCTATCAGGAGGACTCCCTAATCAACAGAAGATGGATTCCTCAGGGAATTCTCTATCCATCTGAAGCCATTTCATTTTGTATGATCTTCCCTGGTGCCCCAATGGGAGAGCCAGGCTCAAACTCTGATCCCATACCAGGGCAAATCAAAGGGGATTTGAAACCCTCTCCTACCAACACCTTCTAAATACTGAAGTTTCACAATACAGATCTGAAAATGGGCCACAAACATCTTACAGAAGAGACACAGCCATCCTTTGTGATAGCATTTCCTTTTTCTTTTGAGAAAATAACACCTTAAAAATAAAACTTTGAAGGCTATCTTAAAAACACAGACAGGAGAGGGAGAGGGTTTGCTGGTTGTAACCTAGTATGGACATGACAGTTCACTTACTTCATGGGCGGGACTGAAGTCCCATGTTTCCTAAAGATTTCCTCTTGGCTGCTTATATGTTTACTTGCTCATCTTACTCATAGTCATCTAACTCATCTCACCTCCGTCTGCTTCAAAGCTAAGACCTCTATCAAACAACAGACTGGGAGAATTAGGCAGTGCCATAGCTGTATCTTGCTGTCATTTAGCCTCAGGACAGTCGTTGCTTTGACAGATTATTGCAAAACCTTTAGACAGAAGAACAGCCTTTACTTATTTAGACTCATAAGCCAGAGTTACCACCCAAATGTCATCAGATATGCTATTTTCTGAACACTTTGTGCAGTTATTACTAACTCCAAATGAGCCACTGAAAAAAAAAAAAAGGACTGCTAATTTAAGTAAAATCATCAAAAGAACAAAGAGTCATTATTTTGTTTTTAATAACTCCAGTTAAAAAAAAACAAAAGTACCTTGATAGCTTTCTCATTTCATATTTTTACTGGTTGTGCTTGATATGCACCAGGAAAGGGAAGCAAGAATAGTAAGAAAAATTAAAAGCTCCTGTGCTTATATTCTTGATCATGGATTGAAACATTTAGTGCTTTCTAGACTCCAGGCTTTTGTCTCATGTAGTTTAGCAATTCAAGGTTCTTCAAGTTGACAAGTAATTCAACACAAATTTTTCAGACCACTCTTGCAGATTTAGAATCATGGAATAGTTAGGGTTGGAAAGGACCTTAAGATCATCTAGTTCCAATCCCCCTGCCAGGGGCAGGGACACCTCACACTAAACCATGTCACCTAAGGCTATGTCCAGTCCAGCCTTGAACACTGCCAGCGATGGAGCATTCACAACTTCCCTGGGCAACTCATTCCAGTGCCTCACCACCCTCACATTTATCACCTTAAATGATACTTTGAAGGTAATTTTAATGTTATATTCCTAGAGCTTTCTGGACTTTCCTGGAGCATGGCAAGTTCCTATCTCAGCTTCTTGCTGCTACGCCTGGAGTACTACATTCAGCTCTGGGGCCCCCAACACAGTAGGGCCATGAAAATGATCAGGGGCTGGAGCACATAGCTCATGAAGACAGGCTGAGAGTTGGGCTTGTTCAGCCTGGAGAAAAGAAGGCTCTGGAGAAGAGAGACCCGCCTTCCAATACCTAAAGGATTGCTAAAGAGGTCTGGAGAGGGACTTTTGACAAGGGCATGTAGGGACAGGACAGGGGGAATGACTTTAATCTGAGAGAGGGGAGATTTAGATCACGTATTACAAAGAAGTTCTTCACTATGATGGTATCGAGAAGCTGGCACATGTTGCCCTTAGAATCTGTGGCTGCCCCATCCCTGGCAGTGCTCAAGGCCAGGTTGGAGGGGGCTTTGAGCAACCTGATCTAGTGGAAGGTGTCCCTGCCCATGGCAGGGGTTTGGAGCTACATGATGTTTAAGGTCCCTTCCAAGCCAAACCATTCTATGATTCTATATATTTCTCATAAACTGAGGACTTTATATTGATTACAGAGATGCCTGCTACAGTCTCCTTAATTCATGTTAAGTGAAAAAATCACTACCAGACTTACTACAGAGTAGTTGAGGACTACACTTCCACTTCCATTGAGAGAGAATATAAATTAGTTTCCCAATTCAACTACACATAAAAAGACCATATTAAGCAACCCTGAGATCCATATGGGGTTCTAAAGCCTTCTTTTTTTTTTTTTTTTTTTTCTAAAAAGGTCTAAAAGTCTGGAGTACAAAGCTTGGCTCCAAAACTCAAAGCTACACCTAAGGACAGGACCCAAATTCAGTCAAAAGCATGCCCCTATTTTACATGTGAATATCAAGCTCACTTTTAACTTGCTAGTCTTAATTCAGCTAAAAAGCAAACCTGTGGCATGTGAGGAGTGCAAAAGCAGCCTGAGAAGCTGCATAAATATTCACACAGCTAGCAACTCTAGACAAGCACAACTCTACTGACTGTAGTGCTCTTGGCAAGGTGGAACAAAAAGGAAGAGGAGGAAACAAATCTAAGGAGAACTGGGGAGAAAAGGTGAAGGGCCAGTTTCACTACACTCAGCCTCCCTCCACAGGCAACTGCTTGCTCTGCCTATAGCTGGTTGGGGCAAGGCTGTGCGCAAGCAAGGGGAAATCTGCCGCAAGGTCTCAAGTGGTTTCATTTTGCTGCCTTACTTAAACCTGAATAGTGTAGGGATACAAACTCATCTTAATACCTAGAGCGGCATATATATACTATACTCAGAAATCTACAATTCAGCAATACAGTCATACACAGCCTGGCATATAACAATAGCTATTTTAAAATATTTTTGGAAATACACACTTGCTATGAAAAGTATTTTTATGTTTAAAGGCATTGAGAGTATGCCAAGCACATGGATTTTACAGGTCCATTAAAAATACTGCTAGTAGCAGATAAGCTTATAAATTTACAGCACCACTAAACTAGGACTGGTTAACAGCTTGTTAAATGCAACTGTTGACTAATTTGAGTCTAAGGTCAATGAGAATGACAGAATTAGATGAGCAAGGCTATTAATGACTCTTAGGTAATATTTATTAGAGCATTTATTTTCCTGCTATTTATGTTAGTATTCAGATTTTCTCATCCTACATAACTCTAGACAGATAACTGCGCTACAGAAGTTTGGCCAAGAAAATAAGGGCATAAGGAAATGTGTGTTAATAAGTTCCTTATTAGCTGATAATTCTTATATGATTCATGAAATAAATAGTATGGTCATATAATAAAGATCTTTAACTACAACAAAGACTTTTCACAGAAGAAAAATAAAACTTCAATAGTATCAGTAGCAAAATTAAAACTTATACAGTTCCATCAGTCTTCAGAAAAAGTGTCTGGAGTTTTTTTTCTTTATGGATTGGAACAAACTGCTGTTTCAAAATAAAATGCAAGACTTTTCAAAGACCTGTACTCAGAGGTTACTTTGGCAAAGTGAAATGATTTCAGCTCTTAATAGTTTTCACTGTCCCAACCACAAGAGGGGCAATACATTCCCAGTGCAGTCAACAGGAGTTTTATTGCTGATGACAAGAAGCAGCGATTCACTGGGGCATTCAGAAACATTTTAGTGTGCATAAAGACTTGCCAGAGAAAACAAACAAATGCATTCCTTGTAGTGATAATAGATCAGCCTCTGCAAAAAATGCCTCCATACTTACTGCTTTGTCATGTGCATATAGAGGACATGGTGCTGCTTAAGATTTTCCATCTTATCTAGGCTTATCTTGCGTCTGCTAACATTACTAAATCCCCAATAAGAGAAAACACAGTAAGAGACTGGATAAGCTCCTGCTTCATAATGTAAGTATTCCATGTACATCAACCGAACAGATGTCAGTCAGACTAATTTGTTTCTAACAAGGAGCTTCATGAACTACAGACTTAGTAAAGCCTGCTTACCAATTGGTATGTGTTTCACATTTGACTGTGTGCTCCAGCTGAAGCTCTTCCTGTGACGAAAGTATTTTAAAGACATCTTGCTCACATGGGTTCTAGAGTGCCTAGGAGGTCATATAGGCATAATAATACTTTTTCCGTAAGTGGGATCTCTAATGGTGTCTCCCTGTTCTGACCAATGATCAGTTTTCAGAAAATTTGCTTTACTGTTTAAGTTTTGGTTAGAAGCAACCATTGTTTAGAAGCAACCAGAGACAGTTTGTGACTGCATGAAACCCATTTCCCCAAGGAAACAGGCAAAAGAAAGCCTATCAAGAGGATCCCTATCTAAGTTACCTTTTGCAGTCTACTTGCCCTCTACAACTGGGAACATCCTCCAAACACCTACTTACCTTGAGTTACTAAACTCATTGTCTTTCACACTGTAGTCATGGTTGTGGAGAGAACGGATTGCTCTCCTCATAATAATTATTCTTCTGTAAAGAGATGTTCTTTTTCAGTCTTCTCTTTATTGGACAGAATATATTCAGACTCTGAGCCTCCTTAAATTATTTGCTTTACAAACTCCTTATAGCTCTGTTGCTCTTCTCTGTAATCTTTCAAGATGTGTAGATTCAGTGTCCTAATCTATATACAGTATTCCAATAGATGCCTTCCAAGAAGCTAAGGTAATGGGGAAAAGATGTAAAAATCTAACACAAAATTCCTTTTTGATCGCAGACTGAATTCGCTTTGTTCTGCCACGATAAGCTGAGATTCTGTCCCAGCACAGCCACTAAATCTTTCTCTGCAAATGTGCCTCTCAGGCAGTAGGCTCTTACTGCACATTTTCCACAGCCAGTGCATATGCACTTGGTTTTATGGAATTTCATCTTTTACCATAACTTTCATCTTTAACCATAATTCACTGAGCAAGTGTTACACAGGTAAACACAAATTTACTTTAGAAGATACTGCCCTTATATCATCAACTCATTATAGTAAAACATATTTACTTTATTAATGACTGTATAAGGTAATATGTAAGTCTCTAAGGCTGCCAAGATGTGGTTTACACTCCGCCAGTGACAGTTCCACATTAAAGACAGCAATTATGGTTTAAGCAGATATGGTCACTCACATCCACTCCTTACATGAATTAATTTCCCTTCTTTGGAAAACAGAGGTGTAGAAAGTGATTCCATTTCATTAGCAAAGCAATCAGCCCTTTGCTCTCTTCAACAGTTCTCCCCTATTACAAGGGAGCTATTTTATAAGCCCAAGGCTTGGCCTTATGTTTCTCAGTCTCATAGGACTTTAACAAAAGCAAGGGGTTAAGTGCTAAGTATATCTAACAAAGATGGATGGACTAAAACACGCACTTGGATACTTGGGTAGAAGAGGGTACCTGTGAGGAACTGAGTCCCTGACATGATCTCAATGCTTTGTAGGACTAGATCTACAGTTTTCCATATAAGCAGCAAAGCAAGCTACTCCATGTCTGTTCCACCAAGGTCATGTACTTACTCTAAACAGAAACGGAATCTTTCAATTAGCTGATAATATTTCTCTGTACTTTTATAAAGAACTTTGCTCTTTTATAAACTGCTTTGATCAGTTCAGCCTTTGCTAAATCTAAAGTAACACACTTAAAAGGTTGCACAAGCATCAACTCTGCTTCCTGAAGTTCACGAAGCACACATTGCATTTGGGTGTGAAAGTAACCTCATTCTTATATTCTTCTTTGGGTGTACTAGTTCAGATCTTGCATGAGCTTCCAAAGTGAATTTTTTGATCACCTCAGGACCTAAGTTCAGGACCGTCATGTCACAGTCTCTGGGCATGCATACTGATCAAATTATATTAGATATGCTCTATGCATGCACCTCCTGCAGTGTAGCTACTAAAACATGTTCAGCCCATTGAGCCAGGCTACAGTCAGTCAAACTCATGCCGCCCAGTGTGATGCATACCCTCAGCACCAACTCACACAGCTGAGAGAGGCACCCTCTCTGCTACTACTTAAAACTAAATACGCAGCCAAAGTCCATTATTAGAGACAGGATAATGAACTGAATATTCTTTTTACCATCCCACATTATGTTCCCTACCACACATTTCCCATGGAGACCTCATAGCAGCCTTCCAATATCTGAAGGGGGCCTATAGGGATGCTGGGGAGGGACTCTTCATTAGGGACTGTAGTGAGAGGACAAGGGGTAACGGGTTCAAACTTAAACAGGGGAAGTTTAGATTGGATATAAGGAAGAAATTGTTTACTGTGAGGGTGGTGAGGCACTGGAATGGGTTGCCCAGGGAAGTTGTGAATGCTGCATCGCTGGCAGTGTTCAAGGCTGGATTGGATATAGCCTTGGGTGGCATAGTTTAGTGTGAGGTGTCCCTGCCCATGGCAGGGGAGTTGAAACTAGATGATCTTAACGTCCTTTCCAACCCTAACTATTCTATGATTCTATGATTCTATGTTCTGCCAGTTCCTCACCACACCTCTCTTACTTAGGGTCAATTAATGACAGAAGACTGTTTTGAGTCTACCTTGTTGGAACATTATTTATGAAGGAAATAGTAAAAGAGAGAAATAAATTAACAATTAATTAACATGACTTGGGCAGTTTTGACTTAGAAGGCAGACACTGTTCCTACTCACATGTATTGTAGGTTGATGTTTTTTGCAAATGCCTGACGGGACACGAATCTTAAGCCTGAATCCACCACGGTCCTGTGAAAATACATAAAACTGTTATGCATGTTATGTATTAAATGAAATGAGTATTTCATTTAAAATGTAATGGAAAGCATATTGATAATAATGGTTAAAATAAGAGTGTGGATCATATCTCAACAAGGCTGAACTGCAAGATCTACAACTGTCCTCTATTACACACAAAGTTAGGCCTACTCTCTGGTGAGGTCACTATATGCTTCTATAAAAGAAATAAAGAAAAAACAACTTTATTAAGTATGCATCCCATATACTCACAGATTTTTAAGTCCAATATAAAATCCAACTTCATTGTCATTGATACTTTCTAATTTTCCCTGGTTTGCGATGAAACTGTTGAAAAAGCAAGATAGAAAAATTAGGAAAGTGAATCCTTCCATGGCTTTTGGCTGTTCAGAGATCAAGCACTGATGTCTGAAAGTCAGCAGTGATTGCTGACCTACGCAATTAACATTAAGATCTAGTTAGAGCACCTTCAGAATGAAAGTGCTCCTAAAAAATGTCCCCATCATTTAAATGGCACTTTCTGGGACAGACCTGGAGGAGAAACAGTAGAATCTTACAGAGGGGAAATGAAACCTTGCTCATCAAGGAAGCAAATCACCCTGAAGGCACAGTAAATAAAGCTGCATTACAGTGCTACCAAATTCCAGAACATACCTCACAGATGTCACCACAGCAAAAAGACCAATTTTTGTGGTGGCAGTGGAGTTGCTCCCACTTATACTGAGGGGGGATCAGACTGCCCTAGCATTTTCTCTCATGCTGTTAACTTCATAGCCTGTTAAACTGATTCACTCCCTACCGCAAAGTTAGCTTTAGTTCTATTTATTTACGAGGTGTTGCTGTAGGAAAACTGAGAAAAGGGATGCTGTACATCGTGATGTGACATGCACAAGCAGAAATTAAGAGAAAACTGCCATAGTATACCAAAGCACTGAATACACTCACATAACATGAATATCTGCATGAACCCCAAAAGGATGTGGGCATGCAAGCTGGTCCTTTGTAATATCATCATGTGAGATCTATGAATAACCAGTGACATCCCACAGACTAGAAATTAAAATGTTTCACAGATAACACATGGGATGATATATAATCTGAAAAAAAGTCTCACAGTGCAGACCATTCAGTTTAGGAAGAAGAAACTGGTGGAAACTGCAATTCAGCTGGCACTCTGGGCAGAAAAGCAAGCCTGATGTAAGAGATACCTTGCTAAAGAGTCCATGCTTTTCAAAGGACCACCCAGCCCCAGAAAAACTTACAGATTGGCATGTATTTTCATGCGTATCCAGTACTAACCAAAGATGTAGGTTTTCCTAAAAAGACAGAGTCTTTTTTTGCTATAATAAAACTTGTCTTCATTTTAAGACTTAGTTTTTATTTAAAGGGAATACTGGTGAACTGGAAAGAATGTATATTGCTTTCCTAAAGACAACCCATCTATCTCAGCTGCTGTGTTGGAGAAACACACTGCGTGCCTAAATCCCAGCAGAAGCTTGAGGATCACAAAAGTTGGGTTGGGCTGTCCTCCCATGCTGCAAAGCTGACTTGGGCTACTCTCCAGCCAAGTACCAAGAAAAGCAAAAAAGTTTCCCCTAATGAATTCAGTGACCCTTGGGAAAAAAAAGGGCAGTAAAAAGACAGTGCATGACACTAGACAACACACATTACTACAGGATCATACAACTTACTGCTCTGCAGGATATTTTAGGATAAGATCAACACAGTGTACCCATGAAAAAATAATAGAGTCCTCCTTATTTTGTTTCTTTTCTCGTATTTTTTTAGACAACCTGATTTACTCTCTTTGGCTTATTAATCTGGTTTTTCATTTGCTGGTTGGTAAATTTACATATTTTGTCAAATAAAAGAAAGTAAGTAGTTTATAAAACACTAAATTCTTCAATCTGAGAGTCTTGCAAGTGAGTGATCATACTTCTTCTGAATCTGGCCTGAAGAAGAACTCATGACTTAATTACCACCTTCTCTGTCACTTGGACTTTATCATGCTAAAATAAAGCTATGCAAGAGTACCAAAGATACCTTCCTGATTCTGCCCACAGTGTCCAACCAACAAGAACCCTGTCAAGACTAGAGAGAGACAGGAAAAAAACAGAAGAGCAGGAATTGAAGAAAATGGACAGAGAAACAGAGAGAAGAGACTCAGAAGAGTAAAATAAAAGAAACTAAGTGACTGGTTTTGCCAGCTGCAGATTAAGCCATCAAAAAAACCTCACTCTAACAAACACTGCCAGAATGCAGATCCATCACTTATATGCACTTATCACCCATCCAAACCTGACATTGCAATTTTAATCATAAAAACATTTAACTAGAACCTCCCACTGTGAGAAGCTCCAGAACTTGATGTAACTTACAGTGCTACACAGAAATATATTAGCGTATTACATCCTGTGGTAAGCCTCAGCCAGTATAAAACAGCTCAGCTCTGCTGAAGTCAATGAAGCTACCATAATTTACATCAGAAGATTTGAGTATGAGCACACTATATAAAAAGATCAGTGTTGGTCCATTAGTGAACAAACCAAAAGGATGATATTTGGGAAGAAGAGGCATGAATTTACAATCTTTCTGTCCCTTTTCCTTCTCTTATTGCATCCCTTAAAAGAAATGGGGTAGGAGGGGGGGCATAATTCACTCTGAGCTGGTACTAGTTTATGGTTTCTTCAGTTCCTAACTGAAAGATCCAAAAGAAATCACTGTTTTTCCGTAACCACACTAAGAGTGGAGAGCCAGAAGAAATTCTAGCTATGTGCAGCCAACTCAAAACAATAACTGGCCTGCAATGCATTTTTTAGAAATACTCATAGGACAGAATATGACAGAAAAACAAATTTCACACAGTTGGAAATCCTTGAAGAAAGAGTAGGCAAATGCAATTTACCATAAGCAGGTCACGTCCTCTTACACTTCCTCACTTGCTTAACAAGTCTGTTTTAAGTTAAGTCTCTGCAGCTATTTCATAGCAGCGAGAAAGAAAGGAGTACAGTGATGTAGCTGTGTGCTGTAAGGGGAAGTTGCTCTTCTGTTTAATTGAGGGAGGTTTGAAATAAAACTTCTCCATAACTGAAGTCTATTTTTACCTTCTTCACAACTACTCTACCTTGATGCTACTTATCATCAAACATTAATACTCTAAAAGCTCTGACTTGCAGTGGGCGACACTGAGAAATGTAATTTGCCTGCCTGCCCTTAAGAATATCCACCCTAGTCTTTAACTGAACATTTTAATTGCAGCACAGAAGAGTAACATCCTGACTCACTGCTGGCTGAAATCACGTGAAGAATTTGGAAGCTCCCACTAAACATTACAGCAAAGCGCAGCGCCACCAAAACCTGTCAGTATAGTACCCAGTTGGATCACACACATCAACCCATAAATACCTCTGCCTCTAAACCAAGCCATCACTTGCCTGCAGTACTACCATTCTGCATCTCCTTCATGAGTCATCAGTAGACAATATTTGTTTTCAGACCTTTAATTTCATCTCCCCTTTGTAAACCACTGATTACTTCTAATAAAGGCATTCAAAATCACAGACCTACTGACTGCACACTGCAACCTACTATAACAGATTCATCTCAGCACACTTCAGCAGCTATTGAATAATGTCACACATTTATATTTCACCACTTCTGCAACATTCTCAAAAGGATATTTTAAAATCCTATCGTAAAAGAGTTAACTCCTCCAAATAAGTTCTCCTTTAAGAGGACGGTCTTCACTCCTGATCATTACACATGTGAAAGACTACAGATATAGTCTGTATAAGGTCAGTGAAGCAACCCCTGAATGGCAAGAGCATGAGAAGTCAAGTTCTGCTCCGTAAAGAGGTTTAGGAAACTTTGTGCCTCAGTAGCTTCAATAAAGATTTTACTCTAACTTTCAACTTTTTCTCAACCTGAAAAAAACTGCTCAGCAGAAGTATGTCTTCCTTACTATTTTGATTTACTCTATCTTCCCTGGAATAATATATGTTAATGTATGCTACTCCATTTGGAGCTATTGGGACAGACTGGAAAACTAGCACATACTGGTCTTAACAACATAGATGCAAGCAAGTAACACTGTAATTCAGCTCCAGAAGGATTTCTGTTGCCAGAAACCTCTCTTTATGGGAAACATATTTTCTTAACACTCCAAAAAAATAAATCAATTATGTGTCCAGATCTGGTTCACACAGCTGGGAAAAAAGTTTTTAAAATTAATAAACATTCCCTGGTGAAACATTTCTGAACTTCGGGAAAACTTTATACTCCAAGTTATTTTTTCACTAAATCTTTAGGGAAAAAAGCAGCACACTCCAGATATTGAACTGTCAGTAGATGAATTACCATTTAACGGCAGGCAACGTATGTCCCTAGTCTACACTCCTGTGAGAGCTGTATGGTACCATTGACAATTTAACACTGCAAGGTTCTCTAGTACTGTATTTTCTTACAAAGACAAATGTCAGACCAAGTTCATCAAAAAGTATGCTAAAACTTAAGTGCACTTTCAACACACCTGGGCTGATTCATGGTTATGCATCAAAATCATGCAAAACTTGTAAGTTTTACAAAATACTTGATGAAACTTAGCAAATTCAAATCGGTCTCATTTGCAGCCTCTCTGAAATTAAATTTAAAATACTACTCAAGGGGTGTGAACTCTCATAGTTTGAAAATTAAGCAAAGAGCTACACAATGCTGCATATCAGGAATGCCGGGCTTCAGACAGACGTAGGGACCAATGATATAATCTCTAGTCAACCAAGAAATCTTTCTACATTAGATCAAGCTCCCCCTAGGAAGGAAACTCTGAGAGCAAGCAGTGAGCATGATACAGACATCTAGTAATGACAAGTTCCCTGCAGATATACGGCTTACTCCAATTACTTTGTTCTGTTTTGCTGTATCCATCTGTTACCATCAGTGCCAGATTCCATACAGCCAACCTCAAGAAACCAAATTTCTACTCCGAGAAGAGCATGTCATAACTCAGGAAAGAGGCAGTGTGTCGAGTTAGTCCACTGTGGACTTACCTATCATTCAACATTTTTCCAGACAGGTACTTGACTCCTTGGCTGTCTGGTGTCTCCTGACAAATTCTGAGCAAGAGCTGTGGTGGTATTGTTTTTTTTAAACTGTGAATCACTCTGTATTTCATAAAGAGTGGAAAACTGATTGCCACTATCACAGGCTCCTTAAGTCATCCTTCAGGGTATTTTCTTCCTCCTATTTAGAGTATTTAAGCATGAGTCACAGAAAACTACAGGAGGTGGCTCTCCACGTGCAGTATGCAGTTCTGCAGCTGACATAATTAACTCTGGGATCTTTCTTTACAGCCACAGGCACACCCATTTTTTGTGCAAATCCTTTACTACACATTCAGATAATGCGCTATTCAGGGAGATCTGGAACTCATCTAATGGTCAAGGTCACAAATCACAGTTACCTTCAAGAATTCCCTGTTCTTGATGTGTGGCTGCATCAACTGCCAAGAGACTGTGGGGCTCAGACATTCTGCTCCGTGTCAACATGCTATGATGATCCAACTAGTAGTACGCAGTTGCCATTGCGAATTGCTTCTCCAAAGCCATCACCCTGAAAAATTAGTGCCAAACCTCCAGCTTGAAGCAGGAGAAAGCAGGAATTCAGTGGAGATCCCAATCCTGTTTTGGTACTGCAGGAGCACATCCACACTGTTGCTTACAACTGCAACTCCATGGGAAATGGAAAGCCTATGATATGCCAGCCAGCCTTAGTTCCCTCTTTACCGTATGCAAACATGAAGACAAAAGTAAAAATAAATAAATATGTCTGCAATGTAGAGTTTAAGGAAACGGTTACTATATTTAGGGACAGTGAAAACAAAACATAGTGCACCCCTGGGCTTACTTACGTTTCTGGTTTGGCCTCAAGGTGTTTGTTCTGTTCTCTTCAAATAGCAGACTATCAAATCAAGCAAACTCTCAAGACATTTTATACAGCTTTCCAGATTTAAGATCTATGCCCTTGATGAGCTCCACCTTCAGAATTACTTTTCAAAAATGCATGTAAAGCTTATTTAAGTATTTTCTCCTTTTGGAAACCTGTCCTCCCCCTTAAGCTTCATGAAGTTCATACATTTGATATTTCACCAAGACATCAATTTTTGACATTTCTCCAGAGGACAACTGACAGCTACAGTCTAGTGTTTCCTTAGCAGTGATATTTTGGAAATGCTGATACTCCTTGATATAGTCAGAAAGAAGTATCAAGTGGCCAGACAATAACCTATTTATTCATGAAGGTATGTCTTAATTACTGACCATGTACTTATCTACAATACACATTTTATTCACTATGCATGAAATTGTCCCTGCAGACTGTTAGGAGGAGGCTTAAACTCCTGTACAGTCCTTTTTATATATATACATTAAAAATCACATAATATACAAAAGGAGAGTAGTATATGTGGCTTTTTATCAGTTCTTGACAGAAAGCAGAGATAAGACTAATCTTTTTTATTATTATTTGTCTTGCAAGAAAGAAACAGCAACTCAAACGAATGAATAAATACGAACAAATATATGTGACATCTCTTTCTCCTACAGAACCACTTAGTGTGGTGATTCTTCAAAGACCAGTAACACTACTACTCTCTTTTTCACCAGTTGCATTCATCACCTTTGTAGCTGTCACTAGCCTTGATGCAAATGAGAATGACAAAACATCAGTAAGACTGCTCCTAACCATCCTTTATGTGAACCTTTTTGGGTCCCTCAGTGAATCAAAACATTAAAGCATCTTAACTGACGTCAAAACCTTTGAATTCTTTTCTTTAGAGTTACCCATGCTCAGGCAGTGACTGTGTAGAAGGGATATCTTAAGTGAGTTACACATCCTTCAGAGTTAGATAAGCACTTGTTGACATTATGCTTCATAACATTTTAGTCTTCTTCCTAGCTCCAGGTTTTGACATGTTCAGCATTACATGATTCTTTGATTCAGTGTAAGAAATTCCCTCTGAAATTCTCTCAGGTTGGCCTTCACCTGACACATATTCTTTCTGCTGCCTGACATTAATTCCTGGCTTTATTCAGTTTAAAATTACTGGCTCTTGGAATATCAAATACTCTGTTCAGTCTGCTCTGATACTCACTGAAACATCAAGACATATATCCACACCTGCTACACGATCCACTGTCCTGTTCACTGCATGCAGTACACCCCATGCCAAATACAGATCAAAAGGTAATTCTGCCATATGACGGAGTGAAACTGCAAAACTTGAAGACTTCTATTCAAGAAAATCTATCTATAGCCTGTCAATGCATTAAATTATCTGCATAATTTTACTCCTGACATCTCAAAGAATAATTATTTTTCCATAAGCCAGCAAAAATTTTCCTTCTTATGTTTTTATTTAAGTCTTGAGAGTCTCCATATGGTCATAATCTCTACCTTTTTTCTCTGCAATTGTTACACAGAGAACCCAATTGGTAGATGTTTTTCCAGTCTTCAAATGATACCATCTGCTGCCATGGTTCACAATTGATTTCCTATTCTCTTTCCTAAGACCTGTGAAGCATCTCGTGTAGCCTTGACCACATATCTGTGTTTTCTCCAAGATGTATCTTGCTTTTAATGGAAGACTTACATCAATACAACTTCACATTGTTACTGAAGCATTCCAAAAAGCCTATGGGTTGTATTTTTGAATTTCCATGATACTGCCACTCTTGACATTTATCTCAATTTTCTAAGCCCACAACAGGCTGACACTTTCTGTATGTCAACACCAATCTTACTATTTATATTTAACCCAGCATTTTTCAGAGAGCATTTCAACAGCATTAAATTGTTTTTTGTTGAAGCCTTTCAAAGGCACTTCACTCTTTCATGTTTATTTGCTTTTTACAGCTCCCAATCTCACTTTCTTTTATCACATTTATTTCCATTCTGGTTTCCACCCTGTATAGTCCATTTCTCATTTTAATTGGCTGATCTTTTGAATTTATAGCTTCATCTATTAGCATTCCTAAAAAAACCACTTTCTCTTCGCTTGAGGAATCCTGTTCTTCACTTAATATAAGTAGTTTCTCACTTGCACTGCATATATTAGCATAATGATGTGTTTATTACACTTCCTGCACATTTGTTAGTATCCAGAGTATCTCTAATACTAGTGCTGACTGCCACATTGCTGCCACTGTTTCCATAACTTTCCATGTTCTTCCTCTTAGCCAGTTTGATATTAGGGAAACTCTCTCTTGCAGTGGTACATGCAGACTAGCATCCTATATCTGTCTTTCAGGTTTCTCTTTGTATCGCTGTTTGCTCTGCTGCCTGACATAGATGTATTGCCTTTTCTAGAGTGAGATCAACTCTATTTAAAAACCTACTTATGGTTGTCTTTATTGTTATACTTAAGGAAAATACACTCTTTTGTATGCATTAGTTTTCCAATTTAATATCATTTCAAGGCTTAGATCATCTTCTCTACTATTTCCCCCTCAAACTAAACTCTCACTCTGCATGTACCTATTCATAAGGTGACATCTTTTGCTACAGTAGTCTTCAAACTTTTTCAGTATTTCTGCAAAGCTGCCTTCTCCTTACCCACCAATACTTCCACAGTGTTCTCCGTTTACCTTTACAGCTATTGTTCCTGTCACTGCTTATGAGTAGAGTAGTATTTTTCTCATCCACCAGCCTGTTTCTCCCTGTGGTTTTCATGAACACACCACAGCACTGCACACACCTTCTTCCAGCCCTCCTCCAACCTACATGCCTTTGCAGCATTCTCCCTACTCCAGGATGTGCACTGTGAATGAAGAATCCACTTGCAATTATACAAGATCAAGCAAACATTTTGATGATACCTCCAACTGTCAGAAGTAAATCTTACACTTCAGATAACTCCTGTGAAGAGCAAAACTGCTTCAAAGTAAACTGTCCATTAAAAGTCGTGAGAACATGCAGAAGTGCTCTATAGCTGTGCATACAACCAGATCAAGCAAACAGAAGGAAAACTACCCTGTTTCCATGCAGACCAGAATGCCGCTGGAGGGCTGGGAGAAATGTTCAGGGCAGGAAGGATCAACAGAGTCTTTCCTTCACACACACCCACCTCCAGGACAAGTGGTATCTATTTCTGCAGCTGTGCCACCTATGTCCCCCAGATGGCACAGGCTCCAGGCAACCAGACAGTTGCTGCACATAAACATGGTTGGGGATCTTGAGTGATCTCTGTCAGAAGGAACATCCAGCATCAGTATTTTTCTATTTAGGTACCTTGATGTCATGTGGATTTGTGCCAATTCAGAATGTCTGTAAATTGATTTGAATCTAACCTGAAAAGTTTAAACTTTTGTGTATGTGTGCAATACACAGTCTTTAAAAGATACTTACATTGCTACCACTCTAAACTGTAAATACTTCAGCATATGCTTAGTCCCGTGAAGTTAACATAACTGCCCTTAGCAGAAGAGCACAGTGTATGCGTTTATCAGGTGAGGATCACAGTATGCACAATGTGCCCAAACCCTGTTTCTAAATATTAGGAAAAGGCAAGACTGGAGGGGGAGACTGAGAGGGAGATGAATATGTAATAGACAATTCACACACCTGGGGGGGGGGGAATTTTATCTTCCTGAACTTGACCCATATTCACCAAAGAGATTCACCTGCTTAAAAAAAAAAAAAAAAAAAAAGTGTCTGTGTGAGGTAGAAGACCACACATTTGGAAAAAAAAAATGCTGAAAAAATGCTCCAGTATCATCCAGGGGTACCAGGTTCAATTGTTTCCTCTCCTTAAGGGAATGTGATCTCATGACTCAGAAGATACCATCCTATAAAGCAACCCGAGAGAGGGTAGTCTCAATTTTACCTGTTCATGCTGTTCTAATTTTTGCTGTAATTGAACACTCAGTGGAGCAGAAGCAGGACCCAGCTGTCTTGCTACACAAATAAGTGCCACAGTTGCTTAGCTAAATAAACTTTCCTGCTCTCTGACCCAAAAGCACATTTAAATACTCCATGTCAAGTAAGGCAATTCAGATTGGAAGAATCAAGGCAAAGTCCACATGTGTACACCATACAGGACAGTAGCTGAGACTTGACATGCAAGACCTTTGTTTAGACCCATGGTCTACTTGAAGTGGAGCAGCTCACAACATGCACTGCTGAAACAGTTTATCTGAGACCACAAAAACATCTTACTCCACAGCTTGATCCTGCTCACTAAGACGAAGGTCTTGCTTTTTCCACTCCCAGTGGACAAAGTCCCCAAGGTTTCCTTACACTCAGTGGAGAGAGAAGGGGATGTCTCCATCAGGTAATTTGCAGTAGGAACCTAATTTAGCCTCCTGAATCACTTCCTGGAAGAAGTGAGCTCTTCGTTGCTGGCAGGAGAGTAACCAGCTGAGTTAAGTACCTTCATTACACAGTTCATGAGAAGATGCCAGATTTTAAATGCTGAGGCCTGGGACAGTCCCAGACATGATTTATCAAGTCCAGCACATGACACCCACAGCACATGCTGTGAAAAGTCCCGAGCCCATGCCCGGTAAGCCTGACATGCCCAGTATGTGCACACGATTTATACACATACGCTCGCTGTGCTGTCTGGCATTCAGAAAATCAGGCAGTTGTTGCAAAAGAATGGGAAAAGTCACATCCTATACACTCTTCATATGGAATACCACATCTGACTGTGCAATGTGGGACATGCGTGCTTCACAAGGTATCTGCTGAATACAGCCTTAATTATTTTTACACATATGGTTAGGATAGGAAAAAAAAAAGGTAAGAACATATAATTTCATCTAAATCTGAAACTGGAAGTCTTTTGGCACAACTTTCAAACCAAGAGGAAAAATAGGTGACTTGCCAAGCCCAAAGTACAGCTCATTGTCAGATTCTTCCACAAGGACCTCATTTCATTGCTTTTCTGTTTCAGCAATGGACTAACTTTAATTAAAGTTTTACCCTTCTTTTACTTATTCATCAGACAACTATATACAGTGAGACATATATCCTCAATGGACCAGCACAAACTTCTATAATGGCTGCAGCTTCTACATTTTTGTACACAGAGGTATAGGTTCATTTCAATACAGAACTATTTAAAGGCTTGTAAAACAGCCCTCTAAAATACTTGATCTCAACTTCCTCTTGCCTCAACATACTCAGTCTTCACACAGTAGGAAAACACTTGAGTGCCAAGGCAAGAAGCAAGTCAAAACCACATCAAATAATAGAGCAACAGGCCCCTTCTCTTCCAAATTTAAAACAAGACAATGCTTGAATCAACTTCTTTTCATCCTTCACAAATGTCCTCTAAACTACTCTACCCTGCTGAAACACTAATTCCAGCCAGTTTTGTCACTGCCTTTAACAAGACCAGAACCTCACCCTCGGCTTCCCCCTGAAATAAAAAGCACATAAGTACCTTGCTGGATCAGGACCAGCCGCTTTAGCAAAAGGCTGGTTCAAGTCACACCATTCAGAGATTACAATCTCTTTAAGTGCCTCTGAAAGTGCCTTGAGCCTTTAGCCTGCTTTGTTCTACTTTCTGTTACTTCTGACAAAAAATAAAATCTCATGTCTTCAAGCCTTGTCTAGGAACCAAAGAACATTGACCTGAAATCTGATCTTCAAGAGTATATCCTACCGATGACGATACAAGCCAGAAACAGGAACAGCTGAACTGGTACTAATATATTTTTCTTTCAGCTATAATGTCTGTTGATGATCCAACTCAGTGCAGGTAATTTTTTTCCAGGAAAAAAAAAAAAAGAAGAAAGAAGCAGATTTGCAACAGAATTTCCTTGGCATGGCTCCTTTCCCATAAGTCCATTATGACTGTGCAATGTTACGGTTAATAGTACCTATGTAAAAAGCAGCATCTCCCTATGCATATTTCAGGAGAGGGAGTAGTTCGGCTTGCTTTTTGCATTTTCTGAAAATATAGGTGACAATCAAACAGCAATTAAGGTGCACCCTTATTATATTTTATTTTAACAGCAGCTATGTGCCTACATACATCTGGATGAAGAGATCTTGGCAAACACAAAGTGTCCAGTAAAAGAGCATGCTCCTATTCCAGGCAGTGCATGCTTTCAAACCTCTATGAATTTATTTCTCCATTTGAAATATATGTAAATCAATGGATTTATACAACGAGTGCTTCATTTTTTAAAGGACGATTTTCAAAGAGAGATTTTTTCATATGTAACAAGCTTAATATACATTTAACATAAATAAAACATTGAGACGGCTTTAGACTTCTCTGCTCCATTTTTCAGCTTTTATTATTCTTCATTACCTGCTACAATCACTAAGCTTGGGCAAGGGTATTTGGACGTCCACCTTCATTAACATACTGTTAGACATTCATGCAGTGACAGATAACAAACATGTAAGAAAGGGATCTGCAATCCAGTGAGGGAAGTCCCTCTTACTTTAAAATGAAATTCGAAACAAGGGCCTTGTTTAGTTATGTACAAGTTTTTGCTTTACACTTATATAGGATCTAAAATCTTGCTAAGCTACTTTCTCCCTTACACTGTCAGCATAAAAATAATGAAGAAAAAATAGAACCTGAGAAATCTGGAAAATGCCAGCCTAAAGATATCTCAGGCTGGCCTGCTGGGCCCTCTGTTTTCTCATTAGTATGGAAAGAAGTGGAAGTTTCTTGAAAACAACGTCTTCAAGACCAAATTCTTAAATTCATACAAATAGTTTCCATTTTAGCATATATATCCCAAACCTCTCTCAAAACTCTTAAGGACAGAGGCATAGACATAGAGGGAGAGGCAGTGTTTTGGTAGCCCAGCCGTGAGCACCTTCTGAAGGATGCTGCTGTCCTCCCGCATAAGCTGTTTTGCCTCAGCCTGGTGGAGTTAGTCCCAGTGGAGACTCCAAGGAGCCCCATCAGTCCTCATCAACTCGAAGGTCAACGACTGAAACAAGCCAGGTTTCTGGGAGCAGAAAAAAAAAGATAAAATGTTGCCAGTATACACAAAACCCAATGCTTTGTGATATTTGGAGTATTTTTAGACCCTAGAAATTACAAAACTGACTCTTGTAAAGTGTATTTTCAGCTCACCTTAGCCAATTACCCAGATCTTTAAAGGAAGATAAAAAAGACGGATTCCTAAAAGCAGCTATTATATCATCACTGTCCAAAACCCCTTTTATATTTGTAGCCTGATGCCTCGTGTTTTATTACACAATTTCAAGTCACCAGAAATAACTTTTAAATCCAGCCAAACCATGCAATGCTGCACAGTCAAAAGCTGTTTTGAGGAAGAAGGGGCTGGGGGCTGGAGAAGCCTTGTAGACAGTTTCATATTATATTAAATCTACAACAGCCTAGAAATCTAAAATGAAAAATACCCAAAATAACAACAGCTCTGAGCTCCATATGAATTTAAACATGCCTTTTTTTTTAGCACAAGCTCACATGACTTGTTAAATAATTTACTCTGTAAATTACTTATCCTGTCTTACTTATTAACAATTCTAGAGTGCTTTATATAGCTCAAATAGAAATTTATTTTGTGGTTTTGAAATGTACGCAATACACAATCACCTCTCCTTTAATAGGCAAGAGCTTAAAAGTCATCCACTCTTTTGTTGGAAATCAGTTCTTCCTGAAATACACCAATTAATTTCAAACTCCATTCACCTGAATAATCATAAGTCAACATATTAATGACTTGATATCAGAACTGTGAAACTAGGCCTGGAATATACTTGCACTGCAGGAAGACACTCTGAAATCAAAGTCTTTGAAGAGTGATATACTAACAATACATTTTATTTAATGAGAAAGTATTAGCCCGTCCTTTTACAAGAAGTCCTGATAACTTTAAACATTATTCATTTACTATCTGATTAGTATTTTTGCTCACCCAGGACTACTTGTTTGCTATTGTGCCTACAAGGCATGAATTTAACAATACTTACATACTCCTTTTGCTCTCACCACTCTTGGTCCTTGGCTCTTAATGCAAATGCAATGTGAGCTCAAATGACTGATACCATGATTTTAATGCAGGATCTCACACTGGAGTTCAATTTATCTCTAATCATACCAAAACTACCAAACAATTACTACCATTAAGCTCTGTTATGATAAGCAATTTTAGCACTGGCACATGCTTTCCAGATAAAGAAAGCCAATTGTACGACCCTAAAATCTTGTTAGGACAGAATGTTCAAAATCTGTCTTTTGTTCATCTTAATAGAAAACTACACAAGAACAACTAGTTAGGGAAAAGGTAAGGAAGATGACTAAGAAAAGCACCAGGCATAAATACTCTTATGCCCTCCCACACCAAGTTTTATCAGCTGGCCGCCATAGGGATGATGCAGAAGTGTTCAGGGTGTCTTTCCACTGCTGTTGATAGATTTGGGTGCTGAATCCATCCAGGAATCAAGAATAGCTGGACTGAGAGACGAGTGTTTATTCAGCTCTAAGCTGCAATTTACCTACAGGTCAAAACAGAGCTGAAGCACCAGGATGTCTAGTGGTGGAGGCTACCCATTGTGTGGGACCACAGCTCTGTTACTCCTACCAGCATCACCCCAGCTTTCTCTCCCACCTCTGGGAGGAAAGGGGAAACCCTCGCTGCCCACTTACATCCTGCAAGCTGTGTGCCATCTACCTGGCCCACAGCCAAGCCTCTGCACCACTGTGGGTTTCACATGCCTTCCCTAGCCATGCAATTATTCTAACACTCCAATGCATGCGGCCCCAGTAAGGTTCTGGAGTCAGCTCACATGCCCTGTGTGTCTATCAGTGTTTTGCCTGGGACTGCAGGATCCACTCCCATCAGGAGCAGGTTGTGAGCAGCAAATGAAGGATTGTTTCCAACAGAACTCAGGAAATACATTGGAATAAATTACTAGAAATTGTCTTTTCTCTTACTTATACCAAGAATGATTCTACCACAGACCCGTGGAACTGTGCTCCTCTATCTACAAAGCACATAATGAAAAATCAGGCCTGAAGCTTCCCAAGTAAAATACAATGCCCGGGTCTCTTAAACTTGTTTCTTAGCTAGTATATTTCAC
The DNA here is from genome assembly GCA_028858755.1 of Ara ararauna. Taxonomy (NCBI): domain Eukaryota; kingdom Metazoa; phylum Chordata; class Aves; order Psittaciformes; family Psittacidae; genus Ara; species Ara ararauna. The sequence continues at coordinate 30,528,396 of CM054410.1, read as the reverse complement.
AGTCTGTATTTACCATATTAAAAGTGCTTCCCTACGTATTTACTGTTTACTGAGCTCTCACGGTGAAAGAGTGTGACAGCTAGAGTTGTTCGATTTTTAATTTATGCCTATAAACTAATTAGAGTCTCTGTGTTTTATGTTGAAAGTACGCATGAAAAAAAAATCCTAAATACGTGCAACAGCATCTCCTGAGAAATCCATGACTCAAAATTATTTTTAGATCACCAAACACAACAACGTGCAATGTCACAGAATGATACAGTAAAAACTCAAAAGAAATGCAAAGACAGTGATGCTCAAAGAACACAGGAAAATGAATACCAGAAGCATCAGAGCAAAATTACTAGACATTCTCTAAATTGATCATGGCTGGAATACATATTTGCATACGTGTTTTCTCCCCTGGCCTTTTAAACAGAGTTAAATTCTAGAGGGGGATTGCTCTTTTACGTCCAAATTGAACATACCAGAAAATAGCACCAGCAACGCCTATAAGATGAGCAGAGATGCATAGCCCAAAGCAATTTTTTCTTTTCCTAGTGTAGCAGTCCACCAAATATTAAACACACATCTAAACCAGTAACTGCTGTAACAGCAAATCCGTTTCTTTACCATAGGTCCTAAAAGTCTACCAAAGGTAAGCCACGTAGGAGTAGTAGAAATTACTGTCCCCAACCACACATGGGGGAATGCAGCAAATTTACTTCAGCAAACTGCAGAAAGGTAGCCCAAAGTGTACAGTTTAATCTAAAATCATTCACAGTATATTATTTCTAAAGGGAACTGAAAGGGAGAAGAAGGATGGAGAATGCAAGCAGTATATGTAAATCTGTATAGATATGGGGGGAAGGATTCTGATATATTTCACATTAAGTGTCATGGAAAACAATCCATAAACCACAGGGATTAGAAAATATGGAGATAGATGTAACAGCTTGAGAAGGTTTTCTTCCCCAGATCTATCATATGCAGGTCCAGTATCCAAAATTTTTTGCTTGTCAAGAGCCTTTGCAGCTTTTCTCTGGCAGCATCTGTGGATGCCACAGAGCAGAGAGCTGTGAAACGATGCAGGATTTAAGAAGCAAAGCTACAGAACTCTCTCACCGAATATCATATGCAAGCAAATGAGGATGGAAGCAACACATGGGTAAGGCAGAAATAATAAAAAAAAAAACAAACAAAAAAAAAACAAACAACAACTTTCCGCAGCTTCTTCACTATTAATAAGGGTTTCCTAATCCTCTAGCACTTGCTGGAGACAGCACAATACTCATTCCTCTGCAGGCTTAGTATTTTCCTTCCAGCCACCTTACTGAGAAGGGCAAAGCAGGCTCTCATGCTTATGGGGAAGAGAGTTTGCTGTCCTTTCCACCAGAATCTGCCGCATCATCTCCTTTTTAGCCTTTCTTTTTGGTTGGTTGACCTTGGGGATTTTTTTAACAGAAAAAGCGTACAAGAGAGGTCGGTAGGGAGGGCGAGTGGGAGCCACCCTCCAAAACTCTCGGTTCGCAGGAATAAACATAGGGAGATAAAGTAAAGGAATTAATAAAATAAACCCCCCCTTCCAGATCAGCCGCGGTCGCAGAGTGAGGTCTGGGTGATGCGCTACGCACGGCCGGCCCCGGACCCCAGCTCGCCGTCCCGCTCCCCGGCTGCCCCGCGGGATCTCCGCGCCGATCTTCCCCCGCGCCACCCGTCCCGCTGCCCGGGAACCGCACGGCGGGCAATTAGGATTCATCACCTTCATTGGGCTGGCAGCGGAATCTCTGCGAAGTCTCGTTCAAATTAAATCACACCCGACTGTCAGGCTTCCTGCCACCCCCTATGCCCGCGGAGCAAGTGCCTTTCGGCACGGTTGAGTTCCCTGCCGCTCCCTCCCGCAGCGTGCCCCGGACGCCCCGTGCCGCCAGCCCCCGTTCTCGGGCCGGACCGTACTCACATCTCGGTGACATTGTCGCCGTCGGCGCTCCCCTGCGGCACGGGGAAGGAGGCGATGCCCGGCACCGGCTCCACGCACCAGATCCGCCAGGAGCTGCAGCGGCAGGACGCGGGGCAGCCCAGCGAGCCCCGCCAGCAGCCCAGCACCAGGCAGCACAAGCCCCACAGCCGCGCCAGGCCGGGTCCCGGCCTCCGCCGCCAGGACACCATGCTGACCCCGCTCACTCCAGCGCTGCCCCGACGGCCTCCTCTTGCTCCCGCTGCAGCCGCCGCCGCCGCTGCTGCCGGAGCGCGCGCCCGGAGGGTGCACAGCCTTCCACGCCTCGGGCGGGAACGCCGCGACTAGGGCTCACATGGGCGCGCCGCAGCCGCTGCCGCAGCCACAGCCGCCCCGCAGCGCTACCCGCCCCGAGGACTCCGGGAGGCGGAGGTAGCCGGGGCTGGACGCTGCAGCGGGGCTGGGGCGGAATGGGTAGAGGGAGCCGCCGGCGCAGCGCGGCACCTGCTCCCGGCCCCGCGGGCGGGCGGGCGGACCGCGGCACCGCCTTGGTCCCCTTGGCGGCTCCCGATGATGCTGCAAAACCCGCGGAGCGGCGGGGGCAGGTGGCGGAGGCTGCGCTGCTACCTGCGGGGGCTCGGGCAGCCGCTGCCCGACGGAGGGAGGGAAGGAGAGAAAGAGGGAGGCACAGCCCTCGGCAGCGTCGGCGGGCTCGGAGAGCCGTGCTCGCCTCTTTACGCACCGTCGCCTCCTCCTTCCAGCTGATAATAAAGCAGCCCCGGCTCCTGCTCCAGCCCAAGCTAGGGAGCTGCCGGCAAAGTGACGTGGGGCTGACGCAGAGAGGGGCAGAAACTCCACAAAATGAGCCTGAAATCCAAAAAAAAAAAAAAAAAAAAAAAAAAAAGAGAGACGAAAAAAAAAGACAAAAGCAACAAGGGCGGAGGGAGGGGTAGCGAAGGGAGGGTGACGGAGAGCAGATACCAATAGGCCCTCTGCGCCTGAGCCTTCAGACGCGCTCACACACACTCACGCTCACGCGCGCGCGCGCCCCGCCGCCGATGCGGGCTGGAGGCCCAGCCGGGACCCCTCGCCGGGACTGCTCGCCGAGGGACATAGGGTGTCCCCGGCAGGACGAGACCTCCCTATCGCGGGATAAACGAGGGAGTTGCGAGAGCCCCGGCAGGCGATGGACCCTGAACCGCTCCCCTCGAAACGCCTTGCCCTTCCCGGCACGGCTCCGCGGCCGGGGACGTGCTGCCTTTCCCTCCGCCACCCCCGGGGTGCGGGCTTTCCGCAGCAAGGCCGGTGCGCGGAGACTGCCGCAGAGTCGGGCGATGGGCGCTCCTCAGGCGCCACCGCGCGTCCCGCCGCCGCCGTGCACCGCGGTCCCTGTGACCCTATGGACCAGTGCCCTGCTCCAAGGCTGGGAGAAGGAGCAAGAAGTTCCCATTTCCCGGCGCCGAGGCTGAGGCTAGCGTGACTGACAGATGTGTATCACATATTCTCAGATGCAAATAGCAGCAGATCTGGGGAACAGGACCTAGTGACAGTGTTCATCCTTTGCCGTTTCTGTTCTGATAAATGGCAGGCAGTCCTGACTTTGCAGGGTGTTCAGTTGCCACTGTACCACTATACCCAAAGACAGCAATGGTCCTTTCTTATCTAATTACCCAAGCTGAGTAATTCATGGTGAAGTAAAAAAGAAACTCATAGCTGTACCTAGCTGGAACACTATGAGGCAATGAGTGAAGACTCGATAAAGAAACTGTCGTGGTTTAAGCCCTTAACTCACGCAGTCGTGCTCTCACTCCCACCTCTTTCTTCCCCCCTCTCCTGGAGGGATGGGGAGGAGAATCAAAAAGAATGCAACTCCCACAGGTTGAGATAAGAACAGTTTAGTAACTAAAATATAACACAAAACCACTACTGCTACCACCAATAATAATAATGACAAGGGAAATAGAAGGAAAAAGAATACAATCGCTCACAACCTATACCCAGCCCAACCAGTGCACCCCACCCCACCCCCACCCCCCTTCCGGGTCTCTGCCCTCCGTTTTACGTCCTGGGCATGATGTGCTGTGGCATGGAATACCTCTTTGGTCAGTTTGGGTCAGGTGTCCTGTCTCTGCTTCCTCCCAGCTTCCCTTCCTCCCTGGCAGAGCATGAGACTCAGAAAGTCCTTGGTCAGACCAAAACATTACCAAGCAGTAACTGAAAACACTGGTGTTATCAGCACAGTTCCCAGGCCCAAAATCAAAAACACAGCACTGCACCAGCTACAAAGAAGGAGAAAAATGACTGCTACTGCTGAACCCATGACAGAGACGTAATTGAAAATATTGTCATTCAAAATATTGCCATACTTGGACAAAATTTAATGGAAACATAAGTAAAATTCTTACATAGATACATTTCTTCAACACAGAATATATATCATCCTTACGAAGTTCAGCATTTTGTCCTTTCTAAATAAAACACAAGGAAGATCAAGGAAGTCCTAAGGAATAACAAAGCAGAATAAAAAAATGGAAGGACCATAAAAAATACTGTTCAAGTGAAAGGCATTTTTTCTACAAGTAATACAAAATTCATAAGAAGAGGCATTATTAGCTTTAAAATATTGCTCAAAATAGATATAGAAGGATAACAAGATAAAAAAATTCATGGAATGACTTTCTAGAGGAAAGTGTTTAAAAGAAAAAGAGAAAAAATAATAGCATAAACTGCAATAATATTCCACCTTCAAAAAACCATGAGAAAGTCCTTGATGCAGGACAGAAGTGCAAAACCTTGGTATGTTGCTGCAAATCCTGTATTACTGCCCTATAGCCGCATCTGCTTACAACTTTGAAGAATATGCTTAATTTTACCTCTCTCCCCCTGATGAACACAAAGACATCAGCTTTTTAAGGCAACAAATACTCATCATTATTCTACCAGTGATTTCATGACAATGTGCTCACAGATGTCTAATCAGATATAGGCCAATACATCTTATGTCTCTATTTGCCATGATTCTGGGTAACTGAGAAGTTGTTAAACCAGTTTCAGAAAAAGCCATGCACTTGGATCAACTTGGTTAATTAGATATTTCGATACTTTGGGATGAGAAAAGTTCTGTATGTATGATCTTGAACTTGTAAGGATTGCAGGGTTAAGTGTTAAATAACGCTAGAGCACACACTTGGAAACGGGTGTCACCAACTGTTGTGGCAAAAGTCTGTTTGCATTTTCTGCAACTCAAATATATTTCTCACAAGAGTGTTGCTGAGTTGCACAGTAATCCTGTCTTAGAAGGGCTGGGACTTATCTACATAAGTTTTCTGTGACAGTGCAAAAATGACCAGGTGTGAAAACATGTTGGTAAAATACCAAATTCTGTTAAATACCGAATTCTCTTAAATACCGAATTCTCTTAAATACCAAGTTCTGTTGAATGTCCTAAAAATCAGCATTTTATCAATATAGATTGGGTGGAGAATGTGGGAGGATGACAAACTGGAAGTGTAGTACGCTGACCACCAAAGTTGCCAAAACGAAAGCTAGGGAATAGTCCACCCAAAAATACCATTCCTGGCCTACTGGGGGAAACAGCAGCTCTTTCAATAGGCACAGCTAGATGTTTTGAGTGTTTGAATTCTAGGTTTACAAAAGGATAGCTGTTCAAAGAATTGCTGTCATAAGTTGTGACTTCACTTCTACATAGAAAAGTTTTATTTATAAATGTAACAATATTCTTCTATGGTACTTCTCACAGATTAACGGAAGTAGAAAAGGACTTCAAATACTCAAATACTTCCTATGAACCATTACTTAAAAGAGTGCCACAACTAAATCACTAGAGACAAGTAGCTTTCTGGTAATGCTGTTAGAGCAGTCATCATGCTGAAGATGGTAGAACTAGAACAAAGATGGAACTATGACTAAGCTATAGAGTGTGAAGAGAGGGCTAGAATATATGAATTCAATCTTAAGATTGAAAAGCCTCTCTTTCTTCAGTGCATGAAGGACTTCAAGGAACTGCAATAACACTCCTGAAATATGTAAAAGGGTATGAAAAGGGACAGGTAATAATTTTTTTCCTTGTCTGTGGGACAGAACAATAAGTAATACTCCTGATTTACAGCAAAGAAGATTCATGTTTGACATCATGAAAACCTTTGTACAGAAAGGACACTTAAGCATGACAAATGCATCACCTTGGAGACTACTGGAATCGTGAGCAATAGAGCCTTCATGGAGCAGGTGAGGTGAGCCTCTCCAGAGCAGGTGACTAGAGCCTGGTTTGCCTTAGGCAGGTGAAAACAAATTAATGACCTCCCAGGGATTCTGTTCCCTTGCAATATACATTTATTTGCCCACTTTTTTCACTGGTGTGTAGTTATAAAATCACATTTATCTGAATATATTAGAAGCAAAACCTGAAGATGCTGAAATACTTAAAAGTGTTTTTTTGAAATTACTGTCCTGAAATTGAGTTTGATATCTCTGAAACTTTAACTCACACACTATGCATAAAGTATCGTTATAATGTAGCATAGGGATTGTAGCAAATATCTGAAAAGGTACAAATGTAGGTTTCTGGAAAAGAGATGGAAGCCTCAAAGAATCTCTGTAAGAGTACTGTTATTTAGGTGAGGGAATAAGACATTATACTGCAGAGTCTGGGAAAAGGTAACAGCCATGTGATTTGTGTGTGTACTAGGTTATCCTTGTCCAAAGAAGTGCATACAGACAAAGCAGTCAAATAAACTGCTTACATTTTGCTTACAGTTTGGGGAATTTTAGCTGTTATGCAAGGGAGAGCTTGGACAGCTCATGAGAAATCCTGATTTTTTCAGAAACATTTTGTTTTCCAGAGAAATATCCTGATTGCCATGAAACTTTCCACATTAAGATTTTCTAACATTCAAGCTAGAGCTCTGATCAGAGACCACACTGCTGCACCATGACCTACAGCAAGCATATGAACTCTAATCTCCAGCATCTGCTGGGCTAGTAGCTATTCCGACATGTAGTTGTCTCTCCTGAGCATCCACACCTTTTCCCTCAATGACAAAAAGCAGCCTACAGGCAGTTCTTTTCTGAACTTCCTCCAAACATGATGCACTCTCCTAATGTCCTAGATCCCTCTGAGCACAAAGCACTCTCTGAATGTCCTACCTTTCTCAGAACACGAGGCACTCGCCGAATGTCCTAGCCTGGGTTTTGTTATTTCCAGTGTTCCACCTATTTGCAGATTTAGCTAGCTACTTGATCATAGCTGATTTTGCACTCCTGAATAATAGGAGCATTTTTGCCTATCTTTTTCAAGCACAGTTCGGCGCTTACTGCCTTCAAAATGAAGTTGAATCCTGCCACCTTGTGCTCAAGAAAATTAGCACACCTTTTTATTTTGGGGAGGTGAGAAGGAGAAAGAAAGGGGAAGGAAAAGTTAACTGTAACTACCATGTTTCTAATAAGCAAGGAATTAAGTGAGGGCCTGAGGGTTTAATGATTGTGTCCCATTTGATATTGCCTGAGATGTCTACCTGGGACATTTTCAGAAGGTCAATCTCTCTTCTAGGGGCACTCTTTGCACCACAACGCCATTACTTTTCATATCCCCACATGGTTTCAAAGCTGTGACTGCCCTCATGATCTAATGATGGCAACATACCCACCCAGCGTAGGTCCCATAACCTGTGTCTCATGGCTGGAAGTATTAATCACAAAGATCCTGGTAGCCCTTGGTCACATTTGTTTGCTGTGAGGGCAGTGCTACTTCTTTTCATCAGTAAGCAATCATATCATAGTGTGGAAGGAAGGACCCTCCTCATTTATGAAAAGAAGTAGTATTTTTTGTGGGAGTGGTACAAGTAATAATTGTAAGGAGCACATATCTCCCTTTTTTGCTGAAATCCAAGGCAGCACTCTTTTTTTTTCCAGCTGTCAGGACTCTGTAAGTAGCTTTCTGGTAATACTATGAGAGCGAACATTATCCTGAAGGTACTAAAACTAGAACAAAGACTTGAAAAGGATGATTTCCTCCACCTTCTCTCTGTGTCACTGCAACCTCCTACCCCTACTTCAGTCTATTTAGACTACAGCTCTTTTAAGTCTCCCTGCAGACAGCCAAACAGGGCTGTTGTTGGTTCTGCAACTACCATTTACCACCATAACAGCCAAGAGCAGAGACAAGTAGTCAAACTCGTAGAGACCTAGAAAGTCATAACTCAGTTGTTTTTAACTGATTGATTTAGGACTGAGAGATCCTGGTGGTCAGTACTGCGGCTGTAAGTAGAGGCAATTCTTCCACTTACCTTACAGATAATATACAGTGAATAAGTCTGACTGGTAAGTCTAATCTCCTCCTATTTGAAAATCATGTATATTGAAGCACTCTTTTTTTTCCTTTTTTTTTTTTTTTCCTAGAGATGATACTATGTGCATGTAGTACTTGTTAGCAATTTCTCTTTTTTTTGACTGTGTGTGTCTACTGATAATCTACAGGCACCTGGACAGCTGTACAACAGAGGACATTACATGATATTATCTATTTTTTGTATTGAGCAAGAGGAAAACAGGAGAATTGTTACAAAAGACCTGCTAACTTCTTTACAAAACAGTCTCACAAAATGTCTGTCTTTTGCCCTGTTTATGAATCATCTCTTGACGCTGACAAAATTCCTTGCCACCCTCTGGCCTGACTTGAGAAAACATATTGACAAGTTTGCTGCTAAGCCACCCTGCTGTCATCCAGAGGCTTTCCTGTTCAAGTTTAATTTCAGGATTTAGTCTCGAGTGGGAGCTATGCAGATCCCTTTGATTAATACTTTTTCCACCCTGCTCTCTCTCTCGCACACTCACACACCACACATCCCCCGACTACGGATAAAATCACTCCCTTGATGTTTATTTTCTGTGTCTCCCACAGCCTTTGCTGGCCATCATGACATTGTGATGTTTTCCCCATATCCTCTGGAACCTTTTCCTCCTGAAAACACCCAGATCTGGTCACAGGGCAAGAGGGATTCTCTTACATAATATTCTATAGGTTTCTATGGTACTTCCACTCAGTTTCCCACAGCAACCACATGGAGCAGGAGACATTTTAAGCCCTACCATCATCATCAGTTACTAATTCTTGTCACAAGATTCAGATAATATTGGTTCTTCATATTGTCATGTCTAGCTAAGACAGAGACGTCATTTGGTGTCAGTTTTCTGAAGTTCTAACAAGCAACTTGCTTTGTGGTTTGACATCTGGATCAAAGAATGTCATACAAATTCACAGCCTGAGAACATTTGGCTTTACAACATGTTAGCAAAAACTAATCTCATTATTTTTGGTACCTTCTCCAAACCTCTAAGGCAGTGCCCAGCTAACTCACTCAAGCAGACATAATGTGCAATTCAGTTCAGGAAGTAGCGTCTGCTGACTGTCAACAGTATTCACATTCACCTTACAGGTTAGGTTCGGAAGCTGAAGTCAGTGAAAGAAGGATTCCTACTGCCTTAACTGAAGCATACGTATCCTACACAGCTTAGTCCTTGGCAGTTAAATGTTGTTTGAGTTGTACTTCTTTGCTTTGACCCTACGTTCCATCTGTTAGCCTGAGCCGATAGTGCAGCAAAAGTTATACCTACTTTCAGTGGAATTTCCTTGAGTTTTTAGTTGTATGAAAATTCTCATTAATGTGCCCAAAATACTTCATTATGTGCTCTTCCCATGTTGCTTTGATTTTTTTTTTTCCCATTGCATATTGGTGCCTGGGCTTTCACTCAATGTATTTTTCATTTGAACATTTCTTCTAAGAATTACAGCACAAAAAAGGAGAGAAGAAAGGAAACGGATGGTTCTTTCTTACTCACCTCTGTCAATGCAAATTGAAGATTAAGGTTTGGGGGTTTTGCTGTAATTTTTTCTAACACTTTCAAAACCTAAAACCAAAATCTGAATTCCAGTTAACTGCATTATTTTTTGTAAGGGCATGATGTCCATCTGTACACCATCAATGTGCTCCTGAGTCCATTGGTCTTTGGCTTAGAATGTAATTTCACATAAACCAAGAGTGATTGCTCAGTCTTTCCTTGCTCACTAGTGGATTTGACTCAGCAGATTTCTGAGACCCCGCCACAAGCCAGCCCCAATTGCCCTTCCAAGCACTGCTTTCCACTTAATGACTCAGCTGCTCCATCTCTTTGGCTGGATCCCTGAATCTTAGGATGTTTCACTCATTCCAAATTGAGTAGGCAGATTTTAGTAAACTTTCTACAAGTGCAAATTGCAGAGGAAATTCAGGACCTTCTATTGAGGGTACCAATATAAAGTGTTTAGATTGGGTTTTGATCCATCATTTGCAGTTTCATTACTCATGCTATCTGAAGAGTAACTTCTCTCTTCTGACTCTGGTGCTTTGACTTGTCATTTACATAGACAATGCTTGTTGGGATTTGTACCTGTCAGAAAAAACTGAATGAAACCTCTTCTCTTTCTTCCTGGGCCTCTATTGTCATATACCACACCTCATAGGACTTCTCTTAAACTTTTTAGGTAAATACAAATGTATGGGTGGAGTAACTGCCAACACCAGTGACACATCATCAGCATCTCTCAGGTGTTTGCCAAATATTTTGTCTGTCCAGCTATTTCAGGGATTTCAGTCCATCCCCGCTGAAGAAATAATCAGATGAAATAACAGGAGATGAACTCACCCTGTGACAGGTAAAGGGGAACACCTACTATGCATGCACACATAAGAGATTAAGTCTGCATTACACAGGTTTAACTTATTACCTAAAAGTGCCACTGGATACTCCTCTTTGCCTTGCCTATGCACCAAGAATTCTCTGATTTTGTTAGAAATTTGGTCCTGCACTTAGAAAAGAAGCTGAAAGAAAGCCAGAAGTTATAAACCTGTTGATATCAATCACAGACTATGCTTCTTTTAATCTGGTTTTGAAGATCTCTCCTGGAGAATGATCATCTTCTGAATGAGATACATTTCCCTTAGCAACAGAGGAAGGCTGTAGTGGCAGGATTCATCTGATTACATATCAACATTCACAGTATAACTCTTATATTCCTTTTGCATTTAGTAGGGAGAAACGGACAATGGCTGACACATATTGTCCTACAGTAATATCAGAATAGTTCGGATAGGTCATGTTCTGAAAGCGCCTGTTTCTCCACTGACTTCAAGGTGATGCAGAAGTTTTTTATTCCAGATAGGTATATTTAAGTGGACACTGAGCCTGGAGGGATTTCTGCCTTTGAAAGATCCATTGAGGAAATTTGCTGATGTTCCTGTACATATCGGGAGAGTACAAGTACTACAGACAAAATTACTTTTACTCGGTCATACTGCCCTGCATAAAGATATTTCTTGATTACATGCCTTGGCCGTCTTTTATTTCTCTCAGTGAAGTATAAAAGGCTTGGAATAGCATTCTCCAGAAAAATAGTGAACAAAACCCCCTCAGTTTCAAGTTTATCATATTCCAATACAGCTTGTACATCTGCAAGGTTAATTTCATTGACTAATAACCACTGATACTTAGTTTTCATTTTTATTCAAGCAGATGATTGTTTCTTCAGTATGTCTACATGTAGTGGAACTATTTTCCCCACTGCATAGCTGTTCAACAACAGTAAATGTCTGTTTCATAAGACACATACACACCCCTTTAATTCAGACCAGGTTTTGCCTTTCGTATCTGATGATTTTGTAATTATCAGGGTAATTGATTGGATTTTTCCTGCTGAATCTCAGCTACTCAAATCCTTCACCCTCTCCTATCAATGGCATGTATACCCCCAAGAAGCAAAGCCAGTTCGGAAATCCATGTCTAGGACCTAGCCGTAAAGCTCGCCCGTTCCTGTTTGATCAATTTACCTACTGTAATAATCCTTCCTTCTCATTCACAGTCTTGACCAGTGTTAAAAATCCCACAATTGTTGTGGTACAGCATTTTGTTATAGCATCTATAGTCAGGATGAGACACCTCATGTGTACCGTTCTTCTTCCCAGCACATGACTGTGGCTCATTAGAGTTTTGTGCAGTCACGTCAGCCAGGGATTCCCCAGGTATTTCGAAGCTGGGAATAACTTTCTATAGCCATGGTTCACACATGGCCAAAACTAGTTTATGTCTTGGTTTTGCCCTTTAATGCAGATACAGGTTACTCACAGTTGGATGTACTCTCTCTTTCACTTTTGGCATCCTGAGTTGCTGGGCCAGTCTAGATCCTGCTGCAGCTACAGGGCTTCCACCAAGCCCAGGGCAGATACCTCTCGATTTGCCACTGCTGCTCATATAACAAGGTTTTGAGGCTAACATCCTCATGTTCAAAAACAGCAGTGATTTTTTTTCATTGTATCTCTAAGGAAAAGGGTCTCATGTCTTATTTTGTGTTGCATATACCCACATTAGCTCTTCTGGGGAGGCTCAGGAGGAGTCATTGAGATCCAGTTTAGTCTTCCTTGCCATTATTATTTATTATGTCTTGACTAGATATGTTTCACAGAATGGCTTCTGCAGAATAGTACCTACAGTTGTTTGTTTGTATTTTTTTTTTCACCTGAGAGGGAACAGACAGTTGAAGAGATTCCCAGGGCTTCAGTCACACACATATTCCAGTCATAACAGTCTGTAGGACATATAGAATGCCTTGCTTTGCTGTTTGAACCAAGAGCAATATTTCTTGAAAGACAGATGGCCTGATGGTTAAAAGGTTAAAAGCTTTGTTAAACATGTGTGTGCATTTCCATTGATTGTGGATTTGATGGTATTTAAGTGTACTTTGAAAGGAAACCACTGATGTAGGGCCTTCTCCTTGTCATCCTTACTCAATCCCAGTGTGAAAGGGGCTAACAGATTGTCAATTTATTAATTGACCACAGAGTGTGGGCCAAACAACTGCAGTACATGGGTGGTAACTACTGTGGTTTGATAAATCAGGGCGCATGAAAGTTCATTGCAGCTTCAAGTGTAACTTTCAGTCTGGTGAGAGAACTAACAAAAATCTGGTGCTGAGTTTGCACAGGATGTATGGCATAGCTGAATGCAAAAAAAAATTTTCATTACTACTTCAGGAGCTCATTTGACTTGGCAAGCCAAAATAAACTTCGCCACTTGTGCAAAAAGAGTGTCACCATTCTGAAAAGCAAGAAAGGAAATACTGAGAGTATAATCAGTAAAATGACAGGCAATTCTTACATCAACATTGAGGTGATATGTAAATCACATAAGTGTTTAAAATCTTGTAGGATTGCCTGACATTTGCTGTTCTCTTTTTGACTTGATGTTAAGAGAAGTTGTTTGCCTTGCTTCCTCAGCTATATAAAAATTATATTTAATTTTAAAGGCAAGAAATGTAAGAAGTAAATGTAAACAGTGATAGCACAGATGATACATAAATGATGGTATAACAAAAATTAGTTTGTGATTCAATTATTGATAGATTATTGTTATGATAAGTAGGTAACAAAAAATTTGTTTACTGTGAGATGTACTCATTAGATTATTCTTCCCAAGCATATAACCCTTTGTATTCTAAGAAGCCTATGTAATAGATTTATGACAGAGAGAATTAGTACAGCAGCGCTATCCCAGAAGACACTGGTCCTGCCAGTATTTTGTAAAAATTATCTAAGATTAACTCACGAAGTGCATTATTTCTGTCAACCTAGAAATGCAGACCATAAGCACAAGAATAGAAACGCTTTACAGTTGACAAAACAGAAATCACACGCTTCTGCAAGCAAAGCAGCATCCATGAAAATGTTTTTTGACTGTTCTTGCTTTTGAATTAAGTTCCTGTTCTTGAATATCCAGGATGATTCCTGAGACTTCAGAGAGGAATATGAAGACCAATGTCTTGATTAAAAACATGTACAAAAGCAGGCTGTCTCTCATTAAAATAGATAGGATTTTTTCCACTTCCTAAGGTACAATGGTTTTGTGGTGTCACCATGTGCATTAAGCCAATCATCAGCACATCCTGAACATTACCCTTGCTGGTGACTCAGTTAAAGTGAGCAGGCTGTACAACTGCCACTCGGGAAGATTTGGAAAATGTTGAACAGAGCATATGCTGGGGAAAGAAAAAAAAGTGTTGGAAATGCCTCTTACCTGAGCCTAGACACAAAGGGACTACAAAAAAATCAGAAACATCTTTGAGGACTTACAAAGAGACCCAGACACAGAACACAGGGCTGGCTGAAGTGCATTACTAGACAGCATTCAGCTCACAAGAGGAGAGAAGAGCAAAGAGATCGTTTGCCTCAGAGTGATAATTATTAGGCCATAGGATGGTCTCCCAAGGGAAAACTGCTGGAAGCACAATACTTGGCACATTTGAAATCACATTAAATAAAGTACTAGAAACTCTTCTGTAAGGAACAGACTTTCACTGGCATGCTAATATTCTAATCTTGTACCCTACTGGTGCACAAAATCATAATACCTGATGTCCTAATTTCCAAACCTGTGACGTACCACTTCTTTTTCAAGACATTTCCATGCTTACATAAATACAGAGCTGGGTCCTGGGTTGCTTGCCCTTTTGCTAAATGAGAAGGTCTTGGAAGGAGGTGGAGTCTTTTGAGGTTTTGCATGCTTTTTGACTGCAGAGTATGACAACACTGAGAAATGCAAAGTAACAAGAAAATACAGCAGTGTTTTGGCCAATGCTTAAAATTAAAAAAACAAATTATAAGAGTAGTATGCCAGCTGTAAACAGAAGAGTAACACCGGAGCATTTGTGATAGAAGCCTGGGGCAGCGAAGTCAGGTTGTGCTGAGCCTGCAAAGCTATCTTTATCGACAGCGTCAGTATCTCTTGGTCTGGCAATAATGGTGCTAAAAACTGTGCTGTCACAATAGCTGCAGTAAGACGAAGGGCCTGACTCAACAATGAATTACCCTAGTTTTGTGTTGTGGTATCTCCTCTAAAAACAAGCAGAGGCAATAAGATGTAGCTGGGGGAAAAGAGGTGCTAATCTACCACAGCTCAAAGCAAAGATTTCTGCTTGCCAGTTTTGTTTAGCAAAAACACCTTATTTTGCTGATATGGAAAAACACCAAGTATTCCATAGAATATGTTTTCTAAACTACATTATATTATAAATGTTATAACAAACTGCCAGAATGATATTCTGCCCATCTTAATGATGTTTTCCTGGCAGTTGTCATCAGGGATCATAGAATCATAGAAACATAGAATAGTTAGGGTTGGAAATGACCTTAAGATCATCCACTTCCAACCCCCCTGCCAGGCGCAGGGACACCTCACACTAAACCATGCCACCCAAGGCTATGCCCAACCTGGCCTTGAACACCGCCAGCAATGGAGCATTCACAACTTCCTTCAGCAACCCATTCCAGTGCCTCACCACCCTTACAGTAAAGAATTTCTTCCTCATATCCAATCTATACTTCCCCTGTTTAAGTCTGAACCCCTTACCCCTTGTCCTATCACTACAGCCCCTCATGAAGAGTCCCTCCCCAGCATCCCTATAGGCCCCCTTTCAGATACTGGAAGGCTGCTATGAGGTCTCCACACAGCCTTCTCTTCTCCAGGCTCAACAGCCCCAACTTTCTCAGCCTATCTTCATATGGGAGGTGCTCCAGTCCCCTGATCCTCCTCGTGGCCCTCCTCTGGACTTGTTCCAACAGTTCCATGTTCTTTTTATGTTGAGGACTTCAGAACCGCACACAATACTCCAAGTGAGGTCTCATGAGAGCAAAGTAGAGGGGCAGGATCACCTCCCTCGACCTGCTGGTCTTGCTCCTTTTGATGCAGCCCAGGATATGGTTGGCTTTCTGGGCTGCAAGTGCACACTGCTGGCTCATGTTCATTTTTTCATCAACCAACACCCCGAAGTCCTTCTCTGCAGGGCTGCTCTGAATCTCTTCTCTGCCCAACCTGTAGCTGTGCCTGGGATTGCTCCAACCCACATGTAGAACCTTGCACTTGGCATGGTTAAACTTCCTCAGGTTGGCATCAGCCCACCTCACAAGCATGTCAAGGTCCCTCTGGATGGCATTCCTTCCCTCCAACGTATCAAGCAAACCGCACAGCTTGGTGTCATCGGCAAACTTGCTGAGGGCACACTCAATCCCACTGTCTATGTCACTGACAAAGATGTTGAACAAGACCGATCCCAACACCGATCCCTGAGGGACACCACTCGTTACTGGTCCCATGAATGAAGCCTCTATATCCAAATAAAAACATTCATTCAAGTCCTCCCAGCAGACTAAAGAGAGGTGTGGTTTGCAGCATACGAAGCCACAGAATCAATATCCCTCATATGCTTGAGGAAATTCTGATTGTTTTGAAACCAGTGAGGAAATTTTCACAAACTTTTGCAAGATCAGAATTGAACTTCCGTCACACAGGACCAGCATAAAGCCAGTGAGATTCTCCTGCAAATTTCTATTTCTATTTTTTTCTATTTTTCTATTTCTAATTTTTTTAGATCTTTTTTACAGGATGCACCTAAACTATGAAAAATGAGCACCATTTCCAAACACTTTATTAAATTCTTTGTCGACCCCCATACTCCATTCACCTTTAATACTTAGTTATAATTTGTGACAATTTCATGTTATTCACAAGAATGAGTTTTCTAATTACACACTCCCATGCTTTGTGTGCACAGCATTCTTATTTTCCTATGCAGACCAGTTCTTGTAACAGTAATAAATGAAAGTTCCCATAAGTGTTGATCAGGTTTCTATCTTGAGAGAGCAAACCCATGGAAATGTGCACAACTATATCAAATACTGCTTCCCTGTGCATGGTAAGATTCTCTTTCCTGGATCAGAAACCCAGAGGTTTGGCTCATAGGCTGTGAGCTGGCCTCCTGCATGAAGCTGACATCATAATTAATTGAAAGAAAGTCACTGTAATACTTGAGATGAGGCATTAGCGTAGCGCATTCTGGATAGCATCCACTCCTACAAGTGGTATCACAAATTGCTTGGCACAGACACAAGCTCTCATTATTAAGGGAAAGTGCAAGAATACTATTGGGATTCCTGGTGTAGTATAAAAAACAAACAAACAAAAAGCCCACAGTTATTCAGACTTCAAGGATGAAAAGCCTATGTTAGTGGGTACTTGGTGTCAAGGTGTAAACTACATCAGATTGCAGCAGACTAAGATGAGAGTTAGTAGCTGCCACTAATGCCTCACCAGAAATATGAAGGCAGAAAGCCTTTAGTGTGTCCCCTAAAGTATTCTCACTCCTCTCATATCTCCACTCTTCTGTAACATGATATGTTCATTCATTTGTTTCCCAGGATGAGGCTGAGCACAGTTGACATATTCCTATTGATTCCTTTATTTTGCATTTCTAGGCACTTTGTTCAACAGTGATAGCAAATGGGTGAACAATATTTGCTATCTCTTCTCAGCTCAGTATTCACAGCTCAAGCTCAGTTACTTTTGCAGCTGTCTGCACTCCTGTTGGTTGATTGTTCCCTGATCTCTGTCATTTCTTGGTCTAGATTAGGGCTTCCTGGTAGGGCTGTTGTGTGTGACAAGCCTTGTTGACTCTCTCATTCCCAGAAGATATAGAGAACGAACACCCCAGTGACTGTGACTCACACTTGGAAGCTGCTGCTGGTCCCAGCTCAAAAGCTCCTCTTTTGGCTTGATTCATCAGCAGTGTAACACAATCCATGATCTCTGAACACTGCATCTAACAGCCAGAGTGGAAAGAGGAAAGAAAAGAAAAGCAAGCTCACTTCCATTAATAAGTGTGCTTTCACTGCAAGTCAGAAGTATTATTTCTCTGCCACTCTTGGTTTTTTGTTTGTTTGTTTGTTGTTTGGTTGTTTGGGGTTTTTTTCTCGAAAAAAAAAACCATCCTATGTTCTGAGCTGGATATAAATTCTAATTTCTGAAGGAAATAAAACTATTTCATTAGTTGTTAGGAGATAAACTTACTAAAGCAGCTCATTAAATGAGTTGTTTAATTTTCTTTGATCTACCTTGTGTTATACCTAACATGCAGAGAAAAATTTGATTGCCAAAACACAGAATATTTAGGTTTTGTTTGCCATCTTTCCCTAGTCAATAATTTTGTTAACATGTAAGCTGTAGCACAGTTTTGTGCATGTAATCATAACAGTGGGTCATACGTGCATAGGAGCAGGTAAATTTGGGTAAATTAGATGGGTAAATTTGTAGCTTTTCTGCAGTGGGATAGTAAAGCATAAGTAGTACTACTGCATTACGTATTGGCTGATTAGGAACTTCTATGATTTACACATGCCCTTTGGTGCATCCCTTTACAGGAATAATTGACCCCTTGAGATATCACTTTGAGGTCAAGAACTGGAGGCACACTTCTCAGTTCCCTGGAGAGTGCCAGCCATGTCCTGTCCTGCCTTGTGGTTCTATAAAGGAAACCCAAGGCAGTTCATCCCAGAAGGTCCCAAATCTGGGCAGTTTAATACTCCGGATTCAGCTATGAGATCTGGAGTGACAGAGAACATTTTCACTCAAATCCTAATGGCATCTGAGAAGCAGTGCAGTCCTTCCAGCCTGTGATGTTAGACCTCTCTGTATTTTCTGAGGTCCCCTGTAGCTCCTGTAGTTGTGTGAACCAGTTCAGGATGAGGAGAATGACCTGAAACGGAAGGAAGGTACGATTAGACATTACCAACGTGATCTCATATTCTTAAAGCTCTAGAGTTCTACAGTTGCTCAAAAAGAGAAAACAGAAGTTGTGCAGCATTTTCTTAAAAACATCCAGAAAATTATGTAAAATCATTACTACTTACTTGACAGAAACTCAGCAGAAGAAAGTTTCATAAACTAAAGTGTGTACCTGACATGTACAATGTTTTATGAGATTTACATTTTCAAAGCAGACTTCGACTCTGTTGGCTTGTGAGTCAAAGTTACCGCTCTGCATGCCAGATTCCTTGCACCTGTGGAATTTGACAAATAAAGTTGAAGCAGAAAAAAACCCCCACACAGTACACAGTATAAAACAGCTGAAAGTCAAACTCACACTACCAGGTAACCTGCTTTCCACTTCTGCATTGAGATCACAGCCAGGTGATGAGTCGTCAAAAATGCACAGATATCTCAAACTGCTAATAATCCAACCAGAATTTCTTGACAGTTTTTAGTCCACTGGTTCATTACAGCTTTCTGCAAGATACAAGGGAAGAAAGACAGTATTTCAAGCTATGGAGACAATTTTGCTTTTCTGTCTTCCACTTCCCTTCACCAGTTGTGTGGTTTGTGGTTTTGGTTTGGATTTTTTTTTGTTAAGCTTGGTTGATCTGTTGGCTGGTGGGTTTGGTTTTTGTTCTATTTTGGTTTGGGGTATTTTTTGGGGGGAGTGGGAGAGATTAACTACAATTTAAATGAACTAATTTCCACCTTTCATTTTCCCAATGTCTTTTGCCTAGGTCAAAAGTTGGTCTCAGTATTTTGGAAGCCTCTAAAATGTCACTTAACTGGTATTTAGAGTACTTTGAGAACACCAGTCACAAAAAATACAAATCAGAAGCATCTGTGACTTCCAATAAAATATTTAAACCAAAGTGTGAAATGGTATTAGCTTGTTTTCATACCAGATCCCGATAATTCAGCAAAGTCCATGCTCTCTGTACTTTTTTATTCTTGTTAAAAATTTAAAAGGCAAGCTTTTATTGTCTCAGCATTAACTATTGTTTTAGTCATTCTGTAAAGCAACTGGAGAGATGGTATTAAAAGTATATTAATAATAAACTACATGCTTTAAAGAAAGCTTAATATCCAGGCAACCTCAGTCTACTTTGCTTTCCTTGTAGCAGACCTGGCTGAGAATTTGTGTGCTCCAGTCAAGCTTAAGAGTGGAGCTTTGGGTGGAAGTTTCTAACTTTTCCCTAAAAAATGAGGCTTGAGTAGCCTGTTTATGTGACAATTTTTATTTTTTTTTTTTTTAAGAAGCAAATTTTGCTTTGGTCTTTGATTTAACTCCTGAAATCAGTTTTTAGGGTCATAATTTATTTCTAAGGAACACTGAGATGTAAGTATGAAATAGCCACCCATGGAGGATCAAACAATAGCATCTCTAAGCTGGGCAGAGTGTTTTTGCTATCAGATAGTTGTGGCAGAGGAAGAGAAGATGTGACTGTCAATCCTTGAGAGTTTTAGCAGCAAGAATGTTTCCAAAAGTGAGGCTTCATCCCTCCTAGTCCAGAATCTGAATACCAACGTGCAGTGGCGCCATCTTGGTGCAGCCCATCAAACAGTAGCATTCTCAGGCATAGCCACTGAACTGCATTTACTCCAGAATCAGGATATAAGTAAGATTTTTTAATGACAGCTTTAGAGACAATAGTAATACTTAGGAACACCTCCTGTATGCCTCTTCTCACCATATACATTACATATAGCAGAGGTGTTCTAAGACATTCAAATTTCATGAAAATCCTATACTAGATTTGAACTGAATACAGTGACTATTTCCATATTTTCAGTGCCTGTACTAGCAATCTTGTGATATCCAGCCTTGCCAATAGCACACATGAACATGTTACTTCAGGAATACGTGTAAGGATGCATCATTAGCAATGGTATGACCACTCTAAAAAAAAAATAATCTGGCGTTATTGATAGCCCTTCTTTTTGTTTAGCTGAAACTGACACCTAGCTTTTAAAAATTATTAATTTAGCATACATAAAAGTTCATGATATCTATCATTACATCTGCAGATGTCTGCACTTTGTTCAGATTTTTACAGCCCTATTTGCTCTATTTGCTGTTGCCAGTAATATAGGTTTATCAAGCATAAGCACAGGACTTTTGTACTCAAATGCCTATAAAGCTTACTACACATGCTGAAGGAAAAAATTATCCTTGGCAATTAGAGGAAATAAAGCCAAAATATCAATACTTCCCTTTCTAAAAGAGGCTGCATCTATCTCAGTCACGGAGATCTAAGTTGCTTCTGAAGTTACAGAGGTTTCTACTTCTCAAAGTTATAGATGCAAGTATACATTAAATGAGCCTTCGGTTGAAGGCTTTTCAGGTCTTCAGGAAACTCTTACAACCAAGATTTTGTTTCAGGCTTCAGTGAAATTACTTACCATGTTTGTAGTAACACACTGCCTCAGGCCTATAAAAGTATAACACACAGAAATACTGCCTTAATAAACATAGATTTATATCCTGCCTCCCTTGTAATAGCTTTAAAGAGCAATAGGAACTAAGCACATAGTCCTAAAACTATTGGACAGTCTCCAGCTGACCTAGGGCAGATCACATTTTACAGTAAAAATACTCAGAATAGAAGCAGTTGTAAATTGGCTCCTCCTTTTCTTTTACATTTGATATCATGTTTACAGCAGAAGCACGAGCTGAAGAAAGATACAAAGCGCAGGCCAGAGCCAAGTACCCTCTTTGAAATACAGAAAAACTCTTCTTCCCCAAGTATGTTTAGGACCTCTTAATCTTTCCTAGATCAGAAAAAGACTCTTTATCTCCAGTGAACTTTCCATAACAACCTTATCTTCTGCTCCAGCACAACCTGTCTAATTTGCACAGGCTAAACACTGTACAGAGCCGGGGAAGGAAAGATTGTTCCAAAAAACCTTCCTCTCACTTTATTTCGCATAGTCACAGCACCTTACACTGGCCGTGGGGTTAAGCAGGCACAGGCCATAAGACTGGGCCTTAGCAGCCACCCCTGCCACCTGTGCTGTCATGCCCTTCTGCTGGCTCATCTTGCCATGCAGCGTGGCCAGCCCTCACTGCTATGGTGCCTGCTGCAGCATGGGCCTCGCCTCAATATCAGCTCTCAGTATAGAGAGCCACATAAAAACACAGAGCTGGAAGGAAGGACAAGCTCCAGGATCCTGCCATGTGATTAAAGACAGAAAATGTCCTGTGACTTTAGTTCTCAGAGGCAGACTCAGATGCTTCTTTGGAGACTCATTTCTTGATGCTGTCTACAAGGAATGATGGATAAACCTTGGAGTGAGCCTGTGGGTTGTGTATTTGAAATACAAGAACTTTGGAAGTCTGGATGCTGAGCATGACGAGGACTCCAGTGTCTACCTTACCCACACTTAATAGTAGCTGTACTATTTATACCTTGTTTCACATCTGTATATTTTCAAAGGGCAACAATGAAAGCAATCCCAGGATCTTCAGATCAGTGAGCAACAAGCTAGAAAACAGAAGCAGGGCCCTAGCAAATTCAGTTCATAAAAATAAAATGCTGATATGTGGATTTTGCAAATGGTTGCAGATCAAACCATATACAGTAATCTGGGGAGATCTCTTTCTCTACCTCCCCACTGAATGCTGTTAATTTCACCACCAGCTATCACTGGTGGCGAGGCATTTCAAGCAAGTTTTGATGGATGAAGTGACAGATACGTTGCCAAGTACCTGTTGTCCCAGGAATTGCTAAATGCTTGGACATACACCTCATCTTACTATTCTAATTGCATAAGCCGTCATAGCTTAGGCTGTGGCCTGCAATCCTCAAATTACAGGATTTTAATTGGAAACTAAGCCAGAGACAAAAGCCCTGAAATGGAGTTTAAAACAGTGAAGGGGTTGCAACAATGTACACTGAACTTCCTGGAAAGGGAACCTCAACTTTCTGTTGGTTTCAAATGCAGAGTTCGTCTCAAGAGCATCTCTATCCTTTGCTTCTCCCTGGGGGTCATTTGGCTTTCCTCAGACTCCGTGTGTTCTCAGATCCCTTGCTTTCCCTCCCTCAGAAGGGAACAGCGGGGTCTTGTCAATACACCATCCCTCCAGTGTATGTTTTAGCCCAGCTTGATTTACAGGCTGATGACAATGAGTAGTGTCAGCCCTCTGAGTCAGTTCCAGGCACTTGAATGGGTCAGATAGAAGAACTCATATCATCTCTGCATCCAAGGACAGACAGAATTGCTGTTTAGAGACACAGGAATATTTGGGGATTCAGATAATCATGAGATCACACTTTGGAAAAACAAGAGGTTCCATTTTTCTCCTTTGAACAAAACAGACATATGGTATAATACACAAGTACCATATCACAGAAATAGAATATTTTAAGTTGATGTGGTTAAGCACTGTTGATATTTGTATTTTTAAATCCGTTTTTTTGCTATTCCTGATAGCCAAGGAAATCTGAAAAATATAAGGTGGTGTTGAATGACCCTCTTTGTTTGGGTCATCTTTTCCTCCCACTTGGAATATCAAATGCTTGAGGATTGTGACGTGATAGGCGGAGACCTCTAAACAAATGTCTTATCTTAGCAAATATGCACCCCTTGCTCCTGGTCTCCTGCACACTACTTCTTTCATCCCATTGATGAGACACTGAGACACTTTACATCAAGGGCCTTTCGTAGCTGAGGTGGGGTTTGTTAGGCTTAAAGAGAGAAAGTTGCTGTCTCTTGGGTATTATCGCAGCACTGCTGCCATTGAAATGTTAGAACTTCAAGACAATGAAGATGTAAGCCACCTTTCAGGGGTCAGATTCTACATTTACAGAGGGAAAAGAGAGAAATGAGGCATTCATACAGAAATCTGTCCTGGTAAAATGTGAAAAAAAAAAGAGGCTGCTTTTTTTTTCTGAATTGCATTACATGGTGCTATTTATATAAGAATTGGAGAGTTTATCTGCAGCTTATGTCTGTAAGAATTTCCAGGAGAGTTTTTAGAACACAAGAACCCAATTGCGAAATGAAAAAAAATTCAAAAAAGTTTATAATTGAAAAAGCTATGTTTAAACCACTGCTAAAATTGGAGGAGAGTAGAGCTTTTGGGTTTGTGCATAAAATACTGAAAATGGCAGGGGGGAAATATTTGTAAGTGTTTGATAGCAATACAATTACTGTTATATAACAAGCTTGCCAGCTCAAGATAGGTTTGTATTCCCCTCAGCAGAGTAAATAGATGAGTGTGACCGAAATGCAGAGCACACTTATATGCAATATTTATAAAGCATTAACTCAGTGAAGAAGACAGCCTTCGAGGTTTCTAGATAACAGTTTTCATTTAGAGTAATCTAAAACAAAGTTAGTGAAAACATTAGAAAAAAATGCTAGTGTTCCTTTATTAAATATTGCTAAATATAAAACATTCAAAGATTATTTTAATGGAAAATTAATTAATAGGTATTTTATGTATGTATAAGTATCCTGCAGAATTATTTTCTTCTCATTTGCTCTATTCTTGATTTTGCCCCTTGTAAGTACTGAAAGACTGCAATAAGTTCTCCCTGGCCTTCTATTCTCCAGGCTGAACAGCTACATCTGTTGTAGTAAAAAACCAACTAGAAATTCTGTGATTGAATCAGAGAGTGACAGAAGCCTGAAGACATGCAAGACAGTCCTGGAAGCCAGCTGCACTTGCACAAATCTTTTCTGGAAGTCAACGACATTTCCAAAGTCTAAATTCAGAATTTTACCTTTCTAATAGAGTGACCTTGCCCCTCTATATTTCTTTGCTCCTTCCCTCTCCATCCCCCATCTTAGTTACATCCGCCTCAGTTCCTTTAGATTACAGCTCTTCAGAGGTAGGACAATTTTATTGCTGTGGCTCCACAGCTCAGCAAAGCTGGGTCCTGATTTAGACAGGGCTCTTTTAGTACCACAACAAAGATAAGATTATGCTAGAAATATGCATTTCTTCCCTCATATATATGCAAGTTTAGATAATTTTGAGATACTCACACAAGTGTAATTAATCTCTTTTTAAACTACTAAAGAACATAAAAGGGAACAAGCAAATAGGTTCTATTGATGAGTCTGTCAAGGCTAAATCCAGATTTCTTCAATGTGAATGAGAGTTTTGCCATTAATTCAGTAAGGCCAAGAGCTCACAAATTACTAAGCCAGGCAGTCTGATGGCCATATAAATTAACAGTAGATTTAGAGAGTGCTTCTAGTCTCTTTCCTCTTCCTACAAGCACAGTTTAACTTCTGGTAAATTCTATTTTCCTTCTTTATTGCACTTAATGAACTTGATCTTACAAGATTTGAGAAAGGTTTTTCTTTGAAATACAGCTGGTGTTTTTCATTTGGAATTAAAAGACAGAAGGGCTAAACATCCCTATGCGCTCTGTTTGAAAAGGCCAGATGACAACTTTCAAATAATGCCCCTGCTGTTAGATTAAAGGGATTGAACAGAGTAGATAAACCAATGCTTACACAATTTTTCATACTAAATCTGCTAAATCTGCCAGCAGCTGTGCTGCTTTGATTGTTTTAGAGGCACAGAGAAATCAGCCAAGATGATCATGTCTGTCCATGAATGCCATTTTATAACAAATATTTTTGTCTGTAGAAACCTGGCTAGATTGAAATCAAGAGAGGTCCTCTAGCTTGTTATAAATCCCTTAGTTACCTTGGCTAGACTAAATTCAAGAGAGGTCCTGTAGCTTGTTAAGCTTGTTATAAATCCCCTAGTTACCCATTGGTTTGCTTTTTAGTTTCCATGCTTGATACCTGCATGCAATTTCCTTTAGTTCATCACAACCATCATAAAGTGCTTTAGACAGATACTAAAGAAGTCATAAAATGATTTACACAATAGACAAATAGAGAACTGAAAATCAGGCATGAGTTGGACACGACAACACAGGTAACGAGTTACACATGTAGCTGTACAAGTAGTTCTGGGCTGACAAATGACATTTCTTTAAGTTTCAGATGAAAAAAATCTCCCAGCTTAGACATGAATTTTCTGTCGCAAAGAGTGCTTTGCAACTTTATAAATCACAGAGATCATTAGACAAAAGAAAAAATGAAGTAAACAAACAAAGAAGTTAATTTAAAACTTGATCCTCATCTTCCTTGTTGCTTGGTACTGCTGCCAATTTATCCTGCTTCTGCAACATATGGGCCAAACCTAATAGTGGCTATGCTAATGTATCCCAATTCTCTTTAAAAGTATTAATATAAATACTTGTTCATGTATCACAAAACTTATTTGCATTCCAAGTATTAATATCAGGGCAACTTCTGGATATTCTCCTAGCTGACCATGCTGTTTGTTGAGTATTATCAAAATCTGACTTCATAAGAAAAGCATACTGCTTGTCTTTTAACTTAGAAAAACATTAAAACAAATAAAACATTTTTAAAAAATATTGGTATTTTTATTTCTTAGGCTCTGCTCAAACAGCCCCAGGTTTACAGGCTAGATAAGTGGACAGTCCCTAGTGATGTACCTCAGTGGTCAGTACTGTTGCTAATACTGTTTAGCATCTTCATTAAAGATCTGGGTAATGGGACAGAGTGTACCCCCTTGTGTTACAGAGGAACTATATTACCTTATGTACCATACACTGAAGACTGACAGCTTGTGTAATGGCTTTTCAGAAAGGACCTGAGGGTCCACAAGATGAACATAAAGAAGCTTTTCCTCAACATAAAAAGGACATGGAACTGTTGGAACAAGTCCAGAGGAGGGCTACGAGGATGATCAGGGGACTGGAGCACCTCCTATATGAAGATAGGCTGAGAAAGTTGGGGCTGTTCAGCCTGGAGAAGAGAAGGCTGAGTGGAGACCTCATAGCAGCCTTCCAATATCTGAAGGGAGCCTATAGGGATACTGGGGAGGGACTCTTCATGAGTAACTGTAGTGAGAGGACAAGGGGTAATGGGTTCCAACCTAAACAGGGGAAGTTTAGATTGGATATGAGGAAGAAATTCTTTACTGTAAGGGTGGTGAGACACTGGAATGGGTCGCCCAGGGAAGTTGTGAATGCTCCATCGCTGGCGGTGTTCAAGGCTGGATTGGACATAGCCTTGGGTGGCATGGTTTAGTGTGAGGTGTCCCTGCCCCTGGCAGGGGTGGTGGAACTAGATGATCTTAAGTTCCTTTCTAACCCTAACTTTTCTATGATTCTATGATTCTAAGCTATGATGTGCCTTTGTGAAGAGAAAGCAAACAGCCTTCTGCTTTAGAAGAAGCATCACCAGCAGGTCAAGGGAGGTGATCCTTTCCCTCTACTCAGCACTGGCAAGAAACTTTGGAGTAATGCGTCCAGTTCTGGGCTCCATACAGGAAATTAACATATTGGAGCAAGTCTACCAAAAAGCCATGAAGATGACTAAGAGACTGCAGTATGTTTCACAAGAGGAGAGGCTGAGAGACTGGGGACTGTTCAGCCTAGAGAAGACATTTCTTGGGGGAATCCTATCGATATATGTAAATATCTCACAGGTTTGAGTAAAGAAGATGAAGCCCATTTCTTTTCAGTCATACTCAGTGATAGTATAAGAGGAACTGAAGCAGAGGAAATTCGAAAAAAACCTTCTTTGCTGTGGGGGTGCTCTAACACCAAAACATATTTCCCATGAAAACTGTGGTCTCTATCTCTAAAAGTATTTGACACAAAAGTAGACATGACCCTGACTTATCTGGTTTTGCTGACCTTGTTTTGAGCAAAATGCTCAGCCTAGAAGAAACCCAGAGACAAGTTCTGGAGACTGACCTGTTCTTATCCCCTCACAGTGTTATCTCCTGCCTCCTTTATTTGGATACTACTGTCTTTTACATAATAGTTGAATAGAGAGATATACTACCCTGAATCTTAAAAATCTCAAGACATTGACACACATAGACTGTGCAATTTGCATCATGTATAACAGAAAAGTCGACAATTCGTGACAATCTTCCAAATTATTTCAACTATTTCCAAAGCCTGTTCCCATCTGACTAAGATTTACTTTTAATTAAACTAAATCCTACTTTACAGCTCTGCAGTGCTGGGGTTTAGTTGGTTTGGGTTTTTTTTTCTTTCTCTGGAAATGTTACAGTACTGAAATAATGATACTGAATACAGACCAAATTAAAATATAAATGTAAGATTACATTGGGTTGGATGAACAGGATACCTAAGAAACATCTGACAAGAAGACTAGAACTCTGAGTAGAAAGTTAAAAGGTTTGCTGTCAGTCTGGCAGATAGAACTACTGAACAGAAGAAAATGACTGCTGAAAAATACTGACAGAAAATAGCTGCCAACTTGGGATCTGTGAGCTTGGGAACTAGGCCTCTGAATCGGAAACATCCTTGGCTTGTGGATGTACAGCTGAGGTACCTAGAAAGCAGACATCCTGAGATACCATCAACAAATGCAAAACCAAGAGACTGAGTAAGGTTAAATAAGATTGTAACCTGAAAAGGTGGAAAACAGCCTGGAAAAATACAAATTGCTCTGAAAGAACAGAAAACTTAATCATCTATTGGCTGTTACATGCAAAAACCCAAAACTACCAGCATCTGTTGGCTGCTCAAAGCAGTAATGTTCTATGCCTTCCTATCTCTATGATGTAAAAGGAGTTTACTTTGTATCCAAAACGAGTCCTCTCTCCCTGAGAACTTCCTTCACCATACATACTTATTCATTTCTAAGCAGGTTGAATTATTCGCTCGAAAGCAATAGTGAAGAAACAGCTGAAAAGGAGGGTAGCCACTGTAAAGGATAGACAGATGGGAGAGAGAGGAAAGATATAAAGAAACCTGAAAAGGCTATTTATTTTTACCTTGCCTTTCCCACCTACAAATGCAGGTAGTGTTTTTTTCCTCTTTTGCAAAATACTCACTTGTATTCAATAGATAATCGGAGTGGAGTGCACTTCAGCAAATGCAAGATACTTTTCAGACCCATCAGGAAGTGAACTGCTGATTGTAGGTGGCAATCCATGCGTAATCCTAATAATGTGGCTGATGTTCTGATTCTATCTTTGTGCAGCTGAAGAAGTTAAACAGTGGTTGTGATTGTCAGTAATACCCCAATCCACATGAGACCTACCATGTACAAGAAAAAGGGATAGGCAGAGCATGAAAACTCTACTACATAAAGATCTGAGGGATTTCAAAGACCTTTCAACTAGGAAAGAAACATAAAAATTCTCCACATTAAGGAGTGTATCTGTAAAATAAAGCATTGAAGATCTTGAATAATTTCACTCTGTTGAAGTCTAAACACACGAGGTAAGGTTCATTTGATTTAAATCTAGGCATCTTATTTTTGGCATCAAATACAGTGTTACCAACCAGGCTCCCTTAACAGTCAATGACAAAAGACAGTACCGCCGGGGGAAATTCATATAATCCATCTCAAAAACCAGCTGAGGGACTGGATTAATGACATTCTGAATTCTGAAGATGATGATTTTTTTGTAACTATCTTCCATACATAGAGCTTACAATGACTAACTCGTGCCCCACCTTTCCACTTCTGCTGCCGTGTCAGGACTGATGAACTGTACTTAAAAAAAACCCACAACAACTCTACTTACCTCTGCTTAGGACAATGATGGTTTAGAACAGTAGTTTATATGGAACACATGAATTCTGAGCAAAGTTTAAAACAATTCCACCACTAAGTGTGTCGGGGTATGAAGATTACAGCTGTGGTGTATATCTGCCAGGAGGAAGAGAGACTGATGTGGTTTCTACTGAAGTACTAAGGCATATCATAGAGGAAGTGACTGTCTCGAGAGGGGACGCCTGCAGTGCCTGATCGGGGGGAGGCTCGATGTCCAGGAGCTTCAACGCGGAGCAGGAACAGGCACCGAGGGAGCCTCAAGTCCTCGACAGGGCTTGCCCAGGAGCCGGCAGCTCAGCAGACGCGAGGAGCTGACTCAGAGGGGGTGGCGCCAGGAAGAGCAGCACCAGCCCTGAGTGGTTAAAAACCTGCCCAGGGAGCGCGAGCGAGCAACCAGGGATCACGAGCGACCGGACGGGTTCGAGGCAGTTTGCGTGGGCAGGCGAGCAGGATGGTGAGCGCTCGCCGTATGACCAGGGCTCAGCCCGGGAGCTCTGCTCTGGCTGCCCCAGCAGTGGCCAGTGTAGGCACCCAGAGCCGATGAGAGGGGAGGGAGCAGTGCAGAGCTCGGGGTGTAGAGAGCGCCTGCACTGCTCTCCTGAGAGGAGGGTGCAGAATGGGCAGGGCTGCACTCTGTGCTCCCTGGTGGAGGTCCTCCTGCAGCAGGTGGCTGAGCTGCGGGACGCTGTTACTAGGCTGAAAGGTGTCAGGGAAGCTGAGAGGAAGCAGCACTGCTTGCTCCAGGACCAGACTGTGCAGGGGCCTCCAGCATCTACTGTCGCTCATGCGGGAAAGGAGGCTGCTAACCCAGGAAGCTGGGAAACAGTAACAGAAAAAAACAACAAAAAAAGGAGGAAGAGGACAATTAAAAGCAAGGAGCTTCCTCCTAAATCTGTTGTCCCCACCCAGAACCAATTTGCAGTCCTGCAGGGGGCTGATGAGGAGCCACACTCCCACCAGGAACAACCGGCTGATGCACTGGTAAAGATCACTACTGGTGCTGCCAGGAAAAAGCAGTGGGCCGTAGTAGTAGGGGACTCTACTCTGAAAGGAACAGAGGCACCCATCTGTCGGCCTGACCCAGGCTCAAGGGAGGTGTGTTGCCTACCAGGGGCTCGGATCAGGGATGTTGCAGAGAAGCTGCCTGCTCTAGTCGGTCCCACTGACTATTACCCCCTTCTAGTGATCCATGTGGGTGCTACTGATATAGATAGCAGTAGCCAGAAGAACATAAAGAAGGACTACAGAGCTCTGGGAGAGGTGGTTAGGGGCTATGGAGCACAGACTGTCTTTTCCTCAATTCTCCAGGATACAGGGCAGGACCTCAAAAAGGCTAGGAGGATTGGCCAGGTTAATAAATGGTTAGAAGGGTGGTGCTATAGTCAGGGGTTTGGGTACCTTGAACATGGGACTCAATTTAGGAGGCCAGGTCCACTGGGGGCTGGTGGAGCTGGTCTGACAAAGAAAGGGAAGAGTGGATTTGGTAGGAGGCTTGCCAGACTGGTCAAGGATGCTTTAAACTAGATGTGTTGGGGGAGGGCGGCATCATTCCATCCCAAAACACCCAGTCACTTGCCAGCACCTATAGTAAACATTCAGAGCAATGTAGAGATATTCCAGGTGCTCCAGCCAATGAGACGGCTTCATTTGGAGCTCAGCTCAGATACCCCTATACAAATGCCCATAGCATGGGGAACAAACAAGACGAATTAGAGATGTGTGCACATCTATGGGCATATGATATCATAGGCATCCCAGAAACATGGTGGGATGGATCCTGTGACTGGTGTGTTGGAATGGAAGGTTACAGGCTCTTTATGACAGACAGGCCCAGTAGGTGGGGAGGGGGAGGTGCTATTTATGTTAGGGATAGGCTGGAGAGTATGGAACTCTGTCTGGGGACAGGTGAGCAGTCGACAGAGAGTTTGTGGATGAGGGTTAAAGGGAGAACAGCGATGGGAGATATTATTGTGGGGATCTGTTACAGACCACCTGACCAAGAGGACTCGGTGCATGAAGTGCTCTATCGACAGATAGGAACAGCCTCACGCTCGCAGGCCCTTGTTCTCATGGGGGACTTCAACCACCCTGATATCTGTTGGAGAGCTGGTACAGGCCGGCACAAGCAATCCAGGAGGTTCCTCGATTGTGTGGAAGACAGCTTCCTTCTGCAAGTAATAGAGGAGCCGACAAGGAGAGGTGCCATGCTTGACCTCGTGCTCACCAACAGGGAAGGGCTGGTTGGAAATGTGATGCTCCAACGCAGCCTTGATTGCAGAAGAAGTGCTGCAGGAGGGCCAGGAGACCTCCTTGGATAGTTAAGGAGCTGCTGAGGAGAATTCGAAGGAAAAGAAAAGGCTTATAAAAGGTGGAAGCAAGGACAGACGTCCTGGGAAGAATACAGGGATGTTGTCCGGGAAGCTAGGGACCAGGTTAGGAAAGATAAGGCCCACTTAGAATTAAACTTAGCTAGGGAAGTTAAGGATAACAGGAAGGGATTCTATAGGAACATTGCAAATAAAAGGCAGACTAGGGACAGCATGGGCCCTCTCCAGAAGCTGTCGGGAGAACTGGCTACCCTGGATTTGGAGAAGGCTGAGGTTCTTAATGACTTCTTTGCCTCAGTCTTCACCGGCAAATGCTCTGACCGTACTACCCAAGTCTTGGAAGGCAGACACAGGGACAGTGAGAATGAAGACACTGCGACCACTGTCAGAGAGGATCTGGTTCGAGACTGTTTTAGGAACCTGAATGTATACAAGTCCATGGGACCTGATGGAATCCATCCATGGGTCCTGAAGGAGCTGGGAAATGAAGCTGCTAAGCCACTGTCCATCATATTTGAAAAATCATGGCAGGCAGGTGAAGTTCCCAATGCCTGGAAAAAGGGAAATATAACCCCCATTTTCAAGAAGGGGAAAATGGATGAACCGGGGAACTACAGACCAGTCAGCCTCACCTCTGTGCCTGGCAAAATCTTGGAGCGGATTCTCCTGGAAGGCATGCTGAGGCACGTGAAAAACAACAAGGTGGTTGGTGACAGCCAGCATGGCTTCACTAAGGGGAAATCCTGCCTGACCAATCTGGTGGCCTTCTATGATGGGGCTGCGGAACTGATGGACACGGGTAGAGCAGTTGATGTCATCTACCTGGACTTGTGCAAAGCGTTTGACAATGTCCCACACAACATCCTTGTCTCTAAGTTGGAGAGACATCAATTTGATAGGTGGACCACTCAGTGGATAAAGAACTGCCTGGATGGCCGCACACAAAGAGTTGTGCTCAATGGCTCAATGTCCAGTTGGAGACCAGTAATGAGTGGTGTCCCTCAGGGATCGGTGTTGGGATCGGTCTTGCTCCACATCTTTGTCGGTGACATTGGACAGTGGGATTGAGTGAGCCCTCAGCAAGTTTGCCGATGACACCAAGCTGTCTGGTTCGGTTGATACGCTGGAGGGAAGTAATGCCATCCAGAGGGACCTTGACATGCTTGTGAGGTGGGCTGATGCCAACCTGAGGAAGTTTAACCATGCCAAGTGCAAGGTCCTACACCTGGGTTGGAGCAATCCCAGGCACACATACAGGTTGGGCAGAGAAGAGATTCAGAGCAGCCCTGCAGAGAAGGACTTGGGGGTGTTGCTCGATGAGAAACTGAACATGAGCCAGCATTGTGCACTTGCAGCCCAGAAAGCCAACCATATCCTGGTCTACATCAGAAGGAGCAAGACCAGCAGGTCGAGGGAGGTGATCCTGCCCCTCTGCTCTCATGAGACCTCACTTGGAGTATTGTGTGCAGTTCTGGTGTCCTCAACATAAAAAGAACATGGAACTGTTGGAACAAGTCCAGAGGAGGGCCACGAAGATGACCAGGGGACTGGAGCACCTCCTGTATATCTTCATAGGCTGAGAAAGTTGGGGCTGTTGAGCCTGGAGAAGAGAAGGCTGCGTGGAGACCTCATAGCAGCCTTCCAGTATCTGAAAGGGGGCCTATAGGGATGCTGGGGAGAGACTCTTCATTAGGGACTGTAGTGAGAGGAAAAGGGATAGCGGGTTCAAACTTAAACAGGGGAAGTTTAGATTGGATATGAGGAAGAAATTCTTTACTGTAAGGGTGGTGAGGCACTGGAATTGGTTGCCCAGGGAAGTTGTGAATGCTCCATCGCTGGCGGTGTTCAAGGCTGGATTGGACATAGCCTTTGGTGGCATGGTTTAGTGTGAGGTGTCCCTGCCCATGGCAGGGGTGGTGGAACTGGATGATCTTAAGGTCCTTTCCAGCCCTAACTATTCTGTGATTCTGTGATTCTGTCTTTCCAACTTCTCAGAAGTAGAGTGAGTATGCAGACTGGGGCAGAAATATTAACAACTAAGATGCCACATGCTTCTATTAAAATACACAAGGGCCACACTGTTTTATGAAATTAAAAGAACACAATGTAGGCTGGGCCAGGAGAGGAGGAAGCACACTTTTCATAGGCAAATGTAGAAGGAAAGTGACTGTAGAAAGACTTTATAATTTACAGCAAAAACCACATTCAAGACAGGAGAGTCTGGCTTTTAAGCAGATGTTATGCAGACAGCAGCAAGAATGACAGACTTTATATCATACTTTTCTAGATCTTACTGTATTTTGAGTTACTGTAAAATGAGTAAACCTATGCATTTATTTGCCTTTGCCCTTGTATTTCCTGAAGACCTTAACTGTTAATCAAGAATATTTCCCACATGGGAGGTACAGAAAAGTCATGTTCAGGGTGAGAATGGGTCAGATGTCATCTGCTCTGTTTCTGTCACTAGGTTATCTGAGTGATTTATCTAATTAATCCCAGTTGAAGCCTCTGCCTTGGAATGCAAAACAAGCAGACTAAATCATCCAGCCAGTGTCCTGGAAATTCCATGACAAAAATTCAAACAGGTACACGATCAAAGGCAAGTTTAAGAAAAAATACCCAGCACAGTGAGACTTGGAACCAACAACCTCACAGCTGAGCCAGGGAAACTCTTTAAGTGCATATTGCTTACATGGAAAGATGAAAAAAAAAAAAACAACCCAACCCAAACAAACAAACAAAAACCACAAACCCCAAACATTTTTCTCCACTAAGGTCAAACCAGTTTGCACTGTCCCTCCAGAAGATTTTACCTGAAATGTCAGCAAAAGCAGTGAAAAATATCATTTTTACAGATCATCAGACTCCTTGGCAAATGCTTTTGCTAGAACTTTCTTGTGAAGTTCTAACTGCAAAATATTACTTTCACAATACCTGTAATCCGATTGTGCTGTAGGCCTAAAACTGGAAGCAGAATTTGAT
Source organism: Ara ararauna (assembly GCA_028858755.1). Taxonomy (NCBI): domain Eukaryota; kingdom Metazoa; phylum Chordata; class Aves; order Psittaciformes; family Psittacidae; genus Ara; species Ara ararauna. The sequence goes on along the minus strand of CM054410.1, from coordinate 30,493,860 downwards.
TTATTACTTTCACTGGTAATACTCCACAGAGAGTCCGAGTATTACAAGGTTGTTTTGTTCCCCTAAGGAATGATGAAAACATTTTGGCTATTTTTGCATTCTGGTGCTTCACAGTGCTTCAGAGGTGTTCAAAAGATTGCATCTTTTTCTGTTGTTATATGACTGAAACTCAGTCAATATTCTTATGCCTTATTTTCAATAAGTCATCATGTGCAACTTTGCTGAATTAACTACCTTTGAATTGACAGAATTATTAAAAATGCCCAAAGGGATTCTTTTCCATATTTATACTCACTGTGTCCTTTTCCTAGTAAGCAATAAGTACTGTGACCTTAAGGTCTAGAAATTGCTCTCACAGTAGCATTAAGTAATGTCATAAAGTTAAAGGACCTGCCCCTCTTCAGCCCCGCACAAAAAAATCAGAAGAATCTAGTCGCCACAAAGGCAGTGCCACCCACCACTTTTTACAGTGCATGTTGACATTCCTTCTCGGTTTTCCCATTTTCCTATGAAGACAAGGGTTATACAGCTGTGTCCTGCTGATCTGACTACCAGTGTGGTCAGCAATCTGTTAAGCTCTTTTCCGTAAACCATCACATTTGAACTTAATAGGTAAGTTTCAGCCAAACTGATGGAGGGATCACTGTTCTGGGAAGAAAAAATTACTCTGTAGTTAGACTCAGTGATTTTTTAACTCAGTTTGCAGAACTTGTTACTATTGTAAATGAGGAAAAGAGATTAACATAAATTCAAATGTTACTAGACACCTGAGAATTGACATTACACATTCTATAACTTCAGAAAAAACAGCAGTCATGGTCTGCATCTTCCTAGAAAATAAAAGTCTATCAGACATAAGATACAAACCCACAGGAATTCAGACTTACAAGATGTTTGCTGCTGCTCATGCATACACTTTTCTGGCTGAAATTTTCCAGGAGTGTTTTTTTTTTTTTGGGCGGGGGGGGGGGGATGTCTGTAGGTGAGGTTTGGATAAAAATTTCACCTGCTTTGGAACAGAAAGAGAGCTGGAGAAAAGAAAAATACATTCCACGTATTAGGATCTATCTTTAATTTTTTTTTTTTATCTTTTAAAAATCTTTCCTAGCTGTGAACACAAGGAAGACAAAGCACAAATGTTCTTGTTCTGCCACTGCCTTGAGCATCAGACAGCTTCTCTGTGACTGTCAATCCCTTGTTTGTTAAAAACAATTTTTGCTTATGAAAAAATACACTTTTACACAGTTTTAAATCCAGCAAATAGTTGATGGCAAAAGTAAAAAAAATAGTAAAGCCAGAATTTAGACAATAAAAATATACTGAATTACTTAATAGCAAATTGGTTAGCAGCTACTGAAATATTTCTAGCATTACTAGAGGAGGTTGTGAGTTCATTTGTACTTTAGACTGGAACTATACATGCTTCACCATCTCATAAAATGAAAATGTCACCTGTTATCACTCTTGCAGTTGTTATGTCTGCATTACTACATTGCTATTAGCCAAGCAATAGCATAAGCATTTGAGCAAAATACTGCATCTTGAAAGTGAGCTCTTCACTCTGTCAAGTCCTTTGCTCATTTCACTGGGCAATTTCATGAATTGCAGCACAGCGAATCTCAATGAAGGAAACACATTCTACACACCATAAAACCACAAAATTCAAACACATGCCATTTTCATTGTGACATAGATTTTTTAGGTTTGCCTCACATGTTTGCCTCATAAATGCAGATTTTCATGCTAGATAGAAGGCTATTTCCTTTTAGTATACAAGCCTTATGCTTCATTAGTGTTGACTTCGTAAATTAGTCTGAATACCTCTTAAAGACTAATTTTTTCTCAGTCCTTTTCTTTTTGCCGCCTGAAAAAACATTATCATTTACTGACAGAAAGGCAAGTCACAACCATTTTTTTTAAACTATGAAAACACATCTGAGAAAAAGTAATATTTTGGGGGTTGCTGCCAAGTGATACAATATCCCAAGTCAGCTCTGTGCTTCTGAGCAGTAAAATTTATTAGCATAGGCTCATCAGATTGAAATATAGTTTCTGCTTTCTTATCACCTGTTGCTGTAGTCAATATTTAGAGGTTCCTATAACGTGAAGAAAAAACAATAATTTCCATCAGACAACAGCTGTTATTTTATCCCACCACCTTTGCTTCTCTGTTGTCTTTGAAATCTTTCAGTCTCAATATGAGAACGTCTCAGTAAATGCACATTATTCGATGTCATTCCCATTAGTCATGACACAGATAGTCATTTGCAAAAAATCAAGAGATTTAGTAAACATAGATTCTGTTCCTGCCACCTACTTTGTTCTTACAAAATCCATTCTCCTTCACAGGAGTTATTTCACATAGCTTGCAATTACCTGGCATAACTGTATATATTTTAAATAGCTATGCTAGAGATTCAGGAGGAAAAGAAAAAAAAGTAGTTTTCAAGCAAGTCATTAGTTTATATCTATCTTTAGAAGACAAAAATAACACTCCAGCATTTGACAGAAAGATGGCTGAGAATTGAAAAGCATTGCTCTATCCATTCAAGGAAGACGTTACCCATTCATCAGTTTGACACATTTCCTTAAGACCATCAGCAGTAGCAAAGTGATAAGATAATGGAATGCATTCATTGTAATTATCAGGAATATTTCCCCAGCGAAAGTTGAAAATAGTTTCAGTTAATTTTTGTAATGAAGGGATAAAGAAACTAATCACTTTTTAGCTAGATATATTTGAATTAACAAATGTTACATAGTCATTAACAAAAAGATACGTATTTGCATAAATTCATTTAGGATTTATTTGATTCACTGGTTGGTTTGTTTTTTTGTTTTTAATGGAGACATCCATCTTAGAAATAAAAGCTTTTCAGTAACCTTGTGACTGTTATATTTTCTTCCTCTACAATGAGCAACACTACTGTAGACTTCTCAAACAGCTTTTCAATACATATTTGCAATTAATAACTTGAAGTAGTATTTGTTTTTATTTGTATTGAAATGTTTTAATTCAACAAAGTGTTCTGATTTTAAGTGCAGATCATACATAGAATCTATGGAGACTGTGGTATTCTGACCGCCACTACCTCTGCTTCACACACTGATGGGAACTTTTACAAAGCTTAGACAGGGGAAGTTTAGATTGGATATAAGGAAGAAATTCTTTACTGTAAGTGTGGTGAGGCACTGGAATTGGTTGCCCAGGGAAGTTGTGAATGCTCCATCGCTGGTGGTGTTTAAGACTGGACAGAGCCTTGGGTGACATGGTTTAGTGTGAGGTGTCCCTGCCCACGGCAGGGGTGGTGGAACTAGATGATCTTAAGGTCCTTTCCAACCCTAACAATTTTATGATTCTATGATATTACACTGCCCACTGAATAGTCACCTATAATTCAATATGCAGTTACCATAACCCTAAAGATTTAACATTTGTAGTTCATCTGAGTTACTGAAAATACATATGAGCACAAATAAATCACAATTTAGGAAACGTACTCCTACATAATGCCAATGATCAATGTATCACTGCCCGTTGAAAAATGATAGAGACAGGAAATCTGGTAATTTCTACTGAAAAAATTTGATAAAAATAAATTGAAAATATGACTTTAAGTCATTGTACTTAAGAATTTCAATGAAATAAAGAACATGGGTGTAACCTTGAGCACGTATGGACCTAGACTGAGTTAAGGAGGCTTTTAGTAATATGCGATTTTCACTGGACAAAGATTAGGGAGGTGACTCTCCCTGACATATGTTTCCCAGTTACGTCTGTAGCCCAATGTTAGACCAGGAATAGCTAAATTAAATCGCCATAATTAAGTCATAAATCCAAGATGACTGAGAGGAGGTGACATATTTTATCAATTGGATGAAAGATTCTGTTCAGTTCAAGGCGCTCAGTGAAACTGAGCTCTCTGGCAATAGCGAATCTTTCCAGAGGGCTGCTAAACAGAGTGCACTGTCCACTGCTTGCTAGCAGCCTACATCTCTGACCAGCCAAACTTGAACATAGGCAGAATGGGTGCAATCATGCACAGAAAAGCCAGAGATCCTTCTCAGAGAGACCAGCTACAGTGAAGATCCTTACAGCAGACACATCTTCTCTCCCCAGTAAAGCTGCCTTTGATCTTGCATAATTCTCAAAATCATCAAGGCAAAAATGGCTTAAAAGCACAGAGAACTACTTTCTCATGCATAGTGAAATATGGTTATGCAAGTACGAGGATGATGAACTGAACATAACAATTGGGAGTGAACACATTTCATGTAATAGTAAGAAATTCCACCCTCCACTCATCCATCTTACTGTTTGTGGAATGGAAACTGAATTAAGAATAGAGATTTTTTTCCCCATCCTTCTCCTGGACAAACTGGTGAGATATAGATCAGATAGATGGTCTGCGAGACGTGTGGGAACTTGACTCACAGGCTGCACTCAGAGGGCAGTGACCAGAGGTTTTCACTCAGGCTGTCATAAGCCCCACAGGGGTCAATGCTGGTCCTATGCTGTTCAGCATCTTCACAGACATCCTGGATGAAGTGACTGAAAACACCCTCTGCAGGCTGGCTGACGATATCAAACTGGGTGGTGAGGTGAACATATCAGAAGGAAGAGCGTCTTTCAGGGAGACCTGGACCGGCTGGAAGAATGGGCTAGCAAGAATGGTGTGAAGCTCAACAGAGACACATGCAAAGTCCTGCACCTGGGATAACACAACCAAAGAGCTCAGCACAGGCTAGGACCTGTGTGTCTGGGGAGCCACCTTCCTGACAAGGACCCAGGGTTCCTGGTGGGCAACAAGCTGAACATGAGTCTACAGAGCACCGCTGCTGAAACGAAGGCAAATCAGATCCTTGGCTGCATCCACAGGGACATTACTAGCAGAGATAGAGACATGATTGATCACCGCACTCTGTTCAGTGCTTGTCAGGCTGTGTATGGAGTACTGTGTCCAGTTCTGGTCCCCACAGTTCCAGAAAGACACAGACAGACAGTAGGGGGTCCAACGGAGGGCCATGAAAATGAAAAAAGGGCTGGAGAATCTGCCCTGTGCAGAAGCTAGATCTCTTCTTCCTGGAGAGGAAAAGGCTTAGCAGGGACCTCATTACATTATTCCAGTATTTTAAAGATGCCTACAGAGAATACAGAGTCTCTTTCTACACAAGGAGTCACATGGTGAACACAAGGGGCAAAGGGTAAATGTTGCCCCAGAAGAGGTTTTATCTTGACATAAGAAAGAATGTTTTTACAGTGAGAACAGTCATTCACTGAAACAACCTCAACAGGGTCCAATGGAGTCCTCATCACTGCAGATTTCCAAGATGCAATTGGAGAGAATGCTAGATAATCTCACCTAGGCTTCCTTTCCCAAGACAATATGGACTAGATGATCTCTCAAGGTCTCTTACATCTGGACTGTACTATGAGTCTGTGTTTTTATTTATTTATTTTTCCATTTATAATGGCCACATGAGTTCTAATTTACCTTTCCCAAAATGGAAGGCTTGTCCTCAGGGCCTCTATACATATTTATATTATGGACATCTACTCTAGCACACACTGGAATTTCTCCATGGAAACAGGAAGTATGAGGCATCTGAAATAATAAGAAGAAGGAATTAAATGTAAGTATCAGCTGGGAAATGCTTCAAGCAATGATTATTCTTTCAGCATTAAGTTAATTGCTCAAAATAACTGATTGATTAGAATATTACTGATTACATTAGAATATTACTTATTAAACTGATTGATTAAAATATTACTGATCACATTTAAAAGCAAACATAAATTTATCAGATATTTTCCAGAGAAAGCACAGAACAAATAGCACAGACTTGATTCTGATCTCATATATATCAGCTTTTTACATACACATGCAGTTGGATCTGGGTCTGATTGCAGTTATAAAAATTTAAGGTACTTCTGTTGAACTGCAAAGACTTCCTTCAGATTATACACAATGAGTTTAGAATCTAGATCCTCATTTTAGTGGGGTAACACCTAATTTAGAGCAGCATGAGATTAGAATCAGGCCTTGAATGTGAAGAAACAGTGGAGTTACAGTTTCAAGATACAGAAGACTATAATATGATGCGAATAGCATGCCCAGTATACAGGGTGAAATATGAAAAATGAACCTGTATTTTCATGCTTACACCTGAAATGCAAATGTGTAACAAATGTTTAGCTATCTCCTTTCATTATATCAACTTCACATTCATCATAGTACAAAAAAATGTAACACATCATAATAGAACTGATGGAAAGCCTGTATTATACAAGTGACTGCATGGGGCTCTCCATTAGCATATCTAATTTAATTTGAAACTGAGAAGTTGGGTCTTCCTTTAGAGCAGGTCCAAAATGCTTTTGATTGAGAAATCACTCACTGTGAAATATACTACTAATAATTTGTAAATCCCCAAAATTCTCGAACTGTAAGGCTTCCGTGAATTACAAACTTATTTATACAGGGCATGAATTTACATTTACATATTCATATGTATTTAAAATCACATGAATGTATATATTTACTTTTCAGTTATTCATATTATGACTAAGTTACAATTCTTTTGTTGTACTTTGGCTGGAGTACAACACAGGTTTCTTACAGTAGGCCACACTGGATTGGGAACAGAAGAAAATGAACAGCTTTGAAATATATGAATGATTTATTCTGTGGCTAGTGTACAGCAGCCAGGGCTTCACCCAAGTTTCTTTTCCCATTGTTCCACTCAAGAGAATCACTAGTGTCTTCATGTCTTGGGATACACACCTACATGCAGCTTAGAAAATATTAGTACGCCTCTTCTTCACAAGGGGGTACTACAATAAGGCATTAAGAAACTGCAGAAATGTATCTTTAAAGCCTTGAGAGTCCTTTGTGGTGTTCTTTTCATGTTCTTCAGGGCTTTGCAATCATTTCTAATCTTAGCTTTCCAATAAAATGAAAGATTGGCATTATTCTGTGAGGTTCAGGTAATTATGAATTTGGGATTTCCTCCAGTGAGATCATGCAAGAGCCTTCACTGACCAGAAGAGCATGTGATAAAGACAGGTACAGAAAAATAGAGGTCCCAACATATGGTGCTGTAAAAGCACCATTTGGACAAAGGTAGTAATTTATTGAAGAAGGACAATATATGTACTTTTAGAACTTAATGACACAAGTAGACAAAACAAAAGTCACAAAAACCATTTTACACAGGGATGGACCATAAGAGAAAATCACAAAAGAAAGAACTTGTGTTAAATAACCTGAAAGGGTCTCGTGTCAGCAAAGACTGTGGTGTGGCACTGGCATCCACCCAAAGCATCATCTTCTGAGCACCTCTTTTTATCTTCAGCAGGTTTTTGATACATTATATTTTTAAAGGAAGGAAATTCAGAGCAATCTCTTACTGCACAGTTGTGCTCCCAGAGATCCAAAAGGCCTAATCCCAGCATTAGATTACCAGATGCTCAGGGGTTCAGTAGTCCATTAGCTATTACATCTGCACTCCAGGGTTTTCATAAGAAATGCTACGGCTGTGAATCTCTAAAGACACTCTTAAAGTGATGACTGACTTCAGAGATTATCACTCCCTTTTCCCTTAGAACAGGACGGAGCTTCCCCAGTGGCTTCATGCTGCTGGAAGTGATACTGGATAACCTCTGCCTGTTTAATCCCTGCAGACTCTGGGAGCACTGCAAGTGTTGTGGTGGATGGAGGCAGAAGTTTTCCCATGGAATTCTGAGAATTCTTACCCTTCAGGTGCTCCCTCTTCTCTAGGAGTGTCAGTGATTTGCTGTCAAAATTTTCAGGAAACACTTGAAGAAAAACATTTTCTCTTAGGCTGAGATAAGCTCCATGTCTCAGAAGTGGATAAGCCCAAAAAAAGGCTGAAGGGAGAGGGGAAGCTGCATATAGACCTTTTAAAGAAAAAAGACAACTTCATTTGTTAAAGTTATTCTCAGGAACTGCTTACATTCTAAAAGCATGCCAAGCACATTAATAGTAAGGAAGCAAGCTAAAATTAAATTTGGAGTTAAAAATACCCTTTACACAATTTATGTTATAAATTTCAAGGCAATATATGCAAAAAAACATTAATTAGATTGCTCTTTATAATGAATTTTGATGTCTTGAAACCACTATGTTAAGTTATATGTATGAAGCTCAGCAATGCAGGCATTGCTAGTGAAGAAAATTTACTGCAAGGGATACCTAAACTGCAGCAGGACATTTAAATCAGTTCTCCCTTCTTTCCCCATAATCCTTCCCCTTGATCTTGGAAAAGAGCTTGTAGAGGATTTTCAAGCTTTTCTGGGATCTTAGGATCATAGAATCAACTAGGTTGCAAAAGACCTTTAAGATTGAGTCCAACCATTACCACAGCACTGCCAAGACAGTTTGACACTGTCCCACATGACATCCTTGTCTCTAAATTAGACATCAATTCGATAGGTGGACCACTTGGTGGATAAAGAACTGGCTGGATGGCCACACGCAAAGAGTTGTGGTCAATGGCTCAATGTCCAGTTGGAGACCAGTAACGAGCGGTGTCCCTCAGGGATCGGTGTTGGGATCGGTCTTGTTCAACATCTTTGTCGGTGACATGGACAGTGGGATTGAGTGCACCCTCAGCAAATTTGCCGATGACACCAACCTGTGTGGTTTGCTTGATACGCTGGAGGGAAGGAATGCCATCCAGAGGGACTCTGACATGCTTGTGAGGTGGGCTGATGCCAACCTGAGGAAGTTTAACCATGGCAAGTGCAAGGTTCTACATGTGGGTTGGAGCAATCCCAGACACAGCTACAGGTTGGGCAGAGAAGAGATTCAGAGCAGCCCTGCAGAGAAGGACTTGGGGGTGTTGCTCGATGAGAAACTTAACATGAGCCGGCTTCAGTGTGCACTTGCAGCCAGAAAGCCAACTGTATCCTGGTCTACAACAAAAGGAGCGTGAGCAGCAGGCTGAAGGAGGTGATCCTGCTCCTCTACTCTGCTCTTGTGAGACCCCACTTGGAGTGTTGTGTGCAGTTCTGGTGTCCTCAACATAAAAAGAACATGGAACTGTTGGAACAAGTCCAGAGGAGGGCCACGAAGATGACCAGGGGACTGGAGCACCTCCCGTATGAAGATAGGCTGAGAAAGTTGGGGCTGTTGAGCCTGGAGAAGAGAAGGCTGCATAGAGACCTCATAGCATCCTTCCAATATCTGAAGGGGGCCTATAGGGATGCTGGGGAGGGACTCTTCATTAGGGACTGTAGTGAGAGGAAAAGGGATAGCAGATTCAAACTTAAACAGGGGAAGTTTAGATTGGATATAAGGAAGAAATTCTTTACTGTAAGGGTGGTGAGGCACTGGAATGGGTTACCCAGAGAAGCTGTGAATGCTCCATCCCTGGCGGTGTTCAAGGCCAGGATGGACAGAGTCTTTGGTGGCATGGTTTAGTGTGAGGTGTCCCTGCGCCTGGCAGGGGTGGTTGGAACTAGACTATCTTAAGGTCCTTTCCAATCCGAACTATTCTATGATTCTAAGACCACCACTAAACCATGTCACTAGGGGCCTCACCGACCCAGTTTTTGAACACTTCCAGGGACAGGGATTCCACCACTTCCCTTGACAGCCTGTTCCAATGCCTGAGCACCCTCTGTGAAGAAATCTTTTCAGTCTAAACCTCCCCAGGGGCAGCTCGAGGCCATTACCCCTTGTCCTATCACTTGTTACTTGGGAGAAGAGACCAACCCCCACCTCACTACAACCTTCTTTCAGGTAGTTGTAGCAAGTGATAAGGTCACCCTGAGCCTTCTCTTTTCCACACTGATCAGCCCCAGTTCTCTCAGCTGCTCCTTATCAGATTTTTACTCCAGACACTTCATCACCTTCATTGCCCTTCTCTGGACCTGTTCCAGCAACTCAGCATTTCTCTTGTAGTGAGGGGCCCAGAATTGAACACAGGATTCAAGGTGCAGCCTCAGCAGTGCTCACTTCCCCTGCCCCAGAGAGGCAGCAGACTTCCCTGTGAGCCTGGTCAGGTCGGCATATGGGGCTACCTGTTACCCTTAGGGTGGAAGACACTTTGAGATAATGAAGGCAAAGATAGTTTCTTTCTCTTTCTGAAAATTATGATCTCTTCTGTTTCAGACACTAAGGAAAGGCAAGGATAGGGAACATGCCTCCAGTTAAACACTTTTTTTCTGACAAAACATAAAGCAAAGATTCACATTGGTACTTTGGCGAACAGTCAAGTGAGTTGCAACTGAACTTGATTGTCCATAACAGGTTATGTTTTGTCTGGAACAGCACAACAGGCCAGATTCCTTCAGAGGAAGATCCCAATTTTTTCTCTTCAACATATATTCATACCAAATTAAGGTAGAAGCACAAGTGAAAGCTCCTGAGTCCAAAACTTCTGCATTACTAAGGGATAAAGCCCTGCAAGAAAGAGATACCAAAGAAAGCTGTTGAATATTGCAGGATCACCTCCTCCATGCTCAGAAACCAAGCATCCTGACAAAGAGGAAGTCAGGTAACAATGTGAGGAGGCATGCATGGATGAACAAGAAGCTCCTGGACAAACTCCAGCATAAAAAGAGACCTGTAGAGGAGAGGATGGAAGCAAGGATGGGCAGCAATGAGAAATTGTTTGAGCATCCAAAGACCAGGTTAGCAAAGCTAAAGTGATCGTGTCAGTCTGGTGAAGTTTCCACTGACTGGAAAAGTGGAAATAAAAACCCCACTTTCAAGAAGGAAAAGAAGAAGACCTGGGGAACTACAGGTCAATCTCTACTCAGTGCCCAGCAAGTTCATGGAGCAGGTCCTTATGGAAAATGTGCTAAGGCACATGGATAATAAGGGGGTGAATGGTGACAGCCAACAAAGCTTCACTAAGGACAAATCATGCCTGACCAATTTGGTGGCCTTCTATGATGTGGCCATGGCATTGGTGGATAAAGGAAGAGTGACTGACATCATCTACCTGGACTTATACAAGGCATTTGACACTGTCACACATGACATCCTTGTCTCTAAACTGGAGAGCCATGTATTTGATAGATTGACCACTCAGTGGATAAGGAATTGGCCGGATGATTACACTCAGAGAGTTGTGGTCACTGGCTCAATGTCCAGCTGAAGACTGGTAATGAGTAGTGTTCCTCAGGGGTTGTTTTTGGGACTGATCCTGTTCAACATCTTTGTTGGCAACATGGACAGTGGGATTGATGCACCGTCAACAATTGCGCCAATGACACCAAGCTGTGTGGCTTGATTGACAGGCTGGAAGGAAAGGATGGGATCCAGCAGGACCTGGACAGGCTCAAGAGGTGGGCCAGTGCAAACCTCTTTAAGTTCAACAAGGCCAAGTGCAAGGTCCTGCGCTTGGTTCTGGGCAATCCCAGGCACAGCTAAAGGTTGGGCAGAGAACAGATTGAGAGCAGCCCTGAAGAGAAAGATTTGGGGATACTGGTGAGTGAAAAATATAACATAAGCTGGCAGTGTGAACTTGCAGCCTAGAAAGCTATCCCAGGCTGCATGAAAAGAAGCATAGCCAACAGGTACTAGTGAATGAAAAGCTGAATATGACCAGTCAATGTGTGCTCACAGCCCAGAAGTCAAACTTCACCCTGGGCTGCACCAAAGGATCATGACCAGCAGGCTGATGGAAGTGATTCCCCCTCTCTACTTTGCTCTCATAAGACCCCACCTGCAGTACTGCATTCAGCTCTGGGGCCCCAACATAAGAAGGACATGGACCTGCTTGAGAGAGTCCAGAGGAAGCCCATGAAGATAATCAGAGGGCTGGAGCACCTCTCCTACAAAGACAGGCTGAGAGAGTTGGGCTTGTTCAGCCTGCAGAAGAGAAGGCTGCAGTGATACCTTAGACCCTAAAGGTGGCCTGTAAGAACGCTGGAGCAGAACTTTTTGCAAAGGCTTATTGTGATATGACAAGATGGGAATGGCTTTAAACTGGAAGAGGGGAGATTTAGATTTGGCTTTAAAAGGACATTTTTACTGTGAGGGTGGTGATGCACTGGAACAGTTTGCCAAGAGAAGTTGCGTCTGCCCCATCCCTGGAAGTGTTCATGGCCAGGTTGAGCAACCTGGTCTGGTAGAAGGTGTCCCTGCCCATGGCAGGGGGGCTGGAACTAAATGATCTTTAAGGTCCCTTCCCACCCAAACCTTTCTATGATTCTATGATTGTATGATTACAGCCCAGGGTAAAATCCATCTTGAAAATGAAGGTGAACAAATAAGGCAAAGGGCTATAAAACCAATCACATATATTCCTTGAACCTGTACACGTGAGTAACTCACCTTATAAAATTGCTTTGAATCTGGGACTTCCTGGATCGTTGGCAAACCATATATTAAAGGTCCCCATGAAGATTAATCTTGAGAGTGTTGACACTGCTTTCTACTGTGGTTTTTCCTCTTGTCACTTGTCAGGGAAGGAAGCAGAAGTACAGGACATGAGGGAGAGAATTAATTTTTAATTTGGGCCTAATTAAAGTGTTTCTGGGCGTCATAGCAAGTAATTGAATGCCAAAACAGATACACTGAACAAAAGCGCTAAGGTTGTTTGATGATTGTGCAACAAGTATGAAAAGAAATGCCCTCCCAAAGCAACATCATTGGTTTTAATGGTGAGCTCAGTGATTGAACATAATGTCTTATATGTCTAAATATTTTGGATTGGGTTGTATCATTCTTAGTTATATTGAACAGAGATCCTTTTAGCATGTAACATATCACTGAATTCAACAGAATGACAAATGACAAAAGGTACCACTTCTGTGGTACCCACCCATAACAAATTTTCCAGTGGAATAGAAGGTACCACTTCTTTGTTCAGACTCAGATGCCAAATATATTTGTTCATATTAGCTTATGTTATTTCTAAAACATCTAAGACCTGTCTAGGAAGAATAAGGGATTTTCTTTTTCAAAGACCTGCATCTGTGTTGGATTTAGGGAGCTTGTGGAGCTTAATGTCAAATAAAGCTGCATATTTTCAGTGCTGAAGGATGAAGAAGAATGACTTAGAGCAACCTATATTAAGTTAGAGCAATTTATGTCAGTTTATTACCATATAAAGTATTCAGGCTATTTCCTCTTGCTTAATTGACACACTAGATGAAAGAAGGACACAGGGTGAAGACATAAGCTGTGACCACAGAAGGAAATTTTGTGAGAATACTCAAATATAAAATTAAAACTGATGTTGCAAAGTTTAAATATAAAAGATTCAAGTTTCAGGAACAGGTGTATGAGCTATTTGCAGCTCCATAATTAAATAGCTATCTACAATCTACATAGCCCAATCTTCAAAGCTATTGACTATCCAGATGGTCTCAGGGATTATGTCTAGATAATTTGAAAGTTTGTAAATTGTACTAGCTTCTAATATTTCTACCCACACTGCAGGAAGAGAGTCCCATCAGAAGCATTTTCAAAAGCCTTATTGGTACGAATGGAACAAGCATGTAATTTACTTGTTAATACCAATCTGTATTAATTCTCTCAACACAGCCTGTTAACAGGTGAATGCACTGTCCAGTTCAAGCAAGGTACCAGAAACTGTGTAGTGGACAAGTGTCCAAAGCGTAAATACCAAGAGGCCACATATATTGCAGTCATAGCTTTCCATCAGTCTGTTCTGTTACTTCAGAGACTGTGGAATCAAATGAGACGGGGCAACAATGGAAGCAGATGGATTTTCTGTGCTGAAACACCAGTGTGGGGCAGAAAAGGAAAGAGCAAAATATACTTTAAGATCATATTGGGCAGAATGGAGTGGATGGGAACATGGAGCATATACAACTTTATATAACCCACAGAAAAAGAGCATTTCACTATAGTTCCCTCAGTTAACAGCTGTCGGAAGCTAACTGGATGTAGAATAAAGGGACTGAACTTACAGCACCAGGAAAAGTCACCCCAGAGAGCAGTTTTTATTGCTTTCTAGTTCCAGCAATGCTTCTGGCATGATCGTAGTGTTTATATTGTAAATCCTCACAGTTTACTTTTATTTTATGGTCTTTTTTAACTTTCCACTTTTGGATTGCTTTATTGCAGAGAGGTTTATGTCATATTTTACCAACTGTGAAGCAATAAACTAATAGCTGGGAATGTGCTTGTTTGAAATGTTCCTGTTTAATGCAAGGAAGCTGGTACATGTTTCAATATGCTTATCCTCACAAATGCTTTGTTGCCTTACCTTTTAATGTTGAACACCCTTATTTTCTGAAAATTTAAGGTTTATTCAGAAAAAAAGCACTTTTGCTTATAGACTTGAACCCTCTACTCTTGCTATAGACTATGCTGTCTGATCTGATTCTCATTTACTTTACTTTTAGAATGATTTCATTTGTGTCAATGTAGATGTTAATGAGATTAAGACCCAAAGGCTGTCACTCCACTATCATTGTTCACATTGTCCACCTGTAAATCTTTTCTGCTTCCATGCCCGTACGAGTACATGTACAGTATTTCATACAACAAATGACATTTACTGACCAGAAATAGGCTTTTGCTCTTTCTGGTCTTCCTCTTGCTCTCACACAACCCCAGCCACTGCAGCAGGACAGCCCCACATGGGACCACCATAGGCCATGGGTGACCCAGATCACATTGGCTAATCCAGTGCCAGATTATAGCTGTGGGGACGCCCACATCCACTACTGCCCTCATCCTGTTCTTTGTCTAAAACCAATGCTAGAAAAGAAGCAAGAGCAGCTCATGAACAGCTACACAAGACAGATCAGCTAATCGCTAGCAAAAGAGGTTGCTATAACTATATGCAAAGCAGTGCAAGTCATATCAAAAGAAATGGAAAAATTGTATAAATATGTTTGACAATTGCTGATATGCTGAGTTAGGGCATGTAGTTATTATGGAGAGGAAGGGGGTTCACTTAAATCAGTAATATAAAATTTTATTCAGGAAAAAATCCATTAATTTTATCTGATCAGTTAAATTTTTCAGTTCAGGTTAAATTAAGGTAAATTATATTAATTTAGAGCAACAGCTAACACCAGAAACAATGCCTGGCATTATTTTTCCTGTACCTGTAACTTTTCTGTAGCAACAAAAAAACAAAATTACTGTTGATTAGCCACATATGTGTTCCCCAAAATTAACGCTATATATGAAAACCCCATAGGTACAACAGTGCACAATGATTAGATTTCTTACCATTCTACCTAAAAAATAAAGCACAAAACTAGAGGCCAAGACAGAAAGGAAGGCAGATGAATTCTTAAGGCATTTATAAGCCCTTAGAATTAGGGTTTAACTACAGTGTAAATGATTTGTGATGATAACAAGGCAGATAATTGCTTTACCTTGCAGCAGCCTTTCTTTTTACTTTGATAAAAAGGTATCCTACAGACTAGGCCAGACCCCCACAACAGTCTGTGAGATGGTTATTGCTGAATATCTTTCACCCTGATGGCTGTGATGGTGCCAGGATCCCCCATCGAAAAATTCCTTCTATGAGGAACAGCTCAGGGGCTTAAAGCAACACAATCCAGTCTGGATTCCATCAGGTTTTGAAGTATGCAACTGATTTTGCGGTCATTAAGTCTATGCTTCAGCTGGTATTTTTACAAGTACTCCACATCTTTGTGATTCAAACCAAAACACAAACATTCTTATAGAGCCTAAAAAGTATTTGCCAAAAATTCTAATGGCAGGTGTTAAAACAGCTCTGAACAGATTAAATTCTCAACCTCTACTCTCAGGCCACAGAAATTACCTTCATTCCTGACTTTTATCTTCCAGATTCAAAATTCAAAGTAGAAGGAAAAGCCAGATAAGGAACCAAAGGGACGATCTGGTATTTTCAGTACTAATTAAAAGAAGACATGTTTATTTGATATCCCAGCTCTTCAAATTCTATATAATTTCTGTAAGTAAAGAACCTGAAAAATTTATCCATGTATAGCAAATCATGCAAAGTTCAGAAGATAAATGAAATACCTATGCTCATCACGACGTCATGAAAGATCATGAAATATCTTTCTGAAAGAAGTCTCAGTTGTGAACAAAAGTAAAAGCATGAATTCATGACAATTTAAATCAGTTCTTGCTAATGTAAATCTTCCAAAATTCTTAGGCTTCTCCAACTCTATAGCGTGCACTGGTGCTATTTAAGAACGGCATAGGGAAAAGGGAAATCTAGCTTTCACATATGTTTTAATGTCAAGTACTTTTTAATAAGCCCATAACTAGATTTGACTGTATGCATTCAAATGGAGGAAATTAATTGCTTCACAGTGCAGAAGGATAAAAGTTATCTGTCATAAACTAAGAGGCTGATTGAGTATATGCCCGTAATCCTCTTCCTTCCGTACAGACTGAGCTAGACCCTTGTGGTCGACAGTAACAACAGTCTCTTATGAAGACCTCATACTGAGCTTTTATGATTGCTTTAGTAATTCCACTTGATACCAAAAGAATCACATCAGTACTGCATTTTCCTTCAATATAAACTGACAAATTTCCCCCACCCCCACGATTTAAGACCATTTTCAGAATTACACTTGCTTTTACCTCAGTGTAGCACTCCTTGGCTGGCAGTCAAAAGACTAACAAGGCATCTGTACAGTTGGTGTGGTGTGTTGTAAACCAGCTATACTAATTTATCTGATTGCCTTCCATGGGTGACGTGGGGAAAAACAGCTGACATTAACTCATTGTCTATCTAGGATGTAGATAATCAGTCTGGCATGTGATTATTCCATTAGAAATTAAAAAAAAAAAAAAAAGAAAAAAAGGTATTGGGAAAGGAAATATGCTTGTTTTCTGAATCCTCATCAGGATACACTGAATATACCTCTCTCGTGCAGCTTTGCACATGAGAGAGCATCACTGGTGGAAGGTTGGTGATGACAGCACAGTTGAATGGGAATTGAGTTATTCCCATGAATGGCGACATGCACCCTGAAGCTGAACAAGGAGGGGAGCCAAAGCCACAGAAGCATAACAGGTAAAAAATATTTGTCACTTATGTGACATGTAATGAAAGTGAGTTCTGCCCATGACAAATTATGCAAAGGTCTGGATCTTGGCAAGCCTTGGTCCTAGCCAGGCTGGGCTGGAGGTGGTTTGAAAACACTGGCTACTAAAACATGACTTGGAAATTTGATTTGTTCTGGAACCCAGAAATATCCTTCTGTCCCGGCCACCACTGCTGGCTGATAGCAATTCAGTGGACATCCTGGCTTGAAATGGCTATGAAGGATTTTTGCTAATTTGTTAGTAGATAATCCGATGGGAACTAAGTCTCCAAGGCTGTTTGATTATAACAGTGTTGCCAGGACAGTCCGCCTGATGCAGTTTAAGACTTATGCTTGGCAGTTAATAAAAAGAATTGACCATCTCTGTCAGCAGATGTTTTCTTAAGGGTATATAAACAATATTTTAGCCCTGATGGCTTTCCTATATGAGACAAAACCAGATGCGACAATAATAACGTAGCAAATCTGTGACTTGGGATTCAACATTACAGAACTACATAGAGCAGAGATGTGAATTCCTGGATGTAAAGTTAGGAAAAGGTCTGTGTGCTGTGTCTCTTAAATACACTTAAATGTAAAATCAGAAAGGTCTCACTTTTGATACATTGCGAGGTTTTTGGTATTTCTTGGCATAACTTCACTGTCAAAGAGTTTTCAGGTAGTTATCATCTACTTACATGGATTTCCAGCTTAAGTGGATGACACCTAGCAAACAATTATCTCCACCTTTCCTATTAATGTCTCCATGAATTTTCACTGAAATAATTAGGTTTAGTGATGTTTCAAGAACAAACTGTTTCTTTACACATTGAATCTCTTGCCAACACATTGATGCTACAGAATTCACTTGAATTCAAATCTCAATTAGCCTCAAGCTATTACTTTAAAAAAAAACACAGCTAAAAAACCTTAACAAACTTGTATGAGAGCAACTTAATGCCTATGATTTGAATAATGAGGCACTTATTTTGATCAACTGAAAATAAAATTTGCTTAGGATTTCTGATAAGTGATTTTCAGTTTAAAGCCAAAACTATCTCTCCATACTCTGGCTCCAAGAGAATTTGCTAGAGAAAGTACCTCTTTCAGTTTATATTATGTTTATGATAGACCGAAGTATCTTTTTCTGTACTCTGCAAGTAATACTCAGTATCTTCTATTTTTTATTTTTGACACTTGAAGTGTAGAGTCTTTTGATTAATAAACACTAAAAGACCCATAGGATCTCAGGATGATTTTTCAGGAAGACTTTAATGAGGTGTCTTCCTAGACTGCTGCCCAAATTAATTGCTACTTCCTATCAGTCAGGCATGAATGGGCTAGTGGAACTTATTCGTGGATTCCAATCTTGGCACTTTCAAATAAAATGGAATTGAGATTGTGGCTTTCTCAAGCCCTAGATCTTTATTGTCAATGGTCTTTCATTACAAAAAGCTTTTGACAAATCCACCTTTTTAATGATTAGTGTATAAAAAATCATCAAAGCCCACGAATTTTCATGGGTGTGTTTTTCTTACTTTTTTAAACCCTAGAACTGCCAAGAACATGTCTCCGTTTATCCAAATGGTTTTGACATCAGCACCATAAGCTCATAAAAAAACCCACCCAGTTGTTTGTTGATAACATCATAAACATTGCTAAACCACATTCCATTCGATTTCAGCATTTGTCAGTGGCATTTCAATTGCATGCATATGAGTGCTTCTAATCCATGTAAAATTCTTTGGAATGGAAACTGTTCCTCTGCAAACATAAAGCTTGAAGAACTAATGCCTGTGTGTTTCCCAGAATTTAACACTGCCTCTAGACATAGAAGCAAGGTATTCTAATGGAGAAACAGATTTCTTTATTTATTATTTTTTCATATGTACTGATAACTCCTACACTCTGAGGCAACAATAATTCAAAGGAAGAGAGAAAAACACAAACATGAAAAAACTAGTTCCATGCAAACTGCCCACTCACTTATTGGGAGGCATAGCAAGAGCTATTGATTCTTTGGGGTAGTGAAAATGAGTGGAATTATTCATAAAACTTTTTAGTGTTGTTATACACAAAACCATGATATTATATATTACCTGCTTTAAAAATATTATTTTGTTGTTTTTGAGATAAATGATATCACACCAAATTTGTAACATCAAACTCCTGTTTCTCCACATACGCGATATTTTACTACTCCGTGGCCAAATACAAGTAAGTATTATGCTGAGTATATACTTGCTGAATATGTGTGCGTATATGGTATCCTCTGCTATGATATGTTGAACCCTGCTTTTGTCTTCTAGTTAATTTGTATACATTGAAATATATATGTTCTGTGTGTTATTGCCATATACAGTGATGATATGTGAATAAATCTGTGAGTTTAAATCCCTGGGAAAGGATGCAGCTTTTAAAAGTATTGAGTAAGTAAAAGGCTTGTATTCAAGAATGCTAACTAATTTCTAAACACACACTGGGCTCTTTTAAACCCTTGCTAAAGACAAAACTAAACCATTTTGACTGCTATTTTTAGAAACTCCAGAGGACAGAAACTCTACCACAATTGCAAGTAGAACAAATCATAGGTTTTGGTATCCCCTTCAATCAGGTATTTGGGCAACTTGATACACTGGACCAGGTAGTTTCAAATCTCTCAATGAACTTAATGTTTTCAGCAGTTTTATCTCCTTGCTCTTCTACTCCTGTAGAAAGACACTTTTCAACTAGGATTTCTATTACCAAGCAAAAATTTGGATGTTTCACCACTGACAAGCAGTGTGACCTGTGAGATGTTTAGGACAATAAACAAATGCTGCCACAGCAAGCTGAATGGAGACATCCTGAGACATGGTGACTGGATCATACACAGGCATAGTCAACAAGGATCAGTGAGAAAACAGCTCTCATCCCTCCAGTAGTTCATAAGTCTGCTAAAGCTTTCGGTGTTCCCCAAATCAAAAACATTTTGTTTTCAACAAAAAAAGTTACAGAAATATCTAGCTATGAAATCATACCTCTTGAAGAAGACACATCATCTGCTTTGGACAGATGTA
Source organism: Ara ararauna (assembly GCA_028858755.1). Lineage (NCBI taxonomy): Eukaryota > Metazoa > Chordata > Aves > Psittaciformes > Psittacidae > Ara > Ara ararauna. Next base: position 30,473,805 of record CM054410.1, on the reverse strand, counting down.
CAGCTGCTGTGTAGATCCAATGGATTTGACTCTTGACTTTAGTGAATTGCAGCACAGAGAGAGAAATGTGTTGAACAGAGGATGTACCTTCCTTAAAATATAATGTCAGGTATATGATTGAATTCACAATCTCAAAGAAATTGCTTTTCCCCAAACTGCCTTTAAGAGTGGAGATGTTGCATACAAATTGCTTGACAGCAAGATTAAAGGCAATTCCTCAATTGTATAAAAGCAGAAAAAACAAAGGATGGATGGGGTTTGGTTCAGTTTTGGTATGTTTTGTGAGTGGGGTTTTGTAGGTAAGACTCTGCAAAACTGGATGGGTGTGCTTAATTGTAGTGGCTGCAGTAGTTGGCGGTGGCACTATTTTGGAGACCCCCAAGTTCATCTGATTTATAAGCTTCCACATCCTAACCAGAGCACAAAGTAGATTAAACAGCCCTCCAGAAATGGCTCAATTCTCACTAAGCTCTTGCTTTATGAACTTAAAATCACCTCCTATATTTTAGTACAGCTTTAGATACTACATTTTCAAGTCTGTCTTCTTTCTGCAGTAAACTTAGGGATTCAAGCACTTTATCATGAAGATCTGATATGTGGGTGTTTTTATCCACTCTCATAAGAAACTGATGGAATTGAATACTGCCTCTTGTGTACTGAATTACAGCAGTGACAATGTACAAAAATGGAGCAAAATTAGACATATCAATCATGTTTTGGTACTATGTAGGAAAATAAAAAAGTAACCAAAGCAAAAGATTCAGTAAGAGAAAGGCACTATTTCAAAGTTTTCACAGCATTTTCTCCATTGGACTATGCTCTTTTCGGTGTTACATAAAATAAAGTTAATCCTGGTGCAAGAGTATTGTTTGGAAAAGGAATAATGGCATGCTAGTGAATGCTGGAGTGGTTTGAATTGTGTAGTAGAATAACTATTGTGTCTTCCAAATATTGGTGTTCAACAACTCAAACATTTTTTATCTCAATGGAAAAATGTTTAAGTACCAAATTCAGAACCAATTTAAGAAATCGTATTACTCTGGACATTGAATCTAAGTTCCCCGCCTTAAAAAAAAAAATGTTTGCAAATAAAATTTAAGTAAAAGTAAAGCCTGAATTCAGTTTTTAAATAACATGTCACTATCATTTCAATGGTGTTTATAGAGATTTTTGAGTACAAATTAATGTGTTAATTGAAGTTACGTCTATGAAGATAAGCTGAGAAAGTTGAGGCTGTTCAGCCTGGAGAAGAAAAGGCTGCATGGAGACCTCATAGAAGCCTTCCAGTATCTGAAGGGGGGCTACAGGGATGCTGGGGAGGGACTCTTCATTAGGGACTGTAGTGATAGGACAAGGGGTAACGGGTTCAAACTTAAACAGGGGAAGTTTAGATTGGATATAAGGAAGAAATTCTTTACTGTAAGGGTGGTGAGGCACTGGAATGGGTTACCCAAGGGAGCTGTGAATGCTCCACCACTGGTGGTGTTCAAGGCCGGGTTGGACATAGCCTTGGGTGGCATGGATTAGTGAGGTGTTCCTGCCCATGGCAGGGGGGCTGGAACTAGATGATCTAAACGTCCTTTCCAACCCTAACTATTCTATGATTCTACTTCTGCAGTGACAATATTGCAACTTATTACCAATTCATGAAATCTTCATTTTATTTTGCATCCTATTTTTATTAAAATATCTCCCTGATGATTCCTTCAGGAGTGAGTATAGAGATCTTCAGTTTGTCAGGTTACCAACCTGGAAGAATCCAGAGCCTTGTCACACTGTTGTCACCTCCTCCACTTCCCACACTGCAAGCGTCCAAACACATTTACGAATTGCTTCCTAACAAATGAACACCCTGGTGGCTCACGCATATACATGAAAATTGGTCTGGAAAACAGTGGCATGTTATCGCTCTGTTTTGGTGTTATTCTCTACTGAAGTACTGGAGTACTTTCTAAATGCACCAGTCTGTGCTCTCCTGGAACTTGCAGTTAAAACATGGGAATAAGGCACAAGAAACATTCTCGAATTCTTAGTTTAATTAATAAATATCAATTAATTCCTTGAAAAGGAGGACAAATATTTTAGCCAAATCACAGTTCCTTCATTCCCAAAGAAGGTTACTTGAGGTGTCCTTAGATACAGAGCTGAAATGTATCTCACATAAACAAATACACTTCATCCTGCAAAAAAGAAGGTGGGAATTATTGTAAAGGCTTCACATTCTCCTAAGCTTACTTATCAGTTATAATTACTCATTTCCTCTGTTGATTTTTTCAGAAAATTTCCTATAACCTCTCTTTGATAGATCAAGACCTGTTTATTCACATCAGGAATTTTCTTAGTTATTGTCCATCCAAAAGGAGAAGAGAAACAGTATACTGCAATTTAGGCAATGAATCACAGCAATCATTTTGCAGGGTGGGATGTTTCATGCAGAATAAAGTGCTTCTGATTATTAATGCCTCTGACTTTCAACTACAAAAGTATGTTTCAGGAGAAGACAAAATTTTACTAATGAGGAATGAGTTATGGCAGACTGAGAGTAGCATAGAATTAGTTCAGTTCAGACATCAAATGCTTATTCTGCAATGCATCAAAGAAGGGGATCACAACGTAATTTCTCAATTCAAAACAATAGCACCTTTTACATACTGTAGAAGATCCAGAAGAAACTGCAGCTATGCCAGCTACATGGAAAATGATGACAAATTGGTGTTATGACTTAACTTTCTCCTCAAATATGAAGGGAAAAATCTTGAGCACTACATTTTTTGTCATTCGATTAGCAAAAGGATTTATGATTTGCTTACTACAACAAATTTATATCTGGACCTAAAGCATAATATCCAGCTTTCCTGCTACCTGGGTACATCCAAATAGATATTTGCTTAGAATATCAAAAAACATACTTGAAAATGCATTTCCTATGCCATTGTTCATAACATCTAAGCTAAAGGTATATTTGTGGAGGGCCTGAGGACAAAGATGAGGAACCCATCTAACACTACAGTATTCAGTATAACAGCCTTCCTGCACCACACGTACTTCTACCATCCTCAAGAACTTCTAACAATTTAATTCTGTTGTTACCCACACCTATTCTAGAGGGGGGATAACTCATGGGGGCAATTCCCTCCTAGTCTGGGGGAAAGGGGAGAGAGAATCTCTGAAGTATGACATTGCTTCAAGAGGCATTTAAAAGCTTCAGTGTAGCATTTCTTATGAAAACCCTGGAATGTGGGTGTAATAGCTAGTGGATTACTGAATCGCTGAGCATCTGGTAATTTAATGCTGGAGTTAGGTTTTTATGGACTGCTGGGAGCACAACTGCATCACAGAGGTGCTCTGCATTTCCTCCTTCAAAAAGCCCCAGCATTTATCTAAACAAGGCAAATCACCCTGTGGGCTGATGTGCAAGTTTACTCCTACTTAATTCTGTAAGGCCTTTTTTCTTGCTGGGTTGGGATGTTAGGATGCTTTGCACCATCTGTAACTTCCATAGGATCTTCAAGGTTAACTCCATGTGGAGGATATTAAAATAACCCCAGCAGGAAGCAGGTGCTCCGAGCCTGGAGCATCAACTAAGAGCACTAATTTTGTTTTGCTGCTTCCTGTAAAATTGCAGATTAGAGCTTTTGTCCTCATGGGCCGACCTCTCACTGCAGCTGGTCTGGAAGATGCACTTCTTTCAATGCGTAAATCTGAAAGCTGATGAAGTTAATTGTTTTTTATCATTCAGGCCAGTGGTGAGGTGTGCCTGATCCATGCCCTGCTACTGACCTTCCAGCTGGCACAATTGTGGGATCTGGTGAGGAATGGTAGTTTTAACAGCACTGTCATTACAAGTGGCATTTGCTGGCTGCTCCCTGGGGACTAGGGGCCACTGGGGCTCCCTGGGGTGACAGGACCAGCAGCAGGAATGTCCCACTACCTCAGCCAGGAAGTAAGGAAGCCAGAGAGCAGGAAGGCATCCACAACCCAGCTACCAGCTTAAAAGCAGTTCTCAGAGGACAGGGGTGGGCTTTGGCCACTGCGTCCCAACAGCGCATCTGGAAGCCTCTTCCAACACCGGTAAGGGAGCAGGGTCACCCTCTCAGTTGGTCCTGAGCCCCAGCAGCCAAAATTCCTGTGGAGGGGTGATGTCTCCAGGATCTGGTAGTAAGTACAAAAGGTATAAAGCCCACAGAGCCAAAGTTTGCAATGAAAACCGGAAACACTAACATCCCAATCATCAGTTCAGATACCTTCTAAAAATCCAGTTCTCTTTCAAAAATTATTCTGTGTGGTCATATGCAGATTTTAGGTATCACGACATTACAAACCAGACTCTAGACTTCTTGGAAGGGCTTTGTGGTTTTCAATATTAACAAGTATACATTTTGTGTTTGGCTATGATAAAAATTCAATAATGAAGTTCTTTTTTTCCCATATTTCTAAGATCTTTTTAATTTTGAAAGCTCCAAGGAAAAAAAAAATACTTTCTAATCTCCAAGCTCCTTTGCTTTCTTTTGATCTTTCCTCAGAAATGCAATAAACAGAAAAGGGAACAAATAATTCCTTCCTAAGGCTTTAAACTTTCAGAAGCACCGCTTTTTTTACCATAACCTGTCGATTGCAAAGAGATGGAAAAAAAATTCCTCCCTTTGGCTTCAGTGCAGTTAAGCCAAGATTAAACCAGTGAAGACATGAGAGAATCAGGCCCATGTTCTCATAGCCACGTTCAATTGCACACAAAGCCTGTTAGTAAGGAAGCGCAACAGCTGGGCTACTGCCCAAAGAACATGCATACGGATCTTGAGTGCAGATCTGAATATCGAGTGTCCCCAAACCAAAGGTGATTCCCAATACTGCGCTGTATGTCACCAGGACTCTATCATGAAACTTGAGCAGTTTGCTGTCCAGGAGCACCCATATTTACTCAAAGTTCATAGGTTATAATAATAATTTTTGGACATAGCACACAGCAACAGATATACCCAACCCTCCAGTGCCGCCCTCAATACCTTCCCAACAAAGGTAAGAAATCATATTAGAAGTAAAATTATGTTAGATGCAAGATTCAGCAACTCTGCTAATATGTAACTCCTAACTACTTGTATAAATATGGGATTTCTGTAGATTGCACTGCAGAGCTGTAAACCTTGTTGCACTGTGACCTGAAAATGGTGTGCAGGCACCTTGATACTTTTCATCTGTTATGCATTTAAATTTCAAGGATCCCCAGGAAAATAAAAGTGTCAGTTTTCATCTTGTGCACCATATGGTTCAGGCATTTTAGATCTGGCAGCTCAATCTCACAGATCTGGCCATTTAGTCTTACTGTTTTGGTTTTCATCTTTAAAACAAAACCCTCCCCTTTACTAGATAGCATAGTACTAAATGAAAACCTCCATGTAGTATCTAATATGGTCCCAATTATAAATGTTGGCACAGGGATAAATGCTGAAGAAAAGGACCTCTGGGTTCTTAGACAGAAGACAACCATAATTCATAGCTGGAAATCACATCATAAGGGATGCATTCAACACAGTGCTATATCATTCTCCTCAGTCAACAGCATCCCCTCTTAATATGTAAACTCCTGGGAACTCAGATGCCGTTGTATTATGCATTCAGACACAGCTTTGCACAACAGGAGCCCGATCTATGCTTGGCAGCATGAAGACAAAAATGTCTATGATTTTATATTTTTAGCTCTGATGGCTTCAGCATCTTTCCCTTAGCTGTTACATACTCTGCTAAGGGAAAAAATGTCATTTTGGATATTAGCTGATGTGTATGGAGAGCTGTGTATTCATCTGAGGCAGGTCCAGATGGGAATATGGTTAACAATTTCATTGTTTCTGAAGTTGTAAAGTACATAGCAAGGTGAAGATGTCTGCTTAGATGCACTTTTTTGTCTGCATGTTGTTACACAGCTTTTCTCTGACTCACAGAAATAACAAAGGCCAAAAGATATATATTCTAACTGTATCTCTTCAATGCAAGCCTATATACAAATGCAAATGCAAAACTGTATTCTTCATCTGCCACTTGTTAACTGATGTGGGAAACATACTGCCTTTGTGGTATGAAAAGTCTTCTGACTTGTTAATTGCTTTCTGCTTTCTATTACTCATACACATCAGAAGTACAGCATTCTGGTAATGATAGTTGTATAAGAAGTTACAACCCACCATACACTGGACAATATGATACGGAGTTTGTTTCCCATGTACTAACAGCCTTCACTCAGAATTTAATTGTTTGTAGTTTACAAAGTAGCAAACAAAATCACTTCTAAATCTGAAAATGCTGTAGGAAAATGCGGGAAGCTAAATTACTGCTGCAATATAATAGAACAGGGTATATACATGGGAGCTGAAAATTGGATTATCAACTTAAAAAGTTGTTTTACAGTGATATCTTCAGGCCCTCTAATTCATCTTTCCATTTCTGAATCTTACCACCAATGGATGCTTCATAGGAACACACAAGAATGTTACAGTTATGAGGATAGAGTAAAAGTCCTTTACAGCTGTATTCATCTAAGCCCTAATATTTAAACTTCATCTTAAATTCTAGAGCCTCTGTTTAACAAATCTGTTCTTTGCTAAGTACCTACAGTCATGACAACTCTAAATTTTGGGACTGTAACCCTCTAGTCTCATTTTCAAACTTGCTAAACTATCATCCTTGATCAGTTGCTGTAACACTGAATTTTATGGGCTGAGTATATTACATTTCTACAAAAGTAGGGTCTTTATTGGTTAGGAATTTTATACTTTCTCCTAAAAACAAGTAGCTCTAGTTTTGCTAGAGAAATGATATAGCCTTAACCCCTGATCTAACTTACTTCTCTGATCATTCTATAGACACACACATTAAACCAGCACCTTTTATTTATCTCCTTTCTATGGTAATATATCTTCTACATATCCCTACAGAAAAAACAAACAAACAAACAAACAAACAAAAAAAACCCAAACCAAACCAAAACAAAAACCAACAACAACAAAAAACACCCAAACCAAAATAACTGTGGTCAAAAATGATGAAACTGCTGTTATGCATAGATTTGTGCTATTGTGCTTTCCATACTGATCCTCATGTCTTTTCCTCTGTATCTTGTTTTTTCCTTTGTATTTTGTCAATTTTTTGGCTTTTTCTGCTACAGCTCCATATTGAATTGTCCTTGTAGATCTCCTGCTCCTTGTCCCACAACTAGAAAGAGCTCAGTAAAATATGAAAATTTAATGTTTTCCTTCAATGATAAACAGATTGTGCACTTGTTAACAGTGGGTGCTGTCTGCCACCTGCACACTATAGAGGGAAGGTGGCAGGCCTCCAACATGTGTATCTGATTCTTGTTTGAGAGTCTCAGTTCAAAGTTAGATCAGGGTTCAACACAGCAAATAAGTTCAGGGAAGCAAAAGTGGTATCCTCTTCTGCTTGTTTATATGTTTATCTCCTTAGAAAAAAGATGGCTAGTTCGCTTTCTGCTGATCTACTTCATAAACTTTCATTGTCTTCCAAGCCATCCGCAGCCACCCCTACTTGAAAGGCTGGTGGTTCTGCCAGTGCTGTTAGTAGAAACACCTTTTCTCCTTTCTGCACGGTGTAGAGGAAGTGATCATGTCAGTACACTGCTGTAGTAACTTGGCTCTTATTCCGCTGCAAAACAGTAACATGTATTTACATTGCATTACAAAGCAGATGTTTAAGACAACTCCTGCAAATTATCTATGCCTGCGCTTAACTATTAATGTCTTTTTTGACTTTTTTGAATTAGGAACTCTATAAACCTTTTCAAATTGTTGTATGAAAAAAAAAAAAGAAAGAACTCACAGAGCAGCGCAGCCCCTTAGTTTAAAAGCGTTGTCAATTTGTCATCTTGGGATTTCATGTCCATCAATCTTATCACTGAAACATGTTATGTTCAGAACAATCAATGAAGTGTCCTGTCTATAAGAGAGTAATAGCTTCTAGAAATCTGAGACTGCTATCATAGACAGTGGTTGCTATAAACTAATAGAAAATAAATGAAAGGAGAAAGCGAATCCCAGGAGAACCCTCTTTTCAAGTAGAAAGTAGAAATCAGATAGTCAGAGAAAAAAGTCACAGTGGGTAACTGCAGGGTGACAGAAAAGCATACAACTGAAAGAAAACATGAAATACAGATAGCCAGAGGAACAGTATGCAAACATCTTACAGGTGCTCATACTTTACAGTTTCATTTTCTCACTGGAAATTAATCAGTTTTAAACAAAATCACACAATAAATTATTTCCTCTCCCATCCTATTTCTCAGACAGCTCTCAGAGTGGTGAAATAAACAAAACACCTGAAAAGGGACAAAATAATACTAGTCTGTGAAGGCTTTTGCTATTTCTTTAACATACTATTTTGATCAAAATTAACATTTTGCTAAACTTTGTGCATATGAGCTACAATAGGTGGATGGCACTGAAAACTGAAGTAATCTTTAACTACTAATAAGATGATGTGAGCTTTCCCCATATGAATGTATCTCAGACCTACTCTAAAAGCAGAACAGCCATGGGTAAGACAAGTCAGTGATGAAAAATAATGAGTTCTTACATTTTATGACTAATTGTTAAAGAAACACTTGATTAAAACAAATTACAGATATCTAAACAGACAGTAATTCCAAACAACTACTACAAATAACCACAGGCACTAATACTTTCAGTTTCCTCATTTAACAAGACATGCTACCATTCAGTTTGCAAGGAGGTAAACACAATATGGGACTTGTTTTTTATCAGCAAAATTAACCAGTGATCAAGCAAGAGAGGTCCTGTCCCCATCAATTGCCTACCTCTTCAGCAGTTACAGAAAAAAGATTCCTTCCAGAATATATGGTATTTAGAAGCTAGTTGCTGTTCACCTTCATCAGGAATTAAGTTCCCAATAAACATTTGTGCATCAGAAATTTTATTTCTATAAAGAATCTAAGCATGATTGGCATCCTGAATCTCCTTTGGAGTCTGGAAAGAATGCTTTCACCCTTAGAACATTGTGTATAAATTGTAGAGGATTACACAGTGATTTGTGTATTTTATCTCTTTTGCATTATCAATTGATCAAATCAAATGCTATTGCACACTCTGTTAGCTAGGATCCCTTACAACAAAAATGCTGTAATATAGGAATCCCCTTTGGCTTTCTTTAACTCGATATGAATCTAAAACTTGCAGATTCAGCTAGGTTGCCTGTGGTAATTTAACAGGCCTTGCAGGGCAAGAGCATTGATTTGTTTCACTTGGATAAAGACAGGAACATCACAAGAGCAGGTTTTGGTTTTGGAGGTCACTGACATTCAGCCAAAGGCTAGCGTGTAAGGAGAAATTATTCCTGTCATGTCGGGAAAAAAAAAGACAGTTGACCAACATGCATGAAGAGATCTCTCTGACTGTTATGTGCTTAGAAGTAGATGTTACAGAGTCAGCAAAAGTATTCATGAATACTCTGAAAGAGTGTAACAGGCAGACTGTGCAAAAATCCACATAAATAGCAGTACACCAAATAAAAATTAATTTCCAGCTGTAAAATCCTGGCAAGTGTTTTCAGCTGGTAAAGACAGCATCTTGATGCTTCCTGATATGAATAATTATATCAGGTGCAGCTAGCTCTGTAGAAAAAAAAAGCTTTTGTGCTTTAGAAGAGTGATACCTGAGCATCATGATAACTATTGAAAGTGGTTCATTGACCCTTTCTTTATTCTCTACAGATGACAGAGCTGTGTACCGTCTTAGTTTGCATAGTCCTTTGTTAACGCAGTGGCTTCAATGTCTTTTTACCTAATACTGAACCAAAGACATGCACTGTATTTTTCCGGTGATGTTGTGTGAAGCTGTCCTCAGGTTTCTGAGTGGAGGCAGAGAAAACTCTCCCTGCTCAGGTCAGCTTTACCAGCTTCACATCGTTTTTTGGCATATGCGTGTGAGTTTATGCATAGCATTTATGGCTACAGTAGCATAGACTCTACTCCTGAAATGACAGAAGACAGTCTGGCCAAGGTCTTTTTTACTTCTCTGTCACAGAAGTACCAATCAGGTCTCTTATAGGGCTCAGTTAAAAGTCCACCCATTTATTTCTACTCTGATTAAATTATCTTCTTGGGGCTCTGTCCATCAAGATGTTTTCCTTATCTTGATTAACCAGCATATACATTCCTTTTGTCATCTTGCTGCATGCATGTGACTGTGCTGTGCAGCTGCTGAAATGGCAAAGGAATATTGTTACTGTAAAACACACATATTAGGACTTATTTTTAAATATGCTGCTGGTTGTAGAACATGTTTGTAGGTACTGCTTGTAGAATCTGTTTATGTAACTTTGAAGGGTTTGGTCTCCCCTAAGAAAAATACTTTTGCAACTTCTGAAAAGGCAGCCTGAGGATAATTGTCTGGTTTTTCATTTGTAAATGAGAAATTTCCAAAACTCAAAATCTGAGGATATTTTGCACACCCAGGCTAGGCTGTGCATGCTTTTGCAAACCAGAAGCAAAGAAATAATAATAATCAAAACAATAGAGTCGGATAATAACAAAGGAAGAAGGTTTTGTTCTTCAGTGTATTCTGCAAAGAACACGAATGAAAGTGGCTTGTTTCAGCTGTTTGGGCATACCTATTTCCATATGGTAAAAATATGCATTGCAGAAATCTCATGATTTCTTCAAATGACTCATTTCTGCATTTACCCAAAAAAAGCAATTTCCTATTCAAATGGAAGAACTGTTGTACCACTGCTTTTGCTGGTTGGGAACAGTAATGAGCCTTGTCCCTTAGTTTCCATATGAGGGAAAAAAGACAAAAAATGAAAAAAAAAGTAGATTTTCTTTTTTATTTTTTTTTTGTGAGCTTTATCTACTCAGTGTGAGGAAATCGTAGTTCTGTAATTTTCACACTAGCGCAGCAGAAGCCCCCATCCCCTTTCTGCCTAGCTGAGGTTTAGAGGCTACTGTTACAGATTTTAAGAAAAACACAGAGGAGCTCTTCACTGAGAGCAGTCATTTAACGTACACACTCATGCCAGTTATAAAGACAATATTTACTCTAGGTAAGTATTAATTCTTCCTTGAGTTATACAAAAAAAGCTTTTATTTTCCAATTTCCAGATCTCAGGAGCTAGAAGAGGAGAATTAGAAGACACTAGGCACAAATAGTTCACTCCCTTCTCATTCACACAGGGGTAATGCAGCTTTATTGACTGACAGTCTCTCCTCACTTGCAACCTAACTCTCCCTCTTGTCACACAAGTCTATAGCTTAGACTCCCAACTGGTGCAAACCACAGTGATCTGATGGCTGAATTAAGCAGCACAAATCTGCACTCTTTAAGAGATGAACTATTCTATTTTCTATTTTCTAAATGGTAAAATTGCAAGTCAGTAAAATCCATATTTGTTTTGCCATTGACTACACTGGTGCTATTCTTCTCCCACACTCTAGAAACTGAGAGTTGGAGCTAAATCCAATCCAATTCACAAATAATTTTATACCATGTGATATTAGATGCAAAAATAACCTCCATGTATCAGATGTTATTCTGATTTTTACGGCAAATTAATGACTCTGCAAGGGAAATTAATATCTGTTTTCAGTACTGTTCAGTGCTTTTTTTTCTCTGGTAGCTAATTTCCTCTTGGTGCTGATATGCTGAATATATGCAGATCGCTTTATAAATTAAGGCTGTGCTAAAATAATTCTTCACTTAAAATATTAACTTTCTCTGTTCTCTTTAAAATATTTTACTATCCTACCATTTTTCTTATTGATTCAAAGGTAGTAAAAGTTAAACAGAGCATTTCTTTTATTGGTATATGAGGTTCAGTTTCTAATGTGGTTATTAAGGAAATGCTTTTTTAAAGACCTTGCATTATTTATCTGAAAGAACAATGAAATCATAATTAATGTACACTTGTGGTAGCAGATGAACTTCAAACTGAGAAATCCTCTTACTCCTCCCTGAGGCACAGGGGTATTTCAGCAGCAGTGAGCTAAGTGACCAGCACTATTTTTATTAGCAAGTTACCCTCCAATTAATGAAACTGGGCACCATATTGCACAAAATGTATCTGCAAAGCTTATTGCCTTTCACTGATCCCCATATTTTCAGCCATTCCAATTGGAGCCTAAGTGAGTTCACATGCTCACATATTCACATGTTCCCATCAGATGCAATTCCAGAAGATCCTAACATCTGAAGTCCACCTCTCTCAAGCCAGTCAGAGGCAATACAACATTAAGACTTAAGCTTAAAAGGTTCTGAAATCCAGGTATGAAACTTTTGTCAGAGAAGAGGGAACTAGATTATTTAGGCTGAGAGCTATCCTTGGAGAATATTAGGGAGACTGGTGTGCTTCATTTCTCATTTGATCAACATTTAGCTCCCCCCCCCTGATCTGGAGCTTAGTTCTGTTTGAAATTAATCTTGCTGATGATGATTATGGCTAAATCTCTCCTGAATGGAAACAGCAAGGATGCCATAGATTAAAGTTGCCTTTTGAAGAGATATTCTGATGCTGGCAAAGGGTGAAGACATCAGAATCATTTTTTATTTAATTACTTTTCAGATTAGATCTCCCCCTTTCCACTCCTTCCCTGTGATTTACAGTGCTATAGGATGGAAAGAGAGCTACAATTCAAGAAAGTCTAAGAAGCTTTAACATCTCAGTTTCATGGGCTGGAAAAGCCCATGCTGTGATATTGTCTGTGTCATGAAAGTATAACAGGGGTTTTCCCTTCTAAAAGTGAAACATTTAAGACATTTTAGCCCTGATTCTGTAAAGCCCTCATTAAAGATACATCTATTTCAATGGCAAAGTAGTTAAGATATTGAAAGTACTTCACAAAATTAAGGCTTGATTGAGATCCACATGCCAAATGTAGAAACTTGTTCTTTCTGAAAAACAGAAAGAGATTTTTACACAGATGTTCAATACAAAGCCAGTTTATAATGAAGGAAAATGATAACTGCTGGAACAACTTGTGTAAACACAGCCCCTTCTCATCTTTTTTAAAAAATTTCTAGCTTTCTAGCCCTTCTCATCTTTTTTCATTTAATTCAATTTTCATGATACATAGTGCAAAATGTAACCAAATTTTCAACACTTTTGACATATATGAAATTATACAGTTTGGCACATTTGTTCCAGGAATTCTAAGAAGACAGTTACACCTATCCATATTTCATATTAACCTCCTAAAGAGAGAGTGTTTTGTCAGGCATGATTTTGAGAGCATTCTGTTAAGCTCTTGCTTTACAGATTATAGGCTATTCATATCCTGTTAACTTTCTTAGATCAGATTAAATTGATATTAAATGTAACGTGATATCTGCAAAAATACAAGTATAATTTATCTTCACCTTGTGATAGCAGGCTTTGGATTTCTATGCAAACAGAGGCTTCGTACACTTCTCACACAGGTTCTGCATTCTGGGGGTAAAGGGTCTTTGTTTTGGCACTTAGCCAAGTCCTACTAACCATTACTAATGTAAACAAGCTCAGAACTGTACTTTCTTCTGCAAGACTTCAATAAATACCAATACCCCCATTAACTTCCATGGTATCACTATCACATTTATTAAATGAATGTCAGAATCCGAATTGTAATTTTGATTATTTTGGAGAAATATTTTAGCCTCATGTAAACACCCTATTTGTGGCCACAGTTCAGAGGTGATGGTGTATATGGGGAGCAATAAGCAATGTGACCTTAAAAAATAATCAGAACAGAAGTAGTCTTACATGGCATTAATAAATTTCATGGATTTATCTGAGGCAGAAAAAAGCCATGTAGATGTCTAAAGGAATGCAACATCATCAAACTTTTATCATAGCTGAGATATGATACAGAGATTAAATGGTCAATTACGTACCTACAACTATCCACTCGGCAATTTTCCAGTCAGATACATATATGGTCACCATTGCTGAAGCTCAGTGGTATCCAAAATTTACACTGTGATCGCAGAACATAAAATGTCTACAAGAAATTTTTTAGCTCAAGGAAATGAAAACAGACTATCATCTGCAAAAGACTGTCCATGGTTTTTTCCGCAGAGCCATATGTCATTTAAATTATCCAAGCTTTTATCAATTTTATCATTTTCTTAATATAAAATTTATATAAACAGTTGTTTAAAGGAATATTAGTGAATGAGATGGGACCCCCTAGGAAACTGCCTTCATTTCCCTCATGTAAGAAATAGAGCAAGAAGAGCAGGAGACAGGCCTGGGTCAGTAAGGACCAAACTAAAATATAAGAAGGAAATGCACAAGCAGTGGAACCACGATCATGTGTCTTGGGAATAATATAGGGAGGGTGCATAGATATGTAGAGATAGGATCAGAAATATACGTTTGGAGATGAATTTGGTAGTGGATGCGAAGAATATTAAGAAAGACTTCTACAGGTACATTGACCAGAAAATGAAGATTAAAGAAAATGTACCCTCCCTGACAAGTGACACAGGAAAGCTGGTGACAACTGACATGGAGAAGGTGTGCACGGGGTGTTCTCCCCTCCCTTAAACACTGGGAGTTTGAAGGCCACCCACAAATGCTCTTCCCAGCATCCCTGTGAAAACCAATAACAAATGGTGTCCATCAAGGGTCCATACTGGGAGCAGTACTCTTTAATATCTTAATTGATAGCATGGACTGTGGGATTTAGCACACCCTTGGCATATTTGCAGTTGACACCAATCTGAGTGGTGCAGTTGGTTTGCTAGAGGGAAGGGATGCCATCCAGAGGAACCTTGAAAGGCTTGAAAACTGGGCTCATATGATCCTCATGGAGTTCAACAAGGCCACATGCAAGGTCCTGCAGATGGGTCAGGGCAACCCCCAGTATCAATACAGGCTGGGCAATGTAATGGATTGGGAGCAGCCATGCAGAAAAAGACTTGAGGATACTGGAGGATAAAAAATCTGACACTAGCTGGCAATGTGCACTTGCAGCCCAGAAAGCAACACACATCTTGGGCTGCATCAAAAGAAGCATGGCCAGCATGATAAGAGAGTAGATTCTCTCCCCTACTCTGCTCTTGTGAATTCTGCCTAGAATACTGCATCCATTTCTGGGGTTCCCAGTACAAGAAAGACATAGACCTGTTACCGCAGGTCCAGAGAAGGGCCATGAAATAGGTCAGAGGGCTGAAACAGTACTCTCCTTTCCTATGAAGAAAGGCTGAATTGCGATTGTTCATCCTGGAGAACAAGAAATGTTGTGACCTCAGTGTAGAATCTGGCACTTTGCCTTGTTAAACCTCATGTCATTGTCCTTGGCCCATCCAGCCAGCCTGTCCAGATCCCTCTGTACAGACTTCCTACCTTCAAAGCAGATCAGCACTCCCACCCAACTTGGTGTCAGCTGCAAACTGACTGAGGGTGCTTTCAATCCCCTCATGGAGATCATTGTGAAAGGCATTGGAGAGAACTGGCCCCAGTACTGAGCCCTGGGGAACGCCACTTGTGAGCAGCTGCCAACTGGATTTACCTCCATTCACCACCACTCTTTGAGCCTGACCCTCCAGGCAGCTTTTTACCCAGCGAACCGTACATCCATCCATTCCACGAGCAGCCAGTCTCTCCAGGAGAATGCTGTGGGAAATTGTGTCAAAGGCTTTACAGAAGCCTTTCCCTTATCCAGTAAGTAGGTCACCCTGTTGTAGGAGATCAGGTTTGTTAAGCAGGACCTGCCTTCCATAAACCCACACTGACCAGGCCTGGTCCTCTGGTTGTCCTGTACATGCCATGTGATGGCATTCAGGATGATGCACTCCATGACCTTCCCCAGCACAGAGGTCAGACTGACAGACTTGTGGTTCCCTGGATTCTCCTTCCAGCCCCTCCTGTAGATGTAGGTTTTCTAACCTCTGATCAGCTGGAACGCCCCTGTTTAGCCAGGACAGCCAAGAAATGATGGAAACTGGGTTGGTGAGCACTTCTGCCTGCTCCTTCAGTACTCGTGGGTGGACCTCATCCAGCTCCATTGATTTATGTAAGTCTAAGTGGTATAGCAGGTGGCTGACAATTTCAGCTTGGATTACGGAGGCTTCATTCTGCTCCCCTCCCCTGTCAACCAGCTCAGAGGGCTGGACAGCCAGAGAACAAATGGTCTTACTACTAAAGAAGCAAAAAAGACAATAAGTACCTCAGCCTTTTCTCATCCTTAGTCCTACGTTTCTCTCTGCATCCAATAAAGGATGGAGATTCTCCTTAACCCTCCTTTTGTTGCTAATATATCTATAGAGACATATTTTATTGTCTTCTATGGCAGTAGCCGGATTGAGTTCTAGCTTGGCTCTGGTTCTGTTAATTTTCTCCCTGCATAATCTCACGACATCCTTGTAGACCTCCCGAGTTGCCCATCCCTTCCTCCAAGGGTCATAAACTCCTTTTTTCCTGAGTTCCAGCCAAAGCTCTATGTTCAGTCAGGCCAGCCTTCTTCCTCACCAGCTTGTCTTTCAGCATATTGGGATGGCCTGTTCCTCTGCCTTTAAGATTTCTTTCTTCAGGAATGTCCAGCCTTCCAGGACTCCTTTGCACTTCAGGACTGCTTAACAAGAGACTCTGTTAATCAGACTCCTAAACAGGACAAAGTCTGCCCTCTGAAAGTCTAAGTTCTGCTGACCTTACTTATCTAAGATTTGAAAACTGTGATTTTGTGATCGTTGTGCCAAAGACAGCCTCCTGCCATCATATCACCCACAAGTCTTTCTTTGTTCACAAACAACAGGTCCAGCAGGCACCTTCCCTAGTTGGCTTGCTCACCAGCTGTGTCAGGAAGTTATCTTCCACACAATCCAGGAACCTCCTAGACTGTTTCCTCTTCACTGTATTGTATTTCCAGCAGACATCTGGCAAGTTGAAGTCTCCCATGAGAACAAGGTCTAGTGACTGGGAGACTTGTCCCAGATACTTATATCTATTTCATGTGCTTCTTCATCCTGGTTGGGTGGTCTATCACAGAATCCCATCATGATATCTGCCTTGTTGGCCTTCCCCTTGTTTCTTGCCCATAACCACTCAACCCTGCTGTCACCATCATTAAGCTCTAGACATTCAAAACATTCCCCAACATACAGTGCTACCCCACCATCTCTCCTTCCTTATCCTTTCTGAAGTGTTACAGCCATCCATTGCAACACTCCACCTCTGCAACTCATGCCACCTGTTTCTGTGATGACAAGCAACTACATCATAGTTTTTCTGCTGCACAATGGCTTCCAGCTCCTCCTATTTCCTCTCCATGTTGCATGCATTAATGTAGTTGGACTATTGATCCCACCAGCTCTTTGTGGGGAGAAGCCCTAATTCTTATATGATCATAAGATGAAATCTGTCATCTTGATTTCACCCTTCTATTCAGCCATCAGTATACAGTAAAATAAAACCACAGCAAAAGGGAAAGTCAATTTAGGGTGATGTAGAATTTATTTTTCTCAAAGTCACATTTCTATGTTTTCCTTTTTTGGGGGGAAAGCTTCTGAGACAGTCAGCATTCCCTCAAAGACCAGAGAGCCATGTGAATCCATAAACTCAGTCAGTTTCTCAGTTTGGTTAAAACAATGGTGCTGTGGTCTCTGAGCTTGCAAATGCTTTTACTTTGATATTTTACGTTAGCTCTTCTAAGCCTTCATAAATAAGACTCTAGAAGCCCATTTGCTTCATTTGAGACATTTGAACAGAATATTGAACAAAGCATTAACTCCTTAAAGAGAACTACTACATAATATATTTATGGATTTTAAAACTGGTATAAGCTCAGATTGTATGGATTTATGTGCTTGAAGAAAGAAAGACTTAATGGATGTAAATTATAGTAACCATGTGAGATTCATGCCCTTGTTTATTGATGGCAATAATCTATTAATAATTGAAGTACAGTTCCATCCCTATTATTTATACATACTCTACAACATTATTCATATTTATTCTGAGATGGTTCATCAGCATCATCTGCAATTTCTGCTAACTAAAATTTTACAATGATATATTTTTAGGATTATACTGGATTTGGTTCCAACTTTGAAATCCATGGGCGATCACAAATTCAGGAATTTATGCAACTTGTTAGTTTCTCTTAAGAAAGCAGAGCTGGTGTAGGTATGAAAAGCCTAACATACACAGGAGACAAGAGCCTGTTGAAGACAAGCACAAAGTTGAGGAGCATATTTTGAGGACCTGTACAATCCAAACAGTCTATGTTGAAGAGTCCATTAAGAGCACAAAGGAAACGAACATATTAAGACAGCCTCTATCAACTCCTCAGCCCTTCCATAATGGGATAAGATTTCATCACACCCTCTCTTTCAGGTATTTTCTATTGACTTGTTCAGGATACACACTTTCTGAAGCACTGCTCTGAAACACACACCATCCTTACAGTCTATAAAAGGACAAAAAAGCCTTCAGCTCTAAGCTTTATATTCCAGTTCACCACCACACCTCTGACTTCTGCATGTCCATATTTATTAGTTTGAATTCTCAATCTTAAGTGACATCAAGTCAGCTGTTCAACACAGTCCCATAGAATATGCCAGAAGAGCACTAAAAGATTCTTTAAGAACAATCTGATGTGAACATCCATAATTACTACGTCATTGCATACTGATTAAGTTTTCAGCTATTTTACAACTTTCCTTGAATGAGCTGCTAAATCAACTGAAAACAAAAGCTCCAGAGAGACCTTTGTTCTTCACAGATGTACTGTTTCCTCTTTCTCTACTCCCCAGCTGTTAGCGACTGCTTGTGTGCTGGAGGTTGCCACCCTTGCCTAACAGTGTGTGTGAGTGATGCTTAATTCACAAATGTCAAACCAGATGCATTAATTTAAACAGTTCATATAGTGTTTTGAATTAACTTGGTTTATTTTGCCTGATCTGGATTAAGGGGTGCTCCAGGACCACTGTATCCAGCCACAACTGTGGAAGATAGACATTTCAAACCAGACAAGAAAAATACCCAGAGGAAGCAGGCAGTAGTGTCTTCAGCTGATTCTGGCGCACTCAAAAGAGAACATCTGTCCATAAAATAAAAAGTTATTTCAGAGGGAGTAATAATGGAGCTTTTCACTACTGAATTGCCAGATATTACGAATTTGATCTGAATCAGGTGTGAACACATAATCACATTTTTATCAAATTAGCTGTAGTAAGCAATCTCTGATCCATTAGAAAGTTAGGGAATTATGACAAATTATGTTTGATTCAAAATAAAAATGGCCTGGAAAACCACAGACAAAATACATCAAAAACACTTTGGACAAGGAAAGTGAATTTGTAGTCCTTTGGCAATTTGTACCATAGTAATGCAGGAGTTTTATGACCCATATACGAGTATCCTAAATCAAATTTGTCATCTGATGGAACCACTGCTTGACAGAAGCACATTATGGGATGTTTGGGGGGACTTTTTGTTTGTTTTTAATGGTTTATTATAAAAGAGTTCATGTTTTCTATCATTTTGAAGGGTTCAGAGATCCCCTTCTATTAGGAACAACGGCAACTTCATAGAACAAGCTGGGGAGAGGCAGTCCCTGTTTGTTGATGAAGCTATGAACAGATTAAGGTCCTAATCGCAGGAAAATCTTTAACAGCCTTGTTTGCATGAAATGTTGTCTTACTTCATAAGTAAACCCATGATAATTAAACACATTGAGATCACTGGAACCACAACTGGAGTAAGAAGCATCTAGTAACAGGCAAAAGGACCACATTTGTACCTCAATGCAGCTATTGATTTACCCACTGTGGATATGTTTGCACATTGCTCTGATTTTTACATTCTTTTGAAATATTCTGACACACTATCCTTGAAGTTCCCCACATCAAAGTCCAAGCCAAGAGCAACTATTTCCATTGTTGATTTCTTTCTGAACTTCATTACTGATCATATGTGTAAGTATGCCAATGGATTGAGCACTGATTTAAAAATCTGTTTTTGAAATTGCATCTTGAAGATCAAATGTTTCAAAATTTTTATTATCAAAACCAGTAATGTTGCTTGAAGCAGATGATTACAGGAAATACTTAGATTTCTTTTAGTATTGCTTGCCTGAACTATTTTGCTTTAACCATTATCATTAGACTAGAATATCCAGCCGAAGAATGCGCCAAGACCAAAGTGACCAAGCAACAATTCTTGAAGTAGAATGGAATCCAAATCCAGGAATTAAAACCCTGGTCCAATTTCAGATCAGAATTTTATCTGAACATTTG
The DNA here is from genome assembly GCA_028858755.1 of Ara ararauna. Lineage (NCBI taxonomy): Eukaryota > Metazoa > Chordata > Aves > Psittaciformes > Psittacidae > Ara > Ara ararauna. The sequence continues at coordinate 30,453,571 of CM054410.1, read as the reverse complement.
GACCAGACTCTCAACCACACTGCAGCTGCTTCAAATACCTAAGGGTAAAGAAAATTTATAAAACTCAATTAACCAGACTAATAAGATTCCTTAAGAAAATAGAAGACTGTATATAGAGAAAAGCCCTTCCTTGTAAGTTGCATGGTTGTGCTGAGAAATAGCAGAGAGTTTTTGGAGTACACAACTCTTCTCTGATGACCCAAAACAGTTTTTAATCGACAGGGGAGATAAAAGTTTCTGCTTCCTTGCTGCTGCTTTATGGACCTCTCATTCTTTGCAAATTCTAAAGGGAAAAAAAAAATTGTTATTATAAATTCCACACTTGTTTTTGTGAAAAGCAGAAAAACAAATAACTATTTCAGGACAGATATTTGCACTGCAAATATTCTAGCCTCCGCTCTTCTCAGCTGTTTGGTTTTGTTTAGGATGGGTTTTTTTGTGGTTTTCTTTTTTTTTGGCTTGCTTTTCTGTTAGTTTGTTTTCTTTTTTGTTTTCTTGTTTGCTTGTCTGTTATGTTTTTTGTTTGTTGTTTTGTTTGGGTTTTTTAAAATTTATTTCTCTTATTATTTCTCTTATTATTTCTATATTCCCTAGAGGTGATAAAGAGGATCTGGTTTTGAACAAAACAAATTATCCAAATATACAAGAAAACACTAACCCATCCCAGAAAGTGTTTGAAAACTTGCAGCCGTTTTTTATGAATGAGTTTTGCACCTTTAGATTAAATTACTGTATCATGAGCATCTTTGAAAATCAACTCATGATCATCTTTGCACCCAGTGAGATAATAAGACACTTCCTCCAAGAATTCTTTCCTACTATAAAAAAGCAAAAGGTTTTTCTGCCCCAGTAAAGAAAATAGCGTTACGTACTCTGGAGCACCACCTGCTGGTACCTGACTAATTCTTTAGCTACGATATTATACGATTATTTTTCTTCTCAATTTAATTTAGCATCTTAAATTTTCTGTGATTTAGAGCTAAGGGGAAGAGTTGGGGGAGGAGTCGATATTTCAATAGAAAATGGAGAAGTTGACTAAATCAAGAAAATGTGCTGCATTTCACAAAAAGATTCATAGAATTTCCAGCCACTCTCAACATAAGCATTATGCAGCAATCTTTTTTTCCATACAGCTCACTCTTATAATGCACCTTTATCCCAGAATGCCTAGGATGGCTCAGAAGCTGTAACAACCCAGCTTTACAGGCAGCCCAGGACAACAGGGGCATGGTTACATGGACTCACTTGGGAGGACAGCAAGAAAAGATTAAATGAGATACCAGAGAATAGATGTGGAATGGTGTTTTAATAAACTTTGTAGGCTTGTCTCACAATGGCCATTGTCATTATAGCTCCAGTATGAAGCAATAATCCACTCCCCAGCAGTGGTGTCCGGGGAGACAGCAGGGGCCACTGTTAACTATGTTGTCCTTCCCATGTCTCCAGTATTTGACCTGCCTATTGAAATCAGTTTGCTGGGAGTTTCTGTTTGAAATGACATTTCATAAAACATTTTAAAATGTAGCCTGTGAAAACTGATTAGTGCATGACCACAGTCCGACAAATCAGGCAGGTTTCTGTTCTCCCTGGGCTCTTCCACCTAGCTCAGGGGACTGCCTAAGGCGCTGGAGCCACCACGAGCTGCAGCTCATTATCCTTATAGGTAGCTGGGGCTGGAGGGGCCCTCAGCTTTAAGTTTCAGGACAGATAACCTTCTTCCTGGGAGAGCAATAACCAACCTCAAAACTTGGATTCCCAAAGGAAATAATTAAAAAACCCACAACTGCACCCTAAATAAATTACTTTGCTCACTACTAAATAAAGTTTCTCAAATTCTTCATCCCACTGTAAATGCTGGAAAATCAATTTACCCTTTCAAAGCACAGAGAAATTTCCATGGAGGGGAATTTCTGTTTCCAAAGTGTTCTGCTGCTGAGCAAGATTGCTTAGTGCATTGCTGTTTTCCTAAGTCCTTCCATTGCTAGTTATTCCTTTGGGAAAGAAAAAGGGGCCAAAGCTCTTCTCTCTCCCTCCCCAAACACACACACATGTATCTTAATATCTCCTGGAGCCATAGTGATTTCAGCAAATGTTTTCAATGGGCCCTGCAACTTCTGAATTTTTATTAGTTCAACTCCCAGCTCCCGGCAGTATTGCTCCACTTAGCATAAATAATTAATTTATTACAGAGCATTTCAAGGGGACAGAGGAATAATTCAGCTGGATAAAGACATCAACTGCAACAAAGAGAGTGAACTGCCTGTGTAGTGAGAAGGGAAAGATGTCTCTTCACAGTTTTTCAAATGAAAAGAGGTGGAAAAGAGACTCAACTGGACATGAAAACTTCCCAACTTCATCCCTATATAAATTACTCAGTGGTTCAGACTCACAGTTGGTAAAAACAAGCAACATTAAATCTACACTGCTTTACACCATCTGGGAACTGCTCTTAGCATTTGAAGGGGACCAAATTTTCTTATGTGATTCTCTTCCTGACATCATTTTTAAGCAAAATTTCAGAGTTGTGAGCATTATGAGGAAAGCAATACTATAACATGATTTGATTGCACACCCAAATCTGTGAAAACCGTCTCGTGAGACCAACAGATGCCCTTCTCTGAAACAAGCAGTAAAAGGAGAAGCAAAATCTAAGGGGGGAAGAGGTGGAGAGAGAACATATGACCCTTAAATATTTTTCTTGTTCTAATCCACTGCAAAAAGCTGATTGCATTAAGGAAACAAAATATCTACACAAAATAAATGTCTGGCATTACATAGCCTTACCAGAACATGAGAATCGTAGAATGCAGCTTTTACTATTTACACCAAGCATTTCCACAATTCATATTTCATAATAGGGTAGGATTGAAAATATGTACAGCCTATAAGTTTCAGAACATAGAAGGGGTTAATTTAGATATTGGTATACATATGCCAAAGTGCTTCATGTATTCTTCTTGACCACATCCTTTTCTTGAGCCAGGGTGCACTTGCCAATCCCCCAAAATGGCTTCTTGCCATCTTCATACCTCTGCCATTTGTTTGCAGCATTAGCAGAGGATTGCTTCAGCTATCTGTACAGGCCAGGCAGCTTCAGATATCCATTTCCAAAGGTAGCACCAGGGCCAGGTCAGCCATAAGCTGTGCAGGAGAATTCCCTTTGCAGCACTCTGGGACTGCTCTCACCTAATCACCTGTTTAGCAGTATTTTGCAGCACCAGCAAGTTGCTAAGTGCTTCATCCACTACTGAGGCATCTGAGGCATTGTAGCTCCTTGAAGACAATAACTATTGGAGGCTAACGCTGTCATAACAATCCTACCTTCACTCTTAATCAGTATAACCAAAACAATGTTTCCAGCTGCACTGTGATAGATTTCAAATAAATGTTCACTTAACTTTTGTCGTGTGATTGAGCAGATAGGGTCAGTGAGAGCTCCTAAGGCAGAAAGTCAGCAATAACCAGGAAAATCACAGACTCATTTGGGCTGGAAAAGACCTCAAAGATCATTGAATCCAACCGTAAAGCAAAATTCTGTCTGACAACTGCAGCAGTAAGGCTGAAAACAGTAAATTGTATCTGCTGTCCTCTCACTCCTCTTCCTCTTTGATTCTCTCTTTCCTTTTCCTCCCTATCCTGCCTCTCCAGGTAGCCAAAAGTGCCCATAGCTCTCCGGAGGCTGCGCTGGAAACGGCCGAGCAGATGAAGTTAAGCGGTGCAAACACCTCACGCAAATACTGCCATCAAGTGCCCAACAGGCCCCTTTGCAGTACAGGCTCTGCCATTTACAGCTGCGCACAAAAATGCGGATGTTAACGCACAGCATGTAACAGCCGTGAATGCTCCTAAACAAGTCCCTCTGGTACAGTGTCAAACAGTTAACAAATCTGAATGCACAGGTAAATGCAAACATCCTCCTGGAGACAGAAGAGCTGCATTAAGTTTCAAAAGTGTGGCCAGCATGGAAAATCATTCTCCCCACAGCCTGGCTTTGTGACTGTAAGGCTTATTCCATTTCCAGACATGCCCCAAAATTAAACTTAAACATTGTCTCTTGATTCAGAATCATCCCTCTTGATTCAGCACTAAGGTGTGCTGGCAAGGGCTTCAGGAGAAAGTGCACTAAAATGGCTGGGATTGTTGCCCGCACCTGGCAGGGCTGACATAAACATGGGTATCTCAGTAGACCACAATGCAACATGGCCCCAGATGCCTGGTAAGAGCTCCCAGACCACTGGAGACCCCCAGGGCACAGCCCACCCAAAAGCAGAGACCATCTCCTGGGGCGTATGGCTTCTTCCTCCCTGCTTACATGGGAGCTGGGACTGCTGGCCTGGCCCTCTGGGTGGCTCACTGGCATCAAACACCTTTCCCCCCTTTAACTTTTGAGTTTACAGGTCAATTTCAACTAAACCCAACTGAACATTGAACTAACTAAAAGTATCTGATATTTTTCAGAAATTGACAATTTTCAGTGAAAAAGAGAAACCCTATGCTGTGCTTTTTTCTCATTATTCTTGTGAGCCTGCTGATCCATAAGAAGGATCAGAATCAGATGTCTTCTTATTATCAATAGTTATGTTTGCATTTTTACCAATGTGTTATTTTAAACAGCTAATGTACAAGGAGTGCTTTGCAGTCATCAAAAGCGTACCCTCTGACCATATTAATTGTAGCACAGTAAATGACTGTATCAGCAGTGTAAACCAAAGTTTTGAGGGAACTGAGTGCAAACCACAGCCGTCAGTAGGAAAAGCAGGAGCAGGAAAGCTTTCTGGACAAACAGTGTTCAGAAAGACTTGAAGATATCTGCTTTTAAGCTTAGGAAGCACCAGGATATAAAAAGCTGAGAGTCAGAGAAAGAGATGAGAGCAAGGGTGAAATTAAAATATTAGCAAAACCAAAGGAATGTAGGAGGAAATCACCAAAAATAAGGCTGGATATTAAAGCAGAAATGTGGCTGCATGGGGCATTCAAGATAAAAACATAGCAGAGATTAGATAGAATAAATAGCTTCAATGTCGTAGAAAGCTTAAAGTTGAAGAATGGAAGCCTGAATATGGTTTAGGAAGATAAAAAGATAATCAATGTGGTGTTTCGAAATGTGAGCCAAGACAATGAACAAGGAGAGATTTTATATGCAGGAGTGGGTTAGATTATTCTGTGTGTGTAAAATGTTAGTATTATGGTAATTGGTATAACTGGCCATAGTTGACCTTAGGGATATATATATTATACTGATAAAGAGAAAAAATCCTTACTCAGGAAGACTAAACACAAGCTGAGAAACGCTGGAAAGATTGCAGATAACCCAAGCAGAAAATACCAGGGCAAAACAGAAGGATGAGTGTCGATGCCAACAGAGGAGGAAGCAGGTAGGGATTTAGCGGCTGCTGTCAGGCCTGAGGGTCTAGGACTAAGGATGCCCTCACAGGCAGTAGGGGAAGCCAGTGCAGTCTTTCAAGTCAAACTTTTACTCCTGGCAAGAAACCTGATCCAAACGTATGCTAGGCAATGTATCTGTCTGTATGTATGGACCAGATATTTTTGTTCTGTTACTTGGTCACGGAATGAGGGCATACATATGGATGATCATGTACAAGTAATAGGAATAATAATGCTTATATCACTCTTCAGACCTCAAAGACAGCTGAGAAGACCAGTGCTTACTAACAGTGTCACTTTAGGATAAACATAGGCTTCCTGCTCTGAAAGTCTCTTGTCCGTGGCCTGTCTGGAGAACATGACACACATACTGAAATTGTGCTACCAACAAATGTTACTCCTCTGCTTAGAATGAGATAACTTACTGGACCTTGTTCCCCCTCCCAAGTAAGAAAGGGTGAGGAAGTGTGCCTGCCCTTTCATAGCTGTCCGAATGAGTCACTGCTAGGGCTGTAATGTGACCCACACACTCTGTGGTTTGGCGCTGCCTAACAGTTAACCTCATGTACAGCTGGTGCAGGGGAGGTTTGCGAGGTAATTTGCTTTCAGTGGAATTTTTGAGTATGCTTTAAAGTACTTAAGTTTAAAGCTTTGTAAAATGAATAATCCATCACAAATCAGAGCTACTACCCCTACTGGAGCTGGATACTCAGTCAGAAACAGACGTGTCATTTTTAATTTACTGGTTATGAATGGCCTGGAAAGTCAGTTTCTGTCGTATAGAAGCTTCTACTTGAATAGTAGTAGCTCCAGAGGGTGTCAACAGAGTTTGTTCATGTGAGAAAAGGCCACAAAGGATGTCAAGAATGGAAAAGGAATTACCATATACTTTTACAGTGGTTATAGGGAGATGTGACATTCTAATTACTATTGTTTGTTTGGGTTTTTTTGGGTTTTTTTTGTTTTTGTTTTTTTTTTTTAATGTGGCTTCTCTATTCCATTGGCCTTTGCTAGTTTTCAGGCACACAAGACCTTTTAACTCATGTTCTGTTCCATAATTAACTAGAACAACTTGCTCTGCTGTGTGGTTACAATTCCTTCCTTCTTTTAAACTAATTTTTCACTTTTTAGTCCAATGATAAATACTTCTTGTTTTCCTCCACTGCTTCTTTTAAGTGAGGTGTTACTCCTCATACTGAATACTCATAATGAACTACTGATTACTAAATATGCCCCTGTCCCTATGATGTGTTTGGGTACTTTGTTCAGGTTTGGAAATGGAGCTGGAAGGATTCAAGTTTGGCTTTCTTTACAGTACTCTCCTTTCTCTCCTAATTCTTCAGAAGCTCTTATTTATTCCCTGGCAACCCTTATGGATCCCACAGACCTATAGAGGCCAAAATATATGGAATTTACATACATATAGCCTGTAATATGCCAAAATTAGAAGGAACTATATGAGTATGGGGGATCAGAAGATTAAGATGAACAGGAAACTTCTCTATCTAGAAGTTCTGTGCAGTATGTATCGGCAAATTACAAAAGTGTTAGATCAGTGTTAGATCAACACAGCATAGCTAATTCTATGACAACACTGATGAGTGTTATCAGTCCTTGGACCTAGGTGGCATAAATCAGTCAGCAGCAGCTCTGTTGTGGAAGAAGCTGGGAAAAAAATTACATTTGCAATATGGTGAAGTGGGATGGGATAGATGATGGCTTTGTCTGTTAGAAACAAAATGAAAAACTGTCTTCAGGTTATGCTGTGTCAGGTTTATGATTAGGTTGCTTTGTCTAGCAATATAGTTAAGAAATCCAGAAAGTTCACGAGGCCAGCAAATATTTAGCTGAAAGGGCACTAATGAACCATCAGTACATACACCCTGCAGTGAAGAAACATAATAAATATGCAAGGTAGGAGCTTGGGATTTTTTGAAAAATAGTGAAACAAGATCTATCAATAACAGACTGCAAATATAACTTTTCTACCAATGGATTAATTGTGTGAACATGGCATCTGTTGGTCGAAAGAAGAATCCTTTGTGTGATTATGATATTGGTTGTCCAAATCCACTTTCATTCTGTTAAATCCTTTGCCTTGACAAACAAGCTGTAGTTTTATGTCTCTTGGACCTTAAAGATCTGTATCTTGAATTCCTGGGGGAGTGGTGAAGGGTGTTGCAGCTCTTTATACTAAACTGTGCTCAGAACACATACTTCTTATTAATAGCCGTAACTCTGGGCTGGGTATCTTGCAAGATGAGTTTAACCCTTTCCCAGACAAAGAAAACTTAGTATAGTGCATAGGTGAAACTGTCCTGCTGGGATGACACAGGGCACAAACATCTTCAGGTTCCAACATAGAGCTCATTGCAGGTAGGAGAACTGGTCTGGACAACACTGCTGTGATGCTGGTGCAACCTAGAACTGCCCCAGACTGTGCTGTAGGCAGAACCCTCCCTGAAAGCTATTAGGGTGATAACAGCTTTAAGTGTGTTAACAGCAGTGTGTTAAGAGCGGTGTTTAGGCACTGTTGACTTCTTCATCTTCTCAGCTGTGTCAAAGGCCTGAACTTCTAAATATCCATTAAAAATTCAAAATAGCATTTTAAATGATGCCTCTCCCGCCCTAGGCAGCAGCAGTTTAAAAAGAAAATGCCCTGGAGTTCAAGCTGAGTGCACATGTTGCCCTTGGTTGTAGTGTAAAATTTCACAACCCAGGGAGTTATTTTCTCCTCTGAAGCATATTTTACTTCAACCTCTGCATCTGGCCAATAAATGCAAAATATGCAGATATAGAAAATATGAAAGGGTGCTTGATCATGTTTCAGTATTTCAAGAAATTGACTTCCCAGTAGTCAAAGGGGAGGGTTCTGTCTTTATTTTAAAAGGGTTTGGTATTCCTGTTTCTTTAAGTTGCATTTGGCACTCAAGAGAGAAATGACCTTTAATAGAATCACACTGGGTGATCCCATTGCATCAAGCAGAGAGACGCTGTATCATCTCTAGTACACCTAGGGAAACAGCATGGGTGAGAGATTTATCCCAGCCATTTCAAGTTAATAGGTTATATTCAACCCCTTTTGTCTGCATGACTTTATCTTCCATACTGGGCTCATTTTGAAGTTTTGTTCTGGCTGTAAACTTATGGAATATGCACATGCTTGCCCTGTTTCAGAGTTATTGATTTCACTGAACTTGAGATATGTAATTAAAGCAGTATTGTTTAATGAAGTTATATGAGTAGTGTATTTTATTATTATCAGCCAAGGGGGGGGGGAAGAAAAAAAAAAAAAAACAACAAAGAAAAACATAAACCCAAGACAAACATAATGGGCAACAAATTTTACAGTAAAAAGCTCATATTAGCATGGCCCTTTAGCCTGATTAAGTCCAAATTCTTTCTCTACTTCTTCTTTAAAGCACACACACACACAGTTCAAGTCCTTGGATAGGCCTTGTTATCTGTACTAGACAAAATATCAAGTTCTAGTGCAGATGAAAGGTACTTAGGATAACATGGACCCCAATCCTCTTTCTCCTACCACATTTCTTGTGCTAGTGAGGAGGCACTGAGGCTGAAGGAGTGGAATCCGGTGTTCTGGCCAGAGCAGTAAATTAGGGCACAATCTTTAGCTTTGATATTTTGAATATATAAGCCTGCTGAACTGCTAGTGTGTACCCGATGATGAATAAAAAGGAAAGATAGGACCTTTTATCGGCAGTTCAGACAGTCTTACAGAGATTATAAGGTTAAATCTCTCACCAGTGGTGCTGTTTTGTAAATACAGGTAATTTGGACTTCAAGTAAATTTACACCTCTGTGTACAAATATTTAACTTCATTGTGGTTGTGCCAGCCAAGGGACTACAGTCAGCAGAGCCCTGTAAGTAGCAGGTTGTGGTTTTCACAGCAGTGAAGCTTTGTTGCCTGTGTAATGAGTTTCTCCACAGGGAACCATACAGAGCACTGATATTCACATTGTTTCTAAATTACCTTGGATCCCAGTAATATCAATGAGTGATTTACCATGAAATGTAAGGAAGTGCAAGCCCAGAGCCGTTTATGACATCTTCTTCATTCCCAGGAAGGGAGGATTCCCACTGGCTTTTTTAAGTTCCTGCTTGTCAACATCCTTATGCAATTCCAAGCTCCAGAAGCACTGTTAAGTGCTTCAAGGAACGAATAACCACACAGAAGAATAAGTATATTTTTATGTGTATAACTTTTCCCTGTAGACAGGCATCTAAGTACTTTCAGGACTTTGGGTCAGGTTCTTCAGATTTCTGATCCTTGACTGCCCTCTTTCCAGTCCTTCTGAAATATTTTATCATAAGAAAAACATTTATTTGTGCTGCTACAGCTCAAAGATCAATACCATACTCGACCTTATATTGCACTGGCAGTTCAGAGCAGGACACCTCTGTTTACTTATGTGGAAGCACTTGAGGAAGTAGGCAATGTTTGGATCATAACAGGAACTAACAACGATATAATAAACACTGAAATGTTCAAAACTTGTCAGACTCTGACCTCACTTTTAAACAAGTAGTATGAATTTACATTTACAGCAGAAGATTTTGCTTCAGAAGAAAGACTCCTGAGCTGTACAGACATTGACAGAGTACTAGTTACAAAAATAATTCATTGTGATCTCTTGCATAGATAGGGTAATGTTTACGTGGGTAATTGGATGTCTCAAACAGGGCTGTCAGTCACTGTGCAGATGCTGCAGGACTCCAATTGCAGGTGTTGTAATGGCATCTTCACTGAATCAGATGAGACTTCTCAAACTCTAAGTCCTTCTCAGTCCTGTCAGCAGGACAACTACTCCAGCAAGTGCATGATCCATAGCTATTGGCTAGTTTTAAGGACCTACAAAACATATTCTATAAATCTTAGCTGTGCACAAAGGACAATCCTCCCTTACCACTACTATTCCATATGCAGGAACAGTTTCTATTTACTTTTCAAATTCTGTCATCTATGTGTATTTTAGTCAACTCCTTTCTCTTCAGTAGCAACTGCCCAGGGGAGCCCTTGGAATTACTCAGGGTGTTAGCTGACATATCTCAACATGCTCATAGTGCCTACCTACTGGTCTCAGGCCCAAAGGGTAAGCCCTGGAGCAACTGAGAATCCAGCACACGGAAAGATCCAGTACAACTTAGGTACCTGCTTTGAGACAAAACAAGCTAGGAATTTAATCAATAAATTTGTCACAAATTAGTCCAATCACTCATCTGTACAGAGACAAGCTGGGGAGTTCCTTTGACGAAGCACTCCAGGATGCATGTAGGTACAGCCTTTGTATACACAGCCCTTGTACATGCCAGCCACACTGCAACTATAACTACAGGAAGACTTGAATTTCCTTTTTGTATCACAATTATAAACTAATTTCCATGGGTTTTGCCACACCTGCCTTCACAGAAAGTACAACAAATACGCATTACTTACCTTTAATTCACTTTCTGCATCAGAGGTCTAATTTTCTCTAATGCAGTGATCGGCTACCTTGTTGACTATCTTTTCATCCCATTGAACAGAAAGGCAAAATTATTATACATTAAAAGTCAGCTAATGAGCCTGCACGCATACCCAGAACTGCATCCTGTGTGAAGCATATTGCAACAGTTGTCCCACAAAAATCAGTTGTGTTTACACTGTAGGTTCTATTCATGTGTCTGAGCTACGACTAGAAGATATGTTGGAAAGATTTCTAGCATACGAAAGGTATAATTTTAAAAAAAACATCGCCCAAAGGAAATATGTGATGCTAACATGTCAGCTTATTTTTACAGGTGACAGATTGATGCCAGTAATATTTCTATGCATAAAAGGTTAGAAAAAACAGTCCAAGTGACAGACAGTTACTAGGTATATTTTCCTCAGTTAGATTAAGAGAATTGTATCAAAATACCATCTATTGATGAAGATCTTATAGATTAATAAGACAATTTTAGATTAATAAGATGTTAAAGGCCTCAAAAGCTTTGTAAGCTTAATTGCATTTGTCTTTGAGCTTAGGTTCACATAGAAGTTTCCACCTGCAGGTGGCAAAACCCTTTCTGAAATGTAGTCATTGAACCTAAGGAAGTTTTCTACCCTAATTAAGTAATTTCCTTATTCAAATTCTTTGATATAATACTTCATATTACCTTTAAGTGTAAACCTTTCTTCTTTTATTTGGGCTTTGCTTGTTTGTTTTCATTTTGTGTTCACATAAATGTGGAATGGAAGTATCTATGTAGTCTTATTTTCTTTTACTTAGCCTGTGTTGCATCATTAAGGTATCACATAAAATCCTTTTTCTGCTTCTTGGAAAACCTCTTCTCTTTGGGGTGGTCCTCTTTAAATTTTCCTGAAGTGGTTGCTAATGTCTGAGAATCAACAGCTGTGGGGTTCCTGTTGTTTAGCCTTACATGGGTATTTGTCTCAAGGTAAACACAATAGCCCTTATCTTTCTTCCAGAAAGTCTTTCCTTCCCTAATTCATGGCATTTGTTAAACATGATGTTCTTTTACATTAACGTTTCCCTCCTGTCAAGTGGCAACTTTAGGATAACTGGAAAAAATTAAAATGTTTCATTTCTGCCACAGAAAACCAAGAAAGTGAATAATTTTCTCAGCAGTTACTTTGCTCAAATACTCAAACAGATTTCAAACGTATCTCAGAGGGAGAGCTGGGAGCCAGAGCAGGAGCCAGTGGACAAGAGACTGTGACTGGTGTGGACCAAAGACTGAATTCATAGCAGAACCTGGGAGAGAAGGTGACAACATCTGGTCAACCAGCCACCTAATGACTGTAGGAGTAGTATATTTTTATAAGATCCATCTTGCAGGAGGTCAAAATTACTCTGAAAATGATGATGTTTTTCCCCCCATCATTTATCTATGTAGCAAAAAAATTCTCCAACACACATTATGAAAGAATGCAATGTACTCCAAACTGGCTAGATATCATGCCTTGCATGTCAGATGCTGTGGACTGTCCATCACTTATATCCCCACGCCATTAGAGTAGCAAATTTTCTGAAAAGTTTAATAATTTTTCTTTTTTCTTAAAAAAAGACTGCAAGTGAAGGAATAGCAGAGTTTGCTCAATACCAGTGTTTTATGAGATACAGAAAATACATATTTGCACAAAGTGTACAAAAAGACACAATGCTTCTTTAATAGCATTTATTGTCACTTTGTACAGATGTAAAAGATTTTTTAAAATGAAGGTTCAAGGTTTTGTGTCCACCTTTCATCAAACTTGACACCATTCTGATTCTTTCAAGACTTTTTTTTTTTTGGTGAGAACTTTATACTTTCTGCTTTCCCCTAGTTATGCAGGATCTGTAGCTGGGAATTATTTTTTCTTTTTTTTAGGGGGGGAGGTGATGGGGTGGATAAAGTTCACTTTTGGTAAAAGTTAGTCTCAAAGTTAGATTTTCCAAGAAAACTCTGTGTTGAGGGATGATTTTCACACTCATAAAATTGTATTTCTTTCCCAGAAGACTTCTTCCCTTCATTCTTTATTCTGATGATACTGATTTAGAGTATATCTTTTCATTGGTAACCTAATGAATATGTTTTTAAGAACTGAATAGGCCATCGTGTAAACACTTGCAGCTTGGAGATTATAGATATTAACAAAGAATGTCCTTTTGGTCCAAGTCTCTTCAAATATGGAAAGGACCTTTTTTCACTTGGAGAAGACAGAGGGATAAGGAAGACTGGCTTATAGTTATGCTTTCTGCTTCCTTAATAAATTTCAGGTGAATAACTGAGAGCACTTCTCATATGGAAAGGATCCAATAAAATAACCGTTACATAAAAAACTTTTTTTAAAACATCTTTTTTTCTCAAATTTATTCATTTTCTAGGCTTCAGTCATATTTGTGACAAAATAACAGTGGTTCATTGTGCCAGCTGCCTGCAAAATTAGAAAGATACACAATACATTGAAATGAAACTTTCCTTAGTCCATATCAGAAAAGCAGTTTTGCATACTTACTGTGCTATTGATCTTCTTTCTCAGATTACTGTTTCATATAATAAAATGCTTTCCTTTCCTAGTTTCTGAGGTCTGTTAAACAAAACAATATTCTTTCAACTAATTCATAATCTTCTAGCATTAAAAAAAGAGAGAAGCACCCAGAAAAGGTTTATTTATGTCTTCAAATAAGAAAAACTTTCTTCATGTATTATTCACACTAGAGAAAAAAATTATATGTGAAAGTCAGTAAAAGAATTAGGCTTTTTGACTGGTTTTCTTCTAACTAAGAAAGAGAGTCTAGAGTCACTGCAGAAATACTGGTACAGAATATAAAGTTTCTTATTGCTTTTCTTAGGAAGCAGTTCTGATTACTGTAAATTTTTATCTCAATTACTGGTAGAATTTTGGCAACACATATGGGATGAGCCCAGCACTATTAGTCTATGTTGTAAAAAACACGCTAAAATTTAGAGTGTGGATCTTTAATGCCTTCTTGTAGCTGGAAGAATCACATAAGAGGAAAACAGTTGTCCAGGCTTTTTATCAGCTGAAATGGCAGGATGTGATATCCTTCAGAGACATAACATTTGTTGAGAGTTTATGTGTTCATGTCAGTATTTAATCTAACCTGAAATGGAAAGGGGTTTGCTGAAAATCAAACAAGTAGGCTATTGGCTGGTCCCTACAAAAATTATCAGTAAGTAAACGTTTTGTTTAACTACATAGTCCTTTGTCCACAGGGAAATGGCATATTTAATGCATTCTACAGTAGGTTCAGGATTTGTCTTGAATCTGTAGGTGGCTTTGCTTTCAGTATATTCTGAGTTTTCTAACATAAAATATAATTCAGAGGAAGAAATTTTGCACTGAAATGATTGAGTCAGTGTTATTCTGGTATTTTTGCAATGAGAAAACCAGTTTTTAAAATGATTTAATAAGTTGTCAGAAGAATAGGAACAATAGCAGAAAATACTTGTGATTTGGCATAGTTAGCAGGGTAGAACTTTCTCCCATCCATGCAAATGCAGACTACAGATTTTAACATTGTATGGGCTGATTTGAAAATTATTCACTGTCTTGTTCCCTCTGCCTTCTTCACTCTGATAGTAAAAAAGCAAGTCCAAAACTGCCAAGAGGAGAAAAGGAAGAAAGAAAGGGAAAAACAGCTGAGGTACGTGGTAATCAGCAGACAATTATATCAAACTTGCTAAAGAGATTTGCAGCTATTTTTGCTGGTGATTAATGTGCAGGGAGAAGCAATTAGTCACAGAAATTGCTCTACTCACAGGGTAAATACAAATAGCAACAAACATGCTTTCAAAACCTGGGGCAACAAAAAAGATTGTGACACTGAAAACCAATGTATCCTTAAAAGTCATGCACTCCTCCTTGCTTTAAAAAAATAAAATAAAAAAAACCACACACAAAAAAAAACCTAGTCTCCCTTTTGAGCAAGAGTTATGAAATTCAGAGATCAGGTATTGCAACTGTATGATTTATAATATAATTAAGCGTAGTTGGGAGGATGCATCTTCTTAATTTTCATGTAACTATTCTTTATTTCCAAGAATATATTCAGTCATGCTAGTCCCTTCCGTGTGTATTCCTAAAACAGGGTATAATTTTTTGCCTTTTATCACAGGAGGAGGCAAAACTCATGACATTTACAAACCCCATGCAGGAAGTTACAAATTTAGGCACATAATGTGTACAAAACTATATCTTGCTGTATTTCAGAAAAAGAAAACAATCCCTAATTTTTGTTGTACTTGAAGACAAAATTTATATTCTTTCAAATTCTGACATTAATGTTTGTAATAGTGCTACTATTTCCAGTGAATTTACACAGAGCAATCTGTAAAGACAAGAGTCCAAAAGCAATCAAAACTATGGGTAGGAGACCCAACTGACAGTTCTAAGAACATAATTTTGCCATTCTACAAATAGCAAGCCTGGAAAGTATTAGAAATCTGTTTTTTAAAAGTGAGTAATCTGAGGACAGGCATCCAAATGACCCCGTGCCACCAGATTTGACATGCCAACTGAAAATGCATAACCGGTGTTTGTTATGGAGGTTTGTGAGTTGTTAATTTTCCATTGTTTTCTCTGGATAGTTGAAGTCTCTAACCACCATGAAAATAGAGCCATGATAACATCACAGAAACTGTAACTTGAGAATAGCTGTAAAAAAAGGACAAAAACTGTGCTGACCTCTCAAAGATCTGGGTGTGGAAGATCTTCCCCCAGGCAAGTGTCGAAAGCCAAGTGTGTGTCATGTAAGTACACACATTTGCCTTTGGGATCACCCAGGGATATATCGGCCTCTTGGGGCCCGCAGGAGTTCTCCCTTCTTGTCTAAGGAAACACTGAATGCAGTTTCCCACGCTGGCCAAAAGGGGCTGTGCCGGGGGAGTGAGAAGGTGGAGCCCTGAGTGAGCAAGAGCAACCTGAGAGTGCCTCCAGCTGACTAGACCTCAAGTGATAATCGCCAGTCTACGGATGGATTAACCAGGTGCTGGCTGCTGTTGCCCTGTGCTGCAAGTATCTTTCAACATTTACCCAAAGCTCTCCTGCCCATGCTGTACACATGGAGCTGAAGGAGACCACCCGTGATCACACAGGAGTGCACAACTTGTCCTTCCAGGTAAGTGTGGTTTCTTTTGCTTTGTGGGAAGTTGAAGGACTTACAAACAATGAACAATGTTTATTTCAGGCCCTGAAAAAAAGATGTAGCAATTTCTGCTTCTGCCTGCAGATGTTTTACAACATCCAACATGCTTTGCACTGATACCCTGCCAAAGTACAAGGCTGGAGCACAACCAACACATTCACAAGTAGGCTCCTCTTACTGTTCATCTGCTGCCTGGTATACCAGTGTCTTTGAAAAGCCTACTAACTCAGTAATATTTCATAGGCTGATGTATCTCAGAACTAGCTCATCCACCTCTCCCATCTGCTGTATCAGTTGCTGCTTTTTCAGGAGGATAGGTAATTCACAGTTCTGTTGCAAACGAGGTCATCATTATGAAGCAGACATACACCTCATAAAATCAATATTAATAATATGAGAAAAATATTAATGTAATCACATGTGGCATATCTTCTCTCTTCCATACATAAATAAGTGCAATTGTCTCCTACTTCCACAAAGAGCACAGAGAGGAAGTAAGGGGCTAACCCAGAAGGTTCTGCGTATTATGCATATAAAGTAATGTTAACAACCATTTTTTAAAAAAAGAAGGTTTCAAAAATGGAAGCATCAAAAACTGTTAAGGAGTTAGTTATGTTTCTCACTGCCCAGCATCCCTGCACTTTAATAAGAATGAAGGCAGGGAACCCGTATCTAGGCTGGTTCACTGTACTTGTTGCTGAAAGTAGAACAGGTCAGAAAGAGACAGTGGCTCTAAAGACCACTGTGTTAGCGAAGTACCCCTTGCTTTCCTGCAGCTTCAGATCCCTATGCTGCCCCTTAGCTCAGCTAGCAGGAAAAGTAGCTCATAGTGGGTGTGAATATCAGCCAGACACTATTCAAATAACACAGAGAGGTCTTTGTGGATGCTAAGCACGTGGAATATTGTGTAACACCAGTGACATCCAGCCACTCTGTATATTTATTCACTGGGCTATAGAGACAGACAAGCAATAGATTGATTTGATAATCTGCCGATCAGGGAATATTTGTGGAATATAAGGGAGTTAGGGTCAAGGCCCTACTCCAGTCAACAGTTAATAATTCATGCTAAGTGGGGCAGCTTCAAGAGTAGACAGAGAGATAACTCTCTTAAAACATGATAGCCCAGTGGTTAGGGCATTCTCCTGGGTAATCAAAGTGCCCTCAAATGCACCTGTGCTTCAGAGCTGATAGCCAAAAGCATTTCAACTTGGGTCTCCCTCAGTTCGAGTGGATGTGATAGGAGAGGGTTTCATCCTTGCTGCCTTTTCCCACAAAATTTGTGCCTAAGATAGTGAAGTCAGCTTCCAAAGTCTCTGCCTTCAAACCCTTGAAGGAAAGAAGTCCCTCCCTAGCCACAGAATCTCACTACCCGAGCTGAAAATCACCTCTTTCCTCAGCAGTCTGTAGAGCACAGTGCAGTGATTCGGGTTAATACACTGCCTTACACAGCTAGCTCACCTGAGGAATATGCGGGAAACCCAGGTGCTTCCTTTCCTTCCCCCTGCAGAAGTTTGCAAGAGCCCACGTATCCTCTCATATTAAAAGAATTCAAATATCAAATCAGGAATACTGTGCAGCAATGAAACCTGGGGCCTGAATCAGGTTTTCTGGTTTGGTTTTTTTCCCTGGAACACCATAAAATTCTTCACATTTACCCTTATGCTGCCTTTCTCTGACTCAACATACAAGTTGCTCCCTAGAGAAAATAAGACACAGAAGGAAATACTTCTACATATAGAAAAATAAATTGCTTCACAGTAGAAGCCACAGAGAAGACAACAGTCTCATAATTTTTTTTCCTATTTGAACTTTTCTTGCAGAAAGATTAAATGCTTTTCTTCCTCCAAAATACAGTGTCTTCTAGAATCAAGAGATGAGTATCTTCCTTAAACCACGAAATACAGAGGCGCTCTGGATTTAAGCCACTTGTGGTATCAATGTGGGATTGCACTCCTTAGGTACCTTCAGATGTACTTGAGCCATTTAATGATTAACACACAAAGAGATAGAAAAAATAAGACAGGGACAAAGTAAACCCGGGGTAGGTAGTTTGTTTCATAAAGTAAATAAGTTAAGAAAACAGCTTTCAGATTAAAGAAGCAGCTCAAGTCTAACAAATGATGGATGAAGGATCATATTGGAGATTTATTATGTCAAGAATGGGAGGCATTGTGCCTTCTGTTGTGGGGCACTCTAAAGGGGATGAAGAGGTTGAATACAGAGTCATTTGCCTTTGACTAGCTATGCAAATGGTCAGAGGTGGATAACTATTTGAGCACTTCTCAGTTTCACATTGCCTATTGATATTTAAATACGCACATCCACACAGAAGAATTTTCTAGTGAAACAGGATTCTAACTGCATCACAGAGGCCAGAATCAACAGATTGCCACACTGTTTATATAGAGACACTGAGGAGTTTAACAGTTTTTTATCCCCTTAAATTATGTCACACAATGTAAGGAACCTAAACTTTTATCTTCAGACTCTCATCACTATTCCAAAGATTGTCTATGTTTAGTGTCTACATGCTAATGTAATACATTCTGTATCTATATCTATAATAATGTCATATGCAATGTGTAGAAACACTATTGTGTCTGTTGCATTCAATACGGTTCAGTTAACTTCTCCCTTATGGTGCCAGCTGGAAGATTACTACTGTTGTCCCCAGAATTTCCTCCTCAGAATCCCTGCAACAGTTAACAGGAACCCTAAAACTGAGATTGGATTTACCTAGCTTTGTATAACCATCATTTAAGAGGCAGAGATTTTAATTAATCAGTTCTGATGATTCAGATCTCTGCTAATGATGACATTAAACAACAACTCACACTTACTCCTCAAGGAATGATAAGAGCTGGCTCATAAAAAAGAATGGTAGGTGGGATGAAAAAAATCCCTGATTTTTAAAAGGAACTCAGACATAAACATAAGATAAATACAATGCAAAGGGAAGGTAACAGCTAATAAATATTTATTGTTCGATGGCCACCTGTTGTCAATGTTAGGATGCATTAAACAGTCAGTACTTGTTTCTGTAGAAGAGCACACCATGCTCTTAAGAAACTGACGTGAGGAAGGATACCTTTTAAAATTCTGCCTTTTACTCATGCTATGTAAGGACATAGGTACTGCCATAACATACGCAGCTTTTGTACTCCATTTCATTCAAACAAGCTTATAACATCATAAAAAATGTCGTATATTTCTGTGTTTATCTCAGTTCTCCAGAACTTCCTAGATACTTTTGTCTGGTCGGTTAATTAAAGGCTATAGGCACTATTAAGAATTTACATTTCATTTCCATAATTGCTGTAATTTCTCTTGGAAATTAGGAAAGCATTGCACTGCATAACTCCATCAGATACGCACAGGAAAGTATGCAGTCCGTTTTCACATTTTTGAAACTTGCTTTCTAAAGCCAGGTTTTTTGGGTTTTAGGTTTTGGTTTGGTTTGTTTTTTTAATAATTTAACTGTGACATACTACCCCTTCTCTTACAGGAAGCAGTGAATATTAGTCGTGCCTTTAAGCTCTTTTGTTCTCAGGTTAAGGAAACATTCCTTTTAAAAAACATTTTTAGGATTCTTGTCTTTGTCATCCTCATTGTGTTCCTGCTTGCTACCAATAGATGTTTTGAATACCATTAACGGCGAGGCTCATGCGCACCTTTTTATCTTCTCAGGAATGTGCAAATTTTTTTTCCATTTTAATATTTTCTGGCTTTTGCTTTCTGCCTCTGATGCATTTTACTTGCTCTGAGAGCAAATGCGTTTCCTATTTCTTTTTTTATGGCCTGCTTTTGCCAGTCTATCATTTTAACTTGTTTATCCTGCATTTCAGGATACTATCCAACTATCCCACTCAAGACTGACAACTTTAGCTTTTGAAGAAAACACTAGTGTACTCAGAGGTGGGTGAGGCTAATTTACAACCCATTTCAAAACACCTCATGAAGATGTATCCAGCTGAATTTAAATCTGGCAGTACATGTCTTTTATCTTCTCTTTCAACAGCTCATTTACTGTAGTTTAACGCATGGATAATGAGCACTCCTCCTTTCAGCCATTACACTGAATTTTATCATTTGACAGGAATTTAAGAATGCTGTGATTATTGATCAAAATTTTTCTTTATCCATATTTAAAGTGCATTTTTACTGCTTCAGAATTTTGACACTGACTAACAAAAGGTAGTACATGGGGGAAAACTTAGATGAATGGTCTTCAATTACACTGAATATTAAAAGAATAGCAAAGTTTTGAACAGTGAACCATATGGCTTCATTTCAGTTGACTGAATGCAATCTGAAATCCAATGAAATCTAGCCTGGTATCTTAAAGCATTTGCTTTGAAGCATGTGTTTTTCACAGAGTTCCTTAAGTACCCTGATTCTAATCTCCAAAGTTAATGTAATGACCCACTCTTAAACCATAAACAGTTTTAAGGAGCTGTCTGGATGCTCTGATAGCCGATCTGTTTTCATCACTAACTGGCAGAGGTGGAAAACCATCTACTCTAAAAGAATGTGCCGTTGTCAGAAGCACAACTCATAGAAGTTACAGACTTTTAGCAAAACCAATCCCTCCTTCCAAAGGCAGGGCGGACACAGGAGGGAAGGTCAAAGAATGTAGTGATGCAAAAAGACTTGGTAAATGAACTCATCTAGAGGAAACTAAACAAACATTGTAAGAGCACTTCACTTTCAAGTACCCATGCCCTTGCCATGTAATCAAATATTTTAGAAGCAGGAAATTTCAATCAGTAAAAGTGCAGCAGATTGTGAAATCAGAAGCACAACTGTGTAGCACTTTTCATATTGTTAGCATTCAAAACAGATGGATCAATTCTGTAATACTTCAAGTGTGGCCTAATGGGAAGAGAATTTTCCCCTTCAAGCTGCTTTTATTTGGTTTTAACTTCCTGCTTCCTTATGACACTACAGACTGAGTAGGTTCAGAAATGACATGGCATATTCCTGGATCTGGCGTGTACTCATATAAGCACATTGCTAGCTATTGTCCCTAAGGCTTGAACTCCCATTTTCTGTTGTGGTGGTTTGTTCTACAGACATTTCCAGGAAGGTGGAAAAGGATAATGAAGTAGAAGCTTTCTGGCTGGGTGCTTTGGTAGCAGTCTGCAGCAGCAGGTGATAAAAACATGCAGATTGACATTTTGGTGGGATGTTCCTTCAGAAAACTCAGACTCTAAGCAAACAGGAAAAGGGAGTAGGTGGTTTTATTTTCTACTTAAATATTGCTATTCTTATAAGAAATTAAAAATAATTTTTTCTTTTTTTTCTTTTTTTTCCAAGGGGTAAGGTTAAATAACATGCATTTTCACCAAACAAAACAAAAAAAAATGTATAAAGGGGAAGATGAAGACATTGTACTTGAAGAATCAGCTATGAAATAAAAGAGAATTACTCAGCTTCATGGCATTTAATGGCTGCTTTAGTCAACAGAAGTAGTCTCTTACTGAAGTAAACTTGTTATCGATAATAATTAGCCAGTTTCTACTGATTCTGGAATATACCAGAAATGTGGTATAATCAGCTGAAATCAGTGGGGTTTATGCTTGCAGAAAATAACACAAATCTATCATTCTGAAGTGTGGGCTATTTAGAGTCCCATCAATCACATCATGTTCTTACTAGATTTCTGCTGCATTACTCATACATCCATATATTTGAATTTTTCTAGAGGTTATGTAATTATTGCAGTTGAGCAGTGGATTGGACAAAGTGACTTTTAGACGTTTCTTCTGATTTCTGTACTTACACTGTATGTAGACAGCAGTTGATTCATAGATGCTTACTGGGTTTCACGTTTGCTGAAAAAAGTCCTAAGACATCTCCGCTTTTTCTTGCTCAGCCTTCAAAGAGCTTATCCCAGGGGTGTTTGTGTGCCAATTACAGAACCGAACCACTTCACCTTCACTATGCTCTCTTTTTAATATATCTCAATGCGACAGTTAAGCACTGCTTCTTGTGATGAATGGTTTTTTGCACTTTATGGAGAGTTCAGTAGAGGATTTCATTGTCGACTGCAGGGACAGCTATGACAGACTCCTAACACAGCATGGTTAGAAGGCAAAGAATAACAGAGATGCTTTTTGATAAAGAAATACATTCCTCTGAGAGGAATGCAAAGACATTCTTCTCTTAGAAGGAAGGGAACTTATATGTCAGCATCTGGTTTATCAGGGCCACAGCAGGTGAATAAACAGCTTCTTGCAACTCCTTCCTCTTCCACCAGACACACAAGATTGCAGAGACATTTTTACTGAAACCAAATTTTTGTGAATTTTAGAGGCAGAACATCTTTAAGGAGCATATGTTACTGGGAAGTGCCCTGGTTGCTTCTATGGTCATGTTTCCATTAAAAGACAAAATTTAATTTTTGTGTAGTAGTACTGCCAATTCCTGCCTTTATAATAATTTACTATGATTAAGCTTATTTTTATATTGTTCATTTGGAAATGGTAATTTTCTTAGAAGTCTAAGTGTAGATACTCATTTACTGGGTTTATTACCATGTAAGTAATGAGATACTTCAGGCAATAAAACACAGTGAAATGTCTGTACTATAACTGCTGCCATAAGAAACCACTGAAATATGAAACATTTATATCAATTGTGGGTATAAATTATTTAACATTTAGTTTAAGAAGCTTTCTTACAAAACCAAAATAAGAAGCAGTCCTTCAAGGATCATTATGAAGAAATAATGTACTCTTCAAAACATTAAGAAAAAGAAAACTACTAATAATAATTAATAATAATAGTAGTAGTAGTAGGAATAGTGGAGTTAATTATGGCTGTCTTCAACTCTGTAGGTATACCATCTACAACTAATACAGTAAAGCTAACCGCTTTCTTTAAAGATACTCCAAGAGCAGTAGAAGTGCACCTTTTTTCATTACTGCGTATGCATAAGGAGCATATATACTGGAGTAAAAGTACTAACTAGCTGGGGAAGGCCCATGTAGGCCTTTCTGCCCTTCGTGGGGAGAAGGGCTAGATCTTTGCAAACTTGTTGAACCAGTGCTGAGGCAAAGCACAGCACTGGGGGTACCTGTGAGTTTGGGTCAAGAAAAGAGCAGATTCACAGTAGCTAAGCAACACCCACGGCAGATGCAGGTTTGTGTAATAGCACGAGGACTTGAACACCTGAGCTCTGTACACTGAGTTGCAGGGTCCCTGTATTAGTTAATTAAAACATAGAAGCACAGGCATCAGAGTATAAATCAGTTCTTACTGCATATGAGAAAGGCTTTCATTTTTTTATTTGAACCAATATAATTTCTGGTCTTGTCACACCCCAGAGCGACAGCGAAGGTGTGGATGTTAAAAATATGAAAGGTCCTGGAGACAATTCACAGAGAATGAAAAATTCAGAAAATAAGAAAACTGTACACATTAACCAGGTATGGTTTAGGTTTTGGGGTTTTTTGTTTGTTCTTTTTTTTTTTTTTTTTAAATAATCTGATGCAATTTTATGAACCTCACATTCAATTTCAGCAATTGGCTATGATGATACTTCCAAGATATATATTTTTAGAAAGCCTGAATTTGATTTAAAATTCATAAACTGACAGGGAAGTGAGGTCTGTTCTCAGAAATTAGAAAAAAAACCACAGAAAATTGACAGGATGTGGAGGATCCAGAAAAATGTTTTCTAATGTCATAACTGCTTCATACAAGATAAAAAAGAGGCATCAGATATAGCAATCAGAGAGCATACCATGGATGACAAGTTGGTACAGAGCAGTTTTTCCTGAGAAGCTGGAAACATTGGATTTCAAGACACAATCTTTCAGTCAGACAGGGCATACTTTTTATTAAATACGTGTTCTTTCAAAATAAGGAAAATTTTTCGACAAACACAAACTGCAGGCAACAGCTCTGATTTACAACTGACCAGACAAAGAAGAGGAGAATACAATACAGATTAATTCACAAGAAACACATCCATTTTGCCTTCTTCTGACTGTACATTCATTTAAGCCACCATAGTGAGTAGCTCACTATGAAGACATGAAAGGTTAAAAATCCCCACAAATATTTTACTAGTGTCATGTATTAATATTTTCAAATCCACACTCAATTTTCAACCTAATACCATAAAAGCTCCATTAAAAATTTCTAGAATTTACTCTGTTGTAACATGTAGCATGAAAACATATCTACTTGCCAAGTTTGGTGATGGCCCTTGAAGCAGCACATGAGAAATAGAGTTTTCCTGATGCTGTGGATATTCTTTTGTTATCTTCCAGTGGAGTTTTTTGATACAACCAAAGGCACAAAAGGCATGCTGCTAAAGAAATGCCTCTGTTCTCAAAGCTGAAGTGATTCCAGACTTACAGTGATGGAAAGGACCACGTGAGCTGTTCTGATATGTGCTCCTGTGAGCCAGACCAGGATCTGAGATCCTCAGAGAGGATGGTGATAGACAGTACCTATACCTTCCTTTTCAAAAGACAACAAAAAGGAAAATGCCAAAACAAAAAGAATAAAAGGAACTGATTGAAACTTGAAACACAGAAAAGTAGTTGCAGTCAAAAGCTTCATTTTAGTCAAAGAAACCTTTTCCCATTTAAAAGGTTCAGGTGAAAGTGTTCAGTCACTGCTTTGTGCAAGTGTAGTAAAGATACATATACCCACACTGACCCTTTCCCAGGCACACTGTGGCTAAGGCAGAAGCCTGCATACATGAAAGCATGGCTCTTCAACCTAGAGGGCTGGGCTTCCCTAACTTATAATGTAGGTTCAAAAATCTGTGATAAGCACCTGCATGCAATATATCCCAAATTTAAGCCCAGGAATAAATGATATTTCAATACTATCAGCACCCAATGTCCCTCATGTAAAAAGCCCAACTCCTACAGCCACTGAGAAGAATGCTCCCTGTTGGCAGCATCTGTATTTCTCAGGTTTCTCTTATTTCACAGTCAAGACCAAAAAGAGATAGAAATTGAGGTTAGTGAAAATGCAGCCATAAGTTACAGTGCAGTTCCACAGAGCTACACAGCTTCCACCCCCTTTCCTCCTCCAAAAACTGCAGTAAAGTGGACTCGAGACTCCTGTCTGTGTCATGCTGAGCTTTCTCCTAGGGGAATGAGTAGCAGCTTCTATGTACATATTCCTCTGCAACATTTTTATTACTCATTTTATGTTAACTTTGCCTTTGAGCTGGTTAAAGTCTCTCACTAGGAACTAACTTAGGGCTTTCTAGGACTTTTAGTGGCATCTGCAGCCGGAAAGCCAGATGGAAGCAAGAGGCCAAGGCAAGGTCCATGGTGGGCCTTGCTTCGCACAGCAGTTTGGGGAATGCTGTTAGCACAAATGATAGTGAGAGAAAAAGAAAAGGCAAGCTCACCTGCAGCCTGCCACCACTCCAGCTGGCTGGATACCAGGAGGCCAGATCCCCTCCAGAGGGCAGGACAAGACCACTAGTTCACAGAAATACTGTCTGCCATCACCATGGTGCTGGTGGGACACCCAAGGGCAGGTCTGGCACGGCATTAAAACGAGGAGAAGGGAGCATGGCTCAAGGGGGATGTGTGGTTATGCTGCTTCCTTTGAATCCAACAGTTGCCTGCCCTGTGTTGTCAGGCCCTCCGTGGGCCCTGCCATGAGTGTGGAGGTATGTACCCATGGGATAGGCACTCTCCCTCTGCCCTTCAGGACTGGGACAGGAGAAGCAATGCAAGGTAGGCAATGCACATGCTGAGGGACTTCAGGGGCTATGCTGTTCCTAGCTGCCCCAAGGACAGTCCTCTGTCATAGTGGAGGTCAGGCTGTGGTTGTTCAAAAGCCTTAACGCAGCAAGGCTTATGTGGATTCAGGTAGTATAAAGGTGTGTTCTGACGAAAATGTCAAGTTTCTGCTACAAAGCTAGCAAATGGATTCTAGCTCTCTTTGAAGGATTGTTACCTGTAACCTTTTCTCAGCCGCTTTTCTTAATAACAGATTTATTGGCTTAGCTAAATTTTTAAAACACTAAGTTCCTTTCCCCCCTCAATTTAACCATCCTTTATACATAAAATTTCCACCATATTAAAATTCTGCAAAGAGAGAAGCAACAAAAAGCGGGGGTCATCAACAGGAGGTGCTGGGCAAGCTGGATAATTGACAGCTCTACCACCCCTATCTGCAGCTCTCACTTTCAGCATGTATGCAGTGGCAGTCTGTATGATGCCCTTTTTAGCTCTCAGTAACTGATATTTCCCTCCTGCCTTTATTTTCCCTTTCAAAATGGTGTGGATGGCTTGGGAAAGTTCACAGCCACAGTCTAACCACTGGGCTTGCCTAACACTGATCATAGTGCTGGTGGCAGACAGGAGACCTGGAGATGAGTGCTCAATGCAGACGGGAAACCCTTCACACTGCTTCAGGAACCTGCCAGTGGGAATCTGGGGTTTTGTGCCTTACTCACCAAGCATGCACCCCTCTCACAGCCTTGGCACTGATCTGTTTTCCAGGAGGATGAATACATCAATATTGAGAGTGATCTGCATGAAAACAAACGTGACTCAATAGATGATGAGCAACCACGCTTGAAAGGGTAATGTCTTTTGGATGAGTAAGTTTTCCACTCACTTCACCTTGGCCTAAGGAATAAGCTGCCGGTGTTTCTGCTTCTGGAGTGACAGCTGCCATATTTCACTGCCGTACTCCTGTTCTAAACACACCTTTGTACTGCCTAACAATTGTGTAATACAGAAAGGTATTTAAAATTATTACACCTTTCAATTGACATGTATGATGGTAGAACGATTCTTCTAAAGCCTTTCAAATTAAAGGAGCAAGATTTTTTCTCCTTTTCTACATTAATTACTCTCCCAATGTTTCCATAAAAGCCTTTTTCAAGGAGAGGTCTTAAACATTCTGTCAGCAATTTTTAAGATTCACTATTGGCCTTTAGTTTGCATACCTGTCTATCCCAGTGCAAAAAGAAAAAGAGACAAGAGGGAAAGGGAGAGGGAGTAGAAGAAGAGGAGGGGAGAGGGGAGGGGAGGGAAATGGAGGAGAGGGAGAGGAGAGGGAGAGGAGAGGGAGAGGAGAGGAGAGGAGAGGATAGAGGAGAGAGGACTGTAAAAAAACTGTTTTAATGGAGAAGAATTTTTACACCATTAATTCTGGTATCAGGTGACCTCATATAAGATCATACGTCTACATTTTACCTGAGGATTAGTTTATTGGTGAAAACTACAAACTATGCATAAGACATTAAAAAAATTAAGAAATAATATTTAAAATCCTATTTTAATGTCTTAGTATTTTTCTTCATATTGAATCTTCACATAAGCCTTCACAGAAATCATACTGTACTTTTCATATTCATTCATACAACAGCACATCATTTCAGTTTTGAGCCTGTCTTTCTATGAGCAACTCACATACTGGATATCTCAAATAGCAGTTTGTCTTACTCAAATGGGACTACTTGGATAGATGTCATGCCTGTACACACTTACATACAGTAGTAGCTGTGAAGATTTTAGTTATGATTTCAATGAGTACATACAGAACTTGGACTTGTTAGTATGATCAGTTTTACTGCTCTCATTATATAATGGCATAAAATACTGCTTCAAAAATCTAGCAGAAGTATTTAGAAGTAACTTAAATGTTCTTTCATTTTGCTTCTCTGTTCTTTGGAAGCTTGTCATTTCTTTAGCAGTTCATGAAACACTTTCTTGTTTAAAACATTTAGAGTCTTATCCAGCAAAAAAAAAAGAAAAAGCTGAGATTTGATAGATCAAACATCCAAGTTTGATGAGACTCTCCAATGGCATGTATCTAGCTTTACTCCACAAGTATGTTAACTGCATATGCAAGTATTGGTACACAATTGGCTGTACAAAGCTAGTGGGGCCTCTCCCCTTCAAACATGGGCCCACAGATGTCACTCGGCAGGAGGCACCTCTGCACAGAGATGGGTTGTGTTGCCTTAAAGCTGAAGCCTGTATGAGTTTTAGTCATTCTTGTTTATTTGTACTCCCATGGAGAACAGAGGGATAAATAAAGTCTAATTCACAGAGCTTACTGTTCCCAAGGTCACCTTGTTCTTTCATCAGCAGCAGGTACCATTCCTTCTGGCAGTGAAAGCTCCTCCTGGGCTGCAAGCTGAAGAGCACTTTGCTCTGTTCTGATTACAGTCAAGCTACTGCTTGTTGGGTGCTCTCCAGTTTCTAGTCGGTTTTCTGCTTTCTGGGCTTATTTTTATTTTGAGCACCTGACAACTCTATAACTCAACAACTCTACTAAGTTATTTTTTTGTAAATTAGCTTCCAAAAGCAGGCTCTAATGTGACCTAATGTCTTCCTTGTATCTCTCAAAAGGGATATTCACAAAGGGTGCTTCCAGTTTGCAAGTCATCAATTTCTTTCAACAGATAGTACTGAATAGCCTGTGGTCTGAGACACAGCCCATTTGAAAGATCAGTCTATTGATAACAAGCATTCACTGCGTGCTAGGTGTTGACATTCACTTACAGAGTACCTGCAGATCAGAAAAACTTTTGAGCTGCAAAATGCAAGCAAGAATAATTTTGGTTTATACAAATATTCACATTGAAGTTCTACTTTAAATGTTCTTAAGAGATACTGTGTTTCTCCAACGTGCTTCATTTTAAGCCTATAGGATTGTCTTTTAAGGAAGTAATCTTTCCTTTCAGCACAGAGCTGCATATTTGTGACATATATATGCCTCAACATTCAAAATATCCTGACACCACCTAAATTACTAAATAACAAGGGAGAAATAGATGTTAGAGCACAGAAAATATTACGAGTTGCAATACAAAAATAACAATTTTAAATCCCAAAGCACTCATAAGTAGCATTAATAGATAGTAGATAATATTTTTTCCTTTTTTCTGCTTGATGGATGAACTTTAAATTTGATAAAGTAACTCTGGTTTATTCAAGCATCTGTCTCTCATTTCTCCTTTTCTTTTCCTATTATAGCTAATCTCTGCTGAGATTGGGTAGATAATCTCATGTTCTTACAACTGAAACAAAAAAATAAGAAGCTATGATCTGTGAGGCAACAGGAATTTCCAGAACTGAAACTGAAATACCAGAAGAAATTAAGACTTACCAGAGACCCTTTTCCTCTTTGCACTGGTGAAGGGATATATTCCTGCTTTGCTGTTCTGAGTGCTGATACGAATTAAGTTAATACTCCTTGTTTACCTCCAATTTCATTTAAATTAATCAGTTTATATAACATTGCCTTTATAGACTGTAGGGTGTGAGCCACCACCTCAGAAAAGCTGAGCTATAGCTGTGATTTCTTTTTCAGCTTGCACAACACAAGGGTGTTTACCTAGCTACAGCTTTTGTAACTGACATAGGTCCACATCACCAGCATGCTTAACACTGGAAATCTTTGTTGAATTAAATCTCTTAACTGCTATTTCCCAAAATTTCCCAAAACATCCTTCATAAAATCACTCTGTGTTGCCATTAGCAAGATGAGAAAAGAAAAAATTGAAGTATATAGTAAGAGGAAGAACAGATACTGGGATAGGACATTCAAATTAATAAATCAGCTTAGCTTCCACAAAATGATGAGTCATATGGAACAAGTTAATTTAATTAACAACCAATTTTTCAAATATACAGAAAAACCTATGTACACTGTAATGAGGTTTTAGATGGATATTGGTTATTTTGCATACACAAATGCAGCTTTAGGCCTTTACAACTACTACTGCTCCACATTGGAGTGCTGGGCTGGCTGTATGAACAATCTTTGTGGATCTATAAATGAGCATTGAATCTTTATGTACCAGTTTGCACTAACCCTATTAACAGACCTCTGAACAGAAGAGTTGTACTTCGGAGGTGAGCAGAACTGGCCTTCTAACTTTGACCAGTTAGATAGTCAGATTTTCTTTTTTACTTGCATCCTAGTTTTGGCTGGGGTAGTTAACTTACTTTCTTCCTTGTAGCTGGTGCTGTGCTGTGTTTTGGTTGAGAAAAATTATAACACACCAGTGTTTTGGTTGTTGCTAAGCAGCACATACCCTGACCAAGGACTTTTCAGTCTCATTCTCTGCCAGTGAGGAGGGGCAGGAGAAGCTCGGAGGAAGCAGAGACAGGACACCTGACCCAAACTAGCTAAAGGGGTATTCCATCCCACAGCACGTCATGCTCGGTATGGAAACTAGGCACAGTTGGCTGTAAGGGGCCAACTTGGGCTCCAAGTTGCTGCTCAGGGATGAGCTGGGTATCAGTTAGTGGGTGATAGGCTTTTTGCTTCTCTCTCTCACTTTATTACTACAACTACTACCACCACCACCACCACTACTACTACTAATTATTATTATTGTTGTTATTATTATCATCATCATCATCTTATACAAATTATGAAATTGTTCTTATCTCAACTTGTGTGTTTTACTTTTTCCAATTCTCCTCTCCATTCTACTGGAGATTAGGAGGGAGTGATGGAGCTGCTGTGTGCTACTTAGCTGCTGGCTGCGGTTAAACAGTAACAACAGGTCCCACATCAAATGAAAGGAGTCCCCCCAAAAAGTTCTGCAGATGTCAGCAGAATTTTCTTTGGCACTTTGGGGTATGATTTTACGTCTTACCAGATGCAGCATACTCCAACAGAGAATCTTGATCAATTTAACCTGATCTTCCTGTGCAAATTACTACTTTTTTATTATTTTTTTTATTTACATCTTATGTTTCTGTTCTGTTTGGTTTTTTTTTTTATTTTTGGTTTTGTTTTGTTTCATTTTGCTAGGCATTTAGAAAAGAAATATGATAAAGCCTGTGAATTTTGCAAGAAACATAAGACAAGAATTCACTACGCGATCTATGGAATTTTAATAACAGGTATAGTATATTACACCTAAGGTTGCTGAAGTTTTATTTATTTACTTTTTTGAGATTATAGACTGTGTCTGTCTTCTATCTTACACAAAAACTCTTGTCAGAGATAAAAATGTATTTAGACCCAGAGAAAGTTCCAGATCACAAAACCTCCACTCATTCCCAAACTTAACAAAAGCACAGATCTTGCTAACACTGCTCCTGCATCATGCTTCAACTCTGACTTGCAATTACATTTGGGATGAAAGGGTAGTTCTATTTGCGTCTGCTTCATTACCAGCCCACTCCAGGAGGCTTGTTAAATTACAGTTCCAGGAACTTGCCCAAAACCATGCACAGATCACATTAAAAAGTCAGGCATCAACTTGGACTGAACTTAAGTTAGCAGACTAGAAATGGAAGTTTTCTGTTCTGATCCATATCACTTGATATCCACAGCAAATGTTTGCTAGAGGAAATATGGTTTATGTCAGTATGCATTGCAAAGTCATTCAGATATTCTTCTTTGTCCCTTTCCTGATTAACCAGTAGGTTGGTTTGGTTTGTTTCCTTCCAATTCACCAAGCTTCTTTTTGAGATCCTCCTACCTGAACGCTAAGAACATAAAGACATAAAATATGTCTGTGTGATACATATCAGCATACCATAACTGGTTAGAAAAGGATTGTTTGCATGCTGAATATTCAGTCCTCCTAGCAGAAGCTCATCTTGCTTTGTCATAGTACAGACATATCTTGGCTTAAAAAAGTGAGTTCTACGGATATGTCTGGGTTAAATCCATAAAAAACAACTTGCCTCACAAAAATCAGTAGTTTTTCTCCCTTATTTGCCATAGACAAAATCAGATTATTATTTACAAGAACTGAGTATTTCACTGGCCTGCATGTATTTGCAAAGAACCCGCCAAATGACAAATCAATTCACAGCTACTTCATGAAGTAAACTACTTCTAAACTTCCCAATTACTCCAAAGGGCCATCAAATCAGGCAACTGATGAATGTTTTTAAGTGCTTCTTCTACTAGTTTTATTGGATAAACTCATCTTCCTGTAAAAGCAGGAACAAGACCCATTGTTCACAGATTTTACACAGGAAAAAGCAGTTTTGTAGACATGTTTGATTTTCCCAAGTGATTAACATGTTTGATACGAATTTGTCTTGGCCAAAGCAGATAACCTGCTTCAACATGATGAAAGCTACCTTTCATATCAATGAGCATATCGTAAGTAAAAACACTATGTATGAAAACAAATTTTTTCAATATTTAGGCCAAGGGTCAAAAAAGCTCTCAAAAGATAAAGACAGGCCTAACTTTAACCACATCCTTTACATTTGAGATTTGATTCTGTTTTTAAAAAGGCCAACCTCACCGACATATTCTTGTTTCTGTGACAGCATATTTGGCAGTAGTCGTTGCAGCCTGCAGCTTGAATTTTCAGAGAGCCTTCCCACTGTTTATCATCACTGTCTTAGCCATCTCCTTCATCTGCTGGGATTTTTTAATAGCTAAGTATGGAGACAGAATTGCTGCATACTCTTCCGCTGGAGTACGATTCCTGGAGAAACAGTGGTTTTGGCTGAAATGGTAAATATAAATTACTTCTTATTTATACAGAAAGACAAAGCATTAGTCAATTTATCCCTACAGTTTTATTTCACCTCAGGCACCCATAAGCACAAGGTTATGGATCAATCATACAAATTGCAATAAGATCAAAGAATACATACAGAATAATTTAATATTTTCCACTTTATAGATGGCAGGTACACCTTTAAGATTGCAATGCAATACCTAGGTACCAAAAATCTTGTCAGAAAGTGTAAAAATAAAAATTCTTCACATTCAGATAGGACAAGTTTTGGGTTTGTAAAGAGCATGTTTGTAGTAGTTCAGGTGCATTGTAGCCTGTCTCCGTTAGGCAAGCCAGAAAGTGTCTTCTTGTCACTTGCTCAGAGTGACAATTTTATGAGATACATAAAAAATTTAATTCTAACATATGCAGACTACTAAGACCAACGTATGTTATGTAGACACTACTTGTTCACATCTCCACATAGCAATTTTTAATTGACCTTTAGGAATGAAAACAAACCAGCCATATTTAGTGTCATAATAAGATCATACAGCCTTATTTGGGATGATAGGCATTCATCTGGTAGACAAATGGTAAAAATTTAGAACTGGTAGATACTTATTCCAAGAATTCCTGATCAGTTAAAGGGAATATTTAAGTTATTCCTGGGAAAATAGGAAGCTAAAGGAGGCTCATAGACCAGAGTAAACACCAAATGAATTCTCATTAAAAAGGAAGGGAAATTGGGCAGTTACCTTCTGTCTCAGCTAGGTCACCTTCTATAAGAGAGAAAGCTCTAAGAAGGAGTCTTTTTGTACTCAGGGAAATGTCCCAGTTTTCTCATAAGATTCCAAAATTTTTGCTACAGGAGCAGAAATTTCTAAGAAAGATGCTGTAAAGACTGTGGTCCTGCTCAGGAGCCACATTAGAGACTAGTCAAACACAGACATCTACATTAGGCAATCTGACAGCCTCTCTGGGGGAAGGAGCAAACAGAACAGGAGAGCCCTGATGAGCAGATGGAAGAAGCCAGGGGCAGTAATAATACCTGTGCTGCAATCCTTAAATTGTACATATCACAGGTTTAGTGCTTAATTGGGTTATGGATTCCTCCAAGAGACAGAAAGTGTCTCAGGTGCAGAAAGTGTTATTCAGCCATGCAATGGCTAACCATTTTGGGTAAAAATAAGTATCTATGTACCGCCGAAATCAGTGGAAGCTAAACAACTGTTGGACACAAACAACATTAGAGAACTGTGACTAAGCTTAGTTTTTGTCTGTGTAAACGGATGGTGTATTTCCTTGGCTCTCAGGCTTCAATATGCAAACTGAACATAGTTCTGTAATATTGGAGACCATAGAAACATTGAACACAGGTGCACACATGGCTCTTGTCACTGTTTTTGAGATAGCTGAAATGTTGTGATAAGTTATTTTTCTAAACAGACTACAGCCAGTTACAAAGAAGTAAATAGTTCATAACCTGCACTCTGCAGTTTGGATCCGTGACTTAAACAGCAGAGTGCAATTGGTGAATTTGCAAATTGGTGAATAAACAGCCTGCCTTGTCCACAGCTAAGATTCAATAAAGAACACAGGGAAGGTAAAGGAGGATGGAGGAGAAAGGAGGGTATCTTCTCACACTTCATTTAACAAAGATAACTCCCAGACAAGAATAACTTGTGCTTTATTGAGTTTCCCCCACACTCTTACTTTGGAGACATGGCTGGAGTACATTCCTTCTGGATGCCACCAATGAACGTTGCATTAGCCAAGGCAGGTTCCTGCTTGTGTAGAGTCACACATTTCAGTTTAATACATTACTCAGAGTTAATTCACAGACTAAGATATAACTGTTATGGGGAGGGGAAGGAATACCTGTTCTACTTCAGCATGCCATGCCTGTCCCTTCTTCTTTTTCCTAGGGTTTTGTGTGCAGCTCTTATTATAGCTATCATCTGCTGGCTCATCTTTGACACAGCAAAACAGGGATCCCACCAGCTGATCTCCTTTGGTGGGCTTGTGATGTATGTTCTCTTGATGTTTATCTTTTCCAAATATCCAACCAGAGTGAGTATTTAATGGTTCTTTTGGTTTTTGTTTTTGTTTTGTTTTTTTTTTTTTGTTCAATGTCTCAAAGCTATTTCTCTATGCTAGTACCAAGTTCAGCAAGAGTAATGGAAAACCCATGAACATCAAAATTTAGGCTTACCAAAGCCCAGTGATGTATTTGATTTCTGAGGAAATTAATTTTGCTCTGGTGTCTTGGGGAGCAGGTGTGGGGCTGTACCAGGATCTGGGTCTCACTATTTTGGGAGTCTGCTGCCTGTCCTTTGTTCCAGCCCTGATGCAAATGATTGGAACACATTTCCTCCTTAAGTATCAGTGCAAGATGAGGCTGGCCTGCTCCATGCTTTCCACTTGCAGGAGGTTCACAGCAGTCTTCAGGACATCATAAGCATTTATTTGAGGACATTGTCATCACATCAGCACAAAACACTTAGAACTGGAGACATTTCCCTCATTTATGCTGCTCTTAATCTCTCACAAGTTTAATTTCCACCTCAAATGCAGCAGCTGAGGTCTTCAATTTTCACTATCCCACTCCCATAGGCTTGTCAATGCCATTTATTTTAATTTTCCAGATGACGTCCTTTCTGTACTGCTGTGATATTACAAAGGGGTTACTTCAGCCACCACAACTCCTACTTCAGATTTTACCCTGGTGTGCATGCCTAGCATACAGTGCATACTTCTATCAGTCATAAATTAATGACTAATCCATTGCCCGGGTCACCAAATTTCACTAACACTTTTTCAACACTCCTGCATCAGTGCTAAGGCTTTCTTAACAGAAAAAGTACCCTCAGCAGAGACTCAGTCTCCAACTGAGGTAAACTCATGTACTTCAAGTGTTTTGTGCTCTCCCACAGGTACTTATTAAACCTAATTGGCTTCTCTTATTCAAATAACATCTGAATAAATTGAAGAGTACCATCTCAGGTCTTTGCCTTGTAAATAATAGCATTCAGTTTTCACAAAACAAAGATATTTTCTGAGGCAGCAAAGCAGAAATCTACAGCATAGTGAAGAGGCCCTAATCATAGGCAGGCACGGTTTTTCCAGCTGCCTTTATGTCTTATGAATTGCAATATCTTACTGTGAATAGTTTGCAAGTATCAAAGATCTTTAAAGTTGAGGAACAGAAACAGAGTTGAAATTACCCAAGCACACTGCGTGGTTTAAGCCTAACTCACGCAGCCCGTTCTCTCTCACTCACTTCCCCCACTTTCTTCCCCCCGCTCCCGGAGGGATGGGAAGGAGAATTGAAAAGAATGCAACTCCCACAGGTTGAGATAAGAACAGTTTAGTAACTAAAGTATAACACAAATCACTACTGCTACCACCAATAATAATAATGACAAGGCAAATACAAGGAAAGAATACAATTTCTCACCACCTAAAACCAAACCCAACCATGCAGTGCACCCCCACCCTTCCGGGTCTCTGCTCTCTGCTCTCCATCTTGGGCATGACGTGCTGTGGTATGGAATAACCTCTTTGGTCAGTTTGGGTCAGGTGCCCTGTCTCTGCTTCCTCCTGACTCCCCTCCTCCCTGGCAGAGCATGAAACTCAGAAAGTCCTTGGCCAGACCAAAACATTACCAAGCAGTAACTGAAAACACTGGTGTTATCAGCGCTGTTCCCAGGCCCAAAATCAAAAACACAGCGCTGCACCAGCTACCAAGAAGGAGAAAAATGACTGCTCCTGCTGAACCCATGACACACACACAAAAACCAAAATCTCCTTATTCCCACACCATATATGTGAAGAATCTACATGCTCAGTTACTTTTCTTTTTTTTTGTTTCCATTCCAGTTTAAAGAAAAAAAATAATGTCTACTGCCTTGATGTATGTCTATTTAATCAATAAACTCTAGCATAGGAAGAACTATCTCTCCTTTTCCTACTATTTGGTTACTTGCAGTCTATGATGCTGAAATGGGCATATCCACACTTACCTAGCCAGGCTTTGATCAGCTAGCTTAGATGGAAACATACAATTCATAGAGCTCTCAAATTAAGAGAGCTGATTCATGCTTCAAGTCTCCTACAACCTGTTGTGGCAGCTGCTCCTGTCCTGCAATATAGTCAAATATCCCCTTACATTATTTTAACTAACATCTAAAATAAATTATTATATATTTAAATGACAAGGAGTTTCTTTGAGGTTTTTTTTGTTTGTTTGTTTGTTTCTGTCCATCTAGGTTGATTGGAGACCAGTATTTTCAGGAATAGGAATGCAATTTATTCTTGGGCTGCTTATCCTGAG
Source organism: Ara ararauna (assembly GCA_028858755.1). Lineage (NCBI taxonomy): Eukaryota > Metazoa > Chordata > Aves > Psittaciformes > Psittacidae > Ara > Ara ararauna. The sequence continues at coordinate 30,416,762 of CM054410.1, read as the reverse complement.
GACCAAAGTGGGGTTTGATGTATTTAACTGGCTAGGCATTCAGACCCAGGTAAGCTACAGGGCAAACAACCCCCACATTTATATAATTTTCTGTCTTGACAATCTGACATAATGGCCAGGCAGTTCGAGGGTCCATTTGCCCCTGGATGTTTTCCCCTCTAGAGAAAATCTGGCTTCTCAAAATGTTCAGGACTCCCTGAATTCAACCTTTTAGTGTCTTTTTTGTCCAGTTAACACAAAATCATGTGGGACAGGCTCATAAATAATAGCCAAGGTGACCCTATATCTTAATGGCCTTACCATCCTTGGGCTTATAACTAATTATAACTTGCACACTTCAAACAAAAAAAACTATTGTGCTGGGGCACCCACAGAAACTCTTAGACCTGGCCCAGCTCCAAAGCATCCTTGCAGTAAACCTGGTATGCTGGGATTCGGCAAGGCAGAAGCACCATTGTCTTCAGAGAAGCCACACATCTTGCCCCAGGAGCATTTCATAGTTCTCATGGCATGTAAGAAAATTAATTCAACTACAGGGGGCAAAATCCATGGCTGCAAGCAGCAAAAGGATTTCCAGAGAGGGGACAGGAACTGTGTGTAGGTGCCCCAGCAGGCAGTGTGCAGGCACAAAGGTTTTTAAAAAAGCTCATTACTGTAAAGTAATAAGTAAGAGAAATCCAAAATGTAGGTCAGAGAGTACCCACTGAAGGGCATTCGGATTTCTCACCCCAGGGATACCATTCTCACAGCTGTTCATCACAGTGCAGATAATTAAGAGCATTCAGAATAAGACAGTGCAGAATGTACTGTCTCTGCGCGGGAGCGAAGGCACAAGTCTGACGTCTGTCTGACTCTTAAATCTGCGAGAGTGGGAGTCATCTGGGTTTTGTCACCAGGTTCTCAATCTCCGCTTCTGCCTCTGATTGAAGCTGGTCTGGCGCCCCCTTTCGTTAGCTCCATAGGATTTATGGTCACTTCTGTCATAGCTCCTTACACCAGGTATTACACCTCCATTTTTAATTGTATCATTAACTACAAATGTTGGCTTCAGGAGCTTGAAAATGCATCATCATATCAGAATTAATAAGTTGAAGGGTTTTTTTAGACTAGCTTTTGGCTACTCCTTTCAGAACTTCAGCCACTACATCTCCATTTTAAACTGTATTGTTTGCTTCACTTTTTTGTATGAGAGGGAGCGTAGAAATGCACCACAGTATCAGGATTAAAAAGTAAAATCTCCTTCTAGTACAGTTTATGGCCTTTATTGTGATGGGTACTGCAGGAAAATATGCCCTTGCTGTTTTATCTAAATACTCTGAAGCAGCCTGTGCTCTTGGCAGAACAGAACAGAGATACTCAGGTTAGCCAGCCACAATCAGTAAAGCTCAGATGCATACAGAGCAGAGCACAAGCTTCTTGGACCCCACCAGAATCTTTGCAAGACAACTAGCAGTATTTGCTTAGTTTTTGCAGGCATCTGGAGCTTATGGCTAACCTTCTCTGTTTTCTGTCCATAGACTTTTCTGGAGTACTCTGACACAGGTGCTAAGTTTGTGTTTGGTGAGAAATATATGGATCATTTCTTTGCTTTTAAGGTAAGTCAGGTTTTCTATATACTGTGCGTGGCAGATAGACAACAGAAAAAGGAACAGTATAGCTGGCAAATAAGTTCATTTTATGTATTGCAATACTACTGCAGTCACCAAAGAAATCAGCTAAGAGATAAACTCTTCTTTACTGTGTGACATTCTGAATAGAAAGTTTGGGAACCCCACATAAAGCCCTTTTATTTACAGTCATACACTGGATTAGGTTACACTTAGTCTAATTGTGACAACATGTATTGCAAGTAGACAGAACTTTGGTATATGTTTCAAGGATTAGGTTAAAAGGCTCCCACCTGGTGATGGATAGCCAGTCTGTCTTTCTCACCTCTCCATGAGAAAAAGTACTATACCACGCTATGCTGTGCTATCCTAAAGTGCTGTGTAGATGACTACCTCAGAGATATTGCCCCTGTAGAAGTGGAAAGTGTACTTACACCAGCCAGAAGAGGTAGAAACTGCCATGTATAAGCAGGAAGAATTACATTCCATTATTATTATATCAATAAGATCCCAGGGAGATTTCCTGACTCTCCCTTAGAAGACTGTTGAAAAACTGCCAAAATACAGCTTATGTGCTCTGTGCTTTCTAACCTGCACCAGCAGCCTGTCTGCTTTTTGCTCCCACATATAGCCCATGACATAACACCTGCTTAGACTGGAATCAAGAAGGTATTAAAAAAAAACAAACAACCCAACAAAAAACAAACAAGAAAATTCACACACAAAAATCAAGACAACCACCAAAACAAGCACGCAAAAACCAAATCAGAAAACCACACCCAACCATGAGAAATGTATAGGGACTTTATCAGAGACCTGTCTGGTATTAATCTGTCTGGTATTGCAGACACACAGCCTTGGGCTTACACTCCTTTTATCTTCATTTTTCTGGAGGTGATATTTCACACTTGGCTCTTTCAGTACTTCAGAAAGAAAAAGCTACCTGCAGAATATGCTACTACTAAGAATAGTCAGAACATCTTAATGGGTAAAAAAACAAGCATTTCAGCAAGAAATATAAATTATATTTTAGTTGCAGCATTTTTGTAACTTTTGTTTCACTTTCCAGTCTCCTCTCACCTTTACTCTATTGAGAATTCAAATGACAACTTTCATTCCTAATTACATATTTTGGGGATGAAAATGTTTAATTCACATCCCAAGTGATATTCATGTGGCTTTCCTCAATGCCTTATGAATATGATTTTTTTCCATGATGATTTTTTAATGCCTTTGGTGATGCAAAGCACTCTGCTGACTAAAGCCATAACTAGGAACCAGACAGTCAAAAGTTTGCTTCTGTGTGTGCACACATCCATCAATCTTATTCTATGGGATAAGTCAGCAAAAGACGTGGAATGTCTAGAACAGGCTAACAGGGACAAATAGATTATTTTCACACTGCAAACCAAGAAAGTAAACACATTAGTTGATTTTCAGAGCTGAACCTCTGGATATAAGAATATATATGGTAAACAGTGGCAGATAAGTGCACAGCTCCACCAAAATGTGCTTCATCTTCTCTTCCTGTGGAAAGAGACTTACAGCTTCCAGTGTCTGTGAGTGGCAGCCAGCCTGTTCTCTCCAGAAACACTTGTCATTTATTTCAAGATTTAGATGGTCAAAAGTGCTTTTTTGTGTCTTTCAGATATTTCGTGAGGTTTGCATGTAGCACTGAGCTGTCCAAATCTTGCTCCAAAACATTTCAAAGTGCCCCATAGAAGAGAAGAATCTCACAGTCTCAGCTTAGCTGTTGAGGGAGAGTAGGCAAGTGATAAGCTATGTCTTCACAGAAAACTGTCAGAGCCCAGGTGTATCCATACTGCATCCTTAGCAGTATGCAGGGAAAACCTCACTTTTCTGCTAACTCAGATGGACATAGTTACGAGTGCATACACATCTCTTGTATGCACCCACTGGGCATTCTGATCAGACTATAGACTACAGGCCCACTACAGACTTTGAGCACATGGTCTTGGAAGCACTAATTAGTCATAAATACATGCATTTGTATGCTTAAACTGGGTTAGTTTAAATGCAGGTTTCTGTACATGCAGATGCAGGGTCACAGAGTTCTGAAAAAAGAACACTTGTCCATATAAACAAGTGCATCCAAGTATTTAAGTAGGCAGAAAAAACCTCTTAGAACTAAGTCATCTATCCTGTTGATTGTGAAAGGCAAAGTCTGCTTCCAGCAAGCAGGAAATTAGACTTCTGTTATATCAGTATCTTTCTATGCCAGGAAGATTATGACTCCCTGAGAAAGGCTTTGTTTTGAAGGCCAGGCTGCAGGAGTGTCTGAAACCAAGATGTTCCTTAAACATCAATAGCAACTTCTTTAAAGGAGCGTAAGGAAAAAGCTGAACATCAAGCCACAAATGGGAGAGGAGTTGTGAGCAGCCGACAGTTTCAACTCCTTCCCTGCATGTAACATATGCAGTAACCACGAAAGTAGCTCTTTAGTAAGGTCAAACCATATTGCAGCATAGATAAGAAGTATGAAATAAGCCAATTTATTAAAAAATAGCAATTCAAGAATTTATTTTCTTAGAGATTGCTTTGTGGGAAGCATGAACTGCATCATTGGTAGGCCACATAAGTATAATTCTAAAGAGCACTTTGTTCCATGTTCTCCATTGAAATGTGGGATTTTTCAGGGTGCTCATTAAATTATTCATCAGTTAAAGCTAAAACTTGACTACTTAAAGGTATGTAGTAGGTATCAGGAGCTATACATATTGGAGGCTAAACTTCCACACAAGCTTGTCCACAAAGAGAATTCTAGTGGTTTAATCATGCGGGTATAATTACTGCACACCCACTTCTGTATGGAAATTCTGTAACCCTTTTTGAGGAGTAGGCTTTTGCTACAACTGAGGTTCATCTGATTTCCCTCTCATATTTCCTTTTGTGGTTCTCTCCCCACTTTTCTCTGGGTTGACAACTGTCATTACAGCCTGTAGTGGTGTATGTATATCCAAATAAAACTGATGAATTTTTTAACAGCAGAAGCAAGTTGAAGACAATTGCTTTGTCATCCTTGTTCAGAGTAACTGCATCTTTGTGGCAGACTTTTGCACTCAGAGAAAAGAGCACTCCAGCAGAAAGAAGGAACTGGGAGTCCCTGAGAGAGAAGAATGAGTTTTAAGAGCTTTTCTTTCCTTAAAGCAATTTCTTGCAATCAGTGCATGCTTTTGGAAAAGAAAAACCAAAGGGGACTTTTGACATGTTATTTACAAGTATATCTCACATTTAGCCAACAAAAGAAACACTGCCAATTAAGGCTGATGTTGCACCATGCCCTCCCCCTGCTGTACACAATGTGTTTGACAGCCCTAAAGTTACAGAAAAAAGCTGTTCTCAGGACTCCCAACAGCCCTTCCCCCATGTACCTCACCCAATTCCCTAGCTCTCCAGACTCCTCCTCAAATACAAAGGTTCGCATGGTCTATTCGCTTCCTCAACAACCTGTATCTTGTATCGGGAGCCCTAGTAAGGCTGGGCTCCTTTCATCCTCCCCAGGCCGGCTGCTAGCCTGGGATCCCTTCACACTTTAGATGCTTCACCAGGTGCCAGACCCTGGAGCACCACCAGAGGTTTCCTCTTCCTCTCCCATGTCCCTGCACAGCTCTTAACCATAGAGGTGTTGCCTGGACTTGCATGCCCTGCTACGCAAGCCCTAACACCCTCAGAGGGAGCCCTCTGTTACTGACCCTGTGCCACCTAGTCCCCTGGTTCTGGCATGGCAAAGAAGGGGAAGGAGTGGATTGGGAGTGGGAGAAGATGCTCCTGCATCAGTTTTACTGCTCTTGTCTCACCCACAAAATGCAACCCCACGTAGACCCAGCAGAAAGGTGAAAGTCCTCTTGGGGCTGGTGGAGAGAAGATGGCCACTCCATATAGAGAGGGGACAGAAGGAGGTTTCTTGAGGCTGTTTTCTCCTCTCTCCCAAGCTTCAAAACCACTGACTTAACACTTCAGTGTTTAACACCATGTGAAGCCTTTGTGTGAAAGTGGGGTTGTTTGAATCAAGTGGTTTTTACTTTAAAAAAAAGTTTTCTAAGAAGTGGTTTGTTGGGTTTTTTTTTTCCTCAGGTGAACTAGTTGTTTCATATTAAGTGTTCTTCATTGTGTTTATCTCTGCAGATCACACAATTGAAAACTGGCTGCAATGTAACATCTTGCAAGTCCTTTTTATGCTCTGCTTATTTTAGAGTAATAATTTGGCAGTGGTTTTATTGCATCTTTCATAAAAGCTAGCCTGGACATGACAATTCATTACCATTACTTACCTCTTAAATGGTTTCTACGCCTTTCTGATGAAGACATAACATTAAGTCACTGGGGATTTACGCAGGAGTGCTTAGTCACAAAATAGTCCCCAGCTTCTTTATGCAATGAAGGCGCAAAAGATCACAACTGGAAAGCAAATTCCCTGTTTTGTAAAGACTAATACTTCATTCAGAAATGCCTGCAACTGCAAAAAATGGAAAAACATGTTTTAAAGTTATCAAAGGTATTTTCACGTCTAAAAATGTTTAGGAACAGGAGGGGGAATGGCAGGAGAGAAAAGGCAGGGGAGAAGGTGAACTGAACTAAACTACAGCTTTCTGAACTAAACTTTCTGCCGTCACTGCATGGCAAACTACCCCTAGAGGATCGCTGAAAGGATCACAAAATCGAACTAGAGAAATACTAACTTTTTGTTGTTATTATCTAGATATAACTTGTTGAAGAGCACAGCAATATCTGTGAATTGCACTTTCTCCTTTGAGTGAAAGGTTCTGGTCATCTAAACTGAGTTTCCAAATGTTTATCAAAATTGCTGATAGTAATAACTCTCCTCTAGAAAGGCATAACTTCTATTTACCAAAAAGGTCTAAACTAACAAAGTGGTTTGGTTTTTCTTTCATTCAGTTCCTTGATTTTATTTATAATGAATTATCCCTCAGTTAAACACATATAAAAGCTTCCTAGTGTTAGTGGTACTGTTTTAACTGCAACAAATCTGACTGCCTTATTGTGGGCCTTTTGGAGAGATTCTTTTTGTGTGTGTGTATGTAACTCTCAGCATGTAACTGCTGAGATCCTGTGTATTTAACATACTTGAGAATCAAGTAATGTTAGTTTTATTCAGTATGAAAAAACAACACATCTAATAATCCACCAGACAATGGGTTAGCCACTCATGCAATCCTTTTAAATTACATGTTTAAGAAAAATATTTTTTTTCAGTCTCCCCTGAAAAAGACATATTCAGTTGTTAATAGATATACACCTGTGAATTTGTTTTTAAGCAGATTCTGTGTCTGTGTACAGTTAAAGAGCTCTTGAATACTACTCACTGGCATTATAATCAATGTCATAAGTAGAGTAGAATAAAAGGGGATTTTTCTGTAGTGTACTATTAAAAGGCAGCTACACAGTATGGGCTTTCTAAGGAAGCTGACCTCAATTCTGTGAAACTAAGTCAGCTACAGTCCCAATCAAAAACTCTTCAGCTTCTGTTTATTTAGGAATCTAAACTATTTTTTTAAACACAGACACAGAGAAGCTGAGCTCTGAATTCTACAGCACAGTCGCATTGTATATATTTCTGCTCCTGGTTTTCAGAGTCTACAGATGTACATACCCATGTCTTCATAGACGCTATTGCCCAGTAAATGTTTCAGCTGTCTTAAAAACAGCTTCAAATTGATGTATAGCATGCTACCCAGACAGTTTCAAAATTATTGCAGTCCTGTTAGAAAACTATGTAGATACATGAAAAATAGTTAATTCTGGCACAAACATAAACAATGAGCTAGAAGGTTAAAAGATTTACAGTGTAAGTGTAAACTTAATGATGAGTTTTCAACACCTTTAAGTGTATCTTCAAAAACATGACCCCTTTTTCTTTCCAAAACTTAAATGGCCTACGGAATCAAGGAAAACCTCTCTAGAAGTGTTAATGATTTTGTGTCTCCAAATCAGGTCCTGCCTATTGTGGTTTTCTTCAGCACAGTGATGTCTATGCTTTACCACATTGGATTCATGCAGTGGCTTGTTGCAAAGGTATGAATTTTTGCCAGTAGATACTCATTTGACTAGTATGGAACACTTTTTGAACACATGCAGATGAACTGTAGCAGCACCAAGCTGCTCAGGGATGACATATGAAAAGTAATTGTTTATTTTTAACCCATAAATAGTTCTAAAATATTACTACTGCAAATTCCTAATTGGTATCACATAGCACACTTTCCTGCCCCATCCTGGTTGTATTGCTAATGTCACAGTAACTGTTATATTTGTCTGGCTAGCTTTAGCATTCCTCAGACATCATACTTGCTTAAATCTGCCTTTCTGCCTACCCCTTTCACAGGTCCCAAGATACAAGATGGAGGTTACATCACAGACATTAGATTTCTGCTTTCTCCTAAACATTGAAATAGCAATAGCATATACCTTCCTATCACAGATCCTCAGGCTATGATCAGAGGCCAGTTCCTCATCCCAAGATCAAAGTGTTTGTTTCTGTCAGGTCTTGTGTCCACCATCAGTGCCCACTAAGAGAAGTTCACAGAAAGTCCACTTCCTGCCCTGTCCACCCAATAAACTTACTATATGAGGGAAAAGATCTTCCTGCATGGTGGTAGTTAAACCTTATTTGAAGATACTCCTTAAGAGTCCTTTGTCATCCTCATTCACCAGATTGTTATAAACACCACAAATCTTACCTATCTGAAATAGTGTGCTAAAATTTCTATGAGGCATTTTTAGCTTTTTTTTTTTTTTTTTTTTCATTTTTAGCTTTAATCTATATTTCACATTTTTTCCCTTCATATGATCCAAGTCCCTTTGGACAGGTGCATAAGTAATAAAGACACATCAAAATATCTGCTTTGATTGATTTAGTTTAACTATTTAGTGTCCAGGAGGAGCCTGAGGTACTCTCAGTTCTGTTCAATTATTCTTGGCTTATTTCCAAATGCTACTATTAAATTAATGCGCCACATCTTGAAGCTGAAATTATTAACTCATGAAATATTGTAAGGTGTCTCAGAATGCTTATATTAATTAATTTGAGAAGTGTGTGGTATAGGCAGACCAATGTGGTTTGTTTCTTTTTTTCTTTTTTAATCATTTTAGGTTGGCTGGGTAATGCAGATTTTCATGGGGACAACTCCTGTTGAGTCTCTGGTAGCTGCGGGTAACATATTCGTGGGACAGGTGAGTTGGAGCATAGAAAAACATGCTAGCACAGGGTAACTAAAAATTGTAGAATGCTGCTGCTCCACATGCATCTGTGTATAAAAAAATCATAATTTCATATTAACTCAGGACTCCAATACAGCAGGACTGGTGGCTGATTTCCAGAATTCGAGAATATTTATGTGTCATCAGCAATGCACAGCTGGGTAGGTTTCAGGAACCATGTTTTCCCAACAGAAATTCAAGCATAAATGTAGGTCACAAAGCATGTGACAGAATCTAGCAGTCCATTTTAATAGGAAATCCTTTAAACCTGCACTACAGCAGTGTCTGTCCCAGGCTTCAAAGCAATGTGGAAAGATCAATATGTATCATCCAAGCCCAACAGGAACATTAGCATATCAGTTGTTTAACAGTGGTGCATCACTGTAGCTGCTTCAAGATTTAAACTAGTACCTCTGCATGACACTGCCTCCAGGATGTGCTCATACACATGGCAGAGAGGCTGGGAGCTTTAAGCTGCCTGTAGTGGATGGTACATCTATTTCACCTGATGCACAGCCTTCCCTCTGGCTGTCCCTAATTCACAGAGAATTAATTGGATTAGGATTTCTTGCCAATTTCATTGTGCCATCAGGGGAGACAGCAAACGACAAAGAATTCTCTTCAGGTAAAATGGATGTTAGTACGATTTTCTATCTTGGTGTAAAAACCAAAATCAAACCCCACCTATTAGAGCACTCATTAACACTAAGATTAATTAGTCAAAGACACCTAAGAAAGTGTGATGCCCTGTTAATAAAACAACCTCTGAGGTTTTACAAGGAAGTTCTTAATTTGGTAGTTGTTTTTTGCTTCCAGACAGAGTCTCCTCTCCTGGTACGGCCCTATTTACCATACATCACCAAATCTGAACTCCATGCAGTCATGACAGCAGGATTCTCAACTATTGCTGGAAGTGTCTTAGGAGCATATATTTCTTTTGGGGTAAGATGGGGAAACAGAACTGGAAAACATGCTGTTTATCTGAAATCATGTAAGTATGGAAGTCCAGCTAAAATGCTTTGCAAGTACACCTGAGTCATTCCCATATTTCTTTTTTTTAATGAAGGAATGAACCAGAGAAATCCCATGTCTTCTGAAAGTAAAATGGATACCAAGATCTGAGGCTGAATATACTAAGTAGCACAAACATCTACTTGTAATACAGACAGAATTCCTGCCATAGCTGCAAGGAAATGACTGATTTGCATATTTTCCTATAGTCCACATGAAGTGACGTATGGAATATACTTAGTAACTGAACAACTCTCCCACTTCTGTTGCAGTGATACAGACAAAGTCCTGCAGGAACTATTGCTAGTCTTATGAGCCTAAAGGGTTAACTTGTGACTAAGATTCTCATGAAGCTTTACAAAAAAAAGTAGTAAATGGCTTGTCTGCTAAGTGGCTGGCAACCCGAAGCCAGAAGAACAGGGTTAAAGGTGTGATTTCTGATCAGAGTCACTGGGTTGATAAATATATTAGTTCCATATCTGAATAACATACAGTGGGGAGGCAGAGTCAGGATGTGAGTATTGGCCAAAAAGGCCAATAAGAGTAAGAGAAGAAAAGGAAAGATAGAAATACTGCAGAAGTTAGCAAAGAAGTTGTTTTGTATAGAAATTTGTGGAATAAGGAGTGAAAGGAGAATAGAATTTATGTTAGAGCATGCACCTTTTTTTTTTAAATGCAACTTCAAAGGACAAAATCGATTTTGTCCCACTGCACATCATACAGGGGGTCTTAAGGAAGGCTGACTCTTTGTCACCTGCTCTGCTATTGCTACACCCAACAGCACTCAATGGACCCAGCTTTTTTTTTGTTTTGCCTTCAGGCTCACCACTAGCCAGAAGTGAAGTAGTTTGCCTCTTGGAAAATTAGTCTATACATTTCACTACCTAGATTTTTCCTGAGTCAAGTTGGTTTTCTCCTGTATTGCTCATTCTCTTCCTTTTGAGCAATGTGAACTTTTTAATGATCCCCTATAGAAAAATCATCCAAGCATCTAAAAGTTTCAATCTCTTTCTCCCATGTTGTGCGTATTTTCTGTCAACTGGAATTGTAGGTTTCTGCCTCCCACCTACTGACTGCTTCCGTCATGTCAGCACCGGCATCATTAGCCACTTCCAAATTATTCTGGCCTGAAACTGAAAAGCCTACAGTAACTCTGAGTGGGCTGCGGGTGGCAAAAGGGTAAGCTGATCTAAGCTTTAGTTGATAGTAATACTCATGCACAAATGAGATTTGGAAAAATAACTCCTTGCACACAAGCTTTAGAGGCGGCACACAGTAGATGTGCAAGCAATAAATCAATGGCATACCAATATACCCCAAATCAGTAGTTTGTGAATTCAGGTACAGCGTGTCCCAGTACAATGTATGGAGGTTATCACTACTCACTGGGACAGGCACAGAGGTGCCAAGGACCTGGGCCAGACAGTAAACTCTCCAAAGAAAGAGGGAAATGCCTACCTGAGGAGAGCCACCAAGAAGTTTTCTCATATGCCTTGCTGCTGTCTTTCCTTTGTAACAAATCTGTGAATGCAAGCATACAAAAGCAAGAGTGGAGTAAGCATTTCAACAATGACAGCAGTGAACCTGTTGCCCATCTGTAGGGAGACTCACTTGTGTTGAGAACAGGCAAAGGAAAAAAGCTTGTAAGGAGCTGTTCCTGAACAGCCCAGGCATCTGTGCAAGGGTCGCCTGGAAGAACGGCAGTGCCCACTCCCTTGTCCCAGTGTTGGATAGGCAATCACAGTACTGTGACCTGATCCAGATCTTGCCCAACCCCAAATTCGTCCTCAGGGCACCAAGAACATTCACTCTCAGTGGCTCTTAAAAGGATCAAGAGCAAGAACTTACTCCACGTCATCACTATTTCTCTTGTGAGTGAATAGACAGCTTCAGTAGTAGATTTCCAATTACATCAATGTAACTTTTCAATCTATGATTTGTTTTTGAATTAAAAATTGTTCACACTCTTTTTTTTTTTTTTCTTTTTTTTTTTTTTTTTTTTTATTTCATTAATGCAGTGAATCAAAGAATCTACTGGAAGCAGCCAGTCAAGGTGCTTCTACCTCCATTCTGCTGGTAGCAAACATTGCCGTGAATCTGATCTCCTTCCTTGCCCTGCTAGCTTTCCTTGACTCAGCCCTGTCTTGGGTGGGCAGTCTGTTTGACTATCCACAGCTGAACTTTGAGGTACAATGATCTGGTCTTTCAAGTCCTTCATGCAGCTTATATATATGTATAATCTACTTTTCTCAAATTAAGTGCCTGTATGGTTAGTTGGGGGTCTTTTTGTTTGGTTGGTTGGTTGGTTGGTTGGTTGGTGAGGTTTTTGTTGTTGTGTTTTAATATGATCTAAGCCCATATATTTTTGTGTGCATGTTTCTGAAAAATGTTTTACAGCCAAAGGAAAATTGTTGCCATGTAAATATTTCTATAGCCATTAGTCCATGCATAGTTTCTGTCTGTGGTTCTTGCTAACTAGGAGAGTATATTTGCAGATCATTGTATGCTAATACCTACCTCCTCTGACTTGGCAGTGCAGCAGATGCCAAGTCAGTTACACAATTCTTGGGCCGTTAACATTCAGCTAAACTTTAGAGTGGCTTTAGCTTCAGAGCCCCATCAAGCCTTTAATGCTCACTAGCTTCAGTTAGATAAGGACACTGGGGCAAGGAAGGACTTGTCTGAACCCATGCTTAATACCACTTATTTCTCAACACAACTATATCGTAAAACTGCACCCAGATCACTCAGCTGAGCAAACAGGCTTTAAACAGGACTTCTTTTGTTAACCTAGGTCCACATATAATTTTTGATCCAATGCAACAATCTTGGTTCAACAGTTTGGGACTTTTTGTTCTGCAAACTTCTAATAACAGTCCTTTGTGAAACATGGATATAACATTTCAATAAAGGTGCTGTAGAAGTGAATAGATACTCAGAGCAGTTGTGGCTTCAGCATTATTAAGATGTTACCCTGCACAGCTTCCACAGATTATCCCACTGCAGAGGGGGTATGCATACGTCAAGTGTACATACCTCAGCCACACTCATGCAAGGGCTGGTGTTTTAATAACTGCTGATGGAGTAAGATTTGGACAGATAGATAAACCATGTGACCCATAGGCATGCTGCATTCAGCCATCCATTCCTTTTGAGAGACACTAACGTGTAGTCTTTTGTGGATAGAGAAACCAGGAATAGTAACTGCTTAAACATCTCAGTTACGTTCACTAAGGACAATGTGACTAAACCCTTTCACAGACAGTTGTTTTCTCTCATATAAAAATAAACCATATTGCATAAAACTTTTAATGCTAGAAAAAAGTATCGCTTTAATTGTGTCAGCTTTTATGCAGAAACAACTCTTGTTTATGCCAGTTGGAGTCCAATAACCTGGTAATTAGGTGTGTTCATTAACACTCTTGATTTAATCAGCAGAACTAGACTTCTCAATCTCTTATCAGTTCTTTTAACTTGACCTCCCTTCTTTGCTTCAAACACTACACTCTATCTAAAGCTACTGTTGAGGAAAAAGGTACTGAAACTTTTGGTTTGCTTTAGGTGTAAAATTAGAGACATATCAAATTACTTTCTAGATTTTGGGTTAGTCTTTTAGAAATTACTGAAGCATACCTCACTATTGAAAACCTTCAGTCTCCCAGATGTATTGGCAGGAAGAATTCAAGGCCAAGTTTCCTCTGCTGAAAGAAAATCATCTTCATTTTAGGTTTAGGGAACTTATCACATACCTTTGTTCTTTGAACTTGTGATCTGCTTTCTCTTATATATTTTGCAGAACATTTGTGCCTATGTCTTCATGCCATTGTCTTTCATGATGGGGGTAGACTGGGAAGACAGTTTTATTGTCGGTGGACTACTAGGTTACAAAACTTTCTTCAATGAATTTGTGGCTTATGAGCGCCTCTCACAACTGATTCACAACCGAGAAAAGGGTGGGAATATGTACATTAATGGTGTGAAACAGTACATGACTGTAAGTAATATTTTTTATTGTACAGATTTACGGAATCTAATAGTTTTCTGCTGGAACTCAACTTATTTTTTAATATGGGCATAAAGGGATAATGGTTGCATATTAGTCTAAAGTATGTCTTTCAGTAACATAGTTCAGTTGTGAAAATGCAGCATTGCTTTGTGAGGCTGCCATGACTGTCAGCACACTAGCTATTTCAAACAAACATAGCAGAGGAAAAGCATAGTTTTGAGGAACATGTAATGTCCCACAAGACACAGTGCTTAAGACGAAGTCTGTCTTCAAGGTGAGTGTATTCTTACTGCACTCTTAGCTAGCACTTCCCTATAAGATACTCTCCCAAGAAAATCCCAAGCAAACTGGAGGATCCTCCTGCCTGCAGAGGTTAAGCCAGGAATTAAACTTCAAGCCAAGAGAGAAATCCAGCAAGCTTTAGGTGATAGCCTTGAAGATATTACTGGTACACCTGTGCTAGGGGTTACTATCGCCTGTGCACGGCTCAGAGATTAAAGATATGTATTACATGGCATACACCTTCCTTGCCATATTGAGTACAACCAGTTTGTTTTAACTGCCAAATGAAAGTTAGTTTGCATGTGGATTATCAGCTGAAGCCTGGCCCGCTCTCATTCACACATTGTTGTGGTTTAAACCCAGCCGGTAACTCAGAACCATGCAAGTACTCACTCACTCTTCCGCCTTCCTTCCCCTGTTCCCGAAGGGATGGGGAGGAGAATCGAAAGAATGTAACCCCCACGAGCTGAGATAAGAACAGTCCAGTAACTAAGGTATAACACAAACCACTACTGCTACCACCAATAATAATAATGATAAGGGAAGTAACAAGGGAAGAGAATACAACCACTCACCACAGACCGACCGATACCAAGCCCGACCTGAGCAGTGATCTAGCCCTTCTGGGTAACTGCCCCCAGTTTATACAGTGGGAATGATGTACTGTGGTATGGAATACCTCTTTGGTCAGTTTGGGTCAGGTGTCCTGCCTCTGCTTCCTCCTGGCTTTCCCTCCTCCCTGGCAGAGCATGAGACTCAGAAAGCCCTTGATCGGAGTAAACACTACTGAGCAGCAACTAAAACCATCAGTGTTATCAGCACTGTTTCCAGCCAGAAAGTCAAAAACACAGCACTGCACCAGCTACTAAAAAGGAGAAAAATGACTGCTACTGCTGAATCCAGGACACACATCCACCCAGATCCACCCAAAAGTATGTATAATCCCTGAAGAAGTAGCCTGGAAAATGGCAACACAAAGGGCATCCTAGGTGTGTGCACAGAGGCAAAGAGCATGCAGTGATCAAGGCTGACTTTTGTCGCCATAACTGTTCTTCTATCTGGCATCAACCGGTGCTGAATTTTTGGTTCATTCCAAGCAGAGGCAATGAGAAACTTGATATCCATATTTCTGCAGCTGCACCAGCTTTTCTTCTTCAAATCAAGACAAATAGCCATTGTAGAGAACCCCTGGTTGGGAAGCATCCTTTTGTACAGCTTTTAATTTTCAGTTAAACTGGTGTGATGCTGTGGACACCTGCCTTCTACACAAAACCAAAAACATGTTCCTGACCACGTTTGCCTGAGCATCCATTACCCTTCCTGGAAATCCTGGAAATAGGGTCCTGGGCTAGATAGATAGAGTTTTGATTTACCCTGCTGTAGCCATACTATGTTCTACAAGTGGAATATGGGTCTGAACTCCTGAATGAGTGAATAGGGGTGTTTTTTAATCTGGAAGTCCGCCTTAAAATGCAAATCCCATCAACTGTACTTCATCTTCTTTTTTTCTTTTTTTTTTTTTCTTATACAACTTCTACATTCACTTCTAGTAACTATGAAGAGCTGTATTAAATTCCATGATAAAAAACTGTTGAGATATAAAAATAACTTTGATTCATAACATGAGGAAAAATTGCCCAGTAACCATTTTAATTGCTGCACAATTCAGCTGAGATTATGCTTGATTTCCTTTTTTAATTTCTCTTCTTCAGAACTCTCTAATACATCCAGGCACTTTCAGAGTGAGCAAACAAGTGGCCTTCATACCTCACTCACCTGAGTCACTAATAATAAGGCTTCCTGTTTTCAGACCTAGGAAAGTTCAAATAAAAGCCAGAAAATCACAGCACATAAAGGCTTTTCTAGGAAAAGCGGATAGAGTGGGCACTTGAAAAGCATTTTCCTGCATATGTGCAGACTGATTGAAAATATCTACAAATTGGTCTTCATAAAACAGAAATGGAAACAAAAGCTTCTAACAAACAAGAAACCTGTTAGAACACTCACTCAGGCATCTTCAGCTTGTGTCTAAATCACAGTAATTAGGAGCTGAAAGCTGTCAAGGGGGGATAAAAATGCATTTGCTGAGATACATTTTCTCCTTTCCCAAAATGTTAGAACCACGTTCTTCTGAAGGTTTTCAAGATTTTCAGCCTGATTTCACGCAAATTGACTTTGTGTCCCAAGAGGGGTCTCTCCATGGGAGAAAATGCCAAACCAGCCTTGCTCTGGTCTGAAGTCCAGACTGAGCTGGTGTTGCCCAAGGGGAGGAAAGTGTCTGAAGTGAGGGAGGAAATAAGCTGCTAATGGGGATTCCAAAATCATAATGACCCTCTGCTGTTATCACTTCAAAGGGCCCACTCTCTGTAAGACCGATTACCCTTTCCCTGTTCTGTGCACAGGGTGGAGCACACACAGAGCAGCTTTGCACAGGGAGCCCTCTGCTTGTTTGAGGACAAAGAAGCCAGGGATAAATGCCAAAACTTGAGGTTTCAGTAGTGCTATAGAGGCACTCCAGCCATAGACAATAAGCTGAGTTAAAGTTTTCTGACTCAAGCCTTCAGAAAATAGCAGATAAATTGCCACTAGTAAGAAGAATTATTTTTTGTCTTTACTTGTACTCCATTCAACAAGGTACAGCAAATTACATGAAAAATAAAACCATCACATGGTTTAAGAATCCTCACAAAGGCAGCGGGTACTTCTCAGTAAGAATATGAGCCTAGCCTGTTGTAAGTCACATGCTTGGGCAGCAACCAAGCAAAACAGAGTGATTTCAGTACTCAGAGCCCTGAGCCACAATGCCATGTTTTCTGACCTCTAAATCAGCATGAGCTGTCTCAAACCACTCAACAGAGTGTGTCTTTGCTTTCCAGGTTCGCTCTGAAGTCATTGCCACGTATGCTCTTTGTGGGTTTGCCAACTTCGGCTCTCTGGGACTGGTAATAGGAGGCCTGAGTAAGAATACATCTTGCAGACAATTTATTTAGCAAGCAGCTCCTAAAGAAAATAACCAAAGGAACAGGCTGTAATTAAAGCTTAGCAACATTAAGGGCTGAGCAGGTGCTCTGCTGAGACTCAACACCAAACGGTGCATGGAAGGGCTCCCACAGCGGTGCAGGCTTTGGTATGGACGTACTACGAGAGAGGGGCTGAGGGCAAGGGGAGGGGACCAAGCCCTGCAGACAGGACTCCTTGTCCAGCCCTCAAACCATGAGCCTGAGCTACTACAGCTCTTGGGCCTCAAGAGAATCAAGCCATCTCTGCAGCTTGCTGGTTTGAAAGAAGTTGGCTCTTTTCTGCAAAAGTGTCACATATATGCAGCAGTCTTACAGGGAAAAAACAAACAAAACAAAACAAAACTTTTCAGATCTTGAGGGAAAAGGAAAAGTTGAAGGAACTTGTGTTCTCCTCACCAGGCAGACAGTGTCTCTAATAGGCACCTTTACCTGGGAACCTAGTGGGCTCTGCCATGCCAGCAGTGGGCCAGCACAGAGAAGCAGGATCCAGCACGGCGCCAGGCCCCAGTGCACTGCCCGGGGTTTGATTCTGAAAGCCACCATCGGCCAGCAAAAACATGCAAAATGCAGAAGCAAACTGCAGTTGCATTTTATACACAAGCCACCTTCTTAACAGAAAGAGCCAGCATTGGCACTAGGCCTTCAAATGGCCAGCTAAAACTGTCTTGTTTCCCCCTCTTGTTTCCCCTGGTTCAAACTGCAGGGTGGGGATTTCCTCTTGTGGTGGAAAAGACAGCAAGTTCCTCTTCTTTATACCTGCATGTACTTATGTTTGACACACACTTTCATTTTCTTTCTAGCAAGCATTGCTCCCTCCAAAAAAAAGGAAATCGCTGGTGGTGCTTTCAGAGCCATGATTGCAGGAACTGTCGCCTGTTTCATGACAGCCTGCGTTGCAGGTACCGTACGGAGGTTTGGTGTCTCTTACAGTCGGTGACCACCGGGTGGCAGTGCGTAACACGAGAAACGGCTCCTGACGCTCAAACGCGTTAGTGTTTGCGAGTTTGGAAGGATTGAAAGTTAGTGTGAGATGGAGGGTTCAGGAGTTATTTCATTTCTTCCACTGCATCTCATCTATATGTCTTTTTTTTTTCTTTTTTGTTAGTCTGTGTGTAACATATGCCTCGTGGGCAAAGCAAGTTACACACCACTGGCTACAGAAATGCAGAAGTAATTATGGAGCAGAAATGGAGAAGTGAAATGAAGGGAGGGTGTAAGAGAGGAGGGTGAGGAGGAAGATGAGAGGACTTTTGTGTTAATGTTAAATTGATATTTTGGGCTGATATTATTCTGACAGAGCACTTAAATTAATGAAATTGCCCTAAGGGGGGACTCAGCAACAGATCCTTATTTTCAAAGTCTCATCTTCAAGCTGAATAAAGAGTCACAATGCAACAGTCATTTTAGGGAGGAAATTCAAAAGAATATGATATTAATGATTTGAAAGATTAAATAATTGACCAGATATTATTCAGCAGGTAAAATTTACCCCCGTATTTAACTGCACCTTTCCCACCTTTCTTTTCTGAGCATGTGATATGCAGAATTATATAATGAAGGTTAAAGCACTCATATTCCGAGAATAATGAAAGGTGTTGGTGCTTTAAGTTGCTGAAAACGGCATGTCTGCTTCTACCATGGATTCCCTATCCCTTTGTGTTCATTGCAGCAACAGAAACATGCACATTTAAGTATAAGCACGCACTATTTTCTGCCGGTTATAGAACTAGTACGCTTGGAATGTCATTAGTTTCATAGCCCTCCATAATAGTTTAGTACATGAATCTATGCTGTATACCTGAGGAATCAGGAAGTCTTAATAAAATGAGTCATTTCACAATCTTTGTCTTAAGAACACAATTATCAACAGCCACTAGAAAATCTTTCTAAACCAATAAAATCTGCTTTGGAAAGAAAATTGTGTTCCACCAACTCCTGCCAATCCTAATGCTTTTCCTTATGCTCACAAGAAGATAAAAAAACCAAACAATTTCTACTACCTGGTTAAGATAAGAACATATTAAAAATGTGTCCACATTCCACAACACTATGTGAAGGAGGAGCTATCACTTTCATATTCATAACTGCAATGAATGCAAATATTACTATTTATAGAAAATTTTGAAGGACATCTAGCAAAACAAAGATAAATAATCCATAACTATAGCACATCTTAAAAAAAAGAAAATGTCTTGAATTTACTTGCATTGCTACAAATGTAGCATAGCTCCACTTTAGTTGCTGAAAGCACTCTGGCCCAGCAGTGAGAAAGCCGTTAGCATTCTCTGGCTTTATGACTAGGTACTAGCATCCTTCACGGAAGCAGTGGGAATAGGATGTACTTAAGGTTTTCTTCAAAATACAGTTACATTTTAGACTACTGTGTTTTTCTGCTGATTTTAATGCTACTGAAAAGATATGGTAATGGTTTTCTCACTGCTGGGCCAGAGTGCTTTCAGTAAGTAAAGTAGAGCTATGCTGCATTTGTAGCAATGCAAGTGATCGCTCCTTAATCCAGTCCTGAAAAACATACGGATTTAAAAAAAAAAAAAAAAAACAAACCAGAGTTTGAGGGTTTTAATCTTGCACCTACACAGAACTATCTCAGACGGTGATTTGAAATCAGCCAGAATGTTTCATCTGACCATGCCCCAGTGCCTGACATCCCCCAGTTTTACCTTACTCTTCATTACTCATACAGAAAATTGTTACTTACTTCACAGGAATACTGATTGTCCCTGGTCTGGAAGTTCCGTGCCACATCTTGTTAGGAAGTGCCTTCAATTCCACAGATTTCCCTGCCAATAGCACAGAGGTAGTCGAATGCTGCCAGCAACTCTTCACCAGGTATTGAGGAAGTCTTTTATCTTTCTGTCACCATAATAAAGAGCTCACATACTCGCTAAAAGCTTGATTTTATTTTTTGCATCTGGCTTTTTTTCTTAGGCACCTGATTTCCATGAACTTGCATCTTTTAATGCTGCTGAATAGTTTCCTTTTCCTGAGCATTTCTCTGTTACATGCCAAACATATATGGAACCAACAGAGAGCTCAAAACATCTTTGTTCAAACCTGAGCTTCCTGAAGTGCTAGAGATAGATTACCGTGTAAAGATTCAGTGGTTTAGCTCAGACTCATCTCAAATACTAACAAAAAAATAAATCAAATATTTGAACAAATCTAGCTGGGGGTTGGGGAAAGCCAGGGGCTTTTCTTTCTACTGTCTGTGAATTGGCCGAGGATATTATTAATCATGCCTGTTTATACAGGATTTAAACTAGAAAGGTACTCTGAGGTAAATTTTATTTGATATTTCCCTATCTTGGATTGAGAAGAAAGAAACAATGATACTAAATAAGAAATGAATTCAGACATGCTTAACACTATCTCACAAAAAGCAAAGGCTTTTTTTATTTAAGTTATGCCAACAACCTTTTAAATTTCTTGTAATGTGATGCTTTTTTTTTCTATCTTCATAATTAATTGCTTTAGGAGTAAATACTCTATTTCAACTTTTTTTCCATGCTATTGAAAATAGAACTTTATCTTCCCTTTCGCATTTCTTTTAGCAAAGATAGTGCTCTGAGGTTGAGCATTTCTCTACAACAAAACATACAGTATAAATGTAACAGTGATGTTGCTGTAATCTAACCTGCAAGAATCCTCTTGACAAAATCCTCAAATGGGGAATTTTCTTCAGTATTGGTTGCACTGGATCTGCCTTCATAACCCCTCACTTAACTAAACAGGGATTTTGTGTGCATAGTAATGAGATATCTTGTTACGTCTTCTTAACATCAAGACTTTTGGCGACTTAAAATTTCTGTGCCATTTAACTCCTCATGTTCCGATTTTAACTTCAGGTGATTTTTTTTCCTGTATTCTTTTAATACATGTATTTCTTCTCTCCTTGCCTTGTCTTAAAAAGTAGCTTTGAATATGAGCATATTTACTATGTATGGTGCCCTTCTTTTTATAATAACATCTTTAGATTTCAACTATTCACAAAAATGTAATTAAAAAAAATCATTCATATTGGTATCAAGGTTACCAGCTTCTGCCTGCACATCAGCACTCGCATATTACTGCAAGGAATTTCTGTTTTCACAACCTGGTGTTCCAAATAATATTGTTTTAACAGTGAACCAGTGTAAAAAACTTTTTCGCACAGTAAAAATCGTCTGTGATATTAGGTACATTCTTTCGTATTTCTTCATCGCTCCAACTTTTCTGCATCACACTAAATTTAACTCTATCAGGTTGCTACAAAGACAAGAGTTTGCTTTGTTTTGACTAGAATCAGTGTTGAACAAATGTTCAAAAACCTTGAATAGTGAATTGAAAGCATCAATTGTTTCAGTTATCTAGGAAGATGTACTTGAGGACTTTATACAGAAAACCAGACATCACTGATAAAAAGGGAGAACGTTTAGCCATGGGACATGGCTCATGTTTGAAAAGTCTTACCTTTGTTTCATTTCTCATGAAAATTTTAACACTTTTGAAGCTGCTTTGGAGAAAGCATGCGTGTGTGTGTGTGTGTGTGTGCATATATGTGTGCATATGTGTATTATGTAAATACATACATACAGAGAGAGAGAGAAAGATTCCCATAAGAGAAAAGGAGTATATCTGATTTCTGCTTCCATCTTCTTCCCCAGTGTAAATCAATCTCAGGAGATCTTCCATGGAGGAAACTATAACATTAGTTCCTGGAAAGGATGTTGCCAGATACTGGATCAACCTGCTCTTCATTGCACTTGGATTAAGCCTTAATTTTTTGGGGGCAGGTGGATCATAAATAAAAGCTGTGTTTCTTGGTAGAAAGGTAATAAAAAATTCCCTTTTCCACAAGTGTGAATCCAACACCCAACATTTATTTCCTATCTCTTACCAGCCCAATTCCTTTGACTTGCTTTGAATTACTCATAAATGAAACTGAAGTAACTGCAAGTCACCTCTTGCTACAAATGTCTTTTCCCATTACAGATCAAAAGAAAAAAACATTTTTGAGCCTGATTCTCCTGATTTCATTTTACCCTGAAGCTGATGAATCTGTAGAATTAAACTGCTGTAGGCAAGAATTAAAACTGACCCAGATGTTATGACAGCCACTGAGAGAAAGTTATGAACTAGAAATATTTATAATTGCCATCCATTCTTAGTAGTATTTCTGCTCTTTTTGATACCAAAGGAGTGCTTTTACTGCACAAAGGTTAATGACCCTGTTCTCAGAAACTTTTGCATATTTCCTCTGGTAACTGTGGCTACATGTGAACTGAAATGTTAATGTGGTGCACCTCACCACTTGGTCACTGAAGCACCCACAGTGGACTAGCCTCTGTGCACCTCAGTCACCCTACTTCTGCCCATGGAGATATCCAGGCCACGTCTTGATCCAGGAGATTGGTCCTTGCTCAGAGGTAACTCACATGAATGGAAATATCCAAACCCAATGGAAAGTTTCCTGTATAGATTCTTCTCAAACTTTGCTGTTAACAACTGTGAAAATTGATCCTGGAGTCAGCAACCAGAAACTCGGAGCCCTCTTCCTATCAGAAACAAGAAGAGCTGTGCTGCAAATCAAATGTGGGTAAAGTGAAGTCACAATCTGACTGCTCCCTCTGAAAGCAGTATTAATGGATCTTCAGGACCTCTGCAAGATCCTCTTGAAATGGAAAGGTGGTATGTTTTTTAGCATCAGACTTTTCATGAACTTTAAAACTGAAAAGTTCTTTGCAGATGGTTTTGCAAAAGGTATATATATATTCCTATCTTAATGCCAAAGACTTGGAAAAAAAAAAAAGCTAGGAGCTGAAGCACAGGAATATCAGGAAGTACTGACATAATCTTGAAACCAAATTTGTGAAGATGTGGAATTGTGAAATTGTGATAAAACAATAGCTAACTTTTTAATCTTCCATTAATTATTGCAGAATATGTTCAGGGAAATGCAGATTAATGAATTTAGCTGCCAGTACTATTTTTGGGAGGCATTTATTTGACTTAATCGTAAAAAGATGCTAGTTTCCTGTAAAACTCAGTTTATTAACTTAATCCTCTGAAAATTTTTAAATGCCAGTATTACTACTACTTGTGACTTTCATCACAGGTTAGATGTTAGATGTTTTTCTTTGGCCTCATCCACCTAGTTTTAAGAGACTGCATGTCAAACTCAATTTTCACTGTTCTTAAAGAATGTTGCTAATCCTGATAATGGCAGCTGTATATGCTAAACATATTATGCAAACCTCTCCTAAAGAAATAACATGGGTTTTGTCCACAATTTTTAGCCAGCATCCTGGTTATAGCAGGGTTTAACTATAAACAAGCTTAGAGTCTGAAATAGAGGAAAACATTCTTTTAAGGGAAATTAATCAGAAGCATTGACTCTCACTGTCAAGCAGAACACATTCCACATCCTCCATTTATAAGTCATCACCAGCACTAGTATGCTGCTCCCTAGCATACTCTAGCTAATATTAGCCTTTTGAAGTGGCTGCTCTTCCCATCCCCACAATTACAAGCTCATCGAAAGGGCTACTCTAGCTAGTAAAGACAACTATGCATGAACTTCTGAAACAATCTCTTTTAGCTTGAGGCAGCAGCTTTCCTCCCACAAAAGAGATGTCATGTGTTTCTTTTCTTTTTTAGGACTCCTTTATAGCATGATTACATGGATGGCAATTTTAGCAGAGGATATGTGACGTTGTTCTACCTACACCTTTTCAAAGCGATTGCCCACCTGACCTGCCGATGGCTTAATCAAAAGATAATGTAAATCGGATATTGCATCCTAAATGTAGCAAAAAAAGCAGTGAAAGCAGGAAGGGGTTGCAAACACGTGCCACCATGCTTTCAAGTGACTATTTCCCCTCTATGCTTGTGACGGTGCTAGGAGTTCAGCATAGAGGTCTTTGTGTTTCTCTCAACACAAAAAGGGAACCATGAATTTCAGCTGCTCAGGGTTAGCCTGCCAGCTTGGACCCTGAAGTGTCGACATCCAAGAACACGCTTCCAACAGCATGATGGCTACTGACAGAGAACCTGCAATACAGGGAAAAACCATTTGATTTAATCAAATAATTGCTAGCCCTTGTGGTGGTTTGACACTGGCTGGATGCCAGGTGCCCCCCAAAGCTGCTCTGTCACTCCTCTCCTCAGCAGGACAGGGGAAAGATAATATAATGAAAGACCTGTGGGTCGAGGTAAGGACAAGGAGAGATCACTCACCAATTATCATCATGGGCAAAACAGACTCGACTTGGGAAAAATTAGTTCAATTTATTACCAATCAGATCAGAGTAGAATAATGGTAACTACAACCCAAATCTTAAAACACCTTCCTCTTACCCCTCCTTTCTTTCTGGGCTTAACTTTACGCCTGTCTTTTCTGTCTCCTCCCTTCCAGTTTTGCAAGGGAACGGGGAATAGGGGTTGTGGTCAGTCCATCACATGATGTCTCTGCTGCCCCTTCCTCCTCAGGCAAGGACTCCTCACACTCTTCCCCTGCTTCAGCTTAGGGTCCCTCCCACGGGAGACAGTCCTCAACAGACATATGTATATATGGCTATAGGCTGCAACTCATGAGCTACTCCAGTGTGGGTCACTTCAGGAGAACAGTGCTCCACTGTGGGTCCCCTGCCACGAACCTACTCCAGCACAGGCTTCCTTCAGTTTCACAGCTTCTTACAGGCATCTCCCTGCTCTGTCATGGGGTCCTCCATGGGTTGCAGGGCACAGCCTCCCTCACCATGGTCTGCACCATGGGCTGCGGGGGAATCTCCACTCCGGTGCCTGGAACACCTCCTGCCTTCCTTGTGCACTGACCCTGGTGTCTGCAGGGCTGCTTCATTTACACATTTTCACTCCTCTCTCTGACTGCAATTGCAGTTTGCACACACACCCCACACACTCCCCCCATTTAAATATGTTATGTCAGAGGCACTAGCACCATTGCCAGTGGGATCAGCTTCAGTCAGTGGTAGGTCCATCTCAGAGCTGACTGACATTGGCTCGGTTGGACACAGAGACAGCTTCTGGCATCTTCTCACAGAAGGTACCCTTGTAGCCCTCCATTACCAAAACTTCCCATACAAACCCAATACACAGTCTATCCTTCTACAGATTCAAAGACCTATGTGAACATTTTGGAAATAATGGATTAATTAGGCACTGGAGTGGGTTGCCCAGGGAAGTTGTGAATGCTCCACCCCCGACAGTGTTCAAGTCCAGGCTGGACAGAGTCTTGGGTGGCATGGTTTAGTGTGAGATGTCCCTGCCCATGGCAGAGGGCTTGGAACTAGATGATCTTAAGGTCCTTTCCAACCCTAACTATTCTATGATTCTATGATTAAATAATGGATGAAGTCTACATAGAAGTATCCCTTTTTCAAAGGTCTTGGAAAAAAAGAGGGAGCTTAACCTGGGTTTTGGTTACTGGCACGGCAGTACACAGCAGGTTTTAACTAATACAGATGACAAGTTGAAGAAGCACAAATGGTGTGACTCAATTTTTCGCCCTCAGAAACTAAGCAATGAATGTCAGCGCATATCTAACAGCTTTGTGGGGCTTTTTACTGTAGCGTTCACAAGGTGTTAGTTAGTTGCTAAAGATCACTGGTAAAAATTCCAGGAGATGTTTTAAACACTTCAGTGTACACAGTTCCAGGAAACACACTGAGTAGAATTTATCATGCTCAGAGCATATACAATCAAAAAAAAAAAACCCTTTATCCTTAATGTAAAACACATTCTCCCTGGCCCCAAGCTAGAAATGCACTAAAATTTGTTAAAGAGGCAAGGCTGGTAGGTAGAAGCAATATTTCAATATTAATTGTCTTAGAGTAGTTGAAAAAAAACAACTTTTTTTGAAACTTTTTTCCTAAAACTCTTTTCTCAAATTCTTTTTCCAATTCTCACACCACAGCAGCATTTGCAATCCACATACCTTTGTGAACAGTTGAGTAATTGACTATATGTTGTGGTTTAACCTGTCAGGCAGTTAAACACCGCACATCCACTTGCTCAGTCCTGGCCTTGCAGCGGGATGACAGAGAGAATGAGAAGGGAAAAAAAAAAAAAAAAAGAAAAAATTAGAAGTTGAGATATAGACAGTTTAATAGGATTGAAAAGGAAAACACAACGACAATATTAACACGAATATAAGCACGACTCAGCAACAACTAAACTTCAGTGTGTTACCAACCTTACTCTCATCCTAAATCCACATCACTGTACTAGCTACTAGGAAGAAAATTATCCCAGCTGAAACCAGGATGGCACTATGTCAAAAAGGCTCATATACAGCAAGTTAAAGAGTCAAGTAAGTGTTCTCCAAATCAGGTATCACCTCTTTATCACCAAAGACATGAGCAGAGAGAGTCTAAAGATGCAGAATACAAATACGAATTCTCTTCCTTTGCAGACTGAAACACTTTCTGCTCTACAGTGGTCAGACTGCTTCCCACTATGCAGTGGCACAAATCCATGGTTCCCAAAACTTTTGAGTCTGTGGATCATTAGCAGACCTCCAAGAGGACTATAGCTTTACACTAGTAACTTAAGCATGTTGTTCAGCAATGGCATGTTTCTGGGAAGGTGACTCCCAACCTCAGCCTCATCAGCTAAGAGGTGAAGAAGAATTTGTGCCTAGGGCATTGGTGCAGGACAAGGGAAGCTCTCTGCCCAGGGTGCACAGATCTCTGCTTGTCAGCTGGTGATGCAGGCTGACATGCCCTGGGGGGCAGCTGGTGAAAGGCCCTAAGCTTCAAGTCTGTGGGCACAGTTCACTCACATGGTACCATCCCTCTTTCAAAGTAGGCCCATGGAATAAGTAGGCCTGCTACTATCCTGAACTGTTATCTGTTATCAAACACAAAAACAAGTGGCAGGCTACAAAACTTCCACCTTTGAGAGGCTGAACCAAATTCTCCTCTTATCTACACCAATCTAAACTTTGGGGATCTTCACTGAAGCTGGAGTTACCATACACTTACACCAGTGAAAATCAGATGAGATTTTAATTCATTGTGTTTGATTGTAATTTCAAGCTGGTTTTAAAGTCTATCAATCCATAGGAGCCAAAAGAAGTACTTCAATTACTACAATTCTGTAAAATGATCAGTGCAACTGTATACATGCTTCTGTTTTGCCCCAGTGGATCTCCGAATATGAAACCTGGGAATATTGAGAAAAACAAACTGGTGCAAACCAGTTTGGTCTTTAGCCCAAAACTATTTCATGATGGTTCTCATAAAGAAAAAATATCCCAAAGAATATTCTTGTTGCTATGGCATTCTGCAGCATAGGATTTGCTATAGCAACCAGTGCATTACCTCAAAAGGCATTGATCAGAATGCATGGGTTGCCATGGTTGCCACAGTGAAAACAGATTTTCTTTTTGCTATATTGATTGGTGCTTTTGATATCAGGTGGCTAGAAATGTCCGAGAGATGGGGGACACCCTACACCACATTGCTGCACATTCCATGGTGACAAGCATAGATGGCTGCTCAGGGCCACATTTTTCTACATGAAATGTGAAAACCTAGAGTTTTTACATGCAAAATCTTTCATGTTCCCAAGATTAAATATGTGTAACAATATTATACTTGGGTCTTTTTGCTTACCTGTTATCCGTATGCTGGGGAAGTGTTCCTACCTCAGCAGCAGTCGCATTGCAACATTTGGAGTCCCCATGGTGGGGAGAATAGCCCCGTGTGTGGGACAATAAACCTGGATTTGTGTCCAGTTGTGAGTTTTGCCACAGGCCCCATATGTACCTGGGAAGTCTCTCAGCTCCGTGGTGTCTCTGTTCCAGTCTATAACAAGAAGAGGTGTTGTTAGCAGTTGCAGTACAGCAAAAGTTGTTAGACAGCAGAAATGAGAGAGCAGGACTTTTACAGTTGTGGGATTATACACCTAGGAGCTTCCTCCAGATGAATCTATGCTGAAAAGTAATGAGGAATTATGCACTACATGCCTAGTTTCTGCCAGAGGGTTTCACAGATGGAATGAAACAAATACAATTCTACCAACCTGGCACTTTTCCTGAGCAGCTCCTGTTCAAAGAAAGGAAGAAGACTGAATAGGTTCATACCAGTGTTACTTCCTGATGCTAAAGAAACAGCATTGCACTGTTGTAGCATGTGAGCTCAAATAACAGCAGGGACACAAAAAATTGGTGCCTACACCAGATAACTTCTGTTACATTGCACCCTCCCAGGTACCTTCTGTAGCTGGTTTATTGTCATTATGACCCCCAGTATTCCAAGTACCCTTAAGTGCTGACTGACCTTCTCCTACAAAACTGTCATTTGACTGTAGTTGGCTATTTGGCCATATTACACCAATTATTACGCACAGAAAGACTCCAAAATCTGTTTATCACGAATCGTTTTGTAGTTGTAGGGACTTCCACAAGAAGCCACTGAAAAAAAGCCTTTATCAATTTTCAGTTCACACATACCATGCAAAAGACATCCAGCCTTCACATCTTTTTGAATAATCATGCCCTTTAAATAAAATTTAAATAAAGAAATTTGTCCTTGCAGTTGCATACTATTCTTGTAAACAGCTCAGAGGAAGTCAACTGAGGTAACATCTGTGCCACACTTTTACTTTGTGTAAGTGATTTCAGTGTGTGGATTGACCTGAAACCGCATAGGAAAACTTGCAGAACTCCCTCAGTACTATCAGTTCTCTCCCTATGCTACCTTGACCCCCATAATAAAACCACAGCAGAACCCAGGCTGAGACTTCAGGTCAGGTTCCGTTTACCAGGTAAATGTCTTATTATCAAGCTTCTTGCTTCCCTCTTTTCATTCCTTCTTCTTCTGACCACTGCATGGCTTTACAGTAGGACAGTTCACATCTTGCTTTCTGTATTGCTGATTTTACTCTTGATCACCTTTGTTTTGATTTCACATATCATCACAGGAGGCCTGGAATTTTTTCTTTCTCGGATCACTAGGTGGCAGAACACAATCAGTAAAATTTCTTCCCAAGAAAGCATGCAGGGATGCAAGCATGGAGCCTTTTTTATTTGTTTGTATATGCCCTGCTTGGGTTTTTTGTTGCTCAGGATTTCAGGTGAAATATTTTTACACATTTTCGAGCAATATAAAAGTATGATATGCTTTGGCCAAGTGGTTTGCCTTCTAAGAGCCGCTATGGGCACTTTGAATAGCTCTGCATTTAGGACTGTTACACAGACGCTATAATATCCCTATTTAGTTGCAGGTAATATGGGCCTAAGGGTTTCTAAAACTCATACATAGCCCAGAATAGCAATACCAGTAACAGTACCAAGGTCCATTTTACTGAAATCTCCATCCCTGGCTAAGCATGTTCTCTGCCTTGGGGGTTGCTGAATCTAAGGCTTTTCACATGCAGATATAGTTTTCCTTAATTGCCTTATAGAGGTAAGGGTGAGTGGGAAGAATCAGCTCACTGCGGTAAAGAGGGTAGAGAAAAAAAGTATTAAGGGCGACAGGAATGATTTGTAGCAGCCCTAGAAAACAGTACCCTTGGAAAGGAGATGGAAATGTATTGTGGAGAAAGCAATGACAAGACACCCTTGTCAGTTGTGACTCAAGGAAGTGGCTTGTTTCTGGAGTATCAGTTGTTGCAGCGTCTTTCAGACACTTTATTGCCAGGGGAAAAGGAAACATGAAGAGCCTCTTTTGCCTACTATAGATACTAGAACAGCTACTCAAGAGCTTACATACTTACTGCTAAATATGGCAAAGTAATCCTCTTCAGTAACCTGCTTAGAGTGAGTTGAAAGAGGTTGTACAGAACTTTAAAAGCTTTTTCAAAGCAACTGGATTGATGCAGTGTTCTCAAAACCTAAGTAAGGAGAGTCTGTCCATTACTTTCACTCCAACTAAGAGGTATTTCATCAAGTGCAGTGAGACAGCAGAGCACTTGCTATCTATTCTGGGCTGTTCATCTCTCAGATCTGTGACTGTGTTAATGGGAACGTTCGAGAAAGGCGCACACAAAGGCAAGTGGCTGCGAGCACCCATACTTCAGAAACCTGAACTGAAGCCATCCACAGAACACTCCCAAAAAACACTCCTGAAGGGCTCTAAGCCACAGGCAGTGTGCAGCTGAAACAGGCTCAGGTAAATTTGGTTTTCTTACATCAGCTTTCTGTCATATTTCCTAATGTCAATCTATGAAGGCTGTTGTGTATGCTTATTACTGGAGTTAACTAAAGCTCTTGTGGGAGGTAGGGAGGTGGGGGCTGGTGTTGCTCTTACCAGCTTCGATAAGACTCTCTTTTCTAGAACATTGCTCATAAAAGCAATGTTCTAGAAAAAATTTCACTCGGAAACAAAAGTGAGAATATTCTTCAATGACACTTTCAGCTAGTTCCAAAAGGTACATTTCTGCCTTGCAGACTTTAACTTGACTGTTTATAATGAAGAATTTGCCAAATAATGGCCAAAAGGAAAATATTAAAGTGTTGGTCTAGTTCACTGTAGTGTTTTCTCTATATTTTTTTTCTGTCTAGGGAAATGCAAGACTTTAAATAATGTAACTTTCCATTCCATGAAGCTTGTTGCCTAAAGTTCCATCAAAATATTAGTGTCAACTGGAAGGACTTTCTTCTCCATGTATGAGTATATTTCAATAATGTAACTCATATTCCATATACAAGTATATTTCAATAACTAGAAAAACTAGTAATTCCTTTTCTAATCATTGCTCTTCCAGTCTGTAGAGATGGTGTCCTTTGCAGTCCTTTGAGGATGCAGCAGTGCCTAAAATGATACAGAAATTGTTCCTGTATTAGAAGTCACCCTCACCCCCTTCCTGCTGTTGAAACAGTCCCTAAAATAGCAATGGGAAGGTGCTTTCAGCTGCAGCTAGATTTATTTCTCCTCTGACACAAGACCTTTGGTCCGTGCAAAAATCTCCCAAAATCCCATAGCACAGACATCAGGCAAAGGTGGCTTCTGTACTGTATGAACGTTCTCTTGCATATGCTTAGTTATGTGATAAAAAATATATCTTGTATTTGACTCTCAGTAAAACTGTATGGACTGGTGGCCAACAGTGGACTGGATTCCTTTCACGCTTTATACTTTCTCAGGTACAGCTCTGGTATTTACTTCTGCAGAAGTCCAGCCATGTAATCACTCATTAGCCATCAAAGAGAGAAGTATCCTGATTTCTGAGAACATTTGACTGAGAGTATTTGGTTTTGCAGCACTAGCAGTCAAGAAAATAGTTTCCTGACACACCTGAATCCAATTAAGAAAGTTCCAGTTGAACCAGACCTGGTAGTGCTGGCCTAAGCAGAGGAGAATGATCATTCTTCCCCTTTTGATTAATTTTGAGAAGGGTCGTTAAGGAAACTAGTTTTCAAAGGATGAAAAATCTTCAATTTTCAGATGATCTTTGCAAATGCAGGCATTTCAGAGGGACAAGGCTGAATCATGAAGTCTTGGTACAAACGATTCAGGAACTATTCTGGTGGCATTGTGAACTATTACTGTTCTTTCTATAAAAATTATCTCATTTGAGATTCTTGGAAGAGCCTTTCATACTCATATGCCCCAGAATAAACTGTTGCAAGATGTATTTTTCCTGACTGTGGCAAAATAAAACTATGTTGATGATGGCTGTATTGTTTGATGGCACCATCTCTAGCAAAACATATTCTAAAACACAGTAGGTGCAATTCTGAGTGTGTTACTTCCACAGGCACTTATCTCCACTTTTGGAGACTGCATTGTACAAACGGATAGAGCAAGCATCAGAAAGCTTTTGATCCAATTTGTATGGAATAAACAGCAAAAGCATGTGTAGAGATCAAGGTAACAACAGAGACAGGTGCATAGAATAGTAATCACAGTAGTGCTATCAAAGATTAATTAAATGCAGTACAAATTAAGCAGCCATTAATGATACAATATGGAGCACAATACAAACACAGCCAGGCCTCTTCTCTGAAGCAAGAACATGAATGTGTTGCACTTTCATTCGATTTGTGTAGCATAGTCCTCAACTGCTGATAAACCAATACACTACAATAAGATAATCTCTTCCTTTCACTGCTGTGCCCTACATTTAATGGTCCATGGCTAGGTCTGTGTTGGTCAGCTCCATCGCTGGCCATGCATAAGAGCCAAAGTTCTCATTTTTTGTCTCATGGGCTTGTGCAGCTTTGTTTCCACCACAGACAAACAACTGCCTCTCAATGTGTTGATACTTGAGTTTTATATACATTTATTTTCTAAAGAGACCATGTGTTGCTCTAGCATCAGTAAGATTATTTGGGGAGAGGGTTTTTTTTTCATCAGTGTTAGGACCAGCCTCTTCATCACAAGTCTAGATAGACCAGGACTGAAAATGTATGTGTCTATATCTGCTGCTGGTGGCACCTGTAGTGCTGAAAAGGGGCAACAAAGACAGACTTTTCATGTAAAGTATTTGTAAAAGGAGAGATCATGTTTGGATTTTTTCTTTGCTTAGTTTGTGAATAGTCAGCTTGCTGACATTCAAATATGAAAGAATATATTGATTTTGCAATATCTTATTCAGCTTTCTGCTCTACATTGGGTCTAAGGGCTGGCCCATGAGGTCTAGGTAGCTCTGCTGGGTGAGTGATGGGTCTGTGCTCAATCTCCACCATAAACAAATGTAGTGATGTCATTAGAGCTCTCCTGACATCAGTGGCAGAAGTTATAGAGTGGCCATTGCTGGAACACTCCTGCACACAAGCACATAGGATGAAGTCAGACATGATGAAGTGGCGTATTGGGTTTACATGACAAGGTTTTGGTAGAAGGGGGCTGCAGGGTTGTCCCCTGTGAAAAGAGACAAGGACTGACCCCATGTCAGATGTATCTGGTTTCAGCCAGCTCCAAAACAGCAGACCCATCACAGGGCACAGCTGAGTGCATCCTCAATGCTGGCAGCACCTCTGTGGTAACACAGTTAAGAAAGGGTAAGAAACAAGGCGCGTCAGTTGTGAGAACGAGGAATGAGAAAAACATGAAAGAAACAGCCCTGCAGACACTGAGACTGGTGGAGAAAGGGGAGGAGGATGTGGTTTAGATGCCACACCAGAGATTCTCCTGCAGCCTGTGGTGAAGACTGTGGTAGACCTGTCTTTTTACACTGCAGTCCATGGAGGACCACACCGTAATAGCTATACAACCTGCGGTTGTGCTACAACAAGTGGACATGCCTTGAAGGCAACTGCAGCCCATGGAGAGCCCATGCAGAAGCAGGATTCTGGAAGGATCTGCAGCCTGTAGAGGACCCACAGTGGAGCAATCTGTCCCTGGTGTGCTGTACCCCCTAAAAACAACCCACACTAGAGCAGTTCTTGAAGGGTTGCAGAGCAATCTTAAAGCTGTAGCTGTAATCTTTTCTGGAGGCAAAGTCAGCACACCATCACACCCCAGGCTGCTAAAGGAGCAGTATGAGCTGAAAAAGAAACTTTTTATATCTCTTTATTGTAGAAAACCCTCACTTGCATCTGCCTTTACTTTATAACAAGCAAAAACCTGCTTTACTGCTTAAACATAACTAGGGCATGGCTCCCTACCTTGTTAAAGTACAAAACATTGGTCTTGTACTGTAACTGTGCCTTAACATAACCATACATGAAGCTCCCATATTACTTATATGAAGTATTGCCGTAGGTTGTCAGTGTGCAGCTGCTGGGAAAGGTTCAGGCAACGAAAATGATCTGGATGCTCCAGCAGACTGGACATGAAAAAGAAAGCGGTCAACAAATTCCAAGTGCTGTCTGTTAAAAGAGTCATGAACACCATAAATGACACTAATGGAAATATTAGTGGCCTACCACCTTATGCTAACCCTCTGTCTAGTTAGAAATACAAAATAACCCCATTGTTCAACAAAAAGTGAGCTACATGAACCAGTCTGAGCCTTCTAGTTAATGTAATCATAGTCTGTTATTTTTCTCATTCTTCTTATACAAACCATTAGATCACTGATTTTCATTATTTTTCATTTCAGCTACTTCAGTTACAATGTGCTCTAGAGTAGCTAAATCTCTTGTGAAATTCTGGAGAAGGAAGAGAACACCTGCAGATGCAGGTTTTGCTTCTATTCCTGTACCTATTGCTACAGAGCTCATCAGTGTCAGCACCTGGGCTGCTCTGTGCTTCCACCTTCCTGAGGGCTGGGTGCGCCAACTATAGAGGTGACCAAGCCTGGAGCTGCCATGCTACTGTGGAAAGTGCCAGATGAGCTGGGTTTTGGGGACAGTTTTCCAAGCATATCACACTTAGAATTTTCACATGTACAGTTTTCACACCAAGCTCTTTGGATCCTGGCACATGTGGCCAAGATGGTCAGAGAGGTCAGACTCCAGAGTCTTGTACGTCTTAAGAATTTGCTTCTGTGATGTGGAAATGGGATCTGAGACCCTTCAAAACTGACTATGTACAGACTATGTCCTCTGGGAAGCTTTTCAGAACAACCTCTCCATAGTGCTTAGGCTGTGAGCTGTGATGTGCTGTGCTGTCAGTCAAGGGTTTTTTTTCAAATGAGGAACATCCCGTGGGGGGAAAAATCCATGTGACTATTTCTGCCTCTCATCCATCAGGAGTACAGGATCTCCAAAGCAGCACTGCCTGCTCCTCTGGATTTCAGCCCTAGGAAAGGACAAGGTAGGAAATCATCAAATTTCTGATGGGAATTGTACTGGGTTCAGCAGTAGCAGTCGTTTTTCTCCTTCTTAGTAGCTGGTGCAGTGCTGTGTTTTTGCCTTTCGGCCTGGAAACAATGCTGATAACACCGATGCTTTCAGTTGCTGCTCAGTAATGTTTAGTCTGACCAAGGACTTTCTGAGTCTCATGCTCTGCCAGGGAGGAGGGAAAGCCAGGAGGAAGCAGAGACAGGACACCTGACCCAAACTGACCAAAGAGGTATTCCATACCACAGCACATCATGCCCACTGTATAAACTGGGGGGAGTTACCCAGAAAGGTTAGAACACTGCTCGGGTCAGGCTGGGTATCGGTCTGCACGTGGTTAGTGGTTGTATTCTCTTCCCTTGTTATTTCCGTTATCATTATTATTATTGGTGGTAGCAGCAGTGGTTTGTGTTATACCTTAGTTACTGGACTGTTCTTATCTCAACCCGTGTGAGTTACATTCTTTCGATTCTCCTCCCCATCCCTCCAGCAGCGGGGGGAATGAAAGGGGGCGAGTGAGAGAGAGGCTGCATGGTTAACTGAGTTTAAGCCATGACAGGAATGTAGAGCTTCCCTGTGTTACAGAGTTTATTATTATTAGATACTCTCTCTAGAGACAACTGCTGTAAGTTAGAAAAAGGTGTGAAATTTCCAGACTGAAGGATCCTAACCACTGACACCTCATATGTATGCTTTTAAGCTGTTTCTAGTCATTTACTACAGAGACCTGAAAAATCTCCCCCATGTGTTTGCACTGTGACATCGTAATGATCCATATGGCATTGGTGACATCCTGACATATGTTGCAGCATATGTTGTGAAAATGTAGGAGCCACACTAAGCCCCTAATGAGTAAGGGGTAGGAAAGATGTGAAAGAATGTGCATCTCCAGGATGACAGATGCCTTCTCCTACTTGAGTGTTCTGCATTTCTGGCAGATGTTTCCTAAGTCTGTGCCATCTTTTTTGAGATTTTCAAAGCTCTTTTCTGCCTTTCCCTTGCTCTGAACCTTTTGTGAAGGAGCTTGCCAAGGGGGTTACCATGGCTCCCCACAGCATGGGTTGGTGGGCTTGTTCCTCTTGCCAGAACCCGGAGCATGGGGATTCCTCTCTTCCACCCTCTGATACTTTCCTGTTCTCTTCACTGTGCCTCCCTGCATCTCCCTGTCCCTCTTTTTCGAGGCCAGAGTGTGTTGCTCTCTCCCAGGTGGTTGCTTTCCCTTTTGGGGACAGAAAGGGGGGATAGCGGTGCAGCAAGGAGGGAGGCAGTGTAGGCTAAGGAGCAGTGGTATGCATGGTGTCAAGTGGGATGGAGTAAGGGCTTTGTCCACATACTTAGGGGGCCAAAATTCAAAGCTGTCTTTGCAAAACACTTCCCAGAAGCTGAGGACTGTCATGCTGCAAAAAGGATTTTCAGTACCATGTCTTCTGGGTGAATGCAGAGGTACCTACAATTTCTTACCAGCCCATAGGTAAAAGTTGAAAACACTTCAGAAAGCCCAGAAAGTGGAGCTGAAATACAAAATAAAAATCAGTAGGAAAAGAAAACCTTTGTGTGCTGCCAGCACAATTTCCGTGTGGCTGTTATTTCTTGAAACAGGTTTTTCAGACACACTTTGTTTTTCTGTGTGGGCTTAGACTGAATTCTCTTTTTTGTTGCTGTTTTGTGTTTCAACTTCCTAACATTAAGAAATAAACATATGTCACATATCTAGCATATAACAAGTCCATTGTTCATTGACAAATTCAGTTTAAAGGTATATTTTTTCATGAGGAAAAAGAAAAAAAAATTTGCATTTTAAAATTAGCTTTTAGGCAATATTTTAACAGTAGACAAGTCCAGAAAATGTATAATTCACATCAATGTTGAAAAATTGACTGCTCCATCTATCATTGTGAATATCCCATTGATGTATATAATTAATTTTGTTGCCTGATGTTTTTCCCAGCCCTTGTGCTGTCTGGTTCCAAAACATTCTGTTTTACATGAAAAACAGAGAGATGACTGGGAATGGTTTTTGGACATAGAGTTCGTTTTTTCTCTGTCAGCTTTTTACACTTATTTTCTTTTGTATTCCACAACATCTTTTCATGCAGCTAAATGTCATCTTAGAAAAACTTGTGACTAGATTGCATCCATAGGCCAGTCGTTCTGGGAGTGACCTCACTCTGTGCTTCCTGTTATTTCATCGTCAGCTTTCCGTGCTTGGGTTTTCAAAGCATCAGAGAACTAATGAACACAACCTTTGAGAAAAGATGGTAGAAAATTAAGTGAAGTCACCTTAAATCAAGTAGGTTTCCTGTAGTAATCATTCTTGAACCAAAAGAGACCTATTACTGAATACACCCATCACTAGAAATCCCTCAGCTTCAATATGACAACTACATAGTCATTCCAACTTTGCCTACACTTTCACAGAGACACACTTGCTCTATTGTCACCTGGTCTCTGGCTGATTGAAAACTCATCTGCATGCTGTTCACACTCAGAGAATAATGGGAACTTTGTCTACTTTAGAAACTCCTACCACTGTCTCAAACTTTTTTTTTACCTATTGCCTCCTTGCCCCTCTTCCTTGGTTTCAAGCTGGTTTTGTTCCACTTGTGTCCTCAGCTCAGCTCTGTGATGTTTCTATGGTTCCCTGATTTCAAAATAACTTTTCTAAGCCCATCAGCTACACAGCTTTCTATTTCCAAGCCCCTTCTCATAAAACTATTTGATCATTCAGCTTCTGGGACTAACCAGCCACATTTATCCCTTGGTTCTGGGCTTTCCTCAGCTTACCACTGTTTTCTAGTCTTAAACCCAGAACACCTTTGAATAAAAAGCACCTGTAAACATATAATTAAATGCCCGTAAATCTGATGATTTATCTGCCCCCCTGCTGAGAAAGGGGGGCTCAGACCATTGCGAGCATCAGGGAGTTTTCCAGTCAGTGATTCATGGTAACGTCGAGCCTGTTTCAAAGGCAAGCAGGGTCAGAGGAAGTCACACTGATTTTGGATAGCTTTTGGGTTAGATGGTATGTGACCTGTGATGTGTTGTTATGATGAAGATGATCTGTATGCATAAAGCGTTTATTAAGTTACCTGTCATTTTATAACTCTGCAAGCACATGAGTGGGAAAAGTGTAAAGTACACAGTTTCTCAAGATGTTACTATCAGCCGAAACTGGAAAGAACAGATACGCATGCAGCAGATACAGTGTAGGCTTAGACACTGGACACAGTCTTTCCAAAGTAATTCTGAAGTGAGACTTAAAATACCAGCAGAAAATACGTTTTTATATGGGACTGAACAACTAATATATTCTGTTGATTTCTCTACATCTAAATTAATTTATAAAAACCTTGGTTTTCCTATTTTTCCCAGGAGAAACTTGGAGAATGACATCAATATCTGAAGCACAAATGTTTCCAGGCTTAGGTAAAGAGCCCTCTCTTTTAGGTTTTTTAAATGTAATTTTTCAGGGGCTGATTAAGTTTCACTGAAAGAGAAAACTCATTACTTGGAACTGTGGCAGTTCCAAGTAAAGTTCCAACTGTAGCAAAAGCATATTGAGGAGCTGATGACATGGTAACCACAAGAGTGACTCTCAAGTGGCTCAGCACACTGTGAAATCCTGACAGTCTGTATGCATGTTGCTAGCCTCATTGGCAGTGCAGTTCATGGAGTGGCAGCTTTTGTCATGCTTTAAACAGAAACACTTGCCCCTCTTTCCTCTAATATGAGCTGTAGGTATAATTCACACAAGCCAATTTAGTTGTGTTACTGTAGTTTGCATTTGTCATTTCTGCTTTTATTTTTAATTCTGTTTGCCAAGGAGCCTGGCCTATCTGCTCTCATTTAGGCAAGGATCAGAAAACTATTGTAGTATCCATGGTGCTTTTCACTGTATTAAAAACCTATGAACTGAATGTTCCTTCTAGAACTATTGGTAAAAAGAAAGTTAATAATATCAATACAAAGAACTTCCTTCAGGCATCAGAGCTCTGAAATGCAGTAGTGTCCATTTCACATCTGCCAGTACAGGTTGACCTCATTGCAAGGGCCACATTTAGTCGGTATTTGCAAGGCTTTCTTCAGAATCACAAGTATTATAAGACTCTTCTGCAAGCTCTGGGTTAACTTGCTACCTATCAGATAGTCTCAAATATTTAGAAAAACAGCAAATAGCTATGGTTAACACTAAAAGAAAATAGTATGAGAAGTTTGTGAAACATACAAATACTTGCCATTTGGACAGTTTAATTTTGCTCCTCTTGTGATAACTGATGGGGGAGGTTGGGGGGGAATTGACAACAACTGGGATGAATGCTATTCAGCTTTATATCTCACCAAGAGAGAAGAATATGGGAGTGTGTAGGGAGAAGGGAAACCCATGTGAGCTGCAACATAAGGAAAGAAGTAAAGTTAGAATTAGAGGATGGGGAAAGAAATACAAAGAGAAGACAGAGGTGGGGAGTCAAGAAAGGGTGAACAGTAAGAGTGAGAAACAGAGAGGATAAAAGAAATTAAGGGAGTGAAAATAAGCAGGGAGGAGGAATGAAGAAAAAAAGAGGTAACTGGAAGAAACAATGTGGTTGGAGTGACAAAGCAGTTGAAGAATGAGTAACTAAGGGTCAAGAATGAGCATTAAGTTGATAGGACCAGGATGATGAAATGGCAATAATAATCAGAGAATAAACTATAAAATAATTAAAAATGCCAAGAAAACTAATGCAAACTCCAATTGCAAATTTTTATTTTTGTTTTTCCTATGCATTAATCCCCCTGCTATGGTCACAGTTCCCTGTGAGGGAAAAAAATGACAAAAGCATCAGACCAGATGGTCCACATTAGGAAAACCTTGGGTCAGTTCTGGCTTACAGAAAGTGGGAGGAAAATCTTCCATCTCTTGTTATGAGCGACTCATGGATCTGGTTCTCAGTCTTTATGAGAAGGCCAGAAAGAGCTGCTTCTTTCAGGGTGCTGGGGGGATCTTTCTAAATGGGTAATTAGGAAATACAGTTAAAGGATTCAGTCTGGATACCCTGCCCTTCAGTCAAGGGTGAATTTGGTTCAGATCAGTTAAAGCATTTCTTTGGCATACTTCAACAATCTGCTAAAACTTCTCCTGTAACCACCTTGTATTTTGCACACTAGTGAAAAAAATGGATCTTGCCTTTTGAACAGGCTATTCTGATAATTCTGAAAATTTTCAAAACATTTTTCAAGCTCTGGATTTCCTTGAAATGAATGCTTTCCTAGCAAAAATTTTTGTTTTGAGAAATTAGCATTTTATGGAAGAAAAAGGGTGCTTTGACTAATTCCTGACTCTCTGTGCTGAAGGAACAACTTTTCGTTTAAAAATCTAATGTTATTTCCAATGTGATTTGTTGATATAGATGTAGATGTCTATTAACACTGTTTAAAAGCTAAGGCATTGTAATTAAATTATTTTTGTACTTCATGAGTAACGAACCTTCCTACTTTCTATGATTAATACAAGAAATCCATAAATAAGCTTATTAATAATCAAATAATCTCCATTAGCAAAGATTACCCAATTGTGATTTTCAGTAATGGGAAATTTAAGATTTATGCTCTTTGGAAATGACTTTGCAGATAGATGAATGACGCTGGATATGTGCAGTCTCAACCAGAATTGCTCCAAACATCTTGGCTCATCACCCCTTCAAAGACCACGCTGAATGTTGCACAGAAAATGGACATCCAAGGTTCTATTAAGACTTTATAGAATTTATATGGGAAACCGTCCAAGCCAGATGTTTTTCCATTATTTAGTGAATTAATGGTATCCTCAAATAATGCTTTTTCTAAGACATCCCTTTGTGTAAGTAGGCATGTGGAGCATTTGGAGGCTGTTAGGGAGTCCATTAATTTCTTTTATGTACATCAGAGTAGTCATTTTCTGAGAATATATCATCACAGACCTGCTTACAGGCTCTATCTTTTTGTTTGCTTAAAGTTATTCCCCTTTATCTTGAATGTAAATGGAACTTAGTTGATTAGCACCACTTCATTTTCTAAGCGTATATTCCAGATATTTTTCCATGCTTATTCTCAATTTTCCAGTGTTGTTCTCTTAAATGCTGATGTACAACTAACTCTGCATTGGGACTGGAGGTCATTTTTGTCTGTAGAAGCTGTAAAATGGAAAATTCACAATAATGTGCCCTGAAGTTTGATTTTTGACAGATCAGAATTTGAGCTGGGTCAATAACAGTTGACACTTTTATAACAACTTGTATTTCAGGAACTAAAAGCACTTAAAAAAAAATAAAAATTACTAGAGCCTGAAAAAGCCCTGTAAGGTTTAAGTAATCCCCTGGTGTGCTATTTTTCCCACTCGCAGGGCTACGCAAACACAATACTTTGGCACAGAAAGTACCACTGACAGCTCCTCTGACTTTGACTGCAGTACCAATGGCAGCAGAAGATGCTGAAATGATTGACCATAGTCTCTGCACAGCGCATAAGAAGGAAACTGAAGATGTTGATTGGTGGGACTTACAGGGAGAAGAGATTGCCAGGATCAGATGCAGGAGCTCAGGGTTTTGTATCAGCAGAGTAAGGGAAAGCAGTTGTAGGAAAAAAGCCTGCCATTTGTTAGAATGACATTATTACTACAAAATCCTTTAATTAAACCTTCCTCATTATGTCTGTAGTGTACCAACAGAATATCTATGCTGTTTTTTGATGCCCAGCCTCTTTTACTTGTTTTCTTTGTTGAAAATTAGAGTTATTTGATAATGTATGACAAATGAAAGGAAAGAAATGGCCTTGTGAACAGGAGTGATTATGTCTTGAAACAGGTCTACTGGTAACAGCTTAGTTCCTTTGCTTTGCTTTTGAACATTCATGTTTGCTAACCTGAAGTGGTAATCCACACTTTTGCACCCAAAATTTTTGGTTGACCCTAACACAAACCATCCATTAACTTTTGTAGCAGAGGTTTCTTGGGCAGTAGTTTCTGTACCCCTTATGCTGCACTCATTTTTTCCTGGTGAGCTTATTTGCTTTCAGCACTCACCTGCTCCTGCAGAGAAACTGCAGAATGCCCGTCAAACAGATCATAGAATCATAGAATAGTTAGGGTTGGAAAGGACCTTAAGATCACCTAGTTCCAACCCCCCTGCCGGGGCAGGGACACCTCCCACTAAACCATGCCACCCAAGGCTATGTCCAATCCAGCCTTGAACACTGCCAGCAATGGAGCATTCACAACTTCCGTGGGTAACCCATTCCAGTGCCTCACCACCCTTACAGTAAAGAACTTCTTCCTTATATCCAACCTGAACTTCCCCTGTTTAAGTTTGAACCGGTTACCCCTTGTCCTCTCACTACAGTTCCTCATGAAGAGTCCCTTCCCAGCATCCCTATAGGCCCCCTTCAGATACTGGAAGGCTGCTATGAGGTCTCCACACAGCCTTCTCTTCTCCAGGCTGAACAGTCCCAACTTTCTCATCCTATCTTCTTACGGTCAAAGAGCTTATCTCCCATCGTTTCCTGAGGGTCCATTGTTTATGCACTCATTCACTTTCTGCTCTTTCACATACTACTCTAAACAGCCTACAATACCAATATAGACATTGTTCATGCTGCATTATGAGAACTGTAAGACCGATCCTTTGTGTATCTGTCCATTTGTCAAACTAGGGGAGCATTCTGGCTGACACATAAACATTTTTAAGTAATCATGTTTCAGGGGCAGATCTATATGATA
Source organism: Ara ararauna (assembly GCA_028858755.1). Lineage (NCBI taxonomy): Eukaryota > Metazoa > Chordata > Aves > Psittaciformes > Psittacidae > Ara > Ara ararauna. The sequence continues at coordinate 30,374,179 of CM054410.1, read as the reverse complement.
AACCAGCAAACTGAGGTGGGAATGAGAATACAGGGATTGTTAAACAAACAGCTTTACCCTTCCAAAGAGCAAGTTGCCCTTTTAAAATACTCCACTGCTCAGGAAAATTCCAGCTTTTGATCAATTTTGTCCAGTGAAATCCATTTAAAAACAAGTTGAGCAAGCCTCTCTGAATTTTGTGGTTGTCTATTGCAAATGGCCAACTGCCAAGAGTTTTGCTGATAGTGGGAGCCATCCGATATTCCAGCACAGAGAAAGACAGTGAAAGCAGGACACAGGGAATCAGAGAACAGAATGGCATTCAGAGCACAGCCTGTATTTTATGTGCAGTTTGAGAGACAGCACAAGTTCTACTAAAACATGATTTGGTTGGTAACCAGCTGTTTTTCCATAGGCTCTTTTTAAGCTCTAAACGTGTAAAAGATGTGCTTATTATTTACAACTTGTTAAATACAGGCTTGAACAGCTCCAATATGAGTCAAACATTCCTTCAATATAGGAGTAAAAGAGAAAGACCTTACAGACCTTTCTGATGAGGCGCTACAACATCCAGGAATAATTTGTACTGTGTGTTAGCCCTGTGTTTGCACTTTTCCCAGTGTCAGACTTAAATGCAATGTACTAAGAATGCTTTGCATTTATTGACCTAGATGCACTTTCCAAGTTGACTTCTCTTTGCCTGAATAGTAGCAAAACTTCCCATTAGATGGTATCCCTGCACACACGTTTACTATAATGTGTAACTGGGCGTTTACTACACAATTGATATAAATCTTCCTGTTCGCCAGCTTAAAGCTTGCCCAGACTAAAGCTGTGGCTAGTTTGTTATCTAGGCTAGGTGCTAAACCCTGAACCAGGTTTTGGGCTCAGCTTCTTAAGGCATCAGTTCTGTAGTGAGGGTGCAGCTAATGTCAGCCAGCTTTAGGTATGTAGGTCTCCAGAGCCTCCCATTTCATATCCAAGGAAAAAACATGTTATTTTATGAATCAGCATGGAGGAGTCACAGATCCTCAGGGTTTATTAAGGCATCAGGACACATCTGCCTCTACTTCTGGGTAACAAACACCAGCTACCAATGTGCCAGCAAGGGCACATCGGTAGGCTGACCTGCATAGACAAACTGAAGTAGAAAAAAATCTGGCTTGTCTTTGCAGTGAGGACACTCCACTCAACATTAAAGTCTAGAGTTCCCAAGCCTGTTGTCAGGTTAGGACCCCCACACACACATCTCTGTGTAACAGCAGAGAGCTCTCAGTCCTTAACATTGCCAGAGAAAACAACCTGAGTTGAGTACCTTGACTTTCCTGCAGTCAGAACTTGAACATTGTTTCAATTAAAATAATTAAAGTCTTTGAAAACAACATGACATGCTTGTGCAGTCGTATCACAAGTATTTATGAACAAAACTTGACAATTTCTGGACAATTACAGAAAAAAAGCAGGATTTAAATACAATCACTCAATGCAAGTAGCATCAGTTTAAAGTTTATATTTCTTATAACTTATGCTGTTAGTAGCACACACAGCTCAGTAATAATAGAGAAATTTCAGCCTTTTAATATTATATATTAATGTATTTCAGTGAATAATATAATGTGGGTTAACCCAGACAGGCAGCTCATTTGCCTTCCCCTTTCACCCCCTGTGGGACAGGAGAAGAGCAAAGAAAGAGTAAAAGCAAAAAACCTTGTGGTTCAAGATAAAAATTGTTCCATTTGTGAAGAAGTGGAAGAAGAAAGAAAGAAAATGAAGCAAAACAAGTGATGCAAAAGCTATTACTCGACACCTCCTATGGGTAGACTGATGCCCAGCCAGTTCCCAGACAAAACATGGCAAATCTTCCTAAGCTCCCTTCTGTCTGTTTTGTTGCTGAGTATGATGTTATATGATGTGGAATATTTCTTCGGTTAGTTCGGCTCATCTGTCTGGTTTTGTTCCGTTACCAGTCACTTGCTTACCACCAGCCTCCTCACTGGGATGGCAGAGATAAAAACAGAGGAGGTTTGGATGTTGTGCAAGCACTGTTCAGCAGTAGCTAAAATGCTGGTGTCCTGTCAGCATTGTTTTGGCTACATATTTGAAACACAGCACCCTACTGATTGCTACAAGAAAATTAACCCCATCCCAACCAGACTCAGTATTGTCGGTTTTGTTGATGGTCTCCAGCATGCATTTCCCTGACTGGGTTTCCATAGCTGGAGCCACAGCCTGTATTTCAAAGGCAGATATCACCACCCTTGCCATGACTAGGGGAACAGGTAGCAGTATAATCCTAGTACAAGATCTACTTCAGTACCTACAAGACGAAGCCCTTGCATAGTAAAATGCATGCCCTGCTTGCTTAGGGTTGCTAATAGTACCACAGAGGGTGAGGGGTAAGGATGCACTGTCTGAAACTCAGCCAGTGCTTCTCAGCTCCAAAAATGTGAAATGTTCTTTCTGCTGATAAAGGGTTCCTCCAGATTCAGAAAGCACCATGTCATTCGCTGGAGGAGGCAGACTCTGACTTAAGGCAGGCTTTGCCTAAGAGTCCCTAAATAAGCTCTGGACTGTAAATACATATACTTTCTTTTTAACCTAGTGTCTTTTTTGAGATGGTCCCAAGCTGCCAATGTCAGCGCAGTTTATCAGTGTCACCTCTACAGCTGTTTTCCAAGCAAGACAAAAAACAGAGAAGAACACAGTTGCTGACTGAAGGCTGTGCACAGCTGTCAATGGAAGTCCATGCTGAAATGTGGTAATGCTTTCCTATAGGGGCCAAGTGGGTGAGTATGATATCAAGAAAAAGCCATGCTGACAAGGATTCTTGAGGTGCTGTGTAAAGACATTCAAGAATGAAAATTTCTGTGTCAAGGCACTAACCTGCATCCTCACTGTAAAGTTTATCTAATTTTGCTTTCTTTTATTTTATTTTTATAGAAATTTTTTGTGTTGGGGAAAAAATCTGGGGAGTTTTTGAAATGAAGTCTAAAATTACAGATAACAAAATGGCACTAATAATAAAACCTGTCCAGAAAAGCTCTAGAAAAGGGTGCTGCGGTAATGAATAATAATAATTGCAGTTCAAGAGCTTTTGACTATATGCATCTTAAACAATAATCTGATTTTGTGTCTGTGTGGGTTACCAGGACATAAATCTTTAAGAGGCTAGCATGATTTTCTATTTGAATTATTTTATTTGTGTACATATGTTGTGCTGAAAGAGGTAGAAGCCAACAAAGGGAAAAAAAAATATGGCACAGCTTAAATGTGGGGTTTAGATTCACTTAAGTAACTCCTGGGCTTCAATTATTTTATTTGACTGCCAGGCAGGTCCTTGTAGGTACTTCCGGGTTTGTTTTCTCTTCTTAATAAGTGCACAAAGCATGTTAAAGGTAGAAAGGAGAGGATAATTCCAATGTTTCTGTTAATTTAAAATCTAACTATGGATGACAGGGGAAAAAAGGAAGTTTGATTTCCCCAGTACATATTAATGAACACAAATCACCCAAGATCACACTATTAAATGCCATATAAAGTGCCCATACTTCATACTCATGAACATCATTGGTTGTTAGTATGATACAAAGCATGTTTTCTGAAAGCTAGTATTAGGGTAATAAGGATGTTAAATTTCGCAAAACAAATTACTAACATTAAGCATGTTAAATGTACAAATGGTTTCAGGTGTAGGAAATTACAATGGAGTCTGGGGTTTTAAAATGGTAGAGGGACTTAGCCACAAACTTCCATTAATTTCAAAGATACCAACTGGCTAAGTGCCTTGGTTAACTTTGGGAAAATGTTGTCTTTTTAAAATCAAAGCATAATACTAATGAATATTTGGACTTGGATTAGTTTTTCTTGCAGATGTTTCAAGTCAGCAAGAAGAGACATTAGTGTCTAACATTCTGTTCAACTATTTTCTTTCTCCCCAGTTACCTTTTCCTATTTATGCTAATAAGCATAATATTCATAATAGCTTTTTAAGCATTATTATGTTCCTAAGAATCAAAGCAAGGCCTGTGTGAGTTTAGTTAGCAAGACCACCTTTTTATCTGAGAACACATGTACATGCTGCTTTATTGTGAAACACAACTACTGCAAAAAAGATGCAGCAAACAAACAAATAATGGTCTGAAATGGTCTATAAACTCTGCTTAGTCTGAATTAGCAACAATAGTGTGTTGTGTTTCTGTCTTCAATTGCATATATTAACAGCTACACATGCAAAACAAATTCTCTTTGTGGAGGCTGAATTATGTAAATGTAATTTATAGCGTTAATTTGAACTTGTAAATTTAATCCATTCGAACGTAAAAAGGTTTTCGTGCACTGAATATTTCTAGGGTGGTTTAATGTGCTTAAAATAAATATTGAGCAGCTGACAGAAAAACATGCCCTCCATATCACAAAAGCTGCTTTATAACAATATTTTAAGTGCCTAATTAATATTTACTACCCAGGGACTAAACTTCTAAGTAAATTTTCTTTCTAAAACATTCATTGTGCAATCTATACAGGTGGCAGGTATTGATGTGAATAGATTGTAAACAGGCAAGGCAAAAGCACATTGTAAATGCTGCTCTAATGAAAAATACTAGCTATGTAATAATAACAGTTGATACAAGAGAGATATCAAGTTTCAGGTCTTTGGCACATGAAGTGCATTTTCTACCAGCTCCCAAGTTTCCTGAAAGTAGAGATAGTATAACTTCCAAAAAAAATTTTGTTTGAAATTATTTATGTTAGTATTTCACCATCCAATGATTGTTCGCTGAAAGTGAAATGCAGAGAGGTTCAGCCCCAAAGACAACAGTGAAGTTGCTGCATTTTAGATGCTGGGCTATCCTGTACTTGTCTCTTTCTTCAACCATTAGCTATTTCACCTTTTGAACTGATCAGTATCTCAGAACATGTTAAGCTTTATCTGATGAAGCTATCTGATCTTTCCTTTTTGTCCTAAAATTCAAAAAAGATGTTTGACTTTGTGAAATTGGGTAAATCTCCAAAATGAAAATGTTTGCAATTTTTCTCTCAGTATACAAAGGAGAGAAAAGAAAGAAAGAAAAATGTCTCTGTGAGTTTTCTGTGCTTTCTCTCTCTGAAGTACATGTGTCTGTTTCAGGGAGTATAACATGCTCTTTTACAATCAGCTGTCTTGCCTTGCTTCAGCAAAATCCTTCTTGTCCTCAGTAATGGATTAGTTTCCATTTAGACTAAAACAAAATCTTGTGTTGTTTTTCTGAGCGCTATCTATATTAAAAACTGTGGTTTGCAACTCCATCTTCATGCAAAGCTAATAACTAAATAACATTGGACCTTACTGTGTGTCCAGCTAACTGGAAGCAAGTCTGAGGAAATCAACATTCTACGCATGAGATCCAGGCTTGATGGAATTCAACAAAGCTGCTGGTGGGAGGACTGTTGAAATCTGAGGAGAGGTTTTTTAAGATTGAAAATGGTGTGTCTGCTCATAAAGGAAATTAATTGATATTAAATAAAGGTTCTGCCATGACCACTGAAAAACAAAAAATGATAAGAGAGAGGGTGTTGGGGGGCTGTAGATGTAGAAAGTCTGTTAGGTGTTTGACCTCTGAGCATCAGTGTATACTGATGGCATGGCTTGAAGAGGATTAAGCGATGCTTTGGAAACTCCTGACTCAAAGGAGTGGTGCCCAGGGACAGTGGCAACAGCATCAGTTTGTCTGTATTTACTTACATGTTAGATATTTCAAACCAGACTATACGAAGGGAGTGTGGCCTACATTGCCAAAAGACAGGATTGTTCCCACGCTTTCAGGGTATTGATTAGCAGCCTTCCAGTCAATTACTATTAAGTGGAGAAATCTGATGAAAGCAATCAGCAATTTTTATAGAAATATAAATATCTAATATATATATTTATCTATATATATCTATATATCTATTATCTATTATATTATACATTATTATATATTCTATATTTATATATTATAGTATATATTTCCTATATTATATAATATATATCTATATTATATATATCTAATATATATATTTATATAAATATATTAGTTACCTATATACAGTATATTCAGCTAAATGTGAATTAATTTATATTTCACATACAAACAATGGCAGGTGCACATGATGAGTTAATCTGAAGGTACAATCATTCATAGACTCTTAATTTCTCTTCTTTACAAAGAGTGACAACAATTACCTGCAGGTGAATATGGTACGCTAGTGGCATGTTAGCGTCATTTGCATGTGCTTATGCCAGGAGGCACAAAGTTGCTTTTTCTGTATTACGAAGTTTAAAGATAGAATCATAGAATACCAGGTTGGAAAGGACCTCAAGGATCATCTGGACCAGTCTTTCTTGGCAAAAGCATGGTCTAGCAAGACGGCCCAGCACCCTGTCGCTGTCCAAATCTTAAAGGTGTCCAACGCTGGGGAATCCACTACTTCCCTGGGGATATTATTCCAATGGCTGATTGTCCTCTACTGTGAAAAATTTTCCTCTTGTGTCCAGTCAGAATCTCCCCAGGAGTAACTTGTACCTATTACACCTCATCTTTTCCATGTGACTCCTTGTAAAAAGGGAGTCTTCGTTTTCTTTGTAGCTACCATATGGTGGAACATGGTGATAAGGTCTCCCCTGAATATATTTTTCTTAAGGCTGAACAAGCCCAGCTTTCTCAGTCTTTCCTCATAGAACAGGCTTCCCAGTCCTCAGCATTAGGCCCAATATCAATATCAACCCCTGGGGAACCCCACATTATTCACTTTTCTGTAGGCATTTAAGTTAAATAAGTTATCTGTAATGACAAACTGCCTTACTGCTGTTTAGCTTCTAACGCACACAAATCCAATCCTGGAAGTTCTGTAATTTGTGAGGGAAATAAAAAAGAAGCTATTCCTCATGGTTCACTGCAATTTTTAAGGCCTACTAAATTACTCTTCTGGTAAAATTCAAGCAAAATCTTATGATTTCCCAAATAATATTACGAGTTTGTACAAGAGTTATAACAGTTTTTGAAAGAGTCTTTAAGTGCTCCAGCAGCTAACTAATTCAGAAATAATTTTGGAATAGGGACCTGTACTACGCTCCTCAATTTTTTTCTGAATCATTGTTGACCATCTTTGAAGTGGGATTCATGCAACCTTGTTGTATACTCACTTAATGTTTAGGAAAGTTTTGATTATTCTAACAAAGAGCATTTTCAAAGAATTAAAAAACTTTATAAGATTAATATCTCTAAAAATTTTTTTTGAACTACTGCTATATTATGATGGTTGTATACTACCTCTGTGCAGTCTGTAGCAAGAATGTAGCATGAGGAAAATGAGGGAAATTAATTCTAGCAAAATAGTGTTTTAGAATATGCAGCACATATTATTTCAAAAAGGAATGGTAATAGTACAGTGGCAACCAAGTGCATTGACACACAACATGACAAATGTTACCAGCTGGCTCTTCTAAATGTTTCTGGAGTATACATTTCCCCACGTCTTTCTCTGTTGTGACCTCTAAGCCATTTTTTCACTAACAAGGGTGTATGGGATAGCTCAGCAACATTTGACGGTCCCTTTCCTCTCCAAAGAGCCTATGAAGACTTTCAGCTGGTAATCGAGAAGGCTGATTTCTCCTTGTGACTTTTTCAAACAAACATGGGAACAACAGAGGGACCTTAAAGATGCTTGGGACCTGTCTTTTTAAGATAATTAGTAGACATGAAGAGATGTGATTCTGCTATGAAAATGATCCAGGGTAACTTAACAGCCACCACAGAAGGCATCACATGGAGAGAAAGCTGGAGCATTAGCTGTCCTTAGGCACATGAACCTGTTGGACCATTTCTCTTGGTGTGGGACACAGGAGGTCAGACATCACACAAGTCTGTGGCAAGCAGAAATCAGCAGCAGCAGGAGCTCTTGGTGACAGGAGAACAAGATGCTGGTGGATATTGAAGAGCAGGAGCTTGCCTGCTAGCTGCAAACTGTCATGGGAGAAGGAACAGCTGAGGGTAGGACTGAGGATGAAGACCAGCTCAAGCACAGTGACTAACTGGAGATTGGGAGCCTTGTAAAGTCTGAGTGCCCACACTATGTCCTTGAGAGAGAGGCATGCTCACAGAAGTCTATGAAGGGAGAAAAAAGGGGTTCTCATTGCATTTATATTATAAAACTTAACAATTTTGTTCAAGAAAGAGACATTCTTCACAGAATGTGAGTCCTAAGAATTAAAAGGTGTACTCCAGAAAACCTCTGACACAGCAGCTCTGCCACAGACCTCATATTTCTTGGCAAGAACCTGGCAGGAAATCTACTATTATCCCAGTGAACAATCCTAATCCACTCCTCTGTGGCATGAGTGACCTAATAAATTCACTGTGCCTGGCAGTGAGTGGCATAATGCCACTTTAATGTGTATGCTACTGTGAAGCTGCTGGATCACAGAATCATAGAATAGTTAGGGTTGGAAAGGACCTTAAGATCATCTAGTTCCAATACCTCTGCCAGGGGCAGGGACAAATGAGGCCATACAGCACCTTCCCAGACTAGCTCTGTGTAACTCGTTTTTCCTCTCCTCCCTCCTCTCCGAACGGATCCTTAAGCCTCTTTAGCTATAGAGATCAGCTGGCATCCATGCCTATCTTCACTCGCAGGATATGCCTAGAATTTCTCTGCGAATCATGTTACTCATAGGGACTGTTTGGTCTGTCTGTACAATGCAGTAAGGATATAGGTCATTTTCTGAAAAACAAGAAAACCAACCGAACCTTCAGAAACCCAAAGTTGCAATGCTGTATCGCAGCACTGTATTATAGCGGATAATTTTGACATTGACTATTCTAGATTATTTTTTATATAACAGATTGCTTTGGAAGGTGAATATTACATTCACTTTTTTCCATAAGTAAGACCTTTGAATGTAGGGATTGTAATTTAATTACAACATTCTCATTTTATTACCTCTAGTGTGTCTGTCAGAATAAAGCTTGTTTTCACCTCATATGTATATTGTTCCTAGAACATAATAAGCATCCAATTTCACTCTTACGAATTCAAGCACAAGATACCTAACTAGATCAGTTGTCATTCATTGAATTAGCAAAAATATGTTACTTCTAAGAGAGATGAACATCTGAAAGTCAACACGGAGGTATTGCAGCATGAGCAATAATTACAAAAGAAAATAGAGTTCTATCTGAAATAAAAAAGCCTTATGCTTATTGCTGGAAATGTTTAGCAGCTTTATATTTGTTAACTGCAATAGCAACACAACTCTTTCTCTGCTCATGATATGTCTTTGTGTCTCAGTGTCAAACAGTGTTGTGGTATAGCTTTGGACTAAAATATTAAGAATGGTTCTGTCATATCAATAATTATTTGCACATTAGGGAAGGCTTGATGACATCAGGAAAGACAGGATCCACAATGCAGCTAATTTTATTTTTGTTTTGTAGCTTTAAAGTTGTATTGAAATGCAGATCCACTAACTCCTGCAATTATCTTCACCTGTTACCAGATAAATTATTCACCTCCTGAATAAGTGTGCCTTAAAGATCTTTGAAAAACAAGTAGAATCAAAGGCAAATCATCTAAAACCTCCCCCATCCCAAAACTTAAACAACTATTTTTTGTTTTGTTTGAAGTTCTGAGTTCCAAGGGAGAAGATCTGCCTGGGGAGACAAAATATGGAACTGCTTTTCTGTATTGTTATCAGAAGACCTTTCACAGAGTAAACTATTTTATTTGCAGTAGATATAGAGTTCTTGAAACACGCCAGACTGACAGATTTCAGGGCCACCCAGGATGCAGAAAAACAGCCTGTAATGTGCACATTACAAAGCAAGTGCATCTTTGCAGGGGAGAGTTTATGCTTGTGCTGCTAGATCTGCTGCCTCTTGCATTGCTCCTGACCAGATAGAAGCCTGTTGCATGGGAGCCAGTTGACCCACAGCGCATCTAACCTGGGTGGGCGCTGCATGCCCAGCATACCCCTGAGGCTGTGCCATGTTGTGCCTCACATCTCCCTCAGACGTGGTATGGACCCAGCTCATACACAGTGCCAGAGGAGCCTGTCGGCAGCTCCCACTTGGCACCAAGGCTGTGCAGCCTTGCACTTACCTGAAAGTAAGACAAGGAGTCTTTTGAATATCCTTCAAAAACAGAGTTGTTTTCTTTAAAAGAATTTACACATAGAATCATAGAATAGTTAGGGTTGGAAAGGACCTTAAGATCATCTTGTTCCAACCCCCCTGCCAGGGGCAGGGACACCTCACACTAAACCATGTCACCCAAGGCTATGTCCAATCCAGCCTTGAACATCGCCAGCGATGGAGCATTCACAACTTCCGTGGGTAACCCATTCCAGTGCCTCACTACCCTTACAGTAAAGAATTTCTTCCCCATATCCAGTCTAAACTTCCCCTGTTTAAGTTTAAACCCGTTACCCCTTGTCCTCTCACTACAGTCCCTCATGAAGAGTCCCTCCCCAGTGTCCCTATAGGCCCCCTTCAGATACTGGAAGGCTGCTATGAGGTCTCCACGCAGCCTTCTCTTCTCCAGGCTGAACAGCCCTAACTTGACCTTGGGTAACTGAAATGGAGAGTTTCTGCATGTGGATATGATCTGCTCTGTGCAGCATGACTTCGGAAAACCTGTTTTGGGCTCTGTTCAATGCTACTAGGGCAACCAGCATCTGAGGGAACATAAGATGCTACTCTCTATCTATATTGCTCTTTTATTCTGTCCTATTAAAGCAGTTATCTCATTCAGACATTTGCTGTTGGGTCTTTCTCACTGAGATTCAGAGAGATCCCTGCACCAGGGGTGCTCTCACCCCACCTCCTACCTTTGTAACTTAGCTTAGTCAATAACCACTCTGGAGATGATGGCTATTACTTCTAGAATTTTACTTCTTGTTTCTAGAAATGGAAATAAAACTGCCTCAGTCTTTCCCACTAGACAGCCACCTACAGCTTGTGCTAGACAGAATTCTGCATATTGACGTGGAGGTGAACCATTCTGCATCCCATCACCAAGTGCTAATTTATCCACTTTTTCCACACATAAACATTTGCGAGCGTAACATGCTTCCTTGCTCACAGAGTCCCCAGATGTGCCATATCTTCACTCTATCTAGCAAAAGGGAAGAAAAATGGCCCAGACACGAATGTTTGATTTTTCTGCAGGCCGTGGTATCTGGGGGCATCTTTAACTCAATAAACCTGTGCCCTTTCAAATGTATGCAGCAACAGATCTTCATGCTTAGTAGCATGCTTAAATGCTGAATACTGGTTAATATTAAAGAGAGCACAGCCTCAGAACAAAAGGACCTGAAACCTCTTACAATTGACTTCAGACTTTTTGTTGCAACATCATTTGTACACACATGAAAGGGTGGGAATAGATAGTAGTCAGAAGTTTGTACTAGGCTCTCCAGTCTTGGGGTGATGTCCCTGATTCAGGCCCCAGGGATCCAGCAAAGTTCTCTGAAAAGAGGTCCAGTCTTCAAACAGGTGCTCCTGATGCACACAGGGGTGAATCACCAATGACAATAACTCACTGTTGCTTCTTCTCAGCACTGGCCTTAGTGCAGGTTTTGTTACAAGGGGTATACAGCTTTAAAGATCACAGAATCTTGCTATAGCTGAGGCTGACAGGCACTTGTGGGACTGTTCAGACCAATCCCCTGCTCAAAGTGTCCCCTACAGCAGGTTGCTCAAGACTTCTGCCCAGTTGGGCTTTGAATGTTCCCCAGGATGCAAATGCTACAACCTTTCTCAGCAACCTGTTCCAGTGTTGACCACCCTTACAGTAAAAGAAGGCATCTCCTTTCGCTTAAATGGAATTCTCTGCGTTTAAGTTAGTGCACACTGTCCTTTTTGGGCACCACTGAGAAGACTATAGCTTCCTTGCTGCCTCCCCCCAGCAATGAACTAGTCATTTTTGTTTAGAAGGCTATCAGGTTAGTCAGGCATGGTTTCCCCTTCACAAATCCATACTCACTACTCCAAATCTCCTTCTTGTACTTCATACACATAGAAATTATTTCCAGGATTAGTTTCTCCAGCACCTTTCCTAGGACTAAGGTGAGGCTGACTGTCCTGTAGTCCCCTGGGTCGTCCTTGCCCTTGCTGAAGACAAGAGTGCTCTCTTCCAGTCCTCAGGAACCTGTCCAACTTACCACAGCCTCTCAATGATAATCAGGAGAGGCCTTTCAGTGACATCTACCAGCTCCTACCACACTCATGGGTGCAACCCATCAGGCTTCACAGACTTGCATGTGTCTGGTATGTTTAAAAACTCCCTAACCTGATCCTCCTCCACCAAGGATAAGCCTGCCTTGCTGCAAACTTTCTCACAGGTCTCAGAGGCCTGGGTCTTCTGAAGATTAGTGCTACAAGTAAAGTCTGAGGCAAAGCAGCAGCAGGCCCACGTGTTCCCTGGTCTTGCTTGTGCTGGCAATATACGCATAGGAATTCTTGCTGCCCTTCCCATCCCACTCCAGATTCAACTCCAGGTGGATTTTGGCTTTCCTAACCCCACTCTTGCACATTCAGGCAGTGTCTCTCTGTTCTCCCTGAGTTACCTGCAGTTGCTTTCACCACTTGAATGCTTCCTTTATGTGTCCGACTTTTGATGCAAATTATTTTTTCATCTGTGTTGGCCTCCTGCCACCTGTGCTTTAATTCCTGCACGTTTTTGAGATTGTATGGATTCAAAGTCAACCATCTTTAGTTTTAGTTATATCTCACAGACTGTTGTTCTTCATTATAGATATTAGGATTTGGTGCTTTTTTAATAAAGAACACAAAAGAAAATGGGAACGGTATTGGAACACCAGCACAGTTGCTATCCGTATCTTCATTAAAATAATAATGGCTTCAGATAGCAGTTAGGAGATGTATTACAAAGGGAGAATCTTTCATTTTTCTGTAAGTGCCAGGAGAAAAACTTTGCAGTGAAGGAAAAGAATGACATGGGTATTTTGTGCACAAAACTGATTAAAAACAATGAGAGGAAAGGCAGGTGTCTCCCCAAGACAGTGGAAGGAAAATGACTTGTCTGTGGCCTGAGCTATTGAGCCAGATTTTGGAAGAATCGAGCAAGATTTTCAGAAGTACTAAGGACACTGAGAATCTCCTTCATCAGTTGCTGCCTCTGTACATTGGGAATCTATAAATATATCTCTCCCCATTCCAAATCTTTGTATCATCTAGCCTACTCTAGAGTTGCGCTGGCAAGGAATCCTATTTGGTACACATGGAAAAGTGTCTGTAAGCAGTCATTTGCAGAACTGGGGCCCAGGAGTGTGGCAGTCTTGATGGTTCTTAGCTTAACACTTTACACTTTAAAAATTAGGTTGAGAGATTAAATTTTAAAAGTTTATGGATTATTCTGACCTTTGTAAAGTCACCATTTACTATTAAAATACATCCATAAATAAATACATAAATAATATTTTTCCTTCATGATGCAGTATCACATAAAAAGACAAGAAATTGAAAGGTAGGTGAACTCTTTTATCACTCTTAAGATAACTGAATTTAGATGTTAGCCAGGACGCTGTGACATTGAAAAAATAGAATAAAGGGAAAATAATATGCAGAGGTTTCAATTTAAAAGAATATTTACTGATATAACTCCATTTTTTCATATGGCTTTAAGTACCAATTTACATTTTAATATGCAGGCCCTAAGTACAAGCTGTCACTTTGAATTGATATTATTGCCTTTGGAAGTGTTATCATTGACTATCTGAAGAACAACAATTTCTTAAAGAAGAGACTACATTTCACATTAAAAAGCTCATTATTTAGCAGCTAAATAGCATCAGACCTTGCTAACCTCTGCACTTCCATGAACTCAGAAATACCATGGCAAAATCTGCTGATGTATAAGTTTGTTACTCATTCTGATCACCTACTTTCAAGATTCTTTGCCAAATCTCTTCATGGTCAGTTTTTATCCCTGAAATAAGAGTTATGAAACATCACTTCTTTAAATGGTTTTCATAACAAAGGTGGGGAAAAGATTGTTTGACACTTCATATCTTGATTTTCTCATACTTGGGACTTCTTAAACCCAGGCCATCTTTTCTTAGTTCCTTAAAAAAAAAAGGGGAGAGAGATTGGCATACTCTCCAGTCATACACGTTTGAAGTCATTGACCATACTAAGTAGATTAATAGCAGGACTGAAAATCCATGAACTTAGAATTTTGCAGCACTCACAAAAATTATCTAAAACTGTTTCATGTCATAATGGCAATACTTTTCCCAGATGATTTATTTGTAGTATTTGATCCTATTGCCAGGCAGGAACATAGCTATGTTTCCTTTCTCAGCAAGGTATAGCTCTAAAAGTCTTTAGAAAAAAATAAATGTGTATTTACTCATTTGTTACCAACCTCCGCATTTACGACAGCAAAATAGATCTTTGGAAAAAAAACAAAACAAAACAAAAAACAACTTTGGAAAAGGAAAAAATGCCTACCTACTAATTTTTTATTAACCCCTGTGTATATCACAGCCAGATAGATCCGTTTACAGTGCTTGCATATTACCTTTAATAAAATGCTCTCTACAAGGTTCCTGCTCCTACGATGAGGACAGAAAGATGATGACAGAGCTACGATCTGTCAAATTTGTCAAATGTACAATTCTGCTCAGCAAAAGAAACTTTAGTGCTACGAATTTCTCTTCTCATTGAAGTCAGTATTATTTTCTCATAAACTGCAGTGACAGCAGTATTTTTCCCAGCAAATAAAAATGCTGCAAATCAAGGAAAAAATCTAATCATGGAAGAGAACCAAAGAGGCAATGCATGATGATTAAATCTTCAATTATTTAATCTGCTATACAATATAATCATATAGGGCTTTCCCTGTCCTTTCCAGTAAGGTACTTTAATAAATAGCCTCCCCTAAACAAATGCAGCTAAAATGTACTTCAAGACTAACCGGATTAATTAATGAAAGAGAACGCAGTATAACATGAGGCAGTGCTCTTTGCATCTTAACAGTGATTTGAGATTGCCTGGTTCACCTGGACGCGTGTATTTCTAAAAGTCATTGGCAAAAGAAGATGGATTAAATGTAATGCTATAATAAACGGAAGGCTGCTGTGGATGGGTCTATAGTATAACAACAGATGGCACAGGTTAAATCTACTTATTAGCAGCCACTTGGCAGACAGACTGAAAAAGAGAAAGAAAAGAGATAAACAGATGCTAGGTGTAACATGGCACTTGATATAATTGTTCCCTGGCTTAAAACTAAAATTAATCTAATTTTCCTGTCTCACTCACTTAAATTTCCCTTATCCTTCTACCAGAAAATTTAAAAATCCAGTTTCTGACTGTGAATTTTAAAAAATCTGCACATCACTGTAGGATATTGCAGGACAGGTGATTTTTCACTGCTGAAAAATAAGAACTATATTATTACTAAAGTGTAAAATCAAGTATCAGAGGTAATATAAAGTGATCAAGCAGTGATGGAAAGCTAGTTTGTCATGGAAAAGATGGGCAGCTTAACTGCATCAAGTGCTTTCACACTGAACTTCTTAACCTTTTTGTTTATTGCACTACTGCACTGTAATTCTTTAAGAACTAGGATGCCAGTTTTCACAGGCATTACTTTTGTTTTCTTTGTGAAGTTTCTGAAGGGATTAAAAATATTCTAAGTGTTTTAACTTTGCTTTCAGCTCAAAAACCTAGTGGGCTATACAGTCATCTGTGTGTTTGGAAGATAATTATCCTATTATTGTTCTCTTAGAGCACATTAAAATGGCAATGCATTTTTTTTAAGAAGACAAGGCTGCTAACTCTGCTGCTAATAATATGACCATCATCTCTTCTTTTTTTTTCTTTTCTCTTCTTTCAAATGTTTGTATTTCATGGGAAACAGGCTAGTTTGGTCACCATTAAATCAATCTTACCTCATATCCTTTCGTAAGTGTGAAATTAATTCTGAGTGACACTGATTATAGAGACTTTACCCTGGCCTCAGTCAAACCTAATTACTATTTCATGTGGTGTCGCCCTCTATTATTGTTTCCAGGTAATGTGGCCTTCTTTTTGCTTAGCAGCCTTTACAGTCAGCTCCTTGTTAATGAATAGTAAGAGATGAAAAAACCTACAAAGAGTCTCAAATAACCTCTATTGCATTGTAAAAAGATATGTGGATTGATAAGTACACTAGGGTGCGTTATTATCCATTATTCAGTTCTACAATTAGTGAACACCTGGCATGGAGAAGGTAAGGGGACTTTTTGCTTGCCTTTAATATTAATGTTAATTTCCAACAGGCATCAGAAAGCATGCCAATTTCACCTTTTAGGGGGGACAAAAATGTGAAGCAAAAATAATTTTGCCTAATATTAAGAGATAAAGATTTAACTGTTAACTTTAAGGGTTATGGATTACATGCCTTTTCTTACAGTATCATGTATCTGAGGCTTCCTTTATGGAGTTGAAATGAGACTAACAAGGATTGTGAAAGGTCAGCCTATTTCAAGTCTACAGAATAGCAAGGAGGTCAGTCAAGCTACTCTAACAGTACAGTTGGGAGTAGCCAGACCAAGAACGTTCTGTTTTGTCCGGCCGATATTATACAATAGAGCTGAATAGAGTTGATTTTCAAATACTGTTTAAAAAAGGCCCTCCACTGAAAATCACAGATATGTGATTGGTAGTGTTTCTTTAACTTTTATTGGTTGTTCATTGTTTCCGTGTCTTTGGACTTCAGATTTAACATTTTCCATTTTAACGTGTAAGGTACAAACTTCAAGAAACATATGAATACATCAGGCTTGCCAATCAATGGTGTCTACAGAAAAGAAATGTTGAATGAAATTAATAGAGGAAGAGAATATTCCTTTAAAACAGACTTTTGAACTTCCAGATATTCTCAGCTTAGACTGCAAGTAAAAACAATAGTGCAGGTGAAAATATTTATTATAACTTTGCCTAGTCTTCATGCAATAAAGGATGATTTATGCACAACGTTGCGTATTATTTTTCTTTAATGTGTGCAGAGGTGTGTTTTTCTCCATGCTGATTTAATTTCCTTATGGTTTATACTAAAACCAATATGACCTTCAGATACCAAGTGGTGTATTTATCAAAAGCATTCATCTTTTGATCAATATATACGTAAAGTAACCCAGAATGTTTTTCCAGTGGGAACGGGCAGAGAAAGAAATAAAAAGAAGGACTTTTTAAAGACTTATGAGGAAGAAAAAAGAAAGACATGCTAAGGAATATGTTATGAACACAGGAGAAAACTCACATATTTATAGTGCCAGTCCACATAAAGCCCAAACTGTCTGATCTATTAGTCTATGTGGAATAGTCAACCAGAAAACACCAAGCCACAAAATGTTTTCTGTAATGAAATTCTGGACCTCAGGACTTGCAGATGCATCCTGTCAGGTCCCATGGACTTGTGCACCTTCAGGCTCCTTAGATGGTCTCAAACCTAATCATTCTCACAATCTCTGTCTTTGCTTTCTGCAACCTGGGCAGAATGACAGGAGCTTTTCAGGTAAAGACCGAGGAAAAAAATCATTGAATACCTGAACCATCTCCATAACCAGGTCTCCCATTTCCTTTTGGAGAGGGCCAGCATTTTCTCTCTTCTTCTGTTTACCAGCACACCTACAGAAGCTTTTCTTGTTGACCTTGAGGTCCCTCACCAGATTCAATTCTATCAAGGCTGCTCCTCACCTGATCTCTGGCTGCTCAGGCAATTTCTCTGTATTCTTCCCAGGCTACCCATCCTTGCTCCCACCTTCTGTAGGCTTCTTTATCGTGTTTGAGTTTGTCCAAGAGCTCTTTGTTCATCTGTGCAGGCATCCTGGTATTTTTGCCTGGCTTCCTCTTTGTTGGGATGCGTTGCTCTTGAGCTTGGCAGAGGTGATGCTCACATACTAACCGTCTCACTAGAGCTGCGGTAAAAATTACACTAATGTAGTACATTGAAGAACATCCCAATTTTTTTCTGAGGGCAATAAGAAATAAGATAGTCCATTTTTTTTAAGCAGTTGCAGAATTCACTTTGACATACTAGTCACTGTTAAAAATTTGTTAACCTTACCTTAACTACTACTTAAGTATATGCATTCCTGGCTTGCTAAACACCACGTCGATGTTTGACAAAGAGCTTTTAATCTTCCAGTGTCATCTAATTGGATAGAAGTTCTGTGTTAAGACAACATCACATTCCATAACTTAAAAAAAATTGTTCAGCTCATAAGGCTTTAGATGTTCTCTAGTTAATTATATTTGTCATTAATTCAAGGGCAGATTTCTACCTCCCTTTTAGTGCTGAATGTAGGGAAACTCAAGAGATAGGAACTGAAAGAAAAATGTAGTAACTTCTCTTTGAGTTAGTGAAAAGCCATCAGTGTTGGAGGCTAAGCATCAGCCTTTAAATCAATGTAGGTGCACGTAGAGTCAACTGAGAGTTTACTGAGGTATACAGATTGCTTAAGAAGACAAGAACAAGACTAAAACAGACTAGCCTAGACTAGGCTATTTCTGTTGAAAAGCACTTACTAGTCCAACTGCATAACAAGGCTGAATCTGCCGAAAAGAATGGAACAGCAAGCTACGCACTATTGGTTTTATTTAAACAAATGCCTAGAAGGGTGTGAGCTAGTCATGTACCAGTAGATAACCAGAAATAGTAAATTAATTGACTTCTGCAAAATACAGTCCCCAGCATTTACTGAATGTTTTTATGTGGGAGATTCAGGCCAGGCAAATAGGAGTTGAATTCTTACTGGTCCTACTGATAACAGTCTGGTCAACAGCGAATTTAACAGGTCCTAGGAAAAGATGGCTCCTAGCAATAAAGTTTACAGGTTGCCTGGCTATTCTTCTAAGAGGAAGGAGCAAGTATAGGAGGGAAAGCCAACCAAGTAACTGGCACCACATGGTCCCAAGTCTGCTGGATAATAAGCATTGCCTACTTCCACTGAAGCAAGTTAAGGATACTCCACTCGTTTAAGGTGATTAGAACTCTAACTTATATGTGGTTCATACTGCTATTAATCTGTTCTCTAGCAGACAGACAAGATTTATAAAACTGGTATAACTACATGGTAGCACATCTATCTGGCAGAGTTCATGGCCTTTATAACAAAGTACAAGTTTAGTTGTACAGAGGTTACAATGCAACAAATAAGGCATGTTTGACTTTCAGTGATGTCTTTTTGACCTGATATTAACATGGACAGAAGAATAACATTTTATAACTATGCTAGAGAAAGGCCCAAAGCTTAGACGAGGAAACTGAAGAGTATCATCAAATCAGTTACAAAACTGGAAACAGGACAGAGACCTTTCCTTTCCCAGTCTCAACCCTTATGCACTTACTCAGGCCACAAGACTCTGAAACAGAAAGTATTTGTTGTCTATAGGAGCATCCTTAGCTTGCCTAGTTGGTCAAAATCCAGAGATAAATGGAGCTTAGCTACCTCTGAGCGGCAAAAGTTGTCAAATGCTACTTACAACCTAAAAATGAGGATGGGGAAATCACTAAGACAGTTACTTGATGTACTTTGATGCATAACAAATATGTACGCTAAAGGTGCTTTAGCAGTAGAAAATCCATACATACAGTTTGGAAAGGCCCTGAGATTTCCAAACCATTGTCATAAGTCCCACTGGTGCCTTTTTGTACCTAAGAAATATTTTATTCATGGTAAAAAATTTTAGCCAGTGGTATAGGAAAAGATTAGACAGCATAGACCAACTGCTGTGGAAGACAACACAGACTCTTGGTAAATGATGAGATTATCCTTAGCAAGTATTTTGCTAAGACAGTGTACAGGAAGCAAAATTTCTTCTTCTGCTTCCTTACTTTGAATATCATACCATGAAACAATTATGAAATGCCTCATTAAAATGTTTGCTGTAATTTAAATCCAGATCAACTTGGAAAATAATTTTTGTCGTGCATATGATATTATGATTCATCTGTTTGCAATTCCTTCTTGTTTGTTTCAGTGTTTCTATAGCAATTCTTGTGTTGCAAGTACCGAATAAATTGTATAAAGGTACATCTTTTCTTGATTATGTAAACAGCATGCTCCTATAGAAGGAAATACTTTATCATGATGTGTATTAACATTTCATCTGTTACAGCTACACTCTCCCTTTTCAATAGAAGTATACCATTAAAGTCTTATTTTTAGATTCTTTTCTCTCATGACTTCAAAAGACTGCCTATTCACAATAACTTTCAAAACATTTGCTCCTCGGAAACTGCATAGTAATCAAATTATAAAAGTTAATATCTTTCCTTTTTTGTAACTCTTTTCTAGGATCCTTGTGCAAGCCAAGCACTTAACAACAAAAGACGCATATGCCAGAATCCCAGTCTAGTATCTCTCTGTAAATTGAATTACTTTCAGGCATCTGAGCAACCTCTAAAACAAAAAGAAATGCCTTAGAAGATGTAAATCTTGCAAATAGTTTGGCATTTTCTTGCATATAACAGTGATGTCTTGTCAGAACTGCAAATAAATATAAAGTGAAAAAGAGAATGGATATTGCACAAAGTGATGTCACTTGTTCTTTTGGAATGTGGGTTTGTGGGTTGCCAGTGTTTTGGGTTTTCAAGGTCAAAGGATAACTGAGGTTAGAAGGGACCAAGGTCTAACCTCCGGCTCAAAGCAGGCTTGGCTTTGACATGTAAGACTGTTCAGGACTGTGTCCAGGATAACCTTCATGGCTAGAGATAGCTCAGTCTTTTCAGGCCCTTGCTCCACTGCTTGGCTCTCCTCACATGGAAAATATTTCTACTAATATCCAGCCTGAACCTCCATTGTTTCAATTTCTGCTGATTGAGTTTGTCCCTTAACTTCCTGCCATAGACCACTGTGAAGGGCCTGGCTCTGTTTTCTCGGTGATCTCCCCGTAGATACTGGAAAACTGCTGTTAGGTGCCCCCACAACCATTCTTCTTTCAGGCTGAACTAATATCAGCCCTACAACCTTTGGTCAAAGGCTATCAGGTTGATCAAGCATGATATATCATAGAATCATAGAATGGTTTGAGCTGGAAGGGTCCATAAAATCATCTAGTTCCAATCCTCTGCCATGGAGGTTATACATCCTTTCAAAATCCATGCTGACTGTTGACTGCTTCCTCCTTCCCCTTCATCTCCTCAGGAATGGGCTGTTAGAAACATCTGTGACTTTTCCATGGACCAAACTGAGGTCAATCACCTTGCAGTTCCCTGAACTGACTTTTGACCTTTTTTGAATATGGGCACATGTTTTGTGGCATTTATGTTTTTTACTTCGTCAGAAACCTTTTCCTGTCTCTGTGACCTTCAAAAGCGATAGAGAGCAGCTTTTCAAGGAACTTGGACAACTCTCTCAGCCTCCTGGGTGCAGTTCATTGGATCCCAGGGACTTCTGTGGGTTGATGTCTTGCAAGCAATTCCTGACTCAACCCTCACTCCCAGCTGGTACCCCCTTTCTTGCTTGTGTCCTGTCACCAAGCACAGAGGTCTGACGAACCTTTCTGGTGAGACAAAGAAAGCCACAGGTGCTTCAACCTTATCTGTTTTCTTTGTCTCTAAATCATGCTCACACACTCTGTCAGCAGCAGTATCATGCTCTCTTTGTTCATTATTTTACTGCCAATGTCGTCGTAGAAGCTCTTCCTAATGCCTTTGACATCCTTTGTAAGTCTCAGCTCTAGCTGAAATTCGGCTTTTCTGATAATATTCCACCTGCACAAACAACATTTCTTAAATTCTTCATTTGTATCCTTGCACTCCTTCTCTCTTCTGTATGCTGCATTTCTGAAACGAGCTGTTCCATGAGCTCCCCATTTATCCAAGCTGGTCTCCCCAGACATTTATTCGATATCCTGAGTTTAGGGATGGTCTGATCTTGTGCTTCTGAATAAGCCAAAATCTGTTTTCATTAACTCCAGGATTTGTGCTCTACTGCTCTCCTTTGTCATTCCTCTTGGGATCCTGAAAACTGCTATTTCATGTTCACTGTAGCTGAGACTGCCACTGTTTACCATATGCCCAATCAGTGCCTCCTTGTTAGTGAACAGCAGATCCAGCCATACATTGCTCCTGCTTTGCCCACCCAGCACCTGCATCAGGAAGTTACCACTGATACTCACCAGAAGTACTGCTTGTGTCCTGCTAAACAGTCATGCTGAGACATCTCACGGGTCTATGACACAGAGACCTCTCTTCAAAGAGTTTAAAGAAGGTTTCACCCATGTCGTCACCCAGACTGGCTGGTCTGTAGCTCAGTCTCACTTTACCAGCTGGTCTTTCCTCAACCCTGGCCCACAAGGTCTCTGCCACCTGCCACCTGACCCATACATCTGAC
The DNA here is from genome assembly GCA_028858755.1 of Ara ararauna. Taxonomy (NCBI): domain Eukaryota; kingdom Metazoa; phylum Chordata; class Aves; order Psittaciformes; family Psittacidae; genus Ara; species Ara ararauna. Next base: position 30,351,834 of record CM054410.1, on the reverse strand, counting down.
TGCTTTGCACAGGGACCGTCCCCTTCCCCCCTTGCATGTATGTGCCTCCTGAAGGGCTTGTGTCTGTCCAGCACAGCACTCCAGCCATGTGAGCTGTCCCACCTCCTCCTCATGATCCCACCAATGTCCCACATGGTGCTCTAGTCCCTCCGAATTGTCCCTCAGGCTGTGTGCCCATGTGCTTACACACTTGAGATGCCTGACCCTTAGCTGCACTTTACCACTGTGAGGTTCCTCTTGTTCTTTGTCCAGTATTTCCTCACTCAACTGTCAATCATCACCTCCTTTTGCCATCACTCCTTGTTTAAAACTCTCCTCAACAGTTTGGCCAGTGTGTTGTTAAGATGCTCTTGCCCTGTTTTGCTAAGTGGATCCCACCTCTTCCTAGCATACCTCAACCCACAAAGTGGGTCCTGTGGAGATAAAAGCCAAATTCCTGTTCATGACACCTGCTATGCAATGATGTGTTGATTGGTGTTGACCTACAGAATTCATCAGCTCTCCTTCAAGCCCTTCTTCTGAAACTTTTCAAGCCCTTCCTCAGATTTGAAGTATATAACTACATCTTTTGAGATTCATGTCAAATAGGGATGTAGATTTAGTTTAGCTGCCACCACAATTATCAGCAAGAAAGTGTGGGTTTCTGTGCATGCAACCATGAAGCTATATAGGAGTGTACATCTTTATATAAATACAGATGTGCACATTTTTCTATCTGTTCCAGCAAAACCAGGAGAGCTCTGGAATTGAATTGTTTTATTGATACTTCAAAGCAGAGCAATGTGAGTGAGCGGCTGTGCGGTTCTGAGTTACCGGCTGGGCTTAAACCACGACACAGAGAATTTCTGCTGGGCACATATTGGTAAAGAAAAGCATAGTGAGATGTTGAAGGATTAATAACTTTAATCAGAATCTGAATTCTTTGTCACAGACCTGCCAGAAAGCTCGGCTGCCTGACCATCAGCTGAATTAATTATCTTCTCTTGTGCACAGCACTAGCTCACTAGATTCACTGGTACACTTCTCTTCTCTGCATGACAGAGAGACTGGAAAATATGATCCTTTCTGGTTCCAAATTTTTCAGGGACTCCTAGGAAGATGTGTGTCTCACAAGAACTCCTACACTTCTGCCTTTGAGACCAGAGCAGAATACTTGAAGAGAATGGCTGCTGTTCAACTGCCAGCCCCCACAAACTTGAGTCTTCAGCCAAGCCCTAATTAGTCTTGAGGTTTGGGAAGCAGATAAAGAATCACAGACACAGATTCTTTGTCTGCAGTCATTTCTGAGTGGAAGCTATGTGGGATGTAGCTTGGTATCAGGCACAGTACATTGAAGTGCATGGAAGAGAGCTGTTGATTTTCTTTAAGGTGATATTAACCTTGGGCTGTGGCTGAGGACCCTAAGAAGCAAAATGTTACCTTTCACAGAGGTGGATAGTCACATGTCAATAAACAGGTAAATAATTCCATTCCATACATCTCCTGTTTTTTTCTGGAACAGATGGAAAAATGTGCACATCTGTATTTATATAAAGATGTACACACCTATATAGCTTCATGGTTTTATGTACAGAAACCCACACTTTAATGCTGATAAATGTGGTGGCACCTAAGCTAAATCTACATCCCTATTTAACATGAGTCTCAAAAGATGCAGTAATGCCATTCAAAGCTCCCATAATTGCTGGTTCTAAGTCCTACTTTCTTCTACCTGCCTGCTTGCTTCTTTGAGCTAGCTTATAATAAGCAGGTCAAATACAATGTAGACCTGCAGTCTTTCACCCTGGTGTAAATAATGCTAATGTCACTCTATTCTTTACACTCCAAATTCTGTTTCAGCTCCAGCCAACCCCTTATCTGCATGCATAAACACCAACCTTTTCAAAACATTTCTGAAAAATTCCTTCCCACCCTCATAAGCAATACGGTATCTTGCCTGGAGCTGCAGGGGCTCTCACCAGAGAACAACAAACAGTATTTCTCACCTGATGTTTGAGACTCAAATTTGGAGGCGGTGTGATACAACAGGCAAGCACTGTCAGAATTTTTTTGCAATGTGATTGACTGCTCAGACTCCATCCCTTCTCCCAGTGATCTGGAGAACCAGATAGACACATTCTCTGCCCACAGCCAATCTTTGGGATTCCTGTAGAGCAATAATAGTACCTGCTATCACAGATTAGAATATGGGGTTTTGTTCCCAACCCAGCTTTCACTGGCTGCGAAGATAAATTTGGAAACATATAGAAATCCCTGCTGTTGTTCTGGGACACCTTCACCTAGAAAGACTAACTCATCATAAAGTCCCATTCCAATCAGAGATCTGACCTATAAAAATTCCAGCACAAATTTTCTTTTTGATTGGGTCCAAGAGACTTCCATTCTAAATTTGTAAGACTTAAAAATCCAACCTGGAAGTTATGGTTTGGATTATTTTTACTCTTTACTTGCATGCTGTTGGCCAAGCAAACCCTCTAATTGAAATGTGAATGCTCATTGCCCATATCCATGCACAAGTCGGAACAGAACTACTAACCTACTCACTGCTCAGTTCTCCAGTGCCAGGAGCAATAACCTACTGCAGGCATTAAGGTCCCCACAAGCAATTTTCACATGTGCTGTACAGAATGATTACACTGATTTACTTCTTAAACAATTAAGACATCCGCCTTTCTTAATGGACTTTCAACTTCCAAATATTATTACTGCATACCAACAGAAACACTATGACATTCTGAATATGATTTATTGGTGGTGTCATTGTTTTCAGCATAATTAAAAATGAATAAGGAAGTCATAGTTGAATAACCTTAGATGACAACCTCTTTGGGAACACGTACAGGTATATCACAAGTAGGATATAATTCATCAGTAAATATTTAAATTAGTAAATCTGGCTGCAACATCTTTGTAACATATTATTGTGAAAATATCCTGGTTGTCTGAGCTGAAGCATATGAAAGACACTAATTTAGCTCTATGAAGCTTTTGTTGGGAAGGTTTTATAGCATCCTAGATCAGACAATTATTTCTGATGAGACAGGGTGAAATTGAAAACCTGAATATTTTACAGAGAAATTGATAATTTCAGAGCAATTTTACTTGTGAAAATGCTTTAAAAGTTTTGGGTTTACTCCTGTGCAGAACAGAATGCCCGATTGTTGAAGAATTTGTTCAAGAAATTGAATTCTTATCATTCATTTAATCTAATAATTTTATTATTTTCCAGAGGCTTACAAAATTTTACTCAAAATATCCTTTCAGACAACACTTTTTAAAGCCTGTTTCACAAGAGGATCTCAAGTGTAATTAATAAAGCCTTACAATACTCCAGCCGTGAACATCATGCCTATATACTACAGAAAATACATCAGAGATTAAATAATTTCCTGCTGTCAGACTAGTAGTCTGCTGTGGAAACCATATTTCCTGACTTCCAGTCCTTTCACCTGAACACAATGATTCTGTCAAGTTATGGGAACTAATGACTACCGTTAAATCAATCCAAAATATTACTGTCCACAAAAACAGAAGTCACACAGTAGGTCTCAGAGAACACAGAAGCTAAAAAACACCCTGTAATTAGTAAGTGACTTGCTCTCTGTCAACAGGGAAAGTTCAAAAGAATGTATTTTATTTTTCAAAAAAACAAGCTACTTCAATATTATTGTCATCAAGTGATGACTCATTTATTTATTAAATAAGAGACCACTATTACATCTGAAATATGGACTAATTATTCTAAAAGCATTAATCAATTTGTTAAGAGCTCTTCAGTAATAATGTAGTCTCTCTGTTGCTACCATGGTAAGATTTACCTAATATATCCATAATCTGCTTACTGATACAAATACCATCTCTTTTGAGTTAATTTCAGGAAAACATTTTAGGCATGCTCTAGGCTGAAAAGAATGATAAATAATTTTTAGACTGAAAGTTGAAGTGGATTGATTAGGAGCAATTTTGAATGTTTTACACAATAAAAACATGAGCTACATGGTTCACAGAGCCAATTTGCAGAGCAACCTCTTCTCCCTAATTGCTGCTAGACTAATGCAGAAGCACACTCCTAGAAAGTAGAGAAATCCATTTACCCAATCATACCATTTGAGTAGTGAACACAAGTAGTGGATTTTTCCATTACCTTGCTACATTCCACCTGTGACCCTCGTTTTAAGAGTGCAATGCTCTCTTATACAATTTTGTAACCATAATGAAGGTCCACTTCAAATTTTTTCAAAGTAGACTAAGGACATTTAAAAAAAAAAGTAATTAGAGACATAACCAATCTCACTAATTCCTGTTAATGTATTATAAAGCCAAATTACTTGCTAAAAGGTCTAAAAAAATCTCATCTTCAGGAGTAGAAAAAAACATTTCCTTTTCTCTTTTGGCATAAGAATCTAGTGGCTATTCTCTTCTGCCTACTTACTCTGTGGCTGTCCCAGCTACTGCAGAATTTATTTCAAGAATTGCTCGTTTGTTTGTTTGCTTGTTTTTTTTTTTAAGAAATTGACATCATCCTATTTTAATCAAGACAGGTTATTTATTTTTGGTACTGCTCATACAAAAACAGATAATATATTGTTGCTGGAAAGAAAAAGGCATATTGTTTGCTCCACTCGTTATAGCAAGTTGAATACACAGAATAATTATGTTCCAGGTATCTCCTCTAAGGAACATTTGTATTAATTGCTGGAACTGCATTAAAGATAATCATCTTAGTAAAACCAACCTTGGGAGCAGAAGTTGGTTCTGTGCAAGCTTCTAAGTTTCTTTATTGAATTAAGACCATATTTTAAAAGCTATTCCCATAAATCCCTAGAAAAAAAATAAAAAATATTTTCAGAAAGTATTCTTCATTATTTAAGAATAAAACAAATGACGTTATTGATGTTGTAAGGTTATAGAGAGTTTCCTGATGGACTGAAATATTCTTATATGGTGATCTTTGGATGAAACGTATTAATAAGTGAGAGGTGTTGTGACACTGTCACCACAAAATATTGTCTATGATATAACAAGATATTCAAAGGAATAACTCAAGAGTAACTGTTCTAATTGCACATTATACACTGAGAGGCCCCCAAATCGGAAAAACTGTTACAGCTTTTGCTTCATGGTGCCACAGACCTGTACAAAGAAAACAGAAGAACTGGACATGACAGTTGATTATTTTTTTTTAATGACAGCTGTGCTACTTGTGACACATTAACACAGCTAACAACATTCTCATTGCTTAATGCTCTGGTTTACAACATAATTAGAGAAACTTGTCATTTCCTAAAATCTACTAACTGCAGTAACTCAAAGCATATATTAAATATCTGTTACTTGTCTAAATACTGATTTGAAAGTATTATAGATACCATAACAACAAGGTTAGCATGGACACATTTGTGTTATAGTGTATTTCAGTACACTATACCTGGAGTTTTAAAACAGGCCTCACAATGACCTGGCTGGGATGTCTGGGAGAAAGAAAGGAGTTAGTAAATACATTTTTTACAAAGGCATATATTGGCAAATATATTGCACTGATATAGACATGGCATAATGCTTTTAAAATAATTAACATCTTGAAAAAGGGTCAGCAGTCATAGTCTACCTGCTTGTGTACACTGGTAATCCCACTACAGATGTGAGATTCAGTGAAGATTTAGGTAAAATGAGCTTAGTAACTCAATCTTCAAAAGAATATGATTCATCCAAACCATACACAGCTTGTGACCTATTCCAGGAAAACTAAGGAACAAGTGAAAAATGGGCTATGAAGTCCTATTTGAACAGCAGGAACTGGATTACCAAAAGCTGCTATAGGCAACATCTACAAGTTACCTGACAGCACACTTGCAAATTCAGCTCCACCATGTAATAGCAAAGCGGCATCTGGACAAGATGACCATAATTTTCTGCCTGTGAATTCCTACTAAAAGCCCTTCTCTTTTGCTCTTTTCTGAGACCCTCCCTAGAAAACATTTGATATTGAGTAGGGGAAGTTGTGTCCTAAAATACCTCCTTTTTTTTTTTTTTTTTTTTAACTTTGTTGTGGCAGCATAATTTCACTATCTTTGTTAGACTTAAAACTGCTTTAAATCAGTAAAACTGGGTAGGGAAGCATATTACATTTATTGCTGTCCTAAACTTGAAACTACCAAGAACCCCAGTTTGTGTCAGAGATACCAGCTATATGTGAAGCAGTATGATTGCTCAGTGATGGGAATTGTGCCATCAGAAGTGCCTAGCATAACTAGGACTCCGTTGGCAAAACTGCATTGATGATTCTAAGTGGTATATGCAGAAAGTATACAGCTGTGGATAAGCAAAGATGGCAAATTTGTAGTTGACAGTCCACATTTGTTAGAAGAAAACCAAGCGGTTTAGGTAAACCCACTTTTTCAGGTATAATTACATCTACCTCTGAGACAGATTTAAGAATATCTCAAGTGTTGGTACTTTTCAAACAGAAAAACACTGTATTTTAGTCCTAAAAAAATTCACAGATATTTCTAATGTTACAGTCATAGGAAAGTAGCAATATACCTATATTATGGAATCACAGAATCATAAAATAGTTAGGGTTGGAAAGGACCTTAAGATCATCTAGTTCCAACCCCCCTGCCATGGGCAGGGACATCTCACACTAAACCATGTCACCCAAGGCTCTGTCCAACCTGGCCTTGAACACTGCCAGGGATGGAGCATTCACAACTTCTTTGGGCAGCTCATCCCAGTGCCTCATCACCCTCACAGTAGCTCCAAACCACATAACCATGTTGAAGGCTTTCCCAGCTGATCTGCTCTAATGTGTTCCTAAAGGCCTGTGGCCATGGAGTCCACCACAAAGAGAGGTTCATAATGGATTTATTTGAGATCTCTGCAGGTAGTACCTTTGAGAACTTTTCCCCCCTTGTCTAATCTAAAGTTTTATTGCAGTAATTTAAGCCTGTTACTTCTTGTCCTACTGCAGGCAGAGAGAGCAGATTAATTTATTTTGGTGTGTACTAATCTTATGAAAAAATCTTACATGTATTTAAAGACCAATATGTTTCCACATTCCTTCCTCAAATCTTATTTCAGGTAAACAACCTAATTTCTTTCAACCTGTCCTCACCACACATTTTCTCTACTGATGATAATTCTTGCTGTTTCTCCGGATTTTTCCTTTTTGGCTCACCTCTTTCCCAAAGTGCAGTTCTGCACGACTTAGCAGTGCTGATCAGAGAATTACTTCATGTGTCATACTTGTTTTGGCTGGGATGCAGTTAATTTTCTTCATAGCTCCTCACATGGTGCTACGTTTTGGATTTGTGACCAAACTAGTGTAGATTACACAAGCATCTTTTAGTTATTGCTGAGCAGTCACAGAGCAGCATCATTCTTCTCTGTTTCTCATACTGCTCCACCAGTATGCAGGCTGCAGTGCACAAGAGTTTTAGGAGGGGATACAGCTGGGACAGCTGACCCCAGCTGACCAGGGGGATATCCACGCCACAAGGTATAGTGCTCAGCAAAAGCTGGGGGAAAGAGAGAGGAAGGGGGGACATATGGTGTTATGACATCTGTCTTCCCAAGTAACCATCACACATGCTGGAGCCTTGCTGCCCTGGATATGGCTGAACACCTGCCAGCCAACTGGAACCAGCGAATGAATCCCTTATTTTGCTCTGCTTACACACACTTTTTGCTTTACCTACAAAGATGTTATCTCAGCTGCAGCTTTTCTCTTCTACCTTTTAATTCTCTCCCTCATCCCACTGGCAGGAAAGCAGCCAGTGGCTGTGTGCAGCTCAGCTGCCCACCAGAGTTAGCCTAATACATAAGCATACTACATCTGTCATTTTCACAGCCTCGAGAGGCTGAGGCTTACCCACTTTGTGTTCCACCACACCCCCTAACTTCCTTCCTGAAGAGCTGCTGACTAACCACTTACTACCTGTACTGGATCTGAACAGTCTATTCCTCCTTCTTAAGTGTAATAAGTTGTTCTCATTCTGACTGAATTTCATTGTTGGTTGTTTTTTTGCCAATGTCGTTTTGAACCATACTTAAAACATTCAAGCGCCATTCTACAGTGCTGTTGTAGGCTAAACTCAGAAAATTTTAGCAGAAATGGTTAAGTAATTTATGAGAATGACAAAAAAACTGCTATTTAGCAGTGACTCAAAGGATATTTAAGAAATAGTAGCGCATATGATCCCATCTCTCTTACCTCTATGCTTAGAGGCACCATATAGCCAAAGTGGCTGCCTGTTCCTTTCTGCAACACTATTAAGATTGGTTTTTTTCCAGCTCTGGAAGTTTCCCAACTTTCAGCTTGTGCCCATCCACCATCATCTTACAGTTCATGCTCATATCCTTTCCCATATCTATTCAAGTTTCTCATTTTAGCTGTCCTTCACTTTGGCCTCTACATGCAACCACATACCAAATTTCTTTTTTCTCTATCTGACCCTTGCATCCCTGACATGTATCTCCAAGTGTTCACTTCTTGTCCTCCTGTCCAGCTACTCAGAAACTCAGGACTGTCCTCTGCCCCTGTACAACCCTTTGCAAAAACATAATTTGCTGCATTCTTCATGGTTTTGCTTCCTCTATCCTCTGCCTTTTTCTTAATGTCTTCTGAAAACTGAGTCCTCTCTGTTGCATTTGCCCATTTGTCTCTCACAGACTTTGATGTCTTCAGGGCAGGAAACACTCCTCTCCTCTTAGCTGGTGTGCTAAAGTGTCAGAGTGCCACTGGCAGCCAGCTATTGCAATTATTGGGAAAGACTTCGTCCTTTCAGATCTGAGAGGCAGCAGTCAATGTGCAGGACAGTTAGAACAGAAAGCCTCTAAAGGCAGGGGTGTGTGAAATGGGTACCATCAGATATCCTACTTTTAACAGAGTATCTACAAAACTAGGGGATATACTAGACTGAGATGGCAGCGCCATGTCCATTCCAGCTGTTGTGTCATTAACTGAAATCGTATAAAAACTAGAACCCTATGTTTTGGATGAAAGTGAGTGTAGAGAAAAGTTCAAGAATATGCATCCCCAGGTTCAAATATCAGGAATTAAACAAAAAAAAAAAACCTTCAGAATTTTGAGATGCAAAATAAAAAAATTTGTTGTGCCAGTCTCATGCTTCCTGGAGTAGAAATCTACTCCCACTATTGTTTACTCATTGTCTTCTTATCACTCAAAAGCCTGGAACAAGGATGGAACATGATGGAAAAGTGCTGCATTCTGATAATCCCCAAATCACTGAAATCAGCAGCCTCAGTTGTCTTTAGGTTTGTAAACAAAAAAACTGACAAACCCCCAGCTTTTTTGAACAAGTAATCTATTTTATTTGATTTCTTGTATCTGAAAAGTCAGACTTTGAAGGCAGCAATAACTAACCTGGGGTACTCAGACCCCTGAGCTGGAAGACAGGGATGGGAAGCAGAATGAAGCCCCCATAATCCAAGCGAAAATTGTCAGCCACCTGCTGTACCACTTAGACGCACATAAATCAATGGAGCTGGATGAGGTCCACCCACGAGTACTGAGGGAGCAGGCAGAAGTGCTCACCAACCCAGTTTCTATCATTTCTTGGCTGTCCTGGCTAAATAGGGTCATTCCGACTGACCAGAGGTTAGAAAACCTGCATCTACAGGAAGGACCGGAAGGAGAATCCAGGGAACCACAAGTCTGTCAGTCTGACCTCTGTGCTGGGGAAGGTCATGGAGTGCATCATCCTGAATGCCATCACATGGCATGTACAGGACAACCAGAGGACCAGGCCTGGTCAGTGTGGGTTTATGGAAGGCAGGTCCTGCTTAACAAACCTGATCTCCTACAACAGGGTGACCTACTTACTGGATAAGGGAAAGGCTTCAGTAAAGCCTTTGACACCATTTCCCACAGCATTCTCCTGGAGAGACTGGCTGCTCGTGGAATGGATGGATGTACGGTTCACTGGGTAAAAAGCTGCCTGGAGGGTCAAGCTCAAAGAGTGGTGGTGAATGGAGGTAAATCCAGTTGGCAGCTGCTCACAAGTGGAGTTCCCCAGGGCTCAGTACTGGGGCCAATTCTCTCCAATGCCTTTCACAATGATCTCCATGAGGGGATTGAAAGCACCCTCAGTCAGTTTGCAGCTGACACCAAGTTGGGTGGGAGTGCTGATCTGCTTTGAAGGTAGGAAGTCTGTACAGAGGGATCTGGACAGGTTGGATCAATGGGCAAAGGCCAATTGCATTCAACAGGGCAAAATGCCAGGCCCTGCACTTGGGTCACAACAACCGCATATAATGCTGCAGGCTGGAAAAAGAGTGGCTGGAAAACTTGGTGGAAAAGGACCTAGGGTACTGATTGATGGCCCCTGAACATAAGCCAGCTTGTGTCCAGGCAGCCAGGAAGGCCAACAGTATCCTGGCCTGTATAAGCAATAGCGTGGCAGCAGAACCAGGACAGTGATCATCCCACTGTACTTGGCACTGGCGAGACCGCACCTCCAATCCTGTTCAGTTCTGGGCACCTCACTACAAGAGAGACATTGAGGTGCTGGAGTGGGCCCAGAGAAGGGCAGCTAAGCTGGTGATGGGTGACAAGGAATGGCTGAGGGAACTGGGGCTGTTTAGTCTGGAGAAGCGAAGGCTCAGAGGGGGGACCTTACCACTCTCTATAACTACCTGAAAGGAGGTTGTAGTGAGGTGGTGGTTGGTCTCTTCTGCCAGTTAACAAGCGACAGGACAAGAGGAAGTGGCTTCAAGTTATACCAGGGGAGGTTTAGGTTGGATATTAGGAAAAATATATTCACCGGAAGAGCTGTCAACTGTTGGAACAGGCTGTCCAGGGATGTGGTTGGGTCATCATCCCTGTAGGTATTTAAAAGATATGTAGATGTGGTGCTTAGGGACATGGTTTAGTGGTGGACTCGGCAGTGTTAGGTTAACAGTTGGACCCAACCTTAAGGGTCTTTTCCAACCTAAATGATTCTGTGATTCTAAGGAAAATGTTGGTTTATGTTTTGTATTATGATGTACTTAGAATGTTCAAATGAGAGCAGGACCAACATCAGCCACTTTCGTTAATACATATGTAATTAAAAAAAAATAGTACAAATTCTAATGAACTCATAGTTCAAGAAAACAAAACATAAAAAATAAACCAAAAAAGTATGATCAGTATACACAACAGGAAAGTGAGAAACCGGAAGACAGGATTAAATTATTGGTAAGGCTTCTGTGTGATTGAGATACTTGTTCTTAGCAATATAACCAGTTTTGCGCATTTATTTCTCTAACCTAATAAAGATTTTCCTTAGAATGGCTTTATCTACCTCACTGAAGTTAACAGTTTTCAAAAAGATCTTTCAGAAGAATACTACAATTGCTACAAATTCCAAACAATTATTAACACACATTATGATTAATCTAATGCTACTTCTAAATGTTCAATTAGTGTTTTAATTTAGTTGAGGTTTATGCTTAACTGATTAACTTCTGTTGAGGCTTCTGGTGGCTGTTGTGGTTCCTGGAGGTTGTTTTTGCAGTTTGGGAAATACTACTGATATGGGAATTATAGCATTAACTGTATCTCCATTAGTGACTGTAAGCTTATCAGAGTTTTTAAAACAGGTTATCTTAAGTAAAGCCTGTGCTGTAACAGAAGGAGACAGCAATGGCAGTAAAGTAGGAACACATCTTATATTGAGAAAATATTTGTTCTTTGAATATAACTTTTGCAGTCCCTGAATCAGAGATGGTACACAAGAATCGTATTTTTTGCCAACAATTTATATTCACCAAACCTTATGGTATAAGTCTACTCCAGTTATTGCATTTTCTTGATTGCCACCAAGGACTACTAAGTGCAAAGGTACAACCTCTGTCTGAGGGAGCTCATGAGCCTGAGACTGCTGAAAGAATCAGGGAGGTAGCATTATATGCTTGCCATACTACCCTCAACACACAGTACTAGAAATTTTCAGGGATGAAATAGTGAATCACATAGGTTGCTGACATCAACCTTTACAAGTTTCTTGCATTTTTTCATTATAGAAAAAATCCATTTAAAAAATTATGTAGTTGCCACAGTTTTCCAATATAAGTTAAAACCTGAATTCTTGTGTACAAGTTTGTTTTGTTTACAAATGGTTTTCTACACACTGGAGGTGTGGAAAATCACATTTTTTGTTTATCATATCACTTATATTTTTAGTAATGCATTCTGAGAACTCATTAGGACAAATGGGTGGAAAATTCTTATTTAAAGTAGAATAGTTGTTAAGAAACTTTAAAATGTAATTAGAGCTCTTTGCTGCATTTCATTATGAGGTTATTTCATAATTACTTAGCAGGTCCTAGGTACTTACTAATGCAGAAGTGACAGTACATGATACTGCTGAATTATAACTGCACAGCTGGAGAAGACAGAGAAATAGAGAACAGATAAATGCATCATTTAAAAAACATCAGGGGAAAACTCAGCACTGAGCATCTCCCCCTGCCCCTGCCCTTCACAGTTGTAAATAATACTACAAAATTCAGCATGGTTTCTGTCTTCTAACGACTTAAGGAGCTGACCAAATAGAATCAGTTGGTTTTTTACCTATGCAACTTACAGGAATTGGGATAGTAGTACCTAGAAGAAAGCTACGGACAAACTGTTGCAATTGGCCCTGTACTCACTGCGTTGAATTCAGTGCAATGAGTCAACAGGATGGGGTAGAATTGAGTTCAAAACAAATTGAGGCACACTGACACAGTACTTTTCTGTTTTTTTTTTTTTTTTTTTTTTTTTTAACTCCCTGAGAGCAAAACTTGCAACAATTAAACCTACAATGCCTTTTGCTTCAGTAATATCTGCATGGCATACCCTCCCAAATTCTGCCATGAAAATGAAGTTTCCGTCACAGTTCAAGACTGTTTAAATAATATGGTAAAATGTTACTACCTTTCTTTCACAGATATTTGTCTGTACTCATTCACAGAAGTATGTATTTTAACACTTCCTGACAAAAGAAATTAACGTCCAATGGAATACTTATGAGAAAATACTGATTTTCTGTGCTTTCTTTTCTCTTTTGACTGTGAAAATTCCAGCAGGAAATTCAGTGTACATACTAAAGCACCTCAGATTAAGCTATTTCTTGCAATTATTTTTTTTATCTTCCCTGGTATCTTTAATCAGTGTAAATATGTATGACTTTCATTTTTAGCTTCTCCTGAAGTTGTATTAGGTTTTCTGCAATCGCTTACTCTTTCTCAACCTTCTGGATGGCTTTGGACTTCCTTTTTTTCTCCCTCTTCCCCTGTTTATTATTTTTTACTTCCAAAAAAGCCATTGTTTGATTCATGGAAGAAAACAGAGGATACAGTAAGCTTTTTCTCATCGTAATATTCAGAGCTCAACCTGTTTGCTTCCTTCCATTCTGTTCTTTACTTGGCCTCTTCCTATATGTCCATCCTATTTTCCTCCTGCTGTTTCTGAAGCATGCCTATTGCTATCCATGAGCAGAACAGTGTCTGTGGCTTCACAGGCTTTAAACCATCATACGCAACTCTCAATAACCCTCCCCCTGCCTCTTTCCACCCCTGTAGTATTTCCTCCTTTGTACCTCAGGGAACTAATCCAAGCTAAAATCCAACCCAGCAACTAAAAAAAAATATTTTAACTCAGCAGAATTTTGGTGATGTTTTTAACTCAGCAGCATTTTGGTGATGTTTTTAACTTAGCAGCATTTTGGTGATGTTTTTAACTCAGCAGCATTTTGGTGATGTTTTTAACTTAGCAGCATTTTGGTGATGTTTTTAACTCAGCACAAAGAAAGTGGTATGCAAGCATGAAAATGGGCAGAAAAAGTCTAATAGCTTCTTTTAGTGGCCAAAATAGTTCATACAGATCTAAAGCAAATGCAGAATTACCCTATTAAATGATCAGATGTTCAGGTTTTTTTCCCAGTCAGTCAAATTCTACCTAAATCTTAAGGTACAATACAGACACAATTTAATTAACTGAGGTTATTACACAGCTTCTGCAAACCAGCACTAGTTATACCAGCTTAAGCATCTTTATACCAATAACTCAATGCCCAATGACTGTCAGTCTGTGTCAGTTGTATCACAAGTAATGTAGTTGCACTGAACCTGTCTCCCATAAAACCCACACAAATTCACTTCCTGTGCTTGAGAGGCATCAGGTTACTCCAGACATCCAAATGACTTGCAGGCTTCTGTAGAACAAACATGCAAGTTTTTGCTTCCAACAGCATGCTAGATGAGACAGTATTGTCAAAAAACAAACAACCCAAAACATACAAACAAAACCAAACCAACAAAAAAACCCCAACCCCACAGCAGCCTAAGTTTTGACACAGAAGATTTCTAAGTACTATGGTAAACATTAAGTAGTACTTCTTGTAGATGAGTTCTACTACAAAAGGGCCAATAAAAATTTTGCTACTGATTGCCCTGTGCACACCACTGTGGAACATCAAACACACCATATGTGCAAAGAACATTGCCTAGAACAGCAACCTTAGTTTAAATATACTTTTCTACAAAACTAAATTAAAACCAGCAAATTATGCTTGTGGTTTTTTAATGCTGTTTTATTTAACATTTTGCTGTTTTTTCTTTACTTCAGTAAGGAAACACCTTGCTAAAATACACTTCCTTTAAGAAACCTGACTTTCTCATCAACCACCCCTTCCTTTTCCGCTAACAAATTCTCCTTCTCTAACAATCCCTTACACTCCTGATATAAAGTCAGAAACACAGAGACACAATTTCCCAATATCAGACTATACTTACTTCCATCACAGAATATCTCTTCTAAAGTTTTAAATCCTTGGTATAATACAGTTTGAACAAACAGAATGTGTTTCTTCGGAAGATCTGAAGTGGTAAATTAAACTGAAGACATAATATTGGATTTTTAGATTCAAAACTATTCATTTCACAAAATAATGAGCTTTCATAAATAATGTTTAACTGTGGATTCAAAGCATATGAAAACATTAATATTTTTTATTATCAGACATTTTCATATATCTGCAGCTGAAAAGTTTTTTTAAAGAAAGCTTCCCTTTGCAAGGAGGTGGCAATATAGGCTGTATTTAATTCCTATCTATAAGACAGTGGGTTTGTAAGAGCTCCATCAATATCTAGTACACTGTTGAAGCATATCATATTCTGTGTCATAAGAACAAGTTACTATTAGAAGAATATATTAAAAATGGATAAATAGACATGCTGCATTTTGTACGTTTGCTTCTGTCTACCGAGACTGATTACTTATAAGTGGATAAATAGTACTTAGCTGTAAGTATGCACAAGTATTTCACTTTTTAATATTTGCAGATGGACCCAGGGCCTAATTTTACTGTTTAATAGAAAGGCCGCTACAAAGATATCATTAGATCAAACTAATTCCCAGTTCTGTTTTTTGAATAGCAGAAATGGAAGAATGATCACTAAATCAGGAGTTTTAAACACAACTGGGAAAAGAACAGTCACCTAACTGGTATTACCTGACAAAAGAAAACCAGGCTTTTTTTCTTTTTTTGTCCCATGATTAGTCACCTACCATAGAACCATAGAATAGTTAGGGCTGAAAAGGACCATAACTGCATCTAGTTCCAACCCCCCTGTCATGGGCAGGAATGCCTCACATTAAACCATGTCACCCAAGGCTCTGTCCAACCTGGCCTTGAACACTGACAGGGATAGAGCATTTACCACTTCCCTGGGCAACCTGTTTCAGTGCCTCACCACCCTTACAGAAAAGAACTTCTTCCTTATATCTAACCTGAACTTTCTCTGATTAAGTCAGAACCCATTCCCCCTTGTTCTATTGCTACAGTCCCTCATGAAGAGTCCCTCTCCAGCATCCTTATAGGCCCCCTTCAGACACAGGAAGGCTGCTATGAAGTCTCCACGCAGCCTTTTCTTCTCCAGGCTGAACAGCCCCCGTCACCAATACTAGAGAGTAGATCGAGTATTTTGCTGGAGAAAGAGAATTATATCACACTCTTCCCTCTCATTTTACATTAAAAGGTATAACCTGTGTTTTACAACATCAGGGTTAGAAAATAAGGTCATAAATAAAAGCTAATCGAGTTATTAAAACATCATGCAGTATCAACCTCATGTCCTTTCACAAACAGCAACACAGTCTATAGAATCATAAAATCATAGAATAGTCAGGGTTGGAAAGGACCTTAAGATCATCTAGTTCCAACCCCCCTGTGAGACATCTGCTTTTCTCCTATTTTGGCTTTGCCTGACTGTCAAAAGTTATGACATTATAGTATTTAACAGCTGATGCCTGTCAGCTTTGTATCTGATCACTTGTGCAAAAAAAAAAAAAAAAAAAGGTGTAACTTGTTCCAGTGTTCTTTCATACCTTAACGCATATTTTAAAGTGGTATAACATTTTTTTTATATAGGCCCTTGCTGCACATATGCTTGGCAGCATAGTCTCTTGGCAGCTCAAGGCTATTTTTCATCAACATTTGCATTATGAATAAACAATCTGCAAGTAAAAAGTTCCAGGCAATACACGTGTGTTTTCACAAAAACATATCTATTGAATGTTTAATATTACAAGTAGATCCTCATTTATACTTTTTACTTAATGGCATTTTCTAGTTCAGAGAAACTGTAAGAGGGCAATTACACTAATAGCTGGTATTGGGGAGTAAATTACCTAAGCATATGTGTAGGTAGCCAGCAGTGCTGGGGCTGCTAAGTCTGGTTTTCTTTACAGTAAATGCTAGATTGCAATAATGTTTGCCTGTATTTTATATATAGTACACATTTGTTAAGATATGATTGTATTGCAATTGTAAATACTAAAAGAAATTGTCTTAAACACAGAAAAGTCACTTGTGAATACTTAGCTTGCTATTACATTTATTTCCTAAATGCTGTTAGAGGACTAAAGTATTTCCTCCTCATTATTGCAAATCACACTCTTTTCCATCACAGATTCTGTGAACATATGCATATTTTCACCTTATCAGTTTATTTTTTTTTTAAATCCAAAAGAATGCTTTGTGAAGGTTATGATTCTGCCAGTACTGTGAGATCAGACCATCATCTGCTGCAGTTAATGCTACCATTTCTCATACTTGTCCTGTAATCATCAATATCATTAAATAAAGCTTTTGACCCTTTACACAGAAATAATAACCTGCCTTTTTTCTTTTTTCCCTTACAGCAAAGGCTCTTCTCATCCAAGCACAAAATTTAAACTACCAAGGATGCAAACACAAAGAAGTTAACATGTCAGAGTAGTCTGTACCAGCCAAGTTAAGAGTATATGCTCTCCATGCACTCTGTGCAAGGAGCTAAGTGTTTCTAAAAAAGCTAAATTGCTGGGGAGGAAAACACTCATTCAGCTAGTAATAGGCAATAACTACTGCATGACTCCCAGCTTCCACCTTCATCTACAGATTAAGCATCTACAGAGACAAAAATTAGATGCCACTTGGATTGACATTCTTTCTGCTCTGAGTAGCCATAAAACTGAGGCAAATTTCTTTTTTGCTTCAATGACCTTGTGAGAGCTGCCAGGAAAAAGGGAAATACCCTTGACCTGAAAGGCCTTCAACCTGTAACACTTACAAACGTCTCAGTTCATCTAACTAAGTTCACATCTCTCATTCATAAGGTATTGCCAATACAGATGGTGTTCAGGATGCCTACATTTTCCCTTTTTCATATTCATGGAACTTCGCTGAAATCAATGACATTTTTGTCCTTAACAATAGTGTAAAAGATTTTTTTTATATTCATCTGCCACAAAACAATAGGCTGTATATTGCCAATGCTTTTTAAGTAGTATTGTCCAGTCAAACAAGTTATCCTCTTCCACCATCACAGTGCCAATATAGTAAAAGGCATTGAATAATTTTAAAGAAAGCTTTAACTATGACTTGTTTTACAATATGAAACCTAGGATATAGTCCTTCCTAAATAACTTGCAGCTCACACAGGCAATATATACAATAAGAGAAGCAGGTGATCCATGACAACAGGAAAATCTCTGCGGGAGCTGCCCCTCATAAATAAAAGAGACCTAAAGATGGAAATGTTGAGGGCAGTCCTAACTGCAGCAGTCTTGACATTGTGCTGCGTCAAAGGCTTAGAGAAGTGAGCAAGTTATCTCTAAGCTTTAGATCTGATTGCAGCTTATTTAGGGACCTGCTTGGATCCAATAGGAGAACACCAATGTAGGCAGAAAGGCCCGGGGCAGAGGGCTGCTTTTCAGGATAACCTCTTTGAAGCACACAAACACCAGACAGTGCAGAAGACCAAGCTGGTGCAGCAGGATGCCAGCATGGATAGGCACACAACTCCTGACTGAACTCAGATGTGAGAAGTACATAGAGGTAATTTCAGGAAAAATACAGGGACACTGGTCAAGCACATAGTGGTGAGATGGCAACAAAGAGGGCTTCTGAAAGTGCAATAGAAGCAGAAGGAAGACTGAGGACAGTGGGACCTACTGGTTAATTAGAGAAGGGGCCTACTAACAAAGGACATGGGAGAGACTGAATCATGCAAATGGCTTTTTTTCACATTTTCACTGGTTAATGACAGCATTGTGGCCTCCCATTTCCCTGAGCCTACTAACAGGATCTGCAGAAAAGTAGTACAACCCACAGCAGGGGAGAGAACTGGAAGTGCAGCAATCAGAAGACCATACCATTACACATCAATGGGTCAGTGCCACACAAACAACACAGCTAAGCAAAGCAGGTGCAAGCCTGTGCTGTGCACACCAAGCCTGGCCTTCAGGTTGTGTCAAGCTGCACTAATGCCTGGGCATCAAGACAACTTCAGGCATTGCACGGTACCAGAGAAGCCAGCGGACGGCTTCTGTTTGGTACCAGAAATAATGCCACCTGCATGGCCTTGCCTTTATTCAGAAGTGTTAGCTCTAATAACTACCATTTTACACAGTACTTAGAGAATCCCAGTGTCTTTTCTTACTTAGGTCATATTTACTGGAGTATTTTACCCTGCAGATACATACAACTCTCCATGATACCAGACAGGGTGTTGTTGGGGGCCCATGCTCATGTCACTCCAAGGCAGAATACTGCAGAAGTCACAGAAGTCAGGAGGTTCTGGATGACTGGAAAAAGGCAAATGTCACACCCATCCTTAGGGAGGAGGATCCTGAGTGACTTGAGCCAAGGTTAGAATAGATCCTCCTCAAATCCCTATGTAGGCACGCAAAGGAGATGGTGACTGGAAAGAGCCAGCATGGGTCTATCAATGGTAAGTCATGTCTGTTCAACCTGATTCCCTCTAGAAAGAGGTTTCTGATTGAGCAGATAAGGCGCAAGTAGGGGGAGAAGCTACCAGACATGGCAGGAAGGGGCCAGAGGAAGAACAGAAAGAAACTATTCAGAGAACCAGTACTGCATGGGCTGGACACATAGACTGACAATCTCCTTATGTTCAACAAAAGCAAATGCAAAGTCCTTCATCTTAGCAGAAATAACCCCATATGACAGAAGGGGGTGGGAACAAACTGATTAGAGAGCTTTTCAGAGCAAGAGCTGTATGACCTGCTGGGTAGACTGAACCTAAGTCAGCAGCATAACCTTGCAGTGGCAACGACCAGCCACACACCAGGCTCTATCAGAGCACCAAGCAGGCCCAAGAAAAGGAGCTGCCTTCTGTTTTCAGCACTTGTGAGACTGCATGTGGAGTACTGTGTCCTGTTTAGACTTCCTTAGCACACAAAAGCCACTAACAGTGAAAGCAGCTCATCAGTAGATGTCTGCCAAGGTGGTCAGGGGGCTGGAGCATGGGCCAAACCCTAGAAAGATTGAGAGAATTGTGCTTGTTCAGCCTTAAGAGAAGGCCAAGAATTAAGAAGCAGAACAAATTCTGACTGGAAGATACTGTTATTTACCCTGTTAGAAAACCCAGTATAAATAACAAAAAAAAATCCTTAAGGAAAAAAAATTAAAAAGTGACATACTGATATAAAAGTACGCTACATATATGTTGAATGTCCTGGGTTCAGCTGTAACAGTTATTTGCCTCCTTACTAGTAGCTGGTACAGTGCTGTTTCAGATTTAGCCTGAGAACAATGCTGATAACACACCAACATTTCAGGTGTTACTCAGTAATGCCTACCCCAAATAAAGACTTTTCAGTCTCTCATGCTCTGCCAGTGAGGAGGGGTGCAAGAAGCCAGAACGAAGCAGAGACAGGACACCTGACCAAAACTTGCTGTGCTGGGTTCAGCAGTAGCAGTCATTTTTTCTCCTTCTTAGTAGCTGGTGCAGTGCTGTGTTTTTGACTTTCTGGCTGGGAACAGTGCTGATAAACCAATGGGTTTAGTTCCTGCTCAGTAATGTTTACTCTGACAAGGACTTTCTGAGTCTCATGTTCTGCTAGGGAGGAGCAGAAGTTGGGAGGAAGCAGAGGCAGGACACGAGCCAAACTAACCAAAGAGGTATTCCATACCACAGCACATCATGCCCACTATATAAACTGGGGGCAGTTACCCAGAAGGGTTAGATCACTGCTCGGGTCGGGCTGGGTATCAGTCAGCAGGTGGTGAGCGGTTGTATTCTCTTCCCTTGTCATTATTACTATTGGTGGTAGCAGTAGTGATCTGTGTTATACCTTAGGTACTGGACTGCTCTTATCTCAACCTGTGGGAGTTCCATTCTTTTGATTCCCCTCCCCGTCCCTCTGGGAGTGCTGGGGGAGAAAGGGGAGAAGTGAGAGAGAGGTTGTGTGGTTTTCTGAGTTATGGCTGGGCTTAAACCACAACACTAGCTAAAAGGGTATTCCATACCACAGCATGTCATGCCCAGTATATAAACAGAGGGGAGTCACCCAGAAGGGACTGATCATTGCTCAGGTTGGGCTGGGCATCAGTCAGTTGGTGGTGAGCAAGTGTTTTGTGCATCACTTGTGTTTATTGGGGTTTTTTTCCTCCTTCTCTTTTTAGTTTTATATTTTCTCCCCTTGTTATTTACCTTATTATTATTATTATTACTAGTAGTTGTAGTAGCTTTATATTATACTTTAGTTATTGGACTGCTCTTATCTCAACCCATGGAGTTTACACTCTTTCAGTTCTTCCCATCCCAGCCAGAGGAGGGAGGTAAAAGGCTTGAACCACAACTGAGATGAGAAGCTGATTTGTAGCACCTCATCTACCTCTTCTGTTGAGTTAAAAAGAATTGCAATGTCAGGCTGCTCTTCTCATTTGCTGTCATTACTGTTGATGTTGTCCCTTCTAGGACCAAAATGTACAGAACTGGAATTGAAATGAGAAACACTAATTATATTTGAAAGTCCCTTTTGTGCATTCCTCCCAAGAATATTTATATTTGCTTGCCACCAGATAACCCATAACTATTGTACTATATTCTGTAAATCATTCTTCCCTCCCTGTAACAAAAAGTTAAAACCTTTTTATTCTAAATAGAAATGCTTGGTATTATTACAGCAAGACATTAAAAAATAGGCTTTTTATTTAGAACCAAATGTTCTGTTTACTGTTCTATCTAATCATGTTCCATACTCACCTGTGAAAATTTCTCCCACCAATATGACCCGAAATATGTAATTCTTTCAGTGTGAAGTCACAGTACTGGAGCAGTACAGCATGCCCTTTAAGAAATCCCTGAACATTCCTGATACTTAAAATTACATCATCTCAACTAGCGGTTGCTTCCTTAGGACACTGCCTTCATTCAACAAGGAAGCTGCTGGGTTATAATGACATGCTTTATTGTGGCCAGGCTAGTATGCAGTAGGATTAAGTTAGTCCTCAAGCTGCTCTTGCCAGCCTAGTTTATTTGGAAACCTGCCACGTTCTTCGTTCTAGCCACTGCCTTGTTCTCCAGTTTTGAGTGTGAATACCTTTAAAAGCAGGGTGAAGTTTCTGAGAATTTCCTTTTTTCTACTACTGCACCTTAGTGACAAAGCTTTTAACTGGGATATTCTGATAGCTACCTGGCAGTGCCATAGCAAATTTATTGCTTTCATTTTCTTTAATAACTCTAAGAAAGGCAGGAAGAGCAAACTTCCATCATTAATATAACATCCAAGTCATTGTGCTGGAACATTGCAGGTTTCATACATTCAAATTAGCTAGGAAGTTTCCACTGTGATGAGGATGAGGAAAAAACAAAACCAAACCAAACCCTCATTTATATAAAAATATTCCTTAAGAATACAGATTCTGAAACTGCACAGGACAGATACCCTGCACACGCACAAGTCTACTTAGCAGCTGAAACAATGTCATTAAGAAAAAGCAAATTTGTAGAATAGCAGAGACCACACAGGGACCAGGAACTGCTATACGCTAGGTTACATGTAACTCGTGAGAGCAGCTGCCATGAAAATCCCCTGTAGGAGCTGGTACAGGAACTCCCTTGCAGTCGCTAGCAGAAGCCTGCCTGCACCCCTGCTCCAGATTATCACAATGGTCAGGCAGGGTTACAACCTGCTCTCTGAATTCAGCCTCTAAGAATGCTGGTTAGCTGAAAGGCTATGACATATACTGCTACTTGGCATGTTGAGCCAGTACACACACACGACACATGCAGTACAAAAGCATTAAGATTGGTAACAGGGAAGTTGATTCCAAGAGCCTTAGTGGAAAAGGCATGAACCAGTGACGTACACACAGCCACCTACGCTATTTTCTGTTTGACAGGCTGGTCTCAACTAAACATCCTTTCTCAAAGTCACTTTATTTCATTCCTTTTCTTGTCTAAAAAAAACATGCCATGCTTTTCAGGAATTCTAAGAGCTTAAACACAGATCTAGAATCATCACACACCAGAAAACTGCACTGAAATAAATGCAGAGCAGTCAAGCTCTAAATAGCTAGCAGCACTGAGATTTACCTTCTTGCTGCACTGGAGTACAGGTACAGGAGTAGCCAGCCTGCCAGGAAGAACATCCTGGTAATGAAGACAAGGGCAACAGGCGGACAGGGAGAGAACAAAAAGTCAGATAAATAACAGGGCCTTTAAGATGCTAGGGGCGAAAAGAATGGAAAACACATCAACATTTTAGCAGAGATGACTAAGCCTTAACATGTATGCAGAAAAAGAGAGGCAGGTGTAACTTCATCGGCTGAAATAAAGACAACACTTAAAATTTGATTTTGTGCTTTGAATGACATTCCTTTTGTTTTGCACAAATAGAATAAAATTTGTGGATTATTCATTTGCTTGGACTTTAAGGACTCCTATCCTTTTACATGGAAATGCCAAAACTTCAAAGGAAGTTTCCTTAACTCATCATAAAATAAATGTTTCCATAAAACTCCAATAAGGTTTACAGTCAGCTGTATTAACTTTTATAGGGATTAGGAGACGAAGCTTCATCAGTTTCCTATTAAGCAATTCTTTCTGAAATTATAACTAAAGATCCAGCAATATAGGCTCCACACAGGGAAAAGCTTTTGCTCTTACAGTTCTAAATGATGCAGCTCCCAACAGACTCAGAGAATAAACCCAGAGATAACTTACAGAGTTATGGTTTGCTCAGGTTCTCTGCAGAGTGGGGAAGGCAAGGATAGGACAGGGAGGAAAGGGAAACAGGAATTTATGCATTTCTAAACTGTACAAAATAAATCTTAAAAAACTTAAGCCTTGAGCCTGAAAAAGCTCAAGGTTCCCCCTCCTCCACCTTCTTCCATTTTTCCCTTACTTAGCAAACTCTCTCTAGTGACTCCTTAGGTCACTTGCAGTCTCAAAGGATGCTTCTCAACTGGGGACAGGGCAGCAGGGCAACACTGACAATCTCTCACAGCAATTCCCAATGGCCTAATAGACATTGCTCAGAGAAAGAAAAGGCTCTGAAAAAAAGATAGTGATTTTCCAATACAAAAATCCCTTTCCTGGCTACCAATTTTAGAGTCTTCGCAAACACTGCACGCTACTATCTATGGTCCCCTGCCCCAGCAGAATTTTAATCCTTCTCATTTCAAAGCGGAAAACAAAAATCCAAACAAACAAGTAAACAAAACAACAAACAAGAGAAAAATAGGAGGAAGGAAAAGGAACAACAAAGAAACAAACAAGCAATCAAACCATTTCTGATACTTTACACACCCAACAAGGTTTATACTTTTCTTTTACAGTAACAAAGAAGCTTCCACCAAAGTTTAAATGAAAACTGCAATGTATTTATTTTTTCACAATCTAAAAGTAGAAATATCAAAATTAAGACCAACATTAAATATACATATACAACAGGTTTGTAGCACAAGCGCTTGACAACTCTGCAAAAGGTTAGAATATTAATGAATAAGGTGGCCTATGGGTTCAAAACTGTTAGCAATGATAGACATTAACATGCCAAAAAAAGAAAAGAGAATCCATACATTATAATCATACCTTTTTTTAAATAAAAGATTTAAAAATATTTGTATTTTTATTTGATTTTCTAAAATACACATTAATCTCATAAATATATAGGGCTGGGTTTTCTTTTTCTGGCTCATCTGAACTTTCAGAAAAAAAATCTACTTCTCTACACTTCAGGTTCTTGCACATTGAATATGTATGAGTCTTCTACTCAAATTCTGCTACTCCAGATTACCAGTCAATGACAGAGAATTCTACATAACAAAAATTATAAATTTGTACTTTAAATTAAAACAGGAATATTTGAAAGCTTATTTCATTACCACCATAAGAAACAAACTGCTAAGTTTTGCTCAAACAAGTCCTCTTCTCACTTTCCACTATTTTTCCTGGTAAGAGAAGAGACATATGACTGAATTTTAATTTTCAACAGTCCTTCAGGGGAAATCTTACTTAAATGTATCCTAATACCGGCCTGCAAGTTTGCACATTATTTATTCAAACGTTTCTTCAATTGCTCTAGATGCCTTGCATCAGCATCCTGAAGAATCAACACAGTGGCTTTAGACTGAAGTGGATTAAACTCTACAGTCATCAAACAACAGAGATCTATCAGTTGTTTTTGACATTTCTCTAAACCATCCTTAAGCTTTAGATGTAAAGCTGGATCCTTTCTCAAATTATTCATTTCAGACACCGAAAAGCCAATCAAACTTGTTAGAATATCGTTAGCAAAATCTACTTCAAGATAAGCTGAACCATCAGAAATTTTTGCCTTTACACCCCAGGACCCATTGGTGCTTGTGAGGTTTCCAGTGAGGGTAACAATAAAACATTTAACTTTCAGCACTGCAATAGTTTCTGGTCTTTTTGCAAGGAGAAGAGAAATATATGTGAAAGGTAGAGAATGTAAATCTAAATGAGCCTCTACTGCTCTGCAAGGAACTGTCTGTGAATCATGCTTCTGCTGATCTGCTTCTGGATTCATTTTTGAGAAAAATACAGGATCATCATTTAACAGCCTGCTGTCAGAAGCGTGCTGGGATTTACATCTGCTGTCATCTAGGTCTGTATTATTCTGCCTTTCTCCAGGAGGGTTTTCCAAATTAAAATCTGCAGAACTGCAGGTCTGATACATGCTTTTGCACTGCAAAAAGCTGCTCATACTATTTCCATCACCATCAAATACTGTTCTTCCAAAAGTCTTTTGTTTGCTGAGAGCTTCTACTGGCTTATCTCTTTCACTCACATCATCTTTTTTGCAAGCGCCATTTAAAGATGAATTGCAGGAGCCTCTAGATGTATGTGGAAGTG
The DNA here is from genome assembly GCA_028858755.1 of Ara ararauna. NCBI lineage: Eukaryota > Metazoa > Chordata > Aves > Psittaciformes > Psittacidae > Ara > Ara ararauna. The sequence continues at coordinate 30,326,178 of CM054410.1, read as the reverse complement.
TCTCAGTAATCAAACTTATGTTTCTGTTTATGACCACTGGTGGCATTTCTTCCAGCTCTCTTTGCATCTCTTCTTCCAGAAAAAAGTCATCTTCTGAAGGAAAGTCATTTAAAAAGCCATCAGCATATTCTATGGGAGGTGAAACTTGATCATCTGAATCAGGCAAAGGACTTCCAGATTCCTGCGGCAATACATTCCCATTGGGTGCAGTCAGTGAACCTAGGGCTGTACTAAAATTGTTGCTTCTACTGTAGCATCTGCTTTCTGAAGATGCTTCATTGTTTAAAGCAAATTCATTATTTTCATCAAGACTAGCTAAAAGCTCTTCATCTGAAGGACCTACACTTTGTTCTAAGTCATTCACAGGCCTTGGAACAATGTGGTCATGGCCAGCTTGTTGGACAGAATAAGGGTTTTCAGTTTCTCCAATTAATCTAGCAAGGACTCTTTCCTGAGAATACTCATCCAGAAGAGCATCCACTTCACCTCCCAACAGTGTCACATTTTCTGGCTTAAGCAGAAGGACTCCAAGACGATATGCAGTATTACCCTGTACAGTGATTTTTGTTCCAGGAGGAAGATTACTGTGGAGGACAGGCACTGGCTGATACTCCATGCCCTGAATTTGATGTATCCCATCAGTTAGTTGTAGCATTAGCATTCGAGTCGGCTTTGCTTCCCAACGCTTCTGGAATGCTTGAGTACTGGCTGTTACTTCTTCATTTACAGTATTTTTCCCTCTCAGCTTCTGCAATTGGGAATATGCTGGCTGACTAACATCAACCAGTGAATCAATCTGTATGGAGTAGAAGCCTGACAACTCTCCTTTGGGAGCATCTAAGATGCAGTCAGGCAAAATGGGATATTCCAAGTCTCTTAGATCAGTAAGAAGCCACTGCTCAAATACCTGACTGTTAATCTGAGCTTGATTTAAGTTACTACCATTATTTTCTTCCTGGATCCAAGTAATACATGCTTCCAGCCATGTCAAAGGAACTTTAACATGCCATTTGGATGAAAGCCAACTTTCCACTCTTGCTGCAATGTTAGTTGCAGACATTTTCTTTTAAGAATGAGAATTCCCTAAAACAGAACCCAAAAAAGACATATTTACAGCTTAAGTTATAACACATCTCTTGCTCATAATATACAGAAATTTGCTCTCAAAGTCCTGCTGTCCTAAGTGTGACAACAAAGAAGCAATTTAAATTAACACTTATACAGACACTAAAAATAAGCATGTATTTCTCAAATTTAAAGCATAAGAAGTATGTGTATGCAGTTCCCACATCATGGGGTATTAAGTTCGGAGACTTCTATGATCAACCCTGCTTGGCGACTTCTTGTTTTCTGTTGATTTAATTAGAAATATAGCACTGAAATCCTTTTGTTATAGATAGAAAGCCAATTAACAATAATAAAAAAAAAAAAACATAAAAAACTCCAAAACACAAAAAAATCCTTCAAGCAGTTGTTTGTTACATATATGTCCTCTATTTTTTTATTTCTGTGGGTTCTGCTGTTAACACTCAAGTTTACTTAAGAAATTGACCTGAGGAGTTAATTCTGTCATATCACTGCACTGTTATAAACAGAAGAAACCCCATATACAACAGAAGCAAGCTGGCGTCTGTGAGCACTGTATCACAGGGGTGGCTTTTCAGTTGTAACTGCATAAAAGCTTTGTACCTGACAATAGAAAGCTAGCTTCAAACATCCCTAATTACCTAGAGAACCAGTCCAGGGTTTAGATACAATAGCATCAACCGTTGGTAGTCATCATCTCAGGAATATCAGTGGCTAACAAGCTCTACCTTCTTACGGGCAATGCATATAGAATAGACTGTTTCAGTTGGAAGGGCCCTACAATGATCATCTAGTCCAACTATCTGACCACTCCAGAGCTGACCAAGAGTAATAAAAAAAAAAACAAACTTATTTTATTAAGGGCATTGGTCAAATGCCTTTTAAACACTTGAGAGGCTTGAAGCATCGCCCACCTCTCTAGAAAGCCCATTCCAGCGTTTGACCACTCTCTCAGTAAAGAAATGCTTCCTAATGACCCATCTGAACCTCCCCTGCCACAGCTTTGAACCATTGCCTGTCCTTTCACTGGATCCCAGGGAGAAGAGATCAGCAACCCCCTCTCCACATCCCCTCCTCAGGAAGCTGCAGAAAGCTAGGAGATCACTGCTCAGCCTCCTTCTCTCCAACCTAGCCAAACCCTCAGCTGCCCCTCACAGAACAAGGTTTCCAGCCCTGTCACCAGCTTTGTTGCCTTCTCTAGACACAATCAAGGACTTTCACATCCTTCTTAAACTGTGTGGCCCAGCATTGCACACAGTGCTCGAGGTGAGGTTGCACCAATGCTGAGTATAGCAGATAATCACCTCTTTTGACCGGCTGATGACACAGTGTTCAATGCACCCCAGGATGGGCTTGCCCTCCTGGTTGCCAGGGCACACAGCTGACTCACATTGCAGGCCCTGCTGTCAGCCAGCACCCCCAGGTCCCTTTCTGCAAGGCAGCTCTACAGACTCTCTCTCAGTCTATGCTTGTGGCCAGCGTTATTCCACCCCAGGTGCAGAATTTAACAGTTGAACTTTTTAAATTTCATGGCACTGACAATTGCCTAGTGTTTCAATCTATCTATGGCTCTCTGCAAGGCCTCTTGTCCCTTGACAGACTCAATACCAGCTCCCGGTTCCGTATCATCAGCAAACTTACTAATGGTGCATCAACCTCGTGCATCCAGATCATTGATACAAACATTGAAAAGGTATTAGGCTGCCTAAACGCGTTTGGATTACGCTTAACCCCTTGAAACGAGCCGAGGAACTTTACCTCCCGACAGAGCGTGACAAAAACAAAAGTTACCCTAAGAATAATTAGGAAACGCTAGGTTTAGAAAGGATTTTTTTGCAAATTAAAACCACTGCGGCTCTAAGTTTCCCCTCAAGCTCCACCACTCAGAGGACACCATATCCAGACAAAGTAAAGCGCGGCCTGACACTCGCGTGGCGCTTCACGGGTTTGGGCCCTGCCGGGGCTGAGAGAAGGAGGGAAGGAGGGAGGGAAGGAGGGAAGGAGGGAGGGAGGGAGGGAAGAAGACTAGGCCGGGGGGAAGGGAGGCGGGTGCCGCACCCCGCAGCCCCTAGGGGGGGCGAGCCCCTTCCCCCACCCACAGCTGAGCCGCCCGCACTTACCGGGGTGAGTGGGCAGTACTGGGGGGGGGGAGGGGGGGAGGCAGCCGAGGCTCCCGTTACCATCGGGGGTTGGGGGGGCGGCAAGGTGGAGTGAAGGGCGCAACCGCTCTCCGCGCGCAGCCGCCCAAAAACGCCGCGCTACCCAGCAGCCAATAGGAAGCATCCATCGCGCGCGCTTTCAATCATCGCGAGAGGCTTTTACGCCATCGCTTCCCTCCCTCCCTCCCTCCCTTTCCTTTCCTTCCTCCCTCCACCGCCGGCGCCCGGTAGCGAGCACAAGGCGGGGTTTTCGCAGGCGCCATTTTCTCTTCTCACGACCGAGGTTGCTCTCGCTCTCCTTTGCCGCCGCCCCCCTGCACCACTTCCATCGCGGCTCCCACTGCGGGTAGGTAAAACGACCAACCGCCAGCAGCGTACACGCCGCTGCCCTCTTGCCAGTGACTGGGCCTGTCTGATCCTAGCCCTCACGGAGGGCGGGGCTCAGCGGGGGTAGCCGCCTCCCGCGCCCTGACGGGCAGCGGCTTTACCCAGTGGGACGGCGCTGGTTCCGCGCAGGGGGAAGCGGTGGGGCCAATCGCGTGCTGGCAGAGTCGGAGGTGCGCGTTGGCGGTGGGGGCAGCTACGCTTTCTCTCCCGTGCGCGGTGGGGATCGGCGGCGGGCGCAGGTACGCGCGCCCACGGAGAGGTGTGGCGGGGGCTAGCGAGGAGGGGGCGCTGCTCGCGCTCAGGGTAGCGGGGGGCGGACATAGGCCGGGCCGAGCCTTGGTGGGGCCGCAGAGCCGCCGCCGTGCCTCTGCCGGCGCCGCTGCGTGACGCGGCGCTGCGGGAGGCCTGTGGGCTCCCACAGGGACGGCGATTTAGTGGGGTGAGCGCTGTATGGAGAGAGAGTATGGAGTCGCTTGGGGGTGACTCGTGAGGCGTCTGAGAGCAGTCGGTGGGCCGCCCCGCCCTGCGTGAAAGACGAGAAGGGTGGCCGCTGTTGTACGAGCGGGCCTGGGCCTTGCGACCCAGTCAATGTGGGTCCCAGGAGGGGCGGGGTGGGGGAGGCCGGCAGCGGTAGCGGGTTCTTTCTGAGGGCGGGGGAGCGGCTGCCGCCGCCTTCCTGCACTCGCCCTTGGTAACTGTGCCTGGGGCGAGTTGCAGGGAATTATGGCGGGTGGAGAGGAGGGCGCTCAAAGCCATGGCCTGGGCGGGGGCGGCCGTGGGAGGCCGACTGGGCTTCAGCCCGCGTCACGGCCCGTCACTTTCGGGTACCGTGGCCGCGGGGCTGTCTCGCGAGGCCGCTTGCGCCGAGACCGCGGCCTCCGGGCGCCTCCTTTGTGTCCTCTTTGGGCAGAGGGGGATAAATTTCTCTGCGACCGCGTGGTGGAGGCGGCTTTTCCGCTCCCGGCTCCGCCTAGCAGCCGGCAGCCGCCATTACAGCGACCGCCATTTCTGCTGGTCCGCGCTTGCCGGGGCGGCGGGGGTTACGTAACGCTGGCGTTTTCCCCGCCTGCCGCTGGCCGGATCGCCGTAAGCGGGGAGCCGAGCCGAGCCGGGGGCTTTGCCCAGCTCCGTGTGTTATGTCTGTGGTAGCTGGTGGTGCCTCCCGCCTTCCGTTGCCGCTTTACCCTTTAGCTGTTTTTAAATAGCATTAGTCAAGGTGATCTCGTGCGGTAGCGGAGAGCACTATCTAGAGGCGGCCAGGGGAGGTTCTGCATGGCGGGTAAATACGCGCGAGTAGGGGAGACTAAGCACTGAACAGTACATTACAGTTCACTCGCTGCAGCCTTAAAGTTCTTGGGAATGGTTAGAGATAAAACAACCAGGGTCCTAAAGGGCTATTTAAACTGTCTAAAAATCTGCTCAGCTTCTCCCTGCTCTCACCCCACATAACGGCGTTTTGGCAAATGTCTGCCTGAGCATTCGCTGTCAGTAAATCTGTCTGATGGCTCACTTCAGGTGCCTGGAAAGACTAGTGTGTCCTGGGAAGGCAGTGCCTGCTGTTAGCCTGCACAAGCGGGCAACAGTTATAAATGAACAGTTGCCTGAGAGCATGTTTAAAAAGTTAGAAACACCTCTTTTTTTTTTTTTTCTTTTTTTTTTCTTTGTTCATTGTTGCCATCAGAATGAGTGTTGGTAACTTGCTGGGGAAAAAAAATTGATAAAATGCAAAAGGGAAATGCATGATTGTAGAAGTATTTCCTTTTCCTAGACTTTTTAATGTGACTTCCTAGTGTTGCAAGATAAGCATCTTATTTGCGACCTGCTTTTTGTTAAGTTTATTTTGGAAAGTCATAGTGAAGTTCACCTGCTTTTTCTTTTTTATTATTATTTTTTTTTAATTATTTCCACCTAAGGATCTAGGACCCAATTGTTACGTAGTGTCCTTTAAAAAGTAAACTCAATGCATGTGTCACCTGACATGTTGAAAAGAGGAGCTGGATGCATGTTCACTTTAAATATATGAAAGCAATTTTTAGTAAATGTAGTTAGCATGTGCCCAAAAATTATAATTCAGACCTTGATTGTTTCCATGTAAGCTTACATAGTTATTTTCTGTCTCCTTACAGTTTTGTGTTTTTCCAGGGTGTGCTTTCTCTTTCATAGAGAAAAGCTTTGCAGGAAAAACTCGAGTCAAACCTCTGGTTTTGGCTGTAGTGAGAATTGGAGCTATAAGTGGGCAGAGTCACAACTGATAATGTGCTGTTTTCATAGGCTCTTGAAGCAAGTCTGTTGGATTTTGATCCCTCCCAGAACACTTGAGGTTTTTGTCAGCAAGGATATATAACAGCGGTAAGTTCTGAAACCAGGCATTTCCTTATGCCTTTTCCTTTTAGAACAATATACAGTTTGCCTTTTCATGGAAGAGATGATCTTGCTTTTCTGCTCTTCAACAGATTTTGCTTGCCAACCTAAGAAAGAAAGGCAATGGAAACTGAGCAACAGGAAGAGACCTTTACCAACACAGAGACGAATGGTAAGTTTTTTAAAGGACTATTTTTTCTTAGAAAGAACCTCTGTAAGTTTCAGTGTTTCTAAATATTTAGTAATGCTTTAACTGTATCAGATGTTTGTATCAGCAGTAGCTTTGCATTCTGTATTAAATCTTTTTTAATTAGACAGTATTTTTATGCGTGCTTCTGAAGCATGAACACAGTCTTTCTTATTTACCCCCTTTTTAGGCATGGGATAAATAACTGCAAGTTATGACTGTCCTGGATTCAGCTATAGCAGTCATTTTTCTTCTTCTTAGCTGGTGCAGTGCTGTGATTTTGACTTCCAGCCTGGAAACAGTGCTGATAACTGATAGTTTTTGTTGTTGCTAACTAATGTTTACTCCAGTGAAGGACTTGCTTAGTCTCATGCTCTGCCGGGAGGAAGCAGAGGGAGGAGGGGAGGCTGGGAGGAAGCAGAGACAGGACGCCTGACCCAAACTAGCCAAAGGGGTATTCCATACCACAGCACGTTACGCCCAGTATATAAACTGAGGAGTTACCCGAAAGGTGCGGATCACTGCCCGGGTCAGACTGGGTATCGATCAGCAGGTGGTGAGCGGTTGCATTCTCTCCCCTTGTTATTTCCCTTGTCATTATTATTATTGATGGTAGCAGCAGTGGTTTGTGTTATACCTCAGTTACTGGACTGTTCTTATCTCAACCTGTGGGAGTTCCATTCTTTTGATTCTCATCCCCACCCCTCCGGGAGGGGGGACGGGGGGAGTGAGAGCAGCTGCATGGTTCTGAGTTACCAGCTGGGCTTAAACCATGACGATGACTAAGGATGTGAAAATATTTCATAGCTAAATATTCAGTACCAGTGTGGCAAGTACGAATGTAAGAATACTATCAGGCATATCCATTAATTGTATTTTTTTTAATTGCAGTTTTTACATGCAGAAATATAAATACATGAAATACCTCTAAAGAGCTTTGTGGAAAGCTTACTGGGCATAATTAGGGAGGAAGCTAGGGTCTCAGTGTTGTTGATTCATGCCAGTTTTTTTCCGAACAGTATTTGAAGTGCCATTTTACTATTGTTCCACCAGTATTTCAGTGTTGGACAAACTGCATTTGAGCTTTTTGCTTGAAATGTTTTTCCCAATTGTAAACTGTAAATAGATATTAAATGGGTGATGCTGCATGACATGCTTTAAACAGCATGTCATAAATTTCTTTCTTGCTGCATGCAACATTCTCATTTAAAACATAGTTCATAGATTTTAAATAGATTTTTAATAGTTAATCAGTATGTAAGCCAGTGAAGACCTGTTTCTGTCCTGTGGCTCCTCAGAGGCCTCAGTAATTAATTAGCGTTGGGCTAATAGGAAAGAATGTGTTAGGAATACAGAGCACAAATTTGGCATGTGTTCTATTTCATATGACTTAGAAAGTTAAATAAATGTTTGTGTTTCCCCCTATGGATCTCTCTATAGGCAAACGTCCTGCAGAAGATATGGAGGAAGAGCAAGCCTTCAAGAGATCTCGGAACACAGATGAGATGGTTGAATTGCGCATCTTGCTTCAGAGCAAAGTATGCTTTTTTGATTTTACTGTTTTTTGTTTATAGCACTGCTCAAGATGGTGACAGTGTATGTTGAGATATATGTTTATTATTGATGTATTTTATTTAATATGCGATAACTTACCATGAATATCTTCAAATGTGCATGAATAGTAGTAAAAATTATATTGTGATGGAATTACCTTCAGAGGTTCTTCCAAAGGGTAAGATCCTAAGGATCAGTACTGTTATTTTTAACAGATGTACTTGTTGGGAGGGGAAAAAAATAGAGCAGTAGAAATTAGAAAGTATTCTTGTTTTTGAGTGGAAGATCGTTATATTGAAGGGAATGACTGTATATTAATCTTTGGAAAGGAAGGAGTTTAGAAAATGATCAGCTAGTAATTGTAATTTAAATACAAGAGGTAAAATGAGAACTTTCTTATTAGTAACTCTTCCAAGCAGATCTGCCAAACTTGTTCATATATATCAACAGGAGTAAAGATGGGAGTAATACTTAGGGCATTCCAATGGGTCTGTTGACAAGAGTAGTTAGTTACAGTAAAGTTGATATGTATGACTTCCTTAGGTGTTTCTAGTTACTACAGATGTCTTGTACTTCCTTAAGTATTTCAAGTCTTTTGCATTGGCACGGAGAAATGTTACCTTACCCTGTGTTACATTTCTGTCTGACAGTCGAGTTACCTGGCGTATCACAAAATGTTTTGTATGCTGTTAACATAATGCGTGAGTGATCCTTGTAATCAGTGTTTTTGCCTGTAATCTTTGAAATAAGATGGTATAAATACAGCTTTGCAGTTACTTTTCTTTGCTATCTGCCAGTTTATTCCTGTTGATGTTAGAAACTTGGAAGTTAGTGGCTTTAACTCTTCAGAATATACTGTTCTAAGAAGTCAGTTAAGTTACAGAGATCTAAACCAAAATTAACACTTGAAATTATCACGAAATGCTTGGAATGCAGAAGTAGAATTTGCAAATGCATTCCTTTAAAAAGAAAAAAAAAGCCAAACTGGAGGAAAAGCTGATCAGATGAGTTAGGGAAATTGTTGACTGTGTTACATTTGTACAGTATATTTTTGAGAGCTATAGTGTATGAGATTCTAGGAAGAATTGTCTAGAAACTTTTATCTGGTATTGAATCATTAGTTGCAAAACTGAATATTCTTCCCTTTCATTAGTTCAGTGGTAAGAGCTGTTGGCCCATTTTTTTCCATGGACAAGCTGTATGAGTTTCGTTTCAGTTTGATTTGAAACTTTCTAAAGCAGTGCCTGCCTGCCCCCAGTCCCCAAGCCAACAGGGGCTAAGATAGATTTAGCATTTTTAGTCTTGAGTTAGAAAATATATTCTGTGGTGTGTTGGCATAACTTAACTTCTGAAAACTATTTTCCAGAATGCTGGTGCAGTGATTGGAAAAGGTGGCAAAAATATTAAGGCACTTCGTACAGACGTGAGTATCTATGAGTTTAAACTAATTTAACACCAATTCTTTCAGAGCACTACATCAAAAGATTTTCTAGAAGTGGGAGCAACTCAACTCTAGGCATCAATAGCCTAGTTACAAGCCATTTGTATTGATTGCTAGAGTAGATAACTTAATTCCCCAGTTCTTGTTGTAATCAAAACCCAACTCAACTCACACAGAAGAAGAGGTTTATATTAAATCTCTTCACTTTTGAATAGGATTCTGCTAAATCTCACACTTCAAGTGCACTAACATCCTAATTAGAAATATTGACGAACCTTAAAACCCTTAATTGTACCATTTCTCATATGTGTGAATCAATTACAGTACTACTGAAACCATTGCAGGTGGCTGGCGTAACCCAGTGATAGAGAAACTCTTAACTTTCTTTAAAAAAGCAAAGAGACAGAATTGTCCATCTGTTCTTCCGAGAGCTTGCACATGAAGCATCAAAGCATCAAAGTTGCTTAATTTAAATGTGGGTATAGGACAGTAAAGGAACATTCTGTTGTTACTTGGAAGCACTTTTACATGGTCATGACTTACTTGCCTATTCACATTTTAGAGTGGGTTGACTCTTGTGATTAGACACATGCTCGGCATTAATGTTGTGTATTATTTATAAAACTTGGCAGCGCTTCTGAAATTCCATTTGTTTACACTCCTGTACTTAACATCAGCTACAATTTCAGCAGTTTTCCCGATCAAGACTCTGTTCAACACAAGATTTGGCAATATATATCAATACAAATCAGTTCCAACTACGTTCATAAACTACCGCAAACAGATTTAAGTTGAAATGGTCAGGAATTGTACAAATGCTCACTAACTTTGGCAGCTAGTTGATTTTTTGGTTTTTAGGGTCCTTCTTTTTCCGTGGGTTGTTTCTTTTCTTTTTCTTTTTTTTTTTTTTTTGTTTGGTTTTTTTTTGAATCAATACATCACCTAAGTCCAGATAATCTAGATTGGTCTGGAAAACTACCTTTCCCGATTTGCCCAAGGTTCTAGTAATACGGATCTCGACAGGTTTTGTGTCTACCCTCATGAGCCAGCCTGCTACTGAAACATCATATATTTAAAGTAGTTTAGTCAGTTCAAGTGACTCATTTTTAAGGTCCATACTGTTAAGCCACAGTCGGTGTAGCAATCCATTATGGTGTTAGTCTTCAGAACAACTTAAGCTTGTTTCATTAATTGAGAGTATTGAGTATAGTTTGTATTAAATTAAAATTCATTGCTTTTCCCCCTCTTCCCTCTCCTTGTTTTTTTGGCCATATATCTCCGTTGCCCATGTACTGGATCGACTTGCCCCTGCGTTGCCCACCATGACGTTGGCCCATCCGCCCCTGAACGCCCATGTGAAACCCTGGTTGGCTATGCCCAAAAATGTGCTCGTTGCCAAACGGGTACCATACTTGACAACTTCTGATTGAATGCCCATGCCCAATGCCAACATCCACGAACGCCAATGACCAATGCAGTACAATGCCAGTGTTTCAGTCCCAGACAGCAGTGGCCCCGAGCGGTATGTCCCAACAGTTTATGCCTCACTGCCTGATTAGAAAGAGAGAAATGTATTATATTACCTGCCTTTGATATAATTAAATAGTATCCCCTTATAGACGGTGTATTGTTTTTTTTCAAGTTTTCTGTCTTATTTTCCCCATTAAGTCTTTTTGTCACTGAACTTTTACGTGAGTTGCCCACCCAAACAATCCACTAATTTTATTTCAATGGAAGGAGCACAGCTTCAAGTGTTGCATATTTGCTGCATTGTAAATCAAATTGTTCCAAAATAGTCTCTCGCTCTGTCTTTGTGGCCCACCTTGCTCCCTTCAACATTGCCTGTTCATAATTATTTCTGATGAAATGCTAACTCCGGTTCACTTTTCTTCGCTTCTCATTTGTTTCGTCCTCTTTTTGTCTTGCATTTGTATTTGTTTTTCTTGGAGAGCCCATTAGTAATCTGATTTCTAACTGGTTTCATAACCTTACTCCAGATACGATGTTCACCACTCGCATATCCCACTTTTTACATGAGAAGGTGTGCCAGTTTTACCAATGTAATAGCGAGGGTATCCTAAATTAGTGGTGGCGGGGAACATGAATATTCGCTTCACCTTTCAGTTCTGCGTCAGTTTCTTGCCCACTTAATCTGAGCCCTTCCAAAAGCCCATTCTGTCTTTCTTTTTCTCTCTCTGCAAGAGCTACCTAATCTTAAATTTATCATGCGTATATACTGGGCATAAACAAAGGTGCATGTGTTGTAAATTGAGCAAACAGGTTTACTTTAAATGGGGACTATTAATTGTGAACTCTTCTATGTAGTAAATCTTCTTAGAATTTTGTATATGATGATGAAAAGGATTTACTTTTTCTTTTCCATCTTCTCCATTTTGTCTGGCGTTATGTTCTCCAACAACAGCATCTTGAGTATCAGTGCAGATATAGAGACAATTGGAGAAATCTTGAAGAAGATTATCCCTACTTTGGAAGAGGTATGTCACAGTGTTTGTTTCTTTTTAGAGGTAAAAGATGAGCATATGAAACAAGGTGGTTCTAGATAGATTTGCCACTCCTTAAATAAAGTTAGAAAATAAAACCAAAAAGCCTTTTAAAGAAGGGTTATGGCTTTCAAAGTACATGTTGGCAGTTTTTGTTAGAGGACAATCACTATTTAATAATTTATCATTTCAAACAGCTTCTCCCCTTTCAAAATACATGCTTTCTGAATTGTTTTGTCCCAACTTTGAAGTAATTATGCTGTAATTTGTATCCTGTGTTGGCTTTGTAAATGAGTGTTGCACTGTTTGATACCTTCTTAAACCTTTCTACAAGTTGTACAATGTAATAAGGAAAAGAGGTTCAACATCAGCTTATGTTCAGGTGAGGCACTTAAATAGTTGTGGTCCTATCAAAGGAAGTACATGATTACAGTTTGGCAATAATCAAGTCATAGCATTTGGAAAAAAAAACAAATACTTAAAATTTTTCTGTGACTAATATTTTATTATTTTCCTTGTATACATCTTTCTTACAGTATCAACACTACAAAGGCAGCGACTTTGACTGCGAATTGAGACTTCTCATTCACCAGAGTTTGGCAGGAGGAATTATTGGTGTCAAGGGTGCTAAAATTAAAGAACTCAGAGAGGTACTTCTTGGCTGTTCTTCTGAGGTTTGGGTTTTGTTCAGTAAACAGCTTAGTGTTTTGTGTTCATAAGGCACAGGTGTATCTTCTATGCAGTAATTTGTTCAGAACATACTGCATACATGATTTTGTTACTCCTGAGGTAGATCTGAGAATTGCAGCTTCCTTAGAAACCCTCAGAAATGAAATTGTTGGTGATAAAGCTTCGGACTTCTTGTCAAGCTTCTAAGCAATATTTGTGGTAATGTTTTTAAAGACTTTTTTTGGGTTTTTTTTTTCTGTTTGAGGGTTTTTTTCTTAAAATGGTATTCATTGCTCCTTCTAAAATGAACTGCATAGACTATATATATATTCATCTGGTTGGACATGCAAAATGATTTAAAATGAGTGCATATCTACAAAGTCTTACAATGATAATTCAGTAGGTGCCTGAATATTACTGTAAAAAGGCTTTATTTTTATAATTAAAAAAAAAATTCTGCCTCCTGGAAGACCATTGTTTTCTTCTAGTATAGGAATGAGATCTAAAAAACCTAATGGTCTCTATGAACTTAACTAACTATGCTTTTTGTCCTTCCTTGGCATTGTGCCAGAGGCAGTTTCAGGTCAGTTCAGATATAAGCTGATACCTGTTTGCAAGGGCTGACAAAAGCAATATAACCAGACATAATGCCAGCAACATCACTGTTTTGCATCCAGAGTATGTTTTCTTGACATGTGAAGGTTAATACAACCTGTAAGCTATTACTGGATATGTGGTTTTTCTGCTGTATTTAATTAAACAATGGTATAGATGAGCCATAATTGAAAGAGGAGAAAGTTTTACGTTTTCATATAAAACTGTCAGTACGGATCTCTTAAAAAAAAAAAAAAAAAGTAAAAATTTGTTGTGAGAATTCAGAAGCAGGCATGCAGGCTGGGAATTTAATCATCTTTTGGATCCTTTCTTTAAAAATATTTTAGTGGGTTTATAAATCTGTTTAAATACTCAGGTTACACAATCTTGGATTTTATTTTTTTTTTCTTCAACAGAACACTCAGACCACCATTAAGCTCTTCCAAGAGTGTTGTCCTCATTCTACTGACAGGGTGGTGCTCATTGGTGGAAAACCTGATAGAGTCGTTGAATGTATCAAGATTATCTTGGATCTTATCTCTGAGGTAATTTTATTAAATTTATTCTTTCATTGTCATTCGTAGAATCATAGAATAGTTAGGGTTGGAAAGGACCTTAAGATCATCTAGTTCCAACTCCCCTGCCATGGGCAGGTTCATGAGTGTTAGGGACCTATGAAAATGGTATCTTTCAGTTTATATTTTGAATTCAATACCTCTTACTTTCCCAGTAACAAAGTGGTTGACTGCTGCCACCTTTTGAAACTATTTATGTTTTCTAGAATTGGGGTGCACCTTATGGGGGAGGGAGGCAATTTTTGGTACTAGTGGGCTATTATTCATACTTTGCATATCGTTAAGATGCAAAAATTGAAGAGACAAATTTTGCCACTGATAAGTAACAGCAGCTTCTCTGTCACAGTTAAGTTCACAGGAAATGCATCACCATCTCCTTTCTTACCAGCATTGTGAAATATAAATAAATTCATATTTATTCATTTAATATATATATTTAATTAAATGTGCCAATTATAATGGTCCTATTTGGGCTGGTGGGGGCTTTTTTTGTTTGTTTGTTTTAGTCTCCAATTAAAGGACGGGCCCAGCCTTATGATCCCAATTTCTATGATGAGACATATGACTACGGTGGCTTCACAATGATGTTTGATGATAGAAGGGGACGTCCAGTAGGCTTTCCAATGCGTGGAAGAGGAGGTTTTGATCGAATGCCCCCTGGTCGTGGTGGACGACCTATGCCTCCATCGAGAAGAGATTATGATGACATGAGCCCTCGCAGAGGACCTCCACCACCTCCTCCAGGTCGTGGTGGTAGAGGTGGCAGCAGAGCTCGTAACCTTCCTCTTCCTCCTCCACCCCCTCCTCGTGGCGGGTGAGTTGTTGCTTAAACGCATTATACAAAATTCACACTGTATACAGTCACCTGAAATATGTTCATTTTTCCAGTGTTTCTTCCATGCTTCCATGTTGGTAGTGATAATGCAAGGATTGCACTTGTACTAGACCAGGGAGTATTTTGAAAAGCACTGGAATTTTATTATTTGCTGCACTGTAGTAGTCTACCAGGACTATAGTTCAGAAATTTTTGTGTCATTCAGTACTTGAGTAGTTTGAAATAAAGTTGTTTGTGAACCACAAATGTGAAAATTTAAATTTGAACAAACAAATTAGTTTATAAGCAAAAGAATTGCATTGTAATGTTGCTTCCCTTTCATTTTAGAGATCTTATGTCCTACGACCGAAGGGGCAGACCAGGAGACCGTTACGATGGCATGGTATGAGTTTAAAATTTACCTTTTTCTGTTTCATAAGCACAGTTAGAATACTGACTGTCTGAAGATACTGTTGCTGAACGCATGCCCTTAAATATGGGACATGCATGATTTTGATGATAAAACTAAAATGTTTTGTCCATACAAATGGTCCCTTCTCTGGAGGAATGTCTAGGGTGTAAGTGGTATTTGAGACATGATCTGTTTTCTTCCTTTCTGTATCATTTTTGATGGCAGGGAGAAAAGTTTGACTGTGCTCCATCCTGCAGGTTTTCTTGCACTGACCATTTGTTAGTATTTTTTAATGAGGGTGACAGAAATGGGACTTGCTAGGTTTTTCAGATTAAGAAAACATATCGGAACAATGCTTTCCTGAAATCTTTTGAATCATACAAGCATCTTAACACTGATGTTGCAAACACAAGTTATACACAATGTAATACAGATTATAGAATAGTATCTAATTAAGAGCTCTAGTTAATCTGGAAAGTGATTGCTCTTGAGTCAGTTCTTGTCTATTTGCTGGTTTATCTGTCTGCAAAAAAAAAAGAAACAACACTGTAATTCCAGATGTTTCAGAGCTAGGACCACTGCTAAGTTGAATCCTAAATTAAATTTGGTACATTCAACCATATTAATGCTAATACTTGCAGAGCTAAAAAATCTCTTATAGTATATGGGATCTTAAAAAAGGCTTAAATATATTCTTCCATGTTGTATTCTGAAATGTGACTTCCCAGCTGTCATCTGCTGTTGTTCTAGATTCCTCTTTCCTGGGAAGAGAAATCATATGTCTGGGAGGTAAATCTCTATAGTAACAATCTTCTTTTCTCCTCTGGCTTTGTTTGGCACCTGCTTTAAGATGACGGGTGAGACAAGATTTTTTCTTTTAAATGAATGGAAGAGCTATGAAATGGGCTACCTAAATGGGCTTTACATATTTCCTCCTTGGGAGTAAGATTTACTGGAAGTACGTAAGAATGTCACATGCTTATTATAAATATTCGAAGGAAAAATTTGCACAGTATTACAAAGAAAGTGTTACCCATGCTACTTTACATGTTAAGAAACTGGAAGAATTGAGAAGTATATCTCCAAGATTCCTTATTCATATTTACATGTTCTCAAAGCTCAGTTTTTGTGTTCTTATACTTGCAGCTAATAAAGCCAGTGCTAGGGCATATAAAACTGAGCATATAAGCCTGCCCGTCTTTGGATGTCTGGTTGAACACAGTCTTTCTTGGCTTGACTCTTGGGCAGTAGTGTGTTCTATTTTTATTCCATTCCAGCTGGAATACAAAATCTGTTCAGCTTGACTTTTGTCAGGTTGACCTTTGCTTTTTTGACATGAGTTCCTACAAGTAAGCGTAGTCATCTGTTAATTTTTTTGTTTCAAAGAGCAATTTTATCTCCTCTTCACAGAGAGGCTGCTTATGGCTTTGGGTCTTTATGACCAAGTATCATAGCCTGGTTAAAGTGAGGTCTGCTTCCCAATAAAAACTGCATTTAAATTCTAGTTTTAGTTAACCATCATCCTAGTATCCTAAATTGTGTAAGCAGATAGGAAGTTTTCACAGAGATTGTGAGGCTGAAGCTGGAGGTGTCATGCCATAAATGTAAGATCTTCCTGTGCCACCCTTCGTTTCCTGTGGAAACCATTCTCTAGCAAAATTTAAACCAGAGTAACTAAAAGTGAATTAAGCAATGCATGGGAAAGGTAGCTCTCAGAGAGCAGAAGTGCACTTTTACATAGATTGTATTTTAGAATAAAATGAAATAGTAAAAAAAAAAAATAGAATAAAATACTAAACCAGAATAAATTCTATTACAAGAAGTAGTCTTTTACATAGATGCAGTAAAGGGCAAGAACAGCTGCTTTTCTCAAACATTTCACAAATCATGGAAATGTTGAATTTGTTGAATGTACAGATTCTGTTTGGGGTTGGTTTTGGTGGTGTGGGGTTTTGGTGGTGGGTTTGGGTTTTTTTTCCTGGGTGGTTTTTTTTGAGGGTTTTGTTTGGATTTTGGTTTTTTTGGTTGGTTGTTCCTTTTGTGGTTTTTTTTTTTTTTTTTTTTTTTTTTTGCCAGTTCTCTTCACTAAAGGCAGAAAGATTGAGTAGTCCAGGATCTTTAAAACTGGATGCTGAACTGTGAATTTTCTGGAATTCCAGAGATACAGGAGTATTGACAGCCTTGTAAATGCTGAGATGAGAAAAACACATTTTGATTTTGAAAGACAGGTTAATTCCTCTTGCCCATGAGGAGTCACCCACCAAAGAAGATACTTGTTTGTTAGCCCATTCAATTATGCGCTGCTGTTTAAAGAGTTCATTTGGCTTATAATCCTTTTTGGATTTTTTTCCTGAAAGACAGGCTTTTTTTTTGTTTCTTTGTTAACAGAGCTATATATTTCTTTGGGTAACTACTCCAGATCAAATGCCTATGGACTGTAAGGGCTATTCTGACAGATTAAAAAAACCTGAATGTATTTCCAGTATTTCTTTTTTAACACACTCATCCTCAGGAGTCTTTCAGATACATAAATGCATGCAGATACCAGAGGAAAAGAGTGGAAAATAAAGCAAACAAGCATATAAGTAATTTTATCCCCTCACCTCTTTTTTTAATTAACTGATCAAGTACTAAAACTTTTTAAGTCTGAGTTAATAGTTAAATCGGAATGTCTCCTGTTAAGTGGACAGTCTCTACAGACTTCTGTGGTTTTAGACTTCTAATGTGCTTTTGTTCCTTCAAATGCTTCCCAGTTCTTGGGCCTTTTTTTAACTTAAATGTATGTGTACATACACGTGTCCTGATGTACAAACATTTGAATAAAGGCACATACCTTTAAAAAAATGCACAAAATGTTATTAATGTTTGAGATGTAACATTAACAAGCACGTAAAAGCTCAGTAAAACAAGAGTGTATGACAGCTCTTCTATTTATCCATGCGGATGTTGGATGAAAGTAACAAAATTTTGCTCTCCTAGGTCACTGTGGGGGGAAAAAAAAAAAAAAACAAAAAAAAAACCAACAAACAACCCAAAAAAAACCACCGCCAAAAAAAAACCCAGAAAATTATGACAAAAGGATTTTACATCAGTTAGGACCGAATGCATTTCCTTTCATTAGATGTAAAAGTTAAGCTGCCCAGCCAGCGTGTCATGGCTTCTATTCTAGTAATAGTAGTCAGTAGCGCAAATCTGTAGAGTAGAGTATTGTTAGGTATGTTGAGAGTCTGTTAAGCTGGTTTTAGGGTGCAGAAATGAACATTAATTGCTGAAATAGTAGAAGTCTGAAAGAAGGAAGTGCTATATACTGCATGTTTTAAGAACATAATTAAATTTCTATTATAATAAGGCAGCAGTAGATGTAGTCAAGTTATTAAGTTATTTGAGGTGTATGGAAGTGAATTGGTAGAACAGAAGAAGCAGTGTCCTTCCTGCTTGACCAGCTGTTGGCATAAAGAATCACTGACAGTTACTAGTTTCAGTATTACTAAATCTTCATTGTCTAATGCATTGCAGAAATAAAAGCTTCTTCTAACAATGGCAGAAATAAAATAGCTTTATATATAATAGCAACTGAAAATGTTCTAAAAGGAAAAAAACCAGGCCTGTTCAAGCTTTGCTCTGCCATTAGCTGTCTGTCCTTCTTTGTTAGAGGGAAAAATCTCTTTACACCACAGAAAGGAAAAAAAAAGTGAGTGTGACCACTTACAGTTCCCTCACAATAAAATTAAAAGGGAACGAGTCTTGGAAGTGGTCTAAGTCACATACTTTTAAGTCGTTCTTGTAGCATAAATGTTTCTGTGTACCAGTACATACTGTATTAGCTTGCCAAGTTACATACAATTCTAGATGACACGAACTTCATTTAGATTTCTTTCCTTTTTTCTTCCTATCGTGTTGTGGCTGGAAGATGATGCAGTGTCATGTGGATGCCTGTGATGACATGCAGCCACCAGAGTTGGTGAGTGTGCACAACTTTTTTTGCAAACAGCTTTATTGAACAGGTTAAGTGATAATGGGGTTTTCTTGATCATGAGTGTAGTCAGTGGCAACTTGTATCTGGTGAAAATCATAAACCTGTCTTTCTGACTCAGAATTTATTGGTAGTTTGTCTTAACAGTGTGTCCTGGGCAGGCAAGTAATGTTAATAGAAATGTGGAAGTGTGCAGCAGCACAGTCAAATGATAGGAGCTTTTCTGTACCTCTTCTTGCCTCTTTCACACCCCATTTTTGTGTTGTAAATAGCAACTTTCTCAGTAACAGATCCACTATAGATGCATGCATTTAGGATAGCTATTTTATATTAACTTCAGAATGTTGTACTTTATTATATTTCTAACAGTAAATATTAGAAGTAGCTTCTTTCTTACACTTGTAGATGAACTATAATGCTTTAATTATCAGTGTGTTTGACAACAAACCATTGGGTAGATTTTGGGAAAGGAAGTTAATGAGGATTGTCAAGTGTTCACGTTGTCAGAAGATGGCAATGTGCTGCCAAGTATGAAACGTCAATTCTTAATTTACATAAACACAGCAACTGTAACTGTTTTAACTCATCTGCTGTCATTTGCTGCCCTGTACTCTGCGGAGGCAGAAAAGATCAAGAAAACGATTGTTCTGTAAAACAGCTTTGCCCAAAAAGGGATTCTGTGGCAAATATCAACAGGAATATGCCTGCGTGTATGCAGATATGCTGCTCTGATCAGCCTCTGAGTTAAGTCTTAAGTAGAGTCCTTGATTCTTTTTCATTTTGGACTCTACTACAAGCTCTGTTATGTATTACAATCTCTATAGGTAAGTGTTGTCTGCTGTGGTTAAACCACAACTTAAGTACCATGCAGCTGCTTGCTTACCCCTCCTAACAGTGGGTTGGGGAAGAAGGTGAAAACCTGTGGATTGAGATAAGAACAGTTTAGAAATTGAAAAAAAGTAAAATTAGTAATAACAACAAAAAGAGAGAAGGAGGGGGAGAGAGAGCAATAACTCCCACAACAACAAAAAAAAAAAAACCCTACAAACACAAAACCTCCTCTCCTCCAAATAGAAAACCCCAAACAAACAAAACCAGTGATGCACAATAGAGTTGCTCGCCACCTGCTGACCCAGTACCCAGCCCGACCCCAACAGTGATCTGATCCTTCCAGGTGACTCTCCCCAGTTTATATACTGGGCATGACATGCTGTGGTATGGAATACCTCTTTGGCTAGTTTGGGTCAGGTGTCCTGTCCCTTGCTCCCTCCCAGCTTCTCGTGCCCCTCATCTCTGGCAGAGCATGAGAGACTGAAAAGTCCTTGATCTTTGGGGTAAGTGGTACAGAACACACCAAAGTTTTAGCTGTTGCTGTCAGCATCCTTCTCAGACTAAAGCCTAAACACAGCACCGTACCAGCTACTGTACCAGGAAGAGAACTAACTGTCCTGGCCAAAACCAGGACAACAGGTAACATGATTGTGTGATAAGTTGCTTAGAGACAGGATAAGCTCAGATCTTTGGTCTGAGCAGCTTCCACTTCGATCTTCTAAAAGGGTGTAGCAGGGAAATAGTGTTTTGGAAAAGTTGTTGATTTACAGCTTCTGGGAATGAGTAATTGTGATTGGTTGAACTTGTCTGGCTGCTAGATGCCCACCCAGCTGCTCTTTCTCCATCTTCAGCAGCATAAGGAGAGAAAGTAAGATGGAAAAGCTTGTGGCTGAAGATCAAGAGAGAGCACTTTCTAACTGCCATCATGGGCAAAACAGAGTCAACTTGGGGAAGATTAGTTTACTGCCACTTAAAAATACAAGTAGCATGGAGAGAAACAGGAAAACTAAAAATGCCTTTCCCTCACCATTCACTTCTTTCCATGCTCAATTTGACCCCTTCATTCCCTACTCTTAACTCCTCTGCCATGAGTGGTACAGGGGCATGGAAGATGGCAGGCTGCAGTTAGTTCATCATACCTTGTATCTGTTCCTTCCTCCTCACACTGTTCCCCTGCTCCAGTGTGAGGTCCCTCCCGTGAGATGCAGTCATTCACAAACTGCTCAAATGGGGTGTTCGCAGTGCGCTGCAGTTCTTGAAGAACTTCTCCAGTGTGGGTCCTCTTCATGGGGTACGGTCCTTCAGGAGCAGACTGCTCTAGTGTTGGTCCCCCGCCAGGCAACAGGTCCTGCCAGGCATGTGCATCTGTATAGGGTCTTCATGGGCTGCAGCTTCCTTCAGGGCATGCCCTCCTGCTCCCAGTGTAGCATCCTTAATGGGCTGCACTATGGATATCTGCTTCAGTGTGATTCCCTCCAGGGGCTGCAGGAGAATCTCCATTCCAGTGCCTGGAGCACTGTTTTCTACTCCTCCTTCACTGGTGTCTGCAGGGCTGTTTATATCACTGTTGCCCCCTTTGCTCATCTCTCCCTGGTGCACACTGGGGTTTTTTTACCCTTTCTTAAATGTTATCACTGGGGTTCCACCAACTTTGCTGATGGTCTCAGGTTTAGGCAGCAGTGGTCCATTTTGGTTTTGGGTAGAGTTGACTGGCTTTGGCTGCAAAGGGGCAAGCCCTTGCCCTCTTTTTTGCCTTTGATGGCACAGCACTTGTATTTATAGTGAAGATGGGGGTTGAGATTTTTGTGTAAAACAGGCTCAGAGTTAACTAGATGCTACTTGAGATGAAAATGTTAATGAAGCATGGCTATTCACTTTTTTTCTCTTTCTCTTCCAGTTTGAGGGTGGCTCTGGATATGGTAAGTGTTTATATAGAACCTCTACTTGTACTTCATTGTGTAGTTATTGAAGGGCATGATGCATACGTTTAAATCAGATTATTCTTACGCAGGGGGACGCGGTTCATATGGAGACCTTGGTGGACCCATCATCACAACACAAGTAACAATTCCCAAAGATGTAAGTAAAGTTGACAAGCTTTCAGCTTGTGTTTATTAAGCCAACAACAAAACAAACAAACAAAAAACCCCCAAAACCAAACAACCAAATACCTCCCCCCAAAAAAAAACAAAAACCAAAGTAACAAAAAAACTGGAACCTTTTCTCAGACTATTTAAGTAAATCAGAAGCGTGTAGGGTGTTTGATAAGTACTTCCAGTATAAAACAAGTGTTTCTAAATCAGCAAAAATCTATGCATTGAATGGTTTGTGTCTTCACTTTAGAGACACAGTAGACAGTTCTGATAACTGGTAATAGTTATAGACATGGTCTCTGTAAGTTGTTTTTTGCAAATCAGAATTGGTTCTCCCACTTTTATCCCACCTATGCTTATACAATTAATATTGCGGGGGATGTTCTGAGAATGCAGAGAAGTAAGCTTCCATTGCAACTCTTTAAACTTACGAAAGCTGTGTAAACATGACTGTGATTTTTTTAAGTGTTTTTAGAAAGCTGTACTGGGAAATGAATACTTTGCTTTTTTCCCCTAGTTGGCAGGATCTATTATTGGAAAGGGAGGCCAGAGAATCAAACAAATACGTCATGAGTCGGGAGCTTCGATCAAAATTGATGAACCATTAGAAGGCTCAGAAGATCGGATAATAACTATTACGGGAACACAGGACCAGATACAAAATGCACAGTATTTACTGCAGAACAGGCAAGTTAAAGTTCAATGTCATCCCTACTATCAACTTCTAAACTGACTGACATGTACATTCTAAAGCTACTCTTCTCTGCAGTACAGTTTTAGAAGGCAGGTTTTAAGTAACTGTTTGAACCTAACATCGCCAGTGGTAGTTCTGCCTTGATTATCTTCAGTTCTCCATTGTAATTAAAATGAAGACACCCTCAAAACTAATCTTGCTGGAAGACACCTTAACCAAGCAGTCCTCTCATTTCTGTGGTGAAAACTGCTGCAAAAAAACTACTTGTAATAAATTACATAGAGCCTGTAGAAAATGTAGAAGATTACAGTGGATGTTGGCCTAGTTCTGTGTGGAAGACTAGTGATTTTGTTGTTTTTAGATAACTAAATTGACAACAAATCACAGTCTGCCATATGGCACAGACCATGCCTCTACAGGACAAGTTGAAATCGATTTGGTGCTGTTATGCAGCATTTCATATCTTGTTGACATTACTTTGTCTTTTCCACCAAATACTAACAGCTTCAGATTTAATTTGATTAGTTTTGCTTTATTAATATGTTGGCTGTCATAGCAGATTTTACTGTTTTAAATGTTTGGCTTCAGAGTACTAAGTTTTAAATGTGCCTAGAACATACTAATATACCTATAATAGCCATTCATCTTTTGGAATTATATACTTTTAAATGTATTAGGAATTTGTAATGTAATCTGCTCTAAGAATGTAATTGTGAATGTTGATGCAAGATGTATGGTCCATCATTCTAATACATGCTTTTTTCTTTTTCTTTTATAGTGTGAAGCAGTATGCAGATGTTGAAGGATTCTAATGCAAGATTATTTTTTCTTTTTTATAGTGTGAAGCAGTATTCTGGAAAGTTTTTCTAAGACTAGTGAAGAACTGAAGGAGTCCTGCACCCCTTTTTTTTTTGTTTGTTTTTCTAATCTGCTTCTGTTTAAAAAGCCAACATTCCTCTGCTTCATAGGTGTTCTGCATTTGAGGTGTAGTGGAATCTTTGCTGTCCACCAGATGTAATGTTTTAATTCCTTACACATGGGGGGAGGGAAAGGGCACACAAGACTAACATTGAGATTTTGAAGCAGCAGCAGAGAGAGTGACTTTTATTTTTGTTCATTGTTGGTGGTAGATTGTAATGTTTTCGTTGTAATTGTTGTGAACACCCTGCTTTATGTACACTGTATCTTTTCTTTGGAAGTGGGGAGAATACTGCTAGTCCACATGTCCCTGGCATCCTTTGAGAACAGTGTGCACAATGTAATGCTTTTTTTTAAGAAACACTTTATGATTTCTTAATAAATTAGTGAACCTATTCTTGGTAGTGACTTTTCTTCAGATATATGTAAGATAATGTCTAAAATAGATAAACCGTTCTGTTGGGTTTTTTTCCTCCCACATGAGAGAAAGTTGTAGTTCAGCTTGCTGTTCTTTTATATAGATGGAGTTGTATGGGGTTTTTGACACATTAAAGAAACTGTGTGAAAAGAATGACTCTGCTTTGCTGTTTGGGGAAAAAAAATGCAGGAATATTCATGCAGATGTTGTGTAAAATTGACATTTCTCAAGTGTTCGGCCCTCTTTGCAGTACATATTTATATTGGTAACAGTATATAAATAAAATATTTTAAAACTTTGTGATGTCACTGAGTAAGCAGCGGTAAAGTACACCTGGTTATAGACAGCTTGCTTAATGCAGATAACACTGTTAGAAATGACAGTTGCTGTACCATTACTGAGTTAATTATAGTTACTTTATGAGCTTTCATTTATATGAGGTTAGAAATCCGTATAAATTGGCAAATTGACAGTATCTAACTCTGTAACTTGGTTTTCATTGTATGCAAAACTTGTTTGGTTTCCCTGTTGTATGTTGAATTCCTTAGGAATTATTTGTGAGAAATTAAAAAATATAAAGCCTCTGGATATCTCATGTAATGACTTGGCATTTGTATTTATAGTTTAAAAATGTTAATTTTACTTCCTGAATAAAAACAACCTTAAAAACATGAGTGTGGCATATACTGATATGAGTCCAGACTGAGCATGGATTCTTGGTTTGGGGCTTTTTCCCACACTGGCTTGTAGAACATTTCAGATCAGCAGCTGGTTGAAATTTAATGGGAAAGGCAAAGAGCTAAGAGGTCGTGCATAAGGCTGACCTCACTGGCAGAGTTAAAATCCATCACCACCTTGATTTTTGGCTGCAGAAGGCAGATGGAGTGGGTCTATGCTAGCATACCTCTGGCACTGACATTCACGTGGGGAAAGCTGAAGGTAAATCTGAGGGAGAAACCTGCAATCCAGGCAGCACTTTGGAGCAAAAGGTAAGTGAACTGTATGGCAGGCTGCATCAGAAGCGTGACCAGCAGGTGGAAGGACCTTCCCCTCTGCTCTTGTGAGACCCCTTGCTTGGAGCACTCTATGCAGTTCTGCTGTCCTTAATGCAAGGAGGACAGGAGCTGTTGGAGCAAGTCCATAGGAGGGCCTCGAGGATGATCAAGGGGCTGTGGCACCTCCTGTATGAAGATAGGCTGAGAAAGTTGGGGCTGTTCAGCCTGGAGAACAGAAGACCTCACAGCAGCCTTCCAGTACCTGAAGGGGGCCTACAAGGGTGACAGGGAACTCTTCATCAGGGACTATCGTGATAGGACAAGGGGTAACGGGTTTAAACTTAAACAAGGGAAGTTCAGGTTAGATAAAAGTTCTCTACTGTGAGGGTGGTGAGGCACTGGAACAGGCTGCCCAAGAAAGTTTTGAATGCTCCATCCCCGACAGTGTTCAAGGCCGGGTTGGACAGAGCATTAGCCAACATGGTCTAGTGTGAGGTGTCTCTGCCCATGGCATGGGGGTTGAAACTAGATGATCTTAAAGTCCTTTTCAACCCAAACCATTTTATGATTTTAAGTGAAATGCAGATGCCCAGTGTTAATGCATGCCTCCAACTTGTGCGCTTGCAGAAGGATGCAGCGGTGGTGTTTGGGTTTTGTTTTAAAGCAGGAGGAAAGCTCCACAAGTGTCCACGTGCAAATGTTTTCTGTTCGCTTCTACCTCCCGCTTCCCCCTTTTCAATGATGCAGATCTTTTGGAGAATTCCCTTACCAAGCCGCGTATGAGCGCTGCCCCAGCTGGGAAGGATCTTGGGAGGGGTGGATTTTTCTAACAGCCGTCCATGATTTGGGATTCACTGCGGGCCTCCCTCCGGCTGACCGTGGAGTCAGTGTGCGCCCTGACCCGAGTCCTGCCCTTCCCAAAGGCAGCCCCGCACCGCCGGGTACGGGCAGCGAGCTCGGCCTTACAGCGCCCGCTGCCGAAGAGCAGCTCTGCCTTGCGGAGTTCCTCTAAAGGCCGCCACCTCCGGAGGCGATCCCGGCCTAGCACGGCGGGCAGCCAGCACCACCGCGGCAGACACGAGAACCTCGCCCGCCTCAGCCCGCCCCTAATGCCATTGGGCGCCTGCGCACTGTGCGGTGGCGGCAGCGTCAGCGCCGGGCGGCTCCGGGCCGGTCGGTGGTGAGTGGGTCCCTGCACCGGAGCAGAGTGCGGGAGGGTCGGTGGGGTATAGGCGGTGGGGGGGAGGCGTTGCCGAGTCTCTTCCCGCCGGTGTGGTGCGCCGCGGGCTGCGTGAGGCTGGGATGGGAATCGAGGGGCCGGCCTTGAAAACCGTGCGTGTTTCCTATCCGCGCAGAGGCCGTCGAGCATGGAGGCGTTCCTGCCCCCGCTGGAGTCCGCCAAGTTTATAGCCGACAACAGCAAAGACGTCTCCGTGGACGAGGAGGGGGCGCGGCGGGTGGCGGAGAGTTTGTTCGACAAAGTCTCGACGGCGGAGTTCGGGCTGGAGGGGTGGAAGAGCCTCCACGAGCTGAATCCGCAGTCCGCCAGCAAGGCGGCGGTCGCATGGGTGTTCCTGGTGGACACCCTCAACTTCTCCTTCTGGTCCGAGCGGGAGGAGCAGAAGTACCTTGTGAAGTACAAGGGCAAAATGTACAGCGGGTACTGGTCCCTCTGCGCCGCCGTCAACAGAGCCCTTGACGACGGTCAGTGAGCTCCGGGGAGCGGGGCTGCCCCTCACATCATCGCCCACACCCCGGTGCTGGGGCCCGGCCTCGCCTCGCCCCTGAAGTCGGCCGCTGGAGCCCGTGAGCGGTCGAGCTGGGGGCGCTGGAAGCGGGGCTATGAGCGTAAAATAGAGAGTGATGAGGCAATGGCCCGGGTTGCCCAGAGAAGCTGTGGCTGCCCCATCCCTGGCAGTGTTGAAGGCCAGGTTGGATGGGGCTTAGAGCAACCTGGTCTGGTGGGAGGTGTCCCTGCCCCTGGCACGGACTTGGAACCAGATGCGCTGTAAGGTTCCTTCCAACCAAAACTGTTCCGTGAAATAGGAGCCACTTCCGCAAACTACAGCTTACCATTTTTGTAAATCTGTATGTGCAGGCCAACCTGTGGGGCTTGGGGGAGGTAGCTGCAAGTGCTTTAATAACACCTTGTGCTGAAATTAGATAGCTTGTGGCTCTAATTGCATTACTGCTAATCCATTAAGAAGACTGTAAGGAATCCCCATAGTAAACTGTGAATTCTGTTATTTCACATGTGTTATTAAGTAAACTGCATGTTTCCATGACAAATAAGAAAATGAGACTTCAGCTGAGCATCCTTCCTACTAATTTAGTACCAAAGCAGCTCCATGACTCTGAAAACCTGCATGTCTCAAACCCAGTATTTTAATGCTAACTCTTGTTGCTGTCATAAGAAAAAAAAACATTAGTAGGTACAGATGGAGGTTTTAATTCATCAGGGACCGTCGCAACGGGACAAGGGGTAGTGGGCTGTAACTAAACCAAGGGAAGTTCAGGTTAGATGTAAGGAAGCTCTTTACTGTGTGGGTGGTGAGGCACTGGAATGGATTGCCCAGAAAAGTTGTGAGTGTGGCAGTGTTCAAGGCCAGGTTGGACAGAGCCTTGGCAACCTGGTCTATCGTGCGATGTCCCTGCCCATGGCAGGGGGGTTGGAACTAGATGATCTTAAAGCCCTTTCCAACCCTAACTATTCTATTATATTTGCTTGTAAATTATGGGAATATTTGGTTAAGATACTTTTTATAAATACATAATGGGATTAGGAGCTAAGGAAAAACAGGCCTATGCTGACTATGAACTATATTTGCCAGTGTGCTATGTAAACACCCCACTGAAAGATGAAGACTAAGCAGTTGGGAAAAATTATGTATAAAAAGTAATAAGGGTTCCATGGTTCCATGTTGGAAACTGTTACTTGTAGAAGGAAGGACTGTGTGCAAATACAAATTTGGTTTTAGGCAGCCAAGTGAGTGTGGTTTTCACTGAACACTCAGGTAATTGTTTTTAAAGAGTTGATAGACTCTTAGATCTTACCATGTAAATACTTTCGTTTGTGGCAGGCCTCTGCATTAGGTCTTGGGATGTGTTATGGTAGCCTAAACATCTTATTTTGCTTTCTGTGAAGGAATACCTATTACTAGTGCATCATATTTTGCCACTGTGACACTTGACCAAGTTAAACACATATTTCGCTCTGACACGGAAGTGCCCATACCTTTGATTGAAGAAAGACATCGGGTGCTGAATGAAAGTGGAACAGTTCTGCTGGAGAAGTTTGGAGGCTCTTTCCTCACCTGCGTTAAAATGAGTAAGGGAAGTGCTCAGAAACTACTACATCTAATACTGGAAAACTTTCCTTCTTACAGAGATGAAGCTGTATATGAGGTAAGCTGGTTCTAACACTAAGTTTATTATGATAAGAATTTATTCCTCCTTGATTGTGTGACCTTAAAAGATAGCTCTTAGGTTGTCTGTATAAATTTTTCTGAGAAGTTACTTTGGAATTGTTCTAGTGTTTGTGAATTTTGGGGGGGGTTAATCCAGGGAATGAAAGGTAAATAGAAACATTTCTGTGGAATATGTGAAATTCAAGGGAAATAAGAGGGGAAAGTTATTCTTAATATTTTTGCCTAAAATCGGTGAAGGTATTGTCCTGTATAATGAAAGGAAAATCAGACTGAAGCAGCTGATCTTAATTATATCAGTTGCTATGAGACACACAGATAGGGGAAAAAGGTTTTTTAAATACTACTCTTGGTCCACAGTATGCTTCTTGATAAGCTGGGGTAAGATAATTGAGATTTCATTTCTTTATTGGTCTAAACCTCTGAAAACAGAATCACACCGTTTATTAGCAGTAAAAGAATTTTGATTGTCTTAAGCCCTTACCTAGTTGGGGATGTATTTCTAAAAACAAGAGTCACTTTTTTTACCCCCCAGAGGAGAGCTGTCTTTTTCATTTGCTGCCTCTGTCTTTATTGCTTTGTTGTGATTTATTTTGATACTAATCCATGTTCCAGGTGGATCGTGACTCCTTTGTACTCCTTACAAATGCGTGATATTTGAGATTATTTCTGCCTGGAAAAATCAGTTTTATTCCCCCCCTTTGCTTCAGCTGTCACTGACAGTCCCTATCCCCCATCTCTTTCTTCTGCTGTGAGGATCTTTGCAGCGAAAGAAGGAAATAAAACTGGTTGAATTATGAAAATGTAGAACTATTGGGAATCCACACTATTAACTTCTGTTGATTTGACAGGCATTGCACAAACGACTGCAGGCCAAAAGTAACTGATAACTGTTGTCAGGATTGACAGTATAGTGAAGCTTTTTGGAGCTGTTTTCCTGACAGAAACTGATGGGAAGTAGACCGACACTATCTGGTGTTTTCCATGTCTCTGGTTTTGCCTATGCAGGCAACATCTTCATTTAGCATCAGTGACGTATGTAGGCGCTCCTGTGCTTGGTCCCGTCTGCAATAGCATTCAGCTGTTATATCGTTATGTCTTAAAGACTGTGCTACTGACAGCATGGCATATACCAATAGTCCGTGAAGTCCTTTCAAGGTAACTCTGTGGAACACCAGTCACTGGAGCTTTGAACTTATTTCATTTATCACTTAAATCTGCCCTTTTGTAGGTGGCATGACTAGAATTTTACTGCATTAACATTACAGATAAACAGATTTAGTTAAATATTTCAGTTGTCTAATCCAGTACATGTTTTTTCTCCTTGAAATAAAAGGTTGGATGAGAATTTCACGTGACACTTGCTTGTGGTTTGATATTGTTTAGATTTTATGCTGTTAAAGAGTGTTACATTTTTCTTGTTTGCTTAACAACAAACATGATAGTTCGTTTTACAGAATGTAACTCTTACATGTCTCTCTCTGTACATGCCATTTGCTGTATCTGTTGATGTTTCAAGTACTTGAATAATACATTTCTTTCCTCAGAAAAAAAGGGTGTCTTTCTACAAACGGGCACAAATACTTGTGGCTGATACATGGAGTGTATTAGAAGGCAAAGGAGATGGCTCTTTTGAAGACATTTCTAGTCTGACTATATTTGCTGACTATCGAATTCCCCAAGTTCTTGTTCACCTAAAAGCAATGAAGTATTCCGAGGAACTAATGAAGAAACTACGTGAAGGTTTGTTCCTCCCTTACTAATATCAAGTAATCTTACCTCTTGACACTGTAGACAAAAGCTGCTTTTACAGTGTAATGTTTTGTCCATGTAAGGGTTATGTGTAATTTTATTTTTCTCCACCAAACAAGGACTACTTATGTAGTGATAAGGTAACAGGAAGGAACTTTCACAGTGATCTTGAATGACATCTTAAGGTTATGCTTATATAAAGGTCTAACAGCTCATTGGCTTAAACATTGGTAAGGGAAGGGTTAAAGAAACTCTCTACTCTGCTCTTGTGAGACCTCACTTGGAGTGTTGTGTGCAGTTCTGGTGTCCTCAACATAAAAAGGACATGGAACTCTTGGAACAAGTCCAGAGGAGGGCCACGAGGATGATCAGGGGACTGGAGCACCTCCTGTATGAAAATAGGATGAGAAAGTTGGGGCTGTTGAGCCTGGAGAAGAGAAGGCTACGTGGAGACCTCCTAGCAGCCTTCCAGTATCTGAAGGGGGCCTATAGGGATGCTGGGGAGGGACTCTTCATGAGGGACTGTAGTGATAGGACAAGGGGTAATGGGTTCAAACTTAAACAGGGAAAGTTTAGACTGGATATGATGAAGAAATTCTTTACTGTAAGGGTGGTGAGGCACTGGAATGGGTTACCCAGGGAAGCTGTGAATGCTCCAGCGCTGGCAGTGTTCAAGGCTGGATTGGACATAGCCTTGGGTGACATGGTTTAGTGTGAGGTGTCCCTGCCCCTGGCAGGGGGGTTGGAACAAGATGATCTTAAGGTCCTTTCCAACCCTAACTATTCTATGATTCTAAGATCTAAATTTCTGAAGGACTGCTTTTGCCAAAACCACGCTTCAGCGTAAGTATAGTTATGATTTTTGAAGTTTAGATAAAAGAAGCAACTATTCTGTCATTAGTTGAAAGATTATGTAGATGGGGATTCCTCATTATCTGTACTGAGCTGCTGGTGACTAGGTATTATTAAGCATCCATTAAAAAACAATTGCTTGAAGTTGACTTCATCATACTGCAGTCTTCTTTCTAAGCATGGTTCCATCTTCCAGTACTATTAACATCAGTGAATAAAAACATAAACCAACTCTTTATCCACTGTAAAATGACTCTGGCTAGAGGTAGGACTGGTGTTATGCGATTTTAGAATTAAACAGTAAGATAAACAGATTAATACAATTATCCATGGATCATAATAGGATGGCCACATATATATATGCCAGTATATGTGTGTATTAAATAGCTCATGTAGGCAATTTATCTTTTCCAGGAAACCTAGTTAAGGACATTCCCATCCAAGTCATTCAAAGAAATGAGTCCTTTTACATTTTTTTATATATATATATAGGTAACTTTCTTGATGGTTTTAGTTTTGTTTTGGATTTTTTTTTGGGGGGGGTGGAGGGGAAGAAGGGATTTTTTGTTTGTTTCAGTTTGTTTTGGTTTGTTGGTTTTTTTTTTTTTATTTTTAATCTTGAGTAGAATTATCCTGGCAGAAAATATATGGAATTGAAATTACATTTTACTATCCTTTTTGTATCCACAAGCAAATAAATAGTCATATAATGTGCAGTATAACCCAAACACCTGTTCTTTTCTTAAACAACTTTCTTAAAATATAGGATGCTGTTTTAATTGAATGGGGTGTGAACTTATATGTGTGTATGATAAAAGTTGTTATTAGAAAATGCATAGCAAAACTGTTAGCAGTTGCAGTGTATTAGCCATGAAAACTGCAGTCCTTGTTTAGGATAAATGTGAAGGGAGGGGGGGTGGGTAAGGCAAATTCAGACCATCCTGGGTCTTCTGTCTCTTGCATATAAATGGATTGCTGTCTCTGTGTCCTGCAGGGACAGTTTTCCAGTCTGGAGATAAAGAGGAGGTAGAGATCCGTGGATGTTCCATTTGGTGTTGCGCTTTGATTTGTAAGCACCTATTGGAGCTCTATGAGAAGAAGGGTCAGGACATGCGTGACAAAATCAACGCAGTTTTACTCGACTACTATCTTTGGGACTATGCCCGGGAACACCGGGAGGAGATGAAAGACGTCCCCTTCCACCAAGTGCGGTCTATCTATTACTAAGTCCAGCCCGATGGCTGTTGTGTTTGTGCATTATTGGTTGAATTATGGTTACTTGTTTTGCGGGGTGGTTTGTCGCACACTAATTTGGAACAGGCTAAATGAAATGCTCATTTCCTGATGATGAATTAACAACTTGCCTTCTATTTTCTTTCCTTGAATCTCTCTTGCTGTGACTGGAAGTCGTTGTGTAATCCTCGCTGGGCAGCCCCTGTCACCGCAGGGCTTATCACTCCTGTTTCCCGTTCTGTGTTTGTGTACGTACCGGTGAAGGTACCGTTTTGTTTCTTGAATAAACCCTGCAGTCATATACATCGCGTGGGGACCTCCGTTTTCTGGGGCGGGTGCAGACCGTCGGCAAACGCTGCGGTGCGCTCCCCGCGGGGCGGGGGAGGCTCTTCCTCGCCGCTGGGGGGCGCTGTGGGTGCCGGACGGCGTTGCCGTTGCTTAGCGATGCGCCGTAAACAACGGGGAGGCAGCGGCGGCAGACGCCCCGGCGGGCCCCAGCGCGGCCGGTCCTGCCGGGACCCTCCTCCCGGGACCCTCCGCAGCGGCCAGCGAAGTGGAAGTCGGGGGATGGCCTGGGGGGGGACTACGGGACGCTCCGCGGCCCGGCCGGCTCCCGAGACCCAGGCGTGATTCCGTTCCTGGCTCCTCTCAGGTTTGAGGTGAAAGATGCGCTTTGAGACACGGCAAATGTGGAAACAGCACAGGCCCCCTCGCGAAATACCGCTGCCAGCAAAAATTAAAAGCCTGCCGGCACATCTGCTCCTGCTTCTGGCAGCAAGGAGCGTGCGGTGGCGCTCTGGGGCTATTTAATACTCCACATGCTTTTATACAATAGTGAATAGGTTTACCTCTCTCCTTACCCTTCATCTCCCCCACCACTCTTCCCCCCCCTTCCCCCCCGAGAGTTGGTTTAATTTGTTGTTTTATTTTGGGGTGTTTTAACATAATTTTAAAAGAGGGAAGAATGTTAGCATGTTGCAGCAGAGCTTGCTAAGGGATAAAGATAATGCACCTGGATAAATAAAACCAGAAATCGACCAAAGTGTGTTTTGACTCAGTACTGAGTATATAAGGCTGTTTCTGAGTATCTGTCCTTTATGAGATGAGCCTGATTTCAGTCTCATGGTTTGCTTGTTTTTCTTCTGCTCTGACAGTAAAATGGGTCTCCCTCCAACTTCAGATAGTTTCTCAGCTCTGGATGGTGAAGCCCTTGAATTAAATGGAATAAAATAAAATGCAGAAACTCTTCTCGCTGCAGCCACAAGACAACAATGGTTCAAAGCTGTTTGTTTTCAACCAACTTGAATGTGGGGTCTTAGCTGATGAGTTCTGCCAGTTTGGTAATAACAGCTTTCTTAAGGGCAACCAGTGTGTGGGAGTTCGGCAATCAGGACTTCAGTAAACTTGTCCTTGCACTGCAGGGATGCTTAGAATTGGAGAAAGAAAATGTGCTGGGATCCAGCAGTGCCCCGTGAGGGGTTTTGAATGTTCATGCAAGAGAGCTGTAAAGAAAGGCTGTTCCTTGATATTTACAGTTATGCTGTCCTACAGTGCTTGTGTTGTGCGAATGAATGCGCAGGGAGCAGCATAAGGAACCATGGTTGCTAAAATGTATCATTAATAAAAAATAATGGAATATGTTTTGAGATGCAGATTAAATTCAGAGAAATGCTTTATATGTAATTAGATACTTTCAAAATCACACCTCCTGTGTAGGCAACACAGCTCCTTTGTCTGTGCTTGAAAGTTAAAAACGCTTGGCATTTCATAAGTGGAAAAGGTTTTTAAAGCATGCTTTTATATCAGGTGATTTTCAAGAGTGTAATGGTGCTTATATATTTTTTAGGAAATGACGATTTTTAGGAAGTTCCTGCTTTGGCAGGAAACTGATTTAGTATAGAGCATGGAAAAACTTTTCTTCTATGTTGCAGACAGCCCCGAATGACATGAACACAGGAGTGGTAACAGATTTTCTGATGAGTGTGTGAACGTACCCAGTGGGGAGCACAGGGATGGAGACTGGCATGGAGGAGGTCCCAGTTAAAGTCGCAGTTCGAATCAGACCTCTGCTTTCCAAAGAAGTACTTCATAACCATCAAGTGTGTGTGAGATTAGTCCCAAATACACAACAGATTATCATTGGGAAGGACCGTGTCTTCACTTTTGATTTTGTATTTGGCAAAAACTCAACCCAAGAAGAAGTTTACACTGTTTGCATTAAGCCTCTTCTAGTGTCGTTGACTGAAGGATACAATGCTACAGTGTTCGCATATGGACAGACAGGCTCTGGGAAGACATACACCATTGGAGGGGGCCATATTGGTAGGTTGTAGAAAGTTTTCCTTTTCGCTGATGAACAGTGTAGTTGTGCAATGTAAATATTAAATATATAGCAGATGATGCTGGAAAATTTTAAGGTATAATAAAAGGTAGAGTAAAACAAAAAAGTTCCAATGTTCATGTCATAATTAAACTGTTCTAAAAAACAAATTCTCCATAAATTAGGCTTATCTAAGAAAAAAATATTTATAAAGTGCTTTGGCTCATTGCCCATTTTTAGCATGCAGCTTAAACTGGAATTTCTTCCTGAAATGCAGTGTTTTGGAGATTCTTGCTACATCTACCTTACCTTGAAAATATCTGCCTTAGGGGAGCAATTATTTACTTCCTCAATCTGGTTTTGTTTTTTTGTTTTTTTCTTTAAGAAATTTCTATGACAACATATAAATATATGATTTAAGTCTTTCAAATGGATATAAATAGATGATTCTAAATATCTTGGTAGTTATTAAAATCTTTATTTTATTTAGAATCATGGAATTATTTAGGTTGGGAAAGACCCTTAAGGTTATCAAGTTCCGGCAGTGTGCGCTTGCAGCCCAGAAAGCCAACCATATCCTGGGCTGCATCAAAAGGAGTGTGACCAGCAGGTTGAAGGAGGTGATCCTGCCCCTCTTCTCTGCTCTTGTGAGACCTCACTTGGAGTGTTGTGTGCAGTTCTGGTGTCCTCAACATAAAAAGGACATGGAACTCTTGGAACAAGTCCAAAGGAGGGCCCCAAGGATGATCAGGGGACTGGAGCACCTCCTGTATGAAGATAGGATGAGAAAGTTGGGGCTGTTGAGCCTGGAGAAGAGAAGGCTACGTGGAGACCTCCTAGCAGCCTTCCAGTATCTGAAGGGGGCCTATAGGGATGCTGGGGAGGGACTCTTCATGAGGGACTGTAGTGATAGGACAAGGGGTAATGGGTTCAAACTTAAACAGGGGAAGTTTAGATTGGATATGATGAAGAGATTCTTTACTGTGAGGGTGGTGAGGCACTGGAATTGATTGCCCAGGGAAGTTGTGAATGCTCCAGCGCTGGCAGTGTTCAAGGCTGGATTGGACATAGCCTTGGGTGGCATGGTTTAG
This sequence comes from Ara ararauna, assembly GCA_028858755.1. Classification (NCBI taxonomy): domain Eukaryota; kingdom Metazoa; phylum Chordata; class Aves; order Psittaciformes; family Psittacidae; genus Ara; species Ara ararauna. The sequence goes on along the minus strand of CM054410.1, from coordinate 30,290,843 downwards.
TGTGAGGTGTCCCTGCCCCTGGCAGGGGGGTTGGAACAAGATGATCTTTCCAACCCTAACTGTTCTATGATTCTTTGATTAGCATAGCATCACCAAGCTCACCACTAAACCATGGCCCAAAGCACTACATTTACACATCTTTTAAATACCTCCAGGGATGGTGACCAGTCACTTCTCTGGGCTGCCTATTCCAATGCCCAATCATCCTTTTGGTGAAGACATCTTTCCTAATATCCAGTCTAAACCTCCCCTGGTGCAGCTTGAGGCCATTTCCTGTTGTCCTGTCACTTGTTACTTGGGAAAAGAGACCGGTCCCCGCCTCACTACAACCTCCTTTCAGGTAGTTGTAGAGAGCGATAAGGTCTCCCTGAGCCTTCTCTTTTCCAGACTAAACAACCCGAGTTCCCTCAGGCAATCATAATGAGTATGAATCAAGAAGAAGTCTATACCCCTAGTAGATTTAATGTAGACTCCATATTTCTCATAACTTCCATGACTATAATATTATGCAATTTAAAACTTAACTATGAATCCTATTGATGGATGCAAACAAATATTCTGAACCTCATAAAACCAAATGTTTACAAAAATCCTTAGGAACACTGATCTTTTCGGGTCCCTCACTATGTTGAGTGGCAAATGTTACAGACTTCTGTCAGTCTTCAGTCTTTTGTGATTTATGTGGTAAAATGACGCAAGCTCCTGTGACATCTTTGCTTATATTTTAGCATCAGTTGCAGAGGATGAAGAGGGCATAATCCCACGGGCTATTCAGGAATTATTTCAGCATATTTCTGAAAACCATAACATTGATTTCCATGTGAAAGTGTCTTATATAGAGGTTTACAAAGAAGAACTTCGAGATTTACTGGATTTAGAGAACTCTGTAAAAGAGCTACATATCCGAGAAGATGAAAAGGGAAATACAGGTAGGATTTCAGCTCTAAAATTTGGTGTGTTGGGCTTCAGACATATGCCCAAGTTATTCTTGCCTTCTCTTGAAAGAGCTTATTCATTACTAATACTAGAAAAAGACTATTTTCAGTGTATAAACTCAGTTTAGCTGATTTGGAGCAATTGTGGGGTTTTGATGCCTGTGAACAACATATATGTTCCATCAGAAATGGCAACAAATTATAAAATAGAAATGTGGTATTGCTTCTGCAGATTCTGTCTATAAACACAATAGTGTGTGATTATTTGCTTAAGTAAGTATTTTACGGTTAAAACTTTGCTTCCCACCTCAAAATTATAATTGTTAAGTTGCTTATACTCTAAATATCAGCCCTCTCTTTTACTATGAAATGAGTGGAAGACAGCAATTCATTGAGAGTAGCATCCGGTATTTTCTGGAAGTTTTGAAATTAACACTTATCCTGTAGTTCTTCTGTCCACCATATGAAAATGCTAGGAGAATCCACAACAGAGAGATTTTATTCTGAACTGTATAATGTTTTTTGCCTGTTTCCGCACGTCATTCCACACACACACATTTTTTCTTTATATTCTAATTGTTGTGTTTGCTCTATTAATATAAAATTAATATATTGTTGTATTGAGCTGGCATGGTTTTCTTATCTGTGGCTGGAAGAAGGCACTAATTTAGCATAAATCTTGTGGACAATATCATTGCTTCATAAGAATCCCAAAGTATGTAATATATTTTAAATTGTTTCTCTTCTTCAGTACAGTTGGAGTCAGCTTCAGTAGTTTTTCCATCCTTCATTAAAACAAAGGGCAAAAAATATACTTGGTGGAGTACTTGGCAGAAGTACACTTCCAGATTATTGGATTACTAATAGATAACTCTCCAAAAGGCCCAGCTACACAAGCTACATAGAAATTCTGTTCTTACCATAGTCTAGGAATCACTTCTACTACATACTTGTTTATTTTTAGTCTTGATTTTGTTTTTTTTTTTTTGTTTTTAAACTGGGAAAATATCCTTTGAGCTGATTTTGCTCATGCTTTTCCTAGATAGCACTAGACTGCAAATTGCATATGGATATGGAAGTGTGTGAGCAAAGCTGTGTACTGTGTTTAAGATACTGTTTTAAATGCTATGACACAATATGTGCATACAATAAATATCTGCAGGTTTCAGATGTGTTGTACCTTATGCTTTTCACAGGTTGTATTATTTTTCCATAGCTAAACGCTGTAACCTCATAATAGTGCAGGCTTGTAGGTTTCTCTAATATGTGCGTATAAGTTTGACCTTTCCTAACTGCTGTAAAATATTGCTGAGGAGTTTAAAATTAATCGAATTATTCTAACTTACTTTGGTTTGGCGTTTGAAGTGATTGTTGGTGCCAAGGAATTCCAAGTAAAATGTGCAGATGAAGTTATGAGCCTGTTGGAAAATGGCAATGCAGCTCGTCACACAGGAACAACACAAATAAATGATCACTCTAGTCGATCTCACGCCATTTTTACCATCAGTATTTCTCCAAAATGGTCTGCAGAGTCTCAGAAAAGTACTGATGCTGCACAGAATTCATCTTGGAAATCAGCTGACATGGTTGCTTCGAAGTTTCATTTTGTGGATTTGGCAGGATCAGGGAAGGTGACAAAGACTGGAAATACTGGTGAACGTTTCAAAGAATCAATTCAGATAAATAGTGGTCTGTTAGCTTTGGAAAATGTCATCAGTGCCCTTGGAGACCCAAAAAGGAAAAGTGTACATGTTCCATACAGGGATGCTAAAATAACTCGTATTTTGAAAGACTCACTTGGAGGAAATGCCAAGACTGTCATGATAACATGTATAAGTCCATCCTCATCAGACTTTGATGAATCTTTGAATTCCCTCAAATATGCCAACAGAGCCAAAAACATTAGAAATAAACCAGTTGCAAATTACAACCCTGATCAAGACCGGGTTGATGAAACGGAACTTGAAATCAGATTGCTTCAAGAAGCTTTGCAGAACCAGCAAGTCAATAATAAGTGTTCACATGACTTAAATCAAGAAAAAAATCATATCAGTTCACTTGAGGAGCAGCTCGCTCGGCTTCAGGTTCAATATTTCAATTATAGAACTTGTGCAGATGAAGCCTTCCTATTTCTGGTTGATTTGAATGATAATATTAGTTTAAAAAGAAGTCAGCGGGACAGGTTGCAGAGCTGGATCACTATGGTACAGGAAGTGAGGAAGGAAGATCTCATGATGCAGGAAGCTGACACAGGAACTAAGACCAGCCAAATGTCACATCATACAACAATTCTTCAGCTAAAGCAGGAACTAAAGAAATGCCAGGTATTTAATTAAAAGTTGATCATTTAATGTAATGGGTTTAGACTTAAAGAGGGGAAGTTCAGGTTAGATATAAGGAAGAAGTTCTTTACTGTGAGGGTGGTAAGACACTGGAACAGGTTGCCCAAGAAGTGGTAAATGCTTCATCCCTGGCAGTGTTCAAGGCCAGGTTGGACAGAGCCTTGAATGACAGGGTCTAGTGTGAAGCTCCATGCCCATGGCAGGGGGTTGGAACTGGATGATCCCAAGGTCCTTTCCAACTCTAACCATTTTAAGTTTTAGCAGACTGCTAAGGATTTAAATAACTATGTGAAAGAGCAGTCTGCTAAAACCTGAATTCAATTTTGAAAGATGTAAACTGTTACACTTACTGGTTCTTAATTTGACAATTTACATTTGATTCACAATCTTGTATAATTTTGTTTATCTAATCCCTGCAAAAGAGCTTTATCTTAATGGGTGATTGAATAGAAAATCATTTAATCATTATAGAAATAAGTAAAGTAACATATTCTGGCTAGTCAGTTTTAGGATTGATTCGAAGAAAACTCCAGGAACTCGCCAACAAAGTTTGAAGTTGACAAGCAGGTATTCTTTATTGCAGTGCTGGGAGACACAGGGGATAGCTTCTCCAAGCGTGTCTCTCCCAAGCATCAACCAAGCTGTGATTATATTGTCGTTAAACATACATATTAATTAGATTACATACATTACATCATACTTTCAGAGAATGCCTCCTGTATGCACACTAAATGTGGTAGTGGGCTTTCGGACCCTTGGTGGTTACTTCTTCATCACTTTGTTTTAGGATCATCATCATATCAGTAACCACCAGGCAGTTCTGGCAAGGCTTATCTTAGTAATTTCCTTTTCTCTATAGTTGCTAACAAAGCCTAACATCCTAAAGGTTACTCATTTACAACCCTATTCTTCAATCAGCTCCATTCTTCAGGATGATTCTGAGGCTGAGCTGTTTCATCTGCTAGATTTTTGTATTTAGGTCTGGCTGGGATGGAGTTAATTTTCTTCATAGCAGGTTGTTGTGTGCTGTGTTTTGGGTTTGTGACCAATACAATGCTCTCTGAACAGTGTTTGCACAGTGTCAAGGCTCTCTGCTTCTCCCTTTGCCACTCCAGTGAATAGATTGGGGGTGCAGAAAAGGTTTGAGCACACATGTCTAAAGCAAATGCCTCAAACTAACTGAAGAGATATTTCATGCCATACAACATCATGCTCAGCAATTAAAAGAGAGAAGAGGAGGTTTAGGGAGGTTTGCCATGTTTCGTCTGGGAGCTGGCTGGGCATCAGTTACCCTTGGGAGGTGGTGGGTGATTGTCTTTGCATCAGTTGGTTCATTTTATTTTCTTTCCCTCTTCTTCCACTTCACCTTTACTTACTGAACAATTTCTATCTCAACCCACAGTTTTTTTGTGCTCTTCTTTTGCTCTTCCCATGTCCCACTGAGGTTGGGGGTGGAGGGGGATTGGGCGAGCAGCTGTATGTGCAGAGCTGCCTGCTGCGGTTAGCCCCCAACCCCAGTGCCTGATATGTGGCTCAAGGCCTTCAAAATAATGACAAATTTAATTAGATTTTACTAGATTTAACTTCTAGCTATTACACCTGATTAGTTATTTGAGTGACTGCTGCATAGCACAATGCTGGCATATTTAGGTAAATATGCTGACTTACTGTTTTCCAGTTTTGCCATTTAGTGTGTTGTTTGTCACTTTGTTTTCCTTTGCTTAGGAGAGCTATGATAAAACCACCAGCCTTCAATCTATTCTGGTATTTGGGTCTTAGCTTGTGTCCCAGTATTCCAAGAACCATCTCATAGACAAAAACAACTATAACTTTCCCCCTTTTTTTTTTCTTTTTTCAGAGAGACATTGTGTGGCAGGAGGAAAGAATGGCACCTATCTATTCCCCTCTCCAGGATAGGTTCTTATAGCCTTGATATAATGGCTTCTCAGTTCCTTCAATATTCTTATGTAATCAGACTGTTCACACTGGTGCGTGTTTTGTCATCCCGATTTTGATTATTGTTCATAAGCTTAAACAACTAATTGTGGGTGCCACAGAGGAATATGCTCTACGATGATTAATCCCTGGGGTGACAGGAACTATGGGAGAAGTTAGGCAGGTGTGTAGGGCTGTTACTGACTTTGACACCTTGGGATTTCAAGCTGGACAGGCTTGTAAACTCCTCAAACTAATACGCCATTTGAAGGAGAGCAATTGAAACACAAAAACTTCCAAAGCTGTACTGGGACCTGGCCTTTGCCTGTCAAGCCACCATCCAGTGCCATCAGAGATGCAAGAGGGCTTCCCAATATAAGAGCCCACAAATGGGCAGTGAGGTCTCTTGCTCTGAGGCCATGCAAATGGGCACTAAACCAGAGGCTGAGCTCTGAACTGTAATAGTTGCCTCTGTAGTCAAGACGAAACAGTGGAAGCAGAAGTCAACTCAGTAAGTGAAGACCCAGCGCCTCCTGAGAGAGGGAGAATCAGAAGAGGCAGTCTATTCTGCAGCAAGGCAGGGGAGGAAAGAGATACAAATCATAAGAGGTGGAAACTATCCAGTCTCTATCCATGACCAAGCTGCAAGACAGGTGGAAAGATTTTGTCTGTGAGCAAGATGAACAAACTGCTACCTGGTTGCTCCAGTGCTGGGATGGTGGGCCTAACAGCATGGAACTAGAAGGTAGGAAGGCATAGCAGCTGGGCTCCATGGCTAGGACTATGGGATTGACAGAGTGATTGGAAGAGGGGCAGCCACCCACAGTCTCCAGAGTTGGCTCTTATTAATACCAGGTTCCCTCTTAAGGAAGACATTGTAATCCAGTAAGGCTAGTGGACTACCACAGAGGAAGGTATCCAGTGTCTGAAGGAATTAGCAGTGGTGAAGGTAGTCTACAGTGACATGGACATTAATCAGGTGCCCTGGAATGGCATACAGTGAACACAGACTGTGTGGCAGAAATATGTACAGAGTGCATTGATGTCGTGCGTCAGCAACCTAGCCAAGAGGGTTTGGGCTCACATTGCGGTGCCTACTTTGCACAGGCTCATCTGCAGCTCCAGCGATTTAAAGAGAATTACTAGTCCCCCTCCCTGCTCTTGGTCTGCATCTCAACTGCAAAAAGACTGTTCAACAAGGTCCAGCAACTCTAAGAGAATGTGGATAGTCTCCCCCTTTGCCCCTGCAGGCCAGCATTTCAGCTACCACAACTCGGCCTTTCTCTGTTCAAAGGAAAGGGTACCATAGACACACACCATATGCCACCCTGTGGTTCTCTCTCTGCGACTGTGGGGAGGGTATGAGGGAGTAGGACGGTGCACCTACCTTGGTTCTGAAAGTCTGTGTACAGGAACTGTGGGGATACTCAGCATGCAGATATCCCATAAGGATCCTGTCATGCTGGTAGCTCCAATGAGCTAGTGCTAGACAACAACCTAGGGGGAGAAGAGAGCTCAGCTTTCTCAAGCATGATAATATCTCCTCACAGAACTGACACACCCAATACAACTCAACAAATATATTCTGATTGTAGTTAGGTATGTTTAATACAATATGGACAATATGCCACTTAGTTTTCTATCTCTTCATCCTGCCCCACTCTGTCACTATGCTAACATATGTGCTAGCTTCTTTTTTTCTATAGTTGGCTCAACTCTGCATAATGATACAGCACCTATAGGGAACAGGATACACTCGTCAACTCTGCTTAGTAGAAACATTTGCATAGGTACACAGACTTGGGAAAAAGTTCTATTGTCTAAAGATTTCAGGTTCTTGAGTGCATTCTTAAAAGCTGTTCAGAGTTGTCTTTTCTTGAAAAAAAGATGTAGGTAAGCTAGTGTACAGAAGTATACAGTTTTAGAACAAGAAGACATGATGTTTCCGTATTTCATATGGCTTCTACAGGCTTTCTGGAAGATTAGTGTTTGAAAGTCTCCTTTGATTAGTATTGAATTATTTATGCACAAGAACACCTGAGGAAGCATTCTTAAGGTTTCTTTAATCTTTAGGCTGTTATCCAAGTTGCAGAATGAGGGCAGTTGTCCTTATTTTTTTTATCTGAGAAGCGTATTAATCTAATGGTTGATGCTGAGATCTTGTGGCTACATGTCACAGCACCCTAAAGAGAATAATTGGATTTAGATATTTACTTCAGTAAAGTAGCCTTGGTTATTGGTACATTATTCTCAAGAAAGAAACTCAGATCACATGTTTCATTTGAACATTTTTGTTGATTTCCCATTTTATTTCTCCATAAACACACGTATAAAGTGAGCACATGCTGGTAGGTATGTCATCATCTTCCCACTAGATGCCTACGTAAACTAATGTAACTTATCTTGGATGGATCTTTCTGGACAAAAAACATGTCTAATACTTATCAAAGTTGAGAGGTGTGTGTTAGATTATTTAAGTTTGAACCCGTTACCCCTTGTCCTGTCACTACAGTCCCTAATGAAGAGTCCCTCCCCAGCATCCCTATAGGCCCCTTTCAGATATTGGAAGGCTGCTATGAGGTCTTCACGCAGCCTTCTCTTCTCCAGGCTGAACAGCCCCAACTTTCTCATCCTATCTTCATACGGGAGGTGCTCCAGTCCCCTGATCATCCTCGTGGACCTCCTCATATATTGCACTAGATAATGAGTTGCTAACAGTGCCTTCCTTCACATTTGGAACAAGTGCTCTAAGCTTTTGCAAAAACTTTTCTTACAAAGGTATCCAGAGATATTACAGAAAACCTCTGTAATTTTGCTTACAAGCTCAAGTGATGACAGGCTTTTAAACTGAGGTTTTCGTTTTGTTTTGTTTTGTTTTGTTTTTAATATCAGTAAAGAATTCATAAACTGTTGCAAGTGTTTTTACCCATAACATTTTTGTGTGTGCTTTTGACAGGTGTATACAACCCCCCCTGCCTTCTCCCTCACCCAGGTAATGGCAAAATTCCGTGCTCGCAGCCAGATGACGCTGAGCCACATGGAAGATCAGGATAAAGTCCTTCACTGCCACCTCTCTGACCAAAGTGATGAAGAGGATGAAAATACAAGCAGCAAAAAGAAAGCCTCATTTAAGTAATTTTTTTATATTCTTTAATTTTTGTTACAGACAAATGTATAACAAAAGTAGTATTACTCCCTAATCCTGCCATAATATGAGATCATTTGTGATGTTTTTATGGTAAATTTAGGGGACCAACTGGGCATATTTAAAATATTTTTTAAACTAAAATAAGTTTAATAAACATCAGGCTTTGTGATTTAATGAAAATTGCATAATCCTGGTTTTGGGGCTAGAATCTACTGTGGTGATCAGGGCAAATGGGAAAGTGGAGAGTAGATGGCATAGAAGATACAAATGCTTATGTGAGTTTGGGATTCTTCTCTGTTACAATCACATACTTGGAAGCTTAAAGAAAAAAAAATCCCTGCATGTTTGGAATATAGCATGTCTTTCATTCTTCCCTAGGCATTCCATAAACCGAACATGGACACGAAAACAGGCTTCTTTGTATTTTCTTCCTGATCTAAGTGACATGAAGTGTCAGGTAGACAAGTCTTGTTTATCCAACAAATCCGCACTACACAGGGACACAACCGCAGGTAAAATGGAAGTCATGAGAGCAAATCTTACAGTGTCAGAATACACAAGAATGTCTTCAGCACACATAATTATTTTTCCCAGCAAAATATGTGTATTTGATACAAGTATTTTTTTGTTATAGATCAGTCTGGGCTTTGAGATTCTCTGCTTCTTCTTCCCCTTTCTGAAACTGATATTAGTGTCCTTAATGTTTAAGTATTACTTATTAGCTAGAAAACACACATCAAAAGCTGTTTAGATACGAATCTTTAGCACTGCTTCAATAAAAGAAAATAGATGCTATTATCTTATCAGAGATGGACTGAAATGGTTTTAGGAATATTTTTCCTCCCACTTAGGGTCTTGAAATGCTAGTGCATACCATTCTTTCTTTTACTGTTTACATGGCAGGGAAAAGATTCCTTGTGCTATTCTCTCTTTTTGGTTCTTTTACTTCATGTGGCCAAATTCCACACACATAATGATACAGAGCACTATCTTTTGGATACAGAGCATATTCTAGATTTTTTATCGCTATATTGCTTTGTTTTCTTTCAAGGTGAAGAGATTGACAGCCTCCAAAAACGTCATGTTTTTAACATGCAGAAGTTAAAGAATTCAGAGTTGAGATTCACTGAGGCCAAGCAAAAAATAAGAGAACTTGCACTTAATATCAAAATGAAAATGGAACTTATTAAGGAATTAGCAAGAACAGGTAAGTGGCTACTGTAGGAAAAATTAGAATGAAGAAGTTCAGAAAAAAAAGAGCAGTCACAAAACTTTTGAAGTCCTCTTTTAGTTTTTATGTAATTATCTTACGAAAGAATACTTTTAATAAATTAAAGATTCATAACTTTCATAATTTGCTATGACTGCACTGAAGGCTGTAAATTTTGATTACTGTCTACTCTGCTATGATACACAAATGTGTTTGTTATACTTTTTTGTGCTTTGCTGATTTTTGCTTTTATCCACTAATAGTCCAATTTTTCATATATGCTTAGTGCTACCGATCTGTTTGTGGACATGTATTTGTCACATGGTGTCTGGGATAGGAGAGGAGATACATCATTGTGCTGCGAATGTAAACATTCCCAGCACTGCAGTAGAGAAGCAAAAGTCAGAAGTGGGTGAGGGAAAAGGTTAGTGTCCCTGTTAACCTACACATTTACACATCTGTCCCGGTACGCATATATCTACATGCCTGCCAAAAACTAACCTTATTATGACTGTAAGGATCTCTTTGCTCAGCTCCTTCAATCACACTCTTCTCCTGTGCATACCTTCTCTTGAGGTTGTCTTTTGGCACTGAGAAAGATTGTGTGCCCCCCAAAATAGTACTTTGGAAAGATAACACAAACAGGCCACGTAAGAGAGCAGAAACACAATCCAAAGCTGTTTACTAATTATTAAGATGATATTTGAGTAATAAATAAACAGCATATTCTTCTGGAAAAAGCAAAATTTATGAAACACAAGAGAGCCATTTTCACAAAAACTACGGCACGAAGAAGAAATTCACTTTATTTGGCACTGAGGTGGCACTTTATTTGGTGACAAATGGTGACTCATAAAGAACTCAATTTTAAGACTCTTTCCTTTATTTCAGAGTTATAAAGGAACTGTATGTTCCTTTAAGGTTGGAAAATATCTCAGAAATTATTAATTTAGCCAGAATGAAGTAAGTAATACAACTACAGAATCAAGTATTACATTTCAACTGATTATCCTGATGTTTTTAACTATCTTGATATGATGTCTTCAAGGAAAGGATGCTCAGTTTGTAAGCAGGCAATGTTCTTTGAAGATAACTAAACTGGAACAAGAATCTGAGCAGGCCAAACTGGAACTGGCTGAAATGCAAAAGCAGCTTCAGGAGCTGGACAGTAATAAGGAGCTGAGAGACATTCCTGGGAAAACAAAGTTACAAAAGGAATTCCAGAAGAAGATGGATGCAACTAAGTTGAAAGTGCAGGTATGTCTGATCCGACCATTAAGGCTTGCAATCTCTGTCTTGCTATCACTTTTGAACCTTAACACTCTGTGTGTAAAACTCTCACCAGTTTTACATGCTGGAAGCTGATTGAAGTAGATAATGAGAAACTTAATACTATTATACACAGAATGCTATTTATGTTATCCATATATGTGGTTAGATACAGTATTTTCTTGATAGCTAACAAACCAAAAAAGAAGTGGGTAATGTGAGATTCTCATACACCATTGTGTGTAGTACCATAAAAGAATCTACACATGGAGACTATCACAAGGTTGTTACCTGCCATAAATAAAATCAATGTTTTATGGAAGTACCATATAAATTCCATCTCTAAGCAAATCACTGATGGTTTGCAAGACCAGGCCTAATAAAGTCATCTTATATGGCACTGACCTTCTACTTTTAAGTTTTGCTATACCTAAGTTTAAGTTCTGTGTAGGGCCAGCTTAGGTATTCTGTGCTTCTTGGTCCTAGAATGGTGGGTTAGACAAGCCCCATAAAGAAAGAGGTAGCTGGCTTATTGACTGGAGCTCAGGACCAGCATTCTGGCACCATTATGTTTCTGCACATTTTCCATATCTGTGAGTTCTATTAGATTTTACTACTTTCATAGCATTGCCAGGCATGAACTGTATCTTTACCTTACCTTCTCATGGTGCTTGATGTTAATTCTGGCTGTGCCAACTTTATCAGATAGCTAAGAAACCAGACAAATAATGAATGATTGTTTGCACGGAGGTTAGTAAGTCTTGCTGACTCATAAAAATTCAGTGAAATAAAGAATGAAGTTGTGAGTAATATTTTAGTTTTTCTGCTATTAAGCTGAAATTTGTCATGAACATTCAGGCCTTACAGAAGAAGCAGCAAGACACTAAGAATTTGGCTTCATTATCTAACCAAAATGAGAGACAAGCAGCAGAACTTGAGCAGAACGTGGCTCAGATGAAGCATCAGCAGACCCAGCTACAGAAGAGCTTGTGTGAGGAGAGCGAAAAAAAGAAGCAACTAGAAGCAGAGATTCTGCGGGACCAGCAACAAATTAAAGTAGGATTCTTCCTGTTCTTTGTGACAAAGGATGAGATGTGCCAGTTTTGACATTGCTTCCGCAAAGTCAATAAACTATACTGCTAGGCTTTTCAGTTCTAAGTAGTTACTTTCTTGACAAATGCACTTAAGAAATTGCTACAAACACTTTAACAGAAATCTTCAGTTTGCCTTTCTTTTCAGCTTTTTATTATTTATTACATGATATCTAGCTCTAAATTGCAATTTTACATCTAAATTTAGGGTCAGTATTTCAGATTATATACTTGTGTGGACTCTGACATTAAACACACTTTAAAAACAGACTAAGGCAGAAATAATGGGGCTTTTTTTTTTCCTTATAGGAAATTCAGCTAAAGATGGAGCAACAACAGAAGATCCTTCAACTTAAGGATAAAGAGATTGCTGCATTTAAAAAGAAAAATGACTCAGTGGAAACTTCACAGAAACTACAGGTAGCTAATCTAAATCTGTGCTTTTGCATACACTGCCTGCAGTGCATACAGCCACATACTAAAGATTCATAATAACATCTGGAAACAAAAATGAAATGTATTAAGACGTGGTGTGTCTGTGTGATCTTGGGTAAAACTTGTGAGATTTTGTGAACAAGCTGGCTATCGAATGCAAGTTAATCTTTCCAAAATCACGAAAACACTGTTGTTTCAATTTAAATTCTGCACAGAATATTAAAAAAAATCCATTAGTCCATGTAATCAGAATGTACAGAGCTCATTCATGAAGTGTGAACTCATAGCAGCAGGCAAATTTGTATTCCACAAGTTTATGGCTTGTAGAAACCATTGCTTTTGTATGCTTTAATTTATTAAGCAGAAGGGTAAAAACCATTATTAAAATGGTTTAATAAATCAAAATAAGTGTATTTCTTTCTTAGATTGTTGGCCTACGTGAGTCTGAACGAAAATTACAACTGCAGATTGAAGAACAGGAAAAGAAAGTCATAGACCAGGAAAACTTAATACGTGAGTTAGAATCTGCACTTGACCACGTGAAGTTGCAGTGTGACATGCAGCTGACCCTACAACACAAAGAACATGAAAAAAAACTACAGCTGATACTGCATCATTTCAAAGGTATTTGTTTCCTGCGGGGTATTGCTTAGTATTATCTTCAGTCACTACTGATGACAAATACTATATTCCAGCTGAAGAGAAAAAAAAAAGTGTTCAGAGGTATATTTTGGCTGTCCCTAATTCTGATGTTGTGCAGATTGCTGAGGAACAGGCACATACTGTCAGTGTGTATGTAAAACAGAGCATTTTCTTAAAGCAGTAATCAGACTTGTGGTTTTGTACTGAATTTGGCATATTGGAAAGTTTAAAGATACTGCTCCTGCTGATCTTGATCTTCTAAACATTCCTGTTAAAACTGACAAGTGGGGCTGGCATGGCCTTTTTGGTCCTGTGTTATACTAGTTAAAATGTACGCATTGCAAGCAAAGCATCAGCAAAGATCACAGAATCATCGAATAGTTAGGGTTGGAAAGGACCTTAAGATCATCTAGTTCCAACCCCGCTGCCATGGGCAGGGATACCTCACACTAAACCATGTCATCCAAGACTCTGTCCAGCCTGGCCTTGAACATTGCCAGGAATGGAGCATTTACCACTTCCTGGGCAACCCATTCCAGTGCCTCACCACCCCTTACAGTATAGAACTTCTTCTTTATATCTAACCTAAACTTTTCCTGTTTAAGGTAGAACCCATTCCCCCTTGTCCTATCACTACAGTCCATGATGAAGAGAAGATGCAAGACATATTCTGTCTAATTGGGCATCTTGATTTTTTGGCATAGAGGTATTTGTTTCTTAAACTAGTTTTATTTGTCCTAGATAAAGATAGTGAAGGTATTTCAGAAACCTTGAAAGCATATGAAGTAAAAGTTCAGCAACTGGAAAAAGACTTATTCTTCTATAAGAAAACAAGCAGAGAACTGAAGAAGAAGTTGAAGGGCCTAACTGGAGAGTCATCCCATCAATTATGGGCAGCCACTAAGTGTAAGTATATTATGTTAGAATATTTATGCAGTTGTCAATAGACCATTTGATGGATGATGATATACAGAAGTATATCAGATAGACATAAATGTCATATTTGTACAGACCTAACTCCAGGAATATATTACACCTCTCCCCCGGTTTCAAAGGAGAGACAACATTGGTTTACAGCTGTAACAGTGGCTTAATTTCTCCTGTTTTCTATGGATTATAACATAATTTCAGGATCTACAACCTCAGACTGTTGTGGTTAAGAAAAAGGAATTCTACTATCTGAAATAGTCTGAATGATGTTGTATCTAACAGCTTTGTCATATGCCATGCTTTTAGACAGGTTGCTACCAGCATATGATTTCATAAAAGTTACTTAATGGAAAACTGAAGAATTCCAAACTTTCAGTTACTGACTTACTTTTGTTTCTTACTAAGGCTAAAACAGAGGATTTACACACTTGTAGGGAAAAAAAAAAAAGAGCTTTCTAATGTGATTCTGTGCTTTGACATAAAAATCCCTAACAAACAGAAAAAAGAAATGCACACACAAAAAAAGACTCAAACAAAACACCAACAACTAGCTGCTACTATAAATTTTTAATTGTTTCATGTCCTACTTGCCAGAATTCAAACCTTCAATAGAGCTAATTGGTTGGAGGTAAAAAGAACATTCTATTTCTGTCTCTATTTTAGTTGCCTCACACCTTGCAATGCCACTATCAATATCTAACATGCACAATACAGCCTTCTTGGCCCTATGTTTCTTCTTAAGGCTCAGCATAACTGGTTCTTCCTTCTAGCAGATGCTTCCATTTATTTCTACCTGGGCAGTGTCATGCCTTCCTAACACACAGATACTGATCATATACCTGCTGCTCCCAGAGTAAATTAAGGCTCAGTCCTTGCCCTCTGAGCAGGGTAATGAGCCAACACCTTCATTACTGTCATGGTTTAAACCCAGCCAGCATTCAGAACAACACAGCTGTTCACTCACCCCCACCCCCTTTTTCCTCCCTCTCCAGAAGGGATGAGGAGTAGAATCAAAAGAATGTAAACCCCACACGTTGAGATAAGAACAGTCCAGTAACTAAGGTATAACACAAACCACTGCTGCTACCACCAATAATAATAATGATAAGGGGAGTAACACAGTCAAACTATGAACATGAATATTCTAGAGGTTGATTATAAATTGGCCTTTGAAAGACTACTGTGAGTCTTGCATACAAAGCAACACTTACTTCAGGACATATATCTGTGTGCAGAAATACCCATCCTAGCAAACTGTAGCAAGGAGAAGATCCCTCTGAATTTCCAGCTTTTCACGTATGGATGTTTATAAGTTTTACAAGAAAACCGCCATGGTTAGTTATTTTGCTTTTGAATACATTCTGAGGCATGCTGCAATACAATGAAATAAAAGCACTTCAGAATTTGTTGCTGTGCTTTAAAAATAGTAAAAGCCTTGTATGTACATTACAGTCAAATTTGCAGAATGTGTTGTGCATGTTGTGCTAATGTAATTGCGGACTGTTTTTCAATAAATTAATAATTTCATATTTGACTGTCATGGTTCAGTTGTTTTAAGACTGCCTATTAGGATACATAACAAGTTAGAATAGTGAGGCTTTTATTACCAGTACCCTGTCAGAGGAGAGTTACTAGCTAATACTTCTGATGCCTTTATAGATGACAAACTTTTTAATAGAAATGACAAAATGTCCTTTTTTTACCATGTTCACACTACAAGGTTTTGATGCTGTAAAACTGTATTGACTAATATTTCCTGCTGGTAGGCACCCAGAAGAGTTATAGGTTCTACTTATTTACCTCCTGATAAATTTAATTTTAGGTAACAGTGCTGATGACAAAGCATCTGGCCAAGATGAAGCAGAAGTTGCTTCTGAAGAATTCAAGTCAACACTTAACCCTGAAACCAACAGTCAACCAGGGAAAATAAAAGCAACAGACAGAACAAGTATTTTAAGAGCGCAGCAGAATTTACACAACCTTGGAGAAGATGTTGCAGAATTTGGGTGCAACAAAGAATGCTTGTCAAGCACTAGTGATGACAAAACAGAAACAAGTGAAGCTCAGCCTTCAAAATCATATCCTCACCCATCTTTCGTCACCCACAGAAAAGAGACCATGACACAGTTTCAAGGAGTAACTCCAGTAAAGCTATCTCGCCGAGAGTTACGTCATATTCCTCCCTCTAAATTACTTTTGAGACGCTCAAGCCTTGGAGTTGGTGTCAGTTTTACTACTGCAGATTCCATAGAAATGGACAAAAAGTCCAGTGTTTCTGAGTAGAATGCAAAATATTTCATTCTAAACCACTTAACGTGTGAAATGATTGATTCTTTCATAATTATACCTACTTATTACTTATTGTTTAGCTAAGCTGTGAAATAAAGATGGGGATCTTGTTTGATTGTTTTTGGATTGGGCTTGATCATTTTTACTGTTATGGAAGACTTAACTAGTGTTAAGTTTAATACTAAGTGTCTGTCTTAATTGCTTTGTTTCTAGTGAAAAGTCAATAAATAGAAACAAACAGTTTCAGATGTGTACATAAGGAGATGTGTACATCTTATGAAGTGAAGGAACTGCTGAAGGCATTTCTTCTCAAGTTAATACCATGCATTATCATATGCCTTATGCCACTATATAAATAAAGATTAATTTCTCTTCTTTTGAAGTTTACACAAGTGAAAAACCTGTTCTTTATAAATGCAAGATAAGCAACGAAAATGAAGGAAAGTACAACTCAGTCACTGGTAGATGCCGGCTGGTGCTCTGGAGGTGCCTGCAGCTGTCACACTGCGGGTGAAGCAGTTATTCAAACACTAGATTCAAATACCATACCCATTTCAAGACATAACTACAGTGTTACCTGATCTAGTTAACAGATAAAGAATCTAGATACTAGGTAGATAAATGGATCAGATACATTTGTGGAAGAAGCAGAACCACTGGCCATGAGAGGGACCTAATATAGGCAAAACAATGAGAGAGGCTGGCCAGGCAGTCACACAGGGAAAAGTAAATGTTTAAACTTTTAAACATTTAAAAAATGAGATTTCTGTTCTCATGTACGCACCTCTAATAGACCTAACAAATTAAATGGTTTTACCTCTTTCAGACAGTATGTAGCTCCTCTTATTTCTGCTAATTAAAAGCAAGAATTCATCTGACAGGCTGTTATTATCGCTCTCTTTGTTTTACTTCAGTGATGTTATTCACTGTCCTTCACTGACATTTAGCTAATGTGCAATATGGGGGTGAAAACAATATGGAACTAATCTGCAGTAATCTATCATGCCATTATTTCATTTATTAACTGCTGTTTCTCCTGCCACGTCCTGCAAAAACTACAAAAAAAGCCACACATATAATCTGTCACCTAGCTGGTCACTGTGATTATAAAGCAACTTTACGGATGATCTAAATTCTCTGTTATGACTATTTCAACACTGTGATGGCAGCATATCTAGAACAGACTATTGCCCTTTCCGTTACTGGCTCTCTTCTTAGCAGTCTACATGAAATGGCAGTTACCCCATGCATGTAGTTAGCAGAACCTCCCTTATTTGTCTAAATACTAATCACCCCACCTTTGTGAAAAAATCTGGCTCGTAGTAACTTAATGGCAGATTTAGTTATCCTGAAATAAAACAAAGTTTCATTCTGAGTAACCTAATCATAGAATAGTTAGGATTGGAAATGACCTTAAGATCATCTAGTTCCAACCCTCCTGCCAGGGGCAGGGACACCTCACACTAAACCATGCCACCCAAGGCTCTGTCCAACCTGGCCTTGAACACTGCCAGTGATGGAGCATTCACAGCTTCCCTGGGCAACCCATTCCAGGGTGTCACCACCCTCACAGTAAAGAATTTCTTCCTTATACCCAATCTAAACTTCCCCTGTTTAAGTCTGAACCTGTTACTCCCTGTTCTGTCACTACTGTCCCTCATGAAGAGTCCCTCCCCAGCATCCCTATAGGCCCCCTTCAGATACTGGAAGGCTGCAAGGAGGTCTCCACGCAGCCTTCTCTTCTCCAGGCTCAACAGCCCCAACTTTCTCATCCTATCTTCATACAGGAGGTGCTCCAGTCCCCTGATCATCCTCGTGGCCCTCCTTTGGACTTGTTCCAACAATTCCATGTCATTTTTATGTTGAGGACACCAGAACTGCACACAGTACTCCAAGTGAGGTCTTAGGAGACCAGAGTAGAGGGGCAAGATCACCTCCTTTGACCTGCTGGTCACACTCCTTTTGATGCAGCCCAGGATACGGTTGGCTTTCTGGGCTGCGAGCGCACACTGCCGGCCCATGTTCATTTTTTCATTGTCCAGCACCCCCAAGTCCTTCTCTGCAGGGCTGCTCTGAATCTCTTCTCTGCCCATGCTGTAGCTGTGCCTGGGATTGGTCTGAACCAGGTGGAGGACCTTGCACTTGTCATGGTTAAACTTCCTCAGGTTGGCATCAGCCCACCTCACAAGCGTGTCAAGGTCCCTCTGGATGGCATTCCTTCCCTCCAGCTTATCAACCGAACCACACAGTTTGGTGTCATCGGCAAACTTGCTGAGGGCACACTCAATCCCACTGTCCATGTCACCGACAAAGATGTTGAACAAGACCGGTCCCAGCACCGATCCCTGAGGGACACCACTCGTTACTGGTCTCCAAATGGACAATTGAGCCATTGACCACAACTCTTTGCATGCGGCCATCCAGCCACTTCTTTATCCACTGAGTGGTCCACCTATCAAATTAATGTCTCTCCAGTTTAGAGACAAGGATGTCGTGTGGGACAGTGCCAAATGCATTGCACAGATCCAGGTAGATGACATCAACTGCTCTACCCTTGTCCGTCAGTTCCGCAGCGCCATCATAGAAGGCCACCAAATTGGTCAGGCAGGATTTGCCCTTAGTGAAGCCATGCTGGCTGTCACCAAGCACCTTGTTGTTTTTCATGTGCCTCAGCATGCCTTCCAGGAGAATTCCACTCCAAGATTTTGCCAGGCACAGAGGTGAGACTGACTGGTCTGTAGCTCCCTGGCCCATCCATTTTCTCCTTCTTGAAAATGGGGGTTACATTTTCCTTTTTCCAGTTGTTGGGAACTTCACCTGACTGCCATATTTTGTCAATCATCGTGCGGTGTAACAGGTATTGAAACCCCAGCTCTGTCTGTGGGTTGAGTGATCTTCTACCGTGGCATAAGCCATTTTGAATGTGACTGCCCTAAGGTTTCAGTTTGAAAGCACTTTTATTGCACAGCCAGTAGATAGCATGTCAGCTCTGATCTTTAGAACCAGCACACTTATTAAGCAGCATGCTCATTTTATGTAGGGCTTCCAGAGAACCTGGAAATATATTTGCAGGAATAGCTTTTTTCAGGACATCACTGCAACAAACGTGCATTTTATGCATTTCTAGAGTTAGACAGTTTTTGCTTAACAGCAAACACTAAAGGCCAAGCCGCCAACTTGTTGCACTGCAGGCAGTAAGCTCGGTAACCGGGGCTGTTCAGGCCGTGCTCTACAATCACACCGCGCATCCACAGCGCACTGGTCGGAAGACACAACGCAAACGATGGAAAAGGACGGAGAGCCGGGGGCCATGGAGCGCGGCGCACCCACCGCAGAGGCCTTAGGGCAGACGCCGCAGGGTCCCTGAGGACTCCGAGGCCCGTCCCAGCCCGCCGGTGCATGACGGCCAGCGCCGGCAGCCGCCCCCGGGGCTCTGCGTGAGGCGATCGGCGCGAGCCGCCCCGCCCCCCCCCCCCCCGGCGGCCGCCCCGCGCCCCGCGGTTATTTTGACCCCGGCGGCAGTCCGTACCGGCCGCGCCCTGAGCGCCGCGGTGACGCAGCGCGTGCCCCGGCGCCCAGCGCCCAGCCAACCAGCAGGCGAGGGGCAGCGGCCGACCCTCCGGCCCGCGGCGCCGCGCGGCTGCCCCGCCCCGCCCCGCCCGCAGCCCGCTTTAACGGCCCGCCCGTCGCGGCCTCTTGGCGTTTCTCCGCCGCTCCCTGCCACCGCCACCGGAGTGAGTGTCCCGCGGGGGCGCCCGCCCCACTCCCGGCCCCACTGCCGCCCCTTCCGCGGGGCGGGGGCTCTGCGCTGCCCCGCCCCGTCACGCCCGCGGTGGGTAGCGGGCGGCAGTGGCCCTGCGGCGGTGGGGAAGGAGGGCATCCGCGAGGGCCTGGGGGCCACGTCTCCCGGCGGCTCCTTCCGCGGGGAGCGGCGCCGCCGGCCAGTGAGCGGTTGGGGCGGCTGGTGTCGGCCGCGGGGCGGTTGGCCGGGAGCGGCCGGGGCGGGTTTAACCCGCTCTCTGCTGCTCTCGCTGAGCTGCCCCCGTTTTATTCGTCTCGTCCTCTGCCCTTGGGCGTCTGCACGGAGCCGCCGCTTGCTCTGCTCAGCCTCCCGTACGCGGCTAACGTGCCGGCCTGCGGGGGGGCGGGAGCTCCTCCTGAGGAGCGAGTCCGCCGGGCTTTTATTTGGAGCGGCCGAGCAGGGCCCGCTCATCCCCTTGTGCGCTCTGAAGAGGGCGCGTTAATTAAAAATGCGTCAGCTACGAGCAAAACATACTGCTTGTAATTAGAAGCCAGAATGCCTTTGGGAAGCATAGTATTTACTGATTACTGGCTGTTTGGTTCTTTAAGGCTGCTAATATATATTAGTACTTAAGGATGTTAGTACTTTTTGTTGCATTAGTCGCATATAGCGAATGGTAGAATGATTCGGGTTGGAAGGGATCTTGAAGATCATCCAGTTCCAGTCCGGTGCCACGGGCAGGGACACCTACCAACAGGCCAGGTTGCTCAAAGCCCTGTCCGGCCTGGCCTTAAACACTTCCAGGCATGGGGCAGCTACAGCTTCTTTGGGCAACCTGTGTCAGTGCCTCACCACCCTCACAGGGAAGAATTTCTTCCTAGTGCCTAATCACCCCTCTTTCAGTTTAAAGTAATTCCCCCCTTGTCGTGTCCCTGCAGGCATTTGTAAAAAATCCTTCTCCAGCTTTCTTGTAAGCCCCCTTTAGGACTGGAAGGTGCACTAAGGTCTTCAAAGTGAATGTGAAGTTTCAAAGTTTATTAGGAAAAGGTTGTTAGATAAAGCTTAACTAATTTAACTTTTTTTTTTTTTTTTTTTTTTTTTTTTTTGGGGGGCGGTGGGAATCAGAGGAGGAAAAGCAAGGGGTGTTGCATTAGTTTGAGCATAGGATGTTGACTCACGAAGTCAAATTTACCTTTACCCAATTTATAAAATTTATATTTTAAAATTTGTGTTTTAATCCTTTAAAACTGACTTTAAAAAATCCTTTTAATGACTTAAAAAAAAAGTTTTAAAACCTGTTCTTTCTCAAAAAGCATTGATTTTTGCAAAGCACAGCAGTAAATTCACCATATTGCCCTTTCAAGCTGTGGGAGAGCTCTTATCTGCCATGGGTTTATTGCTGCTCTTTATGCCTGTGCTGCAATTCTCAAGTAGATTTCTAAAGCAGTATTTAGGGGTTGTGTTTGTTTGTTTGGTTTTTGCTTTGGTTTTGGCAGTAAAGTTACTTACGAAACTTATTGATGAGTTGATGACTTCAACTGATGAGTTGGCTTCAAGTAAATGTAAGGATTTACAGCAATTTAATGCATTTTTATAGTTTTCAGTCAGAAGCATAAAACAAAAGCAATTTAAATGGACAGAGATTTGCCAACTGGGGGGACCTCCTGCGCAAAACTTGTGTAAATTCACCTTTTCCTTGTTGGAAAACTAGGTAGCTTGCAGTGGTAAGTGTATAAACTGGCAAAAATCAATATATGCTCTGCAGAAAGTGCAAAGAAAAATACACTGGATGAGTGTATTTTTATTACTGCAGTCTTCATTACATCATGTCTAAAATGAGACTGAAGTTCTCCAGGGCATTGATGGATCTTATATTTCTGAATATACTCAGTACAATTCAGGGAACTGAAGTTAAAAAGATGCCTTTTTGATCATGTCACAATTTAGCTTTCTAAATATGTCTCCTTGTTTACCAGGAACTTAAGGTAGGGTCAGTACTTTGTGCTTACAAATTGCTGCATTGGACATGCTAAAGTAATATATTACCTGTTTCATAAGTGGGGGCAACTTGGGCTAAGATGTTGATTTAGTATCGCATTCAAAATAATCTGTTTATGTAGGCTGCTATGACTTATAGAAGAGTATAACCTAGGAAGCAGTAGAGCACCAAAAAAATGGCTACTTGCTGGTCATAACAAATGCCTTTACGCTGATTTGAAATTCTGTGGTGCCTCAAGCTTATCTTACATTGTTGATGTATCAGTGTGAATAATATGTCATTTTGGTTTAGGAGCTCTTCTCACAAACTTTATGGTTTCAAAGAGATTGCAGAGACAGTTGAACTAGTTTGCTAGTGATTTGCAAAGCAGAAAGTTTTAAAACTGGGTCATTTATTGGTGCCATCTCTATATCAGTGCCATAGCAATGTTGCAACTTTGAAATCCATTATCAGTGATCTTTTCATTAACATAAAAATGGAGGGTTAATAATGGAGGGTTTTGTGTTACAGAAGTATTATGATTAGCACTAATGCAAGACGCATGGAAACAACTCCAAATACTGATGCTCATCTGCTGTGCTTTTTTTTTTTAACTTCCAATCGCACTTGAGCTATTAACAAGCTGTGTAGATGCCACAAGCACGCTTTGTTTCCTTTTACTCCTCTTGGAGATTCATGCTGTACTCCATACGTAAGGAAAGGAATTGTCTCACATTTAGATAGGCTTTGGCCAGCAGGATGTTATGAAAGCATAACATGTCTCAGACTGTCAAACTCTTAAAATGTCTGTAAAAGTTCAAATGATTTTTCAGATGCTTGATTGATCTGTGGGATTACAAAATACTCTGTGGTGGTTTAATGCTTTTTTTGTGTGTATTTGATCAAAAAACCTCTTTGAGCACAACATCAAGCTCAAGAATGTCAATACTTGAGTTTTGTAAGACTGTTCATAATAATAAAGAACAACACAAAATATGATTCTCTGTTAAGGGGAAAAATTTTATATAAAGGCATCTATAAATGCCTTTATACAAACATTTTTAGATGCCTTTATACAAAACTTTTATATAAAGGCATTTGTACATCCATGCTTAGCTGCAAGCATCTGTGGTTTGCTGAAAGCTTTTGAGATCAGTCCGTTGCTTTCGTATGGGGCAGGGTCTAAAATCTGGGAACTGGTAAAATTTGGATGTCAGAATTGTAAGTATGGTATTAAATTGTGAAACATGGCATGGTGGTAAGCCTCAGTGAATCGCTGTATCTGTCTTCAAGTGTTGCAGAAGTGGGATGATTAGATCCTGCTGCTGTATCTATAGCTGTGCTGAAATGTTAGCAATATTAACAGTTTTTCCATGCTTAGCTGAAAAAAAAATTATAATCGCATGTATCTGCTGTTTTCCTCGGCATGCTCATTGCTATCCATTTTACGTGTTCTGTGGAAACAAATGTAAATCAGGAGTGAACTTCTAAAAATTGATACCATGTTGTTACTGAGGTATTTCAGTGAACTGTAACAGCATAATTCCATGGGTAGTAATTGCTTAATATGCTTGTCATCTGGGCACTTCATTGCATACCAGCTACAGTCAGACAGCAAAAATATGCCTGTTGCATTTTTGTTCTATTTGTTGAAAAGGGAGGGAGGAATTTGCAGACATCTATTTCAAAGTGAGGTACAGCTTCAGCTGCTACGGCTGAATGCAGCCTCTTTTCATCTTTCTTTATCACATGTTTTGTAACTGCAGCTTGAAAACATGAAATGCTTTCAAATTGTGGGCAAAAGCAGTATTTGGCACCATTAGCAGCTGACAACTTAATATGTTGTTCTGAAACTCCAAATATATTACAGTAAGCTTGAGACAAGAAATGACAATCTTTTGACTGACTAGCATAATCCTGCAGTGCAATTCTTTTTTCGTTTTTAAATAGACTTTACAAACTTCCAGTGTTATAACTGTTGTAGTCCGGTGTAGTGCCAAAGAGCATCATCCAGTATTGTAAAATCATGTTGTAGTGTGACTGGACACTTACCTTTGGTGCCATTTTTTAGTCTTCTCTCTGAGCTTCAGGTTTCAACTTAGCATATATATTCAAGTAGTAAGAACACAGTATCTCTCTGCTGTAAGTAATCTTAGCTCCTATGCAGGGTAACTGTAGTTATTTAAGTAATCTTAGCTCCTATGCAGGATAACTGTAGTTACTGAGTATTAAAATGCATTTAAAAACACTGCACAAAACCAGGAAAATCTAAACGTACCATGTTACTTAATAATTTAAAGAGTAACAAGTACTAGTTACTTGTGGTGTCTGAGACATGACTAATGTGTGTGTGTGGGGGGGGTTAGAGCTTTGGTTGTCTTCAGGTAGATTCAAAATCTGATGTCAAGTTTGTTTTATTCTTAAGATGCAATCATCTTCATATGATCAGCTTAATTTTCATATTTTTGAGAGAAATGAAGTAGGGTAACTTTGAGAAGAGAGCTGTTCAGTAAACTTGAATAAGGACAATATTAGCTTACTTGCTCATTCACTTTCACCTTGGAGAAAGAAAATGTAATACTTACACACCTATACTATACAGGTTTGTCCTTGAGAAAGTTATAAAACCAGTTCTTGACGTTTCTGTAGATTATTTTGTTCTGTAATAGCAGTTAGCAAGCAGCACATTTGTAGACCATCTAAGTAGATATTCAACTTAGGTTCACAGTTGCCAAACTGTAAGGATTCCTTTCAAATGGTGCTTTCAAAAAGCATGTATTATTTCACTACATCTGTCTGTTGTAGTATGCCAACACAGCTAGATGCTTTCTGTGAAATTTAGAATCATTGATTAAATAACATTACTTTCAGTCTTCTAATTCATTAAACTTTGCCTGGAAAAATTGCAATTCCCCCTTTTCTCCCCCCTGCCCACCCTCCCCTTAGACTTTTACGCTAGATAAATGATTTGTACTTTGGAGTGGTGTCATGGGGATCTACAGATTGGCTATAACTACAGGGGGCAACAGAAGGCGTAAATGTTTCCCACTTCTGGCAACAGAATTTGTGTTATGCAGCAAGAACAGGTGTTTGAGAGCAGCATCAGCCACAGTGCTGTGCTCACCTTCCTATTGGAGAAAATTGTTTCTTGAATCTCCAGTGGCTTGGGAACAAAATGGTACTACCTGTGTAATAGGAGATAAGGCTGTTTACCCAAAACTGGAGCCTGCATATGCATTTCTACTTGCCTTACTTCTCAAACCTTATGTTTGTCAGGCTCCAGGGATGGCATCTGGACTAGTTTGGGAGCATGACACTATTTCTGGTTGGTTTGGTGATTTGTTTTGGAGTGTTTTTGGTTTGGGTTGATTTGTTTGTTTACTTATGGTATGGTTTTGTTTTGTTGTTGGGTTTTTTCCTCCCTCTTTTTCCTCCCCAGATCATGAAGGTCAACTTCTTTCGGGGCCTTATACTACTTTTTTCTATCAAACATTATCTCTGAGAAACAAATGTATTAGCTATAAGTAACTATAAATAGATTATTCTTTTATAGTTCTTTTCCAAATTCTTAAGATAATACAATTTAGCAAAAATAAAAAGAAATAATACAGAGTTTGGATAGGGTTTTTTAATGGATTTTTTGGGGGGTTGGTTTTTATGGGTTTTGGGTTTTGTTTTGGGGTTTTTTTTATTTGTTTTGTTTTTTAAATAGTAAACCTGCAGCTAACAGATACAAATTACCAGTTGTTTGGTCGAACACTGTTTTCATTCTTATTTTTGTGCTACTGTCCTAGGAAACCTAATAACTCAGAAGAAGCCAGCTCAGTAGGATATCAGATGTGGCAATGGCATCAACTGTAATCAGTTCAGTTCCTACCACTGCATCTCGTTTTGCTTTACTACAAGTGCTAAGTGATACTGACTCGGAACCTGGAAAAGGAAAAAGTGGCCGAGGTGCCAGTAAATCTCAGGCTTCAGTGGGAAGACAATCTGCAAATGAGAAAAAAAGAAATAAAAGAAGAAAGAAGAAAGAACAACAGCAGAGTGAGGCCAATGAGGTAAAGGGATTATATTTTCAAGTAGTGGCTGAGGTTGTTATCTGAGAAGTAACTTTTGCTGTTTCCCGACAGTCAGTTTCTGTAGGTTTTTTTGTTTGTTTGTTGGTTGGTTTTTTTTAGTGGAACCAAATGATACTTGGTCAAAGAGAGCATTTTTTTTCTTTGCTTTATTAAGAATTGTATAGTAGGGAGGATACTACTTATAAAGTTGAAAAATCCTGATGAGCTAAATTGCTCAGGTGTTTTGAGCAATTATCAAATTCAATATGTAAAACAACCAAAACCCCCAAATCCATATTTCTTCTTTTAATATCTGTTAAGATTAAAATCTTTAAAATTTTCATAGTTGCAGTAGAGCTAAGCAAAGTGATTTTTTTTTTGAGCTTTGATGTTATTTTTACATTAAGTTTTTGATAAGCATACTCTAACGTTTCTTTATGCCTGCCTTAACACGATCAAAACTTTTTAACTCTGTCAGAATAACTGTGTGTATGCAATATGCGTTGCATGTGTCTGCAGAGGTTCATTTGTATGGAAATAATACTTATTCTTGTGATAGCTGAGAGGCAAGGAAGGGCTGAGTTTTTTTCTTCACTTTAGCATGTACTGTCTATAGCTATATTCCACTGAAATTGTAAATCAGAATGGTCTGCACCAGTGTTTTTGCCAGCACTTCATATGAAGAAGCAAGCAGGGGTTATAGTGCTGGTGCAGGCAGCAAAAGAGGCAGTAGTGAAGCACAAAAGACAGTATAGCAAGGGGCTGTTTAGAGGGGAAGGAAAACAATTCTGAAATATCTTCATTATTGCCTGATTTTTAGTAACTTTAAGCTAAGGTGATCTGCCATTTTAAGAAGGAGTCCTGACACTCAGTAAACACACGTTAAGGAGAACACTTGTGTTGTACTTTGTTTTTCTTTGTTTCATCAGTCATCTGGTAATAGCTTCTTTTTCCCTTCCAGGAGCCCTTCTGTTAAGGGAATCCTGTCTCTAAATTGATAATATGTTGTATTGCTGCTTTTACTTCCACTCCAAGTAAGGACCAGAATGTGGTTAATGTTTAGGCTGGAGGAGTCAGTGTCCTTGAGCTGCCAAATTTGCAGGTTATTTGTTCACTGTGAAATTCTATAATTTTGGAAGGTATCTTTAAGATGGCACTGTGGCATACTTTTGGTGCAGCAGTTAAAAATAATGCTTGCTGCAGGTTCTTAAAATCTGATGAACAATGAGAACTAAGGACTGTTTGTATCATTCTCTTTCTACCTGAACCTCTGGTTCCTCTATTGCTGATGCCAGATTTACGTGTACAGCTTTTCCTTTGGCATTATATCTAACTTCAGTCAGGTGTGAGCACACCATGATTCCTGATCCAGTGTGAAATCTGTCAGACAGTTATCTCTTTAGATTTGTTGAAAGGATTTTCAAATAGCAAAATGTATTTACTTTTTCATTGGTTTATATTATGTCTTTGGTGCTTTTGATCCACATTTTCCCATAATTTGACGTTATGGGTGCATACCATAAATGGGTAAACAAAAATGTACCTCAAACTGCAGGTAAAGCACACACGTTAATGTCTGAATGCCTTTGTTGGTCCATTAAGACTGCTTCTGTGTACTAATGTTAAAAATAACTGGTTTTCAGCTCAGAAACCTTGCTTTTAAAAAGATTCCTCAGAAATCTTCACATGGAGGCTGTTTATCTCAGCATGAACAAAAACTGAACAGTGCAGTGCAGAAGAGCACTCGGGAAGAAAACTGGCAGGAGTGGAGACAAAGAGATGAGCAGGTACACCTTGCTGTGTTTAGCTGTCTTTGGCTTTCCTGAAATATGTTACTTCATGAAGTTAAGTTTCATGGAGAAAGAGAGATAGCTGGAGAGGAAGCAGCAAGATACTGCCACATAGAAGAAAAGATTTGAGTGGAAATTCAGGCCACATCTTCGGTCAGATAGTTTGGAGCCAGCACATGCTGGTGTTTGCATACCTCATAGCTGGATTGTGAATACTGGTATATGGTAAAAGGAATTTACTCATTTGGACAGCAAGTAGAAGTACTACCAAGGAAGGATGGTGAAATGCTGTGGTGGGAGCAAAACTGGGGAAGTTGTGGTGGAGCCATATGTGGATATACAGTACAGATCCATAGTGAAGTAGGCTTCATAAGTTTTGTTAGGCATGGAATAACTAGCTCCTTTCTAGGTAACAAAGAACTGAGTGCTAACTGGCCTTCAGCATGCTAGGGTACTCCTATCAGTGCAAGAACCTCTGTTTTTTATGTTAGAACATTGTAATTGCAATTAATATTGTAAGTAGGGTTCATTAATACTTGAAGAATACAATAGAGATAAAGCAAAGGCTGACACTGTCTGTATGAAGGCAAATAAAATGCTTTTACTGTGTTTCTTTTCCCCAAACTACCACAAACAAATTACACTTGAAATGCACTTAATCTGAAACAGTAATCAAGTCCTTACCTTGAACAATTACAATAATTTACACTTCTGACATCAGTTAGGAAGAGTATTTGCACTTAAAACTAGGTTTTTTTAATTCTTGACTTGAATTCAGCATTATAATACCCCTTTTGAAACTGAAGAACATACAGTGAATTTTTTTGTCTTTTAAAAGATGAGAATGGTACAAATTGTTCACAGTACTCAACTATTATAGGCCAAAATAGCATACATGGACAAAGAAAGAATTTGTTCTAGTGCATTTTTTTGAGTTAGTGTTTAGAAAAATGTTGGGGTACATTTTTTTCTAAATTCCTCTTAAGTTTCTGTCTGGTCTGCAGTTATTTACTGTGGGTAGTAGTTTGGGCTCTTTTGTTATGCTTGAAGATGTCCTCTGGAGTACGCAACTTTGCACAAACTTTTTGAAGGCAGATTGCTAGGAAGTGTCACCAACTGGAGTTAAAAAGTGTTTCATGAAGCAGTTGATCTTCTATCCTGGCATGTACTAGGATGTTATTTTTACAGAGAAACTTTAAACTTGTCTCACAAAAACGATGGTATTGAGCTACTTCTTAAACACATGGTACAGAAAGCCAAATTGATGAAAGTCCAACATTTGGATACTGTCCTTGGTTTGGTGTGTTGTTGGGTTTATTTTTTTGGGAGGGTGGGTGTGTTTGGGGTTTTTGTTGGTGGTTTTTTTTGTTTTTCTTTTTTTCTTTTTTGAGGGTGTTGCTAATGCTTTGGTATAGGTATTTCCTTAGACAGTGGAGCAATGACCTAATAATCCCCTTGAAAATTTCCCAAGCTAATTAACTTCAGTGCTACTTTTTAAGGTATGGATTTGCTTAGTTCAGTAGTTGCAAAATTTTTTTTATTCTGTGTAGCATGAAGCAATTATTTTGGGTAAAGAATTCTGTATTCTTAATTGCTGGGTGGTGAAATGGTCATGCAAAGTTACAAATGTCTATTATGACTAATTGCAATCTGAGCTGTAACTTAGTTATAAACACCTATTCCTACTAGTTGTAGTCTTATTGAATTTTATGCTGTCAAGTTACCATAAGGTTCTTTTATTTTAAAAATAATTTTAGAGCAATTACTGTCATTCTAGAAACGTCTATGAGTTAATAAAAACATCTCTTCTCCGAGTTGGAGAAACTGAGTGGCAGGAAGGTTCAAATTGCAACTGGCACATGCTTATCTGAGAAGAGAGACATGAGTTTGAATTCTTCAAGTTCGGAAGGCATGAAGTCCTAGCCTCTTAGTTCCTTGTCCAGCAATACACTGTTGATAATTATGAGGTGAATTTTAAATGGTATACTGCAGGGGATAGTGATATTCAGTAAGGGGTTATAAGCAGTGTCTCCTTATTTCCGCAGAGGTCAGCTCCACAAAGAGCACCTCCCAGTTAATGAAGAGTTCCTCATTTCATAGTTAACCCTCAAAATTACTGTACTGTCTGGCACTTTAATTTTGAAGGGTTGTAAATATTTGTCTTAAGCTATAGAGCTATGATGTATATAGTATGATCTTTCTTCAGCAAAGCTTTTTAGAGAGTCACTGTAAGGGATTTCAATTTCTTACAACTGTTAGATGTGCTCCCAGTACCTAAACGAAAGGAACCTGTGGTTTCTAGATTTTTTGATGGGCTTAAGTGGCTGTGATCCTCTAGCTATCTATTCTCAGCCAGGCCATGCGCAGAAGCAGGACTAAATGTGCCTGGGAAACTAAGGGACTTTGCGCATATTCAGGTCTAAAGCTCTAAACTCCAGTTCGTGTAGTACTGACCTTTGTTTGGCCAGCTTCAGTCAGCTTTGCCCAGAATTGTACTGCTAGGTAAACAACTTATGGTAGGGTTACTGTTGCACTGTAGATCACATAATGCAATTTTTGTGCAATTGTTTAATAGTTACAACAACACTGTGATAGTACTAACTCATTAATTATTTAGAAGCTTACATGCAAAATTAGCACTTTCAGAGGTAAAAATCCTGATCCCATCTTTTTTGTGTTTAGCTTATTAATTGTTCTGTTTTTGATAGTCTCTTTTTTTAATCTTCAGTCTCTCATTTTTTGTTATCTTCCTGTTGAGTTTTCTAGTGTAGTAGACTAAAAGGCCTAATTTTTGGTAGATAACTGTCATTGTCAGGTTGGATTCAAAAGTTGCAGGCAAAAATAGTTCATTGTTTCTTGGGGGATTTCAGTCAATTTAGCTTACTGGCAGTTATCAAATCTCTAATTACTGATTCTGATATTGAAAGAAAACAAAGACTTGAGAAAAAAATCTACCCTGGCAGCTGCAAAAGCCCTCCACTTTGTTGTCTGGTCCCCTTGCTGCAGACAGCACAGGTTGTGCAGGCGGTGCTGTAATGAAGGTCATCCCTGCCAGCCTCCACTCCTGGCTTGCTGCCTGTGCGTGCAGCCCACTGGGGTTCTGAGGCACCTGCAGCCTGGCTGCCACAGTGTGTCCTTGGCTCTCCCACACCTTCCCTGCTACGAAAACCTTGACAGTGAGGCCCCGTGCTATCAGTCAATGGTAAGCTTAAACCACAAGCCAAATGCAAAGCTAGGAATGATAGCACCCCAAAGTCTTATGTAAAACATAGCAATTCATGCTGATAGCACTGTTCTACTGTGTTTCAAATAACCACTCAAAAAGGGCTGGTTTACTGTGGTAGAAACTAGAAGCTACTCAGGTTTTCTCTTAAGTGAGACTGATCATATGCATTGTTGAGCAATTAGGAAGAATGTGTGTGCTTTTACACCATACAATAAAACACTTTCAAGCGTATATAAAGCATATGAGAACTCTGAGGGTTTTTTCAGAACATGGTTCCTATAGACAAAAAAGGTAGTGTATGTCATGCCCCCAAGTTTGAGCAAAATACATTAACACCACTGAAGTGTTTATTCATTATAATAGCTATTGTAGTTTATGTTGAAATGGATGAAAGGACCTCCATTTGAAATTCAAAAAGCAAGAAAATGATGGTTAAAATAATTATTTTTAATAATTAATATTTCATTTAAGGGCAAGAAAAAGAGTATAGCTGTGCTGCCAAATGGAAGCCTTATTCTTCATATCATGCAGTGGATTGTAGTGATTCTTTCAGAGAGCAGACCTCAAAGGAACCAGAGTTTTGCATCCAACAAGTTAATCTTGGTTAACTTTGCCTTAAACAATAACATAAGTTATTAGCTGTTTATACCTTTATGTTATTTATTTTGGCTCCATTGAACTGTTGCTGAAATTGGCCTTCTCAGGAGCAGGGCTTTCCTGTGATTGCCTATTTCTTACGACACAAGATATCCTTAATTCCTGTTGTGTTCCTTAATTTCTAGTTCTTAACAGCTCACACCAAAAAGCTTTGAATTTTCTCTGCACCTCCCTCGCCGTCCCCAGAAAAAGGCATGTTTAACCTAATTTTTTTGCTGTAATGGATGAGTGCTTAGACTTCATAGTAGGCTACAATGACATTTGTGTCTTTTGACATCTTCTGGTTTTCATGTTTCAAACTAAAAAATTATATTAAAGAAATCCCATGTAAATAATTCATCAGGATGGGAACCATTACATAAAGGTGTGCACAACTTACTGTATACTTCCGTCCATCACAAAGTTTCCTGAAGCAAGATATTTTATTACTTCTGGTACAAAAAGGTATATTGCCAGTTAATAAGACTGTATGTCACATCAGTGAGAATTGGCTTTTTGGCAGTTGTGGTGATATGTGTATTGAAACTGAAACTTCAGTGTGTTCTTGATGGTTTTGTCTGCTTTTTTTTTTTTTTTTAAACCAACCTGATTACATGAAATATGTTAATTTTGTTTCTTCAGCTGACATCTGACATGTTTGAAGCTGATCTTGAAAAAGCATTGCTGCTCAGCAAACTGGAATACGAAGAACACAAAAAGGTTTGTGGGATCCATCCTAATGCAAA
Source organism: Ara ararauna (assembly GCA_028858755.1). NCBI lineage: Eukaryota > Metazoa > Chordata > Aves > Psittaciformes > Psittacidae > Ara > Ara ararauna. The sequence goes on along the minus strand of CM054410.1, from coordinate 30,258,441 downwards.
AGCAGTACAAGTTTGAGGTTTGAATTAAAAAAAAAGGGGGGGTTTGCAAAAAAAACTGAAAGTACCATTTTCTTCTAAATTGTTTGCTATCACTGTTCAAATGCTTAGGAGTTCAGAGAAATAGTGGATTTGAAAGAACCCATATATTATAGTGTTGGGTGGTTTGGTTTGCTCTTAATTAGCCTATAAAGGTGGAAAAGTAGTTCTACTTTTCAATTTTCTGACACTTGAATATGTTGGAATTTAAGAGTACACAAGGGATCTTTACCTTCCCCAGAAAACATCCAGCACACTTGAAGAGTAGGAGAATCAAAGCACAGACTTCTCATCAAGCCTTAAAGTGTTATTTATGGTTGGATCATTTGATTTTTTGCTAACATCTTCTGAGTGTAAATATTTTAGTCCGAATAAGTGTTACACATTTTGTTTGCTGGTGAGGATGCTGTTTTCTCAGTGATTCTTATGGAGCACTGAAGAATTGTACTGAAGTGTGCTTAGATGAAATTTTTCTTTCTATCAGGAAGTTGCTCGTTTGAAATAAATCAGGAGCCGATAAAATGTTATTAAAATATCTAAATTTAAATATAATTTCATCATAAAAAATTGCACATCTCTGCAAATATCTCTGTACAATATTTCTTTTTTGAGGTGGGAGTACCACAGTTTCTGAAAATTAAGGATAAATTTTTAGCTTCCATACTGAAAGTTAATTTTTAAAGTGAAGACTATCTTCAGGCATAGTACCATAGCAGTGTTTGTAGATTTTTGAGAATTACATCCCAATAATTTAAAATGTATATATTAAAAATATAGAGTACATGAGTACACAGAACAATTCTCGTTTCTATGGAAAAAACCAATTAATTTCCATATTTGCTTATATATAACTTTTATTAAGATTATTTACATTTAAGATTATTTTTAATGAAAATATTTCGTTAGTATTTAAGATTAATAATTGGGAGGTTGATAATTTGCTAAGATTGTTAATGTGGATGTGTGGGGATGGGGAACTCTGGTTCAAATGGCTGTCATGTGCCAGGCTGTCTGATTTCAATAGCAATAAGGTGAGTTGGTAGAGCATTGCTGCACACTAATGGCTCTCTCACTTCTACTGAATGAGAAAACATATTTTGAGAATAAAAGAAGGTACAATAAACCACTGCTGTGGGGGCTTCACAGAAAGTACTACCCTGCCTTGTGTAGCACACATCCTTCCTACATTTGACTACCATGTATTTTCAGTTTATAAGTTTCTGGATAAAATTTGGTGTAGAAGGTTCAAGTATTAGGCTGATGGTTCATTTGCTGTTTAGTGAAGAGCAATGCTGTACTTCAGAGAACAGAGTCTATGCTTTATTGCTGATATGTTTTGCATTTTTAAATGCATCTGAAGCCTGCAAATGACTGTTCAGGCTAAAATCTCCTTTAGTACATTATCAGTAATTTTTTTCCTTTATGAAGAGTCAGAAAACATACTTGGGTATTGAAGAAAATTATACCAGTGGGACTTTATTCTTCTAGGCGTATGAAAACGTTGAAAGTACTTCACCTCAGTCAAAGTCTGTGAATAAGAAAGAGAAAAAGAACCAGCAAGGAAAAGACAAACCTCTCACTGTGTCTCTGAAAGACTTTCAGTCAGACAGTAATATAGGTATGCCTTACCATACCATATGAGCTGTTCTACTTGGAATTTTCAGTGTGTGTGCTAACAGGAAAGTGCCTTTCTGTCTCTCTTCATTAATACTGTGGTTAAACAAACACTAAATGAGTTGCAGTCAGTGTGTCCTACAGAGTCTAAAAGCTAAGTGTTCATTATTTAATAATGAAAATAAGAGCTTAAGGAAAACATAATTTCATGTAGTACCCCTGGCATGGACTCAAACACTCTTAATTTGACTTTTAAAAATCTACCTTTTTTTTTTTTTTGTTTTTTCTTTTGTTTTACTAAGTTTGCATTTCTCAGGCAACTGAGTTTGTCATTGTTTACCTTTCTTTGTGATACTGGCTTTTATTAAGATGGGTAAATACTGAAATAACTTCTACTCATTATATGCATGATTTATATGTTTGAAATTCCTTCATCTGTGTCTGTAGGGCAGAGATTCTGAGCTTTAATGAAGAAATCAAGGTAGATGCTAGAAAAAGGAGAAAGTAATTTGTTTTCTGAGGTCTTTATTTTAAGAATGTTTTTATCTAAACCTACAATGCTAAGTACATAACTTCCAAATTTTCTGAACAGAGGAAAAATACCGAAAGCACAGCAATCTGAAAGGCATGGAAGGCATTCAGGTATACAGTGAGATATGTGCTGTAAAAGCCGAAATAGATGTAAAAAGAAACAAATCAACAAATTCCTTAAGTATCTGTACCAAAGACGTTGCCTTCCACTTTAACTGAAGCAAACAAGTATGGGATGCTGCTTTTGATTAAGTAGTCTGAAAGATCTGGGAGAAGATACAAATACAGGGATTGCTATAATACAAAGTTTATAATCTTGGCCTCAAATGCTTTAGTAATGACTTATATAATTGTGACATTTGAGAGGAGAGTTAATTTTGAAGAACTCAAATAGGTGGTGTTTTTCCCCACTTTTCAGAATGTCTTGTTTCAGTAGCCATCTGTACAATATTTGAGTAACTTACTGATGTCATTTTTTTCTGTTCTTTTCAGATAACCCTGCTAAAAAACATGAGGTAAGTCTTACTCAAACTAATTAAATTAAAAAACCCTGAAACCCAACCAGTCAAGCAAACAAAAAAAAAACCCACAAAAAAGCCAAAAAACCCTAAACAAACCACAACTACAATTCTTAGGTTTAGAAGGTAATTGTTTTGGTGCTTTCTGTAGTGACAATCAACTACACATTCTAAAACTGACTCATGTAAATTTGGAAAAATCTTCAGATATAGATTCAATAGAAATGTATATCCCCAGTTCTTGCATCTTGAGAACTTAGTATTGGCTTTCTTAGAACTACTCAATGCTTTTTCAGTTTTCACATAGTCTTTGATGCAACATGCAGACTTAAAAGCATGTTAAAAAATACAAATTGTAGGCAAAAAGAGAAGCAAATCAGGTAAGAAAAGAACTGTTGCTACTTTGTTGTGGTCCAGTCCACAATATTAAAATTCTTAGAGGGAATTTTTTTTTTAACAGTTGAATATAAGATTAAATTACAAAATTCCAACTTCATTCTTTTGTGTAATTTCATCATCAGCTAAATGTTGAGTGTTAATTAATTTCTAGGCTTTTCAATTGGTATCATATTCTTTCAATGGAAGTCACAGTATTCTTGGGAATACACAACTTAAATAATTATCTAAATATAATGCTTTTCCATGACATGCTATTTTTTAAACATGTTGGTTTCTAGCTCACTATTTACTTATATTTAAAGGAAGATATGTTATTGTACTTATTTTTGACAGGAAGTGAATGCTTCCCAGTCTTCATTGCATGATGGAAAATTTTTCAACAGGCTGGAAGATGATGTTAACAGAATACTTCAGAAAGAGAAAAGGAAAAATCTCAATGATTACAGTGAAACAGATAACTGCACATCTCATGAAGACAGCCAGGCATGTAAAACATTCTGAAGTGAAGAAATTTGCTTAGTGGAGCTTATTCAGTGATCAGAAAGGACTCCTGAGTAGGAAGCACACATCAATAGCATGATAATTTTAAAGAATTAATAAACTCACAGCACTGATATTTTTGTCTATATGAAGAGATATTTAAATTACTTAATTTTTTTAACATAAAACACTTGTGATTGAAATAATTTTTGCTCCACAGAACATGCCAATATTTATTATTGTGTTTCTTATCTTTTTGGTACCTATTCAAATACCTCTTTAGCTTTGATCAGAAATTCTCTTCCCTAACAAATAAGTTGCCTTTCCCAAGAATCAAATTCACATAACTAGATAATTAACAAATAATGCTTTCTTGTTTATAGGAGAGTGTTTTGAAAGATGGAAAAGTAGAGCAACTAAAGCTCGAGCTTGAAAAGAAAGATGCAGAAATTGAACAACTGAAAACCAGAATAACTCAGTGGGAGGTATGTAGCTGATAATACTTTCAAATAGTAGACAATTTAAAATTATTGTTCATTTGAAACACAGTATTTATTAAAATATGACTAATTTATAGAGATGGTTTAGACTGGCTGCAGGTTGCATTTTTACAGTACAGGTATTTCCTTCAGTACCAGATGAAGTGGTCTTTCTTGATAAGTAAGTTAAGCTTCTAAAAAAAATCAAAAGAATCAAGACAAAGTATCTAGAAATAAACTTGATATCCAGAATATCAGTCACTGCTTGTTTTATGGGATTGCTATGTTCATGGTCAAAAAAATAAAGTTGTAATTTAAGACTAGGCAAGATCTTGAGCAGTCTGATCTGCCTTGGAAGTTAGCTTTTCTTTGAGCAGGAAGTTGGACTTTCTTGTGTCTGTCCCAACCTATTAATTCAGCTTAGCTGTTGTTACATTTAAGAGCTGTGTATCATTGGGACTTTTTCTAGATTCAGTCCAATATTTGGTTAAAATCAGTTAAAATTTTGTCAGCTCTGAGAGAAGTTCCTTTAAAGCTACAGTGTGACAAGAATGGAGTCCTGTATTTTGTTGTCTTTTCCTATTACATACAAGTGAGATTGGAAATCTGATTCAGGATATGCTAAAACATAGCAGGAAAAACAAAGATTTGCTCATTAATCATAGAATAGTTAGGGTTGGAAACGACCTTAAGATCATCTATTTCCAGCCCTCCTGCCATGGTCAGGGCACCTCCCACTAAACCATGTCACCCAAGGCTCTGTGCAACCTGGCCCTGAACAATGCCAGGGATGGAGCATTCACAACTTCGCTGGGCAACCCATTCCAGGGCCTCACCACCCTCACAGTAAAGAATTTCTTCCTTATATCCAGTCTAAACTTCCCCTGTTTGAGTCTGAACCTGTTACCTCTTGTCCTATCACTACAGTCCCTAATGAAGAGTTCCTCCCCAGCATCCTTATAGGCCCCTCTTCAGATATTGGAAGGATGCTAGGAGGTCTCCACACGGGCTTCTCTTCTCCAGGCTGAACAGCCCCAACTTTCTCATCCTGTCTTCATATGGGAGGTGCTCCAGTCCCCTGATCGTCCTCGGGGCCCTCCTCTGGACTTGTTCCAACAGTTCCATGTCATTTTTATGTTGAGGACACCAGAACTGCACATGGTACTTTAAGTGAGGTCTCAGAAGAGCAGAGTAGAGGGGCAGGATCACCTCCCTTGACCTGCTGGTCACACTCCTTTTGATGCAGCCCAGGATACGGTTGGCTTTCTGGGCTGTGAGTGCACACTGACGGCCCATGTTCGTTTTCTCATTGACCAGTACCCCCAAGTCCTTCTCTGCAGGGCTGCTCTGTATCTCTTCTCTGCCAACCTGTTGCTGTGCCTGGGATTGCTCCGACCCAGGTGTAGGACCTTGCACTTGTCATGGTTAAACTTCATAAGGTTGGCATTGGCCCACCTCAAAGCATGTCAAGGTCCCTTTGGATGGCATTCCTTCCCTCCAGCGTATCAACCGAACCACACAGCTTGGTGTCATCGGCAAACTTGACTTCACCTGACTGCCGTGGTTTGTCAAATATGATGGACAGTGGCTTACAAACTTCATTTGCCAGCTCCTTCAGGACCCGTGGATGGATTTCATCAGGTCTCATGGACTTGTGTACTTTCAGGTTCTTAAGATGGTCTCAAACCAGATCCTCTCCTACTGTGGGCCCAGGGTCTTCATACTCACAGTCCCTGCATCTGCCTTCCAGGACTTGGGTGGTGTGGTCAGAGTACTTGCTGGTGAAGGCTGCGGCAAAGAAGTCATTAAGAACCTCAGCCTTCTCCAAATCCAGGGTAGCCAGTTCTCCCAATAGCTTCTGGAGAGGGCCCATGTTGTCCCTAGCCTGTCTTTTATTTGCAAATAATGAATGTAATATGTACATGTAATTTAAATGTAATAAATCCATGTATAATTGCGCTAGATTGGAGTAACTAAGGAAAATGCCTCCCTGTTTTCAGTACATGTTAGCATTGTTTGGATAGTATCTAGAGCATAAAGGGCAAAATTTCTAGAGGGAACTGGCATTGTAACAAAATACAGTAAAGCATCATAGAATTATTTTCAAAATATGTTATAACTAATTTTATTTATTGTTTAAAATAGACTGATTGGGCTGACAGATTGGGAATTTTCTGATGCTTCTAATAAGTACTTGTAGTAATAAAAACATAAACTTTGTTCACAGCTGTTTACAGGTTTTGTACTATGGTTGGAATCCCTAGGTGAAATTGGAAAGCATAAAACCATTTGTATTTACTTCTGTCAGCACTTGTTCACATTTGACAGTATAAACATGATGCATAAGGATACTTGTGAGGTGATGGACAATGTTTAATTTCATGAACTTGTCCAGAGACATGAATACAGTTTTAGGTAACCGTGAATGGTCTGGCTTAAATGTAAGTTGATTATTCTCAAGAACTGGTGTGATACTCTAAGTGGAAGATAGTAGCTTCTTTATTAGAAAAAAAGTATGTCTGAAATTAAACTTTTTTTTTTAAAGCAAACTGTGTAAGAAGACTTGTGACAGGAAAAATAACTTTACAACTAAGGTACATAGCTAGAACTGACACTGGTGGCCAATTAAGGAAATGACTCACTTGTGAAGAAAAATATGGTGATGTCAAATTGGAAAAGCCAGTAAAAATAGGTTCTTGAGCAGAAAAGTGTAAAAAAATTGAAAAGGAAAGGAACTCTGATGTAGTAACAATAACTACAGAAAAAAAACCCCAACCCAATCTGTAGAGCAGTGGGGTCATTTCCTACTTGTCTAGCAGTATGGCAAACTCTTTATATTATTACCTTGGTGTCTAGAAAGTACATTTTAGTTGTTAGAATTTATCAGGGGAGAAACCAGAAAGCCCTTGATGCAACAGGCCTATACACTTGAGGCAGACCTGAATGGTTATTTCTGCACTATCAATGCATTGATGTAACTTTATTATTTTAACTTGCTGTAAGCCTTGTGCTTGCCTTTTTTCTCAGCTCTTAGTTTTAAATCCACTTCTTCTGTTGTGTATTCCTTACGTTGGATGTGATATAATTAAGACACAGATGATCTTAAAGGTCTTTCCCAACCTAGATGGTTCTATGATTTTGTGATTCTCTGATTAGATTCTCTGCAGAAGTTGTCATTTTAAACTGTAAATCTGACTCCAAGTCATGCTTATCTTATATAATACTTTTTTTTTCTTTTTTTGTAGAGTATACTTGTAATAATTCAGTCTCTTTAATACAGGCAAAGTATAAAGAAGTAAAAGGAAGAAATGCACGGCTTCTGAAGATGATGCAAGAAGGTGAAAGTAAGTAAGAGTTTTATCAGGAAATGTTAAATGTTCTTTTTAAAACATGGAAGGAATTTACAAAGCCATTTTTTAAGAGCTTGACTCAGTGACAGTTATAAAGAACTAAGAAGCTATTAATTTGCAGCTACTCCAGTGAACTACAGAATTTGGTGGACCACACACTACTGTATTTCTGTTGTTATATGATGAAATAATCAGTTGTATGTTGAGATCATTCTTTGAAATATAAGCTGTCCAGTTACGGTTTACGTACAATGATTCAAGTTAGCTGTCACTAGCAAAAAACCCGAAAAACTTACCTGTTCTGTACTGATCTCATCACAGTATCTATTTAGACAGACTTAAGGAAACTGTTCTGTTCTTAATATCTATGCAAGATGTGCTTTCAACTGTTGGAAACACCCTTCTACACCCAAGCCACACAATTAACAGTGATAGCCAAGCCACAGGGTTATATATATCACTGTGAGAATTTGCTTCTGTTATAACACTATTCAGAGTTTGTTGCCAAAGTTTCAAGAAAGGTATGTTTGTGTATATATATATAGACACTCATGTACTCGTAAATACCCATGTATCTTTATACTTGTTATGCATAATTATATTTCAGTATTCCTAATCTTGCTTGATGAAGTTGCTTAGTCTGTGATGCTATTCAGATTAATTTTGTTGCAAAATTAGTTTTTTTAATTTCTTAAATTACCTCTTGAATGTTCTTCTCCAGGCTAAATTTTTAGGGCTGAAGTTTTTCCTTCAGAGTACCCTTACAAAAACTAGGTCTTGGATAGTTCAAATGTGCATAATGTGATGATTCATTCTACAAATTTTAACTAGGAACCATGTTACTTCAGGTCAGTGTCTCAGCCAAGATGAAACATTTTCATCTTGCAAGGAAAGAAGTGAAGTTCTCAAGTTTTTATCTTTGTAGAATAGCAGCATACTATAAAATAAGAAATTTTGTGGTTTTCTAAAGACTGGAATATTTTGTATTTTGGGGAGAAGGGAGTTCATGGCAGAATTGAGCCTTGAAAAAACTTGATTTCTTCATATTGAGAATTTTAAGTTGTCCACAGATATTTTACAGACACTACCAAAATAGCTTATACATCTCTGTATTTGAGTAAATAGAATTTTCCATAGCTATGATTGAGCTCATATGTAAAACTCAGGATGGCAAAATCTCGATCCATTTTCAATACTCAGTTTTCTGATGATCTTAATTCACAATGGGTATCTCTAAAATTCAGGCTGCTTACAGGGTTAATTGTGGGGTAAGTAGTACAAGATTGGTGGTTAATCTCCAGAACTTTTCAAACTGCTGCTAATGGCACTGGTAGCAAATGGTTTGGTTGGTTTGCATTACAACATCTACTATTCTTCTAGTAAAGGCAGCATTATTTAGAGGTAACCAAAGTGAAATAAAGTGAGGCCATGGTGCTATAGCACATGAAGACCTATAATTCTGGAAAGATCTTCATGCTGTATCTTTCTCTCTCTGCAGTGAAAGACAAAGCAGAGATACTCATGCAGGTTGATGAATCTCAAATTATAAAAAATGAGTTGACAGTACAGGTAAGCAAAGATTTCTAAAGTAAAAATTTCATGGGTATTCAAAGATTGTATTTATTTGAGGCAGTGATAGAGGTGGGGAGGGAGGAAACAAAACTGAAACAAAAACTTGTTTGAAGCAAAATGTTACATTTCATCCCTGGCCCTGCACTATGTGTGTCAGAGGACATGTGTTATGTAAATCTCCAATATGTCTCACTTAGAACTGCTTCTGGAAAGACAGCAGACCTTAACATGCCTAAAATGATTTTGCCTTGGATAGCACCTTAGGAATATCATTCCCTGGTAACCCATGCTAGGAAGCTCGGAAATGTGCTTCAGAAGATGCTTCTTTCCTGATTGTGGGTTTGTTTGTTTTTTGTTTGTGGGTTTTTTTTTTTTTTTTATTTCTAGTCTTAAGTTTACAAACACAAAGGAGCAACAAATTACTTAAGATGTCAGTTGGCAAGTCACTGTAGTAGAGAGCATGCAAGACTCTAATGCTTCATTTTTGGTGCAGAGCAACTATTAATTCTAAGCCAAATGTCTTGCATATAACACAGTACTAGTTTTGAGGGTGATGTTATAAGCTTATTTGTGTTGCATAATACGATATCTGTTAAGTTTTATGGAATGAACTAATGCAGAGTCCAAAAGTCAGAAGAGTTTCGAACTTCATAGCTTTTCTATATCATTATGCAATAAGGTGTACTGGTGTATCATTGCACCAGTAAATATTGCTTGGGAAGTGGGAGTCATTAGTGAATATTTTACTTGTACTTTCAGTTCATGCACAATGATAGTGGTAGTCACTCTGTATTATCTGTTTGTGCAACATGATGCTAATAGAAAACAGCACTGACTTGATTAACTAATAAACATTAAGGACATTTTATAAATTCATATTTTTTTTATGTTTTTAGGTAACTATACTTCATGCGGCATTAGAGCAAGAAAGATCCAAAGTGAAACTTCTGCAGGCAGAATTAACAAAATACCAGGTAGGTAGTTTCTGTATTTGTAAGTTTACCTGTTCTTGATGTAGCTGGGACTATCGTGAGGTAACAAGCTCCGAACTGACTTGTTGCCTCTAACTTTTCCAGTTAAAAAAAAAAAATACCAAAAGAGGCAGTTCATATTGTAGGGGAGAAAAAGCCCCAAACAGCAAGTCTAAAGCACAGTTTTGGCAAGTTGAAGTCTACCACCTGTTTTGTACTTGAAAACATCTTGAAGTGTACTAGTAAATAAACATACTTCAAGCAACAAGCTGATATCACTGTTGAAGTCTGACTGTGTGTAACTGGACTAACCGTAGACTTCATGGCTTTTTTGCCCCATTCTTTGGTTCTGTATCTTAGTTCTGTCTCTAGACAAATCTTTGCAGGAGATTCACACCAAATTGTGTGGAAATGTAAGTGATGAGATCAGTGTCTTCCTCATGGTGTATGCTGTTTTGTCTTGCTGACTGCTAATGCAACTTATGTTCATAAATTTCAGTTAACTTTTGCGTAAATGGCATGCTGCTTAACATTCTGACAGGTTTTTTTGAAGGGTGACAGTATTTGCAAATAAGGATTTGTACTTGTGCATGAATTGACACATTTTGGGGGTTTTGATTTGTTGGGGTTTTTTTTGTTTGTTTTGACTGTGACCTTTTGCACAGGTTCCAAGGACAGCCTGTTGTATGTAACTTCTAAAGTAGAAGTTATATACATATATGGAAACTTCTAAGGTAGCTGTGTAGTCTTTGGCAAGCTATGCTATTTCAAATTGCAACATATTGTGTTGGATTACTACAATTTTGTGAAAACTGGCTTATTAAGCAGCAGTTACTCTTTCTGAAGCACCAGATTTTTTCTGATTACATCAAATTCTTTGGCTAGCATTACGTGGGGTTCTGTACATAATCTTCTGTCTTTTTCTGTTGTCTTTTCCCCCTTCTTTATCACAAGTGAGCAAGTTCCTTCTCAAAATTTTATTGCAGCAGTTTATATATGCTTGTTCAGTCCCTGACAGACAAGTTCAGTGCTCATACCCCCAATTGAAAATAAAGTAAATCTCTTGTCAAATTCAGTCATTAACATCACTGTTCTGACTTACAACTTCAGTCTGTTTTCCCCTCCCATCCATGCCTCTGCTAATCTTAAGTATTTGTCTCTCTAAATAGAAATTTTTGAATAAGGTAAATTCATCTGGTGTTCAATTGCAATAAAGGGGATTAAAAAAATAACAATAAAAAATTTACAAAGACCACTACAAAAAATGGTCTTTGTTATATGCTTAAGAATTACTGTAAAAATCACCTATTATGTTGTTCTTTTTCCCCTGCCCATGACTCTCCAACACAGTCCAATATGTTTTTATTTTTTTCACATCTTTCTGTGTTTTGTGATTAATTTATCACGCTGGGGTTTTCTGTTTGTCTGGTTGGGTTTATACTTTTTTAACTGAGGGTGGGTGTGTGTGTTTTGTTTTAGGACAACACTCATCTGCCTTGCAGGCATTGCCTGCTTCTGCTTTTATTATTCTTTCCTGTTGTCCTGGATTCAGCAGTAGCAGTCATTTTTTCTCCTTCTTAGTAGCTGGTGCAGTGCTGTGGTTTTGACTTCCGGTCTGGGAACAGCGCTGATAACGCCGATGTTTTCAGTTGCTGCTCAGTAACGTTTACTCTGACCAAAGACTTTCTGAGTCTCATGCCCACTATATAAACTGGGGGCCGTTACCTGGAAGAGCTAGATCACTGCTCGGGTCAGGCTGGGTATTGGTTGGAGAGTGGTGAGCAGTTGTATTCTCTTCCCTTGTTACTTAGAATCATAGAATCATAGAATAGTTAGGGTTGGAAAGGACCTGAAGATCATCTAGTTCCAACCCCCCTGCCATGGGCAGGGACACCTCACACTAAACCATGCCACCCAAGGCTCTGTCCAACCTGGCCTTGAACACTGCCAGCGATGGAGCATTCAGAGCTTCCTTGGGCAACACATCCCAGTGCCTCACCACCCCAACAGTAAAGAATTTCTTCCTCATATCAAGTCTAAACTTCCCCTGTTTAAGTTTGAACCCATTACCACTTGTCCTACACTACAGTCCCTAATGAAGAGTCGGCCCCCAGCATCCCTCTAGCCCCCCCCCTTCAGATACTGGAAGGCTGCTATGAGGTCTCCACGCAGCCTTCTCTTCTCCAGGCTGAACAGCCCCAACTTTCTCATCCTGTCTTCATATGGGAGGTGCTCCAGTCCCCTGATCATCCTCGGGGCCCTCCTCTGGACTTGTTCCAACAGCTCCATATCCTTTTTATGTTGAGGACACCAGAACTACGCACAATACTCCCAGTGAGGTCTCACAAGAGCAGAGTAGAGGGGCAGGATCACCTCCTTCAACCTGGTAGCAGCAGTGGTTTGTGTCATACCTTAGTTACTGTTCTTGTCTCAACCTGTGGGAGTTACATTCTTTCGATTCTCCTCACCATCCCTCTGGGAGCTGGGGGGAGAAAGGGGAAAGAGTAAGAGAGCAGCTGCATGGTTCTGAGTTACGGCTGGGCTTAAACCATGACACCTGTAATCTTGCAAGCTGACCAGGAGAACCGTTCTTATATTGCTACTTTTTGTGGCATTGTCTTGGATAACATGAGGCACACTTTTTATAGAATACTGGTTTAAAACATAAGGATGCCTTTCAAAGAACAGTAATGAAAATTTGTGGGTTAAAACCAAAGAAACAAAGAGCAACAAACAAAAAACAGATCTGTGTATTTTTAGCATTAGATGCTAACATCTAAGAAGGTATTCTGTAAGTGGCTTCACTGTTGTAATTTATATAACAATATTTCACATTCAGATGAGTCTGCATCCCATGATAACTTGCATACTTTGTTAAATTATACAACTCCAGACATTTTTTTCTTATTAATTTATACTACTTTAATATAAGCATAACTGCAGGTGAAAGTGTCATGTCTAGTATATTACCTAACCATTTGTTTTAATTTTTTCTTGCAGACTGGGAAAAAAGGGAAAAAGCACTCAGAATCTGATCAGTGCAGATGATCTCCTCTGCCACCAGGTTCAAAGCACAAAAACATAAAATCTTTCTTCAGGGTTTTGCAGAAATTTATATATTTGTTGCACAACTGCTAAACTATGCAGTTTTTGAAGAGAAATAAACAATTGCTAGTTTGTTTAACAATATAAATAATCGATTTGTTGCACTTTCTGTTACAGAAAATTGGAAAATTAGTATTCCAGCAGAGATGAAACTAGCTGTGATGCCATTAGTTTTTAATCATTCAATAAAATTTACTCTTGCATCTCTGTTTGAATTCTTGTTTTCACGAAATTTCTCAAGACTTCATTTAATGACTGTCAAGATCCAAATGCATTAGTAGGCAAATGATGAAAGTTTCACCAAGTCTAAACTGAAATTGAGACAGCTCATACAGAAGCATTTTGCAGTTGCTGAATCCAGATATGGGGTGTTTTTGTTTGGGTTTTTTTCAAAGTCAACAGTCACTGTCTTCTCTCATGTGTTGGACATCATGAGGTTCAGCAAGGCCCAGTGCAAGGTCCTGCATCTGTGTCAGGGCAACCCCCAGTATTCAAAACAGACTGGGGGATGAAGGGATTGAGAGCAGCCCTGAGAAGAAGGACTTGCGAGTGTTGGTGGATGAAAAGCTGGGTATGACCTGGCAGTGTGCACTTGCAGTCTAGAAAGCCAACCATATGCTGGGCTGCATCAAAACGAGCGTGTCAGCAGGTTGAGGGAGGTGATTCTCCCCCTCTACTCCACTCTCATGAGACATCACCTGCAGAACTGCTTTCATCTCCTTCTGTTCAGGCCCCAACAGAAGAGGGATGTGGATCTGCTCGAGTAAGTCCAGATGATGCCCATGAAAATGATCAGAAGGCTGTAGCCTCTCTCCCATGAAGACAGGCTGAGAGAGTTGAGCTTATTCAGCCTGGAGAAGGCTCTGGGAGACCTTATTATGGCCTTTCAGTATTTAAAGGCGTTTATAAGAAAGGCTTTTTACAAGGGCCTATAGTGACAGGCCAAGGGGCAGAAGTCTTTTAAACTGAAAGAGGGCAGGTTTAGATTAGATATTATGAAGAAATTATTTCCTGTGAGGATGGTGAGGAACTGGCCCAGGTTATCCAGAAAAGTTGTGGCTATGCCATCCCTGGCAGTGTTCGAGGCCAGGCTGGATTGGGCTTTGAGCAACCTGGTCTAGTGGAAGATGTCCCTGCCCATGGCAGGGAGGTTGGAACTAGATGAGATTTGAAACCTGAAGCATTTTGTGACTCTGTGATTTTGAATCCTTTTCATACTTACGTAGGTTTCAGCTGCAAAATATGAAGCCGACATGCAACTACCATATAAAAAGAGCTTTCCTACCTGTTAGCTTTGAAAAGTGCCCTGTGTCATTCTTCAGAGCTTGCCTAGAAATAAGCAATTCCTCTTGTGCTCAGAGACAAAGCTCAAACCTGTTTTTTGGTCCTGTGTCAACTGTCAGTGAATGCAATATGGCTCTAAAAATGCAGAACTGTTTGTGTGGCACCGAATGTAGTACTAAATCCTGGGATCTTACTTTCTTTGGGATAGCTGTTGAACATTACAGAAGTATGAGTGGGAGCTGGCTGACTAGACACAGATTAGAAAATCCCTATCAGTTACCTTGGAAATCAGTAGGAAACACTGAAGTTAGAGGGAAAGAACCAGAGAAGAGACTAAGGAAACAGACAAAGCAAAATTCCTGTAATCTAAATAGATAACTTCTAACTGAGTCTGGTTCTGTACACACTGTAACATTAACCAATTTCCAAAGCAAAGTATGTGCAAAAACACTCACTTTGCTCAGAGGCACTTTGCTTTTTATCAATAAAGGTACTATGTAAAGCTGTTGCAGTTAGCAGACCATGAGGATCGTAACAGTGGAAGAAGACTTTCTTAAGAAATTAAACATTGTAGCTAACAGCCCATAATTATTAAAATTTCACAATACTGGAAGTCATTGTAGCTTCACTGATTTGTTTGTCTTACCTTTGCCTTGGTTGTTTTTAATCTGGCCCACTCTGAAAATAATTTCTGAATCGCACATCTTCAGAATGGGACTGATACTGCTTTTTCAGAACTGTGAAGCTTGTGACCACACATAACTGCAGTATCTTACCTAACAGATAAAACACTACTGGCTGCAACAAAGTAATTTGTCTTGTTACTACTCTGCTTCAAATTAAAACCCCATTATTTGGGGAGGCAGTATGTTTTTTTTCATTACCTGGTGCCCCAATTCTTATCAAATCAGTGGGGCCTATAACTTTAAGTTGTGATTTGTTTCCCAACACGTTTGTGTTTGTGAGTGAGTTTGAATTAGGAAATACACAATATATATAATTCCAAAAATCTAATCAGTCTGTTTCAAGCTGTCATTAAATTGCTAAATTATAGTTAGAATAATTCATAGTTCTGTTGCTTCAGCTGTC
Organism: Ara ararauna; assembly: GCA_028858755.1. Taxonomy (NCBI): domain Eukaryota; kingdom Metazoa; phylum Chordata; class Aves; order Psittaciformes; family Psittacidae; genus Ara; species Ara ararauna. The sequence continues at coordinate 30,243,013 of CM054410.1, read as the reverse complement.
TGGAAGCCAAAATACAGAAGACTGACTACTTGCTATCCTACAAATTTGCCTTTCTCTAAGTTTTAACTATCTATCTATGATTCACATAGACATGTTTTGTTTTGTTTTCTTTCAGGACTGTCAGTAAAAAGCTTCTCTACCTGTGTAGTTTCTTGTGCTACTGAGTTTGACATAAAATTAATTCATATAATGCTTGCTGATTAACAATAGAAGGAATTTATTAAAATAAAAACAGACATTGTATTCTAAAGGTGTGTGTTCATTTCCCAATGAAAAGCCTATTTTATTAAGTACAAAAGAAATAGACATACATTTCTGATTTAGGCAGAGCTGAATACATTTCTCATTATTCAACATATCTTTCCCTGTTTACTGCTTGGTATATTCATCCATCCAGCATAAGACACACAGAAATTCTATCAGTTGATTCTTCACTATGTTGCTGTTACTCCTAAATTTTCTTGAGACTCTTGGAGAAAAATTAAACTGTATTTTTTCGTATCTACTCTCCTTTACATTTGTAATAACTGAATGTTCATAGACACAAAGCTTTTTTTATTTGCTGTTGCAGCCTGTTTAAGGAGGGATACTCCCAGTATGCTTTCTTCTGAAAAGTCAGCAATTGTCTTGCTATTACTTTCCCCCAATGAGTCAGTTTAGACTGTGAGTGTATGTGAGGCTAGCAATAGCCAGCTTGATCATTCCTCTCATTTCCTGTACAAATTTTCAACAGTATTTTGTGTCTGAGCTGCTTTGAAATAAGCTGTGAACTGCAGATGTGGCAACATAATAAACCCTTAGTTTAAAAAAAAAAAAAGTTCATTAAAAAAAAGAAATAAAAAAATCATTAGAATCTTTTAATCAGTGGTGATGAGAAAGCCAGAATAAAGAGAAAGAAGAGGAAAAGGCTCCTATTTACTGAACATGAGGAAGAATTTGTAATGCATAGGTTTTGCACTATCTTCAAAGTAGGCAGTTAAAGCAATACTATAGATACAAGTTTCCTGTGCTCAAATGAGAAATACTAAGGAATTTGGGGGGAAAAAAGTCTGAAAGGGGGGGAACTGAGGTGTCTTTGCCCAAAGAAATGAAAAGCCTGTGGGGTTTATATTATTCTGATTCTCATCCCACCTGGAGAGAAGAAGGGTGGCAGCGACCAAGAAGCTGCATGGTGCTGAGTTGCAACACTTTCCCAGTGGGATGGGGGAGAAAGAAAAATGTAGGTTGAGATGTGAACAGTTTAATAATTGAAATAAAAATAAAATGCAGTAACAATAATAAGAGGAAATATAATCTAGAAGATGGCCCCGCACTCTCCCAGCTTCTTGAGCCTCTCCTCACTGGCAGAGCATAAGAGACTGAAAAGTCCTTGATCAGGGTAAGTGCTGCTTAGCAACAACTAGAACATCAGTGTGCTATTAGCCTTGTTCTCAGAATAAAGCCAAAACACAGAACTGCAACAGCTACTAGGAAGAAAAATAACTCTATCCAGCCAAAACTAGGACACAAATATACATCACTTTATAACACTATTGATTATTCCTCTAAGCTGTAAATCTCTGCTCTCCATAAACAGGTAGCAGTTGTGCTACTCCAGTCTAAACTCTATTCAAGTAACGATATAGTCAGCATAGAATCATAGAATAGTTAGGGTTGGAAAGGATCTTAAGACCATCTAGTTCCAACCCCCCTGCCATGGGCAGGGACACCTCCCATGAAACTGTGCCACCCAAGGCTCTGTCCCACCTGGCCTTGAACACCGCCAGCAATGGAGCATTCAGAGCTTCCCTGGGCAACCCATTCCAGTGCCTCACCACCCTTACAGTAAAGAATTTCTTCCTCATATCCAGTCTAAACTTCCCTTGTTTAAGTTTGAACCCGTTACCCCTTGTCCTCTCACTACAGTCCCTCATGAAGAGTCCCTCCCCAGCATCCCTATAGGCCACCTTCAAATACTGGAAGGCTGCTATGAGGTCTCTCCACAGCCTTCTCTTGTCTGAGCTGTATTTATAAACTAGGAACAGCCTGGGATGAGGCCCACCTCCTTGCACTTTGATCTGATTGATTTCTGCTTGAAATCACTGGTTAATACCGTGCGAACCGTTTCTTCATGCAGTCTCCCACTCTGCCAGAGGAGAGGACAATGTAGCACCGGCATGTGTCAAAGCGCTCTGCTGCAGCAGAATTCTATGCTTTGGAGGGTCGTGACTAACATGGAAAAAGAACAAGCGTGACCAAAGCACGGCCTAGTGGTTAAATATGCCTCAAGTTATTTTTGTCTGCCAGGGATAGGCAAAACCTGGAATTGCCTTCAGCCGTTCTTTGGTACTCCCGTTTTGAAACCTGTTAGCAGGTCTTAAATCCCTTAAGTAAAAATGATGCTAAGGTCCTTTTAAACCCTAGCTATTCGATGATTCTGTGATTATCCCAACAGCACACCAAGCCAGCACAGGCTACTGTGGGACACGCCAGTTCTTATTCAAGGGGAAGGAAGGACATTTGAATCTAGAGTTCGCAGACAAACGAACCGGCCCAGAAAGGCACCGGCACCGGCACCCGGGCTCCGGGGGCACAGCCCCCCCCTCCCCACGCTTGCTCAGCGCGCATGCGCGCAGAGAGGGCGCGCCCACGCCCGGGCACACAGACACCGCCCCTTTCTAGTAACTTCCCTGACGCGAGACGTCATCAAGGCGCGTCGCGGCCGGGCCGGGTTACTTCAGCGCGCTGCTGTCGAGCCGGTGTTACGAGCGGAGCGGAGCGCCGCGTCCAGCTCCCCGCCGTGCCCGCCGCCTGCAGCCGCTCGCAGGCAGACTCCCGCCCGCAGGCAGACTCCCGCCCGCAGTCGGGCAGGCCTCAAGCTCCCTCCCGCCATGTCAGAGAGTGCGGACGGCCCCGCGGGGGGTCGCAGCTCCCCGGACTCCCCGAGCCAGAGCTCCGCAGAGCCGCGCATCATCAAAGTGACTGTGAAGACTCCCAAAGAGAAGGAGGAGTTCGCCGTGTCTGAAACCAGCAGCATCCGGCAGGTGAGGGGCAGCGGGGCCGGCTGGGGTTCCGGGACGGGCAGCGGGGGCCTGACGGGTAGCCCAGCCGGGGTTAGGGCCGGGCAGGGTGGAGCGCGGCCCGGGGGAAGAGCTCAGGCCCGCGGTTCCCGCCTCCAGCGTCGTAGGGCGATGGCTCTTCGCGGTGACAAAGCAGCTCCTGCCTGCTCCGGCTGCTCTGGACGCTGCTGGGCGAGCACCAGGGCTCATCCCGGCCCTGGAGAGCACTGCTCCCATCTGTGGCTAGTGAGGGTAGAGAAGAAACCTGCTTCATCTCCTCCCCAGCACTCTGTTGCAGTGCTGATACCCGGCTCGGGAGGTGGCTGTAGGTCGCTTTCTAGCTGAGCTGTCCTGTCGAATTGACTCAGTCTGCCAGGAGGAGGCTGTCTGGCTAGTATAACTATAGAAAACGTATGCAATCACCTGTGTCACAGTGCTGTGTTGCCTATGGTTGTCTTCCTCTAAATTGAGTTTAAAACAATGGATAGGTTATGCAGAGAGCTCTTTATTTTAGAGAAGATGTGTCTTCGAACTGTTAAATTTGCAGTACAAAGTGCACCTTTGGCTGTAATTAAATATGCTAGTTATTGATATGGTAGTTGCCGTGGGGGTACTGGAAGGCAACTGAATTAATGGGGCTTTTTTTGTGTTTCTGTGGAAGTCTGTGCCCCATGGTGCTTATGGCTCAACAGAAGCAGTGACACCTACTGAATCATCCACTATTTCCTGCAACTTTTCTGTTTTTCTTGGAGACTTTCCAAGCAACTATTGACTAGAATTTCATTTATTTGGATTAGGAAGATACAAATCAGTAAAAAAAGGTGCTCAAAGTGTAAGTAGATGCTTCATAAAGCTAGTCTTCTCCTTGTGAAGGATACAGAAATTACTGTGCTAAAATACTCCTGAAATTGAAGTTTGACGGAGATTCAGAGCTTACTTTACTTTTCATTAAATTTCTCTGAAATGTCTCTGAATGTGGTAACTCAGTTTAACTTAGTTTTATTTGAAATGGCTGATAACTGCAGACCTCACCAAAACGTGTTACATGTGTGACAGTGCCACAGGTATCTAGGTAGAGAGCTTGCAGTCATTCCTTTATGGATGAGCTGAAAGACACTTTCAGTGGCTTCAGCCCAGCCAGCAGCTAAGTACCACTCAGCTGCCTGCTTATTCCCCTTCACTCCCCAGGGGGATGGGGAGAAGAACTGGAAAAAGTGTTAAAACCTGTGTGTTGAGATAAGAACAGTTTAATAATTGAAATAAAAGTAAAATATAATAGGAAATGGGGGGGAAGTATGAATAAACCCTGTTGTCTGTCTGTCTGTCCCCCTGTCCCATCCTATCCTTTCTCTCCCCATGGAAGCTTTCACTTCCCATGGAAGCTGAAAAGTCCTTGATTTGGAACAAGCACTAATTTGCAACAACTAAAACCAGGTGTGTTATCAGTATTGTTCTCAGACTAAAGCCAAAACACACCACTCTACTGTCGACTGAGAAGAAAAATAACTCTTTGCCAGACAAAAACATGATAGTATTGTGTGGTTATCAGAGGAAAGTAAGAAAGATGAAGAAAATGTTCCCAAGTGTATCTAGCCAAGATGCAGTGCCAGCATCTTGGCTAGAATATCATACTCTTGCTCCACCTAGTTGCTGTGAAGAGAAAAAACACTGATATTTCTTTCAAGTTTTTACTCTGGGGTCTGTTTCAGATTCAGGGTTTTATATGTCAGCGTTTGACTTAAGTTTTCCAGACATAAGTTTCGTTGTGGTCTTCTCTCCATCTGCCAAAGGGGTGAGCCTAAGCTCTTGTCTTCGATGGTATTTAGCAGTTGGAGTATTGTACTCTATCAGCTACTCTCTCTCTGCAAGCTTAATCGAGGCATTTCTCCCAAAGGTAAAATGACTGTTTGATTTTTAATGTTGTCCACTGCCTTCCCAGCTATCTCAGCCTGAAAGGGGTATTTTTCACATCTCTGTTCTCCATAGATTTGTGAGCAGTGTCAATGCAGTTTTTAAAAAGTTTTTGAAGGTTCTGGGGGTTTTGTTTTGTTTTGTTTTTGAGAAAGATTCATAGGCTGAACCTAACCTGCAGATCACATTTGTCCTGAAAAGCAGAATGCCTTTTTTTGAGGCCTTCAGGAATTATGAACAGATTTACTTAAGATGTGAATTTTTAAAAATATTTTGCTTTCACAAGATTGTTTCAAATGTGAATGCAGTGGGGCTGCCAGCTTTTCAAATGAGCAGTTGTCTTGAACTGAAATAGGTATGCCATCTAGGAAGAGCATGAACATTTTTAGGTAAATATTCTGGGTCATCAGGGTCAAATTTAGGGCTGCATAAAGCATATTTTATGTTGTTCCTTTTCTGCAAATCAGGATTGCAATTGTCCTAAGTCAACAAAGATTTTTTTTTTTCTCCCCCCCCCCCGATGTTGGGAGATTTCAGCAGCATAGGGTTTGTTATTGCTGATCCTGTGTTGTGCAGCTAGGACATCAAGTAGGCAGATTGGAATGGAAAATAACCTTCAAGTACAAAGCCACTCTGGGAGGTCAGTTGTTTGCAAGTACCCCCCCCAATCTGTCTTTTTTTTGTGGAACCTATTTGATTGTACTCAGCCAAGTTTGGCTTAGTAGTAGGTCAAGGACCGAATATTTGCTTTCTTGACTGGGTATGATACTGGTCTTTTGCTCTGTGCAAAGACTTCATGAACACATATGTACACATGGTGTATAAAGATGAATGCCTATAAGCCTGCTGGCTTGAGCTGGTGCTGATGGTGCTGACACTTTAGCTTGGGTAAAACTGTTTGTGTTTATTTATTATTTCTTCCCATTTTTGGTTTATTTAGTGTGCTTCTTTTGGTGCCAAGGGTGACATTTGCAGTGTTCAAGACTTTATTGTAAGTGGCTCAGAGTTATTGTTCACCAGTGTGTGTGCAGACTGAAAGATATCAAGTTGCATATTCTATGAACATTGCAGTTCTGAAACACAGTAACATGCTTTGCTGTATGTTTTTAACAGTTAAGCCAACAAAGAGTGGATATAGCAAATCTGTACAAGTAGTTTTAGAAGCTTGTAGTTCTTGCAGATAATTATTGTCAATCCTGTGATTATCTGAATATTTCAGAGTGACATCCATCTGGAAAAGGTAATAAAATTGAGTTTAGCTCCACAAGAAACAGATTTGGTTCTTGTGCAGGTTTGAGTTCCCTCCCTCCCCCCATTTTTATTTAACATCAACCTTTTAATGGAATTTCTCTTTAGTGTTTATCTGTTTTCAGTAATGGCCTATCTTATACCTCATACTATATTTTTAAACAAAGTGAACATGTAAATATTGTGCTTTCTGTACTATACAATTATAAATAAAAATCCTGGCCTGTTGAATTAGATGTGTAAATATATACGTTGTTGAGACTTGCTTTTTATCAAGTGGAGATCTCATAAACTTGTATTTTCTGATTACAGTTAAAAGTATAGTTTATGGTTGAAACTTTAAATCCATAAATCCGGGTTTTTGGTGTTGTGCCTGGTTTTCCTGATCCCAGATTGGTAATATTCTACTTACAAGGAACACACGGGTGTAGATGTTAAGGGGATCATTGGGTGACTTCGTGGTGAAGCAACTTTCCTGACATGCATCTGCTTTTAATATTTTATGTAATGTTTTCCTTTGTAAGAACAGTTTAATTTCAATTCACTTAATCCAATTCTGCCTTGGGTTTTTCCATAGTCAAGGGATTACTGAATAGTACAGCTAAAAGAGATTGAAACTAGGTACTAGAGTCTAGTTTGTTGTTCTTTTCCAGGATTATGAGTCAGCTTTCTGTTGATACTAAGGCACTTGAGTATATTAATTGTTTAGCATAAGATTTTTCCATCTTATGTATCAGTGCATTGAAGCACATTTGTGTGACTCTAAAGTTTGCCTTGCAATATACTCCAGTTATTTATGATACATAACCTTTTTCCCTCCTCATTTTGGAAACTTGATTAAAATTGTTTTAGAGCAATATTGGATGATTATTTGTCAGAATAACAATCTTCAAAAGAAGGTATATTGACACTTCTGACAGTTCAGAATTGCAAACAGCAGAGAAAACCCTAATGCATGAACAGCTGAGGTGGAGGTGTCATGGTAAGGTACTTACTTTAGAGCCCGGTCAATATCTCAGTTTAGTGATTATAAGCTTTGGCTATGTAAGGAGGGTCACTGTCTGGAAATAATATTAGGTCAAAATCTTAAGAATTGGGAATACATGGTGAAAAATGCTTTTGGTTAGACTTCTTGTAGATGGGGTTAATTGTTCCCTAGCACTGTCAGACAAAAAGGAATGTTGGCCATTATATATGTAGTCCACTTGTTATACTCTGTATTACCTTAAATTTAAAACTTTCTGAAGTTAAGCTATTTAAAGATTCTTACCTGGAAGGTCAGATGAGAAGGAATTATTCTGTCAGTAGTAACTTACATCTCAGTATTTCCTCAGGACAAATGAATGTTGCCCAAGCTCCTCCCAATTAAGTTGAAGGCTAAAACATGCTGTCAGGAAAAGTAAGTACAGGGTAGATTCTCAAAAATGAGTTCTACTGCAAAAATCTCATTTTAAACATTATCCTTTTACGTCTTTTTCCAGTCTCTCTGATTTGTAAGGAAACAGACTAGTTCTATTGCACTTTTCACTGGTAGATTGCAAAGTCGTGTTGTGGGTAAGGGAGGTATTCATAACCGTTTGTCCTAAATCAAAGCATGGAGGACTGAAGTGGCTTGCTGAAGAATGCCTGGAGTAGATAAAACTGGCTAGAACACAAGTCCTGAGCCCTTTCCACTAAGTTGCACTGCTGCAGTTTTCCTTTATGGGCTACTAGCCTTATAAGCGCATAAAGAATGTGAATTTGTTTCTTGAGATGAGATTTTTGAGTTCAGTTGCAGAAATTTTTGGGGAAATAATTTGATCTTGAAGCTAGCATGGCTCACTGGCAAGGAAGATAGGAACTCCATTGAGTCGTGAAAGACAGCATATGGTTATAAAGAAGCCTAATTTTGGGTGCACTTTCTAGCTGCACTTTACCTGCAGCAAACCATGGCTTTAGGCCAGAAGTGCTTTTATGCTTGAAACCAGGAATTCTAGTCCCCTTTTCTGTATAGCATCCAAGAATTGTGCAGTGAAACCCTGTTTTAACTGGCCTTAATTAAACCCTGAATTAATTCACCATCATAAGATTACCAGGTATGATTCATCTGGAAAGGAGATTACAGATGTCAGTGGTTGTGTAGCCATGAGTGTGTTTGGTTTCTTACTACTTGGGTCAAGAAGACCTGTAGCCATTAATTTATTGTATAAAAGAAAGCTGGAGCTCATCAAAATCAGCTTCTGTTGAAACTGCTGGGTGAGGGTTTAAGACTAGAATCCAGCTAATGCACTTTAAACTATATGTGTTAATAGGAAAGGCAGTTGAAACAGCGGTGGTGAACAAAGTAGTGTGATTTGAAAACCTTTCTTTGTAATAGAGCTGTTTGAGTGACTGCTGGGAGCATAAACTGCAGTTCTTCCCTCTTTGGGTGTAGATTACATGGAGCCTTTGCTTCCATGTCATCCATGACTGTGGCATGGGGAGAGTCAGCAGCTTTTTTTTTTTTATTGTTACCTAGACAAAATTGTAGCTTAGTATTTTCAAAGCAGTTGCAGGTTTTTTTCTGTTACTTTTCAGTGGGAATTGAATGCTAATTCCCTGAGGCCTCTTTCAGAGTGTTACTGTAATTTCTAAATGTCTTACTAAGACAAGGTTGAGAAGATTTGGGAATATATTTGTTTTCCTCTTTTTATTACTTTTTCACACTCCTTTGTCAAGTGAAGGGATAGTATAGTGTTATTACAGTTGCAGTTTTTGATCATAGAATGAGTCAGCAAAAGCTTTTGAATTATAAAATGGTGGTAAACTTGTCAAAAGACAGTTTACATGTTAAGATTTTTGCTTTGCCTGGAATAACTTTACCAGGCCCTTCCTAGGCTAACTTGTCAGATGTTAATTGTTTTATGTTTAAAGTATGGATCTGCAGTGCAAAGTGACAGGGCAAAACAGTGTCTTAGCTGTTCTACTTCACGTGCATTCAGACATTTGCTTTGTTAAGTGACAAAATGTTTAACTAGCTCAGGTACAAGTATCCTTTTGTTCACCACTGGGCATGGACACTGTAGTGTCCATGCATACCTTACTAAAACCTTCAGAAACGATCAAGATAAGCAGTTATAATAGAAGTCTTGACTTGCTTTGTAGAACATTTCTTGTTTTAACATGGAGCAAAAAAAGCCAAGTTTTACTAGCAGAGTATTGGGCGGATTTTTTTTAAAGTTGTCTGAAGGTGAGGATATTTTGCATGGAAATAAAGAGTGTAAACAAGAAGGGCTGGTGTGCTGCTAACAAATCTATGCATGTTCCAGTGTGAAAAGTTATGTTGTTCCTGTCCTTTAAAAAGCTTGGTAGAAACATTTTAACTGAAGGTGAAATGGTAATGTAGGCAAGGGGCTTCAACAAGACTAGCTTTAGATTTTCTCTAATTCATGACAAAAGAATCTACAAGTTGCCATGCTTTGAGGAGGCTATGACCTCAAATTAATTTGCTCCAGTAAGACTGCTTTCTCCTTTTCTCCATAGGGAGACTGTTCTTCTGTCTAGCTGTCAGTCTTGTGTTTCAATTCCCATTGTGTTTCTCTCCACTGATTTGTCTAAAAATCTCTAAAATTATCATAATTTTACGTTATTTTTCTTTCAGTTACTAGAGGAGTACAATGAACTGATTTCTGTGAATATGCTAGGCATTAGGCATGGTGAAACATTATTTTTACAACTTCAAGTCCTTTTCTATGCTTGGCTATAACTGAACATCTTTGTACTATCACAGTGCTTAGTATTACAGTGAAGTAAGACTTGCTTTTTAGAACAGTAAAGCAAGTCAGTTCAAACCATTTCTTCGAGGGTTACATGATCTTAAAAAGGAAGAGCCAGTGCAGTTGGAGAATTGGACAGAGATGCTTATCATTTCTAGCCAGTGACACTTTGAACTCCTTCTGTTTGGTATTCCCAGGTGACAAAATATTTTAACTGTAATTTACTGATATTGTTATTTAGTTTGGTTATTCAAACTGAAGATTTAAACAATACCACAGTTATTTTTCTTATGGCTATGTATGTATTAATTCCCATCCTCAGAATCTCATTTCCTGTTTTGCTTTGCTGCTGATTATGTAGCTCCTCAAATTAAACCCACACTAGATCGATGTTTACTGTTCTGTTTAAGGAAAAATGACAGTTGTCTTCACTGTTAATGCTGTCTTTTGTTAGTGTGGTGCTGTAGCATCTTATTGCCCAATTTTTTTCTCATCAGTAATGGTGGTGGGGAGTCCTATAAACACTACACAGAAAAGGTCTGTGGGAATAAGAATGCAGTTGCTAGTAATTTCTTTTGTCCTTTCACGGTCTGAATTTAAAGAAGCTTCTGGACTTTCCCCTTTACTGTGGGGAAATGACCTTGCAGTGCGTTTACCATTAATGGTGAGAGACTGAGAATATTGGAGAGGTATTTGCCCCAAAGGGTGGTAAAAAGCCTTCTCTTCCATTCTCCTTGACTTTGTTTCACAGTGTGAACAGTAGTGACTTGTTCCAAACTCCAACCTAAGGCTAATAATTTTCCAGTATTGGCAGAGGTCAGGTGATGCTGGAGAATAACTTACTTATATTTTGAGTTTTTAAAAAAAAAAAAACAAACCCACATGTATTGAAAATGTTTTGGGGATTCTGTTTTACAAATGTATAGATGGTTCTCTTCCCTCTGCCTCAGCAGAAAAATGTGTGCGGACTAATCTGTTATTGACTGCTTTGACTGTTGACAATCAGATTAATTTGCAGAATATGTTGCGTGGTAACCTAGGTTTTATGTGTTAGTCTTTGAATGAAGTGTCAGAGGGCTTTGTCCTGCTTATTGCTTGTCATTTCAGAAGTTCCAAGGTGGTGCTGAATGCAGGTGAAGCTGATGGACAGACCTAATTTTTTTTCTTTTTTGTTGTTATGTAAATATGCCTCTGACAAAATTGGCTTGGTATTCTAGACAGCTTTACTATTGTGGCTGGAAAGAGATCTATTGTGCGTTTGAATCATGCACATACATTGCTGTAGAGGTTGTTTTGGGGGTTCTTCTACACTGTTGCATGTTAATGGCTGTTGCATTAGTGTCTTACTGTAGTGTTGCTTTTGCAGGTCATCTGAATAGCACTACATACAAATAGGGAAAGGGTACAGCCTTCAATCCTTATATACTACTAACATTAGGTAGTGTTTGACCTTATGGGTAATTAGCAGCTTCAAGGAATGCGTGACAGGCCTTGGCTTATTCAACTTGAAGAGAAGGCTGAGGGGTGACCTCATGGCAGCCTACAACTTCTTCATGAGGTGCAGTGGAGAGGGAGGTGCTCATCCCCTCTCTCTGGTGACCAGCAATAGCACACAAGGTAATGGAATGAAGCTGCATCAGGGGAAGTTCAGATCGATCTTTAGGAAAAGGTCTTCACTGAGACAGTGGTTGGTAACTGAAGCAGGCTCCCCAAGGAAGTGCTCACAGCACCAGCTGGTCAGAGTTCAAGGAGTGTCTGGATGATGCTGAGTCATGTTTTAGTTTTAGGTAATCCTGCAAGGAGTGGGCAGTTGGGTCCCTTCCAACTTGAGATATTCTATGAATATTGTTTACAGCATCAGCTGTAATATGATGAGAATTAAGCTGTGAATATCACTGTTACAGCATATTGTGGAAAATAGGATAATAAATGAGTTTGGGTAAATGACATTACTCTTGGGTTTGGGACAGTATAGTAGTCCTTTGTTCTTACATGTTGTCTTCATACCAAATTGTGAGTATTTCTGCTGGTTTTATGTTACTTTGGAACACATTTTAAGAATAATTGACTAGAAGAATGCAGAACAGGAAGCAACTGCCAGAACAGTTGCTCTGCAGACTAGGATCTAGAATTCATAACTGTTAAGTCAGCATTATTACATGACTTTTCCTACGTGGATTTCTCACTTTTTCTTTTAAATAAGAATATAGCTTGCAGCACATGGGGTTTATCCACCAAGTATTGGTATGAACTGGTTTGGAATATTTTGGCCAGTTTTGAGCCCCACACTTAGAAAACAAGGTAATTGGATTTGAAAATTTAAGGAGTAGTGGAAATAACTGGATTAGAAAACTTTCCTTAATTAGGCTAATCAAGGACAGATTAGCCTTACTGCAACCCTGTTTTCTAAGGAGAACAGCAGTCTGTTTTCATTGTCCGTTGTGGGCAGGACAATGAAGAAATAAGATAGTGAAACTCTGGAATAGGTTTCTTGGAAGACAGTCACTGGGGACCTCAGGAAACAGACTAAATAATCATGTCAAGAATAATTCAGGTAAGTAACCCACTTTGGGAAGGAATGGACTGAGTGACTTTCTGGAGTACTTGCAGGTCTAAATATTGCCAGTATAAAGGCTGAGTTAAAAGTTGTTTTGCCAAGAACTGTAACTTTGAGTAGACTTTTAACTAACCTAGGGCAGCCTCCTACCCAAACACAGGCTTTTAACCTCTTCGCTCAGCTTCTCTCTCTTAAAAAATGTTCTTTTTCTCTTCTCGTACCATCAGACCTTTCAGTTAGAGAGGCATCTTCAAAGCATAATACAGTAGGATTTTACTTTATTTAGTGCTGCCTATTATAAAATGTAATTAAGTAATTGAAAAATTAAGATTTTCCTATATGGAGTGAATTCCATAGGATACTTATTTTGTTTGGTTTTTTTTTATTTATTATGGTCAACTGCAACTGCATTTCATGTAGCTATGTGATATGTTGAATGAGAAAGCAGGGCCACCCAAGAGGTGATTTCTGTCTGTGTTGAAAGGAATGCTGGTTTTGGCACATGGAAGGCAGTAGAAAATACGTCTAAAAGGCGGATACTTCGCTTTTCAGTTCCAGTAAAGCTATAGACAGATATATTATACTTGTGACATTGTATCCTCAGTCTTTCAGCAGTGGATGGCTTGTAATGTATATGTGTATATACATGTTAGTGTATACTTACTAGTGTGTTATATACATACTTTGCAATGTGTATATATAAGTGGCAGTTATATAAATAGTAATCTAGATGTAAAACTTCTGATTATATTAAAATATTTTCCTTCTTTCCTTCTTAGGCAAAAAAAAAAAGGTTGACGAAAGTGTTTGTGTGAAACAACGTACAGTGCAAGTGGAGTAATACATTAAATATGAACTAAGTAGTTAGTCCTTAAATAATTAAAACAAATACAGTTCAGTATTCAATTACATAAATGTATAATATTAAACTCTTTTTTTTTAGTTCAAGGAAGAAATCTCTAAGCGTTTTAAGTCCCACATTGATCAGCTTGTGTTGATATTTGCTGGAAAAATTTTGAAAGATCAAGATACTTTGACTCAACATGGAATTCATGATGGACTCACTGTTCACCTGGTTATCAAAACACAAAACAGGTAACCTTACTGATGAGTGATCTTCTATTTACCTCTGAGAAGTAAAAATACAATGAGTTCTTAACTGTCTTCTGTTGGGCAACCTAACTTTAGTAAGCTCCGTAGTCACAGTTGGTGCAGAGTAAGAGTCTGAAAATTGCAGTGCTCTTTCTCTTTGGTTTGTCTTGTATTTTAAGTAGATTCATGTTTTTAAATACAAGTCTTTTGCTTTTTGTTATTTAACTTTTTTGTATTAGTGCTGAATGCTGGCTGACTCTGTAGTTCTTGGATATCAGCTCTATAGAATATGTAGCGTTGTTGTTGTGCAGCTTTTCATGTGTGAAAACTTACAGTGAATCCTGGCTGTTTTGGTAAAACAAGGAAAGCAAATTTTTGAGAGAACTGCTTTGGTGGAGCTAATTTATCTGGTTGAACATAAAGACTTGGGTTTTAAGGTGTTTTATTTTTGTTTGTTTGTTTTGGTTTTTTTTGTGGCTTTTTTTGTTTTTGTGGGGTTTTGCCTTTTTTTTTTTTTTTTGGTGAGGTAAATTTAAAATTATGATGAAGTTGTGGCAGTTGAGCAATGCCATTTGTGCCTTACTTCTGTGAAGTGCCCAGAAGAAAAAGGCTCAACTAAAAAAATCCTTTCAGCAGGTAGGATAATATATCCCTCAACTGAATGTATCTTGACTAGTCAATAACAGTTTCCTAGACTAAAAGTGGTCTTGCTCCTGTTCTAATTAAGTCTTTCATGTTTCTGGTGAGGATCTCATCCAGTGACAAGGTGTCAGATGATGATGGAAAGGTCATGGAACTTGGGAGAAAAAAAGAAATATACTTTCGCTTCTAGGCCTTAGCAAATCACAAAGGCCTGTCAGTAACATTAGTATTAAATTTAAGTTCCTGTTGAAATTAGTAGCATTAGCATTAAATATGTCTGTTGAATCTGATGTTTTTGATTCCATGCTCACATCCTGGCAGGACTATATTGTCTGTCCTGGAGTGCCACTTTCTTTGAATATTTTTAGAAGAGCATATTACCATTATCTTCAATATCTTTTAATCATGTTTCTGACAAGGAAGCACAGACCAAAAACTACAGACGGTTTGTGTTTATTTATCCTGTCTTCAAATTAGGCAGTAATGTTTTTACCTACTGGCTTTCACAGAATGGTTTGGATTGGAAGGCCCTCCCCCCCCCCCCCCCCCCCCAAGATAGCCTACTTCCAACCTCTGCTACAAGGCAGGGACACAATATCCTACCAATATGTTTAGTCCCTGTTCATAAAGTGCCTAAAGTCTTCCAGATCTGCCTGTTTATGCTAGAAGCCTCCAGATTTTCCCTGAGGTGCCACAAAATATTAACGTAACAATTTTGGGCACAGTAAAACTGACAGTGGATGCTGTGTAAAATGCATTTATGCAACCAACAAATTAAGAAAGAACTGCAGGACTGAATCAGTATTTAGCCAGAAAAGCAAAGGTAGACAGTGGGATATGCCTGGGTCTCCCATGTGGGCTGATCCATTGCCACAAGCCATGTCAAGGGGTGCCAAGCTTTTTTCATATAAAAAAAAAAAATACACTCCTAAGACCTGTTAGAGTTGTCAATGAAAATCACCTTTTGAGAAAGTATAGCATTGCCCTAAACTATTTCAATATTATTCTTAATAAAATATCCAAATTTTATGCTTGAATCAAAAGGCAAAACATTAGGTGTGGCTGGGCAAGTGCTGATTTTTGGTTGTGAATATTGAGGTTGGTTGCTCCCAACTATTTTACACTTAGCCATTTACTTTTCTGTTGACTGTTGCTGCTACTGTATGTGAATAAACAGAAGTTATTTTCCAAAACTAGATTTGAAGACTGTCTTGTCCCTTCTAAACAGTATTAAATGTGTAACTTTCAAATAGGAAACCTCATATATCCCAACCAATCCTTGTTTAAAAAATTACAACTTTATTACTGCTGCATTTTCCAGAGTGATAAATGCTTCAAGTGTAATCTTGTAACCTGAGCTATTCTGTGCAGAGTAGTGGTGAATGATTAGCAATGGGTAGTGAATATTTCTGACTACTGAGTTCCAAGACTATGCCTATATTGTGTTCAGAAGTAACAGGAGGAAACAAAATAGCAAAGTACATAGAAAATATGATGTGAACTTCACAGGAATTTCACTCAAAAACCTGAGACTGTTAGACTTGACACTGAAACCATTATTTTGAGGGTAGATGTCCCCAATTCCTGTAGCACCACTATGAACTGCAAGTTTTCAGTCTTGTTTACTTTTTCTGTCCTACTTTAAGAACCTTTCTTGTCTCTTATATGAAGAGCTACAGTTGCCTCAGAATAGTTTCTCAGTTGAAGAACCTAATAGGGTATTATGCTTATTTTACTTTATGGAGGAAAGGTGTGTTTTCTAGATTAAAGGAAACTAAATAGCTGTAGCAGAAGATTGACAGTCAGTGTGCAGTCTGTAATCTTTCTCACTGAAATTCCAGCTGCTTGTCTAATGGTAGTCATCGTGTATTTGAAGTTCACAGTTGCTGTTACTATTAGAGTATTAATGCTTGTTGTTCTCAGGAGTTCAGAGTTTCTCCCGATGCTTTATGTCATGGCATCTTATGTCAAAGCCAAGTGTGCAGGTATTCCCTTTCCTCGATTGTTAGTATCTGCCAAGAAGGTTTCCTCTGGAATGGGATTTGACTCAATGGAATCTGTATGTGTTTTGATGGACCTGAAAGTAAACAAGAAAGGAATACAAATAAAAATATGCAAAACTGAATTCATAGGAATCACTATGGACTTAAGTTTTACAAGAACAGTCAAATCTTGTGGACTTATTCATTTCTCCTGCTTCACACCCAGAACATCAATAAGAATTTGAATTGGGTAATGTGGTATCATGGCATCCTACACCTCATGACTTGCATGCCTGTTTACAAGAATGCTAGTCAAATCAGCAGGGTATACTAGCGCATGGGCTACTTCTAAGCTAGTATTGATGATTTGGTGAACGAACTTGTGAAGTGTGCAAAGTACTTAATTGTTCGTTTGGTTTCTGTCTATGGTTTTGTTTAGCCTGGAGTCAGAGAACTTGTTTTTTGGGTTGGTGTGTTGCTTTTGCTTTATTTTTTTTTCTGTGGTTTCTATTTTGTTTTTGTTTGTTTTGGTTTTTTTCCTCCTTTCTCCCCTGGTTTTTGCTTTAGTGAAACTAGCACAGGACCTTACAGTAGCAGAAAGGTACTCTGAGGTATAAAATGTAGTATGCTGTCAAATCCTCAGGTTTGTGTGAGGTCTGAATTTGTAGTTTCTACATCTTATTTTATGCTGTAGTTCTGCAAATCCAGGCATTTGAGGTGGATTATTGAACCAGATTGGAAAAATTATTTGGGTTTCAAACCAGCCTTTTCTCTTGTGTAAAACTAACCCGGCCTCTCTTCAAAAGCTCAGTTCTTTGATCTCTTTTACTACATGGCAGCACTCATGTTTATGCCTATGTAGTAGAAAGGTTTGGTAAGTATAGAACTTGGGCAGACTTTAGTGCTGAATTATGCTGGCTTTAACTTTCTGTAGCTACATTTTTACCTTGTTGAAGTCTTCAAGGTTATTGAGATTGTGGTATTTGTCTTCTAATGAAACGTTAACTGAATTTCATGTTCAGTAAGGCATCTTATTAAAGATGTAGCATAAAATAAGCCCAACATTGCATCTTGTTAGGCTTTATTTCTTTAAGGCTCAGCCATGTTCTCAATAGTATTTGAATATAGCAGATTAAGGCAAAGATCTTTAAAGCAAGGTAAGGACAGAGGAAACTCCATTTGATGGGCATCCCAGGGAAAGGGTGAGAAGGTGAGAAGGCTTCAGTGGTGCCTGTCAATTTTGTTAATGTTTCAAACTGCTGTTCTGAATAATTGCTGACATTATATATGTCTGAGAAAGATTTGTTACAGGAAGCCATCTAGAGATAAGTGTGCTTTAGCATGATTTTGAGAAGAATCAAAATGTAAATTAAGATTCTCAAGTATGATACTATTCCTGTATTTAATTGCATTATTTAAATTAACTTGTTGAACTTGGAATTTTTAAACTTGCATTTTTAGATCACAAGACCGCCCAGCTCCACAAGCAAACTCTGCTGGGAGTACTGCTACCACATCAACATCAAGTAGTAGTACCTCAACACCAACTTCAACAAATAGTAACCCTTTTGGCTTGGGTAAGAATATTTGTTAGGTAGCATGGTGGGTATCTCCTCTTGGATTCAGGTAATTGTCTCTGAAGTTTTATTCTAATGTAGACAAACTTAAAAAAAAAACCAAATCCAAGCACAACACCCAAAAAACTGATTATAGTTATTCCTAGTTTTGATTGTACAAGGTTTCTGATCAGTAAGTTATCAAAGGAGGAAAGTTGTTCCTGTAATTTTCTATAGAATCGTAGAATGGTTTGGGTTGGAAGGGACCTTCAAAGGTCATCTAATCCAGCTCCCCTGCAGTGAGCAGGGACATCTTCAACTAGATCAGGTTGCTTAGAGTGCAGTCCAGCCTTACTATGAATGTTTCCAGGGATGGGGGGGGGGGGGGGGGGTCTGTCATCCCTCTGGGCAACCTGTTCAGTGTTTCATCACAAACTTTAGACTTGTGCTGTTTCATCTTTAGCAGTAAGGTGCCACTGATGTTATGTTTTGGCACTACGGGTAAGGAAACTCTTTCCAGTGTCCTCGTGCTCCTTAAAAGGGCATCCAAGTTGCTGTGAAGAGAGTATTGACGAAACTGGACCTGTAACATGAAGTCAAGATATGGTACAGAAGTAACAAAATTGATGCTAATCTTACCATTCAGTATTTCTTGGGTTCCAAGTCTGACAGCGTGATAAGTCTTCTCTTTTATCAATAAAGAGACTGCAGTCTTATTGTCTTAAATACTATCTATTTTCATAATAACAGTTGGGGTTTTGGTTCATTCTTTTTCATCTTATTTGCTTTCAGTGGGTGAGGAAGAGAGAATTGGAAAAGCTAGCTGTAGTAAGCGGTTGCTTTCTTAGGAGTAGACAGTTCTTCACGTTGAAGAACTTTTGAAATGTTTTGTTTGAACTTGGCAAAGGAGGGGAATTCAAAGCATAATTAGTTCTGTGTGCATTAATAAGAAAAGGCGCTGTACTTGTAATTAAATTAGGGAATGAGTCATTTTGGGAGATCTATCTTGGTTATAATCTAACCAAAAGGTGACAGATAAATTATTATTATACATGCATTGTAAAGTGTTACTGGGGAGAGGTGGAAGTTGGGGGGGGGGGGGGAGATGATGACGGGATGAGAACACCTAAGGTCCCCAGACTTAAGCATCCCTAGCATCTTAGCTGTGGAAAATGAGAAGAAAAGATGGTAGAATTGTAACAAGTTATATTTCAGATGCTGTTTGGATTTTTTTAATGCGTATTGTTATTTAAAGAAGCAAGGTCTTAGTGGGTAACACCTTAACAGCCCTGCAGAGATGGACTTTTTATTCATTCTCATTATTTCGAAGTGTGTGGGACATGTTCAAGTATTGTGTATTTAGGAAGAACCTGGATGTGATTCAAAGTATACTAGAAGCTGGAAGTTCAATTGTATTTTTTTTTGTCCTCTTAAAGGTGGCCTTGGAGGTTTGGCAGGTCTGAGTAGCCTGGGTTTAAACACATCAAACTTTTCAGAGTTGCAAAGTCAGATGCAACGGCAACTTATGTCCAACCCAGAAATGATGGTTCAAATAATGGAAAATCCATTTGTTCAGAGCATGCTTTCAAATCCTGACCTGATGAGGCAGTTAATTATGGCTAACCCTCAAATGCAGCAACTGATACAGAGAAATCCAGAAATCAGTCACATGCTGAATAATCCAGATATAATGAGACAGGTATGTAGAAGGATCTCTGTAAGTTCATGACCTTTGATTTTACTGTAACTGTGAACAACAGAGGCGGAATTGGACATGCTTAGTTGAGTGCTTAAACATTCTGTAAGTATTTAGGCTTGTTAGAAAATCCATAAAAGGTTGCTGTAGGCAACTGATGTTTGTATTTCTAGTTGCTAATGTCTGAAATAGAGTGATAATTCAGAAAATCTGTGGTGTTGTCTTGAAAGGCTGTATAATCATTTCTTCTGAGGTTAGAGCTGGATGTCCCTTTGTGCACTTGAAACCTTCTGTTTTTTAGCCAAAAATGAGCTTACCCAAGGTAGAAATTCTCCAAAATACTACATGGTTTCATGTTATCAAACTGCAGGTGCTTGAGTGCTTTTAAAATTGGAAGGTATGTGTATGTGGCAAATTACAAGATACACTGTGTAGCGGAAGGTAGTAGAAAACCGATGCTTTTGAAAATGTAGGTATTTATTTTAAAGTTCATATTACAGGCTGCCTGTTGTAATGATGTTAGAAATGGTAGGAGTATGTTGTGTTAAAAAGATGAGGTGAGGAAAGAAAATTTCAGTCAAGGTTTTTCTTCTGTTTAACCGAGTGCTTCCTGACCCAGTCAGCATAGTGACAGTTGTAGTTGTATGCTGGCTAAATATCAAACTCAGTTGGCTCCTGCTAAGATGACATCTTAATTTGGCTTTAATCATAATTTCAGGCTGGGTTAGGCAGTGGTAACTGAGATATTGCCAAATACTGACATTTTCACTTGAAAATGGATTTCTTATTAATACAGAATAAATGTTATACTTCCCTAGACACTAGAACTTGCTAGAAACCCTGCAATGATGCAGGAAATGATGCGAAACCAAGACCGAGCCTTGAGCAACCTTGAAAGTATACCAGGTGGATACAATGCCTTGAGACGTATGTACACAGATATTCAGGAGCCAATGTTGAATGCAGCACAGGAACAGGTGAGAGAAGATTACACTGAAATTTACTGAAAGTAAATATTTCTTAAAAACAAAAGCATGGAATTAATGTAAATTTTCAAATGTGTACTTGACAAAACATTTATTGAAGCTTGAAGTCACTATGTGGCTTCTTTGTCTTGAGAGGAAAGATCTAAAAAAATTCTGTCTTCTAAGCTCAAATAAATACAGATATAGGTTTTTCTGTTTGAGGAGCTATTTTAAGGTTAGTGAATTCCCATATTACTTAAATTTTAATACCTTTAAACTTTTGCCTTAAAATTACAAGGTCCAGGAATAAATATTACATAATTTTTTCAAGGTGCTAGTATCTCTCAATGTTGGTGTCTCTTTCAAAATATTTACAATTAATTACTGTAGAATTGTGAGTATAACGGGTCAAGATCTATCAACATTGATCTTCATGTGCAATTTTGAAAAGGTAACTTGCTATCTGTAGCAGATATAAAAATGGTTGGCTTTAGTAGATGATACATGTTTGCTTTCCTTCCTCTGTAGTTTGGAGGTAACCCATTTGCTTCTTTAGTAAGCAATGCACCAGCAGGAGGTGACAGTCAGCCATCTCGTACAGAAAATAGAGATCCTCTACCAAATCCTTGGGCTCCTCAGTCCAGCTCTCAGACTTCTACAAGCACCAGCACCACTGGTGAGAGTGGTGGCAGTAATAGTGCTGGAAATAGCACCTCTGGCAGTACGGGACGGAGCTCAACTGTACCAAATCTGGGACTAGGAGGTGTGTTTATCATTGCAGTTGTATATATTTGCACATGCTTGGGAGTTTTCTAAAATGATTCTCTCTTTAGAAAGAAGTTTTGAATTAGGGTTTTTGTTGCTATTTACTTTTGTAAAACATTTGACTAGTATCAAAGTCCTCTGTAGAAAAACACACATGAAAGGTACACTAAGTTATAACAGTACTTGTGTTTTGCCTTAAAATAACAAAGGTAAGGAATCTGTAAATGAATGCTAGTATTTTCTTGTTTGGAGGCAAATGTAAAAAGACCTAATAATGTGAAAACTTAGTATGACTGCTTTTTGGATACAGCCTCTGTCTTAACTTCTGGAGCAGATGTGTCTGTAAGCAGAACCACACTGAGGTGCATTTCAGGGACTAAAACTCTTAGAAACAAAAACTCCTAGAAGCAAAGCCTGATTTTTCTGATAAGGTGTTTACTGAAGTGGTCTTTGACTTTTTTTTTTTTCTTTAAGCTGGTATGTTCAACACACCAGGAATGCAGAGCTTATTACAGCAGATAACTGAAAACCCACAACTTATGCAAAATATGTTGTCTGCACCCTATATGAGAAGCATGATGCAGTCATTAAGCCAGAATCCTGATCTTGCAGTGCAGGTAAATGCATTTGGTGTACTAATATATTGTATGTATTGAAATTTAAGAAAAAAAAAAAAGGGAGGGGGTGAGGGTGAAGGGGAGTTGACTCTGTGATACAGTAAATACTCACTTATGCTAACATCTCAACAATTGTCTGTAGTGAATAACCCAGTTTTTAATACTGATTTCTAACTCACTGAAGTTATTACCTATGTAAATTTAACAATGTGTTGCAGTGAAATTGTCAGCTTGTAGTTGGACATCATGCCAGATATGCTTCTAAAATAGCTTGTAAGTTTGTGTATGTTTTGTACAGCCCTAAATTTATGACCCCGCACAAGAACCATTATGACAAAACAAATGGTTTGGTTGTAGATTAAGGCAGATCTACCAGTAAATATACACCCCCACTAGGTGGGGAGAAATGAAGTGAGGGTAGTTGGTGTCACATCTAGGTGTCATTCTGGTTTTAACTTCTCTTTTTTGACCTATGCTCGCTGTAAAAGTGTGGATAGTGTTTTATGAATGATATGGTAGATGTGCTTTCAGATTTTTGTCAAATTAAAGCTGTAATATCCAAAGTAAAATCATGAACTGAGATTAAAAAAGTTAGCTCTTTATTACCTGTTTGGAAAATATGCTTGACTTCAGGTAATATTTACAGGGATATTATTACTTAAGTCTGTAGAGGAGGCTGAGCAGAAAAGTATTTTCTTGTAATTACAAGTGAGGTTGTCTTGGCAAATATCTGGCAATTCATTCACTTAAAACCCAACCAACCAAGACAACAAAGCAAACAAGCGACCCCACAAAAAAGAAATCAACCAACCAACTAACGAAAAAACACAACAAAAAAAACCACTGCAGTGTGTTCAGGCTAGTGGTTTGTAACAAGTTTTGGGCAAAAGAATAGATGATGTTTGTTCTGTGAGGTTATTTTTGTAGACTATTATCATATAAGTAGTTGTCTTAATGACCCTGCAATGGTTTTTACTGTTTGATCTTTGAAGTTCAACGTTTTCTTTTGAGAAAACTGTCACGTTTTGTTTTGTCCGTAGATAATGTTGAATAATCCTTTGTTTGCTGGAAATCCTCACCTTCAGGAACAAATGAGACAACAACTTCCAACTTTCCTTCAGCAAGTAAGATGAGATACTAGCTATCAATAAATATCTGCAAGTCAATAAGCAATGTTTTCAATAAATTGGTGTCTGTGTTTGATTTGGCTAAAAGTTAGATTTTGTAATATATTCTCATTAGCTTTAAACATGAAATACAATTGTCTCTTTATAGTGGATTCTTTCTTACTGTTTCCATCCCTTCCTGATTTCTAGTGGATATTTTTGTTTGTTGCTAGCACAACCACTTCAATTTGCTTTTGCTTCTTTGAAGTAATTGTTCTTACTGCACACCAGCCAGAGAACATGACTTGTTTTGCAAATTAAAAAGATCAGTACTTTTACCACTATTAGAATAAAGCTTTTCTATGCTCTTCTCATACCTCTTCAAACCTGCCTTAAGTATTTGCGAAAGAGATCTTGCAGCATACCTTGGAAGACCCAAGTCGTTAGCTAATTCAAAAGTAGGTTCTGAAGTTTTTTGCCTGTGAAGACTGCCTTACCACTGTCTTCCCTTCTGAACAACGCTGTGCTTGCAGCCCAGGTATCTGCCACAGTGTGTAGTACTTAATCCAGTGCATGAGTTTCATTATTAGGCAGTCCTTGCAAATAGGAGTTAAGATGTGTTGTCAAGATCGTGATTGCATACCAGCACTTCTGTGAGTAAAACTACTAATGCATACATGAGTTACAGTGGCAAGTTCAGAAGGAAGCGTTTAAATTATTGCAACCACATGAATGGCTGTAGTGTTTTGTAATAACAGTGCTTTGTGATGATTCAGTAGTATCTGAGAAGCTAGAATCACATGTATGTTTTGAAAGCTGTGAATAAATGGTAATTAATGAAGATACAGTAGGAATCATGTCTGTTTCCTATGGGTGTCTTCTGTCAGTATTACCTTGGGGTTTATCTGCACAGCCAGTTCTCTGCTGTATTCACTGTTAGATCAGATGATTAGCAGTATTAGCAGGTGAAGTAATGTCTGGGTATTCTCAGAATGCTGACAATATTGCAGCTCATATTTCCTTGCCTATCTACTGGCATTTATATTATGGGGTTGGGTGACAGAAACCATGGGATGTTCCTCTGCATAATGGAAGGCATCTTTTTTAATAAAAGGCAGTTGCCCATCAGAACTAGGAAAGAATTGCTGCTACCTAACAGCTGGTATTAATAATATTAATAAAGACTCATGACACTTAAGTGCTCTGAGAATTGTTGGGCCACAATTTCTGTAAAAGAGCTCCAAATATTAGACAGCAAGTTGTGATTTAAATATTTTCTTAAAATAGTTGCAGCAGCTTTCTTTGAAGAATGTTTTCTTCTTTAAAATTTGAGTAAATGTTGCCAGCTATGTATTTAGTTATTATCTGACTTCAAGCTTTCAGGAAGATAAATATTAACAATTTTGAACATCTGAATATTAATGTTCCTCTCCTTTTCTTAGATGCAGAATCCTGACACATTATCAGCTATGTCAAACCCAAGAGCAATGCAGGCTTTGCTACAGATTCAGCAGGGCTTGCAGACACTTGCAACAGAAGCGCCAGGGCTTATACCAGGGTAAGAATCAGTCTTCTGAATTTAGAAGTTATTTTTTATTAAAGACTACTTCTGCCTTTTATAATTTAACTAAATTTGCTTTAGAATCTGTCCAATTCTTACTTGTCATGCACTTCTAAACAATGATGACTCTGGTCCTTGTCTAAATACTTTAAATTGCTGTCCCCTTTTTTGCAGAATTTTTACTCAGTGTTTAAATGAGAAGAGACAAGCTAGTGCTTGTATTTATAATTCAAGTGGTCTGTTTCCTTTTTTTGTCATTTATGCAGATTTAATCCTGGTTTAGGTGGATTGGGGAGCACTGGAGCACCTACAGGGTCCACTGTACCTAGTTCTGTTCCCAGTGAAAACACAAGTCCAGCATCAGGAACTGCTGAACCTGGTCACCAGCAATTTGTCCAGCAAATGTTGCAGGCACTTGCTGGTGCAAATGCTCAGGTAACGTATGTCAGTAATCTAGGGTTTTGGGTTTTTTTTTTTTTTTCTTATGTTATTATTGGAAACCACTAGAAAGGAGGCTGATAGTTGAGAGGAGGGGTCCATGGCTACATCTGATCGAAGGAGAGCAGAAGAGGCTGAGAAGTGTTGATGCAGCTGTGCAAGTAAATGCTGGGGAAAAAAAACCAAAAAATGTGTCCTCTGAAGAACTGGTTTTTATACATTCATCTTCATACCCTTGAATTTCTGAAATGCTTGCAAAGATATGGAGACAGATTGAGGTGATGAGGTTCACTGGCAAATGAAATGTGGGCTCAGGCAGGAGAAAAGCATATCGAACACAATTTCCTCTATGCTTTGTCTTTATTGCTGGCTGTTACTCTCTAGGTGTAACCAAGCCTCTGGCCCACACTTTGGAATAGCCACGCTCTGGTTATTTGGAGCCTGAATTTATTGTATGGCTTCACTGACATCTTGCATGTCTAGGCTGCAGTGCATTTTGTTAACATTCTGTGTGGGATTAAGGGTCTTTGGAGAGCTCCAGAATGCCAGTAGTTATAGGGAGATGAGCAAGACCGGCTTTAGAAGAGACATGCTGTTAACTCTCAAGAGTGCTGTGTGAAACAGCATCCTCACACTGTGGTACATATCCAGTGTAATGGCAGGCTGCTGTTGGAAGGGGCAGTCCTGCTCTTTTCTCCTCCGTTGCCACAGGATGGGTGAGTTCTGCTTGCTGATCTGTCAGACCTTTTCTTTTTTGTGTTACCAAACAACAAGAAAGTGTTGGTAGGTGTGAGTGTAGGAAACTATATTCTTATACACTTTTATTTATGCTGTCAAATCTATTGAGTCAATGTTCTATTTAGTTTTGCTTAGGTGAAGTGTGGGGGGAGGGCAGTTCTTACATTGCAGGTTATATCTTTACAATGTATTGATTTGGAATAGTATGCATATTTAAAATACTGGTAGTATTTTTATATATAAAACTGTCGAATTAGAGCAAAAGGAGAATTAGTGGTAGCTGCATAAGTGTTGTGTTAGTATCTAAATCATAGAATCATAGAATAGTTAAGGTTGGAAAGGACCTTAAGATCATCTAGTTCCAACCTCCCTGCCACGGGCAGGGACACCTCCCACTAAACATTGCCACCCAAGGCTATGTCCAACCTGGCCTTAAACACTGCCAGTGATAGGGCATTCACAACTTCCCCTGGGCAACCCATGCCAGTGCCTCACCACCCTTACAGTAAAGAATTTCTTCCTCATATCCAATCTAAACTTCCCTTGTTTAAGTTTGAACTCATTACCCCTTGTCCTCTCACTACAGTCCCTCATGAAGAGTCCCTCCCCAGCATCCTATAGGCCCCCTTCAGATACTGGAAGGATGCTAGGAGGTCTCCATGCAGCCTTCTCTTCTCCAGGCTCAACAGCCCCAACTTTCTCAGCCTATCTTCATACAGGAGGTGCTCCAGTTCTCTGATCATCCTCGTGGCCCTCCTCTGGACTTGTTCCAACAGTTCCATGTCCTTTTTATGTTGAGGACACCAGAACTGCACACAACACTCCAAGTGAAGTCTCATGAGAGCAGAGTAGAGGGGTAAATCAATGCATTAATTTTTAAAAAGTTACTTCTCAGTATTACTCCAGCATATTACTTTCATACAATGTTCTGATTCAGAAAGGTCTCTGAAATAAAGATCAGACTACTGAGATAATGCAGAATTTTGCCATGAGTTTCTGTGAGTAGGATTATCCCATAAAACAGCTGTCAATTTGCCTTAGGCTGAAGCTTCCTAACAGTTAGAATTTTGGTAATTCTAGGCAACAAATACTTGGAGCATTAAAAAAGAGGTGATTTTTATGTCAACGAAAAGAAAAAGCCTGTGATGTTCACTGTTGCTGACAGTGACATCATCATAATCCTTGCCCTTCCACACTACGAGGTTGAAATTTGTTTCATTTTTAACAAATACCTGTTAATATCTTTAAGAAAACTATTAATGGGACATAAATTTACCCAATTTAATTTAAATCCTTTTTCATCAAACAAGCAGCTTTTCCTGCAGTTCAAGAGTGTCATGTAAGTGTAGGTACTCTTAAAATTTAAGATTAGTTGAAAAATTATTCAATTGTGGATTGAATTTATGTTATAGTATAGTTTTGGGATCTTGAAAAAGCTGTAGTCAGAAATCAGTTAAGACAGTGGTGCAGAGCCAGCTATGTTTAAATCCTGTACGTTGCTAAATATGTTATGTTCATATCTTGAAATTTTATTCATAGCAGTTACAAAATCCAGAAGTTCGATTTCAGCAACAACTGGAGCAGCTGAGTGCAATGGGCTTTCTGAACCGTGAAGCAAACCTACAGGCGCTAATAGCAACAGGAGGAGATATCAATGCAGCCATTGAAAGGCTGCTTGGCTCCCAGCCTTCATAGCAGTATTTCTTTAACTTGAAAAAATGTAATTTATTTTTGATAACAGCTCTTAAATCTTTAAAATATTTGCTTAATTTCATTCTGACTGCTGGGATTGTCTTGTACTAAAATCAGTCTGATACATTTTCAGATGGAGTGCAGTAGTTTTCTTTGAACAGTGAGAATCAAAGCATTTTCACTCTTGCATGCATTACACTTATTTTGCATTACTTGTGATTTAAATTCTTTTTAAACAGTATCAGCTTTCATAGTTGGGTGAACAAGTTTTGTCTGACCTACAACTGTCCAATTTATTTACTACTTAAACATTAGCCTTCAGTAGTGATTTATGTAGAATACAAATTAAAAAAGAAATAAAATAATTGAAGCTACAGTTTGTGGGTACCGATACTGCTTATTGTGATCTTGGCATGTATTTTTTTTGCTAGCAAAATGCTGAAAGATTTGTACCACTTGAATAATCTACCATCTTTTTTTGCTTTAATTTGTATAAATACAATATATACAGCAGAAACAGCTGATTTCTAGAGATTTATGCATTGCCATAGAATGAGATTATAAGTAATGCATAAATCCAGGGGATATTTTAACACTTCTTTTTGGTGTAGAATCTTCAGGTAACCATCTCAGCAAAAATGCTTCAGCAAGTTCAGTTACAATATACTAGGATTACTATTCTGGTTATTTCTTTACATCTAACTGTACAGAAACTTGCATTGTAACATTGTCTTGATATTCACAAACATTAACTGTGAATTACCTTTGTCATTGTGCAAATTAAAAGGGCACTGCCTTGTGCTCTCGAATGCTTCTAAGACATTTTGGCTTGTTCCATTGAGATTTTAACATGTTGGTTTGTAATTGGAAACATTACTTTCATTCTGTCGTGGTTTAAGCCTGTAACTCACACAGTCATGAGATATTCTAATCACTTCTAACCACCATGTGAAAAAAAATAAAAATGTATGTCTTTTGGGGTTTTATTGGTAGTTACTTCTCTTGTGCCCAGATAATAAAGGAATTAAAATGTTTAAGCATCTTTTGTGTTTGCAGTTTATGATTACCTAGAATTCAAGATGACTGACCATCCTATGCGTTGGCATTTGAATGTAAACTCTGGGACTATACTGGGAAAGTTTACCAGGTCTGGGCTAAGGTTAGTAAACAACTCAGTGTGAGGTGGAGGCAAGTGTTGGGAAACCCCAGCTGCCAGCTAACACCATGCAGCCACTTGATCACTCCCTGCCCTGCTCCCCAGTGGGATGAGGAGGAGAACTGGAAAAAGGTAAAAAAAAAATCTCAGGTTGAGATAAGAATAGTTTAATAATCAAAATGAAAGTAGACTACAATAATAACAGGAAAAAGAGAGAGAGGGGAAGGAATAAACCACCTTCTCTGGGGGGAGAGGAAGGGAGAACAAAAAAACCCCAACAAAACCAACAAACCAAAAAGGCTGCTGTCAGATGGAAGGGTGGGGTGGGGAAGGTAGTAATTTTTACCATCCTTTACTGAGACACTGAAACAATCTAGCATGAACACTTCCTCAAGACAACACTCAGTTCAGCTGTGTATTTTAATTGCACATTACAAACCAAGCCACACTGTTTTAAGTCAGATTTGCAATCAATAAGAGGTGAAGTTTGACCTAAATTGCACAATGACCCTTAAGGTAAATTTTCTTTTTGAAGTCAATTGGTATTTATCAGTAACTACTGTCTATTAGCAACAACAGCTACTGACTTTCTTGTAAGTAGTGGTATCTTTTGCATAGGAGGAATTTTAGTTTGCCAGGAAACACAGGTCTATAGGTGGGATAAACTTTTTATTATGTCTTTGTTATTATATTATGTTACTAGATTATTTCTTTATTATTCATGTCTATGAACCATGCAGCTGTTTGCTCACTACCCCCCTTCTTCCCCTCCCCTGCTCCTGCAGGGATGGGGAGGAGGATAGAACGAATGTAACCCCCACAGGTTGAGATAAGAACAGTCCAATAACTAAGGTATAACACAAATCACTACTGCTACCACCAATAATCACAGAATCCTAGAATCATAGAATCATAGAATAGTTAGGGTTGGAAAGGACCTTAAGATCATCTAGTTCCAAACCCCCTGCCAGGGGCAGGGACACTTCCCACTAAACCATGCCACCCAAGGCTCTGTCCAGTCCAGCCTTGAACATTGTCAGCGATGGAGCATTCACAACTTCCCTGGGCAATCCATTCCAGTGCCTCACCACCCTTACAGTAAAGAATTTCTTCCTCATATCCAATCTAAACTTCCCCTGTGTAAGTTTGAACCCGTTACCCCTTGTCCTCTCACTACAGTTCCTCATGAAGAGTCCCTCCCCAGCATCCTATAGGCCCCCTTCAGATACTGGAAGGATGCTAGGAGGTCTCCACGCAGCCTTCTCTTCTGCAGGCTGAACAGCCCCAACTTTCTCAGCCTATCTTCATACAGGAGGTGCTCCAGTCCCCTGATCATCCTCGTGGCCCTCCTTGGGACTTGTTCCAACAGTTCCATGTTCTTTTTATGTTGAGGACACCAGAACTGCACACAATACTCCAAGTGAGGTCTCACGAGAGCAAAGTAGAGGGGCAGGATCACCTCCCTTGACCTGCTGCTCACGCTCCTTTTGATGCAGCCCAGGATACGGTTGGCTTTCTGGGCTGCGAGCGCACACTGAAGCCGGCTCATGTTCATCTTCTCATCGACCAACGTCCCCAGGTCCTTCTCCTCAGGGCTACTCTGAATCTCTTCCCTGCCCAACCTGTAGCTGTGCCTGGGATTGCTCCGACCCGGGTGTAATGATAAGGGAAATAACAAGGGAAGAGAATATAAAACTAAAAGAGGAAAAGAAACCAAGAAAGACAAGTGATGAAGAATACAATCGCTCACAATCACTGGCCAATACTCGTCTCAACTCAAGATGCTGTCTGGGCCTTCTGGATAACTCCCCCCAGTTTATATACTGGGCATGACGTGCTGTGGTATGGAATACTCCTTTGGCTAGTTTGGGTTAGGTGTCCTGTCTCTGCTTTCTCCCAGCTTCTTGTGCCCTTCCTCACTGGTAGAGCAAGAGACTGAAAAGTGCTTGATCAGGGTAAGCATTACTGAGCGGCAGCTAAAACATCGGTGTTATCAGGACTGTTCTCAGACTAAAGCTAAAACACAGCACTGCACCAGCTACTATGAAGGAGAAAAATAAGTGTTACAGCTGAACCCAGGACACTCCTTAAAATCATAGACTGGTTTTACGCGGTTAACATTTGGATAGTTGATGTCTTAATATCCTGTTTTCCTGGGTTCAGCAGTAGCAGTCATTGTTTGTCCTTCTTAGTAGCTGGTGCAGTGCTGTGTTTTTGACTTTCAGCCTGGGAACAGTGCTGATATCACCAATGGTTTTAGTTGTTGCTCAGTAATGTTTAGTCTGACCAAGGACTTTCTGAGTCTCATGTTCTGCCAGGGAGGAGGGGAAGTTGGGAGGAAGCAGAAACAGGACACTTGACCCAAACTAACCAAAGAGGTATTCCATACCACAGCAAGTCAACCCCACTATATAGACTGGGGGCAGTTACCCAGAAGGGTTAGATCACTGCTGGGTCAGGCTGGGTATCAGTTGGCAGGTGGTGAGTGGTTGTATTCTCTTCCCTTGTTATTTCCCTTATCTTTATTATTACTGGTGCTAGCAGCAGTGGCTTGTTCTTGTCTCAACCGTGGGAGTTACATTCTTTTGATTCTCCTCCCCATCCCTCTGGGAGCAGGGGGGAGAAGGTGGGGGAGTGAGAGAGTGGCTGCGTGGCTGACTGAGCTTAAACCACAGCATGATGCACAGGGCATCACAAATTACATTATTAAGTGAACAGAAGTAATGCCTTATGGTTGTTCAGAATAGCAGGTAACAGACTACTTAACTAGTTTAGTTGACAATAACTCTCTATGCAGTACCTGAAACTGTCTCAAAATGTGGAGCTGGGGTCCAGAGACAGCTTTATGAAATACAAGTTCAGTATTCTTTTTTAAGCAATTTGTGCATTCCTGCAGGTGCATGTGAAAAGGCCAGCAGAAACCTGTAATGGGGAAAAAGCCAACCACTCCTGCAAGCCCCTGTGGATTTAGCATGTAAAGTTCAGATATGTGGCACTGTGGCAAATGTCTGTTCAGCTAATCACACAAGCCTGGTTCTGGGTTGGTGAAAATAAAACAGGACATCAGGTGCAGCTAATGAAAAGTTTCCCAGGAGTCTTGCAATCTTCTTTTTCTAAATAAAAACCAGGAAGCGTGTAGAGGGAAAAGCATCTGTAAGAAGTTGTGCTCCTGAAGATTTTACCTCCACCTTCCAGAGAAAGTAATGGCTTATTGGTTTCTACTTGTTTATTTAGAGGGGCAGGTTCTGCAATTTTTTGTGCTGTATCTGTCCTCCTCTGAGATTGGAGCAAGGTGGAGGCAAACTTCCTTTTCTTCCAAGACTCAGAGGGAGAAATGCTGATGCTTGGCATTATCTTCAGATCACCAAGCTGAGAAAAACTGGTGGATGTTTAACATCTTACTGTGTTCATCTACATGCTCCCAGCTGCCCATTCCTGGAAACAGGAGGTTCTCCTGAACACTAGGTATGCAAAATATGACTAGCTTTAGTTTTTGATAATTTCTAGTTAATGTGGAGGCTAGAACAGTGAAGGTACAGAGGTGTCTTCCTTCAAAGGAAGGATGTAGGTGGGAATTACAGCCTTCAAGCACCACCTAACTAGGACATAACAAACTAAAGTACTACACTGCAGTAGTGAAAACTACACCTGCCGTTTGAAAGATTAATTTAAATGTCCACTTTGTTGTCCTTCAGCATCATCTGAACTGTGGAAATACTTGGTTTTGCTTTAAGTAAAAGCAAAAGGCAAATATATTAAAAAGGGAAAGAAGTATTCCTCTCATGGGAGCAGAGTGAGGAATATCCCAACCTAATCTGAAGCAGCATGAACTGCCTGTAAGAACATATTATTCTGATCATAAAGACTTCCAGAAATCCAAGGCGCTTACATAGGCTTTCCTAAGAGAGAATGTTTCAAGTGTCGAGCACAATTTTGTGTTGGTGCCAGCTGCTTTGTGAGTGTGCTATAAACGCTGACCAGCAGATCTGAAAATCATAGTCCAGCCTTCCTGGAAGTTACACTTGAAAATGTGTCCCTTTTCAAAAACAGTAAACTTATTTGAAGATCTGATAATGTCTGTCTGTGACAGGATAAAGCTGCCTTTCCATCCCTGTACAGTGTCCTCATCTAGTTTACTGTGTCTAAAACGAGCATAAATCCGTATTTAATAATGGGCACATTAGTAAAGCTCCTTTGTAAAATAGCGAGTGTATAGTGAAAACATGAAGACTTCACTAAAACAGAGGCTCCACAAGAGGGTGCCATTACTGTGATTTTCATTGCTGTCACACCGTCAATAGTTCCGACGAGCCACTTGGTCTGAAGAGATGCTTAGCCTCTGAAATTGAAGGGTGTTAATCAGCCAGACATGCCGGTCTCTTGCACTTAGCTTTGCCTCTGAGTCTTTAGTTTGCACCTTGGCTCTCAGAATGAACAGGCTCAGAACTGAGAACAAGCATTTTTTTAATGCTGCTGTATGTACGGCAGTGGACTGAAACTGTAACTGCCTGGTATTCTCTCTCCAGGTCACAACCAACAAGGAAAACACCATTTCTGTGTGTGTGTTAATGTCTGTGTGTCACAAATCTGTACCCAAAAATGTCCACTTTCTGTCAGAGAATGCCTGTTTATTGCACTGATCTAGGGACTGTAGTTTGTCTGGTAAACCACAAAGCCCTTACTACTCATACATAATGAGAAATAATGAGAACCAAGGCATTTTTCAACTAGTTATTCAGGTAAAAATTACATCAAAGATGCTCTGAAACATAAGCTTTGCTTTGACAGGAGTTCATCCATCATCACAGGAATGACAAATAAATCGTATGACACACTAAAAATAATCCATCAGCAGCAGCACATACAGGTGACTCCAGATGTGACTCGAATCTTTCTTACTGAAACCCTCTGCAGCTTTCGTTAAGTTACGCTAAAAAGACACCTCCAGTGTAATGGGGTATAAAAAACTTGTTAAAAATACATTGGCAATAAAAAAGGGTTTTAATCTTGTATTTTGTGAGTCATGTAGCTGGTTGGATATATGGAATCTTCTGATCACAAAAAAGATGAGAACAATGTCTATTAGAAATAGTTTAATCTTAAGCTTTAAAGCAGTTGTATGAACACCTGTCTGTAAGTATACATTCAACCGGACACGGGCTGAGGTGGAAAACTAAAGCACACCAGAAGAGGGAAGTGAAGGAGAAGGTCCAACACTGGAAGACTAAGTTACCTTTTCTAAAATAAGGAAATATCTATCAGTCTTGTATTCAATATCTTCGATCACTGGCTGACTGACTCTACTGCACTTCATCAATGGGTATGCTTTGTACATGAAAGATGCAACTTCAGATCCAGTATGACGTCCCTTACTCTTTATTTCTAAAGCTTCCCATACAATTATATTTTGGGTATCACCTCACCGCCACTGTCTTTTCCACACATTTGTTCAGCTTGATGTTAAACGCATACAGTAAAAGTTCTCAAAAACTCTGATGAAGTCACTGGTGCCCTGGTGAGGTGCCCCGGTGAGGTTAGCAAGGACACACACAGAAAAGCTACCTCTTGTCAAAAATCTGTCAGTAAGACAAAGATAGTGTCAGGCACAGAACTTCATCATGCATGTTCCTGTCTCCTGTAGAAAAATAAACACGTTGTTTCTAACAAAACTGTAAATTATTTCCTCACTTAATAGCAGATGTGCCCAACTCCCTGTTAGACAGAGTAAAAATCAAAATGAAGAAAACAAATCATAGTGTGCAACCCTGGGCAAGACTTTCAAAAGCAGGCTCTTCCTCAAATGGGGGTTTTAACTTCACACAGCGAAGGGCTTAGAGCTGAGGTTTTGAAAATTTCATCTTGCATGTCCTCTATGGAGCTGTGATGAACAGCAGTAAACCAGCTCTTGATACCGCAATCCACGCGGGTATCGGGAAAGATTTGTTGTTTTGATTTAATAATCAATTTAATAATAAAAATTCTGTTTCATACCCTTAGGGGAATTTCTGCATGTGTAATTCAGAAAACTACTTCAGGAAAGCTTCACCCTGAAAAAATGGCACGCTCAATCTCCAGCACCACTTCAGGGAGAGATTTTTCTAGACTGACAGTGACACAGTTTTCTGGCACGCGAGGAGGCTCCAGAGTATCAAACTGAGACTTGAGAAGTTCAGGTGGCATAAAATGTCCTCTCCTTTTCTCCAGGCGGCCAGCAATGGTATCTACAGGCCCATCTAAATGAACAAAGAGGACCTGCAGTGCTGGGTTTTCTCTTGGTTGCTCTGGGTGGTTGCTCTCAATTGCAGATGCTCCACTAACCAAAACATGCCTATACATCTTCTTCAGTGCAGAACAGGCCAGAACTGCATCTTGTCTAGATAAGTGTTCTCTATCAAAAAGAAAAAATAGATAAATACATCCACAATGTGGCATAACAAAACAGCTCATTAGTTCTGCTGACAGAGGGAGACAAGTCCTGCAGCCTGACAGCCCTGGGACTAGTAGCATGTTTTTAATATAACTTTGTCAGGATATTGAAACTAAATTTCCAATGTAGGTAAAGACCCGATTTGAAAGTGAGGTCAGGCCCACCAGCCCCCTGGTAGAATCTCAGTCTTGGGACCTTCTTTATTAAGAGCAGCAACCAAATATCAATGCAAACTCCTATCCATTTTCTGTAAAATTACTATTACGATCTGTCTAGAGAGTAAATGGCTGCTAAACAGTAGAGAGCTCTGCTCTTACATACATACAGAGGGATACTTCCAATACCTGTCTTCAGATTTAACCTGTTCTCAGATTTAACTGTAATGTTATATGTTTCCTGTAACCATACTCATCAACAGCACTGCATATATGCCCACTTCAAGTTAAACAAGGGATTGGGTGCAGGTAAATTAATGCCTTGCATATGTACTTTTTGCTGGCAAAGTTTCTTAAAAACAAGCACTAAACCATGTGTGTGTGTGTTCCACCGAGAAGCAAATTCGGAATTAGTTGTCTCTATGAAGAGTGACTGAAATGCCTGCCTAGGAAAACACATTCTGTAATCAAGTTAAAATTTGGTATAAACCTGCATAAATATCATGTTATGTTCATTGTATTTTGGTTCACAGGGAAATAAGAATTTATAATACCTACTATTACCACCTAGGTGAGCCAATGCCAGCCTCAGCTACTTAGAAGTACCTGTAATTAAACACTGCCATTAGGTTCTTTTAAAGTATACTCGATTTTGCAAGTTTCTGAAGCTGGGCAGTGGCCTTGGGCTAGCAGGTGTCCTGGGTTCAGCTAAGTATGACAGCACATAACATACAACAATGGATCCAGCATAACAACCCAAATTCCTCAGTGAGTTAACCCACACTCCAATGCAGTACACTCACCTGATGTGCACAAGCAACAGCCACTGTGTAAAGCCGGGCTGAACAGTATCTGCTCACCCAGCCTTTCTTCATCCAGGAGATGCTCCAGTCTCTTCCTGATCTACATGGCCCTTTGTTGGATGCTCTCCAGTATGCCTGTATCTCTACTATAACGGGGAGCCCAGAAACAGACACAGCACTCCAGGTGTGGCCTCACCATTGCTGAGGAGAGGGGAAGTTTCACCTCTCTTGATCTGCTGGCAATACTTTGCATAATGCAGCCCAGGATAGCGCTGGCCTGCCTTGCTGAAAGAGCACACTGCTGGCTCATGTTCAACTTGAATGGCCATAATGGTGCCCCAAGGTCCTTTTCTGCGAAGTGGCTTTCCAGCCGGGTGCCCTCCAGTGTCTGTACTGGTGCCCAGGGGCAGGAATTTGCACTTCTTAAACTGCACTGAGGCTCCAGACTACAGCCTGTCAAAGGTCACTCTGGATCAGTCACTCATCCCAGATGGGAGTCATCTGCAGGCTTACTGAGCAAATGCTCTGTCCCATCACCCCAGTCATTAATGAATATGTTAAACAGGATTGGACCCCTGGGGTATATTGCAAGTGACTGGCCTCCAGCTAGACTTTGTGCCACTGATCACCACCCTATGGTCCAGACTGTTCAGTTTTCAATCCACCTCACTGCCTGCTCATCCAGTCCTTATTTGCATCAGCTTCTATATGAGGATCCTATGACAGATGGTGTCAAGCAAATCTCACACTGTATCTTATTTGAAATAACAATAGCTTACAAAATTTTATCCTACCAGCATTGTTGGTGTATTCTGACCTTATGTTCTTTGCAAGTATCTAATGTCAGGCTTATTACTGAACTGGATACTTTAAATTATTTTTTCACACATAGTGGAAAAAAAACACTATCACTGGCAACAATTTTTCC
The DNA here is from genome assembly GCA_028858755.1 of Ara ararauna. Taxonomy (NCBI): domain Eukaryota; kingdom Metazoa; phylum Chordata; class Aves; order Psittaciformes; family Psittacidae; genus Ara; species Ara ararauna. The sequence goes on along the minus strand of CM054410.1, from coordinate 30,206,206 downwards.
AACACTATTATTCAGGGATTATCCCACCCTCAGAAACTACTGTGACATCTTAAAATTACTGCAAATAGAACGGCCTTACTACCTGCAGAATGTGTTTACAGTATCACACGCATTTCTGCTTTGGAATGCAATGTGGAAAAATACTTGTGGTACTTTTTTTGTCTGGAGCCCAACATCCTTAAAGCTACATGTTCTCTTACCTCCTTAGTATATCATGCAATGCACAAAGCCAGGGAATCCTGTCCTAGAAAGAAAACAAATTGGTTCAAAGTTATCTAGGAAATTGATTTGCAACAACTGCTTCTCACACCTATAGCATCTAACTCGAGACAAACATTTGCCTAAAACTGTATGGCAAGTTAAGTTTTGTTTCTCTTTTCTTCCTAATGTAGATTTGCTACCCCTGCCTAAAGGCCAATGAGGACTGCTAAGGCATATTATCAATAAGGTATTTTTAGTGGAATAGTACTTTTTATATTACAGATACCTACAAATATCTGAAGGAAGTAATATGTATTTATGTATAGCATGCACCTTGTGAGCCTCTGAAGGACAGTCAACTTCTTTTCTGCTTCTATTACACAATTCAAATGTACAGTCTAAATTGTTCTTTTTCCTTATAATGCTTTGGATCAAAGTTCAGGTTTTCAGGAACAGAGAGATCTAAACTTACTTACGTGCAAACACGTATCATTTTTATGTCAACAGCAATGACAAATAAATGTAATCATAGCCACAATTTCGCAACACTTTTGCTCAGTAGTTACGCAAACACAATGCAAGTGATTGATCAGCTTCTCATAATCTTGCTTTAAATTTTAAGCTCCCCTAAACTTTTGTGATACCTACTGAGGACTAAACAACTGCTCCCGTTTCATCTTTCAATGCTGCTACTGCTGGGTGAGCACAAGTGGTAACATGGACAAATAAATGCAACCATTTTTTGTTAGTACAGAATAACTCTCCAGTGGCATTCAAGGTGGCTCACTCAGTTTTGCTTCCTGGTGTTTCAGAAGAGATGCTTCCCTCTTGCTGGGCACCATACACCCATGGGTTAGTCATTCAACTGTGCAATGCTGCTTTAGACAAGATATGGTCTCATATATACTTACAACCACTAGTGAAAGATTAGATTCTTTTAACAAGAATCAAGAGTGTTTTTCCAGCCTATAGAGAGTGCTCTAAAGAACTTCCTAATTCAGCTTTGTTTCCTGAGATTTCCCAAGAAAAGTTCAAGAGGCATCTCGTAACTTTTCAACTTTACTCAAGTCTCTGAATTCCTAACTATTGAAAAACTAAACCTGATAAGTTTTCACCTGTTTAGGATGAACAACAGGCTGAAGGGAAGGAAGCACATGTGAAGTAGCAGCTTATTAAACAGAAGGCTGTTGTGTAATCACTGCAGTAACTGAAATTGATGACATGTACTTCAGCAGAGATATTTGTCTGTCTTCATCTATTTAACTCAAGGAAGCAGCATGTAACCTAAAGCTGCAATTCTGCATATTGATGTAGAGATCTCTGACATACAGAATCAGCAGCGAAGTCCTTGTGAGCTACCAAGCGCACCTTGACAAGCTACTTCTTGATGCAGAATACTTTGTAACTCAAGAACCCTCCCCCCCTTACCGACTGCAGACATATGAACTCAGCTTGTGTTTACAGCCAGCCTAGCCTACATAAAGCACAACCTGATTTAACATGAGGTGCCTGAGGTTGCAAAGGTAAACATGCCGATGACAGTTCTTTCAAGGTTTGTACACGGTACCTCATCATTTAGTGCTATCCCTTCTGCCATCTTCTTTTTATTCTCTGGAGAATGATAGTCGTCTGCATCGTAGAATTTCCACCCTAGCTACGAGAACATAAACAGAAATAGGGCTCATTGCTCATTCAGCCAAGCCAGGTGAGCTAACAAGGACCCAGGAGTTACAAAGATAACACCTAAGCGGTTACAGGCCTGTTACAGCACAGCATGATATCACCATTCATGTAATGGTGCTCAGCAAAAGCGACTACTTCAGCCACGCAGCACCACCACCTGCGGGCTCACCCAGCCCGGCCTGCGGCCGCGTCCCACCGCCGAGCCGAGCAGAACCGAGCCGAGCCGTGCAGGGCATAAGGACAGGGTGGGTGTGCGCTTCCCTCCGAGCGACGCCGACAGAGGCGCACACCGGCGGCGTGGCGCGGCCGTACCTTCGCTGCCAGCCGCGACCCAACTGTGGTCCTGCAGGGAAGCACAAAGACCCGGTCACAGCCTCCCCGGGGCAGGCGCAAAACCTCGGCACGGACGGGCCCCAGCACCCTCCGGCAAGGCCAGGCAGGAGCCCCGGCACCGCCCCCCCCGCGCCGCCTGCCCGGTACCTACTTCCCCGCGCCGCTCACGCCCATCACTACCACCAGCACCATGGCGAGCCCGACCGCCCCAGCCCGCATTGCACCGCCCCGCTCCGCTCCTGTCCCGCGGGAGGCGGGAGCAGCAGGGAGGCCTGGCCCAGGGCGCCTCCTTCTGCTGCGGCGGCGTCAGCGCGTGTGGCTTGGAAAGCTTCTGCTTACCTTCCCCGGGAGGTGGCTGTAGGCGCGTGTTCGCCTCTGGCGTATCCGCGGTCGGTCCCTGTGCTGAGGTTCCCCGGTCTTCCCCTGCTCCCCCCGGTCATTCTGCCTGCAGCTTTTCTGCCCGGCCCGGCGCTTCTTTCCTCGTGCTCCCCAGAGCCGTGCTCAGTTTGCAGCCTTAGCAACACACCCCCTGTAACAGGAATTAACAACCTCTGCCGTGCGTGTTGAACAGTGCCTTGGACGCTGTTTTAACTCTCTGCTCAAAAAAGTCTGCCTTTAAAACGTGATTAACCCGTCAGCCATGCCACGGCTAACTCTGTTTCAGTATTTTTTGAGGATAAATCAGGTCCTGTTTCTGAATTCTGGAACTGTTCTTAGACACCCAGGATTCCCGCTGTCAGCACGCAGATGTACCTGACCCAGCACCGTTCATGATGTGGAATGATGGGACGCAGCAGTCTCCGGGAAGGCGAGTCGGAGTTTAGGGTGCTCTCGGGAGCTTCTCCACCGGGTGGCCTCAGAGAAGCACAGTGTGGGCCCTGTCTTCTTCTCAGGGAAACAAAAAGCCTCTGCTCTTCACAGACCTTCGTTTGGAAATATTGACAACAAAATCTTGTTGTGTATTTTGTTTTTTTTCAGCCTCCTCTCTTAAAACTCATCTTTGCAGGACCTCATCGTATCCCAGGTGGAGAAACCATCTACGGCTGGTGCTGCAAAGAGGACTGCAGCATGGTAGTAGCTGTGAATAACAGGAGTCCCTGCACATTGCAAAAGACTCAGGTGACAAGTCTCTTCATGGGAAAGGTCGCAGTCTAAATAGAGAATATGGACGACAAGAATGTGCAAGTGGAGCAATGTGGGTGGTTTTTTTTTTTTTTTTTTGGTTTTCCTTTTTCCAGGTGTCCTAGTAAGTCTGTAGGAGGAAACAACGCTCTTGGGAGAGGCAGGGAATTCGGCATACCTGATGAGTGTGTGATGTCCCAGACCTGACAGCCTGTGCATGCACAGTGGGTTATGTCCTGTAGACACTGTTTATTTCTCTTGCACAGACCATGTATGCCATACATGAGTGTTCTGCCCATGCCTGGTGGGCATGGCAGGGGCTTAACGGACTGTGGTAGATTGGTCTTAACTGGCACTTCAGCCAAACAGCTGAATGTCTGGAAATTCCGCTCCAAGGTCCCTATATCCAACTTACACACCATTTGCCGGTGGAAAAAAGAGGAAACAGTCAATTGAGCTCAGACATTTCGTAACCCACCAGGGAGAAGGGCTTAGCAGGTACCTTGAGTAGGTGGCCTGACACTAGAGTGTTGGGAAGAGAAGAGTGTCTGTGAAAAAATGTCAGTGCTGGTTGGACATCAAGGATGATGATGTCCTACTGCACCTTTCACTGCAGCTGAGGAAGTCAGCTCCTAATGTCTTAGAGACCGCAGTTTATCAATGTGGAGTAGCACACACTAAGTATGTTCTTTAGGTTACAGGTACTGAATTGTTCCAGAATCCACAGTAGTGCTAATTCTAAATATATTGATGTAAAGTTTCTTGTACAGACATGATTATTTGACATAATATGATAGATTTTTTCCACATTTAAAAAAAACCCTAGTTTTTAAAAATAATAATGTTTTTATAATATCTTCTCAAATATGTTTTCGTATGGATTTTGAAATTATGAACCTTGCTTACTTATCCATAGCTTCATGCTTCTGCATGAAAATCCGTGGTTTGAAAACATAAAAGAAGTCTGAAGTGACTATGTTATTAACAATACTGATCAATCCAGTTAGCTATAAATCTTTCCTTCTACAATCCACTTTCTGGTTTCTCTGCTAGCATAGGGCTAGATAGAAGAGTGATTTTCTTTCTTTAATTAAAAGAATTCCACCAGTTTAATAGGCAGTGCCGTAGCAAAAAGCAGGTATTGAAATGTGAAAATTTGATTTTATGGGAAAATATCTCCCTGTTTTCATTATATACATTGGATTTCCTCTTTCTGCTTTCCTGTAAGGAAAGGCTATTTGGGGATTGCAAAATTAATAAGTTCATTAAACTGTAGAGAAAAAAACCCAACAAACCAGACAAAAAGCAACGCCAAAAATTTATTTAAGAGATCTGACAGCGGTGGTGATTCTTAATGAAATGAATTAAACTTTTTTCTTATTTATTTGTATTTTAAGTTAACTCCTCTTTTGAAGCCATAAACTTTTTAAATGTATATCAGTTAAGTATATTATATCACTAGTTTCTCAAATGGAAGCCCGTCTCCAAAATGACAATTGAGTCAATCCCAATTTCTGAAGCTAAATGGGATAATGTGACCTTATGTGAATCAGCTTTGGAAGAAATTCTCAAGAAGTACATTAAGTCCCCCACTCTGCATGAAATTTTATTTCCTTTGTAGGACACTTCAAATAGTCCTATGAATGATGGATGTCTTGCATTTTTTCTTACTGTTGTCTGTCTCTGACCATTTAATTGAGGTTGGAACTGCCTGTATTTCACATATCTATGAAGAGTTTCTTAACAAAGACCAGAACCTTTAAAGTTCAAAACAGCCCAGTCCTCAAATTACTAACAGACCACAATGATATCTCTAAGGCGCCCGGTGACTGAATAGAAATTACGCTGTAATAGCAGTGTTATTGTGCTGAAGTAATCGAATTTGCCTGCATCTTTTCAATTTCTTGGCTGATTAATTGTGAGGCGGGGGAATATTTCATTTGGGTGAGAGTACTTGGGAGATCGAAATGAACAAACCCAAAAATACCTGTGGTCACTTTGACCCTGGAAATGTTCTCACAACTGCTTTTCCTATTCCCAGAATTAAAACCTCAATTGCTCTGTCACAACCGTCCTTGAGATTTTGTTAACACCAAGGGCAACTGAATATTGCACCTACAGTGCACACCAAACGGCCTGTGTAAACAGGTTATTTGAACTGTATCCAGCTTGATTACTAGGAAGCAGAGTAAACATATTTTTCTGTATTTGACAGCTTTTTTTCATAAGACATAACTTTGCATTTTATAAAAACCTCCATGCTGGGCTGCTCTGATGTCATTTAAAAGTTAATTTATATCAGTGTATTTGCAGGAATTCCTGCCAGGAGTTCTCTTTCACCGAAGCCCAGGCCAACAAACCATGGGCATGCATTGACAGAGCTGTACAGGCACCAGTGCACTCTGCTGGTGAAAAGGAGGGGGAGAAACTAGTCAGATTGGACAAACATAGGAGCCTACAGGCAATGCTAAGAAGTCAATTATATTCAGACTTCCTGCTGGTGTGGTTCATTCGATTTGTGCAGGTCTAATTCATGTTAGTAGTCAACTGGAGAGATGACTGGATAAAACTCAGCCAAATGGTTGACTTAACAGGATAACATTGCCTACGCTTCAGTATCCACTTAAGATGTGTTTAACCAAGTTGTAGGTCCAGTAAGATATGTGTATTCTTTTGGTTTGAATGGAATGAGGATTTCTTTTCCAGTCTATCCTAGTCAAAGGCAAAATAAATATTTTCCTATCTATTTTTTCTTTAATAACATGGAGGAGCTTCATATTAGCCTTTGTCATTTAATAATACATGCACATCTTAGGAAATGTGTTCTGTTGCTGTTGTTGCACTGAAACTATTTGCCACAATTGGCATGAGTGCCTTCTCTCTGGCATTTAAATTTATTGCTATTTCCAATGTTGGCAGAATATGTAACTTGATTCTGAAGCTCTGATATAATTACATAAAAAAGCTGTATGGTTTCATGAATTCCAGACTACAATCAGGTAGCTGAAACAGGAGACGATGGAATGTAAAGGTCTTCTGATTTTTTATTTATTGTATTTAATAACAGGTGAAATTAAAATATAGTGGTGAAGGATGAGCAGTCAGGAATTAAAAGGTAAAAAAGCCCTCAAGAATACTTGCCAGAACACTCATCATGCACTTCTAGCCCCTAAAGAATTTTCCAGATACTGTGTTTTTAAATACTTTTAAAAATAGTATTTAGGCTATTTTATAACTTATTTCAATATTACCAGTGTCTTTCTGGGCCTCTCTGGTTTGACTAATTGTCTGATACTGAATTTATGGAATTCAGTAAAGCTTTTATCATCTACTTAAATTAGCTGCCTAATTTTAGAGGAGGGTAACATGAAATTATGAATTAAAGAATTTTACTTTCCTGTGCCTTTTTATGTGCCTTTACTGTATCTGCCTCCTTCCCAAAGACACTAGGAAAGGGCTGTTGTACTCAGCATACTGCCAAATCCAAGTAGAAAAACCCCATTCCCACCCTAATTCCTAATTGAAGCTTATTACAGCATAATGGTGAACTACTATAAAAGTGAGCAGACCTCTGAAAGCTTGCCAGCAACATCCAGCATCATGGATATCTGTTTCTTGTAAAAGATGGCTTGGATACATTGGGTAATCATGGAATCATAGAATCGTAGAACAGTTAGGGTTGGAAAGGACCTTAAGATCATCTAGTTCCAATCTCAATTTCCTGAATCCTAGGGGGAGAAAGACTGTCTTTCAAGCAACCAAAGCCCAAATTTATGTAGACTTTTAGGAATTTGAATTAAATGCTGGATATGTATTGTCTGTAAATAAAAGAGAGTGTTAGTAAGATGTGCTCACTGTGAGGTGAGTTGCTGAAGTAGCTTATACAGCAGTGTTCTGTTACAGATAGTGCTCATTATGAAATGAATCAGCTTGAAATTGTGGCTGTGTTAATTAAAACTGTACCAACAATTTTCAGAATTTGTTCCATTCAATGTTGTCCTGTGTTCACTTGGTGTAGAGTTAGTTTCTTTCCAATAGCTGGTACAGTTTTGGCTTTAGTCTGAGAACAAGGCTGATAACACACCGATGTTTTAGTTGTTGCTAAGTAATGCTTACCGTGATCAAGGAATTTTCAGTCTCATGGTCCGACAGGGGCACAAGAAGCTGGGGGGAAGCAGAGACAGGATACCTGACCCAAATTAGCCAAAGGGGTATTCCATACCACAGCATGTCATGTTTAGTATACAGGCTGAAGGGAGCTGGCCAGGAGTCAAGGGTCACTGCCTGGGGATAGGCTGGGCATTGTTCAGTTGTGAGCAGTTGTGATGTACAATGCAGTAGTGTGGTGAGCACCTGTATTGTGCATCACGTGTCTTTCTTGGGTCTTATTCCTCTCTCTCTCTGTTTTCTCCCTTTTAATTACTATAATGTATTTATTTTTTTTTTTTACTTTATTTCAATTATTAAACTATTCTTATCTCAGCTGCTTGGTTTTACCTTGTGATGATTTTCATCCTCATCCCACGAATTGGAGGGTGGGGTGTAAATGGGTACCTGCATGGTACTTAGTTGTGGGCTGGGTTTAAACCACAGCACATGCAAAGTCAGTCAGTGCACTATCTGAAATCCTTTTGTTTTGGTTGTGCAGTAGCTCTTTGGGGATTGAGGAGAATGTAGTACAAATTGACTCTCTTTTACCTAACAAGATTTCCCAGTACTGGGAAAAAAAAAAATGATCAGTTTGATGAATTTGTGAAGCTTTCAAACATTTGGGATCAGTAAATCAAACTAAAGCTGTTACAGGTTTAAAAAGCCCATTAAATATTTGCACATGCCACCTCCTCACATTTTTTTCGTACTGAAGTGCAGAGATTTTGGGCAGGATGTTCATAAATAAAAAATAAGAGTTGTAAGTAACTTTCCTTTTTTCTTTGGTTTGCAGGTAAGAAGGAATGGGAGCAACTTTGTTGTCTGAAAGTGACATAAATATGTTCTCACCTTCATTCTGAAGCTGAAGGATGCAATTAACTGCAAAGGTGAAAAGAATGCAATACTTCATCTCGTATTATACCCTGTACATATCCTAGCTCACTAATTTCTGAATAGAGGAGCCTAAGAAAACATTGATATAAAAGTTAAATACGCATAATTCTAAAGGTGCAGAAGCTATTGTTAATTAATTTTTATTTTTCAGCAACAACTAAGGAAATACCATAATATGCTTATGCAGTGGCTAGTTGACTCACTTTCAAGAAAATTAATGTAGAAGAGCAGTGGAAGATTAGTTATCTTTTCCACATGGTTGTTCTTTAGGTTTTGGAAACATCATCACTTTATGGGCTGTGCTTTATCAGTGTAATCTAGAGTAAATCTTTTGATACCAATTCCAGGTTTGTTCAAGAATCTTATAAGATTTAATTGTGTGTAAAAAATCAAAGTCTGGTTTTGCATGTAAAAAATTCTCTGTGTGATGTGACCAAAATCAGTGCATTAACATAAAGGCTCCTGAGAAATGCTTAACAAATCAAAAGATGTCTGAAATCTTGAGGTCATAAAATAACATTTTATTTTTCTGCCATGTTGAGAGTGTAGAAAAATGGTAAAATTACAGTGGTTTCAGTCCAGAGTAACAACTAGAATAGAGCAGTGTGATTCAAAATAGATTGTGAAAGTCAGAGTTGTATCTGATGCTCAGACCAGAGTCAGGAAAATAACATGGATCTTTCTGCCTGACTGTGGAAGGCTGCCAGTGTACATAGCACTCACAGTGAGTGTACAGCTACTGCTCACAGGCCACAGTCATGTAACAGCTGGAGTAATTTCAGTATTACTGCTGGAGCAGACTGTAAATAAAGACAACCACAGAGTTATGGGAAAATAGTTTTCTTTTCTTTAGACTCTTGAAAAAGAAACTAAGCATAGCTAAAGAAGACATCAGAAGAGCTATACTATTTCTATTCCAGTCTAAGTGAGACTACAGGTAGCTTCTCCAGGATTACTTTTGTCACTTTGAAAGCATCTGTCCTCCACTGGAAGTACAGGTTTTGCAACAGATTTATTATTTTACCTTCTCTTGTATTCACCTTCCAATACCCAGGGTGTAAAAGTTCTCTGTATTTCAACATTACTTCCAATAGCAGCAGTATGCAGTAATGTAGAACCATTGATTTTGGTCTTGTTCAACATCTTTGTCAGTGACACAGACAGTGGGATTGAGTGCTCCCTCAGCAAGTTTGCCGATGACACCAAGCTGTATCGTTCGGTTGATACGCTGGAGGGAAGGAATGCCATCCAGAGGGACCTTGACACGCTTGTGAGGTGGGCTGATGCCAACCTGAGGAAATTTAATCATGCCAAGTGCAAGGTCCTACACCTGGGTCAGAGCAATCCCAGGCACAGCTAGAAGTTGGGCAGAGAAGAGATTCAGAGTAGCCCTGAGGAGAAGGACTTGGGGGTGTTGGTCAATGAGAAAATGAACGTGAGCCGGCTTCAGTGTGTGCTCGCAGCCCAGAAAGCCAACCGTATCCTGGGCTGCATCAAAAGGAGTGTGACCGGCAGGCTGAAGGAGGTGATCCTGCCCCTCTACTCTGCTCTTGTGAGACCTCACTTGGAATATTGTGTGCAGTTCTGGTGTCCTCAACATAAAAAGGGCATGGAACTGTTGGAACACGTCCAGAGGAGGGCCACGAAGATGATCAGGGGACTGGAGCACCTCCTGTATGAAGATAGGATGAGAAAGTTGGGGCTGTTGAGCCTGGAGAAGAGAAGGCTGCGTGGAGACCTCATAGCAGCCTTCCAGTATCTGAAGGGGGGCTATAGGGATGCTGGGGAGGGACTCTTCATGAGGGACTATAGTGATAGGACAAGGGGTAATGGGTTCAAACTTAAACAGGGGAAGTTTAGATTGGAGATGATGAAGAGATTCTTTACTGTGAGGGTGGTGAGGCACTGGAATGGATTGCCCAGGGAAGTTGTGAATGCTCCATCACTGGCGGTGTTCAAGACTGGGTTGGACGTAGCCCTGGGTGGCATGGTTTAGTGTGAGGTGTCCCTGCCCCTGGCAGGGGGGTTGGAACTAGATGATCTTAAGGTCCTTTCCAACCCTAACTATTCTATGATTCTATGATTTTGAAAGCACTCAAAGCATTAGTATGATCTAGCCACCTGCTGGCTTTGGGAAGTGGCAAGGAGGAAATATATGTATCTTGAAATACTGCTCCTGCAAGTAAGTCATAAGATTACTGTTACAGAGCAGTTACTAAAGAATGCTTTTGAAGTGTGCTTTCTTAGAGCCTGTGATTGTATTTTCCTAGTCCACATCTCTTCCCTGGATAGCCAAGTTTTCATTCTTCAATCACAAGCATAGTTAGCTCTTACTCCACAGCGCCTCTCATATGCAAGGAAGTTTGGCAACAAAGATAACTGCAACTTTAAATCCTGTCCTTATTACCTTCTACATAATTAAAAGAATCAGATCAATAAAAAACAATAGTCCTTGCAGCAATTTGAAAGAAATTAATGACAAATAGCAGAAGCTATAAAGAGACCTATGTCAGAAACTGAATATTGTTGTATATCATTATTTTAAAATCCTGGTGCTAATTACTTTAATAACAGACTCTGGATAGAGATTAGATGCTGGCAAGATTAACAAACTTGAAATACCTGTTGTATATGATACACGTTTTTCCTGTACTACTTGATTTGTTCACAAAATGTACTAGGAACTTGGCTTACCTCATGTGCAAAGCAGAAGTTTTAGTTGCTGGACTTCATCTTGATTTATGCAAACTAGACGTGGTGTAAAATCTAATTCCTCCTACAGACCACAACTTTGAGGATCATTCCTGGTTGGAAAAATGCTTTAAAGACATTTGAAGTTAGACAATTACCAGCGCACACAAAGGATTTGAATTTTTATGATGGGAATATAAGAAAATCAGAATAACCCTATAAAGACAGAAAAACTGGTCTATTCACTTTCAACTCTTTTAAAGTGCATGTGCTGCAGCCATGGAAACAGGATGTTACTGCAAGCAATTTCTGCCCATCAGTGTCCAAATTCTACCCAGTAACAAAAACAGTATGAAAGAACGCACCAGATAGGTGTGTGCTAGGAATTATTTCTCGTGCACTCAGTAAGGAAAGCTTTTGGGACGGTAAGAACTCTTCAAAGCCTGGCTCTGCAGAGTTTGCCGTGCTGGCCACTTGGTAACTGATGCTGATGTAGTTTGTGTATATTTTATGACTAGTGTTAGTGTTATAGTAATGATGAACTTTTGCACTTGTTTTTATCCTCCCTGCAATGATAAGGTTGAAAAAATGTGACTACTTGGTATAACATTAGACTGTATTTTGAGATGGAGACTAACTAAATGTTCATTTAGGCAAAAACTACTAAAAAGAGGAGCTGTTCAAGCTATAGGTAGGTAATAACTCTTTTCTTCACCTGCCAACGCTGTCTGCAAATATACCTCTACCTACTTAAAAAATGAACCTTTTCATGGGCAGATGTATCTCTGCACAAATACAGCCAGGAAAGCAGAGTTCTGGTTTTCAGCTTGATCAGCAGATAAAAGAGTACCTGTATTCAGATTACTAAATCACAGGTGTGGGAATACTTTTTCAATTCATCATAGGCTGGGAGATACACAGATACGGCAGCCACCCTGCAGTCAGTGATAGTCAGCTTCCTGTAGGTACTGAATTAACTGTAGACATCTGAAACCATCAGTTGTGTCACATGTAAAACCTGTTAGTGGTGTGAGCTGCAGGGTTTCTTTGGAGTGTTAACAAGCCCAGAAGCTTGCTGCATGGGTTGTGTGAAAACAATTGGAGAGAACCAGTAGTGAAAGAAATATTTGAGAACAAACATGGTCCTCAGGGGAGAGAGATTCGTCAGAGAGGCAGCCGAGATTGTACACAGCCTGCTGTAATTTTACTGGCAACAGTATTAGAAAAACAGCACTGCCTAAATGTTCCCTGAAAAGACAACACTGTACTGAAGAAATGTTTCAATCCCTACTGGTAAAAAGAACTTGGCCATTTCCAGGACGCAGTGAACCATGACAAACATCTCACTGACTTTGTGCACTCTGAACCAAAAGCTGGGAGCTGACATTTCTGTTCATGGTAGTTGTCTTGTGTGACTTAAAATCAGTGTAAAATTTGCTCCAGCAAGCACCTGTCAAGTGTGGTACTGTGCAATACAGTTTAACTCACAAATGCTGATGGATATTCGAGGTTCCAGGTGACATCTGCAGCATGTTTGCTTACAAGTTTGTACAGTAAATTCCACCCATCATTCTGTGGAAGAAGGGAGTATTGTAATGTCCTTCCCATACTTGTGAATCTTTTCAGAGATGGATAAACTTCAGCAATGGAAGAAAATGGTTCTGACTCACCCCTACTCCCCCTCTGATCCATGGTTGCGTCTGCCATTGCAACTACACACAAGGAATTTGGATGCCAGCAGAACCAGTGCCATGCAAGCTGTGATACATTCCTATGGATTTCAATAGGTCTTTAGGTCTTTTTGATGGGGTAATTGTGGCCAAAGATATAACTGATAGTTCTGCCTTTTTAAGGGGGTTTAGAGTGAGAAAATGTTTGGCTTACAGTGTAAATTTCTTTTGAAGTACAAACATAAAAATCACAAGTACTTTGGTACTGCTATCAAACAATGTAATATTTTACAGATCATGTTGCCTTCTCATCCATGTAATGAATATGTGATGTTTTGTGATGTTTTTGTAGTGCAAAAGAAAGTATAAACCCTATGTGTATTAAAGTTTCAGCTTCTGAGTCAACTCTGCCCTCATTGCAATAAGTGTCACTTTTTCTCTTTAAATATTTTGTCTTTGTAATTTATGTATCTTTAAATACTCTCAGGGTTTGTAAGTACAGTGAGAAGCATTATGGAAATATGTATTGATGTTCTATATACAGTTTTGAAATTACGGGTATATTACTGAGGTGTGAGAAGCCTTTTGTTTCAAGATGCAACTCCCCCTTTTTCTTTGATTGTTTTTTGCTATAAAATTATAATGATTTTTCTGCCTTCCAAATGCTTACTGAAGATTGAAACAAAAGCATTGTGTAGGTGTGGTATCTCTCTGTGTATACGACATCTGAAGAGGTTGTTTGTTTTCATATTTTGAGTGCTGCCCAGAATGATTAGCTCTATTCAACCAGCTCATTGCTAATTTTGGCTTGGCTTCTGGATATATTTGACACAAATACAGTGAACGTCTTAAAGGCAATTCCATTGAAAATAACAAATAACAAAAATGCACAAAAAATTGGGGCCTTGGTATGAAAAAGTTTTTTGCCTGGTATACTGGATCCTTCAGAAGTCATCTAAACCTTCTTCTGTGTAGCGGGACCTTTAGGACACTTAGGAGGCTAGCTTTCCGGTGGAGCATGTGACTTTGAGAGCAAAACTCGCATTTCGCTGGCTGTAGTAAACCTTTCCCTGAGATACCAGTTCATTGCTAGCTCAACCCCCATTCTCCACTCTCTAGGATATGTTCTGGAGGAACCTAATGTCCATCCTGCAGCTGAAATATTTTAGATTTGAGATCCTAATCCTGTGGCAGAAGAGAGCTGAGTCAAATGTAAACTGTCCTGTGCTTCATTAATATTAATACAGTTACTGTTGTTTCCTTATGGCACTGTGATCTCTGAGCCACAGCTAATTGCTGTACATGCTGTATGGCCTGGCTGTGAGAACCTAAGGGGCCAAAGGCAGTGGGTAGGTGTGGGCCTACGGGAAGGAGATTAGTGAGTTGTGGTGGCAGCCCTGTGAGGACAGTGAATTGCGTATCTGCTCTACCCATGCTGGAGCCCAAAATCTGACCCAAGGCAGGTGTGTTTACAGCTGCAGCAGTTGTATTTATAGATTAATCTTTGAGTGTTTGGAAAAGTGTTTGTGTGTACCTGTTTAAATTATAAACATTAACTCGAAGAACTAAAGTTGCTGTGAAGATTAGTCACTGAAGGAAAAACCCTTGACTGTTATATTGTGCAATTTGGTTTCATTCTGTAATTTGGCTTCCAGAAATCAAAGCACTACTCAAGCTCATTAGTGCTCCCTGCTATTCCTGAATCTAACCTCATATCTGATGGCAATTCCTGGGTAGATAGAAAGTACAGGCTACTGGCCCTTACTCCATCCAGATATACTCAGCCCAAAGAAGCCAGTTAGAAAAACAAAGAGTGGGAATGCACCTATTGCACTGGCTGGTGACAGTCCTAAGAGTGATGAACCTCAAGTGCATTTCAAACATGTGCTTGACCACCAGCATTTGTTATTGCAACCATAATTACCTGGTATTGAGATCTCTCATCAGATCCCCCAAATTCTGCAGTAGGAAGCAGATGAGTGGTCGAGTAGAGCTCTACAACATGCTGTGGTCTTGACAGCAACAGCAGTAGCCAACAACCTTCCAGTGAGTCAGAAGTGGATAGGTGTACAAGCAGTGGGGTTTTCTATTATTATATTTTATACTCCATTGGCTCAGCATTTACTGGCTACTGAATTGAACTTATCTATGTATTGCTTTGTGTTTCCTATATTTGCCATACTATTTAATGCCAGTTCCTGACTTTTCAGGTGATGTTTCCAAACACTAGCTGCATAAGGACTGTTTGGCCTCCAAGATATGGCAAAAAGGGGTGCAGTCAGTCAAGCATGGCAGTTGAAATATGTTTGTGACTTTTTTGATATAATTTGTAATGATTTGAGACATTAATGAGCCTCCTTCTTGTAGGGTAAAAAAAAAAAAAAGGCCTACAATGATTTTTGACTAAGAAAGGGACGGCAGTTCTAATATCTGATGGAAGATCCATCTGATGGATTTACATTCTGCAGTTCCAACTGGGCAGAGCGTTTGCTTTCACTGCCTGTTTTTTTTTTTTCCTGTGGGGCAGAATATTAATTTTTGATCGCTCATGGGTTTGGTGACATCCTTCTAGACAGCTGCCGCATTCTGTGCTAGTATTTCTGTGGTCTGAAACGTAGGAATCTGTTACTTGTCTCACAGAGCTCTCAGGCACCTCAAGTCGAAATGGTGTGGTGTATCACAAAAGCAAATAAAGTGTCAGTAAGACGAGTGACCTGTGCTTAAAGCAGGCAAGTAAAATTCTGCTATGCTCTGTGCTCCTGCCACTACGCTGCTGCTGGTACACACCAGCTCACACTTGCTGTGCAACTGTGAGTTTGGAGATGTGAATTTCATGCTGCAGTCATCACTGTGTCTGTAATTCTGAGAACTCCTGGGCAGCTCATTCCTCTACTCATCATCCTAACAGATCAGCAAACCCCCCCTCTGACAGTGGTAGGCTTTGGCCTGGTCCCTAAAGCTTAATCTGGCTCAGCTCCCTCTTCTAGTTCCCCTTTTGAATGGTGAAAGGTGTGCTGCAGAGACAGAAGGGAAATGTAAAATATTTGGTTTAGAAAGAAAAGATTAATTCTCTACTGTAAGCAGGAAAATCTGTGTTGTGGGAGAGACAATCCACATGTGAGCTGAAATCCTGCCCCTACTGAGTTCCCTTGCTGAAGGACTGTAGGACAAACAATGTTATTTTATTAGTGATGAATATGTGTCTACAGCAGGTGTCGTGGCTGATAGGGACCTTCTTCTAAACTTTGAGGCTGACTGTGGCTATTGAGGTGAATAATCTGTTTTAAGTACTCACTGGTTTGCTTCACTCGTCATTACGCAATTGGAAGCATTTATAATTTACAAGAAACATATACTTACATTCTTTCATGTTGCATATTAAAGGACTTTGCATATTTATTAGCTGACGCTAGTGAGCATTATATATTTCTCATTTGTTTGTGGTTGTCTGTATTTCCTGCTGTTAGTAGTCCATCAGGAAGCCATAGGAAGAGATTACAGGAGTAGCGGTGTTTAGGCTTTTCCACTGGATTTTCAAAGAACATTAAATTCACACAAAACTACTTTCAAAATATGGACGCTTACGGGTGACCATGGACAGCGAGGTGAAATGACTGAAATACACCTTGTGTATGGCTGTAAACACTATTTTTTCTCTTTTTAGACTTCCAGCCACATCCCACTGTGCACTGGCTGTGTTTCATTTCAGACTTAAAAAGGAAGTGCTTCTTTTCCAGCACAGTGCTAATCCCCGTTTCAAGGCTCAGACAACAAACAGGGTGAGACTGCTTCTCTTTAATGGACCGTTCTTTTCCCCTGAGGAAACAAGTTTCCAAGACTTGTACTCTTACATGAGGTTACATTGTTTTCTTCTGTTTCCTTACAGCGTACCCATCTCCTGTGCTAACTTCTGTAATATATAGAACAAAACGTCTACATATAAATGTATACTTCACAGGGCCCTCCTCCTGAGAAGAGCAGTGTTGGGGTACGCGGGAACCAAGGGGGTACCACTGGCTCAGGTGCAAGCACAGCCAGGCGCGGCTCGCATGGGGCGAAGAAGGCAAAGAGACGCGTTGACCATTGCCCCTCGCGGCTGCCTTTTTCCTCCACCCCGACGGCGCGGAGCCCCGCAGGGAGCCGAGCCGGGGTCGGCGGGGCGGAGGAGTGGCGGGGGGGAGCAGGTGAGGGCGGAGAGGTGCCGCGCCGGGGGCGCGCGCGGGAGGATGCCGAGGCCGGCCAGCGGAGCGCAGCCTGACGCAGAGACGGCCACGGCCGCGGCGGGCGGGAGGATGGCGGGCGGTGGCTGGGCGCCGCGGGGCTGAGGGGCGGCGCCGCCGCTGTGCCGCGCCGTTCTGTGCTGTGCCGTTCTGTGCCGTGCCGCGCCGTGCCGCGGTCGGCCAGACGCAGCTGCAGGCTGGCCCCCTGCGGCTGCCTGAGGGGCGGCGGCAGGCGGGCTGCCGGGATGATCCGGTTCCGGAGCTCCAGCATCAGGTCGCTGAGCGCGGAGATGAAATGCACCGTGCGGCTGCTGGACGACTCCGAGATTTCCTGCCACATCCAGGTGCCGGCCGGGAGAGAGGGGCGGCGGCAGCGGGGTGTCTCGGCGGGCGGCGGCGCCCCAGCACGGGAGCGCAGAGCCGGGCCGGGACTCGGGCGGCTGCCCTCCGGCGCAGAGCAGGTTGCAGGGCCCGGGCAGATGCTCGGCGTGGCCGCGGCGAGAGCATTCCTCACGCCCCTTTTCCCTGCGTGGGGCTCCGCGCACCTGCGGCGCGGGCAGCTGAGCCTTTCTCGCCGCTTCCGCCGCGCTGCGCCGCGGCGCTGCGCCGCGGCATTGCACGGCGCAGCGCGGAGCCTGTCCGGTAGCTGCTGGAGCCGCGGGGTCCGCCGTGCGCCGCACCCCCGGCACGGCATCCCCGCGGGCAGGAGTAGCCCCCTGGGCTGCGGCGACCTCCGGGAGAGGCGGTCCGCGGCGAGGAGGGAGACCTCGGTGCTCCTGCCCCGTCCCGCAGCGCTGTAACGGAGCGCCCGGTGGGCGCATCTTGCGGCGGAGGTGGTGTACGGGAGGACCTGCTCTGCGGGGCCGGGAAAGCCCTCCACCGGGAGCAAGGCCCGCGGCGCGCAGACAGAGGAAACGCTGTTACCGAGGTGGTAGGCAGAGTTGAAAATGAAGTGCTGCTCCACTTTCCTCTTCGTTCAAGGCAAAATATAACTTACGGAAGGATTTTCAGTGATAGTAGTTGTGGTTTTGGAAAGAAAGTCCAACTTGCTGCAGTCCCTCTTCCTAATTACTTAGTTCCTTTTTATTCCTTTAAGTAATAACGATGAGGGCAAAGAGTAA
Source organism: Ara ararauna (assembly GCA_028858755.1). Lineage (NCBI taxonomy): Eukaryota > Metazoa > Chordata > Aves > Psittaciformes > Psittacidae > Ara > Ara ararauna. Next base: position 30,188,122 of record CM054410.1, on the reverse strand, counting down.
GGAGTGTGGATTTCTGGTGTAGCAGCAATGTTTGTAGTGTGTGAAAGCAGAGGTATTTTAGGTGTCCTAACAAGATCCAAACTCTGATGCGTTATGGAAGTCTTACAGATTCTGCAACTGTAAGTGTTAGAAACCAAGTTACAGCGTTGTAAATTTTCATGGCATTCATAAAATCACTGAGATGAACTTGGCATCCAGATTAGAAGATGTGAGTAGCTTTTTAGGAAGTTGTTTGTCACTCATAGTAGGTATTTCTGTCTCTCTGGTGGTATAAAATATCCACAGCTTTAAACCAAGTTGGCAATCTTATGCAGAAACCTACTGTGGCTGAAAAAAAATCAAGTGCCATGAGATGCAAGCAATGTTTTTTTTCTTGGACCAAAAGAAAACAGACTAGACTAGACTAGACTAGAATAATTGTAAGGAACCTGCAATTATTATCTTGTCCAACTGCCTGATTAGTTAAGTGCTGATAGAAAGTTGAAGAATGTTATGAAGAGCATTGTCCAAATGCCTCTTTTTAAGGCACCTAGAGGCTTGGGGCATCAACCACCTCTCTAGAAAGCCTGTTTCAGTGTTTGACCACCCTCTTAGTAAAGAAATGCTTCATAATGTCCCATCTGAACCTCCCCTCATGCAGCTTTGAACCATTGCCTCACGTCCTGTCACTGGATCCCAGGGAGAAGAGATCAGGAGCTCTCTCCATGTCCCTGCCTTAGGAAGCTGCAGAGAGCCATGAGATCACTGCTCAGCCTCCTTCTGTCTAGCCTAGATAAACTCAGAGCCCTCAGCCGCTCCTCACGGGACACGGCTTCCAGTACTGTCGCCAGTTTTGTTGTCCTCCTTTGAATGCAATCAAGGACCTTTACATCCTTCTTGAACAGTGTGGCCCAGCGCTGCACACAGTGCTTGAGGTGAGGCTGCACCATCACTAAATGCAGCAGATAATCGCCTCTTTTGACCGGCTGGTGACGCTGTGTTTGATGCACCCCAGGATGGGTTTGCCCTCCTGGCTGCAGGGCACACAGCTGACTCACACTGAGCCTTGCTGTCAGCCAGCATCCTCAGGTCCGTTTCTGCAAGGCAGCTCTACAGACACTACTCTCCCGATCTGTACTTGTGTACTAGTTTTCACTCAAACATTATACAGCCTGGAAGTAACAGGAAATTACTGAAACTTGTACCTGTGTCATTGTAGTGCTCTTGTTAATGAGTAGTGTGGTTAAGAGATAGTAGCGTAACGGGTAGGAAGCAGAATGGTCCTCGAGTATTTTCTCTGAGCCCAATGCAGTTTGGCATCTTTAAAGATTAGTGTCATTAAACAATGATGATTTTAAAGTCAGAAGCTGAACTGGTGTCATTACAGTTCTGTAGATTTATAGTGTTCAACAGATTTACCCATGCTAAGAATATGCCCTTTGATGCCCACAGGGTAGAAAGAAATAGTCATTACTTTAGATGTTACATTGTGCAAGGTGAGGTAATGAGCTCATAACCAGTTGAATCTTACTGTGTCCTGGTGGCTCATCGCACATGTAATGTATACAGGGGAAAAGTGTTTCAGGCTACAGCTGAATTTTTTTTCACTGTTGTAGTTCTAAGGGTAATCCTGAAAATTGAATTCTGTTATAAACTCATCTAGAATTTGTTTTCCTGAGTCTGCACACTGACCAGAAACATTTAAAAGGTGTGAATAGCTCCTGGTGTGTTTTGTTTGTTTGGTTGATTGGTTTGTTGGGTTTTTTTTTTCCCCTTTTAGGTACTGAAATTCTGAACATGTAAGTGCAGATCCTAGGATGAGGAATTACTTTTCTCTTTGTCACTTGAGCAGAAACATGCAATTAATGATGACATTTCGTAGCTTTGACTTACCTTTCACTCTTTCCTATGCCACATGCTTTGAACTGCTAAATTCTATCTCTAGCTGCCCCTTACCTATCGCTGTACCTGTAGAGGAGATATAATTTAGCTGTATAATTGATTTATCCTCTTGTATGTGCATAGCTGTGAAGACACCAGACTAACAAATCTCAATTCACTCAATTTCTTATCTGTAGCCTCTCAATCAGATTTCTATTTGAACTTCACAATGTGGACAAAACTTGCTAATTTCATTTTTGAATGGAAAAAATAGAAGTTGTGAGTTGTGTATATGCATATAGCAGCATATGCAGCAGGACAAATAGCCCAGATGATGTGCTGCTGGGTTAGCAGCAGAGATGCCAGGGTTGTGCCAGCTGGAACATGTTGGACAGCTGTGTTTTGGTCATTAAGAAGATAAGAAAGCCTAATTCTACAACACTGAGAAATGCCAACAGAGTCTTTTAAGGACATGGGATGCAGTAAAAAACAGTGATGACTGAAATTCTAGCTATGCATTTTTGGGGGGAAAGGAGGGGAGATATGCATCTAGTCTGGATAGTGATATATGTAGCTGATGATTTGCTGCATTTTAGCATGCAGAGATTTGCCAAACCCTACTTTTTCAAGTATATCTTTCCAGCAGTTGGCTTGCACACATAGGCTGGTATCAGAGGGCCTCAGTATCACTTCAGTGAAAGATGTCAGCTAATTAAAATCTTTGTGGATGCACTGTACATCTTTGGCCCTGTAAAATGTGCAACTAGAAGTGTGTGTTACTCAGCTAAAACACTGGGATGTAGTTTAGGAAAAGAAGGCAGGAGCAGATCTACTTAGGTGCTACATATATATGTGTGGGGTTTTTTTTTTGTTTGGTTTTTTTTGCTCTGTTGTTTTTTTTTTTTTTTTTTTTTGTTTCCTGATGCAAATTTCATAGTGTTTAGGAAGTAAAATAAAATATGTTTTTGTTTTTGCTATTAAAGTTCTTTCAAAGCAGTGTTGTAGTAAGCCGACAGGCTAATAAAACCTGCTTTTGGAAATTAAATTGTATAGCAAACAGTGTAGTGACGGCATATGGGGTGTTATGGGGATTTGCATTTGCAGACTCCAGCCAACTAGTTATTGAGCTGTGCAGCCGCCATGTAGGTCACCAAGTTGCTCAAGGCTAGGTTTGCAACTCAAAGGTCACGATTCAGTGTGTCCTCCTCCTCATCTGAGAGAATTCGTTACTGCAAATTAGCTGAAGTGGTGACAGACACAAGAAAGGGCTAGGGCCCAAGGGGTGTTTAACTAATTCTTGTGATGAAATTTATTTTCCCATGTTTTTTGTTTGTTTGTGAGGCCTCTCTGGGAGCAGCGGTAAGGTGAAGTCATAGTGGCAACGCTGAAATTGAGAGGTTATGAAAAACAGTCTGGAGGGCCAGTGGCCGCTATTTGTTTCCATGTGCAAGAGAGAGAGGTGACCTGCTTGTGCAGTCTGCCTGACAAAGCGCAGAACCAAGGCTTGAAAGAGGGCACTGGGGGAAGCAGGTATTCAAAACTATTGGAAATGTGTCTGGAGCAGCACGAAGACCTCCTTTCTGGAGGTACTAATGAGATACTTATTTTCTGAGTCACTGGCATAATGAGCACTTCTATTTTTTCAGGCTTCATGCAGTAACTTCACACATTTAATTAACCTTTTCATAGCAATAACCTAAACATTTGTTGTGGTTTAACCCCAGCTGGTAACTAAGCCTCACAGTGCTGCTTGTGCCCACTCCAGTGGGATGGGGGAAAGAATCACAAGGGTAAAAGTGAGAAAACTCATGGGTTGAGATGAAGACAGCTTAACAGGTAGAGCAAAAGCTGTGCACACAAGCAGAACAAAACAAGGGATTCATTCACCACCTCCCATCAACAGGCAGGTGTTCAGACATCTCCAGGACAGCAGGGTTCCATCTCACGTGGTCGTGACTTGGGAAGACTCCAATCACTCCAATGTCCTGCCTTCGTTCTTCTTCCCACAGCTTTTATTGCTGAGCATGACATTGTATGGGATATTCCATGGGTCTGTTAGGGCCATCTGTCCTGGCTGAGTCCCCTCCCAAAACCTTGTGCATCCCCAGCCTGCTCGCTGGTGGTTTGGGGTGAGGAGCAGAAAAGGCCTTGACTTTGTGTAAGCATCTGCTCAGCAGTAACTAAAACATCCCATCTGTTGATAACAGTTGCAAATACTGTTCCAGCACAAGTCCAAAACATAGCCTCATACTACATACTATGAAGAAAACAAAGTCTGCCCTAGCCAAAACCTGCACAATATGTTAAATAGTAAGGTTAGTTTTGTTTGTTTTTTTGTTTATCCATCTATCTATTAATTTTCTTGGTTTATCCTGTAAGATTACTTGTCGTTATTTCAGTTCTGAGTAAAGTTAACTGTCGATATGATAGACTGCTGTAAAATACATAAGTACACCTTGGGTTCAGTGGTGCTGCTGGCATGCTTTAGGGTGTGGGCTTCAGTATACCTCATTTAAGTGAAGTGACTGCTACTACTGTTTCTTTAACTTTTTAAAAATCTAAGTGTGTATTAGTAACCATTATAACTCAAAATGTATTTCTTTATGAGGTTAATACAAAATTACAAGCTCACTCTTGAAAAATGCTATGTTGAAATTAATAAAAGTTTTACTTTAATTCTTGAGCTCCTGAGGTCAAAACTAAGGGTAAAGTTGGCATGAATGAGGCTTTTCTCTCAGCTGGAACTTGTTATTGACAGTGGTAGTGAACTTTGTTGTCTGTGTGTTTATTTGAAGAAATACTGTATGACTGGATCTTCTTCTGCCTCAGACCATATGTAAATTTGTGTGATAAGCAGACCTTTATAATGATGCAGATTTTCATAGAATCATAGAATAGTTACGGTTGGAAAGGACCTTAAGATCATCTAGTTCCAACCCCCCTGCCATGGGCAGGGACACCTCACACTAAACCATGCCACCCAGGGCTATGTCCAGCCTGGCCTTGAACACTGCCAAGGATGGAGCATTCACAACTTCCCTGGGCAACCCATTCCAGTGCCTCACCACCCTAACAGTAAAGAATTTCTTCATCATATCCAATCTAAACTTCCCCTGTTTAAGTTTGAACCCATTACCCCTTGTTCTATCACTATAGTCCCTCATGAAGAGTCCCTCCCCAGCATCCCTACAGGCCCCCTTCAGATACTGGAAGGCTGCAAGGAGGTCTCCACACAGCCTTCTCTTCTCCAGGCTCAACAGCCCCAACTTTCTCATCTTCATACGGGATGTGCTCCAGCAGCCTGATCATCCTCGTGGCCCTCCTCTGGACTTGTTCCAACAGTTCTATGTCCTTTTTATGTTGAGGACACCAGAACTGCACACAATACTCCAAATGAGGTCTCACAAGAGCAGAGTAGAGGGGCAGGATCACCTCCCTCGACCTGCTGGTCACGCTTCTTTTGATGCAGCCCAGGATACGGTTGGCTTTCTGGGCTGTGAGCGCACACTGAAGCCGGCTCATGTTCATTTTCTCATCAACCAACACCCCCAGTTCCTTCTCTGCAGGACTGCTCTGAATATCTTCTCTGCCCAACCTGAAGCTGTGCCTGGAATTGCTCTGACCCAGGTGTAGGACCTTGCACTTGTCATGGTTGAACTTCCTCAGGTTGGCATCAGCCCACCTCACAAGCGTGACAAGATCCCTCTGGATGGCATTCCTTCCCTCCAGCGTATCAACCGAACGACACAGCTTGGTGTCATCGGCAAACTTGCTGAGGGCACACTCAATCCCACTGTCCATGTCACTGACAAAGATGTTGAACAAGACCGGTCCCAACACCGATCCCTGAGGGGCACCACTCATTACTCGTCTCCAGCTGGACATTGAGCCATTGAGCACAACTCTTTGCATGCGGCCATCCAGCCACTTCTTTATCCACCAAGTGGTCCACCTATCAAACTGATGTCTCTTCAACTTAGAGACAAGGATGTTGTGTGGGACAGTGTCAAATGCTTTGCACAAGTCCAGGTAGATGACATCAACTGCTCTACCCCTGTCCATCAGTTCCATAGCCCCATCATAGAAGGCCACCAAATTGTTCAGGCAGGATTTCCCCTTAGTGAAGCCATGCTGGCTGTCACCAAGCACCTTGTTGTTTTTCATGTGCCTCAGCATGCCTTCCAGGAGAATTCCACTCCAAGATTTTGCCAGACACAGAGGTGAGACTGACTGGTCTGTAGTTCCCCGGCTCATCCATTTTCCCCTTCTTGAAAATGGGGGTTATATTTCCCTTTTTCCCTGTCATCTGGAACTTCACCTGACTGCCATGTTTTTTCAAATATGATGGACAGTGCAACTTCATTTGCCAGCTCCTTCAGGACCCGCAGATGGATTTCATCAGGTCCCATGGACTTTGCATACATTCAGGTTCCTAAGATGGTCTCGAACCAGATCCTCTCCTACAGTGGGCCCTGGATCTTCATTCTCACTGTCCCTGTGTCTGTCTTCCAAGACTTAGGTTGTGTGGTCAGAGCATTTGCAGGTAAAGACTGAGGCAAAGAAGTTGTTAAGAACCTCAGCCTTCTCCAAATCCAGGGTAGCCAGTTCTCCCAATAGCTTCTGGAGAGGGCCCACATTGTCCCTAGTCTGCCTTTTATTTGCAATGTACCTATAGAATCCCTTCCTGTTATCCTTAACCTCCCTAGCCAAGTTTAATTCTAACTAGGCCTTAGCTTTCCTAACCTGGTCCCTAGGTTTCTGGACAAGATCCCTGTATTCTTCCCAGGCCGCCTGTCCTTGCTTCCACCTTTTCTAAGCCTCTTTTTTCCTTTGAATTTTCCTCAGCAGCTCCTTATCCATGCAAGGAGGTCTCCTGGCCCTCCTGCAGCACTTCTTTCTAGTTGGGTTGTATCGCTCCTGAGCTTGCAGCAAGTGATCCTTGAATATCCACCAAGAGTCTTGGGCCCCCCTCCCTCTAGGGCTATATCCCATGGGATCTTACTGAGCAGGTGTCTGAAGAGGCCAAAGTCTGCTCTCTTGAAGTCCAGGGCAGTGAGCTTCCTGCACACTCTTCTCACTGTCCTGAGGATCTCAAATTTGATCATCTCATGATCGCTGCAATCGAGGCTGCCCTGGAGCGTCACATTTCCAAACAGCCCTTCCCTGTTTGTGAAGATGAGGTCAAGCATTGGACCTCTCCTTGTCAGCGCCTCTATTACTTGCAGAAGGAAGCTGTCTTCCACACAATAGAGGACCTTCCTGGATTGCTTGTGCAGGGCCATACCATCCCTCCAACAGATATCAGGGTGGTTGAAGTCCCCCATGAGAACAAGGGCCTGCAAGCATGAGGCTATTCCTCTCTTGTCTATAGAGCGCTCCATCCACCGAGTATCCCCCAAAATTCCGTGGCTATACTACTGATTTTTTGTTTAATGTACCTAAATGATTATTTGATTGCCGTTTAGAAGAACAAACTTGATTTTCTAAGTGTGCCCTGCTTCTACAAGGAGAAGATGTAATTTTAAAAGCCGGTATAGAAGTCAGGAAGAAAAGAAGCTGAGGAAGGCTTTGTTTTACCCGTGGTCTGCTGTTAGACCTTTTACCTTTTTTTTTGCCAAAGTCAAAATGAGGGTTAAAATATCTGAGAAGGTTCATCTGAGAGAGGCACTGATGGTCGAATAGTGTAAGGTGGCCTCTTAAGTTTTTTTTGGTCTCAATTCAGGAGAAGTTTCTGTGCAGTTTGAATGAATAGTGCTGCTTTTAGTTTGGCTAAAAATTTACTTGCTTGTTTTTTTGTTTTAAATCTGCCCCCGTACTCCCCCGCCGCCCCTTAATTGTGTCCTGTCTTGTCTAGGTCTTTTTGTAGCACATTGATGGCTTGAAACTTGCCTTCTTGCTTAATGCTTTCTGCTTGGTCTGTGTCTTACAAGCAGATGCTAAATTTAATAGAAATCTGCTAACCACATTTCTTAAACATTCCCATCCCTTAATAAAGTGTAAAAACCAAACCAGCATGCTGAAGAGGGCTGTGAAGTGAAAGAATAGTGACCATGAATCTCAGTGTGAAGATATGCAAAATGTCAACAATTTGGAAAAAGAAGTGGGAAAGGGAAGGCAGCATGAGCATGAAAAGTGCAGAGAGGCCAGAAATGAGAAGGCGGCAGAGAACCATAGCTGCGGAAAGGGAAAGGTTAAGGGATTATGTAGACAGCAGGCAGGAGATTTAGTGAATATATATTTATCCTGTAAGCAATGTCAGAACTGTAAATGGCGAGTGCCTTGAGCTGCTGGGATGATGCTGTAACAGTCCAAAATAGTAAGACAAGATAAGGAAGGAGATATACGTTTGGATAAGTTCTGTGCTGTGTTCTGTTGATGCATGTTGGAAACTGCATACTAGGGCTTGTATTTCTAACTTTGTGCTTGAGCCTCTAATTGTACAGTTACAACAGGTACTCTTGGTGACAGTTGCAGATGAGAAGCTTCTCTAATTAAACTAAGACAATGGGTTAAAGCTACCTCTGTTGTCATTTTGGGCTTTTGACTAAATTTGCAGTAACTTGTATTCTTTCTAATAGCACTTGATGTGCTCTTAGCTCCTTCCAGAGCTGAAAAGTAAATAAGAATAGAAAGTCCCATTAGAAAGTTACTAGAGTGTCAGGAGTTCTCATTACAAATTAAGAAAGTGATTGTCTTGATGGATTTTGGTAGGTATTTGTGAAGATCAGCATTTGCTTAACATTGGTTTCTATATTTCTGGTAGGGAAAAAGCACATATGTACTTGTTGTACTTCCGTGTTGCGACCAGTTCACAAACTCTGTTCCTTCTTGTTTTTCTTAAATGAAAATATACTTACAGAGTTGGCTTATGCAGGATTTTATCCAATTTATACTAAACTACTTTTGTGTTGGATAAGGATTATTAATGATATTGAATTAGTTTTATGCCACACTCCATGTTGTCTTATTAATGAACGAAGTCTGTAATTTCTCTATCCTAATGGTGATGATCTTGCCTTTTATTTTAACTGTGGATATCCTGTGTATTGCAATTGAGACTGTAATCCATGTTTCGATTGCTAGTAAATGAAGTTGGGGGAACTTAGATGTGTGCTTAAGGACTTGTCTGATCCAGGGTTGAAGATGAACATGTATTTCAGTAAGTACAAACAGTGTAGATGTTAAGTATTTCAATATAATGGTGAGGCCTGGTGCTGCAGTGTGGAGGAAAAAAACTGTGAAAAATGAAGGTATCCTCGGACAAAGTTAACTAATTAACAGGGCAAGCTAAAAGGATAGTTACTGCTTAAAAAAGTAGGTATAATCTTGTCCCTTTTACCCACCTTTTGTTTCTCTCACAGCTTTGAATGCAAATTTTTACGTTCTTTACTGTTGCGCATGTTTGGGTGATGGCTGAACAGTAAGGGTGGAGCTGTAGTTATAATAAAAAGCAGATGGAAAAATCAATAATACCATGCAGCGCAGCTTAGATCTCCAAACTGCAAATCCTGGGCTTGATCTCTTGAGATGGAATGTGGCTCCTCTGAGATAACAGGGTGCTTTCTGCTTGCACGAATTTTATACACTCTTTCATCTTGAAAGGGCTTTTAGCACCTCGTGAGGCTTAGACTTCTTACACCTTGAAATGCTCTCCGGTGTCTAGGCATCTTCAGTGCGCTGATACAGATCTGATATAGTGGACAGCTGAAAAGCTATCATTTGGCAGAATTAATTGGCCAAAGATTAGCAACAAAATGGATAATTGGTGAGCAAGTACTGTATTCTTTTGGTTGTATTTGCGTAGATTGACTAGGTCAGGAATGATTTAATAATGTGTATCAATGCTCCCCGTATTACCTTTAACAAAAGAAAAGATTAGTGGAGTCTGGATTTTGCCTGGTTGTTACTGATTGTTGCTGGTCCCCTGGAACAGACGGTGTATTAAAATATCAAGGTTTAAACACTAAGGTTAAAGAATGAGAGAAATGACAGCTGATTTTTTAGTTCTTTCTCAAAAAAAGCAGGTGGCATGTGAGGACTGGAGATTAATTCTGTGGTAAAATGCTTGTTTTCTGTAGCCAGGTCTCTGTCCTTCTGCATATTTTTGCTTATTAAATCAAATATACTGAAAATATCTCTCCTTGTATTTTCCTTATTATTTCCTTATTATTTTCTTATATTCGTATTTTTTTTCCTTACTCCTTATTATTCTCTCTCTGTTTTTTGCACTGCTCTTCCACTCTCCAGTGTGGATAATATCAACCTCTTGGCAAGGTTCATAGCATTCATAGCATCTTTATCTCCTTTTCCTGTTAAAGTCAAGCTGTTGCCAGGTGACTTCTGCTGTGTCTTTCCCGGCTGCATATAGAATCATAGAATCATAGAATAGTTAAGGTTGGAAAGGACCTTATGATCATCTAGTTCTAAGCCCCCTGCCAGGGGCAGGGACACCTCCCACTAAACCATGCCACCCAAGGCTCTGTCCAATCCAGCCTTGAACACCACCAGCAATGGAGCATTCACAGCTTCCCTGGGCAACCCATTCCAGTGCCTCACCACCCTAACAGTAAAGAATTTCTTCCTCATATCCAGTCTAAACTTCCCCTGTTTAAGTTTGAACCCATTGCCCCTTGTCCTCTCACAACAGTTTCTCATGAAGAGTCCCTCCCCAGCATCCCTATAGCCCCTCTTCAGATACTGGAAGGCTGCAAGGAGGTCTCCACGCAGCCTTCTCTTCTCCAGGCTCAACAGCCCCAACTTTCTCATCCTATCTTCATACGGGAGGTGCTCCAGTACCCTAATCATCCTCGTGGCCCTCCTCTGGACTTGTTCCAACAGTTCCATGTCCTTTTTATGTTGAGGACACCAGAACTACTCCAAGTGGGGTCTCAGGAGAGCAGAGTAGAGGGGCAGGATCACCTCCTTCAGCCTGCTGGTCACGCTGCTCTTGATGCAGCCCAAGATATGGTTGGCTTTCTGGGCTGCAAGAAGATATCTCCTCTTAGTTCTTCCTTCAGCTGAAGCTGCTATCTGTTCCTTCGTTCTTTGTTTGCTCAAATACAGCCTCCTTTTTTTTGCTAGCCTTGCTTTCTCAGAGACCCATTCTAGACCTTACGAATCATCTTTTTGTTCACATCAGATTAACCTGTTCTTACTTTGTTTTAATTCCTTGTCTGACAGTGAAAACATAATTGGGATAATTCAGCTGTAATTAAATTAATACTTTCTTTAATGTCATAAAACAAAAAATACTCCCCAAAAAGACCTCCCCCCCCAAAAAAAAAGAACAAAACCAAACCAACCTAAACAAAAAAAGCCCCTAGACACTTTTCTTCCTTTACTCCTTTGCTCTTTATTTTACCCTTTCCAGCTACTGATATTCAGTCCATAAAAGCTTTCCTGTTTTCATCTTTTCAGGGTTTAACACACTGTCTTTGATGGAGGTGTGTTGGTAATCAGCCCTTGCCGTTTGAGCTAGATGCTGTTCTCTAGCTAATGATTAATTATGGCAGTAGTAGACCAAGTGTAAACAGTAATTTACGTTTACAGTGTGATAATAAACCATCTTACTCATGGTTGCTCTTCATGGGAGTTACTGAGAAACTCGATTAAGGAGGACTCAGGGATGAAGAATGAACACTGATGTTTTAGTACTATTACATTTAGAGGAAAAGTTTCTCTGGACTGAAAATAATGCTGGAAACTTGAGATAAAATGTTTCACACCAATCTGCATAAGGTTGAGTGTGTGTGTAAAATTTCTCTGCATTGCTCATAGTCAGAAATGAGAAGGTATGGGCTATATACCATGAGTTCTTTTTCAGCAGAAGGGTTTGCAAACAGAAACTCCTGCAATAACTGGAAATCCAGCCATTCAAGATAGTTGCAGTAAGAAACTTAAGTGGCTGCAAAATGTTTGCTCTTTAAAGGCTTCCTCTGGAAAAATGTTGTGAGTCAACATCTTCATTAAAAACACTTGTTATTTTTCCCTTGTTTACTTGAACCCCATGAAGAAGTAGACAATCTGGATTGAAGGCTTGCTTTGCTGCTTGCGAGTATATTATCTCACAATGATATTTTCCCCATAGCAACTCTCTTTGCAAGGGAATTGTGCCTTAAATAAAAGATTTGCACTTGGCCATTTTTTGTCCTGATGTTGTAATATGTAAACTTTCTATAAAAGAGCACACATTGCAAAAACAACTTTGGGTATTTCTGACAACACTGCGTAAAACCTTTTTAATACAATCAGTTTGTGTGCCCACTTTTTTTGGTCTTTCATGTATCGACAACAGAAGCAAAAAAGAAATGGGACTCAAAATTAAAACAAACAAATACACAATTCTCTTAGGCCCCCAAACCCAAACAGTATGAGAAGAAATTACAACAGGTCTTAATAATTTATTAAATATAAAGAGAACAAAAAGCAGTCAAAACCAACTTCAAGTTAATGGTAAAATCCTATGGAAAACAATACATAAAGTTCAGACTGCAATGGTGTATTTGCATTATTTCCAGGCTTGGAAGCTAGTCTAACATTTTTGTCTTTGAAATAGAGTTTCCATGTGAACTGCCTCTTGGGAATGGTTCCTGGACCCTCCTATTTGCCAGGCAATGCCTGGGAATTGGTCAGCAAGAATGCTAATTGGCATGGTCTGGAATTTTGGCAGGCAATGCCCTTGCAGTTTGCTAGCAGGGGTGGTGGATTTCAACACCCCAAAATGCTTGGAGGGTTTTAGTAATTTTGGTATACATGCAATCTCTGTTTCCAAAAAGAAAAAGAAGAAAAGATTTTGTGAATGACTTAAAGATGTAATTTACAGTTCAGATACTAAACCATGTGAAATGGTAACTGTGTTCATAATGCTATCCTTTCAAGTGGAAAATCTGAAGTATTTTGTGGGCCATCTTAAACATTTGGTGGGAGGAATAGCCCTGGTTTTAGTAGATGTGTATAAAATACCTGTGCTTAGGATCTGTGGCTGTGATCTTGGATTTGAACCTGTAATCTCTTCTGGGATGACAGGTTCTTGATTTTTTTTTTTTTTTTTTGAATGCTCTTATCCAGAGAGTAATACAAAAGTATTTCACAGGATCAGGACATCAGTTGAGGGTGTTTTTTTGTTGTTATTTTTACAGACACTAGCCCCAGAGTGGAGTGAGAAACAAGACATGGTAGTTTATTTGAATTATTTTAATTGCAAAAATGCAAATGAGATGCTCTATGGAGTTCTGTGCACACCACAGAGATTTACAGAACATACTTTTAATCCCATTTCTTTAGGCTTTTCAGGGTAACAGACAGGTGATCCTTCGCTTTCACTTTGTTACTTTAAAATTAGGTAGCAAAGATGAATACTGCGCAGTCAGAGGGTGATAGTTGCTCTTGCGTTAGATGGGAGAGTTACCTGGCGTGCAAGTTGAACTCTGAAGCTGTGCAGTGCCAGCCTGAACTTGGCAGACTTCAAGGTGACCTGGAGATGTTCAATGTGCCAATAGGTGGAGTGTACCAAACACACAGACCCTATTTGCTCCTACTCTGTGTGAACTTTCTTTAGCTCCATCCTGGGAAAAGCAAGGAAACAGCAGAGGCTTTTACAGATGGTGCCGTTGAGTGATTCAGCATGCAGACTCAGCTGCTCACATGAAATCGCTCCATCAGCTCGCGGTGCCCCTGCCAGTTGCTAGGTGCAGATCCAGGGAGGCTTTTCTGTTTTGACTGGAGAATCCATTCACGTTGCTAGGATTTCCAGATTAGTTTTCTCATACCGTCTGTCAGCTGGGACTTTACAGTTACCAGAACAGAGAAGACTTGAGCAGGAATTGTCAGTCCCCAAACCAAACGATGCTGCTGGTTTGTGGGCATTAAAGCAAAAAGAGTGGCACACCTAAGTGAAAAATGAACAATAGTCTGCGCAGTTTCAGGGCAGTGTGTTCATGACAGCTTTGGTTATTTTTGTGCATGGATTACATGCACCAAATAAGTAGCAATTTTCATCCTGTAGCTTCTTGAGAATCAGAGGCTGGTTTCTGTTTTATCCAGGAGAGTTTATGGTGTAATTTTGGGGAAAACACTATAAGGGAGTCCTTAATTCATGTTGTGATGATGAGAATGTACAAAGTAATCTTTGTAGTTGGCCTAAATTTTAACTTAAGTAAAGGGGGGAAAAATACTACTGTAGGAGAAGAAATCCCATTAGTTGGGTGCTGGTATGTGTGGGGAAGAGAGCAAGGCTCCAGCTGTGTTCATTGATTATGTGGTGCATTGCAGAGAAGATGGCAGTACTGACTATATTTAATTTATTTTCCTCAATTTTAAAATCAGAAGAATCTTTATATTTTCATGATCTGCTAGGCTGACCTCTTTCAAATCATAATACATTTTTTTCTGCCTTTGCCAAAGTCTCAATGGAATTTATATATTTTTAAATTGAGATCCACCACTTTCAGTCTGAATGGTGCAGAGTTTTGCCTGTTCATTAAATTTGCGCTGTTATGTGAACTCCTGAATGATACCGGTGTGGTTCAGGAAAAGCGGAAGTGTTTCTATGTTCTGCATGGGTTTTCATATAGCAGGAGGAAACAAATGATTTTTGAAAACTAAGCCTCCCTTCCTCCCTCGGTGATTTCCTGTTAAAACTCCTAGCACCGCTAGCATACTCTTCTGCATGAATATTCGCATCTTTTTTTTTTTTTTCCTAGGATTTATTTACACATCCTGTCTTGTTTACAGGAAATGATACATAATGATGCATAGTTTTCTGTCATGAGGAAAAATAGTGGATATCTCATGTCCTGAAAAAAATAGATAAAACTGAATGCTTTTTTTTTGATTCATAGGTCCAAAATATGTCTTTTTATATTCCTTTTTTATTCTGTGAATATTTATGCTGTTGTTGCCTTGAGATCAGGGCTATTATTGTAGTCCAAAGCCACAAGAGAGTTGTATTTCCTTTTCAGTTTTCCATCTGTATAGCCAGTATTTTGAGAATAGAAGAACTTTTTTTGCATATGATGCATTTCCATTAACTTGCTTTTAAGAGCTCTGGCTAGCTATATCTTTTATTGATAGGAAATTAAAGGGAATATGCAGATGTGGGTTTAGGTTCCTTCCCCTTCTTCCTTCTTCTCCCCACCATCCATAGGTGGAGCTTTTGGTTATTTTGAGAGCACTGGTTTCTAGTAGTGATTTTGGTGCCCTTCTGCTTAGCTGAGCTGTGCTTTGGTGGTTCTCCAAGAAAGATAAAAACTCCACCAGGTGCTGGTGGGTATGGTCCAAGAGGTAGTATATTCTTCTTGATGTCCAGGCAGGCTGCTAATTATGCCTGTTTTGTCTTCATTCCCCTCATGCTCCAAACTGACCTCTGTGATTTTCTTACTGGCTGCCTGTCTCAGCACTACTAGAATTATTTGTATTACCCTTTTCCTGTATGAAGCCAGCCTCTTTGCTTTCAGATTGACTACACGGCTAATCTGTTGAGGAAGGAACTTCTTTTTTTCTGTTCACTGCATCAAAGTGGCTCTTTCCCTCTCTATTCCCTAGTGCAGGTTTTTTTAAGAACAAGCAGGAAAGCACAGTAACATGTGAATCCTTTTTGAAATTCCTAATTTGCTGACTTGACAGTATGCAGGCAAGACAAGAAAAGCTATGTTCATGGTGAACCTGCAGAGCTGGTTTGTGCCCTACATACTGTTTGGCACTTCTCTGAGAGATAGAGAAGGAACTGCATCTTCTAACCTCTCTCTGCCTCCTCTGTCTCCAGAGGATTCACTGCTTATGCAGAAACTGAAGTGTTTGCTGGAGGAGGACTGTGAGTGTTTTATCCTGCAGGCTGAATGATGAAAAAAGATTATGAATCCAGGGGGAAGCCAGTTTAACAAATTCCATTTTCCTATTGTGTCCATACAGATTTGACACTGCTTTGTAATTAAAATTGGATATGCTTCTACAGAATATTCTTTTTCTCATTTTGAACTATATAGCCTTTCCCATGTATTCCTGAAATAGAACAGCTAACCATATGTTTAAAAGAAGAGGGAAATGAAAGGGAAAAATACTGTCCATCCAAAGGTGCACTGGGATCCTGTAGCAGTATTTCTTTGCAGAAATATTGTAAGTTGAATTTTCTTGCCAAGAGAGAGGTTTCTGCTTAATGAACAGGATAATGGTATATTTATTTTCAAAGTAAACATCATTCTGACATGTTTTCATGACTGCAAGATTTTTTATGCACTCACTGGAATAAACAGCACACAGGGCTATCTGAGGCACTTAGTTAATGGGTAATGTTGTGTCTGCTTTTACACAATTTTCAGCTAAATCAGAAATCAAACTGAACTCCAGCACTTGAGAACATGTGGGGAGGATTTTTGACACTCTGGAGGAAAGTGAATCTGTAAAGCCTTAATAATTGCTCCATCTATGCAGATTCACTTTAACTGGTGCCAGATCTGCTGTAATATTGATGACATCCTTCACCTTGTTGATGGTCCAAACATAACAGAGCATATGCTGGTATTCTAATTTTGTTCTTTATGTAGGGAGATCACAAACAAGGATTGCTTATATGGATGTGAGCTATGACTACAAATTCCACATGTAGCGTGCTTTCTGTTAAGTAAATGAAAAATGTTTAAAACTCTTTTTGTGCTCTGGGCACATCTCATGTCTATTTATAGTGTTCCTACATGGAATGCTGAGAGGTGTATATCCGGATTTTAAGGAAAAATGCTGCTGTTGGGAGAGAGGCTTTGTGAGTTCTGCAAGAATGACTAGAGAATTCTCAAATCTGGGATAGAAACACTAATGCTTTCCCCTCTGTACATGTAGATGCATTCATGTGGGAACATCTTCCCTGAGATTCCTAAGAAACATTCAGTTCCTCAGGTGACTATCTGGGATGGAGTGTCTGCTGCAGAACTCATGAATGAGAACGTGTTTTGCTAGGTGCAGTCTGGAAAAATGAATTATCATTCATATTTATTATCTGCCTCATGAGCCTCTCCCACTTTGCAGAGAGAGGAAACGGAGTTTGCACTGATCACAGCATAGCTGTAGCACCCTTCCCAAGTTTGCAGGGTCATTGTGTCCCTCCAAGTGTTCAGGAGAGATAGAACCATAGAATCAACTGGGCTGGAAAAGACCTTTAAGATCATGTCATGGGTTCAGCAGCAGCAGTCATTTTTCTCCTTCTTGGTAGCTGGTGCAGCGCTGTTTTTTTGACTTTTGGCCTGGGAACAGCGCTGATAACACCAGTGTTTTCAGTTACTGCTTGGTAATGTTTTGGTTTGACCAAGGACTTTCTGAGTCTCATGCTCTGCCAGGGAAGAGGGGAAGCCGGGAGGAAGCAGAGAGAGGACACCTGACCCAAACTGACCAAAGAGGTATTCCATGCCACAGCACGTCATGCCCAGGATGTCAAAACGGAGGGCAGAGACCTGGAAGGGTGGGGGTGCACTGCTTGGTCAGGCTGGGTATAGGTGGTGAGCAATTGTATTCTTTTCCCTTGTATTTCTCTTGTCATTAATATTATTGGTGGTAGCAATAGTGGTTCGTGTTATACTTTAGTTACTAAACTGTTCTTATCTCAACCTGTGGGAGTTGCATTCTTTCGATTCTCCTCCCCATCCCCCTAGGACTGGGGGAAGAAAGAGGGAGGAGTGAGTGTGCAAACTGCGTGAAGGGTTTAAACCACGATAGATCATCAGGTCGAACCGTTACCCCAGCAGTGCCAAGTCCACCACTAAACCATATCACTGAGGGCCTCATCTATGGCTTTTAAACACTTCAGGTACAGTGACTCCACCACTGCCCTGGGCAGCCTGTTCCAGTGTCTAACCACCATCTTGGTAAACAAACCTCCCCTGGTGCAGCTTGAGGCTGTTACCTCTTGTCCTATCGCTTGTTACGTGATAGAAGAGACTGACACCCACGTCATTACAACCTCCTTTCAGGTAGTTACAGGAGTAGTAAGGTCCCCCCTGAGCCTTCTCTTCTCCAGAACAGCCAACCTCAGTTTCCTCAGCTGCTCCTCATCAGGCTTGTGCTCCAGACCCTTTACCAGCCTCATTGCCCTTCTCTGGGCCTGCTCCAGCACCTCAATGTCTCTCTTGTAGTGAGGGGCCCAGAACTGAACGTAGGATTGAGGTGCAACCTCACCAGTGCCCAGTACAGACCACTGTCCTGGCCTTGCTGGCTGCACCATTTCCGATACAGGCCAGGGTGCCATTGGCCTTCTTGGCTGCCTGGGTAGCCAAGGGATGTAGCCATCCCAGCTGTGTCTGCATTGTTGCTACTTCAGAGCTGGAGGGTATAGATAATGTGTCGCAGAGGGATGTGACCCAGAGGGATGTTAAGTGTTAAGCTTTCCCATGTCTTGTGATTCTCACAAGCAGAGCTCTGACCCAGTGCACAGCAGACCTCAGGTACTCCAGGTCATTGGAAGAATTATGTTTTTCCGTATTGTTCACTAGATAACCATTCAGGAGTATAAGTAGAGAACACAGGAGGAATTCCGAATTTCCAAAAATTACACCATATGCCTTTCAGAGGCTTATAATTTGGTGAAAGCAGAATCACATTTCTCCTAGAGGCCATTGTTCCTTAGTGCTGGTGCTAGTCACGGACTTTAAGTGTACCTTTTCTGCTTTCTTGCAAAATGGGCTGACAGTAGTTTTATTCCATGTTAGTAATTTGTTTTTCTCTACCATATTACTATTTTATTTTTCCAGGATTTGGTGTATTTAAATGATAAATGTGTGTATTACAAGTTTGGGTGACTTTCACTAAGAATGTTTTCTATTTCATTTCTGTAATTTAAAAAAAAAAAAAGGATACCAAACAACCAGAACTCATGCTCCAGTTGTCTCAGTATATCTAATGAATGCAAGGAGCTTACAGCCAGCTTGCAAATGGCAGCTTGACACAGAGAATGAAACATCTGGAGTGCATTTCCATGGGCAGTGATATGAAGATTTACTGTGTTATGACAGTATTGCCTCAGAGCCTAAGTCATCGATAAGGATCCCATTTTGCTATGCAGACACAAAGTAAGATACACTTCCGTGTCTGAGGATACAGAGACCTAGTGGAATAGTATGTTATATGAATAAACCAGCTTGCTTCAATTTTAATGAGAAGTCATACTTGAATCTGCATCTGCTCTTGATTCATGGCAACCAGGAGGGAAAAATGTAGTCTGAAGCCTTTTTGCCTACACATTTTACTATGTGGAAGTTGGACAGTGTTCGCTAAGGCAGGTATTAGTCTATAAAATCTTAAAATGCAGCTGAGTTACAGTCTATGCACACATTCTTAATAAGACTGTTGCTTAGGTGGGCATGGGCAGATAAAGAATCAATATGGGGCAACATGACGTAGGTGTCTCTGCATGTTGTTGTATTTGCCAAGGGTTTGGAAGATCATAATGGACTGTGTTTTGTGGTCCCTCCCTCCTGACAGAAGGGCTGACCTGGAAGGAAACATGGACCCGCTTATTTTGGAAGTTTGAGAAGTGGAGTGTGGGAGCTGAAGAGGATAGGTGACTGTTACCTTCTCTCCCTCAGCAGGAAGGAGGGAAGGAGGCATAAAGTGAGAGGGTCTTGATAGACAGGATTACAACTGGGTGAATTGCAACTGGGAACGGATGAAGAGTAGCTGGTAGAATTGAAGAAATCACTGGTGGGATGCACAAAGGGTTACACTGAAGCAGCAGTCAATGGAGAAGATCTTTGTATCATTCTTTGGAAAGATACCAGTAAAATAACATTTGATGGACCAGAGGGTATGATATCAGGATAATGCAGTCACAAAATGATGGTAATGAAATAATGCTTGTGTTTTATTATACCCTTGTCTACTTAGAGGCTAGGAAGAGTAATGATTATTTGTAATAAGAATGTGATTTCAGGAAAAAAAGTAGGTGTGTGTTAGGAGAACATCATTTTTGTCATACTTTAAAATTAACTGAGCAAGTAAGAGCTTTTTAAAAGCCTTTTTTGACAGGCCAAGGATGCATGGGCTGTGAAGTTGGTTGTACTTACTGTGTTCTATATGTGATTCCAAGAAGGTAATAAATCTTGTGACTCTTAACGGTAGAACCCCATTTACAATCAATAAATGGTATTTTAATACTTCTTTGTTTTGATTTTGGCATGGAGAATCTTGAATGACATGTGGGCCAGTTGTGTGCTAGCAGGGTCACAGTCTTCTGGATGATATTATCCAGATTTAGACTTGCCCTGTTTTGAAATTGTCCGTAATGTTATCTACCAACTTGAAAGGTGAGTCTCAACTGTGTTGAGCTCTTCAGCTTCTACAGAACTGCTGTATTTTTATCCAACAAATTATGTGCATTGTGACCTTGAATTGTATGATTTTCAGTGCAATAAACAGCTTTTCATGCTTCAATAAAAAATGGCTGAAGTTTTACTGTGAAAAACTCAGAGGTTTTAGCAAGACGTTAGGGAACATTGCAGTAGGGTAAAAGTGCTGGTGAGCTGCTTATTGTGTTCCAGTGTAGTTTGCTGCTTTGAGGAAAAAAAGTTGAGACATTAGGGAAAATGAAAATCCATTCAGAAAAAAGAATGTAAATGTTTTTGTTGATTTGTATTAGGTATTTGACTAAGTTGAATTAAGCCAGATTAGTTTACTAAATTAGAATAGGTAAAATTAGAGTAGATAGCAGGCTTTTAGCATGAGGCAACCAGCTTAAATGTTAGTTCTGAAAGACTGCAAGATAAGGAATGTCTGTTGGAAAATTAATAAGTAAAAGAACTTAAAAACTTTTTAGTGAACATTTCACACTTGGATTTTAAAAGATTGTTTAATGTGATTAAGGATTGTGTGGTAAAGAATGCCAACAGACTGTGACTGTTCTCAATTCCTGACCAAAAATGTGAAGGAAAACTGATTGCATGCTTACTCCATTATTCATGAATTACTCAGACATACTATGCATAATGTTTAATATGGCACACCTGAATTATGGAAGTGGTTTTCTTATTTGCAACAGATTTCTCCTTTATTGGATAATCAGAAGTGAATGCAATTGCACACAGTGCTCTCATTACTGCTGATGCCGGAGATGTAGGAGTGGGATATGCAAATGCACATACCTTCTATTACATCTGAATTTTAGAATACTTAAAATGTTGGGGTTTTTTCATCAGTTGTAACTGGGCTATATAACAGATTGCACGTTCATTAACTGCAAAAAATGCATTGAGCTGTAAGTATGAAGGGGCAGAAGTCTGGGTACTTCAAGATGCATTGATGCCAGTTATGTTGTCATGTAACTAATTGGATGGATCCATGCTTGTTCAACTCTTGGCAGAGTGGATTTGGAGGGAAGTTAGAAGGTATGTGTACTGCTTTACAGCTAATCTATGTTACTGTGGGAATAGGGCTATAATTTACATCTGCTTTAGGCAAAACTGTATCATGAATAATACATAAAGCTTAGACAATTTTTTAAAATTTAGATTAAGGTGTGTACAACTTCTGTTTGTTTAACCAGTTAGTGACATCAGTTAGAAACAAATCTTTAATGCAAAACATCATGGAGGAAATGGGTCAGTTTTCAGGTGTAAAGCATTTCAAAAGCTCAGAGTGGGAAGCAGACAGAAGTTTATATATAGAAATTTTAGTTTGGAGAAATGGTCATCTCTTTTTCAAAAAATCCTCCAAAGTATGTTAAGGTGAGTGAAATCAAGAGGTCCCAGTGAAATCAGTGGAATCGATATGGTTGAGTATAATCTACTCTAGGTCATGCTTTGCCTAGAAAGGCTGGACCAGGTGGTCCTTGAGGTCCCTTCCAATCTGGTATTCTATGGTTCTGTGATCTATGGAAGGTGCGTGGGTTATACATGAGTTACCTTTATTTCTTGAATCATATTGGAATCTGGGACTGCACATGAGCAGTACATAAAAGCAATTGCTCTGAAATACATGTGCTTTCTTATAATTTTGTTATGCTTACAGTGACCAGGGTAATTTTCTTGCAGGCGTGACTTCATCTTGTTTTTTAACTATATTGTAAGTAGTTTCCCATCTTGCTTTGTTGAAATTAACAAAGAAGACATTTGGAATATTGTATCTGGCTCTGCTGGTGTAGATGTAGTGACAGTCTTGGATTTTGGGCAAGAACAGTAGTGGCTGCTTTAAATGTTACAGCTATTCACTTCAGTACTGTTCTTCCAAGACACCAAGGATGCTCTACCAAGATCACATGAGCATCACAGTCAGCTTTGAAAGTTGATTTTGTGTAACAATTCTGAGCTCTTGTCAGAACAAATAAATAGTTTGTATGAGGCTATATAGTTCTCACGAAGACATTCTTTTGCAAGCACTCAGAATGTTAAGGTTGTTTGCTTTATGCACAAAAACAAAGCTGATTTTATGCATGGTGGAAACAGATAATGCACTGGAGATTCCTGTGGCAACGTTGTTAGGTCTAGCCGTGATTTGTGAGTTGCAATCAAGGAAAAAGGGAAAGTTACAAACCATTTCATTGTCATAAGCTGCTGAACCATGTTTTGCTTCATTTTCTTTGCACATTATGTTAAGGATTAGATAATATAATACCTAGTGGAATCTAAAATTTGACCTGGTACAAAATAAAAAACTCCACAACTTTCCAAAATGACAAAATTTCCAATGACTTACAAAAGCTGTTTATTTTGTAGTAGTATTTCTTTATCCATTATTTACAAAATAGCTTTTCCCTGAGCAGTTGTACAGATTGTTCACCTCAGTGACTTGTGCAAACTTCAGAAACTGAGAACTGAAGAAAGGTTTTTTTCCTCTTTAGCACTGTGAATGGAAATATAAAAAAAATATTAGTTCAGAAACATACATGAAAGTAGTAACCATATACAGTGAGAATCTCCAACTGCACATATTGTTTTCCTTTTTTTGGTAATTTGTTTTTACATCTAAAACATTTAAGTCACTTGCTGGATTCCTTTCCAATTCGTAGTTTGGTTTTAATTACTCAACATTTATTTTGTTTACTTTTCAGTTGAATTTTAGTGCCCATCCCCTTAGAACAGAACACAAATGGAAATGGAGGATTGAACTCATGGATAGTGATACTTAATTGCTTAATGCAGTTGCTCAATACAATGGCATGGTGATGTTGACTGTCATTTTCAAGGATTATCAGCTAAAGAAAACTAATTTAAAGAAAAAAAGGTGCAAATACTGAAATAAGATTTTATATTTTACCTGTCAGTAGTTTCTTGGTTGCTATTGTAAATCCAGCATATTTGTGCGGTGGTTTTCAATGAGCATAATGGTTGCAGTGCCAGTTTGTCTTCAGGTTTTACCGCAAAAATAGGCAAGCAAAAATCCTGACTACCTTGGAGCTGGAGATCTGTGCTGTGGAAAGTGTGTCTGAGGAGAGATTTTTGTATCTGTTTCTACTTTTGCCATTTATTTTGTGGGCTAAATTCTGCTTCTAAATGCTGTCTGCTCGTCACTGATTGCACAACGTGAAGCAAGTCAGGGCTGTGGACTTCTGGGCTTGTGTACTGGCTGTAGTGCTGTATTGCTTTCTGTTCTTGGGCAGTCCTGTAAACCAGACTGAATCAATTTAAAGAGAATTTGCAAGGCTGTGTGTTGCTTTTTAAAGTTGTTGTGCTTAGGAGGAGACAGATATAAAGGTCTCAAGAATTCACATTTACAGAAATAGATTTTTCAGTGTAGGTAATTTTATTTTACAGAAGGGTCACAAAAGTGTGTCAGTCCTATCTTTGTATTACTTCCTTTTGTCACAACAAAGCGGTGTTTGAAAGCACTTTGAGGAAAGAGACAGCATCAGGTTGGAAATTTCTTTTAACAATAAATAATGTTCTGAGAATAAGGTCATAAGTCTTTCTGGAGATTCAAGTCTTATTCTGGTTATGAACTAGCTGGAAAGAATGAAACCCATTAAGAATATGAATTTCTGTATTCATTGTAAGAGTGGATACGTTGTTTCTACCATTTTCAGTCACATAAACCTGATTTATCCTATGTGAAACAGCTAAGAAAAGTGTATTATTTAAGTGGGAAACTGTAAACATGCATTTCAATTGAAGAGAGTGAAATTTCGGGGCATGCAAACTGTCATAAAACATAATTTATAGAGGGGATTATTATGAAAGTTTTTCTGATTCTTGCTGAGTGCTTCACTGAATGCCTCATGATAATACTGAAATTGAATCACCGGTCACAGAGGGTGTCCTTGTGTCAGCAAAAGTTTTTAGGTAAATGTGAATGAGTACATTTTATTACTTAGCTGCAAAAGCATTTATTTATTTAGCAGCACATTATATTTATTTGTTTGTTTCTTTTAAAGGCAGCAATGGTGCCTGAGGGGATAAAAGCAGAAGCAGCATCTGCACTTGTGAAGAATTCATTATATTTAGTGGAACTTAGCTTACTTTAGGGAAGAAATCCTTCATCAAGTAGTGTTACACAGCATTACCTACATCCTATGTATGTGCAAGCTCTGCACTGAGGTCTTCCTAGGCTAGATGTGGGAATGACCTGTATTTTTTAAAAAATCTTTAAGCTTTTTTTCTTTTTAAATTATGCTTTTAAGTTTTATTTAATTTAGGGGCAGTGTATTCAGACTGTCCTGAAAATTTATGAAGGCTAGAAGCTGCTATCATAATCATCAGAAATTTTCAGTTCAATTACTTGACTCCGGAGCCAGCTGGTAGATTAAAAATGAAAACTTCCCTGCTCATTAGCTTCTGATGTGTGACTAAAGTCACAAACATTTGACATCTCTAGCCTTGAATCGGTTCTATCTATCTGTGGTATTGCTGGACAGTGATTCAGAGTGTATTTTCATCTCTTTACAGACGCCCACTCGTTATACGGATGCATTGCCTCCCGGGATGGGAAGCAGGACCCAGATTCTGCCCTTGCTGAAGTTTTTAGCAGTATGGTGTTAAGAATAGAAGCCTTGGCACTGCTAAGATTGCTTCACATGTCCCTTTGTGCCCACTGCAGCGGTGTATCTCAAAGCTGCTATATGGGAGATGTTTGGACAGGCAGTAAGCAGGCAACTAGCAGGAACTCTTCAGGTTGCACAGCCCTCTGCTGATCCAAGTAAAAGGGGATGAGGAGTAGCATCTTCTGCTGGAGGGGTGACAGTGTTGGCTTGTGACTGTGCCACCAGCAGTACAGGACCTCCCTTGGTGGCCTCTCTTATGGTTGCTTCCTTGCCTTGAGGCAGGGAAAGGTGCTTTGTCTGTAGCTTGGAGAAGGATGGGGTTGATTCGGAATGGTGCTGAAAGGCCATGTGGGTTAGGGATAATTGGCTGCACACTTGCAGTAGGCGGTAGGGTTGTCCATGGGGAGAGGTTTTTGTGTGTGTGGGCCTCTTGTATCTTGCTAGGTATAGGTCCATAGGGTGAGCAGCTGGAACCCCAAGGACTTGCTTTGTTGCTGCTGCTGCATGTGTAGAGGACAAGGACAAGATGGTAGCTTTTTTTTGTGTAGAAACCTTTGAGCTGTCTCTGACTCCTTCCTGTTTATTAGTTTTTTATTAACTTCATTGTATGGCTATTCATTCTTCCAGACTACAAAGTGCTATGCATAAAGGTTTTGGTCCTATTTGTGCCACTTCTGACATTTCAAGCTGGTAGCAATACAGTTGCAAATTACAAAGTTGATGTATTTCCATTCCAGTCACAATAGCGTGTCTCAAGGTACAATTGTAGCCTGAATGTTAAGAGCTGTTTACATTTTTATTTTTCAGTAGTGAGCAATTTCTGCCAAAAAAGTTATCCACAGAACATTTTTTTTCAATGTGAGATTCATATTATTCTTCTCATTTCAGTTAAACAACATATCTTGGAAATTTTTCCACTCCAGTGTCAGTACTGTGTCTGAAGGATATGTTTAGAGCATAAATGGGTATTTAGGAATGTGACAGACCCATTGGTTTAAGCCATGCTAAATGCTTGAAAACTGAGAAACGTGGGATAAGTGAAATTCAGCAAGTCTAAATTGGGCCTTTTACCTCTTTGCTTTATGGCTAATTCGTGGACCAGATCTTTTGGACTCTTGTTACATCAATCTCAGTTCTCAGATTTATTCCTATCTTGTATCATTTAGTAATCCAGAGGCTTTGCTTCTAGGATTTTTTTTTTTTTTTTTTTTTAAATATATAGTCTCAATTGTTGGTCTTTTTTTTTTTTTTAATTGCAAGATGCATATAACTTCACAAAAGGCAAAATATGTCCATTCATATATAATATTGTAAGATCTGTATTTCCCATTATGATCAATCTGTGGATAAAGAATCAAATCTTCCAGAATGTTTCCTGGGATGCTTTGGTTTATTGTTTCTCAGGGTTTGATTTGATTGCTTGTTTTGGTTTTGTTTTGATTTTCTTTTGCCTGTGGTTTAGTTTCAGAGTGCCCTGAAGACTTTGCATACCTTTGTAGCCTTAAAAATGGTTGAGCCTAATAGTCTAGCTTCTATGTTTCTGAAAATCAGGAAATGAATAGGTAAATAGTATTCCACAGTATAACAGAAAGGACTGAAAAAATCGGTTGTAGTCTCTTCCCTTAATAGATTTTTACTGTTTGCAATCAGAAATTGAAGGAATTATCAGTATTCATGGTTGTAGTATATTGAGATGGCAAAGGAAATCTACAGTGGCTTTTTTCTGTTGCCCAGCTGTGGGTCAATGGTATATTTAATTGCTTGTCCAGAGCCGAGCTCAAAAGCTTGTTTCATTTTCTGTGAGAGCATTTTGTTTGGAGCATTCAGCATTTGTTAATTAAGATGGAACTTAAATGATCAAAATGCTGATTTTGCTGTGCTTGAAGCTGCGCTGTTCTTTGAAGGTTAGGAGTAATAATCTGTTATGACTAAAGTTTCTCATAAAAAACAGTTTTTTAAATATTTACATATTTGCTTTTTTTTGAAGTTTAAACAGAGCCTCCCTCTTTTCTGTGAGCTGTATCAGAGAGGAATGATCAGAACCCCTGATATACATTTATTATGAGGAGAAAGTATGTCTGAACAAAAGTCTGAATGATGGTTTATACTTAACCATCTCTGATGTTAGTTTTGGTGGAGTTAGTTTATTCTGTAACAGGTCTTTCCTATGGTAGCTAGCGCTTCTGAGTTCTTTCAATTTATGAGATTTATATAGGCGCTTCCAGAAACTGTTCCATATCTGGATTTTTTAATTGTGAAAACTCTTTTGAGTATGTTTTCTTCTATGATACAGCTGTGTCAAAATATGAAGTTGTAACTGCTGCATGATAACAATGGCCTTTCTATATTTGATACTATACTGTCAGTTTATCGTTCTATAAGTGGGCATGTATAGTACTGGTTTATTATTATTATTAATTTATGTGTACCAGGACAGGTTCCAGTTACATAGACCAGATTAAGCAGAAATGTGGAGCTATTTGGATGCTAAGTTTGATGCGTACCATATATTTTGCACAGCTTGTGGAGCTCAGGCCACAGCGTCCAATGGTAATGTTATTTCTTTCTTCCTTCTTGTTTATCTAATTTAAATAATGTGGCCCATGCTTACATAATCCTGGCTCCATATGAAGTGTAAATATATTATTACCTAGTCTACTGAGAATTCCCCATGGACAATTCTGTAACCTGTGCTACTTTATTCCCCTCTTACTGTGTTTGCTAAATGGTGCCAGCAGTGAGGATTTCCACTTGAATGTGTTTTTTATATTCTGCATTGCCATTCAGCACACCCGTCTCCGCGTCTGCTTCTTACAGGAGTTGCATGGGGTGGCATAATACCTGATGCAGTCGTATAAACATGTCTGGCTCAGTTTCAGAGCCTGATCTGGTCCAGTCTTTACTTTTTACAATTGCAAATGAGTCTTCTTTCAGTTGCTGCTGCCTCATTCAGCACATTTTTTTAAATTTTTCTAGTTGGAGCCACTGATTGGACTGTCACTAGTTGATCTTTTTTAACCTGTCTCACTATTGCTCTTCTCCCAACCCATCTCTCCTCCTCCCAGCATAAAACCTCATTTGTAAAGCTTAGATGTACTTCTCCAAAAAACAGAAGACAAATTATTTATTTTTTTGCTAATTCTTTCAGTTCTAAAGAGATTACGGAGGCTTTTTTCATAATGGCTGGGTGCAGCGCCTGAATTGTTTGCATGAACAACCTTCTCAAACAAACTTAATTCACAGGGTTTTGGTGAAAATTTTGTATCTCTTTGATGATCTCTCGTTGCTGTATGAATTATACTCACTTGGTCATTAAGATGTTTACCCTGTGAATATCATAGTTAACAAAGAACTACATAATTAATTTGAGTCTACTGAAAGTAGACCTTGACTAATTCACTGTCTGTGAGGTCAGGCATCAGGGAATCATTGCCATATGCTGGCTCTAGCTTTGCAACACCAAAGGGCACTGCGTGTTTCCTAAGCAATTGGGAACTGGAACAGCACGTTACAACTACTTCCCAAAGCCCTTGGAGAGCAGGGGAAGAAGAGAGAGCAGAACATAAGAGGCGTTGCATATCTGGGCCGCTGGTGGAGCCTTGACAAAGTACAGAGCTGGCTGTAGACCAGAATCTGCCATTTAAAACCATTTTATGCCTGGTTTAACTTGTTAGAAACCCATGAGCAGTAGCAAGTGGAAAGCAGGTGTAATTGTTCAACATCAGCCACTGCCTTCAGAACACTGAGGACTTAATATGAAGAAACCTCAAAATATATGTAGGATATTGTGTGTATGTCAGGCTTAGATTTGTATTTGCACTGCTTGGCAGATGTTGTTGTCATTTTACAGCATATTACAGCGCTACAGTTAAAACATAAACTACAGCCGCTATTACTGCTGGTCACCTCATTTCTCTTTCCTTTCCTCCTGTATTTTTCTTGCTTCCTTTGTAGTGCCCCTTTTAGTAATCTGTAATGATGGTTACTGTTAAATCTTATTTGGAGAAGATGTTAAAAAGAAACGGGGAAGATGACTGCGAGAAAGCAAGAAATGTACGAAATAAAGGAGAATGGAGAGGCTTTCTTTTTTTCCTTTTTTTTTTTTTCCCTGAAGTGCGGAGGACAACATGTTTCAGTCTTGGGCTAAATGGTAATAGTACTAATACATTTTCCTGATGCTTTGACCCAGGACTGGGTTTGGGGCTAGGTTGAATTTCCACTTGCCAAACTCAAACTCTTCCCATTTCCTAATTGTTTGTCATAAATTTGGATATATGAATATATATGGATATATTAATGTTATTGCTTTAGTTATCTTTAATTTCTGACACTTTCACACATGCATGTTCATATATGTGTTTATTTAAAAAACTAGGTGCAACTTCAGCAGAGGTGAGATAAGTCTCATCTTCATAATGAGATGCACCTTAGATGAGCAAATTGAGAATTAGGGTCTTCCTTTCTGGGGAAACAGTCCCATTTCAGGTAAATGTGGATTTCCCTAGGCCTTGTGTGTTCTCAGTGAATGTCCTGATGTGATGTCAGGATTTTCTGTCTGTTTTTGATAGAGAACTGGTGTCAGTAACACTTTCTTCAAAACTTCATATTTGATGAAATGATCTTTATTTTATGAAACCTTTGTCTGTAAAACTTAATTTTTGCAATTAAGAAAGAAATAGACCAG
Source organism: Ara ararauna (assembly GCA_028858755.1). Taxonomy (NCBI): domain Eukaryota; kingdom Metazoa; phylum Chordata; class Aves; order Psittaciformes; family Psittacidae; genus Ara; species Ara ararauna. Next base: position 30,158,633 of record CM054410.1, on the reverse strand, counting down.
CTTTTTTTTACTGGAGAACTTTATATTTAACCCTGTAAATATGTTTACATGGCATGTTCATAAAAGGGCAGCTAGGTATCATGGAAATTATCTTGGTGAGACTGGTTTTTTTTGAAGTTACTGTTTTTTAAACAGTTGGGCTGTGGAGGTTTTCCATTCCTCTTTTAGATAGGAGGTGCCTTGTACACTATGAATTTTATTATATGAACAGTTACAAAAGGACAGTATTAGTAGCATTTTCTGCATTTAATCATAGGAATAATTTAAGTTGGAAAAGACCTTTAAGATCATCAAGTCCAACCATTAACCTGGTACTGCCAAGTCCAGCACTAAATCATATCCTTAAGCACCATGTCTTTTAAATACCTCCAGGGATGGTGGCTCAACTACTTCCCTGATAAACCTGTTCCAGTGCTTGATAACCCTTTCAGTGAAGAAATTTTTCCTATATCCTATCTAAATCTAATACACTAACATTTTAGGGTAGGTTAGATGGCTTGTAAGAGAGTTTCTTGTTTCCTGGTCTCAGTAAGAAAAACTATCTTTCTGGCATCATCTCCTACTGCTCCTTTTAATTAGTTGTCTACTGGCAATGTTTCTCTCAGTGCCGCCTCAAGCTATAAAGTATGGAATTGGAAAGGGACACACTGATGCTCATTTGCTGATTTGCAAGAGCTGTATTCTCCTTTGGATGGATTTTTCTCGCCTCAGCTGTTCAGTTTCAATTAGCTGCTAGTGTAGATCTCAAAAAGGACTACACACAGTGTGGTCAGTTCTGACGTTTTTGTTGATGTGCTTCAAAGGCCTTGGGTTCTGTGCAATTTGTTAGAGAGTGTATACGTGCCTGAGATGACACAGAGTTGGGAAAAAGCTATTATCTTGCTGCCTTATGGTTAGAGCTACAGTCTTATAATTGTTGCTGATTTTTTTAGTGGCCTGTGACCTTATATACAAGTCATCCATCTGAACAAGGAAGGGCTTGAAGCTGACTACCAGCTCACCCTGATGTGCTTGGTGCATGCAACTTCTACCACCTATTATGATGAATTCTTTCAAAACGTTATGTTATCATTGTTTTTCTGTAAGTGATTTAGTTGACGGGTGGGATACAATTGCTGCAATTTACTGCATTGTTTCCTTCTGTGGTCTCTTTAGTTGAAATGTATGTTACGATCATGGAGGGAAAGGTGAGTGGTTTTGTAATATATTAGACCTTAGATTTTTTTTTGAAGATATAACTCACTTAGCTTCATGTGTACCTATTCCTCTGTGTGTGATCTGATCTGCTGCTGTAATACATGGGTAGAAGTTGCACCTGGAAGTGGGGAGAGCGGTGAAAATACCTGGCTGCATTCAGCTGCTACCTTCAAGGCAATTTTCAGAAGCTCATTTTCCCAGAGACAATTTGAATGCTCTCACTTATGTGAATGGGTCCTCTTTGTTACAGTGTGGAGGAAGGGATGCTGGAAAGAGCCATTGGAGCAGTCAGATCTGCTGTCATGGAGGTGAGGTCTCTTTAACAAAAACATAAAATACAGCATATGGGTATCCACAGACATGACGAGCTGAACTCTGGCCAAGTTGCATGTTAGCAAAAGGCAGCATCTGCTCTGTAATTCTTGCAAAGGAAATCACTAATCTCATTGAATCATTATTTCTCATGAGATAATCTCTTTTTGCTTAGCTCAATCGACGTGATTATTACTGTTTGCTAGGCAAGATATGTACTGCTAGGACCAACTGAAAGGCTTTGGTGTAGTGACCGGTTACAGCCATGGAGAAGATGGCACAGATTAACTATGGAGTCATAATATGCATAACAATGCATAAAATCACTCTTCAGGGAATTTTAGAGTAATTTTTAAGTACTGTAGCCCCAAAGAAAATGGAATCAATTGAGTGATCTATTGTAAAATGTGATAAGGGGAAGGAAAAATTTGAATATTGAATGTCAAATAAGACTGTGTTTAAAAGATATAGTAATGTGATAAAAACTAAAATGAAAAGATGAATTATGTTTAGCTTTTCAGTGCAAATTCCACCTCACACTTAAAGTTTGTACTGCAAAAATGGCAACCTATTTAGTTTTGTATTTGTTGGTACTTGAATCTCTCTAGACAGATAAGCAGTATAGCTAATTTTAAGCCAGCATAGAAACTTGGATTTGATCCAAACAGTCCTTTGATTTTCTTCCACAGGAGTCCGGTCAGAGTTGCTGGGATATCTTTACCTGATACTGCACTGTGCTACTTTAATGTACGCCAAATACTGCTTCCCTTGCTGCTACTGCTAATGTAGCATGTGCCTTCTCTGCATTTAAGAGAAGCTGCACCTGCTAACAGGAGATGTTAGCGAAACCAAATTTCATTATCTTCCTTCTTAGGTCCAGTAATTTCCCTTTATACCTCCTCTTGACTGGAAGAACAGGAAACGTTGCTGATAAAGTATCATGGTCGCAAGTGGCTATTGCATATTTTCTGAGAAATGGCATTATATGTGTGACTTCCAGTATTCCTAAAAGCAGCTGAGAAGATCTGTGAGAAGAATTCAATAATCAAAACATCAGAAAGTCACTTAGAAACACACTGGAAAATGCTTTTATTTGAAAATTGGTCAGTATGACTACTACCTCATGTTTTGCCATTGTAATTTCAACATACTTCTAGCTGACATTATCGCTGCATCTAGAGTGAGTGGAGGTTAACACTGCATTTCCTCTGAAAGCTGTGATTATAAAATTCCAGCTGGGATGTACTTTTGCTTTAGTTCCATCAATTCTGTAAGAATAGCCTCATGAAATAATGTGAGGGTAGGAGGAAAAGAAAATAAAACTGAAAATAAGAAATATTCTATTGTAAAGTCCATTGGGTAATGGATATTGCTAAATCTAATTTTCAACCTAGAATTATGGGGAGCTATTTTCAGAATTAGGAATTATGGGGGTTCCAGGTAATTTTCTCTCTTCAGAATCCGCAAGTCCATGCTGAAGATAAAGATGCCAACACCAGAATGTCCAGCACCTTTTAAAACAATCCTGGGTAGGTAGCCTTGTATTCTTAATTTGGATTTTGTTTAGTCAATTTGCAGGCCACACTGAGTAACTACAGTTAGAGCTTTACCTTTGATCCTTTCCTTAGAAGTGGTCACTGTGCTGCTGGTGCTAAGCATTTTTTAGAGACATGTATTGGGAAGGGTGGGGTTGCAAAGTAAAATCAGCTATCATGAATCATAGAATCATAAAATAGTTAGGGTTTGAAAGGACCTTAAGATAGTCTAGCTCCACCCCCCCTGCCAGGCACAGGGACACCTCACACTGAACCATGCCACTGAAGGCTCTGTCCATCCCGGCCTTGAACACCGCCAGCGATGGGGCATTCACAACTTCCCTGGGCAACCCATTCCAGTGCCTCACCACCCTAACAGTAAAGAATTTCTTCCTCATATCCAATCTAAATTTCCCCTGTTTAAGTTTAAACCTGTTACTCCTTGTCATCTCACTACAGTCCCTCATGAAGAGTCCCTCCCCAGCATCCCTATAGCCCCTCTTCAGATACTGGAAGGCTGCTCTGAGGTCTCCACATAGCCTTCTCTTCTCCAGGCTCAACAGCCCCAACTTTCTCATCCTATCTTCATACAGGAGGTGCTCCAGTCCCCTGATCATCCTCGTGGCCCTCCTCTGGACTTGTTCCAACAGTTCCATGTCCTTTTTATGCCACAATAGTCTTTATGACAAAACAAGAGCCAAAGAGCAAATTGATTTTCCAGGCAATCATGCTTGGCTCCTGAGAGAGAATTGCAGGATGACAGCTAAGACTTCTGAATGCCCTGTATCAGGGCTTTCTAATCTTGTGGTATATCCTGAGAATAGTCAGTTTGCTGCTTTTCTGTGGAAGAAACACAAGTAAAGATGAATTTGGGTGCTGAGTGGGGTGATTGTCCCAAAAATCTTTTAAAAAGTGAAAATTTGCTGTAAAAGGTTATTGGACTCTAAAATGCTGTTGCTGCTAGGGAATTTTTCTTGTTTGTAACTCTAGTATATTCCACTCAGATTTATATAATGCTGTTAGTCTCATGTTTCAAACCATTTTCCATTTCCTTTGGTTGCTCTGTTATATTTTGTAACACACCAAAGAGGGCTGAAGGTGAACAAGAAAGAGTACCAGGGTGCGTGTGCGTGCATGCATGCGTGTGTTTATGTATAAGTGTGTTGTGGTTTAAGCCTCTATAACTCATGCAGTCGCTCTCTCACTCACTCCCCCCTCTTTCTTCCCCCAGCTCCTGGAGGGGTGGGAAGGAGAATTGAAAGAATGCAACTCTCACAGGTTGAGATAAGAACAGTTTAGTAACTAAGGTATAACACAAATCACTACTGCTACCACCAATAATAATAATGACAAGAGAAATACAAGGAAAGAATACAATCACTCACCACCTATACCCAGACCGACCAAGCAGTGCACCCCCACCCTTCCGGGTCTCTGCTCTCTGTTTTACACCCTGGGCATGACGTGCTGTGGCATGGAATACCTCTTTGGTCAGTTTGGGTCAGGTGTCCTGTCTCGGCTTCCTCCCGGCTTCCCCTCCTCCCTGGCAGAGCATGAGACTCAGAAAGTCCTTGGTCAGACCAAAATGTTACCAAGCAGTAACTGAAAACATGGTGTTATCAGTGCTGTTCCCAGGCCCAACATCAAAAACACAGTGCTGCACCAGCTACCAAGAAGGAGAAAAATGACTGCTGCTGCTGAACCCATGACAATGTGTGTGTATGAGGGGAGAAGGAGCAGATACGGTTTTAGAGCTGGAAACAATTTCCAGACAGAGGCATCTCTGCTGACATCAAAGAAATTCATAGCTATGCTAACAACTGAGCCTTGGGAGAAGGCTTATTCTCTGCTAAAGTAAAATTTATACCACAGCAGCTGGATTGAGCTTCTGCTCTGCCTGATCTCTTTGAGATTCTGATGATTCAGCCCTATGAGGAGAAGGTGTCCTAAGGTATATGGCTGTTAGACCATCTCATTGGGAGCTGTTGGAGAACTCCTGTTGAAGAGCATTCGGTGTGCACACTGGCAGCATCAGTGGTGCTGTGAAAGCCTGCCTCTGAGGAGCTGCTTCCACAAGTAGGTACAGTCTCCATTGCTGGGAGCAATTGTGATCCCTGCACAGCCAGATGACAAACTGGCATGTGTATTATGCACATATAGAAGATTCTGCATGAATGTGACATATTTTCATAGCTGCAGTAGGTCATCACAGCTTAAACGGTCCCTTGAAGGTTGTCTACCATGCAGTCTAATTGGGAACAAGACTTTTGTCTATTCTTGGCCCACTATGAAAATTTTCTCTAGCAAGGAATAAACTCTCATCAAAAGAAATTATGAGAGTAAAAAAAAAAATAGATGAGAGCCAAAAAAAAAAGTATTTTTTGCTATGGACAGTGCTAGGGCAGGGTAAAAAGGGAAGGGAGGACTAATGACAGTTAACACCAAATGATAATGTTTTATATCAGGATGTTCCTAACCTAATTATAGAGCTCTGGAATGACTCTAAAGGGGGACTAGTAATCCATGTCTATCCAGAATAATATATTTCAAATAATAAGCTTAGCTGTTAGGATCAGATTTGTAAAATTCAGAAGCTCACACTATAATAGGAAAATGAGTCTGCATTTGTTGCCTTGTTCTGCCTGGATGCAAGTGGTCTGCTGAGCTTTTAAGTACAGCCTCTACACCTAATAATACCTCTACAATGACTCGTGGAAACTTGAATGCGTACATGCATGCAGCTTTTTTGACTGTCTCCCAGGCTTGGTATGTGAAGCCCAGTGGTCTCTATGTTGCTTTTAATCTTGAAAGGTCAGATGAGAGAGATGCACAGAGCCATCCGACCTCTTGGCATTAACTGTTTACTTGCATCTTCAGCAAGTGTGGAGCTGAGGTTCTGTTCTGAGAAAATAACTTAAAGAGGCACTTTGGTAGGGTGTGTTGTGAATTTTTTCTACAAACATAACTCAGCAGTGGAATAACTGAGTAATGATTTTTTAATAAGGTGTCTAGCCCTGTTTTAGTGCAATTTCTGTCTGCAGCACATATTGTATCCTTGAGAAACATTTTCAGAGGATGTCACTGAAATCCTGTTGTAGATAGTTTTGCAATACTTGGTCTGTTAGAGCAAACAAGAGCCCTTGACTGCTGAAGAGATGCTGAACCATCTCTTGAGGGATGGTAATGACATTTATGAGCTGGTGTAACTTTGCAAATGAAAAGGAAATATTTTGTATGTCAGTCTAGTCTTTACTATCATAGAAACATAGAATCATAGAGTCATAGAATAATTAGGGTTGGGAAGGACCTTAAGATAGTCTAGCTCCACCCCCCCTGCCATGGGCAGGGACACTTCCCACTAAACCATGCCACTGAAGGTTCTGTCCAACCTGGCCTTGAACACCGCCAGCGATGGAGCATTCACAACTTCCCTGGGCAACCCATTCCAGTGCCTCACCACCCTCACAGTAAAGAATTTCTTCCTCATATCCAATCTAAACTTCCCCTGCTTAAGTTTGAACCCATTACCCCTTGTCCTCTCACTACAGTTCCTCATGAAGAGTCCCTCCCCAGCATCTCTATAGGTCCCCTTCAGATATTGGAAGGCTGCTCTGAGGTCTCCAAGCAGCCTTCTCTTCTCCAGGCTCAACAGCCCCAACTTTCTCAGCCTATCTTCATACGGGATGTGCTCCAGTCCCCTGATCATCCTCGTGGCCCTCCTCTGGACTTGTTCCAACAGTTCCATGTCCTTTTTATGTTGAGGACACCAGAACTGCACACAATACTCCAAGTGAGGTCTCACAAGAGCAGAGTAGAGGGGCAGGATCACCTCCCTTGACCTGCTGGTCACCCTCCTTTTGATGCAGCCCAGGATACAGCTGGTTTTCTGGGCTGCAAGCACACACTGAAGCCGGCTCATGTTCATTTTTTCATTGACCAACAGCCCCAAGTCCTTCTCTGCATGACTGCTCTGAATCTCTTCTCTGCCCAACCTGTATGTGTGCCTGGGATTGCTCCGACCCAGGTGTAGGACCTTGCACTTGTCATGGTTAAACTTCCTCAGGTTGGCATCAGCCCACCTAACAAATGTGACAAGGTCCCTCTGGATGGCATTCCTTCCCTCCAACGTATCAACCGAACCACACAGCTTGGTGTCATCAAAAAACTTGCTGAGGGCGCACTCAATCCCACTGTCCATGTCCAGGGCAGTGAGCTTGCTGCACACTCTTCTCACTGTCCTAAGGATCTTGAATTTGACCATCTCATAATCGCTGCAATCAAGGCTGCCCTGGAGCATCATATTTCCAACCAGCCCTTCCCTGTTGATGAGGGCTGGTTGGAAATGTGATGCTCCAGGACAGCCTTGGTTGCAGTGATCATGAGATGGTGGAATTCTAGATCCTCAGGACAGTGAGAAGAGCGTGCTGCAAGCTCACTGCCCTGGACTTCAAGAGAGCAGACTTTGGCCTCTTCTGGAACCTGCTCAGTAAGTTTCCATGGGATATAGCCCTAGAGGGCAGGGGGGCCCAAGACTGTTGGTTGATATTCAAGGATCACTTGCTGCAAGCTCAGGAGTGATACATCCCTACTAGAAGGAAGTGCAGCAGGAGGGCCAGGAGACCTCCTTGCATGGATAAGGAGCTGCTGAGGAAAATTCGAAGGAAAAAAGAGGCTTAGAAAAGGTGGAAGCAAGGACAGTCAGACTGGAAAGAATACAGGGATGTTATCCAGGAAGCTAGGGACCAGGTTAGGAAAGCTAAGGCCCACCTAGAATTAAACTTGGCTAGGGATGTTAAGGATAACAGGAAGGGATTCTATAGGTACACTGCAAATAAAAGACAGACTAGGGACAACGTGGGCCCTCTCCAGAAGCTATTGGGAGAGCTGGCTACCCTGGATTTGGAGAAGGCTGAGGTTCTTAACAACTTCTTTGCCTCAGTCTTCACAGGCAAGTGCTCTGACCACACCACCCGAGTCTTGGAAGGCAGACACAGGGACAGGGAGAATGAAGACCCAGGGCCCACTGTAGGAGAGGATCTGGTTCAAGACCATCCTAAGAACCTGAATGTATACAAAGTCCATGGGACCTGATGAAATCCATCCGCGGGTCCTGAAGGAGCTGGCAAATGAAGTTGCTAAGCCACTCTCCATCATATTAGAAAAATCATGGCAGTCAGGTGAAGTTCCTGACAACTGGAAAAAGGGAAATATAACCCCCATTTTCAAGAAGAGGAAAATGGATGAGCCGGGGAACTACAGACCAGTCAGCCTCACCTCTGTGCCTGGCAAAATCATGGAGCAAATTCTCCTGGAAGGCATGCTGAGGCACATGAAAAACAGCAAGGTGGTTGGTGACAGCCAGCATGGCTTCACTAAGGGGAAATCCTGCCTGACCAATTTGATGGCCTTTTGTGATGGGGCTATGGAACTGATGGGCAGGGGTAGAGCAGTTGATGTCGCCTACCTGGACTTGTGCAAAGCGTTTGACAATGTCTCACATGACGTCCTTGTGTCTAAGTTGGAGAGACATCAATTTGATAGGTGGACCACTCAGTGGATAAAGAAGTGGCTGGATGGCCGCATGCAAAGAGTTGTGCTCCATGGCTCAATGTCCTGCTGGAGAGCAGTAACGAGTGGTGTCCCTCAGGGATTGGTGTTGGGACCGGTCTTGTTCAACATCTTTGCCGGTGACATGGACAGTGGGTTTGAGTGCCTTGTGATTCATTTCAGCCTTCTCCACATGTTACTTGGCTGGCTGTAGTTTTTGCAAGCAGCTTGTTGAGGACAGTATGCTGCATAACAGTCTTTGCAGAAGCAATGTATTGCGACTTTTTGCAATTAGTAAAGAGAAAATTAACCCTCTTTTGGGCTTTTCTGGCCATGCTACATGCTGAACAAATGAAATGTTCCCTGAATAAACCTCTGCAGCAAAGACCCAACTACTTTAAGCTGCTCTGAGGCTTAAATAGTGCTAAAAGTAAAGCATGTGAACTGGTAATATTTATTTTTCTCAGGAAAACACTTTTGAAAGCCAAGTAGAGAAATTTTCCAAATGTAGAAATATAAATGCAACAATGAACTTGAAGCTGGATTGCAAGCAGTTGTATTTCCTCTGTGCTTTAAGGTCATGCTAAGCCATTTGATCTTGGCTGGTTCCAACTCCATATATTTTATCTTAAGGATCTCAAATTCCAAGGATGAGATCACTCTCTTTTATTATTTGAGGCCATTGTGATGTCTGTTAATATTGATATGATGGCAATAACGAGTTGTGAGATTCTTCTGTTAGCTTTTTTTATAACTTCTACCTGCTATTCTTAGGAAAGCAGGTGAAATATTTAACTTACGGTTGCTTCCATTAGAAAGGAACAATATGTGTGTGGGGGAAGGGGTGGGTTAAGAGTTAGAACAAACATAATTGAGGTTAGTTGTGAAAATGGGGGTAGTGTTATCATATACTGCTTGTTCTTGAAGGTGCAGCGCAGAAGGAGTATTTAGTGTACTCCATATTGTGCTTTTCTATAATCATATTAGGGGTGATATTTAATAATAGTTGCTGGGGAAGCTGCACACAAAGAACTTCGAATATAGTAGATACAATTATCCTGTAATCAAAATTAGTGTGTCTTTTGGATGCATCTTGTGTCAACCAATAACAGTATCTCTCAGAATTTAAGAAGCTTCATAGTAGTTTTGTTCCAGAAATCACCACTGACAGAAGCAATTTTTTTCTGGCTTTAAATAAATACTTGTTTTTCTTTTCTCATGGATAGACCTCATCCAGTATTTTGAAAACTATTTTAGGTATTTGTAGGAGAAGTGTGCTATAATAATTCATCCCCTTGCTTCTGTCAGGAGTTAAATGTGCAAATCAGGGGAACTCTGATGTGACTATGCTTCTCAAAGGATTTGTTTATGCCTTAGGGTTTTTATACATGTGGGCTTTGTCACATGTTTGTAAGGGACAAAAATTTCCTGCATCCATACTTACAAAGAGCTTTTTTGCATATAGCCATTTGTGACAGCCCCTGAGAATAGGTGGAAGAAAATGTGCCTCTTCAGCCTAATTATATTTTGAGTTTCTGTTTTGATGTATTTTTAATCTTGTTACTGGTTGATGTAGATTAGCGGTTTTGATGCAGTATATGTCCTCAAAGATATTTCACAGGTTGACTCAGAAATAACCAGCTGTTTACACTAAGTTGCTGCTGGTGCACAGGAATCGGTTCATGCAAGTTAAACTGAGATAAAATGAGGCGTACTGATCAGTATAGATGAAGTAAGCAACTAAACATAGAATCATAGAATCATAGAATAGTTAGGGTTGGAAAGAACCTTAAGATCACCAAGTTCCAGCCTCCCTGCTGTGGGCAGGGGCACCTCCCACTAAACCTTGCCACCCAAGGCTCTGTCCAGCCTGGCCTTGAACACTGCCAGCGATGAAGCATTCACAACTTCCCTGGGCAACCCATTCCAGTGTCTCACCATCCTAACAGTGGAGAACTTCCTCCTTATATCCAATCTAAACTTCCCCTGTTTAAGTTTGAACCCTTTACCCCTTGTTCTATCACTATAGTCCCTCATGAAGAGTCCCTCCCCAGCATCCCTATAGGTCCCCTTCAGATACTGGAAGGCTGCTATGAAGTCTCCACGCAGCCTTCTCCAGGCTGAACAGCCCCAACTTTCTCAGCCTATCTTCCTATGGGAGGTGCCTCGTGGCCCTCCTCTGGACGTGTTCCAACAGTTCCATGTCCTTTTTATGTTGAGGACACCAGAACTGTACATAATACTCCAAGTGAGGTCTCATGAGAGCAGATCCGGGGCAGGATCACCTCCTTCGACCTGCTGGTCACTCTCCTTTTGATGCAGCCCAAGATATGGTTGGCTTTCTGGGCTGCAAGCAGACACTGAAGCCGGCTCACGTTCATTTTCTCAGCAGCCAGCACCCCCAGTTCCTTCTCTGCAGGGCTGCTCTGAATCTCTTCTCTGCCCAACCTGTAGCTGTGCCTGAGATTGCTCCGATCCAGGTGTAGGACCTTGCACTTGGCATGGTTAAACTTCATCAGGTTGGCATCAGCCCACCTCACAAGCGTGTCAAGGTCCCTCTGGATGGCATTCCTTCCCTCCAGCGTATCAACCGAACCACACAGCTTGGTGTCATTGCCAAACTTGCTGAGGGCACATTCAATCCCACTATCTGTGTCACCGACAAAGATGTAGAACAAGACCAGTCCCAACACCAATCCCTGAGGGCCACCACTCGTTACTGGTCTCCAGCTGGACATTGAGCCATTGAGCACAACTCTTTGCATGCGGCCATCCAGCCAGTTCTTTGCCCACCGAGTGGTCCACCTATCAAATTGATGTATCTCCAATTTAAAGACGAGGATATCATGTGGGACAGTGTCGAACGCTTTGCACAAGTCCAGGTAGGCGACATCAACTGCTCTACCCCTGCCCATCAGTTCCATAGCCCCATCACAAAAGGCCATCAAATTGGTCAGGCAGGATTTCCCCTTAGTGAAGCCATGCTGGCTGTCACCAACCACCTTGTTGTTTTTCATGTGCCTCAGCATGCCTTCCAGGAGAATTTGCTCCATGATTTTGCCAGGCACAGAGGTGAGGCTGACTGGTCTGTAGTTCCCCAGGCTCATCCATTTTCCTCTTCTTGAAAATGGGGGTTATATTTCCCTTTTTCCAGTTGTCAGGAACTTCACCTGACTGCCATGATTTTTCTAATATGATGGAGAGTGGCTTAGCAACTTCATTTGCCAGCTCCTTCAGGACCCGCAGATGGATTTCATCAGGTCCCATGGACTTTGCATACATTCAGGTTCCTAAGATGGTCTTGAACCAGATCCTCTCCTACAGTGGGCCCTGGGTCTTCATTCTCACTGTCCCTGTGTTTGCCTTCCAAGACTCGGGTGGTGTGGTCAGAGCACTTGCCTGTGAAGACTGAGGCCGAGAAGTTGTTAAGAACCTCAGCCTTCTCCAAATCCGGTGTAGCCAGTTCTCCCAATAGCTTCTGGAGAGGGCCCACGTTGTCCCTAGTCTGCCTTTTATTTGCAATGTACCTATAGAATCCCTTCCTGTTATCCTTAACATCCCTAGCCAAGTTTAATTCTAGGTGGGCCTTAGCTTTCCTAACCTGGTCCCTAGCTTCCTGGAGAAGATCCCAGTATTCTTCCCAGGCCGCCTGTCCTTGCTTCCACCTTTTGTAAGTCTCTTTTTTCCTTCGAATTTTCCTCAGCAGCTCCTTATCCATCCAAGGAGGTCTCCTGGCCCTCCTGCAGCACTTCCTTCTAGTTGGGATGCAACACTCCTGAGCTTGCAGCAGGTGATCCTTGAATATCAACCGACAGTCCTGGCCCCCCCTGCTCTCTGGTGCTCTATCTCATGGGATCTTACTAAGCAGGTTCCTGAAGAGGCCAAAGTATGCTCTCTAAATATAAAATATGGTCTTATAAAACAAAAAAGTGCCTTTAAAGTGAAACTCAGGATTTAGTAGCTTGTTTAAGAAATCTTATTTGCAAAATATAGAAGTTTGAAAATTAGTTTTAAACTTGTTGCTGTAGCATCTGGTGTAGCTCTTATGCCAAAAAGCTGGTGAAAAAACACAGTAAATACTGGACATTAAATGAAGGGCAACATCTGGGGCTTTACTAGGTTAGTGGTAGTCAGCTTCAGACTAGCTAACAGGGAGATATGTAACATGGAGGATTTTCTGGCTGCAAAATTGTAATCGCATTCTGCAAAGGATGAAACTTTTTTTATACACAGTCTAGCTTGTTTTTAAGGAAATATTTTTTAATTAAAATGTTATTTTTGCAGTTGAACAGTAGCCTCAGTGTCAGTCTCATTCACTCATTTCATAAGTATGATTGTACTGAGGTGATGAATTACCACATCCAGGACTTTCCAATAAAAGTCTGTGGAGTTTTTTGTGCAGTTTTGACCTGGACTGATAGATTACACAGCAAAGCGACAGATCTACAGCTGCATTCACTTTCATTTTAAGGGATGATTTGAGGAAAGTAAGCAGTCTACCATCTTGAACTAAATCTATACAATCCAGAATAAATTGAAGCAAGAAATAATTGAGCTAAAACACTGAGAAATTTCTGTTGTTTACATAGCTTTTACCTTGGTGGTTAAGGTAGATACCATAGGTAATTGTTTTGTTGCAGGCAGTGCATATTAAGTCGTCTTTTGATTTACAGCACTTCACAGTAGCAGCTCTTCTGTGCAAGGCTTCATTCTGTTTCCTATGCTTCCTTTTTAATTGACAATGAATCAGAAATTCCCTGCTACTATGTATGATATAAATAATATACCTGTAATTTATTAACTTGTTATATGTTTGGATTAACTACTCACCATTTCATCAGTATTCCCTGTGTTTTCCTATGCTTTTCTGTAGGTGTTATTACATAGCACCTGAAATGTAAAATGTGCTAGAAATAGTGCACACCATATTCTCAGTGCCTGATGGCGGGGATAGGGAGGTCTGCCTTCCTTGTGTGTTTAAAGCAACATCTGTAGTCAGCTTTTTGCATAAGGGTTCCTGAAAAACTGTGAACAATTTACTTCAGATTCTTCCTTGGATAACATTTTGGACGAATGTTGTCCTTTGTAGTCTGTGTTCTCATTTAAATGCATGTTTTCTTGTTAAGGCCACAGAAATTGGGAAACTGCAATGAGCAAAGAGGAAAGGTGGTGCAGCTACAGCAGAGGCCTGAAATGCTCAGGTTTCATCTGCTTTTGCTGATGATTTCTTGTGTTTCCACAAATCTTGTAGCCTTTTTCTTCCTTTTTTAAAAAACAAAACAAAACCATAAAACAGAACAGTCATCTGGTTGCAAGGAATCATCAAAAAGTAAAGCTGGTGCTTCACAGCTTCTTTGTCCCTTATGCTCTCATTTCTTACTTGTTTGTGTCACAAATAGATGTATTTCCAGCTGTATTCAGAATACATCAAAGTAGCACTTCTGGATTTTTGATATTTTGAGAAATTTGTATTTTTCAAAGTGAAGCTTTTCCCTGCTCCCAGGTGAAAGGTTCCTTGCATGCCATTTCTATGGTTCCTCATTGGGCTGCATATTCTGATTATTATTATTATCTCATGCTTTGCATTGACTCCGACTGGAGTGATTTTAAAAGTGTCTGCTTCTGTAAAACACAGTAATCCTACTTTTGAAAGTGCTCTTAGAATTCCATGATAGTGTTTTTTAAAAAAATGTTGTTTGCATGGAGTGAAGGACACTAAATATTTTAAAAATCTGTAGAACATTCTCATGAGTTTTGATACACTGATGTCACAATGATATTACTGAATTCACCCTCATTAGGCATCAACAGTTGTTTACTATAAGTTTATTTGTGGTAAATTTTAGTAATGCAATCAGTTTGCCTTTTTATATCAATATTTAAACACGTTTTCTTTGTGCTAAGCTCCTTTGTTATAGTATGTCGACTATTTAGTTATGAGTTACCTTTTATTTTAAAAGAACCTGCAAAATGTGAAGCAGTTGTGAAATTTGCGTTTATCTGGAAAAAAGGTGTTTATCTCTGTTAGTTGAATGGCATCACTATAGTACAGGGTTGCAGGGGTTAACTTCTCATGCTTACACATGAAAATTGGTATGCAAGTGGGAAGTTGAATGAGTGGTGGGAGGTCTTTATCCATTCTCCCCAAGAGTTTGGCAGAGCTTGTATGAGAGCAATGTCTCTCATCATCCTGTTAAAGAACATTGGGCTTCTGTTGTATTTCTGTTAAATGCTAACTCTGTGGTATTTTTAACAGGGAGTAAATTCCTTGTTCATGCATGTTTCTATAGAAAAATGATACGCAGATGAATAGAAGTCATAGGCTGAGGCTACATCACATTTCTGGTAGCCAGGCTGGTGGGAGAATAAGCAGGATTGTCAGCTGGAGATACAAACTGGCATTTCTGCAAAATGTTGGGTCTTGTTTTAAGTAGTCTGAACAGCCTCGAGGCAGTGAGCCAGTAGGGTCCAGAACTGGTATGGAGAATGATGTGTTTGAGGAAGTGAGCAGCAAATATAAACTTACACTGCCAAGCAGCAGCTACTTGTCTGTGTTGGCATCCTGTTGGAAATGTTTGTGTACTTCACTAGGAATGAGTTTGTAGTTGAGAAAGAGGAAAAGGAAGGATTTATGACTAAAGAGACGATCTCTGCTAATTCACAAACATTAAATTTAGGACGGTGCCTCAGGATGTAGAAAACACCAAGCCCCAAATACTGTGTCTGTGGTTTTCAAAACTGGAAAATCACAAATCCTCAAGGTGTAAATGCGCAGGGATGAGTTGCAGACACAATACTGAACTTCCCTTCGCCAGGGGCAATCACAGCTTCTCAAACTCATTTTCTCTAATGATCTTTATGTCAGTTTCCCAGGTTAGCCTCAGTGTCTTGGTTTCCTGGCTGAAATAGGAGTCATGGTGGTAATTTCCATCATGACAATGCCACAGGAGAGGTGAATCTAACAGTATTTATTGGAAGCGTATTTATCTGGCAATGATGGTGCTTTTATTTTGCTCTAAAATGAAGGATTGCAGAACTTTTTGCATATATTTTTGCAATATTGTGATATATGGCAAATTTGCTAGTAAAGTGGAGACCTTGGTTAACCTAGCTTCTGCAGTTCTGATGCATACAGATCGTGCAAAGGGATGCTGTAGTACAGATAGCTTTTACCTAGGAAATTGATGGTTTTCAGTCTGCAGAAACTGAAGGCACATGCTGAACTCTTCATCTCTGAGGAAACTACTTTTATGTTTAAGAGTTGAATTTTCAATGGTGTGTATAAGGACTGTTTCAACCATTCACACTTCCCACATTCAATTTTTCAGTACTTGTCCATTCATTTTATGCCTCCGTGTATTAAAGAAGAGCTTAAAAAAAAAAACAAAGCTGTTTTTTGAGATGCTTTATTTCTAGTCATGTTTTTACTAGAGACATATTCAGTCAGCAGCAATGACTTAATGACTTCACCTCCTTACTTGTAGATCTGTGAGCTGTAGGGGACAGCGGTGAGAATCTATTGCACGACTTTTAAGTAGGAAGATTACAAACCCTTTTTTTTTTTTTTCAGAAAATACTGAGCAATCTCTCTGGACAAAAAAAGAAAATCTTAGTGTGGTAAATATACTATTAGAGAGGTGGAGAGAATTTGGGGAGGGAGGAATACTCCCACTCAGAGAGCCTTTGAGTTTTGCTGATGAACCAGGAGGGTATTTAATTCAGTATTCTTCTCCCCTCCTTGTTCATCTTACTTCCTTAAGAGAGCAGGCACTGAGAGCTGTTTCTCCTTTCAATTTTCTGTTGCCTTGGGCTTTCACTCCATTCCCATGGTGACTGTAATTTTTTGAGAACTGGCCCAATAAACCATGATGGTATTTTCATCATATTCTGTACTGTAGCACTGCCAATAGTACAGTGTTTATCACAGGGCTAAAAATCCCGATGTAGAGACAAACTGACTGAGGAAGAATAATGTGTGTACCTGAGACAGTTCTTTTATGGCTAGGTTAAACAAACAAGTCAGCTTGATGATATATAGCTCTCCCCTCTTCTTGTGTATAGTATTTTCTTACATGCCCGTAATGATGCACAAGTCTGAGTTTCTAGAACTCTGTAGCTCTTTTCTAGACAGTAAAAGAAACTTACTTCAGATGAAGTGATGAAGATTTAAGCTATGACTAAATTGTCTTCTAGACCATTTAGGTGTTTCATAGTCTGAATATTTTAAATTGCTGGCTATTTGTGAGCTTATTTTTTTATATGATTTTCAGAAGACACTATTTTACTTTACAGAAAGATGGAAAATTAATAGAAGATATCAGCTAATGTATAAACTTGTTATAGCCCTTGTGGCTTAACCAGAACCAGAAAGAAGAGACTGCTAAAGAACTTAGTGTGTATGATAGAATCATGTAATCATAGAATATCAGGTTGGAAGGAACCAGAATCATCTGGTCCAACCTTTCTTGGAAAAGCATGACCCAGGTTAGATGTCTATATGTCCCAGCACTGTGCCCAGCCAGATCTTAGAAGTGTCTAGTGTTGGGGAATCCACCACTTCAGGGGGGTGATTATTCCAATGGCTGATTGTTCTCATTGTGAAAATTTTGCCTATTCTATCCAGTATCATTGCAGCACCACAAGTAAGTCAAAACTAACTAGTGTGAATGTGTGTATGTGGATCTGTGCAAGTAATGGTTTATGAGCAGTAAGTGGTGTGTCTTGCTTTCACATACAGGTAGGTTTGTTAGCTCTTCATGAAGAAGCCTGTATTTTTGTAACAGGAGTCCCCAGTGGCCGTGATCCATGCTGTGCCTGCTACACTGAATGGCTGTGGCTTAAAGCTAAGAGGAGGTTTAGGTAAATATAAAACCAAAATGAAGAGAATAGTAGGAGGCATGATCACACATGGTCAGCACTTTTCAGTGCTAATAATCATGTTTTTGGCTCTAATTTTGCTGAAATAATTTCCAATTTACTTCAAATGTGTTTGGAGTGAATCATGCTAAACCTCCCATATGCTTCTAGCGTAGAAAAGGTCATATTTTTGAGTTGAAACTGATGATCATTGAGGACCATTGCATGTGGGATTCCCAAGAAGATTCTTCAGAGCAGATATTTATTCTTTGTAAAGCCCTTCTGAAGCTAGTAGCATCTCCTGTTTGCTTCATCATTTAATCACGGAAGTAACTGGAAATTCAGGATCTAGTGGTGCGCTGGATTAAATGCTAGGCTTAATTTAACCCTTCTCTGGATGGGGGTGGAAAGAGGAATCAGTGTTTAATCAGGAAGGAAGTATTTTTTGTTGCTCTAAAGAAAATTGCTCCTTTCACTGAGAGAGAAAATTGCCCTTTCTTTGAGGAGGTAAGTAAAAGCCCTGCACTGAAAAGGCTGACCAGTACGGTGACTGAATGATTTAAGAAAATGGTCACAATGAACTTTTCTAGTACCTCCAATAATGCATTTTGCTTTTTTATGTCCACTTTTAGTATGTGTTCAATATCAATTTCTTAAAATTTGAAAAGGACCTATAATTTATTTGCTTGTATAACTTAGCATCATATTGTTTAAATCTTATTTGCAAAATTGTTAGCTTCTGCTCAGTACCAGTGTGAGCTATAAAAATGGCCAGAACTGTCAGTACATATGAAAGGAAAAGAATTTCTGATCTGCTCTTGTAAATATGTATTATAATTAGTTATCCCTGTGTTTTTGTAAGTAGAAGTGCTGTCAAGTAGTCAGTGTCCAGTGCATGTTCAGTAATAACAGAGCATGAAAATAGCGGAAGGGGCATGCTGGGAGCAGTGCTGTCCGTTACAAGTTTTTTACCTAAAACAGCAGCAAAGAAAATCTTACTGTTCTAGTTAAGTGAACATGGGAAAAATGCACTTAATGTTAGTAGCATGCTCAGTTTGCTTGCCTGTCTATAATGGTTACTTCTGCTATAAAAAGAGGTCTTTTAAAGTACATCATGGTCCTAGTAAAATTCTAGTATCCACTGCATAGAATCATAGAATCATTGAATAGTTAGGGTTGGAAAGGACCTTAAGATCATCTAGTTCCAAGCCCCTTGCCAGGCACAGGGACACCTCACACTAAACCATGCCACCCAAGGCTCTGTCCAACCTGGCCTTGAATACCACCAGCGATAGAGCATTCACAACTTCCCTGGGCAACCCATTCCAGTGTCTCACCACCCTTAACAGTAACAAACTTCTTCCTTATATCCAATCTAAACTTCCCCTGTGTAAGTTTGAACCCGTTACCCCTTGTTCTATCACCACAGTCCCTCATGAAGAGTCCCTCCCCAGCATCCCTATAGCCCCCCTTCAGATATTGGAAGGCTGCTATGAGGTCTCCACACGGGCTTCTCTTCTCCAGGCTGAACAGTCCCAACTTTCTCATCCTATCCTCATACAGGAGGTGCTCCAGTCCCCTGATCATCCTCGTGGCCCTCCTCTGGACGTGTTCCAACAGTTCCATGTCCTTTTTATGTTGTGGACACCAGAACTGCACACAATACTCCAAGTGAGGTCTCAGAAGAGCAGAGTAGAGGGGCAGGATCACCTCCCTTGACCTGCTGGTCACACTCCTCTTGATGCAGCCCAGGATATGGTTGGCTTTCTGGGCTGCAAGCACACACCGAAGCTGGCTCATGTTCATTTTCTCATCCACCAACACCCCCAAGTCCTTCTCCTCAGGGCTACTCTGAATCTCTTCTCTGCCCAACCTGTAGCTGTGCCTGAGATTGCTCCGACCCAGGTGTAGGACCTTGCACTTGGCATGGTTAAACTTCATCAGGTTGGCATCAGCCCACCTCACAAGCGTGTCAAGGTCCCTCTGGATGGCATTCCTTCCCTCCAGCGTATCAACCGAACCACACAGCTTGGTGTCATTGCCAGACTTTCTGAGGGCGCACTCAATCCCACTGTCCATGTCACTGACAAAGATGTAGAACAAGACCAGTCCCAACACCAATCCCTGAGGGACACCACTCGTTACTGGTCTCCAGCTGGACATTGAGCCATTGAGCACAACTCTTTGCGTGCGGCCATGCAGCCAGTTCTTTGCCCACCGAGTGGTCCACCTATCAAACTGATAACTCTCCAGATTAGAGACAGGGATGTCATGTGAGACAGTGTTGAACACTTTGCACAAGTCCAGGTAGATGACATCAACTGCTCTACCCCTGTCCATCAGTTCCGTAGCTCCATCATAGAAGGCCACCAGATTGGTCAGGCAGGATTTCCCCTTAGTGAAGCCATGCTGGCTGTCAACAAGCACCTTGTTGTTTTTCATGTGCCTTAGCATGCCTTCCAGGAGAATTTGCTCCAAGATTTTGCCTGGTACAGAGGTGAGGCTGACTGGTCTGTAGTTCCCTGGCCCATCCATTTTCCCCTTCTTGAAAATGGGGGTTATATTTCCCTTTTTCCAGTTGTCAGGAACTTCACCTGACTGCCATGATTTTTCAGATATGATGGACAGTGGCTCAGCAACTTCATTTGCCAGCTCCTTCAGGACCCGCGGATGGATTTCATCAGGTCCCATGGAGTTGTATACATTCAGGTTCTTAGGATGGTCTTGAACCAGATCCTCTCCTACAGTGGGCCCTGGGTCTTCATTCTCCCTGTCCCTGCGTCTGCCTTCCAAGACTTGGTGGTATGGTCAGAGCATTTTCCGGTGAAGACTGAGGCTAAGAAGTCGTTAAGAACCTCAGCCTTCTCCAAATCCGGTGTAGCCAGTTCTCCTGATAGCTTCTGGAGAGGGCCCACGTTGTCCCTAGTCTGTCTTTTATTTGCAATGTACCTATAGAATCCCTTCCTGTTATCCTTAACATCCCTAGCCAAGTTTAATTCTAGGTGGGCCTTAGCTTTCCTAACCTGGTCCCTAGCTTCCTGGAGAAGATCCCAGTATTCTTCCCAGGCCGCCTGTCCTTGCTTCCACCTTTTGTAAGTCTCTTTTTTCCTTTGAATTTTCCTCAGCAGCTCCTTATCCATCCAAGGAGGTCTCCTGGCCCTCCTGCAGCACTTCCTTCTAGTAGGGATGCAACACTCCTGAGCTTGCAACAAGTGATCCTTGAATATCAACCAACAGTCTTGGCCCCCCCTGCTCTCTGGTGCTCTATCTCATGGGATCTTACTAAGCAGGTTCCTGAAGAGGCCAAAGTCTGCTCTCTTGAAGTCGAGGGCAGTGAGCTTGCTGCATGCTCAGCTGCTTTATAGGGATTGGTCCATGCACTAAGGAATGATTTGTGTGTGTGTGTGTCTGTATGTATGTACATGTATATATATAGGAGTGATGGTACTTGTGTTTGTTTTTACTTGATTAGTGATTGGTTTAATTTTAATTTTTTGGGCACTTGTTTAATATCACGATCCATTCTGTGATGGGTTTCTTCTAAGGTTTTTTTTTTGGTTGCTTGTTTTTTAAAAGCATTTACAAGTGCCAAGTCTCCTGTGAAAGAAATAAGGATCTACCCTTGCTTCCTGGGTTCAGCAGTAGCAGTCATGAGATCAGAATGAGGTCTGTAAGTGCCACGAGCTGTGGAGCATGTGTTGTTCCATGCTAGCTCTTTGTGCAGTGACACAGAGGAGAATTGAGGGAGAAATGGTGGTGGGTGGATCGCTGAACTGCGTGAAGCCATGGGGCTGTTCCCATTAGATGCAGTGCATGGAGGTGTGGCTGCAGTAATGGCCAGAATGTTACTTTGAACTGGGAAAGCATTTCATTTCCTCATTTGCTGCATATATCATACATGCAAACCCCATTTGGTTCATCTTCATGTAGAGAAGGGAAAAATTTACTCTAAATGCAGGATTTTCTGGTTTTGTTATTTTATTTTAATGACTTTATATTTTGGCTTTAAGCAGTGATTGTTCAATAAATACTCAGTGATAGATTAGTTAAATTTATTAAAATGCTATCTACAGAGACCTTTTTTCCCTTTTTTGATTGGTTTTTTTTTTTTTGAGTAAAGAAAATCAATATAAAGTTTCTGTAGTTAAGTTTTTTAGAATGTGTCCTTTCTTATTTGAAATATCGTTGGTAGCTTTAGGTGTGTTAAAACATAAAGGGGAAAGACTGGCATTTCCTGAAAGGAAAGATCAAAGAGCATAAGGATTGTGCAAAGTAAGAGATCAGTTGTATTACCCAGTTTCTTAGGGAATTTCGAAGTAAATTTCAAGCCCTGCTACTTTTAAAATATTTAAGATTTATGCAATTTATTGGTCAACTTATTTTTGAACTGATGAAGCAGAACTAATTAGTTAGCTTTTTCATCTTTAGAAAACTTTAAAATTAAACTTAATCATAATTAATGAAATGAATACACAGATGTCTTGAGGCTACAGCATTCTGTTTTATTACATTATTTACTCAATCATATGCCTTGAAGACGTTATTTTTTTGTTCTGCTGGTTCAAGTTTATCCCTCTGCTGAACAATTACGCTCTGATGTAGTTTCCCATGATTTTACCAATTGATACTGAGAACAAACCTACTTTTTCTGGTTTCCCTTTGGAGATAAAGTAAACTTTTCAAAGGCTCCTGATATAATTAGGTTGAAGGGGTCCAGCAATCTTACTTGTGCATTGTAACACTCTTCTTAGCTGCCAGCTAGCTCTTGGTAGAAAGCTCTGTGTATTTGCTCTGTCTCTTTCAAGTGGGTGCCTCTGGGATATTGCTAAGTCTTGTGACTACTAACAGTTTCTCCAGTTTTCCCTGCCATGCATGGATGACATGCAAATGAACAGGGTAATCTAGGCCCACATCTTCCCTTCTACCAATCTGCGGCTGGCCCTCCTTGTACTTTTTTCCTGTGAACGCTTGATGTATGTTTGTGATATTGCCATGACATGTGCATGTATGTCATACCTTCAGAAGTCTGCATGATGTGCAGTGCAGCATCTCACAATGTTAAGTTCTTGAAACCAAAAAAAAATTAAGGACAAAGAAAATAGGTAAGCATGTTAATGCAAAGGGAAATACAAGTGTGATCCTGGATTGCTGGGTTACATATACCTTGAATTTTATTGAGACCAAAGCAAGCAAACTTGTGCACTGAGCTCTTCATTCCATCTTTGGACTTGTGTGCAAGTTTGAGCTCCATAGATTAACATGAAGACATCCTTTTGTGATGTTCAAATAACAGCTTGTGTTGTAGGCTGAGATGCTAGCCTGAGACTGCAAGATGCTGTGTGGTTCCTGCTTCTTTTTCTTTTTGTGTCTTCCTAGCTGTGAACTTACTCAGCTTCCAACAAATGTGAAGTTATGGGTCATTTAACCCTCGCAGCATTAATTCTGACTTTTTAAAAATAAAACCAGTAAGATTTGCAGAGTGGGTCCAGGATGTGTAATAAAAACCTTAGTCTTTTGCAAGAGGAATCCCCTAAAATCAGTCTTAGAGCTAGTATTTTAAAAATGCAGTTGGCAAGCATATTAAACTGTATTATTTACTCAGAATAAATTTCTCAAAATTCTTTTCACCACTGTGTTTTTGAAAGCAATGAAAAATTTGTCATAGTAGCCTGAAAGTTTGTGTTGCTAGCCCAGAAGCTGGCATGGCTGAGGTGGTAGTGGTATGTTGTTTTAGACTGATTCTGCTGCCACTCTCACTGTTATGTGCTTTAGGCATCAACACCCTTAAGTGGGTTAGTACTGAATGTATGAAGGTTATCATTGCTTTCCATATCACTGGTAAAACTGGTGTAGACCCAGCTTCAGTAAAACTCTGTGAAGGTGAAGTTGAATCTGATGCTGCATGCATCCCATAGTGGTCTTGTAATGCTTCCCTTCCCTGTTATCTGGGATGGTTCTGCTTTCCTCTGCCCTGTGTATGTGTCCTGTCAGCAGAGTCATCTGCCTGTCTTCGAATGTAACCCGAATGACTGGTTGGGGAGTACAAATGTTATCCATGTTTCCTTCATGTGATCTTTAGGATATGTTGGACTGAGACTAATCAGAATGGAACTCTGAATTTTCTGTGATGTTCTCTGAGAAGTTAGTATAGGCAAGAAAGTTTGTGGTTTTCCTTTTTTGTTTGTTTTGTGGTGCTTTTGGTGGGGGTGGTGTTAACGTTTTTCTTAGCTTAGGATGCATGAAAGAAAGAACTACTATACTTCCATAGCTATGTTTCTGAGGGGAGACATGCTCTGTTTTTCAGTGCTACTTTTCTTGGTTGTTTGATTATCTTCATGAGAATTTGCTTTTGAAAAGAAAAAACCCAACAAACAAACCCATAACTTTATTATTTAGCTGTTTTCCGTGAAGGTACTGGACAACCATGAGATATTCTTATAAGCAGACAAGTTTCCTGGTCCATCCTTAATGCAGCAGCTTTCCAGAGGAGTTAGGTCATATAACACCTATGATTTTTTTTGCATCACCAGAAGAAAATCATAACATCACTTATTAAGATGGAAAGTTAATAAGAATTTTCCCTCTGCAGAGGGGCTCCTCTAGAGCAATTAATTGATCCAGACTAGCCTGAATGAAACTGTCAAGAATAAAATATTGGTGTTAAGTGGATGGAATGGGTGGATGATCAGATTGTCAAGTTACATAATACAACTAAGACCCAGATGTTTTTGTTGCTGTATTTTAAGGTGCGCGGTGCTTAGAAGACCATAACAAGAAAGGGTTTGGAAGTACATTGTTCCTCACTATACCAAAATAGGCATTAAAACATGAGGAAGTGTAATACAGCCTTTTTGGCACATGAAGAGAGAAATTGATGGGAAAGCAAGCAGTAAGACAGAAAACTGTCAAAACATAATTAGTTAAATCTAGGCAATTTGTCACTAAACTTTTTTATTACCAAGCACAAAAATTTATGAAATGGAGAAGATTATCAGATGTTTATCATAGATTATCAGAATAAAGGCTATTTAGACACTTGATATAGTATTCAGACAGGAGTTATTTTTCTGTTTTGTCTTGCTGCTGCAGTTGAAAGCAATGTTGAGCGATATTCACAGCAAAACAGTTTTTTAGGAATTTGTATTTTATTGTTTGGATCCATTAAGCCGTTTCAATAAAATGTGTCATACTCATTCCTAGATCAGATAAATTGCTGTAATAAATGTATTCTTTTTTTTTTTATTTGAAATTTGAAATCAGTGATGCAAATGACCTTTAGATGTTGCTTTTTCACAGTCTAAGCAGAAGAGTATTGTATTAGGAAAGCTGAAACTTTGTCCTTGACATGACATAGATTAATATGTCTGTGTTCAGGAGAAAAGCTGAGGTGAATCTAATTTACGTAGTCCTGGCAGGATGTTGTTGAAGTCTAATTGTTTATTGATACTTTTTTGGTTGCACTAGTTCATTTGCTGTGTGTCATACAGTGTTTTTGTTATTCTTTTCCAATATGGCCAATAGTATACAAAAATCACCCCCAAAATTGCAAGATTGGCTTATACAATTTTGAGTGTGCAAATGCAGAGTTTGATCCCAGGACAAGCTGCTTGCCTGCCTTATATTTCACTAATCTGTCATGAACTTGCTGGAAATGGGTTTTTCCAGTGTCAATACAAAAAGGATGTCCATACCCCTTATTCTTTCCTTAGTGCTAGCTCTGCATCAGCTACTGGAGGGCAGGGCCGTAGGCACGAGTGCAGGAAGATTGCGGTGCTTGCAACTGTGTGTATTACTGTTTGAGGTCTGTGGCATCTGTGCAGCCAGTGAGAGTCAGTGCACAGGTGCTTTTGGGGATGGGGATAGTGCTTGAAATGCATGGGGGCAAGATCTGAACTTGAGCAAGGGGCTGAAAACTCACTGGATTCAGGAGAGCTGGTCTCACATCAAATAACGGTTTTGCCTCACAGTTGTTAGACACCTCAAGCCTGTAACTCTCACCTAAAATGATGTATACAGCAAGTTAACTGCTATCAGCATAAACTAATTGGCTGAACTGACTGTCATATGAGATTTTTCGTATGTTTGAGTGCTTTGTTGTTCCTTTTATACTTCTTGGAGAAGGGGTATCTAAACTTCACAGCTGTTCAAAACACCATGAGCTGTTGGGATAGTGAAGTTTTACTAAATTTTAAAGGATAACAATGAATAACCAGGCAGATGTTTGAAATAGATTCTTGTGTATGTTTAAGATTGTAGTTTGGTCTGTAAAAAGTTTTATCCAGTATGGTCCTTCAGTTGGCTGCTCATAGCTGTTGCAGGGGTTCAATAAAGTAAGGAGGAGATCCCACCTGGAGTACTGTGTCCAGCTCTAGAGTCCTCACTACAGGAAAGTCATGGAACTGCTGGAAAGGGTCCAGAAGAGGGACGCAAAAAATATTGATCAGAGGGATGGAGCACATCTCCCATGAGAAATGGCTGAGAGAGTTGGGGTTGTTCAGGCTGAAGAAGACTCTGGGGAGATCTTATTGTGGCCTTTCAGTTTTTAAAAGGGACCTATAAGAAAGGTGGGGAGACTTTTTAGCAGGTGCTGTTCTGATAGGACAAGGGGTGATGGTTTTAAACTAAAAGAGGGGAGATTCAAGCTGGGTGTGAGGAAAAAAAATGTTTACAATGAAGGTGGTAAAATGCTGGCACAGGTTGCCCAAAGGGGTGGTAGATACGCTATTCATAAAGACATTCAAGGCCAGGCTGGATGTGGTTCTAGGCAACCTGATCTGGTTGAAGATATTCATACTCATTGCAGGGGGGTTGGACTAGGTGACCTTCCAACCCAAACTATTCTATGATCTATATTTTAAACCTTCTTGGGAAAAGCAGTGATTAAAACTTTGGAATGTGTTCTGGTTTGTGAGAAAGTGGATATTATTATATATGACGTATTTATTCATGAGCATATATAATTTTGAAAGTAACAGGTTTTGAATGCTGTCAAATAAATCACGGTCCTTCTGTAAATCACTTTGATCAAAGGAGATTGTTCCAGATAGATATCTCTTTTTCTTTTAGTATTTTTATTTTAGTAACAATGTTTGTGGGGAATTATGGTGCTCTATGGTGCTATGCCAACAGTCTAACTGAAGCATGATTTTTCCAAGTATGTTTTGTAAAGCTTGTAATGCAGTAGAACAAACCAGCAACAGAATCTGCAGATTTTCAACCTCTTCTTCAACCCCTTTTTTTTTTTTAAAAAAAAGCTTTAAATCAAGATTGACTGCCTCGGCTGAAAACACACCTTAGAAGAAATGGAATTACTGAGCTTTGGAAAAGATAAAGCTTGCCAGTATGAGACATAAATTGGATGAAATTGTATATTTGAAATTATACAGGCAGACAAATGATCTAATGGCTTTCTCTAATTTTAGAATCCTTTAGTAATTTTTCTTGATGTCTTTCCTACAGATTTGTATATGAAGTGTGTATGTTTGTGTATAGACACACACTAAAGTATGGGGTGTGTATGTGTAAGATATATCAAAGATGAATTATAAGCTAGAAAAGGAAGTGCCTTTGATGAGCTGAATACATGATGATGGCCAGCATTTTTGATCTGTTGGCCACTGCTATTATAGTATCTTTAATTAATATTTCAGGACTAATATCTGCTGCTCTCCAAGATGGCTATGTATGAGTATGTATTGCAGCAGCTCTCTGGGATTATTGTTTAAATAGGTAGTCATATGTAGGAAAAAATATTGGCATTTAATTATTGAAACACCTTTCAAATCCACTGTGAAGCTGTTTCATTCAGCAGTTCATTGCTTTCTGACAGTTGTGCATTGCTGACCACTTGTGCCTGCTTTCGTGCTTTGTCTGTAACTCAGTATACATTACAGTCAAATGCTTAGAGCTTGCAAGTTGATGCTCATTTACATTGATTCGGGTTACTGTTTTCTATTGAGAGAAGGTGGCAAAGGCAAAGCTTCTGAGCATATTGGCTGTTGAGTGGCTCCATGTGCTCTTTCCACCCACATGGCCTGAGGCTTGCCGCCTTCTATTGAGTGGCAAAGAGGAGGATGGGCAGGCCCGGGAAGGGTTGAAGACCAGGCGACGGGACAGGGCAGCACAGGAGTGTGGTGCAACTCCTGCAGTAAGGTTTAAATGCCTTGGAAAAAACGAGATCTGCTCCTCTAGAAGAATACATCCTGCTTTACTGGCTCTCATGTATCTTTGATATGTTTAAGCTTAACTCTGATACTTTCTCAGCTGATCTGGGAGTCTAGTCCTTTCCTTTGAAGAACAAAGTGAGCGGCTTTGGGTTACTGGCAGAAATGCACCTGGTGATAAAAGTCTTTCCCTGCTTCCCTATCCTCCTTCTGCTTTCTCCTAATGCTTGTACATAGCTAAAAATGGTTGCTGTGTCCCACAGGAAATGTGTAAGGGCACTGAAATATCTGCTTGCTCTCTTGACAATTCCCATGTGGGGTTGTTTCTTGCTTTATTTCCTAAAAGTCCTTTTTGCTTTGCTGTGTCAGGCAGAAAGAAAAATCCGGAAAGTTACCTTGTGCTTTAAGACGAAGGTACCTTTTCTTCTTTGGTGTTGTCTGCTCATTTATGTAACTTCTCCATCTTTGAAAAAAAGGATCATTATAAAATAATTGCAGTCAGTTTTGGCACAGCAGGTATGAAGCTATCAGAACTTTGCTTGTTATAATCTGCATGTCAGCCTTGTGCTGCCTCTAGATCTTTCTTAAGAGACTTTTAAAGAGATGGGTTTTTTTTCTTTTCACATTAGCCTACAACAGCCATAAATGGTCTGGGTGAAGAGAAGGGAAAATGTAGCCTTAGTCTGCCCCCAAATTTCCAGAGGCTCAGCACAGATCTTTCTACACTCTGAGGCGAGAAGAAGAAATCTTACTTAACTTTTTAACTTGGAGATAATTCAATGCTGTTCAATCCTTTGTCAAGTTGCTCAGTTTTTGTCCTGGTGTTTGCTGCAGCTGTTCTTTTACTCTGTATGTTAATGGAGACCTTTCTGTTGTAACTGGTGACCTGAAAACCAGCTGTACAATATGCTGATGAATGTTACTGTATATTAAACATTTTAAGAGGTCTCCCACTGTCCCTCAACTGCCTATGTGAGAACAAGACTTTATTTCCAAAAACTTGTTTTGGTGCTTAAATATGTGTAAACAAGGCACTTTCAATTATTATTATTTTTTTTTTTTTTATTTTCCATGTTAGAGTTTTACTCGCTTGGGAGAACCATGCACTGCTTAATTGTGTACAGAATGGATTTTTCACTGTATGGCTTTCTTATCAATCATTACAAGAAGTAAAATGAATACAGGTGATCCATCTGTTCAGTGGCTTCCTCTGGTCTTTTTTTGTTTTAATGAATTTTGTGTGCAGTCATAATAGGCAGTGTAGCTAGATGAGGGAAACTGGTCAGAGTGCGTAAACACCCACTGCATCATATGCAAAAAACTGATGGACTTTACAGTGCTTTTTGTAAATGCTAGCTGCTGTGGAACATGTTAAGACAAATTCCAGTGTTTAAACATATATTCTGAAGTCCTTTTTTTTTTTTTCCTTCAGTTTTAGCAGAGAGCTATAATGTCATAAATACTAAATGCAGAAAATTGTGTCCTGAATAGATATATACAATGATTCTGTGAAGTTAGTGTTTGTACTGGGAAAAGTAAGTTGTCATTTGGTATGTAATTCAGAGCTTTGCTTTCCAGTTACTAAATGTAAGAAACATTTGCAGTGTCCTAGGTGTTGAACTATGAGAGTAACTACTGCTGAGTAGAATCAAGTGTGATGAGTTTCCAACTTAGTCAAAAGGATAAATTTTAACAAAGTGTTGATATGTTCCAGGACTCAAAGATGTAGAAAACAGACCAATTACTGAAACAGAAAAATCCTAGGTCAGTTTGCCTTTGACCTCTGACGAATACGTGGAACAGGAGGTCTGGGCACATGACAGAAAAATGAAAATTAATCTGACGGACTAAGGGAGAAAAGTGGATCTAGTAAGGGAGAAACAAATCTGGTGGCCTTCTATGATGGAGCTACGGAACTGATGGACAGGGGTGGAGCAATTGATGTCATCTACCTGGACTTGTGCAAAGCGTTTGACACTGTCTCATGCTACATCGTTGTCTCTAAATTGGAGATACATCAATTTGATAGGTGGACCATTTTGTGGATAAAGAAGTGGCTGGATGGCCGCACACAAAGAGTTGTGCTCAATGGCTCAATGTCCAGCTGGAGACCAGTAACGAGTGATGTCCCTCAGGGATCAGTGTTGGGACTGGTCTTGTTCAACATCTTTGTCAGTGACATGGACAGTGGGATTGAGTGTGCCCTCAGCAAGTTTGCCAGTGACACCAAGCTGTGTGGTTTGATTGATACGCTGGAGGGAAGGAATGCCATCCAGAGGGACCTTGACACGCTTGTGAGGTGGGCTGATACACCTGGATCGGAGCAATCTCAGGCACAGCTACAGGTTGGGCAGAGAAGAGATTCAGAGCAGTCCTGTGGAGAAGGACTTGGGGGTGTTGGTGGATGAAAAAATGAACATGAGCCAGCAGTGTGCGCTCACAGCCCAGGAAGCCAACTGTATCCTGGGCTGCATCAAAAGGAGAGTGACCAGCAGGTCAAGGGAGGTGATCCTGCCCCTCTACTCTGCTCTTCTGAGACCTCACTTGGAGTATTGTGTGCAGTTCTGGTGTCCACAACATAAAAAGGACATGGAACTGTTGGAACAAGTCCAAAGGAGGGCCCCAAGGATGATCAGGGGACTGGAGCACCTCCCGTATGAAGATAGGCTGAGAAAGTTGGGGCTGTTGAGCCTGGAGAAGAGAAGGCTGCGTGGAGACCACATAGCAGCCTTCCAATATCTGAAGGGGGCCTATAGGGATGCTGGGGATGGACTCTTCATGAGGGACTGTAGTGAGATGACAAGGAGTAACAGGTTCAAACTTACACAGGGGAAGTCTAGATTGGAGATGAGGAAGAAATTCTTTACTGTGAGGGTGGTGAGGCACTGGAATGGGTTGCCCAGGGAAGTTGTGAATGCTCCATCACTGGCGGTGTTCAAGGCTCGGTTGGACGTAGCCTTGGGTGGCATGGTTTAGTGTGAGGTGTCCCTGTGCCTGGCAAGGGGCTTGGAACTAGATGATCTTAAGGTCCTTTCCAACCCTAACTATTCTATGATTCTATGATTTTTGGCCCTCACCGGCTGGTTGTTTTTCTGAGAGCAGCTTAACTGGGGTGTATCGCACCATTCTCTCTTCTGCCTGTGCTTAAGGAAGTGCCTTGTTTGACTAGAAGTATATTTGGTCCATTTATTTTTTAATTTTTTTTTCCTAAAAAAAGGGCACACTGGTGTGTATTTTGTAGAAAAGGTAGAGCTAAAGAACAGTAATTGGAGCACAATATGGGGGAAATCTCATTTTCTGGGTCTGCTGAACTGTCGTGGTTTAAGCCCAGCCATTAATCAGCCACACAGTTCATTAGCTCCCCCCCGCCTTCCTCTCCGCTCCCAGAGGGTTAGGGAGGAGAATCAAAAGAATGCAACTCACATGGGTTGAGACAAGAACAGTCCAGTAACTAAGGTATAACACAAACCACTACTGCTACCACCAATAATAATAATGACAAGGGAAACAACAAGGGAAGAGAATACAATTGCTCACCACCCACTGACTGACATTAAGCCTGACTGAGCAGTGAACTAACTCTTCCAGGTCCCTGCCCCCAGTTTTTATTTCCTGGGCATGACATGCTGTGGTATGGAATACGTCTTTGGTCAGTTTGGGTCAGGTGTCCTGTCTTTGCTTCCTCCCGGCTTCCCCTTGTCCCTGGCAGAGCATGAGACTCAGAAAGTCCTTGGTCAGACTAAACATGTGAGCAGTAACTAAAATCATTGGTGTTATCAGTGCTGTTCCCAGGCTGAAAGTCAAAAACACAGAGCTGCACAAGCTACTAAGACGGATTAAAAAATGGCTGCTACTGCTGAACCCAAGACATAAACCCACCAAGAAGATTCAGTATTGCATGGCGCCAAGGGAGGGTTGTTGACCATCACTTGTACTAGGGTATATCTGCTTTTGCTAAATGCACTATGTCCATGTGTACATGGTGCGTCTCAGCCATATCTTCCAAGTTACGTTTGTTGTTGAGGATTCGAGAGATAAAGCAGAGTTAACTTTGCTAAGCAATGCTGGATATTGAATAAAATGATAGATTTGTTGACAGAAGCACTCAGTTCCTTTTAAGAAATCAATAGTGCCTCTGATAGCATCATAAGTGCTGGGCTAATGGAAGCTGTTACCAGAAGTGAGCAGTTAATGCTGCAAGCCTTCTGTGAGGCCATCACTTCAGGGACATAAAACCTAAATGGTAAGTGTTGCTCATGTGCAGAGGGACACAAAACTACGATAAGCCCTGTAAATGAATATTGCATTTGTGGTTTCTTCAGTGCCTGTCTGGCTGGTGATGACTTTTGAGAACTGCAGTATGTGAACTATAAATATTTCTTTTTGTCATTTATAATTTACTCATGGGTCAGAATAATTTACTTCCACAATATCACTGAGGTTGAGAACTGATTGCGTAAAAGCTGTTAAACTGTGCTCACTCCTGCTGTCCAGGTTTTACTATGTAGTAGAATACAATTTTAATTTTCCATATGATTTTGCATATATGATCGTTTCCATTGCATGGGGCTGGCAATTGTATAATTTTTCTGTGGTCTGATTATTTCTTTTTCCCCTTAATCTTTTATTATTTGACCACTATCATCCTACAATAGCCTCTAATTCAGGAGAGAGCAAAAATATGCTGTTGTATGGAGGCATGTCCATCTGTTGCAAATAAGTAGTGCAAAACTGAAGAAAAACAAGCAACCTTTAATAACCCCATTCATTTCCCAACCAAGGTGGCACACAAAAGAAACCATCTTTGACAAATATATTTTTGACCTCACTACAGCAGATATTTCTGGGTAAATTTTCAGTGCCCTGCACATTTAATTATGCAGTTTCATTTAAGATTAATAGAGCTTCCACAGCTGCATTCACACATAAAGCACTGAAATTGCTCTCCACTTCTTTCTTTTCTTCTCAGCATATTATTCTCCTTTTTTTCCCCTTTGCTTTCTCCTTTTGTCTTTGAGATGTATTCGTTTGTTGCCCAAATTAAATGGTAGGAAGAGGTTGTGAAAGTGGTTTTTTAATTTTTTTGGGTTTTGTTTGTATGTTTGTTTTTAAAGTTAGTTCTATTAATACATCGAACATGGGGCTCAACTGATAATTTAGGGCTCTGGAATTTGAGTTTAAGACTGATATGAAGTGTTCTTGTGGACAAAGATTATCATGCAGATGGCTAAATTTCATATGAAACAAAATGGGCATTAATTCTCTATACTTGCACTCAAGTATTCACATACTTTCTCCTCACACCCCAAAAAAGTCTTTCCCACTTCAAATGAGGGTAAAATAAGACAGTAGTTCAAATCTGCTGTTTTACTCCTCTTAGTTTTGAGTGAGTTGGTGTTGTTGGAAGAGGACTGTTGTGGGTAGGCAAATGCCAACGGCTTTACTGCAATGTCATTTTTTGTGTTTTTCATTAAAAATTATAAGCAGTGATTTTTTTTCCCCTTTGTTTCAGGTTTGTAGAGATACAATTAATTCTTCACTGTAAACAAAAGAAAAATCTGTGATAAATAATTTGCTTCTAAACTAAAATCTGCAGAAAAAACAAGCTGGGGTTTTATCAGCAGAAGTTTGTTGTCTTTTTATATTTTACAACTTCAACAGCAATAAAAAAGTGAATTGCAGCTGGCTCTTCTTAAAATTGGTAATATTTTCCAGTTAAATGCTTTATAATAGACTTCCAGTGTATTTTCAAGTAGCTTAAAATATTGAAGGGTCCTGGTTAACGCCAGGAAGGAAATCCTTTTGAAAGCTTATAGCATTGTAGTTGAGGAATGAGGAAAGGCATACTTTTAATTGGTCTTTATATTTTGAAAACTTTATGTAATGTCCAGCTCTTGTTAAATATTTACAGAAGGATATTCCTATCACTGTTTCCAAAGATGGAGCAAAAAAGACAAAGAGATTGTGTATCTGTCTTGTGAGTAGTTACTGTCATTTGTAATTTCCATGAGGCCAAAAATCTGAAGAGCCATAAGAAATTGCTGAGGGTGTTGCAGGTTGTCAAAGTAAAGGGCTGGCTCAACATTGCCAGGTTGGAGCTGAGCCTGTTCCACCTTGGTGCCTTCAATTGCTGCAGAGCGAGGATTCTGTTCTTGATGTTGCTATTTGGACGGGGCTTAAAAATTCATCTGGAAGATACCACAAAATTTGCACATGCCAGGTTGCCTTCTTCCTCTGTGGCCTCAGCTCTCCTCCCTATTCAGCTCTGAAGGATTGGTATTATATCAGTCTGATTCCCATAGAATGTGCCTCAGTCCGATGGTGATACTGAGTGAACTTTTTTGCTGTGTCACTGGAAACAATTTAAAATGTAATGACAGCTGTCGCAAAATGGACATAAGAGTTGCTCCCATATGTCCTTTTACAGCCACACTTAGGTGTATGAGAGTAGGCCCAGATACTGAACTGTAGAGTAACTCATTGAAATGGAAGATGTGTGCCTGTCGGGATTCAAGGTATTTCATGAAAAGCCTAAAAGTATGCTCTTGCTACTGGAGGAGGATGTTTGAAGAGAAGTCAGAAATGTGAGAGATAGCAGTCAAGGAGGCAGTTTAGCTCTGTAAATCTCTGTTGCTTTTTATAATTTTTGTCAAACATTGTCAACAGAACTGTACTGTTTCAGTCTTCAATGGGTAAAGCTGCTTTTTGAATTATATTTTTGCTTTAGAGAAACTTCTTGATTTTGTCCATTTTTCTGACCTGGTTAGGTTTCATGTCATGCTGTATTATGATTATTCTTGAATTCATGTATTTAACTTCTTTATGTCTGCAGAGCTTCAAAATATGTTGCATACTAAAGAAAATAAGCATACAGAATCAGACATTATTCTTGGCTTGCCTGAGAACCTGAACTTTCAATTTATTTAAACAGAAATATTGTAATTGCGTGGTTTTTTTTTTTTTTTTTTTTTCTTGAGTGGATTTACACTTAAGTAAGCACTTAAAAGTATGTCAGCAGCTTTACACAGGGGGTCACTGTTGGGAACTGTTCACCCAAGTAAAGACACTTGTGGAATGAGGATTGAAATCCCTGGTACAGATAAACACTGTGTTTATGACTCTGCACTGCTTCTTAGTAATGTTGGTGGCTTCCTAACAGAGATAAGCACAGCTGGCAGGACTTCAGTGGTTAGATAACAGAGGAGAAGCCCTGCTTAATCTGCTTGACTCTTGCTCTTGTGACGTTCAGATAAATAGGCATAGAACACAGTGAAGCAGATGAAAATAAGGAAGATGTTTCACTGAATGCACTTTCTTAAACTGCTATAAAGGGCTTTATTCTCACCTTCAGAATTGTGAAACAGTCACAAATGTTTCATGGTGTCATTCTTTGTCATCTGAGAACAGTTAAATTGGCAGAACAAAGTGCATTCTTCCTTGCTTTTTAGCTTGCACATAGACACTAGGAATAAAACAGAAAAGAAATCCCCAAAGCAAACATGAAATTGGGATATTGCGTTAGACCGAAAGTGCTCAAGAGCCATGGAGATTATTGTTTATATTATTTTCTGCATAACAGAGGAGTTACCAAGGAATTGGGTTACTCAGTCATAAATCTGCAGAGTTGCAGTAACGGAAGCTGTAATCATATTACCTAGTAGTGAAAATGAAGCATCTCTGTGGTGTCCTACTTGGTTTGAGAGCTAAGGCAGAAACTTAGATTGTCCTATGAGTCTGAGAGAGACGGACCCTGTATGATCACAATTTCATGTTTTGTTGGAGTGGAGAATGTCCCTTGTTTTGCTTAATTCTTTTGCAGCAGCAGCTAGTTGAATTGGATACATGCTTGTTTCAGTAGAAAAGAATACTTTTGAACCAGCTTAAAAAGCAGAGTTTGATAGTTGTTTGCAAGCTGACTTTCTGTGATCAGGGATTCTGTCATTCGTATGGCATTATATCCCTTGAATGTGTGTTGGGGTTTGTTGCAGGATTTTAGTGGTGTTAAGGTCAGATATTCAAATGCAGTCTTAGGAAAAACATACCCATCTTGTCTGTGAAATTTATATGAGCAAATCAGAGAGTTGTTTTTCAAAATTATTTATGGGAATCTCTAAAAGTAATTTTTATGTGAGCAAGTGGAATTTTAGGATTTTGTTTAGGGACCTTTTCAAAAACACTTTTCAAAGAAAATGGCTTACAAAAATCTGGCTAGTTGAGTTCGGTATTCTTTGTTTTAAAACATTGTGTTGACTACGATCTCAGACATTTGGTTGTGTCACTTTAGTGACTCTTGTTTCTGCCTGGATTGGTCTTTTTCACTTGAGAATATTTGATGACTATTGCGTGAACTGCGGTATAATTGTCAAAGATTTCAGCTGTGAAGATTTAAAAAATCTGACTTGATTTTTGCTCTCAGATTCCTGTGATCTATTGCTGATTTTTTCAGTGGTGTTTCAGATAGTGGTGCTTTTTATGATGTCGTTTTTTCATGTTCTGCAAACATGCTGAAATATAACAGGAAATTATCAGTCTGAATTGCTGCAGAATCCTTCATTGGTATAGCATGATTTGGGTTTTTATGTGGGTTTTTTGTTTGGTTTTTTTTTTTTTTTTTTTTTGGTGTTGTTTTGTTTGTTGCTTGGGGTTTTGTTTGTTTCAGATTTTTTTTTTATTTTTCCCTTGAAGGATCACTTATAAAGGTAGCTATATGGCAACTGTCTGGAA
This sequence comes from Ara ararauna, assembly GCA_028858755.1. Taxonomy (NCBI): domain Eukaryota; kingdom Metazoa; phylum Chordata; class Aves; order Psittaciformes; family Psittacidae; genus Ara; species Ara ararauna. The sequence continues at coordinate 30,122,299 of CM054410.1, read as the reverse complement.
TTTCAGGCAATGTTTTATATTTATTATTCTGTGACCCAAATCCATTCCTGTGCTCTGTTGTGGATGACTGGCAGTTCCCAATCTAATTTTTCCATATTCTTTCAGAAATGAGGCTAAGCTATGGATTTGATACATTCTTTTGTATTATAATATGTAATAAGTGCATCAAAGAACAGAGGAGACAGGAAAGATCATCAGATTCTAAAACTCAGGAGAATTCAGAGCGTTGTTAGAGAAATGCAGAATATGGTTATGGATGCTGTTTACTGATACAAAATTAACAGCACTGTCTATCCTTTTTGCCACACTATCTGTTATGAATTTGTACTTGAGGTGTTCTATGCCATATCACATATTTTTCTCTGTATATCAGTTATGATCTGAATTTTTTTAATATTTCAGGTATTTAAAAAGCATAATAGTGCAACATTTATGACAGCATTTCTTACCAGAACATTCCTTACAATATGTATGGGCCTATTTAGCCACTTTTGAACATCTTGAATTTTTTTAAGTATCTGGTAATGAATCATGTGGAACATCAAGCCAGACTAAGTGGTACTATTAACTGGAATGTCTACTAACCAAGGGTGAGGTTATTAAACTAGTCTCTTTTATGCATCTGTGGAGGGCTTAAGGTTTCCTAGAGCATGAATTTAGCTCGGAGGCTTTTGTTCATTTGTTTTTTTCTCTGTTTGGTTCATTTCTATCATCTTATCTTTCAAGCAAGAAAACCAGGACATCAAGTAAATTTAGAAAGGGAGTGTTGTTACTGGATTGAAAAACGTTGTATGTGCCCTAGCCTTTTATCATATTCCTCAAGAACTCAAAAAAACTTTTGTGATGATTTAGGTGGGTAAAGCAAAGGGCTTTTTAAATGAACAGTTTAGAATGTGAACCCATAGGAGTTAGTTCATTAACTGGCTGTTTTTCCAGGAACATGCTCTAATATTGTCTGATGAAAATATAACTGGTCTGGTTTCCTCATATTCCGTGCTTTAAAAATTGGATTTCTTTTCTACACTGTTGCCAGCAATACCTGTGTTCACGTTTGACTGCACCTGAGTCACCTAATAGCTGTTATTCCCCAGTTCTGTTTAGTTCGTTGTAAATTCATCTTAAAACTGTGTGCAAGTTGAATTTCACATCTGAGTTCAATTTTTTTCCTACTGCCTTTGTACTGAAATGTCACTGTGCAATTTTATCTTAATATTTTGATGGCCTTGTTTATCTCATACTCACAAAAGTTTGCAGACGCTTCTAAGATTTTAAGCTAGAAAATACATTATCAAGATACGTATGTATAAGTGTAGACTTTTTTATGTCAGTCACATGGTGAGTGTCAGTTTTCTTTCCTTCCTTTTCAGTCTTTGATACCAGCTCTGCATTTTGGGCAAAGTTCTCTCTATGCTGTCATAAGCATGCCCATACTTGTACTGGGTGCAGTATAAAAAATGCCAGTGTATGTGTTAACCACTCTTAACAACAAAAAAGTTGTTTTTTAAATGTTCTGAAGCTGGAAAAAAACAATTGCAGACAGAAAACTGTTGCAGCTATATTATGTGGAAAAAGGTAGCAATGCAGGGCGCAAAGCATGAGGTTGAGTGAACATGTATAGAAAACAGACAAATCAGGTTAACATCCTTTGATACTGGCTGTTTAAAAATAGGAAAACAAAGTACAGAAATACTGTGGTGTAGAAAAGGCAATGGTAGCCTCTAGGCAAGTAGCAGCATATGGGAGAGTAAAGGACACACAGTGAAGGGTAAATACATAGGAGGCAGAAGGTGGAGGAAGAAAGGAGTAGTGGAAGTAGGTGGCTCACACAGCAGGAAGAGAAGCAGAGCACCCCGTGTCTAGGAAAAAGAAGAGAAATTAACAACACCCTTGAGGCTGAAATTGAATTCAGGGGAGAACGTCCATATGGCAGGGACTGTGATGGCTGCAGGAGCCCCAGTGTACAGGAAGGGCCATGCAGCTCTCTGTCAGTGTCATAACTGAAGGTGCTTTGTATTTAGTTAGTCTTTCCTTAAGTAATGGGATTGAACAAATGAGTAACTCTATCCATGTCAGAATTCCTTATTAATTGTAAAGATAAGAAAATAGAGCAGTAGTTCACAGATTGTATTCTTTTCTAACACTTCAGTCTTGAAGTATGTCTCAGTTTTAATGTGTTATGCAGTAGGTCTCAGTGGACAGTGGTGGTCTTGAGGACCTCTTGCTTCCTGTGTCCTTTAGACAATGACCTTGGACAGGTCACAGCGCTGTTTTTGCCTCAGCTGTCCCTCATTGAAATGAAGATGGTAACAGTGTCCAATTTTGTATACTACCTTGAGAAATGCAGGAGATACCTGTTCATTTTTGCCCAGCTGTTCTCTTTATGGTCAAAATCGCCTGTTAGATTCTTAAAGAAAGGTTAATTAAGGCATAGCATCAAAGTTTTCAGGGAGTCATTTTGAGGAACAATTAAGTAATATTTTTATATAATGTGATTGCATATTCTGTGTAGTTTCTATTTTGTGGTCATAAAAGAGCTAAGTTCAAGTTGCTTTATGTCAGCAAAGGGTAGAGTCTTGCAAACTCGCTACATGGTCCACAGCAGAGGTGTCTCAGTGCAGGACCTGGGTAGACAAAGGAAAAGAAATGCAGAGTCTTGACACTGCAATGTAGTGAAGTACCTTTGTCTGCTTAAAGTGGACTGTTTAAGGTGAATAGCTTTGGCCCACTGTTAATACTCATACACATCTCAATTTAGAAAAAAAAAATCATCACAGTAGATGGATCAGTAGAAATATGAAAATTCATGTGGGTTCTCCACATCAGGCAGTGGATTAAGGAGAAAAGAAACATGGTATTGAGATTCAAGAAAGCAGAAATAAAGAATGAGATTGTTAACAGAACATCATGTGTACAGTAATTTTCCATAAGGCTGTAGCTACCCAATGGAATGAAAAGATCTTTTAGTCATTTGAGCATCTCTTTCTTGTACCGTAGTGCTGTCTGGGGATTAAGGATCAGCTCGCTTTTTCTGTGGGCATTGCATAAATATCCGGTAAGATACTCACTGCCAAAGCTGCTTGCAAACTTGGGGAATAATAAAAAAAAAACACATGCAGCTTTGAAATTCCACATGTAAGTGGGTATCTGTTATGCCATTATAATATCAGGTGGAAATATGGTTGTTAGTAATATATTGGAAGTTATGAATGTGTAGCTATTAAAGTAGCATGAGTTTTCCTGAGGCAGGAGTAGTGATGGTATTTTTCTTAAGAAATCAATTTGTGAATGTGCAGGGAGTATATTGATCACTAATCTCCTGCATCTTTTAGAGGAGATAAATGCTTAAAACCTTGTTCTCATCTGAGTAACCACAAATTTCATGTGCCATTTTCCTTGATACTTCAATTATATTTTTTTAAATATTTATAGGCAGCAAGGTCAGAGTAAGCAGAATAATATATCAAGTCTTTCTTTTTTTTTACAGAGGGAAACTAAAGGTCAGTTTCTCATAGATCACATCTGCAACTATTACAGCTTGCTGGAAAAAGACTATTTTGGCATTCGATATGTTGACCCTGAGAAGCAAAGGGTATGTATATCAACTCTGACTACATTTGCTCCGAAGTAATGCTAAATTGATCGATTTTTTTTAATTTTTTTTTCCAATTAGCAGGGAAGTTCTAATGCAAAGTTACGTATCTCTGAGGGTTTGTACTCTAGCCATAATCCATGCAGCTTCCTAAACTGGCATTATTAAATAAATTTTCTCCTCAGTTCATGTATTTAGCTTCAGGTAAATTGATACAGAATCATAGAATCATAGAATAGTTAGGGTTGGAGAGGACCTTAAGATCATCTAGTTCCAACCCCCCTGCCATGGGCAGGAACGCCTCACACTAAACCATGTCACCAAAGGCTCTGTCCAACCTGGCCTTGAGCACCTCCAGGGATGGAGCATTTGCAACTTCCCTGGGCAACCCATTCCAGTGCCTCACCACCCTTACAGTAAAGAATACCTTCTGATTTGTGTGTTTCCCCTGGGCACTGAAGGTAGAAAAGTTCTATAGGCATGACTGAGCAGTGGCACAGAGTAGCTCTAGGCTCTGTACTGGAATTCAGGATTTCTTTTTTTCTTTAGAGTATGTTTCTTGAGAAACGTAGGCAGTAATCCTGTTGATTTTAACAGCCAAAAACAATGATTGTAGTCCACTTTTCTTGGTTTTAAGCTCATGAATTAGGAAATGAGTTATAAGAGAAATTTCTTTATACAGTTTTAAATGCTGTTTTATTTCTTTATGCAGTTTTAAATGGATGATGAGGAAATCATGACTTTGAAATGATGAGTTAGGTGATAGCTCTTCCCACAGTTTTATATTTTAGCAGTTGTGAGTTTAGCTGGCTGAAATTCATGTCAAATAGGAAACCCAAGCGCAAGATTACAGAGGAGTAGTTGTTCAGGTATGTGCTTATAGAGATAAGCTGTAGCAAGTGTAAGATGTAACAGGCTTGCTGAAGGAACATTGCCTCATTGTAGCCACTGTGGAATTCTTGCAGCTCCCACCAAGGGAAAAGGGAGAGCCATTTACTGCAGTACGTTCTTACGGGTTGGATAGATGTATTACAAAACAGGAACAGTAGTCCAGTGAAGATCTGTAGGGGGAATTCACCAACAGCTTCTTTCTAAAGTTAAATCTGGTAATTTGACTGAGAACAATTACTGTGAAGGGAAGTGATGATTCATTCTAAACCAGTTCAACAGTGTGTGTGACAATATACTTCAGTGTCCTGTAGGCAAATAAAGAGATATGGAACAGTGAATAATTATCGAAACCTAGAATGGTTAGGGTTGGAAAGGACCTTAAGATCATCTAATTTGCTCTTATTGGAGCCTTACTGGTTGTCACCAACTGTGTTACTGTTTTTCATGTGCCTTAGCATGCCTTCCAGGAGAATCTGCTCCAAGACTTTGCCAGGCACAGAAGTGAGACTGACTGGTCTGTAATTCCGCAGGTCATCCATTTTCCCCTTCTTGAAAATGGGGGTTATATTTCCCTTTTTCCAGTTCTCAGGAACTTCACCTGGCTGCCATGATTTTTCAAATATGATGGACAGTGGCTTAGCAACTTCATTTGCCAGCTCCTTCAGGACCCGCGGATGGATTTCATCAGGTCCCATGGACTTGGGCATGTTCAGGTTCTTAAGATGATCTTGAGCCTGATCCTTTCCTACAGTGGTCCTAAGGTCTCCATTCTTACAGTCCCTGTGTCTGCCTTCCAAGACTTGGGAGGTGTGGTCAGAGCATTTTCCGGTGAAGACTGAGGCAAAGAAATCATTAAGAACCTCAGCCTTCTCCAAATTGAGGGTAGCCAGTTCTCCTGATAGCTTCTGGAGAGGGCCCACGTTGTCCGTAGTCTGTCTTGTTAGCAACATACCTGTAGAAGCTTTTCCTGTTATCTCTGACATCGCTGGCCATACTCAGTTCTAACTGGGCCTTAGCTTTCCTGACCTGATCCCTAGCTTCCCTGACAATGTCCCTGTATTCCTTCCATGCTGCCTGTCCTCACTTTCACCTTCTGTAAGTTTCTTTTTTCCTTCTAAGTTTCCTCAGCAGCTCCTTATCCATCCATGGAGGTCTCCTGGCCCTCCTGCCGCATTTTCTTCTAGTTGTGATGCAACACTCCTGAGCTTGGAGCAGGTGATCCTGAAATCAGCCTTCTTCGGCCTCTGGCCCTCTAGGGCTATATCCCATAGAACCTGACTAAGCAGGTTCCTGAAGAGGCCAAAGTCTGCTCTCTTGAAGTTCAGGGCAGTGAGCTTGCTGCATGCCCTTCTACTGCCCTGAGGATCTCAAACTTGACCATCTCATGATTGCTAAAGCCAAGGCTGCGCTGGAGCGTCACATTCCTCACCAGCTCCTCCTTTTGGTGAGCATGAGGTCAAGCATGGCACCTCTCCTTGTTGGCTCTTGTGTCACTTGCAAGAGGAAGTTGTCTTCCACACAATTGAGGAACCTCATGGATTGCTTATGCTGGAATAAAATTAATATTGCCTGGTCTAGTTTTGGCAATAAGCCACCAGCATAATGTGGCTGTGATAAAAGACAACACTTTGTTTGCCCTTTCTTAGGATTGTATTTTCAGGAAAGTTTTGATATCATTAACCCCTAATGAGACCTCAGCTATTCTGATCTAAATGTCTGTATTTAAGAAAGATAGTTTAACTGAATTGGGAGAAGAAGTATTAGAAAGATAAAAAGAATGGTGGGCTTGTTTTTGAAACGATATTAAGAAGGGCATAACCCCTTGTCATGGGTTCAGCAGTAGCAGTCACTTTTTTCTCCTTCTCGGTAGCTGATGTGGCGCTGTGTTTTTGAGTTTCAGCCTGGGAACAGCACTGATAACACCAGTGTTTTCAGTTACTGCTTGGTAACATTTTGGTCTGAACAAGGACTTTCTCAGTCTCATGCTCTGCCAGGGAAGAGGGGAAACTGGGAGGAAGGAGAAACAGGATGCCTGACCCAAACTGACCAAAGAGGTATTCCATACCACAGCATGTCATGCCCAGGATGGAAAAACTGGGGGCAGGAACCTGGAAGAGTTCAGTTCACAGCTCGGTTGTCGGGTGGTGAGCAGTTGTATCCTCTTCCCTTGTATTTGCCTTGTCATTATTATTATTGGTGGTAGCAGTAGTGGTTTGTGTTATACCTTAGTTACTGGACTTTTCTTATCTCAACCCGTGGGAGTTAAATTCTTTTGATTCTTCTCCCCATTCCTCCCCCCATCTCAGAGTGGGGGGGAAGAAAGAGGGGTAAGTGAGTGAACGGGCTGCGTAATTTATGGCTTAAACCACGACAGTTCTTTTTGGTGCCCAACATGGGGCATGAACCCACGACCCTGAGATTAAGAGTCCCATGCTCTGCTTCCATTGCTGCAGCCACCTTCACAGGGCATTTGCCACCATCCATGAGTCAGTACAGAAATAAAGTACTGGCCACTTTTCTCGTTCAGCAATGTCCAAGGCCAGCTGAATGGCTTTCACCTCGGCAAACTGACTCGATTCACCCTCTCCTTCAGCAGTTTCTGCAACTTGTTGTCGAGGTCTCCATACAGCTGCCTTCCATCTCCGATGCTTTCCCACAATATGTCAGGACCCATCAGTAAACAAGGCATACTGCTTTTCACTTCCTGACAGATCATTATATGGTGGGGCCTCTTCAGCACGCATCACCTCCTCCTCCTCTGGTCACATTCCAAAATGTTTGCCCTCTGGCCAGTCCATGATGACTTCTAGAATTCCTGGACAACTGGGCTTTCCTGTTCGAGCTCGTTGTGTAATTAGTGCAGCCCACTTACTCCATGTAGCATCAGTTGCATGATGTGTAGAGGAAACTCTGCCTTTGAACATCCAGACCAGCACGGGCAACCGGGGTGCTAGGAGGAGCTGTGCTTCAGTGCCAGTCACTTCCAAAGCAGCTCGAACCCCTTCATAGGCTGCCAGTATCTTTTTTTCAGTTGTGGTATAGCTGGCCCCACATCATCTGTATCCCCGACTCCAAAAGTCAGAACTGTCGTGGTTTAAGCCGTAAATCACGCAGCCTGTTCACTCACTCCCCCCTCTTTCTTCCCCCCCACTCTGAGATAGGGGGAGGAATGGGGAGAAGAATCAAAAGAATTTAACTCCCACGGGTTGAGATAAGAGCAGCCCAGGAACTAAGGTATAACGCAAACCACTACTGCTACCACCAATAATAATAATGATCAGGGAAATACAAGGGAAGAGGATACAACTGCTCACCACATGACAACCAAGCTGTGAACTGAACTCTTCCAGGTTCCTGCCCCCAGTTTTTCCATCCTGGGCATGACATGCTGTGGTATGGAATACCTCTTTGGCCAGTTTGGGTCAGGTGTCCTGTCTCTGCTTCCTCCCGGTTTCCCCTCTTCCCTGGCAGAGCATGAGACTGAGAAAGTCCTTATTCAGACCAAAACGTTACCAAGCAGTAACTGAAAGCACTGGTGTTATCAGCACTGTTTCCAGGCTGAAAGTCAAAAACACAGCGCCGCATCAGCTACCAAGAAGGAGAAAAAAGTGACTGCTACTGCTGAGCCCATGACACCCCTTTAGTACATCAAAGCAAAGGATCAGAGGATATGATTATACATGCATCAGAGAGTAAAGCAGAACAAATAAAATTTAAGCAAGAGAAATGGTTTCTTAATTAAGCCAATGAAAGCTGCAGTGTCTGGAGCATCTATAATGGAGTCAATGGGGCAGAATTTTTAACTGGATTATTAAAGAATTTTAAAAGATATCTCTCTAATTTTATGGAACGGGTTTATATTAAACACTGACAGGGACTAGGCACCATCTTCTGGAGTTTCAAAAAATATGGCAAATTTTTTTCCTAAGAGTTATTTATTCTGATGTAGGCAACATACAATTAATGTTGCTTTGCCCATTTTCTTGGAATTGTTGAATGTCTCTTGTGGTTTATATTTCACTGCATAATGTCTGTCTTTGCACAGAAAGGGCTATGTGGTTCCAAATGGAAGTGCCAAGATCATGCATTTAAGTCTGGCTTTTACTGAATTATTCGTGATTGGCTGTTTGAATAGTTAAGCTATATGACATAATAGTATGTTATTATATAGTGTACACACATGTACATATATATACATATAAATATTTTGCAAATTATTCCTGCTGACATTTATTCTACCAGTGATACTTGCCGCTCTTTTTTTTTTGCATGTAATTTCTTGTGTGAAGGTTGCAGAGTTGCTCAAAAAGCTAATCTGCAGTCCTCTTGTTTTGTAGTCTATTGAGGGAGCTCAAGCAGGCAAAAATGCCAGCTTTAACTAATCCTAAATGTCTTCTTTCAGAGTATGCTACCAAAATGTAGCATTTTGACTTAGAAGTGTTGACACACTTGACTGAGTTTGAGAATTAAAAAAATTAACTGTTACAGTATTTCAGATGTTTCAAATGAACTGTTTCAATATTTGTGTTTAAAACATTCAGAACTTCTGACAGTGTGAAAAATACAGATAATTGAGCTAATTGTCTTAGGTTGGAACAAAATTTTGAAATGTGGGAAAGCTGTGGTAGGAAGCAGCTGTGTTACTACAGCTTATTTTTCGTGTTGGTTATAATGTACTCCTTCCTCTCCTTAGCCATTTTTTTAAAATAATACTTTCTTTCTGCATAAGGAAATGTGTGCAGATATTTTGAGAAGCTTAAACTTTGTAAAATTTTCTATAGTTTTCTATTTTCTATTCCAGACCAAAAAAAGAAACTCTGGAAGACATTTCTAACAGAAGGCAGCACAGTAGCTTTTTTTTCTATCTTTGCATTTACAGGAGAATAAAAGTGCCAATGACCTCAAATTGAACTAGCAGTTAAAAGCTCTAGATTCTACACCATATCTGCATTCTTGTGTCACATTTAGATGTTCCTTTGGGGAAACTGTGCCTTAGGGTAGCTTCAGAAATATACAGGATTGTACTAAAAGAATGCAGTAAGTTGCAGTGTGCCATTTTATGTCTAATGATGCTATGCTGAGAATGAACAAGTTCCCTCTGTTCGTATATTAGCTGCTGAATTTTTCACCTGGATTTCTGAGAAAACCAGGTGTATGGGATCACATTGCCTTTCTCCCTGACTTTCACTGTAGTAACTTCTAAAAGTTACTGTCGTAACTTTTGAAGACAGTTTTTGTCAAATTTGGCTGGGGATGTAAGTTCCTGTAAGGTTTCATGAGGAAAAGCCACCACGTTGTTGGTAAAACCCTATTATTCTTCTCGTTGGGGTAAACAGTGTAGGGTCAACCCACTCCACAGGGAATCTGGAGAGACCTGTTCTGAAGACCCCAGAAACAATCATTTATTTTCTTAGAACTAAGTAGTTTCAAATGTGAGACATACCTTGAGGAGGTGTTACCGATTCTGCTAGATTCTGCTACTCAAGGAACTACTTATTGGTACATTTTAATGTAATAGATATTATATGAAGGCCAATTATCATTGTCATCCTTTAGGAAATGCAGTATGGCTAATACTGTGCCAGATAACCCTGGGTTAACTGAACACGTTTCTGTGTGGATTTTTTTGGGCTGGTAGGAGATGGAATTAGGATGATATAATGCAGCTACTGTTCAGCAGCTCTCACTGGAGATGATCCCTTGCTGAGTGAGGCCCCTGGTATTGGCGGCAATGAAGGACTGGGCTGAAGGAAGATGGCAGTGTGGTGAAATTTTTTCTTTGAGTCCCTTCAGGAGATATCTGAGCAGTGATTTAAAATTGGAAATACTTATGTTTCTGTTTTTTTTACCCCCAATAGGTGGCTTGAAACATGTGCTTGTGATTATGGTTTTGAATGTGAAAGTATGAGGTTGCAGAAATACTTTGGAGCTACCCATGGGGAAGTGTTAGGTATTATGAAAAGGCTTTGTAGGAGCATGGAGCAACTGTGAAGTCTTACCAGTCAATGTAGAAATGTTTGAGACCGTAATCACCCTGAAGCGATAAGATGATTTGTCATTTGGATGTGCTGCAGGGTTGTCTGGGAGTAGCACAATAGTGCAGTGGTTTTAGCTCGGTGTGCGTATGCCTGGCAGTATGAAAGCAAAGCTTTCAGAACAGTGAAACTGCTGTATGAATACTGCTTCCACTATGCAGCTGATCTTGAATGGTTGAGTACACTGGGATTTTCTGACTTCCCCAGAACATAGAGCTCAGCTCTGTGCATCACTAGAAAGATGACATTGTGCACTATGGATTTGCTGGTACTCCTGCCAGCCTACCCCTAAAGAATTGTTGCAAATACAATTACTATTTTGCATTCAAGTTAGACTGTAGGCACCTCTACGCACAGATAGTTTTGGGGCTTTTTTTTTGTTTGATTACATACTTATTTCACTAGTAAGGCTGCTGGGGAGTCCCATTTGTATTCCAGTTTACATCATCTACTATGGACTTGGGCAGAGTATTTGTTTAATTCTACGAGCTAAGCTGTTCAGCACTGTCCCAGTATTTACTAGGGAAGGAAATTGGAGCCTGTTGTCTGTGAATAATGAATTTATATATCATGAAGTAGCAGTTCTATTTTTAATGGGACATGTACACATAATCTGTAACAGTTCCTCTTCACAGCGGATTTTTGAAAGGGTGAACAAGTCTTGGGTGCCCTGATCTCTGTTCTAGCAACCAATAGCTATTTAATACATGTTCTTAAAAATGTGCACTTAGTCCAACATGAGAGCAAAGAAGGTTGGCAGAAAGAGACAACAGATAATTTGCAACTTCAGGTTAACAAAGCTGTATCTTTGGGTAATATATTGCAAGACTCCGTACAGCCATGCAAAGAGAGTTATCTGGGAGCTCTCCACAATCTTACATGCTGAACACCAGAGTCACTGGGCTGTAGGTTAACTATAATTTTAATGATTCACTATGCATATGAATCTGCTGTCCTGGACAGAGTTATCACAAAAAATATGTTCTTCTGCACGAAGTGTTGCTGTGACACTGCTTGGTGTGTGTAGTTCAGGTCACGCTGTTCCAAAAAATTATAGTTGAACTAGGAAAGAAACAAAGACTGCCATGAGAATGATCAGAGAATCATGGTATCATAGAATGGTTCCAGTTGGAAGGGAGTTTAAAGATCACCTAGTTCCGACTCATCTGCCATGGGCAGGGATGCCTTCCAACAGGCTACGCTGCGCAAAGCCGTGATATCAAGTAAGAATGGATTTCATACAAAGAGAGATGGGTTAGACTAGAAAAAATCAGCTAGGGAAAGAGTTAAGTGAGAAAGAATGACAGAGAGAGCAAGGAAATGAACAAGATAGATATGATGTAAAATGGCTTGGAGAAGGAGATCAGGGAAAGATTGCCATGTAATTTTTATAACAGAACTAAAACACACTTAAAGAAATTTTAAAGCTATTGGTATTGAGAAATAGTTTCTCAAATACCATACCCATTGAGAAAACTCATTGTTGTAGATGTCAAAAACACAAAAGAAAGTGTTAGAAAAGAAGTTAATAGTCAAATAGGTGAAGGTCCACAAAAGCTTATAAACCAATTATAATGGAGGCTAATGGAAAAAGCCAGTGAACACAATGGGAGCTACTACTCTTGTTCTTTCTCTAAGTGTTTGCTTCAGGCCCTTTTTAGGAGCAAAGTGTTGAGTTAAATGGATGCTTTTACCAGTAGGGGTTCATTTATGTACTAAACAAAATCTTGGCACAAATGAATAGTAGTGTGAATTTACATAGAAACTTAATTCAGCAGTAATCCTACTAACCAACGTATCATGTGTGAAGATTAATAATCCTGTACACCAAGTAATTCTGCAGGCTATTTTAATAAAGGTGTTTTTTCCATCATTTGTGAACCTGTTGTCTGTGAGAGTGTGGTGGCTCAGGCACACATCAACATCTAAAACACGAGAAGTTTCACCTCAACATGAGAAGAAACTTCCTTACTTTGAGGGTGGCAAAGCACTGGAACAGATTGCCCAGGAGGGTCATCGAGTCTCCCTCTCTGGAGATCTTCAGAAGCCACCTGGACACATTCCTATGTAATCTGCTCTAGGTGACCCTACCTTGGCAGGGGCATTGGACTAGATGATCTCCAGAGGTCCCTTCCAACCCTAATCATTCTGTGATTCTGTGATACTCATATTTTATGGCCAAATGTGAAGCTGGTATTAGAGGTTATGAGTCAGTTGAGCTACTCCAACTTACGTCACTGGTGTTTCTCTGAATACTTCAATAGGAAAAACAGAGTGAGAATTTGGAAATTTGTTTAATAAATTCCAGCTCATAATCATGCAAATGATAATTCTGTTTCAGTGTATGGTACCATTTCAGGACCAGATTCATTTTTGTTATGATAAATGTTGTTTCTTCCTGCTTAACATACCCCAGAGATGATGTCCTGATTTTGGGAGTAGTACAGAGGAACAGCTCCTTTGCAATAGGACGATATCAATATTGTGGAATCACAGAATATCTTAAGTTGGAAGGGACCCATAAGGATCAAGTCTAAGTGCCTGCTTCTCACAGGACTATTTAAAAATAAACCATATGACTCAGAGCATCATCCCGATGCTGACAGACTTGGTGCTGTGGCCACTTCCAGGGAAGCGTTTTCCAGTGACTGACCACCGTCTCAGAGAAGAACCCTTTTGTAATGTTCAGTCTGAACTTCCCCAGATGCAGCTTCATTCCATATCCTTGTGTCCTAAGTCAGCTAAGCAGCCACTAGCAGATATTCTTGGTATAGAGGTTCTTGAAACCAGGAAGAAATTATGTCAGCCTCAGGGCATGAAGAAGGAGACATGCAGGGAGCCCTGGGTCATTTGTCATCTGTTGCTCTGGTGTAGAGGGGTACCTAGTTAATTCTAGTGTCTGAGCTTCCATTAACTTTGGATACTGTTACTATTTTTTTGAGTCTGACTTTTTGCAGTGACCTGATAAAAGTCTCTGCCTTGAAGCGAAAGCAAATCGGTATTGATTTTGCTTTTCATTCAAGGAAAATGTTAGGTATTCATTTTCAAGATTAATATACGGTTGATGTTTAAATAAAATTAATTTTATTCTGTTTCTAGCAGTGTTTAAGTGCATATCTCTATTCTCTTGCTTTCTTCTGTCATTGAACAAAGTCTTCAAATGCTGGTTAGAGTAGTCTTATAACGTCTGCAGTTTCTCAGGTTCTGCTTTACCATATGCACATCTGAGCATTGTCTAAGTATTGCTTGCTGAGGTGGAGTTAAATATTCATAGCATTTAGTCATGTTTGGTTGCCCCTTCTTAAGTACTCCTCTTGCAAACACAGAGGCTAAATGAAAAGCCTCTTGTGTTGGAGGAGAGGAAAGACTTTTCACTGAATTCCTTGGACTTCTGGTTTGTCAGGTCCCAAGCACTTGCCTTTGGCTTGGCAGGTTTTTAGGAGGTGGGCTTTGGTTTATGCCAGTCTTACACAGGAGTTCATAGGATGAGAAGACTGAACCACATATTTGCACTGTAAGGCAACTGTTGCATTTTAAAGGAAGAACAGTTGGGCATTTTCATGACACCTGACCCTTTACAGGGACTGTAAGAATGGATATGTGAGATTGTGTCCTCTTTCCTCCCTGCGTCTTATTCTAAAACCCTTAACCCTGTGCTGTAGTGAGACCAAGCTCAGTCTTGTCTAAGCTTCTCAGTGAATGACTTCAAAGCAGGTTTTTGGCTGAAGTGTCTTTACTAAAAGGACATCAGTGTTTGTGGAGTTAAACTGACTTTCTAGAATGCTGTTTTTATCCTTATGTGGTGTCCTTGCTCATCTTGAGCTTTTGCTGTGGAAGCTGGTAGCACATCAGCTGCTGAGCATTTGTGGGTAAGCAAGAACGCACCTGGCCTTGCTAATGACTACTCAGTGCCACTTAAAGGCTGAGCAGAGGTGAAGGCTGTATTTACGAAGTAAAAATTGCACTAGTCTGAAACACAGCATGTAGTTGCAATGAGATATGAGTCAGAATGCAATTCTCAGCATATTTTAGGATCCTGGGGCCAAAAGTGATATCCATAATAGTTTCCTTGCTCACCACTGATGCTTGAAGCACTGAGACTTGTTAGCTATCCCATGACTGACCTTCAAGATCTCTAGGTTCTTTCTTTTTGCTTTCTGTTTCTGTGAGGACATCTGCCTGACCATCTACATGCCCAGCTCCTACCCAGTTGTCTTTTGGGAGAAGAGATTAGAAATTGGCAGTGCTGAACAGAAATCTCCTCAAAGGATCCTTAGGTGTTATCTGGATTAGGATCAAAATCTTGTCTACTCCATTGGGCAACAACCATATTGCTAACCTGCCATCATTGAAATAGGAGGCTCAGCCTCTGCAGGAATGATTTCTGATGATCATTAAGTATTGCCACATAAAAAGTCAAGCTGGTTTGAGGGTGTAGGCTATTATCCAATTAAAGCTATCTTTATGGACAACAGCATAAAATGCATGAGGCAAATTGAAACTATATAAGGTTGATGGGTTTTTCCCTTACCCTAGTTTCCACATTTTACTCCTTAGAAGGAAATTAAAGATTTCCGTCTCTGGTTCCAAGTTTACATCTGACTTGCTTTCTCTTTTTTAATTTGTCTTATAAATAAGGTGCTAGCCTTACAAGAAAATTGGAAACGCCTATGGTTTGTTCCTGCAAGGCAGTGTGGCACACTTTAACAATGACATCTTTCTGCTGTGGAAGAATTAAATGCTTTTAAAGTTTGGTCTGAGAACTCAAAATGTTATATTTTCTTTTTGTCTGAGGAATTTTTTTTTCTTCTCAGCAAATTGTTTAACAAAAGATTGATACATGGAAAGAACATTTTACAAAGCCATATGTTTTTCAATTGAAAATTCCTGCAGAAACCTTTGGACAAATTTATAGGAAGTTTATCTGGTCCTAGTCATAAGAGCTCATTAATCTTGGAATAAATATAGCATGAATACTCTAGTGTAGAGATGAGGCACAATTATTAATTATTAGTCAATGCTGTAAGGCTGGAAGATAAGTACTCAGGGGAAAATCTTTCCTAAAACTCAAATTGAAATATGCAAACAAATATAGGGGTGGCTATTTTCAGAAGTACTAGTAGTGACTAGGTGTCGTGGTTTAAGCCTCTCAGCCACACAGTTTTCTCGCTCAGTCACTCCCCCCTCTTTCTTCCCCCCAATCCCAGAGGGATGGGAAGGAGAATCAAAAGAATGCAACTCCCACAGATTGAGACAAGAATAGTCCAGTAACTAAGGTATAACACAAACCACTACTGCTACCACCAATAATAATAATGACAAGAAATACAAGGGAAAAGAATACAATCGCTCACCACCTATAC
The DNA here is from genome assembly GCA_028858755.1 of Ara ararauna. Lineage (NCBI taxonomy): Eukaryota > Metazoa > Chordata > Aves > Psittaciformes > Psittacidae > Ara > Ara ararauna. The sequence goes on along the minus strand of CM054410.1, from coordinate 30,106,421 downwards.
CAAGCCCGACCAAGCAGCGCACCCACACCCTTCCGGGTCTCTGCTCTCTGTTTTACATCCTGGGCATGACGTGCTGTGGCATGGAATATCTCTTTGATCAGTTTGTGTCAAGTGTCCTGTCTCTGCTTCATCCCGTCTACCCCTCCTCCCTGGCAGAGCATGAGACTCAGAAAGTCCTTGGTCAGACCAAACATTACCAAGCAGTAACTGTAAACATCGGTGTTATCAGTGCTGTTCCCAGGCCGAAAGTCAAAACCACAGCACTGCACTAGCTACCAAGAAGGAGAAAAATGACTGCTACTGCTGAACCCATGACACTAGGTGTTTATCTTCTCCTGACGCTCAGAGAGCATTAAGCACCTAATTGCTGTGTTGTAGAAAATGTCCACAAATTATAAAGTAACTGCTCAGTTTTCTGGAAGGTTCAGCTGAATTGCTTACAAGTTTGCAGTCTTCCACCAGCAGAAGGTCACCACAGAAATCTGAGCTTCTGAAACCTGCCTGTCAGTTCCTTGACCGCCAAGTGAAAGTCTAGACAGCTTAATTGCTCGGTGTCTTTTCAATCCATTTTTAAACCATGAAAGCCAGATCTTAGTGAAACATTAGAAACAGTTTGCTTTTGGACATGTTGGCTAAATCTGTATTCTGGGGATTTAGCATATTGCAGGAGGAATTTCATTCATGTTTCCCCTTTTTCGTTATTCATGAGTTATTCATGAATTATGAGGGTTTCATATTTGCAAATCGGGTTTCTGTATTAATAACTGACTTTTTGTTAGAATAGGTAATTAACTTTTTCTAGCAACTGTAAATGCTGACCTGGTCTGTGCTAATATTTCAGCCTGGCCTTTCAAAGAGAAACATCAAACCAATTGTGTTGTGCTTCTGCTAGATTAAACATGTGAGATACCTCTTACCTCGCAGTTCCCTGGGAACAGTACAGCTCAGCTCACTGTCTAATTTTCTCTTTGCTGTCTGAATCTTCAGCTAGGACACCTAGATCCTGGTGGAGGTGGGATGGGTGTGTGAAGAGATTAAAGAAAGTAAACTTGCATATCTGTGTGTCTGGTTTCATATCTATGAATTCATTTGGATCATTTATCTATAAAGTACTGCAGACTACAATTTCTTAACTTGCCTTACCTATTTATGAACAACCCTCACCCCCACATTATTCAGAGCAGAATGAATAAATAATGTATCTGTGTGATCTAAAAAAGAATGAAATGAGCTAAGTATTTCTGGTAAGTTGGTGAAGCACTTATTGCTTTCTCTTTTTTAATTTCTCTTTTACCCAAAAAAGAGACATACTAGGAAGATGGAAGATGTGAAGAAATCATGTGGGGTTGTTTTTTGTTGTTTTTAAGTTTGTTGTTTGAAGTTTGGTGTTGCTGTTTTTTTTTGTTTTGCTTGTCTTTTGAGCAGAAGGGTTCCATACCAATCTCTCAGTGGTAAGTAAGCTAAAAACAGAAATACATGGTAGTGCTGATCATCAGTATTACTGTAAACTGTGTGCAGTAGCTTCGGAGCAGCTGTAGCATGTAAGCTGCAGGTATTTAAAACTGTTCTTTCCAGGTTACTTGTTTTCGCAAAAGTTCTGTTCCAGAAAACTACTTTACAGTTATCCCTGATTTTGACTGAAGTCACTGAGATATCGTGGTTTTTTAAATATAATTTCTGTCATCTATTAACAATTCTTACAAACTATCTTCCCCAGCATTTCTCTGTAGTAGCATTACTGTAAGTTATGAGGAAAAACAGTAGCTGATGTAGGGTACTCTAAATATTACATATGGTTTAAAAAATGCTAGGTTTTGTAGGGTTTCAGAGCTAGAATAAAAAGGGTTAAAAATGAAACCCCTTAGTGCAAGGCCTTCCAGTGTTGATTATGCTTATTAAAGCTGAATACTGTGCTTTCTGACCAGCTGCTTCTGCAGTACAAATCTCATTTTACAGTGGAAATTTTTTGCTTACAGGAAAATTCCTAGTACAAATGCTGTTGGCTGTGGTTAGAAGTGGCACTTCAATATCAGCATGTTCTTTTGTCAATCAAAGCATCCTCCTAAACAGTTCAACTAGTGTTAGCAAGGGGATATGCTAAGGCTCTTAACGAAAATATGAGCATGGCTTTTCATCACAGAAGCATCTGAGTTGATTTTTGTCATGGTTTAAGCCTTTATAACTCAAGCAGTTTTGCTCACTCACTCCCCCCTCTTTCTTCCCCCTGCTCCCAGAGGGATGGGAAGGAGAATCAAAAGAATGCAACTCCCACAGGTTGAGATGAGAACAGTTTAGTAACTAAGGTATAACACAAACCACTACTGCTACCACCAATAATAATAATAAGGCAGATACAAGGAAAGAATACAATCGCTCACCACCTATACCAAGCCCGACCAAGCAGTGCACCTGCACCCTTCCAGGTCCCTGCTCTCTGTTTTACATCCTGGGCATGATGTGCTGTGGTATGGAATACCTCTTTGGTCAGTTTGCGTCAGGTATCCTGTCTCTGCTTCCTCCCGGCTTCCCCTCCTCCCTGGCAGAGCATGAGACGCAGAAAGTCCTTGGTCAAACCAAAACGTTACCAAGCAGTAACTGAAAGCACTGGTGTTATCAGCGCTGTTCCCAGGCCGAAAGTCAAAAACACAGCACTGCACCAGCTACCAAGAAGGAGAAAAATGACTGCTACTGCTGAACCCATGACGATTTTATAGAGGAATAAAAAAATTGAAGTTTTTCTGTCATTGCAGTCTTTCCCTGGAAAGTTTAACACCAACTATACCATCTATACCTCTCTGTTGTGCATTCAGTGCCTGTAGCAAAAACATTTAATGGAAAAGTACACTTTTTCCCTTCAGATTTTCCATTCTTGCTAGAAGAGAACAGTAGCTTGTGTTCTGAAGCTGTTGACTGAGAATGCAGTATTTATACATGCTTTAATTATAAGACCTCTAGAAGACAGCATTAATGAACGAACAATATTAACATTTCTGAATAGTCTGTCCTGCTGGCCCAAATGATCATATTTCTGGAAAGAAATGGCTGAAAGTGTAAGTCTGAAAAGTCTGTTGCAAACTAATCACTAGAGAATGTCTTTTTAAATTTATCTTTAAAATTAAATATTTGTCTTATTTTTGCCTTGAATGTATTTACTAAGCAGTGGTAACATTAAATATGCTTATACAGTGCAATTCCAACATCATAACAGTATGGAGGTGCTTTTCCAGTGTATATATGTCTCAGTGGAACAAAAATCCTACTTCCTATTTTTGGTACCATGTAGCTGTACAAGGATGTTTTTGTCTGATGTGATCTGTATTAACCTCTGCTCTCTGCTTTGTCTTTCCAGCACTGGCTTGAGCCCAACAAGTCCGTCTTCAAGCAAATGAAATGTAAGTATTGAGATTTCATGTTTTAGAAATGGCCAAAGGTTTTCCTGTGCTTCCACACAGTAACTTAGAATATGCTTAATTTGCTTCTTGGTGCAAATAGGCCCTTTGTGTCCTATCTAGGCTCCTAAAAACTCAGGGTACCCCCTCATTACACTGTCTTACTGTGCTCTGCACATCAGGAGCTTTTCCTTACTGCTCAGGGCTAGAGGCTGAGGTCAGCTGATGTGCGTAGGGTGGCAGATCTGGTTGGAAGACCTGTATGTTCTTGGCTCTCATTTTCAGTCAGATGCCACTGGAAGACGGCAGTGAAATGTGGAGTGTTGCAGTCTGCTTCTGGGCCTTTCTGGTTTGCTCTCTTTCTGCTGCCTCCTGCTTCCTGACAATGCAGAGCACTGGTCTGAGATTGCTGTTACCGTCCAGCAAACTCAAGTGCCGTGTATTACTGCTTTCACCCGACAAAGTGAAGCTCATGTTTCTTGTTGCACTTTGCATAGCAACATATTCAGGAACTCTGCCACCAGATGCACTGAGGGTGTTTTGATTTATTCAGAGCAACTTTACCTGCATAGAGATGGTGCCTAGATGTGATTGATGGTACTCTATGAATTCCATAGGTGCACCGATGTGATGGTCTTATCAGAGGACTTGTGTGGCTGTTGGGTAAATCCTAATCAAGACTCTGAAGACTGAAAAATGATCATGTAGGAAATAGCAAAACAAAATGCAGCTAGTATGAGGTTAGTTGTCACAGTGAAAATTTTTCAACAGCAACAGCAGCAGAGAATGATATGGTAACAAAGGAGTTTTATTATCAGCCATAGATTCAGGACACACAAGCAGAACTAACTACTGTGATCGGATTTTTATAAACAATTTCAAGTTAATACTAGAGTAACTAAACTGTATTTTTTTGCCACAGATAAAGAACTTCAATTGCTAAAATAGCCCTTTAAGGAAACAAAACAAGGATATATATATATATATATAAAAATATGTGTGCATAGAATTCATGAAGATTACATGTAAATATACCTTTTTCTCCCACAGGTTTCAAGGACATTTTTGTAAGCATTTCACATCAGGAACCTCTTGCTTTATTTTTGTAAAAATATGCTGTATTAATGTAGAACACTAAATTTTTAAAGGCACACAAAGTTAATTCATATTTTATCTAAAAATACTCAGTTTTCTAGGAAAAGTTTTAGACTCAGAAGAAGAAATTAACCATATTCATTTGAAAAGCATCAGAGTCTCAGGTGACGCAAGTGAGGACTGAAATTAGAATCAGGTGGAAAGTATAAAAACTGAAACCATGAAGTGAATGGTTAATAGAACATACATTATGTATATATGCCTTCTATTAGAAATGGTGGCAGAAGGCTATTCACAGTGATTGCATGTAAGAATGGACTTCTCCTCTGCTGCAAGAGTAGATTATATTAATATTAGTGATTCAAAATGTACTAAATTCAGTTGAATGTTCAGATTTTCATAGGATTATGGCAAATTTGAAAATTTGCTGCATGCTTGATCTCAGCTACTATTTGTGAGAAGCTTCATTTTCCCCCAGCACAGTAACTAGTTTTTCAGTTTATTCGTGCACCTCAGTATTGACAAATATAGGGCGCAGAAAATGAATGATTGGGAGTAGTGTTCTAAGACAAATTTCAGTAGGTATGAGATTTCGTGGGCCTCAGTAGTATATGAATCATTCAGGTACAATCCCTCTATATAGTCAGGTTGTACAGAAATCACAATTCGGCAGTTATATGATTCTGTTGGTGGGATAGAATGTTGCATGTTTGAAGTCTTCATAGGTTCTTGTGTGGTGCTCTACCATTTGAATTTCCTTAGCTTTGGCAAAGATTATTTTAAATTCATAATGACCCTGTGATATGGCAGAATCTTCCAAAATATTTTAAATTTTGTCTTATCACATATGAAACCTGGTTCATCAGAGAAGAATTAAAACATGTAATTTTTTTTCCTTCAACCTCTACCTTTGTGTATTCCACCTTCACTCAAATGTTTGTGTCAAAACATGATGTGTAAAATCTAGGTCTAATTTTTACCACTTATTCTGCCAGAGAGTGGATATTTTAGGCTCTGAGAAATGTCCTGAACCGCTGCTGGTCTTCTTTTACTGGTTGAAGCCGCTTGCTGGCCAGCAATTGACAGCTGTGAGCACCGTGCTTCCAGCAGTGTGTTGAAAAACTGAAAGGTTTCCTGAGATAGCTGCATCTTTGTGGTTCTAGATAAAGAATTTTGAAACCTGTTTTTCTATGGTTTTGCATGGTTTTGTGTATGCTGTAATCTCTCAGATGTTGGCAGTAAAGCTCTTCACCATTTGGCCATCTTACATTTTTTACTTATTTTCTGTCTAGGAATGTCTTGGTGTAAATCCTAGTGCTGGTCACATCAGCACTAATGTTTAAGTGAAGAACAGAGTTTTCCCATGCACTTTCCCTCTCTCTTTTTTTTCAATAATTTTGAAGGTTATTCTGCATAATAACTATGCATCTATCTTGTAATCTGCTTTGTGGAAATGTCCAACTATATGGGTTTTGATCTTGATGACACAATCAATTCTGTTGCTTTGGTGTGCAGTAGTTCAAATTTCACACTTTTTTCTTGCTGCTTTACATGTCAGTTGATCTGAGCGAGTAATGCAAAAAGGATGCTTTCCTGTGTCAGGCCACTGGAATTTGTTAATTTCCTGAATCTCTAATGCTATTATAAAGTGTCAAAAGAAATGGGAGGGATCAAGGAAAGCCAGAACCTGGATACAGAAATGGGTTGTGCAAAACCTCCTAAAGATTCTTAAATCTCAAAGTTGTCATCAGTTTTTGTGTCTAAGTACAAATGTAAAGAGTTTATTCAGATATGAAGTTCATAAATCTATGCACAGTGAAAACATTAAGATTTGTATGATTCTTCTGTCATTAATCCAAATTATGTGTATTTTTTATGTATGATTCTTATTAATGTGCTTTAAAGCATTTTTATAACTGGTTGATGAAAATCCACCTTTCTGTCTTTCTTTCTCTCCTTCCTTTCATCCTTCCTTCCTTCCTGTATCTCTTAAGCATAAAATAAAATAAAAACACTGAGTAGTGTTCTGTCTTAAACATGCTCACCAAGTGATATAGTCAAACAGCTGATTTGTTTGGTAAGGGAAGAGATATATGGAAACAGCAATATATGTCTTGCAGTGCCCCAGACATCCTTCTGCAGCATCAGTGGGCGTGAAGATTGTTTCAGTGTAATGATTTTTTTGGGTTTTTTTTTATTTTTTTCCTGATGTTCACTAGCTTTTGGTAGGTATAGTGTAGTTCAGAGAATACATAACATCAAGGAGAGATGCAGGAAGTTTTCTGAAACATCTCATTCTCAGGGCTGTGGAGATAATTTAAACATCTGCTTTTGGCTTTCAGAATCCATCTGGATCTGTGTTTAATCAAAAAAACAACACCACCAGTAAAGCCCATTGCAGAACCTACTATTTGTGCTGGGTGAAAAGCAAGTTGTTAAAAACAAACAGGGAACCTTCCCAAAAGTGGCAGCTGAGAATCTTCTGTCCTCCCTCTTTGGTTCACAAATCTGAGACTTCAGCCAAGTTTTTCACCGGCTTTTTTTTCTGTTGTTGTTTTAAAAACAATTTTTCTCTCACAAAAAGTTATTATTTCAGATTGTCTTTCTACAGAGAAAATGTGCAAATTTTCTTAGGCTTATGATCTATAGCCTTTTGATCTACACAGAAGAAGAGTGATTCATTGGGCTTTGCTTAAAAATGAATGCATGGAAGACGCAGTCTCTTATACATTAATACCTGTGGCAAGGGGTGCAGGTCCCATCTCCCCACTTGTTTTGATCAGGTGTTAAGAGTTTTGCTTTTTTAGCTAGGAGATCCTTGCTGTTTCATGTACATCGGGTAGTTTGTCTTAGTTAAATGCAACTGGAATAAACCCTGAAGACACATCAGTTGCATAGAAACCTTCCATGCTGTATGTGTAGTTCCTTCATGAGGGTCTAGGTCAGGACTGGTCTGAACATTTTGTATAATTTAAATGGTTTTATTTGTTCTTTTGCCTTCATCTCTTGTGTTCTGCTAGAGCATAAACTGGCAAATTAATAGCCCTATTCAGTGGAGTTTGCAGTCGGTACTATTTTCCATGCTAATGTCCTTTGCAATTACTGTAGTTGTGAATATTTCTTAGTGAAAAAGAAAAACCTGTGATGGTAGGAAATTCTGACAAATGCTTAGGCATTTCACTATACCGTCTGCTCCTTATCTGATAGGTAAAGGACCAGTCTGAAAGAAAAAGCTTATAGCTGTTCTAAAACTAATTATATTCAGGCTAGTTTTGAAGAAATGTTCCTCTGTAAATTAAGTTCTGTTTTGGGAAGATTTGTTGTTAATATTTCGACTTTAATGTGTGAGTAAGTAGTAGAAAGTAATTTTGCTTTCAAGGAATTGAGGAATTGTCTGGCTTGACAATCTCATTTCTTGAGCTATACAAGTCACTGGCTGTCGTGCTTTTCACTACAAGAATATAGCGAATGAAAGAATATGAGGTTCTCATATGTGTTTCTCTAGTGTTGTAAAACCTGTAAGACAAAAACCTTAATAAATGTCTACATATCATCAAATGTGTGTTTGGAGGAGCATTAGACTTCTGATCCATTTTAAAATGAAGATGGAGAGGAAAGTGGATAGCTGTGGGGGTCCCTTCTTCTTCTTTCAAGTGCTCATTCTTTTGGGCCGGTTTTCTAACTGGGGGAACAAGAACAGGAAAAGAGGGTCCTATTTCACTGTGTAGTTATAGAGTACGTTCTTATTTCATTCCCAGAGATTAATTGGATGGAGGGGATCATATTATTTTTAAAATTTCAAGTTGCCATACTTGCAGCTGTTGCTGAGGGAAGACCTCTATTTGGCAGTCTGCAGCAGCCTTGTTTCGTATTGCTTGCTGCGCTAGTGAGGAGCAATATTGTTACAGAGGCTTGAGTCTAGGAAATGTTTGCAAAGTAGGCTTCAAACTGCCTTGCCAAATCTTGCAAATCTACGTATTCTGTGCACTGGTGTACACTTCTGTCTATGAGGAAAACATTTCCTATTAACTGAATCTGGGCTATTTTATTTAGTGCAGTGTATGCTGTCCTTTCCTCGCTATGATACTCCGTGCATACAGGGCAGCTGTTGTTTTTCTGTGGTTACCACAGACTGCCAGAATGTGGCTCTTCTGATGTATATATATCATATATATATCTCATTATATAATATGTCATATATATTATATAATATATATAAAAATATATATTTTCCTTTCTTTCTTTTGCCACAGCCAAAATTTTAATTGTTTTATTGACATCCAAAAATTTAGGCAAAGTTCAATACATTTTCAGGGTCTTGCAGTATGCTTGTACTAGCTAGGGTCCTGCAGAGCCATGCACTAGCTGTTCTTATTTCTGCATCCCTATTTCAAGCACAAACTACTTCTAATCTGCCAGGACAGGTAGAAGTTTTTTGTTTGAGTTTTTTGTTTGTTTGTTTGTTTGTTTTTGTTTTGTTTTGTGCTTTGTTTTTTTTTGTTTGTTTTTTTTTTTTTGAGGAAGAGCTCTTGCTCGGTTAATACTGGTTGGTTCTTCTATCATGTTTTGTGAGTGCAACTGTATTATAAAAGCCCAAGCTTTATCCCTTGCTTAGATTTAATAATGTTATTGCTACGAGACAGAACCATTTAAGATGACTTACATTACCTTTTGCTTTGTCCAGGCACCATGACTCCTTAATCTCTGGATGGCTGTTTTCCTTTCTTGGGTATTGAATTCGGTTTGCCTTCTAGTTTGCCACTAAAGGGCAGGGAGGACATAACAGTGTTCTCTCTTTTGCAGTCTACATCCAATTACTGTAAGACACTGCTGCAGTCATGTCTGAGAAGCTGAAGCCCACAGAAAGCAGTCTGAGTGTTTCTCTTGCCCTCAGAGGACTTGATTAGCTTGAATGTTCAAAGCATCTCTAGAGAACAATTAAGGCTTGTTTATATTCTTCCAGTTCCTCTTGTTTGTTTCTATTTGTTGTTTCCTTGCTTTCTGTTTTTTTTTTGCCTGTGTATTTTATCTCTTCATCCCCATCTTTTCTGATATTTCTCCTTGTGTCTTCAATGATCAATTATTTAAACAAGTAAAAAAATTGTGAGATCAGCAGTTTTTGTTGAGGCTGAAAGTAATTAAAAAAAGTGCAACATGAGGTCTTGTAAGGGGAAAATATTCCTACATTGTCATAAGCAGTCAGACCCTTCAAAAGATACCTAACATGATGAAAAATGTAATGCATTTTTATTTTCTGTTGCTTTTGTACATCACATGGGAGTATGTGATCTCCAGACCTGAGTTTCTGGAAGACTGCAACATACATGTAAATACTGCAGTCAAAGTAGCTTGAAGAGGTATCATGTTTATTGAACTAATTTGCACATGCAGTTTATACAAGCCAGTGAGCTAGTAAGATTAAGGAGATTATACAGTAAAATGTTGTGGTATCTTAATGATTTCTTTTATATATCATAATGACTAAAAAGTAATCCTCTGTTTCACCTGTTCTCTTCCTTCATTTTCTCTGTAATTCTCTTTTCCCTGTTCTTCAACATTCCGTTCTTTTTCTCATGTGAAAACACCATCTCTTCCAGATTTAGGAAGTTAGATTGACTGAGTGCATTCAGAATACATTAAGACCAAGGGACTTTTTAATCTAACTAGAATATTATAATTCTGTATTTTACTATGAATTAAAGTTGCATGCTTTCATTTAAAAAAAAAAACCAAACAAACCAAAACCAAAAACCAAAACCAAAAACCACCCAACTAAAACACCACCCCACCCCACCTCCCCCCATTAAAAGGAAGGGTCTATAAATATTGAGTACTGCTGTAAATATGCAGAAAGTTAATTTCATAGTTAAATATTACAGTAAAAGGATTATAATTTTGCACTCAGGTCTGTAGGACACTCCCAAATGAGGCAGTTATTATGTGTTCCCATTTTGTTTGAAGCCTCAGCTTTTCTTCTATTTCTGTCCATCTAAAAATGGCTGTGTTGGTAGACGTTTTGGTAAAGGACCCCTGCCCAGCTTACTTTTCCCCCCACACTATTTACCTTTTGAAGATGTGGATATTTTCCTTCTCACTTCAAACTGAGAACTGAAATTTAAAACATGAACATTACCTGCCTACAGATAGTTCTGATGGCCCTGCCTACCTGCATATTTTGCATGATGTGATATTTTTAAGCCTTTACATGGTTTTCACACATCTTTAGCCAAACATGGTTATCACAAGATGCCTCTTTGGTGGAATTAATAGTCTTCAATTTGTTTTCTGTCCCTCCTGTAATCACTGAAAGATCAACTGTCCTAAGATAAGACAATATCTTGAATGCTATCAGAGATACAACAGTGGGATATAAAGCTGTGTTCATCAATGTAAAATCGAGAGATACCGATTACAGTTTTGAAATAATTCCTGTTACTAGGTCTTTTTGTTTGTTTGTTTTGTTGGTTGGGATTTTTTTTTTTTTTTTTTTAAGAGAAAGTATTGTACTTAAGGTCTGGTATTGTTACCATAGCTCAAGAGTAGGTAATGTCTTACTAAATGCTGTAAACAATAACAGTTCTGTTGTCTCTAGCTTCATTAACCAAATTTAATTAATGGTTTCTTCCATTTTGCAGTCTAGGTACTATAATTGTCAGGAATAGCAAATATAGATAACACCTTTTGTATCTCTTTGTGACAAGATGCAACTACTTCCTGTTTATCAAAACAAAAAAAAAAAAAAAAAAAGCAGCCCAAATGTGTTTTGTACTTCTTATATCAAACAAAAAGTCTTACAAGGTGCAAATCCCTTTATAAATTGATTTGCCTAGGTTAGCTCTATTTTGCACATGCTTTGGCCACCTTTGTCATATGTTCTCTTCATATATACACATATATATTGTATTTATTGGTTTATTTGAATCCCTGCCTGATGTTTCAGAGCTCACCGTCACACCAGCTACTTTTTAAGACTCTTGGAGTTCATTCCTTCAGAGTGGCTGAGACAATGTTTGCTACTGTTCTCATGCTTTATCTTTATAATGTTTCAGCTCATCCACCATTTACCATGTGCTTTAGAGTGAAATTCTACCCACATGAACCCCTGAAGATTAAAGAAGAGCTGACCAGGTATTTGTTTTGTTTGTTTGTCTGTGCCTTTAATGTATGTTTTCTGACAAGTTCAAAATCAGATTGTGTATTGTGTAGGGTAGGATTCTCACTTTTTATGCTAAAATATAGAGCAAACAGCCATTTGAATGGTTGGCAGCTTCTTTATTTATTGTGATACCTGTAGATTTTTAAAAACAGTATAACATGACCTTTTTGTAACATACAGAGAAGTAGTCACGTTGTGGAAGAACTTTCAGAAAGAGGAACAATGGTCAAATGACTGGACAAGGATTATTCTGACTTTTACCCTGGCAAGGATTGTGGTCTTGAGTAAGTTCCTTCTGGGTCTCAGTTTTGGTTTGCTTACTGAAATCATCGATGAAGTTTAATTCAGTAATGGTCTTAACTCTTTCAACAGGAGCATGTATAGTCCCACTGAATTTTCTCTTGCGTATATCTTTAGGACCACAACCAACAGAGTATTTTTAACGTACTGATCTTTAGCAAACTGAAGCAGAGGTACAATATATTTATATTTTTAAAGTAAAGCCATTCTGGAAGTTAAGAGCTCTTTTTGCTTATATTGGCATTTTCCAGATTATGCTGTAAAAATAACCGTATATATGTCAAAATAAAGTCATACTTAACAACTGGGAGTTTTGTCCTTCCTACTAGCCATTGTGACTATTTTGTTGCTTTGGGTACTTTTCAAGAAATGCAATTGGGGAAAAATGTAGGAAAACAACAGCTCTTTTGACCTGTGCGCCAGCTGTGGAGGAGGACTACGTGTACCTATGCTTTGCCACGCTGCTAGTCAGGAGATTGCAGTGCAGTTGCACGTTGCAGAAGCATGGAGCCCCTGAACACTTGTTGCGCTGACTTCTTCACTGATGCTTTCCCCAGTCCCTGCAAATTCTTACGCTCATGAGTCACTGCATGAATGGGAGTGATCCCATTATCACTGGTCTCATTCTAAAAGTTTCAGGAACAGCTTGCATTCTGCTGAATGGGAAGTTTATAGTTTGTATAGAGCAGCTGGAACATACAGTTCACATTATAGCTATTTATCTTGCGTGGAATACTGAAACTGTTTAACTGAGTGAGCAGGTTGTAAACCAGGCAATCGATGCATTTTCATTATTTCTTAGTCTTTGTTCTTGGATGAACATTTTACGTGTTATAAGCCAGAGTATAAACTTCATGTAAACCTTCCTTATTGAAGAGTCTTAATTAATTGACTTTTTTTTTTAAAAAAACTACTTGGATACCCTCCCAGGAGAAGTTTTATTGAAATGCAAAGAATCTAGAATTAGCTCACTGAAGCGTATTGTGCTGTCAGTATGTTTCAGGCTTTGCTGGAACCTTTCAAATTAATTTTTAAAGTCTAGCTGCTGTATGAAAAAATGTTTTATGGCCTTCAGTTAAAACCAATACTATTAAGACATAAAAAGGAAAAATAACTAATCTTTTCAATGTCCACATTGTGCACATGATGACTTTTCATATCTTATCAGCTTTATAGTTTCCCCATGTTGCTATTTGGAGGCTTTGCTTTGTGTCTGCCCAGGTCTTTTACACAATAACAAAGTACAGGGAATGCTCCTGAAATGAGCGAGTGATGTGTAGTCGTGTAATTCACCTCTGAGAGTTTGTTTCATCATCTAAAGCAGAGGGTCAGATTCAAGGTGACACTCTAAATTGGCCTCAGTTATTTCTTTTTTCTCATATTGCAGTGATAGGTGAAATTCAAGAAAAAAAATGCCTGTTAGTGTGTGACAGAGGGAAGCAATGAAAACTTGAAAGCTAATTGGCTTTTTGGTAGATGTAAATTTTTTAATTTCTTTTTTTATCTCTGCTGTCTTCACTGAGCAATCATCTTTATTTCAGTGTGTGCTTAAGATTATTTGAAAATAAATTAATAACATTGGCACCCTTTGGCTTAAAGCCATCTGTACTTCATAGCTGTATATACAGTCAGCTGAGCCTGAGTACTAGTGCTTTGCATTTCTGCTGTTCTCCATGTCTCAGCATATAAGAAAGCTGCTTTCTTGCTTCTTCAACTGGGTAGAAATCTGATGGGTGTCTGTAGTCCCATTTAGATAATAAAATTAAGATACAGTAGAACATCCTGTCCTGGACTCTTTGGTTCGGAATATTAATTAACCCTGTCTAAATCCCCCATGTAGATTACTGTTGATGCAGTCTTTGTAGAAACTTTATAGGAATAAATCTTTAATCAAGTACCATAATGGCCTCAAAGAGACATCCAGATGTTAAAAAGAGCTGTTTTCCCTACTCTTCCATAGCAATATCTGATGTAAAAAAAAATATAATCTATCCAGTACATGCAGCTGTGTGTGTATGGGGTAAATTATTTGATTTCTGTGAAAATTGTATCACATGTATAGAAATGCTATTCAGGATTTAGACATCACTGACAGTAAGAAAATTGAATATTTCTCACCTCAGATTACTCCCACTTAATTTCTATCCTACCTTTGGTGGGCTGTGCTGGACTGTAATTCTTGAGTTAATCTGTAATTTTACAGTTGGAACTATTTTCAGGAAATAAAGATGGAGAATTACATGGTTGAATTTATCCCTCTGTTTATGATATTGTAGGAAAAAAAATTGTATGAACCTGAAAAAGTGTGCATGCACTGTGTTCAGAGGCCAGGAGTGCCTTGGGCAAAGGACCTAGCCATGCGCTTGCCTGTCATTTTGGTCCACTGCTAAGGGTGCCTGTGGATATTGTTAGTCATGTCATACCACCCCAGCTGCTTACTTTTATCTTCCCTCATTTTAATTAATAATCACTTCCATAGCTATGCTTTTGAAATACAATCAGTGCCTGCCTCTGGATGCTAAGGCATTTAGAGGTATTATTGCTAAATAGTCAGCTGGTGTTAGGATTGTAATTCACAAGTTACTTTCAGTGGCCTTGGGCTTGTCACCCTGAGTTCTCTAGTTTGTGTAGTAACAGACTACATGAATCCTGGCTTGTCAACAAAGTCCAAATCTTAAGGCACATCAGTGCTGAACTTCCTTAACTCATCTCTTTAACTTGTGTCAGCATGGATTTAGAAGATCTGTCCTTATTTTTGGAAATACTGCTTTCTGAGCAGGACAGTGAAGCCATACATGTTTGAAACATGTTTGAGAGACCCTAAAGACATGCTATTTCTTTTCAATAGTTAAAATAATCAGGCAGTTTTTTCAATGCGTGTTTAAAAACCATGATGAGAAAGTGGCAAGTATTTAATCTATTTTGCTGAAATGATTTGGCCTCTGAATTTATTTCAGGTGCACTGAGGGCTTAGCAGATTGCAACACTAACAGTGAATACAGACTTCTGAGCAATCTGTATATCTTTTAAACAGAGAGAGGTGTTCAGCCTCAGTAGAAGTCTGATGTTTCTATATGCTGTGGCCATTTCTGAGAGTTTGACTTGCGCTTTATGTGTAGTATGTGGAAGGTGTCAAGGGTCTTCTGAGTGGTATATCTGTGGCTTTCTAGATCTGATTGTCTAGTACTTATAGGTGGCATGGAGTCAGAACAAAGTACTTTAGTTTCAGAAAATAGCACTTAACTGGCTTCACTGAACATCCCTAATGAGAGTAATAGCTCCTGGTTTTTAAGTAGGCAATAGCAACATGACACCAGGTCCTCCCATCTCATTTTTTCCTGTAAAACTAGGCAAACCTGTAAAACAGAATTTCAGTTTCTTTTCCTGTTGAATCAACATCTGCTCTGCAGCCTGTTTTCTGACTGATGCTGCACACGATTGGGCTAGAGACCTTGAATACAGACATTTTCAGTACATTTTCAGTATTACTGCTAATTTCCTTTTCTGCTAATTTTCTTTCTTCTTTTTCCCTTTTATTTTTTTTTTTCCATCTTTGTGGTACATTCCAGTTGTTTTTCCCAGAAAGCATGGTATGCTTGATGGTGAAAGATGTTTCTTTAGCTATGTGTACAGAACCATGTGCAGAGAAAAGGATATTCCAGAGTTCACTATGATGGTCAAGATTATTCTGCTGGCATGGCATGCAAAGATGCAAAATTGTCATAAAGGAAGTTGTAACTACAGAGGTCATTCAATCTGCTGTATGCACAGCTTCCCACTATGCTCTCTGAAAGCTCAGGTATTTTTGCTATGTGCTCTCTTCCTATTCTTTTACCACAGATCAGCACCCTGGGAGGGTCCACAGCTGGGAAAGCCTGAGACGTTGTGTGTGAACAGAATGGGAACAATTAAGAGAGTGTGAACAGATGAATCAAAAGAATGGTCATATCTGGGCACAAAATTTTACTATGTTATTTTTTTTTCAGGGTTCTTGCTTAGGTAATAAATAAATCAGTGTTTATTCTTTCTTATGTAATAAAGCAGCTCAAGGCCTCATGCCTTCTTATCTCCAAATCCCTACATTATACTGTATGTATAATTAAAATGAGGGAATATGAAGTCATTTGAGGTCCCAAAAGAATAATCTGAAATGCTACAGGTAATACTGCAGCAGCAGTAATCCGTGATTATTGTAGGAAAAACAGACGTAGAAAATGGCGTGGGTGAGTAGCTGGTGGAATTATCTGATGATGGATTATTTCAACTGCTTTCATCATGCCCTTTTTTTCTAACCTGTATTTCCTAATCCAGGAGGCAGTTCTTCAATCACTAGGCTGTCATAAAACAGTGTAATGAGTACTTTGGTACAAGAAAAGCAGATAAAAAATGTTTAACTGGAAGTCATATAAAATGACAAAGACTTGGGGTATGTAAACATGGCAAATTCAAGAGATCTGAATGAGCTAGCTTGGGCGAGGAAGAGCAATACAGCTGCATGCATGCATGCAATGCTCCACTGGTCCTATCTCAAGCAGTTGTGCTTGTTATTGCCTTGTGTTGGAAGAGCCTGGTGCTTTCCTTTCAGAAGCAGGAGGGCAGTTGAGACTGATAGTGCTCCAGCTGGTTGTTAATGCTTGGATATCAAACCATTATTTGCAAGTTGGAAAGTCTTGCAATATGTTCATCCTTCCAAGGGTGAGTGAATATGAGGCTAGCCTGTGCTGCAGACCCCTGTTCCAGGCATCATTCGAATAGCATCATCTGTCTCTCTGGCTACCCTGTCCGGCTCTTGCAATGTGCAATGGTAGCTATGTTTTGATGCCTCTTCAAGTCTGTTTTGGCTTTCTGAAAGCCATATTGGCTGGTTTGCAAGTGAATTTATTGTTCTAATAGTATTGGATGCACAATTAGATTGAATAGCACAAGTCTTAAAAATGAATGAGTGTCATTAGTAAGAGCACATAGTGCTGGAAGGCTCGCAGAAATCATTCAGGGTAGGGAAAAAAATTACCCAGGACAGTCCTGCATTTTTTGGTGATGCTTGTGCCTGTTGTAGGAGACCTTACGTGTTCACAGGTCCTCTTGTCCTCTTGTGATCCTGTGAGGGGAAGGGAAGAAGGCTGAGAAGGTGTAGTTTAGTTGCGGAAGCTTGCAGAATAGAATCTATTCCTGCATTTTTTGTGGGGCTTTTAGGTATCCAGTATCCAAAACAAAGCTTGTATCTTACTACTCCTTTGTGGTCTTAACTCATTGGTGAAATGACTTCTTGTGTACCAGTAAAGCTTTTTTTCTGTTTTTTCCCTCTGTAGCCAGTGCTGTCAAGCAGCTGGCTGGCATGGCAATTTTTCACACTTTTCTCAAGGGATGACTATACCCTGTAATGCAGAAGCCGGCCAGCTCTGAAGCCAGGAGGCTAAGCCCATGTATTACTAGATTCAAGTAGCAGTCATCATCCTGACCACCAAAGTCAGATATTTGAGATTACTGGAAAGCTGTTATTCAAGTGACCTTCTCACCCCCACCCCAGGGCAGAAAACAGACTATTTATTTCTGAGGGAATAGTGGTTGTTGTTCTTGTTGGGTGTTTGTTTTATTTAGGTTTTTTTTTTGTTTGTGTGGTTGGCTGGTTTCTGGTTTTTATTTCTTGGTTGGTTTTGGTTTGGGTTTTTTTTTAGTACTGTGGATCCAGAGCTTCTCTGATGATTTTGGCCATCCAGGAGAGACGTAAGTTCAGGATGAAGTTACAGGGTGCTGTTACTTTTGTTGTGTTTGAATGCTTAGCATTAGTACTTCTCTCCAGAAGGCACAGACCAAGGAGGATGATTCTTCCTGCAGGTGCTTTTTAACATGAAAGAAAGTCATATGATTTCCTAAATAAATTAACAAACTAGTTGCTACCACTTTTGATGTTAGATATTTTAAGATAAATAGATTTTTCTCTTTTGCCCTGTGTTGGAATGAAGATTATGTTTTGAAGTGATGATGGCTATGCTCCTAGTTACTAATTCTTCTGCTAGAATTTGGCTTATGACTGATCAGGTGGATTGAAAGGGTAACTGCTGTACTGACATTACTGTGGCATGCTTATTGCCATGTGTATCTGTTTTACAGTGCTATGATGGGTTTAAGCCATGCTAGAGTTCCAGAAAAACAAGAAAACAAATAGATGCTCTCTGCATCCAAATTCACTAAAAGGTTCCTGGAATTATTATATTAGGATTATTAGGATTTTAAGTTACATTCCTGCCTATTCATTTTAGTGTTATTTTCTGGATCTGTTGGTCATGAATTTGTCTAATCATTCTTTTTCTGGACTTGGTGATAATGTTTGTCTTCACTGTGGCCTGAGGCAGTTAGTTCACTACCTGCTGTGTAAAGTACTTCATTCGTCTGCCTTAAGCTATTTCCTGATTCCCATGGCTTCCCTGTAGCTCTAGTATTTCAGGATTCAGTGAAGAGCAGTTCTACCTTTGCCTTTCCCACTACCCTCAAGATTTCATGAGACTCACTCTTATTCCCTCTCAATCACCATCTCTAAGGGAGGCTCTATTCTCTCATTTTAGCTGTTCTTTGTATTAACCTCAACTACATCCAGCTCAGGATGCAGAGGCTAGAACTAAGTAAAACATTTAAGATGTGATTACACCAAGGCTTTAAATAGTGTCAAAATTCCCCTCTGTCTTGCTCACAATATCTTTCCTGATGCTGGCCAGTGTTTTATGGCTTTTTTGACTACTGCTCCACCCTGAGTTGATAACTTCAGAGATGGGTCTTTGAAGACTACAAGATCTACCTGTCAGCTCTGTGTTTTATCAGTAACTATTGAAGTGATGGCTTTTCTTTAACTTAAAAAAATATCAAAATACTCCTCAAATATTATTTAGTAGACAAGCAATGTAATTTTAGAGAATATAACTATTTTTTTTATTAGCCTTTTTGTCTAGGTGGTACTGTAAAGCATAGAAAAGATCATTCTCTTAGTTGTGGTATTACATACTATTAAGTAGCTGTTAGTGTTTAGATTATATTCATAGACTTTGTAAGGAAGCCAGGGCTCCTGCAGTGTACTTGATGCCTACTATAGAAGAGGGAATACGCAGTTAGTGTCCAGAATAATACACATAAGATGATCATAAATATTTATGCAAGAGAAGGGGACCCAGTCCAGGGATATTGTAAACACATTCATTTGCCCTCTACTGCTCTGTGCCTGAGTATGCACAGTAGTATGGGAAAGAGCATCGCAGTCAAGGACACCATGCTGAGGTAACAATTTTGAAATAGTGCTGTATCTTTTGAGGTGACCGTGTCCTTCAATTACAAAGGCTGTGACAACACTGGCAAAAATGCTTGTTGCTGGAGTAAAATGAGTGAAGTGACTTGAACATGTGAAAAACTGCACAAAATTCGGCAGTGGGAAAGCTTTCCTGCCTCAGTGAACATCTTGAAATAGATGAGTAAAAATAGAATAGATAAAAGTCAATAAATAAATTGACTGATAAGCAGTTCGGAACATGATCTCTAGGGGTCGTGAAGCCTGCTTAAACCAAGGATAGATATTGCTGACCCTTCATCTGCAGTTGCAGGACAGGCTTGGCTAACCTGGAGTTGAGTCATCTGTATTGCAAACAGATAATAGATGGAAATGAGGTTATTCCAATGATACAGTCTAAGCACTGAAGCATACGTTTACTAGCTTGCTGGTACTTAGGACTGTAAATCAGGCTACAAAGTTGTGTCAAGGCTTGGAAAAAACAGTTGTGATGGAAGGATACAAGAAGCAGCAAAATGTGATCTGATTTTGCAAGTTATTTTTGTAGGTGTAGGCAAATTTAAGTATATGCAAAAACCTTACTGATTTCAGTAGTCAGGTACACATTCATAGGTCTTTGCTGACCTGGGACATAAATTACTTAATTAGGATTATAGGAAGTATCTGAGGTTGAGCCAACCTCTGGCAAAGCTTGCAAGATTAGCTTTTAGTCCAAGTGCATAGATCTCCTTCATTTGAAAGAACTCATTAGTGTCTTAGTCTTGTTCCAAACTGCCCTTCTTGCTTTGTAGGTGAACAGAATCCCATACAGCTTACTGTGTGGGCGGTCTCTGGAAAATATATTCAGACTCTGATTCTGCTCTGCATGGGTAATTCCCTGCCCTCCTTAGGAGTGTAAGTGCTTGTCTTGTGTCCCATCTAACAGTTTCTCCAGTATCCACTGTGAACTCTGCTCTGTGCCTCTCTTGTCTTCTTGACTGCTGTGTTCTGTCTTGGAGATGTTTCTTTTCTTTTTTTCTTTTCCCCCTACTTTTTTTTTCTCAGAAGTGAAATAATTCTTTGGAAGTACAATTTTGAACTCTTTAATTAAGGATTTCAATGGTGAAATGCATGCAGCAACTCAGTAGCAGAGAATCTTAGTGACAGTAAAAATAAACGTATTTTAATTTTAAAAATTGTTAGTGTAATAGGAAGGCACATGAACCATTTAAGAGACAACAACTAAAACCCCTTTCATGCAAGGGAGGGTGGCCCGAGCTTCTTTCCGAGACTAGCAAGCACTAGGGATTATATATTTTATATATTACATATATATGTTATATTTTAAAGCAGAGACAGATGAATAACATCTGTGGCCCATGTTTGTGACAGAAGCTTGTGCTCAGCTCTGTCATCCCAGGATGATCACTGGTAAGAAATCAGCTCTGAGGCACAAATGTTCTTTTCCCTAAAATTATATCTTATGTGCTATTTCAGTTATATATCCCATGATTACTCTTATCTATTTTCTTTTAATATACATCTCAGCAAAAATTGAATATGTATTTCTGTTTTCTTAATTGTTACAGAAAGGAAGTATTTTCTGTTATCTTAGGGAGACAAGACAATGAAAAATATATTATACTGAAGTTACTGAAAAATTAGAATGGAAATTTTCTGCCTTTTTTTTAATTGTTAGTTTATTTTATTTAATTTGTTATTTTTTTTTAAATTCTGAACAACTTGCAGAGCCAGTGATTTAGCTGGAGGAAATGGGTAGTGATACATTGTTATTAGCTTCATATAATTGTCAAAAATGCATATACTGACAATTTAGATTAAAGAGTTTACATTATTTTATATTGCAATGAAACTAACTTTGGGGAGGTTTTTTTTGACAAATTTTGGTAGTTTCAGATTGCAAACAGGCTTACACAAGAAACTCATTTCTTACAGGGAAAATAAAACTATGCATTTCTTGTTCAAGATTGGCTCAGATGACTTGAGACTATTATGGATGCAGAAATTGAATAATGACATTGAAGATCTTTGATCCTCTTTGATCAGTAGCAAACTATTTGCTTAGAAATGCACAAGTATGCACACTCCCACTCAGACTCCCATGTTCATCCACACAGAATTTTAGTGGAATGCATAGAAATGAATTCTTGCCCTCATTCTGAGGGGTTTCTGATGCTGCTGCTATTGTCTTTGATCCTAAGTGCCAGTGTACTCTCTTAGTGACCAGTCCCAAACTGGTGTATTTATGGCTGTATTTATTATTAAAAAAAAAAAATAAAAGGAGGGGCTGGATTCTAATGAACTAATTCTGTGTGTTTTCAGGTTTATTCTTATAAAATAACTGTATATTGGAGGGGGAAAGGGACTCCCTGCCATCTCACTTCAGGAATCTTAACTTGTGATTTATTGCATAGCATCTGACAGCGAGACAGAGAGATGCTGCCCGACTCTTGAGTAGACACTTTGAGTCAATTCTAGAACATTTTCCATTTCTCCCTGAACTTTGAAGATAATAGACGGTCTTGTAATAGATGGTCTTGTAATAGATGCAGGGTGTGAAGTATTGGTTCCCAATTCTGTTACATGGGAAATAATTTCCTGCAAAACTATTTTATCTTCTTGAAATACCAAAATATTAATGGAAAAGTTAGAGTTTGTAGTGTTTGCTTCCATCACTACAGCTCTAGAGTTGGACCTGGCATAGTCCTGAGACTTGAAATTCTTAGTTCTAATCTCAGCCTCATGTCTGCAAATGTTGGTCAGAAGTGGTAGGTTAGTATTCTTTTCCAGAAGCCTATTTACTTTTGTATGTCGTTACAGTAATTTTAAAACTCAAGAGCCACAAATGTGTGGTGTTGTGGAGATCTTTTGACCTTACAGCTCAGGTAACAAGCCATGCTGTGAAGTCTTGGGATGCCCGTTCACAGGTGGCTGGTTTTGGCACTTCTTAAAAGGTAAAGAGTTTGACTTCAAGGTAGTGGTCACTCTGGAGAACCGCAACGAGTTTTTCACCCTGGAAAGACTTACCAAAAGTCTTAGGATGTAGACTGCTCATTTGCCCAGGTTATGTACGGTATCTGTATCAATATACTGAGCCTTTTCCAGGAGTCTGGAAATTGTAGAGTACTGTCACTGCTGTCATTGCAGACCAAGAATTTTTACTGCATCTCACTGAAGCTTTTGGTGTTTCCTGATGCAGTTATCCTCTGGGAACTGCTTGTACTGTAGCAGTACCCAATCATGGCAGTGAATTAGTGAGCTGTTACTGGACACTAATTACAGGGGAAAAAGGGGGTTGCAAAATAAAAGAAAAAGGCCTTGAAGTGCAAGGTTCCTGTAGAAACTTTTAATACTATAGTGGAGTAAAGGGATGTGTTCACAATGAGAACAAATTGCCTTCCTCTGTGATAACTGTCTCGTATTTATATAGCAATTAGTAACAATCCAAGGAAAGGAGGAAAATTCCTCTTGCTCTTCACATAGATACTACTTCCAGTCTTACATTCAGAATGTGCTATTCTAATGTGAGCTTCGGATAAGCTACTTGGTGCAGGAGCTTATGGTGCACACAGATCCAAGTAACTTGGGCAAAATATGTCTGACGTCAGTGTTATTCATAAAGGACATTTTTATTGTCTACACTGTAGCTCAAGGTTGGAGAGGACTGGCAGCATCAAGGAATGTTCTGAAGCCACTGGCAGAAGCCACTGAGTCTGATAGCACTCTCTAAATAGCTGACTTTATCTGCCTTAAGCAATGCTTAAGTGGTTTAATTTTCCCACAGGGATGAAGCTTCTGAATAGTAGCTAGCTAGGTGGCTGAGAAAGGAGCTCCAACTGAGTCGCTGGGCTGTGAGCTGCTCCATCTCTGGGAGGCTGCTCTCTAGGGGAGAAAGGAAGAGACCGTGATGGCCTTGTGGCTGTCCTTCTACTCTTGCTACTGAAAAACAATGCTGCTCTGTGGTAGGAGTCGGAGGGCAGATAGAAGGATGCTATTGTTTTCTTCTCCCAAGTCCTCCTGGAGGTAGAACAGCTCTGAGAGGAATGGAACAGGTTTCTCCCAGGTAGGTCACCTGTGCCTGATGCTTCCTGGGCCTCAGGTAGTTGCTTTTACCTCAAAACTGCACCTAGGATTCTTAGCAGATTAAAAAACAGAAAAGGAAAGAAATCCTCTGCAGTGTGGCCAATGTGCTATTTTGTGCACAGTGATAGAGCAAGAGATTTCCTGTGTATACCTGCATTTAATGAGAGGGGGTGTGCTCAAGAAAACAAGCTATAATTTATTTCATATTACTGATGAGCGTTGTAACGTGTACATTTTAGATACTTTCCATGCTATCTCTTAGTGGCGTTTTGTTACTTCTGCTCTCATTATTTCATTGTTAGTGAGAAAAATCTCTTGTCTTACATCTAGTTTTCCCTGTGGTTGCCCTTTACCTCTTTTTACTGCCATTTAAGGCAGCAATAGAGAGATCCAGGAGGGTTTCAGAGAGACACACAGCTGTGTTCACACCGGTAAGTTAAATATGTTACAAAAAGATGCCACATAGTTTCCTATTTATTTTTTTGAATTATATTTCAGGTACCTCTTATACCTACAAATAAAAAGGGACATTTTCCATGGCCGTTTGCTGTGTTCTTTTTCTGATGCTGCCTACCTGGGTGCCTGTATTGTCCAAGGTAAGTACAAGCAGCAGGCTTTTATAAATACTTAACTGATAGGTGTGTTCAGTATAAAAAGAAACTCAAAACTGTTGCAGGAATATAGCTGGCAATAGCCTTTTTTTGATTGTTGTTGTTGCACTGTTTCTCTACGCTAGCATCCACTGTAAAGTGTTTCAAGTAATTCAGCCATTTAGCCAATCAAAACCAAGCTGGAACTTTAAAACCCTAATGAGTTGTCTTGGTATTTAAGTGAAAAATTATGGCATTAATGTTAGATTGCAGTTACAAACAAAGCAAAATTGTGTTCTGAATCCTGAATGTAAATTCCTGTTCCATTTGACCTAAGCAGGACAAAGTGTCATTCAGTGCCCTTTCTTAGGGTAAGGGAGACCTCTGTAATGATGCAATCCCTGGGAAAAAGAGTAGATGTAATTCAAGGAGAAAAGTCATTAACTTTTTTTAATTCTCCCCTTCTCTCTGCTGTTCATTTCCTTAGAAATACAGGAATATGTCTTGAATTGCACACAGAGAAATAACTAGATGTCTGATTAGGCACATTGTATGTGTGGAAGTTCCCGTCCTTTTGCCTTAACATGAATGGAGGTCTTAGTGTGCTATAAAGCAGAGTATTCAAACCAAGATTGTGTCAGGACTTTATTAAAGGAGGCTTATTTAGAAAGCTAAAACACCAAATCCCATGTTTGGGTAGCTAAGTGACACATCTTTTAGAAGAGGAATAAAATACTGTGGACCAGCATGTATAATGTTACAGTCTGTGCTTCTCTGCTAGAACAGAATTAAACCAGTACTTATCAGCGAGGGTAAACTTGTGTAAAGAAGAGGAGAATCTGAAGTGCATTGTTTCAGTTCTGCCTGGTACCAGAATGACAGGTACTTAAAGCAGAAAGATTGCCTATGCCTCTTTTTTACAGAGCACATTTCTGACACAGAAAGTAGTTTAGGATTGCTAATTACTGCTGCAGCTAATAAACATGAACTTCACTTGAAACTCATTGACTGGAGTGGCAGTTATAAGGATTTTTTTGTTTCAGTTTACTATTGGTTCTTTAAAGCAACATTTCTTGAGAGATGCTGGATTCTTACCAATCATGGAAGTATCTTGAATTACACTGTATTTACTGACTTTTTTCCATGTTAACTAATGTGGAAATTGAATTTATGTATTTTTTTTTCTTGTGTTTTGGATCTGTTTAGCTGAGCTTGGTGATTATGATCCTGAGGAACACCCAGAGAATTACATCAGCGACTTTAAGATTTTTCCCAAGCAGTCACAAAAACTCGAGAAGAAAATAGCTGAAATGCATAAAAATGAATTCAGGTAATTTAGAAAGCTGTTTGGCAATGAGCTAAGAAACACTTTTATATTCCCAGATAGAGAACATTAAATCCGGAGGGTTTGTTCCTTGGATTACAATAGATGCTCTACCAGTATACAGTTCAATATGCTGTTTCATCGTAGTGGTTGTTCTTTTCCTGTTAGCCTTCATTAATCATAGCTGATTCCTGAATGTGTGCTGGTAATTTAGACTGCGTTTGCTTCAAATATAGGTCTGGTTAGTGGGAGTGGCTCACATAATGAATGCGGTTCTGGTTGATTAGTGGAATAATATCTTTTACTTGTATCTTTTTAGAGCTCACACATCTTTTGCTGTCAAATTTCTGTATGTAGTGCAATTATAAAATTATTGATGGATTTTGACCTGACAGAACTAGATTATTCTATCTGTAGTTTGTTAACATGGTGGCAAATTGCACAGAAATGTATTGAAATAACTTATTTGGAAGACTAAGGAGGTGAGATTCAGAACTCTGCGTGCTCTTTTTATGTCCAAAACTTTTAATAGTATGACAGAGGGGATGGACACAGATCAATCAGGCTTTTGGCTTCCAAGTTGAACATGTCCTAGAAGTACAGTGTTTCCAGGAGAGATGTAGCCGTGCATTGTGCAACTCTACCCTCTTCAGGATTGTAAGCAAATGACATGCACCGTAGTCTGAGGGCAGCTTGTTCGGTGCCCCAGGCGGTTTGCTTAGTTGGGAATAGTCCTCGGAAACCCTGGAGAGAAATAGGATGTGCAGAAAATCAAATTAAAGCAAACGATTAATTACATAAAGTAGAAGGACGATTTTTGTTCAAAGATTACAAGGCCCTTTGCACTTGCTTAAAACCCCTGTGATTTGTTTTCATATTGCAACATGTATAAATACTTTGTGGAAGACTGTGTCAGAAGCCCTGCTTAGATCAAGATAGACAGCATCCACTGTTTTTCCCTCATCGTCTCAGTAAGTCATTTCATCATAGAAGGCTATTGGATTAGTCAAGTGTGATTTCTGCTTGGTGAATCCATGTTGACTGCTCCTGTTAACCTTCTTTTCCTCCTTGTGCTTAGAGATGACATTCAGCTTGTGCTGTTCCATCACTTTTCAAGGGATGAAGGTGAAGCTGACTGGCCTATAATTTCCTAGGTCCTCCTTTTTATCCTTTTTGAAGGCTGGAGTGACATTGACTTTTAGCCAGTCCTCAGGAATCTCCCTTGTTCTCTATAAGCTTGTTCTCCATAAGCTTGTTCCCCGACCTTTCAACGATAATGGAAAGTGGCTTGGCAGTAACATCTGCCTCTGTCCTCTTCCTGATAAGGTGGCCTGTAGTAAACACCCACAAGAACCATGTCAGTCTGCCCTTTAATTCTTACCCCTAACCTCTTGTCTTGGTCTTTGTCCACCCCTAGGCAGAGCTTGATATGTTCCAGTTGCTCTCACATACAAAGAACAACTCTACCATATTGCCTTGCTAGTCTGTCTTTCAAAAGTATGCGGCTATTCATGCCAGTCATTCCAGTCATGCAAGCTATCCCACCATATATCTCTAATTGCAATGAGATTGTGTCCCTGCACTGTACAGAAATCTCTGATTCTTCCTGTTTATTCTCCACGCTGCATGTGTTGGTGTACAGACACTTCAGAGAGGTAATTGAGTGTGCACACTATTCAGGAGGGGTGCAAGAAGATTCGTGATAGGCATACACACTCCTGAGGTGGTTGGCATTCTGGTTCTCATCTCGGAAGACAGCTAAGAAACATTCATCGCTGCTCTGGTTGGCCTGTCTTATCCCTGAGTTGAATGTGATGGCATGAGTGATGCTACTACAGATACCACCCATGTGTGACTTCACTTGAAAGCCCACCTCACCAAGCTGGCCACTTCTAGACAGGTGGATCCCATCCTTCCATAACAGGCTGTAGTCATCAAAGGATGTTGCATTGTCATTAAAGCCAGAATCCTCAAGACAGCACCGGTAATGAAGCCAGAAGATGATTTGCATTATGCATCCAGTTTTGGCTGAATCCTCTCTACCTGTTAGAATGGAAGAAAAGATAACTTGGGCACCAGTATTTTTTCACTTGCACCCTCAGGTCTTTATAGTCTTTGATTATGCCCAGGTTCTGGCTTGTGGTGTCATTTGAAAAAGTAGCAGTTTTCTTTCACTTACTGCAGTACCTGATGTGTCTTACCTATTAGCCTAGTTACAAAGACAGTTTCAGAGCTGTATGGACAGTACTGTAGTTCTGTCTTCCAAAAATTGATCATCCTATTACATTTTTTTACATCAGACACTCACTATTCACATGGAAGTTTTACCTTTTTCGGATATTTAATTCCATGGATCTCTATTCTAGGAGTACAGATTAATAAAACATAACTGTCATTTAATGAACTATACATAGAGAGGTCAGAGCTTGATGATCAGGTTTCTATATCTAGCTGGAAAAAGATAGCTAAAAGAAGCATTGAGCTAATAGTCTTCTGTCTGGTATTGATTAGCACAACTGATTCACTGCATTCAGCAAGTTGACTTTTCTGATAACAACTGATATTTTGCTGAGTATTTTAAAAAATGCTGCAAAAGGTTCCCGGGCCTTTTTTTAACAAAATGATTGAATCACATGTTAGCTGAAAGCCAACATTGGAGCTAAAAACTAACATGAGGAGAGTGTAAGAGACTAGGAGCCATTTTAATCCAGCTGCCATTCTGCTACATTCAGAAGAGTTTTTTGTGAATTTCAGCACTGCAACTGAGTTTGATTCTTTGTTTTCTTCAAATGCGTAAATAAAAAAAGATCATGCAGCAGGGTTCCAAATAACCAAAGACCTGTGTCTTGGAAGAAGCCAGTTCTTCACTGAATCCTGTCTCAGCATCCTCAAGGTCCGTTCACTGGGCACGTCTTTCTTCTACAGGACGATGTGAGAAATTGCCTTTTGAAAGGCACGTGAAGACCATGAGGGGAGTGCATGGGAAGCAGCAGTAGGGTACTGTGACAGCTGCCAGTATCTTAATGACTTATGGTGTGCCATATAGAAGCCTTGTTCTTATTAATTAAAACAGATGTGTGCCCCCATTTTTTATCCTTTGTTGCTATGAAAACATCACTGGATTTTAGCAAAATGTGACCTTTTATGTGACTTCCCAGTGCACCTAATTGCAAAAACATAAATGTGACAGACAGAAATGCATGAAACTTTATTGAGCTGTGATTACCTTGTGAATTTTAATTAATTATTCTTCCCTTATGGAGAAAGGTAGAGGTACAGGAATTACTTCATTTAACCTTACCAGCAATGGGGCAAACACATGCCTTGATTTATTCACAATACATATGCTCATTTTCTTGTCATTTGAAGTAAGTCCTCTGTTGAAACATGGTATACTGCTGGGAGATGAAGAGATAATGCTCTGTGACTTAAAATCTTAGAATATGTGACAATGTACTAGGAGCTTATGAAACTTGGAGACTTGTTCTTGAAAGAATTCAAAATTGATTTGAGTGTCATGTTTCTAGGTATGGTGACAACAGAGCATAGCTACTGAAGAAATAGCTACTTGCGTCTCTGTTTCCCTACCGCTCTTAACAGATTGAGAAAAATTTGGACCATACAAATCTAGATATTCTGTGAGTGTATTCTGGTGTACCTGTTTCTCCAAATGAACTGAATGCTAAGATCCCTCACCAACCAAATAAAGGTTATTCATTTGCATGTCACTTATCCCTTTTAGTTAGATATGTGCAAGTGTTTGTAAGGTTGCATTGTACATCACATCAGTGAAATGATCCAAGTTAAAAAATATCTTACTTTCTTTTACTTGATTTCCATGCAAAAGTACATGGAACCACATGTTCAGTTCTCACTTATCTGGCAGTATTAAAGGCACTTAATACACTGCACTGTGCTCAGTATATAAAGCTATAGTTAGTTTTGATTTCTTGTTACGAAAATCTTCCATCTTAAAAAAAATATAGTAAAAAATTCTCTATAGATTTGTGGAAAACCAAACCAAAATTGACCCATCAAATCAAGTTAAGTAGAGTCATGATGTCTTCAGGGTAGAGGAAACGAATGCTGAGTGAAAGGTTAATTTTTCAAGCATGAGAGCAAGGATTATTAGGAATACTGGGCTTTTACATGTAAGATCACTCATATGATCTTCATAATCTCTTTGGGATCCGAGATTTTGTTGGGGTGTTTTAGGAGTTTGCTCTTTTCAGATGTTTCCAAAACAGCTGCACTTTTTCCATGGCAGAATTGCTAGTGCACATTTAGAATCATAGAATCATAGAAAAGTTAGGGTTGGAAAGGACCTTAAGAACATCTAGTTCCAACCCCACTGCCAGGGGCAGGGACACCTCACACTAAACCATGTCATCCAAGGCTCTGTCCAACGCGGCCTTGAACACCACCAGTGATAGAGCATTCACAACTTCCCTGGGCAACCCATTCCAGTGCCTCACCACCCTTACAGTAAAGAATTCTTTCCTCATGTCCAATCTAAACTTCCCCTGTGTAAGTTTGAACCCATTACCCCTTGTCCTATCACTACAGTCCCTCATGAAGAGTCCCTCCCCAGCATCCTTATAGGCCCCCTTCAGATATTGGAAGGCTGCTATGTGATCTCCACGCAGCCTTCTCTTCTCCAGGCTCAACAGCCCCAATTTTCTCAGCCTATCTTCATATGGAAAGAGCTCCAGTCCCCTGATCATCCTCATGGCCCTCCTTTGGACTTGTTCCAACAATTCCATGTCCTTTTTATGTTGAGGACACCAGAACAGTACACAATACTCCAAGGGAGGTCTCATGAGAGCAGAGTAGAGGGGCAGAATCACCTCCTTCAACCTGCTGGTCACACTCCTCTTGATGCAGCCCAGGATATGGTTGGCTTTCTGGGCTGCAAGTGCACACTGCTGGCTCATGTTCATTTTTTCATCCACCACCACCCCCAAGTCCTTCTCCACAGGCCTACTGTGAATCTCTTCTCTGCCCAACCTGTATGTGTGCCTGGGATTGCTCCGACCCAGGTGTAGGACCTTGCACTTGGCATGGTTAAACTTCATCAGGTTGGCAGCAGCCCACCCCACAAGCATCTCTAGCTCCCTCTGGATGGCATTCCTTCCCTCCAGCGTATCAACTGAACCACACAGCTTGGTGTCATCAGCAAACTTGCTGAGGGCACACTCAATCCCACTGTCCATGTCACTGACAAAGATGTTGAACAAGACCGGTCCCAACACCGATCCCTGAGGGACACCACTCGTTACTGGTCTCCAGCTGGACATTGAGCCATGGAGCACAACTCTTTGCGTGCGACCATCCAGCCACTTCTTTATCCACCGAGTGGTCCACCTATCAAATTGATGTCTCTCCAACTTAGAGACAAGGATGTTGTGTGGGACATTGTCAAACACTTTGCACAAGTCCAGGTAGATGACATCAACTGCTCTACCCATGTCCATCAGTTCCGCAGCCCCATCATAGAAGGCCACCAGATTGTTCAGGCAGGATTTCCCCTTAGTGAAGCCATGCTGGCTGTCACCAACCACCTTGTTGTTTTTCATGTGCCTCAGCATGCCTTCCAGGAGAATCCGCTCCAAGATTTTGCCAGGCACAGAGGTGAGACTGACTGGTCTGTAGTTCCCCGGCTCATCCATTTTCCCCTTCTTGAAAATGGGGGTTATATTTCCCTTTTTCCACTCATCGGGAACTTCACCTGGCTGCCATGATTTTTCAAACATGATGGACAGTGGCTTAGCAACTTCATTTGCCAGCTCCTTCAGGACCCGCAGATGGATTTCATCAGGTCCCATGGACTTGTACACGTTCAGGTTCTTAAGATGGTCTTGAACCTGATCCTCTCCTACAGTGGGCCCAGGGTCTTCATTCTCCCTGTCCCTGCGTCTGCCTTCCAAGACTTGGGTGGTATGGTCAGAGCATTTTCCGGTGAAGACTTAAGCAAAGAAGTCATTAAGAACCTCAGCCTTCTCCAAATCCAGGGTAGCCAGTTCTCCCAATAGCTTCTGGAGAGGGCCCACGTTGTCCCTAGTCTGTCTTTTATTTGCAATGTACCTATAGAATCCCTTCCTGTTATCCTTAGCATCCTTAGCCAAGTTTAATTCTAAGTGGGCCTTAGCTTTCCTAACCTGGTCCCTAGCTTCCTGGACAAGATCCCTGTATTCTTCCCAGGCCGCCTGTCCTTGCTTCCACCTTTTATAAGTCTCTTTTTTCCTTCAGATTTTCCTCAGCAGCTCCTTATCCATCCAAGGAGGTCTCCTGGCCCTCCTGCAGCACTTCCTTCTAGTAGGAATGTATCGCTCCTGAGCTTGTAGCAAGTGATCATTGAATATCCACCAAGAGTCTTGGGCCCCCCTGCCCTCTAGGGCTATATCCCATGGAGCCTTCCTGAGCAGGTTCCTGAAGAGGCCAAAGTCTGCTCTCTTGCAGTCCAGGGCAGTGAGCTTGCTGCACGCTCTTCTCACTGTCCTGAGGATCTCCTATTCGACCATCTCATGATCACTGCAATCAAGGCTGCGCTGGAGCGTCACATTTCCAACCAGCCCTTCCCTGCTGGTGAGGACGAGGTCAAGCATGGTACCTCTCCTTGTCGGCTCCTGTATTACTTGCAGAAGGAAGTTGTCTTCCACACAATCAAGGAACTTCCTGGATTGCTTGTGCCGGGCCGTACCGTGCCCCCCAGCAGATATCAGGGTGGTTGAAGTCCCCCACGATAACAAGGACCTGCGAGTGTCAGGCTGTTCCTATCTGTCTATAGAGCGCTTCATCCACAGAGTCCTCTTGGTCAGGCAGTCTGTTACAGATCCCCACAATAATGTCTCCCATAGCTGTTCTCCCTTTAGCCCTCACCCACCAGCTCTCTGTTGACTGCTGACCTGTCCCCAGACAGAGTTTGTACTCTCCAGCCTATCCCTAACATAAATAGCACCTCCCCCTCCCCACCTACTGGGCCTGTCTGTCCTAAAGAGCCTGTAACCTTCCATTCCAACACACCAGTCGTAGGAGCCATCCCACCATGTTTCTGTGATGCCTATGATATCATATCCCCATAGACATGCACACATGTCTAATTCCTCTTGTTTGTTCCCCATGCTACGGGCATTTGTATAGAGACATCTGAGCCGAGCTCCAGTTGAAGCCAGGTCATTGGCTGGAGTAGCTGCAATACCTCTACATTGCTCTGAATGTTTACTATAGGTGCTGGCAAGTGACTGGGTGTGTTGGGTTGGAATGATGTCCCCCTCCCCCAACACATCTAGTTTAAAGCATCCTTGACCAGTCTGGCAAGCCTCCTACCAAATCCACTCTTCCCTTTCTTTGTCAGAGCAGCTTCACCAGCCCCCAGCGGACCTGACCTCCCAAATTGAGTCCCGTGTTCAAGGTTCCCAAACCCCTGATGATAGCACCACCCTTCTAACCATTTATTAACCTGGCCAATCCTCCTAGCCTTTTTAAGGTCCTGCCCTGTATCCTGGAGAATTGAGGAAAAGACAGTCTGTGCTTCAGAGCCCCTAACCACCTCTCCCAGAGCTCTGTAGTCCTTCTTTATGTTCTCCGGGCTACTGCTATCTATATCAGTAGCACCCACAAGCCCCTGGTAGGCAGCACACCTCCCTTGAGACTGGGTCAGGCAGACAGATGGGTGCCTCTGTTCCTTTCAGAGTCGAGTCCCCTACTACTGTGGCTTGACGCTTTTTCCTGGCAGCACCAGTAGTGATCTTCTTTACCAGTGCATCAGCCGGTTGTTCATGGTGCGAGTGGGTTTCCTCATCAGCCCCCTGCAGGGCAGCAAAGCGGTTCTGGGTGAAGACAATAGATTTAGGAGGAAGCTCAGGCAACCAGAATTAATAGCCAGCAAAGTTCTGCTTCTAGCTGTTGCTATTGGATTTTGTGGGATCCTCTTACAGAAGAATGGACTTCATATGTACCTACACACCTTTGTCAGTACTAGTTCTAAACTGACATCTGTGTTATAACAAACTCTGGAATTTTCTTCAGACAACCAAATAAAGCATCAGATGTTTTCAGTGCAGTCACATTCCTTTTCCCCTTTTCTACGACAAATAGTCCTTCTTATGAATTTATATAAAATCTATGTCCTGTAACACAACATTTGTTACTCTGATAAAATTTTGGCTTTTGGGAGCTATCGGCCAGCCGGAACTCTCTGTGACCACACACCTGAAAATACAGAGATTTCCAAAGAGAAGATCCACATAAATCCCTATCACGGGAATTTTGTAGGAATCAAAAAGGATTTTTCCCTTTTTTCTTTTTTTGAAAGTGTTGAGTGGTTGAAAATGAAGATTATTTTTTTTTTGTAATCACACCTGAAAACTGATAATCAATTTGTGCTTCTTTCTAATATGAAATATTATGTCATGTAATTTATATGAAAGTGTTATGTAAACAGCAATTAATTTATCTGAAAGCCCTATGCAAACCTTGACTTTTCCCTGTAAATTAGAGTTACATGACCTGTTCAAATGCTTGTTTCCCAGGCTGACCTGGGACCTGCTTGGTATGGCCAATGTGGGTACAGGCTCAAGACAGTCGAGTGCTACTGAATTGGCTGTTTTCTCCGTTCTGTTTATCAAATGTTCCGGTTTTTGCAAAAGTTGTATGTGGGAGGACATCTTTGTGGAGAAGAAGAAGTTTCCTCTGTGGGCATGAAATCACCGCCATGTTCTGCTATTAACTATCTCAAAAGCAATTTAAACTCTTAAGCTAAAGGGTAGTATTCTTTTGAAAACCGGAGTAGCAAATTAATGCTTGATCCATGCTGAATTTAAAGTGTTGTCTAAATTTGATTTGAAAGGCATATGACATTTTTATCCTTTGCTGCATCATCTGTACTGTAACTCCTCAGTGGCAATTTAAGCACTTCTAACTTCCCTCTGCTGCTCTAACTCATACTGTATTCCCGTCGCTGTACAATCAGTTACAATGTGTGCTCAGATTCTGGTGCCAGTAGGAGTACAGGATTTCCCAATCTCTGCTGCTCTGCCTCTCCAGCTTTTATGCAGGCATGGAGCTGTCACTGGTGCCACTGGCAAGCGTTAACTACAAATGTTTCTAACAGAGTATATTCTGGGAGGCTGTCCTAGAAGACTTGGCAAACCTTGCTAGAAAATGCTTCTCTATGTGGGTGTTAATATCATTTGATCAAAGATTAAAGCAACTTCTTGCATGCTGTTTAAAACATTAAAAAGTGCTAAACCTGAATTCGCATTTAGCAAGTCTAGGATAAGGTGGATCTTGTATTTCACTTAAGAGGCTCTTGCAATTAAAACTATGTATTATCTGCTCTTATGCATTTAATGCTGGGAGCACATTCGCCTATGCTTTAAATTTAGCTTTGTGTACTACCCTAATCACATTGGTATCTAACGGCCTCATATGCACGAAGGGAATTCTATCAGAAGGACATACAGCATGCTCCAAAACTTGCAAGTCATGTTACTGGACACAGTAGTCTGTTTGCTGGGGACTAAGGATCTGTTGAAGTTCACATGAAAGGGAGAGAGGAGTTTGCAAAAGAGCAGGCTGGAACAGGAATAGGCTGGCTTCGAGGCTGAAGGACCCAGAGTCTTTGTAGTTCTCAGCTATACGAAGTATACCAAGGACTTTGGAGAGCTGATGAGGATGATGATGCGTAGTGGGAGTTTAGAGGCAGAAAATGGTGACAGCTGCTCAGGGTGCCACCTATGTTACAGCCTTGGGCTGCACTGAATGCCCTCTTCATTTCAGTCTTGACAGCCTAAGCTGACTCATTTACAATTTCCCAGCATAGACATTTAGATATATCCATGAGGCTGTTAAGTTGGTGCACGTACATTGGCCCATGGCAGGGTGACTGGGAGTAGGTGATCTTAAGGTCCTTTCCAACCTTAACTATCCTATGATTCTATGATTCTATGTCACTGAAACATCATTATTATCTAATTCTCTCTCATTTAGCAAACTCATATTAAAATGCCATAGTATTTGCTATAATAGGTGAATAATTTGTTTCTATTCTGCTATGATTTTCTGGTGTATTCTTTTGCTCCATAACTCTTACCAGTTGTAATTTGACTAAATATACATTTATATATATTTATTAGAAGTTTGAAGTAACAGATTCTCTTGGTCACCTAGTCTTTTCCCAGAAGAGAGTATTTCCTGAAGGTTTATGGTAAGGAGCAGCTGAGCATCATTTTAATGGAAGATACAGTTGTGGCAGTAATCTAGAGAAAGGAACTTCGCAGACAAAAGAGGTGTCTTTCTCCCTGCTCTTCTCCCAGAGTTCTGATGCAATGAAAAACTGAAAAGACACATAAAGACGTGATTTTTCTTTTAATGGGAATTCCAAGAAGTACTCAATAGAAAGAATGAGCTACTTGAATTGAAAAAGGTATCTATCTTTATGTAAGTGACCATTTTTTAGCTTTAGGAAAGATTTAGTGCATGTGTGTGTGTGCACAGGCTTTCTCCCCTGCCGCTCTCTTCTTCCCTTCCTCTTGTGAAGACTAGTCATAGTCATGACCCACAAATGTGGTTGCTTTCTTTACCAAGCTAGTTGCTGCTTATCTCATGGTGTGGTTTGGATTCACGTTCTGCATGTTTAGTATACTACTGAATTCAGACGTCTGTGAATTTCTGCAATGTAGGGATTTCTTCGTCAGCTGAAAGGACCTATTTCCTCTGCCTTCTTCCTTCCTCCCCCCTCTTCCTCCCTCCCCACCTCTTCTTTATCTGGGAGAAGGCTTTATGGGCTAGGTGTCGCAACACCACACAGATGAATCTACAGTGATATTAAAACCAGATAGCTCACGAGATGTCTCTGTATCATGGGTATGGTTTTAAAATTAATAACAAGTAAATTCAAACTGCATTTACTCTGTGAATATATTCTGTCTGTTAAGTAGGCTTAAAGTTGTCAGGGTTACTGCATCAATTTAAGAAGTAAAGTTGAAATACAAATACCTAAACACAGGCTTCAGAGATCCTGTCTCAGCCGCTCTGAAGGCACACAGGTCATTTGTAATGTTCTGGTAGAAGGAGTTATGTAAGTGGCACATGTCATAAAAGTGTGCACGGTGTAAAATTAAACCCATAAGCATTTAATAGACTTGGTAAAAGAGTTTTAAAGAGATTATTTGGGATTTTCTCATCTATCTGAGAGAAAAAACAGTTTTTCAGTACAAGTTAAAATTGATATTTGGGTGTTCTTCAGTTTTCTAAGTTTTATATGTTCCTGCAATATTTCAGCAATTCAGCTACTTGCCTGTGATAGGGTCTCTTTTCATATGCAAACCCTTTTAAAGGCTGTTCTCCTATTGATGAGGAGGCCCAGGCAGTTCTCAGGGGAACAGTGCTGCTGCATGGGCAATGTGCAAAGCGTGGCCTCACTAATTTGACAAACTGAGAAACAGCCTGCATCACAATTTCGCTTACCAAAGTCTTCATTTAGTGCTTGTGCTGTTGTCTCCAATACAACTGAAATATTGCTAATTGTAGCAGATTTGTGTTTCGTTACCACATAGTTCTCCTTAGGACATTCATCGTGACTAAAAGCGCTAGCAAAGAAACATCTCCACTGTTTGCCAAAATCTCCTGAGCTTAAAGGAAAAGTAAAAACTACTCAAGGCCTTGAACACTGTAATTGTATAGCAGTTGGAGTCTCAACCACCTGTAAAAATATTTGAAGAAACAACAGCAAAACCTCAGCCATGTGGTAAGCAGTTCTGAGATTGTTATATGGTGTAGTTAAACCTGTTGATTCTCTATGCAGAATTCTGGCTTTTTTTTTAGGTTAAAAGGAAACCCAGATAACTTTTTCTACAGAGATGTACAAGATCTGGAATATAGCAAGGAGAATATTTCCTAGATGAAGATCCTTCATGAAATAGTTACTGTGATCTCCTGAGGACACAGTGACATACGTCCACAGTTGCAGGACAGGGCGAAGGATGTTTGATGGAGACTGAGCCTATGTTAGTTAAAGGTTTATGGCTGGTATTTTTCCCTGATTTGCATGGAGGTGAACATCTAATGTTTCTAGAGGCCAGATCATTATATACACGTGTATTTATTATTTGAACTAAGTCTGTTGAAACACCCTTTCGTTTAATTGAACATGGGGCATGCTCAAGTACAGGATTGCTGTTGTATTCTGCAGCAAGTAGCTCTGACATAGAGATGAGGCAAAAAGATGGACAATAATTATGTCTTTTATTATTATTATGAGTAGTATGTTGATAGGAGTATCTCACAGCACTTTGTAAGTCGGTAGGGGATCACGGAAGACAGATGAATTGGCTTCACTGAGATAATTCAGGAACCAAGAAACCAAGAATAGCATTGAAAATGGTTTTTACTTGCTGTTATTGCTATACAGTTTTCCATGTTTGTTTAAAGGAATTAATGCTCAATCCTGTGCTATCTCATCCTTGACTTTCATTAAGTTTCACTACTTCAGTTTGTAAGAGATACATACCTCAAAGGAAAGGTATGAAGGGGAGAAAATTCTAGAGTGAACTGGTGTGAGCAGACAGCGAAACAAGTAGATCATTGCTGTGGCAGACCCTGGAAGTATTCCCTGTTGAGCTTCTGGCCTTTGAAGTGCTTCAGAGTTGGAGACCCAGTGGGGAATAAACAGAGCTTGTATATCTTCTACTGTGTACTTCTCATGAGCCTACAGCAAAAAATAGAGTGTATTGCAGACTTCTAAGTCTTCTGTTAAAGTCTTTGTTTGATTAAAATTTTATTAAGAATTCTTAGATTGATTGATTCCAGGGTTGAATAATTAATTCATGGTTAATAATTATGGAGCTGTAATTTCACAAATAATCCACATTTTATTATTTGTATGGTATGCAGAAACTTTTCTGTGTAATGGTTTCCTTTACTGGTCCAGTTCAGAACCTTCAGCAAACTCCAGCTGCATGTTATAGTGGTTGCAACGTATGGAAATAATGCTGAACACTTACTAAAATATTTGGGAAGTCGTGTAAGGTCAAAAGGAGTGAATGCACTGAGAGAGAAACCTGACTTTCCTGAGAGAACTGAGTTACAAAACAGGAAATGTACACTCTGTAAGTCTGTTTGTTGCATATAGAAAGCTTAAAGGCTTTTTAACAGAGCCTATCAAAAGCATATCTAATGTTAAATCAATGGTTATGAAAAGATGTTGACTTTGCTGATAGGATTTGCTATAGTTGCGTTTTCATTTAGTAAGAAAAATTTCAGTAGTAAGTTAGAGATGAAAAGTGTATTATCGAGGCTTGAGAATCCCTTCATAATGAATGAATGAGGACTTTTTCATTTGATATTGCCCTTGATATTCTTTTATGGCTTTGCACAGTAGCTATTTGATTAGCCTGTAACCTGATGTCGTGGTTTAAGCCTCTCTAACCACGCAGCTCGTTCTCCCCTCGCTTTCCCCTTTTTCTTCCCCCCACTCCCAGAGGGATGAGAAGGAGAATTGAAAAGAATGCAACTCCCACCAGTTGAGATAAGAACAGTTTAGTAACTAAAGTATAACACAAATCACTACTGCTACCACCAATAATAATAATAATGACAAGGCAAATACAAGGAAAGAATACAATTTCTCACCCCCTAAAACCAAGCCCGACCACGCAGTGCACCCCCCACCGTTCTGGGTCTCTCCTCTCCACCCTCCATCTTGGGCATGACGTGCTGTGGTATGGAATAACCTCTTTGGTCAGTTTGGGTCAGGTGTCCTGTCTCTGCTTCCTCCCGGCTCCCCTCCTCCCTGGCAGAGCATGAAACTCAGAAAGTCCTTGGCCAGACCAAAACATCACTAAGCAGTAACCGAAACACTGGTGTTATCAGCGCTGTTCCCAGGCCCAAAATCAAAAAACACAGCGCTACACCAGCTACCAAGGAGGAGAAAAATGACTGCTGCTGCTGAACCCATGACACCTGATAAGACCAAACTTGTCCATGTATTATGGTTTCTTTTTTCCCCAACTACCACAGCTTGTTCCACTTGACATGCACAAAGACAGCGTAGTTTCAGAAGCTGTAGTTGAGAAGAGCAGGCTAATTCTTTTTTAATGTCACTCTTTAATTATAATTGCAATTCAATATTTTTGGGGAGGTGTCACTGCCCATGGCAGGGGGGTTGGAACCAGGTGATCTTAAGGTCCCTTCCAATCCAAAACATTCTGTGATTCTATGCCAAAACCCCCAAATCACATTTTCCAAACAAATTGTCGCTTTTTGGTCCATTCAAACCAGAACACTGACTACTTTCCTTTGTACCAGTAAAGGGAGGTGGAAAAAGATACATTTTATGATTTTATTTTTTTGTGA
Source organism: Ara ararauna (assembly GCA_028858755.1). Classification (NCBI taxonomy): domain Eukaryota; kingdom Metazoa; phylum Chordata; class Aves; order Psittaciformes; family Psittacidae; genus Ara; species Ara ararauna. Next base: position 30,066,856 of record CM054410.1, on the reverse strand, counting down.
AGCCAGGTCTCCAATAAGCAATGAGACCATCTGTTTTTTTGCTTCTTACTCTGCAATGTAAGTGTTCTAAGTAATTTAGGTCAAGTTAGTTATGTCTGTCCTATGCAGTTGGTTGGTACATGAAACAAACTTGTTGCCTTTTTGAGGCTCATTTGTGGTCTTACAGTTGAGATGACACTTAAAGTTGAGATTTATTAGTATTGAAAAGGTAGAAGAACAGTTTAGTACATTGCTACTAAATGCTGATGGGGAAAATAAGCTTCTTTGTTTTGTTTGCTGCTTCCATGGTGTCTTTCCCTTAAATATTTAGCTTTGTAAATATGCATTTGTAAGTTTTGGTGTTCTACTTGAACATGTTCTGCTCCATTGAAAAGTGTTGAGAAAGAGACCAAAAAAGGAAGGAAACAGAAGGGCACTTATTCTCTAATCTTGTGTGATTTTTTTCTTTGAAAGCTAAACATCAACAAAAAAGTGATCCGAAATAAAGTGCAAATAGTGCAGTATGAAAGAGGACCAAATGACATATCGAAGACCCCAAAAGATGTATCATGGTATTGACTGAGAGGTGATAAACAGTGAAGTACAAATGAGCACGAATTAAAACTTTGTCACAGAAAAGGTTATTGACACTTACATTGCCATGGGCCATTAGCTTGTTAGGTTCAAGAAGGGATTTGACATTCATAAGCATGCTAGACATTGTCTTAATTGTTAAACTGTACTTTGGCCGCATACTGAACCTCATATGTCAATGCTTAAGTTTTTAGCTACTTGAGGATAACAGATTGCAGGGAAATTATTCTACACCAGTGCACAGAGCAGTTTTTAAATGCCAGTTCCAAAGTGCCATTAGTCACAATGTGAGACTGGATCCCAAAATGCAGGGGTAAGACAAAGTATGACTGTTGCTGTGTTCCTTGAGGAACAGAGGCTAGCTCTTTGACCCATAGATGATGGCTCATTTTTTGGATAATTTGCATGTGAAGCATTTGTGAGGCTTGACTTTCTAAATGTCCTAAGCACTGCTAATTGTCACAAAACAGTATTATCTATCAGAGTCATATATTCTAGTCATGCAAATACATAAAATAATACTCAGAACAGTTTACTGACAAACAGGCATTGTAAATCTGTGTTAGGAATTCATTGCAACATTGTTAGAAATGAAGACATTACAAGAGAAAAAAAGCAAATAACAAAACTTACTCTAAAATTCAAGTCTTGTGTGTGTATATTCATGGTTAATTATGGACACCCTAAATACAGGGGCATATAATGGAAATGCTGACAGATTCTGAACTGTTATGCTGGTAACAGGCACTGCTATAATTAGGCATGCACCTGAGTAGACAGTCTAATATGATCTATGGTTCTGTGATTCTACGATTAATGTGTTTATATCCTGCACTGCAGGGAATGTTTGTTAATCTGCACAATCCTTTTAAATTAGTTGGGGAGCAGGAGTTTGTGGAAAACTGATGCTGAGGTTTATTTCATATTCAAGCTGATGTGTATGTACATCAGAAGACAAGAAATACTTGCATGATATTGGATAGCTGTGGTTAATGGCAGTAACATGATGCTATCTCAGGGTTGAGACAAAAACATCACTGTATAATCAGCAGAAGAAAACATGCAAAAAGTTTTCTATCTCTATATTATAAAGAGAACATACTTGAAATAGTTTGTCTTTCAGTAAGATCTTTTCTTTCCTACTTTTTTAGGTTTTAAACTCCCCAGTCAAAAAGTCTTTTTCTCCAGTTATTTTTTTTTCCTGTCCTTTCCAACCCTAACCATTCTATGGGTCTATGAAAGCACTGTTTCTTTTGTAATTTCAGAAGTCAGAGCCCAGCTGTTGCTGAATTAAATTTGCTACTGAAAGCATATTCTTTGGAAACTTATGGTGTTGATCCTCATCCTTGCAAGGTAATAGCTATTTTCACTAACATTCAATAAAATGTTCTTTTTACGAACATTTAATAAAAATGCATTAATTTAATTGATTTATCTGTTTTTTTATTCAATCACAAATATGGAGTAATTTATAAAAGAACTTGCCCTGAAACTACGTATTACATTTAAGGCTTGGAAGAACATTAACTGCTCAACATTTCTGCGTTAGTCAAAGGAAAGGTCTCTCCAAAGGAAAGAGAACATCATAGGAGACTGTAGTAGAGTGTCATGACAAAAGCTTTGATTATACTTCATGATTTCTTTGCATTTAGCACAAAAATTTCTGTAAATCCTTCAAGTCTGAAATATTTTGTTTGTCAAGATTTTGAGGATTTAGCATTATTCTGTCCAGAAGATGCAACTAAGTGTTAGTCCTTGGCAGATTAGTTCTTCAAACACCCTCAAAATACGCAGATCTTAAGAAGGACAGCAAGCAAAATGTACAGAGGAGAGAACCAGATATGCATTTGTATATTCCTCCACTTTACTATTTTGTGGTTCTGTATAAGTAAGTGATTTTAGTTACCAGTTCTGATTATCCCTTACACCTGCATTTTTAATTACTTTAATTACAGTACTTTTTTTTTGAATTAAAAAAAATAAAAAATGATCTTTGCTATTTGAAAGGCAAGTGCACTGTATGTTCTGGTTTGTACTCAAGAGTTCTTGCTTATTGTAGCTAACACTGTCAGCAGTACTTCCAACACAGCATCTTGCAGAGGAAAAACATATTGTGAAATCTTAAAATATATCGTTGTTGAAGCAGATGTGAATCAATGGTTTGTAATTTGTCTGTACATTACGAATTACATACACAGAAGTATGTTTTCAACAAAATTATTGATATACCTAAGGATTCCCTGGTGTCATTAGTTAGAAGTAGACTGAAACAAAACATATGTTGCTGTTCTTCATTTAAATGCCTAGAAATCATAGAATCATAGAATAGTTAGGGTTGGAAAGGACCTTGAGATCATCTAGTTCCAACCCCCCTGCCATGGGCAGGGACACCTCCCACTAAACCATGCCACCTAAGGCTCTGTCCAAATAAATAGGACCTGTATTGGCAAGAGCAGTCTTGGTTCTTTAGAAGTGTTCAGTTTGAAGGCAAAATTGACTTTGAAAGGAAAATAAAATGGAGGTAATCCATAGTGGAGGAACAATTTGTACTGTAAGTAAGAAATGCCTCACTGGCTGAGAGGAAAATTATTTTTCCTTTTTTCTTTTTCAAGGACTCAATGGGGATGACTACATTTTTAGGATTCACAGCTGCAGGATTTGTAGTTTTCCAAGGGAATAAAAGAATTCATTTGTTAAAATGGTAAGCATGTGAAGTAAGAGGAGATATATATGCAAGTCTTCTCTCCTGTGTCTTCCCTTCTTCCTACTATCTTCACCTGCATTTGTTGTCTTTAAGATGAACCATGTGATCGTGTTTCTGTTTTAAAGGATCTTAGATGAGAAGTATAATAATTTGGTCTTGTTCTTCTTCCAGTGAAAATTATGTCACAGAGTGTATTAATCAATATAATGCACTAATGCTAAAATTGAGTGAGCTAATTTTTCAACTATGCTGTAAATCACCAGTAAGGCTTATTGGCAGAGATGTCTGTCAGACTTTACAAGAGTCCACCTGCATCTTTATTTGACTCTTGCTACTTGCTCATTTAATTAACCTCAATTTGAACACTGTAGAAAGATTTATTTGTTAAGCAAAGGAGGAGGTGAGAATGCTCTGAATTTTTATTTTTAGTCTCTTTTTAAGAAGTGGACACTTACACAGTTGTCCTTGGTTTGTCTGGCTTTTCCTTTTCCTTTCCTTTCCCTTTCCTTTCCTTTCCTTTCCTTTCCTTTCCTTTCCTTTCCTTTCCTTTCCTTTCCTTTCCTTTCCTTTCCTTTCCTTTCCTTTCCTTTCCTTTCCTTTCCTTTCCTTTCCTTTCCTTTCCTTTCCTTTCCTTTCCTTTCCTTTCCTTTCCTTTCCTTCCCTTCCCTTCCCTTCCCTTCCCTTCCCTTCCCTTCCCTTCCCTTCCCTTTCCCCTTCCCTTTCCCCTTCCCTTTCCCCTTCCCTTTCCCCTTCCCTTTCCCCTTCCCTTTCCCCTTCCCCTTCCCTTTCCCCTTCCCTTTCCCCTTCCCTTTCCCCTTCCCCTTTCCTTTTTTCTTCTTTATTTTCTGCTCCTGTAAGATGTTTGACTTAACTGGGTAGTCTCAGCCGTTTATGAGGGAGAGGTAACACAGACCTCCTGCAGGTGAGGTAACAGCAGCTGGTTATGCCTTCAGTAGTGTGGTGCAGAGTGAGCACAAGCATGCTTACACATTGATAGATCACATTTTAGCCCTGCTGTTAAACAGATGCCAGCACCAGTTATGTAGATGTGGCTGCTTTACCTCAGCGCTCCCAGCCTGTTGAAGAAGATGGGCAGGTGAAGAAATGGTGAGGTGTTTTTTTGTGTAGAACTGGACTATTTTCTGAATATCCATAGAAACCTCCCTGATAGTTGTTAACCTGAGAATCTCAGTGATGTAAAGTCAGTGTCATATTGTACAGTCCTGTGTGTATGGTTCAGTTCCCTGTGGAGCTCTGGACACATGTCTGTCAAATACCATCCATTTGTGATTCTGGGTTTGGGCTACAGTTTCCCTAGGGTTAACTTCAGGTAGCCTTAGTCACAGTGCTTTGGTGGTATGTGCTTTTGGCATAAGGACAATATAACTGTAATTTTAGTCTACAGTGCAGGGAGGAGAGAATAGCACTTGTCACGTGTGTATCATACCGTGGAAAATGAGTTTCACAGCACTTGTTTTTTTGTGTAAGGATCATATGTCCTTTCAGAAATATCGGTGTATTACTTTGATATTAGCTGAAATTAGCTCAAATTAATATTTGAGATTTTCTTTGCAAGGAAAAGCTTTCTCAACTGGAATGATGTTTTTGTTGTTATTTAATGTTAAAATAAAACTCTTGTTGCAAAGTTTCAGGGGTAGCATGGACCTTGCTTCCAGAATTGTTCCCATTTCAGCCCTCTGACATCCAAAATCTTTAGAAAAGTTTATGAAGCTACAGTGTCTCCGTTTTAGCTGTGATTATGACAAAATTTCCGCTACATTTTAAGCAGAGACATTGTATCACCTTTATATTCCATATAGCAGTGTATATGGAATATAAAGCAGTGTTATTCTGTATGTAAATTGTGCTTTCAGCTATTGTTATATTAAGTTTTGACACAGGTTTGCAACTCACAAGGCCCCAGTAATAACTGCTGTCAAACGTTTTCTTTTTCTTCCTGTGTGTGCTATCTGTGAATAGTCAGTTACTAAGATGTGTGACATGAAAGCACAAATAAATAAGGATAGACATAAGAGGATCGTCTTTACCTCAATTTAATTACATTAGAACTTCCAAAATTTTAAAATATAAGAGGAATTGCAAACTGTGTAGTAATTAGAACATAAACATAAACTTCTACCTACTTTTAATTCCTTTTCATTTTTTAGCAGTCAAAGTTAATTCTTTAAAGATGCATAGGGATGTAAAATAAATACCCTGGGGTTATGTTCTATAATCTAAAGAAAATTAGAATATTAAATGCTTTTATGCTAAAGGTATGTTGAGGCTTTTTGTCATTTGACACACTTGGCTTGGGATTTTGGGAAACTTGCATGTAAGTTGCTTTTCTTACCTGTTGATCTATTTTTACTATACTTAAATTTTCTTTTTCTAGGTGTGATGTCTATAAACTGAAATTTGAAGGGAAGACTTTTTATGTGTTTGGAGCTCAGAAAGAGGTCGGGTTTAATACTGTTACAGAACTTCTGTATTTGATTTAGAATCAACTAAGACATAACATCATTTTTCAATGAAAAAAATATCTAAACAACCAATAATTGTACTTCCTATTGTACCTAAAATATAGAAGATGAGTGAATGTAAATATTGCTGGTGTCAAAAGAATGTCTAATTTGCAAAGGGTTGAGACACTGATCACTTAACATTCATGCAGTACTGTGTTGATTTCTCATAGTTTTGGTTGTCTGTGTAGTCAGGTTTTAATGGACTTTCAAGCACTTAAGCTGTATCCAGTCTAAAACATGAGTGATATCTGTATATAGTTGAAAATTCAGGATCAATGTGAGGTAATTTTGGCTAATTATTATAATCTTCTCAAATCTTGGTCAGCTGAAGAGGTTGGAGTCTGTCCTAGGAAGATAAGACTTCTGTCTTGCCACTGAGCTTGTGAAGATTTTTGTCTACTGAATGCTATAATCAGTTCTTCCCCTAGGATAGAATGAGATAGCTCAAGACTATGGCTTTAGATACAATCTAGGTGAGGAACAGAAAATGGAGGGAGGCAATAATTCCAGAGATATCAGGGGCTGTTTATGTGGTTGCAAGGAGGATTTGATGATGGGACATAGAAAACAGGGAGAAGAGTATGGTAAGTGGTGCAGCAACTATGCAATGTGCAATATTGAACACGGAGACTTTCCTTCTTTGATTTTGGCCTGAATAAAGTTGGTTCGGATTTATTCTACACGCAACATGTACATATGCTTTTCTCTGGCCCCTCCAACCATCCCCTTTTATTTCTGAAACAGTTGCCCAGGCAGTTTAATTATAAGCTGTGTATGAGTTGTATTTGCGCGGATGAAGCACAGATTGAGGCTACACAGGAAAGCTTGGTCTTCAGTGTGTCTGGTTCATGGTGATGCTGTCAGGAACAAATACTTCAATCTTCGAGAATTCAGCACTTTCATTACTTTTATTTTCCTTCTTTTCTTTGCACTTAGAAAAAGACTGTGCTGTCATTCCATACCTCTACACCAGCAGCCTGCAAGCATCTTTGGAAATGTGGGGTGGAGAACCAGGCTTTTTACAAGTATGTAAACCTGAAGTAATTTCCTATAATGAAAGTAAAAAAATGTGCGAGTAAAAGATTATTCAATGTGAAATGTTCTATTTCACTAGCAGAATTCAAAATACAAAAAGAAATATGCAAGTTAATGGGGAATATTATTTCATTTCAAGCCGGTATTACAAAGTGTTTACAATCTGCATGAGGCATGAGAATTTTGGTGGTGCATAATTACACCTTTCCCAGCACACTGGTTTTGCTTTCTGTAGTGTGTCATGGGATGGACACAGTACTGCACTTGTGTCTGGGAACAAAGTTGTCAACTTAGCCCTGCTCTTGAATACCTTTAGAATCATAGAATAGATTAGAATTAGAATGGAGAAATTAGAATGGAGGAAAAAATCTGCTATGCTTGATTCTCTGGGCTCTCCTGCCACGAGGTAATGTTCTTCCACTCCTTAAGATTTAGTAAGAGTCGATTGGAAATAAAAAAAAACAAACAATGATTTAGGAAAGAAAATGTTCTTGGATACATTTTGAAAGATGCCAGCCATCTTTTTTTTTCTTTTATTAAGTCTATAAATAAGCAAGAAAAAAAGGAGTGTCTTCCTCCCTATTCCCTAAAAGGTAACTTGAAAATAATTCCTCATTAAAAAGCTCTTTCTGCCCTCCACTGACATTGCTAGATCTGTTTATTGACGCTCCCCTTTAGGCATGTAGCTTTCGTTCTTCCCACTTAGTCTCTCTTTACAGCATCTTGCATATTTTATAAAAATTACCGTTTCTGTGTTGGAGCACATCAACACCAGAGGGCTGCTGTAAGGGTAAATAATAACTAAGTAGGAAGAATGTGTCTTCTAACATGGATATAATGGCCTACTTCATTTTGGAGAAGATTCCTTCTTTTGTTTCAACACTGATAAAATAATATATCAATATAAACTATTCAATTGATACATTCAGAGAAGAAACAGGAAATATGAGCTGACAAAATACCGCTCTTAATTCTGTGTTAACATCTACTGTATTTGTGACTGAATTAATAAAAATATTATCAGGAAGTGTTTTCTGTTGGAAGTACATGTAAGTAGGAAAATAGTGTGTGGTGTTTAAGCAGTTTTATTTTAAGTTAGTAGAAATAAATGGACGGAATAGGAAACAATTCCCGCCTAAAGGAAAGAAATTAGTGCTGAGGGAGACTCATAGGAATATCATCTCTCTACTCTTTTTGCTAAATGGTTGTAATATTAACTGTTTGGGTTTTGGTCACATGGTCGTGATGGCTTTGACCTTGAATAGGTGCCAGATGTGCATGCAGCTCATGGGTTGGGATACAGACAGAAAGATTGCTTACCTATTACTGTCACTGGCAAAACAAACTTGACTTGGGGAAGGTTAATTTTATTTCTTTCTCACCTTCTTACTTTATTTTAACGTGTCAATAAAGGCGAACCTAAAAGCACCCTTCTCCTGTTTCTTCCCAGGCTCAACTTCACTCCTTCAGTTCTGAGTGTTCCGTGTCCTCCTTACTCTGAGCAGTGCAGGGAGACAGGGAATGGGGATTGCAGTTCGTTCGTATCAGTTTTTCTCTGCTTCTCCTTCTTCCTCACAGTTTTCCCCTGCTCTAGTGTCCTTCATGAACTGGTCCAGCACTGGTCTTTTCCGTGTGCTGCAGCCTCTCGATAAGCCACATCTCTTGCCAGGAGCCAGCTCCTGTTTGCATTCTCCAAAGGCTGCAGCTTCCCCCAGTGCATGTCTACCTGTTGTAATGCAGACTCCTCCATGGGCTGAAGTGTGGATGTCTGCTCTGGCCTGGTTTTCCACGGACTGCAGGGGAACAGCCTGCCTCACCACGGTCTGCACCACAGGCTGAAGGGGTATCTCTGCTCTAGCTCCTGGAGCACCTCTTCCCTTACTTCTTCTCTGACCTTTGGGTCTGCAGGGCTGCATCTATCATGGTTTTTTTTCTACTTTCCAAATGTCTTCAAGGCATTACTGTGGGGTTATTTCTTCAGCATGATAGTTTTAAATTATGCTTGCCTCTTTTGGTTTTGGTGGGTCTTAAAAGAGAACTGCTGTACTAAAATGAAGATTGATAGTGATATTCAGTGGAGAGGAATCTGGCTGATAGATTGGAAAATAATAATGGTTAATATGTGGACTGCAGAAAATTAACAACAATCCTCCAAACAAGAAACTGAAGCCAAAGCAATCTGTAAATACAGGCTTAGGAGAGTACTTTTGAAACAGCAAAAGTTTTCATACGTTTTAGAGAAACTGAGCTGTATAGTGTGAACTGTTAGTAATATAACAGCATTAGATAAATCCTGTCTATGTTCTGTATGAGACCAACAAAGTATTCTAACAAGATCATGACAGTCATAGCCAGGTTGTGTAAGTAATTCATGATAAGGACTCTTTACCTTAATTAGATTTGGTGCTCTCGTCTGCTTGGAAGAGTTGAGATGTGGAATTTAAAATAAGGTCATCATCACCTGGCATGTCTTGAAATGCAGAACTTTAAGTCCTGTCTCAGTGCAGGCTCAGGGTTGACTGTTGTGATTATTTTCAAGTAGATACAGATTATAGAAGGTTATTTGTTAGGATCTGGGAATGAGAGATTCCATACGAAATCAATTTGCCACTTTGAAGGCAGAGAACATCAAGGAGACGGTGTGTCTGAGGTACTCTTTCATGATCCTTGTGATAAAAGACTGTGATAAAAGGTAGCTCTGTACTTCATGATTACAGAGAAGCAGTAGCATATGATACAGGCTGCTAAGAAGTTGATTGTATGGACAAAATGCAACTACTTTGGGAGAGAAACACTGCCACTTCTTTTTTAGGTGTTTATTTTACTAGTGAGAAAGTGGAAATAGCCTTATCTTCCCATAAACAAGGTGATGTTAGGGCAAACTTGTCCTAGGGGCTTACCACAGTCTTTCCTTCATCCTGTGAATGAATATTCCTAGAGATACAGCAAGTATCCGCATTTAATTTTCTTCCTTTCTTATCCAGGTAATCACTTGGCTTACATTCAGTTGCTCTGTGCTGTCTGAATTATTATATGTGTGCTTTATATTTTAACTTGTATAAAGCCTTAAAAAAAGTTGGAAAGCTCAATTATTGAATATTACTTTGTGTTATAAAAGTAACAAAGCTTGTAGTTTGCCTTGTTCAGTTCTGCTTATCAGGTTGCTTGTGTGCTGAAAATGTGACAGACTGTTATTTTTCTTCAAGGTATGCAAAATCCAGTCAAATCAAGACCATGTCCAGCAGCAAGATATTTTTTAAAGGCAGTAGATTTCGATACAGGTAGGTGTTTGCTTTTCTTTTTAATGGTGAATCATTCCAGAAAGTAAGAGAAAATTCATGGCAAATGAAATGCTTTTCCTTCTTGAGGATACATTCACACCTAATTCACATTCACACCTAATATTTTGGTTCAGTTGATATGCTGGAGGGAAAGAATGCCATCTGGAGGGACCTTGACACGCTTGTTAGGTGGGCTGATGCCAACCTGATGAAGTTTAACCATGCCAAGTGCAAGGTCCTACACCTGGATCGGAGCAATCCCAGACACAGTTACAGGTTGGACAGAGAAAAGATTCAGAGCAGCCCTGCAGAGAAGGACTTGGGGGTGCTGGTCGATGAGAAACTTAACATGAGCCAGCTTCAGTGTGCTCTTGCAGCCCTGAAAGCCAAGCGTATCCTGGGCTGCATCAAAAGGAGCATGACCAGCAGGTCGAAGGAGGTGATCCTGCCCCTCTACTCTGCTCTTGTGAGACCTCACTTTGAGTATTGTGTGCAGTTCTGGTGTCCTCAGCATAAAAAGGACAGGGAACTGTTGAAGAAGTCAAGAGGAAGGCCAGAAGGTGAGGCACCTCCCGTAGGAAGATAGGCTGAGAAAGTTGGGGCTGTTCAGCCTGGAGAAGAGAAGGCTGTGTGGAGACCTCATAGCAGCCTTCCAGTATCTGAAGGGGGCCTATAAGGATGCTGGGGAGGGACTCTTCATGAGGAACTGTAGTGAGAGGACAAGGGGTAACGGGTTCAAACTTAAACAGGGGAAGTTTAGACTGGATATAAGGAGGAAGTTCTTTACTGTAAGGGTGGTGAGGCGCTGGAATGGGTTGCCCAGGGAAGTTGTGAATGCTCTAGCACTGACAGTGTTCAAGGCCGGGTTGGACAGAGCCTTGGATGACATGGTTTATTGTGATGTGTCCCTGCCCATGGCAGGGGGGCTGGAACTTGATGATCTTAAGGTCCTTTCCAACCCTAACTATTCTATGATTCTATGTCAGGATTCGAAAGATTTGCTGTTACCTCTTTAGCACCACTTAGTAAATAAAGTGGAGGCTTTGTGCAGACTTTTGTCAAAGATCAGTGTCACCAGAATAGGGCTCCATTTTGATGGAGTTTCTATAAAAACAAGGGTGTGTGGCCCGGTGAGAGATTGTATGACCCCTGCAACTGGGCAGTTATGGCCCAGGGGAGCACTACTGGGTAAGTCCAATCACACCTAGCACGCTACTACAAAAGGTTGCTTTTTTTTAGTAGCTTTGGAGACAAGTGGTCAGCAGCATTTTTAATCTGCAACATTGTATTTTCACTACATATGATTTTATTTTTTTTTACTTTTCCTATTCTACATTTGCATGTAACTTAATTGTTCATATATGTATAGTGCTTTGCATTTCCTTGAATATTTATTTCGTGTTTTAATGCAGCGGAAAAGTAGCCAAAGAGGTTGTGGAGGCAAGCTCTAAAATCCAAAGGGAACCTCCTGAAGTTCACAGGTATGTCTTGACATTTGATATTAAAGTTTAAGGACTAAGGAGGGTTATTGTTCTCTTCAAGGAAATTCTCTTTCCTTTACTGTGAGGTGTAATGGCTGTCATTCTGAGCTTCCACAGTGAGGTATGAAAGCCTTGGGAAATGTGTGTGAAGCTATATGTGAAGCTGGGTTTAATCAGTCAGATAAGTAGCTTAGATTATTATCTGGGTTATACATATAATATTATTACATGATCATGGCAGAAATGTATGTTCTTATTTCATTCATAGATCTTGCCTGATTTTGAAAGATTCTGTGTATGTATATGGGCATGTTTAAAAGTGTATTTGTTAGTTTTTCATAACACAGTTTGATTAAAAATCAACAAGTTCTTTCCTGGAGGCATAGGGAAGAGAATCAAAAAAATGTAACTCCCACAGGTTGAGATAAGAACAGTCCAGTAACTCAGGTATAACACAAACCACTGCTGCTACCACCAATAATAATAATGATAAGGGAAATAACAGGGCAAGAGAATACAACCACTCACCACCCGCTGACTGATACCCAGCCCAACCCAAGCAGTGATCTAGCCCTTCTGGGTAGCTGCCCCCAGTTTATATCCTGGGCATGATGTGCTGTGGTATGGAATACCTCTCTGGTTAGTTTGGGTCAGATGTCCTATCTCTGCTTCCTCCTGGCTTCCCCTCCTGCCTGGCAGAGCGTCAGACTCGGAAAGTCCTTGGTCAGAGTAATCATTACTTAACAACAGTTAAAACCATCGATGTTACCAGTGTTGTTCCCAGGCTGAAAGTCAAAATCACAGCACTGCACCAGCTACTAAGAAGGAGAAAAATGACTGCTACTGCTGAACCCAGGACAACATTCTACAACCCATTTTTATTGTGATATTTTTCAGGAGTTTGTGTGTATGTTTGGTTTATTTTTAATTAAATATGGGTATTTCATCTATATTTGAGAGAAAAGTGGATCATCTTTACTAGAGGGTAGGAATAGAGTTGCAGCAAATATTTGTATGTTTTTAGCCCTATTAATAGCAAGGACTTGCAGGGGTGCTTTTGAACATACTTTTGCTGATTACATTTAAAAATGGGGTAAGTGACAGTCTAGAATGTGTTAACTGGAACAGAGAAGGCAAAATATAGGTCTACTGCTGAGGTAGGGTAGATTACTTGGGCACACAAATTATTTTAAATGAAGAAAGTTATTCACATAAGGAATAGCTTATTGTCTGCTTTCTGTAGGGTTTCTGTTTTCCATATGATAAGAAAAGGTTTTAATGTAAAATTATTTTTTTATCTTGTATTTTACTTTTCTTTGGTTTCAGTATTTAAACTGTTTTGAACATACTATTTAAAACTCTCAGTGTACATGAAGAAACAGATCAGACGGCAAATAAGTTTGTAGAGCAACGATATATGGATTTAACACCCATAAATAATAGTATATATTTTTAATGACTAACCTTCTTAAAATGCTTGTATTTACAATATTATGGTAGCTCTAAGTTCAGTTTCTCGGAAAGAGTAAGAAAAACTCTAATGACTTCAAGTGTTCTTATAGCATGAGTTTTGAAACGGGAGACAGAGGTAAATAGCTTGTCCTTGCACAAGTCATCAAAAAGCATAGAAAATATTCAGCTCAAAAAAAGCAGGCTTTAGAAACAAATTACTCTGTGAAAGAAAATTTGGGGGTGGGAAATGGTAGATTTTCAGATGCAAAACATCTAGATGATATGACTGAAGGTAAATATGTATAGATTTTTATATATATATATAAAAATTATTTCTGTATAAAGTTCAATTCAGTGGCATGGCTGCATTGAGAAAGAAACATGCAGTTGTGAGGAGGTTACTACTATGTATCTTTGTGTTTGCATATTACACTGAAAGCACTACAGACTGAAGATCTCTTGGAGTGTGTAGTCATGCAGCATTAATGCAGTGGCAAGTTCTTCTGAAATATGCACACTGAGTGATTTAATGTTTTGCTTCCAGACCATGCCCAAAAGAGGGATCTTGGTAAATAAGTATGGAGTAGGAGCCCTGTATGTGCTCCATAGCACAGCTTCTATTTTGGACTAGTTTTTTAGTTCTTTACAGCAAGCACAAAGATCAAGGGATTGCATAACAAGCTCTTGCAGGTACTGTTGAATTGGAATACTTGTAGTTACGGTAATCTGAAATACTTTGGATAGTGAAAATTTAAACAGTTATTAGAGACTGCTTGAAGAATGCAAAAGTGGACATAAGTAGCTTTGGTCGTATGTTAATAAGCAAGGAATCATGGCAATTGAGCAAGAAAAGCTTGTTTATCCCCACAGAATATTTAATGACATGTAATGTGACCTAGAGTAGGACATGCATCCCAGGTTTACTTAAACCTTCAGCAGCACACAGTCCCTTCTTTTCACTTGCATAGGTACTTCATTGAGTTTGTTAATCTATGTGTAATTTTGAGACAGCGCAAATTTGAAATGCATTTTGTGAAACTTCAGCACTGTACCTATGTACATTTGAAGTCAAGCCAAATCCTCTTCCCTTTCATCTTTGCTGTTATCAAAAGTAAATATGTTATAATGTAATGGTTCAGATTCATTGCAGCACTCTTGCTTCAGGACTGTATCATGTAAGTCTTAGATAACTTATTCTGAGGAGCCATTTTACATTTTTAGTAATGTGATTTTAGTCTAATGAGCCTCATGACTGAAGTGAATCAACAGCATTCCTCTAATTTCCCTGAGAAAGTTCAACACCTGCTACCAGGAAAGCCTATTAAAACCAACTAAGGCAAGAAAGAAAACCAGCCTGAGCACCTGGAGGCATGGCATAGAGACAGTGTCTAGGGTGGGTAAGAATGAGAGCGCTATCTATGAGTTAAGAGAGAGTGAAAATGCAGTTGTTCCTGCTTTAGTCTTTAGTCTGCCATGCTGAAACCATAACAAATCCTCCCTGGAGGATCATTCCTGGAGGCAATGCAACAACATGAGGAAAACGTTTTGTACTCTTTCTACCTTTGCCTTACTTGAAGCCGAATGCTGATGTGTACTGCGCAGCATGGAGAGAAAGGAACATGCTGAAATCCTGAAGTCAGGCTGTGTAAAAGGAATTAAACCAGCACAAAACCTTCTTTTACACTTCAGATGTTGAAAGATTTATATCTGCTGAGAGTTCAACATAACATGGTTTAAAGCACTGTTCAGTGTGCAAAGCTTGTTATTGTAGCTCAAGGCCTAGCGTAATTTATGCAAAAGGATTTAAAAATGACACACATTGGACTTCATTTGTTGCCTTGCGAATAAGCTGCTGCTGTTTTCCCCATTCTTTTAGAACCAACATTACGCAGAGTCGCAGCTCTCCCTCCTGGAACAAGCAACTCATAATCAACATGGAACCTCTACAACCTCTCGTTCCTTCTCCCTGTGAGGAGGCAGAGGCTCCTTTAGATGAAGGTGAGTCACTTACCTGATTCATGCCAAACACTACTGGTATTTGTTATAAAACGTATGGAAAAAGGTATGTTACTGGCTAAGGGATATGGAAAATTTCTAGTAATTTCTCTTAGGAGTCCACTATTAAGCCTCTGCACATCATGCTGAAAAATGATCACTAGCTTAAGGAACAAGCTTCATGCAAGATACATTGTGGGAAAAGTTACTACTGTTGTCAGTTTTAGAATCTTTTTTTAGATTGTCAGGTGAAAGGAGTTTAGCAGGAAATAAGTAATCTCAGCATAGCACCATTTTACTAAATACTAACTGCAGTTACTCAGGAGTAAAAATTGGCAGTTTACTGGTAGGTACGTTGTTTTTCTTGCTTCCCTTTACTTTTAGATTCTTTCTGTTCTAATGTTATGAAAAACCCTCTGCTAATTTAATGCCATTGATGAAAAGGGATGTTATTTGAAGGTCACGAAGGAAAGATTCTCTGCTAATTTAATGTCATTGACAAAAGGGATGTTATTGGAAGATCAGCTTGAATGTATTTTGTAGAACAAGGTTTTCCATGTATTTGTTTATTCCTTGATATTATAAAAATCACATTCAACACCTATTTTTTTGAGATCCAGTCATTACAAAGAATGGTATGAACATCTTAGCCATCTTAAATGAGGAAAACTGCATTCTTCCTAATAAAAAAGGGAAGCCAACCAAACAAAGCCTAACAGCGGTGTTCTTACTTGAGTTCAACACTGAATGTAGTAAGAACAGGGTGAATTAGCTTGTCTGTGTAGTTAGCTTGTCTGTGTAATTACTGGTAGGAGGTGCATAACATGCAGTTGATTTGAACAATTACTTGTTTTCCTCTGCTGTGAAATACCTGTATCTCACAATTTGCTTTCTGGCAGCAAAATACCAACACTGTGTTCCTGCTAGGCAGTTGCCATGACCTCTGAATAACAACAGCTTGCTGCTTGTAAGACTGCTCTGCCACTCTTACAGCTGTAAGCAATGATATTCATTTTTGGAAACTGCTGACTTGTTGCTATATGCTCAGCAGAGAGTGTTGGTTTCAAGCGTGTATTACATAAGTTTGAAAGTCACGTTTCTTTTTAAATTGTTATTACTACTACAATTTAACTGAAACATTTGCTGAGGGGTTTCCTGTAGAATGTTATGCATAGTTAAATACCACCAGCTGCTACGTTAACAGTATTTAGCTCTCTTACAGTATTTTCCTTTAGTGAGCTTGGCTATATTACCAAATTGCAGTGTGAACTGATCTCACAGCTCTCTGACACTGATGCTGGCTCTCTTCCCCACATGCACTGAGTCCACTTCTGTGATTCCCATCTTCTCCCTTGCACTAGCACTAATCACCTCAGAGGGAACTGGGAGAAGGAGTTAAAAGGAAAAAAAAAACCAAAACAAATCAACAAAAAATACCAACCAACTAAAACAACACCACCCCACCACCACCCCCCAACTCTTAACTGTACCATGTCCCACTACTCCTGGCTCAACCTCTAAGTGGCTTACCAGAGAGGATCAGGCAAAGTCTTGTGCAAGGCCAAAGGCAGGAGCAGGAGTGGGGCGAAGGGAGGCAGCTAGCCCTGGGGCTGACTGAACTGCATTGGGAAACTGTTTTAGTGTGCTGCATGTGAACAGCCTTGGCATCTCTCTAAATGTCCAGGCCTGAGATGGGGTGCTTTCAAAAAGGCCTGTTGATGCTGTTGAGAGCATGGTGTAACCCTGCCTACATCAGATGTCCCTTCACTGTGTGGGTTGGCTAATACAGCTTCCATGACCAATGTCTGGATTTTCCAGCACCAGATGCTATCAGGGCTTCATGTATTTGAGTAGCCCAACTAAAAAAAATTAATTAAAAAAGGAAAAGTTAAAACCACACCTCTTGAGTCACAGGTTATTAATGTGGGTTTAACAAAGTGATGAAAACTCAAGTTACTCGATACCTGTGCGCTCAGGTTTCATATATGAATAATTTTCCTGGTAACATTGACTTTTGCCTTTGGAGCAAACAAAGGGAAAGTAGCATGCTTCAGTAGTTCTATTAATTGATCTACCTTGTACTGTATCTGAGAAAAAAGAAAGTTATGTCCTCAGTGATCTTTTAAGAATTTGTTTTTCTTATGAAATTGTATGCTTGTGCATCTGAGTTGTGTACAGAGAGCTCTTATACTTTAGCAAACTTATTTTTGTGTGTCACTCAAATAAAAGAAAGATTGCATTGACAACAATTAATTGGCATGAATGACATTTACTTTACACTGCAGAGTCTTTGTTGCATCTTAAAAGCAGGTATGGGAATGAACGCACAGCAGCTACTATCAGACTAGATGTGTGTCTGTGCATCAGTTCTCACCTGTAAAAGCTTTGGTTGTAGAGTAGAGGCATATGGAGCTTTAATGGGTATATCTGAGGCAAGAACACATGAAAAATTTGCCATGTAAGAATAATAATATGAACAAATATTAAAAAAATGCTAGCAAAATAATAATATTAAGTACCTGTTCACATGTCATATCTGTAGAGCAAGAAGGCTATTACAGGTAATCAAGTTCACCTTTTTCCCTGGGCACAGCTCAATGTTGTTGCACTTAATCTTTATTGGAAAAATTGCTTAGTGCTGACTGTGTCTCTGGTTAGAACTAATACACAGCTTGTCAACAGTCATATTTTTAAAATCATGCCTGCTGTATATGAGACACAGTGTATCTTAATACATTAGAGAGAATCATGAAACGTGTTGTATCGTGCAGTATCAAAACAGCTTTTCCCTGTGAAATTAGCAGCAGCAATACTCTGGTTAGCTGACTGTATGTAGGGGTGAGTGTATGATAACAAACACTGTAAATGTAGGAGTTCATCAGATTTCTTAGTGACTTTTCTAAAAAAAAATACCAGTTCCATTTTTAGATTTCTCTGGTGTGTAGAGATAAATAATTTGTTCTAATATTCCATTAATATTCCATTAAATTTGGTAGAGGCCAAAGTGAGCATCTGTAGGACAGGTTGAATGTAATGTAATTGTCTACTAGATTTTGGTAGTTTTTAGATGTTGGGATCATTCTCCCATTTATGGATCATTATTCCATTTATGGAATGAAATCTGGTTTCGCTACTGCACACTTTGTCATGCAAACTTTTAGGACTCTCTCAAAGAGTGTTCTGACCTCAGGAGATTTTAATATCACTGAGTGCATCCCCATGTCTGTATTCAACAAACTTGGATTTACAGTCTCTAACCATATAATTGAGCCCTACAAGGTATGAAAACAACTTTTTTAACAAACAAGCTTTTTGCTTCAAGATGACAATACTAGTGCTAACAATAAATAGCTCTCCCAGCTTTCCTTTGTAGCTTAGTTACAAATTTTCAGATTTCTAGGCGTTCACTATGCCGTGTGTCTACAAAATAAGATCACTACTTTTGTCACAAACTCACTGTCCCCATCACCTTAATAAGATACCTTTAAAATCTGAAGACAGGTGATGTACCTCCTTTTCAGAAATGCATTGAAATTGTTATTCTTGAACAGAATTTTTCTGTTTGTGATGGAAAGATGCTAGTTTTGAGGAGTGTTTCTTAGTTTTAGCTTTCTGGTTTTGGGAGGGGACTGGTTTTGCTTTCATAAACCGTACTTCCTGGTTTTAATAGGCACGACCTATCCATCTGCTGCTTTCTGCCTTCTCAGAAATGCCAAGGATCTCTGCCACAGCTCCCATCAGTAGTTGTCAGTTATGAATTATATAAAGTAGCAAATTAGAGAGGGAGAGAGTGATAAGAGCTGGAAAACCAATTAGCTACTGAGAGGAACCTTTGCCTTGCTGGCTCTTTTATTCACACAGAATGTTCTGGGCAGCAGTGGAGGAGAGAAGCAGGCTTCTTTTCTTGCAAATCTTTGCAGAAAAACATCTTCAAACCATTACACAGAATGTGCTGCTAATGTCAAATCATGCACTCTTTTTTCTCTCAGGAGGTAAAGCCTGTGCCTTACTTGCTGAGAGTTACTGGTAGTGACAGAAGGTTGTAAGGTTTCAGCATAGATCTCACTCAGTTTTGTATGCATGCTTTGTGGGCAGTGACTTGATATCTGACATAAATGACAGTCATTTCTGTTTTGCATGGTCATGGTCACATGAAACATAAATGATAAATGTTTAATTATCAACATGAATGTCCTCTTGTTGGAAATCATTCACAGCCCTGTCCAGGTGGCACTTGTGTCCTTGGTTAGACTGCCCTTTGTATATTGAACATGGTGGTGGTTAGGCTTTTGTAAGAATTGGTGCTTTCCAGTTTTTGTAGCTGTATAAAAAGTGAATATTCAACACTTTTAAGTGAGATTTTAATAATTCTCTTTTGGCTGTTACAACAGTTGTGAGAATGAAGGTGAGAAAAGCAGACGGAATCTTACTTTTGAAGTGGTGACAAAATGGAGATAGGAAGCAAAGGGGCACTTGATCTTTCCTGAGAGTACTTGCAGAGAAGGAAAGGAAGAAGGGAAGAGTTCTCCCTGCAGCGGAATGTGTATAAAGTAGCGCTGCTGGAATTTCATATTCTGGGGGCCAGGCAGGGCAGAGGAACCACTGTAAAGACTCTTCCCAAAGCTCCGTCGAAGCAAATGTTTATCATGAGAGAAACCTCTTTATGTAAAATACACCTTTTCAGGACTCTCTCCCCGTCCCCTTTTTTTCCACATAGTCACATGCACATCATTGATTTTATGGTGCAGAGGAAACAAGGGTGTCCGATAATGAACACTCAGATGGCACACATATCATAAATATTAAAGGTAGGGATTCTGGGAAGTGAGACTGGCTCCTCACATGCCCACTCCTTCCAGTTTATCTCCTTTCTGTGGTTTCAGTGGGCTCAGTAAAAGCTCCTTTCCCACTAGGACAGTTTGAAGCTGTGCACGTGGTTGCATTCCAGCTTCCAGCTGGAGCAAGTTATCAGCCAGCCTATGTGCGTCATGCCTTTTTTAGGAGCCTGCATATCTCTACAGGACTGTGACAGAGAAGGTGCCCAGTCTTCTGAACAACACTTCTTTCTGGTGTATACAAAATGTGTCTAATAGTTGTCCGCAAGTGGGAACTGGAGCACATATGCAGAGACACATTTTTGTCAAACTTAGGAATTTTCTTCTTTTATTCATACACGGGCAGATCAGCTTTGGTTTTAGGCTTCATGTCATTGGTTTCCTTGTGACTAAGGTTTGTAAGCACAGCATAGGATTTTTCTGCTTGAATCTATACGTTTTATGCAATTATTGTCCAGGCAGTGGTGGGGAACTGACATCAGTAGCTAAATTGAAGCTCTTCAGAAAAATAATGGCCACAGTGTCATTTTGCTCTTTGGAAAACAGATCCTAAATGCTGGCCTTTTGTTTCACGGTGCTATGTTTTGATGCCTTGGATATTTTTATGCTTGTGTGTGTGGTTCAGCTGTTATGCTAGCAAATGCTAACTGAGATGGATGCTGTGTAAGTTTGTATTGTATGTTATGAGGCATTTGGAAATGTTTAAAAATAACCTCTCATTCTGTTCCCCCCTGGGATATTTTTGTTGACCATGTTAGAAGCGTGTCATTTGATTCATTGAGGCTGACTTGTGTTAGTCTCTTAAAACTCAGTGGGAACGCAATGAAAGGTCAATCTATGGGTAGAACCTTTAGAAGACTTTGAGAAGAGAAATTAATAGTCAAAATGGTGAAATGTCTTGTAAAAATCCAAACCAAGAGAAGCATTCATTTGCGGATGGTTAACCACTGCAACAAGGAAGTGTGCATTCGACTACTGCGGCATGGCTCCAAGATCACAGCCAGAAGGGCTGGTAAATTTACATTTATTTTACTCAAACCTTTCTCCCCTCTCTCCTCTTGTATCTTTTATGCTAATAATGGTGTATTGGAAAGGAACTCTCCTGCAAGTGACAATGTTACATTGAGTACAGCAGAGAATAAGGATGAATTACTGACCGGAGCAGAGTTGCAAATGGGGAATGAATGAGACAAAACCTAAATGACATTTGTTGAAATATTTTGTAAATTGTGGATTTTTTTGTTAATTGCTAAAAAATGAGTGACTCAAATTTTGCACTTGTAGTTTTCTTGGACTGAGGTGGAGAAATACTTTGAAACTGTGATAATGTCTATCAAAACTAAATAGGTCTTCAATTAGCAGATAGGTTGGTAGCAGCTTTTGAATGTCAGCTGAATACAGTAGTGGATACAGTTTAGCGTTTTACTGCAGCCGAGTGGGTTGCCAGATCATAACTTTGTTGGTTTTATTTTTCTGGAGACTGAGTAATTTAATATAATGAATAATAGTACTGGGGTGCAGTGGGGAAACGAGTCTAATCTGGATCTATTTTTCACTACATATAACAGTGTGCAACCCAAGGAACAAAAAGTGTTCAATATTGGTTTGGATAGCAACCAATACAAAGTTGGTTTGCAGTTTTAGTTTTTTTTTTCCTTGTTCTTATACCGAATCCCTTTGCCAAAGATGGATTGGTCCCTCTCTCAATCTGTATGTCTCTGTTTCCTTACAGTATTAAGACATTTCTAAAACTGTTTCTCCGTGCTTTCTATGGTACTGTTTAGTTTTGGTATTTAACATATGTGGTTGACAGATTTCAGTTTCCATTTACCTCTTAGCAGCAACAGCTCCTGATTGTTTTTTCTTATGAAGGGGAAACTGTATTGTTTACGAGAAAGCAATTCCCTTGATTCAAAAATAGAGAGCAATATTGAAAAAGCATTAGTATTTACGTATTTTGTATTCTTACACCTCAAAGGTTAAATGTTTGCTCCAAATACATAGAGTAGATACTTGGTAGTCCTGGGGTAATGGTTTGACTTGATAATCTTAAAGATCTTTTCCAACACAGGTGATTCTATGATTCTAAGATGACACCAGACTAGTAGCAGATTTGTGAATTTGGGCTATATCGATTCTTAAAACTCTTGATTTTGCAGTACTGTTTATAGGATGTTACTCCTTTTGGTGTACACATGCATAAAGCCTGTGTATCATCATGATATGATATGAAACCTAAGGGCTGAACAAGTCCAGAGGAGGCCCACGAGGATGTTCAGGGGACTGGAGCACCTCCCTTATGAAGATAGGATAAGAAAGTTGGGGCTGTTCAGCCTGGAGAAGAGAAGGCTGCATGGAGACCTCATAGCAGCCTTCCAGTATCTGAAGGGGGCCTATAGAGATGCTGGGGAGGGACTCTTCATCAGGGACTGTAGTGAGAGGACAAGGGGTAATGGGTTCAAACTTGAACAGGGGAAGATTAGATTGGATATGAGGAAGAAATTCTTTACTGTGAGGCCCTGGAATGGGTTGCCCAGGGAAGTTGTGAATGCTCCATCGCTGGCGGTGTTCAAGGCCGGGTTGGACAGAGCCTTGGATGACATGGTTTAGTGGGAGGTGTCCTTGCCCCTGGCAGGGGGGTTGGAACTAGATGATCTTAAAGTCCTTTCCAACCCTAACTATTCTATGATTCTATGAAGTCAGCTTGTGCAAAACTCATGGCAGGGAGCATAACTCCTTGGGAAAACCCTGTTGTGGTTGCTGCCACTTCAGAACAATGCTGACTTGCACTGGGAGGGCTCACCCCACGCTGAGTGGAGATGCTGGAATGACCAGCTTGTCCTTTCCTTTGGTGCCAAGCTTTCACATCAGTGCCCAGTTATTTTCAGCCTTGCTCTCTTTGGCCTGGTGCTAGACACTGACTCGCTGCAGTCCCTTCACCAGCTCCTCTGCTTTCTCTGAGCTGCTGACAGATGTACCTTGCCTTCTCATTCCTGCTCCCATGACACTCAGTTCTCTTCCTGCTACTCTCTTCAGCCTTTTCACTGCTTAATCCCGGTTCTGGAAGGAGGTCAGCAATGCTGGGATGGGCTTCTTCCAGGTTAGAGGGAGGCTAGAGACAGACTCCAAAGCATCCACTGTGCTGAATGGTCTGTTTTGCTTCTACCTCTGTGAGTTAGGTGCCCTTTGCGGGGTGTTAAAAGTGGGGTGGCATCCTATAAACAGTACTAATGGCTGCACGAGCTGTGACATTAGCTGAAAGCTGTTGGGGGGCAAGCTGTGATACCACAGAGTCACACTGTTTGCAACTGATGTGAGTTGGCAGCTATGACAGGGCTTTGCTCCCTTCTAGAAGTTCTTGTAAAACAAATGGGAATAGCCAGGTGGAAAGCCAGGCCACTACCTAAAAAGGAGTTACCATAAACTGTCATTGATTTATTCTCCTTGTAAAGCTAGAGCAGGTTTCTCATGTGAGAAAGTCACCCTGTCCCCTCTGAAAGATCACTCTATTCATAGCACAAATAAATTTTATCCACATTTTAAATAGGTGAAGGAATGCACCATATTTCTAGAGGAAGTAGTAAAAGGGATAAGAAGGAACTGCCCTAATTGCAGTTGGCTGGCCACTTCATAAACAGTTTACACAGGTATATGAAGTATTCCAAGCACAGCTCTTTTTAGACCACGTCTAATTTTTCAGATCTCTTTTTAAGAGAAGGAAATACTCACGCTTGTTCCTTTCTCCACTATACGAAGCCTTTACAGGTGTGTAGTTGTGTTTGCAATACAGTAAAGCTGTATGCGGTATATCTGGCCACCAGATAGTGTGTGAACTGAATTTTTAAATAAGCAGAGAATACGTTTTTCTGGGGGCTCTATTTCCAGCAGCAGAATCTTCTCAAGAATGGTGGAGCTGGGGCTGCCCTTCATCCGGCTAATCCTCAGCTGCTGCTTTTGGCACTTTTAGAAACACTAGCAGCTGACAATCTTTATGTCAGACCTCTTGCACATTCATGTTCACAGCAGATGAACGCTGTAAAGTCATGTTTTATTAAGCTGTTCATGTTCCTATCTGCTGTAGCAAGTTAGAAGTTTGGAGCAATAGCAATATTTGGTGGAAGGGAAGTACTGAGTTTTGGCTAGCATAATGAAAACTGTCTGTCTCTGCAAATTTTGTCCAGTTGCCAGAAAAGTGTAGCAAATTTTTTCTAGGGGTGTGTAATATAAGAAATAAAATTGAGCTTGTTTACTTGATATTCCAATAATATGTATTAAAAGATGGAATGTAAGCTGCCTGTAAAAATATAAAATGAAGAATGAAAGGAAGTTCTTCTTGATTAAATGTAATTTAATTCTCAAGTCATTGTGCTTTAAATCTAAACACAATACAAATTTTAATTATTACTAAAGAAATAGTAGGCATTTCAAAATATAGCCTAAAAATTGTACATTATTCCTATAAGGGTGGTAGCAAAATAATTGTTATGTATGGATAGGAGTAAAGGATTTGCACCAGTGTTGTAGAGTACTTAAAGGACATTGGCTTTTGACTTGCTTTAGGTTTTATGTTCTCTTTTTTCATTGGAAGATATTGAGGATCTTTTCCTCTTGTTTCAACCTGGTTGTATTGCTTCAGATAGCTGACTTTCTTGAAGGCTGTCCAAAAAGTAAATAATCTGAAAAACTTTGTCCTATCTTAAATTTGGGTCACTGGAATATTTATTGTACTGCAGAGTGATTTTGAATTTTGGTGCTTTAATATGATACTCTTATGCCTACATAAGCATCGTAAATTATGTGTGCCATAATGAAGATACACTTATGTCCTTTCAAACCATCAAAATCCAAGTGGCCCAGCATGCTTATCTGTATATTGCAACATGGCTGGAACTTTGCTGTGGGCTTACATTGACTAGGGTTAATATCTAATTGTTTCCTCAGTCATTCACTTGAGAAATGTTGCAATGCTATAGCACATAGGAAGAAATGAAAATAACAGCTTTGTGTGTATATATATATAAAAATTATATATAATGTATATAAAAATTATATATAATATATATTTTAATATCAAATGAGCTTGCATCAGCAGTTAATGCCCATTCTGTTTTCAGTTTTTTATATTAAAGTATTATTTATTTACACTTGTATATGGCTGATGTAAAATGCAATTACTTTGATTTAATATGTTTTAACAAAACATAAACAAGTTGAAAATTCCTATTATTTGCTTAAATTACATAGGAGACCATAAAGTTAATGTATGCTTTAGAATGTCGACACATTCCATTTTTAAAACCCCTAATCTGAAAGGGTTCCTCTCCTGCCTTCTGTCTACAGGTTAATCACAAAGTTAAAAGTTTGCCAGTTACTTGAGAAAAATACAGTTTTAATGAAAGTTAATATGATCTTTCTTATTTATACTCACTATGTATGTTATACATGTTTGAATTTACTCTGGAGTTGGAGACAAGGCTCAAGAATCATAAATTGGGGTGACCTTTCTCTGCAATAGCTGCAGCTGTCCTCTTTATGATAAGAAACATGATGAAGATATATTACTGACCTTGCATCTAAGCAGGTATAGATAGGCCTACTGCCAGGATTCTCAAATTTGAGCGGTTCAAATTAGGTCCTTTAATCTATATGGAAGTGCCCTAAGGAAGTGGATCAACTTACCTTTTACTCAAGAGAAAGGGAAAAGCGCATTTGAAAATCAAATTGTAGTCCTTGTAAATTTAAAGATATGTGTAGATGTTTAATGCTGTGCTCTGGAGTTTAAGAATTTTGGCTTTTAGGTTTTAAGATAGCATGAGTGCATCTTCAAATGACTCAGAGTATGATTTGATGATCCAGCATTACCTGCTATTATACCATGCTTAGGAGAAAGGTCCACCCAAATCTCTTCTCACCTCTTAGTGGTCATACAATGCTGTATCTACTTTCAATTAGTTTGTATCCTCCTCTTGATGGCTGTTGCAGATATGTTTGTTAATGCAAAGACTGGTGTAGACAATAAATTCCAGCACAAAATACATTTCATGCTGAAATAGGTTGAATGTCTAAAATGGCTGTGATAGAAGAGGACAGAGTACTTGAGGCAAGGAATTATTAGCTGGGCAGTCAAATTTAGCTAATAAGGAGACATTTGCATTTTATTGAGGACAAGGTTTAATTCATCTATGCAGATCTGCTGGCTAAATCCCAGTGAAAGGAGTACTCCCTGCTGATGTGCTGCATTTGCAAAAACATCTGTCAACCCACCAGAGAACTAACCCAGGAAGAAAAACAATTGTCTTCCAAGTTTAGCTTTACTAGGTGGCTTACTCAGAGCAGAAACTGCCTTTTTGGTTTATTTAGCCAGAATGTGAAACCACACCTGGAGGTGTGGCCAGTGTATCTCTTAGAGAACAGGAAACAAATTACAGAGGGAGAGATCTGTTGGGGCCATTTTGAAGACTTAAAAGGAAAAATTAATTTTGATGGTTATTGTGCTCTACTGAAGGGGGGTAGGGAAATGCTTCCCAAGGATTATATTCTGTAATGAAGAGGTTTTCTGTAATGAATGTAACATGACACAAAAAAGCATGCTCTAGGAAGGGGATCCAGGGAGTTGTCTTGTCAGGTAGGGACCAAGCTGGCTTGTTCAAGGAGTGAGTAAGTTAGTGTGCAGGTTTTCTATAATTTTTAATGCATTATAGAAGTATCTGTAATATGTTGTATAGTCTATCTTGTATTTATTGGCATTTCAAGTTCAGTATGATTTTAAAGTTACCAGATATTAAAAAGCCATTACTCACCCAATTTTTGGGAAGTCTGTAAACTGGGATAACTTAGCAAGTACCCTACTTACCCTTTGAGTGTCTGGAGAGCATGCTAACAAACAGAGCTGCAGAGGTCACCTAGAGGATTTTGTGGTTACTGTGAGGCGCTCTGACATACAGCTGGCTATTATGGTAGGTATTTCCATGAAGAAATGTCATAACAAATGATTCCTAGTGCAGGAGCCCTTTTTCACAAAATATTGATCTGCTTGTTTAACTTTGTATTGGCAGATTTTTCTGCAAAAACTGAGTATTTTGGGATCTGGCAGAAATGTGATCATGTGCCTATGTCTGGCCTAGGGCAGGTCTACTGGCCTGGTAGTGCAGAGATCTGGTATTGGTTATGAAACTGAGATTTTCCTGTCCTGAACACGGTAGTTAAGGTAGATAACAAAAAAGAAAAAAAAAAGAAGTTGAAGGTTGAGATGGTAAGACCTTGTCATTCAAGAAATGCAGAATTTGTAACACTGGGAAAGTCCAAGGTAGGGTTTGTATCACCCAATTTCACTGAAATGTAGTAATGTCTACTGCTGGTTTAATGATCATTAGCCAGTGACACAAGAATATTATTTTTCTATCTAGTCAAATAGAAGGAAATTAGGTTTCAGCAACAAAGTTAATGATCTCAGTGGAGTGAATAGTACCTAAAAATCAATGACATTATCAACAAAAAATGTGAAAAGGCTTCTGATTTCAAAATTAGATTCTTTGCAGAATTTTGGTCAGTTACAATTGAGTTACTATTTAAAATTGTAGCTTAGAATTGTGATCCAAAATGCATCTAAACTGTGTATCTTCCTATATTGTAGCTCTCTTTATGATATGGATTTTTGCTTTTCAGTTTTTGTCCTGTTATATGTCTACAGAGTAGTGTTGCATCTTAAGGTTCAAGTCACGCTTTATTTCCCTCATCTCAAGATAACCATAATGGGCCTTTTGTTTACTTTAATTTTTTTTGTATGTTTTCCATCCTTTAATAGAAAACTTTCATAGAGCTTGCTGAGACTCATTTACTTCACACTGAAAACCATTATGTTTAGCCTAATTAGCACTGGAGACATGCTGCTTTTCTGATTACTTGTTTTTCTGTAATAATACATTTTCTTGTATTCCACATTGTTTTAAAGTCTCTGAACCTTAATCTTTGCAGCATTAAAACTGAAAAGAATCTTTGATGGTGTCAATTCACTCTTATGGATCTTTCATTGATATAAAAAAGTTAGCCTAATTTGAATTATGAATAGTACACTGATATGAATTTCCCAAGTTGCTTGTTGGACAAGTCATGTAACATTATATTGGTTTTACCTACTAAATCTTTGTATGTTGCATTTGGATTAGTCATTACTAAGGAATGAAGAGATGCAGAACATCGCAAAATAAGAAGTACCAAGTGTTACGATATATTACTGTTGCCCATGATAATGTGTATGGTCTATTCCTTCTGAGCATAGAAGGCATCTGATGATGGTAATGAGCGTTGGACATGGGACAAATTTAAAACTGTTTTTCCTGTCGGTTTGTTTGAGCTCTGTATCTGACTCTTGTCTGTTCCACTCCTGCAACTGACAACAGCAGGCTCTGCAGTGTTGATGTAGCTACAAAGCAGCTAGAGTTCTGTGCAGACTTACTGCTGTTGGTATAAGACTGGAAAAAGGGGAGTGAGTTTTGAGAGGAGAGAACTTGAGCAGAGAGAGGAGTCATAAGAAACAAGCTAAGGCTAAGAAAGACTCATCTGTAAGGGAAAGAGAGAAATTAAGAGAGGGAAAAGAGACTATGAGTATGAAGAGTAGAAAGATGACTGGAACTAAAACAAGGCATGAGGAGAGGGAGCTTTTTAAAGTGATGAGGCATTTTCATTCTGTTTCAATGATATCTAATCCTCATACTGTGTGTCAGCCTTCCTCTCCTTTTATCTTCTCAACTTTTAATGTGAATTTATAATGCTAATCTACTGTCTCTTTCTAATTTCATGCTCTATTAAAAATTCCCAACCTCAGCCACTATCACTTCCCAACCTTATCACTTTCTCTTCATTCACCTCAAAGAAATAAAGGTGGGTTGTTGTTGTTGTTGTTATTAGCCACCAAATAGTACCGGTTCAGATGTACTAGGTATTCATTTATATCAGAAGTCTGATTGCCAGTAGAAAATTAGCTGTTCTGTTTTTTCCTTTGTGTTACACTGTTATTAGTAGTAGCTATATCAGACCAAGTTAAGCAGCTCTGGTATACTGCAGTGTTGTAACCAAGTTCCTCTCCTCTGGTACTTTTCAAAAGGTTTTTCCGGTTTTTACAAACTGTGTATGGTCTGGTTTCAATATGCAAAATGGCTGCGGAATCTTCTTTCCAATCCCTGTTAGATACTATTGGAAGGCTGAGGGTTTTGGTGGGGTTTTTCTTTAGGGCAGAAATTTAGGATCACTATTTTCATCTCCTTTCTTCAGGTGTCCAACTGCCAAGGGAAGATGAGATTTCAGTACCAGTGACCTCAAGCTTGCCAGTTAAGGACACTGGGGAGAATGTTGATCTTGCCATTGAACAGGAAGAGAAAATGAAAGAAGAACCTTTAACCATCTCAGAACTGGTATACAATCCTAGTGTTAGCTTGCTGCCCACTCCTGTTGATGATGAGATTGACATGCTCTTTGATACCTCTCCAAGAGTAGGGTATGAGAAAGATGATACAGATTCATTTGAGGAGCTGGAAGCAGATGAAAATGCATTTTTGATTGCAGAGGAGGAAGAACTGAAAGAAGCTCGGAGAGCGCTTAGGTGGAGCTATGACTTTCTAATGGGCAACATAGAGGTGAATGCCTTTGTGAAGAGTTTCTCCAGACTTCTCTTTGTAGGCCTAGGACTGTTATTGTTTGTGTTCCCTCTTCTCCTTGTTCTCTTGGAGTCGGACCTTCAAATCTCTTTTCTCCATGAAATTCGTCAGACACCTGAGTTTCAGCAGTTTCATATTGAATATTACTGCCCTCTTAGGCAGTGGGTGGCTTGCAAAATAAACTTCATTCGTGACATGCTGGGCAGCTTTTAAATTTTAAATAAACATGGTAAAACTAAGGGCTATATTCAAAATTTCAGTTAGTGCCAGCTTTCCATAATGCCCCTGGAAACAGTAGCCGTTCCAGACTGTAGCTGTCTTCATATTCACACACGGATAGACTCATAGATTTTTCAAGTTCTTACGTTAGCTTTGCACTGTTAAATTTCCTGTTTAGCTACAGGCTTTTATGGTCAGGTTTCAGTAACCAAAAAGAAGATTTATTCTAATTGCATTTCAGACTTCCTGCTCATCTATTACATCATATAAGATGGGGTCACAATGAGTTTCATTGTCCTTAACCTTTCAATCCATGACACTAAATCCAATGAAAATGGAAGAAAAAAAAGAAACCAACAGTTTTGAATATACTCCTTAGTGCAGCAGTCTTCTAACCAATGCCTATACAAGTAATGTTTATGCTGGGTTTTTGTTTTTTTGTTTGTTTTTCTGTTTGTTTGGTTTTTTAGAATTTTATGTGTTTAAAATATTTTGGTAATTTTTTAGCAAAAGACAACTTCGGATGTTATTTAAATGTACAAGTTGGTAAGAATAATGCACAAGGGAATGTGGGATGTTTTTAGCGTTTTAGCAATGACTTATTTTTAAACTAGTGGCTGCGGAATGAATGAGTTTAACACAGGTCTATAAAGAGAGACTGTGGTTTGGGAAATACATAGAAAGTTCACTCAAGTTCAGTAGGGGCTGTCTGGGGGACGTGAAAGGACACCAAGTACGCAGAAGAATTTCTGAGAGGCACAGTTGTAAAGTTTACAGAAGTGAGCAGAAAGGAAAGTAATGGTACTTCCTCTTAGCTGTGAGGTTGTCTTATGTATTATCAGTGCTGTAGAAAGTCTCTACAAGATAGAGACATTTTGGAAAAGAGTGAGTTCAGTCTAAATGTAGATTGTTTTAGATAACATCAAAGTAGATAATAGTAAGTAGGAATTAAAAAAGCCAAAGCTCTCACTTAAATTAGTAGGTGAGTGACCTACTTTTAAAAATTATAGAGAAAAAGAGGAAAAGGAACATGTTTTATATTCCTTTTTGAAAGCAAAGCATTAGGCTGTAAAGTTGACATAAAAGTATTCTACTGACTCACCATTAAAGGCTTTAAGAGATGCATCGGAATCCTTGACGCCCGTCATTACTAAACTCTTAAGACATGTTTTCTGTGCATACGAATATGCTTCCTTCATATATTACAGTAGCATACTTACCCTCTTTTCCTTGTTACTACAAATCCAGTTGCGTGATCTTATGCTGTTTCATGTAACATGGATTTGTGTGACTAAAAGTATTCCAACACAGTTTAGAGAATATGCTTAAGTAATTCTTGTCACTGCTGAGAACATTTGATGGCCCTCAAATATACCACAGAGGTTATATTTAAGAAGAGAAAGTTTTTAGTCTTCCCTTCCCTGATCTTAGTGCAGATGTATTTCATATTTAAACTAGGGAACTCTGATTTTTGCCTCACAGTCTTTCTTCTGCTTAGATATTTATGAATTGGAGACATATTTGAGGCTATTTTATTAGATGTGCATTTAACACATTGTAACTGCATCTCTAATTCCTACTGAATAAATTCTTTTCATTTCAGTGTCAGAGAACCAGTTTTGCTTGGTTTTCTTCATGTAAGCCTTTGCAAATATGTAGTTTGAAAATGGCAATTTCCTTAGAGGATTTCTCCTTACCTTCTAATCTTCTCCAGTTTTTAAAGGAAAAAACAATTACAGGGTTTAGGAGTTCCTTTCTCAGTTGAAAATTTCTGGATTCCTATTAATTTCCAAACCAACAAATGCAAAATTAAACACTTTTTTCCTCTTGACTGTGTTTGTACTTGCCAATATCTTCCCCAGAATCATTATTGGTAAGTTCCTTGATGTGTATTTCTTCTTGTGCTACTTGCAGCTAAATGATCCTTTCCCTTGAGGTAATAACCATTCAGTTTAGAAATGGAGAGTGAACTAAAGTAGATGGTAGGCTTTAATGGGAAATTACTCACATTATTTCTAAACAAAGGTGTCAGAAAAGGTATTTCAAGTGGTAAGGCTGTGAGAACTGTCATCCTGCTGGACTGTAGAGACATGGTTCCACACAGGCTCCTGTGTAAGCCTGGTAATTATTAAAAAAAAAAAAAAAAAAAAGAAAAAAGTTAGATCCGATGCTCTAAAATATAGTCTTGTCCCTGTAAATTACAGCACTCCAGAAGTAGGCGTATTGTTATGCTTGATTTAACTCTATCAGAAAATAGCTGAGTTGCATAAGAACATAATCTCAAAAAATGTGCAGTGCGGTGAAGTTTTATGTAGGGTTAAATGCAAGTGTATGTGTGCACATGTGCCTGCCTTTACTAATCATGTGCATATATTCAGGCCTCGCCTTTTAAAATTCTTCACTTCCTTCCTGATACTTTCTGGTCTGTCAAAGTAATTTAACTGAAAGTCATGAGAATCCTATAATGTAAAGGCCAGGACCACATATTACGTGCAGAAGGATATGGTTGGGTGTATTCAGACAGAGTAGCAGTCTAGTATTTTATTGGTGAGGATGACAGACTTGGATTATGGATAATCTATAGGTACAGTATTGTGTATTTCTGTCTGTGTTTGGATTATATTGTAAAATGTATGTACTTGAAATATATTTTGTGATTTGTCTAACATTTGTAAACACAACTCTGGGAAGAATTAAAAGCTGTTTTATTTCATGGAGACTAAGGGGAAAATATACCTGTAACTTGAGCCTTATCTTTGTACAGTGAATTTCACATTTCTATATGTCAACATCCTGATTGTTTTGTATGTTGATATGATGGCAGGAAACCCTAATAAAAATACACTGGAGAAAAGCTTTATGCAGTTATGACAGTTATTATGGTAAAAGATGTTTCACAAATACTGCGTTTTGCTGAGAATTGATATATGATGTAGTGCAGTTTTTTTAGGACTCTTACAATTTTCTTTTACATGCATTTTTTTAATTCATCAGCTGGAGAGACACTAAGAAAGTGCTTTAGAATAGGATGTTATTAGCATGGCTTCATATGCACTAACCGATGCTTTGACCAGTTACCATGTAAGAGTTAGGCACACTCTTAAATTTGCCCCGAAATAAAATTACTACACCCAGAATACTAATTGAGAAGTCTGGTTTTAAAGTCAGGCCCTGGCTGTAGACATATGGCCGCAATCTTCTGATAGGCAGATCTGGCTAGAGTGTTAACGCAAGTAGAGCTATGCAGCTTTTCAATGGAGCTTACTCACATCAAGTTGGTTTGGAGCTCAGATAGTGCAAATGTATCTTGTAAGAAAGATACAGTCTGCAAAGAGGCAATTGAACATCATCTTGGGGAGCTAAGTTAGAGAAAAAAATTACCTGCTATATTAGTTTCATTCTGTCTTTTCCCATATTAGCTTACTTGTAATTTCAAAGCAGATGTGTTTGCTGAGCTCACAAAATGATACTTCGGAGAAGCGAAGTGGCCCCCAGTTTCTTCATCAGCGTGAGCACTCTTCATCAGATGAACAAATACCACTTAAAACTGCTAGTCACAAAAGATAAAGAAAATATAATTTGTTTAAATGGACTAGAAACAGAGATGAAACAAGCTACATTTCTTTGAAGAATAATTACCTATACTGATTGTATAGGGCATGTATTTCTGGAAGAGCTGTAGAGGGAAGAACATGGGAAGCTTCTCAACTGCACTCCTATTTAGATTCTATCTAGAACCTCTAATAAAAAGATCTGCTGCATGTAGTGTTTTCTGAAAAGTCTGGTTTAAACCCACTTTAAAATATTTTCTGATTTTCAGTATTATGCACAAGATTAGTTTCCTAAAGAGAAGTTTTAAGAGGGCTGCAGGTATTTTTAAGTTAACTTGCAGGGCAATGAACCTGGCAGTAAAAACTAAAAATGTCATCTAATTTGTCTCCTGCTTTTCTCAGGTCAAATCTTTAGATTCCTTTTCCCACATAT
This sequence comes from Ara ararauna, assembly GCA_028858755.1. Taxonomy (NCBI): domain Eukaryota; kingdom Metazoa; phylum Chordata; class Aves; order Psittaciformes; family Psittacidae; genus Ara; species Ara ararauna. Next base: position 30,033,119 of record CM054410.1, on the reverse strand, counting down.
AGAGCTGGGTGAATATAATGGGGTGCGCTTCAGGTATGGGAGAAAAAGAGTTCTTCAAAGTCAAATACAAAAAGCATCTGAGCAAAAAGCCTGCTTAGATCCTTCTTGGGGATCTAAGTCAACAGCTGAAATCCTCACTCAGCAGCATATAACCACTGAAAATATGAAACTCAGTAGCACAGCAACTCATCATCTCCTCATGACCACTGCCATTCCTTTACCGGTTTTGCTTAACTGATGGTATGTGCCATTTCAGTCTTGAGACCCTGATATGTTCAAAGGGAACTGTAACAGCAAAGGCGATGTAAGGAGGTGTCTGCATAGAAAAAAATATCAACTGCTGGTGAAAAATAAGATTGAGTCAGCTTTGCTTCATAGCTGCCTATCTGTTCGTGTTACTTCAACCTACTGTTTTTTTAATAAACCTCCTGTTAAGTCAGAGTAGCTGAGTTATACTTTCTTTGGACAGCCCACCAAAAAGTATTACTGTATTACCTTTGAGACCATTATTCTATCCCGGTAATTTTCTCCACCTGAGATGGATGGCAAGTATTCTTCCCTTCTTTCACCCTGCCTTCTCCACCACACATTGCTTTCCCTACAGGTTATTTTGGAGCCTCAGAAATGAGATAAAACAATGTGTCTGATGAGCATGACATCATACGGATACACAGAGAAAGGACTGACCTCTACTTTTGATGTGTTAGTGATGCCTTTGCCGTTACAGTAGTATAGCTGGCATTTTTGTGTGGGAAGGGAGCTCAGAGGCTGGAAATAGAGTTTCTATTGCTAGCCATGTATTCATTACTTCCTTCTTCATGGATATTGTCCTTCTGATCAAAGTCAATTTTGTTGTTCTGATTTAAGGCAACTGTACCCCACAGAGCTCCTCCTGTCATCGTAATTTTCTAAGCCTCTCTTCCTCTTCCGTCATGCTCAAATTTAATGCATACCCTGGACATCCAAACCATTGCACTAAACTTTAGCATAGCCCAAGGCTCTGTCTACCCTCTCTGTCCCAGCATACTCTCCATTCCCAGCTTTCTGCTACTTCTCTTTATCAAAATCATCTGTATCAAATATTTTGGCTCTGTAGGTGTCATAGTCTCCTGCCTGTGAATAGCGCCTCTGAATTTATGGCTGTACTTTGCATACTGACTTCTGGAGTTATCAGGACTCCCTTGTCAGGACACTGAGAAGAGCATTTAGCATATAGAAATCTGTGGGACTCTGAAATCACAAGATATTCTCTCCCAGAGGCTGGAGCTATTCATCACAAAATAACAACTTAGAAAAAGGAATACAGTGATTTTGAAATTATGGAATCATTTCTGAGCATTAATAACACAGAACTCACATCCAGCTAAAACATTTTTCAACTGTGAATGTATATCAGAAGGCCTTGGCAATTATGGGGATTTAACTCTCTCCAAAGATACACAAAGCAAGGAGTAATGCTATTTGCAGCTATACATATCCAAGTGTTCAGCTCCCATATAGATAATAAGAGAAAAAAAAAAGAAAAGAGAGTGGTTCATACTATCATTAGCTATAACATGGGTATGCTTCAGAAAAATAAGCACCTCTGGCAGTTTTACTATGAGTTTCTTCGTGTTTTCTGTATCCAAATCCTTCCAGGATATGGTGACAGGGTGATACACTTACCATGTTGGAAATGTTGTACTGGATCAAAGAGAAGCTAGCAACATTTGTCAAGACAAAGGTAATTGTGGCCTGCTGCATCCATGTAATTGCTGCTACGATGAAAGACAAAGTTAAAAGTATAATTTTGATGCTTTGAATAACAATTTGAGGTTCCTCTCCCCCCCCGAACAACTAACTGTTAAAATAAAGGTGTTAAAATCCTACACAGAATTGTTAAAAGTCCTACTCAGAATTGTTAACAGTATGATTCAACTCCATGATCACTTTAAAATCAAGTTATGTATGAAACACATTTATCCCAAATACAGCCAGCATCACCAGCTATCTTAAATTCTATCCTTAATGAGTTTTTTTTTAAGGTGTATGTATGAAGAAATTAATTAATCATTTAACTATTGTTTTTGTTCCCATTCAGGCTACAGAACTTACTGCAAATCGTATAGTAAGCAAAACAGAGAAAGAATCTGCATGTTGTGAACACTTTTCCCACCAGATTTTACTGTAAAGGAGCAAGATATTTTATGTGCTTGTATTGCTTTTGTTATAAACCAATGATTTTGTTACATCAACAGGTGTTTTTAATGTATAATTTACATATTCTAAACACTGCCTTGGCTCTATCTGAAAAGCTTGAAGCAAATGTCTCTAAAGTAATAAGGCAATGACATTATAGTTATTTCAATACTTTTAGGACTACCAGTAATGTTAAGAATCTAGTTCTACTTTTCTAGAAATGTAATTCCCAAGTAATTAGGAAATATGTAAAAAAGTATACATGCCTAGTTGCTTTGAGCAAGTAAAGACAAAGTATATGAGTACTGGTACCACACATTTACAGATATGGAAACGGCAAGTTTCTAACAATCATAGAATAGTTTGGTTTGGAAGGGACCTTCAAAGCTCATGTAGTCTAACCCCCCTGCAATGAGCAGGGACATCTTCAACTAGATCAGGTTTCCCAGAATCACATCCAGCCTAGCCTCTTTGGGCAACCTGTGCCAGTGTGTTATCACCCTCACTGTATAGTATTTCTTTCACATGCCCAGCCTGAATCTCCCCTCTTTTACTTTAAAACCATTACTCCTTGTCCTATTGCAATAGGCCCTGCTAAAAAGTCTCTCCCAATCTTTTTCAAGTGCCTTTTAAGAGCCTACAATGGGGTCTTCCTGGTGTCCTCTCTTCTCCAACTCCAGCTCTCTCAGCGTCTCTTCTAGGAGAGGTGCTCCATCCCTCTGATCTTTTTTGTGTCCCTCCTGTGGTCCCTCTGCAACAGGTCCATGTCTTTCCTGTGCTGAGAACCCCGGAGCTGGATGCTGTACTGCAGGTGGGTCTCATCAGAGCAGAGTAGAGGGGCAGAATCACCTCCCTTGACCTGCTGGCCACACTCCTTTAGATGCAGTCCTAGATATGATTTGCCTTCTTGGCTTCAAGTGCCCATTGCTGACTCATGTCCAGTCTTTCATCCACCTGTACCCTCAAGTCCTTCTCCTCATCTCTTCATTCCCCAGTCTTTATTGATATCAAGAGTTGCGCTGGCCCAGATCCTGCACAGGATCCTGCACTAGTCCCCATTGAATCTCATGAGGTTTGCAAGGGCCCACCTCTTGAGCCTGTCTGAATCTGTCTGGATGGCATCCCTTTCCTCAGATGCGTCAGCTGCACTTGGTGTCATCTGCAAACTTGCTGACAGCACACTCAATCCCACTGCCTATGTTGTGGATGAAGATATTAAACAGTACTTGTCCAGTACAGACCCCTGAGGGACACCACTTGTTACTGGTGTCCATCCAGACATTGAGACATTGACCACTACCCTCTGGATGTGACCATGCAGCCAATTTCTGACCCACTGAACAGTTCACCCATCAAATCCATATCTTTCTAGTTTAGAAAAAAGAATGTTGTGGGGAACTGTGTCAAAGGCTGTACAGGAGTCTAGATAGATCCCACCTGTAGACCTTCCTTTGACCACTGACAAAGTATTGCCATCATAGAAGGTCAGGCAATTTGTTCAGGCAGGACTTGCCCTTGGCAAAGCCATGCTGGCTTGAATCACCTTTCTGTCCTCTATGTGCCTTAGCACGGCTCCTAGAAGGATCTGTTCCATGATCTTCTATGGCACAGAGGTGAGGATCACAGGTCAGTAGTTCCCCAGGTCATCCTCTCTCCCCTTTTTAAAAGTGGACATGGTATTGCCCCTTTTCCAGTCACCATGGACCTCACCTGGCTGCCATGACTTCTCAAATATCACGGGGAGTGGCTTGGAACTACATCAGCCAGTTCCCTCAGGACTCTGGGTTGGATCTCATCAAGTCCCACAGACTTATGTACGTTCAAGTTCCTCAGATGCTCATGAGCCTGACTTTTGCTTACAGTGAGAGGGACTTTTCTCCCCTAGCTCCTGCTCTGCAGTTCATCTGCTTGAGAGATGTGGGGAGAGAGCCAGTGAAAACTGAGGTAAAAAAGCTGTTGAGTACCTCAGCCTTCTCCTTGTCCATTGTTACCAGTTTACCAGTCTTGCTCCTCATTCTTCAACCTTCCTCTTCTGGCTAACATACCTATAGAAGCCCTTTGTGTTATTCTTTGCATCCCTTGCCAAGCTCAGGTTCAGCTGTGCCTTGGCCTTCCTGACCCCATCTCTGCACAACTGGGCAGTGTTCCCATACTCTTCCCAGAATACCTGTCCTTGCTTCCACTGTCTCTGGGTTTTCTTCTTGCCCTTTAATTTGACCAGCAGGGATTGGCTCATTTGTTCTGGCCTTTTGCCTTCCTTACCCAATTTCTTACACCTGGGGATCATGAGCTCTTGTATTGTATGGAAAGTATCCTTAAAGATCTGCCAGCTCTGTTTGGCATCCTTGTCCCTGAGGGCAGTTTCCCAGGGGTTCCTGCTGACTAACTCCTTAAAGAACTGGACCTTAAAATTCAGGGTCCTGACAGTACTCTTTGTGTGTCTCACCTCCCTCAGGACTATGAACTCCATAAGTTCAGGATCACTGCAGCCCAGGCTGCCTCCAATCTTGACATCACCAATTAACTCACTTGCATTGGTGACCATTAGGTCCAGTATCACATCCTCGTGGTAGGGCTGTCTGTTACCTATCTTAAGAAGTTATCCTCAATGCACTCCAGGAGTCTCTTCGATTGCCTACAGCTCATGGTACTACTTTTCCAGAAGATGTCAGTGTGGTGGAAGTCCTCTAGTGGGAAAGAGCCTGAAAGCATCATGTCTCCTGTAGCTGGAGGAAGAAGGCTTCATCAGTAGTAGATGTAGAAACCAATCACCAAGATTTCCTTTGTTGCCTTGGTTCCTGATTCTTACCCACAAGCTTTCAACCTGTTCATGGCTATTCTTCATAAACAACTCTTTGCACTCTATACCTCTCTTGATATAGAGGACAATGCCTTCACCCTTCCTTCCTTGCCTATCCCTTCTGAACAGCCTGTAGTCATGGATAGCTGCACTGCAGTCAAGGGGTCTGTCCCACCAAGTTTCAGTAATGGTTGCAGTTTTCTAGCTTCATGGTGGCTTTCAGCTCCTCCTGTTTGTGGACCATGCTGAAGACCCGGAAGGGTGCAGGTGCACTGCTTGGTTGGGCTGGGTGTAGGTGGTGAGCGATTGTATTCTTTCCTTGTATTTGCCTTGTCATTATTATTATTGGTGGTAGCAGTAATGGTCTTGTGTTATACTTTAGTTACTCAACTGTTCTTATCTCAACCTGTGGGAGTTGCATTCTTTCGATTCTCCTTCCCATCCCTCTGGGAGCTGGGGGAAGAAAGAGGGGGGAGTGAGTGAGAGAGTGACTGTGTGGGTTATAGAGGCTTAAACCACGACACTATCAAATTGTCGTCTCTCCAATTTAGAGACAATGATGTCGTGTGGGACAGCGTCAAACACTTTGCACAAGTCCAGGTAGATGACGTCAGCTGCTCTACCCCTGTCCATCAGTTCTGCAGCCCCATCATAGAAGGCCACCAAATTGGTCAGGCAGGATTTCCCCTTAGTGAAGCCATGCTGGCTGTCACCAACCACCTTGTTGTTTTTCATGTGCCTCAGCATGCCTTCCAGGAGAATCCGCTCCAAGATTTTGCCAGGCACAGAGGTGAGACTGACTGGTCTGTAGTTCCCAGCTCATCCATTTTCCCCTTCTTGAAAATAGGGGTTATATTTCCCTTTTTCCAGGCACTGGGAACTTCACCTGACTGCCATGATTTTTCAAATATGATGGACAGTGGCTTAGCAACTTCATTTGCCAGCTCCTTCAGGACCCACAGATGGATTTCATCAGGTCCCATGGACTTGGGCATGTTCAGGTTCTTAAGGTGGTCTCGAACCAGATCCTCTCCTACAGTGGGCCCTGGGTCTTCATTCTCCCTGTCCCTGCGTCTGCCTTCCAAGACTTGAGTGGTATGATCAGAGCATTTGCCTGTGAAGACTGAGGCAAAGAAGTCATTAAGAACCTCAGCCTTCTCCAAATCCAGGGTAGCCAGTTCTCCCAATAGCTTCTGGAGAGGGCCCACGTTGTCCCTAGTCTGTCTTTTATTTGCTACATACCTATAGGTTCCCTTCCTGTTCTCCTTCACATTACTTGCCAACTTTGATTCTGACTGGGCGTTGGCTTTCCTGACCTGGTCCTTATCTTCTCAGAGAACATCCCTGTATTCTTCCCAGGCCGCCTGTCCTTGCTTACACCTTTTATAAGCCTCTTTTTTCCTTCAGATTTCCTCAGCAACTCGTTATCCATCCAAGGAGGTCTCATGGCCCTCCTGCCACACTTCCTTCTAGTCGGGATGTATCCCTCCTGAGCTTGCAGCAGGTGATCATTGAATATCAACCAACAGTTTTGGGCCCCCCTGCCCTCTAGGGCTATATCCCATGGAACCTTCCTGAGCAGGTTCCTGAAGAGGCCAAAGTCTGCTCTCTTGAAGTCCAGGGCAGTGAGCTTGCAGCACACTCTTCTCACTGTCCTGAGGATCTTGATCTTGACCGTCTCATGATCGCTGCAACCAAGGCTGCCCTGGAGTGTCACATTTCCAACCAGCCCTTCCCTATTGGTGAGCATGAGGTCAAGCATGGCACCTCTCCTTGTCAGCTCCTCTATTACTTGCAGAAGGAAGTTGTCTTCCACACAATTGAGGAACTTCCTGGACTGCTTGTGCTGGGCCATACCGTGCCTCCAACAGATATCAAGATTGTTGAATTCCTCCATGAGGACAAGGGCCTGCAAGCATGAGGCTGTTCCTGTCTGTTTATAGAGCGCTTCATCCACAAAGGCCTCTTGGTCGGGTTTCTGTGACAGTTCTGCACAGTAATGTCTCCCAACACTGTTCTCCCTTTAACCCTGATCCACAAACTCTCTGTTAACTGATCACCTCACCTCAGGCTGTGTTCCATACTCTCCAGCCTATCACTGACATAAATAGTAACTCTCCCTCCCTGCCTGCCAGGCCTGTCTTTTCTAAAGAGCCTGTAATATTTCATTCCAACACTCCAGTCACAGGAGCCATCCCACCATGTTTCTGTGATGCCTATTATATCATATCCCCGTAGTTGTGCACACATGTCTAATTCCTCTTGTTTGTTCCCCTTGCTACGGGCATTTGTGTAGAGGCATCTGAGCCGATCTCCAGATGAAGCCGGCACATTGGCTGGAGTAGCTGGAATATCTCTGCATCGCTCCAAGTATTTATTATAGGTGCTGGCATCTCACTGAGTGTGTTGGGATGGAATCCAAAACATCTAGTTTAAAGCTTCCTTGACCAGCCTGGCAAGCCTTCTAGCAAAGCAGCTCTCCCCCTTCATTGTCAGACCAGACCCATCAGCCTCCAGTAGATCTGGCTTCCCAAACGGAGTCCCATGTTGTAAATACCCAAACCCCTGACTATGACCTCCAGTGTACCTGGGTCCAGTAGACCTGGGTCAAGTAGACCTGGCTTCCCAAATTGAATCCCATGTTCTAAATGCCCAAACCCCTGACTATGGCACCAAAATAAGAAATAATAAAGGACTACAGATAATAGTTTAGCTAAAATTTTTCAAGCATATATAATTAGAAATTTTATTAATGTTTTAATATCTGAATTCTGACTATAAGTAAGATTTGGTGACTAAGAAGAGCTGTCTCTATCTTCTCTGTTGTTGGGTATCCAAAATTTGTATTTACAACCGAATACAAACTCAACTTGTAAATTGTAAATTAAAACTGTTTGAAAAAGTGGGTTTAGAGTGTCCTCTTGTGGCACTACAGAATAATCCCTCAGAAGTTGTCTTGCACAACTTTAAGGATTGTTTTGTTTCGTGTGGGTTTTTTTGTTTGCTTGTTTGGTGTTTCTTTTGGTTGGTTGGTTTTGGTTTGGTTTTTGCTTTATTTTGTTTTTTTTTGGTTGGTTGGTTTTGTTTTGTTTTTGTTGTGTGTGGTTTGGGCGGTTTTGATACCAACTTGGAAAATTTGGCTCTAGGTTAAGTTTGTGTTAGAGAGTAGACATGTAAAAAAAGAAAACAGAAATGTAGACAATATAGCTGTGTAGTCGATGAAGAGTGTAATGCCAAGCTGAAATATTTATTTTTTAATTAAACTGAACAATTAATTGCTTTAAACAATACCCCCCAATCAATCCATTACATTAAAAAGAACAATGTCTTGCAGTACTCTGGTGGAGCAATGTTTTCCACTAACAAATTTCATATGAAAAGATCCTGTCAGCCCTGTCAGCTGTTGATCTCCACATGGGTAGTCCAAGTGCCACTGCGGCATTTCACCAAAAGGTAAAAAATGACAGTCCTCACCTGCATCAATTTATAGAATCATAGAATCATAGAATAGTTAGGGTTGGAAAGGACCTTAAGATCATCTAGTTCCAACCCCCTTGCCAGGGGCAGGGACACCTCCCACTAAACCATGCCACCCAAGGCTATGTCCAATCCAGCCTTGAACACCGCCAGTGATGGAGCATTCACAACTTCCCTGGGTAACCCATTCCAGTGCCTCACCACCCTTACAGTAAAGAATTTCTTCCTCATATCCAGTCTAAACTTCCCCTGTTTAAGTTTGAATGTGGCACCTCTCTTGAATTCTATGGGAAAATTTTAATTGATAAAATTGCCTTGATTTCCTGTTACTCTCGGAAAAAGCCTTGAGTTGATATAAAAGGAGTTACCTGACAGAAAGTTGCCCAAAGGCCAAATGAGAGCAGAATACTGTGAAAACCTTCCCTGGGAATGGCCCTTTACCCTTGATTGCAAGGGCAGTGGTCCATACAACTTATGCATGTATACTAACACACAAGGAGTGGTTTTGAGCTCCACATAGTCTCTAGGTCTAAAAGCACTGTATTGTTATGATACCTTCTTTTCCCTCATTACCTATGCAGATCAGGTTTTTATATTTTGTTCTTTTTCTCTCCGTGGGGAAGAACAGGACTTACTGGTAAAAACTACGAGAGTCCGAAATAAGCCAGAGAGCTTTGGTTTTAGACTTCACTTTAGTAGGAAAAAGAAAAAATCAGAGAGTGCTTGAAAATTACCCTTAGAGAAGGCAGGCAAAGAAAAGCATGAGAGAGAGGCTTGCTTTGAAAATTACTGTGGACTGGTAACCTGAAAACCAAGTTTCCAAGAACAGTTATAAAAAATACAGGAAAACATCCTTACTCAATCAGATAGTGTTTGCAAGACAAAGTTTCTGTGTTCTTGAGTATTGTTTCTGCGCCCAAACTCTTTGTAAATTATTTCTGAATGTTAATTATTTGTTTTCTTTTGCTTTTTATCAAACCAAGTTTCTGAGTTGCATTTCTTGCTATGCCAGTTAGGATTTTGAGTCTACCATTTAGTTGTTTAATGCTAGCAACTGGGATAATGTTTATTAGCACCAAAGTTAATATTTAAAAGAAATGCACAGTTATTATCATTCTTGTGGTCTAAATTAGAAGTGGAGAATAGGGAGCAGTTGAACAATTTAAAAAAAATACATATTTAAACATTGATATATATGGGGAATGCCAAGTCTTTGGCTCTTAAAAGAAAAACATGGGAAGAAAACTTAGGCTGTGAAATAGCGAATAACTATTTTCTTGGAAGGAACTTCAAGTAAATTTTCAAACAAGACTTGTTTTTCTGCACCTGTCTTCCCTATCACCATTTCTTATATCCTGTTGTGTGTAACTTACATAGCTTACTTATGTTTGTAAGTATAAAGCATGAAATCTGTTGTATTTTACAAAATCATATGATAACATTAAATCAATTAAGCATTAAAAAATAATTTCTAAGAACACATAAAAGTTGCTTGTATAAGTAATTGTTAATGTTAATTATTTTCTCTGTGTTATACACAAAATATCCCAGACAGTGTTGTTTACAAGTCATGATGCCAAGAACTGGTTTTAATGCAGCACAGTGCAGTGGAGAACTGTGAACCTGTGTTTAAAAATACAGTTGACTTACAGTGGAGGGGAAGTTTTGCTCTCTGCTAAGTTCTTAATCCTTACCTTCAACTTAAGTACGTTTCTCAATTTTTAGTGTATTGCCTTAAGTTTATAATTGTCCTGAAAGTGATTTAATTTCAGAAATCAAATTACCGTTGTCAGAGCTCTGTTTTAACACACACTGCAGTGAGGTGGTGGACTACGATGAATACGTTCTTTTAATCAGTGTTTCTGTCTGCTTGAAGCACATCTTAAATGACAAGAGAAGTTCTGTACTGTTAAGACCCTGTAAGGCCTTCATAATGTCTGTGGTAAACTTTTAGTCAAAGACCTCAGAACTGCATTGCCTTTATTTAGTAGACAACCGAATATTTAAGACAGCGAATATTAAAAATCACTATTAGAAATAGAAAGCCTGTATTCTTAAATGGAAGAGATTGTTTAGCATGCATCAGATTAGCATTTACACTAGATGCAAGTCTAATATATAATGAGTTTAAAAGGAGGAAAAATTTAAAGTAGCTGAGCTAGCGATGAATGAAAATCAAGCCCACTGGAGGAAACGAGTGGGAGAAAAAAAAATATTTGGAAAATAGGTGGGGAAAAGGACATTGAAAAAATGTTTACATAACAAGCATATATTTACCTATTTTCTCCTTCGTTGTACACCTTCTAAGGTCACTTACGGTACCAGGAAGTGAAGTGCAAAAAAACTGGCTGAGCCCCTGTGGGTTGTATTTTGAAAGCTCCTGTTTCCAGAGTTCACAGGAATTATCTGAATAGTTCTTATCCAGCCCTGTCATGATGTGCTTGTCAGTGTCCTCACCAAATTATTGCTCATGAAGTCTCACAAAAGCAGCAGGACTCTGGAACTAGTGGGTTTATCTCTATTTTCCCATTACAGTTGTGCATCTGCATACCTCATAAAACACACAGTATGAAAATTGGAATAACAAGGTGATGGACGACTGAAGTACTGCAAGTAGTCCTCTTCTACTAGAGCAGTATTTGGTCATAGTTGGAAATCCGTCCCTGATTTACAGTGAAATCACTGATTTACAGTGGTGACACTCCCAGTTTCTTGACATAGGCAAGACATATCACCTTTATTTTTCTTCAGAATCTTTTCCTGCCCTTCATCCTAGTTCTCTTGAGATGTAGCTGAAAACTTGTTTTTTCACAAAATAGAAAAATTCAGTATTATTGTCAGAACCTTATGACAATATTATGCTTTGAAAAGAAAAGTTCCAATGTAAAATTATATAGGGAGATAATAAAAAAACTAATGCAATGAAATATATTTGAAAGACACATTTTATTTTTGAGGTACTTAGAATTTTTTTATTGAAAGTTTTGTCAAAATGGTGCATTTCAGAAAAGGTTATGTTTGCAGTTAAGTAACAGTTTCCAGTGGAATACTCATCCACCAAAATAGTTGAACTACTTCTAAACTTAGATCATCTATGCAGCATCTGTGCTCAGGTTATTCACAAACCATTATGTGCATATGTTGCTAAAATATATGCATGCATGCATCTTTTTTAACTGCTCTGCTGGAAATTTTCATGAGGAGTTAAAAAAGAAAAAGAAAGGCTCTTCAGTGTGCTGACACTATTTTTTACTTCACTTTTTTTTTTGACAACCTGTATTACTGATCATATTGTGATATGACTACAAACTGAAACTCCCCAAGCTGAATGTTTTTAGATTATCACCCTGCTGCTTGTTTTCATTCATTCCATCAGAATTTGTTGCATGTGACTTACAAATCTGAATGATCTTTGTGTGTAATGTTGCATGAAAAAGTGTAGCAAATACTGTATAGAACCCCATCAACTTCCTAAAAGACTTTTGAATGAATTTTACTGCTTAGAAATGACTCTGCACTTAGCCTCTCATTTTTGCTGGTTCATTCATAAGGGAAAGCAGTAATAATTTATATTGACAACAACAACAAAGAAAAGCTAAAGCTTCTTTAACTCTTGTAATGCAAATACATGTACATGTATTTATTTTTTCCAGTGTACCTCATTAAGAAGATATAATGAGAATTCTTCTGAATATGGTGTTGTCAGAGATCATGTCCCTAGGAGGTGACTGTTATTTCATTTGTTGTATGATGCTAAAATGAGCACAAAGATGCTGTTAATATCAGTTGTCTAATAGATGACTATAAATATGATTGTCTGATTACAAAATTAGTATAACCAATGTAATAAAACTTTGGTTCTTATCATACTTACATTTTAATGGGAGGAATGTGTATGCAACTCTTCAATGTAAGCTAAATGATACAAATGTAATTGCCTGTTTTTTAAAGAGCTAATGAGCTTAGAAATATGATAGTGAATTCCTGAAATTCTTCATGTGGCTATCAGGGTGGTTCCACATTCCTTACACAGTTTTGCAACGTATTAAATGATACTGTCTCTGCAAAGAGAGACCTGTAGAGGCATTTCTCACTGAGAATGGTTTTGTGAGCAATCCAGCCCTTGGCTTAGCCCCAACTGTCTAGTGAGTAGAAGCCACCAGAAGCTGCCAGAAGCTACCAGAAGCTGCCAGAAGCTACCAGAAGCTGCCAGAAGTTGCCAGAAGGGGACACCCACTTGCTGACACCTCGGGAGCTGCCACCAATTGCAAGCCGTTGCTAGGATCTGACTGGGAGGCAGAGCCAATCAACTGTTGTGGAATGTTCTGGTGTTCTGAAACTTTTTCTATATAAGGGATGCTTGTGCACAATAAATTGTTCAGCGTTCGATCACATTAATCAGCGTTGCGTTGTTCCATATCCCCCGCTGAGACCCATTTATTGAGGCATGTAATATACTTTGCATTTTTAGTTAAATACTGCTAGTGTGATTTCAGTTATGTTTTTTGTCTTCAGTGTATTTTAGTACTATATTTGGCAGTTCATGAGAGCTAATATAGAATGTGCTAATTAGCATACTTATAGTTTTGATAAAGAGCAAATGAAAATGTACTAATTTAATGAGAATTTTTTCATTGCCTGATATAGATCCCACACAGTTCAATTCCAAAAGTACACTTCAGACGGCTGAGAGGACAGTACATTGGATAAATACGTACATCTATTTTTAGCTATGTGTTCAAAGTGCTACATTTGACCCTAAGTTTTGCAAGGCCACAAATTACCTTTCATTTTTTTTTCTTCTGGAGGGGTGGGGTGGAGTGGGGATGTGCCTACTCTAAGATTCTCACTTTAGGATTGCAGAGGTGTGAGTATCAAATTTTACTTGAAAATGATAACATAATGATAACATAATGATAACATCATGGTCTTTACTTGCAAAGCTGTTCTCCATCTTATTTTTACAAAATAGCAGCCTTCCATGGTGTGGTAAGCAGTTTTTAAAGTAGGGACTAGTGATCTTATTGCCAAGAGTCTCTGGTTCACTCTTTAGACCGTGTTTTATACAGGAAAGTCAGATAGCATTAAAATGGATCTGAAAAGCAAAGAAAAATGCTACCCTCTTCAGTGTCTGACTTTGCATGCCTGTTTGCCTGGACAAGAATTGATTGCCAGGGATTATAATGTATTTATAAACTAGGCCTTGCAATTACATGTAGCTTTTATCTACATTTAAGAACTATAGCAGGATGCACAAGTCTGCCTCTGATTCCACCAGCTTGAAAAGGATGAATTGTGATGTAAGTACATTACAATACCTGGATTAAGATCAGTAAGCAGAAGAGGAAGAAGTCCTCTCTAGTGGGAAGCAACAAATGAGAAACCTAAGAAATACCCTAGCAACCACTGACAGATATGGAGAAATTCTAAAGACGTTTTTATGCTTCAATCAGATAGTTACTTAGAATCCAAATAACCTAGTGTTCACGAATATTCAGACCTAAATTTCAATTTGGCAATACAAGCCTAATTCTAAATGCGTTATACATTTTCGTAGAATGAACTTCTGTGAATATTGCATTTACTAAAACAATAACTCATGTTAATGCTATACAGTTATTGTTGTAAATAACAGGTTACCATTGAGAACTGGTGTGAATATTTTAATTTTTTTTTAATTTTTTTAAATTTTTGGAAATTAAGTATCTGTTCAGTTTTGGAATAAATAAATGTGATCTTTTATAGGCTATTAAACCCATATCTGAAATCATAAACTGTAAAGATTTCCTTTATCTCTAATGAGTTATGTGGTAGAAAGTGATGTTCAGATCAAATTTCTCTGTATTAATAATTATGCAGATCATAGCTAAAAGAAATATATGTCTGTCTGAAGGTGAGGTAGAAAGGAATTTAATTGTCATAGTCTTACTAGAAATCTGTCACGTGCACTGTGTAAGGTAATGTACCTTTCTTTGTTTCAGAATTTTATTTAAGTCTTTTTAGATATGCAGTCTTTCAGATATGCTCTGGTTTTCTTTTATGTGAATCTTATTGTTACTGGAAATGGAATTCAGTACAGGCTTGTCTGTGTGTTCAGCTTCTGTATTAGAGAAGGTAATATTCCATAGTGTTCCAGAAAAACTGTTTCAATTTACTAAACCACTTGCGTTACAAAAAGGCCATGCAAAGTCTTTTATTTTTGTCATATATTGTAAATAAAGACAATAATAACATGTAATGGCTAAACAACTCTATTACATGAAACGACAACAGATATTACTATACTTGTTTTGTTCCATACAATGGAATTAAAAAAAAAGAAAAGGAAAATTCTCAATTCTCCAGAACACACATATATATATAAGTTCTTTAAATATTCTTACATAAAATCATAGCCATTTAAAATTTTAGATTTGTGACTATTACAAATAATATTGAATAATCCTTGATTAAATGTGACATAAATTATTTTAACAGGATTTTTTTTTAATAAATGAAATTTTTTCATTAAGGAAAATTCCCACATACTTATCTCTTTTAAGTGATTTCTTGTCAAGATGCCCTCTCCCTGTTGTGTTTTTGTTTTAATTGTTAAATTCACCTTGATACAATAGCTTTGGATTTTCTCCAGATACTTCAAATACTCGAATACTACAAGTACAGAACTAAACGTATGTACATGAGTGTAAACCAAGAATAAAAAAAATGCTTTTATTGTTACAGAAGAACACATAGATATGTGCCACCTTGTTAGGTCTGATCCACATTCTAAATCTGACAGATGTTACTTGGACCAGTTTTCTGCAATGAAAAAGTCTTCCTTACTTCACACTTCAGCAGCAATTTGACCACAAGGGTTCACATACACTTGTAAGTAGGAAATTTTAGGTTTGTGATCAGTAACATCTGGATTCAGATCTTTGCCACAAATTTTCACTTATGACTGGGGTAAGTTATTTAACACAAGTTTCTTCACTTTGTACACTTTTCTAGAATATTTCACCCATGGGGCAGTTTAACTTATTGTGAAGAAATAAAAAGAAAATAAATACTTTACATTATCAAACATTGCGTCTGTTTCATTGTTCGTAAGAATTTAATTCAAAATATAATCAGATAAAAGCACTAACGACCTTTTATCCAAAAGCTGAAGAGGAACAGTTCAGAAACAAAACAAGGTGAGACTAATGTGCACTGAATGACCTGAATAGTTAGTAGGGGAGGGGACTTGTAAAAAAAGAAGAAACTCAAGGCTTTGACCAAGGAAGCAAATAAAACTGCAGGTCACCTGCTGTAGGTACCGCTGTCATGGCTTATGTCACATTCTCGCATTCTCATGGTGAATTCCTGAGCAAATACCTTGGCCAAACAAACGTCAGGTGTTGCATTTCAATGGTGCTGAGCAAATGCTCTAGCAACCAAGCGTGCTGTTCCTTTGGGAGGGGCAGCGGCAGCAGCAGCAGCAGCAGGCAGGAGCCCTGTGGGCTGGCACGCAGCTCCTGACTCACCCCAGGTTTATCATTTGAGGAGCTTGCGACAGGGGAAGCCAGCAGGCCTTTATGCAGGATCTCTGTTAGACTACCACGGATGAGATAAACCAAACTAATCAGGCAGGAATGGAAAAAAACAAGTCAAAACCTGGGATTTTTCTGATGGTGCTTGAATTTTATTCTGCTTTGATTGTTGTGCATGTCATGAAGAACCAAAACTTTGAAACTCAGTGAGGCTTTTTCCATTTGTGCATGATCAGTTAAATAAGAAAAAGGCTGCCAGCTTCTGTGTAGTGAGGATAGTTATGTAGGACTTCCAAAGACAGCATATATATTATAATTTTCCAAGATTGATTAAGGCTCACTGTTATGATTTATAGCAGATACTTCTGTATGTGTATTTCTATGCTATCGGTATTCTGCTACTAATAATACACAAAGTTTGCAAATATGAAAGTAGTGCTGATGTTCATTAACCTGCTAGGAAGCTTCTAACAACTAAAGCTAGTTTTTTTTTCTGACCTGAAGGAACTTTGTTTTAAGGGTTAGCCTGTCTTTACCTTGCCCTAACATTTCAGACTAACATAATATCATGTTCAGCCCATTATGTCAGTACAATTATGTACTTTATGCGTGTATTTTTAGAATTTTAATAAACTCTTGTATTCATATGTTCAATAAGTGTAACTATCTTTCACTTTAACAGTTCCAGTTTCTTAACAAAACTCCCCTCCAGTTCCTGGAACAGAAAGTATAGCAAGATGGAGGGGCTAGTATTCTGAATACACTAAGGTATGAAGATTCTGGGCTTCTTTAACCAGCTGCTGTAGGTTATTCCAACCGTTCAGGTTGCTAGCATGTATTTTATATTGAAGAGTATCTTATTTTAAAGAAAAACATACAGATCTTTATTAGATTATCATATGTGCTCTATAAGCAGACAAATATACCATCTTATCAGGCTCAATTAGTAATAATTAAATCATTTCACTCCACTGGACTTGTAAGTGCAGACAGCTGCTTTGGGTTCATTGATAACCTCTCAGCTGGTTACGCAATATTCCATTATGCAGCAAGAGTGGAGTGGGAGGAACCTTTCTCTGTACTTCTGCTCTTTGGTGTTTAGAGTTTATGTTTCTGAAAATCAGGTCTTGTTCTGCTTCTAATGGTTAGTTCGTACTTTTAATTTCTGTTCTCAACTTGCTTTTTAGATATATTTTTTATCAATCTGTGATAATAGTGAATGTAATTTTTCAGAGATTGTCAGGCAAATGTTTGAGAACTGAGCCTGAGGCAATCTCATGTAACTGGGCAGTTCTTTTTAGGAAATAGTGTTAGTCTGAGTGACTAAATTGTATTTGATATTTTAGAACATCAGGCTTCTTTAGGGCATCTATATTGCTTTTTGTCTCCTCTTTGAGGAAACAGCTGAAAACAGATCATAACCAAAGTTACATATTTTTTTAAGTTATACATGAAGCTTTTTCCTAAATGCAAACTATAGAAGGATGTGTATACACACTTCTGTGTATATTTATAATTACCATAAAAGCAGTGATTCTATAATATACAAATCTTTGAGTTCAAAACACTGGAAAACATAGTGCTTTTTCATATATATGCTATCTACACAAAAGTGGCTATGTTTTCTAAGCTTATTAAATAATAAGTTTTTCAGTAGATGTTAGTATGTCTACCACACCAAATCATACACACCACAACCTTAGAAAGAGCAATCCATACTTTTTTGTCTATAAGCTATCTTTCAACATTAATATTAATTTTTTAAAATATTTATCTGGCATTTCTTTCGCTTCATGCATTTTAGGGCGCTCTGGGCCCAGTCTTGGAGTACCAGTGGTACTGAATAGACATGAATGCAGCCTCAGAGAGTTTACCAAGTCTCCAAACAAAGCACTGCCTTGACAATATACTACATATGGTAAGGTGACTAACTTAAAGTAAAATATCACACGTAGTGAGAAATAGCAGATTCTGCATCTTTTGTGTATTAAGGAGAGTGAATAAATGGGAATAACTGAAAATACGATCTTAATACAATTTTGTGATATGAAATCCCGAGCTGTAGGTTCTCAAAAAAGGGAAAAAGGAGGACTCAGAAACGGCCGCAACCAGCTGTCTAAACAGGGCCTTCATTAGTAGGCTAATACTAATACTGATGAGAAGTAAACACTTCTCATTAGTAGAACAGACTGGACAACACATTTGGATGGGTGTATAAATTTAGGCTGCTGCACACAGAAGATCTATGCAATAATGAGCATATGAAAAGCCACGTGAAACACCATATCAACTATTATCCTGTATTGCTTTAGTTTGGATTCAGAATATAAGCTGGTGTTCAGAATGTAGATTGGTGCAGCGAAGCAGTCCTACCAGCTGAAGCCATTGTATATTGAAGATTTAAGTAACTTTTTAAAAATAATTTTGATAACTGTTAGGAAATTCTTATGGTACCCTTCAAGGCAAATTAAACACATTTGTGCTTAAAATATAAAGGAGAAATTTGATGAGCAACACATTGGGCAGAGTCTCACTCCAATACATGGTTTTACATAGACCCTGCAAAAATGCATCGCAAGCAGATTCCTCATAAACACTTGTTCCAGCACCAATCTCTTGATGGTTGTATGGGGCGCCTCGGCCCAGCTCTGCTGCCCAAATGTGATCCTGAGGTTGGGCCACTGAGTGCTCCCATTTCCAGGGTGGTCAACAAGATAACGTTTTTTATCACTAGGGGATACTTCACTCTCTAGCAAGGAATCCTTCTGCCGCTGGCATTTGTACTTCAAGCCAGTTTAACCCATTCATGGTTGACTAGATCATCCTTGAGGTCCCTTCCAACCTGGTATTCTATGATTCTATCATTCTTGCAGTTGGGCCTCCTCTGTCACAAATTAGTTACATTTAGAATTTCCCTTTCACAACAGAAACGTGACTTCTCTTGCTATCCTAGACCTGGTTTCTTCTGCATCTGCAGAGCCTAACAAAGTGCAATCATTTATTCCTTCATTTATCTGTCTAGGAGATTGGTTTTCTTTTTTTCTTGAAATGCATTGTATGTATGTCTTGAAATTAACCAGTTAATTCAAAGGCTGCTTCAAATATTTATGTAGAGGGTTTTCTTCTGTGGGATCATCAGCCAAAGCAACAATGTTTAAGACAGAGGAGAACGGGAGATGCTTGGTGTGACCTTTATTAGTGTCCTGTCACACCAATTGCTTTGGGTGCAGGTTGTGTGGAAGTTTGCTCTGGAGCAGTGTTTTGTCATGAGGTTGCTATGGGCACCATATACAATGTGTTGCAAACACAGGCAGGGCTTTTTTATGGAAAATTTTCAGTTACATGGTAAATCTTGAACCTTTAAAGTTAATTTTTTCAGTGGTAACAGTCAAATTAACTTTTGCTATCAAAATCATTAGCATTTGAGCATGTATTACAAGTCTTTGGGTTATTTTATTTAGATATATCTTAGAAGAAACTCAGTTTCCTTTCTGCTCAGCTTTTGCCTTGTGGTGTCCCATGTATTCATCTGAGGTCAGTTATCTTCAGAGTCAGCTACGGTGATGTACTTTCACACAGTGAGCAACATGAAGTAAAGGAATAGCTGGAAAGAAATAAAGTAAAACCTTGGGAATTAAGATCTTTTTAAGACCAAGATTAAGGAAAGGTTTTTAAGTCAAAAAAGGCCTTCCTAGATAAAAACCTTTGACAGATCAAGACCATGTTGAAGGGATAATTTAGAATATGCATTTCAAATTTGGCATCCATTCTCAAGTATGACCTGAGAAGTGTGCTTTAGACCATGAGTTTACTTGAAAGGTTTCATTATGCTTCTTGTGTTAGTCCCGATACACAGGGCCTTATTGAACAGGCTCAAGCAGTGCAGAACTAATTAGCTGACATCAAAACCATTACATATTTAGAAGTGGATGAAGTTGGCATGAACTACCTGAGCAACACGACTATTTTCTGGGAAGTAAGCAGAGCATGACTGAGGTTGAATTGTTCTTCATGCCAAACCTGACATACATCTTAGACGAAATTGCTAATATACCTTCAGTTTTTAGCAAGTACAAGGTAGTCTAAGCTTTTTTCTAACATTTCAAAACTAATAAAGACATTCCTCAAACACTAGAAAGTTTGGGGTATTGTTTGTTTCTCTTTCTCTTTGTCTTTTTTCTTTTTTTTTTTTTTTTTTTTGTTGCTTTTTTTTGTTTGTTTGTTTTGGGTTTGTTTTTTTTTTTTCCTAATTTATCAAAAAATTAGGAGTAACACTTTTAAGAAAGTGGTAGTATAAAAACAGATGAGAAAGAAAAGTGTCTGGTGGTTTTATTCCAATGTTGTTATAGGCAGGAGGATGCAGACAACAGCCTTCACCATGACAAAGCCCATTTTATTTGCAGAGAAGGCTCAAATTGGATGGTATATGGGTGCATCTACATTACCAACCTGTACAGTGCAAGAAGGGAAGGATTAGGCATTGATTTGACATGAACTCTTATGTGTCTAGGATTACACGTCTATATCACACATTTACCAGCAACAAAGACCATATCTGTCAGTCCTAGGCAAGCACTGTATGTGTGTGTCTAACAAATGATGCAGGACAGATTACTGAGCAGATGATGCTGCTGTTATTAATCAAACACTGGACATTGAGAATGAACTACAGGAGACTTTGCATCCACACTTACAGTCTGGGTGCAAGGTTTTCTCCCTTAAATAATGCCCTTGGATATGATGTCAGCCTTGTTTGCACCACTTTGAACACCTGCGGTGTGTTTGAATGCTTACAGAATGGCTACTAGTACAGAGACAAGAAAAATTTGCGCCTACATGGAGCTTTTCCAGTACTCTAGATTGCTCACTCAGTAAGTCAGTGGTAATGTGACATTGTAATTGCAGACCAAAAAATTCTCACCCTCACTGTATCTCCATTTCTCATATGAAATGGGAATAATACTGACTGCTACCGATCCTGCACGGTGATGGCAATTTCTCTTCTGGTGATGGTCTAAGACCTGGCTTTGCAGAGTGGGCAGTAGGTGGCACATGGCACCAGACATTAAACAGTTAGGGTAAAACAACCTGTTCTGCAGCTGACACTAAGGTAAACACTGCTGTGCCAAGCAAATCAATTTCCACTGAAAAAGATAGTATGTGATAGTATAAGTTAAGGCACTTGAATTAGATTTCCACAAACATGCATTTCTGACAGTTTCTTGGAAACTCTCTGTTAACACCCATTAAACCTGTACCTATTTCTTTCCAAAATTGTCTTCGACTTCTATTTAGTGTACACAACTTATATTGGTATAAAATTCTTATAAGCTATAAAATTTATAGATAGAATTATTTGCTTCTGGATTGCTTTTGATCAATATTAAATGATGATTCAAGAACTCTTGGTTTTGATATGCTATGGATGACTGAGAAAACATTTTCTTACACAAAGTGCATTTAACTTCAGAACATTCTTTTGCTTGGATTTCTGTCTGTTATAGTCGCAGCAAACTGAACGGGTTTGTGTAGAAAATTAAAATATTTCACAACAAATAGCCACGAGGGGGAGCCCATGTCACCACCTTCTTTGTTTTTAAGATACTCAGCAGGTGATCCTGTTGAGAGTTAATCATGAGCATTTTTCTGTATTAGTTAAAGGTGTTCAGACTTCTGCTCAACAGAATTGAAAAGTTATCTGATGCAGTATACTTCTGAATGTTACCTTGATACTGGGAAAGGATTAAACGGGTAAAATTCTTATTTTGAATGAAACCAGAATGTACTGAAAATTCTTTTGATGCTGTTGGTCTCTACTGAATTCAGATTTTTTCCTATCAACTTCATTGAGAATCAGCATTTCATCCTTAGCCTCTTAAGGATAACTCACACAAATAGACACATTTCTTAGTTTCTGTTGATTTTAATTTTTTTCCTAGAATTTCTAGGATTAACATAAATTAAAATGGTGGTTATAGCTACTACCACTACAAAAATTCATTTAATCCCATATTACAATGATGGAATTGACACAGTGCTCAGAAAAATAAAGAAAAGTAAAAGAAATCTACTGACAACGCTTCATAGTAGTAAGAAAATAAATTTCAATGCTTGCTTTATTGAAATCTGTTAATTAAACTTGAGCATAATGTGAAACTGGTGGGCTCAGATATATAATGGTTTCCCAGATAATTGTCTCAAAACTAGAAGATGACATAGAGAATTTGATGTTTTAAACATGTGCTTTTTGGATCTGTTTCATGCAATTTGAATGTATTTATTAACAAGATAGTAATGTATTTCAGAGGACATATAGCTAGACTTTTATCAATAGTTACAAGAAGTCATTCTACATAAGTGGTAATATGAGAAAGATTAAGCAAAATAGATTAAGGAAAAATGATGTTATATTGGGTAGACCAGGAAAGTGGTTGACAGACAATCAGGGAGAAATATTTACATAAGTTTTTGCACAAATTAACTACATTAAATTGGATAAAATAATTGATAACAGAGATAAATGGGTAAATGCTCAGCATCTTAGGGAAGAAACAGGTTAGATACTACCTAATAACTTAAATGTTTGCAATTGATCAGGACTTCTGTGCTTCCTCCTGGGCTACTGCTCTTGAAGAGCAGGCAGATGAAACCTCACCTGCAAGCATAAGCATTTATTATTGTGGTGGAAGTGGTACTGGAAGACCCTAAGAGCCCTCATTATTATTGTGGTAGAAGTGGTACTGGAAGACTCTACGAACCCTCAAGTAGTGCTTATGTTTGAAATGAGTTAAAAGAAGGAAGCCAGGAATGTTAGTGTGCCAAGAATATCTTCCACTCCTGGAGAAATTTCAGTTAAATATTCAAATTTCACTATTAATGGTGAAGTAAAAAAAAAAAAAATAGAAGAAAACGATAATAGCTACTCTTTCCTAATCAACCTAACCCCTTTCTGCACTGTGTTCAAGTCTTAGAGACAGTAACAGTAGATACTAAATAGGCTTTTGGCACTGTTCTCTGATTGTTCTTTACAAGCAATCAGGGGAAACATATCAGTTGTAAATATCTGCAAATGAATGAAAAAAATATTTGGAATCTGTTTGAAGATTAGATGGCAGTGATTTGTTTCAGTATAGAGAGAATGTTTTGAGTTCTTTACAGTCTTTGTTCTTTGTCCTCTACTGTTGAGAGTTCCAACCCTAACTATTCTATGATTCTATGATGCTATGATTCTATGATCCTTATGATGCTGTAGGCAGTTTGCTCCTTACATCTGAGTTGACAGTAAACTGAGGAGCTGTGCCAGGGTTTTGCCAGTCTGGATTAGATAACAAATCTGAGTATGTATTAGCAATGTCACACTGCTGCACAAAAGGCAAAGACCAAAGAAAACAGATAGCTTCTGACATCTTGACTGTGGGAATCTCAGAGCTGCTACTGCTTATTGTTGTGGTGGAAGATGTATTAAAAATAAACAGATTTTCCTATGCAACTGTGTAAATATGTAGTTGCACATACAAAAGTATAGACAAAGGACTGAGCACACTTCATATATGTATTACATCCAAAACGTTTAGTCTGTCCTAGGTACCAGTCAAGTAAAGTGAACAAATCCTTTAGCAGCAAACCCAAAGTGTCCAGTAAAAGCAAGTGTCTTTAAAATAGATTGTCAGTTATATAAAGTAACTAATTTTCTTCAGAACATTAGCTGTGGCTAACTATTCCCTAATGAGACCTGTAGGTTGAATAGTAAAATTAGTTTAAGACATAGAGGATTACTAGGAATAATTCAATTCCTTTCCACAGCAGCTCATCTTTTGTTCAATAATCAACATGAGCCGGCAGTGTGCGCTCGCAGCCCAGAAAGCCAAGCGTATCCTGGGCTGCATCAAAATAAGCGTGACCAGCAGGTTGAGGGAGGTGATCCTGCCCCTCTACTCTGCTCTTCTGAGACCTCACTTGGAGTATTTGTGCAGTTCTGGTATCCTCAACATAAAAAGGACATGGAACTCTTGGAACAAGTCCCAAGGAGGGCCACGAGGATGATCAGGGAACTGGAGCACCTCCCGTATGAAGATAGACTGAGAAAGTTGGGGCTGTTCAGCCTGGAGAAGAGAAGGCTGAGTGGAGACCTCCTAGCAGCCTTCCAGTATCTGAAGGGGGCCTATAGGGATGCTGGGGAGGGACTTTTCATGAGGAACTGTAGTGATAGAACAAGGGGTAACGGGTTCAAACTTAAAGAGGGGAAGTTTAGACTGGATATGAGGAAGAAATTCTTTACTGTAAGGGTGATGAGGCACTGGAATGGGTTACCCAGAGAAGTTGTGAATGCTCCAGCGCTGGCAGTGTTCAAGGCTGGATTGGACATAGCTTTGGGTGGCATGGTTTAGTGTGAGGTGTCCCTGCCCCTGGCAGGGGGGTTGGAACTAGATGATCTTCAGGTCCTTTCCAACCCTAACTATTCTATGATTTTATGATTCCATGATTTCATTATATGCCCTTTTCTGCAAGTTTCAGATCAGTGAATTGAAAAAAAATCTATTTTGCTAAAGCAGTTATGGGATGTATTTACTAGTATTTAGTAGGTTTTTATTTAAAGGCAATATTAATTCTTAACTCTGGTGCTGGAAAATTGATGCTTTATGACATTTGCTATTCATACTCTTCCACAATTTCCCTCTCATCACCCACTTAATAAAACTACATTTCAGACTGAACAGTTTCCATTACTGACAATAGAATGGATCCTAGTGGCTTCTGTGGGAGACAGGTTCTTTCTTTCCTCTTATTCATAGACTTTGAGGTGCATCTTAAGTTTAGACAAGACACTGGGTCTTGTCCCCAGTGTTTCACAGCAAATCTGAAAAAATCTGACTGGTTGCTTGTCTGTGTAGCGACTTGTTCCTTCATGTACAGCAGGAATGGACCTGTCTGTAAAGCTCTTTTTTAACTCCAGGCCTGGGCTATTTGGTTCTCTTTCTTTCAATGTTGTATATTCAATGGCTCCTCATTTTCCTAGAGAGCAGTAAAAGAAGGGAGAGCAAGAGTATTTATGTAAGAATCGAGAAGGTATTGACCAGCAGCTCTCAGTCCATTGTGCATGTCTTCGGTCTAATTTCAGTGGCAAAAGCTACCAGTGGAGTAGAGGACCTGCAGCTAAAACTAACTAGGAGATGACAGGATATGCTGTAAGGCAGGAATTTTCAGTCAAGGCCACAAAATAGTGATACAGGCATTACTGAGTCTGCACAGACTCCTTGTATTATCTTCATGAAACTTCTCAGGAAGTAAAGACTCAAGAATTCCCATATTCATCCCTTTGTTTCAGATTTTATTTATTAACTGATAATGGGGCTAATAATGACACTTTAACTCTCAGAGGCCACTGGGAAGATGTCCCATACCTGTCAATTTTTCTAATAATACAGTCACATAAGATACAAAATTATCTTGTTGGGAAGAATGTTAGTTAAAAATATATATATAATTTTAGATCTTGTTAATATACCAATTATGTGAAATACGAAACAAGAGAAAGAAGGATGCCTAAAATATTTAACCAGAGCTCAATGAGCCAATTCAATAAAAACAATAATTGTAAATAAAATAATAAATAAAATAATTGTAGCACCTAGTGATTTGAAGATTTCATAGGTGAACCGTTAATAGATAATTGATTTTAAAATTATACAAAATGCAGTAAAAATCTGTTTCAGCACTTTCTTCTACAGAAAAATGCCAATAAAACTTTAATTAATTAGCACAATAGGAGCTTCCTGCCAACACAAAAGTTTTCTTCTCTTTGGAAATTCATGTTTTTATTTTGTCTTATGGAGAAATGATTTGTGGCACCATGGTAAAGATCTTGGCATTTACAATTGCTTTCAGGCTATGGGAGTGAATAGGCTTCACAGCAGAGTGAATAGGCTTCACAGCAGAGGTAGAGATAAATCAGTTGCCAAGGGGACAGAACATTAAGTAGAGAAAATCCACAGGGAATGTTCAAGTGGGGCAGCCCATAATACCTGGCTGCAGTTCTCAGACACTGGCATTCAATGGACTTTACAAAGGCTTTCAGATTGCTTTATGAAGAGCGATTAGGAGCAGCCTCCTAATATGATTATCAGCTGCAAACCTGGCTTCTGTTTCAGAGCAGAGCTCAGGTCCCAAAGGCTTCACTGCACCAAAGGTGGTTGCAATGCAGATGTAACAGCAAAGGAGGCAAAAGAGACACAAACCCACGTGCTGGCTATCTTCACACTCACTGTAAATACACCCTGGCTTTCCGTAAGAGTGAGTATGGTGAGGGCTCTCACAGTGAGAACTAACTAAAGTGCCCGTGCACTGGGAGAGTAATTGCCCACTGCTGTTAGCCAACTGCTCATGCCTGGTGACTCCTGACTATCAAGAGATCGCAGTGTGGTAGCTACACAGTTCAATTTATACCCTGTAAACTCTCTGTAGCTACAGCAATACCTGTCCTTCACCCCTGAGACCAGGAGTTCTGCAGGCTCAGGGGACAAACAAAAGGAATATAGAATTAATTACAATTAATTTATTTTAAGTGGAATTAAAAGTGCTTTAAACTTATCTTTGGATTCTTGAACCCTTAAAATTGACAGTAGACCAAAGAAACAAATCTGATTTCTACTATCTATTATTTGCTTATCACTGACAATGACTTTAATTGATGAACAAATTATTCTGTTCTTGAATGTCACAAGCTAAGGCACTGCTATAATATTACAGTGAGGTACAGCAACTTTGATTCATACTGAACTGAAACTCAGCTGAGGGCAGTTAACCACACCAATAAACAACTAAAGTTTTGTTAAGGTGCATGCTATTCAAACCTACAAAAAAATTCATTTAATTTTGCACCATATGAAAACATGAATCTAAACACATGTAGGGTTGTGCAAACACACTTCTTTTTTTTTCATACCTAAGTGTATACTTTATACATGGAAAATGTATAGTATACTAAGTATGTAGGCTTGTATGTATATACCTATATATTTTGTCAATGTGTTGCTAGAATCCTCTTTAAAAGAACAACATACAGTGTCATAAAATTGTTTTTTAATTGTGTGGAAATAAAAATAAGGATTAAGAGCTGTACTTACAGAACAGTAGCAGGATAAAAATAGCAATTTGAGAATTCTTCCAAGTCCATGTTTAGTGAAGTAAACTTTGCCAAGGCCTTCCTCTAGGATCATTCAGCACTGTTCAGCAACAAAACTGCTTGTTCTTTTCATCTCTGGATATTTCATGTAACAAGCTACAATGTTCCTGTGCTGAAGAGGGGGCACAATCCTGCTGCATGCAAATATCTTTTGTAAACAGCTTACTTCTGTGTTTAAATAGCTGTGCAGGATCTACTGATTCAGGAATTGTTTCTTTAGCAGAAGCTTCTTTCAGGCCAAATGTTTTAAGAAAAAGTGTAAATTAAGTCATATCATCATGCGCTATTGAATTTCATGTGTACATCTTTCTTTACTTTCTGAGACTGGAGAAGTAGCACTTACTTTCAGCATTTTGGTTTTCAGGGTTTTTCTGCTAACAGATGTCAATGATGCTTTAAATATCCTGGCTGAAAAACATGGTAAAAATCAAATACCATTCAAACATTCTTGTGTGGTGATACTATAAGTTTATTGAGACAATGCAGTTCTGTCAGCTTAATGGGAGCTAAGTTTTATCATCTGTGTTGAGTTGTTTCATTAAATGTGCATATGACTGTGTTTACACTGGAAGGTGGGTATTAATATAACTTCTGAAGAAAAGTTTCCACAACTGTTTCTGAAACTGGGATATAGCTGCTGCAACTGTGCTTGATTAGAATAATGATAAAGCAGTATCCTATGCTGAATAGCACCTGGTGATAACCTAGTGGTTTTGATAGCCAGATTGTGTCTATCTGGGGGCATTAATCATTGCAGCTGGTTGGAGGTGTGTTTCTCACACTCCAGACACCTGGCTATGCCAGAACTTTAAAGTGTAGATTGAGCCTTGAGATTACATGTAAGTGACTTCGCCTAGTACTTAAGAGATAAAGCAAATCCATAGTAATTTCCCTATTGTCTGGAGTCTCTAGTATTTACCCCCCTTGTCCTGTCCTTACAACCACTTGTGAGAGACCAGGTTTCATTCCAGCCGTGTTTATGAGTCATGCATTCAAACTACACATAGTCATAACATGAATCAGTTCTGCTTGAGTATGTCACCATCAAGCTGTTCTGATTAAAGACTGCACACATTTTTCTTTAAGAGGATTCTGTGTTGTAACAGAGCTAATAAAAACTGGAAGAGTAGGACTAAATGTATGAGCAGCTTATTCCCTGGCTTTATACTATTTCAGCTTGATATGCTGTGTAAGAACCTCACTAGCAACCTAACTGAATTTTATACTGGGAGTATATAGCAGCATTAGATTTGAGTGATTAGTCAGGAAAAAATCAAACCCTGTGTAACATAAAGTTTGCAACAGTAAGAGATATGTTAACTTATTTGAATAAAGCAACAAGATGCATGAGAATGAAATAAGATTAGTTAATTTCTGCAATAATATTCTGTTTATATATTTCTTATAATACACAAATCTAGGAAGTAGATGATGTATATTGTGAATCTGTCTGTTACATATATATTGGTAATTAAAAAAATTTTTTTTTTACATAATGTATTTTGGTAGTGAGGAACAAGAATATGTGTGTCACCCTGTGGTAAAATGAATTCTTTTCTGTGTCATAGCTAAACAATAAACAGAAAAATCAAGGGCACAAATTGTGACAAAGGAGTACTCTGATGTGGTTTTGTTGGCTTGTTGTTGAACTTCCTTCTAATAAATGGAATCAGAAAACATGTAAATCTGTTGGGTTTTTCTGTGTGTGTATCAGACATTCCATTTATTATTGCTAACAAATATGATGCAGAGGATCATATAAATAGATAAACATTGAAACACCTTCATTACTTTAATTGCAAAAGGTAGCACATAATAAAATTACTATTTTAAAATAATGCCAGTAAGTCATGCATTTTACTCACTCAGGTATGTTAATTAGTAGGGTGAAACTTTCAGTTACCTGTATTGAATTGAGAAATACTAGATATGTGTGCATAGATACTCCACAGTGGTCAGCACATGGGTAGTAAATGCAAAAAGTTTTGGACCTACTGTGTTAGCCATATTAACACAAGTATGACGTGTAAAGGGTCCAGTGCATGCAAGATGTGCTGGCTCACTCTGTATGTTATCTCTACTTATGCAGAAGCCCGAAGCTTCCAGATGTCTCGTAGCCATACAGAACAGTAATTTGGATCTTGCTGCCAGGAGTGTGGCAATCCTGTACAAATTGCCAAACTCCTTTTCAATTTGTGCAGTTTCTGTGAAAGCAAGCTCCGTTAGGGGATGACAACATGTGTACTACATGTGGTAGTGCCCTACTACACAGTGCATCATGTCCTTCTTCATTTAACACCTGATCCTTTCAAACACAGTTTGGTGGTGTCTTAGATATCTTATAAATTTGAAAAGAAGTTATCTGTGCAGAAAAAGGGAAAATTCATAGTTCCTGAAGGTTGCCTTTTGCAAAAAATTTATGGGAACTTTCATAATAATGTCAGTTGTCTTTAGTTAAACAAGTTGCCAGAAAGTGAGCACTACAAATCAGTTTTCATCCATTTGAAGCATACTGTTAATTGTTAATACTTAAGAGTTCAGATTTTGCACAACTTACTGGTTAGGAAGACATACTTCAGATGTTGTAGTAACATCATTCAATGGAAATTATTACCACTTGTGCTGCTTTTTCCAGACAAGACTATAATTTCCTTTTATTTTTTTTTTTTTAATCAAAATTTTTGTTATATGGTGCATGTGTTCAAATAAATTACATTGTCAAGAAGAAAGGAAAATAACAGTAGTCATCTGCACTGTCATCAAAACTGTTTAACATTCTGCGCAAAGAATGTGTGTTATGAATTAGCATGATGGAAACAAAACCTTTACCACCTATCTGATTTTTTTCAGTAAATAAATCAGGTACATTTCAAAGCACAGAGGGTGCTTTTTGTTAGTTTAGCATTTGACTGAATTTTTTATTTAGAATGACATAAAATTGTCTTTATATGATGAACTGCTGACCCTTCATTTGTCCTTCCTATTTTGTATCATGCAGTAACATGTACTAAAATAAATTAATGTGCATCAAAGTGTAAGGCAGGACTCTGTTCCTCACAGTGAATTGGAATGATGAATTAAACCTCTGTTTACTGTAAAAGGAAGTCATTAGGATACTAACCGATGTTACAGGCACATCTATCTCTGTACTGCCTCTCAGAAATCCATCTGGTTTTTCTGCATGTATGGTTTTACATTTTCCTGTGGCAGATGAGAAAGAAAAATGTTCTTATTTGTTATAAAAGTCAGAGAGAAATGCAAAAGCAAACTCTTCAGTACAGCTGCAAAAGTAGGAAATACAGTTACTGGTGAAATAATACTATTTTAACAGTAAGACCTTTCTAACTCACACAACGGCAACGGTATCTTCTGTAGTAACTTTGGCACAATTTTCAGTCTGTTTCCTCTTTCAAGGTTAGACATCTAAACCTAGTTATTTACAGAGCCACTTTAAGACTGGCCTGATTTTCACAGCACAGTCTATAGCCACCATACTTTTCAAAGACAAAATGGATTTCACAGTTTAAAGAAAACAAAAGCACTGAACTGCTTTGGAAGATGTTGGTAGGTGCTTGTGGAAGTCCTAGCTTGAATTGTGAGAGCAGAGATGCACAGGTAGTGCTGCAGAACATCGCCCTGCCCACCCTGGAGCAGTTTTTGGCCTTTTCTGGTTGGGATAACTCAGTAACAGTTACCCCAGGAACCTCTTCATCATGATGGGCAGCATACCTGTAGTGGCTTTAAACTAGCTTTGCTGAGCATTGGGATCACCACAGAGAGAAATGAAGCACAGACTGATTGCACAAATATATATTTATCTGCTTTGGGTGTTTATAGTGGCTGCAATATAATGCCATGGTGCTGCAGGAGCGCAGCTAGGAGTTCGTTCAGTGCTAGTTGAGGCATGGCACACAGGCTTTGATCACAGCAGGGACAGCAGACATATGCAGAGTATGTGACTACTGAATTCTTCTTCCATTTCCTAGATGCCTACATATAGCTGCATGACTGAGTAAGAGCAAGTGGTTGCCAAGTGCAACAAAACATGTAGTTATAAATAAGCCAGCCAGGATCTATATCCTGTAATTAAAGTTTCACCGCTGTTCCTGACAGTTCTTCTCTGACTTCTCTTTCACTACTTTCAAAAGAACAGCTGTTCCTTTGCTTACATGTAGGTCTTGTACTAAATACTCATATGCTCATACCTTTGTCTCCCATATTTTGTTAGATAGGAGAGACCATAATGATCTACAAAATGTGAAAAGAGATGTACCACGTTATGCAGTACATGGAGAGTGGAATTCCTCTCATTTTTAGAAATAGTAGAAATTGCATCAAAGGCAGAGGATACAAAATAACTGTTTTTGTATCTTTTCTTCCTAACATGGAATGAAAAGATTTGGAAGAGGAAAAAAAGAATGATCGTGATTATACGGGACAAATAAGTTTCTAAAAATAGATTTTAAAGAATCAGAGAGAAGGAAAGATGTCAGAGGAAAATGTTGATAAGAGCAAAGAACAGACTTTAAAATACTACAGTAAGGATAAAGTTCTGCTCAGGAGGAATGTTCTCTTTTGTATCCTTCTGGGTTCAGGAAATGAGCACATCATAAAGTTTCCAGCACACTGCAGATTCAAACGTCTGATAATAAATTTGAACAGGAGGTTTCTTATCTGGGTGTATATTTGCCGTGTGAAAGCGGCTATAAAACCTACCAGGCTGTCAGGATGAAAATATTAATCAAATAGATATCCTGAAGAGTTTTCCATCACTCTGATACCCAGAGATGGAGATTCAGATACAGTGACTAACATTTGGCTACCTGCTTCTTCTCTGGGGTTGTTTTAGAAGTTTTTATTTTGTGTGTTTCTTCCCCATTACATCGGAACTGGTGACAGAAAGTCATCAGTTCTCAGTTAGTGTTTGCAACCTTTTTGATGCGTCATGTCCAGTCTATTTATGAGAAAGAAAACTGTAAAAAATTTAAAACTAGTTTTGGATTTTTTTTGCTTTTTGCATTAATCATCTTGGACTTGATGTTTCCGCAATTTTATGTTTTTTTCACCAGACCTAGAAAACTGAAAGTGTTTGACTGTAATTCTCTAGCTGTTAAATGTGTAAGGTCTGTGGCTAGTGGTTCTCCGGATCTGTCAACACTGCACAGTGGCAGAGTCCTGAACATTACCCATGTATGGTCATCACATATTCTGAAACATCTGAGAAAACAATTTACATTCAGTTTAACTTGGCTCAATGTGGTGAGGAAATTCTGATTTCTTGCTCTTGCATCAGTTTGAAAACAACTAGGTGCGGTCTGAATTATATCTACATTATTTGCATTATATGTTGGTATTTGTAGTGTTGTGTATCAATATTTGCTATGCAGTTGGACATTTTGTGTAACCCATAGGAATCCACAGTAGTGTCTGCGCTTCTTGTTTTTCTGTAGGTCTGTAGGCATGAAATTACAGAAATAGTGTAATATAAGGCATGTGAATGTCTCCTACATGTTTTATAACAGACAGAACCCTGTCATTCATGTGCTAAAAACTACACTTTGTTTCAGAGTGTTATCTGTAGCCTGAATTTAGTATCTAGAAAAGACAGTAAGTTACGAGATCTCATTGAGTATCAGTGGAAGTTATTATGTAGAGCTTTAGAAAAAACACAGTTGGTGTAGAAACTGGAAATGTATCCTCAGTGAGAGGATGTGAATGCTTCCTGTGATAATGAACAAAACAGAGACACTTGTAAAATAAATTGCAACTGTAATTTTGCTATTAAGAAAATAATCTGTTTTTATGAAGGTTCTTGTTGAAAATAACTATTGGTTTCTATATTTATTTTGGTAGCTTAAATCAATGTGTAGTTATGCATTTTGTCTAACTGGCATGGAAATAGCAATGGCTCTTGATTCAACAACAGAGAATGTATTGCTAGATGTCTTTGGTCAATAAGGTTGTTGTGATTTAGGAAGATCTCCCCCCTGAGTCAGGACAGTGACTATCCTGTAGTAGACAAATATCATGAGGTAAGGATCCGGCCGTGTTATGTGTATGTGCTAATGGAGTCAATATGTGTTGCAAATTTCAATCTTAATTGCTACTACAATGTATTTTACTTTGTTATCACAATATCTGCTTCTTGAGGAAACGCAAATTTTACAAGGAGCAAGGAACAGGTTACCCTAAAGGGCTGCAATTCCACACACATTTTGATGATAGTCAGGTATCATGGTAACTGTATAATCCTAGAATCATAGAATAGTTAGGGTTAGAAAGGACCTTAAGATCATCTAGTTCCAACCCCCCTGCCAGGGGCAGGGACAACTGCAACACTTTCCTCTGGTTGTTTCTAATAGTTGTTTTAATTTGTTTTGTCTGCCATGACCTTTGACATTAATTAGGAGAAGTCTTTGTTGTTCTTTTTTTCTCCATCTCACACAAGTGAGTGAATTTCTGAGAAGGACCAAGTCCTGTGTACCAAACTGCTGTGTGGCAGCATCGGCAAATGAAGGGGTAATATCCCTACATCACCAAGCTGAAAATTCACTAAACTCACAAAAATGTACAAAGTACAGTGGAAGGCCGCCCAGTAGGATCCCACAGAAATCCAATAAATGACAATGCAGTTTCTGAAATTTGCTTAGAACAAAATAAGGATCCAATGATTTGATTTCAAAAGCAATTGTCCTGTATTCATTGCCTCCTAAGCTGAGCCCAGAACAGTTCAAAACCTTTCCCCAACCAGACAATTTTCAGCTGACCATTATCTACACACAAGTTGTGTAAGCATGAATGGCCATTAGATTTTATTGTTTTCAGCTGCCGTTCAGTGTTCTGGCAGGGACATTTTAGTCTGGTATGTGTAGGTACATATCTAAAGAATATGTTCGTATTTTGTTTCATCTCTATGTACTGTATTTTAGGTGGAAGATACTGGAGTTTTGAGTTTTCAGTTCCTTTTCACAAGTGACAGATAAAGGCCTAGGTTTCTTCAGCACCTATTTATGAATGACAATGTACACATTTGAAAGCTGAAAGGAAAATGTTTGCCCATATCTGATTCTTGTAAATTTGAGTACTTCAGCTATTTGAAAAATCATGTGGGTACTGCTGGTGTGCCAAAAGCAGACTGTAGTTTCTTTACCAGAGATGTCACTGTGGTGGTATGCAAGTCCTGAATCAACAGTTCCTGGCTCTAATGAATGAAAGCATGTATCTTTTGAATAACATCCTATTTGGCAGAAGCCAGCTGCCTCTGCATAAATGTCCAATTTTTTCAGCAATTTTGATTTAGAGAAAGATGGAGACATTAGTTTTCCTTCACAGTGTTTATAAGAAGGCTGAAATACTGGTCCTCTGTCCAAATACTTATCTTGATATGAACAACCAAGACATGTTATTACTCTGAGAAGATATTTCCATGGTGAAATCATGATATTTTATGCAAGACTGCAAAATTTTAATTACTAAATTTCTGTAAAGTAATTATTTTATATATAAATACTGTCAAGCAGTTCACTATTTATAACAGAATCTTATTTTTTCTCGCCTTTTCAATTTCTGTAAATAAAAAAAATTTGCAACATTCATTAAAGGAGTGAGATGCTGTAACAGCGTCTGCTTCAGTTAAGCTTTTATTTTCTACTACAAAATTCTGAGTTCACTGAAGCTTTAACTTCACATAATTCCTTTTATCTTTCTGCACGGTTGTATGTAACTGGAACCACAGAAAATGATGAGGTAACAGAGACTGCTTCTGTCCATCTGTCTTGGGTATTTTGATGGTGCTTCATGATAATAATCAACATACTCTTTCCTCATGCTCATTAACCACACTGGTGAATGTTTTAGTTGAGCCTGCTAGTTTCTCATAAGAATTAGTATCAAAGAGAAAATACAGCATTACTTTTCTAACAGCCCTCTAACACGCTCAAATTCATGAAATTCTTAGGCAAACAAATGCTGCTCAGGTGTACAGCTTCTAAATGGCAACATGATAGTAGACTCTAGCAGGAAGAAAATGTTCTTGCAGTCTCTTTAGAATAACAGGATTTCATGGTGTCGTTTGATATGTTGATCTGGCATAAATTTTATTCTAGCATATGATATATATATTCTGAGCAAGACATGCCTTAGTAACTACTCTGCAATTTTAGCTCTTGATTTGTTAATTAGAGCTTTAAAATCCCGTACTGTTGTGACATAGTTGTAAGCTTCCCAAGTTTGTTATCCATCTTTACTGAGGTAATTCACAAATGAACACTCACCACCGGGGTTTTGTCTTATGGTTTAAGATAGACATTCATGAGCTGCTTAGGCATGAGAATTAGAAGCAAAGCTCGTGGATGTTACATTTAGAATTCAAATGAAGCAACTTGTGTATAGGACATTAACTGTAACTCTCGGTTGCATATAGTTAATTTAAATTTTGGGAGTCATTGCATTTTCCTTGTCAAAAGTGAGCATGCATATATAAAAGCCTGAGAACAAGGTGGAGACAGTGTCTTAGTGTAATAAACTTTCTTTTCTACAGAAGCTTGTTGATCTAGTGAAAATCCTTCTCATTAACAGGCTTTGTACAGAGTTCTTTAAAACTGAAGCCATAATAAAAGCAGAAGTGAGAAGTAATACATATCAACATAGAGTGAAACATAGAATCATAGAATAGTTAGGGTTGGAAAGGACCTTAAAATCATCCAGTTCCAACCCCCCTGCCATGGGCAGGGACACCTCACACTAAACCATGCCACCCAAGGCTATGTCCAATCCAGCCTTGAACACTGCCAGTGATGGAGCATTCACAGCTTCCCTGGGTAACCCATTCCAGTGCCTCACCACCCTTACAGTAAAGAATTTCTTCCTCATATCCAATCTAAACTTCCCCTGTTTAAGTTTGAACCCATTACCCCTTGTCCTCTCACTACAGTTCCTCATGAAAAGTCCCTCCCCAGCATCCCTATAGGCCCCCTTCAGATACTGGAAAGATGCTATGAGGTCTCCATTTTAATCAACTTGAACTACCTCTGCCATGGTCTTACTAGTATATTTATTCAAGTCACACAGTAAATCTATACAGATCACCCTGAAAAAGTGCATGTTTCGTTATTTCATGATGTTGTGCACATAACAGATATACTTTGAAAGTAATCAGCTGTTTTGGTATCTACAGGTATCTTGATCTTTGTGGCTGCAAAATGTGACTGCTACAGGAATTCAGGCCTTGGCAGGCAGCTGACACCAGCTTCACTGTCATGCTCTGAGCTCTACAGCAAAAAGTAAAAGAGGGTAAGGACCTGGCTGAGTTTTAATATGCTGGAAGTCACTAGTATTCTTTATTAATTTTCCATTTTTTTGCCAAAAGAAGTACTTTACAATTTTGTTTCTTTCATAGAATTTTCCTTGCTAATTACTGGCATTCAAACATGGCTTATGTGGCATAATCTTTAGTCTATAGAATATAAAGTGGTCTTCACTAAATAGATACATGCTAATCACACACAACTGGCACCCTTCTCTAAGAATTATGCCAGAAATCCTTGGTTAGGGCAATATTATACGACTGGGTTGCAAATATGAGGATTGAAATGGCATTTGCTATGCAGAGATCTGAAGATAATCATATGGTTCATTCTTGTCGTGGTTTAAGCCTCTATAACTCACGTAGTCTCTCTCACTCACTTCCCCCTCTTTCTTCCCCCCACTCCCCGGGGGATGGGAAGGAGAATCAAAAGAATGCAACTCCCACAGGTTGAGATAAGAACAGTTTAGTAACTAAAGTATAACACAAATCACTACTGCTACCACCAATAATAATAATGACAAGGCAAATACAAGGAAAGAATACAATCGCTCACCACCTATACCCAGCCCGACCATGCAGTGCACCCACACCCTTCCGGGTCTCTGCTCCCTGTTTTCCATCCTGGGCATGATGTGCTATGGCATGGAATACCTCTTTGGTCAGTTTGGGTCAGGTGTCCTGTCTCGGCTTCCTCCTGGCTTCCCCTCCTCCCTGGCAGAGCATGAGGCTCAGAAAGTTCTTAATCAAATCAAAACATCACTAAGCAGTAACTGAAAACACTAGTGTTATCAGTGCTGTTCCCAGGCCCAAAGTCAAAAACACAGTGCTGCACCAGCTACCAAGAAGGAGAAAAATGACTGCTACTGCTGAACCCATGACAGTATCCACCCCTTATTCCATACCATTCACATCATGCTCAGATCTCACATTTTCCATATACCATCACATGTATATATACACATCCACACACACACATAGAGAGAGAGAGATCATCCCTTGGTGCATAGAAAAACCCCTATAAAGCTGCTGAGTCGGTTTGGTCTGTGACATCAAGCTCCATTTCTTGTAACAGTCTTTCAGAGCAGGAGAGGCTGTGTGCAATGTTCACACTCATGAATAACCTGGGCAATAGTGTCCATTGCTAAGTGCACCCCTCGATCATGAATCCATCTGTATGTTGCATCTCTGCCCCGATGGCCTGAGCTGTCATGGGTCCACCAGGCCCAAAGTAATTCACCCTCCCCTCCAGCAGTTTCTGCAGCTTGTCGTTGGGGACTCCATACAGCTGCCTTCCATCTCCGATGCTTCCAAAGCACTGGAGGGGCCCAGTGGACGAGATACTCATCCATACTGTCCCACACACCCTGCCACTCATGACTATCCAACCTTGGGGAAAATCTCTTGGTCATCCTAGATCGCAGTCTAACCCCAGACAAGGCCCACACCCCACCCTGCTTAACTCTTGGGAGCAGATGAAATGGTTGTGGGTAAAACACACTGTGTATGCATGCCAACATGGTGATCCCCATCACAATCAGCAGGCAGGTCTCAAGGGTACCCAAAGGCCATTCAATCCCTTCAGAGCTCTCAAATGAGGCTTCTGTGCTTGTCACTTGGGCTGGTGTAGCTGCTGTGCTTGCCGGCTCTCTCACCACCAGCTACTCTTTGTCTGAGTCCAGATCTTCCTCCTCTGCCTTGCTGGGAAGTGCTGCGCAGTCTCCTGCATCCTCCTGGGGCTCGGGCTCACGGGGCTCTGCTGGTGGCTGCCAGGGCATGCTCTCGGCCACCGCAGGGCTGGGCTCGGCTGCAGGGTTCAGCTCCTCAGTCATCTCCTCCTGCTGCTCAGCAGCTGCTGGGCTGGGCTCAGCAGGGGGGCTTATCCCTTCTGCCACCTCCTTCGTGGCCTCTTGATGCCCCGGGCCACTCTCCAGGGCCGTTTCGGCCGCCGGTGTCTCCCGGGGCCACCCCCCCCTCGCCTCCCCACAGCCTTACAAAGACAGAGGCGAGGACGAGGGCCAGGACGGTGAAGAGCAGCCGAACTGTCCACGTCCACGTTCGCATTTGCCCCTGCCTGCTTCCAGAGCCCACCCATATTACAAGCCATTCCAATAAAGTACAATTAAACAAGAACCTTAACCCAAATCCCATATCCGAAAAATGCTAACATAACAAATACCAGCTGTAAGTAATGCACCACAGGCTGAAACCATGAACTCAAGAGAATCAAGAGCAACAACTTTGGGAGCCAATAAATCAGCATTGTGACGAGTGGCTATTAATCCTGTCGTTGTCTCAACCCTTCGTGCCCCACGTTGGGCCCCAAAAAGAACTGTTGCGGTTTAAGCCTCTATAACTCACAGAGTTGCTCTCTCACTCACTCCCCCCTCTTTGTTCCCCCTGCTCCCGGAGGGATGGGAAGAAGAATCATAAGAATGCAACTCCCACAGGTTGAGATAAGAACAGTTTTGTAACTAAGGTATAACACAAACCACTACTGCTACCACCAATAATAATAATGACAAGGCAAATACAAGGAAAGAATACAATCGCTCACCACCTATACCCAGCCCGACCACGCAGTGCACCCACACCCTTCCGGGTCTCTGCTCTCTGTTTTTCCATCCTGGGCATGATGTGCTGTGGCATGGAATACCTCTTTGGTCAGTTTGGGTCAGGTGTCCTGTCTCTGCTTCATCCCAGCTTCCCCTCCTCCCTGGCAGAGCATGAGACTCAGAAAGTCCTTTGTCAAACCAAAACATCACCAAGCAGTAACTGAAAACACTAGTGTTATCAGTGCTGTTCCCAGGCCCAAAATCAAAAACACAGAGCTGCACCAGCTACCAAGGAGGAGAAAAATGACTGCTACTGCTGAACCCATGACAATTCTCTAGATTACCTTTCTTTGGAACAAGCCATTGGCATAGCTAAACTCTGGATGCATGGATTGCTGCCTTAAGAATTAGACTTCTTGTTGCTTAAATGCATGGACCCATCCTTTGAGTAAAAAATTGTCAGTGAGTCAGATATTCTCTGTGGTCTTCATCTTCCTACCCTCCGCTGCCAACGCAATCCCTTGGAACTTGATGATCTTAAGGTCCTTTCCAACGCTAACTATTCTATGATTCTATGATTCAGCTACCAGTTTAATGAAAAATTTCCTAAGTCCAGAAGGGTTATCAGAGAATCTGATATCTCCTATAACAAATCTCAGATTTGACTTTGAGCTCTAGAAAAATACTGGCCAGATTTATTTCACCTACGTAACAATAGTTTCAATAGTTACAATAGTTTCAATAGTTAACAATAGTTTCATGCTATCTATTCCTCACAGTCTTGTCCACAGCTAGTTCCCTCATTCATTAAGAGGAAAATGCCTTTCTGCACGTGACTTTTGATTTAATTTCTTGCAACTGTATTCTTATTAAGAAAGTCTAGAAAATGAATTGTTTGCATATAATTATTTATACCATCATGGTAATTCCATTTTTTAAGAAATAGAAAACGTGCAGCTCATACAGGACTTCAAGTTGCTATTTTTCAGGAGTAAAAAGCTGTCTGTTTATAGATTTGGAGACAAAAAGAGAGCATTTTACTTATTATCAGTCCATTTGTTTACAGTTATGGATCTCAGCATTCTGATTGCAACAAGTTAAATCTATTTTTGATGAGAGAATTATTTTCATTTTAAAATATTATCTTCTCTGATGGAGTTGATGTGCATCACAGGTTTCAGAGCTTCATGCTGGGAGAATTGTTACTGGCAGGTATAATGAATATAATCTCTTTTCATCATGCTTCCATCTCTTAAAAGACTAAGCGCTTACAAACTAAAATACATTGAGCAAAATAAGTAAAAGTGTGAAAGGGCTTTTCAATATATTTCCTTTTTCCCCTGCTGAATCACAATCCATTAAGACTCCAGACTGAGTTTAGTAAGTAGCTGTAGGAATAAATATCTATTTTTTGTATCTTTTATGTTTCTTTAATGGAGTTTAGTGCTGTTAGAATAATAATTTTATTTCTATTTGTTGTTATCCAATTATATGCAATTTAATGTGAAATTTTCAACTGATCCTGAACTCAGTTGGTTTGTTTTTTTTTTTTTTGTGATGAAAATGAATTACCGTGTATTTGTGTTAACTACATGATGTTTTTTTGTTTTCTTTTTTTTTAATTATATTTATCTTGCTTTGCATAACAAGTTATTGGGATCATTTTAAGGTGCCTTCATGTCTGTTAATGCCTTCTACTTTTCTGACTCCAAGGGCAGCTCTCTGTATTTGAAAGAATCAGAGCAAAGGTGTTTCCATTTATTCTGTATCACTTATAAAGTAGTATGTGTGCATGAATGCATTAATCTAAAATAACTACACCAATTTATTTTGCAATGATAGCCTGCCTTAGTTTGACATTTAAAGAGAAGCAAAGAAAAAATATTATTATGCATTTTAAATATAAGAGAAAAGTGATTTCCCTAAATTTTATCAAGCAATAGTTCTAAACATTTGACAGATTTAGGAAAAAAAAAAAGCTTAGATGTGATCTTCTCATACAGATAGCATATTATTTTAGGAGCTGGATTTTTATGTGACCACATATCTAGAATTGAGGGTGGAATGTACCTGCATTGCATTTGGCAAGAGCTCAAATACTGGAAAGCTGGAACTTTCTCCTTGCTCTCCCATGTGCTCCAGCTTTCTGTGCCTTCACTTCATCAGATGCTGTAGAAAGGTGATTCTCTTCTTTCTTTGTCAATGTGAAGGAGTGAACCTTCCCTCCCACATCCTCCTTCCCTGCAGTCCTCTTACACTTCTGTGGAAGTCGCTAAGGCAGAAGTTCTCAGATTTAAGCTGCTGTGATGTTTTTATTGCAGCTGGGTACTGATTTTTCATATTTGGACTTCTAGAGCTCAGTATAAATCCAAGGGTTATCTTAATATCTTGCAATTTTATTTTTTATAATTGCTTTATGTGGCCCTGTTTATTCAGCACAAGCAGTACAGGGTTTTTTCATGGCCTTGCCTCAGTTTCTTACCGGTATCTCACTTTCTGCTGTCATTTGCTCTTATTTTCAGTTATGTGCTCAGTAGTGCTCTGAGCAAGTAGCTGGAACTTGTTTCTGTAAGTCAGATTCTTAACTATATTCCATTTATGTTTAAGATTTGTGTCAGTACTGAGAAAATTACTTTTATTCCCTCTGAATGTGAAGAACAAGTTACTGAGAAATGCCAAGTGCCACATGTTGCCAGTGTATATTTACAGTTTGTTCTGAAGGTAATATGTATAATTGTGAACTCTGCGGAATACTTACATTTTTTTTAAGCTGCAGTGGAATCACAAGGCAGAGACCTGCATTTTTTCCTGTTAGTATTACTTTTCTTGAGTTACAGTGATATTATCATAGCAGAAGTGGTAGTCCTACAAGTGTGTAGCGTCTTGACCACAGAGGACTGCCTTATGCTTTTGCATGCATCCTCTTTCATTTTAGGTATGAAGAAAAGCTATCCCAAAGAGCAAACATCTTTTCTGCCGTTTTTTTATTAAATAAAAAAAAGTATCCCAGTTCTCTGCAGCCTAACCAATACAGTCAAAGGTTTATGTCCCTCAACAAAGTAATACACAACGTCTTTTTCAAAACCTCATACTTTTAAATCTTCCTTTTTTTTTTCTTCCCACCCACATATGAGAGAGAAAATAGAAACCTGTAACCTTGAGCTAGCTATCAGCAACTAACATGTAGCCAGAATGAAATGTCGCCTTGCTGCTTCCTTCAGCTGCCTATCAAACAACCCTTTTCAGATTTTGTCAGTTGAGTTAATTTTAAAAATTTTACATATAAGTGTCTGTATTGATCTGGAAACCACAATTATTTTTTCTTCATCAACTCTTGCTGCTATCAGTGAGCATCTTTCAGAGATAATTTAATCACATGAATATATATATCAGAGTTCATCCAATTAATAGTCACATTCTGTCAATTGAAATAATTAAAATGAATGTAGCCATCATAATTTAATTTCTCAGTTGCTAGTATTTAGAATTTTACATTTATGTTTTCTGTGGAATTCTTTACACTATTTTTTCCAACCTCATCTTTATTGAAAACCAAATTGTTTTTTCAGTGTTATTAGTTGTCATACTGTCATTTTTAATCTTATTCCTTGAGTTGCTATAAGTGAACAAAATTAAGTACTTAGACATAATTATTTATTTTTAAATTAACACTGATTATAAAGATCATAACTGAAAACAAGATCTTACAGCTTACTGCATGATGCATAAGCTTTGTAGTATTGTATGCATTCATGTTAAAATAGCAATTAAAGTTACACCACCACCCTCCCCTACAAACAAGAAGCCCAAGCTGCAGGTTGAACCCGTGTCAAAGTGTAAATCCGTCATTGCCAGTTATGTTTCCTAAGTTCTTATATTTGTGTTTGAATTACATTAATTGCTTTTACTTTTAAAATTACAGCATAAAATCCAAATATTTTTCAAAAAATAGAATCAGATTAGTTCTGTTTCTGTCCTTATTTAAATACATAGGTATAAATTTCATTTTTATTTTACCAGATATGGCTGGTTCATTTTGTGCTTAATTAGTTTGAAATAAAGTCTGGAAGAATAGCTGGGTCAATGAGTTGTCACAAATGCCTCTCTAAATTAATTAGATTTGATCTGTGGTGTTTTTTTTTTTTTTTTTTTTTTTTTTTGAGGCTTAAGCTGTCTGGATAGAAACCTCGCCCTGCTGAAGTAGCAGCAAGATTCTTGACAGACCCGTGAATCATCTTGCATTTATATGGACTGGTTGAAGTTCAGTTACTAAACCTATACACTTGCCACAGAGCAGTTACTGCTTGCCATTACAGGAAATGGGAACTGTAAAAAAGAAGGACTTAGTTTTCTTTATCCTACACATTGATATATATTTTTAGATCACATGCCAGAAATTTCCAATTGGCAATTCGTCTTAACAATTTATTGGCACCCCAGTGTTCTGTAATAAAAGCAGTAGCTCTTACGTCTGTACTAGTAAATAGATGAGAGTGCCTGGGAGTATTCCTGGCTACTGATAGCAATCTGCCTGGCATGGCATATGTCTGTGCAGTCTGACTGCATGCACATGTAGTTTTGGGAACAGTCTTTCAACCATTCTAACTGCCTGGGAATCCTTCAAAGAATGCTATTAGAAAAGGTCAAAACATGGTCTAATAACTTGCTAGCAGAAGCAGCTGAATTATGTAGGAAGGTGTGTAGGAAGTAGCACGATATGATGAAGAAGAGGAACACTATCTATTCAAGTTGGCCCAGTGGACAAAGTGCCTCTTCCTAACCTTCAAAGTTATACATTAAAATTCTAAAGCATGGAAAGTGAAATCCAAACTTCCTCAGCATCACTAGAATTCTGCATTAACTATTTGTTTAGGGTTTTTCAAAGGTAAAGCTGACTCAGACCTTTCAATGATGTGATGCGTAGGTCTCTGTGCCTAAGGAAACCATGAAGGTATTTTTAAACATATCTGGAAGATTATAGGGTTAACTTGGTTGTTGTTTATGAGTCTCAAGTTGTTCTTGTTGGCCAGCTGTGCTAGGTCAGTCTGGAATACATGAAGCTTGATTTCTGCAGAGATGTCATTTTGGATGCAATTAAAAAACTGCAGTAACTGCAAAAGGTAAGTGTATAGCTTTCCAGAAAAAATCATCCTTCAGAATTTAGCTACAGCTGCAGCATTCCTGTCAGATCCTGATAATTTAAGGGCAAATATGAAAACATTATTACTATTATTATTATCATTAAATGCAAAATGTATTTTTAAGCCATTCACAGCTAACTTTTAAATTTCAACATATTTTTCATTACCCTTCCAGGTATTTGACTGCACTACAGTGTGTTACAACCATGTCATAGTAATTCAGAATGTCTGTTGTTAAAGTACATACTTTAATAGGCTGTATATCACTTTTTCAAAATTACACCTCTCAAGGACAGAATATTTTACAGCACAACGATGT
Organism: Ara ararauna; assembly: GCA_028858755.1. Taxonomy (NCBI): domain Eukaryota; kingdom Metazoa; phylum Chordata; class Aves; order Psittaciformes; family Psittacidae; genus Ara; species Ara ararauna. The sequence continues at coordinate 29,988,649 of CM054410.1, read as the reverse complement.
AGCTATTTTAAGCAGTATCTTTAATAACTGTATAGTACAGAAATTCATTAAGGGTAAGTTTGTTTACAAAAGACTGTATTTTCTTTAAATGCCGTGTTTTTAAAAAGTTTATCATGAAAGTAAGAATTATTATATACATTTGACACTGTTGCAATTAACCATTTAACAAATAGTTTTTAATTAAGAGCAAAACTTTATATGGCTCTCTAGATCGCTCATGAACAATTTCTCTCCTTTTTTTTTAAAACCCATTTATTCAAAATTACCCACTGGATCATCCTTAGTTTTATCTTGAAAGTTATCAGTTCATGATAAGTATTTGAAACTACAGTTGCCCTCACTTCTGCTGAAAAAAATGTCACACGATATATTTTTCCTCCCTCATCAGATGGGTGAACATGATGGCCTATTTCTGATTTAAAAAAATTCCATCAGTCAGCAGAGCACATTTTGTTATCTGTTACATAACTGTAAAGTGGTATGAAATACAATATGGATGTATCCAACAGCTTTTAGCCCTGTAGCATAGTTAACTAAAGCGCTTAGATCTCATCACAACTAAAGCACAACTTGATGAAGCCAAGTGAGCAGCAGTTGTTACTGTTATCTTTGTGGTTTAGAAGTCAGGTGCATTAGGAGGAGAATCAGCCTACCAATGAAAGCACACATAGAATTAACTTTTCATAGCTATTCCTGAGTATTTAATATAAGAACATGAGTATACACACTGTAAAAGATTTCTAAGCAAAGGTTGGTACAATAAAATTTGTGGAAGAAGTTTCACCTGTAGAAAAATAACACATTGGACTGTAGTCTTCCCCAGTTGCATAACTCTTAAAAGTCTGCAAGATAATACACATATGAAAAGGGTATATGAAGCCTGTTAATGATTTCGGCTAATAAGAACATAATTGTTTTCTTTTATTCTTTGGAGGCAGATGAGGAGGAATCTAGTTCTAGTGACTATTTAGAGGAGGAAATAGCTCATAGATTTTTTTTTTCCCCTTACTGATTTTATAGTATGTTGCTGAGATGAATTATCTTTTCTGCAATTTGTGTGATTAGAAAAGAGGATCTTTTAAACTGGTAGCAACTCCGGCAGATGTTTTTCCAAGTTTTTTTTCTGAGGCTATCATGAAATCTCACTCCTCCTCAAGATTAACAAGCATTGTATTTTATTTTACATTCGAGAAGAATTAGTGTGACTTTATAACTTTGTGATTCTTTTATTGTTTGATTTACTTTTCATCTCTGAGTTATGTTACCTTTAGTTTCCTTTGGTTTAAAAACCCCATTAATTTTCTTTAATACTTTCTTATTTGGAAGATCCTTGAGGGATGCTTTACTACACCTTTCTTCTTGTTTCTATTTCTTTCTGCTTGTCCAGCTCGCCAATCTTTTATTGCAATATTGTCTGGTCACACATTTTAATAAATATTTATTGAATGGTTTTGAATGGACTTATTTTATTTCTCACATGATACAGAACTGACCTTCCTTGGGGGACAAAAAGTCAAATTAGTTGTGTTCACATTTATTTAGTTTTTTTAAATTAAACAATTTTCAAAGTCCTATATATTCAGGAAATAAATTCTAATAAGTTTACAAGCTCAAATGTCATTCTGACCATTCATAAATAAAAAGGCTATTTTTCTACCCTAGTAAGTTAAAACCACCAGAACTATTCTCTGACACTGAGGCCAGTGTGCATGGCAGCATCCACTTCATTATTATTAAACTGGGCTTACCTTCCAAAACAGTGTGGCCATATTAAAACTGGTTTTTCGTATCTCCCAAGCAGTGTTCATTAGGGCAGAGAAATAATCTGGGAGATGTTAGTTGTCCTGCAACCAATGCTGGGGGATTGTTCTAAAAATTTAACAATGTAGGAGGTTGAGCTTCTGTGCCTTTGCATGAGTTCTGGCACTATTGAAATTATCAGCTGCAGTCAAAGCAACTGAGAGACACCATCCAATGCTACTTTCAATGGGGCATATGCCAGTTCTGTTTTTCCCAACAAAATTGCCCAGAAACCTGAAGTTGTGGGCATGTCCAATAGCCCTCTGGGCACCGAGCAGCTGAACAGCCAAAATCCCCTTTGGATCCAGAAATGAGACATTCTTCCTTCATTCTTTGAGGGCTTGTTCTCATGTCAATACATGGAGTTTGCCTAACATGAACATGAGAAAGTTTCACACAATGAAACAGTGAAAGCCTCTTTTGCCCAAGAAGAAGTAGAAAGAAGTACTAATTGTGTCTGTTTTCTTTATAGAGCAAGCGGAAGGTAAATGCATTACACATTTGAGATTTGGAGATGGGTTCAGGCTTCTCTGTCTGAGCAGATTCAGATATTTCCTGCTCCATGTAAGCAACCCTGTCCTTTAGGCTTACAGTTGCTCAAATGATTGAATATGTACCATTTACCTGAAATCTGTGAAAATAATATGGTTTTAGAATTAGACAGAGAGAATTAAGGACAGATCACCAATCCACTCGCACAGGGAAAACCGGCACCCAGCATCTGGTCCAGAGAATTATCTAGTTATAATGCACTGTAAAACACAGATACTTGGAGCATTAGCTTTAAACAGCTGAATGCTTCTCAACTCCATCAGTCCCCTGTAGCTTTGTGGTTAGGACACTTGCATTAGAGAAAAGGTAACTCTAATTTGCTTCAGGCAGACCAGTGCATTAAATGTGATTCTCCTGCATCCGGGGAAATGTTCCAACACACTGAGCAAAAAAAAGGAGGTAGAAAGATAGTAAAACCATGACCTTTCTCTTTGCAAGGAAAACATAGACCTTGTGTTTTTGAAAGAACTTTGGCACCACTCTGTGGAAAGAGATCAAAGCTAATCCTAACTGGATGGAAAAACTTCTGTTTGACCTAAAATTATTAATCTTTGTCCTGAAAAGGACACATGTATCCTCTTCTTCAGCATGGCTCGTTGCACATGAGATTTGCACAAAGAGAGCGGCATTTTGAGATGCTCATTATTTTAGGACCAGAGAAATTTTATCAGTAATTTTTTTGACTGCTAGAATGAGTAAAAGTATGTCGAATTTCAAACATAATAAAGGCTTAAGCATCTGAAAGCTTGTATATGTTTCAGTTAAAAAAGCCTAGAAAGCTTATTTTGCTTATCTCCTTACTTTATTCTGTGTATTACAGAGTTACCTGTAACTCTTTTTATATGGCTGCTGTAGGAAACTTTGAAGACTGATCAGTACAGATTTCACCATTTCTGACCATGCACAAAGGAATATTTAGTCCATGGTGAAATTCAAATTCTTATTAATAAGCAGCACGTAATAATCTAATGTAATATATGAGTTTTCCATTGACATGTTATTTCTCTCTGCACAGAATAACTTTTCATTTTTTGCTATGAATGGACTCAGAGAATTTTGCTTTAATTTCTTTTACTGCTAAGGAGAAAGAAATAGTAAAAAATTTAGCAGTGGTTGGGTTTTCCTCTTCACAGAGCAATTTAATTACTGCTTGTTGTACCAATCCAGCCTTATTACAAGAAAATAATGGCAGAATAGATTTAGCAGCTTTGCTTTCTTTGAGCCTAGTAGGACTGAAAAGACAAAGGAATAAAAGCCTGGATTTTCTAAGGATGATTGTGGATCTGTCCATGTTAGTTTAATTTGCCCCTTTGTTTCTGAGGAAGTGTTACTTTCATACCTGAAGATGGGATTTGGTGACTCCTGCATTTCACTAGATTTTGCATTTCTGTTCTTGTATGTTAAAAGCCAGGTATTTATCAGGATTCTTAACAGCTTAAAAGTAGGACAGAATAAAAAAAATAATCAAGGTATTATGAAAATCATCGTGAAAGCATTCTTGTAAAAGATTAAATTCATTTCATGAATTTCTGAATTTTATTCAGATGAAGTATTTATTGCTGGCTGCCTATGTTATTCAAAACTATTACAGAGTTTGAATATTGGCAATATCACAGCATGTCTTTGGACCAATCTTTTCTGTTATTTCTGGGGTTGGAGTACTCTTGGTCATTTCAGCATCATACTGGCTATTCAGTTGATCATACAGACAAGCTTTTAAAAAGGCTGTCGCCATTGCTGCTAATACTTAATAACTTTGGCAAAAGTACCTTGGGTACTTCACTACTGTTTTATGAATGGTCTATTTTCTCTCTTTCAGCCTGAAGATACTTCATCTGTGTGACTTCTGCTACAGACATGGTCTGGAGTCCATTAAAGAAATCAAAAAAAATGTGAGTCTTTAATAACCTCACTGTCCCAACTGCTAACGCTTCAGTTGAATGAAAAATTTTATATATCCTGAGAGACATTTTTAGCTTTTAGATGTACCTCTGCTTTACAGAGAGGTATTATGTCACTTTGTACCTCAGTTTTTGATAAAGTTGAAGCATAAAATTGCAGGGTTTTTTTGCAATATTATGCAAGTTTCTTAATTTCTTTCCCTTGGACAAAGTTTTGAAACATACTGATTATGCCTTTTCTACTTCAGAGGTTATAACGATGCAATATATCTAAGAAGTACAGTCTATTTTATGGCTGTTAATAAATACATTACCCTTAGTTTTTAACTGAAGAGAATAAGAGTGAGTCACATTCAGTAATACTAAAGATAATACAGCAGGGATTAAGAGCATGTAGCAGTGGCCTATAATCTGCTCAAACTTGTCATTTAACTATGTATGCTTCATATGAGGAGGGGGGTTGGAACTAGATGATCTTAAGGTCCTTTCCAACCCTAACTATCTTATGATTCTATGATTCTATGCCTGAATACAGTTGGGTAAACAGCTGGAAATTACATCAAAGTCATAAAAAGTGCAAATGGAGATGCAGTAGCAGAAAGGCAGAGAAGGGAAACGGGTAGGGGGGAGAGTCACTGACACTGTTTGCTGGAGACCTCTCAGAGGCTCTCCACTGCACACCACCTTCTCACCATGCACTTCAGCTGCCTGTGCTTCCCTTCCTGATGGTAGGGAGAGAATGGGGAGGAGGTTCAAAACAGGTATGGGTACAAAACGAAGAGACGGACCTCTAAACTGGAATTATGATGCTTTGAGATATACTGTGGCTTGCAGAGGTGGCAATATTTGTGAGTGGAATGAGTGGAGAAATTGGACTAGGCTTAGTCAATTAGTTTTCATGGTGCTGTAGCTAAGTCTGATACCTGTGTGTAATACTGTTTCAATTAGATGCTTCTGCATTATTAATTGATTCTATTTTACTCATGCTCTGCTTTCTTAAGTTTGTGTTAAACTGCTTAAATGGTCCAAATGAAAAACAGACAAAGGTGAATGAGAAAGTTATGCAACCATAAAGGGATCCATACACTCTTTTAACCATCTATAACATTGGAAAGATTAGTTAATATATGCAAGAACTATAGAAAAGAAATACTCTGTCTTCAGAGATAGTCAGAATAGTGTGTGTGAAATACACATATACAACGATGAGGAGAAGAAAATTACTGAAAAATTGTTGCAGTGTATGCTCTATTTCCTAATTTTGAAATGCTTGATAGTCCAGGCAAAAATCTTCCTTTATTATACATGTCAGTTCCAAAAATAATATGCATGGAGGATTGGAAGAGTGCTGCTATTTCAGGTGTGGGATCTGTCTGGAGCACAGTACTCCAGTTTTACTGGGCTTCTGCACAGTTCTACAAAATTACTTTCTGAGACCACATGTATTTAAACAGCATTTAAGACTTCTGTAGCTTATCTCCCTGACCAGCTCACTCCTCTGCTCTTTTACTTGCTGAGGCGATGCTAGGACTTGATGTCATGTGGTGTGCCATGCCTCCTGCTCCTGGTTCCTCTGTCTCTTCTAATCTGCTCATTTAACCTCTGTGTTTGTAACATTGTCAAAAAGCACCATCTCCAATGCAGAACAACAGGACACTTTGGTAGTGATGCAATGAATCTCTTCTTGTTCATGTGTTTCTTACACAAACCTGAAGTTCCTGACCATGATTTCATGTTCTGTTCTGCCTCTTCAGCTGAAAAGATCCTCCAGCTACCTTGTGTGTTTCACGGCACAGAGAAGTAAAACGGATAGTACTGAAAATTGCACGTGGGATATATTTGTATTTGTGGCTTTGGTTTCTTACTTATGAATTTAAAACTTCTCCTCCAGGATATCCATAACCATTAGTCCATGGAAAAAGTGCTTTGGCTTTGCGTATTTATTTAATTTAGAGCTGGATTTGAAGGGCTAGATCCTTTTAGAATAGGCACATCATTTCAGAATAAAGCATTGTTTTGCCATTGCCTGCTGGGGATCCTGCCCTCAGCACTCACTCAAATTATATTTTATTTGTTATGTCTGTGCTGTTGTTAGGACCATTTCACTGAGCCATGGCCTGCCAAGCAAGCACTGATTGCATGGCATTGTGTAACACTGCAGGCATCATTTGTTTTACGGGATATATGCCATGGCAGTGCTAAATGACACACTGCACTTCATGCCAGTGTCTGAGATTTGTGAGACTTCTGTAACAGTGGAAACAAGGGAGATGTCAAATACAGTGACAGCCAGTGAATAAACAAGGGATTACCTGCACATGAAGGCAGAAATCTGACCCATGTAGGCATTGCATTGGCAATATTGCAAGATCTTTCTATGGCTTGCTTTAAAACAGAATGTTAATATTAAGATTTCAATTTGTTTTCAATGTTCCTTATTATTTGCTTGTATTACATAGGAAGAAACATAAAGCTTTCAAATAAAACAAAGATGTAGATCTTTGCAGTGGAAGGGTCAAATCCCAAGTCATATAAATGTAGGGTTATATAGAAAAGTTTGGGAAAAGATGATGTTCAATTTCAGAGGAAAAAAAAAAAAATAGATGGAGGCTATGTATCTAAAGTCTATGTCCTCTACTTAGCCGTGCATGGTAGCTACTACCACAAGAGATTCAACAGGGTGAATAAGCGAATGAGCAGGATAAAGATTACTGAAAAACGTCAATTCATACAACTGCAGCCACAAAAGCAAACAAGAAGGTGAGCACATTAATTTGAGCAGGAACTCCCTGTCTGTCTAGTGAGACACATTCAGCCCTGGATAAGGCTGTTCCTGCTCAGCTCAGGAGTTTGTCCACATTGAAAGCCAAATGTCCTGACTGATGAACAGAGAGCTGGTGTGTGTAAGCAACATACGTTTGCCTCTTCGGATAGCTGAACAAACCTTCATCAGACTCACAAAGGCTCATGACACTCTTTGGATACAAATATTTAATGGCCAGATGAGCAATCACAGAACAGAAGGAACACTTTTGTTTAATTATTTCTGCTTTACTAAAATATTGGATTTTGCTAGACTCAGAATCTGGAGATGATACTACTTTGCTACTCTTACTAGTTCTACAACTGAATAATGGAAATATAGTGGGAAATATGCATCAAATTAAAGTCCTTCTGGTATCTGACATTTTTAAGCTAAAAATTCTTTTCCAAATTATTTGACAGCTGTATTTCTCTGGATTTGAGGGAATATTTCACAACACATTGTACTCACTAGGGACAGATTTTTGGCAGGATTTTAGGCTGAGTCTGTCTAAGCCTGACAAAATAGTAATCAAAAGCTCTATAAATATAATAATTTTCTTTGAGAGCACTCCCATTTCATTGAGAGCAGAGGGGAACTTTAGAGGTTTTATGTGATTTATTTTAATGAAAGGTCAGCTGGACTGTTTGTGCTTTCCTGGATCAGTTACTTAGCCTTGGGCTATGTTTCTGTCAATAAGGAAACACTGTTTTGATGGTTGGAGTTGTATTCTGTTTAACTCCATCACAACTTTGGTATACAATTTACATTTGCAGATAGACATAAACAAGAGTGAGTGTGAGGGGAAGGAGGGGAATCTCAGTTCAAATTTAACTGCCTGCAATGAAATCTGAGTCTGGCTTCAAGAAAGTGAGAAGTCTTTCTGCCAAGAAAGACAGACGCTAGTTGTTCTACACAGAGCACTGAAAATCTGCTCCTTTTGTTTACTGATCTGAACATAGCATTTGCATTTTCAGTTTAAGCTGATACTTTAACAGTGCACATTTCTAACTTACTGATGATGGGATGGATAGGAGTGAGCACGTACTAACTCCAGGACTACTCATAGTCACCAAGACATATGGAAACTTTGGGTTTTGGAAGAACTTGGTTCTTCATCGTCCATGAGCAGAAGTGCTTTTGTTCTGCTGGAAAACGACAATGAGATTTAACACTGTACAGTGACCGCACAGCACTATGACTCCCCTTTGTTGCTGCGAGGAGGTGGGATGTGGTTTTAACCTGTGGTGCTCGTGAACAGTACCTGCGCTATTCGCAGTCCTGGGCAGAGCGGAGCGCAAGGGAACCAGCGCCCTGCCCGGCACCCCTGGCGGGATAGCAGCGAGGAGGTCTGGTACCTGCAGGTCTTCGGCTTGGGGCTGTCCAGAGGCACCTGCGGCCTTGCTCCGTACCTGCCGCAGCCAAGCGCCGCCACCTGCGGCCCGGCCCCCGGCCCCCGCCTCCCGGTCACGCCCGGCCCCGCAGGGTACCGGGGCGGAGCAGGGACCGGCCCGCCCCGCTGCGCTGACGGCAGAGGGGTGCTGCCAGCTGGAGAGTCCGTGGGTTACCCTGTCCCGATCCGCCCCGTCCGAGTATTCCCGGCCGATGGATCCCGAGGCGACGGGTGACGAGCTATCCCGCCTGCGGGCCCTCTTCCTGGCCTGCGACGCCAGCGGCTCGGGTCGCATCGAACGGGAAGACTTCGCGGCTCTGTGCGCTGAGCTGCGGGTGCTGCCGGCTGAGGCCGAGGCCATCTTTCAGCGCCTCGACAGTGACCGCGACGGGGCCATCACCTTTCCCGAGTTCGCCCGCGGCTTCCGCGGCGCCACCCGCTGGCGGCCCGGCGGCGAAGAGCTGGAAGGGGAGGAGGAGGCGGCGTGCGCCGCCGTGGGGCTGGAGCAGCCCTGGAGGGACTTCGAGGTGCGGCTCGGGGAGGAAGCGAGGTACATCCCCAGGTAATGTCCGGCCCCGTCCGAGGCGGCACAGTCACAGCCGCCCCAGTGGGCGTGAGCCAGGGGCCCCAGGGTGCCAGGGCTGACCCTTTCCGGGGGGTCTGGCGGCAAGCTGCCTCTGCCGCTCTCCGGAAGGGGAGCGATACGTCGGGCAGCAGCTTGCGCCGGTGTTGTTGCAGTTGTCCAGCTAGGGAACTGCCGTACAAGAGTTGAGGCTGACCTCCCACCCACCGCGCTTGCAGGCGTACACAGCCCTCCCCACGTCTGTGCCCCGGCTTTGAGGATTTCCAGCTCTTTTATCAGCGTGCAGCCGCTTGCTTGCTTCCTCTCTGCTGCCCTGCCAGCGCCCCACATGGGAAAACCCAGCCGGTGGAGCGCGCGGCATATAAGGTGCTGCCAGCTCCGCAAACGAAACTTTCTCCCCAGATGCTCCCTGACCGGCTCAGCATCTTTCTCGCACCCCAGTCTTACGTCGCCTTTCAAAGGCAGACCAACACCACCCCTATCTCCAGGTACAGCTCTCGGTCTGGGGGGCTCACTGAAGTCCGTGAGAGCCTTTGCCTTCAGTGTCAGTGAAATTAAGACAATTGATGGTATTTAGGTTTGGGGTTAAACCAGGTTGCCAGGGGCTTGTCTGTACCAAGCCGGTTCCAGTTTACAGAAGCACATTTTGGTGATTTGCAGTAATCTGTCTGAAACCTGAGGTGCTCAAAATTAATATACAAATGCTGGCCATAAAAAGTAGGCTGATTCTGCTTCATTTAAAAATTGTAATTTAAAATGGAAAACCAGCAATCTGAGTTCGAGATCTTGGCAGCTAATTAAGGGGCAATTAAAAATACTACATGGGTATATCTAAAGAGACTGGGTCAAACTGTAGTGGGTCCTGGCTGTGAGATACAGAGAAGCTAACAAAAAGAATGTTGGTTTCTGTGTAACTTTTGTAGCAATCAAATCGGATGTGCAGGGTTTTTTTGTTTGTTTGGGTTTTTTGTTGTTGTTGTTGTGTGTGGTGGTTTTTGTTTTGTTTTATTTATTTAATTATTTCTTTACAGGAATTTGTAACAAATCAGTGGCAAATTTTTATCATACCAGTCTCCATACAGTGCACCTTAAATTCTCATCTACCCCAATAATTTGTTTCTAGCCACTTTTAAAGATGTGTTCGGATTGTGAGATTAAACATTTATTCCGAGACATTTTCAGTTACTTAACCTGCCACTCATGTGCACAGCCAGAGTCGACTGTTCTTTTATTTTTGGACTGGAAGAATAAATAACAATGGCTAGTCTTACAGACAGATCAGTAATTTCATACAGTCCTTACTTACCCAGTTCATGATGCCGTCCTTGCTGCATAATTTGCTTTCTGTAGAAAGAAAACAATAAAAGAAAAGCCATCTTGAAAATTTGCGGAAGCAATTTGTGACGTAACCTAAACCCAGACAGAAACTCAATAGATGGAAAAAATCTGACTCATGAACAGTGGTGGCATGTGAAAGCATCTCTCTCCTTTCGATTAGTAAGGCTATCTCAGTATCTAGGTTGCTATCTTTGCCCCAACAGTTTGAATATAGTCCAGTTGTTTGTCTAAGAGGGTGGTAGGAGGGAAGTGGAATAGCTTTTGTTGGCTTTACTGTGTAGACGTGTCCTTATGTTTTGTTAAATTCATCATGACACAATGTCATATGTGTTATGATTCTTATACAGCAGGATTGCAAACATAACTAGATTTTGACAGTTAAATACATGTGTATCAGCTGGGCAGTAATTTGTTGTAAATGCTTCCTATTCATGTTCAGCTTTGTAAATAGCTTTGAACATCCTTGGTAGTTGGCTGCATTTATTAGGTGTGTGTGTAAACATCAGCTGGAGAACAGTGTGCCCTTTGTTTCCCTGTTCTTTCTCTTTCCTGTCCTGAAGTACTAGAAGCAGATCTGTGTTACGGCCCAACTTTTTTCCATTTGTGGCCTGCAGCTTTTTTTGTTCAAACGTACGTATAATTTTTTTTCATGTCAGTAGTTCCATTAAAATCATCAGTACCGCTTATGTAGGTCATGAAGGTATTGCAGTTGTTGGAGGAGTTTGGGCGTACGATTGATTTTAAGCAACAGAAAGTAACAAAACCATGTAAAGTACAAACTGGTACTTCAGCAAAGTTATTTATCTCACATATTTATTACGTTTATCAGTTTGTTGCTATTTTTTTAGGGAGAGGCAGTACAGACCTTGCTTGGAACACACCTTTATGTTCAATACTATAAACCAGTTGGTGTCCTCACATGTCTTCATATGTTTGCTGTAATATTGACATTGAAAACCACGAGAAAAGTAATTAAAAAGAAGAAACTGCTCAAACTTGTCCATAATTTTTATCTTGTTCATGTGTGGTTTCAGTCTCGATCATTTTAGGGTTCAGTCCCTCAAAATGCTGTGCCTTCTGGCCCTAGTCTAGCAAAACACTGGGACATGTGCTTTAGTGCTATTGTGGTTTATATAGAGAGAAACAAGGCACAGCAGGTTGAAGTAGTGAGATAAAACCAGGTCTGAAGCCAGGAGAAAATGACGCAGTAAACATCTGTGGTCTTTACCATTCCTGAGCTTGACTGAGTGCCCATGGACATCAAGGGGAAATTTTTCACTGATATCAATACACATGGTTCAGCCCCTCTTTCTGCAACTGAGCTTTTAAAAGCTGTAAATAAGCTCCAGAATGATGTGTCAAACCCAGTGACAGATCAATATCCTGACCCAGTACTTGGTGTAGTAGCAGACATTAGATGCCGCATTGCTTACTGCCAGATGTTTCCTTGTTCCAGGTACTAAAATCAATAAGCATAGTTTGAATTTAGCTAATTAAAAAAAGATAGTTTTATTATGGGATAGATCCTACCTCTCTGTAGTTTGGTATATCAGTTGTACAGTTCTGTTAGCTTATACTTGAAAACATCCAAATTTGTACTGGAGCTGTAGTTGTATCAGTTACAGTTAAATGGGAAGTGTAACATCAAAGAGAACCTTCTCAGCCTTGCTCCTTCTCTTCCCATCTGAACAGATCTTTTGGGACTAAGTTCAGTTAAATTTCTTGGTAAAGTGGCTCACTGTGAGTCAAGGTATTGTTTGTCTTACTCTTTACATATACTTAGTGGGCAGTTGTGTTTGTAGCACAAAAATGTAGAAAGTCTAAAGTCGTACAGGCTGATGACTTAATAAAATGTGTGAGATCAGATTTTAGTGAATATATATCAGGTATAACGAGTAATTAAACACAAAAGGTTACAGTGCCTTTGTTTTTTATGTAGTGAATTGCCACATGGAATATACCTGTGTGAGCCATTGGAGATCTGTTTTATTGAGAATTTGGCATGTTAACTAGTTTGTCCTCTAACGAGTATTTGCAATGGTATAGAAGTAGACAAAAAAAGGTAAGAAAGAAACCTATTTGTTGCACCAGGCAGTGAGTGATCCAGTGTACTGTGTGCACTGGAAGGGTTTAGCCCTTCACCATATTACTGGGCGCTTGCATTCTTTTTTGATCTGTGGCCAACCTCACTGGCTTGATATTGAAAAGATTGAAAGGTTCCCTCCCTGCTGCTAAAGGAATATGTTCTGTATGTGTTCTAACTATAGGCATGTGTGCCTTTAAGCATGCATGAAAGTCTCCTGCGGCAATGCTTTTCCATTCCTTGGCCTGAGCAAAGAGTGATCCAGCATCCACTGGCACTTCAAGAGAAAACCTGCGCTTATGAATGCTACAACAGTTATTTGCATAAATACAGGCATGTAAATTACAGGCAAAAAACTTTTCAGAAAATAGATTTTAAATTTTAATATCAAAGACCTTAAATCGGAAAAAACAAAGACTTGGGACTGTGTGTGCTGTGTGCATTTTCTCTCTGTACTCAAGGCTGCTCCTTGAATACTGTGTTCAGTTCTGGGCCCCTCACTGCAAGAGAGACATTGAGGTGCTGGAGTGAGGCCAGAGAAGGACAAGGAAGCTGGTGAAGGGTATGGAGCGCAAGTGTAATGAGGGGCAGCTGAGGGAACTGGGGTTGTTTAGTCTGGAGAAGAGAAGGCTCGGGGGGCACCATGTCACTCCCTACAACTACCTGAAAGGAGGTTGTAGGGAGGTGCGGGTCGGCCTGTTCTCCCAAGTAGCAAGCGATAGGACAAGAGGAAACGGTCCTGAGCTGTGCCAGGGGAGGTTTGGATTGGAGATTAGGAAAAATTTCACAGAGAGGGTGGTTAGACATTGGAGCACACTGTACAGGGCAGTGGTGGTCTTACTGTCCCTGGAATTGTTCACAAACTGTGTAGATGAGGCCCTTAGTGATATGGCTTAGTGGTGGGTTTGGCAGTCCTGGGGTAATGGTTGGACTTGATGATCTTAAAGGTCTTCCAACCTAGGTTTCCAACCTAGTTGATTCTGTGATTCTTGTGTATTATGGGATCGCTCTGGGATAAACTGAATGCCTTTAAGCCCTATCAAGTGAATTTTCTGTGATACTTGGCAAATCAGAGAGTCTGGAAAATTAATTAAATTAATATGAGCATGAATGGGTGAATGAATCTGGAGAAGAAAGTTTGTACCCCGATTTCAAGTTAGATTCTTCTACTTCTGAAAGCCCTCATATTTTATTGGTTTACTTTTTTGGTTTTGGGGCCTGTTGTACTTGTGTGCCTTGTAATTTGGGACAAGCTGACTATTCATTGGACTCTGATTTCAGTGATGCCAGACTGTGAGATTTTACGCGTCATACAATTCCAAAGTGTGCTAATGGGATTATGATAACAGTTTGCCCCCAATCATGTCATCTGGAGCTGTATAGAAAATGTAGACCTGGAGGACATGGTAAGGAAAGAGTGCTTTTTTCATCATGCGCTACTGAAACTGTGAAAGCAGGCGATGCTCAGGGGAAGTACTGCTGTGCAACAACAAACGAGGGGGGCTCTGCTGCATAAAAAGCAGTGCAAAACCTATTGCGCTTTTGCCGTCATGAGCTAGGATGGATTTTTGCCAAAGTCAACAGAGAGCACAGCATTAACTCTTATCAGCAATTTGTGTTTACTTCCAAGAGATGATGTGCCATGATATGCACACTAGAGAGATTTCCTTGGAAGTCAAAGTGTGTTCCCTGGAGAGTTGGATAAAGGCAAATCCTGAGGAAAACCAGATGCTGGGTCCCCCTTTGTCACAGTGCTGGAGATGGGATCTCTAAGAATGATGTCTTATAATACATCTCATGACAGGCGTTTGACAAATGTGCTCTGTTGGAAGTGTGATGGGTGCCCTGTGTGTGTGCTAGAAGGCTTTCTGAGCTACGTTAGGTTTTACTACTCTTCTGTTCTTTGCTTTAATCAGAACAGCATCTGTGTCAAATAACTTTGGCACTGTAGCATTTGTTTCTAGTATTTTCCTGTCACATGGTTGGTTGTAACAACCATATTCTTTGGATCATTCTCCTTTTCCACAGACTTCATCTTTCCTCCCTGTCCCACAGTTTTTTTCATTCCTGCTCCACTGGCTGCAAATTGCTCCTCTGTCTTTAGGAAGGGAACAGTATTTGTTCCTTGAAAACACTAAAAATCCCCTCTGTGGGAATGAGCCCTTGGGCAGGCTCTCCCACCTGGGCATTGCAGATCTGTTAGTCTTCTTTTAATGCAGCCTGTTTCTGAAGGGGCAGATACAGAAAAAGAAAAGATGGTATTAAAAAAACCCATAGTGCTTCAGGTCGAGAAATGCCTTGAATTTTACACTGTGTTAACACTTCATGTAATTATTTTTTTCTTGTGGCACTTAATCTAGGAGAAGGTGTTAGGTACTTAGCTGTGGCAAAAATATATCCTTTCCAATTTGAAATGGTTTTGGTTGATGCTTTCTGGTGGCATGTCCAGTGTGTCTGCTTTTCAGAAAAAGGTATTTCTCCATCTCTTGGTAGCACCCATAGGTTATTGGTCTCAAGTGTAAGGACAATCATCAGATGCGTAATGGTTGATCTTTCTTTTGCTTCAGCCACCCTTCTCAGGCCACAATATGTTTCATCCCTTTATGCCCATACCAGAACAGAGTTGCTGCAAATGATGAGTAATTTTACAAGCTGACCTTCTCACTGGGAAGAGACCATTAGAATTTAGGTATGAGAGCACTTAATCAGCATGAAATAAAGTTTTAAGTGTAGTGGTGATTATCTTCTCTTTTACATGCACCTACAAAAACAGAAAGTACGTTTTCATAGTGCTTGAAAGATGTCTGGGAGAAGAAAACAAAGAGAAAATGTTTGGGGACCTTAAGTCTGCAGGTAAGAACATAGATAAGAAAGAAGACAGAGGTCAGTAACTGACAAGGGTTGATGCTGAGAAAGATATAGATGTACACAGAAGGGTCTGCAGTAACAGTCCTGCTGGGGAATGCTGTGGTCTAGTTTTCTTATCTTTCAATACAACCTTTGCCAGCTAAGCCTCACAGCCCACAGGGAGGTCCCACCTGAGTTAGCTCTTGCTGTGTTTTGCTGCTTTGTGCTCCCTGCAGTGCTGTACAGAAAGAGACCCTGAAATTGTGCTGATCACCTCATCAGTCTCTACCTTTCTAAAGCAGACTTGGGACAACGTATGCAAATAGCAGTAAAAGAAACACTGAACACTTACCATGTGAGTAAGGGAAGGTGGTATTATAACATCACCGACATGTCTTTGATTCCTTCCAGTTTTCTGCTAGCTTATTGCACTTTTTACGTCTTTGGTGGAAAACTGTGCTGAAAATACTGACCTTGAGGTCAGATCAAGCGGCCCATGTAACATAGCATACTTGCTCTGGCAAGTACGTAGAGAAGACATGTAAAATGCTGAGCAAATGTGGAGTCAGTCTTTGATAAATTCCATCAAATCCCTCTGAGCTGCATTCATGGAATCATAGAATAGTTAGGGTTGGAAAGGGCCTTAAGATCATCAAGTTCCAACCCCCCTGCCACAGGCAGGGACACCTCACACTAAACCATGTCATCCAAAGCTCTGTCCAACCTGGCCTTGAACACCGCCAGCAATGGAGCATTCACAACTTCCCTGGGCAACCCATTCCAGTGCCTCACCACCCTTACAGTAAAGAACTTCCTCCTTATATCTAATCTAAACTTCCCCTGTGTAAGTTTGAACCCGTTACCCCTTGTCCTCTCACTATAGTCCCTAATGAAGAGTCCCTCCCCAGCATCCCTACAGGCCCCGTTCAGATACTGAAAGGCTGCTATGAGGTCTCCACGCAGCCTTCTCTTCTCCAGGCTGAACAGCCCCAACTTTCTCAGCCTATCTTCATATGGGATGTGCTCCAGTCCCCTGATCATCCTCGTGGCTCTCCTCTGGACTTGTTCCAACAGTTCCATGTCCTTTTTATGTTGAGGACACCAGAACTGCACACAATATTCCAAGTGAGGTCTCACGAGAGCAGAGTAGAGGGGCAGGACCTGCTGGTCACGCTCCTTTTGATGCAGCCCAGGATACAGTTGGCTTTCTGGGCTGCGAGCACACACTGCCGGCTCATGTTCATTTTTTCATCAACCAAAACCCCCAAGTCCTTCTCCTCAGGACTGCTGTGAATCTCTTTTCTGCCCAACCTGAGCTGTTCCTGGGATTGCTCTGACCCAAGTGTAGGACCTTGCACTTGGCATGGTTAAACTTCATCAGGTTGGCATCAGCCCACCTCACAAGCGTGAGGTGGCATTCCTTTCCTCCAGCGTATCAACTGAACCACACAGCTTGGTGTCATCGGCAAACTTGCTGAGGGTGCACTCAATCCCACTGTCCATGTCACTGTCAAAGATGTTAAACAAGACTGGTCCCAACACCAATCCCTGAGGGACACCACTTGTGTTACTGGTCTCTAACTGGACATTGAGCCATTGAGCACAACTCTTTGTGTGCAGCCATCCAGCCAGTTCTTTATCCACCAAGTGGTCCACCTATCAAATTGATGTCTCTCCAATTTAAAGACAAGGATATCATGTGAGACAGTGTCAAATGCTTTGCACAAGTCCAGGTAGATGACATCAACTGCTCTACCCCTGTCCATCAGTTTCATAGCCCCATCATAGAAGGCCACCAGATTGGTCAGGCAGGATTTCCCCTTAGTGAAGCCATGCTGGCTGTCACCAAGCACCGTGTTGTTTTTCATGTGCCTCAGCATGCCTTCCAGGAGAATCTACTCCAAGATTTTGCCAGGCACAGAGGTGAGGCTGACTGGTCTGTAGTTCCCTGGCCCATCCAGTTTCCCCTTGAAAATGGGGGTTATATTTCCCTTTTCCCTGTCATCAGGAGCTTCACCTGCCTGCCATGATTTTTCAAATATGATGGACAGTGGCTTAGCAACTTCATTTGCCAGCTCCTTCAGGACCCGCAGATGGATTTCATCAGGTCCCATGGACCTGTGCACAATTAGGTTCTTAAGATGGTCTCAAAGCAGATCCTCTCCTACAGTGGGCCCAGGGTCTTCATTCTCCCTGTCCCTGCATCTGCCTTCCAAGACTTGGGTGGTGTGGTCAGAGCATTTGCCGGTGAATACTGAAGCAAAGAAGTCATTAAGAACCTCAGCCTTCTCTAAATCCAGGGTGGCCAGAGTGTGGATCATTAGGCAAATGGTCGCTGTATGTTCAGTAAACTAAAATAATACATTATTTGATAGGAATTGGCATAGCTGTGTGGGTTAAATGAAATTATGCCACTTAATATAATCTAAGTATCTGATATCTGTGATTTACAGGTTTTTTTTTTTTTTTTTTTTTTTCTTTCTTCTGCTCCTTCTGTATTCTACCATGGTATTTAAAATCTGTGGTATTATAAATTGCATTATCATCAGGGCAGTTTTATTTTCTTTCTATAATTCTCTCAGGAAGTCTGAAACTATGTGAATACTGTAACTTAGCATAAGTTAACTCATGTCAAGTTATGCAAGTATTGACTAATTACACTCACTAATAGGTAATTTTACAGACAGCTTACATTATAAAACCTTTTCATTGAGGTAAGGTGAAGCCAGAGCAGCTCTTGACCAGAATACTATACTTTTTTGGGTATTAGTGTTTTGTTTTACTTTGTAGAGACAGACAAAAAGCGTGCATGGTAGGTTCTGTATCCATGATGCCAGATAGTCCAATGGGACAGTTTATTTCATGCCATATATCAAAAAATGTACATTGTATTAATATTCCTGAATACTAATGCACAATATTAGTATTAGTGTGCAACTTAGAGGGCTGCAGCTAAATCCACTTAAGTGATTTCAAGATTTCAAGAAAGACCATTTTTAAAGTGCAAGCCTGATGAGCATTTCTAATGGATTTTGCTGAAACTGAAGTGAGAGTATTCTAGTTGCCTTTTGTCCAGCAGAAGGATAGGCTATTCAGAGTTCAGGAGTCAGCTTGGTGGAATCTGTTTGTGAAGTCTTTCATGATAAATAATTTTGAATAACTAATGAATTTGCAGTAAGAAATACCATTTATTCAAGGGGAACTGAAAACAAACAAACAAGTTGGGCTATATTCATTCCAACTAATCTATCCTGGTGTCACCAAAGCATGTGAAAACAGAGGAGTGATTGAAAATATGGGAAGAGGCAATTCCTCTCATAATCATCAAATACCTATTGCATGTTGATGTGGGGAGTATATTACTACATCCTTCTCAAATCTTGTATGTCTATAAAATACTATCACAGAGAGCTTGCTGCTAATTTATCACATATACTTGGAGTGATTAAATCAATCGCAGTCTTCCCAGTTGATGAAAATGTATTACTTCTTGCTGAAGGCATAAGTGATTAAGCAGAGTCTCATCAATTTTGTTACATGACTGTAATTCCTCCTCTGCAGTAGTTATTGAGTCATGCTTTTAATAAAGACTTCCCGTAAAGTTGCCATAGAAGCACTCATGTAAGTGTTACTGAGAATTTTAGTGGCCAGTTTTAATCTAAAAGAGCCTTCCAGCCGTTTCCAGTATCCTGCATAGTTGTGGTTGTATGGGTATTGGTTTGCTACTTACACCTAACTACTGCCTCATAAAGCTGTGGTTTTATGGGTATTGTTTTGCTTCTTACACCTAACTACTGCCTCATCCATCTAGATGGTAGGTGGTCACTGGGCTGAGGAGGAATAATAAATACAATGAGATTTTTATATCACAGAGGGACAGTAAATTCTCACAGTAATGACTGTGCTTCTGTGTTGTAAAGCAGATTTTCTATATGGTCGAGTCTGGGCAGCAGAGACATACTGATTTCTATCTTCAGTTCTGGTATGTGTATTTGCATACACTTTGAAAAGAAGCTGCAAGAGGGAGTGGCCGTGGCATTCTTGTAAAGAGAATGAAAGTTGCTGCAACTTTCCACTGCAGATGTACAAAATAGTCCACTACAAATGTGTTCTGCTTCTGGTGCAAAGTACAGTAAGCAAAGGCCAGATCAATTGTTTGATTCTGTATTCCCATCAGCATTAGACACTGTACCTTCAATTTTTGCTACTTCATTAATACTCTGTATGTTAGGAGGCCTCTGGTATTACCGTTATGCATGTGCTATTTTTGAACATAGGATTTGTAGTACAGTTTGAGGTACAGTGTACTTTTTTGCATATAGCTTTATTTGATTTAAAGGCACCAGCTGATTAATCCTGCACAAGGTGGGGTGAGGAATAGGGAGTGTCGTGGTTTAAGCCTAACTCACGCAGACTCTCTCTCAATTACTCCCCCCTCTTTCTTGCCCCCCACTCCCGGAGGGATGGGAAGGAGAATAGAAAAGAATGCAACTCCCACAGGTTGAGATAAGAACAGTTTAGTAACTAAAGTATAACACAAATCACTACTGCTACCACCAATAATAATAATGACAAGGCAAATACAAGGAAAGAATACAATTGCTCACCACCTAAAACCAAGCCCGACCACGCAGTGCACCCCCCACCGTTCTGGGTCTCTCCTCTCCGTCCTCCATCTTGGGCATGACGTGCTGTGGTATGGAATAACCTCTTTGGTCAGTTTGGGTCAGGTGTCCTGTCTCTGCTTCCTCCCGGCTCCCCTCCTCCCTGGCAGAGCATGAGACTCAGAAAGTCCTTGGCCAGACCAAAACATCACTAAGCAGTAACCGAAACACTGGTGTTATCAGCGCTGTTCTCAGGCCCAAAATCAAAAAACACAGCGCTACACCAGCTACCAAGGAGGAGAAAAATGACTGCTGCTGCTGAACCCATGACAGGGAGTATCAAAATGACCCTGTAATCTTCTGAAAAATTAATGTAGGTCCCTAAGGATGCAGCCCTATTTCAGTGACCTGTGGTTTGGAAGAGAATCAAGTAATGCTCTAGTAATGAATTTTTTCTGTTATCATCAAGAAAGAGTAGTTTTCCTACTGTTTGCTTGCTTTCTAGGAAACAAGGTTATTAGCAAGGTTCTCATGGGTGAAATTTAAAGGAAATTTAAAAGAAAAAAGAAAATTTCAGAACAGATTTAATGTTTGTATTTTGTATTTCTAAAAATTATATGTGTTGAGCTAGATTGTGCTGAATTTATCTGCCTCAGGAGATGCGTAAATTGTCCATCTCACTGTGGCTAGTGCCGTTTCTATTTTACATGTGACTCATTTAAAGAATGCTTTGTATTTTCGCAGTGTTTGAAGAAGTGATGCTTCTCAGCAGCTAATTCTGGATATGCATATGTCTGCTTCCATCTAAAATTTGAAACTATTCTGGAATAGTTTAGTGGCTGTTTTGGTGAGAAATTTGGAGGTCTGAAGGACAACTGCTGCAGTGCTATGAATTTATGAAATGCAGTATTCGTTGCTAGCTCTCATTCCAAATATAAAAAATAAATGGAATTTCAAATGAAGACTCTACAGAAAGTATGTGTTTTGTAATGTTTGAAGTACAGCCAGGTTCCAGCTTCAAGCCTGCCCAACCTAATGGGAGGGCAGTAGGAGCTCTGTAAATGTTGATAACTTGAGACACTGAACACAGCTGCATCTACTTGGAAATCCATTTCTAAATGCTACAGATCTGCTGCACACTTGAAATTTAATTGAGATCTGGTGAATCCAAGCCTCTGACTTATTTTGTGATACGCATTGTCATCAGAACTGTTCCAAAACACTCTTGCAGTAAACCTTTTAGTGCAGAAATATCATACTTGTCTGTATGCTGTAATAGCATTGAGTGAAAGTAGAGCAGATTTTAAGTCTACAATTTTTTTTCCTAATTTTAATATTTCTGATGGTGCTGATAATGTCAGTGTAGTTTTAGTGCAAAAGTGTTGCTAAAGAAAATGTCCTTAACTGTGTTTTTAAATAAGAATTATTGAGTAAATCTAAATTTGGAGAGTTCTTTATTGATATATTATTTATACATAGCTTGTAGAATCTGATGTTCAGATAAATCTGGGCATTGTTTTGACTTTTTTTGAACTTTGACATAACTCTGTTTAAAATATGTTTTGAAAAAGAAATTGTGTGTATACGTTAGAAGCTATTTGGAGCGCTACACTGAGTTTAACTTCTAGAAATACTGAATCCAGCTAAATCATTAGGCTATATGAAGGAAACCCTTTGCAAGGCAGAAACGTGTGTACGCAGAAATGCCCCTGGCATCAGTGAACCTGTATTTCTTTGTGCTGATGTTGCATTTCTGCATATTGAAATGAACATCAGCATTTCAGCCGGAAACAGATTTTATGGTGGGTGTCCTGAAATACTTCAGTTGTTTAAAATAGAAGTCTGAGCTATAGTAACAATTATGGTATTTTTATTGTACAAAAAGTTAAACCTTCAGTGGGGAAATCACATCAATCATAGAAGAAACAGACTGCTGCACTGTTGATACTCTATGGAATTGCTTTATGTGGGGGAAAAATGTAGAGAATATACACTGTTGATAAAATGTGTGTGATGAAGGTACTGAATGGCACTAGCTCCATGAAAGATAGGAAAACAAAAGCTGTCTAACAAGGAGGCTCATTAATTGAGTCTAGGCTTTCCTTTAACAACAAAAAGAGGTCATGTGTTCATGATATATTAGATAGTCCGTTAGAGTAGAACTTGAAAAACACTATTTTTGTTTTCATTCTGCCACTGATATGCTGCCACTGGCATGCTTCCTCCACGTTTCTAGACCTGATCTTACCTTTTCTTTCTAAGTTCTTGAATACCTATTCAGGTTCCAGTGTACCTGCATGGCAACTGGCTTCAGTTTTCCTTGGAAGTGCAAAATGCTGTTACAGCATTTTGTCTGTTACATTGCCCTATGAGGAGTGCAGTTGGCTGGACCAGAGCAGTTTGATTTAAACCGAAGAGCTGTGTACTCATTTCCCCTGCAGCTTCCCCACCCCTGCCATGCACTGATAGAAGAAATGTAAATATTAGAAGTCAAACAGCTGATGGAACATCAAACTTTTTTCCTTGAAAGGAGATATGATCACCTCCCTCTCCCCTCTTTAAACATCCATTTTAGCACAGGTGGTTGGTATTCATATCCATTTTAATTTCTTGAGCAGATTCCTAAAGCTATAAAATTCTTCATGGATTATGATTAACATTAGGTCCAGCAACAAATTTTATATACCACGTGGCTTATTCCAGTGGCACACTCTTCAACTTACCATGAATACAAGTACAAAAAAAAATGCTTAAAAAAAAAGTTTTTTTTTTACAGTAACTATATTAAAGTAGAGAAGCCGGAAGGGAAACATAATATAGAGAATTCAGACATGCTTATGAATGTTCAAAGTCCATATCTAACTTGCTAAATTTTAGAAATATGTAAAAAGGGGAATATCTTAATTTTTAATACATTTTTCAAACCTGTCATAGAACACTGTTACCAGTAAGTGAGTTAAAATGGTATATCTTTTTTCAGACAAGAGGAGGTCAGTGTTCTGTATCAGAACATACACATAGTGGAACCAAGATTAATACAGCCGTACGAACACGTCATTAAGAACTTCATCCGAGAGATCAAACTTCAAAGCACAGAGATGGAAACTTTGGCCATCGCAGTAAAAAGGTAGATCAAGTCGTGTTTCTAGGTCAGTTATATGGTTACTTTTTTCTCTGTCACGCTTTTTTAGGTTAAACTACTGGGAATTAATGCCAAAATATGTCATAGGGTGTATTTCCATAAACTTAGCTTATGTGCACATACATGTGCATAAGCACATACAGCAGCTTGCAAATGACTCTTTGTTCATGATTTAGATAAGTCCTGGACCAAAGTTTTACTGGCTCTATTTTAATGGCTTAAAACATTTTGACTCCTCTTCCTTGGCTGTAATTTTGAATTTTAGCATACCATACCCATTATACTTTCATTTTAGAAGACATATTTTTGCTTCTTCAGCTTCAAAGGGAGTATTTACGTGTTGTAGATACTCATCACTTGCAATCTCACATAATTACTGTCAAAACTGAACAGGACAATCTTGTATGTATGGGTGATGCAAGCTACTGTACTTATCTTTTTGAAGTCTCTTCAGTGAATAACTGGAGGGGCCTTTTATCTCCCTAACTTAATTTTCAAAATGCAGATGTGATGTATTTCATACTAATCATCAGCTGTCAGCTGCTATTTAGAATCTAATTTGCCTGTATCTTCAAATTAATTTGTGATTCTTGATTCCCAACCATGCCAGTTTCAAGGTCTAGGCAATCTTAAACTCTTTCCCTGTCTATCTCTAATTCGTTTCAGCTGAGGTAGGCAGATGTGTTTCACACAGTGTTTCTGTCAAGCCAGAGAGCAATTGCTAAGAGAGTGTTTACTTTTAAATTTTAGAGCTCAGGATAAAGCGGCAGTTCAGCTCAGTGAGCTGGAGGAAGAGATGGAACAACGGATACAGGCTGCAGAGCATAAAGTCAAAAAGGAAGTGAGTATTTTATATTTACAGAATTTCATAATAATTTCTTAAACACCCAATGGTATTAAGCAGGATTGATTTTTGATGTGTGTTTTGATCCTGATGGGCTGACTCAAAGCTGCTGAAGGCTGGGCCTGGATGAAAAGAAACTATCCAAGAGATCGAACATGTTTTCTCTTAATGCTTTCCCAAAGAGGAGTGGCTGCTCAGATGTAATAAACCAAGAAAAAAAGTCTTTTTCTTTTATGAGAATATGGTGGCCTAGAGATATTTATTTCTGAAACCATTACTAGAAACAGATTGGAGATAATATGCATAAGAATAGCAGTTTGTGAAATTGTGGATGTAAGAAATGCATTAATTAAAACATATACTAAGGGCATAATTATTGCTTTGTAGGACAGACAATATACTGAATGTCTATATATTGGTCTGCGTTCTTTCACCAAAGCATTTGCAGAATAGGAAGCAAAAGTCTGCCAACTTGCTGATTTGAAATAGTTCACAGTATTTGATTTGTGAAGATAAACGGTATTCTGAAAGGTTTGAAGAAAATGACATATTTTTCTAGATAAGAGTAAACCTACCAAACCATAAAAGTCACTTTTTCTTCCTAGAAACAAAATATATTGTTAGATTTATCACCCCAGGAAAAGAAAAAAAGCATATCATAATATATTTAACTAATGATGCACTCTCAGTAGAGATAAACTTTCCACTTCCAGAGACTAAGCATTTATGTTCAGAAAATACATTTGCTCTGGAAAATTTTTGTTCTGCAGAAGTGGTAAATCACTGAGAAAAGCCCTGAAGACTCTTTCACTGCTGTAAAAAGATGACTGGGACGTGTGAGTATTCGCTCACTCTGAGAACATCCACAGTTATGTACTATCATCATGTAAAAAACCCATCTGCTATGTATTATCCACATCTAGCCTGTGTTTCTCATGCTGAAAAGCCCTCAAATTGTCATTGAGTTGCATGGATTGCTATTTTACTGTTCACACCTAGCTATAGATATGAAAGATGGGCTGTAACTTGTTTCTTACAGCTGTCTTTTCATTTTCACTTGTTAGTGTTCCCTTTAGCTCCTAGCTCCACATACTCCACCTACTAAAACGCCCTGAGAGTAAATGTAAGGTATTTACTTTGTGGGATTGTACTAAACCATTAATCTTAATGCCTGTACTCAAGGGAACTGTTTGTCAGAATGATCTCACTCATGCCATGCCACAGTGACACTTACCTTTGCATGGTAGTGTTTGCAGATTGAGCCTATCCTGTATTTTGTTTCCTCAAGGGAATCAAATAGTTACCAAACACTACTTAGGAGTCCTGTATAGGTGCCAACAGTAAGAGAATCCAATTTAATCTGATTACTTTGATTATTGTTTTAACACACTGTTACAATTTAAGAGGAAGATGTCAGCATCACCTACAGGAAAGGACTGAATCTTGATTAAAGTCCATAACTATCTTTTCCATATAAAAACTCAGCCTGTCTCACTGTCTATGTTATTGCTGCTGCATTCTGGTTTCTTGTTGTCCCTGGGGAATGACTGGAGTGAGTTAAACACATAGTCATCTATAACATGCAAAACGTATTGTTTTTCTCATTGTGCTTGATGTAGCTTTCTTTCAAAATCTCTGTGTTGATTAAAATGAAACTCAGAATATTGTTCTTGGCTTGATATTCAGACCAAGTAGTATATAAAACTAAAGATACTGTCATCAAAAGACCTTTTCCTGAAGATAAGCTTGTAACTTTCCAGAACTTCTCAGTGAACAAATGTAAAAGAAAGCCAGAAATAAGTAACTGATGGTGGCACAGTAATGCTATTATTAGCGCAACGCATGCAGAGGTGCAAAAGACTGGTTTGAAAAACAGGTGTGTATGTTTACATCTCTATGTGCAATGCACACCTAAATTCATGTGCAATAAAATATGAACATTTCTCTTTATTTTTTTTCCTTAAGAAATTGAGAAAGCTAAGCATAGGAGACTATGACATAAGCAACAAACACTGAATTGTCCCATGACTTTGCTTCCATCTTACCATTCTATTTCTATGAATATTTTAGAAGTGTACTGGAATTACAGAATCAGAATCTGTGGATCTTAAGGAAGGGGCAGGTTTACTCAATGGAAAGACAAGACTACACACATTAAGGGGAAAGTGCGTGGTTTCCAAACTGATGAATGCATTTTTTTAATTTTTTTTAATAACATTTGAAACATTTCTCAACTTTTAATAAGATTAAAAATATTGCAGGAGAAGCGAAAAGCTGAAGAAGCACTAAATGAGTTGAGGCGCCAGTATGATACTGAAGTTGGGGATCTTCAGGTGACAATAAAAAAACTTAAAATGGTAAGTTGAAGTCATGGCAAGAGTTTTTAAAGTGTGTTTTGAGATGCAGACCTTACAAAGTCCCTTCCCCAAGATGGATAATCATAACTGTAGCTTTTAAAATTGTAGCTTTTTAATTTGATGTGTATCAGTAAATGGCAGCTGTAAATTATCTTCTAGGGTGTGTTGTCATTCTGTGCTGTTGCATTCATCCTGTGTAATTTATGGAAATATTTAGGAAAGGAACCAACCCCTAGCCAAATTCTGTGGCTGAATATTTTCCTAGGTTCATCAAGTTGTTAACACTGCAGTTACCTAGTCTTGTATTTGTAAGATATTTGTAATACATTATAAATATTATTGTATAAATTTGTAATATATTAGAAATAGTCTAATATATTACCAATAAATATTTGTAATTTATAGATTTAGATGAAATTGGCAACTCAAACAGAGTAATTTACAGTACTGTAGTGCCACACAGCAGTTAGTTATTTCTCTCAAACTTGACTGTAGAAGTGGGTTTCTTAATTTTAAACTGAAATTACTAGTGTAACTAGTTAGTAGTAGCCTGAACCTAACTCCAACCTGGTCTTTTCATTTCATACCTAAGCTTAAGGTAAAATATAATCTCAGGTATGAATATTGGTAAGGGTTATTTTGTAATTTGGTTTAATTTTGACTTTTTTTTTGCTATAAGTTTTACCAGTATTATATCATCCAATGAGGATATATTTTTGTTTCTTCATGCGAATTGTACTTAAAAGAGCGTTGCTAGAAATGGAAATTTCTCACAAGAAACATAAGTGCCTACTCGTACTGCTTACTCATGTAGTTGAGAAAATCCTGGGTTTTAAAAACTTTTAATAGCTTTAAGAAGTTTTAGGGGATATTTAATATGATTTATATTACTTTTAATGTACTTTGAATCAGAACAGTCAATAGCTTACATTGATTGTGCATTTTTGTCTTATCCTTCTAGCTGGAGGAGCAGTCCAAAAATGTAAGTCAAAGGCAAGATGTGGTTGAATTGAAAAAAAGAATACATGATATGTTGCTGGTAAGAGACGATTATTGTTAATATAGTAATTTAATCTCCATTTTAGCCTCTGCAATAGAGATTTTTTTTTTTTTTTTTTTTTTTTTTACATTTAGTACTGGTAAGCTACAAAATAAGATTCTAAAGTTGTTGGTAAGTATATGAGGATCTTTAACTTGGAAAAAACCTTGTTCTGCATGAGTGCATACAAATTCTATATATGACATTTAGAAATGGCTTGAGATGATATAGTCCCATTTTTGTATAACTGAAATGGAAAAATAAAAATTCAGTAATTCTTGCATGCTAACTTACTGACTTGATTTAGAGTTCTTCCATTTTGTTTCCTCCTTTATGCTCAGATTTTCTATTGTATCAGAATCATAGAATAGTTAGGGTTGGAAAGGACCCTAAGATCATCTAGTTTCAACCCCTCTGCTGTGGGCAGGGACACCTCACACTAAACCATCTCACCCAAGGCTGTGTCCAACCTGGCCTTGAACACCCCCAGGGATGGAGCATTCCAATTTAATTTTGATATGTTTTGTTTTACCATTATGTCAACATGCTTATGCAGGTGACTATGGCAGCTAATGTCTGATGTCTTCATTTTAATTTTTTTTTTTTAAGGAAAATCAGAAGCTTAAGAAAGATCTCATAGAAGCACAGACAAATATAGCATTTCTGCAGAGTGAATTAGATAGCTTGAAAACGGAGTATGCTGATCAGACTTTGAACACTGAGAGGTAAGGTACTCCTACATGATAATATTTTCACCAGGTGAAAAGTATCTGTTGTCTGATGTAGTAGTTATTATGTATGCAGTTGGAAACTTATTTTGTAAATTTACCATCAATGAGAGGACACATTTGACACCCTGCAAAGTATGTCATGACTGCTGTTCACTTTTCTTGTCAGGTTTCAGACAGAAAGTTCTGTTTATGATGCAAACTCTCATAATCTTGCAAAGAAGCCCATTGATTTTACTGGGATTTTAGTTAGGATTCAAAGCTACCATCTGACAGTTTTTTCTTCCATTTTTTGCACTCAGATGAATATCTGTGTGAATATTAGGGAGAATAGTTTCGGAAGCCTCACACATCAGTCTCCATCAGTTTTTTCTAAAGTGAATGGAAGCTGCTTCTAGATACTAATTTAAAGGACTGTAAATGACAGTTTCATTGTGTGGCTATCTTCTGATAACAGATATTTCAAGGGGAGAAGCAGCAGTTCTTACAACTATTTTGTAGATTTTTTTATTTTTCATTCACAGTCTCTGTGAAGATATAATGGCAGAGATCAATGAAGTTACCAAGTGATTTTTGTGTATTTCAGGAAAAATATGAACATAGAAAAACTACATTCAGGAATATTTTGAAATGGTATCTTTTCCCCGCTGTATATTTATCACCTTTTATAAATGTTGACTGTTAAATTTTGTCATCTGCCAAAAGCAGTATTATAAAAATAATAAAATATATCCTGTAAAGTAAAAATTATTGGAGATATATATATTTTCTTTTTCTTCAGAGACCTAGAAATTATCCGAGAATATACTGAAGACAGAGATAATTTGGAAAGACAAATTGAAATACTTCAGTAAGTTCTTAGTAATTCAGATTTTTTTGACAAAATTTATATATGTCCCAGCCTATTTGGGAGTACATTTTTTTTTATGCATAAACCTGGGAAAATGTCTGAAATAAAAAATACTAAAAAGGTCTCAATTTTTAGAGAAGGTACTGTGCTCAACTTTCATAGAAGGTACTGTGCTGCTAACTCTACTGTGTTACTGAGCCACTAACTATTCATTGTTTTTTCTTTCTTTTCCTAGCCTCACTGATTTTCATTTCTTTATGATAAGCTTAATCAAATTTGAATCTATCCATGCTATATTACTTGGCTCCTATTTTTTATTGACTTTGCTGCTCCAGTAACTCCCTGTCTGATTATTATCTGGAAAGTACTAAGTGCATGCAGTTACACAAATGGTGCGCAGACTTAGCTGTCAAGGAGGGTCACAATGAGTGGGTTTTTTGGTATCTTTAGTTAAATGCTTTATCCTGAACATACTCTTTCTTTCAAGCAGCTGAATCACACCTGTTCTTAGAGTCACTTCAGCGGTACCTAAAGGTTAGCAATTTTGTATTTCAGAAATGACTGTACCAGTCTACGACCCCATAGCTGTGGTTTCTGAGGCCATTCCTGCAGTGTCTTTTTATCCCTCAGCTGACCACAGACCATGGTGGAAAAAGAGAGACAGGGTTTTGTAGACTGTTAATGAAGGCTAAACTTCACAGTGCTTTTTTATGTAAAATCATTTGTTTGAGTGTACAACACATATTTCTAGTTCCACATTACTTTTCAATGTAAAGAAAAGCAAAAGGGTTCTTTTAGTTTTTGGTTTGTTTTTTGGTTTTGTTTTTGTTTTTTAATTTTAATTTGTGATAAATTACATAATGTTCTGTTTACCTTACTCTTGCAAGTTAAACTATATTTCCTTGTTAGATCAGCTAATAGAAAGCTACATGACAGCAATGATGGTTTAAGAAGTGCACTTGAAAACAGTTTCAGCAAGTACAACAAGTCATTGGTATGTATTTTTAATTCTGTTGTATTATACTAGAATGCTTAAGAATTAATACACCAAATGCAAATTGGTCTGTACTTCAGTGGGTTCTCAGAAAAAATTATAGCTTCATTCAGTGGATTCACTCTGAGAATACAATTGTGTAGTTGAATTTAGTTAGACTTTACTTATGTTTTGTGAAATAATGGACTTTTGTTAGAACACAGCTACTTTCTGAGGTGCTTTGGAAAGCAGTGATTTTTTTTAATGTGCTGACCAAATGTATCTGATGAGGTGAATAAAACATCAGTTTATCTTGCACTAAAGGTGTCCTGGGTTCAGCTGTAAGTTATTTTTCTCCTTCTTAGTAGCTGGTGCAGTGCTGTGTTTTGGCTTTTGTCTGAGAACAAGGCTGATAACACACCCGTGTTTTCAGTTGTTACTAAATAATGCTTACCCTGATCAAGGACTTTTCAGTATCTCAAGCTCTGCTAGAGAGGAGGGACACAAGAGGCTGTGAGGAAGCAGAGACAAGACACCTGACCCAAACTAGCCAAAGGGGTATTCCATACCACAGCATGTCATGCCCAGTATAGAAACTGGGGGGAGTCACCTGGAAGGGCCAGATCACTGCTTGGGCTGGGCTGGCTATTGATCTGCAGGTGGTGAGCAATTGTATTGTGCTTCACTTGTGTTTATTGTTTTCTTTTCCCCTTTTAGTTTTGTATTCTCTCCCCTTTTTATTTCCATTATTATTAGTGGTAGTAGTAGTAGTTTTGTATTATACTTTAGGTATTGGAATATTCTTTTTTCAACCTGTGAGCTTTACATCCTTTTGATTCTCCTCTCCATCCTGCCAGGGGAGTGAGTGAGCAGCTCTGTGGTTCTGAGTTACTGGCTGGGCTTAAACCATGACAAAAGAGAGTATGTTTATATTGTGTATATGGAAGTCCCCTACCACTGACAACATGCTTTTTCAGAAAACTGTTTTTTTTTTCAGGAGCAAGGTCTTAACCTAATTTAAACTTTTGTCCAGGCAAGTCACTGGGAAAATGGAATAGCAGGGGCTGCTGATAACAAGGACCTCAGTCAGACCCTTTTGGGTCTGTATGGGGACAACTATATGGAGATCTGTTGTAATGGATGTAACTCTGGACCCTCCAAACCAGAGGAAGGAAGGCTTGAAAGTTACAAAAAATTTACCATTTTGCAATATTGGGAAATCTGTTAAACTCCTAAAATAATGATCGAGCAACCTTTACATCATCAGGAAAGCAGCTAACTGTTTTAGAAGGATGGGGCTAGTATTATGGGCCCACAGAGACGGTACTGGACAGGAAGGAGGAAAATAGGGTCATTGCTTTATTTCAGCTTACCATACCAGTGAATACCAGTGCCTTTTGCTGATACAGGCTACCAGAGGTTCACTGCAGATACAACAAAAGACACCATTTCCTTTCTGCTATGCCCTGAAATGTAAGGGGGGCAGATAACAGAGAATACAGAGGAAATTGTTCCCAGTGAATAAATATGTAAAGGGACAGCTGAATGTACGAGATATGCTGTCATGTGCTATCGTTTGAGATCTCTCCTCTCCACTACCTAACTCAAGAACCAGAAGGTACCTCTACTGAAACTAGCTCAGTTAATGGCATTTGCTATTCACTTTAGTAGTCAACATGCCTTCTTTTTTTAAATATTACTTTTCAAAGTTTAGCATTTCAAAGTCTTCAGATGTAATCAATGAAATCATCCACTTGAAACTTCAGTTATCTTTTGTGGTTGACTGTTTGTATTTGAGTTTGGTTGAGTGTCAGTATTAAGTGTAACGGTGTAGCCTAAAACGCTGTATGTAATGGGCCTTTTGACGTCCAATCCTGTATAAAAATTAAAAATCAATAGTTGAATATATGTGAAAATGCACAGTAGTAATTTTGGTGATGCACACTTTTTTCAGGAAATATCTAGATGCTTATACTGTTTTCATCAAACTTATTATGCGTTTGCTATGTATCTGTCACAGCGATTAGCAAACACCTCAACGGGGAGTACCATTTCTAGAAGCAGTCCTAAATTTAATGGTGGACAGTCTCCTCTAAACTCACGGTATGACAGGTAAGCTAGGTTCACTTTCATTAAGTTTAAAAAGGATAGGGCATCACTTGTTGTAGAAGAGCAAATGTTGCCTGATTCAGGCAGCCTTTTGTTTGGTCTTGGACTGTTTTGATTCTAGTTTGATTCTCAGTCTGCCCTCCATGTCTCCAAGAAACTATAAAAACCTACTGAGAACCTCTAGCTTACTCAGTGTTTAGGAAATTAGCATTTTTGGTCATATCCTCAGACTGTATGTCTTGTTTTTCCTTTTGTAATAATAATTATTATTACGAAGGTTTGTGGGCCTAATGTCCTTCTCTGTGAATATTTATTAGATATTTTCCAGATGGTGCAATGCTTGCACTGCCACAATAGTAAGAAGTGCATACTACTTTAAAAGAAGGTTCATGTGGTATGAATAAAACTTGATTCCCAACAGGTATGACTTAGTAGTATCTAAAGACAGAAAGAGGTATGAATGTGCCAAGCTATGTTCATTGTCAGTACTTTGTCTGCTGACATCAGATCAGCAGTAAGAAATATTGATTTGAATTCTAACATGTTTAAGAGCAATTTACAGTAGTAGGTATATTTTCTTTTTCTTTTCCTTTTTTTTTTTTTTTTTTTTTAAGCTTATCATACAGCTTGGTCTCACCTGCTTTAAGCAGGTATGAAATTCCCAGCATTGAATTCATGCTTCAGTGAAGTTGAAAATTGGCTACTAAGGACCTTTTATTCCAGGGAAAGCCTGACAAGCTTAAGTTTGTTGTAGTGTGCACCCTTCTGTATTTCAGTGATTTGGTAGAGGCTAGTAGGTGCATGAATAAAAATAGCATGGATGCTGTGATATTCCACAGCAAATATCATTCTCATTGATGTGGTTATTAATTAGCTTTAAGGGATGTAAATTAGATGGTTCTGGATGTTGCTGCATGGGACATTGGTGCCTCTGTCACCTCTATTTGGCCACTTGCAAGGAGGGATTATATCTGAGTCAGTAACAGCTTCATAATTAGGTGATTTTCGCCACTGTATTCTGTGGTGTGCCATTGCTCTGGAAGCTTCCAGCCCCTCTGGCAGCAAACTCTTTGCAAGGATTGATGCTGACCTGGCCTGTTCTAGTAGTTTAGTGCTTCACATCCATTCCCAAACTGGTCCTCTCTTCTCCACTGTGACTTGGAAACCTTTTCTACCTGTCTTTGTGCCTGTCCCTGTCTCGTTGCAGGAGCAGGATAATAACTGTAGCAGTAGCAAACCTTTTTAAAAGATTGGCCACTTTAAGAATGACTCTATTAATCTTTATTTTCTCTAGATTCATTTGCACAGATAAAAAGTAGTTTTATTTTCTATAAGCCATACTACTGTCACTGCTGCATCCCTTTAAGTATTTCCATATATATTACAGCATCCAGACAGGGAAGGAAAAAAAAATACAGGAAAGGTCCTGTAGGAAGGATGGGGGAAAAGAAAGGACTTTTGTGTAAAACCTGAAGTTTTGTGTAGCTTACTAAACTATAATAAAATACTTTTCAGTGACTTCTTCCACCATTACTCCTCTCCTGAGCTTGGCTACCTCCTTTTCTGTGTTTATATGCATTCATTTGAATTGAATATAGTACATCAAGGTCATTTTATGTGTCTTAGAATAAGCCAAAAGTAGCTAAACCATCAGCAGTCATATTCTGCCTAAGATGTCTTCATTGTGTGTAATTTTTCTGAATATTTTTTTTTTATTATTATTTTTGTGTATGAATAGATAGACTTTCTTACAGAGACTCAGGAAATCATCATCAGTAACATAGATTAGGTAATTCAATCTGAGCATACTTAGAAATAGGATTGAAAAATAAATTACTTAGCAAGGCAAAAATGGCATTAACATACACCTTAAACTGTATAGTTAGGATTTCTAAGTATTGACTATTCCAGAATGGCATAGATTTTGTCAGAAAAAACAGTTGTGGAATAATCCTCCTTCTCCCTAATATTTTTTATTAGGTCGTCTCCTTCTTGTGTGGATGAAGATTATGATTCTTTAGCCCTTTGTGATCCTATGCAAAGGATTAACTGTGAAGTTGACAGTTTACCTGAGAGCTGTTTTGACAGTGGTTTGTCTACCTTGAGAGATTCAAATGAGTATGATTCAGAAGTGGAATACAGGCATCAGAGGATTTTTCCAAGGTCACAGTGTATGCAAGAAAGCTTTGGTGGTGATGCTTCTGATACAGATGTAAGTGCCAGACTTACTCCTTCTCTGAAAAAGACCCTCAATGGAGACAAAGTTAGTTTCCTGGTTTTTAAAATGAAATGGATATTTCCCCAAAGGCCAGTAAATATTGTATTTGTATGCATTCAAGTAAGATTAATGACTTTTTTTTTGAGAATGTATAGTTATTCGTCTTTAAAATAAAATGTTTTTTTTGACATTTTTGATAGATGTTTGAAGTAATAACTTCATTTTTGAAGTACATGTGTTTCTTGAACATTGTCAAACAGCATGCAGACAGAAGTTCATTTTCTAATGATAGACAAGCAAATACTATAACAGCCAAATAGGTTTCTGTTCACTTTCTCTTACTGTGTTGTGGCATTGAATGAAAAAACATTTATGAGAAAAAGAATACTGTTAATGCATACATTGACTTACACAGTAAGTCTCAGAGAATTTAGAAATGTAAGGATGTGTTTTGTGTCCATTTTATTGTTAGTAAAATGGGGAGCTTTGCTGATGACTACATAACAAGGCTAGTATCAAGCACAGCAGAACACAAGGTTTTATAGAACAGATCCTTTGCTGTGCATTTAGTAGAGACATTTAGTCTGTTTGCAGTTGACAAATGCTATGAATAGTGGTGATTACAGCTGCGCTGTATTTAATTTAGCTTGAGCTATTGCTCTCTATCCTGTTGTTGTAGGATAGAGAGTAATGTAGGGAAATATTTTATTTTTGTAAAATAAGTTTTGAAATAAAGTATTTGTTTATTGTAATTATTTTTAAGCTGAATTTTCCATGTGGAAATTAGTTTTCTCTATCTGAATGCTGTACTGAAAGCACATACACCAAACAGCAAACACATTTAAGGACAAAATGTAGGCTATAATGAAGAACAAGTGTAAATAAGAACAAAATAATCACAGTTTTTCGACTAAAATTGCATGGGTTATTTGGTCATTTATCTCTTTTTAATCTATACTGCAACAACAAATGTTTTAAGCAGTCTTAGCTGTGCCATTCAAAAAAAAATGTATTTTTTCTTACTGGAACTAACACACTAGCTTGTACTTTCAGGTTCCAGAGATCAGGGATGAAGATGCATACAGTCCTGATAACAGCAGTGTGGTATTAGACTGGAAGACCTCACAACCAGTAAGTCGGTGCAGCTCAATTGTGTCAACAAGGAGATACATATCTGCTCTCACCCCTCAGGTAACCAGTTCTTCAGGAAAAAAACCGATGTGTCTGTTGTGGAAAATACTTTTTATATGAGTTGAAACAGAGGGGTTCTTTTTATTTTCAGTCAGATGCAACCGAATGTGCTCTGAAATACCCCAGTTCAGAGAAGGCTTACAAGATTGTTCTTGCTGGAGACGCAGCAGTGGGAAAATCTAGTTTCCTTATGAGACTTTGCAAGAATGAATTTCGAGGCAATACGAGTGCAACCCTGGGTATAGTTGTTCTTAAAATTCTAAAGTTAATTTCATTGCTGTTCTGTGGAAGTGGGTGAAAAGATTACTCTCTGTAGTTGCTTGCCAGACTGTCCTAAATATACACATGCAGTTTCTTAGGATGTGAGATCGAATTGAGTACTAAAGGTTGAAAGTGCCTCACTGCTGGCTGGAGGAGATAATAGGGGATTGCTGTAATTTTGTTTCTCTTTGCAAAGTACAAAGCCTGTTCCTGAACAACATCAAGCACTAGAAAAGGGGGTTTGAGTGTAATGGACTTAGAAAGTCTGTATGATCCTTTTCACATTTTTCATTACTTTCTTGTCCTCAGCTCTTTCCTCTTTTCTGTAGTATTTCATACTACCATTTAATGTCTTTTATAGTATTTTT
This sequence comes from Ara ararauna, assembly GCA_028858755.1. NCBI lineage: Eukaryota > Metazoa > Chordata > Aves > Psittaciformes > Psittacidae > Ara > Ara ararauna. Next base: position 29,952,665 of record CM054410.1, on the reverse strand, counting down.
TTTGTGTCACTTTCTTCAAAGTGTTATGGAAGCTTTTGTTTAAATGCAGCTGAAGGCATTTCTGACTTGTGTGTATTATTATAGCTGTCAGCTAACAAACATTTCTCTGATTCCGAAGACTTAATTTTTGTCGTCTAATTAAATCATAGTTATGTATTTGTTTTATTGCCTTTGAGTCAGGATTTTTATTTTAATTTATCTTTCTTCTTCTTGGCATTTGAAATAGTCTGTTTATAAAACATTTTCTCTTCTTCCATAAAACTGCTTAGAGAAATAGAGACGTTCTTGTTTGCTGGTCATAATGACACATTTGTATTAATGTTTCTGGGAAAATATGTGGGTAAAATATTTCTGTAAATATTTTTCTAAAGATAAATATGTTCAAGGGATTATTGCAGTTCAAGGCTATGTTCATGACTGAAATCTCATAATCTATTAAAAGACATGAATTTTGAAATAACTTGTATATGGCACATAACTTGAGATTTTCTGTGGGATTTTTAAGGTTATTGGTGTTTTTTGTTTGTCTATGCACGTTCTTTTCAGGTGTGGATTTTCAAATGAAAAGACTAATTGTTGATGGAGAACCGACGGTGCTACAACTGTGGGACACAGCTGGGCAGGAGCGGTTAGTGATTCTTTGCACTTACATAATTTCAGTTGATTTGTTTCTAAAAGGTGTTTGTCTTTTTCCACCTAGGTAAAAAAAAATACACACTAAATATTAAATGACCCTACAGTAAGTCAGTTTGGCCATGTGCCAGTGTGTATAACAGATGTGATTTTGCTCTGCTGAGACCCATGACAGGTGGAACATTTATTTGTTAGGCATGGTGATGCCTTAGGTAATCTTTTCTGTCTGCAGGGACAAATAGCTGAGGTTCACCACAGCATTAATTAATTAAATCATGTGCCTCTCTCTTTCAATATAAAAAGATGGAGTAGATGTACATTGTTTCTTCCCTCTTTGTCCTCACAGACCTGTATTTCTGCACAGGCTTTATCTTAGAGATTCCCTTTCTTTCACCATCCTCTCCTTTCCTTGAAAGTCCTGATCCTGATTTGCATTGTATTAAGGGTATGAAAACTTCTTCCGGAAGACTTTAAAAAGACTTATGGTGAAATTATACAGTTTGATGAATGTATTTCCAAGGTCCTTCAAATTATTGTGTAGAATTTCCTCAAAATCCTATGACTAATTTACTTGAGAGCCATTACGTCTTTACTAACAACTTTTGGGGCTTGTTAAGAGGTTAATCTAACACCTTGGAAGTCAGTTTAATCTGTTCATTGACCAAGATTTGTATTGGGCTGTTTGAGCTTATTTTGGCTGTATGAGTAGTTATGTGAAGTATGTAGTTAGAGGCTCAATTGTTCTCCACCCACAGAATAAATTTATGAAGAATATTTTAAAATATATTCTAAATACCTAGTTGCTGTCCTTGGTTGTTAAGTTGATTGTGTTACGATAGTGGCAAAGATGACTGTCACTGATGAATTAATTCCAAATTATTGGTTTCATATGTTTTCAATTGTATAGAATACCCACTGTAAAGCAGGTTATATTTTATAGATACAATGTAGACTACATTTTTGTTTTGATACAAAAAATTATGATTGATGTTTAGGAAAGGATTCTATGGTTCCTTATGGCACATTTATAGGCCTACAGAAGCAGTTTTTAAGATCTACTTACAAAAGAAGCTATGAGAAAACTCATCTTGAAGTGTGGAGGGCATCCTCCTCAGTAGTGTAATAAAATAATGTGGTGTTCTTAGTAATGTTAAATTGAATTATTTTTTGATGGTGTGGCCTTATGCAAATTTCCTTTTCTGAAAGATTCCGAAGTATTGCAAAGTCATACTTCAGAAGAGCAGACGGTGTCTTACTGCTGTATGATGTAACTTGTGAAAAAAGCTTTCTTAATGTGAGAGAATGGGTGGATATGATTGAGGTAAGAACTTTAAGTATGTGCAAGTTACAAGCTATGTTTCACTGCATTCTTAACTTTATTATTTATAAAATTTGAGTATCTGGATGTTGGATTTAGCCAGACTGCAAACATGCATGGAAGTAAAAGCTACATGGAAGTCCTAAATGTGTCCTGACATATTCAGTTAGTGCTAAAACTGATACATGTTTTTGTATAAAAAGGTGTCATGTAATCACACTCTTCCCATTGAATTCCTTTTGAAATCAACATGACAGCCCACTTCAGATACTCTCTTGTGGATGGCTTGAGTATTCCTTGGAGTCATTGCATTTTAAAACAATGTGTTAGATTCTGTAAATTATCTATAGTTCAAGTGAAATTTTGAGTATTTCTTTCTACTATTACTTCTTGATTGTTTATTTGAATACAAAATTGCATGTAATGTAGAGCATTTTTCTCTCATACTAGAAGCATTTAATAAGAGCGAAAGAATTAAGCAAGATCTTTAATTCATCTTCTGAAAGGCATTTCTTTTAATCATACTACAGGAGTTTGACACTTTCTCCATAGTAATTTTGTTATACAGCGTTTGGGTATTGTAACCATTTCCATCAGGTTAACTTAACATACAAAATGCGTTGTTGGGAAGCCAATCTTTGCAGGCTGATGTTAAATATGAACTAGCTCATGATTCTCAGCATTATTCTCATTATCTGTCATTTTTTGTGATAATGTGGAAGATTATTTTTGTGGGAAGAAAATCAATATGACGTGATGATGCTAGTTACTTTTTTGTTTTCTGAATGTTCTAGCAATAAGGAAATAAAATCCTTTTTACAGGATGCAACTCGTGAGAATATTCCAATTATGATGGTGGGTAACAAAGCGGATCTCCGTCAAACTGTTACAGAACAAGGACAAAAATGTGTTTCTGTAAATTACGGAGAAAAGCTGGCTATGGTAAGGTCCAAGTCTACCTCTTTAGCATGAAATGGTCTTCAAAACTTGAATCTGAGAACCATGTGAGAAACAAGTAAACAGAAGTAATTTTATGGTTGTTTGTTCAAATGTAGTAATTAGGATTCATGGATATTTCTCATGAAAACTATCCTGTTTGTTCACTGGGCTAAATCTCAGCTCAGTATTCACTAAGCTGCACTTAATTTTTGGCTGGGATAGTTTTCTCAGCCTTTATGGTGAAAAGTAGATGGACTAGGAGACTGATGTTTGATGCTGCCAAAGAGAAATCACCAGTACAAACACAAACCACACTAGCGAGCATACGAGGCTTTCACCTAGCTAGTGTCTGACCAGCTTTTGAGAGGAATATTGTAATCTCCAAGAGACTGTCTTGTATTCCTGTGGTGTCTGCAGAAAGAAAAAAGGAACTCTCTGCTATAAATAGAAGTCTGGACAAGTTTTGTGCATGTATTTATATGGGGGATAAGGGATGCACATATCCCCTATTTTGCAGAAAAAAATATAGAAGTTTTAATGTCTTGAATTTCTGAGTGCTTATGCAATTGATTGATTATACAGAAGCAAGTGTCATGTCTGAATGATATTTCTGGTTAACTTAGAATACAAGATACTGTAGTTCATAAGTAGCTAAGAAGATGGATTCAGTAACCTGTCTTAACAACTCTCTTCCTGTTTTGCAGTCTTGTGGACAAGATATAATTTGGACATAAGCCTATGATGTGCTTTTTATTCAGGTTGTTAATTAAGAATATACTGAATATAAAAAAAATACAATTAGAAAGTAATTAGTTTTTTTTCACAGTACTAATATGAATATATTGGAGAATGAAGAATGTGAGTTAAAAGTCCTGTTCATTTAAATATGTGTCATCTTTCTTTGTGTTGTTGAGGAAACTATTTGTAATTGAATATGTATGTTCACATGGAATCCATTTCAGATTAGTTAGTTTAACATTTATTTTTACTTACAGACTTATAATGCACTATTCTGTGAAACAAGTGCTAAAGATGGATCTAATGTTGTAGAAGCAGTTCTTCATCTTGCACGGTAAGTAGCTATGTTTCTGTTTTTGAATAAACAAATCTTGAGTATATTTAATGAAATGGACATGATACGTAAATACATATACAAACATTTTTTGTCTTTTTTTGTATTTTTCTTTGTATTCTTTTTATTGTGAACTATACATTTGTGTATTATTATGTAATTGCACATCATGCACATTGCACATATACATCCAAAATTGTACCAACATAAAATTCAACAAACAGAATTAAAAAATTAATAACATATTAAATCTTTATAGGTAACTACAAGGTAGGATTTCTTCTCAGTTTAATCAAGTAACATTTTTGCTTGCAGATGTTACAAAGCTGTCTTGATAATTAATATTTAAATTACAGCTCAGTTAAGGAGCTCACACTTTTAAAACCTGGTGAATTTACTTTCTTAATTCTTTCCTAAATTAATTTCAAGTACATATAATTATGTATAATTAATTCTTAATTCTTTTACATATATACTCAGTTTTATTACTGCCCATTCTAATCCCATGTATATTCTTTGATGTCCCTTTCTCTAAATTATGTAAAAGATAGAATTTAGCCACCAGGTATTTCTGTGATAATGTGTGAGCCAAACATTACACTTCTACTACCTTTTCAAACAAGTCTTGGTTATAATATAATTTATTTGTCTGTCGATGTCAGTGTTGAACTTAGGGGCCAATTTGTTAAATGTCATGTTACAAAGAACCTGGCCTTGCAGCTGTGGATTAAGAGGTTAGAGAACATATGCAGCACAGTTATATAACATTAATCATAGCTGGAAAATTATCTCTAATGTTTAAGCATGATACCTTTGTTTAACTGTTTCAAGGATAAAAAAAAATGTTTTGCCACTTAGAGCCTCTCTCTTCAGAATCTCAAAAATAAAATTTTCTTCATAAAGCACATTGATGCTCGTATCGTCTAGACATTACCTGGAACTTTGGTCTGGAATGATTGTCTGCAATTTCTTTACTCAAATATTAGTAATTTGTATTCTTTGAAAGAAGCACATCATTTTGAAATTAACATTTCATTACCATTATGGTGAATAATACAGTGTTCTTAGAGCTACTTTATGAATTTATTCTACTAATAGAATACTAATAAGGAGAGTTATTTTGTATCAGAAATTATTATATTTCTAGCACTCGCTATGGTTTGTATAGAAATACTGATATGATTCCCAAGTTTGAAACTTAAGAGACATGTTGATTCTGTGCACTAAACCCCAGAGTTTTGACTATGCAGTCAATGATGGTGAGCTCTGTAATATATACTGCGGGAAACAGAACAGTGAGCGTGAATGAAAATATATTAATTGAATGCATTTTTTTGTTTTTTGGGTTTCTTTACAGCGAAGTGCGAAAACGAAGTGATAATCAAGACGATAGGAAGTCAGTAACCAGCTTGGCTGGAACACCTGTCAAAAAATTAGCGCTCAAGAAAAATTGTTGCAATGTTTAACTGAGAGATACTTTTCCTGACCTTAATAACTTATATGTTAAAAAAAAAAATTAATGAAGGATTTCAATAGTGTATTCTTTTTATCGTGAACTTTCCGTTTGTGTATTTAGAAATTGCACATCATGTTAAAAATCCGGACTCTTCACTCATATCTGTGCACTTGCTTTGTCCCATAGGCTTTCGTTTCATTTTTTTTAAGTAGTGTAAGTCAAATCAATGCTATGGTTGTCACTGCATATAATATTGTAATGTATTTTATCATCTTTACCTGCTTGTTTCTCTAAGGGCTCAAGATATCTTATGTACAGAACATTGTAATATGTATCACTCATAGGAAAAGAAAAATATTGCAGCTTCAATTCTTTTAATCTTTTTGTTCGTGCCTGCTTTTGTATTTTTTTGCAAGTCTTAAGTTATATGCTGATGAAACCTTTCCCAGGAAAACCCCAAAACGTTGAAAGGTTGTCTAGATCCAAGTAAACCCTAAGTTCGGGGCACGAAGCAGAATGGTCTCTGTCAGGTTAAGACAGTGGCAAGCACATGGAGTTCTGGTGAAATTTTGCAAAATCTAGTGAGTTAGAATTTATTTAATTTGGGAGTTGGGGTTTGATTCAGAACTGAGAAGTAGAATTTACATCTGATCCTACACAGCTCAGAAGTGAAAGGAACATTTGCATGGAACATTACCATTCAAAATTCCGGAGAGACTATAATACTTGTGATATGTAGGATTACCGAGATGAATTAATGATCCAACAGCTGCCTGTTTGTTTAGATTAGATCATTATTAGTATTACAGAAAGATGTGGGTTGTAATTTTTCCCTTGTTTGTCATATCTTCCATTCAGACACTAATTGAGGGATTGTAGAGGTACAGAGGAGTCTCTTTTGATGGATATTCTTGATGCATTTTTTAAGTTTTAAACTTGCAGGTGAAAGAAATGCTGCCCATGCGCAGAGATCTGTTTAAAATCTTCATTAAGGGAAATACCTGAAATGAACAGTGACCACTTACCGTAATTAGAATTCCTTTGTCTGATTTAAGGAAAACTCTGAGAAACGCACCAGTGGGTGGTAGCTTTAGGTCTCAGCATCTCTAAAACCTGTTGTTATTGCTTGTAACAGTTCCCAACAACCCTGTAGTGTAGTAAAAATTGTAGGTATTTTTACAGTTAACAATCATGATCCAGTTTGTCTTGTCTTTCACAAATTTTTGAGGGACTGGGATAGGGCCCCTTCAGAGCCAGTGTTTCTGTCTTTTCTGTGTGTATTAATAAAACATCTCCAAGCTGACATGTAGCTTGGTAAATAAACCTTGGATAAAGTTTTATGGAGTGACTGAAAACCCACATGACAAGCAGCTGTTACTGCATTTTATCAGCACTATAGCTGAATGGTGTATAGCCTGTGCTGCATTACCAGTTTTATAAAACGTGGAGTTCTCAGAAAAAGGATGGTTCAGAATTAAAAAAACAACCAACCAACCAACCAGTTTTAAAGTAGGAAAAGCAGTCTAATTAAGCATCCTTTCAAACCTTGAGATCAGAGCAGTTAATCCTCAGGTAATAAGCTGAAAGATTGTTCTTAACAAGACAGAGAAATCTAATGGCAAAAGGAATAAGGCATTTTATTTCACTGCACTGTACTTCAACTCTAGATGAGAAAACATGTTTGCTTTCCTTTTTGTAGTACTAAGGAAACCTTTACACACTACCTTCTTCCATGCAGGAGACTTTAGGGTTGTAGCATCCTCCCACCCAGCAGTACAAGATGCCTTTTTAGGCATTTTGTAGCCATTTCCTCTCATATTTTCTCCTGCTACCATGAAGGGTTTGGCTGTGATGTTGGTGATTCCCCTTTCAGTATTTGCAGGGTGTTAGATCCTACTTGGCCTTGTCTTCACCAGGATAGTGACATTGTTGTGAGGTAACTTTTGCAGATGTTGCTAGAGGTACCTAGGGTTGGCACATCCCAGCATCCAAGAATTGACAGTGTGTGTGTGTGTGTGTGCAGTAATTCCTTTTCATACCTAAGTTTCTTACCATATTGAGAGTTCCATGTGAATATCCATGCCTGTAGAGAGCCTGGTTGGAGGATGTGAGTTCAGGGACCTGCCATCACATCTGTTTTTTCTCTCTCTGGAGGATTTGGCCATTGCTATTTTGGGTACTTTCTAAATTTATTTTAATAACCAAAATCTCTTTTATGTTATTCGGACAAATTATATAAACTGAATACCCTTTTTTTAAGCTCCATAGTTTTTGTGTGTTATTGTAAAGCAATTTTATTCTGAAACTGTGTTGTTTTTTTAAATAAGATTCAAGGCTGGAACCTGCTAAGAAAGTTTTGCCTTTGTGAATTTTTGTGGTCAGTATCTTAATTACTACAAAAGCACTACCAAATGGGGATATAGCTATAGCTGTGTTGGAACTGGTTTTAGAAATCCTATGATGATCAGTTCCATTAAGTCTGAATATTCACATAGTACTGTGTAGAATTCATGTTAAAGCAAAGGAACTTGGCGGGGAAAAAAAAAAAAGAAAAAGAAATTGAAGCATCTATTTATACATGGAATAGTGAATAAAGTTTTGTGTTGATTTGGAAGGTTACCTTGTCTTCTGCCTAAAATGTAAAATGGCAAACATCAGCTATGTGCTCTGACATGGTTGCACTATTGTACTTTGAATGTTTTTTGTCTAGTACATAACAACTATTCATTTAATTGCACAGTTGTTTTTTGTCTTTTTTTTTTAAGTTAATGTATGTGTTCCCTCAATACATGTATTTATTTGAAAAGGAGAGGCCTTGCTTTTCCACATGATCTGCAAATAAATTATTCAGTTGACACAGAAATATTATTTTACCCTGTATTGGTTTTGATCCTTTGCAGTTGTGGCATAGTACACAATTCTAAGGCAATAATTTCTGTGAGATGCCCTGAAAGTGTTTTGATCCCTTGAGTTCTAGTAACCACTTTGTGCCTGTTTAGCATACAATAGTGGCTTAATAAGACAAGTTACTGCTTCTTTTTATTGTTCTTAGAAGTATAGCTATGGCCTAACATGGTTGAAGTATTTTTCTGTGTAACATTTTTGTATTGACTAAAAAATTTGCTATTATATTAGGAAAAATAAATTGCAACTTTAAATCTGTGTGGCCTGTTAAAATGTATACCAAGGAAAATATCTATGGGCCACTGCTGCAGAAGTATCATGTAGATGTGCATCCATGCAGATCCCTAATTAAGCTAATAGGTTCTATGCTAGTGCAAGCAATCTGTTTATATATAGATCCTTTTAAAGAGGCTTTCTTTTTTTTTTTTTTTTTTTTTTTTTGTCTAATCAACTGCTGTGCAACAATAGTAGCTAACTTTTTTAGGAAAAAAAAAAAACGGTGAAAGATCCCTAATTCGTAAACCAAAGGGGGTGTATATTCATATAGTCAAGGCACTTTATTATATAACAAAGAAACCTACTTCCAAGATGTTTCTTGCTGGTTTAGGTAATTAAAGAAACGGACCAATTATCTTATGTGCAGTTCAAATGCCCTTTACCATTACTCCTGCCAAATTTCCCTCTGACCCTGTCTGGGTTACTTATGATTTGGAGAGTCTTTTTACAGCTCCCGTTATTTTAATGTTTCTCACCTATTGTACGACTATCAGACCTAATCCTTTCTTACTGGCATCCTTAGGACTAGTAGCATCAATATTCATCATCATTAATTTTATATTGTTTGTGAAAAAACTGCTCCTGTAGTATAAGAAAATTTGACTTGAATATGTGGAATGTAGGTTCAGATGTGCTACTCAGTTTGTAAAAAGGCCTTTCTGCTTTTTAAGAATGGCTATAGATAGCTGGGGATATGTTGAATGTAGCTTCAGATGTGTTACTCTAAAAAGAAGGCCTTTCTGCTTTTTTAAGAATGGCTGTAGATAGCTGGGTTTATAAGCTATCTATAAGTTTATAAGAAATTAGTCATTAGGTGGCTGAGTAACAATTAAACCCAAGCTTTGAAGGTTTCCTGCTGAATATAAAGTATTTAAAATAGAAATGTGTCTTCATCTTAGTATAAGGAAAAAAATCAGTGCCAATTGTATGTGCCAACTTTTAATACAAGTCTGTATGTTGTATAAATATCTAAATTGTGAAAATTTTTGAAACTTCAATTTATACTGTTTAAAACTGGTATTCATGCGGTTTTTTCCTCCTCAAAACTATAGCTCACTGCATTCACTGTAATTTTTTACATATATATGTTTAAAAAGAAGTACACATTTTCTGTATTAGAACTTGCTATAATTACGCATAATAAATATAATATACGCATAATAAAATATGCTTCAATAGCCATTTTTCTTCAGTGTATTTTCTTTTTGTCAGTGCTCATGAGCAGCAGTCCAGCATAGTGTCTGTGACCTGTCAGCTTAATGTCATCGTGGTTCACCAATTTCTGTGGCCAAAGCCATGTAAAAGTGATGCAACCACTGGTTATCCCTGACTGCCTCCAAATTCTTAGGCTTAATGAACAGTCATCAACTTACATCTGAACTGAGAGATGTCCCCCACTCTGTGTCCCTAATAGGTCTTGAAATTCTGCTGCTGTATCTGTTTACAGAGATGCTTTATCCGTTCTAACCACTAACGTGATGTTGGTAACATAAGAAATAAAAAAAAAACTCACCAAAACAGCCAAAAGGAGTAAGCCTATTGCAGATATGCTCTACATAAGGCTCTATACTTCATTTTTCTATTGAAAATACATAGGGGTCCGTATGTCAAAGAAAAAACTGCCCCAAATGTAAATTAAAAGCTATTTCAGGTAAAATTGGCAACTTTAAATCTTATTGTAGAATCTCAGAATCAGCATAAATCAACAAATGCTGGCTGATATTCTGCTGGCTGTTGACCAACACCCCCAGGTCCTTTTCTACCAGGCAGCTTTCCAGCCACTCTTCCCGCAGCCTATAGCGTTGCATGGGTTTTTTGTGGCCCAAGTGCAGATCTGGCACTTCCCCTTGTTGAACTTCATGCAACTGGCCACAGCCCATTGATCCAGCCTGTCCAGATCCCCCACAAAGCCTTCCTGCCCTCCAGCAGATCAACACACACAGATTGGTGTTGTCTGCAAACTGACTGAAGGTGCACTTGATCCCTTTGTCCAGGTAATAGAAACTGAGCCCTGAAGAACACCACTTGTGACCCTCACCAGCTGTATTTAACTCCATTCACAGTTCTTTTAGCCCAGCCATCCATGTTGATCGAATAGAAACTTTTAAAAGCACTTTGCTGTCTGATATCTTCCTACAAATATATTCTTAGTATTCTCAAAATACTAAGTATACTCTTTTAATAAAAACAGGTGAGGACAGCCTGAAAAGAGATACCATATATTTTGAAGTTAAGTCCTTAGATTTACTGGCAGAACTACTGTGGTCTATGTTCTTAGGCTCCAGAACAGCTGCTGCTTTCCTGGGTACTGCTGACACCTGTCCTTGCTTTGGTACCTTGAGCTCCTTGATGAGTTCAGAGTGACATTGGCTAGCAGTACACTGCATCTTTTGTTGTTTCTACGCTTGGAGTGAAACCTTAACCTTCTCCTACGCAGTTCTCAAGGAACTTTAGATTTGCTTTAGCTGGGTTTTGTAGCTACTCTGAAGTCGATAAAGGCATTATGTTCTCAGGCATAAATCCTCCAATTTAGCTGGAGTTATAGCAACAGAAAAAGTGTGGTCTAGGACAGTGGTCATAGTGCAAGAGCAAGTCCTGTTCTAAGCTTGCCCTTGGCTTCATTAGTGATCAGATCTGCCGCTAAGGCTCCTATCTGCCACAGAGTAATAATCCCTGGAATGATAGGGTGGGGATGGGGTTTGTGTCACTGTCAAAATGCTCTTTTCAAAGCCTGAATTCACTTTTTTTAAAACACAAAATTATTAAGACATAAAATTTAATTTTCAAATTAATTAACCTCTTTAGCCCTTTTCCTCCCCTGTTTCTGTAACCTGTTCTTCATGTGGCCTTCTTTATAATTTGCACAAATTATGAACTGTTGTTAAAACTGAAACAATTTTCTGATATCTGACACTATCAGCATGTAATCAGAAACCATTTTTATAGTCCTACATTAAGAAGTTACATCTTTCTAGGGATACTGTGGTCAGTGGGGAATTCTAGTTCATAAGTGTCATGGGTTCAGCAGCAGCAGTCATTTTTCTCCTTGGTAGCTGGTGCAGCACTGTTTTTTTGATTTTGGGCCTAGGAACTGCGCTGATAACAGCAGTGTTTTCAGATACTGCTTGGTAATGTTTTGGTCTGACCAAGGACTTTCTGAGCCTCATGCTCTGCCAGGGAGGAGGGGAAGCTGGGAGAAAGCAGAGACAGGACACCTGACCCAAACTGACCAAAGAGGTATTCCATACCACAGCACGTCATGCCCAGGATAGAAAACAGAGAGCAGAGACCCGGAAGGGTGGGGGTGCACTATGTGATCGGACTTGGTATTGGGTGGTGAGCGATTGTATGCTTTTCCCTTGTATTTCTCTTGTCATTATTATTATTGGTGGTAGCAGTAGTGGTTTGTGTTATACCTTAGTTACTGGACTGTTTTTATCTCAACCTGTAGGAGTTGCATTCTTTCGATTCTCCTCCCCATTCCCCCGGGAGCTGGGGGAAGGAGGGGGGAGTGAGTGAACGAACTGCGCGAGGGGCTTAAATCATAGTAGTTCTTTTTGGCGCCCAACCTGGGGCACGAAGGGTTGAGATAACGACAGGATTAATAGCCACTCATCACAATGCTGATTTATTGGCTCTCAAAGTTGTTGCTCTTGATTCTCTTGAGTTCATGGTTTCAGCCTGTGGTGCATTACTTACAGCCGGTATTTGTTATCTTAGCATTTTTCGGATATGGGTTTTGGGTTAAGGTTCTTGTTTCATTGTACTTTATTGGAATGGCTTGTAATATGGGTGGGCTCCAGAAGCAGGGGGGCACGGATGTGAACGTGGACTTGTACCTGGCCGTCCGGCTGATGTCCACTGTCCTGGCCCTCGTCCTCGCCTCTGTCTTCGTGAGACTGTGGGGAGCCAAGGAGGGGGCACCCCGGGAGCTACCGGCAGCTGAAACGGCTCGGGAGCGTGGCCCCTGGGACCAGGAGCTGAGCCGCATGGCTGCCGAGCAGTGGGAGGAGGCGGCGGAGGAGCAGAGCCCCATGGTCGAGCCCAGCCCCGCGGTGGCCGAGAGCACTCCCCAGCAGGCAACCGCAGAGCCTCGCAAGCCTGAGCCCCAGGGGGATGCAGGAGACCATGCAGCACTTCCCAGCAAGGCAGAGGAGGAAGATCTGGACTCAGACAAAGAGCAGCTGGTGGTGAGAGAGCCGGCAAACAGCTGCTACACCAGCCCCAGTGACAAGTACAGCAGCCTCATTTGAGAGCTCTGAAGGGATTGAATGGCCTTTGGGTACCCTTGAGACCTGCCTGCTGATTGTGATGGGGATCAGCATGTTGGCATGCATACAGAGTGTGTTTTACCCACAACTATTTCATCTGCTCCCAAGAGTCAAGCAGGGTGGGGTGTGGGCCCCGTCTGGGGTTAGACTACGATGTAGGATGACCAAGGGATTTTCTCCAAGGATGGACAGTCATGACTGGCAGGGTGTGTGGGACAGTATGGATGAGTATCTAGTCCACTGGGCCCCTCCAGTGCTTTGGAAGCGTCGGAGATGGAAGGCAGCTGTATGGAGTCCCCAGTGACAAGCTGCAGAAACTGCTGGAGGGGAGTGTGAATTACTTTGAGCCTGGTGGGCCCATGACACCTCAGGCCATCAGGGCAGAGATGCAACATACAGATGGACTCATGATCGAGGGGTGGACTTAGCAATGGACACTATTGCCCAGGTTATTCACAAGTGTGAACACTGCACACAGCCTCCCCTGCTCTGAAAGGCTGTTACAAAAGATGGACCCCAACATCACGGACTGGATGGACTCAGCAGCTTTATAGGGATTGATCCATGCACTAAGGGATGATCTCTCTCTCCCTCTGTGTGTGTGTGTGGATGTATATATATATATATATGTGATGGTATATTGAAAATGTGGGATCTGAGCATGATGTGAATGGTATGGAATAAGTGGTGGACACTGTCATGGGTTCAGCAGTAGCAGTCATTTTTCTCCTTCTTGGTAGCTGGTGCCGCACTGTGTTTTTGATTTTGGGCCTGGGAACTGTGCTGATAACACCAGTGTTTTCAGTTACTGCTTGGTAATGTTTTGGTCTGACCAAGGACTTTCTGAGCCTCATGCTCTGCCAGGGAGGAGGGGAAGCTGGGAGAAAGCAGAGACAGGACACCTGACGCAAACTGACCAAAGAGGTATTCCATACCACAGCACGTCATGCCCAGGATGGAAAACAGAGAGCAGAGACCCGGAAGGGTGGGGGTGCACTGCTTGGTCAGGCTTGGTATTGGGTGGTGAGCAATTGTATGCTTTTCCCTTGTATTTCTCTTGTCATTATTATTATTGGTGGTAGCAGTAGTGATTTGTATTATACCTTAGTTACTAAACTGTTTTTATCTCAATCTGTGGGAGTTGCATTCTTTCGATTCTCCTCCCCATTCCCCCGGGAGCTGGGGGAAGAAAGAGGGGGGAGTGAGTGAACGAACTGTGTGAGGGGCTTAAACCACGACAATAAGCTGATGTTGTAATCCAAGGAAAGTGAGAAGGTGCAGCAACGTAAGTTGATTAAGTTGATCTTACTGATTGCAACTTAAAATACTTACCTGATGTGTTCTACTTACACTTTTCTGTGACTTTGTGCAAATAATCACTGACTTTCTAAGAACTTGCTATTGCTTATCTTTTGCAAAAGGTCTCTTTTCAATCTGATTTAATAATAGGAAAAATAAAGATATCAAACATAGAATCAAGGACAAAATTTTTAAAAGTATGGGGAAAATCCTCCTTATGAGTTGCTTGTATTTTCTGCTCCCCACTTCAGCTGTGAATTTCCATGAGGAAAAAAAAGTGTTTGCACCAGAACAAAATAGCAATGGAAGCATTTAAGATAAAGGAAAACAGAATAAAAAAACAAAGTGAAGGCCAAATTTAGAACAGAATACTGCCTGCCTGGTGCTTTTTTTTTTTTCTTGAAATTATCTTTCCTCTTTAATCTGTATCCATTCCTGCAAAGTATTTCCTTCTGTAGTTCTTAGGGAATCATTCTGATGTCCCAAATACGTCTTTACAGAGGTAACTGTTATTGGAGTGTCACAGAAAACCTTCAGGTATTTTGCAATAAATTTATGAGAAAACTTCTCTTTATCATTGTATCAAACTGCCAGAGATATGGATTGATTCCACTAAACAAATTTACTTAACCTCTATGTACTGAATAGATGAAATAATGGAACAACTGTGTGAAAGATGTCAATCTAAAACTAGGACTGTGTGAGCGGACGGTCCTGTATTTGAACTATGTGTAACATTAAACCTGCCTCTAACCAGAGATGTGGGCCACAAACATCCTTACTGAACGATACACAGCCCTTGCCAACTCTGTAATTCTTTCCTTTCTTGACCTGTATCCTAGGTTAAACTGGTGGAAATCTGAACAAATATGTATAGATGAAATAAATTTTACTCCAAGAAGTTTCAGCAAATACAGAAAAAACCATACAATTTTCCACACTTACTTTGAAGTCATCTGAAGCGACCAAAGATGAGTGATAGTGTTAACGCTAAGCATTGATGAGTAACCCCTTTTTGCATAGCAATATTCCAATTCTGGAAAATAAGTTTTAGGGAGTTTAATACATATACATGCCTACATAGACATAAACATGCACATTAGAATATATATACCTTTATTTTTCTGCTATATACACACATGTAACTACATATATATGTATTATACATGCATATATGTATGTGAAACAATAACTGCTGTCTTTCCCCTAAAAAATTAAAAAAAATTAAAATCCCAGATCACAGTATCTTTAAGTGTTTTCATAAAAGGTAGCAATGACATCAATGTTCTTGTCATCTTTTCCCATCAGTGTAAATGTCCTCTGAATCCAACCTTGTATCTTGCTAAGCACATACAGAATCATGGAATCATTGAATAGTTAGGGTTGGAAAGGACCGTAAGATCATCTAGTTCCAAACCCCTGCCATGGGCAGGGACACCTCACACTAAACCATGTCATCCAAGATTCCATCCAACCTGTCCTTGAACACTGCTAGGGGTGGAGCATTCACAACTTCCTTGGGCAACCCATTCCAGTGCCTCACCACCCTCACAGTAAAGAACTTCTTCCTTATGTTTAGCCTAAACTTCCCCTGTTTAAGTTTGGAGCCGTTACCCCTTGTCCCATCACTACAGTCCCTAATGAATAGTCCCTCCCCAGCATCCTTATAGGCCCCCTTCAGATACTGGAAGGCTGCTATGAGGTCTCCAGGCAGACATCTCTTCTCCAAGCTGAACAGCCCCAACTTTCTCAGCCTGTCTTCGTATGGAAGATGCTCCAGCCCCTTGATCATCCTCGTGGCCCTCTGGACTAGTTCCAACAGTTCCATGTCCTTTTTATGTTGAGGAGACCAGAACTGTACCCAATACTTGAAGTGAGGTCTCAAGAGAGCAGAGTAGAGGGGCAGGATCACCTCCTTCAACCTGCTGGTCATGCTTCGTTTGATTGGCAACTGTTTTTGCTTTCAAAACCCACAGAGTAGTTTTTGTGTTTTATTGCAAAGTGCTGTGGACCACCTTGTACATAGGATCATAGTCATAGTATCATTTAGATTGGAAGAGACCTTTAAGATTGAGTCCAACCATAAACCTAACACTGCCAAATCCACCAGTAAATCATATCCCTGACACCACATCTACTCGTCTTTTAAAAATCTCCAGGGATGGTGACCCAACCACTTCGCCGGCCAAAGGCACTATGAGGCTTTTTGCATTCTATTCTGTAACTGCTTGGGAGTGTGCATCAACGTTTGAGTACAGAAGTGCCTCAGAATGATCCTTTTCAAACTTTTCATGAGTGATTTAGTTTGCAAGGTAGTCCCAAGGAATAAATGGTGTCTTTCCTAAAGACTTCATGAAGCATTTGTGCACTACAGTTCTCACAGAATGGCTGTGCTTTTTGAAGAGGAACACGAATAACAGGAGCAGTGAAGTGCTGCGATGGATGTAAAATCTGTCCTTTCTAAATAGGGGACATACATAGATCATTTTGAATGTGTAACAGAGAGAGTGCTTTTTCTGCATGTTAAAGGAAGACTTGTCTTTTTTTTTTTTTTTTTTAAGTGTACTTGCAAGTAATGAAGTACCGGGGAGGATAGGAGTCATGCAGCTCATGTATGGTGGCTTTCCTACATCAAGCTTTTAACTGATTCAAAATAAAATATGACACTTTCAGTGAATGGAACAAATAAGTGATGTGAGTATGAAATATCTTTGGTACTGGTAGGATTTTGTTAAATAGAAGTGGTAAAATTATACTTCCAAAGAATACATTTGAAGCTAGATGGTGAGTTTTAAAACCCAACCAGTGAAGCATATAAGTGCCTATATAACTTTGAATGAAAGAGGTATAAGCACAGGCATAAACAGGTTTAATCTCTTGTTTTTTATTGTTTTGTTCTTTTTTTCAAGACAAGTTCTGTAAACATTTTGTTAAGTCATAAAATCTTATTAAATCCCATCTTTTTCTAACTTTTATCTTGAATTTGAGATTTAAACAATTGAGTATATATCAAGACATTTAAAATATTTTATTTTTGAAATGAAGTCATATATCCAAAAAATTTAACTGAGTATTTGAATGCAAAAACTTGACCTGCACTTTTGGCCAGGCTTACTGTTCTTCCATGTCATTGAGTTTTCTAGTTTTTATTTTAGTCTTTTTGTTTTTAACTTTATCCTATGTCTCTACCTGCCTCTTCATCCCATACTCTCACTATCCTCTTTCCATGCTTTTCTATACCCCTCACATTCACCTACTTCCAATTATTCACGTCTTCTATTTTTCTTTCACCCATAGCTATTGTTTTGCAAACTTCCATCCCTTTCTGCCTCACTGTGATCCCAGTTCAAGGGCTCTGTCTTCTGACACTCCTGAGCCTGTTTCTGCTCTGTCTCAGGGAAAAATTTCTCAGATAATCGCGTGATAGTTTCTTTGCCAACTTAAAAAAGAAGAGCCCAGGTGGTAGACGCTTTGAGAGTGGTTGGCATTTGTCTGATTGCAGATAGGAAAATATGAGTAGTTGTTTTTATCACTGATTTTTTTCAGATAAGATCTTAGAGGTGGAGTAGAAAAGTGCAGTGCAGGAATCTAAACGAGTACACATGTGTGTCCCAGGGGTTGATTATTAATTGGATAGCTGCTTAGTATTTAATGCCCTCCATTCTGCCAGGTTCATTACAGAGATAAAAGGTTGCTAATGACAGAAAAAATAGTTTTGCTGCATTCACCTGGAGCATTGTAGTCTTGGGTTAACCAAAAACTGGGATGTGTCCTCTTAGTCACAGCGTAAGTGCATGAGAAACCAAGAAGCACTGGCAAACTGAAAGACTGTAAAGGTGACCTTTCTTTTCAGTATTAATCTGGCTCAAAAGAGAATATTACTGAAGCTAGCTACAGAAAAAAAGCTTGCACTACCAAAACAACATTATGGACTCAGGACAGACTTTGATCTACTAGGCCTGGGTATGTGCTCTGATTGTGTTCACCCTTCACAATGTGTCTGTTTCCTTTCCTTCTTGCTTTGCACATTCATCTTGGGTTTTAGCAAAGGGAAATGGAGTGAGGTCCAGAATAAGCTTCCCTGGACCATCTATGGTGCATGCTGCTTAAATAAAGCCTGAGAGCCTGGATAAGGAAATATTGTGGTTTACATAAATACACCATCGATTTATCTTCTTATCTCATTGGGTCAGAGGCTGAATTGAATGTCCAATAGCATCAAATGTAGGCCTAAATGATGCCTAAAAACAGACTACAACCCCATGAACAGTAATTTTTGAAAAGAGTATTCTTTTTTCTAATTTGTAACTATACTCGAGTGGCAATAACTTTTTTTTTTTTTTTTTATTGGGAGGAAATGACAGTTTAAGAACGTTTAATTTGAGAAATCAGCAATAATTTCATATGGCAACCATCTTGTACTTACGTTTAAAAAACAATGGTTAAGCTTCTCAAGACTGATTACACTAGGAAACATTGAAGATGCATCAACCCCTTCAAAACCCCTTTTCCACCAATAAACCTACACTAGTCACATGATTATGTTGCTAGCTGTGGTAATTTGATTATATTGTTACAAATGATTGTGAAGTCTAACTGGAAGTTTATGTCTGTAAGTTTCAGATGTTCTCCCCCAGCTTGTTGCATATAAAGATGAAAAACAAGGTTTGCACTGAAGTGGCTTACTGTGATGTTTCGGTTTGTTACAATTTAGTCCACTTAACTGGTATTTATGCTGGTGGAACAAAGAGATTTGAGATTTGCGCATTAAGAAAATGCATCAAAGGGTATGATTTTCAGCTTTGTTTATTATATGAGCAAGGTCCCATGAGAGTTAACATCTATCATTTGAACAAAAACCACAGTCACAAAACACTGTAAATCTGGAACTAAACAACTTGTCTACCATAAAATACAGATTTTGTATGAAAAAAACCCTCAAAACCAAAAAAAGTTTTAATTTTTTAAAATCTCACACTACTCATTTACTCCTACTGAAATTTCAGGCCACTCTGCACATGCACAATATATGGAATGAAGAATGAAGACAGTGGTGCAATTTATGATTTGTCCTGTTTTTTGTTGAAATGTCTGATGCTGTTTAATGTGAAAACCCCACAGCAATGTAAACAGTGTCACATACATAAAATGTTTCTTAGATAAATTAGACCAGTTTGTTCACTGAACTAGTTGTCATGTAATATAGATTTCCTATTTGCAGCTGCAACTTTTCTGAGTTACTTGTCATGCACTATTTTAATGCAACACAAAAATATCGCTGACTGTAATCTGTTATTATTTATTGCATTAAACATTCAATTTACAGAAATATTTATTTACATTCAAGTTCTTTGTTTATTCGAATGTCATTTTAAGGCTAAGATTAACTAAGATTTCTCTCATAAAATTCTATTATAGCTCAATGACACCCAACTGATTACTTTTATCTTGAGAGCAAAGAAACCTTTCTCAGCAGATACTCTTACAAATGCCTATTTTGAGTAGTCACTAGAGGGCAGCAATGTCTGATCGAACACTGCTCTCGCTTAATCCCCCTGGTTAGGCTCCATTTGCAAAAAAGCACAAAACCCCCCACGTCAGAAATACATGCAGTCAAAAAGCAGGTGAGTATAGCAGAAAATTCGTAACAGGTTAGTTAAAATCAGGACCGTTTCTTGCAAAACAGCCCTCCTGAGCGGTTTTATTGCTTTCTTGTAAAAATCACCCCTCAGCTAAAATTTACGTTCAAAAATCTTGCTGCCCCACCCTGCCTCTTAGCACATTTTTCTTGCAGTACATTGGTTTGGCTGTTCTCATGTTGCCCTTAGTGGTGCAGCAGATATGTCCCTGGCTATGGGTGCCAGTTGCTGCCTTGCAAAAATACTTGGATTAGTTTCATTCTTTGATTGCTTTCATTTGTCTTTTATGTTATTATTATTATGAAAACAAATTGCTTAGGGTAGTTTTCTTTAATGAAAAGTGTTTCATTGTGGCCTTTGAATGAAGAAAAAGAAACCCATTCTAACTCCTCTGACTGACAACTGGGCACAGAATAAGGAATGTATGCTATGTTTTTTGTCCTAGAGATTACTTCTCTTAAGAGTCTCTTTAGACAAATATATTGACAGTCTGAATTTGTTAATTTTAGTAAGTAAATAATTAAAATATAAGAAATAGAAGGCTTTCACTTTGGGACTATGCTGATTAGAATTTTTGGTTGCGTACTGGCATACATTAATTAGCAATTAACTACAGTTAACTAAAACAACTGTAAATGTTAAGACTGGCTAGTCCCAAGGTATTTATTCATTGCCCCATTTCTTCAATGCAGAAATGTTTGTTCTTTACCCTGCTGATCAGCCTGGGGTAATGAACAAATGTTTGCAGTTGGAAACAAATGAGCTTCATGCTAGCCTTACTGTATGCCATGGAAAACACTCGCAAACAGGGAAAAAACTACTCATTAAGTGGTGAGCCTGGATCAAAGACACTAGCCTGGTGCTGCTGTAGCCTTTGCCTTCACTGTGGAGGCTGTGAGCTGAGGTGAGAGCTGGCCTGCCATCACCCCCACAGCCCACTGCCCCTGTCACTGAGGCCTGGGCTAGGCTGCAGAGAGTTTGCTGCCCCAGGGTTCATGGGGAGAGGCTTGAATCAAGACCTTGCAGGTGCTGTACAAACACTGCAGAAAAGGGATCTGCCCCAACCAGCCGCTGCCGACCTCCTGTGAGGTCCCAGCCCCGCAAGGCACCAGCCAGGGCTGGTAGGGTGTGGCTGAGGAGGCTGGGACACGCTGGGAGCTGGTAGGTGAGGTGAAGCAAGGCCCCTGGCCCTGGTGTGGCTTATTTGAGCCAAATCCTTCCCACACTGTGATGAGACAGCAAATGTTTTCCTGCTGCAGGCTAGCAAGGCCATGGTGAGGGTGGTGTGGAAATTAGCGTTTGTGATGTGGAATAAGCTCAGAGAGCTGGGGAGAGATGGGGGCAGAAAGCACAAAGCAGGTAAATGGAGGCCTTGAGAGAGTGCTATTTATATGGGCAGCCTGTAACAGCATCTATTTTTGAGAGGATATCAAGGCTGCAGGCTGCTGAGTGTGCTCTCCTGCACTGCCAGGTGAATTGTATAAAAAATTTCATGCTCAGCCAGCTTTTCTATGGTATTCAGCATTGCCTTGCTCTGGGTGTTGGTGCTGCTTTGTGCTCCCACACATCACATGGGGAGCAGGGTGCAGTTCTGCAGGACTCTGCTGTAGGGCTTTGTATAAACTCACATAGATTTACAGTGGCTTTTTTTTACCCCCTTTTTTTTGTTTTGTTTTGTTTTTGTTTTGTTTGTTTGCTTTAAACAGAGGAGTTCAAGGCCAGTTGTTCATGTCCACTATCTGGAAGAGCCCCAGCCCTGCCATCATCCACCTCCCTGATGGACTTGGTGGTGGCTGCAGCTGTTGCAGGATTGGGAACTGGGGCATCTGGGTTGAAGTACCTCTTCAGTCACTCTGAGGAGCAAGAACCCCCAGGTGCTGCATACATGGACGCATGTTTGGCTATGTAGAACGCAGGCCAGGAGGTAGGGTCTAATCCCAAATCATACCTGAGTAAGAGTTGCATTATGTCACGAGCATAAACCCCCTGGAGCCCTGTAGGAGTTTGTAAGATGGTGGGTGCTGAAGCTACTGTGAGGTGACAGTGTTTCCTGAGTTAAAATGGGTTGTGAACTGTTCTTTCTCCTTTGTTTGAACATGTGAAAAAGAACAGTAAACCATAGGGAAGTAAGGATTTTTAGTTTTTTAAAGTCTCATAGGTGGATAGCTTTGATTTCTGACTTCTCTGTTGTTTTGAGGAGGAAGCAAGTGGATTTTTTTTTTTTTTTTTTTTTTTTAAATCAAAGACAGGTATACCTGTTCTGGAGTTTTGATGTCGAATGACTTGTATTTATGTGTGTGTGTACACATACACAAACTTTTTTTTCCAAAATGAGTTGCTTATGAGGTTTCAAAAGACATGTTTCTGTGATTGTTTTTGTGTTGCTTCAGTAACTCTGGAGCATTTATCCATGTAATAGCATGGTCTTCTGCTTCACTGGTTATATAGACCTCATGCTTCAATAACTTTGATACGATTCAGGTGAAATGCTGCTTAGTATATTTTGTGTTTAAAAGCTTACTTATGGCAAATAAGAAAAGCAGACACATTTAAAAACACATAATTGGGTTGACATAAGAGGCTAATTAAGTTTTAACATATACTAAAATATATGACTGAATGAGTAGTTTATAATTCATGTAAATGTTGCTGTGTGTTGTGGTAGAACTAAAATGTGAATTATTGGCAAATACAGTTTTTGTAAATGAAGAGGTCTTAATCCCTTGTGTAAAGAAAAAAGTCCTAATTGATAATGTATTTTAGGAATTGATTGTGAAAGATGTTTCAGGTAGGCAAATATTTATGTGAGCTAAACAGAGTCTTCACAAGATGATAATGGAACAGTCGCACAGGTCACATGGGATGCAGATCTAGGTTAGCCTACAAGAGCAGGTTTAACCATTATCAGTCCTCCAGAGTAATTAATCTCACTGAGTTGAATTGGCCTAGCACATGAGCCAGATGAGTGAAACTCAGATAGAAGTTAATCCAGGAGCAATAGGTATAGAAGGTTAGCCTTCACGTCACCACTAATTCAGTAATAACATGCATCTCCAGCCACGTTCTTGCATCTCCAGTTCAGCAGTTACTTGTGTGCCCCAGAGGCAGATGAAGGGTTGTTCTGAACAATTAAGAAAGTAGATTTTTTGAAGCTGAAAGTCTTACCAGCTGGTCTACTCATATATTACTGAAGTTCCAGCTCAAATTGTCATTTTAGTAATTCCACAAGCATGTCAAAGGAGAAGGGTTGCCTTTCAAATGAGGTTAATAGGTATAAAGCCCAATAATTTAAGACCCTAATCTGGAATTCAATCCAGGCTTGAAAGCAATTGATTAGACCTAGAGATGTGACAGGCGTTTGGGCAACTCATTTCCCATGGACTATCTGTGACTACTGGAGTCAGTAGGATCTATTAGATAATGTCTACAGGCTTGTTATTGTCACTCAGTTTACCTGCTCAAAATTTAGCAAATAACAGACTAGTAGTGTCTAAGGAAAGTTTCTCCCTAGCAAGCAAATAATTGTCAGTTAGACAGGCTATCAGGAGAAACATTAGAAATTGAGGTGGTTGTACTATCTCCCGAGTACTCTTCAGAGTCTAGCATGTAAAATGTAGCTGTCTGCCAAAAATTGGCTGGAAATGTAGGTTGAAGATTTGCTTCATCCTCTTTTAAGAAGCAGGAAATGCTGACATCAGATATGTACTATTCCTTTTTTAGTGGTTATCTTGGGACCACTGTTTCAAGGCCTATTCTGCTCATGGTTCAGGAAATTATCCACAGGAAGTACATGCAGAATCTACTTGAGCTGTGGAGATGAATCTGTTGCCTATTTACCATGAGAAGATAAACCACCTCTGACTTCAAAGCCAGAACTTTAAACTTTTTTTTTTTTTTTTTAAATAAAGAGAACTTCCTGTTGTGTCACTTAACTTGGGAGACAATTTTTCCTACATTGCTCTTGAGAATTTTCTTTCTAAGCATGTGCAATAAGGTACAGCTTCTCTAGCCCTTTGACAGTTGCTGCAAGTCAGCAAGTTGGCAAGTCAGCAAGTCTAAACTCTATGTATAATTTAGTTTTATCTGATCACTTTTTCATTTTACCTCTCTTCTCCCCTCTTCTTCCCCCCTTAGATTCAGTGTAAACTGCACTGCTAAGTACAGGATAGAACACAGCCTCTGTCTGTATTGTATAACTCAAGTTTATTCCGAGAAAACTCTGGGCTGTGCACTTGTGATAATCTTTGTCCAAGCTGTTTTTCTGATGTCTGGGTAAGTCAGGTGTTGTTGGGGCTGAGTCCACCACAACCAACCTCATCAAACATCTGCTCAGGCTAAGGGTTTCTTAATTACAGCATGATTACCTTTCATAAGAGACAGCTGAATCCCCAGCAGTGAGAAGGGAGAAACATGCGGGTTGTGGAGCTGCTCTCTCCTATCTGCTAGTAATACATAAAATAGAGGATTGTGAAGTCTCAAATAAATTGCCTAAAATATTTTTTTCTGGGTAGTAATTCTTCCTCGATTGTGAAACCGTCTTTCTTGGGAAAAATAAAAAAAAGACAAGTTTAATCTTGCCAGAGAGCAAGGAATATTGTGAGTCCTCTAGACTACCAGAGCAGTGATGTGGGTTTTGTAGTTTGAATGATTTGGCTAATAATTTCTCTTCCCTAGTTTCAGGGGATCAAGGGAAACCAAAAAGGACAAAGCCCATGTAATACTCATGGTTCACATCTCAGCCTTGGATTTGCCTTACACAAGAAGATATTCCTACATTTTATTGTTTACATTCTTAACATAAGTAGCTAGACATACAGTGTTACTTGAATCATTAGTGCATGTAAGCTGGGGACATGCTGATACCTGAAGTTCCTGTGATTGACCTTTGACTCTGGCATAAAAGTATAACACTTCTGGGAAACTCATAGAAGATAGAACAGTCAAATATAGACATGATCTGCTCATCCTAGATGGTGTAGCTCTGTGTGGTAGACGACTTAGTTCTGTTTTGGTTGTACCAGAAGATACTGCAAAATGGATGGTATTATCCCTGGTAAATAACAGTGTATTTTTCATAGAACTTGCATCCTAGTAAGTAACAGACTGCCAAAGTGTCTCTTTTAAGTGATTGGGGAATGTCAAGGAAAGCTAGACCTTACAAAGAATTAGAATACAAATCTCACTTAAAGCTTGGAAAAAATAAGATTCCTCTGTTTACCAAATGCTTTTTCAGATCTGTTTATCAAGACATCAAATATAGCTTTTGGATTGCCTGCTTATCCTCTGCAGAATGAAAATCATAAAGTGGTTAGCAGTGGTAAAAAACCCATCTACTTGTATAGGTAGTTTCACAAATTTTCTTTTTTTTTTTTTCACTGACCTCTTTCTGGGAAATGGTTGCGCTGTTTCTGCTGATACATTTAAATAAATTTAATATAGCTTTAAGCAGAGAAAAGCATGAAAATTTCACTCTTAGCTAGTAAAATCTGCTGAAGTTATAAGCAAGGGATAGAATTTTAACAAATGTGATGGAACCTCTGTTTTTCTTGCAACACAAATGAAAGTAAATGTTACTAGAACCGAAGCGCAAGGTGTTGTAGAGGGAGAGAATATATATCAAAATTATTGCTTCTGTAAATGCCTGAAATTATGTGAAATCATATACTTGCATGATGTGTTACTGTCCTGATACCCAAGATGGAATATGCAAAATGGCTTTATGGAACTATTTGATCATTTTATGCAAAATTTTCCATTCAAATTGTTGTGGATCCAGATCTTATAGTGTGATAGGAGGGGACTGATCTGTGTATAGATTTTTTGAGGGGTATGTAAAATCATGTGGGCACTGATGAAACGTGCTTTTGTGCTGAGTATGCAAGAGGCAGAGTACACAGGTTTGCTGAACTGGTAGGATGTGTGAGGACAGATAAAACAGTGAGAAATATGGTAGAGAAAATCAATGTAGAAAAGGTGGGCTTCCCAGAATATGATAAAGGATCAAAGGGAAAAGAAATGCAAATATTTACTGGGGAGATATAAGCATGTGGCCAGAAAGGTTGTAAGAGCAGTGGTTCCGATTACCACGTGTTTGGGAAAATGTGCATGTTTCACCAGCCTTATGGGCTTTCTTTATTTTTTTGAGTTCTCCTTGAACTCTTTCGTGTAGAACGAGAATTCTGGCCACGCCTCCAAGATTTCCAAAGGTCTGGTAAGGTCTGGTAACCTTGGGTAACCTTGGGTGTGATAACCTGAGTTAGTAGCATACACTCAGACTGTCTTTGCAGTGCAAATAATTTTTTTCTTTACACGTTTTTTTTTTTTTTTTTGGTGGGGGGCATGCAGTATGTGGCTTGAAATCTTATTTCCATGTGTAATTCCCTGGACAGAACCATTCCAGTAGAAATGAAACTCGTCTTTCACTTGGGAATTGAAGTTCCAGTAACACTGTCATACAGAATGTATGCCTGTACTTTACACACATTCAAAAGAGATTATTAGGTTTTTATTTTGTGGATTTTCTAAATTCTAGTTAAGAATTGAATAATAACACAGGCTAGCCAATCAAATGCTTAAGGCTACCATCTGAGGAAGTACTTAAGTTGCAAACTACTGAAGTTAAGAAGGTTCACCAGAAGAATATCGTTATCCTTAATTCATTAGCCTTTTCTTCCCTACTGTACTCTATTTAAGGTGAAGTTAATTTCTTTTAGTAGGAGGCTATATGGTTTTGTGTTCTGAATTTGTAACTGAAATACTATTGACAAGACATCAATGTTTTGGCTATTGCTGAGTATTGTCCAGCATCAAAACTTTCTCTTTTTCTCACTACTCCCTCCCCTTTCTGCCTTAGTGACTAGGTTGGGGATGGCCAAGAAGATGGCGGGGAACACAGCCAGGACATCTGGCACCAATGGACTAAAGGGGTGTTGTGTGCCATATAACATCATGGTCAGCAATGAAAGCTGAAGGAAAGGAGGGACATTTGTGGTTATGACTTATGTCTTCCCAAGTAAAACGATGCATGCTAAGTCCCTGCTTTCCAGGAAGTGGCTAAAAAGCTGCTGGCACATGGGAAAGAGTGAATGAATTCTGCCTTTGTTTTGCCTGTACAAGCAGCTTTTGCTTCACCTGTTGAATAATCTGCCTGTCTTGATACATAGTACTTCATGCCTCCCTTCCATTTTCTCCCCTTCCCAAGGGACAGGGGAGTGACCAAGTGCCTGTGTAGATATTTGACTATTGGCCTGGGTTAAGCCACCACAGGAGTTTTTGTTGCACAACATGGGGATTAAGGGGTTTGACATAACATCAGATTTTATTGTTGTATGGTAGACTGAATTTATAGTTGTTGCAATTACTTAGCTGTTAATTGGCAGGCTCCCATGCTTGCCAAGGGGCTCTTTTACTTTGTTGTATGTTAGAATCTATCTTTTTAGCGGGTGGTTTTCATTTTTGGCATTTGATATCTTATCTACTTTTAACTTACTTTGCTGTGCCTGGTTAAAATTTTGATAACACATGAATTTTTGATACTTGGGCCAGCCTATGACCCTGGCATGAAGTCAAATGTGAACTGAAGCAGAAACACCCATGAAGGAACTGTGACCCATGAATAAACCCATACTGTAGCAGAAAAAAAACACTTAGAGGGACTACACCCCATGGAGGAGCCATGCTGGTAAAGGTGCAGTGGGTGGATGTTGTTGCAGTAGTAACTCAGGAGCCTGGTCCGGAAGATCAGAGGATGGAGACTGTAATTGATATACCTGTAAGCTGTTGTAATTCCTGGTTTGAGTTAATGTTATAGAAGTGCTACAGCAGGAATCACCCAAACAATTGGAGCATAAATGTCACAAGAAACTGCAAGTGCAGTGGTGATTTAGCCTAAACAATACAACTAACCATGTCTTCTGTTCTGAACAACCACTGTCACAGACGGAGCCCAAGCTATGGACTTCTTTTACCTTCTCACCTTTCTCCCATTTTCTCCCTATTGTATGAGAAAGCAAACAGTTGTCTTGGTGTTTGGCTATTGGCTAGTTCACCCCACCACACCTGCTGATCTGTTGGAAGTTACATTTTAAAAAAAAATTCTTGTCCCTGGGTATGGGTGCCACATTTCAGAACTTTAGAGTTCTCTCTGATCAGAAGGGACTAAAAAAAAGGAAGCTGGGAAGAAACTAACTACTAGGCGGTATTTGAGACAGAACTTAGCCTAGAGGGACCTGTCATGTGAACCAGTAGAGTTTTTTCTGTTATGGATAGTGAAATAGTCCTTTTCTTTCTTTATTTCCCTTATGTTTTGATTTAGTCATGTTACTTGGTTTTGGTATCTTCTTAGCAGAAGGACAACTTGAGTTAAAATATAAATTAATACTTGAGTACGTGAGGAATCACTTAAGTTTATAAGTGGATAGTGTATGCTTACATGAAGACTGCAATATTGGCTTGAGGTGCACTAATTTGCAATTTATCAAAGGATAAAACACTATTGAAGAGAAATTGCTTATGTTTGCAAATGGGCTTTATTATATTTATGGGCTTTATTATGGCAGTGTAACGTAATTCTAATGTTTGATTCTACTGGCTGTCAGTTTTTTTTTATTTTTCTCCAAAAAAAAAATAGGTATACAAGCATCTAGCCAAACAATATAGTAATTACTGACTTGCTATTAAATTTTATTTCCCTTTTCTGCCTTTTTTTGGTCTATTTTCATTAAGAAGAAAAGATTGTTTTGCGGCACAGGGTGAAATGTGTCCAGCATCCAAGTTCTTTAACAGACAAAGGTAAGGCTGATGTGTGCAATTCTTTTCTACTAAGGTATGAGAGTTATGGGTCTGAGTTGATTTTTTCCCATTTTTTTGTTTGTTGTTGTTTTATTTCTTTTTTTTTTTTTTTTTTTTTTTGTTGTTTGTTTAAAGGAAGTTGCTAACTGCCAAGGCTTTTAAGTAGTTGTGTTACACTTCAGCAGCTGGAAGAATAATCTTTATGTTCTCTTGACAAGATAGTCTTTCTTTGTGACTTTGTTGCTCAAATCTATTGGTTGAAGAGAGGGGATTTAGCCTTTTCGATCAAGTGTAAGCTTATCTGTTGACCTGGATTTACAAATATCTGATAACCTGTGATCATAATTCGGGGAACATGAATTATTTTCAACGCCATCCTTCTTGTCACAATGGAAGTTTTATGCACACATACATGGTCAAAACCTTGACTGCCACCCCTCTGTAGCCTCTGTCTTTTCATATTTAACACAACAATAGAGATCAGTATTTACTGTTCTTCTATTTTTGCCAGTATTTAAACTGGTAATGATTACTTGGAGACTCCTTTGTATAGGGTATATAATATGCACAAGAGTACACAAAATTGACCTCTCATTAGACTTGCCTTCTTTTTCATAACATCTTTGCTGTGTCATTCTTGTTTGAATGTAAAAGATGTTACAGAGCTTCTGCATTTGACCTTCATGTCCCTGGTAGTCCCTATTGAAAAGTTGACAAGCCTTTCATCCTAAAGAAATGGTGAAGGTATTACATCTTCCTGCAACGTGTAGGGGAATCTTTCAATATAACAGGCTGGTTGAAAAAAGAAAATAAACTTAAATTGATTAATGGTGTTACTTACCAATTATGAAGTAGTTTTCCTCTTCAAGATACTTCAATCATTAATTAATTTTTCAACACCTTGCTATCCTCCCCATCTGCTCTACCATTTGCTTCTCCACTAATTACTGTTATTTTTTACCATTCTCTAATTTCCACTTTAGAATACAGCCTCACTGTCTTTTTCATGCTTTCATTCGTGGTTATCTGTAAAGCATTGTGTGATTCTTCAATAGATTTTTTAATGCACACTTATCACTGAGATTAAGCCATAAGCCTATAGAACATGTAATTTACTGTATTTGACTGTGCATCACATTCTAGAAAACTGACCATTCATTTGCCTAAATAATTTTCAGTGGGTTCTAGATTTAGCACTGCTGATTCATTGAGAGGTTGTCATATATAAAAATTAGTATTGAGTAAACAAATAGATAATGATAGCTTCAACAATGTAAATAAATATATGGAATTAATTTCCCCTTCAACTTTATAACTTCAGAGTGTGGAAATATTAATAAAAGTATTATGAAACTTACAGTTTGCATCATAAATATGGGTTTTAGTTACCAAATACATTAGGGAGAAATAAGAGGAATTTGGTTTAAAATTCAGTAGGTCAAGACCAATACCTCTATTTTAAACCCAAATGATGGAACATGGCAAGGTAAAGTTGCTCCTTGGGATTTTGTGGCTGTTTCCAGAGAAGGGCATTGTTTACACTGTACCATAAAAAGGGTGGAGCTGAAGTGCCAATACACCTGCTCTTCATAGTGATTTCACAGGGACCCAAAAAGTACAGCGGTGAGATTTTTCGCCTTTTCTGTAGGGACTGTTTGGTGTCCTTTAAGACAAAAATTCAATTCATATGATTGACAGCTGTCACAACTTTGAAGCTACTATTACTGTTTTAAATCTACATGAAAATCACTCTTCCTGGTTGGTCATAATGTTATGGATACTGTTAAAAGTGAACAGGTGCTTTTTGTTCTCCAGTGACTTCACTTACACAAGCTGCATTATTTCCAAGACCAGAGGCAGTCTGGTTGGTGTTTGTGTTTACTTGACCTAGTTTATACAGGAAAGATGAATCTGTGCATAGTTTGTACTTGGTATTTTCCCCATTCCCAATATGTGATCTGTTGCAGCAGTTCTGTCTCAAACAATAGTCTGTACTTAAGGTAACAGACATGGTATAAGTAAATGACACTTCACTAACCTGTTGTTTTAATATGGGGAAAATTAATGGTTGTAGTGGATGTTTGTGTAAACATCTCTAACGTCTTGCATACAGGCACGTTTGTTATACACTGCATGTAGAGAACTCATTTTGTTTTAAGATTTTTGAGGCTGTTACACATAGGTATATTGGCATTGAATTCTCCAAGACTATGCAAGTTGATTGCTTAACTTTGGTCTGAGTTCAAAAAGTTTTGCAATTCCTATCTAGCTATATTTACCTAACCTAGGTTAAGTTACATCCATTATCTTTCATCTGCTTTGCAAGGTGTTGGTCTATAGAATATTGTTAACATTGATGATGAGAAATGATAATTGACTGGTCTTTTTCTCTTCAGGGTTTTTTCTTTCTTCTCTAGAAGTGTGGGCAAAGTTAATTTTTTTTTTCCCCTGTTTCGTTTTCTTTCACTTATTCCATTACTTTGTAGAAGTTAGTTTGCTTTAATGACCTTGTGGACTTGAATTCTCTAAAGGACCAGCTGTTTTACATTAAGAACTTTTGCTTATTGGTTACATATAACTGGTAGATTTTTAAAGTGAAACCCAGTGCTTTATAGCTCTACCACATCAGAATGGAAATACCTGTTACTCGTCATGGAAATTTCTGTAAGAAAAGTTTTCAATTTTGCTAACAAAAGACCTATGAGATCTTTCCTTGGATTGCAATGGGAAGGTAACCCAAATCTTTCAATGTAAAAGACTGCTTTTCTTTAATTTCAGCTGTAAAATTCCAATTGTTGAAGTCCTTTTACAGTATCTATACTGAAGATTCTTCTGACTGTTTTGCCTCCTGAGCTGAATGAGTATTTTCCTTTTACCTGAGGACTTTATTTTACCAGGCAGTTGTTCTGGATCTCCAAGTAGATGCTGACTTAAATGCTTGCTACTACCTTGTTTTCTGGTTAACATTGTCTTTTCTATGAAAATAAATATTCCTCTTCTGAATTCTGGTATTTCTTATCCCCATGCTGAGCTTTATGTTAATATTAAAAATACTAGCTCTTTCTGAATTTGTATATTCAGAAATTCTTAGACTACAAAAATGCTTACTGTAGAGGTGATAGGCATTTTTTTTTTTTTTTGAGAATTCTTGGTATGGTCTAAATAAGGCAATTTTTAAACAAAAAACCATGAGGAATGGATGTTCCTCATACATTCCTAGTGGGAATAATCAAGACTGTTCTTTGTTGTTCTTTCACTGAACAAGGAAAAGTGGTGCTCTACCATTTTATTTTCTGGCCCTGGAATGCTGTCCAGTGTGCATCATAATTGTTTTTTAATTGTTCTACCTGAACAAAATTGTGATTAAGCTATAATTAAGTATCTCTTAGTTATAAAACTTTCTGTGAAAATTCAGGCAAGAAGGTAATAGACTGAATAATGATTATCTAAAGCTGTGATGAATTAGATGGGATATGACATACATGGAAACCAGAAAAGATGATTATAGCAGAATCATTGTTCCTTGATTAATGGGGTAAAATATAGATAAGATGGTTTTTGGCATGATTCTTGTTTAACTGAAGAGAACAGACTTAAGGGAGCTGATGGATGCAATTTTAGTAAGCAGATAAGGCAATTGCTGTGCTGTTCTGTTAGATTTAATGATAAGCAATATTCTTATTAAATTAAGTGTAAGGAAGCACTGATTTTTGCTTTATATTTATAAAGAAATTGCTAATAACATAAAGCTTTTTTTTTGCTGTGCAAGTTTAGGATTGAATGACTTGAAAGCTAACAAGCTCATTGATATTCTGTGATGATTTTAAGAAAGATGCACCATGCCTGAATTCTGGTTTATGCTGTGTAATTAAATGAAGTTGCTGTTTGCGACAGTGTCTATAGACTCTTCAGTGTCATAATTTCGCTGTTTTATAGTTCTGTCAAGCCTGTGCATAATGTAGGAAAGTGGCTTAAATGGACAGAGAAAATGAGTCCCAGCTAAAAAGACAATAGCTTGGCTAGCTAGGTAGTGGGGTAGAGGTTCTGAAAATCTTAAGTTTTAGAAGAGCTTGTGAAGGAGGGAGGTATGTGGCATGCTGTGTCTTGAAGAAAAAGCAGTTGCTTAGCTGTGGGAACACTTCCATCTCAGAGATAACTGGCCTAGAGCAAAAGAAGAATGGGAGAGAGAAATGTCCGTGTTTTGAAAGGAATCCAAGAAGCGTTCTACTGTCTTTAATCTTCTTGACCTGGAAGGGAACAGTTACCATCTGAGGAAAATATACTGTCATAGTGTCTCGGGGTAAAAATATCTGCTCAACTCCTGTTTTTAAATCAGATTATAATTGTTTATTGATATATTAGCAACCTGTAATTGTCTGGTAATCTGTGAACTACACAGTCAAGGTCAGCATCAACAATACAACAGAAACCACAACCCTAGGCACTTACAAAATATTCAAAGCAACTAACTTCTAAAATGCTCCTAAAATTTCTAAACATTCTAAAATTTCTAGACATGCTTCTTTAACCCTCAAAAATAGTAATTCTGCTATAGTAATTCACTCACATACCATGTTGGCTGTTGCTATCCAGATCGTGTCATCAAGAGATGCCTTTTGAATTCCCCACACTTACTTCCCGAAGTCTGCATGAAATTAGAAGATAACCTAATGTATACACATTATTCTATTTTTTTTTTGACAGGAAACTGAAGGTAGAAGTAGTGTGTCGGACCAAATCATGCAACTGGGAAAATCAGACATTGTTTTGAACACATTATCCTTCCTGGTTTTTATGATTTTTCTTTTTCTTTATCATGGTTCTGCATCTTATAAAGTCTCTTCCTCTGTGGGCTGCA
The DNA here is from genome assembly GCA_028858755.1 of Ara ararauna. Taxonomy (NCBI): domain Eukaryota; kingdom Metazoa; phylum Chordata; class Aves; order Psittaciformes; family Psittacidae; genus Ara; species Ara ararauna. The sequence goes on along the minus strand of CM054410.1, from coordinate 29,919,210 downwards.
TGCAAGGCATACAAAACACACTACAAACTGTTTAAATCCAGGGCGCAGATAAATGGGGTATTTAGGGAAGGGATCAGAGCAGGTGTGGGATTGGTCTGATGCCTATTGTACTTCACTGAAAGTTTTCATCTTCACAAAGGTGTAATGAACTGCCTGTTTTGCGTCAGAGGCCAAAGGAAGAGTAATGATGCAGCCTACTTAAACTGAAGCAGAGCTAGAATTAGACAAGCAAAAAACCCCTGAGGTTTTCCAGGAGCATGGGTAGCTTCCTAAATACTAAAATGCATAAACACTAAACTATTTATTTTTATACATGTAAAAACAGTGGATGTTAAGAAATCTAATGTCTTTCCATGTGTAACCATGTTCTTGCATTATTTTCCCTTCAATAAAGTATACATATTCTATTAGAAAGTACCTCTAATGTGTTAATTGCACATGAAAAACTAATGAACTTAATCTTAAATATTTCTCTTGGGATGTTGTGGGTTCCCCCCCCCCCCCCCCCCCCCCGAATCCAAGTAACTTGGATGTTACAGGTCATCTTCTTTTCCATTGTCCTTAAAAATTTTACTGCTGATTTCTTAGATGTTAAACATGCAATGTTCTAGTCTTTCTAACAATTTAGATTTGGTGGTATGATTAAATATTACCGTGATGAGGGCAAGTATAAATAAGTAAGATTTGTCTGGTCTTTGATTCAATATCCATTAATGACACAAAGCCTGTAAAAGGGCAGATACAGGGTGCATTTTGTTAAGGTTCAGGTGATGCTATTTGTACATCCTTTTTCACTATCACTAACAAAAATTATAGAATCATAGAATAGTTAGGGTTGGAAAGGACCTTAAGATCACGTAGTTCCACCCCCTCTGCCAGGGGCAGGGACAGCTCCCACTAAACCATGCCATTAGAGGCTCTGTCCAACCTGGCCTTGAACACCACCAGCAATGGAGCATTCACAACTTCGCTGGGCAACACATTCCAGTGCCTCACCACCCTCACAGGAAAGAATTTCTTCCTCATATCCAATCTAAACTTCCCCTGTGTAAGTTTGAACCCATTACCCCTTGTCCTATCACTACAGTCCCTCATGAAGAGTCCCTCCCCAGCATCCTTATAGGCCCCCTTCAGATACTGGAAGGATGCTATGAGATCTCCACACAGCCTTCTCTTCTCCAGGCTGAACAGCCCCAACTTTCTCAGCCTATCTTCATACGGGAGGTACTCCAGTCCCCTGATCATCCTCATGGCCCTCCTATTATGATTTATATTGACTCAGACTACACCTATGTGAATAATGGTAGTATTCAGACCTCTATGCAGCAGCATATTGTCATAGTAAAAAAAATATGAATTGCAGCTGCTCCAGAATCTATGCAAAATATAAATGCAAGAATTTTCCAATCAGAAAACACTGGTCTTAACCAGGGAGTGTTTTATTCTTTGTGGTGTTCAGTCATAACTTTTTGATAGTGTTTTTCAAAATCTGAAGCTATGCAGTTACAGTATTTTGAAATACAGTGGATGAAATTCTTGTTTATGGTTCACTGCCTACTTTCCCTCTTTGCTTTCCCGGGTAGTGTGGTATAACTCCCCATCCTGACTGCATGACTTTGGAGCTCCTGAGGCAGATATTTCTAGTGAAATTATTAGAACAAGAAGGAGAGGTTTTTTGTTTTATTAATCTCTTGGTTTAGGATCAGAATCTAGTTCAGGACAAACAGCTGCAGAAAGTAAAAGACAAAACCAACTGAATCAAATGAATGACTTTTATTCACAAAAAGTTTTTATTGATATATTTCTGGACAGGTTAGTCTTGAAAGTTGTTTGCTGATGTTATTTTCAGTAGTGGTGCAAAGTACTTTAAATTTCTAATTATACTAGAGAACCAGGGTGGAATTTATGTATGATTTGACAGTGAGATGACATCTATGGAGGTTTTTAATGTATTTTTGCAACTAAGTTATTAATTCTATTTTCATGTGTTAATGATATTAGATTGGATAGGACACTTCCTGTGAAATGTCTGTCAACATTCAGAAAAGAAAGCAGCTCTTTAGATAATATCTTGCAGTTGCTTATTCCCAAAAAGTAACTTCCTTAGTTAGAAGTATGGCGTAAATCTGATTGTTGTCCTTGAAAATAGTAAGCTATCCTTTCATGTGCATCAGCTGTCTCATCCTTCCCGATGCAGTATTTGATGTCATCTACAAATGCTCTTTATAGGGACACGAGAGATTTAAAGCATAATGTTTAAACACTGTAAAGGATAGATTTACCCTGTGTTCTTAGCAAGAAATTTCTTTAATGTCCCCATGTATTTTTTGAGAGCTGAAATTGGAGAGATAATAAAAATGCATTAACAACTCTGAAATGATGGGGATAGTCCAGTTTCAAAAGAAAAAGCACCACCTTCCAGAAGCTAAAAAGTTCAATGGCCTCACTTGTTGGGATAAAACCAGAAACTAGATCTTGTCTTCCTCTTAGGCTTCTGTGCTACATCCCGGAAGTCCTGTCACTGGCACATATTTGGCAAAGTATCCTGGATTAGGGATCAGAGAGGAGCAGCAGAGTATGGGAGAGTACAACAGCATGGATCTTGCTTAAAGGTTCATAGGAACTGTAAACCCATTTGCTACACAGTTACTCTCAGATCTCCATCTGCTGCACTCTCTTGCAGTCCCCGTCTACTAGCTGTACTACTTTCTATTTCCATCACCATCTTTCCCAGCAAAATTACCCATTGAAAATGAGGTCTTGCAATTCACTGCATCTTATTATATCAGATAAATACAAGCCAAACTCTGAGGTATCTGGCCACTACTACTTACACATATATAGGCTTTCTCTCAGTTGCTAGCAACTGTTTATGTTGTGACATTAAGATTGAACTTTCTGCCTGTACGGAAAATAAGCCTACAAACATGCCCTGGCATGTAGCCAGAAGGCATCCTATAAAATGCAAGAAGCAGTGTATGCCTATTTGGTGGTGTAATGTAGAGGGAGACACTTCAGAGCAGGCTGCCACTTGGACAGAAGGCACGCTGTGATCACAGCTGCTCTGTGGACTGCTCACTAGAAGAAATGCAGGCATAACCAGTAAGAGTTGGCATTGCTCTGTTCTGTAGAGCAAGTTTTTTTTCTCCCTATGGACTATGTTTCCTTCCCCCTGTCTTCTCCCATTACTTATATCTATGAAAAAATGTAGGCATCTACAAACATTTAAAAATTTGATCTTAAGATATCAAGGTGGAGGGTTTCAAAACAACCTACACGCCCAGACAGCACTGAATATTTAGACACCTGAACACCTCTAACAATCTGGCCCTTGGGTGCTTTTAACAGAAAGTTGGCTACTTTTCTGCATACATACATATATGTATATATTTCTTGGGTAATAATCCCTAATGCTCACTGACAAAAGGTAGTTTCCTGAATTAATGTAACATATCTGGGCATTGTTCCAATAAAAATGTTGGCTAGATGCTATGCTGGCTGAAGATACAGAGAATGAATGGCTTCAGGCAGGCTGTACCAACTGGACAGAGCTTGTCTTCAGACTAAGGAGATACATCGTGCATGCTTTGATCAGGAGGGAAGGAGTAAAAGCAGCAACTCCCAGGTTGTGGAAAGATAATACTAAACAAAGAGAAAAGATAGCTGTTAATTAAAGAAATCTTAGGTTTAGTTCAGCAAATGCATGATAACGTTGTTCAAATTTTGTATCTTGCACTAGATTGCATTTCAATTAAAGTGGCACTAGGAAAATGTGTATAAAGACTAACTAATTAATGCAACAGCAACTGTAATCAAGTCACTTTTTTACCAAAGCTGGAGCTAATTTGCAATTTCTTAAGACACTTCAATATATATATATATTTAACATTGCTTGTGAAATGCACCTCATTAACTGAGGGTCTCTCGAACATCTTTCTCATTATTGGTTAGGCAGGCCTTGTTGCTGCACTCAGGACTCTTTCCCTGGGAAAGTGGAGCTAGAAAGAATTCATAGTGGTAAAACAGACAAAGAAAAATAGCTTGTCAGTGCCCAGCTTTTAAAGAAGTTTGTTTCTATATACATTAGAAAATGGGACAGGTTTAAACTGCACGTGTTGGGAATGCTGAGCCCTGGATTGCATACTAAACTGAAGAAGCTCTCCTTTCTGTTGCATGCTGTGTAGATGTATAGCTAATGGTGCCTCAGCACCCATTCTTTAAATGTACAGATTCATTCTAAATGTGTTGGATTAATTGTTAATTAGATCTAGGTAGGTATTTTCTCTTCCATTTGGTAAGCCAAGTAGTGCACTATCTGAAAGTATCATATTGTGTGTTTATTCTCATGTGTTTGTTCTTTTGTACAGAAATGTGCAGAGATGAACTAGGAAACCAGTAGCAACTTTATGTGGAAACATTTATGTGTGTGTATGTATATCATTATATATATGTACGCACATATATATATGGAGTGATATTAAAGGCTGTAGTCTAACCTAGCAGGCTAAATGAGGCTAAAACCCTTCTGATACTGCACCCAACTGACACAGAGCAGCCTGCAGCCACATTCTTTCAAACTGCTGACATCTGAAAGGCAGTTTGCTCCTAAACTGGCAATTAGCACTAGCAAGAGGCCTTTCCCAACTCCTGAGATGGACCTGGAAGTTGTTTAGGACGGTGGTAGAGGCCATTATGAAAACTTAGTACTAGAAATGACTGGATTTCAATGTCTAGGAGCACTCCCTAGCGCTTCATCTTCTACTGCGCATGTTGCTAAAGAAATGGTTGAGCTGTTCAACTTGAGTGTACTCATAGCCATGTAAGCAATTAATCTCTTCAGTTAATTAATATTTGACGTTTCTGGTGCTAGAATACACTTCTGTTCTGTGTATATATGAGTACACATTTAAAAAAGGAGGGGGAAGTCATTAAGAAATCCTTGCTGGCTGTGGGGCATGCTGTGTTTTAGCTTGTTCAGCAGCAAATGGGATAAAAATTTTTCACTCCTGCATGAACCTTCCCATTATCAAATGAAGAGGAAGAAATAAGTAGGTAATTAAAAATGCTTGGTTGGAAATGTTCAAAAATGAAGTTCAGTAACACATGCACTAGCATTAGATTGTCATAGGTTTATAGGACATATTGACTAGGTAATGACAAAAAAAAAAAAAAGAGATCAGAATGCTGCAGAGTATCTGTAATATCTGAGCTAGAGACACTGTGATCCATCACTGATCTGTGAGATCCTGAAAAAGAGGATGTGGTATGCTAATAAATCCACAGGAAGGAAAAAACTCATATGTAGTGGCACTGTTTTAACCATTCTCTCTTTATGAAAATATATGCTGGAGAAAATATAGTATTTTGCAAAAGAAGACTGGCTATCTTCTTTTGCAAGTAGAGAACAAGGAGCTGGGTTTCAGAAATGGTTTTGCATTGTAAATATTAGAAATTTTGAAATAATGTTTCTACTTGTCTAAATTTTAAAAACAAGAAGCAACAACTGTGCATCTGTACCCTATGCAGAGTGAAACATTTTATGGCAATCCACTTTATCCTATAGAAGACAGCTGTGCATTTGTAGCAGTGGAAGTTCCTGATTTTCTGGGTTAGTTTGTTAATTTTTATTACAAGACTCATTCTCCCTGCTTATGTTTTATTTCTGTGGGACTTATTGGGCACACTATGCAAAATATATATGGGACTTAAGCTATATAATTTTGAAGCTACTCTAGGGACCTGTCATCAGAGGTTAACAGGCAATAAACTGAAATAGGGTGGCTGACTTTCCTGACCATGCAGGCTGCTCGTCAGAACCTTCCTGTGCTTGAGAGCTCTGAGATTCATATAATGTCTTGGGCTGATGAGGAAAAATGGGCCTTTCAGGATAGTTCACAGAAGGGTAGTGCTAATGTTCCCTGGAGTGTTACAGCTCCTACTATAAGCCAGGAATAGCCTTTGCAGGACGTGCTGACTCATTTTCTCTACGGCTATGGATTGAGTTGCCTGTTCCCTGCATGGCCTCACTGCTAGCTGTGCCTGTAGCCAGAATATAAATGTCGCTGCTTGATAATAAAGTGAGAGCCAAAGGATGACTGTAGTATAAGAGAACTTCCTGATTTCATACCTGAAACACAAGGTGAAATTTCAGTATTTTGCTGTATTTTTCTTGTTCATGACTTGTATTACACTGTGGAAAGTTCATGTAATATGTATTACACTGTGGAAAGTTCAAAGTTATCAGCTAATTTTGCACTCTGATTTTTAAGGCTAACCATAGAGCAGGCAGCGTCATCCTTTGGCTTTAGTGAAATAAAAACTGAGAATGTCGGCTCAGAGGCTGATATCTATGGTGCATTTGAACGCTAGGAAAAGATAGATTTATATTCTCCTTTGACATGTAGAAAAGGTAGTGACATTATTCATGATGTGAGAAGCTACTGCGCTATTTCTGCTGCCAAAGTACTTTTGCAATCACAGCCTAACAGAAGACAAGCAGCCTTATTTAACTAACCTGTATGTAAAAACTGCATCACTTGCTGTGGCCATTTCACAACTCCTCTGGAAATAATTCTTAAAGACACAGAAAAGTTATTTTAAATATGGTTTGCTTAAGGAATTTTTATTACCTCTTATACTTAACATCTCTATCAGGAAACTAGACGATTTGTGTTTCTATCCTCTGGAAAACCAATCCTGTCTTCATTATCCAAGCCATCAGTCCACAGACAAAGGGGAGAAACAAGAAACAAATGACTACATTGATGCTCAGATCTTTCCTATTTTATCTTGACAGGGTTTCATTTATACGATGGTGTATTTTTAACCTTGCAGCTATTGCCTCCTGTTACTCTTTATGGTAATTGAAGCTGGGCCCAAAAGACCTTAGAGGCATGTATCTTCTCCTCACATGAGTGACACTTCAGTGATAAACTTGAACTTAAAGTTACTGAGGCGTAACTGAGGGTTCATTTGATAGCTAGTGGTTTCCAGCAGCACTGCAGGGCTTCAGGGGCTCAGTGTGAGTGAGATTGTTAATGTCCTGTGAGGGAAAACAATAACACATTTCATTAATGCGTTCATGTGTGAAGCATCCATTAGTGCACTGGAGGTATTAATGACGTTATGCTTTAAACTGACATGTGGGGCATGACAGGAATTGCAAGGTCTGATGAGAACAGATGACAAGATAAGCAAATATTTGAATGGCTTCATTTGCCTCCAGGTCAAACCATTGTGGAGGAGAATTGAGAAAGCTAAAACTGGGGAGATATGTTTTCCTAGCACTGACTGAACCACAGGAAAGCTGAAGAAAGATTGTTTACCAAGTAAATAGAGCGGTCAGTAAGGGCAATAAATATGTAAGAGGTACAAGCTTAATTATTACTGAGCCTTGGACAGTAATTCAAATTTAATTTGAGTTAAATTGTTAAAGCCACAGCACAATTCAGGGTACAGATACACAAACATTTTGCTTGTATGAATATTCTTTTTAATTTTCAGTTAATTTTCCTCTTTTGGCCTGCTGTGTTTTAAATATGAAGCCAAATAAGTTGTTGACTATGTCAACAAGATTATTGCACTTTGTGCCAGAACTGAATTTTGGCATGAGATTTTAATGAATGAGTTTGTCAGCAGGTCAACAGAAGGTGATAGAGTTGATAAGATTATTTTTCTTCTCTGATTGTCATGTGCATTCTTTATTTTGTCAGGTTTAAACTAGCCGTAAATTAGCAGATGAAAACCTGTTCCCCTGTTTTGGACCACTATTAAATTGCTACAGAATGCTCACAGTGCAAAGGATTTGACAGCTGCAACTCAGCCATTAGATGACCGTAGAGCACATCTCAATGCCATCCAGCATAATTTAACATGAATGATCTGACATGCTTGGCAGCTCCTTGAAGAACGGGGAGGAAAAGGCCATTCTTTTGCTAGCTCTGATTCAGACTGATTTTATACAAATAGACTTTTCCTTTTCTGAACCAGTGACTCTCACTATCTAGTTAATGTAATGAAATCATGCATTATGAATACTGTGTTAGTGCTGCTGTACAAAACCAAGGCTCACAACTTTTGCATTGTCAGTCCTTTAGGGTTCACTAGTAAAATCAAAATACCCCAAAATATCAAAATGACAAAAAGTCAAACCTGCACTTCACTTAAATATCTTCAATCCCTATTCATCAAATACATGAACACTTCACATGGCACTATCTTATTTTCATCTTTTAGGCCTCATTACAAGAAATAGTGATTTCCTGTCCTTGTACATTAATCAGTCTTGTAATAATTAAAAAATTAAGCAAACATCTATGACACTTTTTCACACTGACATTCTGGGAAGGTTGCTCAAGTTTTCATTACAGCTATTGCCACAAATACTCTTTACATGAGCTGAAACTTTGTATTCATGGACTTTTGCTGAAGATAGATTTTTGGGAAAGAAGTTGAAACCAAATCCCTTCAATGAGTTAAAGTCATCAGAAGGTAAGAAATCATACTTTTTTTGCTGCATAGCTGCTAACGTGTAAAGATATTTCCAAGGACTATATGTGTTTTCCTTTTTAATAAGCTGCAGATTAATGTGTACAGTTTGCTTGTTTTTCTGCCTTTTATGCTTATCTTCATAGCAGACTGTCTTTGAAGGAGCATGCTGAAGGACCACAGATTAACTCTCTTCCAAGTTTGCTAGTCAAATTTACACCCTTTTTGTTTGTTGGCCATATATCCTACAAATTAACTTACATTATGTCTTCTCCACGAAATGCAGACCACTCTGACCAGGTGGAATGGGAAATGGCTGACTGGCACAGCTGGTCACAAAGGGTTGAGGTGCAGGGAGCTCATATTAGTCAATTATTACTTAGGTGTTTTTGTAACGGGACAGGTGAGAAGGAGCTGTGTGAGAATTACCCTGAAGACTGATCCCTGCTAAACTGATTTTCAGTGCTCTACTAAGTGATGCATCAATTTGGGCTTTGAGTTCTGTCTGTCCTTACTCTTTCTGTTCTCAATTTTGCCCCTAAAGATCAGTATTTTTCTTTTCAGGTCATTCACTAGTAATTTATATATGCATATCTCCTTTTCAGGGTGTTCTGCATGTCATGGCCTAAGCTCACCATGCAGTTTATTTTTATATGATTTCCAGTCTTCTCTGGAAATGAAAATGATTTTGATAAACAGTTGCACTTTTGAATGTTTATTTGAACTGAGCCTCTAAGCCTTTAGTGACTTTCCTGTTGCTAATGCTGAGCTAGTGTCCCTGATGTTAATGATGATGAAGAATGGTGTATGATGTTGATGCTGGACGTTAAAGAGTAAAGACAGGAGCCTAAGATAAAAGGAGGCCTTTGAGCATGAATTCTCCCATGGCAATAAAATGACATTATAGCATTGTTTTTATATAAAATTTGACCTTTTCGACAGGACATGTCTAAAGGTAAATGACAAAATTTCATGTCTGCATTTGCCTTTCAAGTCAAAAATGACTGACCGTTATTTCTTCCCATAGCATGCTTTATCTAATACATGATAAACCAATAAACTTTGCAAATAAACTAACTCCGAATGGGTGGCTCTTTCATGTAGCAATTTTCATGGCCTTTTTATTTGCTGTTTGTGTTTTGGGTGTCACTTTTATTAGAACTGGCAGCTTTGCGTTGTTTTCTGTGACTGTTGGAGTTCATAAGCTGCTGCAGGCATCTTCTCAGAGAACTTCTGAAAACTGCTAAGTAAATACTGGAAGGAATCTGAGAATCAGGCAATTTTCAGTGTAAATTTCTTCCACACAGCTGAACGCTAAGAAACATGTTGTTTTAATGTCTGATGCCAACTTGTACCCAAAACCGTGCTGATCTGCAATTAATAACTAGAGTAAGTTTGTGGCAATTTGGCTACTTTGTATTTCACTGATTATCATCCACAGATGATAGTCTTTATTTACTGACAAAAAGATTCAAGCAAAGTCATCTTTTCTGCTGCTGTTATGTCATGTTCTAATCAATGGAAACACTTTCAAAGTCTTAGATGAAAACTAAAGTAACATTAAATGTTGGGGGAAGAGGATTCTCTGGGTAGTCCACATATTACACTAGGATTTTAGGATATTTTATATATTTATACATATGTAAGAAAATAATTAAATACCTACCACTATATGAATGAAGTGAGCTGTCCATATACTAAATTAAGTGGGGCAAGAGATGAATTCAGAGAAGACAGAATTTATTGAAACTCACATTGAAGTAATACATGGTATATTTTCTAAAATAGAAAAGATCAGATCAGCTTGATTCTTCTGGTGCAGCGAAATATTTGAGAAGTTTCAGTGGTAGAAATAGTGTCTATAGAAGATGGGATTACAAGGAATTTTTTATTTTTTTTTTTTTACACTCTAGAAGCAGCATATCTCTGTGAGATCAGTATTTTAATGACTTTATTATGAAATGCATGAATGATGCATTTCCTGTCTTTGGGACCTTGCTCTGCCGCAGATTTTCAAAAAGAAGCACAAGATAAAAGAAAAGAATAGGGAACTTAAGGAGCCTGGCTGTTTTGTTTGGGTCAGTTTAGTGAGAAAAAGTGTATGAAATTTAATGTAGCAAGAGTACGAAGGCACCCAGTTTAAAGATGGTGAAAGAAGAAAAATCTGAGGAAGAAGGCAAGCAGGGCAGCTATGCAAACAAGCATATAATTGTAATTAAACATGTAAGAGTTTACATTTTTAAAAAGTGCTGGATTTTCCTATTCTGTTATATACTGTGTCTTTCACTTGACTTGTCTGGCAATAAAATCGCAGTGTTTCTGAATATTGTTCTCTGATACCTTCTAGGAAAAAACTTCAGTTTTGAAGTTGCTGGAATGACATGATTTCTGTTCTCACCCTGCTATGCCACGGTGTATTTTTACTGACAGATATAATAATAAATCAGTAATTCGTGGCATATTTCATTTATACGCTAATTGCAGTTCTAGCTCATTATTGATATTAATGATCCAGCAACTCTAACTGTTAAGGGATGAGCAATGCTAAAATCATGGTCCATAAGCTTGCTACTCTTTTAATAGATTCGAATGAGAATTATAATATTTATGCAAATGGGGGCTAAAAGGATTGTGAGTCTTTCAGCCCTGTTGAATCAGTTCATTTTATTGGAAAACAGTGTAATGTTAAGTCGAAAGATGTTTTGACTAACAGCTGAGCAGTATCCTCGTCCTGGGCCCTAGGTGTCAGACTCGGAGCTGATAGAGCTCTGAAAAGCTCCTGTCTATCGCTATATGAGCAGTGCTGACCCGTCTGAATCAACTTTTTTTTTTTTTTTTTTTTTTAATTTGGTGTACCTAATTCTGTCAAATTCTTAAGAAAATATTGTTTGTGACAATGCAAAAAAAAAAAACAAAACAAAAACATGAGGGGTATCAACAAGAGGGCAACGTCTAGCACAATCAATTGGAAAGATTGTGATTTCATTTACCTTTAGTTGAGATGCCACCTGACATTCTTGGTCAAATGCAAGTATGTTGAGGGATATATTGAGGGATAAGATAACTAGGAAAGGTAACATTTTAGAATACTAAATGATAATTGTTAATTGGCAGAGCAAAATAACTTGTTTTCAGGTTGGTTGCTAACTGGTGAGCATGAACAGAACTACACTTACTGATCATGGAAAAATAAAGTTTATGTACATTTAAAGTATAAAATTTGTTAGTTAACATAATTAAATTCCAGCATTCATGATGTCTTCTGATAGATCTAAGTCCATATTGCAAAACATAGATCAAGATTCCAATTTGAAATTGCTCTGTATTTAAAAGTGGTAACTCGAAGCTCAGCTAAAGTAAGCTCTTATTTTCAAAAAGGAAACATCCTTTCTATTATGTCTGACAATAATTATGCCTATCATCCGAGTGATGTGTACTTATGAACGTTCTCCACTTTGCTGGGATACATAGGTGTAATTCAGCCACACGCTGAAGTACGATTAACTCACTGATAAAATTCATACATGACTAAATTATATAGGTGGTTGAAAATCTACAGGGAGACTATTATTTTCTACTAAATCTTGTAGGATATTATAAATTCATAATTCTATTACACATCAATAAAGACTATATTTAATCCTTGTTTTATCTGTTTAGAATTTTTAATGTTCTTGAGTCAAATACTAAACACCTTGTAAGACAGAAGAGCATGCAGAAGTTTGAGTACATGCTAATATTCACAATAATCCTGAAGTACATTCATTGCAAAACCTAACGTTGGAACACTGCAGATGTAGCTTAATACTTCGTAGCTCAGCAATCTGAAAGCTGTTATTAAATGAGAACTGTTTCTTGATAGCATTGTAATAATTTCACATCTAAACAGTCAAGTTGGTAAAGATCCTTTTTATAGATTTTCAGTGTCTATCTGTGTATCTAATGTGGTGTTTACATAGTGTTACTGATGTTTTGACTGGATTCCAAACAGAGAGAGAGTTGGTTAGTTATTATGGCTGATCTATAATTATTGGCTGAAATTTTTTTCTTGGGTAGACAAGGAGTTGTTCAATGAAGCTTGTGAAAATTTCGTTACAAAGTTTTAAAATATGTAGCACTAATGGAAGGCACTTTGACTTAGGAATCCAGGGCAATTGATTGCAAATTTCTTTGTAACTTTAAGCACGCAATGTCCTCCATAGCTGCTCTTGACTTTAAAGTGTAAATAGAGAGAATGATTCTAAGTTCTGGAACTCTTGCTTCTTATATTAAAACCTTGTTCTTTTACCTCACACTAGAGAAACCCTCTGTATCGATCCTGTTTAAACTTATTAAAAAAAAAAGTTTTCTGCATTTAGGTACTTTACATTTATGCCATTTTTAAAATTAACTTTGATTTTTTGCATAAGTACAGCTTAGTTTGCAGGCACAAATTCAACTTCTTATGAAGAACTGACTGAAAGTTGTTATACTGCTTCTGGAGCAGTTGCAAATAAGTTTACTGTACAGCTTTACATAATGACTCAAATCTGCTAGTCTAACAATACAATTGGAAAAAAAGATGGAAGATCATAGAATCAGAATAGTTTGGGTTGGAAAGGACCTTAAGATCATCTAACTCCAACCCCCCTGCCATGGGCAGGGACACCTCCCACTAAACCATGTCACCCAAGGCTCTGTCCAACCTGGCCTTGAACACCGCCAGTGATGGAGCATTCACAACTTCCCTGGGCAACCCATTCCAGTGCTAACCACACTTACAGCAAAGAATTTCTTCCTCATATCCAATCTAAACTTCCCCTGTTTAAGTTTGAACCTGTTGCCCCTTGATCAGTCAGAGGTTTTAAAATCCCATCCTTCCTCTGGATCTCCTACATCAGAATGCTCAAATTTCATGTTACATAGACAAAATAACAATGACTAACTAGCCTGTCGATTATCAACCTGATAACTTCCCTAACACTTCTGTTTCTTTGTTCCAGCACTTGAATTCTGTTAGATGAGTTTGTTTCTTCAAAGTAGGGAGAAAGTCAGCTGAGAAGATAACAACTTTCTTAAGGATGCAATATGTATGCATACTTCTTGCCAGCCTAGGTTACTGTTATGTGTAAGAATTCTTGCTTAAGTTGAAGTGTCTTGGGAAGAAGCACTTTAAAACCAAATTAAATTTTAAAATTACTGAAATCTCAACAAATTTTCAACAACAAGCATATGTATCCTATTATAGACCCCGTTTTTTTTTTTTTTTTTTGTTAATTGTACTTCATTTTCTCGACTTAAGCATTAATTGGAGGGAGAAAAGCACAAACCCTTAGTATTTCATATTAGAATTTTTCTTGTGAAACGTCAGCCGCAAGCTCTATGAATAAGGTTTGGTAGGTTTAAATAAGCTTGAGCTGGTAACAATGTTTTTTTTTCTTACATGAGCCTTATTTTTTAAAGCATCCTTCTTGTAGCCTAGTAAACATGCTATGAAATTTGATAAGCATGTTGATTATATCAGATTTAGTGATGTCTTGGAGAGAAGTGGAATATTTGATTTCATTCAGGAAGAGACAGTGGACCTTCCTGACACTGGCTGATACCAGACACTCTTCAGAAGTCCCTTAGATGGAGTAAAAAGGGAGATCTTGGACTTATTTCTTCCATGTTGTCATCTTAATTCTGGCTAGAGTGCATGCTGCAGTACATGAAGCACTAAACTTCAACTCAGGAAACCTGTGGGTATTTGCAGTGTACGGAAATACAACTCACTTGTCATGTCTGATATTAAAGGTTGACTCATCTCTTTCCTGATGATCATGAACAGTGTCCTAGTAAAATGAGAGGTAAGAAACAACTTTTCATTAGAAAAGAGATTTGGAACTAAGAACATTTATCTACTGTCATTAGCCATTGACTTCATGTCAATTTTGTGTAAGCTTCTTTTAACCAGTTTCTCAGTAATATTTATATATACAATTCCTTTGTAAATACAGGCTTTCTGACTTTTTTTCCTTCACTACCGATCTGAGAAGTGTATCTACAGTGTCAACATGCATGAGAAGGTCGGTGTGAGGATGAAGACACAGAGGTCTGGAAGATAAGTGCTTTTCTAATGGGTGTCACATAATTACTCCTTAAATGAGGAACATGATAAATAGAAGCTGATATGATGAATTTTGAGGTTTCAGTGAAATAAGTTATTTCCACTGCTATTAGAATGTACTGTTTGTGAAAATCTTTTTGCCACCTTTTAAAAAGTGCTTCTAAACCTCTTCAGGAAGAACTATTGATGCTCAATCCATCTTTGCATGTATCCAGCAAATGAGTTTTACTGCTTGAATCCATTGCTCTTTCCAAATATCACCACAATGGACTGTGTGTTTATCAGCTGCTTAGTCCAGTCTGTTAATGTTCACTTCATACTTCATGATCATTCCAAACCAAAACTGTGAAAAATTATATCTGGTAAGTTTGGAAACATTTTGGCAATATCTGAGATGACTCATTGTTAAGCAAAAATACACAAGAGATTATTGTCCCTCAGCAACTCCTTAAGAGATTCCAATAAGCATTAGTTTGTAAATCTGGTGAACATGTTAAGGTATATATATGGACCTGGAGATATTTAAGCTGATTTTTCTAAGAAACATAATGCTCTGTCCTAAAAAAAAGTAAACAAAAATTTCAGAAAAAAAAATAGTGATGGTAACAGTTGTGCTGATGGTGACAGTGGCATTATTCTTGGGGTGGAGGCCTCAGATTTCTGCCACAAAGCTAGGGAGAGCCCCTGGAATAATTAATTTCCATTGTACTAAGAAAGATGTGTGAAAATGAAGACTGGACTTTAAATGATCGGGTAGATTTCACAACTAGTCTTAGGGGAAAGAAGGAAATGAGCTTGTCTGATGTTCAAGACAAGTAAGCTGTTACTGCACTGTTACCAGGGTGAAAAAATAATATTGCCCTAGGTGTAGATTATTGGCTTGCTGAAGCTGTCCTGCCCAATTTGCAATAGTTTAAATGCGCAAAAAGAACCTAGCCTATATTTGGAGTGATGTCTGAGAGCACAGGGCTCTTTTCAATGTGCTTGAGTTTGAGACTTACCTTTATCATTTAAAAAAGGCAACTTATCATATGTTTTATGCAGCCACTGAGCCACCTATTTTATCAGCAAAAAAGAAGGGTAAAGATACAGGTGCCAGTGACTAAGCATTTGTTAATTTTTCTATCTACTTGTTCTTTTTCTCCCATTAGGTAGTAGGTTTATGGTTTGCTGTTGTTTGTTAGTTTGGTTTTGTTTTGTTTCATTGTGTTTTTAAATAGAAAATTTAATGCAGAAGTTTACCTGAATTGATAGCTTAGGGACAGAGCTTTCTTTCTGAGGGACAGAAGAGAGGAAAACTGTAGGCATATATGAGAGAAGAAATTACTTAACTGGCATCAACATATAAGAAACTGTAGGAAAACCATCAGCAAATATGAGGAAGATGAAATCACATAATCATCAGCAGATGAGCAGACATCAAGACTGAAGAGCAGTGAAGGAAATATAGAAGGGCATGAATTGCGTGAGGTAGGACATTTACAGAATTGTGCAATATATTATTTTACTGATGACAGAAGAAACTGAACTGACGTACATTTTTTATTCTGCCACAGTGGGAGGATGACTGGTGAAGAGGTTTTTAAAACATCATAGCTGAGAAGGTTTGCCAGATGTACAGGAAAAAGAAGAATCCAAGATGACCGTCAGGTTTTGACCCTGTCTAATTAATGTGGGTTAAAAAGTTGCCGTCTCTTCTCATGTGTTTAAATGTTCATCACTCCCCATAGTGGCACTTGATCTAATCATTGTGAGTTAATTTCTCATTTCTGTGTTCTAACAAAGATGCTTGCCCTGTTGGGTTCCTATACTTGCCATGCTTAAGTCCTCATGTAACGAGGCAGGTCTATCCCAACACTAACACCAAAAAGAAGTTAATCTAATTAACTAAAACCAGAATTAGCATTGCTTTTAAAATGAAAAATTATTTGAACTGAGTTTTAATTACTTCCCCACACCTTCTTTAGAGGCCTTGTTTTAGCTGCTGGGTAGGCTCATGCTAAGCAATGACCAAGTGATACACTACTTGTTAAATGATCAGTCAGTACACATTATCTGTGAGCTGTAAGAAATGGTGCACCAGCCAGATACTTGGATTAGTAAGAAATGTGATGCTGAACAGAAGGGCCTCAGCACACCCTTCTCTCTCAGGCTGTGCTGGTCTGCAGCTGAGTTTGACAGGTGGGGAGAGAGGGTACCTACAGAGAGGAGCAGGAGGGAACGTGGATGCAGAGACCAGGAGCAAGGCATTGTGTGGAAGCAGGAGAATCATGTGAGTTAGTATGGTTAGAGTTTGGTAAGCTGGTGTGAACCAGCTAATGTCTCTCACATATCTGTTTGTTGCACTGTATAGATGTATTTTGAAAAAGCAGGGGAAGTCATAAAGAGGAATTTCTTACTGTCAATCTCCTGATAAGGTAAGGGGTTTTCGCCCTCATTTCAAGAAATGAACTTGATAATTGTCTTCTGCTATTCAGATCTGTCACAATTTTTTGGAGAAAACATGCCTACATAAAAAAAGGTTGTAAGAAATCAATAAGCTTTGAAACCTGTAAGATTCTGAAGAAGTTGTTTGGTTTTTTTTTTTTTTTTTTTTTAAACTAGTAACTTTCATATCTTTTTTTTATTGAGAGACTTTTGAAATCTCACTGAAAACAGCAATGACTTAATTTTGTCAAGGTTTACAATGAAACTGATGAATCCTCTGTATGAAAGATGAGAAGCTGTAAAAAATTGTGAAACACAGACAGTAGTTTAATTCCATATTTGATTTAATCTGGGAAGGATTTCTGTGACGGGAAACCATTTGTGGGGGGAATACTGTGATGAAACTATGAGAACTTAATGAATGCAGCCTTCTCAGCTTCCGTGAACTGAGACGTGGCCAGATCCATGTAGCTGTAGCACCCTATACCCCTTATGAAAAATGTGGCTACTTTGTTTCTTTAGCATAAACTCTGATAGAGATGAAATAATCACTTAGTGGAGGCAGCAATTAAACTCCTTGTAAGAGAAGGACCTGGACCTATTCTCATCTGTATGATTGGAAGCTAGTTGAGGGCTGAAAGGTCTTAGACCATAAAACCTCAAAATAGCAATGGGAGAGGCAGGCAGAGCCTGATGCAGCCATGAAATAGACATCCTTTTTCTGCCAGATAAAAGGCATTCATTTGTAAGACTAAGACATGCAGAGAGTTCTGTCCTGCCTTGTCCATATGAACTCTGTAGGCTGTCTATAGAAACTGTGCAAAAAAGTGTCTGGGATATAAAGACAATGGAAAGTAATTTACAGGAATTAGTTATTCCAGATGGTTGCCTTTCAATGATAAATATTTATCTGGTAATTATTGAGGAAATGCATACATATTCAACTGTTTCTGATGCTGTTATGGTTGTTGGTTTTCAACTATGTGGTCCTAAAATTATCTCTAAGAGTTTCTTACATTTTGCAGAAACCAATAGATCAGTGAAATAGATGGAGTGAATGCTGCTGGAAGGCCTTCATTGATCTTCTGTAAAAGGGTCCATTTCACATTCAGTGGCAAACTGCTATAGAACATTGAACTTTTGAATCCAGCTGGTGTTTGTGGTGTTTCATTTTGTGTTTATGGACTCTTCCTGCAGGAGGTTTGTTGTATTTTATAACTATAATGAGTGGTGCTGTAACAAGGTATGGAGTGACCCAGTATCAGAAATGGAGGTTGGGACAAACTATTCTGGTAAAGTATTAGCAGTTTCCAAAACCAGATTTTCTTTTTTTCTTTTTTTTTTTTTTTCCTGAATGTGGGAGAAGAGAAGAGGAAAAGGATAGAGCTTTAAGACTTCCATTTATCTTGTTTTTCTGTTTAAGTTAGAGTTCTTGAAGAGTTCAGGTGTAATCACAGCCTTCTGTTGCAATAGGAAGCACCATCTGCTGAGGCATTCTGTAAGCAATATAACGTCTCTCCAGAGACAGTTTAGCATTCAATTCACAGAGAAGGATGGCAGCGACTTGTAAACAAAAGAAGACAACTGAAGCAGTGAAGAATGGGCTGTGCTCTAAAGATTCAATATGTTTCTTTATAGCTGAAAAATCCTGTAATGATATAAAAGCCTGGCAGGGCTCTCTGATGTATTAATTGTGGCTTTTTTTTTCCACTGAACCTTGGTATTTGAAAGCCAAAAATTAATGCCAAAACATTGCTTGCTTCTATTTTTTTTTTCCTACTGAAACCTTCAAGTTTGCTGAGTCTGGCCCAAATTATCTAGCAAATAACAATTGTTTGGGGAAAAGGAGAGAAAGTTTTTAATTGCAGCTCAATAGTAATTAAATAGTTAGAGAATGCTTATGAAAGAATAGGTATTGGCTGTCAATGCATATCCAGTTATGAAGTCAGTTGGAATGAAAAATAGCTTTTCTAGACAACCAGTGGCTAGTAAACCATTGGCAAGTAAACACTTTTATATCTTTTCATAAAATATTTTAAAGCAGACGAGGAGTGTGGCTGTGGTAGTGGAGAGATGAGATTGAATGGAGACTGTTTCCTGTTTTGAATGAAATCAAAGTGTCAGAATTATTAAAGAAAGATCTTTAGAGTATCTTTAATTATAAGCCCTTTTTGGTCTTAAATTCAAATGAAATGAATGCCAGAGATAAGGTACTGTAAGTTTAGGGCATGACTAATTTATAGGTTCTCCTGGACAAGGCAGAAGGGCTAGGTCTTCAGGGGCTCTGAGATCTATTCTATCAAACATTTTAGAGTAACAAAACCTTGCTTGATCACTATCTCATGTAAAGCAGATATTCAGCATACAGGAAATTTGAGCATCTTCCATTATGTGGGAGCTCCTCTAAATCTTATCCATCAGGACAATACACTTAATTATCTATGTGGTTTTGGTGTGGTTTCAGCTCAGTCAGCCATGCAGCCCTCTCTCACTCCTTCCCTTTCCTTCCCCGGGCTACCATAGTTCTGGTGCAAAGTGCTGGACATTAAGCAGTCAAGTAGTAACTTTCTTGGTTTTGAAGCTAGTGTAGAAGCTGATTTGTCACTGAGATAAGTGAGAGTCTAATTAGAGCTTTCATTATGACATGAAATACATGGTTGTTGGCAAGAACTCTTTAAGAGTCTCAGCTGTATTTTCAAATGGTACAATTTACTGTGAGTGACTGAAGGTCAGAGAGGGTTATATGTTGGTCATCTGCTCATTAATGAAGTTCTCTATTTAGGTGTATCTATTTTGTTACTTGGTTTTGGCCAGTGTGCTAACTATGATTCAGAACATGTCATCATTTCTATTATGTGAGCTATATTGTCCTTTGGGCTGCAAAAAGTCAGCCAGTGCAAAGAGGACCATTTGTCATCACTTACAAAATGACAACAGTATTGACTTCTACTAAGAGATGTTTGAGAGGGAAACAAGGAGGGGAAATAAGAAGCACTATCCACAGAAATCAGAACCCTGTGTTATGGGCGCAAAAAAGGTATGAGTAAAAAGGATAAAATGATGAAAACAGTTACATGTTTCAAATAAATCTAAAAAAGCAGAAAACAAAGCATTCAAATCTACATTCCCTTCTCTCAAATGTACTGTGTTCATTCAAAGATGAGAATGACTGAGGTCTGTATTGATGGATCATTTTCTGAGAAAAAGATGCTTCACTATATAAGAGCAATAAACAATCCTGCAGAAACTGGAGAACCACAGGTGCACAGAAGAGCTTTTGAGTCAGAGTCATAGAAGACTGGGATTAATGAAACCAAAGTGTTCAAGGAACTATCACATGGTGGCCCTCCCCTGGCTTAGTAATCCTTTTCAGGAAAACTTCAGAAATGTTCTTCTGTCTTGGTGCATGGGAGCAGATGCCTATTTAAATCCATGTGGTTTTTTTTATTTTTTTTTTCCCCTGATCTGGTCTTTGGTATATTGGTGCTTTTTGTAAGCCCTGGGAGCTATAACTAGAAAAACTATAAAACAATATAATGGTTTCATATTTAGAAATGAACAATATCTCCAGGACTGACCCCAGAAACTAACAGTTTCTGGAGACTGTTTGGCACTACCTGTAATGCCCAATGTCAGGCTTATTTCCTTTCTCAAATAATAGGTGATTAATTTGTGAAAGAGACAGTAAACTCTTGTCCAGACTTATTCTGAAATGTATTTTTCCCCTCTAAAAAGAACTTCATGATGGAAACTAACAAATAGAGATAATGGGACCTTTGCCTAACTTTCCTGGACTTGCTGTAGCCTGACTTGCAAAAAAGGGGAAAAAAAGTATCTTTGAGTAATTGTAGAAAGGCTTATTTTGTATGTCTAAGTCTCAGACTTCTGAAAACCTGCAGGAGTTGTTTAGCATTGTTTGGGGTTAGTTCCCCTGTCATAAATTAACCCTGTTAACTACTTACAGTACCCTGGAGTCCTACTGTGATGTGGAGTAAACTGGTTACAACTAAAATACCTTTAGGGACTTACATCTTAAACCACTTCTTCCTTGGTTTAGAGATTATCCATGCAGACACTTGCTTGTTCTCTGCCTAGAAATTGTCCTCTTGATAGGTTTAGGAATGATACCAGTTTAGGCTTTTTAGGATTGAGATTATAATGTTTGTTCTACCCTGCCCTCGTTAATCCAGCAATGTGTCTGGCCTACCATCTGGAATGACATCCTGGCACCTCTTAAGTAAAAGGAATCTGGCTTTTTCTGGATTTTCCACCCTACCTCTATATAAGGAGCCTCCTGATTGCTGGTAAAATGTCATTTCAGTCTAGTTATATGGCTCTTGTTTTCATAGCTTAGAATCTTTTCCCATTGAGGAATGATTTTGATATGAAAAGGATGTTTTGAACAAAGAGTCTAGCCCAACATTATCTGAAAGTGAAACCCACTGTTGTTTCAAGTATCACCTTGGGTTGATATTGCCTAAGGAGATTTGAGACGAATAGTATTTTTTACCTCAGCTTGTCTACTATGTGTATTTTGTTTTAGTAGGAATCTCTGCAGCCTAAGACAGTTTTTCTACCATGAAGTTATTTAAATGAAGGGAATTTATGGGTAATAATTCCATTTACATCCATTGTCTGGAAGAAAAAGACAGAATTATTTTTTGCCTTTTAAATTAAGAGCTTTAAAAAAGAAATAAACTGAAAAAGGGCAAAACATGACAGCTTCCTTCTGCAAATAATAGAGGAGCCGACAAGGAGAGGTGCCATGCTGGACCTCATGCCCACCAACAGGGAAGGGCTGGCTGGAAATGTGATGCTCCAGGGCAGCCTTCATTGCAGCGATCATGAGTTGGTTGAATTTGAGATCCTTAGGATAGTGAAAAGAGCATGCAGCAAGCTCACTGCCCTGGACTTCAAGAGAGCAGACTTTGGCCTCTTCAGGAACCTGCTCAGGAAGATTCCATGGGATATAGCCCTAGAGGGCAGGGGGGCCCAAGACTCTTGGTTGATATTCAAGGATCACCTGCTGCAAGCTCAGGAGCGATACATCCCTACTAGAAGGAAGTGCAAGAGAAGGGCCAGGAGACCTCCTTGGATGGATAAGATGTTGCTGAGGAAACCCAGAAGGGAAAAAGAGGCTTATAAAAGGTGTAAGCAAGGACAGGCAGCCTGGGGAGAATACAGGGATGTTGTGCGGGAAGCTAGGGACTAGGTTAGGAAAGCGAAGGTCCACTTAGAATTAAACTTGGCTAGGGATGTTAAGGATAACAGGAAGGGATTCTATAGGTACATTGCAAATAAAAGGCAGACTAGGGACAGCGTGGGCCCTCTCCAGAAGCTATTGGGAGAACTGGCTACCCTGGATTTGGAGAAGGCTGAGGTTCTTAACGACTTCTTTGCCTCAGTCTTCACCGGAAAATGCTCTGACCACACCACCCAAGTCTTGGAAGGCAGACGCAGGGACAGGGAGAATGAAGACCCAGGGCCCACTGTAGGAGAGGATCTGGTTCGAGACCATCTTAAAAACCTCAATGTCTACAAGTCCATGGGACATGATGAAAACCATCCACGGGTCCTGAAGGAGCTGGCAAATGAAGTCCATCATATTTGAAAAATCATGGCAGTCAGGTGAAGTTCCCAATGACTGGAAAAAGGGAAATATAACCCCCATTTTCAAGAAGGGGAAAATGGATGAGCCGGGGAACTACAGACCAGTCAGCCTCACCTCCGTGCCCGGCAAAATCTTGGTACGGATTCTCCTGGAAGGCATGCTGAGGCACATGAAAAGCAACAAGGTGCTTGATGACAGCCAGCATGGCTTCACTAAGGGGAAATCCTGCCTGACCAATTTGGTGGCCTTCTATGATGGGGCTGCGGAACTGATGGACAGGGGTAGAGCAGTTGATGTCACCTACCTGGACTTGTGCAAAGTGTTTGACACTGTCCCACATGATATCCTTGTCTCTAAATTGGAGAGACATCAATTTGATAGGTGGACCACTTGGTGGATAAAGAACTGGCTGGATGGCTGCACGCAAAGAGTTGTGCTCAATGGCTCAATTGTCCAGCTGGAGACCAGTAATGAGTGATGTCCCTCAGGGATCGATGTTGGGACCAGTCTTGTTCAACATCTTTGCCGGTGACATGGACAGTGGGACTGAGTGCACCCTCCGCAAGTCTGCTGATGACACCAAACTGTGTGGTTCAGTTGATACGTTGGAGGGAAGGAATGCCATCCAGACGGATCTTGACAGGCTTGTGAGGTGGGCTGCTGCCAACCTGAGGAAGTTTAACCATGCCAAGTGCAAGGTCCTCCACCTGGGTCGAAGCAATCCCAGGCACACATACAGGTTGGGCAGAGAAGAGATTCAGAGCAGTCCTGCAGAGAAGGACTTGGGGGTTTTGGTCAATGAGAAAATGAACATGAGCCGGCTTAAGTGTGTGCTTGCAGCCCTGAAAGCCAACGTATCCTGGGCTGCATCAAAAGGAGAGTGACCAGCAGGTCGAGGGAGGTGATCCTGCCCCTCTACTCTGCTCTTCTGAGACCTCACTTGGAGTGTTGTGTGCAGTTCTGGTGTCCTCAACATAAAAAGGACATGGAACTCTTGGAACAAGTCCAGAGGAGGGCCATGAGGATGATGAGGGGACTGAAGCACCTCCCGTATGAAGACAGGCTGAGAAAGTAGGGGCTGTTGAGCCTGGAGAAGAGGAGGCTGCATGGAGACCTCCTTGCAGCCTTCCAGTATCTGAAGGGGGCCTATAGGGATGCTGAGGAGGGACTCTTCATGAGGAACTGTAGTAAGAGGACAAGGGGTAATGGGTTCAAACTTAAACAGGGGAAGTTTAGATTGGATATGAGGAAGAAATTCTTTACTGTAAGGGTGGTGAGGCACTGGAATGAGTTGCCCAGGGAAGCTGTGAATGCTCTGTCACTGGCAGTGTTCAAGGCTGGGTTGGACATAGCCTTGGGTGGCATAGTTTAGTGGGAGGTGTCCCTGCCCCTGGCAGGGGGGTTGGAGCTAGATGATCTTAAGATCCTTTCCAGCACTAACTATTCTATGATTCTATGATTCGAAAACAAACCAAAATTAAAGCCTCAGCAAGTAGTGTTCCTTGACAGAGGTGACTTGCTGATCTCTGCTGAAGTGTTCCCCACCTTCCTACTTTTCATAATTTCTATCATGGTTTTCTTGTTCATACTTCTTGTACTAAAATGAATAAAAAAAAACATGTTTCAGATAAGTTTTATTAAGTAGTTCCTTTGGAACAAAA
Source organism: Ara ararauna (assembly GCA_028858755.1). Taxonomy (NCBI): domain Eukaryota; kingdom Metazoa; phylum Chordata; class Aves; order Psittaciformes; family Psittacidae; genus Ara; species Ara ararauna. The sequence goes on along the minus strand of CM054410.1, from coordinate 29,894,936 downwards.
AGGAGCTGAAAACAGATCTTTCGTGTTGTGTGTAAATATTATCAATCAAGATTCAACTGTATTAACAGAGGGTGCTGCTATGGTTGTGCATGTTTTTGCTGGCCTGTGAGGCATTTTAGGAAGTCACTATACCTGTCTAAGAAGTCATAGATTTCTCAATCTTGGTTATCAATAGGAGCCAGAGAAAAGCATATCCTTACAAAAAAAGGGATCAAACTACCCATAACAGGGTTTTTTGGTATGCTCGCACAGTTGTATGTGTCCGTAATGATCACCATTGGAGAAAAGAAATACAAAACACTGAAGATTACGCTGGAAGCAGATGTGACTTTAGATCCCCTTTGTATTTTTTCTTAACTTTGGCATGTGAATAATCTCACATACTAGAGAATCATCCTGCCTGTAATGCTGCCTAATGACACACAGCCATAGCATTAATTGTGGAGGTACAGCACATAAAATAGAATAAGCATTCCTGTAGCTGGATCCATAAAAATAGCAGAAAATGAAGTGGTGGCTGTAGCACTTACAAATTTTCTTATCTGAGGAGATGGCAAAAAAAGCCCTCTTGAATCAGGGGGGTTTGCACATTTAAAGTGAATCACCACTTCTAAATGACTCTTGCATGTCTCTTTCATTCATATTTTTAGTCTGCCTGTGAAGATGGATGCTTTCAGACCTATACCCTTTTTATTATGTGTATTTCATTAGTGTTAGGACTGAAAAATTGTAAAGCTTACTGTGAATTTTATCTTTTTTAGCGGTTTTGCAACCAGAAGACCAGAAATATGACTTTGTAGATAGCAAAAAGAAATCCCTAGAGTCCCAACAATTGGAAGTGCATGTTAGTTTCCCTGTTACTTGATCAATGCAGTCACTAATGCAGATCTATTCCCACAATGCACAGAGTGTCATTAATTTTATGTTGTTTGCGTACTCTTGCCATAAGGTTAAGCAATTCCTACTATTAAGCTAGATGAAATTGCATTACCTTAATGAAATGCACTTTACTGATAAAGAAGAATGTCACTTTCACAAGTGGAAGCGCTGTTAGCAAATTTTTATGAGAGAATTCCCAAAATCATATCTTGATTGCTTGGACAGCTGTGTAGTTTACATAACGAGCAAACAATGCCAAGGTTTTTTATTTTCTTTGTCAGCCTTATTGGATGTTAGTATGCATGGTGGACCTTTTTTAGGCCTTTTATTACTTGATTGCAAATCATTCTTCATTGCTGCCCAAATTTATGGAAGGACATTGCTCCCTGAGGTGCCATATCCTTTCAGGTCTGTAACTGAACATGACTGATGGCTCCAGTGTAACAGTTGCTTATTACGGCGCTCACTGAGCTATGATTGCTCCAATACTTTATGTTGGCAGATGTGTTTCCCTTGGAACAGCATCTCTGAGACAGAGGTCATTGATCAAACCCCCCTCTGGCTGTTCCATTATGTGCAAATTATTGCTAAAAGCAGAGAGACTGAGAAAGGGTGTGTGTGTATGTGTATGTTCATGCAGTCTGCTCACTGCAGAATTGAGGGAAAAGAAAAAGCTAACGTAATGAAGCAAAAAAAAAAAAAAAATCTGGCGAAACTGTAAAAATGTTTTTATAATGTGATCAAATGGAGGAGAAAGAAAGAAATTGAGACTATTTCAATGGAGGAACAATTGCATAATATGGGAACATTTTCTTTTTAACTGAGCAATGTGCAGCATTTTTGCCTCTGCTGTGTTGCTTGTGTGTATGTTAGTGCTGAAGTTAATGGAGAAAAGGTTATTCAGTATTAAAGACTCTTCTATTAACACTTGTTAAATAAATGAGAGAACTTTGATTTATTGGAGAAGTCCTTGCTATATAGTAGTGGTCAGTGACTGGGCTGTGCACCATTTCCAAAACATCAGAACAAAGGCAGCAATGACAAAAGCTAGTGCCTGTCTTAAGTACTTCCCAAAGACTGAGTGAGATTATAGACACTCACTACCACAACTGCTCTGTAACAGAGTGTAAAGGATGCCTTTGTGTGACATGAGTGGTGCACAGGAAAAGAATAATGCCAGGATCCTATGAACAACATACACTACATGTATGAAAGGTCAGAACTTTAGGAAATTTTAATGTAACCTTGGACTATGAAGTTTGCTTGTCACCAGTGGGGATGTTTCATTTGTTTTAATGTTTTCTCAATTGAAACAGAAAGTATTCCCAAGAAATAAAGTTCTCTTGAGGGAGGGGAATTTCATGAAAACAGCAGGTCAGAGGAGGTATTTTATTTTGGTTTTGTTTACTATGTTCCGTGAACCTAGTTTCCCTGCTTTTGTTTTAAAAGTTATTGAATATTGATTCTAACAGATGCATCTGAAGCGGGCCTGTGAGGATGCTGGAGAGGGGCTCTTTGTCAGCTATGGTAGTGATAAGGCAAAGGGTAACGGGTTTAAGTTTAAACAGAGGAAGTTCAGGTTGGATATAAGGAAGAAGTTCTTTACTGTGAGGGTGGTGAGGCACTGGAACAGTTTGCCCAAAGAAGTTGTAAATGCTTCATCCCTGGCAGTGCTCAAGGCCAGGTTGGATGGGGCTTTGACCAACATGGTTTAGTGTGAGGGATCCCTGTCCATGGCAAGGTGGTTGGAACTAGATGACCTTAAGGTCATTTTTGACCCTAACGGTTCTATGATTATATGGTAAGTATATAAAAATTCAAGTGAGTCCATGGTTGATTCCCATTAAAAAAAGAAAAATTTTTGTAAAAATGAGTCACTGAGTTATTTTGCAACATTTTCCAGCTCTGTATCTGTTAGCACTGAGGTTAACCAGAGGGGAAATTTAGTAATTAAGAAAAAAAATCAGTTAAATGCATGGCTTGCAACCTTTACGTTAGTCATCAGGATCTATACCATGAGTCTCCATCCATGCAGACAAACAAAATTTAACTGAACAATCCGAAGAATATTGTTTTAATTTGTCCTGACTTTGGCTGAGGGTGCAAACCAAGTTGGATTCAATGCTTTATATTGTATCTACTTTAGCTTTCTTTTCCACTATTTTAAAAAACTCTCTCTGTCTAAAGAAATTAGTCAAAACCAGGTCTTTTAAAGAAAATAAAAATATATGTGATTAATTGATAATTATTTTCTCTGCTCTTTTTCTTTTTTTCTGATAAGGGATTAAATTTTTAACTTAATTAAAATTATTTTAGCAGTCATTCAAGTTTTTAAATTGACTATCAGAAAAAAAATATTTCCATAAACATAGTGAATATATTTCTTTGGTCTATTCAGGAATCTTAAAAAATCACTGATTGTCTAATCTTTTAAAGGAGTTAAAAAAATAATTGTGATTTTATTTTTATATTTTTTTTACATTTTGAACCTATGCAGAGAGGAAAAAGTCTTCACTCTTGTTTTGTTCTTGATTAAATACTAAAATGAGTATCGGAATTGGATTATATATTTTTGAAAGATTTGGCCTATTAGAAAGTTTCATTTACATATCAGGCCCTTTTAACAGAGTAAAGAAATTAGATAATATTTGGAAAAGCAAGGAAGGAGAAAGAATTTCAAACACCCTTCACACACTTTGCACTTGCTTTGGTTGCGACACGTGCTCAGGGTGTAGAGACCTGGCTTCTCCTCCACCATGCAGAAAAACTGCTGAATAATCACACTGTGGCAGGTTATCTTTGTCTGGAAGGTATGGTGTCCTGGGTTCAGCAGTAGCAGTCATTTTTCTCCTTCTTAGTAGCTGGTGCAGTGCTGTGGTTTTGACTTTCAGCCTGGGAACAGTGCTGATAGCACCGAGGTTTTTAATTGCTGCTCAGTAATGCTTAGTCTGACCGAGGATTTTCTGAGTCTCATGTTCTGCCAGGGAGGAGGGGAAGCTGGGAAGGAGCAGAGACAGGACACCTGACCCAAACTAACCAATGAGGTATTCTATACCACAGTACATCATGCCAAATATGGAAATCAGGGGCAGTCACCTGGAAGAGTTAGAACACTGCTCAGTCAGGCTGGGTATCGGTTGGCGGGTGGTAAGCGGTTGTATTCTCTTCCCTTGTTATTTCCCTTATCATTATTATTGTTGGTGGTAGCAGTAGTGGTTTGTGTTATGCCTTATTTACTGGACTGTTCTTATCTCTACCCATGAGAGTTACATTCTTTCAATTCTCCTCCCCATTCCCCCAGGAGCGGGTGTGGGGAAGAAAGGTGGGAGGGGAGGGGGAGAGTGAGTGAGCAAACTGTGTGGCTGATTTACGGCTGGGCTTAAACCATGACAGTATGGTCATCTGATTGTTTGGAATTCTTTGCCTTTTCCTTTTGGAGTAATCCTGCTGACACTTCACATTTGCCTCATTGCAGAATACGATACAAAAAAGGTTTAACCTCTGTAATAGCTGCTTGCTAGGGGGAATAATGAAACTGATGCATGCTCATTTCTCTGAGTAAAAATGACCACAAATCTGTGAGTTCTGAGACGAAACATATGGCGACAGTGTGTTGTAATTTAAAACTAATTTATTTACATTTTCAGTGTTTGTACTTGATGATCTTTAAGGTCTTTTCCAGCCTAGTTGATTCTGTGATTCCTTACATAGAGTCTGAATTGTGTTTCTTCTCTCTCCTTTCACCTCAAAGATCAAGTTACTGCTTCAGAAACTACACCAGATATTTATGGTCTGGTTACATGATGCTCCTGCACTGTTCTTCTTTGTAACTCGCACATTTTCTTGTGCTGGTGACACTATTTGCTACCCATCGGAAAGAAACTTACAGGCCATGATCCTGAAGCAACCTTCCTTTGCTGAAGTGAGGTAATGCTCTTTATATATTAATTCAATTAATTCCATTTATATATTTTAAATATGCAGGAACAGATTCTGAGAAAATTATTTTTCAGTCCTTTCTGATGTGATATGAGCACTCACAACTGAAAACTGAAAACTGCAGGATGCATATAAGACTTGGATGCTGTCTATCATTCTGCATAATTAGGTATTTATTAGTTATTAGTTTATGTAGTTCTAAATAATTTTAGTAGGAATTATACTGCTCATGTCATGGTGGAAGTAGGGTCTTTTGTTGTTTTGAGGGATAGAGTTTCTAGGAAAACTGATAGACTTAAGGTCAAGGATGACCAGCATATCATTTTTTCTCTAGGCCGTGACCTTGCATAATTTCCCTTGGAATCATCAAGCTCCTTGTATTTTCTCTTCTGACTTGAGGAAAGTCACAGTGCCATTATTTAAACCTCTTACAAGAATGGACTGAATCTGCTCTTGAGTGGAAGTACATTTTAAAAGGGAGCACCATAGACAGCAAGGCATACGTAGTTTGCAAAGACAGCTTTTCTGATGTAGAAGACATATATTGGTCATTTGCTATAAACCCAAAACATATAGGGCACAAGCCCAGGTTTTTTAACAGCAAGACTGTCATTATAATTTGATTATTTTCTGCTGAGTTATGGTTACTTTTCTAGTGAATTAATGTGCACACCTACTTAAAACGCCTCTAACAACAGGAGTTTAAGAAAAAGCAGATTGACAGCTTAAAACCTGAGTGGTGACTGTTGCTCATTTAATGGCCCTGGCATTTTCCCCTGAGAAAAGATGTCTCAGTTAGCAGCCAGTGAACTCAAGCTGTCTTCTCGTGCGGGATTAAAAGCTTATCTGTCTCTTTCTCTATGAACCCTGTACTGAAGGCTGGGAAACAAAAGCATGCACAATCACTGGATAATATTGCAAAATATTTTTAGGTTGTTTGCATCAAGTAATTTTCTTGCAGCATTAAAAACAGATCCCAAATCCTTGATCTTTTGCTGTAGCTAACTGTATTCAGAAAAAACATTTTAAATCAAGAAACCTCTCTAGATAATGGCTTTGTCATATATTCCCAATAAAATTTTGTTTAGCTGAAGTGGTATTTTCTGACTAAGAATAAATAGTTCCTTGAAAAGTCCTACCTCTGGCGAAGTGATCTTGGACAAGAAATTGTATTTCAGTAACAGAGACTGAACAAAACTATGTTAAAGCACTAGAAATGTTCTGTGCCGAAGAATTCACCCAATAAGAATTATGCGTGCAATGTACTATTCTCTTAATTAATGCATGGTCCCGTATGGAGCTTTTAGAAATGAAAGCAATATGGGTAACAGCACACTGTTCAGCAAAATAGAATATCTGTTAGTAAGAGCAAAATAACTAACAGTCTTTTGCAATAATTCCAGGGCAGGCAAAGCTGAAATAGCAGTCTTTCAAGCCAGTGAGTATCTTGTCTAAGCCCTCCCAACTCTTTCTAGATTCAAAATAAATAAATAAGTAAACAAGCAAACTTGTTTACAGGTCAATAAAATATTTCAAGTCTCTGAGTTGCCTTGAGATGTTGGAAAGTCAGGGACAGTCTAAACCAATTAGAGTCATGATCTGTTTGTTGTAGTTGAAATATTCCCAGCTGTGTAAGATCTTTCAAGTTTTTAAAGGCACAAACTGGGACTGGTAAAATAGCATCTGTTCTGACATGAGAAAAAAAAAGGGTAAAAAGAACCCCAGCCAAATCTTGAAACTAAAAAAAACTTTAAATGTTAAAAAGTAATAACCTCAAAATAAATTTGCTGTCTCATTTTATTTAGTTTTTAATTTTTATAATCAGATTGATATATTTCTTATATGGCGGCTACAAAAAAATGTATCACTAATGTTTTCCATATTGCTTAAAGCTGGTGTTAATTTTAAGATGTCTCTAAGCTGTGAAAATGAGAGGGGACAGTTTTAAGCAGCATTCATTAACTTAGCAATCAAAGACAGGACTTTGCATGCTCATGTCAAAAGTCTTTCCCCTTCAGCGTAACATCACTAATTAAAGGTTCATTATTATTAAAATTGCAATTTGCACAGCCTGATTTATTTAAGTAGCTGGACTTTAATTAAAATTTAGAAAGTGACATTTCACTTTATTAGAGTTCATTCAAACATGATTTTATTCAGTTCAATGCAATGTGTATAATTTGCAGCCATACAAACAAAACACCTTATAATAGATTTCTATGTGCAACTGTATGGAATTGATAATTTTCATGAAATTTCAGTGTATATTTATCACCTTGTTTCATCCAAATCTAGGTTTCTTTGGGACTCTTGGAGTACTGTTGTGCTTATGGGTATATTTCATCAGAAACTTTTGGCATAGGCTGGTGGCATTCAGAAATATGGTCTTATTATATTTTTCAATAACTTGAAAAAAGAAGACAAACATAGCTACATATCTCATTTTCCTATGATATCGTTAGCCTTCCTTAGGCTGTAGAGTACAGTGAGGGGGAAAAAAGTATGACATCAATCTGGAGGCTAGGGAAGAAAAAGTGGTATATCAGATAGCACAATGAAACTTGAAACTTGGGAGGCATAGGTCCATCTTGAGAACTTCACTCTGTTCTTTAACAGTCACCTAAATTTAATCATTGCCTCATTTCCTTCTTCATTTCCTTCCTCATTGCCTCATTTCCTTCAAAATCAAAAAAACTTCCTGTTTATTAAAGCCATGTGAGGCAAAGATCCTTTAAAATAATATCAGGACATGTAGCTACTGCTGAAATATGATTGTGTCTAGATGACTAAATAGCTTACTTAAATATATAAACATTCAAATGGCATGTTGAAAGATAATTGGGGGAAATAAAACCAAACCAAACAGCAAGACTTTTCTCTTTGGCATAGAACTATATCATGAACTATATCACGAACTGTATCACGTGCTGGAGATAGAGGTCTAAGTTATCTTAACTGAGCAAATACCATCAGCCCTGCATGAACACAGCATATGAACCCACAATTCATGTCACTGGTCAAATGAGAACAGAGTTTAATTGGCAAGGTATCATGATACTGGGGTCAGCAGATATAGGAACAAAGGGGAGATATATATCAATCCAAACATAAAATCCTTAAAAGTCTTGAAAAAAAAAGAAATATGAAAAATTGTAATTTATCTGCCTTAGGGTAATATCTGTGCCTAAATTGACACGGCTGTTTATGCTCTTAGTTCTAGGTTAGTTCCTGTTCATTATTCTCCCCTCTTTTCTCAATCAATCTTTTATTTAGTATTGTTATCTGAAACTGGTCATATGCATACCAAGATCCTTAGGAGAGCTAATATGAGATCATGTGATACAAAGAGATCATAATGTAGAATCATAGAACCATAGAATAGTTAGGATTGGAAAGGACCTTAAGATCATCTAGTTCCAAACCCCCTGCCATGGGCAGGGACACCTCACATGAAACCATGTCATCCAAGGCTCTATCCAACCTGGCCTTGAACACCACCAGGGATGGAGGATTTACAACTTCCTTGGACAACACATTCCAGTGCCTCATCACCCTTACAGTAAAGAGCTTCCTCCTTGTATCCAGTGTAATCTTCCCCTGTTTAAGTTTGAACCTGTTACCCCTTGTCCTCTCACTACAGTCCCTCATGAAGACTCCCTCCCCAGCATCCTTATAGCCCCCCTTCAGATGTAGATGTAAAGGTAAAAAAAAATCTTTGTTTTAATGCTTGCATTTGATTGGACTTACTTTCCCTCCCCAACACCCTCATGGGGATTTACATTGTGGAAAAAGTAATAGAAATATTACCTATGCATATCTATAATAGCATGATAGAGATTAATCTCTTTGAGAGCCACTAGGGAAAACCTATTGAGGGTGTGAACCTTGGCAAGCATCAGAGCTTCCAGGCAGAGCCAGAAACCTGATGCTTTATTTTCCAATTTGAGATAGCACTGCAGGAATAGAAGCACTTTGGATATGTAACACAAAAGAACTCTGAAGCATAGTCTCATTCTTCTGGTTCAGATTTGTTAAAAAATATTTATGGTTTAACCAATTAAGCCACAAAGCTTGTACTATGTGTACTTCCTGTTTCATGTGCTTGCAATCAGTGGTAAGTGGTGTTCCTCAGGGGTTCGTATTGGGGTCGGTGCTGTTAACATCTTTGTCAGCGACAGTGGGATCAAGTGCAAGTTTGCCAACAACAGCAGGCTGTGTTGTGCAATCGACGCACTGATGGGAAGGGATGCCATCCAGAGGGACCTGGACAGGCTCAAGAAGTGGGCCAACACAAATGGCATGAAGTTCAACAAGTCCAATTGCAAGATTCTGCACATGGGTCAGGGCAAGAATAAGCACAACTACAGGCTGGAGAGAATGGATGTAGAGTGGCCTTGGGGAGAAGGACATGGGGCTGCTGATAGATGAAAAGCTCAACAGAACCCAGCAGTGTGCTCTTGCAGCAAGCCAACTATATGCTGGGCTGAATCCAAGGGAGGGTGACCAGCAGGTTGAAGGAGGTGATCCTGCCCTTCTAATCCACAGTCATGAGACCGCACCTGCAGTACTGTGTTCAGCCCTGGGGCTCCCAACACAAGAGGGACATGGACCTGCTTGAGCAATTCCAGAGGAGGCCATGAAGATGGTCAGACAGCTGGGGCACCTCTTCTGTGGAGACAGGCTGGCAGAGTTAGGCTTGCTCAGCCTGGAGAAGAGAAGGCTCAGGGGACACCTTGAAGCAGCCTTCCAGTACTTAAATGGGGCCTTACAATAAAGTCCAGAGGCACTTTTTACAAAGGTATGTAGTGTCAGGAGAAGTGGGAATGGTTTTAAACTGACAGAGGGGAGATTTAGATTAGACATTAGGAAAAAAATTCTTTACTGTGAGGGTGGTGACACACTGGAACAGGTTGCCTAGAGAAGCTGTGGCTGCCCCATGCCTGGAAGTGTTCAAGGCCAGGCTTGATGTGGCTTTCAGCAACCTGGTGTAGTGGAAGGTGTCTCTGCCTGTGGCAGGGGGCTTGGAACTATATGATCTTTAAGGTCTTTTCCAACTCTAACCATTCTATGATTCAATGATTCTATGAATAAATCTACGGTGAACTCTGAGTGATTTGACAGAAATTGAGTAGTGGGCACTTTCAGCATTAGTGACTTGTGAAGCCATGGCTTTTTCACCCATTCCACAATTCACTCGTGCAAAATCCATTGTTCTATGTGGCATTTATCCTCCAAAACTTGATACTCCATTGGTTTAGTTTTGTGGTTAAAAGCAGAATTAAGTACTGTCTTTAACTTCTTTTAGGTAAAAAATTGAATTGGAATGAATTGATTTATACAAGTACATATGTCATAGTTTTCCTTTTGCTCTGTAGGACAGTATCTTGAAGGACTAATGTATGCTATCACACATGGTATTTAAAAGGTGTTATGATCCCAAAGTATACATAAGAACAACATATGCCTGTAGGTGCTAAATAGATGTAGCTGTTTTCTATCATTTTCGGATGGAAAAAATAGACTCTGCAAGACTCACTGGACAGGATCACAGAGTTAAGGTAGGCTTAGAGTTATTATGAGGTAGCTGTCTGTAGTGGTCTTGTCTGGCCTATCTCAAAATTACTGTGCAGAAAAACTCAAGAATAATTTGCAGCTGAGGTGATTTTGAGTGGTGGTATTGTTGTACTTCTTGGGGAAACCACACCATTTGTATCTATAGTGTAACCACTATAGTCAGAACACACCAAGCAGAAGGGAGCTCACAGAAGATAATGTCCAAAAAGAACATCTATCAATCTAGAAAAAAATGTGTCCTGTACTGTAATGTACATATATCTGATGGTGTGCATAAAAGTGAAAATCTTGATATTACTTCACTGAAACAGAAAATGAGTTTATCGACTTATATTTGTTGAGGTCACACAATTTTTTTCTCAAGGAAGAGTATTGTTCCAAGAGTCTAAACGAACCTTTCTAAAACAAATTTTGCTGCTACAGCTGAGAATTCTGTGCAACAAAGACAAAACTGATTCTTTTATAAGGATGCACTCATTGGAGTATGTAACATCACTGTCAGCCTGAGAAGTACCCAACATCATCTTTGAAACATATAAACTCTATCTGCAAGTGGAGTTTTGGCTGGGGTGTGTCTGAAATGTTTATTCATGCTAGTGTCTTCCCTGACTTACGGTACAAATTGCATTGCTGGAGAAAGGAACAATAACTTCAATATCTCTGTTCTCAGACTCCATTGCTCTCATATGTGTCTCACTGGGCTATGAAAATGCAGCATAAATTTACAGCCACCTTCTAGAGGCTAGTCTGTGCTGGGTAGTACCAGAGCAGATGTGGATGATATCCAAGCACTTGCAAGGCAGCCCTCAGTACATATTCCTTAGGACACAGCTTTTTAACCAAAGCTGATCATCAAACTAGCATCATTGATAGTATTTTGGCAGGTTATTTAGAGGATATTTTAGCGTCAACAATGTTAGACTTAGAGCTTGGTCAATCCCATTACCCCGTTACAACTCCAGTTATGCTTTCTTTGCATTTCTTTAAAAACAATTATGAATTAAAAGGCTTTGTTTTTTTGAAATGATGAAAATTGCATGATGAAATACGATTTTTGACACATAAAGAACGTTTATAGAGGAGTCATAGAACTAAGGTTCTAGCTGTTTTGTTGGTATGCCTTCTAAATATGGTACACTGTGGCTGAAGGAAAATTTGTCTAAACATTTTTGTGTTAAAATCCTCATGAAGACACATACTAACTTATTCAAGAAAATAGAATAAAGGATTTTAATTTTTCTTGTCTATGTGTGAATGATTTAATAAGAACTTTCTTTAGGGATTTTACATAGATAGTTAAAAACATACATCTAAAAATCCAGCACCTAACAAAAAAATGATGACTTCATGCTTGAAAATAAAACACAAACTTGTTAGTGAGAGCATTAATGTAAAGGATGGTAGCATTACAGAACTTGTTTGGAACAGTGACAACATCACCTGGCTATGAAAAAAAAAGAGTAATGGAGACATTTTAAAGAGATACCCAAAAGCCACAGTCAAAAAGAACAAGATGATTTTGTTATTTATTTGAATGGAAGGCATATAGGTTGTAAGCATCCGTACAAATAAAAATATGAAGAGTCAAATACATAATAAAAGAAGAGAGTTGATAGCTTTTTATACCCATTTCTGAACTGTGGAAAAAAAAGAAAAAAAAGGTAACACCCCATAACCCCCAACTAATTCCTGGCAGAGAATATATCCTCCAGAACTGTTCATACAGCAGCTACAGATGCCAGAGGAGTTATTAGGCTATGAACTTCAAAAAAAGGTTTGTTTTCTCTCCATAAACAGCATTTTCTTTTGTCACTGCCTCTACTGGGCAAGACGGGCCTCTCATCTGACCCAGTGGAGCTTTTCTCTGTTTTTAAGGAGATGCAGAATTTAAGGAGAATTTATAAAAATGAATTTTTGAGTGTTTGGGTATCAAAGGATATCTTGGCAAGAGTACTGATGTGCACTAGTACATGAAAATTTTGGAATAAATGTTTCTGTTGTACTTTTAGAAAAAGCCAGGCAATGTATTTGCATAATGTGAAGATCATGATCAAATGCTTTCAGAAAGACATGAGATCATAAACTCAATTTTTTTTTTTTAAGGTTGGGCATTTTAGCATCTGAATTTTATAATATATCTGAGCTGCTAAGCTTTCTGGACTGTCTGTGTGTTGTGGAATGATAGGACAGCTCTTGGGGGCAAAAATAAACTAGTGCTATGACAGTATTTAAAGAGAGGAAATAAAGTGACTCAAGTAATTATAAGCTTGTCTGTCTTGCGTTGCTTGTAGACAACTGGAATGGCAGATAATAGATGTGACTTTTTTTAAGAGTTAAGAAAATTTAATTGATGCCAATAAGCACAGATTTATTGGAAATAGACCTTGTTAAGCTAACTAACTTTCAGAAAAAATAAAAAGCCACTGTAAGCCTGGTTGCTAAAAGTGTTGATGTAATACAATTAAGGATCTATAAGGTATTTTAACTCAGTATTGCAAATTGCATCTGAGGAGCAAAGCCATTCCAAATCAGTGTGTGTCAGTCAGGTACATTATGTTATTTGATAAACAATTGATGGTGAATCATTGCTGAGTGAATGTTTCACTAAATGAGTTCTGCGGTCCACGAGTTCTTCAACACTTTCATCTATGGCACAAAATCATTACTGATCAATTCACTCATGATGTGAAAGCTGGAGGATCAATAAAAAAAAAGTCAGAGCACTGATACCAAACAGTCTAAAGTCCTTTCTAAGATGTGTGTAACCAGCAATATATACATCATACAGGAAGAAACAAATACTGCTGACTGCTTTGGCACACCTAATGTTCTGGCATCAGGATCCTCCTGAAATAAAATAGTCCGTAGTTTTTTGTTTGTCAAAGCCTTCTGTGACAGAAAGCAGTAGCTCTGAGAAAGACTTGCAATTCATTGTGGATCATCAGCTGAATAGGAATATAGTGCTTTGGCCAAAAAAATACTGTAGGTAATAGTTCGCCATTATTTCTGCACTTTGTTGGCACTCATGTAATTATTTCTGGACTAATGCATCGTAGGCAGGTACCAACAGCTCAGTATGGACACTGAAAGCTTGAAGAGGCTTTAAAGAAGAGCTATGGGGATGGCCAAAAACTGTAAAAGAAACCTCAGGTATCCCAACATCTGACATAGCAGATAATAAACGTTAGTGACCAAACTGAAGCAACAAATCTTTGTTACTTATTATGTCACAGAATCACCAAATCACAGAATCACAGAATGGTCAAAGTTGGAAGGGATTTCTGGAGGTCACCTGCTTCAACCTCCCTGCTCAAGCAGGACAGCCCAGAACAGGTTACCCAGGACCATGTCTGTAAAACTTTTGAATATCTCCAAGGATGGTGACTCCACAACTTTCCTGGGCAACCTGTGCTAGTGCTTGGTCACAAAAAGGTGTTCTCTAATGTTTGGGAGGAGCCCTCCATGTTTCAGTCTGCACTCATTGCTTTCGTCCTGTCACTGGACATCACTGGAAAGAACCTGGCTTAGCCCTTTTTGTACCTTCAGGTATTTGCATACATGAATAAGATCCCCACTGAGTCTGCTCTTCTCTAGGCTGACCAGTCCCAGCTGTCTTTCCTCATATATGAGATCTTCCACTCCCTTAATCATCTTTGTGGTCCTTCACTGGAAAATATAGTCAAATATACAGTAAAACTTTTATGTGAGATGACATATGAAACCTGTAAAGCAGATTAAGGGAATATAAGTATATAAAAATGAAACTTTTGCTTTTGAAAGGCAACAGAAATTTACATATATATGCATGCATATGTGTCAAGCACTTAACACAAACGTAATGGAAGAAATACCTCTTAGCTTGAGTTAAATGAAAGATTTTTATGAATCTACAAATTAATAGATGATTAAACATATGATTTAAACTCAAATTCATATATTAGAATAAAAATGCTGATCTGTAATCAGACTACTAAACTGTTTACATATACAGCTTTAAATTTTGATTAATTTTGTGTGAAAGAAGAACTAATGAACTAAGAACTAGTTAGTTTGCCTCATATTGCAGCTAACCATAGCAAATTATAATTTGTAGTATAGCATTTTGGAACATATGTATAACAGAAGAACAACTTTTTTCATCAGTAACATGACTGATTTTTATGAAACTTTTATAAATCCCATATTGGTCAGGTTTTTGTTAATCATTACATTAGTAATATTTAATTGCTGTAAAATTCCATAATTAAAAAGATACAGCATTTTTTTCAAGACTATTATCCTTTGAATCCATCATGTTGTTATCTATCCTGATCTACTAACACAAAATTCTTCGACAGGAAGTAGGTTCCTCAGTTCACTTAGTATTATTTTTAGTGGTTTAAAGTGGAGACTACCTGGTTTTCTGTAAATGAACTGTGAAAGGTTGCAGAAGTAAAATTAGGTTCCCATCTTAGTGATTTTTTAAGTGCTAATATCTTCTGGTCACTCTTCCACATATTTTGAGCACTGAATCCTAGGATCATATGATCAATTTAATGTGAAGCAAAAAACTTTGAAAGTAGATTTGGAGTTTGGTTTAAGCTATGTGATTGTCATTGTGTGAGCCTCACATATTGTTATGAATTTTGTCCTCAGACTGTTTGCTTGAAGATCTGCAGTGATTGTGGATTCTAGATGTCTTGCAACGTGTGCCTGAGTGGTTGAGATTTTATTTGATATGTGTGTATTTTCTTGGTTGTTACTGATTAAGCCACCTTTAAAGTTAAAATTTCACAAAATATTGTTTAGGTTTGGGCTTGTGTTTCTTGCTCTTACTGTGTAAAGAAGATGCAAATAAAAAAGTAAAAAGATACGTTTTACTATCATTTCAGAAATAAGTGCAAATATTTGCCTTTTACGTTTTTAATACATTTAAAACATCCTTGATAGAAAATAAGGGCAAAAGCAAGCTTGAAACATACTTTTGAGTCTCTAAATTAAAATAATGCTAGAGAGTGCTGAAAATCGTAAAAGTTAAGGAAACCAAAACTATATACAAGAACATGATGATGTTGAGCAAAAATAAGGTGCTGAAATTATTTAAAGTATCTGTTAATATTCCTCATATGATTAAGAGAAAATAGAGTATGTAGCCGAATAATAGTATACATACTGTATGATTATGGACTATTTTGAGGGAAGTAATGAGTGGTGTCCCTCAGGGATCGGTGTTGGGACCGGTCTTGTTCAACATCTTTGTCGGTGACATGGACAGTGGGATTGAGTGCACCCTCAGCAAGTTTGCCAATGACACCAAGCTGTGTGGTTCGGTTGATAAGCTGGAAGGAAGGAATGCCATCCAGAGGGACCTCGACATGCTTGTGAGGTGGCCAGTGCCAACCTGATGAAGTTTAACCATGCCAAGTGCAAGGTCCTGCACCTGGGTCGGAGCAACCCCAGGCACACATACAGGTTGGGCAGAGAAGAGATTCAGAGCAGCCCTGTGGAAGGACTTGGGGATGTTGGTCGATGAGAAACTGAGCATGAGCCGGCAGTGTGCTCTTGCAGCCCAGAAAGCCAAGCGTATCCTGGGCTGCATCAAAAGGAGCGTGACCAGCAGGTCGAGAGAGGTGATCCTGCCCCTCTACTCTGCTCTTCTGAGGCCTCACTTGGAGTACTGTGTGCAGTTCTGGTGTCCTCAACATAAAAAGAACATGGAACTGTTGGAACAAGTCCAGAGGAGGGCCACGAGGATGATCAGGGGATTGGAGCACCTCCCATATGAAGATAGGCTGAGAAAGTTGGGGCTGTTGAGCCTGGAGAAGAGAAGGCTGCATGGAGACCTCCTAGCAGCCTTCTGGTATCTGAAGGGTGCCTATAGGGATGCTGGGGAGGGACTCTTCATTAGGCACTGTAGTGATAGGACAAGGAGTAACAGGTTTTTAACCACAGAGTGTGTCTTTCATCTAGAGATAAAATTATGGTTAAAAATAATATCAAAATTGCTGGTGCAAATTCTCAAGGGTTATTTTGTAAGGATTCAGAGCTGGCTCTCAGGAAAGAAAGTGAAGTGATTAATAAATGCTCATCAAAAGTGTTTAGGACATTATGATGTGTATTGAAGTGCAACTTTTGTGAGTGAAATATAATAGCTATGTTTCATCTCTGCAAACCACTAAAACACCATGTGACTGAGAAACAATGTGATTAAGAATTAGAATTTGTGTAAACTGGAGGCTTCTAGAGCTAAAGCATGATACCTACCTTGTTGGTGTGATTGAATCAGATCAATGGGCATAGTAGAAAGGGTAATATGGGCTTTCATGCTCCAGGTTTCTCTAATCACTGGTGCAAAATGCCGATAACTGTTTCAGTAAGGGTCAGTATTCTGAGTTGGTATTTCAAGAAAAGATGAGCAATCTCTTCTTAAATAATCTGCATTTCTGTCTTACTGTGGTTGGTAACTGCCATGCAGTAAATGTGGAAAGAGAATACAGTTGCCAATCAGTATGGAGCTGCTGCTGAAGTCTAATGGGATTCTCTAGGCAGACAAACTTTGAAGGAACACCTAAGAGTCAATTTTAGTAGTGATTCAGTAACAGGTGATCTGGAACAGACAGGTGCTTGAATTACCTTGGGTAAAAGCAATGGAGGATAAGTAAAAAGATCTTAAAATATAATTTGATGGAGTACATTAAAAGCAAATAGACAGAGATCAGGTGGGTTGGGTAATCAAAACAAGACTTACATGTACCTCTGCACAATACTCTTCCACTCCAGAAAAAAAATCTGTTTTACTTCCAAACATCACCTTTTTCAAACTGAACCTCAAAAATTTTGGATTCTGAGAGGAGGTCTGGAATTTTTTTTTTTAATTATTATTTTTGTTTGTTTTCAGAATACTACTGGTTATTTAAGTAGTCCTTCTCTTCATTTAGGCAGTTTAATGGGTTTTTGTTTCTGAATTTGCACTAGTCTTTAATTGAACGAGTACAATAGAAAAAATCTTAAAGTCTGTTTCTAAACATATTTCTTTTTCAAGGTACCATGTTATCATTGAACATGAATAAGTAAATTCATTTTCTTAAAAAAACCCCACCAAAACAAATAAAAAACTTCCCTGACCTTCCCTAGTCTTTTCGTGAAGAACAAGTAAATGTTATTGGTATATTTGGCAGTATTGAAGAGGAACAAAGGTCAAATTATGTAAGACTTTCAGTGATACGCAAAAAGATGTTGAATGTTTCTAAGCGGAAAAGTTATTCAGGATTATGTGGTGTTTAACACTGTGTCTGACTTTGGTGTGTCTGAAGAATTTGTGGAGAGTTGGGATTTCCTGAAAATCTCTGCTAAACTGGCAAGTAAAACCTTTGGGAGTCCATGTGGTAGAATCACAGACTATGAGAGTGATTTTTTCTGCAAAAGCAATGCATCTTTGAAAAGTGATTTCTAGTTGTATATTCACTGTTCTCAAATGAATTCTGAAGACATAATTGGCTGCAAAATTGAACAAAAATTTGACCCCTTTTATATATCTGTAAAGCAGACCCTGATTTAACAGCCAGATGCACTCTGCACACAGAACTGTGTGGATATTACTTTGTTGCTCTAACATAGAAGAGAATTTTGATGTAAATTTTCACACCAGCAAAGGTAAGAATATGTAACCTTATAGCACTATAGTGCTCGTTCTGCAAAAGGATTTAAAGAAAAAATTATGCATTTGACAATTTTGAAAACACATCAGATCTACTATTTTTGAGCCTGTAAAATTACATATTATCTATATCAAATTTTTCCATCTGTACATTGATAATGTTAATTTCTTTGGAAGAGAAACAAATCTTGGGTTCCTGGTGGACCAAATACAGAACATAAGCCTAGAGATCAGTTGGCTGAAAAATATTTGAATTTCCAGATCTCTCTGCATGGAAACCTGAAATTCTGCTACAGAAAGTTAATAAACTGTCATAAAAACCACAACAATGATAATTGTATGAGGGAAATAATGGAATTCACTGAGCTATCCAACTTACTGTGAAGGATCGCATGTGAACATCTTAACGCATCTTTCTGCTAAGGTGATGTGTTGTAATGTGGCCTTTTTGAACTCCTTATCTCTGCATAGTTAAGCAAGAACCATGGCCAAAAATATCTTTGGAAGCTTCCAAGTTTCTGGGAGCCATTGCATGCTTTTCCAGATGCTGTGACTGTAGCAGAAATGTGCATTTGTTGGCATCATCTAGAATTACAGAACCGAAAAGGGAGCAGGGTTGGCAAGTACTTTCCAACCAACTTTTTACTTTTGTTCCTTTTCGGCTTTTGTCTTGTGGATGCTAGAATAGGGAGATTATTATTTTGTTGTTGTTCTTGAAATAAATAAACCTATTTTAGAGAGTAGAATACCAATTGTTAATTTTGAGGGAATTTTCTAACATAGCTTTAGAAAAAATGATTTTTCTTTTTTTTTTTTTTTTTTTTTTGAGTGACTCAGAGTCCACTCGTTACCTTTTCAGGTACTTAAATCTGGAGGGTAAACTCATCCATGGCTGGATGAAGAAGTGGGAAGGCATTCTTTCAAGATTCCTGTGGGATGGCTTTCTTTATTATTAACTCTGTAGCACAACACTGCATAAAATCATGTAAGATTTCTAATTCAGCAGTGAATAATTTCACGAGTAACCTCCTTTTAATAAAATTATTTCTCAGCTGTATTTCTTGATGATGTCTTTTCTCTGTGGCATGTCAACAATGCAGTGTAAAAAAATTCTTTTCTCTTTATCAGAGACTTCTCACATGATTGTAGAGATACCAGCCTTCTGCCTAGTGCTGCCATTCTGTATACCAACGCAGACCAATAATGCATACATTCTAAATAAAGTGTTGGGTTTTTTTTTTTTGTTTGGGTTTTTTTTTTTTTTTGGTGTATTTTTTTTTTTTTTTTATATTTGATAGTATATGTTATGTCTTCATGTATTTTTTAAATGATTTCAACTTTAGTTGATGAATGGACTGGTCATAAAGACAGACAGAATTTAATGTAACTCCCACCCTCCCCCACTGTATTTGAGTTTTGATTGTCTAAATGAAAAATGAATTCAGTAGAATTTAAAATTTTTGCATTAGTAGTTAACATTTTCCATGACTTTCTGTGAACTTAACTGGTTATTGCACAGAATTCAAGACTTGAAGGTTTCCTTACCAAAGATCCTATGATTTTTCAAATGACAGAACAATAAATTGAGGAATATGTTTAATTCAGACAAATATAATATGAGCTTTCAGTGAAAGGTTGTATGTAAAAAATAGACAGACTTTAAAGAGAACTAATTATTGCCAAAACTGGGAATATAAACTGAAGATACTAAAAGTCTACCATATGAATCTTCCAGTGTTGGTGAAATAAAGCCTGATTTCATTTGCTATTAAATGTTTTACTGCTTTTGTTGTAAAGGAGGTAGTGTGAACAATGTACTTTACTCTGTGATTATAGTCACGCCTTTGCAGTGTTCGAGCAGAAGTTTTTGATGCGACTTGGAGATCACTGTTATCTGCCGGACGCAGAGGTGTGCAAACACGAACAGATGTCACATACATCCAGCTGGTTGTTTAAGCATCTGGCAGTTTCTTAATTGTTGTTGTATATGATATTGAGGAATATGTTTTTTTTGCCTGTGGGTGTGCTGATAAAGTGTTAGCAGAAAACATCTCTTCTGTAGAATGTTCCCATATAAAAACCATTCTAGATGGCTAGCAAATCGCTGTTACCTTTCATCTGTACCTGATAGGGAGTACAATGCTTTAAACAGCAGTGGAGGAAGACTGTTTTTATAAAATTAATGCTCAGCTGTATTTCTTGGTGATGTCTTTTCTATGTGGCATGGTGGCATTCTGAAACGTTTTTTTGGGGATTGAAAGGCTGAAAACTACCAAGGCAAAGCTTAAAAAGGAAGGAAAAAGATCATGGCTCTTCTTCAGTATGGCAAAACTTGAGGACTATGCAGAGTTTTACAGCGACTGGTCTTGTTCTAATAGTCAACAAGATTTTAGTTGCATATGTAAGCACATACTTAATATTGCCAAACCTCTGCAATTGTTCTTGTATGAAATTAGATACAAAAAGCTTCTACTGTGTTTTAACTTAGAGATAGCTTGTGTAAGATGGTCTGCATAAAGATAAATATATATTAGCTTCCCGAAATGAGTAATGAAAAAGGGTCTTAGCAGTCATTTATGAAAGCTGTGGTGGGAAAACCAAACCACATCAGAATGGAAATAAGGTGCAATGCCAGCATCAGTATAGCATTTCATTGTGTCAGACCACAGTGCAGTAAAAGTCTAGGAGAAAACATGAAATCCCTATTATAATTATGATATTTTTACTTTGTTTCATTCACTGAATTCTAATTTTTAATTGAAAGAAGTATTTTGAAACCTATCAAGTGAAGAAATGTACTCACTCCCTTTCAACTTCTACTTTTCATTTTAACTGGCTTATGAAATCTCCGTTTCTACAGTTTGAGTAGCCTTTAGTTTTCTCCTGGACACCTGATGCAGGGCTTTATTGATACTTCTGTGGAGCTTTAATATGAGTTGTGTATATTCTGTGATGAAAGCAGAACCCTGACTCTACCTTTCTCTTACTCCCTTACCTCATATGAGACTTCAGTAGCTCTTGCAGAGTATTGTTGTTTTATGCAAATAAAATATATTGGCATAAACTAATATACATTGAGTAATTAGTAAATTATGATATTTTTTAAAAAAATGCCAACCATCTATTCCCCTTTAATTAGAGTTATGGTTCTGGGATGTTTAAAGTTAAAATGCACAACTCTACTTTGGATGTAAGCATAAAAGCCTATGAGTGTAAATACCACAAACATTGAAAAGCTAATAAAAAATGTGATATTATAAAATACTGCAATAATTACCATAAAAATGTAAAACAATGTAAAAAGTAAAAATGGCAACTAAATTTATCAGCATTATGGAAGCTCTTCCCCCTCAATGGAGGAAAAAATCACTTATTTGATTTTTAGTTTGACTTTGGTTATTCTGAGATGTTAAAATAGAGTTACAATCAACTAATGAAAAAAAATCACCATCTGATTGATAATTCACTAATTTTATTAAAAAGTTTCTGCAGGCTCTTTTTTTGGAAATTTTACTTAAATTGGAACATGAATATGATCTGTCATTGGTACCATCAAATCAAACTGTAGACCTTTAAAAAAAGAAATGTTGCATTTGCAGTCAACAGTTTAAAGTTAAATCTGGAAATATCTGGTGCCTGTTCACCACCAACTGTTCAGGAACAGTTCAGTATCACTGTAACTTGTCTCTTGGAAAGACTTCTGAAGCATAAGCTGTTTGTCAGGTGTGATCCACTCAAGACAAACTCAGAGTACTGAGCTGAACAATAATTGGATTTTAGTCAAGCATTTCAAAGGAATAACTGTATCTAATGAGACTGCATAACTCTTTAGGATGATTTACAAACCATCTGATAAAATAGACATTAGTCTAAAAGAATACTTCTTTTGTCTTTATATTTAAACTACTACTTTAAGCTTTCAGAATACTCAAATATTCTCTGTGGAAATATTAACAGGGAAATAATTAGCCATTATTTAGCTGCTAGCACTAATACAAAAAACTGAACTATGTGTGACAGTAACTTTGAGTCTCTAAGGATGACAGCACATGGGAATCTGATATGGACCAGGGGGATGCTGACCAACTCTGTGTGTGTGTATCCATGTGCGTCTGTCCAGGCTCATCCATCTGTCTTCATGTACAGGTGTAGCAACTAGGGAGACTGGAATCCAGGGGCAGCTACTGAGCAGACTCTCTGACCCATATTGTAAATCAGACTGTCACTTGTGCATAGCATAAAAAATGAATGCGCTATTAATAGGCATTATTCACATTTTTAGCAGCTACTTTTAAATAAAATAGTATGTCTATTTTTCTTTTTTTGTGGGTTTTTTTTTTTTCTTTGTTTGTTTGTTTTTTTTTTTTCCACCATTTAATTCATAAGGAATTACCAAAGTATTTTATTTTCTTGTTTTAAGCTTTGGGTATATTTGACTTTGAATTTATAAAAACAATTTCCTTGACTAAAATTAAAATTAAGTTTACTTCTAGAAACTTCAGTGAGGTTGCCAATCTGGGATAATCTTCCAAACAAGCAGTTTTAGAGGTGGTTTGGTAGCCAGCTGCTGGTATCTAGCTGTATGGAATGCCCTGAAGAAAATTACTCCAAAACTGCTAGTACTTGTAGGAGTTGTTGACTTGTATTTCCAGATAAAGCTTTACAGATACAGCACTATAAGAAAGAATGGATTTGGGTGTTACTGGTTTTGTGTTCTGTGTTCCTGAAAAGCCCAAGTACACTTGTGTTTTCATCTCTGCTCCTAGTGTTTTCCAAACACTGCTGACTTCTGGCTGGCTATTCCTCAGTCTGTACTCATGCTTAGCTCCAGCGTTCATCTCAGGCTTGGTTTGGATAGCAAGAAAACCCCTGCTTTCTTTCTTTTTTACCATTTTTTTAGTGTGAATTTTCAATGAGCTTCTGAGGAAGTTTAATGAGACTCCAGTAAAACACTGAAGAGGGCATGTGAACAAGTAGGTGATGATGACATTAAGAAACAAATAATATTTGTTTTTCCTTCCTTTTCCAAAGTGAACCATGATCCAAAACCCCTTCTAGATGCAGAAGTTCAGAATAATGATTGAGAGAGCTCAGGAAGCTTTTTGTTTGTTTATTTTTGAAAGGCATTAACTTATTTGTGCTACACGCTCCTGCCTAAAGGCTGGTACTTCAAAGCAGAATCATTGGTCAGGCGCTCAAGTGATCTTTGAGCCAAAACTGATTCATATTCTTGTTCTGTTGAAAGTTGATCTCTATGAGCTCTGAAATATTTTTCCAGCACAGCACGCATGGAGTTAGGTGGGTAATTACTATCTGTCATGAATAATCAAAGACAATGTGTTAATTCTCAATGCACTATACCAAGTTGATTTCTTTGTATATGTCTTTTGGAAACAAAACTCACTACTGCTCTTTAGCATGTTGCCTTTAAGCTTCTTTGCAGTAGAATTGTTTGTCACTATGGAGCTTAAGATAGGTTAACTTTATTTTACCAAAAAAAAAGAGTGTATTAAATAGTGGCATGTCATTGCAAACAACTGCTCTAGTGGTTTTCCACACAGACTGTGCAGACACTGGTGTACTTACAACTGTAACAGTGCATTTGTGAATCATAAATAAATCTGTCATTGCTTGCTGCCATTAAAAAAACAGAATATGGGTGATGAGTCTAGTATAATGTGTTTGCTGATTTAGTAATTTATAGACAAATTCTTGCCCAGTCTTATTTCTACAGGTGACAACTTCACACCTCCCTTTCTTTTATGCACTAGTATATACTGCATCATCCACTGTCACATTCTGTGGACATAAGATTCAGCATAACTATCATATTTTCCATATAGTTTATGCTGTGTCTTACTATCCTTTGAATGCTCCGAATTTCTTATTTTTGCCTGAGTATTTGGTAATAAAATATGAACCACTGATAGCTGAATCCACTGCTCTAGACTGAGGTCTAACCAGTCCAAAATGCAGTAGTTGCTTATTTGTTTATTACACAATTCTTAGAACTATACAGCACTGTAGGATTTGACATTTTTGCAATAATATATTCATATTACTTTATTTTTAGTCCATTTATATTGCTCTGTACAGCTCTGTAATGCTACCAACTAGCTTTGTTCCCAATTTATCTGCTTTTGGTTTTCCTTTCCTAGATTAATTGTTTTACTTGTTATCTTTATATCAAATGTTAATATTATTGTTATTACTGAAATTTTACATTTTAGTATCCTCCAGTACTGACTTTTACAGTACTTGTTATCTTTTCCAACTTCAGATCTTGTTACTTGGGAACACCATTCACATTAATCATGCAAGCTGCCCCATTAGTAATGAAACTAGTGAAGCGTATCGAGAGCTGAACATTTCATTCTCATGTCACAACTCTGTTCCTATCACCACATTTGAGTTTCTTAGTCAGTCATACAATATTTCACAGTCAAAATACTTTTTAGCTGTCCTAACCTAAGTCCTTCTTCTAGTACATAGGCTAATTATCTTGCATTTAATATTTCATGCAACTTTCTCATAGCTATGTCCTTGGGATGTTTATCGAGCTTACAGTGCTTAAAGTGCTTAAAGTGCTTCTTCTTTATGGGCATGGGATCTCCATACAGAACACGAAGTAAGTTACTCAATATTTGCAGTATATAATGCTTGCTTTCACAGATGTCTAAAAGACTGTAATTTCCTCTTACTCAGATCTAATTTGTTTATAGTAACATAGTGCTGTTGGTGAGTATATATCTTTCCTGGACCTGTTTATCTTTTTATTGTGTAGCTTCAAAAATGTGTGAAACCTTGCTATCACTCTTAAAGTCTAATTTATAATATTCAGCTGCTCAAAATTCAAAGTCCAGAGTTCCACTGAACTATTTGCATTGTGCAAATATAGAATAAAAACATGCAACTTGCAATGAAGAGCAAATGTGCAAATATAAAAAGTGTTAGATCCAGGGTTATGGTGCTGCATTGTTCACTAAGAGAAGTACCAGTTTTAACAGATGGGGAGCCTAACATTTACACTTGCTTGTAATCAAGGAGCTGTAGGTTCCAGTTTGACAAAAAGTAATACAGAAATTATATGGATCAGATCTGTTGTGATCCTTGAATCTGTCCTAAGCTGGTGAGGTCCTGCCTATGATGTAGGAGAAACTAACAGTCTTTTTCTGAGGGTATTTGAGAGCTAGTGTTAAAATTGGATAGCTATCCAGAAAAAGTGTGCTAAAGAAAAGTCAGCTTGAATACTGAAAGTTTCTAAACTTCACTGTGAATTTGAAAGCCTGTCTTCAAAACTAGAGCATAGAATAGAATTGTAGAATTGTATAATAGTTTGGGTTGTAAGAGACCTTCAAAGGTCATCTAGTCCAACACCCCTGTAAATGAGCAGGGACATCTTCAGTTAGGTTGCTCAGAAGCACATCCAGCTTGGCCTTGAATGTCTCCAGGGACAGGGTATCCACCAAATATCTGGGCAACCTGTGCCCGTATTTTATCACCCACACTGTGAAGTATTTCTTCCACATGTCCAGCCTGAACCTCCCCTCTTTTAGTTTAAAATCATTACTCCTTGTCCTATTGTAACAGGCCCTGCTAAAACTTAGCCTTTCCCCGTCTTTCTTTTAGGCCCATTTTAAGAACTGAAAGGCTGCAATAAGATCATAGAATCATACAATAGTTAGGGTTGGAAAGGACCTTAAGATCATCTAGTTCCAACCCCCCTGCCATGGACAGGGACACCTCCCACTAAACCATGCCACCCAAGGCTATGTCCAACCCAGCCTTGAACACCACCAGCAATGGAACATTCACAACTTCCCTGGGCAACCCAATCCAGTGCCTCACCACCCTTACAGTAAAGAATTTCTTCCTCATATCCAATCTAAACTTCCCCTGTTTAAGTTTGAACCCGTTACCCCTTGTCCTCTCACTATAGTCCCTCATGAAGAGTCCCTCCTCAGCATCCCTATAGGCCCCCTTCAGATACTGGAAGGATGCTAGGAGGTCACCATGCAGCCTCCTCTTCTCCAGGCTGAACAGCCCCTACTTTCTCAGCCTGTCTTCATACAGGAGGTGCTCCAGTCCCCTGATCATCCTCGTGGCCCTCCTCTGGACTTGTTCCAAGAGTTCCATGTCCTTTTTGTGTTGAGGACACCAGAACTGCACACAATACTCCAAGTGAGGTCTCAGAAGAGCAGAGTAGAGGAGCAGGATCACCTCCCTCGACCTGCTGGTCACGCTGTTTTTGATGCAGCCCAGGATATGCTTGTCTTTCTGAGCTGCAAGCACACACTGCTGGCTCATGTTCATTTTCTCATTGACCAAAACCCCCAAGTCCTTCTCTGCAGGACTGCTCTGAATCTCTTCTCTGCCCAACCTGTATGTGTGCCTGGGATTGCTCCGACCCAGGTGGAGGACCTTGCACTTGGCATGGTTAAACTTCATCAGGTTGGCATCAGCCCACCCCACAAGCATCTCTAGCTCCCTCTGGATGGCATTCCTTCCCTCCAACGTATCAACCGAACCACACAGTTTGGTGTCGTCAGCAAACTTGCTGAGGGCACACTCAGTCCCACTGTCCGTGTCACCGACACAGATGCTGAGCAAGACCGGTCCCAACACCGATCCCTGAGGGACACCACTCGTTACTGGTCTCCAGCTGGACATGGAGCCATTGAGCACAGCTCTTTGCGTGCAGCCATCCAGCCAGTTCTCTATCCACTGAGTGGTCCACCTATCAAATCTATGTCTCTCCAACTTAGAGACAAGGATGTCATGTGGGACAATGTCAAACACTTTGCACAAGTCCAGGTAGATGACATCAACTGCTCTACCCCTGTCCATCAGTTCCGTAGCCCCATCATAGAAGGCCACCAGATTGATCAGGCAGGATTTCCCCTTACAGAGTCTTCTTTTCTCCAGGCGGAACAACCCCAACTTTCTCAGCTTTTCCTCATAGGAGAGATGCTCCACCCCTCTGATCTTTTGTGTGCCTCCCCTCTGGTCCTTCTCCAACAGGTCCATATCTTTCTTGTGTTGAGGACCCCAGAGCTGGATGCAGTACTGCACGTGGGGTCTCACCAGTGCAGAGGGGGAGAATCACCTCCTTTGACCTGCTGGCCATGCTCCTTTGGATGCAGCCCAAGATATAATTGGCCTTCTGGGCTGCAAGCACACACTACCAAGTAATATATATCAAGTCTTTCATTCACCAGTACCCCCAAGTCCTTCTCCTCCAGGGTACTCTCCTTCCCTTCATCCCCCAGATGGTATTGATACTGACAGTTGCCCCAGTGCAGATGAAGGATCCTGCACTTGGCCCTGTTGAACCTTATGAGGTTTCTCATGGGCCCACCTCTCAAGCCTGTCCAAGTCCCTCTGGATGGCATTCCTTCCCTCAGGTGTGCCAACTGCACTTGGTGTCATCTACAAACTTGCTGATAGCACACTCAATCCCACTGTCCATGTCACTAATGAAGACATCAAACAGTACTGGTCCCAGTACAGACCCCTGAGGGACACCAGTTGTTATTGGTGTCCATCCAGACATTGAGACATTGACCACTATGCTCTAGACACGACCATCCGGCCAATTCCTCATCCACTGAACAGTCCACCCATCAAATCCATACCTTTCCAGTTTAGAAAAGTTGTGGGGGCCTATGTCAAAGGCTTTACAAAGCCCAAATGATAACATCCGTAGTCCTTACTTTATCCACTGATGTAATGACTGCACCATAGAAGGCCACTAGGTTGGTCAGGCAGTACTTGCCCTTGGTGAAGCTATACTGGCTTTAATTACCTCCCTGTCCTCCATGTGCCTTAGCATGGCTCCTAGAAGGATCTGTTCCATGATCTTCCCAGCAGAGAGGTGAAGATGACAGGTCAGGAGTTCCCCAGGTCCTCCTCTCTACCCTTTTTAAAAGTGGACTTGATATTGCCCTTTTTCCAGTCACCATGGACCTCGCCTGACTGCCATGACCTCTCAAATATCATGGGGAATGGCTTGGCAGCTACATCAGCCAATTCCCTCAGGACTCTGGGATGGACCTCATCAGGTTCTGTAGACTTATGTACGTTCAGGTTCCTTAAACGATCACAAACCTGATCTTCACTTACAGTAGGAGGGACTTAGCTCCCTCAGCTCCCACTTTGCAGTTCACACACTTGAGAGATGTGGGGAGAGAGGCAGTGAAAACTGAGGCGAAAAAGCTGTTGAGTACCTCAGCCTTCTCCTTGTCCGCTGTTACCGCTTTACCAGTCTTGTTCGTCATTCTTCAACCTTCCTCTTCTGGCTGACATGCCTATAGAAGCCCTTCGTGTTATTCTTTGCATCCCTTGCCAAGTTCAGGGCCAGCTGTGCCTTGGCCTTCCTGACTCCACCTCTGCACAACTGGGCAGTGTCCCTATACTCTTCCCAGAATATCTGTCCTTGCTTCCACTGCCTGTGCATTTCCTTCTCGCCCTTTAGGTTGACCAGGTCTTGGCTCATCCATGCTGGCCTCTTGCCTTCCTTACCCAATTTCTTACACCTAGGTATCACAAGCTGTTGTGCTTTGTGGGAAGCAACCTTCAGCAGCTGCCAGCTCTGTTCTGCTCCCTTGTCCCTGAGGGCAGTTTCCCAGGGGTCCTGTTGAGTAAGTCCTTGAGGAGCTGGAATTTGGCTTTCCTAAAACTCAGGGTCCTGACTCTTTGGCTATCTCATCTCGCTCAGGACTGTGAACTCCATGAGTGCCTAATCACTACAGCCCAGGCTGTTTCCAATCTTGATATCACCAATGGAGATGAATGAGCCGTGCATGATGAATAAACAAGCATGGTTCATTGATCTTTCTGTGTGTCCATGTGTCACCCCTAGCCTTACCTACCTGATACACGGTAAATACTCTAGTGGAATTAAACTATGGGAGTGCCAATATTTACTCTTAAAGGGATAATCATATGACATTTATCTAGGATGCTTGTCAATTTGAAGAATTTTGTTACTGTCCAAAGTTTGCTTCACTGCCTGACAATGAATCCTCAAAGAAGTAGAGCCCTGGACATACAGAACTCATACACGCTTATGTAAATGTGGAAACAAGTAGTGTGATATTTTGAAGGCTGCCTTTCAGGCCACATCTGAGTCTTCTGGTTATTGGAGCAAAATCTGGTTATTGGAGCGGATCTGTTTCTTGACATGCACAGGAAGGTGGGGTCTACCACAATCCTTTGAAGAGATGTGTCTTCCAATGATATTAGATAAATGGCATCTAAATATAAAAATATGTGGGAGATACTGTGAAAGTTTAAATTATGTATACCCAATTACTTTCTATTCCTACAGTCCACCCCAGGCAGTTTGCTGATGGACCTGCTACTGTCATTTCTAACTCTAACATCTCTTCAAATGAGGAATCATCTAGTGTATAGGAAAAAAAGGCAGTTCACGGTCTGTGGAGGATTGGCTTGAAGAGAAGAGGCATGTGGACGTGATGGAGCTGGTAAAGTCAGACGACTTAGCAAGAGTTAGAACTCAGGCTGTGTAGGCCATTGTTCGGACGTTCAAGGCTGCTGACTTGGCATGTAGATGAAGCAAGAACGCAGTGGCCTTGCACACAGATGTTGTACAACAACAAGATATTGTAGTCAAGAAGAGCAGCCTGATTGTGGGGAGAAGGGGGTAGTACCGAGGAACCGAAATAGAAGAAGAAGAATTACAAAATGTATCCGCAAGTTGATAACAAGAAGGAACTCTGGGTGGGATTGACCTTTGCAGTGGTAGCCTATAGTGAGCTTAGCTTTTGCAATATGTATGAGCTGATTATAGCGAATATATAAACGTGCTTGTATCTGAAATAAAGCGAAGTCTGCTAATGCTCACATTGAGTGTTTCGTTCTTCCCTCACCGTGGCAAATGACGACAATTGGCGCCCGAACAGGGACCAATGGAGACTCACGGTCCGGTGCAGTATTGAGGGTTGGTCCTGCTGCAGCACAGGAGGCAGAAGAGCGCAGCTCGGCGTCCCAGACGACCTTATAGAAGGCTTCTGGTCGCTGCAAGGAGCTACCCCGTGTCCCAGACGACCTCATAGGAGGGTTCTGCTTGACAGAAGGGTCACCGCTCCGTGCCCCAGACGACCTCATAGGAGGGTTCTGGCCGACAACGCCGCCGATGCTTGGTAAGGGCTGCAACAGCGCGCTGACGTTTAAATATGGACAGGCAAGCGGCGTGTGATTTACTCCGATGCTTTTTAGAAAAGCGGGGAGTAAAGACTGTAGGGTCTAAGGAAGTGGAGACCCTGATAGCCATAGGAAGAGCCATAGGAGGATCGGCCGGTTTGTTTCGAGAATCGGCTGGGTGTTTTGATACTGCTGAATGGAGACGGTTAGGAGATGAACTGTGGGAGGATGTGATAAAGGACAATAAGACCGCAAAGAAGGATGTCGACCTCATGGAGAAAGGTTATGAACTGTTTGCAAAAGTACCATGCCGAGAAAAAGGTGGCAGGAGAAGTACCCAAAAGGTTGGGAGAGGGCTGGGTGCCGCCGCCAACGGAGCTACCCGTGCCTGTGAGAGGTACGGCCGCCGGAGAAGCCGCGGGGGAAGGAGAAGAAATATTACTCCAAAACTTGATAACACTGAGACTCCAGACGACATTTATGAGAAGCCTGTGCACGTTCATCAAAGTACTGTTGCTACTCCTGAGTTTCTGACTCCTGATAATTCTGATGCTGACCTGGATAGTCCTTTTGACCTGGTACCTGTTGATCCGGAAAAGAATCCTGATTTATATCCCCTAGATCCTCATGATAAATTGCCAGCTGTAAAGGGAAAAGTAAGATGGGTGGGGGATGCAGATGTATTGTGTGCTTATAGTCTCTCTGTGATGTTCATGCACAGAAAAGTTAACGAATATAAGTATGTTCATGTTTCTACCGACCCTTGCAGACCTTTATAGATACTGCTGGCCACTTCTTCCGATGTAGGCTGGCCACCTGCATCAGAATGAGTGCATTTTAGTCAGTTTAAAAGCCCAAGCCTCATACAATGTGAGGGAGGCAGAGCCTCTGCGGGGACGCCCGCTGAGATTGAGCTTGCCACCTTACATCGCGCTGACGCTGTTTGGAGCTGGTTTCTTGATTGTCTTCACAGGGTCATTGCACCACATTTTGTCTACATTTTGTGTTTTAAATTTTGTATTTGTGTGAAGTCTGTTTATGGGATCCCATGTGTATGTATGTGTGCATATGTGTGTTGAGGGCAGACACTGTTCTGTGTATTTTTGCTTTGTTATTGGATTCATGTAGAAGTTTTAAGGGTGTAACAGATTAACATTTCAGACAGGAAAGGGTTAATACAGAAGTGCTGTTGCTGACAGGTATTTATGGTTGCTGCTTGGCAGATTGCCAGCTGTAGCTGCTGCCAAGCAGGCCGGCGTTTGTAGCCACACAAAGCGGCACTGAGGGATGATTTCTCTCTCTGTGTGTGTGTGGATGTGTATATGTGCATGTGATGATATATTGAAAATGTAAGCTCTGAGCATGACATGAATAGTATGGAATAAGAAGTGAATATTGTCATGGGTTCAGCAGTAGCAGTCATTTTTCTGCTTCTTGGTGGCTGGTGCAGCGCTGTGTTTTTGATTTTGTGCTGGGAACAGCGCTGATAACACCAGTGTTTCAGAGCAGTTTGTAGAGACACCACAGATTAGGCTTAAAGAGGCCTGCAGCACACTGGGCACAGAAGAGAAGTCCTGCTTAGTGTGTTTTAAGTAACCTGGGGGTGAATTCAAGACTTGGAAGAACCAATTAGTTGAAATAAGAACTGCTAACTGAAAAGGTGAGAGGCGTAGTGCAACCACAAGCTTTACCAGCCACCACCCAAGCAGCATCAGGGTGGCAAAGAAAGAAAAAGAAATGGACAATGATGCAGCAAACTCCTTGACTGTTAGCACCGTGCAGTTTACTTCTGCAGCTACCTCACATTCCTGTTTCATCAAGATGCCTTTGCTTTAAGGAAACACTTTAACTTGTCTTACTTCTCAAGAACTGATGGCCCTGGGGAGGGGGTGTATTTGTGCCACCCCTGCCCGCAGATCCATGGCAGCTGCCTGCAAAGTTTCTCAAGCCTCATCATGAGCTGGATAGATGAGTAGAAAAACCCAATGCCTCAGCTACAGGAGCTGACCGTGAATATCCTGAGCAGAAGGAGATAAAGGAAGAGAGAAACAAATGACTGCAAAACATCACTTAGGAACAATTGAAAAGTAACAGCCTGAATGCAACTGAGGAGGATATGAAAGTGAAGATGCGTATCCCAATGTAGAGCTTTTCTTCTTGGACATTCATAATATTCATGTCATGCGAGAATCTTTAAAGAAGTTGAAGGACATTGTTTATCCTAATGTGGAAGAATCACACTGGTTGTCAAGTCTGGAATCAACCCATTGGTTGGAACATATGAAGCTTGTCTTGACAGGAGCTATTTAAGTGGCAGACAAGGTATCCTCAGGAAAAAGCTCTGTGTTGGTTCACTGCAGTGATGGCTGGGACCGAACAGCCCAGCTGACATCACTGGCCATGCTGATGCTTGACAGCTACTACAGAACGATTGAAGGCTTTGAAGTTCTGGTGCAGAAAGAGTGGATAAGCTTTGGACACAAATTTGCGTCGAGAATAGGCCACGGAGACAAAAATCATGCCGATGCAGACAGATCACCTATCTTTCTCCAGTTCATTGATTGTGTGTGGCAGGTGTCTAAACAGTTTCCTACAGCCTTTGAATTCAATGAACAGTTCTTGATTACAATCCTGGATCACTTGTACAGCTGCCGGTTTAGTACTTTCTTGTATAACAGTGAGTCTTCTAGAGAAAAAGAGAAAGTGACTGAGAAAACCTTGTCATTATGGTCTTTGATAAACAGTGAAA
Organism: Ara ararauna; assembly: GCA_028858755.1. Taxonomy (NCBI): domain Eukaryota; kingdom Metazoa; phylum Chordata; class Aves; order Psittaciformes; family Psittacidae; genus Ara; species Ara ararauna. The sequence continues at coordinate 29,861,994 of CM054410.1, read as the reverse complement.
AATCTAAGTACACCAATCCTTTCTATACTACAAACACATTTTTGAAGGAAATGTTGGCTTCTTCCTGTGCTGTCCTAGCAAGCGGTGCTTAATATAGATCTGTAGCATAAAGAGGAAAATTTTAATGCCTTACTTTAGACTCTCCTAACACAAAGTATTTTAGGCTGTCTTCACTTGAGGACGACTTCAAAACAAACAAAACCAACTTCAGTTATGTGCCTTTCAGAACCTGTGGACTGGGAACACTAAGCTTCTAGTTGGGTAGGGCTTCGAAAGTTATTTTGGAAAGCCTAGTACAATTGAAATGAATTTGATTTCATTAAGAATGCTTTAATTTATTACACTGTAGGTCATCTAAAGAAATTCATGCTCAGTCTTACTCTCATGAGTAAACAATGGTAATAGGAATATCCACATTATGCAAAATTAGGTGTTGTGTATTCCTTTTAGGAATACCTGTGTAGAGTTCATGAGAAAAAAAATAAGTTCTATTGCAAGATTTCAGAGAGAAGTGTTGAAATTTTCTGGTTACCTGAGAATTGCAGATTTTCCTTTTTTTGAAATAAAAATATGGAAGGGGGTTCACTGAAATGCTTCTAATGAAGAAGTTCAGATGGTTCAGTAGATAGTAAAATAAAAGAAAAAAGAAATCTATTTTATATAAAAAATAATCAGTTTTCAAATTACAGTTGTACTGGATTCCGAGAAGTCCTGTTTTAGCTGCTGTTCAGCACTAAATTATCACTGTTGGCAATATTGGTTCTTTAAATTCATACAGAGTAAAATGGTTCTAAAGAAAGTTTATATCATTAAAAACAGACCCCCAGAGACCTTGCTTAAATAACCAGCAATAGCCATAGTATAAATGCTCATGTTTGTCTTCTAAAAATAAATGCACCTGTTTAAAGGAGCTTTTAATACCAAAGTAAGCAAAAATGTTCAGTTATAAATACTGTTGAAAACTTGTGCATTTATAGATTACTGTTTAATTTAACTTTTGTTCAACAGAGTATATTAAGTATTTAAAAGACTTCAGTATACAAGATTTACATATATACCATTCTTCATGTTACTGCTTAGCACTTAATAGACTGTAAAAAAGATAGGATACCCAGGAATTTGGACCAGCGTAGACCTATGTTGTCTATTGTCAGTTTGTTATGCTGTCTTTGATGGTAATATGTATGCGGCTCTGTTAACTAAATTGATCAACTATATGCAACTAAAAGAAGGTTTACATGCCTTGAGAGAAAGTTCAGGACTTTATGACGGCTGGTTGAAATCACTGTTTGGGGGACTATCTGAATGGCTGTCAAAGTTCATAAAGGAAGGGGTTCGAATCATTGGTATTCTACTACTAATTCTTTTAATAGTTGGCATAGCTTATAGATGTATTATGTCGAGTATATCGCGCATAACTAATCGAGTTTTAATAGCCCAAAATAAAAACGGGGGAATTGTGGAGGATTGGCTTGAAGAGAAGAGGCATGTGGACGTGATGGAGCTAGTAAAGTCGGACGACTTAGCAAGAGTTAGAACTCAGGCTGTGTAGGCCATTGTTCGGACGTTCAAGGCTGCTGACTTGGCATGTAGATGAAGCAAGAATGCAGTGGCCTTGCACACAGATGTTGTACAACAACAAGATATTGTAGTCAAGAAGAGCAGCCTGATTGTGGGGAGAAGGGGGTAGTACCGAGGAACCGAAATAGAAGAAGAAGAATTACAAAATGTATCCGCAAGTTGATAACAAGAAGGAACTCTGGGTGGGATTGACCTTTGCAGTGGTAGCCTATAGTGAGCTTAGCTTTTGCAATATGTATGAGCTGATTATAGCGAATATATAAACGTGCTTGTATCTGAAATAAAGCGAAGTCTGCTAATGCTCACATTGAGTGTTTCGTTCTTCCCTCACCGTGGCAAATGACAACGGTCCTCTGTTCTTCTTACAAATGAGAACTGAAATGACCAGTCTAAAACTTGTGTAGAGTATTGAAGAGCCTATTCTCACTTGTTGCAGAATCACTGTATCTTTCTTGTGTTGTATTTGTTTTTTTTTAAGCAAAGAGCACACAGCTAGTAACAAAGAAAAAAGTATGTTCATGGCCTAAAATTCTGATTGGTTTTGGCCTGGCCAAAATGTAAGCTTCTCTTTACCCTTTTGGTTTTTTGCTGCAAACACTTGCTCTAAAAAGGCTTTTGTTTAGATGAGTATTGAGGTATTGCTGTTCTTCAGAAGAATATTCATATGCATATAAACCCAGTGACATTTGTTTGGGAATATGCTATTCGTGGTGAAATGATCTGCCTCGTGTTTTACAAAAAAATCTCTCTAGTCAAGTAACTGGCAAACAGAAACAAGTCAAAGGAAAACAGTAAGTAACCAAAGTAATAGTTCACAGTGGACCCTTGGGCAGATATTGTCACATAAAATGTTTGTGGTGAAATAATGAATATATTCAGAAAACAGACTCTTCACAGATCATTTAACAGAAAAAAAACCCAACCAAACAGCTGAGTTCTTTAAGTGTTTTTTTCCATGCACATTTTATCATGGAAAAAGAAATAAAAGGGTTCCATAGGGAATATAATCACATTTATTGAAGCTATCTGGGAAACAAAGTCCAAGGAATGGTCATTGGTTTGAACTGTGTAACATTTGTATCTTTCCTTTACACAGGCTCTGATGTAGTCAAATCATAAGAATACAGAAATTGTGAGTCTTAGGCACATAGGAAATTCTTTTTGCTGGGCGTTTATATGTCTAGAAGTGCAGGTTATTCCTGAAGCAACTTGATATAATCTCAGTACAAATATGTAGTAATGGTACAGTTCCAAACACAGACATCACCAGTTTCAGCAGATCTGCTTTTATTCATGTTCAGTGTGTCATGAAGAATAAGCTTCAGATAGATAATCAGTAAAATACAAAGGTTTTTTAATGATTTTATTCTACCCTAGAATGTAGATATGAGCGAATTAAAACAAAAGAAAACCAGAATTTATTTTTCACTCTATAACTACTCTCCTACCCTCTAAAAACAGCATTTGGGTTTCCCACTCAAAAAGACCACATTTAAAAGAGCTGATGTTCGAAGTAAGCAGTGACAGATTAATGACTCTTTCACTACTGAAAGCTAGTGTTAGCTAAATAGATAACTAAAATATAGTTCAGGATACTTAGAGCCTGACAGATAAGAAATTACAGAAAGTAAGGCCTTTCATAGGAATGATGCATATTTTATGAGTTTGTTGCCTGATCTTTTTCAAGATTCTGAATGGCTTTTTTATTGAATAATGTTGTGTCTGTGTATTTGAGCATATTCTTGATCAATTTGAATGGAAATAAAATTTATTCTGTTCTTAATAGCAAAATCTTGTACCCAGATTTTGGTCAAGATTTTGTTTGCTTCCTAGCATGAATTTTCAGCCAAGTTGTCAGGTGTTAGAATATCTTTTTCCCACTTGAGGGCATCAGAGTTGTTCCAACATCATATACCTGGTTATGCTATTCAGATTTCTATTTTCAGAGCACTGCACACATAAAAGTATGCATAACAATCCTATACAGTTGTCTTCAGTTTTACAGTGCAAAATAAGCATATAGGTATTTCTAAATGATTCCTGTTTTATTGCAAAATGGTGTGGACAAGATCCCTGTGGGTTAAATTATTTTGGCAGAACTCATGGAAGTAGATCAGAAGAGTATAACAATTAGACTGTAATCTACTGTTTGACTTATGCAAGATGCAATAGTAACAGCAGGCTGTCGCAGGAATAGCGATCTGATTAAATTAGTACATACTTAAGCACCTGCAACTTGCAGTTTAAATCTCACAATTAGTGGTGGGGTGTTGCAGTGGAGGGGTCTAAAACCAGCCAAAGTGTTTTTTTTTCTGTTTTACTCCTGTCAGCTGTCAAACTGAAGATGTGGAATATTAGCTATACCTTACTGGGGGAGTAATAGAAGACAGAGGGGAATGAGTCTGTTTTCAGTGATTTTTTAGAGTAAGTGCATATGTATAGCTACTGATAGCAATGACTGTTTCATTTCTGTGCCCACATAGTGCATTTCCCCCAGTGGGAATGTTAGAAGATAATTGCAAAGGGCCAGAAGCTGTGCATCCTTGTGAAAGTGTGATAATCTCTCTCCTATCTGTCATCTCAGCTCTGTTTCACAATCACAGTTTTCACGGTTCTCTTGGCTTTTAAAATTCTCATATGCCTGTTCCATTTAATCTTGCTGACTTCCTATCCAGCTCAGCAAGTCTTTTAATTGATCAAGCTGCTTCTACTTGCTGTATCTTATTCTATATTACTTATTTTCAGTTGTGGTGCTTATGCATGTGCTCTAAACAAAGCTAATTATTATCCAGACTTGTTCCAGTTGATGAGCATCATCAGGACCATACTTTAATTATATTATTATTTTTTAGAAAAGCTGGGGAGTGTCTTACATTACCTTTAAGATCATATAGAATCATGAATGGTTAGAGTTAGAAAGGACCCTAAGGTCATCTAGTTCCAAGCCCCCTGAAGTGGGCAGGAATGCCTCACACTAGACCGTGTCACCCAAGACACCAACCTGGCCTTACTGTGTAGCTCACTATTGAGTAATAAACAGGTAAATCCAATCCAGAAAATCCCTTCCAGATGACTGTAGGTGTCTTCCCATATCAAGTTAGTGCGACATTTAATCTTTTTCATGAAGATATTCATCTGCATCTGAAAAATATTAAATAAAACTGTGACTAAAGAAGAATGCAGATCATTAACCCAGGCTACACTTCACAGATATAACATAAAGAGTCTCTTTCATTATATTTGGGATCAGTACATAACTGCAACAGAATGTCTGTGCAGATGAAGTTTGGCTCTGGGTACATGTATCCTGTGGGCTTAGACCTGTTCAAATTTCAAAGCTGAGCTAATTTCTAATGTAAGTTGGTAGAAGATTTATAAAAGTGTATTTGAAGTAAGGTACCCTATCATTAATTAATAGTATTTTCCTATAGAAGAATATAATTGAACTCCTGCTTAAAACCGAGGAGTGCTAGTTCTGTTATTACGTAAATCAAAGAAACTGAAATACATGATATTGTTCATTTCCTCTACAGGCTTTAGGCTACTAGTTTATAGAAAAGCATAGTTGTGCTGAAAAAACTTACTGGAAGGTAGCACTTTCGTCTTAAAGACCTATATGTATAACAAATTTTTCTGAGATGCACAATACAAGTGGTGCATGCCTAGAGTGAAAACTAACAAATTCTTTGACAAAGCCTTTCTTTTACCCAAGGTTTCCTGTATTTTCTTCCCCAGCCACTTCATAACTTTGCATTTCTAGCCTATTGCATAAATAAGTATGTGTTCTTGAGCCTGTGTTTGAGTATGGGGTGTACTTGGGTAGATGAATATGAATCAAAGCTCCCTGATGAGAAAAAGTTGATTCCCAGTGCTATTCTCTCTGCTCCAAGTGAGCAGAGTTTGTTTAATTTTGTTTTTTACTGATTCTTCAATCAGAATCTAAAGATAATCTGCGACAAACTCAGGAAAGTTAAGGGGGACCATATAATAGCTTCTTAGATAGCACAACTGGCAGCTCTCACTGACACACTTACATATCACCCCTGAAGCAGACATCTATTGATTTCTTTGTTTTCCACCTTCACAGGTCAGATTTCCCTATCTATCTCCAAGGAAAGAATATAGTGAAACTAATTATATACTTAATTTGAAAAAGCAACATGGCAACAGGTAGTGAAAAATATTTGCAATGTGTTAGATTAATAGGAACTTGCTTCTACATTTTTCATTCTTATCCAGCTTATCAAAAGTATTCTGAGAAAGAGTAAATGAACCTCCTATCCAGCTTAGTCAAGTTTAAATTATAGAGATATGAGAGTGAATATACAAACTTTGGACTTCAACTGTTGAAGACAGAATGAGATATCAGTTTTTCCAATTTTCTTCCTTTAATTTTCAGAAGGAAGCCAGGGATTTGGATCTAATGAAAAGCTTACAATACAGACTGAGGAGAGTATAATATTCAGACTGTTAGAATTCCCAAAATCGTCGAATCATAGAATAGTTAGGGTTGGAAAGGACATTAAGATCATATAGGTCCAACCCCCCTGCCAGGGGCAGGGAAACCTCACACTAAATCATGTCATCCAAAGCTCTGTCCAACCTGGCCTTGAACACAGCCAGCAATGGAGCATTCACAGCTTCCCTGGTCAACCCATTCCAGTGCCTTTCTACCCTTACAGTAAAGAATTTCTTCCTCATATCCAATCTAAACTTCCCCTCTTTAAGTTTGAACCCGTTACCCCTTGTCCTCTCACGATAGTCCCTCATGAAGAGTCCCTCCTCAGCATCCCTATAGGCCCCCTTCACATACTGGAAGGATGCTAGGAGGTCACCATGCAGCCTCCTCTTCTCCAGGCTCAACAGCCCCTACTTTCTCAGCCTGTCTTCGTACAGGAGGTGCTCCAGTCCCCTGATCATCCTCGTGGCCCTCCTCTGGACTTGTTCCAAGAGTTCCATGTCCTTTTTATATTGAGGACACCAGAACTGCACACAATACTCCAAGTGAGGTCTCAGAAGAGCAGAGTAGAGGAGCAGGATCACCTCCCTCGACCTGCTGGTCACGCTGTTTTTGATGCAGCCCAGGATATGCTTGGCTTTCTGGGCTGCGAGCACACACTGCTGGCTCATGTTCATTTTCTCATTGACCAAAACCCCCAAGTCCTTCTCTGCAGGACTGCTCTGAATCTCTTCTCTGCCCAACCTGTATGTGTGCCTGGGATTGCTCTGACCCAGGTGGAGGACCTTGCACTTGGCATGGTTAAACTTCCTCAGGTTGGCATCAGCCCACCTCACAAGCGTGTCAAGGTCCCTCTGGATGGCATTCCTTCCCTCCAGCGTATCAACCGAACCACACAGCTTGGTGTCGTCAGCAAACTTGCTGAGGGCGTACTCAATCCCACTGTCCGTGTCACTGACAAAGATGCTGAGCAAGACCGGTCCCAACATCGATCCCTGAGGGACACCACTCGTTACTGGTCTCCAGCTGGACATGGAGCCATTGAGCACAACTCTTTGTGTGCAGCCATCCAGCCGGTTCTCTATCTACCAAGTGGTCCACCTATCAAATTGATGTCTCTCCAACTTAGAGACAAGGATGTCATGTGGGACTGTGTCAAACGCTTTGCACAAGTCCAGGTAGATGACATCAACTGCTCTACCCCTGTCCATCAGTTCCGTAGCGCCGTCATAGAAGGCCACCAGATTGGTCAGGCAGGATTTTCCCTTAGTGAAGCCATGCTGGCTGTTACCAAGCACCTTGTTGTTTTTCATGTGCCTCAGCATGCCTTCCAGGAGAATCCGCTCCAAGATTTTGCCTGGCACAGAGGTTCACAGGCCTGATAAAATTGCCTCCTGTCAGAGTTTCCAAGCACTAGGAAAAAAATCAATCTGCAAATGACATTGACTCCAGTACTCCTGTGCTCTCTACTTAATGCTGAAAAAGCCATCTTGGGAAAATAGAAGGAGGACGGAGACCCATACCTTTAATATGCACCATACCGAAAATATTAATAATAATAATAGTAATAAAAAGAACAGTGATTATAATAAGAACAGTGCTATAATGAAAGGAAATGGAAGGAAAGCAAAGCATGAGAGGCTGAAAAATGACAAATAAAAGGCAAGTGTTAAGTTTGAGTGGCCTACATTTACACTGGAGATCATAACCTTGCACTATGAGAACTGGCAATTAAAAAAAAAAAACAAACCAAAACCAAAACCACCTCCTGTAAATTAGCATACCCTAGAAAAAGAAACTTAATTTCCTAAAAAATTGAGTGAATCTTATTACACTACAACATCATGATTTTTATTCCCATTTTGCTGCTTTGTGAATTCACTAAAACTCTCTACTTTTCTGCACTCTCTGTATTGTGTTGCTAGTGTTGTAAAATGCTTCTCAGTACCTAAAGAATTTAGTAGTAGGAGCCAAGTGTAGAACAAGTAAATATCCCTATACATAGTGCATTTTTCATAAAACCTAAAGAGTCTTATGTTGTTACATTTTTTTTTTCCTTGCCAATATTCACCTTTTCCCCAGCACAGGCAATCAATGGGAAACAGATTTTGTGACTAATAGAAATTTGCACTTAGATCACCAGGCTTATTGTGGTGAGAGGATTACATTCATTTAATCATCTCAAAACTCATTTCAGAAAGATGTGCCAATAGCATGAAAAGCTAGTGGCTGATCATCTCTGCTCAGCCAATTTTATTCTTTCCTGAAAACATACTCATCATGTAAACAGTTTCACTTAATGACACAGATATCATGTGTCACCACTTGGAACCTCTCAAAAACAGGAAATGTGACTTGATACATCACACTAAGAAATGTGATCACCTCTTAAAGCTATTTTTAATCAAAACAAATGAAATGGATTCTAATTATTTGAAAACAATTAAATTTATCTGCTTAGCATGATTTACCTTGGTTACTTGGGTAAGTGGGTGATTGGTAACAGCCAACATAACATAGCTTCACTAATGAAAAATCTTGCCTGACTAATTTAGTGGCCTTCCATGATGGGGCTACAACATTGATGGATAAGGAAAGAGTAACTGATGTCATCTACCTGGACTTCTGCGAGGCTTTTGACACTTTTTGACACCGCACAACATCCTTGTCCTTAAACTGGAGAGGCACGGATTTGATGGATGGACCACTTGAGGGATAAGGAATTCGCTGGCTGGTTGCTCTCAGAGAGTTGAGGTCAATGGCCTGTGGAGACCAGTGACAAGTGGTGTTTCTCAGGGGTTGGTATTGGGGTTGGCGCTGTTCAACATCTTTGTCAGCGACATGGACAGTGGGATGGAATGCACCCTTCGGAATTTTGCTGATGACACAGAGCTGTGTGGTGAGATCAATACACTGGAGGGAAGGGACGCCATCCAGAGGGATCTCAATAGGCTCAAGGAGTGGGCCAGTGAAAACCTCATGAAGTTCAACAAGGCCAAGTGCAAGGTCCTGCACCTGAGATGGGGCAATCCCAAACACAAATACAAGCTGTACAGAGACTGGATTGATAGCAGCCCCGAGGAGCAAGACTTCCGGTGTAGTTTGATGGGAAGTTCAACATGGCCCAGCAGTGTGCCCTTGCAGCTCAGAAACCAAGCGTGTGCTGGGGTGCATCTAAAGGAGCATGACCAGCAGGTCAAGGGAGGTGATTCTCCACACCTGCTCACTCTCATGAGACCCCATCTGCAGTACTGTGTTCAGCTCTGGGTCCCCAGCACAAGAGGGAAGTGGAACTGCTTGAGCAAGTTCAGAGGAGGCCATGAAGACAGTCAGACGGCTAGAGCACCTCTGCTATGGAGACAGGCCAACAGACTTGGGCTAGTTCATTCAGCCTGGAGAAGACAAAGCTCTGGGCAGACCTTAGAGCAACCTTCCAGCAACTAAAAGAAGCCCACAAGAAACCTGGAGAGGGACTTTCTACAAAAGCATTTTGTGACAGGATGAGGGGGAATGGTTTTAAACTGATAGAAGGGAGATTTAGATTAGACATTAGAAGAAGTTCTTTACTGTGAGGGTGCTGAGGCACTGGCACAGGTTGCCCAGAGAAGCTGTGGCTGCCCCATCCTTGGAAGTGTTCAAGGCCATGCTTGACGTGGCTTTGAGCAACCTGGTGTAGTGGAAGGTGTCTCTACCTGTGGCAGAGGGCTGGGAGCTAGACGATCTTTAATGTCTTTTCCAACTCTAACCATTCTATTATTCTATGATTCTATTTACCAAATAAAGTAGACTAAACTTTGCTGCAGCTTAGTTCTCTACACAGTTTTTATTGACTCCACCGTTTCTGGAGTGTCAGGTTATCCGGTTTTCCACCTGATCATCCTGTGTTAGACCTGAGTGGGTAAAAAAAGGTGACATCTGGTCTATGTTAAACTAAACACACCTTTCTCTTTTCATAAAACACAAGGTCCAACACTTTGGTTGACTGTATTTACCTTGCCAAGGCTGGCCCAAGGTCACAATTTGTTTACCAGCTTGCTTTCATACATGTATCTTTCCAAAGCAGTGGTTCCTTAATGCAGACTCACAACTGCATGTTAAGCAGGCCTTGTATCGGCAGGCAGGAAAGCAGAAACATACACAAGGTACAGGGAAGCTTTATTTTTTAGTTTGTTCTCAGCTGACCTGAGAGACCTCAGAAAAACCTTGAAAATTGGGTGGCCATGGACCAAATAGCTCCTTGATGGTCTTTACAAAAGACGTGATGTGTATATCTGTGGTACTTTTCAAAGTGGCTCTGTCTTCCTTGTCCAGACGAGATCCGTATCAGGCTGCTACAGAGAGGCTTGCTGAGTGCAGTTCAGCTCTCCTCCTTATGCATGTATTTCTGGCCTTGAAGGCAAGATTTTATAATCAAACTGAGTTCAATTAAGTGAATTAACTCATATTTCAACTCTTTTCCTCCTTAATTTTGATATCTTTTTCCTATCTAAAGCTCAGCATTAGGGAAGACTGTATCTTTTCCTCTTGATTGCTTTGAAGTAATGTGCAACACCTTTGTGTGTGCTCACAATTCACCAAGTTGCAGTAGTATGCGATTCAGAACAGATGTATTTTTGTATTTTTTTCTTTTTTTAAATAATTAGCAGAAAAGACTCCTTCAATGTTTTAATTTTTAATTAGTTGCATTCCTCTTCCTTTCTGTCTGTTTTTCTCTCCCCCTTTCCTTTTCCTTTCTCTGCTTAAATAAATGAACCCATGAAGGCGGAGTGTAAATTCCAGCAGACTCCTTAATATAAACAGTGAACATGCACTTCTCAATTTTGTTTCTGCCATTTTTTTTGAAGGAAATGAAGTGTGCATATCCAGTGATTAAATAGACAGCATTTATGGGAAGTCCTAGTTTTGGATCCCATACTACCATTGCCTTCTTCTCTAGCTCTGAGCTACAGAATGTTAGAAGGCCAGCTTATGCTGAGATATATCCATCTGCTCATTTTATTTGTAGCTTTGCCATTGCCATTCTTAGAAAGTGACTAAACTTAACACTGACTGGGTAACTCTGCCTTATTTTACCTCCAATGATAATAATGTTTTCTCTGTTTTATTACAGTCTCTTGAGATTGTGACTGATTTGCATATTCTCTAACACTTAATTAACGATGTCACTTTCCCAGTGCATTGAAAAAAGTTTCCATTTTTTTCCTCGGCAGGCCTCCAACAATTACCTCCCACATTTTCTGCTGCAGTCCTTTTTATTACTTTAATGACAAATAATTGGACAGATTGTGAGTAATGAGGGTGAGAGTCAAAGGACTGTTGCATAGGAGACGGCTGCTTGTTACAAGACACTTTTAGTGGTCTCTAAATCAGATAGACAAGTAGAGTAATGATCATCATGCAGTAATGAGACACAATTAAGAATCGCTGCAGCAAATGACAGAGCAGTCCATTGAACAATAACCTCCCTCTTCTTTTTTTTCCAAAGAAGATCGAAGCTTAATTATAGCATTGCCATTTGCAACGCTATAGTTAAAGTTGTGTCAGCATTTCCATTATAACTCTGCTACTTTCCAGGGTTTATAACTCTCCTGAAAAAAAAAAAAAATCTGACTTAGGCTGGAAATTTCCTTGCAAAGCCTTTCGGTTTGTTATTTATTTTTAATGATTTATTTTTTTAATTTTACAAAGTGGACCAGGTCCACGTCTGTTCTAAATAGACACAGCCTCACTGGTGTGACTGAAGCTATGATTGACATTTGCTAAGAACCCTGTTCAGATGCTGTATGAGACCACATCTACCAGTGCACAGAAACCCAACACTTAAGCTGAGGAGTAGCAAAAGCTGCTTTTGAGAAAAAAACTCCTCTGTGCTGCTTTTGTGGTGGGGAGGAAGGGACTGTATTCAGTGCCTTGCAGAGGTGGCCTGTATCGCCAGGTTCTCCAGAGATCTCAGCTTCCATTTAAATATCCAAGTAAGTGGGCAGGTTTTCTTGGAATGTAAAAAAAAACCACACAACATTTTAAGTGTTTCTCAGTGCTCATATAACTTTAGCTGCTTTGTGAGATTCACTCTTGAGGTGATTCTGATGTCATAATCTGTCATTCAATGCATATGTCACTGGGTTCTAGTCATTGCTGAATAGATCAGGCAGGAAGGAGAAGGTTGATTGGAAAGCAGGCACTGTTTTATACATAAATATCCTCTATAATGAGCATAGATTAAAAGAGAGAGTGACAAAGAAGCAAAGGCAGCATAATGAGCTTTGTGTAAAATATGCTGTGCTTGACTGTTTTCCTGAGTATGAGTGGCTATTTAAGCTGCAAAGGTGACAGAAGCAGCACAATCTAGAGAATTCTAAATAATGGCTAAAGCTTCATATGTGCCTTGACTCTTTCCACCTTGTCTTCACAATGAGTTAGAAATAGGTGCTTCTGCCTTGCCAGTGAGTTCACTGGTTGTTGGCCTTTGCTATAATCTTAAATTCATGTAAACAAGAGTAATTTGCATTTTATTATCTGCATGCTTCAAAGTTGATTATGGTTTTCTACAAAAACTAACAGGGTGTTGGGCTTTACTGCTTTTTTGTGTAATCATAACAGGTGCTTTGGACATATTATTGAACCAAGAAACCAATTTTATGAAAACTCCATAATTACAGGTCATCAGTTAATGTAACATGCAGTGTCTGCTGTTCAGTATAAAAGGCAAAATAAACTCATAATATTATTCTCCAGATCCTAAGCCTGAGTCGGATATCTCGGTTCAGCTATCCTGTGGTATAGGGGAATTGTCCTAAAATGGCAATTTGTTTAGTATAATTCTCTGGTAAATGAGTGGTTATGGACAATCCCATGTTAACGTGTAAGAGGGAGATCAAGAAAATGTATTTTTATTGTAGCATTTCACATGTGAAAAGAGAGACAACTTTTGACTACTGATTTTAATGAATCATGGAATTATTTTACCTTTGATTGCACAATTTCACACTTGGAATGTGAAAAATATGAGTTTGCCTCATTTTCTAATGTATGCATTTTTCAATGTTTATTTGGCTGTTTAAACTTTATATTCAGAGCAAGGGCACCTTGTAGCTCCATTGCTCTTCCCTGAGAATAAGACATTTCAAAATGTCTGTGAAATGAGAATCCAACAACTGAAGGTCCATCAGCAATTACATTTTAAATTTGTGTTTTGCAAATACAGTGACTTTGTGATTACAACTGTCAGTTCAGTTGTACATAAGAACACTCAGTAACTATTAATATTTTTGTATGCTGACCTATTCACAGAATCACAGAAGGGTTGAAACTGGAAGAGATGTCCAACTGCCATATTGTACAACCCCCCTGCTTAAAAGATGATTGCTGGAAGGGGCTGCCTTTGCTCAGTGCCCACAGCTGCTGCTCTCCCCCATGCCAAACCTCAAAGAGCATGCCAAAGATCCTGCTGGATCTAGAACACCTTGTGTATGCATTTGGAGGAGCTCTGGACAAAATATGTGGGGACAGGGCTTGTAGCTGCCAAAGAACAGTGAGGTCTAAGACAGGTTGCCCAGGACAGTGTCCAGATGGCTTTTGATTAACTTCAGTAATGGAGACTCAAAAAACTCCCTGAGCAACCTATGCCAGTGCTCAGGTCACTGTCACAGTTTTTCGTGACGTTCAGAAGTAACCCCCATGTTTCAGTCTTTGCCCATTGCCTTGGGTCCTGTTACTGGGGGTCAGCAGAAAGAGCCTGTCTCTGTCCTCTTTGCACTCTCTCTTCAGGTATTTATACCCATTAATAGATTAAGGTAGACAATATCAATGCCTCCCACCTCCACCCATCTACTGAGCCAGTTATTTCATCTTAGAAGTATCAAGTAGTCAAGGATGACATTTCCTTTGTAAATACATACAGATTACTGATTACCACCTTCTCCTTCATGTGCCTGGGAATGCTTTCCAGGATTGGTTGTTTCATAACTTCTCCAGGGATTAAGGTGAGGCTGGCCAGCCTGTAATTTCCTGGATCCTCCTGGCCATTCTTGAAGGTAGGAGTGATGCTTGCTTTCCTCCAGTCTTCAGGAACCTCTTCCATTTTGCATGATCATTGAGAGATTATTGAGAGTGACCTTGAAGTGGCACCAGTCAGCTTCTCCAGTACTTGGGAGTGCAGTCCATCAGGTCCCATGGACTTAGATATGTCCAATCTGCTTAAGTATTCTCTAACCTGACCCTCTTTCACCAGGGGCCTTTCTTATTGAGACTATCACTCAGGCCTCTGGTGCCTGGGACTCCTGAAAATCTGGCTTGTTCATTAAGGTGAAGAAGGTATTCAGTACCTCTGCTTTTTCTATGTCCTGTGTAACCAGATCTCCAGTCTTGTAGGGTGACGGGCCTACTTTTCCTAATCTTCCTTCTGTCACTTGTGTTTTTATACAAGCCCTTACTTTTGTCTTTGCCATTTTGGAAAATTCAATTCCATTTGGGCTTTTAGCTTTTCTCCCAGCTTACCTGTCATTGCTTTCACCCTCTGTAGGTTGTTTTTTTCTTCATGTTTAAGTTTGTCCAGGAGCATCTTGTTCATCTGTTCAGGCATCCTGGCATTTTCGCCTGACTTCATATTCATTGAGATGGACTGCTTTTGAGCTTAGAACAGGTGAGTTTTGAATATTAACCAGCTTTCTTGGGCCACTCTTCCCTCCATGGCCTTATCCAATCTTCTAAGCAGATCTGCAGAGGCCAAAGTCTGCTCTACTGAAGCACAGGGTTGTGAGCTTGCTTTTCACCTGCATCCCTGCCCTGAGGATCCTGAACTCTACTATCTTATAGTTCCTGCAGCCGAGGCTGCCTTTGACCTTCACATCCTCAACAAGTCCCTCCTTGTTGGTGCGCACGAGGTTCAGCAGAACACCTTTCCTCATCAGATCGTCTATCACTTGGAGGAGGAATTTTTCATCAATGCACTCCAGGAACCTCCTGGATTGATATTGCCCTGCTTTGTTGTCCCCCCGTCAGTGGGTAGTGTTTGGACCCTCCTCAGAGGACAAAGGCCTGTGGATATATGGCTACTTCTATCAGTCTGCAGAGGGCGTGATTCTCTTGTTCTTCGCTGTTAGGGGACTTATAGTAGGCACTTACTGTAATGCCACCATTACCTGTCCTTTCTTTAATCCTAACCTATAAACTCTCAGTTGGTTCCTCATCCATCTGTAGGCAGAGCTCCATGCTATCTAGCTGCTCTCTCACATAAAGGGCATCTCCTCCTTATCTTACCATCCTGTCCTTCCCCTAAAGCCTGTATCCCTTCATTGCAAGACTCCAGTCATAGAATTATAGAATCATAGAATAGTAAAGGTTGGAAAAGACCTTAAGATGAAGGGGGCCTATAGGGATGCTGGGGAGGGACTCTCCATTAGGGACTGTGGTGATAGGACAAGGGGTAACAGGTTCAAACTTAAGCAGGGGAAGTTTAGATTGGATATGAGGAAGAAATTCTTTACTGTAAGGGTGGAGAGGCACTGGAATGGGTTGCCCAGGGAAGCTGTGAATGCTCCATTGCTGGTGGTGTTCAGGCTGTGTTGGACAGAGCCTTGGGTGGCATGGTTTAGCAGGAGGTGTCCCTGCCCATGACAGGGGGTTTGGAACTAGATGGTCATGCCACCACATCTCCAAAATCCCAACAAGATAGTAGCCATGTGACTGCACACAAGTCTTTATTTTGACAGGTTTATTCATAATACTGTATGCATTAGTACACCAGCACTTTAAAGAGACACCCCAGCATGTTAAGTGTCTGAAGACTTGTGGCTAAACCCCTATAACACAGCCAGTTGCTCTCTCACACACTCCCCCCTCTTTCTTCCCCACGCTCCAGGAGGGATGGAAAGGAGAATCGAAAGAATGCAATTCCTACAGGATAAGGACAGTCTAGTAACTAAGGTATAACACAAGACCACTACTGCTACCACCAATAATCATAATGAAAAGGCAAATATGACGAAAGAATGCAATCGCTCACCACCTGTACGCAGCCTGACCAAGAAGTGCACCCCCACCCTTCCGGGTCTCTGCTCTCCATTTTCACATCCTGGGCATGATGTGCTGTGGCATGGAATACCTCTTTGGCTAGTTTGGGTCAGGTGTCCTGTCTCTGCTTCCTCCCGGCTTCCCCTCCTCCCTGGCAGTGCATGAGACTCCGAAAGTCTTGGTCAGACCAAAGATTCTAAGCAATAACTGAAAACACTGGTGTTATCAGCGCTGTTCCCAGGCCGAAAGCCAAAAACACAGCACTGCAATAGCTAACGGAGGAGAAAAATGACTGCTACTGCTGAACCCAGGGCAAGACTGCTTATTCTCTCCCTCTCCTGCCATTCTTAGTTTAAAGTCATAGAATCATAGAATCATACAATAGTTAGGGTTGGAAAGGACCTCAAGATCATCTAGTTCCAACCCCCCTGCCAGGGGCAGGGACACCTCACACTAAACCATGCCACCCAAGGCTATGTCCAACCCAGCCTTGAACACCGCCAGCAATGGAGCATTCACAACTTCCCTGGGCAACCCAATCCAGTGCCTCCCCACCCTTACAGTAAAGAATTTCTTCCTCATATCCAATCTAAACTTCCCCTGTTTAAGTTTGAACCCATTACCCCTTGTCCTCTCACGATAGTCCCTCATGAAGAGTCCCTCCTCAGCATCCCTATAGGCCCCCTTCAGATACTGGAAGGATGCTAGGAGGTCACCATGCAGCCTCCTTTTCTCCAGGCTCAACAGCCCCTACTTTCTCAGCCTGTCTTCGTACAGGAGGTGCTCCAGTCCCCTGATCATCCTCGTGGCCCTCCTCTGGACTTGTTCCAACAGTTCCATGTCCTTTTTATGTTAAGGACACTGGAACTGCACACAATACTCCAAGTGAGGTCTCTTGAGAGCAGAGTAGAGGGGCAGGATCACCTCCCTCAACCTGCTGGTCACACTTCTTTGATGCAGCCCAGAATATTCTTGGCTTTCTGGGCTGCGAGGGACACTGCTGGCTCATGTTCATTTTTTCATTGACCAACAGCCCCAAGTCCTTCTCTGCAGGACTGCTCTGAATCTCTTCTCTGCCCAACCTGTATGTGTGCCTGGGATTGCTCCGACCCAGGTGGAGGACCTTGCACTTGGCATGGTTAAACTTCCTCAGGTTGGCATCAGCCCACCTCACAAGCGTGTCAAGGTCCCTCTGGATGGCATTCCTTCCCTCCAACGTATCAACCGAACCACACAGTTTGGTGTCATCGGCAAACTTGCTGAGGGCGCACTCAATCCCACTGTCCATGTCACTGACAAAGATGTCGAACAAGACTGGTCCCAACACCGATCCCTGAGGGACACCACCGTTACTGGTCTCCAGCTGGACAATTGAGCCATTGAGCACAACTCTTTGCGTGCAGCCATCCAGCCGGTTCTCTATCTACCAAGTGGTCCACCTATCAGATTGATGTCTCTCCAACTCAGAGACAAGGATGTCATGTGGGACATTGTCAAATGCTTTGCACAAGTCCAGGTAGATGACATCAACTGCTCTACCAGTGTCCATCAGTTCCGTAGCCCCATCATAGAAGGCCACCAGATTGGTCAGGCAGGATTTCCCCTTCGTGAAGCCATGCTGGCTGTCACCAAGCGCCTTGTTGTTTTTCATGTGCCTCAGCATGCCTTCCAGGAGAATCTGCTCCAAGATTTTGCCAGGCTCAGAGGTGAGGCTGACTGGTCTGTAGTTGCCTGGGTCATCCATTTTCCCCTTCTTGAAAATGGGGGTTATATTCCCCTTTTTCCACTCATCTGGAACTTCACCTGACTGCCATGATTTTTCAAATATGATGGACAGTGGCTTAGCAACTTCATTTGCCAGCTCCTTCAGGACCCGCGATTGGATTTCATCAGGTCCCATGGACTTGTATACATTCAGGTTCCTAATATGGTCTCAAACCAGATCCTCTCCTACAGTGGGCCCATGGTTTTCATTCTCACAGTCCCTGAGTCTGCCTTCTAAGACTTGGGTTGTGTGGTCAGAGCATTTGCCGTTGAAGACTGAGGCAAAGAAGTCATCAGCCTTCCCCATATCCAGGGTAGCCAGTTCTCCCGATAGCTTCTGGAGAGGGCTCACGTTGTCCCTAGTCTGTCTTTTATTTGCAATGTACCTATAGTATCATTTCCTGTTATCCTTAACATCCCTAGTCATGGTTAAGGTCAGTCATCTCAGTGGTGATGTTAGCTTTCCACAGGTCTGTGTTGTGTTGGAAAGGAGCTATGGCTAGGTTTGGTCTGTGTGAACTGTGCTCATTCATTTTATGTGCCCCAATGTTAAAAAACAAATTTGCCTCAGGAGCTGTGTAATGTTAGCTTTTCAGCACTAGGTGAATAATTCGATTTGATTGATAAAACCTGCAAATGAAAGGGAATTATTCAGCATATACTGACCAATTTAAAGGTAAATGAAGACTTTCATTGCTATGATGTAGCAATTCCCTAATAGAGAAAAGGCTGATTAGAATAAAAAACACAACAAAACCAACTCTGCCATAATTTTGACTTCTTTGATGACTTTCTACAAAATCTAAGCATTAGACACATGACTAAGACTATGATGAACAGATACCTCTTAAAACTTGTTCTATCCTTGCCCTGCCCTTTTCACAAGCAGAATGTATCTTTATGTGTGCATGTATGTACGTATGTATAAATTCACATTCTGGTCAAAAAAAAGCTAGGCTTTTCAAAGAAGATGGTCCCTTTTTTTCTCACTGTAATGCTCCCATGCCTTTTTAGTCTCAGTTTTCAACAGAAAGTTTTGCTTACCTGCCTCGCAGGCCCCTAAGACTACAGCAAAGTCTGTGGAAGTGAAGAAAGTTAGGAATCATTTATGTCAATGGATTTAAGCCCAGCTGGTAACTCAGAACCATGCAGTCATTTTTTCACTCACCTCCTTCTTGTCTGCTGCTCCTGGAGAATTGAGAGAACATAGACCCCATGGGTTGAGATGAGAACAGTCCCATACCTAAAGTTTAATACAAAACTGCTGCTACTATCACCAATAATGGCAACGATAAGGGAAATAACAAGGGGAGAGAGTATAAAACTAAAAGGGGAATAGGGTAAAACCAACAATAAACACAAGTGATGCACAATGCAATCGCACAGCACCCACTGACCAATACCCAGCCTAACTCGAGAAGTGACCTGGGTCTTCCAGGTGTCTCTCCCCAGTTTATATATTGGCCATGATGTGCCGTGGTATGAAATACCCCTTCGGCTAGTTTGGGTCAGGTGTGTTGTCTCTGCTTCCTCCTGGCTCCTTGTGCCCCTCCTCTCTGGCAGACCATGAGAAACTGAAAAGTCCTTCATTGAGGTAGAGAATTACTTAGCAGCAACTAAAACATTAGTGTGTGATCAACATTGTTCTCAGGCTAAAGCTGAAACACAGCACTGCAACTGCTACTAAGGAGAAAAATAACTGTTACAGCTGAACTCAGGACATACAATTAGAGATATGCAACTCCATGAGACAAGATGGGAAGCATCCAAGGGTGATGAAGGTGCTAGCCCATGTCATTGTAAGGTGACTGTCTTATTCAAAAGGATAAGGCTATGTCCAATCCAGCTTGAACACCGCCAGCGATGGAGCATTCACAACTTCCCTGGGTAACCCATTCCAGTGTCTCACCACCCTTACAGTAAAGAATTTCTTCCTCATATCCAATCTAAACTTCCCTTGTTTAAGTTTGAACCCGTTACCCCCTGTCCTCTCACTACAGTTCCTCATGAAGAGTCCCTCCTCAGCATCCCTATAGGCCCCCTTCAGATACTGGAAGGATGCTATGAGGTCTCCACCTCTGGCAGAGGGGCTGGAACTAGATGATCTTAAGGTCCTTTCCAACCCTAACTATTCCATGATTCTATGATAGAGTAACGTTTGAAATAAGGCTCCTGATGATTGAAAAAAAGGCAAATATTGCAACCAACTTTAGAAAATGCAAGAAGTAGGATCCAGGCAACTCCTGGAAAGGAGCAAATTCTTTTAGAAGTAATTTCTAAACATTGGAGTATCAAGAAGTCTATTGTGATATGCCAACATGGGTTTATCAATGGGTTTACTATAATGTCTGAAAAATCCAGCTGCTTTCCATGATGACATGACCGCCACTGTGAACAAGGCAGTGACTGTTGCATTCTTTGTCTTTATCAAGACTTATGAGAGTCTCCCAGTCTCATTATCACCAGCTTGGTGGGATACAAGCTGGTTATGTGAATGACAGAGGATTGGAAAATTGACTGGACTGATGAACAAAAAGTGTTGATACCAGTGGTACGGAGTCCTGTTGACAGCCAGTAACGAGTGCCATCCCTCATGGTCAATATAATGAACAAAGCTGAAGTCTTCATTAGCATCTTGGATGATAAGATGGAGTGCATCTTCAGCAAGTTTGTGGACAAAATCAAACTAACTTCAGTGGTCAGTACACTGGAGGGCAAGGCCTCAAGCCAAAGAAACCTGGACAAGCTGGTGAGATGGGCTGCCAGGCACTTCATGAAGTTTAACAAATGCTAAATCCTGCATCTGAGATGGAATAATCCCGTACAACAATACAGGGCAAGGACCAGTTGGAGGAGAAATAGTTCTTAATAATTTTTTTTTCCATCAGGATGATCAAATTCTGGAGCAAATGGACAAAGAGGATGTGGAATATCTGTCCTCAGCATTATTCAAGACTCAACAAGACATGCTCCAGAACACACTGATCTAATTAGATCTGCACTTAGCAAGAGCTTTCTCTAATGACCTCTGGAGATTCCTTCCAAGCTAAATTATTCTGTGATTCTACAGATATTACTAAAATTAATATTTTTGAGTGCTCAGCTTTGCAAAATATTGGGCTATGCTTAAAAATTCCAAAATCACAGTATATATTTCTGTGGCATACATAAGAAAACACTCACTGTGCTACAGAACATGCAACTGATAATTTAAGAAATCGAAGATCTAATGCTGAGGACACAGTTTTAAAATGTCCAGAAGGATTTATTGTAATATCCTACCACAGATTCCTTATATAATTTCTGCTCATTATATTTCCTGTTTGACTGGTTAGTTGCATTTTGGGTTTTTTTTAGTATGGTTTGATTTGAGTGGGTTTTTTTTGTGGTTTTGTTTTGTTTGCTTGGTTTTGTTCTTTTTTTTTGGTTTGTTTTTTTTTTTTTAATAAACAGCACATACCTGCTGCTAAAGTTCTAAGTAGTGTGTGGAACATTTATTAACAATTTGAGACTAAATCACTTTTCTATTCATTACCACATCTTTTTCCCTGTAACTCTTCATAAAATTATTCCGTGTTGTGTGTATATGTGTATAACTGCATGCGTCTTCTAAAGACCAGCAATTATCCCTATTTCATAACTTCTTGATTTTTTTGAATTTGGATTATAATAAGACAATATACTTTATTCAGCAGATTTGTTTTAATCTAATTACATAGGTGAATAAAAATTGCTGCATGCTGTTGCATCTAATGTAAGTTATCTATTTTTCACACCACATTTACTTTTAATATTCATGCAGATTCCCTTTGACATAACCTACTGTGTCACAGTTAATCCAATAAAGATAAAATATAGCTCAGCAAAACACCAGCCAATTCCAGCATTCTGGTAATTATTAGAGACTATTTCACACTGGTTCCTTCAATCAGTGCATTTCCCCTTGGATGTGATAGTGTTCCTCTTTGAAGCTTTCAATCCTCCCAGTGGATTCAGAGGAACATTCAGGCACTTTTTCAGTCTCTGGGTCTCTGAGGCATTTCAAAGAGCACAACAAGCCATCATTGTTTTATCCTCAAAGGCTGACACTGTCTGTTTGATGTATGGCGACTTAAAAAGTCATCCCTAGCAAAGCATGTGTTTGCTACCAGTCTATTGAATCAGCCATTTATCAGCTAATCTGTATGCACCCAGCATGCCTGCTAGCAGATCCAAGGATAGAACACAGTCTCCTCCTGGACCTACCATTGATTTCATTTCCCTTTTTAATTTTGTAGCGGTTTTGGTGTCCAGTTACTGAAGCAACCTTTTACCTTTTGAAATGAACAGGTATGCAGCATTCTAGTGGTTGTGAGGTTTTGTGCAAGAGATAAGAGTTAAGATTTTGCAGTGAAGCTCCAGCAGGACATGCCTTTTGCTTGATCATGCAATCATAGAATCAACCAGTTTGGAAAAGGCCTTCAAGATTGTAAAATCCAACTGTTACTCTAGGACTGCCAAGTCCACCACTAAACCATGTCTCTAAGGGCCTTGTCAACACATTTCCAGGGACAATGATTCCACCACTGCTCTGGGCAGCCTGTTCCAATGCCTGATCACCCTTTCAGTGAAGAAATTTTCCCTACAAAAGTGGCTGAAAACACTGCTCTAAAGTATGCTATTACTTGTACAAAAGTCGGGACAAGTTTATCATCTGGAACACCAACAACAAAAAAAATGCTATTGCATGTTTCCAGTGCCAAAGAACATACACGATCATGAAGAAAATACCAGAGTCAAGAAGAGATCGTGCTCCACATACTTCATCATGAATGCAAAACTGGTGTATTTTACCAAAACCAAAGTAGATTAAACAGTTTTATAATTTTTCTTTACAAGTTTGAGATTTTTTCCCTATTAGTTTCTTATTTTTTACTTATTTCTTTTAAATTTGCTTTCTATTTTTACTGATTTTCCACTTGTTTTTTTTTTTGAGAAGTTTCAGATACAAAGATATAAAGCTATTCAGTGGCATTCATGAGGAATAGATTCCAAAACCACCTAGTAGGGGGGCAAGCAAGATGACTTTTGTAATCCCTGGGGAAATGCAAGCTGTGCTGCTCAGGAGGATGGAATCACTGACATCACGGCAAGCACACGTGCCGTTTACAAATGTCCCATGTGTACTAACTTTGTTCCTAAATTTACATAACATTCACAATTAAATGTAAAGCAAGATGGCAGAAAATCTTTTAAAATCCCTCTTTCTTAGTGGAGTAAAGATAAAAGTACACATACTAAGTTTACAGAGCTTTTTATCAGCTCCTGAATTTTCTACAAAAGCTTGTTGCTGACCAGGAAACTAGGTCATGCAATTGTTCTTCAATAAAGATGATCTTGTGATGTGTCTCAGCAGCAGCCTTTCTTTAACAGGAGTCTTGTGGTTTGAACTCTTCACAAATTGAGTTTCATTCCACAGATATTCCTTTTGCTTTAATGAAATCCTTCCATCCAACTTCAGTCTTGTGATTGATGTGTCCCATTCATGCCATGAGGTTATTCTGTGTGCTGTTTATTTAATTATTGAAACATACTTTCAGGTGGACTCTCCTCAAGTTCAAAACTATGTTTACAATTACTTCTGCCAAGGTGCCACCTGAGATATATTATGTATTGCCAGAGCTGGAACACTAAACATTAGCAAGACCAGGCAACAAGTGGTGACAGACATGAAGTTCAGTTTAAATTGATCTTCTGTGATCATCAGGAGCATTCTGAGAATCTAATTTTTCAAGAAGACATGTTTTTAAACTTTCTAATGCTGAGAAGAAATGAAATTTTTTTTTGTTTTTGTTGGCTGTTTTAAACTGACTGTGTTAGCAAATAGTGAAATATGTATAAAACTAATTTGATCAGATGCTCCTTAGTATGGTTATGAATTATGAATCAATGAAAGGAACTGTCATTGACTAAGTTACCTTAATATTAATAAGATAAGAAGGCAAAGTTGGAAGCATCTGGGATAAATTTCATGATAGAAGCCCTTTACTTTTAAGAGTAAGACATGTATACCACACACAAAAACACAAAGAAATTATTTATGATTAAGGCTTTTGACTTAAGTCCAAATAATTTAGTCAGTTTCTGAGGGCTCCCATCTAATAAAAGCCCTGCTTAAATCATTCCACCTGGGCAAAAATATATCAACACTTGGCTAACTCTGTCTGCCTCAACATCTTTGAATACATTAGCTGTTACAAACCCCTAACATTTATTTTGTTAAAAGAAGAAAAACTTTTCCTGTCTGCTGCTGTATGTCTAGGAATTTAAGCATTGAATTGCCACTATCTTGCTCTGCTTTTAGCATGGTTAAGAAAAAGAAAACACTGTTGAATACCTTTATGCATCAATAGTGACATTTTAGTAAAGTGTATGTCTTCTTTTCTAAAGTTTAAGCTGTTGAATATCTTGCAAGAGCTGTAATATATTTGCAGGTTACTATGAAAGTCTATCAGATCCACTTCACATTATCACTGAAGCAAGGGCTTCAACTTTTATCTTTGCATTGATTTTGTTTAAACTTAATATCAAGGCTTTCTTATGTAAATTTAGGGGCAATCCAACTAGAGTGGCTTTCTGTTTTCTATGTTCAGACAGATGTCTCTGCCCCTTCAGAAACACTGTGGTCCTTGTATATTGAAGAGAGAATGTTTTTCTTTGTTTTTCTTTCTTTTCCTGAGGGACAGATCCCTGTGACTACTTGCAGAGTTAAAAAAATAACTTCTGTATTTTGACAGGTTTGCAAATTCATGAGCTTACTACTAATAACATTTGGTAAATAGAAATAGGACTCTTTAAGACTCCAAAATCATAGGAAAACTTTTATAGCAAAAAACCCAAACCCTCCTTCCCCTCCCCCCAAAAAAAAACAACCCAAAGAAACAGATAAGTGAAGCAGACCTTCCTTGATTTCTGTTTGTATGACAAATATGGAATCTCATTAAGTTATATTGTTACTGAGAGCTTGGGCATTAGAAAAAGCTGCTATCCCTCTTCTGCAGTAAAATGAATAGTGAATCATCTCAAACATATATCCACATCACCCTTGCTATATGATTTCTTTTCAAAGATGTCCAAGTAGGAACTGTAGTGAGCTAATCCCAGCTTGCAGGTAAACCTCTACACAGTCAATTGCAGATTTCCCCCCAGTGAGATGAGGAAGAGGATAGGAAGTGCAAAACCCAGAAAAACTTGTGAGTCAAGATAAGGGCAGTACAGCAAGTGAATCAAAGCTGCACATGAAAGCAAAGCAAAATAAGGAATTCATTCACTGCTTCTGCTGGGCAGGCAGATATTTAGCTTCTTCCTGGGAATCAGGGCCTCTGTACACATACATAACAGGTACTTGGGAAGACAAATGCTATGTCCCTAAAGGGGTTATTTCACTCTTCCTCCTCCTTTCCTTGAGCTTTTATTGCTATATACAATGTCATATGGCATGGGGTATCCCTCTGATCTGTTGAGTTCAGCTGTCCCAGTTGTGTCCCCACCCAAATTCTAGTCCAGTCCCCAGCCTACTCACTGCAGGGCAGAGTAGGAAGAAAAGACCTTGATGCTGTGACAAAAACTGTTTAGCAATACGTGAAATACTGGTATGTTTTCAACCCCAGTTGTGAGGGAAAACACATGATGAAATTATACTTACGGCAATTTTGTATGCTGAGAGCACAGCAGAATCTTGCAATTTCAGATACCATTAGGCAAAATATTACATGGGCTAAATGATGTTTTTTGGGAATTAAGCATACAAATTCACTTTCATGGGGGAGAATTTTTGACGTATAGCTTCTGTCTTCTTTGAAAATTAGGGTTGAAAGGAAAGGAAGAAGAAAGAGGTATTGGTCTACCAGAGACTGTAAAAATATGGGGGTAAGGTCAACAGCTAGACTACTCTGCATCTTAATGGCAAAGTCATGAAAATTTTGTTCACTTGAAGTGATGGCAAACGCATAATTGTGCTAATAACATAGGAGAACTAACTTGCACTGTGTACCGTAGCTCCTTAGTAAGGTTAACAAACTACATTAACCATTCATTCATCTGTAGCTCATAATTAATCACTCCTTGAAAATTACATTGTATAATAAATGAGGACAGACATGATTCATTAAAACTTGTAATTAATTCTATTTAATACTTTCATAGTTCATTGGTAAGTGCTGAGAGTAGGATAATGTCATAGGATATTTGATGCATTGCTGCCAAAGAAGTAAATAGGGCAAACATAATCTAGAATGCAGCATGAATATTTGCAAATGTAAATACCAATAGTTTATCCCTAGTAGTGTTGGATCTATACTTTGTGTCTGTTAACATCTTCACTGACAATTTAGATTTACATTGATCTATAACCCAGCTGTCGAAACAGATAGTAGGATCAAACCTTTATTCTCTCCAGAGCAAGTATAATGCCTCCTCCCTCATCAAATCCACTAGGAAAGTAAGAATAACATTTTTAGTCTTGGTAGGACCAAGCTTTTTATTACATCATGAAAATCTGAATATAATGTTTTCAACTAAGTGTTAAAAGTTGAGTGCTTTAAAAGGTCAAAATAGTGATAAGACTGACTAAGAAACACTTCTGTCTGAAAACAATTTTTTTGTACGAGGTCAAAACCCTCAATTTGGTATATACACTTACTTTAAATTTATTTCAAAAATCTGGAATTCCATCATGTTAAATACTATATTTGCAATAAGGATCTGTGATGGATATACCTGACTCCTACCTGTACTTTGGATCAGGCTAAGGAGCAACAGTTCTCATGTCCTTGGGGTGAAATTGTGAGCTGGAAAGTCCATGGCTCACATACAAGGGAATGAAGGTGTCTTGAAACATATTTCAAAAGGTGGTTCATAACTCCAAACCTGCAAGATAACCAAAATACAGAAGAAGATACCAGAGCTAAAACTAAGAAATCAATCTTATCTATACTGTTGCCTAGTAGCCAACTATTTTTCTCTATAAATATTATCATGAGGATGGGTTCAATTGGAGATCTCCTTGAACTGCATCTGAACTGCATTCTAGGTGACCCTCCCTTTGTTCGGGAATGCCTCTCAAGGTTAGAGATTCCTTATCTCAGAACTAGGAGATCCTTCCTTAACCAAAGCAAAGAGATCCCTTACCCACAACAGATCAATGGTAAATGACTGATAGCACGATGAATTAATATGAATGTGAAACAAGCAGTAAGCTAATCCGTATAGCTATTCAATATTATAAATATTGTATAGATCATTTCATTAGACATAAAATGTTGACCAAGTCTGAGACTAAGATTATGTCCAGCTGCACCAAAGCTCCAAAAGGAGATCACAAAGCAAAGGTCACTGGCTTTGTTTGGATGTTCCCTTAGCCTCTTAAGCTCTGAACTTCTCAGAATTGGAAAGAATAGCAGTAAGATTCCTCCCTCTGTTTGCAATGGCATTTTCGAAGAACATGGTTCTCTGCTACCGTTTCACAAAAATGTGAAATGATATCCGCACTGTGATCAGCATTGACCCTGGAGATATAGTTGTAGTATTCTGTTCCCTGTGAGAATTTCACTTATTCTGTCACTTTCTGTTGTTTATTGGTCAAAAGCACAGAAAAGATGTATTCGATGTAAACACAGATGCCAACAGGCTTACAACAGATTTTCTGAGCAAGTGTAAACATGTGGATATAAGGAAAAAACCCCAAAAATCAAAAACCAAACAACTTGCATGAGGGTTGCTGCATAAAGTCTTTCCATCTCAGCTTACATGACAAGTGACTTATTTAACCTTGGTTGGTCCTGGTGCAAAATCACTCTAGCTTTACTATGAGAGTAAAGATGCTCTTAACTCCTTATGAAAAGCATGTTTAGTAAACTTCTCTTTGTCATTTGACATCCTTTGCCATAATTTTTTTTGGGATATATTTCCATGAAACAATTAACAAGTTCAAAACACTCAAACTAGTGATGTAAATATTACAAAATAGTAATTTTCTCATTTAGGCTCTGTGTGTACATTTAAAAAAAGGAATTTGAAAAATATCTTTCCTTTTTTTTTTTTTTTCCTGATGCTTGTTTTGACAAGTAAAATCTGCTCCAAATTGGGTAAAACTGCATTACCATAGTTGGAGAAATCTAGTGGAGCACTCTTTCAGCTTGAGAATGAGGCTTTTTCATGGCATATTGGCAATTCATTATCAATTCAAGCAGAAATAAGAAGTGTAGAACTTTGAATTATAGTTAAAAGTAGACCAGGAGAATAACAGTGAAGCTTTGGAAAAGTTTGCTTTGGCTTTTCTTACAAGACTGAAATAATATTATCCAAGTTGCTCTCCTATCCAATATCAAATAATTATTGTTCTATCAGAAATTTGTGGACATGGAAATTAGAAGAGAGAAACTAAGAGAGAAGAATGTTGTGGAGTCCGTGCCAAAGACCTTACGGAAGTCCATATAGGCAACATCCATAATTCTTGCCTTGTCCAGTAATTTAGTCACTCCATCACAGAATGCTACTAGGCTGACCAGGCAAGACTTGCTTTTGGTAAAGGCATGCTGGTTGTCTCAAATCACTTCCCTGTCCTTCCTGTGCATTAGCATAGCTTCTAGGAGGATCTGGGTATACTGTAGACAGTGCTTTTTTCCCAGGTACAAGACCATATATTTTGTTTTGTTGAATTTCTTCAAGGTTCTTGTTAGCCCCCTCTTCCATCATATTCAGGTCTTCCTGCAGGGCATCTCTGCATTTTGCCAGTGTCCATTTCCTGACTCAGTTTGGTATCATCAGCAAAATTTGTCAAGATACACTTGATCCCATCTTCTAGATCATTTATGAAGATATTATATAACATTTGTCCCAATATCGATCCCTAAGGAACCCGGTTAGTGATAGATTGCTGATTTGAAAAAGGAGCTACTTACCACCACCCTCTGGGTGCCACCTGGCAGCCAGTTCTCCACCCACTACACAGACCGCTTGTCTAGACTGTAACACAGCAGTTTCTCTAAGAGAAGACAATTGAAATTGTATCTAGGGCTTTTTGAGAAATCCAGGTAGACAATGTCCACTACTTGCCCAGTCACATACTTCATTTGACCTGCAATGAGGCACATCATTGGGAAAAGCATGGACTCACAAAGGGCAAATTGTGCTTGACAAACCTGATCACCTTCTACAACAAAATAACTTGCTTGGTTGATGGGGAGTGAGTGGGAGAAACAGGATATCCCAGGATATCAATACCTGGCTCCAGGACTGGTGTCTACCAAAACTTTGGGGTTTTAAACCATGGAAGTGCCTTTGAGACGCAAGTTATGCTGCGGCCTGATGGGATCCACCTGTCCCGGTGAGGAAAATGTCTTTGGTCATAAGCTGGTGGGACTGATGGAGAGATTTAAACTAAAATTTGTAGGTCAGCGGGATACCAATTGGGTGGCAGTGGTTAAGCCAATAGTTGGCATGGCACCGCCTGAGGGTGGCAATGCTAGTAAAATATTTACACTACTCCTGGGAGCACAGAGACCTCAGGAGCATATATGAAGTGCTTGCACATTAGCACATGCACAGGACGAGATATAAACAAGATGAACTGGAAGCGCTGGTTAGCTCCCTGTGCTACAACATAATTGGTATTACTGAGACTTGGTGGAATGAGTCCCATGGCTGGAGTGCTGGGATGGGGTCTACAGGCTGTTCAGGAGAAATAGTCATGGCAGGTGAGGTGGAGGTGTCACACTATATGTAAGGAAGAAGTTTGATTGTACAGCCCTTACAGCTAGTGATGATGTCGGTTTAGAGCCTCTGAGTGAAGATTAGGGAGGTGGAAAACAAAGAAGATGCTATAGTGGGCGTCTACTACTGATTGCACAGCCAGGATTTAAGCACTGATGAGTTATTTTCTTGGCAAATAGGAGAAAATTCTGGATTAGTAGCTCTTGCCCTTGTGGAAGATTTCAACTCCCCAGAAAATAGCCAGGAATATCATACTGCAGTAAAGAACAGGTCTTGGAAATTCTTGAAGTTTGTAGGAGACAACTTCTTGTCAAAAATACACTGTGTCCCAGCTTGGAAATCCTTCTAGGCCTGCTGTCTGAGAATAGAGAAGGACTCATGAGGAATGTGGTGGCAGGTGGCTCTCTTAGCCACAGTGATCATTGAATTGTTGAGTATAAATTTTTCAATGTAATTAGAAGTAAAGGACAGCAGGACTTCAGGACTTCACTAAGGCTTCCTGGGGCCTTTCTGACCACTCTCCCATTCATCATAGCTGGATGTTATAATGGACTACAATGTCTTAACTTTCAATGGAGACTGCTGGGCACCTTCTGAAAATACAGAATGTTCCTGTCAGATTGAACATCAAATATTAAAGCATGTAAAGTCAACAGTTGCTGTAAAAAATCTTGGACCTTCTATCTAAGCTCCTTATCTTATTTAAATTGAGGATTAATGTGATAATGGGTCATGCACATCATGTGCAAGCTCTTCTTCCAGGTCACTAATGTTTCAATGTCTTTGTGTGGTACAAACTAGACCACATAGAAGCAGTTTGGCATAAATGTGTCACTTACACATTATATCTGTGGGTATTTTCTCTAAGATTCTTTTTCTGCCTCATCTTGACCCCTTTTATACCTACTATAAACTGAACTTTTGAACTCACAATGCAGAAATGGATTTAAATTAGAAAAAAATCAAAATTGTCATCCTTTATTTCAAATAGTGTTCCCAATTTAGATACCAAAGTGGTCACATTAATAAAATATATATTCTCTCTCTGTTTCTCTCTCTCTGTTTATTCACTATACCTGCTACTGATGCTCAAAGAGAGTGAGATTAATGAATCAGGTCATACAAGATAGTTTTTGCAGGTTCTCTCAGGGAGCAAATATGTATAACAGTGGAAATACTCTTGATTGCTTTCCATTTATTCCTGCAGAAACTCATTTCTCCTATTGCTTGTTGTAAAGTTTAAAACAACATCAATTTTTAAGGACTTGAAGGTGCTTTTCTATTTAAAATCAAACCAGATAAGCATAATTTTCATTCCAGTACTGTTTGCTTCTTGAAGTGTGCTGAATAGATGGATACCCACCGAAAATAATAAAGTAAAAAGGAAAAGGGGGGTTGGGGGAAGAGAAAAGCTAAGTGATGGAAATGAGTAATTGCTTGGCAGCAAATCTGCTGGGAGAGAGCTGACACTGTACAACTCATATTTCATGAATAATGAGAGGAGTCTCAGTGCTGTGCAATCACTGCCTATTGGGTCAGAAATTTCACATTAGTGGATTCATCAGAGCAGATCAGTGTCATAAAGACATTCTTTCCTGAAGTAAACATACCTGTTCCTTCACTGAACTGTCATCTTCTAGTTTTGTTAGGGGGTACAGTGTAAAGCCTAATAAGATCTATTAGAGGGATATTTGGAATTGGGAGCACTTCAGCTGTGATTATACTAGTTTGTTTATTATACAAGAAAGAAATTACAGAAACACACGTATCTATAGGTATGTGTAAAGCTCACGCATATTATTCCACTTAGTCTAAACAAAAGTCTGTGCATATGTGGTTAATGATGGTTTAAGTACAGTATTTTGTCAAAAGGTAGGAACATCTGGCTTTTGCAAATCTGTCTTGTCTATGCTTCCTAGACTACCTTCATGCATTTTTTGCCTTCCCTGTTTACTTATTTATTCAAAGCAAAGTAAGTACTCCATTTTATCTTTAATTTTCAGGGAGCACACAACTTGAAGGTTTTTCGTATGAGGGTCATTTCTTCTTGCTGAAGTAGGAAATGCCTGGGAAGGAGTAATGGTTTGAAAGGTCAGTTTGTGTTGGAATGAGTGCATTCTCTGCAGTACCTTCTGAATCATCTATTCTTCACTTGACATGCTCTTTTCCCAACACTGTGTTGTCACTTTTTTTATGCTGTATTTACAGAAATACATAAATAAAATAGCCAGGAATGTTCAAGTGAAGTACAGGACGCAAGAAAAGTTAAAACCTATCATTCGAGTGTTCAGGCAGTACAAACAGTTTAAAACATTGCCTTTACCCTCATCCTTGAAAGGGTTATAATTCTGTTTCTTTGAAAATGCATGGTTAAGCAAGTAGCTAGAGCCTTTTTTACTTGGCTAGAAAAGTAAAGAGGGTTACTTTGCACACGAACCTCACTAGGTGCTTTCAAGAAATTTGCGGTACAGCTTTACTGTCAAAATGAGCTAGAGCAGGAGTACCTGTTACTAGCACTTCCTGATTGCACAAAGTTCCTGTTAAGATTTTTTTGAGTGGTTTGGGTTTTTGTTAATGGTTTTTTGCTGGTTTTTTTTTTTTTTTTTTTTTTTTTTTTCCCTTCCTGTTTGGTGAAAGACAGAGGGAACATTGGGAAGAAGACACCCACTCTCCATGTTTGACAGATCTTCCTCTACTGAACTGAAGAGGATGAATAAATTCAATCCATGTGTGCTAGTCAACAAGGTCTGAAAAAATACTGAAAACAAACCTTTGGGAAAAGATATTTCCTGGGTGATTCTCTTCAGGAAGTGTGAATTTACAATATACCTTAAGCACGGTTGAAAGAAGCTCAAACATAGGAAAATCAGGTGCAGTGTTAAAAAATGTATCTTTTTAAACACATGGTGATGAATAGCAAAGCTTTAGCTTTCTCCTTGAAGAAAAGTTTTAAAGGGAAAATAACATGATTCTGCAGGGAAATGCTGTAATTGGAATCACCTTATTTCTGTTACTTGTTATGAAGTATGAAACATGCTTTTCTAAATTTTATGAAACTAATTGATGGTAAGAGCAGTTTGTGAGAACCTGGGCAAACAATTTCTGGTACAGTATATTGATTTTATTAAAACTTGGTCTTGAAAAAGACTAGGCTATCAGCAGTAGTGAGGCTTTGGTATGACTTGCAGTTAAAGGTTTAATCTGGACTAGGATTACTTGGAAATGTCTCTGTTGAACACCTAGTCTCCAACAACAATGCAGTATTGTCACAATGAGGAAAACACCCACCAAAACAACAAAGCAAACCCAAATTATAAGACCTGTTCTTCCAATTTATTCTCTGTAAGAGAGGAAAGAGGCATAAAAAGTAAAGCTTATGCTCTAAAAACCTTTTTTTTATTTATTGGGAAGATAAGGTTATGGAAGGCTAGCCTCCTCTTTCCCTTTCACTTTGCAATCTGTACAGAAAAGAACTACCTTTGATGTCTCATGATAGAAATGAATGGGCCTAAAGTGTGTTAACCCATACAGTAATATGAATAGTGGAGATGTTCACTAAGCTCACTAAGAATTTCCTATAGGGAGCAGGAATGAAACATTAAGGTATATGGATTTGAGGAGCAATAGGAGCCTCTGCTGTGCAGCTGTGAAAAAATAATTAAAAAGCAGTCTACAGAGTAGGACTGGAAATTAAATATGCCCCTGTACTGAAAGAAGCACAACATCTGCACAGTAGGCCTGTTTCTGAAGAGTAGGTCTTTCCGCTAGGATTTCTGAGACTTAAGCACGTTGATGAGCATGATCTGATGCATGTGTAGTTATTGTGCCTAACAATATAGTCCTGTAAGTGGGCTTAGCAAGCCTTGATTGAAGCTAGCAATCAGTTTCCTTCGGCTTGCTTTCTCTGGGTAACATGACACAGCCTAAAATCCTTATGTTCTGATGGAAAGGTCTGAATTGTTCATCAGCCAGTTAATGACAGGTGATGAGGTCTTTTCACGCTGCAGCTTTGTCAGTAGGTGTTTATTGCTCTGTTTCAGCAGCAGCCCTGCTATTACTGTGGGACCAGAAGAACCCCACAGAAAGGCATGACATTTATCGGTAGAGATAGCTCTTTAAAGACTTTCTTTTGCCTGGGAGGTCATCAAAAGTTATTATGAGCAAATTATTTCTTCATTTCCACAGACTGAGTAGATACCCTTAATGATCTGTCACCTAGCAATAGTCTGCCTGTTCAAACGTAAAGAATGGCATACTGATGGCCTATAACTAGAATCAGTTCATTTTAGCTATTCTCTTGTCAAGCATGTTTCCAAGATACATACAGCATTTACATATTCATGAACCTTTGCAGACACTGACACCACAAGGAGGCCTGTCTGATAATGTGATACAAGTTTGTACTGTGTCCTGAGGCACTTAAAGTCTATTGAGTGAATCAAATCTCTTCATTTCTGTTCTTCCTAGGTGGTGTTCTTGGCCTAAAGGAGTGGGACTGATATCAACATTTGTGTACAGTACCTTACTTTTTTTCTGTCCACCTACCTCTTTTCCTTGTTGAAAGTGAATTCCATTATACAGATAGGCATTATGCTGAGCCAAATTACCTCTTGGAAAGCCAGAGTACCACTTTCTCATGCTACTGCTGCTCAGAGTTGCAGTTGTGATTGTTTGGCTACAGGCAGGGAAGGTGACCTAGCCAAGAAAAAATGCCTTTAAGAAAAATATTTTTTTAACTCTACTGAGGTAAGTGGATTGCAGGATGTGGGATGGGGAAACAGAAAAAAGAAAAAGAGAATTGATCTTCCCTACTGAAACAGCAGAAGACCATGAATTTCTCTTGTAAGACAGAAACTTCACTGTATTCCACGTTGGTAGACCATGTATCTGCTAATGAGCTGCTATTTTTAACAGAGGTGAAGTTAAAACATGCCAGCTAGTAGAAATGAAAGCATGAATAACAGCACAAATTGGAATGTGACTTGGGTTATTTTTCTGAGCTTAAGAAAGCTGGGTAAAAAATTACCATCTGCTGGTGGGGGCATTTGCTTTTTCATTTGGAAGTCTGTGTCATTTCCATTTCCCATCTTTTCTTAAGAAAGAGGAAAGTGGGGGTACTCCAGAATGTAAGAAAGTAAAGAAAGGATAAAAAAGACAAACTGCCATTTCCCTCTGTCCTTCAAAAGATGGAAGATCTAACAGGAAGCAAGTGTTCTTCTTTCCACCAAGTATTAACATGTTTGACTGCTTTCAGGAGAAATCAGAGGAAAAGACAGAAGGCTAAATGAAACTGATATAGTACATTATTTTGGTAAATTTTAGTGTAAAAATTTTTGGTAAAAACATAGAGGAATTGTGCTTCCATGAAGACTGAACTACAGCTTAGATATGTGATGATAACAACAAAACAAATTACAAGCTGTTTAAGACCTGTATTTGAGGCTTTACAATCAGAGAAGGAAGTGTATTGAGAAGCCATATAGGAGCTACTGGTGTAAATTAAAATATTGCTAACCCTGACTGTCACCCCAAAATAAGTAAACTTTTATACAAATTCAATCACTTTCACTAAAGAAATTTCACATTTGAATATGACATTTTAAATGGACAGGTTGATGTCTTCCCTATTTTTGAAAAGATGATCATTTTAAGTGCTAAAGTGAAAATAAGATATTTCATTTTAGGACTTGCAAATTGTAGCCAATCAAAAAGATTTTTACAAAGAAACTTTTTCCTTTAATTTTTTTTCCCTTAATATAAAAACTTGTACTTGGTTTTGGTCTTCAGAAATTAATCAAAAAAACAGTTTCTGATTTTTTCCCAGTTGCTGTTAATTGGAACTTGACTGTCAAGAAATATTTGTTATGGCTGACAAACTTGGTTGTTTTTTTTTTTTTAAATCTACAAGACAATATTTAAATTACTTCTACCAGAAACATTTTTTTCAAATGAAAATGAGACTACAAGCAGCAAAGTAGGAGCTACTTAGAAATACATAAGATTGACTCTATAATGGCATCTTGATAAAGTTGACATAAGGTTGCATCTGGAAAGTGTGTAAATTATGTCAATTTAAATGCTTACTGCCACATGGAGAAGTGAAATGAATCTGGAACAAGGAGGATCTTAGTAGACAAAGATGAATACAAAGGGAACCTTAACTAGACAGGGGAGCTCACCCTTTGATTTAGCCCAATAGCTTCTTCTCCAATGCTCTCTGACTGCTTGGTATCCTGAAAGACCGAAAAAGGGAACAAAAAAGTACAGAAAAGCTTGTTTATGACAGTGTCAGATAGTGATAACTATTGCACACTTCAAATTACTGTACCAAGCCAGAAGCATAGATAGGACTAGAATTTGGTTCATTGTTGATTGGTTAATTTCTTCCTTTGCCGAGTCATTTTTTCACTTTTTGCTAGCTGTATCATAAATATGTTTTCTTCAGAACATCACTTTGTGTCTGTAGAAATCTTAGAGAAAGACAAAGTTCTGTGCGTCCAGTATCTTAGTTTTGCTTAAGAATTAAAAAAAAAATAAATCCTATTACTTGTAAAGAAAGTTGACTCAATTATCCTGTGAAGCACACCCGCTTCAATAAAAAATGGTAACAGAGCAAGATGCTTTCAATATAGTCAGTACTGGGATCAGTATATATTTGCTTGAAGTTTTACGGAGTATTTATTATTGGATGCAGAGGAGGCAGAAATTTCTTTTTAATATAATCTTTCTTCTCTAAATATTGTACAGACTAAAATTTATTATGGACCTAATTCCATATGCTTCAAATTCTGTGGAAGATGGGATGTACTCTCACCCCCTGCTGAAGTGAGGATTTGTGCAAAGCTTTCCACGGACGTATTGAGCTCAAACAGCTTTAGCAGAATGTGGTCTTAGTGACATCCTCTGTAGTTAGAGAAT
Organism: Ara ararauna; assembly: GCA_028858755.1. NCBI lineage: Eukaryota > Metazoa > Chordata > Aves > Psittaciformes > Psittacidae > Ara > Ara ararauna. The sequence continues at coordinate 29,825,510 of CM054410.1, read as the reverse complement.
GGTGCTGTCCAAAAGACTGCTATAAGAGAACATGCTGACAACAAGGCGTTGAAGACAACTCATATTTATTTCTCATCAGAAGTGTGGAGGTCGAACAAACAGTGAATGTCTCTACTGACGCAAATGGTTTGGTTTCAAATGTGACTAGTAAAATTCCTCTGGTTTCTTGGGAAAGCATCTTTCTTTTTTGATTTTTAAATTCTCTATTTTTAATCTTATAATATACTATGTGTCTTTTATCTTACTGGATTAAACACAGATTAAATACAGATTTTATGTAGCCGTCCTGAATATATCAGGCGTTTCCAATGAGGCTTTGATCTATTTTGAAGCCTTTGAAACTTGACATGGATGAAAAGTCAATGTATTCATGGTGTAATGCAGTGAAGAGTTTGGAAGCTTTTTCCACTATCTCTGAAAGTTTATTAGGGAAATGATGCCTGACAAGAACTACATGTTATAGAAGAATTGTTAATTTTGAAATTAGCTATGGCAGATCTGCTTAAAGAAGTTTATAGGAGGGAAAAGTGCTCTCAAAATCATCTGAAATGAAGCCTGCAGTGAAGATATAGCAGAAAGGCTGATGGGAGAATATGTTAGTTCTACCTGCTTTAATCCATTTGTTACCAAGGGGGAACTTAAACAGTGTGTAGATTAATGAAGCATTTGAGTCAGATATATACTGATGAACCTGTGCCTGCTTCTCTACCCTTTGTTGCTACGGAACCAGAGAGATGTGAAATTGCCAAAGAACCCACACCCTGCTCAGAGCTCCTCTGATAGTCAATTAGAAAATAAAATTGAACATTTAGGAAATGAGGTCCCAGCTTTCTGATCACAGGCAATGCGTGAAAGGCTGCTTTTTCTGGTGTGTACTTTGCTAATGTGTGTGGTGGTGGTACATTAAGTAAACTGTTAAGTATGAGGGAGTATGGAGTGAAAATCACTCCTCCATGCACACTGACTAATCAGGTGTCATGCAGGGATATTTTCAGGTATTTGTTACCTCCCAACCTGAGATGAGGACATGAGCAGAACTTTCACCATGGCTATTTCAGCTTATAGAAATAGGAATGGTATATGCACCAAAGCTATTTCACACTAGTGTATGTGGTCCTAAGACCCAGATCCTGACTGAACATTTAAAATCAGAGTCCTTTAAAATCAGCTCTATAACATCCTATCCAAGAGTGTTATTTCCCCTCTGCCCCTTCCTCCGCAGCATGTAGGAGATACAGAACAGCCTTGCAGCTGTGCCACCCATGAAAGGAACTGTTTGAGCCTCTATGTGAAGACATCTGTCTACCAAAGCTGTCAGTGGCTAGGCAGCAAGTGAATCACAGAGCATCATTAAAATAGGAATGACGTTTGGAAATGTCATGGTTTAACCGCCAGCAGCTAAGCCCCACACAGCTGCTTGCTCACTCCCCTGCCAGTGGGATGGGGGAAAGAATCACAAGGGTAAAAGTGAAAAAACTCTTGGGTTGAGATGAAGACAGTTTAACAAGTAAAGCAAAAACTGTGCACACAAGCAGAACAAAACAAGGGATTCATTCACCACTTCCCATAGGCAGGCAGGTGTTCAACCATCTCCAGGATAGCAGGGCTTCATTATGTGTAAAGGTTACTTGGGAAGACAAATGCCATCGCTCTAAACATCCCCCACTTCCCTCTTCTTCCCACAGCTTTTATTGCTGAGCATGACGTCATACGGTGTGGGATAGTCTTGGTGTCAGTTGGGGTCAGATGTCCCACTTGTGTCCTCTCCCATCATTGTCTTTAGTTACTGGTTCCGTAAGGTGCAATGCGTTCTCATTTTCCTGTTGACTGGTGAGAAAATGTGAGCTGCTGAGTGTTATGATATCCCAGAGTCTTACTCTCTTGGTGATCTAATGAGTCCACTTGTCCGCTTTTTCTATGTACTGTAATTTTGCCTAAAGCTGCTTCATTACTGGAAAAAATGAGAAAGCTTAAAAATGCGTGCTTTCTCTTTGTCCTTTGAAGGTTGTAAGAAGGTTCGTTTACCTCCTTTTGCATGCAGAGATACTTTGCAATTTGTTGTTTTTTACCACGAGTCGTTTCATTGTTATAGGCGTGTAAAATCATTATTCTATATTTATTTTTTACTGTTCAACTTGTTAAATGTTATTATGACATCTTTTAATGCGTTCTGTTTCTGATGGAAAACATCAATCAAACAGAAAAAGTAACAAAAAAAAGTTTAGCCAGTGTGTGTTCTTTCTGTGGCTGACTATAAACTAAAGATACCAGCTTGCAAATGATGCATTTAAAGAGGCAGTTTCTGATGTAGAGAAGTTTGCAAGCAGCAGATGAGATTCCTAGAAAAACCTTTTGTACCTCTTGGGAGAATTTTTGTCTTGAAAATCACAGGTCTTTTTCAGTTCAGCTGTGTCTATAATGCTCTACACCAATCTAGTCTGAGTACTGAGAGCATAAGGAGCTCTATGTCACTGTTGTTCAGTCAACTAAAAGAAACATAAAACAAGTAATAGGACAAGAAGAAATGGTCTCAAGCTGTACCAGGGGAGGTTTAGATTGGATATTAGGAAAAAATTCTTTACAGAGAGGGTGAACAGGCTGCCCAGGAAAGGGGTTCAAAACATCCCTGGAAGTGTTCAAAAACCATATTGATGAGACCCTAAGTGACATGGTTTAGTGGTGGTCTTGGCAGTCTTGGGGTAATGATCTTAAAGGTCTTTTCCAGCCTAGTTGATTCTGTGATTCCATAAGATATTGGGGTAGAAGAAAACTTGGTGTTTTTCCTTTTTGTGTGTGTGGTTTTTGTTTGGTTGGTTTTGGGTTGGTTTTTTGTTTGTTTGTTTGTTTGTTTTGGTTTTTTTTTTTACTTGGGGTTTTGTTTGTTTGGTTTTTATTCTTGTTTTTGTTGCTGTTTCCAGTAACTAGTTCTTTATGTGATCTGTGTAGCCAGCAGAGTTTAATTTCACACAACAGATGCACCAAAACCCTGTGACACTAAGGCTGTGGTTTAACTGAGACCAGGGAAGTGGGCAAAGAAACTTAATGGGGGGAAAGCCGCTCAAACAGGGAACTTAATGTCTGCGTTGAGCAGTTTCCTGATGTGGAGGCTCCAGTGGCTTCCATAAATAACGGCCAGAATAAGAGAAAGCTGGGGTTTCTGCTGCTTCCCAAACTGCAGAGAAGGGAGATGGTAAAAAAAATCCATTTTCAGGAATTTTTAATTTTTTTTTTTCCCTCTAAAATGGTCCGCCTACTGTAGCTACCTTCTTTACCCTGGTGAGATAAAAACCACATTGGATATATTGGACTAGGGTTTTTCAGTAGTGAGACTGACCTTTCTTAGCAGTAAGTGCTTATTCTAAATGAAATTTCTAGTCACAAGAATGTAGGTTATTGCTAATTCTCATCTATTTGCTAAAATTGAAGTTAAAACTTCACAAAATAGATTTTTATGTGATACTAATTTGACAACTTGTGAATGGCAGATTGGTGTTAATGAGGCTGAGAAAGGGGCGACTTCTACAGGTAATGTGCTTGACAAGGAAACTGAAATAAAAAAGATCTTTGCAAAGGCAGCTTGGGTCCCCAACCCAACAATGCAGGTATGTGAAAAAGATTAGACTTCAGAATAGTTTTATTTAACATGTTATTATTAATTGAAAAACCTTTTTCTGTCTCACTTTTCACAACAGTCTATTGTGTGACAACTCTGTACCCAGTCTTTCTGCACTGGACAGGTATAAGAATTGTATGGCCATACGGTAATCAACTGGGAAATTTGTCTGTCTGAAAAATAGTCAATCTTCCATTTTTTCACCTTTCACCCTGAAAATGGTGAAGGATACAGAATTTTGGGACTTATTGGAGGTGGGACCCCAAGACAGCTGACTTTTCTTGTCAATAATGTCATATTTGTATATAGTGCTGCCATCTTTGGCAAGCCCATTTTAACTGTACAAACATAATAGCACAACTTTTTCTGCTGCGCTTATACACTGTTATCCTTGGGGAAGCAGAAGTTTGTGAAATCCGAGATCAAGAGAACTGAGGCATGGAACTTCAATGGTTTTAAAATAAGCTGTAATGAAACTAGGCTCTGTCTTAGCTATAATAAGAAATGTAAAAATATCTGTGTGGCAAACCTTTGTCATAATAATGAGTATATGTCTACATTTATAGCTTGAAGACAAAAATAGTTTTGATGTGCATAGTCCAGTTTTTGTTTCAGCTCTGCCTATAAAACCATCTCAGAAGTGTAAGAGTGTAAATTATTTATAAGAAATAATCTGTTTCTATGCAAACAGTGATATACAAACCTTTTGTGACAGGAGATCAGTTTTCTCTTTGTGACTTCTTTAGTTTGATTTTACCTCAATTTTTCACAGATACACAAAACCTTGAAAAAATCTTCAATGCTACTGTTAAAGCTCAGTTCACAGTGCACTTGGTTTATCTCTCTGCTTTTTAATCTCTCAATTAAAAACCCTTTTAGAATGGGGTTTGTTTCTTGGTGGTTTTTTTTTTGTTGTTGTTGTTTTTGTCTTTTTTTTTTTTTTTTTATAACACTTTCTGCTGTCATCCTGGTGCTTCTTAAAGACCTGTTCAGAACTGAGGAGTCATCACTTAAGAGGCCCTTTTCCTCCAGATTTTCATTTTTAACTGCTCTGAAAATTGCAGCCTTGATTTCATCAAGCCAGGGTATTTTTAATCAAGCTGACAAGTACATTTTCTAACCTTGAATTAGATTCTGGTAACTGAAAAAGGCAGTAATTGGAATGTTCTCAGGATCTAGACTATGTTCACCATGCTTCTTTTGGAAACATCATTAAATGCCTTACACACAGGAGTCAAGTGACATTGCCCTTCCTTAAGAGCTTTAATGAAGGTATTAATTTTCTTGCATGGATGAGTTACAGGTAGAATACTATTTCCTCTGTGTAGATAAACTCAGCTTTTATATGTTTATATATCTTTTGGGCCGGAGGTCATGGTAGATGCAACCTCAAATTTCCTCAATGAAATTTTTTTCTTTCTGTATTCCATAATGCAATTCTTTCTTCCTTGTTGCTTAATTATCTCTTATCTATTCTTGGTCTTATGTATGAAGACAGTAATTATTCATCTATATGATTTTGCAATGCTGCAAATATTCTTTCACTTTCTTCCAGACAATTTAAAATCTGATTACTTACACTGATCTTTGTTAACTGTCCCAAAAGAGAGGACTGAATTTTACATTTATAGCTCACTGTAAAGTTCTGTTATTTCCTGTCTTTGAGTATCTGTGCTTCTGTTTGGTCTTTGAAGAATAATACTGCTAGGATATTGACCTATCATCCTGTGCAAAGTACATATCCCTCATATTTCTATGATAGAGTTCCATAGTTCACACACTCTGCCAGACTAATGGGTCATCATCAGAACCTTCTTTAATATAAACCAACTGTTTGGTAGATTTTCCTTAAGCTGTTATTTATTGCTTGTAGAAACAGAGAAAAATATGATTTAAATTTTCTTGTGTTGCTTCCATAAGGCTTTAGCTTCTATAGAAGTTTCATCTTTTTTTTTTTTTTTTTTTTTTTAAGAGCTTTTGGCTTTTTTTCAGGTTTTTTTTTCTAACTCCCAATTTCTTGTTGCATTTATCCTTCTATGCCCCAAAACCCTCATGAAATAGATGCCTTTTTTTCTGGTCTTTTCATTCTCGATCTACTCATGACAGACTTTTTGTTCTGTAATGTATTTACTGGATCTATATTATTTTGTTGGACTCTGCTGGCAAATAATTTGCTCTAGATTTGGCTTGTTTAAAGTGGCTAGTTTCATATGAAATTCTTGCACATCTAGAAGTGAGTGGGAGAATATTTAAAACTTGAGCTTCTATGAAGGACTGAAAACTTGCCATTTTTTCTTTTGGAGTTTAACCTTTCTTATTCTATGAAAAATGTTTCAGAACATAAGCAATACCTGTTTTCCCTGTTCAGAAGGTGAGTTAGCTTTCAATCAGCCATCCCCTTTGGAGGTGCTCATGGCTATATTACTCTAAGGCAGAGTTTCAAAATTTTTGGGTTTTGAGTCAAGTAGGTGTGTGAATACATTGAGTGGAAATGGCAGTGACAATCTTATGCAATAGAAAAAATCATGCATCATTAATCTTCTTTGCAGCTTTCAAACAGAAAAGGAGTTTTTTCAGTTTTGATAGTAGATTAAGAACTAATTAAAAAATAATTTTCAAACTTATTGATTTTATTTTACTTTTAATATTTATTCTTCTTCCCCACAGAAAATCTTGTCAGGACATCTAAAAGCCTCCATCAGTAAATAGTGTCAGATGAGGAAAAATCCAATCATTAGTAATTATTGACCCTAACTAAATTTGTATTATTCTTCTATGATTAAGATCACAATCTTGTCCTCCTTCTTATTATGATATACCTGAGACAGGGGACAAAAGCTCTCTTAGTTTTTCAGTATGCTAGTATCATGTGTGCCAATTTACTTAGTGACAATGATTTAGATCCTCTAGTGTTGCAAAATCTGTTTAAAAATGGAGATTAGGTAGTAATCACAAAAAGTTATCCATTATTTTATGACTCCTCTTATTTAAAAAATATTATGTAAAGATGGCTATTCTTTGAACTGACTAATGACTTGTACAGCTCATCCTCACTGCCTCACTGAAATAAATTATAATGCTTATGTGACTAATAATTTAGAGAATATTTGGTATGTTAAAAACTGTTTAAATGCCTAAATGAATTTGATGAGACATGTTTCCTCAGGATACTTTTTATGTTTCCTTTCTAAAGTACATGTGTTTTTTTCTTGCTTGATTGATATCACACAACAGGCTAAAGTGATAAACCATAGTTAACTTCAGAGGATGAAGTAATGCATTAATGAGCATAGTCAATATTTTAAGTAAATTGATTTGGCATATACTTGCAAATTTTGTTTCATAACAATCTGGAAATTGCTACTGAATTATAACATGTACCCTAAATATGAATATTATGCCTTTCTGTTTGTACTTAAAACTGATCCTCTCATAAGATCCCTGAGATAAAGTCCTGTAGGAACAGTAGCAGTGAATGTGCACCACTCAAAGCATATATTTTGACTTTCAAAAATGGGCAACCATTCTTGCAAAGAGGCCTGTTGCATGCAAACATCATTGGGACTTAATGCTGAGTTGGGGTTTACATATGAAACATTTTTGACTTTTACAGACCAACCCTTTAACCACTTATATTCCTAATGTTGAAATGTTGTGATTAGCTTTTAAAATGATATACAGTTACTTAAGAAGGATTTTAATTAGAAGTTGAACAAATTCTGGATCAGCATTGTTCTATCTTTTAAACACAGCTGGGATACATTTTGTGACAGCATCCCTAGTGTACTGCTGAACTGAATTTTCTTTTTCTCTTACTGTAGGGATAAAGATCATTACTTTTTTCCAAACAACATTGTATAGACCATTGTGAGCTGAAGAGCACTACTATTAACTAGTTAAACAAGACAAAATAAAGAATGAGGGAAAACAAACTTATTTGGGCTTGCTATACAGTGCTGTTCAGGCTCAGTTAAATCAGGAAGGCATGGCCTGTATGCTGGAGTGTTGTGGTTTGCGCCATAAATCACGCAGTTTGCTCACTCAATCTCCCCTCTTTCTTCCCCTCCTCTCCCGGAGGGATGGGAAGGAGAATTGAAAGAATGCAACTACCACAGGGTGAGATAAGAACAGTCCAGTAACTGAAGTATAACACAAGACCATCACTGCTACCACCAATAATAATAATGACAAGAGAAATGCAAGGAAAGAATACAATCGCTCACCACCTATACCCAGCCAGACCAAGCACTGCACCACCACCACCACCACCCCCCCCCCAACCTTCCAGGTCTCTGTTCTCTGTTTTTCCATCCTGGGCATGATGTGCTGTGGCATGGAAAGCCTCTTTGGTCAGTTTGGGTCAGGTGTCCTGTCTCTGCTTCCTCCCAGCTTCCCCTCCTCCCTGGCAGAGCATGAGACTCCGAAAGTCCTTGGTCAGACCAAAGATTTTAAGCAATAACTGAAAACATTGGTGTTATCAGCGCTGTTCCCAGGCTGAAAGTCAAAACCACAGCACTACACCAGCTACTAAGAAGGAGAAAAATGACTGCTACTGCTGAACCCAGGACATGTAGGCATATGATGTTAACAGTACCTGTCTCACCTTTTCTACTTCTGCTTTTTGCTAACTGTCTTGCTCCTAAGTACTGCTTGTCTAGTTAGCCATGATGACCATTTCAAGTTACTGCCTTTTTCTCCATAGATTGTCCATAAAAGAACATTGCTCTCCGATATAGAGATAAGAGTGTGGTGAGACTGAAGGAATATTTCAGGTAATTTTTTCACTGGAAGAAGTTACTGAAGACACTGACACTGATTTTCTTTGATTGTACTATGTTCTTCATCACTATAACTGGATGCCAACAAATTTGAATGTATCTCCGAGTTCTGTGATCATGAATTATAAAATGGATCACATGTTGACAGAGGCAGAGATTTTAATTTTTATTTTGGCATTAAGGTCAGGAATATCTCTTTAGTTTTGAAATACCCTAAAATTTCCAGACTATTAATGTACTCTTACCAGAGAATGCTAACTAAACTGGGATGCTTTCAGTGACCTACATCCATGCTGATTGCCTGTTTCATTCTTGTTTGTCCTTAACCAAAGAAAACACATACCAGCAGCAATGAAAATTGAAAGTAGGTCAGTCTAAAAACCCTCTGCATCAAAATCAGAACAGAATATATGTTTTTCAGAGAAAAATGAGAAATAAACGTGTAAATGAAAGGCAGTTAAGGGTTTTATAGTATTAGCTGAAAATTATTAAATTATCTCTTCCTTTAGCATGCTATATCCTCCACTCCTCAAAACCAGAGACACTACAAATAAATGACTTCCATTTTCCTTGAAAAGATTTGAACAAGATATTAGAATTTAGTTAGCTGATTCTCAAATTCTCCTTTCCTTTCTGTGGGCTTAGTGAGTAAATGTGAGCAGTCAAGACAGGAACTGCAAATGTTTCAGCAAAATCTGAAAGAATTTTCATCCTTAGAACACAATATTTGGTTAAGCAAATATTTTACTTCCTATATGGAGGCTTTAATACTATCTCAAAGGGGGATGAATGTATGTATCATCATTGGATGTTTGCTGTAATTTACATACAAATAAAATTTAAGGCATGTTCCACTGATATGCACTTCTGAGAAATGGATTCTGATAGAAGAACATGTACTTTGTACATCTAAGGTCCCAGTTTTAGCTCCACTAAGCAGATCACTTTTCTGTGGTTGTGATCCATGAATGTTTGAAACCTTTGGATTGAAATATATGAGTTGAGATTGTAATCTTTATTTAACATATAATATCACATTAACCTTCAACCTCACAGGGCCTATACAAGACAGTGGCATCTCAGAGGACAGATCCATTTTTGAATTGACACCAATTTGGGGGTTTGTCTACCTATATCATTAAGTACCAGAAAAGGCTTCTCAGCCTCTTTGCGCTTCTGTAGACTACTCATCTGAACTCCCACACCCAGGGGAATTTTATTGCAAATTGTGCTGACATAAACTGTGATTATTTCTGGTCTGTCATATACAAGTTTTCTGTATCAGAACTGGGAGGTAAATAGGAAACCTTGCAGAAAAGACATTTTCTCTGGGTAAATAAATGAAAAAAAGAATACATGAGAAGGCTTTTAGTGTCTGTAGAACTGGTCTGGCTGAGGCAAAGTTATGAAGTTAACTGCCTTCTGTCTGGAGCTGTTTCACACTGGTAGCTAAAACAGTGCTGATTACCCACCAGTCTTTTGGCTGCTGCTGAACAATGCTTTACACAGTAACAAAGCTTTCCTCTCTCTGACCATTCCTTGCCAAAGGCCAGTACATTAGGGGTGAGCAAGAGTTTATGAAGGAACACAGCTGGGACAGCTGTCCCCAAACTGGCCACAAGGATGTCCCACAATACGTGGAACAGGCTGCCCAAGGAAATGATTGCATCACCATCCCTGAAGCTATCTAAAAGACGTATAGTTGTGGTGCTTAAGATCAAGGTTTAGTGGTGGACTTGGCACCCAGGTGATAGGTTTACAGTGGTTCTTCTGTAACCTAAATGGTTCTGTGATGGCATGACATCATGCCTGGCAATAAAAGCTCAAGGAAAGGAGGAGGAAGCAGGAACAGTAGTGGTTATGGCATTTGTCTTCCCAAGCAACATTAATTGTGTTTATGTCTTTCTTTCCAGGGAGCAGCTGGACATCTGCCTGTCCATAGGAAGTAGTGAATTAATTCCTCTTTTCGCTCTGTTTATGTGCATACTCTTCTTATTAAGCCATCTTTATCTTGATCCATGAGTCTTTTACCTTCCTTCTGTCTATAACCACAAAGCAAGGCAAGGGGAGTGCTTGAAAAGAAGGGTGGGTGTTTGGCTACTATCTGGGGCCAATTCACCATGGTCTGTTTTGTCATCCAACTCAGGGATCAAGGAATTGAAGATAATGGCAGCAATTGGGGTAGGTAATGGGCAAAACTTAGGCTGGACATTGTTGGAAAGCAAAATAATTGTGGGGGAGCATTTATTGTTGTAAAGAGGTGGAGTGAGGAGCGACAAATTTTCCCTGTGTGTGTGTGAAAAGTCCATTTTTTCCAGTGTTGAGATGATGTTACTTTAATTTTGTTTGCAGAATTTTGTCATTGTTGATGCAAGCACAGTTTATAAGAAGTGTGTGATGAATGCATATTTTAACAACAATTCTTAAACACGTGTTTCTCTGAAGTGAGAGGTGGAAAATATAGTGTTTATGTGGCAGTGGAGGGACCGCAGGGGTGGCCCTTGTGAGGCTGCTTGTGCCAGATAGAGCAGGTGCCAACTGGATCCAACCCATGCACTGCAGAGGCAGGACATGGCTGCATGCAGCAGCCAGGAGGGTGGCACCTCTGGGGAAGAGTATGTAAGAGCAAGGAGCGAGAAAAACAGGAGAGAAGCAGCTCTGCAGACACCAGTGTTGGTGCAGGACAGGTCAAGGCGCCAGAGCACAGATTTCTGCAGCCCATGGGGGAGCAGATATCCATGCTGCAACCTAGGATGGACTGCAGCTGCAGCAGGTGGACATGTCCTGAAGGAAGCTGCAGCCCATGGACAGCTCACGCAGGAGGAGGCTCATGGCAGGAGAGCTCTGCAGTACCACACAAGCATGTGAAGTAAAAACAAAACAAGGAATGAATACAAGATTTAGATGAAAACATAGGTCTTTTAAATCTTCAGATAGCATTGACAGGAAAGAGATTAATCCAGGTACTCTAAATCTTAAACTGCCATTGTCAGCAAAAGAAACAATGAAGTACAGTACTAAATAACAAAAAATAGAAAAATTAATAGCATTACATTAATCGGTAGAATTTTTTTCTTGGTAGTAAATCACATAAGTAATTTTTATGTTGCTTTGAGGTGGGCTTGTGCTAGCATAAATAGTTATTGAATTGGGGCATGGATTCATATATTATAATAGATTATAATTGCTGGCACACACAAAACATTAATGTTTAACAGACTCTGGAGATCACGGGTTCTGTATTGTTTTTCATGAAGGCTTATACAGAAAGTGATTGTATTATGAACTGTCCTTTTATTTCCCCTGTATAACAATTTAGGTTCTTTGTTGTTCCAACATCTTCAGTACTTTTTAAGAATAAGCATTCACCATTTCTCAAACACAGTAAAAAATGTTTTAAGTTCATTATTGTGAATTTTACAAAGAAACTCTTTGTAGATATGATTGGTTGGTAAGGTTGCTGATGAGGTTTATATTTCCTTTAGATTCCTGGTTTTCATTTTAGTGAAGGTTTTACTTTTCCAGAAGTCCATTTATAAGGCTCCTTTCTATTTTACCATTTTTAAACAAGGAAAGAAGACTGGAAATAGAGGATCAGTGTTAGCTCTATGAACAACTTAAAGTTACACTCTTTTGGTCAGCAATAAGCCGACTGGTAAAATAGTCAAATGCTACCTACAATAGATTATCTTAGCAATAGCTTACCAATACTGAGGAAAGATGATCAAGACAAACCCTAGTATAAGTAGTAAAGGAGCAACATTTCTGTCCCAATAAAAAATATTTAAGGTAAACTCCACTTGCCTGTTGTTTGTCTCATGTGTTTCTGAGCTTTGTACTTTCATGGGACATAAAATCATGCATACGAAATTCAACCACTGAGACAGAGAAAGAAAGGCAAACTCATCTTTTGATTGAGTGTGGAAGAGATTGTGAATGGTCTGCCATTGAATCAGGAGCTTCACATTATACAGACTCCATCTCCCACCACTGAGACCATACCTAGACAGAAGATTTCAGTATTCTGGAGCAATGAGTTTGCTTGGTCTGTGCTTCATATTGTCAGCCTAAGTACAGAAATGCTTAGAAAAGTTTTATTCATCATATATTTGCAGTTCTGGTGTCCTCAACTTAAGAGGACATGGAGCTGCTGGAGCAAGTCCAGAGGGCCACGAGGATGATCAAGGGGCTGGAGCACCTCTCCTATGAAGACAGGCTGAGAAAATTGGGGCTGTTCAGCCTGGAGAAAAGAAGGCTTCACGGAGACCTCATAGCAGCTTTCCAGTATCTGAAGGGTGCCTATAGGGATGCTGGTGAGGGACTTTTCATCAGGGACTGTAGAGACAGGACAAGGGGTAGTGGGTTAAAACTTAAACAGGGGATGTTCAGGTTAGATGTAAGGAAGAAGTTCTTTACTGTGAGGGTGGAGAGGCACTGGAACAGGTTGCCCAGAGAAGTGGTAAATGCTCCAACCCTAGCAATCAAGGCCAAGTTGGACAGAGCCTTGGATGACATGTCTAGGGTGAGATGTTCCTGTACATGGCAAGGTGGTTGGAACTAGGATCTTAAGGTCCTTTCCAACCCAAACCAGTCCATGATTCTATGATTCTATGATTCATGTGTTGTTGAAAATTCAGACTGAGTAATGAGTCAAATCCATCACTGTTGTGGTTTAAATCCAGTCGTCAAATAGGCCAAGCAGTTGCTAGTTCACTCCCCCTCCTCTTTCCCCCCCACTCCCAGAGGGATGGGAAGGAGAATCGAAAGAATGCAACTCACACTGGTTGAGATAAGAACAGTCCAGTAACTAAGATATAACACAAAACCACTGCTGCTACCACCAATAATAATAATGCTAAGGGAAATAACAAAGGAAGAGAATACAACCACTAACCACTCACTACCCATCAATCAATACCCAGCCCAACCCCAGCAGTGATCTAACCCTTCTGGGTAACTGCCACCAGTTTATATACTGGACATGACATGCTGTGGTGTGGAATACCTCTTTGGTCAGTTTGGGTCAGTGTCCTGTCTCTGCTTCCTCCTGGCTTCACCTCCTCCCTGGCAAAGCATGAGACTCAGAAAGTCCTTGGTCAGACCAAAGATTCTAAGCAATAACTGAAAGCATTGGTGTTATCAGCGCTGTTCCCAGGCTGAAAGTCAAAACCACAGCACTGCACCAGCTACTAAGAAGGAGAAAAATGACTGCTACTGCTGAACCCAGGACAATCACATAGGCCATTTAGGGGAGAGAGTAGAGGAAATATTGCTCATGCAGATAATGAAGGGACAGACTGGACAGCCTTTTTGTTAATGCTTGTTAATATTTTTTTTTATTCAGTGCATGAATGAGTCGTCAATCCACAATATTTAGAGGTGTGTAAACTACAGGTGGCAGGTAGTGTAATCTTTTGCATAAACTAAGGATATATTCAAAGATGAAGATGTAAGAGTAGTATTAAATGAGCATATAATGCTGATATTAAATGAATAAGTAAGGGGAACCAGGATTTTATCATAAAATCATAGAATCAGGGAATCATGTAGGTTGGAAAAGACCCTTAAAACCATCAAGTCCAACTGCTAACCTAGCATTGTCAAGCACACCACTGAACCACTGAACCATGTTCTTTAGGGACCACATTTACACATCTTTTAAATATGCCTCCAGTGATAGTGACTCAACCACTTCCTCGGGCAGCTTGTTGCAATGTTTTCTTATTCTAGCTACAAGAAATATGTGGTTATGTTATCAGTATTAGTGATTTGGCTGTTTCTGCTGATAACCTTAATATTACATTTACATACTTGCTTGGATTTCGCTGTGTAAGCCATAGTCCATGAGTCTCCTTATTGCATCTCATCTGTCATGCCCTCACCACTAAGAGCTCAGAACCATGGCCAACATGGACAAACACTTAACAAATTTTTCGCTTTTTGCCAAAGACAGTTTAGGCCCCCTTCCAACTTCCTCTTTACTGAATTAAATCAAGTCAAGCCATGGGTATAGAACAGACAGGTAATACAGAAAAGCACCATGTTGTTAACTAAGCCTGATCAAACAGCCTTGCAGGGAAGTGGAGAAATTAATTGTGAAAAGAGGAATAGTTAAATTTTTTAGTGAAATATGAAAGCATTCTATCAGTGAAGAATGATGAATTATTTTGATAAAATCCCTCATTGTGTGAAGAAAAGCTGGATGTGCCTAACCTTTAAAGAACTCTGGTAACTGAAGCTTTTTTTTAAGAGGGCAAAGTAACTTCAAAGCTGGCTGTTCATTCACTAAGCTGGTCCATATAAATATGCTTCTACATGGGTATTAAAAAATTTTACAGAGAACCTCTTTGTGAAGACCACGGCATCTGTTATGGGCCCATCTTAATGACAAGTTTTGTATGCTGGTAATCAGGCCCATCTTCCTTAAGTCACAGTAGAAATGGAGACTTTGATGTGAAATTCTGAAACTAATTGCAAAACTTTTGTATTTCAGTTAGGATTATTTGCAGTGAGAGTTTTACTAAAGTGTTTCGAATTTTGCTTCCACCTTTGAACGTTTGCTAGTAAGTCACTTCTTAAAAGTCTGAGTAAGCAGGAGACAGAGAAGTTTTTTATTTATGAGGGTCTACAGTTTTGCAGCTGGCTCTGAACTGATGGTCATGAGCAGACATTGTGAGCACTCTGGTTTACTGTTAAATTCACGTTTTCTAAAATACATGACAGTCTGTTCATGAAAATGCTTTATGCCTCATGAAAGTTTTAAGTTGCTGAGTCTATATTCAGTTTTTTGTAAAGTCTGAAGTGACTTGAGTAGTGGTTTATTATTGCACACTTCTTTGGTTTGGATTGTCTGCAGCTATGTAAGTATATATTGCTTCCAATCCTCTCCCCCATGACTTTCCTGATGTAATATATAAGGTTTTAGAATTACTTCAAATTGATTAATCTTTGAAGTCTTGCCTTTCCCAGCCAGTCCTGCTTGTTTCACCTTTTCTTTTTTTTAAACAGGCAGCTGAGAAAAACTGCTTTTCTAGAAGCCTTTAATGGTGAGACGTATATACTTTCTTTGGATATACTACCTTATACCAAAGAAACATTTTCTTAAAGGTGGTTTTTAGGCATTGTTCAGCAAATCTACCTGTATGCAGTATGCTTATTGTATTCCTTCCTTTCTGGGTACAAGAACCCATAATAATTTATATCTGTCAATAACCAGAAAATGTGATGGGGGCAACATAGGTCTGCAGATGCACATGCATACCAGTGAAGTAGTTGTCTTTCAGATTTGCAAGTTAGAACTTAGTTCCAGTTTACTCTAGGGGGGAAATGACCTAAGCTGTTCTTCTGTGGCTCCAAGGATCAGCAAGTGAAACTAAGATTTTTGCACAATAATTTGTGGTGCCTACATTTATGGGAATGGGAAGAATGCTCTTAGAGTGCTTGTCTTTTACTGAGATCTATGGTCCACAAGAAGGCTGTGTCAGGGCAAGAGTAAGGGATGAATAAAGCAGGGTAGCATGAATCTTGGCCCACTTTTTCTAGACTGTTTCCAAAGAACTTTGAACACATGTTCTCCAGATACTTATTTTTGTTTGTTTGTTTTTTTGTTTTGGAGACTGCTGCATTTTAGAATGTATAAGTATTGAGAATCTCATAATACTTAGAATATTATAAATGTTTCTAGGTTTAAACCAATTATATGTGATTGCTCTTTCATTAATTTAGAGGGCTTGATTAAAACTAATCCACCTTTTTAATCTCACTGGAAATGTCTGTAGAAGAAATATTTTTGGATATATATTGGCACTTCTTTTCGTCATCAAGTTTTTCAAGGTACACTCCAGCTTCTTCTGTCAAGTTGCTATTTGCTTCTTAATTTTCTTTTCTCTGTGTTCCATTTTTCCATTAGAATGTTTTGATACCTATTCTTTGCTCTTTTTTTTTTTTTTTTGATATTTTGTCTAAGTTTGATGTAAACCAGATCAAATTTTGATGCTACAGATACTTCCAAATCTCTGAGATTGAAGAAGGTCCTCTTGCCCCAGCACCTTAATAGGGAAATTATTGATTAAAAGCTAACACAGGACATATATTAGAAATTTAGAAGACACAGGATCTGAATTCTATGCTGCTTGGAGTGCTCTATGAAGACAAGATGAGTTCCAATATTTAACATCCTCTTTTGTCTAAAAAAATTAAAAAAATTATAGTGACAGGAATTTGTTTTATTGAAGGTAGGAGCATCAAAAATAAATTGACATCTATGGTGCTAGCAGATCAAAAGTGCATCACCAATGGAAACTCTTGGTATATGCCTCTTTAATAATTTCCCAAGTCAAGGGCGAATGCAAATTTTGAAACTGTGTATTGAAATTCTCTGTTTGGAACTTTACCAGCCTAATTCTCATTTAAACACTGTCCTTGAAAAGGAGTGCCCTTTTCTACTCCACAGAAGCATTAAAAGAATCTTAGTCTAGTAGTTGCACGATGCACTGTGGTGGGTTGACCTTGGCTGGCTACCATGTACCTGCCAAGCTGCTCTATCACTTCCCTCCTCAGCAGGACAAAGAAAAGAAAATAAGGTGGAAAAGAACTTATAGTCAAGATAAAGGCAGTTTAATGAAGTAAAAGCAGAGGCCATGTACGGAAGAAAGGAGAATATGTATGGTAGAAAGGAGGACCAAATGATTTATTCTCTACTTTTCTTCAGTAGATGATGTCCAGCCACTTCCTGGGATGTAAAGCTTCTGTATATGCAGTGTTTGCTCTGGAAGAAAAACATTAAAATAATGAATGTGTGTGTGTGTGTGTGTGTGTGTGTGTGTGTGTGTGTGTGTGTGTGTGTCTCTCTGTCCCTGCACCTCCTCCTTCCCCCTCCCCCTCTACTCCTCCCCCCTTTTCTCTTAGCTTTTGTTGTAGAGCATGACATCGTATGTTATAGAATGACCCATACCCCTTTGATCAGTTTGGGTCAACTGTCCTGGCTATGTCCCATCCAAAGATCTCACCTATCCCCATCCTACTGGCCTTTTGGTGCTGCATAGTAACCAAAACACTGGTATATTATCAACCTCTTTGTAGCTACAAATACAAAGCACAGCACTATGAAAGCAGCTGTGGGGAAAATTATCTCCATCCCAGACAGACCAAATACGTGCGCAGATAGGAAAATATCTATAGCCTGTTATACATCCACCCTTTCTGTGACACTTGCTTAAACCTACTTGATCAAGAAAGACTGAAGAAACTCTTGGGTCCTGCTTGACAGCTGCTCCATCCTTTGGTCTTCCAATAAAGTTAAAATAGCTGAGAAATTCCTTAATTGTTCAACTTACTGATTATTTTTGAGTCTGGGTTTGTAATTTCAAATATTTTAGAGAATGTTATTCTCTGCTTTTGTCAAGAAAGATGAGGACTCCTGCACTATGCAGTCTTCTTGTTAGCTAATTTAACTTGCAGTTTTCTGTAAGCTAAAATCAGCAGAAATTGTACAAACAGGAGACTAGGCTGTCTTGAATTATGGGATATCACTAATTACATTCTTAGGTTTATTTGAGATTCTTGCATCCGTAAGATATGATAGAAAATCTTAATAAGGTTTTTTTATTAAATTCTTGACATGTGAAACTCAAATGCAATAAGAAATATCTTGGCTTAAACGTTTTAGGGTTTTTAACATCATACAGTTGGCATTGGTCAAAAAGAGTGGGGCAGCCCTGTCTGCACCAATATCATTGCTTCAATAGATACCCTGATTGTTCTGCTGTGAGTAGTGTTCTGATTTTAGCTGGAACTGTAAATGCATCTGGGTTCATACCTGTCTGATTTATCATTTAAATAGCTGTCTGCTGTGCCAAAGAGGTGAAGCTGTTCTCTCCTTCAGCAATGTTTCCTGTTCAGAGTAAGAAAAACAATGTGTATGTGTACATGTGTTTGATTTTTTAATCCCAATAGTTTTAGTTCTTTAAGCAATTATTCATTAAGTCAGACAGTTTTAAATTAGTGGACAGCATCTAGTTACTTAAGCAAAGTCATAGATTGTTTTTCAAAATGAGCTAGAGTAGTTTTATAGTTACCCCTGACCTGAATTACCACTACAACTAATGTGCCCACTATAAATTGCTTAAGCCATCTATAGGTCAGAGAGTGGTCCACTTTCATATCAGTTCAAATCCTCTTGCACATATGTGCTATAATAATGATGATTATTTAAAAATCTTTAAAATTATTTTGATGGAAAACCAAATAGGGGAAAACCAATGCAAAAGCTAGCAGCCATTCACCACATCTATTTCACAAACCTACTTAAAAATAGACATGAATTTGGAAAAATCTTTTCTATCAGAGCTTGTGCTTTGGCTGTACAAGATTACTTTTCAACAGTATAAGGTGCATAAGTGCCTTTTCATCGTATAAAGAAAGCATGCCTGCTGGCAAATGAATCATATTATAAAAATTGATTGTATCCCAAAAGGGAAAAATGTTATTGAAGATCCAATGGCCTGGGATGATACACCATTGATCATTGTAAGAAATACTTCCAGAAACTGTTTTTAATCTTTCCGCCAGAGCATTAGCAATTATTCTTTAGCCCATGGTGAGTAATGACTTGAGTTTCCCAGTTTCCCAATCGATAAAACATTTACCCTACTGCTACAAATGTGCTCTTCGCTTAGACAAGCAGAATTTTTCTTCCAATTACTCTTTTTTAGTGTGACCTCATAAAATGTTTTTGAACATATTTCAAGGTTTTTTAAAGAAAAGGAACAATAGGTTTCCTGCCATGTACTTCCTCCTTTTCTTCAATCTCTTTTGAGAAATAAATAATTAAGCTTTTATAGGACTTAGTCTCTTGTTGGATTGCATATTGAGTGCTTTGCACTACGTCCTTAAAATCTGAAGTAATGGATACAACTAAACTGCCACTTTTGTTTTTAACTAAGAAAAGAAAAATAAGAAGCTAACTTCCTTATCAAGATACTAACTTAAAAATATTAACTTGCTTCCAAAAGTATTTTATATCTCTTACAAAAATGCAAATGCTGCCTTCTCCCCATTCTAATTCTTCATGATCAAAAAATAAAAAATGCATAAATGTCGAGGCAAAAAAACTCAACAAGCTGTGGCTAATGAAGAACAATCACAAAGCACAATGTTAACAGGCTAATGAATAACTTTGCAGCAAATCAAATATGTTGAGATATAAAGATAGATGCTTATAAATGCTCTTTGATAATTAGAAAGTTAATGTTCATCTCTTCTCCAGAGATTGCATATTATCTCTCATTGTATGAAACATGCACATACATCTAACATAAAAGGTTCATAGCTATTATTTCATATTCTATATGACCTCTGATTCAAGCAAGGTCTATTTTGCTGCGCTTAGTTAAAGCTTCAACATTCACATTTGTACAGTGAAGTCTGAGATCTTAAAAGCAGCTAGTTACTTATGTGCTTCAGTGCATTTAATTGAGAGACAAAATCTCGCAGCATAAACATTCCTGTGACCAGGGAGGTAAATAAAATGAAGTACTTTTAAGCCAGACTGTGCATACTTTTGGAGTTTTACTTGTTCTTGACCAGAGCAAATAGCAAGAGGAGACTTAAGGAAAGAGGTGGAAGATGAAGCAGGTTGTAAAGGTGCATGAGGAATTCAAAATACTAATTCAAATACTTTACTATGGTGAGACAGAAGACATTATAGAATTCACAGGTTTAAATCATCTGGAGATTCACCCCCAGAAATTATGGATTATCATGTTCCTTGTGGAAAAAAAAAAGTACTGATTTATATTCCTTCCAGTATCTGAAGGGGGCCTATAGGGATGCTGGGGAGGGACTCTTCATGAGGGACTGTAGTGAGAGGACAAGGGGTAATGGGTTCAAACTTAAACAGGGGAAGTTTAGATTGGATATGAGGAAGAAATTCTTTACTGCTGGGGTGGTAAGACACTGGAATGTGTTGCCCGGGGAAGCTGTGAATGCTCCATCGCTGGTGGTGTTCAAGGCTGGATTGGACATAGCCTTGGGTGGCATGGTTTAGTGTGAGGTGTCCCTGCCCCTGGCAGGGGGGTTGGAACTTGATGATCTTAAGGTCCTTTCCAACCCTAACTATTCTATGATTCTACGATTTTCACATGTAGGGTTGGCAAAATATAGCAAACAATAAAGAAAGTGGGTCAGAAGGAAAGTCTGGGGTAAAGTGACCTTTGAGAGTAGGAAAGATAAACTGGAGCTCAAAACATCTCTCCTTCTCACCACTCTTTAACTTTTCCTGTGATAAACAGGACAGGATGATATAAAATAGTATAGAAACCATACCTGGCTGCTGGAAACCAGACAACCAACCACTTCAAAAACGTCTCTTCTGTAAATTACCTATACTGCATTAGGGATTCAAAGATACAAAACTATGTGAGGAAGCAGGAACTACATTTATTTAACACAAATGGGGTTATATGAAGTTTTTTTCAGTCTACTGACTCTGATACTATTTTTATTAACACTGAAGATGAAGAACTGGTACTTTACACTACAGGATTGATATATTTTGTTAGAACAAGTAATAAAATATTACTTGTAATATTTTAAATAATAAAATATAAAATATGTGACTACAAAAATTAGCAGTTTTAATCATTGTTAACTGAAATATCATAGAGAAAATTATGCATATTTTAAATTCTCTTCTGTGCTAACCATTTGATTCCATGGCACAGATTAACTTCATATGTTTTGTACTAATATAATAAGAAGTAATCTGACCAAACTCCACAGCAACAAGGTGCAAGGATTAAAGACAATATAAAGTTAGGTTGTTTTAATAGCTTGTACAGAAGGACTGGGTACTTATCCCTGGTTGAGCCCAGGGACTGAGAGAAGTTAGAAAATGATTGCTCACCCCAGCCATATTCCTTGTGCTTTGATCAGTTTTGGGGGCAGATTCACACTTTGCATACCTGCTCCTTTGATCAAAATATTGTATACAGTTCTAAACACATTTCCTCTGGTCATCTCTTTATCTACCTTGCTGAATTTCAGACTCTAAGATCCTAAACTGTGACTTTGAAACTGATATGCCATGAATCTATTTTTAAAATGCTATTCCTGAAGACAGTAATGTTTTCACAGCCAGAATGCTAATCTACTTTTACAACCATTCTAGCAGAGGAATTTTTTTTATCGGATTTATTCTAGAGATTACTCTGATGCAGTTAGGGTCCTGTGGAATGATACAAGATTTTTTAACTCTTCTGTGCTGCTCTTCTGTACCCATCAATTGCTATATAGGTACAAATGAAACTGGAGGACCCAGGTCTGAATGAGATATTATTTTAACTGAAATAACTGGTCAAATTTTGTTTCTTTTTTTTTTTTTTTCCCAAGACAAGAATCAGACCAAAGTACAATCTTTCAGTTACAGAGAAAAATCGTTGTTTCTATTTCCTTTGTACTTTGCACTGTACCAATATCATTATTATATTTACATCATGTGGAGTCATTTAGCTCAAGCTGGAGGATGCGATATTATTTAAAATTTGTATATTCAAAATCCAGAGGAATCTTATATTTAACACTGATTACTTTCTTTGGCAAATCATACAAGTGGGAAATGTCTCCTGGTAGACCTCTGTCAAATGTTGTTTTATGAAGGTCCTTCGCTTCTACTTGTATTGACTCAGATTACATAATAGTAAAAAATATGTGTCAGCACTCTTTTCTTGCCTTTTTGCCCTGAGGAATAAGCATAGCTTTAGTAAGCCCCAAAGGATCTTCAGGATGATGGGAATGTACTGAGCCACCTGTTCCCTAGGGAAAAACAGAGAATATTTGAAGGGAGTCATACATTTCTGTTCATCCAGAAGATAATCTGAACTCTGATGTCCTTGTTGTTCTTCAAAAGTGAGAGGTTACTGGGCTTTCTCCTTAGTTGCTGTGGTTTACTTTTTTTGGTTTTTTTTGGGTTTTTTATGAAAATGAATGTGAAGACATGTGATTGAAAATTTTTCACAGAGGTACAAATAAACAACTCAAACCAGAGAGCCTGAGAAACATATGTCCAATCTAAATTATTGTATTTCTTTAATGACAGTTTATAAAGGAAATCATCTGCTTAGAGAGACAAAGTAATCTCTTTTCATGGAAGAGTACCTTGCCACAAGTGATATGTAAAGTTGGGATATTTTATTCTGATTTGTGAAATGCAGTTCTACCCTCCCTTTACTTTTTGCTGCTGTGATAATAGCCTTGGTTAGGGTAAGGTTTGGATCTTAAACTTGGGCAACTATGATAACTAACTGGAAATATTCCATTTAAAACTATGTCATTAGGTGCAGCAAGATGCAGCTGCTAGGCTGCCTAGTCATAGAATCATAGAACGGCTTGGGTTGGAAAGGACCTTAAGACAATCAAGTTCCAACCCCTCTGCCATGGGCAGGGACACCAAACACTAAACCATATCACCCAAGGCTCTGTCCAATCTGGCCTTGAACACTGCCAGGGATGGAGCTTTTAACACTTCTTTGGGCAACCTGTTCCAGTGCTTAGTCATGTCAATACTTATGTCTCTCAATACTCAGAAGCAGAGCTATCATTGGCAGGTCTGCAAAGCCTGACTCAGTATCACCTTTTCATTTGAGTCTCATCTATAAACTCTTTCCTTGCATTTTCCTCAAAACTTTCAGCTTTCTACTTCTGTGAATTTAGTTTTGGCTAGAGCAAAGAGCGTCAAGAGAGAGCTGGAACCCAAGTGGTCTAGAAAAGTCCAAACAGCGGCCTTTAGATGGCAGTGTGTACCTGCTGAATAGGAATTCTTACGCCGCAGTGTAAATCTGTAAAGCAGAAAAAAATTTCTGAGGTGGAACCGAAAGAAGGTTATATTATCAAACTAAAATGGAGTTCCTACCTGAGATCCCACCTTATTAGTATCTCATTATTGGCTGGCAGCATCCGAATAAAATTTAGTAAACAAACAGAAGGAAATGATGTAATTGGTACACTTATTTTTATTTTTAAGCTTGAAGAACATATATTGAAAAATTTGATTTGCATTTACCAGAGCAAATCTAGATTGGCAGTTGCCTGTGACTCTTTTTAACCTCATTCATGCAAATATGCTACAAAGAGTTCAAGGAAGTTATGTCATAGTTGCATGTGACAACCAGATATCATACAGCAAATTCTGCCTCTGCATAGACAGGCAGGGCCATCAGGGAGGGAGATCCATACATTTACATAAAACTAGAGATTATCATGTGAATTTATCAGCAAAACAGTAGCCTAATATATGGCCTCTTTGTGCTTTTGGGGAGGATGGGAAGAAGAACTAATTTTTTAAAGCGTCTTCAGAGAGTCATTGTGCCTGTCACTTTTACTATACACTGTATTTGTACTATACATAAACGTACATCATTTTTTGTGTTGCAATTATATGGCATTCATATTGCAAAGGCATTCAGTTTTCTGAACAGCAGAGGTTTTGTTGCATTCAATGTCATTACCAAGGGACAGAATGCAGGTGAAATTTACACAGATATAAAATAACTCAGTAAAATTTACTTCACATTTCATGTGAGACAAATGCATTTTGCTTAGAGAGTTTCTATTAAACCTTTGGGGTAATCCTTGTGTACTTGGGAGGAGATACTTAGGAGGAGAGCTTTCTCATACGTCTGTAAAGGAAAATTATTAGATATTTAGAATTCTATTTGAAATGTACAATTTTTAAGAGTGAAGCTTAAAAAATGTAGACATTATTGTAGTTTAAACACAGCTGGCAAGTGATACCATGCAGCCGCTTGCTCACCACCCCCATCCTCCCCATCACCAGCTGAAACCAGGACAAATATATTATGTATTTTCAACTTGAAAAAGTATAGATTCTTCAGGTTAAAGTGTGAACTTATTTCTAAAAGATCTCTCGAATACATATGCCCTAGATAGGAATTTCTAGTCCTGCCTATCAAAGTATACTCTAAGGATTACAGATGTTTCCAAAAGTAATATTTTAGTTTAAATCAATGACAAATAGATGATTATCCATGGTTGCACAAACATTTATCAATGGTCCATGAGTAATCTTGAACCTCGCCAACAGCTGTCAGATAACTTCAACAATAAAGGTTTATGTGGCTCTCTTTTCTCCCTGAACTTCATCTTTCTTGAAATAAAAGACACTAATTTTGCCTACAAACATTTCATGCCTTATGTCCTGTACCTCTGATGATCTAAGGATTAAGAATACCATGTAAGATACTTACAGACTAGTTTGCATGAGTCATCCAGTGTCAATTTTTATGCAATCATATTATTTAACTAGAGAAAATGTGTTGGTAAACGTATTTACTTTAAAATTAGTAGGACTTTCTACAGACACAAAATATTTACTATTCCTCTTTTTATTCATGTGAATAACAAAATTCGTATTGGTTTCAGTGGTGAAGGATTAATCATCAAACTGCTTAGGAATTTATCTCACTCCTATAGACATTACCAAAAACAGCTTCACTGATTTTGGGGAAATCTGATGTGTCCTCAGGAATTTGTAGAATTAGGCCATTTATTTAGATTTGTTCACAATAATGAATTTAAAAAGGAAATATGAGGAAATATCTGCTTGAAACTCCAGGGGCCTGCAATGAGACCTAAGGCAGACCAGAATATCCAGCCTTTTAACCTTTATAATATACGACTTTACATCTCCCTAGTCTTCTCTTGTCCGACTGCTTCAAGTATTTATCTATTACGTAGTTCTTTGGGAGTAGAATCTCTTTATGTGTTTTTATAGGGCCTACCATCTTAGCTAACTTTCCCTTGTTTGTGAAGAAGCAATATTAATTATAATGCACCTGCACATACAGCAACTTATAGAAGAGCTGAAAATCGTAGAAGGCGCGTATCTGTTCTAATAGGAGCAGATGAATGAGAATAAATACACATGTTAATTTTTCTAGCATTATGCCTGAATTTAAGAATTCTTAATGTCCTGCTACACTACAGGTAAAATTAAATAATCATGAATGCGTCTGGTTTAAAAGACATACCTTCCCAGTTTATTTAGCATAGTTTTACAGAATTGTATTATACAGCGACAAAAACTCCAGGGTAGTCTATGCTTACTCTGAATCCAGTCTTCCAGTGCAAGTAATGTTTCTTTTGAAAAGCTGTGTTTAGCTCTTGTCAATATCTTTCTGCAAAGGTTAAAGTTTGTAGTATTTTTTTGTTGTTGTTGGGTTATTGGTTGGTTGGTTGGTTGGTTGGTTTTAATGATGAAGTATTATTATGATTGGCCTAATATGACCTAATTTGATGTAGAAACAGTATGTGTGATTATTGCTTCCTCTTGATCAAATTTGAAATTTTACCTTTCAACAGCTGTCTCCTGTCAGAGTAAATACAAAATTGTAAGCTTTATTTGATTTTTTGATACAGTGTTTAAAATTTCTCAGTAATGAGGCAAACTGTAAAAATTTGGACTAGTTTATCATAAAAATAATTCAAAAACTCCAACTCCCCGAACATCCAAACATGAACATGTTACTGACTCATCTTGAACTACACCTGAGTGCGTACTGTATTTTTGTATAAGTCTGCCCAACAGCATTTGAAAACAGAGCTCCTATCAATCTTCCTGATTTTTGGCTGAGAAGAAAGCAAAAATGAGAAAAGGCTCCACAGAGTGATCTGGAATCTAGATTGGGGTCTGATTTTGCTAATCTAGTAAGAAATATACAGTAAGTAATCATTAGAATTTGTAGCCATTTGTCTTTTCTTATTCCTGTGATACTACTCACATGTGCCATGAAATTAAATATCTGCCTTTGCTCATTGCCATGCAAACACACCCCTTTGGCTTAGGGATGCACAACATTTGAGGAGGCTCTGTAAAAAAAAGAAAAGTGTGTAATTTGTATGCAACTACTCTGCTACCTTTCATTTGTGATGATTATTCCTCATGGAGTGGCTCCCGTTTAGCTAAGAATCCAGACAGAAACAAATACAACAAAGGGAACTAGAGTGAGGAGGCAATTAGCTATAATTTACTGGCAGCTAGTGCAGTATTAGCTCTTAATCTTTAGGGTTTTTTTTCAGTGTGTGATCCAAGTGGTAGCTGGAGAGCCGAATTGGTACCCAAGATGATTCCACCTGGCCTGCTGCCATTCCAGAAAATCATGATTAACACCTCTCACCATGGTTATATGCCTTGTTGCACAGTGCTGTTGCTGCCACTGTATTAGCTAGACAGAAGAGCAAGACAGGCTATGCTGGTGGGAGGAATATTTCCTTTGGCATGCCTATACACTTCCGCACAGAGGAGCTCCAGATAGCCTCTGAAGGATAAAATCCCCAAAACACTGTTGATTGAAGATTTGTTTTCCATATATATCCTGATCTAAGAATGAACATGCCTAGACTCGCATTTTATCTAAGGTCTTTACATTAATGCTATTCCAAATGAGAAAATGATTTAAAAATAGACTTGTGTTATAAAAATGAAGATCTTATATTAAGTATGTTAAATGATGCTACAGAAATATAATAGTGAACTCAAAATTTGTGTTACAGAATCTCTGAGGGAATCAGAAGCAATTAAAGGTATATTTAAAATGCATCTGTGGATTTCTTGTCAGGCATGGTGCCTCACTCCTGATATAAATTATAGTAGTTCTGACTCCTACAACAGCCATCACAGATAAACAAAAAGCTTCTTTGGAGTGAGGAATTCAGTCGCCAATAGTTCAGACCTCAAAAGAAAATTAATCCTTTTTAAAAGGGCAAATTTCCTTTATGTGTATTTGACCACATCCTTTAAGGACAGCCCTAGACTCTACAACTGCCCATACACTTATATCTGGACATCATAACTTTCATTGAAGTCCTACTGAGTTGCGATATACTCTTGTCTTTAATGGTTATAACCTTCTGACCTGAATTAACCAGCATCTGAAGCAAGTGGTATTTTGGAAAACAAAATCTTAGTGATCTTAACATATTCCCTTGTGCTCTAACAGCAAAATAGTTTGTGCTGAGTGCTTCACATAAGGTGAAAAGTGAGCTCAATTCACATCAAATTGAAATAGATAAGTTTTCTGTTTATCTCTTGCTTTTCTAGGCATTTATATTTAAGTTTATAGAACTTGTGTCTCTGTACAATAAATTACTTTGATGAACGGTTTTACAACAGGCTCTAACATTTTTGTGAGTAGAAGATAGAGGTGCTAAACTTTTAATGTGTTCCAAGCACTAAGGTCAAAGGGAACACAAGCTCTCTGTCACCATATAATAATTTGAAAAACTTCCTGGTGATTCACTCCAAAAAAAGGCAGGAAGACGGCTACAAACTATAAGAAAATAGATGTAGCTGAGGTGAAGAGTATGTAGGTGTTTGTAAGAGATAATCTCTAAAAAAAATTGTTTTTTGTGCCATCATTGTGCTGTATTTACACAGAAACTATTCAGGTACATGTGTTTGCAAAGAAGTTTCAATTTCCTGTCACATTTTTTACAAATCCTTCCTAAGAGCTTGTCATGGGTTCAGCAGCAGCAGTCATTTTTCTCCTTCTTGGTAACTGGTGCAGCGCTGTGTTTTTGACTTTCGGCCTGGGAACAGCGCTGATAACACCAGTGTTTTCAGTTACTGCTTGGTAATGTTTTGGTTTGACCAAGGACTTTCTGAGTCTCATGCTCTGCCAGGGAGGAGGGGAAGCCGGGAAGAAGCAGAGATAGGACACCTGACTCAAACTGACCAAAGAGGTATTCCATGCCACAGCACGTCATGCCCAGGATGTAAAGCAGTGAGCAGAGACCCATAAGGGTGGGGGGTGCAGTGCTTGGTCGGGCTGCGTATAGGTGGTGAGCGATTGTATTATTTCCTTGTATTTCCCTGGTCATTATTATTATTGGTGGTAGCAGTAGTGGTCTTGTGTTATACTTCAGTTACCAAACTGTTCTTATCTCATCCTGTGGCAGTTGCATTCTTCTGATTCTCCTCCCCATGCCCCGGGAGCTGGGGGAATAAAGAAGGGGGGGTGAGTGAGCAAAACTGTGTGAGTTATAGAGGTTTAAACCACTACAGTTCTTTTTGGCGCCCAACATGGGGCACGAAGGGTTGAGATAACGACAGGATTAATAGCCACTTGTCACAATGCTGATTTATTGGCTCTCAAAGTTGTTGCTCTTGGTTCTCTTGAGTTCATGGTTTCAGCCTGTTGTACCTTACTTACAGCCCGTATTTGTTATCTTAGCATTTGTCAGATATGGGTTTTGGGTTAAGGTTCTTGTTTCATTGTACTTTATTGGAATGGCTTGTAGTATGGGCGGGCTCCAGAAGCAGGGGTGGATGGATGTGGACATGGGTTTGTACATGAGTGCCCCACTGCTCTTCACCGTCCTGGCCCTCGTCCTTGCCTCTGTCTTTGTGAGGCTGTGGGAAGCAGAGGGTGGGTGGCCCCGGGAGCCGCTGGTGGCTGAAACGGCCCTGGAGCGCAGCTCAAGGGACCAGGAGCCGAGCTGCGCAGCCGAGCCCAGCCCCACGGCAGCAGAGGGCATGCCCTGGCAGCCACCCCCAGAGCCCTGCAAGCCCGAGCCCCAGGAGGATGCAGGAGACCACGCAGCACTTCCCAGCAAGGCAGAGGAGGAAGATCTGGACTCAGACAAAGAGCAGCTGGTGGTGAGAGAGCCGGCAAGCACAGCAGCTACACCAGCCCCAGTGACAAGTACAGCAGCCTCATTTGAGAGTTCTGAAGGTTTTGAATGGCCTTTGGGTACCCTTGAGACCTGCCTGTTGATTGTGATGGGGATCAGCATGTTGGCATGCATACAGAATGTGTTTTACCCACAACCATTTGATCTGGCACCGAGAGTTAAGCAGAGTCAGGTTTGGGCCTTGTCTAGGGTTAAACGACAATATTGGAGGTCCAAGAGATTTTCTCCGAGGCTGGATAGTCATGAGTGGCAGGGTGTGTGTGACAGTATGGGCAAGTATCTAGTCCACTGGGCCCCTCCAGTGCTTTGGAAGCGTCGGAGATGGAAGGCAGCTGTATGGAGTCCCCAGTGACAAGCTGCAGAAACTGCTGGAGGGGAGGGTGAATTACTTTGAGCCTGGTGGGCCCACGACACCTCAGGCCATCAGGGCAGAAATGCAACATACAGATGGACTCATGATCGAGGGGTGCACTTAGCAATGGACACTGTTGCCCAGGTTATTCATGAGTGTGAACACTGCACACAGCCTCCATGCTCTGAAAGACTGTTGCAAGAGATGGAGCCTGATATCATGGAATGGATGGACTCAGCAGCTTTATAGGGATTGGTTCATGTACTAAGGGATGAACTCTCTCTCCCTCTGTGTGTGTGTGTGGAGATATATATATATATATATATATATATATATATATATATATATATATATATATATATATATACATGTGATGGCATATTGAAAATGTGGGATCTGAGCATGCCGTGAATGGTATGCAATAAGGGGTGGATACTGTCATGGGTTCAGCAGTAGCAGTCATTTTTCTCCTCCTTGGTAGCTGGTGCAGTGCTGTGGTTTTGACTTTCGGCCTGGGAACAGCACTGATAACACCAGTGTTTTCAGTTACTGCTTGGCAATGTTTTGGTTTGACCAAGGACTTTCTGATTCTTATGCTCTGCCAGGGAGGAGGGGAAGCTGGGAAGAAGCAGAGACAGGACACCTGACTCAAACTGACCAAAGAGGTATTCCATACCACAGCACGTCATGCCCAGGATGGAAAAACGGAGAGCAGAGACCCATAAGGGTGGGGGGGGGTGTGCAGTGCTTGGTCGGGCTGCGTATAGGTGGTGAGCGATTGTATTATTTCCTTGTATTTCCCTGGTCATTATTATTATTGGTGGTAGCAGTAGTGGTCTTGTGTTAAACTTCAGTTACTAAACTGTTCTTATCTCACCCTGTGGTAGTTGCATTCTTTTGATTCTCCTTCCCATCCCCCCGGGAGTGGAGGGAATAAAGAAGGGGGAGTGAGTGAGCAAAACTGTGTGAGTTATAGAGGTTTAAACCACGACACAGCTGTAGACGGAAATCCAGCTACTCTTGCAATGAATGACCTTCAGTGTTTGGATCCCGGAGATTAAACAAACTTTTACTCTACAGAGGAAGCCCTGCTGTGAATATAATATTAACATTACTGAACATTACATTCTTAAGCTAGTTTATGAGAAATTAACTCTATTTCTGCACAGCAATTATGATTTCTTGAAAACCAAATAATTTTCCTTAGTAAGCCAATCTTGCTAATGCTTCAAAAGTAAAAACTGATATTCTCAATAATGAAGATTACATTAAGTAGAGGTGTAGTGGTTTAAGCCCACTTGGTAACTCAGAACCATGCAGCCGTTCACTCCCCCACTTTTTTATCCTCCCCTCCCGGAGGGAAGGGGAGGAGAATCAAAAGAATGTAACTCTCACGGGCTGAGATAAGAACAGTCCAGTAACTAAGGTATAACACAAATCACTGCTGCTACCACCAATAATAATAATGATAAGGAAAATAACAAGGGAAGAGAATACAAATGCCCAACACTCGCCGACTGATATCCAGCCTGACCCCAACAGTGATCCAACCCTTCCAGGTAACTGCCCCCAGCTTATATAGTGGGCATGACGTGCTGTGGTGTGGAATACCTCTTTGGTTAGTTTGGGTCAGGTGTCCTGTCTCTACTTCCTCCCAGCTTTCCCTTCTCCCTGGCAGAGCATGAGACTCAGAAAGCCCTTGATCGGAGTAATCACTACTTAGCAACAACTACAAACATCAGAGTTATCAGCGCTGTTCACAGGCTGAAAGTCAAAACTGCAGCACTGCACTAGCTACTAAGAAGGAGAAAAATGACTGCTGCTGCTGCTGAACCCAGAACAAGAGGTTGGCAAGATAAAACTTTCGGTTTTATGTGCAAATTTTGTTTAGACAGTGTTTGTTTTCATTTCAGAGCATTAGTTTCCAAAAAATTCCCTATGTCTTAGCTGCATAAGCGATATCTTTAAACATAGCTCTTACACGAGAGTATACATTAAATATTTGTTCAGCTGATTAAAACAGTTCTACATTTATTTAATGTTTGAACAGTAAACAGTTTGCTGAAGACTGAAATGTCTTCTTACACATACACATGCATGCACTCAGGTCTCATTAGAAGAGCTTCTGTTGTGAGGATACTTTACCTAGGTCATCCTAGGCATTATAGACCCTCAGATAAACCTTTTTATAAGTTATTCAACACCAATACTTACTGTTAGTTGATGGCCCTGGCAGTGCAGGCAGCAGTGGTGATAGGAGGGCCTTTGGGAAGGAAGACACAGAGCTGGTTTCACATCAGTGGAAACAGTTACTGAGCATGTAAAGGAAAGGAGTCTCATGTCTTAATAATGTTTCAAATGTAGTTCAGCTCTAACAATCATGTCCTTCACACTGTACTCTTAGTACACAGTGTTTAAAGAAGAAAGAAACTGAAAAACCAGCTTGATCATTTGTACGAATACTAAGTCTGGGCTTGATACTGGTTGTACACAGAGATTAACGGTTTTGGAGCAGAATGGTTCCTCTCACAGATACCTTTGCTGAAGTAATAAAGTAGAATAGAAGAACTTTCTGTCTTGTTCGGTTTGTCCAGAAAAGTTTAAAATGCAATTCCAGTCTGAAAAATATAACATTATAAAAAACATTTCCATGATGTACAGACTTCCTTTGAAATCCTTCCTGAACAAAATATACGCAGCACGAAAATACAGAATAGACTACTTTCCCCCCCCTATGCTTCTAGCTTGGGCAACCACTTCAGCCTTGGAGAGCAGGAAGAGTTCTGTCATCTTATTCATTGCTAGAGGTAATAAAATTTCTGCAGGTCATAGTAGATAAAGTCCTTGAATACCCTGTTATTAATACCTACCCAGCTCCACAGCCTTTAGTGGGTTGCATACTTATAAGAAACTGGAACAGGTTCAATGATTTCCTGGCGCCACACAAACCACCAGCATTCCATGTTCTTGAATGCAAACCAGCTTTCTCACTGCTGGACCTACTGGCTTTCTGTTGGTTGATCTGAAAACAGAGGAAAGCCATAAAGCTTCACTTATGTCACTTAAATTAGCAAGTTAAGACTTTAACAGCACAAAGAATACTCGGCATCCATAAATACATGTCATTGTTCAGAGAAAAGCTTTACTGACATTGCACGGGAGAAACTTTAATCTTACATTACAAATTTCAATCCTGGAGTTTAGAGCTATTCAGTTAATTCATATCTGCTGAAGAGTGAGGAAACCCTTATTACTTGATTTTTTTTGGAAGTAAGAAAAACAGAACAGGATGGAAAAACAGGACCTGGGCAATATCCCTAGGTTGTTCAAGTTTTATCACATGCATACGAGTGAAAAAACATGAGACCAGAACTACCTGCAGAACAATAAACATGACTTTAGCAGTTGAAAGTAGAGTAACATTATTACGTCTGCTTTCCAGTGCACTAGAGGAGAAAAAAATATTCCTTCATTCCCTACCCCAAAATTAATGCAAAATTTGAACATAATTTCCTGTTAATAAATCAGTGGTTTCTTTATCATTGATTTGTTTTAAAATAGGACTATACGTTAGTGTGGCACTGATAGGTATACTAAATTAACAATTCCGTAATTCTAAATATTATAGAACACATTATACTTTATTTGAGATCTAATCCCATTGAAGCTTTTTTTTTCATTATTCCCAGTACCAGAAAGAGGTAGCGATATACAATCATAGAACCATAGAATCATAGAATAGTTAGGGTTGGAAAGGACCTTAAGATCATCTACTTCCACCCCCCTGCCAGGGGCAGGGACACCAAACACTAAACCATGCCATTAGAGGCTCTGTCCAACCTGGCCTTGAACACTACCAGCAATGGAGCATTCACAACTTCCCTGGGTAACCCATTCCAGTGCCTCACCACCCTCACAGGAAAGAATTTCTTCCTCATAACCAGTCTAAACTTCCCCTGTTTAAGTTTGAACCTGTTACTCCTTGTCCTATCACTATAGTCCCTAATGAAGAGTCCCTCCCCAGCATCCCTATAGGCTCCCTTCAGATACTAGAAGGCTGCTATGCGGTCACCATGCAGCCTCCTCTTCTCCAGGCTCAACAGCCCCAACTTTCTCAGCCTATCTTCATACAGGAGGTGCTCCAGTCCCCTGATCATCCTCGTGGCCCTCCTCTGGACTTGTTCCAACAACAGTTCCATGTCCTTTTTATGTTGAGGACACCAGAACTGCACACAATACTCCAAGTGAGGTCTCATGAGAGCAGAGTAGAGGGGCAGGATCATCTCCCTCAACCTGCTGCTCATGCTCCTTTTGATGCAGCCCAGGATACGCTTGGCTTTCTGGGCTGCAAGCTCACACTGCCAGCTCATGTTCATCTTTTCATAGACCAACAGCCCCAAGTCCTTCTGCGCAGGGGCTCTGAATCTCTTCTCTCCCCAACCTGTATGTGTGCCTGGGATTGCCCCGACCCAGGTGGAGGGTCTTGCACTTGGCATGGTTAAACTTCATCAGGTTGGCATCAGCCCAACTCTCAAGCGTGTCAAGGTCCCTCTGGATGCCATTCCTTCCCTCCAACATATCAACTGAACCACACAGCTTGGTGTCATTGGCAAACTTGCTGAGGGCGCCCTCAATCCCACTGTCCATGTCACAGACAAAGATGTTGAACAAGACTGGTCCCAACACCGATCCCTGAGGGACACCACTCGTTACTGGTCTCCAGCTGGACATTGAGCCATTGATCACAACTCTTTGCGTGCGGCCATCCAGCCAGTTCTTTATCCACCAAGTGGTCCACCTATCAAATTGATGTCTCTCCAATTTAGAGACAAGGATGTCATGTGGGACAGTGTCAAACACTTTGCACAAGTCCAGGTAGGTGACATCAACTGCTCTACCCGTGTCCATCAGTTCTGTAGCCCCATCATAGAAGGCCACCAGATTGGTCAGGCAGGATTTCCACTTAGTGGAGCCATGCTGGCTGTCATCAAGCACCTTGTTGTTTTTCATGTGCCTTAGCATGCCTTCCAAGATTTTGCCAGTCACAGAGGTGAGACTGACTGCTGTGTAGTTCCCCAGGCTCATCCATTTTCCTCTTCTTGAAAATGGGGGTTATATTTCCCTTTTTCCAGTCATTGGGAACTTCACCTGCCTGCCATGATTTTTCAAATATGATGGACAGTGGCTTAGCAACTTCATTTGCCAGTTCCTTCAGGACCTGCGGATGGATTTCATCAGGTCCCATGGACTTGTACACATCCTATAAGGATAGGATATGCAGAACACAAGAAAATGGCTAACACAGTTGAATGAAATAGTTTGCTTTCACATTTAAAACTAAAATATTTTATGCTTTTGATAACATGCATTTTATGCACTGTTCCGTGTGCGTTCAAAACTGATGTCAAGAATGAAAGGAAACTTTCTACAAATCAGTTCCAGGCCCTGGTTTTTGTTTAGGCTGTAGGATGTTTACATTTTAAATGAGGTAGGGAACTCCATTTCCTATGTCTTTAGTACACATCTATCTATGAAGATAAAAGTATCTGCCTATAAAAGGTCATAGATTAAAGATGTGACTGAAACCAAGGAAAAAACTATTTTCTATTCATAAGATGGAAAGCCAAGACATGCATTTTCAGACTTTGACCACAGGTTCACAGAAATATGTGATGGAGATGGATAAATATTTCCTGGTATGCAGGCCTTTTCCTAATGTATATAATTTTTTTTTTTTCTAGCACAGTTTATGAACAAGTTTTCAGAACTTCTGAGTTTCATGAGACAACTTCAGGCTGTCTCGTGTGACTTGGAAGTCCAGTAACAGCCTTTTTTAGGCTTGCTGATCCATCTGTGTCTTATGATTTACCTAATAGAGTTACCTGCGAAGTGTGATAACTTTTCACAAATTGCAACAACTTGCACTAGGTTCAGTTAAAACACTGAGCAGCGACAATATGGTTTTAGGAGCTCTTTAAAAAATTCTGTTAATGAATGATGCCAAATTGTAAGGGATACTGTATAGGAGTATACTTCAGTAATTGAATACTATGAGTTACACAAGTTTTTAAGGTAAAAAAAGTACGGAAACATTTTCTGTGGGATTTATGCATGACAGCTGACAGCTTACTAGTGAATCTTATCATAGGAAAGTTTTAGGGAGCTTACTTAACTATTCTCTAAATTTTCCTAAATGTTAGTTCATGAAAGTGATGAAAAAGGAAAGAAGTTTCCATAGGTTATTCTGGTATAATAAATTGCATGAAATAATAAATAGGGTTATTCAAGGGATAAACTGTGACGGGAGAGCTGAGAAGTACCCCTTACAGAATTATGTAAATAATGCTGCAAAAATGTGAATAAAATAAAAGGTGATGAAAGGGATGTGTTCTGAAATAAACCCAGCTACCTAAATTGTACTGAGCAACTGTCAATCAACTGCACTACATGACCAGTATAATGGCACAGTTGGTAGTGATTAAAGCTTTTTAGCAATGAGGAATCTAAACTATAAGCACTTTCATGAATGATTTAGGCTGGATGGGACCTCTAGGTGTCATCTATTCCAATCTCTTGCTTGAAGTGGGTCCAGTTAGAGGAAGTTGCTCATGGTTGTGTTCAGATAAGATTTCACCATCACCAAGGATGGAGATTCTACATCTTCTTTAGGCAAATTGTTTAGTATTTGTTCTCATGAAACCGTATGAAAATTTACTACTTTCATACTTCTGACTACTGGCTTTTATTTTGTGCCTATGCATCTTCTATTAAAATCTCATGCTCTGATTAGGCAGTTGCAGGCAGCAATCAGGCTTTTTTCTGAGCCTCCTCTTCCCACTCTGAGGCTTTTCTCTTGTTTCAACCACCTAATCCCCTTGGTAAGTGGACTTGCTTCTGGGTGTCCATGCTTGTCGTGTGCTGGGGAGCCCAAAACTGAGCACAGTGCTCACATGTAGTCTCACAACTATTGAGGAGAGGGCAATATCACTTCCATTAATATGCCGGGTGTGGTGTTGCAAATACAGCCTAATTCACTTTTCCTGGGCCAGCAATTTCCTCCTTCTAAAATGCCATGCACAGATGTAGCAAAAATTCTAGATGCTTCTCTGACACATGCTGAGGGGAGGCAGTCTGCCTGAAGCAAAACAATGGCTGCTATGTCAGCAGATGTATTCTGCTGTCATGAGGTTTTATCTCTTTATTGCTGTTTTTGATATGAAATTAAAAAAAAAGAAGGTTTTAATGAAGTTAATTTTTATTCATTACATGAACTTGTGCAGAGCATTTGACATTGTCCCACATGACATCCTTGGCTCTAATTGAGGGACATGGATGTGATGGATGCAACACGTAATGAATAAGGAATTGGCTGGATGATTGCACTCAGAAAGTTACACACTCAATAGCTCAATGTCCAAGTGGAGATGAGTGACAAGTTGTGTCCCCACCCACCGTGGGCAGTTTGGATTTAGATGATCTTTAAGACTTGTTCCAACCCAAACTCCAAATGATTCTTCAAAAAACTCTGAAGATACAAGCAGGCCTGTGGATTATGGCTAGAATGCAATGAATGTGCATCACTGGGTACTATTGAAAAATTTTTTTAAGGTAGAACAAATAGACAACACTGCAGAAGAATTTATCATTGATAGTTTCCACTTGTAATCTTTCTCTGATTTCAATATATCCATATTTGATCTAATGTAATGCATTGTGATTCACTCTAGCAGTGCTCAGTGCCTATGCTTATTTTTACTTGTGGTGCTTGCCAAGAGCCTTGGAATAGTCTATTTTCTACTTGACCGTGAATGTAAACCCACTATAATCTATATTTAGAAACTGGTGGAGGACAAATTATTTAATACGATGTCATGTATCCTTAAAGCATAATTAACTATGCCATGGCAATCACCCCCTGCCTTTTTACTAGTTTAGTCCTACAACCTGGAATGAGTTGCCTGTCATTTGCAGGCATTCAGAGATACCTAACAATGATGGGTTCTTCATTCTGAAACACCAGAATAACCAATGTTATTTGAGAGAACTGTTTCAAAGTATTTTACTTATGGTAGTTAGTGCAGAGTAGGCATATGTACACAGTCATTTCAGTGGAGTAAAAAATACAGAAAAAAACTTTGAGCAGTTCCTTTTCTGAGTTAACAGCATTTGTATCATTTTGGAAAGACATGGGATAATAAATGGTAGGTGTGACTGCAGAACTATTTGCTCATTATCTGTGCTTGATATGTTGTTTTAAATGCCTCATTGTAAACAACATGAGTCCAGATTGCTAACTTTATGGGAACTTAGCATAAAAGTGGAGAATTGCTCCCTCCATATCTATCTATCTATCTATCTATCTATCTATCTATCTATCTATCTATCTGTCTGTCTGTCTGTCTGTCTGTCTGTCTATCTGCCTGTGTATCTATCTATCATCTATCCATCTATCTAATCTATCCATCTATATCTATCTATCATCTATCTATCTAATCTATCCATCTATTTCTATCTCTCATCTATCTATCTATCTATCTATCTATCTATCTATCTATCTATCTATCTATCTATCTATCTATCTATCTATCTACCTACCTACCTACCTACCTACCTACCTACCTACCTACCTACCTACCTACCACCTTAAATTACCTCTTTGCCTTCTGAATCGCAACAATGAAAATGAAACAATGAAAAGCTAACAATGTAATGTGTGCAAAATATCAGCTTTGCCTTGATGAAGAGCACTGCAAAAATTACTTGCCTATGGCTTACAGGTGGACAAAATTCATTTACATCAATCCATGGGAAAAAAAGTAGCTCCAAGAAACAGATCTTGAATAGCAGTTTTAGCTTTCATAAATATAATATCCTGCCCCC
Source organism: Ara ararauna (assembly GCA_028858755.1). Classification (NCBI taxonomy): domain Eukaryota; kingdom Metazoa; phylum Chordata; class Aves; order Psittaciformes; family Psittacidae; genus Ara; species Ara ararauna. Next base: position 29,787,181 of record CM054410.1, on the reverse strand, counting down.
TTTTCAAGAGAAAAATATAGGCCTTTAATCATAGCGTTGCTGTCAGGCATTAGAATCACACAAGTAAGAATAAGGTTAAGTTGCATGCAAATTTATATTCCTACTTCCCACAAAAAATTAAAAAAAAAAAATGCACTTCCCCCATCACTGAAACAAATAAATCTGAAGCTGGGATATATTTGGCATCCTTTTACATGTCAGCAGATATGTAGTTGCTTCATTAATTTAGTTCAAATTTGTGTAAGCCTTAAAGTGAGAAAATCTATTAATACTTTTGATAAGCCAACTACAGGAATAATTCACCAACTGTTTAATAAAATTGAAAAGGAGGGGTTGTATGTTATATTCCACTTGCTCTTTCAGTTCAGCAAAATTAGTGGAGAATGGGCTTCATACCTTGCTAGTCCCACTGCAGACACCCTGATTTCTGCTTCATTCAGTGTAAGCCTAAGGCAAGCCAATGTTTGCGACAATTTTCTACAATAAAAGCAAGATAATTTAGTAGTAATGGATAAGTAGGGAGAAAATTAAGCAGTTTGCTGAGATACAGAAATGAAAGCCAGAAAATATTTGGCCTTATGTTAAGCTTCAAATTCATAGTCAATTCATTAGTATAATTTAGTCCTTGCATAAAGTTTTGAGTGATAAATTTTACTAATACATTTGAAATGCCAGTTGTAAGAATAATTCACAGATTGGTGAGTAAAACTAAAAGATGGGGTAGAATAAATCTTTCATCTTCCTCTGGTGCATGAAGATTTATAAAGGCCCTTGTAAAAATTAGTCTTTCTACTTATGGTGAGTGGATATTAAAGAAAAATATTATATTATTGCACTTACATTTCTGAACCAAATGTTTTATTGGGTCAGAATAGTTACTAAGCCTTAATTTAACTTTTGACTGGCTTGTCTGGGTATGACTTGTAAACAGATTTCTATTTTCTGTCAGATGCAGAACCCACTTGGAAAACTGTCAATATGGTAAGGTCCTTATTGGCTCAGAAGGAATGGTTTCAATTCTGTCTTAAATAATTGTTTTTGAACTGGATTATTTCTTATGTTTTAAGCAAAGCAGTGTCAAAAAAAATCCATTTCAACTGATCAAACAAGCAGTATGGTACTAAACCATCAGATTCGACCTCTTTAATTCACTGAACTAGAGCTTAAAGGCCACTCAGGTGAGGTAGTTCACTTGAAATTTTTATAAATGCTAATAACTCGCTTTTATAAATCCTTTATAAGTCATAGCAAAAGAAGAAAATCTTAGTTGTTTTGAGAGCCAACTTAGAAGTATTGTATTTAGGTATGAGGATATTACCTCTTTAGTGAGGATCTTTCAGATATAGGGAACTTTGTTGTTGCTGTATACCTACTTTGATTCTCAGACTGAAGTCATATACATAAACCAGAGTTCTACAGGAATAATTAAACTGATCAAATTGTCATGGATTATGCTTTATTAGATAGAAGAAAATTTTGGCGCAAGTTGTGTTAAAGTCTTCGAATCTGTGGTACATAATATGCTCATGGGACTTGCATTCTTGAGTGTTTTGGTTTGATAGATACCAGGCATTTGGAAGCCAGGCTACCACAAAAGAATATGCAATATTGCACATAAGAGGCTGGGAACTGAGTAAATAGACTTTTCTCCACTAACCTTTCTTGACAGCAATCCCTGACAGAAGTGGAAGTCAGCAGATTGTAAAAAAGCCCAAAACCACAAACAAATAGAAGGATAAAATAGATAAAATGTTCATCAAAACTAATGTTCTCTTGAGGTATCCTAGAAAAGATACACACAGCATTTCTCTTTATATCTGTAAGAAGGAGATACCATAGAAAAAAATTATGATCTGATAATTGCTTTTTCTTATACTATCACATCTTGATATGCTTAATGAACAAAAACTTAAGCTGACTAGTTAAAAAAATGGAACTATGAGATGCTTAGAAGAATCTGAATAATGCAGCACTTCCTGTAACAAATTTATGAGAAGATGGTTTGCACTTGAATTCAGAAATTTGATAAGAGTTTTTGATTGGGTTAAACAGCCTGACCCCAATCTCAGAGAAGATAACTGAATTTATATTCTTTTAATCTATTTTTATTTATATATATATATTTTTCTAATTCTATACAGATTTGCTATCTGGTCAGGCACAAAAACTCAAAGAGAGACTGCTGGAATAGTCAGAGCCAAGCCTTTGAATTTTCCAGTCATCCCATGAGTCAGCCCAGCCTGATTAACTTTGTGTGGAATGTGCATTGCTGGAAGCCTGTGGCTGCAGGAGATCCAAAACAATAAAACATTTGAATCTCAAAGTCAAGCTAAATCTGTACTTGGCATACTCTGTGATAACCCCTGGAAGTCAAGACAGTCCTGGGAATATGGAGGAAGATTGTAGAGTAAGTTATGTTATTACTAATGTTCTTCAGTGCTAAAGAAGTCTGTCTTAGAAGTACAAAGAGAATGACAGGGTTCAGATGAATAATTCTTTCTAGAAATAGGCTTCTTTGAAGAAGAAAGTTATGGTGAAAAGTAACTAGAAGAAGCTAGTTTTGCCAGAATAAAATGTTAGTTTTAAAAGTAAAGCCGTGGATAAGTAAAAAGGAAGAAATCTAGAGCTTACTATGTTGAGATTATTTTAACAAAAAGGTAAAATTAGAAGTTGAAGAGCACATGGGAAAGACATAATGCAATTGGGGAAAATAGTAATGTTGCTGAGTTGGAAAGATGCAAGCATTGATCTCATAGGGCAACGATGCAAGTGGCTGAATGTATCTTGTAGGGGATATAGAGATTTCAGCACTGCTGTACTCAAGAAAGATGAGAATCATGCTAAGTCATAGAATGCAGGATGTTTATTGTCACTTTTAGGGGTTAGAAAAACAGCTATATAGACCAGGTAATCTTTTGATAAGCAGCTTTTCATTGTCAAATCACACTTTTGTTTATGTTTGGAGCAAAGTTAACTGAATATGGAAAATGACAAAATCAGAGACAGGTGCTCTTTGGAAGCTGTTGTTAATGCCAAATACTATTCTATGCTGACTACATTGCTATGACTGTGAAGGGTCTATTAACAAAGTGAAGTAAATGAGTGACTGCCTTTACCACCTCATTAGGAAGGCCCTGTGGGTCTTGGGTTTTTGTTTGTAGTTTTTTGAGTTTTAAGACTAGTAATTTTACTTATATTGAAGTAATTGATGTTAGTCTTGGAGCATTATTTATGCAGATGATGCTTTTATTTGGGGAAAACTTACGGAGAGGGTCTGGGAAGGAGTGATATTGGAGAGGAGAAGGCAGCATTTTCACAGGTCCTGGCTGAGAGGCAGAATATGTGAATGGGTGTATAGGCAATCTTTGCCTTAGGCTGTCTCTGACGAGGACAGGGTAAGAGCTAATACCCTGCCAAAAGGAGAGGCCTTGTGACTTCACACGGCAGCAACAGTGCTGGCCTCTCACGGAAAATCTTGGGAACGCAAGAAATGTTGAAAGGCACATGGTAATTTACTGAATATTGTTCATAAATCTAGCTACTTGGTAAAATATAAATACATAACATATTTTAGAATTCTTTTTAAGTGTTGTGATTAAATTTTGATACAAAAACATTCTAGTTTTAAGCTTCCATGGTTTTGCTTCCCAGACTGAGAATGTGTGCGAATGTGCAGTTCGGAGGCACTTCATTTCAGCGAGAATATTATCTAAGCTACACCATAAAGGTCACTTATATCCTAGATTGAGCTATTACACAGAGTATTGGAGACCTAAGCAATTCTAGTTTTAGCTTCCCCTCCCACTACCCCAAGTCTTCAGGATTTATGCATAACATATATGACTGATGTTTGGTTGGTTGGTTGGGTTTTTTAGGTCTTTTGGGAAAAGACCTTACTAATTGGCTCACTAAATGGCAGAGAACTAAATCTACACTGGGAGGGCAAAATATAGTACCGTCCTTTGGGGAACCAAACCTTCAGTTTGAGGCAATCAAAATGGTGAGCTTTAGGTGTTGAGCATTTCCCTATGCTGTAAATCAAGAAGAGAGTAAAAAAAAAGAATATCGGATGTAAGGAGAGGCTGAAGGTAGATGGAATAACACGTGAGATCTATGAGTAGGGAACTGGTGTGATTTTGCTGGTGATAATGGTATGTGTGAAGCAAATAAATGAAGCTGTCTCTTTAGACAATACTGTCAAGCAAGCCTGGTTGAATCACCCCAGCAGGCCCAAAAATTCAGCCTGCCTCCTTCCCATTATTTTCCTTCCTTCCAGCCTCATGCATGTTGAAGTGGCACGCTGGAAATGACTCTCCTTGTCTGACTCTGCTGCTCTTCTGAATGCCCCAGCTCCTGCACACTGGGCAACCCTGACAGCCAGCATGTCTTCTCTTCCTTTTCCTCTTCCTTCTTCTTTCTTTTCTTGAAGTCGTATTTCAGGCAAAGTGCCATTTTGTGTAAGGACATGAAGAGATGAAATATAAAGGCACAATGGAGGTCATAAACTGTAGTAATAAACATACAGTTGATCTATTGGTATCAAATTCTCAATAAAAAACAAATTATAAAGTGTTTTTCTCACTGATTAACCACATGCATTCATGTCTAAATCTACTGTGGATGAATTTTTAATTAATAAATCTTCATATTAAAAATGCTGAGGGTTTCATAATTTATCACACAGTAAAGGTAAACTTCTGCAAGTGTCAGAATCATCCTAGGAAATTAATACTAAAATTACAAGTAATGCGGAATTGATCCTAGGATCATTAAATTTGTGTGATGGTTCCTTCAGTGTTTAATCATTTCTTCTTTCTTTTACTTCATGGCTTAGTCCATTAATGTGTCCATAGTTCTATTGTATGAAAGACCTTCTCTGTAACTGTTTTCTAAAATTTTTAAAAGACGAAAGAATAAATAATTCTGTTCAAAGCTAGAGAGAACATTCTGCTGAAATAACAGTGTCATCTGCAAAACTACCACTTTTTGTCCATATATTTGGACCTGATTCAAATCTTGATCATATCACATTCTTGTTTTATGAGCTTGTTTGTCAAATCGTGCTTTTACTGTATTATACAGACTACCTTTGTTAGATCCTGCATATTTCCAAAGTGAGAACCTTAATATTTTATACAAACAATGTATTTTGTGATGGCTGATCTGTCTTATGCACTTTGTCTTCACATACTGGGACAAGAGTGGAAACTCATGTACAGCATTGGCTGCTATACCACTCCTGAGTTATTCCACTTTTCTTCATGTATGAAGATAAATGTTACAACAGCGCTCACTCATCAGATGTAATATGTAATGTATGTATTCATTTATGCATGCCACTCCTCAAGATTAGAATGGTTTGAGATGACAGGCATGGAAAATTAAGAGCTCTTGGGGAGTAGCAGAGTAACAGGTTTTGAAGACAGTAAAACTTCTGATGAGTTGAAATTATTGCACCAGTGAAATAAACACATTTTTTCTTTAACGTAGTCAAAGGAATCCTAGGCTCTTTACTGTCTATATATTAACAAGCACTAAAGGCTGCTATATTATTAGGAGCTTTCAACTAATCTTATAGAAATGCCCATATTATGTCTCCTATCTAGGAATTAACTAATGAAAAATCTTGGTCTGTGTTTTATCTCATTTGGATGCATGGACCTGTAGAAATAGATGAGACATCTTTATTTAGCTCTTCCCCTTATTTGGTTTGACATATTTAACTGATTGTATGCAGTCCAGTAGTTATAAATTAATAGTTCTCCACTCATAATTTCTTTCATTTTAGAAATATTAATTTAATTGCAAAGCAGTTAAACTCTCAGTGCAAATATATGTATATAGATGAAGAAATTGAGGCTTACTTTTCAGCTGTGGCAAGCTGCAGCCTGGATAGCATACCTGAGCTGACAACAAAGCGTGCGGGCCTATCACTCTTCACAGGAGTGTCCTTCTGTCACCAAAAACTTGTTCGTATTTTGTATAATGCACAAAGCTGTGTTTTCTGTCACAAGTTTCTCTGAAACAAGAAAATGTGTTTCTGTTTAACTTGCCACTGGAATGTTCAAGTGGACCAACCCACTATTTATCAGATGAAACACAGTATTCATGTTATCTATCCTCAGTGAAAACAGAGAGAATGGCTGTTTATGGCAGCATAGGATCAACTTTCTTTTCAAAGGGCACGAACTCATACATTAAACCTGAAACCTGGGTTTTGTACATAATGCTTTGAGACAGTAGTTCTGTACTACTAACTCAGCAGTTGAAACCCTGGAGTTTTTCATCCAGATAACATATGAAATATGTTGGTAATATCTTACAATTTTTAGAGCCCTTTATTCCTGTATTACACATTAGGCACCATAGAAAGCATGAGTTTCGACAAAGTTATGATTTTTATTCTAAGTCTACTCGTACTACATTATCCTGAAGATAATGACCTGCACTTTTATAATGGTCTTGGCTTTGTTTTTGCTCAGTTTTAGGGATTTTGTTTGCCACATATAATAGGCACATAATTCTGGAAGCTCCATCATTTTTAAATTCAACTCTGCAGTAAATATGACAACATTCCCTATCTGTGTTTGGTCCTCAACAAGAACACTTGTTGATTTTCAAGGTGGCTGGGACAGTGATGTTCCTGTTCTGGCATTTGGTCTACACGCATGAAGACTGGCCTCTGACAAAAGTTCATGGATGAAGTGGAAACCTTGTCTTCAGGCAGGCAAGTGAGAATGAGCCATTAATTTAGTAGTCCCAGCACACAGCTCTTTGTGATGCAATCAAACACAAGATTAGTCCTCAAACCTTGCTTCCTCACACACAGCAGGTTATCTTCCTAGATTCTGCTACCTTTAGAAAGCTGCACATCTGTGACATATGTTTATGGAGGAGAAAAATATCTTTCTCCAGACTGAGAGGCAATTTTTGTATATCAGCAAGTTTACATGGTGTGAGGTTTTTAAAACCAAAAAAACAGAAAGGAAGCATAATTTTCTCCATACAGGAAAACAAAGTTTTTTAGAATCTGACAAAATGACAGCACAGAAAAAAAGTAAGAACTAATCATCACCTGGTCCATATCAGAATTATAGAATGCATTTTTTGAAACAAAACAAAGATTGGATTAAGACATTACTTCATTTGGCAGCACTTCTATGGGCAAAAAGGACATTTCCTTGTATTGATTTTCAGATGCAGTTCCCCATTCGCCACAATTTGGTTCCTGTGATAATTGGTATGAAATCAATATTTTTTTATGTACCTCTTAACCCACATCCCAAATGAACTTGTTTAAATAGACAGATCTAGTAGTCCAAAAGATACCTAAGTTCTTGGAAGGGTTTTATATGAACAGGAGTCAGAAATGTTTCAACTGCTGAAATTCAAACTAGAATAAACCATCTGAAAGCAAGAGTGTGGAAACCATAAGTTTATTATAAAATCATTCTGATTTGTGTTCTATAATGGATTTTGATGGAAAACTAAATGAATCATTTCATCTTTTATTTGTGAGGAGAAGCTTGGAGGCGCCACTGAGCTTTCCCCAGACACAATGTGCGTTCTGAGTGGTTGGACACTTCTGGTCATGTTGCAGGTTGGCCCACAGTTGTTATGCTGCCTACAAGATGTGTTTGCTCAAGGGGTCCAGTCATCAGGCTAAATAAAATCATTCGCTTTCATTGACAAATATTGACTCAAGCTGTTGTGCTTTTATGTATTTCAGAGACTCACAGTGTTTGAGAGCTCAGCAAGCAAACAAGAACTGGTACAGGAAGTTATCGTGATGTTTTGGACTCCTGTTTGCTTTCCTGCTGCTGATGTATGTTCTCCATTGTACGTGGCTTGTTACTAATGACCTTGTTATCTAGTGCACTGAGGCTGATAAGGCCAAAGGCTTTAACAGAATACAAGTACATTTCACATTTCCACTTGAAGAGGTTATTTTAATTGTGTTTTGAAGTGTACTGTACCCTAAAGGCACTCTCTCATCTGTAATGTACTTTCTAGAAATGAAATCCTATGAAGAATGGAACATATAATGGGGTGAGGTATAATGGGCAGTTTTGTATTTAATTAGAGCTGTTTCTGATAGTACCATTCAGCACAAACCTGAACAATCCTGAGCTATGAAAGAAAATTAAACAGGGTCTAGATGTAATGGCTTTTCTGAATGTCTGGTTTATTATTCTTTGAGGAAGAAAATCAAAGCAAATACTGAAAAGCCTCCTTAAGTTTTTGAGATTTTACTTGGGGTTTTTTTTTGTTTGTTTGTTTCATTTTTTGCTCTTTTTGTACAACAGCAAAGACATAAACACCCAATATTTGTTTTTTAACTGAAAGATGTCTTTATCCAAATGACTGGCTTACAGAGTGCTTTGTTTATCGGTTATGTCACTCCATGGATAACAAGACTGTAATCTGAATTGAGATCCATCTTCAGAACTTGTTGCTGAAGTTAACATTGTGTAGCAGTGGTGTAGAACAATTGTTGCTAAAACAAGAGTATTTAAAAAAAAAAAAAAAGGAAGAAATCCATCAAGGAGTTCAGAAAATGAAGGATGGTTTAGTCAAAAATCAAGCCATGATTTCACTTCTTCATCAGTTCTTTGCAAGTAAATAGAAGTTGGACTTCTGATCTTGGGTGAGCTGGCCAGAGATAGCAGAAGATGGAAGAGATGAGATGCTTTGAAAAAATTCTGGCCAGTCCTGGCTGTAAGTTCCTGTCTTGAAAAAAGGTAATTTATCTCACTATAATTATATAGTATAGATTATATACTTATCTCACTTTAAATACAATGAATTACTGTGTAAAAAAAGTTAAAGTCATATATCAGGCTTCTATTAGTATTGCTAACTTTTTTGTTGTTCTGTGCTCGGGTTAAATTTTCATCTTTCTTTGTATATCTAAACTAATATATAGATAAAAGTGGAGGAGTTCATAAACATTCAAATGCAAAGTGGGCAAGCACTTGAACAAGATATCCTTTGAGGATGACAAAATCCATGGCTCAGATAAAGTTCAGGAAATCCCCCAACCCAAAAATAGCTGGAGAGGGAAATATTGCATATGCTTGCCTTGTTCTCACTCTTCTCTGAGTGTCTGTTTCAGATGCTACTGCAGAGAGAATATGGGCCTTTTTGACCCCTTTTTTGGAGACAGAGAATTGATTTAGCATTTATGCATGTTGTCTTCAAGATACAATGGATGAGAGGGTCAGCCTGCAACAACTCCTGCGTCATAAGAAGAACGTGAGAAGGCTTTTGCGTCATACTGTGCTGGATTTAGCTCAGTAGAATGGAAGGTTGCAGATGTCATTATCATAGAAATTGCATCTAAATAAAAATCCATGAGTGCATTAAATTTACTGAGTCCCATGAGGACTTCCATGCCCTCCTAGAAGACACTCCCCAGAATATTCAATGAACAGGAGACAGGATTCTCTTGCGCTTTCTAATCTATGAAGAAGAAAAGAGGGACATCAGCTGTCTTGAGCTTTTAACCATAACAGGACCTCTTCTATTCTAACTTTATCTGTAAAAATCAGATATATTCTTATTGTTTTTCTCAGGATTTTTAAAATAGCAGGGTTTATAATTCTGTTAGAAACCAAGAAGCTGAGCACTGACATTTTCAAATTCAAGTTTAGAATTATAAGGTCAAAATGAGATATTATTTGCTAGTCTTTATTCAAGTAGTTCTTTGGAATCATTGTGTGTGAGTGTTAGCTTTGTAACTACAACAATTTATCAGTTTACCTGGCTAAATCTCTGTTTACTAGACAGATAAGAAGAGTACATAATTGGCTAAAGTTCAGCAACAAAGGTTAGGTCACTTAGAGCTTTCTTTCTACAGATATGCTAGCCTGTTCGAAAACATCAGAGCAGTTCTTTCCTACCTTGAGATTTCCTCTTACAAGATTGGAAAATTCTGTTTCTCTCTGAAATAAAACATAAATCTGAGGGTATGATTTTGCCCACAAATTATAAAAATTTCTAATATAGGACAACTGAAAATGATGATTTTCTGAAATTAAATGTTTGCAGTGCAAAGGAGAAAGTTGTCTTAGGCTAAAACAAATAGCCATCAGTACATAATGTAATTACAGACTAACAGTGGTATGTTCCACAGTAAAAGGCCTCTGCAAGAGAACAAAACAGTTATTTGCTGTATATTGTATCTTCAAACTGAGTTCAAACTCTCATAAATTTCAGCAGCAGCTGGTGTTTTTTGGAGAAATTTCACACAGACCTGAGTCTCGTAGGAGAAAATGTTAGAGATGGTGTCGTGGTTTAAGTCCAGTCAGCCACGCAGTTTTGCTCACCCACTCCCCCCTCTATCTTGCCCCCCACTCCCGGAGGGATGGGAAGGAGAATCGAAAAGAATGCAACTCCCACAGGTTGAGATAAGAACAGTTTAGTAACTAAAGTATAACACAAATCACTACTGCTACCACCAATAATAATAATGACAAGGCGAATACAAGGAAAGAATACAATTTCTCACCACCTAAAACCAAGCCCGACCACGCAGTGCACCCCCCACCCTTCTGGGTCTCTCCTCTTCGTCCTCCATCTTGGGCATGACGTGCTGTGGTATGGAATAACCTCTTTGGTCAGTTTGGGTCAGGTGTCCTGTCTCTGCTTCCTCCCGGCTCCCCTCCTCCCTGGCAGAGCATGAAACTCAGAAAGTCCTTGGCCAGACCAAAACATCACTAAGCAGTAACAGAAACACTGGTGTTATCAGCGCTGTTCCCAGGCCCAAAATCAAAAAAACACAGCGCTACACCAGCTACCAAGGAGGAGAAAAATGACTGCTGCTGCTGAACCCATGACATTATCCACCCCTTATTCCATACCATTCACGTTATGCTCAGATTCCACATTGTCAATATACCATCACATATATATGTATATGCATACACACACACACACACAGAGGGAGAGAGATCATCCCTCAGTGCATAGACCAATCCCTACAAAGCTGCTGAGTCCATTCGGTCCGTGACGTCAAGCTCCATCTTCTGTAACAGCCTTTTAGAGCAGGAGAGGCTGTGTGCAGAGTTCACACTCGTCAGTAACCTGGGCCACAGTGTCCATTGCCAAGTCCACCCCTCGATCATGAGTCCATCTGTATGCTGCATCTCTGCCCTGATGGCCTGAGGTGTCATGGGCCCACCAGGCTCAAAGTAATTCACTCTCCCCTCCAGCAGTTTCTGCAGCTTGTCACTGGGGACTCCATACAGCTGCCTTCCATCTCCAATGCTTCCAAAGCACTGGAGGGGCCCAGTGGACTAGATACTCGCCCATACTGTCCCACACACCCTGCCACTCATGGCTGTCCAGGCTTGGGGAAAATCTCTTAGTCATCCTAGATTGCAGATTAACCCCAGACAAGGCCCACACCCCACTCTGCTTAACTCTGGGGACCAGACAAAATGGTTGTGGGTAAAACACACTGTGTATGGATGTCAACATGCTGATCCCCATCACAATCAGCAGGCAGGTCTCAAGGGTACCCAAAGGCCATTCAAACCCTTCAGAGCTCTCAAATGAGGCTGCTGTGCTTGCCACTGGGGCTGGTGTAGCTGCTGTGCTTGCCGGCTCTCTCACCACCAGCTGCTCTTTGTCTGAGTCCAGAGCTTCCTTCTCTGCCTTGCTGGGAAGTGCTGCGGGGTCTCCTGCGTTCTCCTGCGGCTCCGCGGGCAGCTGCCGGGGAATGCTCTCGGCCGCCAGAGAAGCCGGGCCCCGAGGCTGAACAGAGTCCCGTGGCCGAGCCCAGCCTCGTGGTGAAACTCAGAAAATCCTTGGCCAGACCAAAACATCACTAAGCAGTAACAGAAACACTGGTGTTATCAGCACTGTTCCCAGGCCCAAAATCAAAAAAACACAGCGCTACACCAGCTACCAAGGAGGAGAAAAATGACTGCTGCTGCTGAACCCATGACAGATGGGTAGGTCTACAGTGTTGTTTTGCAAAACCACAGCTTTTTTCTTCCTATTAGAGAGCTGAGGTCTGCATTGTTCTGCAAAGGTGTCAGTTGTGAATCATTACTCACTATCCTCCAGCAGAACCTGGAGATGTAGGTGGTGATTGTGAGCTTTAACAAGTGTAAGCTAGGAAAATGTTTTAAAACTTGAAACCAAACTGCAATTCCAGATCTTATTCATTATAGGTTTCTATGGAAAATATGTTACTAAATTTAAATATTGAAAAAGCTTAATGTTTACCTGAACATTGTTCTCAGTGCGCAGTATGAATATAGAAACCTTATGAAAAATTATGGTATAGAAATTTTTCAAGGATTTGAACAATTCTCTATTGACTGAGGTGTTTTGTTTTTTTGTTTTGTTTTCCAGAAAATACTGTTTGTTACTTACCGACACTCTGATAATATTTTTAAGGCATATTTCTAAATTTATGCATCACCTGATGTAATTAAACACTCTGTCTCTTCAATAACTGCTATGTTCTCATATGCCTGAAGCTACGATGACTATAACTGCTTTGGTACAACCTGAAATGGATGAATATATATGTGTATTTATACAAGTAAAATTTCAAAAGTAGAAACGATTCTACAGGCATGTTAAGTGAGTGACACCTGTGCAGTTGTGCCTCCTTAGATCCCCTATTCTAGTGTGAAAACACTGCTCCTGCTGGAGGTAGGAGTGTGATGGTGGTCGTGGTGCACCGTTTCAAGTTTCCTGGGGTGAATACAGACGTATGACTAGTATAAATATTTAAGCATGCAAAACACTCAGACTATAAATTGAGGTTATTTTAGGAGAAGGTATGGCAAAAAAAAGGAGAGGAACCTTACAAAGGATGCTTATCTGCACTTATGTCTCTGTTCTTGCCAATCATATCCTTTTCTGTTATGAGATATCCATTGATATAACTAGAATTGCAGGATTGAAATAGAATTTACATATGAAATCTGCTTGAGACCTGTTCAGCAAAGGACTAAATGTAACTGTTGTGACAAGACCTTTATATGGTAGCAATACTTAACAGAGAGTAAGTTAATAACTGTGAATAATTAAAAAGACTGTTATATTTTCCTGCCTTGTTGAATGTTGAAGGGCATTACAAAGAGAAAGCTAGTGTTGGGCAGGATAGCTGGTACTGTAGCAGTACTCTAATCCTTTCCAGTGTTTAATACTACTCTAACAGTGTGACTGGGAGAACAACTGTCTAGATCTGTGAATGAAGGACTGGTACTATTTTCCACCAGAAAACACCTAATTCCTTCCAACATTCTCCTTTTTCAAAACACATGGCAGAAAGGAGACCACTTGAAGGAGGAGACCCCCTCCTCTGCTACATATCTTCCCATCCATGGGCTTTCTGTCTATTGGCTTCCTCTGGGTGCAGGGTAATGTTGATGACTTTGCATTAGTTCTGCAGTCTTTGTGTAGGGGTGATGACAGTGAACCTGTTTATGCTCATGCCTTAAGATTTTACATGCAATTTGTATCCAGAAATGAACTTCTAAAATTTAAGTTCTCAAAGAAATACAGACTAAAAGTCTTGATTAACGGGGTGGGACCCTTTTGCAGCTGAAGAAGCACTCTTCCTTCTTTCCTCCTTGCACAAAGCCTTACAGGTTTATTTCGAAAGAGATAAGTGGATTTCTACTTAGCAGGATGCAACTTCAAGATGGCTGGTAATATGAGGTTGTGAAAGTAATTATTAGTTTAGATTGACAGGACCGAGGGGAAAAAATTAAAAGACAAATTAAAGCTTTTTGAACTGATAGCAGATAAAGAGTACTGAAAAAGAAGAAAAAGAGTTAATGCAACCTGTGTAACATTACATAGCTTGTAATGACAACATTTTTGGCTGTAGTGTAGTTCAAGTTGATAAGGTAAAAGAAGACTCAGTTGTGTTATCCTTGGATTTCCAGTAGGAATCTGGTCCAGTATTTATCATGTGATGATGCTGTTGAATTAGAGCTAAAGGCTGTAAACTGCTACTGAACATAAACTTTCTGTATTTACAATGAACTATGTTTGCATGGATATTATGAAGACAGAAAAGTCAGTTTTCTCTATGTTTCAGGTAGCGGTAGAGTTCATGAGTACTGAAAGTTTTCGTGACTCCATGGTCAGTTGACTGTTAGCTGCTGTTGTATTAATGACAGGGTACATTGAGACAGTGATTGTATAGTGACCCTTCAGACTGAGAGAATGTAGTACTTCATACAGTTCTTTTGTTACTCCTTCACTGTATATTTACAAAAGACTATTCTGAAGTTTGGAATCTCTGTTGTGTGACAGAGGAAATAGTATCACTAATTTAATATACCTCTGGTTCAGTTCATTCAGCTTGCATATTAAGAATAAGAAGACAGGAAAATGCCGAAGATGTCTGGAATTTTAAAAGAGGATACATGAGAATATTGGATTATGTATCTTTGAAATAAGTGGATAGAAAAAAAAGACACCTCCCACTAATACAGAATATGAAGAAAATATTGGAATAAATTGATTTCCACTTCAGCATAGAAAACACCAGCTACAAGACTGGTAAACATACTGCATCTGCTCACCTGTTTAGGATTTTACAATGTTGGCTTTCTAGGGCAAGTGTTGTGCTTTTTCAAATCTAATAATTTTTTATTGTTGGCAAACTCCCTTATTAAAAAGAAGGAAGATGTGAATTTTCCTTGGAATATTGCCATACTGTGTTGTCTTTCATGTTTTATATCTGAGTCATGATAGATATTATTGTTACACAAATGATACAAAACTCAGTTGCAATGTATGTAATAATTGCTAGATCCTTTTTCATAAAGCAGATGTTTAAACTCTCTGCTCACTCTTATTTTTTCTTTTTTTTTTTCTTTTTTTTTTTTTTTTTAAGAAATCACCAGTTTTAGGTAACTGGGATAGCATGGCTTTCAAAGAAGAATTCAAAGAAATTTCTTTAGGGGTAATGAATTTCATCTTTTTTTTCCAGCATCTGCATCGTCTGCTGTAGAAGAGCACATGAGTTCTGTGATGACACCCAGGACAAGTTTCTTCAACTAAGCTGAATATTGGTCTTGCTGAATTATTTAGGCTGACCATAATAGATCAATGCACTTACCCTGGGAACAGTAATCACTGCGTGCAATGTGCACCTTTCCCAGAAATCACAACGTTCTCCACAATAAGGAATATGGAATCAGTGAAGTCAGGAATAGATGCAAGCTTTGAAGATAATATAAACTATGTTTCCTTGTTGACAAAATACTCAAAGGCTTCTGTTTATGCTTTTTTTCTGAACAAGGCTTCCCAGACATAAGTCAATATGGCAGCATAAGTCAATATGGCAGCATTTGAATCTGAAGAACTAACAAGAACTCAAACACTAAGTATAGTTTTCAGCACTTCATAACTACTCATTGTGTTTATTTGCCAGTTTTCTTTGTTATTTGTTTCCTGTCTCTGTTTGGAGCCAACACATTTTTGGCTTTCAATTTGAAATGTGAGGCACTGCCAATCATCAGGAAATACAATACAGATAAAATTCATATAAAGTCTTTTGAACTGTTTAAATGTCTGGATGGCAAATGGATGTTAAATTGTTTATATTTGGCACAAGAATAAAAAGTTCCATTTTTAAATTCAAAGCCTCTCCACCTTTGTAAATGAAAACAAATCACATGGGTCATCTAGAGTTGCACTTCTGTAAAATCCATCATAAGCCTGATAAAAGCTTTTGTAAGTCAGCAACTCTATCTGTAGCTTGTTTGAAAGTCATTCTGTAGCTTAAAATGAAGTGGCCCTTTGCCCTGTGTTGTTTAGAAAAGTACTGTATCAGTAACATGTTCATGATACAGTAAAGCCGCTAAAATGTTAAGAACTGCTTTATTAGTGATTAAATCCTTTTAAAGAGATATGCAAAGTTTATGCATGATTTTAAATTTTCTGTTTTAATCCCTCACTTTTAATTTATTGAGAATATATATTTAGAGCTTATCACTGTAGGATCTGTTTCTACTTTGTTGTATATTGGAGCTTGAAGTTAATGTTCACATTAGTGGAACGTTGTTATATCAGCTCTTCTATATGTGCGGGGTGTAGCTCAGACAGATTCTTGATGGCAATAAATCTCAAAGATGAAGCTGGAAAAAGCATCATCTTTGGAATACTTAAGCATTGCTAATGAGTACTAATCATATGGCAAATCAGAGAGTGAAAAGCAGTCTCTGGCATAGCTGCAGGCTGCTATATGGAACATCTTATATTCCAAAGCCAGCAGAAGCAGTAATAGCTGAAAAAGATGTTTAGGACAGTCTTGCCAAAAAGAAAGCGCTTCAGCAATTGAAAATATTCTCCATGATCTCAGGAAAGGAAGCCTATTTGGAGGAGAAGCTTAACCTCGAAGCCTTGTGACATTTTGTGGTTGGATAGAACACCCCATTGATGAGGGACATGGTCGTATAGACACTAATCTAATTCAGAGGGAAAAAATCTCATAAAATTATAACTAAGGGTTTTGCAATATTGGCAGAAGCATTATTCCGGGGGCAGGAGTTAAGCTACTGCTTATGTTCATATCTTTGGATCACTTAATGTTTCTTTTTTTTCCAAAGCAGAGGTCACAGAGGTATAAACATTGTGGAATACTGAGGAATCTTTACCCATCCTGGCTGCATGTCTTCAGGATGTCATAAAACAAGTGACTGAGGGTATGTGAAATTCACCATTTTTATTTCAAGGGGCTTTTAGGCCAAATGATTAAGTACGAGGAAATTCAGTGGATGCAGAGATTGTGAAAATTCATGTTTTAGTTAACTTTCATTTTTCCATGGAAGGTTAGAGAGGACAAGTACAGTCTTAAAAACTTCTGCTTAGTAACTAAAAGAAACATCAACAACATAATGATTGTCACTGAAGATATTAATGGAATACGATAATTTATAGTAGGGTGTACTTGAAAAAAGAAGTGATGCAACAGTATTAGCACGGTTTGACTTTGGATTTGATAAAAGTGACTGTATAGCAGATGTTTTACTAGTGAGGAGCCTGACTATACAAAACAGTAAAGTGCCATAAAAATGAACTTTAAAATATTTATTCAGACAATTAAAAATATATTAAAAAACTAGTTTGGAAAAATATTGATTTAGAATGTAGCTGTGTGAAAATGTATTATCACCCTTCATAGACAATATATAACTTTTAACAGGAGGACAAGTAACTTTTCTATTTTCTTTTCCTCAGTCTTCAATGGCAAATGCTCTGACCACACAACCCAAGTCTTGGAAGGCAGACGCAGGGACTGTGAGAATGAAGACCCTAGGTCCACTGTAGGAGAGGATCAGGATTGAGACCATCTTAGGAACCTGAAAGCACACAAGTCCATGGGGCCTGATGAAATCCATCCGCGGGTCCTGCAGGAGCTGGCAAATGAAGTTGCTAAGCCACTGTCCATCATATTTGAAAAATCATGGCAGGCAGGTGAAGTTCCCAATGACTAGAAAAAGGGGAATATAACCCCCATTTTCAAGAAGGAGAAAATGGATGATTGAGGGAACTACAGACCAGTCAGCCTCACCTCTGTGCCTGGCAAAATCTTGGAGCGGATTCTCCTGGAAGGCATGCTAAGGCACATGAAAAACAACAAGGTGCTTGGTGACAGCCAGCATGGCTTCACGAAGGGGAAATCCTGCCTGACCAATCTGGTGGCCTTCTATGATGGGGCTACGGAACTGATGGACAGGGGTAGAGCAGTTGATGTCATCTACCTGGACTTGTGCAAAGCGTTTGACAATGTCCCACACAACATCCTTGTCTCTGAATTGGAGAGACATCAATCTGATAGGTGGACCACTCTGTGGATAAAGAAGTGGCTGGAGGGCCACAAGCAAAGAGTTGTGCTCAATGGCTTCATGTCCAGCTGGAGACCAGTAACGAGTGGTGTCCCTCAGGGATCGGTGTTGGGACCAGTCTTGTTCAACATCTTTGTCTGTGACATAGACAGTGGGATTGAGTGCGCCCTCAGCAAGTCTGCTGATGACACCAAACTGTGTGGTTCAGTTGATACGTTGGAGGGAAGGAATGGCATCCAGAGGGACCTTGACATGCTTGAGAGTTGGGCTGATGCCAACCTGATGAAGTTTAACCATGCCAAGTGCAAGACCCTCCACCTGGGTCAGAGCAATCCCAGGAACAGCTACAGGTTGGGCAGAGAAGAGATTCAGAGCAGTCCTGCAGAGAAGGACTTGGGGCTGTTGGTCAATGAAAAAATGAACATGAGCCAGCAGTGTCCCTCGCAGCCCAGAAAGCCAAGAATATTCTGCTCTGCATCAAAGAAGTGTGACCAGCAGGTTGAGGGAGGTGATCCTGCCCCTCTACTCTGCTCTTGTGAGACCTCACTTGGAGTATTGTGTGCAGTTCCAGTGTCCTCAACACAAAAAGAGCATGGAACTGTTGTTGGAACAAGTCCAGAGGAAGGCCACAAGGATGACCAGGGGACTGGAGCACCTCCCATATGAAGATAGGCTGAGAGAGTTGGGGCTGTTCAGCCTGGAGAAGAGAAAGCTGCATGGAGACCACATAGCAGCCTTCCAGTATCTGAAGGGAGCCTATAGGGATGTTGGGGAGGGACTCCTCATGAGGGACTGTAGTGAGAGGACAAGGGGTAATGGGTTCAAACTTAAACAGGGGAAGTTTAGACTGGATATGAGGAAGAAATTCTTTACTGTTAGGGTTGTGAGGCACTGGAATGGGCTGCGCAGTGAAGTTGTGAATGCTCCATCCCTGGCAGTGTTCAAGGCTGGATTGGACATAGCCTTGGGTGGCATGGTTTAGTGTTTGGTGTCCCTGCCCCTGGCAGGGGGGTGGAAGTAGATGATCTTAAGGTCCTTTCCAACCCTAACTATTCTATGATTCTTAATAAATAGTCCTCTAGGTTGACAGAATATGAAAAGGGTTCTTTTTAAGCACAAAACTGATGTCTCCTTAGTTCTTTCGGACAACGTAATTGGATTTGTAAAGATATTATTGAACTGAGGAAATGATCTCACTCTGAAGCATAATCATGGCCTGTCCTGAGGAAAAATGCCAATGTGAAATTCAGAGCTGGAAAATCACAAGTCTTCAGTGGAAAAAAAGAAGTTGTTTGTCGAGTTTTATGAAAGTAGGTGGAATTTCTCAAAATAAATTGTGTAGTGTTACGAGATTTTCACATATCACAACTAGCAGCTGCAACCTCACTGAATTCCGTAATAGTTTGATGCTAAGTGAGACAGAATTTAATTCTTTAAGAATAATGGAGAATACAACAGCAATACTGGTATTATATGAATGGTTAGATTTTGTTTTGGATTATGACTTAAAGATACTTGCTTCAGTGTCTGAAAGATGCAAAACTGTATATTTCTTTTTAAAGTTTCTGAATAGTCACTCTTTGGTTTTCCTACACAGCCTTCAATTAACATTTTAACTCTTTGTACCAAGCTTTGTGTAACCTCGTCTTAAGCTTTTAGATTACTTTAACTTTCTTAATTGTGCATACAGAACTTAGAGCTTAATCAATATTCTTGTTTTTTGAAGCTGCTGTTATGCTTGTTGCCTTCAGGGCAAGCTTCCCAAAGGAAGACTAGGGAAAATGTGAGCCCACTGCTGAATAGGGTAAGGAACCTGACAAACAATGGCACAGAAAAAGCCAAAGTACTCAATGCCTTTTTTGTCTTGTTTGTCACTGCTAAGGCAGCCGTCAGGAAAACCACACTTCTGAAACCAAAGAGAAGTTCTGGAGCAAGGAAAACTTACTATTAGTGGAGGAGGACCAGCCTAAAGAGCATTTAAACAAGCTGGACATACATAAGTCTGTGGGACCTAAAGGGTTGTCCCCTGAGGGAGCTGGCTGATGCCATTGTGAGGAAATTCTTGATCATCTTTGAGAGGTTATGGCAATTGAGAGAGCTTTCTGAAACCTGGAAGAGAATAAATGTCACTCTTGTCTTAAAAAGGGAAGAGCTGGGGAACAACAGGCCACTTGGCAGTTCCTCAGTACCTGGGAATATAGAAAACATACTCTTGGAAAATGTTTCCAAACACATGAAGGACAAAAAAGTGATCGGGAGTAGTCAGCATACATCTGTGAAGGTAAAGTCATACTGGACAAGTCTGACAGCCTTCTATACTGAGGCGACTAGCTTGCTAGATGAGGACAGAAAAGTTGATGTCTCTCTTGACTTTAGTAAGGCCCTTGACACTGTCTTCCCTAACACCCTTGTAGGCAAGCCAAGAAGGTGCAGGTTAAATAAATGGATGGGCAGTTAGATTGAAAACTGCCTCAGTGGCTGGTCCAACAGGGTTGTGATCAGAGGCACAAAGTCCAGTTGGAGAACAGTCATTAGTGTTTTACCTCAGGGCTGACACTGAAGCCATTACTGTTTAACTTCTTCATTAATAAACTCTACACTGAGACAGGGTGCGCCCTCAGCATATTTGCAGACAATACAAAACTGGGAGAAGTGGCTGATGTGCCAAAGGGTTGTGCTGTCATCCAGAGGGACCTGATGGGCTGGAGAATTGGGCAGAAGGGAATCGCATGGCAGTTCAAGAAAGGAAAATACAAAGTCCTGCCCCTGAGGAGGAACAGCCCTCGGCACCAGTACACACTCAGGAGTGACCTGCTGAAGAGCAACTCTGCAGAGAAGGACCAAGGGTCTTAGTAAACTACAAGCTGACCTTGGCTGACAATGGCCCATCTCAGCAAAGATAGCCAGCAGCTTCCTGAGCTGCATTAGGCAGAACATTGGCAGCAGGTCAAAGAAGGTGATCCTTCCCCTATACTCAGTACTGGTTAGGCCATATCTGGAGTGCTGTGTCCAGTACTGGGCTCCCTATTATAAACTATGAATTTACTTGAGTGAGCCCAGTTCAGGACAGCAGATCATCTCTAATATGGGAATAGGCTGAGAATGCTGGGACTATTCAACCTGGAAAAGAGAAGGCTCAGGATGTCCTTATTGTGCATAACTGATAGTAGGAAATGAAGGAGAGGGAAACAGACTTCCCAGTAGTGCCTGTGGACAAAACAAGAACTGAAACACTCAAAATTCCATTTGAACACAAGAAAACACTTTTTTTTTTTTTGCAGTAAGGATGGTCAAAAGTTGACAGGTTGTTCCAAGGCCAGGTTGGACAGAGCCTTGGGTGGCATAGTTTAGCGTGAGATGTCCCTGCCCATGGCAGGCAGGCTGGAGCTAGAAGACCTTCACGTACTTTCCAATCCTAACTATTCTATGGTTCTATGAAAAGTTGACATAGGTTGCCAGAGATGCATGGAGTTTCTCTCCATGAAGATAATCAAAATGTGACTGGACGTGATTCTGCTCTAAGTGACCCTGCTTGAGCTAGGAGGTTGCAGCATCTCAAAAAGTCATTTACAGCTTCAGTCAATTTGTGATTCTGTGATTACAATGATTTTTGAAATGATACAGCCATTCTCTGCTTTCTCCAGAATTGGTATAAGCAAGCTCAGTGGATGAAATTTCAACTTTTCATTTGTATTTACAAGTAGACCAAAATCCTCCCATATAATGACTGTAGGAAAGTTGAAGAATGACCATGAAGTTGAAGAAGAGCTGTACTTATAAAGAATTAAGAGTATTCTGTCAATTTTATAGTGGGTAAGTTACTGATATTTGCTGTGGGTAATAGTTTTAAAAACATATTCATGAGGATGTCCTTAGTTATTGATTTGTCCAATTCAAATGGGAACTGCTAAGAGATGCTACCAATATCATGCTGTTCTCAGTCCTTTATCACAGTCCCATGTCAGCCTAAAAACAAGGGCAAAGGAGCTCTAATACTAAAACCAATGTTAGTTCAAATGACACTCTTATTGCTACTTCTGAGTCCAGCCTGGCATTGCCTTTTCCTAGTGGCCATTTTGTGCTCCCAGAAAGGCCTGTGAGTGTAGAAGGACACAGAATCCACCTCTATTTTTAGATTTATTTAACACAGTGGTTTGGGTTTAGTTAAATTTCAGAAATGGATGATAAGGTGTATCACATAATCAGTTCAGGAAGTTAATGATGCCTGATAATTGAACATGCTGGGAGGTGTCTACTCTTAACTACACAGTAGCATGTGTTTGCCTTCAAATACTTTTTAAAATTTGTTACTAAAAAATAATCATGGTATAAAGTGACAGGCTATGACATTAACTATTTTGTTAGGTTTAGGCCTTTAAAAATGGGTCCTTCACAGACAACCCACTCTATTCTTTCTTCCCACCAGCACTGTAGGCTGGAGAGATGAGACGATAGAAGCCCCTATGCCAGGTAGTCCCCTCCCTGAGTCCAGGTTCAAGCTATGGTATGCATCAGCGCCACCCAGGCAGCTTGCCCTGGGTGGTGATCTGCAGAATGTGGTGGTTTGAGGATGAAGCAATACTATGTGCTGGGGAGTCAGAAAAGGCTGCAAGGTCTTTTTCTGCTCCATTCAGAGTATTAATATAGTTGATACAACATTTCATTAGCGATGCTGAAGGCAGAAAGTATCATCTATTTAAAACCACGATATTACATTTTTGGTGTTATGACATTAAGCCATGGAATTATGATATTTTACCTTTACAGATATTATACATAATTGTCTTATCATATCTATGCTCATTCTTAAATAGTGTATAATGCTGATTTGAGGGGGGTGTGTCTGTATAGGGAACATTTGTAACACTTACAATTTACTTGCTACATATAACTGACCTCATTTTGAATTCATTGTGTGTTTGATTCCCAGGCTAATTTAAATAATACCAGAGTTTTGGAAAAAGAATCAAGTTCCATGAGATTTTCTTTATCTGTGCTTCCCATCTGGCTTGCTGTTACAGGCATTTAATCCTGTGTTTGCTGCCAATGTTTCCCAGAAAGCCTTATAATTGCTTGGAATTTGTATGAACAGTTCCAGTCTGGTGCACAATTAGGGATGCACTATAAAATTTTCATTGCTCGATTTAGTTGAAATTATAAGATGGATGGGTAACAATAATGACCATCGCTGTACCATATAAAAGTGACTACTGGAAATTTGCAAGAGGGAATATTTAATGTTAACTATTTCTTTTTCTTTTACTCCAGAGATGATGGGGAAAGGAAACATTGCAACAGAATTTAAAAGAAATGCTTCATGTTATATGATACTTTCCTTGTTTCCCCTATAGCTGGAAACTCAAACTGGAAATTTGTCATTCAGAATATGTTTATGTGCCCCTTTAAGAGGCTGATATGGGTCTTCGTATGATATACAAACATTGCACATACTTTCCCTTTTCCAGAAAAATAAATGTAAATATGCTGCTTGATTTTATATAATATTTTACTTGTTTGCTTTTTTTTTTTTTTTTTCATTTTTACATATGTTCTTGCTGACAATGCAGGGAGGCATATGTCCGGTAATGACTGGCAGCTGGTATTAACATGCAGTGAATAAAATATCTGGCAGATTACTTAGTAGGAAATCCTTTACACTGAATGGCACTGATTGGAGGTGCTTTTGAAAGGATCTTCATGTTTATAGCTTCTCACAGTGAGACCTAAAGCTCCTGATTCTTTTCTTGTTTGTTTGGCTAACTGCTAGAGTTTCAAAAAGCTGTTTTGCCTTTAGTTCCATATTTATTGTGAAGTCAGAAGGAGCTGTGAAAGGAAATGTGCAGCTCTGAGAATACGAAGTGTAGCACTGAACACACTTTTCTACAAGTTATGAATACGAGAGCCTACTGGTGGTGCAGTACTGTGTGCCCTATGATACTTGACCTAGCTCACCTACTGGAAGCCTTCTTAATGTGGCTATTTATGTCAGTGGGCTTGCCTCATTGTGAAGCAGGTTGAATAGCTCTGTTTCAGGTCTCTAATTTGATCACAAGGATTTTTTGGCATCCTATTTTTGTTGGTTTTGACCATGCTGCTAATATTCCTGCTCATAGAATCACAGAATCTTAGAATCATAGGATAATACAATCATAGAATGGTTTGGGTTGGAAAGGACTTTTAAAGTTCATCCAGTTCCAACGCCCTGCCATAACAGGGGGTTCATCCTGCACCTTGTAGTGGCTAATAATCAAAGGCAAGATTTTACAGGTTTGTGTGTAGACTTCTACTCTTCTGAGCTTGAGGAATGAGGGAAGAAAGTAAAATGCCCCCTGTCTCTAGTTTTTTTTCTTTTTTTCTCTCAGTCCAGCCAGCAATGTTTACTGCAAGTATAGGTACAAATGTAATCTGTTTTTATGAAACTACTCAAACACAGAATCATAGAATCATAAAATAGTTAGGGTTGGAAAGGATCTTAAGACCGTCTAGTTCCAAACACCCTTCCATGGGCAGAGTCACCTCACCCTAGATGATGTTGCCCAAGGCTCTGTCCAATCTAACAGAATAGGAAAAAAACCCAAAAATTAAACATAGAGATCTGGTATGTGACCTGGTTCAAAAAAGTCTATAACTGTCATATTGAAACAGTAAACAGACATGACAGGTTTCCTACGTCTTATGTTCTTATTAAGCATTGTAGGCTTATTGCTTTGTCATATGAAGACCTGTCAGTGGGGTTTGGGGCAAAGTAGTGATGTGGCAGGAGTTACATAAATTGCTTGTGGGTTGATCGACAGTAGTGAAGATCTGTGTTTCCTGCAACAAACAGCATATTCCATGTTTGGTTGGGTGCCAAATCAATGTAGAATTTGTGCCTAGGGAACCTTTTAAACCACTATTACTGATTTAAACTTTTCCCTTTTTACAGTCACTAAGAGCTGGAGTATGATACCTGACATACAGGATACATCATGATGATAGTGTACTCTAGCAAAGTAATAAAATCAGCCAATGTCTCCCTTACATATCGTATTCCTATTATTTTGAAAGTTTTTATCTGCTATATGGAAAATTTCCTTCAGAAGAAGGTAAAGTGAATCAATTCCTCCTCCTAACATATGCATCTTCACTATTTTGAATACACTGATAACAGTGTTTGTTTTGGTAGAATAAGATGGCATTTGAAGCCAAACAAATTAGACAGTGCATTACAATGGACTTAATGCAGAATCTGAAGAAAAAAATTATGCAGTATTGTTTGCTCACAATGTAAGTTCTCTTCAAGTGAGGGTGGTGCAGGCAATACAAGGATGCTGACCATTCTCCCAGTTGCAAAAGAAGGGAGAGACATCCAAATTTCCTGTAACATGGGAAATTTTCCCCTTTTACCATAAAGCTGACTTTGTGGTAAAAACTGCACTGATCCCATCACTAATCCCAGTATGCCGAATATCCCAGAAAAGGATCTTTTGTACCCTCTCACAGATGCTGTTCATTCCCATTACCTTAACATCCCCTATGGCTACAGGGTTACATGACCGAGGAAAACAAAGAGAAAGAAAAAAAGGGAAAAAAAAAAAAACAACAAAACAACCAACAGCCCAGAATATTGTAAGTCTATGGTGCTATAGATGAAGCTCGATAATGTTGTGGTTTTGACGTGTATGTCATGTGATGACTGTTCAGCACTGATGAGTGAGTGTTGGGGCTCTGGCTTTTACTGTGGGTTATTTTAAAGACTCTGAATAGGGTGGTGAGGAAAATTTACTAGGTCATATATGCTGTGCAGCAACCTACCAATGCAGCTTACTCTTTCACTGGGAAACTATTAAAGATTCAGTATTTTAAACAATTGAAAATGATCATGATATGATAAGGACAGTTTAAGAAAAACTGTCACAAGAATGCGAATGATTTACTTTTTGAGTCACTGGTTCCTAGGTTAGCAAAGCAGCTGGACAGCCATAAAATCCAACAATTATATGTTAACTGATTAATACTTTCTAAGTGTAAAAATTATTCCAGAGCTAAATAAAGGTATTTTTTAGAAGCTCTTTAATTTTGTCTCAGAACATTTCAAGTCCTGTTGACTTTTCATAGTTAGATGTTTCACTATTCAATTTCTCTCACAGTGAGAAAATTATGCATTATTTCAAAATTATATTTATCTGACTTCACTATCCAGCTGCTGATTCTTAATACTCTGTAGGCAGCAAAGTTAAAAAGCTTCCCAGCACCAAGTATCTTCTCCTTTTGTGAGTTCTTTCTTACACACAGTGATCACGACACTTCTCAGCCCATTTTCCGAGAGCTAAATAAATTGAGATCTTCTAAGCCTCAAACCACAACACTGGTCTTCCTTTAGTCCTCCTTCAAACATCCTAATATTTTCTCTATCTTTTTGGCAGTGTGAATAGTGGAACAGAACAAAGAAATGGATCAGCTACAGACCTTGGCCTCCAAAATACAATTGAAGTCATATTGTTAACCCTAAGTGTTAATAACAAGTTATTCTTCTGAAGAGTG
Source organism: Ara ararauna (assembly GCA_028858755.1). Lineage (NCBI taxonomy): Eukaryota > Metazoa > Chordata > Aves > Psittaciformes > Psittacidae > Ara > Ara ararauna. The sequence goes on along the minus strand of CM054410.1, from coordinate 29,760,830 downwards.
AAGTCATGGCACCTGCCAGGGAAAGGTGAAAAGTGTTACAGCTGAATTTGCTGGTAAAGCTGGAGCACGGTGGTCTCCATCCAATTTATTCATGTGTTGCCAGCTTAATTTGTTCAATAATCAAGCATCTGGACTTTGTATCAGAACACCATTTCTCTAATTGTTATTTTTAATTTTTGTTGCAAGGTAAATAATTCTTTGGAGAAGCAAAAGATTTTTTTTTTTCCCATTCATAACTCAGAATCTGTATGGGGAAGAAAAAGTCATAAATTTTACCTAAGCTATGTCCCATACTGCCTAATTTTCTCAATCTTTTGCCTCTTGGAAGTCTAGTATCCTTACAAGTCAGACATTAGAAAAGATAAAACTCTTGGGGATATGTTGCAGTGAATGGAGAGGAGAGGATTTATGGTGTGTGATCTAACTTTCTGCCTCCCAGTTGTAACAGGGAATGGCTGTTTAGTCAGTGCTGAGAGCGAGTGAGCGTGTGAGCGAGTGAGCGAGTGAGCGAGTGATGGCACCTCCTTCTCTTGCCTTTACCAGGGGTGGTTTTAGTGCAAAGCAGAACTATTGTTGTTAGGAGGACGAACTAGTAGAGAGTGGCTACTTAGGCATGACCTTTGGTGTCTCATGTAATGATGGAAACCTAATTGATTGAAGGCTGGATGGCAGCTTTCAGGGTGCATGCGTGGCTGTCCATTCAGGGATGCTGGAAATTAGGATGCTGTTGGTGTTGCAGCTCTGAGCTGAGTAGATTGGTGCTGTAATGATGCAGAGTGCATAGGAACAGGTTTACACTTCTTCAAGCACTGTTGTAGAACCACAGAGTCATAGAATGGTTTGGGTTGGAAAGGACCTTAAAGATCATATAGTTCCAAATTCCCTGCCATGGGCAGGGACAACTTCCACTAGACCAGGTTGCACAAAACCCCATCCAAGCTGGCCTTAAACACTGCTAGGAATGGGGCATACACAACTTCACTGGGGAGTAGTTAGTGGACCTATTTCCAGATCTTTACAAATGGGGCTAGCATTTCATATGCCCAAAGCTTTAAAGTCCTCCCTTGCCAGCTAGTCCAGAAATGCTGTTACAAATGAGTGGAGTGTTGAACACTGTGGCTATAAAAGGTTAATCAAGTTAATATGTAAATAGTACCTTGGCATATCTTTGTATACTTAACATTATAAAATATGCTAAATACACAAAATTGGTAATATATATAGAAAGAGCACTTCTTGATGTGCTTGACTGGTTAGTTAATATTGATAAGTGTGTTACACTATAGTCATCATCACATTATTTCATATTATGTCAATAAATATCAAATAAATTGATACTTAAATGCTGGGGTAAAAGAACAATAAAACAAAAATTGCTTACAACCTGAACATGAAACAAGTTTGAGCAGATTTAATAGCTGTCAATTCATAAGAATTTTTAAATGGGAATTCTAAATGTAAATTATTTTTAACTCAATTATTTGTCTGCTGAAAATAGACACAGTAAAAAATACCCCTATCACCACTGGCTTATTTTATGGTATTCCTTTTTCCCCTTTGTTATTAAAAATTTAGAATACAAATGGACTTAACATACAAGCATATTTCAGGTTACCTGGTACATAAACTTCTTAATGTATAGGAGGAAAATAAAAAAGATTAAGAGTATTAGAGGTCAGTATTATTTAACCCACTTAAAATTAGTTTGATCCTGTGGAGAAATGTTGATGACAAGCATCAAATCAACTTAAGCATTTCTTTTGATGTTGAAGTCTCCTTATGGGGTTTTAGGATAACGAAAATTCACTGATTTCCTACTTTAGTCTAATCCTGAGCTAGTCATACTTGAATTTGTGTGTTGCAAGAAAATGTAATCATGAATTTAAAGCAAGAGCTTTACTCTGAAATTAGTGGGTATTGAAGTAAAGTGCACTGAATGAATATTTCATTGTCATGATGCAAGTCACATTCCACTTAGACTAGAAATCCATTCTTGAGGATTGGGTACATAGAATGAGCTGTAAGGCAATTAAGATTTACTGAAATGCATAAAGCAGTTTGACTCTACAGTCTCTATATGATATACGGGTCAAGATTATTTTTATAATCTTGAACCTTATTTAATCTTGAAGAGGCCGCAGGAATTGGTTTACCTTGCAGGAATTGTAGCTGGTAGAATAGAGAGGACCAACCATTTTTGTTGTAGTGTTGGTTTACTTTTCTTTCAATATTTTACTATCAGTAGAAGTCCAAACATTAAAGCAGTTGTTGAAGCATGAAAGCATTGTTGCTAGTTTTGTTTTTTCTGGTTTCCAAAACTGTTATAGGCTCTCTGCTTTCTATCTGCATTATGGTGGGTTTAATAATTAAGTACACCTGGGTATGTCTGTTGTGTAAATTAAGCCTTAGTAAAATTCTCTGTTGCACATTTTAGTTCTTGCACTGCTTCTTGATAACCTTGTCCTTTACTTAAATCTGTCTTTTTAAACAATTAAGTAAGACGAATAAAATGAGGTATAGAGAAAGGAAGGTGCGATGATAAAAGGTAAAATTTGGACTTGTTTCCTGTCTCTCTACTCTGCTCTTCTGAGACCCCACTTGAAGTACTATGTGTAGTTCTGGTGTCCTCAAGATAAGAACATGGAACTTCTGGAACATGTCCAGAGGAGGGCCATGAGGATGATCAGGGGACTGAAGCACCTCCTGCATGAGGCAGGCTGAGAAAACGGGTCTGTTCAGCTTGGAGAAAAGAAGCCTCATCGCAGCCTTCCAGTACTTGAAGGGGGCCTACAAAGGATGCCGGAGAGAGATATTTCGTCAGGGACTGTAGTGATAGGGCGAGTGGTAATGGGTTTAAACAGGGGAAGTTTGGGTTAGATATAAGGAAGAAGTTCTTTACTGTAAGGGTGGTGAGGCACTGCAATGGGTTGCCCAAAGAAGTGGTAAATTATCCATCCCTGGCAGTGTTCAAGACCAGGCTGGACAAAGCCTTGGGTGACATGGTTTAGTGTGAGGTGTCCCTGCCCATGACAAGGCCGTTGGAAGTAAATGATCTTAAGGTCCTTTCCAACTCTAACCGTTCTATGATTCTATAATAATGAAACATATTTTGCAATCAGCTGTTTCAGCCAGCCCTAAGATAGGCCAGATATTACAGGCTTTTGGGAGAAAGAGCATACATATTAAAAGTAGTTGGATAAAATATAACTTTGTGGTGCAGCAGTATCATCTACTTCCATTCGTGTGATGCTACCCCGGCAGGCATGATGCCTTTTTGTTACCTCAGTGTCCCATCCTGTCTGTGTCTTCGCATTCCTTATCTTTAGGTGGTTACTTCTTTAAATGGGGGTGATAGCTGGTTTGACATGACTGCATGATGATCAAGATCACTTGGTAATATACATGATGTCAAGAGATAATTTAAATTGAAGTGTCTTTGTTGGTATACAGTCTGTTATTTTGGTAAATAAATGTATTAATTGTATTAAAATGTGCTGTTTCAAAATGAATGTGACATCAGGTTGAGTTCTTAATTTGTTGAAACAAATTAAATTTGTTGCAGAACTTTTCAGATTTTCTTTATTGCCTTATAATCATGTTTTTAAGTCAGGAGTCCATAAACAGCTTCTTACTGTCTTTTCTCCCCACACCTGGAGCTACCAGTATGTATCGATGTACTACATAGTGCTGTATCTTTTAAGAAGAGAGTATATAACTTTGTACTTTTTCAAACTTCAGTCCTTATAGTGCACTGTAAGAATGATGAGGAGAGTGTCCTTTAAGTATTTAAAAGAAAAACTGACATTAAAATAAAACATCTTCATCACTTAAAGAAAAGTTGTAAAGTTAGGTGAAACTGTCTTATTCTATGATCATATATGAAAATTAGACTTTCTCACTGAGCAGTCTTTCATGAATTCTCAATTTTATAATTTAGTGTAACTATGAAGAGAGGAAATTAAAATTAGGAAATATTGGTAAGGCTAAATGAATAATTCTCTCTCTCCAATTTCCTTCAAATTTAAGGACATTGTAATTTATTCTTACCCTATATTTAGGAAAAAGCAGCTCCTATTTAATCTTTGTAATCTTGGCTTTGAAGCTGCTGCTGCTTTGTAATTTTCTGTACAAGTAGCAGTCACAGCAGTGTTTTTGATTAAATGATTACCCATAGGTCTGCTCTTGAATGAAATGACAGATGTACTCTGCAAATATGCAAGTAAATGCTGTGAACTTGGTAACTTTCTCCAGAGTGAGTGAGTTGTTAATACAGTTACATACTATATGAATTACTTGTAACAAAATATAAGATACTACTTTCTTTGACTAGCTTTCTTTGAAAGGGGGGAGGAAAAAAAATTTAGGCCTGACAAAGGTCAAACTTCTCTACGGTGTTTGTTGCAAGCGTGTGTGTATAGGTAGAAAGTGAGTGCCTGTGTCAGCAAGTGCTCCCTAAGAAAGTGCTTGAAGACTCTGAAGTTCTTTCTCCCTTTCCCTGTTGTGCTTTAAAGTGCTCATTTCCTCTTTGACAGGTTTTCCAGAACTCTGTGAATTGTGTCAAATCTTCTACTAAGAGGCTGGCAGCCTGTTCTCTGAAAGGAAATTCTATAAGATATCACCAGGGGGATATTTAACAGTGTTTTCTTTTAAGTTTTTCTCCCTTTGTTTGCAAAAGTAAAAAGTTTGTAGAGTTTTGTGGGCGAAGGTATTATGTTCAGTGCATCCACAAAAAAATATCAGCATAAAGTGAAACATTTGCAGCTCCAGGAAAATTAGTGTGAAAAGTCAACAATTGCACTGACTTTCTGTTCTATGTAAATTGTTGCAGCTTTCTTTGGAATTATGGTCTATTTTTCTTGATTTCCCAAAGCACTTTTTTTTTTTTTAATGTTAAAAACCCAAACACATATTTGAATTTTATAGTTGCTGTTTACAGGTTACTCTTTGTGGAAAGGAGCAAAGGCAAATGGTTTCCCACAGCAGTATCTACTACCCACTGCTGCTGTCATACCTCTTCCTAGTATTGTGCTATATGTGAACTTTTCGGTTTCATTAAAATTTGCAATTAACCAGGCAGCCTGGATCTTGCATCTGGATTTATGGAAATATTTGTCCAGAGGAAAAAAAAAAAAAAACCAAACAAACTCCCCAAAACCTATACAACAGCCTATGTTCCTTTCTCCAAAGAAAGCAATAGTAATTTTTTATCAATTGCATGGAAAAACTAATTCCTCATCTGGCAACGCCTCATCAGTGCAGAACTGTGAATTCTGCATACTCCCTTGCAGCCTTTGCTACTGTCCTTTTGCTTGCTGGCTCCTTGCTGCTTTGTGGAAATCCACTGGCCTTTGGTAAGAGTGTAACTTCTAGAAATGGGAGAAAGCAAAAGAGCAGAGAAACTCTGAGAAAAAGGAGTTGGCAAAGGGAAAGGTCAAAGGAGAGAAAGATAACAAGACTCTGGGAAATGACATCCTCTCCTGGGATAAAAACAAAAACAAAACCAAACCAAAACCAAACAAAAAGCGAATACTAATAAAAAATTTTAGAGGGAAAAAAAAAGAAAAGAAAGAAGGTAATAAAAAGGAGCGGATATTTCATTGTCAACATCGTTAATGGTAAGGTAATGTTTACATTATGGTTACACTCACTGGTCTCAGTTGTGCTATGTACTTTTCATAGAGATGCTACCCCACTGTTTCTGTAGACTGATCTCTCACTTGCCTCCTCAGACCTCTCAGCTGTCCTTTCCCTTTTCCATCCCATTCTACTCTCATGAAACAGGCAGAAAGAATTACCCTCTCTTGTATCCTCTTTTCACCCATGGCTTGCAGCAGCAAAGATGTCATGTCTTTGAAAGGCTGGCAGGTATATTTCTTGGAAAAAGGAGAGCAATTGATGGAAGGAAGAAGAAAGGATGTGAGGCCATGTAATGAAGAAGAAGATGCAGACTGAAAGGTTAAGAGGTTACTCCCCATGAACCTCACTACTGGACCCACTGGCATAACTATCTGTGAAGTCACTCCGCCTTATTGGTATGATCTAAGTCAGTTTACAGACTTAAAATAACTGTGTTTTTAAAATCCAGGTCATTTTAAAAGAAGCAGTCTAGAGAGAAAGGTTTACATGCAGTTATCCAACAGATCTCAGGAAACGGCATCCTGCACATGTGGTTATGAACAGCAACTTCTAGCAAAGCTTAGTTACAATGAAAACAACTCTTTTTACATAGCTTAGTTTTTATGATTTCTAGTATTCTGCTGGAAAATTGCAAGCCTAGTGTAAAATAATTGCAAAATGTACTCCTGCATACTTTTGAAAATAGCTGAAAGCTAGTGCTTTAGACCAATGTGGTACTGCCATGGGTTTGGCAGTAGCAGTCATTTTTCTCATTCTTGGTAGCTGGTGCAGCGCTGTGGTTTTGATTTTGGGCCTGGGAACAGCACTGATAGCACCAGTGTTTTCAGTTATTGCTTGGTAATGTTTTGGTTTGACCAAGGACTTTCTGATTCTCATGCTCTGCCAGGGAGGAGGGGAAGCCGGGAGGAAGCAGGGACAGGACACCTGGCCCAAACTGACCAAAGAGGTATTCCATGCCACAGCACATCATGCCCAGGATGTGAAAATGGAGAGCAGAGACCCGGACGGGTGGGGGTGCACTGCTTGGTCAGGCTGGGTACAGGTGGTGAGCGATTGTATTCTTTCGTCATATTTGCCTTTTATTATGATTATTGGTGGTAGCAGTAGTGGTCTTGTGTTATACCTTAGTTACTAGACTGTCCTTATCTCATCCTGTAGGAGTTGCATTCTTTTGATTCTCCTCCCCATCCACCCAGGAGCCGGGTGAAGAAGGACAGGGGAGTGAGTGAGAGAACGGGCTGTGTGATTTGCAACTTAAACCACGACAGGAACATACATAGTGGTTTTACTTAAAATGCGTGTATCAATCTCAAGGTTCTTGCTGATTTATCACTTTAGAAAGCGAAAGAAAGATGACATTCTTTAGTGGGTGTCATGGGTTCAGCAGCAGCAGCCATTTTTCTCCTCCTTGGTAGCTGGTGCAGCGCTGTGTTTTTGATTTTGGGCCTGGGAACAGTGCTGATAACACCAGTGTTTCGGTTACTGCTTAGTGATGTTTTGGTCTGGCCAAGGACTTTCTGAGTTTCATGCTCTGCCAGGGAGGAGGGGAAGCCAGGAGGAAGCAGAGACAGGACACCTGACCCAAACTGACCAAAGAGGTATTCCATACCACAGCACGTCATGTCCAGGATGGAAAGCAGAGAGCAGAGACCCATAAGGGTGAGGGGGTGCACTGTGTGGTCGGGCTTGGTTTTAGGTGGTGAGAATTGTATTCTTTCCTTGTATTTCTCTTGTCATTATTATTATTGGTGGTAGCAGTAGTGATTTGTGTTATACTTTAGTTACTAAACTGTTCTTATCTCAACCTGTGGGAGTTGCATTCTTTTCGATTCTCCTTCCCATCCCTCGCTGAGCTGGGGGAAGAAAGAGGGGAAAGTGTGTGAGAGAGAAAGTCTGCGTGAGTTAGTCTTAAACGACGACAGTGGGTATTTGTCAAGATCTCTTGGCATACTGGTCTTTTGTATTGTCTGCTAAATTTTAGAGGGATGGGAGTTTATCCCGTGACATAAGCAATCAAAGCTTTCTGATATTTACGTAGAGTTTACTAGATGATCTTTAAGGTCTCTTCCAACCCTAACCATTCAATGATTCTATGATTCTAAGACTCATGTGACCTCAGTGGACTGGGACACATTTTATTGTGGTTACCAATTTTTGTTACTTATGTCTTTTCACAAAATATATGCATTGCTCCTGTTTTACCTACTGAGGAATGCTCATCAGATAATGCCCCTCTTTAAAAAGTTTCTTAGATGGATATACTGTTGAATAAGTATGCTATTCTTACATTGGATATAAACAAGAAATAAATTAATCTTTCTCAATATTTTATGTACATGAAGCTTGAATCTGTTTTATTCAAGCCTCATGTAAGGTTTGGACATACGCATGTCTGTTTGCAGAACTGTCTGTTTGCAGAACTGTCTGTTTGCCTTGGTAGGTTGGTCCTAGTGTGGGGAAAAAAGGACCAAGAAATGCTAGGTTGTACAATATTGCTGACTTAAAATATATGCTGTCAAGGGAGTGGGTCCATAGCAGAACTTTTGGAAGCTCATTTTAGGCAGGAGGAGTTATGGATTTTATTTTCTTGGTTAATCAGTTACTCTTCATCTGCATGGCTGCCTGAAGAATTTGCAACCTATATGATCTGTTTAAACATTCGTATTTTGGATATTGACTGACAATTTGACAACTCTGAATTGCTTTGGATTGGGGTGATGGATTCAAATATGCTTATAAGATACTGGCAAAATTTATTCTATAATATTTAATATGCCATTGCACTGCAAATATTTATGCAAAGTATTGATTCTGTATTCTGCTTTTTCTCAGATTCTTGGAATTTTTTTTCAAAGCCATAAATTTTCTCTATGAAAATAAAGGTAAGCATGCTGAACTGCAGCAAGTCAATGTAGTGAGAGAAGACAGCATGATGACGTTTGTTTTCCTTTTTAAATATGCAAACAGTGATTTAAACCACTAGGTATGTCTTTAGGCAGCTATGTTTTTGGGCTGATCTCTCTAACCTACAGTTGCCACTCCTGATCCAATAAACCAAGTCATAAGACTGGCAAATACTGTCTCTGATGCACTTATTTAAGGGTACAGACATAACCACAGCCTCATGTAAATCACATCTGACAAACATCATTGCATGGAAATAGCTCAACTCATTCAAAATCCACTGAAAATGCCAAAAATACCAATGCAGATTCTGTTTGGTCATTATATCCCATGTGGTTTTCTGCATTCTTCTTGTATTATGCTCAGATTCAGCTGCCACAGCTTCAGCTCCAGCTTGTTTAAGGCCACATTACTTTGGCACCAGTGTTCATCCTTGTGGTTCATCCTTGTGGTTCTTGGTGGAAATTAGGGATGTTGTTCATACTAGCGTGTGGTTGTGATTGAGAATGCTCAGAACGGAAATAGTAAATTACTGCTTTATCTTTGCTATTTTCCCAGTAGGTGGTAAATTGAGGAAAAGTTGAATATTAAACCAAAAATTAAATATGCCTTTCCATTACATTCTAAAATACAATATCCTTGTAGGGATTAAGAACTCTTGTTATTGGCAGATCTCTTTTATAAAAGTAATTAGTGTAAATCCTTTGAAAAATAGAAAAGTAAAAGCATTTGAACAAATAGGCCTGTGTTTCTGAAATTGCAGGTTATGCAAATTGCCAGTACTCCTATTGGAAATTCTGACGTCTGTATTTTTATGTATATTCCTTGATCAAGACATAGAACTACAACAAAATCAATTGAATGGTCTGTTCCTGTTTGAAAAACCTATGCCAATTTGTGATCTTTAGGCACACTAGCAGGAAGAAAGAGACTAGTCCTCACTGACAGTAAATAGGCAATCTACTAAGGCTTGGTGGGAGAAAAAGCCACTTTGCTTTTTTTACATTTGTGTAGAAATGGGATATGTAATGATCTACCTGTGGAGAACTTTAATAATGAACCCCAAAATAACTCATGACACACCTATCCATACACTACTGCCCAGAGTATTTGTCTTTCATCTCATTTCAGTGAAAAGATGTTTTATTATGTATCAGATCAACCTAACCAAGATCAAACTGTGATGTGCAAATGAAGGAAATCACCCTGCAAGAATGAGGTACACTTTTAAACAAAAAACCACCCCTTCATTCATGTTCTTCTGTGGAAGGCTAATTCCAAACATGAGGCATCAAATAACCTATATTTGGGGTGTTTGGTTTTGTCTGACTGATTTAAAGGCAGTTGCAGCATTCCATTGTTATAACTTTCCTTGTAGACAATCAGGTTCTTTATGCCACTGTTTCAGTCCAAGGAGACAAATAATACCTTTTTTATTGCAGTATTCTTAGACATTGGATACATCTGGAAAAATATTCAAGCAGATAATTAGATTGCATTAGCAATGTGTCTGTTGTGGTTTCTCTGATCCCAAAGAAGGCAGCCCTTTATGAAGCACTTGGCCACACTCTCCGCAAAATCTGCTGTGTAAATTGGCCTACACTAAAGCATGTGGAAAACATTTTTTGGCTGAAACTTGAAACCATTCATGTGGCTTTGAGACAGGGAAGCTCAGCCTGCCAACATCAATAGAACTTTGTACTACAAACCAAAATGGTCACTTAGACATGTGTACTTTCATGCTCACAAATGCACTGAGGTCAAATATTTTTTAATCTTGGGAATTTTTCCTCTTTATACAGCCTCGTATTTCATGCAGGAAATGAGGCTGAGTACAACAAACACAAATCATTGAGACTGACAAGGCATATTGGGTTCAAAACCCAAGCTTTGACTCTAATTGCTCTCCAAAGGCCTCTGGCTCAAGGTAACTGTTGATTTAGTTCAGCTGTTTCAAATCAGCACTGTAAGGTCTTGCTAAGACAAACTGGTTAGGCCACATTACATTTGTAGGATTGGATCCCTCGGGTGCAAGTATAACACAGTTAGCATTTTAAAAGATTGCATTTGTCTGTACACTGCAGGCGGTAATTACGAGCAGGCAAATCTTTCGTGAAAGATGGTGTGACCTTCCTTTTGGTGAAAGAGCGATGATGGCTTCTTATGGAGGAAAAAATAATGTTTCTATTCAAGGTACATAGACGGACCCCACCTTATTTCATATGCAAGACATCCTTGTTAGAAATTTATTGCCATTGTTTTTTTTTGCTTTAATAATGCTTGCTTTGCTTGATAATGTGTATCTCTAAAACATAAAATTTCTGTTACTCCCCTGCTGCAGAAATATTACACCACCCTCTCAGGGAGGAGAGGTTACTAAAGAAAAGCTACCTTTCCTCTGCATGAATTAAGTCGACACTGCATTCCATTTATTAGTTTTCTGTATTATCGACTGCTTCTGACATAAACTGGGTCTGACTTTTCAGCAAGGGCAAGCCTGAAGGATTACCCAACAGAATATAAATCTGCTTGTTGTGTTATATTCGCTTACTGTTCTTACAATGTAAGTGCTGAAGTGTGATTTATACCAATATATCCATTTGCCTGTCTATAGTCAGAATTTGCATAGTAAAGATCTAATCCGCTAGAAAGAAAGCACACTGAGCTTATGCCAGGTCTAATTCACAAAGTGCTATTTTACAGGTTAACTCTTCCTGGCCCAGAGGTCATTCCAGAGTGTCATACTGGGACTCAAAAACACAGAACAAATCAAATGACCAGAACAAACTGCTTTTAACATGGTAGTGAACTATGGAAGCAGTAGGACACTAAGCCACTTCCTATGCTGCTGGATAGTTAGCCCCCACTGCAAGTCCCACTGGTGGACCTGTTGATCAGTTCACAAGACATGGAGGGCCTGTCTTTTCTACTCCATCTGCAACATGTCCTCTGTGCTCACCAGGTGAGCTGGGAAGGGGTGACATAGGGTTAACTGTGCTGGCTTTCTGCCATCTGGGCAATAGAGGTGGATATGTGATCCAGGTCTGATTGATTTAGATGGTACTAAATATCACGTCTACATTACCCCATGTAATGCTGCAGGCTGGGAAAAGAGTGGCTGGAAAGCCGCTCTGTGGAAAAACACCTGGGGGTGCTGACTGATGACTGAATATGAGCTAGCTTGTGCCCAAGCAGATGAGGAGGCCAATAGCATCCTGTAATGTATAAGCAGTAGTGTGGCCAGCAGGACCAGGGCAGTGATCATCTCCCTGGGCTCTGCTGAGTCTGGTGAGACTGCACCTCGAATCCTGTATTCAGTTCTGAGCCCCTCACTACAAGAGAGACACAGAGGTGTTTGAGCAGGGCCAGAGAAGGACAACAAAGCTGGTGAAGGATCTGAAGAAACTGGGATTGTTTCATCTGGAGAAGAGAAGGCTCACAGGAGAGACCTTACCACTCTCTATAACTACCTGAAAGGAGGTTGTAGTGAGGTGGGGGTTGGTCTCTTCTCCCAGGTAACAAGCAATAGAACAAGAGGTAACAGCCGTGAGCTGTGCCAGGGGAGGTTTAGTTTGGCTATTAGGAAACATTTCTTCACAGAGAGGGTGTTCAGGCTTTGGAACAGGGCAGTGGTGAAAACGCCATCCCTGGAAGTGTTCACAAACCATACAGATGAGGCCCTCAGTGATATGGTTTAGTTGTGGACTTGGCAGTAGTGGGGTAATGGTTGGATCTGATGACCTTAGAGGTCTTTTCCAACCTTGTTGATTCTATGAATCTATGATTCTATGTTTTGTGTGTAGGTGGCACCATACACATTTACTATAATTAAAGCATATGTTTTATGTTTCACATAAATTTTGTTTCAAATGAAAAATATTTACTTTTTTTAAACACATCACATATATATCCCCAATCTACTGTATACCAGCAAGAATGCTGACAAAAAACATCTTTATAGTCTCTAGCTCCCCTCCCAATATCTGGGAGGTTCAGCAAGGTGATGGCAGAGATGGAGGATCTCCCTGTGATTAACTATAGTCTTTCATGGGATTATAGGCATGATGATCAGGTGGAATGACCAGGCAGAATCTGAGGAAATGGGGATAGGTTAATTCATTGAAGGATGTGCAACTCCCTTACTTTAATATAAATAATATTATAGTAATTGCGATCAGGAGCAGATTGACAAGTTACAAGGTTGATGCTTTCCACTCCTTTGTTGACTTTTTCAAATAATATGGTCAGTTCATTGTCAATCCACCATTTTAGTTGGCTGTGCTCTGCCAAATGGGCAAGAGCAGCTCTCCAGCAAGAGAGGAGCCTTTTCTGAATCTTACGTTACATTCAGCTGAACATTCTCAGGCAGACAGGAGCTCATTTTACCTGAACTCCAAACCACCTAGAAATCATGTCAGTCCAGACACTGGCCAAACCTAGTATGCATTCTGTTGAAGCTGGTATTTTAGGTTGGATTCTACTTTAATGTGTCTTGTGGCTTTGAGATGACAGATATAGGCAGAGAAAGTTTGTCTGCCTGTAAGCTGCTGCATAGATGTGTCCTTAATGCGCGTGTATAGGCTGGGTGAGAGACTTGCACTGTCATTTGTTTGTCGCCCTGATCCACTGGGTAAGTAGAAAGTTTTCTTCCTTTTGCTCCATGATGTGTGATTTCTCCATTTACATTAAATTTAATTCCACAAAATTTTCTTTATACCTGCTTGTTATGCTTGCAGGAAGCCTATAATTCCAATCTCAAAAAAACCCCAAAGCTTCCAGAACTGAATTCACCTCTTCCTAATTTAATAACTTTCTTAATAGAGAGGAGCGATAGAAATGAAAGGTAACCAAATACAGGTATATATGTTAGAGTAGTTAGAATAGATGAAAATCCTTCATAGCTACTCTGTGTGTATGTAATACCCATTATTAAGGTCTTCAAAGCAGCTGGGAGTGGTTGTCAACACAAACTCATCAGTTTATTGCCAGATAGTAGCTACTTGAATTTTGTTTTCTTTTGCTGTTCTTAGAAAGGTGGAAGTTGTCATGCCTGCTAGCAAAAGTTGACTCTTAAGAATAGTAACTAGGAGTATTTTTAGCACAGTTTAGCAAACAAGCCAACCCAAACCCAGAGGTGACAGAGGGTCACTGCAGGTCTTTTGAGAGATTAGAGAATGAAGATAACACCAATTACATGTATAGTGAGAGGATTATGGTAATAAAGGCAGATTCTGGACTGAGGGAAGACCTTGCACTACTTATATGCAGTGTTGTATGCAAAACCATTTTGACAACCTGCTAAAAATATTTTAATGTCTCTATGTATTGTATCCTAGTTTATGGAAAAATAGTTTGCATTCCATTTATGGAATGGAACTACATTGATTCTGATTTGAAAACATAAATATTTATGAAGTGTACATGTTAAAATGCCAATAAAAATTGAGTGGTTTCCAGCCTTATTGAGGAACAAGTGCCTGGGTAATATTATGTAAATGTTGGCATATTGGCTGTTGCTCGGTGCTTGCCTTTGAAACTAATCTGTTCATCTTTAGTTAAATGTGTAAGATGGCTGCTATTAGCCATATTCTTAATATGGTCCATAAATCCATTAATTTAAAAATTAAAATAGTTACCTGACAAGCTTTTGGAGTTTCTAGAAGAAAACCAGCACAGTTAAGAATATAGCAGGCTGGTAACAAATAAGCACTTTCATAAGTCAAACTATACTTTTCTGCAACAGAATTAATTATCTGTAGTCTGTTTTCAGGCATAGATGCTGAAAATTGTGCTGAAGTCAGTGGAGAATAATGGACAAAATATATTTGTCACCAGCAGTTTTCTTTGTTAATCCAATTCACATGCTGGGCTTGTTTTAAATGTCTGGTATTTAGTGGTCAAGCCTGGTTTTAAATGTCTGGTATTTAGTGGTCAAGCCTGGTGTGATGAACCCTGCTCTTACTCTTATCCTCTGTAATTATGGGAAGAAAATCCAAAAGAAATACTTAAAGAGGCAGGTCTTCCAAACATGTCCACAGAGGTGGTGCTCAGCCAAAACTGCATTTGCAAACACCTCCGAAGTGACAGTTCAGGCCTGAGTTGTTCAGCCTAGGCCACTTGGTGGTAAATGTTGGATTTGCACTTTGTTTTCATTAGTGCGTTTGAGAGAGACTGCAACTGGCAACTGCCAGAAGCAAAGTGATTCACTGTAGTGCCCCTGCAAACAGCAATTTGTAAAGCTAGAGGGGCTGCTCTTGAACATTATAACTTCTCATGAAAGTGAGAAGTTTTCGTGCTTGTTAGATTATTTTCTGCCTTTACCAGTCTACGTCAGCAGTCTGTCTCCAGCTGCAAAGCATTATAGGTGAAATGATAAATTCATGCACTCCCCTCTTTTGAAAGGTTATTTATCCTTCCTTTTTAAGATACAGATTTTTACTAGCTTCCTCTTCATCTTTCAGCAATTTCTTCTTTCCTGTGTTTCTTAAGATTCTTTTCACAATGCTTATAGGCCTTCCTTGAGCCTCTTTGCATAGAAAGGCTTTGTGTGAAGCACAGGACTCCGATTTAACTACTGATGGTAAAATGATGAGAGTCATCAAAAGAGAGAGAAAAGTCAGGAAGCTAGAGGAGGAAGAAGGAAAAATAAAATGAGACAATGTCACCAGCAAGGGCAGACCGGGCTAGTTTACAAGCCTGGAGAAGTCCTGTCTTTTCGAAAGTCAGAGCTTTTTTTCATGACAGTGGAGCTGATTGCCACCTTACCACAAGCTTTACATTTTGAAAACTTCTTTAATTCTGAGATTCCTGCTTCAGCTGGGCCAATCTAGTTTTCACACATTGCCATGGGGAATAAAGCTTTTTTATTTTTCAGGAAGAAAATGAATGAATGAAATAATGGAAAAATAACTGAGTTACTGGACTGCTTTCTAATTATTTAAAGGACTTCACACATTCATGTCTTGACCACACTGTCAGCCTCTTCTCTATGAGAATATACGTCTACTGTATTAATAGAAAAGGCTGACCTACAGCTAACAATAAATCTCAGTAAACGGTGCATTTCAAATTGATAACTGCCTGCAGAATGTAACATTAAAGGCACTGAAGTAAATGCTTTATGCATTCATACCTGTGCTTGGCTAGGTGCATTCTCAGTAATGTGGGCTGCGTTTAGTGTTCTTTGGAAGAGGAGTTCTGAATTGTAAAGGCTGCTTTTTATCACAGGGGAGGTATTTTACTTGAACTTGGCTTCTGATGACTGTAAAAATCAGATCTCCAAAGGACATCACGGAAAGAGAAAATAATCTGATGCTTAAAAGAGTGTAAATGTCTACTGACAATCAAAGCATTTCTTCTACCCTCCCTCCTTATTTTTCCATTGTGTATCTGAGAACCACAGTTGTGATTGTTGTGATCATTTTAGTCATCACTTTGCTCTATGTAGGTTTTATGTTACAGTTTATAAGATGGTGAACATTTGCTGAGAGATCAAAGCACTTATCATAATGAGAAAAACATACATAAGGACAGTTGTATAGCAAGGGTAAGGATTGCCTGAAGCAGAACAAATTTCTACACATTGCCTGACAATGTAAGAATAATATAGCAGCACAATCATGAGAATAATATTACTTAATAAGTCACAGCTCTCATATGTCTTTCAGTGAAATTTACCATTTTATAAACTACTAAACACATTTTCTGCTTGATTAGCTATTTTATGTCCAGAAAACCTACAATAAAATCCTCTTCCATGAAACACATTTGAAAGAAAGATCTTAATTTTATCTTAATGTTGAAGATCAATAGAGTAGCAGTGGCAGACTAATAATATGACTCACTTTTTTAGCCATTAAGCTCATACTTCTGCCCAGTGGGCACAGGGAAGCTTGGCCATGCCTTTGGAAATGCATGCTGAGACTCCAGCTTCAACACTGTGGTGGATAATGAGTGGGTTTTACCAGAAGCCTACTGACCCCTTGATTCTCCCGGAGTCTTCCAGGAGTTGCACCCACGCCCTCACTGCTGATCTCCTGGCTGTGTGGATTTTGTGTAGTGAGGGCCTGTGGAAGAAGGATAATTCTTTTGTAAAATGCAGGCTCTTCCCTTCACAATTCTTTCCTTGTCTCACTACCTTTTGCTCCACGCCTCGCCCTGGCATGCAGAAAATGAAACAAAGCCTGTTTGCTTTGGCTTTTCAAGGGAAAGTAGAGGTAAGGCTAAAATTTCTAAAGGTTGTGGCCTTTTCTTTGGTGTTGCTCACTTCAGCTTTTATTGTGTTTTGTCTGGGTGAGAACTACAAAATTTGGCCCGCGGTTAGTATGGATTTGTTGGTAAAACGTGTTAGCATTTACAGAATCCAAAATCCAAGTTCATGTTTCACACGCCATTGCACAATATATTGCAGGTTAAGCTTATGTCATGATCAGAAATCTTTTCCTTTTGAAAGAACTAACACATGGAGATTTCATAGCCTAGAAAAACAGAAGACCCTTCCTTCCCAGCTTTATAACTTCAACATTTTAACAAGGCTAAGAAGGGAAGTGAGGGTTCCTTGTGCCTGAAGTATATTTGCTCATTGCAATCTGGCTTGCCTCCTCTTTTTTGATTGGGTATATTTTCCTAATGCAGATGTATATTAGACTCTGAATCAAGAGTGTAAAGTTCTATCAATCCAGTAATTTAAAATGAGGCCCTGGACACTTGTCTGCATATAGTTGTTATTCATAGCTGTTCCTCATCCTGTGTTGGCAAAATGATCAAGCAGATAAGCTAGCAGAGTCCTTAATACCCTGTAGTTTCATTATACATCATCAGCTTGGAAGAATTATACAGTTCCAAGAGCTCTATTGCGGTTTAGTGTTCTCTGGTACAGGATTTGTTTCTTTTTTGCCCTCTTTTTATTTTTTTTCTCTTAACTTTGGATATTTGTTTAAATTTTGGAGTGTTTTATGGAAGTCTGAGTATACAGCCTTGCAAGCCATGAACTCTGGGGTGGGATTTTTAAAAATTTAATTTTTCCACTGACTTCAGCAGCAGCCACAGCGTTAAACCCATGCCATGTGGTTACATTATTACACTACCTCTGGCAGCAGATTTTCCTGCGGGCTTCATCAGGTTTCTTCCATACGTTTGTTTATAAATTAGGGATTAATGATATTTATGCAGTTCATTGGAGTAGGGTGGTTATGTGGATTAAAATGAACAAGGACTATTACTGCAATTTATTTTTTTATTGCAAATGGAAATTCAACAATGGCATGTCACACGTGATGAATTCTTAGAAAAGTAGCTAGCTTGCTATAATGAATCATGCATATTATCATCGTTCCCTTTTGTTGCAATATGCTCATTTGATTACCGTACAGTTTCACCAGCACTTTGTAAAATTGTCTTAGCTGTTGTCTGTAATTTTATTGTGCCTTTGCCTCATGACATCAGGAAATGAGTGAGGTTCTTGGCTGAAATTCTGCCATTAGAAAGATTGTTCAGCACCTAATAAAGTCTTTGTCTTTCCACAGATGTAGTCTGAATACATTTGACGGGAAGAATATGCTTGTATTTGTGTCCATGGAGTAGAAAAGCCATTACTTGATGTTCTGCAGTTCAGAGGCAGAGCAGTGCACATGATACTGGATAATGCATTTTAAGTAATCTGAGCGCACTTAGCTACTGTTTCCTTGCTAGGAACATACTATACTGTTAGAAACATTGCCTTCATGTTTAATTGTTTCCTGGTCAGATACTATCTAGTAGTTTGTCTAATAACAGCTTTTGCTTCAGTTATATGGCTTTGTAGTGCATTGTCTTGGTCTTGTCCTCCCTTCTGTGAACAGGGGTTCAATAAGGCGAACTGTGCTGGAGTGCCCTGCTACACAGACTTTAAATACAAGATTGTTTGAAATGGCCTTGTGGCCCATTTATGTAATAACAAGGGAGATATGTCCTGACCTGTCAATCTCACTTCAAAAGAGCTGTTCAACACAATGTGTATTGTGCATGCAATGGACAAGAATGTTTATTACTGCAACAACTTTGAGTCCAATAAAAAAATTAATGAGGAGTTCAACTGGGATCTGAAATCAAACTATTTGGTGAAAAAGGCATCATAGCAGCCCTATATCTCACAGTCTATGTAACATCTAATTTTGATATTACACCACATTTTTTGTTTGAGGGTTGGGTTTTTTTTCCTCTCTTTTCTTCATTGTTAATTTATTTGGTTAATGACACATTTGAATCTGTCCAGGTGTTCATAACTCAGTATATTATATGCTGTTTCTCTCTAAAATACATATTAAAGCAATATATGTTATTTTTTTTTAGAGCACAAGTGTCTGTTTATCAACATTGGCTTGAGATGAACATGCAGTAAAGAGAACTAACACATTGCAGTCTTGTACACATATTTTTAAAGTGGAATTCAGGTCTTCTATATCATTGGGATTATACCAGCCACAATTTGATAGCAGATTGGATTAATCATGTGTCATGGGTTCAGCAGCAGCAGTCATTTTTCTCCTCCTTGGTAGCTGGTGTAGCGCTGTGTTTTTTGATTTTGGGCCTGGGAACAGCGCTGATAACACCAGTGTTTCGGTTACTGCTTAGTGATGTTTTGGTCTGGCCAAGGACTTTCTGAGTTTCATGCTCTGCCAGGGAGGAGGGGAGCCGGGAGGAAGCAGAGACAGGGCACCTGACCCAAACTGACCAAAGAGGTTATTCCATACCACAGCACGTCATGCCCAAGATGGAGGACGGAGAGGAGAGACCCAGAAGGGTGGGGGGTGCACTGCGTGGTCAGGCTTGGTTTTAGGTGGTGAGCAATTGTATTCTTTCCTTGTATTTGCCTTGTCATTATTATTATTGGTGGTAGCAGTAGTGATTTGTGTTATACTTTAGTTACTAAACTGTTCTTATCTCAACCTGTGGGTGTTGCATTCTTTTCGATTCTCCTCCCATCCCTCCGGGAGTGGGGGGCAAGAAAGAGGGGGGAGTGACTGAGAGAGAGTCTGCGTGAGTTAGGCTTAAACCACGACAGTTCTTTTTGGCGCCCAACGTGGGGCTCGAAGGGTTGAGATAACGACAGGATTAATAGCCGCTCGTCACAATGCTGATTTATTGGCTCTTAAAGTTGTTGCTTTTGGTTCTCTTGCGTTTATGGTTTCAGCCTGTTGTACCTTACTTACAGCCGGTATTTGTTATCTTAGCATGTTTCAGATATGGGTTTTGGTGTAAGGTTCTTGTTTCATTGTACTTTATTGGAATGGCTTGTGATACGGGCGGGCTCCAGAAGCCGTGGGGGGCGGATGTGTACCTGACAGTTCGGCTGTCCTGGCGAGGCTGTGGAGAGCCGAGGGGGGGCTGCCTCGGGAGCCGCCGGCTGCCGAAACGGCCCGGGGGAGCGGACCCGGGGAGCAGGAGCCGAGCCCCCCCACCGAGCCCAGCCCGACGGCTGCCGAGCAGAGGAAGGAGGTAGCAGAAGGGGTGAGCCCCCCGACTGAGCCCAGCCCGGCAGCTGCCGAGCCGCGGGAGGGGGAGGCTACCGAGCGGCAGGAGGAGACGGCAGAGAAGCCGGGCCCCGAGGCTGAACAGAGTCCCGTGGCCGAGCCCAGCCTCGTGGCGGCCGAGAGCATTCCCCGGCAGCTGCCCGCGGAGCCGCAGGAGAACGCAGGAGACCACGCAGCACTTCCCAGCAAGGCAGAGAAGGAAGCTCTGGACTCAGACAAAGAGCAGCTGGTGGTGAGAGAGCCGGCAAGCACAGCAGCTACACCAGCCCCAGTGACAAGCACAGCAGCCTCATTTGAGAGTTCTGAAGGGTTTGAATGGCCTTTGGGTACCCTTGAGACCTGCCTGCTGATTGTGATGGGGATCAGCATGTTGACATCCATACACAGTGTGTTTCACCCACAACCATTTTGTGTGGTCCCAAGAGTTAAGCAGAGTGGGGTGTGGGCCTTGTCTGGGGTTAGTCTGCAATGTAGGATGACCAAGAGATTTTCCCTGCAGCTGGACAGTCATGATTGGCAGAGTGTGTGGGACAATATGGGTGACTATCTTGTCCACTGGGCCCCTCCAGTGCTTTGGAAGCATCACAGATGGAGATACCGGTGCACAGTGTACCCTGATGCCATCAAGCTGTCGAGTGGTGGAACCCATTTATATTTCTGGAGTGACGGGAGGGTCCCAAGAGTTGACTGTACTGGAGGCTGAAATCAGCCTGACTGGGAGGGAATGGCAAAAACACCCCATTGTGACTGGTCCAAAGGCTCCATGCATCCTTGGCATAGACTACCTCAGGAGAGGGTACTTCAAAGACCCAAAAGGGTATCGATGGGCATTTGGTATTGCTGCTTTGGAGACAGAGGAAATTGAGCAGCTGTCCACCTTGCCTGGTCTCTCAGAGGATCCTTCTGTTGTGGGGTTGCTGAAGGTCGAAGAACAGCAAGTGCCAATCGCGACCACAACAGTGCACCGGCGGCAATATCGCACCAACCGAGACTCCCTGATTCCCATCCATAAGCTGATCTGTAGATTGGAGAGTCAAGGAGTAATCAGTAGGACCCACTCACCCTTTAACAGCCCCATATGGCCAGTGCGAAAGTCTAACGGAGAGTGGAGACTAACAGTAGACTATCGGGGCCTGAATGAAGTTACACCACCCTTGAGTGCTGCTGTACCGGACATGCTAGAACTTCAGTATGAACTGGAGTCAAAGGCAGCCAAGTGGTATGCCACGATCGATATTGCCAATGCATTTTTCTCAATTCCTTTGGCAGCAGAGTGCAGGCCACAGTTTGCTTTTACTTGGAGGGGCATCCAGTACACTTGGAACCGACTGCCCCAGGGATGGAAACACAGCCCGACCATCTGCCATGGACTGATCCAGACTGCACTGGAGCAGGGGCAAGCTCCAGAACACCTGCAATACATTGATGACATTATTGTGTGGGGCAATACAGTGGAAGAAGTCTTTGAGAAAGGGAGGAAAATAATCCAAATCCTGCTGGAAGCTGGTTTTGCCATAAAATGGAGTAAGGTCAAGGGACCTGCACAGGAGATTCAATTTTTGGGAATAAAATGGCAAGATGGACGTCGCCAGATCCCCACAGATGTGATCAACAAGATAACAGCAATGTCTCCACCAACGAATAAGAAAGAAACACAAGCTTTTTTGGGTGTTGTGGGGTTCTGGAGGATGCACATCCCGAATTACAGTTTGATTGTAAGCCCTCTCTATCATGTGACCCGGAAGAAGAATGATTTTAAATGGGGCCCTGAACAACAACAAGCTTTTGAGCAAATTAAACGAGAGATAGTTCATGCGGTAGCCCTTGGACCAGTTCGGACCGGGCCAGATGTCAAAAATGTACTGTACACTGCAGCCGGGGAGAATGGTCCTACCTGGAGCCTCTGGCAGAAAGCTCCAGGGGAGACTCGAGGTGGACCCCTTGGCTTTTGGAGTCGGGGATACAGAGGATCTGAGGCCAGCTATACCCCAACTGAAAAAGAGATACTGGCAGCCTATGAAGGGGTTCGAGCTGCTTCGGAAGTGATTGGCACAGAAGCACAGCTCCTCCTAGCACCCCGGTTGCCAGTGCTGGGCTGGATGTTCAAAGGAAGGGTCTCCTCTACCCATCATGCAACTGATGCTACATGGAGTAAGTGGGCTGCACTAATTACACAACGAGCTCGAATAGGAAATCCCAGTCATCCAGGAATTCTAGAAGTCATCATGGACTGGCCAGAGGGTAAAGATTTTAGAATGTCACCAGAGGAGGAGGAGATGATGCGTGCTGAAGAGGCCCCACCATATAACGAACTGTCGGAAAGTGAAAAGCAATATGCTTTGTTTACTGATGGGTCCTGTCGCATAGTGGGAAAGCATCGTAGATGGAAGGCAGCCGTATGGAGTCCTCGACAACAAGTTGCAGAAACTGCTGAAGGAGAGGGTGAATCGAGTCAGTTTGCTGAGGTGAAAGCCATCCAGCTGGCTTTGGACATTGCGGAACGAGAAAAGTGGCCAGTACTTTATACTGACTCATGGATGGTGGCCAATGCCCTGTGGGGGTGGTTGCAGCAATGGAAGCAGAGCAACTGGCAACGCAGAGGTAAACCCATCTGGGCTGCTGCACTGTGGCAAGATGTCGCTGCCCGGGTGCAAAACCTGGTGGTCAAGGTACGCCATGTAGATGCTCATGTACCCAAGAGTCGGGCCACTGAGGAACACCAGAACAACCAACAAGTGGATAAAGCTGCTAAAATTGAAGTGGCTCAGATGGACTTAGATTGGCAACGTAAGGGTGAATTATTTTGAGCCTGATGGGCCCATGACACTTCAGGCCATCAGGGCAGAGATGCAGCATACAGATGGACTTATGATCAAGGGGTGGACTTAGCAATGGATACTGTGGCCCAGGTTATTGACGAGTGTGAACTCTACACACAGCCTCTCCTGCTCTGAAAGGCTGTTGCAAAAGATGGAGCTTGACATCATGGACTGGATGTACTCAGCAGCTTTGTAGGGATTGGTCTATGCACTGAGGGATGATCTCTCTCCCCCTCTCTGTGTGTGTGTGTATGCATATACATATACATGGGATGGTATATTGACAATGTGGAATCTGGGCATAACGTGAATGGTATGGAATAAGGGGTGGATAATGTCATGGGTTCAGCAGCAGCAGTCATTTTTCTCCTCCTTGGTAGCTGGTGTAGCGCTGTGTTTTTTGATTTTGGGCCTGGGAACAGTGCTGATAACACCAGTGTTTCGGTTACTGCTTAGTGATGTTTTGGTCTGGCCAAGGACTTTCTGAGTTTCATGCTCTGCCAGGGAGGAGGGGAGCCGGGAGGAAGCAGAGACAGGACACCTGACCCAAACTGACCAAAGAGGTTATTCCATACCACAGCACGTCATGCCCAAGATGGAGGACGGAGAGGAGAGACCCAGAAGGGTGGGGGGTGCACTGCGTGGTCAGGCTTGGTTTTAGGTGGTGAGCAATTGTATTCTTTCCTTGTATTTGCCTTGTCATTATTATTATTGGTGGTAGCAGTAGTGATTTGTGTTATACTTTAGTTACTAAACTGTTCTTATCTCAACCTGTGGGTGTTGCATTCTTTTCGATTCTCCTCCCATCCCTCCGGGAGTGGGGGGCAAGAAAGAGGGGGGAGTGACTGAGAGAGAGTCTGCGTGAGTTAGGCTTAAACCATGACATCATGTGAAAGTTTTCTCTTGGTTTATTTTTTATATCCTGCTGAAAACTAGCTAATAAGCTAACTCTTTTCTGGGAGTCTATTGATCCTCTCAGCAGAGCAAAGACCTGCCAAATTGGACCAGAAACTAAGGACTATGTCTATACCATAAACTCTGTCAATATATCTGCATTGATCAGTGGTGCAACAAGATGCATTTTACAACTAGAGCTGCTGTACCAATAAAAGCCCAGAAGATGCAGTTATACTAGCAGTGTCACTTACCAGAGTCGAGTTTTTGGCCCATAGGAGAAAAGGATGGACGGGTGGCATAGATTACACCAACAAAAAAAGTAATTTTAATCATTTCAGTTTCATCCCTCCGAGAACTTGCTGTTGTCACTGTAGTTAAGCAGCCAAAGATTGTTCCTATTAATGCTCAATCTTTCAGAGACTGTTTCTTTATTTTATGGCTGTGGCAAAGGAATACAGGGTGACCGATGGAGGTCTGTGTCTGTTGTATACCTGCATATCTGTATTGTAGCTGAACACACAAGTTTTCAGAAGAACAGACCAGGAAACCTGCTGGATTTGGGGAAAAACTATGATTTAAAAAAAAAAAAGGAACAGCAGCTAATCTTTACCTTAAAAAAGCTTCTCTTGTTCAAATAGTAGAACTGTATTACAGCTGAGAATGTCTCTATCACTTCAAAGAAAACACTCAGAGAATATTTTCCTCCATCTTTGCGTCTGCACCATAGGGAGGTATCATTATTGCCGGATTGTAACAAAATACCTAAGCTGGTGCTAGTGGTATAGTTAAATTAGCCAAGAGACAAGTAGCGTGTGATGTTTTAGTTAAAAAATAAAAAGGCCTGCAATAGTTGCTGGTTTAGATTTATGCTGTTTTAGATTTATGCCACAAATGTATCAGCTTCATTCTATTCATCAGAGGCTGAATTGTTAAAAAGAGTACAGATTTCAGGATAACCCCAAGAAAAGACTGAACAAAATTTGGGAAGTGCATAATAGATGTTTGTGCTGTAAAACAAAGACATAATGGAACTGGAGTAGGAATCATGCAGTGCAACAGACATAAAACAATGTTTTCTCTTCACTCTCTGCCATGTCTCTTACCAGTTAATATTTTACCTCTTAGTTGAAATACATTTTTGGTCATGAGATAAGTCAACAAAACTACCTGTAAGAAGCAGCCAATATCATAACACGCTTGAATAGGCCTAAACAGCAGGTGCTGCCATGCTCCCATGGTCTCTAGTGACAAGCTATGCTCCACTTTGGGCTTAAGACTGGACGGGTTGCTTACAGTTTTCATTTCTAAGTACTGTAAGGTCCTGTGAGAGCATGGAAGGCATTTTAAGCTGTCACTGGTGTCAGATCTTAATGTTTAATTTACAGGGCTTCTGCTGGTATTTATTATGCATGTGTGGGTATAAGAGACAGGTCCCTTAAAATTCTCAGGATAGAGGAAGACACTACTCCATGAGATGTGTTCTGGGGCGCTTATCATGTTGATTAGTAGATGACTGCTCACTCACTGTCAAGGGAACACTGAATTTGGAATGGCTCTGACCTAGTGTAGAATGAGCTGCTCAGGGCTGCAGGTATAAGGAGTGACCTGAGGCATAGAGATACAAGAAGGTTGCACAGCCCCTCAGAACTAAGGCTAGGACCAAGTACTCTGGACATATATTCTTAGCTACCTTCTACAAGCCTGTACTCTTTTTAAAAAAATGCATTAAATGAAATCAGTTAATGCTGCTACTATATTGGTTGTTATTGAGTTTTACAAAACATTGACTACATTTGTGATGTCCCTACATTTTTAATATTTTTGTTTTGTTTCATTTTGTTTTCCATCAGTCCTACAGAAGTCTCAAATGGCAACACAAAAATCCATTTTAGATTTGTCAGTGGGAAGCTAGGGACTTGGTTAGGATATGAGACTTGCTTAAGCTATGGAAAAGAGGGAGGAAGTGAATTCAGGAGTGTAATGTCTGGAACAGCAGATAACTTTTGGGTCTTACACCTGAAGCCTTCCACATGACTTATAACCATATCCCAGGCTGCCTGCAAAGTAGAGAAGACACCCTGAAGTTTAAGTTTGACATATAATTCCCAGAGGCTTTCTTTGCCAAGCACAGTTACACAACATTGATACCATTGAAGTCAATGTGACTTTGCAGTCAAATACCACCCAGTTGGAAACTTAACACTTATTTCAAAGCTGATTAACGACAAGTGAGTGAGGGTAGTAGTGAGGTAGTGAGCGAGGTGCAGGTAGCCTCCTGTAAAGTAAGTGCTTGTGTTGATTTATTAAGTTTCATGGGGAATTATCAGTTATTTTTCTGCTGATTCTGATTTTGTAAGGATTTTTCTTTACTAAAGGGAAAGATTGGCAGTACTGAGGGCATTTTCACTCTATGATTTTTTTTTCATTATTATTTCACCAAAAAACTTGCTGCTGACATCAGTGGAAATGATAGTTAAGCTTGCCTGAACATGGGGTTTGTTTTTATTTTAATATGAATTTTGGCAAAGAACTATGTAATTTCTTCCAGAGGAGCCACTGTAATACCTTGGCAGGACAGGAGATTTAAAGCCAGAAGTAACTGGGACAAAGAAAAAAGGCATTAATTTTGCCAGGTGATGCTACCTGATTTACTCAAAAGGATGTTTTCATATGCTAGGAAGCTTGCAAAGCTCAGTAAGATGAAAGGAATGTAACTAATTTCAATTAAGAACTGGCTTCTAGATTCAGTAACAAACACACATGTAAAGCTTTATTTTAAAATTGCACATGTATTGAAGGAAGCATTCCAAGTAAGATACAAAAAAAACCCCACAGTTTGTAGCAGCAAAAAGAAAATGAGTTAAAATCCTTAGCATACACTGAAATTATTCCTGTTGATATCTAATTAGAAGAGAAAAAGAGTTCATCTGATGAAAATTACTAAAAAATTACTCAGATAGGTGTATATACTGATTTTATTCTTCTTTCTAAATCTGTGGTTTAACCCTTTTTTACTCCCTAATTTCTCCAAATTCACCATTTTTTATTTGCAGTGCTGAGAAAAGGCTGTCTTAAAATCATACATTAGCAGACCAACTTTGTAATTTGCTGCGTTATGTGCAAATACTGATGTCATGTTGATAGTCATATTAAAGCAATATTAATGATCATTTCTTAGAATGAAAAAGGTTATTATGAAAGAAGTTAGCACTCAGTACTTTAACAGAATAAGCTTTTATAATCTATTTTATAAAATGTTTATTATTGTAATAATAATAATTATTATTATTGTTGTAATAATAATAATAATTATTATTATTATTAAAATCAGGCACATTTTGGTCTGTTTTTTTCCCCATTTGGTACGGATGCAAAATAGATAAGGTGACATCACTAGAGTAATTGTGCTGTAAATGAGATGCTAATTTGGAGTTTAAAAAATATATTTCATCTTTTAGTGAGATCTGTTTTCCCAACTATAATAGTAAGTAGAATGAGGGCTATGACTTGCTCTTGGAGCAGCAGGCTAGCTTTTTATTCAGGAATGCAGCTACTAAATTGTCATAAAGAAGAGCTGTAACGAAAAAAATTGGAGCAGAGATGTCATGTTTCACTTAAATTTATGAACTATCTTGGCGCTAGGCGGCAATAGGCTCACAACAAATCCCTGTATGTTGCAATTTCCTCCAGGGAGCCTCTCCTACAACCATCAAAAAGCCCTTTAGGGTTGGGTGGACAGGAATACCACACTAATGCTTTAATTCTATTATGCAGTAAATCACCGTTAGACCAGACATAGAGTCTAGCAGGTTATCACCACCAGCAGCTGAACCAGCAAAGACGAGAATGATAGAGGTCAGAGGTTTTGTCACCTGAAAGGTCATAAAGTGTTTTGGAGGTGGGAGCTTTACACCCTGTGGATGCAGAGTAAAAACTAGGTCTGTGGTCTTGTGCTGACATCAAGTGAAAACATGTTTATACTGAAAGATATCCTAGCACACCCAGTACAATTAAACCTGCTAGAAATGTCATGGTTTATTACCCCACCTGTTGGATTCAACTACTGTTTTTATGATGATGACATTTGCACTTTAGCCTGGCAGGCTGCAAAGGGATTAGAAAATACACACACATACTCACACACTCTCCCCCACCCCCCATTCTTCCAACCCTGCCCTCCCCCCCCTCCCCTTCCCTGCTCCTGCACCGCATTTTAATGTTTTCCAGGATGCACAGGAATCCAGTACAAGCGGTCTGGCAAGGAAAGACTCCACCTAGACGTCAAATGGCACTCCAGAGACTGGTGACCGAGTTTTGCCACTGCTTACTGACTCTGTATAATTAGAGTTGATCACAATATAGTAAGGCAATAAAATATGTTGTTGTGGTGTTCTTCCTATAAATACTGAAAAGGCAAAGAGGGAAAATGAGACCCTTATATTTTCTCTACCGGAAATATTCCGGACTTTTTAAATACATGGTCTCTAACTAAAACTTGATTATTAGGACTATTTCCCTTAACTGTATACAAATCTTGCATATATTCTCCACAGACTTGCTTTCATGTGCCAGTAATGAGAATCAGAGTTTTATGTGCTCAATTGCAAGTGATGTCCTTTTGAAAAAGAAATGGAAAAAAACAAGTACTAATAAAGCAGTGATAGAGCCCCCTATTTAAAATCTGCATGCATGTTGAAACTCATGAAGGAGGTGGTTCTTAAGATGCCTATTTTTCACTTTGGCCTTGCAGGTGCAGCTGACCATGGGCTAATCTCTTACTGCAAGAACAAATGGCAAGGTGATATGAAATAGCTTCTGTCAAGGAGTTAGCTGGGTGTCACTGAGGCACAACAAAACCCTACTAATCTTATTTTCTTCCTACAGAGTCCTCCTAGTGCATCAGTGTGTAGTTTTTCATGATTTATGTCCTTTTTGTTGTTCCTGGCAAAGACGCGTTTTGGGAGCAAATAGCTTGCTCAGAAATCTGTTCTGGAGAAACCCTTAAATCTAACTGTGAAGAGGCCTTGAACTCCTGAAAGATGTTGGCTTCTCCTTATCTACAGCCTGACAGAGAAGAGTATAATGTAACAAAAATCTTTTCATGTTCTGAAGATATGCTTTTAGCCTCAGTTCTTTTCAGCAGTAGCCATTCCCTTCTCTAAGCATGGGTCCTACACCTGCAGAGATATTGCGGCAAAAACATGCGTGGAGAAGAGAAATACTGGAAAAATTATGCAACCTTTCTACTTCCACGTTGTATTTCACAAACTACTCAAGTGCCTTGGGTAATTCTTTGATAGCTCTTTTGGGAAAAAATATAACTGTAACTGACACCTGCATTCTCTCCACATATGTCTGCAGTTAAGTTGTATCACCAATATGAAGTTTAGGAAGGGAAGTTTCCCAAATTAATTTGTGATAGAGAATGTCTTCATTGGGGACAAACGTAAAGAAAATTAAAAACCTTATCCTATTTCAACAGTTATGAAATTTCGATCAGTTTATCTGATCAAAATTTGAGATAAATTGTAACCTTCTCTGTCATAATGGAATTTATTGTCTGGAACAAAATATGCCCAGGAACAGCTTTCTTCTTTGTTTTTTTTTTTTGTCTTAGTCCTGTTTACTGATAAAGAACATGTTGAGGCTGATGGCTGGAGTAATAAAATGGAAGATCAGGATATCTGCTCTCTCTTATATTGTTGTCTCTCTTTCAGAAATTCTGTTTGTTTCATTGTTGGCAGATCAAATGTATTGCAGGACAACAAACGCATATATACACAAGAGTGATAACTAATGGAAGTGACCTATGCAGCTCCATTTATGACTGATAGCACTCTACTAGCTTTATGCTTATTTTAAAGTCCCCTTGACACAGATTGATTAAAGGCAACGACCCATATGAATTTATGAAAAAAGTATGGATTTTTGAAAGAGCTATAACGTATGATTTAAGAACTGATTGTTTCTTAGCTGTCACTATTTTCTTTCCTCATCTCTCCAGCCCAAAATCTCTGTCACATTGGGAATTATTCTTAATAATCAAAAACTGATGCTGTGGATTAAAGAATAAAGATGTCATTGGATAAAATAAAACAACAACAACAGAAAAGAAAATAGATTTGTATGATTTTAACTATTCTTTAATCTGCTCCTGGGCAACAAAAATGATTTGTGTCAGACGTTATTGCATTAAACTTTAATTTTCTTCCACAAGAACAGGATTATATAAAGGAGTATTGGATTGCACTCAGCATGGATTAGCTGAGTGGTGTCTTTGCTGCCAAGGACCAAATGGATTTCCTTCCTTTTGTGATTTATATTTTTATTGCTGTTTTTTTCCCCTACTTCTAATTCCCATTACCCATCAGTTTGCCAGAACTGAGATACCATCAGAAGCAGCAGAAAGGCAGGCAGAATTATCAGCTTATTGCATATATTTTGGTTCCAGGAATCCTCGGTAGCCAACGTCAAAAGAATACACTAGCCCTTAGCCATAGAATCTGATTGCTAAGTTAAAACTGGAAAATTAAAATCTTACTCACTGTGAAAGAGTCATACCCTTTAGTTCTTGAATTAAATATATACATACAATCAGCTTAAATTTTCCCTTTAAAGATCATAAAAATTTCCAGAGTTTTGCTTAATGGTAGCTCAGCAAATGTTTGTTGGACACAGAAAATGATGAATGGTCAAAACAAAGATGCTAGCAGTGTAAACAGAAAAGGAAAAAGATTCATTCAGTATAAAGGCAGGGAAGATTCAGAATGTGCCCAGATAAAATGGCAGAAAATAAAATTAGCCCCTCTACTAACAGACTGAATGTCATAAATTGCAGTTTATACTTTGCAGCCCATTTTAGAAATGACTAATGGATTTTCTGGTCTTGAAATTTTAACCAGCAAGAAGGTGCTTGGTGGTAAAAGAGACATAGGTATTTAAGGACAAATATTTAAGCTATTAAGTTACAGAGGATGGTTTGCATTTGTAAGCAGCGAAGTACAGCAACCTAAATGCCAATCAGTAGTCGCTCTTGGACAGATACAGCAACACTAAAGGACTTTCAAGAGCAATAAAAATTAGAAAAGCATACCAAAACTCACAAAAACTATTGTTAAAAAGTATAAATGAAAAATCTGATTCTCCATCACAGGAATTACGTAGCAGAGAGCAGAAGCAAGCCTAACTGCCATTACATCACCAGAGTTATTCTTAATAATAATAAGTTCCAGAGCACATTTTCCATGGATCAGTCATAAAAATGTTTAGCAAGTGCCAAACAGACTAGAAGCTTGAAATTGTGATGTGTAACTGCTGAAACCTGAGCTATTCTTGATCCTGCCCTTAAATAATTTTCTTGATGTTGCACATCCTTTATGCGGCCCACAGCTCAATCCACTGTCAAACCTGGCCCAACCATTCAGTTTCATGTTGCAAAGTAAACTTGACTTTTCCATAAATTAGCATGTAATAAAGAAGTACAATAAAAATTTCACTTGATTCCTCACTTGGCAATTCTGCTTATAGCATCTGAACAAAGGATTCTCCTACATCATTTCATGTTAGAGCTGAAAGCTTTCCCTATTCTTCAGATTACATAGAATGAACCTTAATTCATGGCATTTAGTTTATCGGTGCAAAAAAAGAGTGGATTATTGTTATATTATCAGAATTAACCTTCATGATTGTTGCTGTACTATTTTCTGAAATTATTAAATTAGACTAGTGACTACTGTCTCACTCCTGCTTTTTCTTGGCAACTGTTAGATTTCTCAGAAGCAGCTTTCAGCTTATTGGTAAATAGAACCTTTAAGTCATCATGCCTTTTCTAAACAGGTATTTAGCACCTTCAGACTACTGACAGAGACACTAGTCTGTCAAAAACTGAATCAGAGAGAATGTTTCCTGCTGCTTTTATCACATCAGAAAGCTATACAGAGAGACTCCCTATGGTAGCTTTAAGTGTTTGCCTGTTATTTCTCTCCTATATGAAGGAGATATTTGTGATAGAATAAATATTACACTATGCAGTAATGTAATTGAAGCCTATTCCTTTATAGTGGAGCCCCTTCCCCAACATGCATACACAAACCCACCATACCCCAAACAGGAGGAAAGATAAGCTTGTTTTACACATTCATCAAAGTCAAAAGCAGTTGCTCTGCTTCCAGATGCCTGTGCAAGATGGAGCACCAAAAGCACAGTTATCTAGCTACTAGACTACGTTCATCTCAGGCAGAAAACCTGATGCTCTTAAAACTCAGAAAGAGGCCTCCCAATAGATGTAGTACTTGCATTTCTCCATCTTACCTGACTAAATTAAGGTAAAATTAATTTAGATAGAGACTGAAGAGGGCTCCTAGAATATTAATCTCCTGTATTGTGAGCAGTCACTTCATGTAATATCTTTTATATGCTCATCATATTACATCTGGAATGTAGCTACATTTTCCTTATGACATTTTTGTCCCCACACTCTTCCAGGGATGTGTTTTTTTGTGATGCGTGAGAGCTTTTGAATTTCTCTGCAGTCTCTGAAGCTTCCTTGGGTTCAGCTTATATATTATTCATAGACAGAAATGTAGATGTGATAATAGCTCTTCAGGAAGGGATGTACATGAGCTTTTTTCATCTTGCTTCTGAAATTGGTGCTGTTCTGTCTAAAAGTCAAGGTCACCTCTGCATGCTGGGATGCACAGGCAACAAACCCATCAAAGTGGACTTTCTCTGTCGTTGCAGAACATTAGTTGCTTGTGCAAAAAACGCAGGTTATGTAAGCATGCTAATGGGACTCTGTGTAGGCCATCATGAACCTGGGCTGTATGTCACGTGTGCAGCAAAATTACACTTGCTGTGAAAGCCACAGAGAATCATCTGCACATGCATGTGCATGAAATATAAGATTTTGACTTGGATTATTTGTGGAAAACTACTGGTGTCAGGTGTGCAGTCCACTAGTAATGAGTGAAGCTCAAGACTTCACAGCCAATCTCAAGCCACCAATTCTAAAGATACTGTTGAGCTGTTGAGTTTCTTTCAGGTTTGCCAGTATTTTTTTTTTTTCTCCCCTGGCTGTAGAGATGTGGGAGCCTATGAATAAAGGTTTTCTTGAGATTGGCACTGTAATTGTTCAGATCAAAAACACTTGGGCAGGACTTTTGATTTGAATGAGAATTAGGTTACTGTTGGCTGACCTCATAATATTTCAGTAGTAGTTTATTTGGGACGTTGTAATGCAAACTGAACAAAAAAGTTAATAAATTACTTTGCATTTGAGGAATATTTAACTTTTCTTTAATCTGACTGAAGAATGGGGGAAAACCTCTAATAGTTTCATTCCAATTCATCTGCCTAACTCAAACCAGTCAGTAGCTGACTAAATCACAGGCATATCTAGCTATATACGAACCTATTACAAACATGCATTTGTTTTTCATTCTATCTATGTGCCCTCTAAGGCTGACTCCTGAAGATTTAGGCTATGATTATGCTGCTGGTTTTGACAGTGGCTGTCAATTAGGGAAATTCAATGTTGAAAATGTTTATATATTGGTTAAGTTTGTATTGCTTTAGATCTTCAAATTAATGAAATACATAATTTCTGGAACACTTCTTCACAGCTGGAGATGAACTCTGATTAACGTGCTTTCATCACTGGAAAACTTTTCACTGGCAGTTTCAGAAGACCTTAAGCTGCTATAACACAACTTTTTAAAAAAAAAAAAAAGTCAGCAACTAATATTTAGTCCAGAGTAACACAAAACAAAATGTGAATGACAAATTCTTGGTACACGCACCAATGATAACAGCTCCATTGCAATCAGTATATTGGTTACACTGCTGTTATATGCATACAATGAAATAAATCTACAGAAAAATGACAAGTCACAGCACCAGGTTATCACAAGCCTACTTTCTCTAAGAATATACAACTACTGTGATGCATTGTCGTGGCTGTTTTTTGTTTTTGTTTTTGTTTTTGTTTTTGTTTTTTTGAGCCTGAAGAAACTAGAATTTGATTTTTTTTTTCTAATCCATTTTATCATACTCAGAAACGGATATGGAAACATTGGAGATGATTCAGCACAGAGTCACAAGAGAAAATAAAGGAAAAATGCTTTGCAGTAATAATTAAATATAGAGTTCTACGTTTTAATTCATCAGAATGAGAACTAAGATGTAATGCAATACTAATTTCTAATTCCTTACAGTGGAGAGGTATAAGGTAAGGTAACCTCTCTTCTTTCAGAAAGTGGCCAAAATGAGTCTAATAAACTGCAGAAAAAAATGAAACAGACACACACGCGGTGTAAGGTGTGAATCTGCAGTAAGTATAAAGATCTTTAGAATAACAAAAAAAAAAAAAAAAAAAACCAAAAAAACAAAAAACCGAACGCTCTTTCAGTGGATTCTGTCTGGGCTGAAATTAAGACAAGATAACTTTCTGAAAGAAATTTTACAATTCAATCACAAATTATTAGACTTGAAGGAGGTATTACTGGCTGTACCTGCACTGTACAATGGTCTCACATTGCTTGAAAGTTATTATATATATATTAAAAAATCCAGTTATACTTGAGTTTTAGTTAATTGAACTATTTAGTTTTTTGAAATTCCTACTCTCTTTATCTTTAACCTGAGTGCTTTTGCGCTATTCCAGCCTATCACATCCAGAAATCTGATTCAAGTCAGATGGAGCTGATTTACAAATTCAATGGTGTACAGCTGAAGCAAAAATAAAATGTATATTATAAAAAAGTGATTTTTTTGTGATGTTATTTCAAATTTTATTTGAATTTTAGTTCCCTGGAGGACTACAACTTGATGTAAATGTTTAGCTATTCTTTAGCTACAGTAACTTTTGCACCAAAAGCTAACTTAAGCAGGTTAGCAAAATGAGCAAGGAAGTAGAAATTGATTTCTTTCCAGCTTACTTTTCAGGTTTTTTGATTTCTTTATCTACAGGTTTTCTCCACAATGGAGGCTTTTTTCCACATTTTATCTTGAACCAGAACTCTATTATTTGCATAAAAGATGCATATTTGATTATAAAATGGACACCTGGTCAGGAGAGCAACTTGCTGAATTTGTATTTTCCATAAGATTGCATTTTTGGGTATTCAAAACTATGCACTCTGTATAAATCAAGGCTTGCAATTATTTAAATCAGTTTTCTATCTGACCTGTGTGCCATTATCACTTCATATAAAAATACAGTCAAGATTTTACTGCCTACACTTTAGGACAAGTATGAAAATATTAGATGCCGTTGTGACAGGAGGCAGGTAATTCCCTACCACAAATCAAGATTTAACTTTCATTTCTTCTCATAGTTTTTCCAGTCTCCAGTATTTTTCTTTATGAAATAGTAATAGAGTTTTTTGTATATCTGTGATTTCATGTTGTCATATATATAGGAGCACAGAATACCAAGAATGAAACATTTCTGGTTCTCTTTTAAAATGGAATGAAACTGAACTGAAAAGGTTATTGCATTTCAAATGCTGTGTACAAAAGTTCATTTGGTAAATCTCAGGTAATTTTGAAGGTAATTTTGAAACTGAACATTCTAGAATGTGCTATAAAGCCCAGTTCCTGCAGAAGATTTGAGGAAAAGAGCTAGAATATGAAAGAATTTACCATGTACTGCTCACTTAACATTATTGATTTCTTAGGAGAAAAAATGGAGAATATATCTAAAAATCTACTAAAAAATATCTAAATATAAATGCCCTGTATAATATAGCTGTATTTTAAGTTGTCTTTTTTTCCTTTAGAGGTCAAAAAGAAGTTGTAGTCCCTCTTGGTTTTTCAGTTGGCTCTTGTTAATCTGCTCTAGCAAAACCCCAACTCACTCAGTCTGTGGCCCAATTTAACTAAGCATCCCCCTATGAATGAGCCATTTGTTTATGCTGAGAATGAAGAATAAGGCATATGAAAAGATACTGGCATTCTGCCATATGTTATAACATATGGGTAGTTCACACTACGTTACATCCATGTGAAGAAGAGGACCCTGATGGACAAGAGTACTGCATTATTCCATCTTGAACCTTTAGTAAGAGTACTTGGCATTTTTGTAACATTGCAAAAGAATTTACTAATTCTCAACAAACATATTGATAAAGAAAATACAGCCCACAACTAGGGACAACGAGGTACAGAGTGAACACAGACCTATGCTAGTCTTGGTAATTAAGATATTGTAACCCCTGCTTTTTTATCCATTTTGCAAATGTTACTACTTTTCAACTTGCTATATATGCAGCAGGCTTTGAAATGTGTACGCATCTCTTTCTCCATTATGCACAAAATCATCTTTGTTGTTATTTGTACTGACAAAGCAATAGAAATGTCAGCAATTTCTCAAATACATAGAAACATAGAGAAATATATATTTTATCTTATGAGTTATGACACGGTAGTACAAATTCAGTGGTAAGAAGGCATATGTTACATCTGGGTAAATAAGTGTGAGTTGTTGTAAGTTAGATGTTGAAGGAGAGTTTTTACATTTATTTCTGCAGGATGCTACCTGCGGTAGCATTGGTGAAATCACATTTATATGGGTATAACTGCAGTGGTTCTGTATATGAGGAATGAAATGAAAGGACATTGTCAGTGGGATTGAGTGTGCCCTCAGCAAGTTTGCTGATGACACCAAGCTGTGTGGTTTGGCTGATACATTGGAGGGAAGGAATGCCATCCAGAGGGACCTTGACACGCTTGTGAGGTGGGCTGATGCCAACCTGATGAAGTTTAACCATGCCAAGTGTAAGGTCCTCCACCTGGGTCGGAGCAATCCCAGGCACAGCTACAGGTTGGGCAGAGAAGAGATTCAGAGCAGCCCTGCAGAGAAGGAAGTGGGGGTTTTGGTTGATGAGAAAATGAACATGAGCCGGCAGTATGTGCTTGCAGCCCAGAAAGCCCAGCGTATCCTGGGCTGCATCAAAAGAAGTGTGACCAGCAGATCAAGGAAGGTGATCCTGCCCCTCTACTCTGCTCTCAAGAGACCTCACTTGGAGTATTGTGTGCAGTTCTGGTGTCCACAACATAAA
The DNA here is from genome assembly GCA_028858755.1 of Ara ararauna. Taxonomy (NCBI): domain Eukaryota; kingdom Metazoa; phylum Chordata; class Aves; order Psittaciformes; family Psittacidae; genus Ara; species Ara ararauna. The sequence continues at coordinate 29,724,005 of CM054410.1, read as the reverse complement.
AAGGACATGGAACTGTTGGAACAAGTCCAGAGGAGGGCCACAAGGATGATCAGGGGACTGGAGCACCTCCCATATGAAGATAGGCTGAGAGAGCTGGGGCTGTTGAGCCTGGAGAAGAGAAGGCTGTGTGGAGACCTCATAGCAGCCTTCCAGTATCTGAAGGGGGCCTATAGGGAAGTTGGGGAGGGACTCCTCATGAGGGACTGTAGTGAGAGGACAAGGGGTAATGGGTTCAAACTTAAACAGGGGAAGTTTAGACTGGATATGAGGCAGAAATTCTTTACTGTTAGGGTGGTGAGGCACTGGAATGGGCTGCCCAGGGAAGTTGTGAATGCTCCATCCCTGGCAGTGTTCAAGGCTGGATTGGACATAGCCCTGGGTGGCATGGTTTAGTGTGAGATGTCCCTGCCCGTGGCAGGGGGGTTGGAACTAGATGATCTTAAGGTCCTTTCCAACCCTAACTATTCTATGATTCTATGACATGATAGGCAAAATAGTCAACAACATAAAGAAGCAATTGGCTTCTTGCTCTACTTATCACTCTTCAGCCCACACCTTCCTCTCCAATGTTGTGATTGTACATGTGCCTCCACCCAGTGCCTTGATCTTGAAAGTTACATTTTTTTAAATCTTCTCTGAGCAGCACCTACTTATGGAGATATAATATCTTCTAAATGGCTAGGCTTCTATGGTTTCAGTGTGACTCCATATGGTACTAATAGTCATGGCTGTATAAATCAAACCCACCCTTTTGGAACCATTTTCCATCGGATTCTTGGTTGTTGTGTTTACCTTTCTTCTACACTGAACATTTCAGATTGAGAATGTTTTACAAAAATGGGTTATATTGGACTCTTTGATTTTGATATGATTTGTTACAAAGGGAGGAAGTTGGCTTCTAAAAGTTCTTAAAATCCTGACAAAAACTCAATTTCTAGGAGAAGCTTCAGAAATTTTCTCTTAGAACCTTTTCATAACATACATACAAAATGTCATTTAATTTCCAGATAGGTTCAAACATATTACCACTTCATGCTGTTCTCACTTGTAGAATGATTTTGTGCAGAAATGAATGATCTAAAGTAACAAACCTAGAAGACCTGGACAAGACTAAAATCTTAGGCCCTAATCCCACAAAGATCTTTTTACATTTACTTAACATTGAGAAGATATGCAGTTTTAGTGAAGTCAGTTGAACCTCCTGAGCTTTATTTTGAGCACATGTAAAGTCTTTTAGTACTCAAAGATTGTAAATTGTTTTGGGTAGGAACAGAATTTGCCTTCTATTTATAACATAAATAAAGCAATGTATCTCCAGGCTAGAAGGAGTCTTTGGGTACGAGGCAGTAAATAATAATAATTTAGGCCTTTACGCTGTCCAGAAGTTATGCAAAGAGATATGGAGCTTGTTACCTGGTATGATTTATACCATCAGATGCTGTAACATCGTTAATGTTATTTGTAGCAGAAACCAGTCAGAGTTTAATAAATTTAAGGTACGATACTTAGGTATGTTGCTAGATTTTATGAAGAATAATAGTATTGGGCAACTTTCATGTTTTCTTTTATTTAAATGTGGCTGTTGATAGGGTAAAAATTAGTTTCTATTTATTATGGTATGTTTAAACTGGAGAGCCTGATGCTGACATAAATTCATTGCAGTGCAAACACTGAATGCTGTTGTACATATGTTATGGCATATGGCAGAATTTCATCCCTCATCTCTTTCTTATTCTCTGTCCTCAGAGTCATTAAAAGGCTGTCCCATGAGATGACTCTGTTAAATTAGGTCAGCAACTGGAGGTGGCCATTTGACAACTACATTTTTGAATAATATGGCAGGGTTAACTCTTGAAAATGATCTTTTCTTCAACCTTTTCTGTGAAGAAAGGACATACCTGACAATAGATCTTAGTCTGACCATAGAAGTCTCTGAGATACTTCTCATCAGATATTCATGAGATATTTTAAAATGTATTTTCTATTACTATGTCAACTACACCATTGTTTTCAGATATTTGAAGCATACTAGACAGATGTCTGGGCAGAATTAACTCCATATCTGTAATGCTGCTGTGGTGGTGTGTATGTATGATCAGGAAGAAGGGGCTGACCTTGCAGCTTATTCCTTGGCTGCTTATGATATTGGTAGTAAAAGAATAGTTTTGCATACATTTGTCTCTACAGACTCTGGATTGTTTTGCTGTGTCCTATTTCACTTTACATATAGTCACACAAACAGGGAAAGGGGAGAAATGCAAGCATAGGAGTGGTGTGTGTATGGTATACCCTATGCAGGAGGTGATTGTGCTCCAGCCTTCCAGGCAGAAAAAAATTTACTCCTGTTGGTTTACCAGAGGTTCCATTCTCACTGTCTTTCTGACACCCATGCTTTTATGAAACTTTACCACAGCCACTGTCGTTTGCATTTTTTTTCAGACTGACAAATATAAGCACATTTATTTGTTCTTCAGTGCTGCAGGATTTGATTAGCTTCATTACAGCCTTTGAAACTTTTTCTGGTCTATTTGCTTTTTGAGATGGAAAGTTTAGTACCCATGGTATTCAAGAGGCAGACATGCCATGGATTCATACAGTGGCTTAATTATATTCTGTGTTGTTTTGATATTTCTTTGCGACTTTAATAATAATTCATAACATTCTATTGTCTTTTTTTTCCTCCTGCTACTGAAAAATGAACTAAAATTTTCACGGAAGTATTGATTTTTCTCCTAGATCTCACTCCTGAACAGTAGCAGTAAGCTCAAATCAGACTCAGACTTTAGGACTTTTAGGGTTTAAGTCACAAAATCCGTTTTATGCTTTGATGCGGAGTTAAGACTTGGATCTATGAATCAGCAATGAACAGAGGCTTCCAGGCTTTCTGACTTTCTTTTTCTTTTTTTTTTTCTCTTTTAATATCCCAGCGCAGAATTTCTGACCATATTGTCTGGAATATAGGAATGACAATTTTGGCTGCTTCTCTTCCAGAAAGATGACTTGCACAGAAACGGGTATGCAGAAAGACTTCTAGAAAAAAAGATAGTGTCTCAGAAAACTGCAATACTCTGGCTCATTTAACCTAAAATGGGCATGATTGCCATCCATAAAAATACTGTGGAGGTAAACACCTAGGAAGGCACTCCCTCCAAACTAGAGGTGAGCTAAAGGTCAACACTGGCATAAAAATAAATTAGTATAAGCAATATATGAATAATTTTTATGCCAGGAATTAGGCATCTGCTGAATTTCATGCTATCTGTTGGGTTACCAGTAGCAATAATGACGACGAAGAAAATAAAAACCAGTTTTCGCTACGTATTTTAGAATAAGAAAGATATTGTTCTGATGTGTTATGCTTCCTGAGCAAGCAGGAAACTAGACCTTACATAGAATCCATCTACATTTGTCTTCTATGCATATAAGTAGAAAAAAATGCATTTCTTATTATTTGAACAGCAGAAGGTGAAGGAAAAGAAGCAACTTTACCCAAACCTTCCAAAGGTCTTTGTGTCTGATATTGAAATATACATGGCTGAATATAATATTTTCATAATATGCTCATCCAAAAACCACAGGTAATCTCTGTTAATGTGTTTCTCCTTCCTACTGCATTGGTTTTCAGAGACAACCTGCACATGACTGGGCAGTGTGGACTTTCAGCCCAGAAAACCAGCTGTACCCTGGGCTGCATCAAAAGAAGTGTGACCAGCAAGTCAAGGGAGATGATCCTACTCCTCTACTCTGTTCTCATGAGACGATACTTGGAGTATTGTGTACAGTTCTGGTGTCCTCAACATAAGAAGGACATGGAGCTGTTGGAGCAAATTCAAAGGAGGGCTGTGAGGATCATAAGGGAGATGGAGCATCTCTTACCTGAGGATGGTGAGGCATTGGTACACCCTTTGAGATTGCCCAAAGAAGTGGTAAATGGCAGTGTTCAAGGCCAGATTGCACAGAGCCTTGGGTGACATGGTCTAGGCTGAGGACTCCCTGCCCATGACAGGGGGGGTGGAACTAGATGATCTTAAGGTCCTTTCTAACCCAAACCATTCTATGATTCTATGAGTCTACTGCTTAATTTCAAAAAAAATACTATGCACTCTGAAGATGTAATATTTGACAAATGGGTTTTCTAATTAATACTTTTCCTTGAATGAGTGGAGTGGATATTAAAAATGTGATTTCTATTTACTATTTCTGACATTTCCACTGCCCCTTGAGTTTGAATCTTCTTTAACTTTTCAAACGGATTGTGGGCTTGACCTCCTTTGAAGATAAAATACAACTCAATAGAGACAAAGAGATAGAGGAAAGTAAAATCTTACATTTTGAGTGTTGTTTGATTTGATGTAATGTACCCAAGTGACTGAATCGCAGAGTACAATATGTTTCCTGAACCAAGCTCTGGATGCAGAATACTGCTTGTCTTCATTCTTGTCATTCATTTCTCTCATCCCACCTCCTCCTCTTACCATGTTCTTTAGCGACAGTTGCATTCCTTTCAAGCACTTTTTTTTATCCACATTACATGTTATTCTAGCTTTTTTATTTAGGATTTTTCACACATCCTTCACATCTCCTTTATAGTCGCCAGTCAATAAGCGCTAAGACCTAAATACTCTTTTGCACTTCATGGCTATTCCGTTATCGCATGCATTTTCTGTTGCCTGAAGGCAGATCTGTACAATTTTTGTTATTGAAATCTGTTTTTTTCTTCCCAAGCAGATGGAGGATGTGAAAATGTGTCTAAAGACTGAGAATACCATTAACTTGGTTTTTACAGAGCCCTGGGAGACACAATGTCTCTCTGACTCCTTTTAAACTAGGCTGGAAAAAAAATAGTAATAACTCCACAATACAAGCAAAGCAACTTTAGCACATTATTGTGTCTTTCTTATAGCTCTGACTGCAGGGAAAAAAAGATGCACTTCTGCTGCTGTGCATCAATCTTTTGCTCTTTGCAAGAGAACACAATCCCCAAGCCATACACAAGCTGGATTTACATTATTCCATTAAGTATTGATTGTAATGCTCCAAGCCTTTATTGTTGCAATTTATCAGAGCTTTTTGCACTGTGATGGGTAGAAAACAATACTGCTCAGCTATTTCTTGTTGTGCACTCCACAGCTGATAGGGTAAAAGTGGTGAAGATGTTTTGTTGTTATTCTTTTCTTTTTTTTTTTTAAAGTCAGTTGGTTCAGAAAGAAAAGCTATGTCAATTCAATTCTGCTGAATTATTGGTGTAAAGAAAAGAGCATCAGATCTCTAATTGGGCATAGAAATCTGAATATCAATTATTTTATAAAAGATGGATGGTATTCTCTTACTGCAGCTGTGTGAGACTATATTCATTAAATGCAAAAGATCAGAAACTCTTTTGGCAAAAAGGGATGCTCTATATTATTTTTTTTTTTATCAGAGCTCATCTAGGCTCCCTGTTTAACTTCAGACTGGAATTATTGGTTCAATAAAACATAACTTTTTTTTTAAAGAAATTCATTATAATCAGCAATATTTTAAACAAATGATCATATTACTGAATGAAAAGTACGTAGACATAAAGGATCCAAGGCTGTTTTATAAGACATTTTGCACAAGTTTTCTGTTTTCTAAATATGCATTTCATAAATGATGACTTGGAAGATTACAATCCTGGAAAACATTCGAGTCAACTGTCAAAATATTTCTTCTGTACAAATATATTTATACATCTAAAAACAGCTCTGAAGGGTGTGACAGAGAAACCCAGACCACCAGGGTAAGATTGTTTGGGCCAGATCCTGGTTGAAGTAAATTAGCATGACTGCATATAATCTGCATCATGTCTATTAAATGTTAACTTCATATGGTAATTTTTAAAACATAGAGACTGCTGTCTGCCCCAGCTTTTTACAAGATTATTACACATTTGAGATATCATTTTAGTATCAATATGTTGTAATTCATACAGATAATAATCTCTAAACTGTAGGAGGGTAATTTGAATGTTGAGTCCACAATTCAGGAATTACAGATATCTTCAGCTTTTTCATCTTCAGTTGCTTGGGCTTTAAAGGACCTGAAAACTTTCAAAGCTGTCTAAAGCCTCATTCAGTTTCATTGCTGGCGATCTTTGTGCTTGTCAGCATTTCAAGGTGATTCTTCATTACAGGCCTGCAAGGCCTGATTCAAGGGGCTGTTACAGGGCATGTCCTACTGTGCAAGATACCTGCGTATCTGGTATATGTGCAATGTTGTTTGTGCCCTCAAATCAGCAGGCAACAGATTTGAAGCTGGGTTGGTTTTCTTAATCATGTAGTAAAATGCTGTAGAGGACCAAAACCATTGCTACCACTTCCAACATTTTTTTTTCCCAAAGCTGAGAATCACAGTGAAGATTAATTAGCTGTGGGTGGAAGGGAAGACAGCTACCTCCCTCCAGTTGAGAGCTAATAGATTTGGCACCTAGTTCTGCTGTAAGAAATAAAGAATTTTGTACTGCTAGAGTCTAGCTTAAGCAGCTTCATGAGGGGTTAGTAGCTATTATGAACGCTATCAGTAGACACCAATAAAATACTGTGTCCTTCAGGAGAAACTTGAAAATCTGTTTCAGGATTCTGCTAGACAACAGGAAGCACTGCAAGCTAGTAAAATGCTCACTTCTGCAGTGTTGTAAATTTAAATGACTTTGTTAAAGCTAGATGGATAGTTCCACTAAACCACATAGTTTTCTTGTATTCAACTGGAATAGTACCAAGCCTGAGCTCTGAGATAGAAATTTCTAATTTTGTGGAGATGCGTTAGAACAGGAGAGAAATCCTACCTTGTTTTCCTCTTTGAGGGCCTGGCAACAGTCCATCTGAGTATGTGGAGAGCTCTCTTGGCTAGCACAGCTGACAATATCAGCCTGTGAAGAGCTTCTGCGGAGGGACTGATGAAATAAAATCCAAGCCCTTCTCTTCACAGTTCTTCATTGGCCAAAATATCTGGCGTCTTGGAAATGTACATTCTCTGCCACGTCAAAGAGTGACAAGGTTGCTACTCAGACTAGGAGAAACACTTCTGGGAAAGTGTTCTGGAATCCCTACAAGAGTTTCTGCTAACTTCATAGCCCAGCATTTGCAATGCAGAGCACGGCTAAAATTTGGAAGAGGGTTCTCTGCAGTACATTCTGTGGGGTATGTACAATAAGAAAAATACACTGTTAGAATCATCTGTGGACTTTTAAGACAACGTGAAAAAGAGTAAAAACATATTCCTCTGTACACCTTCTAGGAAGCATTGTGTTATAGGTTTATCTGCTCAGTTGTTCTGTGTAAATATTAGTAATGTAATAAGTCTCTCAGTACTCCTCATGCCAAAGCTGATTTCTTCAGGATCCTGTGTCTTTGTATAAGTCTCAAATAAGAAAGATGGAACTGAATTCGGACTGTCAAGATAAGAACATCAAGGGCAATTGCACTGCTTTGATTTTATTCCAGAAACGAACACTGTATGCTTAGAAATTGTTGACAAGTGGAGGCTCAGGTCAATCAAATATTTTGCACATAACTCTAATGAACAACTGCATCTGGGAAAGGCAGCAGAAAAGGAGCTGACTGTATGAGCTCTTATTCCATGCTACTAGATTGTATCTTATTAGGTGTATTTCACTGGTGAGAGTCATCACAGCTGGGAAAATTTTCTTTTTGCACACCCATAATGAAATAGCTTTTAATTGTACTGTTACTTCAAAAACAGGCCAATAATTATGAAAAAAAAAATAATCACAAACTCACTTCACAGTAATGCAGAATATTTTTACATTTTATTTAACTGTTTATGTTTCAGCACAGCTCTGTGGTGGAAACTGAGGCAATTTCTAACTCAAGACTCAACTTGACACGTACAATATTCAGCACGTGGCACAGAATATACATTGGGTTCAGTTGCAGACTTTTGTCTGTGGGATGCCTGTGAGGCATTTTCTTCTGGGAGGATGATGGGATTGTTTGTAAGAATAGGAAAATGGAGCTTTAATAAAAGAGGAAGACCTTCCATAGCAGAAAAAAACTGGTATTCAGCCTGAGTTTATATTGAAATTATCTGAAATAATTTATGAGATGCTGTCCAGTAAACAGAGTTTATCATCCAAAGAGACACAAAGTAAAAAAAATCATTTAAAGAAACCATTGTAAGGATAAAGTGAAAAAGAGGCTATAAATCTTGACTTGATTGAACTGGTTTTCTAAAATTTGTCTTCCCAGGTTTAATGAATGATGATGGTTTGGGTTACTGCATGGACCTCTATCTGCAACATAAATTCTTTACCAAGCAGAGACAGAGAGACAGAGCCAGGTCTTTAAGCTTTTTTTAAAGGAAGTCATAATTTCTGCTACTCCTTATAAAACTGTCTCTTCATTAAAAAAGAAAAGAAAAGAAAAGAAAGAAAGAAAGAAAGAAAGAAAGAAAGAAAGAAAGAAGGAAGGAAAGAAAGAAAGAAAGAAAGAAAGAAAGAAAGAAAGAAAGAAAGAAAGAAAGAAAGAAAGAAAGAAAGAAAGAAAGAAAGAAAGAAAAAGAAAGAAAGAAAGAAAAGGAAAGAAAGGAAAAAAAGCCAGCTGTTTTCCTCTCAGTAATTCTGTTTAATGTTGAATATCTTTTTGTTGACCTGGAGGATCAGCATGATATTTCATGTTGCAATAATTCTTATCTTAATTGGCTGTCCTGTGATATCACAAATACTTCTCTTTACAGACACTATTGTACAGTGCATAAAATGGGGTCATTATTTTATTGCCTCAGGCACCTCCACTGGCACAAGCTGACAATAGAACCAGCAAATCCCGGTTTAGAGCCAAAAGGAAAGAAAAAGGACCCTGGGAAGCTAGTTCTTACTAATGGTCACACCATTTTGTTTAACCAGTTTTTGATGCCATGTAAGAAAACAGAACTATTCCATGGAGCTGTGGGTAGTTATGTTCCAATACATAAGTACAAATATAAAGGACAAGAAACAATCTGTAAAGAAAAGGAAAACGAAATGCCAGAACTGAATAAGATGTGTAAGAGGCAAAACTAGAGTGTGGGAAATCAAATGTGAAACCAAGTAACATTTATCTGGACTGAGGATCTGATCATAAATCTGTAAATAAGTTGGCACTAATAAATACATTCAGCTGACATCATCCTGCTTTTTTTGGTAGTCCCTCTACACCCAAACTAAGCATGAGATAATGGCAATATGGAAAAATTCAATAATTCCTGAAGTTGAACTACTTTTAGATATGATAAAAGCAATGTCTGTAATATATATGCTTTTGATATAGAATCATAGAATAGTTAGGGTTGGAAAGGACCTTAAGATCATCTAGTTCCAACCCCCCTGCCAGGGGCAGGGACACCTCACACTAAACCATGCCACCCAGGGCTATGTCCAATCCAGCCTTGAACACCCTCAGCAATGGAGCATTCACAACTTCCCTGGGCAACACATTCCAGTGCCTCACCACCCTTACAGTAAAGAATTTCTTCCTCATATCCAGTCTAAACTTCCCCTGTTTAAGTTTGAACCCATTACCCCTTGTCCTCTCACTACAGTCCCTCATGAAGACTCCCTCCCCAACATCCCTATTAGCCCCTATAAGATACTGGAAGGATGCTATGAGGTCTCCACGCAGCCTTCTCTTCTCCAGGCTCAACAGCCCCAGCTCTCTCAGCCTATCTTCATATGGGAGGTGCTCCAGTCCCCTGATCATCCTTGTGGCCGTCCTTTGGACTTGTTCCAACAACAGTCCCATGCTCTTTTTGTGTTGAGGACACCAGAACTGCACACGATACTCCAAGTGAGGTCTCTTGAGAGCAGAGTAGAGGGGCAGGATCACCTTCCTTGATCTGCTGGTCATGCTTCTTTTGATGCAGCCCTGGATATGCTTGGCTTTCTGGGCTGCAAGTGCGCACTGCCGGCTCATGTTCATTCTCTCATCAACCAAAACCCCCAAGTCCTTCTGCGCAGGGCTGCTCTGAATCTCTTCTCTGCCCAACCTGTAGCTGTGCCTGGGATTGCTCCAACCCCAGTGGAGGACCTTACACTTGGCATGGTTAAACTTCATCAGGTTGGCATCAGCCCACCTCACAAGTGTGTCAAGGTCCCTCTGGATGGCATTCCTTCCCTCCAACGTATCAGCCAAACCCCACAGCTTGGTGTCATTGGCAAACTTGCTGAGGGCGCCCTCAATCCCACTGTCCATGTCACAGACAAAGATGTTGAACAAGACCGGTCCCAGCACCGATCCCTGAGGGACACCACTCGTTACTGGTCTCCAGCTGGACATTGAGCCATTGAGCACAACTCTTTGTGTGCGGTCATCCAGCCACTTCTTTATCCACCAGGTGGTCCACCTATCAAATTGATGTCTCTCCAACTTAGAGACAAGGATGTCATGTGGGACTGTGTCAAACGCTTTGCACATATCCAGGTAGGTGACATCAACTGCTCTACCAGTGTCCATCAGTTCCATAGCCCCATCATAGAAGGCCACCAGATTGGCCAGGCAGGATTTCCCCTTAGTGAAGCCATGCTGGCTGTCACCAAGCACCTTGTTGTTTTTCATGTGCCTTAGCATGCCTTCCAGGAGAATTTGCTCCAAGATTTTGCCAGGCACAGAGGTGAGGCTGACTGGTCTGTAGTTCCCCGCCTCATCCATTTTCGCCTTCTTGAAAATGGGGGTTATATTCCCCTTGTTCCAGTCATCAGGAACTTCACCTGACTGCCATGATTTTTCAAATATGATGGACAGTGGCTTAGCAACTTCATTTGCCAGCTCCTTCAGGACCCGCAGTTGGATTTCATCAGGTCCCATGGACTTGTGTATGTTCAGGTTCTTAAGATGTTTTTGAACCAGATCCTCTCCTACAGTGGGCCCAAGGTCTTCAGTCTCACAGTCCCTGCATCTGCCTTCCAAGACGTGGGTGGTATGGTCAGAGCATTTTCCGGTGAAGACTGAGGCAAAGAAGTCATTAAGAACCCCATCCTTCTCCAAATCCAAGGTAGTCAGTTCTCCCGATAGCTTCTGAAGAGGGCTCACATTGTCCCTATTCTGTCTTTTATTTGCAGTGTACTTATAGAATCATTTCCTGTTATCATTAACATCCCTAGCCAAGTCTAATTCTAAGTGGACCTTCGCTTTCCTAACCTGATTCCTAGCTTCCTGGACAACATCCCTGTATACTTCTCAGGCCGCCTGTCATTGCTTCCATCTTTATAGGCCTCTTTTTTCCTTTGAAGTTTCCTCAGCAGCTCCTCATCCATCCAAGGAAGTCTCCTGACCCTCCTGCAGCACTTCCTTCTAGTTGGGATATATCACTCCTGAGCTTGCAGCAGGTGATCCTTGAATATCAACCAAGAGTCTTGGGCCCCCCTGCCCTCTAGGGCTATATCCCATGGAATCTTCCTGAGCAGGTTCCTGAGAAGGCCAAAGTCTGCTGTCTTGAAGTCCAGGGCAGTGAGCTTGCTGCACACTCTTCTCACTCTCCTGAGGATCTCGAATTCGAACATCTCATGATCGCTGCAAGCAAGGCTGCCCTAAAGCATCACATTTCCAACCAGCCCTTCCCTGTTGGTGAGCACAAGGTCAAGCATGGCACCTCTCCTTGTCGGCTCCTCTATTACTTGCAGAAGATGGCTGTCTTCTGTGGAGGCGTTTCTCACTGAAAAGGGTTATGTGAGCAATCCAGCCCTTGGCTTAGCCCCACCCCTATAGTGAGCAGAGGGCCAGAGGCTGCTGGAGGGGTTACTACAGGACACCTTTCCAGAAGCCTGCCAGAAGTTGCCAGAAGGGACGCCCACTTGCTGTCACTTCAGGAGCTGCCACGAATCACAAGCCGTTGCTATGATTTAACTCGGAGGCAGAACCAATCAAGTGTTGTGGAATGTTCAGGTATTCTGTAACTTTTCTATAAAAGAGGTGCTTGCACCCAATAAAACTGTTCAGCGTTTTGATCACATTGATCAGCTTGCGTTGTTCCATATCCCCCGCAGTCTTCCACACAATCGAGGAACTTCCTGGATTGCTTGTGCCAGTCTGTACCATCCCTCCAGCAGATATCAGGGTGGTTGAAGTCCCCCATGAGAACAAGGGCCTGCGAGTGTGAGGCTGTTCTTATCTGTCTATAGAGCGCTTCATCCACCGAGCCCTCTTGGTCAGGCGGTCTGTAACAGATCCCCACAATAATGTCTCCCGTCGCTGTTCTCCCTTTAACCCTGACCCACAAACTCTCTGTCGACTGCTCACCTGTCCCCAGACAGAGTTCCATACTCTCCAGCCTATCGCTAACATAAATAGCAACTCCCCCTCCCCACCTACAGGGCCTGTCTTTCCTAAGATGCCTGTAACCTTCCATTCCAACAATCCAGTCATAAGAGCCATCCCACCATGTTTCTGTGATGCCTATTAGATCATGCCCCCGTAGAAGTGCACACATCTCTAATTCCTCTTGTTTGCTCCCCATGCTATGGGCATTTGTATAGAGGCATCTAAGCCGAGCTCCAATGGCGGCCAGCTCATTTGCTGGAGCATCTGGAATATCTCTACATTGCTCTGAATTTTTACTAGAGGTGCTGGCAACTGACTGGGTGTGTTGGGATGGAATGATGTCACCTTCCCCCAACACATCGAGTGTAAAGCATCCTTGACCAGTCTGGCAAGCCTCCTCCCAAAACCACCCTTGCCTTTCTTTGTCAGACCAGCTCTACCAGCCCCCAATAGACCTGGCCTACTAAATTGATTTCTATGTTCAAGGTACCCAACCCCTGACTATAGCACCACCCTTCTAACCATTTATTAACCTGGCCAATCCTCCTAGCCTTTTTAAGGTCCTGCTCTGTATCCTGGAGAATTGACGAAAAGACAATCTGAGCTCCAGAGCCCCTAACCACCTCTCCCAGAGCTCTGTAGTCCTTCTTCATGTTCTCCGAGCTACTGCTATCTATATCAGTAGCACCCACATGGATCATTAGAAGTGGGTAATAGTCAGTGGGACTGACTAGAGCAGGCAGCTTCTCTGCAACATCCCTGATCCGAGCTTCTGGTAGGCAACATACCTCCCTTGAGCCTGGGTCAGGCAGACAGATGGGTGCCTCTGTTCCTTTCAGAGTAGAGACCCCTACTACTACGGCCTGCTGCTTTCTCCTGGCAGCACCAGTAGTGATCTTCTTTACCAGTGCATCAGCCGGTTGTCCCTGGTGGGAGTGTGTTTCCTCATCAGCCCCCTGCAGGACAGCAAAGTGGTTCTGGGTGGGGACAACAGATTTAGGAGGAAGCCCCTTGCTTTTAATTGTCCTCTTCCTCCTTTTTTTGTTGTTTTTTTCTGTTACCATTTCCCAGCTTCCTGGGTTAGCAGCCTCCTTTCCCGCATGAGCGACAGTAGATGCTTGAGGCCCCTGCACAGTCTGGTCCTGGAGCAGGAAGTGCTGCTTCCCCTCAGCTTCCCTGACACCTTTCAGCCTAGTAACAGCGTCCCACAGCTCAGCCACCTGCTGCAGGAGGACCTCTACCAGGGAGTACCGAGTGCAGCCCTGCCCATTGCGCACCCTCACCTCAGGAGAGCAGTGCAGGCACTCTCTACACCCTGAGCTCTGCACTGCAGCCTTCCCTCTCATCGGCTCTGTCTGGATGCCTATGCTGGCCACTGCCAGGGCAGCCAGAGCAGAGCACCCGGACCAGAGTCTGGTCATACGACGAGAGCTCACCATTCCGCTCAACACCCCGCTTGCCTGCCGGTGCAAACTGCCGCGCAAACTGCCTCAAACCTGCCTTGTTTGCCTGCCCTGTTTGCCACGCCCCTGGTCGCTCTCGCTCCCTGGGGCAGGTTTTTAACCACTCAGGGCTGGTACTGTTCCTCCTGGTGCCGCCCCCTCTGAGTCAGCTGCTCATGTCCACTGAGCTGCCGGCTCCCTGGTAAGCTCTGTCGAGGACTTGAGGCTCCCTCGGTGCCTGTTGCTGCTCAGAGTTGAAGCTTCTGGACGCCGACACTTCCCCTGATCAGGTGCGCTGCAGACATCCCCTCTCGAGACAGTCACCTCAGCAATGGGCCGGAAACAATGATTTTATTCTGAGGGAAAATTTTGAAAAATCATAGCAGGCAGGTGAAGTTCCCGATGAGTGGAAAAAGGGAAATATAACCCCCATTTTCAAGAAGGGGAAAATGGATGAGCTGGGGAACTACAGACCAGTCAGCCTCACCTCTGTGCCTGGCAAAATCTTGGAGCAGATTCTCCTGGAAAGCATGCTAAGGCACATGAAAAACAACAAGGTGGTTGATGACAGCCAGCATGGCTTCACTAAGGGGAAATCCTGCCTGGCCAATCTGGTGGCCTTCTATGATGGGGCTATGGAACTGATGGACAAGGGTAGAGCAGTTGATGTCACCTACCTGGATATGTGCAAAGCGTTTGACACAGTCCCACATGACATCCTTGTCTCTAAGTTGGAGAGACATCAATTTGATAGGTGGACCACCTGGTGGATAAAGAAGTGGCTGGATGACCGCACTCAATGAGTTGTGGTCAATGGCTCAATGTCCAGCTGGAGACCAGTAACGAGTGGTGTCCCTCAGGGATTGGTGCTGGGACCGGTCTTGTTCAGCATCTTTGTCTGTGACATGGACAGTGGGATTGAGGGCGCCCTCAGCAAGTTTGCTGATGACACCAAGCTGTGTGGTTTGGCTGATACATTGGAGGGAAGGAATGGCATCGAGAGGGACCTTGACATGCTTGTGAGGTGGGCTGATGCCAACCTGATGAAGTTTAACCATGCCAAGTGTAAGGTCCTCCACTGGGGTTGGAGCAATCCCAGGCACAGCTACAGGTTGGGCAGAGAAGAGATTCAGAGCAGCCCTGCGCAGAAGGACTTGGGGGTTTTGGTTGATGAGAGAATGAACATGAGCTGGCAGTGTGAGCTTGCAGCCCAGAAAGCCAAGCATATCCAGGGCTGCATCAAAAGAAGCGTGACCAGCAGGTCGAGGGAGGTGGTCCTGCCCCTCTACTCTGCTCTTCTGAGACCTCACTTGGAGTATTGTGTGCAGTTCCGGTGTCCTCAACACAAAAAGAGCATGGAACTGTTGTTGGAACAAGTCCAAAGGATGGCCACAAGGATGATCAGGGGACTGGAGCACCTCCTATATGAAGATAGGCTGAGAGAGTTGGGGCTGTTCAGCCTGGAGAAGAGAAGGCTGCGTGGAGACCTCATAGCATCCTTCCAGTATCTTATAGGGGCCAATAGGGATGTTGGGGAGGGAGTCTTCATGAGGGACTGTAGTGAGAGGACAAGGGGTAATGGGTTCAAACTTAAACAGGGGAAGTTTAGACTGGATATGAGGAAGAAATTCTTTACTGTAAGGGTGGTGAGGCACTGGAATGTGTTGCCCAGGGAAGTTGTGAATGCCCTATCACTGGCCGTGTTCAAGGCTGGGTTGGACATAGCCCTGGGTGGCATGGTTTAGTGTGAGGTGTCCCTGCCCCTGGCAGGGGGGTTGGAACTAGATGATCTTAAGGTCCTTTCCAACCCTAACTATTCTATGATTCTACAAATGACATCAAAGAAGAGAGAATTATATGTGTACGGAATTCTCTGTAGTATTTTAGAAGTTCAATTTGGCAAAAAGAGCTGGAAACAAGAACTCAGGTTGAGTCTGTGGGGATGAGTGTAAAGGTTTCTGGGAAGTCTACACAAGTTTGCAAATTAATCTGTGAAGTTTGTAGTCACATGGTGAGGATTAAATCTCTTCACAGACACCACACAACTCCATTAAATGCTCTGATATAAATATATTGATTAGTAGTTCTCTGGCATTGTTTTATAGTAAATTGAAATGGTAGTAAAAACGTCTTTAAATTAGCCAGACCTTTTCAAAGAGGCTTTTCCTGTAATCTGATACAGCAATACCAAAGGTTTTCAAAATGTCTTCATGCTGCCAACATTTTCTGGTTGAGTTGCCACTCTCTTTCATCTTTCACAGACATACAAAAGTTGCAAAAATAGGAAAAGGAAGCAAAGTCAATGGGTTCTTAGAACGATGCTTGTGTTCACTTTATGTTATGAATTAGATACAAGTATAAATTGGTATACAACTTGAATAAAAGTTGGAAATATTCAAGCTATAGCAGAATTTAATTCCATGACAGAAAGGACCAGTGAAACTAGCCTATGTATCGGTCTTCTGGGTTGGCATCGCAATCTGAGTCATCAACACTGACTACACTTGTTTGTTGGTATAGGTCTGGTTTTAATGTCTGGAGACTCACCTCTAAATCTCTGGTTTTAATGTCTGGAGACCCACCTCTAAATCTTTAACTTCTAAATCAGGAAAGATTTGAACATGGATAGTACATTCTATATGCATTTGGTTCTATAGTTTATATCCAAGAGAGTTAAGAAGCCTGAATAATGAGAAAAGAGAGGCTATGAAACCACATTAATTTTTTTTTATTTTGTTTATTTAGAAAAA
Organism: Ara ararauna; assembly: GCA_028858755.1. Classification (NCBI taxonomy): domain Eukaryota; kingdom Metazoa; phylum Chordata; class Aves; order Psittaciformes; family Psittacidae; genus Ara; species Ara ararauna. The sequence goes on along the minus strand of CM054410.1, from coordinate 29,707,541 downwards.
CCCAACACTGTAATCTCTCCTGAAAACTTGAGTTTTGTTTTGATTTGTTGTTTTTGGGTTTTATTTGTGTGGGGGGGTTTTATTTTTCTAAAGAGCTAGATATATCAAAGTACTGTGGAATACCTTCTTGAATGGTAGGTATGTTGAACAGTATTATTTTTTCAGCTCTGTTTATAAAACTTATTCCATACCACTGTTTTAGAGAGGTCTGAGAGTAGGAAAGAGGGCAATTATGAAGAAGAAAGTACTTAACACCATTAAGCACCTTTCCCTTCTTCCCACAAATTTCCTTTTAATTCCTTTCCTCATGATGTTTCCTTAATTTATTACTTTATTTTCTTGCTGCTGTACTAAATGTTAGAGAGACAATACTTGTTTTAATTTCTCTGAGTCATGTTCATATAATTATTTCAGGCTCCAAATATTTTGATGTGGATATGTTCAGTTAATTGTAGGGTTGAGTAACTAACTTACCACAACTAACTTACCACAACTACTGCAAAGCAGCTGGAAGTATGCAATTCAAATTTGATGTAGCTCAGGTTTAGAGTCATACTTGGTCATGTACGTATGCACTATTTAAATGTTTTAGTAATTAATATATATTTATGTTTTAATAATATAAGTGAGAAAAAAATCCTCAAATATTTTTCATTATAATGTTTATTTATCTATAAATTCTCAGAGGAAGTTGGCGCATGTATCCAGTCTTGCTTGTTGCCCCTCCTGCTTCCATTTCCAAAAAGAACACAACCAGTAAAACTAAGCATCTGCAGTTATTATACTGTGATTTTTGAAAGACCAGAAGTATAAGAAGTGGTATGCAAGGAACCAGAGTATGGAAATCAGTTCCTATTCATTGCTCTTTAATATTAGCATTTTTAAACCACTTCTTTTTATTTTTTTAATTATTGTCATGCAACATTTTTTTGTGCTTAGTCTCATGCAACACTTGAAAATATCAAAATGACAGGTAGATTAAACAGGAGGGGAACAGCATGAGACAAGCTAGGAAGTAAATGAGAAGACCCAACATGTGAATGCAGCACATATGGGACTGGAAGTTCCTTTAGATAGCTGTCAGCTGATGTCAATAATATTTGCATGATACAGGAAGATCAGAAAAGTCTTACGTTTTAAAGCATTTGCAAGCAGGTATATCTGTGCATGTCCATGTTGGTTTGAAAGCTATTAACAGAGGGCTTTTTTGCTTTTGTTATGAATCAGATAAGGTTAAGATAAAAAGAGGTTCAGATAGTAGAATTAAAATAAAATAAATCAGTTGAGGAAACAAGCAAAAGGATCTGTTAGATCTGTGCCAGATTTAATCTATTATTATTACTTTCTGGTTCTCTAAGACTTAACCAAATCCTGCCATCTGTTCACCATCAGTAATGGAAGGTTTTAAAAGCAGAACAATGTAGGTGTTTGCACTTAGCCTGCTAGGTAATGGAGGAACCCCTTAACATTCTTCATTTTCATGTAGAAAAATCAAAATGGAAAGTTGCTAATTCTGCAGCCACCCAAGCTGGGGACTTGAACAGACAGTAAAAAAAGAAGGATGAATATGGGGAAGCTATGGGTAATTGTTTTGGTTACATGGATACTCTGCAGCTCTGTTGAGGAAAGGTTGAGCAAAAAAAACCCCAAAGCTTTAACTTATTTAGCTTTTTGTTTGGTTGGTTTTCCAAAAGGAAAAGAGGAGGGAAATTACTCGGGGTTCATTTCAGAGAATAAAGATCCAGTAGGAAGAAGGAAAGAGTTAAAGCTATTAAAGAATGAATAAAGTGTCAGCATAGCAGGACCAAGGCAAGAATAAATTCTGGCAATGCTCCAGAGGGAGAAAGAAGCAGTCACATGCTGAGATACATAAACACTGGGATATGAGGGAAAATAGCTCTGGTTCAGGAAAAATTAAGTGCTTAAACATGTTGGTTTCTTTTTGTTGTGAGATCATAAAGTGTAGCTCCTTCAAGCTGACTTGTGTTAAAAGTCAACTCTTTCCTTCTTTCTAAATAGCTTAAGTCAAGAGCGAAAAATCTATGCTCTACTGTTTCTTCCTTACCCACTCTTAACTCCATCTTCTCCCCCAAATTCCACAAATATAGTTCTATTGTGAAATTTTGGCGTTGAGAGAGAGAGAGAATAAAACACTAACGTCCTTTTGTTTGGTTATTTAGTCCATTTACTCCCTAATCCTGGATCATAGAATAAATATTTTCTTTTTTTTTTTTTTCATGTAGAAAAAAGCTAAATGAGGTGGTACGGTAGGAAATTGTACAGTCTTTTGTAAAGTTTTCGTTATTAGAAAGTAATTTGAATTAGAACTGTTGCTGAATCTCTACTCTGGTCTCCTGTGAATACATTGAGGAAACCATATGAAGAATGAAATTTTGACGCAGTGATTTCACTCCAGTCGTAATGTTATCGCATTTCAGTGATGGAGAGATTCAATATGTTAGTTCCCATGCTGATAATAGATGGACTGGCAGAGGCTAGCATGTTTCAGAGCAACGTTATGTCTTGGTTTTCATCTGGAGACCAGCAGAGGAATGGCAGTGAACCTTCCAAGCTTTATGAACTGGGCCTTTATGGGTTTTTCTAGTGGAAGCTATCAGAATAAAAGCACTAAGTGGCCAAAGGCCTGAAAAAAATGTGTAAAACAAACTACCTTTGATTTAAAAAAGATTAATTTGTCATTTGTGCAGCTCAATTCTACACCATTGCCCCTTCTAAAAAATTTTACACAGGCTTTGCTTAATAATTGGATTTGTTTATTATATTGTGTGGAAATATATTGATTTAACTAAAACCACAAGAAAACGAGTATATTTTAGTTGTAGAAGTGAGAAATTTCTATTTTTTGTGGTGTTCATTATTAGTCAAGAGATCACCATGTTGGGGAAAGTCTTTCAAAATGCCTACAAAATTATGCAAAATTGTGAGGATGGTAAATATTTCAATGTTTATATTTCTCTTACCATCAGACATGGCTAGCTTGATGGATCATCTGTCATATAGCATTACCTATGTTCTATGTTGCATGGGTAGGAGAGTTTCTGCAAGCTCTGTGACTCATCATTTAAATAGACTGATAGTAATTTCTCGTAACCTACTGCAAAATTTTGGCCTTCATCTTCCTATGTCTCAGTTTACTTATGATTACATTAATAATAACTGCTTACTGAACAAGGAGGATCAATTAGTTAATGTTTGTAAAGCACTCTGAGATTCTAATTAAGAAATAAAGTAATAATATAATGAATACAGAATCAGCATATTATTCCCCCATACTTCAGGATTAAGATGTGCATTAGTGGCCCATAGGTAATGCCAGATATCTCTGGGTCACATAAGGACAACAGAACCTCACTTTTTGTATAGTCTATAGCTGTAAATATATTTATAGCTTTTATCATTGCACAAATGTTCAAAACAAGCTGGAACTGCCTTGCCATGTTGACTCTGAAGACTGCTTCTGAGCAGAGACCCTGAAATAAGCCACACTGCTGTTTCCCAGCCTCTTCAATTCAACCCTGTTATGCCTCAGAAATATTCTCTGTTTTTTCTTAAATAATATTATGTTCTTCCTTACATTGATGTCAGACACACAATTCCTTTAATACTAATGCAATGGATACAAATTGTGATATAAACTCTCACATTTCCATGGAGCATGGAACTGGGATTCCAAATATTGTCTGATATTAACAATATGGTAATTTGTATAAGGATACAATATTTTATATATAGTGTTCACAAAAAAATGTGCTGATCATCTGTACAGTTTTAATCATCAATAACATTGTTATGGATGTTAAAGGTGGATATAATTTGATAATAGCTGCTAAGTGTTATTTTTTCAGAAGAAAGAAAATACAACAATAGAAGCTGCACATGAAAAGATGTTAGGTATTTTGTATATGATAACAGAGAGTGGAGAGGTTGATTCATAAAAAAGGTAAATATAACCGCCATTTTCAAGAAGGGGAAAATGGAAGACCTGGGAAACTACAGACAACTCAGCCTCACCTCTGTGTCTGGCAGGATCATGTAGCAGATTTTCCTGGAACACATGCTAAGGTGCATGAAAACAATGAGGTGGTTGGTAACAGCGAACATGCCTTCGCTAAGCACAAATCATGCCTGACCAGTTTGGTGACCTTCTATGTTGGGGCTACAGAACAGATAGCTAGGGACAAAGCAGCTGACATTGTCTACTTACACTTATGCAAGGCATTTGACACTGTTCTGCATGACATCCTTGATGTTAAACTGGAGAGACATAAATCTGATGGTTGGACCACTTGGTGGATAAAGAATTGTCTGGATGGCTGGACGCAGAGCCCTGTGGTCAATGGCTCAGTGTCCAAATGGAGACCAGTAACCACTGGTGTATCCAGAGGTTGATGTTGGGACCAATTCTGTTCAACATCTTCGTGGGGGACATGAACAGTGGGATCGAGTACGTCCTCAGAAAGTTTGCCGACGACACTAAGTTACGTGGTACGGTCAACACGCTGGAGGGAACGTATGCCATCCAGAGGGATCTTGATGCGCCTGAGAGGTGGGCCAGTGCCAATGTCATGAAGTTCAACAATGTGAAGTGCAAAGTCCTGCACACGCATCAAAAAGAGCGAGACCAGCAGCTCGAAGGAGGTGATCCTACTCCTCTACTTTGCTCTCGTGAGACCCCACTTGGAGCACTGTGTGTAGTTCTGGTGCCCTCAACATAAGAAGGACATGGAGCTGTTGGAGCAAATACAGAGGAAGGCCATGAGGATGATAAGGGGGATGAAGCACCTTCTGTAAGAACACAGGCTGAGAAAGTTGGGGCTGTTCAGCCTGGAGAAGGAAATGCTGCATGGAGACCTCCTTGCAGCCTTCCAATATCTAAAGGGGGCCTACAGGGATGCTGGAGAGGGATTTTTCATCAGGACTGTAGTAATAGAACAAGGGGGAATGGGTTCAAACTTAAACAGAGGAAGTTCAGGTTGGATATAAGGAAGAAGTTCTTTCCTGTGAAGCTGGTGAGGCAGTGGAAAGGGTTACCCAGGGAAGTTGTGAATACACTATCCCTGGCGGTGTTCAAGGCCAGGTTGGACATAGCCTTGGGTGGCATGATTTAGTGGGAGGTGTCCCTGCCCATGGCAGGGGGGTTGGAGTTAGATGATCTTAAGGTCCTTTCCAACCCAAACCATTCTGTGATTCAGTTTACAAATAAATGTCATGCAGTTTTAAGAAGATGAAGCTTACTGAGGAGATCTCATGGCAAAGCTGGACATGCTGTCATTGCTTCTGCTGTTCTCTGATCTTGTCTTCAAAGCCTTGGAGCTACACAGGTCAATCCCAAACTCGAGTTGAGGGCCTCTTCATACCCTTAGATGCTTAAGAACAGTTGTCCTTTGCATGAAACTGTAATATATAAAATTAATGTTCATCTGCATATATATATTTACCTCTGATAAATTCATTGTTATACACGTGCATTATTTCCACATTGGGCTGTGATACAGCTTCCATTACCTTGCCTCCAGAAATTTCTTTATTAATCTGCTTTATTATGTCTAGGCACAGAATCCACTTTTATAAAAGGAATCCGTCCCTGATACTAGGCGAGGAATCTGTATAATTCTTTATTCCAGACACAAGGTATTTTGCAAGTGGAACAGGAATAAAATATTAGTTATTTAGTGACTTTTTACTGACACTTTGCAAGCAGTAATGTTGTTTCAGCTGTTCAGAATATAGAATAAATGTGCAGCATATGGATGCTCCATAGCTAGAAGACAAATATAAATATAAGTATATATAAACATACATAAAATATTGACTATAAATGCATATATATAAATTACATATAAATTGAACTACAAATATAGCTAGAAGAAAAATTACACCAGATTTTTCTAATGTATCAATAAATCATTGAATGAGAAAAAAGTTTCACAGTAAGACGAGTTTCAAAATTAGTCTCAGGGTTATTCATGAAAGCAAACCTTCCTAATCCAGAAGATATTTCACATATGACTTCAATGAGATCTTACATATGCAAGTGCTTATTTGAAAATATTCACTCTGAAATTATTGCAAGAATTAGATAGACTTTTCCTACTAAAAAAGTACAGAAGGTAACCACACTGCACATTAATTTTTTGTTCTACTTTATGGAACTGATTTTTGCCCAATTCTTATGTTAAGCAGCTACCTGACTTACAAATGATCCTGTACCATGCTGATTTTTTTTTGACATCCTGTATTCTCAGCTTGAGTAAATTAGTAAACACATTTATATTGGCTTTATTACCATTTTTCTCATTGACTCTTATCGAGACCATTGATCTAAGGAATTTGATGTTTAGAAACCTCTGAAGTGCCAGTGCATGAGAATTTTGCAGGAGTGTACAGTGAACTGGAAAGGTGCAGTTTCCCATAAGGGTTAGATTACGGGTAGTAAAATACTGACCACATCGTTTTTTTTGGTCCTTTAGAGAAGTCTGTGGTTTTGCCTTTCCAGAAATTGTCAACTTTGGACTGAAGAAGAAGCAGCTGTGTCTATCTGAGCAAAGCAGGAAGGAATTAACTAGTCAGCATGTTTCATGTTGTGGAGTCCTCCCTCCTGGCAGAGATCTATCAATCTCTCTTTCTGTGCCTTGAGTTTTCTTGTGGTTTTTCTTAACCACTATAAACTGTATCCCCATGGTAATAGTCTTACACTGTAGAGCTCTGGATGAAAAAGTTCTTTAGTTTGAGAAACACACTTTTGGTAATGGTTTCAAACTTAGCAGCTATTTGTCAAGTTTAGCAATCTGCAAACGGCATTTCTCTATCCTTTTTGCATGTTTTGGAAAAGGCAAGAAAAGCACTTTCCAGCTGTCCAACCCCTTTGGAGCAAACCTGAAATGTAACTAAGTAGTGAAATGCAGTCCAGACGTCCCTGCACAGAGGTGAGACATTCTAGATGAAGATTTACTTCCCATGTGATTCAGGGAAAAGTATGTTGAACACATTTAAAGAACAGCAACACTCCTCATGTTTCACAGTCACTAGGCTCATTTTAACTCTTACAGCCTCTTTGAGAGTTTTCCGTGCTATTGCCCAGCCCCACATGCAACCTGGAACAAGATGTACCTTACCCAGAACTAAAATGTCAGATTAGCAACTTCTCCACCATTTCTCCTCATCTTCTGCAAACACTTTTACATCAGTTCCCTGCTTGCAAAAGCACCTGGATTGGTGCCAGAAATAACCCTCCTAGATGGCAGTTGATACTTTGTTGACTGAATATAGAAGTAACTAGGTGAACTAGGAAGCAGTTTTCCTTGTTTCTTCCCAGAAAATTGAAAGGTCAGCTTTGAAAGCCAGGCTTGTGTTCAGTGAGGACTTTCTTGTCTAGCGTTTATCACAGCAAAAATATGATAGTGTGATAAAAGGTGGTTTTCTCAATGAACAATATCATGGTAGGTGCTGAACATCTCTGTATTGCTAAGATGGTATTTAACATGCGCCTGCAATAGTTACATTTTCAAAAATAGCTACAATTTACTATCACAGCAGCAAAATTAGGTACCATGGAGGAAGATTCGTATTTTTGCAATGGAGCTTCCTAACAACTTTTAGAAGCACTTAGAAGCTAAAAACTTCTGGGATTTCTACGTGTCTTAAGTCATTTAGGTTCTTGGAAACTTTGCTTGCCATCTATGCTGCAGATGTGGCAATAAAGGACAATGTGATACATACAGGGAAAAGGTGGAGCTGGGAGAATGAAGTATGAAGCAATTAAAAGTTCATTAAATGGGCTGGTAGGTATCTCAGACAAACCAAGTAAGCCCTTCTCATTGTAAAAGAAAAATGCAAACAAACATCACATCTTTGTAAATAGTAATAAAAAGAAAAGTATAAATATTTTCTCTGTTGTAAGTCTCCACCTTTAATCCATTGTGCAGAGAGGTTTTTTCTAACCTTCTCTCACATGTGGATTGCCACATGGTTCCTCAGATAAAATATTGTTACATGCTGTGTATGAATTGTATCTGTACCTAAGACCCTTGCATAGTAAAAGCATTGGATCATCAGTACACCTTTAGGTACTTGCCATAGTACTCACAGATATGATTATCTAATGATGGATCCTCAGATGAAGAAACTACAAAATTCAATCTACGATCATGTTACTATTCCTTCTGAGCATCCCACATGCTTTATGTATGTTAGCTAATTGAGTTAATACCCTCTCTGAGAAGTAATGACTATTAAAATTGTTATCAGGACAGGGGGAGAGTGTACAGTCAAACTGTACCACGTGGACAGTAACAGGCTTCGTTCCACTCTTGCAAGTGTACAAAGAGATGTCCCTTGAGAGAGGTCAATGAGGACACAGGTCTCAGTGAGTGCTCATTAGGTCTAGTAGACACATTTTTCTTCAGAAATTTAGTCTGAGTTGTTTACAACAGTGGTTATATTTATGCAGTTGATCCTTTCTTACACCCTGAATAGCAGCAGTCTTGTCTGCAGAATGAGGAAGGTGAAATTTTTAGCACAGAGATGAAATTAATTCACAGATGTTAATGAGGTGCTCAGATTCTGACAGCTGACAGTACTGATGAGGATGGAGGCAGGTTGCAAAGCAGGCCGGGCTGTCAGTGTGATGTTGGAGTGCACCTGCAGTGTACATTGTCACCTCGCACTGTACATTGTCAATAATTAGCAGCAATGTCTGAAGGGCTTGTTCAGTGCCACCATGTGTACTCCTTCCTCCTTAGACCTCAGAGCTCATGGATTACCTTGAGCTGTCCTCCTTGAGCACAACCCTTGAAGAGAGTGGTTGAGGAACCTAGCCTGCCCTTCCTCACAGACTTAGGGCTCTTTCTAGGTGCCATGGGTTCAGCAGTAGCAGTCATTTTTCTCCTTCTTGGTAGCTGGTGCAGTGCTATGTTTTCGACTTTAGGCCTGGGAACAGCGCTGATAACAGCAGTGTTTTCAGTTACTGCTTGGTAATGTTTTGGTTTGACCAAGGACTTTCTGAGTCTTATGCTCTGCCAGGGAGTAGGGGAAGCCGGGAGGAAGCAGAGACAGGACGCCTAACTCAAGCTGACCAAGGAGGTATTCCATACCAAGCACGTCACACCCAGGATGTAAAAACTGGTGGCAGGAACCCAGAAGAGTTCAGTTCACTGCTCAGTCATCGAGTGGTGAGCAGTTGTATCCTCTTCCTTTGTATTTCCCTAGTCATTGTTCTTGTTGGTGGTGGTGGTAGTGGTTTGTGTTGTGCCTTGGTTGATGGACTGTTGTTGCCTCTGCCAGTGGGGGTTGCATTCTTTCAGTTCTTTTACCCATTCCCCACCCCCTTGGAGTGGGGGGGAAGAAAGAGGAGGGAGGGAGTGAGCAAACTGCGTGATTTGCAGCTTCAACCATGACACTAGGGAGGAAAAAGCTGGCTTCAGCTGTATTCTGATTTGAAGTTTATTATATGTATTATAAGTTAAAGAATTCTTCTTTTTTTAATTGCCTGGTTAGGAGGACAAAATTGAGGCGAATGCACTTAAAAGTAAAAAAAACAAAGCAAAAAACCAAAAGCGTGTCTCAATCATTGTTTAACTTTTGTCAAAAAACTGTGAATAATTCCAGCATGGTTCTTAAATGCTTACCGTATTTTTACAAAATAGAACAAAACAAAAAACCCACAACTATACAACCTCCAAATCCTGAAGCTTTTGTCTTACTGTAGTATTAAGATTTGTACAAATTAGTTTGGCTGTGATTGAAAAGAAATTCCTCCTTTTTCTTCAAATGGCCAGTCCTCTCTTATCAGAATGACAAACAGGGACTGGGGCAGAATTTGTAAACAAGGGAAAATACTGAACACAGATTTCTGTGGTTTTGTTGTGCACAGTTCTGGCTTTGTTGCTTTACTTGTGGCAACAGACCATACTCTTTGCCTTGTGTCCCAAGATGAACAGATGTAGCACAAATTCCTTTTTCTTAAGCAGTGTGTGGTGTCATTCCTGTGAAGATGCTGCCTCTGGTTATGATAATTTTAACCTGACTGTTGAGTTAAAGGCCTGTGTTGAATAGCAAATAAATTTTGTTGTGTATGAATGATACCAAAATCACATATACAGTATATGAGAAAAAATGTTCTTACCCAATGAGTATCATAATATTTTTAAACTCTAAATGCTTACAAATTACTTGGGTAAAGAATTAAAATATGACATAAAATCCTGAAAATGTAAAGCATTCACCTATTAATTATTATCAACAATTTGGAGGATTTATTCAGCTGTCAAATTCCCTCATTCCTTATTTTATAACAAAACTGCCCAGCAGGCATAAAAAGGGACAGTTTGGCATTTTCTTGAGACAAAGACTGGTAATAAGAGCTAGAGGCTGGACAGCAAGCTGCACATGTAATTATTGTCTTTGAAATCACATTCACAGATGACTATATTCATCATCTTTCAGATGCAGACATATGTTTAATGATCGACATGAGTGTGCAGTTCTAATATTTATTATAAATTTCATCCAAGTTCTCATTAGAAAGCATTAAAGGAAGAAAAGATCTTAAAAAAGTCTGTTTGGCCTTTGCAGTAGACCGTGAAACTCAGCATTTCAATAAGTTCAATTTCCCAGCTTTGGAAAGGTGATGTCAACAGTGGGAAAATGAATAATGTTAGAAAGGAAATACTGTTGTATCCGATTTTCTGATCTAAAGAATATAGAGAATCTGTTCACACAGAAGGCCTGTGAAGCCTGAATGAAGTATCAGATGGGGCCTGATTAGGACAGAAAAACCTCACCTCTCTGTAATCTTTCTGCTGAACTTGGGATTTCCTGCAGTAAGAATGTGACCAACAGTTTTTCTACATAGGTAGTGACTAGGACTACGGAACTAGGCATTTAGAAGATGTAAAGCTATTCTTATCAGATCAGAGCTACATGAAAGAGAATTTAATATTTGCAATGTTTGTATAGAGATTTATCTCAGAGCCACTTCTCTCATATATATTATTTCCCAGTCTAATTTAATATTTGCTTGGATTCTTCCTTGTGTTCAATACTTTTTAGAACTGTAATAAATAATCCAATTCAATTTAGAAAATAATAATGTTTTCCTCCAAATTCTAATAATCCTGCGATACAATCTTTCCCAGTTATAATAACATGTAGTAATTTCCTTTCCTTTTCAATTTCTTCTCCCAGTTCTTTTTTCTTTTCAATTTTTTTTTTTTTTTTTTTTAGAAGAGGTCCTTTTGTTCAAATGGTTTGTAACAGGTTGGCAGGGCTTTTTTTAATTTGTGGTTTCATCTTACCTTTTTTAATTTCTTCCTTTCATGTACTATATATTACTCTGAAAAATTATGCATGATCACTAATGGATATTAAGTGCTGCCCAACACAAACTTTTCATTCATACTTTTAAAGATATGAATATTAGAAGTCCTGGTTGTTTCTTCTGTTTGGTTATCTTTTGAAGTGTGTACAAAACAGGGCTGTGTGGATTCCTTCACCCTTTTAGGTACTTAGGAAAGGAGTTGGACACTTTTTACTGACATGTGGACAATAGCAGACCCCCAATAAAATGGATTTATTTCATCTGTTAGTGTTTCTTTGCAAAACTGATGTTAGTATGAGATATTTCACTATATAATCCTGAACGGTTATTACTGTTGTTTGGGTTACTATTTGTCCTATATAATTTTGGAACTCCTGGGGCTCAAATTTAAAAATGTCAGCCCAGCCATCCTCAGGGTTGTTGGTAAAGTTGAATTTACTGTTCATATAAGATAAACCCATTTATTTTTCAACATAAATTACCAGATTCACCATGAATGAGTATTGATTTCTAGAAATAGCTTGGTATTATTACAAGCTGTTGTTTAATGGCCCCAGGGTTGTGGAGAGAAACAAGTGAAAATAAGCTGTGGTAGTTAACATCAAGATTTACAAAGTGTGTTGTGCCAGCCATATTTTCATCTGGGACAATGGTGGTTAACCTCCCAGGCCACTCAGACATGGACTAAGTGAGAACTGTCTTCTTGGACATGAACACTGAGGAGATGAATTTGTCCTTGGGACAGTGTCAGCATAGTTGGTAATGGCTTGAGCTTTCTCAGGATTAGATCTTACTGTGTTCCATTTTCAGAGAAGGTGTTGAATTACTTAACTCTATGGGAAATGCTACTTAAAGGTTTTTCCAAGTGAGACAGGCTGTATTCTAGCAGTGATAGCTCATGCAAGCAGCTCTTTTATAGACATCTGTTATGGTTATTTTACCCACAAACAAACTTCCCTCTCCATGTGTTTGGCTTTCCAAAATTCCCATGTAACACTACACAGAATGCATGTTTGCTCCTCAGTTGCATCTGGACTTTGGCTGACTTTCTGCTGTTGCGTACCATGAATACCAAGCCACATGCTCTCAGTTTAACAGGTCTTCCAGAGGTGTTCTCCATTTATACCTCATCCACCCTGTCTTTCATTCCCTGCTCTGGGCATAGATATCAAACTAGCTTTGTCACTGCATCTGCAATTTAGGGGGGCGTGGTGCTCGGAAATTTTAACCCAGTTTCTCCAATTTAAATCTTCTGCTTCTGTTGAATTAATTATCACTTCTGTAACACATATTCCCTTTTCAGCACAGTGAAAGCATCAAGTAAACATTGACACAGTTAAAATTAGAGTGGTTTAAGGAAAGTTTTTAACTAGAGGAATTATTTTAAGAGTACTACAGAGTTTTGTAATTTTAAAGCAAGCAAAAAAATTCAGCATAAACTGTAAAACAATATAATACTACAGGTGTGTCGTGGTTTAAGCCTCTATAACTCACGCAGTTTTGCTCACTCACTCCCCCCTCTTTCTTGCCCCCCACTCCCGGAGGGATAGGAAGGAGAATCGAAAAGAATGCAACTCCCACAGATTGAGATAAGAACAGTTTAGTAACTAAAGTATAACAGAAATCACTACTGCTACCACCAATAATAATAATGACAAAGCAAATACAAGGAAAGAATACAATTTCTCACCGCCTAAAACCAAGCCCGACCAAGCACTGCACCCCCACCCTTCCGGGTCTCTGCTCTCTGCTCTCCATCCTGGGCATGACGTGCTGTGGGATGGAATAACCTCTTTGGCCAGCTTGGGTCAGGTGTCCTGTGTCTGCTTCCTCCCAGCTCCCCTCCTCCCTGGCAGAGCATGAAACTCAGAAAGTCCTTGGCCAGACCAAAACATCACTAAGCAGTAACCGAAACACTGGTGTTATCAGCGCTGTTCCCAGCCCCAAAATCAAAAACACAGCGCTACACCAGCTACCAAGGAGGAGAAAAATGGCTGCTGCTGCTGAACCCATGACATTATCCACCCCTTATTCCATACCATTCACGTCATGCTCAGATTCCACATTTTCAATATACCATCACATGTATATGTATACATCCACACACAGAGAAAGGGAGAGAGATCATCCCTTAGTGCATGGACCAATCCCTACAAAGCTGCTGAGTCCATCCAGTCCATGATGTCAAGCTCCATCTTTTGTAACAGCCTTTCAGAGCAGGAGAGGCTGTGTGTAGTGTTCACACTCGTGAATAACCTGGGCAATAGTGTCCATTCCTAAGTCCACCCCTCGACCATAAGTCCATCTGTATGTTGTATCTCTGCCCTGATGGCCTGAGGTGTCATGGGCTCACCAGGCTCAAAATAATTCATCCACCCCTCCAGCAGTTTCTGCAGCTTGTCACTGGGGACTCCATACAGCTGCCTTCCACCTGTGATGCTTCCAAACCACTGGAGGGGCCCAGTGGACAAGATACTCGCCCATACTGTCCCATACACCCTGCCACTCATGGCTGTCCAGGCTTGGGGAAAATCTCTTAGTCATCCTAGATTGCAGACTAACCCCAGACAATGCCCACACCCCACTCTGCTTAACTCTGGGGACCAGACAAAATGGTTGTGGGTAAAACACACTGTGTATGCATGCCACCATGCTGATCCCCATCACAATCAGCAGGCAGGTCTCAAGGGTACCTAAAGACCATTCAAAACCGTCAGAGTTCTCAACTGAGGCTTCTGTACTTGTCACTGGGGCTGGTGTAGCTGCTGTGCTTGCCGGCTCTCTCACCACCAGCTGCTCTTTGTCTGAGTGCAGGTCTTCCTCCTCTGCCTTGCTGGGAAGTGCTGCGGGGTCTCCTGCGTTCTCCTGCTGGGGCTCGGGCTCGCGGGACTCTGCGGGCGGCTGCTGGGGAATGCTCTCTTGCACCGCGGGGCTGGGCTCGGCTACAGGGCTCAGCTCCTCCACCGTCGTCTCCTCCCGCTGCTCGGCAGCTGCCGGGCTGGGCTCAGTCGGGGGGCTCACCCCTTCTGCTACCTCCTTCCTCTGCTCGGCAGCTGTCGGGCTGGGCTCGGTGGGGGGGCTTGGCTCCTGCTCCCTGGGTCCGCTCCCCCAGGCCGCTTCGGCAGCCGGCGGCTCCCGAGACAGCCCCCCCTTGGCTCTCCACAGCCTCGCCAGGACACTGAAGAGCAGCTGAACTGCCAGGTACACATCCGCCCCCCACGGCTTCTGGAGCCCACCCGTATCACAAGCCATTCCAATAAAGTACAATGAAACAAGAACCTTAACCCAAAACCCATATCTGAAAAATGCTAAGATAACAAATACCGGCTGTAAGTAAGGTACAACAGGCTGAAACCATGAACTCAAGAGAACCAAAAGCAACAACTTTGAGAGACAATAAATCAGCATTGTGACGAGTGGCTATTAATCCTGTCATTATCTCAACCCTTCATGCCCCACGTTGGGCGCCAAAAAGAACTGTCGTGGTTTAAGCCTCTATAACTCACGCAGTTTTGCTCACTCACTCCCCCCTCTTTCTTGCCCCCCACTCCTGGAGGGATGGGAAGGAGAATCGAAAAGAATGCAACACCCACAGGTTGAGATAAGAACAGTTTAGTAACTAAAGTATAACACAAATCACTACTGCTACCACCAATAATAATAATGACAAGGCAAATACAAGGAAAGAATACAATTTCTCACCGCCTAAAACCAAGCCCGACCAAGCACTGCACCCCCACCCTTCCGGGTCTCTGCTCTCTGCTCTCCATCCTGGGCATGACGTGCTGTGGGATGGAATAACCTCTTTGGCCAGCTTGGGTCAGGTGTCCTGTGTCTGCTTCCTCCCAGCTCCCCTCCTCCCTGGCAGAGCATGAAACTCAGAAAGTCCTTGGCCAGACCAAAACATCACTAAGCAGTAACCGAAACACTGGTGTTATCAGCGCTGTTCCCAGCCCCAAAATCAAAAACACAGCGCTACACCAGCTACCAAGGAGGAGAAAAATGACTGCTGCTGCTGAACCCATGACAAGGTGTGTGTGGATGTACACATTATGTGTTCAGGTGTGATCTAGTCTCTTCTGTCATCTTTTAAGGCTACTAGCATGTTTGGAGAAAAATCGGTTTTCTAAAAAAATTTCAAAGCATAGATTTTTCAAAGAGTAAGCTTAGCAAAAATGCTTCACAGGATAGTGACTGACAGCTTAACTCCCTGTCATGATCTTATTCTATAAAACAAAACAACATTTTTATTTTCTAAAACAAAATATATTTTACTTAATATTTCTTCTCCCTGTTGGGAGACAATTAGGAGATCAGCAAACCACATTGCTGAAAAGCTCTTTATCTTTCTGGAGTTTTATGTCCTTCTGCTGGTAGACTCAGTACTGGACTGTAAAATGGCTATTATGCCAAGGACACTATTGTTAATGAATCATGGTATTATTATTGCATCATTGTTAAATATGGTTTACAATAACAATTATGTAGCAAGATGAGAAAGCACATCTGTTATAATGTCATGGGAGTGTATCCTTTTAAGCCATGTACCTAGTCATAAAGCCAAATAATGGTTGATCGTTATCCTGAAATATTAAGTGTGCTTGTGTCACTCATCACGGAACAGAGAGAACATTTAGGATGTGGTCATGACACCTGGATAGTTACTTCGATAATGAGATTAGTGTTGTGATTCATTCTTCAGTGTGAAAATGCATACAGGAGATGCTTATCTTAGAACTGTCCAAAGTTTAACTTTATTTCCAAATCTGCCTTCTTCTGTGTAATAATGATTAATAGCAACATATATTTTGCTTATTCTTTGTGGTGCATTAGAGATGTATTAATATGTGCATCAAGCTGAACTGACAGAAGATAATATACTAAATTATCAAAGCATCTAAAAGCCTGAGGCCTGCAGACTTTGAATGCAACTTTGTATTCTAGGTGTTTGCGGCCGCTTTTGATGATAACTGTAACAGCATGATTGCAGCACCAAAACAACACCAAGCAGAAATACCTGAGCTAGCAACAGCCTAAGTGAGGGAGTGAGGGATCCACAAAGATGTAGAACACATGCTTGCTTAGGCCTGGAACAATGCAGGTGTATTTATATGACTAAGCAAAAAAAAAAACCACCACCACCACCACCACCAAAAAAAAAAAAAAAAAAAAAAAACAAAAAAAAACAGAAAAACAGAAAAACAAAAAACAAACACCAAAGCAAGAACCGAACCGACCCAAAAATAAGTCAGGACACAGTTTTCTAGCCTGTAAATACTTAACCCCCATTTAATTACAGAATCATAGAATAACAGAACGGTTTGGGTTGGAAAGGACCTTAAGGTCATCTAGTTCCAACCCCCCTGCCATGGGCAGGGACACCTCACACTAAACCATGACACCCAAGGCTCTGTCCAACCCATCTTTGAACACCGCCAGCGATGGAGCATTCACAACTTCCATGGGCAGCCCATTCCAGTGCCTCACCACCCTAACAGTAAAGAATTTCTTCCTCATATCCAATCTTAACTTTCCTGTTTAAGTTTGAACCCGTTACCCCTTGTCCTCTCACTACAGTCCCTCATGAAGAGTCCCTCCCCAACATCCCTATAGGCACCCTTCAGATATTGGGAGGCTGCTACAAGGTCTCCATGCAGCCTTCTCTTCTCCAGGCTCAACAGCCCCTACTTTCTCAGCCTATCTTTATATGGGAGGTGCTCCAGTCCCCTGATCATCCTTGTGACCCTCCTCTGGACTTGTTCTAACAGTTCCATGTCCTTTTTATGTTGAGGACACCAGAACTGCACACAATACTTCAAGTGGGGTCTCTTGAGAGCAGAGTAGAGGGGCAGGATCACCTCCTTCAACCTGCTGGTCACGCTGCTTTTGATGCAGCCCAGGATACACTTGGCTTTCTGGGCTGCGAGCACACACTTCTGGCTCATGTTCATTTTCTCACAATTGTGTGGGAGTTATTCGGGTGGTGAGGCACTGGAATGGGTTGCCCAGAGAAGTTGTGAATGCTCCATTGCTGGCGGTGTTCAAGGCCAGGTTGGACAGAGCCTTGGGTGGCATGGTTTAGTGGGAGGTGTCCCTGCCCATGGCAGGGGGGTTGGAACTAGGTGATCTCAGGTCCTTTCTAACCCTAACTATTCTATGATTCTAAGTGTTATATATGCATTAACAGATATATAGTTATTTCCAGAATAGCATTTGTGCTTCCAGGAGAGCATTTGCAGAACCAATCTGAAAGAACGAATGCATCTTATTCTAAAAACTAATGAGTTGAGCAGGCTTATATTTGATAGATTTAATGAAAAGATATGAAAGCATGGATGACCAAACAATGGTCAAGAATTTTTTTTCTTTTTCTTGAAGCATTCAAATTGTGATCTGTATTCCTATGGAGCAAAATTAAAAGGCTTACTCTTTTTTATATTTCTCAGTCTTTTTGCTCTGCAACAATGAGCGACACAGTCTATGGAGGTTATTTGGGCCCACTCATATGAATATTGTTTTTAGAGGAACTTTACTATCACAAGACAGTAGCATCAATGTTGTTTTCCTTTTGCTTCCTACCACCCTCACTTAATTCTTACAGAATTATATCCTGATGCAGATGGGAATTGTTATATTTCTATGTTAGATATTCATACACAACAAAAAAAATAATCTCTTTATTATTACCTGCATTAGCATATTTAAAGATTGCAAGTTCATTTAGAGTGACTGCTACAACATAATCAGAGAAGAAATATGGCTGGATATGAGGACAAGATGCTGGAGAATATCTGCTTAAAGGTAGCTGCCATGCTATTTGCTCAGAACAGCAAAAATACAGTCCAAAGACCATCTTAATGTACTGGTGTCCTGAAAAGTTGTAGATTTTTTTGCTGTAGCTCTTACAGACCAGCCCAGGTGGTTGAAATTGCAGTGAGGAATATGGAAGCCTGCACATGACACAGATCTGTCACATCACCCTACAATGTACATGACTATATGAAGACTGAACAGGAAATCATGTCTGCAGATCCATATGGCCACCATCTGCCAACTGTAATGGTTGATGAAGCTAGCTAGAGGTTGTTAAAAAGATGACTGTTTCAAAATCCTGATGGCTTGCACAGTCCTTCCATGCAGCTTGAAGTATAAGTAAAACATGCATATACACCCATGATATTAAAACTAACATCCTTCATGGAAGGAGTGGGAATAGGATGTGCTTAAGGTTTTCTCCTTACATAGACGTCTCTCTGGGTATATATTTGACATACGATGTGAAGAATGATCATATCAATGATCGCATCAATCATACGATCACAATTCATATGATGAATATAATATGAAATAAAATCACTCATTTTAGAAAGAACAAACCAGTAATTCATAATGATTGATGGGATACTAAAAATAAAACGTTTACCTTTTCCTAATGTGTCTAGGTAACCTGATAATCCACTTCATCAGCAAAAATCCCTCTACTGCATTTATGTAGACAAATAAAAAATCAATTGGGTATTTCATGTTGTATTTTTATGCACAAGACTAACCTTAACTGGCTGCTACAGCATGAAAACATTGTTTTAATTCAGGATTTTACAGTGGTCAATTTCAATATTGGAAAGACATAATGTATTCCAGATAGTAACAATGAAATTGCAACCAGCCATGACAAAAAAAAGAATAATATCACTGACCACAAAAATATTTAAAGAAGGACTATGTCTCTTTTGTTGTCAGAAAAGATTGTTGAATTCTCCTTTAGCAACTATGTTGTGGACTTCGGTAGAATGATTCTGATAGATCTGTAGTTACAAATATGAAGAACTGATCTCTAACTCTTATCTGCTGCAAATGGTCATTTGCAATTAGAGCATCTTTTTCAAATAACTGGAAAAATTTAATTATTTCAATATTTAGAAATTATGGAGAAAAAAGGACCTTCCACATTGTTAGCTAGTTGGTTATTTGAGCACGCCGAATATTTGACTTCCTCATTCTGCCCCTCTTCTGCCCCTCTTCCTTCTGAGCTCTGTTTTGCAGCCACTATACTCAGTAGAATTCTGCCAAGCACTTTTCATATAGTCCTATACAAATGATAAAAACTTTCGGATACATTCACCACACATCAAATTCTACTTTGATTCTTTCCATTCCGTTTAAAAGTGCCTCTAGTTTCTGACTTCATTACAGCAATCTTTTATACTATACACAGACAGTCAAGTTTTTGTGAGAATTCTCTTTTGGGCTAAACATGTAATGTTGCAGTGGAGATTTCATCTCATAGAAATGCATAGAGCATGGTAATGATGGGCTGTGGCATCATATGCCTCTTCCAAATGGTGGGGCACAGGACTCATGACTTCCAGTTTAAATTCCCAAATATATTAGTTGGGGAGGAGGCTGGAGGAATCAAAGATGTGTGCTGCTAACTAAGTACAAACGTAATCTGTATTTGTTGAGATACCACTTGACAGCAGATGATTTTTGAGATTTACATCAAAAGAATAGGAATTATACCAAACTTCTCTGATCTGACAACAGAGGTGAAAACTGGACACATCCGGCATATGTATAAGCACTGCTTTTACTTTCTGAGTTGAACTGACCTCAAATAACTGTATAATTCCTGACATTCTGATTTTTTTGTTTGTTTTTTTAGAAGTCTGCCTGAAAGCAGGAAAGCAGTATAACTTTTTTCATCTTGTAAGGAGTGAAATGATAAAATGGAAGAAGAGTCCTTCTTCTCTTGTGTATTTTCAGTCCATTGATGCCAATGAAATAAATAGGGAAAACCATCTTCCAAAGCCAAGCTGAGTGTACACAAGCTGTGCTAACTCAGTTGAATATTGTGAATGTTGAATATGACTGGGTCTGAGTTAGTAAGCTCTAAAAAAAATTTATATTCTTTTCCCCAGCGGGTACTTTGAGCTGCCTATTTGCCTGGGACCAGCTTGCTCTATTGAGTCACAAGGAAGATGAGGAAGTTACTACAATACATGGAAGAGAAGAAAACCTAGGATCTTGTAGCCATTACTAGCCCCAGAAACTAGCCCAGTTTCTTTGATTCTGCCTTGCTAGTATGACAACAATCTAAAAAGAAACTTGATAATACTGTGTATGTAAGCAGGTTTATATCAAATTGTTATTCCTTAAATAAATTATTAGAAAAACATACAGATTCTCGCTAAGGTATAATTGCTACTGGCAGAATGCTTTTCTTTTTTAAAATGTTGTTGTTGCTCTTCAAGGAAAGTAAATCATTTAGGATTCAACTTTCTCAGGGAAGAAGGCCTAATGTGAGTAATTACTGCCTGGTCAGCTCAAATCCTAAGAAATGACTGAAACAGCAGTGATATGTGATGCACTCATGTGTTTTGATATTTTTATTTTTTTTTTAATAGCTTGGTCTTTTACTGCCATTTTCCAGTTTCACATAGAAACCAGTTTATTTTCTTCACTATTCAAGATTTATGTTTGCATACCCAACTGAAATCCCTATTAATTAGAAAAAAAAAAAGTAAACAAATGCTTCACTAATCAGCTGTTAACAATCAGCACCAGATTACACAAACATGTTTTGAAGAATCAAACTGGGGGAGGGGAAATCCTTAACAATTCATGAAGCAGGTAGTAAATCTAACTGACAGAAAATGAACTTCTCCAGCACTGAGGCAATGAAAGTGGTGTTGATCTTTACAGCTGCAGATGTGGCTCCAGGGTGCAATCTGTCCAGCTGTTCAATATCAGTGCTGCCACATGGGCACTGCAACAGAGAAGATAAATAATAAACCTCTTAGAGAGACAAATGTAATTGCTAATTTTCACACCAAAGTCCTGCTGGTTACCATTGTTAGGGAAAGAGATTACTTCTATTGTGGTATCTGATGAACATGAATAGAAGAAGAATAAAGATTTCCCTCATTAACACTCTTAAGTTAGGAAAGTGAGGAAAGATTTTTGACTTTCATTTTCTAGCTTGCAATTGGTTACACCAAAGAACACCCTAAAAATTAATGCCATGCAGGGAATTTAGATAGAAGTGCAAAGTTTATTTCCACTGAACGCAAACTTAATTAAAGCAGGTTATCCTGATGGTGAGATTTTTGCCTTATGAGACTGGCAGAACTTCATATATTGGTCTACCAAGTCCAGTACACCAAAGGAGATGAGATGTTTGTCTTTTCTCCATGGTTAACCCAGAGGAAGTCTGTGCAATGATTTTGGTTACATGTCTGAAGCATAGAATCATAGGATCATAAAATAATTAAGGTTGGAAAGCACCTTAAGATCATCAAGTTCCAAACGCCGCTGCCATAGGCAGGGACACCTCGCACTAAAGCATGCCACCCAAGGCTCTGTCCAATCCAGCCTTGAACACCGCCAGCAATGGAGCATTCACAACTTCCCTGGGCAACACATTCCAGTGCCTCCCCACCCCAGCAGAATAGAATTTCTTCCTCACATCCAGTCTAAACTTCCCCTCTTTAAGTTTGAACCCGTTACCCCTTGTCCTCTCACTACAGTTCCTCATGAAGAGTCCCTCCCCAGCATCCCTATAGGCCCCCTTCAGATATTGGAAGGCTGCTGTGAGATCTCCACGCAGCCTTCTCTTCTCCAGGCTCAACAGCCCCAACTTTCTCAGCCTATCTTCATACGGGAGGTGCTCCAATCCCCTGATCATCCTCGTGGCCCTCCTCTGGACTTGTTCCAACAGTTCCATGTCCTTTTTATGTTGAGGACACCAGAACTGCACACAGTACTCCAAGTGAGGTCTCAGAAGAGCAGAGTAGAGGGGCAGGACCACCTCCCTCTACCTGCTGGTCACGCTTCTTTTGATGCAGCCCAGTATATGCTTGGCTTTCTGGGCTGTGAGTGCACACTTCTGACTCATGTTCATTTTCTCATCAACCAAAACCCCCAAGTCCTTCTCCACAGGGCTGCTCTGAATCTCTTCTCTGCCCAACCTGTAGCTGTGCCTGAGATTGCTCTGACCCAGGTGGAGGACCTTGCACTTGGCATGGTTAGACTTCATCAGGTTGGCATCAGCCCACCTCACAAGCGTGTCAAGGTCCCTCTGGATGGCATTCCTTCCCTCCAACGTATCAACCAAACCACACAGCTTGGTGTCATCAGCAAACTTGCTGAGGGTGCACTCAATCCCACTGTCCATGTCACAAAGATGTTGAACAAGACTGGTCCCAACACCAATCCCTGAAGGACATCACTCGTTACTGGTCTCCAGCTGGACATTGAGCCATTGAGCACAACTCTTTGCTTGTGGCCCTCCAGCCAGTTCTTTTTCCACTGTGTGGTCCACCTATCAAATTGATGTCTCTCCAATTTAGAGACAAGGATGTCATGTGGGACTGTGTCAAACACTTTGCACAAGTCCAGGTAGGTGACATCAACTGCTCTACCCCTGTCCATCAGTTCTGTAGTCCATCATAGAAGGCCACCAGATTGGCCAGGCAGGATTTCCCCTTAGTGAAGCCATGCTGGCTGTCACCAACCACCTTGTTGTTTTTCATGTGCCTCAGCATGCCTTCCAGGAGAATCTGCTCCAAGATTTTGCCAGGCACAGAGGTGAGGCTGACTGGTCTGTAGTTCCCCACCTCATCCATTTTCCCCTTCTTGAAAGGTTATATTTCCCTTTTTCCACTCATTGGGAACTTCACCTGACTGCCATGATTTTTCAAATATGATGGACAGTGGCTTAGCAACTTCATTTGCCAGTTACTTCAGGACCCGTGGATGGATTTCATCAGGTCCCATGGACTTGTATACGTTCAGGTTCTTAAGATGTTTTTGAACCAGATCCTCTCCTACAGTGGGCCCAAGGTCTTCATTCTCACAGTCCCTGCGTCTGCCTTCTGAGACTTTGGTGGTATGGTCAGAGTATTTTCCGGTGAAGACTGAGGTGAAGAAGTCGTTAAGAAGCTCAGCCTTCTCCAAATTCAGGGTAGCCAGTTCTCCCGATAGCTTCTGAAGAGGGCCCACGTTGTCCCTAGTCTGCCTTTTATTTGCAACGTACCTATAGAATCCCTTCCTGCTATCCTTAACATGTCTAGCCAAGTTTAATTCTAAGTGACCCTTTGCTTTCCTAACCTGATCCCTAGCTTCCTGGACAACATCCCTGTATTCTTCCCTGGCCGCCTGTCCTTGCTTCCACCTTTATAAGCCTCTTTTTTCCTTTGAAGTTTCCTCAGCAGCTCCTTATCCATCCAAGGAGGTCTCCTGGCCCTCCTACAGGACTTCCTTCTAGTTGGGATGTATCACTCCTGAGCTTGCAGCAGGTGATCCTTGAATATCAACCAAGAGTCTTTGGCTCCCCTGCCCTCTAGGGCTATATCCCACGGAATCTTACTGATCATGTGAGAGAAGAATCAGTATGCTTATTAAAGAACAGATGGGTACTATTGAAGACATCACAGAGTAACCATGGGTTGTCTGAAAATTCATAAGGCTGGAAAGGTTTCCAGGTCTTCCGTGCATTTCTGAAGACTTTCGCTCTACATACCTTCTCTGTAGAAGTGTAAAAATCTTAGTCATTAAATCCTTCATTCATTAATGTAAATTTTCTACGCCAGAAAACAATTACTAAAGTATGTTGCCATTTTTTCCTTTCTAGTTCTTAATGAAAAAAAAAATAAAATTAAAACTTTCATATTTTGAAAGGATTTCTTGTATTTGAAAAATCTTTGCTTCCTGTGATCCATAGCGCATCTCTGAGTCTTGTTTTGCTGGCTAATAAGAAATCAGATTGGATGCATTGCTG
The DNA here is from genome assembly GCA_028858755.1 of Ara ararauna. Lineage (NCBI taxonomy): Eukaryota > Metazoa > Chordata > Aves > Psittaciformes > Psittacidae > Ara > Ara ararauna. Next base: position 29,683,425 of record CM054410.1, on the reverse strand, counting down.
AGGTTTAGTTAAATAATATTACAATGTTTCCGCCTTAATTTTGTCTTGGAGCAAGAGATTGAAAAGCTACTGGTGTAAACTTATCAACAAGCCTGAGTGTAGGCTTTCAAAATTGAATAATCAAATGAAATCCTCTGGCAGGCAGGTGGAAGGATACTGCTTGCAGGACTGTGTTTTCTCATGCCATTCAGAGAGATAATGAATCCATGTCTATGGAAATTGATTCATTAATATTTCATTGAGTCAGCTTCAATGCAATTCATGAACTGCCCCTAGAAATTCTATAAGTGAATTCAATGAGTTGCACAGCTTAACAAATATGGAGCAAAAAGTAAAAATACTACAAGTTGATAACTACAATTGGAATTTGCTGCGTGAAGTAAGCCTTGGCAGCAGTATCTTGTGGGTGTATTTTATTTCAGAGAAGCCTAAACAAAACTGCTGTTAATGTGCATACACATGTGTACCCATAGAATGATGCTAAAGTAAAGAAACTTTGGATAGCGTTCTGGAACAAAAACTTACCTCTTAATGGTTTGGGCTGTTTGGAATTAGAGCCTGAGCTGGATTTGTGCTCTTAAATGGTAGTTACCTTTTTAATGGGCTCTTGCTACATAATACCTGAGCCTTGGCAGGTGAAATTGCAGAACCCAGAGAGCACATTGTGACACAAGCTTCACTATTCTCTCTTCATTGGAGAGTCTTTGGGAAGGAAAGGTTTTACCCAGCAGTACACAGTTTTGCTACATTTTGTACAATCAAAGGCTGTGGGACAGATGAGCATTTAAGCCATCTTGGAAGAAATAATAACCATTGAACATGGTATATAGCTGAGGTTTTGGGTCAGAAACACATGCCAGTAGCTCAATTCACCACGCAGATCTGGCATCAAAGGGACTGATTAGGAAAATAGATTCAAATTACCTTGTTGGCTAAGTAATTGGTCTTTGAGTGTCCCTAAAAAGGAATTGATAAATAATTTCATTTTCATTTTGTATCAGTGTCTCCAAGACCATGTCTAACCAACCTGTATTGATGTCTTTTAATTAAACCATGCTTGATATGTTTATGTTGCAGTGGTGCATACTGAGTGTGCATGCTAGACATTCCAGATAAGGTAATTATGCTATTTGTCACTGTCATGATTAATGTGTGATAGCTGTTATGACAGCTGTGCCACTGTTTTGTCACAACACTATGTTCATCCATAACAAAATTAGGTGTCTCAATCGAAGGTACACAGTTGCTGCTATTTCCCTAAGAAGTCAACAATGAAGAAAACTGAGAAGGAATATCACATTAACTCTGTGACAAATAAGAGAAATGACATCTTTATTTTTTCTTTAAATGATGATATGGCTTGCCTGCATTGGAAATGCAGATAGCTCACCTGTAGGAAACAAGCTGTCACACAGAGCCAATCTGCCACTAATCTAACAAACAAGGTCTTTCTATGTGAAGAGATTGCTTCGTAATTTGAACAAACCTTGTCAGGCTAGGCTTTAGATGTTATTTAAATTAGCATTGGTTGTAACTTTTCTATCTGTCAGGCAGGGTGAGGAAGGGGCAAAGTCAGGAGAAAAAGCAAAGGCTGTATATAACAGATCAGGGGAGGTGCATCTTCCCCTCCCTTAGTAGCCAGTTAAGCAAAGCAAAATAAGCTTCCTTGCATTTGCTCCCACACTTCTTTCTGACACATGCATACATCAGCTAATTGACACCTAACTCCAAACTGAATTTTAAATAATCTAATTAAATACTGCTATTAATATTACCTAATATTTCTTATGAAGCCCTGAAACTGCATTGTAACAATAATTAAAGTGATGTGAAGAGACGGATGGCTAGAGGAAAGCATTGTTTCGTTATACTATAAATTTTGGTGACTAGCCTATTTCATATGTTGTTTAGGTACAGAAGAATGTACTTGGGCTTCTGCTCACTGTCTAAGGCTGTAAAATGTGAACCTTAGAGTAGGAAAGCACATATACTGCCAAACATACAAATTTATACTGAAATACTCACATTTAAAGTAGAAAAGACATCTTTTTTTTTTCTCATAAGCTTGTTTGGAAATGCTAAATATCTGGTTTAATTGTACCTTATTTTCTCCATAATTTAGTTCGCAGAAGACACGTATATTTTACTACTCTAGCCTACTCTCAGATTCAGAGTATCCACAGTGTTAATTATATTTTATCCGTTATCCAGAAGAAAAGAAACTAACTCAATTACTGTTGCTACTAGACATTTTGTGTCAGATATGATAATGATTGTGTACTGCTTTTTTGCAGCTCAGTACTTATGTCTGAGCCACAGTGGAATGTTTGGAATTGTCTGTAAAAATGAATCTTTTTATATCCAGTTGGTGAAAGAAGATGCATCAGGAAATTTCTAATTCAGTTCAAGAAAATATTCAGTACAGAGCCACTTATTTTCTTTCCAGTAATTATTTCAAGGCTATGCAAATATTTGGGTTTTGTTTCTGTTAGAAATAGATAGCAACACCAGTGGATGCATGTGGCACAAGTCTATATATTCATGTGTTGAATGAATAGGCTGATAAAACTGCATAAATTTAAGCTAAATTAAAAACTTATTAAGATAAAATATCACAATTTTTGAAGAGTTTTTCCTTTTTTTGGTGTATATGAGAACATTGCAATATATGTGCACCACTGGTCATACATACAGTAGTGTATGATGGATAATTCTGTAAAATAAATTTACTTTAAAAATTAAACCATAAACTAATGGATAATCCTAGATTCACATACATTATAGTCCGGTCTTTTTCAAAAGCTACATCTAAATTTGCATGAGGAAGAGAGTCCTATTTTCAAATACAGAGTCATTAGATCATTATTATTTAAAGTAACTAACTGTGTGTGCAATTTTCATAAGAAGACAGGACTCTGGCTTCTGCAGATATAGGACCTCACTTATAGATTTTTCTTATATCAGTCCGGCTCTAAGGAAAAATATAGAAATTCTTGTGTTGATCCTCTCAGCAGTAATTGTGGCTATGGTAAGGAGGACATTGTTCTCATGAGTTTTAGTCTGGACAATCCAATATTTCAGATTAACATAATTTAAATCTAAAATTCACCCTCCTCCCCCTTTTGCCTATAAGTGTTGAACATTTACAGTGGCAAAGAAAACTTCCTAAGCTGTTCAGTGATATTTAAAAATATAGTAAAATCCTTGACAGAAAACACTTTTCACAATTAAAAAGTACCAAACATACCCTGAAGTAAAGCCAGGCCAAGCATCACTTTTACTGAGGGCATCAACTACTTTTTATTTTTGTTTACTTAGTAAGCAGATTATTTTTGAAATTTTCTTCCTGTAAGTCTCAAAAGGAAAAACTTTTATTTTTCCTTTAACTGTCTTGGAAAGTCATTTGTAAGTCTGGCTTGGAAAATCATTTTTACATGAGATTTGTCAGCTCTATTTTGATGGTAAAGAGTAGTTTTCCACTGTTTGTAAAAACAAATTTAAAATTTTGTATTGAAATCTCAGTGCTCTTGCATGATTGTGTCCCCATCAGGTTCAAAAGTGATGTGGTAAACTGCCATTTTTCTGAAAGTTACTATATACTTCTATATTTTTAGAGTTTATGTGAAGTCTGCATATGAAGAAAATAGACTATATGCAAGAGAAATTAATTACTTTCATGTGGAATGTGTTGAGTACCCTACTACTTCCTCTGATTCAGTGATGGTTTCTCTCATGTACTTCAATGACAGCAAGATTTCACATGGGACAACTTTGTATTTCCCATCTACTGGTTGCCTGTACTTTATGAAGTATATCTGCCCCAACCATGCAGCCTCTTCAGAAGGATGTACTGGAAAGATGATCTTGATTAACCTCTTCCACAAATGCATTCTAAGCCATTCTTTATCCTGAAGACTACATATAGGAATACCTGGAAAGATGTACAGATATACAGCTACTAGGACTGTGAAACTCAATTACTGACTATTGCATTCACATGGAGACAATTCGAAAGCTTCATTGCTAACTGCTGATTACATTCAGTTTACCCATGTGACCCTGTCACAAAGGCAGAATGATAAACATGGACATACTGTGTCTCAACTAAATAAAGTATTTACATAAGATGAGTCAACTGTTGAAGTAAAGGGCCCATTTTAAGTGATATTTTGACGTAACATTTCGACGTAACATTTCTCTTTTATATTTAATCTGTGTTGTCACAAGTGCATGCTACAAAAGGTTGGCAGATCCAGGCTTCTGCTGACATATTTGACCCATTCATTTAAAATGTTTGACTGTCTTATGAATCATACCATTATTATTATGTGTGTGGAACAAATATAGTGTCCTACCTATCCTTAGGGTGAAACAGAGCAGAAGGTGCAATGTTAGCAGATAGAGCTCTTTGAACATCCACCCTGACAGCATCAGAATTGCTATCTGGGTCTGATGAGGTAGGAGCAGATTTTACATCCAGTAGGACCAATGTGTATTGATTCTTATGAGAATGGTAACTCTGTGACTGTTGAGGATGAGGTAAGAGGTGTGGTATGATTACTTTCTGGCTTACAGTGTTGCCTGCATTTCCTGTAAACTGTGTACCTCAAAAAGGAAACCAAGGTACCGTTTTCCTCAGAGTAGCCCAACTCAGTCACTCTTTACCCCACTGCTTGTCATCTTCAGGCAGCACAGAGCAAGAGCACCTGAACATCCTGGAGTGAGATGATTTTCCGAAGGAAGGCATGCAGGCAATGTATTCACCCTTTGAGGAGAGAAAACCATTCAGAAAGAAAAAATAAATGAGATTTGTTTGGGGACAGAGCGCAATTGTCAAAAAGAACAGCTGAGGCTACACGACATGGCAGAACTGACCATGTGAATGCAATTTTCTTGAAAGAGTGGATCTCTGTTTTGAAGAAATAGTGTGTATATATACATATGTATGCATACATGTGTAGATACATGTGTGTATACTGTGTATGTGTATATATATGCACTATTCAATGTATAGAATAGTGTCTGTGTCTATATCAACTTCTCTCTATCTATTGTATACATATAATGGTAACATATATAGGATAATTTTAAATAACCTGCTTGCTAAAAGAATACAGACTACAAAAGGACTTTGAATCTCGTAAGCAGTGTAACGATTTCACTTCTCAGAGCAAATGGTATTTGTCTGCTCTGTAGTCATGCAACAATCCTTGTGTAAAGACAAAGGAGCACACAAAACGGTGATTAAAGTGTGTCTGGTTTTCCATAAACTGCAGATCTTATCCTAAGGCAGGAAGTGGTGAGTCTGTGTGTGACTCCCAGAAAATACCAAAAGCCTAAGTACTGAAGCTATTAAATTTGTTCCAATTCAAAAGCAGTTCTATTGCTGATATTAATAAATCAATCATTCTCTATGATATTCCTGATTACAATAAGCTTCAGTATCCCAACGACTGGCAATGAAGAGCAAGTGTAACACTTATATGATTGTTACTTTCATATCCAGTTTACCGTACACAGATATTTTCAGGCCTATTAATCTAGCTTATTAAAAAGCCTAGTGGTGTGTTTTCTTTTTTTTTTTTTTTTCCTTAAACAATGTGGTGCAATGTATCCAGCTGTAAACAATCCCAATTTCTGTAAAAGTAGACAAAATGTTTTTATTATATTGGGCAATCCCTTTTCCCTCTCTACCAAAACCATGAAGAGTATTACTTCCTATGGAATAATCTTTGTGTAACAGGAGTTTTTTTGTCACAATGGATTCTTTTGTGCTTTCTTCCAGTGGTCATGCTATGTAGCATCATACCAGGCTGCTGGGGTGCTTTGTCAAAGGCTGTCAGTCAGAAACTGGCATTGGTCAAATCTGAGTCCATGTCAGGACTGTTATGCAACAATTGCTTCCAAGTTTTTCTTTTATACCTGGGGTTTGTGTTACTGATATTAAATAAAAATTCTTTGCAATGAATTTTAAATGAAGGAAAAGCTCTCACCAGAGATTTGTTAAAAGCAGGCTAACAGTTGTTCTCTTTCTTCCCACCCCTCCTTGTTTAGTAGAAGGGCTTTAAATTATACATTAACCAAAAAGGTAAACAGAATAAAATGGGCAATTAAATATTAATGGAAGATGTAGTGGAATTGTCCTGTGCAGCACTTAAAATGGCCTGAATGATTGAGCTGTGAATTGCTCTCCCTTAGGTATTGAAAAATTCATCAGCACTATTTAATAAATGTTCATATTCGTAGCCACTCATGTTTACACTACAGCACTTCCAGGAGAGTGCTTACTAAAGAAAACACTTTAATGGAAGGTGAACTTTCCTGTACAGTAAGTCACCTTAAATTATACAGACTATGTGGCAGAAGAGACAAAGGAATCTCTGAACTGACATGTGAGAATTCTGTGTAACTTGAAAGCATCTTTTCTCGAAGAGAACTGTCCGTGGATTGTAAAGGGCTTTCTGAATCCAAAGCTATTTTGAAGCTTTTAAAAATTAATTTTGCTTGCATTTTAAAAAAATTTAACCTTCACTGCCCATGTGCTACTGTCCTCCGTGATGACTCAGGTGAAGGATGCTATTATTACTGGAAAGCCACCTGCCTGATCTAGAGGAAGAAAAAGGGTAGTAAAAGAAAACTTGCACTGAGCATTGGAGTAGCTCTTTTCCAGGTGACACTCTGTAGACTCGACTTGCATATACAGCATATTAATGATACTAAAATATTGATTAGCAAATTTACTGGGTTAATGAATTCACACTAAACCATTAGACAATAAACAAAAAATATTCCTGAGCGCTTAGTGTATTAATATGGAAACTAGCCAGGTCATAAGAATGTCCATGCTTTATGTGAGGATTTTTTGCCAACATGTGATTCAGTGGCTACCTGAGGCTGGAGACAGCACATGGTGTTACATGCCCCCTCCTCAAATTCTCCCATCTTTCCTGCAGCCAGTCATGGTGGGGAAGAAAGCAACATACTTTCTATTTTCTTGAGGGTTGTGGGGATCATGCTCTTAGCAATCCAGTGACTGCAGCTTACTCTGCCTTTGTATCTCCCTTCTCCTCCTGAGGGTGAGTTTATTGTCCATGTTATTTTCCGCATCAAGTCTGCAGCTAAGGGGAATGTTGGGACCACTTACAGTCAGTGTCCAGATGTAGCATTAGCTGTAGAGCACTACAATCTTTGTCTGTCTTGCTAAGCCATTGATCCAACAGAGGTCCCTTCTGATCTTCATGATTCTCTTCATGATTCTACTCATTAATTCTTCTTGCAAAAAATATGATATCTCATGCCAGTTAGTTAGGTGCATTCTGGCTGCTCTAGACATGCACTAGAGAAATTTTGACTGAAATATTTGGCTTCAAGTGAAGTTGTCTTGGTAGTGCTGTGCAGGCTCACTCAGTATTTAAGTGCTGTGTTGTCTGGGCAGATGGATGAAGTTTAGAATAAAGTAGTGGTTTCTGCTACAATTTAGACCGAACACTGTGGCGAGTTGACAATACTGCTAACAAAAGACGTACTGGCAACATGGGTCTGCTGATGGTTTTCTGAAGAGAGATGCTTCACTGAAGGTTACCATGGTTGGAGGCCAGATTTGATTCAATTGCTATACTGGAAGGGAGCTAAAGTAGACTTCAGAAAGCAATTTTTCTCCTGCTTTTACAGTTTTTTGTTTGAAAATTAAGTCAAATTCAGCCATTAAAATTCAGACTTGGTTTCCACAAAGTGTTTCTCAGAGGATGGGATGCTATTTGTAAGGCTGTAATAGTAACATTTGCCGCAAAACAAGGATAGGCTAGTTACACTGTAGTGCTGAAAGGGTAAACTTCTTAGCTCAAAGAGTGGAACTGTGTCAGACAAACTGGATCTAAGAAATCCCACTGCTCCTTGTTGCTGCCACAGGGCATGTTGCATCCACGGACAAAGAAGTAGATGACGGTTTCAAGCACAGCATGAAGTAACAATAGAAGTTGAAAATGTTTACAAACGTTGAGAAAACCTTATTTATTATTTGTCCTTCTCATAACTGACTTCTTAAAATGAATTGTTTAAAATCCTATGATTAGAAACTTTTCAAATAATCAAGATTATTGTATAGCTGCTTTAAAAAAAGTCTTCTGCAGAGCATCTTGTCAAAAAGAAGCAAGCTAAGTACATTAATATACATTAATAAAATGGCTATATGAAAAAAAAATCAAAGCTACTTAGGATTTATTCCTCAGTGGTAGCTCAGAACCCCACCTGGGAACAGATTACAATGAAACGTTTCTCAAGGGTTTAAAGCTGATGTTTTTACATATCCTTTGGTGTCTATATGGAAATGGTAAGGGAACTGTAGATCTTGTTAATGTAGTGCAGCATGTAGCTGTGATGTGGGAGACAGGGATGGAGCATAATGTCACAGAAGATCCTGAGTGCTGTGGCTGAATTACTGCTGAAATGCTGTCACCAAAGATAAAAGAATATTACAAATAAAAATTGCCTCTAACTTGGATCAAGTTAGTAGAAGAGTGAAGGAAAAACAAACTTGTTAGTAACCCAGATTTAACCTAATTTTTTGTTTCCCTTTGATAAGGTTGAGTATGACGGAATAAGCTGAGTTGTGTTGTCTGTACTGCCGGTTGAGATGGTTTAGCTGATTTCAGTAATTTCAGTTAGACAGCCCTGGTTAGGGGCACAGCCTGTCTTGTGTTGAAGACATAGGCTCACTCAAAAAAGATTTAGGTGAAAAAGACTTAATGCTCAAGCTTCAACAAAAACTGCACCACAGGTGATAAGAAGCTTTGCTTCCAGAGCAACATGTTTAATTTTCAGGTAAACAGGTAATGAAGACCCTCTGCAGGACTGCCACTCATTTTCCCTGATCAGCAGCTGCATATTTTAAAGCCTATGAGTTTAATGCAGTTCAGAGAATAGCTTCTTCACAGAAGAAGGTTGTTCTTGACTCCCCTTAGTTAATTTGTCCTATAGATGTGCTACGGTTTTCTGACGGTTTTTCTACATTCTTATTTTTATCAATACTTATTTCCTACTTATTTCCTAGCTGGTCATCATGTGTGTCTGTATAATGTTCTCAGATTGGATTTGGTTTTGGCAATTTCAATTCAATCCTTAATTGAAGTGAACTTAATTCAAAGTAAATTGAGAGCTTCTAAATGCACAAAGTTTAATGATAAGTTTTTCACTTTAAAGTAATTAATCTGACGTAACAGATTTATAGGAAATGGATCTATGAAACCTATATGGTTATAGAGAAACACTAGAACTACACTTAGTTAAAAACTTCAGAATAAAACCTTCTCTTCTCTTGTAATAAAATTCATTCAGACTGCCCATTCACTGGGTACGTCTACAAGAAACACAAGATTTAGAATTTTTACAGTACTAGCAAGCACTTCCTTACCATGATCTCCGCCTCACAAAACTATATAGAATGTTTACTTTTTATGCAACTTGGTTAAGTAAATTGAAGCAACTGAGACAAAGCTTATTTTCCGAGCTAACCAGCTGGCACACCACAAGACTAAGAAATTTCATCTCGCATGTTAAGAGTTCACGTGTGACGCAGTATGATAATAACTTGGAGAATCATAGATAAAGGGAAAAGGCCTAAATTTGACCCAAAAATTTCTACACAAAGAACCCATAGTATTTTTAGCTTTCCTCATGTGTGTGTGTGAAAAAAAGGGACATCTTATTCAGGAAGTATGGCAAATCATGCTTCTGCAAACATTTTATTTGTAGTTAACAAGAAGGAAACAGATTTTCACTAGCTTTCATTTGTTGTGGCTGGTTCTTTTTCCTGTTTTATTTGGAGGTAACTTAAACCGAATTTTTGATAAGCATTCTTTTTTTTTTTTTTTTTTTTTTTTTTCCCAACAACTTGCTATACTGGAAGAGAAATGCTGCTATATCTGCAAGGCTGAAAAGTGGAAAGATTACCTTAGGGGTTTTTTTTGATTGTTGAGTTTGAGTTTTTGTTTGTTTTGGTTTGGTTTCTTTGTTTGTTTTTTTGTTTGTTTGTTTGGTTGGTTGGTTGGTTTTTTGTTGTTGTTTGGGGTTTTTTTTAAGGCAACAAAGGGAATTAATACTAGCTCTTGGACAGAACATCAGAACTTCTACATTTTTAATGGAGATTTTAAGGAAAATTATTATTCTGGGAGAAACATCCTGCTTGATCTTCTGGCTGTCTACCTAGAAAACTCTAATCAGTAAGCAGATGGATATTGGCAGGAATTTTCCAGCCTTGTTGATGGTCAAAGGCTGAATTAGTTCACTCAATCATTTTGCCTTTCATCTTTTCAGGAGCTGGCAACTTGGTTCATGCTCAGCAGTTTTTGTGGGAGGCTCTTGTAAGCTTCACCTTCATTTTCAGAAGCAGTGGTTTCAGTTTTTTTCTCAATGAAAATCTCTTCAGTTTCCTCCCAGAAAAGCAAATTTATCCATAGAAAATCCATAGAAAATCTTGAACTTTCTGGAAAATACATGTCCAGTTCTGCTTAATGGTCCCTGTGCTACAGAAAACAGGCTGTACCCACTTTGTATTTCATTATCCCCTCTCAGAAGCATAATCCAAACAATCATACATAGGTTTCAAATACTTGAATTAATACCGGAAAAACATCACAATTTTAAATCAAGCTCCTTCAATTTGTATTGATGAAACAACAGACTACTTTTGCTGTCAATTCAAGTGTGTGTGTGGCATGTGAGAGAAATATTGACTGAAAAATAAGAAGAACCCAAAATGCATAATGATCTTTGGCTGCCTGTCTTATCCTAAGTACTATGAAACTGTAACCCCTTCTTGAGGCTGCTAGTCAATCTTCATTCTTTTCAAGCTCTACTAGAGAAAAGCTGACTTGGTTTTGATTAGGATTTTCCTTTGTAACTTCATTCTGATCTGTTTTATGAACCTTTTTCCACTTCTTCATTTTTTGAATGCCAGACTTCATCTTGCTTCCCTTATATATCAGTCTTGGAATATGAGTCTTTTTCTCTAGAAAGAGATGATAAGGAAAGATGTATTTATATATCTCAGTCTTATTGTGGTTCTCTGTTGAAAACTTCTATTTTCCTGTACCTCTTAATTCCTTTCCTCCTTTCCTGTGCATTATTAACATTCTCCCTAAATTATTTATTGTAGCTCGTAAAATGTCATTAGTGAGAGTCGTTCCACTGGTGAGGAGAGCTAGAAACTGGCTTGCAGAGGGTTGAAGGAAAATGAGAGAAGGAGAAACAGGTTAAAAAAATCCCACTGTTTTGAAGGGGGTGGAAGGTAGGAGCTTGGGGCAGAGAAAAAAATGTTGAGAAAAAGGGCTGGAGTGTGGAAAATAGTGCTACAGAGAGGTTGAGGATGAAAGAATAAGGCAGTAGCAATATTGGGGAGGAAAATAAAGTAATTATACTAATTTGAAAGTAGGAGCACTTACATAAAAGGCCATTACAATTCATCCAGTGAGTGGGTGGCACGGCATAAGGCAAGAGATTGACTTGTTCAACAAAGCAGAAAAACCTGAGAGAGCTCTAATGCAAATGAATAAATTGTTTCAGCTGTTATATGTAGAGAGACAGATCTTGGGTAGAGGAATGATGACATAGCTTAAAAAAACCTTGTATGTGTCCCATGGAGGAAGGAGAAATGAAGATTTTTGGCAGAGCAAAGCTTTGAAAAAGAATAATGAAAAAAGTTCATAAAAGAAAGTTGAACCGCAGATTGTGAAATCTTCTTCAGTGAAAATCCAAGACACAGTCCTGACATTCCAGGCAGAAACTATAGGAAAGAAAAATTCATATTCATGGAGGAAAGAAATGGGACATGGTAGGGAGACCATGAAACAGATAATAGGCTTAAAATTACAAATACAGAAGTGAAAAAATGGAAGGGGGGAGGAATAGATGAGGAAACAAAAGTCATTCAAGAATACAGAAATATCTGAAAAAATGGAGAAGCCTCAATTTATTTTTTTTTCTCTAGTAACCTGCTTTCTACTAGGATTTTAAGGCAGCCCTAGCTTCATCCTCCTTTAACTTTATTTTGTACCCCAGTAGTATCCTCTATAGGGTGTTTAGCCAAAAGTTTTGGCATATTCTCAGTTTTGGGATTTTGTACTATATACAGTTTTCCTGTAGTCGTTGGACCATATTGTAGAGGCAATGAGGATATTCAGCATCTTTCACAGGTATTAGCAGCCATTGGAACTTCAGGCTAGAACATGGAAAGGTACAGTTTGCGCACTGTGCAAGCATAAAATGTACAGAGCTATTTCTTCTCTAGCGGGGTTTATCTATAGCTTCGTGTGCACAGCTTTGGAAATTTACTTGCAAATAACCCTAATGTAAAATTCAAGCTACTCCTGTGGGATAATTCTTTCTTTTCTTTTTTTTTCTCAGTGGGTAATTAATAATTAGATAAGTAATACATTTAGATTGCAAGTAACTATCCATGTCAAAACCTGGCATGCTATAAAGTAGGTGAAACGTTTCATGAATCTTTGTTAAACTGCAGCAATCGAATCTTTTCTGCCTTCCTCTAGCAGGTTTACCACAGAACTTAATATTGTGCTTGTATGGGATTATGCCTCAGAATTGCAGATTGAGAGACAGCACATGGATGCAGCATAGGGAACGCAGGATTAAAGACTGAAAATCTAAGTGAGTGTGCATCTTGTTTTCTTAAAATTAAAATAGACTGAGTTTAAGTAATAATTTTTAATCTGTGCTTATAAAAGCAACTAAAAAAACCAAGCAAAGAACCATAAAAAGTTTTATCAAAACTACTTTGAACATAGCCACAAAACCCAGTGATATCATGTATTTCCTGTAACACCTAATATGACCACCAGGGTGGAATCCTTCAAGAAGAGATCATAGAATCATAGAATAGTTAGGGTTGGAAAGGACCTTAAGATCATCTAATTCCAACCCCACTGCCAGGGGCAGGGACACCAAACACTAAACCATGCCACCCAAGGCTATGTCCAATCCAGCCTTGAGCACCACCAGCGATGGAGCATTCACAACTTCCCTGGGCAACCCATTCCAGTGCCTCACCACCCTTACAGTAAAGAATTTCTTCCTCATATCTAATCTAAACTTACCCTGTTTAAGTTTGAACCCGTTACCCCTTGTCCTCTCACTACAGTTCCTCATGAAGAGTCCCTCCCCAGCATCCCTATAGGCCTCCTTCAGATATTGGAAGGCTGCTATGAGGTCTCCATGCAGCCTTCTCTTCTCCAGGCTGAACAGCACCAACGCTCTCAGCCTATCCTCATATGGGAGGTGCTCCAGTCCCCTGATCATCCTTGTGACCCTCCTTTGGACTTGTTCCAACAGTTCCATGTCCTTTGGACTTGTTCCAACAGTTCCATGTCCTTTTTATGTTGAGGACACCAGAACTGCACACAGTACTCCAAGTGAGGTCTCAGAAGAGCAGAGTAGAGGGGCAGGATCACCTCCCCCAACCTGCTGGTCACACTCCTTTTGATGCAGCCCAGAATATGCTTGGCTTTCTGGGCTGCAAGCACACACTGCTGCCTCGTGTTCATTTTCTCATCAACCAAAACCCCCAAGTCCTTCTGCGCAGGGCTGCTCTGAATCTCTTCCCTGCCCAACCTGTAGCTGTGCCTGAGATTGCTCTGACCCAGGTGGAGGACCTTGCACTTGGCATGGTTAAACTTCATCAGGTTGGCAGCAACCCACCTCACAAGCATGTCAAGGTCCCTCTGGATAGCATTCCTTCCCTCCAGCGTATCAACTGAGCCACGCAGCTTGGTGTCATCGGCAAACTTGCTGAGGGCACACTCAGTCCCACTGTCCATGTCACCGGCAAAGATTTTAAACAAGACTGGTCCCAACATAGATCACTGAGGGACAACACTTGTTACTGGTATTCAGCAGGACATTGAGCCATTGAGCACAACTCTTTGCTTGTGGCCCTCCAGCCACTTCTTTATCCACCAAGTGGTCCACCTATCAAATTGATGTCTCTCCAACTTAGAGACAAGGATGTCATGTGGGACTGCTTCAAATGCTTTCAAATGTTTCAAATAGAAGGCCACCAGATTGGCCAGGCAGGATTTCCCCTTACTGAAGCCATGCTGGCTGTCACCAAGCACCGTATTGTTTTTCATGTGCTTCAGCATGCCTTCCCGGAGAATCTGCACCAAGATTTTGCCAGGCACAGAGGTGAGGCTGACTGGTCTGTAGTTCCCTGGCTCATCCATTTTCGCCTTCTTGAAAATGGGGGTGATATTCCCCTTGTTCCAGTCATCGGGAACTTCACCTGACTGCCATGATTTTTCAAATATGATGGACAGTGGCTTAGCAACTTCATTTGCTAGCTGCTTCTGGATCCGCAGATGGATTTCATCAGGTCCCATGGGCCTGTGTATGTTCAGGTTCTTAAGATGGTCTCAAACCTGATCATCTCCTACAGTGGGCCCAAGGTCTTCATTCTCACAGTCCCTGCGTCTGCCTTCCGAGACTTGGGTGGTGTGGTCAGAGCATTTGTCGGTGAAGACTGAGGCAAAGAAGTCGTTAAGAACCTCAGCCTTCTCCAAATCCAGGGTAGCCAGTTCTCCCGATAGCTTCTGGAGAGGGCCCACGTTGTCCCTAGTCGGCCTTTTATTTGCAATGTACCTACAGAATCCCTTCTTGTTATCCTTAACATCATTAGCCAAGTTTAATTCTAAGTGGCCCTTCGCTTTCCTAACCTGATCCCTAGCTTCCTGGACAACATCCCTGTATTCTTCTCAGGCCGCCTGTCCTTGCTTCCACCTTTATAAGCCTCTTTTTTCCTTTGAAGTTTCCTTAGCAGCTCCTTATCCATCCAAGGAGGTCTCCTGGCCCTCCTACAGGACTTCCTTCTAGTAAGGATGTATCACTCCTGAGCTTGCAGCAGGCGATCCTTGAATATAAATCAAAAGCCGTGGGCCCCTCTGCCCTCTAGGGCTATATCCCATGGAATCTTACTGAGCAGGTTCCTGAGAAGGCCAAAGTCTGCTCTCTTGAAGTCCAGGGCAGTGAGCTTGCTGCACGCTCTTCTCACTCTCCTGAGGATCTCGAATTTGACCATCTAATGCTCATTGCAAGCAAAGTTGCCCTGGAACATCACATATTCAACCAGCCCTTCACTGCTGGTGAGGAGAAGGTCAAGCATGGCACTTCTCCTTGTTGGCTCCTCTATTACTTGCAGAAGATGGCTGTCTTCCACACAGTCGAGGAACTTCCTGGATTGCTTGTGCCGGTCCGTGCCATCCCTCCAACAGATATCAGGGTAGTTGAAGTCCCCCATGAGAACAAGGGCCTGCGAGTGTGAGGCTGTTCCTATCTGTCTATAGAGCACTTCATCCAGAGTCCTATTGGTCAGGCGGTCTGTAACAGATCCCCACAATAATGTCTCCCGTCGCTGTTCTCCCTTTAACCCTGACCACAAACTCTCTGTCGACTGCTCACCTGTCCCCAGACAGAGTTCCATACTCTCCAGCCTATCGCTAACATAAATAGCAACTCCCCCTCCCCACCTACAGGGCCTGTCTTTCCTAAGATGCCTGTAACCTTCCATTCCAACAATCCAGTCATAAGAGCCATCCCACCATGTTTCTGTGATGCCTATTAGATCATGCCCCCGTAGAAGTGCACACATCTCTAATTCCTCTTGTTTGCTCCCCATGCTATGGGCATTTGTATAGAGGCATCTAAGCCGAGCTCCAATGGCGGCCAGCTCATTTGCTGGAGCATCTGGAATATCTCTACATTGCTCTGAATTTTTACTAGAGGTGCTGGCAACTGACTGGGTGTGTTGGGATGGAATGATGTCACCTTCCCCCAACACATCGAGTGTAAAGCATCCTTGACCAGTCTGGCAAGCCTCCTCCCAAAACCACCCTTGCCTTTCTTTGTCAGACCAGCTCTACCAGCCCCCAATAGACCTGGCCTACTAAATTGATTTCTATGTTCAAGGTACCCAACCCCTGACTATAGCACCACCCTTCTAACCATTTATTAACCTGGCCAATCCTCCTAGCCTTTTTAAGGTCCTGCTCTGTATCCTGGAGAATTGACGAAAAGACAATCTGAGCTCCAGAGCCCCTAACCACCTCTCCCAGAGCTCTGTAGTCCTTCTTCATGTTCTCCGAGCTACTGCTATCTATATCAGTAGCACCCACATGGATCATTAGAAGTGGGTAATAGTCAGTGGGACTGACTAGAGCAGGCAGCTTCTCTGCAACATCCCTGATCCGAGCTTCTGGTAGGCAACATACCTCCCTTGAGGCTGGGTCAGCCTGACAGACTGGTGCCTCTCTGCATGTGTATTTGAAAAGATTTAGTGGGAAATACTAATTGCTTGAAAGTGTTGTGGGCACTTTATTTAAAGAAATGCTATAGTTCAGACCTTCCTCAAATAGTTAACACATCATGTTCTTTTCACCTCAAATGTTATACGTAAGCAAAACCTGAAGCATTTTTTAGGCAAATAGGCATGTTTGAAAGAGTGTCTGTAAACTTGTGTGAAGATCATTCCTTTGAGGGATTAAGAGTCAAAGGAGTTGAATGAAAAGTATTTTCTGCATCTTCCACAGATTCTTCCAGTATCACATGCATTCTGGAAAGATCTCCAGCTTCCAATGGAGTAAAAGATCAGTCTAGAAGGCTTGTAAAATACTTTTTTTCATTTTATTATATATTGTAGTATGCACTGAGTATTTCATAGAATCATAGAATCATAGAATATTTAGGGTTGGAAAGGACTTTAAGATCATCTTGTTCCACCCCCCCTGCCAGGGGCAGGGACACCAAACACTAAACCATGCCACCCAAGGTTATGTCAAACCCAGCCTTGAGCACTGCCAGCGATAGAGCATTCACAACTTCCATGGGTAACCCGTTACAGTGCCTCACCACCCTTACAGTAAAGAATTTCTTCCTCATATCCAGTCTAAACTTTCTTGTTTAAGTTTGAACACGTTACCCCTTGTCCTCTCACTACAGTTCCTCATGAAGAGTCCCTCCCCAGCATCTCTATAGGCCCCCTTCAGATACTGGAAGGATGCTATGAGGTGTCCACGCAGCCTTCTCTTCTCCAGGCTCAACAGCCCCAACTTTCTCAGCCTGTCTTCTTCATATGGGAGGTGTTCCAGTCCCCTAATCATCCTTGTGGCCCTCCTTTGGACTTGTTCCAACAGTTCCATGTCCTTTTTATGTTGAGGACACCAGAACTGCACACAGTACTCCAAGTGAGGTCTCAGAAGAGCAGAGTAGAGGGGCAGGATCACCTCCCCCAACCTGCTGGTCACACTCCTTTTGATGCAGCCCAGAATATGCTTGGCTTTCTGGGCTGCAAGCACACACTGCTGCCTCGTGTTCATTTTCTCATCAACCAAAACCCCCAAGTCCTTCTGCGCAGGGCTGCTCTGAATCTCTTCTCTGCCCAACCTGTAGCTGTGCCTGAGATTGCTCTGACCCAGGTGGAGGACCTTGCACTTGGCATGGTTAAACTTCATCAGGTTGGCATCAGCCCACCTCACAAGCATGTCAAGGTCCCTCTGGATGGCATTCCTTTCCCTCCAGCGTATCAACTGAACCACACAGCTAGGTGTCATCAGCAAACTTGCTGAGGGCACACTCAATCCCACTGTCCATGTCACTGACAAAGATGTTGAGCAAGACTGGTACCAACACCCATCCCTGAAGGACAACACTCGTTACTGGTCTCCAGCTGGACATTGAGCCATTGAGCACAACTCTTTGCCTGCGGCCGTCCAGCCAGTTCTTTATTCACCGAGTGGTCCAACTTAGAGACAAGAATGACATGTGGGACTGTTTCAAATGCTTTGCACATATCCAGGTAGGTGACATCAACTGCTCTACCCCTGTCCATCAGTTCCATAGTCCCATCATAGAAGGCCACCAGATTGGTTAGGCAGGATTTCCTCTTAGTGAAGCCATGCTGGCTGTCACCAAGCACCGTGTTGTTTTTCATGTGCTTCAGCATGCCTTGCAGGAGAATCCGCACCAAGATTTTGCCAGGCACAGAGGTGAGACTGACTGGTCTGTAGTTCCCTGGCTCATCCATTTTCACCTGCTTGAAAATGGGGGTTATATTTCCCTTTTTCCACTCATTGGGAACTTCATCTGACTGCCATGATTTTTCAAATATGATGGACAGTGGCTTAGCAACTTCATTTGCTAGCTGCTTCTGGATCCGCGGATGGATTTCATCAGGTCCCATGGACTTGTATACGTTCAGGTTTTTAAGATGATCTTGAACCAGATCCTCTCCTACAGTGGGCCCAGGATCTTCATTTCTGTTCACTGTACAGCCTTCCATAAAAGTTGTTTTTGCAACTCTTTTGTTGCTGGGTTCATATGTAATTTAATTTTAAGAACCAGAAATTTAACAGAACCCACTGCTACTTTCATATGTAAAACCTCAAAAAACTGGAGCATGGGGATGAAAATCAGTTGAATATCATATTTTTAATGAAGTTGAGCCGACGTGGATCGGTATTTCAGAAACTCTGTGGGACAATGCTGCCACATATTTGGTAAGTGCTACAGATCAAGGAACTGAGAATAATGAAGTTCAGTGTTGGTCTTTCTTGTGAATGTTCTTGCATTCCTGCTTTATTTCTTTCTTTCATCATACTTCAAGAAATAAGTCTTGGGGTTCTTTTTAATATTAATTTAAAATAGTAGACAGGTATCATAGCTTTGCATGTGTAATTACTTGCTTAGATCACAGAAACACCTTCAGAATGATTCATGGTAAAAACACATATGACAACCTGCAAGTGTTATCTTTAGCATGTTGAAGTGCCGAAATGCTGGTGTTAATGGTTCTATAATGCCAAGTAATTAGTAACTTTATGAATTAAAAAATATAAAATATTTGGTGTGTAAGTTATGCTGTAACTTACAGGTGTTTTCATGCTTCAGGAAACGTTAAACATTTTAATTTGAAACTCATAAAAAATGCCTTATGAAATCAGAGTAAAGGATTTGAAAGTTGTGGCTGAAAAGGTTCTTGCACTGGTACAAATAATTCTTTTATTTATCTTGTCTACTTGTTGTTCAGTACTTCAAAGATAATCATGGAGATAGACCAAAGTGAAGTGTTACTTTAAATACACTTACTCAGGGAAATAGGTAATAAAACCCTTGATGGATTTGGTGGAAGCAGAGTTACTACAAACCCCAGCAATATGGATGCCATGTGCCCACAGATACTTTTAGATAGAATAATTATGGATTGAAAAGTAAGCAGAGGTCTGTTACGTGAAGAGGCCAGCAATAAGACTCTATAGACTTAAAAATCAAATAGGTCCATGACCTGTGTTAAAAATCTTCAAGAGGCATAGAGATATGTCATCTTACAATTCTAATACAGACTAAATAATTTCTAAATCTTGACAGAGTTAAATGTGATAAAGAATATACTTAAGCTATATTTGTTTCTGAACATAGTTAGAAGCTTTGAAATGGAATCTAGCCTGGGAGGGAGGTCCATGTTTTATTTGAAAAGTAATCTCTGTTGTTCAAATAATAATAATAATGCCACTTTTCAAACATTATTTTTCTGATAAAGAACAACCCACACAAAGAAAGAGATATAATTTCCTCTTCTTTTCTATATTATCCTGAGAGTTTTGCATTAAAGTGAAGATCTGCCATCACAGAGGAAGTATAATTTTGACAATTAACATTGCTGCTTTGTGTGTTCTTTTGATAAAAAAAGAAAATGGGATGGGCTGCTTATCCCTCTATGAAGGCAGACACCATGACATTGTAATTGAAAATAGAATCACACAGATGCTCCTGAGAGGTTAAGAATTTTAAAATCATATAATGTGCATGTTCATAACATTTATGTATGTGTCAAATCTGTCTTTAGATTACAAAATGAAATGCAATCAAATATGGTAAGAGTTAGACTAACAAAGTAGGATAAATGATGCTGGTGGTAAAACAAGTAAATGGAAACTGAACAATGAAATCTCTAAGACTTTCTTCAGCTCTCCTCTATGCAAAGTTCAACTGTCTTCAGAGCTTATGACAAACACAGTGTGGAATTACCCGTACATGATGCTCAGTTTTATTCTGAAGTTGTTTCTTAAAATCACCATGACAGTTTTGTACTGAAAATTGAGTGTAAGTGCCTTTTTGAAGGTTTGACCCTGAAGTAAATGGGAAAGACTTGGCAAACACTGCTGTGATCTGCCAGCCACAAAAAGTAAGAAAATCTGTAGGTCTCCAGTTGCAACAGCTCAACAGTACTACATTTATCTAGATGGGAGGAGAATGCTAAAAACAACCGGCTGTGCTGGATACTGAATGGCATAAAGCAACTGGATAGATATCCTTGAGTCTCACAGTGGTGGGATTTTTTTAGGAGAAAACAGAATTGTGTGCCTATCACAGCCCCACTGAAATGAGAGCAATTCAGTGCTCTCTTTAAATACTCTCTTCTCTATTCCACAAAGCATGCTTTTAATGCAATATTGAAAAAGAAGACCCTGTCCTATTGAAATGGATCTCATGTTATTTCCACATAAGCTCCTCTATTCTTGCAATTTTTCACAGTTGTTTGAAACTTCCAGTCTGAGGGAGGAAGGGATATTCTAGTGGTGAGAACTGAGCAAATTCACTGAGCTCAATGCCTGCTTGCTGCATTAATAAAAATCAAATGAAAAAAGCAATCTGATTAAATTATGTGTGCCTTTTCCTGTGTCAGTGGAGCTTAACTAAGCAAACAGAAGCAGAGAAGTAAATCAGTGTTGGTTTATTAAAGATCAGAATTCAATATCTCAATAGTTGAGGGGCTGTGCACCAGTGTTCTGACTGTTTAGCTTTTCTGTGCAAAGAAAGTAAACACAACGGCACTCTAGGGGCTCTTGTTAGGAAAGTGACACTTAGAGAAACCTAGATTTCTTGCAAGAATGATCCTGCCCTACCTCTTACTTCTCGTCTCCTGCTAAAAGATCATAATGAAAACAAAAATCTTAATATTGTTTGCTGATGGTGATGTCATCCTCTGTAACAGAGGCATTCTTCTTGAAGTATCCTTAGGGTTTACAGATAGAAATGTCCCTTACCTCTGCTACTTTTCTTTTAAAACCCTTACCTGCAAAAACACAGATTCCCCCTCATATTGATCTTAGTGAACCATTGAGATAGCAGATTTTTAGGGAGTGTAGAAGTTGAGAATTTTTAATCTAGTCTTTAGGAGTCTAAGAGTTTATACATGACAACATTACACTCTGAGGACTAGGCGTCTCATAGGAGATCTCTGGAAGAATTTGTTGGAATGTGTGGAGTAGAAAAGATGTCAATTAACTCTGTCTTAGTGATATAAATTGTTTTGGCTTCTGCAAAATTAGAAACCAAAATACCCACTCCTCATGACTGGTATTTGTTGATGCCTTTGTTATGATTAGATCAAGTACAGACTGAGAATTTCAAATATTCCTTTTATTCATGCCTCATAATAATGATGATCCATCTCCATGCCTAACAAAGGGCATCACGCTGTGCAGCTCTGTGCTTGCTGGTGCACTTATAGGAGCTGCTCTGCTGTCCTTCAGAAACCACTTTTATAGGCAGGCAGTTGTCCAAGTAGCATTATGCATTAAGTACTATATTGTGTCAGTAGGTACAACCTCATATATCAGAACATAAAAGTAGAGTTCTGTAAAAGAATTGCACATCTAGTGTCTAACACAGTTATACAGGAATCAGTTTAAAATTTGTGCTTTGGTGTTAGTATTCAATATTGTATTAATATGCAGTGAACTGTTTTGACCTCTCGTCTTTTTGCTGGCAGTCGTAAACTGAGCATAGCCTTGGTAGATGTACTCAGCTGCTGCTTTTATCTGTTGTCTCAAAAAAGATAGAGATAAGAGGCACATAGAGAGACAACAAATCAAAAACACATGCACAGTGATCTTCAGAAGAGCAGCTCCATTTGCTTGTGTACTGGGAAACCCTTGGCACATATGGTGCTTTGCATAAACTACAGAGCCTTCATGCACTGCTTTAGCAAGTTGCCCTGATACAGACTCATTCCAGAGAGGCATGAAGTTTCCAATTGTGAATAACTGGAAAATTTAATTTTCTTCACTGCTTGGGTAACTTGTGCTTCAAACCTTGAAGAGACCATTGAAGACTATGTGAGTAAAGACAGGCAACCATGAATTTATTTTCTTAGATAAGAGCTAGGTCCAAGACATGAGTAAGTTTGGTAGGAACTATCTCTTTCTTTAAATTAGTGATTTCCAGAAAGCTAAGATAAATGCCACATTGTGTAATATGGGTGATAAAATTATAGGTTATAATTGCAGCTGCTTGGAAACTTTCTAATAAAGCAGAATTTGTGGTATCCTGGGAAGCCATGCGGTCTAGTGAAACAGGAACACCTCAGCTTCTGACCAGGCATGTTGTATGAAAGACCTGTCCTCAAAGTGTCAAATGCTGCTGAGAAAAAATGGTGTTCTTCTATTAACAGCGATAAACCGAGAAGAAATGCCACAGGCACTGAGCAGATGCAAGGAAATAAGTAAATATGAAATGATTCCTCTTTTTGGCTCATGGGAAAAATTGAAAGTTTTGTTTTCAGCCAAGATAATAGTAAAATTAAATAGTTTAAAAATAAAGGTTTCCTTTGAAAAACTGCATGAATTTGTGTGGACAGAAAACAATTAATGTGGGATGGTGACGTTCAGAACAGATGAATTTAAACAATGAATTCTCCTCATGTCTGAATTCGGCACAGGGGGAGAAATGAGACTTTTGAAGTTTCTTCTTGCAGACTGTGAAGAATTTGGTAATGATCTTGAAAGATGAGATTAAAGTTCCAAGTGTTGGATGGCAAGCGAATCTACCTGATGAGCAAGGACTATCTAAATGTGCAGAGTCCAGAAAGGGGCAGAGGCAAAGAAAAAGCAAGAGTAATGAAGGGGAAGACAGACCAGTTTGCATCTCAGCTTTCAAAGGGACAGATGTTTCTTTGTTGTCGTTGAACACAACTCTACTGAAATTCATAAGTGGAAATGTCTTGGTATTGTTTGTTTTTCTCAGTGATAGCCAAGTTTACAGAGGGAAAGGAATGAATGTTTCTACTGAAATATAAGAAAACGAGTGAGTAACTACTTACGTGTACCCTTCTAAAAGCTAAAGTATGTCTCCATTCAATTCATTGCCAGCATTAGCCTTATATTAAAGACCAATTCAGACCTTGCCTTGCTCATTCAGTCTCTTTCTGTGCATTTATAAAGTCATCAGTAAAGTCTTAATTGTTCTTTCATGGCAGTATGTGAAGAAAGCTATGTGAAAATCTCATTTGAACACTAAAAGCAATAAATATAGCAGATAAAAGCGAAATTGGCATCTATTTTCTGAATAACGTTCAGAAAAAAAAAAAGATAAGCTTTTTTCCTTGGATGCTAGAAGACACCTGATCTACCTGACCTGCAGTAGTTTTTGATCATGTTTAGAATTTCTTGCTGTCTGTAAAAAGGGGAGTGAAAAGAGAAGCTACCATTACTAACCAAGCCTTATTACTAACCAAGACTTATGTACAGCGTTAATGACAAAGTGTCAATGTATAAATTGTACTAGTTTGATGCTGAAACATTAACACAACTCAAAAAAAAAAAAAGTACAAAAGCTAGCTTGGTCGGATAAGGTCACGCACATGCTTTATGACTATTTTAAGCTGTCTCTTAAATACTGAGATGGTTCCTTTGATAGCACCTGCTGTCGTTCGGAAGACTGTATAATTCAATTCCCTCAGCAGAAGCTGGGCTCGAACCCAGTACTGACTATACAATCCATTACTAAATAAATGCTGGCTTGTTGGTAGTCATATTGACCTTTAGCTGAGATACTGAAATCCTCTTGCCAATATTCCCACCTCCTGCTTAATTGGCACTGTATAAAATGTGCTTCAAAGGAAGTGTACAACAGCATAGTTGCCAGCAATATTAACACAGAAAAAGAAGCGTGTAATTTAGTCCACTGAAAAATGGATGCATAATAAAATACAGCATAATAAATCTCTTTCTGGAAGGATTATGATGACTGTAAGTAGGCAGACCATAGCGTATTTGCGCGGTACTTGTTTCTTCCAAGAAACTATTTTGATGTCGTACCAAAGTCTTACTGGTGCAATTAGGTGGCACCACAGTCCACTTTTTGTTAACACTCAAGTATATCTTTTTTTGTTGAGGCAAAATTAATCCCATTATTATAATTCATTCTAAATAGGAAGCTGTTAAATATACCATAAAGATATATTTCACCACAGCATGTGACAGAGATTCATTACTGATGCTACCATTTTCATCTAATGAGTTTTCAACAATTTGCTGAAACTACTGAAAATATTTTAACTTTTAAAACAAATACAAAGTGGTGACATAAAAGACAAATCACTTCAAAGGCTGATACTGGAAAGGGCTGTGTTAGGACTATGACTGGCAGAACACTAATAGTGAAATTAACTAGGTCAGTGAATTTTAGTGTATTTTTTAGGGTTATTGTTTAGGATGGAACTCCACATGTACTCCTCTAACCAAACATAATAGGAAAAATTAATACTTTGTGTTGGAGCAGTAGCTTCTATAGAAATCATCCTTAATATTCCGAAGTGAGCTAACAGGTTTTCTTTGAAAGATTATTTTATTATGGATCCAGCTGTCCTTGCTCTGAAGATAAGAAAGGCTATTTCCTCTCCTTCTGCCTTTAAAAAAAACCTAGCAATAAATATGGCCATTGATTATAGGCAAAAGTTACCTTTGAAACATATCTTTTGTATTTTTAAGCATCTTTCAGTGTAGCAGGTGGAAACAGAAGAAGCACCACACAAATATTCAGCTCCCTGGAGGCCACTAGCAAATGCATCAAAGGTCTCCCTAGAGGGGAAAATGTCATTTTACAGCATAAGTCACAAATTTACAAGTATTCTGGGCAAATTATAAAATCCAACGATTCATCTCCACTAAAAAACTCAGCATGTTTACCAAGTTCTGTCCTTATAAAAATGTCACATTTTCTCCCTGTGAAGCTTTAAAAATGGAAGATTCAGTGTTTCTGAAGAGTGGGAAAAAAACCCTCAAATGACATTTCCTGTGAGTTTTGTCTCAAACACCCACGCAAATAGTTTTTGAAGACTCTATGGATCTAATGTGATAAACATAATTTCATTTACAATGGAAAACAGGGAAGAGGTTAAGTCAAAGTACTTAGCCACTGTAGCATGTCCATCAGGTCCATGATTGTTTCTTATTCACAATTAAGCTGATATAGACATGCCTCATTTAGTAGATCAGAATAATCTCCTTACAGATAGAAATTCTTGCCTTTTGCTATTTCCTCCTGTAAGTAGAGATTAATATCCTTGGATCGTTAACCTCCACCTGTAATAAAGCAAAGAGAACAGAAGGCCTTGCTTTGCTACACAGCCCACTGCATGGAAACCTGAGCAGCTATACTGCAGCTTGTTCCATACCCTGCTGCACTGTAATCTATGGCAATGAAAACCTCCCATTGCCTTCCTTTCAGTAAGAATTCCCCAACACAGAACTTGACCCCAAGGCCTTTAAATTCAGCATAAGGACGTTGCCTCTTGAAACCAAGAGGGAACTGGATTACTCCTTTATTGATCAATTGTTGAGTTAGCAATCAATGGGTAATTGACTGTTAACCTCTGTGAGATGACTCATGCGTTAAAGTCAGGCACAGAGTTAAATATCTTGCTGAACAAGTGCCTACGTACTGTCTGTGGCTTCTGTACACAAATTTGTCAGCTTTACATTATTCAAAGCCACTTAAAAAAATCTTACGTAAATGAGCAACACAGAAAAGAATAAACCTATTAAAGGGATAAATTTAGAGTGCACTACCATTGCATATATGAGTCTCCCCTCTCTGTTATTACTAAGGCAATCAAAGGTGCCTTGAAAGATTGCTAAAAATGATTAAGGGTGTTCTATTTTAGATCGATAACCAGTAGCAAGTGTGAGGAGAGCAAGCAATTGAAGTGGATGGGATCATTGTGTGCTTGCCGAATATCACTGGCTTAACATTTGTATTTTAGGCTGTCTCTTACACTCTCTTTTGCCTAAGAACAGCATGTAGTGAAATAAAGGATTTGCTCTGGACATAATTGTTTTGTAGTGAAACATAAACAAGACCCATTCTGCAGTATATTTGTCACAGTGCATATTTATGAGTTGGGTTTAATTAAAAGTCAGGAACATTAGAGCTATTTTTTAACTAGATGCCTATTACCTAGTGTCAAATGCTTGGTTTTAATCACACATTTTGTGCCGTTGTGACCTAGATCACTGCCTGTGACATACAAGATAGTGTGCTGTCTTTCCTGAGAAGATGTAGCCAAGCTTGATGGATGTTTTCTCATTCCTAACCTCATTACTACTGACTTCCCATCCATCTAATAAAATGCTATGATAGAGAGTGGGAAGGTGCTATAAATCATAATATTCCAGCCGCTCCAAGCAGATTCATTAGAAATGCTGACTATATATCTTGCACACAGAAAGTCAACACACAAAGCAGGCTGCTGCTTCTGCCTGTGCTGGAGACATCCCCTCACTCCCTGCAGTCAAGCTAGGACTGGTTTTTAATGACAAAGATGACATTTAATGCAGTTTTGGGTGGCAGGCTGCTTTGACCTGATTAACCCAATAAATATTCCAGCGTTACTAGTTTTAAACTGTGCTGTAGCCTGTTAACTCACTCACATCTTTACTTCACCACTGAGAATACGTAACTGCTAACTAATGCACTGGAAGGTTTTGACTGAGGTAAGAAACTGAGACAGCCTACTTTACTGCTGATTTTCCAGTATTTTCCTTAAGGAAGTTTATCCCATTTCCAATTTAGTCTGGTCTAAGTTGCTGAAGGGAATATATAGGGGGAAGGGGAAGAATCTGCCCTGTCTGTCTTTCAGTCTACGAAAATAAAAATTTTCCAGATCTGTGCTTGGAGGAGAACTTCTCTGGCTAAATCCTCTGAAGTCCGGACTATGATGCTTCACTTCAGGGTTCTGTGGTGTTTTACTTGGGTTTTACTTCTCAGTAGAATCTACACACTTGAAGTGGTAACAAAAAAGAAACAACAAGCAATTTTAACACAATGTAGCTCTAAACGATGCAGCGTGCGTGTGCTGCTCCAGGTGTTTGATTTTTCATAATGCTCTTGTCGCAGATGCTCAGAGCTGCTTATATTTTCTACAGGTTGGTGTTTTGGGTGACAAATTTCATGCAGTTTTTATGAGCCTGTCAATCAAAGGATTTTGGTGGGAGAAAGCACCCAAAGTTGTCTACCTGTAGCCTGGTATGTCTTGGTGCTGCCAATCTCACAGAGACATCTCCTTTTGGGCTGAGTTTGTTGGCAGAGCCATGGCATTAAACTTTCTTTTCTTTCAAATATATTGCAATTAATAATATGAAACAGGAATGACTTTCTGTTGGAATTGCAACAAGGTATACAATGGTCCTTAGAATTATTTTGTTTCATTTTGTGTAACACGGGATGACAGGGAAGCATATGGGCATTAGCGGACTGATGGAAGACAATGGTGTATACAACTTGCAGGAATTCATCACTGGACACTAGTGGTCTCTTCTGTGTGTGCTCAAAGGCTGTTTTGCTCCATTTTGGGGAAATGAGATAGTGTGTAAGCTGGTAGTATTCTTTATTAAATCCTTGAGGGTGAAATGCAATTGTGTTTTTAAGCTATCTGTAAGCAGTGTTTTCATTATAACTCTCTCTGATCTCTAGTACTTAGTGTCAAATTGTTTCAGGGGAAAAGACTGATAGCTGTTATTACTAATCCATGGCTTTATGAGTATACAAATTAGAAGTAATCAGAGAGAGAGGGGAACTGTACATCAGTTAATATAACCCATTTATTCTGAAACATGCTCTAAAGAGTGGCATTCATCTTTATTGTAATGGCAAGCCTCAGGTTTTTGGTGATATTCTTAAGGAAATAATGGTAAAACATGTAAAAGATTCCCTTCAACAACATAGTGGCCAGTTTCTGGGACTCAAAGCATTCCTGTAGTTACACCTAGGAAACAGCAATACCCCACTCAATTGCAAAGAACCAACTGTCTTTCTGAATGTGACTCCCACTGGGAAGGCCTGAGGAACTCTGCTGCACATGGACTCCTCACCTGACTGCACTGAAAAGCAGACATGAAAAAGCCTCCTTTGTCCCATTTCTCACCCCATAAATCTGAATCCAAATTAACTGGTTGGACATGTCTGGAATAATTATGTAAAGATTTGTCACTTTTGTTTTGTGGTTGTTTTCTTTTTAGGGTTACAGTTTTCTGTTTATTTATTTGTTTATTTAAACACACAAACAAAATGTAAGGGTTGTATGCCAATATACAAATTTCAAGTCAAATTTGCAAAATAAATATCATAGCAGAGGTGACTGTTAATAGTGTATTATCCACTGTCAGGTATAAAAGTACATTAGGATGGGGTAAGATGACTGCAGCTGAATTGTCTGGCAATTGTCAAAATACCTTTAGAGTTAAACAAGAAACACCACATTGTTATGCTTGGGTTTTGGTTTTGTGTGGGGTTTTTAGGAGGTTTTTTTGTTTGGTTTTGACTTTTTTTAAAGCTGTTTCATTCACCTGTCACTATCAGTGGCTCCAACAGAAGGACTATTAATATGAAGTCTTCTATAAAGATAATTATTATTTTTCTTAAGGCCTACAAAATTAATCCAGAAAGATAAACATGCAGAGCACAACTTATCTTTTGTAAGACTTGCTTATATTTTGTTCGTTTAGTCTGTAGAATTTCCTAGTGAAGAAATGTGTGGTTAGGAATCACTCTGTGCCTGCAGAAAAGCAGAGTCCTGAAGGAAGAGACATAAAATTATTACATGATTGAAGGAAAAATATATGATGCCAGAATCATTCCTGCTTCATGATATTGTTTTTCACAGATTGCTAATATGATTAGTGTAAATGAGCAAAGAAACACTCCACAATGTGTTACTGTGTGCCTTAAAATATTAAAAACCCCATGTCACTGATAGAAATTTATTGGAATTTAGCTCATATTTGAGATTTGCTTTTATCCAGACTGCTCTATTGTATTCATGTTTTGCTTGTTGCGGAACGAAAGAAAAGCACTTCATGCTTGTGTACTTGCAATATTCATAATATTGGACAAATCTTAATTTGTATTTACCTCAGGATGTCATTGAAAACTGAAGGTTATCTGAATTTGTTTAGTAAGTCATTTTGTATAAATGTAAATCTTATAAGGTTTGCATGATTTTCTTATTAAATAGTAATAACATAGAGGAGGCAAAACCTAAACCAGCCTTGTTCTTTTAGGGAAAAGAGAAATATAACCAACTTTTAGTGACATAAGAAATAATTACGGATGGTAGGGGAATGTAAATTCAGAATATCCTGGGTTTTTATCATTGAACTTGAATTCTAATGTTTATTTTAATATGGTAACTGCTTTTAATATAATTGTTTTACACTCAAGATCATGGAATATGGTTTATAGATCCTAGGATATAGGTTGCATGGCATGTGATAGCCTAGTGATATCATGGACAACATCAGTACAACATACCATCACACAAGTAGCCCCAGAGCCTTAAAATTAGAATTATGGGGTTAGTAGTTGCTGTAAGTCAGAAGGCATAAAAAATATATATAAAAGAACAACTTTTGCAGATACAAAGTGTTATTTATCAGAGAACAAAGGCTAGATAAACATCGGAGGATATTAAAGAGACACTTTTCTAAAACTATATAGATTTGGTCTTATTGTCTTTGTTAAATCTTCATGTCCTGGTTTCAAAACTGATATTTAGAGTTACCAATTCTTATAAAACTATATAACTAATATTTGTACACAAAGGTTTGTGTACTACGTTTGACAGTGTGTCAAGATATAGATTTGTGTTTGGTGATGGTATCTGTTTCTTTCCACCATTTTCCCACTGGCATCAGAAGCATAGAGCTCTTTCACCATGTCATGCAGGTGAACCTGCTCAGTCTCTCACAGAACTGTATTTATCCATTTGCCAATCTTGGTGTTTAGTAACACATATATTGTATTGTAACAATTGTACCAAAGTCAATAAGGACATTTTGAAGTGCAACTGTTTTCTGAATTAGAGATTCTAGGGGTAGTATTTAGCCAATAACAGCTGAAAGAGAGAAGAGAAAATTTTTCACCACTTTAAATCAAGGGAAAATAGTGGTTTGATTTCTGTTGGAGAGGTAGGAATCATTGGAACATTCCTTAGTGCTGAGCAATCCTGGGGAGGAATAATATGCTACTTCCTTTCATAGCAAGTTGTTTAAATTTTCTCCTGTCTTCCTTTTGCTTTTTTCCACTTTTTTCCATTCCCTCACAATCCATTGCACTTTCTCATCTTCAACTCATTCTTTCAACCATGCTTCTACTTCTCTTGAAAGATGAATTGGTCCGAGTGCCTCACTGAGCTGATGGTGGGTTCTTTTATACTTCTGGTATCTGCTTTTCCTTATCAGTGATGGATACATCAATGTCTCTCTTCTTCTTCCATTCTTGCCCCTTTTTCCAGTAATGTGAATCAGTACTTTCTCAAGTTAGGAGCAAACCTGACACACCTTCTGGTCAGAGTTTATGTTAGGGCTCTTTACACACTGACGCCTACTTCTACTAGTCCAACACAGCTGCAGATGGTGTATAACACTGAACTGACTTTAGCTTTCAATTATCTCCTTTGCTACCTAAATTTTCTGCAAACTTCTCTGATGCACAAGGTAGCCATTTTGGTTTAATCCCACTCTCATTTCCAGCTTTCCTCCTTCATAAGTTTCACAGACTGTTCACTGTATATTCATACTATTGGCACGGAACTAGAAGACACGAGTTAAGTAGGTTTAGTCTTGCCTTATTACTAAGTATTTGTACTTTTGACTAAATTGCTGGGCCTCCCTCACAGTGTTTAAACCTAGAAAAAGAAACAAAATCTGAACTACTTACTTGTAATCTTGTTTCTCTTGACTGTAACACACACACCTGCTCCCTAGCTGTATATATAATCAAAACAGTGCAGGTGCTAAGTGTGATTGAATTGAACCCTTCCATTTAGTCTATCACTTTTCTAATTCAGGAGTGATGTTCAGTGGGTGTGATTGAAGAGATCTCTCTCTAATTACTGAGATTTCTCTGTGCAGCGTTGGAGGATTTTTTTTGTTATTTACACTGTTCAGTCTGGCAGTAATATTTCTGTCTGCCAATGTCAATTACATTGCTCTTGACTGGTGCAGATCAGCAGTCTGTGATATCTTTGAAAAACCAGTGTGTATCACATGTCACTAGCAGACATATTAATGTTTGAGTTGAGGAGTGCAAGTGGTGTAACAAGATTAGATAGCACTGGTATAAAGGACTAACTCTGACCCCATGAATAACCAAAGAACTGATAGATGACAACTGTCAACTATTTACTGCCCCTGTCCAAAATAATTTTAATAGTTTGGAGCCTGCACTTTTGCTTTCTTTCTCTCTCTTTTACTACTTAGTGTTCAATTCCTGAATTTTATAGAAGTAACATTCTTTTCAAGGCATTTTGCTTTGAGCTGTTATTAAGCAACTAGCAAAAAACAAAACAAAACAAAAAAAAAACCTCAGTAGGGCATCCTCTGACATGCCAGAGCACCTCGTTAACCAGAAAGGATTAATTATTTTCAAAGGTATTTTCCCTTATCTTAGCTGTTAACACAACAGTTATTTTATGTCAGAATAAAACAAATTTGCTTGTGTTTCTGAGGTACAGATAAAAAAGAACAGAGATCTTCCGGCACATATGAATAAAGCAGAAAAAAAAGTTGCATAACAGCAGCAGCAGTCTTCTGGGATAACAGATTGGTGCCCACTAGTAAGGGGGCATGACTCATAATTCACAAGCAATGAAGCCACAAGTGAATTATAAAGGTCTTGTCCTCCTCCAATGGAGATAAATGGGTCTGTCTAGTACAACCAATCATATGATCTGTTTGGGACGGTCTTCTTTGTTCAAAATCCTTTCTCATATGAAATTTTTTGGGTAGTTATCATGAAAAATAGAGAATAAACGACATTCTGCTTATTTCTCCACTGTGTTGCTGAAGATCCCTTATCCCAGTGCTGAAGTACTGCCTATTTTTATTTCTTATTTTCACCTAAAGCTTCATGAAACTCATCGTATTTAGTAACGGACTTATGTAACAGAGCTATCTTTGATTTTGGTTTTGTTTGCTTCTTTGTTTTCTTAACTGATCTATTAATTAACTTTTTTTTGCTGTTCTTACTGTTACTTATTTACTATCTCTATATTTGTGCTTTCCTACCCCATACTCCCCAATTATGTTTTTGTCTTTGGTGGTCGCATAAATTTTTCCATGCTCCCTGGAGACAAAAGCCTGTCTTTAAAGTAGAAGAATGCTGCTGCTTAGCCACTGGTGGTGTTTGTCACACAAGCCTAGGGTGTTGTTACTATGACCTTGTTTATTCCAAGGCCTGACTCCCTTTTAAGGTAAAGAAATTTAAATACTACCACTCTTTAAAAAGTCATGATAACTATGGGTCTTCACATAAGATAAATTCTTATTAAGGCTATAGCTGTTTTATGAGACAGTCCAGTATTTGCATAAGATAAAGCAAATCACCACCTCCAAACATTATAGCTAATTTATTTGGTACATTTTGAGTTATTTTTTGAACTTTCATTTATACTTCTTCTGACAAACAGGTCATATAAATTGAGTCATTGTTGTTA
Organism: Ara ararauna; assembly: GCA_028858755.1. Classification (NCBI taxonomy): domain Eukaryota; kingdom Metazoa; phylum Chordata; class Aves; order Psittaciformes; family Psittacidae; genus Ara; species Ara ararauna. Next base: position 29,650,595 of record CM054410.1, on the reverse strand, counting down.
AGTAATGAAGGGTAATGTCAGAGAGAGAGAGAGAGCAAAATGCTGATTCTAAGTATTTGAGATTACAGAAAATGCAAGCAGAAATGACAACTGAGATTCCACACTGATTTTTTTTATTGTAATATCATCTTTCAGTTCCTTGTAATTTTGGCTGTTTTTCCAGCTGCGACTGAAATATTTGATTCTAAGGTTTTTTCTAAAGCTGGTTTAAACACAAATTAAATTTTTTTCATACTCTTTTGGCTAAAATATTACATTTATTTCTGAGAATCAGCTGAAGTTAAACAACTTCAGTAGTAGACTCAGAATTTAGAATTCTAAATTCGAAATCATTAACAATTTAGAGAAAAAATAAAAGTATCTTTTTCACATAAAGAATTATGAATATAAGAATAAAGAATTATTTCCTTATTCTCATCTTATAGACCTTTTTAGAAATTAATTAATAAGAATCATTAAGAAGCTTTATGTGGCCTTGAACTTCATGTTTATATACTAAAATGGCCTAGCTTCTCATGAGTGGCAATATCTACTGTTGTCCTGCTTATTTGTTTTTCTTGGAGCTGAGGGCTTATTTATATTGTATTACACTAGACTAACACTTTTCTTAACAGTGCTTTTAAAAACTGAACTAAACAGTGTTATCTGCATAAAATATGTACTTAAAAAAGAGAGTTACTGCTCAGACTGAGTGTAAATATTTATCGAACCACATACCATTTAAATATGTTTAGTTTTACTTGGTAGGATTTCTGAAAGCCTCAAAAGCAACAAATATGCTGCATGGTAAAAGTATCTCCCAAATTAACTCGCTTGGACTTTTTTGTAGGTTTCAGAGAGAAGTCAAAACATGGGACTATGAAATAGAGACACAAGCTTGTCAAGGGAGGTGATTCTACCCCTTTCCTCTACTCTTGTGAGAACCCACCTGCAGTACTGTGCCCAGCTCTGGGGGACCCCAACATAAGAAGAGCATGGATCTGTTGCAGCTAGTCCAGAGGAGGGTCACAAAGATGGCCAGAGGGCTGGAGCACCCTTCTAATGAAGACAGGCTGAGAGAGCCGGGCTTGTTCAGTCTGGAGAAGAGAAAGTTCAGGAGAGACCTTAGAGCAGCCTTCCACTAACTAAAGAAAGCCTACAAGAAACCAGGAGAAGAACATTTTACAAAAGCATGTAGTAATAGGACAATAGTGAATGGTTTTAAACTGAAAGAGGGAAGATTTAGATTAGATATTGGCAAAAAGTTCTTCCCTAGGAGGGTGGAGAGACACTGGCACAGGTTGCCCAGACAGGGTGTGGCTGCCCCATCCCTGGCAGTGTTCAAGGCCAGGCTGGATGGGGCTTTGAGCAACCTGGTGCAGTGGAAGATGCCCCTGCCCATGGAACTAGATGATCTTTAAGGTCCCTTCCAACCCATACTATTCCATGATTCTGTGATTCTAAGCCATATGACTAAAAAGGTATTGGTATTTCACCTAAAAGTACGTTGGGTTTTCTACTGGTAACTGAAAATAACAGAATCTGTCTTTTATATTCTTGGGAGGCAGACTTTGGCATTTCTACCAGTATTTCAATATCAAATATCAATAGCCAGCTACTCCTTTCTTTTTCTGCCTCTTCCTATAAAGCCAGCATATATGTTGGAAATTTCTGTATAAGCTTACTGACATTCTGGGCAAAGATTATGAAAAAGCTTGGGTTTATTTTTTAGATGTTTTCAATGTCACAAGAAAACTCTGGAGTCTTTATGGCCTTACAAAGCTGCTGTGGGCCAAAAAAAATAACATTAGTGAGCAGGAGATGTTACTCTAGCCATGTTCTAGTGGGAGGTGTTCAAGAGAGCTATGCTGCTAAAGGGTCTGATAGTTTATGTCTTTCAGATAGCTGCAGTGAATTTTACCTATTCTTTTCCTAACATGCTTTACTTGCCAGATTTTGGCCTAGAGGAAATATTTCCACAAATATTCCAAATCCCTGCTTCAAAATCACAGTTGTGAAATTGCAAGATAATTAAAAAGAAATAATACTCAACAATGGTGATAATGGTTTAGCCAACAGTCACACCCCTCTGATTTACCAGTAGTGTGTAGGTCAATGAAAATTGTGTGGAGCTAAACTGTACTTGGCTTCTGGTTGATTCAGACTGAATGCCTTTCTGAAAGCTATGAAAGGATGCTACCATCTTTACTTTTTCCTGATTAAGCTGGGGAATCAGTGACAGGTGATGGCATCTTCTAACTGTCATTCTCTCATCATACTGAAAAGAGATGATTGTCACAGTGAATTGCACAACTTTACGAAGCCTGCTCTTATTCCTGGCAGTAGCAACAGAATGGTTAGTGGTATGAGTTTTCCTATGAAAATAACAATAACATATTTGTATACTTACATGAATAGCTATGTATTTGCAAATGGTTATCAGAGAACATCAATAGTAACCCTTGCTCAGGTAAACTGAGCTAATGAGCAGTGGCACTCTTTTTTTCTAAGACACTGGCAATTTAGGAACCAATAATGCACTGATATGAAAGAATTAGTCAGGAATTAGTCTTGAAAATGTCATATTCCTGACTCTTACTGATCAGGACTTCAGCATAGAGAGACACCTGAGAACTGCTTCATGCCATCTGCAGTCGCTTTCATTTTAAGTAACATATACAGAGTATTTTTCCAAAAGTGAAGTGGCAAAATATCTGTTCTTGGTTATGTTTTTTAATAGGAAATATGATACGTCCAAGAACAATTGCCTAATTTCATAATGAAGTTGTTGTCATGGAAATAGGCAGTATTAACTAGATTTCAGCATTTTTTCTACCTTCTTAAGTTGTGTCTTCAACACTGCACTTGATTTATAAATAAAGTAAAAGGGTAGGTATGAGCATGATAAATCTTAGCAAGAGGTGGTTAAAAAAATGTGTACTAGTTCTGTATATTTGCCCATATCTCATACTTCCTCCTTACCTGCAAGTGGAAAAATATCTTTTTCCTGATATTGTTATTTTTCCTGGAAATTTCCATGGAAAGGAAAATTATGAGCTTAGAGGTCTTTTAATTTTGGACCACTGTTATTTCTTTCTCTCCAGTTTCTGTGTTCTAACAAAGAATTTTCATGATTCCTTCTTAAACATACTGATTTTCTCATCAACTCTGAAATTTTTCTTGTTTTGCAAAAAGTAACTTTCAGTCATTGTAGTACTTCTGCTTTTGAAATAAGAATATTTGAAATAACCAGTGTCACTGTCAAGAGGTTAGTGCTATGTTAAAACTTACACTGTAAAGAGGAAGGAAACCTTACAAGTGCTTGAGCATAAGAAGAGGAAAAGCGTAATGAATGATAAATCAAGACTTCTAGATTGCCAACATTAAAGTAAAAGAATGAAGTGGGAAAAAATAAATTTAAATGTGATAATTATTTAACATATGTTTTGCTTTGTGGAACTGTTTGCTGCATTTGACATTTAGGACTAGGATCTAGACAGTTTAGACACCGAAATTACTTGCAGGCACATCCAAGCATACAATCATACATTATGGCAATGACAATTAAAAACCAAAACAAATAAATAAACAAAAACAAAACACAAAAAAACCCAAGAGAAACATATTTACACTGGACAATGTGTAGCTTCACAACAAATATTAATCTAATCTTTTCCACTGTTAAGAGCTTTCAAAAACAAAACTGTTTTTTAAATGTCAGAGGGGGATTTTTGGAAGACCTAATATTGGGGAAAAATATATTAGAGCACATTAAAATTAACTCTGTGGTTGAAAATGGATGAAAACTTACGGAAAGCTTAGGGTTATGAAACTTGTCTAGGTGAGTGACACAGCAGAGTGTTTAATTCAATCTTAGCGTGCATAAGAGGGAAACTCAAAGTATAGAAGACACCTAAAAAACACAAAACCACAAAATTCTTGTTATTTTATCTTACCATGTATTCCCTCTAAAATAAAATTCTAGATTGTTAATATATTCTGTGGATTTTGTTGCACAGGACAAAATATTTTTCCAGTTCTATTTAATTTCTTCTTTTTTTCGTTACTGACTTGATTCTCTGAGTACTACATTTATACAGTGAAGCAGGACTATACCTGGAACTGTGAAGTGTATATAAGGCTGTTTGACTTAAGGAGAAATTGAATTGGATGAAATGCAAGGTGTGTGGGAAAAAAAGGTTTTATTAATTCTGAGATTCTGCTGAAAATAGTTATGTTTTAATTTATTCAAGGATCTATTTTCTCATCTTGCCATCCTGGGACTTATTCTATCCATGACATCACAATTTTGTCAGTTCAAGATAGATGCTCTGAGGGCCTGTACGTCAGAAAAAAAACCCAACATTATAAATGCAAATGGCTGCCTTACTAAATAAAATTCCTTGGCTCTTGAGGGTTTATCAGTTTTTGCCTCTTTTCATAAGTGTCTGGATAGCCAACAATTAAATAAAGATTGTGGTAGCTCCTCTGTAGGTGGTTAGTTCATCACTGAATTTAACAGAAATTGTATGGCTAAAGCTTAACACAGTTCTAAGAACGTGGTGCTTCCAAAGTACTTTTCTTCCATCTTGTCAGCTGGATGAGGTGACTGCTGTGGGGTTGGTATACACTATTTTCATTTGACTGAAGAAAATACTGAGCTGAAAGAAGAAAAACCACCTCATTCCTCAAACAATTTGTTTCATGGATAATACGCCATCTTCCTACTTTTTAGGTTATGTTGTTCTCCATGAGGAGGGGGTCTTGTTTAGAAGAAGACTGCCATTCTACAACCTTGGTATCCAGTATCTATCTATTGGCCAGTCAGACCAAGTCAGGTAATTATTTCAAAAGGTCAGGGTAAATAAAATTATTGCCGCAAAGTAGCTCACAGATTTGTCATGTAATGACCTGACACTAGAATGGGTTTCCCAGGCAAGTTGTGAATGCTCCTTCGCTGGTGGGTGTTCAAGGCCGGGTTGGACAGAGCCTTGGGTGGCATGGTTTAGTGTGAGGTGTCCCTGCTCATGTCAGGGGGGTTGGAACTAGATAATCTTAAGGTCCTTTCTAGCCCTAACTATTCTATGATTCTATGATTACTGGTTTATTTCCTTGATTTTTGTCTAATCACTGTGTTTATTTTAACTCTAGAGTTTAGCACTTGAAACAGACACCTTAGGAAATCCAGGAGCCACTGAAGTTACTCCCAGGGACAGCAGTGGGGAAAGGAGCACAACCTTTATGTTTAGTAGCTCATTTGAGTAGCTGTAAAATTAGGCTGCTTATTAATTGCTTTGGATATAAAATCAGTAGTTCTCTTAGAAATGAATTAAAGTTTAAGAATTTGTGGGCTAAGTATTTACACATTGCAAAAATGAACCAGGTGTTCAAGAGCAATTGCCATAACATAAACACTTCAAAAATAATTAAATGCAAGGCAATTTTAACAAGGATAGTAAATCTCTATCACTTTTATCAAGAACTAAAGAAGCTAGCCGTCTTCTTGTGAAGAGATACGTTCTTGAATAGGCGGTATTAAACTTCTTGATTTTAGCCTGCCAGAAGACTTCCCCCCCCCCCCCCCCCCCGGAAGAAAGAACGGGTTTATTGAATTAATCTCATGAGCTGACTGTCTCCTGGTGTACAGCCTCAGAAGTCTCTCTTCCCAAAAGGAGCACCATATCTACAAGCATACCTTATTTGTACCACTTTTTCAGCAGGTTGTCATGGTTTAAGCCCAGCCAGTAAACCAGAACCACGCAGCAGTTAGCTCACTCCCCGCCTTCCTCCCACTGTTCCTGGAGTGATGGGGAGGAGAATCGAAAGAATGTAACTCCCACGAGTTGAGATAAGAACAGTCCAGTAACTAGCGTATAACACAAACCACTACTGCTGCCACTAGTAATAATAATTATAAGAAAATAACAAGGGAAGAGAATACAACCACTCACCATCCGCTGACCGATACCCAGCCTGACCCAAGCAATGATCTAGCCCTTCCGGGTAACTGCCCCCAGTTTATATACTGGTCATGACGTGCTGTGGTATGGAATACCTCTTTGGTTAGTTTGGGTCAGGTGTCCTGTCTCTGCTTCCTCCTGGCTTCCCCTCCTCCCTGGCAGAGCATGAGACTCAGAAAAGCCTTGGTCAGAGTAAACATTAAGGGGCAGAAACTAAAACCATCGGTGTTATGAGTGCTGTTCCCAGGCTGAAAGTAAAAAACACAGCACTGTATCAGCTACTAAGAAGGAGAAAAATGTCTGCTACTGCTGAACCCAGGACACAGGTGTATAAACTAGAGAACAAGTTTTACAAACTTCTGTTCAGAAGTTACAAGTCTCATTTCCTATATTTTGTTCAGTGATAGCTGTAAGTGCAAGGAATGATTATATGGGGGGGCCAGCTTGAAAATAATCTTTCAAATTGTCATTTTATAAAGCAGAATGTAGAAAGGATTAACGTACCTTAGCATTATTTGTTCTTTTTTTAATTTTCAGATTTTGAGAAATCTTGACCTAGTGTGGTAAAAGTCTTGTTCTTACTTTGCTTCACAGTCTGGATTTCCTTAGACATGAGACATTTCTCTTATGTTGCCAATTCCATAAATTCCCGATTGCTTAATTTCATACAGAAGCGCAAAACTTCTTAATTCATATTTTAAGTGTTGTTTGAAACCAGTGTAAGTCTGTTCAGCACCTCTGTGGAAAGAGAGCTATTTTTTTAATTGCACAAAAAACAGAGCAAAGCATGACCTGAAATATATGAAAGCTCATTGTGTGTCCCCATATTAATGAGACACCTAATTGCTTTAATAAAACTGTGGCACAAGGGTCTATTCCACTCGTGAAATTCATCTTTTTCCCCTGTATTCCCAGTATTACTTGAGAAATGGGTAGATAAGCACTGGGTTCTTCCATCTTCTTTCCATCTTTATCCTTTTGTTTTGGTGAACAGCATCACTCATTGGTGTGCATTTTTCTCTCTGCTGCTTAAAAAGACACTTATATTGAGTGGCTAAAAATAGGAAATTGAAGGTATAAATGTCCTCTGAATGCCAATGACTCAAGGAAGATATCCGGCCTGCTCTTTTCTGTACAGGTATTTTAATGTGGCTCTTACAGCTATGCAACTACTTATGAAAGAGAAGTCAAATAGAAATCAAATGTCCAGCTCTTCTTGCCATTGTGAAAGCTTGATGACGAACTATTATTTTTTATTTTTCAAAAGTCTCCTAGATAATCTTATGTTATGTTCAGTGTTCATTTTGGCATAAATTATACATGTGAAATGGTGGGGGATGGAAGTTCCAAATCCACCAAACATCACAGGTTTTCAAACTTCTGTTTTCATTTTTCTGGATGAAGAGGCTTACAGGGTACTGCACAACCAGTCTGCCTTTGACTTTCTCTATCATTCTTTTATTTTTTTAATATTTACACACTATTTTTATTGACTTTTTTATACAAGTGCCTAAAATCCAAAGTAGTAGAGGAAAAAGACAAACATGTTTATAACGAAATAAATATGGACCTAGACAATCAACTCTATAGCAATAGAAATAAACTGGATATATAAAGTAGTGGAAATAATACATGAAGAAGTATCTATAAGTTATGGTGAGATAAACACATAAATGATGAAAAGAATGATACAGCATACAATGGATTTTAGGATTCAAAAAGTATCTGTGGTTTCTTTTCCTGTTATGTTTCACTAGGCTTTGCAATTAAAGTATAAGTTAGGAACATTTAAATTTCTTTTCAAATATTAATTCACTTTAGAGATGATCTGTAAGCTTGGTCACATTTTTCTGAAGCTCTGCTGTGTTCACCTAAATAGCAAAGCTGTAGCAACATTTTGAGCATGAAGATGCAAAGACACATAAAGATGTACTGCTACATCTGTGCATGTATAGCATGCATATATTTTCATGTAAGCATGTATATCTGTCTGTGTACATGTGTTTTTTCTCCCCTTCTTTTGCTCTTTCTATTAAGTGGTCATTCCTTCAATAAGAAAGGAGAGGCTTGGTTTATCCTAACAGGTATAAATATAATCTTGAGAAAACAGAAACTTTATTCTTCTTTTTGCAGCTTAAAGTGGGCAGATAATATTATTTGTACCAGTTGCATTGAAGGAAAATAATTCCAGAGCAGGTAGTCTCCAAAACTTTGGATTTCCAGTGAATTGTATTGTAAAAGCTTGAATAACAGCATAGTGCAAATGTTGTAATATAAATACAATATATTTACTAAAAGTAAAATTAATTTTTCTCCTGCTTTCAAATTAGAGAATTTTTTTTCGTTGGTAAGCTACTATGTAATGTTCCCAACTGTTATATTTCCAGTTTAAAAATCAATTTGGTCTGCCAATATGAATAAAATTGAAATATTTACATACATTTTTATAATACTTGCATTTCTTAGTTCTGTGGGTATATGCATAATACAAACCCCCTTAAATTTTTTTTCTTACAGATGAGTAAAGAGGGCCTGGGCAATATTGGCAGTTTCAGAGGAGTCTGCCACTACTGAATTATGAATGGATTTAATTATTCTATCAAAAAAATCTAGAAGAGCAAAATAAATACACTTACTGCAGACAGAATCTCCGCAACTCTAATTGCCAGAGCACTGTAAGAGCTTTCAAATAATAAGTCCTTAAATAAAAAATTGATATGGGAGATAATAATGACACCCAGGTGTGAAACCTTAACCCGAGAGTAGTGCTGCATACTCAATGATATAATTGCCTCTATTACAATAGTCTAGTCAAGCATGGCGGTTTGAATCACAGAAACTGGGTTGAAAAGAAAGACAAAACTTGTTTAAATCACAGGTGAGATTCAAAGCAGAAATATATAATAAAGTCCAGGTAACTAAATTGCTACTTGAGTTTTGAAAGCAGGCTTAGATATTATGTGAAAAGTGATATTTAAATTATATTCACAGTCTGACTTTATGCCACAAAAGCAAGGGCTAAGAAAATTCACACTGGGAACAAAAAGAGCTTTTGTTAGAAGGCTCTCAAAAATGCAAATTTTTCTTATTTCACTGTGAAAATCCTTCTTACTCCTAGGCATTCTTTTCTTCCATGCAATAGATGAGATGGTGGATAGGTCCTTTAGTAAAGTAGTTTATTTCCTGACATCCTTGCTGCTCTGTTCTTCAGTCTAACAAAAATCAGCCAGTGTAAAACATAAGGATTGCATCTTCATGTATATTTTATATTTATTTTTGTGTTGTGCTCAGTGCAACAGAACATGGGAAAGAAGCTGGTTTTAGGAGACTTTATTACATCTCAGCATTGTTGTGGATGTTACCTTGCCATTCTGGCATATGTGTCACCACAGAGCATAACAAGATGACCCATGAGTGATACCAGTGGCTTTTTTTAATGTCATCTTCAAGAAGGACTCTCTGTAGTTGAAACAGGAACAGGGGAAGATGTAATCAGTTATGTAAGCACATACCTACACTTTGTTGAGACAATATCTGCACAAATAAAATACGTTAGTAATAAAAAGAGGGGATTCTGACTTTTCTGTGTACATGATCAGCACCAAGTTTTTGTTATTAATCCCTGGAGTCAGGCCTCTAAAAGACATACATGCAGATTTTGGTGCATAAGAAGTTGACATTTACACTGCAGCAGCATTTTGATCTAAGACTTGTAGGGTCACTCCTCTGGACTCGCTGCACCAGGTCTATGCCCTTCTTATGTTGGGGGCCCACACAGCTGGACACAGTACTGCTGGTGGGTTCTCACAAGACCTGCTGTGCCACACTCCTTTTGATGCAGCCCAGGATAAGCTTGGCTTTCTGGGCTGTGAGCTCACACTGCCAGCTCATGTTGACCTTTCAGTCAACCAACACCCCCAAATCCTTCTCCCCTGGGCTGCTCTCATTCTCTGCCCAGCTTGTAGTTGTGCTTGGGATTGTCCCAACCCACATGCAGGACCCTGCACTTGGCCTCTTTGAACTTCATGAGGTTTACACAGGCCCACTTCTAGGGCTTGTTCAGGTCCCTCTGGATAGAATCCTTTTCCAGCATGGTGACTGCACCACGCAGCTTGGTGTCTGGCAAACTTGCTGAGGGTGCATTCAACCACATTATCTTAATATCTTGCTGCCATGCCAAGTCTTCCCACAGCTGAAGATTCTTGGGAAGAGATGGAGTTAATCTTGTAAGCATCAGGGAACATGGATGAATATGAATGCCCAAATACTACTTCTTTACACATGGCATGCCCATGTCCTTCATGCAGATCTTTTTACACATTAGGCAAGGACTGCTCCTGGAACACAGGCAGAACTGATGCAAAGGTGCCATTATGGCCTTTCTTTGCTTTGTTCACCTGGACTTTGCTACTTCCTTATTGCACAGGAAATCATGAAAATGGGTAACAACTTAAATGCACAGCGATATAGTCATTTGAGATTCACATTTAAAATCTAGGTGGGAAGTGATTCTTTATACTTAAACCAACATAAAATGCACTTCTATTAGTAGATACTCTGCACAAGTAGCAATTACTATTTATAAGGCATTCATATGAAGAGGAGCTTAATAGAAATGTATGGTTATTTATTTCAGAAATACTAGATTTAAGAAACATTTATTAAAAATCAAGGAACAATTCTTTTTATATGCCCATTGTTAAAGCTGACCACCTAAATTGCATGAACAAATTCTATACTGGGCACATATTTGCATTAACATTGAGAACAGATATGTAAGTGTACACAGAAAATTTCCATTATTTAAAGGAATGACAATCTGAAACTATTTCTTTACAGAACAGCTGAACAGTTGAACAACTAAGCATGAGATAATAGTTTAGAATTTTCTATTTTAAAAAATCCCTTTCTATCACAGAATCATAGAATCATAGAATAGTTAAGGTTGGAAAGGACCTTAAGATCATCTAGTTTCAACCCCCCTGCCGGGGGCAGGGACACCAAACACTAAACCATGTCACCCAAGGCTATGTCCAACCTGGCCTTGAACACTGCCAGCGAAGGAGCATTCATAACTGCCCTGGGCAACCCGTTCAAGTGCCTCACCACCCTTACAATAAAGAATTTCTTCCTCATGTCCATTCTAAACTTCCCCTCTTTAAGTTTGAACTCGTTACCCCTTGTTCTATCACTACAGTCCCTCATGAAGAGCCCCTCCCCAGCATCCCTATAGGCCCTGTTCAGATACTAGAAGGATGCTATGAGATCTCCATGCAGCCTTCTCTTCTCCAGGCTCAACAGCCCCAACTTTCTCAGCCTATCTTCATATGGGATGTTCTCCAGTCCCCTGATCATCCTCATGGCCCTCCTCTGGACTTGTTCCAAAAGTTCCTTGTCCTTTTTATGTTGAGGACACCAGAACTACACACAGTACTCCAAGTGAGGTCTCCTGAGAGCAGAGTAGAGGGGCAGGATCACCTCCTTTGACCTGCTGGTCACGCTCCTTTTGATGCAGCTCAGGATACGCTGGGCTTTCTGGGCTGCAAGCACACACTGACGGCTCATGTTCATTTTCTCATCAACCAAAACCCCCAAGTCCTTCTGCGCAGGGCTGCTCTGAATCTCTTCTCTGCCCAACCTGTATGTGTGCCTGGGATTGCTCCGACCCAGGTGGAGGACCTTGCACTCGGCATGGTTAAACTTCATCAAGTTAGCATCAGCCCACCTCACAGGCGTGTCAAGGTCCCTTTGGATGGAATCCCTTCCCTCCAGCGTATAAACCAAATCACACAGCTTGGTGTCATCGGCAAACTTGCTGAGGGTGCACTCAATCCCACTGTCCATGTCACCGACAAAGATGTTGAACAAGACCAGAGTGAGCTTGCAGCCCAGAAAGCCAACCATATCCTGGGCTGCATCAAAAGGAGTGTGACCAGCAGGTCGAGGGAGGTGGTCCTGCCCCTCTACTCTGCTCTCAAGAGACCTCACTTGGAGTATTGTGTGCAGTTCTGGTGTCCTCAACTTAAAAAGAACATGGAACTGTTGGAGCAAGTTCAAAGGAAGGCCACAAGGATGATCAGGGGACTGGAGCACCTCCCGTATGAAGATAGGCTGAGAAAGTTGGGGCTGTTGAGCCTGGAGAAGAGAAGGCTGTGTGGAGATCTCATAGCTGGACACCAGATTGGTCAGCCAGGATTTCCCCTTCGTGAAGCCATGCTGGCTGTCACCAAGCACCTTGGTGTTTTTTCATGTGCCTTAACATGCCTTCCAGGGGAATCCACTCCAACATTTTGCCAGGCACAGAGGTGAGATTGACTGGTCTGTAGTTGCCTGGGTCATCCATTTTCCCCTTCTTGAAAATGGGGGTTATATTTCCCTTTTTCCAGTCATCAAGAACTTTGCCTGACTGCCGGAGTTTTCAAATATGATGGACAGTGGCTTGACAACTTCATTTGCTAGCTGCTTCTGGATCCGCAGATGGATTTCATCAGGTCCCATGGGCCTGTGTATGTTCAGGTTCTTAAGATGGTCTCGAACCAGATCATCTCCTACAGTAGGCCCAAGGTCCTCATTCTCACTGTCCCTGTGTCTGCCTTCTGAGACTTGGGTAGTGCGGTCAGAGCATTTTCCAGTGAATACTGAGGCAAAGAAGTCATTAAGAACCTCAGCCTTCTCCAAATCCAGGGCAGCCAGTCCTCCTGATAGCTTCTGGAGAGGGCCCACGTTGTCCCTAGTCTGTCTTCTATTTGCAATGTTCCTATAGAATCCCTTCCTCTTATCCTTAACATCCCTAGCCAAGTTTAATTCTAAGTGGGCCTTAGCTTTTCTAAACTGGTCCGTAGCTTCCCAGACAACATCCCTGTATTCTTCCCAGGCCGCCTGTCCTTGCTTCCACCTTTTATAAGCCTTTTTTTAACTTCTGATTTTCCTCAGCAGGTATCCCCTGTGGCCACACAAATTTCCCCTCTGGAAAAACTTACTGTTGTTATGTAGTCTAATACTCATGCACAAAAGACTAGGCTGTCATTGTAGTTGCTTCTTTAAAGGTTCTCAGAAAAACTGGAAAGTTGAGCAACCTAAATTCTACGCCTTGGTTTCCAACTGGTGCTTGGCATGTGGTACAACCTCTCTGTGCCTTGGGTCTTTCTGTAGAGTGGTAGCAATAATATCCATTTGTGTGAAGAAATCTGCAGCCTGCAGCTCTAAAGCAGTCCTTAAATGTCTCCTATATTAATACTATTATCACCTACAGCTAAGCCTCACTGAGTTTAACCATCTTTTATCTTCCATGGCTTGACTTTCTAAATCTGCTCATCTGAGTCCTGAATTTAAAATTCCAGTCCTGCTCTGAAGACTTTTTTTCTGTTTTCCTGTCATTTATTTGTTTGTCTTCTTTTCTGCTCCCTACTAAGCCACCAAAAGTTATTTAGTTTTTTATTTGAGTATCATCCCCCTTCACCCCTTAATTGGTCCATTACATTTTCTCTTTTTCATCTTTACCTTCTAGTTTTCTTTTCCAGATTCTTGTGATCTTCCTCCTTTTGTTCCTACAAGTGAATATGAAGTGCAGACCAAGAAAGGACCTTTGGAGTGCAAGAGTGTTTATTTTTCATTGTATTGTGGTGCTGGTTTCTCAACATTACTTAAGTATGTCTTGGCATTTCAATTTGTAAACTCCAGGCAAGGAGTTGATAAATAGCTTGTCTTTTTCAATATAGGCTGGATAAGTGATGCAGTTAAAGGATTTAATTATTTAAAGACAAACTTCTGGGTTTGGACTAGATTTTCACTAGAATAAAAAAATAATTATAAAAATGTGGGTGCTGTGAGAGCATAGGGAATAACATTCCACTCTTAGTTGCCCTATTAATGGGACAGTGGAAGTTCTGTGTATCCAAGAGAGGAATCCAGCCTTTGGGGTCTGATTTTTCCAAATATTAGAAGCCATGTGCAAAATTGCAGGCATAATTACACACTTAATCTGAATGCATATTTACTGTGATTGCAAATACAAATCAGGTTGTGAGCATGAAAATGGTCAGTTGAGTTTCAATACCTGAGCATCATATGAAGTTGCAGCAATTGTGCATGCAGATCAACCATGTAATTGGGCATATATCTTTGCGTGTGACCTTTTGATTTAATGTTTTGAAAATTACACCTTTTGAGCTTATTGTTAGTGGTTGTCTGTTGTTATTTTATTTTTCAAATGGCATTGCCAAAATTATTGTATAATTCATTAGGTTGATCTCGCAGTCATTATTTTATAATTTGAATTTTATCAGATTTGCTTCCTGCTGTCTTTCTTGGGAGGAATAGCCTTTTAAATCTGCAACATATTTCTCCAGAGTCTTTCCCATCATAAAATCATAGAGTCATAGAATAGTTACGGTTGGAAAGGACCTTAAGATCATCTAGTTCCAACCCCCCTGTCATGGGCAGTGACACCTCCCACTAAACCATGCCACCCAAGGCTCTGTCTAACCTGGCCTTGAAATATATCAGCAATTTTATTCAATATCAACATTTTTATTTTTCTATTCTTCTATAAATTTATTGTTATACTTTTGTAGTACTGCAGGTTTAAAAATAGCTGTATATATATCAGACAAAAAGAATATCTCTTTTGTGTGCAAGATAATAGAAAATGTTCCCCATTTCATGTGACAGCAACCTGATCTGGGACAAATGGCTGGAAGTCTGTGTAGCTAAATCAGATGAGTTTATTGCTAAGAAAACAAAACAATAGCTAAACAGAATGAAAAACAAACAAAAAAAAAACGCTCTGATTTTTTTTTTTTAAAAAAACAAGGAAACAACAGTTTCTTAGTCTGCTTCTTTTCTCTGTCCTGATTATTAATGGACCCTAATCCTACGGAACTAACTGAATTCAAGGTGAACTGGCTGATTTTTACCTCTCCTCAAAAGAAGTCTCCACTCTTAACTGCTAGAGGATAAGAAAAGAAAATTTAAGTGAACCAGAGTAAAAACTTATTCTAAAACAGAATTTATAGGAAGTTTTTTCTTTTTCTCCTTTCTCTTTCCCTTTCTCTTTCTCTTTCCCTTTCCATTTTTCTTTCCCTTTTTCCCTTTCCCTTCCCTTTTCCCTTTCACTTTTCATTTTCCATTTCTTTTTCCTTTCCCCTTTCCCCTTTCCCCTTTCCCCCTTCCCCTTTCCCCTTTCCCCTTTCCCCCTTCCCCTTTCCCCTTTCCCCTTTCCCCTTTTCCTTTCCTTTCCTTTCCTTTCCTTTCCTTTCCTTTCCTTTCCTTTCCTTTCCTTTCCTTTCCTTTCCTTTCCCCTTTCCTTTCCCCTTTCCTTTCCCCTTTCCTTTCCCCTTTCCTTTCCCCTTTCCTTCCCCCTTTCCTTTCCCCTTTCCTTCCCCCTTTCCTTTCCCCTTTCCTTTCCCCTTCCCCTTCCCCTTTCCTTTCCCCTTTCCTTTCCCCTTCCCCTTCCCCTTCCCCTTCCCCTTCCCCTTCCCAAATAGTTTATGAGTAATACTAAACAAAGTACTTATTTACTGTTAATGGAAAGTTATTTTCAATTATTACTTCTGAGGAGCATTCACCTCTTTTTTAAGAGGCCTTTCCTGTATCCTCTGCTTTGGGAGCCAAGAAAACCCCATTTCCTGTAAGGGAAATCTGAGCTTTCACTAAATGTTTAATTCCAGATGCAGGACACAGGCAAGTAGGCTCTGCTGTTTTCAGCAGTGCAGAGAAGGGCTCATCATGACTGCAAGGATTCTGGATCTTGGTTGGCACATATATATGTCCTAATAGGCTGGCTTTTGAAAGTCCTGTTTGCCTAGTCACTTAGACATTATATCATTATGTAAAATGCAAATATTTTCACTGGACTAGTTATTACTGGGTAGGAAAGGAGGCGCATTAGTTTGTAAGTTAAAATTAATATAAACTTTGTAAGACTTTGTCAATGCTTTCTATCCTATGAGACATATACTACAATCTCCACATGCCTTTAAGTTGGAAGAGATAGATGAAAGCAAAAGGACGCTTCTACAACAAGTAAGAGAAGTACAAGGTAATGTGTTCTCCAAGTGTCTGTTGGGAGGACCTGGAGTCTCCATGTCCCTGGATCATCTTATCGTATCATCTTCAGTATGTTGGGTTCACTTCCTCCCTCAGTCAGGATTTGTTTTCTCATCAGTCCATAAGCCAGTGCAGCCTGCAATATGATACAGCTCCTACACAGAAACTGTAGTTGAACGGCTAGACAGTCACATCTTCATGTCTACCTTAACAATATCTTTGACTAGGTCCTAGAAGATAACCCTGTCTCAGAGGTGATCACTTTATCTCCTCTCTTCTGTGTTTTTTGTGTCTTCTTTTGTTTGCATATATTTTCTCTCTCTTTTTCTTCTTTTTCTTCAAAAATAAAAGCCAAAAACTAAGTTGTGTTTTCACTGTTGAATCTTCCAGATGCTTCAGGAAGAAAATTAACCTTCACTTGAATACCTTTTAGTGACCTACAGTGAACATAAAATATAAAGCCTTTTGGTAGAATATCTGGTTGCAACTTTAATTATTTTCATGATTCTTGGAGGACACAAGGCCACAACAGATAAGGGAATACTCTTCTAGCTCAGTGTCTTTCTGCTTTTCCTCCATCATTGATTGCATGTTCTATTAGGGTCTGGAAAACTTTGGTCAAAAAATTTTTATTTTTAATACAAACCAAAAAATCTAAAGAGATAAGTTTTGGCTGTAATTCAAGTTTTTTGAGCACTATTGTGCTTTAACCCCAACCGACAACATAGCACTAAAGCCACTCCTCAGCCCTGCACAGTGGTATGGAGAACAGAATTGAAAGGGATAAGGTGAGAAGATCCATGGGTTTGGATAAGGACACCAGGTAAAGCAAAAGCAGTGCATACAAGCAAAGCAAAACAAGGAATTAATTTGCCACATTGCAGCAGCAGGCATGTGTTCAGTTATCTCCAAGAAAGCAGGGCTCCATTATGTCTATTGTTTACTTGGGACAGCAAGTGCCATATCTCCATGCATTGTGCCTTCTACGTTCTTCCCCCAGCTTTTGTTGTTAAGCACAATGTCATATGGTGTGGGATAGCAGATGGGTCAGTTGAGGTCAGCTGTCCTGGCTGTTTCCCTTCCCAACTCCTTGTGCATCCCAACTTGCTCGCTGTCAGAGTAGTCTGAGAAACAAAGGCCTTGGTGCCATGTAAGCACTGCTAATAACAACTAAACCACTTTTTAAGAAAGTGGTTTTTGAATGGAAAATTTGGATCAAAATTCTCAACAGGAAAATTTCCATTTTAACAAGAATGAAAGTTTTGCATGTGAAAAATCAAGGGGTTTTCGTTGGTTGCTGGCTTTTTTTGGTTGTTTGGTTGTGTTTTTTTTTTTTTTGGTTGTTTTTTTTTCCCAAAATATACAACTGTAGTGTGGTCTTTCTAGTCCACAGGGAAGTAGAAGCCACAAGAAATTGGAAAATAAACTCACATGACACTCCAAAGCAGTTTGGAAACATGTTAAAATGCTTTGTGCTAAAGTGCTACAACAAAATGCTTTGAGTTTGGTATATCAAAATACAGTGTTTGGTATGTTAGATAGTTTGAATTTTCATCATGACTCAAAACAAAGTCAAACGTTTGTCTTGAGACCAACAGAAATTATGCGACACCAGGGAAGAAGGGTGTAACTGTGAAGGAAGTAGGAAACACAGTTGGTATTAATCTTTGTGGTTGGCCACATTAAAAGGCCTATAATATCATGTTGGGAAGCCTGAAGAAATGTCTTAAAACCACGTGATGGTGGTAATCTAATCATCTGGTAGTATTTTTGAGGCATTTGATTCTCTAGTGGGGAAAAAAAAAAGCCCTGATTAAAAAAAAACAGCTGCATAAAAAGCAAACTAGTTAAAGTGAGTTTATAAAATACCTTTACAAGAACAAGTCTTTGAACAATATCAGACTAATGTTGACTGTAAGCATTAGAAAGTAATCTGTGCCTTCATCACCAGCATCCTCTTTTTGTCTCTGGCTGAAGAACTGATACACCATATGACAGCAATCTGACTCACACATCACACACACACACACACACACACACACACATGCACACACACACACCCCCCCCCTTACACCTGAAGATAGGAAAATATTTTAAGCTTGCAGTTAATTACCCCTTCAAATGGAATGTGTAAAAGATATAGGAAACCCCTGTGGAATCCATGAATTATCAATCACAATATGAAAAAAATTAATCCCCAAGGATAAATGACTTGGCAGGGTAGGGCTGGTATTTTATTAAAGGCCCTATTTCCCCACAGTAAGAAAGGGTCTATTAACTTCAAACACATGGAACCACATGAATTAAATTAGGTCACTCCTTGTGTTACAGTTTCAGATTTCACAAAGTGCAGCTTGTGGTTGTGTCATGTGTTCCACATATAAAGCATTGGTTGATGACTTCCCAAACTCTTCAATATTGTACTACCAGTGATATTTACCATAGCTTGACCACAACACTTTCAAAGCTGATCTTAATAATGCATAGGCCAGTTTTGTAGGTCTGACCATCTTTTCCTCCTTAATAAACAAACACTTGTGGTGTGATTGTGGGTGGCTTAACTGTCTAAGTGCCTTGCTGTGAGCAGCTGCTCAGGAAGAAAAAGGCAACAATATGTTCCTGGCTTAAAAGTAGTGATAATGGCTCATTGAAAGCATCCTTTTAAAAGGGACATAACTGGAAAGCTTACTTAGACATGAAGAAGGAGCAGTTGCTAGAGAGCAAAATATAAATAAAGTAACTGCTTTAAATCTTCCTCCCTCCTCCAATAAATTTCATTTTCTTCTCTTGGGCATTGGATGTAGAGTGTGTCTATGGCAAAATTTCTTAATCAGAGCAGAGTTGCTTGGGCATTGTCTGTTATGCAAACCCTTGAATCACAAATCATAGCTCAACAAATAAATAACTATACATAATAAGAAAGTTTTGTTATTTATCTTAGCATGTTACTCTTCCCAGAATAAGGCTCTGTTGAAAACAGAGACATCAGCATGTCCATTCAGCCTGCCTTGTTTCACTTAATTCATTTTGTTTGCAGACATAACAAGCATGTTACTTATTTATTTTTTTCAGTTGTAAGCAGATACTGAAACTAAAATGCATTTTTTTAAATCCTTTAATTTAACAGTCACATACTCCAGGAAGGCAAAGGCATTTCATGAAGACCGGAGTAAAAAGTTGAGTTTCTTCTCAAATTAAAACACATCCAAATATATGACTTGTAATATTTCATTATGCTCAGTATCTGGCCTTTCTTTTCTTTGAGATTACATTGGTGTAACATCCTCTGAAAGTATTATTTTGCTATGTATTGCATGTTTCTTTCCAAAGCACCTTTAAAAAAAAGCAAACAAAACAATAAAAAAAAAATCTGAAAAGTTTAAATCATCACATGGTAAATGTGAGAAAATAGTTAATCTGTTGCCTGTGAAGTACCTGGGCTGAGTCCTAGTTCCCACCCTGCCTCTGAAATACTGTTAGCATCTGCTTTGTTTCTGTGGCCTGTACAACCATGTCTTGCAGAGCTCTTTCTATCAAGCTTCAAACTTAATAACTTGGCTTTCAGTGTTTCCTTTCAAAGCTTTGAATTTTCTTTGCCTTCTCACTGCATCCTTAAAAAGTCAATTAGCATTTGGATTTCCAGGACAGTTTTTGCAAATCAAGCTTTCAGTGGAGTTGCAGATTTGTGAACAAAAGATTGTTTACTTAGTGGTAAGTGCCAACAGATATACATTGTCTTTGAAAAGTAGATCGAAGATAAATATTAGAACACTTCATTGTAGTCCCCCAGTTTCTCCCAAATACATTGATCAGCAAACATAATTTTTTCAGTGCTATAATAGACAAATACTTCCCAAATCAGCATTTGCGACTCTCTTTGCAGGTTTTTTGATCATCTTGAGCAATCTTGTCACCTTAGCTGATGCTGTGGGTCAATGGCTTTATGAAAAAGTGCTGTCAAAATGCTCTTGTGTATCTTTTAGTTATGCTATTGTCCCACCATAGCTTTTTTTGTGCCTCTTTCCTTACTGCTTCATGACCCTCTATGGGGTCTACTGATGCAGAGAGCTGTTGACAGATCTTCCTTTTCACAAGACACACGAAGATGTTCACCACAGTGGAGAATGAAATACCAAACCTTCAGCTTTTGAAAGGTGACCAGATGTTGTCATGATTACATAGCATTTAAGAAGGTCAAGGCACAGACCTCATGCTTTGGCGATGGCATGTCTTGAGAAGCTTATATACTTTCATGTATGCTATGAAGTTAAAGATCTCTGTTGATTAGGGGATTCAGCAATATGTATTCTTTCTTAAGTTTTGCTTATGTTCTGAGAAATTATTTTTAAAATCTTGAGGGTTTTAGAAACTGACTTTGGGTAGGCTCGTGAAAAATTGTCTAGATGTGTAAATCAGAACGTGAGTTTAATCCGAATTCTGTATCCTAAGCCCAAAACTGCCATGAGAAAAACTGCCATTCTGTGTTGGCCTAACTCTAGAGTAGCCTAAATGCCGCACTACCTCCTAGTCTGATCTTTCTGTGTTTGAAGTCCAGCTTATGCAACTGTCTCGTCTCATGATCCAGCGTAAGCTGCAGTAGCAGAACACTGGCTCTTCTCTATTTTCACTATGCAGAATGGTGGCTACTTTAAGATTAGCCTGTTGAACAAAAAGCAGGAATTGCTAGAATGGGTTCCTATGTTTTGATTAATTAGTGAATGGTGATAGCACTGATCCAGAGCCGTTGGCCACCTCTGCTTTTCCAGAGATTCAGAACAGCACTTGCATACCCTGGAACTACAGTCAAACCATCAGGCAATGGCCCAAGTTGAAAGTGGAGGCATATTCTAAACTCCACTCCTCCCTTTCTAGAGAAACAGAATGCCGCAGGAGTTGATTATTGTAAAATACAAAAATAACCTCTCTTTTAAAAAAAAAATCTCATAATTTGCTGATGCTATAGAAAATAAATATATAAAGGTTTTAAAAATAAATATCCAAGGCATTTGAACAGTAAAAATAATTATCTAGTGGACTTAGTTTCTCTTGCAAAGTAGCAAAACCTAATTGAGACATCATGCTTCCAAGAACAGAATAAAAATAAACATGATACATAATATGAAACAAAAAATAACATAAAAAGAAAGTAAGGAAGTTTCAAAATAGACATTAACACACAAAGATATATGCTTATGTCCCATATTTTATCTCTAAACTGGAGAGACATCAATTTGATAGGTGGACCACTCCGTGGATAAAGAACTGGCTGGATGGCCACACGCAAAGAGTTGTGGCCAATGGCTCAATGTCTAGTTGGAGACCAGTAACGGGTGGTGTCCCTCAGGGATCAGTCTTGGGACTGGTCTTCTTCAACATCTTTGTCAGTGATATGGACAGTGGGATTGAATATGCCCCTAGCAAGTTTGCTGATGACACCAAGCTGTGTGGTTTGGTTGGGAGGGAAGTGATGCCATCCAGAGGGACCTTGACATGCTTGTGAGGTGGGCTGATGCCAAACTGATGAAGTTTAACCATGCCAAGTGCAAGGTCCTGCACTGGGGTCGGAGCAATCCCAGGCACAGCTACAGGTTGGGCAGAGAAGAGGTTCAGAGCAGCCCTGCACAGAAGGACTTAGGGGTGTTGGTCGATGAAAAAATGAACATGAGCCAGCAGTGTGTGCTTGCAGCCCAGAAATCCAACTGTATCCTGGGCTGCATCATAAGGAGCTTGACCAGCAGGTCGAGGGAGGTGATCCTGCCCCTCTATTCTGCTCTTGTGAGACCTCGCTTAGAGTATTGGGTACAGTTCTGGCGTCCTCAACATAAAAAGGACATGGAACTGTTGGAACAAGTCCAGAGGAGGGCCACAAGGATGATCAGGGGACTGGAAAACATCCCTTATGAAGATAAGATGAGAAAGTTTGGTCTATTCAGCCTGGACAAGTGGAGGCTGCCTGGAGACCTCATAGCAGCCTTCCGATATCTGAAGGAGGCCTATAGGGATGCTGGGGAGGGACACTTCATGAGGGACTGTAGTGATAGAACAAGGGGTAATGGGTTCAAACTTAGACAGGGGAAGCTGAGATTGGATATGAGTAAGAAATTCTTTACTGTAAGGGTGGTGAGGCACTTGAATGGATTGCCCAGGGAAGTTGTGAATGCTCCATCTCTGGCAGTGTTCAAGATTGACTTGAACAAAGCCTTGGGTGACATGGTTTAGTGTGAGGTGTCTCTGCCCATGGCAGGGGTGTTGGAACTGGGTAATCTTAAGATCCTTTCCAACCCTAACTGTTCTATGATTTTATGATGTGTAAATATGATTTCTTGTGATCCATAACTATTTTAAGAAAATAATATAGATATAAGTAGTGGCAAAGATCTTTCTACCTAAGCCATACTAATAAAGGCAAGATATTCCTTTTTAAATAACAAAGAGTGTTCCTTTTAAAATTGTAGAATAGTAAACTGCATAGAAATTCTTTCGTTCTCTAATATAGTTTTTTCAGTCCACTTGAGGTTATTCCTACGACATTCTATGGTCTTTTAAACCAAGAAAAAATATAGGAAATTAGGAGAAAAAACCCATAATTTTCCTTAAGAATTAGGACTCTTTTGAAATTACAGAATTTACATGTAAAAGGAAATAATGGGGTCTCTTATACATCTACAGAAAAAAAAGAAATTGAATGAAATTATGAGGAAAAATGCCCAGGTAATTTGGTCAGAGAAATAATGTGTTTATTGAATGTGACCTCTTTCACATTTAAAAAAATGAATAAATAAAAAGGAAGATTCTTTACCTGAAATTCCAATCTACAAAAAAAGGGAAAGCACAGGTCTGAAAATAAGATTTCAGTTATGTTATCATATGGGTCTGTGTGTGAGAGAGAAAGAGGTTGTATAGGGAACATAAGGTTACTTTACACTTCCTGTGAAATAAAAGCGTTTCACGGTAATAATGTTGCAACTACATGGTTGTTCTATTGGATGTAATAAATGTGGGGAAATTGCATTATTATGCTATCACTTTTTCCATGAAGTATTTTTTCACAACTGTTACTTAGAAACTGGACTGCAGAGAAAACTAAATCAGTACAAATGAGGCTTATTTCAGCTCCGACTGAACTCTGCAAAAAGTCCCATCAGCTCCAATAAGCCTCATAGAAAACAAATAAACAATGTTTTTATATACAGTTGGGACTTATATTGTTCAGAGACACAACTAGAAACACTTAAGTGTCAATGAAGGAGTTCAGTGACAAGGGCTACAAAATAGACTAGGAGAAAATCTAACCAACCAACCAGACAAAAACATAAAGCTTCATATTGTGCAGATAAACAGAGCAGCTATATCAGAAATTAAAAAATTTGTTTTTTTTAAACCAAAGCCCAAACCAAAATAAAAAAACCAAATGAAACATGTTAATATCTAAATATCTAAATACCTTTTTTTTCTTGGGGCAAATGTGAAGCACAACACCATGCTACCCTACTCCTGCATACTTTTTCTTATATGGGGATATGAATAAGTTGATATTGCTCTATGGTAAATAAATCAATTTTAATATAATTAGAACTACACACGCATGTGTGTAGATGTATATGTGATGATGCTTGTACAAAAGCTACTTAAACTAGGCACTGGAGTGAAAGACAGAAAGTTGATGCAGTTTGTCATGTTGCTGGGGAAATTCCAGTGGCTTGCAGTGCCAATAAACTTGAGGTTTTATGAGCATCAAATATTTAAAGAGAACATTTCTCTAATTTAACTGTACTAATAAGCTTAAGTCCTACCAACTGACATGACTTCTCCTGCTGATATCACAAGATCATAGAGACATACAATACCCTGTGTCAGAAGAGATGAGATCTGATGTGGATCATCAATTTAAATTCCTGGCACCATACAAGACAATCAGAAAGTTAAACCATGTATTCAATAGCATTGTTCAATGACTTCTTGAACACCTACAGGCTTGGGCACATGACTACTTCCCTATGGACTATGTTACAGGGATTTACCACACTCTCGGTTAAAAAACTTTTCCTAATATCCAACCTGAACTTCTCCTGATGAAGCTTTAAGCCATTCTTTTGCATCCTATCACCAGACAATAAGGAGATCAGCACCTCCCATTCCACTCCCTATAGACAGCAATGTGGTCACTTCTTACTTCCCTCTTCTCTTTGCTGATATCTTTGATATCATCAGCCACTTATGTCATGATCTCTAGTTGTTTCACCATCTTTGATGTCATCCTCTGGGTACATTCCAGTTCTTTTATAACATTCTTATATTGTGGAGCCCCAAACTGCACGTAGTACTCAAGGAGAGTCTGCACCAATCTTGAGGCTTAAGTGGGGCAATCACTTCTTTTAACCAGTTAACTGCATCGTGCTTAATGCAGCCTAGAGTGCAGTTGACTGTTTTTTCGGTGCCAGACCACATTGTTGACTCCATTTTACCATCAACCAAAGCCCTCAAATTCTTTCCTGCAGGGCTGCACTCCAGTCTCCTGTCTATACTTACACCTAGGATAACACCATCCAAGGCACAGGATCCAACATTTGCCATTGTTAAACTTCATACAGTTGGAGTTTGCACAATGCTCTCATCTATCAAGAACTGTCAATAAGAGCTCTCTAGAATCAATGGCTCCTACTAAGTTAGTATCTTTGGTAAACTTACTTTGTGTGCAGTCAATTCCTGTGCTCTGATCATTGATAAAAACATTGAAGAGAACTGACCCTAAAACTGAGCCCTAGAAAACACCACTACTGTGTTACTAGTAGCTATCCTACTTTCTACAGTTCTCTGAGGCTGACCCTTCCTGCCAATTGTTCAGACATCTTATTTTATCACAGCCCTAGGACAATGATCTCAAGCTGTTCAGGCCTCAGGACTCAAAGATGCACTGGTTGCCCTGAGTCTTGTGGAACTGTCAAGGTACTGTGCAGGCTACCTCATCTGCAGGTAAAAGCTATCAGTTTGCAATGGTAGCTCCATGATGAAAGGGGAAGACCTGTGTAATGAGGGATGTCTCTTGGACCTTGACAAGTGCTACTTCCTTGCTCCCCAGGTGAAACTCTCTGGGAGCTCTGAGAATGGGGCAGCTGTGGGGACCAGAGGGAGTTGCCTGGCTGCTCTGTACTCTGCATTTAGGCAAATTTAAAGCAAAATAGACTTATTTCTGCAAGTACTTTTCTTAATATTTCTCTGAAGGAATAATTTTTTTCGTTCTGAGTGTTCCCACAGTATGCAAATTCAGTTTCTGCCTGCTTATTTTATATACTTTATGTTTTTAATGAATATTAATCTGCTTCAACTAAAGAGAGAAAAACTTAAGAAAAAGCAAGAAAATCTTACCACCTACACTTCTCTGGAGATGGAAAGAATGTTGACAGGAAATATTATATAAGACACTAAACTGATCATTATGAAAGCAGCTGAAATAACAGACGATACTGGAAAGTAATGTATTTTTAAAGCTACATTGGTGTAGGGCCTATAGATGTATTCTCATGAAGATGTCAAGCATGGAGTGTAGTTGATAGAATGACAGCATAAGATTTTATATAATTTAATGCAGATTTGTCTTCTACCTGCAGGCAGGAAATAGCCAGATCTCTTTTCTGTTGACTAGAAAATATCATGAGAAAACTTGACAGCATAGTTTTTATTTATTTCAAATAGAAGCATTATGAAGTGTCTGATTGATTTGCTTGCACCACTTTCAGGGCTGTACTTGGTGGACTAGGAGACACCTCTGTTTCTGTTAATTCCATTTTGCCTGAGAAAGCGAAGGTATAAGCACATGAAATTCACAGTTCTGATTCTGTAAATACATCACAATTCAGAAAGGAAAACCAGGTGAAAACAGGCGGGACAGCTATTTTAAAATAATTATTTTCTTAGGAATACGTATTTTACGGAGTTACAGTTACTTTAGAAACTTTAGACACAGTCTAGCTTCAGAATGGTAACAGCATTCACACTATCTTCATCTGCTCTCATTTCAAATGCCACTGATTAGTAATGTCACCATTTGATGATCTACATTGAAAAGCCTTCCAGTTAACAATGACCAAAACCCTATGTGTTTTTTGCATGAACCCTGAGGGAAGCAGCTGAAACACAAGGCTTGCCCTCTCCAACCTGTGTGCCACATCCTTGGTGCTAGAGTTGGTTTACTTCTGAGGTGATAACTCGCCTCTGTGTCTCTGGAGCTTGAATACAATGGGACAGCTGCAAGTGGCAGGATAAGCACCACCATTGAAAGAGTCTGTGGCTTTCTAGATGGCAAAAGATAAAGGTACAGACGCTGAAACTCAAAAGAGAGAACTGCCTGCCACTGGAGCAACTGGTCCATTCATGAGACCTGGTCTAGTCATGATAAAAGAAATGGTGTCATTGCCTCTTTTAATGGTTTAGGAAAAAACACTGGCTGCTATTACATTTTGGGTTGTTGGTTTTTTTTTTTTGGTGTTTTTTTTTTTTTTGCGTGAGTTAGATCTTGTCCTGAATATTGTCTTAAAACTTTAGCCCTTGGTTAAAATGAGGATGACACTATTCCTTTTCTCATCCATAGCCACTTAATATATAATGTGATCTGGAATACTTCCATATATATATATAGGACACTGAACACACCATCATTGCTGACAGCTGATACCGTAATACCCCTTCTTCTGTGTACATTGTATAAATAATGCTTAATTTTATTTAACATTTTGTAATCTTTAGACCTCAGAGTATTTTACATAGAGAAGTAATTTGACCTCAATTTCACAGATGAGGAAAGCAAAGGGCAAGTTAAAAACAAGTAAAGGCAAGTAAGCTAAGGAAACCAAGTACAGGAAGACAGAGCCCCTTGGTTTGTCTGTTAGACCACATTAAATAAAACAACTATAAAAGTAAGATAATTTTGGCTGCTTCTACTTTATAGTGTGGAAGGAAGTCAGTTGAACAGAAAAACTAGAAAATGCTTCTAAGTGATATATTTACAATGTATTTAGTAAAGATAAAAATGTTTTTGAGAGATGTTATATATGAAGATATCTCCTAATGCTCCACAAATCTGCTTGAATAATTAAATTCAATTTAATTAATGTGCAATATTTAGTTTAATCTAAATGATGTGTTAATTATATTTAAGACAAGTTAACATTTTTTATTTGGATTTTTTTGGGAGCAAATTTTACAAAAAGTATTTTCATTGCTTTATTGTTGGTCTGTAAAGACACATTAATTAGACAACAACTTAAAAATTAGAAAGGTGTTTTTGTGGGGTTGGGGGTTTTAGCTGTGAATTTGTAGTGTAAATAAATTCTGAATGATTGTAGCGTTACTAGGACCAAGGGAGAGCAGAAACTTTGGAACTGGATGTGTCACAGAGTCAAATTGACTTTGCCAGCATGAGCCTAACAGCCACACCAGCCACACCAAGGAAAATCAAACCATTATCATTGAGGTAGACCTTGAAGCAAATAGTAAAATAGCACCACATTCATTCCACCTCTCAAAAGATTATCACAGCAGTTGCTGTAACTACAGTGTGGTTTTGTGGTTATACTTGTGCTGCATTCTGGTGCACAATGGGGGGGTCAGACAACTTGTGCCCACTACAGCTTTATATACCATCTACTACTGCCTTTCTGACACCTGGGCAATGTCACACTGAGTGTAATGAAGGAGCCCTTATGAATGAATGCTCTCAGTCATGCAGTCAGCAGCTATGTGAATGATTGAGAAAAAGGCTGAATGCACTGGGTCTCCTGGTTCATTGTTACTTGGTCTCTTTCCAAACTGGTTTGGTTTCAGCCACCAGCAGTGACTTTTTAATACAAGCTGTAATTTTCCATCTCTGACATTCTCAAAGATCACACAGTGGCCAAAACATTATCAAGCCATTAGTAAAAAATCAATATGCAGCTTATCTCCCTGAATCCTATTCTGCAGCTGTAATTACAGTAACAATGAAGCCAGTGTTGCAAGAGCTATCTGAGATGGCCTATTCACGAGATCAGTGTGTTTGCACTCATTATAAGCCTGCTGGAACGAAATTTTCTTTCAAAAGCATTAAATGTGTTCTTGTGCAGGCTTTGGGTAGCTGTACACATTTTAAACATTCTGTGTAAACACTTCATTTAAGGTCTCTTGGAAGAGGGAAATGCATATGCACCAACATGTAGCCTTTACCAAGTACCAGCCTGAGCTTCCAGTTTTCACTCTTTGAAAATCTGATATAAGTGCAAAGAACTTGTGAGAGCAGAGGACAAGTATTCCAGGCTCTGTGAATTAAATAAAAAAAAAAAAAAAGAAGAAAAGCCATTGCAGAAGCTGTGAGCAACAGAAACATTTAGTACATTTATTTTTGCTAGACTGTTCTGCCTTAGGAGACAGTATCTCATCAGTGAAAATCAGTTATCTTTTGACACTGAAATAGTACTTCATATGTGCCCCTCGTAAGCACACTGAAAACCGTGAGATTACACATTTATTTCTGGGGGTATGAGAAGAGAGTCTAGTGGAGTATGTGAAAAGAATATGGAACCAATCCTTAGCAAGATTACTCTGGTGTTGTAGCTCTCTTTCTGCGGTGACGACGCCTATCAGCTCTGAAGAAAATATCTTTTTACTCATTTGAGTGTATTGTATGCCTCCAATCACTGTCAGGTTGCAGTCTTCTGAGTTTTGAACAATGCTTCCACAGGGCAACATGCCTGTAAAATGCTGTTAGTGTGAAAATCTGAGATCTTGGGAAAGTAATCCTACTGCTATGAAATCAGTGGGCATATTAACAAGACCCAGCTTAGATTTGTGATCAAGAAATTTAGTAGAACCAACAGTTCTAATTCTGTCTCATTTCAACTGAGCTGCTGTTTTCCATTAGTGTTCACTTCTTTTGTCTCAGACAACCTAATTGTGTCATTCTTTTCATCACCAGACTAGTAGGGCTTGTTTCTCTCTCAGTAAGATGGTCTCATTAAACGTCAAAGCTCTAACCACATGTACAGACTCTCACACGTACTTGTATCAGGAAGTTTTCACCGTACTTTGACTAATTTTACAAGTAGTTCAGTTGCCCTCCTAGTGTATTGTGCAGAATTAATTTTCAGCGCAGCTGCAGCCTTTTTAAGTGACTGAGAAACAAGTGTGAATGCTGAGAATATATTGTGATGCTTTAACTTCATCCATGAGAAACTGCAACTGACACAGATGGCATTGCAACTTCAAACCCTGCTGGTGCTGAACAGCGCTGTAATGTTAATTTAAAACAAGAATGTAGAAGTCAAATTAGGATGCTGCTGAGCAGGGTTTTGGAAACCCCTGACTATCTTGAATGAAAGGGTTTGGCGAAATTGTCATGCAAATCTTGGTTTTTACAGGCAAGCTGCTTTTAATAAAAGGATTTGGAGATTTCTTTCCTTCTAATCAGGTTCACTTGTTTTTTCCAAAGTGAATAACTAGAATTAAAAAAAAAAAATCCACTTGAAAACAGGGTGTATCTAAAGAGGTTTTATTGCAATAGTAATTTATTAACTGTTTATCAAGTAATCATTGCAACATTACAGACATTTCTGTAGTGTCCCAAGATGGCTGTATCTCTGTCTGTAAATATTCTGTATATGTTTTACTGTTTTAGTAACATTTAACATACAAAAGAATCCACTGAATACTTGATAGAAACTATATTTTAAATTTTACAGAAAATTAAAAAACAAGTTACACAATTTGGCATTTCATAACAAGCAAGACCGTTCATAGAAGCTTTACCTTACAGGAAGTGACAGACATCTCTGATATATTTTAAGTGTTTTAAAAAACCTGTTGCAAACATTGTTGTACCTTAAGAGACAGTGTGAAGTGATGCCTTCTTATTAAGGAGAAAAAAAAATCCTTTTCATGGGCTGAGTTGAATGATTTTGGTTCTTGTTGTTGCTGTCATCTGCTAGTGACTTAAAAAATTGAAAGCATGTGATTTACAATAAGCCAAGAACATAAACATAGAAACAGACTTAATTTACTATGCAGTAATATGCATTACGATGACTGACTGAATCTCACCTCTTTCCAATGTGTCAATGTGTCAAGCAAATCTGTGCTTCAGCTTGGTCTTTGAAAAACACCCAGCTGTGGTTCATCAGTGGTAGCTACAAGAAGAAAATGAAAGGGAAAATGTATGACCTGGGGAACTACAGACCAGTCAGTCACACCTCTGTGCCTGGCAAAATCTTGCAGCAGATTCTTCTGGAAGGCATGCTAAGGCACACAAAAAACAACAAGGTGGTTGGTGACAGTCAGCATGGCTTCACTAAGGGGGAATCCTGCCTGACCAATCTGGTGGCCTTCTATGATGGGGCTACGGAGCTGATGGACACGGGTAGAGCAGTTGATGTCATCTACCTGGACTTGTGCAAAGTGTTCGACACTGTCCCACACTACATCTTTGTCTCTAAGTTGGAAAGGCATCAATTTGATAGGTGGACCACTCGGTGGATAAAGAACTGGCTGGCTGGCCGCATGTAAAGAGTTGTGTTCAATGGCTCAATGTCCAGCTGGAGACAAGTAACAGGTGTTGTCCTCAGGGATAGGTGCTGGGACCAGTCTTGTTCAACATCTTTGTTGGTGACATGAACAGTGGGACTGAGTGTGCCCTCAGCAAGTTTGGTGATGACACCAAGCTGTGTGGTTCAGTTGATACACTAGAGGGAAGGGATTCCATCCAGAGGGACCTTGTCACGTTTGTTGGGTGGGCTGATGCCAACCTGATGAAGTTTATCCATGCCAAGTGCAAGGTCCTACACCTGGGTAGGAGCAATCTCAGGCACAGCTACAGGTTGGGCAGAGAAGAGATTCAGAGCAGCCCTGCGCAGAAGGACTGGGGGGTTTTGGTTGATGAGTAACTTAACATGAGCCGGCAGTGTGCACTTGCAGTCCAGAAAGCCAACTGTTGGAATAAGTCCAAAGAAGGGCCATGAAGATAACCAGGAGACTGGAGCACCTCCTACATGAAGGTAGACTGAGAAAGTTGTGTCTGTTCATCCTGGAGAAGAGGAGGCTGCGTGGAGACCTCATAGCAAAATTCCAGTATCTGAAGGGAGGCTATAGAAATGCTGGAGAGGGACTATTTCTTAAGGGTTGTAGTGACAGAACAAGGGGCAACAGGTTAAATGGGGGAAGTTGAGATTGGATCGAAGGAAGAAATTCCTTACTGTAAGAGTGGTGAGGCACTGAACGGGTTGCCCAGGTGTCATGGGTTCAGCAGCAGCAGTCATTTTTCTCCTTCATAGTAGCTGGTGCAGTGCTGTGTTTTCAACTTTCTGTCTGGGAACAGCACTGATAACACCGACGTTTATAGTTACGGCTTAGAATGCTTTGGCCTGACCAAGGACTTTCTGAGTCTCGTGCTCTGCCAGAGAGGAGGGGAAGCCGGGAGGAATCAGAGATAGGATACCTGACCCAAACTGACCAAAGAGGTATTCCATACCACAGTGCATCATGCCCAGGATGTAAAACTGGGGGCAGGAACCTGGAAGAGTTCAGTTCCCAGCTCGGTCGTCGGGTGGTGAGCAATTGTATCCTCTTCCCTTGCATTTCCTGGTCATTATTATTATTGGTGGTAGCAGCAATGGTTTGTGTTTTTGAGTGCTGCTATACCGGACATGCTAGAACTTCAGTATGAACTGGCGTCAAAGGCAGCCAAGTGGTATGCCACTACTGATGTTGCCAATGCATTTTTCTCAATTCCTCTGGCAGCAGAGTGCAGGCCACAGTTCGCTTTTACTTGGAGGGGTGTCCAGTACACTTGGAACCGACTGCCCCAGGGGTGAAAACACAGCCCGACCATCTACCATGGACTGATCCAGACTGCACTGGAACAGGGGCAAGCTCCAGAACACCTGCAATACATTGATGACATTATTGTGTGGGGTGATACAATAGAAGAAGTCTTTGAGAAAGGGAGGAAAATAATCCAAATCCTGCTGGAAGCTGGTTTTGCCATAAAATGGAGTAAGGTCAAGGGACCTGCACAGGAGATTCAATTTTTGGGAATAGAATGGCAAGATGGAAGTTGCCAGATCCCCACAGATGTGATCAACAAGATAACAGCAATGTTGCCATCAACTAATAAGAAAGAAACACAAGCTTTCTTGGGTGTTGTGGGGTTCTGGAGGATGCACATCCCCAGTTACAGTTTGATTGTAAGCCCTCTCTATCATGTGACCCGGAAGAAGAATGATTTTAAATGGGGCCCTGAATAACAACAAGACTTTGAGCAAATTAAACAAGAGATAGTTCATGCAGTAGCCCTCAGACCAGTCCAGACTTGGCCAGATGTTAAAAATGTACTCTACGCCACAGCCAGGGAGAATGGTCCTACCTGAAGCCTCTGGCAGAAAGCTCCAGGGGAGACTCGAGGCCGACCCCTCGGCTTTTGGAGTCGGGGATACAGAGGATCTGAGGCCAGCTATACCCCAACTGAAAAAGAGATACTGGCAGCCTATGAAGGGGTTTGAGCTGCTTCAGAAGTGATTGGCACTGAAGCACAGCTCCTCCTAGCAGCCTGGTTGCCCGTGCTGGGCTGGATGTTCAAAGGCAGGGTCTCCTCTACACATCATGCAACTGATGCTACATGGAGTAAGTGGGCTGCACTAATTACACAACGAGCTTGAATAGGAAATCCCAGTCATCCAGGAATTCTAGAAGTCATCATGGACTGGCCAGAGGGTAAAGATTTTGGAATGTCACCAGAGGAGGAGGGCGTGATGCGTGCTGAAGAGGCCCCACTGTATAATGAACTGTCAGAAGGTGAAAAGCAATATGCCTCGTTTACTGATGGGTCCTGCCATATTGTGGGAAAGTATCGTAGATGGAAGGCAGCCATATGGAGTCCTCGACAACAAGTTGCAGAAACTGCTGAAGGAGACGGTGTATCGAGTAAGTTTGCCAAGGTGAAAGTCATCCAACTGGCCTTGGACATTGCTGAGCAAGAAAACTGGCCAGCACTTTATCTCTGTATTGACTCATGGATGGTGGCAAATGCCCTGTGGGGGTGGTTGCAGCAATGGAAGCAGAGCAACTGGCAACACAGAGGTAAACCCATCTGGGCTGCTGCACTGTGGCAAGATATTGCTGCCTGCGTGCAAAACCTAGTGGTCAAGGTGCGCCACGTAGATGCTCATGTACCCAAGAGTCGGGCCACTGAGGAACACCAGAACAACCAACAAGCAGATAAAGCTGCTAAAATTGATGTGGCTCAGATGGACTTAGATTGGCAACATAAGGGTGAATTATTTTTAGCCCAGTGGGCCCATGACACTTCAGGCCATCAGGGCAGAGATGCAGCAATCAGATGGGCCCGTGATCAAGGGGTGGATTTAACAATGGACACTATTGCTCAGGTTATTCATGACTGTGAAACATGTACTGCAATTAAGCAAGCTAAACGGCTAAAGCCTCTTTGGTATGGAGGATGATGGCTGAAGTGCAAATATGGGGAGGCCTGGCAGATTGATTATATCACACTCCCACCAACCCACCAAGGCAAGCGCCATGTGCTTGCCATGGTGGAAGCAACCACCGGATGGCTGGAAACATATGCTGTGCCCCACGCCACTGCCTGGAACACTATCCTGGGCCTTGAGAAACAGATTTTGTGGCGACACGGCACTCCAGAATTGAGTCAAACAATGGGACTCATTTTTGGAACAGCCTGATAGACACTTGGGCCATAGAGCATGGCATTGAATGGGTATATCACATATCCTGCCATGCACCAGCTTCTGGGAAAATCGAACAGTACAATGGGCTTTCAAAAAGTACATAGAGAGCAATGGGTGGTGGGACTTTCAAACATTGGGATACACATTTACCAAAGGCCACTTGGCTGGTCAACACCAGAGGATCTGCCAACAGGGCTGGTCCAGCCCAGTCAGAACTTCTACATACTGTGGTGGGGGACAAAGTTCCTGTGGTGCATATAAAAAATTTACTGGGGAAGACAGTCTGGGTTATTCCTGCTTTAGGTAAAGGCAAACCCACTCGTGGGATTGCTTTTGCTCAGGGACCCGGATATACTTGGTAGGTAATAAGGGAAGATGGGGAAGTCCAATGTGTACCTCAAGGGGATTTGATTTTAGGGGAAAACAGCCAATGAACTCAATTGTATGCTGTTGCCTGCTATGTAATACTTTTATAGCCCACCAACTACATGTCTTCAAGTCATCAGTGACTGGCCCTCTGATCATCATCCCAAGAGAGAATGACCTTTAATGAAACTGGACGAGTTCTGCAGTAAAGGAACGATCAGCATCAGCAGGCAATGATCCAACACTGCACACGGCCTCCCCTGCTCTGAAGGACTGTTACTGGAGTTGGAGCTTGACATCACGGACTGAATGGACTCAGCAGCTTTGTAGGGATTGGTCTATGCACTGAGGGATGATCTCTATCCCTCTGTGTGTGTGTGTGGATGTATATATATATATGTATGTGATGGCATATTGAAAATATGGGATCTGAGCATGACTTGAATGGTATAGAATAAGGGGTGGACACTGTCATGGGTTCAGCAGCAGCAGCCATTTTTCTCCTTCATAATAACTGGTGCAGTGCTGTGTTTTCAACTTTCTGTCTGGGAACAACGCTGATAACAACGATGTTTATAGTTGTGGCTTAGAATGTTTTGGCCTGACCAAGGACTTTCTGAGTCTCATGCTCTGCCAGGGAGGAGGGGAAGCCGAGAGGAAGCAGAGACAGGACACCTGACCCAAACTGACCAAAGAGGTATTCCATACCACAGCGTGTCATGCCCAGGATGTAAAACCGGGGGCAGGAAGGCAGGAACCTGGAAGAGTTCAGTTCACAGCTCAGTCATCAGGTGGTGAGCAATTGTATCCTCTTCCCTTGCATTTCCTGGTCATTATTATTATTGGTGGTAGCAGCAGTGGTTTGTGTTACACCTTAGCTACTGGACTGTTTTTATCTCAACCTTTGGGTGTTACTTTCTTTCGATTCTTCTCCCCATTCCCCCCCCCCCCCCCCCCCCCCCCCCCGGAGTGGAGGGGAAGAAGGAGGGAGAAGTGACTGAACGGGCTGCGTGATTTACGGCTTAAACCACAACATCAGGGAAGCTGTGATTGCTCCATCCCTGGCGGTGTTCAAGGTCAGCTTGGACAGAGCCTTGGGTGACATGGTATAGTGTGAGGTGTCTGCCCATGGCAGGGGGGTTGGAACTAGATGATCTTAAGGTCCTTTTGAACCCTAGCTATTCTATTATTCTATGATTCTAAGAACCCAAATGGTGGAGAAGTACTTAAGAAGTTGTGCCAAAGCTCTCTTAAGGACTGAATGGTTTCAGTCACATTTTTTTATTCTTACTGTCATGGGTTCAGCAGCAGCAGTCATTTTTCTCCTCCTTGGTAGCTGGTGTAGCACTGTGGTTTTTGATTTTGGGCCTGGGAACAGTGCTGATAACACCAGTGTTTCGGTTACTGCTTAGTGATGTTTTGGTCTGACCAAGGACTTTCTGAGTTTCATGCTCTGCCAGGGAGGAGGGGAGCCGGGAGGAAGCAGAGACAGGACACCTGACCCAAACTGACCAAAGAGGTTATTCCATACCACAGCACGTCATGCTCAAGATGGAGGACGGAGAGGAGAGACCCAGAAGGGTGGGGGGTGCACTGCGTGGTCGGGCTTGGTTTTAGGTGGTGAGCAATTGTATTCTTTCCTTGTATTTGCCTTGTCATTATTATTATTGGTGGTAGCAGTAGTGATTTGTGTTATACTTTAGTTACTAAACTGTTCTTATCTCAACCTGTGGGAGTTGCATTCTTTTCTATTCTCCTTCCCATCCCTCCGGGAGTGGGGGGCAAGAAAGAGGGGGGAGTAATTGAGAGAGAGTCTGCGTGAGTTAGGCTTAAACCACGACACTTACCTGGCAGGGGAGACACCATGATCAAGCAGGTGGTTTTCCCAGGGTGAGGCTCATCCCTTGCACTCTGGGTGCGCTGACCCCTGTGATTCCCCCAAATGCGGGAAACTCAACTGCATAATTTGTGGTGGTGGGGTTGATTTTGGTTTTTTTTTCTTTTTAGGGAGGCTATAAGGATGTTGGGGAGGGACCCTTCATTAGGGACTGTAGTGAGAGGACGAGGGGTAATGGGTTCAAACTTAAACAGGGGAAGTTTAGATTGGATATGAGGAAGAAATTCTTTACTGTAAGGGTGGTGAGGCACAGGAATGGGTCACCCAGGGAAGTTTTGAATGCTCCATCGCTGGCGGTGCTCAATGCTGGGCTGGACCTAGCCTTGGGTGGCATGGTTTAGTGGCAGGTGTCCCTGCCCATGGCATGGGGTTGGAACTAGATGATCTTAAGGTCTTTTCCATCCCTAACAATTCTATGATTGATTCTATGATTTTGTGATATTTTCTTCTTGAAGATGGTACATTTAGCTCTGACTGGTGCTTATAGCTTCTGTTACTTTATGTTGTTCATTTCAAGTTTTATGAAAAACCTTAATTTCTCTGCCTCTAAGACACCATTCAAACTCTATCAGCTCATTCAGGGTGCCAGACACCCTTCATTTGAGGAAATGGTTAACCACATGCTTGTGATCTGTGTAATTTTCAGCTAAAGAATACAGCAGTGCATAACAGAAAACGGCTGTTGGAAAGTCTTTCTGCTTTTGATGATTTGAACTGTTAATGCAGCATTTCTATTTTGTCTCAAAGATAATAAAACTTTATTAGCCACATCCAAAATCAGAACTGCTAAAGGACTGATTAGATATCTGGGTTTTTTTATATTCAGACCAAAAAGATATTATTATGGCCAATTATATCTCTTTGCAGAAAGACTTCACTGTTCTTGGGCAGGATTGTGTTATACCAGCATTTGTAATGCTGCCTTGCTCATTAATACAAAATGTTATTTACAAAAAATGTATGAGAGGCTGGATTGTTCACTATGTGGAGATGATAATTTATTTTCTACAAGAACCTAAATCTTTTTAGAGTGGATTTTGCATGGAAACAACAAAACATATTTTTACTCATTTTATCAACAAGACATTTGCCTCTTTAAATTTTAATCAGCATAGCTGAGAGAAGAATGCAAAAGGGATGCTATTATAGCAGTTTTTCTAGGAAAGAGCAGTGAATAGTTAAATATGTTCACCATATAGCAGGGTTCTAGATTGTGACTCCACCTATTCAATGTCCATTCAAAAAGATTTACTGAATTCAGCTTAAATGCTGGCATAAGCATTTTAAGATAATGAGATAATCAACATGTAAAAGTGAAGTGGCAATAAATTTCAAGTGTTTCCAATATTTTACAACCTAGTTCAGATTTCTTCCTAAACATATTTTGCATTTGAGGAAGAAAGAAAATGAAGACCTATATAATTCTTCTGATAAATCCCAAACCCACAGTATGTATGCAAGATGTGCATACCATGCAAATCAGAGTAACATGTAAAAAAATGTTGTTATAGTTAAAAAAAGCTATTATCCTAGGTGCTTTACAATGCCATTTTAGATCTCAGTATTTCTGGAAATCTACTTTAGAATACAGTAATATTATATTTGGGTAAGAAGAACATATGAGACAATGGAGAAAAATGTCTTTTCAGGATCAAAAATATTTCTAAGCAGAGACTTCTCAGACTTTAAAGCAGTGATGCTGAAAATCTGGGCTGTGGGTTTAGGGATGGGAAAGAGGGAGTGAGTGGGTGGGGCAGAAGGGAAGAGAAGGCTTAATATCTAGTTAGAGAATTGGCAGCTTTCTTTTTCTTCACCATCACATAGATGTGCACAAAAGAAGTGTGTTACAGAATGACCTTATGACTCTAGTTAAGCAGCAGGCAGTAGCATAAAATGGAACCTTTACATTTCCTTTTTGTTAGACATGTCAAAATTTTTAAAAGCTGTTACTTTAAGAGTCTTTTTTTTCCCCATCCTCAAACGATTCCAGTTGCTGGGGAGAAGAGGGAAATTTCTTTACTACAATAAATACTATACTTATTCTTCCTCCTTATTAAACTTGAAAAATGTTGCACATAAAAAGTGAGCACCAATTTCTGGTGTCTGTATTTTAAGCATGTACATAACAGTGTTTCAGTAGGGTCATTTTTCAGTCATATGGACATATCTCTGGAGATGCTCAGGCAACAAAATTCAGTATATTTGTATTTTTTTAGAGGAGAGCACATAACATTTTAGAGGCATCTGAGGAGCTGCATCCATTTGACTTACCGCTTTTCTAAGAAATGTAGAATACTATCATGGTATAAGCTTATAAGGGGAATATCCTCAGCTGATCTGATGGTATTTGTAACCCAAAGAATAGTGAGAAGGTTTAGACAAGTAGGTCAGAATTTATTTTAACTTTCTTGTCTGAAAATACGGAGAATAACATTGTTTGGCATTCATCTTCTAAAACCCTCCTAAGCATCTGCCCTTCCTTTATAGCAAAAAGTTCAGTAACAACTGTACTGTTAAAGAAAAGTCTCTTTAGAGATTAGATAACTTGTACTTTTACAGCTGTTCATTACAATGCTTTAAATCACTAATTAAAGCCACATTTGTCTCTTCCTTCACTCTGCTTTCTGTAAGCACACTGGGTATAATTTTAAATGCATTAAATATGCGTTACTGCACTAAAAGAGAAAATTGAAGCTCCTCAAAAACAGAGGACATGGCAAGCACCACGACAGCAACAGAGGAGTAGGCAGACATAGAGGGAGCCTTGTTCATCAGCTTGGAAGCTAATAAGAAATAAGACATGAAGCTGAAACAGGGAGGGATATGGTAGAGTTTTTCATTTTAAGTTATTCTCCTGGGGCAGATCTCCCATCCATATTCAAGCCTGGATTCAGCAAGATAATCAGATCCAGGTTCAACACTTGAACAGTCCTGCTGATTTCCTTGGAACAGCATCGACGCTTGAAGTTCTGTCTTCTTTTCATCTTACTAAAGGATAGTTTCAAAACTTTATGCCTTTCTTTCTCAGTCTGGCCCCAAAATATTTGAAAAGAGGGATTTCTTCTGTGATCTAGTCTAGCATTTCTTTCATGAAGCCAAGTACTCCAGAGTGATTTGATAATGGTAGAAATGCGTTGCTATATATGAGGGAACTCAGCCTCCTCCATTAATCAATGTAGAGAAAGCCATACAAAAACAGATTTGTGAACAGCTTGTGAGGCATATATAAAAAAAGTTGTAAACTTTGGTTATCAAAAATGGAAATATTTTTATATATCTGATGGTGTAAGACCTTTAAATTAGCCCTGGAAAGGAATATCTATCCATATTTTGAAGAGACTGAGTATTATTTTGGCAGTAATTTGATGTTGTTGATGAAGTCGTGGAAGCTTGAATAACAAGAGGAAAAAAGATTTTGCATATCTTTAGTCTTTGCTATGAGTCATTCATGCAAATAGTCATGTAGAATAAAAAGCTGCTGATGGCTGCATCTTGTCCTGCAATTGGCATTAAAAAAGAAACCTAGCCTTACCTGGAAATGGAAAAAATACTTCTGTATTTTATTTTTGTTTTACTTAAATAGCAAATTTTGATCTGATAATCTAGAAACAAGGTCTAAGCACATTCTTTAAACAAAAATGAGATAGGTTTAGCCACTGGGTAGTGATACCAACTTCAAAGGAAAAGGATCAACTGTGTATTTGGCAAAAATGCAGCATATTTTTTATGACATTTATCTTATTATAGAAAATTTGAGTTTGGGGTTATTTGCTGTTATGAACTTCAACAGCAAAAGAGGGAAGGCAAGCATGACAACAATTCCTAACAAATTGAAATAGCCTTTCAGAAACTTCAATAAGCTGTTATGCCTATGATTTTAATGTCTAAGTTGTATACTCATGGAAGTATTGCAACCTGATCCCAATAATTCCTTACAATTTATTTTTTTTGGGCATTTAGTTTAAGGGAAGCCTGATTCTTAGAGCTAAGTAGAGCTATCTTATCTCTAGTTGTACAAAGTTAGAATATTTTGGCAATTTCTGAATCATTATCAATAGGAAGGCTGTTTCTGTAGTCTTGTGTGTAAACTAGGGCTAAATTCTCAGTTGATATGGATTGATGCAGTTGCATGGAAGCTAATGTAATTGTCTCGATGTATAGCAACTGAAGCTTTGGCCCATTTCTTCAAAACTATGTAAGAACAAATTTATACTATTATAAGATAGGTATTGACTACTACTGTAATATCACTCCCTAAACCATCACTTTCTGTTTGGCTATTTATTAATTTGTTAGGCCCATTGACTAACATGGCACTGTGCATATGTTCAACTTTCTTCAAAGTCTGAATCACACCAGATTCTGTTGAAAGTATACTCTCTCAGCAAGCTTTATCTTATAGCAAGGGCCAATACAGTGAAGAATTGAATGTCAATATTAAAAGCATTTCTGTAGCAAATGTTTTGTATTGAGCTGGTTTTTTTCTAACCTGAAATGTAAGTATGACATTACTAACAATTTTTTCTCATGTCTTTTGCTATGATAAAGCAATTTTTATTATGGTATTTCCTCTTTTATTTTCCACCATCTTTTGACATTACAGACAACTTTCAACTAATGCAAATATGAAGAAAAAAAGCAGTAAATTCCCACCAAACTTTGCTCTTGGTTATACAGGTATTACAACAAGATCTTTGTTTTCCTTATTTTCTTTTGTTTCTTTGTTTTTGCTAATCATATTTAAACAGAATGGAACAATGTGTTGCTCAAGCATCACAAAAGTCATCTGGGAATGCCCATCTTGGGTTACAGGGTTTGACTGTAAGTATGAAAGGCTTTGGAAATAGCTGAGAAGGGTGAAAGTGTCCATATGTCATTTAAAATCATAACATGATACAGCCTGTAATGAACAAATATATGACCATACTACGAAGAAATAAATGTGCCATATTTGACAAACTAACATTACAGGACATACCTCTAAATACATGTAAATAAGTCCTATAAATATGTGCAAAAATTTACCTCAGGTAGAAGATATAAATGTAAACACACATTATGTCAAAAATAGGTTCTTAAAGGTTAGCTGGTAAATACTGACAGAGGCAACAAAAATAGAAATTCTCAGGATTATTTTGAAAATTGTCTTTTATGGGTTCAGGATTTTAAATTTTATTGCAATTCTCTAAATCATAGTAACCTCAGTTGTTATAAATAACTGCAGTGTTTATGTGAGTAATCTAGTATGTGGTCTACTGTATCCTCTTTACGTATCTTCCTATAGCCAATTTTTCATTCTGTCTTTGACTTGGAATTTGGACTTGACTTGCAAAGAATTTGGTAAACCATAGTTACCCTCTTGGGTTCTGCATTTAGAATTTCATTTTATCCTCTAATCTCATAAATCAGATTCTCAGTTTCCATTTACGTTTTCTATGCTTTAGTTTCTTAGCCATGTGTGTTTTTTCCATGTCTTGATATTTTTTCTTCCTTTATGAGTTGTCAGTCTGTGCCTTCTTTTTTTCTCATGTATTTCTTATCTATACCTTTTGCTTTGGTCACTTTCTGGTGTTGCTGCAGTTGTACGCTAATCACTTGCTTCATAACATAGCATATACTGACAGAGCATATATGACTCAAAGCAGTGAAGAAAACTCAATGTGTATTTCATTGGGAGGCTTTATGTACCTAAGAGCAGCTTGAAAATTTCAGTGTGTCTTGTGTTCAGTGTGTCTTGTGTTCAAAAAACCAGAGTGCAACCAAGACTTCTATATATAGGTGCAGGGTTAGCTTGATCACATGGCACATCTGACTTGTTGGGATTTTTACCAAAAAAAAAAAATTGCTGTGTTTTTCTATATACTTCTGTAACACTCAAACTAAACTTCAGCCAATTTTGTAAAAAGTTCAATTATTTTTTAATAAAAATTATACACGTTAGTGTTTCTTTATTTCTGAAAGTACACAGAAAGACAATAGATATTTCCTCACCAAGTTTAACAAACAGCCAGGTACCACATACGCTCCATTATATGAACATTTTGGAAAACCATGGTCAAATGCTGCTTTTTCACTGCGGCTGAAGATTCAGGAAGGTTCTCAACATATTCTGTCTTCCAAAACAGTACTGTAATTATTTCAGTGTCTATTATTACCATTGCGTTTCAGGACTTCAGTGAACAATGTGTGTAGCTGAAATCAGTGGTATTTTTATTTTGACTTTAAGAAATATAGATTTCTCACCTCACTAAGGATGCACATCACATAACATGTGATGCCTAAGATATCAAAGAGAATCAAGAAAGATAGGGTTATC
Source organism: Ara ararauna (assembly GCA_028858755.1). Taxonomy (NCBI): domain Eukaryota; kingdom Metazoa; phylum Chordata; class Aves; order Psittaciformes; family Psittacidae; genus Ara; species Ara ararauna. The sequence goes on along the minus strand of CM054410.1, from coordinate 29,608,304 downwards.
TATATTATTTTCTCTAGATATAATTTTCAAAATACAATTCGATTTTCAAATGACAGTTTTAGTTTGATACTTGAGAAGCTGTTTGGATTCCAAGGAGATCAGCCAATGTGTTTCACCTTGCATGGAAATAAAAAGTTACATTAAGTAAAAAGTTATATTGAATAAAGCTCTTGAATTTAGCTCAGCCGTTAAAAAAACACTGAATATTCTTAGCATCTATTTACTTAATAGTAAAAGTAATAAATCTTTAAATAACTTGTGAGTGTGATATTTGCCCCATAGTCATTGAGAGTTTTCATTCCAGATATCTGGCTTCAAGCTCCAAATATCAGCCAGCTGTCATTCATTAAATATTTTAATACTGAGTGAAATAAACTTTTAAATTAATAGCAAAGATGAATTTATATTAAAAAAAAGCAAAAAAAAAAAAAAAAAAGCCCTTCTCTTTAGCCAGAGCAGGAGACATCAGTGTGCAATTTGTCATTTTCTTATTCAGCTCTCTCCATTTGGTTTTGATTTAGCTCTAGACCTTGGAAACCAGAGCCGGCATCCACACACAAAAAGCTGTTTCAAATTATGTGCAGCAAGTTTTTAAACACATTAGCAACAAGAACAAGCTGTCCTCATGCTAACTGTTCCTGCTTTGTTCTTGATTGCGGAAAATCTCACTTTAACTGCCCTCTAATTTGTTGCAGATAGCTACTGCACCAGCAGCTGCCTTGGCATAGGATTAAACACATATGAAAATGTTATTTTTCCACACAAATTATTGGCAGCACCAAAAGCCACAAAATCCCTTTTGGAAAAATTCTTTTTATTTTCCTATTTTTTTCTACTTTCATATTATTGTTATTACAGTTCCGCTCCCCAAATTCTCCTCAGTCTTTCTCGCCTCAGTCCTTTAAAAGTACATGAATGTAAAAATTTCTTATTTTTCTAATGCAGATATGCAGGTTTGATGTTTTACTATAAGCCGGATGAAAGGGTTTCACATTGTCTTGCATGAGCTGAGAATCTGTCTATCACAATATCAAATCCTTGCAACTAAGATAAAAAAAAGACACAGGGAAACCTTTTGGGGTCACATACTTTCAGATATTCTAAATTGGTTTAAACGAGAATATGAATTACATGGTTCAGAACCACACTACAAAATGGCACAGAAGAAATTCTTTAAATTGCTGTCTGCCACTAATTGCATTTAATGCAGTATCTGTGATGTCATTGACATTACTCAGCACAGCTGTTTCTGCAGTATTATGTGGGGATTTGTAAGCATCTGGCATTTTTGTGAATCATGACCAGGGAGCACCTAGGCATTTGCTTTTTGTGATGTCTGAAAAGATCCTTGGTGAATAACTCAACATGTAAAGAAATATTAATCTACTCTTTGTTTCACCCTTGCGGAGAGCCAGAGGATTTGGTAGTGGTGGTGCCCCTGTATGTGCAAACTTTGTCTTTATTCCTTTTCATTGAAGATGCTACCCACTTATCAACCATACTGCCATACCCTTTGAGAAAATATTGCTTACTGCCAAGATGACTAAAGGCACAGTTGTTTGCAAAGAAGGAAAATCAGAGACCTGACTATTGGCAGGGCTCATTGTCTCCTCCCTGAACCTATTCAGTGATTTCTGTCCATTCCTGCCAAAAGAACTGGTGTTTCACTTCCTCTTCCTTCCTTCATATGGAGCTCTAGGAGTGCCTCTTGTGGCTTTTTTGAAATACATGACAAATTCGGTTGAACACATGGCCAAGTTTGGTTGAATATAATTGAACAATGTGCATCCTTCTTAGTTGAGGTTCAAAGCAACCATTTGTTATATAAGTATATATGTGACTACCTTTTTCTCTAAAAGGTTTTATGACCTGTGTGCATCACTTATTTTAAAGATGGGTAAGGATGAGCAGCAGTATGATGACAAGAAGCTGGGTGGTGCAGCTGACATGCCTAATGGAGGGCTTGCCATCCAGAGGGACCTGGACAAGCTCGACAAGTAGGCCCATGTGAGCCTTAAGAGATTCCACAAGGCCAAGGTCCTGCATCTGGGTAGCGGCAATCCCTTGTATCAATACAGGCTGGGGGATGAAGGCACTGAAAGCAGCCCTGCCAAGAAGGGCTTGGTGTACTTGTGGATGCGCTCTTGCAGCCCAGAAAGCCAACTGCATCCTGGGCTGCACCGAAGAAAGTGTCACCAGCAGGTGGCAGGGGCTGATTCTTCCCTTCTGCTGTCCTGAGACCCTACATGGAGTACTGCAGTCAGCTTAGTACAGGAAAGACATTGATTTGTTGGAGAGAGACCAGAGGAGGTACACAAAAACAATCAGAGGGATGGAAAACTTCTCCTGTGAACAAAGTGCTGGGGTTGTTCAGCCTGGAGAAGAGAAGGTTCGAGGTACACACTGCTACCGTTTAGTACTTAGAGGGAGCTCATAAAAAAGATGGGGAAAAACTTTTTAGAAGGGCCTGTTTAAACTAAAAGAGGGGAGATTCAGCCTGGATGTGAGGAAAAAATTCTGTACAATGAGGGTTGTAAAACACTAGCACAGATAGTTGCCCCATCCCTGGAAATATTGCTGGTCAGTTTAGATGGGGCTCTGAGCAGCCTCATCTAACTGAAGATGTTCCTGTTCATTGTGCAGGGGCTGGTCTAGGTGGCCTTTAACAGTCCTTTCCAACCCAAACTATTCTATGATTCTATGATATAAGTAAACAATTTTGCTCTTGTAAGGTAAAATTCCTCTTGTTCCTCTCATGTTGGCTCAGGTGGGGTGTTGCTCTATCACTTCCGGTTGGTTTATCTTCCTGTTTTAAACAAAGCTTGCTCATCCTCATAACGGTTAGGACTTGGACTGATACTACCTCTTCGGTTTTGGTAGTATTTCAAATTATTCTAAGTGAATGATATTTCAAATAATTCTCATATGATTCCAGTGTAAATCTCATAAGCTTGCAGGTTTTGGTTATTGCCATTTTTTAGTACTCTACTGTCAGGTAATTTTTCTGAAAAGCTTAGCCTCCATCAGTTTTTCCTTTCAATATAATTTATTTCATTTGCCTCCATTGTGCTACATATGGTCTGAAGAATGTATTTAGAGATAATATGGATTATATTGTTGCAATGTATTTACGAATAGTATCATCCCCAGTTTCAGAAGTGAATAGTATAATCATTAGGATCCTGTGTTCTTTGATGACTTCTCTTTCAACAAGCTTACAAGACTTCATTTCCTTCCTGCATATTATCCCTCAAAAGACAAGTTTGAAGTGAAGTTGCCCTGAATATCTTTGCTCCAGTCTTACTGTTATGACTAAGTGGATCATTGTTTTGGGTCTGGTGAATAATAAACTGCTTGCAAGAGTCTCAGCTGTGTAATCAGAGGAACTATGAACATTAACTAGGGTATCTGGATGAAGTAGAAGGCTCACGGTCCTGCAAAAGCATTGGGAAATTTTTACAAATTTGAACTTGCTGCCATATTGATCAGGAAAGTATTTCTAAGGTCTGGTTAATGATTTTGCCATGTTTAAACTGCGCTTAAGAATACCTGACAGTAGACATCTATTATCACACACACAAGTGGTGACAGGTAGCTGCTGTTAGCATTTCCAGAGAAGGTGGGAGCAGTCAATCATTAGGAGTGAAAAAATGTCCCAATTGTATTTTGATTTGGTATGATTAAGACAGCCTGAGAGGACTGGCAGATTTGAGTCTGAAGAGTTCACAAAGTGTTGTCCTGGTTTCAGCTGCAACAGTTATTTTCCCCCCTTCCTAGTAGCTGGTACCGTGTTGTGTTTCAGCTTTAGTCTGAGAACAATGCTAATAAACATACTGATGTTTTAGTTGCTGCTCAGTAGTGCTCACCTTGATCAAGGACTTTTCAGTCTCTAATGCTCTGCCAGTGAGGAGGGGCATGGGGAGCAGGGAGGAAAGAGAGATGGGACATGTGACCTAAACTAGCCAAAGGGGTATTCCATACCACAGCACATCATGCCCAGTATATAAACTGGGGGGAGTCACATGAAAGGGCAGATAGCTGCTCAGATCAGGCTGGATATTGGTCTGTGGGTGGTGAGCAATTCTATTGTGCATCAATTGTCTTTACTGGGTTTTTTCCTTTCCCTTTTTTATTTTATATTCTCTCCCCTTGTTATTATCCTTATAATAATAATAATAAATTAAGGGATAATTATCATAGAATCATAGAGTCATAGGATAGTTAGGGTTGGAAAGGACCTTAAGATCATCTAGTTCTAACCCCCCTGCCAGGGGCAGGGACACCAAACACTAAAGCATGCCACCCAAGGCTATGTCCAATCCAGCCTTGAACACCGCCAGCGATGGAGCATTCACAACTTCCCTGGGCAATCCATTCAAGTGCCTCACCACCCTTAAAGTAAAGAATTTCTTCCTCATGTCCAAACTAAACTTCCCCTGTTTAAGTTTAACCCGTTACCCCTTGTTCTATCACTGCAGTCCCTCATGAAGAGCCCCTCCCCATCATCCCTATAGGCCCCCTTCAGATACTGGAAGGCTGCTCTGAGGTCTCCATGCAGCCTTCTCTTCTCCAGGCTCAACAGCCCCAGCTCTCTCAGCCTATCTTCATACGGGATGTGCTCCAGTCCCCTGATCATCCTCATGGCCCTCCTCTGGACTTGTTCCAAAAGTTCCATGTCCTTTTTATGTTGAGGACACCAGAACTGCACACAATACTCCAAGTGTGATCTCACAAGAGCAGAGTAGAGGGGCAGGATCACCTCCCTTGACCTGCTGGTCAAGCTTCTTTTGATGCAGCCCAGGATACGGTTGTCTTTCTGGGCTACAAGTGCACACTGTCGGCTCATGTTCATTTTCTTATCAACCAAAACCCCCAAGTTCTTCTGCGCAGGGCTGCTCTGAATCTCTTCTCTGCCCAACCTGTATGTGTGCCTGGGATTGCTCCGACCCCAGTGCAGGACCTTGCACTTGGCATGGTTAAACTTTATCAGGTTGGCATTAGCCCACCTCACAGGCGTGTCAAGGTCCCTCTGGATGGCATTCCTTCCCTCCAGCGCATCAACCAAACCACACAGCTTGGTGTCATCAGCAAACTTGCTGAGGGCACACTCAATCCCACTGTCCATGTCACTGACAAAGATGTTGAACAAGACCGGTCCCAACATCGATCCCTGAGGGACACCACTCATTACTGGTCTCCAGCTGGACATTGAGCCACTGAGCACAACTCTTTGCGTACGGCCATCCAGCCAGTTCTTTATCCACCAAGTGGTCCACCTATCAAATTGGTGTCTCTCTAATTTAGAGACAAGGGTGTCATGTGAGACAGTGTCAAACGCTTTGCACAAGTCCAGGTAGATGACATCAACTGCTCTACCCCTCTCCATCAGTTCCGTAGCCCCATCATAGAAGGCCACCAGATTGGTTAGGCAAGATTCCACTTAGTGAAGCCATGCTGACTGTCACCAATCATCTTGTTGTTTTTTGTGTGCCTCAGCATGCCTTCCAGGAGAATCTGCTGCAAGATTTTGCCAGGCACAGAGGTGAGGCTGACTGGTCTGTAGCTCCTCAGCTCATCCATTTTCCCATATCTTGAAAATGGGGGTTATATTTCCCTTTTTCCAGTCATTGGGAACTTCATCTGACTGCCATGATTTTTCAAATATGATGGACAGTGGCTTAGCAACTTCATTTGCCAGCTCCTTCAGGACCCGTGGATGGATTCCATCAGGTCCCATGGGCTTGTATACGTTCAGGTTCCTAATATGGTCACAAACCAGATCCTCTCCTACAGTGGACCCAAGGTCTTCATTCTCACAGTCCCTGAGTCTGCCTTCCAAGACGTGGGTGGTATGGTCAGAGCATTTGCTGTTGAAGACTGAGGCAAAGAAGTCATTAAGAACCTCAGCCTTCTCCTTGTTATTACCCTTATAATAATAATTATATATTAATAATATTATTAAATATTATTGTTACTGCTACCACTACTACTAGTTTTCTATTATACTTTAGTTATTGGACAGTTCTCATCTCAACCAGTGTGGTTTATGTTCTTTTGATTGTCCTCCGAATTCTGCCCAGAAGAGGAGGGCCAATGAGGGGACATGGGCAAGAGGATGTGTGGTTATGAGTTAGCTGGCGTTAGACCATGACAAGTATAAAAGAAAATTAGTTCCTATACACAGATTCTCCTTCATGAATGAGCACCGAAGATACTAGGTTGTACCTGAGGGTTGGGACATCAGTTATATACACATGGAGTGGCAGCTAGTTACTTTACAATTAACAAAACATTTGGCTTTATTTCAGATAACAGATATATGCAGGTTTTCCTTTTATTTCTGACCACTTATTCCTTAGGATTTACAATTTGGTTTTGGAGATTTGTTTTTTTTTTTTCCTCCTTTTTAACCCTTTAAGTTTGGCCTGTGTTTGGTTATTTCAGAGTAATTAGAAAATTGTCAGTCATTTCAGTCATTTCAAGGATCATTCTTAGAGATCAATAAAGATGACTATTCTCACTGACCAGAATCCCAGTCCAGATCACTCAAAGACTTTTAGACAACATCATTTATGTAGCTCCAGGGTTTAATAGTGATTCTGGTAATGCAGGGCTCTGTGTGGAATACATGTCTTTTGATGGCCAGCATTAATTCACCAATCTCCTTCATATGAAACATATGCTCAAACTCTCCTATTCCCAAAGGAATCATTAGTATCCTTCAGGTAGTTTATCTGTACTTATTTTTAGGAATGTTTAATTTTTAATTTAAGTCTGTTACCGCAATTTACTTTTGGAAACTTTCTAAAATTTTCTGGTTTGTGGTTACACTGAGATTTTCACAATTCTTGCATTGATGCTGCTCTGTAGGATCAAGAATTCAACTAATTCTTCAGATCATTTTTTTCCCATCTCTCTGTTTCATAAAAACTATCTACTACTAACTATTCTGTGAAACCCATCTTCTTCACTTTATTTATATGTAAAATTAATAATTTTATGTCTGTCTTATGCTTCATTGTAGTCTTAATAAGTAACAGTTGATGCTTCACTTCTGCTTTTACTCCTTTCATGAAAATTTGTTCTTAAGTCCATTCAAGCCAGAAAGGACCATTCAAACCAAACTAATGGGACTGCACTTGCATTGGTCACCATTTCTTCCTTCTGAAAGTATGAACATATTTGATTTTTTTCCATGACAAAATATTGTCTGGACTCAGTAGATTTGTGTTGAACATGCAAAAATTGTTACTACATCTTCATTTGTCTCTTCTTTTAGTGTTCTGGCATGGAGAACAGCTTATTCAGCTTGAATCTATTGCAGTTTTAAAATTTTATTTCCAGCTCCATTTGAATAACTTCTCTTTTCATACTGTGTCTTAATCTTTGTTTTTTTTTTTTCAGTATTGCAATTTGTAGAGAAAGCTGAATTAAAATATTCATTTTGGTTTGGGTTATATAAAGAGAGAGAGAAACCAAAATAAAGAGTTATGATATAAAATGCCCATCTCTGGCAGCATTCAAGGTCATGTTGGATGGGGTTGTGAGCAACCTGGTCTAGTGGAAGGTGTCCTTGCCCATGGCAGGGGGTTTGGAACTAGATGATCTTTAAGGTCTCTTCCAACCCAAGCCGTAATATGATTCTATGACCTTATGATATATTTATGCATATCCAATTCGATATACTTTCAGTGTAATTCCACTTGACTTTTACAAGTTTCTCATTTCATTTCTATGTCCTTCAGCCTCTTAAAAAAGAGCTTACTTTGTTAATCAGTTACTTTTCTGGTCCCTAAGAGATAGACCCATTTTCCTGATATGCTTCCTGAGGTAATCAATCTGGAGCACTTCCTACAAGTTTGGTTGTTTGTTTTGTTTGGGTTTTTTTTATGTCCTTCTTCATGGTATTTAGCAACTTTAACTTCAAGAAATAGTTGTAAATTTATGATACTTTTCTTCTCTGAGTGTTGAAAAGGCATTATTTTCCCAGCCCAATTGCCTCTGGCTGCCATTTTTAGTTCAGCTTCAGCTTGCAGTCCACTTCCTGTCACGAACACTGGACCATACAGTGATGGCTGGACTTCAGCATTGTGGTTCTGTTTAACTTTGTAAAACACTTTGCTCTGCAGGTTTTCATTCCAATGTTAAATACCCTGGCCAAGTCTTCAGTTTGGCAATCAGTGAACAAGGATCTTGGCTGCAGCTCTGTGGTCTGGCCCAGACTCCTTGCTGGTTGAAATTTATTCATATCTCAAGATACGTAGAGGTCTTGCTGGAAAGAATCCAGAGATCTGTTCTTTCCTGATGTGAGATAATGGTAAAATGGTGGCTATATCAGAATTAACACTGATAGTTTTATCACTTAGTGGTCTCCCTGGCTGCCTTCCACTCAAAAAAGCTGAACTAGAAAGAGATAAAACATCCACATTTTTCTCCTCACCCTGGTATCAGTGCTGCTTAAGAACTTCAGAAAAGGAGTTGTAAAGCAAGGATAAGGGTTTTCATCTTCGAGACGTTGTCTTTCATCATTTGCAGCTCCTTCTTTTTGAGGACCCTGTGTGACTTATCATATTACTTTGTGGAGGTCACAAGCTTCTCTGGTGTCTCTGCAGGAAAAAGATGTTCAGATTAGAAAGGTTAGAAAATATTATGAGAGATCTTATGTTCTAGGTCTTGCATTTGAAGAATTGTTTAAGCTCCTTTCTACGACAGAAAGCGTGCAGCATCACCCCCAGAATTTGATTTTAACATATTCTTATGTGGAAAAAAACCCTGAAAACCACCTTCTTTTTGAGTTTTCTCCATAAAATTTTTGAGGAACAACCATGGAGAAGATACAGGAAGACTTAATTGAAGAAAGATTCTTCATTCTTCAGGTAAGGGGATTGTCATGGGTTCAGCAGCAGCAGTCATTTTTTCTCCTTCGTAGTAGCTGGTGCAGCGCTGTGGTTTTGATTTTGGGCCTGGGAACAGCACTGATAATACCAGTGTTTTGGTTACTGCTTAGTGATGTCTTGGTCTGACCAAGGACTTTCTGAGTTTCATGCTCTGCCAGGGAGGAGGGAAGCCGGGAGGAAGCAGAGACAGGACACCTGACCCAAACTGACCAAAGAGGTTATTCCATACCACAGCACACCATGCCCAGGATGAAAAGCAGAGAGCAGAGACCCGGAAGGGAGGGGGGTGCACTGCGTGGTCGGGCTTGGTTTTAGGTGGTGAGAAATTGTTTTCTTTCCTTGTATTTGCCTTGTCATTATTATTATTGGTGGCAGCAGTAGTGATTTGTGTTATACTTTAGTTACTAAACTGTTCTTATCTCAACCTGTGGGAGTTGCATTCTTTTCTATTCTCCTTCCCATCCCTCCGGGAGCGGGGGCAAGAAAAAAAGGGGAAAGTGAGGGAGAGAACGAGCTGCGTGGTTAGAGAGGCTTAAACCACGACAGGGATGAAACATGAAAAAGATGTTCACTTTAGAAATTGACTTTTTGGTGGAAATTATTACCCATTTTTTAATTATGTTTTTAGAAAAGGCATAAGTATATTGTTTCATTTAGTGGTGACTTACATCCCTAGACCTCTCATAGTCTCACAGAGTTGTCATGAAAACCAAACACCAGGCTTCTGATGCTGTACTCTCACTAAAGTGTTACTGTGTTCTTGAAAGGACTGTCTTGTGATGATTTTATATGTCTACATATGTGCACCTTTCCCTTTAAAAACTTATCTGATTGCTGGGTAAGCCTGATTTGATCTCTGATGCTCTCGTATTGCAGTGCCATGTAGCTTACAAATAAACTGCAAAGGAAAAGTAATATTTCCCCTTTGAAACCTGGGAAAGATCGGAAAGATCTCTGATGCTAAGCCACATCTCCAGTTGTCTGTTCACGTGGTGTGATGCTAGCTGCTATGCATTTTTTTGACATTACTCAGAAAAGATTTTCTCACTTTTAGGCAAAAAAATATAAATTTAATTTCATTGACTAATAAGAACCACAAAGGATAAAATTCTGTTCTTAATTATACCATTACAAATCCAGAATAAATTCACAGAAGTTAGTTCAGTTAGTTTGGATTTCTCCCAGATGTAAGAACCCAGTCCTCATCACATTCTTTAGAAATTCTTCTGCTTTAACAGGCACCCACCATGATAAAAGAAATACTTATATATCTTTGAATGAGCACACAAAAATCAACAGTCTTTCTGGTTTATGTTTTCTAGTGTAAACCAGTTTCCATTTTGCTTTTAAAGAATAATTTTCCAACACTGCAGTTTGCCAGAGAGACCAAGAGAATTATTTTTGCCAAAAGAATGAAGTATATTCTACTTCCCCTCATTTTGTACAATCTTTTCTTGCTAATTTTTGACATTAATCCAATACCTCCTACAGTGTTACTCAACCAAATGTAGAAAGCAAAAATCCCCCACCAAATTCAGCATTGTTTTTCTTTTTTTCAACCTCTTTTGGTAAAATTCCATTTTATATCACCAGCAGAAACATTCTGCTGCAACAAAAGGAGAAAATTGCAGATTTTTTTTTAAGGATAGCATGTTTGAATAGACTGTTAATTTTTTTAAAAATACACAATTAAGTTTGCAGAATTCAGCCTCTATAACCAATATGATATCACTGATACAGCAAAAATATTTTATAAATTCTAACTGGATGTCAAAATGAACAGAATTCAGACATCCAAGACTAACTTAGATTGGAAGGAACTTGTAGTAATCATCTAGTTTCATCACCTTCTCAAAGTAGTGTTCCCATAAAGTTAGATGAATTTACCAAAGACCTTGCTCAGGACAGTTTTGAACATGTGCAGAGATGGACATTTCACAGATTCTCTTGACAGCCTTCCTCAGTGTTTTGCCACCCTCACTGTGAAGATCTTCTCTGTATATTTAGCTGGAATTTTTTTTCCTGTAGATTGTGAGCACTGCATTTTTCCCTTCTGCTGGAGACCTCTTAGAAAAGTCTGACTTCGTCTCCATCATAGCCTCTTATTTTACTTGTTGGCAGCAACTTGATCCCCGTAGATTTCTCTTCTTGGATCTACAACTCCCTTAGCCTCTTCTTGTATGTGATGAGCTTCAGCTTCTTAAATATCTTTGTTGCCCTACCTTAGCTTGTCTCCAGTTTTGCAACATTTTTCTTATATTTGGAAGCAATACTCCTGATGTAGTTCAACAAGGAAAGAAGGGAAGGGAATAATCACTTCCCCAGATATTTGGTTTGTGTGGATGACTGTTCTACATGTTGTCGCTTGCTTCTGGAATGCTTGTAGCTCAGAAGTTTAGGACAAATTCCTTGTCATTTTAAACTTTATACTTAAAAAAACATTCCTGGCTATTTATTAAAATATTATTAGGACAATTTACATGAGATAAGAATTTCCTCTGAAAGTGATGAAGCCAAAATGTACTTTGGTATGTCAGCAGGTGCTGAACTTTGTGACTGATAGGTTCCACTGAAATCAGTGTCAGATAGTTTTTGATGTTCTGCATATGCTGAATGTTTCCTAGTCAGGGATCTACACTTTTTCTTTTGAGGAATCTTTCCTGTACATACAAAGGTTAAGATAGTCACTGAAGCGTTGTGTATTGTCATAGACATAATTATATTCTTATATACAGCCACAAAATATACTGAAGACTTCATAATAATGAAGGTCTCTCTTCTGCACAAACATAAGATATAAGATTTGCACAATAAAAGTGAGAATTTCTTTCTAATTTCTGTAAGTAGTAGAAGTAGGAAAGTTACAGTTCTTCATATCTGTTTACCCAGACCTTCTTAACTTACTTTTGCTTTCTGAGGTAGTAAGAGTCAGGGACAAGAATTCTCTTGACTTTCAAAGGTTAATTCTTTTCAATAAGGCACTCACAACATTACATTATTAATATATATTTTTAACAGTCATGTAGCCAGACATTCATCTTTGTCACCAGTGTTATCTAACTAAAAGTAGAACTTCTTTAATTTCCAAATTTAAAGTTTCATAACTGAGGCTTCTGAAGGATACACAGTACTGCACACTTCTTTAATCAATGGAAACTTAAGAGAAAAGAGATCATCTGACTTACCATTTAATAAAGTTATCTACAGTGGACTAATGCAAGGAAATGGGAAGTTTTTCTGGAAGCTTTCCAATACACAGAAGTCTGGTCTAGCTTTGATTCTGGTGAGAAGTGCATTTTAATTTTGAACTGACTAAATTTTGAATCTAGAACTAACATGTCAATCATGAAACAATTTGAAATTTTTTATGAATATTGTGTCTCTGCCATACTGTTGATTTTTCAGAAACAGAGTTTCTCTACTGTAATGTCATATATACATGTATTACAGTTCTGACACTCAGGAGTTAATTATCATAGAACCACAGATTCTGCCATTTCTGACAGCAGTACTCCCAGACACATTCTAAGACCCAAACCCAAAAGGAGGTGTGTATAGGTATTTCAAATAGTAACATGTTGTTTATTCACTCTCCAAGCACAAATGTTTTATTCTGAATTCACTATCTTGTCATAATTAGTGTAATTTCAAAATTATCAGATATGCTTTGAAATTTCTAAGGTACTTCCAGTGTATTTTCTAGGATCCTCTAATGTACTCCTTTGCAATTACTTCAATCCTTTTCTTCACCTTAATTCAAAAATACTAAAGTATTTTAAAGAAACCCAGAAATGATGAGAGGGTGTTAGCATCCAAACCTGAAGATATCTTTTCCAGCAAGAAAACGTATTGTTCAGGCATTGGCATGTAGTTTCAATATCTTTTGCTTTTATCACCTATAAGGTTTCATTAATTATGAAATTGTACTCACTCTCTAAATTAGAAACAACCTAAAATATTAAAACATTGGAGTATTATTAAAATAATTAGCAGGCAAAGTGGTGAGTTGCTCATTAGAGCAGACACTGTTTCTTCTCAGTCTATAATGAAAATAAAAATAATAAGTGACTTTCAAAATAGCTTGCAAAACCCTGGGCAGCCACCACTTCCAGTATATGTCACACTACAAAAGCTCCAGTTATTTAATTAGCTCAAAGATGGAGGATTTCAGTTTGCTTCCAACTTTCCTTTCTTTGTTATGTTTCTAAGGCAGCCAGAAAGACTGAGAAAACTAGAAAGGTCCTGTATTTGTGTTTGTTTATGACAGTCATGCGTTAAGTCCAGAATTAAAGCAATTGTTATCTGAGTCCAACTGGGAGCTCTACATGGAGAACAATGACTTTTAATTTTTAATAAAATGGCTGTATAATGAGATATCCAAGGAATAAGTTAAATAAGAACTCTAATTCAACTCATGGACACTGCTAAGAACTGGACTTCCATCTGATTTTGGTTATTGGAGAGAAAAAGAGGACTTCGGAGGTAAAGCATGAAATAGGTATTTTCATCTTGTGTTTCTGACTCATCGATGGTGAGTTTATGTAAACTGATTCAAGTGTACCTACTAACATAAATTTGGAGGGTTTAATCTTTTCAAATCCAGATTTGATTTAATTTGAAATTTGATGTGTGTGAAGTAGAAATGTTGGTATTGAAAAGACAGATGGATCATTTAGAGGCTGCTGTGTTCACAGAGTACCTTTTTCACCAAAGTTGGGAAAATGAAAAAAATCATTCTTGAATTTTCAATGCTGCTCCATTTTGCAGAAACTTGAAAACTGTTTTTTGAATACTAATATCATGTTTCCCCTATGCTTACTAGTCTTCCATTTGAGAAAGAAAGATTTGTTACAGCACCACGGAGAAACATTGGGAATAGATCTGTGACTTCCAGCAAGAGGCGTAACTAGCTCATGAAGCAGCCTAAGAAGGACATGCTGAGAGAAACTTATCACAGAGTAGCTTAAGCTTCAACAGTTACCAACCTGAAAGCTGTATAACTTCAGTTCCAGGCTCTCAGATGATTAACCTTAAAGTGTGGGTTTTTTTACCCCTAAAAAGGAACACCTGCAATGAAAATATTGTAATTAATTTACACCAAATATCAATCACCCACCTAGGCAATAGCTTCCTGAGATGTAAAAGACTTTGGTTCAAGGCTATTTCCCTGTGTGGGCTGGGGTAGGTTTTGAACCTTCTCTGATCTCTAGAAGACTGTCCTTGCCACTCACTTAACAGGCTGTCAGGGGAATGTGTCATCCAATGACAAAAGTGGAACTCGTACCTACACCTCTCCTAATTCTAACCTTCAAGAAAGTAAAATCTTTTTTAATGCAGATGCAAAATTACCCGTTTTGACATTTTTTATTCAGAATTATTCACCAGATTTATGAATTATTCAGAGCCAAACCACTTTTTGGTGAATAAATTATTCACCAAATAAAACTCACCTATGTGTGTTAGAAAGTGCGTTCAGAATTGACGTAATTCAGAGCCATTATGCAGATAGCAGCAGACTTATATTGATTTTTTTCAATGTAAATTTGATGCTACAACTTCATATTATGTCATAGAATCATAGAATCATAGCATAGTTAGGGTTGGAAAGGACCGGAAGATTATCTAGTTCCAACCCCCCTGCCAGGGGCAGGGACACCTCCACTAACCCATGCCACCAAGGCTATGTCCAATCCAGTCTTGAACACCGCCAGCGAATAAAACCTTTCTCATAATTGCATAAGAATGGTTGCAGGGTTTCAGAAAATGGCCTAACAGACGTGTATTTTGTTTCAGTGGTCACTGAATCAAGACCAAAAAAAGCAACCAACAAAAAGCTGGCAGCAAAGCAATCAGAAAGTTGCAAGCAGACACCTAGGAAAGAATAAAAAACATGTTAGACATTCCACTACTACTCTTCCAATTATCCAATATGAAACTTATGAAAAATGGTCATTTTAAATACCTAGCACTCAGTCAATACTGGTAATGTGCTGACAAATGGACTTCTGTGTGATGTTTGAATTGGCTCGACAATCTGATGGGGGAGGTGAAAAAGAGGGGAAAAAAAAGTAAAAAAAAAGCACTCACAAAATCAATGTAACCTGTATTAAAAGGATTAAAATTTGGCTAACCAATAGACCACAAAATGTAACCCATAAATGAAGACTCATCTTCCTGTTGGGGTTGCTTCTAGTTCAGACATGCAGAAATCTGTCCTCGCCCCATTGATCTTCAATACCTTTGTAAATGAACTGGAATAAAATATGGAAGTATTGCTTGTAAAATGTGCAGATGATGCAAAAACTGGTGGAGAGGGAAGTAACAATGGTTATAGGCCAGTTATAAAACAGCCTGATCTGAATCATCCAGTGAAGTTGGCTCGTTTGATCAACATGAGGTTAAACATTGCAAATTACAAGGTCATAAAATGCACAAAGAAAAAACGCAGACTGTGAGTTCTATATGAGAGATAGTGTCTGTAGTGCATTAACACTGGAATGGCTCATCATAAGTAATAAAATAAAAATGAGGGGTCTTTGTACCAAGGAAGTTTTATTAGATGTATAGACAATTCCCATACAGAAGATGGTCATGGTATGAAGTCTTCTTTGTGTATAAAGAAGAATACGGCAACTCGGCTTCAAAAGGAAATGCTAAGACGTTGGACAGGAATTTAGAAACAACCACTGTAAGTATACAGACTAGAAAACAAGTCTAATGAAAGACAGCTACAGCTAAGACATTCAGTGTTGTTACATTTATCTCAAACGGTTAAGAGGAGTCTTCATTGTCATCAGTGTGTCCACATAAAAAAGAGTTTTCTTCAAGTGAATAAACCTTCAGTTTACCAGGAGAAGCCATAAAATCCTAATTCTTGTATAACAAATCTAGGAAAATTCATAATTGGTAACTCTTTAGATTCAGTTATGATATTTTAAATGTAGTTATTTTTGTTTTATTAATATTTCACCATTTGAACAACTTGTTCAGAGGTAGTAAATTCTTTATCCCTTGAAATTCTGATCTCAAATTATCATCTTTCTGAAATATTTTGTGATTAAGCACAAGTTACAGGGATGTTGAGCATCTTACTAAACAGAGAATTTTACTAGAAGATCAGATTATTGCAATTTTTCCCTTCAGGCCTTTCAATATTTGCATCTAGATGCAGTTTTATGAAGGTTTTTCTTCCATTTTGAAGACAGTCTGTTGCTATGCAGCTACACCAGCCTAGGATGTTGTAGCTTCCCAATGCAGAGGCAAAAGAGGGTGCAGGAATTAGGAAGTGATTGATAGACAGAGGGAATGGAAGGCAAGCTCAAGAGGGCTGATGTTAACCCATTCCTTTTGCCTTTATTGCAATTGCATCCACAATGCAATGATGTATGTCAATATTAGTGCTTTTGTGCTGTAAATATTTTTAAAAGACTAGTCAGGTTGTTTTCAGTGGTGTTTGTTTTTAATGTCTATCACATGCTAAAAGAGATGTGTTCTTCAAATTAAATAGAATAGTTCATTTGGAAGGTACCTATAATTATCGTATAGTCCCAATGCCTGGCCATTTCAGGGCTGGCTAAATGTTAAAGCATGTTATCAAGGGCATTTTCCAAATTCCTCTTAAACATTGACAGGCTTGGATCATCAGCCACCTCTCTAGGAAGTTTGTTCCAGTGTTTGACCACCTCTCAGTAAATAAATGCTTCCTTATGTCCAGTCAGAACCTCCCATGGCACAGCTTTGAACCATTCCCAGGAACTGAGGTTAGACTAAAAGGTCTGTAGTTCCCTGTGTCTTCCCTCATGCCTTTCTTGCAAACTGCAGGAACGTTGATACCTTCTAGATAGCAGGGTCCTGCTGTAAAATCCACCAGGACTCTTCCAGTACTCTGAGACGAATCCTGTCAGGCCTCATGGATTTATAAACATTCAAGGTTGTGGTCCTCCAACTCGGAAGACTGGGTGGTCCAAGGTCTATCAGTATTATTTAAGACTGAAGCAAAAGTAGTGGTAAATGGTTTCACATCTGCTTGGTGACTGTTCACTAGTGATGTCTCTCAGGTTCAGTATGGGGCCATTGTTGTTAAATATCTATATTGATGATCTGGATGAGGGTATTGAGTGCACCCTTAGTAAATCTGCAGGCGACACCAAGTTGGCCAGGAGTGTTGATCTGCTGGAGGGTCAAAGGCTCTGCAGAAGGATCTGGACAGGCTGCATCAATGGGCTGTGGCCAGCGGTGTGAGGTTCAATAAGGCAAAGTGCCAGGTCCTGGACTTTGGTCACAATAGCTTCATGCAGTGCTACAGGGTTGGGGAAGAGTGGCTGGAAAGCTGCTTGGTGGAAAAGGACCTGGGGTATTAATTGATGGCTGAATATGAGCCAGTTTTTGCCCAGGTAACCAAGAAGGCCAATGGCATCCTGGCCCGTATCAGCAATAATTTGGCCAGCAGGGCCAGGGCAGTGATCATCCCTGTGTACTTGGCACTGGTGAGGCTGCACCTCAAATTGTGTGTTCAGTTCTGGGCCCCTCACTACAAGAGAGACGCTGAGGTGCTGAAGCAGGTTCAGAGAAGGGCGATGTAGCTGGTAAAGGGTCTGGAGCACAGGTCCTGTGAGGAACAGCTAAGGGAACTGCGGGTGTCTTATGCGGACAAGAGAAGGCTCAGGGGGGACCTTATTGCTATCTACAACTACTTGAAAGGAGGAAGGAGAGAGGAGGTGGCTGGTCTCTTTTCCTAACTAACAAGCTGTAAGGCAAAAGGTAATGGCCTCAAGTTGTACCAGGGTACGTTTAGACTGCATATCAGGAAAAAATTCTTCCCTAAAGAGGTTATCAGGCATTGGAACAGGCTGCCCAGGAAAACTAGTCACCTCCCTTGGAAATATTTAAAAACATGCAGATGTGGTGCTTAGGGACATGATTTAGTTGTGGACTTGGCAGTCCTGGGGTAACAGTTGGTGATCTCAAAGGTCTTTTCCTACCTAGCTGATTCTATGATTCTATAAAAAACAAACAAACAAACAAACAAAACATTGAATATCACTGCTTTTCCTTCATCCCTGAGCATGTTCAACACATATTAGTCTAATGTTTTTCTTGGACTTCCTCTTGTTATTTTAACACTTAGAAAAGCCTGTCTCGTTGTCTGAGACAACACTTGCCAGTTTCAACTCCAGTTCAGCTTAGGTCTTTCATGTCTTCTCTCTGTATATGTGAATCATGGGTCTGTAATCTTCCAGAGATCATACAATCCCTTTTTCCTCCCAAGTCACAAGAGTGTCCTGCTCAGCCAAGCTGGTCTTCTGCCCACTTGCTTTACTTATGGCACAACATGGGTTCTGAATACCTTCCTGAACTCCAGGACATTTTTTTTCCCAGTGGAATCTGCTGACAACTACATTCAAAATAGTTGGGTTAATAGTTGATATTAAGAACTTGCAAAAAAAAAAAAAAAAAAAAAAAAAAAGAGGCCAAACCAAAACCCTGCTTCTCTTCTCAAAAACTTTTATTTACTCTGCGTATAGGAGAAGGATTTGTGATTTGGCACTTAATCTCTATTTTATAAACCTTGTTCTGTGGGGTATTTTTATACATGTCTTCACAGATTGCTCAATCACGTCCATTAGGGCCTGAACCCAGAACTAAAAGATGTAAGTGCCTTAAGTGCAACCTAAGGAAATGTCAAAGTCCTTGTGAGTTTGCCTATAAAGCTTTTTCTGAGCACTTAAGTTCTTAAGAGGATATAGGCAATTTGGATATCTTAAGAGGATATAGGATATTTGAGTTTGGTTGGCTTTTATGTCTTTTTCAAATATTGCTCACTTACCCTATTGCATAACTCTTTAATGCAGGATGCATAAGCGGTCCCTAGAAACCTAAGATTCTCATATCTCGTGGAAAAGGTGTTCTCAGGGAAACAGAGCTCCCTATGTTCTCAGTCTTTATAATTTCCTGAAAACTGGATTGCCTTTTAAATACTGTTTTTTAACTTCAGCAAGTAAGATGGAAGGTGCCTTTCATTCATGTAGGTCATATAATAATGTGAGATATCTTCCTAGAAGGCGAGAGAAGAAGTTTGAACGGCTTCAGGCTGAAGGAGGTCCAAAAGCCACATTTTTCACTTTCTACCACTTCAACCACTACCACTGCTGCTGTTATTTTTTGAAGGGTACTTCTCTTCTGTTTCCATCCATTTGTTTCCATCCTGTTTCCAGAATGGATGTTGTGAGCTGCTTCTGCCTTCGTACATAGGTGTCTGTTAAAGGGGAATAAGAGAAACCACAGGTACTTCCCATATTTCACTGTTACCCGTGAACTAATTTAGGCATCTTTGCTGCTGTATAGGTTGTTAATAGAATGCATTCTAAGTATCTGTCTTTTCCTATATGTTGCGTGAGACAACTGGATGGTGTCGTGGTTTAAGCCCAGCCGGCAACCCAGAAACCATGCAGCCGTTTGCTCACTTTCCACTCCCCTTCCTCCCCGTGCTACCGGGGGGATGAGGAGGAGAATCGAAAGAATGTAATTCCCACGGGGTGAGATAAGAACAGTCCAGTAACTAAGTTACAACACAAACCACAACAGCTGCCACCAATAATAATAATGATAAGGGAAATAACAAGGGAAGAGAATACAACCACTCACCAGCTGCCGACTGTTACCCGGACCAACCTGAGCAGTGATCTAGCACTTCCGGGTAACTGCCCCCAGTCTATATACTGGGCATGACGTGCTGTGGTGTGGAATACCTCTTGGGTCAGTTTGGGTCAGGTGTCCTGTCTCTGCTTCCTCCTGGCTTCCCCTCCTCTCTGGCAGAGCATGAGACTCAGAAAGTCCTTGGTCAGAGTAAACATTACTGAGCAGCAACTAAAAACATCGATGTTACCAGTGCTGTTCCCAGGCTGAAAGACAAAAACATAGCACTGCACCAGTTGCTAAGGAGGAGAAAAATGACTGCTACTGCTGAACCCAGGATAGATGGCTTACTTGACTTTGTGCATATCAGTCCTTGAACTCAAGATGAAAAATGGGAGGACACAACATTTCTATGACAGTCTTCCCTTGTGAATTTGGACCTTCATGTTGCAAGGTAATGTGTACAACCTAGATAAGAAAGAAATCCTTTTACTGTTTTGGCAGGGCCAAAAGAAACTAAAGAAGATATTAAGTTCATAGTTGTTTATGATAAACTGAACATAGAAATTAATATCCTGATTAAAAGATAATTACAACAGGCTGTTTAGAAGTCATCTTGAAATTAGTAACTTGATTATTAAACATGCAGTGGTGAAGAGTGTCTGTGCAAATAAAATAACACAATACAAATAACCAGAAGTTGTAGTCTGGAAATTAAAAAATGAAATTATAGGCAGCACACTCTACAAAAGATAGTCAGTAAATTTGCTCTACCACTATCATTGTCAGGATAATGTAACAAACAGATGGAGGATTTAATATAATTTGGTTAGCTAATTTTAACAGGCTTGGATACAACTGTTAAATTCTTTTTATATTTGGTTTTCACTATATTTGCTGTAGCCCAACTTGAATGATAAAAGCTGGAATCCACACACAAGTACAGTTGATGACATGTTGTCAGCAGAATAACATATAACCCCAATTAGAAGAATGTTTCTTTCTGTCCCAGAAAAAAAAAATTTGGGCTTGGTTTCTGTTTGTGCAACTCATAGAAATAATTGTAAGCCATCAGCTATACTACTAAGGGCCTAGGATCAAAACTACATGCATCCCAGAATGCTACTAAACAAGAAGAGATACCAATTAGCTGAATCAGTCAGTACTACAATTACATACAATTTTTAAGCCTCCCTGGGAAAAAATTGTAGGCTTCTTTTTAAATGAGTACTAAACCCACATCATTTTCATGTGAAATTTAACACATGAGGTTGGAAAGAATATGAGGTAGGAAAGAAAGAACATTATTTATGACAGCAGGTATTCTCCAGTTTCAATTGAACTCTGCATAACACCCACTATATTATGTAGGAAATTTTCACTTTATCAACACTAGTAGCCAAATAGTACTTAATTCAGAACCTATTTAGTAATATCCACAAAAATTGGCTGTTAGCTTCAGTTGCCTGAAGATCATAATTCTTATTCATATAAATAGAATTAATTTGTAAAAATAAAATATTCTGTAATAACTATTTCAAGAGCAAGCCACTAGAAGAAGTTCTTTGTATTGGCACTATGTTTAGACTCATTAAAACAGTGAATGGAAGAAACTGTCAGAGAATTTGGGCTTAAGAAACAGAGCTGCTCAATCTAGAAGACAGTGGTGGCTATTCAGATTTTCCTAGTCTGAGGTGTTTCAAAGATTTTCAGTGTTTGCACTAGTGTTTCAAAGAAATACAAAACTGTAAATATTGGTGCATCCATGGATATTTACATCAAGACTGGATAAAAGTTCTGCTGACCAACTAAACATACAAAGCAAAACAAAGGAAATTTTGACATCATAGAGGGACAATATTCTTGCTTTTGTACTGTTTTTTTTTTGTGTGTTTTTTTTTTTTTTTTTTTCTTTTGCCCCAGTAGAAATCCTACATTATTTTTTGGTCACAAAGGAGTGAGTAAAATGGCTTTATTTTAAAAATGTATTTTTCTACCTAGTTCTTGTATGAGAAATAATTAGAAGAGAAAGTCTCCACTGATTTTAGTTGTGCATAGCATATATTTGCAAACCTGCTCAGAGCACAGTTAAGTTATTTGCTTTTTCCTTTCTAGCAGATTCTGTGAAGAGTTATCACTAACATTATCTTCTGGCAGCCATTGGAATTATTTCCATTAGCCAATAAAAAGCAGAAAAATATTTAACTTGCAAAGATCTTGAAACCCTGCAGCATGTTAATTAAGTGTCGTTTCTACCCATGAATAAGAAGTAAAAAATAAGATAGTGACCATATTAATGTATTCATTATATTTCTTGTGGGTATGATTATCATGTAGTATATTTGGCTGAGTCCTGAAGGAATAATAATCTGCTTCTTTTTTTTCTATTAAAACCTGTCTTGCAAGATGGCAAGTCCGGTTTTACAGGGTGATCAAACATGTACAACTCAATCTTTTCCTACTGAAAGAAAGAAAATACAGAAGGTGGAGCTAAGCCTTCTGGGTGTTAAAAGTGAAACTACAGTAAAGATGAACTGGCAAGAACAGGTAGAGACAAGAACAGCATTTAATATGGCAGATGAGAAAAAGAATTGTGCAACAGCTTTTCAAATATCCAAAAGGTGGATGTGAGGATGGTGAGACACCAGACAGGTTGCCCAGAGAAGCTGTGCCTGCCCCATCCCTGGAAGTGTTCAAGGCCAGGTTGGATGGGGCTTTGAGAAACCTGATCTAGTTGAAGGTGTCCCTGCTTATGGCAGGGACCTTGGAACATCATGCTCTTTAAAGTACTTTCCAACCCAAAATATTCTATGATTCTATCTTATAAATAGCTCTGTGGAATGGAAAAGAAGGCTATGTTTTTAAGATGTGTTCCAGAAGAAGGCAGCCAAATCAAAACGTACTTCAGTTTTGAGAATTTTTGCAATTGCAAAATGTCCCCAGGTTATGGGCCTGAGTAGAAGGCTGAAATGTGGTGAGGCTGGAGATGATCAGAAATGAAGCAAAATCATAGATAAAAGATGACTGAGAGATGTTCAGTCTTAAGTCAATTGCTGCTGATGAAAAGTTGCCAGTACAGATGCTGGAGGAGAAACGGATATCCCCGCTATTGACATAGAGGCTTTAGGTAAATTTATTCTCATGAGCACCTCAAGTACAGAAGTAAAAAAACTAGTGACTAAGCAGTGTGTGCTTGTAGAAAGGATTAGAAGCATTCTTTATAGGAAGTGCTGAAAAAACCATTCAAAAAAACACAGAAGCTAGAATCAGAGACAATTTTTTTAGGTAAGAAAAGAGTAGAATTATGGCTGTACGTTTGTTTTTATTAGGAAGAGGTCATTATAAAAATGCATTGGGGGGAAGGTGTTAAAATACCTGGGCATAGAACAGTGACATTATGACTACTTTCAGTATATTGCAGTCAGAGCCTTACCACCTAAAAGTCTTATATTTCACTGTATAATTTACAGTACTTGTTTAATGCTTCAAGTAATCATCTTCATAGCCATGTCCAGACCATTAGAACATGTGTAATTTCCAGTACAGTTAAATGCCTGCATTCCTTATGCAAATAAAGAAGTAATACCGCCTGAAATTAAACTTTATAGACTCCATCCTAAAGATAAGAATAGAATGAAAGAATCATAGAATCATGGAATCATGGAATCATAGAATCATAGAATACTTAGTGTTCGAAAGGACCTTAAGATCATCTAGTTACAACCCCCCTGCCAGGGGCAGGGATACCTCCCACTAAATCATGCCACCCAAGGCTATGTCCAACCTGGCCTTGAAAACCGCCAGGGATAGTGTATTCACAACTTCCCTGGGCAACCCATTCCAGTGCCTCACCACCCTTACAGTAAAGAATTTCTTCCTCATATCCAATCTAAACTTCCCCTGTTTAAGTTTGAACCTGTTACCGCTTATTCTGTCACTAAAGTCCCTAATGAAAAGTCCCTCCCCATCATCCCTATAGGCCCCCTTCAGATACTGGAAGGATGCTATGAGGTCTCCATGCAGCCTTCTCTTCTCCAGGCTCAACAGCCCCAACTCTCTCAGCCTACCTTCATGCGGGAGGTACTCCAGTCCCCTGATCATTCTCATGGCCCTCCTTTGGACTTGTTCCAACAGTTCCATGTCCTTTTTATGTTGAGGACACCAGAACTGCACACAATATTCTAAGTGAGGTCACACAAGAACAGAGTAGAGGGGCAGGATCTCCTTCCTTGACCTGCCGGCCATGCTTCTTTTGATGCAGCCCTGGATATGCTTGGCTCTCTGGGCTGCGAGTGCACGCTGCCGGCTCATGCTCATTTTCTCATCAACTAACACCGCTAAGTCCTTCTCCACAGGGCTGCTCTGAATCTCTTCTCTGCCCAACCTGTAGCTGTGCCTGGGATTGCTTTGACCCAGATGTGGAGGACCTTGCACTTGTCATGGTTAAACTCCATCAGGTTGGCATCAGCCCACCTCACAGGCGTGTCAAGGTCCCTCTGGATGGCATTCCTTCCCTCCAGTGTGTCAACTGAACCACACAGCTTGGTGTCATTGCCAAACTTGCTGAGGGTGCACTCAATCCCACTGTCCATGTCACCGACAAAGATGTTGAACAAGACCGGTCCCAACATCGATCCCTGAGGGACACCACTCATTACTGGTCTCCAGCTGGACATTGAGCCATTGAGCACAACTCTTTGTGTGCAGCCATCCAGCCAGTTCTTTATCCACCAAGTGGTCCACCTATCAAATTGGTGTCTCTCCAATTTAGAGACAAGGGTGTCATGTGAGACAGTGTCAAACGCTTTGCACAAGTCCAGGTAGATGACATCAACTGCTCTACCCCTCTCCATCAGTTCTGTAGCCCCATCACAGAAGGCCACCAAATTGGTCAGGCAGGATTTCCCCTTAGTGAAGCCATGCTGGCTGTCACCAACCACCTTGTTGTTTTTCATGTGCCTTAGCATGCCTTCCAGGAGAATCTGCTCCAAGATTTTGTGAGGCACAGAGGTGAGGCTGACTGGTCTGTAGTTCCCCGCCTCATCCATTTTCCCCTTCTTGAAAATGGGGGTTATATTTCCCTTTTTCCAGTCGTTGAGAGCTTCACCTGCCTGCCATGATTTTTCAAATATGATAGACAGTGGCTTAGCAACTTCATTTGCCAGCTCCTTCAGCACCCGAGGATGGATTTCATCAGGTCCCATGGGCTTGTGCACATTCAGGTTCCTAATATGGTCACAAACCAGATCCTCTCCTACAGTGGACCCAAGGTCTTCATTCTCACAGTCCCTGCATCTGCCTTCCAAGATTTGGGTGGTGTGGTCAGAGCGGTTGCCGGTGAAGAGAGAGGCAAAGAAGTCTTTAAGACCCTCAGCCTTCTCCAAATCCAGGGTAGCTAGTTCTCCTGACAGCTTCTGCAGAGGGCCTATGCAGTCCCTAGTCTGTCTTTTATTTGTAATGTACCTATAGAATCCCTTCCTGCTATCTTTAACATCCCTTGCCAAGTTTAATTCTAAGTGGGCCTTAGCTTTCCTAACCTGGTCCTTAGCTTCCTGAACAACATCCCTGTATTCTTCTCAGGCCGCCTGTCCTTGCTTCCACTTTCTATAAGCCTCTTTTTTCCTTCGAGTTTTCCTCAGCAGCAACTTATCCATCCAAGGAAGTTTCCTGACCCTCCTGTTGCACTTCCTTCTAGTAGGGATGCAACACTCCTGAGGTTGTAGTAGGTGACCCTTCAATCAACAGAATCAACAGAAAGGTTTCTTCTATTTGAAACTTCACTAAGTTAATGAGTGCTGTGACCTGCCAGGTGTGAGGCTGAGCTAGATGTAAGGCACCTGCCACATTGACCTTCATCTTTCATCTGTTGCAGAAGCGATTGTGATAATCCCGGTACACTTTAAATGAATCTTGTGTAACAAAGAAAGAGCAGAATGTGGTCTGACAACTTTTGAAAGTAATATTGACTCTTCAGACTGGATAACTAGTGACTGATTGGTGTGAACATGAGCTCACTGAAAGTCCTTAATAGAAGAAACCTGTCCAAAGTCACTGCCAATTAACTGTCCATTGACTGAGAAAATATAGTACCACAAGATCTACAGAAGTCATGAGCCATATTCTGCCCTTAACTGTACTTGTATAACTCTGGAATATGGAGACTGTCTCATAACTATTGAATTATTTTAATGCTTGATGTTTAATTTTTCTTCCCCATTTCCTTTTCTTCATCATTTTCAGAATATTCCTCTCTACGTGTCAAAGGTGGGCAGCAGCCCAAAGATCCACATTTGTCCCACAGCTGCCAAATCTAGCAACTATTTTGTGAACCTTTTTTGTCTCTTAATGCTAGACCCAAAAGGCAGTAATTTTCCTACTGATTTCAAAAAGTTATCCTGTCTCTTCAAAATGTGGCTGGAATGTCAGCAAAGATTAATTTGAACTTTTCTCTCTCTTTTAAATATGAAATACAAATTCAATGAAATCCTAAAGCCAAAGAAGAAATGTCCATACAAAGCATGCAATGACTTTCTGCGTACAGAACATTTTCTATTTTGCATATGCCTCTAAAAAGAAAGGAAGGTGGGAGAGACAGTAAATCTTTTAGATAATTTGGCATATGTAAATACTGTATAAATATGAAGAAGAGTGTAGGAATATTGTTACCAGTGAATAACAATAGTTTGATGGATCATTTTCTTACATGGGACATTGTACAGCACAGTATCTATACTGCAGCAGCATTTGCTTTCTGCTCTACTACTACCAGAAAGAAGCTAATGTAGTACAGCTTGCCCGAAATGCCTGAATAATTATTTCAAGGCAAAGTATTGGAAGGCTGTGTCTAATAGGTACTACAATTGAACTCGGTCAGAGAGCAGCCAGATGCATTATTGATTATACATGCGCTTCAGGGTCTTGCAGCTTGCACATCAGCATTTGCACTAAGTAATAAACCTAGAAAAGTCTTAACATATCTGTTTAAACCATCTAAGCATTTATTCCAGCAATTAAAAATAAATGTGGTCATGATGTTACCACCATGAAGGATATTTATTTAGTTCAGTACTTTAAGGTTTCTATGAAATATTGCGTTCTCAAGATGACCTCTAGCTTCTACTCATGAGATAATATCAGACAGGTTTTTATTAGGAATTGATGTTTCTGTTGCACATCAGGGCACACTGGATAATTTGAAAAAAAAAAAAAAAAAAAAAGATACATTGGTTAAAGGAATAGAGTATGTTATTTGTAGCCTTTGATCTGTGAAACCTGCCAGTCTAAAGGGTGTTAATTTAGCTAGTATATAAAAGAAAGAGCCTATACATAAGCACTATTTATCTCACTTCATTAAGATTTTCCATTTTGAACAGTAGAAATTTTGACTACTGAAATGCCTTCTCTTCACTTTCAGCTTATTAAGGAATAAGCTCCTCACTCTTGAATGCCTTCAGCCCACTGGGGAATTCCAAGAATTCCAACTTTTTAAGGAGGGACTTTTGGGAAGAATATTCTCAGGCTGGTGAATAAGTGGGTTTTTTATTGTAAATGCAATTCCTGAAAGTTAGCCAGAAGCTGTTCTCCAGATTGGTGTTTTCTCCTCCTTCTCATTGCAAACCATTATCTTTTGATGCAGCACATTTAGTCCTGAATTGGTAGGTATTGATGGAGCCTGCAAAGTATACAATTTCTTTTGAGAACATCAAAGCAGGACCTCAGAATCTGAGGATTTCCAATAACATGGAGGGACATAAATTGAAGGAGTTTATTGGAACAGGGAGCAGATGGTAAAACTAACAACTGAAACCACAAAGCAGCAAATCTGGTTGCTCTAACTTTTTAAGTGATGTTGAAAGCTTCAGGCAGCTGATGATCAATTAGTGCTCCAGCACACAGGCATTCAGGGCTGAATGATCAAAATGCATTCTATCTGAAAGTAGCTAGACAAGTCAACTTAAGGACCAGGGTAGAGGTTGCTGAGGAAAAACTCAGAGTACAGCTCGATCCGTTATTTGGTTGTTGCAAGTGCTAGTATTGTATTATTTGTACAACACATGAAGTTCACCACAGTCTCCAAAAGGAATTTAATTTGTACCCTCAAAATCCATATGTCCTAAGTGGGCCAATGCTTTTAACCTGTTTCTTCACTTTATAGAAGATATTGTGATCTGTCTCCCACATGTGTTCTTTATCCCCTTCTTCCAACTATTACACAGGGTTTCCCCCAAATCCAAGCTCTTTTTCTTCCCACTTATCCAAAAAAACCAGAAAGCGAGTAGGGGGATTCCAAGAGAAAGTGCTGGCTTGTTGCTTGAAAGAGATCTGTAAGAACCACAGATGTGGCCTCCATTTTGCCATAACTGAGGAAACAGAGTGGTGGATAGACAGGGAGGAAGTGAATAGGGATTTGTGTCAGAAATGAAGCCAATTAAAAGTTAAGCATTCACTTCAGAACAGATTTCCACAATGTGAAGGTGTTAGCTGTGCTTTTTTGTTATGGGTTGAGTTCTTACTCCCATATCAAGTACACAGGAAGCTCCAAGGGAGCACCAGTGGTGGCAGGTTTGGGGAAAGAGGAAAAAGAATGCATTTTAGGGGACACAGACAGGGTAGTAAAAAACCTAGCGTATGACAGGAACAACAGTCTCCTGTAATGCTTATGTTTGTATCTTAGACATTCTCTTTGATGGAACTTTCGCAGTATACAATGCAACGCAGAACATTTAAAACCTTTGGCTGCAATTTTGCTGTAGAGTTGGAACGAGGCTTTGCAAATTTCGATGGGAATTTGACAGAACTGGTAGGTTGCTAGGGCATATGACAAAAAGCAGCACTGTAGATAATCAGCATTGCCCTATGTCACAAGTCAATACAATTGCTTGAAGACTAGAAACAGTAACATTATGTCAGTTACCAGAGACTACGTATTTTTTGAAAAAGCTTGTTACAGGCAATAATTAAATCTGACTGTATGTGTTTGCAATATTTAAATATTGTGGTACCATGTGAAAGGATTAGCTTAGAGGAGAAGAGGTGAAGGGCTTGACTTTCAAAGGTACAAAGAAGCCTAAGACATAGGTTGTCTCTTAATGGGAGTTTGACAAGTGCCTAATTACCTTTTAGTGTCATTGAGAATCTAACAAAATTTTTTAAAATCCCATTTAGCACTGCAAGTACTTAGATATTTTTGAAAATCTGGCTTAGTGTGACTTGCCTAGTAATGTACCAAGTCAGAGGTAGTCAAGAGTGGGGTAAGGCTGTCTCAGAGCAGCTGCACTGATAATATTCCATAGCATGCCTAGAGATAAGCTGTATCTTTTCAAAGGCTTATATTGGCCTGAATTGTGCTACAGAGTAGCTCAATTAGGCTCACTGGAGCTACCCATAGGCTACACCTATGTGATAACTTAGACTGTACTTTGATTTCAAGGAATGCTTGAAGAATTTTGTATTGAAAACATCTTAAAACCTGCTAGTTTAACATGTTCACTGGAATGACATTGTCGCTCATACAGTAGCCCTGACTCAGTTATGGGCTGTGAGTATGTTTCTTTGTGGGAATACAGTGGGACTTCATGTATTACAGGCCATGAAGGAAACAGCTATCAACAAGCCCTCTTTTCTGTTCCTCTACTACTCCAGTCCTGCCCCACAGACATGTACTGTGGGGATGTCATGTAGTCGAACCCATTGAATCTCTCATCTGACATCTTGTTATGCTAAAATACATTTTGTGTAGCAAAGTATTTGATCTCTTCTGCTCTCAGAAGTCCATCAGAGACTCATTAGATTTTTGCAAAAAGCAGTCATGCAGGTAGACTGTAAATACTGGATATCATGAGACGCCTGGAGTACCTTAATGCAGAATTGCAGCGCTAGATCCACTGCTTGTAGGGCTTGTCTACAGACAAGTAGATGTATCCCGGACACGTGCATCCTTGCAGGCAGGCTAGCACAGCTGCTTCATGGGGTGCAAATACCCTAAATACAGTGAAGACTTCTATGATACAGCCAGAAACTGATTTCCTAAATATCTTCTTCATTTTCTGTGGTTTCTGTATCAACAAAAAAACCACAAAATCTATGAGCACTTTCCAACTGTGAATTAGAGAACAGGGTGGACAGCCCTTGATTAACATTTTAATAGAGCTTTTGGACAATATTTATACTCTGTGCTATCCAGCTGGAATCTTGTCTGTTGTGCCCCCAAATCAGCTTGATAACAAGTTCATAACAATTTGTTGATAGCATACTGGCTGATTCATAAGCTGCTTGTCACCATTTCATAAGTGATATATGAGTCACAGATTTAAATAAATCCAATATAAGAAATATCAGGAAGCCAATAAATCTGGCTATTGCTTATGAAACTAGCCCAACATCTCCTGCACTGTCATTCTGCTTTTTCACATTTTGCTAAGACTATCTTCTTAGAATTTACTCTATATGTAAAACCAACAGTGCAAGCAAGATGGTAATCAGGGCATAAAACTTAGACACATGCACTCTTCTATGTATTAATAAGTTAGTGCGGGTGGGAGGAAAAGAGATGGAAAATAAAACAGGCCTCAGATAATGCCAGAATGACAGAAGTGATGTAATGCTCAAATTATAGTTCTTTGAAGTAGGCTCTGGGTGAACTAAATACATAACACATGGCAAAATATGTGTGGCAACTGTTGTGGTAGAATTTGTCTTGATTAAGGCTCCATATGAAAAGATAAATCTTTCTAAGCAGGAATAGGGGTTCAGTGAACTGAAGCCAAATATTCATCATGCCATTTGAGTTCAGCAAGCGAACTAAGCATGAGTTTGTATAATGTTTTAGAAACAAGTGTATTGCATTAGGAAAATTCACAATGTCTGTTATTATCAGAAAATAAGATATATCTTATGCTAAACTCACTGTTTAAATTTTAAAAATCAAAATCATATTTACTCAGAGTGTCATCATTAAAATGTACTAAGATCTTTTTTCACTTTGCATGGCCTGGGGTGTGTTTCTGACACCATTTGTATCATACTGTCCTTGGTTCAGCAGTAGCAGTCATTTTTCTCCCCCTTAGTAGCTGGTACAATGCTGTGTTTTTGACTCTCAGCCTGGGAACAGCACTGATAATACCAATGCTTTTAGTTGTTGCAGTTTGGTCTGATTTGGTCTGTTCGGACTTCCTGAGTTTCATGCTCTGCCAGGGAGGAGGGGAAGCCAGAAGGAAGCAGAGACAGGACACCTGACCCAAACTAACCGAAGAGGTATTGCATACCACAGCACATCATGCTCAGGATGTAAAAAACTGAGGGCAGGGACCCAGAAGAGGGGTTTCACTGCTGGGTCGTGCTCGTTATCGGTTGGTGGGTGGTGAGCAATTGTACTCTCTTCCCCTGTTGTTTCCCTTGTCGTTATTTTTATTGGTGGTAGAAGTAGTGGTTTGTGTTATACCTTAGTTACTGGACTGTTCTTATCTCAGCCCATGGGAGTTACATTCTTTTGATTCTCCTCCCCATCCCCCCGTGAGCGGGGTGGGGGAAGAGAGAGGGGAGAGTGAGTGAGCAAACTGTGGTTGATTTACAGGTGGGATTAAACCACGACACATACCAATCTATAAACACTAGTAGTGTGGGTGCATGGCAGAGAACAAAGTCTTAATAGTAGCTTTATTATGGATTGATTTGCTCTTGCTGACCAAAGAAAGAGTGAAAACCTGCTTTTATTAACTGTAGTTTATAGATGGGTTAATCCGATGTGAGTAAAGGATTTAACCAAAAATATTTCATATGAAGTAGGCAAGAACCTTAATTAAAAACTAAGCCAAAAAACCAAAACCAAACAGAAATCGCACAGATTCATGTATATACCTTGAACAGTAAGACCAAGGCTGGAACAGTTTTATATCTGCTCCAAACCTGTTGCCTGTGAATTACAGTGAAACAAATTTTAGCCCAAATGTTTAATATCCAGAATATATTGCAAGGCATTTCAAATTTGGTGACTATTTTTCCTATTACATGGAAGAGTTACATTTAATGGCTGCATCAACATATTGTATAATAATGTACATAATAGGAGATCTGAGGCTAGTCATACTTTTTGCAGTCAGTTGCATAGGCAAGTAGAGCCAGATTTACCCTGTCACTCCCTGTAGATTTTGACACTTCTTCCAGAGGTTTTATTTTTTGTGTTGATGCAATTCATGGACTATGGGGCCTTCTCTTTTATGAGGGAGTGATTATTCTCCCTCCTGCTCTTCAGAGTCATCAATCAGATCAGCTGATCTGATTTTAATAAAGAAGTCCTGCATTTTTGTTTGTTAATAGTGGAGACATTTGATTGTTGTGGCGCATAAATTCAGAATTAACATGCTGCTGTTCATCCGTAAGAGAGTCAGTAGAACTGCATATGCTAATTTTGTATATGTATGTACTTGGTACCTTAAAACATAAACTTGACACTGGAGGGAACAAGAAATATAAATAAATAATATTTTGTCCTCTTCTATAGGATTTTGTGGTCTTTTGTTGTCACATTTGTACAAGCTTGTAAATTTTGTATTCCAAACCATTATTCAACAAAGGATTACACTGAAGTAGACCATTTTTTCAATATATCAGTAAATGAAGCTTTGAATTTTGGCTAAATCAGAATGTGTAGGGTACAGTTAAGAAAAGTTGTGTGGGTAAAAAATGAATGTGTAAGGTGGCTTTGACTCTGCATCTTAACCTGTGTGCAAACAAGAATTAAGAGGTGCTGTAAAGATTTCCTTTCTATTGTGCCTGAATACACCAGAAAAGATGGAAAGTGTGAAGAAGACCCAAAAGAGAAAGCACATACTATATATTCTGGGAACTTTGCTTATAGGTGGCTCCTTTATCCGGAGATATTTTTCTATAACACCAATGTCATGATTCTTTATACTTAAAATACATTTTAATGATAAAAGAAGGTCATGAGATTCATCCAGAATTCTTCTAGGCAATTCAGGACTAAATACTCAGGTAAATTCTGCTGAAGTAGTGGGATAGGCTACTCTTTTCCTCATATTCCCCAAATAGCAATACTACCTCTGAAGACAAGATCAGAAGCTTTGTTCAGGATGCTTGGAAGATGTTGCCATCCCGTAACTGTGGGTGGGTTTGGGCGCTTTGGGTGTGCCACCAATAATGCTCCTCTTCTACCCTATTCATGGCACTCAGGATGCAGAGACAATATCCTTTTACACACCTCTGTTCCTTCTCAGCTGTGGTCCTAAGGAGGTCCCAATGGCTGTGGTCATTCAGGATATGACAGCCTCCCTGGCACATACGTACTGTAGCCAAGCTGGAGGAGAAGCATCCAATGTTTTATGCCCAGGGGTCTTGCACAATCAAAAGAAAACGTTGTTTTGTTTCCAAACCAGCAGCAGCAACAAAGATTAGAGCCCAGTGACCATAGTGGTGTGCTTAGTGCATATGTGTGACAAGAACAATATGCCAGCTCTTAATGAGAAGCAGAAATTTTTGGCTCTGACAGTACTGTAAGATTTTCAAGACTTCACAGCCACTTTTAACATGAGTACGTAACGCTTTTCTTTGTCTATAGCTACAAAAGTGCACACATATATCAAATATATATATGAAAGAGGAGAGAAATGATCCATGCATAACAAAACAGACAGTGTGGTGGTGACAACTTGTAGGCTACATATTGAATTTATTTAATTTAATAAACAATAACTTGTCCTAATGTTTTAGGCCAACAAAGTCTTTCCTTGCTCCCAAATGTTTGCTAAAATAGCTTTTTTCCTTGTTAATTTCCAGTTCTTGGCTGCATTTTGTGCTAGTTTTAAGCATATGTCATATACAAAATATGTTAATTTTGAAAGCCAAATCTGGCAGGAGATGATTGTAGAACTGGCATAGAGGGGTCTGGGACAAACAAACAGGCAAGCTTAAAGTTGGCAAGATGCATTTTCAATGCACAAAGTGTATTTATTTTTTTTTTAAATCTTTTCCAGTCATTTCCATGTGAGCACAGGCAGGAATAATGAAGAAAAAGCAAATAGTCTATGATAAAAATTCAGCATGGAATGAAAAAACCTTTAATTTAGGCATCTGCTGCATTTATCTCAAAAAATTCAAGAAAATCAGCATTCAATGGTTAACACAGACCTTCTGGTCCCTAAATACTGTAGATCAAAATTATGGTAATTGAAATGTGATTGTGTTTATGATATGTATTTACGCTTTACCGGAACAATTGCTAGTGGAACTGTCTATAGTAAGGCAGTGGGTCGATACGATTTTTGCAAAAATCCTATAGATTGCTGTCAGTTGGAAACAGTTGCACCTCTTCACTTGTTTAGTATGCTGCTTTGCAGAAGTGATATCTTCACAAATGCACTCCATGAAGTATTCAAATCAGCTAAAAATAACTGAAACATCTCTTCAGTACTGATCTCTGCATGAGTTCAATCTAAAACTTATTGAACTTTGCAGTCTAGGTTTATCTTTGTGTTTCATGAAGATATTTTTACATTTAAGACTAGGTATGTACATTTTATTCCAAAATTACTACTGCAGTTACTTGTGCACATATATGTGCTAAGCTGATTGTAGCAGTAGTTCCTAGTATGGCTTAATACACATAAATACTTTCAACACACAGAAATTTTATAATGATGGACTTCATTCTTAAAGGAAGATCCCTTAATAAAAAAAAAATATACCTGCATGCAAACATATAGCTACATACTTAAGTCCAAAGCTTCCTCAAGAGAATGCAATAATAAAGGGTAAGGAAGTACCATGAGGAGAAACAATAGAAATCTGAAGAAAAGAATGCAACCTTAATTCTGTCCTTTTAGTTAGAGGCACTATAAATTTGAATTATGGCAGCATTTGTCCTTTTTCCTATCTTTTCTACTTCTTTAGGTGAAATTTCTCTTCTATATCATTTGAATGTATATTCTTCTTAAATTTCTGAATTGGAACAAACACAAGCTTTTTGAAGTTTTCATTGGTTGGATGCTCTGAAAATTTTTAGTAGGGAGTATTAATGATGTCAAGTGGCACAAAAATATATGCCTGATTTTCATGTATTTTCCTGTATTATAAATTATATAAAATTCAGACACAATGAAACAAAATGATGTAATCTAAATTAACATTTTTACAGTGTGGAAACAACATTTTCTGTCATTATACAAATGAAAAGAGAGTGGAAATGAACAATGCTTTAAATAAAACAAAGTTTTTCTCTGTCAGAACGTTTTGACTTCACTGAGACTACATTTTTAGGCAGAAAACTATTCCATTCCATGAAACAATTGCCCACCTCTCACCTACTCTAACCTAGGATCCCCTTAGACAGCAATGTTATGAATAACTTCTGTAGGTGGGCAATTCCAGGCTTATTTCTGCTTATACTGGTTCATATCCAGCTGTCTCAGACAGACACATTATTTCCCCAAATGCTGAAGCATAAATCACTACTGATCTTCTGTCTGAGCAAAGGGAGAAATAGCGTATGAAGGAAAGAACTGACAGAAAGATTGTCAGGCTTCTTTGATGATTGATCTTGATGCTGAGGAAAAATAAGACCTGCCATCATTGTCACTTTCAACATGAAGGAGTTTCTGAAAAATTCCTGTTCAAAGATAATTTGAATACAGTTACCTATTCTGGAAATTTATAGAAAGAATTACCTTGCAATTAGATACCATAGGGTGGTTACTTCTGGATCATATATTATACAACGAAAAGAAGGTCATGTCCCATGACAATTCAAAAAAAAAAAAAAAAGTTTAAGTAAGCTTTAATATATAAAATGTGTAGGATGTAAGAATTAGATTGAGAAGATCTAAAATATGCTTATGTGCAACCCTGCCTTTTTAAAAACTTTTATCAATAAAAGGTTCTCTCAGCAGACTCTTAGGACAATCACTCAGGGACATATTGTTTGGCTAAGAATAATGCATACATTGATCCTTGAACCATACCAATGAATTGAAATAAGGCAATAGAACTGGAATTCACATTATGTTCCTTTAGCTACCCCAGAATTTAAGGTTTTTAGACTCCCCTATATTCAACAGAAAGAGATAGACCCCTCCATAAGGAGATTCATCCTATCTGTCTTGAATAGCTCTACTACATGCATGAATTGCCCCTGGAGTTCTCATTTTATCATTTAAATATGAGAAGATAAGTTAATAAGGTAACAAGAAGAGACTAGACAAGTAGCACACGCCAGACATCTTCTGCTAAGATAAATAGTATTGCTGCAGGAATGTCCTGTCCAGAGGGACTGATCATATGCAATCAGGGAAGAAGAAATTTACAGCCAGTTTAGGAAAACTGGAGGAAAAGGTTTCCACTTAAGCATTGCTTTCCAGACTTCAGAAAAAATTAGTGGTTTAGCGCACTGAATTTGTGAACTCTGGAAATAGCAATAGAATTACTCCTGGCTAGACAAAAGATTGTATATAGACCATTTTCTTTCCCCACATACTGAAAATACACGTCTTCATATTCTCACAGTCTGCAAACAATGGTGCATAATGGGAAACAGAAAGAATCAGCAAACAAAAGCACAGTGGCCTGTATCTTGAGAGTGTGTGTGAAACTTATACTGTCTAGGCAGGGATCAATGGAAATGACTTTCAATACTCAGAATAAATTTCAAGTGAGCTCAGTTACTCTTCTGTTAATTTAGTGTAAGTTATTCTTTTCTATATGGGACTTATTTTTCTTAAGTTAATTGGTCTTTCAGTATTTTGCAATGTGCACTCAGAGATAAATAGTAATTAAATTGTATGTTCAGTGAGAAGTGCAACTTAAATTAAAAAACATAAAGCTTTTTTTTTCTTTACTAGAAAGAAAATACATGAAACTTGAGAAAAGAAACAGAATTTAGCTGGCCTGGTTAATCTGAACCTTTATAGAAGGAAAAAAGTATTGCAGAAGTCAGATTTATCACAGCTTGGGTTTTAAGCTGACAAAAACTATTGGTAATATTTGCACATTTATATTTGAACAATGCATGTCTTC
This sequence comes from Ara ararauna, assembly GCA_028858755.1. NCBI lineage: Eukaryota > Metazoa > Chordata > Aves > Psittaciformes > Psittacidae > Ara > Ara ararauna. The sequence continues at coordinate 29,571,747 of CM054410.1, read as the reverse complement.
TCAGAAAAGAAGTTCATAAAAATCCTGTTACACCAAAGAAAGAGTTAAAGCACAATTTTAGTTCACAACTGATTTAAAATAAGATCTTGATCCCACGGACATTTCAGAAGCTTAAGTTCACTCATGGGAGTGACAATGCAACGTCATATCAACAAAACTGGTAAACTGGTAGCCCTGCCAAATTTCAAGGCTGTCCAAAAAATCTCCTTACTAAGATTTTCTTATTTGCTTATACATTTCTTAAAATTTAAACAGATTGAATGAAATTTTGTACACTGAATATCCGTTGTACAGTGATCTCATTAGTTTATTTCTCATCAATTCAGTGAAAGAAATTGATACATTTGCAGTATTTCATATGAAAGATATTCTCTTTGTCTTAAAAGAATGATTAAACCTCCCTTTGAGAAGCTTCATTGTCCATTTTTAGAGCAGATATTTGAGAAAGTCTGCTATCCCTTGAAAAAAGCATACTCTTATACTAGGAGTGTAAGATAACATACGCAAGGATTGCATACTCCATTCTAAATCTGGGACAGAATGCGTGTTTGACTTTAAAGTTTTAACAATTTTTTTACCATTAATGTTGCTGTGGTTTTTCATTAAATATGTAGTTCCTACAATTTACAGATAGGTCTTCAGGAAGAGCTAGACTTCGGGGAACCAAATAACTGAGTGGGTATCTGCTTACAGATTTGCAATATATTATTTTCCCCAAACCCAATGATCTTTCAGTAATGTTTAAAAATCATCTTTTAATTTCATAGTTATTTAGTGCCTGTCATGGGTTCAGCAGTAGCAGTCATTTTTCTCCTCCTTAGTAGCTGCTGCAGCACTGTGTTTTCGACTTTCAACCTGGGAACAGCGCGGATAACACCGGTGTTTATAGTTATGGCTTAGAATGTTTGGTTTGACCAAGGACTTCCTGAGTCTCATGCTCTGCCAGGGAGGAGGGGAAGCCGGGAGGAAGCAGAGACAGGACACCTGACCCAAACTAACCAAAGCGGTATTCCATACCACAGCACATTATTCCTAGGATGGAAAAACTGGGGGCAGGAACCTGGAAAAGTTCAGTTCACAGCTCGCTCATTGGGTGGTGAGCAGTTGTACCCGCTTCCCTTGTATTTCCCTGGTCATTATTGTTATTGGTGGTAGTAGTAGTGATTTGTGTTATACCTTAGTTACTGGACTGTTCTTATCTCAACCCGTGGGAGTTACATTCTTTCGATTCTCCTCTCCATTTCCCCCCCTCGGAGTGGGGGGGAAGGAAGAGGGGGGAGTGAGTGAGCAAACTGTGTGATTTACGGCTTAAACCATGGCAGTGCCTTATGAGAAATTACCCCCCTGGTTTTATCAAAAACACCACCTTCGGAGAAAAATGCAAATCATTATGCAGCAATGAGAAGTTCATTCATAAAATTAAAAAAAAAAAAAAAATAATTTAGCAGTCTTATCTTAATTGATTCAGACTGAATCAATTTTTTAATCCCCTGTGACTACATACCAAGATTTGTTAGCGAGCAAGAAAACACCAAACAGATAAAATTTTCTATACCTTATAAGTACCAGAATGTTGAAAAAAGAAAGATATTTGACAGAGTAGAATAGATTTTCATTTAGCCAACTTTACATGTTTTTAAATGTGTAATTAATTTTTTTCATGTTATGAACACATTTGGCATCAATGGAAAAATATCATTAATAGAAAGCAATCAGCAGCCCTTGAGTTTCAAAGAGATTCCAAGCAAAGGTGACAGGTTTTCTATTTACCATTTCTGAAGGTTACCATGTTTCAGGAATCCTAGATAAAGCAAATGGCATAAGAATTGCTTAAAAAACAAGTTAATTAAATAATTTCTTAACATAAATTCTACTGGATGCAAATTGTATGCCTTCAAAGGTAAAAAAACATTTCTATTATGAAGTTCACACAAACATTGTGTCAATATTATATCAAGAAAATTTTTACCAACAGACTTGTTGAAAATATGACTTCTGCTGTTTCAAAGAAGCTAACCAACTTCTTAATACTGTTCTATATTTGGTATGTCATAAATACATACTGTACAGGAGGTTTTGATATACATATATACACATTGTAAATATTAAATTGTTGATATATGCGTATATGCAATGTGACTTAATTCAGTAGTTATTCTTGCAAAACAAGACTCTACTTGCAGAGTCTCTTCCTACTTTCATCTCTGCCCTTCTTGCTTTCTTGCTTTTTAGTTTTTCTTTAAACCAAGCTCTAAGTCTTTAATCCAGATCAGATTACTAATGTCTGACAAGTGGGAAAGGTTTTGCAACTCATACTTGAATTTTATAAAGATTACAAGTTATTGGGTTCAATTCTTCTAAAATTAGGATTTATTTATTTAATATGAAATCTATTTTACTATAAAATTAAGAATTTTGTCAACTCTTGATTTTAACTGATATTTTTAATTCTACTTTCCAGGGGATTTTTATGTTCGTAAGCAGCATCTACAGCACTCGCAGCTGTCTAAATGTATGGTTATACTTTTTGCAAAAATTTCACTCTGCTCTATTGCACAGTGGAATAGTTTTACCTTTACATACGACCTATATAAAATATGTATTTTTGTCATTTGACTTCAAAAGAGTGGAGGATCGTAAATGACTTTTACAAACTGAAGCATAGAGAGCAGAAGTGTGGTGGTCATTGCAGAACAAGATTAGATCTCAAGACTGCAATTCACAGACCATTCTATTTTAAGGTACATTGCCAAATTCCCCCTAAAATACCGTTTGCCCTGAGGATTTTGCCAGAGCAGCACAGTACCGACAGAGGAGGATTGGCATATGAAAAAATTGTTGTCTTGGTTCTCTTTTGTCTCAGGAGGAAAACTGGAGATTTTTCAGTAATTTTCGGTATGATTTATTAGCATCAGGGGTGTGTTTCTGTAATTATGGTCTTTAAATACATTAATACTCTCTATTGTTTAAGGGTATTAATAACATCAATGAAACTAAACTGTTTAAAGTCATATATAAGTTTATATCCCTGAAGCATCAAATCCCTGATCATCTTTAATATTAAAGTTAACTCACTTTAATAGCAATTTAAATAACTTGATGTTAGTTAGGGCAACAGTCAAAACAACCTTGTACAGAAAAATGCAAACTTCTTCCAAGAAATAAAGAACACCAAAGAACTAATGGCAATTTTTAACAAATCTCACTTTCTAGGCCGTACTTTTGAAATTAAAATGTCTTCTGATAAAAAGTTCAGTTTGGTGGAAGTCTGCTGTTATAGGAGATTGTAGATGTTATAGTAGACAGTAGATGAGTTTAAAACAGGGCTCCTATTAAATGTACAGAATATATTTTGCTCTTGGGTGTAAAGGAAAAGCATGGAAATCTTTTCTGGGGCTGATTGATAGATTCATACATATGAGGGAGGAATTTGATCACTGAACTTCTCTATGCACCAAACCAGCTGAACTGTGGTTTTGTTGCATGGGAGGAAATGTTTGGGTAAGCAGAGCAGCTGCCAGTTGATTTTCACATCACAGTGTCAGTGTTCAGAAAGTGTACAGAAGGTGAAGAATGCTACCAAATGTGAAACAGAGGCTGTCCCTGAACATGAACATTCTGAATTTTCACACCAGTTCTAACTACCTAGACTGAAAACTACATGTGTGTATGGGTGCATTCATCACTCTCATGAGGTTCTCTTGAACTTTCCTGATTGTGACAGGTGAAGTATAAAGCATGCAATAAAAAACATCCCTTCCCTACAGCTGGTGCAGGGCTTGGTGGCCAGCTGGGTGCTACAAAGGAGGCTATCCATCAAACAACAAATGGACTGCGGAATTGGTGCACTTGGACTTGGCTATCAATTGATGTTTAGTCCTGTCCTGCTTTTCCAATGTGTTTTACAGGTGCTTGGCTTTTGTCTTAAAAACCAAAGTAAATTAAATCTGTATCACCTGTGAGATGAAATACAAATTGTCATATGGGGAAAAAAATGGGATCTAAAAGGCTTTAATTTTTCTTCTCCGGTGTTTTATAATATGCTCCATAGACTTGGCTTTTCATGGTGAACTTCAATAGAGGAAATATCGTGGGGTTCTTCCCAGATTCTCTCCACACTCCTCACTATGATCTATTAAAACATATATGCTCAAATCAAAAGAGTAAACAGCAGACAAACAGCTGTAACAATTTAGCATATCCCTCCGTTTTCCCTGCTGGGTAGTAGGATTGTTTTTTAAAGAGTTTTGAGATTTAAAAATATGTCTTTCTTATGAAGACAAAACATTTAATGTTTCCGAGCTAAGGAAAAACATTTCTTCCTACACTTGAAATTGAAAAAAAAAAAAAAAAAAGCAGCATTGTTTCAAATATTTAAGTACTTTGTTTTGGCGCTGATTTCTTCTAGTTATTTTACATTAAAAAAAATGTTGATTGCAAAATAAGAAATAGAAACTACAATTTCAGGGTATTAAAAAAAGGTATTTCTCAGACAAATAAGTTATTTGTTCTTATGTTTTAATTTAAATACAATTCTGATACAGTATCTGCGGCAACCCACTCTTGTAAAGTATTCTGATATAGTGTTCTACTGAAATTTTTTATCTAACTTTTCTGTTGAGGCAAGTATGGATAATTCATATTTCTCCCTAGTACGCTTTCAAGAACTTATCCATATGAAAATTTGTGTTCTGCATACACTCTGAACCAAATCTTTTTCAAGTTTTCATCAAATGATTAGATAACACAGCTTTGAGTATTTCAGAAATGCTCCATTGACACAGGTCACATTAAAATTTTCCACTTCCATATAAGCACTGAGAATGAACACTTCGAATAACCAGGATTCATCTTCTAGCTTCAAGGTGAAGTAGCAGCTGTTCCAGACATTAGTAACTCCTGAAAAGCAACAGATTAGGCTTAGCTTTTATTTAAAATGTGGAACTTTATTTAAAACGTGGAACTGTAGAAATACAGAGAGGAGGCAGAATAAATGTTCCTTATCAAATAGGTAAAAGAAAAAGAAAAGTTTTAAAAGTTTGAGAACAAAAAGGGGACAGATTTCTGTATAAAATGAGTGAGTTTTGGTTTAGGGTTGGCAGTTTTCAATCAGAAACTCTCAGGTCATTAAACTCCTGAGAAGTATGATTTTTTTGTCTCAATCTTTCTCCTGTTATAGTTTATACAAGGAAATAGGTTAGAGAACTAAAAATTCCAGCTAATGTTCAGAAGTGCGCTTTTGATATGTTTGCATTTTTCTGGCATGATCTGGTTCCAGTGAGTAAGAAATCTGTATGAGAACTGAGGTCACTAAATCTACACCAGTTTTCAGTTGCTTCATGTATTTGTCAGAATTCGGGTTACCTAAGAAATAAATTGGAAGAAAATAATCTTCTTCTTGATAGGTCCCCTCTCCCTTTTGAATACTTCTTTTAAGCTATTTTTTTGTGTGTCTGCATCACAGTACTACTTCAAATATGAATATTTGGATTTAAAAAACAACTGGGGGGAAAAAAATGCATGAAGTCAAATGCAAAATTAAAGCACATGAAATTTTTATTTAACATCATCTGAAGTACATGGACTATAAAGTTACCATCAGCTATCCAATACCTTCCATCAATCTTTATCAAACTGTATGTGTCACTAATAAACACAGTATAAAATCATCAATTCCTACTAGGAAGAAATCATCACAGACTTAGTATAGATTTATAATAATATTCATTTCAATTTATAATAAGTGAGGAAAAGGGCTTGGTGTCTGAAAGTCTACATCTGGTAGGTGTTGTATATTTAAGCATTCATGTGAAGATGTGTCATGACTAAGGAAGAAACCCTGCCAAAGAAGCATGATCTGTGTTTTGATTACAGTTCAGATACAGGTCATTTCTTACACAAGGACAGATGATATCAGACCAGAATTTAGGGGAATCATTCACCCTGTCTGATCACAGCTTTTAACTTTCAGAAAGATTCAAGAATTGTCTAAAGTGACCTTTGGCTATTCATAAGAAAAAAAGGAGAGTAGGAGGAAGGAAAAAGAGAAAATTGTCATTGCCAGTTACACAGCAAAAATAGGGGGGATGTTTTTTCTCACATAAGCAACAGAAATACAGACATGGAAACACAGATTCCCTGGCACTACAGCACAAAACCAAAAATCTACAGATCTGTGTGAATTTGCATTATAGCTTGATTTGCAAAACTAGACTGACAAAAAGGATATGGTTACCGTATTATTCAGCAGCAAATGAAGGAAAGCAGGAGCAAGATTATTTAATCTTGCTTCAGATTAACTGAGAAACAAAATTGCTCAGTTTCTGTGAGGCATCAAGCTTTTGGGGTGATGGATACTCACTCGTTTTAGTGGGAAGTGACCTTCTAGGCCTATTGAATGCTGGCTGCTGATGTTTTTGTCATACTTAAGCAAAACTGCTTACCGTCTGTGTTTTAAGGAGAGTTCATATGGACTCATGGGAATATATTTCTTTTCAATATTTTCCAGCATAAAATCATTGTTTTGAAAGCATTTTCTGGAGTAATAATTGCTTTGTTATTTTGAGTTTTAACTTACTGAATTCTCTACCCAGGAAAAGAGAAAGCATTGTATATTATTCAATGCACCAGAAGACACATAATTTTCCCTACCCTAGACAAATTACCCACAGATAAAAAATTGTTGCTCTGGAAGGAATAAAGAGGATTGGTACTGGACTTCTTTGTTGGTGGTGAGAACTCTGTGGTGCACTAGTTCATGTCAAACTCCTGTGAAAAGATACTGAATTCTTTTTTAAAGGATAGTAAGAGCAATAGCAAGGCAACAGTGGGAAAAAGTAAGCTATATTGGGTTTTGCTCTTCCTACTTCTGATTCCACAGAAATCTGCTGCAGATGACAAACTGACTCAATAACCAAAAGATTAAGTGAAATACCTGTGTTCCAGGTATACATCACTAACTTGTTAAAAGCTGAGCTCTCTGCAGACCATATCTTAAACAGTTGCTTTACTGTCATGGTTTTGAGAGGTCATATTTTCTTTCCTTCACAGAATGCATTTGCCTTCTTTCATACCCTCCTGTGAAGGCATGTTAGAATAGACAGACAATATTAGGCAAAAATATTGTCAGTTTTGAGCTGAATTCATGTTTAGATTTGAGGCAAACAGACAAACATTCAAAGGGTTTGGTTTAAAATGTCAAAGTGTAACATCAGCAACAGCCACGATAAAGAGTCTCAAGCTTATCCTTAATTCTCAGGTTATTTATTTGGATACCAAACGTTTGAGATATTTGATCATTATTATTACAGATAATCTGCTGGGAATCATACAAATGTTTAGAAAATATGGTATTGCAGGCTTGACACTTTTCTTGTCACCTAATTTGGTTTCCCAGGAGAACTGGTGTGTCATTTTTATGAAATGTAATTTTATATTCTACATGTTGGATATGTTCTAAATGTCCAACAAATATAATTTCCTTTTTTTAAATAATTCTTAAGGATTTCCTTGGAAAAAAAAATTTATGATTTATTTTAACATGACAGAGTTAAAATGTTTTATACATGCTTCACCAATACACAGTGCATTTGTATTTTTTCTGAACAGTAAAAATTATTCTGAGTAGTTTGTGTGAGCTGATCACACCAGAGTTTCAAATTAAGGGACCTGCAAGTGTATGCAACATGCTACAAATGAAACCTGGGAGGCCTGAATTTATAATTTTAGCTGTTCCTGAAACTATATTACAGTAGTTAGATCTGCAAGGAACTGTGAAGTGATTAACTTATGGTGGGAAGCATGACATTTATTTAAATCTAGTACTCTATTCACAGCTGCCTTGCAGAAAGACTTTGATGCATATGCCAAGGTTATAATAATAACATTCTTAAGGTCCATTTACTACAAAGCTGAACAGTCACAGCTCCTGTTCAGTTTGCACCAAACTCAGATTTTTTACTATCAATGAGAAAATCAGCGTTGCTGACACTATGAATAGAGTCCTGCTAATGGCTCACAGGTGTTTTCATTAGTCTTAAAACAGAGAGGCTGTTCAAAGACTAGCAGTCATAGGCTGTGAGTACATAAATATGAAATTTGGTATGTGCAACAGATGCTGTAAGTTAGGGTGAATAAGTGTAAGTGTACACAAGCACGGAACAAAATTCGGAAAATATATCAAGCTGTGCAAAAAATTGATAGTTGATTGTTTAGCTATACTTGCAGAAAGCATGAGACTATCACTCATTTCCTGTTTGATCCATACCAGACTAAATTACCTTGGAAGTCCCAGAAATTAAAGGAAGTGAAATAGAAGAAAGTTATCAAGCGTTATGCTTGTTAATGAGTCCAGAATTACAATGAGTTCAATATTGCTTATTTTATACTGCTTATCCTGAATTTCCAAACATCCCCCTCTTAGGAAACCACAAATAAGTTTGACTTAAAAATACTGAATTTTATAAATAACTAATTTGGGGTCCTTGCTTTTTTTTTGACTCATAACTTCTGACATTAATTTTTTGATCTTTATCCATAACCTGGAAGGCTAGCAACTTGTTATATTCTTAAGCCATGGCTGTAATATAACAGAATGCTTTTTTTAACATTCTATATGAATCTGGGGTTTAAAAGCACCTCAATGCATTACAGCAGTAGAGATAAGATGGTGAGCTGACAGTGAGTTGAAAATGAGTTTGTAATGCTCATGTGTATGTAACCTGTAGCCCTGCACAGTGAAGATATGTGAACAAAGACACAACAGTGTGGTAGCTCACCAAAGCTGATATAGCAATAAGCTTATTGTGAGGTTCAAGACGCTTAGGGTCTTCCCAATGATGCCTCTGAGCACACTCACAGTGGTGGTTTCCCTACCTCTAAATCTCTTTTATGTGGGCCTGTATCACCCTATGTCCCACTGTGGGGGGAGGAGATGGCCTACTGAAGGTGACTGTTGTTAGATGTTTTTGTTGCATGACTGAAACTTTAGAAGAGTATAACATCAAATAACTGTTTTAGGCAATCTTTGTACTTTGTATATTAACATATCTGTTTACAGGTGCATTTCTACAAAGAAGAGTCACTCTCAAAATCTTTGTGTTAACAAATACCTGTTCAGTAAGCATTCACAATCAGGAAGCATAAAAAAGCCATGGGCAAAATGAACACATAGCCAAAAATTAAATGCCTGCTTACTCAGTATTCCCAAAGAGCTGCTAAAATGATAGAAATGCATGTACATGGTATTCAAAATTAATGCAAATTCTACAGTATTCAACCAGAGACAAAGAGAGTTTAGGTAGGAATAGTTATGCTCAGTTTTGTTGAGGTTTCAGAGGTATTCACTTCTCTTGGCTGTTCTGCCAGATTAGATAAACTGAGGATGTACTTATAAACTGAGGATGATCTTATAAAAAAAGCCTTATCTTTTGATTCTTAGACTAGAGAGGTTTGAGTAAGCTTTGAGTGGGCATTAAACCTCACCAGCCATCTGAATCTAAGCAGAATGCTGAATCTTTTAGGGGTTACATATGACCACATAGGAATATGGGCATAGGAACTTTTGGATTAATGCAGGTAACTTCTAATATTTAAACTGATTTATCAACATCTCAGGAAACTGAGAAGTGGCACACCTTTTCTAGAAATACTAACCTGACTATACAGCAAAGTTATCTGTCGTTAAGGGGTGTGTTGAATCTTAGGGGCTTCTTATACATGCTTACAACATCTAGGAGCTGCTTTGCAGATTCTTTTCCCAAATATAAACTATTTTAAGAAGAAAAATTCTGCCAGATTTTTAATCCTAAATATTTTTATACTACACGTACTCTGGAATGCGGGTGTCACTGAGATTGAACTGATTTGAGCCGAGTCAACAAATTATTGTTTATTTTTATAATACTCTAAAGGCAATATCATTACTTACATAGAGTTGATTTAATTGCAGTTTAATTAAACTGCTTTCCTACATGCTGTTAACCACTATGTGATTTCAAGTACAAATATAAATTCAAAAGGTCGTCCACAATCACCACATCAAAGCATAAACATAGTGTAAATTACTGATGGATAACAACTGACAAGTACTAAACCATTTTCATGTTTAATTCTTGTTTCAGATTAAACTCATCTAATCTAATAATAATCTAATAACACCAGCAAGTGTTTCTTTTCAGTACGGATGTGAATTTCTCTTCTTAGGAAATTTGGTCTGTAATCCATCGAAGCAGGAAGATGTTAGTAGTCTGGTAAATTAAATTGTGACATTGAGAATTATTTGGTATAAATTTACACCATGCTCTAAGAATTGGGGAGTAAGCTCTCCCAGTAAAGGTCAACTTCTGTGGATCTCATTGTCTTCTATGCAGCTTTCTCTTTTTGGTATAACAACTGATGAATCATTGCACCTGATTATCTGTTGAACTACAGTAATTGTCTTGGGTTTTTCCAGTTCTAAAGAAACTTGCTTGTCACAACTGTGCTTTCATCAATCCACTGAAAAGGTAGCAGAGGAAAGCTAGAGAATATGAGAAGAGACAATAATGAAAAATTGTATTACAACCTTCCATGAAAGAAGCTGAGTAGATATCCCTCTCTTCTTTGTGTTTGCAAAACACAAATGTAGTTTAGCTAATCATCTACCTAGACTTATGTAAGACCTTTGATACAGACTTCACAACATTCTTGCTGCTCAGTTGGAGAGATATAGGATTGATAGATGGACAGTTAGATGGATAAGAGATGAGCAGTTGAATGTCCAAGTGAAAACCAGTAACAAGTAGTGTCCCTCAAGGGTCTGTACTGGGACCAATATTGTATCTTCATCAGCAACATAGTTAGTGATGATATCAAGCATGTAATGTAGCTCCAGCTGTGAGGTACCATTTTTTCCAAGGTCATATAGATATCGTTTGAAAGTATTACAGTTATTTCTGTTGGCAAAACAAACAAAAACAAAACTAAACAAACAACAAAAACAAGTCTAAGAAAGCTGAGTGAAAGTGTTACTGGTTTTGATATAATGGGCTACAGGTAGCAAAGGAAGAGTAAATAAAGAATTTAGAAGGAAGTGTAAACATTTTTATATAGAGAAAAGAGATTAAAAGAAGCAGTTGCAGAGCAGAAAAGGAGGTGACAACACACCTTAAAAGTACTGTTATCGATTGATAATGTCTTGTTCAGGAATTTCTCAATTTGCCTGTTAAACAAGACAAGTTGTACATATTTCGTAAATAAAAAAAACAAATATCAGTTCAAATAAAGGCAAGAAAGTCATCAAAGGTAGGAAAAAACACCTTCTACCAAAAGAAACCCCAGATTAGCGAAACCTGTCTAAAGTTATGATCTATCTAACTCTATGGAAATGTGTTAAACGATGAATGTGCTTCTTGAGTGCTCTAGTGCTCTAGAGAGCAGATGCTAAACTACTGGTGCAGCCAAATTAATTTCAGACCATGTGGAAGCACTATGGCAATAGAAAGGGAGTAATTTAGGGTGACACGTTTTCAGAAATTTGCCAAAGGTTGGGTTTGGCTAACTGCTCATAGATGTCATAGCTGACTTGAGTGAGAGAGGGGTTAGTGCAACTGAAAAGGCTTCTGAAAAATCTTGTCTTTAATTTATTTAATCTGTTAAAATAACGCGAAAAAAATGGAAAAAAAAAAAAATAATTAAATCTGGATTTTGAAAGAGTGTTAGTCACCCAGGAATAGGAAACAAAAAAAAATTGAAGTTAAACTGTGAATATCAATCACCTAACTCCATTCTAATTGTGTTAAATCATACACTATATAATTAGTGGAAAAGTGCATATTTTAATGGTACTATCACAATTATAGGGTGATATAGTAATGTATTATAACAACTAATGTTATAAATGTGATTGACAAACATGATTCATACTTCTGCTGAGTACTCTAATAAATATTTTTCAGAAAACAAAAATATGTGATTTTCAGCAGGCAGTATCATAGTTCAGAGGTCTGCTATAAACCAGAAGATAGTCATAAACACATTTTGTGAATACTGAAAAATGTAGGCACTCATTTTTTTAAAAATCCTCATTATTTCTTAAATTACCTATTTCTTCAAAGTATTTTAGACACATTGCAGCTGGAGACAAACTTCTACAAAATTCAGAAGGAATTTTACTCAAAAGTCCCAAATGAGTTTTTTTATTTCAATGACAGCTTTTTTAAAAAATGCAAAGTAAACATTGCATAAAGAAACCTATAACCAAATAAACTTTGAAGCTACTTTCAATTTCCTCTTAAATACAAAGTATAAGAATTCATATTTCTGTGATTTAATGCTTTGAATTATTTGATTAGCTTCTGGTTTATATTAATAAAATTAAAAATATGTCTTCTAAAGAAAAAAGGCCCATAATGAAATGTATATGAAATGTCCTATTCATGTTAGCATCAGAAGTGTTCCTTGGAATAGTCCTAGCCCTTTTTAAATTAATGAGTTGGTCTTATAAGTTACTTCAGTCTTCTGTTACTTCATAGCATGAATCCTTATGTAATATTGTTATCAAATGTGTACCCCGGTTGCTGACAAATTTTCCTTTCTTTATAGCCATTCACCTTTCTTAGAGCAGTGCCCAGAGGTTTAGTTTAAGCATAAAAAGGCGAGAAAATGGTATTCATACTCCTATCAGACAATGTCACACATCTGGTAAATTTTGTTAGGCTTTTTTCCCTCTTTACAATAAGGGAAATATTGGAGTAAGATGCAGGAAATGTCACCAGACTTTTGGGAACAGGCTGAATTGCTTCTTTTAGGTATATAAAGAAGACTACAAGAGTTCTGGAAAGCACAGACATGTTTTTTAAAGTACTCCTCTTCTATGTGACTTACTGATTTTTAGACTGCTACAGTGGATTCTCCTCTCCCTGAAAAATTCAATGAGTACTATTATGATTTCTTTTTAAGAGCAAAAGAATAATTTGATGAAATATTGTACCTTCCATTTTATACACAAGATCTGATAATTGTACTGGAGATGCTTGCTGTGGATATATTACTATGTTATACTTTTCCTTCACCACTCTTATAAGTTCTGTTTACTTGAGCCAGCCTGCTTACAGATACTAAATAGATTTGAAAGTGGGACTGATTTGTAGATTTAGTACACAAATCTGTAGCAATCACAAGTATTTTTTCTCTACTGTTAACCATATGAGTGGGGAACTCGTGATCCTAAGGTTAGATACCGCCCATGACTGTATTTCCACAGGCCCATTCCCATCCCCTTTTATGCAAGTCTATTGGCAATTACTGGAGCATGTGTTAGTGTCTGTAAAATATCTTTGAAAGCAGGGAGAGGGTTCCACTCCCCACCCTCTGATAGTATCAAAATTAGTATCAAAGATTAAATGAGCAATAGAAAAAAAACAATGCAGTTAGTGGAGGAGGATCAAATTACAGTGAACTTCCCTCCTGGGTTCACTGCCTGAAATAATGACTTTATTTGGAACACAATTATTAAAAAGTGCCACTTTAGAATATGCCCTGTGTCTGCTTTGTTGTCAAGTGGAGGCAGTGCTCTGTGGAATGAGGGGACAGTTGGAGTGGATGTATTTGAGGATCAGAGGTATGGTTTACGGTGAGCCTTGAGTGCTCTTTGTGAACTGAAAAATTTAACCAGTAAGGAAGCTTCCAGGCTATTTTAACACATTCTCAGAAGTCCTACAACCTGTTTTCAGTAGAAGCAGCAATCTGTCAGAGGGACAATGAAGCCTGAGCCTCACTTGGACGCTGTCTCTGAGGTGGGTAGCCACGTATACTTTACAGCCAGTGCAAGCAACTTCACAGAGATTCTTCCTATGCCTACATGATTCTTTCTAATGTGAACCTCTCTGTTTTGTTCTTAAAAGAAATCTGGTCTGCCAGCTGGGTGCCTCAGAACAATTTTGGCAATACTCATGAGTAGTTTGTAAGCACTTTCCTTCACTCGTAGAATGACTGTGAGGCAGATAGAATGCAAGTAGGCTAACTGCAGATAAAGTTTATGCTTTACTGTGAGAATCCTTTGAAAGATCAGCGAAATTATCTGTAAAACACCACAGGCTGGAGTTCTTCCAGGCAATATTTTGATCTAGTATAGAGCAAGCTAAATTTAAGGAAAAAAAAAAAAGAAATTCAGGCTTTTGTTTTTTGCCTGGGCATCTAAGCATGACTTGCCCCTGTACCATCAGTCCTGCTAAAGGGTCACATCAGACTTTCCTACTTGCTCCTGATTTGCATCTGTTCCCTTGTGAAAATGTTAAGAGATATCCACAATACAATAAAAGAAAAATACATTAGCCTATTAATTCCAAGAAATACAGGTACAGTCCCCTTGATTTTTTTTATCTTTTACGTAAAAAAACAGAATAGTAGGGTGGGATTTTTTACTCTCAGTTCCTCTGGAGTGCCATAACAACCCTAGCATTAGAAAATGTGCAGTGAAATACATTAATACTTTATTTTTACCCAGCATATAAAACAGACTGGTTTTCACTTCCATATAAACATTCCATGGAAACATTGAAGAACAATGTGCATAACTCAGTGTTTAGTTGAGTCTTTCCCATTTATTCTTAATTTGTTTGCATGCTGTTTTGCTAGCCAATGATCCTGAGAGAGAGAGAAGAAAGGCTTAAGACATCTTAAACTTGTTTCTGGAAAGATTGTTGTCCTGAGGAATGCTGTTGCTGCTCAGGTCGGGTTGGGTGTCAGTGAGTGATGAGCAATTGTATTGTGCATCACTTGTGTTTTCTGAGCTTTATTTTTCTGTTGTTCCCTGCTATTATTATCAGTATTTTTATTGTTGTATTGTGTTTATATTATCACTATATTTTACTTTATTTCAATTATTAAACTGTTCTTATCTATATCCGGATGCTTTACATTCTTATGATTCTCCTCCCTATCCCACCCAGGGACGGGGGGAAGAGTAGATGTAAGAGAGCGGCTACAGGTTGCTGAATTACTGGCTGGGTTTAAACCATGACAATTATAAAGACCAGTCAGATAATTGCTTGTCTGGGGTAGAATTCATTGAGTTTAATTAAAAACAAGATTAAAAACTGTAAGAAGTACAGTGTCATTTTTAATCATATGTCTCACATATGTATATCTTTTCAGGAGTTTACAAATCCAAGATGAGGTCTCACTGCTGTGAGCTCTATTGTGTGCATTGATTTAGAATAATAATCTTGGGTTGCACCTGGCCTTGGGCATTTAGAAAAATAAACAGTCTGATAGCTCTCTGCTTGAACATGCAGGTCCTAAAACTTAATATATTTACTCCAGTAGGTCTGCTAATGGTTCCTCTTCCATTAACCTCTGGGGACTGTGGACAGTTGGCAATGGCTCTCTTCTGCTTTATTTCTGGATGTTGCTAAGAGTATGTCCCACCTTCTGAATAGACTCAGAGCTCTAACTTTAACCCCAGTCACACTGCGGTAAGGCCAAAATAAGCAGTCTTGTCAGATCTGAAGACACAGGATTTGGGGACTGCATATAGCATTAAAATACAAGTGAGCTCTAAATCAGTGACAGTAGTAACAGTCTGGACAGAGCAGAGCATCAGTCACAACAGGCGAGTTGACTCAGCAAAGAAGTTACCTTTGCTGTACTTTACACTGAAATTCCTCAAATGCAGCCAAGCTGTCACTTGTTAGCTGCTCTGTAGTAACTGTTTGCAGCTGCAGAGTAATTCAGTTCAGCTTGACTGGGATCAATCAGATTAGTCCACATCTTAGTTGCATCGGCAGAGAGCAGGCTGAATGGTGGTTGCTGTGGCTTGGCTAATGTGGGCTGCACATTGTCTCACACCTCAGTTATCAAAATGTACTGAACACTGCTGTAGTTTATGTGATTTTCTGTAGCTAGATCTTTTCCCCTACTAGCTTTTGAGCTGTATGAAAACGTCTTCTAAAATAACTGCCTTGATATAGCATTGCACAAGGTCTGACTAATTAAAATGCAATTACCAATTTTCTCACCCTGATGACTGCATTCACTTTTTATTAACTAATTTGAAAAAATGTACTGGAAAAACAGAAAAGATATGATGAAAACATTAAGAGGAGAGATACAATTGAAGCAGAAATCTAAAAATTTGTTGCTTTAAGCTGGAAATTAAATCCCTTAGTAGGAAAGACATTCAAATAAGTAGGATAAAAAAGATCAAAAGAAGGTCAATACAGCAATGATATTTTATTTTCTCCAAATACAAAGCCTAACTCACTTTCAATGAATTAAAATGCAAAATATATATATTTCAGTATAGCTTTAGGCTACAACTTTATATTCTGTGGAATTCATTGCCACAGGAAGCAACTTATTAAATAAGTATTTGCAGAATTGTGCACTGGATTAAGACTAGCTTTGATAAAATGACAGGAATTACATTCTTCATGTTTTAATTCAGAATCTGAGTGCCTCATCTCTGCAGAAAGCTTTTTCCTGTGCTATGCTAACATGAAACTAGTTACCTGTTGTTAAGCACATACCTTCCCCTCAGATATTTACAATTAGTTTGAGACCACCACATCACATTAACCACTGCTTTTTTAAGATGGTTGGCAGATTCACTATTCCTAAATAATTTAAATAACAAAGTCAGAAATAACTTATAGTACAGGCTAGTAAAATAATTGATTAAAATATTTAATAAGCTTGTGTGCAAGATAGAACTCTAGATGGAGCAATTCCCTTTGTTTGAACTTGCTTTGCTGGGATGATAATGATTTTGCTAAGTTTGAAACTATTAGACAAATGACTGGCAGAAATGTGATAACATAGCTCTGATGAAACATTCAAACTTAGACTGGAATTTCTTAGTAAGAAGCTTGTGTATTAGTATAGAAGGAAAACCTGAAGTGAATGTTCATGTTCCCAAATTTATTATCTGAAATAATGGCAAAATATATTTTATGAAATAACAAGGTTGTATAATGCAGCAAAAAATTATTCAGTATTTCTCATCAACCTTCTTGACTATATGATTTGCTCTAATGGCAAAATAACATTTAGAAAACAGAACTATGGAATAGGTCTAGCTAAATACTGGAGTTGTGGGAAATAAACTGCTGTGTCAGCTGCCAGTGATATATAGCTGTTACCAGATTAATTTAAAGTGCCTTAAACCCCTGCTTATTGCACTTGCAGGGTGTCCTGTCTCATGGGAGAAAGGTAGAGGGTTGCCAGTGGCCAGGCTTCCCTCTCTAAGTCCTTATTCACAATCAAGATGACCAGGAAAACAACTCAAAGCATTCTGCTTGGTCTTCTGAAACCACCACAAGAAGCATGCTCAGCCGCTGAGCACTGTGAATGCTACCAGTGTTTCCTCACCTGCACCTTCCCTAGTTTCCTAGGACTGTACACCTCCCCAGCATACTTCCAGAGAAGTAGTCCCATTCATTCCATTTCCTTCCCCTCCTCCCCCCCCCCCCGCCAAATATTTGTAACAGTCAAATCACTGCAAAACCACTGCAAACTTAAAAGGTGCAAACTACAGAAAACCCCCAAGCGAGCAAACAACTAGTAAATCTGCATTCTTCACACAAAGAAAGAGTAGATTCCTCTTATGCTCCCTTCCTTAATTAAATGTCCCTTCCAGAAAACTGTAAGCAAAGGAAATGGCCTTTCATACCTGGTCTCCCAAAACCAGAGTGGATGCTTGAGGTAAAGCTGTGCACATTAGCTTAATTCTCCTTCCTTTTGGAATGAGACCTCAAAGAAAGCGGGCCTTGGAGTCCTGTCCTTTCCTATGGCCATTCTTCATTTCGAAACTAGCCTGAAGCTACCCGAGCAAATAATAACTAATGTGTACAAAGACTAGATGATGGGAAGTTAAAATAATGTATTCCTTAGAATACACAATTCTTTGCACGCATTTGATATCATATGCCAATTTCCTTTAATGGAAACTAAAAAGAGATTACTAGATTAGAAGACTTTATGCATTTCTTACATCTGTTTTAACAGCCTGTGACTTTCTGTAGACCCCTAGTTCTCCATCATATACTACTGAGTATCTTAATGTTATAATAAACCTGGAAGCAGCTTCAAGACTCAGTATCCTATCAGAATTGATTTCAGCATTTTCCATCAAGCACTGTAAATATATAACTAATGTAGCATTGACTTTCTTTAACAATGGTGCCTCCCAACTTCGCATGCAAATTGCCTTACTTCATGACTTTTTTTCAACGTAATTTCCTAACATTTAACGTATCAGAGAAAGGTAGAGGTTTGCATGCATTTTTCCTGCTGGTTTTCCCCTTATTTAAGTTTCCATCTTCCCTCTGTCCTATTCCATCTTGCCAATCAAATTATATATATTCTCTATGTTCTTGGGAACTTGTTCATACAGAAAAAAAAAATTAAAAATTGACTTTTATATGAGAAGGTAGACTAGGGTGAAGATAATGGCATATTAATATTCTTTTTTGACAGTTTATGCCAATTGGCTTTCATTCCATCCTGTTTGTCAGCATGCTACAAGCATGTATCCATAGGCTGTTAACAAATGTTCCTCCAAGATTTTTCTAATACTGCAAATCATTAATGGAGTATGTATTAAGGGAAAGAATACGACTTGCTGAGCCTTTGACAAAAAAATCCACCACATTAGATTTGGAGAGACAAGATACTGAGCCACATTGCTAAATGTGATGCTTTGACAGAAGACAATTCATGGGATACTTCCGTTTAACAATGGTTGGTGGTCTGAGTCAACAGAAATATTCTCTACCTCTCTCCTGATCTAGATTAGTTGTGTCATTATAGATGAATAAATTATATGACATGACTTTATTATTTCAGCATATTTGTCACTCATTTCACATTCATATACACAATAAAATAAAGTGGGACGTACATATTCTAATTGGGAATTTCTAAATCAATATTCATTCTACAAAAGGAGCTATGTTAACAAATAAATATGGGTGATTGGCAGAAAACAAAATGATGCTTGGAAGAGCTTACAAATCACAAAGGAAAGCAAACACTTGATTTCTTTTGAGCGAGTATTAGATAGCAAGACAAACACCACACTGTACTAATTTAGATGTGATCAGAACAAGGCAAAAGATTAGAAAGATGCATGGGGTTTAATAACTGGTTATGACATAATAGAACATTAACTCTATGGTAAATAAATAGTGAATTTTTCTCAGAAAGCAGTATCTAACATCAGACCAATCATACTACATAGAGTAAAATTACTTGCCAGTTCCTTTAGAAACAGATTACAGTGTTGCCATTAACTTCACTAACCTGAGAGGTGACTGAAAATGCTGCTTCACAGACACAGATGTCTCTTGAAGAGTTTATACAAACAAAGCAGTCCATATTGAAACATTAAATCTCCATTAATTATCAAATTAACTATGATCTGAAGATTTAGAACTTCCACACTGTGATTCCTTCAAAAGTTACTTTGTTGCCAAAGTTACTTTCCTGTTCCCTACACTCACACAGAGACTCATTTGAATACATTGACTAATATATTTTTTCTGAATTCTGTAAGGTTTTTAATTAAAAAAAATAAATGAAGAAAAAAAAAAAAAAGGAAAGGAACAAATCAAAATAAGACTAAGCTCCCAGAACTGGGAAGAAAAACATATTTTCAGAACACATCTAAATCAAGTTCAATATTGATTTAAGGTTTAGAATATTATTGTTCTAACACTGAAACTGTACCCAGTTTTCTAGTGAAAGTCCCAATTTCACATGATATCACTGACATTTAAAATAATTTCCTGAAGAAATATCTAGTTTCCATAATTTTATTTCAGGTCTCACAGAATCCTCTAGATAACCACTTCATGTAATGCACCATAGTATTCTAAAAATGAGGCCTGCCTCTTAAAAATAGGTCTATTTTCATTGTAGTGGGGCTTCCGTGCATCTTTAGCTCTCACAACAGCAAAGCATGTGCAGGATTTCTTAAGAACAAGTGATATAAAGAACAATATTTGAGGGTTTGAGGATAAAGATTCCTAAATCCAGGCAACCATCTAAAAGACATCTCACCATAATAATTCTCTCACAAAACACTTTTAACATGTAGACCATACTCTAAAAAACCTCTATAAGCCCCTTGAGGCCAAATTACAATAGAAACAGTATAGATGTTTTGTATGCAACAGTAGGCATAGTTCAAAACAAGACAAGAAGGTAAAACACAACCATAAACAAGCATCAGTTTTCGTGCCTTCCTGATTCTGAATCTTTGATGAACATCTCCTGATACCTTCAAGCTGTGGTGCTAAGGGAAAGCAAAGTGATCTGGCTTTGGTGGTTTTCCTTTAATGGCCATAAAGGAATCTCATAAAACAGATTTCTCATGAGCCATCCCATCAAAGCTATTCTATCTGTCCCAAAGCCATTTATGCAGACCGTGTCTACATAACTTTGCACAAGAATGTTCACGCTTGTCAACATACCAGTAGATATCTGAAATCTCTGCTTAGACCTTTAAGCCCCACTCTTCTCTGTTAAACAGATTTTGCAACTGCAGATCTTAAGAAATATGACTGCAGGAAAAAATATAAGGCTGTAGTTGTCCTTACCTTACAGGAACTTACTTGGAAAAAGGGCTTAGCACTATGATTTCTGTTAGCTTGAGCACTGATTTTTCTAAGCACTTACCTGGCTTTGGTCACATAACCCCAGTGTTTGCACAAGGAGAAGAATAAATAGTTGAGTGCTACTGACAGATGAATGGTTAATGATGCCTCTGCTAGATGTCAGCACTCGTTTCTATCTGATCGCTGCAAGCAGTTTTCTAAACAGTAGGCAAAATCCTGCCTCTGCAGATTTCAGTGGCAAAACTCAGCTGACTTCACTGGGCTCAGGATTTCATTTAGTGTTTCTGTGTTTTAAAACTCAGAATTTGCCAGAGGCATACAGTCCTTCAGAGATAAATAATTCTTAATAAAAACAACAACCCCCTCAAAAAAAAAAAACAAAAAAAACAAAAAAACCCACCAAACAGAACAAGAGAGAAAAAACCATTGCTTTCTTAGTAGCTAAAAATCTTTCATTGCAATGAGTACAACAGCAAATAATCTTTCTCACTGTATCTTGAGGAGATTTATGGTGTGTGTGAACTGTAATCTCTCATTGGATCACAGCAACCTCTTTGTTGCATTCCAGTGAGAGCCACTGTTCCTATGCATGCAATTGGATGATTTGTAGTAAGTGCTGTCTTAGTGTTTGCTGATAGCTCCATTTCCCATCAGTGAAGCTTCAGCTAATCAGGGAAGTTTTGGTTTGCTCTTAGGTAAAGTGCATATGCCTGTAGTTAATAATTCCAATTTAACTGCGTAAAATTATGAAAATAACCGATAATGATGTAAGAATAAATGAACGAGTTAAAAATTGCACCATTAAGCTTAACAGCTTATTGTGTAAATTCACTCCTACTGTCACTAACCCCAGGTACTCGACACCCATGGCACTGACAGTCTCTAGCGAGTACCATGGTGGCTGTTTAGACAAGTTGTAGGTCTTAATAGTCTGGAGAAGGGTGTATGAGCCTATATCCCAGCAAAACTTTTATTTTTAGATGATGCATAAAGGATTGACCAAGTTCGGGCTTTAGTGTCATTCTTTGATATACATTTTTGATATACAAATGGAGTTCATTCAAAAGATGACTAAATATTTCCTCCTCAGTTATCTTGAAATATTAATATAATGTCTGAAAAAGCAAAAGAAAGGACATCATTCTTCTAAAGAATCAAAACACTTCAATAAGGATCAAAAGTACTGGAATGAGATGAATTATATTACTTGTAAAGCCAACAGCTACTGCTGTCATATATATATACACACACATTCATTTCTGTCTAATCAGGAAGTGTCTTTCTACAGCTCCATAACTTGCATGTACATAAAAAGTGTCTGATCTTATACCCGGAGTGACAGAATTTGAGCAAAGGGTTAATTGGCAAATTGGCAGCATTGTTTAAATGCATGTGCATGTACAGCCTATATAAACGGGACAAGCATGGAGCAGTCACATCCCTCTCCTACTTTTTAATCTATGATTAAAAAGAGTTGATCTTGTAGCCCTCAAGTATTTTTATATTAATGACATAATGCTATTAATTGCTTAGTTTTAAAATGTTCAGTACACTTTATAACAGGTGAGAGTCCAAAACAAAGTCAGATTACTATATCTTTTATCTACCAGGTTCTGACTCTAAGGCAGAAAAAAAGTCGAAGTTTTTTTCATTACTGTATGTTGGCTGTATTTTACATCATAGGTTTTGAGCCCACAGCAAGGTAAATACAATTAACTTGGCATGAAAATCATAGTTTTCTACAATACTGGTTTTTAACAGCCCAGTGTTTTATTTGGCTAATAGTTCCATGCAAAGTGGGTCTGCGAACATTGAAAATACTTTTTGTTGCCCATTTGAACATTGTAGCATAGTTTCTTGTGATTTTTTTAGCATATTTTTTATTTTCATGCAATGAATATGAATTTATTGCTTCAATTGATGTTGACTTTGAATTGTTTCCAAATTACTTATTACTGCCATATATAAAAATTGGTCAATTAAAAATATATGAACATGTACATGTAAAAAACCTAACACTTTTCACTTGAATATTTCTGTTTCATTTCATGTTAAAATCTTGGTGATTTGGGTGTATACTCGTAGGTGCATGACACAATAGGCTTCCCAACTAACTTTATATTATATGTTGAGATGCAAGTCTTTTTTGCAGGAATTACAAGCACTTACCATTTCTTGGTTCATTGTTTTCCCTTCAAGAATTTCTATTTCTTCTAATGTGTGAGTTTATTTTTATAAAGAAAACCAGAAATAAACAAATGCATTTATTTATTTTTTTTACTCAACATATCCAGATTCAAGAAGTCAAAACAAAACAAAACAAAAAGGAAAATCTTCATTTCTTAAAGACAAGGGGAAAAATGGAATCATATATATGGCTTTAGGTGAATACAACAGATGTTAGTTCCTTCAACCATAATCTACAGCATCAAGTAGTTCTTAAAAAGACACTGTGGGGAAGCGGTTTCCAAAATGCCTGGATTGTCATGATATTGCGTTTGAATTCTATTACTCATTTCAGTTAGGCTCAGTTTCAGGAAATCAGAGAAGCTTTGAAACATATGTGCCTACATTGCTAACTGTCTCCCCCACACCCCCCGCCTCTTCCTTTCATTATCTTCTCCCCACAACCTTTTCTTCATTTCCCTTGACTTCATTCAGCTTTCTCATGCTGGCATCCATAATGAATAAATTCACTGGTACAGCTAGGAATATATTACTGTTGAATATTCCCTGTGGCAAAGTTTCATCAAAATTGCTTATCAGTGACAGATGCCTGCTCAGAGATGCAAAACTGCCTAACTCAGCCCTCCCTTTCCTACCCAGTTTTGCGATATATAAATGAAAATGGAGGTGGAAGGACGGCAACCTTTGCCTCTACAGTACAAACCTTGTAAGTGTTCTAATTATTCTGATTCCCATCCAGGCTGTTGGAAGTTTACATATTCCATGTGCGCTGGCACCCACCAGCCAGCAAAAATAAGTCCAGCTTGAATAACCTCATTGTTTGAACTGCTTTCCAAAATTAATACTCTCAGGACATTCTTTCAAAGAAAGGAAGGAGATAGGAAATAACACTCTCAACCTGTAAGAATAGTTCCCTGTTCACTCATGTTCACACACAGAGTACAATGCCAGCACTTTCTCTAATGACAGATTCAGTTCTTTGCCTCCTTTAGATTTTTCTGTAAGAGGGAAGTTCCTTCTGCTTTAACATCACTAAACCACATTATTTAAAATTTGGCCATCACTTCAACAGACAGCGTTTCAAGTGTGATACTAACGCGAGTAGACTTGTTGCCATTAACAGATGGCAAGATACTTGAGATATGTACTTGGCAAGATGGCAAGGTACCTGGGATATGTGTCCATGGCAGGGGAGTGAAATTAGATGATCTTTAAGTACCCTTCCAATCCAAATCATTCTACAATTCTGTAATTCTGTGATATGTGCTGTTGAACTCCTGCATACAGCTTCCGCCTCTGGGAATGCAAGAGGGTGCAGGTACCTTTCTACTCCGCTCTTTTACAGCTGCTGTTTGTGCTAGGATGTCTGCATTAGGTGAAAAGGACATTCACCAGGTCAGCAGCAAACATGACTTAGGATAGATTTCTTAACCAGTTATTCACCCTAAAATACCCAATGACTGGGAATGGTTTCAGGCACCAGCTTCCCAGTGTGCGTTCACTGATGTAAGGCCTTTGGCACGGTCCCTTACAATGTCCTTCTCCCTAAAATGGAGAGATACTGATTTGATGGATGCACTGTTCGGTTGGATGAGGAATTGGTAGTGATCACAGCTCAGTGTCCAGACGGAGATCAGTTACAAGTGGTATTGTTATGAGGTCCTATAAGCACCAGTATTGTTTTATATCTTCAACGACATAGACAGTAGGATTGAATTCATCATCACCAAGTTTGCTGACAACACCAAGCTGAGCATTGCAGCTGATAAGCCTGAGGGACAGGAAGATATCCAGAGGCACTTGGACAAGCTCAAGAAGTAAGCCCATGTGAATCCCTTGAGACCAAGCACAAAGTCCTGCACCTGGGTCAGGGCAACCCCCAGTATCAATAAAGGTTGGGGAATGAAGGAACTGAGAGCAGCCCTGAAGAAAAGATACTGGTGGATGAAAAGCTGGACATGAGCTAGCAGTGTACTCTTGCAGCCCAGAAAGCTGACCACATCCCAGGCTTCATCAAAAGAAACATGGCCAGGAGGTTGAGGAGGTGATTCTGCCCATTTACCCCTCTCTGATGAGACCCACCTGGAGTACTTCACCCAGCTCTGGGGTCCTCAGTACAGGAAAGACTTGGACCTGTTGGAGAGGGTGCAGAGAAGGACAAAAATGATGAGAAAGATAAAGCACTCTCCTGTGAAGAAAGCACTGAGAGAGCTGGGGTTGTTCAGCCTGAAGAAGACTCCAAGGGTATCTTTTTGCTACCTTTCAGTACTTGAAGGGGCTTATAAGAAAGATGGGGACAGATTTTTCAGCAAAGCCTGCTGCCATAGGACAACGGGTGATGATTTTAAACTAAAAGAGGGGAGATTAAGACTGGATATCAGGAAGTAATTTTTTATGATGAGGAAGATAATGCACTGGCACAGATTGCCCAGAGAGGTGGTAGATGCACCATCCCTGGAAACATTCAAGGTCAGGTTGGAAGGGGTTTTGAGGGACCTCCTCCAGTCTAGATTACCTTTAAATGTCCCTTCCAACCCAAAATATTCCATAGTTCTATGATTCTGTGTGTGCATGGAAGGGCATAGTACATCCCTTGTGCAAAGCCCTGCTTATAAATGGAAATGTAGGTATGAAAGCCTGGTTTATCAAAAGTCATTGAGAGACACGCTCAAACCTACAAGTCTGTGCAACTACTTAGCAGATCTGAGCTGCTCAGTATTTCTTCTGAGGAAGGGAAAAATATGTGGTTTTGCTGCACACAAACCACATGAAATCTGGCCATTTTTGATGTGTTGCTTTTTGGTTTGGATTTAGGTTTGGGTTTTTTTTCGGATACGAAAAGCATCCCCATACTGTCAGGTTTAAATATTTTATATCAAGACAGTAGAGTAAAGAGGCAGTCTCCAGACAAAGCAAAGTACCAGTATGTCTTTTACTTTACTACAGGGAATATGTAGTAATAGAAGTATCTTGTACTGAGGATTCTCATTACTCTCTCTTTAATGAAGCATTTCTAGGAAAGTAAAGAAAACTATTGAAACATCCATACATTCCCACTGCAAAACAGATCCCCCCCTTTTTTTTTTTCCAGTTTTACTCTTTCTTCAAAGTCAAACACGGAGTGTAAAAATGAAACAAAAAATGCATTCTGCACACTTATAATATTTAGAATACTGTTGTTTGCAGCATGCTGTGTACCTGTGTTCAAAATGTAGTTTGTTCTCTTGCCAGTATTTCTGCTCTTTTTCGGAAGACTACTGCACCCTTCTTTGCAACTGTAGATCTCCAGCACATTCTTTAAATTAGAGCTTGGCAAAAAAAAATATTTTAATAGGAATACAGCAAAAAAGAGAAAGAGACTTCAAAGAGAATTGTTCCAGGCTTGCAGTACAGAGAAATACAAGAGCGCTTGTACTGTTTACAGTGAAGGCAGTCTCAAATCAGTTCCCCAGACCAACTTGCTTCAAGCAGGGAATGTTGAAAGCTACTGAAAACAGCTTTCCCTTTCCCGCTCCATTTTTCTCCTTCCTTCTCTCCTGCGCCCCTATGCCGTTAATCCAGCTTAAAGATGTTTTGCACAGGTGCTTATGTAACTGTGATACACTGGGAAAATTCCAACTCAGACTGATTCAGATCAAAGATCTCCTAACCACACTTCCATCAGCACAGTGGGGTGGTCTATATCCATAGTAAATGGCTGGTTCAAGAAATTATGCAGGCTTTCTCTAACCTCCAAACACTGGCTCCTTAGCACTGCTAGGTATCAATGAATCCATTGCTACTAATGAATTTCCTGTTAGGAAAATTACTGCACCGTTGATGCAAGCAGCGTAAAAGTTTAAGTGAGTGTAATTTTCTTTTCCCTTTTGTTTCTGCGGAAAACACATCTCCAATTGTTTTACCATAAGCTAAGTTGATTCAACCAGTTGTTATTAGATAATTTAAAAGTGGCTGAGGAGGTATTTAAGTCCCAGCTATTCCAAAACATAAACTTGCAAGGTTGCAAAAAAAAATCTTAAGAAATAAAATTAGCCTGTATAGTTAAGGTAATTATTTAGCATTATAAAAGCTAAATGTTGAATCATTTTTTGATGCAAAATAAAAAAAATATTTTGGGAAATTGCTCTCTTGGCAAAGTTACATACATTCATTTGAAACAAAGGATCATTTAAAAGCAAAATAAAGGAATCTGCGGTGCACATAGTCATTGAGAGTCTTTGGCTGTAAATTCTCCTCCCTTTCCTCTGTGGAAGCACATGTCTTTGCCTGCTGTTCATCAGCCTTGATTTTGATGGGGTGATTTTTAGTCAGCTGTCTCTATCATTCTGGCACAGACAAAAATCGTTTAAAAAATGTTACACTTCATCAAAGTGTATCATGAGACTTCACGGTCATTATCTCAATGGTCGCTCTGATGTGCTACAATTGGCAGGGCCACAGACGGTGGGGGGTGTATTAGAAGAAAGCCAGTGTTTCATGTGGAAAGCTGGCAAGCCTCTCCAAGCTTCTGTCAACAACTCAGCGGTCTGATCCGATGCACTGAGTGCTGATTATGCTCTTGTTTCTGTAGGAAGTAAACAAGAAAATGAATTCCACAGCACAACACAGCCTCTTTGTATCTTCAAAATGGTGTGGCTGGAAGCCAGCCAGCATCGTCGAAAGTTGGGCCATTTGTGTCATCAGGGCCCTGGTACTGATGGAGGCTTTGATTACAGCTTGGATCCAGCACGGAGACCTTCCATGGACAGCCACTCAGCAAATAAAGGCACTGATAGGTTGTTGGGTCAATTTAGCCATAAGGGTGCAGAGCAAGGTCCTTTTGAAAACACTAATGGATTAGCTACACAACCAGTCCCACTGTAGGGCCTTATTTCTCAAGTAACTTCATGACTGCATTCCAGCTTGGCAGGGACTCTCTGCCTCTAAAGCTAGCTCCAGCGCGTTCTTGTTATCAATAGTGCAGCTCAAAGGATTAGACACAAAGAGCTTTACAATTTAATGAAAACAGCTGTTGAAACAACAATTAAGGCAAACAATAGCTTGCATGAAAAATTATTAATTATGCAAAGTTATGCAGAAAATAGAATATTCTTTTATTCATAACCACCTAATGTGACTGACAGAAAGTTAGACACCTTCTTCACTGTTGATTTAAAGGTTTCGGCAAGTGGTGTCGCTTATAATAATATTCACCATTTTTTATTTTGTTAACATTTGAGCAGCTAATGGTTTAAAGCCTGTGAATTCTCTCTGGCATGGCTGCAGCAGGAATAAGTAAAACAGTAATCTAACAGCTAATATTTCAAGTCAAGGCAATGCTGAGCTCTGGAGTTTATTGTGCTACTTTACCAAAAACAATGCTTTACACAAGCAGTACACCATATCACTATTTAAATGTACTCTTCCCTCTT
The DNA here is from genome assembly GCA_028858755.1 of Ara ararauna. NCBI lineage: Eukaryota > Metazoa > Chordata > Aves > Psittaciformes > Psittacidae > Ara > Ara ararauna. Next base: position 29,543,552 of record CM054410.1, on the reverse strand, counting down.
TTAACCTGCCCCCTTCACACAGTTTTTTCCATCATGTGCCTCTGAGTGGATGCCTTAAAAGCAGGCACTTGGTCAAATCACTCATCACAGGGTGCTTCAATAATATCCACTTGTTGCCCCCTTCTTCTTTCACTGAACTGTTAGACCCCTACTTTCTTGTCTTCCTTCTCACTGCCTCTCAGAAATTCATTGCTTCTCTATTTGCAGTCTCCATCCTTGATTAGCAGTGCTGAGAATTGACTTACAGTCTTTTGAATAGAGTTTGTTCCACATCTTGCCTTTTTACAGCACCTTGAGCCATCATACCAAGAAGTCCCATTTAAAATGTCATTAAATTTGCAGATATAAACACTGTTTTATGCCTCCAACTACTATTTATTTCAGGCTGCCAGTTAATTGGCATGCTCTAACACTCTTATTAAGCCAACTTGAAAATATTGCTTCAAAATGCCCTGGGAATTTAATTAATTTCATGCTAGAACCTAATAAGTAGGATCTGACGCTCTTTCATATCTTCAGTAATCCATTAGGTGACTGTAACTCCTTCCAGACTGGATGAAAGCTTTATTAGTCATATGGTCTCTACTCTGAACATGTCACTAGAATTTAACACAGTATCAGCACTAAAATGCAATTGACTTTGTGACTAAGTAGACTTGCAAGGATGCTCCAGAATGTAGTTTGATTATCCATTTCAAAAGCTTTCTGCTAAACAGGATTATAATTTTATTCAAACATTCATTTGTGTTTCCATGAGCAATTTTAATTTGGGAACAAATAAATAGTAGTGACATAAACGAAACTGAAATAAAATAACCAAGCCATACTGGATCAGCTCTGCAAATGATGCAAATGGAGTAGTGCCAGATTATGTTATTTAAGAATTTCACCCAATATTTAAATTACTGTCCTGTAAATCTACTTCCTTCTAAAGTCCACTGCATCAACTTTCTTCCCTCCCCCACTTCATCTGTTAAATATCTTCATTTTCTCATTTTTTCCACTCACTTTCATAAAGTGAAGAGTTGTTTCATCTGTGCTGGCTGATGCTTTAAGATCAGATCTTCTGTCACCATTGTGTCTCTAGCAGCCTGTGACAGTTCATTAGTACATTTGCTGGCAATAATCCAAGTTAATGTATATTTGTTTAAAATATCAAAATAATTTTATTATGGGAAAATGAAAACTCATTTTCCAATGATGAGTTAGACAGAAAGCAAATGTCATTTACAGCATGTTGCAATTATATTTTTTGCTGTAGACTTCTAAACAGCATCTGAAAATTTAATGCAATTATACCAGTTATCCAGATGTGATTTTTCAAAATCATGGTTTTTGTTTTTTTAACTTTTTAAAAATTTTTTAGCAGCTCTTATTCAGTGGTACTTCTCATAGCTGTCATGCTGGCACACTGCCCCCATCTCTTCATTAGTCATTCAGCTCATGGAGCTTAATTGGACAAGGCTAGAGCGAATTTGACAAACATCACAGCAGCAGAAAAAGCAATCACTCTTTCAAGATGAAAATTTGTTTGATGTCTTACTGTGTAACTCATTTACTCTCCTTGGGCATCATGTGACCTGAATGTTAATCAGCCATTGATTGGCTTCTCTCCCTGGACAGTCACATGGCAAGAATATTAATGGGCTAGGACCAGTAGCGGCACAAGTAGGCAACCTTTCGATTGGCTGCCAGGTTAAGATAGGGAGATAAGTGGGTGCTTGATGAGCACTTGACAGAACTTCACAGAAAATTGAGGCCCTAAAATAGCATGAGAAAGTCTTGTCAAATCAAGCATGATTATCATTAAATGTTTAAGGAATTCATCATCTCCATGAAATTGATACACTTCAGCACCAGCAGGCCCTGCAGTCAGCAGGGACTCATCAGACATTTATTTATATGTGTTCACCAAATCACATTAATTCTGAGAGCTAAAACATGCTAAGGATGAAGGTTATTTTCTGTTCAATCTAATTTATCTATGACAATAATCATCACTAATAATATGTCAAATTAGATTGCAGTCATTTTATGCATGCATGCTGATTTGGAAAATAGTGTTAAACCATGCCATAGTAATTAACAATTGTTAAAGGTGTGCAGGGCCTGAAGTCATCAGCTTATCTAGGTGGAAACTTATGTTTTATAGAAGGGATTTATAGATATATATTCTCACTTAATTCTGAATATAAATTATAATCGGTAAGAAGCAGATGTAAATTTTTTTATTAGGATTAGTAATAATTGAAGAAAGTGTGCCCCTTTCTCCAAATTATTTTAGGCCGAATTCATCTCCTTTAGAAATAGAAAAGAGTTATATACAATGGCTTCATAAGAACCAACAACTGATCCTTTGTTCTTTGTATTTTCCGTTTTGTTTCTTCTGTGGGCTAACTTTCTCACAATTTACTGACAACTTCCAGCTTTTAGTACAGATTTAGCAAGGTTCTGTAAGTACTTATGCATAAGTCTGTTCACTGCACAAGCATTAACAGCAGATGTAGTACTGTAATTACACGTATTATAACAATGCAACAATTCTGTAACAATGTTACAGTTCTGTAACATCTGCCAGTGTTTTTAATTTAATACATTCAGATCTCGATGTGATGTTGGTGGGTGGTTTTTTTTGTTTTGTTTTGTTTTTTTTTTGTTTTGTTATTGTTTTTGGGGTTTGCTGTCAGTTTTTATTTTAGATGAAAGAAAGATCAGAAATGGTGCAGATTAATGCACCCAGAATCCTGTATTCTTAGAGAATCACTAAAGCAAAAACTGCTTCTGCTGAAACACTCTTAGTAGGAATTCTTTATTTCACAGTAGGTATCTCATGGTGCTGTTTGCTTTAATAACACTTTTACAGTCTTTTGACTTAGAAAGTATTATTGTATTAAAAAATACTTGGCTTTAAACTATCTGGTAATGAAGTTTTAAGGGAGCATTTGTATCCCTTTTGGCTGGTTTGACTACAAGAATTTGCACACACACACATACATATATGCACACACAAAACCATGCTTTGGCTTACAGAATTACATTTTAAAAATAAGAGGAAAATAATCCGTTGTTTCTTATTTTCCCTACTCTAATCTCTTGTGATCCTGGTACTGCTTCTCTCTCTCTTTGGAGGCCCTTTTTATTGATTAAATGAATCTGCTTGAAAGGCTGGTTCCCAGGCTCTTTGATCTAATCCGATCTGATCTTATCCGATCGCTTCAGCAGGACATTTGGGAATTAACAATAAGCAGCTTTACCACAAGTGTTTAATAACTCAACACAATCTCCTTATGGCTCCGAGCTGCTCATGTTCTCATCCAGTCAACAGCTCACGGTGTAACAGATTGGACATCCCTCTGAACCTGAGGAATTTTCATGCACTGTGAAACTAATCGCTTCAAGTTCCTTCATAAATCACACAAAGCAGATTTCAGCATCTTAACAAATTGAAAAAAAAAAAAAAAAAAAAAGGATGTGGGGCAGAATTCATCCACTGAGCTAAAGACCAGGAAAGGGAATGTGGAGGGGAGGAGGTATAATCTGAATTCTGTCACCTTATTTAATGTGTTTCTCATCTGCTTAGCTTTCACAAGCATAAAATAATTCAGGCAGACTAAAGCTTTACAGCACTTCAAGCCTTCACTGGCCTTATTTTTTAACCCTGTACGATAGAAAACATGGTTTCTACAGCAGTTGTGTTATTTTTCTCCCTGTAACAACCCCTGAGTTTGCTGCAGCATGCAATTAGGCAGGTAATGTGATGTGGAGAGGTAAGGTTCTTTTACTTCGCATTGTAGGTACATAGTAACAGTGAATGGGAAAGCAAAAGGGATACTTTGATCAGGGTTATTTTCTTAGAATTTGAGAGCAGCAGCATCTTCAGAATAGATCTAGCGTAAGATTTGTTTAATCCTTGGACCTTTCCATGTCACAGCCTTCCAGAGAAATTGAGTTTTATTTCCACTTTCCAAGCACCAGAAGAAGAATCAAAGCCTTTGACATTTAGGGTCTGTCTGACTATCATCACCAAACAACCAGACAGACATCTGAGACCATGTAGGAGCTAAGGAAAGAAAAGCGGTGATTCAACAGAGAACATTACCCTTGAGAAAAAGTTCACTAAATGTAAGGGATAGCAGACAGGCTGTTTAGACCCATGAGGAAGGCACTAAGAAATGCGGCAGTTTTACTGTACATCCAACTCATGTGGTCAATGCCTTCGGGATTCAACTGAAGTAGTTTAAAATTTATCCAACATCCCAAAATTAAATTCACTAAGTTTTTTACACAGTTGCAAAGACTCTACAGAGTCAACAAATAGTTCTAATAATGAAAATGTACATGTCAACGTATATCCATCCAAAAGATTTGTGAACCTGCTTTTAACAAAGTTTTGTTAGAGTTTTAAGGACATATGAAAGATGCTTATTGGTTCTGTTACCGAGATATTTATCAAGCTAAAAAGCCTGGTTTTGTCAAATAGGTTCTACATAACACCAATTCTATATCTAGCTACTAATTAAACTCTTGCTTTGGAAAGCAGTTATCTACTGTCAGAAAGTTCCTTGCTGGATTCCTTAGACTCAGCGTTTACTCTGCGGTGGAGCTTGTAATTGAGAATGAATGCCTAGCCAAGGTACTGTAAAGGTATCTCAGCTTGCTCAGATCTTAGATCAATGGGAACTTCTAAAATTATTGAAACTACAGTTCATTTTCAAATAAATCTTTGAAATTCAATGTTTAAATTCAAATACAGTTATGAAATTCAAATATAATTCAGTGATTCTCTTACTACTCCCTTATAAAGACTACTGAAAATGTCTCCATAAGGATTTAAGGTGAATAGCAAATTCTTTGATCTATAGTTCAATCAAGGTGCATTAAAAAAGCCTTAAAGGTTAACTTGAAGATTATATATGTATTGTTGAAGCCATGTGAATCTTTAAACTGATAGAAGAAAATGACCAAACCGCCTATAAATGGAGTCATCTTCTGTGTATAGGTTTGCTTTCCAATTACAATGATTTTTGTCTAGTTCATGTCATGGGCCACCATGAAAGAGACCTTTAACTGCTCTTTCTAGCTCAGTTTCAATCACCAGCTACCACAGATTTATTTATTCTGTATTTACTTGACTTTGATATTGACCAGTGATGATGGCAAAGCTATGGAAAACTTTGCTGAGAGTTGTGATATGTTGATCATTTGAAAACTAATCAAAGAAACTAAAAAATATTCTGTGCTCATCATGGATGATTACTGGAAACCAGCCCAAGGAAGAAACAAAAGACAACATACAGTCTTAATACAGATGGAAATATTTTCTTAGCAGTGAAGAAATTTTGCTAGACTTGATATACTAGGAGCTCCAACAGAGGGATTAATTCTGTTGCTATTGTGCTTGGAGTTCACTGAGATTTAACATTGATTTATAGCATTTACACCTAAACATTTTTCAGAAATGCTGTTCCATTTGGTGATTGAATTTTTCAAAAGTCAGCAAATTAACGGGGCTGACTTGTGTAGGTGGGCATTGGAAAAAAAAAAGTCACTATTCCTCTTCATCCAAATAACCACAAAAAAACCCACTAGACTTGGAAAATAATTCTGGAAAATATTGTATGACTGACAGTTTTGGACTTTCATGACACTGGCTAAGAATTTTCCAACAAAACATTTTTTTTCAGACCACGTATTTGATTAAGGCTTTGTGGTGTCACAGGAGTCACTATAGTCCATTTTTATGAACTTTTGAAGGAATACAATCAGCATTCCTTTGGAAAGCTATTTCTTCTGCCATCTCACCTGTTGTACTACTTTAAAGGCTAAAATCTAATGCATTTCAGTAACGTGCCTGTTATATAATTTGCCCCTAAGGCACTGGACTGTGGATCTAGACAGCTTGATTTGTGAACCTCATCGTATTGTGAAACCAGAGTCTGGAAGCCTGAGAAAACCCGGCAACTCAGCAGGAAGCTTGGAGATCTCAACAATGAGGGCTTGAACTTTTGTTCACATGACTTCCGTGCTTCCTCATGGAGCCAAATGCCAAACCTCTTCTGCTTTCATGTTTTCTACACAGAATATTTTGATTAATTCAGAACTAGTGTAATTTTTATGGGTGATTTTCCTATCCATGCTGGGTTTGGAATTGTTGTTTTGTTTTTTTTTTTTTAACATCCAGTTAACATTAAAAAAAAATTGAACTCTGGGTAGTAGTTGTTTTGAGGTTTAGTTTTAGCTTTTAAAAGTTTTTCAGCAAAATAAGAATGATGATTTTTGACACTATGCTTGTAACTGTTGGATCCAGCATGACTGCATGGTTATGTCATTTTGATGTCTTTCAGAATCATAGCTCTCCAATCTTGTTTGGTATTCCCATACAGGACAATAATGGGAATGGATGCTTGCCTATAGCTGGTTTCTCTCTTGGCTTATTAAAAGTGGAATGAAGAAAGAATCAGAATTCTGCCTTCATTTGAGGGCCAAATGTTACTCAGAGCCTTACACTTTGAAACTACAGCAAGATTAAAGACAGTCTCTGGAGATATCTGTCCTATAAAGCAAGTTGCACTGGTGTCCTTAGCTGCACAGGCTGACATAAAAATAACAAACACACTGTTCTCGTGAAGTTGGTTTATCAGAGAGTGTGGAGAAAGGCTAAAGGTTTAGCTGTTTATATTCATCATGCTCATTGCTCAGTCTATCTGTACCGAAAAGATATCTGCCAGGATAAAGACCATGACTGACAGTTAGTATCTCTGGAAAAGTGAAGAGACTTTAAAGTCTATTAGTCATTATAGAAATGCTTTTTGCATGAAATAGTATAAGAATATGAAAGTAAATTAAAGGTCTTTACAATTTTTACCATTTTCTACTCCTACTTCCAAGACTAAGTGCTTTGCTTGCACTAACACAACACATGTTTATATGGGTACAATAAGAATAAATAGAACTCTAACAAAAAAAATACTGTATTTTGTATATAAGATGAAGGGTAAGAGCAAATCACATATGGAAGACATTAGTCATGGTTGTTTAATGACCAGCTGAAGGCAATTCATGTATCTAAGGAAGAGAAAGGTATAAGAACTAAATGCAGAAGAGTTAGGTCATTTATCGAGCTGTACTGACTTTACCCGGAAGCTACATTTCTGCCCTTAGCCTAGGTCTGTGCACCAGTGTATTGCAATGGGTAGGGCAAACCATATTTCATAGAAGTCTAATAATGAAGAAGGTAATGAGCATACTTTCTTAATGATACATTGATTGGGTGAGCCTGCAAAGTCTGAAGCAATGGTGTATAGAGATATTATATTTGAAACTGAACCGAAGCAGTGCAGTTACTTCCTTGCATTGTAGCTGATGGCTGAGAAAGTATTTTGCAAGGTGCCATGTTGTGCTATGTTGGCACAACACATCTTTGAATATGGCACAGGTTCTCTTTGCATGCCTTATTATTTAAGGATTGAGAGACACCAGAGATGTTTTGCCTGAGAAGTATAAAAACAGTACCTATTTTTGTGTTTTTTCTCCATACTTGTTCACATTACTGTCACTGACATTTGGCGAATTCTTATGAACTATACTGACTATTGTGTCTGAACTGCATACTTATCAAAGCTATAATGAGTAAGTTACAAGGCAGCACATCAGATCCTTCCTCTTTCTTATAAGCCTCCATTTAAAAGTAATAGGATATAAAATCCAACAAAAATTTACTGTTCTGTTGTAGTAAAAGTATATTTTTTACTACTTTAAGTAAAGTATCCTGAAAGCTTTGGAAAACAGGCTGTCTCCAAAAAAGAACATCAGCCTTTGTCAATTGTTTTAGATTAAAAAAAACCAGCACCAGCATTGTAAGAAATTCCCTCCTTTCAAGGTCACAAAATAGTTCTGAAGTGCACACAGCGTAATTATGCAATGAATAACTAAAACCTAAATTCAAAGCAAACACCTCTGTTTATATCAGAAATGGTAATGAATTGTATGCAGGACTTAAAGCTGAGCAATTGAGAAAACCATGAACTATGCTACTGCTTTTCAAACGTTTTTCTTCAGGTCAACATTGAACATCCAGAGTACTATCGCTAAATTGTTAAGTTACATTTTCTTCTTTATAACTATATATATAACTATATATAAATATAACTATATTTATCTTACTGAGGTCAATGAGCTCCAGTGTTCTGAATCAAGGAACTTACCTGATCAGTAAGCCCCAAGATCTTTAATGTTTGTGATGACAGGAATCATGGTGCTTAATAATGCCTATGCAGTTATCTAAGCCAGTTCCTTGGGAGCTGCAGGCCAGATCTTTTTAAAGGTGTCAAGATGCCTAAAAATGTGATAGAAATAAAATCAATATACAGGGATCCTACAGTCTTTGAAAATGAAAATAGTGAGAGGATTACCTTCTCCAAATCAACATGACAACATATAAGCTAGTTTTCTGGGCTTTTCTGATAGTCAGCACAGAAAGAGAATTCTAGGTTGTCATTCCTCTCACTCTGATTTGAAATTAATCACATGAATCATGTTCTAGAAGTTCCAACTTCTCTCCATGAACCCTCAGAGGTTCCTAGCTGAGACAAAGACGCTCATGCTGTAAGCCATCTAGGTAAGCTGCATCTCACCTTTGGTGCTTGCTTGTACCTCTCAGGGTAACAGAAAATCTACAGATCATCCCATTGTGTTTACCGATTCTTAAATTCTGACTCTTCATGTCCTTCACAAAAATTGTTGCTACCCTCCAGCTTCCCCAGTTAGATCACTATCTCAGGCATTACAGGGATATTCAGGATTTTAAAGTTATTAGAGCAACATGTAAACACATTCTTGACACCAAATATTGCAAAAAGCATTCTTTCCTAGCAGGCTGCTGCCATTCATATGTAAAAGAGCATACCATTGTTAAAAATAAAATTTTCCAAATAAAAGACAAAAACTGGAAAAGAAACTACAAAATAGAAGTGCATCATGTTTTGTCTGTTTTTGAAATACCGCCAGACCAAACCATTAAATGGGGATTTTGTTGCACAAAGTCTGTAGAATTCAACCACAAAGCCACTACACCAAGAACATTCTGCCAAAAAAAACATATCAAACTAGTTACAGTCAATAAAATCTCTAAATCAAATGAATACTCTTCATGCTTGGAACACTTCCTGGTGTCAGTGAAAATACATATGAGTTTGCTTAGATATGGGGAAGTCTTTTGGAGTCAATCCACTAATAAAAAAAAACCAATAATTCCCAATTTAAGATAGGAAAAAAGAAGGCCAGGAAATTCTTTATCCAGCTTAGTAGATTTCTAGTGGGTAAATTTGCATCGGCCAAAGTACGCATGGGATTAAGGGTTACTGTAGTGGGCCAAGGATTTCTTTTGTTTCTCTTGAAACTTGGATGAAAGGATGCAGGAAATTTTAGCAGTGAGACTGAATAGTTTGTATGAATATGTATATATATACATACATATATATATGTGTGTAAGTTTTGGGGAGAAGCCATACAGGCTCAGACTTGAGAAAGGAGGTGACATTCACGTGCCATGACCTATAACAGAAGTGCATTGTGTGTTTTTAAAAAACAAGCATTTGTTATTTCTCCAATAAAAACATGCGACTGAGAGTGAAAGAAAACTATTATATGTATAACACTGTGGTGGGTTGACCATGGCCAATAGCTAGGCACCTACAGTGCTGCTTGCTCCCTTTTGCCCTGCTCAACAGGACTGGGGAGACAATAGGAAGAGCAAAAGCAAGAAAACTCATGGGTAGTGAAAAACAGTTTAGTAAATGAAAGAAAGACACAAAATTAGTGATGCAAAGGTAATCAATCACCTCCCACAAGCAGACTGATGCTCAGCCAGCCTTTGAAGAACAGCCACCCTGGAAAACATAAAACCCCCAAACAACACTTTTCTTCTGCTGCACCAGCTTTATCGCTGAGCATGCCATCACATGGTATGGAATTTCACTTTGGTCAGCCTGGGTCAGCTGTTCTGACTGTGTCCTTTCCAATTTCTTGCTTGGCTTCAACCTGCTCACTGTGGGGTTATGATGTGAAAAAGAGAAAGCCTTGACACTGTGGAAAGACTACTTAGAAATACATAAACCACTGGTGTGTTCTCAGCACTGTTCCAGTCACAAATCCAAAATACAGCACGATATTCTCTGCTAACAAGAAAGTTAACTCCATCCCAGCCAGACCCAGTGCAAACACTGAAACTGTTAGGTGGCAGAATGTGTAGTGCATTCAAATAATTTCTCTCTATTATGATAGTATCTAGTGGCATTTCTTTTATCAGCAATCATTAGTTTGTGCTATACAGTATGCTTCACTCAAAAGGACTCTGGTTTTCTTTGGTGCATTCCAGTTTCTCTATGGCTTCAATCCTAGAAAAAACTTATTCAAAATACTACTTTACAAAACATAATCTTGTATCAGTTTGATTCAAGGATTTCTGCCAGTTACCAAAACCGTAATGAATAAAAGAATGTATTACATAGTGCTGTATGTCTTTCCTTGGTCTGCTTCAGAAATACATGAAGACAGTAACATTGTTCTCATTTGGAAAGGAAACAGATCTCATTATTCACCTTCTTGTAAATTTCATATTCCTAGCAGTCAGATAGCTGATCCTCCTACCTAAGAAAGGTAATAAAATGGTTAACAGATTTGTTGAAAGTGACTGGTAACAAAGAGTTTATGTTTAATATAATCCTCTTCAGAAAGCTATTTGCTGTTCTAGCCACAGTAATCAAGGTTGTCATGTCAAATTAGGTTCTTGATTATCTTTGCATAGTTTTATGCATCATCACAGGTCCAATAACAAACGGATGGTAAAATAGCTTTGTTAAACAAAATGAATTTTGTTGGATATTTCATGCTTCTCCCCTCACCCCCAACTTAACACACGCATGTTTTCTTTTTCTATACTGACTTAACTATTTAAAAATCACAGACTTTGTGGGTGATTACATTTTCAGCTGGGGAAACAAATAATTAAAGACTGACTGTCATTATGCTTGATTCTATAGCCAGCCTTTTTAGAATTCTTCTCATGAGAGTATTCTTACTGAACCAAATGAGCTTTCATAGGCAAGTATTTGAAAGGCCAGACTTTAGTAGGTCAATAGCATTTACACACACAGTACAAAGATCTCTTAGCAATACTTAGAAATCTTCAAAGATCTGGTAGCCAAAACACACTTATTTTTACAAGCATCTATGAAATAAAGACTGCTACCCTATTTCATGCAGAAAATTGCTGACAGCAGGAAGATCAAGCTGGTTTACTCAAGCAAAATTTAGTGGTTTTGCAGTGAACCTTTTACCATCCTCAGCCAGATTATGATGACAAAGGGCTGGTATAACATTCTTGTGTATGAAAACATGAAGAAATGTAGTAGACACTTTGAGGAATACCTCTTAAGTCATTCTTAAGAAAAATTATGAAAATTTTTCTGGAGAACAGTATAATTTCTGCATGGTTTCTGCTGGGAACAAAACTCCCACAAGAATTTTAAAGTTTTGTCTTTTTTTGCATTAATTTTGGAATGAAACATAGAAATCATTTAAATTTTTGATCTGCTAACATTGTCAAGTTGCACTCTACTCTGGTTTCTCAGATTCAAGATAAAAATGATAGAGTGAGGAGGAAAACTCCTGTATTTTAATGAAAATACAATATTGTTCATCAGAAATTTGCAATGGCAATTTCACGGATGGCACAATGAAAGGTGCTGTATTTTACCTGCATCTGCTTGCAACACATGATTTTCTGTCAGCTTAAATTATTAAAGTTCTTCAGAGTTTAGTAAAATTCATATCTTACTGTATCTGCAGAACCCATTAAAAAATTGTTTCCTTGCAAGCCCAGTTTCTGGGATTCGTGAACTTAGTCATACACATAGTTTGCAGAGGACATACAGAATCTTCATGTAAATTAATGCAGCATATTTTAAAAAGACTTTCAAAGAATTTGAAATTAATCTGAAAATAATCTCTGTATATATACGATGTACAGTTAAATAATGAAGTAAATCAGATATTTCTTCATGCAACATTCATTAAAAAACCTGATGGACATAACTGGCTTGAATGTCTCTGTTTCCAGAGCATTAAAAGCCCCCGTTCTGTAACTGGTTACTAATTCTATAAACAAGATTATATTTTAGACTGTCCATGTCAAATGTTTGTTTGCTTTAATCCATAGAAAATATCATAGCTGAGGTTAAGGATTTATTTTTCAGTTACCATTTTGAGGAAGAAAGCAACAAGAATTAATGTTTTCCCTATGACCCCGAAAGTGTATTCTGGCATCTTAAGCTTGGCCTTGACTGTACTCACATTCTACCAAAAAGAAGAAAAAAAAAAAAGTTTGGAAAAGTTATTTGATTTTATTTGCTGCTTCTTAAAAAGCAGGAGAAGTAAAGTACTATGGGTAATAAATTATTTTTTCCTGAAGTATATGCATTCATTTAGTGGATCTCGTGTAGTCCTAAGCAACTAGAAAACTAACAGAAACACTTGGACCTGTTATTATCTCCCTTTTGTAGGAGGTGGAATAATTCAAATGACTTCCAGTTGGAAGAATTGCTTCCACATTTTCCTGCAAACTTCCACTGCTATGTATGAGGTAGTATCGTGATCTAATTCATCATCTGATCATAATTTCACCACCTCTTGGCACTATATTCTAAACTTTAAATGACTGTGATATTTCTTTTGATTTATGAGTGAAGGCAATTACGTGTAATGAGCCCTCTAAGGAATCCGTAGATATGGCAGTAGTTTAAAACCCAGTTCTTGTCCCATTATTCCAATGCACTAACTTCCTTACTGTTACTTTAAATATTGTAAATAATTTCACTTCTTTTTTAATAATTGGAAACTTACGCAATTTTGTGGCTTAATATTGCATATGTAAATATAAGCTAATTGAAATTGCGAACTAATAAATGTTCCTAATATCATATCCATATACCAAGGATATTTCATACAAATATTTAGTTGCATATGAGTCATCTGAATTAAATTTTGCTTTGAATTAAATAAAAAATTAAGGTGTTTTTATTTCATTAGGCTTAAAAAGTTGTACTAGACATTGGAAAAGTGAATAAATTTGCAAAACAAGATTAAGGCAACTAAGAGTATCAGAACATGCATGATCATATTGTTCTTCTTCAGTCTTATTTACAATTCATTCTGTAAAAAAACAATTCTGGATAACAAACTGCTGAGTTGGTAGTTAGAGGCAGAACAGAATCATGCTATAACAGATTCATGGTTTTTTCCTGTCAACATTCCTAAAAATGCCTCTCTTTCAGTGTGCATTTGTTGCGTTGAAAGTTCTGTCCTCAGCTTGCTCATGGTATATTACTGCTTATAGCTTCTAAAAGGCAGGAGGTGTGATACAGGGCTAGTAAATTTTCTATTTCTATTTAAAATAAGGATTATTTTAAAATAAGACAATAACCATGTGAAAGTGTAAGTCCACTGCACTCTTTTGTATACTGTATGCTTTGTAAGAAACACAGTTGCACGGCAACTGCCAGGTATCTTCAACGCTAAGTTAAAAAAGCCACTAATACTCAAGCCACTAAATGTGCACCAATACTTCAGGCAGCCTTTTTGCCATTGTCTGCAGGCTGTGTCATGGGTAACTACCTGTGTTACTCTCAGCACCTACGGTCTCAGGTGATAGAGCTCAGGCAGACTTTCCACAAAAGTACTAGCTGAAATATCTAGACTAATAAGATATTAATCAGACTGCTGAAATGGTAAATTGGGAAGGAGGGCAGAAGCATAAAGTGAAGTAATATTTGTGTCAATAGGATGCTAACTCTAAAACAGAATGACAGCTGTAACGTAGCTTTATGTATTGTTCCCCTACTGTTTCTCACATCATGCTAACATATAAAAGGGTGATGGACTTTGTACTGTATTAATGTAATTACAAAAAAGCCTGAAAATTACTTGCTACTGACCTTGAGAGTACACAGACATCCGTGAATAAATTGCTCCTGGTTTTATAAAAACTCTTAGTGTCCTCTGAATGGGTCGCAGTATTTGATGGGTAGGTACTTTGGGGAACCAGCCTTTGGCACCTGTACTGGGAGGTGCAATACAGCTGTCTGTGAGTTTGCAATAGCACAATGCTTCTTCTGGTCATATACCCACCAGTGTTTCCTGTCCATAGCCATCAACAAGGTGGTGAAGGTGTATGTGATTTCTCTTTTCTCTGAGACACTTTTCATGACTGAGTTTGCTAAATTGGGAATGTCACTTGCTCTGAGACCACAGAGAAAATTAATCTTACACCTGCACAGACATTAGGGTTGTGTTTGCACACAAAAACCATTTACACATCTGTTTTCCCAAATAGCCTGACTTTTTTCTTAATGCACATGGCTTTGAGATGTCAGCAAACTGCCAAAAGCTGAAGACTTGGCCAGGGTAACTTTGGGTAGCAAATTGGTCAACATGTGTTTCCAATATGTATGATATTGGCTTAATTAGGTTTAATTAACAAGTGTTTATGTCTGTTGTAGGGGACAATGGCTATCTAGTGAAGTCTTATTTATTTGCAACATATGGCATTCTGGTGAATGATTGCCAGAATAGCTATAATGAAGCATTTAAAAGAACTTGTTTAGTTCAGACTTTGGAATACTAAACCTGTTTTTCATATGTGTGCATAGTCTGGAATATGCCTCTTACCTCATTTCTTTGGAAGTGGACCTAGTGATTCTTTCTGCACTTTATGACCTAAGGGAATAGGAAGTGGGAAGAAACTGTCATAGTATTAAAAAATTAAGCAAAACTTGTGTATAAAACAAGGAAGTTGACAGAAAGCATAACTAATAGTATTATTTTCTTTTTAAATTTACTGAAATACCTTCTCTATAACTTAATAGAGTTATGTATGTCCTAGACTTTACAGTGATACCCAAAGAAGTGGGATTTCCATTTCAAATGACCCTGAAATTTAGCATTAGTTTTAAGTAATTTGTAAAGTAGGTCACAATTAGAGTCGTGGACTTTATACAACCACAGATACTAACTCTAGTTAAAAAGATTTGCCTCTAAAATTTATCTAAGAAAAACAAACAGACAAAAAAAAAAATAGCCACATACCACACAGTAACAGAAGCTGGTCTAAGCAAATACAGATTTTGTAATACAATGCTTTTTCATGGGACTGGCCAGTAAAAGCATCAAATGAAGAACAATAGTTTGCCATTAAAGTTAATTCTCTGATCCAGGGTCAATGCTGACTGCATTTGTGTCTGGATTTTAGCTAGAAGCTTGCTGGCAGTTTAACTGCCTCAGAATAAAAGTCTTTATTATTTCATGGAATCATCTTGAATTTTGCTGGAAACAATGGGAGCATTAGCCTTCATCAAAGCTCTCATTTATTTTTTTTTTTTTTTTTTAATTACAACTTGAATTCTTGTTCTTGGGCCTGTACTTTCAAACCAGCAATGGAAAAAGAGTCACACCAGTTCTGGCACCTGTGTGGCATAAAGTGGCTTTCAAAGTGAATTTACAGGCTTCTGAGGAGGTTTCCCTGTAAATGGAAATTTCCAGGGGCAATATTTCGTTTTGGCTCAGTCTTCTCATCATAAGCCACACCCCTCATACTACTGAGAGGACTCTACACCATGCCCTTCCCCATCCCTCAGAGAAAAAGAGACATCGTTTGTCTGTAGGCAGCTCCCACAGCTCCTCTCTCCCTGAGTCAGTGAAGTATGTGGTCTGTCTCTGTGGCTCTCAGCACAGGCAGATTTTTGCATGCAGTCCATAGAGTCAGGACCTTTGCCCAGTCATGCACTGCGCAGCTAAATTTACTTGCCTTCCTTTTCACAAGCTTCTGCAAGCTTCAGCTTGGCCACAGCTTAGGTGATGGGCCAGCATCTTTCTCTCTTAAACGTTAAAACAGTTTCTCTAAGTTCTGCAGTTCTGCACCTCAGCAGAAGCCATCATACTTCTGAGAGTACTCTTAAGAGGCTTAGAGGGAGTCTGATCACATCCTCATGTGCACACCCAGGTTTGAAAAGCTACAGTTAAAACCTTTTACAAGATAAAAAGCTTATAGCTTATTTCATGGTGGTGGCGTTTGAAACTCTATCAACAAGGTTATTCTTATCTCTAATTTGAACATGATTTAATGTGATGGTGGTGAATGAAATTGTCTCTTCAGATTATATTTTATTATTGATTCACTCTCCTATACTTTTTTTTTCTTTGTCTGCTTGAACAATTCTTTCAGAGTTGGTCTCTGGCTTTGCTTCACAACTACAGAAATTTGCAGTTCACCTTTTCTAGAAATAAAGAAAAGGTTTTCAGGAAGTTTTTAAACAGGAAAACCTTTTCTCTTCATCGAGTCAATGTCATTTTACACATTAAAATATGCAAATGACATAAACACTTGTTGGAATTTAAGAAATTAACTGCTTACAAAGATAGCATTTAGTTGCAAAAGGAAGGATGGTGATTATTGCTGTTTTGCCAGATTAGCAGTCGGATTCACTTCTCAGCTGCACTCATACAGTTGCTTATAATTTTTTCCTCTCAGATCAGTACTGTTGCTCCCATAGGTTTTCTACTTAGCTACATTGGGCAGCTCCCATACATGAAGAACACCCCTTGCCTGTAGAGTTTAACAAAGATCCTGGAGTATAAAATAACAACAGGTATGATTAAGCGCTTCAGATAACCAGCAAGTAGCCCTAGAAGGCAATAACTAAACACAAATCTTTTTGGAGGTGGGGAGGAAGTGTTATATTCTTAAATTGCAAGTTGTTTTCTTTTTCACAGAACATAATGCATAAAAATTCTAGAGACGATGAACCTACTACTGTGGTCTACTTCGAAGTGACTATTATTTTTTTCTGCCCCCTCTTTACATTATTTCTCTACTTTACAGATAATCCCACTAAAACTAGAGCAGCTATTTAAAAATAATAGCTTCATTCAACACAAAGAAGGGTAACGAAACTGATTCAGTATATTTAATTTACCATAGTGTCATGCCACTGCCAAGAGTTATTATCAGATACTGAAATTTATTTACAAATGACAAGTAAGATATATCAATTTTAAGGTGATGCATCATTCAGGGGTTTGGCAATAAGACACATATCCTTGATTGCTGGTTGAAGTTGGACAAAGACAGTCACAGGATTAGAAATCCTATGTGATTACTTCTGTGAAAATATTCTATCAGTATGTAATCTATAAAGAGATGTCACCAAACCTCTAAATCATTGAAATTTAGCCAAAGCTGGCTAAAAACAGATGGTATTTCAGTTTCTTGTTCTGAGAAAAGACTATAAAGTACTCAGAGTGGGTAAAAGCTCACAAAACTAAGTTTTATAATGTGGGCAATATGCTTTCGAGAAGAAAAGGGAGGAACTCTTTTCCACTAACTGAAGTACTATTACTTATATGCTGTATTTTGACATAGGACAGGGTTGATTTTAAAACTATCACAGTCCTTCAGTGACTTAAGAGCCCCTGCTTCACATGAAGTTTAAAACTCAGCACAAATGAAGCCCTAAGACAACCTGATAGAAGCCAGTGACATTACACTTCTCACACCAGCTTTTATTTCAGCATGTACTTCCTTGTTTTAGTACGTAGACTTGCTACACGACTGATACTACAGTCATTAAAAAAATACACACATTAAGAAAGTTAAAGACTATTTTTTGAAGGAGCATATTTTTGTTATTACCTTTGTTACTGGGCCTCCACAGTTGTCATTATTCCTGAAATAGTGGAATACTTGAGGCACCATTTTGTACCTAGAATATTAGGCAGGTTTCTTCATAATGTTTTATCTGGAGACTTACAACAAAATTCATTTCCAAAGTAACAGTCTACTAGTAATGTGGTAGACAGGAAAAGCAGTTTTGTTACAACAGTTCATTTGTTTGGTCAGATGCTATGTGAACTAGAAAAGTCCTCTGAAATACATTCTTACCTGTGGAAGGGTAAAAGACATCTTCTGAAAAATGCTGTTGTGGTCATGAAACAGTATTTCATCAGAAGATGCAGAAATCCTTTGAGAGGTTTTACTGTAGCTAGGATTTTTATTTCACTAATTTGCTCCAAGGAATGAATAAAATACGTCGAAAAAATATACTTGAAAGTGGGAATTATGGCTGTCCAATAAGTCAAGAAACCCCAAGTCAGGTTTCTCACTGTAAGTATGATGATGTCCCTCATCACTTCTGAGGTTCATGACTGTTTTCTTTTTAATTGTCTAACATACACATTGAGTAAAGTCTCATAACTGAACACTCAACAAAAAAAAAAAGTGTTTTTTCCTACCTTTCAATTTGCTGAACAATTCTTCACACAGGACTTTTAGGTATGCTGGAGCAAAGGCAGTAAAAATGAAAGTATCCTCACAGAAGAATAACTTTGAATTCTTCAGGCTGAAACCTTTCCCAGGAGAGTACTTTGGTGACTGGCGCTCAACTGAAACAGGGTGCTATGCTGGAAAAAAAGGGAGTAATTCTACTCTCTCCTCTCTATTTCTTTAATGCACTTAAGAGACTCTGCCTTGCCCAACTGTCAAAAGAAAATGCTAATATCCTGGGCTGTGGAAGGAGGATGCTCCCTGTAAATTTTTCTCCCCACAGCCCCAAGCCTAAGCAACGGTCTGAGATAGAAATTAAGACATCCACTGTTCTGACATTTCACTACATCTTAGTTCAGGCAGCTCTGTTTTCTATCCAGGCTCTCAAGGGACCTCACCCTTCACATGCATTGTACCAATAGCCTGAATGCATAACACAAAACTGTGCACTCACCACGGAATATGAGGGATGAGTGCTTAAAGACATGGTTTGTCAAAAGTCCTAGATCCCCACATGGACCAGGGCCTCAGCTCATGGCCTGACCATATCCCTACACACATCAACAAAGACTCAAGCTGCATTAGGAGTAAGGCATCCATTTTACTTGAAATGGAAGAAAATGTAACTAAAAATATTGGAACAATTTTTTAACCCAGCAGGGTCTTTAAATCATTCCTCTTCCTACGTTCTTCAAAATCCCTATAACTGTGGCCTTCATCTTAACACCAAGCACTATATTGCACAGAACCAAGATTAGCCTTGTCATAGTGAAAAATAACCATCTGGCAGTCCTGGTACAGTGTGACAGTGTACTACTTTAAAAAGAAACAGCGCATTTTAATTATGAACAATTAGTCTCATATGTAATACTGTTACTGTCTTCAAAAATAACTTTAATTGTTTTCACGTTTTCTAAGAGAGTCAATGACATTTTTCCATAAGAAAGTGGGTGGGGACAAAACTGGAAGGGTTCATGCAACAAAATTTAAATTTTGTCCCTCATTCAAATGTCTCCTTGCCTGCAGAAAATCATAAAAAATATCTAGTATCCACCAGAAATGCAATCCCAGGTGCCAGCTTTCTGCCTCAGAGCAGTATTACCAATTTCCACTCGTCTTTTGAACATGTCATGCAGCAAGGCAAGCACTACTGCTGACATGACCCGGATAGGCTGACATGCAAAAAGAAATGAAAATTATGATGTTCAGTCTCATGCTCATTGCCTGAATGCCCTTATAATGATATTATTCAGAATGAGTGTACATTATTAAAAGTGGGTGTTTACTCTGTATGTCTTGCATAAGACTACCATCGCATTTTCTTTAACGTAAAGTGACTTTTAGAAGTTGCTTTAAGCCCTGAAGAAGCAGAATTAAAATCAGGAAACTACTTCCCTTCTATATGCTGACACAGATTTAAACTAAACAAAAGCAAATCTCCTTAACAGTCTTAAACTAGTTCCTGTAGGCCAAACAATGCAAAAGCATTCACATGCAGATAAAAAGGAGTGATGAAAAGAATAATTTATGATATTATTCATTAGATAGCATACTATTCATCAGACGTTTGACTGTATAGGCCTTGAACTTCCGACACAGCATCTGCTACACTAAACACTGATGTTAAAAAGCAATGACCTTGAGACGGGCAAAGCTTTAGTCTCCATGCAGTAGCTGACCAACTTTGTAAAATCAGCAAAAGGCAAAGCCAGCACAGACTGTCTGCAGAAGCTCTTTTGCTATCCTACTTTTCTTCCGTTTAGAAATAATTCCGCTCCTCCATAAAGTTTTTCAAAGATAACCTACTAATTAGATTATACTTATATGTTTTGCCACTGAATTTCATAATATTTGTTCATCTGGACATTAATTGTGTTTTCAGTTCAGGTAAACGGTTTATTCACCGTTTATTCATTATGCACATTTCTGAATTGTCCATGACAGCAGGATGAAGAACTTTGGCATGCATTTGTTTTGTGCAGTTCATAGAAAGACACTTCAGGAGAGCCCACCTTTCCCTCTTCTCTTTCTGCATTGCATCTGTCACAATCACTCAGTTTGCAAAGAAGGTAGATCAGATTTTGTGTATCTATCTGTTAGTAAAACATCTTCAAAGAGGGATGATGCAAAGTAATTTCAGATTGGGAGTCTCTGAGAAAAGAAGTATCTTGTTTTTTCTTTGTGTTGTTTATACCAGAAAAGGATCACAAAACTCATCTGGAGTCCCTACAGTAAGGAGACGATAATGATTTTCCGGGAAAGTCACACAGAGGCACAATCATATGAGCACAAATTTTTCAGTGTAAAGTGTGAATCACCCATGTAAGAGTGCATTCTTTTTTTACAGCATTAAACAATTCCTACTTTTAGAAACCAAGAGAAACCATAGTTCAGGAACATTGTAATACCTAAAAAATATTCAAAACCTCTGTGAATTAAAATATGAATAGTTCCAGTATAAACTAATTCAGCCAATTGCAAACCTATGAAAAATGGGCTCCATGTACTGGAAACAGCAAATGTGACGGTCTAGTAATTACCTCCAAACAGAAGCCAAAACTGAGTTAGAATACTTAAAGAAAAAGTAATTAAAAGAATATAACTAGGAAAAAATGTTTAAGGTAAATACAAGGCTCATAAGGAATTTTTTAGTTATTAAATTTGTATTCTAAATTGAATCATCTTCTAGTCTCAAATACTTTTGTTAAGTAAATTGAACTTACTTTAAGGATCAATCAAAACTCAATTGTAAGTTGAGTTCAGCACAACGAAGTCCCATACTATAAAAGTGATGAAACTGAAAGATGCATGTGGGTATTTTTGTTTGTTTAACTACTACATACAGAACTCTCAAGGCAGACAGTTTACTGTTACAATTCATGCAAGGATATTTTTATGATGTGGCACATACAGAAGCAGGGGACCAGAGTCAGTGACCCAAGAAGTCTTTTTCTGCCATGTTCACCTACCAACCTTTCTCATTCCCTTTCCTTCCTTTTCCTTCCTTTCCCTTTCCTTCTTGATCCTCTTGGGTGAGTCTCAGCACAGCAGTTTTAGTGGTGGAGAGCACAGACAGAGAGTAAACGTGCATGTATTCTTTTGTTCTGGCAGTCTGGTTACTATCCTGCCATACTTCAGGGAAATGTCATTTGCTACCTGCTTTAACACACTCTAGAATATATATCTATATTTTTCAGATGTAAAAGGTAATATAGACACAAGGAATATAAACAAAGAGTTGTAATAAAAGGCTTTGAGTGGTAAGGAAGTTAATTCACTTTCTATGAAGGCTTTTGCGTTTTGTTGGGTTGAGGTTTTTTTTTGTTTATTTGTTTTTGAACAGTGTTTACTCATAGAAGTGGATTACTGGATATGAGAGACAAGTAATTACTTCTTGCAGTGGTAAATATGAATTACTACTTTGTTTCCAAAGGAGTTTCACACCCTTTCTGAAAGCTGAATGGCATCTAAGGTGAAATCCAAGATTGGAAGGATAGAAAAGTTTGTTGCTGATTTTAAGCTCAGTGGAGAAGACAAACAGACAACAGAGCCATGTGTTGGCATCAGACATGCACAATTCAGGTACATTAGTCATGTAAACAAGGGAAACTGAAAGGATTAATAAAATAAATTATACCCTAGTTACCACCACCTGAAAATCTAAAAGTTACCACCACCTGAAAATCTAAAAGAAAATATTCTATTTAAGCAGCACATTACACGTTCCACGAACAAAGGATAAAAGGTGATAGTCTAGCTAATAAAACAGATTCTTATAGCTAAGTTACTGGTTAAAAAGGAATGGAGTCCATGCTCCTGGTTTTGCAGTGGCAAATACCTATGTGCTTGCCTACCAGTGAACATTTCTCTTTTTAGTGAAATATAATCACTTGCCTTGCACTAACCAAGAACTTGGGCCAGAATTTTCAGACTTTAAACCTCTGAAGAAGCTATTCTGTAATTTAAACTCACCATGATATGATTTATTGATTATAGAAATCAGTTGAACCAGGCTATCGGAAATTCGTGTTTGTTTTCTTATCAATCAAACTAATGCTGATATGTAAGAGGGACTGTGTTAACTTTAGTCCATAAAATGTGCAATTAAAGTTTAATCTTTTTCATTGAAAGAGCTGTATGTCAATGTTTGAAAACTACCTTAACATGTATCTGTTTTAACCTATCAAAAGTCTCATTCCTCATCACTTCCTTAATGCAATTTTTTTTGTCATTAATTGTGGCAGTCATGGGATTAATCCATATAGGAAAACAGATAGCTTTTCTTTCCATGGAGATACCTACAAAAGAAAAAGCTGAAAGAAGAAATTCCACTGGAAGCCTTTTGCAGAGATTTTCTTAATCATTGACTAAGAGCAATCAGTATTGAACAGAACATAAATTTTGTTCTCACCCTCTTTCATGTGTTTTAGGAAGTATTTTGTGGAATATTTTGGCACAATGTGTGCAACATACTTTTGTTTCAAGAGAAAGGTGCACCTTAAGCTTCACAAATCAAAGAATCTTAGCCACAAAATGGAATTTCTGCTTTTCACCTATCTTGAACTTATGCATAAGATTTTTCCCCACCCAGTAGTAATCCTGGACTACCTGTCTGCCAGATATCCACTCAGCCTTACAACGGAGGCAACATGCTCTCACTTAATTATTTTCTTGCAGAATCAGCATTTTGAGACAAAATACCATACCACTGAAAGTTTTCTAGTGAGGTCTAAAGGCAGAAGAATCATGGAAGAGAGTGATAGAATTGTTCAGGTTGTAAAAGACTTAAAATCCTCAAGCCCAACCCTTACCTACCACTGCCAAGTCCACCACTAAACTGTATCCATAAACACCACATGTACACATCTTTTAAATACCTCCAGGGATGGTGACTCAATCACTTCACTGGGCAGCCTGTTCCAATGATTGACAACCCTTTTAGTGAAGAAATATTTCTTAATATCTAATCTAAACTTCCCCTGGCACAGCCTAAGGCCGTTTCCTCTTGTCCACTTGTTACTTGGTAGAAGAGACCAATACCCACCTCACTACAACCTCCTTTCAGGTAGTTGTTGAGAGCGATCAGGTCCCCCTGAGCCTTCTCTTCTCCAGACTAAACACCACCAGTTCCCTCAGCCATTCCTCATCACACTTGTTCTCCAGACCCTTCACCAGCTTTGTTGCCCTTCTCTGGACCTGCTCCAGCACCTCAATGTCTCTCTTGTAGTGAGGTGCCCTGAACTGAACACAAGCCTTGCCAGTGCAGAATACAGGGGGAAAATCACTGCTCTGGCCCTGCTGGCCACAGTATTGCTGATGCAGGCCAGGATGCCATTGGACTTCTTGGGTGCCTGCGCACATGCTGGCTCGTGCTCAAAAGCCATCAATCAGCACCCTCAGGTCCTTTCCCACCAAGCAGCTTTCCAGCCACTCTTTCCCAAGCCTGTAGCATTGCATGGGGTTGCTGTGGCCCAAGTGCAGGTCCTGGCTCTTTGCTTTGACTGGTCACAGCCCACTGATGCAGCCTGTCCAGATCCCTCTACAGAGCCTTCTTACTCTCCAGCAGATCAACACTCCTGGCCAGCTTGGTGTCACCTGCAGATTTACTGAGGGTGCTCTTGATCCCCTCATCCAGTAATTCTATTCTCACAGATCTGCCACAGGAAACCAAGGCTATTTGTCTGCCAGTTATGTGCCTGGGTACAGGCTCTGTGGCTCTATGCTGCTCCTAAGTATTCCCCAGAATAAGCAGTTTTTCCATTACTCCTTATTTTGATGTCCAGAAACTTTCCAGTTGCATTTTTTACTTTTTGAGGCCTGCCCGCACAGTCTGTCTTTGGGACTTTCAAGCCCTGTCTGCACGAGCCCTTCTCAGTCTTCTCAAGGGGGTGCTTCCATCTAACAGCCAGGGTCTGCAGAAGTGGGAGTCAAGTGCCCCATATTGCCCAGTCAGCAACCAAATATATGTAGATTTTAAGAATGCATTTTATTTTACATAGCCGCTTTTCTTGACAGCCACTGTTTTGGAATTCCTACAAGAGCCTGCCTCCCAGGGGGCTGAGACATGGTAGCATGCTTACTCAAGAGCCCAGCAGATCTGGATATCCTTCGCAAAAGCACCCAGATGTTGCTCTAAGTTCTTAGTGGGTGAATATTTTTATAGCATTTTGATGGTCCTTCCTGGGTATCTCTATGTATTTATTTGTAGCATGCAATAAGCTTGCATGCAATAAATAGCTGATGATTCAAGAGAACATCAACATTTCTGAAGTTTACCAAATCGTTTCAATAAAAAAGTATTTTCCTTTAGGAAAAGTGGTATTTTAAAATATAAGTTTTAAATTGTATGTGCTTTCAACCCTATAATGTGCAAATCTGTTGTTAGATATAGTGGTAATATGTCATAAAGAAGCAATAACACTACATCACAAGATGCAGAAACTGCATGTCCCTTCTTTCAAGCAACTTGGATGTATCTGCATTTCTATAAAAACCATCGTTTTTTTATAAATATAACAAAAATAGTTGATTTCTGAAGGACAAGGAAGTAACTCTAAGGTAATAGCAACGATAGGACAGAAAGTGCAGTCAAGGACATTGAATACTGAAAGCTGTGACCATATGTTGATCCATCTACTAATTCCAGTTGGGAACACTATCAAAATGCAGGTGTCAGTCATGGGAAAATATAGTCCATGATTGACAGAGAGGTATTTTTTCCCATTAGAAAGAGTCTGACTTCCTTCAAGATAGACTAACTCTTCGCTTTTCCTCACTATGCTGGGTTTCAGATGTGAGAATCTAAATGAAGAAAGACACCTGGTAGACACCTGGTAGAGGTTTGAAACAGTGTCTTGGTAGATAAAGAATTGTAGAATCTGAAGATACTTGCCTCTGACTTCTACCACGTAATAGCAATTCAACCAAAATGAAGTGAGGTATCTTTGTGATCATATGTGACTACACACCCAAAATTATTCAAGAAGTAGAAGGAAATAGTGGCAGTACAGAAGGACCTGGACTGGCTGTTATGCAGCTGTCAAGTCCAAGTATCTGATAATAGTATCTCCATGACACAAGGAGAAGGAAATCATGGGCACTATTCCTTGGAAAGAAATGCAGACACTACTCTGCTTTGAAAAAGCAAGCTTCTCCTGTTGCTTTTGTACATACTGGCTATTCTGGTGTTCTATGGAAAGGTAAGACAAGGTCCATAATAGCTGCCGTTGCTCCTCTCTTATGTTGGCACATTATAATTTTGTGCTGGTACCGTTCCAGCAGTTTGCATTGATCAGTAAAGTAGGGTTACTGCTCCTGTATGTCAGTAGTTGTAAATGCCAAACAAAAAAATCAATGTTTTGATTGTTAGTTTTTGTTCATTTGTTTGTTTGTTTGTTTGTTTGTTTGTTTCCCAGTGGAAGCCTGAGTGTGCTCTTTGGAAATGATTTTAATAACATTAGCACGCATTCATATTTCTTCAGTCTATGAGCATAGACCCATGTATTTTGAAGCAGAATCTTAAATAAGGTTTGGTTACCTTAATCTTTGTTTCTGCCCCTTAGAAGCTCACCCCTGATGATGTGAAAAAAAAATTAAATATGCATTACTTATTTTTTGGTGTTCCTAACCCTATCCTCAGTTCCTACAAAAATGGCACAAAAACCAGCTAGGTGAAGCTAAAACCTGGGCACTTTGAAAAATACTTTAAAACAGTTACTAAAAAATACTCTAAAAGAAGTACTTGCTCTTTTAGCCAACATTTCAATGAATTGCAGTTGCCAAAGATACAGCCCTAAATTAAAATTCTATGTGACTTCTCTTTGGTAAAAGAAAAATCTTGCTCATGTGATTGCTTGCATTTAATAACCTTCAACACCCACAGATGTAACTGGAACCCTAGTACTTAATTTCCAAACTACGGACTTCTTTTTAAACTAAAAGGAGAGATCTTTTAGTGAGGAGCTGTAGCTGGATCTAGAAGTCCTCACTGAACTGAATCCCTGGGCACATAACCAGCCCTATCCTCAGTGACATAAACCTTTCAGTCCTTCAGATAGTTGTGGATAAAAGGCTGGGTTTATGACAAACAGGGAATTGAGAGGGCCCAACCTACCTGCAACAAAGTGATTAAGAATGCCACTTGGCTAAATCTTTTTTTTAAATACCTCTGGCACACAAATATTCAACAGATTTAATCAACAGGTAACTTTTAAGTAGTAACACAACAATAGACTCATTGATCTAGACTAAGAAATCCAAAATTTTGAATTAAAATATTTTAAATACAGTAAAAGAATGTATTTAACTAACTTTTTTTTTTTTTTTTTTTTTTTTTTGCCTCACAGAAACATTTTCACTTCCCTTTAAAGTAAATGGGTTAAACATCAAACCAAACATTTTTTCCAATCTGCAGTTACAAGACTGGATGAAACAGGGTTTCATAATTGTGGCTGGTTTTACCCTGAATCCTTGGGGTATTACTTGGCATGTCAAAAACCCTCAAACACCTCGTGGTGCTTTTGTGGGACCAAGCCAACGCAACTGTACACATGAAGTAGCACAGGCATCTCTGGTTTGGCTCTATCATTCTTTCGTAAAACAAGAGTATGCCGCAGTGGAAGTTGCTGGATTGACCTAATGAACCACTGACTTGTTCATTTTGTTGCACAGCAGCTGGAGAGCAAGACATAACTTTTGAACACATCCCACTGTAATGCTCTGCAGCATTGCAAGACACATCTTTTCCCCCTTCTCACCAGTAGGCATGCAAATGGGAAACGAGGGAATGGTGTGTGGAACAGAAAAAGTATAATCTCAGAAAAAGCATCATGTATTCTAAAACCAGTATCTGACAGTTTTAAATTAACAGAGGAAATATCACCACTCCATATGAGCTCTAATATGTCATTCTTCACTATACTAAAATGTCAGTCTGGTGCCAAGTATAGCAGACAGTCACTTTGCTCTTGCCTACCAGATCCAGTGTGAACCATACATAAGTTAGCTACATGTTCTCACAGTTTACCCTTTGTATGCAGACGAAAGGTACATCTATTCTCATTGTCTCCTTTAACCAGACTCAAGGATGAAAGTAACTTCACAGCTTGTTTGCTTCCTATTTATAAACGTAAAATGCTATGTCAGCCTCAATCTAATAATCTAAAGAACCAAGTGCATTTATCAGCTGGAATATTCTTTACACCAGTATACAACCAAGTACATTTTTTCATTTCTTCTGTTCTGCATATGTTGATCACAAATCCCAGTGGCTTTCCAACTACACATCATGAAAAATCTTTTGATTAGCATTGTATTTGCTTATGTGAATATATGAATGTGTATGAGTGTGCATATGTGTACCTAAGGAGACAGAAAGAAAATTGAACAATTCATTCTCATAGTTTAAAAAGTGAATGTTAAATTCTATCTGAATGAAGCATATTGCCCCAGAAAAGAACAGACTGGCTTGAAAGTGAAATGTAATAATAAAACAAAGTAATGTAAAGTACAACTTTGAACCAGTTAATATAGTGGCACTTTTACAGCTGAGTTTGCATTTAATAAAATCAAATTCTTTACTGAAAAGGGAAAAATATACTTTGTCTCTTTTTTTTTTTTATAACACTGTGAAGGAAAAAGAACAGGAATTCTTGCGTTGCAAGAAGAATGTTTCATAATTTTTTAATGTATGATAAAAAAGGTCTTTCAGACTCTTAATTACAGAATTATCTTAAGGAACTTTTTTCTTCTTAAACTCTCAACAGATATTTTTTGATTTAATTTAAATTATTCTCTAAGTATTGATTTGGTGCTAAAAGCTACATTAATATGTCTGTTTTCACAGATATACACATTTGAAAACAGATGATCTAAATTAAAGTGGTGTTCCTTCAGCAGGCTGTTTTCATTTATCAACATCACTCCAATCTTCCAGTGTGTTTTAACACTTTCTCAGGTGCCAGTTGCAGTTTGCCATTTATACTGATGAACAGAAGGTATAAAATGGTGAAAGCAGAAGACAACAGCATTCCCTGGCATCTGATACTATAATGTGGACATTTTTAAGCATTTGGTATTCATTTTGAATAATTGGAAGATGGATTGGGGGAGGGGGGGGCAGCGAAGAAGTGAGATTATTTTGGTTTGACTTTCAATTAGTCACAGCACAAACTGCAAGTTTTACAACCTTGGATCAGGTTCTCTCTCCCCAACCCTTCTGGTTCACTGAATGCCCTGCCTGGAAACTGAACATATTAGTTGTTACCTCATACTGATGTATACGTATACGCTTCTTTGTACATGTCTGTACACTACCAATATATACGTATTCATGCATAAATAATTTCCTGATTTACTGAAAAACATATCTTCTTTTATTTTAGATCAGGAAACACATTATACCCTGTATCATGCAAGCTTTTGTAATATATCCATCATTTAGTATATACCACACTGAATGTCCTAAACAGCGCCTGTGAGTCTCCCTTTTTTCTTAGCTGATGTGAGAAAAAGATGGGATATTAATAAATTTTTGGTATTATTTTATGTGTACATGATGCTTACAAAATTGTGCTTTTTCATAAAATGTGGGAAAGTATAATATTCTCTTTTTTATTCAAGTCACACTATAAAAGAGATACGTCTTATTCATGAGTGGGCAACTGGTAGTTGCATACTAGATAGAAAATGGAGCTCAAATGGAATCTTAAGGCAATATAGTCTATCTTCTATAAAAGAATAATCTTTCTGGCTTGGGCCAGATGTTAGTAGTCCAGCTTTTTGTAATCATAGAATCATAGAAAGGGTTGGAAAGGATCTTAAGACCATCTAGTTTCAATCCCCCTGCCAGGGGCAGGGACACCTCACACTAAACCATGCCACCCAAGGCTCTGTCCAATCCAGCCTTGAACACTGCCAGGGACGGAGCATTCACAACTTCCCTGGGCAACCCATTCCAGTGCCTCACCACCCCAGCAGTAAAGAAGTTCTTCCTCATATCCAGTCTAAACTTTCTCTGTTTAAGTTTGAACCTGTTAGCCCTTGTTCTTTCACTACAGTCCCTCATGAACAGTTCCTCCCCAGCATCTCTATAGCCCCTTTCAGATACTGGAAGGCTGCTATGAGGTCTCCATGCAGCTTTCTCTTCTCCAGGCTCAACAGCCCCAATTTTCATACAGGAGGTGCTCCAGTCCCCTGATCAACCTCGTGGCCCTCCTCTGGACTTGTTCCAACAGTTCCATGTCCTTTTTATGTTGAGGACAGCAGAACGGCACACAATACTCCAAGTGATGACTCATGAGAGCAGAGTAGAGGGGCAGGATCACCTCCCTCGACCTGCTGGTCACTCTCATTTTGATGCAGCCCAGGATACGTTGGCTTTCTGGGCTGCAAGCACACACTGTCGGCTTGTGTTCATTTTCTCATTGACCAGCACCCCCACTTCCTTCTCTGCAGGGCTGCTCTGAATATCTTTGCCCAACCTGTAGCTGTGCCTGGGATTGCTCCAACCCAGGTGGAGGACCTTGCGCTTGGCATGGTTAAACTTCATAACCTTCCACTCATTAAGAAAATATCTAACTAGGCCCAAGACTCCGTGTAATGGTTCCTAAAATGAAAATAAACAGTAATCCAGCAAATCAAATATCTAAAGTAGCACTTAAAAAGAAATTAAACATTATTTTCCATCCTCTCATGATTTTCAAATACTTATTTATCCAGATGAATGTGTTCTTTGCTTTTACTGCAGAGTTACTGCAGAGATTCAACTTCTTGCAATTATATAGCAGTGTTCCAGGGGATCGCCAACATAATAAGCTGATTGATTTGAAGGTTTATATTTTTTAAGTTCCACTGCATTCCC
This sequence comes from Ara ararauna, assembly GCA_028858755.1. Classification (NCBI taxonomy): domain Eukaryota; kingdom Metazoa; phylum Chordata; class Aves; order Psittaciformes; family Psittacidae; genus Ara; species Ara ararauna. The sequence goes on along the minus strand of CM054410.1, from coordinate 29,513,319 downwards.
ACTAGAACTTAAAAATTCCGTGGAATAATATATATATATATATATAAAAAATATATATGTATATGTACACACTATAATTTATTAGTATGCTTAATTATTTATATGTAATATCTATTATATATAATAGATATAAAATATATGTATAAATATATAGAGATTTAAAAGCCAGTGATAGAAGGCTATCTAGAGAAAGACGTCTTTTCTTCTGAACACAACAGTTGCTGTTTAAATATTTTCTAGTACTGTATTCCAGATAAACTATATTTTAGTACTTCTCTGTACAAGTAACAAGTCCCAGATGTCATTTGCAGGCAAAAGAAGTCAGCATTCACACAGGGCAGCAAAATTATGTAATACTTTAGAATAACAAAAAGTGGACAAAGAGGCACAAATATTCCCACTGTAAAATTCTGCAAACTGCACTCAGCAACATTTCTGCAGTTGCACAGGTTTCTTGAGAAGAAAGCTATGCTTGACAATTAGGATAAAATTGGTGATACTGGATGGTTGCTCTTATCAGTCGTCTCGTACCCCAAGCAGGAAAATTATCAGTGTATCTTAGGATAGTCAATGTATTTTAGCAGATGTGTCAGATACCTGGGATGAAATGAATGGGACCTGATGAATATTGAATACAGTAAGATATGTGCACCATTGGTATTCCTACAGTTGGCCTTGTACCTAATGCATTGAGGGTCTCTCATGCTTTATGACCTAGGTGACAGGGATGCACATCAGCTTGATTTATGATATTAAACAAGGTGGGCCAATGGGTGGTGCAGAGAAAAGTAAACCAGGCTTATGGCTGTGCTGCAACTGGCAGTTCACATTCAAGTGAAACCATTAGGAGACCATCATCCTTGTGCTATAACCTTTCTGTACAAGACCTGCTCCCCTCCTAGAGCCTTCTGTGAGGTGTCACACAGCTTGGGATAGAAGTCAGGAAATATGCTTCCCATTCCTATTGTTTTAAAACACAGGGGCAAAATATGCCAGGCTTTGTTGAGCAATTTGCTTGTGGGAGTTTTGCTCAATTAAGGCTTCAGAAGTTGTCTTGTGGTTTGGCTGGCTAGTTTGGAGAGAACCAACCAATATTCAAAAATTGCTCAAAAAAACCATGTGTGACCTTGTCTACACCATCTAGCCAGTTCAGCAGGAGCTCTGTCTGAAACACTTAAAGAAAACTGGTTCAGAACATGGCCTCTTCTCTTTCCATAGAATCTCCACCTAGGACAGACCAAAAGTTGAACAATGCCCTGTGATTTGCTTTTATTTCTTACCTTTTTTTTTTTCTCCAGTAGAATTGACAGTGTAAGAAAAGAAGCTGTACAACCCTCTAATTCAAACTAGAGCATGTGATTTCAAAATAAAAATATCTGCTTACTTAAATGTCAAATTGAGATAAATATTCAGATATATCACAATTTATAAAAAATGCAGGCAAAATCATGCTGCTGAGAAAAATATGTAAACTACAACAATATGGATGAAGCTTTACCAGGTTAATTAAATGAATAAAATACTTCCACTTTTAGAAGAGCTGCATTGAAGTAACTGCTCTCACTGTAGGCAGTACATTTCTCCTGAAATTTAAACGTCATATTCTGAATTGTTCTGCAAGACTGTAGAATTTGCCATACAAAAGGCATGTGAAAAATATCCCTAAATGGTAACCCACTTCTTAATTATGTTAATCAAATATTACCCACCTTTGTTGTGCTAAAAGCAAAATCTGGGGATTGTCAGTATGTTATGATGCAATAGAATGTTCTCAGAAAAGGTGCCTGGCTCCATAAGACCTCATTAATAATGATCGACACAATTGGCTTTCTATAAATTGCCAAATACTGTTCTTGTCTTTCAAGGACATCTCACTTGCAGATGTAAAGAGCACTGGTAAAAGTGCTCTTGTATTGAACCACTTTCAGAAGACTAATCATATTCCTCTTTCATTTAAGTGAAAGACCTTAATTCAAAAGCAAAACACTTAACTGTTATCCCTCCATATAGGCAATATGAGAACATTAATCCAATGTATAATTATGCTAAATGGTGCATATGCACATCTGTATGCCTTGTGCTGCTGACTCCCTGCTTTTTGTGGTTTGTATTGGTAAGATTTGTAAACTATTTTATTGTAAAATTAATGAAGATATAGTGATTCCACTTATACGATCCAATCTGCTCTCAACCTAGTGCCAGTGTTAGGGCACAGACATTCTCCTGAGCTGTGCTCTGAGGTCATGTAACATCAAGATTTCCTTCTGCACAAATGCCACTTAACATGAGATAGCTAAGCACCTGAGTATGCATAAGCACGCTAACAGACAGTAAAGCTACAGTGGAAAATGTGAGAGGCTGGATAGGAAAATATCTCACTACCAACTATTGAATTTATAATGGTAAATAATAAATATGTGCATATTTTTCATTGCTTTTGAGCTCAGGTGGATAGATGGCAAATCATTCCAGTGCAAAACACCAAAAAAACCCCCATCCCAAAACCCAAGGAAAAACTCTCGTGCAACCAGCCCCATCCTCACAACAGTTTACACACAATATCCCATCTATACGGTTCTCATTAGACCTCTGTTTTCACAAACAATATCCTTTCAATGACTTTCTCTGCCCTTTCCTCAACAACCAGCATTAATCTCAACTCTTCATCATGTTTTCTAATGGCTAAATATTCAGATATTTGGATTACTGGTGCACGGTTAGACTACTGTCTATGTAATCATGTCATGTGGTTTTTTGCAGTAGAAGATTTATTGGTATTTTAGACACAGTAATACTTAATTGGAATTGCATGGGGTGGATATATATTTCCTTTTCTTTCTACTGGGTGATGCCACTGATTACAAGCATACCAGTGTATCAGAAAAGATCAACAGTTGCAACACATTTGATAGGATACTTCATTTGAGCACTCACTTGTGATGATACATGCTAGTGATAGTCCTAGATGTATGTCAAACTGTGGAAATTATTATTTCAGATATTGGAGGATGGATATGCTCTATTAATAATCACAGTTGTCATTACATATTAGCCCTTCAGGATATAAACTGAGACACCTCCATTGAAAGTAGTGGAACGGCAGTAAGCTCAAAGTGAGAAATAAAACATAGAAGTGGACAGTGCTGTATGACTGAAGACATTTAATTGTTTTCTTTTCATACATTGAGCAACTATAACTGTTTACAGTCTTGCCTGAAGTTCAATGGTGATTTTCTAAGAAAATATCAATATTTGTTAAGAATTGTATCATATTGGTACTGAAATGTTCCCTCCCCGTATAATTACTTTCCCTCTCTCCAATTCTCCTCCCCATAAGCACCCCTGTCTAGCAACTTCTTTCTCGTAATCTCTCCACTTCCCACTGGCTCCTGAAAGATATACTGGTAAATCCATTCCCTCAGGAATATGAGAGCCCAGAGCTTTTACTGCATGGCGAAAGTTGGAAACAGACTCAGCGCCTCTGTGCCACCAGTGCTGGAAAAGCATCTCCGCAGATGTTGCAGCCGTAGCATGCCAGAGCATTACAGCATCTGCATTATGAAGAGAGCAGGACAACACAATCTGCTCTCATCTAGAATCCACCATACTGAAATCTGCAGTCTGGAGTAGAATGTAGGTATGAGAGCAGCTCATATGGGGTTTATAATCTCAGTGTAGGCAAGAACTCAAATTCTGAAGAATTGAGAGGCAGCAGTACTAGAGAAACAGCTGCCCAACTCCAGCCAACTTCCAGTTGAACCTATTGGCTGACAGTCATGATTTTGCAAACAATATTTCTGTATCACATCTATACTTAAAAGATCCCCCGAGACTGTTACTTTTATACTGGGAGAACAGATATTAGGGTAAAGCACAGGCCTTCATGTATCTTTGCAGTAGCAAGCAGGTGTTACTCTTAACCCTGAAACGCTACTGCACCTGGAGCCACCTCTCCCTCTTAGATAATCTCTTTCTTTCCAACATGAAAGTTCATTCAGTCATTTCAACAAATGTTGTGGAAGCAACGTTTCCACAAGACCATTTGTGTCAATGCTATCTCCCCAGGCTTTTTAAGTCTAAGGATCTTTGGTGACTTGTAGACTCTTTCTAAAATGTTACTGACAGCTTAGAAAAAAGATACTTAAAAAAATCTACTTGTCATGTCAAAAGACGGTATATAGGAAACCAAAATAGGGTGGAAAAGTTTTAGGATCTTGCAAGTCAAGTTAAAATAGTGTACCATGACTAGTCCACTGAAGTGAAATCATTAACCATTCTTCTGTGGCTCCCTTCCATTTTAGCTAACTCAAAAAAGGGGATAAAACCAAGTCTTCTATATTGTATAGCCTCCTTGGTAAAAATACATGTTTTGTATATGTATATCACTGACAACCTATGCATTCTCTATGCATGGCCCTAATCTGGTGAAATCTGGCACAAAGACATCCTTTCATTGACTTCAAAGGGACTATTTCTAGGAATAAACTCGGTCATGTGTGTGACAACAGGATCAGGGAGCTGGTATGAGCATGTGTACCCATTTACTGTACAAAGTAGACACACATTGCTCTTTTTGCTGTCGTCTCCTGTGGTGGAGAACTCATTCTGAAACAGACTGAAGTGTGATTGTTGGCAGGTGGTTTTTATTAGAACGGTCATTGACAATGTCAAGCACCTTTTGAAAGGTGACATTGCACCTAGAAGGTTGTCAGGCCAGAGCCATGAAATCTACAACAATTTCTCTGACAACATTGTAAACAGGTAATATCTCTGACCCCTTCTTAGACCTAACAAAACACCAGAGATTGAAATTATTCTGAGTGTCTTTCATCCCTCTGTCATCCCTGTATACACTTCCCCTAAGCTTTGTCTTGAAGTACCCGGCAGAAGTAGCGAAGTTGTGAGAGAGATACTTTAATTATAAGTACCACAGTAATGAATTCAAGTATACTCATTTATCATAAAGGGTTTCCCCATCTGTCTCTAAAGTATGCTCAAAAATGTTGTGTATTTGATAACATGAAGGTTGAGAATTTAACACACTGTAGTTTCAAACACTCCATTTTGGCTAGCTTTCTGAAAGATTGTACAAAAGCATTTTGACTGAAACAGCAGATTGGGGGGGTGGGGGTGGGGGTGCGCACATTCACGTGCGTGTGTGTGGTCTCTTCCTAATTTATTTGCAGTTCCACCCATTGGGATTAAGCTGCAATCCCTGTAGGCAAAAGAAGATTAGGGAAAGCAACTGACTGCTTTTTCCCAGACACAGAAGGGAAAGCGACTTCTCAAGTACCGCAAGTTTTTCTGGCCACTGTACAAATTGTTCCTGAGTATGGAGAGTTTCCAAAAGACCTAATTAGCAACTCGCTACAAACATTTCTTTGCATTAGCTAATGATCCGACTACACTTGTAAGCAAACAGTACCAACATATCTAATCAATGCAGAAAAACCAACAGAATGCCTATTAAACATCTGGATGTAATTTTCTAGTTAGATTTAGAACAAAATGAAAACATATGCAGGTTTCTTTGATCCATGCCTCAACAAAGAAATTGTTGAGAGAAAAAAAAAAAAAAAACAAAACCCACTGGCCAGCCAATGTGTCATTTTCATAAAGCCTGGTCATTTCTCTTCAAATGTTCCCAGAGTTCAATTTTGTTGGTTTCCTTCAATCTCTAATTTTACCATATTGTGTGAAACCACAAGGGATTCTTCGGATTTGATTTTATTTGAGGTTTTACTGCTGCTGCACGATCTGCTACTGATGGTGTTTGCTTTTTTTTTTTTTTTTTTTTTTTTTTTAATTCAACTCAGGGAATTTTTAAGGGTGAAAGAATGGGGGGAGGGACAGTGAAATGACCTAGCGTAACTTTTTGAACATTCTTGCCTTCAAGGAAAGCTACTAATTAAAAAGAAATCAAATTACAAAGAGGGTATGCAATGGCTATCAGACAAAAGATATTTAATAATTGGAAATGTAATTGCCCTACCCTGCTCATATCATTTGCACTTCATAAATAAAGAAATAATTTAAAAGTGATATTGTTTTGCATGCTCTCACAATAATTATTATTCTTGCAGCTGTATAGGTAGTCACTACTACACCACATGCACTCTATGACTCAGATACTTTTTTTAACTCTATTGTATACCTGTGCCATCCTGCCAATAATAAAGAACAGTCCCATCCTCCAGGCACATAAATGCAATTTTTAAACATACACTGTTTCTCTTCCAGTTGAAAATCAAATGATCTCTCAATCTAAAATTTTGAAAGTGTAAAATCTATTGAATTCTGTAATTGCTTCCCCTACTGGTTTTCTCTCACTGTTTAGATAGTAGAACAGCGGGATAAAACACAAATTTGCTAAATAGTTTCCCGCCCACCTGCAGCCAACTCCTAGTGATTAACATCATCAACATTTTTATTATATGTGCCAGCCTGTGGGAAGTTAAAAAATATCGCATGCAATAGTACTGTTAACAGTAAAGTTAAAAAAACCCCAACCAAACAGTATGGTAAACGGAACATCACACAATACGTAATTTCCCTAAAGAACAGATGCTATACCTGAAACCCTTCCAGTATATTCAAACTACATTTCAAACTCAGCACTGTTTTTTTGGCTTAAAACTCCAGCTGCTTCCAGTGTGAGCTTTCATTACATAGTCAATGCAGGATAAGGCCCCTTGCTATATGAGATAGGAGCATTACATTAAAATGCTTACTGTGAAAAACAATTGATTTCAAACAGCAGAATTGAATGGATGATTAAACAGAACAGTTTTTGAGGGGTTAATACTGAGGGCAATCTTTTTATTGTATTTTTAAAACATGAGACAAAGGTTTAAACACAAGTATGTTTAACCCAGTTTGAGAATTCTGTAGAGGATGTATAGTTTTGTGGCAAAATGATCGGGTGTAAAACACTACCTTGAGTTGAATAAGGCTCTTTGCTATATGCTCAGCCATATTTTGGTCTGGTTTTTGCTGGTGTAGGTATTGAGTACTGCCATGGAATGAGCATGTTCAGTTTTCTGGGATTAATCTCTATTTATACACATCTAACAAAAAGGAAATTTTCATGCTCTAGTCAGCCAACGATGATGCATTATAAATTAAATATCAGATCACATTGGTTATGGTTCATGTCATGTAATGTCAGTGGCTCTCATTTGGAAAAAAAAAAGTAAAAATAATTACCTTTGTTTCCACTACTGCTTTTACAGCTCTTTATCTTGATTAGAATGAAGAAGATTCAAAATGTCTTAAAGTGTGTGAATTCTGAATCTAAGTAGGTTAAAAACGCCTGTCAAAAAAACCCCCAAAAAAACCCCAAAACCACCCTAAAACCTAACAGTAAAATACAGCAATTCTGTTTCTGTTAAAACATGCTTTGGACGTTTTAATGATGACAAATAAAGGTTACAAGACATTTCAACTTTCATGTAGGCAAGCAATTGAAAAGAAAAAAAAAAAACCAAAAGCTTCTGTTTACGTTCCAAAACATTGTTGTAATGTCATATCTGTTAATATCTCATTAACAACTTGTGCCAGCAGGTTAAGCAAAGTACAACCAAAGTTAGGTAAGTGTTATGTTATTACAGATGCCATAGCTACTAGGTATACACACAAAATATATAATAATAGCTTGCATTTTTACAGCATCTTTGATCTGAAGATCTAAGTACTTTATAAGCATTAACTAATTAAGCTTTCTAATGCCATGAACAGAGTAGTGAGTTGGCTTGTCCAAGACTACAAGGAAAGAGCTGGGAACAGAAAGCAAGATTTTTAGCTTTGCTTATGCAGGCAGAACACCAGACAAGTTCGCGTTCCCATCCTGGGAACCACAAGCTATTAAAGGTCACTATTGAGGGTATTTTGCCTCATCTCTTAAAAAAACAAAACAAAACAAACAAAAAAACCCCCCTCAAAATCTTCAAAGGCCTCACATTTATTTATGTATTCACAAACACGTATGCATAAATGTATTGTATAATATATATAGACACAAACACACACACATATTCATAAGTACAGACACTATTACTCATACACATATATGCACAAAGACACATGCAATCAGGCATACATGGATTCAGTTTGGATTCCCAAACAAAGCCCAAAACTTCATTGCAAAAGACTGGGGGAAGTTTAATTTTCTTTTCCCTTGGTCGTTTCTATGTAAACTGCAAATAATGTATGGAAATAAGCACTCTGAACAAGTAAACCTGTATCTTGATATTTGCAACATAGAATCATAGAAGAGTTTGGGTTGGAAGGGACCTTCAAAGGCTGTCTAGTCCAACCCCACAGCAATGAGCAGGGAACATGCTGAATTTTGTATCAAATTTGAAAGAGAGACCGGATACAAGATGAAGCATAATACAATTCTAAATAAGTGCATCTAGAAAACATTAACGGGGAGTTGTAAGAAAAAGCAAATTATAAAAATTATCGAGATTAAATGATGTGATACAACATTTTGAGGCCTCTTTTTAGGGAGTATACAGGCGCTCTGACAGAATAAATGCATCTTAACACATTGTTTTAAGTCTGAAGGTACTGGTATTTCACACTCTACTGTGTAATTCTGGTACGAATAGGGTGGTTGTTAACAGAGGGTATGTTTTGAAGTTTACTTCCCACTGCAAGCTGTGTCGCCGTTTGTCATCTCATTAGCGTCACACGCAGAGTCTGTGGGATTTGTTTGACCCTCACCAACCTCGAGTGGGCCTATAAAACACAGCACCAAAGCTCTTGACAGCTTTTCCCTGCCTGTGAGACCCCCTCTTACCCAGAAAACCGCTTTCCCCCAAAGGACGACGTCCGCCGTACCAGGGGGTCACTGTGACCCACGCTTCAGCTCACGCGCTGGAGCGAGGCAAACAGCCGTGAGGTTCTGCCTTCCACAGCGCGTTCCCGCGCCGCCAGCAGCACCGCCAGCAGGTGCTACCGCGCGCACCGGCACCGCCGCGCACGCAGGCCGGGCAAAGGTGCCGTGACGGCCGGTCCGACCCACAGCGCAGGCTCCTGGGACGCGGGAGCCTGGGCGTTCGTGCGCACCGCCGGCGGAAGCCGACCCGAGCTGGGTGAACACCCGCGGGCGAGGGCAGCGCAGCTCCCCCGCCGCCGGGCAGCCCGCCTCTGGCCGCGGGGCCCTCGGGCTGGAGGCGCGGAGCCCGCGCTAGCACACAACAGCGACCGGGCCGCGACGCGTACGAACACCGCGGGCCGCAGCCCCGGCGGAGGGGGCGCGCAGGCGCCCCGCGCCGCTCCCCGCCCCGCCGTCCCGCTCGCCCCACGTTACTTTGACTGACAGCTCAGCCTCTCCACTCTCCTTCCCGTCGACCTTCCCCCCCGCCCCGAGGCTCCCCGCTCTTCGCGCCCTCCGATTGGCTGGCTCGCAGAGCCCCTGCCGCTCCGCCGCGAACGGCTCCCAGCGAAAGGCTGAGAGGCGGAGGGAAACGCGCTCTTGCCATTGGTCCACGGCACCCTCGCGCATCACGGCCCCACGTTGCCTCCGGGACCGGCGATTGGTGTGCGGCGGCGGCGCTCCCCGCATCTCCCTCCCCGCGCGGCCGGGTGGGCGGTGCCGCGCGGCCGGTTCGCTGGCGGAGTGTGAAACCGCGTGCTAATGTAAGCGGCGCGGGCGAGCGCGGCGCGTCCCGCTCCGGCTCCCGTCCCGCCGCGCGCCTCCCGCCGGGCCGCCCGAGCCGCACCGACCCGCGCTCGAGCGCCGGGCCCTCAGCTGTGCCGCGGCGCTCCCGCGGCTTTCGGTCGGGGAGAACTTTGTCCCGGGCCGGCCGGGAGCGGTGGGGCAGGGTCAGAAGGAGGACGATGATGATGGTGGTGCCGCCGCGATGTACCGCGTTCGGGGGCCTCTGGTGAGACAGGCAGCTCCCCGATACGCGCCCGCCCAGAGGACGCTGCAGTGGTGCCGTTGCGCGAAGGAGCTTCCCGTCTGAACTAGCCCCGATACGGACGCTTTTGTGTTCTTTTTTTCTTCTTTTCCTTCTCCCCCGACGGGGCGGGCGGATTGGCCAGTCGGGCTAGCGGGCTTTAGCGCTAAGTGGTTTTTTTCGTTTCTCTTTTGTCCGAGGGACCTATCTGCAAGTAACGGAGGAGTCTCGGCTGCGTGTGTGGCTCCATTTCCCTGCCCCCCCTGCGTGTCGTGCATGTGCTACTGGAGCAGCTCCGGTCGGGGCCGGCTGCGCAAAGCTCTCCCCCTCCGCCTGCCGCCTTCCTCCCTTGTTCGCCGCTCCGTGTCTTGCTGATGACCTGGTCCGTTCACCGACTCCTGGGAGCAGCGCGGCTGTCTACGGAGACTTTCTCTCGCCCCCACCGCTTGCGACGGTCCCGCCGCTGACACCACGTTCTCTCTGCTGGATTTCCCACTCTCCTCTTGGTGAGGATCAGGAGTGGGGAGAGGAGTTGCCTCCGCCCCGGCTTTCCAGCCTTACAGCTACATCTGCAACTCCGGAGCCCAGGAAGAGGAGCGGAACGTTCATCCGGCCGGCGGTGGTGCCCCCTCGTTACTCCGGGTCCCGTCCTGTCCCGCCGCACCCAGGCGCTGCGGAGCGGCTGTGACCGTCCCCAGCGGAGCCCACCCACCTCTCCCGGGCCCCCCAGCACTCCCCAGAGCAGCAGCAAACAGAAGACCCCGCGGCCGGAGGATGTTCCCGCGGCGGGGACACTGAAAGGCGCGGCAGAGGAGGGAAGGCGGCCGGCGGGCGTCGCTGCTCCTGCCCCCTCGGCGCACCGGGCGTGAAGCCGGGGCAGGGCGGGGGGCTCGCCGCCAGAGCCGCGCTGCGAGGGAGATCCTCCGCGACCGGAGTCATGTTCCCCCAGAGCCGGCACCCTGTAAGTACGGCCCGGGCGCCCCTCCGCGGGGCTGGGCTGGGCATTGCTCGCTGTCAGCGCTGCCCTCCGGTGCGCACCCCCGGCTCCCCGGCCGAATGCGGGGGTCAGAGTGGCTGGACGCCCTCTCAAGTTTGTCCTTTCCAGAGAGGAGCGGCACATCCTGCCTGCGGGCGTGGCAGGGGAGGGGATGTTTCCCGTGACCCCCCCACTTCACCCCATCCCTTCTGCTTCGCGGGCAACTTATTTGCCTTGGGGATGCGGCGAGGGCGTCGCTGCCGGCCGGAGCAGCACCCCCATCCCCGCCGGGTGCGACACCTGGCCGTGCCCCTGCAGCGAGGGTCGGCAGGGAGGAGCCTGCACGCCCCGCTCTCCTGTAGGCGGTGGCGGCAGGACCGGGTGGGTAGGGGCCGTAGCGGCTCCCTGAGCGTGGGGCCTCGCCCTCCGCAGATCGAGGGACGGGAAGGTGGGTAACAAGTGAGCAGCGCCCCGGGGCGGCGGCGGCCGGGCCGGGCTCCCCTCTGCCTCCTCGCTTCACTCTCTGCTTCTTCGCATCCCTGCGGCCCTGCCGCGGCGGGCAGCGCCGTTCTCCCCTCTTCCCGCGGGGCGGCCGCGCCGTGTCTGAACGTGCCTCTCTCTCCCGTGCCGGCCGGCGCCGCGCCAGACCCCGCACCAGGCTGCGGGCCAGCCTTTCAAATTCACCATTCCGGAGTCGCTGGACCGCATCAAGGAGGAGTTCCAGTTCCTCCAGGCACAGTACCACAGGTGAGGGACGGCGGGCTGCCTCGCGCCGGGGGTTGTTCTCCCAGTCCCCGGCCGGGCATGGGGGACTGCACTGAGCGCCAGCGTCCAGGCGGTGGCGTGCGGCGTCGTGGTTCAGCCCCGCAGCTCCGGCAGCATCGATTCGCGCAAGGGTGGCGAGGGGCGCCCAGTCCCCAGCGGGGGCGGAGGGTCCTGGCACTCGGAGCGGGGTGGGGGGGAAACCTTGCCCTCAGGAGTCGTCCCGCCGAACTGCGGCCCGGGCAGCGGCGGGAGGGTGGTACCGTGGAACCTGGAGCTGTTCGGCGCTTGTATGCACTTAATCCCCCCTCTTTGTTGGGATCCGTAAGTGGAAGATTTTTTAAAGTATAGAGAGAAGACCTGCCGCTAATTCTGTGACACAGCATTAAGGAGGCAAATTCTCATGTTTGCTCATTTGTGTGGTGCTAATGCAAAGATTTATAAAATGCCAACATACGGTGCTTAAAGAGCCGAGAAGGGTTGTGAAAGCACACAAGTACTGGAGTACTAACAGAGTTGATGTGAATATACTGGCATGTGTTTGATTGCTGTGCTGTCCTTTAGGTGTTCTTGTTGAGTGTATACGTTCTTGCTGATCAAGTCCCTATAGAGATTTAGGGTATTATTTCTTGGCGTACACAGGGCAAGTGCCATTAAAGGGCATTGATCTTACTTAATTTTGTACTTACATGCGCCAGCAAGATCTGGCTAGGAATAAAACGCTTTGCAGGTTTCTCAGGTAGAAATAGCCTGGTGTTGCTTGGGCTTCCTTTTTATTACTTAAGGTGCTGTATTCTTAGTCTTCCCTAAAATCGTTAACTTGTTAAAGTCATTTATTACTTTAGAAATAAGGTGTAAACTGTAAACATTCAATATTGCAATGGTAAGTGAAAAATGCTGACTTACACACTTAACTGTTCCCCAGGATGCTTACTAGTGTCATTAAAAACAAACAAAAAACCCCAAACAAATATCCAAGCCAAAACAACAGGAAAAGACCCAAAACAAGAATAGTTTTCAGAGAACAAAGGGACCATGGAGGCCTTTGCACTCAGTGAAATTAGTCAGAACTGTGCTGTGGTTAGTGGTGAGATATGCAAGTGCCAAGTTCAACTTCTTTTCATTTATGAAAACAAAAATAGAAAACAAACCTGCTATCAAATGATAGTCAAAGTTACTGATTTTCAAACTGTGGGCAAGATAAAGCTAGCTTGAGATTAGTTACCCTAAGTCAATTGTCACTGTAAACGTGAGTGGTGTTACTTGGCAGTAATTTACTAAATGCTGTGTACAAAGAAATGCCTCTGACTACTGAGAAGTAGTACTTGAGAGAAATTCAGATCCTTTTATAGCTTGAAAGTTGTAGCACTTCATAGCAACTCCCTGTCAAAGCATAAATATTAGATATATTTGAGTTCTGGAGGCAGTTTGGGTCTCACACAGAACCCACGAAATATCTTTTAAATTTCCTCTTCAGCCTTTGTGTTTTATATATGAATTAAGTTTTTCTCTCTGTATTTCTGTTAATGATTTTTTTTAAATTAGCTGCTTCTGTCAAAATACAAATGAAGTGGGTACATGTCAAAACAAATGACATGTTACATTAAAGTGTGATCTGTTTTGTAGCCTTAAATTGGAATGTGAGAAACTGGCAAGCGAAAAGACAGAAATGCAGAGGCACTATGTGATGGTAAGTATATTTGTTTTTTCTTTATTTCAGTAAATATCTCCTAATATAGTGTGAGTCAGCATAACAAGATAACGTATGCTCCTTTATTTGCAGTATTATGAAATGTCGTATGGATTAAACATTGAAATGCACAAACAGGTAAGGTGCTTTGTTTTCTAAACCACAAAATATTCAGTTTGTCTAGTGCATTTAAATGTAGCAATTCTGTTTACGTTCAAAGGACTGGATCATGTGGCTGAATCAATAGCCATGATTTGTAGCTGTGATTAGTAAACCCTTGCCTACCTGCTGTCAAATGAGGTATAGATCAGGTTGAGCAACAAGGCTCTCTTGGTATTGGTCCTCTAAGACATTGGCAAAAATAAGAAAGGTCTTGGGTCTGAATCTTCAAAATGCATTTCGGTGCTTTACACTATTTTATTTTGTTAGTGATAGAGCCTTTGAAGTGCAGAACTGGTCTTATGTGTGTGTAGCATACATATTGATAGTTGCTCAAATCCTTGCCGTTTAAAGGTATGAAAAGATTAGTGACTTGGAAAGCTCTAGTTATGACTATGAGTTTGCAAGTTCCCATAAAATTCACACTTATGGCCACTATAATGGTGAATAAAAAGAGTATTGGACTGGAACAAGACACTAAGGACCTCAAAAGAGAAGAAAAGCTAAGTGATTGCTCAGCCCAGAGGACCCTCAATTGAGTAGTCATTGTCTGCCAAATAAAGCATTAATGGCAGGGTGTAAGTATTCTGTAGATATGCTGACATTCACTTTTTCATCAAGATGCTAGTACAATAAGTCTTTCAGAAATCGATGGCCTCTTAAAAAAAATTATCATTAGATGAAGTTGCACAGTTGGACACATTTCAAAGTGCAACAATACAATTCTTTCTTGATGTGTATGTGCTATTTCATCTAAAACTCTTGTTTCATTAAATTAAAGAGCATGGCTGACCGGCTAGGGCACAGCGAAGAAATTGATTAGTTCAGGCTTCAGATCTTCAGTATATTCAAAGACTTTCATTAAGCAAGTGAATTGCAGAGTTGAATTTTGCTTTTGTAACTCTGGACTCTTTGATTTTAATTCTTTTTTCTTTTTTTATATATATATATATATTATTTTCCCCCTAAAAATACTATATTTGGTAAGATGGTATTGTAAGTCCATGGCAACTTTCTGTCTGCAAAGCTGAGTAGGTGTTCTCTTCATTCTTGCACGTACACTAAATGCCAGTGAAAGAAGAAATATTATGACAACATCTTTTGGTGTGTTTTTTTAAGGCAGAGGAATTAGAGTTGTGTTTGACTTTGTTCTCTGCTGTAGCTGCATTAGTCTTCATGTTTCTAATGTTCAAAAAGCACTTAAGTTTTTCTGTAATGTGACTTTTCCAGGCTTTGTGATTTGGAGATTTCTTAATTGGTTATTTTTTTTTTTTTCCTTCTCTTAAACAACTTTTTGTATCCCATGGGGAAGCCAACATCACCTGTATAGGAGCCTTATTTGGTGTGAAGTGGATTTTGTTTTCAGAAGACCTTTGAAGAGAACATGTGACTTCATTAAATGTACTGGGAGTTAACTTTAGATGAAATCAGTTAAACCCAGAGGACTAAAGAGTGTCAGAACTGAGGTTTCCACATCGACCTTAACATTTGTGTATTGCAAGGGTTTAATGTTCTGTATGTATGGCAAGTATAATTCCATACCCAGTAGACAGTGATACTCTGAGAGCTTTTAAGATTTATTACAGGACATTATACCTATATGGGTTCTAGCGAAGGAGAGCAGAGCACCCTTGCTCTGTGTAGGCTGTTAGAAGAGTGAGCGTTTGAAGAGGTAATACATTCCCCTGCATATGAGTCTTAGATACTGTGCTTTTACATGTTAAGTAGTTCTAATTTCCAATAAAAGTAGCACCTTCATGTTAAAGACTCCTGATTTAGATGCCTGCAGTGAGGATGCCAAGTGGTGTAACAGTTCAGTGTGTAGGTGGTCTTAGATTACTGGAAACAAAAAAAGCCCCTACCAGTGACATTCTTCTGTATTTCCACCGTTAACAATAAGTTCTGAGGAGGCTTTTGGCAGATAGTAATCATAATTCTTATTAAAACTGGTGATGTCTAGCCCCAAGGGTGTAGCCAGGCTCAAATTGATGCTTTTTGCTGGCTGATCACCAGCATGGCCTAAGTGCTCATTATGTTGTAGAGAGGGCCTTTGGAGCTCTCATTACATTTGACAGGAATTCTCTCTAGGGGGAAACTGGGCATTAGCTAGACTCCTGACAGGCTGAAATTATTCCTGCTTTATGGCTTATAACCAAATGCTAGCAAGGCATCATCAAGGGACACGAAAAATTGCCATTTCTGACAACATCTTTGTTACTGAAAAATGCAGTGATGGGGAAACTTTCCACTGAACGAGCTTTAATGTTTTTAAGGCCTGCCTGCTATGTGAATGCTTCACTCAGTCTGTGTGAAGCCCTTCAGAGTGCTTGGGCTGCTGATTAAAAACCAAAAAATTAGACTGCACGAGTGTTTCCTTATGCAGTGTGGTGTGTAAATAATTGTTAAGGTAGAGTCATGTGGTTAAAATGAAGTAGTCACAGTTTGCCTGCATATGAGAGGGTTGACTTGTACTGATACAGTGGCATCAGCCAGTCCCTCTTCATTTAATTTGGTAATTGTTTTGATGAAACAAAGTTACTTGGGACTTAAATATTGTTATAAACAGACTAAAATTGAGGTGAGCTTGACATGCATACTGCAGAGCTTTCCACTTGAATATGTTGCATTTGAGTCCAGAAATGGCCACATAAGGCTTCCTTCACAACTTTAGCTGTGAATCTTAGCAGTGTTTAATTGCTTAACTGCATGCTTAAATTGAGGTACTGCTCCTGCATTTCAACTTGCTGGCTGAACAATGCTCAGAAAATAATGCTTTTGATATATTTGTGGCTAGTGGGTTTTTGTGATTTAGTGTGTGCGGGTTTGTTGTTGGTTGTTTGTTTGTTTGTTTGTTTTTTTTTTTTTTATCCTTGTTTCGCTGAGGTTTTTTTTTTTTGGTGGGGTGTTTTTCTGGTTTTTCTTTCTTTTTTATTTTTTTTTAAGATTTTCAGAGGTTAGCTGTTAAGAGGACACTGTGTGTGGATTCTTCTATCTTGTTTACAGATAAATTATTTTAAGGTGAATAGTCACAAAGTTTTGCACACCTGAAACAGAAACAAGCACCTGAAGATTCTTTTAGGAGAGATGTAAATATTGTTTTCATATGTGTCAAGAAGACAGAATGAGCTAAGGATATATTAATGTGGTCTTAAGTTTCTCTTTTGTGATACACTGTCTGAGTCAGATTTTTCCACTGTGACATCTGTGGCTGGCAAAACAGATGCATCAGCGGCTAGTGCCAGGATGTGGAGTTAGTTGGGTGTTAAAAATCACACTGTACTTAAAGAGTTGCTGTGCTTGGCTATTCAGGGCAGTGCCTCTTTATTTTCACCAGCTGTGTGTGTGATCTTATGTCATAAGTCAGAAGATAAGGCTTCCTGTGCATTCAATGCCTTGATTGTTTAGGTGAAAGATTAGCTTTTGTTCAGTGGCAGGCAGCCAAAGAAAGAAAAATTCATCACTGCTGAACCGACTGACAGACTATATAAACTACAGTGTGTGGGTTTCCGCTATCCCAGCGGCGACAGCTAGGTTTCCTTCTGTTTGGGTGGGTTATTGTGATCTCTGTGACCTGCCTGAAGGCAGATCTGTCATTCAGTACCTTTCCTCTTGTAGAAGAGTATGCAAACTCTAAAACTGCATTATGTTAACCAGTTGTGCAACAGTTAAAAGTCTGGTTTAACCTGGACTGTTTTGTGGAATAATTGCTAGTGTTTTACTGCAAAGGACAGAATCTTATACTGATACCTCATTAGAACATCATGATGTTCTTTAGGAGTGGGTTAAATAGGAGGCATTTAAGGAGCTTAGTTAGCTCTCTACAGCTCCTGAGTAGGATGGCTGTGCTATGGAAAGGGGCTTAAAGGTAATTTTTTTTCTTCCTACTTGAGTCTTAATTGTTGGAATGAAAGATTTCATGAATCATTAAGGTTTTGGTAGTGTGCAGTGGGTGTTTCAAGAACATTTTACAGTTGTCACTGCCACATAAGACATGCAAAACCTGTTTTCGTTTTAAAGTGGGAATGGAAAGGTTGATTGGGACATAATGTTTTTAACTCAAAACATTGTATATATTATACAAATATTTGGTTTCTAAATGAGTACGGTTGTTTCAGCAGTGCAACCTATTTGACCACAACTAGAGTTGCCAGTTTGAATGTAGAGAAAAGACTAATGACCTCAACTTCTGAACCACATTTTAAGCTCGAGTCCAGAGTTATTTTGAAGGAGTTATCTTGACAGATTCAGGGCACTGTGTGAAATACATCTCTGTGCGGCTTTTAGATAAACAGATTGTCAGATACTGTCTTCTATGCCAACTTCATATACAATTTAATCTGAAAGTCTGTCACAGAGTAAAAACTGTACTTACATTAAACACTGCCTGATTATCTCTCATTTTAGACTTGATCTACAAGATTTTGGGTTCCTCATAGAACCATGGAGAGAGAGATGAAACTTGTTCCTCCAGAGTTCATCTTTCCTTGCATTGCTGGAATGTACATTGTCAAATGTCTCATGATGTACTTTATATATTGGTTTCAAGTGGGCAAAAAAAATGCCCTGGTATCTTTTGGGGTAGGGAGAGGAGTAAGAGGGAAGATATTTTATGAATGTATAGTACCCTTCCGTCAGAACAGATTCCAGGGAAAAAAGCTTAATGCTTTTCCTCCTGCTGGTTGTTACACCAAATCGAGCTATGCATTTGAATTGCTTTTCCTCCCACCCTGCTCAAGCACTTAAGTGTTCGTAGCAAAACAATAGAATTGTATTGTGTCTCCTGTGCAAAATGAAAGAGGATCTTTTAGAGTTGATAGTAGGTCACCATTAGCATACAGTAAAAGCCTTTAAAAACAACTTTAGGTTAACTGTCTCTTATCAAAAGACTGTGCAGTACTGTTATTTTGAAAATAACAGCTTTGAGTAGAGCTGGTGAGGTTATCTTTCCACTTGAGGTAAGATTTAGGGAAATACAATAGCAATTATGTCAAATACTACTATTTTTGTCTTTTTGCATTGCACTTCTTAGTTGGGGTCTGAATGTAGCTATTTGAGCAATAGTAGTTTCTTATGTAGTTTCTTTCAGAAAGGGGAAAAACAACAGCTGACAGGGAGAAGTCCCATTTTCCTGCATATATTTGTCAAAACAGATAATTTAACAGATTAGCCCTCAGGGTTACTTGTACGGTATGGCTTTTGAAGTATTTGCAAGTTGGTCCCATGTTCAAACAACCTTCTGCAAGTATCAAGTTTCATCTTAAGTATTTTGTGGAGGTAACACAGTGTGACATTTGCTGGGCAACACTTTGCAGTGTTTGACCCACCCTCATAGGGAAGAATTTTTTCTTCTCTAGCTGTGACTTCGCCTTTCTGCACTGGTGATCATTGCATGCCTTTTGTTGTCTTGCTGAGCGCCTCTAAGAAGAGTCTGGTTTAGTCTTCTCCATAATCATCTCTGTCAGCAATCAAATCGCCTCTCCTGTTACTCCTCCTCTTCTTGAAACTAAACAAATCTAACTTCTTCCTGGTACATTGCATGCTCTGATTGCCTGATCATTGTACTGGTGTTGCTTGGTGACTTGCTCAGATTTGTCAGCATCTTCCTTCTTGCCAAACAAGGGGAGCACTTTTAAATTTTAATCAGCTAGCTGCTTGCAGTCATGCTATTGCATTCCAATATGGGGTGTAGCCTTCAACATGAGGGTTAGGGGCTGATGCATATTCAAGAACCAGGACACCTCTTGCTCTCTTCTGCACAACTGCTTTATAGTGTGTTTCCACCCTGGCTGTGCTGTGGTGGAGAGGAGGTTGCCCCATGTGTAGGGCAAAAAAACAACCTTTTTTTGCTTTGAACTTTGTGTGGTTGCCCCTAGTTCTCAGAATAGACAAGTCACTGATGCCTACCTGCTTCTTTCAATGAACTCAAAGTTTTGTATCTGTGTTGACTCCTTTTCAGGTTGGGCAGTCCCAGCCTACGCAGTAGTGTAGCTTTCTTTGGTCATCTTCCTTGCTTTTCCCTCAACCTCTCTAATTTTTAACTTAGTCTGTTGAAATGAGGGGACTAGAACTACATGCAGTTCTCAAGGTGCAGGTGAATCAGAAATTTATATTATCACATAATTCTGTTTTCTTTGTGCTTTTTTTTTTATATTTTGTTTTGTTTCCCCTTTCCTTTTGTTTTTTAAATTTCCCAACATTTTATTTCTCTTTAGACTGCCATGAAATGCTGAACTGCTGGACTTGCCTTTTACATTTGAGTTTTGGCTCATGAAGGATGATTTTAATCGCAGGAGCCGCTATTTCATTTTTTGGCTAGGGATGGCTACTCCCATTGTGTGAAAATTTTTTTTAGATAAAATTCTTTTCATTGCCCACTTAAGACTTCAGCCATTGTTTTTACTTTGAATGAATTATCTTATGGAGCAAGCTTTCTTACTGCTGACTGTCTTTTCCAACTCACTGCTGAAAATGCTCATTAAAGGGTTTTCAGTGAAGGCCCCAGTGAAGTTCCGCTGGTGACCTATTGATGATATAGTGCTGGAGATGACTGAAGAGTAGAGCTTGCTGAAATTGAATTTATTCTTAACAGAACTGTAGTTTAAATCGGACTAAGTTTGAAAATCAGTTATTTCCTGAGGTTGTCTCTTTTAAAGAAGGCCTAGTGATGCACCTTTTTTGGTACTTAAAAATGGCCTGCCCTGTTGCTATTTCAAGTTTCATATAAACAAAATTGAAACAATGTTGAATTCTCTCAGTTGGAACCATAATCACACTATGTTTAAGTGAAATTGGAATACAGAAATGTTTATAGCATTATTTCATAGGGTAGTAGTGTTTTTTTAACGTTGTGTTGAGTATTTCAGTTGTTAGCAAGCCTAGCTGTTACAAAACATACTTTCTAGTATGGGGAAAACATTTCAGGAAATGAACCCGTTTGGTAGGTTTCATTGAGCTTTTATAATGACAGTAGTATTCTGTGGGTAATGATGGTTTGCACAGTGTTTAAGGATGGTCCAATCTAACTGGGGGTTAGCCAGTAGCATTCACCTGTTCTTTATTATATTCTGCAGATGTGTGAACAAATTAGCACAGATGATTAAATTGCAGATTAAAGTTCTTTGAGGGGTGTTGGGTGAGCTTTGTGTCAAGGCTGCTTATCTGAAAATACTTCCTACTTAGGTGATCCAAAGAGCTAGCGATATGGTAACAAAGCAGAAACTGAGGTTACCTTGTGTTTTGATGTAGAGTTTTTTGGTGTGTGGCTTTCATAATTTATTTTGTTTTGTTTGGTTTCTTTTTTGTTTCATTTGGTTTTTGGTCGTTTTTTTTTCTTTCTTTTCCTCTCCCCAAGCAGTATCGATGTTGTTTTTTTTTTTTTCTGTTCAGTCTTTTCTTATTCCTCTTGAAGCTTTTTGATGTTTGTGTAAACAGCTGGTCAAAGCAACTCACTTGTAAGGTGACCAGTCAGTGTATTGACAAGAACAGACAGAATAGAAAACTGCGTTAAGAGGCAAGCTGTTGGGATTTGCAGTAAATATATTACAGAACACAAGTGAATTGCCGATACTGCTTGTTTAGCAGTTTGCAAGGGCAATGGTAGTATGGATTTTCGAATTAGAAGGGAAGGACTGTTCTTTCTCTGTGCTGGAACATCTAGTTGATGGCTGAGGATAAAATTGATTTAGAGAACAAAGTGCTGCTGCCTCTATTTGTACCATTTTAAAGGCTTCTATGGATTAGCAAGCAAAACCAGAAAGATAGCTTTCACTTACGGAGATGGGGAGCAAGAACTGGTATGCTTGTTCAGCTGCATCTTGATTAGGTGTTAAGTCTGTGAAGAAACCTGTGTTTGTTAGGTGAAGAAAAGGAAAGGACATTTGAAATTAGGTGAGGCTTATGATCAGTGGAAATCTGCCTATTCATTAAATTGGTTTTAAGTCTTCTAAACCCCCTGAATTGCTGTGCTCTATGCTTCATGGTATGATGATCTCAACTTTTTTAAATGTAAGACTTTTAATTAAATCCCTGGGGGGGGAGGAAATGGAGGAAATGAAAATCCCATGATTTCTTGGGGAACATTTCTAATAGATCATTCTCTTGCAGAATTGCCACAACAGTTCTCATTCACAACATTTTTGCTTTAACACTCTCACCCCCAAAAAAACCCGACCCCACAACTGACACCCCCGTTGCCCTTCCCTCCTTCCCCCCCCCCCCCCGAAAAAAATCCCCAGAACCCAACAAAGCCAAACCACAAAACCAGAACAAACCTGAAGTGTTTACTGCTGTTTTTCATGTGTGACTTTGGGTGTAAGGTCACTCTGAATTTGTGTTTTTTGAATTGGTTGTCAGGTTTCCAGCTGTTACTTTGCAGACAGCTAGCTGTCTGTGGCCTCAAATGATGGGCATAAATTGCTAGGTAAGCAAACACATAATCTTCAATTAACAAGACCAATGGGAAGCTCTTAGTTTTTTTCTTTAAACTGAAATATGAACTGTAGAATTGCAGCCCTAGAAAGGACCTACTGTTCCCTGTGTCCCAGCAGGGTTGGCTAAACCAGTGCCATTGCTAATAGGGTGCTTGTCCTGTCTGTTAGCAAAGACTTAGCAGTAGTGGCAACTTGCAAGCTCTTACGGTAGTAGCATGCTT
This sequence comes from Ara ararauna, assembly GCA_028858755.1. Taxonomy (NCBI): domain Eukaryota; kingdom Metazoa; phylum Chordata; class Aves; order Psittaciformes; family Psittacidae; genus Ara; species Ara ararauna. The sequence continues at coordinate 29,491,174 of CM054410.1, read as the reverse complement.
TTATGTCCTTGCTGTTGAAGTGCTGCTTCAGTTGCAACTTCAATCTGCTCTTTACTATTAATTTTCTTCACCCTGGGTAGGGAGAGCAGATCCCTTCCAGAGCCTTCCATAACCATTTTGTATTCTTGTGCAGTCTAATGTTCGTTTTCTGAATGTTGTTGCCCAGCTGATGTACAGTACCTGAAGTAAGTGCAGTACTCCAGGGGAGGAAATGCCATGCTGAGTAGCATAGAAAGCTTGCTTAGTGTATGGCTTACTGTGGTGGCAGCTTTTTTTGCCACAGCATGCTTTTGACTTACGTTCAGCTTCTGATCCACTGTGACCAAGAGATTCCTTCCTGGCCCATTATTTCCTTTTCCTTTATGTTCCTGTCTAGGCATGCTATGGTCCTTTATCCGCATTTATCCGTATCCTTCTTTCTCCTTTGTAGTCCATTTTCCCATTCACTGCAAAGTGAGTTCTGAAGCTATTCTCTTGCATATTCTGTCTTTCTCAGCTTGAAGCTCTCTGCAAATTAAGGATTAGGGCAAATGACGAGATCTTTACTCCTGTTAGTGGGAAATACTTAAAAATACTGCGCCTATCACACATGCAGATCTTCTTAATTTGCAGAAGAGAAGGATGTATTCATACGTGGGTTAATTATCAAGCAGTTTTGTACTTGTTCCCACGAAGTAAAATTTTAGCTGTGCTATGCTGTTTGTGTTGCTTCTAGTAGTGCTACCAGTGTCATTCTTAGTAAAGATGTTAATAATCATCTGCCTCTCTTAGCCATAATTTTTGGACATTGCATAGTTATGATGTTGTTTATCCTGAAAGTACTTCTGAATTGAGATTTGTATCCCTGTTTCACAGAGATTTTTATGGATAAGAAGCTTTCCAGTGCCCCAAACTTAAGGAGTAGTGATTAAGCTGGAGTATCTTTGCTCCTTCATTTGCTGTTTTCTGTCCATTAGGCACTGTCGTTTCATAAATTTCCTATCCACTTGACATTGGCAGGTTCTGCAAGGTGTCCACAGTCTTCTCTAATCTGCCTTTTTTTTTATTTCATCAGGCCTGGTCAATTTGAAGACTCTGTTTTACTTGGAACTCTCTGACCTATTGCTTTTCTGCTTAAGCTGCAGTGTTGACCTTACATGACTATCAATTTGTATTAATTATGTGCTTGGTGGCAGTTCTTGTATAGTTAAGATGAATGCAAAAATGTATAGACTTTCTGGCCTTCTCAGTGTCCCTTGATTATATCTTTCCTTTTCTAATTGAAGGGATTGCACCTCTTTTGTTCTCCTCTAACTATTCCAATCTGTAGAGCAGAAGCTTTACTTTAGCTGTCACTTACTAGTGGCACATAGTTACAAAAATATGTGCGTGTGTGTGCTCATGCTGCCTCACTTGACCTAGTTTACACTTCCTGCACGTTTTCCTGTATGTCAGTTAAGAATTTGGGATTTAGTCTGTTGGCACAATTCCATTCCTTCCCTTTTTTCTCTGTCCCTTCCTCTTCCGTTCTCAGATGTATTAACTCTCATCCATGTCCTTGGTATTGTTCCATAAAGAAAATGCGAGCTCTTCATAATGCCATTTTGTCTACCTCCTTAGTAATGGGTCTTACAAAGCTGATCTTACCAGTTGGCATTTGCTTTCCTGAAGTCTTGCTGGATTTTTCGTTCTTTGCTCTTGACCGCATAATGATCAACTCTGCAGTGATTGTTGTGTTTTATAAAATTAATTACTGTTTGGATAGTTTGGTCAGAAAGTAACTCTCTTTGAACGTAATCTTGATGCTATAATTACAATTTTTTTCTGTTCTGTGTGCAACAGAATATATATAAAACCAAACAAAAAGATTTTCAAACCTTTTTTTCCCACATAGTGAAAATTTGTTATTTTCACCTTCCTCCCAAATCCTATGTGGTAGGTAACTCTGCTAGCTGCTGACAAAAGAGTTGTCAGTCCTTTTAACTTGTTGCTAGTTAGTGAGTCACCTGATGGCGCCTGAAGCATTGGTATGAACACAGCTTTAAGGCCTTAGATTGGTTCTCTGATATGATGGGATTTTGAAACTGAGCTCTGGATGTAGCTCTGGATAAGTATTGTGAAATGGTAAAATCATATTTAAGATACAGAAGTGCATGTGACTCTATTGGTAAGTTTAATTAGGTAGTTACTGCTAAAGTCCTGCTGAATGTAGTGTATTTGATTCCGCTTTGATTCCTCTTGTTTTCCTTCCCCCAGGTCTTTGTATTAATGTGTGGGGGGGAGGGGGGTTGGTTTTTTTTTTTATTTGCTTTTTTTTTTCCAGATTGCATGCTTATTGTTGTCAAATCTAGATTCTACTGCTATTATAGTCTTACTTAGATATTGATAAGGACTGAATCCTGACTGGGAATTTTGTTATTGACATTAAATGCTTTCATTTGAGGAACTTTCTAAAAATTAAAGCATTAACTGTGTGGTTCTAGGCACACCTTCAGCTATACAAGCGCTCTGACTTTGCATTGCTATCCCAGTAAAGTAGTTTGATGCTGCAAGGATGTATGCAGAAATTTCAATGTGGCTTGTGTAAGGGAGAGCAAAATAGGATGTAGCTTTATAATCATGTCCTGAACTAACTGAAAAGCCAACAGGGCTGTTTTCTGATAGGGATATAGCAATTAACAGATACTGGGGCATTTTTTGCCTCCTTCCTTTTTTTCCTTGTCTTTGTCTCCTTATTCTTGTATAATGTAGTGTTGCTCAGCTGCCCAGAGTTAATTAAGTTCTTAATGTCCTTGAGCATAATAATGCAGAGTATGATAGATAATTTTGAAGACCATGCTGCTTCTAGTCACCATGAGAGTGCAGTCTTATTGGATGGATTTCCCCTCTTCCTATGGCTTATTTTTCCTCACAAACCCTCTGCTCCTGTTTTGGTTCCCGTGGTACTCTGGGCTGCTCTGCTACCTGGTGGATGCCTTCTGTGAGCTTATTTAACTTACTGAAGTGATGGTCCACTAAGCTGGCCCTTTCCCTCCTCCAATAGTAATATTTTCTGCCTGACTAGTTAGTTGAGATGTTGGACAAGTCCAGATGTCTCCAACATGTTTTGAAGAAAGTGCACCTCTGGAAGGAAGGGTGGCAAGAACTTTTCTGAATTGGAATCAGTCTCCAACTCCCTCGGTATCTCATGGTATCTAAATAAAAGTGGGAACGGTGTCTGCTGGAAAACAACTAGAAATTAAAGCTGTGTGATTACTTCAAAGATTTAAATACTTCTGTGTGTACCGAAGGTTAGCTTAGGCATGGAAAGTAAGCTGTGGAACTAAAATTTGGATAAACACACCTTTTGTGGTTGTGAGTGCTTGAGCAAGATGGGCTGAAGTTGGATTAAAGGAGAAATGTGGTGACTGTCCTGTTTAGTCAAATTTAAGAAGAGTCTTTACATAGTGGGGATGTGTGAAAGGGGCGCTTTAACATCCTGACAACAGCTTCTTTGTTGCCAGTTGGCTTGGGTTCAGCCTGATTTACAGCTGCAAATGGGATGGGCAGTTTTGTACAGTGGTTCATTGAGGCTTATGCAGCAGCCTTTCTCTATTATTATAGACAGCTTTGAAATTAGACATCTGAAATATATCTAGTCACTTGACTTTACAGATGACTGAGGTCCAAACCTGTAGTAGATGTTTGGCAAGTGTGTATGTAGACTTGTGCGTCATTTGCAGCTTATGTTTAAATTAACATGACCATTCTGTAATTTAAATTGACCTCTGAGGATTCAGATAAATGTACTTTAGGTACTAAAATGAAAAAAAAAAAAACAGCTGATTTCACCTTGGAAACTGCCTAGTATTCTTTGGCTTTGTCATTTTGAGTTAATTCTGTTAATATTTCTGTTACTTGCCCACACTCCCGCTTACAGTATGGAGGTGTTTTGGGTTTTTTTCATAGCTAAAGATTTTTTGTGCCAGTGTTTTGGAGTTTTAGTGTCATCATCTTGTGGGCAGCTGATGTTGCAATTAAAATGTGTAGTACACATGTGGGACAAAGGAAAAAGTGTATTTGTTAATGACACTTTATGGTAAAGTGACAGTGTATGCCCAAAATACGGAGATTGCTCCTGTCGCAGAAATGAATACTACTCATTGCCACTTGTCAGATTGAATTTAAAGTATCTGTTGAGAGTAAACCTTCCCACCCGCTTTTGTTGGTGAGAATATTAGTAATGACAGTGTTTATAATTTAAAATAGAGTTTGAAGGCCAACTTCCACAGTTTGTCACAGGGTGGTTAATATGCCGGTAAAGGGAGATGAATGTGGCTACTTGTGCGAGTCTATTACTCAGGAGGCCTGTAAATTTGATTGGCTGCTACAGTTCTAGCAGAATCATTCGATTTGAGAGCAACAGAAAGATAAGATATCCAATTACCCAAATGATTTGCAGGGTTAGCCAACGTTGTCATGGAGATGTGAGTTGGAACAAATTAAATTTTAAGCAATAAAATAATCTTAAAGCACGTCTGGGAACAAGAAAATTTGTCAGTGGCACTTACCTGAATTGAATCCTAGCTTGACACGTAGTTGTTTGACATTGATATACTATGGGGGGCCTAAACTTTTAAATGCCATGTTGCCTTTATTTATTTTTTTTTCCACTTCAGCCATTGCCAAAGCAGACTGTAGCTTATTCGTTTTAAGTGAAAGGGCACTAATAATATATGCATATCTCTGTGCTCAGCATGGATTCAACTCATGAACAGCAAAGTTCACAGAATGCTAGGCTTAATCATTTGAGGCTCTTGAATATTTAAGTTTTGAGATTTAATTATACCTCCAACAGCCCCTCACCCCTCCCAGTTCTTAGTAACAAATTTTTGGAAAAGCTTGAGTCCTTCTGTAGCAAACTTCTAACAAAGCATGCAGAGAGCTAAGCGCAGTAAAATGTTTCTTTTTTTTGTAATTGCTTTGGGAATATGTGTGCTTTTTGTTGCCTTTGAAGATCTCAATGATAAAAAGAATAAAGGCTACATTGTTTGAATGTACTGCTTGTTTCTGTGATTCTACTGGAAAAATGAAAATGCTAAATAAAGGTACTAAACTTTAATTCAAGATTAAAATATACACATGCAGTTTCTTACCCAAGGTGTTTTGAAATCTAATATTTAACTGATATCTGGCTTGCAACTGGGATTAAAAAAAATGGTCAAGCATGTCCAGTAGAGAGGGCTTTTATCCACATGTCTGTTAGACAGATGGAAATCAAAAATTGGTCTGAGGTCAAGCCATTTGCAGCATTCTTATAGCCTTCGATTTTCTTCTCATCCTCACTGCAGATAATCTCAAATGATTCAGTAATGGCTAAAAGTGCAACATGGACCTTTACTCCCTAGTGGGTTGCTGTGTTACATGCTGTAAATGGCAGGGAGTCCATTTTGTTTTTCCAGGAGTTCCATGTTTTCTTTATATATGTTGCAAGTGGAGGCAGAATACAGAAGACTTAACCTTCTAGAGGTCTATGAGTGTGAATTTACAGTATATTCTTTTCTATGAATCAAAGGCTGCTTATCTGAATGTTTTGCTTTAAAAGAATGGATCAGGTCATGCTTTTTTGGTATCATCAGAACTTTGGGTTTTCTTGCTTTACTTATATTGTTTTTAAGATGTGTTCTTCCCAGTCTGATGACAAATGTGATTGTCAAAATTGTGTTCAAATAATTAAATAAAAATGTAATAAATGAGAATATGTAAGTCTGTCCCTAAGAAGTGGCGGATAGAGTGCTTTCAGATACTGATCTCTAGCTTTATGATATAGGAATTGCAGATTGCAAGAAAGAATAATAAGCTTTTGACTTAAAATGGACATTTTTAGCAGAGCATTGTTTTTTAAGGAAAGGTAGGAAGGTTTGGACAGCTCTCAGGAGTCTCTTCACTAATAATATAGCGGTTATCACAACACATTGTTAAAAATGATGTAAGATACAGTTTTTGCTTTAGATGACCATGGATACTGTACTTAAAGTCACTGCTGGGACATGTATGGTAGGTACTGTTCGGAGCAAACCCCACATTCTTATTGTTGAAACCCCTGAAGCTGAAAGGTTATTAATTCTTCTCAGAGGAAGGTAACATTCTTCACTCAGAAGTGAGACTGGTGACTCCCATAGGCTAGGGTTTCCACCGCTAGTGATAAAATACACATGCGTGTTAGGTGTGGTGAGAAATACAATTAGAGTTTAGTTACTTGTATTATACTTCCTTCTTTCCATTTCAGTGTAAAAATTGGTAGTTAAAGAAATCATGTTGATTTAAATATGGTATCTTATAAGGTGCTTTGGAAAGTACAGGTTGTCGAAATGCAAAATAATCTGGAATAAACTCCTGCAGAGGAAAATGTGTTAATACTTTTTTTTTTAACAAGACAGAAGGAAAAAAGTAAAATTGTATATCCAAACTTTGTGTTATGTGTTGAGTAAAATTACTTATTTAAATATGTATTTAGTAGTCTGGCTGCTTTGTTCTCTGTCATTATGTTAAGAATTCACTTTAGCAAGAGACGAAAGTACAGACACTTGAGTTTGGCAATGGTTAGGTCAAAACAGTTAAGTCTCTCATTAGATAGAACAGAGGCAAAAAAATGAGCGAAGAAAAATCCATTGGCTCATATTAAGTTTACAAATTGCAGCTGAATTCTGACATGTTAATTTTTAATGATATTTCAAAAAGTGGGGTAGTACTTCAGTTAGGGGTCTAGGAAGCTTGCTGTTTGCAAAGAAATCAAAAGACAATCATTACAACAGCAAGAATCAGTGAATGATGTAGTTTTGTCATTCTTTGATGGGCCCCACTCTCAGGTCCTCTATTAAAAATGAATGCATTCAAGAGGCTCTGCATTAAGAACACAAACAATTAAGGGCACTTCAGATGCTTTGCTAAGAGCTGTCATAGAGCTAGGAGGGCTTTCATGAGAGATGCAGGCTTCCACAGTCTGCTTTACCAAGGAGCCAAAGAACGTGGGCAATTAGTCATGTTTGTCTATGCTCAAGTAGCTTTCTGCAGAGTTTTCTTCGTTTACTCATTCTTCTGACTTGCCCTATGTATCTCAAGATCAGCACTGAGATAATAGCTACACTACTTTGGGAGGCCTCTAGTAGTAATTGGTAAGTACCTTTCTTAAGAGTTTCAAATGCATGAGCCCCGAGTCCGGAGTATATAGCTTATTCTAATGCTACCAATTACCGATGTCTAGTCTTGATTAACAAAGCTCTTCTATACTCCTTCAGAAAAGGTTTTTGCTTTCAAGAGTGAGTATATATTCATATATATGTATATACACACACGTGCATATATACTTGAAGATAATTTCACCTTGAAAGTTGAGCATACATTGCTTTTTGAATAGCTAGATTTATATTTGAAGTAATGAAAGTTCTTTTTTTTTTCTGTATTCTGAAACCAACCTGTTGAACTCTTAATAGGCAGGATTAGGTGAATTGTGCATTAAACCTTAATTTTCATAACTCACTAGAGAATAAAAATATTTTTAACATGTTTGTGAATAAGAATAATTTCTACTGTACGTTTGAAGCCAGGAAACAGGATACGTATGAAATCTCATAGTGGATAAATAATTTTAAGTACTTTATTTAATTGTGTGAGGGAAATACTTGTAGTAGGCAAACTGCTTTTTAAATATAAGCAGACTTTTGTTATGCGGTGTAGAACAGTCTTTTCAGTTTCTTTTCAGTGTAAGTGTCTCTGAACTGGCACTTGAAACAGCAGCAAGGAATCTCAAACTTATTTATGGCATGTACATTTACATTTATTGTGGATGGATATTAAAGCATATGATCATCAGTGATGCCTTTCTTTGGTGAAGACAAACTCAGGAGGATACATGTTTTTCATACGTGTATTCAGTACTTTCAGTTTGCTGATTCTTCTGGCTTGCCCTATATGTCTCAAGATCAGCAGTTAGATAATAGGTGTGTTACTTTGTGAGGCCTGTAGTAGCAACTGATAAGTACCTTTCTTAAGACTTTCAAATGCATGAGCCCTAAATCTGGGATATATAGCTTACTCTAGTGCTATGTATATGCCCAATAATTTTAAAGTAAGATTGACTGGGAAAAGGGGAAAGTTGATTTTTTTTTAAAGAAAATAAAAATAATAAAAATCAAACCAAATCAAGACCCCCCCCCCAAAAAAAAAAAAAAACCAAAACAAAAACAAACCCACGAACAAGTAAAATACCAACAAACTAATTGATATGTGTTGAGACTGGTAATTATCTCACAATGTTGCATTTTCTTGAGTGTGTGCCATCCTTTATGCGGTGTTGTCACAGTGAAGCTCAAATATTTGGGATCTGCCCAGGAAAATCCAGTAATTTGACAACTTTCGTATTTTATAGACTCTATTGAAACATTTTTTTTTATTTCCTTACAGCTACCATAAGGATACTTATCTCAGTATTACAGAGTAGGGAGACCTTTGTGTAGGCCATACAGGCGGAAGAACTTTTCAGCAGAAGCCAATTTGTGTTTCATATTTTACTCTTCTTTCCCCTCTTATCACCTGCTGTGATTCATCCTGGCTTCTGTCTTGAAAACAAAGGTAATCCCATTGGTCTAGGGCAATTAACTTCTTGGACCCCAAACATTTTAGCTAAACATCAGCCGGATAGATTGCTATGTAACAGGCTTCCTTTCCATAGCTAACATACCTTGCTCTCTGAGGAGACATACTAGGCATGTGAAAAAATGCCTTTCAGTGAATAGGTTCTCACGATTGGGGTGGAGGAGTTTAGGGGCGGAAATGGGGGGTGTGTATGTATTTGTGTAGTAGTTGTGGGGGTTTTTTTGTGTGGTTTTTGTTTTGTTTTTTTCCCTTCCGCTTGTTAGCAGATGCTGAAAGTACCAACAGAATTGGTAATAGTTAAGTCTGGTAACTGATAATAGTTAAGCTAGTAACTTCCTTTAATTGCCTTTGCTGGTGGGTATGTAGTACCAGTAATAAAGGCCAGGCACAGAATGATAGATATTTTGTGGTTGTGGTCCAGACAAAACAGGAACAGGCCATTGTGCTACCTTGTGAAATAGGGCTGTTTCTGTCGAGAATAGGGGTCTGTTCCCCGTGTCGCAGGGGAACAAGGTTTTTTGTAAAGCAACTGTCACTTCATTGCCCTTACTTAAGCAGAACCATTTTGTCCTGGGCTGAATACATCCCAGAACTACTTTGGAGACTCTCGTCTCTGCAAAACTTTCGAGTGGATGTGTCAAATGCCAGATATTGGTTAAGTGGAGTACTTCAGGTTATGTCAGAGGCGTAGTGTTTTACATGTTTCAGTGCTATTCAGCATTTTCCCCTGTGTCTGTCAGAGGTAGGGAAAGAGGTGTTAAAGCTTGCCAGTTGTATTTAGATCGCAAATCATCTGTTTGCTGAAACATACCAAGTGGAGGGTGTACCTGATTACTGCTTGATGGCTGTATAATGATCAGCACATCACAGTGTCTTCCTGAAAAACTCTGGATGATGGGAATGCTCAGGGAAAGGTTTGTCAGGGGAAGTTAGCAGTGCTTTCACCTGACTTTGAAAAAGTTTGTCTTTGCTCAGGTTTATGCATATCATTTCATGGAGGGCCTAACAAGTCTCAGCAGGGATCTCTTGTTTCTTGTGTCTTAAAACAGAAACCCCAAGAAATATCTATATGGGTTAATGATATAACAGAGATTGATAAGAGCTCTTCAGAGTGTTTTGTACATAGGCTGTGTTCACATATAGATGCTAATTTTGATTTTATGTAATTGTGTTACAGAGACTGCAGGAGATGTTTTTAAGGAAAACTGTAGGAGTTGTGCAGGTACCTTAAGGGTTAGTTATAGTGGTTGTTTTGAATAGTAGGCAGATGTATAGGCCTGAAAAGCTGTAAGAACAGGTAAGACTGAGTAATGAGAGAAAAAGATCCACATTCCCTTCCAGAAATCCTGTGTTCAAGTTTACATGCCAGAAGTGGGAGATGAGGCTGTCAAAAAGTGGGACACAAACACTTCAACCTGCTGTCTTTTCCGCTACTTTCAGTGGAGGATTGTTCTGTTCTCTGCTGGCTCCTAGCCTTATAGTTTTCCTGTTACTCGTGGCTTCACTAATTTGCTATTATTGACTGTAACGTTTTCTGTTCTGATTCTTTCTTGTCTGAATTATTTTAATTCTCTCTCACTATGAATGTTTTAGAAGTCTGTAACTTTTGTCTTCATTCTGCTTTGCTTCTGTTTTGGTATTTCTTTTGTACTCATGATGGTATGTTTCTGTCAGCAAAAATAATTTTAGCTTCTAATAGGCAGATAAAATTGATTATGAAAGAAACATTTTTGTTCCATGCCTGTCGTCTTCATGTTATGCTACTTGATAATTTGAGTAATAACAAATCTACCTTTTAAAAGGCTTTATTTTGGACTTACTGGATTTTAAAAATGTTTTACTTGTTAATGACCAATATGCAAGGACCAGATTTGTGCTTAAATGTGTATACAGATTAAGTGCTTTAGACATGGCAGATGTCCTACAGTAGCTTACTAAATCTCTCTCCTCATATGGGCTTATATATTATTACATTTGCAGTAGAATGAAGATATAGATTTTCTGTTAAGTTCACACAGTGAAGAAAGTAATATAATCTTGTACGCTAGTTAATGTTTGTCAAAAAACCTAAACCACAGTTTTAATCAAAATACTTTTCCTCTATAGACAGAAATCGCCAAGAGATTGAATACAATTTGTGCACAAGTCATCCCATTTTTGTCTCAGGAAGTAAGTAAAACTGTTCAGCTGTTTAAGTGCAATTATGTTGCTTTTCTGTTTGCAAATTAGCTAGTTTTAAGATGTTAATTTTATCACAATGCACAAGCCTAAGGAGCATCTGTTGTAGCTGAAGTGTGCAAACCTCCTAATTTGGTCTAACAAATCTGAGTTCAAACTAGTGACAATGGCTCAGCCTCATTTTTTGCTTGGGGAGAGTGGGAGTCTGTAAAATATTACCAGTGCAGCAAGATGCTTTAGTTTCTAATCATGGTAATTAGTTATTTGATATTCAGTTGTCAAATGTGAAGCTAGTAAAATAAGCATGCTTATCTTGTTGACATAATTTGTATCAAATTTCAGTTGTAAAGGTGTGTAGTTATTTCAGATGCAAAATACTGTTTAAGGGTGCAAACCTGCATCTGGTCTGAATGACTGCAATTGTAGTGTATTGTGAGCAGCTGCTGTTACATTTTGAAGCCTATTATTTTGGTTATGTTTTTTCAAACTCTATAGAGTTTACAAAGAGTATTTGTAATTCTTGTTTTAGTTCAACACATTTTTGCCTGTCTGAAACTTCAATAGGTTTTGCTGTGTGGCCACAAAATATTTAAATGTTAAAACTGACACTAGTGTGAAGTTGACATTATTGTCTTGTCAACTCAATTAGAAAGTGATCATTCATTTGCCAGAAAATTAATATTGAAGTGGCATGGGGAAAGAGGTGAGCTGGTTGCCTTCAGGGCTCTTGTTTAATTTTGAACAGGGCACTGTTGCATTTTACCTGTGTAAGATGTCTTGCAGGAGGTAGTTTGAGTTTCTGCAGACAAACTGGTTATTCAAGTGTTTCTTATCTTGGTTTGATTTGGTGTGGTCAATACCTTAACACAAATTCCTCCCTATACCCCTTCTTTTTTTAATAGCATCAGCAACAGGTGGCCCAAGCTGTAGAACGTGCCAAACAAGTGACCATGGCTGAGCTGAATGCCATCATCGGGGTACGTGGCCTTCCAGGTCTACCTCCTACAGTGTGTATAACTTGCTTTCATATCTTATTGCTTTGCTATTTTTAAATTAAGCTTGATATTTTGATATCTTAATGTTGCTGAAGTGTTTGCCTTGCTGCACACAGATTTTAGCAGGAATAAAGTTAACAGTTTACTTTGTTATTCTGTACAGCAGTGCTGAGCATAACAAAACTTTTTCTGCAAGAATACAATGATTAGGAGAATTGCTTGTTTATTTGTAGGTATTGTGTGTCAGTTGATCTAGTTACCTTTGCCTCATGCTTTTTGTGACACTTGAGTTCTTGGAGCCTGTACAACTATTCATTCTTCTTTCTTTCCCCTTCTTTTGAACCTTTCATGAATTTTAAATTAGCAAGCTATTGAAAAGAAACTTCACTTGCTTTTGAAGTAGTATTAATTGTCTTGACACTGTTCTAATAGCCTTTCACCATGTATGTGCTTCTAAATATGCTGCTACTTGCTTGTGACTGGTTGTCAATCACAAGTCATTTTGTTTGTATTAAGGAACTTCAAACCATACATTCCCTCCACTGTATGAGTTTATTTCCCTTACCACTAAGTCTAGAATATTTCTCCTGTTTTCTGCCCTCCAGACTAAGTGAAAGAAGTAGTCGGAACAAGAACCTGTGCTTTCTGATTTTATTCATGTTAGGCCTTGAGCAGATTCAAATTACTCATTTATCAGTTTATGTTAATTGCTTGTGAGAAGATGCCCTGCTGGTCTTTGTAGTTCCCTCAGACACTTTGTAATGGTAATTAGACATGCTGCTGTATGGATTAGCAGTGCCATAGTCCAATGACATCTACAGACAATGGAACCAGTTAATCCATCTGTGCTTAAAATTACATCCCAACTGGAGATGGAAAAAAAAAGAGGAGTGAAGGAGGATTAAAAGAATGAGTCTCAGCTTGAAAATGCTCCTTTCATCAGTTTCTCAATTGCAGGTCTGCAGTTGGTTTGCCTGTGGTAAGCTATTGGCAGTCAATTAGGTGAAATAAACTGGGAGGGTGACCTTCATTTCCTTTAATAGCTTTTCCTTCCTGAAATGGGGAGCTTCAGTGGATTTTCATCTTAAATTTTATTCAAGCTGCTTTATTACACTTGACAGATTAGTTTTGCATAAACATAACCCCCGCCCTTTATATATGTGCTGGTTTTCTCCTTCGTATTAAATTTTGACTGTTACTCAGTTGATTTGCTAATCACATCTTACAAACCCACACAATTATATCTGTATTTGTCACAATCTCCTCTATGCTTTGGTTGTGTAACGAATTACTGTATAAATACTTGCTTTGATCTTTGAAATACAACACATGTACATTTGTGGTATTTGATTAGCAAAGATTAGAGAAATGTACTTTCTTGCCTTTTTTTTTTTTTTCAATTAATTCTTTAGGATGAAAAATTGAATGAAGAACCTTTTTAATGAACTGGTTTTAAAGAATATTTTATATAGTAAAAGGAAATATGTATTAAAATATATCTAAAACATTCTTGCTGGACCTAGCGCAAGTTAGCCAAACTGAATTTTATCATCTCAGGCATGTCATGTATCCCTTCTTATAGTCTGCACGATATAGTCTTGTAAAAGCGATCGAATCTACAAGTACCACATGCAATTAAGAACTTTTTTTGGGGGGGGATGGATAGAGTAGGGGCAGTGGGCTGGTCTTTGGGAGCAGGCTTCTATGCCTCCACCTTTTCTGTTTTTCAGATACCTACGATTCATCAGAAGAAATATTTTCCTACTTTTTTGTGTCTTCTTGAAAGACTTCTGAATGATGCTGTACAAATCCCAAACTATAAATTAGGAATTTGATACCTTGTGCACGAGATTTGACTGTGTATCTGCATGCATGCTAAAAAAAGATATGTACTAAAATTAGATGTATGTCCCAGTGATCTTTTACAGTCTTACATGATCAATAATTATATTGTGCTGCACAGTAAGTTTCATGCTCTGACATATGCTTGATCTTGTTTGAAAGGGGCAGTGTGCATCCTAGAGAACTTGAATAGCATAAAATTGGGTTGACAATTCAGTGGACCTTTGCTCCCTTGCACTGAGCATGCAGTGTGTCAGGCCCTCTCCCAGAGGGGAGGACACATCAGAAGCCTGTCTCTTCCTACAAGCGGCAGCTGCGCTGAGAGTGAGCACAGCCCAGTTTTGTAGCAGCTGTCAGTATTGTTCAGGGATCCGACTTAGTGTAAAGAACAATGGAAGGGCCATGCTGGTAAAGTGCAAAGTCTTTCAGATAAGAAAAGAAATAGTAATTTAACGGTTTAGACATCTATTATGGCCATGAAAGATGTGAAACTTCTTTTCAGAATGTAAATAGGCTGGGCCAACAGTAGAAGATGAAATCGGGCAGCTTCTGACATCATACTACTGAGAATTCTTATGTACAATAAGTTTTGAGATGGGAAGAAAGTTTAATTTTCATAGCTGATACTCACTTTTGTATTTTCTCTTGACTCGATAAAATCTGAATTTTTGTCAGGGTTTGACTTTTATCTCCTCCTTCCTTTCTCCCTTTATGGGCCAGTAGGTTCAGAAGATTCTCAGTTGGCTTGCCTGAGTTACAGCAATTCCTGCTGCTGCTGGAAGGGAACAGAGCCTTTAATTAGTGGGAAAAACTTTCTGAAATACAAGATTTTTTTTTTACTATATTTATTTCATACTTTAAGTATCAAGATAATATATATAAATATATAAAAAGTGTGTTTATTAAATTTTATTACTTGTAGTAGAAAAGGTGGAAGCCTATTAGATTGCAGACTGTGGAGATAAGAACTTTGTAGTCTCAGGACTGAGGTTTTTCAGAGAGTTTTCCTACAAAGTCAAAAGCCAAGTTTGGAATTGGTGTATATTAAGCATGTGCAAAAGAGAATGAATTGACACATTAAAAAAAAAAAAGTAATATAGTTGGACTTGATGAGCTTGTAAGCAGTGCTAATCCTCTGTGTTGATTTAAAGTTCTTACTTCAGGAAAGAACTGTGGATGATACCTGGTTCTTAAAAGTCATAGCCTTATACTTTGCCTGCATGTTTTTGGAGGCTTTAACTTCCAACCATGGGCTTAGCAGTGTGGCTAAACAACCTCCTGGCCTTTTTTTTTTTTTTTTTTTTTTTTTATGACACCACTTTTATACTGAAATTGAATGAGTAGCAATTTTTCTAGATAAAGAAAAAACAAAGCAGAAAGCTTTAAGAGATAAGTGCCATTCTTAACTCCCTGGTACTGCTGCAGCTGCAGGCAGTATCCACATGTGGGGTTAAGGGAGAATGCAAATTATGATATAAAAAAAAATCAGGTAGATTATTATGATTTAACTTGAAGCTGTTTTTTTTTTTTTTGGGGGGTTTTTTTTTGTGATTTTAGTTTGTTTATTTGGGGTGTTTTTTTGAGATTGGCTGGAAAATCAAAGGTTCTCAAAGTTCATGGTAGGAAGTATAAGGGACAGCTAAATAGGTCTATCTAGATGTAAACACAAAATTTGTTAGATATGCTTCAAATTAGTAAACTAGGTAGGTTTATGAGTAGAATATGTAAATATTTGAATGGGAAATACAAGCAGCAAACTGGATCTTTTTTAGTATTGCATTTAGTTGCATGATTTCTGTGTACCACTGGGTAGCCAGGTATCTTATTTTGCCTTTTAAGGCATGTTGCTAATGGTTCTGTGAAATGTGTATCTTTTGAATTGACAGTACTCTTGAGACAGATGGAGTTGTAGGCCTTGGAGAGGCCTCTCCACTGCTGCATGGGGTGATTGGTTAAAGGATTAGCAAAATGTGGGATTATTTTTTTTCTCTCTCGGCTGTGGTTGCCAGCTATCTCTGGGATTGTAGTGTGTGAAGCTTAAGAGGATGAGGTTAACCTCTTGAGGGTTTGCTCTTATGAGTATAGTTAATCCTTAGAAAGCCTATAAATAACTAGGCTGAATGTTTCATTATGAAATAGAAACACAGAGTGGAGCAGAAATGAATGCAGAACTTAGTGCAAGGGAAGAGCTAAGTAGCTGTAACATTAGTTTAGATCTCCTCAGCCATGATCTGCATTATGTGCTGAGAGAAAGGAAATTGTCTAGTTCTTTTAAATTAAATAAAATGAGATCTAGTGCGCACAAAACTGCCCTCCCTTTTAATGTTAACTAGCTAACCCCAAGTCTGAATTACTTAGCTCTGACCAGAGGAACTCTGCGTGGCAACATTCTGGGTTATTCTTCATGTTTTGCCTTTTTTAAAATACGTAGAAACTTTAATTACATGCTAGGGTTCTTCACAGTAGATGATTTGGAATAAAAAAGCTTCAGAGTTGTAAACCAAATTTAAAATTGATAGCAAAGGAAGAAGGTATTTGTCAGCATGACAATTGGTATTGTCAGATTACTAGTTAATGAACAATGGTCAGATATTTGTTGTTTGTGTCACTAAGTTTTGAGGAAAAATAAGAAAGTGTTATTGATATTTTGGTAGTTTGTCCTATTCAAAACAGGAAACCTGAAAGAAGGTGTGTAAAATGTGAATGAATAGATAGTGTTCACCAGAATTGTTTTCCACTTGACATCTTCCCATCCCGCTTTGTGCACACTGTGTATTGGTGAGGAAACAGAGAACCTCAGAGAAATAATATAGAGGGCAGTGCCTAAACGAGACATTTCCTGGAAAACAAAATAGTCATTCTGGAGAGGGGAAGGTTGCATCCAAAAGTCAAATATAATTGAGTGGCAGCCCAGACCTCTTTTATCTTGCAAAGTTTCATGTGTGGGTGGATTGAAAAAGCTGCATCTTGGATGTTGTTGCAAATCAAAAGATTGTTAGATCTAGATGGAGAACCACCTAATAACTAAGGTACAAGTCAAAGGTGAGACCAAATATATGGATACAAATTTGTGAAGCTAAACAACTTTCAAAAAAGGAGTGAAAGGGAGGTAGATGGTTGGGGAAAAAACGTGGTTACGTAGAGCTCAAACCTGAAGGTACGCAGCTGCAACTGTGAATGCACAGAGAAGGTAGATTCTGATGAGATGACTGTTTGAGGTTCTGTCATGGGTTCAGCAGCAGCAGTCATTGAACCCATGACAGGTTCCAACAGTGAGTTGGTACTACTTGCTAGATTACTGTCCACTGAGCAGATGGTGGGGATAGGGAATGTACATGTTGAAGGGTGCAGAGCTTGTAAATTGGTCTGCTTTGCAGTCGGAGAGGGGTGCACGGGATACTGCTAAGATTAGAAAAACCTGCAAATGTGTAAACAGAAGACCAGAGAAGTCCATGGGAAATGCGGTTTCAGGAAGGGCTAGGTAGATAGAAACAGAGGAGATTGATATGCTAGCAGCTATGATTCCTTATTTTTGTGAATTTGGCTCCAGATGGTTCTGTTAAACAGGTTTGGAAGGAATAATTTCAGTGGAATGGGAAAGGACCAAACTAGTCAAAGTGCTTCAATAGCACAGTTCAAGGCAAGGATTTACAGGAAGTGTGTTCAGTGAGCTTTAGTAAAGAAAAAACATGGAAGGGCTATCAGAAAGACGAAACAGGGGTTAGGGGTAGGTTTACTTTTGAAGGTGGTTGAGGCAGAGAGGTGTTGAGATAGATATATATATATATATATAGTTATAGATATAGAGAGATATATATATATGAAGTCACTGGCACAGAAGGGTAGGTTATTTAATCCCAGAGATTAAATAACTTTCTCTAGAGAGTGATTAAAAGCACCTCTCTTGATTAAAGCATATGCAGGCAGAAAAGCTTTCCATGTTTGAAGGTAGTTCTTGTGAATATTATCCATGTTTCCCTTAAGTTATTGAGGAAGTAAAAGGAGACAAGCTGAAAAGATAAGCATACATTTTCTCTTACAAATACCTCCTTTACATTCATACTTGAAGCAAGACAAGTGGGGGAATTGGAGTAAGAGTCAGTAGGCTCGGATAAAAACATGATGTGACCTTCAGTGCTTCTCTTGAGAGAAGTCTAAGATAGGTAGATTAAGGAAGGAAATTTGATGGGAAGATTGAATTGGTTGGCCTAGACAAAAGAGAAGCTCAGCTGGGACGGCACAAAAGGTGAAATCAAATGCAAAGTTAGTTGAGTAAGAATGAAGCAAAGCATTCATGGTTGTGGAGTTGTCCTGCTACATGAGTGGGAAGAGAGAAAGGTGTTGGGTGTTTACATGTTGAATGATGTGTGACTAAGCTGGACAGCTGTGTGATAGGAGAGGGGCGAAGAATGAAGGATACTGATCAGAAAGGAGGTAAGGTCTTGTTTTGAGAAGCAAACACTGATACACTGAGGTGAGCTGTCAATGTACAGATAGGAGTGGTATGTACTGCACAGGCAAAACACACCTGTAAGTGGGTGACTGTAATAACGATGAGTAGGAGAGTTCAGAGTGATAGTTGCAGAGGATCTGGAGGAAGATATAGGGAACACAAGTAATGTAAATATTGAACATTGGAAATGTGAAAGAAAGCAGCAGTTTTTCATGGGGAAGAACAAGGCAGACTGTTCAGAGAGGGGGCTGTGTTGGAAGTGCAGAAGAGAAGGGAGAGAAGTTAGTTTTCCGTGTTTCAGGCACAAAGTGAGGCTGGCATAGGCATTTATGGTAACTTTAGCAAATATTAGAGGCAGTGCAAAGACAGTTTGTAAAGAAGTTTGGTGTAACTTTTCAATAAAGAGTTTATGGTAACTGCATTATTTTTAGTTGGAGTATTTGCTGAGGTACCAAGGGTGCTGTCTTGTATAACACTGAATTTCTGAGAATGTCCAGTACTGTTTTTAAATGTACTGGCTATCACTCTTTAAATTGAATACTTACAAGCAGTAGTACAGAGGTAGTAGACCCAAGGATTAGCAAAAGTGGGTTGCTCAGATGCATGCTCAGAAGTGATGATCATTTAGTAAGTAGAAGTTGTTACAGGATGTATATGAAATTTCTAGTATTTGGTCTGTGGCTTGGAACAGTAAATAAAAATCAGTGTAATGGTTTTCTCATTACTGTCAAACTTTTAATTCTTTGATATCTGTGAAATGTTTTTGTAGCTATTAGTAGGTGGGACAAAAGGGTGATGAGCACAATTTAAATTCCTGGATTTAAATTTTCCAAAAAGCCTTTCTGCTTTGTCATTACTATCCTCATGTTGGGCAAGATTTAAATTTCTTGAGACTGTAAGAGCCTGGAAATAACATACTTTTCAAGATAATCATAGGTCAGTAATAACACCCTCCCCCCCCCCAAGTAATATTTAAGTAATTTCCAAATTCGTACATGCTTGAACTAGTTGGTTTTGGCTGCTCTAGCAGCAGGAGCATGCTTTTGAGGTGTTGTTGCATGCTAGTGGCATGCTAACAGTAGTTA
This sequence comes from Ara ararauna, assembly GCA_028858755.1. NCBI lineage: Eukaryota > Metazoa > Chordata > Aves > Psittaciformes > Psittacidae > Ara > Ara ararauna. Next base: position 29,472,008 of record CM054410.1, on the reverse strand, counting down.
AAAAAGGCAAACACATAGATTTGAGGTTAGAAGGTGAGTTTTTCTGGTTACCCCAGAAAAAAACATGCTCTGGAATTTTCTGCAGACCAGGAGCAACGTGTGCTGACAGCTTCATTCTAGAGGCTTACGGGTTGCATCTGAGTCTTCAGAGGAAGCAATATTTACTTGTCTAAAATTAAAGGAAAGCTTTGTTCTTGGGCTGACTTACAGTGACAGTGGTCAAATGAATGTAACTGTTTTCAGGAAACCAGCCTTTGTCTTGTCTGGACCAAGAGAATTTAAGCTCCTCTTCTGTGGTTTTTAGAATGTGGTTTTGAATTTGTTACTTTGCTTTAGAGTCTGGGAAGTCCTTTGGTGAAGACATGTTTTCCTGTGTAAGGATCATTTTTTCCATTTGTACTCAGACTGTACCCCTCTACTCCCTTCTGCCCTGTAGCATCTGTCCTTCATAAAGGTTCCTCCATTGTTGCCATCTTCTTCCTCCAGCGCAACTTCAGCTTTGCTGTTTGTCCCTTACTTCTTCAGAATTTAGCTGGGAGGGAATGAGATGACGCCCATGCCCAAAAAAAGCCCCCCCAAGAAACACAACTTCAGCCCCACCCCCTCCCCCTCAAAAAAAAAAACCACCATAAAAACTACCCCAAAACAAAACTAACATTACTTAAGGGACAAAAAGAGCAAACCCAAACATCATTAATACAAGGGCCTTTAGAGCTTCTGACTTTTTATTTCCTTTTTCTGTTATAAACAATTTGAGGCAGGAACTGTTCTTAAGCCAGCTCTGCAATATGCATTTCTAGAAGAACAGCTGTCAATGTTAAAGCTATACATACAAGCAGATAGCAACTTACATATTTTCATCTTAGTGTAAGCAATCAATATATATGTAATATATACAGAATATTATACATGTGTATCATACATGTAGTGTATAGCAATATATTAATGATACAATATATTAAGATATAAAATATACAATTGTGTACATATGATATGTAAAATTCTATATGTGTGTATGTACTTGTTAGATTACACTAGCAAAAGGGCTTTAGTTTGTGGACTGTTTGTTGTGTTGCCTGTGTAGCTGCTGATACAAGCAGTAGTCATGCTTCAGTGTGTCTGCACTTGGTACAAGCTGCTAAGATTTAGGTTAACTTACAGTACCTAAAAGCATGGAGGAGGGAAGAAAATCTTTTCTGTTGGCAAAAGGTCTTATGTGCATGCGGCTACACCAGCGGAGTGCTAATGCACCTTGGGGAGAAGATGTCACTGAACTGGAAGAATTGCATCTGCTGCCAATATCCGGTATCCTCGCTGGAGGGCTGTCCCAGCATGGGGCGATCTGCAGTCTCCACAGCATAGCTAAGCTGCTAGTTTAGATCTACTGTTGCAAAAGTACTAGTCATGCTGACAGTACTGTATAATTATTCCCTCTATGTCAATGGAATGTTAAAAATCTTGCCATTTAACAATTAGCACTAAACTTTTGTTAAATAGTTAATTGCTGATCGCTTTAGCGGAAAAATAGTGGATGTGCTTATTCAGTGGGTGCAGTGACAAATCATTTGGGTGGGATTGCCCACATCTGTCATTACAGCTTACAAGAGTGATCTTTCTGAAGAGTCCTGAAGTCTAATTATCTCTTTATTTTTCTAATTCTGGTGCTTGGGCTTGCCCTCTAAAATGCCAGAAAAAAGAGTGAGAGAAACCTAGCTGTTTAAAGTGAGATAGAAAGGCACAGCAAAGATTAGAGTTGCTCCTAAACTTAGTGCTAAGGAAGAGAGAGCGCTGTCTGAAGTCTATGTCTGGGGTAAGATGGTGATGTGAGAACTAATCAATGATTAATAGGCTGCTCTTGGAAATTATTTTTGTTTGCTATTTGTGTTATACTGGGGAGCACAGCAGACCTGTTTCTCAATTCTATAGGTGTAAAGCTAATTACAGTATTAAAACTTTAAAATGGGATCTTGTGATTCAGCGAAAGTACTGTGTCTGCTAGTAGGTAGGCGGTACTGGCTATGTAATTCAAACTGATAACAACCCAAGCCTTTCTCGTGTGGGAAAAAAAATAATCATTGAAATATTCTCATGAAATACAGAATGTATTCTAAAATACAACCTGAAGAATGTATTTAGCATTTATGTCTCATATAACGATATTAAGGAGCTATCAAAAAATTCCCTGTTGTAGTAATGCAAAATGAAATTTAGAGTTTTGCTAGGTAGATGAAGGCTTTGGTGTAACTGCTTTGACACTTGTTGGCTCTTTGGGCTTTTTGAGGATGAACCATGCACACCAGTGGTTCGTTAGCCCCATATTAGAATCTGTATTCTCTTCCTGTGTTGTAATTTTTCTGTGGAATCAGATTTTCTCTTGAGCTACATTACCAACCAATAAACATACATTTTTATTTCAGAGAAGTTAGAGTGGCAGCTTCATGACTACAACTAGTTTCTATTTTCTTTCTTTAAATAAAGAACTATTAGCCTCACAGAGGAAGTATATAGGGAATTAGGCTTTTGTTTATGCTAGCATTGCTTACTTTAGTAAGACTAAATAATGCGGTTTACTTTCTAATGTCAAGAGAAAAAAAGAAAAGGACTCTAGAGCTGGCCAGGTTTGGTACGCTCTGCCAAACCTCTGTAGCATGAATTTGTAGAAGAAATTAATTTTTATAATAAAACATGCATGCATCAGTGTAAAAGTGTAATGAGAGCACCGGAGCATCGAGTGGTCTTTTTAATCTTCATAAGCCAGTTGAAATCAACATCACTTTTCCTATTTTGGGTTTTCTGAAGAACAAAGAAACAAGACTTGATTCCTAAAGGAGGGTCCCGTAGCAGAGGACTGAAAGGGAATTCTGAAAAGAAGAAAATAATGCAAAGAGGAAGGAATTAAGTGACCAAGAAAAACAGGAGTTAAGGGAGGAAAACAGAAAAGACTAATTCATAGAATCGTAGAATAGTTAGGGTTGGAAAGGACCTTAAGATCATCTAGTTCCACCCCGCCTGCCATGGGCAGGGACACCTCACACTAAACCATGCCACCCAAGGCTCTGTCGAACCTGGCCTTGAGCACGGCCAGCGACGGAGCATTCATAACTTCCCTGAGCAGCACATTCCAGTGCCTCACCACCCTTACAGTAAACAATTTCTCCCTCATATCCAGTCTAAACTTCTCCTGTTTAAGTTTGAACCCGTTACCCCTTGTCCTCTCACTACAGTTCCTCATGAAGAGTCCCTCCCCAGCATCCCTACAGGCCCCCTTCAGATACTGGAAGGATGCTATGAGGTCTCCACGCAGCCTTCTCTTCTCCAGGCTGAACAGCCCCAGCTCTCTCAGCCTATCTTTATAAGGGAGGTGCTCCAGTCCCCTGATCATCCTCGTGGCCCTCCTCTGGACTTGTTCCAACAGTTCCATGTCCTTTTTATGTTGAGGACACCAGAACTGCACACAATACTCCAAGTGAGGTCTCTTGAGAGCAGAGTAGAGGGGCAGGATCACCTCCCTCGACCTGCTGATCACACTCCTTTTGATGCAGCCCAGGATACGCTTGGTTTTCTGGGCTGCGAGCGCATACTGCCGGCTCATGTTCATTTTTCTCACCAACCAACAGCCCCAAGTCCTTCTCTGCAGGACTGCTCTGAATCTCTTCTCTGCCCAACCTGTAGCTGTGCCTGGGATGGCAACAACCCAGATGGAGGACCTTGCACTTGGCATGGTTAAACTTCATCAGGTTGGCATCAGCCCACCTCACAAGCGTGTCAAGGTCCCTCTGGATGGCATTCCTTCCCTCCAGCATCTCAACCGAACCACACAGCTTGGTGTCATCGGCAAACTTGCTGAGGGCACACTCAATCCCACTGTCCGTGTCACCGACAAAGATGTTGAACAAGACCAATCCCTGAGGGACAGCACTCGTTACTGGTCTCCAGCTGGACATTGAGCCATTGACCACAACTCTTTGCTTGTGGCCCTCCAGCCACTTCTTTATCCACCGAGTGGTCCACCTATCAAATTGATGTCTCTCCAACTTAGAGACAAGGATGTCATGTGAGACAGTGTCAAACGCTTTGCACAAGTCCAGGTAGATGACATCAACTGCTCTACCCCTGTCCCTCAGTTCCGTAGCCCCATCACAGAAGGCCACCAAATTGGTCAGGCAGGATTGCCCCTTAGTGAAGCCATGCTGGCCGTCACCAACCACCTTGTTGTTTTTCATGTGCCTCAGCATGCCTTCCAGGAGAATCTGCACCAAGATTTTGCCAGGCACAGAGGTGAGGCTGACTGGTCTGTAGCTCCCCGCCTCATCCATTTTCCCCTTCTTGAAAATGGGGGTTATATTCCCCTTTTTCCAGTCATTGGGAACTTCACCTGACTGCCATGATTTTTCAAATATGATGGACAGTGGCTTAGCAACTTCATTTGCCAGCTCCTTCAGGACCTGTGGATGGATTTCCTTAGGTCCCATGGACCTGTATATATATGTTCAGGTTCTTAATATGGTCACAAACCAGATCCTGTCCTACAGTGGGCCCTGGGTCTTCATTCTCACTGACCCTGCGTCTGCTTTCCACGACTTGGGTGATACGGTCAAAGCATTTGCCGGTGAAGACTGAGGCAAAGAAGTCATTAAGAACCTCAGCCTTCTCCAAATCCAGGGTAGCCAGTTCTCCTGAATTGAGAACTGTGAACTTCATGTAATTTTGCAGTAGCTTCATGGAGTGCTTTGGACATGCTGAGGATCTTGCATCTGATTATGTTTTTAGTAGAGAAGGTGGCAATAGGGCTTAGTTTGTTAGTGTTCTTACAATCACTGTATCAGCAGAGCAGTGAAATGCAATTTCACAGCCTCATTTCAGTTGCCTTAGAGATTATGTCAACTTGTGACAAAAGAACTGCTTGGGGAGTGTGTGTTAGGGGGGGAAACTGCCTTTATTCCACTATTCCATTGGTCTTCTGGTTTGTGATGCTATTTGTGCAACCACTTAACTGCTTCGAAAAAATTGATGTGCAATTGAGACTTCCTAGCGTGGTTTGAGTTGTTTGAACAAGTGGAAACAGGAGCTGTGGAAGACTTCGAAGAGTCTTCTGCTCAAAAATCTTAACATTAGTTGGAAGCAGATCACTGAATAGAAAATAATAACAAAGAATAAAGTTAACTTTTTCATCTTCTTTCTGACTTTGATACTTGCATTGACATCAATTCTGCACACAGTAAAAAGCTTGTTAATTTTTTTTTTTTTTTTTTTTGTGGAGTGGAAAATAGATGGTAAGACCTAAAGACACTGTACTCTGCATCTTCTGTAATAAAGCGTGAAAAAGAAACGGGATTTTTCCTATGATACAGTTGTGCCTTTAATGCTGCTGCCACACAGATTTTATATATATGAAGTATATTGCTCAGGATAGCTTTTGCCATTACTGTCCTTCTGTGGACTTAAATCTCTGTAGTACAATGGCATTTTACATGGTTTATAGATGGAAGAGGTTTGCTGAAGACAATATTTCATTGTTTGTGAGGGCATTCTCTTTCCATGCCCAAGCCACTGTGGCTTTTTCTCATAATGGACAGTTTTCAAATAACTTCTACAAAACTACAAAGGCTCCATTTTCTGCTTAGTGGCTAGAGATGCAGTGGTATGCACTTTCAAGTTTATTTACTGTGGTATAGTGTAGCTTCCTATCTGTCAGAATAAAATCCAAACATTTAGAAGAAGAGGAAGTAAGGAAACAAAATGAAACAAAATAAGCACAGATGTTTCAAAGGAACTGGGAAGAAAATGAAGCTGTGATAGTAGCAGCTGACTCTCATTTTTCTGAAACGTTTAAATGGGAAGAAAGCAGTAAGCAATAACAATTGCAGAATCACAGAATGCCTGTGGCTAAAAGGGACCCCTGGAGATCATCTGGTCCATTCCCCTGTTCAAGTTTGGACCATTTAGCGCCAGTTGTATAGGACCATGTCTGTATGGCTTTTTACTGTCTCCAGCCAGGGAGACTCTACCACCTCTCTCTTTGGGCAATCTGTGCCAGTGCTCTGTCACCATCACAGGAAAAAAGTGTTTTCTGAGCTTCAGGACAAGCCTCCTATGTTTTTGTCTGTGCCCATTACCTCTTGCCCTGCTGTTGGGCCATCCAGTGGTGGGCCACAAAGTTGATTAAGGGACCTTGCATGTGAGGACAGGCTGAGAGAACTGGGACTGTTTAGCCTTCTCTGTGCCCATCACTGGATGCTGTCCAGTATGTCCATGTCTCTCTGAAGAGCCCGGAACAGGACACTAATTCAGGTGTTGCCTTAGCAGTGCTGAGTAGAGGGAAAGGGTCACCTCCCTCAACCTGCAGGCAGCACTTCTCCTAACGCAGTCCAGGTTGCCATTCACCTGCTTTGCCACAAGGTCATATTGCTGGCTGATGTTCAACTTAGGCTCAGCACTTGCACTGTAAATAATTTCTTATCTCCAATCTAAACCTGACCTCTTTCAGTTTAAAGCTATTTCCCGTTGTCCTGTCACTATAGGCTCTGACAAAAAGTCTCTCTTTATCTCTTTTATAGGCCCACTTTATATACTGAAAGGCTGCAGTAAAGTCTGCCTGGAGCCTTCTTTTTCTCCAGACTGAACAACTCTAGCTCTCTCAGACATTCTTTGTAGGAGAGGTGCCCCATCCCTCAGATCACTTTTGCAGACCTTCTCTGGACCTGCTGTGACAGGTCTGTGTCATTCTTTCACTGTGGATCCCAGAACTGGATGCGGTAATCTGGGTTGGGTTTCAAGACAGTGAAGTAGAGGAGGAGAATAGTCTCTCTCAGCCTGCTGGCCATGCTTCTTTGGGTGCAGCCAGGACATGATTGGTTTTCAGTGTTGCAAGTGCACATTGCTTTTGCGTGTCCAAATCTTTATCCACCAGTTCCCCCAAGTCTTTTTGCAGAAAGTGGACACTGCTCTCAGTCCATTCATCCTCCAGTCGGGGATACTGGGGATTGCCCAGACCCAGGTGCAGAACCTTGCACTTTGCCTTGTTAAACTTAATGAATTTCACATGAACATAATGAAGGTCCTGCTCTTCAGACCTATAAAAGTCCATCTGGATGCCACCCCTTCTCTCAAGTGAATCAACTGCACTACTCAGTTTGGTGTCATCTGCAAACTTGCTGAGGGTGCACTTAATACTATTAGCCACATGCCCTGGGTGATGCTACTGATGAAGATATTGAGCAGTGTTGGTCTCATTATGGACTCTTGAGGGGCAGAAGTAGTTGCTGGTTTCCACAGGGAAATTGAGCCTTTGACTCTTTGGACTGAGTCTTATTGATTCTTTGAATGTCATCATCCAGACAATTCCTCAGCCATCTAACAATCCATCCATCAACCCCATATCTTCCCAATTGTGTGGCAAGGATGTTGTTAAGGACTGTGTCAAAAGCCTTCTAGAAGTCTTAAGTAGATGGTGCCTATAGCTCTTCCCATGCCCACTGGTGTAGTCAAGCTTTAGAAGAATGTGGGTATAGACTTAAGGGTGATTGGTTGTCATCCTGTAGTGAGTTCTTCTGGGTAACTGAAATACTCTTTAAAATACCTGCAGAAACTTAAATATGAGTTTTAATTAATGGCTTAAACTGTCTAAATAAGTTTACTCCTGCTAGTTTTGCATGTTAGTAGTGTGGGTGGTATGTGCTGGGTTTTGGGTTATTTTAGAATGAGGCAGAAGGCTGGATCCGACAGGAGCATAATCTTGAGTTTTTTCCTTTTTTGGAAGGTTACATTTGCAATGTTGGTTCTGTACGTATTTCTGAACAGCGAGGGAGAAGGTTATTGCTTGGTTGGCTAGCTGGTATGTGCTCAGACACTAGCCCTTATACGTTCATTGATCATAGATACTTCATGCAGGCTCTCACTTCCTTCTGCTAATGAAGTAAGAAAATAAACCCCCCTGATTTCCCTTTGGGAAAGAAAGGAAATGGCAATGAAATTGAACACAGTAATTCTCTCATGACTTTCTGGCTGCTTGAGTTTACCAAAATCATACTTCTTAGTTTTACAGAAGTTAACATGAAATCATGCCCTTCAAATTTCAGGTCTCTAAATGACTTGTGCTTGCCAGATTTTCTTTCAGAACACCTCTATGGAGCGTGGGGGAATCTCTCGATAGTAATACTGGTGCTAGTGCTGAAAAGGTTTCTGAGAGCTTTTTCTGCTCTCAGGTATTTGTTTAGAAAGGCATGAGAGAAGTCATCTATTGTGCTTTGGGACCAGGTATAACCTTTTTTCCACTGTTCATGTACAGTCACATCAGAACTTTTAATTTGATGCTTTTCAACAGATACTGAATAGCACATCACACATCTGTTGAAGAACATAAGAATGTTCTATCTGTTTAATGCTAGGAATTCAAAACTAGACTTTTAAGTAAGCCATAGGTGTTTGTGACCTCAGCAGAGCTTCTTTAAGGTGGGAAGTGGGGATTGTAGGGACTCAATTTAGGAGGCCAGGTCTACTGGGGGCTGGTGGAGCTGGTCTGAAAAAGAAAGGGAAGAGTGGATTTGGGAGGAGGCTTGCCAGACTGGTCAAGGATGCTTTAAACTAGATGTGTTGGGGGAGGGGGGCATCATTCCATCCCAACACACCCAGTCACTTGCCAGCACAGCACCTATAGTAAACATTAAGAGCAATGTAGAGATATTGCAGCTACTCCAGCCAATGAGACGGCTTCAACTGGAGCTCGGCTCAGATGTCTCTATACAAATGCCCGTAGCATGGGGAACAAACAAGAGGAATTAGAGATGTGTGCACATCTTCAGGCGTATGATATCATAGGCATCACAGAAACATGGTGGGATGGCTCCTATGACTGGAGTGTTGGAATGGAAGGTTACAGGCTCTTTAGGAAAGACAGGCCTGGCAGGCAGGGAGGGGGAGTTGCTATTTATGTTAGGGATAGGCTAGAGTGTATGGAACTGTGCCTGGGGACAGGTGAGCAGTCGACAGAGAGTTTGTGGGTCAGGGTAAAAGGGAGAACAGCGATGGGAGATATTATTGTGGGGATCTGTTACAGACCGCCTGACCAAGAGGACTCTGTGGATGAAGCGCTCTATAGACAGATAGGAACAGCCCCACGCTTGCAGGTCCTTGTTCTCATGGGGGACTTCAACCACCCTGATATCTGTTGGAGGGATGGTACGGCCCAGCACAAGCAATCCAGGAGGTTCCTCGATTGTGTGGAAGACAGCTTCCTTCTGCAAGTAATAGAGGAGCCGACAAGGAGAGGTGCCATGCTTGACCTCGTGCTCACCAACAGGGAAGGGCTGGTTGCAAATGTGACGCTTCAGGCCAGCCTTGATTGCAGTGATCATGAGATGTTTGAATTTGAGATCCTCAGGAGAGTGAGAAGAGTGTGCAGCAAGCTCACTGCCCTGGACTTCAAGAGAGCAGACTTTGGCCTCTTCAGACACCTGCTCAGTGAGGTTCCATGGGATATAGCCCTAGAGGGCAGGGGGGCCCAAGACTGTTGGTTGATATTCAAGGATCACCTGCTGCAAGCTCAGGAGTGTTACATCCCTACTAGAAGGAAGCGCTGTAGGAGGGCCAGGAGACCTCCTTGGATGGATAAGGAGGTGCTGAGGAAACTTTGAAGGAAAAAAGAGGCTCATAAAAGGTGGAAGCAAGGACAGGCGGCCGGGGAAGAATACAGGGATGTTGTCCGGGACCAGGTTAGGAAAGCTAAAGCCCATTTAGAATTAAAATTGGCTAGACATGTTAAGGATAAGAGGAAGGGATTCTATAGGAACATTGCAAATAAAAGGCAGACTAGGGACAACGTGAGCCCTCTCCAAAAGCTGTTGGGAGAACTGGCTACCCTGGATTTGGAGAAGGCTGAGGTTCTTAATGACTTCTTTGCCTCAGTCTTCACCAGCAAATGCTTTGACCGTATCACCCAAGTCTTGGAAGGCAGATGCAGGGTCAGTGAGAATGAAGACCCTGGGCCCACTGTAGGAGAGGATCTGGTTTTTGACCATATTAGGAACCTGATCATATACAAGTCCATGGGACCTGATGAAATCCATCTGCGGGTCCTGAAGGAGCTGGCAAATGAAGTTGCTAAGCCACTGTCCATCATATTTGAAAAATCATGGCAGTCAGGTGAAGTTCCCAATGACTGGAAAAAGGGGAATATAACCCCCATTTTCAAGAAGGGGAAAATGGATGAGGCGGGGAGCTACAGACCAGTCAGCCTCACCTCTGTGCCTGGCAAAATCTTGGTGCAGATTCTCCTGGAAGGCATGCTGAGGCACATGAAAAACAACAAGGTGGTTGGTGACGGCCAGCATGGCTTCACTAAGGGGCAATCCTGCCTGACCAATTTGGTGGCCTTCTGTGATGGGGCTACGGAACTGAGGGACAGGGGTAGAGCAGTTGATGTCATCTACCTGGACTTGTGCAAAGCGTTTGACACTGTCTCACATGACATCCTTGTCTCTAAGTTGGAGAGACATCAATTTGATAGGTGGACCACTCGGTGGATAAAGAAGTGGCTGGAGGGCCACAAGCAAAGAGTTGTGGTCAATGGCTCAATGTCCAGCTGGAGACCAGTAACGAGTGCTGTCCCTCAGGGATTGGTCTTGTTCAACATCTTTGTCGGTGACACGGACAGTGGGATTGAGTGTGCCCTCAGCAAGTTTGCCGATGACACCAAGCTGTGTGGTTCGGTTGAGATGCTGGAGGGAAGGAATGCCATCCAGAGGGACCTTGACACGCTTGTGAGGTGGGCTGATGCCAACCTGATGAAGTTTAACCATGCCAAGTGCAAGGTCCTCCATCTGGGTTGTTGCCATCCCAGGCACAGCTACAGGTTGGGCAGAGAAGAGATTCAGAGCAGTCCTGCAGAGAAGGACTTGGGGCTGTTGGTTGGTGAGAAAAATGAACATGAGCCGGCAGTATGCGCTCGCAGCCCAGAAAACCAAGCGTATCCTGGGCTGCATCAAAAGGAGTGTGATCAGCAGGTCGAGGGAGGTGATCCTGCCCCTCTACTCTGCTCTCAAGAGACCTCACTTGGAGTATTGTGTGCAGTTCTGGTGTCCTCAACATAAAAAGGACATGGAACTGTTGGAACAAGTCCAGAGGAGGGCCACGAGGATGATCAGGGGACTGGAGCACCTCCCTTATAAAGATAGGCTGAGAGAGCTGGGGCTGTTCAGCCTGGAGAAGAGAAGGCTGCGTGGAGACCTCATAGCATCCTTCCAGTATCTGAAGGGGGCCTGTAGGGATGCTGGGGAGGGACTCTTCATGAGGAACTGTAGTGAGAGGACAAGGGATAACGGGTCCAAACTTAAACAGGGGAAGTTTCGATTGGTCATGAGGAAGAAATTCTTTACTGCTGGGGTGGTGAGGCACTGGAATGGGTTGCCCAGGGAAGTTGTGAATGCTCTATTGCTGGCGGTGTTCAAGGCTGGATTGGACATAGCCTTGGGTGGCATGGTTTAGTGTGAGGTGTCCCTGCCCCTGGCAGGGGGGTTGGAACTAGATGATCTTAAGGTCCTTTCCAACCCTAACTATTCTATGATTCTATGCTCAGTCTTGGTAAGGAGCCTAAAGGAGGTGTGCCATTGTTTTATATACAGGAAATCTGTTTCACAAAGATTTCTTCTTGTTGCTGGCAGAGATTTCTGGCGGAAATTGAAAGTTAATTGCGAATTTTTAAGTCGCCTTTGAAGAGCTCTTTATAGCTGGAAACTGCCTAGGATGCTTGAGGTGAAAAACTGTACTGCTTTAATAATTGTTAAGTGATGCTCACTCAACAAAGCAAGTGCTGTGTTTTTTTTATGTTGATTTTGGGGCCTTTGTGGCCTGATTAGAGGGATGCTGGGAAAAAAAAATTGAGGCAAGAAAGCCTACATCTGGAAGTGCAGTAAGTTGAATTTGCCATTCCTTTGGTCCTTTAGCAAATACAAAGATCTGTTTTTGCAACAAAATGGTGGGTGAACTACTGATGCTTTTACAATCACTGCTATAGCTAATTATCTCTGTGCAGTCACTTATGTATGTATCATTGCACTCTTCTCTACCTTCCCACTTCCCTCTGAAAGTGGACACAGCCGTTGCTCTGCAAGTAATGATAATAATTGGTAGTAAGACAGATCTGTTACTCATCCTTTTTTGAGCACATTTCTTATGGCAGATGTCTAGTTTTTAATTAACTGCTAATGAACATGCCTAGTAGACCATGATACTGCTGCCAACTTATTCCGTTTTATATCTCACTGCTGCTAAGCTCTTAAAAGGTGACAGAGCAAGCATTAGTGTCTTTGAAGTGACGGGAAGGTGATATATATGCATAGCATAATTGTTTCTAGGATCTACTATGGCAAATCTCTGGTTACTAAATACGTCTGGTCAATGCTGCTGTTACCCATCTCCCTCTTCCTTTGTGTGCAGCACATACTCCTTTTTCCACTTCTTGAAAAAGAATACTTCTTAAAATTCAAGTTTTTTTAAATAAAATTATCATGAACCTCTGGAAAAGACCATCTTTATGTGTTATGGAGAACTTTACATCTATTATGAATGGCTAATATATGCCAATCAATCAATATTCTTCAGTCTTACACAGCAGTGAACCTCAGATAACAAACATTAATTCACAGTATAACTTTTGACTTAAAAGACCATGATCAGGTTTTAGTCTTAAGTCTGTTTATTGTAGTTGCATATTTAACTATTTTTGGGTACCATTTCCCTTGACTACAATCAGTAACCTTTACATAAAGCTGCAAAAATGTTATGCGAAGTTATGCATTTCCACTTGCAGTTCTCATATTCTGTTCTACGCCTTACACTGGGCATTGCTCCCCAGCATTTGTATGTAGTCCCATCAGAGAAACAGGACATAGCTCTTCTCAACATGTTCCTTCAGATTCAGAATCTGTTTAGAGGGGATTAATCTGGTCCTCAGTTATGTGTCTTTCAAAATACCCCGTGTGTAAGCTACAAAGCAGAACCAAGAAAATTGTAGGTAAAATGTCCCTAACAGCTTGCTTTCTAAAGACTGAAATTGTACTAATTAACTTGTTTGCTAATTAAACCAAGCAAGAGGCATGAATAAAGGAAATTTTCAGAGGCTTCCTGAAGGAATATGGACAAGAATGGAAACTAACTTTATTTCCCCTTTTTGACCTTCCCATGCCCTGCAGAAGTTAATTTGAGGTCACTGTTGGAGAAGGGAGAAGGTTTTTCTCTGAGAAACCAATTTGGAAGCGATAAATGACATTTTCTTCTTAGCCAAAATTGAACGCCACAGCCGGGTAATCCAGTGTGATAGTGCAGTTGGGGACAAGTAAGACCTATGCCATGAATGCCGTACAGTACTACTGATGTATATTGTCTCATGGCTAAGTGCAGATGACTGACCTGGCTTAAGGCCATCAATGAGAAAGGGAACAAGTGAAATACTGTCTCTCTGAGAGAGCCTGCCAAAACATCAGATTATTTCCTGATTTAACATGCTGGAAACTACTATAGTCTTCATGAAGTCTATACTTCATAAAGTGAAAAGAGAGATGTCATCTTTTTCCTTAGAAGCTGGATCAAAAAAAACCCCAAACAAAAGAGCAAACAAAAAAACACAAACCCTGCAGTCCTGTGAGACTTCACAATGCTCTTTACTGATACTTCTTCAGTTAAATGAAGTTTAAATAGTAGTATCCGCTTGATTTAGTAGAAGGTGGTCTACTGCTTTAACTACTTCAAATAAAGATATTTCTTAATACTTCCTTCAAAATGTTACTTTTCGGGTTGTTTGTAAAACACGTTAAAATAAAAAAATAAGAACTACCTCTTTCTTACCTTGCTTTTTAAGCATACTGAACAGCTGATGAGAATAGCAATCAGGTGTATGCATTATAGTGAAGACTACTGAGGCTTTTTATGCAGCGTATGAAAAGAAAGTCCTGATACAGGTTGTGAGAGATTGGGTAAACTTCTAGGCATGTAGAATTGACTAAAGGGATTGTGGTAAATCTTATTTGTATTGTGTATCAAAAATAAGTAAATGATGGCTGTGTTACAGTTGGAATAGTAAGAAAGTGAAAGATTACCAGGTCCAGTCCACAGTTCTTCAGTATCTGTCACTTGTGTCTACATAAATTTATAAACAGCTCAAGGCATGTCTTGGGATGGGGTTGTAAGAAATAGAAGTGTAGGGCGTAGTAGTTATATAAATAGTAATAAATTAAGTCATTCATATGCCAGTAGATGTTCGCAGTTTTTGTTGGCAGCTTGTCTTGAAGAGTCTTAGGACCTATGGAAGCAGGTAAAACACTTTTTGGATTGAGTTATTTTGTAGTAACTTGTGAAATACTATGGCCTTTAGGTTTGATTTCAGTAGCTGTCAGCAGTACTGTAACAATTCTGCCTGCTCTTACAGGACCACTAGCATTCACGAGGTCAAATTCATGTCTAGCTGAGCTCATCCTGTCCAGACGTTTCCTTATCTGTCTTCTCTTTGATCCCATAAATTGAATGGTACTCTAGCTTTTTTCATGGTACCTACCTTTGTCAGAGGGATGGTGGAACATGGCCAAGGTGGAGAGGTTTGTTCTGTCTTCTGTTTGTAAGACCAGGCGCAAGGAAGGAGGAAAGGGGCAGCAAACCTGTTTACCTGTAGTAGACTAAAGTGGAGCTATGACCAAGCTAAAGATTGTTTTGAAGTGTAATTTTCTAAATAAATCTGTGCTGAGCATTTTGACAAATTAAATGATTAGCTGAACTTAGAAAATATTAATAAAACCATAACAGCTTTAACTAAAAAATAACTTAATATTTAAATTGTGGGGAAGACATTCTATTGTAAGGACCGCTTCTAATAAAATTGCTTAGAGGTTATTTTGCCAGATTGATTACAGGGTTGTATGTCTAGTCATTACGATACCGATCTTGCAAGCTGCTTTTGAAACAGATGGGGTATTTTAATTCATTAATACCATGTTTCTTGTTGGGAGTTCCATGACCTTATTGATGCTGTCTGGAATACCTGGATTTTAAACTTACAGTTGGTTCATGAACACCGTGTCAGTTAATGAATAATTTATTATTTTTTCCCAAAAGTTTGGCTATAATAAAACATAAATTTAACTACTCTAAATATGAAATTGTGCAGTGTCTCTTAATTTTTTAATATTCAAAATAAAAATGTACTTACTTTTTCCAGAT
This sequence comes from Ara ararauna, assembly GCA_028858755.1. Taxonomy (NCBI): domain Eukaryota; kingdom Metazoa; phylum Chordata; class Aves; order Psittaciformes; family Psittacidae; genus Ara; species Ara ararauna. The sequence continues at coordinate 29,456,804 of CM054410.1, read as the reverse complement.
TAGGGGAAGAGATGGATGTAAGTTTAAATCAGTCTTGCCAGTGAAACTTATTTTTTTCCCAGAGCAGTGGTACTCCTTTCTGTAGAAAGGGAATGGTATTTGGGCTTGCTGCTGCTGCTGTTTGTCACCCATGATCCTGTGGCAGCCAGTAGCTGCCTGGAACAACCTACAAGTAGTTGAACCTATTCCTTGTGCTGCAGAACAATTATGCAGCGAGCCTTTTTTGGTTCATGGGACACAAGCACCGAGTGTGGTATAATGCAGTATGTGTATAGCTGGGAAAAAAAGCAGAGATTAAATTTAAACCAAACAAACATCTGATAAATTCCACTGCTGATTCCTGGTAATTAACCAACTTCTTGCTTCTCCTTCCCAATCTATGTGCTATGCGTTGTTCATCTGGGGATGATGATACGACTGGGTACAGCAGCAGCAGTTGCAGGCTCAACATCTCTCCCATGGCCATGGACCTCCAGTGCCTCTGACACCGCATCCATCAGGACTCCAGCCTCCAGGAATCCCTCCACTCGGAAGCAGTGCTGGCCTTCTTGCCCTTTCTAGTGCTTTGGGTGGGCAGTCTCACTTGGCAATAAAAGATGACAAGAAGCATCACGATGCAGACCACCACAGAGGTGAGAGGCATGGCAGGCCTGATTAGGACATTGTCACATTTGCGCATTGCTGCAAATTATGTGCATCTCTAAAGATTCCAAGTTATATAGAATGAGAAAAAACTGTTGGCAAACTTAAAAATGTCTGCATATATACCACTGAAGCAAAATTCAGCTTGGAATTTTTCATTATTTTAAATGGGGATCACTAGGTGTCACCTGCTCTATAGTTTGCAGGGCATTTTGACATCCTGGTAAATGCTTAGTTGTAATAGCAGTGGCCTGCACCATATTGTGGAAAACTGTTAAACTGCATAATGGGTAATTTTTTTAAAGAAAGTAATGTTGTTTAATGGGTGGGTGGGAACGTAGGGGGAATGAAAAGTTAAAATTTTGATGTGTTCAAACAAGAAATTTAGATAATTGCATCTGTTACTTTAGTTTCATAGGCTTAAATTCTAGTACTCAAATATTGGGCAAAATTGCACTTGACTAATTTTTGAAAAGAAAATAATTTATTCTGTCATGAAATAAAACTAGGCTTTGTGTGTGGTTAAACTGTAAATCATGTTTACACAATACTGTAATTTTCAGGAAATCACTGTATTAGGAATGTGCAATGACTTACATAAATAAAAGCCATTTGAAAACTGTTTGCGGCTTGTGTTCTAATTTTTCCCCCCTTTTTTATTTCTGTTCTTGCCTCTGTGTCTGAACGGGCATGTCTGTGCATTTCTTGGTTACTGCGGGAGCAGACAGAGAGCCGGGCACAGTAAGTACCGACATTCCTGGTAATGTTTTCACTTTTACAAAATCTAATAATCAAACCTTGCACTGTTTGTGTGTTTTATCTTCCTTTTAGTCAGTTTCATGCCATTTGTATGTTTTCTGCTAGATACTCTTGGTTAATGCAGAACACTGTCAGTTTTTGGAGTACTGTATGAACCAGGTTTGTTTCTGAGCAGAATGATTTGGAGAAGCTTGAACTTTAGTTTGTTTATTAGGGGTGCGGGGGAAGCTGCAACTCAAACAGAACGTTAACTGCAAATTATAGTATAACATTATTAGTCAGAGTTAAGATTTTTCCTGTAGGATTTTCATGAATTAGAGTTGCAGAACAGGTGAGAAATTTAAAATTCAAGTGTCATGATGGTGTTTGGTCCTAGTATTTTCTTTAACTGAACCTGTTTGAGCCTTACTAATGTTTTTATTGTTTAATTTGTGCTTCAAGTATAACTTCCATAGCAGTACCTTTTTCCCCTTTATGCATAAGCTGTAATAGAATTAATCTAAGGCAGTCTTATTAGAAAAATAGCTAAAGAACTACATTGTTACAGTTTTATATTGTGTTTTGAGAGATACCTCTATATCAAACTGTTGGAGATAGGCATGGCAAATTTCACATCATTTCGAGTAACAAAGCTAATTCTGCTTGTTCAATTCATAGGTGAATTTGGGCTCTTTTGTTTTGTTTCTTCTCAATCAGAAAAGACAAGAACTAGGAAAAATTACTTGACAGATATCTTTATGTAGTGAATGCTTGATTTTTGTTGCCTTTTTTTTTTTATAATAGGGCTTGACACTTACTGGAAGCAATAAGCCTTCATTTCTGCTCACTTAATGTTATTAATGATAGTGTAACTGTGGAAATAATTTTAAGCTGGGTTTTCCTGAAGACATACTAGCAGGTCTGTGTAATTATTACATGTTGTTCCAACTGAGCAGTAGACTCTTATTGTGCAGATTAGATCATAACTTTTGGGTCACCCAGATAAGATAAATTTGATTTTCAGAATAATGTTTTAAGTGTAACGGTGCTGCTAGAAATCCTGACAAAGGCTTGCTTTCGTTATCCCAAGACACCAAAGCCCATGCTGTCTGTTGATTACCTAAATTAACCATGAGATTTGGTATTACTGTGCATCTAGTGTGACTTTCCAGTATCATCAGTAGAACCTGGCAACTTTAAATGTGCAATTTGGAAAGACTACAATAAAGTACTTGCTTATTTGGTTTTAAATTGATTTTAAAATAACTTTGAGTTAAAGCATATTGTGGAATATTATTTAGGTATATTCATTTTTTAATGAGATCTGGTTTTATTTTTTTAAAGTGTCCTTAGGTAAATAAGCATAAGCATTTATTTATTATGTGTTTACGAAGACTTAATAATACAGTGAGACTCATGTATTTATAAAGAAATATAAAGAACTAGTGATTTCATTATTCTTTATCATGATCAGTTTCTGTTTAACCTCTTTTTGCTATATCTAAATGGCAAGGGCTACTGTTTTATTTGTTGTGTTACTTAAATTTTTGGGAAGTAATGTGAAGGGAAGTTCTTTGTAAAGACATGTTTGTGAAATACGTAATATTTAAGTTAGTGATAATAGTATACCTCATACATGAACTGCTAAAATTATGTGGTCAAAATTAAATTATATGACTATATGGAAATGGCAGGTGGGGTTTGGCTGCTATAACTAACCATCCAAAACTGGGTCATGTTATTGTAGGAATGCAGGCATCCCTACTATTGTGGCACAGTCTGGCTCCACGTAATGAAGCCAGTCAAAGTAAGCAAGTTTTGCAGCTGAAGCTTAGTAAAGTTTTGGGAGACATCAGTACAAAGATCTTTGATGTCTACATTTTTTTTCTCTAGGGAGCATACTGGCAACATTTTTCAAGCTCAGGTGTTCATTTGTTATTTGTCTTCCCACTGTTCTAGTTTGGACAGGATATAGAAGTGCAAATGTTCTGAAGTGCTCTATTGTATCAGTAATAATTTGTAGACAGTGCAGTCTGACTTCGTTATGTGCTTGGGATTTACATTGAGGTTGTCCTCATGAAAAACATTGAGCTTGTTTTCTAATACTTGGGAAGTACTCACAGATTTTCCAATAAGTTTTATTGCCTCAATTTTTAAGCATAAATATTGATACTGTTTAGTAAAGCAAGTAGTCTTTTTTTTACAGAAGTAAATATATTCTGTGTCCTTAGCTTCTGTCCTGTTCTTCCAGTCTTTGACTGAGGGGGCATGCACAGTTGCATGATAGTTTTTGGTTGATATTATATGCAAGCTGTTCTTGTTTTGTGTGTTAATTCTTCTAAATGGGGGGGGGTAATCATAAAAGGCGCTACATTAAAATGTAGGGTACTTTTCAGTGTAGCAAGCGTATGCTTCTTGGCCTTTGTGAAGAAGGTAGTATTTTCTGTCACATAGCATGTAATGGATAAACTTTAGTTTCCTTAATCAGTTAAGTGTTTTCTTTTGTTGACTTTGTCAGCTTAAAAAGGAGTTGAATTTTACAGTCTTTATGGATGCAAAATACAAATCAGCTTCAGCAGGAGTTGCCCATACAGAAGAGCTATGGGATGCTGTGGTGCAGTTTAGTTTGTAGCTGATTCAAAGCGACATGAGGCTGATGATGAAGGACAAAAGGGTTGGGGTGGTCTGGTATAACTTTTCATGGATACCCCGATTCTGACAAACATTAACTAGAAAAAAACAAAAATCAACCAAAGCCTTATTCTCTGTTAATGTCACCTGATTATTACGTCAGTGTGGAGCGCGAGTCGGATCCATTTAGGCTTTAGATTTCCTTGCTCCTAATACAAAGTAGTCTAAATATAACTTTAAATGGTGGACAAAAAGAGGCCAAAGTCAATAGCTTTCCGTCACTGGTAATTTAAAACTAAACCTGCTGACTTTTTATAAGTCAGCTTTTGGGTTGTTGACATGTGCTTGCAAGAAGCATATTCAAGAAATGGAACTTAATGATTCTTGACTTAACTAACTTTGAGTGTGATCTTCTTGTGCCTTGCAGGGGGGTAGAGAAAACACTGGTCCCTCTTCCAATGTCGAGTATATTCCTATTAATGAGTCCTGACAATGAGCAATGGTAATACTGAGTAACTGATGTTTTTGTTGTAGATGTTAGACTTGATCCTGTTTACGACTCGACGTGGGATTACATTTATTCCTGTCTACATACGGATGTCTGTAGACAGCACTTGTGTGTGGTGCTTAGGTCCTCCGTAGTGATTAAATTCAGTGGCCCTGCTTGGTGATAAGGGCAAATGCAAGTTAGCTGTAGTAACTGGCTGTAATGGCAGATGGGTGCAGTTGGTTTGGAGTAACAGGGAGTCAGTGAATGGCCAAGCACAGAACAAGTGTTTGTCTGTGTCTTTGGGAGAGAAGGGAGGGAGAGGTCTAAAGAGCCCAGCACTAGAGAAGATGTTAATTGGAATCAGGTGTAGTTGAACCATGAGCACAGATGTGATATCAGTACTGTTATTTAATTGCTGTAATCATCAGCATAAAGTTAGTTGTCAGTTCTGTATGTTCTAGTGAGTTGTCTGTGCTGTATTATAACTCAGGCTAAGTGAGATACTGTGGGCTCTAAGCCTGTACCTCTGGCACACATACTTGTGGTTTGGAAATAGTTGCAGTGGGGAGCAGCATGGCAGTTGAAGAAGTGCATTTGAATAATGTGCCTTGTATTCCTAATAGAGAACCTGCCTTCTCTGTGGCTCCTGATTAGGTTTCCATTTCACATTTGCTGCTGGTGGTTTCAGTGTTTGACTTATGCTGGCAGCAAAGTTGGTTTGGGATCCCAAGTTGCCTGTTACAAAGCCCTTGTGCAGTCTGGTAACTGACAGGAAGCAGTTACTGCATTAGGCTTTTTTTTTTTTTTAACTCATCTGGGGCTTTTTGAAGAAAAGGGATTCATGTGGATAAATTTTGAATGATTGGAAGGAAAAGAAAACTCATAAAATTGATTTTGACCGTTTTTTCTGATCTGAGATTCATGATTTGCAGATGTTGCACTGGTGATCCGTAATAAATTGAGCTCCTAGTATGAAAGCAAAGATTATCCTCAACTATGCATCTAGTCTGTTGAAATGAAAAACTGATGAAGAACAAAATGAAAACCAATGCTATGCAGTTTCTCTTTAGTAAATCAACTATGCATGTATATATCTCTTTGCCTTTTTTGTATAAACTGATGATTATTGAAGATCAATCCCAACTGAAAATTTCTGTAGTATTAGTAAAAAAAAAAAATGCTAAAGTAAAAATACTTGACCCACTTTTGAAAATGAAGTCAGATATTAGTAGGCCTGGTAGAAGAACTAAACAGATATTTTGGGGTTTTTTTCTGCTATAGAGAAGATAGGGAGAACTCTTACCATTGTGAAGGTGTCACTACTGTCTCCTAGGTGGCCCTGTGCTTGATAGTGAACAAATAGCAAATACAAACTTTACCAGTGTTGAAATGAGGAAAGGCGATTTTTTCATCTAAAGGTGTAGTTTACCTGATTTTAGTCACAATTGTTAGAACTTCTGTGTACTCCTAAAGGCAACAAAACAGTAACTTCTTAATTATTGAGTTTTCAGGTAAATTATGTCAGAGCAGCAGCATGATCTTATTTGCAACTGATGGTATAGCTATTGTAAAATAAGCTAGTCTGTAACAGTTTATGGATTCGTTACTCCTATTCCAGAGAACAGTGCCTTTAAATGAAAGTGGTAAATTAAAGAAAGGCAGACCATAGGGGAGATGTTTTGCAGAACTGGCTTATAAGGACTGTAGATTACTGTTGTAATTATATATTTATATGATAATTAAGCCACCAGTTTTATGAAGAAAAATAAAATCGAATAATCTTGGTTTGGAATTTAGGGCACAGTGGGAACTAGGTGTACCTAGTTGTTCCTGGGTATGTTTCACAGTGTTGAAATTCTGCAAGACAAACTGTACAGAATGTTGTCAGCATTGTCTAGGTAGACTTTACATTAAACCAGGAAAAAGGTCAGGAGTTGTAGTTACACATATTTGATGCTGTGTGGTAACTTCAAATAGCAGGGTTGCTGAATTTTTCCCAGCTGTTTCCCCTTTGCCATCTTTCTGTTACACATAAATTTTGACAATTTAAAATGAGAAATTGAGTTTACTCACTTTACTACATTTGTCGTCTTTGTTTTATGTTAGGGTCTTTGGCGGTAAAATATATAATTTTTTTAATGATTTTTTGTTAAGGGAAGTATCTCTTAAGTAAAAGACTTTTCTCCCTTTTTCAAGAAAAGACATTTACAGTACTCATATCTATGGTAAGTTTGAATTGACAGCTTCTAAAGATTATTCTACTGCTGCAAACATGATATATTAAAAATGTCAAGGTATTAAATATTAATATTATTAATATATTAAAATGTTGAAGATGTGTTTTAATGTTCTTCAAACAATTGAATCCCTGAGTTTGTCTGGGCCTGGGAGGAGATAAGGGGTTAAATTTGGACTATATTTGTCAAGGCAATTAGTTGAGTGATCCAACAAGCCCACCTTTTAGCTGCAAAACATTGCAGTGAAGACATTATTTTGAGCTTCTTTATACTGAATTTCGTTAGACTCTCCTATATGCTTTGTGTAAGCCCCTTGGCATTTGTTTGGCTTGAATAGTCATGAATAAAAGATCTCAGAGTTGGCTTTAAAGTGCAGCTTCTGAAGTAGGAAAAAGGATTCAGATTGCCTTATGTACCCTGTTTTGTTTTCCTTCTTGGGGCTAAACAATGTCTGAGCAAAACTACTGAGTTGTCCTCAGGTTTTAAAGGGGAAGCCATTCAGTGCACAGTTCACTGGCTATTAGTATGATTATGATATATTAAGAGTAAGTATCTCTGGCTCTTTGGTAGATCTAAATATTTCCTTTGAGGGCTTACACTTACTGAATATATGTGTTATGTTTTTTCCCGTGAAATACATGTATGCATGTAAATAAGTATTTACTTATATATGTGTGTGAGCATATATTTATTTATGTAAGCATGTACTTGGCTTTTAGGAACTAGGCTTACCACATCTTTGTGAAAGGAGATCTTTTTTCTCAACTCATTCAGTATTATTCACAGCATTAACACATCACTGAACAAATTGCTCTCTTGCATATGCTAATCCTGCACTTAAAAGAACTCATTGTAACACGTTTTAATGCTTTAGCTGGAACAGAGATGGAGATGGGAATCACAGGCATGTCAAATTGTCATGTGACTGAAAAATGTCTAAAATGCCTTTCTCTTTGGGTCAACAGTTTGTACTCAGCATAACTTATCATGAATGAAAGCAGTCCCTGTAGTTTGAGAAAAAGATTAGTCTTTGCTTTTTGTCTTTTGTGTGTGTTGGTCTCAGTTTTTCAGATCAGATCTGATTAAATAACACTTTAGCCTGAATTTCACACTAGTAGTCAATGTTATGCTGGAAGTAAAAATATTTGATTTTTGTTTGCAATACCTTCACTGAAGGCATCCAATTGGAGTTTACCACAGCTAACAAATGATTACTGCATCACTTTATTTGGTAAATATTTATTTTAAGAGTTAAAGGCAATTTGCCACGTCTGCAGATGAAGACAGACCAAAACATCATCTATTTATGATGATCTAAAAGTGACCAATCAATCAGATTAGATTTATGAGGTCTCTTTTATTAAATGGGATGTGAATATAAATAAAAATAAATAATTAAAAAAATTATTGTTACCTTCTTATGAATAAACAGCAAACCTGCTTCTCCTAAATAAATTCAGTTGAATTAATTGATTAAATAATGACTGACAAGTGAACTAAATTTTTGATACATTGAACAATGAAAAGCCAAGCTTCTTAGAGTGCATGAAGCTGTACATGTTTGCCTGGAGGACTTTGAGTTGAATTAAATGGAATGAAAGACTATGTAGGTATCACATTTCTAAAGCATGTATCAGATCCAGTTTTTAAGCATTTGTGAAGGAATCTTGAAAGGAATTTTTGATTGACCTTGTTTTTTGTCTTTACAGAGTAATTCTCTTTTGGTCCCGGACAGTCTGCGGAGCACAGATAAACGCAGGAATGGCCCTGAATATACCAATGACATCAAAAAGAGAAAGGTGGATGATAAGGATTCCAGCCACTATGTAAGCAAATCTGTGTCAAAGAACTTATTAATTTATTTGCACATACTGTGCTTGTATGAGGAGTAAAAGCTGAGAAGAACGAGGCAATGTGTTTCCTATGGCTGATGTAGTACACGAATATAGGTGTCAGAGAGGCCATTATTCATGTTGTGGGAAGAGTTTGAGCTATTGTGAAGTAATATTCCTCAACAGGAAATAAAAGCCAGGAGTAGCTGTTTGGAATTCACAGATTTTCTGGGACATTTCTCAGAGTTGGATCAAGAGATCCTTTCTGGACTGCTCTAAAATCTGCAGGTTTGTTTGAAATGAAGGATTTTGTTGATTTGATGGGTTTTAGTACATTTTTCTGATACGAGGTATTACCTGTTGCATTATAGTTAGGAGGCTGTACCATCTTACTAAAGTCTGCTTTTGACTGATATGGCAGTTTCAGCAGAAAGCAGATTGAAATATAAAAAGTCCACGGTTGTGTTCTGCATTTTTGAGTAGCTTGCTTGCTGCATGGTTTCCAAGAGACACTTCACTACAACAGTGTGGCGTACATGAATCTCAAAAGGTTCATACAGGCTTTCAACTTCCAAGTCTAAATGCTGAGCCAAATCACAGGATGATACTTGAACAGGCTTTAGGGACTAGGACTGCTGTGAAAGTACGGAAAAAGCAGAACTTAAATCTATCAGAAATACTGTTCTTTGACATAGCAATAATGTGGCAAATTGTCTGGTTGGAATATGAATCTAATCACTAATTACTTCCTGCTTACTGAAACACAATAGAAAATAAGGTGCCACTTTATTTCTTTGGTATTTGGTAGGGTAATTTCTCTCCAGTTGGACCCAGAATATCTCTGGGATACCCCTGGAGCTATCTGACAGTAGTTAAGACTACTTTCCCCTTTCTGCACATTGTGGTGTTGTAGTACAGTTACCATTTTGCAAGTTGTATTTCCACCACTTTCTAATCTTGTTTGATTACAGAGGGGTTTGGCACACTTCCCCATGTTACTCCCTCAACTTTTAAGTTTTGATATTCTATGGGCATTTTTCATTTTAAAGGTTTGAACACTAAGCATTATTAATCTACACTTGATAAAAAAAAAAAAAAAAAAAAAAGGAAAAAAAGCTTACCATGTTTGTTTTTCTTGGATTTCTTCCAGGAAGAAATTAAAGGGATATTATTGCACTGTAGAAGCAGTTTGTTTTAATCCACATTTAAATGCATGGTTCTGTTTGTTCTTTGCTTGAAATGGATTTTACAGATAACAGCAGCATCAAAGAATTGAGCAAAACAAGGATTGTTGAAGGTTCCAGGTTTATTGTAATCTGGAAGAAGATCTTTATTTTTAAAGGTTCCCCGATTCTACAAATAGAACTGATGTTTTCCAGCTCGTTTTAGATGAGACCCTTTTAGGGACAAGAAAGTACTGCATTTGTTAGAAGGAAGATGTTTAAACAAGTTACAGAAATGGTCATTAATGAAAATAAGATGCAAAACAACAATTATTATTTTTTTCTTCTTGTGATTTCCATGTTAGGACCTTCATAGTTTCAACCTGTGTGTTTGTTAGTGAGGAGATATTCTGATACTACGTAGTACCTATAGGACATGCCTTCGATAGTCCCAGTAAATTTCAGTTTCTCAAGATGACAGTCAGTGAAGTGCATTTAATCATTGCTCGGCAGCTATTTTTGCCCTCCTCAGGAGTGGTATTTCTGGTGAACAAGTGTCCCACCCACTGTCCTCCCACATGCTCAGATGTGTTCTAACCTATTATTGCCTTCTGGATGTTTCATACTTTTCAAGAGGTGGCAGATTAATCAGGGGTAAAATTCTCCTATTCCTTCTTTTGCACCCTTTGTTTGGACAGCTTCCTGAGTGGCAGAAAGAGCCACCATTCTGTCTTCAGTGGCACTGTTGGGTCCCTAATATGTTTGCAGTATTTCATGGACCAATATTCAGCTACTAAAACAGAAGGGAAGGGTTAAAACACTACTTGTTGGGGTGGGTTTTCTTTGTTTGGTTTGGTTTTGTTTGTTTATTATAATTATTATTTGTGTTGGGTTTCTTGTTTGTTTTGGGAGGATTGTGTTTTAACTTTTGTGGGGTTTTTTTTTCTTTTTGGTGGTGGTGGTGTCTTGGTTTAAACATTTATGGCCTGAAGTGAGGAAGAAGAACTGGTGTTTTACTTTGTCTGCCACTGTTAAAGTGGGATAGCCCAGGCACATTGAAAGCAGGAGATGCGGGACAAGTTTGATCAATCTTGTATGTCTGATTTATTTGCCTAGAAACCTTTTAACTAAAAGAATTTCTGTTGGAAATGTCCAGCTTGTCCACTTGAAAATTTTACGTTTTGTCATTCACTTGATCTGTTTGTGGATCAAGACTCACATTCTGGTTGAGCCACGACAGTGGACTGTGAAGATCAGTATGTATCATAGAACATATCTACTCAGGCATTCCTGCATGTAATGGAGACAGGGACCAAGAGACACTTGAGTAACAGCTATTGTGAGGCACTAGAGCAGCTCAGGTGAACAGATTCATGTGAAACAGTCAAAATGCAGCTTGACAAGCCATAATAAATCTTTTCCATTTAGGAATGTCAAAGTATTTTGGTTTTGTTAGAAATGTTGAAATGCCTTGGCATTTCTGAAGCTTTTTCTTCCCCAGAACTTTTCATTTCAAAACTTTCCTTTCTGGAAAAGGAGAAGAAATGTCCTATCACTTTGAGGAAGATCACTCATCAAACACATGCCAAAAAGCTCCAGTTTTCTGAGGTCTGTTGGGTTCTTTTTTTTAGGTATGCACAAGTAGTAATTTCCATAAGATTAACACATAAGATTAGCATATGAACAGAATGAGTTTCTCTTTTAGGAGTAGTGATAATTTATGACGGTAATGAGGAGGAGCTTTGGACCAGCTTGCACTGATGGTGAGACCATCAGCTTTCAACTAGTTCTACCTTATTTGGGTTTTATTACTGAAGCAGAAATAAGGTGTTGTGTTCCTGTTTTCATTGTTTTCCCTATTACTAATAAGTTAATGAAAGGCTGTTTGCTTTTTGTTTAGGAAAACAAAAAAATGTCTGAGTAGATACATAGTCTTTCTCTCTGGGCTCTTGATGTACTAATTTAAATGAACACTATATTTATTTATTTTTAATAGGACAGTGATGGGGACAAGAGTGACGATAACTTGGTTGTAGATGTATCCAATGAGGTAACTTTTTTCATTTTTGTAGTCTTGACATTTGCCCAAAGGTTAAAGGAAAAGTGCATTTAGATGTTAGAAGAAAAAGAATCCTCTGTGTGGATATGTTAAAATATTCACAAGTTCTCCTTTTTGCTAGTACTAATCACTATGTCTTCCTCAGAGCTTTATCTGGTTGCCCTCTTAGCTTTTCCGTCTGCTGCTTTGTCCACGTCTGTTCCCTTGGCAGTTACGTTCTGATGCGTCACAGCTGCTCTGTTGTGGAGAGAGTTGTGGTGAGATGCAGGTGAAGGGCTCTGGTTTTCAAACTACTATCTTCAAATGAAAAAGGAAGACATTACCTAATGTTGTATTTAGTAATAGGAGTATTACTAAATAACTTTTTGTACCTTAAGAGTTACAATTACTTTAATGTCTTATGTTAAAGACAACATTTTTCAGAAATGTTTGGTTTTTGGAGGAAAGACAGCTGAAGTCAGGATGAAGTCAGTCAGTTCACAATATTTTCCAGAGGCTGTTATCGCTTTGTTTTTTTTCCTTCAGGACAGAGACTTGTCAGTCGTATCAAAGTGAAGGGATGGGCCTTATCTTTTTTAAATCTTTTATTTTGTGCAACAAAGAGATTTAGGAGGCCTGAATACAGTAGTGAGGTTCTGTTCTGTGAAAAGCACAGGGAGGGAAGCTGACAGGGAAGTGGCTTCAGCAGCTCCAAGTGCCCAAATGATGTCAGCCAAGTAGAAAAATAGGTATCAAACATGGTATTTTTAGTAATCCTTTCAGAAGCCCTACTTAGGACAAAATTGCTCAGTAATCAGTCAGTACACTTAGTGCCCTCTTGTGAGGACTGCTTCCTTCCTGCTGCTATTCTCCTGAGCCAAAGGAGCATGGAGAACCTGCAGACTCTGATGGCATGGTAGCTTAACTGAGCTGGCTTTTTCAGATTAAAGTAAATGCAGAGAGTGCCTCTGGAAGAAAAATAATCACCTGAGCGATGATTTCAGGTTTTCCTGTAGATTCAAGTAGCAAGGCAATTGCAAGTGGTAGTTAGAAAGAAGTGACAGATATTAAGACGTAAAAACCATGTCTTTATTTCTTCTTCTGAAGATAGAGATGAGCAAGGTTTGTATGGCCTAAATAGATTATTGGTATGTTTATTGTCAGTAGCAGTGTGTGGAGAATGTACATGATAAAACCAGTGTAAATTTACTGCATTACTGTTGGTCTTTCTTGCTTTTACCATGTGTAATTTGTGCTTGCATTAGGTTGTGCTTAGGTATACTTAGACAGCAAGCTTTATGCTTGGAAACAGTTTATGATTACATGTAGTATAAAATAAAACCAGATTGTTTAAAATATGAACTATGTCTCTAAACTGATGAAGGGATTTCAGCTTTTTTTCCATAGAGAAAACAAAATGTCTTGTAATTTGAGCTTGCTCCTAAAATTTTTCTAGCTTTTTTCCCATAGACTCCTTAGTGATGATTCTGTACCAGCCCGTGACAGGGTTCTGTGCTGTTCTTCCCTTCCCATTGTTTTAGGATCCTTCTTCCCCAAGGCCTAGTCCAACTCATTCACCACGTGAAAACGGTGTAGATAAAACCCGCCTGCTGAAGAAAGACGCCTCTAGCAGTCCAGCATCTACAGCCTCTTCAGGAAGTTCCACTTCCCTCAAATCCAAAGAAATGAGCCTGGTGGGTAGCAGTCTGTTGTCCAGATAAATGTTGTTCTTTCTTGTGAGGTCTAACTCCATTCTTTTGCAACTGTTTGTGGCAGAAAGTACATGACTTTAAACGTTTGAAGCTGGAATATACTACTGTTCTTCCAGGCAATGCTTAAGCATTGTTTATTTTTTCATGAGCAATAGTTTATGGTTTAAAGTAGTCTGAACATAGACACTAAGAAGTCCTACAGGCTTTTGTTAAATTCTTCTAACTAAGCTGTTATTCTTTGAAAATATTTCCTGCAGTATCACTAGTAACTTGATGAGTTTCTCTGTAGCCTTTGTGTCACAATTTTTTAATACTATCAGTTGTAGAGGTATTTTGGTTTTGTACATAGATTGGCTGTGTCTAGTGTTAATTGAGATTAATGTTTTCAAGCTAAAATAATTTGGTGATGCATACTATATTCTCCTGAAAAAAATTTGTTCAGGCATTTGGGTTTTTTTAATGCCAGTGGAAGAAGGAAAAATAGCTTTTTTTTCTTAATTTTTGCAGCAGTCAAAAAGGTCAGCATTTCTCTCTCACAAGTTAATGTTGTCAGCATTGCCTGGATTTATGAAAATTGGCTGAGGGACTAGATAGTAGGTGCCCAGCATCCCAGCTGCTGTTGTGATAAATTGTATAATATGGCCTGGATTAAAAATAATACTCATTTAATTTGTTTAATGATACCAGCATGAAAAAGCCAGCACGCCTGTTCTAAAATCCAGCACACCGACTCCTCGAAGTGATGTGCCAACCCCAGGCACTAGTGCAACTCCAGGACTTCGTCCAGGCCTTGGCAAGCCTCCAACAATGGACCCTCTGGTTAACCAAGCTGGTAATGCATTACCTCACATGTTTTTATGGTTCCAAAATTAATCTTTTTTTACATATGTAGTTCTGAGCAAATGTTAACTAAATATATTGCTTTGTTCTTGATATCAAGAGAGAGCTTGATGAGAAGCAGATGTTTGGATTATCAAGAGTTTGAATATCTTTGTGTCTTATCCTTCTTTGTTTACTTTTGTCTTTATCTTTTTCGCAAATAATCCAGAGACTGAATGCAATATAAAAAGACTTCTCAGAAGTTTCTGGTGCTCATTCTGAATGCAATCTCTTCTCCAGGTCTTTGCAGTGAATATTAGTAGACTCAGACAATGTAAATCTTGACAAGTGCAGGGGGGAAGTTTACTTTTGCTATTCAGGCTGGTACAGCACAGTTGCTTCAGACATGAGCTGTGTAAACCATGTCTGTCAGCTTTACTGCTTAATTTGGCTAAGGAGAGAGTAATGTAAACAGGGAAATATTGCAGCAATGGAAATAGGTAATGCTAGAAGAGATTGTTAGAAGTAATCAGCAAGTTCAGACTTCAGTAGATCTTATTTGCATTGAATGAAAAGAGGTGGCAGTACTGATAAATCATGGCATTTGACAATGTGCATATGTGAGAGGGGAAGGCTAGGTATTATGGGGAAAAAATGGACTGGTTTCTTCCATGTGTGTGGGAATATATAAATAAAACCATTTCATTATTTTGTAGCTGCAGGTTTGCGGACACCATTGGCAGTACCAGGACCATACCCTGCTCCATTTGGAATGGTACCTCATGCTGGCATGAATGGAGAGTTAACCAGTCCAGGGGCAGCCTATGCCAGTTTGCACAATATGTCACCCCAGATGAGTGCTGCGGCTGCTGCAGCTGCTGTGGTTGCCTATGGAAGATCTCCTATGGTAGGCAATACATTGCATGCAATCTCAGTTCTGTGCGCTGTGGTTCACTGAGAAGAGCTACATGCTTCATTTAGCACTGTCGAATTCCCAAGTTATAAGTGTCAGGGGCTTGACAGCTTCACTGCGTTTCATTTTATTGCTTAGCTAGAGAAACAAATTTGCACCTTGAAAACAAAGTATCTCGGTGTATTTGTGTATGTTTCCCTTTTTTCTTTGCCGTCATCAATGCTTTGACTGATGAATAAATGGCAAAAAAATTATTTTATGCTTTGAGAAGACTGTTTTGGTAGCTATGAAGTATTTCATTGCTGCTGTGGGCATCATCTTTTCTCTTGCTGAGCCAGATTTGTGTTCCATACAGACATAGCAAATTAATCTTGAAGCATATAGAAGAATCTTAACTTTGCCTATTTCCTTGTATTTTGGTTTTTGTGGAAGTTATTTGGTGCATGTCTTGGAGCTCTGTGATAAGGTGTGTTAAGAATAGTTGTTGTGGGTGTAGCAAGTAAATGGAGCGTAGCAGTTAGTGAAGTTGTCAAGCAGAATAGCCTAGGGGCCTGATTCTGCAAACATGAGCTTGTTGGCAGTTTTGTGCATAGACAATCTTGCCTACTTGTGAATTTGCAAGATTGGATTTAAGCTTGTAGTCATCTCATTAGGACAGAAATGGCTACTTTTTTAAAACTGGTAAACAGGGCTTTTATGTGAAAATATGAAAATTCTAGATAGGATATGTGCTTCTTAAAGCAAGAAGAATTTTAACTTGGGTGAAAAAGAAATAAAACTAGGTCTGTTTAGTCCAGAATTTCTGTTTGTGTTATTTGATGTATATACTCATCCAGGATATAAAAGTTTAGTGGCATTGCAGTGTGTAAAGGGAGCATAGTATATTTAAGATCTGTGGGAGATCTCCTAGCTGATATGGCTACACAGTCAGTGTGGAGCCGTGCAGGTTCTAGCGGGAGTCTGAAGCTGCTTTCCAGCACCATGCTGTGCCTGCATGGGCATACACTGCAGTCATTGAGTTTAATAGCACGGGTGTGGCTACACACAGGGGTATTTGTATTCAGTAGTGTGTATGCATGGTACACATTACTGGTTTTCTGTTTGCCTATAAATACTTCTAGCAGAAGCATTCCTGCTTGCCTATAAATACTTCTAGCAGAAGCATTCCTAGGGAAAAAGCCTTGTTCCGCCCCCCACGAAGGGCCATGTACTTATCATATACTGTGTGTAAAAGACACATTTTGGTTAAATGCAAGTATCTTGGGAGTGAAGAGAAGGGGTTTGTTGAATTTGAAATTACAAGTGTGAGATTAATTCATTTTTCATTGTCAGGTTGGGTTTGATCCTCCTCCTCACATGAGAGTACCTGGAATTCCTCCAAATCTAGCAGGGATTCCTGGGGGAAAACCGTAAGTAACTTTTAATGTTTTGGTAACATGTGCAATATCTAGAGGGAATAAAGTTATCTTGTGTGAGTGAATTAAGAATTCCAAAGTAGGCAGTGTCTGGTTGTTCCCAGGAGATTGTTTTAGATTTCGCCTGGCAAGAGCTACAGCATATAAATTCTCAAATGGTAGTTGTCATATTCCCAAACAGGTGTGCATATAGTTATTTTGAAGGAAAAGCTGTTGAAGGTATACTTTTAGGGCTCTTTTATTTCCTGCCTATCTGGGAGAAGTTAAGAAAACTGCAAACTGGTAGACAGTGGTAAAATATGTAAGATAAAACTTGTTGAAACTGAACTTTTTACTGTGTTGAGCATGAACATGTAGTGCAAACTCACAGACTCCATGCCTGGCACAGGCATGAGAGTCTGCAGCTGTTGGTCACCGTGGGTATCTGCAGCAGCTACTTTAGCAGCTGATGCACACCTTGCATAATAGAGAAAGCTCTTTTAAATGTTCGTGTAAGTGTGCAGCTGGAGAGCAAAAGGAATGATAAAGCAGTTGTGTAGCAGGTGGTGCATAGATAGATGTAGGGTAGCTTTCGCAATAGGTTCTTTTTATTGAAAAGTTTCAATTCCTGAAGAAGGGGTGGTTAAATAAAATACTTGTGTGATGCTGTGGCTCATATTACAATAAAATGAATTCATCAAAAAACATACATCAATTTTTTCAGTAATTTGGCTTTGGCAGACTGTTGAGACTTAGCTTACACGTGCATGGTAGGGTCATGAGCATGTTATGATAAAAAAGTGATTTTTTTTTTTTTTAAGTATTTCTGGACATGCAGGTACAAACCGAGCATAGACTGCAAATTTGGCTATTTTTTTTCTTGGAAAGACTGGGGCAGAGAGAATTATAACAGGTTTTTCAACACTCCGTACAACCTGTTCTTCATCCCTTCATGCTTGGCATTAAGTCCTGTCTTCTCTTTAAACTGGAAGTTGCAGTTAGAGTAGTTTCTGTCTAGGTACTTACAATTTTGAAATTCACTTAACACTTTGCACTTTCTATGCTGGGTGTTCTTGTTACATGCTATATTCTTTACCAGTCTATCGTGGTTTAATTTTTCCTTCAGGAAAAATTCAGAAACATATTTTTAGAATACTAAGTTATAAAATGCTCTGTAGTGAAAGTTATACACTCTTTGCCTTCATTTTGAACTCCTGTTAATGGATAGTGATACATTGTAATGTCAGTCATGCAGACATCCTTAAAAGTCCACCAGATTACAGGCAAAAAAAATGGGTTTTTTCTTCTACCGTTTTTCCATAGCAGTAGGAAAAGAGCAGACTTAGATTTGGAAAGCCATTCATCATTGTTACCCACTGTGCCTCTAGAACAGACTTAGCTATCTGTTGGCAGCATGAAAAACCTGTTAAATCTTTTTTAAGGATTTACTTAAAGAAAAGTCGGTGGTATGTTGACAAGATTCCTGAAGTGAGGGCTCAGTGAGTTGGTGTAATGTGTCAGATGGTGATATATTTAAATTTAGTGCAGTAAGGAATAGGCCTTGTTCTCAAAACGTTCTTTTATTAGGGGTCAGGGTCGCTCTTGCTGACTTCAGTAGAATCTGGCATACTTACAGAAAGTATTTTTTGAGATTGCATAGTCCAGTGGCTGTAACTTTTGACTTTTAAACACTTATATCCATCAGCTTTCAATGACTTATTCTGTTAGTAATGCCTGTCAATATTTTATATTATGAGTTATGAAACCCTATTTTGTTCAGTCTGAAGTTTCATGTGGCTGAGTTCTAGTTGTTGCACAACTCAAGGCACAAGAGCAGTGCATGTGTGCTGCTATACTTTGTATCCTGTGATTGCATAGCTAAGTTATGGGGGGGGGGAGGGTTTGTGGTTTGGTTTTTTTTGTTGTTGTTGTTGTTTTTCATTTGTTTGGTGGTTGATTGGGGTTTTTTTTTTTTTTTTGATCTTTAGTATTTTCAGCACTTTATTTACCTTGCTTTATAGATCACTGACAGTGTTGCTACATACTCTCCACTTGATTTGCTCATGTGCTCTGTAATATTTTTTTGTGGTTGTGTTACTTTGACTGAGTCAGTCATTTCCTCTTAAAGTGATTTCTTTTCTTATCTTTATTGTGAGACAAGCCTAACATTCCATAAACTGATCTGTTATCTTTCCATTGACAGCTTTAGAACAATCTTGTTTTAGAGTTGATTGCTATAGCTAGCTGGATGCTATCTGTTACCTGCAGCATCTTTGAGTATCTCTTACTTACGGTAGGCAAATCTACTGTGTTTTCTATACCAAGTACATGGGTTATATAATTATGAAAACTAGTGGAGTATTCCTGGTTCATTTACATCATTTGCCTTTTCCTAGAGTGTTGTTAAGGTGCCACATTGATGTGATGAGATGTGGAGATTTAGTCTCCTTTTGCAAGTGGTACAGGTAATTTTCAATTTGAACCATTCGATCTCAAGCTATATGTGTATGCTCATGGCTGCACTGTTTTTATCAGTAGTTATTCTAGGGCTTTGTTTGTTTGTTTTGCTTTGGTTTGGGTTTGTTGGGGTTTTTTTTCCACACAGCTCTTCTTCCAAGAGAAAATTAAATTATTTCCAAGGGGGTGACATTTATTACTACACTTTTTTATTTTTTTTTTTAACCCGTGTGTATTCTGAGATCTGTGAATGAGTAGCTTGTTAGAAAAATTAGTAAATGCTTAAGTACCCACTCCTACATGTCAGTCTGCCTTTTGTCAATGGACTGTTATCTGGAAAGCTTGCCTTTTTCTTGCCTTCTTCTGTAACTTCATTAAATGCAAGCCTTCTTTATCATCTGTGTACATTCCTGAATGTTAATCTTTCAGTTTTGCTCTTTGCAGAGTCTAATTTGTTAGAAGTGGTATAAATGTACTTGGGAGATTGGATAGCAATCTAGAAAGTCAAAGTGTATTCAGCAATTTCTTAATTATACAAATGAGCTAGTCTTTGCATGTGGTAGCAGGTTGTGGGTTGGGTTTTGGTTTTTTGTGTGTGTATGTGTGTAGCTGTTTTGTTTGTCTTTTTTGTTTTATTGTTTTTTTCTTTTTAGTTATTTCCCATAATAAGGCTTTTCGGATTTTACATTTTGCTTTGATATTTTGGTGTACACAGATAAGATCTCATGTTAGTTGTTTTCTCTCTTCAGCTGTTTGTAGTTCAGTAATTAATTTTGCAGACAAGGACTTGTCTGTATGAATGTGCATCAAGTAAATTTCCATATTCTTGGTTTCAAGGTTGATTCCCATCAGTAGTAGATTATTGTTGTTTTAGGAGCTCTTCTGTTTAATTTTTGGTGGTGGTGTTTTTTTGTTGGATTTCCTTCCAGATTGTCTTGAGATATCACCTAATCAATAATTATCTTTGTCTTAGGTTGTGGGTGGGAAATTAGTGCTAGTTTTGGACACGGACATGCTGTGTCAGAGTTTTTGCACTCTGTCATTCTGATACATTTAACTGTGCCCTGGATTGCAAGTTCTTGGTGTGTTGCTGTAATCATGTTTTTTGCTTTGCATAGCAAGGTACTTATTTAGCTTTTAGTCTTCTATAGCTGCTAAATTAATGTTCTTGTGGATTTCTCCTTGATGTGAACCACACCTTCTCGTAGCAGAATTGTGCACTAAGCACAGATTTTCAAGCTCACTGGGAAGATTTATTTCCACATTATTGCTTTGCTGCAGCCTAAAATTGTGAATTAATGGTAACATTGAGAGCAAATGTATTTCCCAGTATTTTTTTTAAATGCGGTTTTAATTGAATCATGAGGTGTTACAGACGCAGAGCTGAAAATACACATTTCTCATTTTAGTTGGAAAAGGAAGTCCCATGTGGTAAATGTTAACTCTTTCAACTTCTAGTTAGAAGCCAACTTTTGTATGTGTTTTTGGAAAGAAATAACATGCTGTTAGTGAATAGCTCAAAGCAAAAATAAAAATATTTCAGTTCTCCAGACCTTCACATTTGTTCAGTGAATGCACAATGAGGAATACTTTAATGGAAGGCTGCTGTTTCCAGTACTTCGTTCTTCTGGAGACAGAAGCTTTCCTTGTCCAGGGAGTTTCAATCTGGCAAATGATAAAAGATTTTTCAAAGTGAAAGGTATGTGTAATGCAAAGTTATACCATAATAGCTAGTAGATACAGGTTACTAGTGCACAGGACTATGCTGTCCGTGGTGATGTTAGCCTGACATGACTCACATCTTCATGCAAATAGGAACATTTACTGTTCTGTGTGCTTCTCTTGGGAGGGACAGAAGGATTTGGCAGTGTGTAGCCATTTCCTTGCACAGTGGATTGCCAATAACTTGCACTGCAAAAAAAAACCTGTCTTGGCTTGTAAGAAATTATAGATGGTTTGTTAAGCCATAAAACTCAGTCATCTTGAGTCTTGACCAGCTGGCCTTGGAAGCAAATGCCTACTCAGGATGATAAAAAAGACAGACTACTCTTATGATAGATATAACTTTACTTTAAACATGGGCGCACTGATGAAATTCTACGTGATTAAAAGTACACTGCATAAGTTTCTGGTGTTTCAGAGCAGAAGAGTCATAATTCTACAGTATGCATGAAATACTTGAAAAATGTTCCTATTGTCTTCCTCCCACCCCATCTCAGCAAAGAACTGAGAAGCCTTGTGTATACACTGAAGCATTTCAAAATACCAGTTATTTAGGTGTTTTGAATTGAACAGAACATTTACATTGCAATCTTCCATTAAAAGAAAAAAAGTCATGTAAAGTGGATTATTAATTTTATTTATGCTGGAAAAAAATGGCTTAATACTTGCTCAGTTATTTTTTACTGTCCGTGATAAAAGCAGGGACGGGCTGAGACTTCAGGGTTGTGTAGATCTGTGTACTCTTAATGCTAACAAATACTCTGCAACTGACTTTGATCTGGAGCCCAGGATGGGGCTCATCTTTTCAACATCTTAAGTGCTATGACTTTAGTTGGATTCTGTACCTGAACCAGAGCAGTTTTTGAGCCTTGACTAGTCTTGTTGCCACTCCTTTAATGCTTTCTCTTTCATCATCTGTTTAGTGCATAACTACTTTGGGACAGTCCTGTCTCTACTCCTTATCATGGAAATTAAACAAAATTGTAGTTAAGCCTTTATTATTACTGTAATTCTTCATACAAGTAAAGATAAAGGGTCCTGTGGGAAGAAATACATTTGGTAGGCTGTGAATCTTATATACATGTAAGGGAGTGAACTTTGCACTTCCTTTCTTATCTTGCATTTCCCATTCCTGACATTTACGTGACCAAAATGATTTATCATCTTTTGCACTCTCTCATCCTCCGTTTCTTTGTATCCTTTGGGCAGGCTTATTAACTTCTTTTGTTTAATAGCAGTTATTGTTAACCAGTTTTTACCCTTCTGAGAAAACTGTGATACTGCGTGGGGCTGTTTCCACTGTTACCATCTGTTTGAAAGAACTGTAGAGTTCTTTCAGCTTTCGGCTCTCCGCTTCTCACTGTTTTTAAAAGGAATTATCTTCTGCTCTGCTCCTGGGCATATTCAGTTGCTTTGTGATGTCTGTTATGGATCCAGACATCTTGCTTGTTCCTCCTTTCAAACTGTGCAATACTTGGTAACATGCAATAAAATACTTTGAAAATACTAGCTCAGAGCTCAGAACAGAAGATTAAATTGAATTATCTATTGTTCGGTCCTTGGTAGAGGGATGCAATACTAATACTTGAACTACAGCGACTGAAGATTTCTGAGGAAGAAGGTACATTTGGAAAAGAAAGGGCAATTTTGAATACAATAATGTTTTAGAAAAATGAAGTTATCACTGCAAAGACCATAGCTTATTAATGGGGAGAAGAAGAAGAAAGAATACCCGTATCTCAACATTTTTTATCCACTTTGGCCTCTCAAAGAATGATGTTAATGTAACGACAGCTTCGAAAACATGTGCTATGGATCTGTTTAAAACAGAAAAATTGAAAAGAGATCACCAGTGTAACAAAAAGCAGCCTTTTGCAGTAGTATTTCCATTATTATTTAAAGCAAACGAAGAATCCTCCTCTACACTTGATACCTTTATTACCCACTGTTTGTGCTCTGGTCTGTAAGTATAGCTGACTTTCAGCATTGCTGTGAACATGAAGAAATAATTTTATGTACTTTCCCTAAAGAAGAGTTTTTATTCAGTGCTGGGATTCACTTCCTCAAACCTCAGTTTCATATACTTGAAATCATGCACTGAGCACAAATGAAAGGTGTTACAAAAGTGCCAAAACTACCTGGGAAACCAAGCGTTTCAGTTTTTCTGAAACGCTCAAGAAAACATAATTATGGGAAGATGGTATCAGCTTCCTGATGAAAGGTGTGCACAGCCACTCTGCACATTTCTATTTTCTGTTTAAAGCACTAGTTACCACCTGGAAAGAGAGGCATGTGAGCACAGCTAGTGCTGACATTAAAGGTGAGGTGCAGAAATGGAGCAAAAATTGAGCTTTGGCTAGTGTTTCTGTAAGGCAACAGGTGCAAGCCTCATGGAAGAGCACTGGAATAGTTGTAGTGCCTGGTGAGGGATTGTTGCTTCAGGACTTGCAGGCTGAGACTTGGAAATGCTGGCTAGAAACCAGGGCCTGAAGGATCCTTTCATTATCCAGGTGGCTGACGGATACCAGCCATGACCTTAGTGCACAGAGTTAAGGGCAGAATTTAACATGTTTCCCCACTGCACGAATGCTTCAGGTGAGGCAAGCTGAAAATACGTGTTGTGAATCCTTGTCTCCCTCTGAGGTTTCATGTGCATGCCTGACGTGGCACTGTAGCTCTGATCATCATGAAAAAAATATGGAAACATCAAATTAAAAAATGCTGGTTTTCTTGCACTATGCCGCTCTAATTCGCTGATTATTATATTTTTGGTTTTGTCTTCTCTCCCTTCCCCAAAAGAGCCTACTCCTTTCACGTTACTGCAGATGGTCAGATGCAGCCAGTTCCTTTCCCTCCTGATGCTCTCATTGGTCCAGGAATCCCTCGCCATGCCCGTCAGATCAACACTCTGAACCATGGGGAAGTTGTGTGTGCAGTTACCATCAGCAACCCCACGAGACACGTTTATACAGGTGGGAAAGGGTGCGTCAAAGTCTGGGACATCAGCCAGCCTGGCAACAAGAGCCCTGTCTCCCAGCTGGACTGCCTGGTAGGTCAACAGGAACATGTGCATAAGGGTACCTTCTCCTTAGAGACTCAGTAAGGAAATAGCTGTCCTTGTCTGGATTCTGTTCATATTACATGGAAATATCATGCAGTTCTGTTTCTTGATTTGTGTTATTTAGCTGTCCTTTTTAACACATAACAGGTGAAGTTATGGAGAAGAGTTCTGGTTTGTTTAGGGATAAATATCATCACTAGGGGTCAAGTAACAGATTAGATAAGATTTCTGAATAGGGAGTGTGGCTGATTTTTTAATTTTTTTTCCCTTCTAGTCATGCTGATGATTTTTATGCATGAGTTTAAAAGGAGTGTAGCCAGGCTTATGCAGGGCTGCGCAGAGCTTTCCTAGGTGTTCCGCTCACACCAGTAGTGACAACCTCTGTTTTTATGTAAGGGGATAGCAACCACTTAATGAAATAATGTGACAAAGTATCAAGGTCAGTTTAAGTCTCTATGCTTTCGTTGATGGTCCACAGGTTACACATTTTGGTTGGTTGTTTTCACATCTGCAGGATCTAAAAGGGACTGAGTGTGTTAGTAGGGGTAGCAGAAAAGCTAATTCAAAATAAAATGGGTGGCTCGATTAA
Source organism: Ara ararauna (assembly GCA_028858755.1). Classification (NCBI taxonomy): domain Eukaryota; kingdom Metazoa; phylum Chordata; class Aves; order Psittaciformes; family Psittacidae; genus Ara; species Ara ararauna. The sequence continues at coordinate 29,432,366 of CM054410.1, read as the reverse complement.
AGATGCTTCTCATGTTAGAAGCAGCATAAACATTTGTGAAATGTTAAAAAGACTTATTGTCACAAAGTACAGTGATGTATATTCTGAATGAAAAGAATTCTAGATTCAATGTTGATCCAATTAAATGTAGTCCAGTTTTTGTTTTGGCTTAGTTTGGGTTTTTTAGTCTTTACCCTTTATTTACTACTACTCTTATGTTAGTTGTCTAGTAGTAAAAGTATGGTTGAATACATATTCTGTTCTGCAGCAGGTATGAGTCTGAATGCGCAGTCCTGGCTGCCTTCATTTTAGTTATGGAGCAGTAATAGCTGACAGGATTAAGCAAATATTTCAACTGCACTAATTACTGCCCCTTTTTTGTGAATAAAAAAGAGAATAGTAGTAGGAATGCTCTTGACTATTTCTTGCAGTGGTTTTTTGTATGTTTTGAGTTACAGATCTTAACCCTCCATTTCCTAAAGAACTGTTGGTTAATTCAGCCACTGTTATGGAGAAGTGGGTGTCCAATACACTTAAGTCAAGGTTGTAATAAGTGAAGGTTGAAATGTTTTCCAATTCTAAATCCCCGCTAGTACCTCTCAGTCAGCAATAGTATCGCTGCTAATGTGAAACTAATGATATAAGTATGATAAGACTCATTCTGAACAAGGACCAACATAAGTTCAGGAGCAGTATGGGATTACTTCATATTTTAGCTTTACAGTGGTGAATGCAAAATAGTATTTGAAAGGAACTCCAAAACCTGAAGGGCATGAGACTTGAAACACATTTTCGCAGAGAGTTGCCTAAATGCCAAATGAAAGGTCATTTGCTTTAATATTTCTGTTGGTGGTGACCTTCACTGGTGGAGTGCACTTGCAGAAATGCAAGCTTACTTTGGCTCTGTTTTTGTGTAATGAGCTGGCAGACTCGCCATTCGTCAGGTTTAAAACAGAGTAGACTGTGACAGCAGAAGTCTGCAGTTTGGTTTCTGCAGTTGCAGCCTCTGATTAGTGGTGAGAAATAGGTGTCTGAAGACTTCTAGAATCTCCTGGTTCCTCTTCAATACTCTGGTAATGGAAAAAATTACATACTGTTTAAAACTTGGATGCAGTCAGAGTTGTATTAGTGGTCATTATTGTCAGGGCATGTATTAACATAACTGAGATGATTTGTGTTGTACAGAACAGAGATAACTACATCCGCTCTTGTAAATTGCTGCCTGATGGATGCACCCTAATAGTTGGCGGAGAAGCCAGCACATTATCCATATGGGACCTGGCAGCACCAACTCCTCGTATAAAAGCAGAGCTGACATCGTCAGCCCCTGCCTGCTATGCTCTGGCTATCAGCCCTGATTCCAAGGTGTGCTTTTCGTGCTGCAGTGATGGGAACATTGCAGTGTGGGATCTGCACAATCAGACACTGGTCAGGTGAGTCATTACTTGTTTACAGAAAACTTTAATAGAAGTTACTCTTTGGACAGCTGCATAAATATTTATCTTCCTGAATAATGGTTCATGACAGAAAGTAAATGGTATTTCTTATACAAAGAATGTGGTTTGCCGTCTGAGTTGAGCAGAAACTAGTTCTGGTAGTGTCAACCTAGTCTTGGAAAACGCACTTCAGGGCCTACCTAAAGGGTTGGTCCATAACATGCTGAAAGTTTCTGTTGGTTTTGGTTAGTTGGGATTTGTCTGCAGGTTTCTGCAGTCAGCATTTTTCCTGGTTTGTTGTTGGTGTAGACTGAACATAACTTAGGGAACTCTTTGAGGTTTGTTCTTTGCCTTTGTCTTAAGCTTTGTTAAGTAATAAAGAGAATTTTCAGTTCGTGTTTAGTGATGATAAGTATTAAAATTAAACTTACAAAAGCAGTTGAAAGTGTCAATTCTTCAGGAAAGCATAAAGGACTGATATTAGGTCACTCATGAAAAAAGCTATTCGAGTTTTTTGGGGGAAGTTGATCTCTAAAAGTTTTGGAGTAGGTTGCAAAGAGAATAAATGGATTGCTGTGTAAGTTACTTTTTGAAATCTTTTGTTAGACCTTTGATTAATAAATATATTAGTAGAAGATTAACATTTCTGGCAGGTCAGTATCCAGTATTCTCTGACAGAGAAAGAAAGATAGGGCTGTGTGTGAAATGGCTTTTAGCAACTAGCTGTGTAGTTCACGACAAGATAAATTTTGGTTTATGCTTACCAAGTAGTAGTGTTGTACACTATTATGAGAAGAGAGAGCCTGGACTGGGAAAGGTCATGATAATTGGAAAGTTCCAAATGCAAACAGTGAAGAATTTGCTTAGTCTGTTGTGTTTCAATTAAATTCTCTGTTTATCAATAATTAGCCTAAATTTATATTAAGAGTTATATTAATGTACATGCAGATTTTACTTTCTGTTTAACAAAGAAGGTATTAGTTATATACAGTCTTCAGTTTGCCCTATGCGTGCTTGGTCTCTGTAAAGGTGCACTCACTCCGTCTCTGACTGTCTTGCCTTTTAAATGCTTGCTGTAGTGTTCCCACCACTTGCTGGCTGATCTTGCTAATTGATAACATGTGGAATTTTGAGACCAGAGCTACAAAACAAAATGTGTGGCGTGACCTTTCTGTGGTGATTCATACCCTTCATTCCCAAGCTAGTTGTCTTTTCCCCCACGCCCTCCACCTTTCACATTGAATCACAGGACTTTTCCTAATGCTAATTGCTGATGAAAAATGCAGGAGCATCGGAAGGCTTTTGCTGAAGGATTAAGGAAGACTAGAGATGACCTTCTGGTTGCTGAAAACCAAGAATTACTGATGAGAAGGTTTTAGAGCAAACAACATCATTTAGATTTTTGTGATCTCCTGCCACAGGCTGTGCAACTTTGCTGACTCAGCAATGCTTGTGTTTAACTGTCTGAACCTCTATCTGGATCCCTTTCTGTTAATATATTTGGTTTTTATTTATCATCTTGACTTGTAGCCAAGGAAAAATACAGAAGCTGTTTTATGAAACTGGAGGAGTTTTGTTCTTTCAGCACTTGTTTTAATCTGAGTTGTCCTAATTGCTTTTAAGTATAGTTACTGTACTTTACCGTTCTCCCAAGTTTTGGGGTTTTTTTTTGCTTTCAAAACCCAATAGGAAATATTTGCTTTTGTTCAGCTAAGCATCATGCAATTAATTTCTTCTAGCACCTGGAAAATGTTTTTGTAATACTGTTGTATTTCATCAGTGGTAAAAAGGAGGAAGGAGCTGATTTTTGCCCATCAGCAGACACAGAGAGTCCAAAACTAACACCACAACAGTGTTTACCTTGAGCTCTGGCAGGAAATCATTATTCAATCTGGTTTGTTTTATCAGGCAATTCCAGGGCCACACAGATGGAGCCAGCTGTATTGACATTTCTAATGATGGTACCAAGCTCTGGACGGGAGGTTTGGATAACACTGTCAGATCCTGGGACTTGAGAGAAGGGAGACAGCTACAACAGCATGACTTCACATCACAGGTATACCTGGATTTTCTTACAGTGTGGGGAAGGGCGGGAGAAGGAAGAGGGGAAGGTGGGAGGGGAACATTTAGGATAAAAGCTGAGATTGAGCCCAGTGCAGCTGGCAGATTGTTCCCTGTCTTCCTTTTGGCTGCTTACAACACAATATTTTGGAGCTTTCATATGCTGAGTTTCCAGAACAAGATGATATCCTGACACTACTCACTTTCGCTATTATTCTAAGTTAATATGTAAGATCAGGTTATTTATATTCACTTGAATTTTGAGCAGCAGTCTTGCTATTGAACTGTGTAAATTTATTTGGCTCTTCTCTCTTTCTCTCCATCTCCCAATCAATTGAATCACTGTAGAGAAAAAAACTGTAGAGAAAAAAAAAGTATTTGTAGGAAAAAAATAAGAAGTGTAAATGTTGTTTAATTTTCAGATATTTTCCCTTGGTTATTGTCCTACTGGTGAATGGCTAGCTGTGGGAATGGAGAGCAGCAATGTAGAAGTGCTACATGTAAATAAACCAGACAAATATCAACTGCACCTTCATGAGAGTTGTGTATTGTCACTCAAGTTTGCTTACTGTGGTAAGTTGCACTGAATACAAAACTGGCAGTCAGGGGTCTAGTTCATTTTTCACTGATTAGTTACTACATAGTCATATCTCATTCAATAATCATAGAATCATAGAATAGTTTGTCTTGGAAGGGACCTCAAAGATATTCTAGTCCACACCCTCTGGAATGAGCAGAGACATCTTCAACTAGATCAGGTTGCTCATAACCACATCCAGCCTGGCCTTGCATGTCACCAGGAATGGAGCATCCGTCACCTCTCTGTGCAGCCTGTTCCAGTATGCGTACTACAAATTAATTAGCCTCTCCAAAGTGAAAATGTAAGTGAAGCCTTTATGTTCCTCAGCACAGACAGGCTAAAAATTAACAGAGCACAGAGCAGTATCATAACTGCAAACCACTGGGGAGGAGTCAGTGTCATGCACCTCAAGGTGCACGTGGCCAGGCCACTCTCCATAGAGGGAGTGTATCTCAGGTTCTTAAGTTATGAATAAATATCTCTGCTTTATGAATTCAAAGGTAGTTATCTACAGACTACCATCTGTTTATCTAAAAGCTGCTGTGATGGTTGATTTCTGTGTAAAAAATCATTTCAATTTATAGAATCTAGGGATTTTCTAATATGTTAACACATTACAAAAGCATCAGCGTCCACACTGATTGTAAGCAAAAGTATGTGATTAGTGGTGAGAACTTTCACAGCAGTGATTAGATAAAAGACTTCATAGTTGTGAGCTGAAAACCCATGTGTGTTTCATGTTTTTCATAGCCCTTCTATTTCGTATTCTAGGTAAATGGTTTGTCAGTACTGGGAAAGATAACCTTCTTAATGCATGGAGAACTCCTTACGGAGCCAGTATCTTTCAGGTGAGGATGATGATGGTTTTAAAGATAACTAGAACACCCAGAGTCCCAAGAGTGGACTCAGATATCTTCACCTATGTCTCTACCCAAACTGGGATACTGAGATGAGGGTAACAGACTTTTTTTTTAAATTATGTAATATATTTCTATTTTTCTTCTAGTCCAAAGAATCTTCGTCAGTGCTTAGCTGTGACATCTCTGTGGATGATAAGTACATAGTCACTGGCTCTGGAGACAAAAAAGCTACAGTCTATGAAGTTATCTACTGAAAAATATGATGGGGATATAACTTTTAAAAGTTGAACTGGGCCAAAATTGTTCTTAATTGTAGAAGTAGAAAAGTTTTGCCTTTTAAAAAGGAACAAAAGTATTGAGGTTCCAGACCTTGCCATGAACCTACTCCAATTTTTCAAAATAGAAGCAACATCCAGCAATTAAATATTGGCTACATGGACCAAATGGAACACAGAGGCAAGATGGACAGATGTAGCCTAGGTTTTTGACATAGTTTTTAAAAACCAAGTCTACTGAAGACTGTTGGAGCCTTTTTTTTTTTTTAATTTCTTTGTAACCTCATGCAAATTGTTCTCATTGCCTGATTATCGGGGATAAATACTTTTCTGTTCCGTGCAGTTCAAGTTGCATTCTGTCCTGTGTAGAGCAGTGGTGTCTCAGATGAACTTGTTTCCTGGTTTTGCATCTTGTGATATGTTTTTGTATTTTTGTTGAAGGTCAAGCATTTGTATAAATTGTAAATATCTTTAGTTTATTACAGTAAAGGCTTTAGTACCAACAACCAGTCTTCCCCCCGTCCTCTCCCTGCCCACCCTGCTTATTTAAAATTTGAAACATTTTGGGGATATAAGAACCTTTTTAGAAGCAAAAGCGAACACTATGTATAGTTTGAAAATGGTATCTTATTCTTTATAACTCTTCCTAGATTCCTTTATTATACTTCAAAGTAGTTGTTTTGACATATTAGGGTATCAAGTCCAGTAGAATACTGTCTTGTGCTACAGAGATCTTGAAAGGCAATTTTGTATTAATTATAGTGTAAAATATAAAAATTGAACATTTCATAAAGTTGTGCAGTTTAAGTTTATTCTGATGTCCCACGGATATGTTCTTTGGCAGATACAGTAATATGTGCTTGATCATAGTTCATTTGGTCATTTCTCTAGAAGAGAAGGTGACTTCCCTCACCTTTCCCCCTCAGCTGAACAGAATTCATGCAAGAACCACATTTCAACTGAGTACATCAGAGCCTTTATTCATTAATTGAGGATGTCTGTGATTAAACCAAGCTAGATAAGTTGCATCCTTCATATTTTACAGAGAAGTGCTAGTTAAGGACCATTTGTTTTTTAATGTCTTGTCTATGCTTAGATATTCAGGTAAATTTAATCAAATTACCAAAAGTGTTAGTTTTACAGGGGACCTCTTAAAACAATGTTAAATGCTTGCAGGGGTGCAAGTGAAGTAGATTAACCTGAACTAAGTTAAACTCACTTCTTAATTTCTTGTGAGAATATTGACAAAGGAATATTCTGATTTTTAACTAAACTAATCCACTGTACATATTAATTGGAATTAATTTTCCTGAGTGTCCCATGTTATGCGGGCCTACAGGCTATGTGTATTTGTACTGGGCAATCTTTGAGTCCTTTCCACTGTTCAATGAGTGTAACATTGGTGAAGAGCCATGCTAAGCAGCCAGTTGCCAAAGCTACGAATCTTTGAGTATGGTGTACTCAAGAAATGAATGAGGAGAGAATGTGTACATTTTATTCTAACCATGTTTTTTCAGATTAACGAGTTCTACCACTGTGTGCTAGACAAACCTAACTATTGCACCAGTGAGGACTGTACATTTCCTACATTCTGTAATTTAATTAGAATTTCTGTTGCAAATGAGAATGCGGATGAAAAAAAAGGTATCTTTGAACAAATAATTCAGATTACACAAACTGGGAGACTCATCTGTGAAGAGCTGCTTTCTCATTTTGCTAGAATTTGACAACGACCTATATCCGTGCTCTTTAAAGACATGTAAATAGGAAGAAACAAGTTTGACTGACAGATGCATTGACTGGATAGGAAATTTCTCATCTGAGTGCAGATTTTCTCTCTATTTGCTGTCTGAAGAGACATCAGTTTTATTCTCAATTTTCATGACCATTCTACTGAAACCAGTTTTATAACATCTAGAATTGTAATAGCCTTAATACATTAACCTTGCATTTGGAATGTAAGATGTTAACCATTCAGGATAATCTGGTCTCCTAGACATTTAAAATTAGTGTTCTATCCATATGTATCTGTATCTTTGTCTGTTGCTGTGTTGTGAGTATGAAATCTGTATGAAAATGACAGACCAGCTTAGGTGGTGGTCATGTTTCTTTCATGCATACTGACACAAAAAGTAGAATCATAACGCTTTTCAAAGAAATAATTGTATTTGATACATTGAAACACAGTGAAGTGTTATGCCATTTTAAAAAGAGAAAGTTCAAAAAGAGAGTGTGTGCTAGGATACTTGATTTTTACACTGACCATGTTTTCATATTGAAGTTTTTCCAAATGTCTGACTCTGCCAGTGATCATTGACATTGTTTAACAGTGGCAAATTTGGAACACTTGGATTTCTGCCACACTGCTGTCACCTTGGCTTTTACTTCATAGGTGTTCTTTTGCCTTTCTTAAAAGTTGGTATCACAGGAACCAAGAATGCAAACATTCTAGCACATTTGTGTAATCTTTAAGAAAAAAAATCACATTTATATGATGGTTCTGCTATAACTTGCAACATCGTGGTTATTAGGAAGACCACACTTTTTGCAATCAGAAGGTTCAAAATCATAGTGTCAAGAAAATAATGAAATACCTTGTCTTTTCTAAGTAGCTTCCAGAATGCACAATGAGTCAGAGAAGTTATGGAATTGGGCATTATTTATGTATGTGAATGAATTTTATCATATTTCTACCATATATTTCTTGTTTGTAATTAAGAAATTCATTTTTTCCCCAGTCAGATCTGCTTTAAGCATTGGGTCTGCAAACTTGGAATGCAGCATACAATAGTCCTCTCCAGATGTTGTTCCAGGTTTCACTTGCAGTTTATGAAATTTTTTTCTTTCATTTGTCAAACAGTAAAGCCTATTCCACCAGCAGATGTAATTTTAGCTAAAAGATACATTTGGTGAAGTTTTGGCATGTGCTATTACATACAAGGTTTAAAACTAATAGAGCTTAAAACTTCCGTAAGTTTTTGTAGTCCTGTGTAAAGTAGTGGATGAAAACAATTACCTATTGAATGAAGAAGCAGACCAACCCAGACCAGCATTAACAGAAAAGGCACTGGCAAAAGCACATGGAAAAAAGAGGTACAGCAATAACTATGGCACAGGTAATTAATTTGTGTGTGTGTGTCTATTTAATTGCAATCCTGAAAGATTCCTTTGATTAGCCCTTTCCTCTGACAGTATATGTTTGCTGGGTGGCCCTCAGTATTCAGAGATACTTGAATGCAGGTCTGGCAGACACTAGTGCCAGATAGAAGCAGGGAGTCTTTACAAATGATATACTAGATGTCAGTGCAAACAATAACTGATGAAGAGATTTGTGGTAATACCAGTTCAGCTGAACAAAATCCTTTGCCAGCTGTAATATATATATTTTGTTTATGTGCACCAGACATAACCTTTTATAAATCAATTGTGCAGAAAAATCATGATACTATTCCACACAATGCATTTGTCTATGTCAGAGTACCTCATTGATTATAGTTACAAGCAAAGATCCCCACATCAACCCACAAGCCTTGAGAGAGAATTTTTATCCACATTAATTCTTTGAAAGTTGTTTGGCATTTCAAAGCTTTTGTTCCTTTAAAGGGAGGATGGAGCATGAAACAAATATGAAGTGCATAGGCTGTTAAAATAGTGTTATTTTTTAATATAAGCATCAAAACAGAATCTCCCATCTGGTCACATGTATACTTTCATGTATAAACAATTGACCATAATTTTTCTATCACATTTTTCCATTGGTGTTGCAGGTAGCATTTTCAGAAGTTTCTAAGTGACTCAAGTAACTTAAACTGAGATTGACCAGCTGTTTGCTTTTTGGTTGGTTGGTTGGTTTTGGTTTAGGGTTTTTTGTGGGGAAAACAAACAAACAAACAAACCAACCTGCACTTGTGAGCCTGTGGGATCATGTAATCTGGTTAAAGTACTCCTTCATATTTTCTATTGTATTGGTGCAATTTTGAGTTGATGAGGAACTTCAACCATTCTAGCAACTAAGGGTGGAATTTAATGTTTCCAGGCTAAGGAAGAGTACTGAATTCAGATACTACTGATAAATTGTGTAGCCCTTAAGCCACTTCACTGGGGAAGCTGTGCTGGCTCCAGCTATGCTGTCTCTTCAAAGGATTTTGTTTGGTTTTTTTTTTTTTTTCTTACCATAAGTGTGTAGAAAGAATGTGAGAATGTAGATCTGTGCAAGACTTGAGTTACGGTGTCCTTCCAGAGAGAGGTCTTTTACTAGAGAATAGGAAAGATGAAGCAGCTCAGAGTAGGACCCAGTGAACACCAGAAAGAAAGAGTTCATGGCATGGAATACATGTGGGGACAAGGCAGGATGGGAAAATACATACACATACATTTTAGATTTCATCTAATATCTAAACTGCAAAATTCACCTAGAATGAGATTCCAGTATGACAACACATTTCACTCACATCTCTCCATCAAGTTGTTCAGATATTTCCTCATAGGAATTCAAAGACACCTAAGATGTGTGTTGGAGCTGGAAGCAGGCATTTCTTTGACGCTCATGAGCCGTCATCTAATCCCAAGAGCAAAGAGAGTTAAATCACAGCCAGTTTTCAGTATTTCCCATTACCTAGTATTTTTTGTAGCTCAAGATCAGCTTTCCAGCAATTGATAATCCCATTTTCAGCAATATGCTCCCAGATGTCCAATTGCAGCTTAAGTGTGTAGTGCAGCATGGTAGATTTTGCTAGGGGAAACCAGACATGTAGAAACTGGGTGCTTTAAAAATTTGCCTTGTGAGACTACTTTACTGACATTTCTGGGAAGTTTACTCAGAATTTCTGTTCAACTGCATAGGAGAGCTTGCTCACTCAACATTTTCTAAACCAGCAAAACCTGTGCTTTGAACATGCTTTAAGCACATGGATGTGGCTTGTTTTGGTTTTATTTTTCTTTTATTTTTTGGAGGGTGTAGATTTATTCAATTTTTTTCTTCGTACATAACTTAAAAACATCTATGAATTGAATACACCAAGAAAACACCAAAAGAAAGAGGAATGATTGCCTTCAGCAGGCAGACTGTTCTGAAAGATGCTGTATATTAAAAAAACCTATTGCTTCTACGATATATTAATTCTGAAGAGCACTGGATTTCTGTTTCCTTGGAACTAAAGTGCTATTCTCGGAAAACTGACAAGCAAGAAGTTGGTGATGTGGGGCCCAATGTTAGTTACCATTTTCAAATCTGAGCAAAGTTTTGGGTTTGCATTATTTTGGGGGGGGGATGGGGGTTGGTTGGGGTTTTTGTTTTTGGGGTTTTTTGGTTTTTTTTTTTTTTGTTTTTTTTTTCATTTTTCTTGTTGCTAGGTCCCAGAGTTCAATCAAAGCTGAATGACATGCTGTGCCCTTTCTGGCTCATGCATTAGTGAGAATTATGTTGCTAACAAGTCTGTTGCTGATTGAATCTTCTAGTGGATAGCTACATAGATATCAGCCAGCATCTGTTGTAATAATTTTCCTTACCAAGGCAAGAACTCAAATATAAGATAGCATCATTGTTCCACACTCATACTTTAATTGTGTGTGGAATTATTGATCACTGTAGTTGACTCTCCATAGAAAAATTCTGTAGTGGTAGAAAAATACTTCTGAGGTACAACTTGAATTTTGAGACCTTTTCTCCTAAAGTTATGTTGATTCATAGAAGAAATGCTGCAAGGCACAATAGACAGTTGCTTTTGCATAGAGCTTGGCAAGGATTGCCTTTGCTATGTTCATAATACAAAGGTATAGTACCTCTTGAACCTCATTTCTATTTCTGTTTTCTGCCAAGAATTAGTCAGAGGTGAAGATAACACATAGTTTGGAGATTAAATAATCAAGCATACTGTTATCGTTATCCCTTTTGTATACTCTGGCATTAGCATAGAAAATTGAGATGATGGCTTGTAACTGCAAATCATAAATGTTGGTTTTCCTTCAAGGTCTGGTTTTAATGGCATCTTAAAAAAGTTAACAAGCAGAAAGAAGGGGTCATAAATGAAAGTTAATCCATAGTGTTGGGAAACTTAGAAATCACTTGTTAATTTCCTGGTAGTGAGCCTAATTTGTTCAAAATAAAATCCATCTGTTTCACGTCACAGTCTTCGTACCACTTCCTTACAACAATCCACAGTGGATTACCCCATTACTTCAAAAATTGGCTGCAATTATGATAAGCTAATAACACTCATTTTGTGCTTTGCTAGAAAAAGATGTTTTGGAGAGCAATGAAGCTTCACTTTATTCTTAAAAGATTATCAGCTATTGTTTGGGTTTTTGGTTTTACTTTTTTTTTGTTTTGTTTTGTTTTTTGTTTTGTTGTTTTTTTGGGTTTTTTTCAGTTGGACCTAAGTATTTTTTTAATTAAATTTCAAGTAAGTATACAATCTGATGGCTTTGAAAATTCAAATTATTTCTTGATTGCTGATGAATTATCCAAACACTGCTGTTAAGTATGTAAATGTCCTTAATGTCAGTTTGGTATTTGCATAGCATGCCATGCATGCAGCAAAACTTTGGACTGATTCAATTTTGTCGCCACATTAAATTTACTTCCGGGAATAAGTTTCCATTCCATACAAGGACCAATTTACTACTATGCTCCCCTGTGTTTCCCCCTGCGTATGTATTAGCCCTCTAGAGATGTTTTAATGCAGTATACATGCATAATACTTCTACCTTTCTCTGTCTTTTTGATTGTTAGTTATGTGTGATGTGTGTTTCTGACAGCAGTTGAGTGAATATTTGCTAATTATGATATCACTGAGGTTTTGAATGTGTACTTCAAGAATTTGATAGAATTCTATAGAGAAATCATTATTACTTGTTAAATTCAAGATTCTAGAGTCTTGATACTCTTGTGTTTTTATCAGTGAATTTCTTTAAGGAAGTACTTCTTGGTTTTGAGTGGGTTTCATAGGTTTTTTTGTTTATGTAGACACTCTTCTTTATTGAGTGCAAGTTATTGACCTGGTACTCTATTTATAATTCTGCCTGGTTCTTCAGTATTTTATAGAGCTGCAACTTACTAAAAACCACAAATATGAAATGGGGATATTAATGACAAGTGGTTTAGATGTGAGAACTTCAAAATGCATGTTAGAATATTTCAGCACTTTGTTCATTGTAATTTTACCTTTTTTCATTACTTAAGTAATTAAAAAAAAATCCCTAGGGTGAATTATAGCAAAATTTTATATCTCTCAGTATTAATTTTGTCTCCCAGTGGACAGCAATAATTTAGATGAGATTGTTTTTACTCTACCTAATTTATTCTTAGTGGGGAGGAGAGGAAAATATTAACCTTGCAGATTTTTCTAATGATAATAATTTCATTAGTATTGGTGGTTGTTTTTAATAATCCCCATGCTTTCAGAAACTTATTCTTCTATGTATTGAAGAAAAACATACAGATATACAGGGTTCAGTACTAGAATGTGTTTACAGTATTTATACCTGGGTTTGCTGTAATAGTAAGGGGAAGTACAGTGTCAGATATAACTTGCAATAGTTGCTGGTGTTATGTGCCTTAGAATAATCTTCTTTAATTCATTGATTTTTATTTTTTTTATATATATCTTAGGTGAGGGTTAGCAGCTTTAAATCAGTTTCCTTTCTATTAAGGTGGATATGGTGATACAGTCTTACAGCTTTACTAGTTTTAGTAACTTTCTTTTATACTAAAGTAATTTTAAATTTGTGAGTTAAATGGTTTTATGGATGTTTTTGAACTGATTGTAAACTGTTCAGTTTAACTTTTTTAGGTTTCAAGCACAACTAGAATAGGAGAACTTAACATTATATTTGGCGCTTTTTTTTTATACTTTCATTTTGTATTATGTAAGATCAGTGAGACTTTCTTACCGCAATAGGTATGCTCACTGTAGTGACTTTTTAAAATATTCCCATAGTTTGCACTGTGTTTGATTTGAATGTAGCTTACAAATCAGTCCCTTTCTGTAAGCATCTGCTTTGTACCTTGACAAGTATGAAAATAATCTAAAATATCACTGTGTTTGACAGTGAGACTGTATATTTCTGTAAGTATGAATCGCATTTAGCAAGGCTTGTCTAGTTAAAAGGCAGTTAAACTAGTAATCATACATTATCCGTGTTTAAGTGCCATTTGCAGAAAAAATGCTACAAAGTGGTATGTGGTGATAACAAATTTAGAAGGAGAAGCATCTGAAATTCAGATAGCAGCTTGAATGATTTGCTGTTAGCATGGGGCCCAATAACACTACAAAGCTATAAACTCTGTCTTCCTAGATTGCCCAGTTAGGTGGCAGAGATGCAATTTGTCTTTTCTGAAGCCGCCTGCTGCTTTCTAGCTCCATCTCCTGTCACAGCCTATTAGCTCCCCAAGAAAATTGGTGGGAAATTGCCTGCAGATTGTAGGAAATTGCATCTCCAGGCCCTGGAAAAAATGTAGGATAGCGCAACACTGATCCTCCCAGAGCAGCTATTAATACAGCAAAAGCTGACCTTTGGCATGGTGTGAAACGACTTTGCTATTTGCTGAATAAAGACTGTATTATGTGTGGTTGAAGGAGGGCACAAATTACTATCCTAGCTATGCTTGTAGTCAGCCTGCTCCAGGAAGCTCATAGGTTTTGCTGTCCCCATCTCCTTGTTGGAAATGGGAAATGTTAGAACCTTATCCAGAAATTCATTGTGCAGGTGGTCAAAAGACACTCTGTCTTTTTTGATGACGTTAGTACGTATGAAATTCAAAGGCTTAGTGAGAAAAATGAAAGGTAATTTATGAAGCTAATCTCAAAAAAAAAAAAAAAAAAAATGCATCTGCTTGTCCTAGCCTTGGTCAGAGTAGCAACATTGATTATGTCATTCTGTGTGTATATCCATAATAAACATTTGATTTTGGAGCAGTTATGGTGAAATTGAGCTGATTTATACTGTAAGTGTTGAGTGTAAAGGTCATGGGACACACATTAATCCTCATAGATTTTAGCATTAAATTCTTTGCCACTAGGACTCAGACTCACCTCTGTCTTGTTTAAACAAATTCCGATGTATTCTTCATGGTGTGATATACAGTGAGTTCACCCTCTGTCATTTCTACTAAAGCTACCTTTCTAATCTTGTTCTTTACCTCAGTTTCAATTAAAATCAACTTTTTCTTGAATCCTGAGAGAGGAGATATGTAGAATTCGTTTGCATCATGAAGAATAAATGCCAGCATTTTCTTTGAGCTTGCAATTGTACTGAGTTGGTTCAAAGTCTCTTGAGGAAGATGTATGTGTGAATCAGAATGATGTATTGATCAGAAGTGAGTGGGGGGAGAGGGAGCAGCAGCAGGGAAAAAGTCATTTTGCAATCAAAAGCATTGCTGTTTTCATACTCAGCTGAGAACTGTTAGTAATTGGTGGCTGCCCAGGGACCTTAGTGAAATCAATGTGTTCATTTCTTACTGTATTAGTGTCCACTGATGTAAATGAGCTGACAAGGCTTATTAACACTCACACGACTGATTAGGGAAAATTAGTGGCCTGCCTTACGGAGTTGAGGGCAGAGGTGCTGGGCATAGGGCAGCATGGCAAAACAGGTACTACTCATAGTTCAAAGCACAGCTGAAGGGGATCAAGGGCCCTTCATGTTATAGGGCTGTCTGGACCCCTGTTTTGAACTCTTATGCATGCACACTTATGTCTATCTGAAATGCTGATTTGTTGAAGCATTGTCTTTCTGAATTAGTTATAGCACCTTTTATGGAAGTTATGCAGTTTAGTGCTGTGCATCTTGTAAAAGAAAAATACAGAAACAGAAGAGCTATGCTTTAGGCTTTATTCTGTATTTACAATAGCTGTTCATCTTCCAAGGTATTACATACTAATTGCATTCTCAAAATCTTTCCATTTAGTAACAAACATGGGTTTTTTTCTGTAGTGCAATGCCTATATTGAAGTGAGCAAAGAACATTTAAAGGGTACACAAAATCTGTCCCTTTTGGAGAACACAGAAAATCTGCCCTGTGTAATCACTGAATTTACCTTCTTTTGTAACAAACACACAAAATTGTGTGATGCAGTATCCAGGAATTAATATCTCCTTGCTGATGCGATGTGATCACTGTTACCACATGCCTACTCTTGACTTTAATGAGGCCAAACCCATTATTATGCATATAGCAAGGAAGTAACAAATCATTCTGGTGCAAAAAGCAGAAGCTTCTTGTTTTAAATTTGAAATTGCAAGCTCTAGCTTTGTTATGGAAAGAACAAAAATTCAGATTGGGCTATAAGGGATTTGGACTGCACCAAATGCTGCTCTAGATAGAGGATGTTTTAAGAGAGGTTTGGTGGAGAAAAAATAGTTCGGACAAATGAGTTCTCAGCCAACACTTAATTACTGAAAGAGATGTGCAAGCCATAAGTAGTGCCCTTCATCCTGTAACAGCTTATGAGCTCCAGCGAAAGACAGGACACTAAGCTGTGTTTCTTTTTCTGTAATTAAAGAGAGTTTGTTGTCAGCATCTTAAGTTTGGGTCAGCCTGAGTTTGGTCAGGCTGTTTTTCATATTGCAGAAATATAGCCAATAATAGCGTCATAAAAGCAAAATCTGAGTTCTTTAATCAGCTTGATTTGGGTTGTTTTTTTGGTTGGTTGGTTTTTGTTTTTTTTTTAATTATGACTTCCTAACTCTTCTCACTTGCCATGCTAGGAAAATGCAGGTTTTTTTGCCTTTGTTCAGATTTCCAACATTCCAAATGTCATAAAATGGTTGCAATTTACTGCACTATGCTGCTGAATATCAAATGTTTTGCTGGTGTCATTTTTGCTAGCCTTAGCAAAAATTTTTAAACTGTAAATATTTCATTGTACCTGCAGTCATATTCATGGTCATTCATTGAAACAATTCACAATTTTTTTCAGGTTCTCTATCAAAGTTTCTCACTGGGTATTTATTTTTTTATGAAATAGTTAATCTGAGCATTGGTGGTCTCTACCAAACTATCCTTTCTCCTACACTGTACCTTTCTGGTATTCCAGCTGAGAGTAAACCAACCTAGTCCCCACTGTTTGCCACTATGAGACAAAATCCTATAGTGCTTGGTCCTGTTAGCCAAAAATATCCCAAAGCTTTTCATACCCTCATAAAGATTCAGCCTTCTGCTTATAAAAAGGCACTAAACATGCATATAGTATTATCACAGCCCTTAAGGCTTTTGGTGCCAGGTTGTGGTCAAGGAACATTGAAACAGGGAGAAAGGGGGAAAGATGAAGAGCAAAGCCTCCCATTTGACTAGGTTTTTCTCGTTAGCTCCTGGCCATGAGATGGGAGACGCTGGTGAAGAGGGTAGCCTCAAGGACAGTGCCAGCAATGGTTTGGAGGGGCCAGGGCATGTTCTGGTGGACCCCAAGTAATGCTGGGGATTTTAGGGGGAAGCAGCAGTGTGAAGATAGGGTGGGTGGGGTACCAGCTTACCCAGCCAGCCCCCGTGCTGCTGGGAAAGGGGCTGGATGCTAGGCAAGGAGCTGAGGAATGAGGAGCTGAGGAAGGGGGACTGGCATGCAGACTCTTCTGGGAGAGGGGTTGTTAGAGGAAATATAGGGGGTGGTGTGGGCAGTGGGAAATTTGGATCACAAGATGCAGTATAGATAAAATTGTTGTGAATGCGAATGAGCTAACATGAATAAATAATTTATGGCCCCATCCCTAAACGCTCTTTGGGGTCTGGGCTTGTCCAAGGTGGTCAAGCAAGTGAAGGTGCAAGTGAAGAAAAAGTCCTGGAAGAAAGGGGTTCTTGAGGTAACATCGAGTGTTTGGCTTGTGGCGGCTTCCACCTGTGGGGTGTCCACTAAATTAACAATGAACTTCTCATCTTCCTCGCCTCCCTGCAGCAGATTGATGCACCTGAGGGGAAGGAATTGCACACCCTGGCTCTGCTGCCTCTCTTCAGCCAGGGCGAAGAATTGCTTTATCTGGGTCTTGTTTACTGGAAAGGAAGGTGACTGTGGATTGGAAAGGAACATTATTTTTCTGCAAGCAGGGAAGACTTTTCCATTTACAGAGGAAATGGAAATACATTAGAAATAGCACATTCAAGCAGCAGCAAAGATGTAACACCAGAAAGGTAAGCCAAGACTTTATACTTGATTGAAGAGATCTGGGTGAAATATTACTTTTGTGTTCTTGAATGAAACACAGGGAGGCCAGAACAAGCTGTTGGTTGTTCTGAGGTTTTTCTTAGTACCCTCAGGAAAGAACGCAGTGAAAGAGTAAATACAAAAGCAAATGTTTATCTACATGTTTGATAAGTTCCTGAGAAATGGTCTTATCCAACCAGGCGGTGGCTAACAACTGTGGTTAAAGTGTAATGTACTTTTGACAGAGACCTCAATGTTCTGGTTTGAGCTAACTTGCTTGCAATTGTTCTAATGAAAATAAGCTGTACATAAGTACCACCAGAGGTCCTCCTCTCTGTTCACAGGAAAACACCTTGCTTGTAAGGAAT
Source organism: Ara ararauna (assembly GCA_028858755.1). NCBI lineage: Eukaryota > Metazoa > Chordata > Aves > Psittaciformes > Psittacidae > Ara > Ara ararauna. Next base: position 29,414,673 of record CM054410.1, on the reverse strand, counting down.
TTCTTCTTCCTGTTCAGGAACACAAAATCTAGAAAAGACTGAAAATATCCAGTGCAAATATGTTGATGATAACTCTTGATAAGTCATGCTGGAGAGTTTGGAACCTGGATATAGGACAGGAATGGAGAAGGTATTTGCCCAGATGAAGCCACTGCCTTTTGCAGCATGGGCGAATACAATGAGTCATTAGTAGTTCCTGTTTGAAACTAATACAGGCCAATGTCAAAATGCTGAACATTGTATGCCATTTACCTCCAAAAGCATATAAAATACTTTTGCAGTCCTACTGAACATTCCTTGCTCTCTAATCTTTTCAAACTGGCAAATAATACACAAAATTGCAGGTATCATTCAAAATCACTGTTGCTTTTCTAGGGCTAGTACTATAGAAATCCTTAAAAGTGGGGTTTATATTTGTATGTGTTTTGTTAATCTCATATAGAGTAACAGAATCTTCTGTCAGGAACAGAATAATGTTCTGCTGTGTTGCTTTGAAATGTTCTACAATCTGTGCTATAGTGAAGTGTCTTCCCCACTACACTACTACTTTAAAGTCTGAGGCTTATCATAGCAATTTCCCATGCTTTCATCCAAAGCCTGAAAATATGCCTCAAGCAAGACATTCAATCAAAAGTAAAACATTGCCAGTTATTTGACTGTCTCTCCAGCTCCTTGGGAGGTAACTTGCTGCTACACCAATGTGAAGAAACTCATGTTACAAAAGCACAATGAAAGAAAACAGAACTTAGACAAAAAACCAGCTTCAGCTCTTAACAATTGTCTGAATATCCCACAGCAATCAAGTTTCTTCTTCTAGAAGAACTTTAATTTGATCTTACTTTCACTGATTTATTTTCTGTTGCAGTTTTGAGCTTTTTAATGCTAGCATTTCCTTTTTGAATGTCTCTAGATGGAGATGGGGAGGATTTGAAAGGCCTGCCTAACATCTCTTCTATTGTTTTTTTCCTCTTGATCTTTGTTTTGGGATTGCACATAAGCAATTATCTATTTCTTATCCAGTCCTGAGGATCCAGTGTGATGAGTGGATTGGGCTGCTGGGCTATTCTGTACAAATTGGTGAACCAGGACTGATTTCTCTAGGTTAAACTAGTTAGAAGTAGTATTAAATTCTAGTCTGCTGGGCTTGGCAGTTTAAGAGGCTATGGTGTTTAGTATTGTCTTGTACTGGAGGAAGAAGCTGTTTTGTTATTTCTGTTAGCTTTGCAATGAATGTCATGTTGTGCAATCAATATATGCTTGATTTCCTGCTGCGGATGGAAGGAGGCTGTCTCGTAACTATCAATTCAGACATCCAGCAGGAAATCTAATGGGGAAAAAAAGCCACACCAAAACAGAAACCACAAACTAACAACCAACTGCAAAAAAACCTTTCTCTTAAGGTAGCAGACTTACTTGCTCTAAGAAGTGAAGCTTGGCACATGCACATCCACCATAGGTCTCCTCAATTCTGCATCTACACCAGCCTTTGCTAAAATCTAGTTATTTTTCAGCAGCTTCTCTTGTATTGTCTTATAAAAATAGCAAATAAAATATTTAATGTAGGACTCTAGCTTCATGTTGTCCTGCTTCCTAGTCCCTATTCATGTAAAAGAATAACTTCAGTAAAAACAAGGAGGACCCATAACCCTTAACGTAGATGTTTATCATAAAGGCTTCTGACCTCCTGCTAGCTCCTCTTCCCACAAAGCCAGTTCTTATCAATGTTACTGATTTAGCTTGGAAAGTCTCGGGATGTCTGTGTTATATGATCATTGAATAAAATTTGGGTTAGAAGGGATTGTGCAACATTTGCTCAGATAGGGCCATATTCAAAGTTAAGCTGGGTTGCTTGAGACCTGTTAATTTGAATTTTGCATAACTAGAAGAATGGACATATCACAGGTTTTCTGGAAAGCATGTTTCAGCGCCTAACCATTCTCATTATAATGTACGGGGGGGGGGGGTTATGGTTTGTTAGGGGGTTTTTTGCTTTTTTGGGGTTTTTTATTATGTTGGTTTGGTTTCGTTTTGGGTTTTAGTTTGTTTTGGTTGGTTGGTTTGTGTTTTTTTAAATGCAGTTGGAATAAGTTTGATAGGGCAGAATGATTTGTGGGCTATTCTTTCTGACTAGCACTCTTTCAGAGAAGAGAGACTGTCTTCCTCCTCTTTGTTGTTCCACTTGTAGTCTTTGCTCAATTTTTATTATGTATTTCTCATATACTGGAGTGGAACAAGTGATAACTCACATGTTGGCAGAAGACAAATAGGATGAAGTAGAAGGAGAAAAACTTAGATGGGCATGGGGAAACAGCAATGCAGGTGGTAGCTGGCTGGGATGAGAGGAGCTGGAAATGACAACCTTATGTAGGGGGAAAAAGAATAAATGATAATTTTAACTCCTCCATGGGTATGACTCAGTCTTGAGTGGGCTGCAAAATCTTGTCATGTTTTTTTTTTTCCCTGTCATTTGATGAAGAAGGAATTTATACCTTAAAAATACCATTGTTTTCCATCCTTGAGAACTGTTAAAGCTCTTCTGTATATAAATCACTCCTTTCCATGCAGTAGCTGAGATGACTTCTTAACTGCAAGTGCAGCACTTGCATGCAGCACTGACTTTGTGGAGGACTTACTCCTGGTTGAACTGCAAAAGCTGTAGAAAACTTTATGTGCTGTTATTGTGTCCTAATTGTCCTAAATGTTCTTTGTATAACCTGAGCAGTCATAGGAACATTGTATGCACTGGAATAAGCTTGACTAGTGGTAATAATACAAAATGTGGATTCAAAAGGTTAGCAACCTTTTCATGACCATCTTCCTCTGGGCATACATACTGGGGAAGACCTGGGAGTACTTAGCTCTACTGTCGGTGCTGTTAGATATGTGCATGTGTCCAGATGCAGTGTGATGGACCAGAGAAGATCCTAAGAACACTGTTTTCCTCCTACTCGTATTTCGGCTGATTGTAATCTCATCTATTGTGAAAGCCATATGCTATACCATGGCATTGAGATACACAGATTTTATTTGCTAGTTATCAATCATAAGGCAAAATTCTTGTGAGACAGAAACGCTGCTTTTTCCACTGTAATGACCATAGATCAAAAACTATGTGTGGATATTGATGATAAGGTAAACTATGGCCTACCAGATGAAATGCAGCACATAATGTGGCTTGTAGACACAGCTGAACAAATTGCTCTAGAAGTTTCAGGGGTCACTGCAGTGTAAACAGAAAGCAGGGGTGACCTGTGCTATGTTCTCAAGACATAATAAATGTATTATTCATGCTGCTGCTTACTTTCTGCTGAATCAGGTATTTTAAAACATTATGGGATTCCCTCTCTGGGCAAAACTTTGAGTCTTAACTTGCTGTGTTTCAAACCAGGATTTCTTTTAGTTGAAAAGTTGCATTTAAGTGTGTTTGAAGCTTCAAAATCTTTGTGTAGTACAGTGTAAGGTAGTGCTTGTAAAATTTCTGCTTTCAGCAAATTCGTCTGCTAGTTGCAGGAAGGAGAATTACAGGATTTTTGGAGATTTGTCTGATCTGGATGTAAGTTGTACATAAATTTGTTGAGTTTGGTGAAAGTGCCTTGTGCTGAATGCAGCACTGAGCTACTTCAGTAGTTTTTGAACCTTCTTTTTTCCACTCACCACTTCTTATGTACTGTCTGCATACTTTTATTTGTTGGTTTCCGTGTTTGTTGTTTCTTGATTCTAATATAAAAAATATAGCTTGTCTGTTCCGCCTTTGAGGTCAGTAGGGGTTAAAACTGGAACATGCATCTAACTTTTGAGGAGGGTGGAGGTAGTGTGATGAATTCGAGTAAGTTCTTCTGAACTATTTGTATTTTGCACTCATAGGAGCTTATGAATAGCAGGGGTCTTATGGGCAGGTACACGTTTTGTCTTGGGTTTGTTTTGCCTTTTTTTTTTTTTTTTTTGCTGTAAAGCACTAGATACTAACTGGTCTGATAGACTGACTTGGCTGTCTGTAGCTGCTACTTGCAGAGTACATGTTATAGCATCAGAAAACGAAAGAGCAATGGTAGTGACTATCTTAACCTTATGAAAATACCAGATGAAACCTTCCTTGTCTGTCATTAATCATGATGTTTACAATTTGACTTCCTAAGTTTGGAGCAGGTACCAGCAGACTTTCAAAAGAGCCATGGATTCTATCACAGGTTACTGCTGTGCCAAATATGATGTTGCTAGACATATACGTGGGACTGAAGGAAGAAAAATACTCAGCAATCTGCCATAACTTAATCCAGATGGTCAAGTTTGCTTTCTTTAAAATGCAAACTGTCTCCAGTGAATTCATTAGAACCATATTGTAGCTTTCTTTTCTAGTATAATTTTAGTTGCTAGGTTAAAAAGCCTGGGGCTGCCAAACTAATCTCAACTGCCTAATTGTTTGGGAGTTTTTTTTTGTTGTTTTGGTTGGTTGGTTTTGTTTGGTTTTGGTTTTGTTTGGTTTTTGGTTGTTTTTTTGGTTGTTGTTTTTTTCCTGAGGGGTTTAAACTGTTGAACAATTCTTTCCATTTTTCTCTTCTCTTTCCCTCTCCCTACCTTCCTCTCTATCTCCCCTTCTTTCCCACACATCACCCCTTCTCTTTCTTTCTCCTTTGTATTTTTTTTTTATTTTTAATTAAACCAGTCCTAATCAGTGCTTAGGTTATCTAGAAGTAGTTAATACACAGTTTTGTCTTGGATTAATCTAGATGTTTGAATAACAAGGAGCTGTAGTTTTAATATATTCAGCCAGGGTATCTGCCTTGTTCTTATCATGGGTGGGTCACTTACTGAATAAGAAATATTAGTGCTAATTAAGTAGATATCTGTCTACACGTTTCCATACTGTTTCTTCATATACTGTTCTGCTTGTTTGCTTTTTCTTTTTAATTTGTTTTAAAGATTGGCCAAATGTACCCCAGATTTAGGACAGGTTTTGCTCTTTAGTTGTTCAATCAAAGTAGGTTAAAGATGAAGCAATTCTGAGACCCTAAATAAAATCTTTTTATGGAAATTATTTCTTATGGAATTAAAGCCTTAAAGAAACTCTAATACTTATGACTAGTGATGTAAAAAAACAGAATCATCTGAATAAAAAACCGAAGAAAAAACAAACCCACCAGCATTTTGCACCGGATGTCTTATGGAAGAGCAGTAGGTGTTATTTACTGATCTTTTCTGATAACAACTTTTCTGAGAATCCAGGAAATCGAATTTCTAATGAAACAGAAAAAGCATATACAGGGACAATAATAGGATACTCACTGACTCATCTGTAAAGGGACAGTGTCTATTTTGTCTATTTTTAAAGTCAGGAAAGAACAGGGTAGAAAGGACAGTTCTGGGTGTTCACTACTTTATAGTTTTTTTGGGTTCTTTTTTTTGGGTTGGTTGTTTTTTTGTTTTGATTTTTTTTTTGTCACTTTTAAAATAAAACTAGCTTCCGTCTTTCTATTTTATACTTCCTAAAAGATGGAGAAACTGAACTCTGTCCATTTACAATGAGAAATGGTCCTATAGTGGGCAGTTCTCAGTATGTAAACAGTATCATACTGCTACTTCATTGTCTAAGTTGCTTGCAATAAATCGTATGACTATCCTCTGTGTGTATGGGAGAAGTACTGACATGAGTAAGTCAACTGATGTCATCTAATGCACCATGACAAGCAGATGAAGATTGTATGTTTTTTTCTTCTGATCTTTGTTTAGTTATAAGGCAGTATTTCTTGAGAGGGGTATGACATTTAAATTGATCATGTCCTCTGAACTATCCAATTTGAATTCATTCATTGACAAAGCATCATATATATATAATTTGGAAATCATAGGATGAAGTTTCCATTTGTTTACTTAAGTAGATCAGGTTCTAACAAAAGCTGTTGAGTGCTGGAAACAAGAGTTGTATTCTCCCTGTCAAAACAAGTGCAGCAGCTGTAAAATATGTCCTCTGAAGGTGTCTGTCCATCCATTTCAAACTCTTGATTGCTGGCCTCTCCTATTTTTTCTGAATGCCCTTGAATATAACAGATACAAAGTTACATTGCCCCATATGCATCATAATAGTCATGCAGTGGAGCATCATCTCAAGATTCTTCACAGCCTAGTAGCAGGCCAAATTCTGGTCAATTTCTGTTGCAGAATTGCATTGTACTGTAGAAACACAGCTGGAAATAAAGCACAAATAGTATCCTGGACCACATAAGCCATCTGTCATGTGCATGATACCATACCAGTGAGTCAAATATCAAAAGGCGAACAGATTATGAGGGGGGTAGGAGTACTGTAGTAATACCAGATGTATTAAAAAAGTAGGTACGGTTGGCTTTGTTATCGTATGTTTAAGGTGGTTAAGCAAAATTACCTCTGCTTTCTAAAATGCTTCAATTTCTATGGTGAATTTGGACTTAAATGCACAGAGACTACTATTTGGAGATGAAACAGGGAGATGCAGTCAACCAAAGTAATGTTTGGACTGTTTGCTCTGTATCTGGTATGCAGTGGGTTTGCTTATTTTAGTGTGGTGCTGCTTTCAGTATTATAGCAGTGTCCAGTAGGGATCAGCACTCCATTGGCCTCCATTTGTTGGAACAAACGAACAGAAAGGCATCCTATGCTAAAAACCACAGGAATTGCGTTAGAAACAGTAAATTAAACAAACTGGAAGGGTGGAGAGGTGACCTAGGTTAAGCATGTTTTAGCACTCTAACTGCTACTTTCTAGAGAAAAAAAAAGTAATTTTGAAAGAGCAACTTCTCTGTAACATAACAGAGATAGGCACTGGAGCATGCAAGATGTTTGTTCTTATTTGTGAGGTAGCAAAATACCAAGGGAATGTGCCAGTGTTGGTCCAAGAGCAAGACAAGGAGTTATGTAATAATTATATATATCCATCCTGCTTCTGTAAAATCTTGTCTTATGTGAGAAATGGAGCAAGAGTTTGCAGGTTAGAATTAAGTCGCTTAGAAAATTGTCACTTGTCCCAAAATCTTTACAAGTGCATTTCAGATGTGGTGGGATGGAAGGCTCTGTGATGCTGAGTAACTTATCTCTGCCAGGAGATCTAGGAGCACAAGATAGACACCTGGTATAGGTTGCTAGAATCTTTATAGTAAGATGCATTCCTGAAAGTATGTGGAGTGCAAACTCTGGACACTGGGTGCAAGGATGTTTTTTGTAAGCTTGTGAAAACATGCATGTATTGAAGCTGCTTTCAGAGGGACTGTCACTAAGAAGGAGCAAAGACAAGGTTTAGAATATGCCAGTGGATAGCCTTAGGCAGTGTGAATGCTTTTCCCCACTTAATGGTCTTCAGTTTTCTCTCTAGCTCGATAGCCTGCAACTCTTTTGAGAAAAAACAGTATAACAAAGACCCTGACAGCACAGCTAGCACTTTTAACTTACAACTGTACCTCATACAACTTCATCTGTCTGCCTTTCTTCTCTTCTGCCAAGAAAAAAATATCTGAATAACCAGAATTAGTGCTCCTTGAGTACCAGTTCACTTGCTTTGCAATTTTATTCAGAAAACAGATGGTTCAGTGTGTGAAAGACGGCTGGTAGGGACCTCTGTGTGAGGTCCTTGGCAGGGTAATCTCATTCTGAAGACCTAGGTGGCTGGAATTCTCTCCTCCTCCCGTTTAATACAAATCCTTAAGTGTTAAGTCAGGCAGAAAATTAGTCTAGTCTACATTTATCTTACTGAATGGCAGTCAACTCCTACCTAATCTTTCAACATATATTTGTTCAATGGATCAACAGATTGTGTAAGCAGCATGACGGACAGGTTTAGAAACGTGTCTACTTATGTTTGGTTTGTACTGAACCATTGACCGGTTTGTTTGTGAATCCATCATAAATTACATCTCCAGGTTACTCAGTACAAGTGAGGAGGGGAAATACTTGTTCTCACTGTGTTGAAAGGCATCTTACACAGCTGTCAGCCTCCAGAAGGGAAGCTGAATTGCATCAGTACTACTTTAAATTTGTTTTTCTAAAGGTGGATGGATATGGCTCTGCTTTCTCAAGACTTTTGCTAATTGCAGCTGTACTTCTCATTGAAGGCAGTACAAGGCAAAGGCAAGAACTGTTATTGTCAAATAAATATGTGATAAATTGGAAACAATGGTAGTGATTTTGTATGCTTTTTTAGCTGCAAGGCAAAGTGACACCAGAAATAAATGCAGTATTTTTAATAATGGAAATGCATATTAAAATTTCATTGTTGCAACCAATGTAAAAGTGGGTTGTACTTAATGATAACTGAAAGCAAGCTAGGAGGGTGGCACTCCCAGCATCAACAGGAGTGTGAACTACGTAGATTCTTCAATTTACTATTCCTAATCTGAAAATTCTTTTTTAACATAGTTGTCATATGACTGCTGCTGCTTCATGTGGGAGGTGAAAGAACAGAAGAAAGTTCCAGGGCCTAGAAACTGCTCAACTGCAAGTGGGAAGAGCTTGCCTGGAAGTGAGTGAGGAGCAGGGAAAACGGAGGTGACCAGAGTCCTGCTGAACACCCCTTCCAGAGGCCAGAAAAGCCAGAAAGATGAAATTCAGTGTCTTCCACTTTTGGTGATTTCGTTGGCTTTGAGCTTCTGCCTACCCAAGGATAATAGCCATGTGGCACAAAGCTTCCTTTCCTGTATGCATCTTCACCAGCGCAGAAGAAGGGCTTAATAAAAGGGAAAAGATGAATAAAGGGTCACCCTTATTGTTGCCATCCATCCTACTTTACAGCTGAAAATTGAAGCTTTGAAAATAATCTAAAGAAGAAGAGGCTCACCTTGTTCTAGCTATGTATCTGAAGGCAATGAGCTCCGGTGTGACTTCCGCAACCTACCCAAGCTTTGTTTAAATGGGTTTGAGCTGGAACTAATGACTAAGGAAAAGTAAGTGAATGAGGAAAGCTAAAGGAGAAGAAAGGACATTTGGGAAAGAATTAGGTTTCTTTATGCAGTCAGAAGGAAGAAACTGCAAGAGTGTGGTTGCTGTTGGCTACTTTGCTGTTTTACATGTCAATTTTTTTGATTCATGTGGCGTTTTTCTGGGATTTTTGTTAGGCTTTTTTTAGTCTCTGCATTACGTTTTTTTGATACTGGTAGATACTGATTGAATTTTTTGTAGTTTAAAAAGCTAAACTTCAGTGGAAAGTGTGTATTAATTTTTTTTTTTTTAAAGAAAGCACAGGAAAAAGGCTATTTTTGGCAAACTGCATGTAGTTATGTTTAAATTTCTTCCCTTTTTTTTTTTTTCCTTTTGTGGTGTTGAGTAGATTGAGTTGATTTGTTGTTTTTCTGTGAATAAATGCTTCCAGCTTTAATAATTTCTTCCTAATCAGGTCTAGTAGTATTTGAAAAAAACTGGTAAGGAAAAAAGATTAGGAGGACCACAACCTTGAGAGTATAAAGGAGAAACTAGGAATGAAAAGTTGAGCATTTCTATAGAACTGGATTTGGGGCATAGAGAAAAAACTGGAGTAGCTCTGAGACTGGTGTGAATGTTACTCTGTGAGCCTGGAACCACTTTTTCTAAACCCTGGTCCTCTAAGAAAAAATTCCAACATCTATTCAGTATAGTAATCCCTGGAGTATCATTTCAGTAATTTTGCATACTATATTTCTTTTATATGGGTCATGATGCTGACTGAAATTTCCCTTCCTTACTTCTCCTCTGTCTTAAAAAGATGTAAAGGGCTTTAGGAATTGAATTGCTTCTCAAATTCAGTGTTTTCCAAATATTAGCACAGGGAATAAGATGGCTATGAGCTTCCGTGTTTGCTGGAATAAATAATCCTACGCTGTCCTTGTGAATACTTCTTTGTATTCTTTTTTTTTTTTTTTCTTCCTCATTCTCTTTTTTTTTTTTTTTTTTAATACAGTTAGGCATGGAATGGCTTGAGTACCATCTTAGGTTCCATTAAAACCTTTGATATAACATTTTAATCTTTTATTTATTTTCATTTCTTCCTCTATACAATATGGGCAGTTCCTTTCTTAGCCAAAAATGATAGCATTATTGCCAGTTTTTCAGAGTTTTGAAAGGAATTAATTACATGATGTAAATCAAAACAAAAAGCCTTTAGCCTAGCAGCAAATGCATAAATTTACCAATGCACAGATACAAATATCAATACAAAGCTTCGCCACTTCTTTGACAGCTAATGTTTAATATGAAATACTTAATATTATTAATACTAAATTAATATGTGTCTGTGAAGTTTAAATGTGCTTTACAATGTTCATGCTTTTTCCATGCACTTGTGTGTATATACAGTAGATGTAAAGGGGCAGCAATCACTTGGACACCAAAATTCTTAATTTTCTCTCAGTGTGTGTTATCTGTCAGGCTGGCAAATTGAAAATTATAGTACAAGAAATATATTAACCTTCTCATTTGTAAAATAATTCCTTTAGATTTCATATTGGTATCTAAATAAATAATTTATTAATTGTTGCTGTAATAATTAATTGCAGAATTTTGCTTAGAATAGCTGCTGGGTATCTACCAATAAAAAGGTTGTAACTAAGGCTAAATGAAAATCTGAATTTTGCAAGAAGCATGTTATCTTCTCCACAGAAAATCTGTTTTTGTTGTTGGAAATGTAATTCTTTTTATTCTGACATGCTACAGTCTTATAGGTCCTGAGTTTCCTTTTCTTCCCAGTGCTTACAAGTCCTGTCTGGGCTTCACAGGCGAGAGCAGGAAGGAGAACACAGCCACTGTGACCTGCAAGTCATGCATCACAGGAGAACTTGGGCTAACTGGGAAGACTGATCTACACAGGAGAATATGAGCATGAAATCTTCAATCTAGAAGCCCCATATAATATCATTATGAAATACATTTTAAAATATGGTTTATTTGGTTTTGGTGTTTTTTTGTACTTTTAAAGTGTATCTCATTCTTGCTTCTTTCTTCTTCCTTCCAATATATTTAGCAATTTTCGGGGGGAAACACAAGTTCTGTTTTGAACTCTTCCATTTTCATGAAAGTCCTACAATTCAAAAGTAGGTCTTAGAGTGTTTTTCACTCCATGTTTTGAGTTCTGTACCCTGGTATGCAAATTAGGATTTTACTTCTCACTCCAGCTACTTTTAAACCATGTTATATGGCCAAAGCAGCATGAGTCAGCTCTTAAAAAAGGACTTGGAAAGTTTAGGCAACAGAAAGCCTATGCTGTGTCACACCAATCCCTTCTCCAACCTTAGCAAATGTTTAGGTGTTGATGCGACAGAAAAGGTGGTACTGAGGCACACACATGTATAAAGATGTTAGTGCTGTGGTCCTCTCCAAGATGCCTTTCAAGTATCCTTCAAACATGTCAGATGTACAGGGATTCAAAACTGCATAAGCATGGTCCTCTGTGAATGCTGTGCATTTACTTCCTCCTGTAAGTAGCCAAGAATTTCAGCTCTGGATATCCAGTTATGCTTCACAGATTTCTTTCTGGAAAGCTGTTGTTGAAATAGCCATAGCTTTCTCACCGAGATTTTTTGAAATAACAATCTAAAAAGAGGTTGACATTTGAAAACGAGAGTCCTATTTTTGCCACCTTATCTCCAAATGGGCATAAACTACCTTTGTTGTATTCTATCAAAACAATGTTTAAATATGCTTTTTTTTAAATGTATTTATTTTTATTTTGTCTGCTGCTTTACCTGTCTTTTACCAGTGCTAGAGACTAGACTGCATGCTCACTAAAAAAAGCTTCCATTTGCTCTAGTGAAAGAAGATAGGGTATGGCACAGCAGACTAGATTGACTAAAAGCCAGTTTGGTTGTAATCATCTGCTAAAGAAATATATTGTGACTTAAAATGCTTACTGACATTTTCATATGGGAGAACATTTTGGTTACTTTGCTTTGCAGGTGTAAAATTGAGAGGCTTCTAGTGGTTTTGGCAGTTGGATTGGGTTTGAGCAGATTCTCAAAATATGGCATGGGAGGGTGCTGGAATTGAAAAGCACTCCTGGTGAAAAATTAACTCAAAAAAATGTTTTAGCAGAAGGCCAATCTGTGGAAATGCATTCATATAGGGAGTCCTCTGCCTTGCCTTTTCTTTTTTGCAGTAGCAAGAGTTGAACTTCCATAACACAGTATGGAAACCTTGCTTTTCGAATGCATGCAAGGTGTTTCTGAAGGTTTGCTGGCAGGCAGGCATGGAGCATCCTTGTTCAAGATGTTATCATCCCCACTTGCAGTGTCCAGGAATCTTTCTTCCTGAGCTGCCTCTGGCAGGCAGTTGCACTACACTGTCTCTCACTCTTTTTTGTCTGCTAAATGGCATGTTGCTTACCATCTTCTGTAGCATGCTTTGAGATTCACAGCTAAAATGCTACGTAGCACTAATATATGCTGGCAGCTTGTTAAAGTGTCATGGTTCCAGCGATGCGTTTGTAACCACTCTAACATAAGATAAATGTGACAAGTGCTAATTCCAAACACCCACATTATTGAAACTGAGAACAGCTTAGCTAAAGCACTTTGAATTTCCTGAGGACATCTAAGGTCTATAGTTACAGCATCTCAGGCTGCTTTTACCTAAAAAATCAAAATGTTACATTAAGGATCTAAGACTAAAAGACAAATGATTGTTTTAAAATGGATTGGGGGAGACATGCATATGTGTGTGTTTGAAACCTGCAAACACTTCTCATTCTCTGATGAAAGTGAAGGAAACTGTACGACAAGTGTATGTTGATCTCCCTGTGGAAAAAGAAACAATCTACTGCTCAAGCACCAAAACCTGTGCATTAGCACAACTTCATTTGTGATCTGCCCTCGACATGAGATTATTCTCATGAATTTGTCTCATGGGCAAGAGAAGTGTTTGTGTGAGAAAGAGACCAGCCAGAGGGAGGAAAACTATTCTTCAGTTGGTGTGTTGTCAAAAAGGAGAGAGTGGTGTCCTTTTCTTGCTTGAACAGGAAGTTCAGCATGGCAGCAGTGAAATATGGCCCTATCAATATCCACCGTAGGCAGTGGCATTTCTCAGGGTTTCTAAATTGTATGAGAGAGAAAAACTCTATCATTTACAACTGACTTTTTCCTATGGGTTTTCTGTATGGAAGGTGGGAAAATACTGAAATGCCTGATGTCAGACTACAAGTGCAAGATGTTAACTAAATGCTTTTTTCCTCTTACTCTTAACCCATTAAAATATCCTAAAAAGAATATTTCTTTTGGTAGAGAACAGTATTTTTCCTTTGCTATTTTCTTGTTGTTCTGAAGAATGTAATGCAGTTATTCTGTATTCTTATAGCAGTTTTTCCTGACACATCAGCTAAATCTTCCTTTTGTTTTTGTTCCTTCATGTGATCTTCGGTTTCCTTGTTGAAGTCATAATGAGATTATCCCCATGGATTGCTAGAGATCAGACAGGCTAAACTGAATTCTATTCAACAGTGACACACACTATTCACTGTAACACAGTGTTTAAGTGAATGCATCACCTTATGAAACCCAAGTGCAATAATAACTACCTTAAAATGACAGATCTATAAAAAAATGTACATATTTCTAATGGAAAGAATCTATAAATGGTCAGAAAATCATTTTTCTGTCACGGAGCTATTCTATAATTTAAAATGGTGCAAATTTTAATATGTTTTTGAAATACTAGTTACATGGAAACAAAACAAAAGGTTAGCCTCTTCAAAACACAAGGAAAAAGTATTTGGATCAGAAACCCTGAGGAACACATCTGTATACAGCTTAAGGAATGGAAGGAGCACTGAAACTCTTCTGCTCATAGTATAGTTACTTTGAAATTGTATGGTTCGTATGTAACTCCTTCTCATATCATATGGTTTATAATTGTAAAGTGAACAGGAGTAAGAGAAGTTTTTTTCCTTGGATGTGGTACAACAGTGGGAGTCTTCAAGTTCCATCCTGTATATGTGGAAAAAGATCCTTCTGGCCCACTTTTAATGTATTTCTTTGTAGAAAATAGCTTCTTCATGGTTAAGATTATTTGGAAACTAGGTGTTGTCTGGGTGCTTAAACTTGCTTTTTTGAGATGAAAGGCATACAGTGAGTTAGCATCTTGCTCATCTGAAGTCGGAGATACCTTACAGAACAATGTGTGCTTTCAGGGGTGAGAGTGAAATTTGGGAGAGTTTGAGGTAATGAGAATACACTCAAAGGTCTGCCTCTCTTCTTAGTTTCCTGCTAAGGACTACTTTCAAAAGGCTAGAGGAGTGTGCAAATTCCACTAAAAAGATATCTTCAGGGTGATCAAAATCTCTTAGTCAGACTTCTGATAAATACCTTTAAATAAAGTAATTTGTAGTTCTCTGACCATAGCTGTAATTCTGAAGTATTTTTCCTCTGTACACAAATTATTTCCTTTCTGCTTCACTGTATATAATGTGGTACTTGTTTGTATAATGAGGTTTTATTGTATAATTAGTCTGCATTTTTTTCTTAAAGTTGTTCTATAATATTTCCCTTCTCTTGTTCTACTATTTGCAAATCTGTGAAATGGTCATTTCTGCCAGAGAGAAGCAGTGGAACATGACCATCCCAGGAAACTCTCCCGTGTAGCATCAGAGTTATTAAAAAGACAGACAACAGATGACACTATATTTTTTGGGTTGTGGGATTTTAGATTTTACAACTTCAGCTGTGGACTCTGCTGCTGAATGAGCAAAGAGCTTAATCGCTCTGTGCCTCTATAAAATTGTTATAATTCCTTATTGTATCAACCTTATAGTGAAAATGAAGCAGTGTATCTAAGTGGCTGGGTAGTGTGGCCATGAGGTCAGGCACTGAAAGCTAATCCAGTTGCATCCTGATTTACAGACAAAAAGTTATTCAGCAGTAGTGTAATGGTAGTCCTTGAATTATTATACAGAATATGCCCAGCTAAGTGATGTAGCCGTTAAGCCATGGCTCGATGCAGTTTCTAAGTGAAGAGGGAAGAGGCTGGAGGAGGAGGGAGAGAAGCACTGGAACAGCTTCTTGGGCTGCATAGAGAGAGTACTGATGAGTCATGTCTAGGCAAAGATGAAATGTGTGCATGTTCTTCCCCAAACTTGGATTTATTTTTATTGTTTTGGGCTTTGCAATAATCTTGATCTCTCTCCTTTTGGCACTGCTTGTACCTCTGAGTAATGCCCATCACAGACATATGATCACAAACACCAAAATTATCTTATGACTAAATCTAGCTAGCCCTGAATCTTCTCGTCTCCCCACATGACCACCTCTGGCTGTGAGGCAGCTTAGTGCCAGCTGGCAGTTCCTGTCTCCTTTGGGATGTGCAATGGACAGCCACAACAGAGCAGCATAAAGACCTTTTGCAGAAAATAAACTGGGAGCAGAGGATATAACTGTGCTCCACAGTGAGGTAACCCCATGACTAGAGTGATTTCTGCCTAAAATATCCCTTATCAAGGTGAGTGTGCTGATTGCATCAGCTTGGTGTGAGCAGCTATTGGAGGCTTGGGGAGGGGTGTCATCTTTCCCCCAAGGGAGCCAGGGAGAATTGGTGGTGTAGCTGAATGAGCTAAATGTTGCCTTCTGCTGAGAGCTGAGCTGCGTGAGTGGGTTCTCTGTCTGTGGGTTCTCCCTGGTTGTGATGGTGCTGGTAGTACATACAGCACTGGCTGCTTTGAGCTGCTGCTGGCTTGCCTGCATTGGGCCAGGTTGCCAGGGCAAAATCTGCCTCTTTCCTCATACTTAGGGTGGCAGATGACCATGTCCCAGTTCCCCCTTGCATCAGATGCCTGCACCGGTCTTAGCTGCTGTTACTAATCAAGTAGCTTTTAGAAGGAAGAAAATATCACTTTTAAAATTCCTATGTTGAGAGTATCAAATGCATCCATGTGAAAATACAGGAAGATGGCTTGTGCAGAAGGTGCTCTTCCTTTTCCAAGGTGCTCCTTTTCTTATGATGATAATTTGTCTACTTTAAGATACCAGAGGATGAGACAGCTGGTCAAAAGTCAAAGATTCTGGCTTTCTGCAAACAGAAGTAGAAATGCCAAAATTTCCTGCAGAAAGGAAAAGTAAAGATCTTAGAAAACAACTGATGACTTTATTTGGAAAAATTCAGGGTGAAATGGAGTGAGAGGTCTCAACCTGTAAGTTATCCTCTTGGCCACAGTTCTTGCATGCTTTCAGTTCCTGAAGAGTGATGAAGTGCTTGTGGTCCTGGTTGGACAGTTTACATACATGGACCTCTCAATCTGTGGCAAGAACTAGGGGATGTCCTCAGCCACAACAGGCTGTGCAGACCAGCCATGCAATTTGCAAAAACTGGTGGTTTTGGTCAGTAGCTTTGAGTATTCAGGGAGGGCTTGAAGAATTGGGAGCTCCATGCTCCAGCCCTCTGTGATGGCAGACCTCTGCTAGAGAAGTGAATTTCTGAGGCCTAAACTCACCAGCAGGCTTTGGATAGATAATGAGAAGGATTCAGAAGTGGCCATCAGTTTTAACAAAGTGACTGGTCTTTTGCTGGTTTATGAAATTTGTCTATGGAACAGAAAAGTAATCAGGAAATTTCTGAGCTCTACCAAATAGTGACCGACTTGTTTAGAAATGACATCAAACAGTGCAGATCCTCCTGAAGAATAATGTGCATGAATGTGATGTGTGTGTGATGTAGAGTGACCCACAGATATGTGGCATGTTAAATTCTTCCAGAGTAAATTAAGCCTGTTGCTGATATGCACATTCTGAGAAGGATTGGAATTAATTACAGTTATTTTAAATGATGAAGAGATTCGGAGCAGCCCTGCAGAGAAGGACTTGGGGGTGTTGGTTGACGAAAAAATGAATATGAGCCGGCAGTGAGCGCTTGCAGCCCAGAAAGCCAATGTATCCTGGGCTGCATCAAAAGGAGTGTGACCAGCAGGTTGAAGGAGGTGATCCAGCCCCTCTACTCTGCTCTCGTGAGACCTCACTTGGAGTATTGTGTGCAGTTCTGATGTCCTCAACATAAAAAGGACATGGAACTGTTAGAACAAGTCCAAAGGAGGGCCATGAGGATGATCGGGGGACTGGACCACCTCCCATATGAAAACAGGCTGAGAAAGTTAGGGCTGTTCAGCCTGGAGAAGAGAAGGCTGCATGGAGACCTCATAGCAGTCTTCCAATATCTGAAGGGGGCCTATAGGGATGCTGGGGAGGGACTCTTCATGAGGAACTGTAGTGATAGGACAAGGGGTAACGGGTTCAAACTTAAAGAGGGGAAGTTTAGATTGGATATGAGGAAGAAATTCTTTACTGCTGGGGTGGTGAGGCACTGGAATGGATTGCCCAGGGAAGTTGTGAATGCTCTATTGCTGGCGGTGTTCAAGGCTGGATTGGACATAGCCTTGGGTGGCATGGTTTAGTGTGAGGTGTCCCTGCCCCTGGCAGGGGTGTTGGAACTAGATGATCTTAAGGTCCTTTCCAACCCTAACTATTCTATGATTCTATGATAAGGCACCCTTGGGAAGCATTAATGTTAGAGAATTAAACCTCATTGCTTACCTCAGCTTCATTTGCCATCCTTATTTGTGCTTCTTTACTTCAGTTGTAGTGCTAGAAAATAATTTAGGTGGTGAGGTGGAGTCTTTGTGTTTGGTGCAGGGAGTTCAGGTTCTCTGCCGTATGCCATGTAGAAATGCCATGCCAACTCAGAGACAAAGGATGAGAAAAAGTCTTAGGTACTTAATGCCTTCCTTGCCTCAGTCTTTAGTGGTAAGACCAGTTTGTTCTTGGGTTATCCAGCCCACTGAGCTGAAATACAGGGACAGGGAGCAGAATGAAGCTCCTGTAATCCAATAGGAAGTTGTCAGCCATCTGCTATACCACTTAGACACACACAAGTCTATGGAGCTGGACGAGATCCACCCAAGGGTACTGAGGGAGCATTCAGAAATGGTCACTAAGCCAGTTTCTGCCATTTCTCAGCAGTCCTGGCTAACCAGGGACATTTGAGTTGACTGCAGTTGTGCTGGCGAAGGTCTTGGAATGGATCATCCTTAGTGCCATCACATTGCATGTACAGGACAACCAGAGGACCAGGCCTGGTCAGTGTGGGTTTATGGAAGGCAGGTCCTACTTAACAAACCTGATCTCCTACAACAAGGTGATCCACTTACTGGATAAGGGAAAGGCTTCAGCAAAATCTTTGACACCATTTCCCACAGCATTCTTCGGGAGAGACTGGCTGCTCATGGCATGGATGGATGTACAGTTCGCTGGGTAAATGCATTGTCTCTGCATTATATGATCCTGTAATTCTGTGATATAAGGGTTTTATTGTAAATGGTCAATGTGCTTATAATCTGGTAGATTTTTAAGTAACAGGCTATAGTTACCTGAGATGACAGCTGTCTTTAGCTAGGGCTACCAGTATTTGCATTTACTGTGTTTCATACCAATTTAATCTGAAGAAACAATTAGACTGTAACATATACATTATGGATTTAAAAATCACATAAAACCCAAGAGCACGTCTGTGTGATACCAATATCAATGTTTTTCTAGGTGGAAAAGAAACCTAAATAATGATGGAGTGAAAAAGAATACAGACTTCTAATGAGTTCATTCATACTTGCAGATATTTATTGTTTTCCTATGAAGGACATCAGGTGCATTTCGATGGAGGCAGCAGAGTTGTCTGAACATATTCCAGTTTTGAAAATCAGATTTTAATTTTTTTAGTCATAAAATGTGAATTATCTGGTACCTAGGGTTATCATTTTGAATGAGCAGGAGGTTCAAGAATTACATGGCTGTTGCTAGTGTTGTAAGAATAGTTATTTTTTAAAATGCATAGTTCTATATGTCCTCTATTTACACACACACTTATTTAATCCAACAAAGTAATAGCAAACACAAAACCATAATCAAGTACACAGTTTTGTAAACAAAACAAAATAGTAACCTGCACCAGCCACTAAACAGTGCATCTGTATTACCCATTGTGAGTAGACAGGTAACATTGCAAAAGCCTATTTCGGGCCTTGCAGACGTTTTTATGTGCTCACCTCTAATCACCACCATTACACTCTCATCTTGGATACCCTGAAAATGAAAGATCTTTTAATACAAAGTTTATAATCTAAAATTCAGTTTTGATCAGGCCTTGTGACATACTGTTGTTCTGTCTGATCTCTCCTTCCCATTTCTCATTCTAGGGCAGCTCTCAGGTGTGCAAGCTGTTGTAGTCTCTGGACCCCAAGAAGTTTTTGCAGTTTATAACAGCTAGTAGTTCTATCTAGTTGTTATAACAACTGGTAGTCTTTTGCTCCTGTTTTTTGCTGTTCTGTTTTGCATTCCCTCACTTTTTTTATATCTCATACTCACTCTATTCTCCCAGAGTTGCTACTTGCATCTGGTTCAGAAGAAATGTTTGTCTGCTTTTGTAGTTTATGCAGGAAAGTAGTACATATGTGCAAGATCTTATGATCTATTTAAATTTCAGTGAAAAGAAGTTTATGTAGGAATTAAATCTGCAATAATTTCTATGGCTAGTTTTCTGGTTTTTGAGGATGAGTAGTTCTTTGTGTTGGGCAAGGGCAAATTTATTTTTGAACGAGGAATTGTAGCAGTTTTTTGGAAAGAACAGGTTTAAACCTGCCCTCTAAGTCTAAACTTACCCTCCTAGTGAAGTTCATTCTTTCTGCAGAAGACTGTAAGAGAGCTGTAGCATGTTAGATGTGAAGGCACGATAGTGTAAGCCACTTTTTATGCATCAGATCCTTGAGCAGAGCACAATGTACTCTGATGTATGTGGACACATATGTGTACTGAGGACTATTAAAAGGTGGCAGCAGTACCTACAGCTGTTTCTGTTCTTTTCACTTTCTCCTTCCTACTAACATGTACAGGAACCAGTACTGGTTTTACCGCCTTCTCTGTATAGATTTGTCTTCTGATGTGTGATAGAACATTTTTTTCAGGTGAAAAAAGTCATTGTTCTAAGATTTGATGAAGAGTGGACATAGGAAAACAAATCAGAGTATCCACTAGAGAAAATGCTAAAATCCTTCAGCATAGACCTTGCAAGAGGTTTTTGCTGCTCATTCAGCGTCGAATAATCTTGTTATTTTTCCACTCACTTGGATTTTTATCACTCAGTATAATAAACTTTGCTGGAACATTAATTATGCTGGATGATGCCTTGGATATGACAGCATCTGTAGAGGAGAAAATGAGGTATTTAAGGTTGAAGGTAAGATATTGCGTGTTTTTTCTCTTCTCTGTAAACTTTGCTATTTAGCAGGTGCTTGCTATATATAACAAATATGCATCAGAGCTCCTGGCCTGAGGAACAATGAGGATGATCTTAGGAAAAGTCTGCTTGTATCTATGTATCACATTCTGCACAGAGGACTTTCTTTTTAAAAGAAAGCCTCAAACCTTGAATAAGTTTTCCAACTGAGCAGTAAATTGATTGTGGGACCATGCTTAGTACCCCTCTGATTTAAGGCAGATGGAAGAATCATCACTTTTACATCTCCAGGATGGCCTCTAAATTCCCCCTGGCAATGAATCAAGTGGATGTGTCTGAAAGAATAGATATTTTTCTCGCTTGAGAGGCTATAAGGAAGTCTACTGACATGGTGGTATCGATAGGCATGTGCTGTCATTCAGATCTGTGCCATGCAAACCAGGCTTTCCTAGGAAAGTCTGTTCTCACAAAATGCATCAGAAACATGTTGATGAAAAAGAGCACTGAACTTTCTTATGGTACAAATGGTTGCTAGTTAATTAATTTCAGTTATAAAGAGCCAGATCAGCTAGCAGAGAGTTCGGCCCAAGAAAGATACTGTGTTTTATGCAAGGTGATTTTTTGCTATGACTCACTGCAGGAGCTGTTACTGGAGGGTGGAAAGGACTCTTTTTTTTTTTTATTTCTCACTTTCACTGTGATGAACATCCTACATTTTATATGACGAGATTTGCGTAGGACAGAGGTGAAATGTTATCACTTTTTTGTTGTTATTGCCAGAAAGTAATGTGACTCATAAAATAAAATTATTTTGTGTTAGAAGAATCAGCTGAAAATGGGAAACTGCTATTCTTATCCCTTTCCAGATATCCTCTGCATTTTATAGATGGATAGTAATGCGCTGGAAAGAGCATTTGGTAATTCGAAAAAAGGAATAAAAAGCTGTAGATTATCCAGTAATGTTAGGACTTTTAATGCTTTATAATATTTAGAGTGGCTGACTGCATACTGTATGTACTGTATCAGTTACTTCTAGTTTCAAAACCCAATTTTGACCCAAAATCTAAAATTTATAAGTTCATAGTTTTTTAAAGAAAGAAATCACTGTTAGGTTGTGCATTTTAATATGGGCCAAAAGGGACACTGGTGTTCTCAACTTTTTGTATTCTGTTCAATTTGTACTTAAATGTTCTAGATGTTCAGAAGAGCAAAAACGTGAATTATCAGACTAGTTGATGGTTTCTTATAAAAGCAGGACAACAATCTTTTGCTTGAAGGAATACTACCAACATTTAAGCCTGTAATTTTAGCCATAAATGGATATGAATGTAAGATGTCTGTGAATAAATGCTAGCTGAATTATGACCTACAGAGAGACCTTGATATTATTCTGTAAATTATTGCGTGCGTAAGTTGTCTGATATAGCAGTTAAAACAGGCAAAACATTAAATCAGATCTGTAAGAGTTCTGTATTTACCTTAATATTTAAATGACTAAAAATGTACTGTTGGTTTTATTTATTTACTATGGAACATCATTATGTTGATTACATTTGTTCTAATTGTTGTACATTTGTAGGAAGGTAAGTTTCAAATGGAGCTGTGTGACAGAAATTACATACATTAAGCAATGGTATACAGAGATAATGGTGGAATTTATAAGTTAACTATAAATAATCGACACATTATCCCATGTGATGTGAAGATGCCTGCTGCAGAAAATACATTCTGTGCTGCAAGTATTTAGCAATTTTTCTGGTTTTATTAACTTACAATGCATCTAGTTTTAGTGCCGCTTTATGTGTTAAGTTACGAGTTAAGGTTGATACCAGTCTCTGATCCCCTATGCTCCCTCTTGTTTTAAAATCATAGCTACTCAAGTGGGATCTGACTGTGCTTTATGCAAACATATGTTGCATTTGTGTTTTTTTCCTGCTGTATTTAATAGAAACGAGCCTCACTTTAATTCTGGCAGTTGTTTTTAATCTAATCCTATGTTAGTGTATCTGATAATCTCACTGGTGTTAACATGGTTACACTGCAGTGGGTGGATGAGAATCCATTAACATCTGTTGCTATATTGTTCTAGAGAAGATGAGGGTCCTGATAAATGCCTCACAACAAACCTTCACTCTCAACAGTGGTATAGTGCTCTAAATGGGCAACCTATGTATTGCAGAGCATGCCCTGGAATTTATGAATGACACTATAAATTAGGATGTAAAATACTCCAGTCCTTTTCCAACTGTGGTGATGGCTAGGTAAAATACAGGCCTTTTCCTCCACATCATAACTTACAGACACAGCTGCATAATATACACAGTCAAATGCCAGGGACCTAATAAGATTTTGCTTTCCCGAAATATAAAAAATTTAACCAGATTAATGATGTTGTTCTACCTGAGGGATTCTATAATTAGTAGATTATTGAAGCAGCACACAAGTTATCTACCACTAGCACCTGGAGGAATTCCTGTTGTCTTAAATAGTGGAATCAAATGATACGAATATTCCTGTCATGCAATCTGTAAAGATAATAAGCCTCTGGCATTTTGTGAGCTATATAAATCCATGGATTTCACATTAAATATTTAAAGCACAGGAGGTGTTATTTGTTAGAATATGGTAAAGACAGTTCAGCCATTACAGCTGCCTTTTCCATTTGTAAATCCCTTTTTGTTTGAGTTGCTTTCAAGCCTTTCTAATTTGTTGTTGATTTTTTTGTTTTGGTTTTTTTTTTACCTTGTAGTTGTGTATTTTTCCAGTTCCACTGGAGATGTTTTCTGGGCTTTCTATGATAGACACAGTATTTTTATAGAAGTTTTATCCTTTTGACACAGAAAGGAGATTCAAAACAGGGTATAAACAGATGAGCAGGCAGATCTTTTTTGAACAAGAAAGAAATATTGCTTGAAATTCTGGGAAAGGGTGCCTTTCTTCAGAATATATTTACAAAGCAGAAGCTTCCCTTATGTGTGCTCCATTCAAAGAGTCTGGGGTAATACTGGGAATGGAACTCATCCAGGTCAAAGATACATTAATATATCATAGTGAGGATATTATATAATTCTTGAAACATACAGGCCATGGGGAAGATGGTTGATGTCTTAATAGACTGCAGAGTTGCACAGAAGCTTTTAAAGATGAGAAAAATATCATGATTATTTGTTTGAGAGTGACCCCTTAACAGCTTCAGTCGTCCAGCAAGTTCAAATGAAAAAATTTTTTGGGAAAAGTCTCTCTGTTTTTAATGGATTGCCATGTCAGACTTGAGGTGCAACCATGATAACTGATGACCTTTGAAGTCCTTAGAATAAATTATGGTTTGTGTGCAAGAGATGATAATGCAGTTAAAAAGATTTATGTAATAGTTCTTCAAAGAGCTTGAGGCATTAACACAGGGTCATAAATTAGTAGGATTTACAAGTAAGAAATTACTTTAGTGGGAGAGTCCTTTTCATCCCATATGGTTTTGCCTCCAGGCACTTGCTGATGTTTAAATGAAGAGATGCCTGATGAGCCCTCCAGGCAGCTGTGAAATTACAGGGGCACCTGTGTTGTTAACAGCCCATACAACTTTAATAGCAGCCAAGTACTTCCCCTGTAGAGAAGTGAGCTTCTACTTGTAGGACATATGTCAAAACCTTGTCACAAGCTATTTTTAGACCTCAGGCTAAATTAGAGGCTGAAAGCTATTTTTACTCTTCTCTCCCTTACAGGTGGTCCAGGTAAATGGTTTCCAGTTGTTATAAAGTATATTAACAACTCCAGATGACTTGTGCCTATCAATGCATAGATATTTCTTTAATCTGTGAAAAGAAACCCCATATTAAGTTTTAACAGTCTTGTTCAGGAAATGCTTGACACCTATGCAAAATACATTATTAATCATATTACCACTACTGATACTTTTCAGTATTCAACTAGAAAGACTTATACCTTCAAGGATAGAAGAAAGGGACTTCAGTTATGGTATCTGAGCAGAGGCAAGAAAGAGTACATCCGTCTCCTCAGCACAGTTTCCTTAGAAATTAGAGAAGAGATTGCTCTCTCTGTTTTTTGGGGTGTCAGTTTTGTTTCGTTTGTTTGTGGGGTTGGTTTGTTTGTTTGGTTAGTTTGTTTTTATTTGGTTTATCTTCTTGTGTGGGTTTGTTTGGGTTTTTTTTTCCTCTTTCTTCTCCCCACCCCTGGCTTTTAGCTGGTAATCTCTCTGCTATCATTTCACAGCCTCTTTCACTGAGGGAGGCTTGTTTTAGAGTACGTGCTGATTGCCTGTTGAGGACAGCCACATGAAAGCCTAAAGCTTTAAATGCCCGGAAGACTGAGTATTTGGTTTGTTGGGGGTTTTTTTTGGTTTTGTTTTTTTTTTTTTGTTTTTTTTTTTTTTTAACAGGCTAGAAAAACAGCCATTATTTGGGAGGTTTGGGTTGGTATATCCTATCACTTGCATTAGCTAATATATTTTAAAACATTTAGAAACATACTTTTCCCTATCTTACCTATTTAAAAATAATATTGTGGTAAACTGAATAAAATGGGAAATCTCTGAGTTCACTGAAGTCTATTATTTCTTGATCTTAGTGTGTCACCAATTAGTTTTTTCCGAGACCAATCTGTATACCTTATGTTATTTTGGTTTCCCTTTCTCTTAGCCTGCAATGTCAGTATGCAGTTCTTTGGAATCATTGACTCATGCTTCACTCTCCCAGTCAAAGGGAAATTGAGTTGGGCTCAAATACTAAGGTGCAGATTTTGTAATCTCACAGGAATGCTGATGCTTTCCAAAAATAGCTATATATTTAAAACATAATGTTCAATCCTTGGAATTTAACTAGGAGTAAATGCACCTAGAAAGATTCTGGCAAAGGGAAATATTAGAGTCCTGAATGATAGAATCCTGGATTGGAAGGAACTTTAAGGATCATTTAGTCCAACCTTTCTAGGCAATGCATGAGCTAGACTAGATGCCCAGCACCCTGTCCAGCTGAATCTTTAATGTCCAGCGTGAGGAATCCACCACTTCTCTGGAGAGATTATTTCAATGGCTATTGTTCTCACTGTGAAAAATATTCCTCTTGTGTCCAATCAGAATCTCTCTGGGAGTAACTCATGTCCATTACCTCATCTCTTTCCCATGTGACTCCCTGTAAAAAGGGAGTCTCCATGTTCTTCTAGTCACTCTGTAGTTACTGGAACATGGTGATAAGGTCTCCTCTGTGATCCTTCTTTTCTCAAGACTGAACAAACCCAATTCTTTCAGCCTTTCCTCACACGTCAGGCTTCCCAGTCCTTGTAGCCCTTCTCTGGACCCTCTCCAGCCTGTCCACATCTTTTTTGTATAGTGGGGACCAAAACTGAGCACAGTATTCCAGTGGGGGCCTGACAAGCAGTGAGTAGAGTGGGATAATGACTTCTTTATGGTGATGTCCTTGTTGATGTAACTCAGAATCATGCTGGCTTTTTTTGCTTTAGCAGCACACTATTCAGTCCTATTGAGCTTCTTGTCCAGCAGGACCCCCAGGTCCCTTTCCACAGAGCTGCTCCCCATCTGGGTAGATCCAAGCCTGTGCTGCATTCTTGAATTGTGTTTACCTGTGTTGTCCTTGTTGAATTTCATAAGCTTCTTGTTAGCTGACTCTTCCAGCCTACCCAGCTCATCTTGCAAGGTGGCTCTCCCTTCCAAAGTGTCCACTTTTGCACTCAGTTTGGTATTGTCAGCAAACTTGGACTGGGGACATTTGATCCCATCTTCCGGATCATTTATGAAGATATTAAATAGCCTTTGGCCCAGTATTGATCCCTGAGGGATCCCACTAGTGACAGGACACCAGTCTGAAAAGGAGCTACTTACCACCACCCTCTGGGTGCCACCTGTCATACAGTTCCCCGCCCATTGCACAGACCACTCGTCTAGACCATAGCATGGCAGCTTATTTAGGAGGAGGCTGTGGGAAACCATATCAAAAGCCTCGAGGAAATCCAGGTAGACAATGTCCGCTGCTCATCACACATCAATGAAGCAGGTTACTTTGTCATAAAAGGCAGTCAGGTTTGTTAAGCACAATTTACTCCTGGTGAACCCAGGCTGTCTTTTCCCAGCCACATGCTTGATTTGATTTGATACCACCCAGGAGGAGTCGCTCCCTGACTTTCCCAGAATCTGAAGTAAGACTGACTGGCCTATAATTTTCTGGATCCTTCTTTACGCCTTTCTTATAGAATGGGTGGCATTAGCCTTCTTCCAGTCTTCTGGGATGTCCCCCAGTCTCCATGACTTCTCAAAGACTGTGGAGAGCAGTCTTATGGTGATCTCAGCTAGCTCTCTTAACACCCTTGCACGGATGTTGTAAGGGGCCATTTATGTGTAGGGGGCCAAGTTCCTGTAGTAGTTCACATACCAACTATTCCTTCACTGATGGTGGATCTTTGTCTACATCAAGCTGGATTTTTGACCCAGAGGCCTGAGGCCCAGCAGTGCTGGTAAAGACAGTATCACAAACCGTTACCTCATCTAGAAAGCCAGCTCATCTGTGTTTTGGCAGTGTGTTTATTCACAAGCAGAGCTGAGCAAAATGTCTTTCCTCTTCATTTCCTCCTTCCTCTCCTTTCCTCCACCAAAACCACTCCCATGCACTCTTAAAATAACGTTTATAGAAGAGTTTGAATTTGATGACATCATATAACAACATAAGGACATCATGTGTATTGTCTAAGACAAAGAAGGGCTATATCAAATAACCAAGATGAATATAGGTTTGTTGGATGCATCATTGTTATGGATCTCAGCGCACTACCCTACCACTCCCCTCTTCCTACCTAGGGAGCCCTTTACTTTCCTCCAGCTCTTACATATTTTCACACACATTTTTCACACATGTACATATCTTTAACAAGTGCAAAGATTAGAAGCTACTATAAACTCTGAACCGTACCTGATTCACCTTTTCATGCATTTACAAACTCTTTGTAAAGACAGTAGAGTGAAAACATCACCTTTTTCCTTCATAAGCAGTGACTCACCTACCTGGGTCAGTAGGGTGTAAAATGCAAATATGGAAGAGAATGAAGACCAAGACTCTTCATGATTTTTGATGCTGATAATGTAAAACCTGTTCATAGCTATGTAGACTGAAATCCAACATCTGACAGGTATAAAAATTGAAGACTATTCTAAAGGAAACATTTATGCATTTCACTAAAACTTGTTTTAAACATGATACAGAGAGGGTAATGTTTTTGGATGTGTCAGGTATTTAATCAGGGCAAATTAGACAACTGTATTTTATCATTGTTTCTAACTCCAGTGGAATGAGCTTTAAATGCATCAGTGCAGTTGACTCTGATTATCTGTCTTGGTTCATTCCTCTACCACTTGGGCTTATTAGCTTACTGGTTAGATAAGCTTGTTACACCTACAGCTTGGATGGAATTAATGGTTTTTCTTTCCCTTGGCTAGCCAAAGATTGTTATATTTCATCCTGTTCTTCCACTCTGATTTCTAAAGCTTCTAATTCTCAGTTCAGACTTTATAGACCTCAATAGAAGAGATTGAGTGAATTATGATGATATGGCTATTTACGCTGTGCAGAAGGATGTGTTTATGTATTGGCTTTTCTCCTAAATTTTGTTTTAGTAAGCATGAAAGCCTGATTACTGATAAAGGGGCCAGCTTTCCAGCTGGCTTTACTGAAATATTTACTTTACTCAGCCACAAGTTTGTTAATTAAACTAACCTCAGAAATAGTTTTGTACCTGTCACTTTTCTGTGTTTCTATCTCCACTTCATTCACCTAACCATCCCATTTCCTGAAGTACGGTGGCACTAATCTGTGTTGTAGCTCACCCTGCCAAAGCCACCAGGATGCAGCACCACAGGCATGTGTTATGTGTAACGAACTGTGGTACCAGGCTGATTCAGGTCTGTGGTCTCAAGAAAACTGTGGTGCTACTTCCATATCTTACCTCACACCCCTGTTCTGATACTTAGCTGTGATGCAACAGTTTACAGCTTATTTGGGTCTACACTGCTGGGACTGGCCTGAGTTCAGTGCTAGCTGGTACCTCTCGGAAATTGCTGGGTAAGGGAGCCTGCTGCTTTTCAGCCAAACAGCCACACGTTTTGCCATCCCATGTAGTTAGTTGCTGGGTGTTAAAGTGGTGACTGCATTTGCTCTTCAGCTGTTTAACAGTTGAAGCCTGTTGTTGATCCAAGCCCCTGGCAGCTGTTCCTGACTTTTGGCTTGCATGTTGGCTCTGGATACCAACCCTTGGATCATGTCCTGGCTCTGGTTCCTGCCTCTTGGCAGCTCACTGGGCTCCTGTCTCTGGCTTTAGCCCCAGCTTGCATCCTGGCCCTGGCTCCAGACCCTTTGTCATTAGGTGAGTTCCAAAATTTTACTGTTAATCTCTGTTCCGGCTTCAATCTGAATAGGCTATGCCTTTGTCTCCTGCAGTGAATGGTCTGCAAACATTTAATAACACTGGGTTATGTACAAGGAGGAAAATGTAATTGATGGGGAAACTTGTCTCTGGAAGGCCATACTCTGTCCCTGAGATCCACCAAAGAGAGTCCTTACCAAGATTCTTAGTAAAGTTGAAAACCACCAAATATTTTTCCCATTTTTGAAGTATGTCAGAAGGTGTAGTCTAAATGCTGTTGTACTATATGTGGATAGGAAAGTTAAAAAAGAGCCTTTTTGGTGCCCTGGAATATATATTTGCATTGTAAGCATTTTCTACAAAGCAGAGAAATAAGATTAAAGTAGAAAGAAAAAAAAAAGGAAAGGAAGAGTTTGATGAGTGGGGAATGAGAGAGACTGTCTTTCTGAAAGTGTACCAAGTTTAGCAAATCTTCTAGAGTGCGAGGGCAGGGGACAAAAGGGAGAGGCTGGACAGTGCAAGAACAAGTTGTAGGGCTCAGAACAACAGAAACCAGGCTTGTAACTAATCTTTAGAAGACAGTTTTCCTAGGAGGAAGAAATGATTGCATGGAATTAATTGCAGTCCAGGGAGGCACCTGTTGGAAAGCAAGGCTGGTGGAAAGGGTGGCTGATTTGCAAGATGGATGTTCCTTCCTCCAGTGCCAAAAATCAGTTCCATTAAACTCAGACCCCTTTAAAATATGGAAATCTTGTTTTCTTTTTTTGTCTCCAGATAGCGCCAAGCTAAAAAACAGGATTTACTATTAAACATTTAAATCCAGAGTGATTGTGTTTGCTTCCTCTGGCATTCCTGTCATATTTATTGACCTTGTAGTTAGACCAACAGCCTGTTATGATTGATCTTCATAACAGCACTCCCCATCTCCTTATTTAAATGTTTTCTATGTACACTTTTACTGTATATGTTCTTTTTGATCCCTTCCAGCGTCTTATCTCTGTAGTACCATAGTTCTCTAACGTTTTAGGAACAGGATTAGTTGTCCCATAGTAGATGTCTTGATTTAAGTGTTCTTTACTGGATTTTTGAAGAGTCGTAGCATTTTATCAGTCTACTAAGCAGAGAGTCTGGTAGATGCCTGCATATATATGTTATTGCCGAAGCAGACAAGGGTAAGATCATTGCTGTATGTCTTTCTGGGTAGAGGTACTTAAGCATCTCTCTCAGTGGAGACCTCAGGCTTTCCCTTAAGTCAAGGAGACTTGGCTGCTGCCAGTTATATTGTCTTGGGATTTAGTATTGGAAGGTCTGTGAATTGTATCTGGAAGGCTCATGTGTTCAGATAAACACCTGTCCCAAAAATATGGTACAGCAGATACATCTTTTCCCTCTCTGCGTGATTCTCCACTGGTGGTATGTGTGCAATTTGCGAGTTGCGACTGAAATGATGAAATGTATGCAGTTCTTCTCTAATAAAGTGGATTGCTGCTTAATTCAAAGTCACATTCCAAATTGCTGAAAAGCTGTGCCCTCTTGTAACCTCTTTTACATATCCAGCGCAGCAAGCCATCTTGCACTCACAGATGCGGTAGCAATGTACTGGCTTCTTCATACCTGCAGACTCTGTCAGAGTTTCAGAGCACTTTTCTCAGTGGTTGCAGCCAACTCTATTTTAGATGAAGACCCTGGGGAAAGACTAGAAGTCATGGTGGGCCTTCTTTCGCTCTTGTCACTCTTCTTAGGAGTTATTTAATTGCCTAGGCATAAGGCCTGGAAAACTGGCTGTCCCAACCAATTAGGACTACATACAGCAGCCATCTGAGTGCTTTTACTATGTTCTGGTTTCTTTGTTATTGTGGAATGTTGCTTATATTGGTGATCTAGGATATAGCAACTGAAGAATTAAAAGACTTACTCCTGTCAAAACATCAGTTGGCTGTGGAGAAACAAATTCAGTGGCTTTATAACTGGATCTGGTGTCTGAGTTTTAGCTTCTTCCAGGCCACCAGATTCAGGCCAACTTTGTCAGCTGCTTTGAGCCCAAGTAATGTTTCTTGGGATACTCACAGGTCTAAGTCAAATCACTCTTGTGCTCTTGTTTCTACTTTTCCCTGCCTTCCCTGTCTCAAGAATGCGGTGTTTTTTGTCAAGTCTATATCATCTATCAGTTGCTGCTGTTTACGTATTGTGACTACTGTTTTCACTCTTGCTGTCAGACACCTGATTGTTTTCTCATCAAAATCAAGGCGCTTCCGTGTAATTAAACAACATGGGACATTGTGTTCCTGAAAGTAGGTCAGTGCCTCAAGGGCCCACACTGCAAAATAATTTAGGTTGGAAGTGGTATCTGGATATCATCTAGTTCCAACCCCATGCTTAAAGCAGTGGAGTCCTTTCCCCAGCTGTAGCTAAGCCTGCAGATCAGTCTCCGTTCTGTGCTGATAGGCACCAGCCTTGTGTATCCTACAGGCCACTAACTTTACCCTTTTAGTCTCAGCAGTTTACTTTTTTTGGAAAGGAGCCTCAAAAAGCTAATTGTTTTAACAGAAGAGCCATGCCTTTAAAAATAGTTATTACTTCAGTGTTGGTGCAAATTATGGTATGATACCAAAACTTACAGTCCACACAGCAGTGCTTGGGAAGAGTCTGGAGTCGACTGCTAGACTGTTGTTTTTCATAAAATAGTTATTCTGGAGAGTTCGAAAACAGCTAAGGCCTTCGGTTTAAACAATTTACTTGAGAGAAAATGCAACCAGCATATTATCTGCTTATGTATATATTAGCACCAGCTGCCCTTGTAATATGAACTGCCTGGATTAATCAAGCAGCTTCCTGATTAAAAATTAGACTACAGATGAATGAATAAATACTTAGTTGTTTTGAATAAGTCAGAGTTTGGGGGGTTTGTGTCAGCACTCTTGCGGCTTTTTTGGCAGCTATATTAACAAGCAGCTTTTCTTTCATTGTTCAAATAAAAGCAAAACAGCCTTTGAATTTTGTACTCAGAAATTCCACTCATCTGCCTAATGTTCTTTTTTAATTAGAAGGATACACATATGACTTAATTAATCAAGCCTGTCTTAGGGAATTATGCATTTATTAATGGTTTCTGCACTCAAACACATCATTAAGGGATTTGTGCTAAGTACCTAACATAAAACAGCCTAATTTTGCTTGCTTTGCTTAATGTATTGAGAAACAGCATGTTGATCAGATTTCAAAACGTTCATGCTATGAACTAATGTCCTATTAGAATGTTTAAAAATGCAGCAATTTGGCAACAGACTACTCCAGTGGTTTGTATTTAAAACAAAGTCAGTGCCAGACAGGAAATAAGAAGAATGGAACTTTTTTGACCACAGTGACGATGGAAGCAAGTAAAATAAGAAAGATTGCTTTGATTCAGGCTTGGTTGTTTTTTTTTTTTTTTGGTTTGTTTTTGGTTTTCTGGTTTTTTTGTGTTTTTTTTTTTTTTTTTTTGTTTCCCTTTTTAATGGAAATTAAGTGGAATGAACAGTTTAATCTACTGTTCAGGAGCTGGAATTCGTTGGGGTTTGGGTTGTTTTTTTTTTTCTTGTCATGCATCTTTGAGTTTAAGAACCACATCTTTGGTGTTGTCCTGCTTCACATAGCATTCCATATCACCTGGAGGTGATGCCAGGTGGACAAAAACAAACAAAAAGGGTCTTTTAGCTCACTGCCATTTGTGCCCACTGGGCCATTACCACCCTGTAGAGTTCACTTTTGCCTTGGGAGCACTCAGGGTAAGGAAAAAAGCTCTCCAAATTCTCTGCATGAAGAGTTTAGTGTCTTCAGGGAGCATGATCACATTTCCAAAACTCCTGCATGTGTTTGCCTTCAATAATGTTCCTTTATCTCATCCTATGTAGGGAATGGCTGCCCTCATTTTTGTCTATATGTACAGTTGCAGTGCCTCACCTAAAGAGAAATAGCAGATGTTTGTCTTTAACAAAAGGTTTTCTGTTTTGAAGCTATTAAGAGCTATTAAGATGTTTATGAGAGTGATACAGTCTGACATGCACTCTCACACTAACCTATATGAAGGTAAATGTAAATCCTTTCTAGAAAAGAAGAAGAACCTACACTGGTGTGGTTCGGAATACGAATATAACCATTTTGGCAAAATTTCCATCTTTGAAGACTGTCTGTCAGCACAAGAAACTGGCTTCTACCAGTTTGGGTCTAGTTCTGAGTCTGTTCAGTCCTTTTGAGCAGTATATTTTTCCCTCTTTAATGTCCTGCCTGAGATGAAGATGCTGTGTTAATATAATCATGCTGATCTCGGATAGCCAGATTACTTAAACTGATCCTTTCCATAGCTGCAGTTTTCTATGCATTTCAAGCTGCAGCCTACCTGCCTGGAGAGATGTGAAGAATCCCTTTGAGAAAGATGATTGTTGCCTTAGCCCCATGGAGCCATACAAAATAAAATACTTTCTAAAGCTTTAGCCTTCTCACTGTTTTTAAATGTTTTCAAGCCTTGTTTACTTAAGATTTGGGATCCTCTCTTTCTCTGTTTCTACCTGCTTTGTGTTCCTCCATTGGAACATTCATTCTTAACTCCTCTTTCCAAAACAATTGATGAGTGCCCTTCTTTGTAGCTTTAGTCTCATTTGTCTGTTGTCAGGTGATTTCTTACTGAAAAGTTCACCTGGAACTCCTAGGCAATGATTGCTAACATTTGTCCACTGGTATTTTGAGTGAATAGAAGCTAATCCTGACTCATTCTTCTTTGTTAGTCCAGTTAAGTCTACAGGAAAGATGCATGGAGGGTTTGAAAGGAATTTAAGTCCCACGTGTGTACTTTTGGTCTCACAAAGTGTGCATGGGCAGTTTCTTCAATTTTTAAATGAATGCTTGAAAAATACATAGATAATTTTGAAGAAACAGAAAAGTGTCTTCATGGTGTATGGAAAAAGAGGAACAGGAAAGTGAAAGAAAGAGAAAATTGAATCATTTTCTAAAGGTTAAACGCGACATTTTGAATTAATGTTCAAGTCTAATTTCCACCCCTCTGACAGTTTGCCTGTCACTGAAGAGAATTAGTTATATGGGATCTGAATTCATGTAAATGTTAATGTGTTGACCTTATCCTGCTTACTTCATTTTTCTACTCACCATGGTAGTAAGACTGACTCTTTTGAAATGGACTCCTCTTCCATGTTGTCCTGTTTCTTCAGAGAAAAATCAGAATGAACCAGTCAAGCAAGTAACAAGTTGTATAATTCTTTGAGCTGTGCTTCTTTATTTCCCATCTTGGAAAACACTAGTTACTTACTTTGGTTTTTTCTTCTTGCTTTAAGTAGTAGAAAAGTGGTGGTTAATAAATGATGGGTTTTCCTCTTATGAAAATGTGTTATGCTTCTAGCATAGTTGATATGCTCCTAGACTATGTCATGTATTTTAGTCATGGCAAAGGAAATAAATTAGTGTGTTGCCACGACATTAGGTCTCTAATTAAAATTAAAGTGGCACATCAGGGACTCGGGACTTTTGGGGGGACTTCTAATCAGTGTGAAAACTCACACAAGTCAAATACTGATAAAATTATAAAAAATTGATGACTGTTAAATAATCGCAGATGAGAGTTATTTACTTCAGAGAAGAAAAATCAGAAGAGATACATGGTAAAGGTGAGAGAATGGTACAGCAGTACATGGTCCTATGATTCATAGCCTACAAATTTTGAGACTGCATTGCTTATCCTGTTTCTATTTCCTAATCTGCTGGTTGTCCTTACAGAAATAATTTCTTGGTTGGCTGCCTTCATACTGCTCCACTTTTAATGACATCCCGGTATCTTTGTTGCTGCTCAACCAAACCAGACATCTCCTCAGGTTGTACCACAGCTTCATTTCAGGCTGTGTCCCTGGTTTGGTGCTATGTGCTGTGTACTTGTGCTGCATCTTGGCATTCTTGCCTGAGGCCACATTTGACTTAGGTGCTAACAGTAGTCCCAGGTCCTCCATGCAGTCTGAGCACAACTTGCATCTTTGCAACTGTTTCTGCTACCTAATTTTTTAGTTGATTTTGTGCAGAGCACTCTTACCTAGATTTTACTAGGCAATGTCAAAATGGGTCCTTGTACTGTGTGGGAAATCAGAGTTCTTGTTCTTGTTACAGTTAAATGGAGGATTTCTAGCTGAAGTTAGTAACTGTAGACTGTAGACATTGAGGAGTCAGCTGCTTGTGCCTTTTATAACTCCCAGCATTGTATTTGGATGTACTTTTGGACTAGTTAAGAAAAACTTGAAACAAAATTTCTGCTTTTTTTTTTTTTTTCCTGTATTAGAAGTATCTGAGCACTCTTTTACTACAGCATTGGTAAATATAAGTGGGTTTTGTTGTTTTTCTCAAAGATCTGCTAAATCCTCCCATGGTTATATATTCATAATATGCTGGAAGATACAGTGCATGTTTCTAAACAATTTTGTGGGTTATCTTCTGGCTGTAATGGAAACTGCAGCTAGGTGTTTCGTCACCAGGAGTGGCGATGTCTGATGCAACTTTTAACCCAAGGTGTCTCACTTTTCCCCAAGAACAGACCGCATTTGTGTAGTGTATACTGGATGTTCTCCAGCTCTGGCCACAAGGAACCTGCAGACAGTCTTGTGGTATCTAATGCAGGTTTCTAAGTGGGGAAGCAAGACCAGGAAAATGTTTAATTATTTTACCAGTTTCACTGGTGGCTGCAGCCTCTGAAGAGAGCTCCCTTTGTTTCCTCTTGCTTCCTCTTTTAACACAGCCGTGGCCATTACTGGAGCCAATTAGGCTGGCTCCTGCTTCCCACTTCCAGCTGTTTCTGCAAGCATCCCAGCTCATCTCCGTAATAAAGTCTGGACATCTGTGGCAGCAGTTGGGATGAGGAAAGGAGAGACAGGGCTTTGAGGCCTGCCAGCTTGCTATTGAGTGATCTGAAGCCTCGCCGTGTGGTACACAAGGAGGCTCAGAGGTTGGCTGCCTCTGGCTTCCTGGTCCTGTTAGGGCCAGTGCTGGCCCTGGCTTCCTCAGAACTGCTGTGATGAGGAGCACTGCATGCAGGATTGTTCTTGCAGCCAGCTTGGATGCTTGGAGTTGTGGGGTTCAATACTCTTGGAGTGCAGAGGCAGTAGTTTTGTCAATGGTCTCAGAGAAAGTTATTTTCACTGGTGGACAGAGAAGTGCAAATGGAAGGATAAATAGTACACATGTGGCTCATTAGGTGTTCTGGCAGTCTCACTGGACTGCGTTTAGCTAAAGTCTGAAGACTGGGAGCCCACCAGGACCCATGAAGCTAACTACCACTCTTCTGTCTCCTAAGCACATAAAAGAGTTGGAGATAAAAATAAAACCCACTTCTCTTTTGTGAAGATGCACACTGCTTGTAGCATGTGTCAGTTGCATGGTCTGAGTTTGCTTTATGAGCAGAGATTCAAACACTGCTGCTCTTTCCCATAGTATGGCTGCTGAATAAGCTGTCACGCCACCCGCTGCAAATCTTTCATAAGTATACCCACAGGTACACCTTTCCACAAATATAAATCAGCCACAAAAAAAATGTGTTTATTTTATTTTTTTTCTAGTCAATAATTAGGCTTTTGCATGTCTGTGTACAAATACAATCATACCGGTGGCTAAATCTGTTTGTATTATGTTCAAATTTCCCAGCCTGGCATTGCATTAAATTGGTTTTCATCCAAGCTGCCAAAGTTCAAAACTTTTCAGTGATATTTTTAATGCCCTGGTTTTTGGCTAGTGTTGGAAAGGTTTTGCTTGGGAATCCTTTAGGAATATTAAAGCAGCTGCTAAGAATATTTTGTACCCTCACATCCTGAAATGATCTTGAAATGTAATGTGTGATTAAATTTGTATGTCCTCTCATGCCCTTCACATGGAAAAATACCAACTTAGTGCACACATGTCTTCATGTGGAAACCTTTCACAAAAGCCAATTTGGCTCAATAGTGTAATGAAACAAAGTTACTGTTTGCCTGCCTTGTTGCTGCTGTTGTAGTTTAAAGAAACCATCAGTTAAATTACCAGAACTTGAGGGGGAGAAAACAGCTGGTTTCCTGTGCACTGTAAAATTTCTTTCTCAACTTCCTGATTTACTTGGCAGGGTTTTTGAATCAATGTTTAAATAGGAAAATATCCTCATCAGCTGAAAAAACTTGTGTTTCTAAATGCCATTTATAAAACAACTCCTGACTATTTCACAAATAAATGCATTGCTGCAGTCATTGGAAATATGTACCATATGTTTCCTTGGGGATTAAGCTTTTATCTCTAGATACTGAAGAGCAAATAGAATTGCTGTAAATAAAAGTGAAGGCAGAGACTAACAGAGAACATGGGTGCTATGACAGCTTTCCCAATAAGCATTTTTTACACTACACAGCAAGTGTGCGACAAGGGGTGGGAATCCTGCTGAGTGCAGGACAATTGCAGTGGGCTGGGGTTCAGACTGTGGTGAGCTCTCCACTTTGCAGAGGCTTTTCAACCACACACCTACTGAAAACATTTCTATTTTACAAGCAAATCAGTCATGATAGGTTAATTTTCTTCTCAGGTCAGAGGCCAGCCAAACTTCCCAACTTGTAGAGCACACTGTCACTACAGACCCCAGCTTCAGGTTGCCTATGTCCTGAGACTGCTGCCATAACCCACTGATGCATCAGGCTGACCTTGGCAGCTGCCCTGGGGCTTGCTTGGCCATCCCTCCTGCTATACAGCACTGCTATTTCTCCTCCCAGCCTTGGCTGTTATGTCATGGCAAAGCTGTTGGGTTTAGGTTCTAGGACTTAAACT
The DNA here is from genome assembly GCA_028858755.1 of Ara ararauna. Lineage (NCBI taxonomy): Eukaryota > Metazoa > Chordata > Aves > Psittaciformes > Psittacidae > Ara > Ara ararauna. The sequence goes on along the minus strand of CM054410.1, from coordinate 29,377,299 downwards.
ATCTCCCATGCTGCTGCACACTGTGCTTGCACTTGCAAAAGGGATGATGGAAGTCTGTGAATAATCCTGGGATCACAGACCCTGGGATGGCATTCTGTCCCGCACCTTTTCATGTTTTCACTCAACCAATCTTCCAGGCTTTCTGCCAGTTGAAAATCTGAAATCAAAATCTAAGCTTCCTAATTGAGAAAATGAGAGGAGTAGTCAACTGTTCCTCATTATTTTCTGTTACTTTCTTGGTGGGGCATGTAGTGTACAGAGTTCAGCTGACTGAGCCATAGCAGCTGTATGTTGAACTGATAAAAGTGAGGAAGCTTTTTCTCCCTTTTTTGTACAACGTAATTATTATCCAAAATATAGCTGTTTCACATATTATTATCTAGTGGAGTTATTTTTTACAATGAAATTAACCGTGCTATCAACTTGTAAAATTCCACAAAATCGAAGTCTCATTCTTGGTCAGTGGCTCTACATGCATGAGTTGTAGAGTTAGGTCATAAGCCAGTGACTGGATGCCAAGATAATTTTAAGTGTCCTGGGTCTTTATAGATTTTAACTTCATGATATTCATGTTAATAAGGAAAGACAAAAAATGAAGAAACAATCCTACTTGAAGAGGTGTTGTTGCTGCTGCTGTATTTGGTGTGGTCTTGTCAGATATATGTAGGCTTCCCCTTTAGGTAGATGGGAGTACTGACTGTATTACATTTCAGTATGCTCTAGAAAACTGAACAGCTGGTGATATTGTTGTGGACTTTTTTTAAGGTATTTTTATCAAGGATGCAATTCTGCACACAGTTGCCATTAAAAAAAGCTTCAGATAAACAATATCTGTTGATGTGTAATATTCATTTAATAAAGCGCATATGCATGTATTTTTTCTTAAGATTTTTGAAGAACTGAAATCTGGGTGCATCTCACCTTTTCCATCCCAAAATTTGATTTGAAAATAGGTATTTTATTTGCTGTAAAATCTTTTTCTGCGTTAAAGAAAAAAAAAATAAAATAGACATTGCTTTTTTCTCTGTTGGACTAAACTTACCCTGAGCGTTGAGTATTTCATTACCCCAACCTCACATTTGAGCACTTCAAGAACAGAAACATTCTGTCAGATTCACAAGCACAGTTGGTTCTCAGTAATGTGTTATATTTGTGATAACTGATTCTCAAATATGTCAGTGCACAAACTCAAGCACTATGCAAGTGAGTAAAGATGAAAGGGTTCATAGGACTTGTTTGACAGCACAATTTCAATGAAGTCATAAGATGGGTGCATTCTCCAAGTCACTACCAATTAAAATCTAATTCATTGTTTTATTGACAATATATATGTTCCAGATGTAAAAGCAGAAGGTATAATATTAATGTTCTTTTTTTTTCCATTAAAACTAAATTGTCTCTTTTAAAGCTGTTTTAGGAAAAAATATATTTTCACTTCTGTTGCACTGGCCCTTGAATATTCAAGGGCTAAATAATATTCTCTTATCTTGAGAGCAGAATTCCCATAGTCTATTTGCTGGTGTACCTCTGTGGAAATTATTGAATAGCTAGAGAATGATGTTAATAAGCATATAATCTTGCTGCTTGAAAAGCAAATGATGTAATATATAATATATATATTGTATGATATAATGAGCTTATGCCTCTGTAAATGTTGCAACTTTCAGCAATACTTCATACAACCATTTCCATAAATATTTTCTAAAAATGCTTGGAAAAAACCCAACACACCTCTGCCAATACTTTTGAGCTTCAACTTTTTTACAAATAATGATAACTCTTATGATTATTTAAGTGGTTTCTAACTTCTAACATGGGAAAACCATGTTGTTTCAAAGACGAGAAAAATAGTGACAAACTGGGATTTGAATGTGAGCTTTGGACATCAGCTTGAATATGCTGCTTCCTCTAATGGATGTAATTAGACTCAGCATTCCAGAAGTTGCTCCCATTTCCATGCCAGTGCTTAAAGCAGGACTATGGTCAAAGCCTATCTTTGGTACTATAAAGTCAACCTTATGGCAAGGAAAGTTGTGACGGTGATTGACGTGTTTGGCACACCTGGGTTCAAGTCCTCTGTGTGGTGCTTTATTTTCTCAGAAAGCTGTTCAGCTCCTATGTAAGTGGAACTAGGCATCAGATCCAAAAGTGTGATCCACAACTCTGTGCACATATTTTTACCTTTTCTTTTTGGTAGTAAAGTTTTTAATCCCTAGAGGTCTGCCCAAAAATTATTCTCTTCCTAGTGCAGAGACACTCAATACCTACATCTTGCCAGTACTCAAAAGTAAAACTTTTCCAGTTTCCACCACCTCTCTCCCGAGGTACCACCACCTGTGGAACCTGCTCAGGCAGGCATGTTTTTAATTAATCTGAGGTAAACTTACAGAATTGAACTCCCTCTTTTTCTTCCCTGCCTTTCTCTGTTGGACCAAGTATAGTGAACATGGCGGTCTAGCTGGAGAATGGAGCCAAAGACTCAAGTTCTATTTTCTGGTATTACAGTCAGAACTATTTACATATTTTGAATCAAAATTGTTAGAGAAATATTAACATTTATAACTTGAACACCATATAGGTCTGCTATTTCAAGAATATATTCCCACTGGTTCAGGAAATTTAATCACATGAGACTGTTCATAGATTTGTGACATTTACTATTAGAATTATGCTGAATGACTCACTGCTTGTAGTCATTCACTTTTCTTTATGATAATTCTTACTGGGCAGCTTACTGACTTAAAACTGGTTTTTGTTTTGTATTCTGGACATTAATTGCTGGTGGCCTCACTTCAGTGAACTATCATCTGCATTTTGAGTTTGGTGCCTGTTTTGTGTGGGATTGCTCTTTTATGAGCACAAATGTATTTCAAACAATTCTTGTTGTCAGCAGTTATCTACAAATAACACAGAAATCATGTCAAACTTCACTGAATACAGAAGAGACGATTGTTGTAGTTGTCCTTTTCTTGTTTGTTAGTTAATTTACAGAATGAATTCAGAGCAATTACTTTTGTAGTCTCTTTTTTTCCACAAAATGAAAAATAAATACCACTGAACAATTTCTAAAATGGAGCAAATTCCCAGCAGCTGGGAAGTGTCTTCTACTCACTGTCATTATCAAAAAAATCATATATATATATTCCACTAGACCACATAAATGTTGATTATAATTTTATTTTCAAGCACTGATAATTGAAGAAAAATAACTATGAGAATTATTGCCAGAAAATGTTTTTCATGTGCAGTATTCTTGCAACTGAGAAATAGAGTGGGATTTCAAAAGAACTCAAAAGTCACTTCTCTGTTGTTCTTGAAGTCCTGTTCAGCTTTTTTTCTCATTGGAAGAAACTGTCCCAATTGTTAGCATCTAAAGGAATATATATCAGATCCTATTAATCCAGAAATGACAAATTAGCTTTCTGGGAGTAAAGTGAGGAAAATGGTGCTCAAGCAGGACATCTTTGAACACATTCAGCTCACTTTGCCACTTACTAAACTAAATTCTTCCTGATGATGCAATGGTGGAATGAAATCTTGGGGAGCCAAGAATACAGAGCCCCTGAGGAGGGAGAGGACAGAGTTACTGGAGAAAACAAAAGTGACTGAGGAAATTATACTGAATGCATGGGCATAGTTTTATGAGATTTGTTAAGGTTATGAAGCAGCTTGAGATACCACATTAACACAGGTCAAGATGCTGTGTACGCACTCTGTGTGATGTGATGGGGGAATTGCTGTCATGGGGTGTGAATAGTTTTCTTCCATCTTCTCTATGGCTATGTATATACCCTCAGCACTTGTCAATATGAAATGTGTGGGTTTCAGATAGTAATTTGGAAATGGGCAGTGTCTTGCTACATTTGTACAGTTCCTCTGCATGGCAATATAGGAGAAATAATGAGACTTTTGATAAAAATAATACCTACTCATGTTTAAGTATTAGCCAACCCAACCAAATATTTACTGTGGAAACACTATTTACAAAGAAATATTGAATACGTTATCTGAGTCACATACAGATTCAAATCCTGGAGATTTCCTGCTGTAAGCCACCATCAGTAGCTCTTGTCAAAACATAACAGGCGAAGAAGTGCCAACTCTCTATTGGCATGGAAGGAGTGTGTCTTCTCTAGTCCCCTTTACCTTTTGCAAAATTCGCAAGGATACTTGGTTATATTCTTTAATACTAGTAGCTCCTAAGGATGCTTAAATTTGAATTAATACTCTGTCTTTCAGAGGTGCTAAGCATTCATGCAGTTAAGGGTCAAATACTAAAACCTCTATATTCTTCCTTTTGCTGTTGTAGTGTGCATGTCCAGGAAACTACTTTTCTCCTTCTAACAACGGTTTAATATTCAGACGTTGATCATCCTTAGAATCAGTTGAGTTCATTGGCTGCCATCATAGAATCATAGAATAGAATCATAGAATATAATCATAGAATAGTTAGAGTTGGAAAGGACCTTAAGATCATCTAGTTCCAACACCCCTGCCAGGGGCAGGGACACCTCACACTAAACCATGCCACCCAAGGCTATGTCCAATCCAGCCTTGAACACCGCCAGCAATAGAGCATTCACAACTTCCCTGGGCAACCCATTCCAGTGTCTCACCACCCTGACAGTAAAGAATTTCTTCCTCATGTCCAGTCAAAACTTCCCCTGTTTAAGTTTGAACCCGTTACCCCTTGTCCTCTCACTACAGTCCCTAATGAAGAGTCCCACCCCAGCATCCCATAGGCCCCCTTCAGATATTGGAAGACTGCTATGAGGTCTCCATGCAGCCTTCTCTTCTCCAGGCTCAACAGCCCTAACTTTCTCAGCCTGTCTTCATACGGGAGGTACTCCAGTCCCCTAGCCATCCTCGTGGTCCTCCTTTGGACTTGTTCCAACAGTTCCATGTCCTTTTTATGTTGAGGACACCAGAACTGCACACAGTACTCCAAGTGAGGTCTCACAAGAGCAGAGTAGGGGGGCAGGATCACCTCCCTCAACCTGCTGGTCACGCTCCTTCTGATGCAGTCCAGGATACGGTTGGCTTTCTGGGCTGCAAGATCACACTGCCGGCTTATGTTCATTTTTTCATCAATTAAAAACTCCAAGTCCTTCTCTGCAAGGCTGCTCTGTATCTCTTCTCTGCCCAGCCTGTAGCTGTGCCTGGGATGGCTTCGACCCAGGTGGAGGACCTTGCACTTGGCATGGTTAAACTTCATCAGGTTGGCATCAACCTACCTCACAAGCGTGTCAAGGTCCTTCTGGATGCCATTCCTTCCCTCCAACGTATCAACCAAACCCCACAGCTTGGTGTCATCGGCAAACTTGCTGAGGGCACACTCAATCCCACTGTCCATGTCACTGACAAAGATGTTGAGCAAGACTGGTACCAACACCCATCCCTGAGGGACACCACTCGTTACTGGTCTCCAAATGGACATTGAGCCATTCACCACAACTCTTTGTGTGCGGCCATCCAGCCAGTTCTTTATCCACCAAGCGGTCCACCTATCAAATTGATGTCTCTCCAACTTAGAGACAAGGATGTCATGTGGGACTGTGTCAAACGCTTTGCACAAGTCCAGGTAGATGACATCAACTGCTCTACCCCTGTCCCTCAGTTCCGTAGCCCCATCATAGAACGCCATCAAATTGGTCAGGCAGGATTTCCCCTTCGTGAAGCCATGCTGGCTGTCACCAAGCACCGTGTTGTTTTTCATGTGCCTCAGCATGCCTTCCAGGAGAATCTGCTGCAAGATTTTGCCAGGCACAGAGGTGAGGCTGACTGGTCTGTAGTTCCCTGATTCATCCATTTTCCCCTTCTAGAAAATGGGGGTTATATTCTCCTTTTTCCAGTCATCAGGAACTTCACCTGACTGCCATGATTTTTCAAATATGATGGACAATGGCTTAGCAACTTCATTTGCCAGCTCCTTCAGGACCCGCAGATGGATTTCATCAGGTCCCATGGACTTGTATACGTTCAGGTTCTTAAGATGGTCTCGAACCTGATCCTCTCCTACAGTGGGCCCAGGGTCTTCATTCTCCCTGTCCCTGCATCTGCCTTCCAAGACTTTGGTGGTGCTGTCAGAGCATTTTCCGGTGAAGACTGAGGCAAAGAAGTCGTTAAGAACCTCAGCCTTCTCCAAATTCAGGGTAGCCAGTTCTCCCGACAGCTTCTGGAGAGGGCCCACGTTGTCCCTAGTCTGCCTTTTATTTGCAATGTACCTATAGAATCCCTTCCTGTTATCCTTAACATGTCTAGCCAATTTTAATTCTAAGTGGGCTTTAGCTTTCCTAACCTGGTCCCTAGCTTCCTGGACAACATCTCTGTATTCTTCCCCGGCCGCCTGTCCTTGCTTCCACCTTTTCTAAGCCTCTTTTTTCCTTCGAATTTTCCTCAGCACCTCCTTATCCATCCAAGGAGGTCTCCTGGCCCTCCTGGAGCACTTCCTTCTAGTAGGGATGTATTGCTTCTGAGCTTGCAGCAGGTGATCCTTGAATATCAACCAAGAGTCTTGGGCCCCCCTGCCCTCTAGGGCTATATCCCATGCAACTTTACTGAGCAGGTGTCTGAAGAGGCCAAAGTCTGCTCTCTTGAAGTCCAGGGCAGTGAGCTTGCTGCACACTCTTCTCACTCTCCTGAGGATCTCGAATTCGACCATCTCATTATCACCTCAATTAAGGCTGACCTGGAGCATCATATTTCCAACCAGCCCTTCCCTGTTGGTGAGGACTAGGTCAAGCATGGCACCTCTCCTTGTCAGCTCCTCTATTACTTGCAGAAGGAAGCTGTCTTCCACACAATGGAGGAACCTCCTGGACTGCTTGTGTCGGGCCGTACCATCCCTCCAACAGATATCAGGGTGTTTGAAGTTCCCCATGAGAACAAGGGCCTGCGAGCATGAGGCTGTTCCTATCTGTCTATAGAGCACTTCATTCACCGAGTCCTGATCTTTTCAGCTTAAGCCTGTTCTGTTTCTCTTCTTTGAATAAATCCCCATATCCTTTTCCAGGTCTCAGTGAAGTGTTAAATTTATTTCTTTTTCCCAAGTTAATGTGTCCACTGTTATATATTTTTGCAGGTAGGAGTTCTGATTCTGAAGGGCAATGTACCGAATCTTAAGGGAAGACCCAAAAAAGAAAAAAATCAGTTCTATATGCAAGTTTCAAATGTGATATTTTTAGAGTTTCTGTTCAAACTACAGCTGTGTGTCATTGCTTGTGGCAAATTAAATTTAGGTAAGTTTTACTGAAAATAACTGGGCTGTGAATGTTATCCATTATGTAAAGAACTGTAAATGCAGAAATATGAAACCAAATAACATAAAATCCAAATATTATTTATGAGGTAACTATTACGTAGTTGGTGAGTGAGTTCAGATTGGAATGTTTCAGGGAAGACCCTCAGGGGAAAGATTTTTGTGCTCATAGGGTGAACTTGCAGAGTGTGAACATCAGCCCTTTCCACATTCATGTACCAAGAAAATACTCACACCCCACCCCACATGCCAAGATAAAATTTCTCTGTAACCTTTCAATTTGTTATGAAGTTGAAGAAATATTCTTGTCAGCAATTGAAATGGCTGTAAATAATCGGTTTTAGTTTTAATATATATATCTTATTCTGTATCAGTATGTAATTTCGTATACTAAGGAAAAGAAAAAAAAGAAAACAAGTTGGCGTAGTCTTTGAAACGCTTCTTATCCTCAATGTTCATATATTACATATAACAAAATAATCATTAGTCTACAATGCCTTATTCCTGTAAATTTAATTCTAAAATAGATTAATTTTTTTTTAATCCACTGTTTAGAGATTGAAAAATATCAGCCCCAGGCACTCTTGGTTTCCTACACTTTTCAAATATTGTACTCATCTCTTGGTTATATAAAAGCAAGGTCAGCATATCACGACCCTGCAAATAAATTGCAGAATGACAGATCTGGGGCCATTCTGTAAATTCACGAGCGGTTGATCAAGGTTTTGGGTTACAACTTTATTAATGAGCTTGTATTGGTTTGCCTCCAATTTTTATTGTTTTACTAATATGCACTATGAGGAAAATTTTAGGAGACTTATAAGTGTTTATGCAATGGCAAAACTTGTGCTTTCATTTAATTTAGTGCAGAGATTTCAAAACCTTTACAGTACTCACTTTCACCCCAGTACATAGAAAGAAAAATTATTGAGAATTATTAGACTTTCAAACCACATTCTAAGTAAAACAAAGATGATACAATATAATTTTTCTTCTACCGCTCATGATGAAACATCAATAATTACAAATTCAAATAGTTGTTTATGGCTCTGGTGTTCAAAGGTAAATTTAACATCTGTGTGTAAAGAATATATTTGTTTTTCCATCTCACAGGATACAGGATTCACTGTCTGAGTAAACACGTCTTTGTATGCCAACTGCAATCACATTCATGCTAGTCTATAAATGTCTCCTTTTGTAGTCTCCTGCCTGTATCTGTTTCAACAGTAGCTACTGGATAAAGATATAATCCATTTCTGCAGATCGAATAATCCTTAAAATAGTCCAAGGGAACAGTGCACTGCTTATTTGACTGAATGTATTGCAGAGAAATCAAAGCTGTAGATTACCTTCTAAAATCAGGCGCAGAGTCTGAGGTTTATAGGCAGTATAATCAATTATTTGAATGTTTCCTTCCTTTTGCCCCCTAGAAAGTTGTTTCTTCTTGGAGACGAAACAAGGGCTAAACTAATTAACTAACCAGCAGTGATCTACAGTCTCAGCACCTCACATTCCTGAAGATTTATCCCATTTTGAATTCACTGCCATTTCCCTCCAGGGAAATAAAGATTGCTGCCTATTAAAGATGGGGACAGAAAAAGGCACCTTCACTGGAGACAGCCTGTACAAGAAAATAATACTGTAATCATTCCCTCCAATCAGCTGAAAAGGATTAAATCTTCTGCTTCTAAAGTAATGTTCCGATTGAGCCTTGGGGAAGAATAATTCATGATTAGGGAGAAGGCTGGTCTAGCAAATGTGAACATTATGCCCATTACTTAAACACACTTCCTGGGCTGACTGCTAATGTACCCAGGGGACCTTGCAGCAGCAGCAACTGATAGGAGCAGTGAAATAGGCCGACAAGGACAAGAAGTATTATCATCCGCATTCAACAACACTACATAGACTTTACCACTGTTAAATCACTGCCTTTGGTAAATAGCCCAGATAACTCATTTTAATAGAAGAATTCTTCTCTTCTTCATGTGTATTAAACAACAGACTCTTATGAGCTGTGGCAGTATATTGATTCCTGAGAAAGGCAGCGTGAATACCAATTCTGTAATTTATGCTGTTTTGTGGCTCTGGCTGTATTTGTTATGCATAGTGTATTAAACATTCAATAGCTCAATTTAATCTTTGCAGCCAAATTGTGCAGCTCATCATGCCAGATAGCGGTTGTTTCATATACACAGCCCATCTGCTTCCTGTTCTATAATTCATTCAGCAGGCAAAGTTTCTGGCAGCCTCAGGCTACTATACATATATATGTATATGTATATATATATAAAAAATGCAGACATACACATACATACAAACTTACCTAAGAGTATCAGAACTGTTTGACTCTTCCTCACTTTTTGGTGTTACTCTATGACTGAACAGTTCACTAAAATTATCAAGAAAATGGTGTCTGACTAATTTTAAAGCAATTGTGGGGGTAGTATTTCCACCTTCAGCTCTATTAGTATTTTCAGAAGCTACTGGTTAAGTTGAAGTAGGCAAATCTAAACCAAACCAAAACATTCTTTTTGGTCTCAGGAAAATGGCTCTTCCCAAATAGCTGCCCAGGCACACTACTCTTCAGGATATGGCTGTTCTATAGCCTTAACCTGTGCTCTTGCTATTCTGTTTCAGATGTCCCATTTGCTTTGTGTACATCCATTGTGCACACATATGCAATGTGTTCTTCTCAAAAAATTGCTTTGAAGTCCTAGCCCTAGCAGCTAGGGCAATAGGCTGCAGCCTGAGCTGCGGAGGCTTTGCTGCTGGGCATGAAATCACAGCTGGTAACTGTGCAGTGCACATCTCGGCACCTTTGCAGAGAAATTAATACCAGAGGTTTCTTGCTCCGTTTTCAGATCTGTATGTTGGAAAACCTTAGTGAACTGGAGGCTGTTAACATCCACTGGTATTACTGGATAGGAGGTATTCTGAAGTAGTTTCAATTAACTGAAGGTCATCCCTTCTTTATCCATGAGGGGTTCTTCTGACATAAAAGTTGGCTTCCAAATCTGCTTTGTTTTTCTTTGCTGCTTCTTGCTATCACCTCTTCAAATTACTTTCCTCTAATAGTTTATTTGCAGTTCGTGGTATCTATTTGGAACCGAGTATGGTACTGTGGTGTGGAGAAGTAACATGGTCACTGTTGTAGGTGTACCTAACTTTATCAGTAACTGCTGTTAATTGCCCCCACATTAATTCCCTTGGAGTTTGCTCTTGCATTTTTAAGGGCTGAACAAATCTTTAATAAGACAGTCTTTGCTGAAAGGATCTGGCAGTGAAGGTGGGCAAGACTGGTATGGGATGGAAGAGTTTCTTGTCTGAGGTCCTGCAGCAGATCTGGGAACTGAACTGGTGCCTCCTGAGTCCTAACGGGGGAATTTCCTAGTGATTTTTCTCCCCCTGATCTCCCTACACATACAATGAGAAGAAGACTTTCCAGTACACCTTGTAACAAACATCACAGTTACAATTTGTCATTTCTTACTAAGAAGTTCTTGTGGGGATATGGTTCAAATGGCATACCTCATCTCTGTTACAAGCTTAGGTTATCAGATGTATATTTAAGCTTGTGCTCACCTACAAAAAGTTGAGCAGACTTCATAAATGATTTTGTGCTTGTTTTACTTGGAGCGTGACTGAGATATGCTACATTTCTCTCTTACTTTTCACTTGACTAAGAGTGCACTTTATTGTAATAAATAGAGAAACTATTTTCTTTTGTTAGAAGGTGTTCAACTCAAGAAGCAGGATGTAAGTGGATACAAGGCACCCATGCTATTAAAATAAATAGAACCAGGAATAGCATTTTCCCTGTCATTGAGGTTGAGAACTTCAGAAATTACAAACTAAGAGAAAAACAGTGTGACCTAAAAATGATCTAGCTTGATGAATTCATTTTTTTCTGGTAAAAGTCAATACATTAAAGAGGTCCCCCACCTATTATGAAAAACTCTTTTGCAACATGTGTCTGAATTGATAAGCAGCAATGGAAAATGATTTTACTAGTTAGATAGTGAAAAAGGTTGAATTGTTAAGCAGTAGGAACAGAAACTAAGTCCTCTGGCTTCTGTACTTGCTGTTACTTCCTCCTTGCATTATTATACACATATACTGCACAATTGCTCATTTCAGAAGCAAAAATGCTGTTTTTTTCTTTTCACTTTTAGCAGTGAGATGCAATATTAATAGCCAATTTCTATCTTCCTTTCAATCATACCAATTCTATAGTAGCATGAATGTTCAAACATAGTGCTGCTAAGATTGATCGTTTTCAAAGAACATCCACAAATGATACAGTTTTAACTCCTTCGGAGCTAGATAAAGATAGCTGCTGTCCCTATCATTAGTTTCTGTAGCATGTAGTAGTTCTTTATTATTTGCAATTGGCTTGAATCTCATAGACCTAGCTGTACCAAATTAGCTCCTAGAACTTTGAAAACAGTCTCTGAAAGACAAATTACAGATAATATTAAGATTTTTTATTTACACACCTTCCCAGCTAAGCACAGACGTGGGAGTGTGATCTAGCAAATTTAAAGAAGTAGATATAAAATCAAATTAAAAACCCAACTTATAACTAATTATATATCTTTCATGCAATATGTGATAAAAAGAGACTTCATGATTCTTATTATTGTATCACAAGAGATCAAAGAAATTTTAAGCATGGAGATTGTTCAATCTACTTTATGATAGCAAAAAAATTATTTTAAGACTGGTTCATCTTCAAATTTTATTTGTAGGTGGACGTGCATGGTCTAAATGGGGAGGGGAAGGGTAGGACAGAGTACAACCAGCATTCCGGATGCTTTGGAAATATATAGCTTTCAGAGGATTTAAAATGAAAATAAAGTTGTCTGAAGCATGTTTCTTATCCTGGCTGTGTCAGACTGAGATGTTGCTTGGATTATGTCAGAGGAAATATTGTGCAAGACGAGTAAAGGTTTTCATTTAGATATATATTTAGTGACTGCATTGCCTAACAGATGTCACCTAGCTCATGCTGTTCTGAACTTACATACTGATATCACTGAGGGTTTTCCATAGTATACAGATTTTTTTTTTTTTATCTCCTCTGGAAGAAGGACATCCCACTTTGCCTCAAAAAAAAAAACCCCAAAAAACACGTTAACAGGTGCCATAACTGACTGTCCATATATTCCACTACATAGAATCATAGAATCTGAGCATCTGAGATATATGTGTGATAGCACTAGTGCTTTGTGCTGTGCAGCATTCACTGTGCTTGTGGTTCTCCCTAGCGTGTCAAAACTCCAGCTGACTTACTGGAGTGTGTACTTGAGTACAGGAGAACAGCACTTGGTCCTGCACCTGTGGATGTCAGTGTTTTTGTTAACTTCCCTGCACTGTCCCCATAGCTAAATACAGGGCATTTGGTTTTTCCCAAATTTGGGACTATCAGAAATGCAGAGTGAATGTTTTCCACTCTTGTAGCCAACTTAGTGGTTTAATTGAGCTCAGATAAAGTCTAAATCTTTGACCATTAGCAGATAAGAATGCAGGTCTTAAATTTTCCTTTTGGCAGTGTGTGCGGATTCTGCGCTTTCGCACTTTTCTGCAAAAGGCATCCAACAATGTGACCTGAGCATACAGCTGAAAGTCCTCTTCATAATGAATCAAGCCTTGATTTCAGTAGCTGGCTTTTATATATTATGATATCCTGATGAGTTGGTAGGTTGTGGAAATATGGAGTGCAGCTGTTCAAGAATCATTACAAAACAAATAATTTTTCCTGTGTCTATTGTTAGATAGGAACTCTTTTACTCACTCCAGCCACCTTATGTGTAATTTCTCATGCTATTTCTGCTTCAGTCAGGAACTTGTGACCAAAGGCAAGATTTCTGCTGAAGCAGAACACCATTTAGCCACTTTTTGAATCTGTTTTGGGTTTCAGGCTTTTTTTGTTTGGCCGGTTTTATTTCTTCTTTTATCTAAGCATCCAACATATACAATTAGATGGTGCCATGCAACATCCTTTTCTTTAATTAAAAAATAATTTTGAAATTATGTAATAGCAGTTTCTTTCCTCTTTCTTTTTTGTGGCTTTGAATGCAACCAGAAAATGTACTCTTGGGTTACCTCTAGGGTCAAATGCATAATGTAACAGCTTACCTCCTGTTTGATTTACAAACCTTGGCCCTCTGGGGATATATCTTTATTGTTGTGGCGTTGCCTTGTAGCACTGCAGGCTAACAGATCAGTTCATCCTTCAAAGCATCTTATCACCTGTCAATATGAAATTCAAGCAATTACTAAAGTGGGATGGCTGCAAAGCATCTGAAAAACATTCCTTATTGATTGGTTCATTGCTCCAGAGTATGATGAACTTGTTTAAGAAAAATTGATCTGGCAAATTGATTTTTTTCTTTTTTAATCTAGGAATCATATGAATGTAATTTAAGTAACAATATTTTTGCCCTGGAGAATGTATAATATATACTTATGTGTTTGTACATGAAGAAAAAAGGATGATGGGAGGGATTTATACGGAAGAACTTGGATTTTTTTTTTTTTTGCTAAGGTCTATGCATTGTTATGCAAGTTCTTCCAAACACCTCTTTATATTGTTGAATGCTTTTACTTTTTCTTTCCTTTTTTTTTCATTCTTTATTCAAATGTGTATTAAAAAGTGAAGTTTCTATATTTAATGAATGAATTCATTCTCCTTCGATACCTACCCCAGGTCATTTGGGATATGATCTGTATCCTTCCTTTTTGTCCAAATCAAGATACGGTTTTTCACAATCAGTTCCTCGTAATGCAGACAATGAAGGGAATAATTAATTACATAGCTTGGAAAGTATCTTATAATTTCAGTTCTGCTTCTACATGTGCACTCTTGCTGCTCTGACTTTATTCTACTAGGAGCTAAAAACACCCAGCCCAGCCCAGCCCATATTGGCAGAAATCTTTTGCACGGCAGTGTTTTAAAGGGTATTGCTCTCACTCAGGGGATGCAAATGATCGAAGACTTAATAGTATAATAAGAAAGAAATTACCTCTTCCCCCAGCCACTTTCAGACTTTAAAACTGTGTAAGAATGAGTGCAAATCAAACCCAGAAATTCTGTTCTTATTCAAAAAATATTGAGAATTTGCCACAGAACTTCTGTAATCTACAAACCCATCCTACAAGTCAGGTGCCCAGGGTTACCTTACCCTAATACACGAAACCCAGCCCCTAGGGCAATGTAGCATAGAAAGACCTTCCAATCTGCTGAGGTCTGCTAAGAATCTGTGGGGCCTTTGTTGTTCAGCTTTAAATCCTAGGATGTCCAATTCTGCATTCAGTCCATGGTCATTTAGTCTTTTTTCACTTTAATGTGTGTGTAGATTCTGTCAAGATCTGCTGAGGAATCTCTGGATGCTTGTAGGAGTCTCCAGTGTTACTGTGTAAGTTCCATGCACTAATAATGAAAAAGACAATAGTACCGTAATACATGCACAACTTCAAGTTTTGTTATTAAAACAGAGGCCTTGTGTTTCAAATGTTTACCAGATAGAATGTGGGCTCTTTTCAATGCAGGGCTATGTTTTCAGCAAAATTGTTAATTATAGATTGCAATAATCTGTTAGAAGCAAAATACACACAGAATTTTAAAGTTAAATGAGGCACGGAACATAAATAGAGTCATGGAATCATTTAGGTTGGAAAAGGCCTTTAAGATCATCAAGTCCAACTGTTAACCTAACACTGCCAAGTCTACCACTAAACCATGTCCCCAAGCACCACATCTACACAACTTTAAAATATTCTCAGGGACAGTGACTCAACCACTTCCCTGAGCAGCCTGTTCCAGTGCTTCACAGCCTTTTCAGTGGAGAAATTTTTCCTAATATCCAATCTAAATCTCCCCTGGTGCAACTTGAGGTCATTACCTCTTGTCCTATCACTTCTTACCTGGAAGAAGATACTTACACCCACCTCTCTCCATCATCCTTTCAGGTAGCTGTAGACAGCAATAAGATTTTCCCTGAACCTCCTTTTCTCCAAACTAATCAACCTCAGTTTGTCAGTCACTCTTTATAAGACGTGTTCTAGGCCTTTCACCAGCTTTGTTGCCCTTCTTGTGTGCAATAAAGCAATTATTTATATAAGAAGTGATTAGCAGCAGCAAAACAAGCAAACTGATATTTGAACCTGAAAGAAATTATACCTATTTGAAACTGTTAAACTATTTGCTTATTTGTGCATTGCAACCTAATGTAAAGGTAAATGCATAATGATGTGAGTTTTCCCTCCTGTGTGCTGAGTAGCTCAGTGGATATACTTTATGTTTGAACTACCATCATATTAAAAGTAAAGCCTGTCAAAAGGAGAAAAAAATGCCTCAGTTTCACAAAGGAAAGCAACTGAAGTTTAAATTGTTCTGTACCATGGTAGATTGCAAGATTTTAAAAGGCACTGTAAACACTCAAAGAACAAACCAGTTTGCCATGGGTAATTACGCCTTTTGGTTTCTTTCACTTTAAAGTTTATTTCCTCAGATATTACATAGCATGCTTGTTTGCCATGTCAGAGTGCTAATCTCAGTGCAAAACGCAGGGATTTTCTACAAGGATAAATAAGCTCAGAAACATTCTGAGTTCAGATTAAGTTGAATGCCATGATGGTAATCCAATGTAATTTTACATTTAAATCAGTGCTTAACTGGGTGTATAATCTGACTCTCATGGGACAGCAATTTCGTTTGAAATGCAAAACTTTTCTCATACATCACCAGGATAATTGTTTTATAAAGTCATACAATAGGTAGACATTAAACACATATTTATGAAATCACAAATCAGAGCTATGTGAATGATTTGGTGAAGTGTAAAATGGCCCACGTTGCTATATTTTGAGGTTTCTCCTCATGAGGAGGACTACGTTCACTTTTAGAATTTTTTCAATGCAGTGTGATTTTAAGAAGCTTCTGTGCTAAAATGTCTGTGAATCCTTAAAATAGAAACATAAAGAGACACTGCAGAAAATAACCTTTACTTGGCCTTACCTAACAAGTGGTTTACTTTTTTTGATGACTACTTCCCCTTTCCTGCTTCTTTTCCAGCATATTTATAGGCATATATGTTCTAGGGACTCTCTTCGCTTCCCCAAACCTTTGAAAATAAGTCGAAGTACTGCTTGTGCATTCTTTTTTTCTCCTTGGTTGCATGACATTAGTTTTGAAGGGAACATGCTGTTATTTAGCATCCACTAAAGTATCCACATAAGTATTCTACAAAAACTAAAACTGATATTAACCTGAATATCTTAGAGTAAAAAGCTACATCTTTCTGTCTTAGAGAGATGTGCTTTTTAAGTACTTTTTATCTTCTTGTGAGACCTGCATGCATGATCCCAGGGTGTTAGTAACTTGGCAACATTCCTTGTATTGTAAGAACAGGGTGAGCTTAAGCTGTTCATAAATCGTGTCTGAGGATATTTTCAGGGTTCATCTGGAAAGGACACTATGAGTTGTTTCCCTGGCCCTGATGTGGTACTAAATGGAAAAATGTAATGTATTGCGGTAACCTACACTAACCAGACAGAGAAAAGCAAAGAAAGCTGGCACCAGTGATAGCAAGAGAATTTCTTGTGAATTAATCTGTTTACAATATTGCAACATTGTGAATGAACAGTTGAATCTGAGCAGATCTCAGCCAAGCCTCACTAATGCAGGAGACATTTAGGAACTTGTTTTATGCTTACTGGCATCTTACTGTATTGATATTTTTTAAGATTTAAGAGTGTCTCGTGATAGAAGAGTGAAAACTAATATTATAAGAACTTAATGGTTGTTGTCGGTTCTAATAATTATTAATTGTACTTTTTCAGTATTTCCCATACTTACAGTAATAGTCTCTCACAACATTAATACTTATTTCATTTTCTCTTTGCTGTAATATGTCTGGAATTAGAGCAAGTCATAGATTGTTCATATATCTCAGTTTTGTTTGAATTCTGTGATCATTTGTGTAACTTGGCTCTAAAGTAAGGCGAAGCACCTCACCCAGTGAGGGAATCCATTCTTGACGTATGCTTAGTTTAATCAAAAGCTGGAGGTACTGGCAATCTCATGTTGGTCCTTGGAAAATTTCCATCTGGATTTAAATAATTTAAAAATAATTTGAATAAAATTTGTACTGCTAGATGTTGTGATGCTCCCCTGTCTGTATTATGAACTATGGGAATGCTTTGCAGTAGTTTTAAATGTGGTACATATTAGTTGGAATTGCAGGCAAGCAGCTGCAGGTATTTTATATACTTACCCTGTTTAATGTATGGTATTATCTTTTCATCTAGTCTGTCTGCTTCCTTTCCTCCCTAGTTCTTAACAAGCACCTCAATATTTGACCTTCAGGGACTTTGAAGGTTCACCTGAGACAAAAAATTGTTGTAATAGACTCACCAAAGTATCCTGTGATTTCTGACCATTTACTTCCTGTCCTTGTGTGCCTGATTAACAGTGCAGAGTTGTTCAAATTCCCTGTCTCTGTGGCTGTCTCTCTCTCAGGACAGTTGCATTGAGACATAACAGCTCATCTTGGCAGTGCTGGTTACTGCTTGGACTTGACGATCACAAGGGTTATTAAATAATAATACTAATAAACTTATACTTTTTTCTGTCACTATCATGAGCCTCATACTTTCTGGGAAATCAGAATTGAAGAAATGTATTTTTAATTCAATGCTGGTAAAACTATTTTTGTGACATCCATGACCCAATTTCAGGTTTCTAACATAAAAAGCCGAGTCAGAATTACAACCTTCCCATTGTAGAGACATTTCTCTGAGGTTATGTTGAAAGGATGGTGTGCCCTGAAAGAAATTACTGGAATCAGAGGTGGTATTTTATTTTAAATATACTGCAAGAAAGGGAATTTGCAGATTTTCAACTTGCTATAATTCTCTAGTGGTGAAGATAGATATTTTAGAAACATATCAGGGAGGAGACATTGCATAAACCAGAACTGAAGATTTTTTGTCATTTTTTTCCTTTTATTTTTTTTGTTAATTTCAAATGCTGATTTCACAAATAGAACTGTACCTTTCCTTGTATTCTGAAGGAGAGGTACTGTGCAAAAAAGGTACAAAACTGTGTTGTACTTGGAATAAATTTCATCAAGAGTTTTTCTTCCATCTCCTACAACCTTTATAATTATTTACTTTTTGTTCTCATTTGACAAAGTGAGCTTGAATGTGCATAACAAATACATGATTAGCATATGGTTAACTGGAAGTGTGTTGTAGGTGGACAGATATGCTCTCCAAATGGATTATGACAAGGATCTTCAAAGTAGAATGTGGGTATTAGAGGCTCAAAATTCTATTGATATTCAACTGGAGTTGGACACTTAATTCACATGGAAATCCCTCTAAGTGCAATTGAATTTTAAATGGTAGATAGTGGGAGAAGAAATAATAAACACCCCTAATATGTTGCCCATCCTCCTGCCCAGAATCTTGTCAGTATTATTGCCAGCTGTGTCCTCTTTTCTCTAATCTGCCTGTTTTGTTATTACAAAGTATTCACTGTTCATTACAATGCTGTGAACAGTAGGAACTTCTGGGAATCTGAATTTTATAATCTTTCTCCAGACTGAGGGAAGCATGAGGGGAAAGCAGCCAACATAAATACAAACTGCTGTGGCAGACCAGGACTCATTACCAGCATACACTCTAAGTGACTGAAGAAAGAGTCAGGTTTTGCTTGGAAAAGCTATTAGAGACATTGAGTTTTTGTGAAAGGAAGATTTAGCTTCTTGAATTTCTTTTCATTGCATAGAAAAAATCAAGTCATTGGTACACTGTTAAGCAAATCAGCTGAGATGGCTTCAGTGCAAAAGTAAAATATGAATTACCTTGTTATTGAAGTAAAATTAAAAAAAAAAAAAGCTACACTTTTGTCAAACAGAAGAAAATGAGAATATGAAAATATTATCCAACTTAGCGTATCTCTGTGTAACTCTTATGTTACCTGTAATAGAATATGCTTTTTTTTTTTTTTTTTAGTTTGTGTCACAAGTCTACAAGCACTACTGGCAAAGGTAGATGAAAGAACTTTGATTTTACAATGTTCTACAGTTTTACTTCTAATCTGATAAAGATTTTAAGTTATCTTCCAGGATAACTTGCAAGCCAAGGATTTTGATTTATTTATTTTTTTTTTTTAATAGGTGAAAGGTTTGAGTCAAAGATGAGTTGTGTTCACAACAGTCAACTTGCTATCTAGAGGATGTCCAATCTAAATATTCATGAACTTTGGCCTTTGAAGTCTAGACTTGGTGAGCCGTGACTGGCCATCCACAGTGTGTGGCCATGATTCTCCTAGAATTTGAATTATTCTGTTTAACACAAGGGCTTTTCATCATGGCCTTGTGAACACACGAGTAATTGTGTCTCCCTGCAAATCTAGGAAGCTGAGCAGCAGAACTTGCTCAGCTGCACACCTGAAGAAATATAAGTCCTGTGTCTGGTTTGCTTTAAATAAAACTATAAGCCTTCTATTTGTGAGGGAAAAGAGCACTTTGTTCTTACTGATGACGATTTTGGAGCTTTGCCAGTCCTTGCTGTTTTGTCACAAAATGGTGATAGCTCAATGTTTACCTCAGGCTCTGGTTGCTGGGAACAAGTATTAAATAGAAAGCATGTCTTTCACTAAAGGTATGACGAAACAAGGAGAAAAGTTTCTTTATTCCTAGTTACAGAGAAAATTTAGAAGTTTGGGCTCAGTCTATCCCAAAGACAAGAAAAATCGAAAAAAGATGGTATATAAAAAGATATGTAATTGTCTTCCTTTTTTCCTCACCCATGATATTTAAGTCAGCTTTCAGATTTCTAGCCTACTAATTAATTTTTTTTGGCAATCTGGGAAATGACCAAGAATAATTATGTAAATAAGTGGCCTTTACATGAACTTGTTCTTACAGACATAAAATTGTCCAGCTTGTCTTGCTTGAAACACTCCACGCTTTACCTAGTGTCAAGGAATTGAAAAGAATTTACATCAATCACAGACACATGTATATTCTTTTAGCCTCTGCTCCTGTCTCTCTCAACAAATGGACTGTTAAATCTGTTGAGCTTTGCAGAGAGGGTGCAAAGACATGTCTGTTTCCTATCCTAAATCCACACTACGGTTAGCTGACAGTAATGGGGGCTGCCTTGAAGGCACACGGTGCAACTGGATAGCACATTATATTTTCTAAGTGGTTTAGGTAAAATTTTCAAAGACGTTTATCTCATTTTCAGAAGTGAATTTTCAAGTGCATGAAGAGCTTACATTTATTTCCTTTCGGTGAGCCTCCAGAAGGTTTGTTTCCAGCATGAAACAAAAAATTATCATAACTGTATTTCTATGGAAGGATAGTAGGAGAGAAATCTAAATTAATTGTAAATTTACACACAACATAAATAATAAAATAATTTTAATATAAAGTTTTGATTTTTAAATGCAAATTTAGCAATCAGATATATTCCTGTCATTAACTAGATCTATAAACTTACACATGAAATTTCTTGTGAATAAAAAATATGTGATAATATAATTGGATGTATGTTATGTAAATCCTTACTTCTTATTTCCCTTTATCTGTGCAGGGGAAGGGTCTAGTTCAAAGAAGTGCAGCAACTTGATAAATTCCCAGAGCTTAATTTTAATTTTCTTTTTTTTTTTTTTTATTTTTTTCTTTCTTTTTTTTTTTTTTTACCTGTAAACAAGAGTTTACATTCTGTTCATCACTCATTTCAGACATCTTAATATGGCTTTCCACCTGGCTTTATAGTAAAATTTGCTCCTTCTAATTAGAGCCAAGACTTGAGTCTGAGGCTGCTTTGGACTTCAGGTTGCTAAACTGGCATGGCAAACATGAATGCTAAAGAGGTGACGGTTTACAGCCAAAGAGGGCTCAAATCTTTTTGTTGCTTCCTATTGCTGATGCTTTTAAAACCTGCCACTGACACTGAGCCAGCAGCTTGCTCTTGTTCCTTGTCAAAAGAAGGACTCTGGAATAGGGTCAGATAGATGCATGTTTGTTTCTGAATAGAGAGACCTTTTTGGCAGTGAGCAAATAGATAGAAATATATGGAACTGTGGAGAGATCAAAGACAAATGGAAAAATGAGAAAGAAAAAGAACACCGAAGTTTAAACTGCATATAATCAGAACATGGATGTACCCTTGTCTCTGAATTTGTACCGAACACCTTTTTTCTATTAGCATATTTCTACAATATTTTCATTTCTTACTCATGGCAGTCCATTAGATGAAGGGAGCTTTGATGAAAAATAGTTGTAGACATATGCACAAGTAGAAAGAGTAAAAGAAAACAATTATTGTTTAATTTTATGTCTGAATTAAATAAATTTCCAAGTAATTTTACATAAAATTAGACAAAAGGCTAAGGATAAAAGTAATCAAAAGAGCCAAAGTCAGGACATCAGCACTGAGGTTAAGTGTTGTGTCTAAGGTGCACTTTTAAATGCAGTTTAAGGAATAGTCAAACATGCATACCTCATGCAGCAAAACCAGCGTGAGATTCCTGTTCCTAATTACTCAAGCCAGCTCTGTGTCAGAGCTTGACATGCTCTGAGTTAAAATGATGCAAAGGTATGTGCGTTCTGGCTGTAAATCAGACCACTGCTGTCCAAGGATGCAGCAACTATCAGTCGCACACCTTCTGCAGAACTTTAACTTTCAAGAGCAAATACTGTTGATGTGCTTTCCTCCTTCTATGCAACCATGATGGCATCTGCTATAAGGGTGATTATTTCTCCAGAGGACTGGGACATGGTGCTCAAATTTTCCTTCTATTGAACATCTAGAGCACCTTTCATGAATGTTTGCATTGGACTTGAGCCATCAGCTAGGACTGGAGCAACAGAAAACTCCCTGTACTGACTGCAGTCTAGTTCACACAAGCACAGTGTGATACATTATCATTATTTTTAAAAATGCCTGTCAACCAGCAAGTTGAGAAGTCAGGTGTTTACAGTTTCTGTCAGTTTGTGAGTTCTGTCGGTTTGATACTGGTACTTTGATTCAGTTTCACATATTTCTACTGCATAGAAAAATAGACATTTGCATGTTTCTGAACAAAATCAGTTGTAGAGAGGGTTGGTTTTGTTTTTTTTTTTTTATTTTTTACCAT
Organism: Ara ararauna; assembly: GCA_028858755.1. Lineage (NCBI taxonomy): Eukaryota > Metazoa > Chordata > Aves > Psittaciformes > Psittacidae > Ara > Ara ararauna. The sequence goes on along the minus strand of CM054410.1, from coordinate 29,354,881 downwards.
CCTGAATCAAATGCTATCACAGTGTTATAATCTATACTATAGTTTGAAAACCAAATATAATATGAAAATTAGACTTGAGAAGTATACAAAACCATACAAAGCATATACAAAGCATTGGCATGATGCATTGTATGTCACAAGATCTGGGATGTAGCCATTTAATTTCCTTTTGCAGCCCCTTTTAAGTAAAGATTTTTTTTTAAAGGAGGATCATATTTTTTTTTACTTTTTTTTTTTTTTTTACTATTACTGTTCACAAACATGAAAACTAGGCTGAATTATTAATTTTTCTTTTTTTTCTCATGCTTATGTTTTTGTGCATAGTAATTATGCTTGTGCAGCGGCAGTGTGTAATAGATGGCCCTGTAAGACATCTTAGATCATGTTTTTAGTAGTAGACTGGAGATTTATGCATTGGTATCAGTTTTCAGCAGTGGCCAGTATATATGATAAAAAGCTTGTCAGTCTGCAAATGGTCCTCTTCATGTGTGTTGCTACCAAATTTCACATAGAAATAGAACTGTTGGTGACTTAAACAGCAAAATATTAGAAAAACTAATTTAGCATGGTTTTAGAGCTGCAAGGTCCTATGGCAAGGGGAAGTTCAAGATACTCATAGCTTGGGGACTATCCATTCCAGATCAAAAGTGCTTTGTCTACTCTTATGGACTAATTTGACAAATATTTCTTCTAAAATACAGACCTGAGTACTATTTTTTACAGCCTTTCAGATAAAACTGAAAAACTAAGATCCTTTCTGCTTCACAAGGGCACAAAGTTTTCTCCTGATTCTAGTTTGGAGTAAGGTGAACTTACTGTGCAAATGATTGACTTTGATAATTTTACTTTCCCTGTGATTCTTGTCCATCACTTTGTTTGTTTTCTCCCTTTATTCCAAACAAACCCAGCTCCCTCTTTTCTCACCTTTCCTTCTTCTTCCACCTCAGGTTTAAACTATCTGTCCCCAAACTCCACTCCTGGTATCACTTTGTTTTTAACAGCTTGCACATTAAGTGAATTCTAAAGACTAAAACAGTAACAGCTGCCTTTTCTATCACAGCTGAACTCCTGAGCATTCTTCAGGCTTTTTGTTGTTACCCTTTCAAGTCCTGAATGTTCTCAGCTGTATCAGAAACCTGCTTGCTGCTTTCCTCTTCCAATTCATCACAGCAGCCACCATCCTTCAGCTGCTGCTTGATGTCAGAAAGAAGGTGAAAGCAGCTTTCCTCTCTCCCCAAGCTTCTCTGTCGCCTTATTTTTCTTTTTCTCTTCCTCATAAATTGCCTTTCTACAGTCCTCATAAATTGCCTTTCTACAGTCCATCTGGAAGAACTGATTCACGCTCTGCCCTTCTCTTACTGCAACAAGATTTCTGCCAAAGAAGTCACTCCATGTTAGTCTCATCTTCTGTTCTGTCTGTAGCCTCCTCCAGACCAGGAACAGCACACGCGAGAAGGCCTTTGTCAGCCTAGGGCTGACGTTTTGCATGCTTGGAGTGATATAGGTATATGTGTGTGTCTATATATACACACACACATATATATATACACATGTACATATACAGACAAAAACACATGCACACCTATTTGTATATGTATAAATATGGTTCTTGAAGTTAGTAAAAGTGGGTTGTGTGTAGCCAGAATTCCCAAGGTTAGGCTGTTTCCTGGAGTTACATATCAGTCAGGTGTCTCCACATTTGGATTTCCACTGAATAATACCAGAGGATTTCTACACTGCTGTTCAGGCCTTCGTAGAAACCTGTGACTAGGTCTTGGTGAGGAAGCTTGATACCAGAAGATGTCCACTCTGGCAGAGCAGTCCTATCAGGCTGATGAGAGTAACTGGGTAGATTAGCAAGGGTGCAGGTTCTTATAACACTGTAGCTTTTAGAGCTTGAATTAGCAGTTGGTCATTAAAATGAAATGGACTGTGCAGATACCTCATGTTCCTGCAGAGAAAGAGGAGCAAAGATGCAGTCTTTTTTGTTTTGTAAGGTTTGGGTGTCATTACAGGCAACTAGAACCATCAAAATATTTGGATTTCAAATGAAACACTATGATTGTAGAATTTCTCAAATTAAATGTAGTTGTTTCCTCTTGTAAGAACCAAGAAAATGCAGAAGATAACTGATTAAAAAATAAGACAACTAAAAATGTAATTTTTTTTTGCTGGCTTCTTTATTTCTGTTGAGACCTTAAAATGAGAGATACGGAGAAGCATATGCCTCATCCCTCAAAATGTTCAAGGCCAGGTTGTTCAGGGCTTTGAGCAACCTGGTCTAGTGGAAGGTGCCCCTGCCTGTGGCAAAGGGATTGGAACTCAATGATCTTTAAGGTGCTCTCCAACCCAAACCATTCTATAATTTTATGATAATTTTAAAGCAATTTTTCTTGTTGAAAACCTATGAGTTGATTGAGTCTTTGTCAGAAGAATGTAGAAGACACTGGTCCTCATGCATAACTGCTTGCTATATATTTCATATTAAGTATGTATCTTTTTATAGCAATTACAGTATGCAAGGGTATGCTACCTTAAAGTAGCTTCTGCCTCAAACATCTTTATTGTATACTCACTATATTCAGTTGTTTAGGCATATATTTTTAGCAGTAAATGTATCTGTCATGAAATTAACAATTGTTGGCTTATGAGTGATTTTCAAGGAGCAGAAATCAACCTTTATTGCAGTTTTTTTGGGGAGAGAAGCAGTTTCATTCCAAAATAGACCTAAATTGATCTCTGAGATAGTACCAACTTTTCTGTGTGTATATATATGCACATACATACACATCTATATATATTCATTATTTATTGCTGAGTTTGTGCAAGTGTATGTCTGAACTGCTAACTTATTATGACAGATTCCTCTGTCTTTTCAGTCTCTGTAGCAATAATAACTCATGTTAACTACTTACAAAGATGGCTGCATGATTCGAATATATATAATAGCACGTTAGTGAATGCTGTAAAATGGTAATGGATGAAGGTAAACTCACACTAAGATAAACACAAGGATGGAATTAAGTGCTGGAAGCAACTTCACCCAAGGGAAGTATTTCTTGGTTTGCTTAATAGTTGCTTTTTGCTTGTTTGCTTGTGGGGTTTTTTTTCTTGTTTTTGGTTTGATTTGGTTCATTCCCTCTGCCATCCCCCAACTCTTGCAAGTCTTCTCAAATCCTTTTCATAAAAACTGAAATTAGATTCTACTTCCTGCAGACAAATTATGAATAGATGTCTTCATTCTCCTTTGTACCTTCACAGGCACTTGTAAAAAGTAAATACCTGTTCTTTTGACTGTGATTCAGTTATAAGTTGTAAGTATATTATGGGTAAATGAAAATTAATATTTTAGTAAAAGAACAGTTAAAACTAGAATCCATGTCAGTCTCAAACTTTAAAGCTTTAAAGAAGCACGTCAACTTTCTTAAAAACAAACAGAAAAAAAACCCTCTCTGTAAACTCTCCATTGAGTAAAAAGCAAAAGTTACAATGACGTACATAGTCTAGAGGACTTCTAGAGTGGAGATAGTGGGCATCTGAGGTATACTTTTGAAATATGCAAAGTTACATAATTAATTGATACCATTTTTAGCACATTCTTTATTTAACCTACTTGGTTTTTTTTCCATAAAATCTAGAACTTTATGTACTTTTTATAAATGCCCTCAGGCTTATTAAATGTATAACTTAGGTTTGAGATTTTCTGATTTTTGTCTGAAAAAAAATACTTTACAAATATGTTTTTTCCCTCCTAACTCATGCGAGATAAAAAATAATTGTCAGTTCTTTATCATATTACATTTATATAATGATTTCTTCTAGAATGAAATAAAAAAATCTGTTGAACGTTACTGACATCACTTTGCCATCGTCTTGCTTCTTTTAACGAGCAAAAGAAAATTTATTATTTTTTTCCACATTAAAAACAAAACAAAACAAAACAACAAACAAATGATAGAGAGTTCTATATCTTAAAGGCATCCAAGAGTCTAAAGCCATTACTAGAACACTTGGGCTAAGTAGTGTAAGGTTATACATATCTGTTTGTGTGTTGCTGTAGTTGCTATGCATTGCATTACTGCACCCTGTTGTCTGATGAGTTGTTTGCTTTGCTCCTTTGTTCCCCAAGGCTTGCTGTAGGTATATATCTGAAGGAAAGTACTTCATGGCTCTGTGATGCAATGTTTTATCACTCAGCATTTCAAAGCTGACACACATCATCAATTTTGGACAGTAAGCATCCTATCCAAATGAAGCAACAAAATCCAGTCAAGGCAGATGGGTAATTTTCTAGAGTATTCAGGGAAACGGTAGCTATTATGGCTCACTGGCTATCCAAGGTGCTTTGGCACATATATCATTTTAAGCTATTCAGAACATGGTAGCTGAAACCCAGTGAAGTGGCCTGATCCTGTCAGATTCTTTACTGCAGTCAGTTTTTTGGCATAAACCTTTGCTGTATCTCTCCTGTGAATAAGGTTGCCGTGGTGAAAAAATTAAAGGAAAGAAGTAAGCATTGATAAGAGGTAAATATTTTAAGCTCTGGTAACTAAAGAGTGATTTACGTTTCTATGGATGAATACTTTGCATTTTTATAGAGCAATGGAAGTTCTAAAAATGTTTCTTAATTACATTCAGTGCAAACTTCTGTCTGTACAGACACAAATAAATACAACATTTCTAACCTTTATCTCCTTATCTGTTCTCAAACACTACTTTTAAAATCCTAGTTAGAAATTGAAGATCACGTATACAGTATACTACACATGCAAATAACCACTGTGGCTGTATCTTGGTCTTATCATCAAACTAATATTGAGTTCTTTCATTTACAAATCCCCCTACATCATTACTCTTAATACTTTCAGTGAGATAGACATTCATTTTGTTGAAATTCAAAAGGAATTATGAATAGTAGTAGGTCAGGTGTACTCACATTATTATGCAGATTTTATTTCTGATCAAATGCAAATAAATGGCAGACATTTTGTGCACATTCATGCTGCTCTGCTTAACTGTCAATGCTGAGCTTCATCAATAAACTAAGAAAAAAACAGTCATGATAGGCATAAAAGTTCTTCAACTAAATTTTTACTGTATTTTTTATTTACAGACAATCCCTAGAATCCAGCATATGGTTTCTTTAACAAAAGCTGTCTCAATATGGTGAGTAATTAACAGGTTCTCTATAATAGCGAAAAGTGAATCCTGTTTAATGAAATTTCTTTTTGCTTGACTGAAATATTGTTTAACATACCAGCCCCAAATAAAAAACAAACAAACAAACAAACAAACAAACAAACAACCAAACAATAATAACAAAAAAATCCTACATCTTTACTGTGAGGAACAGCCTTTCAATATTGTACCAGCTACAGGTGGAAAATGAAAGATGCTACAATTATGTTTTCTTACTGGGACTGACCTCTAGTGTGAAGCAATGGCATTTAGCATTATTTTGGCTTTGAAATGACAGCTTTTTGCCATTTGCACTGAATTGCTTGAGTTCTGTCACTGTAAAGGAGCAAGGTAATTCGTCATTAAAAAAATTTAATCCTCAGCCCTCTTCCTGTAGTAATTCTGTCTTCTCAGTCCAGTGTTTCCATGAAATGTCTGTTTGCTTTTATTTTCTTTAAAAAGCTCTATAACTTCTCGTGCTCAAATACTGTAATTCAGACTCTGACCTCTTACTTACATCACCAGTGAAACTACCAGTTATTTTCATCATTAGCTCTTTATGCATTCATTCCTTCTCTGTCCTTCATCTGTATCAATACAACTCTAAGATGAAACCCATTAAAAAGTTTCTTTTACTAATTCATGGAGAAATTGTGCTAACAAATATTAGATTTATCAAATAAAAACCTGAAAAATCAGAGTATGTGAAAGAGCAAATTGTACTGCAGCCTTAACTTCAATCTATTTGCTATGGATGTGCACATAACATCTTTAATGCTGTGGGTGTATTAGCTGCTTGAACAGTTAACTATGCGGTATTATTGTAGATTTTTCCCTTCCAGTTTATCTATAGATATGTTCCATCTGTTAGAGTTGGACGTTCTCTGGATGTTTGTGTTTATAAAAAGCATACATGTATATGCTTTTGTTTGCTTTTTTTAACTCAGAAGCTTATTGTGTAAGTAATTGTGTTGTCCCTCAGAGCGTGTTTTAGGAAAGGTACAGAGTTTACGTGCATTGCAGTGTAACATAGTTTACTCTTTCTCATCCCATTAGTTGTAAAATCATTGCTGAATATTACTTTTCTTCTTTGATGAGAGACATGTGGAATTATTGTAATTCCAAATGGTGTTATCATTATCAGTAGGAGACACAAGTTACTAAGGTTATCCTCTATTCATTAACAAGGTATATGTTAGTATGAAGACCATCAAATAACAGCCACATAAAAAATAATCTACTGCACTCTTTTATTATCTAATTTTAAAATTTAACCAATGTGAACTTGTCAGGAAAGGAATATAATTGAATGGAAAAATAGAAATATTAGTTTGGAGAAAATGTATGTCAATTTTAAATGAGATATTTTAAGCTTCTTATATTAATTTGGAAATTTGTTCATTTCCCCTCAGATCTTAACTTTTGGTTATTTTGCAGCTGTAATGTTCCTAGGCTTTGTCCAGACAGATCTGGTATGCTAAACAGATCTTAGACTACGTACCAACTAGAGGTCTCTTGAATATTACATGCGCAGAAAACGCATGGACATGTAATGCACTAATCTTTAATACTGATATACATGATGAAACAAATTCTACTTTACAAGAGGTGGACTGGTATATGGTCAGCTTAATGTGAATGCCATAACAAACTGACACTATGTTATGGTGGAAGATTGCAGTGGGATGGGGCTGTTGCAAGCTGTGTGCTCGTTGCCTTAAAAGGGATAAAAAAGCATTCCTCAGATTGTTGAAATTTCCTTTTGTAGAGTGTTTTGAGATCCACTGGTATGACAAAACAATGCCAATGTTACACTGCACTCTCAGGATAACTCAAGCATCCCAAAGGTTTTCAAAACAGAAGCAAGTAGTTTGAATTATTGTGCAGTTTCTCTGGAAGTCTACTTTTGCTGTATTTAATTGTAGTTACTCCCTCTAGCCATTCCTTCCATACTGACTCATGGATTTTTTTCAGTTGTCAAATATTTCCATATCTTTTGTTCATTCATAGACACCTGTCATGTTCTATTATTATTATTGCTTCTACTGCTGTTACATATCTTGTAAAAAGTTTTTTTCTTAAACAGCTAAACGTGCAGTCTCTCATTGAAACAGCCTGTGTCCAATTACTATATGTTAAAAACCTCTGGTACTTCCAGTTCAGAAGCAGTTAGATCACTATCTATAGCTACACTATCTACAGCTAACTGAAGGGATGGAGGTCACCTTCATCTAGAGAGAACAATATTAGATGATTAGGTAATAAGATCTAAGTAAATCATTAAAGATACTGAGTTTGACCTGACTTTGGACTGCTGTTCTTCCACTACCATAAATCCTGGGACCCAGATGGGTAGAAAATACTTGGAACTTGGGATCCAAATATTTGTTTCAACTAGCAGTACATGTTTGAACTTGATTAATACCCTGTAATCAGAAATCTAAACTCTTGGAGTATATCCAAACTCTTGGAGTCTTACCTGTATTCTTTACATAGCCACGTTGACCTAGAGTTGAGTGCACACTATGCTTAAACTCATTTGTTACCATTGCTAGGAATTGCACCCATCATGCTGTAGTGGTTTAAGCCTCTCAGCCACGCAGTTTTGTCCACTAACTCCCCCCTTTCTCCTCCCCCCGCTCCCGGAGGGATGGGAAGGAGAATCGAAAGAAAAGCAACTCTCACAGGGTGAGATAAGAACAGTTTAGTAGCTAAGGTATAACACAAACCACTGCTGCCGCCACCACCAATAATAATAATAATAGAAATACAAAGGAAAAGAATACAATCGCTCACCACCTACGCCCAATCCGACCACGCAGTGCACCCCCACCCCTCCAGGTCTCCGCTCACTGCTTTACATCCTGGGCATGAAGTGCTGTGTCATGGAATACCTCTTTGGCTAGTTCAGGTCAGGTGCCCTGTCTCGGCTTCCTCCCAGCTTCCCCTCCTCCCTAGCAGACCATGAGACTCAAAAAAGTCCTTGGTCAGACCAAAACATTACCAAGCAGTAACTGAAAACACTGGTGTTACCAGCGCTGTTCCCAGGCCCAAAATCAAAAACACAGTGCTGCACCAGCTACCAAGAAGGAGAAAAATGACTGCTGCTGCTGAACCCATGACATGTCAAATTAAATTTCAAATTTTCTGCAACTAAATTGCAAGTATTTTAATTATACTGTCTCACCAAAAGATTCAGAATTTTCAGAAACACTGTTCCCTCTGCCATGGATTTCTAGTGATTGCACAGCTGATCTTAAAATTATAGAATAGAATCATAGAATAGTTAGTGTTGGAAAGGACCTTAAGATCATCTAGTTCCAACCCACCTGCCATGGGCAGGGACACATCACACTAAACCATGTCAGTCAAGACTCCCTCCAACTTGGCCTTGAGCACCGCCAGGGGTGGTGCATTCACAAATTCCCAGGGCAACCTATCCCAGTGCCTCACCACCCCAACAGTAAAGAGTTTCTGCCTCGTATCCAATCTAAACTTCCCCTGTTCAAGTTTGAACCCGTTACCCCTTGTCCTATCACTACAGTCCCTAATGACAAGTTGCTCCCCAGCATCCTTATAGGCCCCCTTCAGGTACTTGGAGGCTGCTATGAGGTCTCCACGCAGCCTTCTCTTCTCCAGGCTCAACAGCCCTAACTTTCTCTGCCTATCTTCATATGGGAGGTGCTCCAGTCCCCTGATCATCCTCGTGGCCTCCTTTGGACTTCTTCCAACAATTCCATGTCCTTTTTATGTTGAGGACACCAGAACTGCACACAATACTCCAGTGAGGTTTCATGAGAGCAGAGTAGAGGGGCAGGATCACCTCCTTCGACCTGCTGGTCACACTCCTTTTAATGGAGCCCAGGATATGGTTGGCTTTCTGGGCTGCAAGCGCTTACTGAGGCCGACTCATGTTAAGTTTCTCATTGACCAACACCCCCAAGTTCTTCTGCGCAGGGCTGCTCTGAATCTCTTCTCTACTCAACCTGTAGCTGTGCCTGGGGTTGCTCTGACCCAGCTGCAGGACTGTCATGGTTTAAGCCGTAAATCGTGCAGGCTGCTCACTCACTCCCCCCTCTTTCTTCCCCACCACTCTGAGGGGGGGGGAATGGGGAGAAGAATCGAAAGAATGTAGCTGTCATGGATTGAGATAAGAACAGTCCAGTAACTAAGGTATTACACAAACCACTGCTGCTACCACCAATAATAATAATGACCAGGGAAATATAAGGGAAGAGGATACAACTGCTCACCACCCGACGACTGAGCCATGAACTGAACTCTTCCAGGTTCCTGCCCCCAGTTTTTCCGTCCTGGGCATGACATACTGTGGTATGGAATACCTCTTTGGCTAGTTCAGGTCAGGTGCCCTGTCTCTGCTTCCTGCTGGCTTCCCCTCCTCCCTGGTAGAGGATGAGACTCAGAAAATCGTTGGTCAGACCAAAACATTCTAAGCAGTAACTGAAAACATCAGTGTTATCAGCGCTGTTTCCAGGCCAAAAGTTGAAAACAGCACTGCACCAGCTACTACGAAGGAGAAAAATGACTGCTGCTGCTGAATCCATGACAGTATCCACCTTCTTATTCCATACCATTCACGTCATGCTCAGCTCCCATATTTTCAATATACAATCACACATATATATATATATATTTTTATATATATATATATATATATATATATATATATATACATCCACACACACACAGAGGGAGAAAGGTCATCCTTCAGTGCATGGACCAATCCCTACAAAGCTGCTGAGTCCATTCGGTCCGTGATGTCTGGCTCCATCTCCAGTAACAGTCCTTCAGAGCAGCAGAGGCTGTGTGTAGTGTTGGATCGTTGCCTGCTGATGCTGATAGCTCCTTTACTGCAGAACTTGTCCGGTTTCATTAAAGTTCATTCTTTGATGGGATGACTGTCAGAGGGCCAGTAGCTGATGACTTGGAGACATCTAGTTGGTGGGCTATAAAAGTATTACATAGCAGGCAACAGCATACAATTGAGTTCATTGGCTGTTTTCCCCTAAAATCAAATCTCCTTGAGGTACACGTCGGACTTCCTCATCTTCCTGCATTACCCACCAAGTATATCCGGGTCCCTGAGCAAAAGCAATCCCACAAGTGGGTTTGCCTTTACCTGAAGCAGGAATAACCCAGACTGTCTTCCCCAGCAAATTTTTTATATGCACCACAGGAACTTTGTCCCCCTCCACAGTATGTAGGAGTTCAGACTGGGCAGGACCAGCCCTGTTGGCAGATCCTCTGGTGTTGACCAACCAAGTGGCCTTTGGTAAATGTGTATCCCAATGTTTGAAAGTCCCACCACCCATTGCTCTCTGTATAGTTTTTAACAGCCAATTGTACTGTTTGATTTTCCCTGAGGCTGGTGCCTGGTAGGGGATGTGATATACCCATTCAATGCCATGCTCCTTGGCCCAAGAGTCTATCAGGCTGTTCCAGAAATGAGTCCCACTGTCTGACTCAATTCTCTCTGGGGTGCCGTGTCGCCACAAAATCTGTTTCTCAAGGCCCAGGATAGTGCTCTGGGCAGTGGCGTGGGGCACAGCATATGGTTCCAGCCATCCGGTGGTTGCTTCCACCATGGTAAGCACATGGCACTTGCCTTGGCGGGTTAGTGGGAGTGTGATATAATCAATCTGCCAGGCCTTCCCATATTTGTACTTCAGCCATCGTCCTCCATACCAAAAAGGCTTTAACTGTTTAGCTTGCTTAATTTCAGCACATGTTTCACAGTCATGAATAACCTGAGCAATAGTGTCCATTGTTAAATCCACCCCTTGATCACGGGCCCATCTGATTGCTGCATCTCTGCCCTGATGGCCTGAAGTGTCATGGGCCTGCTGGGCTAAAAATAATTCACCCTTATGTTGCCAATCTAAGTCTATCTAAGCCACTTCAATCTTAGCAGCTTTATCCACTTGTTGGTTGTTCTGGTGTTCCTCAGTGGCCCGACTCTTGGTTACATGAACATCTACATGGTGTACCTTCACCACCAGGTTCTGCACCTGAGCAATGATATCTTGCCACAGTGCAGCAGCCCAGATGGGTTTACCTCTGTGTTGCCAGTTGCTCTGCTTCCATTGCTGCAACCACCCCCACAGGGCATTTGCCACCATCCATGAGTCAGTATAGAGTTAAATTACTGGCCACTTTTCTCATTCAGCAATGTCCAAGGCCAGCTGGATGGCTTTCACCTCAGCAAACTGACTCGATTCACCCTCTCCTTCAGCAGTTTCTGCAACTTGTCGTCGGGGACTCCCTACAGCTGCCTTCCATCTCCGATGCTTTCCCACAATGTGACAGGACCCATCAGTAAACATGGCATGCTGCTTTTCACTTTCTGACAGTTCATTATATGGTGAATATATACACCGCCTCACCTCCCCCTCCTCTGGTGACATTCCAAAATCTCTGCCCTCTGGCCAGTCCATGATGACTTCTAGAATTCCCGGACTACTGGGATTTCCTATTCAAGCTTGTTGTGCAATTAGTGCAGCCCACTTACTCCATGTAGCATCAGTTGCATGATGTGTAGAGGAGACCCTGCCTTTGAACATCCAGCCCAGCACAGGCAACCGGGCTGCTAGGAGGAGCTGTGCTTCAGTGCCAATCACTTCTGAAGCAGCTCAAACCCCTTCATAGGCTGCCAGTATCTCTTTTTCAGTTAGGGTATAGCTGGCCTCAGATCCTCTGTATCTCCGACTCCAAAATCCGAGGGGTCGGCCTCGAGTCTCCCCTGGAGCTTTCTGCCAGAGGCTCCAGGTAGGACCATTCTCCCTGGCTGCGGTCTAGAGTACATTTTTAACATCTGGCCAAGTCTGGACTGGTTTGAGGGCTACTGCATGAACTATCTCTCGTTTAATTTGCTCAAAGTCTTGTTGTTGCTCAGGGCCCCATTTAAAATCATTCTTCTTCTGGGTCACATAATACAGAGGGCTTACATTCAAACTGTAATTCGGGATGTGTATTCTCCAGAACCCCACAGCACCCAAGAAAGCTTGTGTTTCTTTCTTAATAGTTGGTGGCGACATTGCTGTTATCCTGTTGATCACATCTCTGGGGATCTGGCAACGTCCATTTTGCCATTTTATTTCCAAAAATAGAATCTCCTGTGCAGGTCCCTTGACCTTACTCCATTTTATGGCAAAACCGGCTTCCAGCAGGATTTGGATTATTTTTCTTCCTTTCTCAAAGACTTCTTCTGCTGTATCTCCTCACACAATAAAATTATCAATGTATTGCAGGTGTTCTGGAGCTTGCCCCTGTTCCAGTGCAGTCTGGATCAGTCCATAGCAGATGGTAGGGCTGTGTTTCCACCCCTGGGGCAGTCGGTTCCAAGTGCACTGGACCCCCCTCCAAGTAAAAGCAAACTGTGGCCTGCACTCTGCTGCCAGAGGAATTGAGAAAAACGCATTGGCAATATCAATCGTGGCACACCACTTGGCTGCCTTTGAATTCAGTTCATATTGAAGTTCTAGCATGTCTGGTTCGGCAGCACTCAAGGATGGTGTGACTTTATTCAGGCCACGATAGTCTACTGTTAGTCTCCACTCTCCATTAGACTTTCGCACTGGCCATATGGGGCTATTAAAGGGTGAGTGGGTCCTACTGATCACTCCTTGACTCTCCAGTCTACGGATCAGCTTATGGATGGGAATCAGGGAGTCTCGGTTGGTGCGATATTGCTGCTGGTGCACTGTTGTGGTTGTGATTGGCACTTGTTTTTCATTGACCTTCAGCAACCCCACAACAGAAGGACCTTCTGAGAGACCAGGCAAGGTGGACAGCTGCTCAATTTCCTCTGTCTCCAAAGCAGCAATACCAAAAGCCCATCGGTACGCTTTTGGGTCTTTGAAATACTCTCTCCTGAGGTAATCTATGCCAAGGATGCACGGAACCTCTGGACCAGTCACAATGGGGTGTTTTTGCATTCCCTCCCAGTCAGGCTGATTTCAGCCTCCAGTACAGTCAACTCTTGGGATCCTCCTGTCACTCCAGAAACATAAATGGGTTCCACCCCTCGACAGCTTGATGGCATCAGGGTACACTGTGCAGTGGTATCTGCTAGAGCCTTATACTTCTGTAGAACTGATGTTCCAGGCCATTTGATCCACACAGTCCAGTAAATCCGATTGCCCCCTACCTCCACCTGACTGGAGACAGGGCCCCTCTAATAGTCATCCCATTGGTCACTCACATCTTGTTGACAGGGATTATTCCTTGTCACAGGAGCTGAAGTAAAATCAGCTCTTCCACTCCATCTGGGAACCTGCTCACCAGAGACTGAAGCCACAGCCTTCATGGGGTGATCAGCCTTGACATTTGTTCTCCTCTTCAATTCACACACCTGTTCCTCCAAAACTGAAGTAGGCTTTCCATCCCACTTTGTCATATCTTCTCTGTGATCCCGCAGGTAAAACCATAGGGTGGCCCGTGGTGTATTCCTTCTATATCTTCTCTCTCGAACAATACATCTTTTGTTAATAGCTGTTGGTACACGTGAGGAGCTGGATAGATTGTCTCTCAATTGTTTGAGGTCCTGAGAGAGTTTTTCCACAGCTGAGATGATGGAAGTGGTGAGATTGCCTTCAAACTCTCTGAGTTTATGAATCATTTCATCCACTGTTGGTGGTATTATGTCAGTCCAGGTTACTGTTGCCAATGAATGGGCATATGATGGGGGTGCATTCCATCTAAATTTCCGCCACATGGGTTGTATACATTTGACTTCATCTGGATCTATGGGTATATCCTTGTTATTCGGCTTGATATTATAGATCATCTCTACAATGGCTGATTCCCTCAGAGAGTGGATACCCTTTTCTAGAGTAGTCCACTTGGCGGAATGACTCATAACATCATCCTTGTATGGAAACCTATCTTTCATAGCTGCCAAGAGCCGCCTCCAAAGGCTGAGGGACCGTTTCTCTCTTGCAATTGCTTTGTCAATTCCCTCTTCCTTAGCAAGTGATCCCAGCTGTTTGGCTTCACCACCTTCTAGTTCATGACCGTTGGCCCCATTGTCCTAGCATTGGAGCAACCAGGTGATGATGTGCTCCCCTGACTGACAGGTAAAGTCTTTTCACATATTCTGTAGCTTGGTTGAGGTCTGAGTTCGGGAAGTCACTTCTTCTTCTTCTTCTTCTTCTTCTTCTTCTTCTTCTTCTTCTTCTTCTTCTTCTTCTTCTTCTTCTCTTTCTTCTTCTTCTTCTTCTTCTTCTTTCTTCTTCTTCTTCTTCTTCTTCTTCTTTCTTCTTCTTCTTCTTCTTCTTCTTCTTCTTCTTCTTCTTCTTCTTCTTCTTCTTCTTCTTCTTCTTCTTCTTCTTCTTCTTCTTCTTCTTCTTCTTCTTCTTCTTCTTCTTCTTCTTCTTCTTCTTCTTCTTCTTCTTCTTCTTCTTCTTCTTCTTCTTCTTCTTCTTCTTCTTCTTCTTCTTCTTCTTCTTCTTCTTTCTTCTTCTTCTTCTTCTTCTTCTTTCTTCTTCTTCTTCTTCTTCTTCTTCTTCTTCTTTCTTCTTCTTCTTCTTTCTTCTTCTTCTTCTTCTTCTTCTTCTTCTTCTTCTTCTTCTTCTTCTTCTTCTTCTTCTTCTTCTTCTTCTTCTTCTTCTTCTTCTTCTTCTTCTTCTTCTTCTTCTTCTTCTTCTTCTTCTTCTTCTTCTTCTTCTTCTTCTTCTTCTTCTTCTTCTTCTTCTTCTTCTTCTTCTTCTTCTTCTTCTTCTTCTTCTTCTTCTTCTTCTTCTTCTTCTTCTTCTTCTTCTTCTTCTTCTTCTTCTTCTTCTTCTTCTTCTTCTTCTTCTTCTTCTTCTTTCTTCTTCTTCTTCTTCTTCTTTCTTCTTCTTCTTCTTCTTCTTCTTCTTTCTTCTTCTTCTTCTTTCTTCTTCTTCTTCTTCTTCTTCTTCTTTCTTCTTCTTCTTCTTCTTCTTCTTCTTCTTCTTCTTCTTCTTCTTCTTCTTCTTTCTTCTTCTTCTTCTTCTTCTTCTTCTTCTTCTTCTTCTTCTTCTTCTTCTTCTTCTTCTTTCTTCTTCTTCTTCTTCTTCTTTCTTCTTCTTCTTCTTCTTCTTCTTCTTCTTCTTCTTCTTCTTTCTTCTTCTTCTTCTTCTTTCTTCTTCTTCTTCTTCTTCTTTCTTCTTCTTCTTCTTCTTCTTCTTTCTTCTTCTTCTTCTTTCTTCTTCTTCTTCTTCTTTCTTCTTCTTCTTCTTCTTTCTTCTTCGTCATGTGACGATGACTCCTGGTCAGATGCTGTCCCAGGTGGTGAGTACGTTGTTTCTTCATCTTGCTTTATCTTTCTTGCCTCCTTTTTGCTTTCCCTCTTGCATGCAGGGGCAACCGGTATTGGTACGAATTGGTCCTCTGGTTTAGCTGCGGTGATTATCACTGTGGTTTGGGTAGCTGCTATACTTGCCACTGGGGTTTGAGTAGTGGCTGTCCTTGTTGCTGGTGGTGGTGTAGCTGCTATACTTGGAGCTGGAGTAGCTGCGCTGCCCATTACGGTTGAAGTTTGAGTAGCTACTGTACTTGTCCCTGGGGGTGGTGTAGCTGCTGTGCTTGGAGCTGGAGTACCTGCGCTATCCATTACTCCGCCCTCAGATCAGGGACATTTTTTAACTTTTGAAGGTGCTGGATGGTGTTGAACAGGGCTCTGTAAGCACAGGCCAAGCCCCAGCACATTGCCATGATTTGTCCCTCTCTGGTGTGACCAGACTGACAACACACCTCCTTTAAGTGTTTTACTAATTTTTCTGGATTTTGCATTTGTTATTTGCTGAAGTTCCAAAGCACTGGAGGGGACCACTGGCCTGGATATTTGCCCATACTATCCCACACACCCTGCCGCTCGTGACTATCCAGCCTCGGGGAAAACCTCTTGGACCTCCTATATCGTTGTGTAACCCTAGACAAGGCCCAAACCCGACTCCACATAACTCTCGGGACCAGAAAAAATGGTCTTGAGTAAAACACACTCAGTATGCGCACCAACATGGTGATCCCCATCACAATCAGCAGGCAGGTCTCAAGGGTATCGAAAGGCCATTCAAAACCTTCAAAATTCTCAAACAATGCTGTAAACAGTCTTGTGGGGGGGCTGGGAGCATAAAAGAATGTCTCCTTCACAGGTTGACCACCCGCGGAGGTGAAAATAGATGTGTAATTGCTAAACACTTCTATTATATACCTCCCAAAGTATAGGGTTGGTGACCACACTGGGAAAAAAAGCCGGGTCAGTTTCATGATCACCGAATCTATTTTATTACAAGTCATTCCAATAAAGTACAATGTAACAAGAACCTTAACCAAAAATCCATATCTGAAAAATGTTAGGATAAGAAATACTGGCTGTAAGTAAAGTATCATACGCTAAATCTGTGAGATCCACAGCAACAACTTTGAGAGCCAATAAATCAGCATTCTGACGAGTGACTATTAATCCTGTGGTTATCTCAATCCTTCGTGCCCCACATTGTGCACCAAAAAGAACTGTTGTGGTTTAAGCCGTAAATCATGCAGCCCGCTCACTCACCTGTGGTTATCTCAATCCTTCGTGCCCCACATTGTGCACCAAAAAGAACTGTTGTGGTTTAAGCCGTAAATCATGCAGCCCGCTCACTCACTCCCCCCTTTTTCTTCCACCCCACTCCGGGGGGGAGGTGGGGGGGGGGGGAATGAGGAGAAGAATCAAAAGAATGTAACTCCCACGGGTTGAGATAAGAACAGTCCAGTAACTAAGGTATCACACAAATCACTACTGCTACCACCAATAATAATAATGACAAAGGAAATATAAGGGAAGAGGATACAACTGCTCACCACCCGACGACTGAGCCATGAACTGAACTCTTCCGGGTTCCTGCCCCCAGTTTTTCCGTCCTGGGCATGACATACTGTGGTTTGGAATACCTCTTTGGCTAGTTCAGGTCAGGTGCCCTGTCTCTGCTTCCTGCTGGCTTCCCCTCCTCCCTGGTATAGCATGAGACTCAGAAAGTCTTTGGTCAGACCAAAACATTCTAAGCCGTAACTATAAACATCGGTGTTATCAGCGCTGTTCCCAGGCTGAAAGTCAAAACCACAGCACTGCACCAGCTATTACGAAGGAGAAAAATAACTGCTGCTGCTGAACCCATGACAAGGACCTTGCATTTGTTATGGTCAAACTTCATCAGGTTGGCATCAGCCCACCTCATAAGCATGTCAAGGTCTCTCTGAATGGCATTCCTTCCCTCCAGCATGTCAATCAAACCACACAGCTCGGTGTCATCGGCAAACTTGTTAAGGGTGCACTCAATCCCACTGTCCATGTCACCAACAAAGATGTTGAACAAGATCGGTCCCAACACTAGTCCCTGATGGACACCACTCGTGTCTCCAAGAGTTGAGATCTCCAGCTGAGAGCCATTGACCACAACTCTTTGGTGCGGCCATCCAGCCAATTCTTTATCTACTGTGTGGTCCATCTGTCAAACTCATGTCTCTACAATTTAGAGACAAGGATGTCACGCAGGACTGTGTCAAACACCTTGCACAAGTCCAGGTGGATGACATCAACTGCTCTACTGTTGTCCATCAGTTCCGTAGCCCCATCACAGAAGGCCACCAAATTGGTCAGGCAGGATTTTCCCTTAGTGAAGCCATGCTGGCTGTCACCAAGCACCTTGTTGTCTTTCATGTGCCTTAGCATGCCTTCCAGGAGAATCCGCTGCAAGATTTTGCCAGGCACAGAGGTGAGACTGACCGGTCTGTAGTTCCCCAGCTCATCCATTTTCCCATTTCTTGAAAATGGGGGTTATATTCCCCTTGTTCCAGTCGTTGGGAACTTCACCTGACTGCCATGATTTTTCAAATACGATGGACAGTGACTTAGCAACTTCATTTGCCAGCTCCTTCAGGACCCGCAGATGGATTTCCTCAGATCCCATGGACTTACTCACATTCAGGTTCTTAACATGATCTCGAACCTGATCCTCCCCTACAGTGGGCCTTGGGTTTCATTCTCACAGAACCTATATCTGCCTTCCAAGACTTGGGTGACGTGGTCATAGCATTTGCCAGTGAAGACTGAGGCAAAGAAGTCATTAAGAACGTCAGCCTTCTCCAAATCCAGGGTAGCCAGTTCTCCTGATAGCTTCCAGAGAGGGCCCACATTGTCCCTAGTCTGTCTTTTATTTGCAATAAGGAATCTCTTCCTGTTATCTTTCATATCCCTAGCCAAGTTTTTCACTGTAAAAATAGAGGTATGAGAAGTGGTTTTTTGAGAGGCATTACTGAAAAATTGAATAAAACCATTTCAGAATTGGAAATTATTATCAGGAAATATGCTTTGTAAATGAAAGGTTTTAGAGTAAATGGCATTTGATAACTGGAAAACTGTTGATGGTCTCCTTTTAATATCTGCTAGATTCATGTATAGCTGTGTACTGTGTACTGACACTGCAAGTGGACTTAGCTTGAACAATGGAAAAGATTAATAATAAAAGAAGAATTAATATACTAGTAAATACAATACATTCTAGTACAGTTTAGCAGTCTGAATTTTGGCTTTCATTTTTGACCTCCCCACCTGCCACATCACCTAGCACTTTGATCTCTTTAATCTTGCTTTTCCTTTTGCAATATTATATTGCTTCTTCCCCAGTCACTGTACAAGTGCTGACACAATTACCTTGGCATCTTGAGATATACTGTTTTCTGTTTCATGGCTCATTTTGGCCATAATAAACAAAGTCAGCTCACATAACCTTGGTCTGACTCCTTTCTGCTTATTTAACTGTTTTTAATCTGCAGGGTTTTATTGCTTGCTACGGCATCTTGTGCCACAAGGTTTTCCCACAACCACTTAACCCTGTGTAGTCTTGACAATACTTATTCAAAGTTCAGTGTACAATTTTTCATATGCTACCTATGAATTAGTAGATCTGATTGTACAGCTCCTGTATAACCTGGTCTCCTTTTTATTTGTTATCAAGTCTATGCAACTTTGCTGACTAGGCAACTACTTATATATTACTGGTTTACTATTTAAAATAAAATTTCCAGACAAAAGCAGATGGCATTAATTATAGTGTTGGATGTGTGCAAGTCTCTGTTGCTTATGGGAGCATGAAGCTAAACTGGAATACTCATGTCACTGCCCATGAGGAGAAAGTTCACAGTGCTGTAGAAGAAGCTTGGGTTACATGATAAGACAGTTTGCACAAAGACAACAGCCATTGTTTTCATGAAGTATTTAAACAAAAACTTGAAGTATGTTGAAGGTGAGGCATTTCAGTCTGCCCATACTTGTCTTCACTGGATTAAGCCATTAACCGTTTGCTTAGTAAAATCCACTTCTGCATTTCTTAAAGTGCTTTGCCTTTTAAAAAGTGAACAGAGCATTTGTTCTGTATGTAATTCTGAACCTGTTTTTGCCTAGCTCAACTGAAATCACTGCTGCAGTTCAGGACCAGGTTTTTACTTCTGACTTGTCCATGCCTTGTCCCACGTGCCAATATAATGAAGCATTTTCCTGAATTTGCACATACAAGAATGATCCTACTGAGTTCACACAAATTAGGGATAGCATTCATGACAGCAGTCATTCAAATCAATGGGCAACTTTTTAGCTTATGTACTAAAATTTGTTTTTACAGGACAGAGTGATTATGAAGAAAGCAGACGTAAAATCAAGAAATGGGTACACAAACTGAGGAATAAATTGAGAGAATACTTTCAGCACTTTGGGGCTTGAACTAGATGATTTTTGAGGGTCGAACTAGATGATTTTTGAGGGTCAAACTATTTTATGATTCTGTGTTGTTTTATGGTTCCTTGATATGTTCCTGATTTTGAAGATCAAGATGTGTTATGATCATAGCATCATAGAATAATTAGGGTTGGAAAGGACCTTAAGATCATCTAGCTCCAACCCCCCTGCCATGGGCAGGAACAACTCACTGTATACCATGTTGCCCAAGGCTCTGTCCAAACTGGCTTTAATATGATTTTCTGTATTGCACAGGATGTACACTGTCAAAGTCAATGCAGTCTCCACAGAAGTAATGTATTATTTCAATTCCACATGTCCTTGACAGTTTCATATAATCATAATAGTAAAAGCAAATGGTTTCCAGCTATGTGGACAAGAGCACAAAATTTGCTTATTCCTTTGGCACAGTTTTGGACTCTGGATCTTTTGTTCCCTACATAAGAACAAATTGCTTAGGCTGAATTATGTCTGCAGCTTATCTTAAGTCCAAATATTCTTTTCTATGTAAAATGCTATGAACACGTGGGATTTTTGCTTTGCTTAAGAACTAGCATTTGTCATTCTTCCTGGGGCAAAAAGAAAAAAAAAAAGAGGAGAAAATAAACATATATATTAGAACATGAACACTTTCATGCTCTTTTAAATGTTTTCTCTTTTTTTTTTTTTTTTGGTGGTGTTTTTTTTTTTGTTTGCTTGGTGTTTTTTGTTTTTTTTTTTTTTTTTTTTTGTTTGGTTTGGTTTAGTTTTTCTGGTTTGGTTTTTTTTTTGTGGTTTGTTTTGCTTTTTTTACTGTGCCATGTAACTTGGTTGTACATGTCCATTTCATTCTTTGTATCCTGGCCTTAGAACTTGCTTTGTTAACAGCAGCAACAGCCAGCAAGTGGAAGTTTACTTTAGAATATTGGGTTTAGTTATTTACAAGCTGTTTATGTGACCTAAGAAGGATCTAATTATTGACATTTTTTTAAAACACTCATGGCTTTTTTCACTGTGATAATCAATGTATTTAGCAGCTGTTAGTGATCTTTTGGTAATAAATTGCTGTTCCTACAATTATGTGTCATTGTAAAGAGCTGTTGACACATTAATAAACTATTAATTATTAATTCATTTTTTTCATGTGCCAGCACTGCCTGCTATATTTCTCCCTTGCTGTATAAGCTAAACACCATGCCAAATTTGTATATAAAGCCTTGTTCTTCACTTCCATAATGCAGCCACTTCCAGTAACCTCTTTCTAGCCTGTCAACCCATAGAGGCTACAAGCATGAATACCACATGCAGTTTTCAAATTCTACTTGCAGTTTCAAGTTTTTACAACTTGAAATAAAAAATATAAAAATATAATACTATGACTCATATTTGGTCATTGATGGTGAAGATTCACTTAAGGAAAGAAGTTTCTGGAGAGGTTGTGATGAAGTGATATATTACTGAAAGACTTAGAGAAAAAGCTGATTGGGAGCTGCCTGGCTTACTAGAAACAGCACAAAACAGCATTTCCTTTGCTACCTGGATTGAAAGACCACGATTTCTCTTCAAGACCTTGTATAATTCTGCCCACTTTTTTACTTTTGTACTTTCATCTGCTTTTCTATCCTCTCTTTGTTCAACCCAAATCAAGGCTTTCAGGCTTCTTTCAATGTGCTTATCTCCTTCTGCTCTTACAGCTTCTTCCATATGGCGCTTTTTGTCTTTATCCCACTTCCTGAAGCAGTCTGACAACCATTTGCACTCTTCTTTTCGAATTACTCGTGAAGGCAAGAAGATGAGAAAAGAGAATGACAAACGTTGGCCTACTCATTCAGTGAATAGATACATAAGACACTTATGAGTCATGGGCTAACAAGATGCGTGTTTAACTTTTACCCTTTCCTTTCAATGCTTTCCTCTATTCACTCTTTTCCCTCCCACTCCCTTATGTATGTACCATCTAACTAAACTGTAATATTTTTGAAACAGGGTCATCTTTTTATATGTTTATGAAGTGATCTACACATCACATTGACACACCTGTGGAGGGCTTTACGTTTGCTGATATTTGGTAATAATGCATATTTTAAAGGTAAATAATTTTTACTTGCAATCCTTCCATATTATTAAAGGTTTTTTTGTCTTAAGTAATGTGAATAAGGTGATAAAATCGAATGATAAGAATAATTTTACTTTCTCACTTCAGAAGAAAGTTTTCATACAACTACCTATTGGGTTTTTGTTTTTTGGTTTGTTTTTTTTATACATACATTCCAATGACAAAGTGTATGTTACTTGAAAAGTCATTATTTTCAACTCCTCTTAATTCACATTGAAGTGTGGTTTTGCATTTGGATGTATTACTTAATTTGTGAGACAGGAAGAAGTGACATTAATAATTCTGAAACTTATTGGATGGCTTGATCTGTTGCTGACTGAAAAGCGTGGAAAGTCTCCCACTGATTTCTGTGGGTGTTCAGTCAAGTTCTGTGTGTTCCTCTGTTTTCATGCTTCAGCTTTCAGCAGTTTGGCAAAATTTCAGAGCTGCAAACCTTCTCTCAAGTCTAATGCAGTTTTTACGGACTTGGATTCTAAGTATCCCTGCTTGGCTGGCTTTGGGACTTCAATCTTATCAGGCTTACAAGAGAGTAGCTGAGTGGACAGACATTCCTATCTCTCTTCTCCACTTTCATTCTATGCAGCATAATTTTGGTTGTATATATGCTTCATGTGTGCCTGAATCTTCAGTTACAGCTTATGAGCTTGTGTTAGAAGTCTGAGAGCACACAGATGAAAGCTTTATATGGGTGCAGATCAGCAGTTTGGGTGAAAATGTGACTTTGACGTGATGTTAGACTCAAAGAATTAGAGTTTGAGCTAGTAAAAGAAACCTCTTTAATTGATTTTCTCAATCTCAATAGTAATGATTCCAGTGTTCAATAGGAATTTTTACAGAGGGCCTGCCTCTGAACTGAGTGACAGAATAGACTCAAGTCCAGGGTGTGCTACTCTGCTTTCAGCAGAAGGAAAATGTGAATGGTAATAGATTTCTATAAGCTGAGAAGAAGATGAATTTAAATCCAGGATCAAAGTAGGAAAAGCAACAGACAAAAACCATTTAAGTAATTAAAGTAGGAGTGAAAGGGAGTAGAATCAGTAAAGCAGAGATATAAGACACTGTTAGTTCATCCTTTTATATTTTCAAGTATTTCAAAACCTCTTGAGTTCCAGGTGTATTATGAGGTGGCAGATACAAAACCCCACCAAATCCTAGCAAAAGGTGTACATCAAAGCAGACGCTTTGGGTCTTTGGCTCTTGGAAAGAAAAGTCACCCAGATAGATACCTTTCCCAAATGCTAGCAGAATTCTCTCTGAGAGCAGAAGTAGTTTTATTATCAGCTGAGCAAGGCCTTATTGTCAGTTATTGACAAGGTTTCTACCTCCAGATTTCATCCATAACCATGCTTAACAGTTTGGAACTTGTAGGCTGGTGCTTGAAATGAAAATTCAGCAGAACTTGGGGAACCTGAAAATTCACCAGTGGGTCTTATGTGGCATATAGTAAGTAGCACTGCACTTGGCAGCAAAGTCTAGACCAAAAACCATTTTGATCACAATCATTTCTATTTTCACCATAGGGTGCACTTTATGCACTTAGCACATGGAAATAAGATTGTTCCAAAGGTGTATTATAAGGGTATGTTACACAATATATGGTTTTGTAATCAGATGTGGTACCTGGAGCATCAATGATACCTGTTACTCAAAAATTTGAAGTGAAAATCTAAGTTGCTTTTCTCCTTCTGTCTCTTTGCTTCCCTTAATTTGTTAGCTGTTGTTACCTCACATTTCACATATGGATAATGACAGGAGTGAGAGTGGTCCAAAAAAGGAACCAAGTGACTTTCCCAAATTCACACAGTTGGAAGAATTGAAAATATTGATTCAAGAGTCTTTTCTGTTCTTTCAGCAGCAAAGAGAGATCTGTTTTTATAGTGAAGGCATAAATTTATTGTACCATGAACTTAAGATTAAAAAAAAGACACAGATCTAAACCACTCTATTAATGATCCATTGCAACCTGCACACTTGCGCAAAGACCAGAGATATGTGCCCAGGAGTATGACTACCCCATTTTCTGCATGTGTCTACAACCATTTAAATATCTGTGCCTGATCATTTAGTGTCCGTGGCTTGTTCAGTCGTCACAGCATCATTCCTAGAGGACAAAGAT
Source organism: Ara ararauna (assembly GCA_028858755.1). NCBI lineage: Eukaryota > Metazoa > Chordata > Aves > Psittaciformes > Psittacidae > Ara > Ara ararauna. The sequence goes on along the minus strand of CM054410.1, from coordinate 29,330,737 downwards.
CTGACCAAATCTTCATTGAATTTAGTGGAGGTTTTGTCCTTGATTAAAATGAAGGGAGTACTTTCCTAAATGGACATAAAGGCTGAACTAATCTCTTCCCTCATAGGTCATTCTACCAGTTTAGGATTGGAGCACTCTGTGGGGTAGTGTGCTGAGAGCTTGCAGTGTTTCGTATTTCAGTTTAGCAGTTCTGTGAATAAGTCAATGAGTTCAGTCTCCGGGGCATTGAGTCTAATAGCTTTCAAGATAACTAAATTCACTTTATAAATGAATTTATAGATGAAATTTGAATATCTTCAGCCCATCATCAATTGCTTTGTTCAACAAACTGCAGAAGGAAAGCTGCTGCTATTGCACTGCAGAAGTGGTCATATTATTTAAAAAAAAACTAGCTGGTAACAGTTTATCTTCCTTTCTACTGGCTTCTGTAATATCATTAGGCAGAATGTTTGAAAAACAGGAGCAAAAAATAAAAAAAATACTGTTGCGTTCACACTGAAATCCCCCTTAAGTCATGCTTGAGTAACTAGAGTCTGACCTTGGCAAATAAGGGAACAAAAACATGGTAGCAGGACTAAAACTCAAGGCGCAGTAGTAGAACTGCATCACTTTCAATGTTTGATATGTTTGTAATCGTCCAGTGTCTAACCAACAGAAATAATCTGCAGGATTCAAAGAGCAAAGCTCAGCATCTTTACATCAATTTGGCAACCTGTTCTCCCCAGCTCTGTCATGGTGGATTTTTACCAGAAAGATCCTGTGGTGCTGTCAGCACTTAACACACACATGGAGATTAATATTCATTTTACTCTTGTGTTTCTCTCGTTCTGCATTGCCATCTGGAAGTTTGAACCAAAAGCTCCAGAAAGCCCTTTTGAGAAACTGGATGTTTCTAGAAGTAAGGCTTCCTGAACTTTTCTAAAGAAAGCAGCAAACAGCAGGGCACATCTCTAAATATATATGGCATGTCTTTTAAAATCTTTGCAATCCTTTCCTCTTCTAGGACTGGTATCTCTTAAAGTAGCTATGACCAGTAAAAAAAAACCCAAAAAACCAAAAACAAAAAGAAAGAAACAGGTAAAAAAATGCAATGATAGTAAATGATTTAGAATAGTAAAGATGAGAGATTGTTTTAGTAGGTTAAAAGGCAACATGATGACAGAAGAAATTTAAGGCTGACAGATGCAAAGTGACATATATGACAAATAATGACATATAAGAATACTTTCTTATTGTAGTGCACTTCCTCTACATATAAAATAACTGAGGGAAATAAAAATCAATCATTGCTGTGGAGTTTGGGCTGCAATTTTTCAGTAGTCAAAAGTAACAATTGGTGCTGGATGCACAATTCCCATTCGTATTTGGAATTCCTATTTATTTATACAAAGGAAGTCTGTATTATCACTGTCTCATATTCTAGGTGATAGGAGAGCCTTTTAATCCTGTGCTTGGGAGAAAGAGATGATGGTCAGCATGAATGTGTGTATAAAAATTCCTTCAGCAAGAAAAACTGAGATTCTTTACATTTAAGAGAGAAACAGGGAGTAAAGAATTTTAATACCTCTGAGGTGATATCATGAGAAAGAATGTCACAAGAGAAGAAATTGCATCCTGTGTCATTGATTTCCTGTAAAGTTCTTTTTTTTTTTCTTTGACAGATGCAGTAGCCTTGAGACAAAGAGAAGGAAAATATCCTCAAGGCAATTAGTTACATCTCTACTTTTGCAACAGATTAAGCAGACTCTGCATATGAAAGGTCAAGATATTAATTAAATATAGTCATCTTCATTAGCACTTAAATATGTTGCATATACTCCACTGACATGTAAAGTAGCAGAAGAAGTACCCTTTCCTTTTTTCCTACACTGCTTCCATCAAAAACATTACTGAGTACAGATAACGAAATAAACTGTCGGTCAAAATCTGAATGAGGCCTGAATGAACTCTCTCATCAAAATGTTAGAAAAGTGTACTTTCTCAGCCAGTTTTTGGCTCGGTAAAGTCAGGAATGGCTCAAGGATATGGTTGCCAAAAACTGTAGTCAAATACAGAAGTGAACATTTTCTTCCAGATGATGAAGGCCGTGGCTTCCTTTGGCTGTGTTCCTTTATTGACATAATAGATTGGTGGATGTTTACAAAAGCACAGAACAGGATCTGTTGAGGGTAAGGAAATTTAATTTTTTTTCTTTGAATGAATTTTCATCAGTGTTATTTCTTACATATGGTTCTGATCCAATACCTCCTTGTCCCCTTGAAAATATTTTCTTTACATACCTGTAACTCTGTTGGGTTTTAAATGTATCATCAGACAAAGAGATTCCAAACAGTAATTAAATAGGCATAGCTACTGGTAATTTTTCCTGCTGTTCTCCACAAATCATAATGCATTGATCTCATTTTCTTTTTACCTGGGCTAGGCACTGGGCACCTGTCCTTCAGTTTCAAAGTGCCTGATCTTCCCATTTGCATGTCCATTCTTTTGGAGTCCAAGAGTTTTCCCTGCAGAATTGGAAACCAGAAGTGAAGTCTATGTGAAGGTTTTTGAGCCAGTAAAATTAAAAAATTCATGATACGTTTTAATCAGGAAAAGCATGACCAGGATGAAAGCTTTCTTATAACTGTATTTGGGTCATTCACAGCAGAATAAGTTACTCCACAGTAGTCTCAGCTGTCTATTTTCCAGCAGATGTGGGATTTAAACGTTGATTTGTTGGAATAGGTGAGTTCAATAGTTAAAATTTTCATGTCTGATAAGTACATTTGGCATTTTTGGGAATTATTATATGTTTGGCAGTTGTTCTTGATTAAAAATTGCTAAGCCTGTAACCGTAGTGTGAGAAATCTACTGTTAATGCAAAACCAGTAGTTAAGAATGATAGATTTTTGATAGCTAATAACCATTGAAAGAAACTTGGCTGTTCACCGTATCTGCAGCACTTTTGTCAAATATGTATTATTACACTGAGTATAAGTGAGGTAGTCACCAACAAAATACAGCTAATTCTACACCATGTGTAGATGTCAGCACTGCTTTGTTACAAGTGTTGATGTGCACTTGCAGTTATCCTGTTTCCATCATACTGCTGATGGTCAGTGATGGCTGGAGTGGATTACCATCAGTTAACAGACTGACCAGACGTGCCTCCCAATTTTAAGAGCAGGCTGTCATTTTGAGATGTTTGCCTTTCAACACCACAAAAGGCAGCTAATTCTTTAAAAAATTTTTAGGAAACTTTTAGTACTTATGCTTAAGCACTGACTGCAGAGTGTAAATCGTTAGAGAATGCATGAGAAGCACTATGACCTGTAATATTTTCTTTTCCTGGGGACTTTGCTATTCTTTCAGTGAGCAAAATTATTTTCAGCAATACGGTAGAAATACTAGCCTTAGAAATCTCAGCTCCCAAAAAAATGCATATTAAATGTATTTATGAAGTGCATGGCAACCTCATGTCCTGCTTTTTCTCATAAAAATGACAAGTAAGGAATGTAATTTTTTTATTATCTTTTTTATATGCTAAAATTTTATGGCTCAACTGGCTTTGTCTCCCAACAAACCTTCAGAAATCCATTTTTGTCCCTTCACCTCAAAGACCAATTGGCTGATAGACAGAGAGGCTTGTGAAAGCTGCAGATAAATTAATAGCAGAGAATGTGCCTAAGGACCATGCCTGGCTGCTCTTGAAATCTTTCTGAAGCCTGAATTATTTGTATTAAGATAGGCCAACACTCAGGCCTCTATGAGTCAATTCTTTGTAACAGTTGCCAATATTTTTATACCTGAGAGAGCAGCTTCATTCTTTATTATTTCTCAGGAATCAATATTCCCATTGCCCTCACAAAATGCTATACAAGCATTATTGGCATTTCACTTGGCAGCAAAGGGTATCAACATCAATCTCGCCAACTGCACACTTCGCTAACCTTGTTCCACTTCTCCAACACAATTTGTATTCACTTTGCACTGTGCTCTTCTGCTCGATTTGAATGGGAATCCTCAGTGAAGCCTTGATACCTTCTGAGACAAGGAAATGGAAAGACGTCCTTTAGCCACAGACTAAAACAGTTTTCTTTGTGTGTGCATGCACGTGTGTGCTAGGGCATACATGGAAGCTCTGAATGTGTATAAAATATGATTAAAAAAAACCCCAACAAACCACAACAAGAAAAACAGCAGGCAAGATTGCTACTGATCAGCCCTCTAGAAAGAGTCCAATCTAGATCCAAGTAGCAGCTTCTGTTCTGAAAAGCTACCATGGGTATAGGGTAGTTTTTCAAGGCTGATGAAATCCTTTTATACTAACAGCCCCTAAATCACAAATAGTCCTACATGTTGGAGATAGGTGATATATTGCCAAACAAATGAACAACACTGTACATGAGAGCAAAAAAAAGGCTCTTTGGAACAGTAGCCACATTTTTCTCTAATTGTGTACAGCTGCACCAGTTTGATATGCTAGTTCAGTCACAAAGATTTGCATTCAACATGTAAATTCAGCTTTAAAGATGCGATATCTAGGTGTAATCTAAAATGGGAATTGTTCAAAGCATCCTGTCTCCTGCAGAGCTTTGTGTCACATTTAGGGTACAATAGAAGGCAGAGTTTGTTCAAATAACACCAGAATCATGAAAGTTAGAGCACCATTAATAGAATAATAATCCCTCCAACGTAGCTGCTTTAAAACAACAACATGCTCTTATTCTGCTTCCTTCTCACTTTTTGGTGTTGAATCTCTGTATGTTTCCCTCTCTTTTATGATTATGCCTCAGCTTATCCTCAGGAAACGATATAATAAAAATACTAAAACAATTTATTTTTGTTCTAGAGTGCAGGAAGATTATTTGGACAGTATAGATTTGTGTCTGTGTGTGTGTGGTGCGGGGTCATGACATACTGAGGTTATGTGTCCATGTTAGTAAGATTCAGGAATTTTCAGATTGCATTTGATTTTGTGAAAGGCACAGCCATGAATTTCTTAAAAGGAAATAAATGTTTGGCTTCTTGTATGTTGCTTGCTGCAGCATCCTGATACCAGCAAGTGCCAAGGACAATAATGCCTTCCAAGCCCTGTTTTTCCATCTAGTTCCATCTGATTATAGCTTTATCTTTGAAAGAAATCAATTGAGTATCAGTATTTCGTATTTTGCTTGAACCTACACTTGCTTATTTCCTGAGTTTTGATTTAAATCTGCCTTAGCCTACAGTCAAGCATCTTTGGTGGCAAACAATCCATCTTAACTACCGAAGACATTACAGTGCTTCTGCACAACTTGTATTGCTGTCTAAGCAAGTTTAACTAAAAAGCTTCCAACTGGATCTTTATTAACGAGTTCTCATTTTCCAATGAAGGATAAGCCTATCCAGAAATATACTCATTCCAGCTCTCACTAATAAATCCAGTTTTGTTCGATGTGAGTTAGGCATGTTTTTATTTCCTCTCATCCTCCTTCAGTCAGAGCTGCAACACTGACAGTGAGCTATGTGTGAAACTGTGCCCACTGCAAAGAATCTAGTGACACAGCACAAAACAAACATTGAGCAGGAAGCTGCTCCTACAACAGTGAAACTACAGGGATTTAGCTTTCCCACCAGTTTCGCAAAAAAACCCAAACAAGTGCAACTACTTTTTGGCTACCATGATTAACAATCTTCAGCCTATGTAAATATCAGTTTTCCTTGTGAATCCTTAGTGTTTATGGGAATCTTAGTTGATCAGAAAATGGAAGTGAGTAGCAGCACCATTCTCAGAGCAATTGGCAGACATGACAGGTTTAATGGGTGTCTTGGGTTCAGCAGTAGCAGAAGAAATATAATTATTTTAGGATTGAAATATTCAGATCCTCTAAGAGAGGCTAGGCCCTAAAGAAATGTTGGTGCTATAATTGAAAATAGCATGAGGCAAACCCACCAGCATTGTTAGATCTCAGACATGAAGATCAAGTGTATTCCATGCTGATCTACTGTGCGTTTAGTGCATGCACGCACATCACAGGCATTTGCCATGGCTGCCAGACATCTAGAAACTGTTAAATACCTGTCCAAAGTGATAACCCAGTAAATTACAGCAGAGTGAAAAGGTCGATAGATCTGGCAATGCTTGGAAGAACTTAGAGTTTAAACAGATAAGACAAAATAAGTTAGGTTAAATTCCTAGAGCTGATTTGCATATGACACACCTGCCTTGGCAAATCATACTTATGACAGGCTGGGGATTGAGTAAGATCTCCCGAGGCCCAATCTCCAAGCCTTCCTGAGGGACCAAAATTCCTTCCTAAAGAAATCATTCAATAAAACACATTCAGGATTTTTCTATTTTACTCCACACAGCTGCATCAGCACAAAATCAGAGTCCTTTAAGAGAAAGGATTCTTAACCCCAGATCTACAATAGATAATCACTTCTATTTCCTCACAATTAGTTATTTCCATGAAATGAAAATGACTTCAAAGAAAATGAACTCACGATTGAAAGCTACCATTGATGCCCACAGGATGTCATATATCTCCCTTTCAGGAGACTAAAGCAGTAAGAAGAGCAGGCAAAGACAGTAAAATGACAATAAAAATGTATTTTAATTAAATTATTCTACAATAAAGTTAAAAGGAATCTAAAACCAAAGGATAATTATTGTCCTCATCGTGCTTGTTGAATGGCTTGAGCACAAAATCATTTCAAGATGAGAACTGAGCTGGCTGCAAATAACATTAAGAGCCATCTCTGTTTCTTTCCCCTTCCTTGCATGTCATGCCATCATGATGAGCTTAAACAATTCAAAATGTCACCTGCAAGCAGAAGGAATCCATTCTGAATGCATTTCTTTCTGTAAACATGCTCTGTTAACAAAAACTTTGTTCAAAAGGCGCTTAGGTCCTCTTTTCCCACTTTGCACTTGATCATTCTTTAAGGCATAAACCAGTCATTCCCCAAGCAACCAAGAGAGAAAGACAACAGCTTGATTACAGAGAAAACCTTATTTTTCCTTCCTTTGAGGAACCAAATCAGAGATACATTATTAATGACTAACCATACCAAAATAGCACCTAATTTATTCACATCCAGACATTTTTTTCAAATGACAATTTTTAATCACTTCTTATTTTTATTCTTCTTACTCTTGCTTTTATGTGATTGTTTTTATTATTTAGTAAATATTTTCTAACTATAATTTATGAGCTTCTTGGGCTAGACTAGTTTTCTTTTTTAAATCCTCTAATAAAACACATTCCTTGTATGGAAAATTACATACTTGGTTTCCTGTCACCAGTAAAGGAATGTATAATATTTTTATTTTATTTTTTTACAATTGTGGAACTAGAGAGTGTAAAAAAGAAAACAGTGCTATAATCTGAAAGGAGTTCCTTTGTATTTGCAGGTTTGTCACTTCATTGCCCACATCACTGTAATATCTAGAAGACTGCCACTTACACAGAAGTGTAAAGGTATTGAATTTTTTTCATGTTTCTGTCTTCTTTTCTAGAAGAGACTGATATGTGCAGGGAATGAGAGCTGGCTAGTTGGCGTATGATTCACAGTTTCTTTACCCTGATAAAGAGGTTGCATTAGTTCAATGCAAATATCTGCTTCTAAAATAGTTCCCCTTTCGAAGGCCTGATACATTTGTAACATCTCCTTTCAGCGAGAGGTCGTGCAAATTTCCATGAGATTTTTGTAAATTCACATAAAAATAAGTAAATATTGCTGGTGCATGTTTTATTCTTTTGGTGAAGCAAACCCTGCCCCATGTGTTCATGTCTTTTTTCAGCTGAATCTCGTTTGTATGATCCACCTTATTCAGAGTTGCAAGTTAAAGATGTTACTGAAGTAGTTCTGTTGCATTAGTGTGAAAGAAGGGTTTTGGGGAGGCTGTGAATAAGACAAAGCTGCTATTTTAGTGGATGACCATGGCAAATCTTTCAAAAAGATCAAAAGGTAACTATGAGAGCAGAAAAAAGCCCAAACGAAACCTAAACCAAAAACTGCCCACCAAGCCCTATTTTGCTTCAAGTTCGCTCTTTAATGTCATATGCCATGAAACAAAATAAAACTTTTTATATAAAATTAATGAAAAATTCAATAGAATGATTATAGCTTTCACACAACAGAAAGGCATGGTTACCCCATTAAAATTTATTTCTCTGTAATGATTTTGTCTTTGTGCTTCAAGTTAATTCTGCATATCGCACTGATTTGTTGCTGACTTTAGATCCTGATGCAGCAGCAGTTGCTGATGTGGGTAACAGGGGTGGAGATGTGTGCTCACAGTACTGAGAAGCAGCTCAGGGGACAGCACAGGAAAATGCATCCTCAGAAGCATTAACTTGCCGCAAAGGAGTAATGCCAACACAGTACATGACTTGCAGACAGTGAGGGATCAGAGACAAAGCCAAGGGTAATACGGAAACCAAAGTGAAAACCATGAGACTTGGAGATTAACAGAGAAGATGGAGAGAAAGACCAAAGAGATGTGTAAGGTGGGCACTGGGGTGAAAGGGGCACAGTGGGCGCATGAAACTGGAAAAGGGATTATACAAACAAAGATGCAGGAATTCATAACTTCAGTTGCATGATCAGGGAAGGCATGACTAGGCACACAGAGATATCTCCAGGAATCAGAAAGAATACAGTAAACTAGGAGAAAATGTATACAACTTGGTAAAACAAAGTTTAGAGAAGGAAAAAAGAAACCAAACCAAAAATTTCTGTCTTATTTTTTCTTAAACCAATCTAACTTTAAAGCTTTGTATCTTACCATCCTAGATTTGTACATGTATGTATATATATATGCTTTTAAAACTTTGCAAATGGATACATATCCAAACCTTCCATAGCTTTTGTTGATGGCTCCAACCCTGCTGTGGGTTGTTATCTTAACTCTGCAATCATACTGTCTGGTATAGAAAAAATAGAAATTAATTTTACCAACACACCTTTCCTCCTCATCTTGTTGTATTGTAAACATCTTTGTTCAGAGCAGTTGTTTTTCTCTTGGCCTGGGAGATCAGATTCATAAAAGGCCCATGCAGCGATGCTAGTTGGTGGCTGCACACCTAAGAAGAACATAGCACAGGAACGCCAAGCACGCAGGTTCTGGGAGGCTACTGGGATCAGCAGGAGGAAGCAATTGCAAAGTACTCACTACAAAGCAGCTGGGTAACAAGCATATAAAATGAATGAACAAATGACAGGTACACTTTCTGCCCTTTCCCACAGAACTGTATTACAAGCTGAAGTCCTACTGACCAAAGAGAAGCCATCTTGTGACAAATAGGTCTCACATCATCAGACTACCATTTGGGGAGTTCTGCATTTATTCGTACATTCCCATCACAAGCAAACAAAACTAAGAGAGACAGAAAATGCCATCATATGTTGCAATACCAGTTGCAAGGATGATCCATGGTCCACTGTGGCTTGAGTTGCCACAAAGTTGTGGATGGCAGGGTCCACATTTAAAAAGATCCACATCAAGTCCCAGCTTGTGCAGGGTGGAAATTTCAGTATGGTGAATGGAATTCTGCCTGTATAAAACCGTACATACTCAACAGTGGGAGAGATCTTCCAGGGGCATGTATTTCATCATGCATCAATCTGTCAGGTGGTATCTATTCTTTCAATCAGTGTTGTGGACAGGATGCAGCAATACCTGTAACTATTGTCTTAATCATTACAGGGAACTAGTAGCATCTAAGCCTAGCAGTACCCTCTGCATAGAGACTGAGGGGGCAGTGAGAGATGAGTGCCCTAACACCTTATTCTAATAAACCTTGACTGTCAGAGTAGGGATGAGATGTCTCCTTCTCAAGAAACAGAGGAGGGGTTTTTTTATCCTCAGTTTTGATGTTCTTATGTTTAGTCATCAGGAATACTATCACATAAAGCAGCTTACATCAGCATTTTGTAAGACCATTCATTCTGATTACTAACTATGAACATTTCTGAAATCAATCGGAATGTAAACTATGGTGTGAGAATATAGAGTGTAGCTGTAACCAACTGCTGAAGTTCACTCAACATAATAACTTTAGCAAGGAGAATTTCTCTTTTTCTTTTTCAAAGAAATGAGTGTTACCAAAGTAATGTACCAGATATGTACCAGTATAATGTACCAGAAAATAAGCAATTCATTCAGTATAAGCTCCATGAAAAGTATAAAAAGTAGTATTCTTGCCAACCTTTCCTTTTTACATTAAAACGGCCTGGTTTACAAATTTGTTCTTTACAGTCTCAAACCATCAATTTTAAAATTTCATACCTAAATAAATGTCTCAGTTTTCATCATTGTTCCATACCCCTGACAACTTCCAATGGGCTATATCCATTGGGATATATCTAAGATATATCTTGGTACTTTTCCAAATCTGGCTGTATGTTTATGAACCTAAATATTTATATAAGCATTCATCTTAAGGCTTCTGCTCTGGTTAAGGATGTTGGGTCTAGATGATCTTAAGGTCCTATCCAATCCTAACCATTCTGTGATGCTATGATTTAGATTTGTAGCAGTGATGTTCTTTTCAAACTGCTGTTACTAGTAAGTGTGTATGTCGCTTTATTCTTTGACTTTGCAGCCTGGAATCTTGCTGAACTAAAGCACCTCACTTTGTCACAACGTAGTTCAGAAACAGAAGCTTTTATTTTTGTATGAAGCAGGACTCTGCCTATGTGCAAGACTAATATTGGTATAAAAAGTCTTATGCAATGAAGCGTGAAGAGCAATGTCATGGTTCTTCATGTTGCCAGGAAATACCAATGAGAGATATTTGTGGGGTTAGGTCAAGACTGCTGTTTTACAGCCACTGTACAAATATAGGAAAAGTACAACAGTACCTTGAGTCCCAGAAGTTAACACCACATTGCTGGGGCACCTGTGGCTTCCTTTGAAGGAAGGAATAGTTTGTATGACCGTATCCACAGCTCTCCAAACATTAAAGGTGCCTGAGCTATAGAGAAGAAAAGAGAAAAAGACCTTAGAGTGAGATTAAAAACTACATCAAGTTTCTGTAAATTAAAAAAAAAAGAAAAAGCCTTGTGTCACATTTCCTTTCTCATTCCTATAGATTTAGATGTGAATGGTTTGAGAAGAACAATAAAATCTGCCTCCAAAACTCTAGCAAGACACTGCTACAGTAAATACAGACTCCTAAGAGAAATGGAGAAAGTTAACAGTAACTGTTACCATGCTGTTGCCTCTCATATTTATTTACTTTATGTGTGAAAAATGTTGTTTTCATATCAAACATACATTTTAAATAATGAAAACAATAATGATTTCATATAATTTTTTTTACAATAAAATTTCATAATAAAAATTGCTGAGATGAGTAGCTCAAGAGAGGCTGCCTTCAACACCCGAGGGGGCGAAGCTCAGCATCCAGGAGCTTCAACTCTGAGCAGCAACAGGCACCAAGGGAGCCTCAAGTCCTCGACAGGGCTTGCCCAGCAGCTGGCAGCTCAGCGGACGTGAGGAGCTGACTCAGAGGGGGCAGTGCCAGGAGGAGTGGCACCAGCACTGAGTGGGTAAAAACCTGCCCCAGGGAGCAAGAGTGACCAGGGTGGGTTAGAGGCGGTTTGCGCGGCAGTTCGAGCAGGATGGTCAGCGCTCGCTCTATGACCAGGGCTTGGTCTGGGAGCTCTGCTCTGGCTGCCCCGGCGGTGGCCAGCGAAGGCACCCCGACAGAGCCGATGAGAGGGGAGGGAGCAGTGCAGAGCTTGGGGTGTAGAGAGTGCCTGCACTGCTCTCCTGAGGTGAGGGAGCACAACGGCCAGGGCTGCACTCAGTGCTCCCTGGTGGAGGTCCTCCTGCAGCAGGTGGCTGAGCTGCAGGACGCGGTCAATAGGCTGAAAAATATCAGGGAAGCTAAGAGGAAGCAGCACTGAATGCTCCAGGACCAGACTGTGCAGGGGCCTCAAGCCTCCCCTGTAGCTCATGGAGGAAAGAAGGAGGCTGTTAACCCAGGAAGCTGGGAAACAGTAACAAAAAAAAAGCAACAACAAAAAAAGGAGGAAGAGGACAATTAAAAGCAAGGGGCTTCCTCCTAAATCTGATGTCCCCCCCCGAACCACTTTGCTGTCCTGCAGGGGGCTAATTAGGAAACACATTCACACCAGGGACAGTGGGCTGACACACTGGTAAAGAAGAGCACTACTGGTGCTGCCAGGAAAAAGCGGCGGGTCATAGTACTAGGGGACTCTACTTTGAAAGGAACAGAGGCACCCATCTGTCAGCCTGACCCAGACTCAAGGGAGGTGTGTTGCCTACCAGGGTCACGGATCAGGGATGTTGCAGAGAGGCTGCCTGCTCTAGTAAGTCCCACTGACAATTACTCACTTCTAGTAATCCATGTGGGTGCTAGTGACATAGATAGCAGTAGCCCAGAGAACATAAAGAAGGGCTACAGAGCCCTGAGAGTGGTGGTTAGGGGCTCTGGAGGTCAGATTGTCTTTTCATCAATTCTACAGGGTACAGGGGAGGACCTTAAAAAGGCTAGGAGGATTGGTCAGGTTAATAAATGGTTAGAAAGGTGGTGCCGTAGTCAGGGATTTGGGTATCTCGAACACAGGACTCAATTTAGTAGGCCAGGTCTACTGGGGAATGGTGGAGCTGGTCTGACAAAGAAGGGGAAGAGTGGTGCTGGTAGGAGGCTTGCCAGACTGGTCAAGGATGCTTTAAACTAGATGTGTTGGTGGAGGGGAGTGCCATTCCATGACAACACACCCAGTCACTTGCCAGCACCTATAATAAATGCTCTGAGCAATGTAGAGATCTTCCAGCCGCTCCAGCCAATGAGCCGGCTTCATTTGGAGCTCAGCTCAGATGCCTTTATGCAAATGCCCATAGTATGGGGAACAAACAAGAGGAATTAGAGATGTGTGCACGTCTACGGGGGTACGATATCATAGGCATCACAGAAACATGATGGGATCGCTCCTATGACTGGAGTGTTGGAATGGAAGGTTACAGGCTCTTTAGGAAAGACAGGCCCGGCAGGCGGGGAGGGGGAGTTGCTATTTATGTTAAGGATAGGCTGGAGAGTATGGAACTGTGCCTGGGGACAGGTGAGCAGTCAACAGAGAGTTTGTGGGTCAGGTGTAAAGGGAGAACAGCCATGAGAGACATTACTGTGGGGATCTGTTACAGACCGCCTGATAAAGGAATCTGTGGATGAAGCACTCTATAAACAGATAGGAACAGCCTCACGCTTGCAGGCCTTTGTTCTCATGGGGGACTTCAACCACTCTGATATCTGTTGGAGGGATTGTACGGCCCGACACAAGCAGTCCAGGAGGTTCCTCCATTGTGTGGAAGACAACTTCCTTCTGCAAGTAATAGAAGAGCCAAGAAGGAGAGGTGCCGTATTTGACCTCGTGTGCACCAACAGGGAAGGGCTGGTTGGAAATGTGACGCTCCCGGGCAGCCTTGGTTGCAGTGATCATGAGATGCTTGAATTCGAGATCCTCAGGAGAGTGAGAAGAGTGTGCAGCAAGCTCACTGCCCTGGACTTCAAGAGAGGAGACTTTGGCCTCTTCAGGAACCTGCTCTGTAAGATTCCATGGGATATAGCCCTAGAGGGCAGAGGGGCCCAAGACTGTTGGTTGATATTCAAGGATCACCTGCTGCAAGCTCAGGAGTGTTGCATCCCACCTAGAAGGAAGTGCAGCAGGAGGGCCAGGAGACCTCCTTGGATAGATAAGGAGGTGCTGAGGAAACTTTGAAGGAAAAAAGAGGCTTATAAAAGGTGGAAGGAAGGATAGGCAGCTTGGGAAGAATACAGGGATGTTGTCTGGGAAGCTAGGGACAAGGTTAGGAAAGCTAAGGCCCAGTTAGAATTAAACTTCACCACGGATGTGGGATATAGGAAGATATTATAGGGGATATAGGAAGGGATTCTGTCGGTATACCGTGAATGAAAGACAGAATAGGGACAACGTGGGCCGTCTCCAGAAGCTATCGGGAGAACTGGCTACCCTGGATTTGGAGAAGGCTGGGGTTCTTAATGACTTCTTTGTCTCGGTCTTTACTGGCAAACGCCCTGACCACAACACCCAAGTCTTGCAACGAGTGTACGAATGAAGACCTTAGGCCCACTGTAGGAGAGGATCAGATTCGAGATCATCTTAAGAACCTGAACGTATACAAGTTCGTGGGGCCAGATGATATCCATCCGCAGGTCCTGAAGGAGCTGACAAATGAAGTTGCTAAGACACTGTCCATCGTATTTGAAAAGTCATGGCAGTCAGGTGAAGTTCCTGATGACTGGAACAAGGGGAATTTAACCCCCATTTTCAAGAAATGGGAAAATGGATGAATCGGGGAACTACAGACCGGTCAGTCTCACCTCTGTGCCTGGCAAAAACTTGGAGCGGATTCTCCTGGAAGGCATGCTGAGGCACATGAAAAACAACAAGGTGGTTTGTAACAGCCAGCATGGCTTCACTAAGGGAAAATCCTGCCTGACCAATTTGGTGGCCTTCTATGATGGGGCTATGGAACTGATGGACAGGGGTAGAGCAGTTAATGTCACCTACCTGGACTTGTGCAAAGTGTTTGACACTGTCCCACATGACATCCTTGTCTCTAAGTTGGAGAGACATCAATTTGATAGGTGGACCACTTGGTGGATAAAGAAGTGGCTGGATGGCTGCAAGCAAAGAGTTGTGCTCAATGGCTCAATTGTCCAGCTGGAGACCAGTAACAAGTGGTGTCCCTCAGGGATTGGTGTTGGTGCTGGTCTTGTTCAACATCTTTGTCGACGACATGGACAGTGGGACGGAGTGCACCCCCAGCAGGTTTGGCGATGGCACCAAGCTGTGTGGTTTGATCAATATGCTGGAGGGAAGGAATGCCATCCAGAGGGATTTCAACACGCTTGTGAGGTGGGCTGATACCAACCTGATGAAGTTTAACCATGCCAAGTGCAAGGTCCTACACCTGGGTCGAAGCCATTCCAAGCACAGCTACAGGTTGAGCAGAGAAGAGATTCAGAGCAGCCCTGTGCAGAAGGACTTGCAGATGTTGTTTGATGAGGAACTTAACATGAGCCTTCTCCAGTGAGCGCGTTCAGCCCAGAAAGCCATCTGTATCCTGGGCTGCACCAAAAGGACTGTGACTAGCAGGTTGAAGGAGGTGATCCTGCCCCTCTACTCTGCCCTTGTGAGGCCTCACTTGGAGTATTGTGTGCAGTTCTGGTGTCCTCAACATAAAAAGGACATGGAACTGTTGGAACAAGCTCAAAGAAGGGCCACAAGGATGATCAGTACTGGAGCACCTCCCACATGAAGATAGTCTGAGAAAGTTGGGGCTGTTGAGCCTGGAGAAGAGAAGGCTGCATGGAGACCTCATAGCAGTCTTCCAATATCTGAAGGGGGCCTATAGGGATGCTGGGGAGGGACTCTTCATGAGGGACTGTAGTGAGAGGACAAGGGGTAATGGGTTCAAACTTAAACAGGGGAAGTTTAGATTGGATATAAAGAAGAAATTCTTTACTGTAAGGGTGGTGAGACACTGGGATGGGTTGCTTAGGGAAGTTGTGAATGCTCCATCCCTGTCAGCGTTCAAGGCCAGGTTGGACATAGCCTTGGGTGGCATGGTTTAGTGTGAGGTGTCCCTGCCCCTGGCAGGGGGGTTGGAACTAGGTGATCTTAAGGTCCTTTCCAACCCTAACTATTCTATGATTCTATGATTCTATAACAGTAATTCAGTTCAGAGTCATGGAAATTAGTGGTCTGCCAGATATCCACAAGAGATTTTAATCTCCTCATACTTTCCTTGCCCCTTGTTTGTTATTTTTGTACTTGAGTTATGCTGACAGATGTTTACAGTTCCTCTCTCTTCCCCATCCTCTTATTGTTTAGTTGAACAGCAGTAGTGCATCTTTGCTGTTTAAATGAACAATATTATAATCAGAGAGAGACTTTCCTGCTTCTAACAGTTATTCATTCCTTTTTCTGTGTCCTATTAAATTATTCCTGTCAGAGATAATTCTTATCCCTGATTCACTTTTTAGGAGGAACTATCTTTGGAGTTGTGCAGCGTAGGCCTCAGCTTATCCAGTTTCTCCGCCATATAAACAATCTTACTTAAATGTTTAAAAAACTCCAATATGTGGAGGGAAAGAAGACATTATGTCTCAGGACTTTCCACATGAAGGGTCTTTATTCTGGTTTTGATTTTAACAGAGATGTAAGCATAGGCAAAATCATGGACAAACTGTTTTCCTCATCTCCAAGTTTGGTTGACTTGGTAGTGTGATGTTTGTGGTCTTAAGGCGTTGTTTGTTTTTTGGGTTTTTTTTTTGTTGTTTTTCTTTTTTTTTTTTTAACTAAATTGATTCTACAATTGGGTAAAATACATAGGTCCTGTTAGAGATGCTGAATATCTGCAGGGCCATTCTGTGACATTTATTGAACAATCTGTATTTGGTATATTTGAAAAGTCATATAATTTATGCTGAAGGCTCTGTAATAGTGATTTGAAAACAAACAAAAAACCCAACTCGGTGTGCATTTTGTTGTCTCTCTTACAAGATTAGAAGTGGAAAAGTAAAAAGGGCTTTTCAAAGTGATCTGCAGTTGTAGCTGACACAGGATTAGTTCTAGCAGTCAGACAGATAACAGCATTTACATAATGTGTTTGTATTTGACTGAAGGCAAGGTTACTAGATTTCTTCCAGCCTGCAGGTATTACAGTCACACTTCTGAAGAACAGCAGGCACAATCCCAGAGAAGTGGTGTTGATAGCACAGAGGAAAGACAGGCAACTGACCTTTTAGACATACTGTATCCTCCAAGGGTCAATACTGGGTCTGGTATTTTTAGCTTATTCACTCTGACTTGGATGAAGGGACACTTGGATGAGTGTACACACAACAAGTTTGCTGATAATACAAAACCAGGAGGAGTGGCAGATACAGGGTGCTGTGCTGTCATTCAGAAGGATCTAGACAGGCTGGAAAGATGAGCATAGAGGAACTTTTTGAAATTCAGCAAAGGCAAGTGCAGAGTCTTACACTTAGGGTGGAATAACCCCATGCACCAATACAGGTTGGAGACTGACCTGCTGGAAAGTAGCTTTGCAGAGAGGCACTTAAGGGTTCTAGTGGGCAGCAAGTTGTCCATAAGTCAGAAGTGTGCTCTTGTGGCCAAGAAAGCCAGTGGTATGCAGGGGTGCATTAGGACTAGCCTGGACAGCAAGTCGAGGAGATGATCTCCTCCCTCTACTCCACCCTGGTGAGGCCTCACCTGGAGAACTGTGTCCAGTTCTGGGCTTCCCAGAACGAAAGAGACGTGGACATATGGGAATAAGTCCAGCAAAGGGCTACTAGAATGATTAAGGGTCTGGAGCATCTCTCTTAAGAGGAAAGACTGAGAGAGCTGAGCCTGTTTTCCTATGGAAGAGAAGACTCAGGGGGGATCTGATCAATATATGTATCTGAAGGGAGGGTGTCAAGAAGATAGGGCCAGACTCTTTTTGGTAGTGTCAGGTGAATGCAAAAAAGGCAACAGACATAAACTAAAATGCAGGAAATTCCACCTGGACGTGATGCAGTATTTCTTTACTGTGAGGGTGACCAAGCACTGGAATAGGCTGCACAGAGGGGTTATGGAGTCTCCTTCCCTGGCGATATTCAAGAGCTGTCTGGATACAGTCCTGCGTAGTATGCTCTCAGTGACCCTGCTTGAGTGGAGAGATTGGACTAGACGACCACCAGTGGTCCCTTCCAACCTCAACCATGCTGCAACTCTGTGATTCAGCTACTGCAAGTATTATTAAACATGTATGGCCATTCCCAGTGAATGATTACAGCCATGTGATGATTTAGTCACTAGTTTTCTTTCAACAATGTAATGGTCTTGAGAAGCAGGATGAATTCCCCTGTGCCTCTTGGCATAGCAGTTGTGTCCAGAGACATTGCCTTTATAAAATTGTCCTTTTAAAAATGCAGTTATATGCTAAAAATTGTATAAAAATTGCAATGAGACTGTAGATAAATGTGAAATATACTGTTTTATTAAAGAAAATAAGTAAAAAATAGCAATTTAAGATCCTTTATGTATGAAGAGAGACTTGAGGAAAAACAGTTTCTTGAGCATCTTAAAAAATTATTTCTGTCCCTTGGACAATTGCTGGTAACCTTTAGAATAAAATTCCAAAGTGGCAGAGGAGAAGAAAGCATGCACATTGTTTATAAGCATATCCCAAACAAGGACTTTTCTAGTGCATGGGAAAACAGACATAAGTCTGCAGTGGAAAGCGTTAACAGGATTTCACAGATTTAGGTTTAAAGGTAAAGGAGTATAATTAGGATTGCCTCAGTTGGCTTTTATCACTTGTGGGTATGATTTGAGTAGCTTTAGGATTAGCTATTAAAAATGTGAAATATTTACTTGAATTTTGGCTGGTTTTGGCTCCTGCAAATTCTGCCCAGAATGGTTTGTTGCTTCTGGACAGGCTGGAGGTTTTTGCTTGTTTTTTTCCTCTTCTGAATTTTGTTATTTAAGATAGGAAGGGAATGGCAAATTTATTTTTCCCTGTGGAGTTCACTCTCACTTTGATTTAGGTGTCCCTTTTGTTGCCTTGGTATTTCCTTTCTTTTCTTTTTTTTTGTCCCTTTTTCATCTGCTGGTGTATAACACTGTGTTGTTTCTCCAGCAGTGTACCCGTTTGCACACTGCATGCAGGCCTTGAGAGCTGATAATTTAATTGCATCTGTCTTTGTTTCCCTCTGTCCACATGGTGGCACAATGGAGGCAAAGGCAGTGTATTCAGGTGAAGGTGATTATTTTGGAATGCGCCCATCACTCTATAAAGGAACGTGAAAGCTCTCTTTCATTCTCTCCCTTTTTATTCTCCCTCCCCTCCCTTTTTCTTTCGGTTGGGTTTTGTTGGGGTGGTTTGTAGGGTTTTCTTTTTTTTTCTTTTTATTGTGGCTAAATTTTCCTTGATTTTTTTGATTCCTCTGCCTTCCCTCCTTTCCCCTCCTCCTCCTTCTTCACCTTCAGCAGGCTCTCCTTCCCCCCGGTTTTATTTTCTAAATGTGGAATGAGTCCTGGATGTTAAGCTGCAGTTTAGATGATGGATTTATTTAAGCTCCTGGTGGATTTTAGCTTCTTGCATCGATGGAAGAAGTCACTCCATCCACATTCCCCATTGTGACCCATAAACAGGATTTAATAAGCCCCTTCTTGGGAATCTTAAATTTTGGTCATTAGCCACTGTTCTTTTTTGTTTGTTTGTTTGCTTTGGTTCTGGTTTCTTCATACCCAAGCCTCTGCACTGTTGGCATCATGACCATAATATTCAGTGGAACCATTTCTGTGCTGGGGAAATTACATTTCATAGAGAATATGCTAGTTCTAAGTGTGCTAAGTACTTCATGGAAGCTGCAGAAAAGAACTGATTTCATTAGGGTGGTTATAATCTGTCCTGGATCCAGCAGTAGCAGTCATTTTTCTCCTACTTAGCAACTGGTGCAGTGCTGTGTTTTTGACTTTCAGCCTGGGAACAGTGCTGATAATACTAATGGTTTTAGTTGCTGCTCCTTAATGTTTACTCTGACCAAGGACTTCCTGAGTCTCATCCTCTGCCAGGGAGGAGGGGAAGCTGAGGAGGAAGCAGAGACAGGACGCCTGACCCAAACTAACCAAAGAGGTATTCCATGCCACAACAAGTCATGCCCACTATATAACCTGGGAGCAGTTACCGGGGATGGCTCGATCACTGCTCAGGTCAGGTTGGGTATCGGTCAGCAGGTGGTGGGTGGTTATATTCAATTCCCTTGTTATTTCCCTTATCATTATTATTACCAGTGGTAGCAGTAGTGATTTGTGTCATACCTTAGTTACTGGATTGTTCTTATCTCACCCCGTGGGAGTTACATTCTTTCAATTCTCCTCCTCATCCCTCCAGGAGTGGAGGGGAAGAAAGGAGGGAGTGAGCAAGCAACTGTGTGGTTTCTGGGTTGCCGGCTGGGCTTAAACCATGACAGTTCTCTTTGGCACCCAACGTGGGGCACTAAGTGTTGAGATAACGACAGATCTGACTGGAGTGTGCCTAATCGTGTTTGTGATAAGCATCCATTGTTTTGGATTAATAGTCACTCGTCACAATGCTGATTTATTGGCTCTCAAAGTTGTTGCTCTTGATCTTGGAGTTTCAGCACGTCATACCTTACTTACAGCCAGTATTTGCTGTCTTAGAGTTTATTGGCTGGGGGCCTTGGGCTAAGGTTCTTGTTTCATTGTACTTTATGGTAATGACTTGTAATACAATAGAATCGTTGATCATGAAGTTGATCTGGCTTGTGTTCCCAGTGTGGTCACCACCTCTATATTTTGGGAGGTATATAATAGAAGCGTTTAGCAATTACACATCTTTTTTCCCTCCTTGAGTGGTCGACTTGTGAAGTAGACATTCCCTTACCTTCCCAGCCGCCCCCCCCCCCCCCCCCCCCCGACTCTTTAGAGCATCATTTGAGAGTTCTGAAGGTTTTGAATGGCCTTTGAGTACCCTTGGGACCTGCCTGCTGATTGTGATGGGGATCACCATTTTGGCACGCATACAGAGTGCATTTTACCCATGACCATTTCGTCTGATCTTGAAAGTCGAGCAGAGTCAGGTTTGGGCCTTGTCTAGGGTTACACAACGCTATAGGAGGACCTATGCCATGAGTTCTGCAGTATCATCAGCAGGCAATGATCCAACACTGCACACAGCCTCTCCTGCTCTGAAAGACTGTTACGAGAGATGGAGCCTGACATCATGGACAGGATGGACTCAGCAGCTTTATAGGTATTGGTCCATGCACTAAGGAATGATCTCACTCTCTGTCTCCTCCATACCAAAGGGGCTTTAACCTTTAGGCTGTTTAATTGCAGCACATGTTTCACACTTGTGAATCACCTGAGCAATAGTGTCCATTGTTATATCCACCCCTTGATCATGAGCCAATTTATATGTTGCATCTCTGCCCTAATAGCCTGAAGAGTCATGGGCCCACCAGGCCAAAAATAATTCACCCTTATATTGCCAATCTAAGTCCATCTGAACCACTTCAATCTTAGCAGCTTTATCCACTTGGTTGTTCTGGTGTTTCCTTCCTTTCCCAATGACTTCTTCCGCTGTATCTCCCCACATGATAATGTCATCAATGTATTGCAGATATTCTGGAGCTTGCCCCTGTTCCAGTGCAGTCTGGATCAGTCCATAGCAGATGGTAGGGCTGTGTTTCCACCCCTGGGGCAGTCGGTTCCAAGTGCACTGGAAGCCCCTCCAAGTAAAAGCAAACTGGGGTCTGCAGTCTGCTGCCAGAGGAATTGAGAAAAATGCATTGGCAATATCAATCGTGGCACACCACTTGGCTGCCTTTGACTCCATATTGAAGTTCTAGCATGTCTGGTTCGGCAGCACTCAAGGATGGTGTGACTTTATTCAGGCCACGATAGTCTACTGTTAGTCTCCACTCTCCATTAGACTTTCGCACTGGCCATATGGGGCTATTAAAGGGTGAGTGGGTCCTACTGATCACTCCTTGACTCTCCAGTCTACGGATCAGCTTATGGATGGGAATCAGGGAGTCTCGACTGGTGCGATATTGCTGCTGGTGCGCTGTTGTGGTTGTGATTGGCACTTGTTTTTCATTGACCTTCAGCAACCCCACAACAGAAGGATCCTCTGAGAGACCAGGCAAGGTGGACAGCTGCTCAATTTCCTCTGTCTCCAAAGCAGCAATACCAAAAGCCCATCAGTACCCTTTGAAGGTGCTGGACGATGTTGAACAGGGCTCTGTAAGCACAGGCCAAGCCCCAGCAAGTTGCCATGATTTGTCCCTCTCTGGTGTGACCAGACTGACAACACACCTCCTTTAAGTGTTTTACTAATTTTTCTGGATTTTGCATTTGTTCTTTGCTGAAGTTCCAAAGCACTGGAGAGGCCTACTGGCCTAGATATTTGCACCTATTGTCCCACCTGCCCTGCCACTCATGACTGTTCAGCCTCGGGAAAAATCTCTTGGTCCTCCTATAGCGTTGTGTAACCCTAGACAAGGCCCAAACCTGACTCTGCTCGACTTTCAAGATCAGACGAAATGGTCGTGGGTAAAATGCACTCTGTATGCGTGCCAAAATGGTGATCCCCATCACAATCAGCAGGCAGGTCCCAAGGGTACTCAAAGGCCATTCAAAACCTTCAGAACTCTCAAATGATGCTCTAAAGAGTCTGGGGGGGGGGGGGGGGTGGGGGTGGCTGGGAAGGTAAGGGAATGTCTACTTCACAAGTCGACCACTCAAGGAGGGAAAAAAGATGTGTAATTGCTAAACGCTTCTATTATATACCTCCCAAAATATAGAGGTGGTGACCACACTGGGAACACAAGCCAGATCAACTTCATGATCAACGATTCTATTGTATTACAAGTCATTACCATAAAGTACAATGAAACAAGAACCTTAGCCCAAGGCCCCCAGCCAATAAACTCTAAGACAGCAAATACTGGCTGTAAGTAAGGTATGATGTGCTGAAACTCCAAGATCAAGAGCAACAACTTTGAGAGCCAATAAATCAGCATTGTGACGAGTGACTATTAATCCAAAACAATGGATGCTTATCACAAACACGATTAGGCACACTCCAGTCAGATCTGTCGTTATCTCAACACTTAGTGCCCCACGTTGGGTGCCAAAGAGAACTGTCATGGTTTAAGCCCAGCCGGCAACCCAGAAACCACACAGTTGCTTGCTCACTCCCTCCCTTCTTCCCCTCCACTCCTGGAGGGATGAGGAGGAGAATTGAAAGAATGTAACTCCCACGGGGTGAGATAAGAACAATCCAGTAACTAAGGTATGACACAAATCACTACTGCTACCACTGGTAATAATAATGATAAGGGAAATAACAAGGGAATTGAATACAACTACCCACCACCTGCTGACCGATACCCAACCCGACCTGAGCAGTGATCGAGCCATCCCCGGTAACTGCTCCCAGGTTATATAGTGGGCATGACTTGTTGTGGCATGGAATACCTCTTTGGTTAGTTTGGGTCAGGCGTCCTGTCTCTGCTTCCTCCTCAGCTTCCCCTCCTCCCTGGCAGAGGATGAGACTCAGGAAGTCCTTGGTCAGAGTAAACATTAAGGAGCAGCAACTAAAACCATTAGTATTATCAGCACTGTTCCCAGGCTGAAAGTCAAAAACACAGCACTGCACCAGTTGCTAAGTAGGAGAAAAATGACTGCTACTGCTGAACCCGGGACACCAGTTTTTATAATTTAGATATAATTCTATCTCCTCTTTTTTAAACTAGGTATCAAAATTAGAGAATTCTGGTATTAGAGGATTCACAAAAATATGATGCATGTAAGTGACTAATATTTGTACACTGATATGGGTGATTAGAGTAGGTAGGTTAATTGACATGGGTGATTTACAGAAATGCATATTTGGAAAACGTTGATTCAGAGGTGAATACTAATACCAAACAATTCAGTAAGCTTTTTCTTCTGATTGAACAGGAGCAGTCCTCTGCCCAACTCTCCCACCTTATCTGTGTTAAATGGAAAAAACCTGAAGTGTGCATGTGCATGGCTGTGTGTGGCCCTGGGGCTGAGGACACTGCAAAAAGAAAAAATGTTTGATGCAGTTTCTACTAGCCTGTGTTGATTGTTCCCAAGATGAGTGCTTGTTTCACGTTCCAGTCATGCACTTTATCCAGGTAAACTGTAGATCAGGTGCTGAGTGCTGTTCTCCTTGCACACACTCCAGGGTTTTCCTGTGAAGAGACTGTACAATTAGTGTAAACTTGGGGTTACACTGTCATGTGAACAGATGAACATAAGGCATTTCACGGGTCAGACTGATATAATATTTATAAGATGCCTCTGAAATGATCTGTGATGAATATATAATTCTATAGCTGCCAATCGTTTTAGCCAGAAAAGCCAGTGTTTTGCTTCAAATGTATGTGGCTCCAAGTCTTCCTTTGCTTCTCAGCTCTCTTCATAAGGTCATAATAACTTGCTTGTCTGCTGACACTAATAATCATCATCTCTTAGTAGTAGTGATCTTTTAGTGTCTGCCAGTCATCTTCATATGGCATATGCTGTCACCACAAAGCCTTCTGTTATAATGCTTTACCTGAAAATAAGGCTATTAGCAGTTGGTTTTGATTCTGTCAAAGTCTAGTTCCCACTTCCTAATGCATAGTATTCCACATGATTTATGATTATTGCAACCAGCAATCTGAATACATATCCAAGGGAAGAGAAAAAGAAAATATGAAAGAAAAAGAAATGCTGTATATTCTATTCTTCACTGTGTAATTTTTTATTTGTTATGATTCTCTAGAAGTCTTCAGAAAGGGAAAATGTACTGTCAAATGAAAGCTGCAGGGATAAAAGTCCAGTTCAAAGTGGTTCTATGCCTCATAAAGGTGAAAATCTTCAAATTTTTACCCCACAGACCCTGAGGTTTGGAAGAGGAAGATAAATTATTGCAGAATAAGTTTTCATTAATTCACACATTTTTAGTTAGTCTTTGTACTGAATATGCTATCCTTCAGATCAGAAATTTGGTAGTGAATTACTCCATTGATGTATCTGCACACCAGGAGGATATTTTACAGATTTCTAGTTACCCTTACGAGGTGTAAAATGAAGCTAATTCTTTTTAATGTATGATAGTTTTTACATTGCTAAAGTGACATTGATTATTGTCTCTAATTTATGGTGGTAAATGATAATTTTATCATGATTTTTTTTTTTTGGTCATGATATCTTTCCATAAAAACATAAAAAATAGGCTAGATCACATGAACAAGACTAGATTCTTGGTTAAGTGGATTACAGTTAGTTAACATAAGTTATCAGACTTAATTTTCAGGTCTAATGGGCAGCCCTGTGAAATTTTGAGTATTTCCATAAAGTTGTTTGTCAAACTTATGACAAGAATTGATACTTCTGTTAAATTATTTTATTGTTGTTCTTCTCACTGTAACATAGAAACTAACTTTCTCAGGTGGTATCACTTGCTTTTTGCTCTCTATAGGGTGATTTTCTTAATCTTTTTTTTTTTCTCTCCTCCTGCCCTAATTGCTTATAATCTATGTGATGGTCTAAATGATTGGATCCTGTGTTTTCTGAATCTGCTTGTAGTTACTGATTGAGGTTTCTAAAGTTATTAAGGATAAAGGGGCATATCATTTCCAGGGAAATTAATGACAGTTTGTGACTAAACATCTAGCCTGTGATTTCTTGCCAGGAAATATAATTATTATTTTATATTTTATGCAAGGTACATTAACATTTAATAATTTATTATGGAAGTGTTACATTTTGGATACTACTACTCTCAGAAGCTCTAGGTTTTTGATTTAGTAACCTTACACACTTCCACCAACAATCGAAGCCAAAAGCAACCCAGGCTTAAGCTTAAATTTGTGTGGAATTTAATCGTAAGTCAAATTTTGCAGTTCACTCTGTGAGTGGAAATTTTCTTTAAATAACATTAGAAACATTCCACCCAATCTGCCAAATTAACTCTTATGCAGGAACTAATTCTGAAGAACTTCTATTATGTAATCAATGAAAATGAAGGTCAATTAGTACTACTGTCAAAGCCATGGGGAGAGTCTGTATCAGATCTAGATTTCACTTGAAATCTACCAGGTTGCGCTAGAAGCACATTTGGTAGAAAACTAAGCACACATCTTGTTCCAGAGCAGATTCACACCAGTTTCTTTCCAGGAGATGATGAGAACCTTTGAAGCACACAAGCTGTATCTCTAGCATGCAATTCAGCTCAGGACTTGTCCATTCTTTGCACTTCTGTTAATTTGCTGTAAAACCCACCAGAGAACTCTATTAGAAAGCCCAATCCATTGGTGACCTTTTAGGCAGTTCGCCCTGGCAGGAAACTTGGATTCACCTATGAAGTCTGTAAAGTATGGATAATAACAAAAATGAACTATAATGTTCTGTTTCTGTGCTCATATCACCAGATCAGTTGATGCAGTATTTAACATCTCCATCTGATGTGATAGGTTGTTAGCATCATCCATCACCTATATTTTGTGAGTCTTGCAACTAAGTGCTCCTCCACTGACTTTTGCTTGGAAAGTGTGTGTCATTGCATGAGGTTATGGGCATCACAAAGAGCAGGGCAATTGAATAATCTGGGTTTAAAACCAGAATAATTACAGTAAGAACCATATTCTGGTAATGGAAATGTGTGAACTAATATTTTTTTTTAATACTGAAGTGTAACAAGGGGAAATGTGATGAAAAATACATTAAACTTGGATAGACACTAGAGAGGAAAATTGATTGGTACTGTATCTTGAGAAGACATACATTGAGAAAAAAAATCAAGAATGCAATCATACACACAGTGGTTTGAGTTTGAAGGGATCTTAACGTTTGTTTCCAATGCCCCTGCCATGGGCAGAGACGCCTTCCACTAGACCAGGTTGCTTCAAGCCCATCCAGCCTTGCCTTGAACACTGCGAGGGATGAGACATCCATACATTCTCTGGGCAACTTGTTCCAGTGCCTCACAACCCACACAGTGAAGAACTTCTTATTAATGTCTAATATTAATCTCCCCTCTTTCAGTTTAAAGCCATTCCCTCTTGTCCTGTCACTACATGTAAAAAGTCCTTCTCCAGATTTCTTTAGGTACTAGAAGGCTGCTCTAAGGTCTCCCTGGAGCCTTCTTGAGGCTGAAGAAGCCTACCTGTCTCCATAGGAGTGGTGTTCCAGTCATTTGATCATCTTTGTGGCCCTCCTCTGAACTTGCTTGAGCAGGCCCCCATCCTTGTTGTATTGGGAGCCCCAGATCTAAAGACAGTACTCTAGGTAGGATCCCATAAGACTGGAGTAGAGGGGGATAATCACCTCTGTTGACCTGCTGGCCATGCCTGATGCAGCCCAGAATACAGTTGGCATCCTGCTTTATGTTATCTCTTTGTCTTCATAGTTATGACATGTCTAATATGAACCACTTCTTCCAAACATTGGGGTTATCTACTCCTAAGACATAAAATAATTTTTCAATTTTAGATTTAGCTGAGGAGTTACTAGGTCCTATATTTTTCTCTTTCTTAGTCTCTGTGTCAGGGCTGAAAGTTGTTAACGTGCTGCGATTAATACAGATCAGCCTACAAAGCTAGTAATAGCACACCAATATCATTATGAGAAAAACCTAGAATTAAGATAGGCACATGAAAAACAACAAGGTGGTTGGTGACAGCCAGCATGGCTTCACTAAGGGGAAATCCTGCCTGACCAATCTGGTGGCCTTCTGTGATGGGGCTACGGAACTGATGGACAGGGGTAGAGCAGTTAATGTCACCTACCTGGACTTGTGCAAAGTGTTTGACACTGTCCTGCATGACATATTTGTCTCTAAATTGTAATGACATGAGTTTGACAGATGGACCACACAGTGGATAAAGAAGTGACTGGATGGCCACACGCAAAGAAGAGTTGTCGTCAATGGCTCAGTGTCCAGTTGGAGACCAGAAACGAGTGATGTCCATCAAGAATTGGTGTTGGTGCTGGTCTTGTTCAACATCTTTGTTGGTGACATGGACAGTAGGATTGACTACGCCCTCAACAAGTTTGACAATGACACCAAGCTGTGTGGTTTGGTTGAGACGCTGGAGGGAAAGAATGCCATCCAGAGGGACCTTGACACGCTTGTGAGGTGGGCTGATGCCAACCTTATGAAGTTTAACCATGCCAAGTGCAAGGACCTACACCTGGGTCGGAGCAATCCCAGGCACAGCTACAGGCTGGGCAGAGAAGAGATTCGGAGCAGTCCTGTGCAGAAGGACTTGGGGATGTTAATCGATGAGAAAATGAACATGAGCCAGCAGTGTGAGCTCTCAGCCCAGAAAGCCAAGCGTATCCTGGGCTGCATAAAAAGGAGCGTGACTAGCAGGTTAAAGGAGGTGATCCTGCCCCTCTACTCTGCTCTCAAGAGACCTCACTTGGAGTATTGTGTGCAGTTCTGGTGTCCTCAACATAAAAAGGACATGGAACTGTTGGAACAAGTCCAGAGGAGGGCCACAAGGATGATCAGGGGGCTGGAGCACCTCCCATATGAAGATAGGCTGAGAAAGTTGGGGCTGTTGAGCCTGGAGAAGAGAAGGCTGTGTGGAGACCTCATAGCATCCTTCCAGTATCTGAAGGGGGCCTATAAGGATGCTGGGGAGGGGCTCTTCATTCGGGACTGTAGTGAGAGGACAAGGGGTAACGGGTTAAAACTTAAATAGAGGAAGTTTAGATTGGATATAAGGAGTAAGTTCTTTACCGTGAGGGTGATGAGGCACTGGGATGGGTTGCCCAGGAAAGCTGTGAATGCTCCATTGCTAGCAGTACTCAAGGCCAGGATGGACATCGCCTTGGGTGGCATGGTTTAGTGTTTGGTGTCCCTGCCCCTGGCAGGGGGGTTGGAACTAGATGATCTTAAGATCCTTTCCAACCTTAACTATTCTATGATTCTATGGTTCTATGATCGATCAGAAGAGAACAGTGGATATTATTGATGAGAAAACGAACCTGAGCTAGCAATATGCGCTCACAGCCCAGAAAGCCAATCGTATCTTGGGCTGCATCAAAAGGAGCGTGACCAGCAGGTCGAAGAAGGTGATCCTGCCCCCCTACTCTGCCCTCATGAGTCATCACTTGGAGTATTGTGCATTTGTGGTGTCCTCAGCATAAAAAGGACAGGGAGCTGCTGGAACAAGTCCAGAGGAGGGCCACAAGGATGATCAAGGGACTGGAGCACCTCCTGTGTGAAGATAGGCTGAGTAAGTTGGGGCTGTTCAGCCTGGAGAATTGCAGACTGTGTGGAGACCTCCTAGCAGCCTTCCAGTATCTGAAGGGGGCCTATAGGGATGCTGAGGAGGGACTCTTCATGAGGAACTGTAGTGAGAGGACAAGGGGTAATGGGTTCAAACTTAAACAGAGGAAGTTTAGATTGGATATAAGGAGTAAGTTTTTTACTGAGAGGGTGATGAGGCACTGAAATGGGTTTTCCAAGGAAGTTGTGAATGCTCCATCTGTGGCGGTGCCCAAGGCCAGGTTGGACATAGCCTTGGGTGGCATGATTTAGTGTTTGGTGTCCCTGCCCCTGGCAGGGGGGTTGGAGCTAGATTATCTTGAGGTCCTTTCCAACCCTAACTCTTCTATGATTCCATGATTCTATAAGAAAATACACAGTTTTCCTGAACCAGATTCTTAAGTTGCTCTCAGGGTATTCCAGAGCCTTCCTGGGTGGGCTACTGTGTCTGTATGTGTGCATGTATGCCAGAGAAACGCAAAGAGGCACAGGAGGCCCTGAGGTGGAAATCTAATAAATGAAAAGGTCTTACATGAACTAAGATATCATCCCCATTTGCAAGGCCTGGCTAGCTGACTTCATTACTGGCTGCCTCAGGTTATCTGGGTAGACAGTGACAGATCATTTTCTAGGGCCTGAAGGGAGTCAGATCAGTCTACCTAGAAAAACAAATAAATCCACGCCTGAGACCGAGGTTAAAAAACATTTACAAGGCTCACTGGTGCATGTGGCCCTCTCAGAGAATATTTTGGCTGCTAATTCTGTATGGCTACCCTGTTTCACATTTGATGCAATCTGTAAAGTGGGTGAATTGCTTTCTTCTGATTGCAGGAAGTTTTGGGCTGATTTGTTGTTTTGTTTTTTTTTTTTTTTTTACTAACAGCTGCACAGTAAACAGACAACAAGCCACATATAAGGAACGGAAGGGTCTTTTACAAAAAGATCTCATAAAAGAAAGCATAAATCTTTTGATGTCTGACCTTTCTGTCATACACTTCCAGGGGCAGGTTGAATAAAACAAAATTCATTAAAGTGTTGAAAGAGTTGTCTTCCATTCTGCATAAAAAGGCAACTGTCCTTCTAAGTAAAATAAGGAAGAAAACATGCAGAAACGTTATTTTTGTAAAAAAAACCCAAACCCTTGAAATCTACTTGACATATAAGAAATTAAAATGTATCTTTTCTTTATTACAAGAGCTTTGCTTTTGACTATAAGCAATCACGGACAGTAACCCTTATCTGCCAGTACAAGTTCGAATTAGTGTAAAAGGTCAAATGAAAGGTCTAATTATGGTTGTTCTCCTTCATCCTGTGTGAGATATAGAAAAAGCAACAAAACAGACATAATGATGGAGCATGTAGGATGATGTGTTGGGCTGCTTATAATTTAATTTGACTATTTTGCTGTTGATTTCTGTCTTCTCTCTGCTACTCTGTTATAATTCGTAAACACTCAAGAGACACAGTCAGCATTTAACTTCCATACGGGCCCACTCAGCAGTCCACAGAAACTTAGTAACCATCATCTCTCACGACAACAAACAAAGCTAGAGCAGAATATAGAGAAAGATTCTAAGAAAATGTAACAAAAATAGTGACATTGCATGTTAAAAGCAATATCCATGCTCTCCTTCTGAACAATTTGTAGAATGGTTGCTGACACTGGCAATGTTTTGTGCTCAGAAACGAAGAAGTCTGTTTTAGAGATGCATGAAGTGCTGTTTCTCAAGTATTTGATCTTAGATAACAAATATGTTCAATTGAGAGACGCTGTTTCACTTTTCTGTGTTATTGCATTGTCTTTCTCTCACCTGATGGATTTATGCCTATGTTTGTTTCTAACAAGCAAACGTGAGATGGTTTAGCATACAAAAGCAGATAAGATTTATTAAGTGGTATGCAAAAGATAAGATCTGGATGAAATTCTTCGTTTGAGAAATAGTACATCTGAATGAATACTTATTTTCCTATTTTTCTGGTGTCATGGGTTCAGCAGTAGCAGTTATTTTTATCCTTCTTGGTAGCTGGTGCAGTGCTGTGGTTTTGACTTTCGGCCTGGGAACAGCACTGATAAGACCAGTATTTTCAGTTAGTTACTGTTTGATAATGTTTTGGTCTGGCCAAGGACTTTCTGAGTCTCATGCCCTGCCAGGGAGGAGGGGAAGCCGGGAGGAAGCAGAGACAGGACACCTGACCCAAACTGACCAAAGAGGTTATTCCATACCACAGTACATCATGCTCAGGATGTAAAAACGGAGGGCAGAGACCTGGAAGGGTGGGGGGTGCACTGCTTGGTCGGGCTGGGTATAGTTGGTGAGCGATTGTATTCTTTCCTTGTATTTGCCTTGTCATTATTATTACTGGTTTTTAGCAGTAGTGGTCTTCTGTTATACTTTAGTTACTAAACTGTTCTTATCTCAACCTGTGGGAGCTGCATTCTTTTGATACTCCTTCCCATCCCTCTGGGAGCGGTGGGAAGAAAGAGGGGGGAGTGAGTGAGAGAGCGACTGCGTGAGTTATAGAGGCTTAAACCACGACATCTGGGTTGTCTTTTTTTTTTTTTTTTCTTCTTTAACTGCAAGGAATTGAAAAAAGCTACCTCAAAATAATAACAGAAAGAAGACAAGCACAGAACTCAGTTCTTTGGAGAAGGACTCTTGGCTCTCTCTTTGAAAGGAATAGCAGCAAAGACCTGGCAACTGATGAGGACATCCAGGCATGGCTAAATACACACAGTAATATATAACAACCAGATACTATTAGAACCGGGTGGAAAGATTTTGTGTTTTAAGCCCAGCCAGTAACTCAGAACAATGCACCCTTTTGCTCACTCTCTCCCTTTCCCCATTCCCCTCCAGGTAGAATGGGAAGGAGAGTTGAAAGAATGTGAATTCCATGGGTTAAGATAAGAACAGTCCAATAACCAAAATATAATATAAAACTACTACTACTGCTACTGATAAGGGAAATAACAAGGGAAGAGAATATAAAACTAAAAGAGAAAAAGGAAAAGAAAACAATAAAACAAAGTGATGCACAATACAATTGCTTACCACACACCAACTGATACGCAGCCTGACTCAAGCAGTGATCTGGCCCTTCTGAGTAACTCCCCCAAGTTTATATATTGGGCATGATATACTGTGGTATGGAATATCCCTTTGGGTCAGGTGTCCTGTCTCTGCTTCCTCCCAGCTTCTTATGCTCCTCCTCACTAACAGAATGTGAGAGACTGAAAAGTCCTTGATCAGAG